>OY294030.1:36310056-46310056 GCA_958510845.1 Cantharis nigra | reverse complement strand
TGTAGTTTGCATTTGAAACAGAAAATGTGAAGAGGAAAATTTTATCATTGATTGTCTGTTGTATGGCTTGCGGACACGAGGAGTCATATGCATAGCCCCGAGTTATGTGCTAGCTGGAAAATTGTATCACCTAAATGTGATTCTTGTCCCCACAGGGGAGCATTGTGCCGCTTTGTACAACCCTATAATATGCGATTACAGTAATTAGGTTAGGGATGCTTTCCCATGCTCAGCAGATTTTGAATGTATTTCGTGAATATCAACTCTCAATGAGATTTTACTACCAAATTATTTCAACAAAGAAAACGATTTCCAATTTTTCGTTTTGATTAACCATTCATCTTGACGATGCGCAATATTTTAACATTTCCACATTTTTGAACTTCTACATAGTAAAAATTATTTTGTTAAATTAACAAAAAAATTGTCACAGCAGGTCCACTACAATTTTTTGTTATATTAACAAATTTATTACGCAGAATAACAACTTCTTATTGTTATTTATTAACATTAATAACAGAATAACAACTTCTTCTTGTTATTCTGCGTAATAAATTTTCTGATATTACAAAAAATTGTAGCGGACCTGCTGGGACAATTTTTTTGTTAATTTAACAAAATACTTTTTACTGTGTATCTCTGTTGGAATCGACATTAAAAGTTACCTACGATACTTAAGAAGCAAATTACAAGGAAGACTAAAATCCACCGGATACGATAAAAAAAGTTGTTCGATAATATCTCCGTTTCCTGTTAGTTACTTATATCTTTTGTCCTTTCGCACTTGGTTTTTCATTAAAAAGTTGAATTATCACGGTTTATAAGTATATTATAATGCTAGTGTAATGAAAATGTAATTATTTTTCAAGCTGAGCCATAGAAAATCAATAAAGTTTTGTTAATCCCTACATCTGTTAATGGACACCCTCACAATCCCTGATTAGAGACAGCGAGTCCTTATCGATAGCAAAATACCACACAACTCCGATCGGATTGAGATCGTCTAATCCGATTTTCAAGGAACGGATTAATTGGTTGTCAATCTCGACTCTCGAGACGGCCATCTTTATATTATTATTATTATTATTATTTATAAAAAAATCCAGTCCGATGAAAATTCGTTTCTACGTCGAAGGCTTTAACTTAATTAGAATTGGTATTTTAACTTTGATATCAAGTGCAAATGTTGTATTTTTTGCAAGTTTAAGAAGTTGTTATTAAAGTGTGATACTGGTGGAGTAGGTCGATTGGTGTGGATCAAAGAGGCGAGAATTGAAATCTGCAGGGGATAACCTTTCGTTCGACTACTCAGGCTACGGGGGTTCTCGCCTTTCGCCTTCTTGATACACGCTCTCTCACTGCCGCTTTTACTTCTCAATCCCGAATTTCCTATCAGGGGTACTCAACCGGTAGACAGGATAACGAGAATTTTGTAAAATGGAACAAGATTTGTTGCCGGTTCCGTGGTTGGAGATGTTTGGAAGCGCTGCTCTCCGTAAGCTCTGCATCTACCCGATACGTTTTAACTAGACGAGCTTTTTGATTCGACGCTAAGCTTCCACCTTTACACCAGCTTTATCAAGTTCTTAGGCTTGCAATAATATTGTGTTTGTAAATGTAGAAGTTGGTAATATCTTTTTTCTTGTTTTAGAAAAAACAGTAAATTTAACGGTTACTGTTAAAAAATCAATAATTTCATCCAACTGAACTAGATAGGCAATTTTATTATTTATCTAAAACTTGAGAAGCCCTCAGACACAAACTCTAGGATTCTTTTTCCTGTCAAGACGGAATACAAACACACAAAAACAAGACTCAATAGACTTTGCCACAAGTGAAGTTCTTTTCAAATAAAACCCTAAAACAAACAATGACCATAACAAGTGGATGTAATGACTATGTTGAGGTGACAAATACAAAAGTGTAAGCTTTGTATGGAATGATAAGTTACGTGAAATTAACCAACCGTAAGTTGTTATGGCTCGTTACTATCCAGGTGTCAGTTGAGAACCTGTCGTCTTATTATCATTATTATTTAGATTAATATCTCAATGAGCACATAAGTAATTAGTAAAACAATTATTAAACAACTATTTTAGATAAATATTTGCAGTTATAATTTACTTTTGCCTTATCGGCCACGAGCACACAATGTAGTCCAGCACAAATCATATTCGAGAGAAAATCAAGTCTACCCAACAAGCAGGTAGAATTTATTCGAAATATTATTACAAAAATTTGGCAGTTTTGATTTTTGAAGAACAAACGATTATTGGTTAAGTAGGAAGCGCGATCAATTGCTAACAAAATATCAGGTTTTATTATGTGCTGGGTTGGCAAAAAATGAAAAAAATAGTTTGTTAGAATATCGCAAATATATTTTCGTCTTATTTTTTTAAAAATACGCATCATATTTTTGTGTAGCGTTCCATGACCGCTAATTACAAAAGAAGCTGTCATATATACAACAGTAGGTTCAGACTTAATCAAGCTCAGTATTTTTATCGACCGCTTGCCAAATAGGAAGTTCATCATCAAATTAATATCATCTATCCTGCAGCCATAGTAGTGGTTCTCAACCTTTTTGGAATCCCAAATTTCGGTTAAGAACCACCAGCGTAGGCCCTTATTAATGAAAGCTCCAGAAAGACTTCAAAATCGGGATGAAAATATGCTTAAAAGTTAGCAATCAAAAAAAAAGTGTAACCACTGATTTTTATACCAAGTAGACTGTGGGATATAGAAGAAAGGCATCTAAGAACTTTTATCCGGATTTAATCTGGCTAGCGGAAAAGAAGAGAGTTTTAGCTACTCAGATAAAAGTTCTTCTAGTTTATTAATCAATTAGCTGAGAGCATTCCATATCCGCAGATTTCCAGGTCTCTCTTCTCCCGATAAAAACATTTGCACCACCAAAAGAGAGGTAAATCATTCTGATAGTCTAATGTCTGATTAGAAGATAGTCTCGGGAAGCCCGAGGCAGTTTGAGAAAATCCGGATAGCATCGGGAAGTTTTAGATCAAAATTAGCATTCAAAGCGCAAATTTATCTCTCAGCTTTTTCTTCTTTCATGTAATTTAATCAAAAACCGGAGCTAATCGGTTCCAAACGTAAAAGTAGCAACAGGCTGCGGGATGGAATCCACAAACGGTGGCGGATCCAATCTTTTTTTAGCCCTGAAGAGAGTGGAAACACAATCCATGGACTGCCTCGATGTGCTAGTAGCACTTGCACAACACAACAGCTCAACACTGAGGTGGGTATGCATGGACACTCAGGAATAAAAGGCAACGAAAAACCAGATGCCCTTGCAATGCCACAGCTGAAGAAGACAGTAGGTCTACAGGACACTGGTGTCTGGATAGGCACCTGAATGTAATTGGGGTTGTGACCCCACACGCAGTAAATGCGGTGAGGAGGAAGAGACTCCACATCATTTGCTGTGTGTGTCCAGTTCTAGCCCTGCTGAAGCTACGACAACCGAGGAAATAACTCAAGCACCCATAGCTGTATACTCAACTTTATTGAGGAAACAATGCTGATGGAGTAAAACTTGAAACTTCGAAAGCTTCGAGCTTCAGTCCAAGTGGGCATGGAACCACAACCCGTTCAGCAATAATAGATTTTTTTTGAAGCTAAATATACTTTTATGCCTCCGGACCAGTGTTTCTGTCTAAGCACAAATCTAGAATGAATGTTGATATTTACTCTTTATTGCATATATTAGTAAAATACTATAACAAAAACGAAATTCTTAATTGGAACAAAAAATAATTTATTTAATTTTATAAAAACGAAATGGAGTAGAACAGGAAGTATAATAGCAATTACATCAAGATTAGATTCACCGCAATTAAAATAAACGAAAAAATTTCTGAAAATAAAATTTTGGTTTGAAGGGGGGGGGGGCGTAACGAATTAAAATTTTTGTCATCAAAAGATTAAGAAATAGTTCGCTAAATCAAACTTAATAATTGCTTAAAATTAATAGAAGCTTAATTTAGTTTCAATTAAAACATTGGCGTCAATCCGGGGGATCTGGGGGGTATGAAATACCCCCCAGTGCACATTTTACTATTTATTCGATCGTATAAAGTGAGTTGATATTCAATGTCAATGCTTGGGGATATTGTTACCCCATCCTGTTCGGTCGCTTGCAAAAAAAATTTGCCAGATAACTAAATCATTGCCGAACGCAATTGTTTTCACAATGAATTTTATTGCGTAGTTCCACAGTGCATGGCTTTTCTCCGATTTAATTTAAAAATAAAAACAAATCGGATGTCCATAACTTTATCATACTTTTAAATAACAAAACTATAAAGAAATAGGATATTTGCACGATTATTGATTAATACTTTTTTATTATTATTATGGAGCAAAATGTAATAAAAAATAAAATTTAAAAAATAAGAAAAAAATAGTTTTTTATATTTGAAAAAAGAATAATTACAAAAATAATTGTTTTTAATTTTTAGTTAAAATTAATTTAGTTTAATTGCCACAAAATGTTCATTACTCGTTCCTCCATAAGTCCTATAAAGTCTCCTGTCCTAAAGCGACGGGTTTGGGTGGGGCGATGGGGGTAAGGAGTCAAAACCATACGTTTCTACAGTTTTTGTCAAATATCTCGAAAATGATGAAAGATACCGAATACACCATTGTATACAAAATTAAAGGCCGTGAAATTTTCTACAAAAATGGTTCTATAAATTTTTTTGGTAAACTCTATAGATTAGGAGATATGGGGGAGGAGGACAGCTTTGATAATTTTCTTACTTACTTTTTGCTTTTACTGTAATTTTTAATTAATTTTAGAATTTTGTAATTACTGATGAAAGTGATGGAGAAGAGAAGTGATATTAACCCTGTAATGCACATTTCAAATGGAATCTCGTTAACCTATTCATGCGCGTCATAAACTATGACCAAAATCTGTTTCGAATAGGATTTTCGTAAATATTATTACATAGAAACCTTCTCCTGACAATTACGAACACGACAAAAAAAAGATCAGTCAAATCGGTAGAGTCGTTCTCAAGTGATGAGCGTACATACATTTTTTACGTTTCATTTTTAAATATATAGATTTGTATGTCCATATGTAATTTTAATTAAATGTATTAAAATGCTTTTTACAAATGCTAGTCTGTAACTTACAAAGATTTTTTATCATATAAATATATTAATCCCGAAAAAAAGTACCTATTCAAGAAAGGCAAAAATTCATTAAAACTTTCCTCCTCCATATCTTCTAATCTGTGGGGTTTACCAAAAACATGTTTACGACAATTTTTCTGAAAAATTTAACGGCCTTTAATTTTGTACAGAGCAGTATTTGCTCTATCTAACGTCATTTTCGAGATATTTGACAAAAACTGTGGAAATGTATGGTTTTAACTCCTTCCGCCCCTCGCCCCACCCAAACCCGTCGCTCTTAAGCAGGAGACTTTTTAGTACTTATAGAGCAACTGATAATAAACATTTTGTGACAATCCAACCTCTTATTTTTTGGATTTCCGGGTTCACATCTAATTATACTGTACTAAATACGAAATTTTGTTAAAAAATTCCTATTAATTTTTGAGCTAGAGTCACACCCATAATACTACAGACATTTTTTGGAAATGATGATTTTCCGCTTCTGGGACGCCAATATGCCTAAATTCATCAAAATCTCAATTTTTTTTCTGCACGATAACAATACTTTTTCATACTTTGTATATGAAAAACTAAAAATAAATTAATTATTATAAAAATATGTAAACAAAAACAGGATTAAAATCAAAAACAAAATTATACATCTTAATTAACTGAAACAAATGCAACACATTTTTTATGATTCGGTCTATCGCCTGCGTGAAAAGCTTTTAAATTTGCTTACTCCAGACACTGTCACTGCGAATGGATGTTTCCATATTTTCACAGAGAAATAATAACAATTTTTATTGAAAATTTAATTTTAATTTAAAATTAAAAAAATAAGAAAATAAAAATTAGTGTGAAAAATGAAAAAATGACTGTGTAATCTAAGCCGCATCAAGCATTCGTGATTTTTAATGTATGCAAGAATGGTACACTGTAAAAAATCCATCAACTATAAATTTTGATCCTAACACGAACCGCCCGACGGCTGTGTATTTATTCCTTTCGATTAATTAACTCATTTGTTTTACTAATAATTCATTCGGGCGAAAAAGCATAATACTGCAGAATTTAGTATAGGGAGGAATGAAAAAGTAAGACTGAACTGGAAGAAATTAAGAAAAAAGAAGTTAAATTATCTAATTTCTGTTGTATCGGTGATTAAGTTCCATTTCATCTCGACGCTTTTCAACCAACTATTTTTATTAATCAGCTTCATTATACACCTGGTGCGATTCGATACTGTTAGTGAGGTACGTTATTTGGCTGTCACTGGTCTTTGTCTTTTGACAGATAGAGCTATCAACATGTGATGATGAAATTTTTCCAAGTTATGGCGGCAATCAGTAAGAAAGCCCTACTTCATTAGTTCAGTTCGAGTCCTGCTGTGGAGGTCACACTTCATTTGTCAAAACCACATCACTCCTCAAATCACCCAGCTGGATATTTTTGTTTTACGATCGCACCTTACTTCAACAATTTCTAACCTATTGATCGGTTTTTTTGTGCTAAATCGCACCACCGAAAGACAGCTATTTCATTTACGTAAAGAAGTGTTGAAGGTTCTCTAATTGTTTTCTCAAGCATCCATTGTTCCTTCTTACACATTGTTTTCAAAAACAGACTTGGATGTGAAGAGCTAAAACAAACACCAAAGCGATTCGGATTATGGTTGCTCGATTTATCATTGCGAGGATTTAGGAAAAATGGAAAATTAGCCTTCTCGAGCTTGTCAAAACACCGAAGAAAAATAAAAGTCGTAATTAGTTGAGGTAAAATGGAATGCGTTGTCACTCCATTATAATCCATGTTTATCAATAACACACCGAGGCAAATGCGCTATTTCTCCGAACAAATGAGGGGCTCCTGTGTAAACAAAACGCCGTGAGAAATTCTATTCATCAAACAAAGCTCTGCTCACTTTGCAGCATTAAATTCTAAATGGGTTTGTGCTCGATTTTGATTAAAGTGGAAATGATAAATATTTTTCACAAAAATAAGTATTCCGTTATTACTCCATCGCATGACCTATATAATCCGCGCTACACTTACAACAACTCCACCGGTACACTCCGCTGAATTTTTATTTTTTTTAAATTAGGATTTTGATAAAATGAAATATGAGCTTCAAATAAATGTCACATTGTGCAAGTATAGAGAGAAAAGTTAGGTCCCTATTGTCAGCACCCCCCGAGGTTATGACAGCTGAAAGCTGGACACGTCACTTCCACGTCCGTTTGGTGCTGACTCTAATTGGTCCAGAATTCTGCAACCTCAAAAATTAATATTTTGTTCTCTTAATCGATTCTTTCGAGGTTGCTTGTGTTCCGTGATCGTTTACATTCGTCAGAGGGGTTAATTACAAGATTACATGATATTTCAATTTTAACTTTTTCCGAGGTGCATTAATTGCATGTTTAATTTTTAGCGCCTTATAACACCGGAATAAATTTTAAATAAAACACTTCGTGTTAAAACGATGCACCCATTGTTGCGTGCTGTTCTTGCATAAGCCGAGCACGCAATCAAAATATCACTCACTCTATAGCACTAAAAATAAATTATTTTCTCGAAGAAAAGTGTGCTGCTAAAATTGTTCTGGAGAGTGTAAAATTTTAAATAATTAAAAATTATTGCAAGTCAGCGTTCTCTTTTGGTCGGTCAATATTTAAATTTGTAACAAAAAGTGCATAAGCCAAAATAGTGTTCGTTAAAAAATTAAGTGTTCCGGAAGGTAAACACATAGTAATTATCCGTATTCTTATACGACTCCCTTTGATTACGTAACAGTCCCCCCCCCGCCCCCCGGTGTATTTAAATTTACAGGTCGACTCGGTTTGTGACCATTTTGAAAAGAAATTAACCAAAATTGGTCAATAATCACTAGCATCACAATATTAAAATTTGTGGCTACTAATTTTTTAAATTTGTTTCAACTAATTAAAATTTTAATGGAAACCGGCAATTACGTGCTAATTTTTATTTTTATTTATAATGAGCGCATTTGTTAATATAATTTTTTAATAATAATTACGTATTAAATTATTGTTATTATTTGGGCGTTTTTTATGTTTTTAACCTAATTCGATGATTTTAATTGAACCTTTTTAAGTGAGTTCACTTCGAAAGTTTAGATTACTGCGTAAATATTACGAATTGCAAAAAAAATTCTAAATAATTTTTTTTGCCTTTCCTTGCCCTCTTTAATTTTTACCTTCTTTTCGCGTTGCAGATACAAATATTTTAAAGTGTAAGAATTAGTAAAAAGAATACTAGATTGCCAAAGTTGTGCGGCCTGAAGGCCGCAATTAACATTATTTTCCTATCTATCGCCCATCATTCCGTTAAATATTAATTTGTTCCATACCTACAGATCGGGTGTAATTTGGTGGGTGAAAAAAAAATAAAATTCTCTTAAACTCAGAACCAAACTACTGCACCTTCGAGCTTGAGGCTCTTTAATCTAATTCCAAGTTTATCCCAATTATAAAAAAATTGAAAGGGCAAATCGAAAACCACAATTTCAACCACACATGTTTGAATTTCAACAAAATTATGTCCAATTTGGGACAAATAAAATCCAAAAATCTCACTTGATTCCGATTCAAACTCAAGTAGTTGGCAGGGAAATCAAAAAAATTCAAACTATTTTCAAATTTAAACCAAATAAAATTTAAAAATTTTTCCAAATTTAGAAAAATTTCTATACAAAACTGATTTTACCTAAGTAGTTTTATTAACAACCACGTCATAGGCGGTTTTTCAAAAAATTTCTGTTGAATCAAAATTTTAAACATCTAAAATAAATTGGAGTTAGCTTAGTAATTAAAATAGGAAAAAAATTATTATTTGCAGGCCGACTATTTTTGGAGTTTGGACTGAAACGGTGGATAAAAGAATAAATTTGTGATAGTTTTGTTCTGTAAAGAAAAGGAAAAGTCAGAAGGACCACAATGAAGTAGCTTTATAGTTTAGATTTGGATTTAACACGCAAATAATTCGACTGTTCTCCTCCTTCTCTTCAGTTTAGACACAAGAATAAAAAATAAAAGGTACACTGGGGGTATTCCATACCCCCCAGACCCTCCGGTTTACCTATATCTACATTAAAACTCAACCAATACTTGAAATCATAACAATAAATGATTACGTTGAACTATTGAAGTTAATATGAAACTAACATGAGATCTGGAAATGAAGCTAAATCTAAATTAACCCTACCTCTATTACGATTTCTGAGATTGATTAACGGACTACCTACTACTCATCACGGACGTAAAAAAATAAAATTGCTTGTACGTTCAGAAGAGGAAGCTGCTTTTTCGAGCTCAAAGCTGTGAGGCCTGTTAAATTTAAGTTTTAAACACAATACAAGGGGGTTTGGGGGTATGGAATGCTCAGTAGCCAATGCTTGAGAACAATTTTTCACATACCCTTATCCCCATTCCCATATAATCTATATAATATAGGTATAATCAAAATAGTGAAAAAAATGTAGGTATCAATTATTATTTTTCAAGTTAGGGCGGCCTCCCGATGTATTAGATTATAAGATGGGGAGCAGTTTTACGTCGTGCTCAGGACAATCTCAGCTAGCCTTTAAGCTTAGAGAAGTGTAGATCCAATCTTTCATTGGAATTAAGTAATTCAGAATAAAATGACTTTAGAAATTTTATTCGACAGAATTTGTTCGACTGCATTTATAAAAAACTACCCTTAATATATAAAATCCCAGCTGCTGCTCCTGCTACAGCGTGTCATTTTTTGGTGAAATAAAAACACTCTGATAGTTCGACTTTTTTTACCAACCGAAAAATATATTAATCTAAGGTTAGGACTAAAAATATTTGAAAAAGAAAATAATAAACCCGAAGATGCAAACATTCCCTCTTGTGGAATTCTTGAAGAAACTTGGCTGAAGCCAAGATGACGTACTAGGAAATTTAATTCATGGGGTGGTTTCCCGTTGGCTTACCCACAGCCCACAGATCTATCTTGGGCTTTAGATTATAAGAAGACAGGGAATTTATAATTTTACACATTTCGTCAGGAATAAATACCCGGGAAATTTGAATTTTTAAGGAAAAGTGAGGAAAATTTAAACTTTCGACTAATTAAAATTATTTAATTACTATACTGCTCACGGAGTTTAGCAGCAATTTTCTGTGTTACTCTGAAAGTTAATTATAAAAACAATTTGAATCAAAAATGTAAACCGGGGGGTCTGGGGGGTGTGGAACACCCTCCAGTTCATACTACAGGATTTCCACTCCTTTAGAATACCTGGAGAAGATGGGGAATTTATAATTTTACACATTTTATCGGAAAAACCGGAGAATTTAAACTTTTAAGCAAAATTGAAAAAATTTTAAACTTTCCCTAGTTGAAGGTTTAAAATTCCCTCACTTTTGCTTAAAAGTTAAAATTCCCCGGTTTTTCCCGACGAAATGAGTAAAATTATAAATTCCCCATCCTTCCAGGTATTCTAAAAGAATGGAAATCCTGTGATATGTACTGGAGGGTGTTTCACACCCCCCAGACCCCCCGGTTTGCATTTTTGACTTTATATTGTTTTTATAATTAACTTTCAAAGTAACACAGAAATTATAATTAATTATGAAAACAATGAAGTCAAAAATGTAAACCGGGGGGTCTGGGGGTTGTGGAACACCCTCCAGTACATATAATAAAATTCTCACTCTTGTAGAATACCTACTGAAGACAAAATAATTATGCAAATTTACAATTAATTATACAAAAAGTGAATTCCCCGGTTTTTCCCGACGAAATTAGTAAATTTATAAATTCCCCATCTCCTCCAGGTATTCTAAAAGAATGGAAATCCTGTGATATGTACTGTTCCACACCCCCCATCCCCCCGGTTTGCATTTTTGACTTTATATTGTTTTTATAATTAACTCTCAAAGTAACACAGATAGTTAACTATAAAATCAATATAAAGTGAAAAATGCAAACCGGAGGGTCTGGGGGGTGTGGAACACCCTCCAGTACATATAATAAAATTCCCACTCTTCTAGAATACCTACTGAAGATAAAATAATTATACAAATTTCATCAGAAAAAGCTGAGAAATTTTTTGTTTTTGAGCAAAAGTGGAGGAAATTAAAACGCTCGACTAAAGAAAATTAGAATTTAAAAACTTATTTATTTTTATATTATAAAAAAGTAGTTAATTACCTGACGTCACCTCAAGTTTAGCAGCAACTATTTGCGTTACTTTGAAAATATAGCAGAACGGGGAATCCCCCATATATAAAATTCCATGTCGCATAAAATAACTGTTCAGGATACGAAATAAAAAGCTGGTAAATTAACTTGGAAAATTAATTATTTTATTTTAGTAAATCATTTTCCAAGTTCAACTTTTCTGCTCTGTAGTTTTTTGTGGAATTGAAAAAATTGTCGAGACGAAAAAATCATTAAAAGGACGAAGTAAAATAGCACAAAAAGCGAATTAATTGAATTGAAAAAATTTATTCGAGTCGAAGCTATCTCGCACTGACTGTAGGGTAGATGAAGAAAAGATATTTGCCAAAGTAATCAACCTTACAAACAAAAATCCTTGCTAAATCCATCGGCTGCACAAAGGATTTCTAGTATCAAAGAGTGCGGGGGTATAAATTTTAAATTTGATTTGACACGAGTTCAAACGCAAACAAATGAATGTTTCATTGTCGAGGGCCTCCTATGTTGTATATCGCTCTCAATTGGCTTAAGTTGTCTTGCCCTATTATGTAATTTAGCGACTACCCTTTCCTTTTTAACAAAATTTAATTTAAAATTTATTTTGCTCCATTGCCAGCGGACGACTTTGTAGAGCGAATTTTTTGTTTGCCATTTGGAAAAAGAGAATTTATAACAGGATGAGCGGTTGGATGAGTAGTAGCTTGAAGTTTCCTTCCGCGATAATATATTAATCGACTTGTCGACGTAAACCGTGCGACTTTTAATTGACCCACCTATCGATAACCAATTAAAAATATAATCGTACAACAAAAGTGTCGGAATTACGGTTTAACCGGTTCGTTTGCATATTTTTTCCCATACACCACCGACCGACGGATTAATTACACTTTTTAAGTAGGTCCAATTAATTAAGTCTTAACACGATACATAGTTAAGATCTGCAATTTGTACTTGCACGTTTCCACTCGAGCTGAAGTCAAAAGAGCTGGGTGCAAGTTTAGTTAACTGTACCGAATCGTGAATTGGTACTCAAAAATCTCTTCATACGCGGAAGTTAAGAGTCCTCGACTATTCTACATTGTTATAACAATAATCGTTTAATTTTTGTAAAGGGGTAACAGTAAAATTAATTTTAAGACACATGAACAAATCAAAAGAAATTCCTCGAGTGTTAACAAAAATATCGTGTGAGAAATTTTTAAATGTTCCTTTGATATTTTTATAAAACCAAATAAAGTGCAGCTTTAAAAGCGCCCAAGGTACGAACCAGTATGTAATTTAATATCTGCGTAACGCCAGAAAAGGTTCGTTTATCCAGTAGATTTGATCAGCTTTGCTTTAATTTCAACACGAATTAGATCGGGTTTCTCTATTGATACAGATATATGAAAAATATCGGGGTTAAAATTTCGTTTGAGGTTTCTTTCACTCCAGAAAAGTTAACGAATTTCCGAATAATTACTTTTTCATTTTTTTTATATAAATTATTATGGATGGGTGACCGGTTTAAGAATACTGCATACAACTGTGTCGCACTTGCCGGTGTAGTAGGAGGAAGAAAAAATGGCAAAGAATTAAGAAGCGAAAAGGATTAACAGACAGCAGGTCTGCCATATAAATTCGAATTCAGATCCAGCTTTACTCTAATGTCGCCCGTCGTCGGCAGTAAAAGTAATGTTGATTAGGTTTAATGGTTATTATTGTATTCAAATTAGAAAAATATCAAATTATTTTCTCGTAGGAAATGGTTATTGCTCGTTCAGCAGTGATTCCATTTTCCATTCATCAATCCAAAATCATAAATTTGATTGGTGATCCTTATACTTAAACTTATCCGATAGATATCTCAAGGTGAAGAAATCGGGCATTAGTCCAAGCGATTAGTTTGGTTTGTAGAAATGCAATTGACGTTGAACCTGGTGATTTACATAAAAGTCGTTTATTTAATAACCTGATTGGCCAGGTTGTGCGGCCTGAAGGCCGCACTGACCCATAATTTCTGTTATATTTCTATTATTTTTAGGTTGGTAACTAATAAATTAACCTAAATTAACGAAAGTGGTTCTTCCTACCGTTTTCCTAATACCGTTGGATGACCCCCCCCCTCTTTATTTATTAAAATCCAGCTGTTGGTACATAACGAACCGCTACCATACAACTTTTAATTAATTAAAACTCTAATAATTAATTTAGAGCAACTAGGGGAAGTACTTTTTCAATGAATGCAAAATTATCTACAAAATAGATTCAAACCCTTTATTGTCTAATATCAACGAATTTTGAGTTAAATTAATTTAAAAAAATAAAATTCAGTTTATTATTGTGAAAGTTTCAAGATAAATTATTCTAAAGATTCAAGTTTTTCCTTAATTTTGTCCCAGAAATCTTAATTTTGAAAATTTTGTAGTTTAATCCTTTTTTTTTAAATTTATTAATTTTGGTTTTTAAGTGAAATGAATTAGTTTTTCCAAAAAGTTTATTAGACCAAGGTTGTAACTCGTTAAAATTCCTATCTGGAGAAGAAATCAGATTTTTTGTAAAATATTTCGTTCAAATGATGCAGAATTTACAAAAAAAATAATAAAAAAACTTTGAATTTTTAAAATTTAATTAAAACTCGAAAACTGTTGATTTTAGACAGAAAGTTAGAATTTAGTTTGCAGATAATTTAAAATTCTCTGAAAAATATTAAACCATTCCTGTTAACAGGAATGTGCCTAGGGCCCAATGGCCAGAGGGGCACGAAAAGAGAGAACATAAAATCGTAAATAATCAAATCATTGGCCCGAAAAATTGCTAGAGCCTAGAGCTCAACCCAGTTAAAAATAGGTCCTGCCTCTCAACTTTTTTCCTCTCCTCTTCCTTCCCTCTTCTTCTCAAAACTGCTCACAATCGAAGATACCCAGGATTGGGTACTAAGCAACTCTTCGGTACTGAAGAACTAATACTATTAATCCATAAGTAAAGAGTATACCGTTCACTGGGGGGTATTCCATACCCCCCAGACCCCCCGGTTTGCCAATGGCTACACTAAAGCACAATTAATTTTTGAAATACTAAGGATAATAATAGTTATATTAACACGCAAATAATTCAACTGTTCTCCTCCTTCTCTTCAGTTTTGGCACAAGAATAAAAAACAAAAGGTGCACTGGGGGTTTAAAAATAAGCCCAGCCCTTCAATTTTTCCTTTCCGACTTCCAAATACGGTGGTCACAATCAGGGATCCCAGCATTTTCTGTTAAGTAACTCTTCGATACTATTGGTCCATAAATAAAGAGTAAACCATCCACTGGGGGGTATTCCCCAGACCCCCCGGTTTGCTAATGGCTACAGTAAAGCTAAATCAATATTTAAAGTTATTATATTAAATAAATATGTTTAACCTTGGACCCGTTTTATTATGGTTTCTGCCATCGATCGACGATATTCAACTCAGCAGTGGATCTAACTCTTTCGATGCCCAAAACTTGAACATTATAGTGGGACCTCTACAACTCATTAAATTTTGAATTTAAGTTTAAGAGGCACAAAACAATGAGGATAAACCGAGGGGTCTGGGGGGTATGGAATACCCCCCAGTGCACGCCTTTATTTTATACCCAAAGCGACGCCCAACTCAACAAACTAGACTACATTATGTACTTAACCTCTGCAATGAATTTAATTTAAAAATTTACAAATAAATACAAAAGAGGAACAATAATTTCGATTGTTTTTGAGTTTTGTTCATGGGATTTTTTTTAATGTAATATTTTTTATTAATTTTTGCTAAGTTTAAGAGGCACAAAGCAATGAGGATTAACCGGGGGGTCTGGAATACCCCCCAGTGCACACTTTTATTTTATTCCCAAATCACAACATTCAAAACAACAATCTAGACTACATCATCTTCTCAAGTTGGAAAAAGGATAGATTATTGAATGATTAATCAAACATTACTCAACGATTTCTTAGATGAGGATAAACCGGGGGGTCTGGGGGGTATGGAATACCCCCCAGCACTCGCTTTTATTTTATTCCCAAATCACAACACTCAAAATAACAATCTAGACTACATCATCTTCTCAAGTTGGAAAAAGGATAGATTATTGAATGATTAATCAAACATTACTCAACGATTTCATAGATGAGGATAAACCGGGGAGTCTGGGGGGTATGGAATACCCCCCAGCACTCGCTTTTATTTTATTCCCAAATCACAACACTCAAAATAACAATCTAGACTACATCATCTTCTCAAGTTGGAAAAAGGATAGATTATTGAATGATTAATCAAACATTACTCAACGATTTCATAGATGAGGATAAACCGGGGGGTCTGGGGGGTATGGAATACCCCCCAGCACTCGCTTTTATTTTATTCCCAAATCACAACACTCAAAATAACAATCTAGACTACATCATCTTCTCAAGTTGGAAAAAGGATAGATTATTGAATGATTAATCAAACATTACTCAACGATTTCTTAGATGAGAATAAACCGGGGGGTCTGGGGGGTATGGAATACCCCCCAGCACTCGCTTTTATTTTATTCCCACATCGCTACACCCACACAACAAACTAGACAACATCATATACTCAATTTCTCAACAAGGATTATTTTACCATTAGACGCATTAGGCACGTGCCTATGGGCCCGAAAAGAGAGAACATAAAATCGTAAAATATAAATCAAATTCTGATAAAATAACCCAAAAATTGGGCCTTCGATGCTATTAGTTACTCTCGAATATCAGGGGCCCGAAAATTTGCTAGAGCCTAGTGCCCAACCCAATTAAAAATAGGCGCTGCCTGTTCAAGGATTCTAGAAAATACTCATTATAGAAAACAGACCCAGATTCAACATAAATTATATTTAGTGATATTCTGCTCATTTTATTAAAATCTGTCAAGGTATATAATACAAAAACCAAATTATTAGTGCCGTGGTTTGAATTGCACGTTAAAATGAAGGTCCTTCCAAACCACTGGCACTGCATCAGTTTGTTTTTCTACCAATTTTCCTTGGAACCATTGAATTTAGAGCTAAAACCACGTAAAATATGATCATTTTCGTGTGGTAAAAAATTTAATTATTGAATGGTTCGAGTCCCCTCGTATAGTTTTTATGTACTTTTAGAAATGTCAAAGAAAAACAAACTGAAGAGACATTTGAAAAGGCAGTGTTTGAAAACACTTTAAGAGGTTGTTTATTTAAATAATAGAGAAGTACATATTTTTATGTACTCAGTAATTTAATATGGGGTAGTTTTATTTTGCCTACTATTTAGTGATAGTCTCCATATGCTGTTGGCAAGATTGACGGAAGTTTGGCGCCAGTGAACCTGGTTTATTTTTCTCAACCCTGCAAGACGTGCACCGTCATCCTTGTCAGGTTATAGACAATAGATACCATCTATTGTAATTTGTTCCATGGTACAGTAAGATATTTCGAGTGCCCATAACAAATATTATATTCATAACCTTTTTTTATTTTAATTGTATCATCGGCCAAGATATGCGTTATTAAATTTGATTGATTGATCGATTAAACTTGATTATTTAGATACGCGAGCGAATCGGAAACGGAATAGAATGTAACACGGTTATTAAAAATCATTCAAATATGGAACGGCTGACCTCTTTCTCATATCCATATAAATTACAAAATCAACGGCAAAAACTCGTCGTGATAGCGGCATAGTTTTCTTCAATATCCGTTGGATTTTCATGTTCGTTTTCCCAGACCGGATCGTTCCAAAATATATGTATTTACCTACTAGTATGTAGTAAGTAGTACAAAGCAAAAAATTTCATTCATGCGATGTCACAGGAAAAAATGGTTGACAACACCAATATGGCTTAGGTGTAAATCTCTTTTTAAATTTGGGACAAGATGATGACATGACGGATCTTTAAAAATATTTCAATAAGTTTCTTACCTCATTACTAGCATCGTGAAAGGTCCCCTACCGTGAGGGGTAGTTTGTTTGCAACCCTTAAGCGACTAACTAATTACTTCTTAGTACAACTCATATTGAACTTAAACTTCCGTAAAAAGAGGAAATTGCTAATGTTTTGTCGAAAAAGATTTTAAATCTTCGACTTTGACTTTCCGGTGTCTTCGCAATGCATCTCTAATCTGAGGCGTCAAATTTCTATTTTGGAAATCTTTAGGTGAGTTTAGAGTTACTAAATTTTAAGCTTCGCATGTGTGTTCCAAATTTTTGTTTGTCATTATGGTACTTATCAAAGAGACAAGCAAAATTATAAGCTCGTAGGTAATCTGAGAGACTTGTTAAAATAATAGAGTTGTAACTGAATTAAAGTACGGGCTCGTTGCCAACGGGCGTCGGTTTAACATAACACATCCACTCCATCCAGACTGGAGGGGCATCATTTCAGATAAGGTAATCTAATTTTGGGTTTAACTTTAACTTTGTTTATTACTTCCATCTAAAATTGAAAATAAAACAACCAAATTGGTAATCGGCGAAGAAGTTTGAATTCAGTTTCGGATATTATTTAGCCCCCATAATATGGAAGCTTGAAAGAAACGGCTCTGTCAGGTCGCACGAAATTGATCGTATGGTATTTTGTAAACGCTTTTATTTGGACCACGTAATTGTTGGCAAAAATAAAAGGTATCGTATCGGTTTCACGAAATTGCATATTGAAAAAGAGAAAAGACGACAGCGATACTGGCTCTTAGAATGCAATTCTATTATTCTAACGGGCATTGTTCTCGCTTGGTGGGTAATAAAGGGCAAGTTAAAATAAAAAAATGGTTTTGACTGTTAACCATATGTTTGATCCGATGATTATCTTTCGAGTGTTGGTTTAAAACTCGACGATTTCCCCATATGGACGTGGGACTTTCGAAATAAAAGCAAAAATTTGTATCGTCCAACAATGGTAACAATATTCCATTACACCGAGCCGGTGAAATTGATTTGACATTTACGATCTAACCTAATAGATTTCCGATAATACCAAAGGTTGTGGAGAAAGTCGCGCAACATGAGATGGTATACATTAAATCGCCTTGAACGTAAATATCCAGTTTGAAACTTTCCATATTTCTGAAAAATTTTATTCACACCAAGAGCATAACCATAGGTGCAGGGCACCGACGGTAACTTTTACTATTTTCTCTATTGTTTCTGCAATCTCTTCGCTCTTTTCTGTTTTAAAACAACCCCTAATTAACGAGAAAGTAAACGTGACGAATGTTTTAAAGTAAATACTTAAATTATTGTTGTAGTGCAGTCTTCCTATACAAGATTGATTGAAATTGTTCTTTTCGTGCTAAGCGATGACAGTCGATATCATAAAATTAATTGATTAGTTTGTTGTTATTTTATCTCGAATCTACAGAATCAATATACACAACCAAATCGTTTACGCCGATTTTACTTCACTTAAAATTTAAGTTAGCATTTTGTATTTTACAATCAGTTACCACGTTTACACAGGATCTCTTGCACGATTATTCAGTAACTGTTCATTCAGAAATAAACTCGAATTTAGAATTTAGTTCATAAAATGAAACTTAAATTAACAAAGATTTTTTTCCCTGTCCGAAGACCAAACAAAACACATTTACACAAATTAATTAAAAAAATTTTAAATTAATTAGCATAGATATCATTCAAGTTCAGAATACTATTATTATTTAAATAATCATTATTTAAATTTATTTAAATAATATCATTATTTATTTTGTAAGTAAATGTTTATTAATTCTAATTTTTCAAAATCTAATTTTTGAATTATTTAAATTGTTCGAAGTAAGTATTTAATTAAGGACTTGAATATTTAAATATTAAAGGGATTTTTCTAATTTTGTGGAAAAACATACATTAACGAGAATCAAAAAGATCTCCCAAACCTACTCATTGTCAAAGCAATCTCAGAAATCGTTGAGTAATAATGTTTGATTAATCATTCAATAATCTACCTTCTCTCCAACTTGTGCTGAGAGGTTGAGAAGATGACGTAGTCCAGTTTGTTGTCTTGGGCGTAGCGGTTTGGGAATTTGATAAAAACGTGCACTGGGGGGTATTCCATACCCCCCAGACCCCCCGGTTTATCCTCATCATTTTGTGTCTCTTAAACTTAAATTCAAAATTTAATAAATTGTAGAGGTCCCACAATATGGTTCAAGTTTTGGCATTTTTTGTGTGCAGTGCTTTGGGAATAAAATAAAGGCGTGCACTTTCCATACCCCCCAGACCCCCCCCCCCCCCGGTTTATCCTCATTGTTTTGTGCCTCTTAAACTTAAGTTCAAAATTTAAAGGTCCCACAATAAGTTTAAAGCTTTGGGCATCGAAAGATTTAAAAATTATTAAAAATCAATAATTAAATATAATTATTTAATTAATATTAATACTAATAATTTAATAAAAAAAATTATTTTTGTATACCCGGGAGCTGGATATCGTCGATCAATGGCAGATACCATAATAAAACGGAACCGAGGTTAAACGGAGTTATTTATTATTATAACTTCGAATATTGATTGAGCTTTAGTGTAGTCATCGGCAAACCGGGGGGTCTGAAGGGGTATGGAATACCCCCCCCCCCCCGGGCACCTCTTGATTTTTATTCTTGTGTCAAAACCGAAGAGAAGGAGGAGAACAGTCGAATTATTTGCGTGTTAATATAATTATTATTATCCTTTGTCCTTCAAAAATTGAATGAGCTTTAATATAGTCATTGGCAAACCTGGGGGTCGGGGGCAAACCCCAGCGAACGGTTTACTCTTTATTTATGGACTAATAGTATTAGTTGTTCAGTACCGAAAAGTTACTCAGTAGCCAATGCTGGGATCCTTGATTGTGAGCGCTGAAAGAGGGAAAGATGTGGAAAGAAAAAAATTGAGAAGCAGGGCCCAAGGCTCTAGCAAATTTTCGGGCCCCTGATATTCGAGTGTAACTAAAAGTATCGAAGGCCCAATTTTATCAAAAGTTTGATTTTTATTTTACGATTTTATGTTCTCTTTTTTCGGGCCCTTTTGGCCATTGGGCCCTAGGTACATGCTTAATGCGTTTAATGGTAAAATAGGCCCTGCTTGTGCTGTAAAATAGTATTTTACATTTCCCGAAGTACAAGTCGATTTTTCATTTATTAATTTATTAATTAATCGCAAAGTGTCAAATTAACATCTAACTAGGTTATGGTTCAGCATTAATTCATTTGCTACAGTGGCGGAACAATAAAATGGAAAAATCACAAACTGATTTGTAACAGAATGAATTCGATTTTCGATTAATTTAGTGCAGCCTTCAAGCCGCACAAGCTTGTCAGTTTAGAGAGATATTCAAGTATTTTAAGATAAATCTACAATTTTTTGATTATTTATATCAGCTCATGATTATATTCACATCAGTGTTCGTAAAGGTAAGAACCAAAAGCAGTAAAAACGGAGTAACAACAGATTTGAACAAAATTCATTTTTGATAAATTTATCAGAACAGTTATACAATTAAAACGGAGGTTTCACCATTTAACAATTTTTTTAATTTGTATATTTGACTCGAATTCGACTGTTCCACATAAAAAATTTGCAAAAAAATGAACGGATTAGTTTAATTTTATTTGAACAATTGAAAAAATCTGGACCACAAATTTGTTTAAAATTTTGTTCGGAAGAATCTTTGTTCATTGGCCGAAGTTCATTGATTCGACGAATATTTTATTGCAGTTATTGGTTCAGAATGAAAGCTTAACATGAAAGCTTAATCGGTGAAAAGAAGTATTTTTATTTAATTATTTTGTGAATTTGCCGCGAATTAGTTGACTTTGCGTCAACTACCGGACAAAGTCTGGCCTTTTGCCAAAGTATGGCCGACTGAACGGACGGACAAGATTTTGTAAGTCCGTAATTTTAAGCTGAATATTTGGATATAAATTATTTGATAAGATGTTTGAGAAAATTTAGTTTATTTTGGAATGATTAATAAACGGAAGCAGTAGCATAAGTGGAATTGGAACAGAAGAAGTTTGATTTGAAGGTTTGAAAAAATAATTAAAGTTCATTTGAATAATTAAAATTCGTAATAATTCAATGAACCAGCAGTATTACTGGTAAATTCAACTGACAGAGGTTGAATACATTGCTGTGATCTAAAGTCCAAGATAGAGCTGTGGGCTATGGATAAAGCAACAGGAAACCACCCCAAGGGAAATTCAAGAAAACATAAAATTGATAGGTCGACAGATGGGCAAGTTATCTCTTTTGTTTAACCTCTCCAATTTGTAATTATTGGGCGCTGGAAAAATATCGAATTTCACTCACTAAACTTTAAAATTCAACTTTTTAAAATTGAATTTCATTCAAAAATGGAAATGTAATGCTGTCCGCCGATCAAAGCTTTCTTCGTTCTTCCTATAAATTAAATTAAATATATTTTATCTATATTCCTACCACAAACCAATTATTTAACTTCAATTAGTTGTTGGAAACTTCAGTTTATCACCTGTAATCTCAAAATCACTCAAAATTCGCTCAGTCGGCCATTTTTCCATCCATCACTTCAAAATATTCTCCCATTAACCTTGGTCGATGAATTCATTAGTAGTAAACGAAAATCATCTTAGGTGGCCAGTATCATTATTAATCAATATTTCTTAAGGAGGTAGAAGGGGAAGAAGATAATATACTTTAAGATTGAATTTTTGAAAAGCAAATTTCCACAATTTTGCAAGTTGAGATTAGAATAAAAGGTGTTTTAATGATCGAGAACAATGATATATTAAGTTGTATTGCGAAATGCCGGTAGGTATGTTTAGTATTCATATTCGGAGATGGTATCAAATGACTGCCGTACCGCCCTAATTGCTATGTATCGATGCATTGCCCTTTGTATCCTGGCCTAGTCTATGGAAACAAACGCGACACTTCCATTATGCAACATGGCTGCTTTTGTTCCAATTTTTACTCCACCACGCCTTTTGAAATGATACGAGTTTTAGATAATACATTTTTTTGTATTGCTACTGCTGCTGCATTTATTATGTTCGGGGAACCCTCCACGTCCGCCTGCAGTTTGAATTTAACGAATCCAAATTTTAAAAGTTATCTAAGCCAGCCACATCGTCATCAATTTGCAATAATGGCAATTTAAACTCGACTGTCTATAACATTGTTAATTATAAATTCATAAAACCTCGTTCGGTGTAGCTGGAATGAATAATAACTTAATTTGGGTATCTTTTGGTTTCCCTTAATTCGATATTAACTCGTTGTCTACCGCGTCTTTTTGAGCGCAAAGTTGCTACCAAAATTCATACACCAAACTTAACTTGATTAAGTATTGAAATGAAAGCCTGAGGGTGTGTAACAGGACCTGGTCTAATGCTAATCGAGTTTATTTAGAAAATAGCCTGTTAACATCAACTGGGATCAAAGACCGCGAATTTCGCTCAAGATATATTGTCGTGTTTCGCATGGATAGCAACATAATTGCTATTAGGGCTCTATTATGTCGGATTCTTAGTTATTTCACACCCATTACCATCAACCGGTTATTTTTTCATGTCTTGTTATAGATTTGATTTCGTTTGCTTAACATAACGGAAAGCCTCTTTTTTATTGCCTAATTACCTATTTGTTTGTTTTAAAACTTCTGTAGTATATATGAGTTTTGAGAGTTCAGTGCTTTACCTGGATTACATCCTAATACATAAATTCCCAGCACGCTGCTCCTGCTCCAGCGTGTCATTTTTTGGTCAAAAAAGAAACACTCTGATTGGTCGATTCTTTTAGTAACCGAAAATTATATTAAAGTAAGTCAAGTTAGGACTAAAAATATTTGTCCAATATTCTAAATGATATCCTGCGATATGTACTGGAGTTCCACCCCCCCCCCCAAACCCCCCGGTTTACATTTAATTTTTTTATAATAATAATTATAGAAATAATATAAATTGTATACCGGGGGGTCTGAGGGGTGTGGAACACCCTCCAGTACATGTCGCAGAATTTGGAGAAAATGGGGAATTTATAATTTTACAAGTTTCGGCAGGAAAAACCGGGAAATTTGTATTTTAATAAAAGTGAGGAAAGGTTAAACCCTAACTTAAAAATACATT
This sequence comes from Cantharis nigra, assembly GCA_958510845.1. Taxonomy (NCBI): domain Eukaryota; kingdom Metazoa; phylum Arthropoda; class Insecta; order Coleoptera; family Cantharidae; genus Cantharis; species Cantharis nigra. Next base: position 46,286,624 of record OY294030.1, on the reverse strand, counting down.
TATTTAAGTCGGAGTTTAGCAGCAACTTTTGCGTTACTTTGAAAATTAACTGTCAAAGTTATAGTCAAAAATGTAAACCCGGGGTTCTGGGGGTGAACATATCCTGCAATATGTACTGGAGGGTGTTCCACACCCCCCAGACCCCCCGGTTTACTTTTAATTTATTTATAATAATTTATAATAATTATAAAAATATAAAGTCAAAATTGTAAAGCGGGGGGTCTGGGGGGTGTGGAACACCCTCCAGTACATATTGCAGGATTTCCACTCTTTTAGAATACTTGGAGAAGCTAAGGAATTTATAATTTTACAAATTTCGCCAGGAAAATCCGGGAAATCAGAATTTTTAAACAAGTAAGAGAAATTTAAACCTTTGGATAGAGAATATTAAAGTGAGGGAAATTAAAACGTTCGACTAAAGAAAATTAGAATTTCAGAACCTTATTTATTTTAAAATTATTAAAAAAAAAATTTAATTGTCCGTTGGCATATCGAGGTTAGTAACAACTTTTTGCGTTACTTTGTAAATATAGAAAAACGGGGAATCACCCAGTAGCAGGAAACAAAATTAAATGTTTAATATTATACCGCTAAAAAATAGATCCACACTCTGGTTGGTCGACTTTTTTTACCAACCGAAAAATATATTAAACTAAGATTAGGACTAAAAATATTTGTCCAATATTAATCCAAACCGGGAAATTTGAATTTTTAAGGAAAAATGAAGGAAATTTAACCTTCGACTAGAAAAAGCATATTTATTTAATATGCTACCCCCCAGACCCTCAGGTTTACATTTAATTTATTTATAATAATAATTATAGAAATAATATAAAAATATAAAATCAAAATATTAAACCGGGGGGTCTGGGGGGTGTGGAACACCCTCCAGTACATATCGCAGAAGTTGGAGAAGACAGGAAATTTATAATTTTACAAATTTCGCCAGGAAAAACCGGGAAATTTGGATTTTTAATCAAAGTGAGAAAAGGTTAAACCTTAAAATCAATTAATTAAAAATTTTTTTAAAGATTTTTTAATTAATTGATTTCATTGTCGTATTTTTAGCCTTGAAAATGGGTCATTAATAAAGGACTCGAAACGTCGGTCAATTAAATTGATATAGTAAAGACCTAAATCTCAACAATTTTTATTATTTAAACTTAAAAAATACATTTATTTAAGTGCCTTACTGGTCGAAGTTTAGCAGCAACTTTTGCTTTACTTTGAAAATTATAGTCAAAAATGTAAACCGAGGGTTCTGGGGGTGAACATATCCTGCAATATGTACTGGAGGGTGTTCCACACCCCCCAGACCCCCCGGTTTACTTTTATTTTATTTATAATAATTTTTAATTAATTTAATCTATATTAATTCCAAAAATAATATAAAAATATGAAGTTAAAATTGTAAACCGGGGAGTCTGGGGGTGTGGAACACCTTCCAGTACATATCGCAGAATTTGGAGAAACTAAAGAATTTATAATTTTACAAATTTCGCTAGGAAAAACCGGGAAATTTGAATTTTTAAGCAAAAGTAAGAAAAATTTAAACCTTTGATTTGGCTAGAGAATATTAAAGCTTGGAAAAGCATTTATTTAAGAGCCTTGCTAAAGTTAACTGTCAAAAGTGTAAACCGGAGGGTCTGGGGGTGAACACCCTCCAGTACATAATAATAAAATTCCCACTCTTCTAGAATACCTACAGAAGACAGAATAATTATATCAATTTCGTCAGAAAATGCTAGAAATTTTTTTGTTTTTGAGTAAAAGTGAGTGAAATTAAAACGTTCGGCTAAAGAAAATTAGAATTTCAGAAACTTATTTATTTTAAAATTATTTTGAAAAAATGTTAATTGCCCGTCGGCACATCACGTTTAGCAGCAATTTTTTGCGTTACTTTGAAAATATAGAAAAACGGGGAATCACCCAGAAGCGGGAAACAAAATTAAATGTTTAATATTATACCGCTAAAAAGGAGATCCACCGTCTAGCTGCCCGTCCGCGGACGAGCGTTCCAGCTAGTCCACTATAATAATAATTATAATAGCCGAATGAGTTTCTCCAATTTAAATTCAATTTTATAAAATATGGTCAGTCATGATAGATAAAATGGTAATATTTCGACAGCACCTGCACTAAATAAACAGTCACCTGGATAAATTATTTTTTTTTTATATTCCAACTCCAACGATTCGAATTTTTGAAAATGAGAATCAAAGCGTTTTCGCTCCCTTTCATAAACGCAAATAGTAGATGTAACGAACTAAACGCACCCCAAGATTTCATTTGTACAATCAGACCACCCCAAGTTTCGTATTTACATTTTTTATTATTTCTTCCAAGATCCTCACTAAAAATTTTACTTTGTTCCAGAATGCACAAGCAACAGCAATTGGCAGCTTTGGCGTATCACACGTCGCAAAACTCCCCATCGCACACCTCAGACTCCGACTCGGATATCTCACTAGGAACTCATTCTCCGCCGATGAGTTCGCCCAATCCACTGTCGCACACGTCGCCGACACCCATGAGCACCTTCCGTTTTGGCCCGCACTCGCCTGGGCCGATGCCGGCGCAGTATCGCTTCGGGAATAGCTCGCCGCTGCCGTTCAAATTAGATAGGCCGTCGTCGCCGTCGGCAACGTTTAGAAATTTAGGAAATTCAAATTCACCCATCCATTTCGACACCCACCCATCGAACTTTCGTCTAGACCGAAACTCATCTAATCATAGGTTGGCTGTGAGCGAATCGCCTATCAACGTGGATTCGAGTAACGATTTCAAATCGAACAGAAACAGTCCGATCCAAATCGATCTGGATAGTTCGCCGCCGCAAACGTCGTTACACCAACCGTCGCCTCCGATGAACCTGCGAGTGGGATCTTCGGATCCGCTTGGTTTGCGAATTCACCCGGAAACTTCATTGCCTTTACATTTAGGAACTACAACCCCGTTACGAATACAAGTATCGCTACCCAGCAAAGTGGCGAATCCTCCACCACAAACTAACTTACACACGAACGATACGTCACATGGAATAGGAGGAATAGTGAGAATCGCACCCTCGAACCCCGTAAATCCGCCGCCTTTGCATCGACCGTTTTCATCGCCTCGATTAACGTGATATAAACTGCCGACTACCGAAATTGTTCGATTTTAATAAGTAAAAATATCGAGGTAACGATGCAATACTGAATATTTATTTGTTATTTTTTTATTACGTTTTTCTTATTTTGTACGACGTGAGCACGTAATTAAAACGTTTGTGTATATTAAACTAGAGTGAGAAAAAGTTTTATATAAATAAATTAAGTTATACATATTGTAAATTATATACGTTTCAGTGGCAATTGTAGATATAATATATAAAAAAAATGATTAAACTTTATAATATATTAGATGCTGTTGCATGTAGTCAAATTTTTGGTGCAAAGTCCGCGAGCGAGTATTTAAAAAATATTGCAATTTTCTTCTTTTTCGACTTTTCTTTTCTTCTTCTTTTTTTTTTAATCAAAAATTTAATTATTGTATAATATTGTATATCTATGTTATTATTTTTTCTAAGTAGCTAGTGTAAATTAAAAATATTCATTTGTTTATGATACAAAAATAATTATGCAAATTTACAATGCGATTGTCTAATAAATATATAAACCCACATCAACATTAATATTTTGTTTTATTTTAACCAATTATATCGAGGAAATCTTTCAAACTTTATTAAAAAAAAAAATATGTAGGTTAAATCTGGAGATAGCTAGTGTTTTATATTTTAACACCCTTAGTTGTTAACACCGGTGTTAATCTTTGGTTTTCAGCAGGCAGATTAATCGATCAATAATTAACCAGATTAATTAAACATCCCATGAATTAATTATGTTCTTCAATTAATATTAGGACATTAGGAGAAGAATCTTTTCTTCAGATCAACCTAATTGTCAGCAGAGCAAACTCTCGACTTCTACAAAGAAGCATGCAAAAATGAAAATATGAGTAAGAACTAGTTTCTAACTGCCTTTCCTCAGTTGGGAATGGCAAACCACCAAGGTAATTAGCCAAGAGTTACAGTGGGCTCTTGGAGTCAACCTAGTTCCTTGTCAAATTAAAAAAATATTGCCCTTCCAAAAAATACCATTGAATGGTGCCCCCAAACCCCCCGGATTGACACTTGCATTTTTTAAGAACCACTTAAGTTAAGAACCAAGGAAATAAGGAAGGCTAACCATTAGAATTAATATTAGTTAAGCTGGATACCTTTCATGATTAACGTTGGGCCCATAATCTATTATAATTTGGACTGAAAAAATTACGATCACATAAAAAGTAATTATTTAATTTAATTGATTTTATTTCTTTTACTGCCGATAACGGACGGAACTAAAATAACGCTTTAGTGCCGGTGGAGTTAAAGTATTATCTCTCCGTCAAGTAAAAGCATTGCTTTCATAAATAGTGGAACAATTAAATTTTCATAAAAGTTTTCTGTCATATTTCCCGAGAGAATAACTTAAGAACAAAAAAACAATTAATAATAAAGCCTGAGCCTGCCTTGAATGGGTGTTTTCCATTCTAAACTTACAAAGCAATCTTGATTTTGTTTGCAAAGTTCAGGATAGAAATAAGCAAGCAAAAACAGCAAAAGTTATTTAAACTAAGCGAATGTGGTGTCAAAAGAAAGGTATTTCTTTGTTGGAGAAGAGTGTGGAAAATGAAAAAAATTGGTTACGTGTGCCATGAGTTATAAGTTGCACAATCGGATTATTTTTCGAAAAAAAATACCTACTCGGTATGTATTTACAGTTATTTCATCATTCAATCGACAGGTTTGTAATTGAAAATACAATATTATGATGTGGTCGATAGTTAAATTAATAGTTTATCTATTTCCACTTCTACTCAGTTTAATATTGAATAAGTTGTGAATTTTAATTGACATAACTACATTATTGCGGTCGTTTTGTACTGTTCGATATTAAGGCCATCATTAGGAGGCGAGTTGACAGCTAACACATCGATGGTGTGCGATAGTATCTCTGACGTCACATGTTTTGTGGAAGTTTGACAAATGTTCGTGAGGGTACATCCAGCCGGGTGTTGTGATGGATAACCCAATACATCTTTTGTACTTATATATTTTTTAATTTCGAGCTCGAGAATAGAACCGTTTAGGGGTGGTTTTTCGCGAAACACTTAAACATCCTGTATGTTTCGTAAAAGTTGGTAAACATAAATATACGAACTGTTAGAACCAAGGGCGTAACAAGTCAATTTAAGTGAGCCAATGAGGGGAAAGCTTCTCGAGTCCAATGAAATTGATACTTTGGTTGGCATCGCGGATGGCGCAAGACCGCGGATCTGTGGGATGCTCGAGTTATTTGAAAGGTTTTCGTTTAATGAAATAACAAATATTGACTTACGGTGTCGGCTAGTCAGTATAATTCGAGTTAAACCGTTAATGAATCAATATACCAGTAGCAGCTTTTAATATCCCATTACATTTTAAACATTCCGAAAACTTTCGATATCAACTGACAAAGCATCACGCATGTCTGATTCTCAAAAGATCTATTTGATCTACTTGAGTGTTAAGGTGTTAAGCTGCCACTTCACTTGGTAATCTGCAAAATCGCACCACCGCGAAATTCTAAATGCTGGGGTATTCCCAGAGATGATTTTATTGCAACATCCCGTACATGAGACACATGCCATTGTATTGTATTTATTTTGGAAACATGTTAAAATTTCAGGTAGGCAAAAAATGCGGATCCACTAGTGTAACCAAAAAGCATTAAAAATAACTTCGAACCGCATTCAATAAATCCATTGTCGAAAATCAGCCAATTTTGTTATAGAGTGTATAGATTACAGGGCATTATAAACAGCATTTATGAAGTTTCCAGTGATGAAGTTCAGTTTAAATGTGTTAATGGATGGAAGTTTCAGTTGTCACCTATTCCGGTATATCGACATATCGAGGCTTAGGTAAACATTTATTGTGGTCAGGCAATGCTCCGTAGCTAATCCTCTCTAATACCATTCCGATTAGAACCCTGTTCACACCTCAAAATGCCCCAATGAAACTTGTAGATAATACCCAACAACAATACAGCACCGGAAGAGGTTTAGCGATGGTAATTCCTTCAGCTGCTTACATTTTGTTACTTTTTCTAAGCCATTGTTTATCTGCACAAAGAAAAGTCTCTGACGTCCGTATTTTCACGTAGGTACCTAATTGCCAATTAACATTTTTTAAATTTTTCACAACAATTTTTTTTCCAATCTTAATGGACCAGACTAACCAGACCTGATTCATAAAAGAGACAAAACAAACAAACACAACGAAGAAGGCTTGTAAGGTAAGCGTTGCATGTGAATTAAGTTTGTATTTGATGAATAAAAGTGTAGCAGCTCTTATTTTTCAAATCAAGCGAAAATCGAATGTAAAATTTCTACCCTTTAATAAAAGAAGGCTACATAAATACAACCAATTTTGTATTATGCCGAATACAAAGAAGTTGGTGGACGAATTATTGGGGGATGATTTATTACATTGAACGGTTTTGAGCTCGCTCAGACACCACAACATTGATGTTTTCATTTTTCAATTTATGTATTGTTGGCTAAACACAATATAATTTTATTAATACACAAGAAGCTTTGAATAAAGGGTTGATTTTTTATTAGTTACACGGGTATTACCGCCATGATCTCCGATACAATTTGTTAAAAGCGCGGTTAAGCGATTAAACTTATTTCACTTTTGTGCCGTCGCTCGCCGGCAGTAAATTTTACATTTTTTTACTTTTGCTGTAACACCTAATAATATACAACATTTCCATTATTAATTCAATTTATGTTCCCGTAGTTTATCTACCTATGTTTAATAATAAATCAAAAATGAAAAATAATTTACATTGACGTTTTATTAACCATAAATAATTAAATTAAAAATTAACACTTAATAATTTATAAACTTCAACAATAAACGGTAATAAAAATTTAACTGCAAGAAGTCAATATTTTCTGAGATTATCAAATTTTTGGACGAAGGAAAAATAATTTAATTTTAGAAAACGCCTTTACTGGGTAAAATACTGAGAATCATCGGCAGGAAAGTTAAGCAAACACCCCTTAAAGAACTTATTACCAGTGTGGGGTGGGTCATAACCGCCTTAAGGCTCAGGTTGTGCGGCCTGAAGGCCGCACTGATCTTCCATTTTTTTAGGTTGGTAACTTATAATTATATATAAAAACTAGCTAGAAAGCCCGTCCGCGGACGGACAGCTAGACGGTGGATCTCTTTTTTAGCGGTATAATATTAAACATTTAATTTCGTTTCCCGCTACTGGGTGATTCCCCGTTTTGCTATATTTTTAAAGTGACGCAAAAAGTTGCTGCCAAACTTATTGTGCCGACAGGCAATTAAATAAGTTTCTGAAATTCTAATTTTCTTTAGCCGAACGTTTTAATTTCCCACACTTTTGTTCAAAACCAATAAATTTTCCAGCATTTTCTGACGAAATTGAAATAAAAAGGCTCTTAAATAATTGTTTTTCGAAGCTTTAATATTCTCTATTCTCTAAAGGTTTAAATTTCTCTTACTTTTGCATAAAATTCTCCAAATTCTGCGATATGTACTGGAGGGTGTTCCCCCGGTTTACAATTTTGACTTTATATTTTTATATTACTCCAGTACATATCGCAGGATATCCACTCATTTAGAATATTGGACAAATATTTTTAGTCCTAATCTTAATTAAACATATTTTTTGGTTGGTAAAATCCAGGAGCAGCAGCAGCGTGCTATAGGATTTTATATATTAGGATGACGGACAGACATATTTACATAATACCAGACGTCTCGATTTGGTCGGGAGAGTCCTTTCTTTTATACTGCTGTCCCGTTTTTCAGAATTTCTAAAAATTCCAAATATTAATTTATTAATAATATGACTCGTGCTCGCTTACGTTCGTAGCTCGCAACCAGACGCAACTGATCTGTCTACATCTACATCATAGTCTATCTCTTTAATCTATTCATGCGCGTTAGAAGTAGACAGATAAAAGTATTGTCTTATAAACTAGTGAGAATACCGCTGTCGTCTGGGTGATATGGAATATCCTCCACCAATGGTTACTGTAACGGTAGGCAAACCGGGGATCTGAGGGGTATGGAATACCCGCCAGTGCACGGTTTATATTTTGTTCCATACCTCCCAGACCCCCGGCACACGATAGGATTTTTTAAATTTTCAAAATAATTTTTTATGTTAAATTCAGTGACTGTAAATACAGTAAATTGAACATTTCGAAGCTGTTTTCTGTCATAGAGCAAAACTTTTTAGACATTTTTTGTTTCAAATTTTATTGTCTTCAATTTTGTTTATGTACATTTTTCTATTTTGTCGTACCGTTTCCGAGATATAGATGACAATATATGTTTTTAATTTTACTGAGTTTTGTTTAAGTCGCTGTCAGTCAAAAACGCTGCGACAAAATAAAAAAATGTATATAAATAAAATTGAAGATCATGAAATTTTCAACAAAAAATATCTAAAAAGTTTTGCTGTGAAATCGATTTTTAAATGAAAAAAAGCCTCATAAGCCAAATCCACTTGTATGTGTCCCGATTTCATGATTTTAAAATATGGCAACCTTATGATAATGATGACCCCAAGCATAGAAGGGTAATTCCCTACCCGAAAATGCAGAACCTCCTATCTACCGAGAGACAACCTCCTTTAGAGATAAATTTCAGCATTAAGTGGTTATTCTGTAACTCATAAATGAGCTTTACAAAAAAGATTCCTTTCTGAAAAGATAAACTTATTTTGTAACTATAAAGAATCCTTTAACGACAGACTGTCCTTTAAAGATCGATCTTTATGGACTGGAATGTCTTTACGTTAAAGGATTGGTAAAGGACGCATTTAATAAAGAATTTTCTTATTCTGTAAATCTAACGAATTCTTTAACGGCGCCTTTATGTTTATCTTTTCAGAAAGGAATCCTTTTTGTAAAGCTCCTTTATGAATTACAGAATAACCTCCTTAGACCCTTAATACCGAATAAATAGAATTCGAAAATGGGCCTACCATACCTGCTTTCAGTTTGTTAGCAAAAGGTTATTTTCGTAAGGGTCAAATAATTAAACTTAATTTTTAATTTAAAAATGGTTTTAGCTGTTCTAGTTACTCAAAAGCGGATATAAGAGAGGTGGGGAGTAACGCGGTACTAACCCCCTTCGTGATCTATCTAAAGCCAACCAAAGTCTCTTAGATTTTGTTAAAATTTGAAAAATATACCAAAATTCCTAAATTCAGTAAAAATAAAAGGTCCTATTTTGCGTCACCGTGAAAATCTAAGGAGCAAAAAAAAAGAATTAACAAACATTTTCTCCCCATTAATTCCCTCCTTGATCTTTGCTTGGATCTGTTTTTGTGGTTAATAATTGATCGCTCTTAAGTTGTATTACTTTGTAATTGTAATTTCTGCGCAGAACAAAGTATGCAAAGGGCAAAAGCACTAAACTAAAAAGTGACGAGTCAACTTGGGAAATCGAGTTTCATCCCATTAAAACACTGGTAACGCAATATTTTTATATTTATTTTTCATATTATATTTTAGAAAATTTCAATTATTACTCTAGAATCTAGATTGATTGGACGAAATAAGTAGTTATTTACGTAACCGGTCGGAAACTGTATCCTTACTGGGCAAGTCCGAATTGTTTTTATTCAATGTAATTCATTTGATTGATGATTTTTATTCATTTTTAGTTTTTTTTTATTTTTAGACAACACAAACCTATCTTCTGGATGTCCACTAGATGTCTTGCAAAATAATCTGATATCCAGGTGTCTGGATTCTTTATCTAGGATCAAGTCCTGGTTAAACATCATTATCTGGACTGGATCCAGTAGATATTTAGTGTTTTCTGGGTAGTAACTCGCTGAACGTATACGCAAAAAACCAAAGGATAAGTCAAAACAAGGCGAAGTTTCCTATAGATTTCCTATTACAACATCTTTGGTAGATTTCCTTTTGACATAGTTGACATAATAAAAAAACAGGCTCATCTATAGTATTCCTAAGATTTCCTTTGGATATCCTATCAGAAATTTTAGAATTTTCTAATATTTCTTCCAATTCAGCTGGCCTCTTTGATTTTTCCCAGATTTTCCTTCACTTGTATATCGTCAACACAATGCGAAACTAGTAAAAGTGTAAAATATTAATGGAACCACAGAAATCAAAATTATCCTCAAACATGATGCATAATGAGTTTCTTAGCAGGTGTAAGTAACCGTAAAAGTAAAAAAAAATTAATTTAGGTGGAAAATCAACGTTGGATGGGGAAAATTTCCATATTCGCCAGTTTTGCATTGTTTTGACGATATCAGATGTCCCAACGATTTCTCCTTCTTCAAAATGATTTCTTCCCTTAAAATTAAGACTAAAGTTCAGTTTCGTAACCTAACCAGAACTTCCCTTCAGAATGGGTGAAGATGAATGGAATAGAAAATAGACAAACTCGAGTTTTTACTTCCAATAAGATTTGGGCAAAAGCTTAGTAAATATTATAATTTTAAATTGGATGGAAAGCTATAATCCCCAATTCTCATACTTCTTGGTGGAAACTGGACAAAATGCAACAAATGCAAGCAGATTGTAGCAGCCCGAAAGACGCTTACTAATGAAATGCGGACAATTCGATCGAGTGGAATTTCTAGAAATTCTCTCTGTATTTTTAGGCAATTTAAAGCTGCTGTTCCAGACGTCACTACAACAGACAACAGGTATTTCTCAAATTCTCATTGAGTTTATATTGAATTTTGACTTTTGCCTACTTTTAGGTGGACAAAATTTTTTATCTAATTGAATTGCATGGTTGTGGAAGACTGATTAATATTGGCAAATTCGTTTCTGACTAGTTTTCTTTAGTCGAACGTTTTAATTTCCCTCACTTTTGCTTATAAATTCAAATTTCCCGGTTTTTCCTGGCGAAATTTGTAAAATTATAAATTCTTTAGCTTCTCCAAATTCTGCAATATGTACTGGAAGGTGTTCCACACCCCCAGACCCCCCGGTTTGCAATTTTGACTTAATATTTTAATATTATTTTTATAATTATTATAGATTAAATTAATTAAAAATTATTATCAATAAAATAAAAGTAAACCGGGGGGTCTGGGGGGTGTGGAACACCCTCCAGTACATATGGCAGGATATCTACTCATTTAGAATATTGGGAAAATTCGACCAATCAGGGTGTTTCTTTTTTCACCAAAAAATGACCCGCTAGAGCAGGAACAGGAGCAGGGTGCTGAGATTTTAAGTATTAGGATATCTCCCGGGTGCAGTACAGGGGAATTCCCGGTGCTGATTCCACTGAGAATTACGTTTCAGCATCGATTTAATTTTTTTTTGTTTTATTCATTTCTTTCTTTCTTTCTTTTTTTCTTGAAAACAGTTGTTTCTTGACAAATTCACTTTGTTCACTGAAAATTGCCTTTTGTTTGGTTTTTCCAGCCTGAGTGGACATTTCGTGTGCTTTGCAGGTATTATTAATTGCATTTTAGAATTACATCAAAATGAAGGTGGCAAGTTGCTTTGCGTGTCCCCAAGGATTGGTTTAATTTAGTTTCTTTTTTGTTAAATTTATTCGGTTTAGTTGATAAGTAAGCGTAAGTTATTTCTATCGTTTTATGTATATGGCACAAAATGTCATGCTGAGATGGACAAAAGTGAGGTCAAGCTATGAAATAGAGTTGTTCTAATGAACATAAAACTAAGCTACAGGAGGTCCATTGCTGTCACTCACCTGTAAGTTGAAACACACATAAAAAAATTTAATAAATCGTTTCCGAAACTTATTGTAAAACAAAATTATTTATTTTAAGAATTCCTCGACTTTCGGTAATCCTGCACGCAAGACAAAAAATTGTTTGATTACCTAGTGAGATAATTAATTTTAATTACGTAAATTATGGGTGTAATTTCGCGAGCGTAGCTATAAATTATGTTTCGTAAACAGGTGTTGAAAGAGAGATATTTACCGTAAATCTATTTAGTGCGAATAGTAAAAAATCCAAGATCGATATACGGTTTCGAAAAAAGAATACTAATCAGCAGTGCTACCACACACTGTGAACTAATTACTAGATGTGAGCTGCCGATGATGCCTCCTGTTTTCCATATCCCAACTGACCTCTATCCGACCAAAACCGAAAGGTTAATTATCTTCAATTCATCTACCTATTCATTGTTTTTTTCTCCAGTTAGATAATTTCGGAATAACTCAAATTGTAATTTTAACGTCCAAATTTTGATTAGCTTTTTTATTTCTGCAAATACAGAGTGCTCCGTATGATTCAATGCATAAATTCAATTATTGCATGGAAAAAAGTGCAAAAACGAAATTAAATGCAATTATCTCGAATCGATTAGTACAAATAGCTTAATTAAGTTAACGATTTTTTAATAGCATCGCAGGTGTTTTTCGTATCGTGTGCCAAAATTTTGAAAAAAAAAGTCATCAAAACAATTCGAATCAATCATACAGTTGTCACAATTTTAGTTAGTCTGAGGATTTTCATTAGGGCTGGAAATACACGCAATGTATTATTTTAACCACCGGCAGCTATAAAATGCCAGCAACTTTTTTTTCTCTCCGACGACGACTCTCCTAAAACTAATCCAATAGAACCGTCGACGACGTTTTATTAATTACCCGATTCATTATAAAACGACCAGTTTTCATAATGTGGCCGCTTTGATGAGTTTATAAATTTATTTTGTAGCGCTGGAGGCCTAAAAAAATGCCACGTGTGTTGATGATGATACAGGTCTTAAAAAATGATCTCGGCCGGCTATATCAATCACATTGGGATTATTAAGAAAAACTCGAAAATATTTAATTAATCATCTCGAAAAAGTTCTATTCAAAAATTCTGACGTTCATAAATCGGTCAAAGTATAGAACGAATTGTGCTCTATGGCGTATCCGGGAAAAGTCCAGGCGGGTGTGATATTGATCTGGTAGATCCGGTCAGTGCGGCCAATCCGGAACGACACGCCCAGACAACTTTATTTTTTGTACTCTGATATCGTTTAATACCGCAAAATTTATCTATCACAAAGGCGTGAAACACTGCAATAATTAATTTCTTAATTTTTTTACGTTAATTTAAATTCGACATCCAAGTACGTTCACATAATTACAACAAGAACCAATCGAACAGGTACCGGAAGAAACCTAATCTTAACTACTTTCCAACTATAGATTTTAACATTCCTAACTACCGAATCACAGGGTGGTCGGGAGTTTGTACTTTAAAATTTCTGGCGCCCTCACGCTAATTAAACTAATGTACCCTAAATCATTAAGTCGCGCAAAGTCTTCATATCAACCAAATAAATGGTAATTTAATTCTGAGGATGATATACTAAACCGAAACTGGTCGAGGCACAATCTTACAAAAGTTTAGCGTTTCAAATGCATTTTCCGCGAGTAGCTCAGTATTTTACTCTTTGCAGAGAAAATTGAAATTTATTCATGTCCATTTGGCTGGACATGGAAAAAGTTTAGCAATTAAAAAACTGCAAGTTTGTATTGATTTCATATTTAAAAAAATTAGGCGCCTTTCTAATTGATTTTTAGGCATCTCATTCCATGTTTAGACAGGCCTATAATGCATTATCTCACGGCTCGATATACGATCTTGATATCCTAAAATAATCGATTCGTGTTAACATTTTGCCAGTCATCGGACAGTTACAAGCAAAGGTGAACGTTACAACATTTACATGTCAGACCATCTCTGCATACTTCTTGATGGCTTAATTTGAATTGGATAGATTATGGATGTGTATAATAAAGCGAGACCGTTTCTGATCGAAATTTTTGATTTGACAAATGTGACTTATTTAACGAAGAAGATTAATGGACCCACCGACCACATATTTTGTAATTCATGGTAAACCGTTTTTTTATTTCAAGAAAATGAAAACGTTTTGATCAGACCACCCTGTCGGCATAGTTAAACGTTGAAGCAAATAAACAAATTTTTCTTCGTCCATCATTAAAATGTCGGTATCGTGCAAGTGGGATTACTTACTTACTTGCAATTTCGTTGCAGGTAGATGAGAATTGACCTATTTAGTAAATTGGTTTTGTTTACCCATCTTCAGATTCACAAAAGCTAGTACAACAAAGTAAAGTACTTGAGAGTATTGTTTCAGTCGTGTTTTCTTGTGTTTTACCAAGACGGGGTACTATAACCTGGCGACTTGGATGGCGCCATTACTCAAGCACATGACTGTGCACCTTTTTGACAAGAAATTGCTGTTTTTAATCTGCGTGTTTCACTATACATTGCTTCAAAACATTAAAATTTTAAATTACATAACAAAAAAAACTTGACTATGTAAATGAGTACGTGTTTTATCTGCACCCTATTGTTCCACATTTTTTTACTTTCTCATTCATGTTAATAAATAATAAATCGACGAAACATTCCAGTAATTATTGTTCCATATGTAGAAACAGCACAATCACATTTTGAAATTTGGACCTTATTATGATAATATGTTATAAATTCGGTACAATATAGAGGCACTGGGGGGTATTCCATACCCCCCAGACCCCCCGGTCTGCCAATAAAATTGAAAATTATTATTACATTATTTTATTTTATTGTAAACAATTTAATTTTTATAATTTTTTAAATAAAAAACAAGTAAATAATTTTTTAAATACAAAGTTAAATTGCTTAAAATTAAATAAAACAATTGCATAAATTGGCAAAATTCTTGAAAAAACACCAAATGTGGGCCAAATATCCATTCCTTGCTCAAATATGCACCAAATGTTGAAAATATGCACAATTTTGCAAATTTTACCTAATTCCTCCTGATTTATTATTAAAATTATTAAATTTTATAAGTCTAGGTAGTACTTATTGAAAATTTGAAGAAAAAAAATTGAAAAATTCGAAATTTAGATATGTTTTAGTTTGCATATTTTATCTATTTTTTTATCATTTTTAGTACATATTTTAAGAATATTTGGTGCATACAGATGCATGTTGTCAAGTATTTGGGTGCATATAAACCCGAGCTTCGGGCTATGCAAAAATAAAATTACTCACATGCATATGCGCCCAGCAATAGATCTATCTCTTTCGATGCCCAAAACTTGAACCATATTGTAGGACCTCTACAATTTATTAAATTTAATTTAAGACACATAAAACAATGAGGATAAACCGGGGTGTCTGGGGGGTTGGTATGGAATACCCCCCAGTGCACGTTTTTATCAAATTCCCAAATTTACGCCCAACACATCAAACTATACTACATCATCTACTTAACTTCTCATTCTGCAATGAATTTAAGTAAAAAAATACAAAAAAGCAAAATAATTTCGATTGTTTTTGAGTTAACTCCGAGTTTTGTTGAGGGGATTTTTTTAAATTTAATATTTTTTATTCATTTTTGCTACCTTACTGTTGGATTTTGTCTCGTCATATCACTTATTTGGAGATGGTATCTCGATGGTTGTTCGCAAGAAAGAAAAACAAGATGCAAGATGATATTAATAATAAAGAAGATAGATTATGTTTAATATGAAGCAAAGGTAAAGAAAAAATAGAATAATGATTTATAGAGTCTAGGTAGTATTTGACGAGTCATGGAACCCATAATGAAAACATCTCATGGACAGATCGCTAGTCATTTCACCGCCTCCTTCGTGACTTTTGACGCTAACTTTTCTCGATGATGGATTATCTTGAGATTCCTTTAAATATTTATAGCGACCCCGGTATCTTTAATTTTGTTTAATCATCGTTTTAAGAAGATTTAAAAATTTTGTTTAATTTAACCACAAAACTATTATAACAGATGCGATGTGAACAATCAAGAATCCGAGTGATTAAACTGGAATCTGACAATTATTAACACAAAAAAACCAGTTGAGCAACCAACATCAATAGAAATAAGGATGCTGCTCGTTCCGATGCTATATGGACCCAATACTAACTCTTTCAGCTGTCATTTATTTTGTCAGGTGACTACCATTTCTGGACAAATGATTTTATATTGTCACAAGCGTCAAATATTAAATAAATTTGCGTTATTGTGAAGCTCAACACCAATGCAGAACCAGGCCAAAGGTCGTCTTCCTAAATTGCGCACCTAACTATCGTCAGCTAAAATAATAATTAAATATAGAAATATTTTTACTAAATTTAAATTGAAAGTCTTCCCACATGTCGGATAGAAAATTTCGTGGTATGGAGATTGATAATTGTAAATAACAAATGGTCGGTTCCTATTTGGACTTTATTGAGGAACTTAAATTCACCCACACGACTTTTAATTGACAGAAAAATTGGACTCCGACGTTATTCGTTTAAACGTTTAATTAATTTATACTATTCAATTAGAAATTATACTTAATTTTTTATTTCAATTCGACAACTGACTCGTCGGTTAAGCTTTGGTCTCCTTCGAGTCTACTCAATAATATTCCCACATCATTTATATTTCCGGTAATTATTATCAGCTTCCATTTCTCGGTTCTCAATTAAGTTTATTTTTAAATTTTGTGCAAAAAAATAGAAAGGAGTTTTAACTCCAGCAGTTATCCTTGATGCTGCAAGGATTGTGTCCACATTGAACTCGAAAAATGGTGAGACTGAAGAACTGTTGAACTCAAATTCAAAATCTACAACTGTTCGCGTGTAATATTCGAGTTAAAAAATTCCGTTAGCATAAAAACAGAAAAATCTGTTGGTTTCAAAAAATCCTGAACTCTTCTTCTCAATTGAGGTGAGGAAGTAGTCCTACCATGACCAGAACTACTATTTTTCTAATTATAATTTTTGTAAAATTTCAAAAGCTTTGGATTGCAATCAAAGCAAAATTGGAAGAAGTAGGTAGCAGGCCAGCGCATTATTTGTGGTGAAAAGGTGTTGGTAGGGATTCCTAATCTGAGCTCATTTAAAATTCAAACCTTGTCCAACAAAAAGGTTTCCCAAAAGTAAAAACCGCACTTTCGAGTTATTCATTCATCATTAGCTAAATATGTTATTTTATCGTTAACAATTCACACGTTGTAAGGGTAGCTATATAGCCGTAGAGCACTGGTCTAACAAGCTACTGTTCGAATCAGTCAATGTTCCTTCTTCTACCTAATAGAGCGTATTATTAGGCTTGACGGTTGCATGTACCCCTTATAAAAACACTTTAGAAATTTACAAGTACCGAAATATGTAAAAGGGTTTCGTAGTAACCTGTCGTTTCTGAATGATTCGTGTTTTCGATATTAAATTGCTTCAAATTCAACCGAAAAAAAAATGTTGCAATACTTTTAAGATCTTACCTTGTATGTATAACACCCACCATTGTTCCATCCGACCTAAAAAAAAAAACATTAGTCTTAAGTTCGAGGTGATAATGAAAATGGTAATGAAACAGGTGCATGGAATCCACATCAGATCGATAGATAAAAGGGGTTACGCTTGATTCCGATCTACAATTTTATTGAATACATTTGAAATCATTAATCTTTTTCATAAAAAACAACTGACGATTGCTTCCATTGACAACGGCGTAAATTAACTGAATTACATATAGTTTGGTGGGTACTAATGACGCCGTGAATAAGATTGTAGATTATACAAGAACTGCTAAACCAGGTATGTAGATGAACGGGAAGCTGCGTGGCCTTCACATCTTCGACAACGTTGCAAGCGTATGAGAACTGCACTTCCAAGATCATAAAATATGGTTTTTGGAGAACTTACAAAAGATATTGATAGTCAAAAAAAAAAAAAATTTCTTTCTTTCTACATAAAATTTTATTATTTCGGTGGCGCCCGCTCAAATTGATCCAAGCACACCTAATTTTGTAACTTAAATTCGGTTAATTATATAAATCAAAAAATAAAACTCTTTTGATTTATATAATTACCAAAGGTGGTTAGATGAAGGCATCACAAAGTGTAGTTCTTATAGGCTTGGAACATTAGAATAAAAATGAGGGTTCAGAGGAAAGTTTTACTATAGTTTTGATTTTCGCACCCTTGATGCTTTTTGGGTTCTAAATACGAATTTGAAGTTTTCGGGCAAAAATTTGGTCCGGAACTTTGGTTTTTTGGCACTTTTTGCCCAAATTTTGACACTTTCTTCAGTTCTTGGCCTATATCTCAGAAAGGAAACGTATTTTCAACAAGTCCATTCTATACAAAATTAAAATAGACAAAATTTCCTACATTTCTCATATATAACGTTTTTTTGGAAGACTAACCGTTCTGCGGCTAGAGGGCGCCAAAAAATGGTCATATTTCCATATCTAGTGAAATTCACCGTGTCCGCGAAAATCGCCCTTGCTCAGAGCCGGATTAAGGGGGGCTGCAGCCCCAGGCCTAACAAAATTTCTTCAATGTTAGCAATGTAAGTTGAACATTTTGAAGCCGATTTTTTTCATATAAAAATCGATCTTATAGCAAAACTTTTTCGAAAGTTTTTGAAGCAAATTTGCTAAAAATGTCTAAAAAGTTTTGCTGTAAAACTGGGTTTTGTATGACAAAAAACGACTTTAAAATAAAGAGATCTCCAAAAATAGTTAGCCCCGGGCCTAACACATCCTTAATCCGGTTCTGCCCTTGCTGCAGTCGTATAGATCAGGGGTGGCTAACGGGTCGATCACAAAGCAATTTTTAGTCGATCATTACCGCCGACACAAGTCGTGTTTCATAAAAAGCTGAGAAGAAAACCGCTGTGGAAATTTGATGTACAAGTGAAAAATCTAGGGAAATCCAAGGATTTCACAGATAATCTTGCATTTTCAACTTTTTCGAAAGCAAATCATGAGATAATCCGAAAGAAAATCCAAAGAAATTCCCGGAAATCCGGGAAAATCTAGAAAAATCCAAGAACATTTTTTTTAATGAAATCTTGTTACAAAAAATTTCGCGGCACCCCATTTGAGAATCACTGCTCTAATGCATATTGCCGCCTATAGGCGGACTTTATTTACATTTAGTTATATGGAAAAAAAAATATTGACATGGTTATCGTCTTACGAAGTTGACAGAACGGATAAAATGAGCGTCGCGCTAACCGCGCAATATTTTTATTACCGGCCGAATTTGGCCCTTTCTCGGCGCGTTCTAGCGACGAAACCGTTAGTCTTACAAAAAAATTTTATATATAAAAAATGTAGGAAATTTTGTGTATTTTAATTTTGTATAGAGTTAGTTTGTCGAAAAAACGCTTCCTTTCTGAGATATACGCCTAAAACTGAAAAAAGTGCCAAAATTAGCCAAAAAAAACAGTTCCGGTCTAAATTTTTGCCCGCAAACTTCAAATTCGTATGCAGCGACCGCTCGGCTTGCACCCATTGTTCTATGCATATAAAACTTAAATTTGTATTGTCAACGTTGGCAAAATCCAATCAGATTAAAGTGAAATTCGATTGGTTCGGCGAAAAAAGAAACTGCGTGGCATGCACACACACTTTAAAATTATTAGTAATAAAATTGAAAAATTGGTAATAATATTTCTTCTTGTCATTTTAAAATGAATAATTACAAGTTTCAAAATGACTATGTGAATTAAGATGTTTTAGAACACCTGAGATGGCATAAACGGTACTGAATATAAAGCTTAATGTGTAGCGTTGTCATTTAACTCTAATGACCAACACTGCCAACGTTTTCATTGTCGTCAGTTCTCTTTTCTTGTTATTTTGATAAATAAGTCTAGATGAATACGCAACTTTTTACAACTTATTATTCTTTAAATCAGATCTGTTCTTTAGGATAAGATGATTAGTTTGTTGCTAATGAGAAAACCTGTTTAATACCATAGATTTACACAACGGTAACTGTTTAATGACACAAATGGTGCTAAAAATACAAATTACTACCTTTTAGTTTATAAAATTTACTTTTTGTGTTTCCTAATTAATTTTATATAAAACACCTTTTCATATGAGGCAACGCAACGTAGACGATCATTAAACTCAAAATATTAAAATGCCAAGTTGCTATAGCAACAGCGTTATACATCAAACAAAATTTTCGTGTCATCCGCATAATACACAGCATTAATAAAATTTCGAAAAAAATTTAAAAAACCCAATTTCAGCAGAACAGCATGTGCTCCCATAGACACAGCAAGGATATTGGTATGAACAGACCAGACGGTGCGCCAATTATGGATATGTCAGGTGAGTGACTTTCCACAAAAAATTCAAATCCCTAACCCTGTTTTTTAGAAGCGGTGAGCCGACCCGTTTCCCCAAGTGTTTACCCAGAATCTAGAGAAGACGCATCTTACTCTTTGGCGAATAATATCACCAAGCCGATCCAAAAGTTGCCGCCAAATCACCCCGAAGTCCAAAAGTGGTTTCAATCGGTCGACACCAGAAACGTGGGGAAAATAAACGCGAAGGAACTGCAGCAAGCGTTCGAAGTGTTTCAAGGAAAACATTTTTCCGACGGAGTATGCAAATTCGTAGTGCGTCTGTTCGATTTGGACAAAAACGGCGGATTGGACGTCCGAGAATTCGAGCAGCTGTACTTCTACGTCAAACAATGGGTCAACGCTTTCAATTCGTACGATAGGGGCAGGTCGGGATTTTTGGACGAAAACGAATTCGTCAATGCTTTGAAACACATGGACATCAATTTCAGTCCGGAATTTGTCAAATTTCTGATTACGAAGACCGATCCAAATTGCAAAAAGATTTCCTTAGACCAGTTCATCGTCACGTGCGTCCAAATTCAAAAGTTTACCGACGAATTTAAAGCCAGAGACGAGAAGTTTTCGGGGAGCATTTCCCTGAAGTACGAAGACTTTTTAGAGATGATTTTGAAATGTGTGACATAAAAGAACCTTTTTTTAAATAAAAATTTTAAAATAGAAAATAAAGGGGGGGTCTGTCTTTTGGTGATTTTTTTTAATTTCGCCCCCACCACTGGTTCGAATTCCTTTTCACTTTAAACTCATACAAAGTTTGATGCTTATTAATGATCTGATTTCTAAAGGACAAGATGCTTCTGTTAATCCAACAGAAATTGCCATAGGTGGTTGAATGGGCGCAAAGAAAATATTAATTTAAATGTAGATAATATAAAAGAAAAAAATTATAACGCTAACTTCATTACTTGCCAGTTATGAGCAAGCACGTTATTAAAAGATAATATAGCATTATTTATTAACATGGTAAGGTGCTAGTCATTGTTGCGTTAGAGCGTTGTTTGTTCAGGGCCAAATGCCAGTCATCAGTAAGTGAGAGCTTAATTTGGCTTCTTCATCTAATACAATGTAATCGAAGCTATCATACCCAGTTACTGACAAAATCATTTAGCTTCTATTAATCACGAGGCGAAAAAATGTACCAGGCCTTTATTTTTTATCAATATGAGATTAGTTTGGATTTAAAAGAAAAACAGTGTAGAACAACACAAAAATTCCTGTATTCGGCTATTTATTTTGAGCGCTGGGAGCACCCCAGGTGGTGAGAACAAAGTTAATACAAAACCACAACATCATACGCTAACTCTACTTTTATAATCTGATTCGGTGGGATTATTTGAATATTTATATATGAAGAGTGAGCACTACGCCGCCTGATGCATTAGCAACTTTTAAACTGATTTTATAATGGATACGCAGATTTCGTTGCTTCATATTTGTTTGAATTTTAAATTTAATTCATTCGGCAGAATATTTACCACGCTTTCTCATACATTTTAATTTTACCACATTCCTTATGCAACTTTTTCAAACTTCTCCCAAACCAACTTTTATGATAAAGCTGCTTCGTCATAGGGTGATCCAAAATTATTGTAACCATTTTCGATTACTCCATCCAGCGATACAGTTCGCCCGCGCCGCCGAATGATCAAATTTCAGCTCTTAATTTAAACTGCATACAATTTTATGAATTTTTTATTGTAGTTTTCAGTCTTTCATTTATAAAATCATTGATTTTCAAATTTTTATTGAACCAATCTCGTATAATTAAGTGTTGCATTGTTGTTGGTCCAATGGTCCAATAGTAAAATTTCCACTCATCCTAGTGACCTGGAACGTAGCATCGTTTGAACTCAGTCTTAAGTCAGCTATCATATGAATCAAACTTGTCTCAGATCCACACTAAAGTAGAATCCCGAATTTGAAATTAGTTTCAAATGGAGTAAAGGTGGTTGGAATTGTTGGATTGGGAATCGTGTACACTTATTCGGAATTCCCTTGGAAATCATAGAAACTCTTAAAATTGAAACTAGTTTGAAAATCAAGGGGAGATCCAGACAAAGTTCATGTAGCGGTTAAATAAATATATATTGATAAGAATTTAGGTATATTTTAAAATCCAAATATATACTCGTAAAATCCCAGCACGCTGCTGCTGCTACAGCGTGTCATTTTTTAGCGAAAAAACACTCAGATTATTCGATTTTTTTTACCAACCGAAAAATATATTAAACTAAGATTAGAACAAGAAATATTTGTTCAATATTCTAAATGAGTGGATATCATGCGATATGTACTGGAGGGTGCTCCACACCCCCCAGACCCCCCCGGTTTACTTTTAATTTATTTATAATAATTTGTAGTTAATCAATTTATAATAATTATAAAAGTATAAAGTCAAAATTGTAACCCGGGGGGTCTGGGGGGTGTGGAACACCATCCAGTACATATTGCAGGATTTCCACTCCTTTAGAATACTTGGAGAAGATAGGGAATTTATAATTTTACAAATTTCGCCAGGAAAAACCGGGAAATTTGAATTTTTAAGCAGCTAAAGTGAGAGAAATTTAAACATTTAGCAATGGCGTAGCGTGGATTTCTGACACCCGGGGCAAACCGTAAATTTGCCGCGCCCTATTTTCGCAATTAAGCAAAAAAAAAGTATTCTTATATCTATTTATTAGATTTATTAGAAAAAATATTTATTAAAAAGAAATTAAAATTAAAAAATTATAATTTTATTCCTCGGCCATTTCCTGCCGCCCTCCACTTTTGTGGAAGCAAATTTAGAAAATGGGAAATTCGAGGAAATTTAGAATATTCAGAATAAAGCTCATCTGGAGTATTGTTAAAATTTCCTTTAGTGTATCACGATTTCCCTTCGGTTTCCGAGAATATCTGAAGATATTCGGGAAAATTCCAAAAAATCTCGAAACGTTTTAAAATCGTAGAAAATTCAAGAAAATCCAACGTAAATTGAATTTTCTAAGAAAATTTCAGAATATTAAGAAATTCTAAGAAATGAGAAATTCGCAAAAATGTATAAAATTCTAAGATATCTTAAGAAATCTCGGAAAATTTTAACCAAGCCAAGGAAATCTTAACAAATAGAAAAAATAGAAAGGCCCATCTAAGTACTCTTAAGATTTCCTTGTATTTTCTATTTCTTAAGACTTCCTGGGACTTTCTCAAATTTCCCTTCACTTGTACACAAAAGCAGATTCAGGAGAAATTCATCGAGGTAAGTGGGGCTGGCTGAGAGAGGGTAAATACATATATTTTAATAAGAATTTGGGTAAATTTTTCAAATTTTAACAAATCAAGGGAAGACAGTTTTTACCGTTACCTCCCCCTTATTGGAAATCATTGGAATTCGTTGAGAATCTTTGGAATTCCATGGAAATCAATAGAATTCCAAGTCCTGTGTACAAAATAATTTTGAGATATTTACCCCTTGGTAAGTAAGCTTCTCTCCAATTTATTTTCGATCTTCTCTCTTCTGTTTATTGTGATAAAATTTTCACTCTGTGTATGTCTAGGTCAAGATGTAAATATCTCGAAAATTTTATGTACAAATTTTGGAATTTATATAGAAATTATTGGAATTCCTTGGAAATCACCGACATTTTTCGAAATAACTAAATTCGTACAAATCTTAAGATCTTCTTGAAAATCACTGTTATTCATTGGAAACAAGAATGAATCCAGGAAAAATCTTGGAGAGGTTAAATGAAGCTGGGGGGAGGTGAATACATATTTTTTAAATAAGAATTTAGGTATTTTTATTTAAATTTTAACAAAATTTAGTAGATTTTGCTGTTTTTTTATGAGTCATACAGGTAGCTACTCTGTTAACCCCACTGTATTCGCCCTTGATCTTTGGAAATTCCTTGGAATTCTTGGGAAGTCTCTGAAATTTCTAGGATAGCAGTATAGAATTTCTTAGAAATTGCAGGATTTTGTTGGAAATCAGTTAGTTTCAGGAGTTGTAATTACCTAATAATTAATCGTCCTAATTATTATTAAAAATAAATTTTAATTTCTTTATAAATTTTTCTAATTTAAAAGAAAAAGTCAACTGGAAAACCGAGGATAAGGGCGCAAAATATTAAAGGTTTGTATCGTTAAATTTGCGTAAGATTTCCTTTTGGGACATTTTCTTGAATCTCTCTAGATTTCCCCGGATTTCCTAAAATTTCTTTGGATTTTCTTTTGCACTGTCTCTTGATTTCCTTTCGAAAAAGTTGAAAAAGCAAGATTATCTGTAATTTCTAAGATATCTTTGGATTTCCTTAGATTTTCTCAGATTTCCCTTCACTTGTACATCAGAATTCCCCAGCGGTTTGCTTCTCGGCTTTTTATGTCAGAGATTATACGATTGACTAAAATTGCTTCGCGATCGACCTGTTGGCCACCCCTGTTCGAGGCTATAATTATTCCCATTCATTCTAGGTAGCTCTTACCACAATAATTTTGTATATTTTTGATTTTATTTTGTTCATTCCATCTGGATTAACCTTTGTTTCGCACTCTGTCTTTCCCAAACAAAATTAAATGCATTATTAAATTTTAACTCTGGACATCATAATTAGGAACTTAAACAAAATATCCTGAATTGCTAATGAACGCAACTTCTGTGAAATGGGGTTACACCCCTAAAGCATCAGTTTCAGAAACCTAAGGATTCAATCTTTTAGAACAAATACCTTCTATGCCCCTATGCTATTACTATAATACTAAGGACACTAATGAGTATTTTTACCCCCCTAGACACCCTAAAATCCCCCCCCCCTCGGTTTCAAAGAGTAAATAATTGATTTTATTACATAAGAATCTGACACTTTAAAGTTTAGAATGTGAAAATTTTAAAATGTGGTTTTAACAAGAAGTAGATTGGTAAAACCGGGAAGCAAAATATCATTGGGAAAAACTGGAAAACCAAAATACCAATGGCAATTATTAAAAACACTCACCGAATCTATGCCGATGGACGTGGAATCCTAACTCCTGGGATCTGTTAGTCCATTTGGATTTTAGTCCAAGAAAATCACCACACAAATGCAAACCACCCTTATTTCCACACATATTCTACGATACACACTACAACAGACCACGACCGAAACTAAACTAATCGAAAATTATTTAGCAAAGAGTCATACCATGATAAGAACGGTTTTTGTAACAAAACACCAAGTGTTAGTTACGTAGAAGTCCTTATCGCAACAACCTTTAAAATTTATAAGATTCATCGATGAATCATGAATATGTTATGTATAAAATTTTAATTTACGTTTCATGTGAACATAAAAACTTCTTCGGGGCCAGATTCCATAAGGGTGCAGAGAGCTGAATCTAAAAGAAACAATTTTTGGTCTGATTTTTAAATTAAAAAAGAAAATTTTGACTTCTCAACGTTTCCTCCTCATCATCTTCCTCAGCTTCTCCTAACGTTGAGGCTGACAAAATAATGCTTGTTTCAAATTTGAAAAGGAAATTGATTTGCGTAAGCAAAATTTCACATGGAAATTTGTAATATCGAAAGTAAAAATTCTTTGTTGAACAGTAAAGCATCCAAATTTAATAATCAATTTATGAGTTTCTACACTGACACTAATTTCTTAGCGTACATAATTGTGATACATCAATTAGCAATTACTTGTAACTTATAAGTTTGGCTTTCTACCATTATGTTCAGTTTCTTTTTCAAATATCTAAATGTTCAATAAGAGATGCTAATAGAAGCAAAAAAATATCATTAGGCTAATGAATATCCACAATTGAAGTAATGAATGATATAACCAAAAAAAATAATACACCTTGGATCCGTGACGCTTGCCTTTCACTCACTAATGCGCGAAACGAATCGCGGCAGATGCAAACCCAGCAAATTAGGATCAACATCATTAATCGTATTTTTTTACATAAAAATGCTAATGGAATTATCGTTTGTCACAAATCTTTAATAAGTTTTTTAAAAGGAAATTCGTAATTTCGACGTTTGGGAGGTCGATGGATTTAAGATCCACTCTTACTCTTTCGTTTTTGACCTTTCGTCAGTCGAAAGCGTTCACTGGCGAATTTTGTAATTCCACAGGTATGCGAGCCGGATGCATGTATGCTAAAAATTGTTCAATAAAATAATATATAAGTAGATACGTGAGAAGTCAAAAAGTTCTGTTATCCAAATGCCAGTGCAGATGAATATAAAATTAAACTTGAAGATGAAGGTTGGTGTACAAGAGGGAATGATGGGATATGATACGAGTGTATAGGTGTCATTATAAAACTGCTGGTCATGTCAGCAAATGGCCCCAACCTGCTACTTAGTCAGTAGCCAGACTGTCGGACTGTACTATTGTAACCACACTAACAATGCCTTCACATCAAATCATTTTCGTCTTATTTCAATTAATTATACGGAGAGCGAAAATAGCATCCAGCTAAAAGCAACTTCATTTTATTAAATTCAATCGAATTTTAATTATACTATCACAGACCGGATTTAATTCTGGTGTAAGAAATTTTAACCATTATAAACAAGACATAAGTTCTGCTCTTTTAAAATACATCAAGACAGGATACCCTCCTAACCCCCCGGTCTTATCTCCATTATTTGTATTGAACAGGCTTCTAGGATCTTTTTTAGCCACAAAAATAAAGGTTTTCGACGTAAATCTGAGCTCAGTGAAACTATCGATTATTCAACAATAATAATACAGCAAATATTGACCGATATTGCTAGCCTAAGGATCCGAAACTTCATATCAAATAAATTTACCCTTTCTTTCCCCCAGCGATAAGTTAATATAAAAGTCGGAAATACTTTTGCTTCCAATTCGACCAAACATGTCGAGATTTCCTATTAGGAAGGGGTTACATTTCCAAGTTGTCAAAAATAGACAATGGAATTGTGAATTTTTTTAATTGTTGGCGAAAATACTCGAAACTGGTTGGAAAAAATTTTAATTTGATAAGTAAACTCTTAACAAGATCCAACACATTTAGCTTTAACGAGATTTACTGTAAATTCTCACAGCTATCCATCCAATTTATAAAGGAATCGTGACAGAGCTATTAAAGATGTGGAACTGAAGGATGTACAACGCAGTAGCAATTAGAAAAGAAGCACAAAAAATTTCGTTTCGACAAAATTAACTATTATTTTGAATAACTTAATACTTGCGAGATTTACTGAAGATGAAGCCAAGAAATTAACTGTAATTGAGTGGTAATTACTATAAATAACAAGCACTTGGTATATAATTAAAGTGAGATACAAAAAAATTTAGATAAATTATCATTCACTTCAAATTAAATTTTGAAAGGCTTTTGTGTACACACACTGTCCATTTTAATGATGAAATGGTGAAATCGACACTGGGATTAAAAATAAAAGAATTTTTTTAAACAAAATTTCAGCTGAAGGTTTTTTGGCAAAATAACTTAGGTTCATTTGTGATGCTAAACGCGGTCGAGCTGCAAACGCCATTGATTGCACGCCCAATTACACCCCCGAGATCATGTTTACATAAGTAATCAGCGAGCGCACAGTTGACACAGCACCGCGCTGCCGGAATTAAGTGATCCACGACCAAAGTCCCGTTTACAACCCTTAAACCCTTCCCGTTACAGCTTGCACTAATTCGATAACGAATTAATAACAAAACAGAATACAATTATTAGGCGCACGTACCGCATAGTAAACAGTTCGTGGGAGGGAGCTTTTTAATTTCCATTTTTCGATCCAACCCGAAAACTTCCGGTCCTTTTTTTTGTTCGTCGTCCCGCGCTATTCGAAATCAAAAAAGAGGATCGAAAATTTTGAAAATTTATTTTTTGCGCAGAAATGCGACAGGCAGACGTTCTCCCGGTGTAAGTTGTTCTCGAACAGGAAGCAAATCAGCAGACGTTTTGCATATGGACGCTTGATGAATATTAACAAGACCGTCGTTTCCATTCCCCCATATCTACCCTTATTCCGACATATCTCAAGTTTACTTTATCCACAAATCTAATCCGAGATCTCAAATTTTAGTTTACAACTTTGCGACGTTTATAAGGCATAATCTTAATGCACTTAAATTTAAAAAATGAAAAAATGTTAAATCGTTGCGTTATATTCGAAATTGAATAAAATAGGATATGAAATATGAAATTTTCAATCTGAGTGAGGAAAAGAAAAATATTGAAAAATCCCCCTAGAGTCCAGAGATCTTTATAGACGGTAGTTTATGTAGCTGAAGGATCGGACCGTAATGTAATTATCTTGAATACGGACTGCTTTTCAAGTGGGGGCTTTTAGCTAAGTTCGCACTTGAGCTTATAACGTTACCAATAATACACCCCAACATTGTAACACTTCGAAGCGACAATTTACCTTGCATAGATAAACACAGATATTACAACACTTGCTGTTTATTAGCTTTAGCAAAGCTTTCGATAATTCTCCGCATTAAAATCAACATCTAAAATGTTATCTTTGTCTCAACAACCTTACTTGCGTAGAAGTGCAATTTGAAATACCGGACTGCATTTTAAAAAATACCCACTCCCAAAGCGGACATTTCAACTCATTTTAAAATGTCAACCTTAATTGTTAAATTATTTTAATGTTTAGTTTAAAATTATTCATTAGACATGGGTACATCAGTTACAGAAGTAAACACAAAATTTGATCGTCTTTACAATTAAAATGAAATAGCCTCATGCATTTAATTTTACCGACTGAGCTAGTACATGCAAGGAGTAAATATCTCGAAAATTTTGTATACACTTATTTGGAATTCCTTTGGAAATCCCTGGAATTCCTTGGAAATCATAGATCTGTCTTTGGATTGGAACTAGTTTGGAAATCCAAGGCGGATTCGGGCAACGTTCATGGAGAGGGTAAACGAGGCTAGTGAGGAAGGAGTAAATAAATATATTTTGATAAGAATTTAGGTATATTTTTAAAATTAAAATATTTTTTTGTAGATTTCGTTGGTTTTTGATGAGTCATGACGAGAGGGACAGAAAGAAATCTAGAAAGCCAAGAAAACATTTAATTTCGTAAGGTTTTGCTTCATTTTTGTATTTCATGATTTCCTCTGGTGTACTAGTGAAGAGAAATCTGAAGATATTTGAGGAAATTCCAGAAAATCCCAAAGAGGTTTAGAATCTTAGAAATTTTCAAAAAATTCATGTAAATTTTAAGAATTCCAAGATAGTCTTAAGAAATTAAGACATTTTAGTAAATAGGAAATCCGAAGAAATGTAAAAAAATCCTAAGAAATTTTAAGAAATCCAAGAAAATCTTTAGAAAGAGGCATATCAAAGGAAATAAATTTTTCTTCAAATTTTCCATTAGTTTTGTACATGACGATTTTCAGTTGGTTTTCCACTTAGTTAAACCCGAGAGGGAATCTGGGGTACGAGTGAAAGAAAATCTACAGAAAACCGGAAAAATGTTATGAAATCCCAGGACATTCAAGAAATCTTTGATATTTAAATCCTAGGATATCCTGGGAACTCGGGGAAATCCAAAGAAATCTCAAGAAAATCTAGAAAATTCTAGGATATTGCAAGAAATCTAGAAAACCCAAGAAAATCCAGAATATCTTTTAAATTTTCTAATTTTCTAATTTTCTATTTCTTAAGATTTCCTTAAAGGACCCCGCACCATTCATATACGAAAACGTCTTTCTGTGGGTTTGGCTGATTTTTTGATATGTTGTACTTCTCATCATTCTGAACAAATCACTCAATGGGCACAACTTGATGTAATGAGCAGTTTCCGAATTATAAGTTCTAAAAGGACCAGATTTAACAAGAAAAAATCAATTTCGACTCGATATAATCTGTGATCGCCAGTCGAACATGGTTGAGAATGTACAGCGGCTAACGAAAATATGTGAACCTTCGCCTAACATCGCCTTTACAGCGGAACTTCCATGCCCCCCAAACCCCCCGGATTGGCACCTAAATTTTGAATTTAAAAATCACTGGAGACATACAAAGACTAACGAAAATATTCGAAACCTCCTATGTTGTATCTCTGTATCTCAAAATCGGTGAAACGAAATAGAATCATGTACTATGTAGTACTTAATTGCCCCTTAAATTTACAAAACGTAGGTGTCAATCCGGGGGTCTGGGGGGCATGAAATGCCCTCCAGGGCACTCTAAGCCATATATTTTTCATCTGATTTCGAATTCGAAGGTATTTAGCAAAGAATGTACTGGAGGGCATTCCATCAATATATAAACATCAATAAAGGCATTGAATTCTTTGTTTTTGCACACTATTGGCTTAGACAACAATATTTAGTTTAGACAAAAATACTCTGGAGAACCAAAAATTTTCATTTCAAATTTTTCAAATTTTCATTTCACTGATCGAGCTGTTCCCCGAAATTTACAAACAATTGCGAAAATTTGCATACAAAATTGAAAATTTTTACTGTTGGAAAATTTTATCTGCTCAAAAATGTTAAATCACAGATACTTACCAAAGAGATTGTGCAGTTAATATTTTTCCAAATTTTCTTTACACGATGTTATTTCGCAGGCCTTAAACAAATGAGTTCGAGCGAGTTCGAGTTTTTGGTTTCCTAAACATGTGACATTACATTACACATGTAACGATGTGTCACCCTAGTATATATCGGTAAAAATACTTATCAATATTTTTAAAGCCAATCAAGTAGTATTAAGTCACTCAACATTTTGATTTTTTTCTGCTGTCAAACTCGACACATCGACGTTTTGTTTTATCTTTCGACTAGACCCTGTTTTGTTTTTCGACTTATTTTGTTATCTTTTCTGCTGTTTTCGTTGCTTTTGTTTCTATCTGCGTCCTCTTTTTGACTTTGCCCCACTGCTGAGATCACAGTCTGATATCTGGCAGGGAGAATATTTCTGCAGATGGTTGATTTGGTGAACAGGGGATTGTAAATTAATTGTGGCGTGGTGTGGAAAACAAAAACAAAAACCCGGACAAACGTTCATTTTATGTCAATGAATTTCTCTACGCACCGAAAGTGCTTTTGAATCCGGAAGAATGTTGCCAACTAACGATAGCATTTATCAGATTTAATTTTAGAAATTTTGATTTTTAAAATCATCAAAACCATGGAAGGCTGTGCCAAGATTCCACACAAAAGCATTTTGTAAACAAAGTGGAATTCGGATTGTCGCAGTTCTAAAGCTTCTATATTAGCTACTCTTCTGGTTGAATAAAAAGGAAAATCACAACTTAATTCATTATATTGGATTTAGTTGGAGTTTGTGTTGTATAAAAATGAATCTGAAAACTTCGGAAGTACTCTTGCCTGACTTGCAAAAATGCGTTACGTATTGAATTAAGAGAGTATGGAAAGGAATTTTTCTTCTTTGAGAAGGTTTTCCTGGGCAGATTACACCTTGGTGGTTTGCCATTGGCCTTCAAGGGGAGACGGTCAGAAATAAATTTCTTACTTCGCCCGGAATCGAACCCGGTACTCAGCATTAGCAGTCATGCACTTGACCGCCAAGCTAATGACCGTCTCGTGTAAAAGAAAACTAAAGTAAAATGAAAAGAATATGCGAATAGTTATTGTTGACTCAGTATTTTTTGCGAATTGTGCAAAAAACATTGTAAATACATATCTGTTTCGGTATTTTTGTTATATCTCAAAAATGTTTAAATTAAAAAAATATTGAACATGTTTGTTTCTCCGTTGTCTAATCAGTTTTTCAATACAGGAATCTTAAAAAAACTATCTTCAAGGTTTTTGTTAGCAATTTTCTCATATCACTTTTACACTAGCAGAAAATCATCGATTTTTGCCGAAAACGGCATATTTCCGAGTCTGTGAGCTATGAGGGTTACGTTGCGGTAAAAGCTTTAATTTTTGACGTTGCGATGAATTACCACAAAAGTTCAAAATGTTCAAAATTATATTTTTTTTAATTAAAATATTCAAAGTTTTTGTTTCATTTTTTGTTACAGTGTGCTAAGTGATCCTGGGAGAAAGATGTCGTACGGCAATGGAGAGATCGACGATATACTAATTCATAATTATGATGAAAATTGGAACGAATGGGACCGCTACAAACGCACTCATAACCATTATCATCACAATCATCAGAAATTTAGATAACGAAAAAAACCTGATATTTTTAATCCTTTCAAGTATGAACCAAAGAAGATAAATTTGTATGACAAATTTAATATCCAGAGGTTTAATGGATATTCGGATAAACCTGATGGTTTTTATACCATGTGTAGATTGCCTTTTGAGAGACTTTTATTGGAAGCTAAAAACCCTGAAGATTACCGAACATTTGGCTATTCAAATAGTAGTACGTATGGATGATGTAGTAAAACCCATTTATAAGTACTGGATTGATAAGTTTGAGATATTAGTAACAGAAGCTTCTGAACAACATTATGCATGCGCAAGACAACATTCAATTATAACATTTGCTGAATATATTAGAGATATAGATCAGCGAGTACAAAGGTATACAAAATTATGTATAAAGGAATGTGAAAAGTATAATCTCAAATCAATCAAAAACCGAAGAGGTCCATGTACTTCTGGTAGACCGACATCAAAATACTGCACATACGTACAAAGGCAGTGGAAATGCCCTGCTTCATGAAATTGAAGGCGATTACGGTAAAGATAGTTATAGCTATAGCTATAGCGATATTGATTATGAAGATGAAGAATAACTGTGATAACTGCGTCAACCCATTTGAAGGAAATCAACTCTCCCGGAATGAAATTTTGAATAGATGCGTTGAGATTATTGACACCTTTGTTTTTCCCCGCGAATATGACTTTTCCTTCAGCCAAAATGCAAGACACAAAAATAATGCAGAAATATAAACTACGAATGATAACACCATTAGATTTCATCTAGCTTTTACTTAAAAGGTCAAAAAATGCTTTTGAAATTGTTTGAAGTTTTATTTATCAGACTGGCCATGCAAGTTTCCATAAAAATTATTTATAGAAATTAACGCCAACGCGATAAATGAAAATTTTAACAATTTCGGAAGCAATTTTTGATCTTTTAAGTAAAAGCTAGTTGAAATCTAATGGTGCTATCATTTGTAGTTTATATTTCTGCATTATTTTTGTATCTTTCATTTTTTCTCTAAAATAATTAGGAAAGCAGGAATTTACATAAATAAATTTTTACATCTTAATTTCCTATGTTCGGCTAACTCATTCAGCACCCGGTATAATGAATATTGAGTGCCCTTACTGTGGAGTTCTTAAATGGTATAACGAAACATCTGAAATGTGCTGTAACGGTGCAAATTTTTACCTATCCAACCTCCACCGGAAGATTACAGTTTAAGAATGTTGCTGCACGAAGTTCAAGGGCCTAAATTGAAGTATACTTTAGACAAAGTATTTTATATTTTTTAGTGAGACCCGGTGCGAAGCCGGGTATCCAGCTAGTAATATAATAATTTAATACAAAAAAAAAAGTTTTTCGAAGAGAAATCTACTGGGAGTTCCCACCCCCACCTCGCTACTTACGGTACTAATAAAAAAGTTACATAAGTAGCGACCTGGGGTGCGAGAACTCCAAATGTTTGGTACTTCTTATCTGATATGAATACTAGCCGCGCGGAATGGAGGTAAATACACTTATACGATGGGAAACATAGTGCCCGAGAGCTACAGGGAGTCTGGTGATGCCAATTATCGATATCATCAACTAATGCCCCCCAGACCCCCCGGATTGACACCTAAATTTTGAATTTAAAAATCACTGAGGACATACAGAGGCTAACGAAAATATTCCAACCCCCCTATGTTAACAATGTAAATTGCACATTTTAAAACCGTTTTTTGACATATAAAAATCGCTTTTACAGCAAATCTTTTTAGACATTTTTTGTTAAAAATTTCTTTGTCTTCAATTTTGTATCTATACATTTTTCAATTTTGTCAGCCCGTTTTTGACTGGCAGCGACTTGAACAAAACTCTGTAAAATACAAAAAATATTGTCATCTACTCTATATCTCGAAAGCGGTGCGACGAAATGAAAAAATTAATAGGTATTTTTTCTAGAAAACGCGATTCTCTACATTTTTGTTCATAAGCATTTTTCTATTTTGTTGCACCGTTTCCGAGATATAGATAGGTAACGATATTTTGTGTTTTTTACAGAGTCTTGCTTAACGTCGCTGCCAGTCAAAAACGAGGCTACAAAATTGAAAACTGTATAGGTACAAAATTGAAGACAATAAAATTTTTAACAAAAAATGTCCAAAAAGATTTGTTGTAAAAGCGATTTTTATATGTCAAAAACGGTTTCAAAATGTGCAATTTACATTGTTAACATAGTATGCACAACAATACAAAACAGTATCGATTTATTTGACATGAACAAACAAGTAAAAAAATTTAAACTTTTACAGTAATAATAAAATAAAAAATTCGGTATAATTACAAATAATTATTACATTCTAACGTTTACTTGCAATTTCTACCTGATAATTTGTTGGTAATATAAATAATATAAAAAATAAATAAAATAATTAAAATTTTTCATGTTAAATCTGAACCTTTTAGTGCTTGTAAGTCGGAAACTGTCCATATCAAGCCAAAAATCCAAAAATCAGCCAAATCTACAGAAAAACAT
Source organism: Cantharis nigra (assembly GCA_958510845.1). Taxonomy (NCBI): domain Eukaryota; kingdom Metazoa; phylum Arthropoda; class Insecta; order Coleoptera; family Cantharidae; genus Cantharis; species Cantharis nigra. The sequence goes on along the minus strand of OY294030.1, from coordinate 46,251,718 downwards.
TTTCCCGTAAGAATCGTGTGGAGTCCTTTCCCTTGAGTTGTACACAAGGGCAGAGGGTTAACATATATTTTGTTGAAAAGAATTTAGATGTATTTTTTAAATTTTAACAAAATTTAAGTCATTGGGGGGGGGGGGGGAGATAGTTACCCCGTTACCTGCCCCTTCTTGGATATTATTAGAATTCTTTGAGAATCTTTGGAATTCCACGAAAATCATTGGAATTTGGCATTGGAATGCCCATTTATGCTGGCCATTAACGTCATTGACCGGCAAATATTTTCATATGATTGTTTTACGTCTTTGGCCAGTCAATGACGTTAATGGCCAAAATGGATTGGACAATGACATTATAGAATAAATGCTATAAGGAACAGCAAAATTGCGATGCACTTCAACCCGGGACAATTATTCGTTGTGCAGGCGTTTTTCCGTATAAATGTCAGCAACTCAGCCCTTTTCACGGCTTCATAAGTTTACAGCGATCCGTGATTTGTCATGGTTGCATCAGTCAAAATGACCCGAAGAAAAAATTAATTTAATTTAATTCATTCATTTTATGGTGGATCCGTGATTTGCCGTGGTTGCGCCAGTCAAAACGGCACGGAGCGCCCGGAGCTCTCTAAAAATCTCTCTAAAAAAAAACTCTCTTACTCACTAAAATCAATCCACCCCGACTGGGAGGCACCTCTCCAAGGAAGCCCGAACGCTGCGAAATACGAAACGTGTGTGACGGCTATCACTAACTATAAGAGTGAAAGAATATTATGGAATCTATAGTAGTTTCATCATTGCCCACCCTGTATTGGGACAATGATTAAAAACCACATATGAAGTTTTAAATGTCAACATCGCCAATAACGTTAATGCCTAACTAAGCAGGGCATTGACGTTATTGTCGGGCCATTGACGTTAATGGCCGAATTGTCATCATTGACCGTAACATATATCTATGCGTCGTGAAAACTTTCACCGGGGGGTCTGGGGGGGGGGGGGTCTCCCACAGAATATAGTAAAATTCCTGGCACGAAAGTCACAGTTTAATAGCATGGCAATCATTTGATCATAAGTGCTGGTGACCTTGGGTATTCTGTACATCCCCAGACTTCAAATGGCATCTAGTTGTGCACCTCCAATTTTTGAGATTTTTATTAAGATTGCGTAAGATTGAAAAGGTTCCGCCACTGAATAGGATTATATTGATTGGGACTGGGAGGTACTCCATACCCCCAGACCCCCGGTCTATAATAGTTTAAACATTTTTAATTAAGTTCTTTATTCTAAATAAAATTATAGCGGTTATAGAATATTAAAAACTACTTTCCATTTTGATCAATTTTACGCTGACCGCATGCAACAAAAATATTATCGTAAATTCACCACACTTACAATTAAATTAAAAATACAGTAGAAGCGACTTTCAAGTAATTAGATTGAGAGCTTAATTTGTTCAATAATGGGGTATTTAACCGTCCCATTGAAAAATAAAATCTAAGCAAGTTGGTAGCTGAAAACGTTAGAAAAATATTTTTATTCAATTTAATTTTGAATAGACGAACATGGTTGATAGATTTTTAACTAAAATCGTGACTTACGGCTAAATCCAAACAATGATAAATTGAAGACGTTGTATTTATTTTTAATCCAACTTCTTTACTGTAATTTAATTTGTGAGATGATGATGATGTCGTTTGCTTATCACAATTTGCATATTAAAAGCTACAAGAATGGCGGTTTTTTCTGATCCAACTATAATAACGAAGAAGTTTTGAATTGAAAAAACATCTTTAAATGCCCCAGGGTATCAGATTAGAAAAATCTGAAAACTTGGACGTAAATTGCTTGAAGGCTTGATGATCGTTTGACAATCCTTTGGGTGGGGAGAGATAGGGGTGACTATGGCCAGGAGGGGCGACTGTGGCCACTTTTAGCACTCTATCCACTTCTGCCTTTGAATTGGCAAAATTTTTCAAAATTTTTTTGTGTTGAATGTATTTAATTTCTAACGTCCGCGTCCCCATCATGATTTTATTTATTTATTTCCTTCATAACGAGAATTTGAAGAGCGGAACAGTGAAACAATAAATTTAACGAAATGGGCGATCATTAATTTGAAATTAATTTAAAATTTTGACTTGAAGAGATATAAAAATAAAATATTTTGGTAAATTAAAGCGGAAATAGAGTCATTGGGTATTTATTTAAAAACTTTTTAACGGATTACGGTACATTTCACACGACTGCACGGTCTAGGTGTTCGATAACAAAACACAGGTGTCAAAGGTGTCTTTAAGCTTCCAAGTTAAGCCCTTCAAGTTTGAGCCTCTGTCATATTTATTTGTTGATATTGTAATAAGAGAGGGATAAATTAAATAAGAAATTATGAAAATACAATTAATTTAATTTTACTGACGATTTAGAACGGGAAGTTTAACAAAGGCGTCCGTGTGTGATGTTTATGTAAGTTTCAGACCTAACATATTTTTGACGGATACAGATGGTTTCATTAACGCTCTTATAAATGATATAGTCTAAAGTAGTCTTGAAAAATGACTTTCAATTTTTAGCGGATGTAATACCAAAATTGTTAAGATATCCCTAGTTGACAGGGAAATTTTCTCTTTATTAGTTTTGCTTCACTGACGAATTATTAACCGCTCAATCAACCCAATGGTAAAGGTCAGAAGATTTCCAACCTGAAGAGGAAAATGATTTAGATGTTTGATTGCTGAATTTGGAAAGAGGCCGACATTTTCGGTGCTTCGGAGGGCACGTAAAGCCGTCAAACCTCCCAAACGTAGTATGATTTCAAGATTTTCCCAAATCTGGATAGCTGCGCATCCAAAAATGGAATGCAGGTAAATGGTTGTTTGTTCTTAATTGATACCTACAGAAAAATACAATCGTTTAACAGTAAATAAATAGAAATTAAAATTTAAAAGCGTTTGAATGACAATTTCCGGCTGCAGTTATGACAACTTGTGATTGAAGCAAATGAGCACAAATGCTTCAGAGAGCCATAGTAGCACGCTTTGTTTGTTTTCACAATGTGCGGGTAAATTATTATCCCAATGAAATTTGATTCGTCATTTCATAACATGTAAACGCACTGATGTTAATCATGATGGACCGTAATTTGGTTAATTCAAACTCGTAAATAGAAATTTATTTAATTCTATTTTGAGAGGGGAACTAAACAACGCTTACCACTTTGTCTTTTTATTTCTAGCGTCGTCGAGATTATTTAATTAATTTGATTGTAATTACATTTAGAAATTGAAGCTTCTTATTTCTCGATGGATCAATTTTAGCAATAGGGTCTTTGTGCTTGAAGAGAGACCTCTCCACTCCTCAGGTCCGGGTGTCAAGTGATTCTGAATTGTCCGTGCAATCACACGGAAGTGTTCGATTCACTCACTTCTCGTTTACCCCAACTTGACCAGAATATACCGTACGAGTGGATAGGGCAACAGATTTAAAAAATTTCTCTTCCTAGAGCAGGCGTGAAGGACTTTTCGATAATTCATTTGCACGGACGTTTCCGTCATTATATAGGATATATCTAACACTCGAGTTATTGTAGCCGGACAATACAAATGTGTGTAGATAAAAGATAAAATTCAATTTGCCTTTAGCAAAATAGATATCTCGATAATTGTTGGCCAGCGTACGGTAGGAGCAAGCGTATCATTAAAAAATTACAACAGTAAAATAATGATATCGAGAAATATATGTATAATAAAACAAAAATGGAAATTTTAAACTGAAACCGACTTTAATATAACACCCAACTTGTCGTCTTAATATTTTATCGTTCTTTAATTTACAATCGCTAATTAAGGGGATCAGAACCGATCGCGCCCCGTAGGTGCGAAACCGCCACTATATCAGGCAGTGATACATTGGCATTTTAGGATAATTATTTCAGTTACACCCATTTAACACTTGATCCTCGATAGATACCAGCTATAATAACTAAGAACAAACTTGTACCTGTTAAAACTTTTTGAAAACTAATTTGTAATTTATATAAAATCTCCTATACCTACCACCAGCAACTCCAGATCTATGCCGGCTAAAAAAATCTACTACATTTTATTGTTTTCCAAATTTGAAATAAAACTTTTGTCACTGTTTTGTCAACTTGTCAGATTTTAAGTTGACATTCAACAATAACTTACCAAGATGGCTTTTATAATAACTCAAGAGTAAATCCAGTCAAAGAAAGAAAGTATACTGTTCAAATTTGTAGCAATTTAGTGCACTTAAAAGTATTTTTATAGTTCTTCAAGAATCGTGAGGGAAGGGGTAGAGATACTTAACTCCATTAACTTCCCTCCCGCTTCTTGTATCCGCCTTTGGAAGAAGAATATTACTAAAGTTTGCCAAAACCAGGTCAAAGCTCTCTTGGATTTTAGGATTTTTATAATTTAGTAAGTACTAACATAGCCGAAACAATCTTGAACCCCCCCCCCTCCCAAGAAGTAAAATAGTACTTGATGTTCTATGGAAATAACGTGAATGATCTATTTGTAATGAAATATTTGGGTAAGAAAGTCGATCTCTACCTCTCCGAGCTTATCTTGCTTGGATATGTTGTAGATAATTCTTCAGGTTTTTTCAAAAACATGAAATTGAGATTTCAATATTTTCACTTTATTTTTGAATTTCAGTTTTCAAACTTAGACGTTTTTGCACCCTGATTTCGTTGAGCAAAGAAGCTATTTTCCACCCAACAGCGACATGGCGGACGTCAATAAAACTAAATTTACTGGAGTACGGGGTGGAGGGGGTTTATTCCATTCTCCCGGTGTTTCCAATGATTTGTATTAAAATATTTTAATACTTTTAAAATTTTGTTGTTTTTTTAAGACTCATGGGTGGGGGTTGATAACCTGTTGTATCTGCCTTTGCTAGGCAATCTTAGAAAACGGGAAATTTAGAATATTCTAGAAAATCTTAGGAGAGTCAATAGCCAAGGAAATCTGAGAAAATTAAAAAAGGAAATAAAAGAATTAATCTATGGTATTTCTAAAGTTTTTCTAAATTTCTCAAAATTTCCTTGGGAAGAAAATGGCATTTTTAAGTTTTACTAAGATTGCATAAAATTTCCTTAAAATTTGCTGGGATTTCTTTTCACTTTTGTGTATCACGATTTTCCCTTCGGAATTCGCCGGAAAAATTGTGTGTACTAATGAATGGAAATCTGAAAAATTCTGGAAAATTCCAAAACATCTCAAGAAACAGATTCTTAGAAAATTTGTAGAAATATAGAAAATGTCAAGAAATTTTGGTAAATAGGAAATCTTAATATATAAAACTCAAAGTTTGTACGTATGTCCGCCCCATCAAAATCTCCCCAACGGAAAGCACGATTGAATTGAAATTTTAACTGGTTATTCAGCTAAGAGTTCCAAGGTTAACGCCACTATTCCCAGCTCTCTACGTCAATTTTCCATTTTTTGAAAAAAAAAGTAAAAAAAATATGACTAATATTGTGATTTTATAATAATAAAATAAGAAATTAATTATGATAAATGAACCTGTGCAAAAAGGAGTTTCCAGGTCATTTAAATATTAGGAGGTCATGGCGGCCGGCAGGCCGCCTCACCTGCTAGTTGTACAATAAAATTTGATACGGCAACAGATGGGCAAGTTATCTTTTAACTTTAACTTTACTTGGCCATTTATATCGGAATTTTTATTTGAAGTGAAATTTAAATTTGGATTTGGATACCAAAGATGAGAAATGAAAAATATTGAGTTTATTTCGGAATATTAGGTTTTTTAAATTTCTAAATCTTGAAAAATAGATTGGCGCTAACAGATTTTTAATTTAGAAATAAAACATTGTAACTTATTTTAAACAAAGTATTTCACAATAACATCAAAACATAAATTTTTGGAGTTGAAGTACTTGACGCCGCTCCCCCCCTCTCCCCGCCCCCCGACATTTCTAATTTTTTACCCAGTATTTTTTTGTAAAAAAAGAGGTGGTGGAACGCCAATAAAAAATTCTTTTTTTGCAATCAATCTCTGATTTCCCTCACTTTTGCTTAAAAATTCAAATTTCCCGATTTTTCCTGGCGAAATTTGAAAAATTTGAAATTCCCTATCTTCTCCAAGTATTCTAAAAGAGTGGAAATCCTGCGATATGTACTGGAGGGTGTTCCGCACCCCCCAGACCCCGCGGTTTACAATTTTACCAACCTAAAAATATATTAAACTAACTAAGATTAGGACTAACCGGGAAATTTGAATTTTTAAATAAAAATGGGAGAAATTTAACTTTTAACCTTTGGCTAGAAAAAATTAAAACTTGGAAAGCATATTTATTTAATTACCTTACTACTCATGGAGTTGAGAAGCAACTTTCTGTGTTACTTTGAAAGTTAATTATAAAATTAACATAAAAATATAAAGCCAAAATTTGAAACCGGGGGGTCTGGGGGGTGTGGAACACCCTCCAGTACATATCGCAGGATTTTCACTCTTAAATACTTGGAGAAACCGGGAAATTTGAATTTTTAAGTAAAAGTGCAGCAACTTTTGCGTTACTTTGAAAGTTAACTGTCAAAATTATAGTCAAAAATGTAAACCGGGGGGTCTGGGGGTGAACACCCTCCAGTCCATATGATAAAATTCCCACTTTTCCAGAATACCTACAAAACACAGAAGAATTATACAAATTTCTTCAGGAAAAGTTGGGAAATTTTTTGGTTTTGAGCAAAAGTGAAGGAAATTAAAACGGTCGCTTAGAGAAAATTAAAATTTGAGAAATTTATATTATATTTGAGAAATTATATTATGAAAAAATTTTTAATTGCCTTTTAAATTTTTTGCGTTACTTTGAAAATATAGAAAATCGGGAAATCCCCCAGTAGCGGAAAACGAGATTAAATGTTTAAATATTATACCGATTAAAATAGACCCACCGTCTAGCTGCCCGTCCACGGACGGGCTTTCCAGCTAGTAAATAATATAAAAATAGAAATAACAAATCAAGAGAAATGCAGAAAACTCGAGGAAATCTAGAAAATTTTAAAGCCAATGGAATCTCAGAAAATGGAAAAATCGAAAACGATTTAGATTTCCTCAAATTTCCCTTTAGTTTTGCATATGACAATAAATTTCTTTATCATTTTTCCACTTATTAGTAAAAAACGAGCGGGAAATTTTAAGAAATTTTAGAAAATCCATAAAAATGTCACTAATGTAACGTCGATTGTTACACAGACTGTTACAAGAGCTAATTTTATAATTAGGAAATGTAGAAAATTAGAGGAAATTGAAAATTCTAGAAAATCTTAGAAAATTGAAAAATAAAGAAACTTTTTTTTAAATTTTTTTAATAAAATTAAATAGGGGGGGGGTAGTTACTCATCTCTTTAAAAGTTCTACTTTTGCTCCCGATGAAGCAACATCATACCATTCTGGCAGAATAATGCAAATAATGTCGACGTCGGCCGGTCAGAATGTGACAATAATGTAACTGTAAAAGAATTTACGATTGTTCCTCGAGATGATAATCGAGAATTTATATATCTTTTGAAAGGTAAAAAATTGTATTCCTCTTTGTGGGTAAATATTGCAGTTATACCACAATGAAAGGAAAATTGCACACGATACAGTGCAGACGTTGTAAGTTGCATCATAAAATATTAAGAATAGCAAGAAAGAGTTAATGACAAAATAAGCACGGAGTTGAACAAGGTAACAACGCAGGTTAGAGAAGCAATTACAGAATATATACAGTAAAATAACCAAGGTGTGTAAATTTTATTTCTGCTTAACTGCCGCATCTTCAACTTCTTTCATGACATCTGCAAGTGCAACATTATCATATGGCATTCGTAATGACATTTTTATGATGTCATTAAGAGCTAAACACCCGACAGTTTAATTAAAACACCCGCCTGTCTGTTGAGGTGTCATATAAAATGCATAAGAGATACCTCAGTGGTAAAAACAACAAAAATGAAACAATATTTCGGTCGTCGCATGCCGCTCCGAGCAAGTACCGCGCGCTTGCTTCGATTTAAAAAATTCCCACATTCCCCGGTACTTTTAAATATTTATGATTTATTTCGAGTTGGAAATGGCAGGTATCTCAATAATTTGTAAGCAAGCAAATAAACGGTTGTTACTTGAAACAATGCTCAGTTTTTAATGTTTTACACTCAACTGGGTTATTAATTTGTGCATAAAAAAGAACCTACACTTTAATTATAAGTTATAAAATGTGAACGGCAGTCTACCCTATTAAAAAGTATGCATTTATCATTTTACTGTATATAATATGACATGTGAGATGGTTTTTGTAATGCGATTCCACATCTATAAATTTAGTTTCGCTCGTATCTTACAGGTGAAAATTTTAAATTTGAGCAAATAGATTGAAAGTTTTTAATGATGCAATTTTAAATCGGTTCCGGTTTAAATCTTCAACTCGAAAATTAAATTCCTCTTTGTGCCATCCGTGTGCGAATTTTTATTAAAAATATTTTGTCCAATTAAATCACAATCGGTCATCGAGCGGTCGGAGGGCGGGGAATCCCTCGAAAGGTTAAAAAATCATTTCCGATTCAAACAAACGAGAGCTTCGTTTTGATGTGTCTCGAGTCGAGTTGCATCAGGTGGAAGTTGAAACTTGTTCAATAAAACAAACGAACAAAGGGATGTTTTTAAATGTGTATACTAATTGGGTAGTTGAGAATTACGTCACTATAACTTTGATATGGTTAAATTTTGTATCCTTAAATTATTCAGGCTAGAAGTTTCATTTCCTAGTTACGACATCAATTTCGGTTTTCAACAGCTCAGTTTTCAGAGCCGTGTGGGTGCAATTAAAGTTAGGATCCGAGTGAATGTGGCGGAAATTAAAGGGTGTAGGTAGAGACTAGGTGTAGTTCGTAGCAGCCAGTTATCCGCGATCCGCCAGATTACAGGGCTCCTGCACGTGGCTCTCTCCACTGCTCCTCATCACAGATCCGATAATTTCACCCGCCACCCCTTTCGAGCAAGAAATTGCACGAAAAGGGAGATCCATTTAAAAGTATCGATTTGAACTCGACTTTTCTTTCCTTTTCGATGCGATTTTCGAAACCCAAACCGAGAACTTGTTTTCCGATAGGCTTCAACTCGAATCGATTTGTATCACGAGTGCGTATACGCGTCGCAAAAATTCCTCTTCGCTTCGCCTTCCTAGCATCCACTTGGCGCTTAAAATCGCTTCCCCTTTATAATAACACAGGTCCTTTTTTGATACTTGTGTTACTCGAATAGCAGCGGTTCAAGTTCAATTTCTCTAGGGAAGCAGTTAAAGCTTATACAGTAGAAGTTTACGTAACAAGGAATTTAACTCGAATTGAATTCTAATTTGTAATGAGAGCGTTTGTGCTTGCTTATCTAAAATCGTTTTTCTCAATATTACTCTAATAGAGCAACAATATTTTGTATAAAATTTGTTAATAATTGCGGATACCTCAGTGGCGTGCCGAAATGAACATCAGTCAACGTCACCCCCAAGCGCAAGACGACAGACACGAACATTGATAATGGATCGTTTTTATGTTACCATGGGCTATCTAACTTGCAGTTATTACATTTTCATCTACTCCATTTATACAGGTGAAAAAATAGCACACCATCTGTAGAGGTTTGAAAATTCTCATCGTATTGGGGATTTCCCCTATGAGTTCCATTGTTAAAAAAGTTTAAAATGATAAAATCGTAATTAAAATTATCTGCTGGTTTGCAACGAATAAAATGTAATGCATCCTTGACGTGATTAGCGATATCGGTAGATTAGATGCATACTTCCTTGTTTATTTCAGAAATATCATTCATTACTTTATTTCATTACAAATGAAAATTAGGGAAACATTTTAAAATCTCAGAAATTAGAGAAGCTTTCCCTTGGGGCTCCCGTACTCTTTACTGATAAAATACACACTGAATAGAAACAGAATTCTAAAGTTCTAAAAAGGTTTTGATGGCCATAGAACCTCAGATAGACTAGTGGCGGTTTGGGATATTATGCCACCGTTCCTGGCACTTTTTTTTATCATCACTACTACTTGGAACTTGATCATTTCTATATTATTCTACGCAGTGGCGTAACAAGCAGGTGAGGGACCCGAGTGCGAAGCTGTTAACGGGGGCCCTGCTTTTATAAAAGGCAGAAAAAAAATTGTATTTTTTTTATATAGAGAAGATTAACTACCTCCCTTCTACTTAATTTTATTAAATATTTTTAAAATACATATATGTAGGTACATGAGTTTTTTTATTTTGAAATTTTCTGAGATTCTCTAGATTTCCTGAAATATCCTAGAATTTTCTATTTTCTCTAATTTTCTACATTTCTTAATTTTCTAAAATTTTCTGGGATTTCTTAAAATTTCCGCTCGTTTTTTACTAATAAGTGGAAAAATGATGGCGAAATTATCATACGCAAATCTAAAGGGAAATTTGAGGAAATCTAGAATATTATCGGCTATCTTTTTTTGCTTTTTCCATTTTCTGAGATTTCATTGGCTTAAAAATTTTCTAGATTTTCTCTAGTTTTCTGCATTTTTCTCGATTTCCTATTTACCAAAATTTTCTAGAGTTTCTTAAGATTTCTTGAGATTTTCTATATTTCTACAAATTTTCTAAGAATCTGTTTCTTGAGATGTCTTGGAATTTTCCAGAATTTCTTCAGATTTCCATTCACTAGTACACACAATTTTTCCTGCGATTTCCCCTTAGTTTTATAGTTCTGTACTAACTGGGAAACCGAAGAGAAAATCGTGATATACAAAAGTGAAAAGAAATCCAAGCAAATTTTTGGGAAATTCTATGAAATCTTAGTAAAACTTAAGAATGCTATTTTCTTCCCAAGAAAATCTTGGAAAATTTAGGAAATCTTTAGAATACTATAGATTAATAATTATTCTTTTATTTTCTTTTTTAATTTTCTGAGATTTCCTTGGCTATTGGCTCTCCCAAGATTTTCTAGAATATTCTAAATTTCCCCTTTTCTAACATTGCCTGGCAAAGGCGGATACAACAGGATATCAACCCTTTGTTGAAATTTTAAAAACATTAAAATATTCTTATTAAAATACATTTTATATTTATTCCCCCATACAATGACTTCATAATTTTGAGATTTTTGCACAAAATTGTTTGCGAAAATGTCTATCCCTGGTGCGCATGAAGGGATTAACGAGATTATCATCCCAAAGATGATAGAAAGAAAAAACAAAAATAACAAACAAAATAACAACATTTAAAATAGAAATGTATAATATGAAATACAAAAATAATTCAAATTATAAACACAGGATGTTTTACGGAGCACTTTCCGAAGGGGTCGAAATGACATGTCATAAGGACAGTACAGGGGGTGTTGAGGATTGAACCTCGCTCATAACCTCAAGGTTATTGTGGCGTAGCTTCTTCTAGCTACTGAGTATAGCATTGCGCGAATAAACTGCTATATAAGGTAAACAATCAAATCAATATTTTCAAAAATGCAACTATGTGATACTGATGAGACCTAACAAGGTCGAAACATGTCTATCATTGTTGTGTTTTTGATTATATTGATTTAAGGGGGTATTCTAGTCTGGAGGCATGAATTTCAAGCGGTTTTTGAAGCTCTGTACAAACGAAACAAAAAATATTTTTACTACACCCTTTTTTTTCATTTGTTTATTGATATTTTAAGATTACATAAAAAATTAACCGAAAAAAACCTCAAAATTACAAAGTTATGAGCTGGCATAAAACATAAAAAAACGAGGGGTTTTAACTTTAATTTGTTGTTTCAACAAATATAATTGCTGGTGCACTGGAGGGTATTCCATACCCCCCAGACCCCCGGTCTGAAAGACCGTTTTGTGATTTATTTTTGTAATAAAAATTTTTCACTTCGTCAGAACAAATATATTATTTAAATGTCATTTGTATACAATTCATACCCGCCAGTTTTATAAACAAGAAGTCTTAGTGCATATTCACACATCATGGACCGTAAAAATTCGCACCGGGGGGTCTGGGGGGTGTGGAACACCCCACAGAACATAATTTTGAACATAAGTTTTGAAGTTTGAACATAATTGCTGGTGTTCTGTGGGTATTCTATACCTCTCCAGACTTCAAATTTAAGATTGAAAAGGTCACAGTACAACTGGGGGCGCTTTCAGCAGGGCTACCCCGGTAGTTCTAGTTCCGCCCCTGATTTTACGAAATAAAAATTACTTTTACTTTATATACTCTCTAGTTGAGAGACCACAACATTATCAAATGAAAATTAAAGTTCCACTATGAAATCCAGATGAAAGCCTTGATTTCTTATCCACTTATCGAAACCGAAAACTAAATTTAAACTGACATTGTTTCGTTGAAGCAGTTTAGTGTACAAAAAATATTGGATGATGAAAGGCCAGAAAGAAGCGTAAAATTAACTTGCAAATCAAAACCAACAAATCTTAGGGTCCAGAAGAAACAAATCTGTTAGATGTAAACATAGAGATTTGCTGAGTGGATATTATTGAGGCAAGACGAGCAAATTCTATAATACAGATCTAAAGAAAGCACGAGATGAATCACTCCATCAAGTCGACTTGACAGCTTGACACCATTCAATTCTCATTGCATACACAACATACAACACACTCGGTTTTTCTATCGTGTTTCAATCTTGTCCGTTGCTGATTTTTACATTTTCTAATATTATCTCGTTTTTTTCTTATACAAGGGGCATTCAGCCTTTATTCCAAATTAGTTTTAACTTAAAATTCCGGAATAGTTTATCCGCTATAAAAATTGGTATACAATGCATTAGACGCAGACTGAACTTCATTTGCACAATATAAAAGAAAAGTTGTCTTGAGAAGCTGGAAGTTCCGTACATAATTCAATTCCTTCTTCGCTACCGTGATAATAATGTTAATGCAGCGTTAGATGATCGACGCGCAGATCCTTCGGTAATCTAATCTTACAACTCCAATAGCTTCTCAGATGTTTCCAGTTTTTCAGATGTTTGCTTTAGACTTTCATTTACACACTAAAATACAAATTCTTTTTCTAATCCACTTATCCACTATTTTCATATTAAAATTATAATCGGGAAGCAAACATTGAAAATAATATCAATTATTTTATAATCTACACATAATTGTAGGAAAACTATACATCCGACGTGATAACGACATTATCAAACTCGAATTTAAATATAAAATTACTATCAGAAAGCATCCTATTGTTGATGCAACCTATCGAAAATTCTAAGTGAGTGTAGCACAAGTAAGTACAATTTATTCAAAAATTTTATTCAGCTCAGTTACTTATAAATACTACCCCATTAGCATGTGCTTATGAAGGTTGCATTATTTGTTTACGTCATGGATTACCAGTTGACCTGATTTAATAATTTTAGGAAATTTCATCATCATGAAAATCTTTCTTCTGATTTTGCTGCTACAGCTATGGCGAGAAATTCATTCTTCCTGCATAGTACACGAGGTGAAGAGTCCCACTCAAGAATTGTTATCCCGTAAATGCAACTTTTTGGGATGTAAAAACAAATACCACTACCCCACGCTGTACTTTTATGCAACCTGCTCGTATATGAATTCCATAAATAGTAACAGTTTATCCACACCAGAAAACTTGAAGTTCATCCAATACACCCAGAGCACATTGCAAGTCATTCCAACTGGAACCTTCTCCAAATTGCATAAGGTTTCTGAAATTCATTTGAACAGCAGCAAAATTGAGACCATACAACCTGGAGCATTTAATGGATTGAATTCACTAAACATACTGGATCTGCACGACAACAAACTCAAGACTATAACACGAGGAACTCTCAATTCATTAACCAGTTTAGAATCATTGGATTTATCCTACAATAACATACAAACTATCGAAGATGACGCATTTTATGGAATTTTATCTTTAAAAACCCTCACTTTAACCCACAACAACATAACACACATTTTTCTTAAAACATTTTCTTCGCTATCTTCGCTCACCTACATCCAACTGGATTTCAACCACATATCGATCATCGAGAACGGTTCCTTTGACGATTTAACTAACATAAAATACCTGTTAATTTCAAATAGTTCCTTGCAAAAAGTACCCGATCGGCTATTAAAACGCACACTTAGATTGGAAGATATAGATCTCCCCAATAACCGCATCCAAGAATTTGATTTCGACAATCTGCCTTCCAGTCTTGAACTAATCAATCTCCAAAACAACAACATCAGCATCATCAAAAACTGGAACAAACTCAAATGCTCCATCAAAGTTGATTTAAGTCACAATAAAATCTCTAAAATCGAAACAATCGGAGCTTCCAAAATAAAACATTTAACTTTAGAATCCAACGAACTTCAAGAACTAGGATCGGCTCTATTCAACACTTCGCAACAATTAAAAACGTTGAGTTTCACCAAGAACTCCATCGCGAGTATCCAAGCAGATACCTTCATCGGTTTGTTTAGTCTCATCAGTTTGAATTTAAGTCACAACGAAATCCCACACCTCCCAATAGGATCCTTCCAGAACTTGAACAGTCTAGAAATTCTTGACCTGTCGGATAACAAAATTGCAGAATTGGAATTTGGTACGTTTAGTGGTTTGAAAAACTTGAAGAAATTATGGCTGAACAAAAATCAATTGACAATCATACTGGAGCACACTTTCCACGTTTTTCAAAATCTGCAGATTTTGTATCTGGACGATAACCTGTTGGAGAGCCTCAACGCTAGTTTATTGCATCAGCAAGTTACAACACTGGGTTCGATTTCGCTGGACAATAATAATTGGGTTTGCAGTAATCTGGTGTCCATCAAAAATGAATTTGAAAGAAATCGAATTACGTTCCATGCAGGCAATCAGTTCAACGTGTATAATGTCGATGGAATTGCTTGCAGGCACGAGAAAGTTGGTCAGGTCAACCAAGTTGAAGGGACAACCACTAAAGATTACGAACATTACGAAGATTTTATGACGACCACGGTCACCAGTGTGGAATTAAAAAGTTATGTCGACGAAAGAAAGGAAGAACTGGAAAAAAATTCCAAATACATGAACGAATTGTTCGTGAATTCCACATTTTACAAGTTCTTCAATACGCAATTCCAAAATTTAAGCTTCTTCCAATATTTTAACAACGGTTTTCAAAATTTTAGTTTCTTCAAGTATTTGGATGAAGATTTCAAAAATACTTCGTTGTATGAAGTTTTAAATCAAAATTTGACTTTGTACAATATTGGAGAAGGTAACTTTTCGAGTTTTGTAGATCGAGAAATTGAAAAAAGTAAACTGGTGAGTTACTTCGACGAAGGCTTTTTCAGTTCCAATTTCTTCAAATATTTTGACGAAGATTTTATGTCTAGCCAATTTTTTGTGGAACTTAACAAAAGTCGGTCGGATAAGTCGGAAGAGAAAGAAGCAATGCAAAATGGTAAATCGTACGCTGCCGAGCTGGTTGATGAACACCACCAAAGCGCAGATTTTATTTCTCTCAAAAATCAGGTTACACTTTTCATGTGTCTAACGGTTGGGCTGCTTGTGGTATTAGTTGTAATTTTTCTGATAGCTCTCTACAGATTATCTGTGTTCATTAGATCATTAGACGGTCATTTACGTGATAAAAGTGCAGACTTGGAATTGATGCTATAACAATTTTTTAAGTATGTGTATTTTTTATGTATCTAACAAAATACAGAATTTTTTAAGCCTAAAAAACCTATTCATTGTTTCAATTTTACAAAGAACAATTTTATTTTTAGATTAAATTAGGAATGGAGATGAATCTACCAACCGCTCAAACATGAGACGTTTCGAAAACGAATTTCAGCGAGTCCCATCAAATCAAAGTTTCACGTCGCATTCTTTTTACGAGATTATTTTATTTAAAAAGTCAAACCAAGACCGTCTGGATAAAAGAAAATTTTTGATTTTCCAAGTTCCTTCAAGTTTTAACCATAGGCTCTCGACTTTCCGAACGGTCGATCCGGTTACGAAAATTTTAAATTAAATTTTTCCTGATTAATAAACAACAGGAGCGGTGCTTTATTAAAATTTTCTTCGAAGGAAAATGTGAAAATTTTTCAGTACGCGAATGCAGTCGGTTTTGGTTGGACAAAATGCGCAACTCGTCTGTGATTTCAGATTACCTCGCCAAGCTATGATTGATTTTGTTTTATTTAAGTTGGAAGAATATTCATGTTCCGCACTTTTCTATATCAAAGAAAATCCAATCAAAAGAAAACAGAGAAGTTTTTTTTCTATACCGACTGCGCTTTCAGTCGCCCGTACTTTGAAGTATATAGGGTTCGATTTATGTCAAAGTTTGTTGCTGTTTTACGCTCTAAGAACTGCACAAAGCAGTAGTTTTGTGCACTTTATTTACTCCTGTTTTGTATATAATAAATCAATACCTAAGTACAAACTTCCAATTTTA
The DNA here is from genome assembly GCA_958510845.1 of Cantharis nigra. Classification (NCBI taxonomy): domain Eukaryota; kingdom Metazoa; phylum Arthropoda; class Insecta; order Coleoptera; family Cantharidae; genus Cantharis; species Cantharis nigra. Next base: position 46,235,250 of record OY294030.1, on the reverse strand, counting down.
TATAAGCTCCGAGATTTACTTAAAAGTCTGGCGGAATTTGAAAATTATGCTTCCGACCATTCAGAAAATTAGGAAACGCGCTAAATATTCTCATTTTAAAATTTGCATTTGAAAATTTAAATCTTAAACATATTTTTTAATTTGATTTGCAGCATAAGGATAACGGAGTCTACTGGTAGAAATAACAAGGGTGGCTCCCTCTACAAGAGCTACCCTGCGTTTGTACGAACCCCACATAAAAAGTAACGACCGAGATAAACACACTCACATTTTACAAGCCAACTAAATAAATGATAATTTTATTAATACATTTTAAATTCCAGTGCTTCTCAACAGTCACATTCGGAAATAGTCCTTGATGACATATCAAAAAATGTAAATTACCCCTGTTTAATTTTTTTTAATAATGTAAAAAGTTAAAAATATCGAATTTTATTATAAATAAGATGTGTGCCCCAAAGTTGTACCCCGGGGAACTCCCAATTTTAATAAAAGAATTTTTTATTCCCCCAGGCCCCTACGCTCAGTTTATTCTTTTAATTTTTAATAAATTTAAATTAGAAAAAATAAGATATTCTGAAATCTACAGTGTATCTATGTCCACCAAAAGGCACGTTTTGAACCCGGAATTTCCGCTCACTGACTCGAATCGGCGATAACACCAATCCACTGCTGTTGTCGTGAGATACTCCTCAAGTATTAAATAAACACTTTAACGCCCTTGTTATCTAATATACTAGAATTGGTATTTACTGCATTTCAATCTAGTTAATACTCAAACTTAATCAAATAAGAAATGAAAATTGAAATAAATAGAAAAAAAAATTGTGAAAATATCAATAATGGCGCACAACATGATCAAAAAAACTGATAACCCAATTCTGTTTGCGCAGACCTAACCATCTATAGATTTAAGAAAAGATCTTGACCTGGAGAATTCCTCCAGCTGATTTTAATCAAAATTAAAATGATTTTTGAATACTGCACGATTGCAGATAATAATCTATAGCTAATCACTGAACTGATACCTTTTAATTTTCAAAATAATAATTAACCGTCAAATAAAAATAAATATTATCAGTGTAGATTTTAACTCAAAAATAAATAAATATATGAAACAAAAAAAAATGGAACAATAGCTTAAGAACTGGAGTACGTTTTGGTAAGCAATCGTCACTTGAAGAATCGATAAGTTGATATTTTGGCAGAGTAAAAGCTTTCGCCATCTACATTGAAGAGTCCGAAAGCTCAGTAAACGGTAGGTGTACCTAAAGAAAAGCCGACCCTAAATTTAAAGCTCCACCTAAATATAAACATGGTAGGGAAAATGGGAGGATAAACTTCAAAATTAACTAGAAGGAAAGTGTAATGGCTGCCTGACTACACTGTCAGATATTGAAGCGGATAATAAGAGATACCTTATTATCTTGAAGCTTTTGGTCGGGTAATGCTTCTAATTTGATCTCATGGGAAATCTATATAGAGGATCAAATTTTACTTTACATTTACTCAGAAACGTCGAGATTAGTTAAATCTCCAATAAATTAATTCTCTCTTAATAATAACTTTGGTTTAATTAAAAAAAAGTTTCGCTCTTTTATTTTCAAAAAAATATAATTTAAAATATGGAAAATTATTAAGCTTCTTTTCGAAGATTATCCCAGTCCCCTTCATTATCATTCATCATACTTTGGCAATGCAAAAATTTCAACCTCCGGTGTTGGACGTCAATGTTTTCTCTTTGACATTGACAAATTTTTTGAAAATAATTATAATCTGGTTTATAAATGTTCTAAGTTTAATGTTTCTTTTTTCGCCTTCGTAATAAGCAAATAATGATTTCTGGAACATCAGTTGAATTTTAACAAATTTTATTTTTGGTTTCTTCAAAATTGGATGCTAATTTCCCCTCCCCTCTTACCGCAATTTAAAAGATTTTTTAATTCTATTGGTCCTGGATAATTTTTATTGTAAAAAATAATTACAATTTAATTGGAAAAGTTAACTATAATTTGCTATAAGAGTAGTGTTTTTGACAATTAAACTATTTTTTTTCCAATTTTTCTTCATCATAAAAAGTAATCTTTGAAAATAAATTCAAGTATAAATTGCGGCAAATTAAAAAAAAATTATTAAAATATAGTACCCCAGTAGCGAAACTGCAAGGAGGAGAAGAATAAGGTAAATGAATCTATCTATAAAGACTCTTCATGAATACAATTCGATATTTTAAAACAAAAATATTTAAAGAAAAAATAGCATTTGCTTTATTGCGGGAAGCAATGTTTGCTTCTGATAAAACAATCTACCTATATATTATTTATTAATCTTTACTACTTATGTACATATTTGCTTAACTAAGCAATAAACTAGAAGTTTTACTGCCGCGGTTGGTTGGTACTAGGCTGTAAAAATACTGTTTACTGCCGAGTCAGTAAAAGTAACATTTCAGTAATCACAACTGTTTGCAAACGGAAAATCGACATTTTAATGATATTGTGCAATTGCGTTTTAAACCATTTATATTTATTATTTAACAAAATATTTAAATAATAAATAGAAATTATTTAAATAATCTGTAAATAATAATAGCAGTTATTGGTTTAATTTGGTTTAGAGCCCAATGGCCAGAGGGGCTCGAAAAGACAGAACATAAAATCGTAAATTAAAAATCAGATACTGATAAAATAACCCAAAAATTGGGCCTTCGATGCTATTATAGTTATACTCGAATATAAGGGGCCCGAACATTTTCTAGAGCCTAATGCCCAACTCCTTAGGGAACTAGGTTCCTTATGATCATTTCCGTGCTACGAAAGGCTTGTAAAGCCATAGTTAATCAGTAATAAAACAAAGTCATCAGCACATCATCCAAAGCGGATTTAATTAATGCAAAAGAATTCTTCAACTCAAATATTATTTTATTATTATTATTAGGAAATCAGGAAAGAAAATAAAAGCTACGCGCCTGTTTAAGTAAGTGTAAATGCTAATTACCAAGTTTGTACAGCCTGAAGGCTGCACTGATGAGTAGTCATTATCCCCAATCTCCTAATTTTTTTAAAGTTAGTTATTTAAAGTAAATCAATCGGAGGTACGGTGCATACGGAAAAGCATGGCTTTTTATCATTATCTAGATTGCTCAGGATGTACGGCTTGAAGACCGCACTGAGTGAGAGATCACTGACTCTTCTATTATTAATTATTCAAAGTTAAAACAATATAATCAAGAACATAACAATGATAGACATGTTTCGACCTTTATTAGGTCTCATCAGTATCATATAGTTGCATTCTTGAAAATATTGATTTGATTTTATTTTATAATCGTGGGTCGATACCAACATACAGCATTGTGCGAAAAATGCTATATAAGGTAAATAATCAAATCAATATTTTCAAGAATGCAACTTTATGATACTGATGAGACCTAATAAGGTCGAAACAGTAGCTATATGGCTACACAGTAAAAAGTATTTTGTTAAATTAACAAAAAAAATTGTTCCAGCAGGTCCACTACAATTTTTTGTTATATTAGCAAATTTATTACGCAGAATAACAACTTCTTGTTGTTATTTTTATTAATATTAATAACAGAATAACAACGTCTTGTTATTCTGCGTAATAAATTTGCTAATATAACAAAAAATTGTAGTGGACCTGCTGGAACAATTTTTTTTGTTAATTTAACAAAATACTTTTTACTGTGTACGGCCATAATAACCTTAAGGTTATGAGTGAGGCACAATCCTCAACACCCCCCTGTACTGTCCTTATGACATGTCTCGACCCCTTCGGATAGTGCTCCGTAGAACACCCTGTGTTTTTATTTTTATTTTTTACTTTTATTATTAGGTTGTTAAAATGAACCAATTGAAAGTGTTTTTTTTAGATTGTATAATCAAAAACCAAAATTCTGCATTCCATGTCATGTAATTTATTTATAAATATTGTATTTGCATTTGCTTTTGTACATATTTTTAAATTTTCTGGATTTCTCATCAATTAATTAAAGTGGCAGCATCTAGGTGGGGAAATCAGGTTATTTTACCACAAGTTGTTTCCTAAAATGTTACGACTTTGGTTTGAATTTTGATATTGAATTGTCTCAATTTTTAAAGATAATTTGGATTGACCTTAAATTGGATTATTTTTGGACAATTGATTTGAATTAGAAGTTTTGAAATTTAAGAGAATTATAAGTTGGATTTGGATTTATTAAAAATAAAAATTCGAATTTTGGAATTACAAAATTTATTTAATTTTGGACACATCTAGAATCTCCTTGCTTGATTGTGCGGTAATTTGGTTCCGGAAGTGATAAAAGTTTTTATATATTTTTACCCCCCTCCCCCCAGATTAAATGGTAATGTAAATTAATATAATATTCTGTTTATAATATAATATTCAATTAAAAAATTTATTAATAGTTAATGGTATATATTGCGCACCGAAAGCTCTAAGTAATGCAGTTTTACGGCTCAGTTGAAAGCTCATATCCTAGATGAAGATTTTTTTACTGATTAAATTTTGGACTAATAAAAAAATAGGCATTTCTAGTTCTGTAAATTAGTCCTGTGAGTTGGTCTGAAAATTAAATAGCAATGATTTTTTTAAATTTATTTGAAGAAGTATTATGCTCAGACGCCATACATTTTGTCATTTATCTTAAACAGTAAATTGCAGTTAAATTCCAAAAAATCGTTTAATACCTATTTCAGTTATTGCAAAAAGTGAAAGAAAATGGGAAAACGGATTTATCCACAGTTCTATAGAGCGAAAAGAGCTATTGATTTTTCTACAAAGCTCATCCTGCAGAACAAAGTTTAATGAATTAATCATTGGATTTACGTATTTGTTCATCAATAGAATGAATTTTGTTTATCCATCAACGTATGTATAGACGCCATCGTCTTCCAGATTTTGAACTGATTTACTGATAGAAAAACAAAATCAAATTATTTTTCATTTCATTCGAGCGTTTCTTTCGGATGTTATCAATCTTCCCGTACCGGTCCATGATGCGAAATTTTCTCCATTCACTTGGCCACTCCGGCCCTGCTTCTGAAAACACTTGAACGTCGTTTTAGTAGTCGATCTCAGATTTAAAATTGGTCGCTCGGAGATTGTGTTGGAGTATAATTAAAACAATAAAGTAGAATGACATTTAGGAATCGCATCCGAATCGAAAACTGTCCAACGGTAGCAAAAGAAGAAACAAAAAATGCGATAATATCTCATTTCCTGAAAAACCAACAAGTGCACGATCAAAGGTATGGTTTTCTCGTATAAAAGCAATAACAACATAATGACGGCTTTGGTAGTCTCAAGTGGCAGCAGACGCCATCGCCTTCCATCTTTTGCATCCTACCTGCCTACACTGTTAATTTTTTGTCCTTTTCACCACAAATGTGATTCTCGAAAAAATACAAAACGCGAGAAGAAAAACAGCGTAACAGAATCGATTGTAGCTAATTACTAAACAAAAGAAAACTTTACCATTCAAACACATCTCGTTATGACCACTGACTCGGCAACTTTTATTTTAAAATAATTTTAAACCCAAAATTAGCCATTAAAATTCAAGCAAATATTTAGACACTTAAGTAAATAACTAATACCCCGATATTTATCGAACATCGATTTGCCAAGAATTTTTATTCCAAAATTTTGACCCCTAAAATTAACATTCGTTAAAGCGATACACAAAAAGGTCGTGAGATTTCTTACGAGGAAATAGGATGTGCTGACCTCAAATCATCATCAGCATCATCCGTATCCGTTATGTACTCACAACATTTCTCGGTGACAAAGATCATCGTCCATCAGCTTCACATTCGTCATTATATGTGCAATTTAAATTATTCGAGTAATTAATCGGCAAAAGCTGTAGTTCTTTTGTTAATTAATAATAAGTGATCGTGTTCTCGTTTAACCACATATTTATAATTAACATACCAAGAAAAATTGATGTCACTGCAATTAATCGGTATGGCCTCGAAAACTTTTTGGACCAAAAAAATTTAAATGCAATTTAAGGCAGATGTTATTACAAAATAAGTAATTGCAATGTTTGCATTTACATTAATTAATCCAATTTATCGTGTTTGTGTATGTCCAGTTACTTATTGTGTAAAAAATGGCCGTATGGTAAGCTGTTTGATTTTCTAATTTAGAATGCACAGTTTTTCGGTCAATTACTAAAATTTTTCGTCCAATCAAATGATAATAGATTAACTTAATTATGTCGGGTGACGCAAAAATAAGGAAAAAACAATCAGAAATAGAGAAAAGCATAGCAGGAGTCAAAATTCTCAGTCACTTTGGTCTCTTGGTGGATAACATACTATTTTCAGTTTCCATTGAAGAGAAAAGATGCAGTTTAAGGTCATGCCCAGGACCAATAGAGCCAGTTTTCATTAGAGCAGTCAAAAAATATGGATTTTTTTTCTAATTCTAGAATCTCTGAAAGTGAAATTGAAGTGGAATTTCCAATAATGGAAACGAAGTATAATATTGGAGTAAATCATTATTTCACCCTTAGTTCGCTAATTTCAAGTAAAGCCCCTTATTCCATTTTATAATCATGTTAATTTGATTTGTGAGGTCTTTCATACAAACGGCATGTGCACGGAGTTTAATTTGATAAAATACACACTTTCATATTCGAAAACATTTGCATTATAGTAGAGAATACAATAAATCGAAAATAAATTGAAGCTATAGCATGTTGTGTTGTTAGCTTAAGCTAACATGTCACATAAGGGCCGTTAGATAACGACACCCCTGGCAACGTCGGGCCAATCATTCCTCAGTTCCGCCCTTGACTTTATAAGGGTTCTTTTGCAATTGCAACCCTGATCTATATACTTTTCAAACCCTCACAATGCAGCATATAGCCGTTGACTCCATTATTACACATAATAATATTATTAAACCCCACACAAAATGTTTTCTCGTTACTTATCCCCTTTTGTATTTTATTTTGAAATTACGCGATCTAATTGGACCAAAAATTGGTAAGAAAATATATTTTTAATTGACTTTACAAATCGAAGAAATTGTTTCGTTAAAAAAACGGTTTCTTTTATGTGTCGCTGAAAAAGTCGAGTTACGTCTGCAACAAAAGAGAAAATCATCCCCTAATGTACATGACTGTTTCGTCATGGTCTCCAGGGGCGATAATGCGTCAATTCTCTAATTCGTGATGTGAATACACAATTATTATGTGCTTTCATCAATACTCGATTATATAACAGTTTTTCGATTTTCCAAATTAAAAAGAAAATCAACTTTTTTCGAAAAAATCCTGAATTTAATTAATAAATCAGTAATACTACAATGTTTTATAGTAAAAAGTCAAACAGGTTCTTATGTTGTATAAATTATTATTAAAAACTTGTTTAAATTATATCTGGCAAAGTCTCAAATTCCGTACGGTCCTTAGAGTTGAAGTGAGTGGCAGCTGACACCTAACAACTCCAGGAACAATCCGGATAAAATTTCTGCTTTGAAATATCAATAATAAAAGTCCAAACGAAAAGCGTTGCATTTCATATTATATAATTTCAAGCAGAATGTTTAATTGATTAAACGCACAATTATTTAATATTTGGGCGCATTATTTAATTAAATCAATTTTTTCTTAACTGCCATTTCAATTACTTATGGTAATTGACAAAGAAATAATTCAATAATTTTCCGATGTACATATTATTAATTTTAATTACATTTTGTGTTGCGTTAATCGATAGATTCGATAGGGTTAAAGTGACATAATTTATTGTCGGTAAAAATAATAATTTAAAAAAAAAGTTAACAATTTAATCTTGAAATCTCGTTGTCATTTTGAGTAGAACCAAGTTTTAGAAACCCTTCAGCACCCTTGACTACATGAAGAGCTCTCGAAACGTGACTATCGTTTGTTTGATGAATTTGCTGTTCCGACTTTAATATCAGCTCACCCCTATCTCTTGAAATCTCTAAAATAAACTAACTTGATTGATTTTTAATGACATTTCGAAAATGGTTTTTGTTAAACTCGAAAATTTTAAAGTGCTCCCGATACGTAACAAAAAATGACAATTCAGTTCAGATTAATCGTCGATGGAATGTGGTTCACTAAAATTATAATCTACTTAGCTTTTTTTACATTATCTTATGGTTATTTATCCATCGATTAGTCGATACCATTAGGATTAATTGAATGTGTTGGTGTTTAATATATTTTGAAAAGGTGTGGCTTACCTATCAATCCAACTTCTTTGTTAAGCTGTCAAATGATCTTGTTACATATAAGACCAGATGCTGAGATACGTCACTACCACTATATTATCCTGTATTATAATCCGATATTATTTGTACACATTGTATAAAAAATTTTTAATTTCAAAATATTATTTCTCATCAACAAAATTTTCTCATTTTTCATAAATTAAAGCAATGCAAACATCAGGATTAAGTTAACATTCAATTTAGAATTTTATTCCAAAAATTGTTTAGAAGATCCAGTTTCTGAATCCGCAAATTAAAAAAAAAATTTTAATCTGGAGTACCAGGATAATAGCAAAAGCGTAAAAAGGAATTTTGAATAATAATCACATCCACAGCTTGTTTCTAGACAGATTATTCAATAAATTCAAAAAGCTCACAGCTAAATTGCAAGCAAGTTTGAAAGCAACTTTGAAAAAGATTAAACCTGAGCCAACATGGGATGGAGAAAACGATATAAACGACAATTCCAGAAAAGTAAAATTTTAAGTTAGCCAGCCAAAATTTTAAATGAATTGTATTTTCTGGCTATTTGGTTATCAATTTATTTATATTCTTTATGATATCAATTCGCCAATCAGTTTATCTGCAGATCTGGTCTGCAGATCAGTTATAGATGAGTGGAGAGTGAATACCCATACACGGTCTATTGCAGCAGTAGGTATATTAGCAGGATACTCAACGTTTTTTAGAAATTTTGAAAATAACTGAAGTAACTTTAGAAAATTCCAAAGGTGACTATAATAATCTGTCGGCAACAAGAGTTGATTAACAAAATTATGGGAATATGGAATTTTAACAAATAAAAATCAAGAAATTTTTAAAATTTTAAAATTTTTCTATTTTACATTGATTACTAGCTGGAAAGACCGTCCGCGGACGGGCAGCTAGACGGTGGATCTCTTGTTTCCCGCTATTGGGGGATTCCCCGTTTTTTTATATTTTCAAAGTAACGCAAAAAGTTGCTGCGAAACTTGATGTGCCGTCAGGCAATACATTTTTTTTTATAATAATGTAAAAATAAATAAATTTTTTAAATTTTAATTTTCTTTAGCCAAACGTTTTAATTTTCGTTACTTTTGCTCAAAAGCAAAAAAATTTCCCACAGCTTTTTCTGACGAAAATTGTATTATTATTCTGTCTTCTGTAGGTTACACTTTGACTATAATTTCGACAGTTAACTTTCAAAGTATCGCAAAAGTTGCTGCTAAACTTAAATAAATATTTTTCCAAGCTTTAATATTTTCTAGCGAAAGGCTTAAATTTCCCTCAATTTCGCTTTTTTCCCGGTTTTTCTTGGTGAAATTTGTAAAATTATATATTCTCCATCTTCGCCAGGTATTCTAATAAAGTGAAAATCCTGTGTTATGTACTGGAGGGTGTTCCACACCCCCCAGACCCCCCGGTTTACAATTTTGACTTAATATTTTTATAAGTAACTTTAAAGTAATACAGAAAGTTGCTGCTAAACTCCGTAAGCAGTAAGGTAATATGCTTTCCAAGTCTAAATTTAGGATATATTATATATACAGTACAGTCCCGGTAATCCGAACACACGCTAATCCGACCATCCAGTAATCCGAACACAAGAAGAAAAGCTCAGTAGTCCGCACAAATAGTTATAATCCGAACACAACTAACAAAATTTTCGGATTATAGAATAATGTTCAGATTGCAGAAGTAAGGATAAGATGAAAGATACTATATGTACTTGCAATACAAGCACTACAAACTGCTGAAACTAAGTAATAACTAGGAAAGTTGTCGATAGTTTTAACGTTCGTTTAAGATGGCCATGTTAAAATGATGTCCCATCTCATAAATGTTCAAGAAAATAGGAAATGGATGCGGAGAAAAAAACCGTAATTGCAAACAATTTTTCTAAGAAATAATTTTATTATTATAAGCACAGTAGAATGAGGTTTGTTTATTTCTAAAATGAAAATTATTCTAAAAATTTCGTTTTTTATTTATTTTTCAACTTGATCCAGTAATCCGAACTTCGCTGTAATCCGAATGAGGCCATGTTTCTATTAGTTCGGATTACCGAGACTGTACTGTATATATATTTTTTTTTTATTAGATTTTCACCTTGATTAGTTTCTTTTCTATCATCAAGAAACGTCTTCTGACCAGGTACATCATGAGTAGAGCTCGGATTTATATGCACCACAATTCTGAGAATCGGATCTGAGAATCCGAGCAGCCTAACTGAGTTGTTATTCTCTTAAATTGCTTTTAGGTTGATAACTTATAATTAATCAATTGCAGGTAAGTTACGTACTAAAGGCCATAACAGAAAACAAGAAAGATTTGGTCCTAGGATAGGATTATCCGATCTAGAATACCGCTACTGATAGAATACCTAGAAAACAATATAGGCTGATAAGTAGAGATCGGATTTATATGCAGCACATTTCTTGAAAATATGTGCAGATCTCAATACACCGAAATGCCCAAAAATTCATTAAAAAAAGATAAAAAAGCATTTTGGGAAACGGTTTTTTGAAAGAGTTTGTACCTAATTCGTCCAGATTTCAAAACGATCTCTTGGTAGGTATATCAATATTAAAAAACATGCAGAAGCATAAAATCCGAGCTCTAGTCTAGTCATGAGCTATAAGAATAATGATAGTTTTACACTACAAGCCTGAATTATCATCAATATTCTTATGGTTCATAAGTGATAACGTGTCTTGTCTGAAGATATCACTAATTGATAAAGACGAAACTAGTTGAGGTGAAAATCTAATAAAGAAATATAGGAAAAGTGCATTTACTTATTTCAAATTCTATTTATACTACAAAAAATAATGTATAAGGAAAATAGTGAAGTGGATTCGGTCTTGTGATCTATAAAAAAATGAGTACTTTTCTACCAATATAATATCGACATTCCCATCAACGAAAAAATCCGTAACTCATTTTTATCTTTTTTCTGGAAAACAATTTCAAGGTTTGAAAAATGTCCGCAGGTTTAACTTTTAATTTAAAACAACTATTTAATTTTTTAACTTTAACATTCATACAGTTATTAGTCAAAAAGATTGATCACAAAGTCATATCGTATGACCGGTTTCGGGATTACCCAGGCATCCAGGAGAGATTTTCCACTGTAAAATACACATTTTGATCTGTGATAAACCATGTCAAGTCAAGTCGAGTATCATTTTTATAAATTAAGTTGGTGACGCAAATAGGAAAAAGTTAAATGAATTAACCGCTTAAACTGTTATAGACCGAGGATTGGGGGGGGGGGGTCTTGGGCTCTAAATTTCTACCAAAATACATGTTTTTTTTAAGTTCATAAGTACTTCACCTATTTTTACTGATGCAGTTCCGCCTGAAGAAATATTTATGATCCATGTCAAAGCATCATCATAGTAATGTTTTCTCCAATTCTCCATTCTCATCCAATTAACGCTACGTAAATTACACGTAAATTAATAATACAAAAAATTTGATTTCTGCTTTAAAACCTAGTTTTCATCGAAGTATTTCACGTAAATTAATTAATAAAATAAATAAAAATTCACTTAAAAGTCAAATGCATCGATGAAAACGAGATTTTAAACAAGAAATTTAATTTTCTTTTTTGATTTTCTTAATTGCATTATTGAATGAGAAAAAAGCTTAAAACTTTCACAAATTTGAAAATATTTTTTCGGCTGGATATCGTATTTAGAAAATCAAAAATACATTACTATATTGGTACAGAATATTACGTAGTATTATCGACCAATGCTCCGAAGACAGCATCAAAATATAAATTTTTGTATTAGGGACACCAGACTTTCATTAGATTTCCTGAGATTCCTGCAAGTTAGGAGAAAAAACCTTCTTGAAAATTAATAAATTATTCTCAAGGATTTCATAGAAATTCCTAAATTTTCTTGGATTATCTCCTGAAAAAGTGGTCTACAGATAAGTCAATCTACGTTTAATTACTTGTATAGCTGTATTTAAGCTTTCAAACTTGATATCTGCAGAGTTTGGACTTTTCCATTTTGCTATTTAACAAATGTTTGCAAATACAGAAAACAAAATTTTAAAAACTTAGGGAAAACTGGGGTATTTTGGAAACCGTATCTCTAAAACTGTTCAAGTTACGACTCCGTTTTTTCCGATTGTTTATTTATTCTACGGTTTTTTGGACAAAAATCAGTTAAAATCCAGGTGCTACACGGAAGGAAAATTATATCAAAATTGACGATAGTTGCATCGTAATCCAGGACTAGACTTTCAAAATTTTTATTTAAATATGAATTTGAAATATTAGTAAAATTGTAAAAGTGAAGATATTAAAAATCTACTCCTGGATTACGATTAACTATCGCAATTTTTGATATAATTTTTTTTCCATGTATGAAGGACATCTTGGAAACTAATAGGGCTAGAATTATATTTTTTTATTCCTTGATGCAGAATTTTATGACTTTTGATTTTGAAAAGACCTATTTTTGGTATATAGAATGTACAAGAAACGGCTAAATGTGATTTTTGAGATCTTTCCTGACAATTTTGCCTCTGTTTTGGTTTGAACCTTAAAGGATTAAGATTTTCGAGTTATTTCCACGCAGACCTCTGTTTCTCGATGCAATAACTGGACTATGGAGATGCTCTAACCAATATTTTGTTTATATTTCTGGACTGAACTTCGTTTTCAAAATTTATAACCAATTAACGTTAAATTATTGTATTAAAGGGTATAGCCGGGTTTATATGGGAAATCTGCCCTTGCGGCTTCTTCGAATCGTACTTGGGGAATCGTTTTGGTATCAAATAAAAATAATTCAGCCAAATTTTCAGCTCTTTATCTTAAACGGTTCTCGAGTTTTTCAAGAAAACCTCTTTTTTTGATTTTTTTTTTTTTAAATAGTAAAATTCAAAATTAATGGATGGTGATTTTTTTGCTAATTCTTAGGAGTAAAAGACATGAAAAAATACTTTGGTCATGATTATTAAACAAAAAGCCGATTTTTGGCGAAAGAAATAAAATTTAAATCTTATTTTTTAACGCCTTTCTGAAAAGTGTCACTCACCAAATTTTGCCAGAAAATGTCTTTTGTACTCCCTTATACTCATGAATTTTTTCGATTTTTTTGAAGTGGTGCAACAATATGACAAAAATTAGAATGTAATTTTTTTTGTAATCTTGCATTTAAACAAACTTTTATGTTTTCTATGGTTAAAAAGAGTATAAAATTTGTTTTCACTGAAAATATATCATCACCAGAGACAAAACAGAGAAAACCATAGAAAATTAAGACATATCCTGCTTAAAATAATATAGTATGTGAAAAATGATTACAGAGACGTTAAAAAAATCTTGTTTCCATGCTTTACTCTTAAAGTAAACTTAACTTAACTACTGATATATAATTTTTCCGTATTATTGGGAATAATTTTTCGTTTTAAAACAATAGAAACAAAAATTTCAATCAGAAAAGTTATTATATTAAGTATATTATCGATACTGTTTAACAAAATTGTCATAAATTGTTGACATTAAAAGTAATAATTCCATACAAAATAGATCATAAATCCTGCTCTGAGTAAGGTTGGTCTTTTCGATACTTAGAAATTTTTTCAAACTATTTTAAAATTATATAATTTCTAATGGTCTTTATGCAATCAGTTTGCTGTAAAACGATTAAAAATGTTTTCTAAGTAATGTAATTATTAATTTTCGGTAAAAAAAATTTTTATAAATTTTTTTAACCATAGAATAGTATATTATACATCATAGGACTAAAGTACTACTTTTCATCCCGCGTGCAAAGGTTTTTACACGAGATGTTAGCCGAGTACAAAAATCACAAATGGGATGAAAAGTACCTTAGTCCCGAGGTGTATACCGGGTGCTGAATGAGTTAGCCGAACATAGGAAATTAACATGTGAAAGCTACGAATGATAAGAGCATTGGGTTCTATCTAGATTTTACTTAAAAAGTCAAAAAATGGTTTTGAAATTGTTAAAATTTTCATTTATTGTACTAGCCATGTAATAAAAATTCAATTTAATTTCTATTTTCAAAAATATTGGAAACTTACATGGCCAGTCTGATAAATGAAACTTTTAACAATTTCAAAACCATTTTTTGACTTTTTAAGTAAAAGTTAGATGAAATCTAATGCTAATTCGTATGGAGCATTAAATCTCATTAACAGTTTGTATTTCTTCATTATTTTTGTGTTTTAAATATTTTCTCTAAAATAATTAGTAAAGCAGATATTTGTATAAATAAATTTCTTATATTCGGCTAACTCATTCGGCACCCTATATACTATTTTTCACAATTTTGCTGCAAATGATAAATTACATATTGGTTAATAGCTACTACATTAGAAATTTTCAATTTACAATAATTTGAAAACGGCACTACATAGTTATAAAAAAACCGAGAAATAAAATTTCCCCTCGTGCCCCACCTCGTTAACCTTGAACGTCTAGTAATTAGTTGTAGGAATCTATCTATATATGCAAAATTTCAGATAAAAAAAAATTGTACTTTACTTCCGCAAAAGTGGAAGTAAAGTGACCACTTTACTCCCGGAAATGTGAAAAATATATAAGTTTATTCAAATGCAAAATTACAGAAAATAATTACTTTTTAATTTTTGCCATATTGTTGCACCACTTCAAAAAATCAAAAAAATTCATGAGTATAAGGGAGTATAAAAGACATTTTCTGACAAAATTTGGTGAGTGACACTTTTCAGAAAGGCGTTAACAAATAAGATTTAAATTTTATTTCTTTCGTCAAAAATCGGCTTTTTGTTTAATAATCATGACCAAAGTATTTTTTCATGTCTTTTACTCCTAAGAATTAGCAAAAAAATCACCATCCATTAATTTTGAATTTTACTTTTAAAAAAAAAAATCAAAAAAAGAGGTTTTCTTGAAAAACTCGAGAACCGTTTAAGATAAAGAGCTGAAAATTTGGCTGAATTATTTTTATTTGATACCAAAACGATCCCCCAAGTACGAGTCGAAAGGCCGCAAGGGCAGATTTCCCATATAAATCCGGCTATACCCTTTGAAGCTGATTTTAAAAACTATAGATTCAAAAAAGCAACATTTGTCTAATTATATAGATCTAGTCAAGCTACTGATTTTCATTTTACATTTTTGGTTCTAAATCCAATTAAATTTTAGCAAACCTACCACCTAAATCAATACCGAACTGATTTTAATTAAAATTTTATTTTTAATTCAAAAATAAAAATATTAAAAGAATGTGCGAAAGTGATAATTACAAGAAAAAATTCACGAATAGAAGATTCTATAAACTGAACCAAGTTTATTGTTATATTGTTAAAATTTCTGAATAAAGTGTAAATGAAATTTGATATTAATCCTATTGATTTCAGAGCTTTCAGGTATCCAAAACAGAATTCGTTATGGTTTTGTGGTTTCTTTGTGAGTGTCAATTTAAAATGAAATAATTTGACACCGAGTCGTCTCAAATTAAAGATAAACACCTCGACTTTTAATAAAATAATTTTGATATAGAGAAAGAACTCCGTTACAAATCGACGTTTGCTCTAAAATCTCATTCGGGTTACTGATAGAGTGATTACGGACAATTAAGCAATATAACTACCAAATCTTACAATTCATTTCACGGATTGTATGACATAAATCAACAAGATGGCCGCTTATGATGCATCAGTGCTTTTCTTTGTTCACAATGAGTAGGTACAGTCTAAAGGGGAGTGTCGACAGGGTTTTTAGAGCATATTACATAGGGGAGAGTAAATGAAAACGCGTCTGTCACGAGCAATATAATCTGCTATCAACGCTAACGTACCCCCAAATGTAATAGAAGAGTTTATTTTAAATAATCGATACTTTGTGTAAACGCACGTCAAAAAAATGAAATCCAAAAAAATATTTTCAGAACATCAACATTCAATATACCTATATCTGAGCTAGCGCAACTCTTGGTCGCTATATAAGCAATTAAATCCGTGTTTAACGAAATTACTAGTTCATTGTGCAAATAAACAACAAAATTGTACAATCGTTTCGTTGATGACATAGGAAAATGATAAATAAACGAAGTTTTGTTACCTCCATTGCCTTTTAATTGATTGTTGCTTACTTTTCGTTTTTCCAATGTTACGAGGGGTTGGAATAAATGCTTCCTGATTTTCAACTGAATATAAGTCGAAAACATAATGCAATATTAGTACACAGTTTTTAATTTATATGCTTTTTTCATGCTTTTTCGTCAATATCAAAAAAAGAAAATCATGAAAATCATGAATTTTTCTTAATTTTATAAAGGGCTCATTGTGGAACATCTTCATTCTATACAGATGTAATTCGATTGTTCATTTTTAGATTACAATGAAAAATTAATCTTAATGAAGCTGATGAAGTGTCTGACTATCATCATCAGTCGGAGCTCGAGAGAATACCCCAGTAAATAAAAAAAAAGCTAATAAGGTGACGAATTATATAACACCCTGTATATACCACAAGTTACTTTTCAAAATAAGATATTTTACAGTCTAATAACCCACTCTATGATGTTAATTTTAATTGCTGAAGAAACGGTAAAGTAATTCACCTCGCGCGTTAGAAAAGTACATAATGTAATAAAAAAAATTAGAAATTAATTTCAGTGCAGACTTATAATGTCTATATTTAAGCGATTTTAATAATATGTTTATGGTTATTTGTGTGTAAATAACTTAAAAGTTGTTTTGAACCAGAATTGTAGCGTGTCGCGGACAGTCATTCTGTATAATTGTCGATTTTTTCTAATAATCTGATGGTTTCGGGTTTTATTTTAAATTGACTCCTAAATATTACCTTTAACTCGATACAAAAATTTGACAATAAATCAATATCAAATATAAAAAAACACAGAGGAAACTTACTCATGAAAGTGTAAAAAAAAATGTGAGTAATCTGTGCCTGATGGTTCTCTCATCAACCCATATGAACGCGTCCTCCGAAGCAGAGGTTCTGTTAAAATTTTTAAGATTTTCAATTCCCAAAGGCAGCACTTCTTAAGACGTTTGGGCCTCTTTCTCTTACAAGTAATGGTTAAGCATTAACCGGATTGGTAAATGATAGATAAACCGCTGACGTTCAGTTGTTTAATTTCAGGTTAAACCAAAAAATTTAGATTAAACAATGATATTTCTAAAGAAAAACAGGTTTTCCGGATTTTCCACTTATTTCGTTGTTTAATCAAAACCTTTTGTATTCTTTCCTTAATTTTACTTTTCAGGTCTACAGTGGGACAGTGACACAAAATTAAAGTAAAGTTAATCTTTAAAACTTTAAAGTTATTCTATTAGCTAGTTTATCCCGGTAATCTACAGAATTTTGCAGAAAACGTACGCAATAATTGTGTAATTTGATGAGTTCTACACCTGTGTAAAAAATAAATCACTTTCCGCACTAGTGCGTGAAAGTGGCTTATTATGTAACCCAAATTAATGTAGAAATAAGCTTATTACGTAACGGTAATAGATAAAAGTATATTTTAAAATATAAGTTACGATTAAAATTATAATCATTGTTACAACAATAAAAAAACATTGTTGTTATAATATATTGTTTAATAATTATTATAATCCTAGATTGAATTTTAAATATTTTTTGTTAAACCGAAAACCCAACATTATTATAATATAAAGCTTATAAAATTTGTTGAACTTAAGTTCCCGAGTTTTTAATTTTAGAAAAATTGATTAGAGTTCAATTATTATCTGATTTTAGTTTGGAATCTCATCTGAGGGGGCGGAATTACCAGGGTACGGTGGGTGCAGCGCACGCCGGCCCTCAACTAAAAGGGCCCCTAGTTCTGCTGTGACCTTCCTCAACTTTTTGAACAAATTTAATTGATTCCTCCTACGATCAAAGGGGGTCGTATCACTTTTCATATCAGTAAAAAATAAATATAGGTTCATTACGAATTTTATTCGTTATCTGTCTATCACTGACACTCATGAATGGATTAATGAAATTACCGATTTTCACGAACAGTGGACGATCCTTTTTTCCACATATTATTAATGGTCCGCACACCAGTAGTTTGGCTACCGCTGATATAATAAGTTGATAGTTATATGGTATTTTCGACCAGAGTTGATCAGGTTTTAGTTCTAATCTTAATTTTTCTCGATTGGTTTTGCATCCTGAAAATTTGTAAGAAAAGCAAACGGTACACTGGGTATTCTAGACCCCCCAGACCTTTCAAACACTGAAGTTCAATCAATATTTGAAATGCAAAAATAAAATTACTTATGGGTTTAGCAGTGGAATAATTTCTTGTTTTCGGGCGTCAAAGCTGTAAACACATTATGGGACCCTACACTTGTTTGAATATTGAATTTAAGTTTTAAAGATACAAAAAAGTGGATGCTAACCGGGGGGTCTGGGGGGTATGGAATACCCTCCAGTGCGCCATTTCCTTTTATTCGCGCACTATATTTAGTAGGCAATGCTGTAGAATATTTCAGATCCCCCAGATATTGCATTATCTACAAGTTGGGGCGGCTTTCGGTGATGTTTCAAGTACCCACTCATTCTGAAAACATCCTGCTTCAATTCTTGTGAGGCTTTTAGGTAACATGTTATTTAGTAATTTTTTAATTAATATTACTCGTTATTCCATTCAAGAGCGTCAGTGGTAGACTGATAACGACATTAGTTTAAAAAGCTACAATTTGCCGATAGGCTTCAATCCAATTGAAGATCTACGCTGTAGAAAAGTAAAAAACCAGAAGTTTCCTCTAGTACTCGTATTCCTAGATTTCCTAAAATTTCATTGGATTTCTTAATTTTTCCTATGATTTTCTTCCTACCGCAGATTTCCTAAAATTTTCTTTCACTTGTATATATGTTACGGTCAATGATGACAATTCGGTCATTAACGTCAATCAACGGCCGGACAATAATGTCAATGCCCGGCTTAGTTGGGCATTAACGTCATTGACCGATCATTGACGTCAATGACCATGCATTTTGGGCAATTTTGACATTTAAAATTTCATATTATGTGGTTTTTACGTCATTGGCCGGGCAATGACGTTAATGCCCAATACAGGGTGGGCAATGATGAAACTACTATTCTATAGATTCCATATTCTATCACTCTTAGTGATAGCTGTCACACACGTTCCGTATTTCGGTGAGTTCGGGCTTCCCTGCAGATGTCGGGCCTCGCAGTTGAAATGTATCGATTTCGGGGATGTTTTTAGCGAGTAAGAGAGCGTTTTTTTAAGAGAGATTTTTAGAACTTTTTAGAGACCTGTTGGCGCTCCGGGCCGTTTTAGCTGGCGCAACCACGGCAAATCACAGATCGAACCGTAAAATAAATTAATTAAATTAAATTAATTTTTCCTCCGGGCCGTTTGGCTGATGCAACCACGACGAATCACATATCCATCCTAAAATGAGTCTCCGTTTGTCTAAATTAAATAAAAATTATACAAAATCTGATGTCTGCTAGATAGAAACAAGCTATGAAATCGTTTCTTTTTAATTAAAATTTCTAAAAATCAGGTTTTTTCCGCCGATTTTTCTGTAATATATTTTTTTTCATTATTTTTCTACGGCAAAAATTGGCCAATTTGCTTTTAAAACAAAGGTTTTTAGGAAAATCAAAATTATTAATTTAATTTTTTCAATTTATTGATTCTGTAACAGTTTATGTAGCTTTCAGAAGATAAATAAATAATAGAAATAGACTATTTTCATTACAAATAATGTATGACCTAAGCAAAATCATTTTCTTTATGAAATGGACGTTTTCTTGCGAATTTGTTATAAACATTGATTTGTAAAAGGGCCAAATATTTTTATAAAATTAAATTTAAAGAAATATCTTACATCAGACGAAATAAATTATTATTATTTATTTATTACAATAATTACCAATTTTGGAAATAATCATTTGAAAATGACTAAAGAAAATTATCTTTTTGAGTGTATTTATTTTAAAATCAAAATTAAAATTAGAAAATTGTCAATTTTTCACGAGTATTTTTGAAAAATATGATTTTGCAATCAAAAATGTATAGATTGTTTTAAATTTAGTTTATCAACAACCTTTTTAAATTTATATTTTCAATCCTGTAACATGAAAGAAAAATCTCGGAAGATACTGTGGTTCTCATCAACCTTCTTTCCCAATAACCCAAAATTTCAAAATATACATTTAATTTTTATGATTGTAATTATTTAATAGTGAGATTTACTAAATTTTTAGATCATTTTCCCTCAAAACCTCAATGGCAACCCTCAATCCATTTCTGCATTGAACAGTTGAAATGCAAATAACTTCTATAAAATTCAACAGATCATAACTTTTCGGGTTTCATTTTAAAGATAATTAATTTCTCAAGCCAAAAAATGTCTTTAATGCTCATTAGCTATAAAAACGTATTTTTCGATAAAGTCAAAAGTTAACGGGATACAGCCTGTACTTTCCATCGCGTATAACTTCACAACCAGAAACCATTCAGGACAACAAAATTGATAGTTCCTGTGTGGGGTAATTTATAATTGCAATAGCAAACCTAAAATCTCGTAATCTCGTTTGAAAAGTAACAAGAGCTTTGTAATGCAAGAAAAAGAAATATGGTTTCAAATAATAAAAATTGAAACTAGTGTAACACGAGACTTTAACAAATAATATAGTAACTGTGACACAAAGCGTCACCTATTCTAATACCTACCCACATAATAATGGCAAAATCTTTTCATTTACTTCACACCTTGTAAAGCATACAAAAGCAACAGTTTCGATATATCTCACGACCCTATCTATCTACGTTATATCGTTATGTAGTTGCACAAGCACAATGCATCCCTCAGGAAGGGTCCTATAAGGGTGTAAATGGTCCGCCGTGGACTGGAAGGGAAGGCAAATTTCATACTCTATTCTCCAAGCTCAATTTTGTATATGTCATCGAGAAACGTGACTAAAATGTGAATATAACTCAAGAGGAAATTATTTTATAGCTGTTGCTAACCAATCCGATCGATTCATTTCAAATTATTTTTAATTGCATGCAAAACAAAAATTCAATTATCCTACTTAAACCGAACAACTTTCGAGTCTTATTTTTATTAAAATTATAAATCTAAAGATTCCATAATATAAAATAATTAATTGTCGTAGACTGGAAGTAGTATTGAGTAGGTATTAAGTCGTCAATTTTCCGCACGTTCCTCGTATTATTTATTATCGAGACATTTTAGAAAAGGTTTCCGATTTACATTTAAATCCGATTTTCTTGGTTGAAAAATGACATCAGTAATATTGTCGGAATTCTAAATTAAATGTAAATTTGTGAGGCTAAAAAGTGGCACCGTCGGGAATGCTAATTAAAAAAATTGAATTTTGTTCCCCAGAGCCATGTTTTAACAAATAGTACTTCAATCAACACGCCTGCTTACGCTCCCTCCCGATCTCCATTAAAATGAAATAAAAAAAGCTATAGAATAATCTGGATCACAAAAGGGTCGACACAATACGAGGGCTCCTTTCATCACAATAACAATACATTGCCTTACTAAATTCTGATTGGTTACAACCGCCATAACGGCGGTGCAAAACAAGAATATAAAATACAACATTTCCATGATTAAAATATCCTACTCGAATAATCCTGAAAGCTCTAAGTACTCAATTTGATTGAAAAATTATAAAATATACATCGCAATTTGCCTAATGAGACGATTTTCCCGTTCAATTTTTGAAATCAACCGAGTGATTAAACGAAACTTTTCGATATGTATTGTTTCAATTATCTCTTCCAATGCTCCGGGTTCTCCTAATTCGGGAACAATAGAGACAAGTTTCGACACTTACTTCTCCAAGTTGCTGAAAAGAAGTTAGCTCAACAGTTCGATTATTGCTTTCTCTGACGTATGGCCTGTCAAGGAAAAACTTTTCAATGTCCAAGTTCAAAGACAGGAAACATGGATTTGAAATTATTACGTCAACCCGGTACCCCTTAAAAGTTAGGGTAGAAAACTTTCGAGAGAGCGATAAATTGGAAATGTAAATAAGAAAATATCAGACAAGTAAATTATTCAAATATTTATGACTTGGCTTCAACCTGAAGACAGAACCAATTAAATTCGAATTTTCTTGAAATAAAATTTTAAAAATGTTTTTAAAAAAATAAATAATAACCGAGATTCGAACTACTGTTCAACCCACTTTCGACGTGCTTTTGTTATTTTATTCTACAAATTAATAAAAGAATATACTCAAAATAAAAGAAAATGTGCAATTGTTTTAAATAAAAAAGAGTGGCAGCGGTGGGATTCGAACCCACGCCTCCGAGGAGACTGGTGCCTTAAACCAGCGCCTTAGACCGCTCGGCCACGCTACCGATACTGAAATTTGTTCAGAAGAAATATCAAAAGTCGTACAGATCTATAAATAAGAAAATACAATTATTTTTAGAATAATTATGTATCCATTTTTAAAATACTTTACATTGAGGCATAATTTGTAACTTTAAAAACAAGATAGGTTGCGCCATCTCGGGTATTACCGCTTAACGACAAGAACCATTGGCGTAACTAGCAACTTATAAATCACGGGGCTATAAATATTAAAAATAAAATATTTCAACTTAAGGAGGTTGGGGAGTTTACAATTTTTCTTGCATCACTCTAACTAGAGTGGGCTGAAAAAGGTAAGGTATGTGGCAAACAAACTGCATATCCTGCATTTTGTATGCTAATTTTAATTTAAACGAAATTAAAATTCATTGTAACAATTTTATTAATAAATCCTAAAAATATGATATTCAAACAAAAAAACCGCAGAGTGGTTACTTAAAAACATGCATCGCAACTAATAGGATACAAAAAAATTAACAGAACAAATTAACAAGAGTTTTTTCGTTAACACATCTAAAACCAACCAAGTTGGATAATCAAAGTTCATCATTTTCCCATAAACAGAGCCGAAACTTACATCAGTCAGTCTTTAAGTTTAGGTTAAGAGCGACTCTTGCGCTAAGCTCAGTCCCATAGCAGGAATATTACCGGCCATACCATTCAGGGTTTTTTTTTGCACCGTATCCAACATAGAATTTCCATATTTAACGGTCGAAGAGACTGCTCCAAACATCCTATTCATAATACTACCTTTAGACTGACTCCTGTCAGTTCTATCGCTCACTTCTTTTTTCAAAAATTTTAAAATTACATTATTAAATAAATCGGGATTTTCTTGATGAGGAAAATGTGCAGCACCTTGTATTATCTTGAGAGAAAATTTTTCGCAATATTCCGTCGACCGCACCACGCCTTCCAAACTTACATTGCAATCTTTCTCTCCTTGAACCAGTAACGTGTTCACGCGTATCTGTTCAGAATTTTCGCATATTCTCACAAATGGTAACGTCCGGTAGTAATTTATCGGTCCAACCCAATCGTCTCTTCGCGAAAAAGAATATTTGTAAGATTCCAAATATTCGTCCTTATCGTCCTTGGGTTCCAAGTGCGGATATACATCATTTATTATTTTTAAATCTTCGTTTAATGCTTCAGTTTCTGGCAGATAAGGCAGTTGGGCGAAACTCACCCAATTTGAATTTAGAAAACTTTGGGAGGTTAAATTTTTCCAGTATATGTTTGGATGAGCACAAGAAACGGACACAAATTTAGATATCAGTTCCGGTGAATCGTAAACCAGAAACCAACCCAACAGGGCTCCTAAATCGTGACCGATGATGGAACAGCGCGTTACGCCTAACACTGCTACAAATTGCTTGAGTTCTCTTAAGAGAGTTTCTATTTTGTAACTTCCCCGCCATATTGGTTTTTCGGTGTCGCCGAATCCTTTCAAGTCGATAGCTATCACTCGGAAGTAGGTGGATAAAATTGGGATTTGGTAGCGCCAACTTAGCCAACAGTCCGGAAAACCATGCAGAAGAATAATGACTGGTTGGTCACGAGAACCGGCTTCTACGTAATGGAATTTCGTTCCCTAAAATAAAAAAATGTTTTTAATCTAGAAAAGCTTTTCAGGAAAAATGTATGAATATGCAAATTACTCCTTTTATTGTATTCTACTTTGTGAGAGATACATATATGACATTATTCTTGTTGGGTAATGTAGAATTATTTATAACTGTCATCCCATTATAATTCTATTAGACAAGCAGGGAAAACTAAATTAGAAAATAAAATGAAATCCTATTTTAACGAGCACTTCGACGTTAGCACTTGAAGATTACGTAATAATGAATACTTGTAAAGCAGTCGATGAATATTATGAAGTGTTTAAGTGCTATAAAGTTACCGAGGAAATTAATAGTTTTGAGATTAACAATGATAAATTAGTTCCAGCCAATCAATCTCTCTTGGTTTGATTTGTTATTAAATTCAGATATAAATAGAAACAAAACTTTATTAAAATTTTTGAGATTATTCTCAAAACCAAAAATTAAAAATTCCAGACTACTACTGTGTCATTGTCAGATGTTAGTTCGACTTATTGGATTTCTGGATGCTGGAATGCTGTCGAAAAGGATTTGAAAATTTTTCAAGAATCCATATTTTTAACTCTACTATAAAAACATACGTTGGTTGACATAAGTGAAAAAACAGGATAGAAAATGATAATTCCGAAGTGCTAACCGCTAGGCTATTCGTAAAGATTTCACACAAGGTTCCCAGTGAGACTACCCAACATTGCTGTTTATCCGTCCCCTTTAAAATCGTTTTTGAACTTAAATGAATATAACCAGCTATAAACTGCCAAAATTTTGAAACTTCCGAAAGATAACAATCGCGATTTATCGGTGACTAACGAAATGAACTTTGTAAAACCTAAACAGCCGATCTCCAAAGTCTGAGTAGACGGAATTGTTTTCTGGGAAATTATTCATCATATTCAACAAGCATGGAGTCGATTGATCTACCAAAAATATTCCTAAACTGATGTTATACTTTTTTTAGTATCATCGACTCAATTAATCCTGTGGAGGTGGGGGAACCACTTGAAATAACAATGTGGTAAAAATAAAAACAAAAAAATTGTTTCGCATGATTACAAAAAATAATAGGTTTAGCAGCAAAACTCAAGGTTTAAAAAAATTGCCTTTCAACAACAAAATGTTAACAGAATTAATTCATAAAAACATCTCGTTTCACAATATAAATGATAATTTTATCTCAAAAAAGTAGTATCGATAGGAGCGAAATACTTTCATACGTACAAAAATGACCAAATATTATAAGTAACCCCTCGATTTGCTACAATAAATCTCATGATTATGTTGAACTATGATCACAATTAATAATAATAGTAACAATTTAGGTAATCTCTCGAGTACTATTTTTGGTTAAAAATAGGCAACGAAATAAATTTTGGAATAAAAAATAAATAAATATTTGTACCTTCAATTTCACGTATTTGTGTTGTCCAAGGGTTGAATCGACCAAGCACGGGGGTGGATTATCACGAGTTTCGATAAGCAAAGAATTTGGACGAAACAACCATTTGAAAAGTCTTTTAGTTAAAATCCACATTCCAATCCATACTGAGAAAAATCTAAGCGTGAACGTTTCCCAGTTCGAAATAGACACGAGACGATAATCAGAGTTCACCATTTTACTATGTACACATTACTGGTCGCAAAATTTGTTTTAAAAATGCACGGTGTAGTAAATTAATACACATCACACATCCTAACGTCATTTAAAGATTGATTGGGAATGCAGACAACAAGAGAGCGAAGGTCACCAAACGATAACGATTGATAAGAACCTCTTTTTACGCGTGATAGGTGCCAGAGTGAAACGTGTAAATACGAAATGTTCTTTTTTACATAATAACGGCGTAATTTTTTCGATTTACAAAATTGTAAAATTCATTTTTGTGGTCTAGAAAATGAAATTTTCTAGCTTGAAAACGCTCGCATTGTTCATTGGTGTTCCGTAGTGAATTTTGTGTTCTTTTAGTCGTATCACAATAAACCTTTTTTTTCTCATTCTCCGCGAAGGAGAATGCGATAAATTTTGTAATAGTGCATTGCGTGTGGATTAGGCCTACTGGGGATACCACAATAAAAAATTGCGCAATTTACTCTACTTCATGGTGGTGTGGAAATGAGTTTTTTGGCCAAAACTCGTGTTGGAAGAGACTTTGCGCCGCTCGTAAGCTCAAGTTATTCATTTTACAAAAAAAAAGTTAATACATAAATTATAGGAAATTTTCTCTAGTTTAATTTATTACATAACTATTTTCATCGTAAAATGAGTCGGAAAGGAGATGTTATCAAAAAACTATTTTTAGGAGCCATTTTATGAATATGGCGGCGCGAGTGGCAAAAATAAGAGGTGGCAAAGTAGAAATTCTGAAAGAGCATGTCGACATATATAAAATCACCAATTTTCAAAACTCCCCGAAAACTTTCCGGACTAATTTTGTTTTCACACAAAAATTCATAATGTTAACTTAGTAATTCAATTTTAATTTTGCAGATTAACAATTGTACTCTAGCTCGACGGTAAGTATAATAGAAAATAATAAATAAAGCAAGTAAAAGGCTTTAAAAGAGATTTAAATTCTCAATTGTACAATTGATAATATATAAACATAAATAAACTTATTCTGGGTGCAATTAAAAATAATTTAAAAGCATAATGCAATAATATAAAATCTAAGACCAGACTGTGGGCTATAGAGAAAGCAATAAGTGACCACTCCATTATAGCCATTTACGTACGAGCTAGCAAAAGTGATCCATTCCGGAAGAGTAAGCAAAATATCTGAACGAGCGCTAGTGAGTTCTGATAGCTTACGAATCCGGAATGGATCACTTTTGCAGCGAGTCACGTATGCGGTTTTTCATCCAAGACAAGTCCTTTCCAAAATAAAAATATAAGAAATGTACGTCACTAGTCATAACAACGGTAATGAATTAAAGGACGTAAGTAATATTTCCATTACCGTTGTTATGCCTAGTGATAACATGTAATATAACACAAAACTGCCTCAACCGCAACGTATCATTTTCCATAAGTTAAAACTACTTATAATGGTATACTTTCCAAGGTCTTGGATGAAAATTATATTTCCTAGTAAATCATTTAACTGTCAGTCGAATTAAATAGTAATATCAAAGTTATTGAAAGTCTCAAAAACTAAGTTGTTATTTAGATTTGACCGAAAAGTACATTAAATAAGCATTTTTTTACTAAGAAAGCAAGAACGCCCAGAACAAAAATAAAAATATTCAAGAATAATAAAAATATCTAAAAACAACACAGCAATTACACAAAGTAATCTTTTCAGTAAAACTTTTATTAGGTAAAATATAAAAGATAGCTGCTCCTGAAAAAAAAATTAATAAACAGGAAAAGAAGAGTCAACAAATTTAGAATATGCATGGAGACCACCTTTAATATTGACAAATTTGAAGAGAGAATCTCCAAATGATTCCTTAAGTTTAGAAATCGCTCTTTGGGAATCGTTTCCTCGTCTGCAAATCACATATACTACAACAAAATTGTTTTTAAATTAAAATAATATTTTTGTGGTAATTGAAAGGTTATTTTGGAAACACTTGGAATATTGGTAGGAATCAATGGTATTTTAAAAACGTATCAGGTACCTTTTGAATCTCCATGATTAGATTTATTCAAAATCAAAGTTTTCAAACCATCACAGTCTTTTTCTTTCTGAATATCCGTGTACGGAACATTCAAGGAGTTTGGAATGTGGCACATTTGGTACTCCAACTTGGGTCGAACATCAATTAATGCCTGGTTATTTTTTAAATTATTAAAAAATTCAACCACACTGATATTTTCATCTGTAGCCAAAATATTAATATTGTGCACCTAAAAAGAAATACCAAAAATACTTAAAGCTACCAAACGTTGTCGGGCTTACTTTGTCATCCGATTTAGCACTGCAAAATTCTTCGTAATCAATCGGCGTTGTAATACTCGGCAAATCAACGCAAACTTTACAGTTGGAACTTTTCCCTCTTAATTTAACGTTACGAAACGTCGTAGATGCAGCTTCAAATAACAAAAGTCGACTTGACAGAACGTCAGGCATCCCAACAATAATTTTAATTGTCTCTAAAGCTTGCAAGACTCCTACAACGCCGGGAACTGCAACACAGAATTTTGAAAAATTAACCGCAATAAAGTGAAATATAAAGTACCTACCTACACCCAAAACCCCACCATCCCCACAACTCGTTACTGTTTCAGGTGGAGGCGGTACCGGAAAGACGCATCTATAACATGGTCCGTTTTTGTAATTATAAACAGTCAGCTGTCCGTCCAATTGGAGAGCACTGCCCATAACTAAAGGAATTTTGTTAAAAACACAAATATCATTTAATAAATAACGTGTTGGTACATTATCGGTTCCATCAACCACAACATCGTACTTATTTTCCTTCACCAATTTTGACAGAGTAACGCTGGTTGCATGCATGTGCACAGGTATAACTTTAATGTTGCTATTTAACCTGGAAAGAAATAATTTATTAATAAATGCAAAACAACAATTATTAAAGCTTACCGTGTTAATTTACAATAACCAGACTGAACCTTCGCTATACCTAAATCGGCCTCAGAATGTAAAACTTGCCTGTGCAGATTAGTAATTTCGACTTCGTCATTGTCAACCAAAGTAATCTCGCCAACCCCAGCGGCCGCCAAATACAGAGCAGCCGGACATCCCAAACCACCTGTGCCGACAATCAAAACTTTGCTCTGTTTTAAAGCTACTTGTCCGGTAACTCCCACCTCGGGTATCAGCATTTGCCGGCTGTACCGCGAGATTTCTTCCGTTGTTAATTGAGAACTGTATTCATTTCTTTTGTCCTAAAACTCTCCCACGATTAACATGTTATGGTACTATATAAAATAAGGTTCAAGTGTACCTTTTGGAAAAGCAAATTGTGCAAACGATCCTCTTTCTCTTTTAATTCAAATTTTAGCTTGTTAATTTCTTCTCTTAAATTTTCGATTTCGTCCATGGTAGACATAACCTAAAATGAGAAACGTCAGATTTGAACTCTAGCACTGACGTTTCACTAATGGCAGTATTCAGTGATTTTGATTATTTTAGCTCTCATCAATAGCTGTCAGTGACTCAAATTGTGCAATCTTCAGTAGGTTATGTTGATTCACTCTCGACCTTGATTCGGAAAAACCACAACTTTAATGTCTGCGTTTAATAAACAAACTTTAATTGATTACATTGGAAACGTTAAAAAACTAATAGGTTGGTTAATTCGTGATTACAACAAGAAACACATTAATTAAATCTTCTTTTACAGGGTTCGGTACTATGTCTGAAAATTCGTCCATAGGTTTACCTTCCTTCATATCGGACTATGTAGAATACGACGACGAAGACAACCTGACGAACGGTTTGTGTTTGAGTAATATTTACATACCGGAAGAGGTTCTGTTACATATTTTGACATTTATCGAGCCGAAAGATGTACTTAAATATTCTCTCGTTTGTCGAAACTGGAATAAACTGATCAAGTCGTATACATTTTGGTCGACCGTTTATAGAAACAAATATCGTCGTAAGGCAAAGAAATTGCCCTGGTATTTGTACTATTCGTTATTATCGACAAATTACTTTGATACAAATTTTATTGTGAACGGAAACGGTCAGAATAAATACGATAATTGGGCCATTCAGACAAATGGAGGCGATAGATTTATAATCGAAAGCACCCCACAAGGCGCCGACCTTTTACCCACTGGAATGCCTGAATTTAGAGGCGAAACCAGTTGTTTTGCCACTTCTTACACAAATTGTTGTAAGAAACAGATCGTGGCGGTGGGTAAAAACAAACTATTTCGGTATATTTTAGATAATTACAAACCCCACATATATTTAAGCGAATGGACTGCAGGCAGGTTCGATTGTGGGTGTGTTTACAAATTAAGTTGTAAGTTTAAAAAGAAGGATGAGATCATCGGTACCGATTCACCATTTGCAATTCATCAAGTAGAGCAATGGCAAGGAAGGCCTTGGAAAAAGGTAAAATCATTAATCATTTAAAAAATTCCCAGCTATGCCTATAGTACATTATTATCCTGGACTAACAAGTTACCTTAATCATTTCAGATTGAATTAACCGTCACCGAGTATCCAGAAGAAATAGATGAAGTCATTTTTGAACACGAAGGACGTGATACTCAATTCTGGGCTGGACACTATGGCAGCAAAATGGCAGGAGGAGTTCTTAAATTTCTGTTTGAAACTATCGAAGCTTTACCGGTCGACGACAACGATCAATTTATACCTAAAACATTCAAAGAAATTAAATTCGTTAGTAACGGAATTACAGATGTAGAACATGCTAATAATTTATTTCCTCGTTATTATCGCTTTGTTGACTTTGGAGGCGATTACGAAATGGAAGAAGAAATTGACGAATAATAAAAAGTCAATTAATTGTTGACATCTTAACAAGCACCTTTTTTTGTAAATAAATTTAGCACAAATGCTTCACATGCAATTTGCTTGTTTATTGTAGTGTAAGCGTCAAAACAAAAAGACCCAATAACTTGAACTTTGTAATTTAATTTTTAAACCGCAAATCTTAGTGCTGATGTATAAATTGTGATTATTTATTGTTGAAAATTGTGATTAATCAGATGTAATGATAATAAATTATCTATTTTTTCCTAAAAATATATTTAATGTTATCACTAAACTGCAGTTTTACTTATATTTTGTACTTTGGTTGATAAATAAAGCTAGAATGGATTTCAAAAATATATAATATAAAAATGGACGGAAAATTATTTAATCTAACTTGGCACATTACTTTTAGAATTTAATGGCTGGAAACTCCTAATTTAAATGCAATTTCTATTATATTTTGAGGAATCGTGTCTTGATAACATATATAAACCTCACGTGGATGTGGAGTGTAAAACAATCTCCTAAAAGAAAGAATTTAAATTTGTTGTAAAAAAAAATGTTTAAATTACAAACCCCACAACCCAATACGTCAACTTCCCAAACTTTTTTGTAGAATCTTCCACAAAAGAACACTCGAATAGAGTTCCATACTCTTTAATTGCAATGAGACTCTTATTAACAACAGATTTCGTCATGTCTTGAGCCAGCAGGTTCTAAAAACAATTTTTTAAAGTTTCAACTTTCAAAATTTAATTCCTTACCTTAAATCTCAAAGTATTTTGGAAAAGGGAGTGGATATCTTGTGCAGCCATTCGAAAATTGTTTAAAACGACATCCAAAGTGTTGGAATTAATGTGGCTTTCCGAAGGACATAATAAAATACCTTCGGTTATATCCAACTCGATGTAATGGAATAGAACATTTTCGGGACCAACTGTGAGAGGAAGCAGTTTTGTTTCTGCACTTTCAGTCAGCAAAGATTGCCTTAATTCACTTAAATCGTAACTGCTATTACTTCCCTCCTAAAATTATGACTTTGTTCAAAATACATTTAATTTTTTTGATTACATACCCGATAATCATCAACATCTGAGTCGTCCTCATCTGATTCTGTCCGTCTCTCACGAATAGCCCTTCTACCTAAGACCGGTTCGTCGCTAACTTCGCTTCTCTCACTATAACAACTTTGACTCATAGAATCTTCAGAGTTAACGTCATAATTATCTTCTACCGGAGTAAAATAATCTGGAGTACGACGTTTCAGTATTGAAGTAACTTCCGTCTTTCTTTGATTATGTGTCGACCCATCCTTAGATGTGCTAGGAGAAATCGACTTAGAAAACGTTATATTTCCTAAAAAATCCAATTTTCGTCTTATGGGAATTTCGGGAACAGTAACCTGAAGTTCGGAATTTGTCACAATCCACTGATCAGCCAGATTTGCAATGCCTATATCTTGTAAATGTGCCAAAGTGGCTTGAGCTTCCTCTACATAAAAAGCATCTGGTCCCATATTATCTTCAGGAGGTTCCGTACAACCACCAGCCTCCATCAAAACAGCCAAGATATCCTAAAAGTTCAAGTTCCAAATTAACAACATTTAAACTATTACGCTTTAAATTATTTACCTTTCCACTTCCAACAATGAGTAGATATCTGCGACCATTTGGAGACTCAAATGGACTATTCTTCAAAGCGAGATTTCTATTACAAGAAATGGGGAAAACTTCACGCCACAAGACCAAACTACGCACAGGTTCAGTTCTAGATAAGTGAAATAGACCCTGTTGACGACAATAAGCGTTTACATCTATGAGATCTCCGTCAACTAAATGAGATGTTAGTAAATAACCAGAATGGTACAGAGCACTACCTAAGATGGTGAAAAGTCTCTGACAATCCAAAGGATCTTCGTTCTAAATATAAAAAAAGTTTTCAAACTGCAAAACAGAATAATAAAACTTACCCATTCTCTATAATCGCTGGCTTCCAGATCCGTCAAAGCATTATCGATTTCAACTTGAGCTTCGTTTGGCAAATTTAACAAATGGGCAACAGATAAAACACTTTCAAACTGCTTCGGTCCCTGCTCTTGCGCTTTAGATTTAAGTTTGTTAAGTTCAATGCTCTGTTCGGCTTTGGGCCATAAACCACTGCTCAACTGCCGAACAAAAAACCGCGAAAAAAAGTGATCTAGCTGCTGACAGTTATTCTCAAAACACTCGTTTACCGATCCATACATAAACTGCAACATCGAAACTACTTCATTGTTGATCAAAATCGTTTCCTTTGCAGTTGCACGATTATCTGGTAACATAAAAAGCAACAAATTGTTTCCAAAGTTTGAGTAAACCACATGAGCCAGCTGTTGATTACAGAGAACCGAAGTTAATTTTGGTTGTGACTTTGTGATGCTCTTGAGAAGATGGTTAAGAGTTATGAACACTCCTCGTGAAATGCAAAGAAAGTTCTTCTCGTAGGGTTTTGGATAGCAATACAAAATCCCTTCGTATTCAGAACCAATTTCGCTTAGAGAATCCATATTGATGTAGATAATTCCCACGGGGTATTCGCATAAAATCGAACTCAAAATAATCAACTCTTCTTGTTTCCAATTTATTAAATGTCGCACAAAATTAGACTGATTGCTGAGTTCATTAATCGGAGGCTTTTTAGTAACGTCAACACCGGCAACTCTTTGTAATCGTAATATAACTTCGCTGGCTAAATTGAATTGTTCTAAAGTTTGGTTTAAATTTTGGTAATCTACCTCAATGTTGTTGATACTTTTAAGCCAGTCACCAATTTTAATGTATTTTTGCTTTGCCGCTTCACTGTCTGGTATGAAACCGGCCACCATAACGCGGTTACCATCCAATAGAGTGCTTACTGTTATTCCTAGTAACGATTCCACCGGAGTTCCTCTACGACCTAATTTACGTTGCTGCTCGTGGTCGATTTTTAATAAAACTTCGCGTACTTCCCCTTCTTCGTAGTCTTGAAACTTAACTTTACTGGTGTCTTGTGCATTGGAAAATGAATCGTGGCCTTTAGGGTGTCGTTTACTACGACGTTTGCTATCACGTCGACGTAATAATTTCAAAAATTTGCTCCGAGTGCTGCGTCGTACCGAAATGTCATGTTTAATATTAGTTTTGTCGTGGTCTTGATCTATATTTGTGTGAACTACCGGATCGCAATCGATAAACAGAACTTCGCCGTTCGAATCGATAGATGATTCCCATTCAGGAATCTCACTACTGAACATTGATTTGTTGTCAGAAATGATTAAAAAAATTGGGTTATAATATTAAATTTTACCTGTCGGAATCTGAATAGTAGGAGGAACAACTTGAACCGTCCGACCATTCTTCACAGAAACAATCATTTTCGGCTCTTTCTCTAGCAGATAGTAAACTTTTCTGAGCTTCCATCGGAAGCTTTACCTGAAATTTTTCAATTTAAACAAAGTTGGGTTAGAAACACAATTTAAGAACTACCTAATACAACAGCATCTTCTGCAATTCAGAGGCAAAATTAGTTATTCCACATCTTGCAATGGTATAATTGTAAAAAATAATTCAATTAACTTGAAGAAAACCAGTTTATGGTACAACAAAAGGTTGAACTCGCATCTTTGTATTATTTAAAATGTTCCGAAGATATGCGAAGTGTGACGGAGTGGTGGCGGTGTCGACCCGAAATTCAAATTTTATGTCAAATAAGTTTTCAATAATAAAGGTAAATAATAACAATAATACTATGTGGGTATTAAAAATTAATTTATAAAACAGAATTTAGCCACCGTCCCATTGTGGAACCTGGCATTTGGTAAAGAACCCAAGGAGGTTATGTTTCCTACCACTTCGACATAGGTACATAATTAATTTTATAAATTAAAATTTGAAAAAGTGGAAACTTGGGCTGGATTAAGCTTCGATTAGAACGTTTGCCTTTCTTGGAAAACAAACAAACAATTATCCACAATTAATGAAAATCATACAAATCGGAGCCTGATCAAATCAGACCAATATAGAATTACGGTGATAATTGGTTGAGATTTTTAAATATAATAATAATTCTATTTTTACGCAGTACTGGAAAATTTTCTGGCGGTGCCGATACTACATTATATAACTAAGATAAGTCTACTATCGGCTATCATTTCAAAAAGTTTAGGACCCACAGGATCGATCGCCCACTTGGTAGGATATTTTTATTTATTTTGTTACTATGCTAATACCTAGACACAACAAATTCAAAAAATATCTAATCAATACAAATAGGTAAACTTGAAAGTAACTTGTTTGAAAAGGAATAATAATAATAGATTATACAATCCCTGGTAAGATAAGACAAGTTTCTATGAAAAACACAACAACACTTGGAAATATTTTTATTTAATAAATACATAAATCTAGTTTTTCTATTTAAAATAGTTAAAACTTTACAAACCATTTTGTTCCCAAAATCTATTATAATTTTTGATAACCACTTTTTGTATTGATATTTTCGTGGTTGATATAATTTATTTGAGGTATGACTTAAGTTCAAACAAAGCTAAAAGCAATTGAAAGCAAAAATAACACACATCTATACAGCTCGCACTCCATAACACACAACTCGTACCCTAAATTCAACAACGATGACTAATTAAATGGCATGTATCACTTGGATTTTTAACTGGGTATACAACTTTAAGCATTGGTCGGTTGGTTTCTTGCAAAGTATGTTGCGTAATTATTTAAAATTAATAAGCGTAAATCTTCTCGAAGCTAGAAGTAAGTGTACAGCTTTAAGATTTAAGGTACTAGAAAGACTTAGCAAACAACTAAAAAGCGTAAAAACACAATAAAACCAACGTCACAAATCTCTTCTGTTCAAGACATACAGACATTCTAAATAATTTGTACTATTAAATTTGCGTCCAATAAAATAAAAACTCAGCTCTCATTCTAGCCTGGAGTGCACGATTTACAATCTACTTGTTATTTATAAAAATATAATTTTCATAGTGATACCATCCTTCCGACACAGAAATAATAAAATGTCAATTTTGAACTTTTCCTCCATATTCTACCCGATTTGGTAATTTTCTGTTTCAAAAACAAACTCTGTACAAAACTTTTCAATATGAAAAAATAATACTGATTCAATTTCTGCAAAAAAAAATAAATTTAATTAGAGTGATAGGCTATCACAAACTCGAAAAGCTCATTTGATGAATTCGAGGAACCTATTGGTTTGTTTCTTTTACAAAAATAAACACCAAAGCAGGCCAGATTTACAATAAGGGCTTCTTAACATGAGAAGACTCTCATCGTAGCATTGATGGGTTCCCTACAGAAGGGACAACAACTAAGCGCCAAAGCACAGTCAACACAAGCCACATTATGTCCGCAAGGTATAAACGCGACTCCTACTTCTTTCAGATAACATATTTTACACATTTTACATCTACAACCGGAAGGTTTGCGGTGATCTTCCGCTGCCAAATCTTTGGTTTCAACTTCTTTAGGTTTCACTAACACCGTACTCTGTTCTTTCAAACGCGTTTTTGCATCACTAGGAACTTCTAACGTCACCGCTTCGGCTTTACTAAGCACTGCATCACCGAATTTATTACGAACCTCCGAAATAAAACATTCACCTTTCTGCAACAACACAAAGTTACATTTCGGAAACCATCTCGCGTGTTGTTCCCACGCGTCATCGTCGTCCTCCCAGTTATTCAAACCGCCACGACAGTAAAAGCACACGGTCTTATCGTGCTCACCCTGGTAAAAGAAACCAGCAGCTGCCAACTGTTCCGGAGTTAACTTCTTATCGCTTGGCCAATTCCTAAATGATTTTAATCTTTGATCCAGCGTGGCAAAACTGTTAAAAAGAAAATAATTTAGAAAATTTGATACAACAAAAACAAATTTGCTTACTCTGGATACATTGGTCCACCACGATGTGGGAGTCCATAGCTTCTGGCAGACGGTAGCCTGGGAGTTTCTTGTTCCGGTAGCGAATTTGGCATTATTTGAAATGCAAATCTTCCGCACACATCGTGGCCTTCTGACCGGGGGATGGAATCGAGAGTACTGGGGACATTTCTGCAGTCACAGCCTTGCACAAATGGACAGCTGGCCGAATGTTTCTTGTGGTCTTCCATAGGGTCGTCGCCTTCCTGCCACTGATTGAGCACGATGTTACAGAAAGCACAACACACACTGTCGTCTTTTTTGGTGTAATAAAATCCAGCTTTGGCTAGTTTGTTTGGATCCATATACTTGATCGGCCAGTTTCGATAGGAAAGCAGTCGATTTATTTCCTGTCTCATGATATTTCCACCATCGTCGGGTTGGTCTCGCGACTCTAGGGTTGCATGTCTATCAAAATGTGGTAAATTTCTATGTTCAAGAATTAGTGCCATTTTTAAGTTAATAAGTAAGTGCTTGATTTTTCTGTAATAAAAGCACAATTTTAAAAAGTGCAACTTATAATTTAAAAAAAAAGTGGCCGTCGCCCCGTGACAATTCCGTTATCGAGCGGGCGCCTAACAGCAAAAACCGACTTTCAGAGACTACAGACGTGAAATTTCAGAGCCATTCACTATTTCCAGCATTCCTTTCTGTACCGTACCCCGATCCCCGTAACTGTCCAGCCCTACCACATTCTTTCAAGAGCACATCAATGACCGAGCGCCGGATACAAAAAAAAAGCCCTAAGCTCACATTCCAGACCCTACCCGACGTTCACTGTCGGTAATTCCCACACACACACACACATCGAGCAAAGGGCTCCAACAAATTATCGATTAAAAATACATACGAAAAGAGAAATCGCAGGGAATTCAGGTGAAGTACCGACATATGGTCCAACTACATCCCATATTTTGCAATTTAGAAACAACAATCGAGTACTAACCTTGGCGGTTTACAGGAGTAATTTACAATTCACCACTTATCACCATTTTTAATGTAAATTTTGAAATGGGCCCCTGCAGCTTTCAAACCGTGAGAAAGCTGAAAGCGGACAGAATGTTGGCTGCGTTGCCACATCTAAAAGGGCGGGCGCAACCGCATTTCAAAGAAGATCTGACCTCACGAATGGAATTCAATCTTTTTTCTCTCAGTTGTTGCGATAAATTATTAATGTTATCGAATAACAGTCAATTTTTCCATTGTTTACGATAGTTAATTAAAAATTTTCTCATCCCATGTTTGCATGAATGAAAATTATTACGAGGGACAGGAAGTTACGTGGAGATAAGACCAGATCACGTGACAGCTGTGAAATTACATTTCACAACATCGCACCGGAAAATCAATAAAGGATAGGGTAGGACTGAAAGGGAATTTACTAGAATCATTGATTATTTACGATGGATAGTAAAGCTCGTACGCACAATTTTGTTACGCAATTTTGAATTTTTTGTCAAAAATATTTTTTTATTCGAAAAAATCAAGCTTTCAGTGGACTGGAAGGTATTATCAGACCCACATTATTGATATACCGATAACAAATTATTATATAACAGGAAAATTTGAAAAAAAACGAAAAAAAAAATCTGAAAATTCCGAATTTTTTCAGTGTAGATGATGGGTTTATTAGGCGGCAGACACTAAAGGCTATTGGCTCATAAATCAACAAAATGACTTACGTGAGGGTTATCATCTTCAAACGAGATTGCCCCATAGATATTCCTTCTTCCAGGAAATATCTTAAATTTACGATCGACCAACAGACGAGTTTGTTCAATTGGAGAGGATTCTACCTACGAATTTACATTGAAATGTTGAAAATACCTGTGAGATTCTGTGCAGTATTTATTCTAGATGATCAAAGTCTCGAAGCCGATCTGTTCTAATCTAACTGTAACCGTCCTACCTAGCATGGATGTGCTAAAACTGTACCGATAGAGGAATGCATAAAAGTCACGTTTTCTGCTGAAACAAACAGGATCGGCTCTAAGTGGAAAACATAGTTGATTTATAATCTAATCTAAACGAGAAGTAAGGGGGACTAGAACAGAAACATATTAGAATGTCTACTGTAAATATAAAAAAAATCGCCATTGTCCTATACTCCCAGACCTCCCGGTCTACAACAGGGGGGTTGGAAAACCAGCACATGAATAATTCAAAATTCTCATGTTTGTGATTAGTTCTATGAACTTAACAAATCAAAAAATTAATTTACGAGCTACAGTATATCAAGAGTAACAAAGGAAGTTTCACATCAAAGAATGTCCAGCATAATTTTTGATGTAAATCGTGCAGAAAGTGAAAATCATAAATTCTTCACGCGCCTACCACCGCAAAACAATTTAACAAAAATATTTTTTATGAAGATGAATTCGTCTGTTTGGCCTACAATTTATATTTAATTTTTTAAAACGGTTTCCTTTGGCAGGTAACTTCCTAGAATTATTACCTGCAAGAATATTAAAATCTAATGGGAGGAATTCCTTAGCTCTTTTAGATTGGAAAGTGAAACAAGCTGACCCAGGTACATCCATCAAAGATCTACTTTTCAAAGAAAGGTAATGTAATATCAAAATTTCCTAAAATTTAAAATTCACTTCTGAAGAACTAAAGCATGACGAAGTTTTCGATTCACTGGAGCCAGAAGTTTATGTAGTACTCAATGATACACCGGTTATACAAGCAAAATTGGGATGAATCCAGCAAAAATAGATGCAAATAAAAATGTATTTTGATATAAACAACAATAATCAGGAAAAACAAATCCCTATAGGAAGGAATGGTTTAAAAATAAGAAAATTTAAATGCTCATGTGGGTAACCAGGGAATGCTAAAATACCATTCCTATACAAAGCGATAAAATCCTTAATTACTCTTATCAAAAGCTAAAAATAACATCGACTGACGTGCATTCAATTAAATTAACGATAATTAATATTAATTCTCAAATTCCCCTCCAAAATCGCCCCCGAAAAGGGTAAACAAAAATTATGACAGGATTAATCCTTAAAAATTAAAATTTTTCCCGGCGTTCTTCGATTTTTTAAAAAACAAAATCGCGAAAATTAATAAATTAAAAAATCAAAAATGGAGCCCGCTTGTTTTTGGTTGCCACGAGAGCGTGTCGGCCTTGATTAAATCGTCAAATTTACATTAATTATTTAAAATCGACCTTCAAATGTGTTTGTTAATTCATGACATTTCAAAATTTTCAAAAATTTGTAGGTACAAACTTTCAAAAATTCTTCAAGCGGATCGCGTGTAAACGGTCACGTTTCTCTGCGCGAATTTTGAATAGGAGCCAAAGCCAACGTGAACAAGCCTAATTTAAGATTACAAAAATGTAACTTACTTTATGTATATGATAGAACATGGAACTACTTTAGGCCTTATAATCCATTTCACAAAAATGATCAACTTAGCATACCCGCATCAAACAGAACGACTGTCTGCATTCCAAATTACAAGTGGGGACACAGCCTTGGCTTGTTTCCATTGCATGAATCGGCTTGGCGCCCCCCTATCGTCTACGTCACGCGCGTTTCAAATAATTACATACCAAATAATAATAAACATTGTAGTATATGCAAAAATATACCTTTGGATGAACAACCACGAGGAACTTGGAGGAATAATCTCCAAATTTTAATATTGGGTGATTTTCGATCTCGAAAACCTTTTTTTATTTTGTCATGGTCACTCCACCACTACCATTTCAAAAGTCTTTTGTAGTTAAATTTAATTATTCAGCGTGTTCGGTGTCCCTTGGTACCGGAACGCTTTGGAAGAAAGATTCAGAACAATAGAACAATAAGCTGTTCGAGAAATCGTCTGGCTAGGACGTGGAACAACAAAATCTTTGTTTAACGTTTAGTTGTTTTTTATATTTTCAGTTGATTTTTATTCCAAGTCGATTCCTTATCAAATTGGCGTAATAAACAGTCTTATTTATAATTTGTAATAAACACGGGACTGTATGTGCCAATTTCCTAGTTGTAGTGCGTTGACGCCAACCAAAGGAAATGGTGAACAAAAACCTAATGTAAATTTGGCTCTTTCTAACTTCGCACAATGGCATTGTTATTGAAATTGGAATTTTAAACAATAAAAGTTATGGCAGGCACATCCAAAGAATTTAATTCTCAATCGATTTGGAGACAAATAATAAAGTAATTTGTAAATAATTATATCATTATTATTATTGAAAATTTTATTGCCGTTAGTCACAGAAATTTTTCATATTTGGAAAGTGAGATATCAATGACAAGTTTAGAAAAATATGTAAATACGTGATTCTATAATGTCTTGATAAACCACGTTGTTATTGACGATGGGTTGAATCGGAAAAGTAATTTTGAAACTTTTTAATTGGAGACCCCGCAATCCGCAACGGCTTAAAGGCTATCAAAATATCATGAGGATGTGGTAACTTGGTAAAACCATTAGTTAGAAAAAACTATACTTATCTACAAGTTTGACCCAATCTTTATCACAAATTATACAAACATATACATTGTAATAACGTCAAGTTTGGAAAATGTAATAGTATAGAAGAAATTTTGCAATTTGTATTTTTATGGCAAGTAATAATCGCTTATCTCAGGTTTTCGAACTTTGTTACATATATTATACACATAATTAACCTCCTTTTTAGTTTTTATCTGCAAACCCCTATCAATAAAATATTTTTTACAATGTGGTTTACAGTAGGACAAGTTTTAAAGTTACCTACTAAGGTTTCTGCAAGAAAATTAACAAAATCAGCATTAAAAAACAAATTAAATTGATGAAATTTCGTTAATCCATTCGTGTGCGCCATAAACAAAAAAGTACAAATAAACATAAAAACGAACAAACGAAGTACAAAAGATTTCAAATATTGTATCCTCCTCCCCCCGGCAATTGATTTAAATAATCACAAAACAAAAAAGATATAATACAAACAAAATCTAATCAAAGCACAAAATCTCGAAAAACAAAAATCGTCCAAAATGGAAAAATGGATATTTTCTTTTGCTTCGACATTGCATGAGACAAACTAATTTGTTTTAATATTATATCAATTACAAAAATAATTATGTGACGCATTTAATTATATATTAGACGAGAAATAATTAAATAAACACTGAATAATTATTTTTCGACAAAATAAGCTTTCTTTACCTATGATTAAAAATTGCTATTTTATGGGCATCTCCTTCAGGGCCCTTTTAAGTAACAGTTTTGACTGAAGTACCACACTTCTAAGAATGGGGCTCTCAAAAATTTCTAAGAAGCCATACCTAGATGTATGATGTAGGTACCAGAAATCAAGTTTCGTGTTCTGTTTTAAGTGGATCTAAAAATAGTAAATAAATCATCTCCCACTTTTGCGTGACCGCCAAAATTATTACCTGTATTCTGTTTGAAAAATTCGCGCAATATAAAATGCGCACAATTTTTGGCATGATGACCACATTTATGGCAGTGAAAACAACACGAGGTATACTACTTAAGGTGATGAGACTACAAGTGGTTCTTAATTAATACAAATAATCATAGCTTCGTTACGTCATTTTCGAATTAATCAGTATAGTGGAATCTAAAATTACACTCAAATTTGCAATCAAAAACGGTAGGTTCTTCGTTTTTCAACCTTTTTGGGGTAATTTGGAAGACATACACATTTTTTTAATTTAAGCGTGGGAACCGAACGTTAGATGACTAAAAAACTAAAAGTCCAAGGTTCTATCTCATATGTACAGTCAATTTCTTGTTAGAATTTAACTAGAGCAATTTTTAAGACTCTCAAAACAGAACAAAACAACGTTGGGCAAGAAAAGCATTTTCCGCCAAAGAATTTTCGATATAAAATGGCTGTCGAATCATAGTACAGTAACCAGGTAGTTTTACCTGACAAATTTCTCTGGTGAAGGATTGAAAACTGATTCCTATGTAATTTTGGTCATAGAATCCGAATTTCAGGTTTGCGAACAAAATTTCCTTGTGCCAAAGCGGCCATGTTGAAAAAACGTGGCCAAATCACGTTTTTTTGCAAAAACCTCAAAATTTTAGGCAACCTATTGATTTTTCAAAAAAATGCAATGTATCATCAAAAAAAGTAGATAAAATTTCCTACAAAATGACTTTTTGGTTCATTTCCTAGGACGAAAATTAACGCCGCAGGCGCCATTCGCGTTTTAGCCGATTTTTCGAAAAATTCAAATTTTTTTTAAAAATTTGAAAAAATTCAAACTCCATGGAGACCAGAGGCTATATTTTTACCCGTTACGTCGGCATGGAAACTTTTATTTCACTCGAGAAATTATAAAATTTGAATTTTTGCGAAAAACCAGCAGAAACGCGAATGGCACCTACGGCTTTAATTTTCATCCTAGGAAATGAACCAAAAAGTCATTTTGTAGAAAATTTTATCTACTTTCTTCGATCATACTTTTGATTTTTCCGAAAAATCAATAGTTTGCCCAAAATTTTGAGTTTTTTTTTCAAAACGTTTTTGGCAACGTTTTTTCAATATGGCCGCTTTGGCACAAGGAAATTTTGTTCGCAAACCTCAAATTCGGATTCTACGACCAAAATTACATAGGAATCAGTTTTCAATCCTTTGCCAGAGAAATTTGTCAGCTAGACCCCCTTTTTTCGACGTGGTTACTGGACTAAGTTTTCAGTTATTCCATGGTGAAGACATTTTTTGAAATAAGACGAAAGTATTTGATTCGTTTTGAGCGTTTAACGACATCCGCTCGTAAAATTGAAATTACATAAGATTAGTAGTGCATTTCCGGTGCTATTAAGTTATATATCGACACCTACAGTTTATAAGCAAATTTTGAATAACACGCAAATACAGATGCAACAGAATAAATTGTAAATTTAAAAATAAAGTGCATACATTTTGCCGTTGCACCTATAGACACCGCTGTTCATTTGCATATTTGATACGCAATTCCACTTTTTATAAATAAAGAAAAATGAAAATCTTGGAAAAAGCGGTTTACTCATGGTTATAATTTTGTCGTGCTATTTAGAGTCGGAAACAAGAAAATTTAAAATAAAGCTATCTGCATTATGATTGTGCAGTTAAAAATACCGTAGGTAGTAGTTAATTTTTCCCGTGATTATAAAGAAGAGATATCCCGCATATTTTTAATGAGAATTAAAAATTACGCTCCATTCAGATGTCCCTTTCCGTTCCATTTCTCAGCTATCAGGAATTCTGTTTTGTTTTGAGGGATTTTCAGCCAAAAAACATTTAGGGGGGGGGTCCTAAAACAACTTAATCCGGCTCTGCTGAACAATGAAATTTACTTAATTATGCAGTATTATTCAATATTATATTTAAAATAAATAAATAACCTGATACAATACACCGATAAAAACTAGCAATTAGCATTTCGATTAGAGCCGACGCGATTAACTCCGAGGAACCCGAGCGTTCAATGTAGAACTCTCGGGCGGGAACAAATCTGTCTGTTCCCGCTCCCCGCAGTCGTCATATAAACTGTTACGTGTAGATATTGTTGTTTGGTTTACGCTGTGAACTAGAAATATTTGAAAATGAATCACGTTCTCGACATAAACTCGGTACAAATCATTAAGAAGAAATTAAAACCCGAAGAAATATTCTTAATAAAGCAAAAGGGCAGACCAATGCCGGATATAGAAATGACCTTTATAACAACTTCGCGGACCCGAACCTATGAAAGACATTTTAATAACAACATTTATCAAAAATACATGTGGATGTGTGGTTGCGAAGTGACCAATCGACTATTTTGTTTTTATTGTTTGTTGTCGAAAAAGGAACCTTCGCCATGGACCAAGAAGGGCGTTAATGATATAAAACATATCGCAGAGAGGGCAAAGAAACACGAGAACACGGTAGGCCATATTAACGCATGTGTTGACTATCACGTTGCAGGTATAAACGACATACGTGACCGATTGGGTAGGGCGTACTTATTGCATAAACAAAAACACAACGAAAACGTAGACAAAAACCGACACATCTTGCGTCGTCTGATTACGTGTATGAAATTTTGTGGAACTTTTGAATTGGCATCGCGGAGTCACAATGACAAATTTACTTCGGGCAATTTCGGTC
Source organism: Cantharis nigra (assembly GCA_958510845.1). Taxonomy (NCBI): domain Eukaryota; kingdom Metazoa; phylum Arthropoda; class Insecta; order Coleoptera; family Cantharidae; genus Cantharis; species Cantharis nigra. The sequence continues at coordinate 46,190,482 of OY294030.1, read as the reverse complement.
TAATAGATTTTGCTGCAGAATTGGATTCAGTTCTTGCGGTGCACATACAAGAAGCCAAAGTATTTAAAGATTCTTCCAAGACGATACAAAACGAACTGTTGGATGCAATGTTTGCGGTATACAGAGATGAAGTAACGAAACAAATACAATCGGCCAATTTTATTGGAATTGAAGCAGACGAGACGACAGACTCTTCCAATGAACGTCAGTTGGTTGTAATTTTTCGCTACGTGTTTGAAGGACACACCTGTGAACGATTCTGGTCTTTTATTAAGCCGTCAGGGTATACAGCAAATATTATATCGAATAAATTATTAACAGAATTGCAAACGAAATTGGATATTTCTTCAGATAAACTAATTTCGCAAAGCTACGACGGCGCGTCGGTTATGAGCGGGAAAGACGATGGCGTCCAGTTCTTGATCAGACGAAGATATCCAAATGCTTATTTAGTGCATAGTTACGCACATGAATTTTATTCGATTATTGAAAGAACAGCACAATGCAACAGAAGAGTTCGGATGTTTTTCGCTAATTTACAGGTCTTTTCTTCGTTTTTCTCTCAAACGCCTAAACGAACGCAGATTCTGGATGAGATCGTGAAAAGGAGATTACCTCGAGCGGTTCCTGCTCGCTGGAATTTCGACAGTAGAACGGTAAATACTTTACACGAATATCAAGAATCATTTAAAGAATGCTTGAAAACCATTATGGACAGCAATGGATTGGATTCGAGAACGCTAAATGTAGTCAGGGGTCTTCACAGCAGCTTAAATTGTCAGGAGTTTCTTTATTGGTTGAACATTTTTCATTTTATTGTGCCACATTTGGAAATACTCTTCAATCAAGTTGAAACCAACGGAATTGATGATTCAGATGTTCAAATTGCCGTGGAACATTTCGAAGAGTGCATTATGAAGGTTAGAGATTTGGCAGACAATTTTATACAGGAGAGAGCAGATAAGCCAGAAATAAAGAGACGGAAATTGGACGATGGTGAAGATAGCAGAAGTTGTATTACTAAAGAAGTTTGTGACAATATCTTGACACAAATTAAAGATAGATTCGACTTTAAAGACTATCTAGGTGTAGCAAAATTATTCGATTCTAAAGATTTTTTAACTTATCGTCGAGAATTTCCCACCAAATACTTCGATGCAGTGGTTAAGTCATATCCATTTTCCGTTACAAATATTACAAAATTAAGAAATGAACTTGGTGTTTTGTACGCTCGTGATGATATGCAAAATATTACTAGCATTTCATCATTTTTGATGTTCATTTTGGACAATTTAAAAGAGATTTTAAGCGAAACTTACAAACTATTGGAGATTATTTGTACTACACCCATGCCGACGAGTGATTGTAAAAGGTGCTTTTTCACTTTGGCAAGAGTTAAGGCTTTTTTGAGAAGTACCATGGTGGAGGACAACAGTGCCAGATTAAATGCACTCGCAGTGTTGTCTATAGAAAAAAAATTTGTGCAGAGAATTCCAGATTTTGACAATAAAGTGATTAAGAAATTCTCGAACCGTAATGATAGGAAAACCGATTTTCTTTACAAGTAACTAAATATGTAGTGTAAATTTTTAATTTTGTGTTCAATTTTAGCTTCTTTTTCTTAATAAAAGGATCTCTAAGTTTTTGAACCAAGGTAGCGTTTTAAAAATTCATTCATTTTAGTTTGGTCTTTTATGCAGTTAACACGTATTTTATAAGAACGTACAGCAGTGATATTGATAGAATGAAAAGTCAAATATTATGCCATTCAAACACTGAAAATTCCTTTTTTCGGGCAAAAATCGGCATTAGAATCATCATCAGTCTGATGACTGTCCTGATGATGGCCAATGACTGTCTCTCCCCTAAGTATATAATATAAAATTACCTATCTCTCCTAATAAATGAATAATAAAAATTTAATTTATTCCTAACTAATAATATAATAAATTTAAAATTTCCTTGAGTCGATATCATCGGGGACTTGAGACTACGACCTAGATCTAATCGTCCTTGCATATATCGAAGTGTATCCTTTTCGATTAAAAAAATTCTGTTCAATTTATTTACAAAATAAGGTAGTAGTAGGATTTTACTCAATTTTGCTTTTAATAATTGAATTCCAAATCACTATTGATGCAACTATTATTTTGAATTTGGATCCCCACTGGGCGAAATATCAAAAAGCAGAGAAAATGTGGTTGGCGCGTTTTATTAAATTTTGAAAAGCAGGTATTTAGGGGATTCCCACCTTATACTATTATTTAAAATATTTATTAGACGGAAATCTCCCGATTGATCAGGCGCAAATAAATTTACGACTTTGACTTTGCAATTACTTTTTCATTATCTTTATGACCAAAAATTACGCGTTCGTTAATTACTTCTCGCTTTACCGTGTGCTTGACTCAATTTCATTTTTTTTTAATATTTACAACTAGAACAAGGCTATAAATGTACGTACGTAAGCAGGTACGGGCAAATAATAATAATTAATCTCTAGTTAAACTGGAATTACTGCAGCGAGAAAAGTAACGTGCTTGTTGAAAATAACATTAATTTCCTTATTTGTTGTTTGATTTTGCTGTTTTACATTTTCAAAACTTCAGGTTTACACATCTGGTATCACCGTCAGTTGAATCGAACGTTCAGGTGCACAGAGAAAAATTAATTAAAATGTTTTCGTGTATAAGATGGGCTGCATCGAATTTTCACGATAATTTCAATTTGTATTTTTTGAAAATAAAGAAAAAGTATTTCAGGAATGTGATGGTCAATCTTCTAAACTTGAGGAATCTCACGTTTAGGTTACCTTGCAATAAGAAAGTCCTTTGTGGTTTATTTAAATATGGAGGATTTTATTACGAAGATCTTCTAAATAAGTTGTGATTATCTTCCAGGCACTGAAAAATCTTTGGAAATTAAAAAGGCAGATGTTGGATAGGCAGGTGTATGGTAAAGTATCAACACCAGGTGGTAAAACATCTGCAGCGACCCGATGCCTTTAAATGCAATGATCTTATTTCTTGACTGAAGAATGCCTTTACGATCCAAGTTCTTTATATTTTAATGTAAGAACGAAGACTTCCGCTTTGGCATGAGACATGACCGATTTCAAAAGACACAATTAGATTGGCTAACTGTACACTACTTAACGTTCATCGTGCTCGCTTCATCGATCATTTTCAATAAACTATAAGTGGATTATGTGAATTTTGCACTTTTAATATCTACACACTGGCACCAAAAACATTATCTCCAGATAAGATTGGACACAATAATTTTTTTATGAAGTTTGTGTCTATATTATGATAAACAAAAATTTGTAATGGGTAAACTTTGGTTTCCTCACCAAATCACAGTCATTTCCGTTGTATGATCGTAAGTTTTACGAGAATAGTGGCACGTAGTCACGTAGTTCAAGCACTTTGGGGTAAGGTCAAAACATGATTTTCTGAAATAACAAAATTTAATTCTAGAACTACAAATGTTGAGAACTGAAAGCCTTCCATCCGCCCACAAGGTAATGTTTACGAAAATTGACGGCTCATCATTTATCATTACACTAGATTTCAAGGTACCCATTAATTAATCCTGCTACCATTGTTCCTAAACGTTTTTGACCCCCAAACAAAGAAATTTTAAAATTCCACTGGTTGACTGTGTCGTAGAACTGATAAACGGACAAATGAAACCAAAAAGTCCACATATGAATAATAATTATGGGTCCTTTTCGGTTCCGGACCCTTCAAGTTACAAGCTCTGGTTTCGCGAAACTTTGGAAGGTCAGTAATTTTAATTTTGTTCTGGTTTGGAAAGAGCTTCTAAACAGAAAATCCTAATCGTAAAAAATAAGATGCTTCCACCCACTAGTGGGTCTTCTCAAATCTATTTTAAGTGTTGAAAGAGATACTACAAAAATTTAACCCTCTGCATTCCCCTACAAAGTAACAAATTTTATTTTTAGCTGAAAGATAAAAATAAAAAAGGTGGCGGACGAAAACCTTGCAGAACTGAAAGTTGCATAACATGTGCTTGGATGGTTTTTCTCTTTTTCGAATATGATTTTTATTTTAACTATCTTTTAGTTTGATTAAACGAAATAAAAATTTTTAATTTTATGAAAAATTAAGTAATCTTTCTAGTACTATATTATTAAGTGTCGCTTTATAAATAATTTTTATCTTTATTGTATTTAATTAAACATGAAGTTTTATATTTTTAGAACAAAGAATTCGAAAAAATCTTAATTTAGATGCAATTAGAGATATCGAAGAATTTTTTAACAAAATTACTGCGGTAAATAATTTGATTCTATGCAACTAAAAAAAAAAATAATAAATAAATAAAAAGTACTCCGCAATCTTAAAGGACCACTTAAATTATTAGATAAATAATCTAATTAAGACTAATTAATGTGGTTTTAGTGCTTACTTAATTGAACCAAAAATAAATTGAAAAATTACTAAGCGCAATTATATTTGGGCCACCGCTGATCTCAGATCTCAAAAACTTTTGAATTGAATTATAATTTCAGTGTGGTTTCATCTAAAGAAGACTAAATCGTTAATTATTTTGAATTTTAATTCGTGGTTCGTGGTAGTATAATAACAGCTACAAAACGTGACTGCCTACTCGTTCACGTTACGGATGTTTAGTCAACACAATAGCCAATAGCGGCTTTCGCAATGAAAATGTCTTCAAAACAAAAAGCTTTCCGCCTTCGCTTTAACGATCATGGAAACAATCAGACAATATAACAGGGCCGTGGGTTCATAACTTTTTAGAAATGAGTGTATCTGAAGATCTTAAAATACTTTGAATAGTCTTTTGCTTTCAGAAACAATTTTGAATACCTAACTGATCGGGGAACCCCCTTGTTATATGAAAAAATTTAGTGTTTGCCAAGTCCTAGAGCCCCCTACTTACGCTACTGATTAGGAATACAAAAAAATTATTAAAGAAAAATAAAACAATCTGCTTGATCGTAAGTAACCTTAGTATATTAACCTTGATTGTCCGAACAAATTTAAATTGTAAATATTGAATCAATTGAATATCCATTTAAATTCAATGATTATTATCTGCATTTTATCATAGAATCAATTATGATAAAATTATTGCAAAATAATAATAAAATTGCATTTTAGATAGCAAATGAAATACTGGTACCCCTACTACCCGTAGAATAATATGTAATAATTTAAAATTTTTGTTTGTTGAAGAAAATTCCAAAAATAGAATCATTTTAAGCAATAACATTATTAAAATTAATATTAGGTCATTAACTGTTATCGGTTTAATTAAAATGAAGAAAGAGGAAATAGGTACAAACAGAACCAAATAAAACTAAAAAGAAATCTCTCTGGTTATGCAACCAATGACCCATAAAAATACCCATGCATTTTTTAGACAAAATTTTGAAAAAAAATATATAATGTTTTTGTCTTAGCTCTTTGCTACTCTAACAAATATTTAATTTTTAGAACAAAAATGTTTTTAAGTTTTGAACCATTGTATGGTGTATTTTACATTTTAGTTCTGAAAAGTGTTTAGTGCATTTTTTGGGTCTTCTAAAATATTGATATGGTTAATATCGAGTTACACTACTTAAACCAAGTATCAATCGATTATTTTACACAACTACGTATGATATTACATTCACTCTTCATTCATAATCAATTCAACAGTGTTATCAAAAATCAAACACTTGAAATAAAATTAATCCAGCAAATATTAACGTATGCTGTAATGTAATGAGTAACCAAATTTAGGTCAATAGTTGCTTTATGGAGTTTTGTTTTCCATTTTCGGAAAACATGCATTTCCTTATCATAAACAAACAAACTACAAATATTAATAATATTATTAAAGTACTGCAAAAGCAATTTGCAAGTTTGTTTGCACTACACTGTATAGGATACGATTTCTCTTGGTGAAAGTGTGTGTGAAAATTATGAAATTAGGTCGCTCTAATCAAAGTACAGAAATTTCTAATGGCGGTAAAGATTTTAAAATTTATTAAAACCAAAAGTTTAGAAAAATATTGCGCATTGATGCCTAATAATGTTAAAAATAGGTTAGTTTGATTGGAAAGTTTAATTATAACTTTTTTAAAATAGAACTGCAGGGAAACTCTGAAAAAATCTACGATGCCGACAATCTTTGCTAGCTCAAATGATAAAAATTTAGAAAATATTAAACAGGGAAGTCCTCAGCATGATCAGAACACCTGAGTGCAATTAAATTGCATTAATCAATCGATTCGTTTTTCTAATCACTTCCTCGTATGCATCGCCCGATGATGGAAATGTTGGCAAAAATCTATACTTCCGGGATGTATTTGTGTGCAAATATTTTGATTCTAAAATGTTCGGTGTTTTTGATTTCGAAATTTTGAAAAATCGGTCAGGTCTGTTGCTTTTCTGGTTTAAATATTCCTATATTTTGGAACTTTCCATAAATTGTTATCGTTGATACCGAAACAGTGGACCCGATACTCTTGCAAGATCAAAACTGTTTTGATTATTGAGTTTACATAATTATAATAATAAATTCCTTTAAGAAAATCAAAGTTCAAAGTAGCACTATGAATCACAATGGATTACATTAGTATTCAATATAATAATTTTAATTTGCATTTAGGTAAAATTCTTGCAAAAAATAATAAAAATTTTGACTTTCAATTCTACGATGTATCATTTTTAAAAGATTGTACCATTATACCCCATCTCGCTTATAAATTCTGTTAGATATACTGATTAATAACCAAACTGAGAACATAAATAATGCTAAGTAACTCCAATCGATTGATTAAGAAAGAAAATTATTACTACATATTAAAAACATCAAAATTTCAAAAATGAAACTTTTATTTTGAAAATTAAAATGTTGATTAAAAACAAAGAATATCATTCTCGGAATTAATTTATTAATTAAACAAATATTAATAATGAAGTCACTGTATTAAGAAAAAGGTCAATATGAATCACCAAAGATCAATTTGAAAAATTATGCAATGTAATTTTATTATCAATTCAGGTAAAATACGTTTTTATCAAAACCTTGATAGATTTCCTACAAACGGGACATTTATTTAAATTTGGAGCGCACAAAGGGCAAACGGCTAAATGTCTACATGGCAGAAATAAAATGCCTACTTCTTTATCCATGCATATTTTGCACATTCGAGATTCTTTCAGTCTTTTATTTTCTTGTTCTAATTCAACCATCTGGTTTGTATCGCTTTTGGAGCAACATAAGTCGGTTTCGTCTTGCTGCTTATCGGTTTGGGTAGACTCTTGGACCTGAAATCCGTTGGCCACCTAAAAAACCACCATTTTTAAAATTCGACTTACAATAAATCAACATTGCATACTTACAGAGTGTTCTAATATGTCCTGAACAAATTCAATTCCTTTTGCTAATAAGAGATAATTACACTTTCCATAATATTTTGCGTGTTCGATCCAGGGATCGTCGGTTGGTTCCCAATGTTTTATACCTCCACCGCACGAAAAGCAAAAAACTTCGTCCCCACATCCATTATAATAAAATCCAGCTTGGGCTAATTGCGTTGGGTTTGGCTGTAAATATTTCGGCCAGTTAGAAAAACTTTGAAGTCGCGATTCCAGCGTTATATATTTCGTTTGATACGGATTTTGATGCGAGATTAAACCTAAATTATCGAGTTCTTGATGATTATTGATATCTATATTGACAGTCGCTTCAGATTCTTGAATAGCATCTCGCATTTGAATACGTGGCAAAATTACATGTTTTACAAATGGGCATGTCGGAAAATGCTTCAAGTGTTCCCTATCCGGATCATCTCCAACTTGCCAGTCCGCAACAATCCCACAGCAGTAAGGACATTTGGCGGAATCAGAATTGTTGAAGTAAAAAAATCCAGCTTGAGCTAACTTTTCGGGCCTTACTATGTGAGTCAAAGGCCAGTTTCGAAATGTTTTCAGCCTAGTGGTTTCATTTTTTAATCCCACCTGCTTGTTGTATACCGGAATGTGCGAAGAAGAAATCATGAAAGTCTAAAATAAAATTTTGTTTCAGTTGAAGAAACTAGTTAAGAAGTAACAGAAAGAGTTTACAAATAAATAATGACTTACTGTTATTGTAGTTGCATTAAATTTTCTATCAACTATAAACTTTTATAAGATAGTCTACGTTCAAAGTTTATTGAAAAGTAATCTATAATAATCGTTATTGGCGCCATAACGTAACAAAATATGTACTTAAATATCTAATCTAAAATATTAGATTGCAATTGGAACCAGCTTCGAACAAAATTATTGTATTGTAATACTTTTTTTTATTTGCTCAGCGGATTAATTTTTAATCGATATGATGGAATTTCTAAAAAATATTACACCACACTTCCCGCAACATTCCTTTACAATACATGAAGATTTGGAAAACTTTCCAATAAATTAAAAATTTTGTGTATCACAAATCCAACAAATGTTAGAATACTTACAGAATGTAAGCATCCCCTTCATTAACGATGTGATACCGAGTCGAACTAGCTGGTTTACAATATTGGGGCCAGATGGCCAACAATACTGTGTATTTTGAAAATGGGCTAAAAGTAGAAAAAATTCCAGTCCTACATCTACGTAGAAATAGCCCGGATGTTTACCTTTCATTTCCGTTGCCGCTTTCCCTTTTTTGCATGTGGATTTCCCTACTCGTAACATTTCTGGGTGATAAGTAATCTTACGATAAAGGTCTAACAAAAAGCTGTATTCATAGTTTTAAATGTGCAAGTAATTTCTGACACAATTATGAATCTAAAAAACCAATCTTGCTTCAAAAATTTATTATATTAAAAAATAACTTAATGTTAATCATGAAAAAATCATTAGATTTATGAATTTGTTCATCAACTCCAAATTCCGCAACTGGTGAATTATTATTAGTTTGAATTTGAAGTATCTAGGTTAGGCAACACATTACATTTTAAGCTGCTTCCCGAAATCTCTCAAGAAAAATTGGATTGCTTATATTAAGCTATTGGCCTAAAAAAATATTGGGAATTTAAGGGATTGACGGGTCAGTGCAACCTAAACGCCGCAAAATTTCTTTAAAATATATAAGTTTCTAATTGAATACAAATTTTTTTATTTAAAATGAGTTACAAAAGAATTACAATTGGATGGAAAATTTTATTCAGTGAATTAAAGCAAACCACAGTTTTTAGAATAATCTGTCCACATTTGACTAGATTAAATCCGTACATGGCTTGATTAATTCGCTGTACCATGAAATTACAGCCACTTATTTTCTCTCATTATTAATTTAATCGTATAATAAAAAAAGAACAAAGATCAAGATCATTACTCACAATAATTAATTTCCTTAAAATTCCTGTAATATTCCCAAGTCAAATTTATCAATCTTCAGTTATTACTGAAGTAAGAAAACCAAAGATTGATAAATTTGATTTTTAATGAGTTTACCAGTGCAATTATGATTTCATCGTTATTGTATAACGGGAAAATTGTAAAATTAAAATCGCACCCATTACCAGGCAACTTTTAAACTTAAAATATATGAGGTGTTTCTCTAAAATAAAAAATGTAATCACATAAATTTATTACAAGTCAAAAAATTACCAAGCAATAACATAAATAAATATCGAATTAAAATAAAAATCAAAAACAATCTCTTTAAAAATATCCAATCAATTTGTTACGATAAAAAGGTTCTAACTGTTGCTTTAATTGAAGATCTACATACAGGACAATCCTGCAAATTGGAAGCACATTTCACACAAGTTGCTAGATGTCCACACGGCAAAAATACAATGCCCACTTCCATATCCATACATATTTTACAGAGGCGCGCTTCTTTCAGTATACGATTTTCTTCTTCTAACGACACAACCTTTTCAGGTGGTTCTACGTGTGAAACGCCAGCCTGATCATTGGAACTCGCCTCGGCTTGATTACTACTTGAATCCATTTCAGTTTTAGCTCTTTCCTGTTTATTTGAAGACATATAAACCGCACTAGATAAAAGGTACCTGACTTGATTCGATAAATTCGGATTCAAGCTGTTCTCGTCCTCTTCGTGTTGCAAATTTAGTGCAGCTTCTATCACCGCATCCACAGTTGCAAAACCAGTCCCCGTTTGTTCCAATTTTTCTGTTATTGCCTTTTTGATACGTCCCATGTGTATTCCAATATTTAGAGCCGCTATAACTTCGGGTGTCATCATTTGATCTTGAATTTCGCGCTCGGTAACTTCGCGCCTTTGAAATGGACGTGAACTGGCGCGCTGCTCTGAATTCTACAATAAAAACATGGAAATCAAGAACAATTAATTAAAAAAATTCACCTACAAATTATAATAAATATATAATAAAACATGAAATAACAAAAGTTTCCTTACCGAATCTCCAATATTCGCATCAACGGCACAAGCACGTACAAAGTCTTGACCTTTAACTAGCAAAACGAATGCGCATTTAGGAAACCATTTCGCATGCTCCGTCCACGGATCGTCCTGAGGATCCCAGTGCCTTAAACCACCATCACAGTGAAAACAACGCACTTGATCGCCGGAGCCTTCGTAGTAAAATCCAGCTTGAGCAAGTGCATCGGGAGTTTGAATCAAATCTTCAGGCCAAGTTGTAAAAGTGTTCAGCCGTGATTGAAGTGTGGCATATTTTCGCTTTTTTGGTGCACTGTGAGCGTTAACACCCAACTCCTGCAAGTTATTTTGCGACACAATGCTCAAATTGGCTAAAGATGGATCTTGCACAGGATTTGTTACACCATTAACGCTCTCACCTTCCGAAGAAGTTAAACGCATATTAATAACAGTCTGCACAAATGAACAATTAGGAAAGTGTCGCCTGTGTTCCATATCCGGATTATCACCTACTTCCCATGCCACCACAACTCCATTGCAGTAAGCACATTTCGTTTTATCCCGATGCTTTAAATAATAAAAACCTGCTCTAGCTAAACTCTCCGGTGTTACTATATGCGGTACGGGCCAATTCTCAAAACTTTGTAATCTTGCAGCTTCGTTTACCAACAAATTTGGTGACGAAGAGTCTGTTGCGTCAGATTGCACTACATTAATACTATTTTCGATATGATTAGAGTTAATGCTAGGAACATTTCCTGAGGTAGAGGGATTTAATACAAAACTACAGGCAGGACTTAGCATCCTATGGCGAGTCATAACTTGATCTCCATAATTCCATTCGGATATTTGCAGACCACACGAGAAACATTCCACAGTAAAATCGCGGTTAACAGAAAAGAAACCCGCTTTTGCAACTCGATTAGGACTTACAACGGCACTGGATGGCCAACAACCAAATGTCTGCAGACGATTTTCTTCTATGTTCATTATTAATTTTTAGGTTAGAAAAAATTATCACATACCCCACAATTTTCTCGCTGTGAAATATTTTACTGTGGTTTTATTGAAAGTGCCACTTCTTTCGGACATTTTGAATGTTGAATTATAAATTAGAACCGAAACTTAATAAATTTCTTGCTGATATTTGGTCGAAATTAAAGTGCTGTGAAAAACAGAAATGTCAAATACATCTGACGTTTCACGTTTGCGCGGTACTTTCAAATTTTTGAAAAATTCGTAGTAATTAATAAAATTACCATTTTGTAATATATTGTAATAATTAGCGATCTAGTGGTGGTTACAAATAGGAATAGGATAAAATTACAATTTGAACATATTCCTTATTTTATTTTTGATATATTTTTGTAAACAGGTCCGGTTTTAGAGGGGTTTTCATGTAAAAATAGCTAGGTATTTTGATATCTAGTGAGAATAATGATTTCTTTATAGTTTATATAACTTCACTCCCCATTTTTCCTACCCCTTCACACCATAAAAAGAAGCCAAAGTCTCTTGCAGAAATATTGCATAAAATCACTTAACCGCTATGTGAGTGCAAGGGTACCCGAGTACCTTTTGCAGTTTGAAGCATTAATATATTTTGTGTTTAAAGTCACAACACAAAAAATTTGAATGCTTCTAACTGCAAAACTACATTCCCCATTTTTCTCACCCCTTCCCCCTGTAAAAAGAAGTCAAAGTCTCTTGCAGAAATATTGCATAAAATCACTTAACCGTTATGTGAGTGGAAGGATACTCAAGTACTTTTTGCAGCTTGAAGCATTCATATTTTTTGTGTTGTGACTTTAAACACAAAAAATATTAATGCTCCTAACTACAAAAGGTATCCGGGGGGGCCCTTCCAGTCACATAAAGGTTAATAACCATTTGCCCTAAATCATATGGACTAATAATTTTAAAAAATTTTCAAATTAAACTTTGATGTTTGAAATTTTTGGAAAATTCAATAAACAAAAATATTTTATTTTTTGGAGACTGACGTTGACCCGATAAATCGGGATCAAGTGGCCATTCTGAACTCCATAGTTTTAGTTCCCATCAAAGACCAATCCTTGAATCCTATTTCACTATTCGCCTGCTTGGCATTTAGAAGTTCAGATTTGTACATTCGGCAATGTAATTTACTACATTTGTAGCAGAGAGTACCAAAAGAGAACTCTACCTGATTAAATAAAACAAATGTTAAAAATATAGATAAACAATAAAATTTTGGTTATTTGGAGACTGACGTTGGCCCGATAAACCGAGCTCAAGTGGCCATTCTGACTCCATAGTTTTAGTCCATGTTAGGGACCGCTTCCCAATTGGATGTGAGTCTTACTTTACTATTTGCCTGATTGGCGTTTACAGGTTCAAATTTACAAAATTTTTGAGATGGCTTGATAATGTCATTTATTGAAAGCTTGACGAATTAACCAACTGATGAGCAATGAAAATCTACAAAGAAAAAAAAATTAGTTACCTGTAATTTATGACTTCAGTATGTAAAAAAAGTTTACTTACCTAGCTACAGTTTGTGCATTTAAACGAAAATGCATTTTTTCACAATTTTAAACAATTCACTGGCTACATCACTGGAGAGAAAGTTTTACTAACCTGGATGCTGCTAAACCCACGAAGTGGACCCTACCTGCAATAATAAAGAAAATCTTTCGTTAGTTATCATTTAAGATGAGAATGGATTGCGTTAAATTACCTTTTTCACTATAGTCCTATCGCCTTATTCCTTTTGACCATGATAGCTTCTTCATTGTTCCTTCCAATAAACATAAGTCTTTCACACACCCGAATACTTTCACATTTTTAAATGTCTTTAAATGAAAAATTTATTAATGAACACTTAGCACGACTTTTTCACTCAAGTATTAAAACAAAATTATTCGCGTTTATTAAGAAAGCTTCCATCAAGCTTCTTCACAAAGATTCGAACTCGACACGTCTCACTCCCGTTCGCGTAATACGATTTTCGCGTACGCGGACGTTAATTTCGTTTTGAACTGAAAAGAAAAAACTTTGTTTAATTATCTTGTCATTATCATATTCAATTCAATAATTCAATAAATTAAGCATAGAAGCAGCAATTATTCAAATTAGTAAACTTTTACATAATTTTTTTTGAATCAATATAGTAATTACCTTCTCCTCCAACGGTCCAATACTACTCCAAGCAATGCCATCTCTGCCTCTAGAAAGAAGAGCAAATTGACTCTTTCGATAGGTTTTACTTCAGATCAAAACTTAATTAATTAAAGATTATGGATTGAAACCCCATCAAAACCAAACTATAATAATTTAGAAACTGCAAGAAGAACCTACAAAAGAATATAAATTCCTTTTAAACAGAAATCAATTAATTTCTCCTGCAGAACATACAAATCATAAACATAAAAATTATTATCATATTCAATTCAATAATTCAATAAATTAAGCATAGAAGCAGCAATTATTCAAATTAGTAAACTTTTACATAATTTTTTTTGAATCAATATAGTAATTACCTTCTCCTCCAACGGTCCAATACTACTCCAAGCAATGCCATCTCTGCCTCTAGAAAGAAGAGCAAATTGACTCTTTCGATAGGTTTTACTTCAGATCAAAACTTAATTAATTAAAGATTATGGATTGAAACCCCATCAAAACCAAACTATAATAATTTAGAAACTGCAAGAAGAACCTACAAAAGAATATAAATTCCTTTTAAACAGAAATCAATTAATTTCTCCTGCAGAACATACAAAAATTACTTCATCACTTATTGCCCAACCATATTTTGTTGAGCAATGAAAACCTACGGATAAAGAAAATTAGTTACCTATCTGCAATTATTATTTTCGAACGAGAAAACAATTTTACTTACCTAACTGCAGTTTGTGCATTTAAAGGAAAATGCATTTTTTCACAATTTTAAACAATTCACTGGCACTGGCTACATCACTGGAGAAAAAATTTTACTAACCTGGATTGCTGCAAAACCCACGACGTGGACCCTACCTGCAATAGTAAAGAAAATCTTTCGTTAGTTGTCATTTAAGATGAAAATGAATTGAGTTAAATTACCTTTTTCACTGTAGTCCTTTCGCCTTATTCCTCCTGACCACGATAGGTTCTTCTCGTTCCTTCCAAAAAACGTAAGTCTTTCACACACCCGAACACTTTCACATTTTTTTAATGTCTTTAAATGAAAAATTTATTAATTAACACTTAGCACGACTTTTTCACTCAAGTATTAAAACAAAATTATTCGCGTTTATTAAGAAAGCTTCCATCAAGCTTCTTCACAAAGATTCGAACTCGACACGTCTCACTCTCGTTCGCGTAATACGATTTTCGCGTATGCGGACGTCAATTTCGATTTGAACTGAAAAGAAAAAACCTTGTTTAATTATCTTGTCATATCATATTTTTTCTGTAAGAAGTACACTGAACCAAAATTCAATAAAAGTTTCGTATATGTTCCCCAATGAAATACATTGTCCCGAGAAATGCAAAATGGGAAGTAATAGAGTAAAAATCAAAATTATTCAGATTAGTAAACTTTTACATAATTTTTTTGAATTAATATAGTAATTACCTTGTCGTTTTTGACATATTGTTTCTCTTCCAATGCTACTCCCAGCAATGTCATCTCTGCCTCTAGAAAGAAGAGCAAATTGACTCTTTGGATAGGTTTTGCTTCAGATCAAAACTTGATTAATTAAAACTATAATATTTGAAAACCTGTAACAGGCACCTACAAAAAAATATAAATTCCTTTGAAACAGAAATCAATTTATTTCTACTTTAGAAAATCTACGGATAAAGGAAATTACTTACCTATTTGCAATTATTATTTCCGAATGAGAAAAACAATTTTACTTACCCAACTGCAGTTTGTGCATTTAAAGGAAAATGCATTTTTTCACAATTTTAAACAATTCACTGGCACTGGCTACATCACTGGAGAAAAAATTTTACTAACCTGGATTGCTGCAAAACCCACGACGTGGACCCTACCTGCAATAATAAAGAAAATCTTTTGTTAGTTGTCATTTAAGATGAGAATGGATTGCGTTAAATTACCTTTTTCACTGTAGTCCTTTCGCTTTATTTCTCCGAACCACGGTAGCTTCTTCCATCATTCCTTCCAATAACCGTAAGTCACTCACAAATCCGAACACTAACGTTTAGTTTAACGGTTTCGAATGAAAAATTTTTTTAAATGAACACTTGGCACTACTTTTGCACTTAAGTATTAGAAAAAATGAATCACGATTATTAATTAATAAGCTTCCATCAAGCTTATTCACAAAGATTCGAACTCGACACATCACACTCCCGTTCACGAAATACGAATTTCCCGTTCGCGCACCAATGTCAATCTTAACTGAAACGAAAAAAAATTTGTTAATTTTTATTGTGATTGTATATTTTGTAATCGAAGTTATTAATAATGACAAAATGATTTATTCTTTATACAAAAGAAACGCTGCGGACAGGATTCGAACCTGTGCGGGTTGAACCCAATGGATTTCAAGTCCATCTCCTTAACCGCTCGGACACCGCAGCTCTTATTAATGAATTTTTGCTCGATTTTTGAAGCATTCAATTTTGTAACTTCGGAGGTTTTTAACTTTTGAATAATATTCATTTCACATCATTTAGAAACTAGTTCATGTTAACCAATCGTATAATTCATAAATTTTATTTCATTTATTTATGGGTAAAGGGTAAACCAATTTACATTCGTCGCCCCCATGCGAGGTGTCACCGGAAAAACTTTACATAACTTTGGTGATGATAAAGGACACTTTTCTAAGAAAAATATTTAACAAAAATTTTTTTCTAAATCCAAGTTTTTTTTTAATTTTTACTTTCACATGACCATAGCTCCGAAAATATTGATTTTTCACTTAAAATTGTTAAGTGCTTTTTTAAAGAGCGTGAAATAATCTACAAATTAGCTTCAAACCTTTAATTGTTTAAAATCTACGGCTTTCGAGTTATGAATCAAAGTAAGTAGAAAAATGTTAAAAAATTCGATCTATTTTGTTTTTTTGGTTTTTCTCAAAACCCTGTATCTTCTAAACGAAACATTTTACAAAAAATCTGATGTCCCATTCCGGATAGGAAATTTAACAAACTACAACTTTTGTCTAGTAAAATTTTTTGAAAAACCAATCCATTTGACAGAAAAATCAGAAAATAATAAACAAATCAGGGGAATTAAATCCGAGGATCTTGCTGGCCAATTAATAGTTCCTCCTTTCCCGATCTATGAATCGGATTGGTTTTTCAAAAATTTTTACTAGACAAAGTGGCAGTTCGTTAAATTTCCTATCCGGAATGGGGCGTAAGAGTTTTTGTAAAATGTTTCGTTTAAAAGATATGAGGTTTTGAAAATAATCAAAAAATAAAAAAGCATGAATTTTTCAACATTTTTGTACTTACTTTAATTCATAACTCGAAAGCCGTTGATTTTAGACAATAAAAGGTTTAAATCTAGTTTGTAGATTATTTCATGCTCTTTAAAAAAGTTCTAAATCATTTTTACTAAAAAATCAATATTTTAGGGGTTATCGCCATGTGAAGGTGGAAATTAAAAGAAATGTTTTGAAGAGGCCTAACTCTCGAGGGTTTCGATTTAGAAAAAAATTTTTGTTAAATATTGTGCTTAGAAAACCGTCTTCTACCACCAACTAAATTATGAAAAGTGTATCCGGGAACACCCTGTATATTTCATTCTTAAATATGAATGGAAACTACAGAAATCAAAATTACCCTTAAAAATGCTGCAAAATGAGTTTCCTAATAGCTGTAAGTAACCAGAAAAGTAAAAAAATTTATTTTAGGTGGATAATCGATAATGTATTTGACAGGGGGGGGAGGGGAAAATCGCACATCCGTCGTTTTGGCATGGGGGCGACGAATGTAAATTGGTTTTCCCATAAATAAATGAAATAAAATTTAATAAATATACGATTGGTGATTGGTTGTGTCGAAATTTATATTAACTAAAAAAAGTTATTGATAAGAGCGAGAACTTTCAAAATTTTAAGTTTTATTTATTTGAGTGACTCAAAGACGTTAATCATTATGGGGGAATTGTAAAATATTGTGCAATATCCTTAAATGGAAATAAACGTCCCGAGTCGTAAAAGTTTGAATTTTGTTATCTAATAAGTAATAAGATCTATTTCATTTTACATTGAATTATTCATAAAATCACTTAAGGCGCTATATTTAACTTTTCAAACACATTTGGCTTCTCTGATATAGACTGAGAAAGTGTCAAGTCAGAAAATGGCCGGCCGGTGCACACATTGGTTTGTTTATATTTATTTCTCATAAGATTTACATGGAAGTGTGTTGGTGACAATTTTTTCGATTATTGGTATGGGATTTTAACCCATACCATTAACAAACTAACAATTTCCATGTAAATCAGGACATAAACCTAAATAAACCATTGTGCGCATCCATTTTGTGACGTCAGCACTTGGCAAGTCTATTTTGGGAAGCCCAAAATTTTCATCTCAAACATCATTAAAAATACCTGAGCAATATTTGATACTTTTACCATTAAAACCAGTGCCGTATTATCGCAAAAACCCATGAAGCCCGGGCTTGTGGCGCAAAATTTCGGGGGGGTCAAAATTTCAGGAGACGCAAAATTTAAAATTAAAAAAAAGGGACAACTAGAAAATCGAGGATAGGGGCTTGTGACGTCACACTTGGTTAATACGCCACTGATTAAAACTAAAACACAAAGGAAAACGGGTGAGAAAGAAGTTTCCTATTGGATGCTTCTCATTCATGAATTTTCTTTTGTGTAGAGGAAAAATTCAAAGACTTACGTTTCTATTGTCGAATACTCTGGAATTTTCCTGATCTGCACAAACAAGGAGCTTGGACGAATGATCATACTGTTAGAACTGTTCTTTCACGTCATCCACCAACTGTAATATTACAAAAATTTAATTTTAAGGTTTTGCACCAACAAGAAACTAAAGAACTTACGTTTTTAACTAAACTGTCCGTTGCAGTATGACTCATTTGAATTGTTCTTCAATTGTTTCAAAATGACGCTGCACATCGACAAAACATAGTCACCGCTGGTTTTTCTTTTCCAAAAACCACGCCACTTTAAAAAATGTCTTCTCTTTGATATTATCAATAATTTACCATTAAATTATTATTTTCCAAAGAACCAACGCTTGGAAACTAGTCGAAACTTGTTAGAAGTTCTGACGTCACCGGTGGCACAGCTAAAAAAAATTAAGTGTCTAAATATTGTTTTCGAAAACTAATCGAAATCACAGAACGAAAATAACGAAACCCATCGAGCATTTTCCCGATATTTACAAAAAAAATGCGAAAATTTGTCAACAAAATTGAAAATTTCCACTGGTGGAAAATTGTATCTGATGCATAAAATTGATACTGTAATGTTCATTTAAATGGATAAATCACAAATAGTACTTACCAAAGAGGATTTCACAGTTTCTTTCTTTGCATTGCACAAATTTTCTGCATACGATGTTAACCCAAAGCCGTTAAACAAACAAATGACTGATGAGTCCGACCGGCGCTGTTCATCGTAATTCGAATATCACCTTTTTTTGTTTTCTAATAGGTGGTCACTTTGATAAGTTTTTATCATAATAACATAACACATAATAACGTTGTCTCACCTTAGTATTTGTCGGTAAAAATACTTAGTTATAAACATTTTTAAACCCAATCAAGCGGGATTAAGCCACTCAACGTAGCGATTTTTTCTGCTGCCGAACTCTACACATCGACGGTTTGGTTTTTTGTTTCCACTTGACAGTCGCAAGTGTTTTGTTTTTATTTGCGTTCCCTTTTTGAATTTTCATCGCTGCTGAAATTACATAGTTTGATATCTGGCAGTGAGATTATTTCTGCAAGTGGTTGATTTAGTACACAGGGGGTTGTAATTTAATTGTGCTGTGATTTGGATCCCAGGTTAAGCTGGAATTTTTGTATGGCGCATTTCTTATTTTTGCATAAATACTAATTACTTACCTACTTCTTATAAGTAAGTAGTCTAAAATATCTAGATTGTTGGGATGTAACCCTCCAACCCACCCCCTCTCACAGATTAAATTAATTTTCAATTTTAAGTTCAACAGTTCTCGTCCGAAGTAGAGCTTCAGTAGAAAAAAGTAATATTAATGAATTACATTTAATAATTATAGTTTTTGTTTTCAGAAAAAATAACCTGCTTCATTCGGAGGAAGCAGCCAGATCAAACTTTTGCAGATTGGGAAGTCTCGGATACTGAATAAAATGCATTCCTCGATATCAACTAAGGTAAGAATTTTGTTTGTTTTGCGGTTGATAGATTACTCTTGAATTGAATCGCTTGTAAAGCGGATACAACTAAAGTTCATGGGGAGAACCCCCCAATAGAAAATACTTTTTGTTTGTAATTATTTTTAATCTAAATTTTCTCTCTCCGAGTCCTTCGTCTTACGTCAAGTCATAGTGACCACTTCCTTTATACTCCAATAGAAAATACCTACTTTTTGTTTGTTAATTATGTTTAATCTAAATTTTCTCTCTCCGAGTCCTTCGTCTTACGTCAAGTCACAGTGACCGCTTGCTTTATACCTCAATAGAAAATACTTTTTGTTTGTAATTATGTTTAATCTAAATTTTCTCTCTCCGAGTCCTTCGTCTTACGTCAAGTCATAGTGACCGCTTCCTTTATACCCCAATAGAAAATACTGTTTGTTTGTAATTATGTTTAATCTAAATTTTCACTCTTCGAATCTTTCGTCAAGTCAAAGTGACCGCTTGCTTTATACCTCAATAGAAAATACTTTTTGTTTGTAATTATGTTTAATCTAAATTTTCTCTCTCCGAGTCCTAGGTCAAATCATAGTGACCATTTTTCTACTTTGTAGAAAAAGGTTCTCTTGGTAGATACCTCAGTGGTTTACCATTGCTTGCCGAGGGAAGACGGTCAGAATAAAATTTTTATTCTACTTCAGATGTAAAACAATTAACCCCTTCGTGCACACATTAATTTTGAATTGTTGGTCAAAAATGATTCAAGTATTGTAATACGTAGTTAAACCTTTTAAGAGGTGCTCGTGGATGTCACGGGCAAATGCATTAAGGGGTTAAAGGGGTGCTGTTGGTAAAAACACAAGTCGCAGAGCTAAAGGAAGAATATTTTTTGATTTTGGCAAAATAATACGAAACAGAATTAATTATATAAAAATTATTTTTATTTACAATAATAAAATATTTTATATATAAAATATTGCGATATTTATTAAATTATAATATTATTATTTACAGTAAAATTTTCAGCAGAGCTGCTTCATATAAATTATTGTTTCACAACCATCTAAGGTTTAAATTCGATTTTCATTTAATTTAATCTTCTTCAATATAACAACAATAAAATTATCTTTTAAAATGATGATATAAGAAAAATACATAAACAAATATATTATTATAAAAATATGGCATCAGGAAAAATAAGTGCACGATTTTGGCGCGCGCAAAATAGTATAGCAGCCTAAATTAGTCGTTTTGGCACATTTCGAAATTACAAGGCACGCCTCATACTTTTATTAATGAGCAAAATTTCAAATATCACTTCCAGTTTAATACTTACAAATGTAATAATAAAAATATATAATTATGTACAAGGTGATACAACAACAGTGATACAATTATTTCGAAAAGGTTTATAAGGCAATTAATACACAAACACTTAATATCTAATGAGGCTATTTTGAGGGGGATATGTATTTTAGGGCGAATTATAAAAGGGACCGGAATTTCCAGCATTTTTATGATTCGCACTAATATTGTCACTACTCACCATTTTTATAAATTAAAATTAAAATCTAATATTGCATTATCGTGATACTTCTAATAGACTCTTTGTGGCTTAGGTGAATAACGTAGGCACTCGTTTTTATCACTACAATCTAATCGATATCTCCATTCACCTAACAATACTCATTTGTTTGGTGGAATCGTTTCTTGTGCGAAGTTCCTCTTCTTGTTTTAACCATTTTTGTACTTGCCGTCGATGAATGTTGTATTTTGTGGCTACCGCTCTTTGATTTCCTCTACAAATTGAATCCTGATAGTAGCATTCGATTGCGCTCAATTTGAAATCCAAACTGTAACTTTGTCTTTGTTTAAGTGGCGGCGATGGATGCTGCAATAAATTTGCGTTGTCGTACGAACCACATATTGACATTCCATCGTAATCCGAAGAATATATATAATTTTTGTTTATCGTGTAATAATAATCAAACGTGGTTTTTGGCTGTAACTCGTGGAAAGTATAACTGTAATCTGGAAGAATGTGATTGTTGTTGTTATTGTTGTAAAAGTGTACTTCATTTTCGGGCAATGTCGACGACACAAATCTGTAACAATTAAAACCTTTAGTAATTTCATAATTTAAATATTTTCATTGAGCCAACTTGGGCTTACAATAGTGAGAAATTCAATGAAAAAGCTAATCCTGGTTCAAATTAACCCTTCGGTGCACGATTCTTGTCGTGGAATAATTAAAATAAAAAAAATTAATTATTAATTTGTAATTCAGTCTTGCGGGTTATCCCTAAATATCAATGCTTACACAATCGAGGATTTAAACACGGATACAGGATTTCTCTTAGTGGGGGAGGGACAGAACAGAGATTTCTGTTCGATTTTACATGTAGTCTAGAAAATTTGTTCTAAAAAAGAAAAGTTGATGAAGTTCTTCGAAGCAATTGTACCCATTAATTAGAATAATCAAATATTCTTTCTTAATAGAATTTTATTCCAGAAAATTTTAATAATAATCGGATGTGAACATTTTGTGGGATAATAAAAAAAATATATAGAGCAAATATTGCATATTGAGTGCCAGTTGCTTATTTTGTCCGCATATTTTGAAATCTTTTGTAGTAGATAAATAAATTCAGCTTCTACTTTATGAGTAAGGAGTATAGAATGGTATGTGGCGATCCTAGAATTAGAAATATATACGCAACAGAAAACCTTGGTAGTGCATTGTTTTAGCGCCCGTAATCACAGCAAGTACGCCCGAGTTCCAATCCAAATAAAAAAAAATACATAACTGTTTAAACTGCACTTCCGCAGTAAAAAGGTTTTCCTTTGAATCAAATAATTTTTTTTTTATTTAAAAAAAATATTTTTGGTCAAACAAAATTTTGTAAAAAATTTACACAAAATTTGTTTACTTTAAAAAAATTATTCAAACAAAATAATTTTTCTGATTCAAACGAAAAGCAACTTTGTATCTGTTTTATTGTTATTGTTGTTTTTATTCTTAAAAAACTTTAAATAAATAATTCTTATTGCAAGAAACAATCATATCGATAATTTGCCAAATTGAAGTCAAATCTCAAAAAGTAATCGAATAAAACAAATGAAGACTTGTGCAATGTCGATTGTGATTGTTTTCAAGCTGCTTCGGGCTATGTATACAAAGAAACAAGAGAATCTGCTCTAAACCAGAAATAGCTCTAATTTAAGAAAAACTCTTACCCATTACAACATGGAGGTACAATTTGAACGGCTTTCGGTTTTTCCTCGTCTAGATCGGAATCGTCGAGAAGATAGGGCTTGAAGAGTTTGACTGGTTTTGATTGGCATTCGGGAACTGGCGACGACGTCGGTGGAGAAGGTGGCGTAACTTCTTCGTAATTCCTTTTATGACCCCGAAGAGATAGATCCCAGACGTCGGGATGGGATTTAAAGGTCGGACTTGTAGAATAAGGTAAAGGAATCCGGGGTGAATATTGCAGAGGCGTCGTGAGCGGGCAGCATATTGGAATATGCGGATCTTCGGAAGACGAGCTTCGCTTTAAGGATAAATCGATGGGAGTAATTCCTAAATCTTTCGGCGGCGGTACTATGTGTCCTAGGGAGTGAATGGAGTAATCTAAAGGTGTGCCCGAGACAAATTCGTCGGTCAACGAAGGCACTCGCGTGTCGTGTTCGGGTGCGCATTGAGAATACGCATCCGCGACAAGTGTATCTTTCATGTGTGACGTTTGATTGTACGCCTCTGTGGGTGCCACTTGTAGGTCGTGTACCGGTAGGTTTTGAGAATACGCATCGGCACACAAGTCGTCCCGCTGTCTGTGTTGGCCACTCCTCAAGGACACCTCGACCCCACATTTTCTAGCCTCAGGACTTAGCGCTTTACATTTGCCCACGCTATTGCGCAAATTGTTTTCGCATTGCAGCCACTTTTGAATTTGACGACGATGAATTCCGTATTTTCGGGCCGTAGCCCGTTGATTGCCCTTACAATCGGCGTCGTTTCTGTACGAATCCAGCACTTGTAGTTTAAAATGAGGAGCGAAAATCCGCCTCGAACCAATTCCACTTTTGCCATCATTTTTGCAACGTACGGTGGCTGAGCCACGATTTATAATTGAATTTAAGCCGTGCGCCATTCCACACTTTCACATACACTTTACACACACAAATTGTACATAAAAACTAATAAAATTAACTAAAATAACGCAACAAACTTTTATCTGCGACCTAGGCAACGACCATTTTCGTCACGATTCACGGAATACCCCCACCCTGCTGACTAAACTGTATTCACGTCTTGGCATCAAAAGACCTGATATCTACCTACTTTTATTTAATTTATCCTCCGCCACTACTTCCGTTTCTCTTTAACCCACGAGAAAAAGCGAACGCGAGAGCTGCACATATGCTCTCACTTGATGATCACATGATGGGAACCGACATCCGTTTTTCAAACAAGTTTAGCTTCCACGTTGTCGGATTTACCATAAATTTGTATTATTTACAAAAATTCGATTAAAAATAAAAATATTTACGAAAACGCAATACTTGAATAAAAACATTTGAAACCGATATGCTTTTGTTTGTGGACAGCAAAGTTCGATCCAATAAATTAACAGATAAACGAAAGGAATGCGCGCACATGACAACGTCGCCTGAGTTCATGCCAGACAAGCTGT
Source organism: Cantharis nigra (assembly GCA_958510845.1). Taxonomy (NCBI): domain Eukaryota; kingdom Metazoa; phylum Arthropoda; class Insecta; order Coleoptera; family Cantharidae; genus Cantharis; species Cantharis nigra. Next base: position 46,166,078 of record OY294030.1, on the reverse strand, counting down.
CGCCAGGCCAGCTTGGCCAGACAAGATGACGCTTCCTTTGATTTTCATTCACGAACAAGTAGATGGCAATATTATGGGCCATTTGTACAATATTAAATTACTCTCACCAATTAAATCGAACAAAGAAATTATATTTTAATTCTCTTCCGCCTTGTAGTAAATTTATCTACAGGGGGTATCGAACATTTTTTATCCTTTGTGACTTATTGAAATTTTCGGTTCAAAAAATAATTTGTTTATTTTTGGGTATACAAATTCTTCTAAATCGACAATATTAAAAATAAAGCTATCATGTCGCGGAAGTGATAGTAGCATTAATTAATTATTATTGTCGTGTCAACTCAGGATGTGGTGACCGATGACGCATTATAATCGAGCTTTTGTCTTCGGGCATCGGTCAAACTATCCGCAAGCCGGATACGGTCCGCAATTAACAAAGAAATTTAAAAAATTTCAAGTTGATGTACCTGAGTAGGTAATCCGCTCCAAATCAAAATGGGAATTTCGAGTTTGAATGTGAGAAGATTGATTACCTCAATAATTATTGTCGACAAGGGATAAGCGTAAAAACAGACATTCTTTTCGCTTTTTTACCAAGCCGCAGGATACCAAGTCATCTGGGCATCTCAAAAACAAAGCATACAAAAAAAACTCAGACCAGTTTTCTCTTTTTATTGCAAATTGGTCTGGCAGTTATAATCAAACACATTATTTTAGGTCAAGAAATTTTGTATAAAAGGGAATAGTATAAAAAGCAAAAAATGGCAGTTAAAATCGGCTATAGATTTATGTCGTGATGTCAACAATTGCACGGCTAGAAGACAACTGCGACCGGCTCTGCACATTATAACACAAAGCACTTATTTACGTTGAGTACACGTACCGTCAACAGAATACGCTAAAGCGGTGGACACTTGTAACAAGTTAAGAAAGTGGAGAATAAATTCGCCACCATTAACTATTAATGGGGCACATTTCCCAATCTGGTTTAAGCAGCCGTGGGGTTGATAACTTTTTCTTAGATGATTCTAACAACCATACCACGCGCGGATTTCGTTTAGAGGAGAGAGGGGATTATTTTGTGATTTTACCTACCTTCCAGAAAATTTGTTATTCGACTTCAAAATTTTAAAATTGGTCAAAACAAAGTACTTCGGTCGTGAGCCAGGTCAGCCAGGGGGAGGGGCAATTGCACTTAATAGAACTGATGTTGTATTTCTAAAAGTAAACGAAAATATTTTTCTTACAATAAATTTTATTCAGGGGCGCTCATATTCCTAATTTCTGGGCGGGGGGCTTTAAAGTACTATAAAATATTGACTTGGAGAGAACCACGTCCCCATTGCCCCCCCTTATGAATGTTCTTGATTATAATTACTTAATATACTATAATATTATCATCATTATTATTATATCATAATGGATATTTTTGTACATTCGTTTTTTACAAAATTTTTAAAAAATCTTACCAGATTTCCACCTGTATTGCCTTGAAATTTCTTTTAGAAATTATTTTTTTCAAAAAAGTTTGTTATTAGATTATCTATAGTAGTATTCCTAAAATTTCCTAGCATTTTCTAAGGTTTCCTTAAATTTTTTAAGATTTAGTTGGATTTCCTTTGATTTTCTAAGTTTCCACGAATTTTCTAAAATTTCTTAGAATTTTCCGGAATTTTTTCAGATTTCCCTCTACTTGTACATCAGATTTCTTCAACGATTCCGCCCTCGAAGCAAACTAACAATTATGCAAACAAACAAACCAAAAAAGACGCGAAGGATTAAATTAACAAAATAACAACGAACAAACAAGCGAACGAATGGACCAACAAACAAACAAACAAACAAACAAACAAACGAACGAACGAACGAACGAACACACAAACCAAGAATGAACAAACAAACGAAGCATACGAAAAAACTATAATCAAAAATGAACGAACTCACGGACGGATGAACAAATGATTTTAGTTATGACGTAGATATGACGAAATGCATGATTAAAAATTTATATGATTGTGACGCGACCTTACCGTCTAGGTTGCCAGCGGCGACTTGTCATCAGGAGAGGCAAGGGAGGCATTATGCCTCCCCTGAAATTCTAAACTATTAACCCTGTAATGCGTTTTTTCCATATAACTATTAAAATGTAAATAAAGTCCGCCTACCGCAAAAGCAGAATCCTCAGCCTAGCACCTACATGGAAATGAGAAATGATGTAGTCATCTGTCATCATGTGGATCGCAAGGATTTACTGTATTACTGATAATTTCGAGATGACTCCGATTACACAGATTAAACGGTAGATGAGTATGCATCAAGAGATTAGGATGCACTGGGGGGTATCCCATACCCCCCAGACCCCCCGGTTTAGAAAACTAACCATTTATGTTAATGATCTGAGATCAACATTATTAAGTAGTAGGAACCTTTCACTTGGACATAATATTTTTGTACACAAAATTTTCTGAAACTTTTTTTTCCCTTCACTTGAAACCCAGAAGAGAATTGCTGCGAAGAAAACCTTACGAAATTTCGCAGAAATCCAACGAAATGGAACATTCGAAATCTGTGGAAATTCAAGGAAATCTTAGGAAAAAGGAAATCTTGGGAAATTAAGAAACCTTAAGAATACAACTTTTTCTTTGCTTTTACAACTTTTTCAAAAGAAAATCTTGAGGGCAGAAGAAAATCCCAAGCAATCTCGTAAAAGAAAATCTAGTGTAAAATTGAAAATTTATTTTCAGTACCGGCTGATTAATACCTGTAACGCCAAATAGAAATAGAACCGTCAATCATCATAGGCCACACCTCTAAAATATCTCTAACCACTTAAAACAACGGTACGTGACATTTGGGATCCATCGTTTGGGCTGATTGGGTTCTTTAAGTGGTTGGAGATATTTTAGAGGTGTGGCCTATGATGATTGACGGTTCTATTTCTATTTGGCACGCACTCTAGTAAAATTACAACTATGTCCTTTGGATAATCAACTGTGCAACTGTGTGCAATTATCACATTTACCACATATGGAAAGCCGGGATGGATACTTTTACACTATACTTTATGATTAGCCTCCTCAAATGAAAAAACCACGAGCCGCCACTGCTAGGTTCATTATTGCACTTGTTGGAATGATTCAGTGATGGCTTGTCGGATAGTCCCACGGTCCCACCATCTAAATTTCTCACAAGCCGCCACTGACTGGAATGATTCACGTCACCTCTTTTTCAGTGACAATAAGATAAGAGGTGAAATAATAATTGATTGAATTCTAATAGATACGTAGACTATTATCTATTATGAAAGAGAGTCGAATTTAATTTTTGTTTTCAAGTTTTTAAAATTTTAAATACTAAACAAGAGCGGCAATCGTTCGGGAGAATACGGCAACGTTGCTTGGCGACGCAAATCTTCCGTTTAAATTCAAGTAAACAATTATTATTATTGAAGAATCAAACAGGTGTCATGTTATTACTTTGTGGTGACTTATTTATATTTGAATTAAGAGTGATGTGTTCATCGTATTTACGAATTCCATCAGCTCAAGAACGAAGTTTATTTTCCTTCTCTCAGAAGTAGGGTTATAAAGCAAGAAACTACAAAAATGAGATTTCATTAGCAGATAAACAAGAACAAAATTGTAAGTACAAATTTATTGAATTAACGATATATCAGTACAAAAAACAGATAAAATTAAATTAAACGGTCATAATTTTTTCCTGAGGAATGGTTAAAAAGTTAGTTGAACAACGTTTTCATCACAGCTCTGTCTTCGAATAATATTTTTGCGTGTAGACACCGACTTTTTGACTTAATCGCTTACATCCGGTTAAGGAAAACACAGGTTTCTCCGCAGGGCCCCATTCAATAAATTTTACCAATGCACTAAAAACAGAATTTATAAAACCTTTTGTACTTTGAAATATCATGTTAAGTCTTACTTGATGTGCTCCTGCGTTGGATTAGCAATACCTCGTTGGCTAAATTCAAATTTAACACACATTTCTACGTGTCGTTTTTCTAACGGTAAGAAGGGCACATAATGATCTATTAAGTTGCTTTTGATTGTATCCGAGTGATGAAATCCGCCTGAAACAAACGTTTGCAAATTGAGTAAATTGTAATTGGTTAATTGTGTTTTGGAGAGAACAACCTTAGTGGAAGAATCATTTAGTTTTCTGTTTCATTGTTGGGATATCTAATAGGCCAGTGCTTATAGGCAGAAGTTTTGTAAAGTAAAGCTCGTTTGTTTGCTTACCTGACAAAGCTATCCTATGGAGATGTTTACTACAACCATACAGACAAATGCATGAAGTTTTCAGAATTTAAGTTACTTGAATAACTACAACCTCATGCTTTTTCTTGAGCAGGTGCACTCCACTATAAACGATAAGTTTTATTTAAACAGGTATATGCATAATAATGGCTCAGGCATTGTTCTCTCCACACAAGTAAGGCAACTTTACAAAGAATAAAAATACAAACCCAATTCGTTAAAAACCCCTCTCGAAATAAGAGGTTCGAAATCTTCTAATTTTATATTTTCTCGTTTTACACCTCGACTCCACTGATCGATAACCATGTTGTTTATCAAGCTTTGTCCGGTGTTGGACAAAAATATAAAGATGGTTTTACGATAGTCGACGTTTTCAACACCCCGATTATAATCCATCATGGGTTTGATTATATTTAACACTTCGGAAGACATCTTATCTACTTCATCAAATATGAATAGCTGCTTCGGACATATGGTCACATTGCTTTTTATCCAATTGTAAAGTTTACTCTGAAAAATTTAATTTAATAACCTAATACTATAAAATTAAACAAAAAATTCAAACCTGCATTTCATGTACATCGCCGTGCAGAGGAAAATGGACCCTACCGACAAAATGGTGCACGTGCCTACTTGAACTACCCTTTGCATATAAACAGTCTTTAATAAAATTGGTTATATAATTTTTACCACCGCCTGGCCAACCGTGAAAACTAAGTGTTAACGCTTTGGGAGCCTGGTACTTTTCGTTCCAATGGGCCTTAAGTGCATTGACAACGACTTCTTGCGCTATATGTTGACCATAGATTCGCTCTTGGAGTAACCTTTCAAGCTCTACAAAAATGTGTTATTATTATTTTTGAAACTGTTTCTTTTCGTTTAACTTACTGTCAAAATCGGCTGGAATTTCATTCTTTCTGCAACATTCTTTAAAATTACAAAGTGTACCGTCATAGAGGCCAATACCCGTATCTACAATTACTTTAGTTGCTATCGATAAGAAATCGAAACCACCGAAACCTAACGCTAGATTCGCTACATTTAAATATAAAAAACAAAATATTATTTTCCAATTTCGAGGTAACATTTTTAAATTTGAGGTTATGTTTTGGTATACAATCTATCTACAATGAGATCAAATCACACGAACTTCTGTTAACTTCAATCAACTTCAATGTTATAATGATAATCTGAATGAAGTCAATAGGTGAAAAAGATAGCTGTGAATTTGAGTGGCAATATTGGTACGTGTCGGGTTCGAAGCTTTTGATTTAAAATTTTGATTTTTATTTATCAGGGTAGACTAGGACTCGGATGGGATTATCTCTCTTATCTATGGATAGGACACCAAACCAACGTCTACTACCCAGTTGACATGGTTACGTCAGAATTTGTCAAAATCACGTTAGGGGATGTCCATTAATTACGTGAGGCGATTTTGGCGATTTTTTGACCTCCCCTCCCCCTGAGAGAAAAAAAATTACGTGATATTTGCTGAGACCCCCCACGTGAAATTCGGTGAGATTCTACTCGACCCCCTTCTCCCCTTAAACACCTCACGTAATAAATGGACGTCCCCTTACTTGACGTGTTTTTCACGTCAAATCACGTGATTTTTACCAGAGTAATCAGAAATCCCCCCCCCCTACCTTTTTATAGATTTCCTGGATGAAATCAAATTCACCAAAAAAATTGATAAACACAAGCTTTTGTAAGATTGTAAAATTATTTAATTTAAAAATATTGATGAGTAGTTCCCCGTTACCTTATAATATTATAGTCAGGGACGGAGCTATAGGGGGATTACCCGTCCCCCAATATATTAGGCAGATCGATGTTACATTTGAGATATTTCAGTCACTAGGAATAGAACCGCTGTTTTAATTTATCTATTCTGTGTCTGCAACCATCCTACCGATGGGCATATACTGAATATATAAATTAATTTAGGAAATCTAGGGATTATGGAATACCCCAGGATTGGCTACCGAAGAACTCCAGGGTGAGGCTCTTAGGTTACATTATCTTACCTATAGTAATTTTTTACCTAATAGAGGCCCGCTCCCTAGTTACGCTACCGAGCGACATTAGTTTTAATAATACCGGATTCCATTTACTGTGGGGGCAATTTTGGTGCGATTTTACTTATTATCTAGAAAATTCGTTTTTTGATTTCAAAATTATGAAATTGGTCAAAATAAAGTGCTTTGGTCGTGAGTCGAAGGGGGCAATTCCACCCATTGCCCTCTCCCTGTATCCACGCTTTTTTTCGGGACGTCAGGGTTTTACAGCTTACTTTAAATCAAATTCCTTTCTCGATCTTGCGTGTGATATGAGTCAATTTTGACTTACTCTGTATATAATATTAAAATAATCTTGTTCCGACCAAGTTCGACTAACTTCGTGGTGTTGTTAATTGCGCAATCGCCGGCCATTTATTCGAGTCGGGAAGTTGATGTCAGTTGACGTATACTGACAGATCTGCATTTAAATAAGTTTTCGCTAATTGTTAACAAGTTACAAGTTTTAAAAGTGTTTTATTAATTTCAATTTTAAGGTGGCTGTCTAAAGGGTTAGTTTCAATTTTTTCTATAATTCAATTATCAAATTTACAAATTCCAGCCTGTAGTTTTAAAACCACGCCCTAAATAATTTATTATTCTAATGTAATTTATAGCAATTAAACCATAAGTTTTCGTTTAAAAGGCTTTGTTATGGCATTTTCGTAGTTTTGATTATTGAATTTTAATTTTGGTCAGAACATTAATATGGCCTACTTGTCAAAATTTTTATGACGGATACATCCTCTTGGCACTAATTTTGGGAAATATTTTAATTTATTATGTAGATAATATGAATATTGTATTTGTGTTAGCCTGTTAGTGTGCAAAAAATGGTCGTATTGATTTTTGATTGTTGTATTGCGGTATTTTTGCTTTAAAGCAGCTGTCAAAGTGGATCCCTACAACTTTTAGTGACAAACCAAGTCGAGTAACGAATTGTTCAACTACAGTTCACTTGCACCTCAAATTATGTCATCCTTATTTTAACGGGAAAATTATTTGAACAAACCAGTCCATAGTACCAATAAATTAATCTAATCAGAAATAATTATGATGTGCAATGGGTTACGTAACAAAGTAAGCGCCGGAATGTTTGCATTAATTGAATTCATTTTTTTTTCACGACGCTAGATAACTGTAGTCACCTTGAAAAGTAATCAAGCTGAAAATAAATGAAAATAATTTTAATGTATGACATCATATTATTATCCTGACTTTTCATTCAAGTTGCTGGATATAAACCTCCTTCTCTTCGGCATTTTCAAGTCAGAGTTTGAACAAGTAAAACTTTTAGGGACGGAATTTTGGTATTAAATGTTAGATAGTAGTTATTGCAGACCCATTTGCAAGGGGAGGGGGTTTGAGGGTAGAAACCCCCCATGCATTAATTTTTTTTGTAACCCCCTCCCAGAAGAAATCCTGCGCACGGGCCTGGGTTATTGATTGATTTTTTATCAAGAATTTTTCCTTCGTGTAGTCTTAAGTACAAAAAAAAAGAAATCGTCTATGAATCATGCTCATTTTGAGTGAATTCTTTATCACTTAGATAACTAGATAAGAAAATAATATGTAATATTCTCGAATCAAAGCTGTTTGATTGTTTTTAACGTTCATAACTTTTTTCCAATTAGAACAAATAAATCATGGAGCAAATTCCACCTCCGAAAGAGGTAAAAATCCTCGAAACAGCCGAAGATATTCAAGAAAGAAGACAGCAAGTGTTAACTCGATATGACAACTTCAAAGCAGACGCTCGTGCTAAGCGTGAGAAGTTAGAAGATTCGCGTCGTTTTCAATACTTCAGACGCGATGCAGATGAGTTGGAATCGTGGATTCTTGAAAAGCTTCAGGCAGCTTCCGACGAAAGCTACAAAGACCCGACAAATTTGCAGGCCAAAATCCAAAAACATCAAGCATTTGAAGCGGAAGTTTCTGCTCACAGTAACGCAATAGTCGTTTTGGACCGTACCGGACAGGATATGATAAATCACAACCATTATCAATCTGAAACGATCCGAAAACGTTTGGAGGAATTACATCGGCTGTGGGAACAACTATTGTCAAAATTGGCCGAAAAGGGAATGAAACTTCAGCAAGCATTGGTGTTGGTTCAATTTTTACGACACTGCGACGAAGTTATGTTCTGGATCAACGACAAAGGCAGTTTTCTGTTGAGCGAAGAATTTGGGCACGATTTGGAACACGTAGAAGTTTTGCAACGCAAGTTTGATGAGTTTCAAAAGGATATGGCCTCACAGGAGTATCGTGTAACCGAAGTCAACGAATTGGCCGAGAAATTGTTACTCGATGGGCATCCCGACCGAGATACAATTGTTCACCGAAAAGAGGAGTTAAATAACGCTTGGCTTCGTCTTAAACAAATGGCGTTGATGCGTCAAGATAAATTATTTGGTGCACACGAAATTCAGCGCTTTAATCGCGATTCCGATGAAACTGTAGCTTGGATTGCCGAAAAAGATGTAGTTTTGTCATCCGATGATTATGGAAGAGATCTAGCGAGCGTGCAGACTTTACAACGTAAACACGAAGGCGTAGAAAGAGATTTGGCTGCTTTAGAAGATAAAGTTTCTACTATTGGACAAGAGGCTGATCGTCTTTGCGGTATCCATCCAGATCACGCTAACCAAATCCAAGCGAAACGTGCGGAAATTGAAGCCTACTGGGAGCATTTAACTGCCAAAGCTAAGGAAAGGCGCGAGAAATTGGATGAGTCCTATTTTTTGCATCGCTTTTTAGCCGATTTTCGCGATTTGGTTTTATGGATTAACGACATGAAAGCCATCATTTCTGCAGATGAACTAGCCAAAGACGTTCCCGGAGCTGAAGCTTTGATCGAGAGACATCAAGAGCATAAAGGAGAGATTGACGCACGAGAAGACAGCTTCATAGCCACAACTGAAGCAGGAAAACAACTTTTGGAGAAGGATCATTATGCTGCCGATGAGATTAAAGACAAACTCGCACAACTTACGTCGGACAAGTCTTCTTTATTGGGTTTGTAAAATAATTTTTACTCAATTGGTTTTTTCTAACAAAACTTTGTTATAGCTTTGTGGGAAGAGAGAAGGATTTTGTACGAGCAATGCATGGATTTGCAATTATTTTACAGAGATACGGAGCAAGCTGACACTTGGATGGCTAAGCAAGAAGCATTTTTGGCCAACGAAGATTTGGGGGATTCCTTGGATTCAGTTGAAGATTTGATTAAAAAACATGAAGACTTTGAGAAAAGTTTGGCTGCTCAGGAAGAGAAAATTAAAGTTTTAGATGACTTTGCCACCAAACTGATCGATGGTGAACATTACGCTGCCGATGATGTCGCTCAGAGGAGAGCTATGGTTAGTATAAAAATTTATAAGCTGAAACTTTTAATTATCTTGAATGGTTTTAGCTTTTGGAGCGCCGTTTACACTTGAAAGAAAAATCGTCGGAACGGAAGATGATTCTCGAGGACGCTTATAAATTGCAACAGTTTGAACGAGATTGTGATGAGACCAAGGGTTGGATTAATGAAAAATTGAAGTTTGCAACTGATGAAAGTTATTTGGACCCAACCAACTTGGGCGGAAAGGTTCAAAAGCACCAGAATTTCGATCAAGAATTACTTGCCAACAAGACCAGGATGGAAGAGATTACATCGACTGGACAAGAGTTAATCGACTTGAACCATTATGCTTCATGTAAGTTACTGTTAATTCCGTGATGTCTTTTCACAAATAATTCTGTTACAGCTCGAATTCAACAACGTATGGACGAAATTGTTCACTTGTGGGAGACTTTGGTTCAAGCCAAAGACAAAAAGGGTACCAAACTGCAGGAAGCTAGCCAACAGCAGCAATTTAATCGGACTGTCGAGGATGTTGAACTATGGTTGTCTGAAATTGAAGGTCAACTTATGTCGGAAGATTATGGCAAGGATTTGACTTCTGTACAGAATTTACAAAAGAAGCATGTTCTGTTGGAAGCGGATGTTGGTTCACACCAAGACCGCATTGAAGGTATTAAAACAGCTGCCCAGCAGTTTGTTGAACGAGGTCACTTTGATTCAGACAATATTGCCACCAAACAAAATGGCCTAACGACTCGTTACTCGGCTTTGCAAACCCCAATGGCTGTGAGGAAGCAACGCCTTTTGGATTCTTTGCAAGTGCAACAACTGTTCCGAGATATTGAAGATGAAGAGTCGTGGATACGAGAAAAAGAGCCGGTTGCTGCAAGCACCAACAGAGGTCGTGATTTGATTGGTGTTCAAAATCTTATGAAGAAACACCAAGCCGTTTTGGTCGAAATAAACAACCACGATAGTCGAATTGCCGCTGTTGTCGAAGCTGGAAAACAAATGCTTGAAGATGAACATTTTGCAAGTGACGAAATACGAAACCGCGTGTATACCTTGCAGGATCATTGGATTCAACTAACTGAAAAATCGAAACAGGTGAGAATCTTGATTTGTAATAAATTTTTTGATTTAACATCTAATATGTTTTTAGCGAAAACAAGATTTAGAAGATTCTTTGCAAGCTCACCAGTATTACGCCGATGCTAATGAAGCCGAGTCGTGGATGAGAGAAAAAGAGCCTATGGTTGCCAATACCGACTATGGTAAAGACGAAGATTCTTCTGAAGCTTTGTTGAAGAAACACGAAGCTTTGATGAGTGATCTTTTGGCTTTTGGTAACACCATCGAATCCTTAAAAGAACAAGCAACCAGTTGCAGAGTAAGGTTTTTGGTTTAGTTAAAAGATTTTCTGTTTTAATTTGATTTTTGTTTTATAGCAACAAGAACAACCTGTGGTGGATGTGACCGGCAAAGAAGCTGTTGTTGCCTTATATGACTACACAGAAAAATCACCAAGAGAAGTCTCAATGAAGAAAGGCGATCTTCTCACTCTTTTAAATTCCAACAACAAGGTAAGTCTTAGTATTTTGTGGAATGCTATTAATTTTTATTCGTAGTGCACTTGGAATTACATATTAATTTAATTTAATTATTTTCGAAACTTTCAAATTAAATACATGATTTGTTTCCCACACATAGTTTTCTCTAATTTCAAATTTTTTTATTTGATTACTAATTTATTACTTTTTTGTGATTCGAATATTTTGTTTAGGACTGGTGGAAAGTTGAAGTCAATGATCGTCAAGGTTTTGTACCAGCAGCATACGTAAAAAAAGTGGAAGCTGGCTTAACGGCATCTCAACAAAATTTGGTGGACAACAATTCGATTCCAGCGCGTCAGAATCAAATCAACGGTCAATATGATCATCTTCTTGAGCTTGCAAGAGAACGACAGAAGAAATTATACGAAACCACAAAGGCATATGTGCTGGTGCGTGAAGCAGCCGATCTTCACACTTGGATCAAAGATAAAGAAATGCATGCTCAAGTTCAAGACGTCGGCGAAGATTTGGAACAAGTTGAGGTCTTACAGAAGAAGTTTGACGATTTCCAAAATGATCTAAAAGCCAACGAAGTCCGCTTAGCCGAAATGAACGAAATTGCTATGCAACTTGTGTCTTTAGGTCAAACCGAAGCTGCACTAAAAATACAAACCCAGATGGAAGATCTAAATAACAAGTGGACTTCTTTACAACAACTAACTTCTGAACGAGCAACTCAACTTGGATCGGCGCACGAAGTGCAACGTTTCACTCGCGATGTCGACGAAACGAAAGATTGGATACAAGAAAAAGACGAAGCTTTGAATAACGACGATTTAGGAAAGGACTTACGTAGCGTGCAAGCCTTGCAACGTAAACACGAAGGTTTGGAGCGCGATTTGGCTGCCCTCAATGATAAAATTAAACAGTTGGACGAGATTGCTAATCGTCTTATGACTTCCCATCCCGAATCAGCTGAACAAACTTACATTAAACAAAAAGAAATAAACGAACTGTGGACCCAGCTTACCGCTAAGGCCAACAGCCGTAAAGAAAAGTTATTGGATTCTTACGATTTACAGAGATTTTTGAGTGACCATCGCGACTTATTAGCCTGGATCAACTCCATGCTTGGTCTTGTGAGTTCCGAAGAGCTAGCTAACGATGTTACCGGAGCAGAAGCTTTAATTGAGCGTCATCAGGTTAGTGAAACTTTCAACTTTGAAATTGTGACTAAAAAATCGGTTTGCATTACAATTTTTGTATTTTTCTTCTATCATTGTATTGTAGAACTACAGGGCTGAAATTGATGCACGAGGCGGAACACCACAGGTACTGCTATGTGTGTTGCCGTTATCGAGTGGACTAATTTTTTACATATTTTTTATTGACCCTCGATAAAATTGTTGCTAAAGCAAAAAAACAACTAAAATACTAATTTTTATTGCTGTTTACTTTTCTGTTGTTTGCTTTTGCGATATTTTAATAGCTCAAGTGTCTTGTTTTGTTTACTAAATAAAAGCTGTCGTATGTGGGCTTTTTGTCAAGTCAAAAAATATTTTTATGAAACATTTTATGGTCTTGAATTTTGAATAAAGGTAATTTCTTAGACGAATTTTGGTATTTTCAATTGAAAATATTTTTAATTTATTTTTATGTAGAAATAAAAAACTTGGCGTATTCAAAAGTCTGCATTATCACCTATGACTTCAGTCTTAAATCGGCGAATAATATCAAAAAACATCAAATATTTCAGTCCTTGATTATTGAACTTGAAATTCACATGACCTAATTTTAAATAATTTTGAGCTTAGTTGTAAAATTTTGATCTCTCTAGGAACACCGCACCGAAATTGATGCGAGGGCTGGTACATTCAACACCTTAGAACAATTTGGACAACAATTACTGTCTTCGAACCATTATGCAAGCCCCGAGATTCAAGAAAAACTTGAACAATTAAATCAATCTCGCGAGGAGCTTGAAAAGTTAGTTGATTTTATTCTTTTTAGAATCTTAGAATAAAAATTGATTATTTTTTAGAGCTTGGATTAACAGACGCGTTCAGTTGGATCAAAATTTGGACTTGAACCTTTTCTATCGTGATTGTGAACAAGCCGAAAATTGGATGTCCGACCGAGAAGCATTTTTAGCTTCCGAAGAAGTGAACTCGAAAGGTGATAACGTTGAAGCATTGATTAAGAAGCACGAAGATTTTGATAAAGCAATCAAATCACATGTAAGGATTCACATTTTTGTAATCAAATATCAGGATTGAGTTTTTTGTTTTATAGGAAGAGAAAATTGAAGCTTTAGAACGTCTTACTGACCAGTTAATTGGAAATGGTCATTATGCATCTCATGAAATCGATGATAAACGAAACCAAGTGCTTGACAGGTGGCATCATTTGAAAGATGCTCTCATTGAAAAGCGGTCCAAATTAGGCGAGAGTCAAACTTTGCAACAGTTTTCGCGAGATGCAGATGAAATGGAGAACTGGATTGCCGAGAAATTGCAACTTGCAACTGAAGAAAGCTACAAGGTATTTGATTGTTTTTCTCTAAAAAACTCGTTTCACTTTTTATTTAAATTTTAGGATCCAGCCAACATTCAATCCAAACATCAGAAACATCAAGCATTTGAAGCCGAATTGGCTGCAAATGCTGATCGAATCCAATCAGTGTTGGCCAATGGTGAAAACTTAATCGATAAACGTCAATGTGCAGGTTCAGAGGAGGCAGTTCGCAGGAGATTAGAATCCATTGCCGATCAATGGGAATTCCTAACCCAAAAGACAACTGAAAAATCAATGAAATTGAAAGAAGCTAATAAGCAAAGAACTTACATTGCCGCAGTTAAAGATTTAGATTTTTGGCTAGGCGAAGTAGAAAGCTTATTAACAAGCGAAGATGCGGGTAAAGATTTAGCATCAGTTCAAAACTTAATGAAGAAGCACCAATTAGTGGAAGCCGACATACATGCACACGATGATCGCATTAACGATATGAACGATCAAGCCGATTCTCTCATCGAAAGTGGTCAATTTGATACGGCTAATATTCAGGAGAAGAGGCAGTCGATAAACGAACGATACGAACGTATTAAGAACTTGGGCGCCCACCGCCAAGCTAGACTTAATGAAGCCAATACTTTGCACCAATTCTTTAGAGATATAGCAGATGAAGAGTCCTGGATTAAGGAAAAGAAGTTGTTGGTTGGTTCCGATGACTACGGACGGGATCTCACCGGAGTTCAAAATCTTAAGAAGAAGCATAAGCGTTTGGAGGCAGAGCTAGGATCGCACGAACCAGCCATTCAAGCTGTTCAGGAAGCAGGTGAAAAATTGATGGATGTTTCGAATTTAGGAGTCCCTGAGATTGAACAGCGCCTGAAGGCTTTGAATCAAGCTTGGGCAGAATTGAAACAGTTGGCTGCCACTCGTGGGCAAAAATTAGATGAATCGTTGACCTATCAACAATTTTTGGCAAAGGTGGAAGAGGAAGAAGCTTGGATCAGCGAAAAGCAGCAGTTGTTGGGTGTGGAAGATTATGGAGACACAATGGCCGCCGTACAAGGTTTGTTGAAGAAACACGACACTTTTGAAATGGACTTCCAGGCCCATCGTGATCGGTGCAAGGATATTGGTGAAAATGGACAAACATTAATTTCTCAAGGCAATCATCATGCAGAGAGCATCAACCAACGTTGTCAACAATTGCAAAGCAAATTGGATCATTTGGCTTCTCTTGCCGATAGACGCAAGGCAAGGCTTGTGGATAATTCGGCTTACCTACAGTTTATGTGGAAAGCGGATGTAGTCGAAAGTTGGATTGCAGATAAAGAAAGCCACGTTAAGAGCGAAGAATTTGGCCGAGATTTATCATCTGTGCAGACTTTATTAACTAAACAGGAGACATTTGATGCAGGTATGTAGATTAAATGTATTCGAAATACAGTGGAACTTGCATAAGCTGGACACTGGAAATGTCAATCACAGAAATTGTTGTCAAGGCTTATGCAAGTTTTATTGTACTTCTGCCGAGAGCTTTTGACAGCTGGAATTACAAATTATGAAATTTAGGTCTCACTGCTTTCGAGCATGAGGGCATTCAAAACATCACCGCTCTCAAGGATCAACTTATCGCCGCCAATCACAACCAAAGTGATGCAATTTTGCAACGCCATGCTGATGTTATCGCCAGATGGCAAAAACTTTTGGCAGATTCTGACGCCCGCAAACAACGACTCCTTCATATGCAGGATCAGTTCAGAGAAATCGAAGAACTATTTTTAACTTTTGCAAAGAAAGCATCGGCATTTAATTCTTGGTTTGAAAACGCAGAGGAAGATTTGACCGATCCGGTTCGATGCAACTCAATTGAAGAAATTCGAGCTTTACGTGAAGCTCATGCCCAATTTCAGGTAGGCCATAAACAATCTTAGATCTTAATCTAGATATGAATTTTGTGTTTTATTTTTAGGCGTCTTTGTCAAGTGCACAAGCCGACTTTGAATCGCTGGCTCAATTGGACAAGAAGATTAAAAGTTTCAAAGTTGGTCCAAACCCCTACACATGGTTCAATATGGAAGCCCTTGAAGAAACTTGGCGGAATTTGCAAAAAATTATTGCCGAACGCGACGTTGAGCTAAACAAGGAAGCACAACGACAAGAAGAGAACGATAAGTTGCGTAAAGAGTTTGCAAAACATGCAAATGCATTCCACCAATGGCTTACCGAAACACGGTTGGTATTAAACATTAGTGAGTAAAAAAACTGGTTAAAATTTAACACTTTCTTTAGTACTTCAATGATGGAAGGTTCGGGATCTTTGGAACAACAACTTGAAGGTACTAAACGGAAATCTGCCGAAGTTAGAGCTCGTAGATCTGATTTGAAGAAGATCGAAGATTTGGGAGCAATTTTAGAAGAGCATTTAATTTTGGATAATCGTTACACGGAGCATTCTACTGTCGGGTTGGCCCAACAGTGGGATCAGTTGGATCAGCTCGGAATGCGCATGCAGCATAACTTAGAACAGCAAATTCAGGCTCGTAACCAATCAGGTAAGTTCTTAACGTTCCTTCATAACGAATTTGTGCACTTACGTGTATTATTTTTGTAGGTGTGAGCGAAGACGCCCTTAAAGAATTTTCAATGATGTTTAAACACTTTGATAAGGAAAAATCAGGCAAACTTAACCATCAAGAGTTCAAGTCATGTTTACGAGCACTTGGTTATGATTTGCCTATGGTAGAAGAAGGACAACCAGATCCTGAATTTGATGCCATTTTAGGTAACTAAAATTAAAATTTTTTTATTCTGCTTTTACAGATTTTTCTTGTAGATGTGGTTGATCCTAATCGGGACGGTTATGTATCCTTGCAAGAGTACATGGCCTTTATGATCAGTAAAGAAACAGAAAATGTGCAAAGTTCAGAAGAAATTGAGAAGGCATTCAGAGCTATCACTGCGGGCGATCGTCCTTACGTTACAAAGGAGGAATTATATGCCGTAAGACTTGTTTTACTATATTTAAACCACATAATTTATAATCTTTCGTTTTGCAGAATTTAACAAAAGAAATGGCAGATTACTGTGTTGTTCGTATGAAACCTTACGTGGATCCCAAAACGGAACGATCCATTGCGGGCGCATTAGATTATATAGAATTTACGCGAACCTTATTTCAAAATTAATGCTTCTTCTCCTTTCCCGCTTTTTAGGTAAGCCTTAACGCAAATTAAAAAAATCTATTTATCTAAAATAAAAAATGTTGAAAACTGCATTTGATTAAACCAAATAATCACGAGTATTTGTTGG
Organism: Cantharis nigra; assembly: GCA_958510845.1. Classification (NCBI taxonomy): domain Eukaryota; kingdom Metazoa; phylum Arthropoda; class Insecta; order Coleoptera; family Cantharidae; genus Cantharis; species Cantharis nigra. The sequence goes on along the minus strand of OY294030.1, from coordinate 46,149,016 downwards.
GCTTTTGTTCCTTCTATGCTTGCAAATTGTCTTTTATATGTGTTTTTTTAACAAAACCGAGATCAACTTGGTGATTTTAGGCTGCTGTGGTACCTATTTTATTTTATATTGTATGGCCTTAAAATATATAAATTTATTGTAAAGGAAAATTTTTTACTGCCTCCATTTTTCCTGCTCACACAAACATTTTGTTTGTTTTCCTTTAAGCCTCGACTTACTTTTTTATTCAGGAAAGTTGTATAATTAGATATTATTATATTAGGTCAGGGAGCTACTGGCCATAATGACTTATTGAGTGGATGTGCATATCAATAGAACATTTTCTTCTGCTTTTAATGGTTTTTTTTTAAAGTAACGGATGTAAAATTAATTAAAAAATCAACGGGAGTGAGGTTGGAGACAGCTGTAAGGATCTTATTGCAGTGGTAACTACATAGGACTTAACTCTTGAGGGCTTGCTTAGTTATACAATATCCCTTTTGCACTTATTAGTGGAAAAATACGTCTAAATATTTTGCACAACATTGTATAAGTAACGTCACTAATTATGTAGTATTTACCGCGCTCCGCTAGGGGTCGCATCTTAAAATTACACAATGTTTTCATTTTCTAACGAAATATTTGGTTGTTACTGGTGAATCAATGTTAATAATTTATAGTAAAAGTAATTTATTGTGTTAATGCTAAAGAATTAATTACAAAGAATGGCGTTTTCATTTGGGAGCTCTGCGACGTTTGGCAGTACACCTAACAAACGTAAGTGAGGTTATGTTTGTAAATTTTAAAATTACAAAAGGTTTTTATTAAAAAGTTATTACGATTACAATAGTTAATAAGTTAAATTAATCATTTACAATTTTTCTATGTTACTGTGTGTTGGACGTATGTTTCATGTTCTATTTCTATTTGTTCATGTTGTAACTCGGTCGTACTAGGGCTTTCTTCGTGTTGATTGACCTTGTATTCGTGTTGCGAATTTTTCATTTTTTTGTGTCGGAGGTAGATGTAGATTAAAAAGGCTCCTATAAAGATGAGCACCAGTAGAATTAACACTAACAGTGCGTTGGTACCTTTTTGAGATCCTTCATTTTCATGATAATTAAAATATTCGGAACCAATGTTTCTTGCGGTCGTTGAAATTGCATCAGTGACGACTGTTGTGGTATTTTTAACCACATTTGCTATTGTAGCGGAAGTGCTTTCCGTTGTTGGAATAGTCGGAACTTGATTTGTTATATTTGCACCAGCAGCTATGGTTGAAGATGCCGTCTCAACCAAATTCACCATTGTGGTAACGGCATTTTGGATCACATTCTCTGACGTAGTTGGGATTGAAATCTCATTTGTTACATTTACGACATTGTTGACTACATTAACCATGGCATCTTGCGTTCCGTTAGTAATTATATCCGTAACTGTATTGTTTAAATTCAGTGAATCTATTCCTGAAGTCATGGTTGTCGCAAGTTGAGTTATGCTTCCGGTTGTAATTGTGCTTTCTGTAACTGCTGCAGGCAAGCTAGTTGAGAATTGGTTAATGACATTTTGAGTCCCGTTAGTAATTATATCTATAACTGTATTGTTTAAATTCAATGTATCTATTCCTGAAGTCATGGTTGTCGAAAGTTCAGTTATGGTCTCGGTTGTAATTGTGCTTTCGGTAACTGCTGCAGGCAAGCTAGTTGAAAATTGGTTAATGACTTCTTGAGTTCCGTTAGTAATTATATCCATAACTGTATTGTTTAAATTCAATGTATCTATTTCTGAAGTCATAGTTGTCGAAAGTTCAGTTATGGTCTCGGTTGTAATTGTGCCTTCGGTAACTGCTGGAGGCAAGCTACTTGAGAATTGGTCAATGATTGCACTTTCTGTTGTTGCTGCAGGCTCACTAGGCCAAATTATGTTATTTATTGCTGTGGTTACACTGTGAACACCATGTTTTGATCCTTTTACTATATCAAATTTATTAGGAAAACCCTGGAAAGTTAAGGAATTATTAAATTAAAAAATAAATTACTTAAAAAAGAATACTAAGCAATATATTCTATAAAAAATATATTTATAATAATAGAATTTTAAATGTGAAATGTAAAACTTACCTGAGAATCGTGTACGGAGATTGCTGGCATTTTGTAGTTTTTTTTATTTTATTAGCTTTAAAGACGAACACAATTATTTTCGCTTTACTTAATAGAGTGAAGAGTACTTTTTATCACAACAGTTTATATAAAAATGTTTAGGATTTCCCATTTTCCTTTTAATCTTTTTTGTGGTTTCCTGTGAATCTTTTCTTGTTGGTTTGGTAAATTATTATTTCATATATATCTTTTCTTTATAATATCTGTAAAATCTCTTAGTATATAATTTGATTCGTTTTTAACTTTCTGTGAACTCATTTCGAACCCAAAACGGAAAAATCTAGTTGTAATTGCTGACGCGATTGTTATGATTGAAAACCCCTTTTGGGTTTGTTTGTAAACACGGGAAGTTAGTCATTCTAAATAAACATTCAAAATCATTCTTTTCCAGAGTTGTGAAGAAATTGATTTATTAGTTAGAATATCGCGTCAAGTAAAAATTACAGTTTGGAATTTTAAATTGTACAAATTCTGTCTGGGAATGCCGGAAAATTTAAAATTTTTAAACAAAAATTACGGAAATCAAAACTTTAAGAAAAGAAAATTCTTTTGGAAGTTTGTAAACAAAACTAATTTTAAAAATAATTTTTTTATTTCCTTAAATTATTAAAGTTTACAATTACTAAATTTTATCATATCAAAAGTCAGGAACAATCTTCAATTTTAGTCACAAACAACCTGGAAAAGTCAGGAAATTTATTTTGAAAAGTGAATGCTTACAGGGGCTTCACATTAAAAATATTACATCCGCAATCTAGATCACAATTTTTTTGGCGATTCTAGAAGTTTTTGTTAATACATAATATTAAAATTTTAAATCTTTGTAGCCACCGGTTTTGGTGCACCTTTATCGTTTGGTACTACACCAGCTGCCACCACAGCATCTACCGGATTTGGCTTTGGTTCGACGTTTGGTACACCGACTGCTCAACCACAACAGCAACAACAACCTGGTTTTGGATCAACTTCGTTTGGACAACCGACAGCAGGTGCTATGGCTCCTGCCTTTGGTAGTAGTTTTGGTCAACCTACCAATGCTGCAGCTCCTGCGTTTGGTAGTACGTTTGGCACTCCGGCAACTTCCGCTCCCGCCTTTGGAAGTAGTTTTGGAACGCAATCGACACCAGCGCCGGCATTTGGAAGCACTTTTGGTTCCGCCCCAACTGCAACTCCAGCTTTTGGAAGCGCGTTTGGAACGCAAACGACACCGGCGCCGGCATTTGGAAGCACTTTTGGTACACCTGCAGCCACTACCCCAAGTCTTTTTGGAGCGACCGCTCCAAAACCAGGTTTGTTTTTATCCTCAAATTAAGCTATCAAATTTTTTACAATAATTTTTTAGCAACCACTCCAGGGTTGTTTGGTAGCAATCCAACTGCACAATCAACCGGTTTGTTTGGATCTACTGCTACTAGTGCAGCGCCAGGTGGTTTGTTTGGCATTTCAACGTCGACGGCACCGCCTTTATTTGGTTCCAGTTTTGGTACAACCACCACATCTACAACAGGTTTATTTGGCTCTACAGGTGGATTTGGATTGGGCAGCACGCCAGCACCAAACACAGGTTTTAATCTTTTTGGATCAGCTACCACTACTACGGCACCTTCATTTTTTAGTGGTGGTTTTGGTAAAACTACTACAGCAGCTGGTGGGCTTCCAATGTTTGGAGCACCATCTACTGGTTTTGGGGGATTTGGTACTACATCAACTGCTCCAAATTTGTTTGGCACTAACACTCTACAGGCTAACAAAATAGGCATGCCTGGGACAAATGCGGGTAAGTCGTTACTTATTTTACTAGTTTTTATATTAACAACCTTTTAAGTTGCACTTCCACAGACAGCCATCCAGCAGATGTTTGCGTCAATTTACGCCATCAATTTATTTGGGGACGAGCGCGATGTGATACTCAAGAAGTGGAATATGTTGCAAGCATCGTGGGGCGTAGGCAAAGGTTACTACAACTTCAGCCAAATGCCCATCGAATATACAAGCGAAAACCCATTTTTTCGTTATAGAGCAATCGGATATGCAGTGATACCGGGAGAAGACAACAGTCATGGTTTTGTTAAGTTGAACTTCAACAAGAAAGAATCAGAACTTTGGTAATAAAATTTTCAATTTTTTTTCCTTTTTCCTCAAATAATTTTTATTTGCAGTAACCAAAAAGAAGTTTTGAGCAATGGAATTCTTGGCATTTTAGGCAACAAACCTAATTTAACAGTTCACATCGAACATGTTAAGGGCATTGGAGATAATCAATGTGAAGTTATGATTTCTGTATCCGAAAAGGGAGTAACTGGAACTTGCAGAAAAATTCCTGCAATTGATTTGAGCACTTTTTTGAACCAAGCCATGCAGAAGCAACAACTGGCGAGTGTTGGGGTTACATTTATCGGTGCTTATGTTTCTCCAACCAGGTCTCAGTTGCAGGAATATTTAAAAAATCCACCTGCCGGTAAGTGGCAATAATTTATTTTATTTGCTTTCTTTAAAATTGCTGTTTAGTTATTTTTATAGTTAATTTGTAGGTATTGAGTTGCAATTTTGGCAATCGGCTCAAAGTCACAATCCAAATCCAAGAAAATTCATGCCGATGGCTATAAATGGTTTCACGGATCTTAAGAAGCGCATGCTGTGTGAACAACATGAAACCAACTTGCATCGCGAGTACCTAAACAAAGTTAATAAAGAGTTAATGGAACTGAACAAAAAGCATTCGAATTCGGTTGCAAAAATTATGGAACTGAAACAGAAATTTGCAGAATTGCAGCATCGTCTACTAAAAGTTATAATCAAACAAGAAGTTACTCGAAAATTAGGCATGGCGTTACAACCTGAAGAAGAAATTTTGAAAGGACGACTGGAACAAATCTTAGCACATATTATGTTACCTTCACAGTATAAGGTGAGTTTTTATTTATGGAAGAAGTTTAGTTTAAACGACATTTTTAGAGTCAACTTTTTGAAATACGTTGCAAGATGCAAACCAGTGGTACTTCGGTACTGCCACCTAAAGAACGATATGATATGGATAAGAAGATACAAGAAGATATAAAACAGTTTCTTAACATGGAACAGAACGGTATTGCACACTTGATGAACATGATTAACACAGATTTAAAAAACTTGAAGATAATTTCAGAAGGAATGGCCAAGATGCGAAGATAAGTTATTTTCAGGTTCCATTTTTGATAATTTGCATTGTACATAATATTTTTTAAAATATGATTAAATTTGGATTTTTAAACTTTTTAAATGTTTTTCACAAAAGTGAGGATATTGTTTCTGAACATTAATTATTTAACATTTTTTTATTTAAATTGTTTATTTTTATTTTAGCAATTACATAAATTTTCAAAATTGTATTCTTGCCTGACAATTCCTTCCTTTTCTACTTCATATTGGTGGTCTCGAAACTACATAGAATACTTTAGTAGCCGTGGATCAATGGTTTGTCTTGCGAAATTTGATGTTTTCTTTAAATTATGGGATCTGAACATTTGGGCACAACTTGTGGCAATCTTGGTTCTTTTCAAACTGAGAAATCAAGTTATCAGTAAGACAGATTGTTTAACTAATTATAAAGATTTACTAATTTTTTGTTTTTATTTGCATTTGTTTTTTGGAAATTGTTTTACAAGATCCTGGCTAAACAAACTGTTCTAAAGTATATCCTGCCTTAAGCTAGCCACTCACGTTCCTGCGCCGCAGTACGATTCTGCAGGATGAGTCAAAATTGAACTTGGTCGGATTGGATCGCAGACGAGCCTGTCATACTGCAACAGACTGACCGATCCTATCCGACCAAGTTCAATCCTGCAGAATAGTGAGGGGCTAGATATGTGTAAGATAATTGTTTTATTCTTTTTAAATAAGGCAAGTTTTAACTGTAACTTTTTCTTTAGCTAGTTATGTGACTAAGTTTTACCAACAATAATATTAATTGTTTCGCATCCAAGGTAGCTTACCTCGCATATGCCTGAAAATGTAATTATTTTAAACGAAAGTACATAATATGTACCTATATTTGGTTAAATTAATTACTTTAGAATTGTTTTTCAAGCAAGGGGGGTAATCACTTTTTTTTTCCCAAGATTTCATGAGACTGCAAGACTTCGTAAGGAGGTAATTGCTAAATGAGAAAAAAATTAGTATGACTCACGAAGTCTTTGCAATCTTTATGGAATCTCGAAAGTCTTGCAAGTTCTTCATGAAGTCTATGAAACAACTTTTAGTGGCGGATCTAGAGCTCGATCAACTTCAATTCTTACACCAAAAATTTGATTTATTAAAAACAAAAAAATTTATTTATGTTTCTTATTTTATAAATTTTTATTTTGTCGTGCTCCCCTACATATTGTCTGGATTCGTCACTGCCACATATGTGAAGAAAAATAACAGGAGTTAATCTAAAAAAATTGCCAATAACATCACACCTCAAACAGTGACGAGGTGGGCAGCAGTACACAAAATTTGAAAATAAACAAAAAAAGTCTTTAAAATTAGCATATAAAAACTGAAACGTGTATCCTTAAAAATTTGAATGGGCACCCCAATTATAAGGGTGGCAAGAAATGTATTTTATTTCAGTTTTCAAGGTCTAGTACATCTTTAAATTGAAAGTACTACTGAAAATTTTACTTTTTAATTTGTAACATAATATACGGATCGCTCTTTTGTTTTCTGGTTTACTACTGACGCGCATGAATTAATTAATGAGATTTCAAAATATTAAAAATGTGAAATATAACGAATCATTCAGATTAGGTAAGGGCTTTTTCACATAGAACTGACGCGGGCCTGGAAGAAACTTGAATTATGATTGATTACTTGATTTTAGTAGCCAATCATAATTAAATCTTTAAGCAGGCCTGCGTCTGCATCTCTACGTGTGAAAGAGCCCTAATAAGATTTTCCGAATTCTCTACTTTTATTTTTTGTGTGATTTTTTGACTTGGTTTACATTTGCATGCATTTAAACTTTAGAAAATGATCGGTTAATTTAATTTTTGTAAAATTTTTATCGGCAGGCCACAAATTCAGACTATTTCTTTGAATTTTAATGTGAACCCTTGTACGTGGATAATACCTACCTATGTACCCATGCTGTCACTCGAGTAAAAACCAATCCAACGTTGGGACGAGGAGATCTTGTTGATTATTGGTAAAATTCCATCTATTTTGTCAATTTGGATTTTGATACCAAGATTATGTATTTTAATCTAAACATTTGCGAATTTGCGTCAGAGAAATTTTGATTATTTTTTGCCCTCCTTCCTAAATGAATGGATCTTTTATTTTTTTTCAAATTAACATTAGGTTTTCTTGAAATGCTTAGTTCGGCATTTGCTTACTCGCTACATAACCACCAGATAATTATGTTTTGATAAAAAATTTATTTGCACGAAACCGTAAAACTAATAATAAATTAACTCTTAATAAAAATAACAATAATACAAAATTTAGGTACTGCAATGGCTCATACTTAAATCTAAGGGCAAATCGATATTCATTTCTTCGTCCATTAACTCATAAGGTTTGAATATTTTCGGTTCAGAACTAAACGGATCCAAAAATTTATTCCAGGGGGTTATATCTCGATTGCTTAAATTGATAAAGGCGTCCAGTTTTAACAGGCTGGACGATTTGTTGATACAACACGTATGTGTACACGTACAATTATCGCCGGCATTGTCGCTTTTAGGTGACGCAGAGTCGACGGTATCTTTCCTTAAGTTTCTTAAATTTTCCGTTGTTTCTGTTATTTTGCTATTTTTGGTATCGTCTGTTACGTAGTGTTTGTATGTTTTGACGTGTTTTCTTAGGCTACTGGGGTCGGTGTACCGCTTTGGACATCCTAATACTTTGCATTGGTATGGTTTATCGACCTGATGGGTTCTGGTGTGCTTGAAACGGTCGCTCGAGTTTGAGTACGCTTTTTGGCAACCAGGAACTGGACAGGTGTAGGGTTTTTCTCCGCTATGCGATCGCGAATGAATTTTCAGGTTTTCTGCCCTAGAGAATGCTTTGTCGCATTGAAAGCATTTATGAGGTTTTTCGTTGGTGTGCGTCCTTACGTGTACCAGCATTTTGTACCTGGCGTTGAATCCTTTGTTGTTTCTCTGACATCCTTCCCATCCGCAGTAAAACAAACCGCCAGGCCCGCTGGAAGCGTGAACTTGGCTGACGTGTGCGGATAGCTGATCGAGCGATTCGAAAACGATCCCGCAGGACATCCACTTGCATTGTACGTCTTCATTTTTGTGGATGTCGGCGGCGATTTGGTTTAATTTGATTTCCCTGGGAAAGACATCCAAACTTGAAACGGAATTGTCACTGTCGCTCTGTAAATAAAACTTTGTTAGAATTCATTCCTCGTTTGCAATTTTTGTTTTATTACCTGCATACCATTTGGCGAATGTGGCATCACGAGGTCTTCGTATGTGGGCGAAGACGAAAAGTTTTGGAATCGATTGAAATACGAAAATTTGGACGACTGCGGAATTGGAATCGGCTGACTGGGCTGGTAGTATTGGATCGGACTTCCTTCCAACATCCTGTGATTATAAACGATCATTTTGATATTTTTAATTGTATCTATGGTGCGATGAACAAAGTCAAACTGAAGCTGCGTGACAAATTACAAGCTTTTAATGATTTTTTTTCGACTATTCTCCTCTCCATCTAGCGCACGAGTAAAGTTCGAAAATAATTCGTAACTTAATTCAATCAATCCCAGATAGTAAAATTATTACAAAACCACGATTAATGGCTCCGCTCGTGTTTGTTACATTGGGAGTTGATTACTTTTATCTCTGTTTAATTTTAATCGTTGGGGGGCATGTGGATTATGTTCACAAGGAAAGAAAGTCGTTTTAAAGTCAACACGTTCCGGCAAAATCCAGTTTTAAAATTTTTATGGTCAATGGGGCGCGCTGATAACAGATGATACCAAAACGGTTTTGTTATGAATCCGGTTATAAGCGGTAAATAATTAAATTTAGCAAGTTACACGAATTACATCAAGCGTTAATCAATTTCCTATTTTTATCCAAAAGGCAGGCGGGCGGGCAGCTGTTTTGGAACCAAAATTTTAATTTAAGAAAATTTATTTTTACATTTCTAAGTTTTTTTGTTATTATTATTATAATAAAACTTGTCTGGAGATAAAAAATAATTCAAGGATACCTCTCCAATTTTATCATTTTAAAATGATTTTTGTTTTTGTATTGTTTGTTGCACTCGTTTTGAGTACGAAATCGAAAATTGTTGTAGGAAATTGATAAAATTGTAAATTTAAAAATAACTCATTTAACGATTTTTTTCTGAGAAACTGAGAAACGTAAACGACGAAATTATCTTTTCATTGTATTTTATTAATAAACCTACCGGTGGGGTAAAATGCGTTTATTTAAAAAATTTTGTTTTTCGTGATACCTCATTAGTTTTAGAGTTAATGTCCCCCACACACACATCAAACTTGGAATATTTTTGGTTACATATTTTTAATCCAGCCAAAAATTGCAAACCAATTGAAATTTAATCGAATGTATGATAGCAAGAATGGCATAACTAAGATTTTCATATTTTGAATAAAAATTGCAAAATTAACCATCACAGATATCCTCTTTTAATTTTAAAATTTATATTTCTTCCATCATCAATGTCTTGGGACAAACATACTAGATTCTTGTCTTTGATTGCCTAAAATCAACAGCTTTCGAGTTATGAATTAAATGAAGAGAAAATATTCAAAAATTCGGAATTTTTCTTCCTGTTTTTTTAACGAAAAGATTAAACCGATTAATTTTAAAGAAAAACTTAAATAAATGAAAAAAGCAAAATAATAAATTCATGAAGTTTTAAAAATTTTAAAGTTTTGATAATTTTTTGAATTTATTTTTTTACAAAAATTTTTGAAACTTTTTCCTTCTTTGTAACAGCTCGCAAGTCGTTGAATGGTTTAGAACAGAATCTAGTTTGTGGATAATTTAGAAAAGTAGAGTTAATTTGCACTAAAAAATAGAAAACCACATCATCAAAAAATATTTATTTATAAATGAATAAATAATTTTAAAAAGGAAAGAAAATATGTAATTCAACTGATTAGCTTTCAATATTCCAAACCTCTATTCTGTTTTACTTAGACTTACAATGTGGAAAGCTATAGTTAGTTGAATTATATATTATTTCCTTTATAACTAATTATTTATTCATTTGTAAATAAGTTTTTTTTGTAGTCAGGTGCTTTCATTAACCTAAATCCCTCGAATAACTTTTTAGTTTATTTTCTATTTGCATAATCCCCTCGCACCTGTTTGTGATGATTTTATTAACTAGGGGTTTTTCACTTTTCCAGAACAAATGTAATATTATCTATGTTAAAATTAATAGGTAAAGCTGGGAATTTTCAAAATTTCCAGGCTTTTAATAATACAGAATAGACAATCAACTTCAGTCTTTCAAACTGGGTGATGGGGGTCTTCAATATATATTAATTAAAATAAATTTTGAATTTTTCTTTCTGGTTCCTGCCAGTTTGGTTATTCCGCGATATGAACTGTGATGACGTCACGTGAAGGATTTTTTCTTTGTAACCTTGCCAGTTCATACTCCTGCCTCATTCTGCGACTAGATGGAATAAAGTTGGGTAAGAAGATTGCTTGCCAATGATCAGAGTGTTTACTATGTTTTCTTGAGAAGCAATCCGATAAGGTTTTTATTTTTAACACAAGGAAAACGATACCGAGAGCGATAAAGGCATGAAAAATATTGCGCGTACTTTTGCAATTTGACGTCAAAATTTAAAAGAATTAAAAACAACAACAATTAAAATGTGTGACTTTGCAATTTACTGATTTACCAGAAAAATCAATTTAATTAAAATCAAGCATTGCATTAAATTAGTTCAACGTGATATCTTTAAACCAGTATTTATGCTACAAAAGGTTAAAATGTCAAGTAAATAAGAGTTTAGCCAGTATAAACTTAATGACTAACCCGGATTCACGTCTGCTTATGTAACAATTTCGACTATTTTTTCGGCTATCGATCGCATGTTACGCAAGCCACCCTGATTTTGAGTTATGACGTTATGACTTTGTTCGAAAACTTGCCGAAACGCGCTTTTATGTAACTTCCGCGATCACCATCTAATTAATGTTGTTATCGGAAATATTTAATCTCCATAATAAGGACATTTTACCCACACCAGTGTAAACTGGAATGAACGTTCAAGAGATATTTTTCTATCCAGATTATTGCTTTTAAAAAACGTGTTGTTGATGATAAGATCGTATGAGACTTTGAGTGTTACGCCGAAGATAACAACGATAACACGTATAATAAGAGAGATGGCGATTGCTTAACTGTTGGACTGTTTTGCTAAAATTTAATTAAATAAATTTGGAAAAGTTTTAAAAATAATACAAAAAAATAAAATGCGAAAAGTAACAGACATAATTTATTTATTTTTAAATATTGTGATTGAAACTCTGGCCCCATAATTGATAACGTCGCAAGCTTATCGAAATTGCTCGGCAGGAGGTCGCGATAAACATTAATTTGCTGTATTTCTATTGCAAAACTGGTTTTAATTTTTATAATTAATTAAAAATAACGAGCACTTGAGATTACAAATACCGAAAATTGTGGATACCAGTTGGACTGGTGACGATGTTGAACCCTTCTGATGATATTCCAAGGCAAGTTTGCTCCAATAGGGTATTTGGAAATATTTTGGGTAAGGAAGAGATAAAGGGTAAAAGTCCGCCAGACGAAATCCTCGTACTGGTTGCCCAATTTATTATCAACGCAAGTCGTCAATTTTAAATAATGATAATTGTATAAATAGCAATTACTATCCTGTTTCATGTGAAAATACGCGGTGGACTTAACACTATCGGTTTTCAGGATGACCGACGGTTTCCGTGCCCTCCGAAGCACAGAGAAAGTTAGTCTTTTTTCAGATTCCGTGTATTTGAGTGTCGACAAGGGTTGGTAGAACCAAGTTAACCCATTGGAGCCTGAAGAAAATCGTCGTGAAGGTTATTTGGATATGTATTGTGAAGGAAGTATCTATCACGCGACCCAGGTTATTTCACTTATTTAAATATTATCAAATACGGTCGATTGCTTCGATAACATGCTATGTTTCTTTCCAAACATAAAAGATAATAATTATATTTAATTAATATATATTTTGGTGTCTACCGCCATCTTTTTGCTTTTAAAACAATTACAAATAACTCGAATCTTGAAGTTTGGAGAAAATAATTATTATATTATTTAATATGGGCGGAACTAAAACAAAAAATACTAAAGTGGTACTTTGGTTCCGTCCGTCGCCGGCAGAAAAGTAAAACAATTGCGTTTTTGATATTTTTGAGATCCTATCTATTAGATGGCTATTTAGCATGAAGTAGCTCGCAATATTGTCATTGCTTCTACTGTCTAGGTAACGGACCGATCGTTGTAACCCTTCGTTCACCCATTCCATTATTATAAACAAGATTCATTTTGATGTAAACTTTTATGACAAATAAATATTGATGAGAGATAAGGAAAAATCGTGTCCAATATTTGTGGGTCATTCTTAACAGCAAAATCAAATTTTTACGCTAATTCAACAAAAATTACAAGAAAAATCACTTAAATAATCAATTATCATACCAATTAGACGACTAAAATGTTATTATCAACAAAATTTCCATTAAATATTTTACTTTTCGTTACAGTTAGTATTTGTTCTTTAGCATAAGGTGTTTGGAAAATATGTCATTTTATAATTCTAATTTTTACGATCCCAATGGCCGACTTCCAGTTTTTCAAAATGCTGCTTTAAATAAAGGCGATTTAATCCGGTTTCGAGACGAAAGAAAGAAACCACAGGATTTTTACCCCAAAAATTGGGGTAATCGAGCAATCGACAATCAGCAATTGTTTCAAATCGGGAATAAACTTTATCCATCGGACTTGATTCCATCATACCAAAGAGAAGTTCAGTTCCATCACGGAAAAGAAGCAAAAGCCAGGTTTCTATATTTTCATAAAATCTGTGTGTTTGTTACTTGATATTTTTAGCATCTCCATTGGTTCGGATAAAGACGTCGAACTCTCAAAAATACTTAATGACAACTTGCAAGACTTCTTTAGAAACACATCTCTTCACGGATTAAATCATGTGGGAGACGCATCTATGACGATGGTTGAAAGGTAAAATGTCTCAACATTTCTTCCCGAAACTCATTAATTTTACTTATTAGGTTGTTTTGGCTAATATCCTTTTTCTGTGCCGTCGGTTTTGCCGCTTATTTTATCAACAGCCTCTACGCAAAATACGATATAAATCCAACGTTAATGACCATGAATCCGGATCAAACGTCTATCGAAACTTTGCCCTTTCCTGCAATAACCGTGTGCAACATGAACCAAGCCAAGAGGCAGGAAGCTGAAAAAATTCTAAGAAATGGGTGGGTAACATCTTGAAACTAAATTTTCAAAATTGCTACTATTTCAAAATTTTAGGTCGGTCATCGATAAGGAATTGCTGAACGATTTCTGTGGTTTAAATAGTAGTCCCACTCCAGATTCCGCAAAAGATGGGGTGGCAAAGTGGAGCAACGTTCATCGATTCATTCTCAAGGTTAACAATTTTTTTCTAAAGACAAAACTAATTTAAATTTTTCAGGTGTCGCAATCCTGCCAAGATATGATTAAAGTGTGCTTATACAAGGAGCAAAAATTGGATTGTAATTTTGTCTTCAACACGGAGTTAACGGACGAGGGATTATGCTGCACGTTTAATGGACTGCCAAAGCAAAATATCTTCAGAAATCCGTACGGTTTTGAAATTCCTAATATGCTCTATCACTCTGTTTTTCAATTTCAGACAGGAAATGAACGGGTTGAACTTGACGTATCCACCAGATGTTATAGACTGGAATCCGGAAGATGGATATCCTCCAAAGTCATCTGTTAACGGAATTCCCTTGAAAGCTGCAGGTTAGCAAAAATATCAATCTTGTAAATAGCACTAGTGGTGGTCCTTTTAGGTTCTGGAGTGGATTTGGGATTTAGCGTCGTCATCGATACCGACATCGACTCTTACTATTGTTCGTCTTCGAGCAGCATGGGTTTCAAGGTATTCTTTTCCCGAATCATAACTTTGGTATTTTATCGAAATACATTAACAGGTTCAATTGCACAATCCGGTAGAAACACCGAAAATGGCAGATTTTGGCTTCCTTTTGCCACCTGGCAAAGAAACCCGAGTGGAAGTGACTCCAAAAATTATTGACGCATCGCCATCGTTAATAGATTTAGATGTGAAAAAACGGAAATGTTTTTACGTCCGTGAAAGGCGATTAAGATTTTTCAAGTAAGCTAAACGCTCGCAACGATAAAATAATAATTTTACGATTTATCAACAGGTATTACACTCAACGAAACTGCAATTTGGAATGCCAAGCGAACTATACCCTGGATCTTTGTCGTTGTGTTCCATATTATTTACCGAGTAAGTTGAAAAAACACCCAGGAAAGGTTTTTGCTATTTATGGTTTCTTTTTTAGAAGATAAAGATGGGAATATTTGCGGAAAAAAGGACGACTGGTGCGTCGATTCCGCAAAAAGTATGACGTGCCAGTTTCTAAATTGGTTTTGCTTATTTTAATGATATTTTGTTTTAGGCATAATTGATGGACCCGTGGATAACGAGTATGACTTTTTTGTATAAAAATAGATAAACCAATGGTCAAGTATATAATAAAAGCTTATCCTCTATGATTCGCTCAAGGTTAATTCTAATCTGAGGATGATCTTTTGTTATACAACCTGTTATTTTGTTATAGTTTATTTACAATTTTAATTTTTTATATTTTGAGATTTCGTTAATCTTTTCATGCGCGTTTTAGTGAAAAGTGCAACTGCTTGCCCGGTTGCTTTGAACTGAATTATCAAACTTCGTTGACGTATGGGGAGTTTTCAACAAATATGGTGATGAAATCTAACATACTGGGGAACATATCCAAAGATTACTTCGTGTAAGGTTTTCTGAATTTTTTAATGTTTTGTATAAGCCATTGACACAATTTTCATTGTATGTTAATATGCATTGTCAAATAATTTAAATTTTTAACCTCGCAAACTCAATCTTCATATTTATCGATTTAATATATTCAAGAAATATTTATGTTATTTGGAGTTTTTTTATGAAATAATATGAATTTTGTCATTTTAGAAAGAATATAGCGTTGGTCCACTTTTACTTCGTTAATACCCAATTTACTCGAAATACTAAAAGTGAACTTTACGGATTCTCAGAATTTTTATGTAAGTACCACTTTAATATTTAATTCGGGGATTCCCTGAATCCGAAATTTTGTTTAATCCGAGCAAATCAAAATATTTTCTCCCTTGAACCAAATGAATCACTGAAATAAATTTTACAGCCAATACCGGGGGATTACTGGGTCTGTTTTTGGGATTCAGTTTTTTGAGCGCCGTTGAAGTTGCCTACTACGCAACAGTAAGATTATGTTGTTTCGCCTTTCAACACAGACAGAAGAAGAAACCAAGAAGCATCAGAAATACAATAAATGTGAATCGGAACAGCGCTTCCGTGTATCCTTTTGTTAGATAAATGTTTTCCGCACATAATAAATATTTAAAAATTGTTTGTTAGATTGCAGTATTTTGTGAAATAGAAATATAAAAAAAATAAAAAAATTGGAATGAAACATACCGGAATTATTTTTCTATTGGACAGGTGAACACTTGCACATTTGCCGGTACTAATTAATTTTTTTTTAATAATCCACAAACGATCGGATTGCTCGCTTGTTGATTTACCACTAATCTGAATTTTTCCTATACAAGAGATGACTGGCAGTTCATTGTGGAGGTACCCTCCAACATTCGACCACTGTAGTGTTACTTTTTTCATTTAGAATTATAAAAAACACATGTTATAGCAGCTGGCCAAACGAATTGCGGTCGTTTATCCATCCGCCGCAATTTAAAAGTTGTTTTGTCGATTGTGGGCTATTAAAATGGACCCCATACAAAGAAGCCGATTTAACTGGCGTTCGTTAATGCGTTTTTGGTGTCCTTCTTTTGATTGCAGAAATAAAGAAAGACGGATCATCGGTGTACGTCGACGTTTGGATCTCGAAATGCCCCCAGCAAGGATCGGTACTCCGCCTTTCAACTTTCAACCAATAATCAACTCGATTTTTTTATTTTCTAATACTAATTTGGATATTTTAACTTCTGTTGGGATACCAGCAGGGATCTGATTTATTGTATTGTTCCATGAGGCTTTATAAATATTTTTTCATTATTTTATTTTATCATCACTTCAACAAATTTATGTGTGAAGGAATTCAAACAATAAAAAAGGGTTTATATTAATAATCACCTGCAGATTTCAAGGCCATCGTGTAATTCATAATTTTTTTAGAAAGTATGCATAATTTGTCGATGAACAAGGAAGACCAAGACCAGCGTAAAATTTCTATTTTTTTGAAAATACTTCATGTAGGGGTAGATTCAGACAGGATTTAATTTAATTTAATTCCACTCCAGACCTGTTGTCGAGAGTCAGGTGCGCACTGGAAATTTTTTTTTCACCGGGGTTTTTGGCGACCCGCCCCACCACTGCTAATGAAACTTCAAACGACCAACTGTCAGTTTAAACAGAAATTTATTTCATAATTTTACAAAAAATGCTTAATATAACCACCGATGGGCGTAATCCAAAAAAGTTATCTAGACGCGATATAAGTCGAAACCGTTTGGAGCATTTTAAAAAGGAAGTCGACACCGATCTTCACACAATTACTCTAGGTTTTCAAGTAAAGTTTGCAATTTTAAAATCGTAATTTGAGTATTTCCATTTAGAACAACTATGTAAACGTCTTGAAACAAACACCACCAAGGGACTGAGCAAAGAACAAGCCAAACACTTACTCGAACAAACAGGACCCAACACTCTGACACCTTCACACCGTGAACCAGAATATGTCAAGTTCGTCAAGAACCTATTTCATGGTTAAGGAAATTTCGAGTTAGATATTTTGAATTCTATTTTGCGTTTTAGGATTCTCCATACTTTTGTGGGTAGGAGCCTTTTTGTGCTTTGTGGCAGCTGCAGTTCAGTACGTGACTGCAAATATTATAGACTTCGACAACCTGGTCCTAGGGATGGTTCTCATCTCTGTCGTCGTGGTAACTGGCTGTTTCATGTTTTATCAAGAGCATAAAAGTTCCAAGGTAAATGTGTTACTTCACTGCGTCCATGCCCATCACGATTTTTCCAGATTATGGAGTCTTTTGCCAACATGATTCCTTTGAAAGCAACGGTAATAAGAGATGGTCAACCCATTACCATTGTTACCAAAGATATCGTAATTGGAGATTTAATCGATCTCAATTTTGGAGATCGAATTCCAGCCGATGTCCGCATAATACAAAGTCAAGGACTGAGGGTAATTGGCAGTTCCGACCCATCGGTCCATCTTAACCGGAGGGTTTTTAGGTAGACAATTCGAGTTTAACCGGAGAGTCCGATCCGTTACTTCGAACCTCGGAATGCACCAGTCCAAATATTTTGGAAACAAAGAATATTGCTTTTTTTTCAACCAGCGCAATTGAAGGAACTGCCAGAGGCATATAATCTGTTTTTGTATTTTCCTCGTCCTAATGAAGTGGTTGAATTTTAGGAATTGTCGTTGCGTGTGGTGACCACACCGTAATGGGCCGCATTGCAGGCTTAACTGCACGTTTAACCGCAAATAAGACACCCATAGCTCAAGAACTCGAACACTTCATGAAAATTATAAGTTTATGGGCTTGCTTCTTGGGCATGGTGTTTGGTTGCATGGCCGTAGTATTGAACTATACTTGGATCGAATCGGCATTATTTTTAATTGGCATTATTGTTGCGAACGTTCCGGAAGGTCTCTTGGCTACAGTTACGGTCTGTCTAACCGTCACTGCAAAAAGAATGGCTTCTAAAAATTGCTTGGTTAAAAATTTGGAAGCTGTAGAAACTTTGGGCTCAACTTCCACTATTTGCTCAGACAAAACTGGAACGTTAACTCAAAACAGGATGACTGTGTGTCACGTGTGGTTTAGTTTTAAAACTTTTGCAGCCGAATCAAAAGATAACTCAAAATACCACGAGGAAGAAGGGTTTAATCTGTTGATCCGTTGTGCGACTCTCTGCAACAGAGCCGAATTTCTGCCAAATACCGCAAAGTTGCCGGTTCAACAACGCGAAGTCAGAGGCGACGCTTCCGAAGCGGCAATACTAAAATTTTGCGAAATTACCCAACTTCACGGACCATTAGACGCATACAAGAGCAAAAATCCTAAGCTGGTCGAAATACCCTTCAATTCGACCACAAAGAGTCAGGTAGCGAATTATTGGTGACAATCATTCGCCCAGAGAATAAAAAAGAAATTTTTTGTTTCAGATAAGTGTTCATGGTCTAGAAGCAGGACCATGCTTGCTTGTTATAAAAGGTGCGCCCGAGAAGGTTTTGGAAAGATGCAAGACAATTTTTCTAGACAATGACGACGTAGAGTTGACCGAAGAATTACGAGCTAGATGTGATTCGGCATGTTTGAATTTGGCAGGGCGAGGCAGGTGCACTTCAGTTTTGATTGGAGTTACGTAATAAGGACTTTTTCAGGCGAGAGAGTGTTAGGTTTCGCCGATCTGCTGCTAGATGACAAATTCACCAGAAGATATCCGTACGCGACGGATCCTCATCCAAATTTTCCACAGAAGAATTTGAGGTTTTTAGGTTTTATGGGTTTAATTGATCCGCCAAGACCACAAGTGAAAGAGGCGGTTAAGAAGTGTCGACAGGCTGGTATTAAAGTAATCATGGTGACTGGAGATCATCCGGTGAGTTTCGACCGAACCTTCCGGTTCCTTATGCTTTGTTAAACTTCGTTAGGTTACAGCAAAGTCAATAGCTCAGGCTGTTGGGATTATAACAACCGAAAATACTGTAGATGCGGCCAGCATGACCGAACAAACTCCATTGTTGGGAGAATCGAAAGCGATTGTTGTTCACGGTTCTAGCCTACGCGATATGTTATCCGAAGATTTAGACGAACTAATTTTTAGCTACAGAGAAATTGTTTTTGCTCGTACTTCCCCGACACAGAAGTTACAAATTGTGGAGAGTTGTCAGCGTTTGGGCGAAATTGGTAAAGCATTGCGGGCGGTATGAACACTTTTGGTTACTTTTAAAATTTAGTTGCTGCTACCGGAGACGGCGTTAACGATTCTCCAGCTTTGAAGAAAGCAGACGTTGGGATATCCATGGGAATAACCGGATCGGAAGTTTCGCAACAATCGGCAGACATGATTTTGCTCGACGATAATTTTGCTTCCATCGTTATTGGAATAGAAGAGGGCCGTCGTATTTTTGACAATCTGAAGAAATCGATTACCTATACTTTGGCGTCCAACGTACCGGAAATGATGCCCGTTCTTGCTTTTATTACGTTGAGCATTCCTTTACCAATAGGTATTGTGGCGATTCTGTGTATTGATTTGTTGACGGATATGATGCCGGCGATTAGCTTAGCTTACGAAAAGTCCGAAACTGATATCATGCTGAGACCACCTAGAAATCCTCGCGTGGATAGGTTGGTAACTCCGAAACTGTACTTCTATGCTTACGGGCATATTGGTCTAATGGAAGCTACCTGTCTCTTTTTTGTTTACTTTATGGTAATGGCCGAACATGGATTTATGCCCACCAGACTGTTAGGTATGAGGAATTTCAAAATCTGACTTACTCTCAGGATTGTTTTTTATATTTAGGGCTCAGAGAAGAATGGGATTCCCCCGAAATTAACGATTTGAAAGATTCTTATGGCCATGCGTGGACTTACGACGAGAGAAAAGTGTTGGAATATACTTGCTACTCCGCCGATATGGTATCGGTGGTCGTCACGCAGTGGGCAGACTTAATTGTATGCAAAACAAGATACAACTCAATTTTCACACAAGGTAGCCAAAACTGTTTGTTGAATCGAATTATAAATCAATTTTCCAACAGGAATGAATAATTGGATTTTGAATGTTAGTCTGATTGTCGAAACAGCCCTCGCAATATTTTTGACTGTTTTTCCCTATGCCCATTACATGAAATTGTACCCTGTACAATTGAGATGGTAAACGTTCTGTGTTCAAAGGTTCTAGTTTTTTGAGTTTGGGTCTTTTAGGTGGCTCTACTCGCTTCCATTTGCTGGTCTTATAATCGTGTTTGACGAATTCCGTCGATGGAACATCAGGAGTTTTCCCCAAGGTTATTTCAAAACAGATACCTATTATTAATATTATTTTATTTATTTATAAATAAATTTATACCAATACCTTCACTTTGTTTTTCTGGTCAGTTGTCAGTTGTCAAAAGGAAAAAGTTCACTAGCTTCATAAATTTTAATTTAATTTATCAAAAATGTTAAATACAAAAAGATTTATATACAAATATCGAAATTAGGAAATAGGTAGGTGTAATTTTGAATCTCTTCGCATTTATCCCATTGCTTGTCTTCTTCGTCATCTTCTTCCTCTAGAGAGCTTGTATCATTTTCTGCATATTTACCGTTAATCAGTTTTTCCAATTCTTTCACGAAAACGTTATATGAAAACTTCGTCCGCTCTCGTGGAGGATTTTCTATCATTGTCTTGCAAAATACGACTTGGGACACCATTATTAAGGCAAATAGGTATATGTATGCAAAAATAGGACTTTGTCTCAGGATGCCCATCAGAAGTCCAAGTGCAAAAAATAATTTGGATGCAAAGAGATAAGGCGGGTTCAATTGCTTGAGTATAAATAATTTTAAAGATTCCATAACGAATAATTTTGGTTCAATTTATTTCAAATTAGATGCCAAACTGACATTTCGAATTGTTTTTTTTGGTAATCATGGAATCATTTTAATCACGCCCATTGTATGGAAGTGTTGGTAAATTTCTTGAGTTTCACAGCTTGGAGGTACAGAAGACGAAAGTTTTGGATCTACAATTTTTCCTATTCTCAAAAATAACAGGAAATTTATACCCTGAAGGGTAGGCAACTTATCAAACTCAGAACGAGAAATTAATTTTTTATAAATGCTGGAAGCAAAAGAGTATATTGTACTTATGCAATACAGCAGAATTTCGAAATGATACAACAACATTTTAACTTAAATTACCATGACCCTGTCAATATTTGATTGGATAAGAAGTCACGTGTAGAATAGCATGATTTAACGTGAGTAAATACAGTAGTGGGTCGAACACTAGGTTTACGATTTGCGAGGTGTTCGCGTCGATTATTTACTTGTAATTTTTTAATTGTAAGTATTTTTCATTATTTTATTTTTTTAGATAGATATGCCGACCTGCTTTTCAAAAAAATTTAAATGTCGCACTTGAGGATTTGGATCTCAAATTTTTAATTTATTAGAATCTCTCGAAAATGTATTACTTGAGTAGGTACGCACAATAAACAGGGAGAACCGGCTAGACCACATCAAGACCTGTTTTTATTTTAGTTATTTTGTAATTTTGAATTTTTGAAAAACTACGTTCATTCTAGTAATGTTTTGATTCAACTAGGTACAGGGTTGGATTCAAGATGGTTGCGGAAAAGGGCGCCGATTCTTTCATTCACAAAGGAGCGGAGTTCGAAAAAACTATAGATATGTCACTAGGACAATTGTTTTTGATGATGCTGAAAATTCACGACCAGAAAGTACTACAAGTAAGTAAACATTTTTATCTTTTCACGTAATCGAATCATTATCTCTCTAAGCAAGTACCTATTCTACAGGTAACATAAAATACTTTTAGACTTTGATAGTATTGATCTACTTTTTTAACAACTTTGTTATTATTCGAGATATTTGAACCTACTAGTACACTCAAACTTAGAAAATCCCCCCCCTCTTTTCTGGGATTTTTGAAATAGCTGACCATATAAATTTATACTTATCCAATTAGGAGTAAAATCTCATTTTTCCGGCAAAATCAATATTGTTTATTTGCAGTTGAATAAATAATAATAAAAAATGTAAAAAATGTAATTACTTTTATTTTCCATTTTACATAAAATACATAAAATTATTATCGTGTAGAATGTGCAATGTACAACTACTTATTATTGATAAAATTTTAAATTTATATTATGTACATCATTACGTTTTCTGCTAATTAACCCGATGTAATTAGTAACCGTGTTTGTTAAAAATATTACCACGCTACGTAATTATTATAATTAATTATTCGCTGTAATGTACAGGGTATCCCCGATACACTTTACATAACTTAGGTGGTAATAGAGGACACTTGTAAGAAAAATATTTAACAACAATTTTTTTATATATTCAAACCCTCGAGAGTTAGGCCTCTTTAAAGCATTTTTTCTTCATTTCCACCTTCACATGACCATAGATCGGAAAATATTGATATTTCAGTAAAAATGGTTTGGAGCTTTTTTAAAGAGCGTGAAGTAATCTACAAACTAGATTTAAACCTTTTATTTACTAAAATCAACGGCTTTCGAGTTATGAATTAAAGTACAGAAATGTTGAAAAATTCATTCTTTTTTTTTACTAAAAAATCAATATTTTCCGAGCTATGGCCATGTGAAGGTGAAAATTAAAAAAAAGGGTTTGAATTTAGAAGAAAATTTTTCTTAGAAAAGTGTGCTCTATCACGACACTGTATATAATTCTTATTTTTTTATTTTGACAATGAAAACTTATTTATTAGCTATAATATCTCTGTTTTAGATCGATGCAGACACTGGAGAAGAACTGACTGGTACGGTAGTCCTAAATAAAGCAATATTATTAGCAAAGTGGTTAAGAAGCAAAGGCTTGGGGCCAGGAGACTGCATATCGATATGGAGCGAAAATAGTTTAGATTTTTGTATTATTCCCGTGGGATGTTTTTTAGCCGGCGTCACGTTAGCACCCATAAATTACGAATACACAAAAGGTTTGCTCTAATTTTTCTCACTTGACGAACATTTACTACTTATCATTTATAGGTGAAGCCAAACTTGTGATAAATCTATCAAAACCCACATTTATATTTTGCTCCTCAAGAACCGTAAACCAAATGATATCAGAAAAATCCAACTTTCCGTATTTGAAAAAAATTGTTTTGTTCGGAAAGAACAGGATTAATCACAAAGACGTGGAAATGTTTCAAGACATCGTTGGAAGTGCGAGCAGTGATGTGATAGATGAAAGCTTCAGTGCAACCGAAGTTGATCCTGAGCAATGTGTGGCTGTTGTTTTATGTTCTTCCGGAACGACGGGCTTGCCAAAGGGAGTTATGACGACTCATTCCAATATTACCTCACTTATTGAGATTTTAAGGTAAAACCACTTTCGCCAAGTTTTCTGGAAAACATTAAATCGGCTAAATTTTTCAATTTAGACTTGTTTGGGCGGACTCAGAATCATCTTTGGATAATAAAATAATGACTGGTGTGTCACCATTTTTCCACGGCATGGGCTTTATGGTTATGACCTTAAATTTATTAATAGGAAGTCTTATGATCGTGTACTCTCACTTTAATCCGAAACAGTTTTTGGAGTCCATACAAAAATATAAAGTAAGTGCAGAAAATCGGATACCTAAAAATACTTAATGGCGCATTTTAGATTAACATGGTTACTGTTGCTCCACCAGTTTTATTACTTTTAAACAAACATCCTATGGTTAAAGATTACGATTTATCGTCCGTTACAGAGGTTAGGAGCGGTGCAGCTCCCATAGGTAAAGATCTCGAACGTGGCGTGCTAGAAAGGTGAGCTACTGAAAATTACTAGAATAGATTAATACTGTTAATATTTTCTTTAAAGGTTAAAGCTCGACAAAATTAGCCAAAATTATGGGATGACGGAAACAACGTTGACTGTTTTAGCTCCATTTGGAGAAAAAACTCACAAGTATGGCTCTGTTGGAAAAATTGTACCAGGCATGAGTTGCAAAGTATTTAAGATTTTTGTAGAGTAAGACAATTGGAGAATATATTTTTGTTTGTAGGTGGTTGACGAAGAAGGAAATGCACTAGGTCCCTTTAAATCCGGAGAGCTTTGTTTTAAAGGTCCACTAATCATGAAGGGATACATAAATAATCCCGAAGCTACTGCAGAAGTATTTGATAGTGATAACTGGCTTCACACAGGTGATGTTGCCTATTATGACGAAGATAAAGACTTCTACATAGTCGATCGTATCAAAGAGCTGATAAAATACAAAGGATTTCAGGTATTCAGAAGATCTGGTGTTATTTGCAGTTTAATAACCTTTTTGTTTAGGTGGCACCAGCCGAACTGGAAGCTATTTTGGGTACTCACCCTGCAGTGGCGGATGCTGCCGTAGTTGGTGTCGAAGACGAACGATCAGGGGAATTACCGTTCGCATTTATAGTTAAAAAGACAAATCAATCTGTAACTGCAAAGGAAATACAGAAATTTATGTCTGGTATGTAGAACGAAGGGTTTTAAGGGTTAAAATTTCCATTAATTAATTTTTTTTTCAGAACAAGTATCGTCATTCAAACAGTTAAGGGGCGGAATTACTTTTGTTAAAGAAATACCAAGAAATCCTTCGGGAAAAATATTAAGACGTGTTCTACGTGAAACCGCCAATAAAACTCGATCGAAGCTTTAACAGTTTTTAACTTAAAATAGATAATATAACTTTTGGTTCTTTAATAAAATTTGGATTTTATTACATTTAAGTGTTATAATATTAATGTTTACCTTTTCCATCCTATTTAAGGTAGCGTTTCAAATATTTGATTTTCCAAAAATTTGATGGATTGATCTGGAGTGAAATGTTCAAAAATTACGATTTCGTTATCCCCTTCCATCAAAAATGGTGCAGGTAAATAAGCCGCTTGTTGAGGCCCAATTCTGAAATGCCTGGACAATACAAAACCATTGACGATCACGATGCCTTTCTTCCAGCCCCTCATATCCACGTAAGTGTCATGCTTTTCTTCAACGTTCAAAATTCCCCTATACAGAGCCGGACCGGTTCCAAATGTTGGTTCATGCCAACCTTGCAAATTGGTGGTCCATTTCTTCTTAAATTCCAAAGGAATGATTTCCCAATCGCTTAAATCAACATCGTTAATGGAAACATTTCCTTGCCACAAACCCTTAAACTGAACAAACTGATTGAGTTGACCAAAATTATTACGACCCCAATTTTCGACTACAATTTCCAGTGTTGCATCTTCGTAACTTTCTTCTCCCAAATTTAAAGTTGCGTCTTTTTTTCTCCAATATCCAAATCCTTCCAGATCTTTTTGTTCTGACAAAATTTTTGATTTGAGTTTGCCGTTTATCAAAACCATCGCTGCATCACAAACTCTTCCTTTAATTTTGAGAATCGAGTTTGCTTCGATATTTAAATTGTGCTTTCGGTACACAACGTACCCGTAACTTTGTCCGGAATTATTGTTGATGGGCAGGAGTTCCATAGGTAATAATTGCTCGCTCGTTATTTTCTGTTCTACTTGATTTATAATTTCGTGAAGATTTAATTCTTCCGTGATTTTTACACTTTCATATGCGACTCTTTTTATTTCGGATGGAAGATTTGGAAGTTTTGTCGGTACAGGATTGTGAATATCAATTAAGTCTTTAGTTACGAAATATTTACTGGCATAATCGCCATCCTCTGTTAGAGGTGCATCGTAGTCGTAGCTAGTGGTGTCCGGTTGGAAACCTTGGTTGTCAGTGCTTGAATCTCGTATATTGGCGCCATTCATGAAACCCCAATTCGTACCTCCATGAAACATGTAAAAGTTGATAGATGATGGATAACTCAATATATCGTTAACCACCGAGAAAAAATCTTCATCTGTTTTAGTATGATGCTCTTCTGTCCAATGGTCAAACCATCCCGACCAGTATTCCATCACCATGGAGGCATTTCCCGGTTGATAGGTTTGCAAAATATCCAATTCTCTCTTTGCGTTGTTCTGAAAATTAGCGGTGTAGAGAACGTCGGGAACCATTCCAGTTTTCCCAATGGAAGGCATATCGGAAGTAAATATAAGCTCAACTACATCGTTGCTTTTAAACAATTCCCTTAGACTTATTAAGTAATCGTAATCGTTATTTCTGACACTTCCGTATTCGTTTTCAATTTGGAACGCTATGACTGGACCTCCTCGGGTGAATTGCAGAGCAGTTAAAATGGTAAAGAAAGTAGAAAAAAATCGTCTTACGTGACCCATGAAGACTTCATCTGACGTTCTAACTTTAATTCCTTTTTCTCGTAAGAGCCAACTGGGCAGTCCACCAAATTCCCATTCCGAACAGATATACGGACCGGGACGAACGATGGCTAATAAATCTTCTTCTTGGGCAATTTTGAGAAACTTTTCGATATCCAAAAATTCCTGAAAGTCGCTACCTCCTTGTCCAAAATCGTACACGCCTTGTTCTGGTTCGTGAAGATTCCATGGCACGTAAGTTTCAACGGCATTCAATCCAGCTGCTCGCATTTTTCTCAGTCTGTCTCGCCAGTACTCTTGAGGTACCCGAAAATAATGCATGGCTCCACTGAATAATGTTATGTTTTTATTATTCAAAGTAAAATGCGATTGACTTGCCGATAGTCCGGAAGTGATTCCTTCCGAAGTATAGTATTCGTAAAGAGTAGGTAAATTCATTTTGGGAAACTGCACGTTTTCAATTATACTGTTACCAAGAAAACAACAATTTTCTCCTAGTAGCAATCTATTTATTCAATCGATTAATCCATTATCAATTGATAAGATACCATAAGTTGTTTTTTGGTTGCTCCAACAATTGGCACTTCAAAATGTTGACCGCTAATGAAATAAATAAATAAATAAATAAATATAAGCAAATATTTTTAATAAAATAAACAATAAATGTAATTAAATTAAAATAAAGTGAAATAACAATAAATATTTCTGCTACAAAAATAAATAGATAATATTATATTATGCAATGAAAATAAAATAAATTAAACATATTTCCTAACAATGACAACCACTATGTGGGTAGAAATAATATCTGATTTAAAAAATTTAAAAAAAAATCTGATGTGGCCATCGCATAACTTTCCGAATTATTAAAAGTAACTCCAAATTTACCTCGGGTAGAAAAAACTAAAATACTCGTCAGAGCATGATCAGCAATAATCGTGAAAAACATTTAAAAAATTCTATGTATAAAAAAATTTTAGATTTTATTAAAAAAATTTTTATTTTGTTTTTATTTTAGAAACAAATTTATAGAACAAAAGTTGTAAGTAATTTGATACTGATAATTTTTTGTCATAATAAACTGTTACCTATTTCATTGCGTTTCGAAGATATGATGGATTATGTTTTATCGCTTCAAGTATAAAACCCTCCGTTCCAAAAAAATAATTTCTTTTATTAAAAAAATGTTTATATATAAGAAAAAAGAAAATAAAAATAATATTATCAAGTGAGAAGAATAAACACTTGACCTAAATAATAAATTTTACATTTTCGATATTCCTGTTCTAAATATTTTTCTAAAATGTAGAAATTATGATTTAAATTTTTTTTTCAAATTCCAAGACTTTTTTTGGATTCTTTGAAAACAAATTATTACTTTTTTAAATAATTTACGGTATCTTATCAATCGATGACGTTCGATAGCGGTACAATGGCTTAAATTGAATAAATAGATTTAAACTATGAGAAAGTAGTTGTTTTTTTCGGTAATTATTGAACAGTAAACATCAAATGTACTTTTAATAACTTTCGGTAAAATGAATTTACCTACTCTATATGAACATTACACTTCGGATGGGATCACTTCCGGATTATCGGCAAGTCAATCGTATTTTACGTTAAATAACAAAAATATTACTTTATTCAGTGGTGCCATGCATTATTTTCGGGTACCTCAAGAGTACTGGCGAGACAGACTTAGAAAAATGCGAGCAGCTGGATTAAACGCCGTGGAAACTTACGTGCCATGGAATCTTCACGAACCAGAACCAGGTGTGTACGATTTTGGACAAGGAGGTAGCGACTTTCAGGAATTTTTGGATATCGAAAAGTTTCTCAAAATTGCCCAAGAAGAAGATTTATTAGCCATCGTTCGTCCCGGTCCGTACATCTGTGCCGAATGGGAATTTGGTGGACTGCCGAGTTGGCTCTTACGAGAAAAAGGAATTAAAGTTAGAACGTCAGATGAAGTCTTCATGGGTCACGTAAGACGATTTTTTTCTACTTTCTTTACCATTTTAACTGCTCTGCAATTCACTCGAGGAGGTCCAGTCATAGCGTTCCAGATTGAAAACGAATACGGAAGCGTCAGAAATAACGATTACGATTACTTAATAAGTCTAAGGGAATTGTTTAAAAGCAACGACGTCGTTGAGCTTATATTTACTTCCGATACGCCGTCCCTTGGAAAAACTGGAATGGTTCCCGACGTTCTCTACACCGCCAATTTTCAGAACAACGCAAAAAGAGAATTGAACATTTTGCAACGCTATCAGCCAGGAAATGCTTCCATGGTGATGGAATATTGGACGGGATGGTTTGATCATTGGACCGAAAAGCATCACACTAAAAGCGATGAAGGTTTTTCTAAAGTTGTTAATGATATTTTAAGTTTTCCGGCATCCATCAACTTTTATATGTTTCATGGAGGGACGAATTGGGGTTTCATGAATGGAGCAAACATTTTTGGTTTAATAAGTACTGATAACAGAGGTTACAAACCGGACACCAGCAGTTATGACTACGATGCTCCTCTAACAGAGGATGGCGACTATGCCAGTAAATATTTCGTAACCAAAGACTTAATTGACATTCACAACGCTATACCGACAAAACTTCCAAGTCTTCCACTCCAAATAAAAAGAGTAGCATATGAAAGTGTAAAAATCACGGAAGAATTAAATCTTCAGGAAATTGTAAATCAAGTAGAACAAAAAATAACGAAAGAGCAATTATTACCTATGGAACTCCTGCCCATCAACAATAATTCCGGACAAAGTTACGGATACGTTGTGTACCGGAAGCACAATTTAAATATCGAAGCAAACTCGATTCTCAAAATTAAAGGAAGAGTTTGTGATGCAGCGATGGTTTTGATAAACGGGGAACTGAAATCAAAAATTTTGACTAAACAAAAAGATCTGAATGGATTTGGATATTGGAGAAAAAAAGACGGAACGTTAAATTTGGGAGCAGAAAGTTATCAAAATGCAACACTCGAAATTGTAGTCGAAAATTGGGGTCGTAGTAATTTTGGTTTGTTTATTAGTCAGTTTAATCAATTTAAGGGTTTGTGGCAAGGAAACGTTTCCATTAACGATATTGATTTAAGCAATTGGGAAATTGTTCCTTTGGAATTTAAGAAGAAATGGACCAGCAATTTGCAAGGTTGGCACGAACCAACATTTGGAACTGGTCCAGCGCTGTATAGAGGAATTTTGAAAGTGGAAGAAAAGCATGACACTTATGTGGATATGAGGGGTTGGAACAAAGGTATCGTCATCGTCAATGGTTTTGTGTTGTCGAGGCATTTCAGAATTGGGCCTCAACAAGCGGCTTATTTACCTGCACCACTTTTGAATGAAGGAGATAACGAAATCGTAATATTTGAACATTTTACTCCGGATCAATCAATTAAGTTTTCGGAAAATCAAATATTTGAAACGCTCCCTTAACCAGAATTGTACTATTTAAATTTTGCTTATGTTACATAATACAAACCTGAATTAAAATAATTTTTTTTAAAGCTGAGTTTAATTTTTTTAGTCCTATCTTGACTGTACTAAATGGCGTTTTTTTAGTTCAGAAGCTTTCATTGGAACCAAGTGGTTAATAAAATATAATATTCACATTCGAAATAAAATAACCATTTATTGAACAAAATTTTAAGGGCTGTTACAAGTTGACCTTTGGGAACTTAAATTAACATATATAATGGCTTAAAGTTTAACTGCAAGTAAACTTAATTTTTACAATAGAATAAAAGTACCCTTAAAATACATAAGTAAATCACTTACGATGGTTCTTATTTTTGTGTAATATGCACTAAAATATTACTATACATACGCGATACTAAGTCATTTCTGATAGGCTAATTACGCTTTCTTATAATCATTTTTAGGACCGGGCTGTGCTGGTCGTGTACCATTAAGGTAAAACATACCGGTGGACTTTCCAAAACCAAATGTCATTAAAAGGAAGCTTACTCCGATAAATAGGTGAGCGTTATATCTCCGCTGTTTTGCTTCATGGTGTGTCTTCCAACATCCTTGAGGTGTGGGCAGATCGTTCATGGTTCCTCTGATCTCTCCGAGGTATGCCTTGCCTCTCCTTTGCACTGTTCAACAAATTTAGTTATGTAATCAACCATTTTTTTAAATTATTTAATTTTACTTAAATCCAACCCAAATCGTAAAATTATTGTTAAATAATTAATGAAAGTCTACGTAGCTTTTTTATTATTTTAAAAATTTAGATAAAAAGCAGACAAGATGAAAAGGTCGAATAAAAATATGCGATTCTAAAATTGACATATAATCGTGCATACCTTGAGCAATGAGGGAAGTTCGCAATAAATTTGAAGCCCGATTCATCCTGTGTCTTTGTGATTTATGAGCTCTTTACAAGAATTCTGTTTCAATCGTAAGAAGAGTTGGTATAAAAAAAAAGTTACGAGTATTTCGAACTGACAGTTTCACTTTTTGACAGAACTAGCTCAGGCAACTTGATCGACATAGGTTTTTGGTTCGTAACCAACTCTAAAACAAAGTTACTAACAGATTTTAAACCTTACCGCGAATTATAAATCTAATTAAAATAGAGCAATTAGAGGTGTATTTTCGCGAGGTACCAAAAGTAACCGGTTGCAACCGCTACTATTTTGGCGACAAAACGGTTGTAGGGGAGGTAGTTTACGTTCAAATATTTACCTAACCGAAGCAACCGCTGTCAGGCAGTGGTTACATATAGCGGTTGTAGTGAAGTGCCCGCCACATTTAAAATTTGAATATTTCTTGAGTACTTTAACTACGATAAAAACATTATTGAGCACATTTCTTTGTATTTATGTTATACTTATTACATTTATCTAGATTGTGAGTTCAAAAATTGTAGGTACAATAATAGCTTTTCAAATAAATTATCTAACTCTTCAAAAATATATTAAATTCCTAAAGATAATCACTTGGTAGTAATCACAAATAGCATAAAAGGTTGCACATTACCATCCGACAAGGAACTGTAAAATTATTTATTAATAATTATCACTATTTTTTTTAAATTAAAAATTCTAAGGTAAAGGTAAAATGCAAAATTAATAATTAAATATCGGCAAAGATAAAAATGAAATTAAACAAATCCAGGAAAGCTACCTGCTTCGGTTAAATTATTTTAAAACATTTTTTAATTTAGGTAGGTACACATCGTATTAAATTCCAATTCTCATTAAAATCTTAATTAGAATGAAGTTTTTGTGAATTCTGATACATAATTTACATTTCATACTCACAAAAAAGTAAATTATTTTACTTGTTTCATTTTTAAAAAAGTATGGTTAGTTTCCAATTTTCGCGGTCATTTAAAATTAGTAGTGGGAGAAGTACCGCAAACAACCAACCGGTCCCTCGCGAAAATACACCTTAGTACTCTGAAATCTTAAAAATTGCCTGGCTAATTTATTTGATAAATTAAACAAAAATAATTAGTGTTTAGTTTAAACTCGTTAACAATTAAATAATTTATATTTAACGCAAAATAAAATATGAAAAAGCAACAATAACGCGTAATTTTGAAATATTTTGAACTTTCAAGATTACACGTTATAAAATCGAGGTTTGGTTTACAAATTACAAATTTCCCTTTTATTGGAATAACAAAAGGGGCAGGAGCAAATTATTCAGTATTTCTCTGCAAAGTTCTGCATTCCTGATACTTCTAAGTTTGGTTTACAAATTACAAATTTACTTTTTATTGGGATAACAAGACGGACAGGAGTAAATTATTCAATATTCCTCTGCGAGATCTGTACTCCTGATACTTCAAAGTACAAAAAGTGGAATTCGGCAGCTTCTTTCACTGTTTCTTACGTATTTTGATCAGAAAATTCGAATGGCGCAGTCAGATTTCTCGTAAGTATGATATTTTTTATTTTATTTGGCTTTAAACGTAACACATGAGGGGTCAATTTGCCCACCTTTGTTTTGCGATTTTACATAGTTTTGATTGATTCCGCGAGGTTCTGAGGGCTGTATCTAGCAGTAGGCATCTAAGTACGTCGATTTAAGTATTAAAAAGGCCCCCTAAATTTTTTAAGATTTTTGAAAAAAACGTAAGGTTAACCCCTTTGGTGTTTTTTGACCCCAAAAAATGAAAAGTGGAATTCGGCAGCTTCTTTCACTGTTTCTTACGTATTTTGATCAGAAAATTCGAATGGCACAGTCAGATTTCTCGTAAGTATGATATTTTTTATTTTATTTGGCTTTAAACGTAACACACAAGGGGTCAATTTGCCCTCCTTTGTTTCGCGATTTTACACAGTTTTAATTGATTCCGCGAGGTTCTGAGGGCTGTATGCAGCAGTAGGCAACTAAGTACGTCGATTTAAGTATTAAAAAGGCCCCCTAAATTTTTTAAGATTTTTGAAAAAAACGTAAGGTTAACCCCTTTGGTGTTTTTTGACCCCAAAAAATGAAAAGTGGAATTCGGCAGCTTCTTTCACTGTTTCTTACGTATTTTGATCAGAAAATTCGAATATCGCAGTCAGATTTCTCGTAAGTATGATATTTTTTATTTTATTTGGCTTTAAACGTAACACATAAGGGGTCAATTTGCCCTCCTTTGTTTTGCGATTTTACACAGTTTTAATTGATTCCGCGAGGTTCTGAGGGCTGTATCCAGCAGTAGGCATCTAAGTACGTCGATTTAAGTAATAAAAAGGCCCCCTAAATTTTTTAAGATTTTTGAAAAAAACGTAAGGTTAACCCCTTTGGTGTTTTTTGACCCCAAAAAATGAAAAGTGGAATTCGGCAGCTTCTTTCACTGTTTCTTACGTATTTTGATCAAAAAATTCGAATGGCGCAGTCAGATTTCTCGTAAGTATGATATTTTTTATTTTATTTGGCTTTAAACGTAACACATAAGGGGTCAATTTGCCCTCCTTTGTTTCGCGATTTTACACAGTTTTAATTGATTCCGCGAGGTTCTGAGGGCTGTATCCAGCAGTAGGCATCTAAGTACGTCGATTTAAGTATTAAAAAGGCCCCCTAAATTTTTTAAGATTTTTGAAAAAAACGTAAGGTTAACCCCTTTGGTGTTTTTTGACCCCAAAAAATGAAAAGTGGAATTCGGCAGCTTCTTTCACTGTTTCTTACGTATTTTGATCAGAAAATTCGAATGGCGCAGTCAGATTTCTCGTAAGTATGATATTTTTTATTTTATTTGGCTTTAAACGTAACACATAAGGGGTCAATTTGCCCTCCTTTGTTTCGCGATTTTACACAGTTTTAATTGATTCCGCGAGGTTCTGAGGGCTGTATCCAGCAGTAGGCATCTAAGTACGTCGATTTAAGTAATAAAAAGGCCCCCTAAATTTTTTAAGATTTTTGAAAATAACGTAAGGTTAACCCCTTTGGTGTTTTTTGACCCCAAAAAATGAAAAGTGGAATTCGGCAGCTTCTTTCACTGTTTCTTACGTATTTTGATCAGAAAATTCGAATGGCGCAGTCAGATTTCTCGTAAGTATGATATTTTTTATTTTATTTGGCTTTAAACGTAACACATAAGGGGTCAATTTGCCCACCTTTGTTTTGCGATTTTACACAGTTTTAATTGATTCCGCGAGGTTCTGAGGGCTGTATCCAGCAGTAGGCATCTAAGTACGTCGATTTAAGTAATAAAAAGGCCCCCTAAATTTTTTAAGATTTTTGAAAAAAACGTAAGGTTAACCCCTTTTGTGTTTTTTGACCCCAAAAAATGAAAAGTGGAATTCGGCAGCTTCTTTCACTGTTTCTTACGTATTTTGATCAGAAAATTCGAATGGCGCAGTCAGATTTCTCGTAAGTATGATATTTTTTATTTTATTTGGCTTTAAACGTAACACATAAGGGGTCAATTTGCCCTCCTTTGTTTCGCGATTTTACACAGTTTTAATTGATTCCGCGAGGTTCTGAGGGCTGTATCCAGCAGTAGGCATCTAAGTACGTCGATTTAAGTAATAAAAAGGCCCCCTAAATTTTTTAAGATTTTTGAAAAAAACGTAAGGTTAACCCCTTTGGTGTTTTTTGACCCCAAAAAAAGAAAAGTGGAATTCGGCAGCTTCTTTCACTGTTTCTTACGTATTTTGATCAGAAAATTCGAATGGCGCAGTCAGATTTCTCGTAAGTATGATATTTTTTATTTTATTTGGCTTTAAACGTAACACATAAGGGGTCAATTTGCCCTCCTTTGTTTCGCGATTTTACACAGTTTTAATTGATTCCGCGAGGTTCTGAGGGCTGTATCCAGCAGTAGGCATCTAAGTACGTCGATTTAAGTAATAGAAAGGCCCCCTAAATTTTTTAAGATTTTTGAAAAAAACGTAAGGTTAACCCCTTTGGTGTTTTTTGACCCCAAAAAATGAAAAGTGGAATTCGGCAGCTTCTTTCACTGTTTCTTACGTATTTTGATCAAAAAATTCGAATGGCGCAGTCAGATTTCTCGTAAGTATGATATTTTTTATTTTATTTGGCTTTAAACGTAACACATAAGGGGTCAATTTGCCCTCCTTTGTTTCGCGATTTTACACAGTTTTAATTGATTCCGCGAGGTTCTGAGGGCTGTATCCAGCAGTAGGCATCTAAGTACGTCGATTTAAGTAATAAAAAGGCCCCCTAAATTTTTTAAGATTTTTGAAAAAAACGTAAGGTTAACCCCTTTGGTGTTTTTTGACCCCAAAAAATGAAAAGTGGAATTCGGCAGCTTCTTTCACTGTTTCTTACGTATTTTGATCAAAAAATTCGAATGGCGCAGTCAGATTTCTCGTAAGTATGATATTTTTTATTTTATTTGGCTTTAAACGTAACACATAAGGGGTCAATTTGCCCTCCTTTGTTTCGCGATTTTACACAGTTTTAATTGATTCCGCGAGGTTCTGAGGGCTGTATCCAGCAGTAGGCATCTAAGTACGTCGATTTAAGTAATAAAAAGGCCCCCTAAATTTTTTAAGATTTTTGAAAAAAACGTAAGGTTAACCCCTTTGGTGTTTTTTGACCCCAAAAAATGAAAAGTGGAATTCGGCAGCTTCTTTCACTGTTTCTTACGTACTTTGATCAGAAAATTCGAATGGCGCAGTCAGATTTCTCGTAAGTATGATATTTTTTATTTTATTTGGCTTTAAACGTAACACATAAGGGGTCAATTTGCCCTCCTTTGTTTCGCGATTTTACACAGTTTTAATTGATTCCGCGAGGTTCTGAGGGCTGTATCCAGCAGTAGGCATCTAAGTACGTCGATTTAAGTAATAAAAAGGCCCCCTAAATTTTTTAAGATTTTTGAAAAAAACGTAAGGTTAACCCCTTTTGTGTTTTTTGACCCCAAAAAATGAAAAGTGGAATTCGGCAGCTTCTTTCACTGTTTCTTACGTATTTTGATCAGAAAATTCGAATGGCGCAGTCAGATTTCTCGTAAGTATGATATTTTTTATTTTATTTGGCTTTAAACGTAACACATAAGGGGTCAATTTGCCCTCCTTTGTTTCGCGATTTTACACAGTTTTAATTGATTCCGGGAGGTTCTTAGGGCTGTATCCAGCAGTAGGCATTTAAGTACGTCGATTTAAGTAATAAAAAGGCCCCCTAAATTTTTTAAGATTTTTGAAAAAAACGTAAGGTTAACCCCTTTGGTGTTTTTTGACCCCAAAAAATGAAAAGTGGAATTCGGCAGCTTCTTTCACTGTTTCTTACGTATTTTGATCAGAAAATTCGAATGGCGCAGTCAGATTTCTCGTAAGTATGATATTTTTTATTTTATTTGGCTTTAAACGTAACACATAAGGGGTCAATTTGCCCTCCTTTGTTTCGCGATTTTACACAGTTTTAATTGATTCCGGGAGGTTCTTAGGGCTGTATCCAGCAGTAGGCATCTAAGTACGTCGATTTAAGTAATAATAAGGCCCCCTAAATTTTTTAAGATTTTTGAAAAAAACGTAAGGTTAACCCCTTTGGTGTTTTTTGACCCCAAAAAATGAAAAGTGGAATTCGGCAGCTTCTTTCACTGTTTCTTACGTATTTTGATCAGAAAATTCGAATGGCGCAGTCAGATTTCTCGTAAGTATGATATTTTTTATTTTATTTGGCTTTAAACGTAACACATAAGGGGTCAATTTGCCCTCCTTTGTTTCGTGATTTTACACAGTTTTAATTGATTCCGGGAGGTTCTTAGGGCTGTATCCAGCAGTAGGCATCTAAGTACGTCGATTTAAGTAATAATAAGGCCCCCTAAATTTTTTAAGATTTTTGAAAAAAACGTAAGGTTAACCCCTTTGGTGTTTTTTGACCCCAAAAAATGAAAAGTGGAATTCGGCAGCTTCTTTCACTGTTTCTTACGTATTTTGATCAGAAAATTCGAATGGCGCAGTCAGATTTCTCGTAAGTATGATATTTTTTATTTTATTTGGCTTTAAACGTAACACATAAGGGGTCAATTTGCCCTCCTTTGTTTCGCGATTTTACACAGTTTGAATTGATTCCGCGAGGTTCTGAGGGCTGTATCCAGCAGTAGGCATCTAAGTACGTCGATTTAAGTAATAAAAAGGCCCCCTAAATTTTTTAAGATTTTTGAAAAAAACGTAAGGTTAACACCTTTGGTGTTTTTTGACCCCAAAAAATGAAAAGTGGAATTCGGCAGCTTCTTTCACTGTTTCTTACGTATTTTGATCAGAAAATTCGAATGGCGCAGTCAGATTTCTCGTAAGTATGATATTTTTTATTTTATTTGGCTTTAAACGTAACACATAAGGGGTCAATTTGCCCTCCTTTGTTTCGCGATTTTACACAGTTTTAATTGATTCCGGGAGGTTCTTAGGGCTGTATCCAGCAGTAGGCATTTAAGTACGTCGATTTAAGTAATAAAAAGGCCCCCTAAATTTTTTAAGATTTTTGAAAAAAACGTAAGGTTAACCCCTTTGGTGTTTTTTGACCCCAAAAAATGAAAAGTGGAATTCGGCAGCTTCTTTCACTGTTTCTTACGTATTTTGATCAGAAAATTCGAATGGCGCAGTCAGATTTCTCGTAAGTATGATATTTTTTATTTTATTTGGCTTTAAACGTAACACATAAGGGGTCAATTTGCCCTCCTTTGTTTCGCGATTTTACACAGTTTTAATTGATTCCGGGAGGTTCTTAGGGCTGTATCCAGCAGTAGGCATCTAAGTACGTCGATTTAAGTAATAATAAGGCCCCCTAAATTTTTTAAGATTTTTGAAAAAAACGTAAGGTTAACCCCTTTGGTGTTTTTTGACCCCAAAAAATGAAAAGTGGAATTCGGCAGCTTCTTTCACTGTTTCTTACGTATTTTGATCAGAAAATTCGAATGGCGCAGTCAGATTTCTCGTAAGTATGATATTTTTTATTTTATTTGGCTTTAAACGTAACACATAAGGGGTCAATTTGCCCTCCTTTGTTTCGTGATTTTACACAGTTTTAATTGATTCCGGGAGGTTCTTAGGGCTGTATCCAGCAGTAGGCATCTAAGTACGTCGATTTAAGTAATAATAAGGCCCCCTAAATTTTTTAAGATTTTTGAAAAAAACGTAAGGTTAACCCCTTTGGTGTTTTTTGACCCCAAAAAATGAAAAGTGGAATTCGGCAGCTTCTTTCACTGTTTCTTACGTATTTTGATCAGAAAATTCGAATGGCGCAGTCAGATTTCTCGTAAGTATGATATTTTTTATTTTATTTGGCTTTAAACGTAACACATAAGGGGTCAATTTGCCCTCCTTTGTTTCGCGATTTTACACAGTTTGAATTGATTCCGCGAGGTTCTGAGGGCTGTATCCAGCAGTAGGCATCTAAGTACGTCGATTTAAGTAATAATAAGGCCCCCTAAATTTTTTAAGATTTTTGAAAAAAACGTAAGGTTAACCCCTTTGGTGTTTTTTGACCCCAAAAAATGAAAAGTGGAATTCGGCAGCTTCTTTCACTGTTTCTTACGTATTTTGATCAGAAAATTCGAATGGCGCAGTCAGATTTCTCGTAAGTATGATATTTTTTATTTTATTTGGCTTTAAACGTAACACATAAGGGGTCAATTTGCCCTCCTTTGTTTCGCGATTTTACACAGTTTGAATTGATTCCGCGAGGTTCTGAGGGCTGTATCCAGCAGTAGGCATCTAAGTACGTCGATTTAAGTAATAAAAAGGCCCCCTAAATTTTTTAAGATTTTTGAAAAAAACGTAAGGTTAACCCCTTTGGTGTTTTTTGACCCCAAAAAATGAAAAGTGGAATTCGGCAGCTTCTTTCACTGTTTCTTACGTATTTTGATCAGAAAATTCGAATGGCGCAGTCAGATTTCTCGTAAGTATGATATTTTTTATTTTATTTGGCTTTAAACGTAACACATAAGGGGTCAATTTGCCCTCCTTTGTTTCGTGATTTTACACAGTTTTAATTGATTCCGGGAGGTTCTTAGGGCTGTATCCAGCAGTAGGCATCTAAGTACGTCGATTTAAGTAATAATAAGGCCCCCTAAATTTTTTAAGATTTTTGAAAAAAACGTAAGGTTAACCCCTTTGGTGTTTTTTGACCCCAAAAAATGAAAAGTGGAATTCGGCAGCTTCTTTCACTGTTTCTTACGTATTTTGATCAGAAAATTCGAATGGCGCAGTCAGATTTCTCGTAAGTATGATATTTTTTATTTTATTTGGCTTTAAACGTAACACATAAGGGGTCAATTTGCCCTCCTTTGTTTCGCGATTTTACACAGTTTGAATTGATTCCGCGAGGTTCTGAGGGCTGTATCCAGCAGTAGGCATCTAAGTACGTCGATTTAAGTAATAAAAAGGCCCCCTAAATTTTTTAAGATTTTTGAAAAAAACGTAAGGTTAACCCCTTTGGTGTTTTTTGACCCCAAAAAATGAAAAGTGGAATTCGGCAGCTTCTTTCACTGTTTCTTACGTATTTTGATCAGAAAATTCGAATGGCGCAGTCAGATTTCTCGTAAGTATGATATTTTTTATTTTATTTGGCTTTAAACGTAACACATAAGGGGTCAATTTGCCCTCCTTTGTTTCGTGATTTTACACAGTTTTAATTGATTCCGGGAGGTTCTTAGGGCTGTATCCAGCAGTAGGCATCTAAGTACGTCGATTTAAGTAATAATAAGGCCCCCTAAATTTTTTAAGATTTTTGAAAAAAACGTAAGGTTAACCCCTTTGGTGTTTTTTGACCCCAAAAAATGAAAAGTGGAATTCGGCAGCTTCTTTCACTGTTTCTTACGTATTTTGATCAGAAAATTCGAATGGCGCAGTCAGATTTCTCGTAAGTATGATATTTTTTATTTTATTTGGCTTTAAACGTAACACATAAGGGGTCAATTTGCCCTCCTTTGTTTCGCGATTTTACACAGTTTGAATTGATTCCGCGAGGTTCTGAGGGCTGTATCCAGCAGTAGGCATCTAAGTACGTCGATTTAAGTAATAAAAAGGCCCCCTAAATTTTTTAAGATTTTTGAAAAAAACGTAAGGTTAACACCTTTGGTGTTTTTTGACCCCAAAAAATGAAAAGTGGAATTCGGCAGCTTCTTTCACTGTTTCTTACGTATTTTGATCAGAAAATTCGAATGGCGCAGTCAGATTTCTCGTAAGTATGATATTTTTTATTTTATTTGGCTTTAAACGTAACACATAAGGGGTCAATTTGCCCTCCTTTGTTTCGCGATTTTACACAGTTTTAATTGATTCCGGGAGGTTCTTAGGGCTGTATCCAGCAGTAGGCATTTAAGTACGTCGATTTAAGTAATAAAAAGGCCCCCTAAATTTTTTAAGATTTTTGAAAAAAACGTAAGGTTAACCCCTTTGGTGTTTTTTGACCCCAAAAAATGAAAAGTGGAATTCGGCAGCTTCTTTCACTGTTTCTTACGTATTTTGATCAGAAAATTCGAATGGCGCAGTCAGATTTCTCGTAAGTATGATATTTTTTATTTTATTTGGCTTTAAACGTAACACATAAGGGGTCAATTTGCCCTCCTTTGTTTCGCGATTTTACACAGTTTGAATTGATTCCGCGAGGTTCTGAGGGCTGTATCCAGCAGTAGGCATCTAAGTACGTCGATTTAAGTAATAAAAAGGCCCCCTAAATTTTTTAAGATTTTTGAAAAAAACGTAAGGTTAACACCTTTGGTGTTTTTTGACCCCAAAAAATGAAAAGTGGAATTCGGCAGCTTCTTTCACTGTTTCTTACGTATTTTGATCAGAAAATTCGAATGGCGCAGTCAGATTTCTCGTAAGTATGATATTTTTTATTTTATTTGGCTTTAAACGTAACACATAAGGGGTCAATTTGCCCTCCTTTGTTTCGCGATTTTACACAGTTTTAATTGATTCCGGGAGGTTCTTAGGGCTGTATCCAGCAGTAGGCATCTAAGTACGTCGATTTAAGTAATAATAAGGCCCCCTAAATTTTTTAAGATTTTTGAAAAAAACGTAAGGTTAACCCCTTTGGTGTTTTTTGACCCCAAAAAATGAAAAGTGGAATTCGGCAGCTTCTTTCACTGTTTCTTACGTATTTTGATCAGAAAATTCGAATGGCGCAGTCAGATTTCTCGTAAGTATGATATTTTTTATTTTATTTGGCTTTAAACGTAACACATAAGGGGTCAATTTGCCCTCCTTTGTTTCGTGATTTTACACAGTTTTAATTGATTCCGGGAGGTTCTTAGGGCTGTATCCAGCAGTAGGCATCTAAGTACGTCGATTTAAGTAATAATAAGGCCCCCTAAATTTTTTAAGATTTTTGAAAAAAACGTAAGGTTAACCCCTTTGGTGTTTTTTGACCCCAAAAAATGAAAAGTGGAATTCGGCAGCTTCTTTCACTGTTTCTTACGTATTTTGATCAGAAAATTCGAATGGCGCAGTCAGATTTCTCGTAAGTATGATATTTTTTATTTTATTTGGCTTTAAACGTAACACATAAGGGGTCAATTTGCCCTCCTTTGTTTCGCGATTTTACACAGTTTGAATTGATTCCGCGAGGTTCTGAGGGCTGTATCCAGCAGTAGGCATCTAAGTACGTCGATTTAAGTAATAAAAAGGCCCCCTAAATTTTTTAAGATTTTTGAAAAAAACGTAAGGTTAACACCTTTGGTGTTTTTTGACCCCAAAAAATGAAAAGTGGAATTCGGCAGCTTCTTTCACTGTTTCTTACGTATTTTGATCAGAAAATTCGAATGGCGCAGTCAGATTTCTCGTAAGTATGATATTTTTTATTTTATTTGGCTTTAAACGTAACACATAAGGGGTCAATTTGCCCTCCTTTGTTTCGCGATTTTACACAGTTTTAATTGATTCCGCGAGGTTCTGAGGGCTGTATCCAGCAGTAGGCATCTAAGTACGTCGATTTAAGTAATAAAAAGGCCCCCTAAATTTTTTAAGATTTTTGAAAAAAACGTAAGGTTAACCCCTTTGGTGTTTTTTGACCCCAAAAAATGAAAAGTGGAATTCGGCAGCTTCTTTCACTGTTTCTTACGTACTTTGATCAGAAAATTCGAATGGCGCAGTCAGATTTCTCGTAAGTATGATATTTTTTATTTTATTTGGCTTTAAAAGTAACACATAAGGGGTCAATTTGCCCACCTTTGTTTTGCGATTTTACACAGTTTTAATTGGTTCCGCGAGGTTCTGAGGGCTGTATCCAGCAGTAGGCATCTAAGTACGTCGATTTAAGTAATAAAAAGGCCCCCTAAATTTTTTAAGATTTTTGAAAAAAACGTAAGGTTAACCCCTTTTGTGTTTTTTGACCCCAAAAAATGAAAAGTGGAATT
Organism: Cantharis nigra; assembly: GCA_958510845.1. NCBI lineage: Eukaryota > Metazoa > Arthropoda > Insecta > Coleoptera > Cantharidae > Cantharis > Cantharis nigra. Next base: position 46,106,799 of record OY294030.1, on the reverse strand, counting down.
CGGCAGCTTCTTTCACTGTTTCTTACGTATTTTGATCAGAAAATTCGAATGGCGCAGTCAGATTTCTCGTAAGTATGATATTTTTTATTTTATTTGGCTTTAAACGTAACACATAAGGGGTCAATTTGCCCTCCTTTGTTTCGCGATTTTACACAGTTTTAATTGATTCCGCGAGGTTCTGAGGGCTGTATCCAGCAGTAGGCATCTAAGTACGTCGATTTAAGTAATAAAAAGGCCCCCTAAATTTTTTAAGATTTTTGAAAAAAACGTAAGGTTAACCCCTTTGGTGTTTTTTGACCCCAAAAAATGAAAAGTGGAATTCGGCAGCTTCTTTCACTGTTTCTTACGTACTTTGATCAGAAAATTCGAATGGCGCAGTCAGATTTCTCGTAAGTATGATATTTTTTATTTTATTTGGCTTTAAACGTAACACATAAGGGGTCAATTTGCCCACCTTTGTTTTGCGATTTTACATAGTTTTGATTGATTCCGCGAGGTTCTGAGGGCTGTATCCAGCAGTAGGCATCTAAGTACGTCGATTTAAGTATTAAAAAGGCCCCCTAAATTTTTTAAGATTTTTGAAAAAAACGTAAGGATAACCCCTTTGGTGTTTTTTGACCCCAAAAAATGAAAAGTGGAATTCGGCAGCTTCTTTCACTGTTTCTTACGTATTTTGATCAGAAAATTCGAATGGCGCAGTCAGATTTCTCGTAAGTATGATATTTTTTATTTTATTTGGCTTTAAACGTAACACATAAGGGGTCAATTTGCCCTCCTTTGTTTCGCGATTTTACACAGTTTTAATTGATTCCGCGAGGTTCTGAGGGCTGTATCCAGCAGTAGGCATCTAAGTACGTCGATGTAAGTAATAAAAAGGCCCCCTAAATTTTTTAAGATTTTTGAAAAAAACGTAAGGTTAACCCCTTTTGTGTTTTTTGACCCCAAAAAATGAAAAGTGGAATTCGGCAGCTTCTTTCACTGTTTCTTACGTATTTTGATCAGAAAATTCGAATGGCGCAGTCAGATTTCTCGTAAGTATGATATTTTTTATTTTATTTGGCTTTAAACGTAACACATAAGGGGTCAATTTGCCCTCCTTTGTTTCGCGATTTTACACAGTTTTAATTGATTCCGCGAGGTTCTGAGGGCTGTATCCAGCAGTAGGCATCTAAGTACGTCGATTTAAGTAATAAAAAGGCCCCCTAAATTTTTTAAGATTTTTGAAAAAAACGTAAGGTTAACCCCTTTGGTGTTTTTTGACCCCAAAAAAAGAAAAGTGGAATTCGGCAGCTTCTTTCACTGTTTCTTAAGTATTTTGATCAGAAAATTCGAATGGCGCAGTCAGATTTCTCGTAAGTATGATATTTTTTATTTTATTTGGCTTTAAACGTAACACATAAGGGGTCAATTTGCCCTCCTTTGTTTCGCGATTTTACACAGTTTTAATTGATTCCGCGAGGTTCTGAGGGCTGTATCCAGCAGTAGGCATCTAAGTACGTCGATTTAAGTAATAAAAAGGCCCCCTAAATTTTTTAAGATTTTTGAAAAAAACGTAAGGTTAACCCCTTTTGTGTTTTTTGACCCCAAAAAATGAAAAGTGGAATTCGGCAGCTTCTTTCACTGTTTCTTACGTATTTTGATCAGAAAATTCGAATGGCGCAGTCAGATTTCTCGTAAGTATGATATTTTTTATTTTATTTGGCTTTAAACGTAACACATAAGGGGTCAATTTGCCCTCCTTTGTTTCGCGATTTTACACAGTTTTAATTGATTCCGGGAGGTTCTTAGGGCTGTATCCAGCAGTAGGCATCTAAGTACGTCGATTAAAGTAATAATAAGGCCCCCTAAATTTTTTAAGATTTTTGAAAAAAACGTAAGGTTAACCCCTTTGGTGTTTTTTGACCCCAAAAAATGAAAAGTGGAATTCGGCAGCTTCTTTCACTGTTTCTTACGTACTTTGATCAGAAAATTCGAATGGCGCAGTCAGATTTCTCGTAAGTATGATATTTTTTATTTTATTTGGCTTTAAACGTAACACATAAGGGGTCAATTTGCCCTCCTTTGTTTCGCGATTTTACATAGTTTTAATTGATTCCGGGAGGTTCTTAGGGCTGTATCCAGCAGTAGGCATCTAAGTACGTCGATTTAAGTAATAATAAGGCTCCCTAAATTTTTTAAGATTTTTGAAAAAAACGTAAGGTTAACCCCTTTGGTGTTTTTTGACCCCAAAAAATGAAAAGTGGAATTCGGCAGCTTCTTTCACTGTTTCTTACGTACTTTGATCAGAAAATTCGAATGGCGCAGTCAGATTTCTCGTAAGTATGATATTTTTTATTTTATTTGGCTTTAAACGTAACACATAAGGGGTCAATTTGCCCTCCTTTGTTTCGCGATTTTACACAGTTTTAATTGATTCCGGGAGGTTCTTAGGGCTGTATCCAGCAGTAGGCATCTAAGTACGTCGATTTAAGTAATAATAAGGCCCCCTAAATTTTTTAAGATTTTTGAAAAAAACGTAAGGTTAACCCCTTTGGTGTTTTTTGACCCCAAAAAAAGAAAAGTGGAATTCGGCAGCTTCTTTCACTGTTTCTTACGTATTTTGATCAGAAAATTCGAATGGCGCAGTCAGATTTCTCGTAAGTATGATATTTTTTATTTTATTTGGCTTTAAACGTAACACATAAGGGGTCAATTTGCCCTCCTTTGTTTCGCGATTTTACACAGTTTTAATTGATTCCGCGAGGTTCTGAGGGCTGTATCCAGCAGTAGGCATCTAAGTACGTCGATTTAAGTAATAAAAAGGCCCCCTAAATTTTTTAAGATTTTTGAAAAAAACGTAAGGTTAACCCCTTTGGTGTTTTTTGACCCCAAAAAATGAAAAGTGGAATTCGGCAGCTTCTTTCACTGTTTCTTACGTACTTTGATCAGAAAATTCGAATGGCGCAGTCAGATTTCTCGTAAGTATGATATTTTTTATTTTATTTGGCTTTAAACGTAACACATAAGGGGTCAATTTGCCCACCTTTGTTTTGCGATTTTACATAGTTTTGATTGATTCCGCGAGGTTCTGAGGGCTGTATCCAGCAGTAGGCATCTAAGTACGTCGATTTAAGTAATAAAAAGGCCCCCTAAATTTTTTAAGATTTTTGAAAAAAACGTAAGGTTAACCCCTTTGGTGTTTTTTGACCCCAAAAAATGAAAAGTGGAATTCGGCAGCTTCTTTCACTGTTTCTTACGTACTTTGATCAGAAAATTCGAATGGCGCAGTCAGATTTCTCGTAAGTATGATATTTTTTATTTTATTTGGCTTTAAACGTAACACATAAGGGGTTAATTTGCCCTCCTTTGTTTCGCGATTTTACACAGTTTTAATTGATTCCGCGAGGTTCTGAGGGCTGTATCCAGCAGTAGGCATCTAAGTACGTCGATTTAAGTAATAAAAAGGCCCCCTAAATTTTTTAAGATTTTTGAAAAAAACGTAAGGTTAACCCCTTTGGTGTTTTTTGACCCCAAAAAAAGAAAAGTGGAATTCGGCAGCTTCTTTCACTGTTTCTTACGTATTTTGATCAGAAAATTCGAATGGCGCAGTCAGATTTCTCGTAAGTATGATATTTTTTATTTTATTTGGCTTTAAACGTAACACATAAGGGGTCAATTTGCCCTCCTTTGTTTCGCGATTTTACACAGTTTTAATTGATTCCGCGAGGTTCTGAGGGCTGTATCCAGCAGTAGGCATCTAAGTACGTCGATTTAAGTAAAAAAAAGGCCCCCTAAATTTTTTAAGATTTTTGAAAAAAACGTAAGGTTAACCCCTTTGGTGTTTTTTGACCCCAAAAAATGAAAAGTGGAATTCGGCAGCTTCTTTCACTGTTTCTTACGTATTTTGATCAGAAAATTCGAATGGCGCAGTCAGATTTCTCGTAAGTATGATATTTTTTATTTTATTTGGCTTTAAACGTAACACATAAGGGGTCAATTTGCCCTCCTTTGTTTCGCGATTTTACACAGTTTTAATTGATTCCGCGAGGTTCTGAGGGCTGTATCCAGCAGTAGGCATCTAAGTACGTCGATTTAAGTAATAAAAAGGCCCCCTAAATTTTTTAAGATTTTTGAAAAAAACGTAAGGTTAACCCCTTTGGTGTTTTTTGACCCCAAAAAAAGAAAAGTGGAATTCGGCAGCTTCTTTCACTGTTTCTTACGTATTTTGATCAGAAAATTCGAATGGCGCAGTCAGATTTCTCGTAAGTATGATATTTTTTATTTTATTTGGCTTTAAACGTAACACATAAGGGGTCAATTTGCCCTCCTTTGTTTCGCGATTTTACACAGTTTTAATTGATTCCGCGAGGTTCTGAGGGCTGTATCCAGCAGTAGGCATCTAAGTACGTCGATTTAAGTAATAAAAAGGCCCCCTAAATTTTTTAAGATTTTTGAAAAAAACGTAAGGTTAACCCCTTTGGTGTTTTTTGACCCCAAAAAATGAAAAGTGGAATTCGGCAGCTTCTTTCACTGTTTCTTACGTATTTTGATCAAAAAATTCGAATGGCGCAGTCAGATTTCTCGTAAGTATGATATTTTTTATTTTATTTGGCTTTAAACGTAACACATAAGGGGTCAATTTGCCCTCCTTTGTTTCGCGATTTTACACAGTTTTAATTGATTCCGCGAGGTTCTGAGGGCTGTATCCAGCAGTAGGCATCTAAGTACGTCGATTTAAGTAATAAAAAGGCCCCCTAAATTTTTTAAGATTTTTGAAAAAAACGTAAGGTTAACCCCTTTGGTGTTTTTTGACCCCAAAAAATGAAAAGTGGAATTCGGCAGCTTCTTTCACTGTTTCTTACGTATTTTGATCAAAAAATTCGAATGGCGCAGTCAGATTTCTCGTAAGTATGATATTTTTTATTTTATTTGGCTTTAAACGTAACACATAAGGGGTCAATTTGCCCTCCTTTGTTTCGCGATTTTACACAGTTTTAATTGATTCCGCGAGGTTCTGAGGGCTGTATCCAGCAGTAGGCATCTAAGTACGTCGATTTAAGTAATAAAAAGGCCCCCTAAATTTTTTAAGATTTTTGAAAAAAACGTAAGGTTAACCCCTTTGGTGGTTTTTGACCCCAAAAAATGAAAAGTGGAATTCGGCAGCTTCTTTCACTGTTTCTTACGTACTTTGATCAGAAAATTCGAATGGCGCAGTCAGATTTCTCGTAAGTATGATATTTTTTATTTTATTTGGCTTTAAACGTAACACATAAGGGGTCAATTTGCCCACCTTTGTTTTGCGATTTTACATAGTTTTGATTGATTCCGCGAGGTTCTGAGGGCTGTATCCAGCAGTAGGCATCTAAGTACGTCGATTTAAGTAATAAAAAGGCCCCCTAAATTTTTTAAGATTTTTGAAAAAAACGTAAGGTTAACCCCTTTGGTGTTTTTTGACCCCAAAAAATGAAAAGTGGAATTCGGCAGCTTCTTTCACTGTTTCTTACGTACTTTGATCAGAAAATTCGAATGGCGCAGTCAGATTTCTCGTAAGTATGATATTTTTTATTTTATTTGGCTTTAAACGTAACACATAAGGGGTCAATTTGCCCTCCTTTGTTTCGCGATTTTACACAGTTTTAATTGATTCCGCGAGGTTCTGAGGGCTGTATCCAGCAGTAGGCATCTAAGTACGTCGATTTAAGTAATAAAAAGGCCCCCTAAATTTTTTAAGATTTTTGAAAAAAACGTAAGGTTAACCCCTTTGGTGTTTTTTGACCCCAAAAAATGAAAAGTGGAATTCGGCAGCTTCTTTCACTGTTTCTTACGTACTTTGATCAGAAAATTCGAATGGCGCAGTCAGATTTCTCGTAAGTATGATATTTTTTATTTTATTTGGCTTTAAACGTAACACATAAGGGGTCAATTTGCCCACCTTTGTTTTGCGATTTTACATAGTTTTGATTGATTCCGCGAGGTTCTGAGGGCTGTATCCAGCAGTAGGCATCTAAGTACGTCGATTTAAGTATTAAAAAGGCCCCCTAAATTTTTTAAGATTTTTGAAAAAAACGTAAGGTTAACCCCTTTGGTGTTTTTTGACCCCAAAAAATGAAAAGTGGAATTCGGCAGCTTCTTTCACTGTTTCTTACGTATTTTGATCAGAAAATTCGAATGGCGCAGTCAGATTTCTCGTAAGTATGATATTTTTTATTTTATTTGGCTTTAAACGTAACACATAAGGGGTCAATTTGCCCTCCTTTGTTTCGCGATTTTACACAGTTTTAATTGATTCCGCGAGGTTCTGAGGGCTGTATCCAGCAGTAGGCATCTAAGTACGTCGATTTAAGTAATAAAAAGGCCCCCTAAATTTTTTAAGATTTTTGAAAAAAACGTAAGGTTAACCCCTTTTGTGTTTTTTGACCCCAAAAAATGAAAAGTGGAATTCGGCAGCTTCTTTCACTGTTTCTTACGTATTTTGATCAGAAAATTCGAATGGCGCAGTCAGATTTCTCGTAAGTATGATATTTTTTATTTTATTTGGCTTTAAACGTAACACATAAGGGGTCAATTTGCCCTCCTTTGTTTCGCGATTTTACACAGTTTTAATTGATTCCGCGAGGTTCTGAGGGCTGTATCCAGCAGTAGGCATCTAAGTACGTCGATTTAAGTAATAAAAAGGCCCCCTAAATTTTTTAAGATTTTTGAAAAAAACGTAAGGTTAACCCCTTTGGTGTTTTTTGACCCCAAAAAATGAAAAGTGGAATTCGGCAGCTTCTTTCACTGTTTCTTACGTATTTTGATCAGAAAATTCGAATGGCGCAGTCAGATTTCTCGTAAGTATGATATTTTTTATTTTATTTGGCTTTAAACGTAACACATAAGGGGTCAATTTGCCCTCCTTTGTTTCGCGATTTTACACAGTTTTAATTGATTCCGCGAGGTTCTGAGGGCTGTATCCAGCAGTAGGCATCTAAGTACGTCGATTTAAGTAATAAAAAGGCCCCCTAAATTTTTTAAGATTTTTGAAAAAAACGTAAGGTTAACCCCTTTGGTGTTTTTTGACCCCAAAAAATGAAAAGTGGAATTCGGCAGCTTCTTTCACTGTTTCTTACGTATTTTTTGATCAGAAAATTCGAATGGCGCAGTCAGATTTCTCGTAAGTATGATATTTTTTATTTTATTTGGCTTTAAACGTAACACACAAGGGGTCAATTTGCCCTCCTTTGTTTCGCGATTTTACACAGTTTTAATTGATTCCGCGAGGTTCTGAGGGCTGTATCCAGCAGTAGGCATCTAAGTACGTCGATTTAAGTAATAAAAAGGCCCCCTAAATTTTTTAAGATTTTTGAAAAAAACGTAAGGTTAACCCCTTTGGTGTTTTTTGACCCCAAAAAATGAAAAGTGGAATTCGGCAGCTTCTTTCACTGTTTCTTACGTATTTTGATCAGAAAATTCGAATGGCGCAGTCAGATTTCTCGTAAGTATGATATTTTTTATTTTATTTGGCTTTAAACGTAACACACAAGGGGTCAATTTGCCCTCCTTTGTTTCGCGATTTTACACAGTTTTAATTGATTCCGCGAGGTTCTGAGGGCTGTATGCAGCAGTAGGCAACTAAGTACGTCGATTTAAGTATTAAAAAGGCCCCCTAAATTTTTTAAGATTTTTGAAAAAAACGTAAGGTTAACCCCTTTGGTGTTTTTTGACCCCAAAAAATGAAAAGTGGAATTCGGCAGCTTCTTTCACTGTTTCTTACGTATTTTGATCAGAAAATTCGAATGGCGCAGTCAGATTTCTCGTAAGTATGATATTTTTTATTTTATTTGGCTTTAAACGTAACACATAAGGGGTCAATTTGCCCTCCTTTGTTTCGCGATTTTACACAGTTTTAATTGATTCCGCGAGGTTCTGAGGGCTGTATCCAGCAGTAGGCATCTAAGTACGTCGATTTAAGTAATAAAAAGGCCCCCTAAATTTTTTAAGATTTTTGAAAAAAACGTAAGGTTAACCCCTTTTGTGTTTTTTGACCCCAAAAAATGAAAAGTGGAATTCGGCAGCTTCTCTCACTGTTTCTTACGTACTTTGATCAGAAAATTCGAATGGCGCAGTCAGATTTCTCGTAAGTATGATATTTTTCATTTTATTTGGCTTTAAACGTAACACATAAGGGGTCAATTTGCCCTCCTTTGTTTCGCGATTTTACACAGTTTTAATTGATTCCGCGAGGTTCTGAGGGCTGTATCCAGCAGTAGGCATCTAAGTACGTCGATTTAAGTAATAAAAAGGCCCCCTAAATTTTTTAAGATTTTTGAAAAAAACGTAAGGTTAACCCCTTTGGTGTTTTTTGACCCCAAAAAATGAAAAGTGGAATTCGGCAGCTTCTTTCACTGTTTCTTACGTATTTTGATCAGAAAATTCGAATGGCGCAGTCAGATTTCTCGTAAGTATGATATTTTTTATTTTATTTGGCTTTAAACGTAACACATAAGGGGTCAATTTGCCCTCCTTTGTTTCGCGATTTTACACAGTTTTAATTGATTCCGCGAGGTTCTGAGGGCTGTATCCAGCAGTAGGCATCTAAGTACGTCGATTTAAGTAATAAAAAGGCCCCCTAAATTTTTTAAGATTTTTGAAGAAAAAAGTAAGGTTAACCCCTTTTGTGTTTTTTGACCCCAAAAAATGAAAAGTGGAATTCGGCAGCTTCTTTCACTGTTTCTTACGTACTTTGATCAGAAAATTCGAATGGCGCAGTCAGATTTCTCGTAAGTATGATATTTTTTATTTTATTTGGCTTTAAACGTAACACATAAGGGGTCAATTTGCCCTCCTTTGTTTCGCGATTTTACACAGTTTTAATTGATTCCGCGAGGTTCTGAGGGCTGTATCCAGCAGTAGGCATCTAAGTACGTCGATTTAAGTAATAAAAAGGCCCCCTAAATTTTTTAAGATTTTTGAAAAAAACGTAAGGTTAACCCCTTTGGTGTTTTTTGACCCCAAAAAATGAAAAGTGGAATTCGGCAGCTTCTTTCACTGTTTCTTACGTACTTTGATCAGAAAATTCGAATGGCGCAGTCAGATTTCTCGTAAGTATGATATTTTTTATTTTATTTGGTTTTAAACGTAACACATAAGGGGTCAATTTGCCCTCCTTTGTTTCGCGATTTTACACAGTTTTAATTGATTCCGCGAGGTTCTGAGGGCTGTATCCAGCAGTAGGCATCTAAGTACGTCGATTTAAGTAATAAAAATGCCCCCTAAATTTTTTAAGATTTTTGAAAAAAACGTAAGGTTAACCCCTTTGGTGTTTTTTGACCCCAAAAAATGAAAAGTGGAATTCGGCAGCTTCTTTCACTGTTTCTTACGTACTTTGATCAGAAAATTCGAATGGCGCAGTCAGATTTCTCGTAAGTATGATATTTTTTATTTTATTTGGCTTTAAACGTAACACATAAGGGGTCAATTTGCCCTCCTTTGTTTCGCGATTTTACACAGTTTTAATTGATTCCGCGAGGTTCTGAGGGCTGTATCCAGCAGTAGGCATCTAAGTACGTCGATTTAAGTAATAAAAAGGCCCCCTAAAATTTTTAAGATTTTTGAAAAAAACGTAAGGTTAACCCCTTTGGTGTTTTTTGACCCCAAAAAATGAAAAGTGGAATTCGGCAGCTTCTTTTACTGTTTCTTACGTATTTTGATCAGAAAATTCGAATGGCGCAGTCAGATTTCTCGTAAGTATGATATTTTTTATTTTATTTGGCTTTAAACGTAACACATAAGGGGTCAATTTGCCCTCCTTTGTTTCGCGATTTTACACAGTTTTAATTGATTCCGCGAGGTTCTGATGGCTGTATCCAGCAGTAGGCATCTAAGTACGTCGATTTAAGTAATAAAAAGGCCCCCTAAATTTTTTAAGATTTTTGAAAAAAACGTAAGGTTAACCCCTTTGGTGTTTTTTGACCCCAAAAAATGAAAAGTGGAATTCGGCAGCTTCTTTCACTGTTTCTTACGTACTTTGATCAGAAAATTCGAATGGCGCAGTCAGATTTCTCGTAAGTATGATATTTTTTATTTTATTTGGCTTTAAACGTAACACATAAGGGGTCAATTTGCCCTCGTTTGTTTCGCGATTTTACACAGTTTTAATTGATTCCGCGAGGTTCTGAGGGCTGTATCCAGCAGTAGGCATCTAAGTACGTCGATTGAAGTAATAAAAAGGCCACCTAAATTTTTTAAGATTTTTGAAAAAAACGTAAGGTTAACCCCTTTGGTGTTTTTTGACCCCAAAAAATGAAAAGTGGAATTCTGCAGCTTCTTTCACTGTTTCTTACGTATTTTGATCAGAAAATTCGAATGGCGCAGTCAGATTTCTCGTAAGTATGATATTTTTTATTTTATTTGGCTTTAAACGTAACACATAAGGGGTCAATTTGCCCTCCTTTGTTTCGCGATTTTACACAGTTTTAATTGATTCCGCGAGGTTCTGAGGGCTGTATCCAGCAGTAGGCATCTAAGTACGTCGATTTAAGTAATAAAAAGGCCCCCTAAATTTTTTAAGATTTTTGAAAAAAACGTAAGGTTAACCCCTTTGGTGTTTTTTGACCCCAAAAAATGAAAAGTGGAATTCGGCAGCTTCTTTCACTGTTTCTTACGTATTTTGATCAGAAAATTCGAATGGCGCAGTCAGATTTCTCGTAAGTATGATATTTTTTATTTTATTTGGCTTTAAACGTAACACATAAGGGGTCAATTTGCCCTCCTTTGTTTCGCGATTTTACACAGTTTTAATTGATTCCGCGAGGTTCTGAGGGCTGTATCCAGCAGTAGGCATCTAAGTACGTCGATTTAAGTAATAAAAAGGCCCCCTAAATTTTTTAAGATTTTTGAAAAAAACGTAAGGTTAACCCCTTTGGTGTTTTTTGACCCCAAAAAATGAAAAGTGGAATTCGGCAGCTTCTTTCACTGTTTCTTACGTATTTTGATCAGAAAATTCGAATGGCGCAGTCAGATTTCTCGTAAGTATGATATTTTTTATTTTATTTGGCTTTAAACGCAACACACAAGGGGTCAATTTGCCCTCCTTTGTTTCGCGATTTTACACAGTTTTAATTGATTCCGCGAGGTTCTGAGGGCTGTATCCAGCAGTAGGCATCTAAGTACGTCGATTTAAGTAATAAAAATGCCCCCTAAATTTTTTAAGATTTTTGAAAAAAACGTAAGGTCAACCCCTTTGGTGTTTTTTGACCCCAAAAAATGAAAAGTGGAATTCGGCAGCTTCTTTCACTGTTTCTTACGTACTTTGATCAAAAAATTCGAATGGCGCAGTCAGATTTCTCGTAAGTATGATATTTTTTATTTTATTTGGCTTTAAACGTAACACATAAGGGGTCAATTTGCCCTCCTTTATTTCGCGATTTTACACAGTTTGAATTGATTCCGCGAGGTTCTGAGGGCTGTATCCAGCAGTAGGCATCTAAGTACGTCGATTTAAGTAATAAAAAGGCCCCCTAAATTTTTTAAGAATTTTGAAAAAAACGTAAGGTTAACCCCTTTTGTGTTTTTTGACCCCAAAAAATGAAAAGTGGAATTCGGCAGCTTCTTTCACTGTTTCTTACGTACTTTGATCAGAAAATTCGAATGGCGCAGTCAGATTTCTCGTAAGTATGATATTTTTTATTTTATTTGGCTTTAAACGTAACACATAAGGGGTCAATTTGCCCTCCTTTGTTTCGCGATTTTACACAGTTTTAATTGATTCCGCGAGGTTCTGAGGGCTGTATCCAGCAGTAGGCATCTAAGTACGTCGATTTAAGTAATAAAAAGGCCCCCTAAATTTTTTAAGATTTTTGAAAAAAACGTAAGGTTAACCCCTTTGGTGTTTTTTGACCCCAAAAAATGAAAAGTGGAATTCGGCAGCTTCTTTCACTGTTTCTTACGTACTTTGATCAGAAAATTCGAATGGCGCAGTCAGATTTCTCGTAAGTATGATATTTTTTATTTTATTTGGCTTTAAACGTAACACATAAGGGGTCAATTTGCCCTCGTTTGTTTCGCGATTTTACACAGTTTTAATTGATTCCGCGAGGTTCTGAGGGCTGTATCCAGCAGTAGGCATCTAAGTACGTCGATTTAAGTAATAAAAAGGCCCCCTAAATTTTTTAAGATTTTTGAAAAAAACGTAAGGTTAACCCCTTTGGTGTTTTTTGACCCCAAAAAATGAAAAGTGGAATTCGGCAGCTTCTTTCACTGTTTCTTACGTATTTTGATCAAAAAATTCGAATGGCGCAGTCAGATTTCTCGTAAGTATGATATTTTTTATTTTATTTGGCTTTAAACGTAACACATAAGGGGTCAATTTGCCCTCCTTTGTTTCGCGATTTTACACAGTTTTAATTGATTCCGCGAGGTTCTGAGGGCTGTATCCAGCAGTAGGCATCTAAGTACGTCGATTTAAGTAATAAAAATGCCCCCTAAATTTTTTAAGATTTTTGAAAAAAACGTAAGGTTAACCCCTTTTGTGTTTTTTGACCCCAAAAAATGAAAAGTGGATTTCGGCAGCTTCTTTCACTGTTTCTTACGTACTTTGATCAGAAAATTCGAATGGCGCAGTCAGATTTCTCGTAAGTATGATATTTTTTATTTTATTTGGCTTTAAACGTAACACATAAGGGGTCAATTTGCCCACCTTTGTTTTGCGATTTTACATAGTTTTGATTGATTCCGCGAGGTTCTTAGGGCTGTATCCAGCAGTAGGCATCTAAGTACGTCGATTTAAGTAATAAAAAGGCCCCCTAAATTTTTTAAGATTTTTGAAAAAAACGTAAGGTTAACCCCTTTGGTGTTTTTTGACCCCAAAAAATGAAAAGTGGAATTCGGCAGCTTCTTTCACTGTTTCTTACGTATTTTGATCAGAAAATTCGAATGGCGCAGTCAGATTTCTCGTAAGTATGATATTTTTTATTTTATTTGGCTTTAAACGTAACACACAAGGGGTCAATTTGCCCTCCTTTGTTTCGCGATTTTACACAGTTTTAATTGATTCCGCGAGGTTCTGAGGGCTGTATCCAGCAGTAGGCATCTAAGTACGTCGATTTAAGTAATAAAAAGGCCCCCTAAATTTTTTAAGATTTTTGAAAAAAACGTAAGGTTAACCCCTTTGGTGTTTTTTGACCCCAAAAGATGAAAAGTGGAATTCGGCAGCTTCTTTCACTGTTTCTTACGTATTTTGATCAGAAAATTCGAATGGCGCAGTCAGATTTGTCGTAAGTATGATATTTTTTATTTTATTTGGCTTTAAACGTAACACATAAGGGGTCAATTTGCCCTCCTTTGTTTCGCGATTTTACACAGTTTTAATTGATTCCGGGAGGTTCTTAGGGCTGTATCCAGCAGTAGGCATCTAAGTACGTCGATTTAAGTAATAAAAAGGCCCCCTAAATTTTTTAAGATTTTTGAAAAAAACGTAAGGTTAACCCCTTTGGTGTTTTTTGACCCCAAAAAATGAAAAGTGGAATTCGGCAGCTTCTTTCACTGTTTCTTACGTATTTTGATCAGAAAATTCGAATGGCGCAGTCAGATTTCTCGTAAGTATGATATTTTTTATTTTATTTGGCTTTAAACGTAACACATAAGGGGTCAATTTGCCCTCCTTTGTTTCGCGATTTTACACAGTTTTAATTGATTCCGGGAGGTTCTTAGGGCTGTATCCAGCAGTAGGCATCTAAGTACGTCGATTTAAGTAATAAAAAGGCCCCCTAAATTTTTTAAGATTTTTGAAAAAAACGTAAGGTTAACCCCTTTGGTGTTGTTTGACCCCAAAAAATGAAAAGTGGAATTCGGCAGCTTTTTTCACTGTTTTTTACGTATTTTGATCAGAAAATTCGAATGGCGCAGTCAGATTTCTCGTAAGTATGATATTTTTTATTTTATTTGGCTTTAAACGTAACACATAAGGGGTCAATTTGCCCACCTTTGTTTTGCGATTTTACATAGTTTTGATTGATTCCGCGAGGTTCTGAGGGCTGTATCCAGCAGTAGGCATCTAAGTACGTCGATTTAAGTATTAAAAAGGCCCCCTAAATTTTTTAAGATTTTTGAAAAAAACGTAAGGTTAACCCCTTTGGTGTTTTTTGACCCCAAAAAATGAAAAGTGGAATTCGGCAGCTTCTTTCACTGTTTCTTACGTATTTTGATCAGAAAATTCGAATGGCGCAGTCAGATTTCTCGTAAGTATGATATTTTTTATTTTATTTGGCTTTAAACGTAACACATAAGGGGTCAATTTGCCACCTTTGTTTTGCGATTTTACATAGTTTTGATTGATTCCGCGAGGTTCTGAGGGCTGTATCCAGCAGTAGGCAACTAAGTACGTCGATTTAAGTATTAAAAAGGCCCCCTAAATTTTTTAAGATTTTTGAAAAAAACGTAAGGTTAACCCCTTTGGTATTTTTTGACCCCAAAAAATGAAAAGCGGAATTCGGCAGCTTCTTTCACTGTTTCTTACGTATTTTGATCAGAAAATTCGAATGGCGCAGTCAGATATTTGGCTTTAAACGTAACACATAAGGGGTCAATTTGCCCTCCTTTGTTTCGCGATTTTACACAGTTTTGATTGATTCCGCGAGGTTCTGAGGGCTGTATCCAGCAGTAGGCATCTAAGTACGTCGATTTAAGTAATAAAAAGGCCCCCTAAATTTTTTAAGATTTTTGAAAAAAATGTAAGGTTAACCCCTTTGGTGTTTTTTGACCCCAAAATATGAAAAGTGGAATTCGGCAGCTTCTTTCACTGTTTCTTACGTAATTTGATCAGAAAATTCGAATGGCGCAGTCAGATTTCTCGTAAGTATGATATTTTTAATTTTATTTGGCTTTAAACGTAACACATAAGGGGTCAATTTGCCCTCCTTTGTTTCGCGATTTTACACAGTTTTGATTGATTCCGCGAGGTTCTGAGGGCTGTATCCAGCAGTAGGCATCTAAGTACGTCGATTTAAGTAATAAAAAGGCCCCCTAAATTTTTTAAGATTTTTGAAAAAAATGTAAGGTTAACCCCTTTGGTGTTTTTTGACCCCAAAATATAAAAAGTGGAATTCGGCAGCTTCTTTCACTGTTTCTTACGTAATTTGATCAGAAAATTCGAATGGCGCAGTCAGATTTCTCGTAAGTATGATATTTTTAATTTTATTTGGTTTTAAACGTAACACATAAGGGGTCAATTTGCCCTCCTTTGTTTCGCGATTTTACACAGTTTTAATTGATTCCGCGAGGTTCTGAGGGCTGTATCCAGCAGTAGGCATCTAAGTACGTCGATTTAAGTAATAAAAAGGCCCCCTAAATTTTTTAAGATTTTTGAAAAAAACGTAAGGTTAACCCCTTTGGTGTTTTTTGACCCAAAAAAATGAAAAGTGGAATTCGGCAGCTTCTTTCACTGTTTCTTACGTATTTTGATCAGAAAATTCGAATGGCGCAGTCAGATTTCTCGTAAGTATGATATTTTTTATTTTATTTGGCTTTAAACGTAACACATAAGGGGTCAATTTGCCCTCCTTTGTTTCGCGATTTTACACAGTTTTAATTGATTCCGGGAGGTTCTTAGGGCTGTATCCAGCAGTAGGCATCTAAGTACGTCGATTTAAGTAATAAAAAGGCCCCCTAAATTTTTTAAGATTTTTGAAAAAAACGTAAGGTTAACCCCTTTGGTGTTTTTTGACCCCAAAAAATGAAAAGTGGAATTCGGCAGCTTCTTTCACTGTTTCTTACGTATTTTGATCAGAAAATTCGAATGGCGCAGTCAGATTTCTCGTAAGTATGATATTTTTTATTTTATTTGGCTTTAAACGTAACACATAAGGGGTCAATTTGCCCTCCTTTGTTTCGCGATTTTACACAGTTTTAATTGATTCCGCGAGGTTCTGAGGGCTGTATCCAGCAGTAGGCATCTAAGTACGTCGATTTAAGTAATAAAAAGGCCCCCTAAATTTTTTAAGATTTTTGAAAAAAACGTAAGGTTAACCCCTTTGGTGTTTTTTGACCCCAAAAAATGAAAAGTGGAATTCGGCAGCTTCTTTCACTGTTTCTTACGTATTTTGATCAGAAAATTCGAATGGCGCAGTCAGATTTCTCGTAAGTATGATATTTTTTATTTTAGTTGGCTTTAAACGTAACACATAAGGGGTCAATTTGCCACCTTTGTTTTGCGATTTTACATAGTTTTGATTGATTCCGCGAGGTTCTGAGGGCTGTATCCAGCAGTAGGCAACTAAGTACGTCGATTTAAGTATTAAAAAGGCCCCCTAAATTTTTTAAGATTTTTGAAAAAAACGTAAGGTTAACCCCTTTGGTGTTTTTTGACCCCAAAAAATGAAAAGTGGAATTCGGCAGCTTCTTTCACTGTTTCTTACGTATTTTGATCAGAAAATTCGAATGGCGCAGTCAGATATTTGGCTTTAAACGTAACACATAAGGGGTCAATTTGCCCTCCTTTGTTTCGCGATTTTACACAGTTTTGATTGATTCCGCGAGGTTCTGAGGGCTGTATCCAGCAGTAGGCATCTAAGTACGTCGATTTAAGTAATAAAAAGGCCCCCTAAATTTTTTAAGATTTTTGAAAAAAATGTAAGGTTAACCCCTTTGGTGTTTTTTGACCCCAAAATATGAAAAGTGGAATTCGGCAGCTTCTTTCACTGTTTCTTACGTAATTTGATCAGAAAATTCGAATGGCGCAGTCAGATTTCTCGTAAGTATGATATTTTTAATTTTATTTGGCTTTAAACGTAACACATAAGGGGTCAATTTGCCCTCCTTTGTTTCGTGATTTTACACAGTTTTAATTGATTCCGCGAGGTTCTGAGGGCTGTATCCAGCAGTAGGCATCTAAGTACGTCGATTTAAGTAATAAAAAGGCCCCCTAAATTTTTTAAGATTTTTGAAAAAAACGTAAGGTTAACCCCTTTGGTGTTTTTTGACCCCTAAAAATGAAAAATGGAATTCGGCAGCTTCTTTCACTGTTTCTTACGCATTTTGATCAGAAAATTCGAATGGCGCAGTCAGATTTCTCGTAAGTATGATATTTTTTATTTTTTTATTTGCTTTAAACGTAACATATAAGGGGTCAATTTCCCCCCTTTGTTTCGAGATTTTCCACAGTTTTGATTGATTCCGCGAGGTTCTGAGGGTTGTATCCAGCAGTAGACATCAAAGTACGTCGATTTAAGTAATAAAAAGGCCACCTAAATTTTTTAAGATTTTTGAAAAAAATGTAAGGTTTGTTTTACTTAAGTTTTATTTTACTTAAAAACAAATCATAATCGACTAATTATAAAAAATGATGCAACGTAAATTCGATTACAAAAATATGAAATTTGACAAATGTGTATGTAGTAATTGTAGAAATTTTCAAAGTTATATACTAGATCTACAAATACATCAGATTAACAAAATTTATTTTACTAAATTGAAATCATTAATACATGCTCTATCGATAACAGTACTGCGCTTATCAAAATGGCAATAAAATTATTAATACTGTACCCTGAGTCAAAGGGATAAAAATAAAGAAATATATAACATAGGAACTCTGTGGTTATACCTTACTCTAATAATAATTTTTAAAAGTAAAAAACAAATAACGAAACATTATTGAACTTAAAACTAAATTCAAAATAATATATACAAATTAAAAGTGTAAAAAAATTATAAATAACCAGAATTATCGTCTGATTCATAATAGGCTTCTTGTAGAAATTTTTTAAACGACGATTTGGGAAACATTATACTTGCAAAAAGTTTAAAGAATTCAGGTATAAATTCTATCCTAATGAGACTTAAGATTTCGGTGTCATATTCAAGACCGTACCTGAAAACAAACCGGTTAGCTTATAACTAAAGTTTTGTTAAGCAATCAGAAAATATGTATAGGTTGAATTTAAGTTGTAAGATATTCTTACCTTTGCAGTTCCTCTTTAAGCTCTCCATGTTCTGTTAAGTTGACGTAATGTAAGTACTGGGCACCATCACACATACTAATATTTTTTTGAATTGTTTCTACATTAGCATCTTTTAATTTAGTTACTTCCTGTATTTCTGATATAGTAATATATATCAGTTCGTTCAAGTTGATAAGATGTACAACATTACCATGCAGTTCTAAAAATTGAAACAGTTAAAATGATCTTACTCAAAATTTATGAACCTACTTTTTTTAAAAATAAATCTGTTGTTGAGCTGTGTTTGGCATGGTTTTGAGTTATCGATTAAAGATTCCTCGCATACTTTTGTATCAAAATTGTGAAAACTTGAAGAATTTGATTCTTCACACATTGGCAATAAAGATTCGGGTAATGTTTGTGGACAATTGAGACTATTTGAGCATTGACTTGAGTTCTCCAATTGAAAGTCTTCGGAAGTTGTGTTATTTTGATTATAAGGACTTAACGATTTCAGTTCCCCCATTTTTGGGATTAGAGTTGAAGCTGATCGTAGATGTAGTGGAAATGTAGGAGCAATGAATGTTGGTACAAAGGGCGTTGCATATGGCGATAAAGTGTCTAAATTGGGAGTGGTAGATCGACTTGTACTCGAAGAGGGAAAACAACTTTCGCTAGATGAAGAATTATTATTTTCAATTCTTGGAAGTTGAAATTGAAATTCAGGCACACTTGTCTTAATGGAATTACACACTTTCAATAACTGTCTATCATCGAAGTGCTCTAAAACGTCACTCATCATTTCTTCCAAGACATCGAGAGCTATTGTTATATATTGTTTCTTCAAATACTTGATTAAATTTTTTGAAACATCAGTGGCTACTAAATATTCTTTCAGCAAATGATCTAGTAAATATATAATAACTACATTTCCTCCTTTGAGAACTGAACTCATCGCTTGTGCGATTTCTCGCCTGTTTATTGTGCTCATGTTGGAATCATGTTTGTCTTCATGTATTAATGTAGATGACGAAAGAACCGTGTTGTTGCATAATTCGTGGACGTTGGGTAAAACTAAACCAACTTCTGGGTTATTGTTATTTGAAGAAATAAATTGTTTTATTTTGGTAATCATATTTTCAGGTGAATTTTTGTCAATCGGCATCTGTGGTAGAGCTACAAAACCTGGAGGTGGTTTTAGCACTTTAGGCAGTGCTGCAGATTTTTCAGTCATTTCTGTTTCGTTATTTGAATTTGTGAACATCTCTTGTAAATGTTGTCGTCGTTTTACCGGTCCACTGATCGATGCAGAAGAGTCGCTTTCTTCTGGATACTGAACTTGAAGCATATAATAGTCGGGATAAATCTCGTCATGCGATATTTTAAGCTTGGTTTTTGCCTTGAGCTCGGGAAGTGAGGGCACCAGGAAGTTTTCAAGTTCGTCAAAGGTTGGATAATGATAAATTGGATTTACAGAAGGAACGTACAAGGAAAACTGTCTTCGTATTGGTACCTAAACATTTAAATTACAATATATTGATTGCAAACATTCCAATATATTGATTGCAAACATTCCAATTACAAAATAGTTAACAACCAATAACAAAATCAAATTTAATTTTAAGAAAAGTTAAGAAAAACTGATAAAATTAGGTGTAGGCATGCACTTAAAAGTAATACCAGAGAGGAAATATCAGTGGATCGGTAATCCACAGATATTCCTAAGTGTCTAGAATATTTCTGCTATCAATTCAATTGTTTCTAATTATTTGTCGTCTTGGGATGGGGAGTATTGATATCAGATAGGAAGCAGAATATAAATGAAAGGCGTTCAACCAGAACTTAATCGCTCTTTAGGGAGATCCTAAATTATTGTTTGTTACTTTGATTTTAAATACAAATTTTTGTGTATTTATGTTTGTATACTAATGCAGCCTCTATAATCTGACACTCCTGAAGACGCACGGAACGGTGCAAAACATGTAGAACTGGTAATTCATTTATTGTATAAAAGTATAACTTCCCTAATTATATCACTCACATGATAATATTTAGAGTCGTTAGGTCAAACTGTGTTTTAAGGGAGGGGGGATTAATTAATTAATAATTAATTAAATCTGAATTATTTCAGTAAAAATTATTTAAATACAAAATCAGCTATAAATTTTTAAAACAAAAATCATCTGCCATTCAGTTGATATAATAAAAATTGAAATTTTAGGAATTTTAGATAAATCTTAGAATTCTAGGAATATTTAGGATTTTAGGGCGAGTTGGAGGCCTGATCGTGATCAATAGGCTCTATTTGTGAGCAATAGTAGAGTAAACCAAAATTAATTATTTTGAATTTCAAGGTTTAAAATTTTTTTTCTAGATTGCAATCCCTGTTGAGAAAACTGTGATTTAAAACAAATCACTTATTTCTTTTAAAATTTATTAATCTTCTTAGCATACATAAAAAACTTAAACATCTGCTTTTTAAATTAAATTAAATGTACAGGAGTCAGCGATCTTCAAATCTTGACAATCCACATTGCAGTTCAAAAATAAAAATCAACAGAAAATTGTGCAACTTACAATTCTCAAGCCCGTTTATGCTTAGCAATCAACTCTCTTAATGCTTTAATTTTTAAATGAGATTTTGTTACTGGTGGTTCACTTAAGACATTATTTAGTGAGTTACTTTCAGTTTTTACCTGATCAGCAAAGATTGCCAATTTTGCTTTCACCAAACCGTCGTTTATAACGTAGTGTCTGTCTCTGCTTGCATCGATCAAAACAATGTCCAGAACTTGTTCCTGAAAACATTCAAAAATTAATATTTTGCGATTATTTTAGTAAAAGTGACTTACCTCTCTGTTGATATGGTAAATTCTACCTATCAAAGAGCGACATTGCACCAAACTTAAAAATTTCATCGTTGTCTCAATCGACCACGGTGTCTGAGCAACTGGCGGAATAATGCCAGCTAATCGCGCCCTAATCGCTTGCCGTGGGAGGTAGGCAAACTTGTTGGTTAAAAAATACAGATTTCTAGAATCGACAGTTGCAACGGTGCCGTAGTCAATGTAAAAAATCTAAAATTAGACAATCAATCGTTAGACTAATTCATAAATTAACATAAACTTACATTTGCTTTGTGCTCATTCAAAATAACTTTGGTCAATAATGCACGGTGATATTGCTTTGCGTAAATTGCAACGCAAAACATTCCCGATTCTAAATGCCGTTCGTCAATTTTAAATTTGTCATAATTAGAACTATAATGCATTCTGAAAAAGAAGAATTAAATATAAAATTTAATTTCAAGTTTCCTTGCTAACTTACTGCATCTCGCCCATCAGTTCTTCTAAATCGTTATAATCTTCTTTCAATATAATCCAAAACTTTGAAGGGTCATACACCTCACCAACGTGCAGTTCGATTTCATCAAACTCCTTTGTACTTTCGGAAACAAATTGGCGAGGAATAATTTCTTTTAATTTTACCACATTCGGAGGGTACTCGATAAATGAAGGGAGGTACATGCTCTACAAAAAAATTAAATCTTAGAAAATCATAAGAAATTTTAGGAATCCGAAGATATCTTACAGTTTACAAAAATTAATTTAGGCACAACTAAAACTATTTCTTAAAAAAACTGCATGAAATTTAATAGTTTGAAGTTCCTACTTTTGAAATATATGGGTCATTCCACAGAATAAAATCACTTTTACGGGGCGACCCCCGGCGATTTTGTTCAAACTTTGTGAATACGTTCTCTACAGTATATAAACAATTTCCTGAAAATTTACCCCAAAACTGTCTTTTTATAGGCCTATTGATAAGCTTCCGGACGTCAAGCTGTTAAGAAATAGTCATTCTGAGGTAGTATAGAAAATCTTAAGATATCTAAGGAAATTTTAGGAAACTTTTTTGAAAAGAAATCTTGTAATTTGACCTTTAATCCATACCGTCAGAGTACAAATAAATTCCTATTTTAACAGAAAAATTCTTACCTCGGGTAGAGCCGAATCAGGAAACATCAAGCTTTTGTTTTTATTTCCTCCAAAACTGCCGCTTTGTGTTTCGACCGATTCATTGAAACTGTCGAGATTGGCAGGCAAAGGAAGGGATTTATCAAAAACTTTGTAATCTCCACAACCTGGTCGAAAGCAATGGTAGGTTTCGGGAAAGTCTTTGATCAGCTGTATTAAATTTCTATATCCGTATTTGCCGTAATTTAATTCTTCTTTATACATATTTCTTTAAAAACAAATATTCAAAATTAGAACCTGTATCATCTTAATTTAAAATGTCTTACCTGTAGAGGGACGGAACCATGGAACAATCCAAACCATTTGGATGATCTTTCACTATCTTTAAGAGATTGTTCTGTACATGATGAGGAACTTTAAAATTGGAAGACTGTACACTACCAACACCTCCATTTGATGTTAACTCCAAATTATTCATGGCATTGGTCAGGTTTTGAGAATCGTTCGAATTAGAACTTGAACTATGATCAAACTTTAAAACAAAACTTATTGGATTATTTTCTGGTGTCGAAATCCTTTTCAGTGCAAATGGAGAGGATTTGTTTGGGCTGCCATTATCACTTTCAGAAAACCTTTCGCTACCCGAACTACCCGACGGCGTATGCATCAAAATAGGTCGTGATGAGTTTTCAACAGGTTTGTTTGGTAAACCATTATAAAATCCTTCCATTAGTGGCCGTGGAGCTACATCCGTTGGTTTTGGAGATGGTTGGTACGTTGGTAATGGAGATCTATAAGCTGGACTTGGAGGTTCGTAAGCTGGCATTGGAAGTTCGTAAGCTGGTCTCGGAGCAGGCCTAGTGCAATTATCATAAAATCTACTTGAATGAGCTCTGGATCTCCTTTTCCTTCCCGAACTTCTCTGCTTCGATATTAAGCTGTCGATATGAGCTACCTTGTTGCTTACGAGAACTTGCAGCGTAGCATGATAACCCGAACCGAGCACATTGAGGATGTCGGGCATACTCCGCAAAAACGAATCAATGGACGGATAGCCAAACTTTCTAAACGGAATTGAACATCCTATCTGCTCCTTAAATTCTCGATCCAGAGATTGGATGGTCGACTTATTCGGATTCGAAACGAGGAGACTGGAAATTAATTTCTTAATTTCCCCCAATTCCTTGTCGGTCGACATCCTTATTTACATTAATTTTAAAATATTCAATTCAACTATTAAACTTAATTTCATTATACACAATAAATTCTGCGAAAGTAGTACAAACATAACCTTAAAACAATTTGAAATTCGCTTTTGGTAATTAAACTTTGCCAACGTTAATCTACAGGGTGGATGAAAATATTTGAGACATTCGAAAAAATGTCGAAATATTAGGCTTTTCTAGTAAATAAAAATGTAAAATAGGGATTAAGCGCAAATTTTGAAACTTTCTCCGACAACCGCAACTTACTGCTACTTTAAAAAAAAATAAATTAATTTTAATTTCACTAGAAATTATCTGAGGGCTAAAGATTTTCTAAAGTAGATTATGCCACAAATTAACAGTATTGTATTTTGCAATCATAAAAAGAATTGTAAAAAGTAAAAGCTACAATAACAATAATCGAAAGTCATTGATTCTCAAAAAAATAAAAGATTGTATCACTGGTGTAGATAAGCCATTTCTGAAATAATTTTGTTTACACGGCAGGTGGTGTCACCAAGTTTGGCCTCAAAATGTTTTTTGGGAGGGGGCAGAGCAAATATTTTAGAATCTCGTTAATCCAATCGTGCGCGTCGGTGGTAACCGAATAAATAAATAAATAAATAAACAAATAAATAAAAATTATTTTGAAGTTAAACTTTAAAACCTCGTGGTAAACATAATTTTTACAGGGAGGGCTTCAGGGATACAATTAAAGTTTTAATTTATATTTATTTTCAGCTTTTTGGACTTAGGAGGGGTGGTGGTTACAGATTTCAATTTGGTAGAAGGGGTCTTACGTACCCTTATATGGGGGAGGAGAAAATTGAAATTTCAAAAATCGTCCTTATGTCATTAATTGACGCTCCCGATTGGTTCCTAGTATATAGCAACCTAATAGTTTCAGTTCCCTTCAGTTTCCAGTCAGCGAAATTTATTTGAAAAATATTAAATACGAAGGATACATAGGTTTGGGATGTACAAGAAACGGTTGATTTAAGATTTTGTGATATTTGCTAATTTTCTTGATAAAATTTGCCTCCGTTCCAGTTTGAACCTTCACTCTCAGTGTTGAATTCAGATCTTTTCTCCCGGTGGGGGGGGGACTAATAAAACTTTCGGGGGGAGGTGGCACAAAATACAAAGACCAAAATACAAATTATCAAATTTAAAAAAAATGAAGAAAATAATTAAAACAAAAACACTGGTAGACAAATTGCGATTGCAATACTGGTGCGCAGAACGTTTCAGAAGTCCGCGGATGGGTTTACCATGGTGTATGTAAAAAATCAAATTAATACTATTTAATAGATTATATTATTTAGTTTGGAATAAAATTGTAACAAATTAAATTTACTTAATGTAACGACCGGCGAACAAGATTCCCGCAGGCGATTTTAAGTAGTAAATGAATGGACGGTTAACTTCGAAAAATACCGGCAAAGGTGGAGGTACAAAAACTGCCGAAATAGGAATGGCGGCAATTGCTGGAAAAAAAGTTTTAATTTTACTTTTTAGAATAAAATTGTCGTGCTTACTGTAAGTGGCGGCGGTTGCGGTGGTTCCCTTTTCGTCCAGTTCTATCACAGCTTTTTGAACAACTTGGTCGATCTTTAGAGGTCGTCTTATATCTCCTGACATTCCTGAAAAATCAGCATCTCTATCATCAAAAGCAGCCCGTACGTCCAGCTGAAAGGATTTATTAATTAGGTAAAACAAAAGTAAGTGCCATTTTAATTTACGTTTTTCAAAATGGCGGCAAAGTCAATGGTGGTCGAGATGTTGAATTTGGGTAGTCTCACGTGTACGTCTTCTTCGGTATAGGGTTGATTACTAAAGACCTGCTGAAGATTTCCCTCGAGCCTTTGGAGACCATCTATTTGTTCTGGTAGTACAATCGTCATGGTAATGCCGTTTCCTTCGTAAGGCAATTCGACGAATTCGGCTTTCAAATCTTGCGACTTGTAATAATTTAGACGCGTAGTCATTTGCATCATTGGGGTGCTAACATTCTGGCGTCTATTTACTTGGAATTGACGGGGCTTTGTGAAGTGATCGTCGAAGTCGTAAACCCATTTTCCTTTAAAATAAATGGCGTTTAGGAGTACCAACGCGGTGCGGTTGTTCAAATGGGCAGGATTAATTAAGTTATTAATTTTGCCATTCGTTTTTTGGAAGACCCAAGCGTTCATTGTTCTGGCAGCATTTGCACTTTCAAAATTGATCGATTCAGCGCTCGAGCCAAAATAATTGTTGGCGATGGTTGTAAACGTTTCGTTTAATGGGAAATCCTCTTTGGCGTATATCTTACTTGCCAAATGTAATGCATATTTATCGTTTCCTTGTAGGTGAGAAGTGAGATCCTCGATTACCTCAATTAATTCGTCATTTCGTT
This sequence comes from Cantharis nigra, assembly GCA_958510845.1. Taxonomy (NCBI): domain Eukaryota; kingdom Metazoa; phylum Arthropoda; class Insecta; order Coleoptera; family Cantharidae; genus Cantharis; species Cantharis nigra. The sequence goes on along the minus strand of OY294030.1, from coordinate 46,081,328 downwards.
GAGGAACTCCAATAGCCCTTGCCAATTCATTGGCCGTATTACCTCTAGCTCCATATTTGGTAAGTGCCAAAACTAACTGGGCCGAAGTTGGACACACTACAAAATTTTCCGACCTTTGTTGTCGAAGCAATTCCTGAAATTGAAAATTTGTTAAAAATTTCTTTCCGACTTTTACCGTCGCAGAAGCATCAGCGGTTCTTAACCCGCGGTGGGGTCTGACAGGTCCCACCCACCCGACGGAGGGTTAACTGGCCAATTCTATTAAATACGTTTTTCAATGCGCCATGAGTCAATCTACAAAAATCTAGTGTTTTCCGCGTTTTTCTTCATAATTAACAAAATGGGGATTTCCAAAAAAAAACGATAGAAGGGGGGACTGTGAAAGTTTAAGAACCGCTGATCTAGCAACTGCTGATTAATAGTAATTTCGTCACAAAATACTTTTTTACCTGGTATACATTGTCTGTAAAAGCAATATTTTTGCTTAAATATTCTTGATACTCTGGTGTTGATCGTTGCGCTGTAACTACGGTCAGCAGGGCAACGATAAAGAGCGATAGCGTCGCCATTGCACTAACTCGATAATTATCTCTCAGACTTATATTGTTAATAAAAATGGCACAATTATTTGTAAACAACCTTTTAATTTACTGGAAATGCAATTAAATATTATTTAGCACTCAAAAATAAAAAATCAACTTTCGCAGCGAAAATTGATCCACACTAATAATAAACGAACTTACCTCTTCGAGTTGTTTATAAGAACTTGTATTTTATGAAAATAAAATATTCAAGATTTTAAACTAGCGGTTTACGTAATGGGAATACCCAGTTACTCTAGCTTGTATATAATAAACAGAATGTTTGTATAACTTCTCAATAAACTCAAGATCGCCAATTAAAACAGGTTTAAAGATCATAGATCATCGATATCTTTAATTTACGGAAAGATTAAAAACTAGACAGTAGCCTTGATGAAACACATAAAAATGCAAATAAAACTGCGATCCTTTCAAAATTTCAGCGGAGTTCCGAAAAACAGGACAGCATCAAATTAGTACAAATTACTCGAATCATTCTATCGGAAATATATTAATCATCTAATTTTCTGGTACTTAAGGAAATAAGCAGGTACTTATAAAACAAACAAATTTTTTTTGCATTTAACTAAAATAATAGTATGTTATATATCAAAGAGGAAAAATGAGTTTTTCGGGAATTTAGAAAAAACCGCATTTAAAAATCGAAAATTTTACATACAAAATACTATGCATAAATTAGTGAGAGGAGCCAAAGCAATTTAATTAATTTTCATGAAAACTGATCCTACGCAGCTCTCCGCTGCGCTCCGGGCCATTTTGGCTGGCGCTTAACTCGCTAAAAACATCCCTGAACTCAATGGAATATGTATAATTTCATTTTTCAAATGCCGTTTTCTCGAAAACTTTTTCTTCCTATTTTTGGAAAATTGCATAATATAATACTCGTATAATAATTTTCCTGAAAAACATTTTTAATTCTTTTTTACAGTGGCGGACAAGGTTCTCTTAAAAAAAATTTAATTTTTTTCTCAAAAATACTTAATCAATGACAAATAAATCTATTGCCGTTTGCAGAGAGGCCCGGCAATTTTACGCATCCACAGAGTCCACCACTGTCTGAACAACACGGGTTTTGTAAACCAGAATTTCTGCAAAAATATATATTAATAAAATTTAAAACTGATATCTACTTTTACTGATATTATTTACTACAGCAAAAACTTAGGCAATTGCGATTTTTTTTATTTAAAATTTTTTTTTTATTTTAGAAAAAATTTTATAAAACAAAAGTTGTAGGTAATTTGACACTGATAATTTTTTCCATAATAAACTTTTAGCTATTTCGTTGCGTTTCGAAGTTATGATAGATTATGTTTCATCGCTTCAAGTAAACCCCCCGTTACCCCCATAAGATTTCATTCATCTTCAATAGATAACAAAATAACAGAAAGTAAAAATCAAATAATCAAAAAATATTGTAGGGGTTCGTTTTGCTCCTATTTATAAATAAATAATTTATTTATAATTATATTTTATATAATTTTATTTTTTTGAAATTTTTTAATTTATTATTTAATTATAAATAAAAATTATATATTTTATAAATTATTTATTTATTCAGTATTCGGGTGCAAATGTATTGTTTAATTAATCCATTAATTTTTAAATTTAATTAAATGATATAGTAGATAAAAAATATATATTTGAAATTGAATAGGTATTACTAAATTTCCGACCGCGAAATGAGTCGACGGCGAAACAGCCGACGACGAGACTGCGATGCGGCGAAATATTTCCTTCCTTCCTAAAAGCCAACTAAAATGACCCATGGAAAATCAACAAAATCCACAATTTTATTTAAATTCATCCCAGACGATTCAATATATATCATCCATATACAAAAAAGCAAGGTAGTCACTCGCGCACCTAGCGGGGCAGCGGTAGGGGCATTTTTAGGGGCGGGTGTTTTGCTTTTTTTGTTTGTTTTGACTTTTTTTAATTTTTATTAAATTTTAATTTAAAATTTTTTTATACATTTAAGTGTATTTTTTATATTTTTATATTTATTATATATATTATATATAATAAAAATATTTATATGAGGGGGGTTAGGGGGTGGCAAAGTTTAAGACCGCCCCGGGCGGCTAAAGCTCTAGATAGGCCAGTGAAAGTAGTCATATAATTTTACTTTTTAATAATAATAATTAATAATGAAAATTGTGTGTGAAAATTGATCTTTTTGAGCTCTCAGGGGAGGCGATCACCCCTATCACCCCCTTTGTATCCGCCACTGTTTTTAATACTGACCATTGGCGTATTGGCGAGAATATATTCCTCGGGGAGTTGGAAACGTCCGAACTAAAGTGTTTACCGAAATTGTCCTTTTCCCTCTTCTGCATCCAGTTAGACTATATTAGCCCCTTTCTCTTTCGAGAATTGTTTCAGCATTGAAACCCCACAGATTGAAATTGCAAAATGCCTGTAGCTTATTTTTAATAGTTAAACCCAATATAACCACAGGTTTTACGTATCCTCCGAAGCATTGATTCTCCCGGACTCGAAAGTCAGCAATTGTTCGGCTACTGGGTTAACTCTTACTTGAGCTTTTGCAACTGGCCCTAAGCTAACTGTTGCAGTTAATAAATGGTGCGGTATCTTTATCCATCAGGTAAGAAGTGTACTTCCGGCCGACAAAATTCAACATTGCCAGCTGTTTTTACCGAGATGAAATAAGTGTAAAAACCCAGTAATTCTACTCAAAAGAAAATCTTTAGATTTCACTACATCCTAGAGATGATTTTTTCACCATTCGATAGTATTTTAATTCCGCTACACTGAAAAAAAAGGTAGGTTTTCATTAAATGATGCATCATTTTTTTTTTTAGTTAGGGAATCTGAATTCCATGAATTAATCGAAGTAATCTAATTAAATGATATTCATATTAACATAGAAAAATACCCATATTGTTGAATAAATCATTTACGCAATGGAAATCCTGCTACGAACAATATTAATAAATGTTTAAAATTCAGCAACTTTATTAAATTAATTATAGAAACATAGAACAAAACTTAATTCTATTATTTGGAACAACCTTAAAAGAAATCATCGAAGTTGTAGTTCTTCTTGATTACTACCCCCACTTAACAAAATTAATTTTTAATTTACCCCAAGATATCACTGGTAGCACAAGAAAACCACAATTAAATTAATATTATATACATATACAAATGAAAGATCAAGAGTTAGAAGGTACATCAAGATATAGAAGTTCAAATTTTAATCAATTAATATTATTTTAATAAAAAAATGATTAAGTTACATTAGGTAAGAATAAGAAAAACCGTTCGGAAACCTTCACATTTTCGCTCGATGGTAACTTTTGTTCGGAAAATTAATATCCAATATTACAGCTTTTTTGTGATTGTTTACGAAGGAATTCCCAAATTAGTAAATTTAGCAGCAGAAATTTAAAATCATAAAATATTCAATAAAATGTACAAAATTTGAATAATGTCTATTGAAATAGCTAATACATTAGAAATTTTATTTTGGGGTCTTAATTTAAACAGCCCTTCCAAGATTAAAAAAAGGTTTCAAAAACTAATAAAATTAATGGAATGAAAAATTTAAAAGCTACTTGATTAAAATTTGTCAAAATTTCGTTACTCTACTTTCCGCTACGTTAAAATTTCAACATTAAAATTTGGAAATTCTCAAATTTAAAATAGCGAGTTATTATAATAACAAATTACCAAACAATTATTATTATTATTTCCCAACGGTTCGACAGCTTTTCCAGTCTCGGGAGAGATTGTTGAGATCGAGACGAAAAGCTAATGAATTAAAATTGCATTTTGGAAATAGGAAAAATGCACATCGGAATTAAAAATTTGTTAAACCGTCAATTAACTCGATAACATTCAAAAACGCTTAAGTGATTAAAACTAGTCTAAAATTGTCATCACAACATTTTAAAGGCATGAGGGTTCTTTCAAAACCCGACTTAAATGCTTAATAATCGCAATGTGTTTGGTACGAACACAATAAATAGGTTTTTTAAAACAATAACATAAAAACTAAAACATAAATTCAAAAACACTAAATCTACAAGTCGAACGCTTAATAACTCAGGTAGACAAAGGTCAACATCTCGAAAAACCAGAGGGGGGGAGTCGGGACGAGCTGAAATTCAAAATTAATCAAAATTAATAAATGCATAATTATTTTTACTAACACCTCTAGTTACTACAAAATTTTGACATGTAATTTATTTTCATTTTTAAATTTTAAGAATTTTTTTTTTTTCAAAACCAAAAATCATTAAACCAATCTTTGCGGAGTCGCCAACAGAATTATCAGTCCAAAAAATACATACTACGTTCATATACAGCACAAACTGTAAGTAACTACGCTTAAAAATGCATATTATCAACCAAACAGAAAATAAAAATAAAATTGCAACCCCAATTTTGGCCCCATACACACATTTTCAATTATTTTTAAAAAAAATGCTTAACATCACTACTTAAAAACTACCATTTAATAATAAAGTGTTTAAAAACTCCATGTTACGATTAAAATATATAAATTCAATTATAAAATTGTTAGAGAAAAAAATTGCGCGTGGACACTTGCAAAGCGTCACGCACAAACGACAGTTTTTTAAAAATTTACAAGTGCGAACCAAAAGTCTCACTTGCAGTGAATTAAAACTGATAGAGCTTAACACTTTTCAAAATTTCAATAATAATTAATAATATCGAATCAGCCAGACAAAGAAAATTTTTTTTAATTTTCAAAAATTCATATCCAAAACGCCAATATGAAAAAATAGCACACAGTGCAATGTCCTTTAATTTAAACACACACCAAATTTTAAGAACGATAAGGATTTTTGTACTTGCTTAGTTGATAGCGCCGTTATTGTTCAGGCCCACGATCGCGCTATTCTTCGAGTTTCGCATCAAAGGTTTGTGGTTGCGCTGCTCGTTTTGATGATGCCATTGCCAGCACCCACGACAGTAATAGCGGAAACATAACATTTCGCGACAAAAATAGGGCCCCTGGTGAACTCCGCAAAAGGAACACAACGAATCTTCCAAATATGGATCGACTTGAACCTAAAATAAAAAGATAAAAAGTAAAAACAGGATTGGGGGGGGGGGTCAAAATTCAAAAAAATTCATTTTCACCTTTTTAATAAATTTAGCAGTCTTGATCTCGATAAAGGCAGCGGACACTGCCTTCATGTATGAACGAGCATTGTTAAAAGTTACACGTCCAGACCCAATTGGGTATTTGTACTTATCGGTGTCGATGCCTGGAAAATGAATAAAAATCAACAATTCAATTTGAAAAATCTAGCCAGCTTACCGGCATAAACGACCCCATCGAAGAGATCGTTCATCACTTTGGCTAAACCCTCGGCGTTCAGCATGCCGTGTAGAGCGCCAACAAAGACGGTCTTGCTCGGATCCAACTTTTGGGAAGTCGATTTGGTGTAATTGGAATCGTTTAAAATCCACGGGATTACTTGAACCTGAAAAGACGCACGAAAACATTGCAATCCAAAAAAGTAAATTTCAACTCACCTCTTTGGACTTCATTCTCTTGGAAGAAATTCGGAAATACCAATTTCCAGAATTGGCCGTATCGTTGGTGCATGCTTGCAAAAGTGCCTTAACGTTCTTTTCGGCTTCGAAGATTATGTAAACGTAGCCTTTCGGCTGCGAAGCTTGCTTATCCTTTCCGGGCCATTCTACGCGAATATTTCCGAACTGTTTGAACGTGTGGACCAAAACTTGCTCGGAAATGTCCCATGGAACTCCGCCTAAAAATACTTTGCACGAATAACCGATTATCTTGCTCGAACGTTGAGGTAATACGCCGCTCCAGGTGCAGGTGGCTTCAAAAATAGCTAAAAACATTTTTGGTCAGAAAGAAAAAATGCAGGCTGGGTGGTAAAGTTACCGGCACCCGAACGATGGTAACGAGCGACGCGATCCAGATGCAAGCCTTGCACCTCGCTGGCCAAATTCACCAAGTTCATAGTGGCATTGCCATTAAATTTCTCAAGCACTTGCTGAGCAACGTTGTGTGAACAAGATGGATGCAACAACGAATTGAACATCGACTGTGGTTGTTGCAAATATTTGAGAGTTTGTAGTGCTTGCAAATTACTGGCCAAATCCAAATCATTAAGCAGTCCTGTGTTATTCAAACAATTACGGGTCATTGCTTCGTTTAACGTCAACGAATTCTAAAACCAAAAGAGTTGGTCAAAAACCAAAAAACAATGATTGTGTGCGTTACCATTATTTCGGCCAAACTTCCATCTGGAGTAGAAATGACGCTGTCGGCATTATCGGGAGTTTCTGAGCGATTGCTGATCGCCAACAAGGATTCTCCAACGATGGGGCTGCTGCTTCCACTGCTATCGCTAAAAAAATTGTTAGTTTATTATTTTGAAAAGCGGAAGGAGGGGGGGGGGGTTTACCTTAACGAGGTGCTTCTTAAAGTGCGGCTGTTGATGGCGTTGGAGGACAATCCAGACAAATTTGACTGCAGATATTTTGCAGTTGCGCCGGTGTTGAAACCATTTAAAGATCCCGATGATAACAATTGGGGTTCGTCAAAGCTTAACTAAAAATTAAAAATAATCAATAAGTTGTGAAGATAAAAAATACAAAATTTATGTGATGTTAATAGACGATAATTCATGGTTCAAATGTTGCCAATGGCAATAATAGCAAATGGGGCGTCTCAAGTTGTAATGTCTGCAATTGGCAAACGTCCTAATTCATTTGTGCCCAAACAAGGTTAAATAATATCGAAATAATAATGTACAAAATGCAAATAATAATTTTTAAATTCCGTAGTTGCGTTCGGAAAAAAAAGTTTTAAATAAAAATAAATATTTAAAAACCATGGATACGGCTTTCCTTTGTTTAGCATTTGCATGAAAAAAAAAATTTTTTTGATGAAATAAAAGCTTTGAAAAGGTAAATTTCATGTGCGAACGATATTCATAGTAATAAAATGGACTTACCTGCTGAAGATTGGCAGAGGAAGCCGGTGGAGTGTAAACTCCTGGAGATGATGGGCCGAACGAGTTCCCCAATAAACCTCTGGGCGAATTTAACCCGAACAAATCCGTTATCGACATAGTTTCACCTGCCATGTTAATAAAATTATAACAATTTTCAATATTAACGCAATAAAATTCTTTAAAATTCAATTTTTAAAAGACTGACTTCTAAGTCAATGCCGCTTAGTTGCGTTTATTGGTTTTGTTCTGTTTTATTTATTTTAAACACCGCAACCTTGATCAAAAATGTACGTTGCAATGACAAAGAAATTTACGATAAATGACGATTTCGAGAGTGCGGCTGTCCATTATGCCTTTTGATAATCTTGCACATTTTCGATAACAAAACATATTATTATTTATTTTATTTCGACTATTTTATGTTCGAAAATATACTAGATTTTAAATACAACTAACTTCTTTCCAAACTTAAAAAAATTTTCCAAAATATTCCCAAAAAAAAAGAATAAAAAAAAGAAAACATTTTCTGGTTGATAATTTAAAATACCAAATCTAAAAATGCAAAAAAAAAGAAATAATCTGAGAAGCTTCATGTTTTTAATTTCAATTAAAATATCTAAATATTTAGAGCGCAGCCCGTACACCTTCTAATATATACGACCACCTAGATGGGGTTAAACATTTTTAAAAATCAGAAATCTTATTGAAGTAGAGCAAAACCGACAATTTGAATCTTTAAGATGCAATTTAAGTGGTCGCAATATTGGCATAATTTTCAAAATCCACTCTTCTTAAATAATAATTTCCCAACGATCGCACTTTTACTTTTACTAATGAATAATTTAGGTAAAAATGATAATCAGTGTTACAGTTACTCGAATTTAAATAATTAAAACATAAAGGAAAAGTACATACCACTATCCATTTTATCCAATATTTCGGACTGTTCCAGCAAATAATTGATGGAAAACTTTTGAAGCATTTGGCCGAGACGGTCATGGGGTTGAATATTTGGTGAATTGCATAGCTGGAAAAATTTTTAAAAATATATTTGTTAGTACTAACACACTTATTAATGTAAATAGATCCGCGCCCAGATCGGGCAATATTTTAAATTAAAAAAATTATTTATATAACATTCACTTGTTGTATAAGTATAGCTCTCCATGGGTGACGAATTTATTCCAAATTATTTTTATTATGTTTGCCATTTTAGAAAAAAACTTACAAAAACAAAAAAAAAATTCTTGAAGATGAGTTCGCACTGGTAGTGCCATGGCACGTTGGCACTTAGAATAAGCCGCCACTGGATTGAAAAAAGTAAAAGACCAGATAAACTCTACGTTTATCTGGCGATTCTGGTAGTTCTCGAAGCAAAAGTCTGTTCGTTTATTGGGTAATAATAAACGCAATATTGTTTTCCTTGTGTATTCGGTACTGATGACGACTAACGAGTCAGAAACACGTGTCCATCGGTCGTCTCAGATTATACAGGAATTTAGAGATTATTTAAATTATAATAATACACTCTTCTATTTATTTCTAGTCAGTCAATCAAGCAAATGTACATCCTAATTTATAAGCAGTAGTAAAAAATGTCAAATTAATATCTGACAAGATGATATGGCCAGTCCGCTAGTCCAGTTATTATGAAAAGGGTATCTGCGTGGAAATAATTCGGAAATATTATTATACTTTAGTATCAAAACAAATGACAAAAACAGATTCAACCCAGAACATGGTCAAATTTGTCAAATGACAAAATCTTAATTCGGCCGGTTCCGGTTTGTACACCCCATACCCAAAATAGGTTCTATAAAAGTTAATGTAAGTAAAATCCTGCTTAAAAGAAAAAAATTATTGCTCTGGTTTATCTAGTTTTCGAAATATTTTATTTATTTTGCTCAAAACAAACCTGTAAAGTTGCGCCCCCCTCCTCAACCCCCGTCGTAATGGGCCGGCAGGGATGGTCCGGGTGTCGCCCCGGAAAAATTAATATTTAATTATTTCCAATTACGTGGAATTTATCTTCTTAACAACATTTCATCTTAAACAAATGGTCAGTTTTGCGACCCCTCGGCGGGGGCCTCACTCGGCACCCCCTAGTTACGAATCTGCTACAGATAAGCAGCGTTCCTACTGAATTTTCTAAATCTAATTCTAAAATTCCTTGACTTTTCCGAATTTTCCCTGTTAAAGAATAAAAAAATATGGAATTTTTTTTTATTCTTCTTCCTCTTAATATCTACGTCCTGTTATTGCCATGGGATACCATGGGATAATTTACACATCATGGTCATTTGAGCACTTCGCATATATTCTAGTAGGTTGCTAACCTTGCTAGATGCATAGCCCAAAGGTGAAAATTAGACTTTAGATCACAACAGTGTAGTCGGCGCGACCAAGCATTGAACCGCGGTTTCCGGCTTTATTTATTTAAAATTTAGAGAAAACTTTTTTTTAATTAAGTTGTGTTCCTTAACTGAAAATTTAATTTCTCTGACTTAGCGCTAAAAATGAAAAACTTCCCGACTTTTCCAGACGAGCGGGAACCCTGTCAAGTCAATTTATGTTTTTAGCTGCCTGGAAAACCTGGAAAAGTCAGGGAATTCAAGATTTTCCCTTTTAAATACAGATCATTTTTTAATTTTTTAATCAATTTGTATGTTTTTCTATACACAGCCATCTTAGGGGGTCGCGGACCAAAAAGTTTGAGCAAATAAAATTTTAAAAATTATCAAAGTAAGGAATCAAGTTAGAAAGCTTACAGCTAAGCCCCTATTATAGCTAAAGTTGCTCTATACATAAGTTTACAGTTAATTGAGTTTAGTTTAGCATCAAAGGTTTAGCTTTTCTGCAGGAAATAAACAGAAAAAAGGACTTCACCAAACACAGAAAAATGCATTTTTTGGGTAAAAATCGGGGACTATATCTCGAAAACTGGAGAGACTAGACACTAGAACAATCATTTTTTTATACTTTCAATCAGAATTTTATTTACTTTAATTTTGATATGGCCTCTTTTGGGAAATACTTCTCTCACGCGAGTAACGCGAGGCTGCATCAGCCTCCCCAGCCAAAAGCAAGCATACCCAGTTTTCGACGGAAGCTGAAAGTCAACTTCAAGTCAGGTTGACTTGAGGGTTAATTCGTACTTGATGAAGAGAAATCTTTTCGGACCCTTGCGGTCCATCCAATCCAAGGGGTTTTTGACTGGGGATGCTGTGAGAGAAGTATCTATCTTTCATGATAAATCCTTACGATCAAAAATCCACTTACATCCACTTTTTTTAATTATGAAAAAAAATTTGGGTGTTGACTTCTATTTGTGATGATGGACCCTCTTTGCTACTGTTCTAGGCCGAGTCTACTGTGGGACTTTTGATGATTATGATTGATTTCCATCATTGATAATTTAAAATTTTACAAATTTATTTGTTAATGTTTATAAAATAAAATCCTGATGGAGTGCGATTAATTTTATGAGAACTTTTCAATATCGAGAAGTTTATGTTCGGATATCTTTGCCAAATAGTAGCATAAATTATCGAGAAATGAATGCAATTGTTGTAAGATAATAAAATTTTCTTATTTGACTAAAATAATAACACGCGTAAAGCCGAGATAAGAAAATAAAGCAATGCCATTGTGCAACGCCACGGCAGCAGCTGCCCCTATTACTTTTTGTACATTATTTGATTGAAGTCGGCGTAATCACCGAAACAAAAATTTATAAACAGTTGAAATGATTAAAACAAATTCCGTCCACACCTTTGCGGATTTCCGAAGAAGTCACCGATAAGGCATTTATCGAATAATTGAAATTTAGCAATAACTGAATGAGAACTTTTGTAAAAACCAAAAAAAAGAGTATTAACATACCTATAGTTAACAGATGTTGACGCTGATAAGGCGCAACAAAATCCAATAGCAAAAAATTGAAGAGCACCAAATTGACACCACAAGCGATCAAATGCACAGCAAATTGTAAAAGACTTTCTTATTAAATGTTAAAACGCAAGTAATTGTAGAATAATTCACGGTTTCTATAAGAAATGGTGCGAGACTAACAACAATATTTGTTATATAAATATTAATAATAACAATTACCTCCGCATTATTTAACTTTTTTGCACAATTTGGGTCAGTGTAACAAAATAGAAAAAGATTGTAATTTAAAAGTCATAAAAAATAACAACAAAAACCAACTTACCGAATTTTCGGAAGACATTTCGCCCAGTCAGACAATTAAAATTATTTAAAATAAAAAAGTTAAAAAATGGCACTAATAATGGCAATATCACAACACTTGAACTATTAACTCTCGATTCCCTGAATTTCGATGTAATTCTGTTAAGACAGTGCTAATTTCACGGAAGGGCGCGATGCTTCCTTATTGGATCTTTCTGACTCAGGAAAACTATGAGTGGGACCAGGATCAACACGTGCGCCTTTAAATTTTTTCAAACACCACCGTAAATTACGATAATCACAACAATTCAAGCAAGAAAGCCGTAACACGTCAAATACACATTGTCAAAATGTCAACAATAAACAATTGATGCTGCGACATTTATTATAACAAATTATTCCACAGCACCCTTCCGTTCTCTCTCTTAAAACAAAAATGGCTTTTGATTTTGACTTTAATTAAACTTTTCGCATTTCCTATCAAACATAAATTATCTATAAACAATAAAGTCACAACAATATTTTAATTTTATTGTTGACTGACAGCAAGTGCGTGGTTTCGAAAATTAAATAATTTAAGCGATTAAAGCGAAGCCTTATCTGCCAAAAGTTACTTTAAATCGGATATAATTTGACGACAACGTTTTGGGCGCTAGAATTTCCCGATTTGCTAATTAAATTATAATAATAATTAATCGAACATAAGTTTAAATTTCAAATTAGTTGCATTTCTTCGGCAGCGCCATCTATCGGAAGTTTTTAAAACTAACTTTAAAATGTCACTTTTGCAAATTTCCCGGTAAATATATCTCTGGTTGTCTTTTAATAATAAAATTAACAAAAAACTAAATCAGCATTAGAGAAAAATATTATAATACAGCTTCGTGGTAATACAAAATAGGAAAATCGTAACCTGGTTCAAAAAAATGAATTAAAACGCAAAATTTCAAGATTTAAAACGCTTATATTTACAATTCATTTAAATTTTAAAAATTCATTCTTTAATGGTCCCGCTATCATCCATCATATCGACCTCTATGCTCATATCGCTGGCCGAAATACTTCGCTTGCTACAAAAAAAGTCTTCGCTGTCTTGAGTCGTATTTTCCGACGAAAACCTTACGGGAAATGATGGAATTTCGTCTGGCGCACCTAAAACAATACAATTATTTTGAGATAAACAAAGTAAAAGTTTTTTACCTGGAAACGGAAGGTCTTCGTCGGCGAATTGCTCGATTACATAATTCAACATGGTTGCACTAACGATATCGTCTCGTTTCAAACTTAAAGCTTTATGAAACCATTCGACTGCTTCCGCTACGTCACCCTTAATTGCGTGAATGTATCCGATCGCTGAAAAAGTTTTAGACGACTGCGGACTCAAAACTAATGCCTAAAACAAAACTTTTAATATAGACCACAAAATTGAGGTTGTCTCACCTGGTGATGATACTCTAAAGCGTCGTCGTATTTTTTCAGTTTTCTGTAAGTATGTCCTAGGTTGTTGAGTAATGGTTCCCAATGTTCCGAAATTATTGCCTTCTTGATCAGCTTAATTCGGGCCAAAGCGTTTAAGAAATGCTTCTCTGCCCCCTTATAACTGTTAATAACGATAACTTAAATGTAACTACATAAAAGAATAATTTAAACTTACTCTAAATTGCAGAAAGCGACAACTCCCATTTCGTGCATTACAAAAGGATCGTCTGGAGCTATATTCTGTGCCTGCTGGAAGAATTTCTCTGCCAGTCGCGAATTGTTCGTTAACCCACATTCCAAGCCTATGTATAGGAGAGGCAAGTGGCAGCTGAAACAGTACTTTTAAGTATCCACCTGACTTTGATAAAAAATTTACCCTCTCATCAACTGGGATGATTTGAAATAAGCAGCCATGGCTTGGTCATGTTCGCTGTCCACGGCGTAAGAATGACCAAATGCTAACCAAGCTGGCCCAAACAAACGATCCAGTGATGATGACTTGGACAGATATTGCCTTGCCTTTTCGCGATTTCCAATTACGTAGTAATAACAGCCAACTGCATACCAGGACACTGCCAAATTTGGATACAAATCAACCAAGTTGTGGCCCAAGATGAATAATTCTGTACAAGAGATGAAAAACAATTCAAAAAATTCACACACAACAAATTAAAACTAACTGTTCCCCATCTTCAACTCCACCAAACAGGAAATATGGATGGGTAAACAGTACATGTGGTACGGATCGTGCTTCAGGATGTTGTCGGTTAACTTGTGGCATTCGTTGTAGTCGCAGTTGTAATAAAGTAGTTCAGCCTTCGAAACAATCACATCTAAACTTTTATTCAGCTTGCTTATGGCAGTCGGTTCGGGCAAGTCGACGTTCATTTTTTCATTCTTTTGTTTACTTTCAATATTTCTAGCATTATTTTCCGTCACCATCGATGAGGTACTCTTAGGTCGTTGCTTTACCTTGTCGATGAAACTCAACGACTTACAAGCGTGGTATTTCTTCAACTTACTCCTGTAAAGTGTATACAATACTTCGCTCTCTTCACTATTGCACTGTTCTGATATGGGAAGCAAACTCAACAGTTCCTCCTCTTCCGCATACGTTAGCATTTGATGCTTTATCATCGACTCAAATGCTTCAAAACAATAAACATCCACATGTATAGCTCGTTTAAAACACTCCGATGCTAGGGTCTGATTGTCTAAGGCTTCCAAAATTTTGCCCTTTAGCAAGAAAATAGATGACTGGATATTCTACAAAATAAGAAGTTAGTCAAATACTAAATCTAAAATCTGACCTACCTGTTTAGGTGTAGCGTCAAAAAGCTCCGTATCGGAAATCACATTCGAGTTCGAAACAGAAGAATCCTGCAGAAAAGTTTCCATCTTGGGTAACTGCAAAACATCCAAAGCATCGGTGAATTCGTTCGATTCGAATAAGCAACGTGCCGTCAAGTAGTTGCACATTATGTTCGTCTGAAAACATAAATTATAACGCTTGATTTCCACAACCGAAAACTTACTTTATCAAGATTGTAGGATCGCAGAAGATGTGCAGCCCGATGGAGCTGTTTCGACAAGTACATACTTTGGGCCAGCCAATAGATATCTCGAGGGTTGCCGCATGACAAAGCGACCACTTTATCGGCCCAGTATAGTGCGGAATCGTAAACGTGCTAGAAAGTAGTTTCGAAAAATTAACAAATCGACATAACCAAAGTTTTATTTTTAAACTAACCAAATTTATGTAGTTTTGTACCAGTTTTCGATAAAAATCGATATTTATTGCACCCGAATTGACGCTTTTCATGTCGGCGTCCGTATCTGCAGCCATATTTTTAAAATCACTACTTATTTTTAAAAAATTTTGAATTGTTTAGCCTACGGGGGCCTAGGGAACTACTACCGCGACATAACCACACATAACCTTCAAATAGAGTGAACTGACTTATGAATTATGATATTTTTTACTTTATTGCTTTTTTACATTAACGGAGCCTTGGTAAAAGGTGAATTTGATTCAGGTAAACCAATAATTTGGCATTCGACACCAACCGAAACATTAATGTGCATCCCAATTATTAGATAACTTTGAAGACTTTTATACAGTGATTCCAGTTCTATCGGAAATAAAATATCCAGAAATGGAAAGAAATTATTGGGGCGAATCTCGAATTACTCCAATTAAACGTCACATAAAGTTGAACGAAACGAAAGAGGCATTTCAAAGTGAGACCACCAAGATGGTGTTCGATTTATTGAAAAAGTTAAATTTGAGCTTCGATAATAATTTAGTTGCAAATTTAATGCTTCTGGGCAACAAATTTAATATGAACATGAGTTTACCTGAATTAGCTTTTAAGAAATCTGAAATAAAACCTGTCTCGGCCAAAGCACATAGCAACGTTACTACAGTACAGGATGCTGATGATCATACTTCAGTGGTAACTGTAACTAATATTAACAGTAGTGAAGTTACGTGTGTGACCATAATCAAAAGTGAGTACTTGGAACGGCAGTAAAATGGTTGCTGATGCCTACAACTTTTGTTTTATAGAGGATGAGAGGCGAAACATCACTCAAATTCGAACTGCGAAGCCAATAAAGAGTGCTAACAAAGAAAAAATTGTTAAGGTTCCGGGAATTTGGTTCAACGGGCAATGTCGATGCAATTATCTTTTTCGCTCTGGATGCTATACAATCAATCCCAATTTCTATTTTATATTATTTTTTGACATTTTATCCTGTGTATTTGGAAAATAAAAATTAATCATCTCCTAAACTGCGGTTCTTATCATCGATGATCGTTTGTCATGTCAAAAAATGACTGCTAAACTTTCACATCTCAGGATATGTCAAAAATTCTATTATTTTATGGAGCAATAATTTCGATAATCGGTCCCACCCTCCAAACTGACTATTGTACGATATGTGCAAATAAATCTCATACCATGTGCAAATACAAGGCAAGGCAACATTTTTATTTGAATATAATTTAATCGAAACATTCCAGAGAGGCCCTTCCAATAAATGTATTGGTTATTCGTCAAACAAAATGACCCCAGAAATCCAAAATCTTATAGTCGGATTGCACAATGATATTAGAAATAATGTTGCGTCTGGAAGGGCAGTCGGGAAAAATTTTTGGCCGTTACCGCCTGGAGCAAATGTGCATTCACTGGTATCTATAAGTTCTTCGGAAATGCAATTCTAAGAGTATTTTTTAGAAGTGGGATCAAGAATTGGCTGCAATAGCTCAGCGATGGGCGGATCAGTGTGTTTCAGTTTCAAAAAGAAACCAACACGATAAATGCAAAAATACAGGTAAACATTTTTAAAAGTTTTCATTTTTTCAAATCACTTTAAATCTAGATAGATTTGCAGTTGGTCAAAATGTTATCCAAACTATCAAAATTCGATCAGTTATTGATTTCAAAAATGTTGTGGCAGGTATGGTGAAGCACTGGTACAAAGAAGTGGAAAAAGTAGACCCAGCAAATATTGCTCGGTTTGCAGGGTAAGTAAGTCTTAGGGTGGTTCTAACTTACTAATAAAAATACATTTTTAGTTTGACCAACCCTGACAACCACATTGGAAATTTCGCACAGCTGGTGTGGGCTGAAACCAAATACATTGGTTGCGCTCACTCATCTTTTACTTACGGTTTTGGAGTTTTGGACCGCCTGGTGTGCAATTACGGACCAAGTGGAAACATAGTTGGAAATCCCATTTATACGGAAGGGTTTCCTTCTTCCAAATGCGAATACAGTTCAAAAAAGTATCCGGCTCTTTGCTCTCTTCCAGATAATTTTCCTAGAAACAAAAGACAAAACATTAAATTGAAAACCATATTTCCCGAAACCAAAACAGAATCCAGTTCAAACAACTCCAACATTTATAAAACCGATGAAGCAGAATTCAAGTTAAATCATCACCTGACCCAAAAATTATTCCAATTATTTGAGAAACTTAATTTAACAATAAACACTAATTTGCTGATGCAATTAAACGACATTCACAATAAATACAACATAAGCAATGAAGTTCGAGACATTAGCAAGCATGTGGAGGAACCTGAAGATGTGGCATATTTCGACGAATTGGAATTCCAAGACCATATAAACAAAACTTTCGAATGGGAGTTGGCCGAAAACAATACGATCCCGGTTAGGAAGCAAACAAGAAAGAAAATTGGTAGAAGAATAAATCTTGTTACTTCAACTGAATCCACGAGAGGAACGACAAATCACACACCGAATTTGTTTCAGCAGTTCTACCGGATGCAAAAAAATTCCAAGACTACCACATCATGCCCTACTTACAAAGCCGTCCCATTCATGTATCGAGGAAACAAATGTTTTTGTTATTACAAATATTTTATTCCACGAAAATAAAAAAATTTTCAATTTATTTTCTATTTTCTTCCCTAGTTATACAAATGACTATTTTAAATAAAATCAAATTTTAGGTACTAAAAATCGATAAAGCGAAAGTTGGTGAATATAACAATATAACCTCACTTGTGCAGTCTGTCAAATATTGTGAATTATGTTGGATGCTTCAATATTTTTCAGCAGCCTGACCCCAAAATTTTATGTGGCTTTAACGGGAACGTCTTCGTTAATATCAGGTTTGATTTTGATATTCGAGTGGTGGTACTTTCGCAAGTATGGTACTTCCTTCATCGAGCAACTATCTCTTAACCACATCAGTCCTTGGATCGGTGGAGCCGACATCACCGAAAATGGAAACGGGCAATCTTCCAACGTACCGGAATGTAAAGTCTGGAGGAACCCCCTAAATCTGTTTCGTGGCGCCGAATATCAAAGGTTTTATTGGGTTACACAAAAGGAACCTCTCACGTATTACGATATGAATTTGTCAGCTCAAGATCACCAGACGTTTTTCACGTGCGAGGCCGATGTAGGTAAAGCAGAATACGAGATCATGCAAACGGCGTGGAGGGAACGAAACCCCCAAGTTCGTGTCGATACAGCTCACAAGGCACTCGAGATTAACCCCGATTGTGCTGCTGCTTACATTCTAATAGCCGAAGAAGAAGCCACCACAATAACGGAAGCCGAAAAGATTCTAAAGCAGGGTCTCAAGGTACGAGATAAATTAGTCGAGTTCAAAATTTTCCAACAATTTTTTGTTTAGGTGGCCGAAGGAAATTACCGAAAATCCCAGCAGTTGCAGCATCAGGGTACTTTAATGGAGGCGCAACATCGTCGCGACACAAACGTATTGATTTACATAAAACGACGTCTGGCAATGTGTGCACGAAAATTGGGTAAAGTAAAAGAAGCCATAAAAATGTTCCGGGATCTAACTAAAGAGGTGCCCCCCATAATGAACGTCCTAAACATACACGAAAACTTAATCGAAGCGCTTTTAGAGGCGCAGGCTTACGCCGACGTTCAAGCCGTTTTGGCTAAATATGACGATATTTCGTTACCGAAATCTGCAACCATATGTTACACGGCTGCATTACTGAAGGCCCGCTTGGTGGCCGATAAATTTTCGCCCGATGCGGCAAGCAAGAGAGGACTTAATACTGCCGAAATGGCGGCAGTCGAGGCGATTCATCGTGCCGTGGAGTTTAACCCACACGTTCCCAAGTATTTACTCGAAATGAAGGCCTACATCTTTCCACCCGAGCACGTTTTAAAGAGAGGCGATTCGGAAGCCATAGCATACTCGTTTTTCCACTTGGCACATTGGAAAAACATGGAAGGCGCTTTGAACTTACTGCATTGCACGTGGGAAGGAACCTTCAGAATGCTACCATATCCTTTGGAACGTGGACATTTATTTTATCCATATCCTACTTGCACCGAATGTGCAGACAAGGAACTTCTGCCTGCATTCCATGAGGTTTCGGTGTATCCCAAAAAGGAACTGCCATTTTTTATTATATTTACGGCGGGCTTGTGCTCGTTTACTGCACTCTTGGCTTTATTGACCCATCAATACCCCGAACCTATGGGCTGCATTGCCAAATCTGTTCTCCACTGGATATCTCTACCTCTTTACTACGTCTTTGAGAAACTCGAAAACATTATACCTGGTAATATTATGCAGGTTTTCCGAATGTAAACCTAGTTTCATTTTAGATATTTTTCCTTTACCAAAGGAAGTGTTCAGTTTATCTTTTTAAATGTTTTGATTGACGTAAATTTTGAACCACCAAGTGGAGAAAAATTTACGATACTAGTTTAGTATTCCCCTTTTTGTACTTACGAATGATGATGGGGGCAGATTATTTTGTGAAATAATGTGATAAAAATCATGTACAAACACTTTTTGTTTGTGTTAAAATTAGTTGTTTTTTATATTATTTGATTCTATTGTTATTAAATTATGAATTCTGACGAAAGTCAATAAAAATTTACTTGAAAAAAAAGGTTCATTATTGATTTTTATAATGGGGAATCTGGCCCATTGCGCATAAATAAACTTCAAGTCAAGTGTTTTTTATTCTACATTTAAAATCAAACTTAAATTTTGAGTCACGGTTACTTACAGTATCTAGGAAACATCACTGGATCAGCTTACTGGGACTTCCTCAATAGAACATCAAATACCATCTAGTATCTAAAATCTAATTTGTAAAAAATAAGGAAGTCCCGTGGTCGAATATAAAGTAAAAAGGATGGAAATATGGATCAAATTTACTCACGTTAAATTTTGTCCAGTGTTTGGCTCGGCATCAGAAGTGGGATGTAGTCTCAAAGTGTCTGCTATAAATTGTTTAAAATGTATAATCATAAAGGAAATGGACTTGATTCAAATATTTTATTGATGGGTATTTTTTAAAAAGTCAATACATATCATAAATATAATAAAATATATAATTTATACTAAAATTTGATAATAAAACATACATACATAAATATAAGTTATTAGGAGATTGTTAATATCAATTAGAAAATGAATACCAAAAATTCATTAAAGCGACACAATTAAGTAAGAATAAACAGTAGTTCGAGTATAAAACGTTGTTCAATTTTTTGGCCCAATATTTTAAAAAAGCGCTAACTTCCTAATTATTTTATCCCATTCGTTAATTTTGAATTTAGTAAAACTGCACAAGGTAAACGGTCTCAGTCTTTTTTGTAAATTTTCAGTCAAAATTTTCAACTACTATCTCTACCTACTGCGAAACAAAAGATTTCTTTAAATTATTCATTTTACTCTTCAGATCTGGTAACCAACCTTCTTTAAATTATTCAATTTTACAACGAGGAATAAAAACTTTCGTAACAACGACATAAATTAATATTATCAATGATTAACGTTTTATTTTACTAATACACAAATTTATTTATTCAATATTCGATTGTTAAAAAAAGACGAGAAAGCTAGTCAAGTCGTTAGTTTGTAGTTTTTGTCAATTTAATTAATTTAATGAGGACAACGGACACAACATTTATAGTTTTCGCTTTAAATGATTGACACTTGTAACACTTGTGTTACAGACACTGTAAGACAAATAAAATCGAAACCGAAGGGACACCGAGTTATGTAAAAATTGAATTTTTCTACTCCGAGACGACACAGAAACGTAGATAGAAATATTTAAAAACCATGTAACGATAACTTACACTATTTTATTGTACATGTATTTACACAAGTAACTTAAAAAATTAATTCATCGATGGCATCATTTTAATTAAAGACAAATTAAAACACTGTACACGTAAGACAAAACTATGTTCACCAATAATAATTAAAAAAATGGTGTTAAATCGTTGAGCATTTTAACTACACACATTTCAATTTATTTAAAAAAGTCTCCTACCTAATCTCCTACCTTCACATCCTTCCAAACCATGTTTGTTTCGCCTTTGCGGCGAAATGAGTATTTTTACTTATAAGCAAAACCGATTAAAATTCGCAATTTATCGACATATCGCACAGTTATAATATACCATTCGTGAAATACTGGAAACCGTCGTAAAGTTTCGTCGACAACGAATGAATGCTGCATTCCACCATGCGGTCCACTTCCAACTGCAACTGTTCTTCCGTCATGTTCAAATGGAAACGATTTTTTAGGTTTTGCATCGTCGCTGCGCCAGACTTGAAGCAGGGCAGTTGGGTACCTAAAAATGATGACGACAAAAATTACTTTACTTCATTTCGTGCATTATTTATTAATATAAAAAGATAGCACATCTTTTAAAATAGCATGTGCATGTTGAAAACAATAAAACTATGTCAACATGTCAAAACGGAAATACAATGCCGTGGTAGCAATAATAAATTTTAAATCAATAGCGAATTTAAAAGCGCGTCGGAAATATAAAATAAATAGAATATTCCATCTAAAACAATAAAATTCATGCCATTGCATTGTTGCTTTAAAACCAGCCAGTTAAGGAAAGTATAAAGCATGACAAGTCACTGATTCACTATCAAAAACTCAGCAATTGGTTTACAATAGACCAATTAATTAGCTTCAATTGCTTAATCTTAGAATATGTCTGTAATTAGTCGATTTATTAAGTTGTTGTTTTCTTGCGTAACTTGGATGTAATTCTTTTTATTATATAATAATTTATGTACCAAAATAACAAAGTAAAATGTAATCAAAAATTAATGCATTCAGAAAAAAATTTTAAATTAACTAATACATAAAATCAAATTAAATAACCCATTCAATAGCGAGAGGTCAACATAAAAGTTTTTGACATTGAATACATTAAGTAATTTAATTTTCAAGATCTTTATAATTTATTTTGAGTGAATTTATTTCCGAGTATGCTACCGATTCCTTGCAATAAACTGAAAGGCCAAAGGCAGAGTTCACAAAAACACTTCAAAATCACATTAAAATTAAAGCAAATTTTTTAGGTATTTCAGTTTTTGCAAAAATTGCAAAGTTCTATTTTAAAAAATTTGATTCTTGCTCACAGCATAACTAAATTTTCAATTTTTGCACTTCCGTGAGACTTAATATTAAATAAAAATTGCATTAGTTCTTTGTTTTTACAACAAAAAATAATTAATGTAAATAAAATAATTTAAAGTTTGAACTAGAATGTTAGTATGGTAGGTGTGCCGTGATAAGAATTAACCTAATTGCTTTTCATTCAAACAAAGTATTTTACAAAACAAGAAAATGTTCGACATTATCTGATACCGAAGTCAGTTTGACAAACTCTAATTTGATTGGCTTAGCAGTTCAATATTAAAAAAGAAATTCTTAAATAAATAATTAATTCCATTTCCTTCCCATTCTGAAGTGGTGAAATATCCCTACTTAATGTGTAACGTCTGAGACGTAAAGTTTCAAAATTAATTAAAACCCGGTTGATTTGACGTAGAATTACCCATTAAAAATGTTAAAGCAACTCACCCGACATCATAATTTCCACGAGCGGGATAATCATGTCCTGATGTTTCCTTGCGGCGACCAAACCTTGCAAAATTAAAATTTTGAAGTATTCGAACATATCGGAACCAATTCCGCCCATAACCTCGACAAACTCGGGCGTCAACTTAAACGGCGACGTCTCGAAACCAAGATTGCGTGGAGACGTGGATAAAATAAATCCAAAATCGATGTGGATCATGTGGCCTTCGCTGTTCAACAAAATATTTCCGTTGTGCCTAAAAAAAACCGTTTAGGTGGTTCCCCTTTTTTGTTCAGTTAAAGCTTACCTGTCTTTGACTTGGATGAGGTAACTGATGAGGCAATAAGCGGCGCAACTTTGTACAAAATTTCTTTGCGCCGTTAAAAACTCTTCCGAATTGTGCTGGCCGTACTCCTTGGTAAAATATTCCAGTAAGGAGAGTTGACTATGTTTTTTGATTTGATGCAATGATACAGCATTGAGGATCGTTTCGATTAAACCGCTGTCGTCAGAAAGACACAAAATTCTACAAACAAATCTCTGGTAAAATTGCTGCGGCAATGGGAAGGTAACTTACTTGTAAGGATGGATCCACAAAGGAACCCGTTCAATCTCCCATATCTTTTTGAACATTTGCAGCAACTGAGATGCTAAGAGCTCCTGACGAAGATCGTCGCCACATTTGACTATAACAGATAACAGGTTCCACGACGAAAGGTGACCGTAGGGCGAACTATCCCTCACTCGTCGCTCTTTGTCCTAATATTTTTGAATTATGCTTTTGCTATCATAAAAAAAATTACAAGTTACGTACCATCCAGGGCTCTTTCAACACTGCAGCGGACGGATCTTCAGGGTCGTGAGTGAAGGCTTTGTTTTTGCCTTCATGGAAGGAGTCAGACAATCGTCGCCGTATATCGCCCGCCTGAATATAAAGAGGAGGTTCGCGGGAATCGCTCGATTCCTGACTCAATTGTGAAATTGTATCTCTGTCTCTGATCTTCTTCAATTGACAATACTGAAAAAAATTTAACCAATGAAGTTTTCATCAGAATCCGATTATTATGAATGCTCTTGCTTATGCTTAAAAAAGCTCACCTCTGGCTCTGCAGTCTTTTATGTAATATCAAGTCACGTTCGTTCAATCAAGCCTTTATAAAAAAAGAGCCATAGGCGATCTTTCAATATCAACCATTTAGGCAGCCGCAGCAGCCGTTCAAGAGCATTTGTGTAATTTAAAAGTTAATATTTTATTTTTAGAATGGAAGTTACAAAAGAATGCTAAAAATGTGTGATGCATTAATTAATTAATGAAGAAGTAAAAGTGAAACTAGCAATCAATTATTACCATTATTGCTGCTGCTTGACCTACTTAAAACTTAGCAGGTTTCATTTCTAATTAAATTTTAAATATTAACTCAAAAAATTGTAAGAACCAAGCTGTTAATGGTTCAGTCAATAATTTGTATTGATGTTACAGAAAGTAGCAAATTTCCATTCTTTCATTTCTATTTGTTGACTTTTAACAATTGTGTAATTAGACATTGTTAATGTAATAAAATGTACTCATTATTTTCTCTTGGAAAAGAATCGCCTATGGCGGCGGCATTAAAACTTTTAAATATTAGCATGATTGCGGAACATAAAATGACGTACAACCTGATTAAAAATTAAAGTTTCAGTGTAAATGTTATAAAAAATTTTATTTGCAAGGTTGATTTTTTGTTTCCACGCAATTTTCGTTCCAGAAGCCCAATAAAACAGAAATAGACAGTGGCCTTGGCTGCTCCGATAGTAATAAAAAACCCATAAACGTTAAAAAAAGCTTACCTGTTGAGTTATTTCGTCATCTTCTTGACTCCAATCTGGATCGTTGTCGTCCACAAAGCCACTACACAAACTGAAAGCAGAAATAGAAGTAGCATCGCCGCCCAAATTTTCTTCCGATTTGGTATGACGTAAGGAACTCATGACTTTTTGAGGTACAGGCGACCGTAACAGATCTTTAACTTCGAGTACTTCAATGTAAATAATATAAGGCGCCTGTAAAGTTAAAAAACGAAATAAATTCAAGTCCACTTCTCTTTTTAAAGCAAAATCTACCTTATCTTTAGAGTTAAGTACAGCCGATACTTGGGGTGGAATGCGTACAATTAAATGAGGTTTTATGCTTTCCAATGGTAACCAAACACGAGCTGGAAGATTTAAATTTAAAGTTGTCAATTCGGCAACCAGTCTTGTAGTTTTGGCTTCCTTAGTAGGAATGGAACTTAAAACTTTACCAATATTGATTAGGGCTTTAATAAATTCTAATTCCGGACTCAATCTTGGAGCCTAAATATAATAAAATTAAAAATTTGAATCATTTCGGAGCAGGTTTGATGGACTTACCGTACAGGCACATTCAGTCTTTTGTCCCCTGAGATCATTAACCACACCCTGACAAGTTTCGAAGCATAGACAACCATTGTCGAAAGCCTTTCCGGAACTTAAATCGCCTAAGCATAGTTTGGTACTGCTCGGCGTATTACTAAGCCGCAATCCGTTACTGATTAACGCGGATGCGTCACTTTGCGACCTTTGATGCGTCTTCTTGGAGGGCGTGATAGTAGGTACTGTGAGTTTATCGCTATTGAATGAATTTGTCATAATTTTTTGGTCCTTGGGCCTTAGTTCTTCCGAAAGAATGAGATTCCTTAATTTAACACCGTGTGGTTTCTTTTTTGAGGGCACAGCTCCATTTGAACTATAAGCATCCAGTAACCAAGCACATTTCAATGAGAAATCGACCGATTTTCTACACCTGAATTAAAAGAAAAAAAAAATTATAATGTGAAATCATTTGCTATTGCTACATTTTGAAGAAACAATTTGGATTTTTTAAAATTGCAATTTCGACTGCATCAACATTGTATTTTGAATGTGGTGATTGAAATTGTGCATTTCAATAAAAACGACGTCATTGTTCAGGATTGTTCTAATCGACGGAATTAAAATTCGAAGGTCAAAACAGAGCAAATTTAAATTGTAATATAAAGATGATTTTTACTTTCTCTCAAAAACGTAATAGAAATTTTATTATTTAACGGCAGTGACTTGCGAATAATTGGGAAATCGCAAAAAAATATATTTACGTAAGTTACAATTAATTTTAAGTGCATTTAGTTTTATTTCCTTAAAATTTCATTTTCTAAGTAAAAGTTCAACATACTATGTATTATGGAAAATATCAAAAAGATTTTAGAATTTTAGTTAAGAAAAAAATCGGAAGAATATTCCTAGATTGCTTTCTTAGGGGGACCATCGAAAATTAAACTATATAATATATTTCCTGATTATTTAATTCCGGAGCATGATCATCCCCCTGAAGGGATTGTTATTTTTAAATAAATCAAATTAAATAAATTACCTGATCAGTGTAATACTATATTGTTCGAATTTGTTAATTACACTGCCTAGGACATCTGATTACAACTTTATAATTATATTTAAATTATAATTAAAAAAAAAAAGTTGATATTTGTCGATGTTAACAAGCTAGCATGGCCATTACTTAATTCGACCTATATTTTAATATAAATTTTTCCTGTCATATTTTTTCAAATTCGTATTTCGGAATTCGGATACGTGTAAATTAGTTTACTTATTTTTGTGAATCTAATTTTAAATATAATATAGTTTTGTCAGAATAATGTTGTTTACCTTTAACATCAGACATCTATTTTAATAAGCAGACATGGAATAATTACTCCACAATTCAATAACCTATATTCTAATTTTAAGCCCGAATAATATAATCAAAATTTAAAACCTGATCTAGGATCGATTCTGATTTCCCGGGTAGGGTATTCCCCGTCAATCAGGAATGTATGGACTCTCCTTTAGGTTCGGTTGTATCAAAACCTCAGGTTCACGTTAAACCGGGGTTAATTTAACCCTAGAACTGCACATTGGGTTCTCAGAAACCCCAGTGTGCAGTTCCGGAGTTAAAAATATCTAGATTTCAGATACTTGTCGTAATGTGTATATTTAGACGAAAATCTAAATATTTTTTCCTTGAAATGCAATGTTTATTTATTATTTATCTTGAATAAGTACTTATATTAAAATTTTATTCGGTTTTATCTAGTTTCTTATAACAATTGCTTTTATGAGGCCCCTTAAAAGTATCCAGATACTTTATGACCAATACTAGTTACAGATAAAGAGGACTCGACCACAATAAAAGCTTCATGTGATTTCTGGTGGAAATTCCGAGTTCAAAAGTTGCAGAATTAGTTTGACCTGCTACTGATCAGAAGCAGTTGTGGTTGAAAAAATTCTGATAAGAAATTTTATAAACCTCCTCAAATTTTCTTTTTTGGATGAAATTTCGAACCTTCACAGTTTTCGAGTTACTGACTATGACTGAACATATTACTATATTTCTAAAATTAACCAATACATAAAAATAGCAACTTGTTTACTAAAAGTAACGACGCTGCTATCCCTGCAATTTACGAAAGGTCAGTTTTCCTACGATAGAAAATAATTACTTCCATTTTATAAGACAGTTCGATGACCCGCAAAGAGTAATCTCGACTACTGGAAGATGTGACCAATCAACTAATAAACCCCCGAGATTTCTAAATTAACAATTATTATTTTCCCGTTTCATTTCAACGTCTACAATCAGAGAATCACGACGTTTGAGTAAGTAGCAACATCATTCGTACATGGTAAACGCATAATCCCTTCTTTCAGCTTCAGGATTTAATCTATAAATAAAGGTTAACATTTTCTTTGAAGAAAAAAGCTATGTGTGGTAAAAAAGAAAACCTAAAATGTTTCTTAAAAACAATTTCGCAAATGGAAAAACTGAAATGGTTACATAAAAAAATTGGAGCAGAGTAAAAATAGAAAATCCGCGTTCAAAAAATGAAAAGTTCAATGTCTGCCCTAAATAACAGGTTTATTAGATGCAAAAACTAAACGAAAATGCCCACGAAAAACTCTAAAAAGCTATTGCATTGAAAAATCGAAATAGGAGAATTTTCTTTTCAAAGACTAACGATTGTAAAAGAAAATTGCGTGTCAGTGGCAAAGTATCTCGGGGTGTATTTATTTATTTTAATCCCAATTCTGCATGAACCGAATTTTGGCGTGACCGAAAAAGAAAACGCGAATTTTCTACGTCAAGGTTTTTCCAGTTTATTATTGGAATTAATATTAAGTTATTACTCACGAGAGCTCTAAGCCCGGATGACGTTTTGAAAGAGTGGGTGCGGAAAATGGACCCGAGACACTAACGACTAAAAGATTTTCCCCACATCCATCGTTCGCTTTTCTAGTAGGTGCTTTTTATGAGGTAACCGACGCCAAGTTCGACGATTTACTCGAGGTGATTGAACATATTTTTTGAGATAACCAGATCATAAATAAAGCCAAGTTTTCTAAAGAGAAGTTATCGAGATTTTATCGGAAAAGAAACTTTTACTGCTAAACGGGAAATTTTCACAAATTTACAAATTACGACTGATTGATTTTTCGTAACCGATATGGTTGCTAAAATTAGTTTAATTAGATATAGTCACGACCAGTCATCGGTTGTCCTTGTTGAAATTAAACATCCCAATAATGTCGGATAAATCCGCTATCTCGAAAATATGACTTATTTATCTCAATAACATCCGTTCAAATAGGGAAAATTACAAAATTATTTTTAATTTCTGCAGTTCATGATACGAAAATATTTAACAAATTTGTTAAATATAATCAAGTTAAAATGAAGTGCGTACAACTGAAAAGCGAAAGTGTTTGGGAGTGATGGATTCGAAAAGATTAAATCCAATTTTTTGTCATACGGCCTGCGCGGCAGAACGACGAGCTGCAAGAAAATCGAGAATAGGGTGAATGACCATGAGTAAAATACAATTTCCACAACAAAGAGAAATTAGATTATTTCAAATCACACAAGTCAAGTTTTGCTCTGCGGTTTTCAAAATTAAGTTTAAAAGCTG
Organism: Cantharis nigra; assembly: GCA_958510845.1. Classification (NCBI taxonomy): domain Eukaryota; kingdom Metazoa; phylum Arthropoda; class Insecta; order Coleoptera; family Cantharidae; genus Cantharis; species Cantharis nigra. Next base: position 46,052,691 of record OY294030.1, on the reverse strand, counting down.
CACAGGAGGGGTGCTCTCGGGGGGGGGGGGGCGTTACTACTGCAAACTGCAATGCATAATCATCGGGCTGCAATTAATTAGCTGATTAGCATCCAAAGTCCACCCTTTCTATCTGAATTCATCAGCTTGCCATTATCTCATTAAGAGTCTAATAATATCAATCATTTGGTCATAAAATCATAAAAATAAAACGATAACATTGCAAATTTTAGATAACATTATTACTGTTGCTTGGCAAATTTAAAAGAACTTTTCGTTTTAATTAATTTTATACAATATTTTCGTTCGCTTTATACAATCGCGAGTCGTAATTAAGGATTAGTAATGTCCTTTTACGTAATTACGTACCTATAGGTTTATCTTTCACATAATTTATTATTTACTTCATTAAAATATACACTTAGTACTTTTCTTTATCTCTTTTAATATTTAATTCGATTGTAACGACCTTTTTAAAAAAAAATCCCAAGAAAATTTCAATTAGGTACATTTTTTTTATTTGGAGTACAAATATAAAATTAATGGAGAGGAAACCGGTGAGAAAACTTCAGTAGTCACATGTAAAAACCGCCGGCGTCCTTGCTAGAAAAATGAAATTGAAATCGAATAGAATCTATGATAGAGAATGGCCAAAGGAAAGCTTAGAAAGTAAGATCTGGAAAGTAGTTGTCATTCTCTTTTGGTTGCACTTCCCCCTTCTTCACATTCGTTCAGAAACAAAAATTAATAATTTATACAGTGGCTCACAAAATGTATGCTAGCAATGTAAATTGTACATTTTCAATATATCTTTCCTCATATAAAAATCGCTTTTACGGCCAAATTTCTTAGACATATTTTGTTGAAAATTTCATTCTCTTCATTTTTGTTTATATAAATTTTTTTATTTCGTCGCACCGTTTTCGAGATAAATACCCAGAAGAGAAATGTAAATTTTATTAAAATGTTTACAGAGATCTCTTTAAGTCACTGTATCTCGAAAACGGTGCAACCAAATAGAAAAATGTACATAAACAAAAATGAAGAGAATACAATTTTCAACAAAAAATGTCTAAGAAATTCTGATGTACAAGCGATTTTTATATGAGAAAATATATCTTGAAAAAGTACAATTTACATTGCTAGCGTAGGACTTTGTGAGCCACTGTTTTGGAAAAATAAAAACAAGTAAATATAAAGTATGCGGTTCACATTTCATCCACTTCATCTTTTTGACGTGATAAATATCTCACGGAAAAACTAAATAAAAGCAGAGGAAAATTTTGTTAAATTATTTGTGATATTTTTATTTACTCTAAAAGCGACGGGCAATAATTATTTTATCATCAATGCAGTGTAAGTTCTTTCAACAAAAGTTGCGATGTTTTTTCTTGGCCTTAATTTCTCTACAATTGGCCATTTATGTAACACAACTGATTCTTTTGACGACAAAATTCTGATATAAGATAACCAGAAGGCTATGCTTTTTATTATAGAACTGTGAAATTGAAATGAAAGTTGTGTTTTGTGCCGTGTTGAGATTCCACGTTAAACTATCCGTACTGCTGACTGGTAATTAGCTTTTTCACATTTAAAAAGGTTCTGAATATGTTTAGACAGTTTAATTACAATTAATCAAGCTAGAAAAAAGTCAGACATGAAGATCTGGTAAACGAAGTTATGTGGATTACGTCACAAATGAGCGAGGCTATATGCCAATTACATCCCGGATAGAGGTTACACTATAAACTATAATATTATGCATTGTAAATTTATTTGTAATTAAATGTTGTAAAAATGTATTTCCGTTAATAAATTAAAAAATATATATTTCCACGCTCTATCGGGGCACCGGATACCGTAGTGACGAAAATATTTTCGTCAAATTTTGTATATTTTTTCCAGTAAGATCATCTTAGATTTTTACCATACCGAACTTGCAGTTAAACTAACCAGGAGAACCCCTCGAGTGTAACTTGAGGATCGGGACAAGCTTTGGTAGGTTGAAAGATCAGTAAAATTAAGCAAACAAGTTCTATGAGCAACCATTTATGAGAAAATAGCGTTTGAAAGTTTGAACACAATACTTCAGCTAGTTTATGCAATAAAAGTTTTAAAATTTGAGGATATATAAGGAAATACATTTTTCTTGTTTATCAGTACAATACTATAAAAACACAAACAAACACATATTACAAAGAAAAACAAAATGTAAGATAAACTCCATTGTAGACGCAATAATAATCCATCTAATCGAAATTGGATCTGAAGTAGTTTTTGAAAGTTAAATATACCACAATCTGCTATCTCATTAGATAACCTTTTTTGCTTTTTCTACTTTTCAAAAGGAAAATTTGCCTTGTGATTCCAACATGTGGGAAAATGTCATAAAATCTTTTCCAGCTATCCAGAGAGCTGTTATACAGTTTTGCCTCATAATTTACCCTTCCGATTTATTTGTGCCGTTACATTGCTATCATATACAAGGTACAACGTAGAGGATATGGTGTAATTGTAATATTAATCTGGTGGACTTGAAAATGTATCAATAAGGATTAAGGAGGAGCTGTCGTGTTCAAAGTTGAATAGTCTCAAAAATCATATTATTACTCATATACATCAATTAAGAAATCAGGCTTTCAACATAAATGGTGAAACCGAGATGCAATATTGAAATGCACAATTAAATCTAATAAGAATTAGAAAATTTTCAACTCACCTGTGCACAAGATAAGGATGTATAACCTCGGCAACATCGTGCATTTGAACATACATGCAAACAAGCTGGGGAAGATAGAAGTCTACTCGAACGTCATCAAAATTAAACATCCTATTCGCAATGTAACTTTGAACTCCTGACTCCTTGCTCTTAGAAAGATAATATATGGCCATCGAAACGTCAAACACTTTACTCTCGAGTAATCGAAGCAAGCCAGTGCTGCTCGATTTATTCGCTTCCATTTCATCATCGTTACTCGTACAACCCTGCATATTATTCGAACCATCACTTGAAACTTCATCACCGTAATCCGTTTCATCTTCACAATTACTTAAATTTTCACTTTCACTAATCACACGTTCTGATTTAGCTGTACTTGTAATTAATTCAATCACATCACATGAATCCGCACCAGAGTCTAAACTCTCCTGACTTCGGTTCTTATTTTTAATCAACAGCTGCTCATCACAAGTCCTAATATCGTTAATTCCACTTTCGGAACCACACAATATGCCCGAATCGTCCGAACCAAGACTAGCTAACTCATCTCGTTGAGTTTTCGTATTTGAAGAAGGAACTGTACATGTGGTGTGGCCATCGGAGGACAAAATCGTGTTCACATTTTCGCATTCGGGACTAGGAGTTACATCCACTTCCGGGATGCGCTGGAGGGCCGAATCTAAACTGCGATTCCTATGGTGATTTGTTAGATGAGTGTTGGAGACCGTCGTTACTTGAGCTATCGGTGGCAGAAGAATTCCCATTGACCTTAAACAAAAATTAATAAAGCTATAAGAATTTTCTGATGCAGTGTTAACCTTCACAAAGACTGAACTTTTCGTCAATGATGTCATTGTTAACATTTTATTACCAGTTTTCTTTTACAATTTGTTCCACTTCAACTTAAGAAAGTGTATTTGTCTCAAAATAATGGTCCTATTATTAAAAATTAATGAACCAAGTGGTTGTGGTGTTCATTATAGTTCATCTTTTCATACAAATCCCCTCACCCCAACAACTTTAAAATCTAGCATCCTAATATGAAATTATAGCTAAAGGTAATTTTGGAACTGTAGCAAAATCTTTCTCATGGGTTTGATTGCTGTTTGATATGAGGGGGTCCATTGCAAAACTCGTTAAGTCCACTTTATTAAATTTTACAGGAAGAGCAAAAAACTGTTTGGTTCACACATTAGCTTTGCAGTAATATCTATTTTTCAACAGTGATTTTCTATGCTTTATAGCAAATTTAGCAGCCAGAAATTTTAACCATTAATAGAACTATGTAAATGCAATCTGAAAACACAGCTAACTCATTTTTGAATAAAAGTGGATTTAACGAGTTTTGCAATGGGCCCCCTCATATATTCAAGCTGCGGTGAGCGAGGATGATGAAATAGCTTCAACCAGCTAGGCATTTTTGAAAAATGAAACTCACTCCATACTTTAAAACCTCACGTAGATGGAGTCTTGATATTTATGCTCGAGATAACATTATCTTATATAGCTTTAAATTGATATAGTATCACGAGTAACCATTTCAGATTAACAATAAAACAATAGGTGAAGTGGTTAGGGTGAGACGTAAATCTGTTAACATTTTTTTGTTTTGTAAATATTAATGGTGAGAAACTTTTCAAATAAACACCCAGTAGGTATATTAATAATGGCTCGTTTACTCGTTTAAAGCATATCAGATCCATCATACGGAATACAACAGTACAATTTATTATATTACAAAACCAATAGATTCAACAAGCCAAACCATAAAAACCACATGCACGCAGCCCAGCTCTTCATGTATCAAACACGCGAGATCTAATTTTACAAAGTAAGGTCTTCGGAGACATGTTGAAAATCGATTTCCATTACAAATTGGCATCATGGGGAATTCCCGTAAGATCAAATTATGTGTCAAGGTACATAGAAAGTACATTTATAGAACATTAAAACCAGTAGCATTGGAAACAACAAATCTCCTCTTACAGAGCAACTTCCAAATTGCATCTACTACCTAACATTTTCCAGTTATAATTCAGAAAACATCAATTGTAATTCAGATTAGACAATTGACATCGGATTCCTAGATCCTCCGATTTACAACAAAGATCAACTCAAGGGAATTTTTGAAACAAAATTGACATAAAAGACATTTACATATACTTATAACTCCTGTTCGAATAGCATTTTCAATATTTAATTAAATTCATTGTTCCTAAATGATAAATTATGGAACTGAAGTGTTTCGGGTGTTATCTAATCTGGAAAGGACGCCAATTTATCATGAAAAAGGAATTACCCTATCATCCGCTCATTGCAATGGGAAAATTTGAAATTATTCATAGCTTTCGTAAACTATCAAAATGACATTCAGATTGATGTGGTGACTTTAAAGCGCCAATTGTTCTGGAATGTTTGTAATTTTTTTTGGGTACTCACCCAGACATCCTGTTTACCACACAAAAGTGACTATACATTGGAATGGAATTGAACGGTGGAGGAATGTGAAATAATCCAAAAATGTGGAATAGTAAAAACTGACACAACTGTTTAAGGCAAGGAAACTAAACTTACTGAGATAAGAGAAAATATTTCATATTATAGATAATCCGATAATACCTGATAGCAGGGCACTCGAGATTTCCTTCATTAAAAACAATAATATATCGGCAACCGATTGTTATTATGTAGGATTAGAAAATAATATAATAAGTAATTAGGAATGCAAAATTTCTAAAGTTAAATAATTTGTATTGGTGGAAAGTAATAAAGAAAGTGGAATTGAACTAAAAAAATATTAAATAAGGAAATTAAAAACTAAACAAATTCGGGTACAAGGTTTAGTTTTGGTCTTTAAATTTGACCTTTGGAACATTTATGTATACATACACTCACACATCCACTATCGGGGCAATTTAAAAACACAACACATAGAATAATAATTACAAACTAATTACGCTATAATTACATGAACAACTTCCAGGTGGTTAATTTAAGTCACGTCAATTGAGCAAGTAGACTATTAAGTCAAACTAAAATTCTCACCTAAAATCCAGACTTAAATTCCTCTGGTGACTGCCGAGCCTGGTTCTGACGTTTTGTGTGGTGTTGGGCCTTCCGTGCACCGAAGGAACACTGTCCCGACAAGCCAGAATCTTGTGTCGCTTGGCTTGGCTCATGTCGGGGCGTAAGGGCCCCAACCGGGCAATTTCACCTAACTCACTCATGTTTATGATTCATTGTGGATCTGAAATAGGTACAACACAAATTTTATTAATTTAGTCAACAGGTCTCAACACAATAGGGTGTGCCTTGCTACAAAAATTAAAACCGTTTGACACACAAAAACGTTAGTATATTATCTTGAATAATAAGGTGGCGAAATATTCCATTTAAAATTTGTGTGCAGTAAATGTTAATAAACTGCACATTTTAACGCTTTCTACATACCATAAAACGTGAAAATTCAGGACATGTAAAACCGTTCGTTATATGCGCATATTGTTGATGGACAAAGCGGACGACGCATTTGTTTAATTAGATTTTCTCACTATTCGACAAATACACAAGAGCACTACAATTTCATAATATACAAATAACCGACACTTTCGTATTTAAATTAAACAATATTCACACTTCGACGGGATCTAAAACGCAACTGCCACGGTGACAGCGCCATTCTGCGTTTGTTATGGAAGGGAGTGCAAAACACATACAATAGATAAGGACGGTGATACACGTTCGTGATGGCCGACCACAAAATACATCGAATATTTATCTTTATTGCAGTTGTTTTTATTATTTTCGCTGTTTTTCTTATGCCAATGCGTAATTTAAACATCGACCACAGGTGTAATCATAACAACGAAACCTAAAATGCGATAATTTCGATCAAATTTGCGAAAACCACCAGTGGGGAGGTGGACAGGACCGCACTCAGTACGTTGGCGACTTTCGATGGCTTCTCTCGAGTTCGATTTAATTTAGTTTTACAAAATTTCAAAATACAAAAATTAGTTATAAATTTAAATTTATAAAACATCTACAGTGGTTACAGGAATTATTCGTACACTCCTACTTTAACAACGTAAATAGTACTTTTTGAAACATTTTTTGACACATAAAAATCGCTTTTATAGAAATACTTATTTAAGATTTTTTGTTGAAAATTTCATTCTCTTCATTTTTGTTTCTATACATTTTTCTATTTTGTCGCACCGTTTCTGAATAACAGCGACTTTAAAAACACTCGGTTTCATTAAATTTTTTACCGAGTGTTTTTAAAGTCGCTGTTACTCAGAAACCGTGCGACAAAATAGAAAAATGTATAGAAACAAAAATAAAGGGAATGAAATTTGCAACAAAATATATCTGAAACATTTTGCTATAAAATCGATTTTTATACGACAAAATAACTTCAAAAGGAACTATTTACATTGCTAACATAGGAGTGTACGAATAATTCCTGGAGAGATTCCCATTGGCGTACATATGCAGGGGCCGAATGCTGAATGCCTCATCCCGCTAATAACCGAAATAGTTTAATTTTGTTGATATTTCATAATATCTAATGTCTATGGACTGTCCTTTCAAACTAAATAAAGTAAACCAAAATAAGAATAATTTATTTGTTTGAACTCAAATACTGGGGGGTATTCCATACCCCCCAGACCCCCCGGTTTAAAGTATTACTGATTTTTTAAATATTAAAGAATTGCATTACATACAAAGCTTCGACTTTTTTAAATACATACATTTATATGTCGCGGCAATGTGTACTGGAGGGTATAAAGTATAGAGCAGTGGCGCAGCCACGATTTTGTTATGGGGGGGGGGCTAAAGGATGCAAGCGAAGCGAGCTGGAAAGCAGGCGAAGATTTTTGGAAAAAGGGGCGTGGTCATCTTATTTTCGAGTAGCCCCCCTTGGCTGCGCCACTGGTCTAGAGTACTCTCTAATATCTGACTAATTAATTGAATTGAATTACAGCCGCGACATATAAATGTAGGTATTTATTCTAAAAGAGTGAAAAGTTCCTATTTAATAAAATTAATCGCAACGCCCGAATTTCGGCTTTTGAAACCGGAAAATAGGAGGAGGGGAGGTGTCTAAGAAGTACAAGTTTTTAATTGTGTTCAAAAAAAGAACGTTTATACCCGTCCACTTTTCACAATGAATTGCAAGAATAAAGCAGTTATTGTCGACTCAAGTATAAATTTTCAATATGCTGGTAAGCCAAGGTGACTTACTAGGGAATTATTAAGGGGAAATTATTCCCAATCAGCCGGTGCGGTGTAGACTGTATGCCATCTTGCTGGTCTTGGGGCTTTCAGGTATATTTTTCAAATTAAAAACAAATTAAGTAGATTATGTTGGGTAATGGGGGGAGGGGAATAATTGCATTGGTCCTTCCAACCACTTGAATATGCGTTTGAAAAGCGCCAAGGCCATTTATCCAAGGAAAGAAGCGTTGGGAAAATCTGGGGTCCAAATGACGAGAAACCTGAGGAAATGCAAGGAAATCTTAGAAAATTCCGACGATCTTAGAAAATAGGAAATCTGAGGTAGTGTAGAAAATCCTAAGATTTTTCTAAGAAGGAAATCTCATTGCCTCCGCAATGGGCCCGCTTTAGTGGCCTAAGTGCTCGTAGGGATATCTCCCTACCCTCCTACCTAAAATCCATAATCCAGAAGAGTGCACTGGGTGGTATTCCATACCCCCCAGACCTCCCGAATTACACCAATTCTTTTGTGCCAAAAATAAGATTACTTTTGGACTTAGCAGCGAAACCAGTTTTTTCCGATTCCAAAGCTCTGAACATATTATTTAAGTTACAAAAGAATTGGTGTAATCCGGGGGGTCTGGGGGGTATGGAATACCCCCAAGTGCACTCTTCTGGATTTTAGGTAGGAGAGCAGGGAGATATCCCGCTTTAGTGGCCTAAGTGCACGTAGGGATATCTTCCCTGCCCTCCTACCTAAAATTCATAATCTAGAAGAGTGGACTGGGGAGTATGGAATACCCCCCAGACTCCCCGGATTACACCAATTCTTTTGTTACAAAAATAAAATTACTTTTGAACTTAGCAGCGAAACCAGTTTTTTCCGATTCCAAAGCTCTAAACATATTATTTAAGTCACAAAAGAATTGGTGTAATCCGGGTGCCTGGGGGGTATGGAATACTGGGGAATGCCCCCCAGTGCACTCTTTTGGATTCTGAATTTTAGGTAGGAGGGCAGGGAGATATCCCTACACACACTTATGCCACTAAATCAGGCCTATTGTACTAGTTCCGATGCCGCGGCTCTCCGTCCTGTCACTCCTCAAGCCATCCTGTCTCCAGGATGAATTCGATCGAGACAGCTGCATTGGGATTTGCTACTCTTTATGGTCCCGGCCCCCTAAGCATTGCTTAAATTCGCTTATGGTATCTCACAAGGCAAATTTTTGTACGCTTAGGTTATCCTTTTATGAATATTTCGAAAGATTTTTCCGGATTTTCTCCTGGATGCCTTAAGATTTTCTTTCAAAAAAATTGAAAAAGCAAAACAAAAAAGGTTTATCCTACTCTTATTTCTACGATTTTCCGATTTACTAAGATTACCTTGGATTTCCTAAGATTTACTAGAATTTTCTATATTTTCTCAGATTTTCCTTCACTTGCACACCAGATTTCTCCAGCAGTTCTTCCTTGATTCGAGCCCGAATAGAACAAGAAATTTATTCTTATTGTCGTTCCTCGGCAGATAAACCACCGAGATACCCAAGTAGCATTTGGAAATTTGGATGCTAAAAAATGGCTAATTAGCTGCTATTTAGCTATTTTTTAGCATTCAAATGCTACTTGTGATAGCTAAAAATAGCTAATTAGCTGCTATTTACCTATTTTTTAGCATCCAAATGCTACTTGGGTAATCTGCCTTGAAAGACAAAAACTGAAATTTCATTTTTTCTGCATTTTTGACTATTTTTATTGTAAGCCGGTTTTACAGTACAAAATTAAGTTAACCGACCTTTAAAGATACAAAATATAGCGTGGGTGCAAACCGGGGGGTCTGGGAGGTATGGAATACCCCCCAGTGCATTCTTCATTAATTGTTTAAGCTTCAAAATTGAAAAGTCATTCAGTTACTAATACTGGTTTTACTAGATAACCATCTCAATCAAATAACGAGCAATGCAATAAGAATATCGTTAATGCTCTCATCGGCGTCACTCGTATAGAAAGGTATGAATTTATTGAATATATTTTTGGAACCTCCAGAAAGCTTAAAACGTCATCTGTTTTAAAAAATGAGATATTAATTTACGAATTAGTTGTTTTGTTTAGTTTGGGGTCCCGATTTGCTACTAAAACCATTCACACTTGACAATCTAAGTGGGTGATTATATTATTATCTTGATCTAATTTAACCACTTCATAGGTGATTGATTACTGTTTGCTGATGAGGCACAATGCACGATTAGCATCTGGATATTAGGGTCAAGACGACCCCACTCGGTGAACGTTATTTTGGCGCACCAACTCAAGTGAGCAAGCCGAGACTTTTATGTTGGAAAATTAATTTTCACCTAATTTTCGCGAAAATATGCGCAGTGCGGTTCTGGATTTAAAGAGGCATGTGAGCGAATGCGGGTCATACTTAATGTTTGGGTGGGAAAGGTCGACAACTCGCGAGTACACGAGCACCTAGGACACCCGCGCCGTAGATCAACTGCATCAAATACAAATACAAATCTTGGCTAAGAATTTAGTTGTGGGTTTCTATTTATAATGATGTAGTTAACAGTAAAATCATGACGATGCCCATCTTACGTAACATGTAGTATATCAAAGGCGTTAAAATAATTTCGAAATTGATTGCACTTGAAATGGATTCGATGATTCATCTTCCAATCGTTTTACTCATTAGTCCAATTTAATTTGGATTTACGTAATTTATTACGCACATCATGATAAAGGAACCGACTGGATTTTGAGCGAATAAGGAAGCAAATCGCGTAATTGACAAAAAGGTGATACAACTTCCTTCTATTGGAAATTGGTCACGAACACGCCGCCTCTTCCGTATTTTTGCAGAATACTAATTCACCAAATCGAATCAAATTTACACCATGGTCTTTTGAACAACAATAATGAATGGACCTCCTTGTAAAACTCAATGTAAAAATGTCGGATGAGTCAAATGGAATGCGAGCAATTAATGTTATTTTTATAACCCCGAGACCTTTCTGCAAGATAAAAAGTCTAATGGGTTCATCACATGACAACTTAACGCGAATAGCATTTTTCCGACTTGGACATCTTTAGACTAATTTGACGGCAAAAAAGTAAAATTGCGACCAGGACGAGACGACGAAACAAGAAGAAAATAAGCAGTGAAGCTTGACTTTGGAATAATTTACGTTTGCAATAAATTTATTTTTAGTTTGCTCAAAGTACGGTGATTCATGAAAATTTCATTAAAAAGATGATAACTAAAATTAGAATGAAGTTTATGGCTTCTTGCTTTCGTGGTTAGCAGTCTGATAATAAATTGTTGCACTTTGTTCCATTTTACGACCAAACTCATCGGCCATAATGATGGTTTTTCGAAAAACGACTTTTCCAAAAATTACCTGGTGTAAACTCCCGCCTGGTGGGTGAGCGAAAAGGCCGCTTAATTTATGGATCTGGCGTCCATAATAAAAATAATATTAGTAGATGCGCATAAAGTTTTAATTGAGTGATTTTAGAAAATAAAACTTGTCTAATAAATTTGCTTTTAATGCACAAACTCAACTCGAGTTTTCTAAATAGAATTTTAATGATCGAAAATTTAAATCTCAAAAATAAAGTAGCTTTTAAATTTTTAAATTTATTCACGTGAATCTGAATTCATAAATAATAACCAGCAACTACTACAACAACTGGATAATTACCATGAAAACGTTAAATAATTTAAAAATTGCCGCGTTATCTCGAAATTCTTGCAAAACAAAATAAATTAAAGTTACAAAATTATTATTATCGTAAGATGACCTTAATATTTCGTTTGTAATTATCTCAACAAAGAAATTGAATAATTTTATTCTGATAGTATCAACCTATTGGTCCTTCGAGCCGGATTATTTCCACCATTTTACCATTAGACGCATTAGGCACGTGCCTAGGCCCAATGGGCCCGAAAAGAGAACAGAAAATCGTAAAATAAAAATCAAATTCTGATAAAATAACCCAAAAATTGGGCCTTCGATGTTATTAGTTACACTCAAATATCAGGGGCCCGAAAATTTGCTATTTCTTTCCCTCTTCTTCTCAAAAGTATGACTTCCAAATACGGCGCTTACAATCAAAGATTCAAACAAACAAAAATCATCAGCAAATTAATCAAGATTTTCCCAAATTTACTCAGATTTTCCTTTATTCATACACCAGATCACCAGATTTCTTCACCAGATATTTTTTGGAATTTAGATTTTATTTATGAAATCTTAAATTATTTTTTTAAATAATTAAAATAAATTTGATTTACACTTGAAAACCGAACCGGGAAGTAAATTCTTCATCGGAATGACGGGCTCAATACAGTAGTACTCAATACTAAATTACGTATGGGGGTATGGAATACCCCCCAGCCAATATTATTAAATAATTTAGAGGTTAATTATCCTGCAAGAGTGCTCCTTATCCTTACTAATAATACTCCTCTTTGAGTCCCATACACTATGCAGTGCACAGGAGATCAACTCGGCTAAAGCCAAGATGACTGATTGGTAGTGTTTCGTTGCCTTCCCCATGTAGTCCAATTTTCGGCAAAATAGAACATTAAACTGTAAAGATGTTGCGCTCGAACCGCCATCTTAGAAAAAAGGTACACTTTTGCAGTTTCTTGTCTATATCTCGGCAACTTTTGCCGATGCAAAAAAATAGTTCAGGTAAAAATTGAAGTTTATTAAATATCCTTCAAAAGAGTTGATATATATTTTTTGTATCTCTAATACTTTAGCTGTAATCTGACGTTGCATACAGAAGGTCTTTTATTTTTTTCAAACGGCTGGCCATTAACGTCATTGACCAGCCATTGACGTCAACGCCCCTCAACGGTGGGCAATGATGTTAATCGCCGACGTTAATGGCCAAAATGGATTTGGCAATGATGATATTGTAGAATAATTACCAAATTACTATGTATAAGGAACAGCAAAATGGCGATGCACTTCAACCCAGGACAATTATTTGTCGTGCACGCGTTTTTCCGTGTAAATGACTGAAACTCGGCCATTTTCAAGGCCTAAGTGTACAAGGACTTGCCGTGTTTGCGTCAGCCAAAGCGGCCCGGAGAAAAGATTAAATAATTTAATTTAATTAATTAATTTTACGGTGGAACTGAAAGAGTGATAGAATATGGAATCTGTATAGAACAGTAGTCTCATCATTGCCCACTTTGTATTGGGCATTAACGTCATTGCCCGGACAATGATGTAAAAACCACATATGAAATTTTAAATGTCAACATCGCTCACGATAATGGCCGAATTGTCATCATTGACCGCAACATATACCTACATAATGAATGATCTCCCTTTTAAAGTGTCTAAACTACAGTAAAGCTAAAGTATTGGAGATACAAAAAAATGTATATAAACTTTTTTGAAGAAAATTTAATAAACTACAATTTTTACCTAAACTTTTTTTTGTATCAGCACAAGTTGCCTAGATATAGACAAAAAACTGGAAAAGTTGATCTTTTTTCCAAGATTTTTCTAATTTTACAGAATTTCAACCGCAGTCTCCCGCTTGTTATTCGACCAGTAATTCCTTTACAAAAAAAATTTACCAGTGGGGTTCAAGCATTTTTATTCAAATGCAGAAAAAAAACGTAGGAAGTAAAATTTGCAATTTTAAATGGCAGGTTTGCCTATACCACCTAATACAAAATACATATTTATGTTTCAAGGCTCTCAGATTAAAATTGTGAATGCAAAATTGTACCATTGCAAAGAAAAGGTTGATATTGAAATAAATGAAAGACATCAGGATATTGACAAATAGTAAAACTCTTTCCTTCTTTTGTTAATTTTATTGCTGGCCAGTTTCTTTCCTATTCAACAAAACTAGATTTTTCGCGTTGAGTACCAGTAGGTGGGGAGGGTCGTGGGGTAACTTAAAATTAAAAAATTTTAAAAAAAATTTTATCTGGTCGACTCGAAAGTTATCTAGCTGCATATGAGATAAACGGTAAAATTTGACAAAAATAAGCATACCTAAATAACTAACGGCACCGCTAGCGCATATTTTAGATTCCAATAAGAAAATTTTTCTTATTTTGTAACTTATCGGCTTTGTGTGGTAAAAGAAAAATCAAACGAGAAATCTAGCACGCTAGGCTATAATAAACAAGGTGTAAAAGGTGAACGCTCCATGTTCGAAGTGGCAATTAAATAATTAAAATAAAATTTAAAATTATCTTCATCTGCAACAAGACAAATAATAAATTGGTAAAAATGAACGGAAACGACGAATTTGATCTTTGTCGATCGACTTCCTTTCGTTTTACGTTAACTTTACTTTCAAATATTAAAATATTACGTAGGTACCTGCACTACATGCAAAAACTGGAGGTCACTAATCTCAAAATCGATCGATTAACATTGAAAGTGAATATCACATATTATAATATGCCTTGTGTCTGACTTTCAATTCAAATACATACATTATCATACAATCGTGAAATAAAGAATATAAAATGAAATTCAAATTTTCATAAAAACTTTCTCAAATATAAAATAAAAATAATTATTGATCCAATTTTACACCAAAAGGACAAAGACCGTTTGACTCGTTATTGATTACCATAATCTCGAAAGGAAATGCAATTTATTTGTTCAAACAGCGTCTACATTCTAACAAGATAAAATTCTAATGTAAACCTTGAATTAATTAAAATTTTATAATTAATTCGGCTCAAACTGGAACGTTCGGTCTGTTAAAAAATCCTGATCAATCGATAAGATTAATTAGAACGGAGAGCAGTTTAAATAGTAAAAAAGAGCGGTCCAAGTTCGCTTTCCTCAAGCATGCCGCTAAATTAGCATCAGCGATTTCCAAGTGAAAAAGTTCCCATCAAACAGTAATTCATTTTAATTATCTTGATCTTAATTTCGAAAATGTTTCACAGTGTTGTAACCGTATGTACTTACACTAAATTTATTAGCTGCTTTATTGCATTTGTCTTACAAGTTAAAAGGTAATAATAAAGATATTAGGGAATCCTACTTGTTTAAATTAAATAAATTGCAAAACTCAAATTAAATAATCAGAGAAATTCCACGTGAAAGAGCAAGAAGAAATGAACATTTGAGAAACAACAGTGCAGAAGCTTTAATATGGTTAATCACAATTTTAGTTCGCGGTTTTATCCGCGGATGATTCCAAATAAAACGACACGAAAGGAAGATTCATCCAAGGTTCATTTTATATTTAAAATAATTGTTTTTCTAATTAAAATAAGTTTATTATGCTAGACAGCTAGGCAGCTAGACAGTACATCATTTGTGAACATTTAATTTCGTTTTCCGCTACTGGGGGATTTCCCGTTTTTCTATATGTTCAAAGTAACGCATAAAGTTGCTGCTAAACTCTGAGCAGTAAAGCACTTAAATAAATGTTTTTCCAAACTTTAATATTCTCTAGCCAAAGGGGTAATTTCCCTCACTTTTGCTTAAAAATTCAAATTTCCCGGTTGTCCTGGCGAAATTTGAAAAATTATAAATTCCTTAGCTTCTCCAAGTATTCTAAAAGAGTGGAAATCCTGCGATATGTACTGGAGGGTGTTCACCCCCCAGACCCCCCGGTTTAAGATTTTTAACTTTAATTAGGCTTCTTTACAACGTCTAGGAAGAAACCTTATGATCCAGCTCCGTGTCTGCCCAAATAATTTAATCTATCAAAAAAGTAGATGTATAGAAGCCTAAGAACTGTCGCAAAAGTGAGTTCCACCTTGTTTTTATAGATTAAATTAATTATAAATTATTATAAATACAGTAACAGTAAACCGGGGGGCCTGGGGGGTGTGAACACTCTCCAGTACATATCGCAGGATATGTTTACCCTCAGAACCCCCGGTTTACATTTTTGACTATAATTTTGACAGTTTTAAACTTCCCTCAGTTTTGATTAAAAATCCAAATTTCCCAGTTTTTCCTGGCGAAACTTGTAAAATTATAAATTCCCTATTTTCTCTAAATTCTGCGATATGATGTACTGGAGGGTGTTCCACACAATATACAATTTAGACTTTATATTTTTAAGTATATTATTTCTATAATTATTATTATAAATAAATTAAAGTAAACCGGGGGGTTGGAACACCCTCCAGTACATATCGCAGGATATCCACTCATTTACAATATTGGACAAATATTTTTAGTCCTAATTTTACTTTAATATATTTTTTGGTTGGCAAAAAAAATCGACCAATCAGAGTGTTTCTTTTTTCACAAAAAAATGACACGCTGGAGCAAGAGCAGCGTGCTGAGATCTTATGTATTAGGATTCATATTTAAAATAATTGTTTTTCTAATTAAAATAAGCTAAATTAAAATATTATTGTTAATTAATTTTAGGGGGCGACCCCCGCCGATGTTGTTCAAACTTGGTGAATATGTATATTCTCTATATTACAAAAAACATTTCCTGAAAATTTCAGCCCTGAATACGCAGCCATTTTGAAGTTGAAAATTTTTTTAAAACTTTTTCATTATTTTTTTTGAAGTAGAAAGCTCTTTAGGAAAAATTGGAAAAAAAAAGTTTCTTTGAAGAAAAATTCTCAGCTTTTCAATGAAAATATTCATTTTTTGTCATACGGAACAGCAAACCCTTTAAAATTCAATTTAAGTGGAAAAAATGATTTCTCTCACTGTGCGGCGCGTGCTACTTCAAATTTGTTATTTTTTTCTGAAAGCTGAGAAATGTTCCCACAAAATATGTTATTTCCACGATGTGCATATTTTTTGTTTAAATTCAATTAATTATTGTTTAAATACTTGAAGAAAAATAAAAGTATTTTAATCGTAGAAAGTTTACATTTTATTTAATTATATTTAAACAAAACATATCCACATCGTGAAAATGACGTATTTTATTGGAAAAACTCCCAGCTTTCAGAAAAAAATATCAAATTTGAAGTAACCCGCGCCGCACAGTGAGAAAAATCGTTTTTTCCACTTTAATTGAACATTTCAATATGAATATTGAATATTCATTAAAAATTTAAATTTTCATGGAAAAACTAAGAATTTTTCCTACAAAAAAAGTTTTCTACTTCAAAAAAATTAATGAAAAAGTTTTTCAAAATTTTTTCAAAAATTCAAAAAATCATAACTTCAAAATGGCTGCATATTCAGGGCTAAAATTTTCAGAAAATATTTTCTGTAATGTGGGGAACAAATTCACAAAGTTTGAATAAAATCTGCGTGGTCAGCTTGTTTTGTTGTTATTTTTATTAATTTATAATTTAATGTAAACTCCAAAAAAAAATATATTAATCATTAAATAATACTTAAAGCCCGAAATCTTAAATAATAATAAAATTCAAATTAATTTTCGACTACTCGACCATCTTCTGTTTTTTAGTTTTCTACTTAATCACCAATTTATTCCATAATTATAATAATTTGTCCTTCTGTACTATATTATAAATATTTATATTTAGGGTACTGACACTAACTCAACCTTTTCTTTCGTTGACCCAGAGCTATATGACCTAGATAAATTTTCAGATTTTTTTGTAAATTGGTCTGGCAGTTATCGATCTGTCGCATTTACACAGTAAGTTTTTAACTACAACAGCAAATTATTTTTTTTAAATCACAGGCTGACATTTTGCTCAAACAGAATTTTTTTTTTGAGGGGTTGGGGGAATTTGTTTAATTTTGAGACAAGACCGAGTGAAGCCGAGTACGAATTCTAATTATACTATTTATAAAGTTGAATTTTTTTTTTATTTAAAAAAATTCAAGTTCAGAAGTCCATCTTTTCTCAAGAAGGATTCCCAAAGAAATAAAAGGCAATTACACGGTGTCGTGAAATTTCCCATGTAAACAATGAAAAAAAGCGTGGGATAGTTTGAATGTGCAACCAAAATTATGTACATACTTAATTGTACTTTTTTGTTATCGGAAATTACCAGACCCGAGTAAACATTGTGGTAATTAGTAAACGAGAAAAAATGTTGGTGCACCTTCGTTTCTGATAGAGACAAGTACGAAACTTGATGTACGAATAAATTGAAACATCCTGTTCGTTTATGTTTCATATTTAAATTTCTATTTATATAAGGCTAATTTGCATCCCAAAATTTATTATTGCATAATAATAATTAGCATTGTGTTCATAAGGCGAAGTCGTCGCACCCTAAATTTTTTCATCTGCTAATTTTTTGGTCGATTTAGTTTTTTGGGTTCTAAATTTAGCACTGCGTGAACTCATCAGCTGCTTCCAAACAAAATCATAAATCAACTAGACAGAAGTCAAAGAAAGAAAAGGATCGGCTTCAAAAAAATTCTTGTTTCAATCCGCGGCCACTCCGGGGACACAGAAAACAAAAATATTTTTTGTGGTTTTTGTCGAACCACCATCGTATACCTATCTTACATCAGAAATTTTAATATTCTTACAGGTGTCGGGCTCAACCTTAATATCTGACTAAAAGCAACTGCTGCATAATTCTCAGACGTCTGTCCTGAAAACTGAAGGGCAGCGACAGATTTAATTTTGTTTTTATTGTATCAACCAAACCAAGGAGAGAAGTTCAAGGAGCGCCGATTGGATCGTCGTCGATCAAATTCGATCATCAATACATCTGCTTTAAAGTTTCGTGAATGTAAAGTAATTAATAGACAAATTCTGTTTCACACGAAGTGCTACTTTTACTTTCACAGGTCAATTACCAACAACTACTGAACTTGTTGATTCATAAAGAAAATTTCTCCTAACTGAGGATAGTACATCTCACCATAAATTATTTCACAGAAAAAATAATTTGCTGACAACAGTAATTAACAACTTCAATTTGCATTACTCGGGCTTTCAAGGTGTTAGGTTTAATTGCCATGTACGTAGGATGCGCTTGATTAGTCAAGTTATGAAGTATTTTACACATTTTTCGAAAATCACTATTATTCAACTTTCTCAAAGGTAATTTGTAAATAATCGAAAGTTTGGAGTTATTAGTTTTATTGCTATTTTCACTTCTACATATACGAAGAAAATGTATTTTCTAATTTTCTCGATTTGAACACTTCTTTCCGTCTGTGTTGTTTTATTAATTTCACCTAGCGCCCACAACAGCATTGTAAATTTCCTTTGTAGTTTTCTACTAAGCGACTTCTTTGCTATTTTTGCACGGTGGAAATCCTAGTAGAGTTTCCTAATTTAATATTTTTCGTTTCTGATCTTTTTCCTTTTGTAAGATGCTTCTGCTTAAAAATGCAGTTTTACGATTAGGAAATCTGCAGACAACTTTACTGAATGAGTCAACATTAACATATTTTTTGCCAATGATAAAAAGGTCAAATTAGGTGGATGCAGCCATATAGGCGAGATGGAGGTGTTTTGGGACCGTTAGAATCAGGTATCCCACATCTTCCAAAAACCGTTAAACCTTGAAAGCAACTAAATTTAAACAATTATTAGCACTAAGCCAACTATTTTATAATTGGAACGTTTAAAAATACCAATTATTTACATAACTCGATTAAATATTATTATCATTCTCTAGAAATTCGAACCACTGGCTAAACAAAAATTTTTGAAATTTTTTTAGTTCATAAATTTGAAGACATTAAAGTACCAGATATTATATTGTTGATTTAAGTCGAAAGAGTATACAATTCCGTCGGAAAATTGGAAAATACGACCCCAGAAAAGGGATAGGCTTGCTATGTCATGTCGACCTGATTTATACAAGGGTGCGACTCGCGGCTCACAAGGGAGTTACATAATTATCGGAGTTTATTGCCCCTTAAATTGTCGAAAAGTTCGCGTAGTACGTTTTCGAATAAACTAGAAAAAAAATTTTCACTTTTCCAACTGAAAAATACCTCCTGAAAAAAATTAACAAACCCAAGTCCTAAGTCTCTAAAGTAATTAGATTATCATTTGATGGGGTGTCTAGACGTCGGAAATAAAATTTTATAATAATTATTACAAACACGAGACAATTAATTAATTATTAGTTTTATGATAAGGGTCTACAATTTGAAACAACGAGCTCCTGTCTGCCCCTATTATGTTATAATTTATTCATTACAGCCAATTGAGCTTCTTTTCGATTTGTGATTAAAAGACTAGTGGGTAGACCTACATAATTGAGATAAACAAAAACTGCTGTTTATTGTCCGGGATGCAGTAAATAATGAAGTCGTTGATCTGAAATATGAATAATTTGAAATAATTTTCTTCGTCCAACTCGATACGGTAAAAAGTTTATCAAAAATGCGTCAGACTTTTTGTTTTATCTCATGGAAAACCGCACTTTGCGGTTTTCATCCAACAAAAAATAAAACACGTAAGTTTATTCAACTTTTACATAATATATTATGTTTCTATATTATCAAAGGATAATACACTTATAAAGGAAAGGTAGTTTCCATTTTCAAATTTCTTCTGCACAGCGGGAAACAGGCCTTGAATAATAAAATTATTTGTTGTAGTGTTTTAAAATTTCGATTCAATTTCAAATGTGGAAAAACATCAAAATTCTGTAAATTTTGCAAAAAATTTACTTTCAGCACTGATTTCATAAACTACTAGTATTATTATTGAGGTGCAAATTTTGAATTTTGAAAAAATCTGAATTTTTTGAATAATTTAGTTTTGAATTGTATCATTTTGTGCAGAAGGAAATTTATACGAAGGAAAGTTATGTGGGAGTTTCCACATAATATTTATATAAAATTAAAAGTATCGGTAGGACAGTAATTTATCCGTTATATCACGTTATATATTTAATCCGTTTTAAATAAATAAATTAAAAATATTAATTTATAATTTTCAGATTAAATTTTAATTTAGATTCAGATAAACGTCATCGTAGACTATTATCATTTTTTGTTAACAAACTCACAGTATTAGAATTTAAATTATAATAATATATGATTGTGTATACAACGTATAAACCGTATAAACGATCATTCGTACAAAAGCTTTCGTATAACTTTTCGTCGTATACAGGGTGTCCCCGGATACACTTTCCATATTTTGTGTGGCGATCAAGGACACTTTTGTAAGAAAAATATTTAACAAAATTCTTTTTCTAAATTCAAACCCTCGAGAGTTATGCCTCTTTAAAGCATTTTTTTAAATTTCCACCTTCAAATGGTCATAGCCGCGAAAATATTGATTTTTCAGTTAAAATGGTTAAGTACTTTTTTCAAGAGCGTGAAATAATCTACAAACTAGGTTTAAGCCTTACATTGCCTAAAATCAACGGTTCTCGAGTTATGAATTAAAGTAAGTACAAAAATGTTAAAAAATTTTATCTTTTTTTATTTTGTCTTTTTCTCAAAATCCTATATCTTTTAAACGAAACATTTTCTAAAAAATCTGACGCCCTATTCCGGATAGGAATTTAACAGACTACAACTTTTGTCTAGAAAATTTTTTTGAAAAACCAATCTATTTCACATATTTAAAGTGTATCCGGGACACCCTGTATATATTTTTATATAACTTTTTTAATTTTCTTGAAATTAAGCTTGAAATTAAACATAAACTAACCATACTTGTGGGCTTAGCAGCGGAACCAGTTTGTATTGCTTAAAATTAAACTTAAGTTTTAAAAACACAAAATAATGTATACCGGGGGGTCTGGGGGGTATGGAATACCCCCCAGATCACTCTATTCTATTTGTGAATTATACCAAAATTTTTAAATTGGAGATTTTATTTTTTACCAAATTTTTCTGTGAGCTTGCAGAGAGCTGGCAACAGGCTAATGGGTCAGTTTCTAGTTCCTTTTTAATTTTTTCCCATGTCTGGGAATCGTAGAATACCCCCAGCATTGATTTTGCTGCGCGAATTTGCAGTGGGGGGTATTCCATATCCCCAGACCCCCCGATTTACCAGTAGCTACATAAAATCGTAAAATAAAAATCAAATAAGTACTGATAAGATAACCCAAAATTTGGGCCTTCGATGCTGTTAGTTACTCTTGAATATAAGGGGCCCGAAAATTTGCTAAAGCCTAGGGCCCAACTCAGTTAAAAATAGGCCCTGATTGTCAACTATTTTGATCTCCGCTATTATACGAATAAATTATTTTTGAAATATGAAATATTTTTCCACATACAGAGTATGGAATAAATAATAATAAATAAAAAATAATAATTTATTTCGAATTCCGTATCTAAACTACCGGAGAGTGAGCAATGAGCAAAAACTTTCAATAATTCCAAAAAAATTTAAGTCCAAAATTAAATTTTAAAATAAATAAAAAAGATAAATCGTCCACATGCAACGGTATCAGATATATTCCATGATGCCTTCAATTGTTAATTTTAAATAACCTAAATATCTATCCAATTATAGTGATTCCAATTCTACAAATTAAACCTTCAATCAATCAATATTTCCATTAAAAAATATCTAATCCACATGCACCGGTATCAGATATATTCCATGATGCCTTCAATTGTTAATTTTAAATAACCTAAATATCTATCCAATTATAGTGATTCCAATTCTACAAATTAAACCTTCAATCAATCAATATTTCCATTAAAAAATATCTAATTTTGTTCAAATAAAACAAAATTCGACCGCAAAACACCCGGTTTTTCCACTCAGTTATTGCCACCTCATCTAGTTGCCGGGAAATCCCCGCAAAAAACTATTTACAATTCCCATAATAAACAAAAATTTTACAAAAAATTATGAAATATACAAATCAAACATTAAAAATTCAATGGAAAATTTTATGTTTTACTTTGTTTATTGTTATTAACATCTGTCGCAAACTAATTAAACCAATTTGCATAGTTTTGATATAATAAAAAGTAAATTATTCAATTTTTCTAACAAAATTAAAAGTTTGAAGTTAATTGTTTATTTATAAAAGTTTAAAAGCTAGATAGAACAAGCAATTTAAACTGTTACGGGCCGAGGGGTCGGGATGTTATGAATTACAGTGTTTTGAGCTGGTTGATTTTTAAGTGCGCACTCAGTGCCACACCATGTTTGCATTTATTTAATCAATAGTAATTAATTACTAATTAGTATAGTGCAGTCAAATATCCGACTAGGACGTGTTAACCAGCTTATAACCTTATTCGCAATTCAAGTGTATTTTCCCGCCAGTTGAAAAATCTTAGATTATGGCTATCATGATGTCACATAGAAGATTTCTCCTTTGTGACGTCATGAGTTATCATTGCATTAGCTACAAAATAGTTACAAACTTGCGAAACAATTAGTTTGAATCGCGAATTAAACAATAAGATGAAAGGCGTCACTAAAGTACTTTAGTGCCGCTCGTCACTGGCAGTAAAATAAAACAATTGTTTTCAACAAATTTAAAATTACAGTCGCTTATAAGAGTTTCTCGGTAAGTAAATTATTAACAATCTGCGCCTGGAATAAATTTTGTTTGGATGCAACTCACTCGGGAGTAAAATTCCCCTAATACTTTTCCCCACTACATTAAATTTTAGTTCAGTTGTTCAGTATTACCCCCTTTTCTCTTAAATAGGGTAAATCAATAGTGTGGATTCCTTCGTAGCCTCGTTACCGTTTACAATATCGAAAAATTAAAATTAATAGCTATTTATATAACTAGTCACGAAATGACAACTTTTATTATTTACAATATACATCATACCGTTACTATTTTTACCACAATTGTGTTAAAATTTACGACAATCCTGAATGGATATAATATTAGAACAATTAGTTCGGCAGCCTTCAAACGTGGAATTCGAATCACGGCAAAATATTCCGGCATAATAATAATTATTTTCTGTATTAGGACAATAAAAAACCTATTGAAAACTAGACTTGTCCTTTTTGCAAAGAACAAGGGATGCAGTTTTAAGTCATACCCAGGACCAATTTAATGTTCTTAGCTTAGGGGGAAGCTCCCCTTTCCCAAAAAGCTGAATGATTGGATATCCCAGCACGCTGCTGCTTGTCTGATTTCCCTAACTTTTGCTTGAAAATTCAAATTTCCCGATTTTTCCTGGCGAAATTTGTAAAATTATAAATTCCTTATCTTCTCCAAGTATTCTAAAAGAGTGGAAATCCTGCAATATGTACTGGAGGGTGTTCCAGACCCCCCGTTTTACAATTTTACCAACCGAAAAATTTATTAAACTAACTACGATTAGGACTAGCCGGGAAATTTGAATTTTTAAGTATAGTAAAAATAAGGGAAATTTAACCTTCGGATAGAAAAAATTAAAACAGCAACTTTCTGTGTTACTTTGAAAGTTAATTATAAAAATAATATAAAAATATAAAGCCAAAATTTTAAACCGGGGGTCTGGAACACCCTCCAGTACATATCCCAGGATTTCCACTCTTTTAGAATACTTGGAGAAGATAGAGAATTTATAATTTTTAAAATTTCGCGAGGAAAGAAGGTTTTGCGTTACTTTGAAAATATTGAAAAACGGGGAATCCCCCAGTAACAGGAAACGAAATAGCTGACCGTCCACGGACGAGCTTTCCATCTGCTAGTTAGATTATATTTCTTAATAAAAAATTCATTTTCTCAACGAGGAAAAGGGAAAATGGACCACTTCGTCCTCGAAAAATTGCAACTGAAGAAAAGAATAGAGAAAATCTTATAAATAAAATTGAATTATTAAAAAATAATATTTTTGAATCGGCTAGGAATCTCAAGGGTTTTGAATTTTACAACCCAACAATAATCAATACAACATGATATATCCGGCTAAACTAAGAAGGGTGGAAAGATTTAACATCTGAGCAAACATCAAAACTACATTTGGCTGCTTTCTACAATAATAATTCTTGTTTATTCAAATATCGTAGAAATGATGAAAATGCAAAAGACAGAGAGAATAAATTTTAATAAATTTTTTGAATTGGGTCAAAGTTTTTTAAAAACTAAAATAATAAATAATAATTTTGAACAATGGGCAATAAAAATTAAAATTTTAAATGTACAAATTCCCCCATCATATCACTAATGAAACTTTAAAACGCACAACACAAAAACAAATAAAATTCCATTCATTCTTTCATAATTACGACCGTAATTATATAACAGTTCATTGTATTCTGCTTTGCCATTCGATGCAATTAATTGTGATATTAACAAGTTGAATTTCTTTTTATGTTTCAATGGGGACCTGCCCCATCAAAATTTGTTCTTGTTTACGATTACGACAAAATTAAACGACAAAAACTTGTCAATTATTTAAAGCTGGTCTGCTACAGGCTAATAACATAATTTTCTGCACCATTGATTGCAATTTAAAAAAAAATTTGCAAAAAATTTGACCACAGTAATTAGTCTGCTCTACAGGAAATTTGTCCTACATTTTCGATGTCCATAAGCACTCGGGATTCTTATCTAATCTATACGATAATTTTTGAGTTTCCAAATAAGCTAAACTTGGGTTTTATCGATAAGGGTAAGGACATCGAGAAAGTCACATCCGAAGATTGAAGGCTAATTTTTTCTATTAGTGTAACGGAAGCGAAATATCTCAAAATATGGAATCGGGAAATCCTGAACCAAATCATCACGGAAAACATCGCTTAGGGGTCAAAAATTAAATCTTTTCAACATTGGATGGGTCGGGAGTCATTCAAATAAATTTTCATGAATGAAAATGTTATTTATGTAAATATAGACAATTAAAATAAAAATAAGAAAATTAATAGTTAATTTGAAATTCTAAATTATGAGAAACACGCAAACATGCTGTTAGTTTTTGTATTGCAAAATAAGCAAATTCCAATGTATCGGCAAAACAGTAAAGTTATCTATTGTATAAGTTAAATATAAATATTTAATTGTTACTGGAATAAATAATTACTAATTTATCTCTTGCAAACATTATAAAGTTGAACAACAATCTCAAATCCAAAAATAAATGCATCGTGACGTGTTTTTCAAAATTTTTGTAGATCAAGATCCAGGGCCGTAGTTAAACATTGGTCAGAGGGGGGTAGTAATTATTCAGAATTATTTAACCCATAGGGGGGGAGTTTAACCCCCAAAACTTAAAATATTTGTTCTATAAAATGAAAGAATTTTTTATAAACAGTCAGTGCATTTTTATGGATTCAAGGAACCATAACCATAGTTAGATATCAGGAGGAAATCCTGGGAAATCTAATGTATACAAAAATTCTCTTTGAAAAACTATTTTATTATAGTAAAAATAAAAAATAAATGCACATAATTTACTTAACAGAAATCGATTAATCCTATAGGTGATCAATCAAATAATCAATTAATAAAATATAATGGATCGGAAAATTTGTCTAGCGCTAATTACCACTTACATAACTATCTAGCATGGAATTGCTACCAGGAATTTGAACCACAGTATAAATTCTCAATATAGAATTATACTAAATTATTCTTGACTGGTGGGTCTGGGGGTTTGGAATACCGTCCAGACAAGACTTTGGGATATTTTGCTTAAATCTCTCCGATTTAAATTGTACAGAATACCTTTAAAGAAGTTGAATTCCCGGTACGGAAGTCGCAACTTCATTAATTGCTAGTACACTGGAGGGTATTCCATACCCCCCAGACCCCCCGGTTTGAAAACCCAAAAGTGTGTGTATATGTTACGCTCAATGACGTAAATTGGGCATTGACGTCAATTGCCGAGCAATGACGTTATTGTCCGGCTATTGACATTAATGGCCGAATTGTCATCATTGACCGTAACATATACGTTCTGTGATTTAATTTTGTAATAAAAAGTTTTCACTCATACCCCCAGTTTCATAAACAAAAAGTTTTAGTGCATATTCACACATCATATACCGTAAGAATTCGCACCAGGGGGCCTGGGGGGTGTGGAACGTCCCCCAGAACATAGTAATTGTAATACCTTTCAGAAAGTTAAATTCCAAGAACTGAAGTCACAACTTCATTAACACAAAAATCCTTGAACTATAATTACTAGTGCAATGGGTATTCCATATCGTCCCGAGTCTGACCTTCCGGTTTGAAGACCAGAGCCAGATAAACCATGCATGGGTGCAATGGATCCTCCGCACCCAGCGCGAAAATTCAGAAAGCTCCAAAATTGTGCGTTTTTAATTTAATTTTCTATAAAATATTAAATTTAGAATAAAAAAATATCTGAACGGCAGGCTCCATATCAAATCAATGATAACACTGGTCAGCAAATAAAATTTTTTTTCCGAACACTATACCATTCCTGCTGATTCTTATGTAAATTAACCTCCCGAATCCGAATATGACTTCCGTTTTCCCCCATCACTCACCGTTTGCCCCCGCCCCATCTATTTTATTATTTTCCTTCATTTCCTAGGATTTCGAATGTTCTATTTCATTGGATTTTTGCGAAATTCCTTAGGTTCCTACTATTTAATAACGTTGATCATAGATCATGAACATAAATGATTAGTTCTTGAAACCGGGGGGTCTGGGGAGTATTCCATACCCCCCATTAAGTGTGCATCTTAATCTCTTGATGCACACTCAACCCCGGTTTAATCTGTGTAATCGGAGTCATCTCGTAATTATCAGTAATACAGTAAATTCTTGCGGTCCATGTGATGACTATACATCATTTCTATGTAGGTGCTAGGCTGAGGATTCTGCTTTTTCGGTAGTGTTGTAGATGGGGTACCTATCTATCTTTTGATAGTTCTCACAGTCGAAAATTTACGTTTTACTTTTTTGAAAATTTTATTAGTTTAATTAATAGTTTAGAATTCGCCTTCCCTGACAAGCCGCCGCGGTTAAAGGCGCACTCACAAGAGAACTCGGACACTCCTATGTTACCAATGTAAATTAAACATTTTGAAGCCGGTTTTCTTCATAAAAAAATTGATTTTACAGCAAAACTTTTTAGAGATTTTTTGTTGCAAATTTCATTGCCTTTAATTTTGTCTATATGCATTTTTTTATTTTGTCGCACCGTTCTTGACTGACAGCGACTTAAACAAGACTCGGTAAAATGCAAAAAATATTGCCATCTACTATATCTCGAGAACGATGCAAAAAAAATTAAAAAGTTAATAAGCAATTTTTCTTGTAAATTTTATTCTCTACATTTTTGTTCCTATACATTTTTCTAGTTTGTCGCACCGTTTCCGAGATATAGATGAATAGATGACAATCCTTTTTGCATTTTACAGAGACTTGTTTGAGTCGCTGTCAGTCGAAAGCGGTGCGACAAAATAAAAAAATGCATATAAACAAAATTTAAGGCAATGAAATTTGCAACAAAACATCTCTAAAAAGTTTTGCTGTAAAATCGAGTTTTATATGAAAAAAGCGGCTTCAAAATGTTCAGTTCTCACAAAAGATTGTGCGTAACTGTAGTAGATAAACAAAGCGGTACTGACTCACTTCTGTCGAAATTCTCTAAGTTTTGATAGCTCTTTTTAGCATTATAATATCATAGCTTCGCATATCCATAGATCCATACAATGGTCTTTGTGGTGATAAAAGATATAATCTATTTTTATTTGAACTGTATCTCGTAAAATGCAAATATACAAATTAATATCAGCCTGAGAATATTTACAATTCTCCCTCTTCGGTTATTAGCGGATTATAGCCGTGCGACGAGTTTATCAATAGCATAAATCGCATAAATGTAAATTAATTGAAACAAATCAAAATTTACATTTCGGATGATTGTGTTAATCACGAGAGAATTTTCATATCCTATAGCGGTATTATTTAAAAATTCGAATTCCATTTCGCTGGCTCCCGCTTATTTCTGAAGGCAGCTACCATTAAATTTTTACTACTGCATAAAAGTTTAAATATTTAAAACTTTAACATTGAAATTGGTAAACACACCGCGTCACACTTAATTTAAAAACTTTGAAATCGGAAAATTTTGTAATTATTTACATTATAAAATTAACCTAAGGCTGCCTTTGAATTTTTCCTTGATCTAATTAAACGAAATAGATTAAAACAAAGTTTTAATTACCATAATTTTAGATTGTGTGCTTTACAAACTTATACGGATAAAATTCTACCTTCACACATTTTTACCAACGATTAGATTGATAAAACCTAATTAAGGAAAATGTGAATGACCGCAGAGACCTCCGAAATTTTTGCAGTTTAAAAAATGTTAGGAATTATCTTCCTAGACGTTTCTCTCCACAAAAGTTTTATTTCCACAGCCAGTTGACAACTGATTTACAGCATCCAATTTCAATTTCTTAAGCAGCTGCCGCAAGTCTCATATTTCAATGCGATGATAAGTTTAACTAAAACTAATGAGATGCTTCAGAACTGATAAAAGATTATACGAACCATTTTAGGGGTTCGCATCTACTTTTAGACCAAAGCTTCTATCTCTTCCATTTCACCGCAATAAATTATTCAAGTTAAATAAAAAAGCGTGCGGTTTTGAGTTCCTATAAATAAAAACACACAACTATGATGATACAATTACAATTAAAAAGTTTCCTTATGCTCCGACAAATGGAGCGAAATAATTAAAACATAAAACTATTAATTTAAAATTTTTTGATGGTATGAAAGTAAATCGTCATGCGAATTGGAACGACTTGCGATTACAATGGCAAACAGCTTCATTTTCAAGAAAGTTGAAAAATTGTTCAAATTCTTCGTTCCTTTAATTAATTCATATATTATATTTTCACAATTCGGTCAGTTTAAAAGTAATACGTCGGCGTAATTTAGAGTTCTAGAAAGTTTTCAATTTATAAATTGACGCAATCGTCGGAAATCGATGGGTTTGTTTGTAGCAATAGAAATAGACTAAGGGTGGCCAGGACCGCACCTGAATATTTTTCCACCCTCGCCAATTTACCTAAAATTTTTCAAATTTTTTATTTTTAAACATATAAATAAAACCATGTTCTACCTATTTTATAAAGGCGAATGGCCGAAAACTGGCAAACATATGTCGTTTTTACAACTTTGTACCTGTTTTATTGTTATATTATTTGTTTTGTCTTACGATTATATCGAACTCAAACTAAAATTCTGTTATTTCGTTCAATGAAGTAACCCAGAAAGCCGGCCGAGCGAATTTTGAACCCGTGCGCCTTGAGGGTGCAATTTTACAAAGCTCAAACTACACTTTCCCTTTTCCCTTTAATTAAAGTTAATAACTTTAATTGACATACCTACTTCAAAAAAATGTACTTAGGCACCGATTGTATAACTACGTCATTTGTAAATATCGTGGTATTGTTATTGTTATGCAAGGACAATATTTCAAGGTTAATTTAGGCGAAGGTTTGGAATTTATTCGTACCAAGCGCGATAGAGTGGAATTTTAAACAAGAAATGTGCAAAAAGATCAATCCAAATCAAGTATTACGTAATTCGCCAAACCATAAGGTGCACCTTTACAGTTTTTCTTCGGGTGTAAATTAAAACCTGTAATTATAAATTAAAGTGGGCTTTTATCTTTCATCTCGAGATTCAAAAACGCAGGTTGCAAAATTTGCAATTATAAAATTGCCAAATGTTGTGGGCACTTAGACGCTAGATGAATAATCAATTATTTTAAATATAAAGTGGAATAGCGGCAATTAGGTAAAGAAGAAATGACGCAAGTTATAATTAACTTGTATATTATAACAAACAATGATAGGTATTTTAAAAATAAATATAAAAAATGTATTTATTTTCACATAGTTAAGTAGACAGGATGTGTAAAACGCATGGACGAGTTGTGCACTCT
The DNA here is from genome assembly GCA_958510845.1 of Cantharis nigra. NCBI lineage: Eukaryota > Metazoa > Arthropoda > Insecta > Coleoptera > Cantharidae > Cantharis > Cantharis nigra. The sequence goes on along the minus strand of OY294030.1, from coordinate 46,022,088 downwards.
GTAGACGCCACCGCTAATAGCAGGAAATGATATTACAAGAACCAAAAGGGACTTAACAACGAAACGGAAATGATTTAAAATGTCTTTAAGGGTTACGATTGTCAGTCGCTTAAATTGAGGGTATTAACTCAATTTAAAGTGACTATTCAAGAAAGAACCCTTTGTGATGTTATTCACATCAGGGATCAGGCGTGACAGGCTCACTTGTTCGGAAGATTTTTAAAAATCAATATTGATTCTTTACTGCTTTCGTGATTTCAATAATTATAGAATGGACAGCTGCAATTTAAATCAAATTATTTTTTTGAGAAAATACGAAAATGCTTCAATTTGCTCAAAAAGATATTTACTATAGGCAACACACAGTACACAACAATGCTGTCTTGAAAAATAAAAAAAAAGAAAATGTAGAAAATCTTACCTTAGGATAAGATAGATTATTGTTTCTCAAGATTTTTAATCCGCAACCTCCTCCCTCCCCGAAGAATGTACCTATATACGAGTCGTTTATTTCCAAAACCGGCTAAATCCATATTAACATTTCTTCAGAACAGCAGAATTATTCAAAAACCATCAGTCGATATCGAAATAATCTTCAAAATTAAAAAATTTTATTTAAGAAACATGACAAATTATAAATTTTTTTTGTAAATTGAAAAAAAATTGTTTTCAAGTCAATTTTTGTCATTAAAGTCGCTTTTACAGCAATACTCCTTAAACAGTTTTTGTTGAAAATTTCATTGCCTGCATCACCGTTTCTGAGATACAGACAAAAATATTTTTTTCATTTTACAGTGAGTCTTTTTAATATCATTGTAACTCGAAAACGGTGCGACGGAATAGAAAAATATATATAGAAACAAAAATGAAGGCAGTGCAATTTGCAACAAAAAATGTTTAAGGAGTATTGCTGTAAAAGCGATTTTTATATGACAAAAAATCTGCAATTTACATTGTTAACATTGGAGTGTCCGGATTGTTAGATTTTGTTTCAGAACTTATAATAACCGCATGAACAACTACTTGGATTTAAGCGAATTTTTTTCAATATGTAGCAAGGATTAATCGGTTTTGAAACGCATTTGATGCATGAATTAGTCGGTTTTGGAAGTAAATAAGATTTTTGCCTTATAATTTGTAGATTTTAAATTCATTTTTGACCTGAAATTGTTTTTGCAGTCCTAGGTATTAATATGCTACACAAGATGGCATCAATAACTCATTTTGTGAAAATATGGAATTAGACGGTTTGGGGAAAAACCCAAAACTTTTGGACCCAAACTGTATGTTCATATTATGAATTACCAAAACATATTACAATTAAAATATATTTTTACTAAGTAGCATGACTACCGTGGAGCAAAGTGCTACAAGCGCGCAAAGCATCTGTAAGTGCTTGTTCACAATGTACATAAGACGTAAGAAATACATAAAACGAAAAGAGTTTCAAATACAAATAAGACCTTAATCGAATATTGAAAAATACTGGAGTTATTTTGGTATATGCAAAACAACATTCTACATCGTGTACTTGAGGATTTTAATATTATTCGATACTCCATTAAGCTTTTATTTGTATTTATATTTTTAAGTCTTATGTTCGTCTTACGTTTTACGTACATTGTGACAAGCACTAAAACATTTTAATTTCAACATAAAAAACAAATTTCGATTAAAGAAACTTCCCACCTTGTTTATAGACCAAATATTATAAATAAGAAAATCAGTAATTAACTTAAACTAAATATTTAAAACAAATTTCGTCAGACCTTTTCTGATAAACAAGGGGAAGCACCGATTTTATAGGAGTAAAAAGTTTTGTGAATATACAAAAATATTACCGATAGATTTCAAAGTGAAATCTTGTGGGATTTCTAATAACTTCAAAAAATGAAAACAGAAAGCTTTATTTTTAAATATTTAAATTTGTGTGCAGTACCGTAGCCAGGTTTCATTTTTGGGGTGATTTCCTGGAAAAATAAAAATATTCAATATTCTGAAGGCTGCCTGCAGTTGTCCAGCTCTAAATATATCCACCAATAACCAGTAAACAGGAAATCTACTTTCATTTGGTAAGTACCTTCAGTTTGAAGGGAAAATCTTGAAACATCCACACCATAACTAGTTTTAAGGTCGTCATGAAAGGTTGTAGAAATAAAATATATTTGCAATATAACTAATCTACGATTTAAAATAATTTACAAGTTTCAAGCTAATATTTTAAGAAAATAAAGTTATAAAAACAAAAATATGCTTTAAAAAACGTAACAACTTAATATTTATTAGGTAACTACTCGTGGTTGTCCATTCTCACTTTCGGGTAGGTAAATGGCAATTAGAACTATCGTAAACATCACTGTTATAAACACTAATCCCACCGTTGCAGTTACATTGTACATATGTGCAAATTCGTACCTAAACAGTTCAAATTAAAACACAATTTCCAATTGCAAATTAATTCAACTCACCTAAAGTACCAAGCCGATCCCAAAAAAATGCTCACCAATCCAAAAAACACATTTCCCAGATCCCACTCCCTCGCTTCTTCTCTCGCATTCCGAGATCTCCTATTATGAGAAGGCGTTCCATCACCTGTACCTACATTACTTCCGCTACCCCCCACCGAATCGTTTGAATTATTTCTCGGCTGATGAACTAAACAATGTACGACACAATTGTGAAACAAACCGCAACTTGCAAGAGTATCCAAATCTGACTGAAGTACCTGACCATTAAAAATCAATTTCACAATTTTGTTGGACGAATATTCAACATTAAAATGCCTCCTATAAATTATGCCTTGTTTTAATTAAAACAAAATCAATGAAAACCAATACAAACCGTTTGAATTCACCCAAACGTTCATCCAAACGTCCGTCAACTAGTTTTAAGTCATCATTAAGAAATTTTAACTTAATTCTAATTTTTGAAGGATCCTCTTCAGTTTCGGGGATATCTTCTTCAGTTTTAGGACTGTCTACTTCAGTTTTAAGGCTCTCTTCTTCAGTTTTAGGAGTTACATCATCGTTTTCTGCTCTTGATTCATGCAAAGCATAATTGTGTTCCATGATGGGTTCATTGGGATTAACAGCTTCTTCAGAAATTTCACTCGATTCTGTCGACACTTCGTCACGTTCTTCCGTACTCGAAGTAGCTGTGTTAGAGTTTTCTAAAAATAATAATAATTAAGTAGTTTAATCGAAAGATCGAAATCCTGATTAGATTACAAAATACTATTTACCTTCTCTGTTTTCATAATATGCTAAGCGACGCAATCTAACTACATTAGTATCTGCATCCATAATTTGAAAGATTGTTTCAATTTCTTCGTTTTCAATTTGATTTTGGCTTCCGGTATCACTGCTATTGTCGGTATTGCTGGTGCTAGCTTCGGGAGGTTTACTCGAATTCCGAGTACCTTCACTGGGTTGGTTACTTTCGGTGACTTCACTAGTCTCCCCGGTTTGGGTTGCTGTAAATTAAATAAATAAATTAATCAATTTATTAAAAATTATATACCAGAATAAAATTATAGAATAGTTAATTTTACAGAGGTAAAACATCAGAAAAACCTATGAAATCCTTACTTAGGAAGAGAACAGAATCCAAAGCATTTCTTATGCAGGCTTTCTCTTTGTGTTTATTCATTTTAAAATATGTCTATTATAATATTTGAATTAAATTGAATTTTATTAATGTTTAATTAACTTCTAATATTAAAGTTTTCATTTATTATATTCTACAAATGAAACCACTAAAATATCAAGGTAGGTATGCAGCTGTTTTCGATAAGAAGGTTGGAAACTTTTGAAACTTCTCATACCTCAAGTTTGCTAGAAGAAGATCGTGACTCACTCACTCGAGTGCACGTTTTTCTCTATAGTTTGAATACAACTATGAAATTTAATTTTCTACAAAATTTTCTTATTTTGTTGCGATGTTCTTCACCCTAAATTTTATAGGTATCTAATCACAATTTTTCAATTATAAAGTTTTTATCATTTGAAAACAACTGATTGTTACCGATTTAATAAATCCAATATTAAATTATTATTAATAAATATGATACCATACACCTATCAATCAAAAGTTGACCTTGTAAAATTTTAATTTAAAAATAATCTTTCTATAGTTACCAATTTACATTTTTAACTTCTGGAATGCAATAACCATTAAACTACTGATTAAACAAAGCAATTTTTTTATTTATGTATTTATATAGAACTGGCAAGTAAATAAAATTGTTAAGATATCATAATTTTACATTTGACCGCTATTTCACGGTCGGTTCAACCTCTTATCTCAAACAAAACTTCGCGGACCTTTGCGCATTTAACAAATACGAAAACCAAAAAATATAAATTTTTTTCCTGATTGTTTTAATTAGTCAACAACCCCATTCTCACAAGACTAGAACAAAATTTGCTTTTTTTTTTAGATCGGAGAACATAGATGGAAAAATTAGAAAATCCGAGAAAATGCAGCCTTTATTAGCCAGACTAAAGGGTGTGGAACTAGCACAACAACAAACGTGTCGACAAACTAGACTACATCATCTTCTCAACTTCTCAATTTTTTCCTTTCCACTTCCCACAATCAAGGATCCCAGAATTGGCTACTAAGTAACCCTTCAGTACTGCAGACCGCTAATACTAGTGGTCCATGAATAAAGAGTATTCCCCGGTTTGCCAATGGCTACGTTAAAGCTCAACCAATATTTGAAGTTATAATAATAAATAAATACGTTTAACCTCAGGCCCGGTTTATTACGGTTTCTGCTATCGATCAACGATATTCAAACCCCGAGTATGCAAAAATAAAATTACTTATAATATATGCGACCAGCAGTGGATCTATCTCTTTTGATGCCCAAAGTTTTAAACATATTGCGGGATCTCTACAACTTATTAAATTTTGAATTTTTAAGTTTAAGAGATACAAAACAATGAAGGTAAGCCGGGGGGTCTGGAGGTTATGGAATACCCCCCAGTGCACGCTTTTATTTATTGGAGCGACCCAAAGATTCCGTTGTTTTAGGTTGGGGCCGCTTCGAGGATGTTTCTAATAGGTGGAACGGCTTAGAGATTTATTACCTAAGTAGATTCGCCAATATGTATGTATAACACAAAATTTTAATGTTTAATGTTACGGTCTGATGCTTAAGTGCGTCGGCTACTAAGCCGAGAATCCTGGTTTGAGCCTGAGTAGAGCAAGAACTTTATTCTAACCGTCCTCCCTTGGAGGCCAATGGCAAACCACCGAGGTAATCTGCCTTGAAAATCCTTCATAAAATGAAGTGGTTTGCCAAAACCCACTCTGGGTTGTAGCGCTACTGTACGTATATCTGGATTTTACAACAAAATTAGTAATTTTATTGGTATATACACAAGCACGGACTGGCAGTATTTGAATTTGAAAAAAATTATCCCTAGATAAACAGCTTTTTTCGAGCTGTTTTGAACTTTTGCCTAATTGGTAATTGATCTATTATGACGTCAACCGAAAGTGTTACATCCGATTCGGTTTTCTGTGTTCATTTTGCTCTAGCACTCAGCACCCCTGGCCAGTCCGCGCTTGATCGCGGGTCTGTAACTTGGTACTCTGCTTCTGTTTTTACTACACATAAATTTTAATACAGAGTGATTTTAACTATGACTCACTAATTAGAAAATACTACAGTGCAAAATGTTATTTTTGTAACAATAGAAATTAATAATGCAGGAACAAATAAAAAAAATAAAAAATACCTAGTAGAATAACCAATCTAAGAATTAAATGCAGTTTACGTTATGCGATTTTGCTTACGATTTTGTTTATTATTTTGCTTCCAAGTTGCCGTAAGCAAATTTTTCAAAGTTCACGTTACACAGTTTGACCTGAAGATAAACTCGCAAACGAAATCGTGAATAGAAAACCACCAAAACTAGTCACACAAGAGAAATCGTATGTAAAATCGTAAGCAAAATGGCATAAGGTAAACTGCACTTTGCTGACCGCTCAATAATAACAAATAACTCCATTCTCTGAGATGTGTCAATCTTCTTCTCTCTCTCTTTTACTTTAAAACTGGATCACAATAGTGCATTCGGAACAGAACCGCGGTTCCTGTACCTGTACATTGTCGGGTTAGAACAGAACTAGCCTAAGTCCATTTTTGGCCAATTTGAGTTAGGTTCAGTTATCGATTTACTATGGTGTATTTTACTTGGTGCAGAATTATTAAAAGTCTAATATTCATGGCAACCCCAAAAATTTAATTAAAAGAATCGTAGCCTAACTAAAAATATCACTAATGACGTCTTTAAAATTGCTCTCCTGAAAATCTCAACATTTGGACATAGGCTAGTTCTGTTCTAACCCAACGACATATAACTGATGTAAATATTACTTGCAGATTCTCTCAATAACAAAAATCAAAAATCTTGAAGAAAACCAATAAAATAAACTGAAAAAGTCAGCAAATAAAGTTACAACAAGAAATTAGTATCAAGATTTGAAGAGTAGAACTACAATTTTAATTAGACAGAAAAAAAAATATTTTAGTAAAACTATAGAACAAAAACATAATTAGTAAGAAGATTCTTTTCGGTTTTTGAGAAAAATAGAATAGCCGGCAAGGTCACCTGATCTTGAATGCTACAATTCTTTCCTTTGAGGACATTTCAAGTAGATTTGAAAGACGGAAATATGACTGTTTAACTTACATGTAATATACTTTCATTGTATAAACAATAAAAATCGGACAAGCAAAAACATTTATTTTTGAATTTCAAAATATGATTTATTAGGAGTTTGAACAACCTTCGTCTCAGCTTTTTTTTTGCCCAAAGAAATATAATGTGTTGTATTCTTGTATTGTGAGCTTCTATAATAAGATGATGATTTTTACCGTGAGAGTTTGGTGCAGAAACAACATTCTAGACAATATTATTATTTTTTCGATGTTTACATTGAATTTGTTATCACTATCAGATAATAAAAGCATCCAATATGTAATTAATTATTTTCCAAAATCTTTACATTTATCATTTTACAAATGTTTAAGCTACATAGATTAGTAACTTACATAAAACATTTACGCATTTATTTGCCATTTTATCTTATCTAACTTCTTATCCGTTTATTTTGGTTAACACCGCACCCTGTCGAGCACTTTCACCGTTTAATAGTAAAATTTGAAAATGCAACAGGAGGTTTAGGGTTTTCTGATATAATTTAATCTTACCTTCTACAATCGAAGTACTCTGTATGTGAGTCGTCAAACGAGAGCGATTCCGCCTTCGAATATGTCTGTTTACTAAAAATATAGTAGGATAATTCGTCCGTTGAGTCACGTTAGTGCTGCACCACGCAAAGTACACTAAAATCATAGGAAAACACTTAAAAAAAAACCCAAAACAAACAATTTTGACAACTTACCGATTATTGCAAAAAATATTCCAAAAAGTAACTGTATCACCTTATTTTCAAAGCCGTCAGTCATTAGCATTTTAATCACGCCGAGCCAAAGCATCAGGGATAAATCTCTGTAATAATAACATTAATTAACACTCTGTCATTTTTGACCTTAATTATAATACGACGTAACGTAAAGATTGTTGCAAAATTACCAAACAAGGAAACTGTAATTAATGTTTACGAAAAGCCGATTAATATTTACCTACCAAACTATTACCACCTAAATTATATTTTGATTATTCGCATTTCAACCTCACAATATTTTGATTTGACAAGTTTGACAATTTGCTGGTTATAATGACATTAGAAACCAGTGGCGTCCGAATTCTTTCCTGACCCTCAAAACAAAATGTCAAGGAAGTTCAAAGGAGCCGTCAACCTTTTTTGTCATTCTGACCAGTTACTGGTTTTATCTATGCAAAATTTAAATAAATTAATTAATTGAACCGTTTAAAAAATCACATAATATGTCGTAACATACCCTATGAAAGTAGGACTTATGTCAGTTTATACTTGTCATTCTGACGTTTCAACATAAACAACATGAAAGTTACGCAATTGTTATTAAAAATAATAGCAACAAAAAAAAGTTGGCAGCGGTGGGATTCGAACCCACGCCTCCGAGGAGACTGGTGCCTTAAACCAGCGCCTTAGACCGCTCGGCCACGCTACCAGATACTCAAAAAAGCCATTAAATTGGGTTGGTTTTTTACTATTGTCGAATTTACAATTTTGTTGTGTTTTTACATTTTTAAATTATAATTTTTATTAAAACATTTTTTACGCTGTTCCAAAAGAGACGAATAGTGGAAATGTATTTTTAATAAGCATAAAAGTTGTTTGAGCGTTGAAAATATTTAACTGGTTTAAATGTTAACAAAAAAGATCTTATCGTTTTAATTAGTTGTACTTAATTAAAAAAAAATCTAATATAAAAAATAAATTTGCATAATTTAATATATTGAATAATTGATACGCGTAGAGTGAGAGAGAGCGCTATCGATTCAATACGAAGCTTCTGCTCATTTCTGGTTTCCTGTTACTCCAAATCAGGACAAGCTTACCCTCCGATCGGTATGGACATTGATCGGAATAGGAACCGATAGCTTCTCAATACACTCTTCATCTCGCTTTTCGTTCACTTCTCTGTCTGTCATCGATATCAGTTCATGTACATTGATAACGTAAAACGACCACTTCAAATTTTAATTGCAAAATTAGAAATTTTTGAAAAATTGTGATTTCGTTGAAGTGCTCTTATTAGTGTAGTCTTAATATACCTACTTCAGATAATTTTATTGAAATAATGAAAAAATAATTATATTTAATTTTAGAAAAAATTTCATTTTGAAAAATTACCTATCATTTTTTATTATAATATACTACATTTTTAACGGTTAATCGATGTATACTCGATGGAATAAATTAATTTTAACATTTAAAAATCTCAATTATGTAAATTTAAAAATATTAATTCAGAAATGTGCGATAAAGGGGCAATTAACATAAATAGTTTCTCCACGCATTAATTAATAAATTTTAATAGGTAAAAACGCGTAACCCCCCCCCCCCTGTCCTAAAAATCACATATTTTTTGTATTTTATTCACAAATTGATTTAAACACTAGCTTGATAGAAAATTTTCCCAATATCTCATTTGGAATATCGGGTTTAAAGGTTGGCGCAGCAGGGAAGCAAACCTACATCTTGGAAAAATTTCTGTAGACACCCATGAGCTACTTTTACAAAATTTGACCATATTGGACTAAAAATGACCATATTAGAACAGAATCTCGTTATTTCATTCACTAAAGTAATACTTTGGCGCCTGCGGAGTTAAAAGTACTTTGGTGCCGGTTGTCATCGGCACTAAAGCGGTCAGTCGCTGGCAGCAACCTGTATTTCAACTACTACATAATATGTATACTTGTTTACAAAAATCATTATCATTATCTGCTTAAATATAATTAAATGTTTTGAAAATTGGGTTACAGCATCCGAAAAACTCGTGAGCGGATCATTTTACATATCGACCGGGTAGCGTGGCCGAGCGGTCTAAGGCGCTGGTTTAAGGCACCAGTCTCCTCGGAGGCGTGGGTTCGAATCCCACCGCTGCCAGTATTTTTTGAAAATTAATATATTTTCAAATAATTTCCTTATCAAAAGTAAGTGAATAAATCATAGCATCAATTTTAGGATAAAAATAGATATATTTATTGTTTATGTGTAGCGATAATAATTTCGAATGATTAATTTTTAGTGAAAGGTAAACAAGCAACTGGAATTAGAAGTAGTTCAGGCCTTCAAGCTATATGTATGTGCAAAAATGTTTTTTATACAAAAAAAAAGAATTTTATAACCAGACTTGTTGGATCTGACGATGGTAAATAATAATAAATGGATTAAAAATGGAATAACTTTTGCATCTGATAAATAATTATTGTAAGGTTGAAATTGAAAACTACAATAAATTATAATTACTGGAGGGTAATCCATACCCCCTAGACCCCCGGTCAAGAATCTTATAACTTACTCTATTTTGTATTGCGTCCGTATTCCGACCAAGAATTTACGCTCAGTTTCAAGTCCAAATTATAAGTCCAATTATAGGTTTTGCAGAAGCTCGACTCGTTTGACAGATTAATTAGCTGCTAGGGAAAAACAATAATAGTAAACTACAATTTATTACTTATGAAAATAAACCAAATCTTTACTTACCTAACGACAACTTGTGCATTTAAAGGAAAACGCATGTTTTCACTTATTCAAACGATTTACTAGCTACATCACTAACGGAGAGAAATTTTTACTAACCTGAATTGCTGCTAAACCCACGAAGTGGACCCTACCTGCAATAATAAAAATAATCATTAGTTAATTTTGTTTTAAATAAAGAAAATTTTACCAAATTACCTTTATCACTGTAGTCCTTTCGCCTTCTCCATTGCTCCGTCCAGTAAATGTAAGTAACTCACAAAACCGAACTGTGTCACAATTGATTTAACGGCTACGAATAAAAGTTTTTATTACAAACACTTGGATGCACTACTTTTTCACTTAAGTATTAAAATAAAATGATTCGCGATATTTTTCACAATGATTCGTACTCGACACTTTGCACTCCCGATCGCGAAATACGATTTTTACATCCGCGAATTAAAGTCCTTAAGTTTAGCTAAAAAGAAATGGTAATTGATGGCTTAATTAAAAGCTTGATCGATAGTTTGTTAATGTAACTATAACTTTCAAGCCATAAAAACCTAAACAAATATAATAGTAAACTCAGAAATCAATTATTTGATACTTCAAACGAAAAAAGGAAATTTTACTTACCCAATTATACAAAACTGCATTTTTCACAATTTCACACAATACACTGCCTACATCACTAATGTGGAAAAGTTTTCACTAACCTGAATTGCTGCTAAACCCACGAAGTGGACCCTACCTGCGATAACAAAGAAAATCACTTGTTAATTTTTAAATGAGAGAAGTTTTACCAAATTACCTTTATCACTGTAGTCCTTTAGCATTATTCCTGTTGACCATGAGCGCTTCTCCATCATTCCTTCCAGTCAAACAGCAACTCACAAACACTGACACTTCCACATTTTGTTAACCTTTCGAATGAAAATTTTTATAGATTAACACTTATGAGCACTACATTTTCACCAAAGTATTAAAACTAACTGACGCCACTACTTCAACACCAATATAAACCAAATTCCAATACTTTTCATAAAAGTTTCTACATTTCCACTATTTTCCAAAACAATTGAAAACACAAGTCAAAGTAAAGAGTTTGCAGAGTTTTCTGCTGGCGATGTTACTTCCAGAATGTACAACAAACAAATGACTGTTGACAGGCCCGAGTGGCGTAACTCGAATTTAAAATTTTTTGTTTCCAAATGTGTTCGCAGTGATAAGTTTTTTAGAGTAATTATGCTTACACAACCTGCATTGATGTCTCACCATTATTATATGCCGACAAAAAAAGGTTTTTAAAAATTAATTTTATTTAATTTTGCTCTTACGGGGTGAAATCAAAAAGTAAGCTATTATTTCGGTGTTTATCCCTAAATTTTCTTTTTCTTCTGTTTTTTGTGTTAGATTTTCCCTTTTCTACTATAAAGTAACCAAGTAGATTTCCAGTTCAGGAAATTTGAAAGGCCGCTTAAGGGAGCAAAAACCGCTTTTCGGCAATAACTTCTTTAATTTTTAAATTACAGCAAAAATGGTTTTATGTAAACTTAAAGCTAATAAGATTCACTACCAGAAAGGTTTTATTAATTGGTTGTAGGACCCATATTTTGGAACTTGTGGCCGCTTGAAGTTGAAACAATTGCATCCCTGTCCGATCGGTGATGGTAGACTCACTTGGTCTGGTGCCAGAACTAACGTAATAGTGATGGAAGAAACAAGGAAAGGTTAGCTGCATGCTGTAAAAATCGCAAATGGATCTGTCAAAAAGCTTCGTCAGCGAGCCCCCCTTTATCTTCGATTAACATTAACTGAATCCGCCTTTAGGATCATTAACTTTTCAGAGAGCTCCAGAAATTGGACAAAGCCAAGTTTGGCCTAGGTTGGAAATTGGAAATGGATCCAAAAATCCGTTTACACAACCATGGGTGCGAAGTGTAAACTTGGTACATGGTAATGAAACACGACGAAGTCGTAAATAAAAAGAAGGAAGAAGAAGAATGCAAAGCAGGAAGAGGGGACGAGAAAAGGAAACGGATAAAAGGCGAAGAGTTTAGATTCCACTATTTATCTACCTAATCTACCTATCTATATGGGTCAGCCTTGGATATTGAGTCTACACGAGTTAGTTATTGACCCCTTTGTCATATGGGTCCAACTTCGGCCTCCTCTTGGAGTGTTTATTATGGATATCATAATCAACCAGAAGATTAAGCAAACTACAAAAGTGCAAGATGTTATCGAGAGAGTGACATAATAGAAATAGAACTGGGCTGAACACATTGCAACAACAACTGATGAGCAATGGACTAAACAAATACTGCAATGGAAGCCTAGAGACACAAAGGAAGCTGGGGAAAACCACCTACTAGATGAAAGGACGATATCGGGAAAAGTGCTAGAAACTGGATTAAAAACATCCCCGAAGCAGTTCCAAATGCTTGGCGAAAAGTGGCATGTCTACGCACATAAACCTTTGTCCGCACGTGTCCCGGGTCTACTCGTCTGTGCTGTATCGCTGCTATAAATAAAATAAAAAAATTCTATTTTAAATAAATTTGTAATTGTGTTGGTAGCGGTACCACGGCTAGTAGACAACTGTGGGCGACCCGCCCACTAAAACAAGTGCGGCATCTATTTGCGTCGAGCACACGCACCGTCGACAGAATGATGATCGTTATCTTTACAGAAACATAATTGAATTTGCTTTAATTATTAATTATTTGTTTTATAAATAAGTATTTAAAAAATACCCCCCCCCCTATTGGGAAGACTTTTTTGAGTTGAACGTGTAGACTTTATTCCCCGAAAGCGCGAAAATATAATTTTATGTTTTTCTTGGCATTAACTGAAAAGTTGCTAATTGCTTTGGTAGTAGGATATATTTTTGCAAAATTGCAGTAAAAATGCAATTTTGCAAAACAGAACAACAGTGAAATTCGATAAACATATTTTCATTCTGAATCCCACAAGTTCAAGAGCAGCAAACTCAAAAATAAACTATGAAACATAAGAAAACGGATTGCGTTTCCCAATTAAATTACAATTTTGAAAATAAACAATTTTTCATGCTATTGTGATATGTGACCTTGCGTAATGGCAAATACGTGGCAGAAGCTATAAGAGCCACCTAATCCTGAAAATATTCCTAGTTAAACGAAATCGCTGAAACGTTCGAGGTGAATCTCCCGAAAAACGTGTAATTTCAAGTTTTGTGAATTCAAAAACGAAAATGCCTGGACCTTCTAGACCACTGTGGCAAGTAGGTGCATTTTGAGTTTTTTATCGACAAAATTAATTTTTTCAAAATGTGAATTTTTCTACGCACTCATGTATTTATTTTCGTTAAAATAACACAAATTAAATTTTTTATATTGAATCCAAAATTCAAACATAAAAAAAATTAGGTTTTTCGGTTAATTTCGGGAACAAAGCTTTATTTCTTTAAAATTTACAATAACAAATGACGTAGGGAAACATTTCAAAATTTCGTGAATCATAATATTGAGCAAATGTGTTATTTATATTTTTGAGATTGGCGAATTATTGTAGGTAGAGGCGGAAAGTGTGTCAACTAGCCTAATTTTGTAAAAATATTTTAACCGATTTTATTTTTAGCAAAAAATGAGCGACGATCGTAAACAAGAAGAAATGCGGGCATGGTGGTTCAAAAACCCCATGGAAAATTGTTTACAATTTTTATTTTTTTAGAAAAATATAAATTTACAGGTTTGCTTAAGACTTAATAATAAAACAACAATAATAAAGTAGATAAAAAACTAGAGGTCCGGGAAATCCCCTACGAAGAAATCGGCGGGTATGTTATGGAAGACTTTTTGGAGAATACCCAACATTATATCTTCGATTGTTTTGACCAAGATTGGGTAGAGGGATTCCGAAACTGGTCTCCAGTTTGCGTTCAAATACGAGTTCGTTGTTTCTTCTGTAAAAAAAAAGTTTTGGTTATGGGCACCAAGTGGTAAAAGTAAAACTCACCTAAGCTTTTGATGCCATCGAACAAGTTGCCCATATACAGTTTCAGACCACCGATGCTGTATTTCACGTGGACTCCGGTTACGTTGTAGAACTTGAAGGAATCCTTGTTGTACAAATCCACATCGCTATTGACCACGATGTCTAAATCCTCTAAAAAAAATTAAAAAACAATCAGCAGTCGTTACCAAAACGCAAAATGTAACATACTGGCTTCAAACCAACATTTTCCTTTTCCTCTGAGAGGAATGAGCAAGATGCGTCCCAAGAGGTTGTAATTTCCTTCGATTCTGATTTTTGGCAGTCTCAGTTTGGTGTAGAAGTCGTATTTTACAGGATCGACGGTGTTTAACAAGATTTGACTGTTTCCGAAACCAACCACGGTGACGTTGGTTAGCGATGCATTGACGTTCACTGGACCAGCTCCTTGCAAAATCTTATTTAAAAAATTAATTAGTATAATCGAAATCAGGCATTCTTATACAATAATATGATTTAAAAAATTATTTTGAAGTTTTCAGTTCAAAATTTTTTTTTCAAAATTTAAAAATTTTTTAAAACTGATATATGAAGAAGAAAAAAGATGAAAAGTAATTGGGATACCTAGTTTACTTTACTTATTAATAAATTTTCCTTTTTTACTTCATATTACTTTTTCCTAATTATTCTAATTAGGTAAATATCAGCATTTTTCAGGTTTTTCTTTCAAGTATTTTGGTAATTTGGTGAGCTGATGAGATTTATACCCGGGGAAGCTTGATCTGGAATCCATATAACTACAATTTCCTTGCAAAATGATATTATTAAAAATTAATTTAATTAAAAACAAAGTTTTTGGCTTTTTGACAAAATTTCAATTGTTTGTTTTTAATCAAAATTTCCAAAAATTAGTACTTAACGCAGATTCAAATTAATAAGTAATTATTATTATATAGTAGCAATTATAAAAAATCGTCGCCGGTTCTGCTTTTAAGCTCAAAAATTTTCCGAAATCTGTTTAACGATATACAGGATGGGACCGAAATAATGCACTTAATCATGTTAAATATGTGGAAAGATTGTTTTATGTTTTTGGCATTAAAAAAATCGCAAAAATTAGGATTTGCCAAATTTTTAGTATTATTAGCAATTTTACAATGTTTTATTTGGACTATAACATTTTCTTGAAATTACGAAATTTGAAAATCAACAAAAGTCTATTTTCGGCCCGAGAACGTGTGACGCACGTGAAGTTTATTAATCTTAAATAATCAAGCTTTACCTTAATAATTGGAAGTTTGAGGGGATCCAATCGTTGGAGTCCAATTTCTTCGATGCCTTTTGGTAATTCGTTAAATAATTTTTGGACGGTCGTGGTGGAGCACTTTTGGAAATCTGGCTTGCTGATATAGCACGTGTCGATGTAATCGGCTAAAATTGAATGAAATCCTTGGGTAAATAAAAAGAAGACCCAGAAATAACAATAACAAGCACTTACGCCGTTTGTCTAAATAACAAAGAGCCAATTGTAATTGTAAAAAGATCAGCACCACTAAACGCAACATTGTTGACTGTATTGATATTATGTGATTAAAGTTGGTGGTCTTCTAGATTTTCTTACTTAAAACTTTCACTCCTTTGGTCCATATAGTCAACTTCTTATATAACATCCATAACATTCTAAGTATTGCTCCCAAATCGATTACAAACTTCCGTTGATTTTTCTATTTAGTAACAATTAAACCAGTTATGCCATTTTTCTATTTGGTAAACCTTGAAAACGTTTTGAACCCCCCCAGTTTTCTCAAAAATCCAGCGATTACGACACACAACGAAAGTTTCTTCCAAGCGTTTTAGAAGTTTTCAAATTAAGTAACCGAATTAACCTGGTTATTTAGGGAAGCGGTGCAGCAAGAAATGATCCGAAATTTTAAAAAATTGTAAAACCAAACTTTACATCTTTGTTCAATTTCTGTCAATTAACATTAGCTATGTTAATTATTACATAAGTCGTCGTTCCGCTTTCACTCAGGTATTTTTTAATGTATGTAAATAAGAAATTCAAAAAAAGAATTAATCAATAGGTACTAGTACCATTGTTGCATGGTCGGTACTTCTGAAAATTATTAAAATTCTTGCGCTATTACTCACGTATGCAGTTACCGGCGAACTGGGTAATACCCGGGATTTCATAATCCTAGTTAAAACTATAGTGGCACATAACAATCAATCATCGGAATTACATAATTTAATAATTATCTTTATAGACCACTAATAATAAAGTGTAATTATAAATTTAATGAGGTCGAAGAAAAGTGAATCTAAATAATACGAGGTTTGTTCATACGAACATGTACGAAATTCACTTTTGGTCCTATTTGAACAATATTTTTGTTATGTCTTCACTGAAAGCTGTTAAATACGATTATAATAAATTAGAAAGGTTTACGGAAACACAATTTATTCCAAAAGTATCGATATTCACCATATCCAAAAATTTAAATACAATCTCCTGGCCAAATTTCGCTTCTGGATTGCAAAATTTTTTGACGGAACCTCGTAAATCAGAAATTGACTAAATTTAGTAAACCAAAAGTTTGTTTATTCTTGTTAGTATTGGCAAATATGTAAGCAGGCGTTGGAGGATTTATTTTAAACTTCTCGTTAATTCTAAAAATAAAGATTAGTTTGAGAGCCACTCGGCACTTATAATCATGTAAAATTCATTAAGAGAAACGAATTAATATTCATAGTCGGTTACCTAAAATTTGAAAGATGTGATTTTGAAAAAAGAAATGCATTATAGTGTCAAATTCTTGCAAAATAATGTAAATTTTAGCTATACGAAATCGATTTTATAGACTTTCTTTTCCTTTACATTTCAATAAATTATTAGTAGGTATAACGATTTTTGAATAAATGTTTGCAAATTTCTGACGCAATCGTTAAAGATCTTAGTGATTTTCAATTATTGAATATTTTTTATTTTGCGCAACAGCCATCTCACGGACAAAATCCGAACAGTTAGTCGAAACAACATTAACACTACCCCCGCAATTTTAATTTTCTTTTTTAAATTCTTATTTTGCGGTGTTTGAATTGCTTCCAATATTCAGAAATCCATAAAAGTGTCAAAATTTAAAATATTTATTGATACCCAATAGTTTCTTGTGCCAAGTCAAAATCCACCAAATGCGCTAGTCCAAAGTTTACAGTGTATGAATGGAGGACGCTGACCGCAAATTTGGCGACGACGACGCTTTGAAATTGTATCAATATCGACATGCCAAATGGTTTAAAATACACCAAACATGAAGTATTTAACCAAAATTATAAGTACCATAATTCAAAATTAAAATTTTGTTAAAATTTCTAAATTCCCTTATATACGGCCCTGGATAGAACAAACCTACCCAGGTGCTGTACATTTCCGGAAAATGGGAAAAATAAAAAAAGAATTAAATATAAATAAAAATGTTTACGAGGGAAAATTTTGAATAATAATTTTGTCGAAATAATCCTAATCTATAAAATCTCAGCGCGCTGCTCCTCGGATTGGTCAATTTTTTTTACTAACCGAAAAATATATTAAACTAAGATTAGGATTAAAAATATTTGTCCAATATTCTAAATGAGTGGATATCCTGCGATATGTACTGGAGGGTGTTCCACACCCCCCAGACCCCCCGGTTTACTTATAATTTATTTATAATAAATTATAATTAATTTAATTTATTATAAAAGTCAAATTTGAAAACCGGGAGCTCTGGGGGAGGTGTGGAACACCCTCCGGTACGTAGCAGAATTTACAAATTTCGCCAGGAAAAAACGGGAAATTTAACTGTCAAAATTTTAGTCAAAAATGTAAACCGGGGGTTCTGGGGGTGAACATATCGACGGTGGAAAGACAAAAAATCTTAAGTCTACAGCATTCACATGGCGCTTAAGACTTTTGGCCTTTCCACCGTCGATATCCTGCGATATGTACTGGAGGGTGTTCCACACCCCCCAGACCCCCCGGTTTACTTTTAATTTGTTTATAATACATTATAATTAATTTAACTTATCATAATTTATTATAAAAGTCAAAATTGAAAACCGGGAGCTCTGGGGGAGGTGTAGAACACCTTCCGGTACGTAGCAGAATTTACAAATTTCGCCAGGAAAAAACGGGAAATTTAACTGTCAAAATTTTAGTCAAAAATGTAAACCGGGGGTTCTGGGGGTGAACATATCGACGGTGGAAAGACAAAAAATCTTAAGTCCACGGCATTCACATGGCGCTTAAGACTTTTTGCCTTTCCACGGCCGATATCCTGCGATATGTACTGGAGGGTGTTCCACACCCCCCAGACCCCCCGGTTTACTTTTAATTTATTTATAATAATTATAAAAATATAAAGTCAAAATTGTAAACCGGGGGGTCTGAGGGGTGTGGAACACCCTCCAGTACATACTGCAGGATTTCCACTCTTTTAGAATACTTGGAGAAGCTAAGGAATTTATAATTTTACAAATTTAGCCAGGAAAAACTGGGAAGTGAGAGAAATTTAAACCTTTGGCTAGAGAATATTAAAGTGGGGGAAATTAAAACGTTTGACTAAAGAAAATTATAATTTCAGAAACTTATTTATTTTTAAATTATTAAAAAGAAATTTAAACAGAAAAATCTCCAAGAATAATACATAAAGGTTAAAAAAAATAAGAGATTTTATTAAAAAAAATATATATAAACAGGGTTCTCACTGAGTTTTCCAAATCAAATTTCCCGACTTTTCCAGGTTTTCCCCATTTCGATAAATCGGAAGATAAAAAGATAAAAAAAAACTTAATTTTAAAATTAAATTAAAATTAATAATTTTTTTTTAATTTTAAAATTGAAAAATGGGTTACTGTCAGTCAATCAACCCCAAAAATTGGGCTCTGGAATATACTATTGGATAGAGGACAATTTTTTTAGGAATTTAAGAATTGCCCTCTTTCCAATGGAATATATAGGAAAAAGGGAAATTTGTGTGGTTAATTCCCTGACCGTCCCCGCACTGCATAATCATCAAATTTGAATAAATTAAAATAATTAAAAATTGCGAATTAGGAATCAAAAAGTTTCATAAAGTAATTACAAAAAATTGTAAAACTGGCAAAATAAACAGAAAAAACTTCAAGAAAATCATAGAATTAAAGAAAAATTTGTAAATTTTCCTAATTTAGAAAAATATTTGTACTTGGTTTTTCAAATAACTTGGAAGCAAAAGCTCAGCATCGTCAAAAATCGTTAAATTAACAAATTTAAAAAAGAAAACATAAATTTGAATATAAAAAATCTCATATTCTCAATCTCTAAAGTAAAAATTATAAAAAATAATAACCGGGCGTGAGTTTAAAGTAAAAATAAATTTTGAACATTTAGAATAATTTTTGAAAGGAAAATCACAGCATCTATTTTTGCTCCCAACGTGGGGCAAAAAAGTCGACATTGCAATATTTAGGATTTTGAGAAAGAGGTTCGGTTACCATGGAAACCTTGCCAAGGTGTTCCCACAACATCGCTTTTGCTCACCAAAAACAGTCATTCGGATTTGACAATCGTGGCTTCACGCAAGGACATTTCGTCCTCACCTCAAATAAATTTTTAGCTTTGTATCTAATGATTTGCTCACATTTTGAATTTATTGATTCATCTTGAAAGTTTGAAAGGCGTTAACGCCTAAATGTAGACTCCAATGTGTTCGTAAAACAACTGAATCTCCAAATTTGAATTCTTATCTATCGGACTTGGGACAAATGGAGTTTAGCACCCACTCACTTTAAGGATGAATCCTTGAAAAATGGACCTGTCTTAATCTCTCCCTCTCTTTAGCCTTTATTGTCCACGCAGGACAATCAACCTCTTTCTCTGAGAGAAAGATTTAAGCATTTAGACCCCACGGTTGTTTAATCCGGATTGGGGATGCCTGTGACCCTGTTTTTAATAGTTGATAGCGACAATCATCAACCCAGGGGGACCGCCGGCTTTACGTGCCCTCCGAAGCACGAAGACCGAAGACTCTCCCCGGATTCGATCAGAGTACCTGAGAGTCAGTAGTTGTTCGGCTAATCTACTAAGCTATAATGACCCTGTCTTGATATTCGACGATAATTAAATCATCCTTACAAGAAAATCCTTCTTGGTCCAAATGATTCTCAAAAAAAGCAATACTCGTGGAAACTTTCGTGCCTGCCAAAAGCAAATCTAAAACCTTAGAATACCAACCACTTGGCATTCTCCTGCAGAAATTGAATTAAAGTTATAAAAGATAAATTACATTAAAAAGAGAAAAGGATGTGGATACATAAAATGCTCACCAAGACCTGAGCAGTTTTCAATTATTCTTAAAATGGAAAACTGCTGATTTCAAAGAAAATCAATGAATCGCCATGAATGAACGTTCTACGTGTGGAACTGTGTGCAAAATCGAACTCAAGCCAAAACGATCCCACTCGTCCAGCTGCGATAGTTGGTAAAATAAATGGTAAATAAAATGGAACCGAAAAGCGCTAGGAAGACATCAAAAGTCAACAAATTAAAAATTAAAAAATTTCATTAACGCAATGTTACATCCAACTATTACAAGAAATTTAAACAATTTAACAACAACAATATTATGACGCTAGCGCAAAATTCCAAAGAATTGTTTATTGTTCAACAGTGTCAGAATTACTTAGCTGTACAAACTACAAATGCAACAATTTTACGTTTAAAAAAAAAGATTACATGTGACGTGTATTTCCAAAACCACCGTGTCCTGACTGAGAAGCGCCCTTGTTAAAACCCATCTGGAGATTAACTTGGCCTTCGGATGCCCGCAACTGTTCCTCGGTGAACGTTCTTTCATTTTTATCGGCCATTTTGGGTCCCAAGGAGGGTCCTTTGTATTCTGGATGCTTTTGGGTAATACGCCCCAGGGCGTATAAGCTCAAAGTCACCTGAAACAAAAATAATGAAACTTCAAACCGACCACAGCCCAAATCACAGAGCTTACTTGAGGGATGTTACGACGTTCAAAGAGATCGGCGGTCTGGAAAATTTCTTCTCCGGGTACACCGTAGGCTTTAACCGCCTTTTGGAAGCGTTCAATGTTTTCCATCAATTGGAAATTTGTACCTTTGGTTTGGATCTTTTTGACACAACCTGGTGCCAGTTTATTCATGAGGTTACATAAAACGACTCCATCTTTAAGAATGTCCTCGTATTGACCGTTGGGAACTGCTTCTCCCAAAACTTGGAAAATCCAGTTCAGAACTTCGGCTTCTTGTTCCTTGTTGCGAGGCTAAAATAAAAAAACAAATAAAAAGTGTAATTGCAAAACGTTTCCAAAATTATCAACAGGATGAAGTGTAAACACAAAATGTCGAGATTTAACATCTGGCAACTGTTGGAAATTTCGCAATTAATTGAATTACTATTTCGATAGATATAAATTTATTATTATAAAAATAGTTCGGATGTTCAACATTTTGGTGGTCGGTAACGAACTATTTTTAAAATTAATTGAAAATTGCGGTTTTTTGGAATTTATGGATTCCGGCTGGTTCTGTTTATGCAATAAAATTACTCAAAAGACGCGACGATGGATTTTACGTTAGGATATTATTGCCAAATTTGTTGATCGATTGGCCAAAATGGATGTAGGTACATAATACGCTGCACTTTATGATTGATTATATTTTATTTATAGAAAACGAAAATTTTCCAACTTATTTTTGGGATGCAGTTAAATTTAGCGAAATGCGTGAAATGCATTTCAACACAAGCTTGCAATAAATTTTGGGAAAAAGTAATTATAAACAAATTGAGGTCGATAATAATCTAAGTTGTAAAAGCAATAAATTTTAAAAATATACTCACTGCCATTTTTGAAGAACGTCTGTTTTGAGCGTCGCGACGATACTGAAAATTATGTTCCTCTACGTTGGATATAAAGGGGGGCTTAATGCGGGGGCGTCGAATGCACACTTGTTAGGATACATAATTTTTAATATTATGTAGTTTTGAAAACTTCCCATTATTTAAAACAAATTTAGAATTTCGTATTTTCGTAATTTTGGATTCCAAAAGTCGGGATTTCCAAAAAAACTACAAAGTTCTAAATTTAATATTCGGCAAGAAGTGTATGGAAGGTTTTTTCTTCCGTCGATTCGATAAACAAATTTAACATTTGCGATTGCACGTAAGCAAATAAATCCAATTTTAAAATTTATGCGATACTTTTGGTCCGATTCCAAAATCTTAATTACGTTATCCATTCATTTTAAGTTTCGTTTTAATTGTTCGAGCCGTTATCATAAAAGCAACAATCAATCATTTCATGCCTAATTTTGTATCAACCGTGTCGATGCGTATAACGAAACACATGGCAGCTGCTCAACCCACTTGTTAGTAGTAAGCATTAAAAATAACCCAAACACAATTATTAATGCCAAGTTCACACCAAAACAAACTGATCGCCCAATAACTTCCAAATATGGAAAACTCACCCAATTTTTCCTTGTTTCAGGTTGCCGGAAAGCGCGATCCAGAACAAGAAGGTGAAGCTCAACACTGGATCGAACAAATTGTGGGCCGAAAGTTCCATCCTGGCCATTCCTACGAAGAAAACCTTCGCGATGGCGTTTTGCTTTGCATGCTCATGAATCGCCTCGCTCCAGGAATCATTCAAAAAATAAACACTTCCGGAGGAGATTACAAAATGATGGATAACTTAAGCCAGTACGTATTTAATTTATTTTAAGAATCTGCCAATCATAATAAAAAATATTATTAGGATTTTGAATGGAACTAATTTCAAACTACATTAGTTCTAAATAAATTAAATAAAATTTATTAAAAACCTCTCCAAACCAACCTTAGCAGATCATATTTTTCAGGTTCCAAAAAGCCTGTGTAAAATATGGCGTAGCTGACGTGGACCTATTCCAAACGACCGATTTGTGGGACTTCAAAAACATCGTCCTGGTAACCCAAACTATCTTCGCTATCGGTAGAACCGCATATCGACACCCAGAATGGAGAGGTCCCTGGTTGGGTCCCAGACCAGCAGAAGAAAACCGTAGGGAATTTTCCGAACAACAACTGCGTGCAGGAGAAGGCATGATTGGTTTACAAGCAGGATCGAACAAAGGCGCCACGCAAGCTGGTCAAAACTTTGGAGCGTCACGAAAAATTATTTTTGGAAAGTAAATAGCTTTTAACTGCTACATGTAGAAAGGTATAATTCAATAAATCTACATCAAAGGTTTTTTTTTCGTTTTATTGATTGCCACTTAATCTCTCATAAAGTTTATCGACGTAACAATCATATTTAGCAAGAAAAAAGTTTCCTGCTATTGGCCCTTCCAGTGTGTGTTTGTTTGCAAATTTTCTGATCGAAAATAATGCCCGATGTTGATCTGAATGATCTGTTAATACAGGTTCTGTAAACTCTATTTCGGCACATTGTTTATATATTAAAAAAACGTAACGATGGTATCCGGTACCTTTGGGTGGACCGGGGCCAATATATTGCGACAAAACGTCCCCTCTTGCTACACGATCGCCTGGTATATTTCCCACCAACCAGTGATGCCATTCGCGAAATTTGGGTTTCTTCCTGCTAGGAGCGTCGGGATCGGTTAAGCACAAGGTGTAGAATGCACACTCATTGGCATTCCAGAAAACGCACGGAGGAAATCTCGCTTGCGTTGGTGTTAATGTATCGCCTGGACAAACCGTAACTCCACCACCGTAAGCAATTTTCAATATTTCACAAGGCGCGTGACATATCACATCTGGTATAACTTTCGCATTTTCCATTTTACATGCCAATACGGAATACAAACTAGCATGGCTGGCCATCACGCTTCTTATTATATTTAATAATTTATATTTTGCTGCAAGCATTTTCGGAACTGTTGGCTAAAATGACAATGTAAAAAAAATTTGACTGTTCGTGACCAAATTTTGACAGATTACAGTGAATTCCCCAAATAATGCATGAAATTGGGTTGATTTACCTTTGAAAAATGTTCCTGATGCTGAACTAAAAAGCGATTTAAAAATGCAAATTGTTAAAAATAAGTAAAACAATGTTTAATTCGTTTCAAAAATAATGTACACATTTCCTACTCTAGAATCACATTTCCATTCAAAAACAAAAATTTTAAATTATGATATCACTGTATATATTTCTTCTAGAAACAGAAAAAAAATATGAATTAAAAAAAATAAAAATACAATGCACAAATAATACTTAAGAAGATCTTTTAGTCAGAGAATTAAACTTCCCTTCTTTAAAACAAAATAATTTAAAATTTGTGATGTAAAATTATGCATCGGAAAAAATGCAAACTTAAAACACACATAAAAAAATCAACAAACATTCGTAATGCAAAACTGACATTCCGACGGCTGCAAGGCACTTGAATTATTAAAAATACGTATCGTTAACATTATGGTACGTAATGAGGCAAGTTTGGGGCCACTTCACAGTTTCAACAAAACAAAATCCATAAATTACTCTAAAATAAAAGTTAAAATTAAATTACTAAATAAATTTTAAAATTTCTACAAATTGACAATTCTTATTCGGTGCTCGATACGTCGGAAACGTCGACGTTATTAACTGCATTGTTGGCATTTCTGTGTCGAAGTATGGCACGCATTATTTTTAATGTATCACCTTTACGAAGGCCAATTTTATTCAATTCTTCGCCGTCTGTGTGGTATAAAAGTTGTTCCAGCGAAAAACCTTCTTTTAACAATTTTGCACCTTCGTTGTGTAGACCTTCGTCTTGTAACCACTTTTCCAATTCCGAATCTGTTTCCACGTATTCTCTCTGTTGTTGACACTTACATGATAAAATTTGTTGCAATGCTTGAGCTTGTTGTTGAGTATTACGTATTATTTGTTTGACCTAAGCAATAAATAATTTAAAACCAAACAAACTAAAAAAAAAGTAACTTAAGTACCAAAACTTGATATTGCTTTTGCGTGTCGATGAGTTCTTGCAAGAGTCGACCGTTTTCGGAACGTAATTGAGCAACTTGATCACTTAAATCATAACTATTGGAAATTTTACTCGACTTTGCCGAGTTAATAGTGCTGGGCGAGCTGTGATTCGCTAAATTTTCGCCCAACTCGGGCGAAAGCACCGTGATTGCAGCCTGGACACCAGACCGCACCAAATTATCTAATGCAAACATCCAGTGCGGCTTAATCGGATGCCTTCTCAACACTTCGTTCACAGATTCCTACCAAAACAAAATAATAATTAACATATACAATTAGAAAACACAAAAGACAAACTTGGTATAGATAAATAGCAAACTGCAGCTGATTGATTGCTGTAGCGTCAAAGTCGAGTTCCTCCTTGAGTTGTCGAACGGCCAGTTCGACCACATTAAGTGACTGTTCGGTCAAATAATCCTTAAGACTTCCCATAAGCCTTGACAAATGTTGTAACGTTAACACCGTTTCGCCTAAATATTTTGTTCTAATTTTTTGCATCCAAACTTCGCAAATTTTCGCACCGTCTTGAGCCAAAACCTTTGCCAAAGTCGTCCTTCTTTGAGAATCTTTTTTTAAGAGATAAAAACCATCAGTCTCGATTCCGGTGTCCACTTCGGGCGACAATAACGTGCCCGTGGAACCTCGTCTGTGTTGTCCATCCTGGTCACTTTCCATATCTAACGAAGGCGTCGACGCCAAACTGCTAAACAAATTACTTTTAATGAAAAAAACAATGACAAAAAAGACGACAAACGACAAAGACAACAAAGTTTTAGTAATAGTAAAAAAAGTGAAGGCAAAGCAAAAATTAATTAAAAGTGAAAGAGGGCGGTTACCTGTTGAAAGAAAGAACGGCAGGCATTTGAATTGGTGGTAAAAGAGATCCTCTGCTTTGGGAGCTGTAAGGCGATCATCATTAAACAAACACAAAAAGCGCAACAATTACAGTACATCGGTGTTTCTCAACCTTGGACATTAAGCGCGGGGAAGTACAAGTTAAAGAAAAACTAAGTTTTGTTTTTCTTAAAATAAACTAAAAATTGATAAATATGTTTCAAATAACAAAAGTTGAGAAACACTGGTCATGGTTACTTAAGCTGAAAGTGAATGGTAAAATCTTAAGCTTCCGTTTAAAAAAACAATAAAATTAAGATAACACCTCACCAAGAATACTTAAAAATCCAATCATCACTGCTAACAAAAGGAACTAAACTGTGAAGTATCATGTTGACATTTGCTCAAAACACATACAATGACAGAAACATGAGAGACACTTTGTGTTAGAAATAAAACACATTTATCACATTATCCTATTTCCTGGCCATATCAATTAAAAATAAAACCACACAATGTGATTATTACTTACTCGAGATCTGGCGTCGTCGGCGTTTGATTAGGGGCGCTTGAATGTCCTGGAAGACGATTGGTTAGGCGATCTGCTGGCACAGAAACGCTTCTATTAAATTCTGTGTTTAAACGGACGCTCTTTTTACGTTCACCTGCATTATTTACCACATTTAAAATTGAATTATAACACAAAATAGTGATATATTCTAACCTAGGAAAGGATCGTCCAGTAGTTGTTGAGCTGTGGCTCGACTGTCGGGATCGGGTTCGAAACAGCGCAATATAAACGTGCTTGCTCTGTCCGAGAGTTCTTCTGGTACTCGTGGATGCGCCTTGTAGTAGCCAACCCGAAAAACGGCAGCTTGGGGCGATCCTAGTTCGATGAAAGGCGGCTTTCCTGTTTACAGAAACATTCTCAGTATTACTTAGATTTTTCCGCCAGTAATTAAGAAATCGTCAAAGACGAAAAGTGGTCTGTATTGAGAACCACTGATTTAAGGGGAAAGAACAAAAGAAGAATCAACAAGTTCCAAGTTGATTATACTTAATATACATAATAAAAATTTGAAAAATATTTTACCGGTAGCCATTTCAACGACAGTACAACCCAAAGACCAGATGTCGGCCGGTGCTCCATAACCCCTTTGCCCTTTATCAATTACTTCTGGCGCCATGTATTGCAAAGTACCAGCGAAAGTTTCGGTACTTGGGCACAGTCCAGCAAGTCTCTTTGATGTTCCAAAATCTGATATTTTCACCACACCACTGTAAGTGTTCACTAAAACGTTATCGCCTTTAATATCTCTGTGAACGATTTTTTGATCGTGCAAATATTTGAGTCCCTCCAAAATCTGCTTGGTGTAATACGCCATTGTGTGTTCGTTTTCTTTGAGAGGTCCCCACTTGGAACGCAAAAGGGCACTTAGAGAACCTCCAGGCACCTGTTCCATAAATATTTTAAAATAATTATTTTCCGAGAGTGAGCCCAAATATTGGACAATATTACGATGACGCAACTGCGAATGGAGACGGATTTCTTCATGTAACGGCTGAACTGCTCCCAAATTTTTCTCAGGTACTTCTTTGACTGCGATTCGTACTTGGGTGTTAAGGTCGCGCGCAGCGTAAACCACGCCGTACGTTCCTTTACCGAGAATGAGGCGTTTGCCATTTTCGTCAAGTTCGTACTCATAACGTATTTCACGAGGAGGTTCCATTTCAATTAAACCTTCTTGATCGACTGTAAGCTCCAAAATTAAGCCATGAACACGTTCTCTGTAAAATTACCACATAAATACTATCTGCAATTTTTGAAAGAATCCATACCTGCACGCTTCTGACGGAAAATAAATTTGAAAATCGTCAGAATTTTTATTAACATAAAGGAAGAGACAGCGGTCGTCTCTTTTGTAAATGCTTACGCTACGAATCATAGGTGCCGTAAACTCAAAGTCGTGAATTTGAGTACAGGTTCCGCGCAAACTCTTTAAGCATAAATTTGTTACCTAAAAAAATGTGGTTTGTGGTGAGCTTCAAACAACTGATGAAGTTAGAAATTACCTGCAAGGACTGCTGTTCGGCGCCAAGATTGATGCAAACATAGGAAGGCATCAATTCCTTGCTGGCTTCAAGAACAAGTGCAGGAAATCGAATACTGTCTTCTGCCAAGTCTCGCGTAGCTTCCAAAAAAAATTCCATCCAAAAGTGAAAAATCTAAATCGGGAAAAAAATTTAAAAGAAGTTAAAACATCAAGAAAATTTTACTTGTTCTTCGGGCGCTTTCTCTTCTTCTTTTCGACGACGAAACCGATCGATCAGTTGGATGTTTCCGACGGTCGATTTGAGGTACCAATCGGGTGGTTTTAACTTAAACATACACTCTGCCGCCTGTATAGCATTTGTGTAGTGCTGAACCAAAACTGATATTTCAAAAAATGTGGCAACGTCCCAATAATCTCGCAGCGAGTCTAAACTGCCTTTCTTTCCGATTAGATTGTTTAAAACCATCCCGATGTGTTGTAGCTCTTCAGATTTTCCTATTTCTGCACCGGCTATCACTAGTAAAGTGGCCAAATTGATACCTAAGGAAAAGGAACGTAAAATTTGGGTTAAAAAAAGGAAGTTCGAAAAATACCGGCGTATTCGTTGGGTTGAACTTCGAAGCCTTTACGATACCAATAAATAGCTTGGTTTAAGCTGTCTTGATCAGTATGATTCGATTCTATAAATTTATCCTTATAAATACGACCACACAAGCACAGCATGTCAGGAAAGTGGTTTTCTTTCTACAACAACAAGATCATCAAGTACGGAACGGAAACAATAATATTTTTACCTTTTTTAATGCCCGAACGCAAACTTGTAAGGCCTTTTCAGGATCGCCATCCATTTTTCTACGATTTAGAGCAAAAGCATACCAGAACCAAATGTATGAGTTCAAATAGTTGCGCGAGGCGGGTAAGGTACGAAGATCGTCAACCAACTGAACCATTGATTCGTAATCTTGTATATCCCGAAAGCAGAACAACATATTGAGAACAACTTCGCCTGACAAGACGTGCGGGTCGTCTAGTCTCTTCCGAAACGCTTGCAGAGCGTCGCTCAGTTCTGGTCCCGACAATTGTTCCTTGAGTTTTTTTAAATCTGTCAAAAATTTTTCTTTCATGTGGGCCCTAAAAATTAAAGATATTAAAATTCAATTTAAATTCAAGTTTGGCATTGGCAGACTTACTTGCTTTGTACTTCAACATCTTGTAAAATTTTCCGCAGCCGCTGGTGAAGGGGTTCCCCCGCTTCCTCTGTTCTCGCTCCAGCGGTGGTCGTAAAACATGCAAGACCCGAATCCAAAAGACTGTATGAAATAAAGGAATAATTACCGCAAGACAACTAAAACAAAAACACTTAAAACAAACATTGTTTGCAACATTTTATACCCTACCTTGAGACGTAGAGTTGCCTCCGAATCGGTGTCGTTGTAAAGCAAAATGTTTTGTTTCATGTTGAAACTTTCGCGAACGCCCAAGTGGTAAAATAAAGTGCTCTGTTGTACCGGTATTGATAAATCTACGACGGCGACGTCTGCATTATAAAAACTTCCAACAACATTCGCCTCGCCGAAGTCAAGCTTTTCAAACTGAAAGAAATAGTTGTATCAACAAATAATGATGAACTGTTGTTGTAGGTAAAATACCTGAATGTGGTTGTGGTTGGCGCCGACGTGAACGCATGCTGTTCGAACATCCTCCAAGGCTTTCTTACGTTGTGCTAAATTATCCGTCTGACAGATATCGAGTACACAAACAACGTCCATGTGGGTTCTAGCACCGATGCTGCTACCAGAACTGGCAACTTGAACTGTGTTTGCGGACAAATCCGAATGAGAACCAACACTGTCGGTCATACTTCGACACTCTACAACAAAAAATTGTCTCGTAATTCAAAAAATAACTTGAGCCACAATTTCACATTAAAATCTAAATATTTACCTGGATCTGGTTCGACAGGCAAAGGCATCGGAGGCAACATAATTCCAGAATCGATATTTTCAAACTTAAAGTAACACTTGTTTTGAGCAACCATCAAGTATATGCAATATTTGTTGCATAATTCGCGAAAGCCTTTCTATCGCGTACTTCTGGCCCTAACATCGGTTTTATTAAACTTAATACGAGTAACTTACATTAAAATATTTACAAAATTAGAAATTTTGATGCAAAATTTCACTTTAAAAATGTTTTTTGACTTTTCATTTTGACAGATTTGACATTTGTTCATCATCTGTTTGAAAGGAAAATTTTGCGACGGCACTGCCATCTCTCGGTTAATTCGTGATACTCAGCAGTAAATAAAAAAACTTTGAATTGATTTTTGGAAAATCTTTATTGAGAGTTTTTTTACGAAGGACCGCACCAATTCATATTCAAGCCCACCCACAATTGTTCAATTTTGTAATTTTTAATATTCAAATAAAAATACTTTTACCTGATTATAATTTAAACTAGAATTTATTTTTTTTGAATTTGTCTCCGAGATCAAGATTAAAAGGAAATCAAAAAGAATGAAAGTTTGTTTGGTTTAGAAACGGTAAACATTTCGGCGCCGTCGAAGTAAATTTCTTAAATTTTTTTAAATTAACAAAAATTAATAATATATTTTTTAGAAGCAGGTACACTTAATATGAAAATAAATATGAATTTATAAAATTAATATACTACTGCCTACATTTTACATTCGCATAAATGCAATGTCATTAATTATCAAGAAATAGATAATTTTTAAATTAAGAATGAAATAAATTAATTACAGAATATAATTTTTTCCCATTTAGGAAATGAAATATCCGCTTTTCTGCCTTTCTCTCTCTGAAATTCTGAAATATATTTTCATTGTCATTTAGAAAAATGATCATATAAGTTTTCCTACCAAAAATACCTCAATATAAAAATAGAACTCTCATCCAATTACTGCAATTTTCGAAAATCGAAAAAAATTCGAAATCGAAAAATTAATAAATTGATGGAATCTCTAATACCTGGGTCGTTCATCCTTTTGGCTTCCCACGTAATGATTTGGTGGTTTATACTTCCTCTCATTGATAATATTGTCGATTTTAATCTCGAAATTTAAAGAAAATATTTTGTAATAGAACCAGGAAGTCTAAAAAGTTTTTTCAAAATATCTAGACTTTCAGCTATCTAGTGCGGGAAGACACTCTGGATGAGAAAAATTTAAATAGGCCATCCTTCAGTGCTCGTTGATCGAATCCAGATTTTTTGACTAGAGATGAGTCCTAATCCAAATCCTTTAGAACTACTGGAGATTGGAGATAAACATAATATTATGAATATTTTAATGCTTCCTATACTGCAATATTTTTTCATAATTTCAAGATAATAAACAATATAATCAATGGGCGGAAGTGGAAACCATTACGTAGGAAGCTGAAAAGATGAACGAACCAGGTAGAAGATGCCATCAATTTTATTAGTTTTTAGATTTCCAATTTTTTTAATTTAATGGATTCTTTTAAAACTAAAAGGTTAGAAATGGCAATTAGTTACCACTTACGTAATATTTTGAAACCAATTATATTAATTAATATATTAAACAAAATTTTGTTTTGGATTTAATGATGATATTGTATAATCTAAGATTGTATGTTAAAGATTTCCAATCCTTAAGGAAGATGCCCGTTTGTTTGATTTTATGTTTAAGCCTTCAATTTGGCACTAGCTTTAATTGATCGTATTGTCTATAAATTCACTAACATTTTAAAATTTTGAGAAATCTTCAAGATGATGTTACCAATTAAGAAATCCTAGTGGAAGTGCCGGTATAAAAAAATAGTATAGAAGAAAACAACCTCCTGAATTGCTGGAGGTTTCTTCCAAGTTTGCATTGTTTGTACAGCAGTTATTTCTGTTTCAAAAAGTTCCTGTCTCTTAAGCGTACCTATATCTCGTTTTTTCAAGTACAACCGTAATTGAGAAAATACTGTTTAAAAGTTGGATTGCAATACTTCAGTTAGTTTATGCAACAGAAATCCAAAAGCCTTCTAATTGAGATGGTATCGCTTTTACAGGAATATTTATTAGACATTTTTTGTTGAAAATTCCATTCCCTTTATTTTTGTTTATATAAAATTTTCCATTTCGTCGTACCGTTTCTTAGATACAGCGACTTTAAAGAGACTGTTTAATTTTTTAATTTTTCCAGAGTTTTCTTGAAGTCACTGTATCTTTGAAACGGTGCGACCGAATAGAAAAATGTATATAAACAAAAATGAAGAAAATGAAATTTGCAACATGGCTGTAAAAGTGATTTGAGATTTATTTATAAATAGCGCCGCGGGCGATTTTTTGAAAAATTCAAGTTAAGACATCTTATAACAGACGAAAACACAGAAACTCGTGTCCTCTCGATTATTAAAATTTTTCGACTTAATTACCACCATAATTGAGTCCATGATTATGAAAGTGGTCTGTCACTATTTTTTTTCACAAAAGTAAAAATTTTTTATTAAAATTAATGCAAAGTGCATGATTTTCTCTACGTTTTAATTTTTGCGACTTGACCACTTTCTTAATCCGACACAAGAATTATAGAAGAGAATGCCAGGTGAGGATTTTTGTAAATTTTCTACGTAGCCGGTCCGCCCCAGTTGGCAATTTGCAGAATTCTTGATCAAGAAGATGCAACATGAAAACGAGGTTAATATTGTGCGATTCCTTCGGCAAGGTTGCTCTCTTTTGACCGATTGCACACACGTATATTTTTATGGTTTCGAAGTTTTCCATATTTCCTAATGCACTAAAGTAATTCGGGTTATTCGCGAATCGAAAAATAATTAAGTTTTTTTAAATTATGCAAACTTGTTTAACATCTCGAGAAAACCTTCGACAAATTAATTTTACTTATAGAATCGTTTGCCAAGTCTAGCGAATGTAGTCTCAATTAAGAATGAAAAAAAAAACCTTTGAAATTAATGAGAGGTGAAAAAAATGACAATAATCCATAACCTAATTATGAATCAAGGTGGTTCGGATAATAATTAGTTCCCATTGTGGGAAAATGTTTTTCCGGAAGGAAAGCCTCATGTCGTGTGGGCCAATTTGGCGATGCTCTGGGATGAGGAGAGAGAATCGATCTCATCGAGTATAGGGTGATTGGTCATTTGGGTAGGCACGTGGGGTAATGGAGGCCTTCGCCGGCCGGTCAATGCAAGATCGCTCTTCCGCAGAGCGACCTCGCGTTCCGAGGCTGCTCTTGGATATATAACTAAGTGAGCCCGCGCGCCCCGTTCAACAAACTTCTTCAACTATCGCGGGTTACGTGCCTCTTGTGTTCACCAACATGAAATTTTCATTAGTAAGTAAATAATTTAATTTTTTCAAACAAATTTTCCATTGTGGAGTAAAAGTAGTTTCTAAATTTATTTATTTAAATATTTAAATAAAAAAACGAGAGTTTGCCGTTCATACATAAGCAATTCGAAATTCTCGCGGCGGTTTTTAATTTTCCGAGTGTATTTAACAAGTTTTTCCGACTCGAATTTAATTTTAATTGTTCTGAACTGACACTCGAATTTTAAACGTAAAAGGCGACAAAAAATTACGAATTAGGGCTCAAGTGGAATTAATATTTTTAATTAATTCCTTTGCAATTAAGCGATTTCTAAATTAGAAAATTATCGCCTCGTTACAAAATTGTTTTAATATTTTTCACGTTTAATAACCGTGACATTTTTGGCGCATTTTTTTTCTGTAATTAAACAATTTAAAAAGCTTTGTGCTGCATAAAAGTGCATTCGTAATTAGTATTATTACTCATTTTAAATGTAATAATATCGACGAAGGTTTTATTACTTTTTGATTTGTGTTAGCAGTTCAAGGAATTTTTTAATATTTAGACAGATAATTGACGTTGTCACAATAAAAATTTTATAAGTTTTTCTATTATCTTGTTGTGTGGGATTTATTTCATAATCGTTTCCTTTTCACATTTCTGACACATTCTTTGTTCCACCTTCCATTCCACAAGTCACTTTTGATTTGACTTCTAATGCTACTTTTATTAGCCACTCAATTTGTTCCTTTTATATTTTTTCTATTGGCTAATTTTCAAATTAATACGCTTATTAGTGAAATTTTATGAAATTTACATAACTAATTACTTGATTATTTCATTATTTATTTCAAAATTTTATATTTTCGACTAACCTTTGTGCTACATTCAAAATTCTAATCGAAACAATCTCAAAAATTTTTTTATTTATGTAATTTATATTAAAATATTTTTTAATTGTATTTATTTATATTGTTTACGAATAACATAACATTTGTTGTTCAAGTTTAGTCACAAAAGCATATTTAAAACCAAATTTATAGTCTGTTTTGCGTACTTAGTTTTCTTACATTTAAATAAATTTAATATTTTTTGCTTTGCTGTTTTGGTCTGGAATTAATTTTAATGAAATTTTTTTCGTCATTGTCTACACTCACACGATTATTCTTGAGGCAATGAACCGATTAATTAAAATATTTTTTTCTTAAAGTACAGAATTTTAATTTTTGTTAAAAAATTCAAAGGTAAAAATTCAAATTTTTCATTGCTGTTAAATTTTTTTAAATTTATTTGTTTCGGATTCTGCACAGTTCACACTTTTAATCATATTTTTAGTTTTAAAATGCAGTTCAAGCAATAAGTCATTAGAAAAACCTCACATTGGCATCAATTTTCAGTCACAAAAAAATTAATTTTTTAAAAAAGAATTCAAAATCAAATTTTAAACATTTGACTTCACTCTTTTCTTCATAAAATATTCTTTAGATTCCTGAAACAGAAGACTGGGTAGCAGCAATAATATATTTTAAATACTAGATAGTTACTAATTTCCCGAGGGGAATACCCCGAAGTACCAAACCCCCTGTTTCAAAGACCGAATGTTTATGTTATATGTATTTTCCTGGATCCACAAAATTCAAACGGATTCCTTCAGGAAAAATACACTCATATTTAAAAAATTTAAAAATCCAAACTCCAAACTATAAAATGGAACAACAATCGAAAAGATAAATCGACCCCCCATTTTTTTATCAAATTTTTATGTTTTGAGGTTCCCTTTAACCATTTCTATTATTTTTGAAAAATGTTTGTATGTGTGTATGTATGTCTGTGAACACGATAGCAACCAAACGAAGTAACGAAATCACTCCAAATTTAAAATTTAAGTTTTTATCTGTTGTGGCACGAAGCCTATTGAAAATGGATGAAATCGTAAAGGGGGAACGGGGGGTTTACTTGAAGCGAAAAAACATAATCCATCATAACCCTGAAACGCAATGAAATAGGTAAAAGTTTATTATGACAAAAATCATCCGTATAAAATTACCTACAACTTTTGTTCTACAAAATTTTTTCTAAAATAAAAAAAAAAAATTTTAAATTAAAAATTAAAAAAAATATTTTATAAAATTTCTAAATTGGCTATAAATACGGAAATTTTTTTGTACATAAAATTTCAATTATTTGTGATATGTATATTTGTTTATTTGTATTTTTGCTTTTGCTTATTATTTCGATTTTCTGAATGTTTTTGACGATTATTGCTGATGCTCTGATAAGATTTAGTAATTTAGTTTTTTCTATCCGAGGTAAATTGGGAGTTACTTTTAATATTCGGAAAGTTATGTGATGGCCACATCCGATTTTTATTCTTGATATCTCCAATGAACACAATTAATTCAATCAATATTTCCAAAATCCAAAATAACAATTCAATTCAAAGCAAATGGTCATTCAAAAATCTAAACTTTGTCCAATTTTGAGACAGATAAAATCCAAAATTCATCGAACAACTTTTACTCAAAATCAATCACAGTTTATCGCAAAATCAGAAAAATGCAAAACAAAAGCATATGGGATAATTTGGGATTGCCCCCGATAAGATTTTTCACGAAATAACAATTAAGGATAGAGGATGTGGACCTGCAATTTTTCCAAATAATTTCAAAAATATTACTACTGTTAAATTTCGCAGTAAAAATTGGGTTTTAAATTGCAAGCAAAAGAAAGAGCAGAGCTCATGCACCATATCTTTAATTAGTGACGTGCATATAATATTAACGAAATTCTTTCATTTTTTTTTTTAATTAGACAGATTAAACCTCAGGTTTCAGGTGGTTTACTTTTAAAATAATACAAAATTAGAAAAATACTGTTTTCCTTACATTTACTCTTTTGATTTTGTGATTGTGATTATGAATGCAATTATGTAATCAGATTACATTAGTAAAGCCATCGAGCCCTAAAGGAATTCCTAAGGTGCGAATGATAATTAATTTTCTCTTATCAAGGTAATATTCAAATTGCTAAGTCAATCTCGTTTGAACGATTACTTCATCATTCGACTCAAAATGATTCAGAATTAATTTTAAAAATAAGCTTTCTCAGAATAACTGCATTTCAGTATCCACAGTATGAGAGTTAGGGGTCTTTTTTTGAAAAAATCACTTTTGGTGTAAATAACAAATCTGACGGGGATGATGGAAGATTTTCGGAGCTATTAAATTCTTGTAGAATGGAAAATGTAAAAATGTGCGCTTATTTTTCTATGATTATGTAAATCGGGTAAGTTAACGGTTTTTCAATATTTATTATTTTCTCGTCGATCGTAAAATCGAAAGGCGAGATTTTATTGTTGCGATTACACGTTTCAAAACAAGTTGAATTATTTGCAATAATAAAATTACAACAAAAATTGAATCATCTTAATAAATTCTTAGCACGTTCTTGCGCTGATCTGGTTTTGATGAACCAATTTCTCCGACCGAAGAGAATAATTAATTAATCGAAAGATTTAAATTCGAAAATAATCGAGAGTTTTCCTGGTTGTATAACAGAATGATTTGTTAAATCATCCCAAGCTTTTATGATTACGAAAGATTAATAAAAAAATTAATTAAGAAAAGTTGCAATGCTAACCTTGATGCTACTTAAATTATCGAGTCAATGTTAAAACGGGCAACATCCTGATTATGTTTAGCTAATTGCTTTTGGAAACTTTCACTATTTATGTGAAACGTGCATTTAAAAAACATGCCTGCATTTCAAAATAATAGGAAAACGCAGGCAGTAAAAAATCATGCGTTAAAAATTGGCTGCTGATAT
This sequence comes from Cantharis nigra, assembly GCA_958510845.1. Lineage (NCBI taxonomy): Eukaryota > Metazoa > Arthropoda > Insecta > Coleoptera > Cantharidae > Cantharis > Cantharis nigra. The sequence continues at coordinate 45,984,916 of OY294030.1, read as the reverse complement.
GTAATAGCAGATTTTAAGCGAACAAGTAAAAGGCAATAAAATCTAAATAAATGGAAATTCCGTGATTTTCAATGCTTCTTTTTTTATCTAATAAACAAATTAGTATTACGACAAGTTATTACTCCACAGTGTCGATAGTAACAAAGGGAGCAAATATTAATTATTAACGGCAATAAATGGTTTACGCAAGAAGGCGTGTATGGACATGGTCGTTGAACACACTATATTTTAGAATTTGTATTGAAAAATCAAAAAAATTGTTACGACTGCCTTTCCAATCATATTCGTGTCTGGGAAGTGAGTATGGAAAGCATTTGGGTTCTGGTCATGAGAAGAATTCGATTGCAAAATTTTCAACCTTACCATTAGTAACCCAAAGTGAGTGCATTAATTGATAAACTTGTATCATTTACCTACTTTTCTAACCCAAAAATCCAATGTCAATTTCAATATTTCGGTGTAAATTGGTATAAAAATGCAAATGGTAGCCTTTCAAAATAACACATTTGTTAGGAAACTGCGTCGATTAATTAATCTGAATTTAAAAATAAATTGTTTATTTAAAAATCTTACTTAACACAATGTAATGTTTGTGTTTCTATTTATGCGTGCGAGAGCTGCTCGCCCATGGTAAATATGCCCATCAACCACCTGACGCGCGTTTTCTCTTAAACTCAATCTGGAGAAGAAGTTAAATGAAGTAAAATTTTTAAAAATGAAAGCGAATTTATGTAATTGTGTTCATTGTTGAAGAAGTTTCTAAGTTCCTTATGATTCCGATTTTTAAACCGCACAAACAAAGCCGAGAGAGATCAGCAACAAAAAAGTTTTAAAAGAATACAAAGAACTTCCAAAAACCTAAAAAATCGTTTTAATTAAGAGAATAAAATCGCAAAAAAGGAATTAGAAATTATAACTTAAATTAAAACTTCTTTTGTTTGTTACAAATACCAGCAATTAAATAAACCAGGAAGGAAGCAGTATTATTTGTAAATTTAAAAAACCTGTGATTTTCTTTATTGTAATGTAAAAGTAAAATGAGTTTTTATTTTAAAACATTACTGGTTCTCAACGTGAAAGTCATCATCAAGCTAAATTTACTATTTAAAACTTCCTTTGTAAATTGTAAATATAAGAAAATGAAACATACAGGATTCGAAACTTGATCGATCGTTCAGGAAGTCTAGACCTCAACTGACACCCAGAACTCATTTGGGCCATTCTTCATTAACCAAATTAAAAAAAACTGGCATCCGGTAAATCCCCGCATAACATCTGAATATAATTGATCTTCAGGCCAGATAACTGATAGATGAAAGGATACCCTGATAAGAAACCAATCCAAAAAGAGCCATTTTATGTTTTGTTACATCAGAAATTATAATCGGTCATCCGAATTAACCTTATAACTCAGTTACAACACCAAGAACAAGGCAAATTCGGGGAGAGCCATGGAACTCTGCCCTCCCAAAGCGGAATTCATTATTATTGCAGAGTTTGAATACATAAAGTGAAATACCATGCATATGCTTTTTACCAAAAATTATTAGTGTACTGGGAGGTATTCCATACCCCCCAGACCCCTCGGTTTAAAACATCAAAGTTTTTTGTGTGATCTACCTATGTTTGATATTATAAAATCTATTTTAGCTGTACCCTGAATTTGGTAAAATTTATTATCAGATATTAAAATTAAAATTTAATATTTTTTTAAATTATATTAATTATTTAATTATTCAATGATTAATTAATTATAAATTAGTAGTGTACTGGGGGGTATTCCATACCCCCCAGCCCCCCTGCTTAAAACATCAAAGTTTTATGTGTGATCTATATTTCATTTGATATTATAAAATCTATTTTAGTTATACCCTGAATTTGGTAAAATTTAATCAGATTAAATTAAAATTATTTAATTATTAAAAATAATTAATTTAATAATTAATTTATTAATTAAAAATTAGTAGTGTACTATCTATGTTTGATATTATAAAATCTATTGTACCCTGAATTTCATTAAATTTAATATCAGATACTAAAATTAAAATTTAATAAAATTTAATTTTTTAAAAATTATTTTAATTATTTAATTAATCAAATTAATTAAAAAATTATTAGTGTACTGGAGGTATGGAAAATCTTAAATTGAATTTATAATATCAAGCATAGATCACACACAAAACGTTGATGTTCTAAACCGGGGGTCTGGGGGTTCAAAGGCATTTCGGTGGTATTTCATTTTACGTATGCAAAGCCTGCAATTATAATAAATTAATGCAGTATAATATTACAAGATGCTATTCTGAAAGTTGAGAGTAACTACAAATAGACCAAAGGGTCATGCTCACCCCCACCTCCCCCCCCCAAAGTATGGCAATAGATATTTTCTGTATTTCAAGATATTTTTCTTACTTTTCCTTTAGCAAGTCCAGAGTTTAACCTGAGTTCTGAACAGAGACGACCCTAGGGGGGGGGGGGTCCTCCTCCGTAAAAATCTTCGATGAAGTAGACTTTAAGGACTACTCTCCCCAAAAAACCTTGGCTAGGGTCGTCTATGGTTCTGAAGAATGTTAAGATATTCCACATTCAACATGCACAGGTTGGCTCATAAATCTTTCTCTCTCTCTCTCTCTCTTATTATTTTCTCATTAGTGCTTCTATTGCTTCTCCATCTCTTCTCTATCACTTCTAGTGATTCTCTTATTAGTGCTAGAAGAAAGCACTGGCAATTGGCAGAGTAGATTCCTTATACTGTGGGTTGTTTCGTTTGATCCACCGCATCAATGATCCTGAGAGATATTTCAAAGCTGAGTCATCTTTTAAAACAATCATGTAAGAATATTTTTCTCTACTTTCCCAATTTTTCTAACGTTCTCCTATTAAGTCTTGTGACCGGAGAGTATGGAATACACCTCAGCACTAATAAATGAATTGCTCTTCTCTACAAATGGTGCACTGGAGGGTATTCCATACCCCCAGATCCCCTGGATTTAAACTTACATTTTATGTATTGTACGCAGAGCGTTCATAGAGTATAGAGTGCTCTGGACAAAGAGAAAATTTTACACCTAAGAAAAACTCTATATATTCATAACAATACTGGGGGGTATTCCATACCCCCCAGACCCCCCAGTTTAAAACATCAAAGTTTTGTGTGTGATCTATGTTTGATATTATAAAATCTTATTTCAGCTGAACCCTGAATTTGGTAAAATTTAATATCTGATATTAAATTCTAATTTTATTAAATTAATTAATTTGGATAATTAAATATGTAATTAAAGTACTTATTTTTAAAAAAATTATATTTATTAAATTTTAATTTTAAAATCTGATATTAAATTTTACCAAATTCAGAGTACAGCTGAAATACATTTTATAATATCAAACGTGGATCACACAGAAAACCGGGGGGTCTGGGGGGTATGGAATACCACCCAGTACTATTAATTTTCTATTAATTTGGTTAACAGAAAAATCGTCCAAATGGCATTTGGACCATTAATTAATGGTCAACGTTTTCTGATATTTTCAGGAAAACCATCCTTAATTGTACTACTGCCTAGGACTATAAAAGTCCTACTTTACCTCCTTATAATGCAACATACTATTTACGTTTGTTAAATTAGCGATTTTACGTATAAACCGGGTCTTTAACACTAGCAAAGTTCAAATTATCGTTCGACCTTATATTCCATTGTCCTCATACCATTATTCGGACACTAACATCATTTTCCATGTCAGACAGTAAATTTACTTGTTCGGCTTGCGCTGACTTTGAGCCGTCGTAGTATTTTTTCATTCGACTTTGTAATTCTGGGTGCTCTTCACAAATTGCAGTTCAGCCTTCGCACATCAAACCAAGTTCGTGTTCCCAATTGAAAAATCTTTTGGGTTTTCACGTCATCAATTTTTTACTTTCTTTCCAATTCGTTTGTACAATCACCATGTCACTTGTAGCCAAGGATGGAAATTAATGACCGCAGTTAGCTACAATTTTTACGAAGGTTGCCTTCAAGTACAAAGTCGTTTCCACTTGGAAACTCTCACTTCAATTAAAGGTTTAATGACATTTTGCATATTTACAAAAATATTTACACATTCCCGGAGACGGACGGTTTTCTTTCCAAAGCGGTGACGGAATCCTGCTGGTTTAACTATGTCAACTTGGAATATATTGCAAATTTAAGATGATTTACTGTCATTCAAGTAAGTAAAGTACGCAAATATCTTGTGCAAAGAGAAAGCGACTTGGGTCAGTGGCGTATTTAGAACATGCTTTGAGGGGAGGGGGCAGATTAAAAAAAATATTGTTTGGAATCTCGTTAATCCATTCGTGCGCGTCAGTGGTAATCAAATCCTGAGAAGTATATAAAATTTTTTGGTGAAAAAAAACCACTCTGATTTCCCTCACTTTTGTTGAAAATTCAAATTTCCCGATTTTTTATGAATTCCTTATCTTCTCCAAGTATTCTAAAAGAGTGGAAATCCGGCAATATGTACTGGAGGGTGTTCCACACCCCCCATACCCCCCCGGTTTACAATTTTACCAACCGAAAAATTGATTAAACTAACTACGATTAGGACTAACCGGGAAATTTGAATAGAAAGCGACTTGGGTCGTTTATCCAAATCCATAAGTAAATTTTGGCTGATTAGAAAGACATAAAAATCGAGCGGTTCAAGCCCCGGAACGACTGTAATACTGTAATTAGCAAATTTTCGACATTTAGAATAGGTAATAATAACTTTTCTAGAGAATGCGTCCACTAATGATACCAATTGGCTGGTTTTCTATAATTAGCAAGCATGTAAGGAATTCACACGGAGCTGGTATGCAATTTAGCCACTTCCCGTGTGAAAGCAACCACATGAACCAATATATCAAAAATTGAAGTAATATTGTTAAACAATAAATTAGCAAACAATCGTTTTTATTTAATTGTAACTTATAAATCAATTCGCAAGTTTGCAGCAATCTTCTAACTATGACCACATAATCCATTCAAGCGCAATCCGTGTGTGGTTCGTTATGGTCTGTTTCGATTAACGAATGTTCTATAAAACTGTGTGCACATATCAATACAGATATCTAAATCTACATAATAGATTATAACATTATGAAACTATTACGAGTGCACTGTAAGCCGATATTAAGGGGACCTTGAGCTTTCACGACCTTGAAAGCTTCAAATCGCATCGTTTTACCAACACGTGAATTTTTTTTTTTTCTTCATTTTATATAACTGGATCAGTTTTAATCCTCAAGGGTAAATAGATTAAAAACTCGCGATTACGAGTCTAGAGGTATTTTCAAGGTCGCAACTTCGCAACCATTACCTACTCTTGTGGATTGGGTGTGCACGTTACGTAACCACCTTGACCTCCAATTTCTTTTATTTGTTTCCGGATACACCCTCGGTGGTTTCATTAAATTTGCTACAATTCAATTTTCTGTTACAGGCAATTTCCACATTCTTCCTCCTAGTCCTTACGCTAGTCAAAGGACAAGGCTATGCCGGGTTCGGATTTCCAGGAGCTTTCGGTCTCGGTTTGGACGGTCCGGCCGGACTTAGGGATCCAAGACAAAACACAGGCCCAGTCGTCTTTCCACCAGCACCCCCAGATAACGGACAAACAAGCGGAGTAGTTCCCGGAGCCTCTGGTTATGGCTTCGTTCCATCAAATCAAGGAAGTCAGTATATTATTAATTTTAATAAATGAAATTCTAAATTAGAATTATTATCTTGCGCGACATTGTTCAAAGGCGGTCATTCGATATGCGATTGGAGAACAATGGAGACTTGGTCTTTGCACGAAGTTTGAATTAATTCGCAAGTTTCTAACGGCCTGATTAACCACGGTGACAAACAAAGCTTTGCTACTTATTATAAGTTATAAGGACAAACCTCAAACTACCTTATAAGTACAAAGCAACCCCTAGCTTTCCAATCCATCATTCTTAAATGAATTTCGTGTTGCGGTGAGTGTTCGTGCGTCTTGCAATCCGACACGTGTCACGATATTGACAAATTGAACATCAAAGAAAATAACTTAACAATTAAAAGAAAAATTAAGCCAGGACCGGATTCGGAGGGGAAGCGACGCTCTAACGTCACCACGAGATATAATTTAAATTTCCATATTTTTTACCCAATGTATCGCACTCCATTTAACGAAACGTCTAACCACGAGGGTGAATTTCACCGTTTGAGATGTTAATGGCCGCCTTTCATTTAAATAATTCAAATGAACAGTCAATTCTAACACTTCGGGCATATTAACATTAATCAAATGAAATGTAGATGAATAAAGAGCGCCGCAGGAGATTTTTTTAACTCATATTATATAAGCTTTCGATCGCATATACAGGGCCTATTTTTAACTGAGTTTGAGCCCATGCACGTGCCTAATGCGCCTAATGGTGAAATAGGCCCTGAGTTTAATTTTAAGCAATAAAAACTGGTTCCGGCACCAAGCCACACAAGTAATATTAATAAATAATTGAGCTTCAATGTAGCGATTAGTAAACCGGAGGGCACAGTTTATTGTTTAGAATCTAAAGTCGAGCATATTTTGTACTATTTTGGTTATTTTTTAGAAATAACCCTCCATAGTCAGGGAATTTGCTTTGAAAAATTTAGTGGGAACCCTGGATGGTTGTACGGCCTTCTAGCATTGAGGATATTTATTTCATTGCTAAAAATAATACCTTAATTCGGATGCGCGAATAAAACAAAGGATGCATTGGGGGGTGTTCCACACCCCCCAGACCCCCCGGATTGCCACTTACATTTTATGTCTAAACCAGTTTTATAATAGCAGCTAAACTGAAGCTTATCGAATTTTAAACAGAATTTAAAACAGATTTTAGAAATTAATTGTTAAAACTTCTAAATTTTGTTGTAAAGCATTGTTGGGATTTAGTTCAGCTGCTACTATAAAACTGTTTTGTGACAATCCGGGGAGTCTGGGGGGCATGGAATGCCCTCCAGGACATTCTTTGCCAAATACCTCGAATTGACGTAGATTCAGCTGAGAAATATTTACCAATGAATTATTCGGCATAGGATACACTGGAGGGCATTCCATGCCCCCCAGACCCCCCGGATTGCCACTTACATTTTATGTCTAAACCAGTTTTATAATAGCAGCTAAACTGAAGCTTATCGAATTTTAAACAGAATTTAAAACAGATTTTAGAAATTAATTGTTAAAACTTCTAAATTTGGTTGTAAAGCTTTGTTGGGATTTAGTTCAGCTGCTACTATAAAACTGTTTTGTGACAATCCGGGGGGTCTGGGGGGCATGGAATGCCCTCCAGGACATTCTTTGCCAAATACCTCGAATTGACGTAGATTCAGCTGAGAAATATTTACCAATGAATTATTCGGCATAGGATACACTGGAGGGCATTCCATGCCCCCCAGACCCCCCGGATTGCCACTTACATTTTATGTCTAAACCAGTTTTATAATAGCAGCTAAACTGAAGCTTATCGAAGTTTAAACAGAATTTAAAGCAGATTTTAGAAATTAATTGTTAAAACTTCTAAATTTGGTTGTAAAGCTTTGTTGGGATTTAGTTCAGCTGCTACTATAAAACTGTTTTGTGACAATCCGGGGGGTCTGGGGGGTATGGAATACCCCCCAGTGCACCTTCAGCTCTTTGTTCGCGCAGCAAAATCAATGCTGGGGGTATTCTACGATCTCCAGGCCCCAGCTCTCTGCAAGCTCGCAGAAAAATTCATAATTTTAAATTAAAACTCAATCTGCCACGAAGGACAATCCTAAGGCATTCCTAGACAAAAATATCTCGGTGCGGTACGCCCCTTCCCCATTTATATAGCAGTACTGAGGTGGGGGGGGGGTGATAATCCGCGATATTTAAGAAAATACTTACATTTAGTAATTTTTATTTAAAAAAATACCTTTCGAACAAAAATTTATAAAAAAATACCTAATGAAATCTTTACTTTTCTGGCTTTTTTTGCGGCAAAAGTTGCAATAAGTTTTTTTTTAATTTTTGCACCTTAATCTGGTTTGCGCCCCTTTATTGTTTGCTCCCTAGGCAGTTGCCTAGTTTGTGATCCTAACAAATAATATGATTTTCGTTCAGGACACCCCACAATTAAAAAACCAGGCATTGTAAATAACAGGGTCAGCATTTTAATCTATTCCCAAGGCCTATTTTTAATTGAGTTGGGTCCTAGGCTTTAGAAAATTTTCGGGCCCCTTATATTCGAGTTTATTTTTTATTTTACGATTTTATGTTCTCTCTTTTCGGGTCCCTCTGGCCATTGGGTATGCGCCTAGTGGTAAAGTAGGCCCTGGGCATATAAACACTCTTTACAGATCTACATAACTGAACCAGGATAAAAGCAGCCATTGGCTGAATTTCAATTTAATCGCGGAGCAATGACAGACTTTTATTTGGTTCGGTTGTGTAGGTCTGTAAATGATGATCGTAGAACCGGCCAAGATGTAGAATTTTGCTAACGAAAAACTAATTTTGTTTCAGGTGGAAGGTCGGGAGGTCTCCAATCGTTCTTCTAAAACATAGTCACGACTCCGAAGCAAAAGTGCAATAAAAATGATCTTCAGGTGCTGTCCAAAACCACTAACGATTTTCGTTAATATTTCAGTTATCTCAACTGAAACTCCAATAACTCCAAATATTTAGTTGTTATTGTTGTTGTATAGTATTCGTTTAAGTTAAGTAGGTTAATGTTTAATTATTGTATATATAAATTTTAAAAATTAATGCAAATAAATTAATTTATTATAATTATAAAAAGTTTGTAATTTTATTTATTACCACTCGTAAATTAAATTATGCTTTGATTTACGATAAATATTTCATAATTTATGAAAATTTAATTATTGTATAATTTTTTGTACAGGGTGTCGCGAAAGAAACCTGCAATTGAGTATGAGTAAAACGAAAGTATCGCATTGATTTAAAAATTTTCCTTGCACATTAATTCGACGATGCTCCAAGTTAAGAAATTTCAATGCTAGAATGCGATAGAAAATTTCGAAAGCAGTATTTTTTTATGGTCATCTCGGGTACCTTAACCTTCATTATCGCAAAAAAAAGCACTTAACACTTTCACTTAATTGTTAATGAAATTATCAATTAGTGCCAGCCAATGCATCCATTTAGCATTTTATTGTTGGGTTGCCTTGTTAAATCAATTAGGTGTTTGTATAATTTTCGATTTTTTCCAAAACCGCATCGGTTTAAAATTCCAATGTCACTTAATTTAGGTTTTATGGTAATTAATATTTTTTCAAATTAAATTATTAAACGTCGAGTGATAAATGCACCTCGATGTTATTTGAAGCATGAAACTTGAAAGTAACGAGTTTATTGAAAGTTAATGTTAATATTATGCTTATGTAAATATAAATATGATGAAACTTCGATATATGCACTTCTAACATATCAACGATGTTTTCGAATCGACGCGAATACGAAATGATGAGCATGGGCGTTGCCCCAGCCGGTCTTCCGTGGATCCCGCCACCCCTAATATTTAATATTAAAATCCTGAATTTGTTATTCGTTCTCCAAGGTTATACTATCTACCTAAAAACTGTTTCTTACATTGTAGTATACGGTTTTATATCCTTTGTCTCTCGTTATGGTGGTTATTAAATTCCAATCAAATCGGCACGACTTGTGCAAGCGTTATTTTTTATGTAAACGCTTTAATCCAATGTCATTTCTAAACTAAGAGCAAAATCGCCTAATTAGAAGAAACAAACAATTCCAATAAAAATACTTATAACTTTCTAAGTCTAAAACCGTGATCGCAATTATGGCGAGTGTAAATTTGTCGGAAAAGAGATATTTCAGACAGATAACGTGATAAGAAACAATTACTTCAATAAGTGTATCGTTATATAATTTTTTATAACAATTTACCAATAAATTTTGCACTTGCGGTTGCAACAGTCAGTATTCAATCGCTTTTACTCAACACTCGTGCAATTTTTGCTAATCAATGCATTAGACTCTATGAGATTAATTTTTCCGTTTCATAATTAAAGAGCTTCAATTAGTGGCGCAAAAGATGTTAAAGTGATTACCATTATCTAATTGGTTCACCGAGAAAAATCAAATTAAAAATTTTCGTAATCTTTTTTAAGCTGACAAGTCGGAAAAGTCGCGCAAAATTAAGACACAATTTTAAATGATGCTTTTTAGGTTCAATGTATCCCTCTGGCTCCCAAAGCATTCTGGGATATAACTTTATTACTCTACAAGCTTTTAAAAAATCTATTAACCAGTGGAATTTACAATCGCCCGTTGTACCTTTTTAAAAATTGAAGAAAAAATGAATTATATAGAACACCAGCGGTCGGCAACCCAACTAGCAGCAAATAACTAATTAGATTGGCTAGCTTTCTTTCACTAAATAATAATAATCCTGAAGCCAATAAAATAAATGCTTCGGAGGGCACGTAAAGCTGGCGGTACCCCTGGGTTGATGATTTGCCCCCATCAACAAAAAATCCAGGAGACGAGCACCGCAACCTGCCTCAGATGTAAAGCAATTAATATGCTCACAGACTTGTGACTTCGATAGAAGACAGCCCGAGGTCAAGGCAAACAGGATTTATCCTAGCCCAAAGTGGAAGAAGAAGAAGAATAAAATAAAATTATAATTCATAATTTGGGTGTTCCTCGTGGGTTTTGGGTCAATTCAAATAAAAATACAAAGATTTCTTCTACGGACCAGTTGCGATTTTCGTTTAAATCTTCATCAGAGTCAGAGTCAAGCAATGAAAAACTGAAGAGTTTAACCAGAAACATTACGCACTGGACCAATCCAGTCTTCAATGTCTGCACCTTAATATAAGAGTAGAGGGACAAAAAATGTTAAAAAAAGGATCTACCGGTCTGTAATAGAACTTATAATTTTACAGAGTGAATGTGTCACCATAATATAGCAATAATGGAGGAGCCTGGGAACTTCTGCACCCATGACTATGCCCCCTCTGGCCCCTAGCTAATCATAATTCAATTACATCTCGTAATTAATAAAAAAAATATCGAAAATCAAAATTCGATTAATCAAGTTTGGACTTAGAATTTGAAATTGGGTCAAAATGCCCTTTATCCCTCTACTTCGAGATAAAATCTCAAACTATCTCATATGAGTAGTAATAGTAGGTAATAAATTTATTATTTAGAGAAAAACAGAAGAACAGAAGAAGTAAGATTTGTTTACTGAGTCTGTCAGTCACTACTCTTGCTTTCCCATCCTGATACAACCGGTTTGGAGAATCTTAAGATTCCCGAAAATTTGCTTAACCCAATTAAAAATAGGTTCTACCTTTCAATTTTTTCCTGTCCACGTCCTTCCCTCTTCTTCTCAAAACTGCGACTTCCAAATACGACGCTCACAATCAAGGATTCCAGCATTGGCTACTAAGTAACTCTTCGGTGGTCGGTACTGAAGAACTAATCCTATTGGTCCATAAATAAAAAATAAACCGTACACTGGGGGGTATTTCATACCCCCAGACCCCGCGGTTTGCCAATGGTTACACTAAAGCTCAATCAATATTTGAAGTTACAATAATAAATAAATACGTTTAACCTCGGGCCCGTTAAGAGGCACAAAACAATGAGGATAAACCGGGGGGTCTGGGGGGTCTGGAATACCCCCCAGTGCACACTTATATTTTACTTCTCAATTCCCAGCATTGGCTATTAAGTATAACTCTTCGGTACTGAACAACTAATACTATTGGTCCATAAATAAAGAGTAAACCGTACACTGAGGGGTATGGAATTCCATACTCCCCAGACCCCCCGGTTTGACAATGACTACACTAAAGCTCAATCAATATTTAAAGTTATATATAATAATAAAAAAATACGTTTAACCTCGGGCCCGTTAAGAGGCACAAAACAATGAGATAAACCGGGGAGTCTGGGAGGGTATGGATTTATTTCTCAACCTCTCAATTTTTTCCTTTTCACTTCTTTACCTCTTCTTCTGAAAACTGCGACTTCCAAATACAGCGCTCACAATCAAGCATCCCAACTTTGGCTATTAAGTAACTCGTCGATACTGAAGAACTACTACTATTGGTACATGAATAAAAAGTAAACCGTAAACTGGGGGGTATTCCATACCCCCCAGACCCCCCCCCCGGTTTGCCAATGGCTACACTAAAGCTCAATCAATATTCAAGTTATAGTAATAAATAAATACGTTTAACTTCGAGCCCGTTTTATTATGGTTTCTGCCATCGATCGACGATATTAACTCCCGGGTATGCAAAAATAAAATTACTTAGTGATAGAACGTCCAGGCGTCCTTCCAGAAGGATCGAATTACATGCTAAAACCCCACGCTTGGACGTTCTATCATTAACCCTTACTTGCCACACTTCTATGGAGTGACACACAGGGGTGCATCGCACTCAAGTGATAGACTCCGGCCCGTTAAGAGGCACAAAACAATGAGGATAAACCGGGGGGTCTGGGGGGTATGGAATACCCCCCAGTGCACGTTTTTATTTTATTCCCAAATCGCTAAAACTAGACTACATCAACAAGGCCTATTTTTTTACCATTTAGGGGCCCGAAAATCAAATTCTGATAAAATAACCCACAAATGTGTAACAATTTGTTGTAACAATCACGTGTATATTATATTCGTGCGACCACGTCGCCCCGCTACTCGCGGCCTTCTGTCTCCGCCGTCTCTGCTTAAAGAAATTAAAAGAAAAAAATATACGTGATGTTGGGTAGGGCAGCCTAAAACCTCACGACGTATCACCAAAGGAAAGGGGGGGGGGTTGTTAAAAAATTGCATAAAAAACCTCGCGTGATTAAAGGACGGCCCCAAAAGTAATTTGCCTAAAGAGACAATTTTAGAGATAAGACAATGCGGCCGCACAAGCTAGGCAATTTAGTCCAGTGGCAGAATAAAATTAAATAGATTTCCAAAGTTGTGTAGCAATAACAAAATAACTATGTATTAATAAAGATTTATTGAATAGGAAATCAAATTGTTTTACGTTTCGGAGCAAGGACGGTTCGGCGCGAGCCAATTCGGGGCAAACTAATTCGAATTTCACTTTTTCCTATATACCATTGGAAAGAAGACAATTTTTTAAGCATATTATTTAAAAAGTTTTTGTTGGATTATCCAATAGTTTTTGAAAAAACAGCATTTGAAGATCGAAAATTTTACATGTAAACTATCATATGCATATTAATAATTAATAATTCATTAATTCATTTTACGGTGGATCCGTGATTTGCCGTGGTTGCGCCAGTCAAAACTGACCTTACACAGCCCTTCGCTACGCTACGGGCGCTCCGGACCGTTTTGTCTGGTGCTTCAAACTCGCTAAAACATCCCCGAAATCAATCCATTTCGACTTGTCATGCGTCTAAACCGTGTCGCACCAAACCGGCTCGCACCGAATCGGTCGCGCCGAAACGCGCCATCCCGAATAAAAATTGCTACCTCCAGACCTCCAGTCTGTTAAAGAGAAAGCTACACTAGCTTGCGCTTATTGCAACTTAATTACAACTAAATAATGGCAAACCAAAAGCAGCTTCTATAGGCTCCGAAAATCTGGGGAAATATGGTCTGCAAGTGAAAAGCAATCTGAGGAAATTTCAGAAAAAAGGAAAAGATGAAATACTATACTAGAGTTTTTTTTCCGAAAAAAATCTTGAGGTAATCCAAAAGGAAATTCGAAAAAAATTTGCCTTGGTCTCGGCTGCAAGGCCGAGCGCTGCAAAGTGCGATCTACCAGTGGCGACTGGTACGGGAAGGCGAAGGAGCGGCGCCGCCCTGTCAAAACAGAATATTAAATTTAAAAAAACAAAATGCACGGTTATCTTATGAACACCTTTTGTATCCGCTGTGTAAGTAGTAAATAAATCCCTAATAAATCATGCGAATTAAAATAAATAATGCGAAATAGCTTTCGATGTTTGGCAAACAAACGTTGGAATCACATATATAATAGAAAAAAATTCATGAATAAGTTAATGAATCATAAAAAATCGAAATGCATTAAACGAATTTACAACAAAGCGAAGCTTCCTCTGGTTTATTTTGTATAAATTACGGATTATTTTGATTCACAATAGTTCTGTTGTTCTCAAAATGTAATAAACGTACACCTATTATTCAAATAAGACCCCTGCCATAATTTTTTAATGGCAGAATCTAACGAACGGCATTCGAGTTTTAGTAACAGTAAAGTGCAGAACGAACGGCCCAAGACATTTATGTTACAATAAGTTATCATCCCGTGCTTTGTCCACGAATCATGAGGGAAGCTCGTCAAACTTTTAATGATGTCGTAAAACTTGCCCTGGTCACTGTCTCGCCCAAAATTGGTTACCCAACTTGGCAATCCCCTTAAAGCGATTTTCCAATAGCCGCAAATTTAGGCAATTCCATTAAAATTGCGCTCTCCGAAAATATTAATTTAGTTCAAAACTTACACAAAATAAAATATCTTTTGATGTATCAGAGACTTTTTAATATCGAAAAGCTTCTTTTTGCTCTGACGAATTGCAGATATGGTTGTTGCGATTTTCAATTTATTTGTAGTGTAGCCTTTCATCTTCCTAAATTAAAATCGGAAGCATGGGAAATGTATAAAATAATATTTTTAAATGGAATAACAGACAACAGACACAAAATTAAATTTTCTCCTTTTATTTTAAATTCGTTCATCACCCAAAGCACCTCCTTGCTGTATGCAACCAAAACCACAAGTTTAAGTGTCGGATTTCGAAGCTGCTTCATCGCCTACTTTTCAGTTGTTGTTTTTTCAATTAAATTAAAATTGCCTTTAACTTTTATATCGCAAAAGAGATGTGTATGTGGAAGATAGGATGGAGAATGGCCCTTGAATCTATTAAAGTGTATAACATTTGGGAGGATCGTAAAAAGAGGCGAATTTCATGTGCTAACTATAAATCTTTTACAGCAAGTTTATGCACATAAAGCTCTTCCTTTCGCATTATCCTTCCGCGGAATTGTAAAGATTTTAAAACTAAATTAAATCGCAAAAAACTAACCAAGTAATTATTTTTACTAATTAAAAGTTTCTACCTCGGAGTACCTACCTACTACCTGCAAGTTACTAGTAAACAGGATAATTGGATTAAATTTAGAAATTTTTAGTTTGTTCCAACAATTTTCTCGAGTTATCGATAAAAGTATTCAGAAGTTGAAGAGTAATGAAATTCGTAAACTTTACTTTCTTCAAGTACCACACTAAAAATAAATCAACTTTAATGAAAGAAGTCTTTTTCACAAAATCTTAAATATTTTAATTAAATTTAAACAAATTTTCCAACAATTTTATTTCAAAAATTTTATTTTCCTTGTAAAACTTTCTAAAAGAATACCGCAGAACGGCTGGCAAGTTATAATGAGAAAAATAAACTTTTCTGCCAATTAGATTTTTGTCAAGCTTAATGCTTATTAATGTATTATCATGTTTTCTTTGTCTAACCCGACCAGCGCCTATTTTTAACTCGGCCCCTGATATTCGAGTGTACTAATAGCATCGAAGGCCCAATTTTTGGGTTATTTGCAATAGGCATGTGCCTATTGCGTTTAATGGTAAAATAGGCCCTGTCGAGAAATTGAGTAGATGATGAAAATAAAAGCGTTCACTGGGGGGTATTCCATACCCCCCAGACCCCCCGGTTTGTCCTCATTGTTTTGTGTCTCTTAAACTTAAATTCAAAATTTAATTAAGTTGTAAAGATCCCACAATCGAAAAAGATAAATCCAATGTTCGGCGCATGTTTAACCCTTACTTGCCACGTTGGGGTGTAGAATACCCCAGAAAAGCGGGTTTATGGCATCATCTGTTAGTTATGTTTTTTTTAAAAGTTGTCTAGAAAAATAATAAAAAAATTGGCAACTTAAAATATTCAATAGATTATTTGAAATAACACGTTTTATCACTGGGGTACAATGCACCCCTGTGTGTCACTCTATAGAAGTGTGGCAAGTAAGGGTTAAGTAATTTTATTTATTTTTGCATACCCGGGAGTTAATATCGTCGATCGATGGCAGAAACCATAATAAAACGGGCCCGAAGTTAAACGTATTTATTTAGTTACAGTAGAACCCCTCTAAAACGAGTCCGGTTATAACAAAAAATCGGCTATAACGAGTAAAACTAAAAGGATTAAACTGACTGTTTATAGCGAAATGCTGCTTATAACGAATAAATAAGCTGGTCCCTTCAGTCTCTTCTTTATATATAACTTCAAATATTGATTGAGCTTTAGTGTAATCATTGGCAAACCGGGGAGTCTGAGGGGTATGGAGTACCCCCAGTGTACGGTTTACTTTTTATTCATGTACCAAAAATGTCACAGTTTTGAGAAGAAGAGGGAAAGAAGTGAAAAGGCAAAAATTGAGAGGTTGATGAATAAAATAAAAGCGTGCACTGGGGGTGCACCCCAGACCCCCCGGTTTATCCTCATCGTTTTGTGTCCCTTAAACTTAAATTAAAAATTTAATAAGTTGTAGGGGTCCTCCAATATGTTTAAAACTTAAAACGCAGTAATTTTATTTTTGTACACCCGGGAGTTGAATATCGTCGAGCAGGGATGGGTCCAAAAATTTTTCTGGGGGGGAGGCACAAAGGGTCGAGACCGACAAAAAGGGTTCTCAGATTTGGGATTGTCTCTTTGTTTCCTTGTTAATTTCAAGCGTCTGGGGGAGGGGCACGTGCCCCCGTGCCCACTCCCTAAATCCGCCTATGTCGTCGATGGATAGCAGAATTCATAATAAAACGGGTCCGAAGTTAAACGTATTTATTTATTATTATAACTTCAAATATTGATTGAGCTCCAGTGTAGCCATTGGCAAACCGGGGGGTCTGAGGGGTATGGAATACCCCCCAGTGTACGGTTTACTCTTTATTCAAGGACTTATAGTATTAGTCAAGGAGTAAATATCTGAAACATTTTGTGTACACTTATTTGGAATTCTCTTGGAATTTTTCCCATTGGAAATTTTTTTGAAAAAAAAATTGGAATTTTTTCCATTGGAAACAAGAGGTTTCTTTGTTTTATTTAGCTTAACCTCTGATTTAAACTGACATTAAATATCAGCCCTTAAAGCAACCGATCGTTATTGACTGTATTACTTTAATATTTTATTTTGAAAGGTTGGCCTGGTGCGTACCACATCAATTCATAAAAAATGTATTTTGTTCTGAAAGACTCACAAGTTCTGATTTAATAAAACCGATCACTGAAAATGTACGCTAAGTTTCGCATTTTGAGAACGGCTGGTTTGGGTGACTTAGCAAAAGAGAGAGAGAGAGAAGCAACTGAACTTAAGGTGACGTCCAGAATATAAAAGAGGCTGATGAAGAGGTCAAAAACAGCTTCCAGATCAGCTTTGTCTTCAGCTCGGAAACTATCTCGATCAGACTGAATTACTACCGCAATCCATAAATGTATTTGGTTCAGCAAAATAATACCGATTGCAGAATGTCTACTTAAACCTTCTGTTTTTTAATCCGGGGGGGGTCTGGGGGTTATGGAACACCCCCCAGCACACTAGCAGTAATTATTGTATTCAAAAAGAAAACTCTTAACTTAAATTAACTAAGACTGAAAAGCTGGCTTTCATAAAGCTTTCTGTTTGAACATAATTGCTAGTGTACTGGGGGGTATTCCATACCCCCCAGACCCCCCGGATTAAAAACAGAAAGTTTAAATAGACTTAGAAAATCGAAAAGCCACTGGGAGAAAGAGTTCCCTTGGTGCATACTATCGCAATCCATAAATGCATTTAATTCTGAAAGACTGAAAATTTCTATTTCTTTTTTTTATAAGAATGTCAAGAAGGTCATGGAAGAAAAATCATTGGAATTCTTTGAGAATTTTTGGAATTCCATGGAAATCATTGGAAAAAATTGAGAGGCAGAGCCTTATTTTAACTAGGTGGCCCCTAAGCTCTAGCAAATTTCCGGGACCCTGATATTCGGGTGTAACAAATAGCATTGAAGGCCCAATTTTTGGGTTATTTTATCAGAATTTGATTTTTACTTTAAATGGTAAAATAGGTCCTGATCGCGACCTGATAGAAATTGAAATCATATGGACGAGGATGGTGTAGATCCCAATTTTCACCCCCCCCCTCTTCTGCTCGTTCTGCAGAGCCTTAGCTACTCGGTGGAGCTTGACAAAATTGCTAATGGTAATTGTTGCCCTTATTAATTACCGATTCAAATTATAGAATTTTGTAATTAATACGAAAAATTATGTGGTCTTAATTAAGGTTCTTTTGCAGATGGGCAATTAAAAATCATACCGAAACACGTAATAATTGTGTTTCTACCCTAAAACACGCCAAATTGAAACCGAGATAAGGAAAACACGATAATTTGTGTTTTTGAAGATTAAAAACCAAAAATTTATTGTTTCTCGTGTTTTAAATTATTTCCTGCAAGTATAATAATTGCGTGACTGTCTTATTTCTTAGTCTGGTGCACATAATTGCAAATACAATGCAGCAACTATGCAGTTATATAAATTAAGCAGTTTTTTGGGGATCGACACGAGGAGATGGTAGATAATGGGGCGCAATTTTTACGTTTCCTGTGCTTAATTTTTGTTTTAATTAACGATTAACGAAAGTCGATAAATAAAAGATGAAGTTGGATCGTTCGGCAAAATTGATATTTTGATTGATTTCCTCGACAAATTTCCTGCTGCTCTAGTTTTGGATTAGGGTTCCAATTTTGAATAAGGCTAACTTCGTTTAGTTTCTTTAATAATGGGGATGAGGGCTGACAAAATGTGTTGCACAGGAAGTGGTGGTCACGGAGGCAGATGTAGTTTCGGAAGCGCCACGTCCACATCCTGTTTGTCCACTTCTATACAAGAACAAACGACGCATCAGCCCAAACGTAATCGAATGAAAAAGTTTAGATTTACACTTCAACTGTAATTTCATCATACACAAAGAGGTGAAATGGCAATATTAAACGAGCGAATAATTAAGATGGCTTCGAGCATAAGCCAAGTAGGTCATCCTTAGGGAATAGGCAATACCTAAATTATCTAATATGGGAAACCCTTCAAATACGAAGCGCTGCGTAAATTCGGCGAAGCTTTATAAAATAGAACAGGTATTGGGGTGGTGACAGTGCGTGTGCGTTGTTAATTAAACCTATATCGATTAACTCTAGAGGGACTATGCACCACTGCAACGTCTAATATTAACTAACATCCCCTATTTCACTAACAAAAATATCATTAAATCTGCCCTCATTTTTTCGTCATTTAATAAACTTCCTCCAAATTAATTTCATTTTCATCATTTTTATCGAATCAGTCTCCAAAAGTTCCAATATCTGAAGAGCGAATCAACTGGCTGACACATTTAATTTGGAATGCTTTGTAGGCACCCACCTTTTGAATTTAAAAAAATTGGATGTAATTGACCTTATAGGGGAACGAACCGATCTAATTTTGGACCAGAATATCAAAATATCATCAAAAGTTTGTTAAAATATTTTGGAATTTATAAAGAACATTAAATTCCTGTATTTGTGAAAGTTTTTCAAGATTGAAATTCAAATTTTAAAATAAAATTTTTATTTTATAGTTCACTTCCGTTGGGTTTGACAGAAACAACCGTTACATCTAATTAGTAAGTACTGCTTTTCAATTTTGTAAAATTCTGACTTTCCAATTGTTAGTAATTGTACTAACCTCGGTATTCCAGTAATTATGTTCAAATGTTCAAAGTATATTCCATACAATTACTGAGATGTGTATTTTTCAAAATCAACATCCTAGGAAATTCAGAAAAACTTCGAAAATCTAGGAAATTTTAACAAATCCGAAAAAATCTTAGGAAATACGAATTCCAAGGAAATTCAAGAAAATTTTAGAAAATCTTAAGAATATAATATAGAAAAGCCTTTCTTGGTTTTTTAATTATTTCGAAAGGAAATCTAAAGGCAAAGCAAAGAAAATCTAACTAAAATTAGGTTACAGTTTTCCCCTTGACTTTGGATATAATAGCAATTAAGTTACATAGGTGTACGAAAAATGTTTAGTTCACATGAAAATTAACCCAGGGTTAACTAATTAACCAGATTTAACCGTGGGAATTAACTGATTTAACTCTGTAAGTTACACAATTACAAGGTTAATTGAAATTACACAAAAATAAAGTTACTCAAATACACAAAATGTAGATCTAATCCGGGGGGTCTGGGGGGTATGGAATACCCCCCAGTGCACTCTCCATTCGCTCGCCGAAAATAAGAAGTTATTCAGTTGCCAATTACCTCCAAGACCACAGTTGTAAAAGGTCGTGAGGTTTATTTAAATAAAAACCAATTTTGTTCTTCTTCTTCCTTCTATCGAAGTGGAGTCAACGTTACTATTAGTTCGTAAATATATCAACATCTGAAATTATCATGTGATACGTAATATTCAGCGAAGGTTCATCAGAAGGCAAGGGAGGCTTAGCCTCTTCTGAAATTCTGCACTATTAATTAAACTCATTAAATTTTAATGAAAATAGAACTATCAAAAGATAGATACTTTTTCCACAACACTTATCCAAAAATTAACACTAGGCCACCGCAAAATCAGAATCTCAGCCTATCATCTACATGCATCTAGTCGTCACATGGACCACGAGGTTTGACCGATGATTTCGAGAAAACTCCGATTACACAGATTAAACCGTAGGTGAGTATGAATCAAGAAATTCGAAAGTACTGGGGGGTATTCCATACCCCCCAGACCCCTCGGTCTAAAATCAAAAGATTTTTGTTAATGATCTTTCGCTTGAAAATTGTGCTTGTGAAATTTTCTCAGATTTCCCTTCACTTAAAACCGAGAAGAGCAGCGCTAAGAAAATGTAGTCTATAAATGAAGAAAAACCTGAGGAAATCCGAGTAAATGTAGCACATGCTACATAGCACATGAACTTTGCAGATGTTTTTAGTTGACGTTGCTAAGATAAAATTGGCCCTCAGATACATAAAATTTAGGTTTAATCCGGGGGTTTGGGGGGTATGGAATACCCTCCAGTACTCTTCATTCGCAGCAACGCGAATAATATTGAATTATCCCTCAAGTTTTCCCAAAGAAAAGTAAAAATTCAGGATTGTTTTAAAATTTTTCTCAACATATTTGCAAATTAGTCGTGGGAAAAGCTGAAAAGATTAATTAAAAGTAAAGAATAATTTTGTTAATTACATTTTGCAATAATCGATTTTGTGCAAGTGCGACTTCCAGTTTGATTAAAAATTTCCCATCTTATTAGTGTAAAGCGCCCTTAACGTAATTGTCTTGCATTTATCCGATTACTAATTGCATTATTGCATTGGGATTTGGAGAAATCGATAGGGAAGCATTTTAAGAGTGACGTGAAATGCTTAAATATTTTGCGATGTTGGTATTATATCCGGCACCTCATTTTTCAAAACCAAATGACGAATGAAACGATTGCAATAAAAATGCAGCACTAACTGTTGTGATAGCGAGTGAGTTTACGACACCCTTAGTACATTTTATTGTTCTTTTCCTTGGTTTTTACTTTCGACTACGGACCTTTTATGAGCGACTTCCACTAAAATACAAATAAAACGCTAAGCATCTTCAATCTCTTTTGAAAGCTGGAATTGAGGCGGCTGGACCACCTCTCTACGTGTTATTTGATTTATTGGGTGCGGCTTCTGACCCCCTATATCTTAATAGAAAACCTCCACCCTCAAACAGCAATGAACTCTTCTAGCATTCGTGCAGCAAACATTACACGTTTAAGTTTACATCAAAAGCGCCCATGGTTATTCACTTTCAGATAATTTATTTACTAAACTCAATTTTCAGTTGGTAGTTAATTTCGCTTCACAAAATGTTCATTCGATTATAAAAGGTTACCTTGCAAAAAACTCATCGAAAAATGCATTGCACA
The DNA here is from genome assembly GCA_958510845.1 of Cantharis nigra. Lineage (NCBI taxonomy): Eukaryota > Metazoa > Arthropoda > Insecta > Coleoptera > Cantharidae > Cantharis > Cantharis nigra. The sequence goes on along the minus strand of OY294030.1, from coordinate 45,962,940 downwards.
AAACTTTTGCCAGCAAAAAATTTAATTGCCAAAGTTAATCACAAATTGTTTAAAAATTCGAATTCAAAGAGCGCTCGAATGTGTGAAATATTCAGAGGTGTATTATGGGGGAGGTATGCGGCTATGTGTCCTGATGAAAACTATAAAGCGTCCGCTATAAAATGCGATAATAGAAATTATGTTCATTTAATTACGAGAACATTTTGGCCGCAGTCTCAACTCGTAAAATATTTTCCTTATGACTACTAAACGACCTGGAACCGCGATATTGCATTCATGTTCTAAATACATGCGAACCCCTTTTACTTATTTTCGATCGTAAAATGTCCAAAATACCTAGTAAAATTATTACCCCAACTTCCTACGTTTCATTTTGGCGTTAAAAACTTTAAGACGGGCCTGCATAACTACAGCCCCGAGAAAATTGTACAATTTGATACCAAAAATAAGTTATAGCGATGCATTTTAACACAAAGCGCCGTAGGAGCTTTTTTAAATCCAAACATTCAGTAAGATTGTATCGCAACTTTTAAGGCTTTTTTATTATTTTTAAATTCAAACTGCATAGAAACAGAAGTTTACGAAGAGTAATTCGAGTCTGAAATACAATCTGAATTTTACAAAAAATTACAAATTATTTTTAAAAAGGATTATTCAAAAATTTGGGTAAAAAAAGGATCAGAAACCGTAAAAATGCGGTCTAGGACGTTTGAACGCGGCCGGTTGAACGCAGCCGATTGAACGCAAAGCCGGTTGAACGCAGGGACGTTTGAACGCGAGGACGTTTGAACGCAGGAACGTTTGAACGCAGGGACATTTGAACGCGAGAAATTAGATGCAATTGCACACCCCTTGTTATATTTAAATATGGGATGATATTCTGCATGAACGACTACGGATAGCTGAAAAAAATGTAAACTGCTCTCCAAAGAAAAAAATCAAAACCAATCTCTAGTCTATTAATTACGTAAGGCGATTTTGGCAGTTTTTTGACTCCCCCCCCCCCTGGTGAGATGTTATAAGATTTGGCTCAAACCCCCCACCCTAATCTCACGTGAGATGTTTTTTTTTGCTTATAATTTAACCCAGTTTTCTCGCAATTTTACAGTTTCTTGCGGATAAAAAAAAATTACGTGATATTTTCCGAGATCCCTCCTTTTCCCCACGTGAGATTGGATGAGATTCTGATCGCCCCCTCCCCAAATCTCAAATTAAATAAAAAAAACTATCCTAAATGTTTTGTATATTGTTTATTTAAAAAACCTATAAATAAAAAATATTAAATTAAATTATTAAATCGGTAACCTAATAATAACGTATGGCATTTAATTAATATGAGGAGTACTGTAACATGAGACAGTTTCTACAAACTTATTCCAAAAATTAGGGTTATGGTAAACTACCCAAGTAAATTGCCTTTAAAAGTATCTGTTAGTATCTGTTATTGGTTCATTCTATTAATTATCCAGGAGCTGTTGATCAATTCTTACCACGATTAGAAGATTCTGAATCATCTGATTTGCCGTAGTTGCGTTTATTAAAACCGATCTTCCGCTCTGCTCCCCTACGCTCTGGACCGCTTTGACAAACGCTGTACTCACTAAAAATATCCCCCTAGTCCGGTCCTATTCGGCAAAGTGTGCTACTAGGAAGAGGGTGACCTCCCGCGATGTGCATACTTACGCCTTTGCCATGGCGTACCTGAGCTTTTGCCTCCCGGGGCGGTCTTAAAATTTTCCCCCCCAACCCCCCCTTTAATATTTATTTTAAATATTTGTTTATAAAAAGAATTTTGTTTTTAATATTTAAAAAAAAAATATTTTTGTACAAAAAGAAGCAAAATGTCGCCCCTAAAAATGTGCCGCCCGGAGCAGTCCGCTCCTACCCCCCCCTAGGTACGCTAGTGTGCCTTTGTAATTAATTATAAGTACTATTAAAAAATATTATTATTTTAAATAATAATTAATAGACCTTCTTTCCCAAAACTTTTGTGTAATTAATGGACGGCCCCTAATTTGATCATAATAAAGTGCATCGGTCATAAGTCGGGGAGGGTGCAATTTATCATGTTCAAATGTCCTTATTATGAGTATATTTAAAAAAATTTTAATAAATAAAATAAAAATTAATTATAAAAATATAATATTAAAATAATAATGAGAAGAAGACTGTCACGGCCTGGCACTTGCATGCGTCGATTGCTAAACCGAAATCACCGGTTCGATCCCGGGCGGAGTAAAAATTTTATTCTGACCGTCTTCCCTCGGCAGGGAATGGAAAACCACCGAGGTATCTGCCTAGAGAACCCTTCTAAAGAAAAATAAGTGGTCACTATGCTCTTACGTAGAGCGAAGAAATCTGAGAGAAAATAATAATATTTAAATATAATAAGGGGGGTGGGTGCAATTGGATATAATTTCTCGCGTTCAAATGTCCCTGCGTTCAAACGTCCCTGCGTTCAACCGGCTCTGCGTTCAAACGGCCGCGTTCAACCGGCTGCGTTCAACCGGCCGCGTTCAAATGTCCGGCTCCGGTAAAAATGTAATGCGTATAATGTATTGGTTGTTTTCATGTTATTAACCCCGCCCATTGTGTTCCTCTATTCTCTATAATAGCATCTATACCAGGGGTGGCCAACAGGTCGATCGCAAAGCAATTTTTAGTCGATCATAGTTTCCAAAACTAGGCGTGATTCATAATAAACCGAAGAGGAAACCGCTGGGGAAATTTGTTGTAGAAGTGAAGGGAAATCTGAGAAAATTTAAGGAAATCTTAGAAATTACAGATAATCTTTCTTTTTAACTTTTTTGAAAGGAAATTATGAAACAATGCAAAAGAAAATCCTAGAAAAATTTAGGAATTCTGGAGAAATTTTAGGAAATCCAGAGAAATCTACAGAAATCCAAGAAAATGTCATAAAAAGAAATCTGGTGTATTGGGTCTGTGCTTTCCTTATGGGGGGAGGGGGGTATGGAATACCCCCCAGTACTTTTGAATTTCTTGATTCATTCGGTTTAATCTGTGTAATCGGAGTTTTCTTGAAATTATCGGTAAAACCTTACGGTCCATGTGATGACTACATCATTTGCATGTAGATGATAGGCTGAGAATTCTGGTTTTGCGATAGCCTAACGTTAATTTTTGGATAAGTGTTGTGGAAGGAGTATCTATCGTTTGATATTTCTCACAATTGAAAATTTACGTTGTTATTTTTATGAAAATTTTATTATATTTCAGCAGAGGCCTCCTCTGATGAACCTTCGCTGAATATTACGTATCACATGGTAAAATATCAGATGTGGTAATAAGGTGATTACGAAGCTGATGGCAAAATCGATTTATAAAATAAAATGTATAGATTTAAAAGTTGCAGAAAAAAATGAATCCAAGATAAATGTATATTCTTTGCTCCTTGCTGCGTGGTTTCCCGTTTGATATAATAATGGTCTTTGCAAACAATACTTCTTCCTACAAGCTATTCGTCAACAATGTCCAACTACGGACACGTGTTTACGTTCACCATTCAACACCGGATGCTCTTTTATGAGCAGCATCAAAAAAACTCGTGAATTATTTTCGCCCCAGCGGCTTTAACGCATTTCGGTAGCACGAGACGTTTGGTTATGGTTAGCTCAACTTCTTCAGCATTTTCGGCTATCGCGGAACAAATATATCGACTGTTAAAGAAAGCGCTATATTTTTGTGCCAAAAATAAAAAATACATCACGATTTAAGATTTACAGTCGTGTAATAATACATGTTTATGTTGTATGCTTTTTATGAATATGGGGGACTTGGACGAATGGAACGACGCTTAAGATACCATCGATCTAATGTTTATGGCCGAATAAATTCCAATGTTTTCGACAAAATGCGATAAAACAACAAAGTTTCAAGCATATTTTACATTGTCATTTTTAAGCATTTCCGAAATCGCTCGTCGGAGCAGCGGTTAGCGGCCAAAATTTTCCAAGCTAATTTGTTCATTGCAGTTATTGTTTTAATTATTTTCCCGACACTTGACTTATTTTAAAACTATTCCTAGAGCATCGTGCGGCACCTCGAGAGCAGTCAAGAGCTAACTCATAATTTCACTAACACGAGTAAGTACCGAAATGGGACACGTAGAATTAATCTTGATTATAAAGGAGCCAGAAGGAAGAGGGATGATATTTATATACCATGAAAATTGTAATGAAATTCTGTTGTTTCTAGTAGACTGGGAGTTTCACTTGATTTAAAATGAACATAATTGTACCGTCTCGTGTTTCCTTATTCACTTTACTATAAACATAGAAAGTTGAAGTTAGCTTTCCAGTCCCACCTGTGTCAAATTAAGAATAAGATAAAACTGTCCCGACGGCTGCCGTCGCAAGCCATAAACAAATTTTCTTTTCTTATACACCTTTTTAATTTGTCTGTTCATCTTTTTAATTTATTTTACTCCAAACATAGGCTGCTCGTAACAATCGCCAAAAAGCGCTTGCGGTGCTTGCTCGGACGTACAGAGCCGGATTGGCAATGTTTGGGAATTTTGTTTAATTGATTTTTGGTTTTTAGAATTAATAGTTCATATTATGTCATTTTTAAACAAAATAGTAAACTCAAAATCCAACAAAACAATAATATAACAAATAAAAAACTTACCTGTCTTAGTTTTCTCACATAATTTATATTTGTTCAGACTAAACTTTACTAAAATAAACAACAAATTCACCAAGGAAAAGCGGGATATGGGGAAAGTGTGTAATAGCATAAGAAGTATATTATACTGTAATAATATACACTTATCCTGCAAAAATAGTACACACTTTCCCGAGTTCAATTTCGGAGGGGTAAGTGTGTGCTAGCGGTAAATCAATTTTCAAAATAAATAGTAACAGTAGGTTAAACTTTAGTGGTTTCTTGTTCTATTTAACCAAAACAGCATTTAAAATTTTTATTATGTGCACTTATATAATATATAGTATATCCCCAGTATATCCCCAGTATACTCTCTATTCGTTCGCCGAAATTAAAAAGTTGTTCAGTTCAATAACCTCCCAGACCATAGTTGTAAAAGCTCGTGAGATTTATTTAAATAAAAAACAAATTTGTTGTTGTTCCTCTTCTTTTTTCAGGCCTTCACCTCGGGTTCTTTTCTATCGAAGAGGACCCGGCGTTACTGTTGGTCAATAACCGTAAGCATAAAAATTGTTTTACATCTGAAATAGCTTGCTCGGCTCTTCTCAGATGTGCCCGTAACCCTGGATTTTTTGTTGATGAGGGCAAATCATCAACCCAGGGGGACCGCCGGCTTAACGTGCCCTCCGAAGCACGGAGACGATCATAAGAAATTTTAAACTCTTTCCAGATTCAAACCTATATTTTCCCTCCAAAATTAAGAAATTATTCAGACCCAGTCGTAAAGGCTCGCGAGGTAAAATAAGGAATATTTTGCAGGATGCAGAATGCAGACTATATTTTTTACAAATCGCAAAACACGATGGTCGACGGTCTACCCGACTCAGAAAAAGAATTTCAACCAATGAAACTATAAGAAGTATTAAGATTCTTAATATACAAGTATTTGTAAGAAAGTTTCACTCATTCTGATTGAAATGTTTAAGTGTTTCGAACAAGGGGTAACTATCTCGAAAATTTTCTGTAGGTACACTTATTTGGAATTCCCTTGGAAATCTCTAAAATTTCCTGGAAATCATAGAAATTTTTAGATTGGAACTAGTTTGGAAATCAAAGGCGGATTCAGGTGAAATTCATGGCAAGGGTAAACGAGCAGTAGTGAGGAGGAGATAAATAAATAAAAATAAAAATTAAATTAGTAGATTTTATTGGTTTTTGATGAGTCATGAGGAGGGGGTTAGATAGCCCTGTTACCTTCCCTCCCTACCAAACTTACAATATGGAAATTTGAGAAAATTCTATTACTTTAAGAAATCTAAAAAAGCTTAGGAAAGCCAAGGAAATCTAAGAAAATTAAAAAAACTAAAAATAAAACTTATCTCGATTATTCTTAAAGCTAGCCACTCACGTATCTGCGCCGCAATCCGATTCTGTAGAATTGAACTTGGTCGGATGGGATCGGTCAGTCTGCTGCAGTCTGACCGGCTTGTCTGCGATCCGATCCGACCAAGTTCAATTTTGTCGCATCCTGTAGAATCGTACTGTGGCGCAGGAACGTGAGTGGGGCTAGCTTAAGATTTCCTAATTTCATAAGATTTTCCTTCACTTTTTTATTTCACGATTCCTTCTTGTTCCATGTTTCCAGCAACAAACAAGGAAGAAATCATCAAAAAATCTGGTGTAGTGAAGAGAAATCTGAAAAAATTCGAGGATATTCCAGAAAATCTCCAAGATAAATAGGAAATCCGAAGAAATGTAAAAAATCATATGAAATTTTAAGTTTTTAATTTTAAATTTTGAGATTTTTTTTAAAAGCTTTTATTTTTTCAAATTTCCCTTTAGTTTTGTATATGATGATTTCCAGTTGGATTTCCACTTAGGAGGGGTAGGACTGAAAGAAAATCTACAAAAAACCTGAAAAATGTTAAGAAATCTCGGAAAATCCAAGAAATAGAAATATCAAATAAATCTTTCAAAATTCAAGGATATGTAGAAAATCTTATCATTTTCGGGAAATCGGGAAAATCCAAAGGAATCTCAGAAAAATCTAGAAAGTTTCAGGATCTGAGGTCATCTTGTGAAATGGAAAATCCTAAAAAAAAAAATTTCAGAAAACTGAAAAAATAAAACAGCTCATCTATAGTATTTTTAACATTTTCTAATTGTCTAATTACCTAAATACTCAAATTTCCCTTCAGTTGTACGCAAGAGCAGATTCAGGAGAAATTCATGGCTGAGGTAAATGAGGCTAGGGAGGGTAAATACATATTTTTTAAATTTAAAACAAAATTTAGTAATTTATTGGTTTAGATGAGTCATGGGAGGGGGGTGAACAGTTACCCCGTTAAATCTCCTTTGTTGGAATTCTTTGAGAATCTTTGGAATTCCGAATCCTGTGAACAAAATTATTTTGAGATATTTACCCCTTGGTCTCGAATAATATGCGACGTTGCGGAAATGTAAGCAATCCATTTGTATTCTTTTCTCAATTCACCCTCGCATATCAAACTAATTTCGTGTTAATTCGATGTTTTATCAATATTGCATTGTTTGTACTGCAGTTGCGACTTACATTGCATAGTGGAAAGCCACGAATGGATTGTGTGTTTTGGAACAATTAATATTTTAATTAGATAATACGGATTTTAATTTAAATTTCTCATCCGAAGGAGCTTAACTTAAAATCAAATTGTTCTAAATTGTGTATTTAGCAAAAATTATTAAACGATTTGCAAATATTTTGTTATCTTTTAAACAAAAATGTTTAAACAGCGGGCGTCGTATAACGAAATTTCTATCGATTGTACTTTTTTTATGCCGTGGAAGAGCTGGGGCAATTGGAAAAATGTAGTAGACCGAATAATTTATTTCGACACGCTTTTTGGTATCAAGTTAAAGCAAATATTATTTATTACGTAAACGCTCACATCGGTGTTTCTTCCCCAGGCAACTGTGAAAATTATTTCAACACGAAAAACCCTCTCTCGTATTAATTTTACTAAGATTATGAAAATTTTTAATTTTACAAAAAGTCGACTCCGCACAGTTTAACCCTCAAAAGTTTATGCAATATAATAATTTAGGGTCGATTGCCTCTAGTTCATTTAAATATTCAACATATATTTAAATTAAGTGGACCTTATTCAGATATTCGCACTAAATTAGGTTTTAGAACAAAAGCTGGGTTACAAATTAGTTATATTTTATGAGAAAAATAATTTCATAAATATTTTAGCTTAATAAGTTTACTGGTCGGAGACTGTCCTTATGTCCCTGTGACGATAAAAATGTTTTATGTGTTTATGAATTCTGTTTGAAAGTTAATAAAAAATTTCCACACCATTATGATTATCATTACTTTTTACTATATTACTTTTATTTTTCTTTTCGTATATAAAAGTCGAGATATACAAAAAGCAGCTTAGAAGTGTGGCAGGTCGAGCTTATTAATAAAGATCAAGTAGTTTAAAGTAATAGTATATTACGTACCGAGCTGGTAATACAGTTCCGAGTATCCAAACTGTTCGGAGGGTCTGGGGGTGTGGAATAACTCCCAGCCCAATTGTTATTTGCATTTTTGTGTAACATAGTACGACAAAGGGTTAGTTTTGGTTGGCACATTATGCTATTAAATTGATGAGGTTTCAGTGTGTAGTATTTCATGCACAAATTTGTTAGGAGTATCGCGCGTCCCTTGAAGCACCTCGGGGGATGCTGCGGTATAACGTCACTACTCAAACAACGACGTTGTTGCTTCGAGTTACTGTTATTTTTTGTGAAAGCGAGAGCTAATTGACAGTTTTAGTTTAATTTCGAGACGTGGAACGGACACGAATGTATGTTACGAATGTTCTAGGTTGGTAATTCGATGTTACAAAGAGTAACGGAATTCTGTTAAGTGGAGTTGTCAGCGGATTTGCATACAATGGTCATAAATTCATTGCACCTAATTGAATACGACAGGGGTGGCACCACGGGTGCGGTTGGTCGATGAAATTGATATATGCAAAATCTATCGGAAACAGGGCAGCCATAAATGTATGTTATTAGAGATTTGAGTCGAAAAAAAGTTTAAATAAATTGAACCAATAGTCTGAATCAAGTTAGCGTCGAACGTCAAAAACAGAAACGCAGACCCTCGTAACAATCAAGTAAATTTTCTCAAATCTGTGAAACGTGCTTTTCTTTTTCCTTAGTTGACCGTTGACTACTTGACAATTCTTTCCACATGTCACTTTGTATTCCATGCCCTTAGAAAGCAATTCGCTCCCTCGTACCACCAGAACTACGCATTTGAAGTCGCGTTCTAAATTTAAAACAAAAGAAATATTTGAATTTCGGACGACGAAAGCCACTAACAAAGAGTTCGGAGGCTGTTGAATATTTCCACTGGACGTGATGAAGTAAAACAAATATCTGGACTTTAAGGGTGCAAGCCAAATGAGTCAACATTGGACTTTTTTCGTATTCTGGGCCATACAAAACCGGGAATCAAAAATTTAAAGTATTGTAAGCACCTCTTTAGCGCTTATTAAAATTATTCGCTCCGGAGAGCACAGGACAAAGCGCCGCTAGTTAAATCACCGGAACGCGGCCTTTGTTTTTTGTTTAATCAAAAAAATCTTTTATTTCGTTTTAAACATTAGGTATTTCGTTACTACTTTGTGCTTTTCAAAGTGAGGGCGCATGAAGCGTCCCTAAAATTTCCAATGCGGATTCGAAACAGGAAATGTATAGTCTAGCCCGACCGACTGCGAGCTTTTTATCAGTTAAGCCACTGTTTATTAGTGAAAAGAAACAAACGAACGTGTTTTTAGAATTTTTCGAGTTACTTAGTCGCATAATTTAGGAATCTTATCTAAACTCTAAAAATAGTTGAACATATTTAAAAGCTTCTGGCTACAGACTAAATAAATCGACTTTATAATTTAACACAAGAACAACATTTTGTGGAAAATAAAATAAAATTTTTATGTAACTTAATTCTCGTGTGCTTGATAATTTCGAGTTAGAGAGGAGAGAGCCCCGCCACGGCTTTTAATATTCATATCCGTCTAATTAACTTGGCCGCTAATTTAGTTAAGTTGATTAGTGAAAATTGTGTTTTAAAAATTTTGATCACGATTAAAAGTTTTTAATCAAATCGGTCTGATGTACAAGGTACTTGCTTATTCATTCCAGGACTTTATCAAGAATAAAATTAAGAGAGATTTCTTAACGACGTTACTTTTGTTTAAAGAGAAGTAAACAAGACCGGATTTCAATTGCATTATATTGAAAATTTTCCTTTTAAACTTGTATTGGAAGTGAAAACTGAAAAGTAATTTTACATTAAAATTTTGTTTGCGAAATCCTTGCAGCTACACACATGGTCGTACACACGACTCTTCTTGTAATCTTTATGGAATAAGAATGTTACGAAATAGGGCGACTTAAAACACGCACAAAACTTTTTAAATTTCAATACTTTTCCTTTATATTTTTTCAAAACAACTCGCAATAAACACGATCCATATCATTCGGATGAACGATTTTTAAAATACCTATCTCCTTTTACAAGTGCATTCGCTTCGTATTTGAAAAACTAATATAAATTTTTTTAAATTATTCAATTTCTTTCATATTGCTCGTATTTTTTGCCGCCTCACACCCTCCCCAAACTTTGAAAAAAGCCGGATAAACTGAAAAAAAAGACAAATCTGTAGTTTTTTCGTTCATTGGGGTCCCAAAAGTATACTTTGAAACGACCACAAACAATTTACAAAGTGCGATTTTCCCACAGTGCAGAGATAAGTAATGTGTGTCCGAGAAGTTGTACACGATTGTCTCGCAGGATAACGTAGAAGTCCAGGAATAGTAGTCAGTCCTGAGGGAGTACACGAACCAATTTCCGTCTGGTTCTACTTGATGAGGGTTTATATCTCTCTTGTACAAATGCTATTGTTGATAGTACAATTTCTACATTAGTATTTATTGCAAATACATATGGCCGTGCATAGATAATTAATTGAATTTCCTAAATTTTCTCTATTTACCTAAAATTAAAATTTCTATTATGTAAAGCAATAACAGCGAAATGTTCTGAAATAACTCCAAATTATACAGATTCTCGAATTGCTAATGCATTTTGGGGATAATAACAATAATGACTAAAGTGCAATTTATCGATTACTAAATGGAGTGCATAATTTTCCAATATAACCTACCTAACTCGATTCAATACTAATAAATTCCCCTGGGAGCGCCATGTTTTAAAAATAAATACATTATTAATCCGTAATGTTAACCACCGCCATAACATCATAAAAACGTTATTAGACCAATTACGACACAGACAAAACACGAAAAAAGGTCTGCAGCAGCCACTTTTTAAAATTAAAAAAGAAACTTTCCCCGACGCTTAGATGTTTGTTCTATGTAATTTAGTGGTAATTTTTCAATATTGTAGAATTACAAAATTTTTTCGATATTTTTTTAAGATAGAATAAGAGAGAAAAAATGTGCAACGACAGAAATAAAAATGTAATTACATTATTTTGTCCAAATTAAATTTGGACTAAGAAAAGTTTTGTTTAAAAGGGGGGCAGCCTCCGTATTGCTTTTCTACTAACAAGATAATCCTTCCCCGAAACAGCCATCTTTCAAATTAAAAAAAGGTGATTGGCCTAGCAGTCAGCGTGATCAACTACTAACACTATAATATTGCCATCTTAATTAAGATTGTCTTTGATTAATCTGAGTTTTCTTTTTCTATACAAGTTTAGTAAGCAGACGATATACTTTCACAAAAATTAAAAAATACGTAAATGCATCAAACTTTTTATTACACTTCTTTGGTAAAGATAATAACGGACAAAATACTCAACTTGGAAAGGACCCCGCACCATTCTTATGGGAAAATGTCTTTCTGAAAATGTTAACACAAAATGTCTAAAACGTTTTGCAGTTAAAGCGATTTTTATATGTCAAAACCGGTTTCAAAATCTGCAATTTACATTGTCAACATAGGAGAGTTCTAATATTTTTATTAGCCACTATATGTTCCCAGTGCTTTTTAAACTCAAAACGTAGGTGTCAATCCGGAAGGGTCTGGGGGGGGGGGGCATTTTTTACCAAATACCTAGAATTGACGTAGATTCCGATGAGAAATATTTATTTACCAATGAGGTATTTGGCATAGAGTGCACTGGAGGGCATTCCATGTCCCCCAGATCCCCGGATTGACACGTTTTGTGAATTTAAAAAGCAATTTCTATTTCGTTGCACCGATTTGGGGGGGCCTCCATTAATTACGTAAGGTGATTTTAGTGATTTCTAGACCCCCCTTGGTGAGATGTCGTGAGTTTTGGCTCGACCCTCTCCTAATCTCACGTGTGATATTTTGAAATGATTATTTTTAGTGTAAATTCGTTAATCTGTGCTTGATTGCGTTGGATTTATTTAAAAAAATATAATTTGCTTAATTATTTTTATTTGGGACTAGTTAAGATAAAAAAAATTGAAGCTTAGGCTTCGAGGCTATGTTCGAGGACATAGCCGTTAGGTTTTACGTGAATACGTCGTCTTAAGCTTTTGCAGAATATTGACAATTCGAAATTTATCACCAGTATTTAGCTGATCGGTAGTCCTGGGCGAAAACGGGTATCTCTCAACGATGTATTCACGTAAAACCTAACGGCTATGGCCCAGAACATAGCCTCGAAGCCTAGGCTTCAATATATACAGACACTTTTCGTTGCATGTTTTTATTAAATTTTTAAACATGCTACCGATTTTATAAACGTATTTATGTTAAAAATTACGTGATATTTGCCAGACCCCTCTCGCCCCCTCGTGAGATTCGGCTAGACCCCCTCCCCCCTAAACGCCTCACGTAATTAATGTACGCCCGCTTTTGACTTTTATGTCAAAAAATGGTTTCAAAATGTGTAATTTACATTGTCAATATACGAGGGTTCGAATATTTTCATTAGCCACTATATGTACCTAGTGCTTTTTAAATTCAAAATGTAGGTGTCAAACCGGGGGGTCTAGGGGGCATGGAATGCCCTCCAGAACATTTTTTACCAAATATCTCGAATTGACGTACATAGATTCAGATGAGAAATATTTACGAATGAGGTATTTGACATAGGGTGCACTGGAGGGCATTCCATGCCCCCCAGACCCCCCGGATTGACACCTAAGTTTTGTAAATTTAAGGGGCAATTAAGTACATAGTAATTGTACATACGTAGTAGGTACCTACATAGTTCTATTTCGTTGCACCGATTTTGAGATTCAGGTAATAATATTCTTTATATTCTACAGAGTCTTCTTTGAGTCGCTGCTAGTCAAAAAGGGGGGGCAACACAATTAAAATATTCAAAATTGAAGACAATGAAATTTTTAACAAAAAATGTCTGAAAAGTTTTGCTGTAAAAGCAAAGAGTATTATATATATATATAAAGAGACAGCTCTTATGATTATGGCTTATGAGTATACCTGTCACAAGTATTTTTTGATGGCTCTGCTACGCCATCTAGTAGACGGGGTAAGATCTACGTTTCAATTTTTAATTCACGGCTGATTCTTATATACAGAGTGCTATTTTTGCAAAAATAAGTTTTTACATATTAATTTCCTATGTTCGGCTAACTCATTCAGCACCCTGTATATAAAAGACTAAAAATTAAGACGTAGAGATCACCCCCGTCCACTAGATGGCGTAGCAGAGCCATAAAAATATACTTGTGACAAGTATACTCATAAGAGCTGTCCCTCTATATATACATATTACATACTCTTTGGTAAAAGCAAATTTTCATATGTTAAAATCGGTTTCAAAAGTGTTTTTTAAATTCAAAACGTAAGTGTCAATCCGGGGGGTCTGGGGGGCATGGAATGCCCTCCAGTACATTTTTTACCAAATACCTCGAATTGACGTAGATTCAGCTGAGAAATATTTACCAATGAGGTATTCGGCATAGGGTGCACTGGAGGGCATTCCATGCCCCCAGACCCCCCGGATTGACACCTACATTTTGTGAATTTAAAGAACAATTAAGTACATAGTTCTATTTCGTTGCACCGATTTTGAGATACAGATAATAATATTTTTTGTATTTTGCAGTCTTCTTTAAGTCGCTGCCAGTTAAAAAAAGGGGGCAACAGAAACAAAATTGAAGACAATGATTCTGCCGTAAAAGCGATTTTTATATAATGTCAAAAAACGATTTCAAAATGCGCAATTCACATTGTCAACATAGGAGGGTTCGAATATTTTCATTAGCCATTAAACATCCTCACCCATATTCAACTGACGATCACATATTTAAAAATAATTAAATAAATCTGGACCTTTTGGAACTTATAATTCGGAAACTGCTCGTTACATCAAGTTGGGCCCATTGAGACATTTGTTCAGAATGATGAGAAGTACAACATATCCAAACACCAGCCAAATCTACAGAAAAACACTTTACTATAAGAATGATGCGGGGTCCTTTGAATAGAAAAATTTAAAAAATTTAATTTTTGCATCGCTTCGACTATTTTCCTTTAAGTTTTTTTCAAAAGTCTCGTATTTTGCGAAGCACTTTAAATAAAAATATTCTATGCTTTTAGTTTTAAAATTTTAGATTAATTTTCCTCAATATTATAGTAGTATGACTGCCTGATTTCGACACAAACTTGAAAGAAAATTCTCTAATTTCAATTAGAATGTGCGGCTTCTCCATTTATGTCTCGACTCCTTCAATACCTTGATAGGGTGGAATTTTTGTTGGCTCAGATGATATTCGTAGTTATGTATTTAATATATATTCAAAATTTCTATATGTTTTCTCTCTCTTTTTGTGACGTCAGATGTCATATTTCTATACTATGGACCCAGTAAATAGATTTTTCGTACTTTTCCATGCGATCGAAGTTCGGAAAGGTGACCGCTAACATAACAAAAAGAAAACAATAGAAGACCCCAAACCAGTGACCGTTCTTCTGCTGGGAAGCCCCTTAATGCTACGTAATTGATTTTTGTAAGTATTCCTTAAATCCTACAAATCTGCCGCTCTTGCCTATATCGATCATGCTGCTTAACGAACGTATAAATATATAAATTCCCGACTCTTGGTTGCACAGAAATTCTTTTTGTTAGAAAGCAGGAGAAATGAAGTAGTAGTTTATCCATGCACGTAAATAACTTAGAAGTATTGATTTGGTATTTTAATAACTGTAATGCATCCATAAAGTAACAAAGTATGTACAAAATTTGTCTAAACCGTGTGATAAACTTGACCCAAGTATAATAAATACCAAACTCAAGTCGCAATTCGGAGACCGGAGTTTAATAATCCAGTACTATTTTGTTTTACTGCTGCGGGGAACCGCAGCCGGACTCTCGCTTCGATGACTCCCTTGCCTTTCTATTTTACAGAGCTTTTAATTGTGATCCCCATGCCACAGGTTATTGGACGTCCAAAAATATAACTCAGAGTCCTAAGGGACACACAAAACTCCTATCTAATCAACAGTAAAAAACTAAACGCCCCCGAAAAAATAAACTACGATTTTATTATTATATCGTTAATGAAATTTAAATTTATGCGCCAATAATTTTTACACTCTAACTTCCTTTTTGTTTTAATTTTTAAATTTACCCTGCCAAAACCCAATTTTGCGGTACAAAAACAAAAGTTGTCCGAATCTCCGAAGTAGATTAAACTTCATGTTTTAAATAATAAATTTTTGAATTATGCAAATTAGCTCAACGCTCAACAATGTGCGGACGGTCCTGCTTACTTTTCGATACGGCTTTTCATTTCACAATTATTTTTCTTTTGTTTCTAATTAAATGCGAATCAAATTTATGACGACTTTATGCACCTAAAACAGACAATGGCATAATGGGGAGGTAGATAATAATATATAATTATTATTAATAATATCCGAGACGGTGCTATCAAGCGACTACCAAATGAGACACATCAAATTTTAGCTTTTATGGTAATAGTCGCATCATATCGCGGTCGTCTTCCGTTATTAGATACTGACCGCAATCTACAGCTTCGAGCTATGTTCTTCATCAACCATATAATGTCACTCGCAATATTAAAGACAAAGTTAACTAACCGCACACCACCTTTTAAGCAACATCTTGAGTCTTGAGATGACATAAAATAAACAACAACTAAACGTTTCTTCCTGAAAGCTTCCATTATTACAAAATGCTTCCGTACGAGAAAATGCCGAAATTTAATTATCTAACCTATGAAAATGCAAACAATACAGGAAATTGATCAAATTGGTCGCTCAGCACACGTATGTACTTCACAAACTTCCCGAGTACATCATGATAATTTAAAAAAGTTAAGGACAGGAATGGCAATGGAATTTTGAAGTCCGCACAAAAGTGCTCACAAGTAGACTTCGCCTGGTGAATGCAAATCTCTTCAAGTTTTCCAGCGGAAATGTTAGAGTTTCCTTTTTAAATTTATAGAAAACCATTATTTATTGTGTGGAAACCGAACCTACGCTCCCAAGAACTGTAAACTATATCTTAAAGCTAGCTGACGTTTCACGGTTGATCAAGTGGCCAGCTATGAGCGGAATAGTAGAAGAACAAATCTGGTTCTAAATCATTTTTCGGCGAAAGTTCATCCGTCAGCTTTCTTTCTAGAATAAGTTTATCTCTATGCAAACAGACCGTACGTCCTGATGCGACTCGGCAAAGCAATCCCAATGGACCTGCTGCACCAACAAATGCGCATAAATCAATAAGGTACATATAATCAACAATAAAAATTTTCAATTTTGATGAATCAAGCTGACCCAGTTTTCCTGGCTACATTTTTCCACTTATAAATAATCAATTTAATCGTGAAAGGAACTGATGAGTCATAATAACGACGAAAATGTGTAATTTTTGAATCGTGAGCAATGCAAAGGCAACATTGTGTAATTTGTTTTTCACTAACAATGTTTTCTAATAAGTGTCAACCTGCCATGTTTAATGGTCAATGTGCTTACTGATAACTACCCCTCATGTTTGCATAATCTTCGAGAACTCAATAACTGCCCTTATCTAAATACGCAAGTACACTATTCTAGTTAAACATACCAGAAGCTGGAGGCGGTTTCCCAAATTAGTTGCATTTTATTAAGGACCAAACTGTTGGCATCAAATAGTTGTTCTCATTACTTCCGGAAAAACTATTTCCTCCTTTTTGTTTCAAATAAATTATAATTTAAGATTCAAGAAAAGTTTATATTATTGATATGCAAATTCAGCACGACTTCATGAAACTTTTAAAAATGAACGAAAGATCTGATACAAAAAATTAAGATTGATGAGTTCGGCTTTTCCACTACTTGTTGAGCCTGTCAATTAAAAAGTAATAAATTAAGTTTGCAAAAATCACAAAATCTCTCGGTTTTACCGAGCTTCGAGGCTCTGTTGGGCTGGCTACCCTGTGGTCAGTACGCGGCAGACCTCGTATATTATCATAAACGCGAGCGTCTGAAGTAATTTTTTTTAGAATACTGAAAACAAGCTTGATGAAAATGAGTATCTACCTACGTACGTTATTAATTAATTTCAAAATACCAGACGCAATAAAAAATAAATTAAACGTTTAAATAAAAATTTTCATTAATACAAATGAAAAGGTTGTTTTTTGTGTAAGTGTCTGTGAGCAAAAACTTGCATACACAAAATATTTCTATATTAAAGTTTTAAACAATATTTACTCGACAACAATAATAAGGGAAAGTGGAATAAATTCGAACTACAACCATAAAACCTTAGCTCTCGAGAACTGCATCTTAATTATTAAATATAAAAGCCAGGGGCGGAACTAACGGGTGCGCTGCACGCGGGCCCCCTGCTAAAAGGGCCTCCAATTGTACTGTGACCTTTTTAATCTTAATAAAAATCCCAAAAATAGGAGGTGCAACTAGGGGAGGTATAGAATACCCAAGTCACCAGCAATTATATTCAAATGATTGCCATGCTATTAAACTTGTGACATCCGTACCTGTAATTTTTCTATGCTCTGTGGGGTGTTCCACACCCCCAGACCCCCGGTGAGAGTTTTCACGACGCATAGATGATATATTATGCTGTATAAATATGCACTAAAACTTTTTGTTTGTATACAAACGATATGTAGATGTATTTGCTCTAAGAGAATACCCCTTTGGGTTTTCAAACCTGGGGGCCTGGGAGGTATAGAATACCCTCCAGTGCACCAGCAATTATATTTGTTGAAAAAACAAATTAAAGTTAAAACCCCAGTTCTTTGTTTTTTGGCAAAATCAAATTTTTGATTTTTTAAAATCAAATTTTAATTCAAAAAAATTAATATTTAAATAAAATAAATTTAATATTAAAATTTAAAAACAAATTTATTTTAAAATTCAAAAAAAACTTTTAAATTAAATTGTTTACCTTGACTGAAAATTTAATTTCATTGACTTGGCACTAAAAATGAGAAATTCCTTGACAAAATTAAGGAATCTTAAATTTTCCATGACTTTTCCAGATTTTCCAAAGAAGGGGAACCCTGTAATTGTTCTGTAGGGAATAATCAGTGGCGTATTTACGTGGAGGAGGGGGGGGGTAAGAGGCCCGGACCCCCTCTGTAACTAATCAATATATTAATTATTACACAATTATTATTTGCTATTTAAATATTTAAAAGTCTTGAGCGATTTTTAAGTCCTGATTTATTTAATAAATTATAATTTAGGTCAAAAAATTAATTATTAATTAAATTAATAAAAAATTATTTTTGCATTTCATATTTTACATTTCCATTTTAAATGTTATTTTGTTTATTTTACTTTTCTCCCCCCAAAGTGCTTTATTGGGATGATAATCTCGTTAATCCCTTTATGCGCACAAGGGTAATACAATTTCGCACACAATTTTGTTCAAAAATCTCAAAATTATAAAGTCATTGCAGTCTAATACAGCTTTGAAATTTAAAACCAAGGGCGGATCTAGGCAAAGTTCATGGATAGGGGCAGTGGGGAATAAATTAATATATGTTGTATTTTAATAAGAATATTTTATTTTAACATTTTTAAAATTTCAACAAAACAAAACGCAGTAAATTTTGTTGTTTTTTAAGGCTCATGGGTGGGGGTTAATACCCTGTTGTATCTGCCTTTGCCAGGCAATCTTAGAAAAGGGGAAATTTAGAATACTCTAGAAAATTTTAGGAGAGCCAATACCCGAAGACTTAGAAAATTCTTAGAAAATTAAAAAAATGGAAATAAAAGAATGAATCTATGATATTCTAAAGATTTCCAAGATTTCCTTAGGAAGCAAATAGCAATCTTAAGTTTTCATAGAATTTTCCTAAAATTTGCTTGGATTTCTTTTCACTTTTGTATATCACGATTTTCCCTTCAGTTTTCCAGTTAGTAGAAAACTAAGAGGAAATAGTTAATGAAAATCTAAAGAAATCCTGAAAAATTCCAAAACATCTCAAGAAACAGATTCTTAGAAAATTTGTAATCTCAAGAAATCCATAGAAATTTCAAGAAAATCTTAGGAAACTCTAGAAAATCTTAAGGCCAATGAATTCTCAGAGCAAAAAAAAGATAGTCTATAATATTCTAGATTTCCTCAAATTTCCCTTTAGTTTTCCATATGACAATTTCTCCATCATTTTTCCACTTATTAATAAACAAAGAACGGCAAATTTTAAGAAATCCCAGAAAATTTTAGAAAATCCTTAAAAATGTTACGAATTTTACAATTAGGAAATGTAGAAAATTAGAGAAAACAGAAAATTCTAGAAAATCTTGTGAAGTGGAGAATCTGACTTTTACATCGAAATACCAAAGCAAATAAATGAAAAATGTTATCATCAGAAAGTTTCCAATTTTATTATCAACCCAGGAATTAAAAATATGTAACTTTTCAAATAATGGATGGAAGGTTGGCAAAAAATATTTATTTGAAATGCAATGAAAAAATTTAATTGCAATCGACCCTTATTCGTTGCGTCGAGAATATTCGAAACGAATTCTAATAATTCGCCACAATTGTAAATATTTCAAACTCATTCGAATCCAATCGCGATTTTCCCCTTGCAGTGCGCGTAAGATGATTCCAGAAGCCCCTCGACTCGTTTGTATTCATCGGACATGTGTAATTAGGCTTGGATAACTCTCGTCTTCTGAGACATGCCTTCTGCTGTCCTACCTTTTGCTCACAAGCTAGCTAATTTGGAAGCACTGTGATGAGTAAATTAAAAGGCTTGTACGATATTAAGGGCAGATTGCTCGAGGGAGTTTTCTCTTGTTTAGATAACGAGATAAGAGGTGACACCCGAGCTTCTCGTTATCGTGGTTTTGACCATGCAAGTGGAGTGTCTTGTAATTTTATTGGGACGCAAATTCGTTCCCCTAATTTTACTGAAAACTAATCTTCTTATTTTTTAATTAATTTTTGTTACTTTTAATTCTAAAAAAACTTAGGTGAGATGTTAAAATTTCAGTTGTGTTTACTTTTGAGATTTCGCGGCTTTTCATATTGAAATTTAAGGAAAAAATTATAAAATAACATAGCTTTGGTGGCGGGTTTAGTGAGCTGTAAAAAAGCTGCAACCTGAAATTTTTTCTGATGAAATGTAGAGCTTTAAGTCAACAAAAACATAAATCTTGTCTCGACGAAAAGATTTAGGTACAAACGCCGATATATTTAAGGTGACAACTTTACACCGGGGTCCCCCTTTGGATTTATAAAAAGCACAGATCAAATAATACGAGGTGCCGGCAGAAAAAACTCGCCATTTCGATTTGCTTCAATTACGTTTCATTGAATTTAAATGTGGAAACGGAGGAAAACGATGAGCGAATGGGGATATCTCGCACTATAAAATTTAAGTGACAAACTTTGCAAGTTTATGATTTAAAAATAAAACAAAATTTATTCCAAAAACTTTATAGTTTAATTTCATAATTCGTTTATTTCCATAATTTATTCGAAAATTATAATCCGAATTCCCTTATTACATTTAAAATTCATTGCTTTATTCGTGCATAGGATTTCCTATTTGCACGAGACGAATATTTGATACTCAATACACAAAATATATTGCAAATGACGTGCCGACATCCCTCAAATTAGTTTTAGTTTCTACAAATTTGTTTGACTTCCAACTTCATTACAATTATTGCAATTGTGTTTTCCCATCAGTTTCCACCTGCCCCCCGTAACCTGGACCGCCTTAATTTTTTATCGACCTTAGGTATTTTGAATTTTTTCTTTCAGCAGATTCCGCTTTCATTTTCAATTACAGACGACAATTTATTTCTACAAAAACCCAGGATTCACTTCTACAATAGGAAGAAAAAAACTTTTAAATGGAAATTTTGTAAAATCAGGTTTAATTTCGCCGATATGAGCCAATGCCGAGTTAAAATTTTTCAGTCGCATTGTTTTATCAACAATCAGAGTAAAAAGTTTTAAAATTTATGTAAATCTTATCACATTATTCCTCTTCCCTTCATCGGTCGGAGAAAGTGATAAGAAGATGTGACATTTGATCCGCAAAGTTATTCAAAGTTAGGCAAAAGCGATGGCAGATTGGCGAACGCATCCAATCCTGCATACCAACAACTTCGGACACTAACGAGAAACAAGGGGACTTGAGAAACAACTCGAAAATCTGTAAGTATTCAGTTAAATTAACACCAAATCGTAGATTCCTCCGAACAAAGTTACTCTGCTCCGCCTGCGTTATTAAATGAGCGACTTTGATCTCTAATAAGGGAAATAAAAGGAAAACAAAGTAAATCTCGATCGCCCATGAGAATATCTAAAAGGACGTAAATCGCGTGACTGGAAGATCAAGTGCTCACTCCAAGACATGTCTTTCAAAAGGGATGACAAACGAGGGCGCCAATATGCAGAGTGACCCCACGTACATGAATCGAATAACAAAACCAAAGTCAATTCTGCATTTTTAACTTTACATCACTCATCAGCTATGTATGCGCATGCATTACCCAAATTTTATTAAAATATTTCATTTGCATGTCGACCTGTTCGATATCCACCTCGCCGAATATTGTTATTCAAAAATCTCCAACTCTTCAACATAAACATTTACTCGTATAACTTTTTAAATTAACTTTCCCTATCAATAAAATTTTACTTTTCAAGTTTTCCTATTTGACTGCCTAACTTTTTGAAACAACTTGCTCCAGCATTTCGATATCAAATTTTAGTTTCGAAAACGAATTACTTACTATATAAAAATACAAAATCTGCTTTTATAATCTATAAAAATCTGCAAAACTGAGAAAATCCTGTGGGCTCTGCAAGCCCACAAAATCACGGAAATAGAGATCCAGGAATCTCGTTGATCTACTCATGAGCGTCTCCATACGAAATCAAAATGGTTTTCAAATTGACCATCACAGATTTCTTTGAAACTTTGGTTAAATATACTCTGTAACATCTTGAATTCAAATATGATTTTTTAAAAATTCTAATTCTTATAGTTTTTGAGTTATTTAATTACAAAAATCGCAAAACGACACTTTCTTGGCTCACGCACAATCATACAAAATGTTATAACTTTAGTTACATAAGTGCTACAAAGTTGTATGATAACTCATTTTAAAGAGAATTTAAAGGGCTTTAATTTGATACCAATCTTGACCACTTTTTAATAAAAATGAATTATTTTGAAGACTTCAAAAAATGTTTTTGAAAAAATTTTTGAGATAGTGTTTTTTAAAAATTATAAAAATAATATATATTTATAATGGTACTTTGGTGAATACTTCATAAAAATTTCAGAGTGGAACCAGAATGGGATCAGCAGTTACGATAAAAAATTCGACTCAATGTTTCAGCTCAAGTACTTGAATTACAGTACTACAGTAGAACCCCTCTATATAACGATTCCGGTTATAACGATTTATCGGCTATAACGAGTAAAAGTTTAGTCCCTTGATTTTAGTTTACGTGCGCTAAACTGACTGGTTATAGCAAAAATCTGCTTATAACGAGTAAGTAGGATGGTCCCTTGAGCTCTCGTTATAGAGGGGTTCTACTGTATTACAAATATACATACATACAGGGTATCCCGGATAGATTTTACAAAATTTCCGTGGTGTAGAGGACACTTTTTTAAAAAACTATTTAATAAATTTTTATTTCTAAATTCAAACCCTAGAAAGATGGGCCTCTAAATTTTTACTTTCACATAGCCATAGCTCCGAAAATATTGAATTTTTAGTAAAAATGGTAAAGTACTTTTTTAAAGAGCGTGAAATAATCTACAAAAAAGATGCATACCTTTTATTGTCTAAAATCAATGGCTTTCGAGTTATGAATTAAAGTAAGTATAAAATTGTTGAAAAATTTAAACTTTCTTTTATTTTTGTTTTTTTCAAAACCCTGTATCTTTTAAACGAAACATTTTACAAAAAATCTGATGCAACATTCCGGATAGGAAATTTAACGGACTACAACTTTTATTTAGTAAATTTTTTTGAAAAACTAATCCATTTTACAGAAAATCAGAAAATAATAAATAAGGTAGATACTCGTATAAAATAAAAAATTAAAATAGTATAGCAAAATTTTTATATTTATTGAAAAATTATTTTATTAACTACACTTCAACCGTTCTTAAACCGTTAAATTATTTGAGTAAGTGTTCAAAATGGCAGGGTTTTGATAAAAACTAAAAAAAAAAGAAAGCGTGAATTATTCAACATTTTTTTATTTACTTTAATTCATAACTCAAAAGCCGTTGATTTTAGGCAATAAAAGGTATCAATCTTCTTTGTAGATTATTTCACGCTCTTCTTAAAAGCACTAAACCATTTTTACTGAAAAATCAACATTTTCGGAGCTATGGCCATGTGAAGGTGAAAATTAAAAGAAATGCTATGAAGAGGTTTAACTCTCGAAGGTTTGAATTTAGAAAAAAAAATTTATTAAATATTTTCCTTAGAAAAGTGTCCTCTAACATCACCGAAATTGTGTAAAGTTTATTCGGAAACACCCTGTATGTAATGCTTAGTACTGTAATTAAAGTCCTTGAGCTTTGAATTTTTTATCTTAACTGCGGATCCCATCATGGTCCAACTCTGAAATTTTTCTAAAATATTCACCAAAACACCATTATAAAATATATATTATTTTTATAATTTTCAAAAAACTCAAAAATTTTTTCAAAAACATTTTTTGAAGTTTTCAAAATAATTCATTTTTATTAGAAAGTGGTCAAGATTAGTATCAAATGAAAGCCCTTTAAATTCTCTTTAAAATGAGTTATCATACAACTCTGTAGCACTTATACAACTGTCGTTTTTGTAATTTTTATAATTAAATAACTCAAAAACTATAAGTTACAATTTTTAAAAAATCATATTTGAATTCAAGATGTGCAAAAGTATATTATTTAACCAAAATTTTAAAAGAAATCTGTGATATATATGACGCGTTTCGATACCATGCGACCATCTTCAGTCCAGTTTTTAAGTACGTAAAAACAAAAGCATATGTTACAAGCTAAACTTTCGTTGTAAACGCAAAACTATTGATAAACAAGACAAAACCAAATTGATGCAATCCAAACTACAAATCCTATTATTTGGTGTCTGTAATGTTATTTGTAGTGTGAATTGCGTCAGTTTGGTTTTATCTTGTTTATCAATAATTTCACTATTCCACCGGAGGTTTGTCTGTTTCTATTTGTATGCATTTAGATACTGGGTCTAGATATTTTCTTTATTTAAATAAGAATTTTTATTTTTATTTAAAATTCGTTTTGGTATCAATGAACTTAGAAATGTATTGCATATCATACATTAATTTACCCCCCCCCCCCCCCTATTAATTTTTTATTATTATTATTATAACTGTCGACAAAGGACAGAAGACGATTTTCCCTGCGAATCGAGGAATTTATTTATGATACAATAAAATCAAGTTCTTACGTTTTTGGAAGTTTTCTCTCGATTTTCCCACCGAAGAATCGTCTGGGTTTCAAAAGTTTTCCGACCAACAAACAATGGAAAGCCACATAACTCCACTACACACACTAAAAGGAACCTCTGTTAACAAATGACGACGAGTGACTGATAAAATTTTGCTTTTAAAGCATTTACGTGATTCAAGGTGTTATTTAGTGATAACACGTTCTTCACGTAGGTTATCACGACTTAAAAAATTGAGGAAAATAAAATTATTTTTATCACGTCTTACATTTTATTGGAAAATTAATTTCTTTGTATAATTTAGGGGTTGGTAAAAACTTAGGCTTTAATGTTTGATTAAAATAATATTGATTTTTTTAAATTTAGTAAATTGATTTTGTTGCATGTATCGGATGATTCATTCCGATGAGTCATTTTTGTTGTACATCAAAAAGAAGTAGGTCACTTGGTCTTCGCATATAAATTTAAAACCCCTTTAAAACGATTAGCTGGCTACTCCAAGGGCAACAAACAAATTAGACCAAATAGACCAGGTGGGTCTTGAACATTTGGAAATATTCACTTCATCGCTTGCAATACTAAAATTTTCACTTACCTTTGTGTAGTCCAGGAGTCCTCCATCAAGCTCTTCATCCAGCACACAGTCCACCCTCCAAACTTCGTTTGCTTCCTGGTGGAATTTTACTTAATTACTGGATTAACACTAACACCACACACACCGCACTACACTTTGTTTTTAGTTATTGTTATTGCGCATTTGTAAAACATTTAGATTTTGTTTTAAACCTGTGACGCAATTATTTGAATAAATCCCTGAAAACGAACACACACAAAACGTTGTATACATACATTTACCACGACCGCATGTCACTTGATGTTCAATAATTACCGAAAACCGAATACAATAAACTGATAAGTTTTTAGTTGATCCACAATGACGTTGCAAAGCCCGATGCGTTTTTGTTTCGTAAAAAAATGTTTGATTACTAAATATTCGTGAACTGTTTGCCTTTACTTGCGTTTTGTCATCAAGAATGTCTTCAGCGTTCTTAGATCAACACTTATTCAAACAATTTTTGTAAATCACAGCACTAAAACCGTCGAATTTTTGATTTTTGTGTAAGCCGATTCGTCACTAACCGTTGCATCCGGCGTTGCACAATAAAATACGATCGTTTTTTGTTTTCCGTTTAAATTTGACGCATTTCGCATTTGTTTACCAAATTAAAATATTTAAATATCTAAACTGTAAATAAATAATATTGTACACAGTATAACATAATAATATGTCCTGTAATTCATAATTTATAAAGTAATAAGAGTTGTCGCAATAGAAAAATTACGAAAATACCATTTTATTAGGAAAATGTAATTGGTAGGTTTTGACATGGACTGACCACATTAGTTTATGAAGGATTTTCAAAGCAAAATTCCTCGGTGGTTTGCCATTGCCTGCCGAGAGAGCATCAGACCTTAAACGTCCTCAATTATATACACAGTGGCTCACAGAATTGATCGCACATTCATTAATTGTACCTTTTCAAGACAATTTTTGACACATAAAAATCGATTTTACAGCAAAACTATTTAGATATTTTTTGTTGCAAATTTCATTGCCTTCAATTTTATTTATATACATTTTTCCATTTTGTCGTACCATTTCTGAGTTGTGATTTAAAAAGTGCTCTATAAAATACAAAAGCTATTATCATCCGTATTTCAGAAACGGTGCTATAAAATAGAAAAATAAATATGAATAAAAATGTAGGGAATGAAATTTACAAGAAAAAATTCTTATTAATTTTTTTATTTCGATGCACCGGTTTCGAGATACAGCTGACATTAGTTTTTGTATTTTACAGAGTCTTGTTTAAGTCACTGTGAGTTAGAAACGGTGCCACAAAATGGAAAAATCTATATCAACAAATTAAAGGCAATGAAATTTTCAACAAAAGTTGTTTAAAAAGTTTTGCTGTGAAATCAATTTTTGTGTCAAAAATAGTCATGAAAAGGTACAAACTACATTGCTAACATAGGACTGTGCCATCAATTCTGGTCTGTTGATTGGCACTTCCCCGGCCGGCGCCGTCACTGCACAAATACGTGAGGGGCCCTCGAGAAGACAAGAGAAGACTCCTGTGTTCTGTGGCAGAGTCAATAATGCTATATGCCGCACCGATTTGGGCATCGGCAATGAACAAAGTGACGTACCGACACATGCTCGTGAAAGTGCAGAGGAAATGTGCTCTCAGGATCAGCAGCGCGCATACAGGACAACTTCCACAGCTGCGGCACTGGGGACATGCCAATCCATCCCAAGGCAGAGATGCGCGACGACAAGTACAGATCCGCGAACAAGGCTCACTTCCAGACAGGATCCGCTGAAATCCAAGAAAAATGACAGAACTCGTGGAGAGATTCGAGCAAGAGTAGGTGGACCTACGAACTCATCCCAGACATCGCACCGTGGGTGATGAGAGGTCATGGTGAACTACTCTTCGAGACAATCCAGGTTCTTAGTGGTCACGGCTGCTTCCGAAGCTCCCTACATCGATTCAAAAAATCAGCAACTCCAAACTGTGACTTCTGCGGTGGGGATGCTTACGCACACCTCACCATCTTTCGTTGCACAGAATGGGCTGACTGGAGAAATGCCAATTCAAATGGCGCAGTCAAATTTCCCGTAAGTATGATATTTTTTATTTTATTTGGCTTTAAACGTAACACATTCGGGTTCAATTTGCCCTCAATTTGTTTGGCGATTTTCAACAGTTTTGATTGATTCCGCGAGGTTCTGAGGGCTGTATCCAGCAGTAGGCATCTAAGTACGTCAATTTAAGTAATAAAAAGGCCACCTAAATTTTTTAAGATTTTTGAAAAAAACGTAAGGTTAACCCCTTTGGTGTTTTTTGACCCCAAAAAATGAAAAGTGGAATTCGGCAGCTTCTTTCACTGTTTCTTACGTATTTTGATCAGAAAATTTGAATGGCCCAGTCAGATTTCTCGTAAGTATGATATTTTTCATTTTATTTGGCTTTAAACGTAACACATTCGGGGTCAATTTGCCCTCCATTTGTTTCGCGATTTTACACAGTTTTGATTGATTCCGCGAGGTTCTGAGGGCTGTATCCAGCAGTAGGCATCTAAGTACGTCGATTTAAGTAATAAAATGGCCACCTAAATTTTTTAAGATTTTTGAAAAAAACGTAAGGTTAACCCCTTTGGTGTTTTTTGACCCCAAAAAATGAAAAGTGGAATTCGGCAGCTTCTTTCACTGTTTCTTACGTATTTTGATCAGAAAATTCGAATGGCGCAGTCAGATTTCTCGTAAGTATGATATTTTTCATTTTATTTGGCATTAAACGTAACACATTCGGGGTCAATTTGCCCTCCATTTGTTTCGCGATTTTACACAGTTTTGATTGATTCCGCGAGGTTCTGAGGGCTGTATCCAGCATTAGGCATCTAAGTACGTCGCTTTAAGTAATAATAAGGCCCCCTAAATTTTTTAAGATTTTTGAAAAAAACGTAAGGGGAACCCCTTTGGTGTTTTTTGATCCCAAAAAATGAAAAGTGGAATTCGGCAGCTTCTTTCACTGTTTCTTACGTATTTTGATCAGAAAATTCGAATGGCGCAGTCAGATTTCTCGTAAGTATGTTATTTTTCATTTTATTTGGCTTTAAACGTAACATATTCGGGGTCAATTTGCCCTCCATTTGTTTCGCGATTTTACACAGGTTTGATTGATTCCGCGAGGTTCTGAGGGCTGTATCCAGCAGTAGGCATCTAAGTACGTCGATTTAAGTAATAAAATATCTACCTACATTTTTTAAGATTTTTGAAAAAAACGTAAGGTTAACCCCTTTGGTGTTTTTTGACCCCAAAAAATAAAAAGTGGAATTCGGCAGCTTCTTTCACTGTTTCTTACGTATTTTGATCAGAAAATTCGAATGGCGCAGTCTGATTTCTCGTAAGTATGTTATTTTTCATTTTATTTGGCTTTAAACGTAACACATTCGGGGTCAATTTGCCCTCCATTTGTTTCGCGATTTTACACAGTTTTGATTGATTCCGCGAGGTTCTGAGGGCTGTATCCAGCAGTAGGCATCTAAGTACGTCGATTTAAGTAATAAAATGGCCACCTAAATTTTTTAAGATTTTTGAAAAAAACGTAAGGTTTTGGTGTTTTGGTGTTTTTTGACCCCAAAAAATGAAAAGTGGAATTCGGCAGCTTCTTTCACTGTTTCTTACGTATTTTGATCAGAAAATTAGAATGGCGCAGTCAAATTTCTCGTAAGTATGATATTTTTCATTTTATTGGGCTTTAAACGTAACACATTCGGGGTCAATTTGCCCTCCATTTGTTTCGCGATTTTACACAGTTTTGATTGATTCCGCGAGGTTCTGAGGGCTGTATCCAGCAGTAGGCATCTAAGTACGTCGATTTAAGTAATAATAAGGCCACCTAAATTTTTTAAGATTTTTGAGAAAAACGTAAGGTTAACCCCTTTGGTGTTTTTTGACCCCAAAAAATGAAAAGTGGAATTCGGCAGCTTCTTTCACTGTTTCTTACGTATTTTGATCAGAAAATTCGAATGGCGCAGTCAGATTTCTCGTAAGTATGATATTTTTCATTTTATTTGGCTTTAAACGTAACACATTCGGGGTCAATTTGCCCTCCATTTGTTTCGCGATTTTACACAGTTTTGATTGTTTCCGCGAGGTTCTGAGGGCTGTATCCAGCAGTAGGCATCTAAATACGTCGATTTAAGTAATAATAAGGCCACCTAAATTTTTTAAGATTTTTGAAAAAAACGTAAGGTTAACCCCTTTGGTGTTTTTTGACCCCAAAAAATGAAAAGTGGAATTCGGCAGCTTCTTTCACTGTTTCTTACGTATTTTGATCAGAAAATTCGAATGGCGCAGTCAGATTTCTCGTAAGTATGATATTTTTCATTTTATTTGGCTTTAAACGTAACACATTCGGGGTCAATTTGCCCTCCATTTGTTTCGCGATTTTACACAGTTTTGATTGTTTCCGCGAGGTTCTGAGGGCTGTATCCAGCAGTAGGCATCTAAGTACGTCGATTTAAGTAATAATAAGGCCACCTAAATTTTTTAAGATTTTTGAAAAAAACGTAAGGTTAACCCCTTTGGTGTTTTTTGACCCCAAAAAGTGAAAAGTGGATTTCGGCAGCTTCTTTCACTGTTTCTTACGTATTTTGATCAGAAAATTCGAATGGCGCAGTCAGATTTCTCGTAAGTATGTTATTTTTCATTTTATTTGGCTTTAAACGTAACACATTCGGGGTCAATTTGCCCTCCATTTGTTTCGCGATTTTACACAGTTTTG
Source organism: Cantharis nigra (assembly GCA_958510845.1). NCBI lineage: Eukaryota > Metazoa > Arthropoda > Insecta > Coleoptera > Cantharidae > Cantharis > Cantharis nigra. Next base: position 45,933,009 of record OY294030.1, on the reverse strand, counting down.
ATTGTTTCCGCGAGGTTCTGAGGGCTGTATCCAGCAGTAGGCATCTAAGTACGTCGATTTAAGTAATAATAAGGCCACCTAAATTTTTTAAGATTTTTGAAAAAAACGTAAGGTTAACCCCTTTGGTGTTTTTTGAACCCAAAAAATGAAAAGTGGAATTCGGCAGCTTCTTTCACTGTTTCTTACGTATTTTGATCAGAAAATTCGAATGGCGCAGTCAGACTTCTCGTAAGTATGTTATTTTTCATTTTATTTTGCTTTAAACGTAACACATTCGGGGTCAATTTGCCCTCCATTTGTTTCGCGATTTTACACAGTTTTGATTGTTTCCGCGAGGTTCTGAGGGCTGTATCCAGCAGTAGGCATCTAAATACGTCGATTTAAGTAATAATAAGGCCACCTAAATTTTTTAAGATTTTTGAAAAAAACGTAAGGTTAACCCCTTTGGTGTTTTTTGAACCCAAAAAATGAAAAGTGCAATTCGGCAGCTTCTTTCACTGTTTCTTACGTATTTTGATCAGAAAATTCGAATGGCGCAGTCAGATTTCTCGTAAGTATGATATTTTTCATTTTATTTGGCTTTAAACGTAACACATTCGGGGTCAATTTGCCCTCCATTTGTTTCGCGATTTTACACAGTTTTGATTGATTCCGCGAGGTTCTGAGGGCTGTATCCAGCAGTAGGCATCTAAGTACGTCGATTTAAGTAATAAAATGGCCACCTAAATTTTTTAAGATTTTTGAAAAAAACGTAAGGTTAACCCCTTTGGTGTTTTTTGACCCCAAAAAATGAAAAGTGGAATTCGGCAGCTTCTTTCACTGTTTCTTAAGTATTTTGATCAAAAAATTCGAATGGCGCAGTCAGATTTCTCGTAAGTATGATATTTTTCATTTTATTTGGCTTTAAACGTAACACATTCGGGGTCAATTTGCCCTCCATTTGTTTCGCGATTTTACACAGTTTTGATTGTTTCCGCGAGGTTCTGAGGGCTGTATCCAGCAGTAGGCATCTAAGTACGTCGATTTAAGTAATAATAAGGCCACCTAAATTTTTTAAGATTTTTGAAAAAAACGTAAGGTTAACCCCTTTGGTGTTTTTTGACCCCAAAAAGTGAAAAGTGGAATTCGGCAGCTTCTTTCACTGTTTCTTACGTATTTTGATCAGAAAATTCGAATGGCGCAGTCAGATTTCTCGTAAGTATGTTATTTTGCATTTTATTTGGCTTTAAACGTAACACATTCGGGGTCAATTTGCCCTCCATTTGTTTCGCGATTTTACACAGTTTTGATTGTTTCCGCGAGGTTCTGAGGGCTGTATCCAGCAGTAGGCATCTAAGTACGTCGATTTAAGTAATAATAAGGCCACCTAAATTTTTTAAGATTTTTGAAAAAAACGTAAGGTTAACCCCTTTGGTGTTTTTTGAACCCAAAAAATGAAAAGTGGAATTCGGCAGCTTCTTTCACTGTTTCTTACGTATTTTGATCAGAAAATTCGAATGGCGCAGTCAGATTTCTCGTAAGTATGATATTTTTCATTTTATTTGGCTTTAAACGTAACACATTCGGGGTCAATTTGCCCTCCATTTGTTTCGCGATTTTACACAGTTTTGATTGATTCCGCGAGGTTCTGAGGGCTGTATCCAGCAGTAGGCATCTAAGTACGTCGCTTTAAGTAATAAAATGGCCACCTAAATTTTTTAAGATTTTTGAAAAAAACGTAAGGTTAACCCCTTTGGTGTTTTTTGACCCCAAAAAATGAAAAGTGGAATTCGACAGCTTCTTTCACTGTTTCTTACGTATTTTGATCAGAAAATTCGAATGGCGCAGTCAGATTTCTCGTAAGTATGATATTTTTCATTTTATTTGGCTTTAAACGTAACACATTCGGGGTCAATTTGCCCTCCATTTGTTTCGCGATTTTACACAGTTTTGATTGTTTCCGCGAGGTTCTGAGGGCTGTATCCAGCAGTAGGCATCTAAGTACGTCGATTTAAGTAATAATAAGGCCACCTAAATTTTTTAAGATTTTTGAAAAAAACGTAAGGTTAACCCCTTTGGTGTTTTTTGACCCCAAAAAATGAAAAGTGGAATTCGGCAGCTTCTTTCACTGTTTCTTACGTATTTTGATCAGAAAATTCGAATGGCGCAGTCAGATTTCTCGTAAGTATGTTATTTTTCATTTTATTTTGCTTTAAACGTAACACATTCGGGGTCAATTTGCCCTCCATTTGTTTCGCGATTTTACACAGTTTTGATTGTTTCCGCGAGGTTCTGTGGGCTGTATCCAGCAGTAGGCATCTAAATACGTCGATTTAAGTAATAATAAGGCCACCTAAATTTTTTAAGATTTTTGAAAAAAACGTAAGGTTAACCCCTTTGGTGTTTTTTGACCCCAAAAAATGAAAAGTGGAATTCGGCAGCTTCTTTCACTGTTTCTTACGTATTTTGATCAGAAAATTCGAATGGCGCAGTCAGATTTCTCGTAAGTATGATATTTTTCATTTTATTTGGCTTTAAACGTAACACATTCGGGGTCAATTTGCCCTCCATTTGTTTCGCGATTTTACACAGTTTTGATTGTTTCCGCGAGGTTCTGAGGGCTGTATCCAGCAGTAGGCATCTAAGTACGTCGATGTAAGTAATAATAAGGCCACCTAAATTTTTTAAGATTTTTGAAAAAAACGTAAGGTTAACCCCTTTGGTGTTTTTTGACCCCAAAAAATGAAAAGTGGAATTCGGCAGCTTCTTTCACTGTTTCTTACGTATTTTGATCAGAAAATTCGAATGGCGCAGTCAGATTTCTCGTAAGTATGTTATTTTTCATTTTATTTTGCTTTAAACGTAACACATTCGGGGTCAATTTGCCCTCCATTTGTTTCGCGATTTTACACAGTTTTGATTGTTTCCGCGAGGTTCTGAGGGCTGTATCCAGCAGTAGGCATCTAAATACGTCGATTTAAGTAATAATAAAGCCACCTAAATTTTTTAAGATTTTTGAAAAAAACGTAAGGTTAACCCCTTTGGTGTTTATTGACCCCAAAAAATGAAAAGTGGAATTCGGCAGCTTCTTTCACTGTTTCTTACGTATTTTGATCAGAAAATTCGAATGGCGCAGTCAGATTTCTCGTAAGTATGATATTTTTCATTTTATTTGGCTTTAAACGTAACACATTCGGGGTCAATTTGCCCTCCATTTGTTTCGCGATTTTACACAGTTTTGATTGTTTCCGCGAGGTTCTGAGGGCTGTATCCAGCAGTAGGCATCTAAGTACGTCGATTTAAGTAAAAATAAGGCCACCTAAATTTTTTAAGATTTTTGAAAAAAACGTAAGGTTAACCCCTTTGGTGTTTTTTGACCCCAAAAAGTGAAAAGTGGATTTCGGCAGCTTCTTTCACTGTTTCTTACGTATTTTGATCAGAAAATTAGAATGGCGCAGTCAAATTTCTCGTAAGTATGATATTTTTCATTTTATTTGGCTTTAAACGTAACACATTCGGGGTCAATTTGCCCTCCATTTGTTTCGCGATTTTACACAGTTTTGATTGATTCCGCGAGGTTCTGAGGGCTGTATCCAGCAGTAGGCATCTAAGTACGTCAATTTAAGTAATAAAATGGCCCCCTAAATTTTTTAAGATTTTTGAAAAAAACGTAAGGTTAACCCCTTTGGTGTTTTTTGACACCAAAAAATGAAAAGTGGAATTCGGCAGCTTTTTTCACTGTTTCTTACGTATTTTGATCAGAAAATTCGAATGGCGCAGTCAGATTTCTCGTAAGTATGTTATTTTTCATTTTATTTGGCTTTAAACGTAACACATTCGGGGTCAATTTGCCCTCCATTTTTTCGCGATTTTACACAGTTTTGATTGATTCCGCGAGGTTCTGAGGGCTGTATCCAGCAGTAGGCATCTAAGTACGTCGCTTTAAGTAATAAAAACGCCCCCTAACTTTTTAAGATTTTTGAAAAAAACGTAAGGTTAACCCCTTTGGTGTTTTTTGACCCCAAAAAATGAAAAGTGGAATTCGGCAGCTTCTTTCACTGTTTCTTACGTATTTTGATCAGAAAATTCGAATGGCGCAGTCAGATTTCTCGTAAGTATGATATTTTTCATTTTATTTGGCTTTAAACGTAACACATTCGGGGTCAATTTGCCCTCCATTTGTTTCGCGATTTTACACAGTTTTGATTGTTTCCGCGAGGTTCTGAGGGCTGTATCCAGCAGTAGGCATCTAAATACGTCGATTTAAGTAATAATAAGGCCACCTAAATTTTTTAAGATTTTTGAAAAAAACGTAAGGTTAACCCCTTTGGTGTTTTTTGACCCCAAAAAATGAAAAGTGGAATTCGGCAGCTTCTTTCACTGTTTCTTACGTATTTTGATCAGAAAATTCGAATGGCGCAGTCAGATTTCTCGTAAGTATGATATTTTTCATTTTATTTGGCTTTAAACGTAACACATTCGGGGTCAATTTGCCCTCCATTTGTTTCGCGATTTTACACAGTTTTGATTGTTTCCGCGAGGTTCTGAGGGCTGTATCCAGCAGTAGGCATCTAAGTACGTCGATTTAAGTAATAATAAGGCCACCTAAATTTTTTAAGATTTTTGAAAAAAACGTAAGGTTAACCCCTTTGGTGTTTTTTGACCCCAAAAAGTGAAAAGTGGATTTCGGCAGCTTCTTTCACTGTTTCTTACGTATTTTGATCAGAAAATTCGAATGGCGCAGTCAGATTTCTCGTAAGTATGTTATTTTTCATTTTATTTGGCTTTAAACGTAACACATTCGGGGTCAATTTGCCCTCCATTTGTTTCGCGATTTTACACAGTTTTGATTGTTTCCGCGAGGTTCTGAGGGCTGTATCCAGCAGTAGGCATCTAAGTACGTCGATTTAAGTAATAATAAGGCCACCTAAATTTTTTAAGATTTTTGAAAAAAACGTAAGGTTAACCCCTTTGGTGTTTTTTGAACCCAAAAAATGAAAAGTGGAATTCGGCAGCTTCTTTCACTGTTTCTTACGTATTTTGATCAGAAAATTCGAATGGCGCAGTCAGATTTCTCGTAAGTATGTTATTTTTCATTTTATTTTGCTTTAAACGTAACACATTCGGGGTCAATTTGCCCTCCATTTGTTTCGCGATTTTACACAGTTTTGATTGTTTCCGCGAGGTTCTGAGGGCTGTATCCAGCAGTAGGCATCTAAATACGTCGATTTAAGTAATAATAAGGCCACCTAAATTTTTTAAGATTTTTGAAAAAAACGTAAGGTTAACCCCTTTGGTGTTTTTTGAACCCAAAAAATGAAAAGTGCAATTCGGCAGCTTCTTTCACTGTTTCTTACGTATTTTGATCAGAAAATTCGAATGGCGCAGTAAGATTTCTCGTAAGTATGATATTTTTCATTTTATTTGGCTTTAAACGTAACACATTCGGGGTCAATTTGCCCTCCATTTGTTTCGCGATTTTACACAGTTTTGATTGATTCCGCGAGGTTCTGAGGGCTGTATCCAGCAGTAGGCATCTAAGTACGTCGATTTAAGTAATAAAATGGCCACCTAAATTTTTTAAGATTTTTGAAAAAAACGTAAGGTTAACCCCTTTGGTGTTTTTTGACCCCAAAAAATGAAAAGTGGAATTCGGCAGCTTCTTTCACTGTTTCTTAAGTATTTTGATCAAAAAATTCGAATGGCGCAGTCAGATTTCTCGTAAGTATGATATTTTTCATTTTATTTGGCTTTAAACGTAACACATTCGGGGTCAATTTGCCCTCCATTTGTTTCGCGATTTTACACAGTTTTGATTGTTTCCGCGAGGTTCTGAGGGCTGTATCCAGCAGTAGGCATCTAAGTACGTCGATTTAAGTAATAATAAGGCCACCTAAATTTTTTAAGATTTTTGAAAAAAACGTAAGGTTAACCCCTTTGGTGTTTTTTGACCCCAAAAAGTGAAAAGTGGAATTCGGCAGCTTCTTTCACTGTTTCTTACGTATTTTGATCAGAAAATTCGAATGGCGCAGTCAGATTTCTCGTAAGTATGTTATTTTGCATTTTATTTGGCTTTAAACGTAACACATTCGGGGTCAATTTGCCCTCCATTTGTTTCGCGATTTTACACAGTTTTGATTGTTTCCGCGAGGTTCTGAGGGCTGTATCCAGCAGTAGGCATCTAAGTACGTCGATTTAAGTAATAATAAGGCCACCTAAATTTTTTAAGATTTTTGAAAAAAACGTAAGGTTAACCCCTTTGGTGTTTTTTGAACCCAAAAAATGAAAAGTGGAATTCGGCAGCTTCTTTCACTGTTTCTTACGTATTTTGATCAGAAAATTCGAATGGCGCAGTCAGATTTCTCGTAAGTATGATATTTTTCATTTTATTTGGCTTTAAACGTAACACATTCGGGGTCAATTTGCCCTCCATTTGTTTCGCGATTTTACACAGTTTTGATTGATTCCGCGAGGTTCTGAGGGCTGTATCCAGCAGTAGGCATCTAAGTACGTCGCTTTAAGTAATAAAATGGCCACCTAAATTTTTTAAGATTTTTGAAAAAAACGTAAGGTTAACCCCTTTGGTGTTTTTTGACCCCAAAAAATGAAAAGTGGAATTCGACAGCTTCTTTCACTGTTTCTTACGTATTTTGATCAGAAAATTCGAATGGCGCAGTCAGATTTCTCGTAAGTATGATATTTTTCATTTTATTTGGCTTTAAACGTAACACATTCGGGGTCAATTTGCCCTCCATTTGTTTCGCGATTTTACACAGTTTTGATTGTTTCCGCGAGGTTCTGAGGGCTGTATCCAGCAGTAGGCATCTAAGTACGTCGATTTAAGTAATAATAAGGCCACCTAAATTTTTTAAGATTTTTGAAAAAAACGTAAGGTTAACCCCTTTGGTGTTTTTTGACCCCAAAAAATGAAAAGTGGAATTCGGCAGCTTCTTTCACTGTTTCTTACGTATTTTGATCAGAAAATTCGAATGGCGCAGTCAGATTTCTCGTAAGTATGTTATTTTTCATTTTATTTTGCTTTAAACGTAACACATTCGGGGTCAATTTGCCCTCCATTTGTTTCGCGATTTTACACAGTTTTGATTGTTTCCGCGAGGTTCTGAGGGCTGTATCCAGCAGTAGGCATCTAAATACGTCGATTTAAGTAATAATAAGGCCACCTAAATTTTTTAAGATTTTTGAAAAAAACGTAAGGTTAACCCCTTTGGTGTTTTTTGACCCCAAAAAATGAAAAGTGGAATTCGGCAGCTTCTTTCACTGTTTCTTACGTATTTTGATCAGAAAATTCGAATGGCGCAGTCAGATTTCTCGTAAGTATGATATTTTTCATTTTATTTGGCTTTAAACGTAACACATTCGGGGTCAATTTGCCCTCCATTTGTTTCGCGATTTTACACAGTTTTGATTGTTTCCGCGAGGTTCTGAGGGCTGTATCCAGCAGTAGGCATCTAAGTACGTCGATTTAAGTAAAAATAAGGCCACCTAAATTTTTTAAGATTTTTGAAAAAAACGTAAGGTTAACCCCTTTGGTGTTTTTTGACCCCAAAAAGTGAAAAGTGGATTTCGGCAGCTTCTTTCACTGTTTCTTACGTATTTTGATCAGAAAATTAGAATGGCGCAGTCAAATTTCTCGTAAGTATGATATTTTTCATTTTATTTGGCTTTAAACGTAACACATTCGGGGTCAATTTGCCCTCCATTTGTTTCACGATTTTACACAGTTTTGATTGATTCCGCGAGGTTCTGAGGGCTGTATCCAGCAGTAGGCATCTAAGTACGTCAATTTAAGTAATAAAATGGCCCCCTAAATTTTTTAAGATTTTTGAAAAAAACGTAAGGTTAACCCCTTTGGTGTTTTTTGACACCAAAAAATGAAAAGTGGAATTCGGCAGCTTTTTTCACTGTTTCTTACGTATTTTGATCAGAAAATTCGAATGGCGCAGTCAGATTTCTCGTAAGTATGTTATTTTTCATTTTATTTGGCTTTAAACGTAACACATTCGGGGTCAATTTGCCCTCCATTTGTTTCGCGATTTTACACAGTTTTGATTGATTCCGCGAGGTTCTGAGGGCTGTATCCAGCAGTAGGCATCTAAGTACGTCGATTTAAGTAATAAAATGGCCACCTAAATTTTTTAAGATTTTTGAAAAAAACGTAAGGTTAACCCCTTTGGTGTTTTTTGACCCCAAAAAATGAAAAGTGGAATTCGGCAGCTTCTTTCACTGTTTCTTACGTATTTTGATCAGAAAATTCAAATGGCGCAGTCAGATTTCTCGTAAGTATGATATTTTTCATTTTATTTGGCTTTAAACGTAACACATTCGGGGTCAATTTGCCCTCCATTTGTTTCGCGATTTTACACAGTTTTGATTGATTCCGCGAGGTTCTGAGGGCTGTATCCAGCAGTAGGCATCTAAGTACGTCGCTTTAAGTAATAAAAAGGCCCCCTAAATTTTTTAAGATTTTTGAAAAAAACGTAAGGTTAACCCCTTTGGTGTTTTTTGACCCCAAAAAATGAAAAGTGGAATTCGGCAGCTTCTTTCACTGTTTCTTAAGTATTTTGATCAAAAAATTCGAATGGCGCAGTCAGATTTCTCGTAAGTATGATATTTTTCATTTTATTTGGCTTTAAACGTAACACATTCGGGGTCAATTTGCCCTCCATTTGTTTCGCGATTTTACACAGTTTTGATTGATTCCGCGAGGTTCTGAGGGCTGTATCCAGCAGTAGGCATCTAAGTACGTCAATTTAAGTAATAAAATGGCCCCCTAAATTTTTTAAGATTTTTGAAAAAAACGTAAGGTTAACCCCTTTGGTGTTTTTTGACACCAAAAAATGAAAAGTGGAATTCGGCAGCTTTTTTCACTGTTTCTTACGTATTTTGATCAGAAAATTCGAATGGCGCAGTCAGATTTCTCGTAAGTATGTTATTTTTCATTTTATTTGGCTTTAAACGTAACACATTCGGGGTCAATTTGCCCTCCATTTTTTCGCGATTTTACACAGTTTTGATTGATTCCGCGAGGTTCTGAGGGCTGTATCCAGCAGTAGGCATCTAAGTACGTCGCTTTAAGTAATAAAAACGCCCCCTAACTTTTTAAGATTTTTGAAAAAAACGTAAGGTTAACCCCTTTGGTGTTTTTTGACCCCAAAAAATGAAAAGTGGAATTCGGCAGCTTCTTTCACTGTTTCTTACGTATTTTGATCAGAAAATTCGAATGGCGCAGTCAGATTTCTCGTAAGTATGATATTTTTCATTTTATTTGGCTTTAAACGTAACACATTCGGGGTCAATTTGCCCTCCATTTGTTTCGCGATTTTACACAGTTTTGATTGATTCCGCGAGGTGCTGAGGGCTTTATCCAGCAGTAGGCATCTAAGTACGTCGATTTAAGTAATAAAATGGCCACCTAAATTTTTTAAGATTTTTGAAAAAAACGTAAGGTTAACCCCTTTGGTGTTTTTTGACCCCAAAAAATGAAAAGTGGAATTCGGCAGCTTCTTTCACTGTTTCTTACGTATTTTGATCAGAAAATTCGAATGGCGCAGTCAGATTTCTCGTAAGTATGATATTTTTCATTTTATTTGGCTTTAAACGTAACACATTCGGGGTCAATTTGCCCTCCATTTGTTTCGCGATTTTACACAGTTTTGATTGTTTCCGCGAGGTTCTGAGGGCTGTATCCAGCAGTAGGCATCTAAGTACGTCGATTTAAGTAATAATAAGGCCACCTAAATTTTTTAAGATTTTTGAAAAAAACGTAAGGTCAACCCCTTTGGTGTTTTTTGACCCCAAAAAATGAAAAGTGGAATTCGGCAGCTTCTTTCACTGTTTCTTACGTATTTTGATCAGAAAATTCGAATGGCGCAGTCAGATTTCTCGTAAGTATGATATTTTTCATTTTATTTGGCTTTAAACGTAACACATTCGGGGTCAATTTGCCCTCCATTTGTTTCGCGATTTTACACAGTTTTGATTGATTCCGCGAGGTTCTGAGGGCTGTATCCAGCAGTAGGCATCTAAGTACGTCGATTTAAGTAATAAAATGGCCACCTAAATTTTTTAAGATTTTTGAAAAAAACGTAAGGTTAACCCCTTTGGTGTTTCTTGACCCCAAAAAATGAAAAGTGGAATTCGGCAGCTTCTTTCACTGTTTCTTACGTATTTTGATCAGAAAATTCAAATGGCGCAGTCAGATTTCTCGTAAGTATGATATTTTTCATTTTATTTGGCTTTAAACGTAACACATTCGGGGTCAATTTGCCCTCCATTTGTTTCGCGATTTTACACAGTTTTGATTGATTCCGCGAGGTTCTGAGGGCTGTATCCAGCAGTAGGCATCTAAGTACGTCGCTTTAAGTAATAAAAAGGCCCCCTAAATTTTTTAAGATTTTTGAAAAAAACGTAAGGTCAACCCCTTTGGTGTTTTTTGACCCCAAAAAATGAAAAGTGGAATTCGGCAGCTTCTTTCACTGTTTCTTACGTATTTTGATCAGAAAATTCGAATGGCGCAGTCAGATTTCTCGTAAGTATGATATTTTTCATTTTATTTGGCTTTAAACGTAACACATTCGGGGTCAATTTGCCCTCCATTTGTTTCGCGATTTTACACAGTTTTGATTGTTTCCGCGAGGTTCTGAGGGCTGTATCCAGCAGTAGGCATCTAAGTACGTCGATTTAAGTAATAATAAGGCCACCTAAATTTTTTAAGATTTTTGAAAAAAACGTAAGGTTAACCCCTTTGGTGTTTTTTGACCCCAAAAAGGGAAAAGTGGAATTCGGCAGCTTCTTTCACTGTTTCTTACGTATTTTGATCAGAAAATTCGAATGGCGCAGTCAGATTTCTCGTAAGTATGTTATTTTTCATTTTATTTGGCTTTAAACGTAACACATTCGAGGTCAATTTGCCCTCCATTTGTTTCGCGATTTTACACAGTTTTGATTGTTTCCGCGAGGTTCTGAGGGCTGTATCCAGCAGTAGGCATCTAAGTACGTCGATTTAAGTAATAAAATGGCCACCTAAATTTTTTAAGATTTTTGAAAAAAACGTAAGGTTAACCCCTTTGATGTTTTTTGACCCCAAAAAATGAAAAGTGGAATTCGGCAGCTTCTTTCACTGTTTCTTACGTATTTTGATCAGAAAATTCGAATGGCGCAGTCAGATTTCTCGTAAGTATGATATGTATAGTATGATTTTATTTGGCTTTAAACGTAACACATTCGGGGTCAATTTGCCCTCCATTTGTTTCGCGATTTTACACAGTTTTGATTGATTCCGCGAGGTTCTGAGGGCTGTATCCAGCAGTAGGCATCTAAGTACGTCGATTTAAGTAATAAAATGGCCACCTAAATTTTTTAAGATTTTTGAAAAAAACGTAAGGTTAACCCCTTTGGTGTTTTTTGACCCCAAAAAGTGAAAAGTGGAATTCGGCAGCTTCTTTCACTGTTTCTTACGTATTTTGATCAGAAAATTCGAATGGCGCAGTCAGATTTCTCGTAAGTATGTTATTTTTCATTTTATTTGGCTTTAAACGTAACACATTCGGGGTCAATTTGCCCTCCATTTGTTTCGCGATTTTACACAGTTTTGATTGTTTCCGCGAGGTTCTGAGGGCTGTATCCAGCAGTAGGCATCTAAGTACGTCGATTTAAGTAATAATAAGGCCACCTAAATTTTTTAAGATTTTTGAAAAAAACGTAAGGTCAACCCCTTTGGTGTTTTTTGACCCCAAAAAATGAAAAGTGGAATTCGGCAGCTTCTTTCACTGTTTCTTACGTATTTTGATCAGAAAATTCGAATGGCGCAGTCAGATTTCTCGTAAGTATGATATTTTTCATTTTATTTGACTTTAAACGTAACACATTCGGGGTCAATTTGCCCTCCATTTGTTTCGCGATTTTACACAGTTTTGATTGATTCCGCGAGGTTCTGGGGGCTGTATCCAGCAGTAGGCATCTAAGTACGTCGCTTTAAGTAATAAAAAGGCCCCCTAAATTTTTTAAGATTTTTGAAAAAAACGTAAGGTTAACCCCTTTGGTGTTTTTTGACCCCAAAAAATGAAAAGTGGAATTCGGCAGCTTCTTTCACTGTTTCTTAAGTATTTTGATCAAAAAATTCGAATGGCGCAGTCAGATTTCTCGTAAGTATGATATTTTTCATTTTATTTGGCTTTAAACGTAACACATTCGGGGTCAATTTGCCCTCCATTTGTTTCGCGATTTTACACAGTTTTGATTGTTTCCGCGAGGTTCTGAGGGCTGTATCCAGCAGTAGGCAACTAAGTACGCCGATTTAAGTAATAAAATGGCCACCTAAATTTTTTAAGATTTTTGAAAAAAACGTAAGGGTAACCCCTTTGGTGTTTTTTGACCCCAAAAAATGAAAAGTGGAATTCGGCAGCTTCTTTCACTGTTTCTTACGTATTTTGATCAGAAAATTCGAATGGCGCAGTCAGATATCTCGTAAGTATGATATTTTTCATTTTATTTGGCTTTAAACGTAACACATTCGGGGTCAATTTGCCCTCCATTTGTTTCGCGATTTTACACAGTTTTGATTGATTCCGCGAGGTTCTGAGGGCTGTATCCAGCAGTAGGCATCTAAGTACGTCGATTTAAGTAATAAAATGGCCACCTAAATTTTTTAAGATTTTTGAAAAAAACGTAAGGTTAACCCCTTTGATGTTTTTTGACCCCAAAAAATGAAAAGTGGAATTCGGCAGCTTCTTTCACTGTTTCTTACGTATTTTGATCAGAAAATTCGAATGGCGCAGTCAGATTTCTCGTAAGTATGATATTTTTCATTTTATTTGGCTTTAAACGTAACACATTCGGGGTCAATTTGCCCTCCATTTGTTTCGCGATTTTACACAGTTTTGATTGATTCCGCGAGGTTCTGAGGGCTGTATCCAGCAGTAGGCATCTAAGTACGTCGATTTAAGTAATAAAATGGCCACCTAAATTTTTTAAGATTTTTGAAAAAAACGTAAGGTTAACCCCTTTGGTGTTTTTTGACCCCAAAAAATGAAAAGTGGAATTCGGCAGCTTCTTTCACTGTTTCTTACGTATTTTGATCAGAAAATTCGAATGGCGCAGTCAGATTTCTCGTAAGTATGATATTTTTCATTTTATTTGGCTTTAAACGTAACACATTCGGGGTCAATTTGCCCTCCATTTGTTTCGCGATTTTACACAGTTTTGATTGATTCCGCGAGGTTCTGAGGGCTGTATCCAGCAGTAGGCATCTAAGTCCGTCGATTTAAGTAATAAAATGGCCACCTAAATTTTTTAAGATTTTTGAAAAAAACGTAAGGTTAACCCCTTTGGTGTTTTTTGACCCCAAAAAATAAAAAGTGGAATTCGGCAGCTTCTTTCACTGTTTCTTACGTATTTTGATCAGAAAATTCGAATGGCGCAGTCAGATATCTCGTAAGTATGATATTTTTCATTTTATTTGGCTTTAAACGTAACACATTCGGGGTCAATTTGCCCTCCATTTGTTTCGCGATTTTACACAGTTTTGATTGATTCCGCGAGGTTCTGAGGGCTGTATCCAGCAGTAGGCATCTAAGTACGTCGATTTAAGTATTAATAAGGCCACCTAAATTTTTTAAGATTTTTGAAAAAAACGTAAGGTTAACCCCTTTGGTGTTTTTTGACCCCAAAAAATGAAAAGTGGAATTCGGCAGCCTCTTTCACTGTTTCTTAAGTATTTTGATCAGAAAATTCGAATGGCGCAGTCAGATTTCTCGTAAGTATGATATTTTTCATTTTATTTGGCTTTAAACGTAACACATTCGGGGTCAATTTGCCCTCCATTTGTTTCGCGATTTTACACAGTTTTGATTGATTCCGCGAGGTTCTGAGGGCTGTATCCAGCAGTAGGCATCTAAGTACGTCGCTTTAAGTAATAAAAAGGCCCCCTAAATTTTTTAAGATTTTTGAAAAAAACGTAAGGTTAACCCCTTTGGTGTTTTTTGACCCCAAAAAATGAAAAGTGGAATTCGGCAGCTTCTTTCACTGTTTCTTAAGTATTTTGATCAAAAAATTCGAATGGCGCAGTCAGATTTCTCGTAAGTATGATATTTTTCATTTTATTTGGCTTTAAACGTAACACATTCGGGGTCAATTTGCCCTCCATTTGTTTCGCGATTTTACACAGTTTTGATTGTTTCCGCGAGGTTCTGAGGGCTGTATCCAGCAGTAGGCATCTAAGTACGTCGATTTAAGTAATAAAATGGCCACCTAAATTTTTTAAGATTTTTGAAAAAAACGTAAGGTTAACCCCTTTGATGTTTTTTGACCCCAAAAAATGAAAAGTGGAATTCGGCAGCTTCTTTCACTGTTTCTTACGTATTTTGATCAGAAAATTCGAATGGCGCAGTCAGATTTCTCGTAAGTATGATATTTTTCATTTTATTTGGCTTTAAACGTAACACATTCGGGGTCAATTTGCCCTCCATTTGTTTCGCGATTTTACACAGTTTTGATTGATTCCGCGAGGTTCTGAGGGCTGTATCCAGCAGTAGGCATCTAAGTACGTCGCTTTAAGTAATAAAAAGGCCCCCTAAATTTTTTAAGATTTTTGAAAAAAACGTAAGGTTAACCCCTTTGGTGTTTTTTGACCCCAAAAAATGAAAAGTGGAATTCGGCAGCTTCTTTCACTGTTTCTTAAGTATTTTGATCAAAAAATTCGAATGGCGCAGTCAGATTTCTCGTAAGTATGATATTTTTCATTTTATTTGGCTTTAAACGTAACACATTCGGGGTCAATTTGCCCTCCATTTGTTTCGCGATTTTACACAGTTTTGATTGTTTCCGCGAGGTTCTGAGGGCTGTATCCAGCAGTAGGCATCTAAGTACGTCGCTTTAAGTAATAAAAAGGCCCCCTAAATTTTTTAAGATTTTTGAAAAAAACGTAAGGTTAACCCCTTTGGTGTTTTTTGACCCCAAAAAATGAAAAGTGGAATTCGGCAGCTTCTTTCACTGTTTCTTATGTATTTTGATCAGAAAATTCGAATGGCGCAGTCAGATTTCTCGTAAGTATGATATTTTTCATTTTATTTGGCTTTAAACGTAACACATTCGGGGTCAATTTGCCCTCCATTTGTTTCGCGATTTTACACAGTTTTGATTGATTCCGCGAGGTTCTGAGGGCTGTATCCAGCAGTAGGCATCTAAGTCCGTCGATTTAAGTAATAAAATGGCCACCTAAATTTTTTAAGATTTTTGAAAAAAACGTAAGGTTAACCCCTTTGGTGTTTTTGGACCAGTCAGATTTCTCGTAAGTATGATATTTTTCATTTTATTTGGCTTTAAACGTAACACATTCGGGGTCAATTTGCCCTCCATTTGTTTCGCGATTTTACACAGTTTTGATTGATTCCGCGAGGTTCTGAGGGCTGTATCCAGCAGTAGGCATCTAAGTACGTCGATTTAAGTAATAAAATGGCCACCTAAATTTTTTAAGATTTTTGAAAAAAACGTAAAGTTAACCCGTTTGGTGTTTTTTGACCCCAAAAAATGAAAAGTGGAATTCGGCAGCTTCTTTCACTGTTTCTTACGTATTTTGATCAGAAAATTAGAATGGCGCAGTCAAATTTCTCGTAAGTATGATATTTTTCATTTTATTTGGCTTTAAACGTAACACATTCGGGGTCAATTTGCCCTCCATTTGTTTCGCGATTTTACACAGTTTTGATTGATTCCGCGAGGTTCTGAGGGCTGTATCCAGCAGTAGGCATCTAAGTACGTCGCTTTAAGTAATAAAAACGCCCCCTAACTTTTTAAGATTTTTGAAAAAAACGTAAGGTTAACCCCTTTGGTGTTTTTTGACCCCAAAAAATGAAAAGTGGAATTCGGCAGCTTCTTTCACTGTTTCTTACGTATTTTGATCAGAAAATTCGAATGGCGCAGTCAGATTTCTCGTAAGTATGATATTTTTCATTTTATTTGGCTTTAAACGTAACACATTCGGGGTCAATTTGCCCTCCATTTGTTTCGCGATTTTACACAGTTTTGATTGTTTCCGCGTGGTTCTGAGGGCTGTATCCAGCAGTAGGCATCTAAGTACGTCGATTTAAGTAATAATAAGGCCACCTAAATTTTTTAAGATTTTTGAAAAAAACGTAAGGTTAACCCCTTTGGTGTTTTTTGACCCCAAAAAGTGAAAAGTGGAATTCGGCAGCTTCTTTCACTGTTTCTTACGTATTTTGATCAGAAAATTCGAATGGCGCAGTCAGATTTCTCGTAAGTATGTTATTTTTCATTTTATTTGGCTTTAAACGTAACACATTCGGGGTCAATTTGCCCTCCATTTGTTTCGCGATTTTACACAGTTTTGATTGATTCCGCGAGGTTCTGAGGGCTGTATCCAGCAGTAGGCATCTAAGTACGTCGATTTAAGTAATAAAATGGCCACCTAAATTTTTTAAGATTTTTGAAAAAAACGTAAGGTTAACCCCTTTGGTGTTTTTTGACCCCAAAAAATGAAAAGTGGAATTCGGCAGCTTCTTTCACTGTTTCTTACGTATTTTGATCAGAAAATTCGAATGGCGCAGTCAGATTTCTCGTAAGTATGATATTTTTCATTTTATTTGGCTTTAAACGTAACACATTCGGGGTCAATTTGCCCTCCATTTGTTTCGCGATTTTACACAGTTTTGATTGATTCCGCGAGGTTCTGAGGGCTGTATCCAGCAGTAGGCATCTAAGTCCGTCGATTTAAGTAATAAAATGGCCACCTAAATTTTTTAAGATTTTTGAAAAAAACGTAAGGTTAACCCCTTTGGTGTTTTTTGACCCCAAAAAATAAAAAGTGGAATTCGGCAGCTTCTTTCACTGTTTCTTACGTATTTTGATCAGAAAATTCGAATGGCGCAGTCAGATATCTCGTAAGTATGATATTTTTCATTTTATTTGGCTTTAAACGTAACACATTCGGGGTCAATTTGCCCTCCATTTGTTTCGCGATTTTACACAGTTTTGATTGATTCCGCGAGGTTCTGAGGGCTGTATCCAGCAGTAGGCATCTAAGTACGTCGATTTAAGTATTAATAAGGCCACCTAAATTTTTTAAGATTTTTGAAAAAAACGTAAGGTTAACCCCTTTGGTGTTTTTTGACCCCAAAAAATGAAAAGTGGAATTCGGCAGCCTCTTTCACTGTTTCTTAAGTATTTTGATCAGAAAATTCGAATGGCGCAGTCAGATTTCTCGTAAGTATGATATTTTTCATTTTATTTGGCTTTAAACGTAACACATTCGGGGTCAATTTGCCCTCCATTTGTTTCGCGATTTTACACAGTTTTGATTGATTCCGCGAGGTTCTGAGGGCTGTATCCAGCAGTAGGCATCTAAGTACGTCGCTTTAAGTAATAAAAAGGCCCCCTAAATTTTTTAAGATTTTTGAAAAAAACGTAAGGTTAACCCCTTTGGTGTTTTTTGACCCCAAAAAATGAAAAGTGGAATTCGGCAGCTTCTTTCACTGTTTCTTAAGTATTTTGATCAAAAAATTCGAATGGCGCAGTCAGATTTCTCGTAAGTATGATATTTTTCATTTTATTTGGCTTTAAACGTAACACATTCGGGGTCAATTTGCCCTCCATTTGTTTCGCGATTTTACACAGTTTTGATTGTTTCCGCGAGGTTCTGAGGGCTGTATCCAGCAGTAGGCATCTAAGTACGTCGATTTAAGTAATAAAATGGCCACCTAAATTTTTTAAGATTTTTGAAAAAAACGTAAGGTTAACCCCTTTGATGTTTTTTGACCCCAAAAAATGAAAAGTGGAATTCGGCAGCTTCTTTCACTGTTTCTTACGTATTTTGATCAGAAAATTCGAATGGCGCAGTCAGATTTCTCGTAAGTATGATATTTTTCATTTTATTTGGCTTTAAACGTAACACATTCGGGGTCAATTTGCCCTCCATTTGTTTCGCGATTTTACACAGTTTTGATTGATTCCGCGAGGTTCTGAGGGCTGTATCCAGCAGTAGGCATCTAAGTACGTCGCTTTAAGTAATAAAAAGGCCCCCTAAATTTTTTAAGATTTTTGAAAAAAACGTAAGGTTAACCCCTTTGGTGTTTTTTGACCCCAAAAAATGAAAAGTGGAATTCGGCAGCTTCTTTCACTGTTTCTTAAGTATTTTGATCAAAAAATTCGAATGGCGCAGTCAGATTTCTCGTAAGTATGATATTTTTCATTTTATTTGGCTTTAAACGTAACACATTCGGGGTCAATTTGCCCTCCATTTGTTTCGCGATTTTACACAGTTTTGATTGTTTCCGCGAGGTTCTGAGGGCTGTATCCAGCAGTAGGCATCTAAGTACGTCGCTTTAAGTAATAAAAAGGCCCCCTAAATTTTTTAAGATTTTTGAAAAAAACGTAAGGTTAACCCCTTTGGTGTTTTTTGACCCCAAAAAATGAAAAGTGGAATTCGGCAGCTTCTTTCACTGTTTCTTATGTATTTTGATCAGAAAATTCGAATGGCGCAGTCAGATTTCTCGTAAGTATGATATTTTTCATTTTATTTGGCTTTAAACGTAACACATTCGGGGTCAATTTGCCCTCCATTTGTTTCGCGATTTTACACAGTTTTGATTGATTCCGCGAGGTTCTGAGGGCTGTATCCAGCAGTAGGCATCTAAGTCCGTCGATTTAAGTAATAAAATGGCCACCTAAATTTTTTAAGATTTTTGAAAAAAACGTAAGGTTAACCCCTTTGGTGTTTTTGGACCAGTCAGATTTCTCGTAAGTATGATATTTTTCATTTTATTTGGCTTTAAACGTAACACATTCGGGGTCAATTTGCCCTCCATTTGTTTCGCGATTTTACACAGTTTTGATTGATTCCGCGAGGTTCTGAGGGCTGTATCCAGCAGTAGGCATCTAAGTACGTCGATTTAAGTAATAAAATGGCCACCTAAATTTTTTAAGATTTTTGAAAAAAACGTAAAGTTAACCCGTTTGGTGTTTTTTGACCCCAAAAAATGAAAAGTGGAATTCGGCAGCTTCTTTCACTGTTTCTTACGTATTTTGATCAGAAAATTAGAATGGCGCAGTCAAATTTCTCGTAAGTATGATATTTTTCATTTTATTTGGCTTTAAACGTAACACATTCGGGGTCAATTTGCCCTCCATTTGTTTCGCGATTTTACACAGTTTTGATTGATTCCGCGAGGTTCTGAGGGCTGTATCCAGCAGTAGGCATCTAAGTACGTCGCTTTAAGTAATAAAAACGCCCCCTAACTTTTTAAGATTTTTGAAAAAAACGTAAGGTTAACCCCTTTGGTGTTTTTTGACCCCAAAAAATGAAAAGTGGAATTCGGCAGCTTCTTTCACTGTTTCTTACGTATTTTGATCAGAAAATTCGAATGGCGCAGTCAGATTTCTCGTAAGTATGATATTTTTCATTTTATTTGGCTTTAAACGTAACACATTCGGGGTCAATTTGCCCTCCATTTGTTTCGCGATTTTACACAGTTTTGATTGTTTCCGCGTGGTTCTGAGGGCTGTATCCAGCAGTAGGCATCTAAGTACGTCGATTTAAGTAATAATAAGGCCACCTAAATTTTTTAAGATTTTTGAAAAAAACGTAAGGTTAACCCCTTTGGTGTTTTTTGACCCCAAAAAGTGAAAAGTGGAATTCGGCAGCTTCTTTCACTGTTTCTTACGTATTTTGATCAGAAAATTCGAATGGCGCAGTCAGATTTCTCGTAAGTATGTTATTTTTCATTTTATTTGGCTTTAAACGTAACACATTCGGGGTCAATTTGCCCTCCATTTGTTTCGCGATTTTACACAGTTTTGATTGTTTCCGCAAGGTTCTGAGGGCTGTATCCAGCAGTAGGCATCTAAGTACGTCGATTTAAGTAATAATAAGGCCACCTAAATTTTTTAAGATTTTTGAAAAAAACGTAAAGTCAACCCCTTTGGTGTTTTTTGACCCCAAAAAATGAAAAGTGGAATTCGGCAGCTTCTTTCACTGTTTCTTACGTATTTTGATCAGAAAATTCGAATGGCGCAGTCAGATTTCTCGTAAGTATGATATTTTTCATTTTATTTGGCTTTAAACGTAACACATTCGGGGTCAATTTGCCCTCCATTTGTTTCGCGATTTTACACAGTTTTGATTGATTCCGCGAGGTTCTGAGGGCTGTATCCAGCAGTAGGCATCTAAGTACGTCGATTTAAGTAATTAAATGGCCACCTAAATTTTTTAAGATTTTTGAAAAAAACGTAAGGTTAACCCCTTTGGTGTTTTTTGACCCCAAAAAATGAAAAGTGGAATTCGGCAGCTTCTTTCACTGTTTCTTACGTATTTTGATCAGAAAATTCGAATGGCGCAGTCAGATTTCTCGTAAGTATGATATTTTTCATTTTATTTGGATTTAAACGTAACACATTCGGGGTCAATTTGCCCTCCATTTGTTTCGCGATTTTACACAGTTTTGATTGTTTCCGCGAGGTTCTGAGGGCTGTATCCAGCAGTAGGCATCTAAGTACGTCGATTTAAGTAATTAAATGGCCACCTAAATTTTTTAAGATTTTTGAAAAAAACGTAAGGTTAACCCCTTTGGTGTTTTTTGACCCCAAAAAATGAAAAGTGGAATTCGGCAGCTTCTTTCACTGTTTCTTACGTATTTTGATCAGAAAATTCGAATGGCGCAGTCAGATATCTCGTAAGTATGATATTTTTCATTTTATTTGGCTTTAAACGTAACACATTCGGGGTCAATTTGCCCTCCATTTGTTTCGCGATTTTACACAGTTTTGATTGATTGCGCGGGGTTCTGACGGCTGTATCCAGCAGTAGGCATCTAAGTACGTCGATTTAAGTAATAATAAGGCCACCTAAATTTTTTAAGAATTTTGAAAAAACCGTAAGGTTAACCCCTTTGGTGTTTTTTGACCCCAAAAATTGAAAAGTGGAATTCGGCAGCTTCTTTCACTGTTTCTTCTGTATTTTGATCAGAAAATTCGAATGGCGCAGTCAGATTTCTCGTAAGTATGATATTTTTCATTTTATTTGGCTTTAAACGTAACACATTCGGGGTCAATTTGCCCTCCATTTGTTTCGCGATTTTACACA
Organism: Cantharis nigra; assembly: GCA_958510845.1. NCBI lineage: Eukaryota > Metazoa > Arthropoda > Insecta > Coleoptera > Cantharidae > Cantharis > Cantharis nigra. Next base: position 45,911,918 of record OY294030.1, on the reverse strand, counting down.
GTTTTGATTGATTCCGCGAGGTTCTGAGGGCTGTATCCAGCAGTAGGCATCTAAGTCCGTCGATTTAAGTAATAAAATGGCCACCTAAATTTTTTAAGATTTTTGAAAAAAACGTAAGGTTAACCCCTTTGGTGTTTTTTGACCCCAAAAAATAAAAAGTGGAATTCGGCAGCTTCTTTCACTGTTTCTTACGTATTTTGATCAGAAAATTCGAATGGCGCAGTCAGATATCTCGTAAGTATGATATTTTTCATTTTATTTGGCTTTAAACGTAACACATTCGGGGTCAATTTGCCCTCCATTTGTTTCGCGATTTTACACAGTTTTGATTGATTCCGCGAGGTTCTGAGGGCTGTATCCAGCAGTAGGCATCTAAGTACGTCGATTTAAGTATTAATAAGGCCACCTAAATTTTTTAAGATTTTTGAAAAAAACGTAAGGTTAACCCCTTTGGTGTTTTTTGACCCCAAAAAATGAAAAGTGGAATTCGGCAGCCTCTTTCACTGTTTCTTAAGTATTTTGATCAGAAAATTCGAATGGCGCAGTCAGATTTCTCGTAAGTATGATATTTTTCATTTTATTTGGCTTTAAACGTAACACATTCGGGGTCAATTTGCCCTCCATTTGTTTCGCGATTTTACACAGTTTTGATTGATTGCGCGGGGTTCTGAGGGCTGTATCCAGCACTAGGCATCTAAGTACGTCGCTTTAAGTAATAAAAAGGCCCCCTAAATTTTTTAGGGTTTTTGAAAAAACCGTAAGGTTAACCCCTTTGGTGTTTTTTGACCCCAAAAAATGAAAAGTGGAATTCGGCAGCTTCTTTCACTGTTTCTTACGTATTTTGATCAGAAAATTCGAATGGCGCAGTCAGATTTCTCGTAAGTATGATATTTTTCATTTTATTTGGCTTTAAACGTAACACATTCGGGGTCAATTTGCCCTCCATTTGTTTCGCGATTTTACACAGTTTTGATTGATTCCGCGAGGTTCTGGGGGCTGTATCCAGCAGTAGGCATCTAAGTACGTCGATTTAAGTAATAATAAGGCCACCTAAATTTTTTAAGATTTTTGAAAAAAACGTAAGGTTAACCCCTTTGGTGTTTTTTGACCCCAAAAAATGAAAAGTGGAATTCGGCAGCTTTTTTCACTGTTTCTTACGTATTTTGATCAGAAAATTTGAATGGTGCAGTCATATTTCTCGTAAGTATGATATTTTTCATTTTATTTGGCTTTAAACGTAACACATTCGGGGTCAATTTGCCCTCCATTTGTTTCGCGATTTTACACAGTTTTGATTGATTCCGCGAGGTTCTGAGGGCTGTATCCAGCAGTAGGCATCTAAGTACGTCGATTTAAGTAATAATAAGGCCACCTAAATTTTTTAAGAATTTTGAAAAAACCGTAAGGTTAACCCCTTTGGTGTTTTTTGACCCCAAAAAATGAAAAGTGGAATTCGGCGGCTTCTTTCACTGTTTCTTAAGTATTTTGATCAAAAAATTCGAATGGCGCAGTCAGATTTCTCGTAAGTATGATATTTTTCATTTTATTTGGCTTTAAACGTAACACATTCGGGGTCAATTTGCCCTCCATTTGTTTCGCGATTTTACACAGTTTTGATTGATTCCGCGAGGTTCTGAGGGCTGTATCCAGCAGTAGGCATCTAAGTACGTCGATTTAAGTATTAATAAGGCCACCTAAATTTTTTAAGATTTTTGAAAAAAACGTAAGGTTAACCCCTTTGGTGTTTTTTGACCCCAAAAAATGAAAAGTGGAATTCGGCAGCTTCTTTCACTGTTTCTTACGTATTTTGATCAGAAAATTCGAATGGCGCAGTCAGATTTCTCGTAAGTATGATATTTTTCATTTTATTTGGCTTTAAACGTAACACATTCGGGGTCAATTTGCCCTCCATTTGTTTCGCGATTTTACACAGTTTTGATTGATTCCGCGAGGTTCTGAGGGCTGTATCCACCAGTAGGCATCTAAGTACGTCGATTTAAGTAATAATAAGGCCACCTAAATTTTTTAAGAATTTTGAAAAAACCGTAAGGTTAACCCCTTTGGTGTTTTTTGACCCCAAAAATTGAAAAGTGGAATTCGGCAGCTTCTTTCACTGTTTCTTATGTATTTTGATCAGAAAATTCGAATGGCGCAGTCAGATTTCTCGTAAGTATGATATTTTTCATTTTATTTGGCTTTAAACGTAACACATTCGGGGTCAATTTGCCCTCCATTTGTTTCGCGATTTTACACAGTTTTGATTGATTCCGCGAGGTTCTGAGGGCTGTATCCAGCAGTAGGCATCTAAGTCCGTCGATTTAAGTAATAAAATGGCCACCTAAATTTTTTAAGATTTTTGAAAAAAACGTAAGGTTAACCCCTTTGGTGTTTTTGGACCAGTCAGATTTCTCGTAAGTATGATATTTTTCATTTTATTTGGCTTTAAACGTAACACATTCGGGGTCAATTTGCCCTCCATTTGTTTCGCGATTTTACACAGTTTTGATTGATTCCGCGAGGTTCTGAGGGCTGTATCCAGCAGTAGGCATCTAAGTACGCCGATTTAAGTAATAAAATGGCCACCTAAATTTTTTAAGATTTTTGAAAAAAACGTAAGGTTAACCCCTTTGGTGTTTTTTGACCCCAAAAAATGAAAAGTGGAATTCGGCAGCTTCTTTCACTGTTTCTTACGTATTTTGATCAGAAAATTCGAATGGCGCAGTCAGATTTCTCGTAAGTATGATATTTTTCATTTTATTTGGCTTTAAACGTAACACATTCGGGGTCAATTTGCCCTCCATTTGTTTCGCGATTTTACACAGTTTTGATTGATTCCGCGAGGTTCTAAGGGCTGTATCCAGCAGTAGGCATCTAAGTACGTCGATTTAAGTAATTAAATGGCCACCTAAATTTTTTAAGATTTTTGAAAAAAACGTAAAGTTAACCCCTTTGGTGTTTTTTGACCCCAAAAAATGAAAAGTGGAATTCGGCAGCTTCTTTCACTGTTTCTTACGTATTTTGATCAGAAAATTAGAATGGCGCAGTCAAATTTCTCGTAAGTATGATATTTTTCATTTTATTTGGCTTTAAACGTAACACATTCGGGGTCAATTTGCCCTCCATTTGTTTCGCGATTTTACAGTTTTGATTGATTCCGCGAGGTTCTGAGGGCTGTATCCAGCAGTAGGCATCTAAGTACGTCAATTTAAGTAATAAAATGGCCCCCTAAATTTTTTAAGATTTTTGAAAAAAACGTAAGGTTAACCCCTTTGGTGTTTTTTGACACCAAAAAATGAAAAGTGGAATTCGGCAGCTTTTTTCACTGTTTCTTGCGTATTTTGATCAGAAAATTCGAATGGCGCAGTCAGATTTCTCGTAAGTATGTTATTTTTCATTTTATTTGGCTTTAAACGTAACACATTCGGGGTCAATTTGCCCTCCATTTGTTTCGCGATTTTACACAGTTTTGATTGATTCCGCGAGGTTCTGAGGGCTGTATCCAGCAGTAGGCATCTAAGTACGTCGATTTAAGTAATAATAAGGCCACCTAAATTTTTTAAGATTTTTGAAAAAAACGTAAGGTCAACCCCTTTGGTGTTTTTTGACCCCAAAAAATGAAAAGTGGAATTCGGCAGCTTCTTTCACTGTTTCTTACGTATTTTGATCAGAAAATTCGAATGGCGCAGTCAGATTTCTCGTAAGTATGATATTTTTCATTTTATTTGGCTTTAAACGTAACACATTCGGGGTCAATTTGCCCTCCATTTGTTTCGCGATTTTACACAGTTTTGATTGATTGCGCGGGGTTCTGAGGGCTGTATCCAGCACTAGGCATCTAAGTACGTCGCTTTAAGTAATAAAAAGGCCATCTAAATTTTTTAAGATTTTTGAAAAAAACGTAAGGTTAACCCCTTTGGTGTTTTTTGACCCCAAAAAGTGAAAAGTGGAATTCGGCAGCTTCTTTCACTGTTTCTTACGTATTTTGATCAGAAAATTCGAATGGCGCAGTCAGATTTCTCGTAAGTATGTTATTTTTCATTTTATTTGGCTTTAAACGTAACACATTCGGGGTCAATTTGCCCTCCATTTGTTTCGCGATTTTACACAGTTTTGATTGTTTCCGCGAGGTTCTGAGGGCTGTATCCAGCAGTAGGCATCTAAGTACGTCGATTTAAGTAATAATAAGGCCACCTAAATTTTTTAAGATTTTTGAAAAAAACGTAAGGTTAACCCCTTTGGTGTTTTTTGACCCCAAAAAATGAAAAGTGGAATTCGGCAGCTTTTTTCACTGTTTCTTACGTATTTTGATCAGAAAATTCGAATGGCGCAGTCATATTTCTCGTAAGTATGATATTTTTCATTTTATTTGGCTTTAAACGTAACACATTCGGGGTCAATTTGCCCTCCATTTGTTTCGCGATTTTACACAGTTTTGATTGATTCCGCGAGGTTCTGAGGGCTGTATCCAGCAGTAGGCATCTAAGTACGTCGATTTAAGTAATAAGGCCACCTAAATTTTTTAAGAATTTTGAAAAAACCGTAAGGTTAACCCCTTTGGTGTTTTTTGACCCCAAAAATTGAAAAGTGGAATTCGGCAGCTTCTTTCACTGTTTCTTATGTATTTTGATCAGAAAATTCGAATGGCGCAGTCAGATTTCTCGTAAGTATGATATTTTTCATTTTATTTGGCTTTAAACGTAACACATTCGGGGTCAATTTGCCCTCCATTTGTTTCGCGATTTTACACAGTTTTGATTGATTCCGCGAGGTTCTGAGGGCTGTATCCAGCAGTAGGCATCTAAGTCCGTCGATTTAAGTAATAAAATGGCCACCTAAATTTTTTAAGATTTTTGAAAAAAACGTAAGGTTAACCCCTTTGGTGTTTTTGGACCAGTCAGATTTCTCGTAAGTATGATATTTTTCATTTTATTTGGCTTTAAACGTAACACATTCGGGGTCAATTTGCCCTCCATTTGTTTCGCGATTTTACACAGTTTTGATTGATTCCGCGAGGTTCTGAGGGCTGTATCCAGCAGTAGGCATCTAAGTACGTCGATTTAAGTAATAATAAGGCCACCTAAATTTTTTAAGATTTTTGAAAAAAACGTAAGGTTAACCCCTTTGGTGTTTTTTGACCCCAAAAAATGAAAAGTGGAATTCGGCAGCTTCTTTCACTGTTTCTTACGTATTTTGATCAGAAAATTCGAATGGCGCAGTCAGATTTCTCGTAAGTATGATATTTTTCATTTTATTTGGCTTTAAACGTAACACATTCGGGGTCAATTTGCCCTCCATTTGTTTCGCGATTTTACACAGTTTTGATTGATTCCGCGAGGTTCTGAGGGCTGTATCCAGCAGTGGGCATCTAAGTACGTCGATTTAATTAATATTAAGGCCACCTAAATTTTTTAAGATTTTTGAAAAAAACGTAAGGTTAACCCCTTTGGTGTTTTTTGACCCCAAAAAATGAAAAGTGGAATTCGGTAGCTTCTTTCACTGTTTCTTACGTATTTTGATCAGAAAATTCAAATGGCGCAGTCAGATTTCTCGTAAGTATGATATTTTTCATTTTATTTGGCTTTAAACGTAACACATTCGGGGTCAATTTGCCCTCCATTTGTTTCGCGATTTTACACAGTTTTGATTGATTCCGCGAGGTTCTGAGGGCTGTATCCAGCAGTAGGCATCTAAGTACGTCGATTTAAGTAATAATAAGGCCACCTAAATTTTTTAAGATTTTTGAAAAAAACGTAAGGTTAACCCCTTTGGTGTTTTTTGACCCCAAAAAATGAAAAGTGGAATTCGGCAGCTTCTTTCACTGTTTCTTACGTATTTTGATCAGAAAATTCGAATGGCGCAGTCAGATTTCTCGTAAGTATGATAATTTTCATTTTATTTGGCTTTAAACGTAACACATTCGGGGTCAATTTGCCCTCCATTTGTTTCGCGATTTTACACAGTTTTGATAGATTCCGCGAGGTTCTGAGGGCTGTATCCAGCAGTAGGCATCTAAGTACGTCGATTTAAGTAATAAAAAGGCCACCTAAATTTTATAAGATTTTTGAAAAAAGCGTAAGGTTAACCCCTTTGGTGTTTTTTGACCCCAAAAAATGAAAAGTGGAATTCGGCAGCTTCTTTCACTGTTTCTTACGTATTTTGATCAGAAAATTCGAATGGCGCAGTCAGATTTCTCGTAAGTATGATATTTTTCATTTTATTTGGCTTTAAACGTAACCCATTCGGGGTCAATTTGCCCTCCATTTGTTTCGCGATTTTACACAGTTTTGATAGATTCCGCGAGGTTCTGAGGGCTGTATCCAGCAGTAGGCATCCAAGTACGTCGATTTAAGTAATAATAAGGCCACCTAAATTTTTTAGGATTTTTGAAAAAAACGTAAGGTTAACCCCTTTGGTGTTTTTTGACCCCAAAAAATGAAAAGTGGAATTCGGCAGCTTCTTTCACTGTTTCTTACGTATTTTGATCAGAAAATTCGAATGGCGCAGTCAGATTTCTCGTAAGTATGATATTTTTCATTTTATTTGGCTTTAAACGTAACACATTCGGGGTCAATTTGCCCTCCATTTGTTTCGCGATTTTACACAGTTTTGATTGATTCCGCGAGGTTCTGAGGGCTGTATCCAGCAGTAGGCATCTAAGTACGTCGATTTAAGTAATAATAAGGCCACCTAAATTTTTTAAGATTTTTGAAAAAAACGTAAGGTTAACCCCTTTGGTGTTTTTTGACCCCAAAAAATGAAAAGTGGAATTCGGCAGCTTCTTTCACTGTTTCTTACGTATTTTGATCAGAAAATTCGAATGGCGCAGTCAGATTTCTCGTAAGTATGATATTTTTCATTTTATTTGGCTTTAAACGTAACACATTCGGGGTCAATTTGCCCTCCATTTGTTTCGCGATTTTACACAGTTTTGATTGATTCCGCGAGGTTCTGAGGGCTGTATCCAGCAGTGGGCATCTAAGTACGTCGATTTAAGTAATAATAAGGCCACCTAAATTTTTTAAGATTTTTGAAAAAAACGTAAGGTTAACCCCTTTGGTGTTTTTTGACCCCAAAAAATGAAAAGTGGAATTCGGTAGCTTCTTTCACTGTTTCTTACGTATTTTGATCAGAAAATTCAAATGGCGCAGTCAGATTTCTCGTAAGTATGATATTTTTCATTTTATTTGGCTTTAAACGTAACACATTCGGGGTCAATTTGCCCTCCATTTGTTTCGCGATTTTACACAGTTTTGATAGATTCCGCGAGGTTCTGAGGGCTGTATCCAGCAGTAGGCATCCAAGTACGTCGATTTAAGTAATAATAAGGCCACCTAAATTTTTTAAGATTTTTGAAAAAAACGTAAGGTTAACCCCTTTTGTGTTTTTTGACCCCAAAAAATGAAAAGTGTAATTCGGCAGCTTCTTTAACTGTTTCTTACGTATTTTGATCAGAAAATTCGAATGGCGCAGTCAGATTTCTCGTAAGTATGATATTTTTCATTTTATTTGGCTTTAAACGTAATCCATTCGGGGTCAATTTGCCCTCCATTTGTTTCGCGATTTTACACAGTTTTGATAGATTCCGCGAGGTTCTGAGGGCTGTATCCAGCAGTAGGCATCTAAGTACGTCGATTTAAGTAATAATAAGGCCACCTAAATTTTTTAAGATTTTTGAAAAAAACGTAAGGTTAACCCCTTTGGTGTTTTTTGACCCCAAAAAATGAAAAGTGGAATTCGGCAGCTTCTTTCACTGTTTCTTACGTATTTTGATCAGAAAATTCGAATGGCGCAGTCAGATTTCTCGTAAGTATGATATTTTTCATTTTATTTGGCTTTAAACGTAACACATTCGGGGTCAATTTGCCCTCCATTTGTTTCGCGATTTTACACAGTTTTGATTGATTCCGCGAGGTTCTGAGGGCTGTATCCAGCAGAAGGCATCTAAGTACGTCGATTTAAGTAATAATAAGGCCACCTAAATTTTTTAGGATTTTTGAAAAAAACGTAAGGTTAACCCCTTTGGTGTTTTTTGACCCCAAAAAATGAAAAGTGGTATTCGGCAGCTTCTTTCACTGTTTCTTACGTATTTTGATCAGAAAATTCGAATGGCGCAGTCAGATTTCTCGTAAGTATGATATTTTTCATTTTATTTGGCTTTAAACGTAACACATTCGGGGTCAATTTGCCCTCCATTTGTTTCGCGATTTTACACAGTTTTGATTGATTCCGCGAGGTTCTGAGGGCTGTATCCAGCAGTAGGCATCTAAGTACGTCGATTTAAGTAATAAAATGGCCATCTAAATTTTTTAAGATTTTTGAAAAAAACGTAAGTTTAACCCCTTTGGTGTTTTATGACCCCAAAAAATGAAATGTGGAATTCGGCAGCTTCTTTCACTGTTTCTTACGTATTTTGATCAGAAAATTCGAATGGCGCAGTCAGATTTCTCGTAAGTATGATATTTTTCATTTTATTTGGCTTTAAACGTAACACATTCGGGGTCAATTTGCCCTCCATTTGTTTCGCGATTTTACACAGTTTTGATTGATTCCGCGAGGTTCTGAGGGCTGTATCCAGCAGTAGGCATCTAAGTACGTCGATTTAATTAATAATAAGGCCACCTAAATTTTTTAAGATTTTTGAAAAAAACGTAAGGTTAACCCCTTTGGTGTTTTTTGACCCCAAAAAATGAATAGTGGAATTCGGCAGCTTCTTTCACTGTTTCTTACGCATTTTGATCAGAAAATTCGAATGGCGCTGTCAGATTTCTCGTAAGTATGATATTGTTCATTTTATTTGGCTTTAAACGTAACACATTCGGGGTCAATTTGCCCTCCATTTGTTTCGCGATTTTACACAGTTTTGATTGATTCCGCGAGGTTCTGAGGTCTGTATCCAGCAGTAGGCATCTAAGTACGTCGATTTAAGTAATAAAAAGGCCACCTAAATTTTATAAGCTTTTTGAAAAAAACGTAAGGTTAACCCCTTTGGTGTTTTTTGACCCCAAAAAAAGAAAAGTAGAATTCGGCAGCTTCTTTCACTGTTTCATAAGTATTTGGATCCGAAAATTCGAATAGTGCAGTCAGATTTCTCGTAAGTATGATATTTTTCAATTTATTTGGTCATTTTTTGATTTGCATTTTAATGGACTGTGGAGCTCTTCCGTCAGTCCCAGGCTTTATTTTCTATATGTAGGCATTAAAATGCGTCGCATTAACTAATAAAAGGGCCATCTATATTTTTTAAGATTTTTGAAAAAATCGTCACAGTGATTTTCAATAAATTTTTAAGTTACTTCCGACATTTAATATTGCATTACCTTATCCAATTGGAGATATAAAAAAGCATAAATTTGTCATTAGGGTGAGGGAGGCGAATTACCTTTGGGCGATTACTTACTGAATCGGCCCCCCTGGAGTCGCGCGTGGTAGAAAAAATAAAACACAAATAATACAGTAATGGTTATACTTTATTATACTCTTAAAAATCTGTATCTCCTTTATTATTATTACTTTACATATAAAAAAGCTGTTAAAAGCTCGCTCAATTTATACCATAATATATTATAATATATAATGATAGTTTCAATTTGCACGCGTATTAAAATGTAAAAAACATCACTCATACTTTTTAAAGCCTCACATGACATTGCCCTTCCAGCACGTACAAGTATAAAAAAATTTTTGTTATAATTTTTATTCTTATTTAAACATTAACTTACAGCTAAACAATAATAATAGTAATAATAATAATAAAGTAAAAAATATTATAGTATATAAATAAATAACATTTCCTAAAGTAATCATGACTCTCGCACCTTAACGTTAAAGCTCGACAAATTTATTAAAAATTGTTTATAAAAACGTGGTGGTCTCGCAATGTCTTGCCAAGCAAGAATTTGTTTTTCATAGCCTAACAATATTTATTAATAAGGTAATTTTTTTTACAGTGCACCGAAGAAAGTTCCATGTTCTCATCAGCACTCCAGCAACACACAAATAGGTACTCTAGTAGTAGTTATATAATAATAAATTATATGATTTATAATATTTTTTGCGTCGCAAAATATTTACGTTACTAAATTTGGAAATTATCGCTTGGGTAATTTTGAAAAAATTTAGTAACGCACAAGTTTGCACGTTTTATTACACACGTCCTGTTATTTTTTTAAAATAAAAAAATCTACAGTCGAACCCGCTCGCAACGATAGGATCGCGACAACCGGATTCGACCGTACGTTTTTTATTAATACGAGAAATCTAAGTACAAAAAAAGTTGTTGCTTAAACCTCTGATATTGCTTGCATAAATATTTGATAATAGGTGGTTTTTACAATAATAATAATAATAAAATGAGCGGATCAGAATGGGGCGGCAACTTTTTGTACTCATTCAGATATCACCAAAAATTTGTAACATTCAAATGATTATTGCGCAATATTTTTGTTATTATTAGACGACCGGTTCTTTGTTGCACGAACAAATCAATTTTACAAGTTTAAAACAAAAATATTAAAGCAGTTTATATTATAATATTATTATTTTGACAACAGCCATAATCGAGGTACTTCGTTTTTTAAACATGGCACGATATAATCGTCTATTTTCTTTCATAAATATACATTTTTAGATTTATCTTTTTAAATAAAATATTTGCTGTGATAGAAAATTTTGTATGTATTTGGAAATTTATTTATCCGTGCAACAAATCCGGGTCGCGGGTGAAGAGGTCCGGAAATACGCGGACGTCGGGTAACTTAAGGCGAGCTTACGCTCTTTTTAGTTCCCGACGAGTGCGTGTTGTCGAGAAGACTTTTCACCGTTGTACATTTTAAGAACCCCTGATATAAACGATGCGCTATTTCGTAGATAAATAATCGTCCACCGCTCGAATGTAAGCAATAACAACGCGGCGCCAGCGACGCTCTGCTAAGGTAGTATCGTCCGATTTCTAAAGTGGGACGACAATGCAGATCGGCGTCCGCGCCAAAACCGCCCCAATCTTACACCCTACTACAGTACACTATAAACAGACATCATAAACTACCCTCAACGCTCAACACTTTCCAATAATAGGTATAATAATATATGTGTAATAATTGAAAACAGCGAGGGAGCCATTCGATGGCCACATTTTATTTTATAACCGCGGCCACTATGGGAACGGCGCCCGACAAAAAAACTACAACACCAAAACGTCGTTATCCAGCACTGTTAAAGGTAAATTTGTACTTCCGACATGGGAGAAACGAAAAGTACCATCGAGCGACCGGCTATGAATAAACATCGCAAGACGGAAGACTTTTCGACGAAACGCAAAAGCGGGGGAACGATCTCGTCACCCAACCATGAGCCAACAAATACACGAATTTTTTTTTCTTAATCCTCTAAAATCACTAAAAACAGTATAAAACATTAATTTTTTCTTGTTGCAAAATCTTTACTATTCTACTAATCGTATCACTCGAGATATTTTATTACTATTTTTAAAATCACACTTTTTACATGGAACTAATTTTTTTTTTTTAGAATTACACGAGCGCCCTAAATTTTAGTCAATCCGAGAATAAAATGTGAAACAGCCTTATTTTGATAAACAAAGATAACAAACTATCGACGCGCGTTCCGTCGCGTTCGCATATCCACCCCCCTCCGCGCCCGAAATTTCGAAATGAAGAGAGCGAGGGTGGGGCGGACGCGAGTTTAAATTGGACGCTAATGAAAAGAGTGGCGAACGGGCCAAATTCGAATCGGCGAAGAAAACTTACTTTTACGTTTAGTTCCATATTTTTTTTTATAATAAACGCGTTATCCTTATTATGCCGACCTTACAAAAATATATTACTCCAAAAATAGGGGTTATACAATAATGCACTTTTGCCACGTACTTCGCAACATTAAGTATAGCCAATAGTTTACATGCGTTTTCCTTACATCTAAAGGATTGTTTCCTCATGGTTGGTGATGAAGCACTAATTACAACTAGAGACAAAGCAACAAACACATATTGGATTATACACATCATATCTACTCGGGAGCGAAGCTACACAGAGTTACGAACGATAGTGGTGCTCTAAATTACGACCCTTACCCTGATTACGTCAAAGTTTAATATTGTGCAACGACAGCCTTATCAAAATGACGAAGACACAACCGATCGGACTCAAAAACGTCTTCGATCCATTCGATAACTAAAATATTGAATGGATTCAAATGAAACAAACAAAAATTTCGAGAAAGGTTCCGCACCGTGTTGTGTCTTAAAAAGTGAGGACGCTGCGCCCACCGCGACTTATCGACTTATATGTTATCAATAATAATTATTATTATTAACAACAGAAGAGAATTTTTAACGAACGAGTCGAGCTCTGGCAGCCACCGGATTGGTCCTCGCACCAGCTGTGGTGCCCGCACTTCCTCCACAAAAATGACTACGCTTATAATTCGTATTTTTAGATTTATGTAAAAAACGACTACAACTAGACTTACGAGATAATTAATCGCCACATATAATACCAATTTGGAAATTTTTATATCGAATTCGTTTATTTACATATTTTTGTTTGAAATATAAAAAAACAGTCAATCGATCGACAAAAACGTTTAGACCGCGAAATATAGGCCTCGATAACAAGAAACAAAACGGGAAGACCTACCGATCTCTCTTATATCACTAAGCGGGTGCATGCACATATAAAAACTACAGCTAGTTACGTTCTAATTTACTAAACTAGGATCTCGAGGTCTCTCTTAATTTTTCTTTTTGGGAGGACTCAGGGTAATCGAGAAGAAATCATCTCTCTCTCCACACGCATAACAAATCTAACCGGTCGATGTGTCGTACGAAGCAACAAAAGTCAGGCAGAAAGTGAAATAGTCTGTCAACTTTTAACAATTGGTTTATTAAAATGTATATTATTATAAAATTTGCAAAAGTAACGAACCGTTTTGTACTCGAAGCAATTTCAACTAGTTAAGGTCAATGATGGAGGTGCGGCGGGACGAACTCGGGGAATCACCGCCGACCGTTGTCCCGCCGTTGTTTAGGAAACCGACCGTCCCTACTACTTCACTAAGAACCCGCCATTTTATAATGGCACTCATTTGTTCATGATGCATGCACTCCGCGGGACATTTCCCGTCCCAAAATATTACGTTCACACTTATTACTAATTATTGGGACACAGCAACACTATGACTTATCTTATGACTTACAAGTTATTATTAAGTAGTAAGCAAATCGTATCAAAAAATCGTGGTGCGCATCATCCGCAAGTAGCAATGGATGGCGCGATACGCGTCAGACACTGTTCCAACTTAATAATAATACAAAGTTATCCATAATTATGAAACATAAAAAAAACGTATATTGACCCATGGTCCAAACTGGACATTGTACTAAATCACAAACTTTTTAACTAATAAAACATTTAAGTAAACACTAAATACTAATAAAACATAATAGATTTATAATAAGAACAGATAACTAAAAATCTAATATTTTTCCGCGTTCCCACGCTCGGGTCGCTTAGTTAAAAGCTAAAAAATTCAATTTAAAGTGAGTCGAGGAAGCGGTAAAAATACACAACATAAACATCTTAAATGCGATATAAAATGCAATAACAACATAATAACAAATAAGAGAACTAAATGGTCTAGCGCGCGCGAGTGAGTTGCAAGCGGCAAAATTCGTCCAAACGCAGGCCAGCCAACTCCCGCCACAGCAGCCCCAAATCCAAGGACGAATCCTCGGATAAGGGCGGCGTGCAGGAGCGGTGTTCGGCCTTGCGGGAAACCGCGGGCTATGGCCACATTTGTAGAGATCGCACCACTTGGCGAATGTAACAAAATCCCAAAGGTTTCACGAAATGCGTGTCCAGCGTGCGGCAATGCGGACACGGCACCATGTGACTATAGTCGCTGAAGAAATTTAGACGCTGTGTCGGGTGCAAGACGGGCTTGTAGCACGCGTTACACTGCAACAAAAGTAACAAGTCAATACCAGGCCGGCGTGGTCGTCCAAAAAGAAAAAACTTACCTTGATTCGCTCCGTGCAGCATGGCATGGCGGCGAAGATATCGTACGAGTACATGGTGCCCAACACCAACGACGAGCCGTCCCATTGCTGATTACAGTAGCGACACTTGATTCCGCGTCCAGGTGCGCCTTCCAGACATGCCATACAAACGACGGTCAAAAACTGTGTGCGTCCTTCGACTTTTACTTCGAGACAGCTTTTCGCGTGCTGTCGAGGACTCAAAAAGAAGGTGCCGTCCACGAGCGGATACCTGTCGAAGACGAGCATCTGCTCTTCGCACAGCACGCAACGAACCCTGGAGCGGCCCTGCGAAGCCAACGTCGATAATATGAAACAACGCGTGTCGTCGTTTCCGTGATTTCCTTCATCTTCGGTCTGAAATACAAGAAAATTGTTTGGATTAGACAAATGAAACTTTATAAGGTGAAATGTTGTGCTTGCCAGATGCTTTGATCTGTTTGCTTTAAAGCATAATATCCGATTTGGAGAGAATGCGACCGGACGTAATATCCCAACTACTCAAATAGTTTCGGGGAATGAAACAAATACAATCCTTGTCCAAGAATCAATCGGAAAGTTTGTAAGTTAAAAAGCCCGAATAAAAAATAAATATTGTCAGACAAAGCAAACAAATTAGGGGGCAGAGGGGATAGTTTACCAAACAAAGCTGGAGGTATAACAATAGTTTACATTAAAATAAGTTACGTAGTTACGAAACTAACGGACATTTAACTTAATTAACTAATAACAGCACGAAGTATGTGTAATATAATTGTTTAAAATTTGATTAACGAAATGGAACGAACCCGACTAGGTATGGGGGTTTTTAGTGGTCCATTTGTTAATGAGACGTCTCGTAAATAACGTATTGGCGCAGTCGAACCGGATTGAAGTAAAATTTTGCTTATGTAATATTTTCAAAATACATCAACGTCATAAACATTATTACCGCAGTCGACATTGCATTTCCACCCGTTGAACTTGCGGGTATCATCTCATCTACAATGAAAACATGACAAAAGAGAAGTCTCAGATTTGTGTTCTTAAAAACGAATAAAAATATTTTTGATAAATATAAACTCAACTTACTCTGGCGGTTTATAAAATAAATTTGTCTACCCAAAATAAATAAAAAATCTTAAAACAACCGCAAGTAAAATTTATCACGAAAAGCTTTCGATTTTTGTTTCGCCAAACGTTGAGAAACACAAGATGTGTGTCATTAGAAAAATCGAACCGATTTTCACGGAAATATTGCCAGGCGAGGCGGTTAATTTACCTTCGGTCGACAGGTTTTTGCTTATAACTCCCCAACGGTGACAGATAGTTAAAAAACTTGTGGATGAAAAATGAGCAGAAGGAAAATTCGCGTATTTTTTGTCAGAGGTGTTTTCGGTAAAAACACGACGATTGAAGAGTTACGAGGCGTCGACACACAAAGGACCCCGCACCATTCTTATAGGAAAATGTCTTTCTGTATATTTAGCTGATTTTTGGATATGACGTACTTCTTATCGTACTGAACAAATGTCTCAATGGGCACAACTTGATGTAATCAATTTTAAAATTTTAAATTTTAAAATGTAAACTGTAATCGCCAGTCGACCATAGGTGAGCATGTACAGTGGCTAACATTAACAATGTAAATTGCACGTTTTGAACCGTTTTTTGACATATAAAAATCGTATTTACAGCAAAACTTTTTCGATGATTCTTCTTAAAATTTTCAATGTCTTTAATTTTGAACCTTTATATTTTTTAATTTAAAGAACGACTTAAACAGCGACTTAAAGAAGACTCTGTAAAGTACAAAAAATATTATTAGCTGTATCTCAAAATCGGTGCAACGAAATAGAACTTATGTACAATTACTACGTACTTAATTGCCCTTTAAATTTATAAACCGTAGGTGTCAATCCGGGGGGTCTGGGGGGCATGGAATCCCCTCCGGTGCACCCTATGCCAAATACCGCACTGGTAAATATTTCTCATCTGAATCTACGTCAATTCGAGGTATTTGGTAAAGAATGTACTGGAGGGCATTCTATGCCCCCCCAGACCCCCCGGATTGACACCTACATTTTGAATTTAAAAAGCTCTGGGGACATACAGAGGCTAACGAAAATAATCGAACCCTCCTATTTTAACAATGTAAATTGCACATTTTGAAACCGATTTTTGACATATAAAAATCGCTTTCACAGCAAAACTTTTTAGATATTTTTTGTTAAAATTTTCATTGTCTTTAATTTTGTATCTATACATTTTTTAATTTTGTCGCCTCCTTTTTGACTGGCAGCGACTTAAGGGGTTTTACCACGACCTTGGCGTTCGGAAAAATAAGTATAAAGTAAATTTTTTTCTAATGCAGCCGTAAAGTAAAATAAATTTTATCTTACACATTTACATAATAGTTTTATGAATAATTTGAGATAAAAACGAATAAAATAATATTAAAAACTGAAGATCAAGTAAGACCCCCTTTTGAAAATCCTTGGTGATATAGTGGAAGTATTTTTTCTCTCAGGCATCATCGAAAAATTAAAAATTAATTTTTTTCATATACACAAAGGTAATACCTAAGATGTAGCTTAGAGAAAATTTTCTTTTAATTTTTTTGTAGAAATGACAACTGTTTGAAAAAAAACTCCGATTTTTATCGAAATCTTGAGTTTTAAAAATTTATAACCAATTAAAAAATCCTGTGCTACACCTTAGATAATATTATTGAGAATATGCGGTTCAAATTTTAACAAAATCGGTTAAGTAGATCCTGAGATATTTTGTCCACCAGTTTGAAAAATGTAGTTTTGAGAAAAACGCAAAAGAAAAAACAGTATTGCGTTCGCCTCTTAAAACTAAATATTTTTTTAATTTCTATAAATTGGGGAAATAATTGGAATTTTAAATGGGTAAATGTTTAAAATATTCATAAAAGTATAAACAATATATCCAGCAAAAAATTAAAAATTTGATTTTTTGAAAATCTCAAGGAGGTGAAACCCCTTAAAGACGATCTCAGAATCGGTGCAACGAAATGGAACTATGTACTTAATTGCCCCTTAAATTTACAAACCGTAGGTGTCAATCCGGGGGGCCTCGAATTGACGTAGATTCAGATGAGAAATATTTACCAATGAGGTATTTGGCATAGGTAATACATAGTAATTGTACATATATAGTTATATTTCATTGCATCGATTTTGTGATGCAAGTAATAATATTTTTTGTATTTAACAGAGTCTTGTTTAAGGGGGGAGTTTTAAAGGCGAATAAAAAGCATAGTTTCATAATTTTTTTCTGAAGATATGAATAATGTTGACTTATTTACTTCATATACACGTTAAAGCATAACATCTGGAGTATCTCTGAAAAAAATTTCAATTAAAAATACCAATAAATAAATCCGTGACACCGAATCTCCGGAAGCGCCTCAAAAAAATGTTGTTATGCGGTTATCTAAAACAAAAAATTCAAAATGCGTTTATAAGAAGATATGTTTCCCTAGGTAATCAGAGATTTTTTTTTCGATTTTTCTATTTTTGGCAGCATTTTGAAGTGAAAAACACGATTTTCACTAAAAAATTTCGGTTAATTTGTTATTATAAAATAGAAAAAAAATGGGTTAAAAATAAACTCATTCTGACTACCTAGGGAAACATATCATCTTTAAACGCATTTTGATTTTTTGTTTCAGATGATCCGGTATCGAATTATGAAGTTTACCGTTCTTGAGGCGCTTCCGGAGATTCGCAGTCACGGACTTATTTATTGATATTTTTAATTGAAAATTTTTTCAAAGATACTTCAGATGTTATACTATAACGTGTATATGATATAAATAAACCAACATTATTCATATCTCCAAAAAAAATCTTGAAAATATGCCTTTTATTCGGCTTTAAAACACTACCCCCCTTTAAGTCGCTGCCGGTCAAAATCGGTGTGACAAAATTGAAAAATGTATAGGTACAAAATTGAAGACGATGAAATTTTAAACAAAAAATTTATAAAAAGATTTGCTGTAAAAGCGGTTTTCATATGTCAAAAACCGGTTTCAAAATGTACAATTTACATTGTTAACATAGAAGGGTTCGAATATTTTTGTTAGCCACTGTATGTGTTTGTCAACAAAACAAACCATAGCACAACAATACAAAACAGTAGTATCGATTTATTTGACATGAACATATGTACAAGTAAAAAAATTTAAACCTTTAGAGTATCTAATAATAAAACTAAAAATTCGATATAATTTAAAATTTGAACTTTTTGTCGACTTCTTTGATGAAAATTCGTTTTAATATTGGTGCTCAATATGAAAACCACAAAGAAATTTAAAAACTATTTACGGTTTTTTATTTATTGATTTTTTTTTTTAATTTTATTTATTTTAATTTTAATTTAATTTTAAAATACTTTTCTAAAGTTATGTTCGTCTTCGTTTATATCCGGTCATAAAATTTAAAAGTTTATTATTTAATATATTATATTTATTTAAATAAAAAACTTAAGGATTGGGAGGACGCGTTCATATGTCGGGGATATTCCATTACGATTATATTAGTGTGCGGATGACTTCTAGTCCGTATATCTTCGAAACATGAACTAATAAAAAATTTAAAAAAATATTTTCGTGTTCAGAACATCATAATTAATAAGTTTTACTTGTTTTCATTTCCGGTATTTTTTGCTGTTGACCAGTGTAATTATACTTGCAATTTTTTGTTAATTTGTTGGTAATTTAAATAATATAAAAAATAAATAAAATAATTGAAAATTTTTCACGTCAAATCTAAACCTTTTAGTGCTTGTAACTCGGAAACTGTCCATATCAAGCCAAAAATCAGCCCAATCTACAGAAAGACATTTTCTAATGTAAATGCTGGTAAATGGTTAATATTTTATTGAACGATAAAGTTACATTTATATTAAATGTCATAAACTTCATAAAAAACAGAAACTACTAGATTAAACTTGACTCTTCAAGTCTTCATTCCAACATTTTCCCATAAGAATGGTGCGGGGTCCTTGCCAAGTTGAAAATGGAGGAAATCAAAAAACGCGTATTTTCCATTCCGAGCGGGTCGGTCGGTCTAATAAATTATTTATAAAATTTAATCGCATTAAAATAAATTTGATAGCTACGGTCAGTTTGATAGAAAGAAGTGAACTTTTGTGTCCGGCAGAATGCACGGGCATTAGCATATTAGTTTATTGAATGCAAACATGTGAAGGGAGAGGATGCGCTCTCATTTTAATCCCGAGATTGATGTATTTTAAGTCCGGCTCTAGAGATAGGTCAGCCGGTGGTATTTTTGCCGTTGCAAATCGCGATAAATATCCTTCTTTGGCTTTCATATATCAGGATGGTCTTTGAAGGCGGCGGCAATCCTGTTTGCTCAGTTTATATACGGGCGGTTTTCTTAAAATTGCGAGCGTTTTTCATCACCACCACCGGCAGCAGGGCAAACGAGAGGAGTAATTTAAGCAGTTTGTGCTTTTAACCATTTTAGGAAATCAGGGTTGGTTCGTCCCATCGTTATCATTTATACAGATAAACGAGCTCGTTTTAATAGAGAGCTCACTCATCTGATAAAATGTTCGTGTAACTCATCGCGTGTTCACGCAAGCGTTATTTCATTTTACGATATTAAACTTTTGCTGGTTTTTATTAGTTTGTAAAAAAGCAGACGAGTGAAGTGTTTGCTTAAGCTTGAGGCTGCACAAAACAATTCGTTCCCTCATCGACGGTTCCAGAGACAATATTGATAAATCGTCATTGTTCCACGATCGCATAACTTTTTGGGAAACTTTCAAATTAAAATTTTCGGCCCGAATGTTGTTTCGCTAATTCTCCAATGGGAAGTGTTACATCCTCCTGGAAGCTCATCAGCGTGAAGTCAGGCTTTGTCTCTAATCAAATATTAAAGGCATCGTTAATCCCACGCTACAATCCTGTTAAACGCTTTAGGACTTTGTTAAGCGTTAGGAGGTGGACTGTAAAATTCAAATTACTTCTTTTTAAGCCTCTTACTCTACTATCTTGGAAAGTATTTATTTCTAGATTATCCTTTTGAGAAAAAACTTTCTATAAATTATTTATATGGTGTCATAAGTAAGCAACTCTTGTCTTCTCAAAAGGTTTAATGATGTAGCACGTTGTTCGAGCAACATTTCGTTGAGAAAAACGATCGTGTTTAGACGTCTCCGAGCAAATTTATTAGACCTTCCTTTCTTTCTTATGGTTATTTTTCTGTTATTAATTTATTTAATTAAAATTTATTCATTCAATTTTGGATTATTCGAAAATGAGATTCTGTTCGTGACAGCATTCGAAACTTATTGATCATAAATTAGCCAACTCCAAAGTTCGGGTTCGTCTTGAAAATTTTTCATTGTTTTCCTCATCTAATTGATTTTTTGCAACTAGAAAACAAATCCGCTTCGCTGGTTGGTTGGTTGGTTGCTTGGTGGTCGCGAATTCTGATGCCAATCAATGCCCTAATAAGATACAACAATTCCGGATATAGAAATATTGACAATCGGATATCCGGTACGATTGGAAAAGCTACATTTCGTGCTGATCGTTTCTGACGCGAGATTAATTGAAAGATATATTAATAAAACCAGAGCCGATGCTACAATTGCAACTGCTCCGATATTGGTTTGCAAATTGCAAAATTCACATCGGTTTCTCTTCATTGTTCCAACTTTTGCTTTGACAGCCATCGTTCTTTATACCATAATACAAACATTCCAATACTTTTACCGTCGACTAAAACGGAAGAAAAACATTCGAAAGTGAATCGGACATCTTTACAAATCGAAATTTCCTGATTTACGCTTTTCGCAACTTCATTTTTACTGTTTTCTGCATTTGTCTCGCTCGTCACATTTTCCGATAACAAGAAAAATGATATGAAAATTGTGTAAATATCTCAGGAGTGAGCAAGTTTCTCGGTGGATGTGTAATTGACGGACTGACGGAGAAGTATAAACAGACGTTTTGTTACAATTTCGACTTCCAGACGATGTAATCGATTAGTATCGTAGATTTCCAATTACCTGAATAGCGTCACATCAAACCCCCTGATGAAAACAATGTTTAAAGTTGGACTAATAAATACATCAGGTAACAGATGGTCAATCGATCATGGTAGCAGAATTACTCCTCTCAGGACGCATTATTCATACTATTATTTGTTGTTTTATATTCCGCATGACGAAACGGAAAATTAACTGCCAAGTCAAGAAAATTTGTAAGTAATTTTAGAATAGAAGCATTTTCCAAGGATCAAATTATTATCCTTCTTATTCCTTTCGCTCCAAGCTATTTATTTTATCTTAACAGTAATCCTAATCGCCTTTATAAAAATTTTCATTATTTTTATTTCACTAGCTTCTACAATAGCTCGAGACAACCAGAAAAAAAAGTTTCGAAATAAATGAAAATGAGCAGTTTCGGTTATAACTTGTTCACCGTGACAGATAGCAACCAAAGCTTTGTATCAAAAATGAAGAAAATTGAAAAACCTACATTTTTTACGTCTTGCACTTTTGTGGTAGACTCGGCGGTTTCGGAGTTATCCACAGATTAAACTAAATTTGTTTTAAGCTTGGATAGGCAACCGATCAAACCGCTTTTTTTGGGTTTCACAAATCGAACGACGAAGGACCAATAAAAATTGCAATTCGAAATTTTAAAGCCACTAAAATCGTGTAGACACAACCGTTTATTTCAATAACTGCTAATAAACCTTAAAAAACATTTCCTATTTTCATAGCATTGAATTTTAACTTACAAACAAAACCTTTTAAGCAATAAATTTGAAATTTTATGTACGCAAACTTTATGTAGAGAATAAAATATTTTAAAATTAAAAAATATAAAATTTTTATGCCGCCTATTTAAATGGGATCCGTAATAGTTGTTGCTCGTCCGCACTTGGCGTTTGGAAAAATGGAGACAAATTTCGATTTTGGCACTAAAATGGGAAATGTAATTTTGGATTAAACTACCGCGGATATGTTAAACGCCACTATAAAAGTTATTTCGAAAAGTTTATGTATCCAGACGAGTTATATTACGATTGTTGGTTTATGAGCTTTTCACACTTGTTTCCATAGCGGGATTATAATCCGTAGGGGTGTGAATTTTTAAAAATATAAATTTATAGATGTAAAGAGATGTTCGTTCCATAAAATAAACAATACGAATTTAAGTGCCCTCATCGCTCAAACCACCATCATCTTACGAAGTAATTCTCTTTTTCGTTTTCAAAAAAGCGGGATTATCAGTGGCGGCACTACCGGAGTGCGGTGGGTGCGACGCACGCGGGCACCCGGTTGTACTGTGACCTTTTCAATCTTAAAAATCTCAAAAATAGGAGATGCACAACTAGATGCTATTTGAAGTCTGGGGAATTCCGTACCAGGAATTTTGCTGTATTCTGTGGGGTGTTCCACACCCCCCCAGACCTCCCGGTGAGTTTTCACGACGCATAGATATATGCTGTATAAATATGCACTAAGAGACTAATATGCACACTTGTTCTAAGAGAATAAAAAGTTTTCATATGAAGGTAAATCACACAACGTAGACACACACACACACACACCTTTGAGTTTTCAAACCGGGGGTTCTGGAATACGCCCCAGTTCCTTATTTTTTTCGTTAAAATCAAATTTGTGATATTCCTTTTATAAAATAAAAATAATTATTAATTTTTAAAATTTAAACACAATTTATTTTAAAATTTAAAAAAACTTTTAAATTAAATTGTTTAAATTTAATTTCCTTGATTTGGCACTAAAAATGAGAAATTCCCTGACAAAATTAGGAAAATCTTAAATTTTCCATGACTTTTCCAGATTTTCCAAAGAAGTGTGAACCCTGTAATTGTTAATAGTATAGGAAATTATCAGTGGCGTATTTATAATTTAGGAAATCTCAAGAAATCCATAGAAATTTCTAGAAATATTAGGAAACTCTAGAAAATTTTGGTAAATAAGAAATCGAGAGAAATGCAGAAAACTCGAGAAAATTTTAAAGCCAATAAAATTTTAGACTTCAATGACAATATCTCCATCATTTTTCCACTTATTAGTAAAAAACGAGCGGGAAATTTTATGAAATCCCAGAAAATTTTAGAAAATCCATAAAAATTTCACTAATTTTACAATTAAGAAATGTAGAAAATTAGCGGAAAAATAGAAAATCTAGAAAAATATCCAAAAATTCTAGGATATATTAGGAAATCTAAACGATCTCAGAAAATTGAAAAATAAAAAAACTGATAACTGATTTTTTAAATATTTCTTCTCTTCTTCAAGTGCCTATCCGATTCCGGATGTATGGAATCTAGGGAATTTCCTCCATAAGCCCAAAGCTTTAGATCAGGGGCCTCCAAACTACGGCCCGCGAGCACCATCAATCCGGCCCGCGTGAGAGGGCCTAACGTGTCTGATATCCGGCCCGCCCTTTAATTTATTTTGATAAATAAATCAAAGAAAATAATAGTCAGATATTTTATTTACAGACTAAAACTAGTTGTCAAAATACAACAAAAGATTGTCAAAAAACAATTAATCTGATGGGCTACAGTGACTAACGAAAGTATTCGAACTCTCCTATGTTAACAATGTAAATTGCACATTTCGAAATTGTTTTTTGACATACAAAAATCGCATTTACAGCAAAACTTTTTAGACATTTTTTGTTAAAAATTTAATTGTTTTCAATTTTGTATTTATACATTTTTCAATTTTGTCGCCCCGTTTTTGACTAACAGCGACTTAAACAAGACTGTAAAACACAAAAAATATTGTCAGCTATATCTCGGAAACGGTGCGACGAAATAAAAAAATTAATAGGAGTATTTTCTTGACAACGCGATTCTCTACATTTTTGTTCATAAGCATTTTTCTATTTTGTCGCACCGTTTCCGAGATATACATAGATAACGATATTTTTGTGTTTTATAGCAGCGCTGTTTTACAGTCTTGTTTAAGTCGCTGCCAGTCAAAAACGAGGCAACAAAATTGAAAAATGTATAGGTACAAAATTGAAGACTATACAATTTTTAACAAAAAATGTCTAGAAAGTTTTGCGATTTTATATGTCAAAAACGGTTTCAAAATGTGCAATTTACATTGTTAACATAGGAGGGTTCGAATATTTTCGTTAGCCACTGTAGCTAGATCTTGGCCTTCGGGGCTTTGTGGAGCAATAGTTTACCGCTTCGTATACCAGTCGATATTAAAATATTTAATAAAATTAAATAGGGGGGGGGTAGTTACTCGGCTCTATATCCGCCTTTGTTTGGAAGGATATCTTTGGAAATCACTGGAATTGCATCAAGCACCTGCTTGTTACGCTACTGGGGATAATGAATGAGACGGACACTGGCGGACGATGATGTGGTATATCGAAAAATACCTCCGAGTCGAATTAAATTGGAAAATGTCAGGACAATTGTTAAACAATTAAAATTTCGAGGTAAAATTCCGCTTGGTTGGGAATAACAAAAGAAGGATAGCGGAGGTTATTTTTTGCCCTTTTATCAATAGATCAATGCAAAACAATGGCTTATGTAAAAATATTTCCGAGTCGAGCCAGACCAATCCCCGAAGGACCCTCGAAGTCTACTTATTTATGTTCATAGACGACGACATCTCAAACTAATAAAAGGTGAGTTTCACGTGTTTACGAGCAAACCAGGCTAGCACATATCATGACGTAGAAGCTTATCGTTGTCGTATCTGACAAAATAAATAAAAACATAGAGAAAATACGACAGTCAACAATGTCTATATCGGAAAATTTCAGGATGCTGCTGCTGAAAAACCGACCAAATCAACCAGTCAAAGTTATTCGTCGCATCCGATAAATAGTTTCTTCTATCGACGACGAACAAACCGCAACCAAGACGGACGATTTGAGGAATTTATTTTTGTCCATCGGAAATTCTCCACGAATATTTGAAATAATTCGATAATTCTCGAAATTGAAATATTTGGACTAATGCAAGTAATAAAACGAATTTATGGAGACAAATCTGATGGGGAATCGAGCAAGTTTGCGACGTTTCGTTTACATAGGACATTCGTTTTCCATAAGGAAAGCTCAAAGTTAAATGATACTGAAAGAAATAAATCTGCAACAAAAACAGTTGTTACAAAGAGAAATGACGACCCTCTCCAGTCAACTAATGGCAATTCAACTGCATTCACGCCAACAGCATATTTCTATGACCTGCCATGAACTCGGCGCATATCATTAACAACTACTTGGTTCGTTGTTTAATACAAGGACATTTATTTTAAAACTTAATATGCCACACTTTGCACTAACACTACAAAACTACATACGCAAACTCGTATACGAGAGGCTAATAATAACGACAGCTTTAATGCACTTTGCTTTCCCAATTCAAATTTTCCTCCCGGCGACCGCCGCCAGCAAACAAAAACAAAATTAGCGACGCTTTAATTACTTCCAAAAAAGTTAAATGATAAAATAAACGATTGATCTGATAGCAAATTGCCCCGAAGTTGAAGGATGATACGGAATCGGTGGAAATCCTTAAAACTTTTATTCGGAATTTGAAAGGAAAAACAGACAAAAACCGGTCGGAATATTTAGCGAAAAAAAAATACTACTTCAAGTTTAATGTTTTGTTAACAATTCCTTAAAAAAAGATCTCTCTCACATAACTTGACTAACGAATAGGTAAACGGAAAGAAAATTCAACGATCCTGTACTACAAATTCCAAGTGTTTAAAGCTTCGTATTACGAGCTTAATTTCTTTGAGTGGCTACGCGATACAAATATTGAAGCTCGTAATACAAAATTAAGAGACTCTTAAAACTTTCATTCGATTTTCCTATATAAATTTCACCAAGACTAAAACAAAAATCTTCCTTCAGCTTTGGAATGTAACATGTAAATATCGAAAACTACTGCAATGGCAGTTGTTCACCAACTTTCCATGTTTATTGATACTACGAGTACATTGATTATAAATTTAGAACTAAAATTTGAAAGATTTTATCGAAAATGCACCAAGCGAAATTCATGTCCCGAGGTCTTCTTGAAACAAATTGGCCAGAGCAACATTCTGAACCGAAAAATTGTCTGCACAGATTTCCGGCTAGGCAGTAGTTGATTAGCATTCATATTATTGAACTGCATCAAGATAAATAATATTTGTCGTACGATAAATTGGTGACCCCGACTGGTATCAACTCCATTTATCCATAAGCTTGGATATCAACATGACGGTAGAAGGATCAAGCCGGTTCCAAACAACTTGAAATCAAAATTTGATTTTTTAATTAATTTAAATTATCCATTTGGATGATAAAAAAAGTGGAAATAAATTCAAAATTAACAAACTTTAATGTTGTAATTCACGACTTGGATATTTGTCACTCCATTTCAGCAATTTGCCATGTAAAAGCCCGGTTCATAAGCAAAATTTTTTGCAGTCTCTGTGACAAATCTGTCAATATCGATAATGAAACAAACTTTGGCCTGGCAAAAAATAAACAAAAAACATTAAAAGGAAAGTTAGGAAGTCGACATGTCTAATGTCGATTTTCAAGACGTATTCCAGTCTTGTTGTGTCCTTTATGCGAAACAACAGAAGGGAGAAATCAAAAAAAGTTAGCGGTCGGACAATTTATCAATATTGTAGCTTTTATTGCGAGACAAATGTCCATTAACGAAATAACTGAATAAAAATTTTTGGGCCGGATTAATAAAAAAATTTCGATTGCGAGAACAAATGAGTCTGGACGTTTGTTTTTCTCTGTTTGGACAAAGTTTTTCCAATACGTGAAAAGTGGCATTATTATTAAATCAGGAATCCGAACGAACCCATCATTCAAATTTCATGAGCTTGTAGCTTAATACAATCGATTAGGGCTATTACAATCATAGATGAAATAAATAAAAAGTGAATTGAATGCAACGAATTTTTTGAGTCGCTTTTAGTTTGCGTTTGATATTCAATTTAATGAAATGGAGTTACGAAGCAACTTTGGTCTGAAAACTCAAGTTTATTTTTTTTAACGAAGCAATTAACACGATTAAATTTACAATTTATTGATTCCATACAAATTTTTTAATTAAAATCGCGTAATTTATTTAGTCGGAATTACAATTTAGTATTTTTATACAATAAAACGTGCGGAGGTTGGAAAATGTTGGTAGATGGAGCATACGAGTATGATAAAGTGGAGGATTCGTTGGCGATAAACCGGTGCTATTAATCTGAATTGAATGATATTGCATTTGAATAATGAACCCGCAATTTCTCTAATAATTGGCGTAAGTGTTGCAGCAGGGCGTGTGCAATGTGCAAGCTTATGGTCGGTGTGCCTATCCCATGAAACTAGACATTGAAGCACCGACATACATTGACGACGAGGGCCATCGACCTCGACAATCTGCCAACTAGATTTGCCATTTTTAGCACCACACAATCTTCTTGGTCATTAAATGGTAAGACTGTGACACATTCGATATATTTTTTAATCTCTAATACAAAAATACCCGCCTCTTCTACCGCACGATAATCCATTTTTAGTTACTACTTCCACGTGATTCACTTTCACGGTCAAAAAGTTACCAGCAAATTAGAACGAAATTATTTCGAAAAAACGCAGGTCAACACAGCTTTCCAAATTAGATCCAATAAAAATTGTTTGCTCTATTCAAAACCAAAAATCTCTCCAATAATCGGGTTAATTTAAAAGAACATCACGATGAAAACAAAGTCTATTGTAGAACATGCAGCAGTGGCGTACTTAGAAAATCCCTGGGGGGCAGAATCGCAAAATCTCGTTAATCCATTCATGTGAGTCAGTGGTAAACAGTTCTGTTTTTTTTGTTTTGTTTTGTTTTTTTCTGTTAATTTTTTTATTTCGTCGCACCGTTTCCGAGATATAGCTGACAATATTTTTTGTGTTTTACAGTCTTGTTTAAGTCGCAGTCAGTCAAAAAAGGCGCGACAAAATAAAAAAATTTATATAAACAAAATTGAAGGCAATGAAATTTGCAACAAAAATGTCGAAAAAGTTTTGCTGTAAAATCGATTTTTATATGAAAAAAAGCGGCTTCAAAATGTTCAATATACATTGGAAACATAGGAGTGTCCGAGAACTTCTGTGAGTAACTGTATCCTATTATTATTATCATCTACATAAAATCTCAGCATGCTGCTCCTGCTACAGCGTGTCATTTTTTGATGAAAAATTTTTACCAACCGAAAAATATATTAAACTAAGATTAGGATTAAAAATATTTGTCTAATATTCTAAATGAGTGGATATCCTGTGATATCTACTGGAGGGTGTTCCACTTCCCCCAGACCCCCCAGTTTACTTTCAGTTTATTTATAATAATTTATAATTACCTTAATTTATCATAATTATAAAAATATAAAGTCAAAAATGTAAACCGGGGATTTTGGGGATAAACATATCCTGCGATATGTACTGGAGGGTGTTCCAGACCCCCCAGACCCCCCGGTTTACTTTTAATTTATTTATAAGATATAAGATGGGGAATTTATAATTTTACAAATTTCGCCAGGAAAATCAGGGAAATTTGAATTTTTAAGCAAAGGTGAGATAAATTTACACCTTTGGTTAGAGAATTGTTAGCAACAACTTTTTGCGTTACTTTGAAAATATAGAAAAACGGGGAATCACCCAGTAGCGGGAAACAAAATTAAATGTTTAATATTATACCGCAAAAAAGGAGATCCACCGTCTAGCTGCCCGTCCGCGGATTTAACCTTGTAACTAGTAAAAATTTAAAACTTGGAAAGCATATTTATTTAATTACCTTACTGCTCATGGAGTTTAGCATCAACTTCTACTTTGAAAGTTAATTACAAAAATATTATAAAAATATGAAGTCAAAATTGTAAACCGGGGGGTCTGGGGGGTGTGGAACACCCTCCAGTACATATCGAAGGATTTCCACTCCTTTAGAATACCTGGAGAAGATGGGGAATGTATAATTTTACAAATTTCGCCAAGAAAAACCGGGAAATTTGAATTTTTCAGCTGAAGTGAGGAAAATGTAAACCTTTGGCCAGAGAATATTACAGCTGGGAAAAACATGTATTCAAGTGTATTTAAATGCCCACTCTTCTAGAATACCTACAGAAGCCAGAATACCTACGAAATACAAATTTCGTCAGAAAAAAGTGGAAAATTTTTTGTTTTAGAGCAAAAGTGAAGAAAATTAAAACGTTCAGCTAAAGAAAATTAGAATTTGAGAAACTTAATTATTTTTATATTATTACAAAAAAAAAAATTTTGATCGCCCGACGGCACAAAAAGTTTAGCAGCAAATCGCCCAGTAGCGGGAAACGATATTAAGGGGGTATTCTAGTCTAGAAACATGAATTTTCGGGCGGTTTTTGAAGCTTTGAACAAACGAAACAAAAATTATTTTTACTATCCATTTTTTTATCATTTCTTTATTGATATTTTAAGATTACATAAAAAATTAACCAAAAAACAACCCTCAAAATTCACAAAGTTAGGAGCTGGTAAAGTGGGAGGTCCAAAAATAACTGGCGTGCACGATATCTCAAATTCTAATAAACCGCTTTATTCGAAATTTGGTGTGAATGTTCTTTATATATTCCTCTATCGCATGAACCACGTTCAGATCAAAATTTTTAATTTTACTATGATTAAAAAATTCTGAATTGTTAATTAAACAATGCCAAAAATAAAAATTTTTTTCAAACTGCCGCCATTTTGTGAAAAACATTTTGTTTTACTTTTCCAAGGTTCGTGCTATGGCGGCATCTATAAAAAACATTCACAGCGAATTTCAAATAAATCGGTTCATTAGAACTTGAGATATCGTGCACGCCAGGACACCCTCTTTTTTTGGACCTCCCACTTTGCCAGCTCATAACTTCGTGAATTTTGAGGTTTTTTCTTTCGGTTAATTTTTTATGTAATTTTAAAATATCAATAAAAAAATGATAAAAAATGAATAGTAAAAATAAGCTTCAAGAAGCTTCAAAAACCACCCGAAATTCATGCCTCTAGACTAATAGAATACCCCCTTAAATGTTTAAATATTATACCGCTAAAAATAAGATCCCCCGTCAGAGTAAATAAATAAATAAATAATAATAATTTAAAATTATTTAAATTTTAAAACTTCGTAGTAAACATTATTTTTTATCAGGGAGGGCTTTAGGGATACAATCCGAGTCATCCTTGGGGGGACAATTGCCCCTTTGCCCCCCTCTAAATACGCCACCGACATGCAGACACACCTTTAGTTTTGAAACTGGGGGGGTTTGGGGGTTGGTCGGTCGTTTTATTCACAAGCGTTGATATTTTCATTTACAACGTTACAATGCTAGCTGGAATATGGAAGTAGCTATTGAACGATTTGAAAACAGCAAATTGATAATCTCAATTCCCATTTATACAAACACGTTTTTCTCGTAGGTTCGGTTAACCAATTCAGAGAGTTCGTGCATAATTTATCGTTGGGGAGGAAGTATCGCGGGTCCCGCAGGAACAGTTCTGGTCACCTCCATTCATTTTTAACGGACGAAGATAATCTGAAAGCATCACGTTTGGATGTTTTTTAGTGCAAAAGTTGATAAACACAGCAGGATTAGCCACCATAAATTTTGAAGTAATTAACGACGGCGATTCCCAATAAACTAAAGCAAGGCGAGCAAGATTTTGCCCTCGATATGTCGGTTTGCCCTATTTATATGCTCAAGCAACAACGTTTTACTTGTTCCATACATAAAATTTAAAATCGATTGTTTACAATATACACAAAATCCCCAGCTTAAATTGTGGTATTTGTTATGTTATTAAGATTATCGGTGAGTAGGTAATCGTGAAGTCATCTCATAGTAATTCTTGATAAGAGCGACAATAACGGACCGTTTTATGTAAAGCAAACATCGTCGTCGATGTTTGTACATCTGCACTTTAAGATTTGGATTATAAACACAATTTTCTCTTAAAATGCGAGCAATTGATTTTGTAACTAAAGGGAAATGACGATGGAGAAAGATGGGGAAGAGGAGGAGGAGGTAGAGTAAATTACATTTGTGATGCGAAAATTCGTTAAATCGAATAAATATTAAATTGAGGTTGAGTGAATGTCTGCCCTTCGACAATAATAAATTTACGAAGTAGTTTGGCTGTTGCTCGCTTTTTGACATTGGCCCAAAACGAAATAGACATCGATGAATACCAGAAAAACCATTCATATTTCACAATATACAACACAATCCCATAATTTAGTAATATTGTCCATTAACTATGTATCACCAGTCTGCGCTTTTCGCTGTCTGCGTCCTACTTAATCAAAATCCTCTTATTTACATTTCCATCCATCAGAAAGGGAATAATCGGCAAACTACTTACGTAAGAAATCGCACAGGCGATCGATGAACCGTTTTCATAATTTATTTGTTTCCATTTTTGGATCTGACGAGGTGCGGTGCGGTGTTTCGGTCGACTTTCGAGCACAAAAGAATTTTGTCCAAACTTGACAAGACAAATGTAATAAAATTTACGTTAGTTTTCAGTACAATTGTGTGTATCTAAATTTATCCTTTTTGTGAATTTCGCCAACTTTCGTTACGATTCAAAAAATAAAGTAAAATACTTAGAAGGAAAACTTGGAAGCTGGAAAAGAAAGCAAAAAACGTCGAATTCTTAATGTACTTACTTAAGTACAAAAAAGCTTCGAGCACAAATTATGGAAATAATTCGAAATGTAAACCCTAAGAGTCGAAATCAATTCAATTTTCATGTTTCATTAAGTTTTATCCATGGTTTAGTTCTTCATTTTTAAATTGCTTCCAATTAAGCATGCATTTTTTCAATTTTGACTAAATGGAGCGATCATCACCACATTAGTCTCTCATATTCGCCCGTCTAAGCCATAAGCCGTGCTTTACAAAGAGTTAATTAAATTGTCGCTTATAAGCTCGTACATGTTGCTCCACTATAATGAGTTAGTGGAGACAATTTTAAATTAAAAATGATAAATTGTTTTATATTTAACAGCACTGCGTTACATGAAGCAGCTGTCACCGTTTCTTTTTGGCCTTTTTTCATTTCATTATCAAATTATCCAATTGCTCACGTAAAAACCAAAAGCTACATACGCGCCTGATCTTAATCGAAACTTAACTGTTTATGACAGCCAATGCAACAACAATGAATGACGCCAGATTAAAAATAAAAAAAAGCTGTAGGTGGATACTCGAAAACTTGATCAAGTTTGATTGTCGTTTCGAAATCAGATTGCAGTAACTTGAACTGTTAATAAAATTGGATTTGAGGTACTTCTCGTGACGATTGATTTCCAGGGGAAAGGGTTACACAACAGATGTAGTATAATAGTAATCACGTGAACGTTACGCTGTGACACTGAACTTGAGGCCAACAGAAAGCGCCAGACGAAACTCCTTTTCTTGTTGGCACGCGAGTGCTAATCGACGATTATTACTGCTCAAGATTAAATAAGTTTTGTTCGATACACGTCAAGTTTCATATAAGTCATATAATAGAAATACAAACACCCCCCCCCCCACCCGTTTTGTCGACATTTTGGAATAACTCCGAAATCGATCGATTTACGACAAAAACTCTTATGAGAGAAAATGTGTAGTTTTCAATTCTCTACATTTTATATTCTAAAATTATTTTTCTATCTTGTACGGTTAAAGAGTTATGTGTAAAATTGTAGGAATCGATCGTAGGTACAACACCAAAACGTCAAGGATTTAAAATTAATTGCTCGGTTAGTGTCTGAAGATACTTAAATGCAGCGAAAAACTAATCACGAAAGCAATGTAAACTACATACATTTTCGAGTTGTTTTGAACTTCATCGCGTTTCAATGACCAATAACCATAAAACCGGTAATGTAATGACAAAAATGTAACAAAAAATATTTAATTTTGTCCGTTTCAAATCGCTATTATTATATCCTGCATACCGTCGAAGTCAATAAAGCCTTTTGTCACCCTCGAGCCAATTACGACAACTTCATTTACGAAGGAAGTAGATTTTATAAAATAAAAATCAGATAAATAAATATTTAAAATTAAATCAAGAAATCTGGAAAGCTGAATTCGTATCGTGGTGCCATGGCACTAACTAGCCGCCCTTATCCAAGCTGAAAAGTTTGTTTCCTAATAGGAAATAATTTATAACTGATCGGTTAGTATTCATCGCGTTTTAATCGCCCATAACTCCGAAACTGATAATTTTACGACAAAAATGTCCGAAAGAAAAATATCTAGCATTTAATTTTCTACATTAATCAATGTAAAGAAATATGTGCCAACAATTCAGATTTTAGAAAATTAGAAAGAAAAATCGAAAATATATATTTCGAACCAGCAAAAAGATTGGTAAATTGATTTTTAAATGAATCGGGGTTTCCGCTGAATTTTCCCAATAAATTCCCTGACTTTTCCGGGTTTTCCCTGACAAAATATAAAAATGTTCCCAGACATTTCGATGAATCGGAAGATAAAAAGGAAAAAAGTTTGAATTTATAATTAAATTAAAATTAATATTTTTTTTAATTAAATTATTTTAATTTTAAACTTTAAAAACAAATTTATTTTAAAATTAAATTATTACTTTTAAATTAAATCGTTTTCCCTGACTGAAAACTTAATTTCCCTAACTTAGCACTAAAAAAGAGAAATTCCCAAACTTTCCCTTGACAAAATTTGGGAAATCTTAAATTTCCTGACTTTTCCAGATTTTCCAAACAATTGGGAACCCAGTAAATATTTTTTTTTAACTAAAAACTTGAACTCAACCAAATCTCGAGTCGCAGCAGTTTCTGCTTTCTATATTTCAGTCACTCAAAAATATTTTATAAATTCTTTAAATTTCGAAGTAAATATTACTTTTTTCCCAATAACTGTGAACCAACCAAGTAGTATAAGATTGGGGTGGCGGCCATCTTGGATGAGGAGCAGGTCAAGGTCAAGGACATTCCCAAGATCAATGACCTCTTCAATGTAAAGCCCAAGGTCACACCGATGTCACTCCAATGTCAAGGGAATGTCCTTGACCTTGACCTGCTCCTCATCCAAGATGGCCGCCACCCCAATCTTATACTACTCAACCATAAAAAATATAAATTTAATCTAAATCAAACTGTATTTTCTGAAAACCTAACAAATAAGTAATCAATGTAATTAACATTGCTTTTACTGCAGACAACGAGCGGCACTAAAGTAGTACTGTAGCGCCGACAGAGGTTTAATGCTTCCATTTGTTGGCATTAAAAACAATTGATATCGCAAATTACCATTGGTAAATAAAATTCAGTAGAAATAATTTTAAAAAACCGCTCTCAGTTGGTCTGAGAACTATGGGTACTCCATATCCCCCAGACTGCCCGGATTAACACCTACATTTTCCATTTTCAACGACAAATTTTAAATTAAGTAGGCGAGCGGCTAGTTTTAAATTCATCAATCTTAATACAGCTGTCTCATCCAAGGAGTTACGGCGGAAAAACTGTTAGAGATAAAAAAACTAAAACTAGAGAGTACCCAACTTAAATGTTATGGACCGGGGGGTCTGGGGGTATGGAATACCCCCCAGTCCGACCTAAGCGATGAAGAAGCACTACAGTTTAGATTTAAATAATATTCATGATGAACATCTACAGATTCTGCGTGCAGTGCAGATAAACCAATCTTTACACTTCACGAAAAAAAGGTCAGGTTTTCACTTCTTGAAGCCCGAGACAGCTCAAATTAGTGGTCTGTCCGGTAACTAATTTAACACTAGTCAATGACTAAAAATAGGTATAATATTTAATTCTCTAAAAGTTTTTTCAGTTAAACTTTTTGCATATCTCGCACGGTTCCATGGTTTATGTACGTAATCGCTTTGAAATGACCATAGCATTCTTCGGAATTCAGAAAACTTCCATTGTTTTATTTACTACCACTCCGAAAAGTTGACTTTCAACATTCATTTGCGTTACAAAATCGCCCGCCTCCTTGATGAGCATTTACATCGAAAGCGATGTACTGGTGTTGAAAGCAAAATCTGACATAACAAATAGCCAGTGGCGGAACAGTCGGTACAGTCACTCAAATAAATGTAAATAATTCAAAACAATTGTTTCGCATTTGTTCAGTGAAAAACAAATTTTATTACCAGGATTTATTTTCAAACTTAACTAAGCAATCCAAGATTTTGTTTCGATTATAACTCGAAAACCGTTAAATTTACGACACAAATACCCAGAAAAGAAAAAGCGTGTTTTTTAATTAGCTACATTTTATAATAAAACTTTTTTAGTGTATCTGGCACGGTTTAGGAGATCGATCCGAAAATGTATACGTAGATGGCTTTTGATTGTTTCTTTTTTCAATGTCGAGTGACTTTAAGCTGGCGTAGATATCAGTTTCAGGAAAACCGATGTCATTTTATACATTGGGTAAAGTGTTGCTTTAGAACAATAGGATGCTGTATCCGTAAAAGGAGTTCCATAGAGCATTGTGTAAGCGCCAGACCGTGTCGGTTATAGATAAGTTGGTACTACCGTCACAACACTTCTTAATATCAGATCGTGGCACGCTCAACTTAACAATGCGGTACACAAACCCTCAAATATCTTCAAAAATCTAATAATGCTGCACTTGTTTTTCGCTTATGAAATAAAAATTGTGCACCATCCACCTGTCTACTCAAAATAACGCAATAAGTTTCGTGTTACAGCGAAAATTACTTGCTGGAAGCAGCCGTATCATAATTTCCAGACATCACGTGTCCAACATTTTCCGACATAAAACATAATGCAATTGTAAAATAAGTGTACAAACTAAATTTTCATGACAGTAACATCCAGTTAGTTTGTTAGTTTAAAAAATACCACCGCGGAGCATCAAATCTAAAATTATGAAAGAAAATTCGCTCTCTCCAACAAAGAAGCTTTTTAATTACGATTTTCATTAACATCTTGTCACATGGATGCTTTAATTTAATTGTAATTTTAAAGAGTTTGTTTTAAGGAAATTAATGAAGTTTTCTTACTTCTCCCGAAACAATAGCTTCTTTTGTTTTTCTCCAGTTGATTTTTCCCGAACGGTGGAACGGTGGTGTTTATCCTCGAGTTACTTCGATATCTTCCAATTTGAATTTCTACCTTGTAATTTTCCTACCAACTTCATGCCGCCTAGCTACGACGAGCTCTCCAGTTTCAGTTTTTCAATGTGAAAATTGGTGACCCGGAATAAATTTACTTTCAATTTAAAATAATTCAAAAAGGCGCCAAAATTAATTTGTTAGTTTCGGTGGCAGCCAATTATGGAACAAAATATAAATGACAAAAGCACTTAAACTTTTAGGGTCCAAACAAGACAAGCCCTTGTAATATAACGAAGTAACGTATTCTGATGTATCTTGTATCTCGTTACACGGTTACAGTGGCTGATTCCGGTACACAACTTTGCTCTTACACAATACGACGGGTATTGTTAAACCCTCACTTTCGGATTGCAACAGACGTATTGAATTGCGCACGAAATATGTTTTAACTTTTGCCAAATCCAAAAAATATTTATCAAATCAATTCCAATTCAAAAGTAAATATAATCTCCTGATGTGCCGCTCCTCTACGATCTCCCAGCACTTTTCCATATCGGGCGATCGGGCCGAATTAATTAATCGAACTGGTGGTCGGTGCATTTAATTGATTAAGCCATGAACTAATAGTAAGTGCAAGTAAACGTATCGTCTGGACGATGGAAGTAATTTCAGGAACTAATTATATCGCGATTGATATAAGACTCGAGTTTAAAACCGCAGAGCCTTCGTCTCTCTCCTTTCTATATTAGGTAAGTACACACCAGCCAAATCTCGCCGAGATGAAAATTTAGATATTATAATGATAATAAATGTAATTATTCACTTGCGAAATTATTACGAAATTCATTAAATATTCAAGTAAGCGTATGTGATTCATTATAAAGCATCTAATCCTTGCACGCTACAAGGATTATAAAACAAATTTAATAATACTTGTTATAATTCGAAGATTTTGGTCGAATTATTACTACACCAGACTCGGATTAAACTTCAAATTTCTCTATCTGTTTACCAGGTTTTCTATGAGAAACCCAAAAACAAACCCCAAGAAGCCGGTTATTGGACTATAGTAGTTAGCCCGATCAATTGCCAACGATTGGTGTCGTTGTTACTAAGATGCAGTCTATTTTTAACTGAGTTGGGCCGTAGGCTCTAGCAGAATTTCGGGCACCTTATATTCGAGTGTAACTAATAGCATCGAAAGCTATTGAAAAATAGGCCCTGCCATTAGATAAGAACCTCCTTCCACGCTGCAGTGTACCAAATATAATCTACGACGGGGTTTCCAAAATTGAGTCGACTTTTGGTGGGTCGCGACTAGGTTTACAATGTTTGAAAACCTATTATCTGAGGCGAGTCACATGATGCCAGATTTTTGCATACTAAATTTCTTTCTATGAGGTTTTTCCAAGATTTTCTCAGATATCCTTACACTTGTACACCAGATTTCCCCCTCGCATGCTCTGATCTATGAAATGCTTTCGAAATTGTTAAAATTTGCATTTATCGCACTGGCCATGTAATAAATTCAATTTAATTTATATTTTCCAAAATAATTACCAAGGAAACTTTCATGGCCAGTCTGATAAATAAAACTTTTAACAATTTCAAAACCATCTATTGGCTTTTTAAGTAAAAGCTAGATGAAATCTAATACTCTTATCATTCGTAGTTTATATTTCTGCATTATTTTTGTGTCTTTCATTTTTTGTCTAAAATAATTAGGGAAGCAGGAATTTGCATAAATAAGTTTTTACATGTTAATTTCCTATGTTCGCCTCTCAGTCATTCAGCACCCTGTATAAAATCCCAGCACGCTCCTGCTACAGCGTGCTATTTTTGGTAGAAAAACACTCTGATTTTCCTCACTTTTGCTAAAAACTCAAATTTCCCGATTTTTCCTAGCAAAATGAGAAAAATTAGAAATTCTCTATCTTCTCCAAGTATTCTAAAAGAGTGGAAATCCTGTGACATGTACTGGAGGGTGTTCCACCCCCCCCCCCCCAGCCCCCCCGGTTTATAATTTTACCAATCGAAAAAAAAGCAACTTTCTGTGTTACTTTGAAAGTTAATTATAAAAATAACATAAAAATATAAAGCCAAAATTTTAAACCGGGGGGTCTGGAACACCCTCCAGTACATATCACAGGATTTCCACTATTAGAATACTTGGAGTTTTTACAAATTTTGCACGGAGAAACCGGGAAATTTGAATTTTTAAGCAAAAGCGCAGCTACTTTTGCGTTACTTTGAAAGTTAACTGTCAAAATTACAGTCAAAAATGTAAACCGGGGGGTCTGGGGGTAAACACCCTCCAGTACATATGATAAAATTCCCACTTTTCTAGAATACCTACAGAACACAGAAGAATTATACAAATTTCGTCAGGAAAAGCTGGGAAATATTTTGTTTTTGAGCAAAAGTGAGGAAAATTAAAATGGTCGGCTAAAAAGTTTTGAATTGCCATTTTAAACTTTTTGCGTTACTACACTCTGAAAAAAGATTTGTCGTCGTAACAAAATCATTTGTAGCTATGGCCTCAACAGAAATTTTTGCTGTTAGAACAAATTTTATGCTGTTTGGAAAAAAAAGTTTGTTGTGGCAGCATAAAACTTGTTGTAGCAGCAAAAAAATCTGTTGAGGCTGTAGCTACTAATGATTTTGTTACGACGACAAATCTCTTTTCGGAGTGTATAAAAATATTGAAAAACGGGGAATCACCCGTAGCGAAAAACGAAATTAAATGTTTAAATATTATACCGCTTAAAAGAGATCCACCGTCTAGCTGCCCGTCCCCTGACGGGCTTTTTCCAGCTGGTGTAATATAAACGTCAATTCAATGTTAAAATTCCCTTCGCTTTTAAGCCAATCAGTATTGTTGACCTGGGGGGGGGGGAATAAAAAACAGAAAGTTTGTGTGTATATATTCTAAACGGTTTTATTTTTTTAGTAAGAATCGTTTACTTTTTTTACAACAAAATACATTATTTATAGATTACGGCAGTGCCCCCCCCCCTGATGAACCAGTACATGTATCTCCCAGACCGTTTCAAGTCTTTTCAGTCTCACATACGAAAGTTTGTATTCATCTTCCGTGATTGGTTTTATTAGATAAGATACCGTTTCCCCCTTTCAGAACAAAATACATTTATAGTTCGCATCAGTACGCACTGAAGATAGGGTACTCCCCCCCCCCTTTCTATTCAAAATAAATCACAATTAGTGCTGTATTCCGCAACATATTAAATGCAAAACTAATAGCTTATTCCATATTACATACTATTGACTTCTCTATCCTACTTTATTAGTCTCAAAAATAATAAACTAATAAAGTGATGAAGAAACTTGAAGTTGGATTGTAAACTGTTAAAAATTTATGGAAAATTACAATGATTTTTAATGTAAAATTTACGTTGAAAATCTGTGTAAATAAATAATAATTACGGTAACGTTCGTGTAAAATTAAAAAATTTGTGTCAACATAACAGCACAATGTAAATTTACTGATTTAGATAATGTAAAATTAATTTCTGTTCTGTAAATTTACAAAAATTTTGTGAAATTACAATGATTTAACTACACCGTAAAATTTTTTTTTATGTAAATTTACATAGAAAATCATTGGCAATTTTGTGACCTATGAAAATCTATGTAAATATACATAAGGATGTAATTTTACATACCCAAGTAATATGTATTCATATGGGAATTGTAAAAATACTAGTTATATGATTGTGATTTCACAAAATTTTTGTAAATTTATAGAACAGAAATTAATTTTACATTATCTACATCAGTAAATTTACATTATGCTATTATTTTTACAGAAATTTTTTAATTTTACACGAAAGTTACCGTAATTGTTTATTTACATAATCATTGTGTATATTTACATAGATTATCATAGGCCAAAGATTTTCTATGTAAATTTACATAAACATTTTTTACAGTGTATAATCAAGTGTGTACCAATCAAATATCCCTGAACAATTTGGTCCTGAAAGAGTGAGAGTTCTTAATTTAATGAAATGAATCAAAAAATATTGTCATAAACTTTTTGTTGCTCAAACCGGGGGGTCTGGGGGGCATGGAATGCCCTCCAGTACATCAGCTATTTTTATTGACTCAATAACTTGGAATTCAATTTTAACTCAATTACCGCTGCCCAGCCCCCAGGTTTCAGAAACGGAAAGTTTGTACACTCGTAATTTGTTGGCGCAGTAACTTGATTAAGGAATATAACTTAACACAATTTATGATGTACTGGAGGGCATCCCATGTCACCCAGACCCCCCCGGTTTCTCTTTTCTCTTTCAGTGAATCTATTAAATACATTTTTTAGGAAAACTTGCAATCAGGGCCTATTTTTGGGTTATTTTATCAGTATTTGGCCACTGGGCCCTAGGCCCTGGCAGGATGAACCTGAAGTTCATGTTAATTGAGTTGCAGTATGCACACTTGAATGGAAAATTCGTAAAATATTTTCAGTTACATTTGGTTATTGTACAATGATTTATGTCAGCCAATAACAAAAGTCAATTACACGTGTGATGTGGTGTGTATACATAACTCGATCGTGACATATTGGGGAGTAGCCATATTAACTGAGAATGTATGTAAACGACAGCTAATTATAAAACTTAATTTGAATATTATACAAGTTTTATGAGCCACGTTGTAGTATTAACGTAACATTAAAATATTTGCGAAGATAGCGACAGTTATGACATCCAAAAATAGCATTTCTGTTGGTAGAATCAATTACACTCTCAAAAAAAACGCAGCATCTTAGGGATTACCTAATGATTGTAAACAAACATCGTGTCTACGTGATGATACACATGTTGAGGTTTAAATCTGTTAAACTAGATTAAATTTGAGTAATGCCCCCCCCCCCACTGCAGCCAACTTAAGGGTGGGTTCCAGAAATGGAAGGAAAAAATCAAAATTTCTGCCAAGCGTGATGTAGGTGTTATGCAAGAGAAATAATAAAAGTGAAGTAGTAGTTGAAATATTACAACACATACTAACACTAGGTCAGTAACCTTGCCATTATGTTAACTACATACAGCGTACTGTTATGTCTACCAAACACACACACAGCAGCTTTGCAGTTATTTGTTGAATTTTAGAAATATCTAGACGACGACGTTATCGAAGTTATACAATACAACTCCATTGTAGTCGAGTGTTTCAAAATGGAACGCAGTGTACACCTCTCTTCTTAAAGGCTTGTCGGTTGCACAACAGTGCAAATCCAACACGAAATCCAAACTCGTTTTAAATAAATGCAATTTCTCTTTGTAAAAATAAATCTTTTGATTGACAAGCAAGTGGGCACGAAACGTGACGTGGCAAACCAGAAAATATCCCAAAAATTCCCATTGGAAGAAATGATCCCCAAATTTGTTTAATCATCGTCTGTGGCAAAAACCACTAATAAAGACACTCGTTTGAGAGTTTAATTTAGAGCCGGGCTAGATGAAAGTTTTTAGGCTATAAAAGCAAATCTAACGATGAAGCACATCGTGAAACCACCGGAAACCAAATCAAGAGTCGTAATTAAAGCCAAGTTGAATCGAGAAAATTTGCATAGGAACGACAGTAAGTCTTAACAGTCATACTCTTGCCAAGACGTGATATAACATTTTTATGTGTTATTTCGTCTTGTTAATGCTGACCCCTTCTACTCCCCCACAAATTAACGGGCTTAACAGAAGGGTTTACAGCATCATTTCTCTTACGATTTATTAACACGAGAGAAAGTCTTTGGCCGTAAGTTTTATAAATTATTCTATGGC
Source organism: Cantharis nigra (assembly GCA_958510845.1). NCBI lineage: Eukaryota > Metazoa > Arthropoda > Insecta > Coleoptera > Cantharidae > Cantharis > Cantharis nigra. Next base: position 45,869,926 of record OY294030.1, on the reverse strand, counting down.
TTACGTGCGGACGCCAAAAATTTTAATCGATCAAATTTTAAAACCAACTTTTCGCAGCAGGCTGACGTCGCGCACATTTGTGGCGTCCTCTAATCGAGACATTAAGACATTAATTACAATTTAATCGTCTAGAGAACTTAAACCGTAACTTGACGACAAAATCTACTAACATATTTCGTTGTATTATTCGCTCGAATAAACACAGACTTTCCAAAAAGCCAAGGGAAGCACGATAAAAACAATCTCGATGACAGTAAGATATCCAGACTAAACTTCTTGCCGGATCTATTTTGATGTTCCCACAATGCAAAAACTACAAAAACTGACAACCATCGAATCTCGTTAATCCAAAAATACCATCAATTGACAATTTGTGGTAATTAATTTATTTCCGAATCGTTTACATGGAATAACAACCGAAAAAACTGTCTGATTCGACGTCGCCGTCGCTATTCAAACAATAGCGACATACGAGGTGTGTTCATAAAAATAATCGACACAGAAATTATGAAAGCTTATGCAATGGCAGCATGAATTTGGTATCGCAATTTCCACTTTCTAGAAACTGAAATATTGCATTTAATAAATTTGTAATTAATAGAAACGTAAATGTAATAAGAAAATGTTAACGAAACACGTTTTACTTGTAAAATATGGTAGTTTATAGCATCAAGAGATGACAAATTACAGAAGAAACAAGATAAGTAAATTTAACGGTTACAAAACTTTGCAAAGCGTACAACAATTGGAAATTACTAACTCGACATAAATTTATCTTCCTACAAATTTGTAATTGTAGTTGTAATACAGTCGACAAAAAAACCTTTTGTTTTGATAAAAAAAAACAAACCAAAATTTGCAATACGAAACGAATTTTCATTAAAAACGAAAATTAATTAGATTTTCCAACTACTCGAAATAATTGGTAAAATTTGCTACTAACAAATAATTACTATTTTCAAGTTTAATTGTTTTTATATAATGTAGCATCAGCTTCGCAAAGATATTTTACCTTGTAATTCGTAAGATCTACTCTTTTATACTTTTTTCTTCTATACTTATTAAATATCAACTTGAAGAAGACTCAGATTAAAACAAAAACTGACATTAACTTGTAATATTCTGTTGTAGCTCCACAAAGCAATATTAAATGTAAAATATTTCTATACAAAAGTAGCAAAATAAAATCAAAATATTAAATTGCTTACTATACCGACATTTAAAATGAGAAATGCTTTCAAAAATTACATTTTGCAATTAAAACACCAAAAGAAGCTTTCGTTTATGAGGCAAAATTCAAAATAATCCCAAATTACACACGTAAAGTCATAGCAATATATAAACTCCGTTGAAAAACTAAAAAATTAATTCAAAAAACAAATGCGATGCTTTGGAATACAAACAACTACCGACAAACTACAAATTCAATTTAGCAACTTTGATCTGTCAAAGTAAGTTTTTACTTTTGTATTATAACATATTATGCAATTAAACTAAAAGGTATTTGTTGAACCTAGTAAATGCGAAAGCCATGTAGTGTTGTCACAGGTAATTGACATTAGTTTTTGTGTAACCAATTTTGTTTTATAGCATTATCAAATCACAGTGCTTTTGCCGAAGAAATCTGTCCAAAATTACAGCCGTTTGTTTAATGTCTCTGGGTAAGTTGTACCTATTTACAATTATATATTACTTTTGGGTGAAAGCTCCTTTGTTATTCAAATTTTGAAACAATCGTTTGTGCGTTTCCGAATTATTCAAACGCGTGAAAAAATCGTTTTGGTTCAATATGTTCATTTAAAGTGTTTAAAGCCTTCGGCGTGAAACGCCACGTACATGTTCCACATTTGTATGAATTTCGGATGTTTGAATTCAAAATTATGCCCCCCCCCCCCAAACAGTGTTTTTAAGTTTTATTCGTTTTATCTGGCGCCCAGCGATATCATCGCCTTGGTTCGATTAGGAGTTAAAGAATTTAGTAAACTTACAATAAACCAATCAGAGATGAGTTAGGTAGGAAAAAACAGTTTTGATGATTTTTTGAAAACCTTTTTGAAATTTTTATAAGTTTTGAATAGCACGATAACAAGGGGAATGATTTCAGTTAAAGGCATAAGTTTCAACTGTAAACATAAAATTATGAAGATTATTCAAAAATTAGGGGAAATCCATGAAAATAAAGAAAAATTGACTTTAGAATTTTTTTCACGAAAATCTACAGCTTCATTTATGATATTTCCTAAATAAAAGAAGAACTAAAACTTCAACAAAACCCAGATTAGCCCGGAAACCACCAATTTTCTAAATAAAAAAAAATAACTTGAATTTTTTTTTGACAAAGATTTTCCGTTTTTCCGGTATTTCTAAGTAGAAATTTTCACCAAAACCCTGCGTAGCCCGGAAATTACTAGTTTTCTAAATAAAAAAAAAGTAATTTTTGAATTTTTTTACGAAAATAAAACTTTAAACTACCAGTTTTCTAAACAAATGTTTCGAATTTCAAAAAACCCTGTTTGAGGAATCGTGTATACATCAGTCAAGTTTGGTTAATCTATTCCATTGAGTGGAATTTCCTTCATTTCTAAACCAGTTCTTTTTAATTTTCTACTTTAACTATAAAAATTCGGCTATAATTAATGATATCCAATTTGATATCAATTTATGATATGCCATTAACAGTTACATACCTTGAAGACAACTGCGAGCGGTTCCAATAATATATACAGTGGCTCAAAAAATTAATTTTACACTCCTATGTTAACAATGTAAATAGTACATTTTGAAGCCATTTTTGCCACATAAAAATCACTTTTATAGAAAAACTTATTAAAGATTTTTTATTGAAAATTTCATTCTCTTCATTTTTGTTTCTATACATTTTTCTATTTTGTCGCACCGTTTGTGAGTAACAGCGATTTAAAAAACACTCGGTAAAAAATTTAATGAAACTCGCTGTTCAAGTCGCTGTTACTCAGAAACGGTGCAACAAAATAGAAAAATGTACGGAAACAAAAATAAAGGGAATGAGATTTGCAACAAAATTTGTCTGAAACATTTTCCTGTAAAATCGATATTTATGACAAAAAATTACTTGAACATAGAAGTGTACGAATAATTGCTATGGTGCTGATTCCTAACTAAGGGGGGAGGTCGAAGGAAATTTTAGATGATCAAACTTCAAGTGTTTCTACCGAAGCCATAACATGACATTTTTTTTATGGATAAAAAAAATCTAAATTAAGCCCCCCTCCCTCCCTATAGGCTCATAGAGAAAATTAAACATAGAGACAAGAGGATCCTACAATATCGTGGGCCGATTTAGGGGCTATTGTCGCCACTGTCCTATACAGTCACTGTAGACTTACGCACTTGCTACCATTCTACACATCAATATATTAAGATGATGAGTTTTCCTCATTTCTTTGTCTTCAAAGAATGTTGCTTCAAATAATTAAAATGTAAAAGTTAATATTACTTTATTCAAAATTAAAAACATAAAATGTAGATGTCTCAAACCGGGGGGGGGGGTATGGAATACCCCCCAGTGCACCCTTTTCTCTGCATTCGTTCGAATGATTTCTCGAGTTACCCCCAGACGCAAACGTTTGGGGGATGACATTAGGAACTTGCTAGCTTGATTTAAAAAAAAATTTATTTGAAAATGTCTGAATATTGTAAACTTGAACTCGCAGGTTTTTATAAATGAAATAAATTTCAAACATTGATTGATGTAGAAAATAATCGAAAAATCATGAAATTTTACTCAAAAAACACTTGGTTGTTCGAAGTGGGCGGTGCTTAGATCCATCCTGTTAACGGTGCGTGAAACCTACGTAAATAGGTCGGTTTCGAATTGTAGTTAGTAAGATAATTCCATCCATTTCTTTTGATTATTGGAAGATAATGATGAACGAAATTGTAAATAATAAAAATTGTGATAAGTATAGAACTGTGACACGACTTCCCCTACACTTGGTTACAATTTTTAAATGGATATTAGTGACGGTACTTAAAACGTTTATTGTTAAATTGCAAAATTTTACATAATGTGAAATTTCTGTTGTAATAAATTAAGATTTAATGGTCTGGTTTTATAAATATCCCAAAAGTGACACTGGTCATCAACCTTACCATCAGAGAAAAACTTAAAAACAATGGGGAAAGTGGTAACGATTTTTAAAAATCCCATTTCATTGCTAGGTAAATTTAGTAACGACGTGTTATGTCACGATAAAATCGAGCACCAGCTCGTTATCGCCAAGAAACAAAAGCGAAATTGAGATACCAATCTTTGTAATTACCAAGTGCGTCGGGAAACCGGCCTTTACGCGAAATTTGCGATACTTCGTTAGGAATACGAGTAAATTCGAGGATAATGGCGCTAATAAACGTCGGAAAAATGTAACGAATGTACGAAATGGAGATTTTTTGAAGTATTATTTTACGTTTTGCTTGGCGAAATGTATGCGTCTTGACGGGTGCCGTCAACTTTGCTCTTCAAGCAGAAAACGAAAAGTGGGTATCAAATATCAAAAAAACTTCGTAGTTGTGGCCCTCGGGCAACATTTGGTTGAGACTTGTTAATTATTATGCTAAAAACTAGCCGGTCTAGCATTTTGGAAAATAAAATTCACAGGTCGTTTGAAAACGGTGGCATAATTTTTCGTTTACCGTTAATTACGTTAACTAATACATTTTTTTTAAATATTCACCTGGCAAGAGTCAAGTTTTGAAAATAATAAACGTAACTTCTAATTTTTTAGGTTGCCCAATTATAGCAATTGCTATAAATAAGTAGTCAATGACCGCATACTTGAGAGTTACTGATAAACAACATTCGATAGCAGAACCCAGGCCAAGATTTTTTAAAAAATTTCGACTTTTAGCCAATAGCTAGCGTAAACTATAATTATATTTTTAAATCGTTTGTATGCAAGTCAAAAAAAACTGGAATTGGTGTATACAAACAAGATTTCTGCTGCAGAGCATATTACGTAAGTGAAACAGTAAAACGATTTTGCTTGATGGTAGTAATCATGCAATCCTGAATCACTCTGTAATTACCAATTTAATTTATTCATAGATGTGATTCATAAATTGAATTGTTTAACACGTTCGATTAATTGACACACAAAAATATTAAATTGATAACAAAAATGGCGCAAATTGAAACGGGGCCATGTTTGTTTTTGTTTTTTACATTCTGGAATCCCCGCGGGGGGGCGCTGATAAGTTTTTGCCTAGAACCGCGTATTAATTGAATTATTAACCCCCTTTGGCATCTTATTTATGGCACCATCTCTCCCTTAAATCTTACCCCTTCTATCTTTCCCCTAAAATTATTATGCGTCTTTCCTCCTGTTGATATTAACTCTGCCTTTTGTTTCATAACAATTACATTTACATATTCGAATTTGGTATTAGTGGTGCACAGTTGGACAAATGGAGAAAATCGAATTGGGTTTTCTTGTAAAATGCTCCTTGAAGTTTGATACGTACAAATTGAAAACTTCAGTGTATACTTTCTTTTTACCTCTGATTAAATGTCCACTCTGTCGAAGTTACTATAAGAACTCTCTCTCGAATTGAACGATAACCTCATTTAACGCCTTTTCTATGTGGTTAAAGAAACAGTACAGACATGGTCTTTTGATAAAATACTTTTCAAGTAAACGATAATAGAAGAAAAGAAACGAGATTATCGAGTGTGTTCGCTCGTCTCTGCCATTACATTAAAATTTACAAATTGTGATTGCGATATCATAGTCGGATTGCGATCTTAATTTGCAGGTGTCGTAAGACGAAATCTTATTAGCGAGTAATAAGATGTAAAAGCGAAACGTTGTAAATCTTTTCACGTACCAAAATTTATTCGGATGGAAGCTTCCGAAATGACTTCGCGTCTGCACCGCTCTATTACAATAACCAACTGCAATGTAAGAAGTACTATGTGTAATGGGCAAAACATGAATACCATTGTCTGTTCACGATTCGTTCAAAAATCTTGTTTATAAATTACCGAAGAAAGCGAACTTTAGAAAAAGCATCCCGATGTCTGCGGGTCTGCCATATTTTGTGCTTTATGACGAATTAATTAAAATTGCGCTCAATTGATAAAATCCAAACTGCTTCGCGATAACGCTTTACAGTAATAAGCTTTCAATTCCGAGCGATTTTAGTTTAATCACAACTTGAACAGAGCTTTAGCACTTTTGTTATATTTGACGAGATCAGTTTTAATTACAAGCTTTACATACATTTTAACCATCTCACAGTTAAACCTTAATTTACAATTAGCATATACCGGAGTCGAGTTGTCAGTCGCGCCATTATCGCACTTAACGCTGACGATAAAAATTAACTCGACAACTTTCTGCTTTAATTTTTATAAAAGAAAAAGAGGATGCTAAGTGGCGCGCTTTTACATGTCATCTCGTATTGCGATTAATCCTAATCATTTCCACATTGGATTTATGATCCTATGACATTTCGGTGCAATGATTTATCGGACGCCAATTTATTAGCCGAACAATTAAAAATTAACCACTGGCTTTTCTCGATTATCGTTACAAACTGTTCGTGTTTAACGATCGAAAATATTTCGAGCAGCTGTTCTCGAAAAATTGAGGGTAGCACTTACACGACTGCTCAAATCGAACAGACGAGCACAGCAATCGGTAGCTTTTTTGAGACAAATATATGCTCTCCCGGACCTTTTTGTACAAAATTTCCATTAATTTTATGGCATTTCCCATGATTTCCTTGTGTTGTTATTTAAGGTGGCACTTAAATTGGACCCAATTTTACTGCCTAAAATAAATAAATAAATTTATTTTAATAGTTATTTTCCATTATTTATATTCACAATTAAAATAATAAAGCTAACTTGAAATTTTAAGATTCCCCCCCCCCCCTGGCTTCCGGATCTAAAACTTATGTGCAACTGACCCCATTAACCAATATTGATTGTCTACTCGTATTTGATTAATCCAGCAATTGCATTTAATCGCAATTTTTACCGAATTTCCCCGAATTTTCCTAAATAAGTTCCTTGATTTTTCCTAGTCTTCACGAACTAAATTAAAAAACTACACAGCATTTTAAACCTTGCAAAATTTCAGAAAGAATTGATTTTATTAATTTTTTCGTTTTCAAACTTCTCGAGATTCCCGATTTGCCTCGACTCATCCAGTTCATGGCGTAAAACGAAAAGTTACTTTTGTGTGTAATTGACTTCATTAACCCAGTAGTATGTATTCGAAATTTCCCCCTGGCTTTTCAAACTATGCCAAAATTGAGAAACACAATTGCTGGAGAAATCCGGTGTATAATTGAAGGGAAATCTACGAAAATATAATAGCTAAGCATTTATTTGTTGTTAATCTTTGAAAATCCTAAGAAATCTTAGAATACTATCGATGAGCTATTTTGCTCCTCTACTCTTTCAAAAGGAAATCAGAAGAAAAACATAGGAAAAATTCATAAATGAAAATTTATGTTGATTTTTCACCTAGATCAGGGGCTATTATTGAAATAATTCAATAATTACATAAATTTTCCTAAAGAAAATGAAAGAAGTTCCTGAATGAGCTTTAAAAAAATAAGAGAAGAATTACTGGAAAAATCTGGGATACAAGTGAAGGGAAATCTGGGAAATTCTAGGAATACTATAGATAACTTTTTTGTTTTCCAATTTTTTTGAATAGAAATTTCAAGGAAATTCAAGAGGAGAAAATCCGGAGATTTTCCTTTCGAAGAAAAATTTCTTCTAAAAAGAAACTTAGTGTACCGGGTGCTGAGTGAGTTAGCCGAACATAGGAAATTAACATGTAAAAATTTATTTATGCAAATTCCTGCTTCCCTAATTATTTTAGAGCAAATTTGAAAGATACAAAAATTATGCAGAAATATAAACTACGAATAATAACACCACTAGATTTTTTCAAACTTTTACTTAAGAGGTCAAAAAATGCTTTCAAAATTGTTAAAATTTTCATTTATCGCACTGGCCATGTAATAAATTCAATTTAATTTATGTTTTCAAAAATAATTACCATGGAAACTTTCATGGCCAGTCTGATAAATAAAACTTTTAACAATTTCAAAAGCATTTTTCGATGTTTTAAGTAAAAGCTAAATGAAATCTAAAGTTCTTATCATTCGTAGTTTATATTTTTGCATTATTTTTGTGTCTTTCATTTTTTCTCTAAAATAATTAGGGAAGCAGGAATTTGCATAAATAAGTTTTTACATGTTAATTTTCTGTGTTCGGCTAAGTCATTCAGCACCCTGTATATAAAACTTTCAAAGAATTTTTGATGATTGCAAGTTTCAATTTTCGGGAGTTCCGCTTAAAAATTGTGAAAATCTAACTTCTCTGGCTATTTCACGTATTCCAGATAAGGAAAATATGAAGAACTCCGGGGAAATTCAGTCATACCAACGAAATAATAAATCCTCGGAACGTGACATTTGGGTGCCGGCGTTAGGTCGCCGGAATTTAGGGCTCTTTAGGAATTTTAGACCTACACCTTGTTCATTATTTTCAGAATTTCTGTAAAAACGGTTGGTTCCCCAAAAAATATTATTTGACCAAAGCTGTAGCCCGTTAAATTCCCTATCCGGTTTGGGCCATCAGGTTTTTAGCTAAAAAGTTTCGTTTAAGAGATACGGGATTCGCAAGAAAAGCAAAAAAAACCTGAATTTTTTAAACATTTTTTCACTTAATTTAATTTATAACTCGAAATCCGTTGATTCCAGGCGATAAGGGGTTATAACTTAATTTGTAGATAAGCAAATGATCTTTAAAAAAGTTCTAATCCATTAAGCCTAAAAAATCAATAATATTGGAGCTATGACCATTTGAAATCAGAAATTCAAAAAATTCACACACACTCCACAAATCTTGGTCCTTTGAAATCGGAGGGGGGGGTCTGGGGGTTATGGAATACCCCCAGTGCATCAATAAATGAGTTCAAAAGAAGAACTCTATCCTTCCCGACGTCACTCTTTCAACCTCCCTCCCCCTACTCCGAGGTTCTCCTCATTAAAATCAAAACATCTGGTTGGCCTAAATAATTAATCAGAACTAAGAAAGGAGCTAAGCTGTAGTGTAAGAAATTTATTGTAGAATTTGCAGTAAGAAAGTTGTAAGTGCCTAATCCGAAAACTTGAGTAGTAGTTTTGAGCTCAGGTGTTTCACTTGGATATTATTACAATAAAGTACATGGCTTTAGTTCAAAGACAGATATAGTAAACTTTATTACCGAGTCGTATCCGAACTATATTAAATTGCTGTTGGAAAGAATACTCAAATATTCATTTGATCCAAACAAATGAATAGAACATTTAATAAAGCCAAAATAGGACGATTATGGCAGCAAGTAACGAATTTAGGAAGCTGATATAACACGATAGACTCTCATAATCATAACGGAACAGGTTGCGATAATGTGGTGCTTTTGCGGAAGTGAAAGGAGATGAGGGAATGAATATTATGTTGAGATTTTTATCACCATACTTTCTGCAAATATTGGAGTGATTCGCGCTTTGCAAGTTATTTTCGGGAACGAATGGGTCAATTTTAAAGCAAGTGTTGTGTTCTTGAATTAGTCATTTTTTAAATTGACTACAAGCGAGGCCAATTTAAATTGTCAAATAAAAATAATAGAATAATAACCAGTGGCTTCAATTGCATATTGCAAAAACGGAGTTTGGTACAATAAACAAAAATTATCTTCATTAAAAAATAGAGCTTTCAGTGGCTCGCCAATTAAGATTTATTTGATTTAATGGGAGGCAAAGTTTGTTTACAAAAATTTTAATTAAATTCTGCACTATAACTAGTTCAAGCTTACGAAAAAAAAACAAAACGTGCCGACCAATCGGAAACGACTGACATTGTTTTGCACCGCAAGATTGGTCGATGCAACGAATTAGGCGACGCCCACGCGAAAAACCGGAGTACCTTCTTCTGCAAATATTTTTAGAATAAAATTAACTATGAAGTAATTCGGCTTGGAACTAATTAACTAATTACAATATTACACAGCAATGTATGCTCAAAAACAAGCAATTAAGTTTTGCCGACCATATAAGCCAGACGTTGTTTATTATTGGGAACTTACCCAAGAAGAGATTGGTTTGGAGTAAATGAAAGCTTACCTGAAACAAAAATTTCAAATTAGAATTGCATAATATCAAAATTACCGATGGTTCTCAAAAGGTGACGCGGCACCTGTTGAGAACCACCAGAGTGAGACGATTTATAAAGTATGTCATATTGCAAACATTTCACGTAATCATTACGATTAACTGCATAATATTGGCAATATCGTAAAGGCGGTCATTCACACGTAAATTTGAAATTCTCGAAAGATTAATCAAAATGTCGCGGAGTGACGAGATAATCTTCTAAACTTAGAACGACGATTTGAAGGTCCGAGAGGAGTGAAGGAGGTGGATTCGTTCGTCGAGTGTTGCAGCAATGTGGAGCAGTGTGTCTGTGGTTAGGGCCCCGTTTGGGGCTCGCAGATCAATACTGCACGCACGCACATTTCCCCATGCGTCACCTCATCCTAAAGCATCGCCCGACCTACCAGAGAGCGAGCTGATTCATCGTGCACCCTCTCAATTATTTTCTCCACGTTGAAAACGAAAATTAAATTTCAGAACGTTTAAAACGTTCGTCATCAAATTGATAAATATGCAATTGCAGATTTTGTTCCATTGCCAGCAACAAGTTTAACATAATAACAAAAATTCCATCCTTCTGATAAAAAGCGTCGTAAAACAACAAACTACTTCATGCTACATTGAAAATGCAGTAAAACTTGGATTTTTATTTTCAACACAAGCGCTTCGTTTATTCAAAAAGTAAAGTTTAAAACAACAAATTTTTAAACAAGCCTGAGCCAGGATGACTCCCTTGCGGCGCGTGCTTTTGTTTAAATTTTAAGTTGCTTCGGAAAAAACGGGACACCGCAACTAAAATTTAATCGTTAAAATTAGAAACAATATCCATTATATTTTCCTGTTTTGACTTTGGATAGACAAAAACTGAAAAAGCTGCAAGGTTTCCATTACGAGATTGATATTTCTCTTTTAGTGTTCCATTCATATCAATCATTGCATAAAAGTTGCATTTGTCTGAAATTGTTTCTGTTCAAAATCTTGAGAAACCCGCATGGAAACAATTACAAAGCGATAAACCAACAAAGGGAACAAAACAACAAGTTTGTGTTTCATGTCATCTGTCAAATAAGTTGTATACACAGACTTGGAGCAATGCATATGTACGATGAATGTGTAAGAAATGAAATAAACCGCATGTTTGGCATGATGAATTGCTTTCCATGTTGCAGCACGTACACCACCGCAGGATGAACCAAAATAAATTGACGATGCATTGCCACTAAAAAAAATCTACTGGTATTTTCGAGGACTTCACCACTGACAGATCTTTTTGTTCGTGAGTTGTTCTTTTGTATGCAGAACTATTCAGCAGTAACAGTAGACTAATGCTAGCTTGCTCGGTAGTGTAAATTCCACCTACAGCTGGTGGGTATTATCCTGGGGGGGTATTCCATACCCCCCAGACCCCCCGGTCTACAGTTTGTGTGCATGTTAAGGTACGTTTTGCTAGAAACTGTAGCTGCAGAGCAGTTACGGCCGCGTCAACTGCGATTGCAATACCTAATGGGAAGTACTGCGCTGCAATTGTACCCCGGTCTTGCTAGAAACTGCAGCTGCAGAGCAGTTACGGCCGGCGTCAACTGTACGTGAAATACCTATTGGGAGGTGCAGCGCTTCAATTGTATCGTCTAGCAACACACGTAACAGATATTGCATAAGAGCAGTTAGCCAAGGTTATGCGGTGCTGCTTGTGCAGTTGTTAGCAAACCGTACCTTTAGGTGAATGCAGTTATTAAATTACCCCTCCTTTCCCTCTCAAAATAAATTGAATCGATGATATTGGTATCTACCCGTTTAACTTGCAAACTATTTTTCATATTTTACTTTTTAAATGTAAAACTGATCCTTTATGCTCTGTTGTAATGGGTAACGGCTATTTCTACGTTAAAAATAAGTTTACAGATTGGGTGCTGCGGATCAATATCGTAATTAATCTGAAAGTTACAATCACGAAACTTTGCGTCGTCTACTTGGTTTTCTTACTGTAACTCGAGAACGGTGTAAGATATCGAAAATATAGAAAGAATCAAAATTGTTCAGCGTAAAAGGACAAACACTTTTTACCTGATAAAAATTTTTGCTAACTTGCACCGTCTAGGTGCTAGTTAGCAATTTGGCATACTCCGTAGTGTAAATTCCACCTACAGCTGGTGGGTATTATACTGGGGGGTATTCCATACCCCCAGACCCTCCGGTCTCGAAGGTCTACAGTTTGTGTGCAAGTTAGGTGAATCCAGTTATTAAATTACTCTTCCTTTCCCTCTCAAAATAAATTGAATCGATGATATTCGTGTCTACCCGTTTAACTTGCAAACAATTTTTCATATTTTTCTTTTTAAATGTAAAACTGATGCTTTATGTTCTGTTGAAATGGGGAATTTCTACGTTGAAAATAAGTTTACAGATTGGGTGCTGCGGATCAATATCTATCGTAATTAATCTGAAAGTTACAATCGCAAAATTTCGCGTCGTTCCCTACTTGGTTTTCATGCTATAACTCGAGAACGGTGCAAGATATCGAAAATATAGAAGGAATCAAAATTGTTCAGCGTAAAAAGACAAACATTTTTTACCTGATGAAGATTTTTGTTAACTTGCACGGTTTAGGAGTTATAAGCAATAATAAAAAGTGGTATCAATATTTTGAGATTTTCTGCAATTCAATCGATATAAGTGATATTTTAAAATGAACAACGCAGGCTTTAGTAAATAATTTGATGGTACGTGATGGAATACCAACAAAAACAATAAAATATGTAGGGTCCGTCTCCACATTCGTTCATTTGCACGTATTTGCAATTCCTCATCCATTCCTTGCATTTTACATTGCAGCACCTCGCGTCGAAATATTTCTTCATTTATATGCAACGATCTGGTGAATTAACCAATAAAGTAAAGAAAGCAACAATAATGAATCGTAACTTTAGAAGTAAACAAAATTCTACTAGCATTATTTAGATGGAGTTGTAAAATATGTACAAAAATGTTGCGAAAACAAACAGACAATGAACAAAAATTTATGAGAGCAGCTGCCATTTTGTTAGAATTCACATATGCGAGAATTATTAAAATATCCATTTTTTTATGGCACAGTTAACTTTTATAGCTTTAGTTTCTCGTAGTTCTGTGAGCAATGGCCCGTTTCGTTTTCAAATTATTATACTGTTTCGTGTGATGTAAATTCGAAACACTCACTAAACTTGGAAACAATGGGCGACCGAATATATTTCTAACTAACCTTCCGAATTTGTCAATAGCGATAATAAAAAGGTCGTCGTTTGCGTAATACGACAATTAAACAATTAAATTAAATTGCGATAATTGGTTTCACGAATTAGCCGAGAAAGAGTAGATTAGGATTTATGGTGTATAAGCCGAAAATTTTGTTTTTCCCAATTAAAGGCGAACGTGTTAATTTCGAGATACATAACCGGCATAAATAAGTTATGTTTATATAAATTTTGTTTATCACAATCTAAATTTAAAGTGACAACACATTTGAAATTCAAATGCTATTCAAATTTATCATTTTTACCTTCATCGCATTGCGAACGCTTTTCGAGAATGCATAAACCAAAATCTCTCATTGAATTAGCAAAATATCGTCGTTATGACGCACAAATTTGCATGCGAGACATATAAATTCATTACAAACAATAAAATCTCTTCACTAGATGAGAATGATACCTACACGCCCGTCGAGCCCCAACAACCTCCACCAGGACCAAGAACAGGGCAGGGCTCTCGTTAAGCGAAATGCATTTTTTAAATCGGGCCTTTTGTTAGAAAACGCCGTTACCAAATAATAACGGAAACGACGCGATGCATAACAAAGTTGTTACATTGTTATCGCATGTGATGTTGCCAAATATTGTATAAGTTTAAGCATAATTAATAAGTTGACATATACTTTACAAGTATAATGTCTGTAAACTACGTAATTTTGGTCTAAGAAAATTACGACTCGGTTAAAATAATTTTACCCTTCACAACACACGAAATGTTCGTCGTTAAGAATTACCCCAAGGAAACACTGCCTTTCCTAAATCTTTTAGCGAACTTGAAAAATTAGTTAAGTTAAATTTAAAATAAACAGTCAAGTTAAAATCTTGCAAAATCAATTTATCGTGTTAAGCAGATGGTTAGTTAGTATTTATCGTTGTAAGTCCTTTAGAACACGAGTATGCAAATGAATCTGAGAACTGGACTCGCCAAATCCCTCTAGCCTAACGCGCCGTTTAAGGATTACAGGATAAGAAAGCTCCGAACGTGCTAGAACGCTCACCAAATAAACCGACACTTCGGCACAAGCGAGTGAAATTCTAAAAATTCCCCAAGGTAGATAATTATTTTTATTAATAAATAAAGTCGATATTAAAATTTGGAAAATATGTCAGTCGCTTTCAGCATCAAATAAATGCGAAGTGAAACGCCTTTTATGTTTTAATAGAAAACTTTTTCAGAGTCTGAACGATGACTTTTACGGATCTCATTTCCTATCGATGATTACTAATATCTGCATCCGACCCGGAGGGAATATTGTTGAGTCTCAAATATTATTTTGCGACGAAGCACATGCAACTTAGCGAAAATGACTTTATAACAATTCGTTTTAAAGGGGTGATTTAAAAAAGGAGAAACTTCCCTCTGCCATTCTATTTCAAATTACAATTAGAAAATAACCTGCAGGTGCCGCCTTAATTTCGTTTAATTTTGTTGCTGCGATCGCTAGTTTGTATTGCAGGTGAATTTAAAATAAAAAGTTGGCAGTTAGCAGGTTGTACAATTATGTTTAATGTCCCAGAGGTTGGCTAGCATGTTTCTCCTAGCAATTACGATAAAGCAACTCTTATCCGTGCGTTTAATTCCAATGCGACCTAAAGCCCATTTGGAAATGAACCGCGGCTAAATCCTAAAGCTCACTCAATCTACCCACAAGAAATACTTTGACGTATCAACCAAATTAAGTAATTACTTTGATTGTGCAACTAAAAGTAATTAAACCATCCTCGTTGCTTAGAAACTACTTAATCCCTAGTGAAAGTGTCCGATTTAATTCTTTGTCACGACGCGAAGTACGTAGGGGGTGTCCATACCGAGTAATCAAACTTTTTTACTTCTTTAATCAGTTTGCACAAAATTTTAAATTTTATTTAAAATAATCGCATAAAACACATTCTGTTGACGGTGTGTGTGCCCGGGAGTAATTATTAGTTTTCTAGGAGAGGAAGAATTAATTAATAAAACTTTAAAAAATAGAATTTACATCTATTATTTTTTAATAATAGTAATTTAATTAAAAACATAAAACTTGCCAAATTACTCCAAAAAACTTATATAACAAAAGAACATGCCATGGGCGGGGCTAACCTTATGCTAACAGCCAATTAAATAATCGCATTAGATCTTTTTGACTTTTTTTTATATTGTATATTGTTTAGTATATTATTTGCTTACGGGCCCTTGCTACTCTTGCGCGTAGAGATATTGCCCTGCCCTTCTACCTAAAATCCAAAATCAACAAGATTGCACTGGAGGGTATTCCATACCCCCCAGACCCCCCGGATTTTTTGTGACTTAAATAATATGTTTAGACTTTTACTCTCTGATGAGCAAAAATTAAATTACTTTTGGACTTAGCAGCAAAACCAGATTTTTCCGATTCCAAAGCTCTAAACATAATATTTAAGTCACAAAACAATTGGTGTAATCCGGGGGGCTGGGGGTCTATCTAGTTAGACTATAGACTGATACATAGGATCAATATTAATTGACTCTGGATTAATATTTACCTAAGGCTTAACTGGTGCAGATAAATTCGCCCAGTTAAGATGTGGTACCTCAGTTGTGACTTTAGCTCTGCGACTGAAGTCGCAGTGAATGCTGTCCATACTTTTTTATGAGAGTATTTCATTACAATGCGACTGTCGCAGGCGACTCTAAGGTAACAATTTCATACGAAAGCATGGGTAGCAGTCGCAGAGCCCCTTCTCAGGAAATACTCCCATAAGAAAGCACGGAGAGCGGTCACTGCGACTTAAATTGCAGAGTCCCAGCCGCAGCTAAAGAATTACAGCTTAAGCTAGTCATTTATGTCGTTTCTCTGCGACCCAGAATCGAATTGAGACCTTGAATTCAAGATCCACGGGTTAGCCGAATAACCTCCTATCTTGACTACTTAGTAGGCGTTTTTATAGTGATCGTTCACAGCGGTGAACTTACACGGGGGCACGTGCCCCCCCCCCCCAGACGCTTAAAATTAACAAGGAAACAAGGAGACAATCCCAAATCCGAGAACACTTTTGCCCGTCTAGACTTTTTGTGCCCCCCCCCGCCCAGAAAAAAATTCTGGATCTGCCCCTGAGTTAGACTATAGACTGATAGGATCAAGATCAATTGACCCTGGATTAACTTTTACCTAACGTTTAACTAGCTGTTAATGTTGGTGTAGACAATTTCGCCCAGCTAAAGGTGTGATTCCTTAGCTGCGGCTTGAGCTCTTCATGCTTTCTTATGAAACTGTTACCCTAAGCTGCGGTTTGCTAGAAGCTGTAGCAGCAGAGCAGTTACGGCCGCGTCAACTGCACGTGCAATACCTAATGGGAGGTGCTGCGCTTCAATTGTATCGTCTAGCAAGACACGTAAAGGCTGGTGTTCACTTGAGACAAAACAGTCTCGAGAGTAGTCTGGAGACCACGGATTTCATTCATAAATGAATATATCATTCATAAATCCGTGGTCTCGAGACTGTTTTGTCTCAAACCAAGGTTATGCGGTGCTGCTAGTGCAGTTCCTTGCAAGACGTACCTTAAGAGTCGCCTGCGAAAATTACATTCTCATGAAGCACTCCCATAAGAAAGCATGGAGAGAGTTAACTGCGACTTTAGTCGCAGAGGCCCAGTCGCAGCTAAGGAATTGCATCTTTAGTTAATCCAGGGTCAATTGATGTCGTTCCAATCAGAGTTAACATTGGAAATTCTATGGGTTAACTTTGATCTGAGGTTGATCTGTCATGACGTCATCCTGACGTGCAAATAATTTCGCGCAGCTAAAGGTGTGATTCCATAGCTGTGGCTTGAGTTTGACCCAGTGCACTTTTCTGGATTCTAGATTTTAGATAGGAGAACAGGGAGATATCTCTACGCGCACTTAGGCCACTAAATCGGGTCCATTGCAGTGACTGTGATACCAATAAGCGAATGTAGGCAATAATAAAGAAGATTTGTAAATAATATACGCAATGCAAAATTAATAATTGTTTTCTTAATGATTTTCATAGAATTCCAGGAATTTCAAAAGATTTCCAGATATTTCTAAGGAATCCTAGAGATTACCAAAAATACCCTTCGTCAATTTTAATAAAATTAATAAAAAAATTTTAATTTCTGCAATAGGTAGATAAAAAAAACATTCGAATCTGGAAAGCACACTCAATACCTGTAACACCGATTACTGTACGTGGTCGAAAGGGTTTGTGCAGGTGTAGCTGGGTAAACACCAATCGGCCCTTAATCAACCGACAAACAACAAACTCACCTCACCCTCATTACGCCAAAGACCAAATGTGAAAATTAATTAAAAATCAAAAATGTCTTCAGACAGGAAACCGCCGTTTCGGAAATTTACTAAAAAAAGAAAAAATATTGGTGTCGGCGAATTTTCGACCGTCCCTTTTTAGTTTCTAAATCCTTTTATATCTTC
Source organism: Cantharis nigra (assembly GCA_958510845.1). Classification (NCBI taxonomy): domain Eukaryota; kingdom Metazoa; phylum Arthropoda; class Insecta; order Coleoptera; family Cantharidae; genus Cantharis; species Cantharis nigra. Next base: position 45,852,031 of record OY294030.1, on the reverse strand, counting down.
AGGATTTTATCTTGAACATTTTTTCCCCTAATACTCATTCACGGGCCATAATTTTACTCGCTCGGATGTTCTCATTTTCTGTGTTAACTCCAATTAAAAAATCGCATCTAAATTCGTTGTGCAATTTGCCAGCAGAGAAAGAGTAATTTCGAATCAAATAATTTCAGTTTTAATTACCCCGTTGCTAGCTGTTTAATTTAAGCCATGTAAAAAGCACAAATTGCAGATAAGTTGGTATAGAAAGTTTAGTAAATAAATAAATAGTTGGAGATTAAAATGTGCAAATTTCTTCTATTCGGTGGTAAAAGAAGCCGAAAGATTAAGCTTAATTGTAAGCTAAATTTGCGATTAATAATCCACGACTCTCATCTACTACAAATCTAGGCACAAAATAAACTCGAGAGAGCGAATTGGAAGAAAAAGTTTCCAGCCAAGATTAAGCTCGTAACTTGCAAATTACTGCGACTGTTCGAGATTATCTCTTATTTATATGTCGAATGCCACTTAGTCGTGCTTATTCTTTGTAAAGCTTTTATGCAAATAACGAATATAGAAACAAGCAAGACAAAAACTTAGCATGGCTTGCATTTCAATACCGAGCACACAAATTTCATCAACATTTTTCAAGATTCTTCAATTAAAAGAATCAAACTCAAAAAGAATTTATAATTGGTACTAAGTGAGCTTTTAAATAATTAATTAAAACCAGAACATGGGGGATTTTATTAATACGGACACGCCGAAACAATAATTCGACTTGGGCAAATAAATTTTAAATTTATTATTTTATGCCAATTACACAACACCAACACACCGCAATTAATCAATTTTTCAACGGCATTTCGATGGAAAGTTGTTCAACAAAGGAAATGGAAACGCGTTCTTTAAGGAAACTCATAATTTTTAAACAAACTGCTCTCGGTCGCCATTTCAAAGAATTATGCGACAAAGCTTTCTATCCAAAATCATACTAATGGACAAAAAATGCGAATATTATAAATTAGCGCCAACGTCTCTGGCACCCAAAATTTATACACACAAAAATTAATTTACAGATCTTCGATCGAACTGAGGAACGCAAAGTACGAAATCTGGAAATAACAACATTTAACAAGATAGGCAACTTAATTAATGCGATTATGATAATTATTTCTAAATTTGGAGACTGCAAATATTATAATTTTGCATAATTGATGGTTTTAGTGCTGATGTAGCAGAAGTTACACAAGGCAATGGGCAAAACTCGACAAGATATGTTATTGAAATTAGAAAAGCAAATAATTTTTCCGAGTGTAGCCAATTTGGATTTTTATGTTGGATAGAGAGATAATTAAATTAGGGTCAACAATTCTGGTTTTGCTAGCATCCTATTCATTACCCCTTTATACAAACACTGGTTGCATAAATAACTAATTAGGGAAAAAATGTTAAATTGAAACGGTGCTCGCGAGCTTTTCATAGAAGAACCCTTCCGCTTTGAAAGTATATTTTCGAGATCCTCATGTTTTGATGAACTTCAAAAGATAATTTTTTAAGGATTACTTCCAGTTGCTGACGTATGCAGATATCGAGAGGGGGATTTCAAGTGTTAAAAATTAAGTTATTTAAAATTGTACTTATCGAGCATCGGCAGTTTTCCTTAATCCGGTATTAATGGAAGAGAAGTTACGACGAAGAACCTGGGAAAACGGAAACAAGCGCTTCATTGTTAAAGGAATTGTGCCAACAGCAATATCAGCAGAGTAGTCGCCCATTCTTGTATTAAATATTGAGTTTCACGAAAAGCTAACTCTCGATTGTGCAGACTTTGATCGAACAATGAACACGTCCATAAATTTTCCATCAAGCCCATAAGTGAAATGTTAATAATTGAAAGTCAACTAAGGTACGAAACTAATTAATTAACCATAGGAACGTGCAGTTAGCTCAGGTGGAAAATGTAATAAAATAATATCTAACGGCTGATTGCTTCCAATTGAAAATCGATACAAAAATGAGACGTGTTTTTCCAATGGAAAACAAATGTTTCCGATTGGATAGTTTAATTATTTCTGTAATTTATTTAAAAAATAAAATTAAACGTAGAAATTCGTGGCAGAGGATAAAAGGTAGCACGCAATAGAAACAAGCTTGGGGTTGCACGAAAATGTGCGAGGGTGAAACGTGAAATGCGTTACGCGCACAAGCACGATGGGTTTAGAGTGCGTACCTAACACGCAGTAGGATGGGGTAGGCCATTGCTGGCGAATTTCACCCTGCAGGAAAAAATCGCGTTCGTATCCATCCATCATTTCGAGGGTGTTGCATTAAAAAACTGTTCTGTTGCTATGTGGATCCTGCATTTGCATGGATTTCCATAAAGAGAATCAGGGTTAATGTATTGATTAGTACAAGGGGGGAGATACGTTAATACTCCAGCGTGGGCTTTATTTACAAGGTGGGGTTGTGTAACAGCATTCTACAACTGCAATCGTCCAATATAAAACAAACTAAAAACATTTAATAGTTGTCCAATCGAATCGTGAAAAACTTGATTTCTTCGCGTATGAAAACGTAACTGGATATCGCCATCCGCCTAATGGGTTATAGCAACCCTCTGGGTGAGCAGTTACGTAGGTCAAGGTCGGCAGGATTAGCGATACTCAAAGAAAACTGGTTTCTAAAGAACCACTTCTTCGGATGCAAACAACTGCCTTCTTTAGAAAAGCACACATACGTTTAAAAATCCGGTACGACGTTTTCGAGATCCGCAAAAAATCGCAAGAACAGAAAAATGTTGAGAGTCCAGGCCCTAATTGGAACAAAGCAACGCAATTATCTTCTGGAAAGAAAATCTTCAACCCTTATTACACCTCCACACACACCCACACAAGTGTCCAGGAGCGATTATTTTAAATTAGCAGCAGTGGAATGGAATCAAAATTAATATTTATGTTCGTGATTAAAAGTTTCACCATTTGCGTGTGTTTTATATATTATTTACTAAACTAAAGTAACGAGTTTGCCAGACATTATCGAATGATATTTATAGTAGCAAGGGTAGGTCAGTCCACCCCGACCTCACCAAGCATATAAAAATAACCGGATACGCTGCGCTGAAGTTGGCACCGCATTGACACACCAGCCGACGTCGACGTCGTTTGTTTGGAAATCGAAAACCCAAAAAATCCGATAACAAACATCCATTATTTATTCAAAATATTTATGAAAATGCTGCTAGGACGAACAAAAAAATTGAGGGACAAAATCATCAAACGATTTGCACGAAAACCTCGGGTGGTTTTAAAATGAATTTATTTAAGGATTTTCAAGATTCTTCCAGTTGTTCTGATAGTCACGTATCTTTTCATCACGCGACAGCTAAAAGACAATCCCGAACACGGGGATTCGGATTGGATCACGTTTAAGAAATCTAGGCACGTTTAAAACAGATATCTGTTGCAAGGGTTCGTCTGTGGTTTATTTTTGGCTTAACCGTTCTATTAATTTTACAAAAATAAACAAATTCACATAATTGCGAGCTGAAAAGTTTCAATTTAACCCAGCAGTGCCTTCGACCCCCGGAGGGGCACAGGCAACCCCCAAATTCGAATAAATAAAATAATTTTGATATAAACAGCACCGCAGGTGATTTTTTGAAATTCTTTCATTAATTTCATCCCCTACTTTTCGTTCAGATTTTCCACTATTTTAATCTCTAATTGTATTTTGATTAAAATTTATGCTATGCATTGCAAGTTACAATCTAAATTAATTTATTTTTACATTTAACTACATAATTTAGTGAGGTCGTAAAGTTTGGAATAAATTCGATAAAACACTTTAGATGGGTTTTCACTGAAACTTTTTCATTTTCTTCCGTTATGACAATTTCTGATCGAGTTTTCCTTACTTTCATTCAAGTGAAAATTTTGGAAATAATCCTCAGTTCAAGTTTTCCAAAATTGAAACGGTGCAAATGTTACTTTGTATCGTTTAATTATTTTTTCAATATATTCCGGTTGACGTTTGAATTTTTCAAAAAAATAGCTGCATTCTAGTAGGTAAAATAATAGTCCTGGACTAACATCACGAAAATTTTCCATTACACCGAATTACACAACAAACACACAAGTGACCTCAGAACAGGAGATAATTCGGGAAGTTTAATACTCGTAGCTTGCTCATCGTATTTCGTAATCTGGCAAAGATACGTGATTCAGCTCACGCTAGAAAAATATCATGTTTACAAAACATTGCGGTTTTAACAAAAATAAAAAAAAAACGCGAAAATATTTAATTTCATTCTATCCACGAGATTGCTCTGTAACTCGACCAGCGGTCACACCAATCCACCGAAGTTTGGTAATTCTAAATATTACGTAATTTCTTTATGAAATTTTATTAACTTCTATAAACGCAGCCAAGTAATAAAAAGTGTAATTCTGAAATAGTTGGATGAGTGTACCTGTCTGTTTAATTTCACATAATAAAAAGTTTGAAATTAAAATTTGTTTCGGAACTGCAAAGTATTTAATTAAAATATCGATCAAATTAATCTCCCCGTGCAGAAAATTCCTAGTTAATATTATAAAAATAAATAGCAAATCCGAAACGTAAAAAGAGTGCAGACAGGGGAAATGGCAAAAACAGAGAAAAGCATAATTACAACAAAAAGTTGTGCTTGGATACAAAAATTATAAATTACAGTAGGAATTATAATGATATAAATGGGTAAGGTAGCGGAGTTTATGGGCAATAAAAAGAGAGCAAAACGCTAAATTGATTATTAATTTAAGAAAAAAAGAATAAACAAGTTGGGTACCGTTTAGACGTGGCTAATAATGGATGCAATAAGGAATTCTTTGAAAGAAAGAACAAGAGGCCCGGCTATCGACCATATAAGAAGTGAAAACCGACAGCAAACTTGAAGACCAACTTACGACTACTGTCCATTAAAAGTGTACAGTTAAGAACTGGAATTGCAGTATCTCGAACGTAGAGTCAACATAATAAATTGTTTCGATTGTTTAACCGTAGATTAAAATGCTCCACAAGATGATTAACTTGAAGAAAAGATAAAAATAAATAATCTCACATCACCAAGATTTCTACGCTTGTTTAAATAATCTAGATGCACGATGACTAAATCTAGCTCAAGATCTAATGCCTCCCAGCTTACTTTCTAACATAAGAAACCATAAACAGGGGCGGAACTACCCCGCGACGCACGCGGGCCCCCAGTTGTAATGTAAAAATCTCAAAAATAGGAGGTGCACAACTAGATGCTATTTGAAGTCTGTTATTTGAATTTTACTATGTTCTGTGGGGTGTTCCACACCCCCCCAGACCCCCCGGTGCAAATTTTTATGATACATGATGTGTAAAACTGGGAGTATTATTTACATTTATTATTATTTACAGTATTTATTACAAAAATTAATCACAATACGTATATACACACCTTTTGGCTTTCAAACCGGGGGGTCTGGGGGGGGGGGAGTATGGAATACCTTCCAGTGCACCAGCAATTATATTTGTTGATAAAACAAATTATAGTTAAAACCTTAAAACCGCCCAGTTTTGTATGTTCTTCTTTGTCAAAATCAAAATTTTGATTTTACTTTTCGATCCCAGGCTTAGATCCTTTTTACAAGGAATTAAAAATTTTTAATTAAAAAAAATTAATATTTAAATAAAATAAATTTAATATTAAAATTTAAAATAAATTTAATTTCATTGATTTGGCACTAAAAATGAGAAATTCCTTGACAAAATTAGGGAAATCTTAAATTTTCCATGACTTTTCAAAGGAGTGGGAACCCTGTAATTATTCTATATGAAATAATCAGTACCGTATTTACGTGTGGGAGGGGGGTAGAAGGCCCGGGCCCCCTCTAACTAATTAATAAGTATATTAAATAACATACAATTATTATTTGTTATTTAAATATTTAAAAGTCTGGGGCGATTTTTAAATCCTGATTTATTTAATAAATTATAATTTATGTCAAAAAATTAATTATTAATTAATTTAAAAAAAAACGAAAACTATTTTTAGGAAAAATTATTTTTGTATTTCATATTAATGATAATCTCGTTAATCTCTTTATGCGCACCAGGGATAGTAAATTCTGTTGTTTTTTAAGGCTTATGGGTGGGGCCAGGCAATCTTAGAAAAGGGGAAATTTAGAATATTCTAGAAAATCTTAGGAGAGCCAATAGCCAAGGAAATCTCAGAAAATTAAAAAAGGAAATAAAAGAATTAATTTGGTATTCTAAAGATTTCCTAAATTTCCCAAGATTTCCTTAAGAAGAAAATAGCAATCTTAAGTTTTACTTAGATTTCATAGAATTTCCCTAAAATTTGCTTGGATTTCTTTTCACTTTTGTACATATATCACGATTTTCCCTTCGGTTTTCCAGGTACAAAACTAAGGGGAAATCGGCGGAAAAGTTGTGTGTACTAGTGAATGAAAATCTAAAGCAATTCTGATAAATTCCAAGAAACAGATTCTTAGAAAATTTGTAGAAATATAAGAAATCTCAGGAAATCCATAGAAATTGCAAGAAAATCTTAGGAAACTCGAACGAAATCTCAGAAAACGGAAAAAACAAACAAAAGATAGTCTATAATATTCTAGATTTCCTCAAATTTCCCTTTAGTTTTCCATATTATGACAATTCACCATCATTTTTCCACTAAAATTAGTAAACAAAGAGCGGAAAATTTTAAGCAATCCCAGAAAATAAGAAAATAGTAGAAAATCTTAGAAAAATATCCAAAAAATCTTGCTAAGTGGGAAATTACAGAAAATTCTAGGATATTCTAGGAAATTTAGACAATCTCAGAATATTGAAAGATAAAATAACTCATCTGTATATTTTTTAAAATAATTAATAAAATTCAATAGGAGTATCCTAACCACTCTTGTTTGGAAAGAATTCTTTGGAAATCACTGGAATTGCATGGAATTACGAGACCTGTATACAATTTTTTTTGTGTCCCTCACCTGCTTCTTACGCCACTGAGTATAAAAATATTTGAGCCGTGGTTAGGATTCCACGACTCTTACGTGAGACAATAAAGAATATTCGTCGTAAATTTGCTTTTAATATAATTAAAAAAGTTCGTCCAGCTTTTATTGTAGAATTTGAGAAAGAAACAGTTTTGTCGTAGGGTAAATAAAAAATTTAAAGCTTCCTTTCAGAGGACAATGGATGAAAAAAGGTTGAAACAAATAAAACCGAAAGAAAATTGCGAGGAGAAATCAATAAGTTATTCTGTCCATTAAAGAAATTCAAACTAAAATTAGCCAATCAGAGCTGGGGTCGTTTAAAAATGCGATGGCATTGAATCGAACGCTTTTTTATTATTAAAATCTCTTTTCGATCTGAATCTATTCAGGACGGTCATGCACCGCTGGAATACCTTTAATTCTCATAAATGCGTACTGGATATCTAAATACGCAACACTCGAATATAAATATTAAACATTTGCACTCCTTATCTATCAAAAAACAAGTTGTTTGTTTGTACAAAGTAGGATAAAGTGGGAGATCAAAATTTATTTAAAAAAAACATTAACGAAAATAAAAAACAATTTGCGTTAATTTAAAAGTCGATGAGCTGAAATTTCATAAATTCGTTGAATTTATTAGTTAAAAATTTGTCAAAGACATTGCAAAAATACTTCAAGGATTCGACAGCTTGAAGAGTCCTTACATTGTAATTTTTACAAATAGAAAAGTGATTCGAATAGTAATAACTCTTGGAATATAATGAAAGAATACAAAGTGCTTCATTATTAAAATTTTTGCTATTATTGATTGGAAATTTTAATGCTACGAAATTGCTAATTGACCAGCCGATAAATTTTTAACTCCTGACAATGAAGAATCTTAAACTTTTCAAAATCATTAAATGTTGCAATCGCACTATTGTGTACCGGATCAATTATCGAATCGTAAACACAACTAATTACCATTTTGGCATTTAAATCGTAAGTAGGTAAACTTGAGCTAAGAATAAAATTTGTTTTTGAATTAAAAAGAAGCCTCGACATTTAACACCTAAATCGATGAGACATGGATTGGAGAATTCGGAATCGTCTCCTCGGGCTATCGTTTAAAGATTTTAAATAACAACAAAATTGACACCGACATTTTTTTAAAATTTGTTTATTTCGAATAAATTAACCAAATGCAGCTTACCTTGATTTGGTACGAATTGAGCCTATTCAATGGTAACGAGTTGAAAGAACTGAAGTCCAACCTCCGCGTAAATATCCCATTTGCACCTCCTCCGATACTGAAACAAAAAACCAGTTAATATTTTTTAAATAATAAAAATGCTTTTAATTGTAACTGTAGTAGTACTGCGTTTCCACCCAGCTGCATACAGCAGCGGTCATCTGTTAATTTGGGGGGGGGAGGCATTTTTGAAAAAATTTGCAAGAAAAGACGTTTTTATGCAAGATAACGGCCACCGGAAGAGAATAATGCAGTTCAAGTACCAACATTTCCTCTTTTCCTGATGACACCAAGGTAATCATGGTTTTTGCTAGCAAAAAATGTAAACAGTTGTAGCGTACTTTTTTCTCCAAATTAATTATTAGGTATGGTATCCTTTTTTACCCGTTCGGTTTAATGTGGTTTTATGTAGGTGACCTTCATAATGCAACTAATTTTTTTAGAAAACCCGCTGAAGCTTAACCGAGGCTTGCTGACCTTGGCTTCACCATGATGATGTATAACTTGAGTTTTAAACGAATTTGAGTTTAGGCTTCGTTGACTGTATTTTTAAGCCGGTGAATCATTTAACAAATTGGCAATTTATGAAAATCATTCGAATTTGTTGTCGAAGGAAGCACAATAGAAAAATGTTTGGAATTTTTATGCAAATCAACTTTTTTGCGAGCACAATGTAAACGAGTAACTGAAAATATAAACATTTTGTGCATGTCAAAACACAATGGACAGCACAAACGACAAATATTTTGAATTTCAATTTACAAGCTTCGACTATGAGTTGTGCAAGATGCGAAGTTGACATTTGACATCGATCAATGTAAATTCAATCGGCGGATTTCTGGGATATTTCTACATGAAGCAGTCGTTCAGAAAAGCGGATGATATAATTTAAATTGCAAGCGAGGTGAACTTTGCATTGTACCACCGCACTTTCCCAATGCTCACGAATATTTGGGGAACTGCCTCGCAACTATAATGGAAAATCAAAGATATTACATTTTCTATATCGAGAAAAATTCGTTTTGTTAATAATTGAAAAAAAAATCATAATTACTTTTTAATGCCGTAATATATCACTTGGTTTTAGAAAAATCTCAAACCTCATTAAAAAATAACATTTTAATTGGCAAATGTTAGGCTATATTTAGTATTTTCGTAAACAAAAATTTAGTTCATTGAACGTTTAAATACTTCCCCATAATTATTTTGGCGGTAGTGGAATTAAGTAATTTAGTTCACAACAACATTTTTGTTGCCCACCAAAATATCAATTTGCCACCCCCGGCAGACGAATCGAAAATTAAATTAATGTTTTGACTAGTCGTAGACATTTCAATTAATGGAGGTTTAATTACATTTTATCGGTTAATTGCGTTTTGTTTAGTAAATTGGGGTCAGATTATTTCAAATCAACCAAAATTTTAATTTGGGCCTACGCTTAATTGCATTCCAATTTTAAGTCCCAAGACAATTGTTTTTTGAAATTACGAAATAGACGTCCCCCTTAAGTGTGTAAATAATTGCCTTAAATGGTATAGTATGTATAAAATTCCTCGCCTCGATGGGCAACAGGTTTCGTCGAGAAAATCGAGCAGAATCGATAAAATAATTAAGGATTGCACCCGAGGTAAAATGATAAACCGATTAGTCCTGGAAGAAGGTTTTCATTAATTCACAGTTATCGTAATCGGTTATTTAATGTTTTAAAATTGTTTGTCCAAATTTGTGCAGGCGTAGTTATAATTATAGAATTGTCCTTGGCCTTGGTTATATTCCGATGCCACGGTAAGTTAGCAAAACGAACATCAACGCTTAGTTCCCCTACGTGACCTTTACGAATTTTATACACAAGAATCGCTATGCCGTTCCGAAGGATTGAAGCAATGTCAAGGTTGAGAAAGTTTAAATTAATAAGTAGGTGTAGTTAAATAGTACAGGATTGCCATTCGGTTACGTTTTTAGACGGAGAACGCATTTACGATAAAGTCTATTCATGACATAATTAAAAGCTATAAATAGAAAATAACATGTAAACAAACACATAGATAAATATTTCCTGTTTTTGGAGAAGAGCGATTCAAGAACTCGATTTTTATTTGTGCAAAACAACTAATTTAGAATTTAAAATACATATCATCAAGTTTAAAGCAATGCTAGACAAAGAAAAGCACTATTATTTGTGTGGCGCCCGAGAACAATATAATAACTAATCAAGCAATAAATAATGCCGATAAAAGATAATTCGAATTTTATTGTTAATTTAATCTGCTAATTTTATATTTTCGACGGCGAAGTGGTGGACGGCGAAATGTCTCATTCCGCCCCTATAGATCTCCCGATCCAACGCTGCGCTGATACTATAAATTCCTGTTGGAGCGATTCATATGCAGAATTTTGAAAAGAAGTATACAAAAACAAAAAACATTAAACTGCTACTAATCTCCCCCCCCCCAAGAGTTGAGCACATCCGATCAGGCTCGCTACGTTCGCTGCAACAAAATATTTATAATTCCTTGGATATGCGTCGTAAATTTGACTAAATATTTTCGTGTTTACATATAATTACATAAGTTTGTTGTTTATTCCAATTAAAAAAATTCTTTTAAACTAATAAATTACTGTTATTGTTTTGACATAATGTCAATTCGAGATAAAATATTAAAAGCTGACCAGCGTTATTAAATTTATAGGAAAATTTTCTGTTCAAAAGCGATGAAAATTTAATTCCACTATCATTTATTGAAAGATAAATAGATTGTATCCAAGGCAAAGAAAGATTATGGAAAATAATCATTTCGGAGCTAACCGATGACGTAAAAGGTCATCTTTCGTGATTACAACTGTTATGCATTGTCAGAATCATATTGATCAAAGATATTGACGTCAAGTATCGATGAGGCCTAGAAGTTATGTTTTCCGATTTTCCTGATTTTCAAAATTATTAGTAAACTGGGGGGTGTGGAACACCCTCCAGTACATATTGTAGGATATGTTCACCCCCAGACCCCCCGGTTTACTTTCAATTTATTTATAATAATAAATTATAGAAATAATATAAAAAGTCAAAATTGCATATTGTGTGGAACACCCTCCAGTACATACCGCAGAATTTGGAGAAAATTAGGGAATTTATAATTTTATAACTTTCGTCAGGAAAAACCGGGACATTTAGATTTTTAATCAAAAGTGGGGGAAGTTTAAACCTTAACTTAAAAAAACATTTATTTAAGTTACTTTGAAAATTAACTGTCAAAATTGTAAACCGGGGGTTCTGGGGGTGAACATATCCTACAATATGTACTGGAGGGTGTTCCACACCCCCCAGTTTACATTTATTTATAATAATTTTTAATTAATTTAATCTATAATTATAAAAATAATATAAAAAAATGAAATCAAAATTGTAAACCGGGGGGTCTGGGGGGTGTGGAACACCCTCCAGTACATATCGCAGAATTTGGAGAAGCTAAAGAACTTATAATTTTACAAATTTCGCTAGGAAAAACCGGGAAATCTGAAATTTTAAGCAAAGGTGAGAGAAATTTAAACCTTTGGCTAGGCAGTGGTTCCCAAACTTATTTGTCACGCCTCCCTTCTACCAAAAAAAAATAAGAGCGCCCCCTTTCAAAAAAAGGTACTTTTCCACAAAACGGAACTTTTCAATTTTTCAAAACAAGAAAAGGGAGTTTAGGGAAAGTATCGAGTTCCAACCGTGTTAAAGATACAGGTGGGTATTAAACACTACACAAGTGACCTGCACCCCCATTGCAGGTCTCTGCGCCCCCATGGGTGGCGCGCCTCCCACTTTGAAAACCACTGGGCTAGAGAATATTAAAGCTTGGAGAAATATTTATATAAGAGCCTTACTGATCAGAGCAGCAACTTTCTGTGTTACTTTGAAAGTTAATTATAAAAATATAAAGTCAAAATTGTAAACCGGGGGGTCTGGGGGGTGTGGAACACCCTCCAGTACATATAGCAGATTTCCACTCTTTTAGAATACTCGGAGAAGCTAGGGAATTCAGAATTTTTCAAGTTTCGCCAGGAAAAACCGGAAAATTTGAATTTTTAAGCAAAAGTGTGGGAAATTTAAACCTTTGACTAGAAAATATTAAAGCTTGGAAGCTTAGAGTTTAGTAGCAATATTTTAAGTTACTTTGAAAATATAGAAAAACTTTAGTACGCTGGATTTCCTTTTAAAAGAATTTTCCGGCTTTCCCAAAGATTTTTTTTCGAAAAAGTAAACAGGTCCTCTATAGCATTACTAAGATTTCCTTGGATTTTCAAAGATTTCCTAAGTTTTCTTTGGATTTCCTCAGTGATTCCCTCTCGGTGACAACCTACTTGTGTATTTTTTTGCAAATAAAAAAAATATAGAAAGTTGAATGAAAATTGAAAACTGGCCGCTACTGATAACAACCGACCTCGACTACGTCAGGACCGTACCCTCAATTAATGTGATATCATAGTAAAACTAGACGTCACGACTAACCTTTTTTTATCAATGAAAATATTTTGCCATCCAAAATTTCTTGTAAGCTCCTGTAGCAGTTAATTTGAAAATTTGAAAAATAAAAAAAATTATATTTGGACTTATATTTTTACCCCCACCCTCTTTAAACGCCCTTGTGAATTGGTAAACAATTAATATACAAAATACGAAAACTTCACCAAGTACCAGAGAGTAGATACTTATTCAACCAATATAATTCAATTTATGCATTACACCCAGAGTACACGACTACCTCACCAGCGCAAACATAGATTTGGTAATTAAGCTCGTCTTCCCTCGACGATTTGGAAAAAACAAAGGTTTTAGGCAAAACATTGCGCAGTACTGGTGAATATCGGACGACCTTTTGATAAGAAAGCAATCTGTATAACACACAAAAATTAGAAAGATAATTTTCAGACTGTTAGTTGTAAACAAAACCAAAATAGATGTTATTATTATTCAAAAATTGTATTTTTAGATCGGATAAAAATATGGGCAAAATCTAAAAAAGTTCAAATCAAAACATAAAACAGGAGTGGTTAAAAAAAACAGTATGTTTATAAAGCTTTTATTTTTATCTTGTAGGTATGTACCCGCCTGTGTGGTCCAATTCTTAATTTTAAGTAACTCGAAAGTGTTCACCGAGAAAAAAAATTAACGTCGACACAATCAATAAACACTTGCGGGGTTTACAATAGATAATAGTATTCAATTATTCCTCCTACATAATATTTGAATTCATGACATGTTTACCTGTTTATACATCTACTACAAGGATTTATCGAAATGAGACTGGGAATGAATATGAAAATAGAAACGAGAACCACAACAATGTCTGTTAAAATTCAAATTTGACAAGTTATTCGTATTAATTAAGGAGAGAACCTGAGCTGCTGCGCTCTCCAATTAACTTATTCAAAAGGAAAAGTTTGTGGATCAGCAGTATTTTGTTGAAAAATTGTTACAAAGGACGACGAGTAATTGAATATTTCAAAGATACTTTTATTGGTCGAGTTTCCTACAAGATTTAAGAACCAAATAAAAACAAGTATGTATTTGGCTTTACGAACGAAATTTACCCTTATTACTTGTTTACCAGCGGCATAAAAATCATCTCCCAAAGCAAGCCTCACTGCCGCTTCTAAATTTATGTACTTTTTATTTATTACACAGATAAAAAAAATCGAAGAAATTACAAAATCGCTGCAATTTCCACAAAGGGAATAACATCAGCGTGTGTGGTTTAATTATTACTGTTTATTTTAAATTCCGAAGTTACCCCTTTTTCAAAGCAGTATCCATTACGTATTTTCTTTAATAAGGTTTTTTACGCTCCGCGTAACGCGTTAATGAAACCGAGTTGTGCAATTTTGTTATTTTAAAGTGCGTTTAACAAAGTTAATCTCCATTTTATGTTACTCAAGCGCTAAAAACACCACCAAACTGAAAGTTTACCCAAATTTAATTACTTAGATAGGCTACACTTATTTTTAAAGGCTGCAATACGATTTCCAGAGAACGAGGGGGGGTTGTTTACAATAAGAGTTTCGAAAATTACTCGTCAGGAAAACGAAGGAATTCCTAGTTTGTCTAGCAAGCAAAATAATAAAAACACCTCTGAAAGTCAAGGAAAGTGTTGATATCTAATCTGGTGATGCGATAAAAATAACTACGTCTATTCAATTTTACGCTCGTTCACCATAATATATCTTTAGTCAAGTAAGCATTTGTTAAATTAACTTTACGCGAACACTTCAGAAAAATCACCAACTTTTACTTGGCAATAAATGGAGATACAAATGGCCCAACGGAATTTTTAACAATTAATTTATTTTGTTTATTACTAGAAGTTAACTCACTTTGTCAAATCCAGGGCAACGTTTATGAATTTGCAGTTATTTATAATTTTTATCACACGCTGCGATAAGGCTATCTTAATCGAAAGCGAGAGAGCCCTGTTTACCAAAATATATAAATAAATTTGATGAATTATTAATAACCTTTTCGAATAATCGATCGATAATGGTTTTTTCAATTAAAATCTGTGATGTAAGGGAACGTCATGGCGTCTACGCAGACGACTCTGCATGGAAGCGTAGCGGTTGTTAGGTACAATTGTCAGCAGTCCCAATAGCCGTAGCCACACAATCAAAACAACTAAATTGATGATAGCCAATTACTCCTCGATTTGTCGACTGTCGACGATTATTATGTTGGAGAGGTCAATTCGAATAAAAATATTGGGAGATTCACAGGGTAGAAAACCCGAACAAAATTTATTTTGGCACTCCCCGATCAACAAAAATAAACAAAAATATCACGAGACGTAAACATGCATTGACCTCTGTAAATCGGAAGTGAAGTAACAATAATTGAAAATAGTCAGTAATTGCGAAACAATGTCCTCCATGGACGGTATTGATAAGACAACCGTGATAACCACAGCACAACCTACCACAACAGCGTTCCCCTTAGAACTTATGATACTTTTTTGTCATTGAAAAACGATATTGTGTACAAAAGTGGTTAATAAACTCGATTAATTCAAGGTTTTCAAAATGCGTGCGGTTTCATTAATGGACGAGACTATTTTTTAGATCCCGCCAATCGGGAGTGGGAAAACTCGCGCGCAATATTTAAAAGGAGAAAAACAAAATTCGCAGTTTTGCTAATATCTAAAAGTTTTCGACGCCCTCGGTCGGTTTATAGGTTTGTTTCCGAAGTGACAAAGTTGCGAGCAAGTTTATATACTTGGAGCAACTTCAAAAGGAATGTACGCTACACACCTTTTCTTTTATTTTCAATTCACAAGTTGAATAACAATAAGTCGTTCCACCTCGTCCATTCATCAAAACTTTTAATAACTAGTCGTTTTTTTGTGTGAAGAGAACTTGCCATATCTATATCTGCTTTGTTCTTTCCAGCAGGATGCACGCGAATAAATCGGTCAAAAGCCTTAATTCTAATCTCCCCCCCCCCCGTGAATTAAAAATGCAAGGAGGCACGTCCCGGATTATTAAATAAAAATAAACTAAATAATTATTTAATATTATCATAAAATTCGAATGGCATCCTCGAATTATCAAAACAATGTTTACTCACTCATATTTTTGCTATCGTATTTTTGGGCGAATAAAAATAAGCCTTGTGTAATATTTGCTTATTAACTTGAATGTTATCAAACCAGATAAACGCAGTAAACACATTTACAGTGCATTGACTGTAGATTAAAAGGATATTATTTGCAAGTGAAGGAGAAATTTTGCAATATTGTTTATTTTTATGGCGGTTATATAAAAACTTTACAATTTTTAAATATTTTCAGGTTGATAGGAAAAAAGAACAACCAAGTATTTCTTTTACCTGAACCAGTTTATTAGCACAAACAAAAATAGAATATTTTTAAAATATGCTACGTATTTATGTTGTTTTCGCGGCAAAATAAAAAACTTCACCTTCAGAAAAACATTTTATTTGTTTAGATAAAGTGATATCATCGGTTTATGTAATTGAATAAGTAAATAGCCGAAATTGTTATTGCATTTTTCGCGCAAAATTTATGTAACACAAAAATAATCTCGAATATTGTGTGTGCGAGTCACCTTAATCGGAATAAAATTGACGAAAATGAAAATATTTTGAAGGAAGCAAAACCCACACAAAAATATAATTTTATGTCTTATCAACAACAAAAACGAGAGCCCAAATAAAATTAAATTGTTTCGAATTTATCGTTTTACAATTCCTGCTTGTTAGTTGCTTCTTTGCATCCGATAGCAACTTAAAAAGAAGATGGGCTATCATTTTGAATTCTACGAGACGGAATTATTCGATTTACCTTCACTTTATTTGTTTTTCGAAGTTGTCTCCTGTAGAAAAACTCCCATGCTGTACAAATAAGTTTCCAACTTGCATATTATTATTCTCGATAACAAAACTTGATAGTAACAACTACAAAACTATTAACATTTTTATTAATCACGTTTAGCACATTGTTGCTATTTCCAGTATATTGTGAAAGTTGATTATCAGTTTGTTCGAAAATCTCGGCTAGGAAAACATTAATGATTAACCGAGCAACTTGTTTAAAAATTGAACCAAACGTCGTGATGGTCGAGTGAGCAAGTAAAAATCCAAAAATATTGCAAATAAAAATAAAACGAAAAGGGGAAAAATTTTCCCTCTGGAACCAGACGCATGAGTTACAAACGACTTGGAATAATAATTCAGTAAAATTTTCGCTTACAAACGAGCAAATTGATAATAAATAAGGGTGCAGGTAAATTTTCAATCTGCATGTATGAACTGACCAGCGACGACGTTTTGTCCCTACAAATAGAAGAAAATTTTTTCTCGTTTGGCCAGAAAAACTACACCCAAGTGAATTCGAAAGTTAAATATTCAGCCACCTTAATCATGCAACCCGGCAGTTTTCACGTTTGATCCGCACGTGAAATGAAAACCTGAAACATATACGAGGGGCAATACCTAATAAATTAGGGGAAATGTACTTTACTAAACACCATTATTGTCGTAATAGTGGTTTAACAATCAAGCCACTATTATTGTTCTGTAATTAGAGTCACCAGCTGTACCGAATATTTTAATCGGAAATTAAATTTTAAAATTTTTTGTAAAACCGGGTTTGGAGGAATTTATCTAGTTTCTAGTTGGTTGAAATGAAAAAGAAAGTGAAGACAACAAGTAGTAGCGACAAAAGGTTAAACAGAATTAAACAAGAAATATACACTGGAATGTGTAAATAATTAAATTAATTGAAAGAAATTTTACATCGAATACGGACGAGTTACAAAAGAATAAAATGGAATACGAAGGATCGAAGGTGATAACCAGAGGCGTTCAGGAGGTTAAATTAAAAATTTATTTATGAACAAAATTGTAAGAATAGAAATAAACATCCATCTCTAATTTGGGGTTGTCCTTTAATCACGTGAGGTTCAAACAGGGGGGGAGGGGGTTAGAATAACATCACGATTGATCACGATGCGGGGGGAGGGGATGCTGTGACAATCACGTGTATATTTTCTTGCTACCACGTGAAATCCCGAGAGAGCAAATTTGTGCCTAAAAAGCAACATAACAACAATATTTAGCTCTCAGCTGGCTTCCGGCATTGGACCTTGTGCCGCCACTCGTCGTTCCGCTGCCCGCGCCCTTCTGTCTCGCCGTCTCTACTTGAAGAAATTTTTCAAAAATAAATACACGTGATGTTGGGTAGGGGGGGTAGGGGTAGCCTAAAACCTCACGACGTATCACCAAGGGGGAGGGGGGGTAAAAAAATTACATAAAAAACCTCACGTGATTAAAGGACGGCCCCTTTACAGAGAAAACATAGTAATATATTCATTTCTTTTCAACAAACTCCGAGAGGAAATCCACCAGGTTACACCTTCGGTCCTCAATCTCGCCTACCCTACCCCCAGTTGAAACTACCTGAAGGGATTCAGCATTGCACAAAAAAATTGGATGATCAATTTTTTCCTTATGGATTTCTGTATACTTGGCGGCGATTGAAGAGGGTTCAGCTACCCCCTCCCTTTCCCCGTTCTGCTATTGTGCAGTTTACAGGTGTAGTGATACAATATTATTGTGTAACTAGATTGCCGAAGGCCTCAAGGAACAATAAAAAGAATGAAAGACAGAAAAATGAGAATTTTTGTACACTAGATATCCTTTTAGGGAGTATTTGAGAGATTTTCCGAACTGCCATGAGATTTCCTTTCAAAAAGTGAGAAGGCAATAAAGCTCATCTATAGTATTCCTAACATTTCCTGGGATATCCTGCAAGATCTCCTCGGATCCCCAAAGATTTCCTAAAATTTATTTTCACTTGTATGCCAGATTTCCCCAACGATCCACCCCTAGGTTGAACAAATCATTTTTAAATTATATGTTATATTTATTTGTTTACCCAGATACTGTAAATTAACTTTTTGCAATTTGTAAGTGAAATGCCGAGTTTTAGTGGTAATTTTTAACTGAAGGAGGAATTGCTGGGGAAATCTAGTGTACAAGTGAAGAGTAATCAGAGGAAACCTGAAGAATACTGATAGACAAGATTTTCTTTTGCTATGACAACTTTTTCGAAAGACAATCTTCAGGCAATCCATGAGAAAATCCGAGGAAATCTTCTAAAAATCTCGTAAAAGAAGAAAATTTTTTCACAAAGTTATTTTTTACGATCATTTGGTTTGAATCCCAATGAATAAGTTGAATTTTTTAGCAATAATAAATTGATATCTAGGGGTAAATATCTCAAATTAATTTGGTACACAGGACTCGGAATTTCAATGATTTCCACCAAAGGGGAGGGGTTAATGCCCCCCCCCCCAAGACTCATCAAAATCAAAAAATTTACTAAATTTTGTTAAAATTTGAGAAATATACCAAAATTCTGATCAAACAATAAGTATTTACCATCTCCCAGCCAGCCTCACATAATATTACCTCCATGAATTTTTCCTGAATAGTACAAGTGAAGGAAAATTTGAGGAAATCCCAGATAGTCTTAAGAAATCTTTTAATTTTTTGGAGATTTCTTAAGATATCTTTGAATTTTCTAAATTTATTTGGATTTCTCATTTCTTAGAATTTCTTACTATCCCGAAATTTCCTAAAATTTTCAGATATTTCTTTTGATTTTCTTGAATTTTGGTCGTTTCTAGATTATTGAGATTTCCTAGAATTTTCTAAGTTTTCTTAAATTTTCCTCTTCAAGATTTTCTTCAATTTCGTAAAATTTCCAAGGATTTCAACTCCTCGATATTTTGTGGAATTTCCCTGAATATCTTCAGATTTTTCTTCACTGTAGTACACAGGAGTTTTCCAACGATTTCTCCCTAGTTTGTTGCTGGGAAACCGAGGGGATGTCGTGCTATACAAAAGTGAAGGAAAATCTTTGGAAATTTTAGACAAACTTTATTTTTTAGCTTTTTAAATTTTCTGAGATTTCCTTCGACTTCCTAAAATATTCTGAATATTCTAAATTTCCCATTTTCTAAGTTTGCCTGGCAAGGGCGGGTGGAAGAGGGGAGGATAACGGTGTATCTAACCCCTTCCTGGTGACAAAACCCAACAAAATATACTAAATTTATTTTTAAATTCCAAAAATATACCTAAATTCTTATGAAAATATATTTATTTACTTTTCCTCGCCAGCCTCAATTACCCCCTACATGAACTTTGCCTGGATCCGCTCTTGATTTCAAATTAGTTTCAATCCAAAGAATTTCTATAAATTCCAAGGAATTACAGAGATTTCCAAATAAGTGGACATAACATTTTCGAGATATTTACCCCTTGATTGACATTAATAAAGAAAATGGTGGCGACACAGAACAATTTTAGTGCCGCTCATCGCCGGCAGTAAAGTAATGATAATTAATTTAGTCATCACAGGTAAATATTTTGATCGGCTTCAGGTTTCAAATAATTTTTAACATGAAATTAGGCATGTACGGGGGGGGGGGGGGGATTTCTAGAGAAATTTATTGTATAAGTGAAGAGAAATCTGATGAAATTCAACGTAAGGAAATCTTAGGATCACCATTCGACATTTCTTTTTTGTTTCAACTTTTCTGTTAAAAATAATATAACTAAGTTACATTGTTGTAGACTTCAGGGGACTGCCCCATCGATGTCTATGACCATCAGGAGCCAACTTGAATTCCTAAGACTATTGTAAACCGGGGGGGTTTGGGGGGTATGGAATACCCCCCAATACGGGCAAAATCAATATTGTCGTATGGGAAAAACTTGCATAAAATATTTCCATGAAATGAAATATTTTGATTTTAAAGAAACTTGGCAAAATTTGCCCGACTTAACCGGGATACATATAAATTTTGGGTTAACTTTGAGCGGTTAGATATTTAATGTCTAGTTTAATCCCCGGTAATCGTTTATGTGAACAAGAAGATTTTAAGAGCACTTAAAGCGGAATTCTTGGATGGGATAATATAAATAATCAAACGTAATGTTTAATAGTAAAACAAAACATAAATGTAAGATTATCTAATCTATCGGAAAGTTTCAGTTTACAAGCTACAAAAGCAACATTTATTAAATCCCCTAAGTTTCTGTACTGCAGCCGTTTAAGAGGCGTTTTGGTCGTTTTCTGATGGTGATATTATCTATATAAAACCCCGATACTTGGCACTCTCAAGAGGCATCATCTTTTGTTTTTACAATACACCTGAGAGTCTGGCACCATCGATGCTGCTTCTGTTTTTGATAATAATGCAGATACAAATGAAAAACGAGCAAACGTGAGCTTTCGCTTTTTTTATTGTCAAGTTAAAATTAACGCGAACGAGGAAAATGTCGCAGGTTGACATTTATAAGACACGCCACAGAATAAGTTGAGAGTAATTTTCGACACTAACGGCGGGCTGAGGTTTTAAGTTGCAAGAAGTTATTTAAACAGACACGTCTAAACCTGAAGTTTCAAACATGTTACTTTGGAGCGAAAAAAATATGCCTCGCGATACAAGATCCCGGTCCTGGCTCGAGGAAGCTTTCAACGAAGCTTTCAGCGACTCCATCGACTATGAACAGCAAAACTCAATTTAGACCGGATCAAGAGGAATTAACAATCGCATTGAAATTGCATTTAAATGGAAAAGTAGAAACTGCCGGCTAAATAATGGTCGTGTTCTATTCATTATCTAACAAGGCCAAATTTACAACCAGTAGTATAATCATTTGTAAGCATCAATTACGAGAGATATTATTACAATTTGCTATAAAAATGGTAATTAAAAAGATATCAATTCCTGACCACTCCAACATGCAGTCGAGCTAATAACAATAAAATTAAATCATTAATTATGTACACGCACGTAGGTTGGCACCGTCTTTGTCTTGGAACAGGAAATTTATAAACGAATCTCTGGTGTGGATACAAATTGGGATCGACAGACCATAGAAATTTCTCATTGTGTTGCTCACTTTACTACTTGCAAAATATTAATGCAACATTTCTTATAATACGCCTATGAATTATTAATGCAAAAAATAAAAAATTCAATAATGTAGACTCGTAATGCTTCATAATTTTCTCTATACAAGTAGAATAATAAATTATACTCCAAGAAGAGATAACAAAAATAATATTATAATGTCGATGTTACCATTTTATAAAAAATCTGATTTATAGACGCACGATGTCGAAGAAAATTTAAATAATGTAAAAGTTGTACAAGGCTATGGTAATAAAATTGTTTATCTTGTTCAAACTGTTAATGTTTGGGTCATCCACTACCACTTTGCTTTTCGTTGGAGGTTACTAAAGACGGACTAATCCCTATTTCCCTAAACAGTCGATCTTAAAAATCAGCTGGATTTCTTCTTTCGCGGTGCTGATTGCCCAAAATCAATAGTTTGCAAGTTATGGATTTAATCTAAAAAAAAAAATAAGTCTGAAGGACAATTTATTTTTAAAAATCCGGTATCGGCGCGCCACGTTTAAGACTGAAGAGTTTTTTTTGAAAAAAAAAAAATAAAAATTAATTTTCATAATTTATTGATTTATTTTGTGGAATTAATAAGCTTTTCAAAAAAGTTCATAGAACTACAGCTGTTACCAGTTAAAATTGTTTATTCTACTAGAAATAGTGCCCGACCGAAATGGGTAGAAATTGGCATTTTCGGCCCGGTTTTTAGGATTAGAAGTGGTACTTTTACGCCGACTAGACAGAAAAGTTAAATTATTTTTTCAACTATAATTATTTATTAAAAATTAACAGCCCTCGCAGTCCGCATTATTGCTGACCTTAGCCTCTCGGTCAGCAATCCAAACGCATCGTGCGGTAAAGTATGACTTTCCGCTCTGATAACGTCAACTATTATAATTACAAAAAACTGTTTTACTTTGTTTTTATTTTCATTTTCAATAAATGGTCACGGAATCTACGTAAACATGCGTTAGTGCGAAATTTTACATGCGATTTTTGTGAGATAATCATACTTATTAATAATTAAATTTTCTAGAGTATTGGGTAATGCACCTTGAGGGCGTGAACAATTGCTTTGATTGACCAATTGCTTTCACGCTATCTAAAATATAAACCGAATAGTTCAAAATGCCTCATTGCGCTCATTACATAATTTCAAATTAATTGTTTTATAAAATTATTTGACGTCGAAAGAACTTCTATAATACACAAAACTATTACGGGTCCGGTTGTGTCTTCTTAACTTGATCAATGTGGAGTAGAAAAGAGCTTACAACCCTCAGCTATGGGATTAGATTATCATAAAACTTTTAGTGCAGAAAAACGGTGCAGTTATATTTTTGTATCCAAATCTTAAAAATGTGAAATTGAACATAATGGTAGATTGATCTTAACCGATAATCAATCGAAGGATATGATTATTGATAAATAAGGTAAATTTTAAGTAGCTTCATCGGAAAATGTTGTGAACTGAGAAATAACGGAAAATAAAGCCGTACAGCTTCATTAAAATTAAGGACGAAAATTAACAAATGAACGGCTGTTTAGCGAAAACACGATCCCTTAGAGGTCCTTTGTGCCGACATTTTTTTCATTTTTGAACAATTAATTTCGAGTTAGCGAATGAAATTTTACAATCAATGTTCATTACTGCAGATTTCAAGAAATCAACTAAGGAGGTGCAGCATCCTTCAATTAAAATTTAATCTTTTTTGAAATAAAGAATTACAAATTACACTTAATCGCCAATAATTTTATAAATATGATTTCTTTAAATCAATGACACTCTGGCTAAATTTAGCTCTAAACTGTTTTGAAAAAATCGCCTATGGAGGCTTTTCACACAAATTAATAAGATAGTGGTTTCGGTGGTTCGCGCTGCATCCCGACAAAGGACTACATCAGACCGGGGAAAACACGACTAGAAAAATGAACTTTTCCGAAAGACAACAAGCGTTAATGGTTCTAAATGGATTTTTTGTTAATTGTTTTTCCGACTTTTCGCAAAACGTATTCTAAACACCGAAGCTATTTATTAGTTGTCAGAGGGCATTTCCGAGCTTTTCTCGGTCCGATTTTTTGTTCCGAACGAAACCACTTCCAGATACCGAAAAAGACGACTTTTGGCACTTTATAAATGACCCTAGTGAAAATAAGACATAAATCTTTGATTGTAATAAACAAGGTGTGCAGAAGTGCGTGGGCCGACTGGTCTTATGATGTATAATCGTGTTACAACCAAAATCTTGTCATATAAAAAAAATTGACGTGGGCGCGTTACGTGACCACAACTGCGATTTAATCGCTTTTGGAAAATGGCTACGAAAGACTTCTTGAAAAAAAAAACGTCGCAGCATCAACCTACGTGCTAAAATGCATTTTTGCGATGAGATGGAAAAGCAATATTGAATGACCAAGTGTTTGCGAAAACAATCCTTGGAGAGGTCAGCAAAAATTCGTTTTTATTTTTAGTTTCTATGCATTCCATTGTATTTTCCTCTCTCGAAAACAGCGCGATAAAAACAATCGCCACTCAATTTTAATCTCGAGTTTTAGAAAAATTGGAATCGAAAACGAAAATTTTCCACAAAAATTCGTCCGCTCGCCCGTAAATTGATTCAATTTTATAATTCCAACGACGTCCACAACAAATCTAAGTTTTTCTCGATTAGAAATCCGTTTTTGGAAACTTGCCACATGTGAGTGAACGATGGTCACTCGCAATGCCAGAAAAATACTTGGGTAAATTTTTTGGAAAGAAAAACAACATAATAATATGTGATAAAAAATTAAGTAAGGATTACACAATGTAATCTACAGATTACGGTGCAATTACGAAATTGCAAAAAAATAACACTCTAATTGAATTATCTGAGAGAGACATAAGGACTCGAACAATAAGTTCAATAAATTTTGAACAAGTTGACTAAGCTCTAAGTAACTGTAATTATAGCAGTCTGGTAATTACGAGGTAAATCACAAGATTTACTCTCAGAGTAAATAAATGTCTCCCCCATATTCCACTATCCCCGAATTAATTGCAGGGACGCAAATTATTAAAATAATGCGAGGATAAAAATTGGGTTGCCGGATACTTGTTTAAGTTTAGTGGAGCCTCCCTCGTCGGTAATTAAGGGTTGATGTTGCTGGAAGCACAAACCACATAACTCCATCGTGGAAGAGATACAAGTTAGTGTCGTTACAAAGTAGATTTACGAACCTAATCAGCGGGAATTCCCTCGCCAAGTTACCGAATTACTTGCTGATAGGATTTACCCTCGTTAATTACTCCAGATGCTACCGTTTACTAACAGGTCACCGGGCCGACAAATCTTAGATTTAACAAAATTTCAACACTTTTTCGCCAAGGGATGAACGCAACGAAAGACATCCGACGTAAGGGTTGAAAATTGTAGTCGGGCTCATGGAAATCGATAGGCGCGTTTATCGCGTCTTTCTTTCCCTTGACCTACCAGATTCAACCATGACTCGGCCGTTTTGCCTTTACTACGAAACTACGAACTTTCATTGATAATTTATTTCTTGAATGCGGGTACGTTTTCGGTCGTCGACAATTTTTGAGCGTCGATAATAGTAAAATTAGGGACTTACCGAAACTTTTCAGCGAACTCAAAGCCCAATTTCTTTTTCGACGATGCGTGTACTGGCGAGACGCTGGGCTCGCTGAGGGTGGCAGGTGGCGAAGAAGAACCTGTGCTGGAGGACAGGCTGCCGGCACGACCGCGTGTTTCGGTTATGATAGTGGGATGGTATGTGTTGATGGCTAAAGATGGTCTGACATTGCGATTTCTGCGTTTTTTCTTCTTGCTGGATTCGATCTCTTCTATGCGGCCGAAGATGTTGCTCGTAGGTGGAGGCGGCATCCAATCGAGATCTTTCTTAAGATGGCCACGATTACATTTGCAACCGCAGGCCTTATATGCTAAATCGTATCCTTTTTTGGTCCATAAGTTTTGATGCCTCTGGCGTTCGCTCCACGAACGCGCCCTGCCACAGGTCTTGAGGTAGGCCAAGACCGTCTGCTCCCAGGCGTCAAAACACTCGCGGTGCATGTAGCGTCCCGTGGTGCACGCTTCGTTGTTACAGGTGACCCTCACGGTATCCCTCAGGTCGTCTAAAGAAATTAACATTGGGTCGTTATTGTTGGGGTTCATCTGGTTCTGTTGGACGCGCAGACACTCCCCCATGGGTACGCAGCAACGCGTCACGCCGCTTTCCTCGAGATCGATACCGATTAGGCCTTGAACTTGGCCGTTATGCCGGCGCGGGGCCATGCCGGTTGGTAAACTAATGGTCGCTTCTTCGGAGCGCGGTAATAAATAATTAATTTTGACGAAAAAAATTACAATAAAATGCAAAAAATGTCTCAAAAAGTAGTGAAACGACAGCGGACTTTTCAAAAAAGTATTGTTGACCTTGGTATACGCGTCTTCCGAGCTGCTCTCTCGGTAACCTACTGCATGTGTTGTTCACAACACGCACCGCCGGGGAAAGTGCTCAGGGGGGGAGTCCCGAAAGCGAAAGGTAGGGGCAGGAGTGGGGATCCGCAGCTTTTCACTTTCCGTTTCCGTAGCCGACGCAAGCGCCGGTTTCGCTCTCGACAGCCCTGACCGGCGTCGGTGCTACCACTTTCGTTGTTTGTCGTTACATCATTATTGTTGCACCGGTAAAACATGTTGCCATTAAATAAATATTTACTTATTAGCTTTATTCCTTCTCCGAGCAACGCATCCAACTTTTATTTTATTTCAACTTTAAATTTTATTATCCAAATAAAAAAAAATGTTGAATTGGTTTTTGCGCGCTGGAAAGGGGGTGTTAACACAAGAACTTAATTATAAGATAAGAACACATCGTCCTTAATCTTCTCTTCTTAACACAAAACCTGTACGTCGTTGAAGTACATTAGTCCGCTATTTACGACTATTAGAATACAAAGACATCCTCGGCTCCCACTTCCATGACCTTCCAGATATACGACCCTTATTTATTATGGAAACCCAACTTGTTTGTACTCGCAAGATAAAACGGTGTCACTTAAATTAGCTTCACGATTATCTTGTTAATTGTAAACAATTTATTTAGGAAATTGTCTTCGAGTTGCATGCGGTGATTTAAACTGGACCGCCGCTTATTACGACGACGGTCGTTGTTTTAGTTACATGAATATTTATTGTTCCATATTTGGAAGTTTCGCCACTTCTCACTGACAACTTAAAATATTTCGGGCAATTTAAAAAATTATTATGCATGAACGTTGCTTTGCGTAACGAACACTTTCCAGCAAAAATTGCATCAGCCTTCGTTCGCTTTACCACCTCGCTGTCCATGTGAATCCAACTGGGTAAATCGCCATCGATGCTCATCCTCAAATACTGCTTTGAAATCACAGATCAGAAATTTCAAGGAAGGTATAGAAATTATTAATTGATTTCAATAAATCCAAAAATTAACCAATGAAAGGCTACTGGCTGTTCGAAATCTGATGATGTGTTCATCCGAAACGGTAGCTCATTTCGCCACCTGTTTTTACAATAACTTTTTTTTTAAAGATATTCATAAATCATAACAGTCAATGATTTGCTTATTCTGGGTCCACCGGATACCAGCAGTATCAAATCAGTTCAAATCCTGATGTTTCGAATGTACTGCTGTGATCTAAAGTCCAAGATAGATCTGTCGAAGGGTCCACCGGTGTAGGTACATACCTAGAGCTGGATTACGATTTTTATTAAAAATCCACCCTTATTTCGCTAGTTCTTTATCTCAAAATCTGGAAGGGGAGGGAGAGGTTTCAAAAATATGATATATAATATGAAATACTATACTAGAAATTTCAGAGAAAATATGTGTTATTTAGTTTGAACTTGGATGGAGTACGTCTTCTGGGGGATAGTATGGGTAAGGTGACCATTCGTACTGGGTTTATCGAGACCACTGTCCTGTTAACCAGGACTTAAAATTTTACTGATGTGACTATTATTTTATTGTTGTATACCTGTTGTATCGAAAGAAAGGTGAAAACCTAAAAAAATGATCCTTCGTTTTTCATGTACTGGTTTTACATTTCATAAAAATGGTCACCTTAAGTATGGGGTTCTGATATATCTTGAAGTCTACTCTTTGTTACTCCGAAGTCCATACTGCAAATACTTCAAAAAGAATATTAGAAACATAAGCAAAAAAATATTCCATGAAGTGATTATAGTCTTGCAGAGTAGTCGATTGCCCCCCCCCCTTCGCTGCCAAACCCCCCGGTGTGTGGTACCGCAACTAGTGAATTGCATTTGTTCTGAAATGGTAAAGGTTTCTATTTTACAAAGTCAATCACAGATTGTGTACATTGTCTTTTGCTGTTTGTAATCCGGTGTCTATTGTTTGCTAGAAGATATGGGTAAATCCTGGGGGTCTGGGGGTATGGAATACCCTTCAGTGCACCCTTTGATAGCCCACTAAAAATGAAAAGTTATGCAGTAGCCAAAAAAATTTGAAACATAAGCAAAAGTTTATGTTTGTTGTTGTCCGATGTCTGTTACTTGTTAGAAAATACGGGTAAATTCGGGGGGTCTGGGGGGTATGGAATAATAGTCCACTAAAAATGAAAAGTTATTCAGTAGCCAAAAAAATTAGAAACATAAGCCAAAGTTTATGTTTGTTGTTGTCCGATGTTTCTCACTTATTAGAAGATACGGGTAAATCCGGGGGGTCTGGGGTGTATGGAATACCCCCCAGTGCACCCTTTGATAGCCCACTAAAAATGAAAAGTTATGCAATAGCCAAAATAATTAGAAACATAAGCAACAGTTTATGTCTGTTACTTATTAGAAGATACGGGTAAATCCGGGGGGTCTGGGGGGTATGGAATACCCCCAGTGCACCCTTTGATAGCCCACTAAAAATGAAAAGTTATGCAATAGCCAAAATAATTAGAAACATAAGCAAAAGTTCATGTCTGTTGTTGTCCGGTGTCTGTTGCTTGTTAGAAGACATATGTATATCCGGGGGGTCTGAGGGGTATGGAATACCTCCCAGTGCACTCTTTGATAGTCCGCTAAAAATAAAAAGTTATACAATAGCCGAAAATATTAGAAACATAAGCGATAGATAAAGGATTCTAGAAGGGCGACAGGATTCCACCTGATGTAGTAATCACATAAACTAGAAAGTGGATGTGTTTTCTTCATCGCAAGCGAGAGAAACTTTAATTTTTCAAGAGTATTTCAGGATGAAGAGATATTGAAGTGATTTTTATTACCCCACACCGATGAGAATTTACAAAGTTTCTCACTGGAAACGTTCGATTATACCCCAGTGAAATCTTACACTTTCACTGATTATTTTGAAAATAAGGATATAAATAACTCTCCCCCCCTAGTTATTGATTGGGAAAATAAATTTCCATGCACATGAAAATCAAAAAAAAATGCGAAGTTATTTTTGGAAAAATTCGTAACTGGGCAGAAACCAAGGCAACATCTCTGGATCATCAAAAAATAAATTATAATAGGATATTTCCTTATGATACAAAAAAAGTTAAATTAAAAAAATTTACTTAAGTATATCGACAAGCGATCGATCCAAGCTGTCAGATATTAGCTCCCTTTTATAACTAAATTATTCACCTATGAAGGAGAAAATTGGTCACTTTAATGGAAAATTCGGTCAATTGAGAAATCAAAATCTTTCATGTCCAATAATTTTCTCCCCGATTTATGTAAATACCTGAGTGTGTTCCTTGTTGCACTCGCAGGATCTTTAAAAATTTCACTTCTCACCTGTCATTTTAAATCAGCATTATAAAATTATTGAATTTCCTGAAATTTCCTGATTTTAAAATTAAATTTAAAATTTGGAGGTAGCTGCGATAGACCGATAGATTCAAGTGGATTATCAAAAATTTATCCTTGACCGAAGATTTTGTAGCAAAAAGCATTACCAAAGGAAGTAAACAGGCTGGAAAATAAAAGTTAAAAGAAAAATAAAAGCTATTAAAATTTGACTTCCTGCTTATTTGATTATCGCGATGAGTCATACGGAGTCAGTTAATATTCACAGTAAAAAAAATCAACAAAAATTCATAACGGTATACAAAAGCACAACATTCAAGGACAAAGGACAGGTGCGGGAAGTGCGCCTTATTTAAGTACAGGGCGTCGGGTCACCTTCCCGATACGGGAATTTCGAATTACCTGGAGCTTCCGTTAGATTGAGTGACCTCGATTTATACATCAAAGAACTTGATGGAATGATCGAAAATTAAAAACGAATAGGAAATTATGAAATTTTTGTCTTATTTTGAGATGCTAATTAATTTCGTGTGAGTAAATTTAAAATTGCTGCATGTTATTTTTGGTTTTCTTTATTGTTTTTACACAAACTTATACAAGTGTCTTCTGGAGAACATCTGTAGGATATTTGACTAACATTAATAGATTTTTTCCAAGTCGAAACTACGTAACAAACCCAAAAAAAAACACTTGAAATGAAAAGTGAGTAAATAAACTTGGAGTTCAAACAAATGTTTTATCGCAATTATTTAATTAATTAATTGAACTGTTAATTCAATTCTCTCCGTAGGGATACCCAAGGCAATATGAATCATAACTATTTCTAGAATTTCTTATTCAATTCCGAGTATATTGATTGTAATTCACGTGAAAATAGTTAAAACGCTAATTAAATATTTTATTGAACTTTGGAATGACAAACAAAAATAAGCAACGATTGTATTATGAAAGTGCAATTAAATTGTTAACAGAAGTATAAATAACCTGACTGATGCCTTTTTTCCATAAATAAAATTTTTTGAAACTAATTATAAAATTACTTAATTAAAACAGTTTAAAATTTTGCATTGATTAAACTTTGATCCTCAATGCGGAAAGTAAACAACAAAATGTAAATCATAATTATTAGTATTTCGAGTATTGCATAAAATAAAGACGCGAAAACGTTGGAAATTGGCGAATTACTGAATTAGAAATTTTGAGAATTTTTGAGCGAAACCCTAAAATTAAGTTATAACTTCACAACTTATCTCACCTGCTTACAAATTGCTGGAAATTAATTTAGCCTTTAAAATTTCACCCGTTGCTTTTTAATTTGTTTACAAAGTTGGAAACTTTTTAATGCCACGACATAATTTTTCAATTTTCTTTTGTAGCCTCATTTTCGAAAAATGGTATAGAAAATAACATCGTGATGTATCTTCTCTTGTTTGTCGTTAATAATGTTCTAATTTTGTAATAAACAAACCAATTACCCAATTATCATTATCGGTATTTCACATTTTCATTCAAGAAAATATAATTTGGTTCTTTTTTATTTCCTGGTATTTGTCTGCGGATGAATACTAAAATATAGTCAAGAATTTCGAAAAATTTCTTTTATGTCAGGTTTTTGAAGAAATAAAAAATTACATATAACATAACATGTTATATGGCCTCGGCAGGCAGTTGATCGCGCTAACTACTAGGTCAATGGCAGATTTAGGCCTAAGAGATTCTTTCTTTTCACAACAACCGTGGCAATTTGAAACCAAAAGTTAAATAGTTCTTCGAGTGAAAACAATGCTAAAGGTAACAATAAAGTTACCGAGCGGAAATTCTTGGTCTTCCGGTGAAGCACAATTGCTTTGTATGACCAATTGACGAGAAGTCGAGATTGAATGAAAATCACCAAATATTTGTTTTGAAAATAAAAAACAATCCCACAATTTTGGAATGAGTACAAAATCGAAGTCATTACACTTTTTACAAATGAAATCCAGTACATCTGAACTTTTAGTCATCGTCCGAAATAATCAGAACAAATAAAATTAAAAAAATTAGGCAGCAAATGTTTTATTTTCGCAGTTTACCGAGTTATTCAATTACAGAAAACTCTTGGTTGAGAATTTATCGTTCTATTTTTCCGATCAGTGACTCAGGATATTTTTATTTCTGTAATTAATTAAAAAATTAAAATTTAGTTTTAAAAACATTCGTATACTTTTTTTCGTTTACGAGGGGGCCACGTTTAGGTGGACTATCTTAAAATGTGTTGATATGATTCTCGATCCCAGTTGTTTGTTGAGTTTGTTTAAAAAGGGGTCATACAACTGGAAAGTGCAATAATTTTGCGAAGTTTTGGTCGATAAAATGTTTGAATGAGACAATAATCTAAATTAAAAGTCATAAATAATTTTTTATTTAAAATTAGTTATCTAAGTGGATTTAAAATGTGTAATAATAAATAACATGACCAGAGTCAACAATAAAAATAACATAATATAATTATGTGTTTATATATTGCGCAATAAGTTCACCGCAATTTATCGGGAATAGTTTATTAGCCAAAAATAAACCGAACGACTGATTAATTTCTATTGTGCTAGTCAAACCTGTAGTAATTGCTATTTAAGCTAGATAATGTTGTTTACCAATTATAAATCGCATCGGCGTTAAAAAGTTACGTAAATCTTAAGTAACCAAAACATGAACGTTTGGGTCTTCTTTGTTTTCGACTTGCGGATAAATGGCTTTAAATTTTAATGCGATTTAGCAGTAAACAAATTTTAGACCGTCCCTATTTTGCTAATTATAGTCAAGGTCAAGGTTAAATTTTTATGAAAACAATTATCGCATTTATTTTTTCCAACTGTCGAGATTACGGTGCAAAATAGCTATTTTATAATCGATTGCCTCTTGTTTTTCTGTTTAAATCTTCCAAACTATATTTTTGAGTTGGATTTTGTGAACTTGTTTTTATGTTTTGCCAAAATAAGTTTCGAATTCCTTCGGGTTGTTTACCACAAGTTCTCCGTGTGTGTGCGTGAGCGCCATGTTTTTGTGTAGAAAATGCAGTGGCGGCTCGTAATTTGCTATAATCCAGAATTTAAAATTTTTCATTTTCTTCTTTTTTATATCAATCACCTGGCGCCCGCCGTTTTTTCCGCAGCTCTATCTCGACTATCTGCACGACTGTGATATTTTTGGATATGTATTGCGGAGGTAGTATCTATATTTTTCACTTTTTACTGTTTTAAACATCCTCCTTTGCGAGGAGGCAAGCCGTCGCTGGTGTAATCCTATAAATTATAATTTGAAAAAATGTCATCAATAAAATGGCGCTTATTTGCACCGCAAATTGACCGCCGCCGGCGCCGTAACGGTGATCTGGAAACAAGCATTAACTTAAAAATTCAAGGTTAATTAATTTTAAATAAACTAAATATTTGTTAATATGCAAATGAGTTATTTTGTTATTGTATGCTTTGAATAAATAAGTATAAAAGAAACATTTAAATTGTAAATTAAACAGTTAATTTTTAAATTATTTAAAATACTCGAAACGAAAACTTCCAATTAACCAATATTATTATTTATATAGCATTGAACATTGCAAAAAATATAGTGCTTAATATAATTATTAACTTTTTTATTTGCTTTTTGTTTTAGATTATTTATTTTTGAATCCAATTTATTATTTAGAAAAAAGTTCCTATTGTTCTGATAATAATTAATTGAATTTTGATGTGGTTAAAAAAGTAACTGAGTCGATCAAGCAAATTTGAATGACTTGAATTAGAAGAGAGTAAACAAAGTTTTTTCAAGCTAAAAGCAAAAATTATTTGTACAAATTCAAGTTCACTTTTTATTGACTACTAGTTAGAAAGCCCGTCCGTGGACGGGCAGCTAGACGGTGGATCTCTTTTAAACGGTATAATATTTAAAAAGCTAATTTAGTTTCCCACTACTGGAGGATTCCCCGTTTTTCTATATTTTCAAAGTAACGCGAAAACTTTTTTCTTCGCGAAATTTGAAAAATTATAAATTCTCCAAGTATTCTAAAAGAGTGGAAATCCTGGGTTATGTACTGGTAAGTGTTCCATACCCCCCAGACCCCCCCGGTTTAAAATTCTGGCTTTATATTCTCATATTATTTTTATAATTAACTTTCAAAGTAACACAGAAAGTTGCTACTAAACTCCATGAGCATAAATATGCTTTCCAAGTTTTAATTCAAATGTCCCGGTTAGTCCTAATCTTAGTTAGTTTAATATGTTTTTTGGTTGGAAAAATTGTAAACCGGGGGGTCTGGGGAACACCCTCCAGTACATATCGCAGGATTTCCACTCCTCTAGAATATTTTAGAAATTCCTCTAGGAAAAGGAAAAAAAAGGATATGTACTGGAGGGTGTTCCACACCCCCCAGACCCCCGGTTTAAAATTTTGGCTTTATATTTTCATACTACTATTTTCATAATTAACTTTCGAAGTAACACAGAAAATTGCTGCTAAACCCCATGAGCATAAAGTATTCTAAAAGAGTGGAAATCCTGCGATATGTACTGAAGGGTGTTCCACACCCCCCAGACTCCCCGGTTTAACATTTTGGTTTTATATTTTCATATTATTTTTATAATTAACTTTCAAAGTAACACAGAAAATTGCTATTAAACTCCATGTGAGCATAAAGTATTCTAAAAGAGTGGAAATCCGAGGATATGTACTGGTAGGTATTCCATACCCCCCAGACCCCCCGGTTTAAAAATTTGGCTTTATATTCTCATATTATTTTTATAATTAACTTTTAAAGTAACACAGAAAGTTGCTACTAAACTCCATGAGCATAAATATGCTTTCCAAGTTTTAATTCAAATTTCCCGGTTAGTCCTAATCTTAGTTAGCTTAATATGTTTATCGGTTGGTAAAATTGTAAACCGGGGGGTCTGGGGAGTGTGGAACACCGTCCAGTACATATCGCAGGATTTCCACTCCTCTAGAATATTTTAGAAATTTCTCTAGGAAAAGGAATAAAAAAGGACATGCACTGGAGGGTGTTCCACACCCCCCAGACCCCCCGGTTTACAATTTTACCAACCAAAAAATATATTAAACTAACTAAGACCTAACACCCTCCAGTACATATCGCAGGATTTCCACTCCTCTAGAATATTTTAGAAATTTCTCTAGGAAAAAGAAAAAAAAGGATATGTACTGGAGGGTGTTCCACACCCCCCAGACCCCCGGTTTACAAACTAACTAAGACCTAACACCCTCCGGTACATATCGCAAGATTTCCACTGTTTTAGAATCGTTTAGATATTCGGCTAGGAAAAAAAAAGAGGATATGTACTGGAGGGTGTTCCACATCCCCCAGACCCCCGGTTTAAAATTTTGGCTTTACATTTTAATATTATTTTCATAATTAACTTTTAAAGTAACACAGAAAGTTGCTACTAAACTCCATGAGCATAAATCTGCTTTCCAAGTTTTAATTGAAATTTCCCGATTAGTCCT
The DNA here is from genome assembly GCA_958510845.1 of Cantharis nigra. Classification (NCBI taxonomy): domain Eukaryota; kingdom Metazoa; phylum Arthropoda; class Insecta; order Coleoptera; family Cantharidae; genus Cantharis; species Cantharis nigra. Next base: position 45,817,025 of record OY294030.1, on the reverse strand, counting down.
AATCTTAGTTATAGTTTAATATATTTTTCGGATGGTAATATTGTAAACCGGGGGGTGTGGAACACCCTCCAGTACATATTGCAGAATTTCCACTCTTTTAGAATACTTGGAGAAGATAAGGAATTTATAATTTTACAAATTTCGCCAGGAAAAATCGGGAAATTTGAATTTTCAAGCTAAAGTGAGGGAAATCAGAGCGTTTTTCTTTTCACCAAAAAATGACACGCTGTAGCAGGAGCAGCAGTAGCGTTCTGCGATTTTATACATCAGGATTAAGAGTATTGATCTGACAAAACGGCGTCGTGGTGCCTTGGCACGTTTGCACATTATGAATAACCGCCACTAGATATAATTAATTTTATGATATTATTTGAATTTTATTACGTTTGTTATATTTAAAATACACTACTAGTAAAGCCCATGAGAATAATGCATTTTTATTGTCTAATTAACTGGTTAATTTTTAAATTTTAATCTAATATTTAAAAGTTAAAGTAATTAAGACGCAACGAAGTGAAACAAAATAAAGATTTTCTTCGAGTGTTGGTTTAGATGCATTTTTATTATTTTATATTATTTAAATGTCTGTTGCGACTTAATTCTTACGATTTAATTGCGGTTTGTATAATAAAAAATAAAAATATGTGGTGTAACCGTCACATGTTTTGATTGTCACAGGAATTAATTTAATTGCCTCGATACTTCCCAAGGAAGTTTTGGATAATAAAGCCCAAATAATTCGGAATTTATAAATAAAAATATCCTGTTCAATGGAAGAAGACATGTTTTGTATGATTATCGGAAAACTAAATAAATATGAAAGGAAATTCATGGGCAGCAGTATGAAATATGAGGTCGGAAAATCTACGAAGGGAAAACCAATGTTCTTAAACTCGAATTTTGAATTTAAAATCGTATTATTGAGATCAATCATTGAATAAAGTCGGATTTGGTGCAGATATTGAACAATACGTTATACAAATATCCTGTCAAATTTAACAACACAAATTTTTCATGTTCGTCTGAAATATCTTCTTCATATTGCATGAGCTCTACCACTATTTTTGTAATTTCTAAAGAAAAATTGCGCGTACTTCTAAAAGAAAAACAATAAACGGGAATATAAAAGCAAGCAAGCAAGGATCTTGTAATTTGAATAAGAATTACGACACCTGGGTGTAAGATTTCTATGGGTGCAATTTGGATGACTGAATGGACATGTTAAATTTGAATCGCACAATAAAATTGCCGAATCCAAGGACATCGTCTTAGTAATAATATGGGTCACGTACGTGGTATATCCTTTGTCAGTTTCATCGGTACGCAATAAACGTTCGATTTAATTTGGTCCCCGAATAGAAAGATACAACGCCCTGGGGAAGTCCCCGCAGGACATATTTACTTATTCACTCTGTATATGGAAACAGCATTAGAAAAACATTTGAATCATGGCTGATCTTTATAAGGTGATTAATATTACATATTTAACGTAATTGCCCGTATTATGTGGAATTATGTCATTATTATGTATGTATGTATATGGAGAATCATAACAAATTGGCAATTCAATTTATTTATACGTGTGCGTATGGTCTAACCAGACAGACAAATTGCAAATTAAAATTTGGAATAATGCAATTCGGAACTATTTTTGGTCAACAAAAATTATAATAATATGTTATTAAGTTTAATTTTTTTTTTCACAAAAAATCTACCGATTGTTTAAGAACATCATAATTGGGTTATGCAAACAATGACGGAAAAATAAAGATTATTGTAAACATATGGTTGCATGGACTGGTAAACCGCTGATCAAGATCATTGAACCAAATCTATTCCTGTTGGCATCGGTTGCAGTAAAAATTGCAATTTGTCTACCTGTTCTTACTACACACAGTATATACAGTAAAAGCAAAACGAAATGCCAGGGCTGATCATTAATCTACGTCTTCCGTGACCACAAAAAGAGATGGGCAACTGCATCATCCTTGAAGAAATCCAGATGAATATTTCCGAAAAGTATTTAGCTCTTCTCAATCCATTAATGGACAGGAAGTGTATAAGATCATAAATTTATTGTTAAGCTTATTGAATATCACTTCTGCGGTTCTGGTTTCAAATTTGTCGGTCCAATTAGCAATTTCAATGAGGAACCAGTTAACAACAACAATTCGTAGTTTATTTGCAGTATTTTGCAATGGTTCATTGTCCCAACTTAAATTGCGTAGTACTTTTCTATTCAAGGCCAAATTACTCAAGCGCTTTAAATTTGGCCACAAGTGAAATCATAGTCAACCTACCAACAATAAAAATCTTGGACGTTTATTACCAATATGTATTATATCATCGAATACGTGATAGGATCATTCATCGGCACCATATCGAACGATTGACTTATTAATTTGTTTGTAAAATTCAAGAATAAAAGTCGTTTATCCAGTTTCTGCATCGCCATTTGTATCTGCAAAAACAAGTTCGTATGAACTCCAGTCTCGTCTGCTACAGCTGAATACATTCACGTTTCTTGTATCGAAGAATTTTTATTTAATTCATAATTAAATACAAAAGTTTTTTTATTCCAGTATTTGGCCCAAAACATTTTAGAACCTGCAAATTATGCAACGCAGGTAGGCTGTCCATCATCTATAATTAGATTATCTCGACCAAGAATGAAATGAAAAGCAAAAAAATTGCAAACAAAAGCAAGAAACTAGTTAACCTTGAGTTCGTCCTTTTTACATAACAGGACCTCCAAACTTACGTAAACAATAACTTTGTCAAAATCAACAGATCGTCAACATCATCTGCATCATGAAATACTGCAGTTTTTGATAAGGACTGCTCTACTGCTTCAATTAATCTTATCATAAATATTCTAAATGGCCAGTAAGAAATCAAAATGTTTCAACATGGTAATCGTTTAATCATCTGCCCATAAATCATTATAATGGATCAGCTAAAGGACTTAGGCAAGCTAAGTAGCTAAGTTATGGCGTTGTACAGCTAAGTTACTTGCAATAATATTCTTTTGTATAGAAAAACTCGTTTTTATTCTCAAGAAGGCACCACACCTTAAGCCACGATTTTGGAACAGGAAAAATCAATAACGTAAACTTCCTTTCCGTTATAATATCAAAAATATGTTAAATTATGTTATGGGTCTGCTTCACGTGCGTCTATAGAGTGTTCTATTTGTGACAAAATAATGTAAGTAATCGATCAGGATTAGGATACTACACAAACGATTTGTTGTATAAAAATTAGCAGCTTCTAATTATTTCAAATTTCAAGTTTTAACGAACAAAATATCATCAATCAGGTAGAAAAACCTTCGGCAATAAAATCCGGCCTGCTTCCTTTGTGCATTCCAAAGGCTGAATTACTTACAAAAAAACATCCTTTGTTATGATCAATCAAATAAATCAATAATTGTTTGTTTTCATAAATAATTACAGGTTACATTTTTTAATATTACTAAATCGTATTCCATACCCCCCGGTCAGGAATACCATGACGTAATATTATATTGTTTTGATCCTGGCAGAGGAACTAAATGTAGGCCATCGTACAGGACAGAATCGAAGTAGAAATTGGAGTTGTAGTCAATGAATGTAGTTATGAATCTTATGTACAAAGCGTCACTGCGACCAGTGGCGGTGATATCAATAAGCGAATGTAAGCAATGCTTAGGGGCCCGGAACCATAAAGAGCTGTCTCGATCGAATCCTGGAGACAGGATGGCTTGAGTACAATATAGGCATGATTTAGTGGCCTAGGTGCGTGTAGGGTTATCTCCCTGCGCTCTACCTACAATCCAGAATCCAAAAAAGTGCACTGGGCGGTATTCCATACCCCCCAGACCCCCCGGATGATGTCAATTCTTTTGTGACAAAAATAAAATTACTTTTGGACCGAAGTCCAGCAAAACCAGTTTTTTCCGATTGCAAAGCACTAAACATATTATTTAAGTCACAAAAGAATTGGTGTAATCCGGGGGGTCTGGGGGTATGGAATAACCCCCAGTGCACTCTTCTGGAGTAAAATTAAGGATTTTAGGTAGGAGGGCAAGCGAATGTAAGTAATGCTTGGTGCCCAGGACCATAAAAAAGAGATTTTTGAATAATATACCTACGCAATTTTACTAAAATTTTTGTGAAAACTTTAATCCTGCTTCTTGGAGGATAACAGTCCTATTTAAAATAAAATTGTTAATTTTGACATTCAAATTGCCGAGGTACTTTTCGATGATTTAGAGTCAGAAGGATGTAACTTCAAATTACCACATTTGAGATATTGAAGAAAAGCCGACATTTTCAAGCCAGTATCCTATTAATTGAGGATTTCTCATTCTTTTTTAGGTAATTTACATCTTTCTGACTCTAAACCGTCGTGTAAAGAAGGTGCAATTAAATATATAAACTAGATTTTAACATTTTATTGTCTTTCAAGAAAATGTTGGAAAATTTCAAGTTTCTATTTTGGTATTATGGAAATCTAAACGAACTGTATTACAAAAATATTGCCGCCCTTTTCCGGATAGAAAATTTAATAAATTAAAACTTTGGTTTTAACTTTTTGAAAATTCAATTTACCACACAAAAATCTAAAAATTTCCTTTCTTGCTTTTCCGACCTAACTCTAACCGAATGGTAAACCGCAAACCAAATTTTTGTACACGAGATTTCCTAGGATTGCCTCAAGATTTTCTTTCAAAAAAGTTAATAATATAAAAAAATATAAAAAGCAAAGGTTGTCTGTAGTATTCCTAAGATCTCTAGCTCCATTTAGATGCTGATCATTGCAGTTGGAATCCTGCCATTATTCCAATCAAGTGATGTTTTTGGACTAATCGTCTTATCTTCAGTTGGTTAATTCCTTAATTAATTTAAGTTTTTGTTTTATTTGTTAAATATTCAAAGTTTGTGTTGTCTCATATTCTGGAATTTCAAAATATACAGCAACAAATTTACTATCAGGAGATAATAGCTTATTGGGTTAATATAATTTGGATTTATTTTTCTAAATTTGAATTATCCGATTACCATGATGTGATTTAATTAATAATAATTAAAAAGAAAGTTATAATAATTAAGTTTTAAATATTATTTTAAACAAAACAATTAAGTGAATTACTGAATCAAACGCATATACATCGACAGATGGTAGGTATATTTTTCAAAGTAAACAGTGCCTACAAGCAAAAGAACAAACAAAAAGATGAGACAAAATAAAGTCATTGATAAATATATAAAAAGTAATACTAATTTAATTCTGTTTAGTGTTATTTATTTAATGTTTTTTTTATTTATAGAAAAATATTTAATTGCCTTGTTTATTTTTTGTTTTCTTGTATTATTACATTTTTTCTTTATTTTTGTTATTTATATGTTAAAAAGTCGCAGATTAGTTTAGTTTTATAATATAGAACCTAAAATAAAAATTAAAGAAAATAAAAAAATTAACTAAAATGACTAATAGAAATATACAGGATGTTCGATTTAAAAATATCGATAATTTTCTAATTTAGACGTTCCTGGTTCCGTTTTAGGCGAGGTATTAAAGAGAACTAGTCAGTGGCGTGCAGTCTAAATCAAATCTCCGGATTTGTGCATGATTAGTATTTTTAAAACTGATTTCTTCAGTTAGTTTCTCTTACAGCTTTCTTTTTTCTTTTTTGATTGATAAAACAAGTAGATTTCTTGATTTATTTAAATTCCAGTTATGAGACGACACAAATCTTGAATATCTAACCAAGATTCCAAATAAATTGAAAGATGAAGAATGAGGAACGAATTAGGCTCTGAAACCCTTGCACCCCAATAGATGTTAAATTGATGGTATTGATGTTTGACCTTGGGATTTAAAAAAATGTGTTTTTCTGCACTGCACGCCAATTCCATGATTCACCAAGTAAATTCAGTTCCTTCCTGGTTCTCACACTCTTATCGCCTAGCTAATTCCATTGTTTTGGAAAGAATAACTATTAGACACATAAATCTTTCTTTACACCCAAAACCAAAGTTTTCTTTGTTATGTTAATAGTTTTCCGGGCTACAATACCAATTAAAAGCCGCCTATACTGTTTAGATAAGATACAACATAATAATTTGGTTAACTTTTCTATTAGGACCAAGTTCACCTCACAGATAAGGAAGAGCTAATAGGATTTTGGATTGAAATTACTCATTCAAAACTATTGAACCATTAATATTATTGTATAGGGCAGATGTACGTTACGCAAGTGTATTAAATTAATTTTGTCAACAGCGAACAGCTCGGAAATGTTATTAAAGATAATAATTAAAAATTCCAGTTTGTTCCTGAGCATAACAGATTTTTCTCGATTCACTCTAGTACAATCGAACGAAGACAGGTAGGCAAGTAATTAAAATGACAATCAAAGTATGTAGGTACGTAAACAGCGGACCGTGTGATTTAATTAACATTAAAAAAGAAATGCACTAACCAGATTTATATTAATTAGAAACATTACATCGTTCTAATTGCGTTTGACGTGGAAAGGCAAATCGACAAACGGAGCATTAACATAATTATTTTTAACGCATGCAAATGACAGGTCAGGAATATATCCGTTAATGATAGGCCTTAACACCACTTTTTCAGAGAGAGAACAAATTGATGAATATAAAGCTTTGCACGCACCGTATAATTATCGTCGAAGGTGTTGGGCGACCTTAATAAAATAATTGCTCGTTTTAATCTTTTTAATGAATCCAAATCACCACCACGTAAAATTGCAATTAGCAAAATTAATAAACATCTTGTTGGACAAAATAATCGATTTTCGAACTCTAAACTGCTGGAAACAAATATCTTTTCATTTTATAAATTCCAAAACAAATAAAGGCAAGCTCGCTTATATATTTTTAAATTATTTACAAAGCGCATTTACTCACGGAGCGATCATTCAATCCACCCTCTTTCTGGGGAGGTATGATATTTGTTCCCATCAAGAAGGGGTCTGTTTGCGCGGAGAATTTAAAAAGAAAAGCTCATTTCCATTCACCGTCAGGTATTTAGGTGAGCACTTCAACTACCTCACCACTTGCTCTATTTCGAGTGGTCGTTATGAAAGAAAGACTGCCTACCTAATTTAAATACTTTAACAAATACCGAGGAATTCAAAATTTTACGAAACGCAAGAAGAGCAGTGGGCCCGATAACATCCCCCGAGGAACGCCACGTCAAATAATATTGCATTCATTAAATCATTTTTTGTTCGATTACGAGAATTCGATTACTTCCAGACCGAGTAAACAAAAACCCTATTAAAAACCAATATTGATACATTAAAATTTATAAATTTGAAACAATGTAAAATCAGATAATACCAAAAAATCCATTAACAATTCACACCTCAATAACCACGTTCGATGCAATTTAAGAAGTAAAGAGTTAAAATTAATGAGATTTCCTATTAAGCGTGTAATTTTTAAATTATAACGGGCATCCCTTTTACCTATTAGTCGCAATTTCGACTCGAAATTATCAAAGATTGATAGCTTTTCTCTTAAAATTTTTATAATGCAGCGACGATACCATTTAAGTGATATTAAAAAATTCTACCCAGCATTCGGACACTTGAAAGGGAAGTAATCAGTTTTAATTATTTCGAAATTATTCATCCGCTCGTTTTTAGATAAATTAAGTGGATCGACTAATTCGAGAAGGGACAAATTAAATTTTTTTATTAAAAATCGTTAAAATACTCAAAAGATATGTATTTTATTAAAAACAAATAAAACAAACTTCTTTCGTGAAGTAATAATAATATAATAATAATCTGCAGTGCTTTTTTTGTAAAAAAGGAGCTGGTGAAACTCTAATACAAAATTATATACAAAATCCCAACACGTTGCTGCTGCTCTTGCTACAGCGTGTCATTTTTTGGCAGAAAAAAGCTCTGATTTCCCTCACTTTTGCTTAAAAATTCAAATTTTCCGAGATTTCCTGAAGAAATTTGAAAAATTAGATTTCCTATCTTCTCCAAGTATTCTAAAAGAGTGGAAATCCTGGGATATGTACTGGAGGGTGTTCCACACCCCCCAGACCCCCCGGTTTGAAATTTTGGCTTTATATTTTCATACTACTATTTTTATAATTAACTTTCGAAGTAACACAGAAAATTGCTGCTAAACCCCATGAGCATAAAGTATTCTAAAAGATTGGAAATCCGGGGATATGTACTGGAGGGTGTTCCACACCCCCAGACCCCCCGGTTTAAAACTTAGGCTTTATATTTTCATATTATTTATATAATTAACTTTCTAAGGAACACAGAAAGTTGCTACTAAACTCCATGAGCATAAATATGTTTTCCAAGTTTTAATTCAAATTTCCTGGTTAGTCCTAATCTTAGTTAATTTAATATATTTTTCGGTTGGTAAAATTGTAAACCGGGGGGTCTAGGGGGGTGTGGAACACCCTCCAGTACATATTGCAGAATTTCCACTCTTCTAGAATAGTTGGAGAAGATAAGCAATTTATAATTTTAAAAATTTCGCCAGGAAAAATCGGAAAATTTGAATTTTCAAGCTAAAGTGAGGAAATTCAGAGTGTTTTTTTTTCTACCAAAAAATGACACGCTGTAGCAGGAGCAGCAGCAGCGTTCTGGGATTTTATATATCAGGATTGAGAGTATTGAGAAATCTTACACTGACTTCCAGTTTAATATTCTGACAAAACGGCGTTGTGGTACCTTGGCACGTTGGCACATTATAAATAACCGCCACTAGATATAATTAATTTTATGATATTATTTGAATCTTATTACGTTTGTTATATTTAAAATACACTACTAGTAAAGCTCATGAGAATAATGCATTTTTGCGTGTAATTTTTTGGTAGAAAAAAAACTCTGATTTCCCTATCTTCTCCAAGTATTCTAAAAGAGTGGAAATCCTGCGATATGTACTGGAGGGTGTTCCACACCCCCCGGTTTACAATTTTACCAACCGAATAATATATTAAACTAACTTAGATTAGGACTAACCGGGAAATTTGAATTTTTAAATAAAAATGGGGAAATTTAAACTTCGGATAGAAAAAATTAAAACTTGGAAAGCATATTTATTTAATTACCTAAGTACTCTTGGAGTTCAGCAGCAACTTTCTGTGTTACTTTGAAAGTTAATTATAAAAATAACATACAAATATAAAGCCAAAATTTTAAACCGGGGGGTCTGGGGAGTGTGGAACACCGTCCAGTACATATTACAGGATTTCCACTCTTAGAATACTTGGAGAAACCGAGAAATTTAAATTTTTAAACAAAAGTGCAGCAATTTTTGCGTGATATTTCCTGAGACCCCCCTTCCCACACGTGAGATTCTTCTCGATCCCCTGCCCCCCTCTAAACCGCTCACGTAATTAATGGACGTCCCCTTATTTGCTGAGACTTCCCTTCTCCCCCACGTGAGATTCGGTGAGATTCTGCCCGACCCCTTCCCTCCTCTCAACGCCTCACGTAATTAATGGACGTCCCCTTACTACTCATAGAGTTATTATATAAAAATAAGATAAATATATAAAGCCAAAATTTTAAACCGGGGGGTCTGGGGGGTGTGGAACACCCTCCAGTACATATCACAAAATTTCCACTTGGAGAAACCGGGAATTTTGAATTTTTGAGCAAAAATGCAGCAACTTTTGCGTTACTTTGAAAGTTAACTGTGAAAATTATAGTCTAAAATGTAAACCGGGAGGTCTGGGGGTGAACACCCTCAAGTACATATGATAAAATTTCCACTTTTTTAGAATACCTACAGAACACAAAAGAATTAAACAAATTTCGTCAGGAAAAGCTGGGAATATTTTTGTTTTTGAGCAAAAGTAAGGGAAATTAAAACGGTCGGCTAAAGAAAATTAGAATTTGAGAAACTTATTTATATTAATTGCCTTTTGAATTAAATAAAATTGCCTTTTATTTGCCGTCCACGGATTCCGTTCCAATGCATTCTATGACAAAAAGAGCACTGAAATATGTAATAGAAAAGCAGTCAGCAGTCGATCGCGCTAACTACTAGGTCGACGGACGTTTCGTTTCAAAACGTTTCAAAAGTCGAACGCTTATGTGCGTGTGTAGTAACCTTTAAGATGGCGAATATTCGAATTGAAGTTTGATGAAACATTTTCAAAAACGAAGCAGTAAGAAAAATCAGTTAGTTATCTGTAAATGCGATTTTAAAGTTTTGAAATGATATAAGGACGTAATATTAACGTATTTTCGCGTTAAAATTGGAATCTGATATTTTTGTAAGTCGATCACAAATTTATGACCGTGGCGCGCATTTAAAATCATATCGTAAATTTTTCAAATGCACCGCTGGCTGTGGAAAATAAAGCAAAAAAGAAACTTGTTTTCGTGTACTCTCAAACTCGGTGTATTGTTAAAAATCTGATTTATTTTTTTGTTTAACTTTTAGAACCGACGAGTAAATAAAGAATTTTAAAATCTATATTACCGGTAGTTAAAATGAAAAATTTCGGTAACAATAAAAATTCGCGTTAGTGTATCCAACACGAATAGTCGAACACAAAGCAATATATTTCAAGAAATAACAGGAGTTGGAAGATTTAAACAGCTTTTCTATTTTAAAAACAAAATTCTGGCTTTACGATACGGATAAAATCGAGAGCGATGCATCGCAATATGTTTTAATTCATTTTAAGTTGGAAAAACAATTTTTTGTTGCTCTAAATTTGCTAAAAAAATTCAATTCGATTTGGCGAAACGGAATAAGCTGGAAAATTCGTTCAAGCGCAAGCAGATATCACGCTGAGTGTATGGGTCAAAGTTTGCGAGTTTTGTATTTTATTCGCGCAAAGGGGAGAAATTTCCTAAGGGACATATCATATTGTAAGGCCCCGATTATTCATCTTACGCATACCATCTGCCAAAAGAGTGATCAAAAAGAAAAACGAAATCTCAATAGGAAGCAACAGGCTCGACGCGAAACTTCTAAATTGTCTCGTAAGTCATCCACTTTGTTCACTCCGCATCTCTCGAAATTCAATTTTCTCTGTCTAAAAAACTAGAAGATGTAAATAAAAATGACAAAATGCTTATAAAACTATTTCTTTTGTCAGCTACGAACGATATCATTCGAGTTTGTCAGCTGCAGTTTTAAAAAAGAGACTTTTTTAGAAGTGCTGCTTGACACAAATATAAACTTTACGGGGATGCAAATAGCACGAAGACTTTCTGCAATTGGAGCTTTTATTATTAGCCACCACGTTCTCGTGAGTCACCTAAAGTCAGGCGGGCACCAGCGGTAAACACAAAGCCAAATTAAAATTTAATAATTCGAATAAATAATATTAAACAAATTTGTCAAGACCGGGGCTGGCTGATAAATTTTTTCTCTGCGTTAACAGCATCATTGGCTGTTTGTATCGCGTTTAGTGACGAGTGAAGTGTTGCAATGAATTCTGTATGTTGCTGTTATTTATTTTTGACTATCCAGTTGTAGTTGAATTTTATTATTGGTTTAGTAACCGGTGAAGAGTGTTCGCTGAGCTTTAAAGATCTGAAACTTCTTTGTCGTGGTAATATAACTGAATTACAAAATTTTCCAGTGTAAAAGAAATTAAAACGCTTTTAAATTTCATCATCTAAAAGCTTCCATATTTGCCAAAATCCTCAACGGTCTGTCGGATTTCTGCTTTTAATACAAAAATATGGCTTTATTGTCCTTCCATATCGTATGCGAGTGAGAAGCGCAGAATACAAAAGAACCTTTGGTTAATATTTTTAAAAGCCCTCCAAAATTACCTTAATTAGAGTTTTGCGCGGTCAAATTGGCGATGGAACGTTAAAATATATTTTTGGTTTTATCGAAAGTTTGGATGAGGTTAAAAAGTAAATCATATATTGCAAAGAGGGTAAAACAGAAAGGGATTAAAATGGCTTAAAAGAACACTCGGTTGTTACGTCGTCGTTGAAAGAAGAGACTCTGCTAGGGGAGTCCGAGGGCGTTGAAAAAGTAGGGCAGTAGGTGGGTACATGTCGAAAGCAACAGGGGTGAGCTGTGCTTTGAATAAAAGTGCTATTACAATTATGACAAATTTTTTATGTTTGCTAAATTTAAAAGTACCACCGGCACCGCACGTAGCGATAAAAATTATAATTATTTTATTTTTAACCCCTAAACCTTCATCGGGCTCGTGAAATATTTTTCTGATGTAAATCTAGACAAGCAAAACTATTATGCGCTCTTTATGATGCACCGACAACCCTTTCACTTTCGGCACGCAGTCCCGGACTGGCGTAACGTGCCAGTAGCACGCGAACTCCGGAAAGCTTTCGAGAAACATAAACGCCTCTCGCCCATCAATTTTTTTCATTAGTGCGCGTAGTTATTATTTAACAATTACATCAATAACGCAAAAGTGTGGATTTTGATCGCAGGATACATTTTTAATTTTTAGAAAAAAATAAAATTCAAACTTTACAATGTGGGTTGGTTGGATGAGTTATTATGTTCTTGCAGGTATCGACATAAGAGTGCACGCAATATCTGGGTGTAAAGGTAAGACAAAAAACCAATCAGTGCTGAAACAAAGTAAGTCAAGGACTAAACGGCAGCATTCTTGCGGTGCAAAAAAGACAAAAAAACCGCATGAACCTACGAGGTAAGATAAAAATAACATTTTCACATAATTACCAGTTACAAGTATTGCACTGGTAGGTTAATAAGATCTTCGTTTTCTCTTTTTGACTTCCGGTGAGGGAATTATGCTTCTTAAAATAATTTATAATGGTTTCGTCACACAAATTATTACGATGAGCCACATGCAAAAACCATCATAAACAAATAACACAGCTCATAAAATTTATCTGATCACTCAGAATTAATAGACATTTCAAAGGCATTCCTAATTCTCGAACTCATTTTGGGTTACTGAAAAAGTTTCAAGTGGAAACGTTTTGAATTTTAGCGATCAAGCTATGCTATTCAATGAGATCTTTGTTGAACACTTGCAATTTGATCAATGGATACCTAAATTTAAACACCCTATATATTCCAATGCTCCAAGAGTTTCTTAATTTGTTAAAATGAATTACTAATTATGGAATTTATTTGAAATTTCGGCAACAAGAGAATTTTTCTTTGAATTTCCCCTTGAGTTTCTTTCAGATTTTACTTAACAAAAGTTGAAAGAATATTATAAAAAAGCTGATGTAAATTATTCCTAAGATTTCCAAAGATAACGTAAATTTTGGAAAGATTTCCTTCTGGATTACCTCTAGATTTCCTTTAGAAAAAGTTGAAAAAGTAAAACAAAGGATTGTCTATAATAGGGGTAGCCAACTTCATTATTTCTTAAAATTTCTTTGGATTTCCTTCTGGATTGTCTGATGATTTTCTTTCGAAATAGTTAAAAGAGTAAGGTTTTCTGTAATTTCTAAGATTTTCTTGGATATCCTCAAATTTTCTAAGATTGCCTAAGATTATTTCTTTGATTTTATATGATTTCCTAAAATTTCCTTAGATTTCCCTTTACTTGCAGATCAAATTTTCCTAGCGGATTACTCCTCGGCTTATTATGAATCACGACAAGTAAAAATCGCTTCGCGATCGACCTGTTGGCGACCTCTTGTCTATTGTATTCCTAAGATTTCCTTGGATTTTCTAAGATTTCCCTTCACTTGTGTACATCAAATTTACCAACGAATTTTGGAGTTCAGAGTTTTAGTTCTTTAGATTCTTCCGATGAAGGTTTTTTTGTACCATAATTTTGAAAGATTTCCCAGGATTTCCTTCTGGATTGCCTCAAGATTTCCTTTCGAAAGAGTTGAAGAAGTAAAATAAAGGATTATCTATAGTAGGAGTAGCCAACTTCATTATCTCCTAAAATTTCTCCCGATTCCCTAAAATTTCCTTACATTTCCTTCTGGATTGTCTCATGATTTCCTTTCGAAAAAGTTAAAAAGTAAGATTTTCAGTAATTTCTAAGATTTCCTTGGATTTCTTTAAATTTCCTTGGATTTCCTAATATTTCTTAAGATTTCATAGGATATCCTTAAATTTTCTAAGATTGCCTAAGATTATTTTTTTGATTTCCATCAATTTGCTGAAATTTCCTTAGATTTTTCTCAGATTTCCCTTTACTTGCAGATCAAATTTTCCTAGCGGTTTACTCCTCGGTTTATTATGAATCACGACTAAAGTCGTGAATGATAAAGTAAAAATCGCTTCGCGATCGACCTGTTGGCGACCTCTTGTCTATTGTATTCCAAAGATTTCCTTGGATTTTCTAAGATTTCCCTTCACTTTTGTACATCAAATTTACCAACGAATTTTGGAGTTCAAATTTTTAGTTCTTTAGATTTTTCCGATGAAGGTTTCTTTGTACAATAATTTTAAAAGATTTCCCAGGATTTCCTTTCGAAAAAGTTGAAAAAGTAAAAAAAAGGATTGTCTATAACAGGGGTAGCCAACTTCATTTTCTCCTAAAATGTCTCCAGATTCCCTAAAATGTCTTTAGATTTCCTTCTGGATTGTCTCATGATTTCCTTTCGAAAAAGTTAAAAAGTAAGATTTTCTGTAATTTCTAAGATTTCCTTGAATTTCTTTAAATTTCCTTGAATTTCCTAATGTTTCCTAAGATTTCTTTGGATATCGTCAAACTTTTTAAGATTGCCTAAGATTATTTCTTTGATTTCCAACAATTTGCTGAAATTTCCTTAGATTTTTCTCAGATTTCCCTTTACTTGCAGATCAAAAAATGTTCCCAGCTGCTTACTCCTCGGCTTATTATGAATCACGACTCGATCACGACTGAAGTCGTGAATGATCCAGAACCTCTTGTCTATTGTATTCCTAAGACTTTCTTGGATTTTGTAAGATTTCCCTTCACTTGTACATCAAATTTCTCCAACGATTCCATCCTCGAATTCTTCTGTAATTCGCGTAGATGGTGTCCGTATGATGTATGCGGAGGAGACCAAATACCTGAAGATCAAGGTGAGTGAGATGCTGAATTTCAGGTTTCATCTGTTTCTTCTTCATCTTCTTCAGCCTATCCCCGCTCACTCCTAAATGTAAGCCTCTCCAATTTCTTTCCATTTTTCTCTGTTTTAAGCCGCTTTTAACCAGTTTCTTCCCGTAACAATCTTTAGGTCGTTTAACCACTTCTTTTGCGGAGGTAATGCGTCTGAAGAACGCAAGAGATGCTATCATAAGATGCCAGCGTCTTGCTCTGTGCAGGTCTTGGATTTACCGATCTGTGAGAGGTTAAAGCTATTTCGGGTTAGAAAGGGCATCTGATGCCCAGAGATAGAACTACATATATGCCGAAGTTCTGTTTTAAATGGCAGGGAGCTTTGCTGTATGGCAGGAGAAATCTGGATTTTGGTGATGGGTCACCTCAATTTCAACAGCTTCCTGTTTGTACAAGAGCTAACCGAATACCTGGTATGTAACTGCTGAGAAGATGAAGTGAGTTTTCGAGTGTAGGCTATACCAAGACCTAAAAGCCCGCATTCACCTGAGAAGAGACTAGTTCAACGGTCTAACCTTAGGTTCGACTCTCAGGTCTGCTTCTCCACGTATAAGTTGCGTGTACAACTACCGGCCTACTTAGATGGTGGAGTTTTGAAAGTGGATCTACTCGCACCAAGAGTAGGAAAGGGTCTTGCATTTGTGTTGGGAAAACCTTTGGACATAGCCTAGCACATTGAGTCAACATTGATTTCTGACCGTCTATTCAAAACATAAACATCTCTTTATCTTTTAACTTACAAAAGCTTCCTTTCAACAGTTTTATGAATACATTTTTAGTGCATGTTAATAAACTGTTATAAACCGGGGGGTCTTAGGGGTATGGAATACCCCCCAGGCTAGAATGAATCTGTGCTAGACATTCGCGTGTAATATTGGAGTTCAAAATTTCTCAATCGTAAAACAAAGAAAACTCTACTTTATTTGTAGTTATATACCTCTATACCCTCCAGACCTCCGGTCTGTAACTGTTTATTGTCATAATTTATTTGATATTTTGTCATATTTTTATTATGTAGTCTGTTTTGAGCCAATGTTGTAGAATTTATTCGTATTAGCTATATGAAAAATGAAATTATTGTCTAATTCTACTGAAATAAATTTTATTGTGTTAGTCAATACACTACTTTAAATAAAATTTATTTCAGTAAAGAAATTTTAGGTAGCATTAGCCATTGTTCAATTTTACCTTAATTCTCTGCTTAAATTCTAATGCTACTTTAAATTTCATTATAAAACTGAGTTCCATTAAATATTAACAGCCAATCAGAACTGTTATAAACAAATAATTATATTTCTTCTTTTAAAATCGTCTTTCTGCGCTGTATTCCACAATATTGTAAATATCCACACTTTTATTATAATAAATTTGTATCTAAGAAAAGGGATTATACATAGGTGCGAAAAACAAGATTCGCATCAAAGCCAATTATTTTATAAAGCTTTGTTTGAACTTGCACTCATTCTCCGTTAAGCAGCAATTCGCCGATAGCAAATAATACATTTTATATCTTGAAAAGAAAAATTATAGAGATAGTCATAAATAATTTAAATACATACAATTTATTCAATAAGATCATTATTGATTTGTTTACTTATTCGATGTCGTGAAAGCCATAACAATTCTCGTTGTCTGGTTTCATATTAGTTTGAATTAAAATAAATAAATAAAAAAGTTAGAGTCTTAAAGATTAACCAAACTGGTCTGGTACAGTCAAGTGGTTGGCTCATATAAGAAAACATGGCAATATATTATATTATATAAAATTCTAATACAAAGGCGGCGATTTGGTCAAATTAATAATCAAATTGAGTGTTGCGAAAATTGTTTTTGATAAAAACGAGACTGAGACACAACATATTAAAGCAACAGCCCAGAAAAGTCAAAATAAGTTAGCTAACAAGAGATAAGGACGTCTAAATTACTCATATTGTAATCAGTTCCTTTTTTGACGCTCTATTAATAATGCTTTCTGATAAAAGAAGTTAAAGTAGACATTATGTAATGACTAATTACTTGATGCAAAAAATTGCATCCGGATGAAATACGCGAGAACGTTCTGACGCGACAATGTACCTACATATTTCAAAATCTCCTAGCGACGAGTACTTCAGACGTTAAAATGTGCGTTTGAAAGTGAAAACTTTTTGTAAAAAACCAAATCTTACCTGCAAACAGAATATTTAACTTTTAGTAACAACGCTAATGCATATTTAACGCCCAAATTACCTTGAAGTTATCACTTGGACTAAAATTGCGCCAATTAGTTTGTTAATTATTTTCTCTCGGAAGATTTATTTAGAAAACTTAAATTCGGGTCCCGATCTGCCAGTCTATGTTACCAATAATACCAAAATGTTCAATATTAACTACCTACAGCTGCAAGCATAACAAATTTGGTAATTAGAAGAGTCATAATTTTTTGACTGTCGTAAAATATATTTTTGAGAGACATAAAATGAAGTTTGACTCGTAAAAATTTAAAAATTAATTAGTGCAAACGATGGTTTTTGTATATTAAATTAAATTAATTAAGCGCAATTGGGAGGCTCTCAAGCAAGCAAGCAAATTATTTGAGCTTTTAAATAATGTAAATTTGGCGAAAGTTTCCGCGGGGATGAAAAAGCGAAAATATTTCAATTTATGTAATGGTGGTCAATGGTCATCCATCCCCTTTTACGTGTTTGCAATAAAATTGTAGTGTTATTGAAATATGCATATTATATAAAGCCGACCGACGTCCACTACATGATTACGATTTGGAAGGAAAATATAAATTTTGAACGAAATTTTTATACAAACACACAATATGGACCAAATCGATCATGTTTGCTGAATACAACGTTATATTTTTAACACACCCCTCTTTAAATGACCTCATCAGTTTTCAACCCGTTGGTTCTGATTGAAGTGCATGAATCAACTCTCATTGTTGATGGCCTCTGTGCCATTGGTGAGTTTCATCGACCCCCCTGAAAGCAATCACTGCTTCACAAAGATACGACCATTTTGTTACTGCAATTTGTTAATTTACGAGAATCGATAAGATAAAATTATGGGCCAACAATTTTAATTAATTTATTCATTTAAATCGACCATGCCTTTTGGAACCACTCGAAACTTTTATTTATTGAACAATCACTAAATTTATAGTCCTAAAATCTCGGGTCTAGAGAAAACAGCTTATCAATTGGTATAACAAAATAATTTCTGTTTTGCAATTTTGATTAATTAATAATTTTTTCGGTTGGGTTCATCTAAAGCAAAAACCGACATACATAAATAGGTCGGAGCGTAGCATAGACTTCTTCAGGATAGGCAAGACCGATACTGACTTTAATATTAAAAATTATTTTTTTGCTTTATCGGCTTTTCTGGTGCTTTTTGCAACAATCTATTTTTAGGTTCTTAATTTTTTAGTAATAAACAATAATGATAATAAATGCGATATAACGGTTGTTATTATAATAACAATGTTATAATTTATTGCATATAAAGTAAGATGTATACAAATTAATTAAGATATTAAAAATTATAACTACAAATAATAATTATTTTAATTATTCTACTTGTTTTATTTTGAAATTATAATATTATTGTTATATAATTTTATCCAACATTCTGAAAACAATGTTGCGTTATTTTTAAGATTAAATAAATTTAATAATTACTAGAACAATAAAACAAAGCAAAATTAATTCTTTTAATTCGCTAGATCCAGAATTTTCCATCCAGAAATCATTTGACAATTTGTTTTTCAAATTTTTCATTTATTTGTCGTTTGTTTTAAAGACCTGCACTACTGTGACCTGACACCCTAGTTATGCTACTCAAAAACTGAAAAAGTCCACGACAGGATATATTTTTTTAAGTTTAGACGCGAGAGTCCCAATTTTGAAATTAAAATTTCAAATTTCACCAAAAGTAATATTATATTATTAATTGTTTTTGTTTTTTATTTTGCTTGTATATAATTTTTCTTGCATATGCGATGATTCATCTAATTAAGGTGTAATTCATTCTTAATTTTGCATCTTTGTTTATGTGCGATATTTAGCATCAGAGTTTACAATTTAATGAAAGATATTGGACTCCGAAAAGAGTAAATCAATAAATATTGATAGAATTAAAATCCTCGAAGAATAATTTCAGTTTCAAAAAAATATTTGAAAAATCTAAATATTGAAGCAATTAAAATTTTGAAAATAAGTAAATTTAATAAGGAATTTAATTTCGAAAGAATTTATATAATATTATATTTATTTAGAGTAATTTAATTCTCGAATGATGAATTAAAATCTTAAATAACTGAATTAAAATTCTAAAACATTAAAATCTTGAAAGAATCAAAATTTGAAAGAAAAATAAATTTTAATCCTGATAGTAATTTTATCTTATAAAGTAATTTTTACACGAAGTACTTTTTTTTCAGTGAACTTAATTTACAAATTGTTTTGGAGAAAACAGGTCGACGCCTGAAAACACTTATTTCAGTTTACAAATAAAGCATACCTGAGATGCTTTTGAAGAAATTCGGGAAAATCCTAGGAAATCCTGAAGAATATCATAGATTTATTTTCAAGATCGACGAACTTTTTTACTTCGCCACATTTACTTTTATCCATTAAAAACTGTATACTAACTGGATCGGATTTCACAAACATTTTTAGGATAATGATTATTACAACACAGCTTTGTACTTTCTATCTGTCTTTCACCCAACGTTATTTATCAGCAAAAGAAAATCTGAGAAGATCCCAGCAATCTGAAGAAAACTCGTGTTACGATTTCTTCATGGTTGATATGGAAAGTAGGAAAATTAATGACATAGTAAATCGAAAATCCCGAAAATGAATACTTTTGATTTAAAAGTTAAATCAATGCACTTCAGGTGAGCCAAATTCAATGAACTTATTTATGAATATTTATGAAACCTTCATAAATACAATGAACGAATTCATAAATACAATGAATTTTTTTCATTACTATTGCGAAAGCTTCATAAATATCAATTTTAGTTTATTAATTGAATTTTCATTGTATACAGGTCAGCTTTGGATGCAGCGTACGCCAGCCGTAAGAATTAAGTAGTAGAAACTTAAAAATTACATAAAACACAAATTGCTCTATGTACTTTGCGCTTAAATCGTTAAAATTAAAATTTAAAAAATCAGCAGGTTAATTAAACAATAAAAATTCAACAACATCTGATGATAGCAATAACCCATTGTGCCCATGAGAATAAAGTTTAAAAACACGGTTTTTGCAATTTAATATTTTGTCTGTTTTGATGGACGGCTGGTTGTAACATTTGCGCACTAAAAATTAGAGGCAGTCCGCCACCGTACTTAAGTGGTGGCTAACAAAAGCAGGACCTCCAGCTCGATAAACGAAAACGATTCGAAAATTACAAATTTGTTCAAGTGTCTGTTATTGCAATGTAATTATCGTAGTGCTGGTATTATTTGAAAATCTTTAGATTGGCACAACAAAAGAAAAAATCTATCCAAAGAAAGAGAATTTTTGTTTATTTGTCGCCACAAAAGAATTATTAATTTTCATAGCATCTGGCGAATTAACATGGGAGCTGGTTGGAACATAAATATGGCGTTCGTATATCAAATTGCGCAAATAAAAAAATTCAATGCGAACTTCCAAGGACATAGCATTATCCTAAGGTTAAGTACTTGAATGCGAAATTTAAGCAAATATTTGACTATTTAATTTATACAAAAACCATAAAGAACCAGTAGAACTACCAGTTAATCGCTCTCGCCATGTACGTCCTCAAGAAATTTTAGCTTCGGCAGGTCAACAAGGTAAGGTCATTTTATTTAAACTTTTGGCAAACAAAAAAAAAGGTAATGGAAGGAGCAGCCATCTCTGATGGAAAACGCAACTTAAGTTAGTGGCAGATAACTTCTTATTTTATTCAGTGTGTTTAAGTTGATAAGATACAAAAAACTTATTTTTATACTCGTAAATAATTTTTAATGTGTCGTTAAAAATAAATTTGATATTTTCATCCAGAGATATTATGTACATAGAATAAATCATTCTGCAAGTTTTGCAATGGAATATAATGGCTCTTCTTCTTTTAGATTTATTTAAACTTGCGTTACAATGTATGCTTTATTTTTTAATACTCTGATTATTGTGACCTTTTTTTAAATGTGCATATTGTATCTATACAATATCCTAGGCAGAGGTTGCCCCCTTTGGCCTTAATCATTCTATGCTACTAAAGGTTATCCGGAGGGTGCACATAATATCAATACATTTTAAAAAGTGATGAATTTATGTAAATGCCAATTAGCGAAATAATTACAAAAAATATTATATTATCGAAGATTGAATAACAAACAACTTGAAGCCCACTTAAATTTGAATTAAAGAAAAGTAGGTTAGTATTCTGCAAGTGATATTTATATTTTATGGGCTAAATCTTAAGACGAAAATTTATGTAGCCAACTGTTATCATTCTTTCAATCCCTAAAGGATTTTTATCTTCTGATAGAATTCCCGATTTACATTAACAAACGCCACCACGCGGAAGAATATTGAGTTAATCTAATACGTATAGTTGGTATAGAAAGTTTTGTTTATAAACCAGACGTTTTTATTCTATTCCTTTCACTGCGATTTTAGGATATAATAATACAGAATCAAACTCAAAACAGCATCAAATGAAATATAATAAATTAAAACATCAATGTAACAAGTTAATTAAGAGCTACATTCAAAAGAAAACTATCTTAATTTTTTTTTATTGGATGAAATAATTTTAAGATTGTTTTATTCAGAGAGAAACCTCCTCAGCTTTGATTTTGACTACGAAGGAAAGATAGAGGAATAATATTGGAAGAGGATCAAAGCCTCTTCTTACTGTTTATAAAAAGATATTCCCAAATACCTCCATTTCCTATTTAAGGGTAGTTACTTCCCGAATGTGCCCTACTGTCCTATTTAAGTGCGTTTCAACTTGAAAAGCTTAAATATTATAAATTTTTATTCAAATCAATTGTGCTGAGGTCTAGGAGCGACAGATTGACAAGCACTTTAATCGGTGCTTAACCATACAAGCATACAACTAAAGGAGGCACTTAAAACTGTCAATCTGGTATTTTGCTTTTCACCCCTTATCTAGGTGTTTGTAAGGGTAGCACGGACGTGACGTATTAAAGAACAACCCGATTTTCTTTTTAATTTGGAAACGAAAATAAGCAATTGGAAGTTAGTGGAAGCAAGAAGGTTAAAGATACTTCAGATTTAGTGCTGGAAAGCATTCCTCCTAATTTAGGGCGCAAATGTATAAATTAAAAAGTAGAAGTTCATATTTTAACCAAAGTAAAAAATTAATAACCGTTGATAAATTAAAATCCTGTCAGAAAGTGTTTCAATTTAAATTATTATCCGAAGAGGGTGTGCAACCCTTTAAAAATCGCACATAAATTATACTTCCGACTTGGATAATTAAAAAAATTTAATTATTGAAAAAAAAATTATTTTTGCAAGAACAAAGTTGCAACAGCTTAGGCAACACTCGCACGAGTTTGCTGTATGTGCAACATATTGTTATGGTGGACGTCGGAAAAATCCAGAAGCTCAGTTTTTCAAATCTGAATAAACAGTTGTTAAATTTTCCAGTTAGGGGAATGTAACCCCTTTTTACAATTTCCTGCGTGTCTCCAGCATCTAGGAGAAAATAGGAATAGGAATATTCTAAATGCCACGTGAATGCGAATTACTTATGCAGGATTAGTCGTAGTTCTGGTTTTCAGGGAGGAAGAAGGATAGTTGTGTTATGAATGGTTTCTCCATATGCATGATAAGCTCTACCGTAAAGACCTATTCAATCAAGTCCCGATGTTATTTGAGGTGTGGACGGGTAGGCGTCTTTGTTACTAGCAGCTCATAAAGCTGGTCGTGCTGAGATTTAAGAGGTCATCAAAGTTGTGTTATAGCTCAAGTAATCTCGAAAAAGCAAGTAATAAAATAAAAAATAACTTGTTAAGTTCTATTCCGACTATTGCAGCAAGCTTTTTAATATATCGTAACTGAATCTATACGTGAGTTTCGGGATATTGACCAGATTTTCCTACCAGTCAAAAAATCATAACGAACATCGTAAAACTTTTTTGCCAGTAATGGAAATCAAAGTTATGACAACTTGTAGGGATACGATAAGAAAACTATTATTATGACTAAGTTTAGCTTCCAACCCCGTGTTATTTTTCAATTTATTGCTTATAAAATTGAACGAAAAGCGAAAATTGCTGCCACCCCGCATGCTCGTTATCGATACGATTCAATATGATTTTCCACGCGTTACATACCCTTATCTTATCTAAACGATTTTCATATGCACTTTCTAATCTCCATAATCCATTCCGTTTCCAAAAATTTATCCTTTCTAATTTCCCACCTTTCAACTGCGCAATTTGAACGTATCTGATGCCAGAAAGGAAGTTTTTAACGAAACTACTTAAAGACGAAAATAATCTTTTCCTACTTTTATGAAAAGAATAAAGAAACTCAATTACGTCAATCAGCTCTTAGATTTTCCACCAATCAGTCCATCATAATTAGATACGTAACAATAGGGCATGTCCAGTGAATCCCATCTAATTGATGTGTATCTCCTCGCTTAGCAACGGTCACCTGCAGTCAAGAAGGATCAAAAGTTCCCCAAACACAATGCAATCATCGTAGGGGAACGTCGAAAAGAAATTGAGATTTCCAATCGACGGCAATAACACATCAAAGCTCGCGGCTCGGATTTATTAAGAGAATATTTCGCGCTCCTTTGGATCTAATACTTCGGTCTTCACATTGTACGCATTAATATGCACGGATTAATCCTAGGAATTTTATTTATAACAGTCGAACAGTCGAAATCCTGGTACATTATTAACTAAAAAACTTTAAATATGAAAAATTCTTTGCCGATTACGGTCGTTGAAAAATCCAAACGGTGCGGAAGGAGCCGACTTGTTTACCAATTTTTTCAAATCAATGAACTTTTATTGAATTTTCCGTAGAAATCTTAATGGAGTTGTAATCTTTACATCGAGTATGTGACTTGCCTGCGTCCATCGTACGACCGTGTAGGTCCTAAAGTAAAAATGAACTTTTCGAGTTATATAAGCTAATTATAAATTTTGGGCTTAGCCATTCAGTCGTTTTTTCAGTAATTAACGAATTCTGCTAGCACTAGCGCCTTTGAAGTAATCTAGATCGTGGATTTGCTATAACAGGTAACACAATGCAGGGTCGGAACTACCGGGGTGCGGTGGGTGCGATGCACGCGGGCCCCCTGCTAAAAGGGCCCCCAGTTGTACTGTGACCTTTTTAAACTTCTGGGAAGGTATAGAATACCCCCAGGTCGCCAGAAATTATGTTCAAATGATTGCCATGCTATTAAACTTGTGATATCCGTACCAGACATTTTACTATGTTCTGTGGGGTGTTCCACACCCCCCAGACCCCCCGGTGCAAATTTTTACGGTACATGATGTATACAAATGACGTATAAATGTATTTGCTCTGACAGAATGAAAAATTTTTATTACAAAAAAAAGGTAGATTCATATTTGTCTGACGTGATGTGATGTCACGCGTCATAACTGTATCGGTTCCTAACATTTAGATGGAGGCGTTCATATTAGTGTGTTATTATGTGATGTGATATGGCTACTGTTATGGCGTATCAGAAAAGATCCCGATCAGCATTAGAACGACAGACAGAGCCATGTCAGATCAGATAAGTCTGTATCTGCAAGTGTTGTTTTATGATGCGTCAGAGCCGCGAATATTTTGTTTCGGTGACATTTAAACGTCAAGTTATAGGTTAAGTAAACTGCATCTATTCAAAATATCGTAAGAAGGCGTCAGAACCCTAGCCATCATGTCAGATCACATCACATCAGTCAAATATGAATCTACCTTAAATCACAAAACGTATACACACACATTTGGGCTTTCAAACCGGGGGTTCTGGGTGGTATGGAATACCATCCAGTGCACCAGCAATTATATTTGTTGAAAAAACAAATAAAATGTAAAATCCCCCGTTTTTTATGATTTTGTCAAAACCAAATTTTTGATTTTACTTTTCGATCCCAGGCTTAGATCCTTTTCCAGTTAGTACAAAACCAAGGGGAAATCGCCGGAAAAATTGTGTGTATACTAGTTAATGAAAATCTAAAGAAATTCTGAAAAATTCCAGGACATCTCAAGAAATCCATAGAAATTTCAAGAAATCTTAGGAAACTCTAGAAAATTTTAAGGAAAATGAAATCTCAGAAAATGGAAAAAGCAAAAAAAAAAAAGTCTGTAATATTCTAGAATTCCTCAAATTTCCTTTTAGTTTTCCATACGACAATTTCTCCATCAAAGAACGGCAAATTTTAAGAAATCCTAGAAAATTTTAGAAAATCCATAAAAATGTCACAAATTTTACAATTAGGATATGTATAAAATTAGAGAAAATAGAAAATTCTAGAAAATCTTAGAAAAATATCCCAAAAATCTTGTGAAGCGGAAAATCACAGAAAATTCATCTATATATTTTTTTAAATATTTAATAGAATTAAATGGGGGGAGAGGGGTAGTCATTCGTCTCTATATCCGCTCTCTTGTTTGGATGGAATTCTTTGGAAATCACTGGAATTTCATGGAAATCGTCGGAATTTTGAGTCCTGTATACAATTTTTTTGTTTTTTTTATAAAAGCGGGGCCCCCTCACCTGCTACCATGACTTATCAAAAATCACTTATCTTGCTGCAACCGATTTCAATTCTTTCGCGAAATAAGGATGTTATTTAAATAATACAAAAAGAACAATTACATTTTTAATTAAGTTGAAAAAATCATATGGAAAGCAATTACAAAGAGAAGAAAATAAAAATAAGAATTTTTCTATTAAATGAGAGAGCTATTAAATCAGATAAGTAGTAAATAAAAAATGTCACCTAAATCGAGTACAATCTACGTTTTCAATCACATT
This sequence comes from Cantharis nigra, assembly GCA_958510845.1. Classification (NCBI taxonomy): domain Eukaryota; kingdom Metazoa; phylum Arthropoda; class Insecta; order Coleoptera; family Cantharidae; genus Cantharis; species Cantharis nigra. Next base: position 45,790,990 of record OY294030.1, on the reverse strand, counting down.
CCTAACGTTCCTGGGAAACTTATTAAAAGATTGCTTTATCAGCAAGACAATACAGGAGCAACCCTATCTGAAAGGTCCTGCTGCGTCTTCTTAGTCATCTCCAGGCACATGACGGATGGTAGGACTTTAATTAAACGGGGAATTAATCGAGACTTGCCGTACTAATTAATAAACCAGAATCTTATTGCGATTTCGTATTGTGTGATTGCCTGTTCTACTACTTGCGGTTACCTTAAAAACTCATCTCTCGAGAACTAATTTAATTTATAGCCATGTGTTTGAAGTTTCGATTAGTTGATTTCAATGTAGGAATTGTGTGTCAAACAAACTTAGTAAATAACTAAAATGTAAAATGGAAAAATGGACATTTTCTTCTGAAAGTTGAATAGGAAGTATACATAAATCTAATATTTTTTAGATCCACGTATCAGGTGTTAGTATGTTTTATCCACATCGGTTTACAACGGAATAAACACTTTACGACCAGAGGCAGGAGCGGTTAAACACCAGTGACGTGTCGCTATCTGCAATTAAACGCGAACTCCCTATTTATATTTATGTGAGCATTAATTTCACTACATGTTTCGCCCGACGTGTAGGTCGCTATTAAATCTGCTATTTTGGAATTTTACTATTATAAATAAAAAGAGCCCCCTAATTTAGCCAAAATTAAAACGGGTACGACGCATATTTTCGAAACAATTAACTAAAAAAAGCAATTAAAAATCAATTAATTGTTATTAGGAAAATGCCGCGTTTATCTGGGGAGTTTGTGTTCTGCAATAGCACAAAGCTCTCCGGTTCGTTAAATAAATAAAGTGGGTAGCGCGCTTTATAGCCGCAAATTTTCACTTTTGGCGATTCGTCATTACGAGCATAAAATTTCCATATTTTCACTTATACAACTTTATTGCGCCGTTACAATTGAGGTCTAAAAAATGCGTTACGACCGAAAACATAATAATAATAATAACCTTGTTAGTTTTATTAGGATAAACTTTATGCCCATGAAATCATAAAAAATATTTTTTAACGACGAGGGATGAAAAATGCAGGATAACGCTTAGATACATTGAGCGATATTGAATTTTTTAATAAAAAAATATTTATTTTGCCAGCCAGAACTATCTCATCAAATGTTTGCGACTTTCCCTTAAGGCCCCGCACACAGGAATCCTGTTTTATTACTTTAATTTCGGAAACGCTATCGCAACCATCGATGCTTCGTATATTATCGCAGGAAGTCTTTAAGGGTAGGAGGAAACAGGACGTGAAGATTTCTAGACGTGCAGTAAGTTTTAAACAAACGGATTTGCAGATAGGAATTTAAAGGCGCACTTAAATACAGAACATCAAACAAAGCTTTCGCTTAAATCTCCGTATATGTGTGCACTTAGGGCGAATTCAATTTAAATCGCAGTAACAAACTCATAACCAGGTATCGGGGAGGTGGCTACGAACAAGCCACGTAATTTTCTTAAGTGGCAATAAAGTTATTTTAGATTAATAACTCCAACCTTACTTAAAGGGTTAACGTTTCCTTTAATTTTCGACAGGGCGAATTCTTGCCAGATTTCATTAGCGCAGAAAATATTTTCTAAAACTTCGTTTATGAAAACGGTATTTCATCAGCGAGTGAAAATGCAAAAACTTGAAAAAAAAAACTCACCCGAAACTTTAGCGCAAGTTGTAGCTGTGCTTAATTAGCAAAACCGGCAACAAAAATAAAAGTTGGATAGTTTACAGCTAGTGGTTAACAAATTTTAATTTATTAATATTACGAGGTTCGATCGAAAAAAAAAGATCATAAAAGTCCATAGTCGGTTTTTGGTGAGCTTTTCAGAACTGTGTCTTAAATGGGTAAAGCTAGCCGCTACCTATAATAGTAACGCTGGCGTTTCGCAATTTCCTTTCAGTTTCGTAGAATATATTATTTTTATATTCATAGTTAATAGCAAACTTCAAATGTCTGTAACTTTATTAACTTAAGTTTGAACGATCATCAAAGTGGTCTGAATTGCGAAGTATAAAATTTTGGAAAGAAACTGAAAAGTTGTTTCAAACCATTTTATGTCGTTTGAATACGAAAATTGCGTTTTTAGAAAATTTATGCGGATGATTAGAGGAAAAAAATAGAGAAAAGCCGCAAGTTGTGCATCTGTCAGAGGCTGATTAGATTCGTCGAGTCCACCTGCCGAGTCTTTGCAAACGTAATCTGATTGTTTATTCGCAATATGTGAAGGAGCCCGAAGGCTTTCAAAGGTTTATTCGACCGGAAGACATTGATAATACTACACAGTAGGGAAACGACTCGATATAGAAAATGTCCTTGTTGAAATGCAATCATATCGTTCGGACGTCCGTCCACTTCTTACTATACTGCAAAAGTTTCTTTTGACAAAGAACCGACCCCCTGGATTTCCTAAATTAAAAATACTCATGTTGTCGTAAACAAACGACGCGATATTATTTAGGCAATCGATACCGTAATTTATTATGCACAGAGCAAATGGATTTTGAGAACAAGCGCCATTTACAAATTTTCTATACTAAATCCGCTTTCAAAACTCGCATTATGTTACATTTTTTATTAAGAGTGACAATGGAAGTCGTTGTTAAAAAATGCAGCTTTAGTAAAGTAATCACGAGTGACGATGCGACGAATTTAGTCGTTATTGTGCCCCCTAAAGATAAAATATCTGCAAACGCCTCCTATCGCAGGAAATAATTAAACTTTATTGGAATTGGAGCACAGGATCTGAGGACCGCCGTATCAAATCACATATAAATAATAATAAGTATCGATTCGAATTCTTCGTCCTTTCGCGCAAAAAACTCTAAACTTTCAATTTTAGAAAGCTCCCCCCTCCCCCGTTAAAACGGAATTAATCAGAGAAATCCGTGGTGCGAGGTAAAATTATAATAAATCTAAACAATCCTTCCATACTGTCACCCCATAATTACAACTGTTTGTAAAACTGGTAGGGCAAAAATAATATATGATGAAACAATGTCCAGAACAAAGAATGACGAGAGTGTAGGATTTCTGGCCCCAGAGTTCTGTAGATGGGGTGTCCTCATTAGGGCACGAGCGTTAAGCCGCTCACTAGGGCAGTCGTCCCTTTTCGACGTGGGGACCTCATACTTTGCATGTCATCGCAAAAAGCGTTTTACTACGTATTTAATTTTTGCATGATTTATTATTTCGCTTTTGAGTAGTTAATTAGAAAGAATGGTCGAGTTTTGTTCGATGCAAAGCTGTGTGCATTCATTGCTCCATCCATTTGACCAAATTGCGAAAATAATCTAAATAAATAAAAAACGAAGCGGAGTGGCGCAAAATTTTAAATAAATTATTGCCGAGGTGGCAGTAATATTTTAGCAAAATTAAATTTAGTTTTTCTTAAATTGGAATTTTCCTTTGTGATTTCGAAAACTTTTTTGCCAACAAAAGCTTATCGAATCAATTTGGGTGTATAAAGCATACATTTTAAGTCAATCAAAATTCATGTTTTAGTCTAGAAATATCAAAATGGCATCACGAATACACCTAAATCAAATATTCAAAACGATTCGTATTGAATATTTGGATAATCTAAAATGCGAGGATCGCATGCTAAACGAGGATTGCTTACAATCGGTGTATAATGCAACGCCATTCTAGAATTTAAAATGCGCAAAAGGGGAGATAACTACCTATAATTCCATCATGGAACCAATTTTATACACGAAATTTCAAACTTTTTTGTGTCGAAAACGCAAATTGTATTTCACTTCAACCGCTAAATTTCTTCGTTATCCTTTATGGTTCTTATAGAAAATATGCCAAAATCAGTCTTCCAATATAATGAAAGGATAAATACAGGAATAAGTGCATTAACAGTGGACTACCCCTTGTGAGCAGAGTAAATAGAAGCTCTGGCTCTCATTTAGCATCGCGCACGTCGTTGGCGGGTAATCTGCATTTTAGCATAATAAAAAGAGAGGCAAGGAGGAATCGAGCTCGCAGAAAAGTAGTAAATCCAATAGAATAGCGCACATCGAAGGACCCTTTTGAAAAGCAATAAATGTTTACATTTGAGAAGCAGTAGAATAACATAATAATAGCTTGTCGAACGATATGACCCATTTCAATACAACCCGCAGCGAAGCGCTGCATCGGACAGGACAGGAAATTCGTTTCTGATGCACGTCGCTCAATTCCCGAAGAGCTTCTTAATCTACGATTATTGGCCACTAAAATTTCACAATACATGGCAACAACATTTTATTATTTTGCAAAGCCGAACGCGCAATTTTAAAAACCTACCGGAGCCGCTAATTTGAGAGGATTACGCTTTGAGCCAGACAGTACAGATTTTGTAATTTCGATAATGACCTTGATAACAGCAAAATATGGCGTTTTTGCAAATCCTCAGGCATTTATTCCTCCAACGGGAATTAAACAAGGATTTAATCCGCATAGGGGACACGCAGATAAAGGGGTTCATTTTTCTCGTAATTTTATTATGCCAGCTCCACTCCATTCTAATTGTTCCTCTCATATTGTAAGTTAACATTCTCTCGGCACAGTTTTGTTATTCGAAATTCATATTATACTACAAGCTGTTACACTATCCCCTTTCAAAACGACGCATCTTGACATTTATTTCGTATTTGCATAGAATCAATTAAAACTCAAGAGTATTGGTATGTTCAAAGGGTTTCGATTCCAATTTAAAAACAATAAATTCATTCGACGCAGAAGAACTTTTTATGTATCAAACCAATTCTATTTTTTTTCAGGTTTTCTATCCCTCTTTTTCTATCAGTTGGTCACAATCTCATTTGGTTGCCCACCCCCGCTCAAAACGTCCGAAAGTCACAAATTAAAAGTTCTCTTCTTATTTTTCTAAACTCGAATTAAAATGGATCTAAAATGAAATCCTAATTAACTGGGCTAACCCCCTACACCCCCCTGATCACCGTTGTTGTAAAGATGTTTAAAATCAAGATAAAACAAAAAAAAAATTCAAAATTTTGAATCTTTCAAAAATATGTTTTTAAATAAAATATATTTTTATTTTATTCAAAAAATTTCTAGTCTAGGGATTTTTACTATATTTTCATATTCTCAGGTTTAATATTAATTAGCTGGCTCTGCCCAGTATTATTACTTACACAACTTCAGTACTACTACAACAGTAAAAAAAATAAACTCACCGTTTTAGTTCCTTTCAGCGACCGCTTCCCAACTGAATGTGAAGCGTTTAACTTCACGATGCCATTTATTAAAAGCTATTGAGCAATCCAAATCTACGGAGAAAAAAATTAGTTACATGCGGTTATTTGTAATTTACTACTTCAGTATTACGTAAAAGTTTTTCTTACCGAGCTACAGTTTGAGCATTTAAAGAAAAATGCATTTTTTCACAATTTTAAACAACTTTATAGAATAAACTGACGGAGAGAAAATTTTTTATTTATTTTAGAAAATTAATAATTATAATAAATTTTTATTTTCGGACTTATTTAAATCTAGCCTTGATTGATGGATTAATTGTTGGCTTGACGATGGTCAATTTGGCGAATTAACATACTCAGCAATGAAAATCTACGGATGAAAACAGTTAGTTACCTCTCTGCAATTTCTACTTCAGAACGTAAATATAATTTTACTTACCCAACTGTTCCTGCATTTAAAAGAAAATGCATTGTTTCACAATTTTAATCAATTCACTTGCTATATCACTAGAAAAAAAATTTTACTAACCTGGATTGCTGCAAAACCCACGACGTGGACCCTACCTGCAATAATAAAGAAAATCTTTCGTTAGTTGTCATTTCAGATGAGAATGGTTTTTGTTAAATTACCTTTATCACTGTAGTCCTTTTACGTTATTCCTCCTGACCACAATAGCTTTTTCATCGTACTTTGCAATAAAAGTTAGTCCCTCACACACCCGAACACTTTAACATTTAGTTTAACGGTTTCGAATGAAAATATTTTTAATGAACACTTAGCACTACTTTTTCACTGAAGTATTAAAAAAATGATTCACGATTATTAATTCATAAGCTTCCATCAAGCTTATTCACAAAGATTCGTACTCGGCACGACACACTCCCGTTCACGAAACACGAATTTCGCGTACACGCACTTTATGTTGATCTTAGCTGAAAATGGAAAAAAAATTTTCAATTCTTATTGTAATTGTACATTTTGCAATGGAGGTTATAAATAATAATAAAATGATTTAATCTTTGGAATAAATGGTAATTCTGGTAGATTTTTCTTGTGCCGAAAACGAATCTGATCTTGAAATTGTTCCAGCATGTCAGGTTTTTTGAAATTTCAGATTAAATTGCCAAAAAATGGTCATGATTTTTTTAGGAAAGCAAATTTTTGGTTTCAATTTTAGTACTGCCACTTATAGATTTAAAGTCATTTTCCTAAATCAATCTACGATTTTTTCAAGTGAAGATGTACTACAATTTTGAATTCAAGACTTTTACTCATGGAAAGTCACCCGTTTTACCGTTTCGAACTTACTTTTCGACAAATTCTTTATGATTCTGCCTACATAGGGGTTCTTTAGGTCGATAATAATTAATTAATACTCAATTCAATAATTTGGAAAATAGTTATTTACATAAAAGTCAGGATAATTACAAATTACTGACAAGGAGCAATGTTGAAATGGCTCGACACGTCCTGTATTAAATTTTTCCGAAAATCGTAAAAAATCAAAATTTGAAAACACTTGAAATTGAATAGCATTTTTAAAATGAGCAAAATTCAAGTTTTTCAATTTATTCACTCGATAATAATTATAAACAACTATTTTATAATTACTAATTATTACCGGAGTAGTCTGGGAAATTCAATTTCCCTGCACGTACATACATAAGCAGGGAAATGTTTCGATTACAATTTCCGGAAAAAACATTTTAAAGCTAGATAATAGTGCTATGCGATGCAATTGTGGAAAATTGAAACAAAAACATTTGGTTCCTTAAAAAAATCATAAAAATGGTTAAAATAGCCATTTTTGGCCATTTAAGCTGAAATTTCAAAAAAACCTGACGTGCTGGAGCAATTTCAAAGTCAAATTCGTCAAATTCACAAGAATCGCCCATTCTTGAAACTGAGAAAAGCGCAATTTCGCAAGTCAGTGTTGCCCAATTTTTGTAGCATTAAATTTTCTAAAATTGAAAGTTTTCCTTAAAATTTGACCTTCTAGACTAGTGCTAAAGCCTTTGAAAATGGTAAAAAGATAAAAAAAATATTAGTAGGCTGAAACCCATTGGAAAAAGAAGAGAATATAACAAAAATGAATCTGAGTGTTGGAAGTGGAAGGGGGTGAGATTTTAAGGGTAAAAAACGGTTTATCTCGGTTTTCGGAAAACTACAAGTCCTATCGACAAAAGTTAACTAGCAAAGTTGTAGGTAATAAAAAGATCTACAACTTTTGTATTTACAATTTTTTCGCATAACCTCAAAATTTATGTGAAAAATTCAAAAAACCAAGTTTTTGGTTTTTTATTTTTATTTTTACAAAAAATTCTTATTTTTCACGAAATTTGGTGAAAACTTGCTTTTGATTGATTGATGATTTAAAATAATCATTTTTTCGCCTTATTTTGACTTAATATCGAAAAAGCACCCTAATTTTCAATCGAAAATTCTCAGGTCAAAATATTAGCTGTTTTAAAAAAGTCTGTAAGCTTTTTGTTTGTTGAAATCTCTACTTTCTGATGGTGTAAGAATTACTATTGTAAATGCTTTTAGAAAATGCAAAGAAATGAAAAAAACTTGAATCGGAAAATTCTTTTTTAATCATTATGTACAATTTTGAGCTATTTATTAAAATTTACACTTTAATTACTCGAAAAACATAAGATTCCATGTTACATTGATAAACGAAAACAAATTCGAGTAATTAAAGTGTAAATTTAATAAGCTGATAATTTGACGCGAGAATTTTCGATTGAAAATTAGGGTCCTTTTTCGATATTAAGTCAAAATAAAGTGTAAACGTGAATATTCTAAATCAAAAAAATTACAGTGTATCTGGGACATAAAAAAGTAAGCTTTCACCAAATTTCGTGAAAAAAAATTTTTTTTTGTAGAAGATAAAAATAAAAAACCAAAAACTTGGTTATTTGAATTTTTCACATACATTTTGAGGTTATATGAAAAAATTGTAAATACAAAAGTTGTAGATCTTTTTATTACCTACAACTTTTCCATTTAACTTTTTTCCATAGGACTTGTAGTTTTGCAGAAAATCGAGATACACCGCTTTTTACCCTTAAAATCTCACCCCCTTCCACTTTCCCGAACTCAGATCGCCCGTAAATTATTTTTTCTTTCAAAAATTATCTACCTTGGACTATTCAGTTGTAAAGTCTTTTCATATTACTAAAATATGACTGGTAATTTTTGTCAGATTTTTATAATAATTATTTTGCAAGTTATGGACAATATAAATTTTCGAAAAATCGATGGAACGCTCCCATTCAAATATAAATATCTCTGGTTCTATTGAACTTACAAAATTCTGTCTTAGCTCATTTTAAAGCTCTTGAATTGTACTTTCGTTGTAACTTTATTATATTTTATGAAAGTTGAAAATTCGATGATTGCTAAAACAATTTAACTTTGAAATCGATTTTTAACTAACTTTACCATCATGGAAAATTTTGAAAAAAATATTTGATTGGTTTACATGACCTAAGTTTCAAAAAATGATTGGTTGTGGGAATAATTCTTGTAATAATTTATAATAACTTAAAAAAAATATGAAACTAAGCAGGCTTTTTAAAAATTTTTAGTTTTATTTATTTAAATAGCACAAAGGCGTTACTCATTATAGGAGAAGGAGGGATGGTAAAATTATTACGCAATATTTGTAAATGGAATAGAAATCTAATAAGATTTGCTTTGATTTACATTGATTTATTCATTCAAGCAAGGAGAATGCATTTGCATGGAAAAATTCAAAATTAAACTTAACACAAAACAAAAGTCGCGAAGAAGTTTCGATTTGGATGACTCATTCGTGAATTTTCTTTTGTGTGCTGATAAGAATTCAAACACTTACATTTTAGTTGTTAAATACTCTGGAATCCGTTTGGTCAGCACCAGCACAAACAGGAACGTGGAAGAATGTTTTTCCGTTTTCCCAAAACGAACACACTAGATTTGCGCATTATAATATCACAAAAACGTCATTTCACGTCATTAACCGACTGCAACACAAATATTTAATCCTAAGATTAATTTTGCACCAACAACAAACTAAAGAACTTACGTTTTTATTGAATATTCTAGAAGAAACTAAACTGTCCATTGCATTGTGACGCGTTCGAGTTGTTCTTCAATTGTTTTAAAAATGACGTTGCTACTTCAAAAACAATATAAACCGAAAAACACTTGCGTCTGTCAAGTCGAAACAAAAAAATAAACCGTTGATGTGCAAAGTTTGGCAGCAGAAAGAAATCAAAACGTTGAGTAAATTAATACCACTTGATTTTTACCGATAAATACTACGAATGACACATCGTCGTTACATGTGTTAAAAATTCGTTAAAAACCTTATCAGAACCACCACCTTTTAGAAAACAAAAAAGGTGTAATTCGAATTACGATGAACAGCGCCGCTCGTACTCAGTCATTTGTTTGTTTAACGCCTTTGCAATAACATCGTATGAAGAAAATCTGGAAAAAGTTGACTGTGCAATTCTCTTTGGTAAGTATATATTTTCCAACATTAAAATTTTCCAACAGTGTAAATTTTCAATTTTGTTGACAAATTTTCCCATTATTTTGTAAATTTCGAGAAAACACTCGATCGGTGTCCTTATTTTCGTTCTGTAATTTTGATTAGTTTTCAAAAGCCGATTTTAGAAACTTAATTTTTTTTAGCTTGCCGTTCTGCCACCTGAGGTGGCCCACTTCTGACGTCATAAATGTACTAAGCGATTCATTTCTGACAAGTTTCGACCAGTCGAGAAGCGGTGATTCTTAGGGGAAACTTAAAGAAAATATTATATTTTAATGGTTAATTATGAAAAGTATCAAAGAGAAAACCTTTTTTTAAAGTTAAGTCAGTGATTATGAAACTTTGGTTTAATTCTGTTGAAGTGCAGTGTCTTTTTAAAACAATTGAACAATTCAGATTTGTCACAATGCAATGGACAGTTTGGTTCTTCTGGAATATTCAATAAAAACGTAAGTTCTTTAGTTTGGTGTTGGTTCAAAATCTAAAAATTAGATATTTGTGTTGCAGTCGGTTGATGACGTCGAATGACGTTTTCGTGATGTAATGCGCAGTTAGTGTGTTCGTTTTGAGAAAACTACGTTCCTGTTTCTGCTGACCAAAAGGATTCCAGAGTATTTAACAACCAAAACGTAAGTGTTTAAATTTTTGCTTTCACACCAAAAGAAAATTCACGAATGAGTCATCTGGAATTTAGAAGAAAACTTCTTATTCGGGACTTTTGCTTTGTGTTCAGTTTGATTTTGTTTTCCCATGCAAATACTTCAACAGGATTGTACATAGTATTTGCCAAGTATAGCTCATGTGGATTTTCTTTTTTTTTTGGTTTGTTGTCAAGGTGAAAATTGTAATCAATTAAAAACTGTTGGGAGAATCCATACGTGGCAAAAACAAAAAGTCATGGCCTTCGATGATTTTGTGATTTAATGAATAAATCAATGTAAATCAAAGCAAATCTTATTAGATTTCTATTCTATTCACAAATATTGCGCAATAATTTTACCATCCCTCCCCTCTCCTATAATGAGTAACGTCTTTGTGACGCATAAATAAATAAAACTTAAAAATTTTAAAAAACCTGGTTACTTTAATACTTTTTTAAGTTAGTATAAATTTTTACAAGAATTATTCCCACAACCAATCAATATTTAAAATGTAGTTCATGCAAACCAATCAAGCGGTTTTATTTATTTTTAAAAAAAATTTTTTAGTTTTTAGTCCAGAATCAAATAATTAGTGGGAGTGATTTTTTTGTTTTAAACTTAGGAGGAGGTGTTAGGTAGTCTAAATTTCGATTTTCGGGAAAATCCCCCAATTGCGTTTTCCTGATTCAAAGGGTGGTTTCTTGTTATTTCAAATAACTTGCTTATTTTCAACTTTAGAGTAAAAATGATAATAACCAAAGTTGTCAGATATGTAATTCCCCACAAGTTTAAATCATGTGATTTTTACCTTAGGATCGATATTTGTAGAGTTACACTGCAAATAGGGGTGAAAAACGTTTTTCTCAGTTATCCCGTTTATTTATCATGTTTATCGTAATCATGGTAATGAGTAATTAGGTAGCAAATTTTATTTCTTTCACCTTTGGTAATCAGCATTTTTACCGATTTTTAGTCTTAATTTGACTGGACTATATCGAGATAAAAAATGTCAAAGTTACAGTGCGATCACATTGATTTAAAGGTCAGTATCTCGACAATCAGAAATGTCAGCATTACCAAAAATTGCCAAAATAGTTATGAAAATCTTGTAAATAAGTATAGGTACCAAATTTCAAAAGAGTTACTTGTTTTTAGTTCTTGAGTAAATTAAATTATTATTCTAAAAAATAGTACAAAAGCTTCAAGATTTAGTAAATTATGGTAACGTCTGATTCCGTAACACAGGAGTCTCCAAACTACCCACGAGTACCACCGGGCCTGACGTGCCCGGTATCATCAAATCATACAAAATAATAAGCAGATATTTTATTTACCGACTAAAAATGGTTGTCAAAACACAACAAAAAGTTGTTATCTGATGAGCTAAGATCTTGCCCCTTGAGGCTTTTTGGAGCAATCAGTCTGGCCCTTATAAATATAAAATATCCACCGATATTTATTTCTTAAGGGGTTAGGCCACTTTGACCGGCTGAAAATGAGCCTTTATGAGGCTCAAATGAGGTTTTAACAGCTTATTCTACACATCTCAAGGTATACAAACATATTTTTTTTGTATTTACTTGAAATTTTAACTGTAGCTTCTCGGATAGATTCTCTAGAGATGTACCCATGATTATTGAAATATATGAATTTTTCAAAACATAGCATCAGAGAAATCGATCTTAATTTATTTATAAAATAAAAAATTGTTAATCAATCGTAATAATCGTGTGTACTTCTCTAGAGAATCTATTTAAGAAGCTACAGTTAAAATTTTAAGTCAACCGGCTGAAAATAGTTTGAGTTCTACTCTGTTTGCCGCGGACCTCCTAAAATAAAAAGTAATTTCGTCTTATCTCTTGCCATGCTGCCATTGCGTATATTAAATCAAAATAAAAAATAGTTTTGTATACCTTGAGATGTGTAGAATACGCAAAGCTGTTAAAACCTTATTATTATCGCTTCAGCCCGTTAAAGTAGCCTAACCCCTTAAGATGGGAATTTAGCAGTCGAAAGTAAATTGAAATCGATGCTATCATTTTACCAGATTTTAAAGTGATTGCTGAAATTCTTCGTTCGACAGGTTCGAATCTTGTCCGCAGTGTTTCTTTTGGATAAAGAATAAACCATTTTATTATTATTTATAACCTCGATTACAAAATATACAATCACAATAACAATTAAATTTTTTTTTTATTTTCAGCTAATATCGGCGTGAGTGCGTGAACGTGAAATTCGTGTTTCGCGTACGAGAGTGTGAAGTGTCGAGTACGAGTTTTTGTGAATAAGCTTGATGGAAGCTTATGAATAAATAATCGTGAATCATTTTTTTTAATATTTGAGTGAAAAAGTGGTGCCAAGTGTTCATTAAAATAATTTTTCATTCGAAACCGTTAAACTAAATGTGAAAGTGTTCGGGTGTGTGAATGACTTACGTTTATTGGAACGATGAAGAAGCTATATCGTGGTCAGGACGAATAATGCGAAAGGACAACAGTGATAAAGGTAATTTAACCAAAACCATTCTCATTTGAAATGAGGACTAACGAAAGATTTTCTTTATTATTGCAGGTAGGGTCCACGTCGTGGGTTTTGCAGCACTCCAGGTTAGTAAAATTTTCTCTCCGGTGATGTAGCCAGTGAAGTGTTTAAACTTGTGAAAAATTGCATTTTCTTTTAAATGCAGAAACTATAGTTGGGTAAGTGAAAATGTAGATAACTAATTTTTTTATCCGTAGATTTTTCGCTAAGCTTTTAAAAATGCCATCGTAAAGCAAGCAATTAATCCATCAATCAAGGCTAGATTTAAATAAATCCTAAAATAAAAATTATTATTAATAATTTATTAAAATAAATAAAAATTATCTCTTTAGTGATTTAGCCAGTGAATTGTTTGAAATTGTGAAACAATGCATTTTCTTTTAAATGCCCGTTAGGTAAGAAAAGTTTTTTTACGTTCTGAAGTAATACTATGCATATAACTAATTTTTTTTCTTTTTTTTCCAAAAAATGACATCGTTAAACCATCAATTAATCCATTAATCAATAAAAATTAACAAAACATTTTAGCGGTACATGAAGGCACTGAAACTATGGAGTTCAGAATGGCCACTTGAGCCCGGTTTATCGGTCCAACGTCATTAGGTTTTGATCTGAAGCAAAACCTATCCCAAGAGTCAATTTGCTCTTGTTGCTAGAAGCAGAGATGGAATTGCTGAAACTAGCATTGGAAGGGAAATAATATGTTAAAAAGGATAAGGTAATTACTAATTACAATATTAAACCAAAGAAAATTATGTTCAAGTTTTCTAATCCGAACCAGATTAGTAAATCTAACCAGATTTGTAAAATTAAAAAATGGGACACGGGGAAAAAACCAATTTGATTCAATAACATTTGTTTTTTCACTTGAAACAAATCAACTTTTTTTATGTTTTTCAGCTTATTTCGATTAAGCCCTGCAATGAAAAAATATTTATAGTAAGTTTCATTAATTTAAAGAACCCATCATTGAATTTTCATTGTATACAGCTTTTGGATTCTTTGAACATACTTTTTACAGAAAACATGATAATGACAAGATAATTAAACAAAGTTTCTTTCTTTTCAGTTCAAATCGATATTGAGGTCCGCGTACGCGAAAATCGTATTACGCGAACGGGAGTATGACGTGTCGAGTTCGAATCTTTGTGAATAAGCTTGATGGAAGCTTTCTTAATGATCGCGAATAATTTTGTTTTAATACTTGAGTGAAAAAGTTGTGCTAAGTGTTCATTAAACATTTTTTTTATTTGAAGACATTAAAAAAATGTGAAAGTGTTCGGGTGTGTGAAAGACTTACCTTTATTGGAAGGAACGATGAAGAAGCGATCGTGGTCATGACGAATAATGCGAAAGGACTACAGTGATAAAGGTAATTTAACAAAATCCATTCTAATTTGAAATGACAACTAACGAAAGATTTTCTTTATTATTGCAGGTAGGTTCCACGTCGTGGGTTTTGCAGCAATCGAGGTTAGTAAATTTTCTCTCCAGTGATGTAGCGAGTGAAGTGTTTAAAATTGTGAAAAATTGCATTTTTTTTAAATGCAGAAACTCTAGTTGGGTAAGTAAAAATTTTTTTACGTTCTGAAACATAATTGCAGATAGGTAACTAATTTTTTTATCCGTAGATTGTCATTGCTCAGTTTGTTAATTCGCCAAGCTTTTCATCGTCAGGCTATCAGCTTATTAATCCGTCAATCAAGGCTAGAAAAAATAAAATTTACAAAGCATTTCGTAAAATCTGTAAACTCCAAGCAGACGAATAGTAAGGTAAGACTCAATCCAGTTGGGAAACGGTACATGAAAGGGATTAAAACTATGGATTTCAGAATGGCCACTTGAGCCCGATCTATCGGGCCAACGTCAGTCTCCAAAAAAACAAAATTATATTCCTTAATTATTTTTCTAAAATTTGTTTCTATGCGCAAAATGAAAGATTTTTTTAATAATAAGTCAGAAAGTAATTTTTATATGTTCTGAAGTAGGAACGAAAATCCACGTTGTATTAGGGGAAATTGCAGATTTGCTGGTTTTGCATTGTTGTGACAATTATAATTACATAAATTACGTCCAAATCAATTCTCATAATTCGTACAATATTTGTTTATTTGGTTGGTTATCACTTTGAATTTTTAAGAAAACATTATTTACATAATATATTTTTTAGTAGTGATAAGTGTCGGCCTCGTACAAGATATAATTCCACTTATATTAGATTTTTACTCCCTCTCACCTCCCGAAGGTTTGTTTATAACTTATTTGACTTGCAAATGCGATTTTTTTTGAAAATTATTTTAAAATCTTTCATTTTTGCTATTTTAAGCGGAATTAGTGGCAGCTGATATGGGGAGGAGAATGGGGCGGCCGCCGCCCTTCCAAAACAGAATATAAAATCATCATTGAATATAAACTACCAGCCGCCACTGAATAAAATCAAGTTCCTTTGCATCGTCGCACCCAATATTCAAGTATGCTGCAGGCACCTACAGAGACCAGAATTATTGCTCTACTTTCATGTACCACAGCAGATAAACAAAATTTTTTCACATATTTTATGATAACTGGGGGGCGTAGCTCAGATGGTAGAGCGCTCGCTTAGCATGCGAGAGGTACCGGGATCGATGCCCGGCGCCTCCAAATTTTTTAATATAAAAAAAATATTGCAAAATTTCTTTCTTCGCTTTAGCGCATAGTTTCTAATCAGTGATGGATCATTTTTGTTATTCTACAAATGTCATATCGTAGGTCTCGACCCGCAGAACGATAAATTCGAAGTGAGTAAACACAGCAACCACAATTTTAAAGTGCTCGGCAAGATTATGTCACATTGGATTTTGTTATCCATTATTATTTTAATTATTCCTCTTCTTCATTGTCAGCAGGAATCTTCAGATTTATTGCAATCAAGTGAGTAAATGTAGCAAAAAAATTAAATATGAAAATAAATTATAATTTACTATTAGGACTTGCGACGTCGGCGTCGTCGTGCGTAACACCCAATAACGATACTGGAATTTGTGTAGAAATCAAAAAATGCACCAAGTTTTTAAACTCGGTTGAGACAAATCGGGATTTTATAAATAATTCGTGGTGCGGTCCAATAACCCATGATCATAAGCAATTAAAAATCTGTTGCGGAAAATATACGAATTACATAAACCAAGGTTGGTAATTTATATTTAAATTAATGATGTGACGGGATTATGGGGAAATTTAGCGATTAATATGACAATTTTACTCTAGCTAAACCTTCCACCGATCGTCCTCAAAATGTTAAAACGAATCCTTTTCCGAAAACTTGCGGTAACCAAACTTTTATGTTAGTATCGCGAGTAATCGGTGGAACGGAATCAGCTCTAGGGGAATACCCATGGCTGGCCAGGCTGAAACATAGAAGAAAAAGTGGAGTGGAAAACTTTGGCTGTGTAGGTTTTTTAGTTTCCGAAAAGTTTGTGATAACTGCAGCCCATTGCGTTCGTTCCAAAACAATGGACTACCTAGGGCCGGTGTAAGTAAATGTCAAAACGTTGGAAATCGGGGATTTACGCAAATTTTCAGATATCAGGTGCAGTTAGGAGAACATGACACGGAGAGAGACCCAGACTGTGTATTTCTAGGAAAAAAGAAAATTTGTGCGGAAAGTCCACAAGTTTTGAGAACTGCAAAACCGATTGTACATCGGGATTATGTAGAAGATAGCATACAACATTACCACGATATTGCGGTTATACCGCTAAAGGAAGCTGCACGTTTCACGCGTAAGCAAAAGCATTGCAGGAAGGATGTGTAGTAATAATAATAGTAGGGGGTTTTTAGGCTATGTGTATCCTATCTGTTTAGCTGAAAGACATTTCGAAGAATCGGAATATTGGATTTCTGGATGGGGAAAAACAGAAACTAGTAGTTTATTCCCCTTGGTAAAATTGAACAAAAAGATTTAACTTGTTTATCTTGTAGGACGTAGCAGTTCAACGAAATTAAAAGTTTCGTTGCAGAAATCAGACAGATCTGAGTGCATCGAGAATTACGAAAGAGTAGGAGTGAATGTTTTGAAGTCGCAAACCTGCGCGGGAGGTGAAGAAGGACGTGATTCTTGTTCTGGTGATTCTGGAGGGCCTTTAATGGCACGAAATGGTTTGGATCCTTGGCACGCAGTTGGAGTCGTTAGTTTTGGTTTAGGTTGTGGTTTGGAAGGCTGGCCTGGAATTTATACAGATATTCCTTATTATTATCCCTGGATTAAAAAGGTTATGAATCGTTACTTAAGAAAGCACGACAGCAAATAATGTAATTCCACATATTTCATAAAATAAAAAACCTGTCCTATTGCAGTGCTTAAAGAATTCATTAATTTTAATTACGTGAGGCGATTTTGTGAGATGTGAGATGTTGTGACATTTGGCTCGATCCCTCCCTCTAGTTTCACATGAAATTGTTTCTATTGTAACCCAGTTCGCTCGCAATTTTAGAGTTTCTTGCGGAAAAAAAAAATTACGTGATATTTGCCGATACCCCCCTTTCCACCGTGAGATTGGGTGAGATTCCTACGCCCATAAACGTCTCACCCCCTTAATGGACGTCCCCTTAAGGGGTTAGGTCCACCTAAGACGTGAAAATATGGTTCATTTTGTCAAAATGAGTCAAAATTTCAATTTTTGTTAAAAAAAGGCAGTATTGGTTTATAAACTGTCAAAGACTAATTTTAAACGTTTAAAGGAAGCACGCAAAATTTGAGATAGACTGACAGGTTTTTCAAATATGATGCTCACCGCAAAGCGTGTTTTTAAAACATGTTTGTCGAAAGTTGCACTCTAACTCTGTTATTTACAGTAGAATCTCTATAGCTCGACCCTGTCAAGCTGGACTATTCTGAGAATTTCTCTTATGGGTAGACAGATGCTTATGAGCTGATGACGCACAAGTTGTGAGTCTTATAGCGCCAAAATGCAGAAGACTCCAAAATTGTGCGTTTTTAATTTAATTTTCTATAAAATCTTAAATTTTAATAAAAAAAATATTTGAACGGCGACGCGGATGCGCCGGCGGTCTCCATATCAAGACAATAACTCATAATACGCTAAGCGAGAAGTCACGAATTGTGATTTAATTCATATTTTCTTTGAAAGTAAAATAAGTAGTGAGCGGCCTTTAATTGCGTGAGACGATTTTTCGACCTTCTCTCCTTCTGGTGAGACGTCATAAGATTTGGTTTAACCTTCTCTCCCCCTTTTTCCTATTTTTTGTATTATTGTGAGTCTGAGTCTATTTTTAACCAAGTTGGGCCCTAGGGTCTAGCAGATTTTCGGGACCCTTGAGTCGATTTTTGGTGGGTCGCGACTAGGTTTACAATGTTTGAAAACCTATGATCCGAGGGGCAAGGCACAAGGCAGATTTTTGTATACTAAATTTCTTTCTACGAGGTTTTTCCAAGACTTTCCCAGATATCCTTACACTTGTACACCAGATTTCCCCTAAAGTTCCTCCCTCAGTCTGATCTATGAAATATATTTTGTAAAATAATTTTAAATTATTTTTAAATTATTATTTCTTTCAGAACAAAATACATTTTTTATAGTTTGCATCAGTACACACTGAATTCCCACCCATTTAATTCAAAATAAATCATATTCCATACTATTGACTTCTCTCTCTTCCTTTATTAGTTTAAGAAATAATAAACTAATAAAATGATGATACTTGAAGTTGTATTGTATAATCAAGTTACGGGGTAAACAAATTACTGGTGTACTAAAGCACTAAAAGGTGTTCCTCCTGAACAATTTGGTTTTTAAAGAGGGAGAGTTCTTAATTTAATCAAATTAATCAAAAAAAAACCGGGGGGTCTGGGGGGCATGGAATGCCCTCCAGTACATCAGTTATTAATTGACTCAATAACTTGATACTGGAATTAATGTTAACTCAATTACTACCGCCCAGACCCCCAAAAATGGAAAGTTTGTTCGCATATTTTTGAATTAATTTTATTAAAAAAGAAGCTTTTTCACTTTCAGAACTAAGTACCCTTACACCGGAGAGTTTGGGGAGTATAGCATACCCTCTGGTGCACTCGTAATTTGTTGGCTGTACTGGAGGGCATTCAATCCCCCCCAGACCCCCCGGTTTCAAAGCCGAAAGTTTTATGATGTACCAAAAACGTCTCCCATTTTCAGAACCTGTTTTTGGGGTTTCCTACCTTCCTCATCTTTCAGTGAATATATTAAATACATTTTTTAGGAAAACTTGCGATCAGGACCTATTTTTAACTGAGTTGGGCGCTAGGCTCTAGCAAGTTTCAAGTGTAACTAATAGCATCGAAGGTCCAATTTTTGGGTTATTTTATCAGTATTTGATTTTTATTTTACGATTTTATGTTCTCTCTTTTCGAGCCCCTTTGGCCATTGGGCCCTAGGCACGTGCCTAATGCGCCTAATGGTTAAATAGGCCCTGTTGTGAGTTATCTAAATCTTTGAGAATTTTCCAATGCAACTTTGATGTTGTATAGTCAACAATTTACAGAAATTTTGAAATATTAAGTTTATAAAATAAACCAATAACATTCTTCGAAAATTTTAGTTTTTGAAGGTTTTCAATTTTGGGATTGAATCCATCCCCACAATATAAGTTTCGACAATATTTTTCAATTGTTTTTCAATATGTACAAAACTATTTGAAGCTTTTTGGTGCTGAGCAATATTGAAAAGTTACGTATTTTATTTTTACGTTGTAAAAGGTAAATTGGTATGTCAGTATTAAATTCGAAGCATTGTTTATTGTTATCCGAATTAATTTAATTGTTGCTTTTACCAACTTTCCAACAAGTGTAAAACAGGGGTCTCCAAACTACGGCCCGCGGGCCAAATTTGGCCCGCAAGCACTACCAATCCATCCCGCGATAGCCTGATGTATCCGGCCCGCCCTTTATTTGATTTTGATAAATCAAATCAAACAAAGTAATCATACAAAACACAACCAAAAGTAATCTTAATCTGATGAGCTAGCTAGATCTTGGTCCTCGGGGCTTTGTGGAGCAATCAGTCTGGCCCTTAGGTTAAAAAGTTTGGAGACCCCTGGTGTAAAAGTATAAAGATATCAATGTAATATGTATTTTTTCTTAAATTTTCAAAATTTTATTTTAATTGTTTTTCAAATTTTAAATTTTCTTGAAAAAAATATGGATTTAAATAAGATATGGATTTTAATTGTTCATTATTTTCATTATTTTTTTTAACATTTCAAAACAATCTCCCACTGTTTCCTATACTTTGGGAAGCAGACTGTACTAGTACGTTCCAGGATACACAGGATTTACAGGATTTAGGTGGTCCTAGAGACACTTTTTTCTACCCTCATTTTCAATACATAGTCGTGATCGTTTCTGTTGCTGTACACCAACGCTTTAACAGCACTCATTAAAAAATAAACACAATGACTTCAATCAGGGGATCTTGCTGGCCATTTTTGGGATATGCTTTATTTAAAATTTTTTTATTTGATGCCCAAAATGTGAATAGTGAATTTAATTTTTAAAATTTATTATTTATTTATTAATTTTAATTATATTACGAAGAAAAGTTTATTTAATATTTGTAATTTATTGATGTAGAAAGGGGACGTCCATTAATTACGTCAGGCGATTTTTCGACCCTTTTCCCCCCTGGTGAGATTTAGTTCGATCCCCCTCTAATCTCACATGAGATTGCTTGTTTTGTAACCCAGTTTCTCGCAATTTTACAGTTTCTTGCGGAAGAAAAATTTCGTTTTTTCGAAAAAAAAAAAAAACGCTTTAGTCAGTAATGGACGTCCCCTTATCTAATTTTTTAAAAAAATTTTATTTTTGATTACCTGATTCCGAATAAACTGCTCTTTTAAATACTTCAACTGTTGTACAAAGATATACACTTCTCTAACCCCATAAAGGGGACGTCCAGAGGACGAGGCGTTTAGTGGGAGGAAGGGATGGTCTCGAAAAATATCACGTAATCCCTTGCCAGGGAGGGAGGGGGGTTGAAAAATTGCCAAAATTACCTCACGTAATTAATGGAGGTCATTCTACCTTCCTGATCGTGAACGCGAGTTTCCACCACCGTACCGGCGCCGTTACGCAGGCAGTATTCTGCCGATAAGCCTTGTGCCACTGTTGAAAATCAGAAATAAATGATTTATGCTTTGTATAGAGAAAAATGTATAAAAAACTTGACTTCAAAAAATATTTTTTTGGAAATTAGATTAAAAATGATGAATGCTGGATTCTACAAGTATAAGTATAATCCATAAGAAGGTCAAACGGAAAAACGCAGAATAGCACTTCCAATGTCACGAATAAGATACAAATTATGACTAATTAATTAAATGAAGCAATACGGATACTCCTAGATAACTATTATCTATTTCTGTGTAAAGTTCAAAAATTGGAATAAATTGAAATTCCCGAGATTTCAAAACATTAACTAGAATTAAATATTCATATGAATTCAAAAAGAATTAGATTGTTTATCAATACATAAGTAAATGCGTTACATTATAAGTTGCATGACGTGTTAATCAAATTTCCCAGCATCGCATCGCCTTAGTTCAAGATTGCAAATATATGTAAGTTTTCGATACTGGCTTACCAGTTATTGGTTCTGTCTTTATATAAAGCTAGAAACTTCAAGAAGAACAAGTTTCAGTCGTAATCTGTTCTTTGTACAATATTCAAAATGATGCTTTACCTGGGTCTTACTTTGTTTGGATTAATAATCTCAACTGCTAATGGACGTAAGTAAATTTTATTTTTTCAAATTTCAAAAAAGCAATAGGAATTTATAAAATATTAAGGTAATTGAACGAACAATATGTTAATAAATCAAATTCTGTTTTTGCGTCACGATGATAGGGCATGCTGGTCATCGCAAAGTTCATAATGTCAAGAACAAAAATTTTTGTGGTAAACACAAATTTTTATGCTTTTTAGAAAAACGAGCGGTAGCGATCAAGGACGCAAAAAAATATTAATTTTCACCAAACAAAGACTGGTTTTACTAGTAGTGTCATCTGATGTGACCAAGGTCTTGGAGATTAAAATTCTAATAAGCAAAAATATGTTATCTGTTTATTATTAATTTTTCGACAATCAAAATGATGTGTGAAGGTTTACATCGTTAGGATGTTATTCATTTCGTTTCATTGTTTACCACTTAAAAACCCACATCAAAATTTCAAAATTTCAAAACAAAATATTAATTAAAAATTAATTTTTAGAGAGCGCAAGGAGTTGCGTAACGCCAAACGGTGAAAATGCCCGATGCGTTTCGATATACAGTTGCAGCCTGTTATCCAGATTGGTAACAACTGGACAACCTCAAGACGTCCGCTTTTTACGGGAATCCCAATGTGGGTACAGTAACAATGCACCTTTGGTTTGTTGCGGAACTGCCGATGGTTACAGATCAATTACCCAAACCCCTCCCAGAAGAGGCTCAGGTTCCCAATCGTTTAGACGAAACCCGTTACTACCCGATAGAAGTGCATGTGGATTTGAGGTATTTAAAATACATTATATCAATAAAATGTTGTACTGATCGAACTTTTTCAGGATGGTGACCGTATCTTAGGCGGTGTCGAAACTGATTTGCTCGAATTTCCATGGATGGCTCTCTTGCAATACCGCAAAATTACCGGCGGTTATACGTTTTCATGTGGCGGGGCCCTTATTAATAGCCGATATGTCCTAACAGCCGCTCATTGCGTTAAGGGTGCTATTAACGATAAAGTAGGAACACTGTAAGTAAAAAAAAACATTGCCAATGTGTTGTGCTTAAAAAACCGTATTTAGAGTGAGTGTTCGATTGGGCGAATATGACACCGCAAGCGAAATAGATTGCATACCAGAAGGCAGTTCTCGTCCTGGGGATTGCAACCGTGCACCGATAGATGTTGACATTGAAACAGCATTTGCTCATCAAGACTATGACGATAATTCCAGAAGCAGGTACCACGATATTGCGTTGATAAGATTAGCGGAAAACGTTCAACTCAATGGTGAGCATATTTAGTATTATTAACGTAAACGCAAACTATCATTTTTTCTTTGCAGAACAAATTAAACCAATTTGCTTACCATTATCGTCGTCGGAGCGATCGGCGCCCGGAACTAAAGCATATGCTGCCGGTTGGGGTCGCACCGAAAGCGCAAATTATAGCCCAAAAAAATTGAAAGTGGATCTACCAATAGTTTCAAATCGTGAATGCGCACAAACATTCCAAAATGCTCAAGTTGAAGTGGCCGATACTCAGATGTGTGCGGGAGGAGAATCCAGGCGCGATTCCTGCAATGGAGATAGTGGAGGTCCCCTTATGGTGACTTCCGAAACTGACAATGCCCAATGGATCGCAGAAGGAATTGTTTCTTTCGGCACAACCTGTGGCACGAAATATTGGCCAGGAATTTACACCAGAGTATCAGAATATTTGCCTTGGATACACGACAACGTCCGAGCTTGAATTTGAATTGAAATTGAATCGCCGATTATCAATTAAATTTAATAAATATTAATTTTTATTTTCTGTGTTCAAAAAAAATGTTATTTATTTTATTCATATTTTTTGTACCATTGTGAGTTATTTCAACCTTTGAGAATTTTTCGAGCAGCTGTGATTTTGTATAGTCAACAATTGACAGAAATTTTGAAACATTAAGTTTATAAAATAAACCAATAACATTCTTCGAAAATTATAGTTTTTGAAAGTTTTAATTTTTTGGTTTGGATCTATCCCCAAAATATAAGTTTTGACAATATTTTTCAATTGTTGCCTACCCCAGTGCCTACCAACTACTTTCTGAGTTTGCTTTTTAGTGCTGAGTCATATTAAAATGTTACATATTTTATTTTTATGTTTGAAAAGGTTAATTGTTATTCTAGTACTCAATTCGAAACAATATTATTCAAATTTATTTAATTGCTGCTTTTATCCACTTTTCCATTCCACGCGCTTTCAAAGGATTACCTTCGTTGTCAATATCAGTTGCCTTGAAGGTATTTTAATTTTCACCTTCTTCACTTGTGTTCTTAGTGTAAAAGTGCAATATATATTATTTTCCGGAAATCGTCATCGAAACAACGTTTCCTTGCTTAAGCACGCGCAGGGAAATTGAATTTCCCTGAGAAGTCCGGTAATAATTAGTAATTGTAATTGTGTTATTTGTAAATATGGATTCAACAAATTAACAAATTTCGAATTTTTACGATTTTCGGAAAAATTTAATACGAATATCAGGAAAATGTTTTACTTTACTCGGAGTCTTAAAATTGGTATTGCTCCTCGTCAGTAATTTGTCATTTCCTGACTTTTATGTAAATAACTATTTTTTAATTTTCAAAATTCTGTTTGTAACGAAATTTTATAAATTCTAAAATAAATGGAATTCTTCCATTTTCTGTTTCGAATTTTCTCTATTTTCATTAATTTAATGTTGAAAATCTTCATCTGATGTTTGTAACTCATCTATAGACCTGCAGCTTCATTTTTATTTCTTCCACTTCGAACAAAAATATAAGTTTTAGTTTTTGTATCTGCTTTGGAATTCGGGAATTTGAATGAAACACTAACCGTATTCTTCTTCTCTCCCATCATCACTCGTTCTTTCGCATCAGAAAATAATCCAGTCTTGTATAAATTTGGGACAATTAAATATTAGTGACTCAAAATCAAAATAATATATACAGCAGGATTGTCTAGCGGTCAGCGTTCGAGAGTACAAAGTTATTTTTATTTTACTCCCAGCTTTGCTGCTTTTCTTTTTGATTTTTCTAAAGAAATAATACTACCATCACTGTATGTGAGGCGGAAAGCTGAACTACTGCGGAACTATTTAAAATAAATTTTAAGATATGTATTTTGAATGTTTGGGAAAATTTTAAATAACAAATTAAATTATTATAAATAATCAAATGTGTTACACGCTATGGCTGTACCAAGAATGGGATTTGGAGATAAATTTATATGTTATATTTTGCTGTGAAATGAACGACAATAACAAGTAACCATCAACCATGTAATGCGCATAAATTATAAAATAAAAAATTATATCCGGTCCTCGTTGGCCTGTATGGGATCCCATTTTATACCCGAGCTGCATCAGTTTCAAGGCAGATCCGCCGCTGGTTGTACGATATAAGTTGTATGACGTGTTATCAAATTTCCCAACATCCGTCATCGGTCAAGTTTGTAAATAAAAACATATGTATATAAGTCACTGGTTGTGACTTACCAGCTAGACTTAAAATCTTGAAGAAAAAAGTTTAATTTTGCCATCTTGGTGTGAAATTCAAAATGACGTTTCGCTTTGTTTTCGCCTTGTGTGGATTAATAATTTCAAGCGCCAATGGACGTAAGAAAACTTTTATTTTTGAAAATTTTTATGTGAACAATACCTTAAATATTTTTGTTAGCAATTTTGCGTCACGCTGCTAAGACAAAAATAATAAAATTCGACCTCGCTCATAAAATAGTTAGTCGGGAAACTTACAATGGCGTAGTAATTTGTGCAATTAACAGGTGAAATTTATTGCGAGTTACATTTAAATTTTTATCTATTAGCTATTTGTATACCAAGTGCGGAAAGTAGTACTTTACCGCACTCGTGCGGTAAGTCCTTATTAATTCAAAAATCACTTTTAGAAAGAATAAGGGATTGCGTAACACCAATTCAATATAACCAACGCGTCTCAAGTAATGCTTGCGGCCTATTGTACAGATTAGCAACAATTCTGCAAGTTCAAGACGTACGAGTTTTACGGGAATTCCAGTGCGATAACTCCAATGTCCCCGTAATTTGTACTGACGATCGTATAGGAACCGTCTCAGAAACATTCATACCGAACCCTTTATTACCCGATAGAAGTACATGTGGCTTTCAGGTACTTATTTAAAATAAATGCGTTAGAACAACATGGACGTAACATTTTCAGGACGATTTCCGTATCCTGGAAAGTATAGATACGGATTTACTCGAATATCCGTGGATGGCTCTCTTGCAATACCGTAAATCTGATGGTAGTTACTCATTTTCTTGTGGTGGGGTCCTAATCAACGAGCGGTACGTTCTAACAGCTGCCCACTGCGTCAAAGGTGCCATGATCAAAAAAGTGGGAACACTGTAAGTAGTTAATATACCAAACGCTTATTTGGGAAAAATCCAATGCAACCGTTTTTAGATTGGCCGTTCGTTTGGGCGAATACGACACCAGAACTGTTATAGATTGCATACCACCGGAAAGCAAAATTGATTGCAATCGGGAATCCACCGACGTTAAAATTGAAAAAGCTTTTCTTCATCCAGACTATGATGATAATTCCAGAAACAGGTATCACGATATTGCCTTGCTAAGATTGGCAAAAAGTGTACGAATGAATGGTAAGTATAGATTTTATGCAATTACCTTCTCAAATAAAAGTTGTTTGTTTTTACCATTTACAGAACAAGTGAAACCCATTTGTTTACCAGCATCGCCGACAGAACGGTCAGAAGCCGGAGCTCCCGCATATGCTGCTGGTTGGGGTCATACTGAAAGCGTCGACTACGATAGACCCAGAAAATTGAAAGTAGGACTACCCGTAGTTTCCAAGTTCGATTGCGCCAACACGTTAGTAAACGTTGAAGTCGAAGTGACCGATACCCAGATGTGTGCCGGAGGACAAACCAACCGCGATTCGTGCAATGGCGACAGTGGAGGTCCTCTTATGGTAGTGGCCGCAAACGACAGTGGCCAATGGATCGCAGAAGGAATAGCTTCTTTTGACCCAACCTGTGGTCCAAAATATTGGCCGGGAGTTTACACCCGAGTATCAGAGTATTTACCTTGGATACATGAAAACGTCAGAGCTTGACAACAATGTACAGACTTTTTCAGATATTGATGTAGTTTACAATAAATTATTTATAAAATTCTTCAAATTGAAGGATTATATTTCAGTTTGATTTTTCTCTTATTATTTCCTGACCATCGTCAGAATGATAACTCAGGGATTGACAGAGAGGTAGGAATATTCTGCAGAAATGCTGCGTACACAACAGTATCGTCAGCGTAGCGTATACATACAATAATTATCATTATCGCATTTCTGGCTGTTGATGTTTAAACCGTAATAAAAAGTTGAGTTTTATCGTAATGTGTGATTATTTATAGAAAATTTGACCTAGAAGCGTTAGTTCTTAAACACATTCACAAAGTAATCATGCGTTATGATGTAGTAAAAATTTTAATAATATGTTTAATATTTTTCAATGCAAATTGTCACGAACTACAACGTAAGATGTAATTTTTATTACACAAAACTATTTTAAGAAAAATTTTAGGTATTTTTCAATGCATGGAAGGATTTACGTGCATTCCTTTATCCGAATGCTCCGAAATTGAAGCTTTAGTGGAAGATGATAACATATTGGATTATGCCAAAACGTTAGTGTGCGGATATTTTCACGAACCCTACGTTTGTTGCAATAGTAGGTTTCTGATATTAAAAATTGTGGATACAAAAGTTTTTCTAACTTAGGAGATTGTTACACGCCAAATGGAAGTTATGGTAAAAAGACGCTTTTGGGAAATTGCATTCCTTTGGAGACCCACATGTTCAGCGATGATCCCAAGAAATTACAGTTTCTTGCCGAGTCCCGCCTTAACGACAGCCACGTTTGTTGTAATAAAAATGAAAACCAATACAAATGTGTACTCTCACCTCCTACAAGTAAGATAAATATCTTAAATGGTTTATGGAACTGATACAATTTAAAGATTTCAGTACGTCGACGGACGAACCAAAACCTTTAACCTGCTTAACTCCAAATGGTAATATCGGACGATGTACGAATATCGACCAATGCGAAGCTTACCATATTGCAGAAACTGGAACG
Source organism: Cantharis nigra (assembly GCA_958510845.1). Taxonomy (NCBI): domain Eukaryota; kingdom Metazoa; phylum Arthropoda; class Insecta; order Coleoptera; family Cantharidae; genus Cantharis; species Cantharis nigra. Next base: position 45,763,145 of record OY294030.1, on the reverse strand, counting down.
GATCAAGAATTTCGCTTTATCAACGATTCGTTTTGTGGTTATTGGACAGAACCGATGATTTGTTGTAGCGATGACGTCGGATACGACGAAAAATTTGCTCACAATATTCCGAAACTGGAAACTTGTGGTTTTTGGAACGACACTTCCACTATTCCTCCTTGGTTGGCAGTTATCGATTCCAAAAATAAATTGAGCTTCTGTCTCGGTGCTCTAATTAATGCAGAATTTGTTCTAACTACAACTCAGTGTGCGGAGGACTTAGAAAATCTGTAAAAATACTTTTTTGCTGAACCTACAGCAGCGAAATGTTTGTTTGGTTTTAGGTGCGTAAAATTTGGTAGCTGCATACAGGAAGAAAGCGAAAATTGTAAGTTCTGGGTTAAAGAATCCAAAGTGTTTCCGATTCATAATTATTTATTAACGGAAGATACCGGAATCGTCTTGTTGAAACTAAATCGTCCCACGATGGTTCAAAATGGTAATAACTTTTGAAAAAAGTGATTACCTATATATTTTGTTGTTTTACTTTTAGGCATCCACCCGGTTTGTTTACCTATCGAAGAATTAGGGCAACCGTCTAACATCGATGTTGTGGGCTTAAGGAAAACTTACTTCGGACATTTGAAAACCACTATATTTTCACATTATACAATTGAAAATGATGAGTGTCACGAAGTTATGGAAACATTTTTGGAAAACATTATTTGTATCAGAAACGAGTATTTCTGTAAGATCAGGAAAAATCTTCTCGAAAATGTTATACTTAAAATGGAAAAGGGGAAATGGTACATCCAGGGTTTGTTCCCAACGGAAACTTGCTATGGGGCTTCAAGCGATTACACGATTGGAGTTTACGTTTATAAGTTTTTGAAATGGATAAAAAGCAATATGGGATGATAACAATTTTTTAAATTTTCTTTAAACTTTCTTATCCAAAGAAATTTCGATTCACTTGATGTTGTTTACAGCCCACCCAATATAGCAAACGACGAGTCGTTACTGTTCGTATCTCATGTTATACTGTTATGATAAAATTAATTATTATTCATAACTTCTGAATAAAATGTTGAAAGAATCTTGTTGAGTTGTCCAAGAAAACCAGTCTAATCTTGAATTAAACACCGAAATAAAATTTTTAAATCGTAAATACCCAATTCACCTCATACGGAAAAACCTTGTTTCTTGAGTTAACTCGAATTATAAGTGGAAAGAAAAATACTACTAAATCAATTTGCATCCTTTATCGCCCGTGGATATCATTCGTAACAAGTTTTTCGAGTTAAAATGATCGTTCCGTTGCTGTTGAGTGCGATTTTAGTGTTCCATGATTTGCCTTCAGTGCATACATTAGGTAAGTAAATAACTAAAAATCATCTAATGTTAATTTAGTTATAACTTACAATATTGTTCAGAAAAAGTTCAAGGATATTATATTATATTATATAGGTATTCGCGGGGATTTACGAGAGTTTTTTATTTAATTTTTGAAAATTTACGAATTTGTTAGCAAATATTTTTATATTTTGATTATCATACTGCAGCATTTTTAATTAAAATTAAATAAATTATATTAAATACATAATACAGCATTTTACTGTATACCATAATATAGCAGGGGTGGCCAACTTCATTGTATATACGATCGACTATGTTTCTTATAATTTTTTCGCGATCTACCTATTAAAATCCTAACATAATAATATTATATTGACATATCAGGGTTTCCAAATCAAATTCCATGGCTTTTCCAGATTTTCCCTAACAATAAGGAATAAACATTTCCCTGACATTTCGATAAATCGAAAGATAAATGTAAAAAATCGTAATTTTAATAAAATTAAATTAAAATTAATAATTTTTTTTAAATTTCAAAATTAAAAAAATTTAAATTAAATTGTTTTTCCTGACTGACACAAATTCCCTGACATTTTCTTGACAAAATTAAGAAAATCTTAAATTCCCTTACTTTTCCAGACGTGTGGGAACCCTGAATATAAATAATAATTACTCGAATGGAATTTATTAAGGTAAAATTAGATAAAGAACCATATTTTCTTAGCATATAATTAGGAGGAAAGCACAGACCCAATACACCAGATTTCTTTTTATAACATTTTCTTGGATTTCTGTAGATTTCTCCGGATTTCCTAAAATTTTCTTGGATTTTCTTTTGCATTGCTTTATGCATTCCTTCCAAAAAAGTTAAAAAGCAAGATAATCTGTAACTAGCTGGAAAGTCCGTCTACGGACGGTATAATATTCCCCGTTTTTTTATATTTTGCGTATTTTTATGCGCAAAAAGTTGCTGCTAAGGGGTTGTCCTTTAATCACGTGAGGTGTTAACAGGGGGGGGGGGTTAGAATAACATCACGATTGATCACGATGGGGGGGGAGGGGATGCTGTGACAATCACGTGTATATTTTCTTGCTACCACGTGAAATCCCGAGAGAGCAAATTTATGCCTAAAAAGCAACATAACAATATTTAGCTCTCAGCTGGCTTCCGGCACTGGACCTTGTGACGCCAATCGTCGTTCCGCTGCCCGCGGCCTTCTGTCTCGCTGACTCTACTTATAGAAATTTTTCAAACAAAAATACACGTGATGTTGGGTAGGGGGGGTAGGGGTAGCCTAAAACCTCACGACGTATCACCAAGGGGAGAGGGGGGGTAAAAAAATGGCATAAAAAACCTCACGTGATTAAAGGACGGCCCCTAAACTTGATGTGCCGTCGCGTCGGGCAATTAAATTTTTATTTATAATAATATAAAAATAAATAAGTTTCTCAAATTCTAATTTTCTTTAGCCGAATGTTTTAATTTTCCCCAATTTTGCTCAAAAACAATAAATTTTACAGCTTTTTCTGACGAAATTTGTATAATTATTCTGTCTTCTGTGGGTATTCCAGAAGAGTGGAAATTTTATTATATGTACTGGAGGGTGTTCCACACCCCCCAGACCCCCCGGTTTACAATTTTGACTTAGGTACATGTCGAATAACTCCGCGACCGTTGAAGCTCAAACGACGGGAATGGAAGCTCATTGAAGCTCTAACGAAGATCAAACGTTTCACACCAACTTTAATAAAATATTTGATTTGGGGGGGGGGCGCAGCGACATGTAACTTTTTGACTTTATATTTTTATAATTAACTTTCAAAGTAACACAGAAAGTTGCTGCTAAACTCCGTGAGCAGTAAGGAAAGGAAAACTGAAGGTTAAATTTCCGTCATTTTTGCTTAAAAATTCATATTTCCCGGTTTGGAGTAATATTGGACAAATATTTTTAGTTCTAATCTTAGTTTAATATATTTTTCGGTTGGTAAAAAAGTAGACCAAGCAGAGTGTTTCTTTTTTCGCCAAAAAATGACACGCTGTAGCAGGAGCAGGAGCAGCGTGCTGGGATTTTATAGATTAAGACTAGCTGGAAAGCCCGTCCGTAGACGGGCAGCTAGACGGTGGATCGCTTTTAAACGGTATAATATTTAAACAGTTAATTTCGTTTCCCGGTACTGGGGGATTCCCCATTTTTCTATATTTTCAAAGTAACGCAAAAACTTCTTTCCTCTCGAAATTTGAAAAATTATAAATTCCCTATCCTCTCCAAATTCTGCGACATGTACTGGAAGGTGTTCCACACCCCCAGACCACCCGGTATAACAATTTTGACTTTATATTTTAATATTATTTCTATAATTATGATTATAAATTATTACAATTAAATTAAAACTAAACCGGGGAGTCTGGGGGGTGTGGAACACCCTCCAGTACATATCACAGGATATCCACTCATTTAGAATATTGGACAAATATTTTTAGTCCTAACTTTACTATATTTTAATATATTTTTCGGTTGGTAAAAAAAATCGACCAATCAGAGTGCTTCTGTTTTCATCAAAAAAAGACACGCTGGAGCAGGGCAGCGTGCTGGGATTTTATGTATTAGGATTTCTAAGATTCCCTAAACTTTTCGCAGGTTTTCCTTCACTTGTACAACAAATTTCCCCAGCGGTTTCCACCTCGGTTTATTATGAAGCAGAACTAGTGTCGGCAGCTATGATTGAAAATTGCTTCGCGATCGACGTGTTGGCCACCCCTGCCATATAGAATACTCACGATTGTATCATATTGGAAGATTATACAGGGTGCTGAATGACTTAGCCAAACATAGAAAATTAACATGTAAAAACTCATTTATGGAAATTCCTGCTTCCCTAATTATTTTAGAGAAAACTTGAAAGACACAAAATTAATGCAGAAATATAAACTACGAATGATAAAAGTATTAGATTTCATCTAACTTTTACTTAAAAAGCCAAAAAATGCTTTTTAAATTGTTAAAAGTTTCGTTTATCGGACTGGCCATGAAAGTTTCCATGTAATTATTGTGGAAAATATAAATTAAATTGATTTATTACATGGCCAGTGCGATAAATGCAAATTTTAACAATTTCCAAAGCATTTTTTGACCTTTTAAGTAAAAGTTAGGTGAAATCTAAGGGTCTTATCATTTGCAGTTTATATTTCTGCATTATTTTTGTGTCTTTCATTTTTTCTCTAAAGTAATTAGGGAAGCAGGAATTTGCTTAAATAAGTTTTTACATGTTAATTTCCTATGTTCGGCTAACTCATTCAGCACCCGGTATAATTCCAATATTACAAAGGAGAATTTTTAATTCTTAATATGTAGACATTCAAAGTTCAAATTTTTCTGTCCGTCAGGATCGTCTTTAGGATCGGCAATTTAATTTCATTTACTGCCGACGCCCAAGGCGGCTCTGAGAATTGGGATTTTTATTTTATACTTCCAACTTTTTTTTGTAGCTGAAGGTGAACGCTGTCAAACACCAAATAACGATAATGCAATTTGTACAAAAGTAGCTTCGTGTACAGTGATAGTAAGAGCACTTAATACAAGATCACCGCAAGCGGTACGGTTTGCCCAGGAATCGCAATGCGGGTATTCCACTGAACCATTGGTTTGCTGTGGAAGTTCCGGGGTTTTCACTACAAAAGTGGTTTATCAACATCGGTTATTGCCCACGCCAAATAAATGTGGAATTGAATATACCAGTCCAAAAGTACACTATGGAGAAGAAACTGGATTAAGAGAATTCCCTTGGACAGCTTTATTAGGATATATATTTGAAGGTGAAAGTGAAGTAAATTTTGCATGCGGTGGATCTTTAATAAATAACAGATACGTGTTGACTGCAGCACACTGTGTCAAAAGTAAACGTCGAACATTGTAATGCTCTTCATCTTACAAAATTTAAATTATTAACATTGCATATTTCTAGGACAACAGTAAGATTAGGTGAACATAACAGTGCAACAAATACAGACTGTGCAGGTAAGGACAAATATCAAATCTGTAATCCTCCCGCAAAGAACTATGATGTAGAATCTATAGTTAGCCATCCAAGTTACACATTTAGAGAAAAGGCTAATGATATTGCACTCGTAAGATTGAACAGCAACGTTGAATTTAAAGGTAAATTCTTATACAAGTCGAATTATTAAAATGCCTTTTTAATGTTTTTAGAACATATTCAACCGATATGTTTACCAGCAGAACCAATTTCACGGATGGTTGGTACTTCTGTGACGGTAGCTGGTTGGGGAGAAACTGAACAAGGTGAAATATAAATAATAAAATATGGTTTTTCTTGTTACATAATACTGATTCATTTCAGGAACTAAATCTTCCGTAAAACTTAAGGCAAAACTGAAGATTACACCTCTACCTGAGTGTGCAAATAGATTTAGCTCTCAAGTAAATATCACCGATACGCAGTATTGTGCAACGGGATTCTGCGAAGAAGATGGCACAAAATGTGCCGATACATGTAAAGGTGATTCGGGCGGTCCATCTATACGATCCATTCAACTACCATCAGATATTCAATGGGTCCAAGAGGGAATTACCTCTTTTGGTGCTAACATTTGTGGTCAGGGCTATCCTGCAGTATATACGCGAGTTTCCAAATACGTTCAATGGATTATCGAAAACCTGAAAGATTAAATTAAGTTAAAATCGTCGTTAAAATATAATTTGGAGCTTAAGAGTGCGAAAAATATTGAAATATAATGGGGAAGCCCCTGTATAACAGTAAATAAAAGTTCTGCTAAATAAAAATGTTCGTTTTTGTTCCAACTCCAACAAACAATAATTTGTCAGCAATCCAATTTGGTATATTTAATTGAAGAAATAACTGACTTGAGTAGACAATACAGAAATGGTATTCCCCCAGTAATGGCCATAACCATCAGTTGAAAAGTAAAATTTTGTCCAGGTGTTCCTCGGAATTTTGCTAAACTCTAATATTCTATATTCATTTTATTTTATTTTATTTTATTTTATTTTCTTTTATTTTCTTTTATTTTCTTTTATTTTTTTTTATTTTCTTTTATTTTCTTTTATTTTATTATACTTCTATTTTATGTATAAAACAAGGGAACTTCTTACAAACCCCTGATCAAAACAACAAAAAATCAGAAAAAATTTACCTGAGACAAAATGCATTAACGCCAAATCTAAAGAGAAAAAAAGACATTATGGTAAATAAAATGTATTATGATAATTTAAGTATTACTTATGTTAATTCTTTCCACCTTACTTGAATGCATTAAAAACCGCAACAAACAAAACCAAGATTAGTTCAGTCAGTATGATCAAGAAAGTGGTTTGGTTACTGTCGCTCTTGTCAGCCTTCGGTTTGGTTTATTGCTTATCCTTAGGTAAAGAAACGCAGTTATTTATTTAAAAAAATTAAATTTTATTTTAGATGTAGGATCACCATGTGTAACTCCTAATGGAGAACAAGCAACGTGTATTCTAGTTACTTCTTGTGAAGTTATTAAAAATGCTTTATTTGAACGGAACGAAACCGCTATAAGATTTGCTCGATTATCTCAATGTGGTTACCTTACCGCCCAAGGTCCTCTAGTGTGTTGTGGATCTACAGCTGTTTTCGAAACCCTCTTCGACCATTCGAACAACAGCAACAACAACAATTCTGTGCTTCCCGATAGAAACTTATGCGGTTACGAAGAAGAATCCGATCGAGTGATCGGTGGAGAGATTACCCAAATTGGCGAACATCCGTGGATTGCTCTGTTGAGCTATCTCGTCGATGGAAGCTCCAGTTTCAATTGTGGTGGAACCCTGATCAACAAAAGATACGTTTTGACAGCAGCACATTGTGTTGTCATTTCTTCAGAATTGATCTTGTAAAAAGCTATTGTTTAAGCTAATCAAATTTTAAAACTTTTTTTTCCAGAGACAGCGTTCGGTTGGGAGAGTGGCGTATTTCGACAAAAGATGATTGTTTCGAACCAAAATTATTTGCGCCTCTTTGTGCAGATCCGGTTATCGATGTTAAAATTGAGAAAACGATTGTTCATCCTCAATACGAAATTACGACAGCCAGTAACGATATTGCTTTATTGAGATTGGCAAGAAACATTGAGTATTCCGGTATAAATGTGATTGGACGAAGATTTTGTTAATAATTGTTTATATTTGTAGGTTACGTACGTCCCATTTGTTTGCCTAACCCCGACGCCGAGTCTCCGCCAATGGGAGCTAATTTAACCGTAGCCGGATGGGGAGCCACCGAAAACAGTAACGTTATTGTATTTCACTAAGCCAACTTCAGTATTTTTATGTTTATTTTAGGTTCAAATTCAGATTATAAACTAAAGGTGAAAGTTCCCGTCGTTGATCATCAAGCTTGTACTATGAAATTAGGAAAGAGACGTCGGATTACCGAAAATCAACTGTGCGCCGGAGGAGTAAAAGATCGAGATTCTTGTGAAGGAGATTCGGGTGGACCACTTATGGGAACTCTGAACAATACTATTAGTTTTAAAAAACAGTGGTACCAAGAAGGTATTGTATCTTGGGGAGTTGGATGTGGACATCCGGGATTTTCTGGAGTCTACACGCGTGTTTCCAAGTATATTAATTGGATAACCGATAACATTGCAGAATAATTCTCCACAATAAAATCTAATGTGATTGATTACCTCATAAAGAAGTTCTAATGATAAACGAATTGTTATGTATTTTGTGCAAATCCTTGATTTTGCATTTTAGGTTGTTTATAAATTTCCAATACTATTTAATTTAAATTATTTTTAATAAATATGAACATTTTGCTGGACTAAGGCTTTTCTGATTAACATCACAATAACTAAAATTACTAATTTATATTTAGAAAACGGATTAAAGTCATCGCAAATCCGAATTGGAATGGCTCGTTTAGGAGGCATCGGGCTCAAAGTACTAAAAATAACGCTCAATCATTTAATAATAAATATGCGTACTAATTATTGTTTACATTCGTAATATCTCAAATATCTCTTTGATGCAAGAAGTAAGACTATGGTTGAATAAAAAATATTTGGACCACGATACGATATTCAAATTTTTAAGATCATCGAACCATGTATTTTTAAGATAAAAATTTAATTTTATATAGCTAACTGTAATATTATAAAAAATATTTACGTATGTAGCTTCTTTGACCGAAAATCAATGTATCAGGAAGGAATTGTCTCTTGAGAAAAGCAATTTCGATTCACTTGATGTTAGTTTGCAGCCCACCCAATATAGCAAACGACGAGCCGCTACTGTTAACATCTCATATTCATAATGTTATGATAAATTTAATTATTATTCATAACTCCCGAATAAAATGTTGAAAGAATGTTGTTGAGTTGCTAAAAAAAACTTGTTAAATCTTGAATTAATCTCCAAAAATATAGTTTTTTGGGCGTCCAGTTTTTAATTGTAAATGCCCAATTCCAGCGGCGGCTCGTGGCCTGAATTTGTTGATATACCAGAATAAAACTCCCCAACTTCACATTTTACCTCCCTAAGTCTCCCCAAATCAAGTTTACAAGAAGCTGCTGTTTTGAGCTGCTGAACCCATGAAGTTTTCAACCCAACATTTCTACAACACGAGCCGCCACTGCCCAATTCACTTCATACGGGAAAAACCTTGTTTCTTGAGTTAACGCGAATTATAACTGGCAAGAGAAATACCAACAAATCAATTTGCATTTGATTAGATTGATATCATTCGTAGCAAGTTGTTCGAGTTAAAATGATGGTTCCGTTGTTATTGAGTGCGATTTTAGTGTTTCATGATTTGCTTTTAGTAGTAAATACAGCACAATTAGGTAAATAAGTATCCAAAAATCATCTAATGTTGATATAATTATCACCAGAAGCGGTTCGTGGTTTTTTTCATTTGAGGAGGCTAATTATAAAGTATAACGCAAAAGTGTAACCCACCCCAGCTTTTATTTCAAAAATATTAATAATTCAATCACTGGGGGATTGAATTTCATTGAATGACTAATCCTATACTTAAAAAGCAGGAAAACTGCTTCTGCGGTAGCCTGACGTACTTTTTGGAAATGTGTAGTGGAAGGAGTATCTATCTTAAGATAGATCTCTCGATCAAAAATCCACCTTTTCCTTGCTTTGAAAATTGAGTCCGGATTTGTATCTAAATTGCTTTTTTGTATAAATAAACAATTTATCGAAAAAATGGTTCATATTGTACTTTTTTTTTTTTTTTAATTCTTATGTTTTTTTATCCGGACTCTAGCTTATAGCTTATTATATATATTATTGTTCGGAAAAGTTCAAGGATATTAAATTCAAATTTATAATTTGTATTAGGTATATTCAGTGGTATGGCATAGCGGGTTCGCGGGGATTTACGTGAGTTTTAAAATTCAAATATATTTGTCCGTCAGGATACTCTTTAGAATCGGCAATTTAATTTGATTTACTGCTGATGCCCCCAAGGCGACTCTGACAGTTGGGATTTTTATTTTAAACTTCAACTTCTATTACAGCTGAAGGTGACCGCTGTATAACACCAAATAAAGATACTGCAATTTGTACAAAAGTGGGTTGGTGTACAGTGATTGTAAGGGCACTTAATACAGGATCATCGCAAGCGGTACGGTTTGCTCAGGAATCGCAATGTGGATATTCCACCGAACCATTGGTTTGCTGTGGAAGTTCAGGGTTCTTCACTACCAAAGAAGTTTATCAACATCGGTTATTGCCCACGCCAAATAAATGTGGAATTGAATATACCAATCAAAAGATACACTATGGAAACGAAACTGACTTAAGAGAATTCTCTTGGATAGCTTTATTAGGTTTTATATATGAAGGTGAAAGTGAAACAAAATTTGATTGCAGTGGATCTTTAATAAACAACAGATATGTGTTGACTGCAGCACACTGTGTGAAAAGTAAACGTCGAACATTGTAATGCTAACCATCTCACAAAATTTAAATTTGTAACATTGCATATTTTTAGGGTGAAAGTAAGATTAGGTGAACATGACCTTAGAACAAATAAAGACTGCGCAGGTAGGGACAAATATGAAGTTTGTAATCCTCCCGCAGAGGACTATGATCCAGAATATATAGTTATCCATCCAAGTTTCACATATAAAGAAAAGGTTAACGATATTGCACTCGTAAGATTAAAAGGCACCGTTGAATTTAAAGGTAAATTCTTATACATAAGTCGAATTATTAAAATGTCGTTTTAATGTTTTTAGAACATATTCAGCCAATATGCTTACCAGCAGAATCAGCTTCACGGATGGTTGTTCCTTCTGTGACGGTAGCTGGTTGGGGAGATACTGAACAAGGTTAAATAGTTTTTTTCGTATTACATAATTCTGATTCATACATTTCAGCAACTGGATCTTCTGTAAAACTTAAGGCAAAACTTAAGGTCACAACTCAATCTGAGTGTGCAGAGAGATTTAGATCCATAGCTATCACCGATAAGCAGTATTGTGCAACGGGATTTTGCGAAGAAGATGGCACAAGATGCGCCGATACATGTCAAGGTGATTCGGGCGGTCCATCTATACGATCAATTCAACTACCAACAGATATACAATGGATACTAGAGGGAATTACCGCTACTGGTAAAAATCTTTGTGGCAAGGGCTATCCTGCAATATATACGCGAGTTTCCAAATATGTTCAGTGGATTGCCGGTAACCTGAAAGATTAAATTAAGTAAAAATATAATTTGGAGCTTAAGAGTACGAAATATATTGCAATATAATGGGGAATCCCCTATATCCGTAAATAAAAGTTCTGTTAAATAAAAATATCACATTTTGTTTCAATTTCAATAAACAATAATTTTTCAGTAGTAAACAATACAGAAATGCTTTCTGAATCTGCAACAGTAGTAATTTTAATTTGGTAGTAGTGAAAAAATTTTAATTATATTTATTAAAAAAAAAATGTGGTGTGGTATCCCCCCAGTAATGGCCATAACCATCGGTTGAAAAGTTAAAGTCAAATCCTTGATTATATTAATTAGATAACCGGCGATAATATTGCAGAATAACATCATGGTCAGGAGAATAGATTAAAATTCTGACCCTGTTGTGTACAATGCCTGGTATTTTTGATTGTGGGGTGTCCTGAGCGAAAACCATACTATTCGTTAGGGCCAGCGCTAGGCACTACGGAAACTAGGCAACAAGCCAGATCAAGGTGCAAAACTTAAAAAAAAACTTATAACAACTTTTTCCGCAAAAGGGCCAGAATACCCCTAGCATTAATTTTGCTGCTCCAACAAAGAGCAAAATGTGCACTGGGGGGTATTCCCCCGGTTTACCAATAGCTACATTGAAGCTCAATTATTAATATTACTTGTGTGGCTTGGTAATAAAAACCAGTTTTTATTGCTTAAAATTAAACTCAGGGTCTATTTTACCATTAGGCGCATTAGGCACATGCATGGTCCAATGGGCAGATGAAAATCGTAAAATAAAAATCAAATAGATTACTGGTAAAAATACTGATTAAATAATAAAAATTAAAATCAGGATGCTGATGCTATTAGTTACACTTGAATATAAGGGGCCCGAAAATTTGCTAAAGCCTAGGGCCCAACTCAGTTAAAAATGAGCCCTGACTGAACGAAGCTATTTTGATTATCAGAATTTATCAAAAATTATGAAAGCCATCCCAAATCCGAAGTTGAATTACATTAATATACAGGGTGTCTCCGCGACCGTGGAGAACCTTCGAGGTGGTGATAAAAGACACTTTTCTACGACAAATTTTCAAATAATATTTTTGTCCGAGTCTAAACCCTTGCGGGTCCCTCCGTCCCTCCCTTTAAAACAATTTTTTGAATTTCTGATTTCAAACGGCCATAGCTCCGATATTATTGAATTTTTTGGCTTAATGGATTAAAACTTTTTTGAAGATAATTTGCTTATCTACAAATTAGGTTCTAACACCTTATCGTTTAGAATCAACGGATTTTGAGTTATAAATTAAATTAAGTGAAAAAATGTTAAAAAATTTAGGTTTTATTTTTTTTACTTTTCTTGCGAACCCCGTATCTCTTAAACGAAACGTCTTAGAAAAAACTAACCGTCTAAACCAGATGGAGAATTTAACGGGCTACAACTTTGGTTAAATACATTTCTTTGGAAAACCAATCGTTTTCACCGAAATTCTGAAAATAATGAACAAGGTGTAGGTAAAAAAATAAATTTTCAAAATGGCCTTCCTCATAAATTATTATCATTTGCTTTATAACAATGTCGCTCAAACGTCAAACGATACAATACGTTTTGACATTAAAACAAATGCTATACCTAAATCAAATTGAAATTTTTAGCAATTTTGTAAAAATATCTTGTTTTTACCTACATCTTGTTTATTATTTTCAGAATTTCTGTGAAAACGGTTGATTTTCCAAAAAAATTTATGTGAAGAAAGTTGTAGCCCGTTAAATTCCCTATCCGGTTTAGGCTATCAGTTTTATTCTAAAACGTTTCGTTTAAGGGATATGGGGTCTGCAGAAAAGAAAAGAAATTAAACCTGAATTGTTGTAACATTTTTTTCTTTAATTTAATTTATAACTCAAAATCCGTTGATTCTAGACAATAAGAGGTTATAAGATAATTTGTAGATAAGTGAATTATCTTTAAAAATGTTCTAATCCATTAGGCTGAAAAAATCGATAATATCGGAGCTATGGCCGTTTGAAGTTAGAAATTCAAAAATTTGCTTTAAAGGTAGGTACCCCCCAAGGGTTTGGACTTGGACAAAAATTGTCCAACCTCAAAGGTTCTCCACGGTTGCGGGGACACCCTGTATAAATTGATAGATTTATAAACAGATGATGTAGAGTTTTTTTTCATTATCTCAGTATTATAGTTTATTTATTAGTAAATAAATTAATATTTATGAGTTTTTTTTATGAAATACTGACAGTATAATTAAGTTTTGTAAACATTTTAATTACAATGTTTTCTTCATACTTGGTGATTTTCAGAAATTTAACCAATTTAACCAATTTAACCAGTGAGTGGCTATTTGCGCTCTGTTTTAAAGGGCGGCCATTCATTCCGACCATTGTCTGCTAGCAATCGTGGAAAATCTGAATCCTTTAAGGAAGAGGACACCACGCAAATCCGAATTGAAAAGTTAATTATTTTTTAAGAACTAATATTATTACATAAATTGCTTATGAGTAGTTAATGAGGACAACGAACAATACATTTCCCAATCCCAAGAAAGATGATTCCTTTCCCCTTCCTTTGCTTTCATTAAAGAACTACAAGAATGAAATCAAGATTAGTCTCGTACATATGATGAAGGTGGTGGTATGGTTAGTGTGTGTTTTCACCGGTTGGGTTAACTCTTTAGGTAAAAGAAACCATTTCACGTTTAAAGAGAATTACATTTTTTTTTTTAGATTTTGGGTCAACATGCACGACTCCTAATGGAGAACGAGCAAAATGTATTTTAGCCACATCTTGCAATGTTATTAAAACTGCTGTATTACAACGTAATGACACCGCTATAAAATTTGCTCAATTATCTCAATGCGGTTACCTTAACGGCCAAGGTCCTCTAGTTTGTTGTGGTTCTACCGCTTTCTTCGAAACCAGATACGGTAATTCGAACAAAAATAACATAAATTCTTTGCTTCCTGATAGAGACTCGTGCGGGTATGAAGAAGAATCCAATCGAGTGTATGGTGGGGAGATCACCGAAATTGGTGAACATCCATGGATAGCTTTATTGGGATACGTCAACGATGGAGGTTCCAGTATAGGTTTTAAATGTGGAGGAACTTTGATTAACAAAAGATACGTTTTGACAGCAGCACACTGTGTTGAAGTGTCATCAGGATTAAATTTGTAAGAAATGTCAGCAAACCAGAAAAGCTTTTCAAACTGATCTTTTAGAGACAACGTTCGGTTAGGAGAGTGGCGTATTTCGACGGAAGACGATTGCGCCGAACCAAAATTGGCGAATCCTCTTTGTGCAGATCCAGTTATCGATGTTAAAATTGAAAAAACAATTGTTCATTCTCAATATCAAGTATCTACAGCAAGCAACGATATTGCTTTATTGAGATTGGCAAGAAACATTGAGTATTCCGGTAATACTACGACAAAACAAACAATTTGTTAACAATAAATTGATTATATTTACAGCTTACGTACGTCCCATTTGTTTACCTGAGTCCAATGCCGAATCACCTCCAGTCGGGGGTAATTTAACCGTTGCCGGATGGGGAGCCACTGAAAACAGTAAGATTATAAAGTTCATTGCAATAAGCGATTTTTGTAATTTTCTTGTATTTCAGGCTCCTATTCGGATTATAAACTAAAGGTGATCGTTCCCGTCGTAGACCATAAGGCTTGCACCTTGAAAATGCGGAAAAGGCGCCCGATTAACCCAAATCAATTGTGCGCCGGTGGAATCAAAGACAAAGATTCCTGTCAAGGAGATTCGGGTGGGCCTCTTATGGGATCTGTTAATGATAATAGAAATAACAAAAAACAGTGGCATCAAGAAGGTATTGTATCTTGGGGAGTTGGATGTGGACATCCGGGATTTCCTGGAGTATACACGCGAGTTTCCAAGTATATTAAATGGATAAGTGATAACATTGCGCTATAATAAAGTAAATATAATTACAAAATCCTTGATAATTATTTTTTAAGATAATCAAAAGAATGTAAACAATAATTTTCTACAAACTTTTTTGTGTATGTACTTATTTTAATTTACGTCAGCTGTACTCTCTCAACTATCTAATTTCAAGATTGAACTCTTCCATGTGATAATTAAAAATAATTAAAAATAATTTATATAGGTAATTAATTATTATAAATTTTCCTATCCTATTGGAAGTGTGACACAGCCTAGCTTCCGCTACAATTACAATTAGCTTATTTGAAGATCAAGGACTCCACACAAATCTAAGTAAAGTATTGGCTACTTTAGTCACTAGCTCTCTTCCGTTTTAGATCCTTGTCGGTGTATAAACCAAAAAGGAAGATTTTCTGTATCAACAGGAAACGAAAATCAACTTACTGGCGGAGGAGTAAGAAATAAGATTCTTATTGAGGAATTGGACGAGGACAAAATTTCCAAAAATATCTTTCACGGTCACTTAAAGTATAAACAGATTATTATAATTAACCAGTTTTATACAAATCCTTGATAATAATACATTAAGTTACCTTAATTACGTACTAGGAGAAAAATGAACGTAATAGTTATATATAAACTAAAAAAAAAAAAGATACAAATTTTAATTTTGCTGTTCCAAGTTTAAATTGATTTCGTCAATTAGAGCAACTTGTTATTGTTCAACGTCAAAGCTGTCTTCCAGAACTGTTTTGATTGGCTTAGCTCATATTTGAGAAGAACCTTGTCTTTGCTTGTACGGAAACCCCTGTGGTGGCAAGCTTTCCACCTCCCACTACGGTCGACAAAATGTAGAATGAAAAATGTGCTCGATAGGATTCGGTTTGTTCAATCAAAGTTTTAAGTAACTGGTTTTTAGCAAATTATAGTTTTTATACGCTACAATCACGGTTTGATGATATTGAGCTGACCTAAAGCCATTAAATTTCAAGAGATAATTTTATCATCAGAACTACAATCAGTAAATATGACTTTATACAACATTGTTGTCTTCGTCCAAGTGTTTTTATTCGCTGCTGTACTTTGCAATGGTAAGAATATTCCGTAATTTCTTAATCATTTGGGCTTCCCAAATACGTAAGATTGATGTGAAATTTACAGTTAACAATTAATATTTTGTTTTTTTCAGATGAAAATACTCCATGCGTTACTCCAAACGGTGAAAATGCAACCTGCATATCGATACTATCCTGCAAAGTCATCCTCCAAGCAATACTTAACTCCAACAGCGAAATAAGAGCTTTTGCAAAACAATCCCAATGTGGTTACGACGAGCGTCCTTTGGTCTGCTGTGGTACAGCCTTCACTTTCAAATATGAAATCAATCCGCCTAAAAGTAAATTCTTGCCGGATAAACAAAGTTGCGGACGCTTTTCAGTTACCAACAGAATAACAGGAGGCGAATTGACCGAATTGAATGAGTTTCCCTGGACAGCCCTACTGGGTTACGAAGACAGAGAGAACAATTCCTCCGTAGGATTTAAATGTGGAGGAACCTTAATCAGCAATCGATACGTTTTGACCGCAGCTCACTGCCTTATCGTTGCGTCTTATACTGCGTAGGTATATCGAGCAAAGATTGAATTTTGCTACAAGATTTCTTCCAGCAAATTTGTTCGTCTTGGAGAGTGGAAAATATCAAACGAAACTGACTGTGAGATGACTCAAATCAATTATTGCGCCGATCCAGTGATTGATTTGGAAATTGAGTCGATGGCGATTCATCCAAATTATTCCAGAAGGTCTGGAATCAACGATATAGCTTTGATTAAACTCAACCAAACTGTTCAATTCTCAGGTATTAAATGTTTAAAAATTTAAAAACAGGACTACAGCGTTTTTTTGCAAGACTCTCTTCAGCCAATTTGCTTGATCTCCAGTAACGATCCAGGATTGAGACCAGGGGAATATTTGCATTCAACTGGATGGGGTTCTACTGAAAATGGTAAGGATGATGATGAGATTTGCGTGTTATGTTTTCACGAAATAATAATAATTGTTTACAGCTATGACTTCAGACGTTAAGCTGAAAGTGAGGATTCCTGTTGTTTCCGAAGAGGAATGTCGCAAGAAGTATTCTGCCTTTGGAACCAATATTCTCGATACTCATATCTGTGCAGGTGGTGAACAAGGAAAGGATTCGTGTAAGGGCGATTCTGGTGGTCCTTTAATGAAATACGTTTACGATTCAATTAATCAAGAAAAGCAATGGTTTCTGGAAGGTATTATCTCTTCTGGTGTAGGTTGCGGGAGGCAGGGAATACCTGGGATTTACACCAAAGTGTCCAAGTACGCCGATTGGATTGTCAGCAATTTGGAAGATTCCAGTTTGTGATTTTCATGGACAATAAATATTTTGTATTTAATATTTTTGTTATCAGTGTGTAGATAGTGCAATCTTAGAAGTTCTTTTCTTCAAAGTGATGCTGACCAATAAAGTAACTTATTAATATCGCGATTACAGTGAAATAAATAAAGTGAACTAAGAAAAAATTTGTTTTTGATTATTGAAAGGTCAACTAACGACAATTATTTGTACTTATAAAAATTATGAAGTAAATTGTCTCTACTTAAAGTTACAAGGACTTGAGAGGACAAAGAGGTAAAATGAGTCTGCTCGCACAATTTATTATTTTAGTGGCCGGAGTGAAAATAATCTTCAGCAGTGGTAAGTAAATAAATTAAATTATTGGCTGATCCAATGTTTTTTTTTAGATATAGGTAACTCCTGTGTAACTCCAAACGGAGAGAACGCTACGTGCGTCCTTTTGGATTCGTGTGCTGTTATAACGGAAGCAATAAAAGGAGGAGATGAAACGGCTCTCAATTTTTATCGTAGGTCAACATGCAATTCCGCTAATGTGGTATGTTGTGGGTCGGTTGCATTTCTAAATAGTGCAGAAGCGAGTAACGTGTTACCAAACGAAGGAACGTGTGGTGTGAGATACGTGGATGACAGAATCATCCATGGAGAAATAACTCGACTGATGGAATTTCCATGGATGGCGCTATTGGGATACGTTAACAGGACTGACTCAAAAATTAAATTTAAATGTGGTGGGACGTTGATTAATACGAGATATGTTCTGACAGCCGCTCATTGCATTCCAAAATCAAATTCAGCAATTGAAATATTGTAAAGTCAACAAACACATTTCTCAAACAATATATAGTTAACCGAACTATTTCAGGTCTTTTGTTAGGTTGGGCGAATGGAGAATTTCGACCGAAATCGATTGCGAAAATGAGGGAAGGATAAACGAAGTATGCGCGGATAAAATTTTAGATGTGGGAATCGAAACCCAAATTCGCCATTCCGGCTACAGAAAACGTACAAAAAATAACGATATCGGGTTGTTGCGGCTGGAAAAGAACGTTAAATACACTAGTAAGTAGTATTTGCTGTTAACTCAACTATATTTCGTATATTTCAGAATCGATCGTTCCAATTTGCTTACCGAATGCCGATAAACCCAAACTATCCGTTGGGAACTCCTTGGAGGTAGCCGGTTGGGGAACTCTCGGAAATGGTAAAAACGTCACAGATTAATTTCGTTTGAATTATAAATTTTATTTTTAGGTACTGAGCCTGATTATTTGTTGAAAGCCACTGTGGATGTCGTTTCGATTGAAAACTGCTTGGAAAAAGTTCGGTTGGGTGGTGATGTGACCGAAAATCAAGTTTGCGCGGGAGGAAGAAATGGATTTGATTCCTGTCAAGGTGATTCTGGCGGACCGCTAATGAGACCGATTGGAGAATTGGAAATGCATTGGTATCAGGAAGGAATTGTCTCTTGGGGAGTTGGATGCGGAAGAGATAATTCTCCTGGAGTGTACACTCGAGTCTACAAGTATCACAGTTGGATTTTAAATAATATTTTGTAACCAAGCAGTATTTTATGTATTTTTAATTAAATATATGCCCTTGCGGTTTTCTGTACTTCCCCTTTTACAGTTAACAGATGTAAAAGGGCATCGCAGCGATTCATATGTTTTTTTTACTGAAAGTGGTAATAATCAATGGTTTCCAGAAGGTGTTACCTTTTTGTTTGTCTTAGCGAGAGCTATTGAATACCTAGAATTTATACCGAACTGTTCAAGTATGTAAATTGAATGATCGGCAATTTGTTGGTCAATTATTTACCTGTAATTAACTTTAGCTCAAACTTGTTTTGTTTTTGTCTGACGAAAATGGTCCTTAATATTTTTTTTATTTGCCTGATCTTGCGACTTGTAGTTTACGAAATTTTAAATGTGTCATCCTTCAAAGTGATAACTGATCTGGACAAATTTTCCAACCATCAAGGTAACTTTCTAAGTAGAATATATAATTACTTTGTTGTTTACTATTTTTTATATTGAAAGTTTTAAGATGATCGTAGAACAACTGTTCCTACACAAGGACTTCGGGTGGTCAAACGAATCACTTGATTTGTGTAATAATATACAATGAGTCCACTCACACAGTCTCTGATTTTAGCAGTCTCGGTGAAAATAATCTTCAGCAGTGGTAAGTAAATAAATTAATTTTTGACCGGAGTTTAGAAGTAATTTTTATGGTTTCTCCTAGATGTAGGTAGCGTCTGCGTAACTCCAAACGGAGAAAACGCCACTTGCGTCATTTTGAGTTCTTGTGCTGTTATAATGGATTCATTAATAGCAGGAGAAGAGACCGCTCTAAGCTTTTATTATCAATCAATATGCGATTCCGCTGATATGGTATGTTGTGGGTCTGTTGCTGCTCTAATCAGTCCAGAACCAAGTAACGTGTTACCCAAAGGAGGATCGTGTGGTGTGGGATACATAGGGGACAGAATCATAAATGGAGAAATTACAGAACTTAAAGAATTTCCATGGATGGCACTTTTGGGCTATGTTCACAGAACTGACTCAAAAATAGAATTTAATTGTGGTGGAACGCTAATTAATTCCAGATATGTTCTGACAGCCGCTCATTGCATTCCAAGATCAAAGTCGCCAGTTCAAATTTTGTAAGGTAAAAAACCCTTTCTCGGACAATCCGGTAATCCTTCTATTTCAGATCTATTGTTAGGTTGGGCGAATGGAGAATTTCGACAAAAATCGATTGCGATAACGTGGGAAGACCAAACGAAGTGTGTATCGATCCTGTTTTGGATGTTGGAATAGAAGCCCAAATTCCCCATCCCAAGTACAGCAAAAATACAAAAGATAATGATATCGGCTTGTTGCGGTTGGAAAAGAGCGTTATATACACCAGTAAGTGCTTGCTATATTCATTCCATTATCTATCTTTTCTGTATATTTAGAATCGATTGCTCCAATTTGTTTACCAAATGCCGATGAACCCAAACTATCTGTTGGCCACATGTTGCAGATAACCGGTTGGGGACTTCTCGAAAATGGTAAACAAAATCGTAATCTAACGCCACTTTTGTACAAATTTTTCTTAGGTTCTCGATCAGATTATTTGTCGAAAGGAAATGTGAATGTCGTTTCGACTGAAAACTGTTTGGAAAAAGTACGGATAGGTGGCGACGTCACCGAAAATCAAGTTTGCGCAGTAGGAAAAAATGGTCTTGATACCTGCAAAGGTGATTCTGGCGGACCGTTAATGAGACCGATTGGAGAATCGGAAATGCGTTGGTATCAGGAAGGAGTTGTCTCTTGGGGAATTGCATGCGGAAGACGTAATTTTCCCGGAGTGTACACTCGAGTTTACAAGTATCACTCTTGGATTTTAAATAATATTTCATAACCAAGCAGTATTGTTATCCCTTTTCCAAAATATGATTTTTTTAAATAAAATATATTATTACCAAACCATTTATTATGTTCCTGCAATACCATGGGAAAAATCATGGATTTTGCTAGTTTTTGATTTTAAGACCTCAAACCTCGATTATCATTTTGTTATTATTGAATATTAATCTTGTTTTGCTTCAAAATTGTCAGATGTCGCCTGATATTTTAACAAACAGATAAAAGAATCTCCATAGTAAGTCAATGAGTTAGCAGAGACGTAACAATCCGGTTTGCTAATCTCGAAGACCTTCACAGTTCTACTTATTTATAATCACATTGAAAGAAGGAAAGACTGAAAATATGACAACAATGCTTCGTGTGTTTGTTACTCTGTTCGTATTTTGTTTAGCTGGTCATCGTGCAGGTATGTAATTATTAATTTAATGACCATCTTCTTCATTTTACCTCTAGTTGCACAGAGAGACTCAATATGCGTAACGCCCAACAACGAAACTGCCAAATGTGTTTCATTTTTCTCGTGTGCCAGCATTCGTGATTCTCCCCATCACAGTAACCCAGATTTCTTGGAATTTACAAGAAAATCCCAATGTGGATTCGATGGCGAGCCTTTAATTTGTTGCGGGACGGAAGAGTTTTCGCCAACCACAGAGCCTCCAAAGAAGAAAGTTCGAGTGAATCTCGATGTGGTTTTAGTCAACACTTTACCAAATCGAACAGTCTGTGGGGTTGAACGAGAAAATCAAAGATTAAAGGGAGGAAGAGAAACCCACATCGACGAATTCCCGTGGATGGCCTTAATCCGGTACAAAAATAGCAACGATGGAAGCGACGCCGGATTTAAATGCGGAGGAACTCTCATAAATAACAAATTTGTGCTGACAGCCGCCCATTGCATCTTAACTACTCCGGAATACTTAACCGCGTAAAAATTTTTTAAATTATCCCAAAGAAAAAAAATTGACCTTTTTCAACTTCAGTGACATCGTCCGTTTGGGAGAGTGGAGAATATCAACTGAAGAAGACTGCGTTAAGGATGTCGCGATTGAAAACTGCGCCGATCCAGTTGTGGACGTAAAAGTCAAACAGGCGATTCCGCATTCCTACTACGACAGCAGAAATGGAAATAACGACATTGGGCTCCTTCTGATGGATCGAATTGTTCCTTATACTGGTAATTTAAATATTAATTCTTTAAGATTGCAGGATTAAATGAATATTTGCAATCTAGGATTTATTCGGCCAATTTGCCTCCCACCGTTCGATTTACGACCACCAGAAGTGGGAGCTGCAATGACTGTATGTGGATGGGGAGCAACCGAGGAGGGTAACTTACTGGCATTATCTTGAGTCCGTTTGATCCTTTTGTAATATTTTAGGACTTCCGTCGGATAGAAAACTTAAAATAACAGTTCCGGTCGTAGATACTACAGTTTGCCGCAGGTATATATCAAATTACACCAAAATTTCAGCAAATCAAATTTGTGCTGGGGGAGAACGAGGAGTTGATACGTGTCAAGGTGATTCAGGTGGCCCACTAATGAAACCATATTTCGATGAAACATCTCAATGGTATCAAGAAGGTATAGTTTCTCGAGGACTCGGGTGTGGTAGGGAAGGAGTTCCCGGCATTTACACGCGAGTTTCGAGGTACAGTGTTTGGATTATCAACACAATTGCCGATTACGAATAAAAAATATAATCAATTTTGGAAATAAGTTGTGTTTTTATTGATAACCTCTCGTGTCCTTTATTTCTAAGTAACGTGGGTTCGAATAAATTAAACGACAGGGATTTTCCCATCCAAGTGATTTTTAACAACAGTCGAACTCGTCATCGTCTATATCATCTTTGCATGGTAGTTGGTTTACAAACCGGATTGTTAGTATTCTTGACCTTTCAGTAAGTTTGTAGATTATTTTGGATCTTCAATTACAATTATGTTGTTACAAATAGCGTACATTTTGTGCTTTTTGAGTTATTACTGTCAAGGTGAGTCGAAAATTTTAAATTAATTTATGAATTTGCGATTTCCAGTTCGCCAAATTTCAGGTGAATACTAATTTGACATTCAAATTACGCAGATTTCTATAAATTTGATTAATAGGAATTTTAAGTGTTTGCTGATCTCAGAATTTTTCTTAATTAAATCTTGAGTATCCCACAAATTAAAAAAAAATTCGTGTAAACGTGGATTACTGAACTATGTCGAGTGGATTTTCATTTTTTTTAGTTAGCTTAGTTTTCCGTTTTCAGGTCAGGAATCAAATGAAATATTATATACAAGCAATCCAATAATTGAAACTGTGACAAATCCAACAACATCTACAACAACAACTACTACAACGACGACGACAACGGCAGCGCCTGTGTCGTATGAGGAACAAAATTTATTTACAAGCAATCCAATCCTCATAGAATCGAACGAAATACCCAATGTCGTTCCATTGTTGAGCAACAACACTCTTTCGAACACGACTCAAATTACAACTACTGAGTTTGCATCAAACACGTTTCCTCCAGAAAACAACCTTTTAGCAACATCTTTTCCTTCGCCAATAGAACCTAGCACAGTTGAGGAAAGATTTATGTCCGAAACTTCCAGCCAAACACAACAACCGGAACCACCTATAATATTTTCTGAACCTCAACAACCGCCTATCGTTTCTCAACGGGAACCACCCATAATTTTTTCTGAACCTCAACAACCACCAACTTTTGTTTCAACCCAAAAACCTTCAGTTTCAATAGACTCTGGAACCGATTTAATACCTTCGGATACTCTTCCTCCTGATACCGTCCAGCAACTATTAGAACTTGCGATAAACAACATTTTACCAGGCAGATGTGGCGTACAAAACGAACAAGCTAGCTGGTACCATGGATCTATCCCTAAAATAGGCGAATTTCCATGGTTGGTGCTGCTCAAGTATAAGACCTACCAACATCTCAATGCCGGATTTCGATGCACGGGCACTTTAATAAGTGACCGTTACGTGATTACAGCGGCAAATTGTGTAGCAACTAAAGGCAAAATTACGGGACCGTTAGTACCTTTTCATGATTTAATCCAGATGTGTAACAATAAAATTTTAGGATAACCGCAGTTTTGGGAGAACATGAAATTTCGTCGCCTTTAGACTGCACTCACAACTTTTACAGAGCAGAATGTGCCGAGAGAGTCATCGAAGTGTCGATCGAAAAGTATTTTCTTCATCCCGAGTATAATTCCTACTACAGAAGCAACAATTTGGCGTTGTTGAGTTTGCAAAGAAAAGTTAAATTTTCAAGTACCTATTTGATGTTGTAAAACATTTGTGTCTAAATGTACAACTTGAATTTTTAGGGTTTATTGCACCACTTTGCCTTCCAATTCAAAACTTGATGCGCCCTGTAGAAGGAAGAATTCTGGTTACTGCAGGCTGGGGAGCTACGGAAGAAGGTACGACTTTGCCATGGTTGACTTTGTACTAACACTGAATTTTCAGGTGTGGAATCCGACGTCAAAACCAAGTCGGATATCCCTGTTCTTTCAGATTATCAATGTTCGAACAATAAAATGCATTTCTTCCGACACCAAGTTTGCATAGGAACAGGTTTCCAAAAGAATATCTGCAGAGCCGATTACGGAGGTCCAATAATGTCGACCAATAAAAATGGTGAACCCCAATGGTATTTAGAAGGAATCATTTCCGGTGGTTTCGAATTCGGAAGAAATGGTTTTCCAAATACTTACACCCGAATTTCTCCATACGATGAGTGGATTTTAAGTACTATAGCTCTAGACACATATACAGCAATCTAATTTTAATTTATAATTTTTTTTTATACCAAAATTAATAATTAAGTAAAAAAGTTTTGTAAAAACTTCCCTAATTTTTATTTGTCTATTATCTACGAAGCAGTGGGAGAGAAGAAGAACTGATTTAGATTCTATAATTTATTATAAGTATTTTCATGTAAATAAAATATTTGTTTGCTAACAGAAGATAAACCTGACCGACCGCAACCGTTGATAATGAAAACAGGAGTGGTCTGGGAAATTTTCTACTACCGGAAAATTTATGTTCGTGTCAATTTTTTATTGTTTGGTGATCAATCAATTGATTTTGATTTTCGAAATTAATAATAATTAGTTATGTCTGATCTCCCGGTGGGCAGTCCGTCCCTGGAAAAGGATTCGTACAAAATTGGCAATTTCCGAATGGCAAGCAATCAAACTTGATTTGATGAATAACTTCTCATGTTATTTAACCTTGGCTTAGATATTTATCATAAATTATTATTGTGGTTTTCCACAAACGATAAATGATTGCTTTAGAGGATTCGGATCAAAATTATTTCTGAATTTGTAAGAAAATTGGCGAATCGAAAAGTTTGTTTTAGTTCCTTTTTATTTTAGTGTTAAAGAAAGAAGCTATGTAATGTGCGTCATTGAAATACAGGTTTAATTGAGAAGGTAACGAATTTATCCTCGAGTGTAACTACAACCATTTAACGCTTGGTGTTAAACAATTTCAGTGTTTTAAAATAATGGGTGTTAATTATTGTGTTTTTCTGCTCTTGGCAGGTTCCGTTTTAGGAGGTATTTGTGTAATTTAATTTTTGCATTTAATTACCTACAAAAATTCCAGCTATCAACGAGACCTGTGTGACCCCAACGCAAGAAACAGCAAAATGCGTTGGAATATCTTCTTGTCCAGTTATATTAAGCGCAATCGAATATTTAGAAGAGGACGCATTGGAATTTGCCAAAATGTCCTTGTGTGGGTATTTGGAGGAACATTTAGTTTGCTGCGGTTCGGTTGGTCGCTTCCCTAAACCTCCCAAGCCAGCTGAAATCACGACCACGATTATACCACCATCCCAGCTGATCGAACCACTTAGCCATCCCAATTTACCCGACGCGACATTATGTGGAATTCAGAAACCCGATTATAGAATATATGGTGGGAAAAGAACCGAAATCGACGAATTTCCATGGATGGCAGCGTTAAAATACACAAATTCAACCGGGTCGTTTGCAGGTTTTCGCTGCAGTGGTACTATAATCAATAAGAAATTCGTCTTAACTGCAGCCCAGTGTTTGTTTATTCCAACTTTGAATTTGTAAGTAGACCCTAGGGCTAAAAATGTAGTTGAGATTAAATTGTTATTAGAACAGAAGTTCGTCTTGGAGAGTGGGATTTTCGCACCAATCCGGACTGCTATGATCACAATAAAACAGACTGTTCCAGTTTTGTGGATGTGAAAATAATGGAGCAGATTCCTCACAGTTATTATAATCGACGAAATGGCAATAACGATATCGCCTTGTTACGTTTAGAGAAGAAGATTGAGTATACCGGTGAGTTCACCAGGAAGCTGAGTGATCGACTTTGATTTGAACCCATTTCAGATTATATTCGTCCCATTTGTTTGCCACCTACGCAACTTTCGAAACCCGAGATTGGAAGTCGAATGACGATCTGCGGTTGGGGTGTAACAGAAACAGAAGAATTGTCCAGTGTAAAATTGAAAGCAGAGGTGCCAGTTCTTGGTAATTCGGCTTGTTTGTTAATTTATCCAAACACGTCGTACGTGAGCTCAAATCAGATTTGTGCTGGCGGTGAAGAGGGCGTGGATGCCTGTCGAGGTGATTCTGGCGGTCCTCTCATGAATCAGTACTTTTACAGTCAAGAAATGCAAGCACAACAGTGGTATCAGGAAGGAATCATCTACAGGGGACTCGGCTGTGGTGGAAAGGATGTACCTAGCCTTTACACGAGAGTTTCCAGATACACTGCTTGGATTTTAAATCATCTCGAAGCCTCTGTTAATGTTAATAAACTGTAAACTTATTGTTTTGTAATAAAGACGTGATATCGCTATTTATTAAGTTTCAAGGATCTTTACATTCTAATTATGTATGTTTCCTTAAATATTATACAAATCATGCTTGACCGTGTATGATCAGCATTATACTCAGAACTTGCATGATAATTATGAATATAATTATGTATACATATACTATTAGAAACAAAAACGAGTTTTTAAAATGGTGCTGACCAATTCAATATAATTTTTAGCATCCTAGAACCCCTGGGAATTTCACGAAATGATGGTGAAGACCAGAGGCGGTGACAAGGAAGACTTTGGTATGCAGCGACGAAAGCGGAAACTTTGAAACATAATAAATAACAAATCGATAAAAGATCATTATGATTTCTTAGCTTTTGCTGTAGACCTCGGACATTGGAGTAGCGATTCAAAGGCTTTCGGCACTTGGATTGGTCGTCTTCTAATCAGTAGCGTAGCGTGGGGGTCAGGGGGGGCAAATGCTCCGGGCGGCACTTATGTGGAGGGCTATAGGAAATGGCCGAGGAATAAAATTCAATTTGTTTATTTTAATTTCTTTTTAATAATATCTAATAGATTGATATAAGAAATATCGAAAATAGTGAGGCAAATTTAAACATAGGGGTGGAAAATTTAGGGTTTGCCCTGGGTATCAGAAATCCACGTTACGCCTCTGCTTGTAATCGATCTATCAGAGAATAGATGTGCCAAGAGTTTCTTAATTCAAAGAACCAGTTTGTGCATCCAATGTGGAAATTCCGCTTCCAAACCCTGCAGGGGCATAAAGAGAGGAATTTTTCTATCTTCTACCTGTATCTTTATCCAATGAATGTTTTGTTGAATATGCTGTGAAATTTGGGCTTCCACTTGGAGTACCGCTCAGAATTTTATTCTCAGAAAGCCTTACAATTTGGCTCCGCATCTGCCTGATCAAGCTGTTTCAGCGCCGGGTGCAGATTAGGTAAATGGAACCTGATGGTCGGTTAAATTCATACCAAATGATCCTGGCACAAATTCTGAAATTTATTTCAAAATTAATTGTAAAGTAATTATTATTCACTTTGGGGATTATTTACTGTTAGGATTATTTGTTAGGGGAATATACGTCGTGACACCAATGTGATTTCAAAGGGGCTTGGCTCCTCTATACAATATTCACTAACAACATTATGATATTACTCCCCGATTTTATAAATCCAAGATTTGTGCGCATCCCGGTACTACTCGGTACTCAGTATTACTCAGTGCGTATTTCCTAAACATGTACTACTTATTCTCAAAAAGTGATAATTTCTTATTAAGTAGGTAAGATCAATCACAGAACATATACACAAGTTGTCAGGGGGGTGTGGAACACCGTCCAGTTCCCAGAATCTAGCTAGCTATAGATTTTTCCAAATGTGTTTGGTAACCTAGATCTAGTAATGCACAGTGGAAATACAACTTTAAAACTGGAATCGAAATCTGTTTGCTAATTGGAATATGTTCGGTAGAATGTACACCTATTTGTGTTTTAAACACATTTAAAGGTACACTGGACGGTGTTCCACACCCCCCAGACCCCCCGGTTGTAAAAACTGAAATTCAATCATCTTTAATGATTTTTATTACAACTTAAAGGTGAAAATCCCCAAATTAACTTTCTTGCTACAAATATTAACTTTTCACCTCTCTTGTTTGTCAAGGCTAAAATAATTGTGAAAAAAAAATAGATAAGAGTGGGCATCCCCCCAAAGCGGTGGATGGGGGGGGGGTTTAAACAAAGGTCATATTCGGAGTCAGGTGGTTAATTTTTATATGATCAGGAGGAATGGTATCAGGGCTCGAAAAAAAAATTTTATTTGCAAATTTGTGTTTTCATTATAGGGGACGTCCATTAATTAAGTCGGCGTTTAGTAGTGGTCTTCCAAAATTACAATTTGACTGTAATTTTGCATTTAAAGTTTTCTGGGTTTTTTCAAACTGGTTTGAAATAAATCTTACGTTGGAAAATTCTGCATATTATTCTTTAGAAATATATTTCTCAATTTCTCAGTATATTTATTTTATTGAGAATTATTGTTAATTATTAAATAATTTTCTCAAGTATAATTAATTAAAAAAACTACAAATTTTGGATATTTTACTGATAAATCGGTTAGATAAATCTTCATTTATTGCTACTGCGTCCTTGACTACTGTTTAATTGGTTGGCAGATTATTGAAATTTAACTTTTCGTTTATTCAACTAATTACAGTTTATACCTAAGTCATAATTTAAAGAGAGATTACAGCTAAACTATAGATCGCATTGAAGTTCAAATGGTGGCAAATTAAAATCCGTATCCCCATTCTGATTTTAGAATTGAAACCACAGTAACTTTTATAACTTGTATACTTTTGTAAATTTTTTATTATTGAAAACTGTTCAACTCCAATGTTTAAAAAGATATCAGATATGCAGCGGATCTTTATTTAACTACGGTAAATCATGTTTGAGTGTGTATGGGCTTCATTAGACTTAAATTTCTCGCTATAATTATGTATATAACATATTATAATAAGAATAACCAGTTTTTTTATATAAACGTTAACATAAGTGATATAAACCATCACTTCTAATATTAACAATAAAATCTAATTGGTAGATCTCGTTGCTATATCCATGGAATTCTCGTTAAAAATTAGGTGTAATCTTGGTTAAGGAAGTGCCCAACCGATAAAATAGTAAATTTCTTATTAACCTTGATACTATAAATTTATACTAGAAAAATTAGTTATGATTTTTTAATATTTTCATTCTTCCCTTGGAAATTACATATTTTTGGTGTGAGTCATATGGGAAATAAACTGTTTCAGTTCAATCCGATTGCTTTAAAGGAGTGCATAAGAGAAAGAAACAGATTGGATTAAAATTAAAATTGTGTTAAAAAGGATCAACATTTCCCGAGTTTGTTTAGTTGATCGTGTAACTCACAGCGTTTGTGGTGTTCGCTGAAAGTCAAAATGTTCATCAATTTAGTTGGATGTGTTTTTTTGCTGTGTATATTAAGTAAGTTTTTACGAAGTTAAAGGTTGTCGAGATTATAAAATATTTTTTTAAGTAATAGATAGTTTTGATTACGTAAAGGCTAATGCCGACTCAATTGAGTGCGTCCGTCTACGAGACTGTCGCCAATTATTTGCCATGCTTAATGATCCGGCACAAGCGAAGAAGGCCAATGATATAATAGCTGATAATGTTTGTGGAAACGATGGACATCTGCCAAAAGTTTGGTGTTTACAGCCATCATGCCATACCCCCGATGGTCTTTCAGGCAAGTCAAAATTAATTGATACTCACCAAGGGCGTATTTTTCATTATATTCCATTACAGGTTTTTGTAAGCCACTTGGAAACTGTAAGCCAGTTTCGAAGATTATGAAGAATGAGACATTAGTGAATATTGTCGATAAAGATTATCTAGGAAGATTAACTTGCCTTAAGACTAACCCGACAAATATTCCTCTAGCACAAGTTCCAGTTTGTTGTCCATCAGACGAAGATGAGTTCGAAAGACGCTTATTTTCAAAAAATGAATTACCAGATCCTGATAATAATGAATGTGGTACTAATGCAGCTGATAGAATTACTCATGGAAAAATAGCCGACTTAAATGAATATCCTTGGACAGCTCTACTTCACTTCGAATCAACTAGTAACGACGAAATCATTTGCAGTGGATCCTTGATCAGCAAGCAATATGTAATTACTGCAGCACATTGCGTTGAGCGCAGTGTAGTAACGAAAAAGGGAAAGTTGTAAGCAAACGAATATACTATAATATTGGGAAAGAAAACATTATAGTAATTTTTTCGTTTTAATCTATTTGTAGAAATCGTGTTACGCTTGGCGAATATAATATCCGTACCGAAAAGGATTGTATTGGAAACAACTGCGCGGATCCTGTGGTTGTAGCCTATGTCGAAAGTGTTATCGTCCATCCAGATTGGTACAGCCAAGAACGTCAACTAATTAACAATGATATTGCTCTCATACGGTTAATCAAACCAGTACAGCTCACTACATTTATCAAACCCATATGCCTTCCACAAGCAAATTCAGATGTTCCAGAGAACACCCAATTAGAAATTACTGGATGGGGGAAGACGGAAAGAGGTTAAAAATTACTAATAATTCTTCGGTAATCTTCTTAATTTAATCACGTCCATTATTTTTTAGGATATACCAGTGATGTTAAATTGAAAGGAGTAGTTCATTCATTTAATAAAAATAATTGCAGGCGATACTACAGGAATCAAAAAGATCTAAATATAGGAGAAGGAACATTCTGTGCAAAAGGAACAGAAGGCGTGGATAGTTGTGGTGGAGATTCCGGCGGACCAATAATGATAAGTAATACCAATTCCAACCGAATGCAAATTACTTATCTAGTAGGACTAGTTTCTTTTGGATCTCCAGACTGTGGAGACGATACTCCTGCTCTGTACACTAAAATGTCCAAATACGTAGATTGGATAAAGAAGAACATGCGACCTTCATGATTTTGAGATTGACTCAATTTATTTTTGATATCATGTAAATATTAATTTGTAAATCAAATTTCCATTGTAGCTTTAAAAGAGAAATAACAAAATACCTATCAATAATTATTAATTGACTCTTTTTCCATATTTAAGGGGGAAATCCAAGTAGCAGATTTAAAAATTTATAACATAAATATATTTTCTAGTTTTCAAGTGAAAGAAGTACCCTATATTTAAACCTATATGTAAATGGATTTCTGGCTTCGGGCAAGTTACCCCTGACGGTAGGGCTAGTGGATATAGTCCAATAGTGTCTAAAAGATACAGCAATTGTAAGCTTGAATTTTTCAGCATTTTTGGACTCCAACCCTAAGCTTGGGGCTCCAGAAAAAATGGTTTAGCTGTTAAGCGCACAAATAATTAAAATTTTTCCTGCCAGGAAGTTGAAGTTAAGATGCTCTTGGTTTATTTCGGTGAACTCATGTTTCAGCTTCAAGCTTCTCCGATTTTATTCATTTTTTGAGTGTGAGGTTAAAAGTATTTATTTATGATTACAACTTCAAATATTCATTGAGCTGAAACTATTGGCAATCCGGGGAAAAACCATTTCAGCGCATCAGTCATCTACCTAGGTAACACCAGGTTTTAATAAGACAAAAGAAACAAAACCCAATATCTAATTTTCATTCATTCAAATTTATTTAGTTATTCGTCCGAGCCCTTGAGGGATTCTTAGCGCCAGGGACAAATCCCCGAGCGCCCCCCTCTCTGGTTGGGCCTGTATGTATGTATTATATCGTCGCGCGTCGGTCCTATGCCAAAACTCCAAAAATTAAAATATGAAGTTATTATGCTTCAGGTAAAAACCTGAAGTTTCTAAAACTGGCCGTTAGGAACTTCTGGCATTTCAAAAATGCAGAAAAAATGCTTAATTTTGCGGATTTACGATTGATTATGCAACTGATGATATAATAATAGGAAAAACAGTTTTATTTAATACAAACTAAGGCTAACTGGAAATTTACATTATTTTTGTGTTAATCATAAATGTATGCATTTAAGAGAAAGAATCTACCTTAGATAGAATTTTACGAGTTTGTTTAGTTTATCGTTTATTTGTGTTGCTGGCTGAAAATTGAAATGTTCAACCTTTTAGCTGTGAGTGTTTTGCTGTGCATTTTGGGTAAGTTTTTACTAAGTTTAATTGTTTCCAAATTATAAAGTTTTTTTTAGCTACAGAAAATTTTGATTATTTAAGGGCCAATGCCGTCTCAAATCGGTGTGTGGATCTACAAGATTGTCCCCAATTACCAGATCCTGATCAAAATGAATGTGGTTATTATGCAAAAAGTAAACTTCTTCGTGGAAGACTAGTAGGCTTAGATGAATATTCTTGGATAGCTATACTTCACTTCAAATCAACTACTAGTAATTACGTGGTCCGATGCGTTGGAACCTTGATCAGCAAGCAATATGTAGTTACTGTAGCACATTGCGTTGAGCGCAATGTGGTAAAGAGGAACGGAACGTTGTAAGTTAACTTTAAATATAATACAAATCTGTCTGACAAATTCTACTTCGGATGGCACGTAAAGCCGGCCAACTATTAAGCACAGAGTTACAGGCATTTCCCAATCCGGTTTAAGCAGCCATGGGGTCTCGAAAGGAAAAGAGACTGATGATGATATACTTTTGAGTAACTGATATGGCAAACCTTTATAGTTTATAAGCTTATAGTAATTGGACACCATAGCTCGCAAGAGCTATCTGTTGATAGTTTTGTTGAATAACAATCTGATACCACAAAATTAGAATAATTTTTTTTAGTTGTTAGATTTCAACCTGTCTAACGAAAAGTTTGTTTTGTAGAGATCATGTTACGCTTGGCGAATATAATCTCCTTACCGAACGGGATTGTATTGAAGGCACTTGCGCGGATCCTGTGGTTGTAGCTGATGTCGAAAGTGTTATCGTCCATCCAGATTGGTACACCCAAGAACGTCGACTAATTAACAATGATATTGCTGTCATACGGTTAGCCAAACCAGTTCAGTTCAGCGCATATATCAGCCCCATATGCCTTCCAGAAGCAAATTCAGATGTTCCAGAGAACACCCAATTAGAAATTACTGGATGGGGGATCACGGAAGAAGGTTAAAAATTACTAATGATTTTTCGGTAATCTTCTCAAGTTGATCACATCCATTATTTTTTAGGATATACCAGTGATGTTAAATTGGAAGCAGTAGTTCATTCATCCCATAAAAATAGTTGTAGGCAATACTACAAGAATGAAAAAAGTCTAAATATAGGAGAAGGGACATTCTGTGCAATAAAAGTAGAAGGCAAGAAAAGTTGTTTTGGAGATTCCGGAGGACCAATAATGCTACATCATACTAATGCCTACGGCATGCAAATTGCTTATCTGGCAGGATTAATTTCTTTTAGATCTACAGACTGTGAAGATGATATTCCTTCTGTGTTCACTCAAATTTCCAAATACGTCGATTGGATAAAGGAGAACATCTAACCTTGATGTTTTCGAGAAAAATTAAAAAAAATATGTAATAGCGATTATTGAATGAGGTTTGGTGGTAAACTGGAGAATTTTTGAGTTCTGGCTATCATAGGGATGATTTTAATGAGTGCAATAAAATGCAAAATTTACAAAATTGCGAATATGATTTGAATTTCGGATTAAGGATAATGAAAAAATTATTTTCCCGATTTTCTGATGGGTTTATTACTTACCTGTAAGGAATAGTTTCTTCTGGTCAATGAAAATGCTTTTGAAAAAAACAAAAATTATATTTGAGATCATGTAGATATTTATTTGTAAATCATATTTGGACTGTCGCTTTAAAAGAGAGATTTAACATTACACACATTAATAATTGATTAACGTTTATTTTACACCACGAAACTTTTCTCTTCAAAATCGATATTTTGCAATGTAAGTTCTGTTGTTTCTAGCTGTTATCTCAGCTGCATTGCTTATGTTTCTTGCCAATTGTCCTCTGGTTGTTCCCCACGACGTATACGAATCGAGTTTTCGATTGATACCCGCCTCGCCCGATCGAATTCCTTCTAGTAGATCCGTAATTTCGGGACCTTTCTTGCGATCCGCGTCTCCCATTCCTCTGTACTTATTTTGCAATACAAATTTTTTCTCATCTTGTGGCCGCAGAGCGCCGTTCTTTTTCAGCGAGAAATAAATCTGTTCGAATAGCCCGCAGGTTCGAATCATGCACTCGCGTTGTGCCAGTCCTTGCAGTCTGTCTTTTTCCTCCGATTCGATGATCAGCTGTGGTTTGAACGAACTCGCAATCGCAAGTGGAATTGGAGGTAAAGAATGTCGCGTGATCGGTCGCGACGGATCTGGTCTCTTAAGCAAAAGTGGTTTAAGAGGTGTGACCCGTTTGGCAGCTTCCATCTTGGCTCTCAGTATCATTTCGTCTCTAAGTGCGGTTTGTGCAGTTTCTCTAGCACGACTACACGCTGTGTCGCAGTACAAAGAACCCTGACCTTGATGGAAGAACTTTGTGTAATGGTGCTCGGTATGCGGTATGGGGTAGACCAAGCGAAAATTTCCTTTATGAGCTACCTCAAACTTGTAATAATCGGCAAAGCATTTGGGCTCCGATGTAGATGGAAGATCTTTGTTTGTTCCGTGCAGTAATCTCTCGCGAATTCGTTTCTTATCTTCACGTATTATTTTTCTCTTATCGCACTTTTGTAAATTTATCATTCGAAACATATCTTCCAACATGGCTTCTTTCACGGTACAATCCAGTTCTGTGTCGGTGTGAAAACTAGGAGAATGGTTCACCTCCAAAACTTGGGGATTTAGGCGTTTGTCCAAAAGAATGTCGATTCCCAACAGCTCGCAACAAGCAGGAACGATGTCGTGGTTTGGGAAGCAAGCGATGTAGCTGTGTTTCAAAACCGGCCAAGAACTTAAAATGGTTTTTACTATGACGTCGTCAATTCGTCGCCAAAGTTTATCTACGTCGTGTCCCAAACTGCGCAAGTATCCGTACAGCCAGGACAGTTTTCTCTTGCTACCTCCTTCGGAATCCAAATTATACGTGCGACTATGTTTATTTACCGCATAGTTCGTCAGGTGCATGAAGACGTTGGTTATGTTGACCCCTGTAGGTTCTTTATATCGACTTGTAGCGAACCTAACCAGCCCTTCCCTGTACACGTAGACTCTCAGGGGATCGCAAGACGTGATCAAGGTGTAAATTCGCAAATCGAATTTATATCCATCGATGAGCAGTGGATGAGTGACGTACACCTGACAAACCATCCGATCCGAAGGCTTCACGTCTTTCAAACTTTTGGTGATATAAATACCTCTGCCTTGGCTTCCGGCATCTGGTTTCATGATGAAAGTTTTATTTTTTCTTAGCCGACCGTAAGACAACGCTTCTCCAAGATCCGGGGGCAAACACCAAGTTTTCGGAAAGAAGGTGTACTCTTTCGGGAAAAGACGCTGCATTCTGTTCAAATTTCTGGCCAGCAGATCCTTGCGACAAATTTCTAACATTCCGGGAAAATGATTGATGCGCTGAAAGCGTTTCATATCTTTACATCTTTCGATGGAAATCGACAAGTCGGTCCAATATAAATTCCAATTGTCGTTTTCGCCGACTTCTCTAAAACCAAATTTTGATGACGTCCTTCTAACGACATCGTAGCGGCAATTTGTGAGGCATACCGATATAATTTTGCCTTTTTTCGGTTTGGGGGTCGGATCCGCTTGCACAACAGTGCTAGCCGTATCGTTTTTGAGGTTCGTGGTTGCATTCGGAAACGCAATTTTGACAAGTTTTTCATCTTTTTCGTCGCTGTCGCTGCTAGAATCAGATGAATCGCTGCTTAACATAGTAGTATAATTGTTCCTTGAAGTTTCGCCCATCACCAATGCGATTTTGCAATTGCAGCAGCCGCTACGTACATATCACGTTATTTGTTTGAAAGATAAATAATAAATTTTGGTGTATTTTTGACAAGTACTAAAAGAAAAACCTTGACAGAATTGTAACGCATTTGTTTTATGTCACTCGGACAAAAATTGTAATAAATAATTCGGAAATGGAATAGGGTGCGGAATTTTGAAAATGCGCAGATTTTATGAAACAGAGTGGCCTCGCAGCTGCCGTTTTGATGTTGCTTTGCGAGAGCCAAGTAAGTAAATATAACCTTCGGGTTTTTCTATTCAGATTTATTTTTGAATTTGGAAAACTACGACCTTCGGTTCTAATTTACAATCTCGCATGAATTTGTGAGTGTAATTAGTATCCCACCCCATCTTAATCACCAGTTTAATTTCGCGAGCCGACAGTGATGTTTCGCTGTGCACAAGAATAAAATAATTCTGATGAGAATCATCATAATTGCGCCCGAATGACATTTAACAGAGAATTTACATAATTTACTTCTGAAGGTGAGCAAGGTGTTTACATCTTTTAATCGGCGGATAAACCAATTCTTGGTCAAATTAAATCATGTCAGAGAAATTTCTTGTCTTTCTTGTTTGTTGCATAGCGACGTCAAATGGTGGTAAGTTGACTGAAAATTTTCAAATCTTTTTCAAACTTTGGGCTTCCAAATATAGAAATGTGTGCCACCCCGAATTCCACCACGGGCACCTGCATCGATATTAACGATTGCCAACATTTGTTGGATTTAAAAAATGGAAATCCAATTAGCAAAGAAAATGCTAAATTTCTTTTGAATTCCCAATGTGGACTCGAAGGTGTCGTAAATAAGGTTTGCTGTCATGAGAGCAACGAAACCCGTAGATTTATAAAAGCTGAGAAAGTAAATAGAAAACCGTTTTTTCCTTCCCTGAACAGTAGATTTGGCGAAACCCAAGATGTGGATTGTGGAACTCAATATTCGGTCAACAGAATTATCGAAGGTGTGATAACCCAATTAGAAGAGTTCCCTTGGATGGCTTTACTTGCTTATCGATCGTCAGGGGATAAAGGCGACCTGCTGGCCGCTTGCGGAGGTGTGCTCCTAAATCAGCAATACGTCTTAACAGCCGCACATTGCACAGTGGGCCTACCAGCATTTTTGGGAAAATTGTAAGTCGAAAGCGCTTCCCTATGATCGGGTGTAAGTTCGGTCACCCGGTATAGTATTAGATTATAAAATCATAAAATTTATTTTAGGGATCTGGTGAGGCTTGGAGAGTATAACACTCAAACCTTGATAGATTGCGACGTGGAGGAAGATGATTATTGTGCTGATAAGCCTGTGGATATTCCCGTCGAGGCTGTCTATACCCATCCGGATTATCAAGTGGGCAACAAAAATCGTTACCACGATATTGCTGTTATAAAACTTCAAGATCCCGTCACTTTCACAAGTATACTGACGGCGGGGAAGCCCAAATTTATTCACAGATTATTTTGTTTTAGGGTTTATTCAACCAATTTGTCTGCCAAGTGCAAAATTCGACGAAGCAGCTAGTCAACCGGGAACGCCTTTAACGATAACTGGTTGGGGAAAGACGAAAACTAACGGTAATTTTGGGAATTTTTATAATAATTTTTTTTTAAAAAGAATTTTAGCTAGTAGCGGTATAAAATTGAAAGCCAAGGTGCCATCAGTAACTATACGTAACTGTCAAATTTCATATGATGTCCAAGATGTCAGCCTTAAAAACAGTCAAATGTGTGCAGGAGGTGGTAAGCAGGATTCGTGCGAAGGAGATTCTGGAGGGCCGTTAATGTGGGAAAACGAGCACGAATCGAGATGGTACTCAATCGGAATTATTTCGTTTGGATCATTATCTTGCGCAAAACTGGGAATGCCGGGCGTGTACACGAGAGTGTCGTCCTACTTGAATTGGATCAACGGCATCATAAAGCCGTAACGATTTTCGATTTAAATTAGGAACAATTTTTGAATAGAATTTGGAATCTAAAATGTTTTAGGAAATATAAAAGCATGAATAAAGCAAGTCGTAAAGTAGTGACTGGTTTTAAGGGCGCATATTAAATACGAAACGGCTTGAATATTTTTACAGCCTATAAAGCGGTTCAAGCGGTAACTTCACAAAGACGTAATGTGACAAAGTGACATCGTAAAACTGTAAGGAGAATAGCAAAACTTGCATAACAATCGTAACAGAGGAAACATAAACGCACTAATAGTAATAATTTCCTTTTATTTTCGATGAGAACTGAGAAAAAATGAAAAGGCTTACTTACCTATCGTTGGAGCCAGGAGGGTCGTCAAATCTGTAACAAAGAAAACTTTATTGGTTTTAATTAAAATTTTGAATAAATTTCAAAACCCTTTCCCATTTGACCACTCGGCTCTCAAGGTACCATGGTTACCTATGAAGCGGTATCAAAAATCGTTCGGCCGTTGCTCAAACGCAATTAATATTTCGAAACTGTGGGTTACCTTTGACATAATTACAAAGCAAACTACATTTGTAATTTGGAGTTGTTCACAAAAGATTTGATATTAATTTACATCCTCTCTCGTCCAGCGCTCGGGTTAAACTTTCATCTCGTCAGTTGGATATAACTGTCGTTTTGAAAAAATCGAATCGATTGAATTTTCATTTCAATTTGATAAACGAAATAAATCAGGGCGAAAATTGCGTTTGCTCGTTTAAGAGTAATGGTTTCATCCCGTTGATTCGTCTTAATGAATAACTGACAATTTCAGTAAATCTTAATTTGAAAATAATTACGGATGATAATTTCATTGGAAAAGGTGTGTAAAAGACAGAATACTCGAATTCGCAAGCAAATAGCGAGTCCTTTTGGTGGTGAGTGCCCCTGACGTCTTTAGCTTTTCTACTAATTGCAGTCCGTGTCGCTGACAACTGCTAGGGTGCTAACTCTTAACTATTAAAACCTTCGAACTTGTTTGCCATTTCTTTCCAACAACTTCACACGAGAAAATCCATCTACTTACTTTGTAGTTTGTTGTCTTCCTTTTTTACTTTTTTGATTTTAAAAACGCTGACTCAAAAGTGTTTGCATACGAAACCGCTTTCGATTTTTCAATATTGAGCTAATTTTCGGAGCCAAACGCCTCCGAATCTTTTGATGTGGCTTTGTTAAATTTGCGTGTCGCTCTAAAGCTTTTAGTTTATGAAATATTAAAATTATGAAAAAAGCCAAGAGGCCGAAGGTCGGAAAACCTTTTTGGGCAAACTGAATCGCAAATAGAGGACGACAAAATTTTATAAAATTAATTCAAAAATATAATATAGTAAAACTATCCGGGGGTAAAATTCTCCATCCCAAGGGTGTAGTAACCAAGAATGTTTCCATAATTAATATACCTAAGTGACCAATCTTGCTGACCTCTTTATTGGCGCTATTTACATACGTCTGGCCAATTCATGAGACACGAGATCAAATAATTTAATTTTGCAATTAAGTAATCAGAGTAAGGCAATTATTTTCTTATTGGTTGAAATTTAAGCTAACTAATTTAACTTCATCTTTATAGATTTTAAATTAATTCAGCAATTTTGCTGTTTAATATATTAAACCCTGGATCAGCTCATTGTGATTTCTGAAACCCCAGTGTGCAGTTACAGGGTTAAAAATTGCAAGTTTAATTGTTACACCCTCTACGGCAACATAATAATATAATATTAATATTATATTGACATATCAGGGTTCCACTGAATTTTCCAAATCAAATTTCCTGAGTTTTCCAGGTTTTCCCTGACAAAGAATAAAACATTTTCCTGACATTTCGATAAATTGGAAGATAAAAATGTACAAAAATCTTAATTTTAATAAAATTAATAATTTTTTTAAATTTTAATAATAAAAAAATTTTAATTAAATTGTTTTGCCTGACTGACAATTTAATTTCTCTGACTTGGCACTAAAAATGAGAATTTCCTTGACTTTTCCAGATTTTCCAGACAAGTAGGAACCCTGCATATAAATAATACTCGAATAGTATTTTTTAATGTAAAAGTAGACAAACTCAATGAACCAGATTTCTTTTTATTTTTCTTGGATGCAGAAATCCAAGAAAATGTAATTCTGTAGATTTCCCGGATTTTCTAAAATTTTCTTTTGCATTGTTTCATGATTTCTTTTAAAAAAGTTACAAAGCAACATTATCTGTAATTTCTAAGATTTCCTTAAATTTCCTTAGATTTCCCTTCACTTGTACAACAAATTTCCCCAGCGGTTTCCTCCTCGACTAGTGTCGGCAGCTATGATCGGTGACCTGTTACTACCCCTGCTCTGGGGTACTATCTACCTCTTAGATTTTTAGCAAAGTACTGCTGCGACATATGTAGATACAACTATGGGGCTGATGGGGGGCTTACTCCCTCAAAAATCCCAATTAGGCCGTACAAAATTGATTTGGATTGACCCAGAGTGCCAGTGGAGCAAATAATATAATGAAAAGTTTCTATTTAGTCAGTTCAATCTCAGAATATCTGCGCAAACATTCGATTGTTCAAACCGGGGGGTCTGCCCCCCAGCCCCGACACCCCACTAAATGTAATGTAAATGTATACAAAACTCCAATTATGGTCGGTGAGACTCGAGTCAAAGCTAATTCATAGTTAATTTTTAATTTTTACTTTTTTATTTTCACTTAATTTTTATGCAATAAGAGTTGAAGACTGAGTTAACCCCAGATTAACTTTGATCCAAGCTTTACACAATTGGGTTTAAAATTTTTCTTCGAGTCTGATCTACTGCAAAATAAGTGAAAATGACTGATTTATTGTCTTATCTATCATAATTAGTGTATTTTAAACAATTGCTGAAGTCCTGGGGGTATTCCATACCCCCAGACCCCCCGGATTATAAAGTATACTTAAATATAGTTCAATCTCAGAAAATGTACACAATCTATTATGATAGATAAGACCAGGGGTATAGGGGCTATGTTGCAGAGGAAGCACTTTTTACCAAGACGGTCACATCGAACGCCGATGACGGGAGATGGTCTTCGGTAACTGGTCCTCGCAGGATACCCAATTGTCACCTATGGCTCCACGTGCCATACCCCGGACAACTACATTGACCTGCAGGCTAAACTAGGTGATGATGTGGTAAACCCATAGCCATATTATGAATAGATTTCTTCAGGCGGAACTGCATCAGTAGGAATGGCTTAAGTACTGCGGTATAGAAAGTCAGGGGAATCTACTACACTACTTTTTCCCAAGAGAATTATGATCATGTACGAGCGGATTTTTGTCTGGCGATCTGGCTAACGGCATGCTGGATACCTACTTGACTTAGTCACTACGCGTCTGTTAAGACGGATAGAGTGGACGAGGATATAGGACTTAGATCAACGCTAATTCAAGACAATAATTTGTATCTAATTAGAGTTGCTGAAGACTGAGTTAACTTAAAAATTCCAAGAAAATCTAATAAAATCTTTTTTTTTGCTTTTTCTAAATTCACTTTCTGAATTGCAATTGATAATTTTTGAAAATAAATTGACAATCTGAATTGCAGTTGACGTTTTCTAAAATTGAGTTGATGTTTTCTAAATTACTGTTGGATAAGATGAAATGATTTATTAAAGATAAATACTTCTTTGCAATACATATCCAGTAAAATAGTATTTATTAATATAAATAACAAAATTTGGAACAGTAACTTTACACATCGGAGAGCGTGCGGTTTTGATCATTTTTTTTATTTAATTCACATTGATCTACGACATAAAAATATGTTATAAAAAATGCTGACTGTTAACTGAAAGTGATTGAAATTTGAGTTGGATGAGATGGAGATAATTTGAAAAGAAATTACATGTGTATAACGGTTGATTTGAGGATGGAAGCACGAAACTTGCTAAAAGCTTAAATAACGTTCGTAAATATGAATAGAAAAGTTATAATTTACCCTAATGCAAAAAAATATCATAAAGCCAAGATTAAAAGATATGAAAAGTACCGGTCTATGATATCTTGTCATATTTGGATTTATTTTTGACGAACCCTTCGTGACAGGATTAATTCAGGATTACTAGGTATGAAAGCGAGATCCTCAACATACTAAATGTAAATATTATTTTCCCTTCGTAATTAAAAAATATGAAATGATAATTTTTTTGGAGTTGAGATTTGTTGATAGTAACAAAGAACCAAAGAAGGGTTGCAGTATTGTTATACTTGTTAGGGTTTGTATATCAATTTTTTCTTTTGACCATTCTTCTTCAGGTGGACGCATACCTTCGATGTCCGAAATAGGTGCGTGTGTAATTGCCTAGACGAAATGCACGCATTTCCATGCTAATGTGAACTATTAAGGGGGTATTTAACGGTGCGTGAAGCTCTTTTGTCGATTGTCGTTTATATGAGGAGACAATTTTGCATATAAATACATTTCCCTATACAACAGATGTATTCATGTGTCTTTTAAGATATTTCGCCTCGCTTAATTTATCTCTCCCGAGATTGCTAATAATTATTAATTGCAAAATTTTTACAATTTTGCCCAAAATTTTCGATAAACGACAAAACCGTTTAATTGAGTTTTCCTCTGTTAGTTAGCAAATTTTGCTTAACAACTTTCCAATTTAGATTAGTTTATCCCTTTGAGACGAAACGACTGCGTTTGATGTTGGCGGGATCGTACTGGAATGCAAAAAAATATATTTACAATTTTCGTCTCGTAGAACTTCAAAATCTTGAAATTAACCAAGCAAAGAACTTTAAGATCCGAAGTTGTTATCTTATATTTTTATAAATAAGTTTAGAATTTGGTAAAAGCTAAAATATGTTGGATTAATTTTTGAAGAAGTGTAGAATCGATAATGCGATTAGGGCACGGAGGATTGGTCATTAACGTTTCTAGATGCGTCATTACTCTTGAGGACGCACTTCAATCTGCAATCATCGTTATCCGTATTGTTCTGTCAAAAGAGTGAGTCCCGCTGATTGAAGTTGGCAAACCACGACGGACAAAGAACAATGCTCAACATGTCAGCCAGAGCATTAGTTGCAGTTATAAATGTCAGATCGGGATGACATGTGACTTCTCTTATTGTTGCTGTCATTGCTGGAAATCTTGTGTATCTGGGATGATATTAATATATTTTTTTGTCTCCGGTATTCATATATATGTGAAAAATCCATTACTGTCAGTGACATTATGACCGCGTGGTTTGTTATAGAAATAGACGACGCTTCCTCTTCCCTTACCACTTCCGTTTGTTTGTTAATTGATCATTT
This sequence comes from Cantharis nigra, assembly GCA_958510845.1. Lineage (NCBI taxonomy): Eukaryota > Metazoa > Arthropoda > Insecta > Coleoptera > Cantharidae > Cantharis > Cantharis nigra. The sequence continues at coordinate 45,719,814 of OY294030.1, read as the reverse complement.
GTCTTGCGTTTTTGGAAGAACGCAATATATGAACGACTGGGAGGGAAAATATTATTTGTTCCAACTTTCGCATTTATCCCACCCCTAGTTTGTTCTTCGACAAGGCTCTTCACTATGTCACACTTAATCGAATTTTCTCCTTTTTATCTATTTCCCATTAGTGACCCGAAACAAGTCCCTCTCAACGTCCGACTACTTTTAGTAATCCCTTTGTTCCCGTTTCTATTTTTTAACGGCGAGAAAAATAAATAACCGATAATGAGACTTCGGACCGAAACCGCACAATTATCTTAAGCGCATTTTTCATTAATCACGTTGTTAAATCTTATTCCAGCGTTCGTTGCCTTGTTACAACCTTAACCAAGATACATGATCTGTTGGGATTTTCACTATAACTTCCCCTTCATTAATTTTTATACATTATTTTCTAAACAGGAAGCGATGTTATTAAATTTTCTCGACTTATTATGAAAGCTCACCGTAAATAACAATCCAATTGAAATCTAGAATTACATTTCAAATGAAACTTGTTCATTGCATTTGCCTGAAAAAAGAGAAATTTAGAAACTCATCAATAAGTAATAGAATGGAAGGTTCGCCCTAAACCGCAGACTAGTGCATTCTGGGAATTCGGAAACTTTGAAACTGCTGCAAGTAAAAACTTTAGAGCTTTAGCTGACCGTCGTCAATGTGGGTCCATCAAATTGCAAAGAGCACTAAAATTGTGATTTTAATGCAAAGACGCGGAAACGAGAAGAGAAGATTTCTGATGCTTTCTCTTGGTCAACTGCGGCCAAATTTGGTGATGGGCACAAATAATTAATGATAATAGGTTGGACGTTGAAGGATCGACAATAATGCTGATACGAAATAACAAACACTCGGAGGCTTTAGAGGCATAAGTTGTATATAACTTAAAAGCTAGGTAAGTGGATTTAGTGCGAAACTTTCAAGATCTATAAATTAATGCAAAACTAGAGCATTTACAAGGAAAGTTTTAACAATTATTCAGGCATGCAAATTTTGATAAAATACTTGAGTAAGCGAGTGCTTAAGAGCACCACGCTACATTTGCTTAAGAAGAGTCTTCTGCAAGGTGAGTTTGCATGGCTGATTCGATGTTGTATGCGTGTACGAACCTCTTATTCAAAACCCCACCCGAATTAATTGTCAAGAGTTCGTGCACATCATTTCCACAACACTTATTTTGCTAAATGGAAGTCATCGCAATATGCATAGGTATCGAATATTGGATTTTTTCCAAATTTTCCTTATTATATCAGCGTCCTTTGCATCTTTGGCATTGTTACGAGAAAGTATTTGATTTGTAAACAAGTATTCCGCGATATAACGACCAATTACGTGACGAGCTTGACGGGCTTATTGTTACCCCGATGAATATACCGAATATCGAATTGCATAAAGTTTCGAGGGTTATTCAGAATATTTCTCGGTGCGGTCTAGTTGTTACAGTAACGAGCTTGATTATTTGCATTCGCGGTGTCCTAACACAAAATAATAAGATGTAAGCCCACGAGGAACGTCGAATTCAGGATAAAAATATCTAAAATGTAATATGAGGTAGATCAAAGGCGTCCGGACACAAAAGCGGGGCTGTTCATATGTGATTTTGATGCTTTAGAAATAGGAAAAAGCCTCCCTTGCGTGGGGCCACAGGTCATCTGCTAATACACCGACTAGGATAATTGGTCCTCGACACAAAGAGATTGCAAGTAAAACAAAATTTTGCTTGGAAATCGAATCCGATTATTTATGTGCGACAGAATTTTCGATAGAGTTTCGAGTGTTTATATTGAATAAGTTGGCACGATATCGACGCCCCTATTTTAAAAAATTTTCATTATAAATTTAAGTCCATGAAAAATTCCAAAGTGAAATCTATTTCGTTTCGCGAATAATATTAGGTATTCAAATGGAAAAATGTATGAACTTCTTTACGTTTATAACCAAACGAGCGTTCACAAAACAAAGTTGATCTTGAATAAAAGGGCCATAGAAAGTGAACATTTCTACGATGAGCAAACTGTCATCACTCGACAGATCGTATAACTTTTTAGTAAATTTTGTCGACGTAAAAGATTTTGAATGCAAAATCTGGCGTCGTCAGCCTCAGCCGGCAGATATCATCATTCGTAAGCATTATTATTTAAATCTGAACTCGTTTATTTGGTTTCGTTTAAATTTAACATAATGTGTGTTTCAAATACTTTTTCATTTGTTAGATTACATCAATTTTTTACTTTCTACGCTTCGTTAAATTGCTCTTTGTAGAAGTTTGCTTATGACTTCTGATATGCCAGTTTATAATTCATGCAAATTAAGGATCATCCTGATGTTTGCTCTTGCCGTACTTAACAGCAACGTCTTTATTACGTTTATTTCACGTGAAATATTATCTATTATATAAAAATGAAAGTTTGTTTGTTTGTTTGTTTGTTTGTTCGTCTTTTAATAACTCATATTCTCTTTGACCGATTTCAACCAAACTTTCAATCAAAAACTCAAATTTCTAAATATTTCTAAAAGAGTGGAAATCTACAAAAGAGTTCCACACCCCCCAGACCCCCCGGTTTACAATTTTACCAAACGAAAAATATATTAAACTAACTAAGATTAGGACTAACCGAGAAATTAGAATTTTTAAGTAAAAATGGGGAAATTTAACCTCCGGCTAGAAAAAATTAAAACTTGAAAAGCATATTTATTTAATTAACTTACTACTCATGGAGTTGAGCAGCAACTTTCTGTGTAACTTTGAAAGTTAATTATAAAAATATAAAGTCAAAATTGTAAACCGGGGGGTCTGGGGGGTGTGGAACACCTTCCAGTACATATCGCAGGATTTCCATTCTTTTAGAATACTTGGAGAAGATAGAGAATTTATAATTTTACTAATTTCGCCAGGAAAAACCGAGAAATTAACAAATAATATAATTCAAATTAAATCTAAAATTAAAGAAAATTCCTATAAAAAATATTTATTAGTAGATAAACTAAGAAGGTTTGATCCCACTTTATTCTAAGTTTATAATTATTATAATTAATTATAATTATTAGCTCTTGAAAATACAATTAAATATGAATATCAATAGTGAGCTAAAGGATACAAATAAATCTTATTATATGGATTTCGCAATCCTATACAATTAAATGTTGTAAAAAATTATTAATGAACAGTAAGCACTTTCAATCATTAATAATTTTTTACAACATTTAATTGTATAGGATTGCGAAATCCATATAATAAGATTTATTTGTATCCTTTCACTCACTATTGATATTCATATTTAATATAATTATTATAAATAATATTAATTATAATAATACATATGTATATACCGGGTGCTGAATGAGTTAGCCGAACATAGGAAATTCCCTAATTATTTTAGACAAAATATGAAAGACACAAAAATAATGCAGAAACATAAACTACGAATGATAAGAGCATTAGATTTCATCTAGCTTTTACTTAAAAAGTTCAAAAATGCTTTTTAAATTCTGGATTCTGGATAGGATGTGGAGGGCAAACCGAAGTTCGCATGCACTCAGACCACAAAGCGGGCCCATTATGCTACCTCCGAGTTTTGTAGCAGCCCACCTACCCGTCTATTCCTCGAGCCATCCCACACTTACGATAAACTCGAGTATTTTGGAGGGCGGTGTGCTGCTAATACTGGCCATGCTAGGCCAGAAGTCCCCCAACATGGATCTTCTTTTTGACGCTAACGCTGGGCAGTTACAGAGCACATGCTCCATTGTTTTGTCTGCTTCATTATATCGTCGACAGGTTGGGCTATCAACTAGCCCCATTGTGTGCAGGTGTTTATTTAGCTTACAGTGTCCAGTGAGAAAGCCAGCAATAGTACGCAGGCTGTCCCGGGACAGCTATAGGTAGTATTTTGCATGTTTCTCAGAGAGAGAACGTATTGTTGCCCGCGCCTGCCGACATCCAATCACATTCGTCCTCTTTCCGCATGCCGTTTATGTGTTTCTTTCTTTATGATGGCATCTAACGTTCTAACGGCCGGCGTTATGAAAGGCTCGGGACCACAAGGTAAATCACCCGAGCCCAGCCTCGCCAACTCATCAGCCCTTTCGTTGCCCTCATTACCTTTGTGCCCTTTTACCCAGCTAAGGGTTAGAGCATTGTGTGTTGATATTACATTCAGTGCCCGGATACATTGCAGCACCAGGCCCGAGATGATCTTATGATGACCAAGTGCCATAAGAGCAGCTCTACTGTCTGTGAATATTTGAATTGTTTTGCCCTGGATATTTCTTTCCTGAACTATTTCCGCACAGTGTAGTATGCCCATAAGCTCCGTTTGGAAGACGGAGGCATATCTACCTAGCGTTAAACTTATATCCAGCTGAAGTTCAGGGGAGAAAACCCCCGCCTCTGAGCCAGTATTACTTTTGGAGCCATCCGTGTACAGACAAATGTCCGATCCGTCGGTTCCTGTTGCATCTGGCAAGATGTTGAACTTCTTGTCAAACACATATTTGGGAGAAATTCTGTCGGCATCTAGACCCAAAAGAGGCACTCTTTTTGAGCATTCCTCAAGGATCCGTTCGTGCCCACTAGCTCCCTGTCTGTGAGTCCAAAGACCCCATGCCCGCATCCTAAGAGCAGCTCTCACCGCCTGCTCCTCCACATAGAAATCCAGCGGAGGAAGACAGAGAAGAGTCTCCAAGGCTACAGTTGGTGTTGTTCGCATCACTCCCGTTACAGCCAGGCAGACTGATCTCTGCAGCCGATATAGAGAGGACGCTGTAGTTACCAGACTAGTGCACCATAGCATAGCATTGGTCTTGTTATGGCCGTGTAGAGCCAGAGGGCAATCTTCGGGGAACACCCCCACGATCTGCCCTTTGCCCTTCGACACTGCCAAAAAGCCATGCCAGCCTTGGTTATTTTAGAAATGATATGTTTGCCCCAATTTAGCTTCCTATCCAGTATAATTCCCAGATACTTGACTTCGGATGCTAATTTAAGAGGGGTTCCTTTTAAGCTAGGCATTTTCATGTCTCTTAGCTTTCTTTTTGTAGTGAACAGAACAAGCTCCGTCTTGGTCGGGTTGACCGAGAGAGACTGCTCCGTGCACCATTTCTCTAGGATTCGTAGAGCATCCTGCATCAACTCGCACAGGACATTCTCGAATTTTCCTTTAAGCAGTATGTTTATATCATCAGCGTACCCAATGGTATAATAACCGCTTTCATTAAGGAGTCGCAGAAGGCTGTCTACCACAAAGTCCCACAAAAGTGGGGAGAGTACACCTCCCTGCGGGTCTTTTAAATTGTTAAAAGACTGGTCATGAAATAATAGTAATTTATGGGACTAGTGAGTAAAGATACATTTTATCCACGAACGGAAAATTTAGCACACGAGGCAACGCCGAGTGTGCTATCTTCCGTAAGCGGATACAAATATCTTTACTCAAGAGTCGCATATAACATTTTATCCAAAACCTGCAAGTAAAATTAAAATTTCAAAATCAAATAAAATTTGAAATTACATTATATAATTTTACATTGACATTTTCAAACGTCAAAGTGGACTTTTATCCACTAATGAGCAAAAGTGATTTTTCGCTCACTAGTAGATAAAAGTCCACTTTGACGTTTGAAAATGTCAATGAAAAAGTTATTTTACTTAAAGGTTTTGGATAAATTCAATTTAATTTCTATTTTCAAAAATAACTACCATGGAAACTTACATGGCCAGTGCGATAAATGAAAATTTTAATAATTTTGAAGGCATTTTTTGACCTTTAAAGTAAAAGCTAGATGAAATCTAATGCGTTTATCATTCGTAGTTTATATTTCTGCATTAATTTTGTGTTTTTCATTTTTTCTTTAAAATAATTAGGAAAGCAGGAATTTGCATAAATAAGTTTTTACACGTTAATTTCCTATGTTCAGCTAACTCATTCAGCACCCGCTATATAATCCCATCACACTGCTGATGCTCCTGCTATACAGCATGTCATTTTTTGGTGGAAAATCTCACTTTTGCTTAAACACTCAAATTTGCCGATTTTTCCTAGCGAAATTAGTAAAATTATAAATTCCTTATCTTTTCCAAGTATTCTAAGAGTGGAAATCCTACGATAATGTATTGGAGGGTGTTCCACACCCTCCAGACCCCCCGGTTTACAATTTTACCAACGGAAAAATATGTTAAACTATCTAAGATGAAAACTAACCGGAAAATTTGAATTTTTAAGTAAAAATTAGGAAGATTTAACCTTCGGCTAGAAAAAATTAAAACTTGAAAACTATATTTATTTAATTACCGTTTTGCTCGTAGAGTTTAGTAGCAACTTTCTGTATTACTTTGAAAGTTAATTATTATAAAAATATAAAGTCAAAATTGTAAACCGGGGGGTCTGGGGGGTGTAGAACACCCTCCAGTACATATTGCAGGATTTCCTCTCTTTTAGAATACTTGGAGAAGATAAAGCTTGGAAAAACATTTTGGAAAACCAAAATTAAAAAAAAACTTTAAATTAAATTTTTTACCTCGACTGAAAATTTCCATGTTTTCCAAACAAGTGGAAACCCTGTAATTGTTAAACCGGAGTAACCTTATCCGATTAATGTAAAATCGGCCCTTAATGTAGTTTTGTTATTTGTTTATCTTAAAATTATGATTATATAAGTTATTTATTAGTTTTTTTAGTTTTTGTCTTTAGTAAGAGCAGGGTCCCCATTAACAACTATTTATTACGCCACTGGCTATTATTTACGATTTACTATCATTATTTGCAAATCCAAGAAGTTATAAGATTTTATAAATTGAATTCTTGTTATTTTCCAGTGTTTTGCAGTAGTATAAATCTCGATTGGTGTGCGAATTGGTTGCTTAGGTTGTGCGGCCTGAAGGCCGCACTGATCCGTCATAATTTCTCAATTTATTTTAGGCCAGTCACTTAAAATTCATTTATTTAGAAAACAAGATGCGTTCCATAAGGAATTACAGACTGAAAGATGTGACTTTTTACAAGAAGCAAGTATTTCAATAATTTTGTGTTCATTTCTCGCTTCTGGGTGATTCCCCGTTTTTCTATATTTTCAAAGTAACGCAGAAAGTTGCTGCTAAACTTGATGTGCCGTCGGGCAATTAAAAATTTCTCAAATTCTAATTTTCTTTACCCTCAGTTTTGCTCAAAAGCAAAAAATTTCCTAGCTTTTTCTGACGAAAGGACCCCGCAGGAAATCATAGGAAAATGGCTCTCAGTCGAATGTCTTGAAATTGGGGCAACTGGAGGGTGTTTACCTCCAGAGCCCCCCGGTTTACAATTTTGACTTTATATTTTAATAATAATTAACTTTCAAAGTAACACAGAAAGTTGCTGCTAAACTCCGAAGCAGAACGGTAATTAAATAAATACGTTTACCAAGTTTTAAGTTTTTCTAGCCGAAGGTTAAATTTTCTTCATTTTTTTCCCGGTTTGGATTAAAAATCGACCAACCAGAGTGTTTTTTCTACCAAAAACTGACACGCTGTCAGGAGCAGCAGCATGCTGGGATTTTATATATAGGGATTCCCTTTGAAATTTTCAAAATTTCTAGGAAATTATTGACATTTTGTAGTTTTTTTGAATTTCTATAGAAATCTAGAGAATTTTGAATTTTGGATCATTCATGCAACAAACGTAGAACTAAACCAGTGGAAAGCAATCCGGACAGTTCGTTGGTAATATAATAATTATTTAAATAATTAAAATTATGTTGTTGTTGGCAGTTATATAAATAAAATTGTATATAAATTTTCAGGTCAAACTCGAAATATTTTAATATACAAAATAAAATTTAATTCGTCCCCGGGGAAGCCGAGAATAAACAGTTCTGCATTTTTTATTTAGTAAACAAATTTAGCCAAAAATTAATTTAAATTGACAATCATCGACAGTCAAGGTTAAACCAACAGATTTCCAACGCAAGAGGATTAATCAAGTCAAGTATTTTTGAAAATAAAATCTGAAAAATTCGTCGGACCCATAATTTCAAGTATTCGGACGTAAAAACGTTTCCACCTTCCTCCGATGTGCCTAAATTTGAATAATTTATGAATAATTAAGTCTACTTATGCAAATATTTCATGAGAAAAAGGGTGTTCTCAACTATTGTAAATGAACGACCCAGTTGTGATTAGTTAATAAAATAGAAATAAAGTAAAAAGTTGAAATAAATTGAATTTTTGTTTACCGTAACTACATCGTAATTGTAGGGGATTGGAAGTGTTTAACTGAATTTGCTATTAAAAACTGTTTTGCTAAAACATAATTTAGCTCTTAATAATAACTTGTCGTAATAACCAATAAAGTAGCTGATGAAGCAAAACATCCCCTGTTTAATAACTAATGTCGAACATCCCTTACAGCTCGCGTTATTGAAGTGGAAGCAGTGGGTATAGTAAAACAATAACTACAGGGTAGTTTAAGATTATTAAAATAGCTATTTAATTGGGTAGCTGCAGTTGTAGGTAATAAAACTTAATTTAAAAAATAAAATTTCCCTAATTCTTATCCTGCTTAATAGGAGAATTAAGTTTAAAATATTATATAAGTTATTCTTTGGTAGCTGAGGATTAGTGTGGATATTACTAATTGGAGCTTATTATTTTTACTTCTAATGACTGTCTTTCGTTTTAATTGCGTTCGTTTGGAGGAAAAGATAAAATTTTTATTGCGATAAATGATAAACGACGACTTACGATAACAAATTGTGACAATAACATTGCAAAATAAAAATTATGCCGTATAGCCAGAAGGTAATCTGAAGTTAATAAAACGAGCGTCCGGTTACGAGCAGATAGTAACATCGCTGATAGCGGAGTTAATAGTGAGTTAGGACCAGGACAACCCCCCACGAGCCTCGTTACGAGTTTTTAATTCCGTTCTCTTTATTACTGGTCCAAAAATTCGTTTCGAACAATCATTAATACGTGTCACTAAACATTCGCTTTTTTCGTCCTGGCGAATTTTCCATCCCCTTCTGGCCGACCGACCGGGCGGAGGAAAACAGAAAGGAAAATTTTCGCTTGTTTAACTTTTTTTTCGAAAGTCGTTATAAAGTGGAATCAAACGATTTTGGTTAATTTTGAGATTCTAAACGACCGAAAATTTCAATAACCATATAGGAGAGGATGTGGGTTGCAAGTTTATTACTTTTAAAATGAGTTTGCATTCATACATTTTAATTTGACTGCGCTCCGAAGTGATTAATAGGAAAAAACAATATAGAACGCGGTGACGTTCAATTTGAGGACCCTTCGCTCAAAAATTAAATATTAATAATTGAACATTTAACAGCGCAGAAAAAAAAAGTGAGAAAAACGAAAAGCAGTCTTAATGAATGCCATTTGAATGGCCATTTTATATGACTCATTAATAATTATTGTTGCTAAAAGCATCGGCGTTAAATCGGTTTAGTTCCATGCAATATTTATTTTATATGCCGAGGTCGTTCATTGTGACCCCATAGACTTCAACCCCAATGACAGAGCCCAGCTGAACAGTCAACTCCAGCTTCGGTAATAGTTCTACATGAAACACTGTGTTCGTGAGAGCTGCTGCACCATAATGGTGCAAAATGGAGCTCTCTAATTTACAATGAGATTCATGTTCGTAATTAGCTGGCAAGTATTATTAGTAATGGACATCGGATAGCGACCGTCCGTGCGCTTGCTTTATGGCTCTTCCGGTATCCAAAAAGCGACCAAAGGATATTGGCGGCGGTTTTTGCGCCATTTTTCGAAACTTGGCCCGACGATTACGTTTGAAGCACCTCCGATATTAGTATTATATAGCCAAAAGCGTATTGTTCGCATTCGCACTCAAATTGAGCCGATGATACCATAATTCAAGGCTGTATTGTATGCAAATGAGTGAGGGTGGAAAACGTGAATTCTCCGCTATATCTATTAGCGTCCGACAAATCTCCCTCTTGTCCGTCCGTCTATCCCTTTTGATAGAGCATTTTAATCTAAACGAACGCGTATGTAGGTATAATTTTCCTCGGCCAAAGCTTTTCCTAATTACGTGACTGATTTGACAAAGATAACCGAGTAATGTCCTTCAACTCCATTAGACAATGTCGTCATTAAGCGACAAATAGTTTAAAGCTTATTAAAGTTGGAGAATCAGTCGTAATTAATTCGGCCATTGAAAACATGCTAAGCTGGACACGACACCGAATTGCTTTTAGATTATCTAACTGAGTTCGCTATTCAAAATCTGATTTTCCTCGTGCCCTAGCGCTCATTGTAAATTTTCTCTAGGAAAACCTTTCGTCAAGTCCAGATAATTAAATTAAACTCAATTTTTCGAAAACGATCACACAAAGGGACGACATTAGTTAAGGAAATCGAATGAAAAGTAACCGGAAACCCTAAATTCAGATTAAATAATTTCTAATTTAAATTTCAGAAAAGCTTTGAAAATAATCCTCCCGGAGTTTATTTATTCTTTACCTTTTATACATTTAACAACATCGGTCGTGTAGAAGCAGACTAAATTTTGTAATCTGCTTTAGAAAATTTTCAATTTGTCGAAGGCAAAGTTTGGAAAGTACCCATCCACGTTAGAGGGAGAGATTAGCAAAATTCCAAAATTAATTTCATATTTTTTAATGCGCACTAAGTTGTTATGGTGACGACCGCCCCTTATCCCGTCTTTGGACAATATACACGAGAAAAATACGAATCGAAACACAATAGCGAAAGTTCAATTTTATTTATTACATTTTTTTGATTTGTTATTCTATTTACTTCTAAAGATTTCCTACATCTTCTTTTAAAAGATAAATAAGCTCCGTTCCCTTTTTCATGCAAACGCAATTTTAAACAATAATTTTATTTTTGTACTTTCACTTCGTACAACTTTTTAATTAAAACGAAAAAATATTGGTACAAAACGACCAAGTATAATAGGTTTGTTTTAATAAAATTGAAAAACTAATTTAAATCAAATTTCTTTGATGTGCACTGACGAGTGAATTACATGCTTTTTATTGTTATTTATCATTCTTTTTACGCGCACAAAGGACTTTGAGTTGCATTTTTAATAAAAAATAATAAAGATTTTGATAATAAACATGTTAAGGCTCGCGTTTGTTTATTTAATTATTTTCGCGCCCCCCTAGGTGGCGCTCTCGCGCCTAAACTAAATAGTTACCCCGAAAGTTAATTATAGAGCAATTACCTTGAACAATAAAATCAGTTCATAAAGTATAATTTGTAATTAGGGGCGAGCTAATAAAAAAGTAAATCAAGTTGAAAATCCTATTAAATCTACTTATTTAAACATTTAATTACATCTAAGAGCTCTGTTCCTTCGCTGCGGTTCTGAAAGTTGTTCGGGAATAAAATTAAAAGTTTTTCTGAATATTTAATTCGTTTAAACATTTTGATTACATTTGCACCAGATCATTATTTAAAAATGTTGTCTCAAGATTTATAACAATTTGGGGATGGTACACGTGTTTGGTAAAACGTCTGAGAAATTTAAAGGGGATGCGTGATGCATAGAAAAATTATAGAGGAATTTAACACCCTTTTAAGGGCCATTCATAAAATAATTTCATGATTATTACATTCGAACGGTTCTATTTAACTCTACTAGAACCGCTCTATGCATAATTAAACCAGTTTTATTTAAAAAAAAATTAATAAAAAGAATTGGTCATAAATAACTCACCGAAAGTCATTGTGTCCTAGCCAAACGAGGAGGAAAACCTGAAAAGAAGAAAAAATGTAATTTGAAATAATCTTTGTATTAACACAAACACAGGATATAATACTTCTTTACATTGCAAAGAATGGTTTTTATTCTCATATCAAAAAGAAGGAAGTACCTATGTTAACAGGGGGATAAGAATTTCAAGTCATTGCGGAAATACTGGCACAATGAAAGTGCCTCCAGCTTCGGGATAATCAACCCTAATGTCAAAACTTCAATAAACAAATATGCTACCAGCTATAATTTTTTTTTCATTTTCTAAAATTTACATTTTCTGTAATTTGCGTGATAAATTTTCGCGAGATATTTTAAAAGTAAGTCATAAAGAACCAGTCGTGATTTAAAAAATTTGCTCAACGATTACGAAAAATTATGTAATGCGGAAATGATGAATGTGGAAAGTTATTTTTTAACTTCAAATGTAATGAAAAATTTCCCCAAGACATTTGCATACCTTTGCAATTTTAGTTTTTTAAGCTCTCTTTTACTCTTACACTACTGAAACTCAAACCTGCTAAAGCAAGGATTGTTTACACTTTAGGATTTTCAAAGTTTATCATATCAAAAAATTAAATTTAATAAATCAGCAAGAAATTTTACTAAATTCTAAGGTGGAAATTGGATATCACAATAAGAGTTTTCACTTTTTTCCCCAATCGCAGGTTAAACTTTTTAGTATTTTTGGATCATATGGCTGGGGGGTATTCCATACCCCCCAGACCCCCCGGTCGGGTATCCCAAAATTTAGTATTACCTTGTATTGGTCACATAGTTATTATAATCATGTGAAAGTCGTTAATTCATTGGATTTATGTATTTTCTCATTAATACAATGAATTTTATTCATCAGCGCTAAAATACTTTGGTTAAGATTTTAAATCCACATGATGAAAATCTCACGTGAGATTAACAGAGGGGGGGGGGGGGTTCAGCCAAATCTCACGACATCTCACCAAGGAGTGAGGGGGGGTCTAAACATCGCCAAAATCACCCCACGTAATTAACGAAATTAAATAAATTTCATCAATATGATAAATTTTGTTCATTGGCGGAAAAATCATAATATTTGGATCTTTCCTTCCCTGTTAGAATTGCCTTCCCGTCTTTGTTAATCATCTTTGTAAGTTTTAATGATTCTCCAATTTCCTACCTTAAGCGCATGTAATCATTAACGTGAGGTTGTTTAAAAAAAAACTTTTGCACTACTGAAACTCAAAGCTGCTAGAGAACGTTTATCATTTCAAAAAATGAAATTTAATAAATCAGCGAAATTTTTCTAAATTAAGGCTAGGGTATATGAGTCCTTCTAATTTTTGTCGAATTCCCGGGTAGACAACACGTTTAACAAATGTTCTAGGTACTTTACTTTTCCATACGTGTCGCTAGTGTCTTCATTAGTGGCCATCTGGTTGTCCCTATCTCTATTATACGCTCTACCGTCCCTAGAACTAAGTCAGCTCCACAATAAAACATTTTTCCCCAATTGCAGGTTAAACTTTTTATTATTGTTGGATCTTGTGGCTGGGGGACCCCCCGGTCAGGGATCTCATAATTTAGTATTACCTTGCATTGAACACATAATTATTATATTCATGTGAAAATCATTATTGTTGTTTCTAGGAACAAAATTCATTGGATTTATGTACTTTTTGATTAATACAACGAATTTTAATTGGACTTTTATGAAAGTCCACAGTGCAAAATCCGAATTGAAATTAGAATCTACAATAAAATTGTGAATTCAAAGTGTTTACATTATGAACAGGCGCGGACTGGCAGTATTTTTTCAGGAGTGCTAGTATTGCAACTGTTTGGAACTTCTGAATTGATCTATTATGACATCGACCGAAATTCGATTTATTTTTCAGTTGGTTATCAATGATCGCAATCGGTTTTTGATTATTTTTAATTTGTTGGGATTGAGAGGGCCCGGTTCAGCTTACTCCGAGGGGCCCGGGATGCCCCTGGCCAGTACGCGCCTGATTATAAAATTTTTTTATTTAAAATCATATTAAGGATGATTGTCCCCTAAATTTTAGAGATCAAACGCTAAAGTTTCCGATTTCATACCGTCTTTAATTTTTTTTTTATTTAATTTTAGCCAACTATTTAGCCAACATTTTTTAAGCCATCTGTACCGTGAAATTCTAAGTTAGGCGTAAGTTCTGCTTCTGAAAATTAAAAAACAACTAAGAAAGATGGAAATTTGAAATCACAATAATATTTTTCACTTTTTTCACCAATCGCAGGTTAAACTTTATAATATTGTTGGGTCGCATGGCTGGGGGTATTCCATACCCCCCAGACCCCCCGGTCAGGTACCCCATTATTTAATATTACCTTGTATTGAACACATAATTGTTTTATCCATGTAAAAGTCATTATTTTTGTTTCTACGATCACAATTCATTGAATCTATGAATTTTTTCATTAATACAATGAATTTTGTATTAAAAAAATATCGAAAGGTAGCCTTTAAAGTTTGTAAAATCTGGTGGGATTAAATTGATTTTAAAATCATTTTAAGGATGATTGTGTCCTTAGCTGAAGACCGACAAATAAATTAAAGGCGGTTGTCATTGAAAGGTTACAATTGTTGATTTTAAAATTTTTCTTTTAAATTTTAGAGATCAAACGCCGAAGTTTCCTATTTTGTACTGTCTTTTATTTGGACTTCGGGGTTCGAACCTCAACTAAACTAAACTTTTTTGATTATAGTCTACGTATACACAGAAGAGAAAATGGCTGGGGAAATCTGGTGTACAAGCAGTGGCGATGCAAGAGTAGTTAGTGCCTCTAAGAAGATATAAAAAACGGGCCCCTAAGAAAACAATGTATTAATTTTGAATTACGTATATTATTTAAAAATTTCTTTTTTGGGATTTACTACCCTTTATGGCCCCGGGCCCCTAAGCATTGCTTATAGTTGCTTATTAATATCACCGCCACCGCAATGGGCGCAGGGATATCTCCCTGCCCTCCTACCTAAAATCCAGAATCCAGAAGAGTGCACTGGGGGGTATACCCCCCCCCCAGACCCCCCGGATTGCACCAATTGTTTTGTGACTTTAACTCCCTGATGTGCAAAAAATAAAATTACATTCAGACTTAGTAGCGAAAGCAGCTTTTTCCCGATACCAAAGCCCTAAACATATTATTTAAGTCACAAAACAATTTGTGTAATCCGGGGGGTCTGGGGGGGGGGTATGGAATACCCCCCAGTGCACTCTTCTGGATTCTAGATTTTAGGTAGGAGAGGGCATCCGTACGCGCACTTGGGCCACTAAATCGGGCCCATTGTACTACCTCCAATGCAGCGGTTCTCCGTCCTGTCACTCCTCAAGCCATCCTGTCTCCAGGATGAATTTGCCATTGAACTACACGCCACTGTATACATGCGAAGGGAAATCTGCAAAAATCAAAAATATCTTAGCTGAATAAATGGTTTATGATATTAATGAAGAAATCGTCATATTAATGAACAAATTCACAAAATTCACAGCAATGCGGACTTCCAAATTTAAGATTAGTTTAAGCGGAGTAAAGTTGGTTACCCCAGTTGTGGCAGTTTTGATTACGGCTCCTTTGGAAACTGAAATCCATTTGTGGAGTTCGCGTGGTTGACAAATTTTGGATCCACGTCAATTCGTCGCATGATGCATATCTTCGCGCGGATATCTAATTTTTACGAACTATTTTGCTAAATAAAAATCATAAACTAACACTAATCTACATAACCGATCCATATCTTCGCGCGGATATCTCTTGTTTACGGACAATGTAACTAACACCAAATTACAAAACATGAAGAGGAACAATTTTGTAAAATAATGTATTTTAATAAATACATTGAAAAACAGGCCAATTTTGGATTATCTTCGAGGAATTGCGCATAATTTTAAATTACACATATACTTTATATTTTTTATTTTATGGTTTATTGTTTTTTAATAAAATTTTTTACTTTTGAAAACAAAAGAGAAGAGGAAAGTACAATTAATTGCGACGAATTTTCTCATGCGACGAATTGGCATTGGAATTGGTTCTCCTTTGTAATTATATTGTTTAGAACTTTCAAAATACCGATTGCATTTCGACACCAAACATTTAAATAAATCCCAGATATAAATCAATAAATCGAAATTTAAAAATGCTCACAAAACGAAAATATATTTCTGTTTAATTTATGAAATCTCAATAAATTCTATCCTGTATCTCGACCTCTTAACCCTTCAGCAGTTCAGTGCCTTTTTTGAAATTCGATTCGATGTTGCGCGGTAATGGTGTCAGTCCGAGTCTGTAAAGCTAAATATTTGATTTTTCAAAAATATTCCGGTTATGACAGTAAGTCGATCGGATTGTAGTTTTCCCCCAACAAATGATGATTTGTGGTGTTTTCTGTAATACATTAATATTTGGTCCCCTCATTATTAAACATTTAATTCATTTTTTATTATTTTATTTCACAAATTGATATTTATTGGTTTAGTGGTAAGTAATTTTGTTAAAAGACAGCATCTTTATGTTCAAAGGTATGAAATATAATTTTCATGAAAAAGGCAGTAAAAGTTCCCCTTAAAAAGATCAAGTCCAGCTTAATCTTGTTTTTCTATCTTGGCAAATCCAATAAAATGCTTAACGCACTGAACTTTAACGAATATTATCGTTGTACAAGAGAAAATTATAATTTGAAAGGGGCAGACAGAGAAACCACCTTTGTAAATTTGGTAACTAAAAGTTTCTCCAAGTTTTATCAGACTAATTTGAAAGTAATAATTGCAGTTCGAATAATACAAATGAAATTTTCGAATTATTCCAATTCACGTCGTACACGAAATTTTTATATTTTACAATAAAGAATTAATAAATGCTAATGTTTAGGAAAATAAAGGGATAGAGTTTCATACTTCTATTCAGACGGGTTTTTATATTATGGAATATTAAAGAATTCAAAGCGCGAATGGATTCGCGCTACAACTTTTAATTAAAGCTGTAATAAAAAAAACGACAATGCTACAGAAAACTAGCAGCTAATATAAAAGTTGCATAAAATATTTTAGTAGTTGGTTGTTTAAAAAAAAAATTGTTTTGTCAGTTTTGCATCCGATAGGGGTAATCTAATAATGCATTATAAATCTCCACATCTTAGTGGTTCCCTAAGGCAACCCCACAGAGAAAGCTGTTGTTTTAACATCTCGACTCGCTTCAACCACAGAATGATGAAGGTGTTTACACGAGTCCATCACCGAGGGGTCGATGATTAGTAAGTGGTTGATTATAATGAATGCCCCGGGCGTCCTCCTGGGACGCTCTCCTAGAGGAAAACCGCGAGTCCGACGCCGACTATACTACATTTAATTTCATAATTACGCCGCATTAATATCTTAAGATGTTACTTAGGATACGGTAATCTCGGGCTCAAAACTCAATTGCTATTGTCGAAAAGCTGGCTTGTATTTAATTAAGATTCAAGTGAGTCAAAATTTCGTATTAGATATTTGCATTAACGATGCTACTGTAACAAATTTGATCGAAGAGAAGAGATGATGGCTTTCTGAAGACGAGTACATTATCCCTACTTAATGAATCAAGGGCAGCACAAACGCGTATGGGGTTCCAAGAACCCTTTCAAGAGAATCTCATTTGGATTTACTAATTGTACATATAATTGGGAGATATTTCATTAATTGTAAAAACTCACCACTCCGCTTCCTATCTCTTTGCTAGCTTTCATTAAAAATTATTAATATCGTTGTGGTTTCGTGTCGTAGATTACAATAGAAAATTTAATAAAAGTTCAAATTACACTCACATTGTTCGTGGACGTCGTAAACAAAATAAAATTAAATGCGGTGCAACCACGAAAACGCGGTCATCTTGACGATCTGCATTAGTGCAAACTGCATCCACAAATTTATTACATTTAATTTCGTACTTTTTGAAGAGCTGACGAACGATAAAAATATACAATTCATAACGAGAAAAAAGTATGTGGAGAGGAGACAATATGCCATGTATGATATTGAAAATATAAAATAGAGAAATAAAAAAATCGTAATAAGAAACACTTGTAGGATGTTAAAACGGCAATAAAACTGATGCAGATGGGCCTATTGAGCTCGAGAAAGTGTGGATTGAATAATTTTGACAACGATATAGAATTGTCAGTGTCAGCAACCCCCGCGATTCCGTTCGGCCCCTTTAGCAGATGCAGCATCGCGACGCTTTACGTCATTGCACCACTGCAGCACTTTCACTGCAGAATCAACGGTAACTCTTGAGAATATTTCACTTTACTAACGTTCGAATAGCTTTCCTTACAATAACTTTAAATAGTCCTGCTATAAAATAAATTAACATAATTTAATAGAATAACTTTCACTTTAAACATGCAAAATTCATTATTGGTCAAAAAACTATTGATACCGCGCCGCCCTTCTTAATTGCCCACATTAATAGTCCAACGGCATCCATAATTTACGCCCAGCGAATTAATTTTTTACTTTAAAGTTATTTTCAATTTTAAAACTCTTTAATTTCATAGCTGTTTCACCTCACTTCTCGATGTCATCCTTCATTACTTTAACTGTAAAATATGGGTAAAACTACATTTTTTGTTTGAAAGGAACCAGTTGATTGACAAATCAGCTGAGTTGCACTCAGGGTGAGTTCTTTAGAAAATTATTTATATTGTTTATCAAATGGATTCTAAAAATGTAATCTTTCAAAAATGTTTAAATTTTCTTAACAATTGTTTCTTTAATCTTTGATATTATGCATTTCAGTTTACAAATCATCAACAAACATTCGGCATGGTTTTTGCGATCGCTGCAATCTTTATGATTTTTGACATCTTACGAACAATTCGACTATTGTTTCAAATTGACGATATTGATCACGATACAACTTTGGTAAGTTAATTCATCTTTCATTAACATTTCATTAATTCTAATTATCTTTGTTTCAGATAGAATCTAATAAAAATACGTTCACCCTACTCGCGAGAAACATTTTATCTCGAGATTCAAGTGAAAAACCTTTTATTTAATTGCATATATTTTCAAATAGATAGAAATAATCATTACAAAATATTTACGATTTGCGAAAAACTGATTTAATTATTTTATTTATACACTAGCTGGAAAGCCCGTCCACGGACGGGCAGCTAGACGGTGGATCTCCTTTTTAGTGGTATAATATTAAACATTTAATTTTTGATTCTCCGTTATTATATGTACTGGAAGGTGTTCACTCTCAGACCCCCCGGTTTACACTTTTGGCAGTTAACTTTCAAAATAACGCAAAAGTTGCTGCTAAACGCTCTTAAATAAATGTTTTTCCAAACTTTAATATTCTCTAGCCAAAGGTTTAAATTTCTCTCACTTTTGCTTAAAAATTCAAATTTCCCGGTTTTTCCTAGCGAAATTTGTAAACTTATAAATTCTTTAGCTTCTCCAAATTCTGCGATATGTACTGGAGGGTGTTCCACACCCCCCAGACCCCCCGGTTTACAATTCCGACTTCATATTTTTATAATTATTATAGATTAAATTAATTAAAAATTATTATAACTAAAATAAAAGTAAACCGGGGGGTCCTCCAGTACATATTGCAGGATATGCTCACCCTCAGAACCCCCGGTTTACATTTTTGACTATAATTTCGACAGTTAAGTTTCAAAGTAGAAGTTGCTGCTAAACTTCGAGCAGTAAGGCACTTAAATAAATGATTTTTTAAGTTTTTTCCCAGTTTTTCCTGGCGAAACTTGTAAAATTATAAATTTCCTATTTTCTCCAAATTCTGCGATATGTATATTTTGACTTTATATTTTTATATTATTTCTATAATTATTATTATAAATTATTATAAATAAATCAATAATAAACCGGGGGGTCTGGGGGGTGTGGAACACCCTCCAGTACATATCGCAGGATATCCACTCATTTAGAATATTGGACAAATAGTTTTAGTCCTAACTTTACTTACTTTAATATATTTTTTGGTTGGTAAAAAAAACGACCAATCAGAGTGTTTTCTTCACCAAAAAATGACACTCTGGAGCAGGCGCAGGAGTAGCGTGCTGGGATTTTATGTATTAGGATTTAAATGCTAATTCAAACTCATAACCAGGACATCATGAAAGCTTATACCAAAGCAAATGCTCCTGACAGCTTCTTAATTTTGCCAATTTAAAAACAGTTTATCTACAAGACTCGATCAACATTGTAAACAAACATCGCACTTCAAAATGGTTTGGAGTAAATTACATTAATTGTTTTCCTTTTCTCGTTTTAGATCATCAAAAATACTAGAAATAGAAAATCATGTTTTCCTGTGTGTCATTCTTTCCGTACTCTACAAATTTCCAAAATAAACAAAATTAGAAGATTATGTAAGAGTGACGGGTCGATGCGGCCTTTAGGCCGCACAACTTGAACAGGTAAGGTCCACAGTTCTAATACATTTACGGAATATTTCAAAAGCCAATGCAATTTAAATCGGAAACCAAGCGGTAAATATCTCAAAATAATTTTGTACACAGGACTCGGAATTACTGTCGGAATTCCAATGATTTCCATGTAATTCCAAAGATTCTTTAAGAATTCCAATAATTTCCAACAAGGTGGAGGTTGGACCCTCCATGACCCAACAAAATCTACTAAATTCTTATAAAAAATTATGTATTTATCGTCTAGCTTCCTATATTTCCTTGATGAATTTCTCTTGAATCTGCTCTTGTATACAAGTGAAGGAAAATTTGATGAAATACAATACAAGGAAATTTGAAAATGTTAAGAATACTTAGATAAGTTTTTTGTTATTTTTTCATTTTTCTAAGATTTTCTAGATTTCTTAAAATATCCTAATATTTTCTACATTGTCCATTTCATAAGATGTCCTAAAGTCCTGATATTTTTTAGATTTTTTGAAATTTCTTTGGATTTCCTAAGATTTTCTTATAAATATAAATATAAACATCGAAAAGCATCTTTGTTTTTTGAATATTAAATCTAAATTTTTGTATTTTAATTTATATTAAAAAAACATAATTTTAGCTGTGCATACTTATACTTTCGAGACTCGACCGTATTTCTATTTTCTAAGATTTCCTAGAATTTCCTGCGGGATTTCTTAACATTTTTCCTGTTTTCTTTAGATTTCCTTTCACTTGTGCACCAGATTTTATCTAAATTTTTAAGTGGAAAACCAACTGGAAATCGTCATATGCAAAACTAAAACGAAATTTGAAGAAATCTTTTTCAATTTTCTTCGATTTCCTTGGCTTAAGAATCTTCGAGATTTTCTGAAATTTCCATTGATTTCTTATGAGTTTCTAAGATTGTAAAACGCTTTGTTCTTTTTTTCGGGCTGTTTTTGAAAATTTTCTGGCGATTTTTCCCTAGTTTGTTGCTGGAAAACAGAAAGAATTCGTCGTGGAAATCGTGATATACAAAAGTGAAAGAAAATCTTATGAAATTAGGAAATCTTAGAAATACTCGAATGAGCTTTCAATTTTGTGAGATTTTCTAAGATTTTCAGATTTCCTAAAATATCATAAAATTTCCTAGAATTTTCCATTTTCTAGGTTTGCCCGGTAAGAGCGGTTGCAAGAGGGAAAGATACTAACAAAATCTTGAAATTCTTGCAGTCTCTCTCGCCAGCGGTTATCTCTGTTTTGAAAAATAAAGTTTTGGAATTCTCTCAAATTCCATCAAAGTTTTTCGGGATCTTCGAGTTTCTCCTGAATTCTTGTAACCTGTGCTTTCATAGGAGGAGGGTACACTTCACACCATGAACTGAAACCAAATTTTTTATTTTTGAAACTGGGGAGGGTTATTTTTTCTAACAAATTTTATTTTAGAATCATTGGAATTTTTTGAAAATCAATTAATGATCTTGAAATTGTTTTATTGTCTAAAATATTCTTTTCCAGATGGAATATTTACCAAGCTACCATGCTGTAAAGTGAAGGTGATTACTGAAAATTACAAGAGAACAAAAAAATGGTAGTACATTTTCTCTCAGTATCTAGAAAATTGTTCAATTGCTAGTTTGCAACCTGTGCGTATATTACCGTATCATCTGCATACAATCCCACTTTGTTTTGGGAAGTGAGGCTTAATAAAAAGATTAAGTAATTTCGGTTCAAGTGTAAAGTTTTCGAAAACAATAATTATGATGGAAATTCTATATGAAAGTTTTCCGAACTCAAAGCACACTTAATACCTTAATAAAATAAAGTTTACATTAAAAAACTTGAAAAGGTTTTTTTTTCATAAATATTTAAACATGTCGGTTATGTAATGCCTACCTAACCAAATTTTTTTTTAATAATAGCGCATTATACAAAGTGAATGAAATTTATGTCTACATCGGCGGCTATTTTCTAAAATTGTATTCTAAACAGCTTTTAAGTATATTACAATCTTAGGTCCGCACACATACACTTATAAAATTTCCATTCCTTCCTAAATGGATTGGCTTTCTGCAAAATGTTTTAATTGAAAAAATTGTGCGATAATTGTTTGCCTTAAATCAAATTACGGAATGCGAATCCCTCAAGTGTGTTCGCTGATTTTAAGAGGAAATTCTTAATAAATTGGAAGTTCCGTGCATTAGGGGGTCGAGAAGATTGTTACTAGGGACGAAGTAAATAGTGACTCCTTAATAATCCTTCGCAGACTTATGAAAGCGTGCGCGTATATGCTGGTGTGTGGCCAAGCAAGGCCCAATTACTTAACCGATGACCGCCGTTATTTACTCACCTCTTCTTATTTTAACGGTTCGTATTTTGTGTTTACTTTTAACTCAATCGTATTCTCGTTCCGCGTTCTTTGAGCAAATAATTACAAATGCTTTCGGTTGCGAGTTTCGACCCTCATCTTCATAAATTCATATCCAAATATAAAACTTACGGCTTGTTCAAACTAATTGCTCCGAGCTCGTATTATTTGCGAAATTGAAAAGTTATCATTGGAGCGAAAAAACTAGAACGTTTTTCTTTTGTGTTGCCAACATGTTCGCCAAGTTGGTGTATAACAACATTACGGTTGATCAAAGACCCAAAGAGAAGGATGCCGTAATTTGAATTGTCTTTTGTGCAGCTCAATTGTCTTTCGGGTCCGCAAAATGAGAATTCTTAATAACGCATTTTTATTGTGTTGGTACTACCTGTTTTAAATGTTGGAATTGCAAATGGAAAATAGACATTTACATTTATAACAATGCTCAAACGCTCCGATATTATATGAAATATGCATGAATTTCCATTCCACCTCTTACACACGCTAGTAACTTGATACTTAGAATTTCATTTTATTTCAAATGAAAAACATTTTTCAAACTATATAGTTTTCAGGATAACATAAAGAAAGTTTTAAAGGATACGACGGCGGCGCGGAGGATTTGGAAGAGCTCAGAAGTGAGATAAAACAATCACCGACTTGAAAGAGAAATCGCTAGTCGGCTGAAGAAATGAAATGTGACACTGCAGATACCAATAAACCTCACCGATAAAGTTTATTAGGAATATACAGGGTATCCCCGGATACACTTTTAAAAAAAAAAAGAAATTTTTTTTAATTTCCACCTTCACATGGCCAGAGGTCGGAAAATATTGATTTTTCAGTAAAAATGCTTAAGTGCTTTTTTAAAGAGCGTGAAATAATCTACAAACTAGATTTCAACCTTTTATTGTCTAAAATCAACGGCTTTCGAGTTATGAATGAAAGTAAGTAAAAAAATGTTTTTTTTTCTGGTTGTTTTTCAAATCCCTATATCTGTAAAACGAAATATTTTACAAAAAATCCGGCGCCCAATTCCGGATAGAAAATTTACGGACAATAACTTTTGCTTAGTAAAATTTTTTGAAAACCAATCCGTTTTACAAAAAATCAGAATATAATAAAAAAAGCAGCTACACACAGAGAATTATTTTCTTCCGTTAAGTAAATATTATTTGATTCAAATGCAAGGTACTTTCGTATATAAACAAGTAAACCGTAAAATTAATTTAAAAAAATGTAATTTAATTAAAACAATAACTCAATATATTTGACTGTAGTGTATGATAGTTGAAATTCAAAAATCTGCTTTATTGAGAATGATAATACGGTATACTTGAGTGTAATGCATCGTATGTTTGATTCAAAAGCTTATTTTACTGAGAATAATGATAACATATACTTGACTGTAACACATCGTATATTAAATTGGATAATATGATATTTTTGTTTTAACCTTTATGTGACTGGAAGGGTACCCGGCAGTGTACCTTTTGCAGTTTAAAGTATTCATATTTTTTGTATCTAAAGTCGTTGAGTTTGGAAATTTGGTAACATCTCTGAAATTTTCAAACACAACGACTTTAAATAAAAAAATTTGAATGCTTCTAACTGCAAAAGGTACCCGGGTACCCTTCCAGTCACATAAAGGTTAAGGCAGGATTCTACTTTGAGCAATTTTTGTGATATAGGGTTTATATAAGGCTTAATAAATACTCTCTTGAAATACTTAAAAAAAATTTTTTATATATTTTATGCATATTTTATATTCAGAAACATTATTTAAATGTCAAGCCTGGATTAGTAGCACTGGTGGTAAAATCTTGAAAATGGGCCATCTAAAACAAAAAAATCATAAGTTTTAGGTTCAATATAACACTAGCAACCGATTGAATATTTTATTTTGGAAAAAACAGCGGAAAAATACAATTTTTCTTTTGTTTTTCTTCATCGCCATTTTATTATTTTTGCTTGTAGATACATTAAAAATGTAAGCGACACAAAATTTTGTAAGATTTTTTAAAGATTAGGTTTAGTTTATTTTCAATAATTCAATAATGTTATGAACAACAATGTAAAAATTATGTACCTTTTACCAGCACAATGCATACAGCCACATCCGAATTACGATTGCACTTCAAAACGAAATAAAAGCCATCTGATGTCCTTTATACTTGAATCAAATGTATATCGGTTAATTTATATTTGAAACAAATATTCCTATTTCAGAGACATTCTAATGAAACAAACTCATATTCCTGCATTTTTAAATTGAATATATTCAATATTTGTTTGAATTAAGTAGATTTTCTTTTTGGATTTAACTTACATTTCAAATAAATGATTAATTCATCTTAAGTTTACTCTTTTATTTCATTGAAGTAATATGTTGTTACAGCAAGTAATGTTTATTTGAATCGAATATATATTTTTAAATTTATGTGTATATTTACGGCAAATAATAATTTTTCTGTGTGTACAAAACAAAAAATTTTTTAACATTTTTTTACTTACTTTAATTCATAACTCGAAAACCGTTGATTTTAGACAATAAAAGATCGAAATATAGTTTGTAGCTTATTTCACGCTCTTTAAAAAAGCACTTAAGTATTTTTGCTGAAAAATGAATATTTTCCGACTTCTGGCCATGTAAAGGTGGAAATTTAAAAAAAATGCTTTAAAGAAGCTTAACTCTCGAGGGTTTGAATTTAGAAAATAATTTTGTTAAATTTAATATTTTTCTTAAAAAGGTGTCCGATATCACAATTGAAATTGCCGGGTATCGGGCTAGTTTCAAGGATTAAGGACTGTAATTTTAGCAATGAATGGCATACATGGAGTAATTGATAATTATTTTAACATGGCTGTTTGGAAAAGAATCCCCCATCAATAATAGTGCTCGTTCGTATTTGAAAACAACTTAATAAAGTTGAAATTAATTGTGTTAGGGACGTGTAGCGAATATTTGCCAACCCTTTGACGAATTCGGTACAGTCAACGATGGACAAAAGCAAATGTGCGATTGTCCTGCGAATCTGTAGCCGCTCGACCGGCAAATTAGATTTATTGATTAAAATAAATTGTTTCATATTTGTGTGAGCATAATTTTGTATATTTAAAAAATGTCGAGTTACTAATAAATTATAAGCGATTTAATGCGGTTGTAAAAGCAATTTTGGCGTGTGTTTCGCTCATATTAGTAAATGCGGCAATAAACATCAAACAGAGCGGCAATAAGGGAAGAAGATCCCGGGTGGTTTAATAACGAACACGGAAGAGCAAATCTTTATAAATTCCCATAATTATAACATATAGATCGTAATTAAATTGCTATCCACATCTGAAGATGAAGATGCAGCTTTGGAAGTTGCTCGTGCGGAAGACGCAAAAGCCAAATATAAATTAATGGTCGACATCGCAATTACTAAACCTTGACAAAAACCAACACAAACGCTCTAATAATTTAATGATTTGTCTATATTGAAAATTACAAAAACCAAATAAAAAGGATATATCACATTTTTTCAGCTTTTCGCTAAATAACACCAACAGACAACTTTTATCAAATCGTTTGAGTCTATTTGGAGCTTCTAGCAAAATTTATTGCCGCAATTAGTTATCGAAAGTTACTTTGTAGACCCATTAATATAATTTGTTGTTCAATTGATTATCCTGCTTATATTACCCATCATTTGGTAAAATGTTATTAAAATTATTTACTGTTTTTCCACCCAAAATACTCCGCGTCACTCTGACGTTATCTCGACACACAGAATTCCTTTTTCAAAATATCCTTTCGAATTTCCTGCGTGGCGCTGAAACTGCTATTTTCTGAATGTATAGTTTTTGGCCTTTTTTGGCTGTCAAAGTTGGTTCAATAATCACTGTAATTGAAAATTGACTTTTATATCTCAAGTTACGTCTTATTCGTTCAGTAGGTAGTTTAAAATATTGTTTAAAAATTTCTTTGACAGCACCATTTATCGTTATAAAAGTTTACAAAATTTCATTGTCCATTTATTGTTATTTTCAAATTGAATTTATTTAATAACATTTCGTGTCTGGAGCTCGCATTCGGCGGATATCAGCTATGATAGTTGCACATGGAATTCTGTTCTATGACGCAGTTCTATAAATTATACCAAGATCTGCTCTGCGAGATCCTCCATTGATACTTATGTGGTTTTAAGCTTAGCAAATATCTGTTTTACGAAGATACAAAATTCGTAATCACACACGGATGTCTGTTTTACGTTATCATGTCATATCACAGCTATATGCGAATTTTGCATCAACAGCTACCGGTTATTTAAGATAATTTATTGAAAATTAATAATGGAAAATAGGCAATAGGGCTTTCATTATTGTCAGCCATTTAATTTTTGAATTCGAATTTGTATTGAGGAGTTTAGATTAAAATAAATTAAATTTTGGATTTTAAACAATAATAGTAATAATTAACTTGAATAATTAATTTACAATGTTTAAAACTGAAAATTTAAAGATATCTGGAATTCCTTAGAAATCATAGAAATTCTTTAGATTGAACCTAGTTTGAAAATCAAGGGAGCATCCAGGCAAAGTTCATGTAGGGAGTAAATGAGGCTGGCGAGGAGAGGGTAAATAAATACATTTTGATAAGAATTTAGGTATATTTTTGAAATTTACAATTTTTTTGTAAATTTTTTTGGTTTTTGTCATGAGGAGGAGGTTACATATACGCGGTTATCCTCTCTCCTTCCAGGCGCCCTTGCAAGACAAACTCAGAAAATGAGAAATTCGAGAAAATTTAGAATATTCAGAATATTTTAGAAAGGCCCAGGAAATTTCAGAAAATTTAAACAGCTCCTCTGGAGTATTCGTAAAATTTCCTAAGATTTTCATTCACTTTAGCAAGCAACTTAGGGAGAAATCATTAGAAAACTCCGGTGTACTAGTGAAGAAAAATCTGTAGATATTCGGGGAAATTCCAGAAAATCTCAAGCAGTTTCAGTATCTTGGAAAATTTCAAGAAATCCATGGAAAGCTTACGAAATTCAAAAAAATCTTGATGAAGAGGAAAATTTAAGGAAACAGAAAATTGTAGGAAATTTTAAGAAATCCAAGAAATTTCGGAAGAGGTATTATGAAATTCTAAAAAATGAGGAATCCGAAAAAGTGTAGAAAATTCTAAGATATAAGAAATCTCGGAAAATCTTAATAAAGCCAAGGAAATCTCAAAAATTTGAAAAAGTAAAAAACTGCTCATCTACAGTATTCTTAAGATTTCCTTGTATTTCCTATTTCTTAAGAATTGGCGAGGCTGGCTGGGAGAGGGTAAATACATACTTTTTTGATAAGACCCCCCGGTTTAAAATTCTGGTTTTATATGATTTTGATTTTGATTTTCAAACTAGGTTCAATCTAAAGAATTTCTATGATTTCTAAGGAATTCCAGATATCTTTAAATTTTCAGTTTTAAACACTGTAAATTAATTATTCAAGTTAATCATTACTATTATTATTTAAAATCCAAAATTTAATTTATTTTAATCTAAAATCCTCAATACAAATTATATTTTTATATTATTTTTATAATTAACTTTCAAAGTAACACAGAAAGTTGCTGCTAAACTCCATGAGCAGAAATATTATGCTTTCCAAGTTTCAATTTTTTCTAGCCGAGGGTTAAATTTTCCCTATTTTTATTTAAAAATTTAAATTTCCGGTTAGTCCTTCTCTTAGTTAGCTTAATATATTTTTCGGTTCGTAAAATTGTAAACCGGGGGGTCTGGGGGGTACCTCCAGTACATATTACAGAATTTCCACTCTTTTAAAACACTTGGAGAAGAATTTTGGCAGGAAAAATCGGGAAATTCGAATTTTCAAGCTAAAGTGAGGGAAATCAGAGTGTTTTTTTCACCGAAAAATGACACGCTGTAGAAGGAGTAGCAGCAGTGTTCTGGGATTTTATATATCAGGATATTTTTTCAGATAAACAAACTGAGATAGACAAAACTGCGAAGTGAACTTAGAATGAAGTGGGATCGAACCTTTTCAGTTTATCTACTAATTTAACAATAAATTAAAATATAAATATATTTTATCGGAATTTTAAACATGAAGTACTTTTGTTTCTCGCTAGTCAATAAATATAACAGTTTTTTTACTTTTGTAGAAATTATTACCAATTCTGAGAAGATTCATACAGCAAAAGTATGGAGTAGATTCTAATCCAATTTCAATTTTCTTTACTTTTAGATTTAATTTAAATTACATTATTTATTAATTTCTCGGGTTTTCCTGGCAAACTTTGTAAAATCAAAAATTCCTTATCTTCTCCAAGTATTCTAAAAAAATCCTGCAATATGTACTGGAGGGTGTTCCACACCCCCCAGACCCCCCGGTTTACAATTTCGACTTTATATTTTTATAATTAACTTTACCAGTAACACAGAAAGTTGCTGCTAAACTCCATGAGTAGTAAGGAATTAAATAAATATGCTTTTCATGTTTTAATTTTTTCTATTCGAAGATTAAATTTCCCTCATTTTTACTTAAAAATTCAAATTTCCCGGTTAGTCCTCATCTTAGTTAATTTAATATATTTTTCGGTTGGTAAAATTGTAAACCGGGGGGTCTGGGGGGTGTGGAACACCCTCCAGTACATATCGCAGAATTTCTACTCTGTTAGAATACTTGGGAAAGATAAGGAATTTATAATTTTACAAATTTTTACAAAGAGAAATCAGAGTTTTTTTTTTTCACCAAAAAATGACACGCTGTAGCAGGAGCAGCAGCAGCGTTCTGGGATTTTATATGTCAGGATTCAATATTTCTTATAAACTTCTAACCATTTCCTAACGGTTTAAGTTACTACTTTACTCTTTCAGTTCATGGTGTAAAGGAGATGTTTATCTACCATGGTAAGAAATTTTCCTGTGAGCACAATTATCCGGATAGTACTGTGTATGTTTTGTATCTGATTTTATTTATTAGGAAGCTTTCACCCTTTCGAAATAAAATTAATACACCACGAGATTTGGAGGTATGAAATACCCCCCAGTGTCCTACTGATTTTATGAAATATGTAAAATTTCCAATGTACACTCGAGCGATATCTATTTGTTGTGATATAAAATTTCGATGGGGATGAACTTCAATCTTCCATCTTCAAATATTTTATCTATAAATCTGATCTTCTAACATCGAGGGTTTAGAGTCAGAAGGGTGTAACTACAAAAATAGCTGTTTTGAGTTACCTGATTTCTATAGCAAACTTAATAATTTTGTTATCAAGTTACTTTGTTAGTTTACTATCTAATCAACTCGTAAGATATTGTTTTTCTTCAATATCCGAAATGTGGTATTAACGTGTCCTATTTAAAATGAGGGTATTTCTTACATTTTGGGGATGAATTTAGAGAACCGACCAACAATTATTGGTTGTAGAAATGGCAATGGATCAAATTTCTCCGACATCGAAAACAAAAATTGAGGTGAAAATGTACCTAATTCATTTATTAAGCAATTATTTAAATTTTAAGGTAATCCATTTGGAGTACCAATTATAAGGAAACATTTAATAAATATTTCTTTACAAATGGAAACGTACGCCTTATTAATTGCTTGACGACCCTCGAAAAACAAAAGAAAAATTAAGTCAGAAGAAATAATTTAAAAAGAAATTCGGGAATCAGCTTAATATTGTGAAGAGAAAAACGATTTAATTTTACAAATGAATGCCTCCTTATAATTCTTGCGATAATTAAATCAGTCTTATTTATGAAACAAGTTTTAGCAAAGCATTTTAAAATGCTAAACATAATGCTTATTTTCTTAAACACACTCCAGATGAGTCTTTACATTAGCATCTGCATATCTAGCAATTTAAACAAAGCAAATTTTAGGGGTCCACCCCTATTATGAATAATGCGAAACATTAAATGCCAAAACTACAACTCATTTACATCGAAATTCTCCAAGAATCAGGTCACACAAAACTTGATATTTTTCACGAAAATTCTTGTACATATTTGATTTTAAATTTAAGACTTAACGAATAAATTCACTTAATAATTAAAAGTTTCGCCAGTAGTTTAAGCACAACTCGGATGTTTTCTTTGAAAAAGTTTTAATAAACTTTTGAGTAAAAGCCATTCATGTATTTTAAATTAGTTTATTTAAATTTAAAAGAGCAAAAATAAATCTTATTTTATTAAATCTTCCGCATAGGTGGATATTGACATTTGCTTTGGTTTCTTAATAACTCGGTCCAATTAAGCATTAATTTAGCTGGGCTTAATTTTTTAATTATTTTTAGATAACAAAGACGTAGGTAAATGACAAATTAAATTATGTAAACACAGACTCTCGTTTAAGTCCTAATTGCTGTCTCGTTTAAATTTTAAGTTTCAGAATTTTTCTTGAAAAATAGAGAAAATTACGGGCCGACGGTTAATGAGTCCAGTCAACGAAGACCAAAAAAGATCGAATGGTAGAAATAATTCGTGTAGTCATAAATTTTTGTACATTGGTAGAGGAGAGTGTCATGAACAACATACTAAAAGTCCTGACCGGAGGGGGGTAAGCGTTGAGGTGGAGAAGGGGTACAACGTCACGTTTTCTAGTTTTTCTTGAATAACTCGAAAATCGCAACTTTTAGCGAAAAAGTTTTCATATACAAAATTACACTACATAAAATTTCCTACAAAAATGGTGTTATTCATTTTTCTTCTAGAGTAAATAGTTAGCGATATAAAGGGGGTGGAAACATTGCAGATTATTAAAGATGGTATTTTAATCCTAATACATGAAATCCCAACACGCTGCTACAGCGTGTCATTTTTTGGTGAAAAAAGAAACACTCCGATTGGTCGATTTTTTTACCAACCTAAAAATATATTAAATTAAGACTAAGAATATTAATCCAAACCGGGAAATTTAACCTTCGGCTAGAAAATATTAAGACTTAGAGAGCATATTTATTTAGAAAATGAACACAAAATAAACATTTTAAGTCAAGTTAGCCGAATATTTCAATTTCCCTCAATTTTGTTCAAAAGCAAATAATTTTCCAGCCTTTTCTGACGAAATTTGTATAGTTATTCTCTTTTGTAGGTATTCTGGAAGAGTGGGAATTTTATTATAATATGTACTGGAGGGTGTTCCACACCCCCCAGACCCCCCGGTTTACAATTTTGACTTCTGTGTTACTTTGAAAGTTAATTGTAAAAATATAAAGTCAAAATTGTAAACCGAAGGGTCTGGCGGGGGGGGGGGTGGAACACCCTCCAGTACATATCGCAGGATTTCCTCGTTTTTAGAATACTTGGAGAAGTCAGCCGAATGTTTCAATTTCCCTCAATTTTGTTCAAAAGCAAATAATTTTCCAGCTTTTTCTGACGAAATTTGTATAGTTAATCTCTCTTTTGTAGGTATTCTGAAATAGTGGGAATTTTATTATATGTACTGGAGGGTGTTCCACACCCCCCAGACCCCCCGGTTTACAATTTTGATTTTGATTATTTTGGGTTCATTTTTTAAATAAATATGCTCTCCAAGTCTTAATTTTTTCTAGCCGAAGGTTAAATTTCCCGGTTTGGATTAATATTCTTAGTCGTAATTTAATATATTTTTAGGTTGGTAAAACAATCGACCAATCAGAGTGTTTCTTTTTTCACCAAAAGATGACACGCTGTAGCAGCAGCAGCGTGCTGGAATTTTATGCATTAGGATTAAAATACCATTTTTAATAATCTGGGATGTTTTCACCTCCTTTATATCGCTAACTATTCACTCTAGAGGAAAAATGAATAAAACCATTTTTGTAGGAAATTTTATGTAGATTAATTTTGTATATTAACACTTTTTCGCTAAAAGTCGCGATTTTCGAGTTATTCAAGAAAACGTGAAAAAGGGACGTTTGATCCCCTTTTTTTTGTGTGCGGTGGGAGTGGGGAAATCTTCAAAAGACACCACCCATATGGTTTGGGTGGTAGTGTCGGATTTTTACCGACTAAAACCCCACTCCTTGGAGATGCCGGGAATCGCTATCGCATTACTTCCGTACCCCTCCTGTCCAATTATGTTTCCGCCCTTTCGGGGCTTTGTTCTTCTTGTCATTGTCGCTCTTCGTTTTGGGCCTTAGCCTTAGGTACCAATATGTCCAACATCATCCGCTCTATAGCCGCCGCCCATTACTCCTTACTACCCAGCAGTGTGTTTGGGCAGTGTGTCTCTCAGCTGCCCATCTGACGTAGTGAAAGATGGTATGTTCTGCGTCATCCATCTCTCCGCAGAACAAGCAGTTGGGGGTATCGGCTCTCTTGAACCGATGTAGGTAGGCGCGGAAGCATCCATGTCCACTTAGAGCCTGGGTATTTCGAAGGTGAGCTCGCTGTGGCTTCTATTTACCCACGGCTCGATATCCGGAATGAGCCTGTAGGTCCATCTGCCCTTGTCTGAGTCCCTCCAGTCAGTCTGCCTCTTTTCATGGGCCTCGGTTGTTGCATTTTCGTAGAGAAGGTCATTTGTCGCTCTAAATTTGGCGTCTCTTAGCTCCGCTTTTAGGTGAATTGGAAGGAGGGACGCGTCGGTGGAGACGGTCCTATATGCGCGACTGACTCTCAGGGCGCTCTTCCTCTGCACCGTCTGCAACATCTGTCGGTATGTCTTTTTGCGGAGGGCTGTGACCCACACCGGTGCCGCATACAGTAAGATTGACTCCGCTACAGAACTCAAGAGTCTTCTCTTAACCTCGCCAGGCCCTCTCATCTTGGGCATGATCCGATGTAATGCCTCCGTCAGGATAGCAGCTTTGTTGGCCACTCGTGTGAGGTGAGGTTTGAAGCAAAGATCTATGTCTACGTCTACCCCCAGCCCCCCGATTTGGTTGCCCGGTTCAACGATCTGTTCATAACAGCTTCTGTTTTTTCCGGTATCATTTCTAAATTTCTTGTCTTCTTCCAAGCAAATATGTCCTCAATGGATTGGTTTACTTTCAGTACCATGTCCTCCTCCTCGCGGGCATCTCGTTTAACTACCTCCTGGGCCCAACGCTCACCCCCCCCCTGGGTCAGGACTTTTAGTATGCTGTTCATGACACTCTCCCCTACCAATGAACAAAAATTTGCGATTACACAAATTATTTCCCGTATTTTTCCTTTATTGACTGGACGTGTAGAATCGGAAAAGTAGATTTTCTGGCGAAATAAATAAATTTCATATGTTGGTCGGGCAATAAAAAGGATCTGTTTATTTATAAATCGGTCGTTATTCAATACAAAGGATCTATTTCTATAAGTTGGGTGCTTAAGAGACATAAATGTGAAAGATGTGACAGAATAGATCGGAAAACATAAATTTTGCACGTAATATCGATAAATCGTGGACGGCAATAAGGCATCAATGAGGTAACGTTATTATTCCAGTTGTAAGATGTTAACTTTTTGAACGACCGCCCTTTTGGACGTATATCATGTTTAGTGGTTATTCTCGTTATCCTGTGGCAATCGAAAGAGACATCCGTCTCGGGAAAAGTATTAAATGAACGGGGATCAATTTATGCATCGTAATAAGCCCATCTTATTGAGTGTGTACGTTAGCTCGAGACTCGAGGATAAGCCTAACGTGAACGAGGATTTTCTTCAAACAACGCGGAATTATTTTTCTGATATTCGGGATTTAACGTCAAAAAGCTTTAACAACATGTTGATCTCCTTCGGGAAAATGCAAAATAACGACGTCTATATGTCGCCAAAGGCGGGATTTGACCCAAGTTATAGAGTAGCGAGCAAAGCATTGAAAATTGCCGATTATAGGGAAACTAAGCGCTCTATAAATATGTTAGGGCCGTTAGAAAATTGCAACGGCTATGATAATGACGACGCTTTTCATACAACGAACTTAACTTCATAATTTATATTCATATCCAGAGGAAGACGTAATGAATATTTAACGGTGTATTTTTTTACCATAAACACCCCAACTCGACAAACTTTACTAATAAGTAACCACAATTTGAGTTTGCATAATTAAAGACCAACTTTAAAGAGATTTTTTAAATCCCACAGTGTGGTACTCTCACGTTTTTGCTTTTATGTGACTTTTATTTGGGAAGCTTTTAATTTTAATCTCGACAGGCTAAGTAAACAAATGTCATGATCCCGATGCATCATTTATTATGTCTAATGGAAGCTGCTGGCAAAGAAGACGGAAAAAATCTGTAATATTGATACAACTTCATTAATTTACTTTAGGCAGTCTTCTTATAACTTCCACGCAAGAAGAAATCTTTCAGAAATAAAGTCAAAGTATAAGAGGATTAGTCGATCCGCAAATGTAAAGGAAAATAATCAAAAGGGGATTTTCCATCATTAATTAGACGTGTGGCTGATTGAACCACCCCGACACTCTTGACATACATTTTCAACGCCATTCCTAATTACTACCCCCTCGGCAGCTTCCACAACACGTGGAAAAATCTTGGAACATTTTTTCTCGATGGCAATAAATATGATATCTTGAGCTCTTGACAAATTGTAACGGCGTAAAGGTTCGACGGCGCGGAACCAACTATTGCAAACGATAACTCCTTACGGAGCACGTCGCCCTTATAATTGGCTAATTAATTTTCCCAAATGAACTGCTGTGACCGGCAGAGTCTCCAGACTAAGACAAAGAACAACCGGCCCTTGTGTTTTTGCAGTTATCATAAATCGGACTTATGGCTTTTCTAACGTTCGGACAAAAAATATTTGCATTGTCTTTCGGAAGAGATTAAAGGTTACAAGATTTATAAGCAATGGCAAAAAATTATTTTATGACTTTCAAGTGCACAAATGAAAAATAATTAATTGCAGATTCGTTCGCCCGGCCCTCGACATACAAAATGTTTAATTTATGAATTAACATCCGAATTTTTCAATTTTCTCAAATTTTAAAAATCCATTTACTTTATAAAAAATTTAACGAAACTTCTTATTGCACGTTTACTTTCTAAACCCCTTCGATGTAATTTCCGTTTATTCAAAATAAGATGCTAGAATAAATAATGCAGAGCACAAAAATTCCATTCCAAAATTTATAAGTCTGACTGGAAATCCTCTAAGCATAGAACTGTTAAAAATGATGTTGCAAACTTCTCGTATCAATCTTTTATTGAAAAAAACACGTTACAGAACATGATGCATTTGACGTTTCAGTTTATTGGATGTGATTATTGGATGCAATTTATGAGTACTGATTAATTTTTATAAACCAATTTCGACACTGGATTAATTAATTTTTTTATTTTAACCTAAACAGGACGTCGCGCGTCGGTGTGCGGCGTCGCGTCGACTTGAAACATTAAGAAGCACTTAAATTCTCTTAGAAAATAATTTTATTAAATACAAAGCAGACTATTTGTTCAATTATTAAATAGAGTTAGTCTTAAATCTCTTACTGTTTAGGTCAGAAGTATGCGAGTATGGGGACTTCCCCGAACCCCGCATTTTTAGTAATTTTCCTATTTTGTATTGTGTAAGTCCGTGAGAGCATACATCTGTTTATTTCAGTTCATGTAGTAATTACTTACAATTGCACAATTGATTATCTAAAGGTCATAGCTGTACGGAAAATAAATTTGGCTCAAAATAAAATGGCTCACAAGGCAAATTTTTGTACACTGGATTTTCTCTTATGAGATTTTTAAAAGAATCCTTCGAACTTCCTTCTGGAGGGCTTCAAGATTTTCAAGCAAAAATAATTGTATTCTTAAGATTTCTTAATTTCCCCAAACTTCCTCGAAATTTCTAAGATTTTCTTGGATTTCCAAAGAATTCGAATCGAATTTTGTTGGATTTTTGCGAAACTTCTTAGATTTTTCTTCGCAGTAATTCTCTTCTCGGTTTTAAGTAAAGAGAAACTTGAGAAAACTTCACAAAAGATGTTTTGGTCATGTAGATCACCTACATGGAAATGATGTAGTCATCACATGGAACGCAAGGGTTTACTGTATTACTGATCGAGATGAGTCCGATTACACAGATTAAATAGCAGATGAGTATGCATCAAGAGATTGAGAAGCACTAACTTTCCGACACTAACCATTTATGTTCATGATCTGTGATCTACGTTATTAAGTAGTAGGAATTAAGAGTAGAAAGACCCCCCGGTTTCAAAAACACTAATAATTTATGTATATGATCTGTGATCTACGTTATTAAGTAGTAGGAATTAAGAGTACGAATTAAGAAAGAGTACGAATTAAGAATAGGAATTAAGAGCGGGAATTAAAAGTGGGATGCACTGGGGGATATTCCATACCCCCCAGACCCCCCGGTTTTAAACAGTGACGATTTATGTTCATGATGTGTGATCGACATTATGAAGTAGTAGGAATTAAGAAAGAGTAGGAATTAACAATAGGAATTAAGAGTAGGAATTAAAAGTGGGATGCACTGGGGGGTATTCCATACCCCCAGACGCCCCGGTTTTAAACAGTAACCATTTATGTTCATGATGTGTGATCGACATTATTAAGTAGTAGGAATTAAGAGTAGGAATTAAGAATAGGAATTAAGAGTAGGAATTAAAAGTGGGATGCACTGGGGGGTATTCCATACCCCCAGACGCCCCGGTTTTAAACAGTAACCATTTATGTTCATGATGTGTGATCGACATTATTAAGTAGTAGGAATTAAGAGTAGGAATTAAGAATAGGAATTAAGAGTAGGAATTAAAAGTGGGATGCACTGGGGGGTATTCCATACCCCCCAGACCCCCCGGTTTAAAACAGTAACCATTTATGTTCATGATTTGTGATCGACATTATTAAAAAGTACCTATGAACCTTTCAATTGAATGACAATATGAATTTTTGTGCACCGAATTCTCATTATCTATAATGAATATTTCATTAATTTTTTTATTACATTTTTTTTCAAATTAATTATTCATTTCAATAATTTCATTATCTATAATGAAAGGTTTCTACTACTTAACGTTGAACACAGATCACGTACATAAATTGTTAGTGTTTGAAACCGGGGGGTCTGGGGGGTATGGAATAACCCCCAGTGCATTATATCTCTTGATGCATACTCATCTGTATAATTCGGAGTCACAAAAGATATTTAGAAATTTCCACCTACATGGAAATGATGTAGTCATCACATGGACCGCAAGCATTTACTGTATTACTGATAATACTCCACTGGGGGGTATTCCATACCCCCCTTTTTTTGTGCGTTGGGAGTGGGGAAATCTTCAAAAGACATCACCCAGATGTATTGGGTGGTAGTGTCGGATTTTTACCGACTAAAACCCCACTCTTTAGAGGTGCCGGGAATCGCCTAGGCATTTCTTCCGAACACGCTCTTGCCTTGGACTGTTCGCCCTTTTGGGACCATACCCCCCTTACCCCCCGGTTTTAAAACCGCTAACTATTTATGTAAATGATCTGTGTTCTACATTATTAAGTAGTAGCGATTAAGATTGGAATTAAGAGTAGGATGCACTGGGGGGTATTCCATACCCCCCAGACCCCCCAGACCCCCCGGTTTCAAACAGTAACCATTTATATTCATGATCCATGATCAACGATATTAAACAGTATCTAGGAACCTTTCACTTTAATGACATGTGAAAAATGCATGTTATCATTCACCCCCCAGTGCCTCGTACTCTTAAATCCTACTCTTAACCCTAGAGGAGTACACTGTATTTTAGATTATTGAAGTACAAATTTCAAAAATTGCTAGCGCTCCCTATATTGCAGTTACAAAAAAATTACTTTAACATTTTTTATCCGTAATTGTGTGTAGAAAAAGAAAAAAAAAGTTGAAAGAAATTAATAATTTTTTGTTACTTAAAATAGGATAATGTAAACAAGAAGCGCGGTTGTCGGAGATTCGCACACACCCCGTTTACTCCTATAGGGTTAATTCCTACTACTTAATAACGTAAATCACAAATTATGTTCATAAATGGTTAGTGTTTAGAACCGGGGGGTCTGGGGGGTATCGAATACCCCCCAGTGCTTTATATCTCTTGATGCATACTCATCTGTGTAGTCGGAGTCATCTAGAAATTATCTACATGTACATACATCATTTTCATGTAAGTGCTAAGTTGAGAATTATTCTGCTTTTGCGTAGGAGTATATATTTTTTGATAGTTCGCACAATCGAAAATTTACTATTTTACTTTTCTGAAAATTTTATCAGTTTAATTAATAGTTTCGAATTTCAGAGGGGAGGCGATGCCTACCTTGCCTCCCCTGACAAGCCGCCGCTGATTTATTTGTGAACCCACACTAAAGTTTCTAGATTTTATATTTCCTTGTGTAGTTCCCCTATGAAAAGATAATAATCATCTGCACTAGTAATTCCCAGTCAATTTTATGCAACAAAATGATTAATTAGATTTTCTAGAAATACTTCGAGTTTTTTCAATAATAATAATTAATTATAAAGTATTACGATGTAAATTTACGATGAATGAAATTAATTTAAATGTGATTAATCGTTGTCGTTATCGTAAAAGTTTATCGATACTTTGACTTATTGGTTGATTGTAATAATAAATTACTATTTTAATTTAATATAAATACCTTCTCTCTATATTGAAATTGTAAGCGGTATAATGAACTTTCTGTTTCTAACCTTTTTTAACGGAAAACAGGCTCGGACTTTTGTTTGTACAACAAAAAATTAAAATAAAGATCTTTGTTTTCTTAAATCCTAAATTTTTGAATTGGAGCGGCTTCAGGGTTGTTTTTAATTATTTGAGCTACTCAAGATTCTGCCTCTGTAGATCATCTCATCGCCGTGTGTAGAGGCCTTTAAATTATACAATGTACATATTTAAATTGCATAGCAAAAATAAGCAGGTTTGAAGCTATTGTAGGGGAATTTCAACGTTTAACTGTGTGCTAACAAAGGAAACAGCGGAAAGTCAGATTTAAAATAAAAATTTTGTTAAAAATTGTTCGCATGGCTGCTGCAATAAAATTATTCGATATTTTTTAACATCGAAAGTGCATTAAGAATATAGCGTAAAGAGAAACGTGAACTATAAAACAGACAATAAATATGAGTTTAGATAATTATAGAATCTGTAGAAATAAAAACGTTAAAAACAAATTTCCTATCATGGATAATAAATAATTGCAAATGGTCCGTTGAGAATGTAAAAATTTTCCGAACAACTGGAGATAAACTAAGCTTTAAGTAAGTGATTGCGAAGCTACTGTCGTAAAAATCATGCAGTTAAAGGAGAAAAAGAAAAGAAAATAGTTTTCCACAGTAATAAAAATAAGTTTAATTTTTAATTATTTTATAAAATATAAAACACAATAATTCAAAGTAATCAATGAACTTTACAGTTTCGTGACATCAACTGATTAACTGCGTTTCTCGTAAATTTGCATTCAGCATCTTATTTACTTGTAAGTGATGATTACTAATGAAAAACTGGTAATATTCTAAGAAAATTCAGCTAATCAAAAATTAAACTCGTTTAAATTGCACCGAACTTATTGGGAATTACTAGCGCAGATGATATCTTCCTATTGGGATTTTATTTTAGGGGAACTACACAAGCAAATTATTTGAGATTCGGATTTTCCGGTTCCCGCTAAGCCTTCTTGTTTTATTTGTTTCTTCTTAATATAAAAGCCTGAACTTGAAATTGGTGACTTCAAAGATTCATCTACCTTGAACGTGAAAACTAGAAAATGAAATTCTCAGTTGTGTTCGTCTTTGCGTTATTGGTGTTAGCCACCCTTGTTGGACAAGGTGACGCTAAATGGAAGGGCTGGAAAAAAATTGTAAGTAGCTTTTTCGTTAATAAATATTTTGTATTAAACTTGAGTTTTATTTTAGGAAAGAGCTGGAAAGCACGTTTTGAGGGCAGCAGAAAAGGTTCTTCCTGTGGCGCAAGGATATGCGGGAGTTATCAAGGATATTGGGAAGAAATAGCGTATTTTTAATTTATTATTGTCATAACATGCTAAAATTATTGATAAACTGTAATAAACAATTTTATCAAAACAAAATGTTGTTTTCATTGCGGTCGCTGAAAATTTTAACAAGAGGAAACTCGCATCCGCGAAAGGTTTCAGTCGAATTGAAAACCTTCGTGTGGGTTCAGCAAAATGAAGCTTCTTTTAATTTTGTATGTTTTGATTGTAATTTTGAAAGGCCATCCAATTGGAGAACGTAATTCGTTAATTACCTTATCGTCAGGGATCCGCAGCGATGTAGTCGTGACAGCCCGGAGCGGTCCCATTTCGCCTACTAATAGCAATAGCGACGAGGACGAACCTGGATGGCTGGTAAATAAATATTTTTCATAAAATTCACCTTGGCAAATAAACCGCTTAGTCATAAGGTTGTAAGATTGTAAAGGAAATAAAATTTTTATTATTAGCGTCGTCAGCTTTTACGGTTTGGGGAAATGACGAGCTCGGTGGGTAACAAACTTGGAGGATTTACGGGACGTATAGCCAACACCCTAGATAAATTCTGCGAGGTGATCAAAACAATTATTCCAGTAATTGCAGCAGTGTGTCACGTTGGGCAATTTCAATTTTGCGGGTCCCTTAATGAAGCTCCTCAAGAACTTGCGGACGCACTCTCGGCCACCAATCTCGACGTATTAGATTAAGTTAGGAAACTAATTAATTGTTTGTAATTGAAAAAAAGTGTAAATAGAATTAAATAATTGTCGGGCGTGTGTTTATTTTAGCCTTTAACAAAACTAAGCAATTTGTACACCGTCCATTCGATTTTTCAATTAGTGCTGATTTCCTCTTCAAATAAACCTAACGCCTTCATCCCTCTTGAATAATTCAGATTCTTTTATTCTATACGAGTTTGATTTCTAAAAAAACAGAATGAGACCGATCGTTTTTCCAATTTATTTTTAGTGTACATTCAGCGGCTTGTACGAAATGTTTAATTAAATGTGCGATAATGTTTCTTTGATCGAACTGCGGTGTGGGGTTAATGCAGTCGGTTTGAACTTCTTTTATTTTCCACGTCGCAAAAATACATAAACAATTGAATAATGTGGCACGTAGCTAACGTGCGGCCAAGTATAGCTCCAGAAAATAAACAAAATCAAAGCTGTCCATAGCTCAGTGGCGTGCAATGCATTGCAAAATATTTGAAAAGAGCGATTACATTTTGTTCACTTAATCTCGAGTTTAAACTCAAATACTTGCCCTATTCCATACCCCCAAACCTCCCGGTTTTACAGAAGGATGGAATACCCTATTTTCCCATTTTTGTTTTTTTAGGAATTTAAGAATTTAATTTAGGATTAATTCCCTTTCATCCTAGGTAGCTCTTATCAGTAGAGTAATTCTTGTTCCATCTAGGATGACTTTGTTTCTCCCTACCCTCAGTAATTGTATGGAATATAGGGTATTCCTGGTGTAAAGTAGGCGATGGTACTGAGGGGTATTCCATTTTCCATACGCCCGGTTCAGACAAAACTGAGGATACATTAGTGTCAGCAGTTACTACTAATGATGGGTTAATGGGTACGTACGTACCCATAAACAGTAGAAAGGTTAATCAAAACCAAATAGCAGCTGACTTTTTTAATAAATTTTGATTTTCGATTCAACGAAGATGATGTTAGTGCGATAAGGGGTATAGGGGCTATGCTGCAGAGGAAGCACCTTTTACCAAAACGGTCACATCGAACGTCGATGACGGGAGATGGTCTTCGGTAACTGGTCCTCTCAGGATACCCAATTGTCACCTATGGCTCCACGTGCCATACCCCGGGCAACTGCATTGACCTGCAGGCTAAACTAGGTGACGATAGCCAGAGCCCGAGTAAGACAATTATTTTCTTATTCGTTAAAATTTAAGCTAATTAATTCAGCAATTACGTTAATTATTAGTTGAAATTTTAACGTTTAATTTTGTGGTTATTAGATGTATATTTAACCCTGGAACAGCACACTATGATTTCTGAGACCCCAGTGTGCAGTTCCAGGGTTAAAAATTGAAAATTTAATTTTTACACCCTCAAGGGTGTACTAGATTATATTCTGTATCTCTTAGACTTTTAGAAAAGTACTGCTGCGACATGTAGAGGGGTGACGGGGGTTTAGTCTCTACAAAATTGATTTGAATTGCCTCAGTGCCGGTGGTGGGTTTGCGGTAAAAATATAAGAGAAGATGGTCGTGTTTCAAATAGTGAATAGTTTTTATTTAGTCAGTTCAATCTCAGAATATGTGCGCAAGCTTTTGATTGTTCAAACCGGGGGGTCTGGGGGGTATGGAATACCCCCCAGTATGTTAAAAATGTATGGAATACCCCCCAGTACCTCACTCAATCCATACAAAACTCCAATTATGATAGATAAGACTTGGGTCAACGCTAATTCATAGTTAACTTAATTTTTATGTAATAAGTTGAAGACTGAGTTAACTCCAGGTTAACTATGACCCAAGCTTTATACAATTGGGTTTAAAAGTTTTCTTGGATTTAATTTTATTTATTTTGAAATAGTGACTGAAAAATTAGTCTTATCTATCGTAATTATTAGACTATTTTAAACAATTGTTGAAGTGCTGAGGGTATTCCATAAAGGATAAACAAAATTAAAGGGAATGAAGTTTTCAACAAAAAATGGCTGATTTTTATATGACAAAAAAAGTCTTCGAAAGGAGCAATTTAGAAATAAAAGTAACTGTAGAATATGGTGCAATTGTAATTATTAGAAGTACGGTTGGAGGCTGGCCTCCATTGGTATGTAATTGGGCGGTATTCCATACCCCCCAAACCCTCCGGGTAGTTCCCAGTTTAGCAAACAGATGGAATTTGTATTTGATATTATAACAGTATGTTTGGAGCGGGTGGGGGGGCCTTAATTAAATATTTTAGTATAAAATATATAATGTATAATAGAAATAAAGTTTCATTTAATTCAGCCATAACCATTCGGCTTCTACCACGACTTGAAGTCAACTAGAAATTTAGCCATCTAAAACAAGTGCTGCTGCAAACGTACCGTCAGCAGAATAATCAATTCACCGACTTTTATGTGAAAAATCTAAACACTAAAATCTATTATTTCCCAAATATCCATAGGCGGATTTAGGGGGTGGGCACGGGGGCACGTGCCCCCCCCTCCCCACAGACGCTTGAAATTAACAAGGAGACAATCCCAAATCTGAGAACCCTTTTTGCCCGTCTCGACCCTTTGTGCCCCCCAGAAAAAAATTCTGGATCCGCCCCTGGAAATATCCCTTCAATCATTTCATTCTATTGTTATCTAGCTGATGCCGTCGCATTTTTGTAAATATCTGCAATATCTCCCAGTAAAGGTTACCCAGATAACACTCAATATCTACTGGATATCCAGTTCCAGTTCAGATAATGTATCTACTTCATCCAGGGCTTTTTCTGGATATCTATTAGATATACGTAGCACAACATCTAGTGAATGTATATAGCCGACATTTAGGAGACATCTATTTTTTGAACGTCACTATCCTCTGGATATGGGATTATCTTGCAGGACATCTAGTGGACATCCAGAAGATAGGTTTTTGCTGTCTGGGTAACGTACTTGAACCTATAATTTCAAAAATTAAAAAAAAATTAAAATAATAAGTGCCGGTTTCCACCTTGAATGAGGACATCCTGGTCTCGGGTTTCTGAGAGGCAGCGGCG
Source organism: Cantharis nigra (assembly GCA_958510845.1). Taxonomy (NCBI): domain Eukaryota; kingdom Metazoa; phylum Arthropoda; class Insecta; order Coleoptera; family Cantharidae; genus Cantharis; species Cantharis nigra. Next base: position 45,675,599 of record OY294030.1, on the reverse strand, counting down.
GCTCGTCAGAGGAGGTAAAAGCGACTTAGCCTCCCCTATAATTCTGGACTATTAAACTATTAAATTTTTGGAAAAAAGAATTTTCGATCGTGAAATATATCAAACGAGAGATACTTCTTCCGCAATGCCGCAGATAGATTTTAAGATTTCTCCAAAGAGCCACAGCCTCTTTTGTGAATATTTTTGATCAGCGTCAAACAAGTGGAATGTTGGGAGAATAATAAAATCAGGTACAGGATACGTAAATATATTTTTAGATTTTGAAACTGGGGGGGAGGTCCCCCAGTGCCTCACCAATTGTATAGAATACTCTTTTGGGTATAAACATATCAGACTTTAAATGGAAACTAGTGGAATATTGGGGGAAGAATAAAACCAGCTACAGGATATTATGCAAATAAATTTTTGGATCTCCAAACCGGGGGGTCTTTTTTTCTTCCGTACAATCTTCAGCTTCCATCTTGGTTCTGCCCTTTCGGGTCTTTGCTCTTCATGTATTTCTCTAGTCGTCTTGTGCTTTGGCGGACAATATCGCCACCAACATCCTTCCTATGGCTGCCCAGTTTCCCTCACTTTCCAACATAAGTTCGACGAGGTTGTTTGGGCTGATGTCAGTGCCCAACTGCGTTGTGGTTTCTTGTCGTATTTGGCCCCATTTGATGCAGGAGAAGATGGTATGCTCCGCATCGTCGTTTTCTCCGCAGTAGAGACAGTTGGGGGAGTCCGCTCTGCCGAACCTATGAAGGTAGTTCCGAAAGCAGCCATGCCCGCTGAGCGCTTGGGTGATTTCAAAGTTGATCTCTCCATGCCTTCTCGAGGTCCATTGGGCTATGTCCGGAATGAGGCGGTATGTCCACCTGCCTTTGGTCGAGTTGTTCCAGCTGCTCTGCCAGGTGTCGTTGATGTTTTTGGCTCTTTTGTCGTATTCTTTCTTGTTTTTAATACGGTATTTAGTTTCTCTCAGTTCCGCCTTAAGGTGAATGGGGAGAAGGGAAGCAAGAACCAGAACCGCGTCGGTGGATACGGTCCTGTACGCGCTACATATGCGCAGGGCTCATCTTCTCTGGACGGTCTCCAGTAGTTTCCTATTTGTTTTGATTTCCAGGGCTGTCCTCCATATCGGGACGGCGTACAGCATAATAGACTCTGCCACCGTACCTAAGAGCCTCCTTCTGGCTTCGCTGGGGCCCATCTTGTTTGGCATTATTTTTTGAAGCGCCTCCGTTAATGCCGTTGCTCTCTTAGCTACTCTCGAGATATGGGGTTTGAAGGAGAGGCAGCTATCTACATCTATCCCCAGGACCCTAGCCTGGTCACTCGTCGGGACCACCTGTCCGCCCACCATGAAGTGAATGGGCCTCTTGTGCCTCTTACCCGAAGCAACCACCGCCTCGGTCTTTTCCGGGACAATCTGCAGGCCCCTGTCGGCCATCCACTCGTAGATCTCCTCTACTGTCCAGTTGACCAGATCCTCCAGCTCGCTCTCCGTGGTAGCCGCAGCTTCTACCGTGATGTCGTCAGCAAAACCTGTAATTCTCACCCCAGGTAGCATGGGGAGCCTGAAGACGTCATCGTACATCACGTTCCACAGAAAGGGGCCGAGGACCGAGCCCTGTGGGACGCCACTGGATATTGGTATGGTGTGCTGCCACAGCTGCTCCTCCACCAACAGCTGTCTTCCTCGAAAGTAGCTCGCCACCATGTTCAATAGGTAGGGAGACACCCCCCTGCTCTCCAGTCTTTCCAAGATAAGTTCCCATCTTGCAGAGTTAAACGCGTTCCGGACATCCAACGTAATCAGGGCCGCGTAGCGTCTTCTCTTCCCGTCGCGCCCCTTCGCCCTGGCAAGCCGTTTGACCATGCCATCCACTGCATCCACGGTGGATCTTCCCTTCAGAAACCCATACTGACCGTCCGCCAGGCTTCCAGCTTTATCAATCTCCTGTTGGAGCCTATTAAGTAGAAGGCGTTTAAATAGTTTGCCGGGGGGTCTGGGGGGTATGGAATACCCCCCAGTGTCTCACTAATTGTATAGAATACTCTTTAAGGTATAAAGATATCAGACTTTACATGAAAACTAGTGAAATATTAGGGGAATAATAAAATCATGTACCTACAGGATATGTACATACATTTTTGGATCCCCAAACCGGGGGGTCTGGGGGTCTGGGGGGTATGGAATACCCCCAGTGCCTTACTAATTGTAGGGAATAAAAGTAGTTCACTGCCTACAGCCTATTTTGGGTTTCTCAAAAAACTAAAAACAAGTGGATAAGCCGCTGTTACTTGATGGAAGAAGGAATAGCAACCTAAGATATGAAATACAGCGAAAGTGGAGGGTATTTCATAAGTGAAATGGTGTTGAGAGATGATAATTTGTTAAAAATGTTTACAACTTCTTCTTATAAAGCACTTTATAATGTGTTTAGAGTTAAAATTTATTCTAGTATTAAAATAATGTACAATTTTATTACCACTAAATTATTTACTTGATAATTTCATTAAGCAAGTACAACGTCTTAAATTCTTCCTTTTTAATTTATTGCAATTTTATGGCGCATAAATTTTTTTGCAATTTTATGTGCACTCTAGCAAATTGATATTTTTTTGATTGCTTTTTTATTAATAGCGATATTTCGCCTGCATAATTTGGCCAACAACAAATTTGGAAACTTAAATTCGATTAAGGTAGCTTGCCCGGTTTAATCGGAGCAAGTGTTTGTGTTAACCAAAGTAGTAATAATAATGTACCGCAAGTAAACCTGTGCAAAGTACGCTATTAGTTGGCATTTATGTAGATTGAAATCATCAGTATTCAGATCGGTCCAAAGCACTTCTCTGATTAACGCCAGTTTTGATGACTCCGCCAAGTACATTTACGCTGACGTCGTCACAGTAAAGCTCGCGTCATAATTGCGTGTTTATGTTGCATACAAGATAGGTATACTAACTAATAATCCTTTGACTGTGCAAACACATTTACCAAATCCTTTGTCAGAAATGGAGCAATTATCGTATTTAGCATAAGATTACATGTCGTACAATAAAACTATAACGACGCTTCACAAATATAACGTGCAGTTTTATTTCTTCGTCGCCGCCGAAACAGCTCCTAATTAGAATAATGGCTAAGTATCCCACAAATTTTAAGATTAAAATGTTCTCCTAATTGGATTACTTTCTCTGCCAGCTTTCTCTGCTCTTAAACACCGAAAATACCTGACGCTTTTATGCATACTGCCCGAGACCGGGGCCGGATAAACCATGGCTGCAATGGAGCCACCGCACCCAACGCCAAAATTCAGAAGGCTCCAAATGTTAAATTTTTAATAAGAAGAATATCTGAACTGAATTACGTGAGGTGATTTCTCGACCCCCTCCCCCTGATGAGATGTCGTAAGATCTGGTAAACTAGAGCGGTGAAAAGCTAATATTTGCAGCAAGAAAGTTGATTTGGGAAAAGATTTTTCCCCTGAAATTGTAAAAACATCATTTTTTCACTTATTTTTGCTGTTTAGTTCAGCAAAAAATAACAGCAATCACACAGAACATGTACATATGCCAGTTTTCAGTTTTTACAACCGGGGGGTCTGGGGGGTGTGAAACACCCTCCAGTATACCTGTGTGCATTCTACCGAATATATTCCAAATTGCAAACAGATTTCCATTCCAGTTTTAAAGTTGTGATTCCACTGGGCATTACTGGATCTAGGTTACAAAAGACATTTGGAAAAATCTATAGGAAGCTGGATTCTGGGACCAATTACTGGAGGGTGTTCCACACCTCCCAGACCCCCCGGTTTCAAAAACTGAAAACTTGCCCGGGAGCGATTTTTTATTTTATACTTAAGGAGGGTTGTTTGGTAGTGTAAATCTCGATTTTCGGGAAAATCCCCTCATTGCGTTTGCCGCTATCTTGATTTTAAGGGAGTTTTCTTGTTTTTCAAATAACTCGCTTATTCGCAACTTTAGAGTAAGTATTCCACAAGTTTGGTTCATATAACTTTTACTCTAGGATCGATATTTGTAGAGTTTGACTGCAAATAGGGTGAAAAACGGTTTTCTTAATTATCTCGTTTATTATCATGTTTATCGTAAAAATGATAAGGAGTAATTAGATAGAAAATGTTATTTCCTTCAACTTTGATGATAACCATTTTTACTATAGGATCAATATTTTCAGACTTATACTGAATTCAGCGGTAAAATTTTGTTTATTTTTAGTTATCTCGTTTATTATCATGTTAAATTTAAAAATAATTAGATGTAATTAGATAGGAAATTTTATTTCCTTCAACTTTTATGATTACCATTTTTACTCTAGGTTCAATATTTTCAGACTTATACTGAATTCAGCTGTAAAATTTTGTTTATTTTCAGTTATCTCGTTTATTATCATGTTTATCGTAAAAATTGTAATATGCAATTATGTAGAGAATTTAATTTCCTTCAACTTTGGTTTTTACCATTTTTACCCTAGGATCAATATTTTGAGTCACAATTATTAAAATTGGGGTGCAGTATTTCGTTTATTAATAAGTTTTCCCAGCACGCTGCTCCTGGCGAAAAAGAAACACTCTGTTTGGTCAATTTTTTTATATTTGTACAATATTAATCCAAACCGGAAAATTTGAATTTTTAAGCAAAAATGAGGGAAATTAAATCTTCGGTAAAATAAATAATTATCTTTACTGCTCACGGAGTTTAGCAGCTCTTTCTGTGTTACTTTGAAATTTAATTAAAAAATTATATAAAAATATAAAGTCAAAATTGTAAACCGGGGGGTCTGGGGGGTGTGGAACACCCCCCAGTACATATCGCAGAATTTCCGCAATTTTAGAATACTTGGAGAAGATAGAGAATTTATAATTTTTCAAATTCTGCCAGGAAAAACCGGGAAACTTGAATTTTTAAGCAAAAGTGAGGGAAATTTTAACCTTTGGCTAGTTTCGAAAAAACATTTATTTTCAGAGTTTAGCAGAATCTTTCTGCGTTACTTTGAAAATATGGAAAAACGGGGAATCCCCCAGTAGCGGGAAACGAAATTAAATGTTTAAATATTATACTGGTAAAAGAGAGATCCGATCCACCGTCTAGCTGTCCGTCCGCGGACGGGCTTTCCAGCTAGTAAAAATAAAGTAGACAATCGGTTACGCAAGTTGATTGTCTACAACTCTACAACACTAGATTAGTAATTTTAACTTAAAAATTATCTCAAATTTTGTGCCAGGATCATTTGGTATGAATTTAACCGACCTCGTATCTCTTATAATAACTGAGATCCCCATGGTCGAGCTCGAAAAATGCCCCCCCCCCCAGTGCTTCTTAATCTCTTGATGCATGCTCATCTACAGTTTAATCTGTGTAATCGGAGTCATCTCGAAATTATCAGTAATACAGTAAATCCTTGCGGTCCATGTGATGACTACATCATTTCCATGATAAGTGTTGTAGATGGAGTTAGTTCTCACAATCGAAAATTTACGTTTTTACTTTTTAGAAAATTTTATTATTTGCCTATGCCTCCGGCGCTGAAATAGCTTGATCCGGCACTGGCCGAGACCCCTTGGCCGAGCCATCGGCGATGCTGTCGTCAGGATTTCTCGACGGTTTTTGTTTTTCGTGTGCCGAATTTTGAAAGTTTTGCAATAAACCTAATCCGATAAAATCAGCGACGTAAGGCTTAATCTTGTTAGCGAGAATTGGCGATGCGTAAGATCGTACAATGAAGAAATGACTATGATTTTTATTTGGATTCGAGGAGAAAAATTACCGGATCGGATTTAAAGAGTGGAGTGGATAATTGTGATTATGGACTGAATGGGTGTTAAGGGAAAATTAAGAAATGTATAAATCGATTTGGAAATAGTGGAGTGAAAAAGTTTTAAAAGTGTATCGTTACATTGGAGGCAGATAGCCGCAATCTCGGAGCTCTAACGTGCGGAAACGAGCGCTCAATTCAATCAAGTTTCATTCTTGGGCGTTCGCGGCCCAATGCGCACTTGTTATAACCCTCATAAAGGATTTTAGTCCCTAAGGCTCTTGGTTCACATGCATTTGGCATTGTTTTGCACGCCAAAATCGTTTTATACTTGAAAAATCTTTTCTGAATGCAGATCTAAGAGTGAATCTTACACATAATACGTTGTAGATGTTGCAAATCCCCATTCCAGAGGTTTAGTTTTATTTTGCGGCTTAGATTTGGCGGATGGAACAACATTAGCATACAAACTCGCATGAGCGATTTGTATGTATTTTACTCGTGTGTTGAGTAACATAACATTTATTTGACTTACAAATTACACACGCCAGGCTATTTCATCAAAAGCACTTGGCTCGGTTCATTTCTTAATGGAATTATATCGCAGCGCTGCTGCGGTGTGTTTACCTTGCCAGCGAACAAGAGGAAATCTCCATTCAGTTTCGGTAATCGTCAACGATAACGAAATTAGAAAGGAAAGCGTCAAAGAGACAAATCGCCTTACTAATGTGACAAAATAAACAAACGGTTTGCTTCAATCAACATGCCTTTTAATTACGTGTAATTAACGAAATGACGAAATACTCTCGAAAGCCCTTATTTATTTATTTATTTAGAAAATTCTTTTGGGCAAAGCTGCCTGCGCTTTCATTAAAACGATGGAGCATCATTGTTGAACGTTGAAGGGTTGAAATCGGAGGTTAAATGACTTTAGTTACTCCGTCTCTTATTGTCAGACTAAAACTTATAAGAGCGTTTTACTTTGATTACCGAAACAAAACACTTTGTTCTTCGTTACTTTCAAATTTAGACTTTTCATTCAGATAATCCTTTCGCGTTTAGAGCACTTTATGTGTGACACACGCTCGGGGACTTTTCGCTCGCAGTTTTAACAAGCAAAATTTTAACAAAGTTAACGCCATTTACGCAGTTCGTTGATGTGTCACACAAAATCCTGACACATGCAAATTTTGATACGCATCCTCCAGCTCATAGGTGTTAAGTGTGTTTAAAAGTAGGGTGTATAATGATGGCAAAAGCGTGTCTCACTGTCGCTCTAACAAAATTTCGACCAAGCTTTTGAGCAAAATACCCAATTTTCACTGTCAACTTATAAAATAAATGATAACACTGCCTGTGCAAGATTGCACATTTGCATACATCATCAGTCTTTCTCCATTTTAGATTAACACAACTTACACTCCCCCTTGTTACCTCGCATAGGTAACACATTTTACATTATGTAATATGAATACATTTTTCATCCCATGCCATGCAGGCTATATTGACACTTTTACATTAATAATTTAAATCCAACAATCCAAAAGTTTCCAAATTCAATTATTAGACTTAATATTTGTCATACTTCACATTTGACCCTAATGATCCAAATGCGGAGGGTTGAACAAGGGCAGGATCGAGTACAAAATGCTCTGATGCATATCATACAAAATGATAAACCATTTTTTTCTACAACTTGTAACGTTGCAAATACCGAAGGCCGCAATTATCTTCTACTTTGCTACTTTTCCGCACTAGCGTGGAAAAGTGCCACTTTCCACACACTTTTGAATATCACAAAGTAAGACTTTTTGAAACACGATTAGAAAAACATTATTTGTCTTTTAAAAAAATCAATTTTCGTCTCTTGAATAAATTTAAAAAGTTTATTATGTGGCCCTTCAGTGAAAAAGTTTGCCCATCACTGTTCTATACGCAATATAGCAAGAAACCTTAGCGTCCATCCATCTGTCTGTCCGTATAATTTTTATTTGAAAGAAAATCTGGTTACGGTAACAATTAATCCCAGAACCCCAGGACAGATCCACCCTTGTATAATAATATATATTTGTTCAGGGGATCATGGCAGCATATGACACGTCAGGTAGATACGTCGAGTTTGTTAGAGAAATGTTTACACTTAAAGATACTCTAAACCAGGATTGGCCAACTTCATTATACTATGTATAATGTGTATACATGTTTTTTTACCTTATTACGAGGAGCAGTGCCGCATTATCGCAAAAGCCCATGAAACCCAGGCTTGTGGTGCAAAATTTCAGAAAACGCAAAATGTTAGTTTCCGGAGTTGTAATTAGCTAATCATTAAGCGTCTTAATTATTATTATTAAAAATAAGTTTCGTTTTCTTTATAAATTTTTCTAATTTACAAAAAAAGTTCAACTGAAAAACCGAAGATAAGGATTTTCCTGGATTTCTCTAGATTTCCTCGAATTTCCTAAAATTTCCTTGGATTTTCTTTTGGATTGTCTCATGATTTCCTTTCGAAAAAGTTGCAAAAGCAGGATTATCTGTAATTTCTAAGATATCCTTGAATTTCTTAAGATTTCCTAGATATCCTTAGATTTTCTCAGATTGTACATCAAATTTTCCCAACGGTTTCCTCCTCGGCCTGAATGTCGCCGGCTATGATCGACTAAAACTTGCTTCGCAATCGACCGGTCGATCGCATAATTCACATCAAATGCCCAGCATTAAATTCAATTTCAAGAGAATTCGGAATCCAAGAAAGTTTGAGGAAATCTCTCAAAGATCTCATAAATGAAAATCTGTGTTTTTGAAAATTTATGTTGGAATTCCCCCCTAATATCTGGATGAACTCAAAAATTTCTACGTAAAACTGAATTTGTAAGGATTCTAATGGATTCTAGGAGAACATGATTTGATCTTGAAGTTAAATTAACGGAATTTCCCAAAAGAAAATGGGATTCTTAACTTTTCATGAATATTAATTACTATTACGAAATCTGAATAATTTTCTTTATACGTTCGTGACAGAGTAAGTTACTGCTTTACTCAAGGGGTAAATGTCCACTTATTTGGAATTCCCTTGGAAATCTCTGAAATTCCTTGGATATCATAAATCCGTTTTTCCAGCCGCCCTTGCCAGGCAAACTTAGAAAATGGGAAATTCGAGGAAATTTAGAATATCCAGAATATTTTATAAAAGCTGAGGAAATTTCAGAAAATTTAAAAAGGTAAAAGATAAAGCTCATCTGGAGTATTCTTAAAATTTCATAAGATTTTCCTTCACTTTTGTATATATCACGATTTCCTCTCGGTTTCCCAGCAACCAACTAGGGAGTAATCGTTAAAAGCTCCGGTGTACTAATGAAGAAAAATCTGAAGATATTCAGGTAAATTTCAAGAAATCCATGGAGATTTTACGAAATTTAAGAAAATCTTAAGGAAGAGGAAAATGTAAGGAAACATAGAAAATTCAAGAAAATCCAACGAAATAATATTATCAGAAAATTCTTGAAAATCTTTAAAATCCAAAGAAACTTCAGAATTCTACAAAACTTCGGGATATTAAGAAATGAAAAATCCGAAAAAATTTAGAAAATTCTAAGATATCTTAAGAAATTAAAAGAAAACCATCTATAGTGTTCTTAAGATTTCCTTGTATTTTCTATTTCTTAAGATTTCCTCAATTTTCTCTTTACTTGTAGGGACATAAGAGCAGATTTAGGAAAAATTCATTGAGGTAAGTGTGAGGCTGGATGGAAGATGGTAAATATATATTATTTGGTAAGAATCCTAATACATAAAATCCGGCTGCTCCTGCTCCTGCTCCAGCGTGTCATTTTTTGGTGAAAAAAGAAACATTCTAATTGATAGATTTTTTTTATCAACCGAAAAATATATTAAAGTAAGTAAAGTTAGGACTAAAAATATTTGTCCAATATTCCAAATGAGTAGATATCCTGCGATATGTACTGGAGGGTGTTCCACATCCCCCAGACCCCCCGGTTTACATTAATTTTATTTATAATAATTTTTAATTAATTTAATCTATAATAATTATAAAAATAATATTAAAATATGAAGTCAAAATTGTAAACCAGGGGGTCTGGGGGAACACCCTCCAGTACATATCGCAGAGTTTGGAGAAGTTGAATAATTTATAATTTTACAAATTTCGCTAGGAAAAACCGGGAAATTTGAATTTTTAAGCTAAAGTGAGAGGAATTTTAACTTTTGGCTAGAGAATATTAAAGCTTAGAAAATCATTTATTTAAGATCCTTACTGCTCAGAGTTTAGCAGAAACTTTTGCGTTACTTTGAAAGTTAACTGTCAAAAGTGTAAACCGGGGGGTCTGGGGGTGAACACCCTCCAGTACTTACCTATAATAAAATTCCCACTCTTCTAGAATACCTACAGAAGACAGAATAATCATATCAATTTCGTCAGAATTTCAGAAACTTATTTATTTTTAAATTTTAAATTTAAATTCTATGAAAATCATTGGAATTCCAAGTCATGTATACACATTTATTTTGAGATTTTTACCCCTTGATTTTACTCGTTCAATTCATGATGTAAAGTGGACGGTTCTTCTTCATCTGCCTGTTATTTATCCACTCCTGGACGTAGACCTCTCCCAATCAGGAAGGTTTTAGCATTTAGACCCTACGGTTGCTTAATCCGGATTAGGGAATGCCTGTAATCCTGTTTTTTAATAGTTGATGGCGGCAATCATCAACTCAGGGAGACCGTCTGCTTTACGTGTCCTCCGAAGCACGGAGACGGTCATGTGAAAGTCTTAGACTTTCCTGGACGGTTACTTTTCACAATTAATTAAGGTATCCCAGGATCCCTAGTGGAATTAAGCTGTGCATTCATTCATTTGTTATATAATTTTGTAACAATTGAACAAGAAAAGCGGATGAAGGAATATTATTACCAATTATTATTAAGGGGAGAATCTCATCCCCTGATGAAATTTCGTGAGATTTAGCTCGACTCCTCTCACCCCTCCTAATCTTACGTGAGATTGCGTTGGATTTAGTTAAAAAGGCATAATTTGCTTAATTATTTTTATTTAAAACTCCCCACGTGAGATTGGGTGAGATTCGGCTTGACACCCTTCCCCCTAAACGCCTCACGTAATTAATGGACGCCCACTAACGACTAGCTGGATACCCGGCTTCGCACGGGGTCTCACTGAAAATAAAATTTTTTTTTTCTCTCACAGTTTTAAAGATATTCCTGCACAAACAAGTCCTACTGAGTAAGTGTGCCAAGTTTGGTTGAAATCGTCAGAGTCTTTCATTTATATATAATAGGAGATAAGTCAATCACGTGACCTTCAATCGTACTCACGGTTGGTTACTTTAAAAAAATTTTTTAACCAAAACTACCTTGGTACTAGCAGGGCTGTCTTAACAACTTAAACTGGACATATTTACGTATTATCTTGCCTGGATTCTTTTTACTTGTGTAGCTGACCTTTATCTCGGAAAAACTAAACTATAACGAAATGAAAGCACTTTCTGATCTCCTAGATTTCTTTCGAGAAATTTAAACGATTAAAAAAGTATTTTCTGCGTTTTTCCTGTATTTCTACATCACATTTCTGCGGACTCCGGGCCTGGACTAAAGTCCAGGACAATGAACTTATTTCTGAAGATTTTATACTTATGTGTGGGTTCAGAATAATAATTAACAACTAATTTATCATTCTGAATCCACACATAAGTTTCAATGCACTTTAACTTTTTTAATTCTTTAAATTTTTTAATTTTGTTAATTTACCGGAAAATATGCATATTATTGTTTTTAACTTTTTTTTACGGTTTTACTATTGTTTAATCTTATATTGTGTGGTGGACGAGAGTCAGCGAAGGCCGTCAATAGGCGAAACCACCCTAAATGCACAAATAGCATACACAGAAGGACAAATTTTGTTTTATATGTTTATTTTATAAATAAAATGATTAAATTGAAAATGGAAAAATATCTAAAGTAAATTTTTCCCCGTCGGAAAATTGAAAAAAGTTGATGTGGAATTATCCACTTGTCGGTCCGATAGAATCTGACAAAGGACAACAGCATGTTATTTATGTAATGAACAATGTTATGCTGTTGTTGAGTTTTAGAGATATTAAAAATTTGGAATTTGAAAATAACGAAAATGTGTTGATGGAAAGAGTGAAAAACAATAAAAGATATTTGATGGATGGATCTAATAATTGAGTCTTGTCGACAGCAGACATTCAGAAATATTAAAAGTTGGAAACAGTTCGCTCATAATCGTTTTAGTGTTAGGCGATTCGTACATTAAAAGCAGTATTTTGGCAAATCCCAACGAGATTAACGTCCAAGCATAATTCAATATTTTACTAATTGAAATCAAATTTCAGAATTGGACGAACACCCAGCAGCAGAAGCTTGTGGAAGGAAATAATAATTGTTTAATTAAATTTAAAATGTTAAACATTACGAAGATGTATAATGCGGTGATTGGCAAATAGAATCGAATTTCAACTGGGAAATGGAATGCATAATTTTCCTCGCCCAATCGTGTCCCAATGGGAATTTAACAATCTTACACGAATCTGACGTGTAATGAAATGCCTGACATGTGACATGTAGAACTAAATAACATTCATTTGGGTCGTGCACTCCTTCACAAAGCGTATTCCGTACCCCAAAATTTGCATAAAACGGCGGAATTGAACTGCTGTTCCTGCACCTAATCTGAACAATCTTGGATTTATTTTATGTTCTACCATACGCAGATGTGACCTCTTATATCCAATCCCTTATTGCACCGTATTTTTACAAGTTAATTTTCAATTTAAAAAAAGCTCCACTTTTATTATCCCCCACTCGCTGTTAAAATAAATTAAAATTTGAGGCGAACTTTTCAAAAACTCATACGCGATATTATCGTTATTGCAGTTGGCCAAAGTTTCGAGTACGAAACACTTGTAATGTCGTTTAAAATACAATTACACGAGTCAATTTATGTGCAGTGGTTGCAATATTCGGAGAGATTTCAAAGAACATAACATAAAGTGATCTGAATATTCATCTAGAGACAATTAAAATATTTTAATGAGCCCACAACTTGTGTTTTGAAATTATGCAAACAAATCAAACGAGCGACTGTTGAATGCGACGGACGATGGATATTTATCCAAAAAACTTATTAATTAAAATAACTTAATAGTTTTTCTCGAGTTTGAAAAAATTGCAATCATTATAATTTTAAACTTAAACCCGGAATAAAGTTTTAATGAAGCAATTCAGTATAAGAGAAGAGGCGCAAATTGAAACTTTGCAACTAATAAGAGAGGATGAAGACATTAGGAACGAATAAAATTACTAATTTAAATTTGCAGATTATTTCAAATTTCTGATGTTAAATCACGAACGACTAAACAAGAAGTTGTACTAATCAGGATTAGACATGCACATGGCAGGATAATTTCTGACTTCTCCAACATCTTAACGCTGTTCTGGTTTCATACGTCATCCGTTAAAGTTATAACTTTCTGGGTCTCAGATGTGCTCATTTGCAAGCCCATCTTGTGTTTTACACCCCGGTGCCATTTCCCTTTTCTTATAGTACACTCTAAACGTTCTTTTCAAACACGACGAATAATTTCATGCTTACCAACTATATTCAGAATATACTTTCGGGATTACCTCAAGCGGAAAATTGCATCAAGGAATTGCTCTTTTAAACACTCATAAACCACCGCATATCCAACATATCACACTATAAAACATTGAACCCTTATCCTTTTTCACTTTTATTTTTATCCTCCGAAACGCTTAATTTCAAATAATAATCCATCACGAATTTGTTCTACTGCAACCAACACTGACCTAGTAGTGAATGCATTTCCCAACTACAACGTCACACAGGCGCATACACCTGCATATATTCCATCGCTATCTATCCATTTACTAATCCACCTGCAATAATTAAATTTTCCAAAAAAAACTCACCTTCTCAGCCGCAAAAAGGCCAGAATTTCTTTTCTGATGCCTGGAGATCGTAGAATACCTCTAGCATTAATTTTGCTGCGCGAACAAAGAGGAAAAGATGCACTGGGGGGTATTCTATACCCCCCAGACCCCCCGGCTTACCAATAACTACATTGAAGCTCAATTATTAATATTTTAAGTTATATAAATACGTTTAACTTCAAAAGTTCAACAACAGCTTGAAATTAAACATAAACTGGACGGCTTTCTGCAGAAAGGAACCAACCCCAATATTCTAGTTTTGAGTAATTGATGGTTAAAGTCTAAGCTTAATATAGAATTAAATGAGATGTTGGTTGGTTCATTCACATACAAATGGCAGGTTGGTTCTCTTCCGCAAAAGACTTTATTACATTTAGGATCAAATGATCATAAAAAAAAGTTTTTTTTATTTTGTGGGTTGGTTCCTTTCTGCAGAAAGCCGTCCAACTAACCATACTAAAGGTAGCTGCTTCTGAGACATGCAAATATAAAATTACTTGTGGGCTTGGCAGCGAAACCAGTTTTTTTATTGCTTAAAATTAAACTTAAGTTTTAAAAATACAAAACAATGTATACCGGGGGGTCTGAGGGGTATGGAATACCCCCCAGTGCACTCTATTCTATTTGTGAATTATTTCAAAATTTTTAAATTAGAGATTTCCTGTCCTAGATCACAGCTATTTTTACCAAGTGCGTGGTCTTAGGAACTTACTCACTCAGCCCTATGAGGTTTTTAAGTTGCATCTCATCATAGATGAGACTATTGTAAAAGCGGACCCTAATAGTATGAATTTTTCTGTGAGCTTGTAGAGAGCGGGCAACAGGCTAATAGGTCAGTTTCTAGTTCCTTTTTAATTTTCTCCGATATATGGGAATCCTAGAATAACCCCAGCATTGATTTTGCTGCGCGAACAAAGAGCTAAAGGTGCACTGGGGGGTATTCCATACCCCCCAGACCCCCCGGATTGCCACAAAAGTTTTATAGTAGCAGCTGAACTAGATCTCAACAAAGCTTTATAAGCAAATTTAGAAGTTTTAAAAAATCTGTCTTAAAAATTCGATAAGCTTCAGTTTAGCTGCTATTACAGAACTGGTTTAGACACAAAGTGTAGTGGCAATCCGGGGGGTCTGGGAGGTGTGGAACACCCCCCAGTACATCTTTTGTATTTTATTCGCGCATCCGAAAAGGGAGACTTTGTCCTTGAAATTTTCAAAAAATCAATTTTTTTTTTATTACGGATTTTTAATCTACATGTAAGTAGAAATAGATCTGTCGAAGCGTTTCCCGGATTTCGAACGTTTACGATATTTTAAACGCGTTTGTCCGCGTCTTTGGCAATAACAAATAACAAATAACAAAACTTTAAACGCGTTTTTCTCGAAAACACGTTTTTAACAAAGGCTGACATTCTGCTGACCGCTGTAATTAACATATCGACCTGAAATTTGGAGAGCATATTCAGAAAATATGTCTTCACGGAATGACGGATCGTTTTTTCGATAGATACATTTTTGCATTTATTATTTATCTTTTCATGCGAAAAAAACGCGAAAATTCGATTTTTTTTTTAAATTGCCGCCATTTTTCGAAATTTGTACTAAATGAAAAACCCATCCGTCATTCCATGACCAAAGGGTCACACATTGATAATATGCTTTGAATTTGTGTTTCAGATCAACAAAGAGGGGGCAGTGATGTCAGCCGTTTACCTCCCGCGATTTGAGGACTTGTTTTCGCGGAGCTGCAACAGCCGCCATTTTGGTTTTTTTTTCAAAAAATTTTTTTTTAAGGTTCTGTATATCATGAATAAAAGCAAGAAAAAAAACGCACTCAAAAAGCTTTACTCGTTTCCTTTAAAAAAAATAAAACGTAAACACCTGGAATATGGCACTCCAAGGACAAAGTCTCCCTTAAGGCTTCGATTTTTCATTTGGACGAAAATATTTTCAACAGGTGGCGCGATTATCTAGATTTAAAATTGGATGCCTTTCATTGGTTGGAAAAAATGAAATGAAAATTTGATTGGTTTTAAAAGGCGGTTTTTTTTAAATCATTCAAATTATAGTCTAAACAAAACTTCAGTTACAGCACTTATAATACTTGATATTAAAACGATTTCAATGCAGAATATTAAAGGTTACTATGTTAACTACACTATGATATATTTTAAATTGTAATTAATGTCCTTTTTTCTATATGAAATCGCAAATTAAATTAATCAAAATTTTAATCCGTTATCAAAACAGATTAAAAAAGATATCATAGTGTTCGGAAAATTCTCCTCTTTCCGTTAAAAAAAAATCGTAGTCGTATCTATAACCAATTTTGAGCTGTAACTGAAGTTTTGAAACAGTTCTAAAAATCGGACCCTTAAGGTGTTATTTTTAGTAACAAATATTAAAAGGTACCGACTCCATAGCACGGATTTATGAATATAAATCGGATAGATAATGCTGATCCCCATTATTGTCTAGATAGCGATGGCCGCCATACTGTGCTAAAATGCTACCTACCTACCCCTACACAGGTTTATCTATGGTTATGTTGTAACTTATAACCTCACTATACTTCGAAATTGACGACCAAATGACAGACTGGGGACCAGGGTGACAATTTTTCGTAGCTCCGACAACTGTGAGGCATTAAAGTTACTGATGCCCGGTTTCACAAAGGCTAGTCAAAATTTAATCTATGATTAAGGATTTTCAACAATGTCGCAACAATGAAATTTTATTGTTTAAAATTTAACTAACCTTTGTGAAACCTAGCATGAAAGTTACCAAAAAATTAGCACAGTATGGCGGCCAAGGAGGGTTGGACATAAATTGTGGTGGGAATATACAGCAACTGGCTATCCAGTTTATATTCATAAATCCGTGCTCCATAGTAATGAAATAAATATCCTCAATGCTAGAAGGCAGTACAACCATCCAGGGTTCCCACTAAATTTTTCAAAGCAAATTCCCTGACTGTGGAGGGTTATATCTATAAAATAACCAAAATAGTAAAAAATATGCAAGACTTTAGATTCTAAACAGTAAACTGTGCACTGGGAGGTATTCCATACCCCCCAGACCCCCCGTTTACCAATACCTACATTGAAGCTCAATTATTAATGTTGTGTGGCTTGGTAGCGGAATCAGTTTTTGTTGCTTAAAATTAAACTCATTGCATATTTTACCATTAGGCGCATTAGGCACGTGCATAGGGCCCAATGGGCAGATGGGCTCCAAAAGAAAGAACATAAAATCGTAAAATAAAAATCAAATACTGATGAAACAACCTAAAAATTGGGCCTTCGATGCTATTAGTTACACTTGAATATAAGAGGCCCGAATATTTGCTAAAGCCTAGGGCCCAACTCAGTTAAAAATAGGCCCGGCTCAGGTATACAAATCCGGGAGCCCAACCATGATGGATAGTTTTTTCTCATCCCTAACGCTGCTATCGAATTAATTTTTTCCGATACCTCTGTAACCCTTCAGATTTTTTAATCTCAGCTGGTTGATGCCCTCCCAAGTAGCATTTTGATGCTAAAAAATAGCTAAATAGCAGCTAATTAGCTATATTTGGCAGCACCACCGCTGCGGCAGCCAGCAAAATAGCGCTTAAATTGCATCCATATTGCAGCAATATTGTTAAAATGGCGCACTATTTTTAAGCAAATTGCTAGCTATTTAAAAGCAATTTGCTTGCTGACCGATAGCAAATAGCGCGCATTTAGCTAGCTAAATAGCGTGTTTTTAGCTAGCTAATAGCGCGCTTTCGGCTAGCTAAATAGCTGTTATTTAGCTGGCTAAAATCTAGCAAAAAACAAGCTATTTAGCTAAATAAAATCTAGCTAAAAACACGCTATTTAAACACGCTGTTGGGTTAATTTCCACATTTTCCGGCACCAGTCTTGGTGCATAATGGTATAGCGGAAGAATAAATCATTTCGCCTTCTTTGCGTTTGGCTGGAATTTTCATAACAGGCTAAACTAGCGAGCTATAAATTTCTATTTCTGGAATGTATTTCTAAAGTGGATTGAATAGTTAATATTATACATACAAGTACAAGTCAAAATAATATAAAGCGTAATTGCAACTAATTTAGTCTTCTACGTGCAAAATACAGAATAGTAATTACTAATCCATTTTATAGAGTTTGGAACAATAGAGCTGTTACAATGAGATTAGCAGCGTCTTATTAGCTATAAAATACATGTTAGATTCGTGCGTGATTTCCAATTTCCATACAATTAAGAAACTTGATAGGTTCCAGACCTAATTTAAAGGGGTGCCAATCTTCCAGCTCGCTACCCTTTATATATATTTAAATTCGGGCCGAAAAAATCCGAAACACTTTCCAGGTTATTTACGTTAAGCATCTTCCTAAATAATAAAAATCGTGAGCCTCGTGCCATTAAACTAATTGCCAGAAAGGGTAATTTTCGACCCGAAATATTTCAACTACCATGTAGTGCGGTTTGAGTACAAAATTATAACGCAGGCAAATATTACCAAGTTATTAATCAAAGTTATGGGTGGTTACGTAATTATTTTATCTTCCCATGTGCATTAAAAGTTGCAACTTTATAATTACAATTACCGAATTAATTAAAAATTTTTGCTCGACTAACATTTTGGAATAATGATAATTTTTACCTCGAGCAAGAGCAAGTCAATTTCTCGAGATTGTTTCCGAAATTGGAAGCGTAATTATTTCAGCCTTCCAATAAATGGATTAACTTACTTATCGCTGGGTATTACCGGAGTAGTTCAGTAAAAAACGACACTAGCATTTATTTTGAAAGGGAATTTTATAGCACATAGAAAATCCGGACGAGCAAAAAAGGGCAGACACTGCCGATGTGATAAAATTTGATAACAATAATCCTGTTATACATGATACCGTTATAATTGAATATTGGCAGGAAACTTTTATACATAGCTTTTTATTATTTAGTTTGCATAAAATTTAATTGAGAAACTTTCAGCCAAAGTGAAACAAAACCTTTACATAGTGTTAAGGGTTTCCATACAATCCCTCTTTGATCTCGGATCACTACTGTGACTTCACACCGCGTCATAAATTCAATTACCTACTGAAATTCATAACATAACCGGGAATATTGCATCCTAAGCCTTTATCAACGGTGTCGAGAGAGTTCTCGAGATGTCTGCTGGTTAAAATTATGTATAAACAAAAGGTGATCTTAACACAATTTAAATAACCTTGCTGTTCTCTTTCTTTCCTCGTTTATATATCATAAGTAAGTAATTTATTACTTTTTAGTTTAATATCAACTACAAAGGACCCCGCACCATTCTTATGGGAAAATGTCTTTCTGTAGATTTGGCTGATTTTTGGATATATCGTCGGCATACAAGCAAAAGTGACCATTAGGCACGTGCCAAACCCAAAATTTGGGTCTTCGATGCTATTAGTTACACTGCGACTTCCAAATACGGCGCGGTACTGAAGAAATAATACTAGTGGTCCATAAATAAAGAGTAATTCGTGAACTGGGGGGTATTCCATACCCCCCAGACCCCCCGGTTTACCGATAGCTACATTGAAACTCAATTAATATTTGATGTTATAATAATAAATAAATACGTTTAACCTCGGACCCGTTTCATTATGGTTTCTGTTATCGATCAACGATATCGACTCCCGGGTATGCTAAACTAAAATTATTTACATATATGCGCCCAGCAGAGGATCTAACTCTTTCGATGCTCAAAACTTGAACCATATTTAGGGCTGGGCGATATTCAAAAATCAATATCGAATATCGATAATTCAAAAACAATCGATAACTTCGATTAATCGTTATATGTCGATAATTATCAAAGTATCGATAATTATCGAATTATCGAAATAATAAACCTCAACTTTTGTTTCTCGAATAAAGAAACAGGTCGAATCCAAAATTAACCAATTAAAAGTCCAGATAACATAAGACAAACCTAAATTAGAAATATCATAATATCGATAACTATCGAAATATCTAAATCTATCTAAATATAGATATATCGAACTATAGATATAAATTAATCGAAATTTCAAAAATAAAATATCATTTTTCGATAACTATCGATATTTATCGATAAAATAGTCCCAACCATAACCATATTACGGGATCTCTCCAACTTATTAAATTATAAATTTAAGTTTAAGAGGTCCAAAACAATGAGGGTAAACCGGGGGGTCTGGGGGGTATTCCATACCCCCCAGTGCACACTTTTATTTCATTCCCAACACAACAAACTAGACTACATCATCTACTCAACCTCTCAACTGGGCCCATTTTACCATTAGAGGCATTAGGCACGTACCTAGGGCCCAATGGCCAGAAGGGCCCAAAAAGAAAGAAAGAGAAAAGAAATTCTCATAAAATAACCGAAAAATTGGGCCTTCGATGCTATTAGTTACACTCGAATATGAGGGGCCCGATAGAGCCTAGGGCCTAGTCAATTTTGCTTGTATGCCGACGATATTGTAATTCTCATCATTCTGAACAAATGTCTCAATGAGCACAACTTGATGTAATGAGCAGTTTCCGAATTATAAGTTCTAAAAGATCGAGATTTAACAAGAAAAAAATATGTACTTACTTAATTGCCTCTTCTGGGAGGCATGGAATGCCCTCCAGTACATTATTTACCAAATACCTC
This sequence comes from Cantharis nigra, assembly GCA_958510845.1. Taxonomy (NCBI): domain Eukaryota; kingdom Metazoa; phylum Arthropoda; class Insecta; order Coleoptera; family Cantharidae; genus Cantharis; species Cantharis nigra. Next base: position 45,655,169 of record OY294030.1, on the reverse strand, counting down.
ATTGGTAAATATTTCTCATCTGAATCTATGTCAATTCGATTTTACCTCATTGGTAAATATTTCTCATCTGAATCTATGTCAATTCGAGGTATTTGGTAAAGAGTGTACTGGAGGGCATTCCATGCCCCCCAGACCCCCCGGATTGACACCTACGTTTTGAATTTAAAAATCACTGGAGACATACAGTGGATAACGAAAATATTCGAACCCTCCTATGTTAACAATGTAAATTGCACATTTTGAAACCGGTTTTTGACATATAAAAATCGCTTTTACAGCAAATCTTTTCAGACATTTTTTGTTCAAAATTTCATTGTTTTCAATTTTGTACCTTTACATTTTGTAAAAAATGTACCTGTTTGTACCTGTAAAATACAAAAAATATTGTATCGAAATAGAACTGTGTACTATGTAGTATGTACAATTACTATTTACTTAATTGCCCCTTAAATTCACAAAACGTAGGTGTCAATACGAGGTGTCCGGGAGGCATGGAATGCCCTCCAGTGCACCCTAAGCCAAATACCTCATTGGTAAATATTTCTCATCTGAATCTACGTCAATTCGAGGTACTTGGTAAAGAATGTACTGGAGGGCATTCCATGCCCCCCAGACCCCCCGGATTGACACCTACGTTTTGAATTTAAAAAGCACTGGGGACATATCGTCGACTTAGTTAGAAAACCTCGTAAGTCCATAAAATGTCGAAAATGACATTGTGGCACTAAAATATTTAAAAAAATAAGCTCTATCGACCTAGAAAATCTCATAAATGTAAAAAAATTACAAACCGATGTTTTAAGCTATTAAAAAATTTTTTTTACCTTTAACCACTGTCTGTTTTAAAACGTTTTATGTTTTCCCTGTAAAATTGTGCAATCTGGACTTACGAGGTTTTCTAACTAAGCCGACGATATACAGTCTTCTTCTGAAGGTGCCGCGCCTTCAATGGGCGTTGGTGATCAAACTTGGCTAAAGCCAAGATGACTTACTAGAGAATTTCATTAATGGGGAGGTTTCCCGTTGCTTCCTCCACAGCCCACAGATCTATCTTGGGCTTTAGATCACAGCAGTGTATTCGACGCGACCAGGATTTGAACCGCGGTTACCCGCTTCCCAGTATGTCGGTGTAGGCTTTACGCCATACTGCTGGTATATACATGCTGGTATGGACATACAGTGGCACACAGTAAAACACAAAAAATATCGTCATCTCTATCACGGAAACGGTGAAAATCAGGGCCGGATTTAAAAAATCCGTTTTTAATTAAATATCAATATCAATTACTCGCAAAACGCTAAGCGAAAAATCACAAATTGTGATTTAATCAATATTTTCTTTGATTTAATTGGTAAAGTAAAATAAGTAATATTTAAAATTTTTTTTTCGAATCCTAATACCATTCCTGCTGATACTTACGTAAAATTATCTTCTGAATCCGAATATGACCCCGTTCTCATCTCATCACCGTGTTGGGTGACATACTCGTATTTTAATCACTTTTCGATAATTTGATGGAACGACAACGATTATTTTAGTTTTAACATTTCATCTGGTAAGCTAAAGAAGTAAAAAGTTAATATTTGTAGCAAGAAAGTTGATTTGGGATAGAATTTGTCCTCTTAAATTGTAAAAAATCATTAAAAATTACAGATTTTTACTTAGATTCTACATATTCTAGCCTCCCTCTTCTTCAAGTGCCTTATCCGATCGAGATGACGTATAAGGGAATTTTATTTATGGGGTGGTTTCCCGTTGCCTTCCCCACAAGCCCAAAGATAACTTCCCTCATCCTCCCCCAAATACCTCCAAATAATAAAAATGTCGGTTTTCCTTGATTATTCGCGATTTACTTTAAACGAACGCCACCATGCGGAAAAATATTAAGTTAATCTAATACGTATAGTTGGTATAGAAAGGTTTATTTAAAACCAAACGTTTGCCTTTGTGAATTTACATTTCACTGCGATTTTGCGATAAAATAATTTCGAATTACACTCAAAACAACATCAATTGTACGTAAAAGAGCCGCCATGTTCTTGATATTTGTTAGCGTTATGAGCGCCACCAACGATAAGGTAAATCGCGAATATTCTATTCAATATATTTAGTATTGAAGGCGCCCATTTACTGATCCGGCACTGGTGAAAATAGAAAAATGCTTATGAATAAAAATGATGTAGAGAATCACGTTTTCAAGAAAAAATATCTATAAGTACCTAGTCTTGTTTAAGTCGCTGCCAATCAAAAACGGGGCGACAAAATTGAAAAATGTATAGGTACAAAATTGAAGGCAATGAAATTTTTAACAAAAAATGTCTAAAAGGTTTTGCTGTAAAAGCGATTTTTATATGTGAACAAACGGTTTCAAAATGTGCCACGGTAACTGCAGCTAGCTGATAAAATAAAATCATCCTATTGGCAAGGCGCCAGGCGAAGTTAATAAAACAAGAGATGGAGAAGAAATAAACCTTGGAACGCCCGATCACACCAAATATTTGCTTTGATTGGGGTTACTGATGGACCTTAGAGATGAGATTCGTTTGCGACGAAGTCCACCTGGAGGTAGAATAAAACTCCAGTCGAAGGTAAGTTTTAAACTATATATTTTATTCAGTCAAATGTGTAATATTAGGGTAAAAATTTTGAGAAAATATCTTGTAGATTTTAAAATAAAATTGTTTGATATTTTTTTATTTGAGAGGAAAGTGTAAATTGTCAACTTAACAATAAAATTTGTAATATCTACTAAAATTTCACGTTTGGAAAGTTTGAGTTTTCCACGCGTACTTTCCTTTCACAATTCGTTAAATTTTAAGACGCAATTTTATTTGAAAAATGGTAAAATTAGTAAGGAAATAAGTGAAAATGCTTACCATTTTAGAGAAAAATCCATTCTCGTCTAGCAACAGGTGGCTTCGAACGACAAAAATTGTGATTACTTCCCCGAGAGCGCGAAAAAAATTGAAATTACACTTTAATGATGGAAATTCGCACTTAACATATTTTTAGTAGTTCCGATAGAAATTTAAGACGCTGGAATAAATTTGTTATTTATCTGGAAGAAATAAATCGCGAGATTTAGCGATTGGAATAGGTTTTAGTAAAATGAGAAATCCTGACGTTACTAATAAATTAAGTTGCATAAATGTTTAAGATAATTGCGAAAGTGCGAAAACCGCACTGAATAATTCCAAAGACAAATTAGCGGGGCCCTGCGTGTACGTTTATCGGGCGACACACAGGCTTTGATAAATAATAGATTAGGGAGACAGTAAATCTTAAGGAAGCCACAACAACTTGTTAAGTATAAGCGGAAAGTGCACAACTTCCAACCTACACTCTCTTAAGAAGTGAACAGACGTTCACAACTTCCTACCGACTTAATCCCGTTAAATTTTAACGGAATCCGTTCAAATACAGCGGAATCCTTAACCGAATTATCTCAGATATAAATGCAGTAATGAAATAAAAGATTACAAAATAATTCAAGCTTAAGGTTAATTAAGCATTCGTTGTGCGTTCAACGAGGAGACCCTTTTTTACGGACAAATGAAAATGAATTTAGGAAGAAGAAATCGCATAGTGGACAAAATGGCTGAATTAGCGATCTTTCATCGGATTATTACCGGAGTCACGTACGGCACGCAGATGGGCCTTGCATCTCAAATACTAAATGCTGCAGTCACTTCAACATAAGCACGTTTATCATTTAATAATATTTACTTTGGCTTTAAACAGACCTTCCGCTCCAAAGGGTTATTTATTGCACAACAGAAATTTTCCATAAACTGCTAAAAAATTCGGTTAGCTTATTTTTGCGACGCCGACACAACAATCAATCACATTTCAAAAGAGACGCGCATATGTCGCGTGATTTATTATTCCTTCATTGACTTACCATATGTATTAGCCTTAAACGCTCCAAATAATGGATATCTAATGATCCCACGTTGAGCTACTGCTTTATTAAATTTTTGAAACAACAACTTCAAAAGAACTTTTCCCAGTGTCCTCTTATTTTTGGACTCGAACTTAACATGAAATTTCCCCAAGGGTTGAAAGTATAATGTTTCACCTAACGAATCTTTAATTAGGAGTCTAATCAAAGAGTGCACAGGATAAGAAACGTGATATTAATCTCGAAAATCGTGTAAAGCATCTTTTATGTATGAAGGAAGTTTAGGTAAAATGTGCAAGCAATGGAATACACTTCCAACTTCGCAAGTTGAAATTAGAAAACTTACAGGTGAACTGCAAATCCTTGACATTACCTAACACGGCAGGGGTCCTAATAACGTACATACATCTACATACAGGATGGTTCCACCCAATATTAAAAAATATTTAATATCAACTTTGGGATTCCCCGATCTTGCGATATAATTTTTTTATATAAATCTGAAATAGCTAGATATTTTTGTAAGCACAAAAAATATTAGTAATGGAATAAAAAAGCTATATTGGTTTTTGGTCGAATAATATCTTATTTGAGTATTTTTCGAGGTTCGACGAGCCGAACTAACATAATAAGAAATCGACGAAAGGAGCTGAAGCAGTACTTTGAAGTAACTCCTTCGAGATGCACTCTCTACACACGCTGATGATAAATCAAATCAGCCATGCCAGCTTATATTTCCATAAAAGCAAAGAAAATTGACCAAATTTCCAAGTTAATCTAACTTTATTTTTACATCAAAATAAAATTTAAAAACAAAATTGCATACGAAGAAGTCGCTTTCTTAAAATTCTTAACCAAAGAGAAAATACTAAATCAATTTAATTTTCTTTTGCATTGAAAATAATGAAATCGTATTTTAGTTTTACCAAAAAGGAGTTGAATTGGCGTTTAATACTCGAAAATTGTTAAATACATGGGAAAAAATCACTTTTGCTGGGCGATTTTGTTCAAACTTTGTGAATACGTTTTCTACTTTATAAAAAACATTTCCTGAAAATTTTAGCCTTTAGTATACAGCCATTTTGAAGTTATGATTTTTTGAATTAAAAAAATTTTTTTAAAACTTTTTTGGAAAAATTGGAAAAAGGCAGTTTTTTATAGGAAAAATTCTCAGCTTTTCAATGAAAATATTTATTTTTTGTCATACGTAACAGAAGACCCTTTAAAATTCAATTAAAGTGGAAAAAACGATTTTTCTCACTGTGCGGTGCGTGCTACTTCAAATTTGATATTTTTTTCTGAAAGCTGAGAGTTTCAATTAATTTCAATTAATTTATTATTGTTTAAGAAAATAAAGGTATTTTAACTGTAGAAAGTTTACATTTTATTGTATTTAAACAAACAATATGCACATCGTGAAAATGACATATTTTGCGAGAAAAACTCTCAGCTTTCAGAAAAAAATATCAAATTTTAAGTAACACGCGCCGCACAGTGAGAAAAATCGATTTTTCCACTTTAATTGAATTTTAAAGGGTCTTCTGTTACGTGTGACAAAAAATGAATATCTTCATTGAAAAACTGAGAATTTTTCCTAGAAAAAGCTGTCGTTTTCCAATTTTTCTAGAAAAGTTTTCCACTTCAAAAAAAAATAATGAAAATAATTTGTTCAAAAATTCAAAATGGCTGCATATTAAGGGCTAAACTTTTCGGGAAATAGTTTTTATAATGTAGGGAATATATTCACAAAGTTTGAACAAAATCGATAGGGTGGTCGTAAGAAGACCACAAACCGTGCGAGAAAGAAATTTATGTAATTTGATTTTTTAAGATCTAATTCAAAAACTGAAAAATAAAGACAAAGTATGGTCGTGCAGATCATACAGCATTTTTGAATACATACCGATTGATAAGCAGGAACTTTTGCAAACCAATAACAAAAAAACAAGTTTGCAAACAAAAAGCCAATTAATTATTAAACTTGGAGGTTGTTCATGCTGCTGAACTCCACTTGAAACTTGTTAGTTCCAGAGTAAATAAATAAAACTTGAAAGCAGACGATCACAATTTTTCTAAGCTCAAGTGTCAAGAAAAAACTAGACAAACGAAAGAAATGTGTTTAAATACTACACGGTACACCAATTGGATGACCTGTTCATTATTCATCTGTAAAATTGAGAAGAAATATTAATGTGAAAAAAAACTGAAGATCTGAAATGAAATTGTTATTGTAAAACGTTCAACGTTATTGTTCTGCTATTGCTAAAAAAAATTATCGAAAAAAATAAATAATAAATGAAAAACAATTTGGTGAAGGTAAATAAAAGATGCAAGTCAACATCATTCATAATATTTATTTTTTGTGTAGATATCCAACAGTAGGCCTTACAATTTATTTTATAATTCGCAATAAAGTTTCTTAAACCGTACAATATATACATTTAATATATTTGACAAAAACGAACACTGTAACTTACACAACATGAGAAAATATTCTCTTATGTACCTAATTAATTGATTAATATTATAGAATAATTAATCATTCAATGTTGATACGATTTAAAAATAGTAATCCAGTTTCTTTAATCTATCGTTACACTAATAGTTTTAAAGTCTAAAATCAGTTTTCATTTTGAAAAATAGTTGCAATAGTAGGTAAAAGTTGTAACACTAAAGAATTTTCTTTAGTAAAGCATTTTTGGTATCTCTACACTTTTCATGTATATTATTGACATAGTAAATCCTACAGGATGCTCAAACTTGTTCACAATTATCACTGAAAAATTTGATCCAACATGAAATGAGACATTAAGAGCACATATATTCAATTTTCTTTCTTCGATTAATTTCTGATATTTGAAAACTGATGCTCTTAACTCCTCAAATTATAATAATAATACCAATTAGGAGTGAACAATTTTTAACACCCTGTACATAATTTTAAATAATACTTTTTAATCACAAACGCCACTTTAAATATTACATCAAATTTGAATAAGTAAGTAATGTGAAATACCACACACAAAATTTTCAAAGAACACATACAATGGAAGCCTCTAATCATGACACAAGCACATACACAAACTCGGAATGAATTGTTAATCACATAGTTAAAATGCTGTGTGCCTTTAAACAAAATTTTAAGTTCAAATCATTTTGAATCACCCTGTATCTATTATACCAACCTTCCTTATTTACTTAAAAGGTATGAAAATATTTTTGTTATATCAACACTGATATGCAAGATTTATGCCGCAGACAGCACAATTACGAACAAACTTGCATCAAATGGAAAGAACTTAAATATGCTTAGGAAATGGTGAGAAACAATTTTAATATTTTAGTAAAATTAAAAGTGACAAAAGTGCAACTACTAAATTTATTTTGTACGAATTGCTAAAACCCACTTACACATTAAAAATATTTTAATGCATCACAACCATTAAAGGAAGAAGAAAAAGCAGCTGTTTGCCTTAATGTAAATTTAAAATACAACGAGAGTACAATAAATAAAATGACACGGTAAAAGAATCTTAAGCACACTGTTGTCGGATTAAACCTTTATCCTTAAACCGTCGTCTGGCCAAATCTGACATAGCGACAGGTCCTAAGTGAGCCGTTTGTGGTGATGAGGCAATCGCTCGAAAAGTTGCAGCGACTGTTTGTTTCAAGTGCGTTCTTTCATTACCATTGTAATTCATTTTTTGATGGGTTCCCATGGCATTTAAATTTTCTTTTACCACTGGATTGTAGCAACTATTCGAGGGGATATTTGATATATTACATTGATTCGAGATATGATTGTTTAAGTTCAACCAAGGATGACATAATAAATTTGCAGCCGTCGGGCGTCTTTGTGGAGCCACATGCAACATTTCAATTAGAAGATCTTTCGCTTGCTGGGATATGTGTGACCATGACTCTCCCTAAAAAATTTTAATTGTTATTAAATTGTTTAAGAGAAAGAGCGTTCTTACCGTGAGATCCAGTCGTCCAGAACTAATTCTTTGTAGGATATGTTGAGGACTGTCACTGGGAGCAGTTGAAAAGGGACAGCGTCCTGAAAGCATGATGTACAAAATTACGCCTAAAGACCAAATATCACAAGCAGCATCATATCCTTGTCTCTTTAAAACTTCTGGAGCAACATAATTAGCCGTATAACAAGGAGTCATCAATAATCCATTATCGGCTCTTAACTAAAAATTATCCAGTCAAATGGAAGTCTTTTATTTCGTAGAGAAAAGTTCTTACCTGCTTGGCAAATCCCATATCACAGATAGTAACACTTTCAGGAGCTAAATCTTCTGATGCAAATAAAATGTTTGCTGGTTTAAGGTCACGATGAACTACACCATTATCGTGCAAAAAGGCCACTGTGTTCACTAAGATTCGTAAAATTGAAGATGCTTCCGTTTCCGGTATTTTGCCCTGCAAAACAAAAAGTTCGTTTACTAACACCACTTTTTTATAGCTTAACAACTTACTTTAGAAACAATGTAGTCCAATAAATCTCCACCTCTTAAAAGTTGCAAAACCAAATAAACTTTTCCCGCTTCCTCGTACACTCCCTTTAAAGACACAATTCCAGGATGATGCCCATACCTCAACAAAATTTCGACTTCTTCTCGACAATCACAATTCGTTCGATTAATTATCTACAAAACTAACATTACTACCACCCTCGATTGCAACCTAACTTTACCCAACCTTCACAGCACACTGTTGTCCCGTTCCTCTGTGCTGAGCCAATCTACAAACGCTGTAACTTCCGGTGCCTAATACACTCAACAATTCGTATTCGTCTAAAAAATTAACAGAACTGGTTCGAACCGACTTGTATGGCGTTTCCTTCCTTTGTTGCGTAACGCCATCCTCCAAAAGTCCTGGCGCAACAAAACTAAAACCTCTAAACAATTCGTGCGCGTTCGCACTTGCAGGAACACCTGGTGAATCACGTGGGGTTTTACTAGTAAATTCGGAATCAAAATAAAAGGCGTCGTCTGGTCTAGATACGGCCGGCTTAAAAGGCGGTCTAATCTTTTTGCTAAGCAAAGAATCCCAATCGATTGTGGAAAAAAATTCCTGTTTTTTGATATCCTAAAAATTTTAAATTTATAATAACGAGAAAGAGAAAAGGTTTGACTAACCTCGATGCCTCCTAAACCTGCCCCCAGTCGGTTAGCAGGGTTTCTTTTGAACAAAGCTCTTAACAAACTCTGGGCTTCTGGGCTAAGATTAGAAGGCATACCAAGTTTCGCCTTTAAAATTTGCGTCATGGTGTCTCTTCGAGAAGCACCTTGAAACGGTAAAGTTCCAGTCAACATTTCGTACATTAAAACACCAAACGACCACCAATCGGCAGCAAAAGCGTGACCTTTACGATTTACAACCTCGGGAGCCATGTACTCGACCTAAAATAGTTAATCAAGTAGTATCGAGAAATAAATTTAAATTTGAACTTACGGTGCCGCAAAAACTGTAAGCTTTTCCCTCTTCCAAAGGCAACTTAGAAAGACCAAAATCTGTTAATGCAATGTGACCGTCCGAATCTAATAACACGTTTTCCGGTTTGAGATCTCTATAAATAATTCCCAAGGAATGTAGGTGATGTAGAGCTAAAGCTAATTCGGCCAAGTAAAATTTTACATCCTCTTCCGTAAACATCACCTGATAAGACAAAAGAGTAAATAAAAAGCCAAGTTATGGATTCCAACTGTTTACTTCTTTGCTGAGCCTTGAAAATAAATCTCCTCCTCTTAGAAAATCAAGTATCAAATATAATTTTCCAGCAGTTTGAAAGGCATAATGTAATTTGACAATAAAGGCATGTCCAACATCCACCAAAATATTTCGTTCCATTTTAGTACGGTGCCGATCTCTAACTTTTAAGGTCGCCTTTTTCAGGACCTTCATGGCGTACAAAGTTCCCGCATCTGCACCGACCACCTTGCGAACTAAAAACACTTTACCAAAAGAGCCTTCGCCCAAAACCTTCAACAGTTCAAACTGCGACGGATCCGCTTTCTCATGACCTTCTCTAACTACCTACACCAAGAAAATCCTCTTCACAAAATGTGCTTAAAGTAAAATTTTAATATAAATACCTCTCCCAGTTCAATCTCATGTTCGCGTTCTGTTGAACCAGATGCATCCTCAATCCCAGTCAATTCTTCTCCATCTCCTCCTGACTAAACAATTACGTCACAATAAAACAAACTTTAAAAAAAATAAAAAAAGCAAATGATTCAGTAGGTACTTAGCGTTCCGTTAGTAGATGCCACCCTCAAACATTAGTAACTTTCATTCCGAAAACGTGGTTGGTTTGGGCAAAAACAAATTCCAGTAAATTAAGTTTTTCAGTTAGTATGTTAATTACTTTGGGGGAATTACAGTAAAAGCCCTCGTATCCAAAAATTCTTAGAATTTATCGCGTCAACCGAAAGATGCTTGTGAGGTCAACGCGTAGGCAGACTTCCGTTTCATGTTGTGGTATTTATATTTCAACCAGCCATTTATCCGAAACATTCGCTATCCGAACAGAAATAAGTTTCGTTCATTTCGGATACGAGGGCTTTTACTACAAATGCTTAAATAACGTTGATGCAATCAATCATCTTTCGGTTACAAAATCAAACTGTGTAAAGCAGAATTCGTAACAGAATGTTTCCACAAACCAATAGCTGTATGGGTTGGGATTCTATCCCCATCATTAGATATGAGAAAATAAATTTAAAAAAAATTTGTGAAGGGCCAGACTATTGAGTATTTTAAATTTACTGGAATTCGTAGTTTAAACATAAAACAAATTTTTGATTGTTTAATGCAATGCCAAAAACGTCCCTATTACTGCCAAAATGGAATATTCCTTCCAATTTACACTACACGCAAAAAATTACCCACACGGTAGTTAGAATAACTTGAAAATCACCTCAAATCAAACGATAAGAAGTTTGTTAACTGTGTTAGTGTAAATAAAGCTACAACTAAAAAGCACAAACGTGGGTACACCCGGTAACTAAAAATTGTAGGCAGTGAAATGATGGCGCGAATCAATTTTTACGTAAAAAAAATTGTCTTTCGATTTATTAACACAGTTGAGGTCAAATGTACCTACCGAAAGGTGAAAACACTTAAGATTATTCAATTCAAATTTTGATCAAATAAATACCGGGCAAGGGGGGAGTCGCTGGGGAAATGTGGTGTACAAGTAAAGGGAAATTTTAGGAAATGTAGAAAATCCAAGAAAATCTTGGGATTACTGTAGATGAACTTTTTTTGCTTTGGTAACTTTTTTGAAAAGAAATCTAGTATAAAAAAATTACAACTTATGCTTTCTGAAGAATTTTGTTCCAAAATACATAACATCCGGAAAGAGAACTTATAAATTTAGTTTAATTATATAGTTTAAATATATAAAAAAATTATCAAAATAAAATAAAACTTTTAATACTCTTTCTCCCCCCCCCCCAGGTTTTTGTTCAAAGTTTTATGGAATGAGGCATTCCAGTTGTAAGCAAGCCTCGGTCAGGGGCTTTATAAACCACATTTCAAGATCATAGTTGTTCGTTTTAAACATCGGAAAAATTCACATGTTTCTGATTTTGTGGTATGTTGTTAGGGTACCTACCAGTAGGGTAAAGCCAAGTTTGCAGCTTCAAAAGATCTGTGCTAACTTCGTGGTGATCAAAAAACCTCAAAAATTTTCGGCTGATTCTAGTTTTTGGCCCGAAACTCCTAAAGGGATGCTTCCTACGGAGAAACTCATTCCACCCTCTTTTGAAGCTGTGAACATTTCCTACAATTTGAGCTCAATCTTAATATTTTAAGTCCAATAAATCCTAAGATACAAGACCTGAAATATTGGATTTTATTTCCTAAAAACTTCAAAATTTCAGTTTTTGTCGTCTGTCGAGCTAAATATTGACTGTAATACTCATTCTACGAGAAAATTCATTGAATATGAAGTTATAGAGCAGTTATTTATCTTTAATTTAAGCTCTGAATGAAGTCTGTAGGCCTAACAGGTATTTATCTTAGAAAAATTAAAATTGGGAAAATCGAGGTAGGGGCAGGAATTATTGGAGCCTGACGATTTGCGGAACCAATAGTTGTTATTGTTAACGAGAAGGAAAGACTTCACATTTCAATTTCTTCTCCATCAAAACCGTAAACTCTTGGAAGGCCCAGGTCTTCGTGTGCTACTGATCCTTGGGATGAGAAGGTAATAGGTGGCGGACTTTTGAGGTCTACCTCGTCGTCAGTGTATTGCCCTTCAGCCCTGCTTTTTGGCATGACCAAGTTCCTCCCTTGCGGCATTTGCAAAAATGGAATTTTAAAAGAGTTTGTGGGGTAGGGTCTGTAGTGTTTTGTAAGGGAAAGAGTCGGTGGTTGCTTCTACTCCCATCTAACCACTTCTGCACCTGGTGATACATGCGATAGTCGTGTTGAGCAGCAGCTTCTTTGATTGAGGGTAGACAAACCAGATGGACCTTTGAGTTGGCTGAACTTCTTAGTTCTTACGAATAAATCGTATCGGAGGGTGTAGGTCATCTTCAGAATCCCCTCCATAGAGGACCACCAGGCACTTTCTCCCAACTCTCAGGCTGCAGGAATTTCTTGGCCTCTTCCACAAGGTGTTCATTTTTGAACAGCCAGTTCTCTTTCTCCACAATTAAGCAGTCAGCATTCTCTGCTGCTTGTTTGGTGGTAATCCCCTGGTTTTCCATTCCGCTGCGGAGAAACATTTAACTCTTTTTCATAGGGGAGGAGTTTTTCTTCAGACACTTCGATGAGTGTAGACTCTTCGAAAATGATATCACTGCAAGAAGAAGCTGCATAGCGACACAGTGTTTCAGCAGCACATTCACCGTAGGTCCTCCATACTCAACCTTCGTGTCAAGGAAGAAAAGTATGCGGAAGAGCAAATTGAAATATTTAGAATAGGATAGACAGAAAATAATTTGCAGGTTATACCAGACCAAGCTTGAATTCTTTTATTAGTTTGGAAATTTTACTTTCATAAATAAATTATTTAAAGTTACCAATCTACTGGTAACTACTGCACTGTTCTGAAATTTAAAAAAATTTCACCGGTAAGCTTCAGCGTCCTCCAAGTAAAACTAAACATAATTCGAAAATATTCAGAAAATGCAATTGAAAATTTAATTAAGATTGAAGATGATCATGAGCTGGCTCACCTTGTAATTCAAGCAAAACATAATAAATTACTTTTTATTTGCATAATTCTGTATTCAATCTATCGACAGCCCTCGGGATATCGACACATCGATAAATTTAGATTTGAACTGTTACTAGGATAATATTTTGTTAAAAATAGGATAAAATATAACGGGAAGACCTCAACGGTGTTAGCAAATTGCTGTTTTTGCCCGTGTTTTCACATTTTAAAAGAAAACCAACAATCTAACAGTGATTATTAAAAACAAAAAAAAGCATGACCGGATCGGACAACAATAGGTAGAAGTAAAGAAACTACGATCCCATAATCTAAAGTTTGATGCTAACTAACTTTCAAATTGTTAATGAAAGACAACGGCATGCAGGTTTAAAGTAACCGGAGGGTGGGTGCTCAGACGTGCAACAATTGTGAAAATCTTAAACGTTCATATTTTACGTACAGACACTATTCTTAGGGGCCTGGACACTCCAAATGCTGGAAATGAATAAACTTGTTATAAATCATAAAAAAATGGACGAAACAAGGGATGCTTATCGCGTTTTAATTAACTGAGGGTAAACATGAAAAGGGAAGTTTTTCAATGTTTTGCGATTTTGATATTTAAATTAGCAAATTACACCCCAAACTGACCTCTGTATCGGCGTGTTGCACCTGCCATGGTTCGAACGAATTTGCAAGCGGCATATTAAATAATTTCTGCAATTTTTAACATTTGTCTGATGGTTTTCCGAAGAAAACACCCACGAAAAACTGTTGCACATGGACAATTAACAACATCAATATGGCCGTAACATTCACAGCTGATAATTTCTCCAATTACAGTATCTCACATATTAATCACTGATACGAGTAAGTAAATATTGATTTTATAAGTTTTTCACTTAATTTGTTAGGTACACAAGATAAACTCGAATTTTATGTACATTAACTGTTTTCTAGGTTATCTTTGTCGTTCAAAAGCATAGCCACTTTATTTTAATGGCGCATTTGAATTTCAATGACAAATTCGAATTTTCTGCTTCAATTTATCAGCTAATTTGATTAAAATTTCTATTTCGTTCACTTGCGGCAATCATGAGTAATAATTCCCACTGATTCCCACAAGATTTGGTAGTTTTCAACAGGTCATTTAAATGCAGGGCCGGTTTTAACTTTTCACTAAAACAAAATTTGACGTTTGAGGAAAACTTTAATTGGGGGGGCGTAGGTATACATGTTTAGGTTACATAATAATTATTTTTATCTAACAACTTGAAAAATTGAATAAATAATCTTTCAAAAATTATTTCTAATCTTTTACATAGGACATAGCAAAACCAAAATAAGAGAGAGATTTGAAATTTTATCGACAGCTCTGAGTACTTAAATCAAGTGAAAAATATTTTGATTATCTCATTTTTCTAATTTTACTAACTAATGATTAAGTAAATAAACAAGTACGGGTTTGTTTATATTATTTTCTATGAAACGCGATAATAATTTAAAACAAATTCAAATTGAAAATAAAGGCGGGAAACATAAAATTTTATTATTTTAACAACTCACTTGAAACTTTTTGTTTTACGATTAAGTTGTACAAAATTTTTGACAATTAATGAATTATATAACGTAAATAAAGTAATTTTCCGTTAAAAAATCGATAAACCATAAATCGACATATTTCCTGTACAGGGAATGCATGTATCAGCGCACGCGTCATCATCATTACTATCACTGTTTCAAGGTTATCCTCGGCGTTATGCTATTCTAGGAAAAGTTGCAAGTCCGTACTTGTTTCTGTTACGGGGTCAAAAGTTGGGGGTTTAAACGTGTACTTTTCTCGAAATGTTATTTTTTTTTGCAGAGTCAGTTGAAGTAACGTTGATCTAGTTTTATAATGGTTAGCAGGTTAATCGACATTCAAGAAGGTAATTTTTTTTTGTTGTAGATATTCGATTTATGAAGGAAAGTTTTTGGCAGGTGCTACAGCACCGCATGTTTTGTATTTTTCTTTTTCACTTAATTATTTCAAATTTACTAGTGCCTACCAGATTATCAATTAGAAAACGTAGTAGATCAGACTCTGAAGATAGTGACCATGAAGTCGTTAAACGTTCCTGTTACGGTGTAAGGACACTGTTCGATTATAAATGTTCCGGGGTATCATCCGACGGGGAAGCTAGCGTTTTGAGTGCTCAAAATCACGAAACTGGTAGGAAACAGAGTATAACTCTGTTTATGGGGCATATTAAATGGATATTTTGTAGACGTTCCTCACGATACGCCTTTCGATGGCTCAAGTTCCGATTACGACAGTTCGGATGTCGTCGAAATAGAGTACGAATGTGTATCTGATTCCGATCATGGAAGCTTTCGAAGCGATATTTCGACTGGAGATGAGGTAAGCCCTTATTGTATAATAAAAAATGATCTTTTTCTAATCTTTATTTACGTTTAAAGGCTACCTTGGCGGCTGGAGTAATTGCTGCAGTTCTTTGCGACAGCACTTTGGAGTCCTGGTTCACAGATCGCGAAGAAGACTCGGATAACAGTTCTGTGGAAGGTGTGGAGTTGGAAAGGACAAGATGGCGGTTGTGTATACAATGTAAAGGGGAAAATCAGAATCCCTTGTACAGATATTGTCAAGAGTGCTTTCAGGTTAGCAACAGACTTGGGTACATAAAAATGTGCATTCATTTTGTTGGTTATTCGATTAGTCATTCCAAGCTTGTTAGGACTTGTAGTGATTAACTGTTTACATTAATTTGCCTATGAGCAATTGCATTCTTTAATGAATTTTTTCAAGTGATGCAATGACCAACAAAGAGACTAGATGCATATTTTGTACCTAACCTTAGTAGTTTACAAAACAATCCCTTTTTCCCAGTGCAGTGTATTTCAGTGTATTAACTTTTCCTTTTTGCTCAAGGGACACAGTGAATTTTTTAGAACAATTTTGTGTTTATTTTAATTTTTGTATTTTATTATCTATGAAGATTGTTATACGGGGGTTGTAAGTGTATATAATAGGGGGTTCACCAACAGGAGGTCTATTTCGTGAGGGTTTGATCTTTTTCCAGGGTAATGTATTGTTACGTTTTACTTTTAATTGTTTGTATGTGCAAAGGCTTGCTGAAGGTAATAGGAAATAATTTTTATTAAATCCACCCTTTATTTTTTTTAATTTTCTTTTTATTTTTTTTTCTGTACTAAAGGAATTTCTGAAATATCTCGTTAAATAGGAAAGATAGTCTAACCAACTATACATGCCTTTTTTGTAGAGCATAAAATTATCTACAGAAATGATCTTTACAACTTTTATCGTCAAGTCGGTCTTTTAGCTTGGACGTGCTTTCAAAATCTGACTTCTGAAAATTCTTGATTTAGAGTTTTTCTTTTATATTTCTTTTTTTTTTCAGATTTTTACCTGTATCTGTATTATATTTGATAAAAGGAATATCGGGTTTGCGGACTTCAAATAAAACTACAAATGTTATATCGTCGACGTTTCGAAGGTTTAATATTCCTTCATCTTCCGGAGTCCGCAAACCCGATATTCCTTTTATCAATCTTTCCATTGGACGAGAATTTTTATTTCTATTGTATTATATTTGTTTTAATTAATTATACTCTTGGAATAATCTCTCTTTCAAACTTAAATTATTTATTTTGGCGTTAAGAAAGCTGTTCTTTTTTTCACCTTCCGAGTCGCAGTTAGATAAGGCTCACAAGCTTCGGTCGGTGAGCACTATAAATTCTCAGAATGCAATTTCACCAAAAATGTTTCTTTTAATAACCCTTATTTACTCTTATTTTTAGCAAGCCATAACCAAGTAGTATCCAACTTTTTATATATTTATTTTTAGGGTGGGTAAGATGTTTTTATTTATTTGGGATTTTTTTATTGTTCGGTGTTTTCAATTTTATTGTGTCATAAGATGAGGTAGGCTGTATTTTTAACCCAATCCAAATTCCATACAAACGATTCATTTCTCACTTCCATCTGCAAGAGTAAGTGATGTATTATTTTTATAATACAGACATTGCACTGAGTCTAACTCTATTTTAGTTTATCATAATACGGAATGTCCCATTTGCAATGAAATCCTTTGTTGCTATTTTAGGCAAAGGTTAAATTTAACCTCTTATTTTGGAAAGTTATTATTATCGCATATTCATTGCATTATGGGGACATTCCATATTTATGCATTTCTTTTTTTAATCGAAAAACTAATTGAATTTTTATGATCAAACAGAAACGAAAAGAATTCTTTCCTCCACGTCCGAAAGGTTTTAAGAAGCGGGACGAATTAGAAGAAAAAATCAAGAAAAAATCGAAACCTAAAGGTTGTTCTCAGGATTCTGGCATTGGCTCATTCGATTCGGACATTTTGGAAACACAAAGTGAACAAAATGGACTTAAAAGAAAGAGACCGATGCATTCAGATACGGAAGAATTTGAATCGGAAATTGAAAATTCTAAGAGATTAAAACTTGACTTTGGTGTAATTGGCAATAATAATAATTTGCTTATGTCAGACTTGAGTGACAATGGTCACGAGGTTCCAATTTTAAAAATTCATTCAGATGAAGCTTCCAAGAAATCGTTTGAAACAGCATCGAGCAACAGCAAAAACAAATCAAGTTGGATCAAGAAATCAGTTACTATAGAAGAGATCGACAGCGAAGACAAAGAATTAAGCACCACCTTGAAAAAAGACAACAAATATGACCCTCCCAGCTTTGCGGTAACTAAAGAATTGTGTATGATGTGTGCTACAGTAACTAAAGACAGTATCTTTTTACACGGAACAACCGGACATCTGGCATGTTGTTATCAGTGCTCTATTAAAACTTGGAAGACCACCAAATGCTGTCCGGTTTGTAAAGCAAAAGTTCGAAATGTTGTTAAAATATATTCATAATTTTATTAATTGTTAAAAAGTTGATAGCCTGCAGTCAGTTTTATCCTAGATACATCTATATTTATGCTTTAATGTGCGTACTACCACCACTGAGTAAAATGACAAAGTCATTAGTCTTCATTTTGTATTTTGCTTATATCTTTCTGAAAAAAAATTTAATTGTAAGAACTTCTTCTTAATTTTATTAATCGTTTAAAATTATATTGTATTGCTTTGCAACGATTTAGTCACGTTTATCCGAGTACATAAGTAGTTTTAGTTTATTTATGAATTTTGTAAATAATTTCTTATCCACGAATTGAATTTCCACTTAGATACTAGCGCTAAGTTGTTTGGATTATTTAATTTTTGGTTTTAATTTTGCCTAATATATTTTTCTTTTATATTTTGTTTTTAAGAGCCGTTTTACATTATAATAAATTTGCAATTAAATCTTGTCACAAATTTGGTGGCAATTATTGTATAAAATTTCAAGTGTCATATTTGACACTAATATTGTTCTAAATTAAAAATTATTAGCTCTTGAAAATAATATAAATTAGAATTATCAAATTGAGCTACAGGACATGACAGAAATGTCATTTTCTGAAAGCTCTTTTTAAATATGTGTTTTATATGAATTCATATTAAACTTGAAAAAGGAAATGTCATTTTCCGAAAGCTCGTTTTAAATATGTGTTTTATTTTGTCCTGTAGCTCAATTTGATAATTCTAATTTACAATATTGTTCTATATTTGTTACAAGAATACTGCCCTGCTAAGCGAAACCCCCGTATAATTATGCCCCGCCTTAAATCAGTTAGAGTTAGAATCCTATTCTTATAGCTGGCATCATGATTCTAACTGATTTTAGGCGGCGAATAATTATATGGGGGTTTTGCTTAACAGGGCAGAATAGAACAGGTCCTAAATATTTGGTATCAAATTTAGGATGCAAATTTGTGAAGTAATTTTCTTGTATGACACTCTTGTAAAATTGAATGCAATTTTTGTGATAGATTGGCTACAAATTTTATTATAATGTAAAACGGCTCTAACAAACGTAAGAAATTATATTACGAGTTCAAAACTTCTAGTTTTTAGTTGGTTTTACTTAGAAGATTACACGAATTACTAAAATATTTATTTGATAAGGTTTGTGCATTGTGAATATAAATGAAAAAGGGAACTGTATAAAAATGTGGGGGTTTAAAAATAAAAATTGCTATGCTAATTTTTTTACAATAAAGTGGTTTATTTTTGAATTATTGGATGTTGCTTTTTGTAATAATTTTAGGACAAACTCAAATGTTTAATAACTGAGGAATTTCCAAAAGATTTAACATTTTTATAAGTTCATGGCTCTGTTTAGTTTTGACTGCAATGTGCAAATGTACTTGCATTTTACATTTATGTAGAATTAAATACTCATCAAAATCATTTGTATGTTTTGTTTCATAATTAACTAATTGAATAGACTTTGGTCGACGACTTTGTAATTGTTTTTGCTTCTCAAACTTGATTTTTGTATTTAGTACATCAATCTGACTTAAAAATAATGTTTTTCTTAATATTATTATTCTATTCTAATGTTCTAATTAATTTTTTTCAATTCATATAGCTACACTGATCAAGATTTTGAAGAAATATAAACTAGGAATGATAAGAGCATTAAGCCCCGTTGACATGGGTAGTGAATAACGATCGTGATCCACATTTGTGAATTTACAAATTTAAATTTTTACAATATGATAATTTTTATATTCGTGGCGAAGGTTACACGGATGTTTATATTGCTTATATAAACTTTAACTCACCGAACAATCACGATTTATATTTTACGAATCAGTAGTTTACACGGCGCGTATTCTACAAAAGTGTGACTCACTGTCGAGATTCACTACCCATGTCAATGGAGCTTTAGATTTCATCTAGCTTTTACTTAAAAAGTCAAAAAATGATTTTGAAGTTATAACAATTTTCATTCATCGGACTGGTCATTTCACGGCCCCACTCATCTAGAAAAATCAGGGATTTATTATTATTGCCAAGTCAGGTAAAACAATTTAATTTAATATAATTTTTTTTTAATTTAAAATTTAGATTTTCTTGCCTCTTTATCTTCCGATTTATCGGAATATTAGGGAAAATTCTTATTCTTTGTCAGGGAAAAGTCTGGAATTTTATTTATAAAATTCAGTGAGAACTCGAATTCAATTTAATTTCAAAAATAATTACCTTGGAAGCTTACATGACCAGTCTGATAAATGAAACTTTTCACAATTTCAAAAGTATTTTTTGTTTTTTTTAAGTAAAAGCTAGTGGGGAAATCTTTAAAAGACACCATCGAAATGGTGTGCGTGGTAGTCTCGGATTTTTACGGACTAAAACCCCACTCTGTGGAGGAGCCGGTAATCGCTTACGCATTTCTTCCATACGCCTCCTGCCTATCATGCTTCCGCCCTTTCAGGACTTGTTGTTCTTAACTCATCGGTTAAGATTGACCTGGAGGAATCTCGTGTCATGATTTTTAGACGCCGGTGTTCTCTTGTTGCTGGGCAACTGTAGCCCTCGAGGCAAGAGGGCTTTTCTTGATCGCAGCTTGATGCAAAATGTCTAAGTTGTCCGCATTTTAGACAGTGTTTTTTCCCAATTTCCAGCGTCTGTGGCATCTTGCTTCTGCCCTTTCTTCGTGTACTCGGCATGAATTAACTAGGCCGATAAGGTTGACTGCTTCCACTCTGGCAATTTGCGTCCCCTGGTAGTATTGCCGGAGATCGCAAAGTTTAGATCTGTTTTTACTTCTTTTGCTGTAGCCAGTTCTTCTATGTTTTTAATTGTGGAGATCTTCCTCTGGCCGAAACGAGGTTCTCTTGGAACTCCATTAGAATATCACCAGCGAGGGTTCTCCTAATGGCGCTGATGAGTGGAACCTCGTGACCTTTCTTTATTGCTGCTCTGACAGCACCCTTTTCCTTGAAATTTTCTGGATTTGCCCTTATTATAATGGCATCCTTCCTTGAGGGTTGTACGTAACTTTTGCTTTGTTTGGTCTTCTTGGTGTAGGTAACTGTTTGAAACTCGCTACCATCATCTTGTTCATAATGGCTAGTTGTGCCTCTTCCTCGCGTTGCTATTGTTCGTTCTTTGCTCCCCTTTGGACCACCTGCGCCATTGTTTCTTCTGGTGAGTCTCTTGTCCCAGATTCGTCTAATTTAGATGATTTTTCTGGGATTTTCCCAGTCTCCAGTTAGACTACCGGTATTTGATCGAACAAGAGTCCGGCCCTATTACTAGGGAGGGGCGGAAAATTTTTTTTTATAAAAAAATAATAAATTTAACCTTTTTTGAGAGAACCATGTCGACCCGTAGACCCCTTTTCTCGATTTGACTCTAGAATACAGGTCCGTGCCTGTTGCGCTACTGCCCCGAAGGGTAGTTTACTATAAAAAGCATTGCAAGAAAATATGTAGCCGAAACCTAATGTTTAGTCGCGCTAACTATATTGTTGTGATCTAAAGCCTAAGTTTCACATGTGGGCAGCAAGGTTAGCACCCTGCTAGATCCTTCGGGGATGTTTTTACCAAGTGTGCGAGCCTAGAGACCCCTGTTTTTCTTCTTCTTCTTCTAGTGTTTTTTCGAGAATTTGACCGACTATAGGAAATATAATTAACGGAAGTGGTTTTCCATACCCTCCTCAGCCCATGGACTTTAGATCACAGCAGTGTATCCGACGCTACCAGGATTTAAACCGTAGTTTCCTGCTTCCAAATCGGCTTTGCTAATATTAAAATAAAATTACTAATACTAATTTTTTTCAGCAAATTTCCATGTGGTCTCACTTGCGTTCTTGGCGAGTGCATCGACCAGCGATCAACCGCGGCAACGATTTTTACGCCAGTAGCACCAAAGCATCGACCGTTTAATTCTGCATTTTTTATATGCACTTTTGTAGTTTTATTTTTTATCGAAAAAGCGCTATGAACATAGAGTAGATATGTAAATATTTATTTAAACAAAGTAGTGAACCATATACAATCCTGCTCCGGAGGTTATTACCCCTGGCGCGGGCCTCGAAGAGGCGTCGACAATTTAATGATAACATTTTCAAATAATTATTGTATTTTTTAATTAATAAACAAATTAAGGTGTTTAAAATCAATATTATTGAATCACCAGGGTATTGTAATGTGAGTCATCGAATATTCCTTCCATTTTGTCTCTTGTCCGGAGAATGCGCAATTATTTCTCCCTCCTATGTGTATTTCGTTGCGGTAAAAGAACCAACACCCATTTTGAAATTCAAAGCACCAGAATATTTTGTGTGGTGATAGTATTCGTTACGAGTACAAAAATTTGCTCAATTTTAAATTAACACAAATTTTTTTCGCGACTTTTAGTGCTACATCGAACTTGACGAAGGTAAACTACAATTTTTCCACACTTGAAATTTTTATTATTTTTAATTTTTTAAGACGCCGGCGAAATTATCAAAAATTTGACACGTAGAGCGAAAGGGTGCGGTTTAGTCGCTCAATAATTTTGAAAAAATAAAATTATTTCTTTCGAGAAAAACAATCGCTTTTGTTGTAAGTTCAAGTTCAAGTGCTTATCATATCAAAATAAAATTATGGAGCCGGCTCTAGCGTTTATATCAAAAATATTATTCTATCATTTTTGGCTAATTTTTAATTAATTTACGGTTTCACCTCGCCGGAAATGGGCGAAATCGATTAGTATTCCTTTAATCCGGTCGAAAAACGGAAGTCGCGTATTCTACAGGAAGGGTGCGATGATTCATCTCAATTGATAAAGCTCAAGTTTTTTAAACAAAATTTTCGGTTTTTCAGTTTTTAAGAACAATTGAAATTGAAACAATGGATTGGAAATTCAAAAATTCACAAGGAACTTTCTTTTTTTTTTAATTCTTAATAGCTAATTAAATTGTTGGGGATCGAATTTGTTTACATTCCATCCATTAGTTTTTATAATGCATAATTTATAATTATTTTATAAACAAAATGACTAATACCTAAACGTATGTGGTATAAAGCAGCAATTTTCTCGCCGATATTGGCTGTAAAATAAAATAAATATATATTTTTTGATTAGGTTTTGATTTATCATTGAGTAAAGGTAAAAACCCATAATCAGACTTGGAGTAAGAAAACAAAATTTTGAATAGTTTTATCAATGTTTGATTTGAAAAAAATAAGATAAGTATTTTTTTAAGTGGACAGTTTTTGTTGCTACACCAATATTTTCACATTTTTGAATTTTACGAAACGAAAGTGTTGATAAATTTTCACCATCAACAAGCGAAAGCATTAGGTGGGCCGAAAATGATTAATCGGTGCAGCCACCGTCAAACAAAATCGGCTTGGGAAATTTTGATTCAACGTTAAAGAACAGTTTAAGAACCGCTGCTTTCTAATTATTGATCTTTTGAACTTGAAAATTCTATTTTGCAACTCAAAACACTTCATTTAAATTGACATAAATACGAGGGCGTTTAAAAAGTTTTTGTCGCCGCCAAGCAATTTTTTTGATTTATTTATCAAGATGCGCACTTATTCCATATGTTATAATTTTTTTGATACAGAATCGACAACCTTGCTCTCAGAATGTTCTTATAAGTGGGTTTTAGTTACCCATTTGTGGGTGTTTTGTAGGTTGAATGTACAGTTTATTGAATGCTACGTCACTGTCATGGGCAAAATGATAAAATTCCTCTGAAAGTAAATAATTCAAAATTTTAAGTGGACATGGTTATTTTCACATTTCCAGCCATGAATTTGAAATTAAAAGATTCTCCGATAAAGGTTCGTAAAAAACAGATGTTAAATGTTAATTGGGAACAAACTAATTACCAACTTTCTTATATGCACGATTCATATTACGAACAAAGAAAAAGAACGACACAATTTAGTATCCACTCGTATTTTTACAATTTACCTACTTTTGTGGTTCTAATGTCACAGTACAACTGTTAAATCATTATTTTTATGACAATTTCACACAAAAACGTATGAATCGAGTTATCGCTCCGTTTGTCCGATATAATCATCGTGCGGATAGTCACATTTCATATTTTAAACACCGCTTCTTTTTTTATCAGGAATTCGCTTCAGTATACTTATAGATAACAGCAACTGCACTAATATTTCTTTCCAACAACAAATTATTCATATTTAATCGACGTTATCAGTTATGTTTAATTTATTAATCTAATTACGTTTTCATTTGCCGGTTGGTGGTCATAAACATTGAATGTTGTTGATACATTTGAGTAATATATTATTCAATTCAGTCAGAATTTCAATAATCTAATTTTGATCCTGAATTACTTTGGATTTTTCGATTATGCAAATATTTTTTGATTAAAAATCAATTTGTATTAGGAACAATGAAACATTTAACTTTCTTTGATCTGTGGGAAAAGAAAATGATCTGAAATAAATTGTATTGAATTTATTTCTAATTTTTTGGAAAGGATTTTAACTTGAATAACAAATTATTCCATTGTGAAGTTGACTGCAATTTTGCACAATAGATTTTGTAAAATTTTTCAATTAAAAATGCATTTATTCAGATTAGATCCTCTTGCAAGTTTAACAGTAATTCTTGTCTCTCTTTCTTGTATTTGATAAAATTATATATAAATATTGCTATGTTCTCCCTTATAAATTTTAGGGGTTGTTGCCAATTTCCAACATTTAATTTATTTTATTTTTAATATATAGTACTTTTTTGACACATAAAAATCGCTTTTATAGAAAAACTTATTAAAGATTTTTTATTGAAGATTTCATTCTCTTCATTTTAGAATTTATAATTTTTTCTATTTCGTGGCACCGTTTTCGAGTTACAGTGACTTAAAGAAGACTGTAAAATACTAAAAATATTGTCGTGTGTATCTCGGAAACGGTGCGACGAAATAGAAAAATTAATCAGTATTTTTTCTTGTAAATTTCATTTCCTACATTTTTGTTCCTATACATTTTTCTATTTTGTTGCACCATTTTTAAGTTACAGACGACAATATGTTTTGCATGTGACAGAATCTTCTTTTTAAGTCATTGTAACTCGAAAACGGTGCGACGAAATAGAAAAATCTATAGATACAAAATTGAAGAGAATGAAATTTGCAATAAAAAATGGCCAATAAGTGTCGCTGTAAAAGCGAATTTTACATGACAAAAAATGACTTTATAAGAAACTATTTACGTTGCTAACAGAGGAGTATACGAATACTTGCTTGGGCCACTGTACTTAATTATTGTTTTTAATAAAAAATATCGAAATAATTTACTGCAAATTTCGATTTTCCCTTTCAATTTTCAAGCATAATCTGATTTCCTCTTATTCCTTTATCATTTTTTCCTGCTTTCCAGTTTCTGTTTAACTTTTAATTTCTGTCTCTACGGTTTACTTATCTCTTTACTAATCACTTTATTAAGTCATTCTTATGAATTTTGGCAGGAAATTTAAAAATAAAAATTATTTTAAATCTCCGGATCCAAAAAATCCATGAGACGAGCAAAATAGAATGATAAGCGCACCCATATGCATTTGCTTCTAACTTATCTTGCTTTTGCTTTGAACTTTTACAATTTTACCGTTTATACCAATTATAACTTTCCACTATAAATTCTTATTTTATTATCTTCAATTATGCAAATCAGAATTTTAATCATTCAAATTTAATTAAATTGCATCCAGATTTTGTTCGAAATAAAATGCAAAATAATCAAAAAACTTACTCAACTCAAAACTGTTTATTCTCACAAAATAAAAAATCAGAAAACCAGAAAAATTCGAAATATTTAGTATTATTAATTCAAATCAAAAATCCAACGGGAATTTTTTTAATTTTTATAAAATTAGAAAACCGAAACATTTTTCTACTTTTTCAGATCGGATACAGGGGGGGGGGGGGGGGTTAGTATAAAAAGCTCTAAAAGAAACAAGCTCTATATTTCATTGATAATAATAATTTAAAAAATTAGTTAAAAAACTCAAACTATTGAAAAGATATCTAATTTGAATTGTTGGTTCGGCTGTAAATATAATACAGAACAACAATAAATAAAGCAGGATTTAAATTTTCTATTGTAGAACTAGCATAACTAAACTTATTCTGGAATTAAACTAAGTGGCAGGCCTTCTGTACTAACTGAAAAGGGCAATTTGACAAACATGTCAAGTTTGAGCAAATCCTGCTTATTTCTCGATATAATCCTCCCCATTTTAGTTAAACTGTTTACTGTTGCTGGAAAGTCGCCGACGTGTAAATACAAACAAAGCCCAAATGACGGATCCTGTAGGGGTGTCGAGTGTACACTTGGGCTAAAAATAATTGGAGACGGTCTTGAAAAATGCGACTATTAATACAAGAAATATACAGACCACATTTAAACTGTCGTCTGTGAAATTAATTAAAATTTATTTTTGTTCAGGGATGAAACACAACGCAGCGAATGCACCCTCGTCCACGGTCGACTAAATTAAGGGTGGAGCTGAAATTGAATACTTTGTAATGCTTTTTTTGCATAAATATCCGTACTATGTCTCACAACTTGGTGGTTATTTAATAATAGTAAACAGGAATAATTAACTTGATTCATTAGAGCAGAAAAAATTCAAATTCTCTTACTAATTATAATTTTATAGTCTGGTAGACTCCGTCGAACACTTTTTTATGGAAGGGCGATCAGAGGTTTGAAAAAAAATCGAAAAATATCGAAACAGTTGTTTAGTTGATCCCAATAAAGGTTATTGAGATTGTACAATACCAAATAAGTACAAAATATCCGATATTGCCAATGGTGAAGTAATAAGTTGTACAAGTAAAATAAATTAACAAATCTTTTTTCACACATGGTTCTATTGTATAACACTTTCTACCATCTCAAAAGTGGGTTATTTTTGAATACACAAAGGTGAAGGACCAAAATGTTAAAAATATCAAAATTATTTAATTGAAAAAATTATTCGGATAATCACCGGCTTTGTTGTTTGGTGGAAAATTTGTATAGAAATCTCCATCTGCAAGACGATCAGATCGGTTTGAATAATGCAAGTTGGTTCACCTTGTGTTCGATCGATGTGTGCTAAAAATGACTAAAGCAATTAATCATTATTGTTCCATTGTTATCATTTCAAAAGTTAAATATTATTCACGGTTATAATTATTGATTGTTCATTTTTTTTCAGATGTCTTCCTGCCAAATTACTCCAGCTCTTAAAGACCTCCCAAAGGTAGCTGCGGACTTCAAAGGAGAATTGGAGAGCTTCAAAACGTGTAATTTGAAAAATGCGGACACCCAGGAAAAAATAATCCTTCCCTCGGCAGAAGGTAAGAAAGAGTTGGTTTTGTTTTTGCACGAAAAAAAGCAGCTACTAGTTTATTTTGTGAGCATGAGTTTTGGCATGACCTTGAGATAATTTGTTTACAAAGAGCAAATATTAGTTGTATCAGTATGTAACACGAAAACATTGTTGGTATGTAAATCCACACCTGCTTACCATCGTACGCAGTCCCACACTCTGGACAATAGAAAATAATTTAAATATTTATAAAATTAAAATGTTGTCAACAAGAGCAAAGCCATCAGGAGTAAATTGTTATGTTGTATTAGATGTGGCACAAGAACGAACCCATAAGGCTCTCATAAGTGGAGTTGCAAATTTTAATTCTTCCTCGCTCAAAAGGACAAACACCAGAGAGAAAATTGTCCTTCCGAACGCCCAAGGTAACTGAGTTTTGCAAGGGCGATGATGAAGCTTTTCGGTGTGAGGTGGTTACAACTTACAACAATAAAAAGCTTATCCAATTTTTAACGAATAATTATAATTATTATAAAAATTAGTTGGAATGCGTTTGTAACAGTCAGCTAATAAATTAATTACCTTACCAAGCCTGGATGAAGGTTGTTCACCTGCTTATTGAACTCCTTTCTGTTACGGACTTGGAGATGTTACTAACAAGTAAATTTTTAATAACAATTAAAGCTTTATTTGCATTTTTGATTAAACGGAATAACCCAATTTAAAATACACGCTTATGATTTTTTAAAATCTAATTTATTAATTACCTAATTACTTCAAGATAAATTAATAATGATAGCTAAATTGTGTGGATTAAAAAATTTACACCGTGTAATAATCATTGTAATTATCATGCAGAATTAAATTAACAGGATCGTCGAAACGAATTGTTCGTTTCTCTCTTCAGGAAGCTATGAGACCCAGTCGTGCCGTGTTCTTCTAACGGCTTTTTTGATTATAGGGTACTCATCTTGCTATTCGAGTTTTTTTTCTTCTAAATTTGGACTAGCCCATTCACCTCCGAGCTATACTTTTATATTATTCGTATTGCGTGTCACTCGATTAACGTCTCGTGACATACTACCCACTTCGCGATTAATAAACTCGTTTAGCCACGAGTGGGATATACTATTTTTTTTCACTTTCGAAACACGATAATGAAGGCTAATACATAAAAAAATTAGAGTTAACCTCAAAATTAAAATTAGGCGAATATCAATGTAACATAATATAAAGGGGACATAACTACTCATTTGAATAAAATAACATAAACTAATACAAACAACTTATATACTTGTACTCCCCAGACCTCCCGGTTTCTGTATTTCAGTGGTGATAGAGGACACTTTTCTAAGAAAATTATTTAACAAAATTTTTTTTAAATTCAAACCCTCGGGAGTTAAGCCTCTTTAAAGCATTTTTTAAATTTCCACCTTCACATGGCCATAGCTCGGAAAATATTGATTTTTATCAACATATTTTACCTGTCCGCTTCACGTGGAAGACCCCCCGGTCTCTACATTATTACTTTTATCTTAACGTAACTCGAGATTCAACAAAGAGTTTGAATTCAGAAGAGAAAAGCGTAAAATAATCGGTATGTCAGCTCAAATTTACAGTCATTAATGTATCTATTCTGTCTTCAAACGCTACCAAGTGCCGCCCACCTTATCGGTCATTGCGAAAAACAAGAATCCGAATCACGTAGGGACGGCGTAGACTCGCATGTACACCATCTGACATGTTGTGAATCCAAGCTCATAAACTTTCCGAACTGGCCGGGGATTGAACTCAGCATGACCGAACCGAATTCTCCCAGCCGGAGTACTCGTCTGTGCCAGGTCCGTAGCCAGAGGTGGACGCCTAGGGGCAGGTGCCCCCCCGAGATGTTCAAAAGAAAAAAAAAAGTTGAAAGAAAATTTGAATTTCGAAAATAAAATAGGTAATAAATAGATATATTTTAAAGTGGGAAAAATTTTCGGAAGGGGAACCCCCGAAATGAAATCCTGGCTACGGGCCTGGTCTGTGCTGCCTCTCGGCCGCGGTTGTAATTTATTTTAAATTGGATTTCGTAGGTTGGCGACTGATGGTTTATTTTACCATAAAAAAAACACTCCGGGGCGAGGCTAACCTAGTGGAAACAGCCAATCGAATAATTGCAGTGCATTTTTGCCCCATTTTAAATGATCCTCAAAATTTTACCATAATTTTATTATAAAATTCCCCCCTCCCCCAAATCAACTGTTTTTAAACTAAATAGAATATTGGGTATTTTCAGCTGGCTACGGCTCTGGACTTACCTTGCCAAAATCAATAATATTTTCTCGTTTTGTCCCTTCATTTAAATGATAGCCTTGTCGAAGAAGACATCCTTGTTTCTTTAATGCAGCCTTCAAGGCCCCCACATTGCACGATAGCATTTTCCTATGTTTACTTTTATTCTATCAGCTTTGCCATTTGTCATCCATCAAATGCATTTATTGCGACAATAAAAATATAATTATTCATTTTTTATTACCCAAATTTTAATTGCAAATGAGTCACCTTGACACTGAGCCTTGGTGCAACCAAGTTTGGACAAAATTCTGTTAATTTACTTCTGCAAAATAACATAGCAATTTTAAATTTAAAGATTTTTTAAATCTCTGTGTCTCTAGATCTTGCAGCCGAAAAGACTGAAAAAGCCCTAAAAGACGGCATTGAACATTTTGATCAAACTAAGTTAAAACATACCGAGACAACCGAAAGAAATGTCTTACCAGACAACGAAGGTTTGTACTTTTTATTTTATCTGGCACTCCGATTTTTGTTATTAATTAATTTTGTTGATTTTGCATGATTTTTATTTGCTTTTGCTTTGATTAGTTGTTCAGCAAGAAAAAGTACACCAAAATCTATTAAACGGAGTAGAGCATTTCGATAAAACCTCAATGAAGCATGCATTGACGACCGAAAAAAATGTTTTGCCCGATCCAGAAGGTAGGTGAAAATTTTTAAACATTTTGCTCTTCGAGTTTTCAGTTTTACTACCTGTTTGTTGTTTTAATTAATATTCATTCCAACTAACTGGTTTTTCATGTCAATTTATTGTGTGTCACTAATCTGAAACTAACCACGGTCTTGTTATTCTAGCCTCCAGCAGGTGGTTTCTCATTTGTGTCTTTTTCACTTCCCATCAGTTTCAATTTGGATTGTTCGAAGGAAGTAATTTTCAAATTTCCCCAATTGAATACAATTGTTCAATTATGGTTGACTCTTGAAACTGTCTAGAACTAATTTGCAAATTAGAAGACATGTGGTATCTGCATTAAAGTGGATGCATTTGTCATATTTCAAATTTTGCTTGCAACAGTGACTCATTTAATAATTCAATTATGGGCACTTAAAATAAAACTTCTGAAAGTCTAATTAGTCTGCCAGTGCAGACTTCCAAACTACTTATGTATAAACCGGGTGACCGAGCATTCGCCCGAACATAGGGAAATATCATAGAAAATTGATTTTGTTTGAAAAATCAATTTTCCAAGTTATTTTCCTATGTTCGGATGAACGGTCGGTCACCCGGTATTTATCATCACTTTTGCTTCCATCAACTTTTCCGTTCTTGTTCACTTGAAATTGTTTTGTTTTGCGTACAAAATTTGAATTAAAAATTTAATTAATTTTAAAACAAAAAAGAACTCTTACGTTAACTTTTTTGTCGATCTTTCAGTTATACAACAGGAGAAGGGCCAGCAACAATTAATTTCTGGAATTGAGAACTTCGATTCCAGCAAATTGAAACATGCCGAGACTTGCGAGAAGAATTCTTTGCCAACAAAGGAAATCATCGATCAGGAGAAGAGCGCCTAAGTTTACCAAAAATCAAAACAAAGCTCGGCTACTTTGTTTTATTTTATACTTTTATAACGAAACTTTTTGATATGATGTTTATAAAAAAGTTAATTAAATCGTATTTTTATTACATTTAATTATTATTACTATTGATTGAGTGAAAATATTACATTAATGCCTTTTTTCATGTATGTAAAATTTTTATATTTATCTATCTTGTACTTACGTATAAAAGAAAACTTATAAAGAATTATGTGTAATTTTAAGTTGCATGAACAATGGTGCTTTCCAATAAAATATTTAAAAAGACTGTTTAATTTAAATATTCAAATTTGGCTCTCTTTCTACTTTCCCAATGGGACTAATCGAATCGACCAATGGGCATAATTCCCCTAAAACAATAATTGCAATCGCGCAAAACAATTGCAATCGCGCGATATCAATGCGCGCCAAGCGGTACATTTTCCACTAAAACAATAAAAATTGCACGTGTGTTCCTACGCCCGCTTGGATTTCGTTTTTACCCCATCAATATTAATCACAAAGGTAAATTAAAACAGTTTTTGAATAAAATTCAATTGTGAACCCTTCGTTCACAAATTACAAGTGATTTAAGTAGACTTAACGCGGGACGAAAAAATTTTAACCCAAAATTTGTATTCTAGACTTAAAAAGTGCCTTTAAGAGATGGTGGCACGGTTTAGTAAACGGGGTAAAAATCCAGGAGCGATTGATTCTTGGTTGGACTCGCTGGGGTTCTTCCGGAAGAATGTTGCATATGACGAAACTTGTCTTTTTCGAGCTGTGTCCGAACAGGTTAGTTCAATCTTTTTTAAATACATTTACATTCATGTCAGTGTTCAGTGCTCAAATTGAAAACGGAATGTCTGTCGTAAGAACTTGTGTTACGGAAGTCGATATTGAGACCGCTTGCCCATGAAGCCAAAGTTGAGACATTCAAAATGCTATTTTACAATTTTTGTAAGTTAAAATCTAGTAGATTTATAACTTCATAGTTTTAACAAATTTCCATAATTTCACACCTACGGAACCATAACTCCTTTACGGAATTACAATATAATATTTAGGTTGTTAACTTGAATCAGATAGTTTTACATTAATGTAATTTAGAATTACCTAATTGGTACATTAAAACTGGAATTCCAACAAATTTATAGTTCGCTTGAAGAATTTCAGTATTTCTAACTTATTTAGTCTCAAATGCGATTTTTAAATTAGAAATTTATTATTATAAGATTATTTGGGATCGGCTATGCGACATTATTTTTAATTACTTGAGATTATTGGCATTTGCCGTGAAGAAAGTTATTAATATTATTATTTTTTTGTAAAATTAATTTCGGGCAATCAACATAACATAACAAACAATCTCTTGAGTTGTTGGTGATACGAATGTTGATATAAGTAGATACCGTGGGGCGAGAGAGAAAAAATATGATTTTTGAAAGGTTTCTTCTTGGATTACCTTATGGTTTCCTTTCGAAAAATCAAAAAAGCTCATCTAGAGTAGGTATTTTTAAGATTTACTGTGATTTCTTACGATACCCCTGATTCACTAGAATTTCTCGAGATTTAAAATGTCGTTAGCCATCGAGGGAGAGGGATATAGTTCTTGCAGCCTACTACTATAATATTACTGTCAGTATTAATATTATGAGTGTATGAATTTTTTCTTTAAAAACAAATATTTTTTAATTTTGTTAACCCCCTCCATATCAAAAATATCACGAGACATTATATTGCACTGCTCTACTTTAAGGTGCACTAAAAATGGTAATAACCAAATTTATAGAAAATTAAATTTTCTACCTTTTTTATGTGGACGATTTTGTTGTAAAATAATAATTATTTATTGCTAATAATAAGCAAAAGTGATAAAATTAGGAGATTGGCCCAGTTTTTCAACTTTTGGACCATTTTTATTAAAAATAGGTAACACATTCAAATAGCAAAGTTGTAGAGTACTAAATTCACTACAAGTTTCGTAGAAACAAGTTTTTTGTACGACGAATGGATCACGGCTGGAAACATGCTCAACACAGAGGTATGGGGAACTGGGATCGGGACAATAGAAGGAAGGTAGGCCTTGTGACGGTTATTAGCTTAATAGGTTATCCGGGAAGAGTCTAAAACTTTCATATGACCATCTCCGTGCTTCGGAAGGCACGTAAAGCCGGAGGTCCCTCTGGGTTGATGATTAACACTATCGACTATTCAAATCAGGGTTACAGGCATTCCCAATCCCAATTAAGCAACCGTGGGGTCTAAATCCTATACCTTCTCTCGGAGAAAGAGGCTGATTGTCCTGCTATGGACAGAAAAGGCTAAAGAGAAGGCCTTGTTAACAGCTGTTCTTATACTAATGTATTTCCTTCAAATTCAGTTGTTCACTAGCATTCGGGCGGTAGCTTGAGAACAACATTTTTACCATGTCACAAAAGAGAAATTGATTTTGGTTGCTCGTGATTGAAACACATCTACTTCGGAGCCTGCACCCTCGCCATCATCAGAAGAACCCGTAAGACCAAGTATTGACTTTGATAAATATCGAACCATTCTCATTGTTGGAGAGGACATCGATCTGCTGGTTTTATTAACAGAATTGGGAAGAACGCACAACAACGTTTTTCTGTAAAAACCAGCAACAGGCAAAAACAAAGAAGAATTCTACTCAACTCAAAGTCTCAAGTCTGGAACACAGTTCTCAGATCATATTTTACTCTTACATGCCTTTACAATACAACCTCCTCCCTTTCAACATCGGAAAAGGAAAACTTGTGAAGTTTTCTGAAGATCAAACTCGGAGAGAAACGCAATCTTGTCCATCAAAAAGATTGAGATTGCAGTAAAGTTTTAAATAACCATTGAATAAAAATAGTTATCTGTGGATTAAGCCTACTGGGGAAACCACGTTAACAAAACACGCGCCGAAAACTCTACCTCTACGATGTCGGTGGTGTTGAAATGAGTAAGTTATTGAGTTGCTTCCGCCATGCCTCTGTGTTGATTCATTCGTCGTACAAAAAACTTGATTCTACGAAAGTTGTAGGGAATTTAGTCCTCTACAACTTTGAAATTTGAATATGTCCCTTATTTTTAATAAAAATGGTCTAAAAGTTGAAAAAACTGGGCCAATCTCCAAATTTTTCCCACTTGCTTATTATTGGCAATAAATAATTATTTTACAACAAAATTGTCCACATAAAAAAGGTTGAGGATGTAATTCTCTATATATTTAGTTATCTGGCTATATCTCAAATTAGTCGAGATCAAAAAGTGGTCCATTTTTATATCGAATGCTCTTAGCAGAAGTGGTTCGGACCACAGACAAAGTTCCACTTTTCTTCACATGAAGGATATCTCATTAAGATTACCGGATTTAGTTTTTCAATTAAACACATTATTTATTCAAAAAGAGTGATAATATTTTTATTTCATTGTCAAATACAAACGTTGGTTGTGATTAAATGTGAAACAAAATATCAGACAAGTTTAACCCCCTTTCCAGAGAAGCCAGTTTGCTGACTGAAGGTCTATGTATGAATGTATGTTATAAATCAGTGCACTAGGCAAAATAGGTACAAATTTTTATAGTGGTGTAAGCAGTACGGGGTGCTACAGGGCCAGATGCCCCCAAACATTTGAAAAGCTGTGCGAAATAGTTGGTATTGTGTTAATTATTATGATAAAACTGTGGTAATTCCACCCAATAGGGAGGGAGAGAGTAGAAAAGGGGAAAAAGTTAGGGACTTCTCAATAAAATTAAAAAAAATTTTACCCCATCTGTGTAACTTCTTCATATTGTTTAATTTTCAGTTAAAATTTACTCAAACACATCACGAGATTATACGAAAGAAATGCATTACATACGGGAAAAAATGGTCCAAACAATTTCAGCATTTGGTGCCGAAGAAGCGCGATTGGTACGATAGATTGAAGAAACTTTCTCTACACATGCAAGTGTGCGGAGAAATCGAAGTGTACTTAATATGCAAAACTTTCTGGTACTTAAATCTTAATTCAAAATTGACGAAAGAAAAACTATTTGGCCTTCTTTTAGTGTTGACATTATGATGTTTAACGGTGCCAAACGTGAAATGCAAGAAATCAAGAATCATGCTGCATTCAGAGGCGATCCAGTTTTGTACATATGCAAGACAAGTGAAGATCACTACGACGCGGTTTATTCCAAAGAGCACATCCAAAACGCTGGATTTTGCCAATGTAATCCACAACTTACTTTTTTTCTTTCTGTCTATAATCCCCTCTGTTCTAATTTAGCTATCGTTTATACGACTTTATACGAAGACGTTTTTGGGGTTCCAAATGTACCAGAAACTGTCCAAAAAATGCTTCACACTAAGGAAAAGTCCATTAGTTATTCTGCCGATATTAATGATAACGTTGATACGACCGAGGGTGTCGACGGAGGCGATGACGACGACGACGATGAAGAAGAAGCGCTTACGAATATGCAATTAAGTAACAACGGATCTCATAATTTAGTTGCACCTTTTCCTTTCAAAGTCGCCAAGGCACTCGATCCTGACATGTATAGAAACATCGAATACGACACCTGGCTTGAAGTCAGACGAGGTAAAAGTTATTCTTAAGTTTTATCAATCAAATTTACAACAATGAAATCTTATAGAATTGCGTTTGGGTGATTGGTACTACGGAGATGATCGGTTAATTCACGGTACTCGTTGCGTGGTAAACAAGAACGGTAAAGAATACCTTTGTTATGTTCAGAACATTTTAAAGGATGAAAATAAGTGCGAAGTGTACATAACGGATCTTGCAACTCGTTGGCTCGTTAATTATTCGGACTTGAGACCAGAAGATGACGCATCACCATGGCCCCTACCGTACCGATTCTCTAAATCCACGCCCTTGCAAGTTACTCCAGCTGCAGGTTCGTCTGATAATGATAATAAAAGTTTACGTAAACGTAGAGAAAAAAAATTAGTATCAAAAATGTCCGACGTTAACGTACTAAATTTATCTAAAGATCTTTCAGATATGAGTGTGGGAGATTTTGAAGGATATCCATTGGTAAGATAAAATTAATAGTTTTATACTGGTTTTCTAATTGCTATCAATTTATAGCTAATGCAAAATAGTGCCGATGCTTCGGGTGGTGCACCGGCTCCCACGAAAAATTCAAGTTCGTCCAGTACCATAGAATATTCAAACAATACAAATCCTGCAACCTCACAGGGAATTGATCTTTTACAGTGGCAACAGAGCACGTCTGGATCGCGCGACGGATACCCCACACCTAGTGAACCACCTGCTTTTTATCCAGGTATTTCTATAATTAATTTAGAGGGAATTTTGTGGATATCCTCTTTGGTACAGGTTATTTTGCATGAAATGAACACTTTCTTTGAAATTAACGGATTTCAAAACTTATTCCGTTTTTTGTACAGATCCTCTTCACAGTCCATATTACTGCAATTACAACAGCGAATATTCGTACCCAATGATGTGGCAACAAGGCCAGTATATGCTAACACCAGATTCAGGTTTAAGCGATGGCGAGGCATCATCTTATATGGACTATAATGGAAACCCTCAAAAAGTTGTCTATTATCAGCCTGAATCAGGGGTGCCGTTACAAACACCTCCTCCTCAATCGCCAAAACCTTACCAGCCACTTCACCTTTCGGTTGATGAAAAAGTTGTCTGTGGTACACCTATAATTCCCACTCCTCAGCATTATTATCCCATGATGTATCATCCCTTAACGCCTTCTAGTGCGCCAATTTGTTACTCCCACACTCCACCACCGATTCAGCGCCCAGAAACTGTAGTTCCTCCCCCGACACCAGCACTGTCCGTCTATAATCCACCCCTCGATCCCATGTATTTGCCTTCACCTTCTTATATGAATCCATCACCATATGTAAATAGCCCATACTTGAGCCCACCACCACCTTACATAAGCCCCTCGGCTTACGTCTATCCTACCTCTACACCAGTCACTTGGTATCCATCACACGTTAATTCTCAAGGATTTGTTTTTCCTCCACCACTTAACAATTAAAAGTATTATTTCTAGTCAATATCATTTTGTTGTTTGTGTTACTCGTTATGTATTTTCATGAGATTTTGAGTTAATTTTAGAGTATTCATTCAGTTATAAGTTCGAATTTCTCTTCATTTAGTGAAATATTTTTTATACGTTCTATAAATAGTATACAAAGATTATAAGACTTGTTGTAACGATATGTGATTTTATGTATTACAACCGTGGCTAGATTTTTAGTCACTTGTCATGTTCCTTTTTATAAACTGTTTCTATTTTTTTATATAAGAATTATTTTAGGTTCTTATCGAGTTTATATTTCGTTCCTCGATTGTTGAATTAATAAAAAACAACAAAGGTTCTTTCGTCTATTTTATTTTTCGTTCTCAATCCTGACTTACTTTGCTATAAAGTGTGAAAAATTATAATAATTTCCAAAAATTATCATACAAAAATAGAAGTTTTGTAGGTTTTCATATATAAAATTATATGTGTGTAAATCAATAAAATTGTTTTGTGTTTTAATTTTAAAAGCGGAATGTAATTTTGTACAGGGTGATGCAAAATATAATATTTATCTTAAAACTACATAAAAACTCTCTTAAATATTAACATAGTATTGTTTGTATTATTGTTATTGCTCCCATTTGATTAACTATAAATAAATGCAAAATGTTTGCTACTTAGGCCGGTTAATAAGATTTTGAAAAAAGTAAAGAGAAGTTGATATAAATTACATTATTTCAGCTTTCTTTTGCTTATTTCTCATTATCTGGTCTACAATAACAAAATAGTAAGTGCAATTTTTGAATCATCCTGTACATAATTAGATAATTAAAGCCACATCTAATAATACCTTTTAATGTGCGTTCAAGCAAGTGCGCTTTCAATGTAATGAATTTGGTCATTAATTTGTACTATAGCAGAAAATGTTCGAGCACAACCACAAATTTGAATTAGCATTAAGCGTTATTTGCATTTTGCATACATACACCTCTAAAATAGTAAAATTGACAACCATGGCAGTTTAAAACTGGGATTATTTCACCGGGGCAATTTCTTGATTTGATGTTTCGGCAGGGGTCCCATTGTTTCTGTTACGTAAATTTTGTAACCGAATATTTTCGGGGGCATCGTCATTTTGACACATACACAGGTAGACGGTATCGAGAACCATCTAAAATTAATTGGATATTAATTTGATTATTACAAAATTAACATCATTCGAATTACCTCGTACAAAGACAAAATACAGTGAGCAACGAAGAACGCAAAAATGCACACCAGAAGAGTTGGTGCAGCATAAAATTTCAGTTCAGAATCTCGTCGAAAGAAGTAGAGACCTATGGTTCCCGTAACTGCCGTTACCAAACACTTCCCAAGAAACAGGATAAAATCACCTACACTGTTTATGGTTGCCACTTGTAAGGCATGAGAGGTTAACACTTCAAAAGCCTAAACCAAAGCATGATTACAATTGAACGAATAAACAGTTCAGAACTTACCGTGCCTGCTGAACTACAAAAATTAGTACCATCTATTGCGATCACAGTGTAAGCGTTATGGTTTAAGTATCGTATGCATTTTTCTAAGAAATAGAAACAACAAATGCAACATTTAAGGCCACACTTTGCGCATTCACTCCCTGCGTCTTTATTTGCCGTTAATCTACAGAAAATTGTTTTAAGTTTTTATATGTAATTTTTTTTTGAAACTCACTTTGCATGTAGGTACGTCATTATAAGGCGAGGAATTTTAAATATCGTTATAATTAGGGATCCAAGTGCGACCGAACCCAAATGGTACTTGAGTAACTTACAAATTGAATAAAGAACGTGAGCGTCACCTTGATAACGATCCCTGAAAATAATTTACATTGGTAGGGGATTCCCTTAAGAATCAATCATTTAATTTACCTGTAATACCAATGAGCCACTGCGCCAGCTATTACCATCTGCTGACAAGCCATAATAAATTCAGAAGTCCAAATAAGACCTATGAAGTACACCCACCACATGTACTTCACCCAAGTCGGATCCACAAATTCCACTACTGTAAACTCTAAAATTAGGATTATTAAAAACTACATTTTCTAAGCAATAGCAAGTGCCAATTTGTTTCTAAGGTTGAAGTTCCGCTGTAGTCTCCTCGTTCGTCTTTGTTAACTAAAAATGGGAACTTTTTTTTAGGAAAAAGTTGCTGTTTTGCAAAAAGCACGCCACAACATGCTCATGCAAGTCACTAAAGCTGTTCTAACATAAAATGGATTTGTCGAGTTTTCTACACTCCGTTGTTACTCCGGGCATATAAATTAGGTAGAGGTACACAATCTTATAAGAAAATTTTTGTTTCTTAAGTTTTAAATTTTTTTTATTTGAATTATTTCTCTTAATTTCATCTTTGTTCATCTTTCATCTTAATTTTTTATTAAATTTAATTTAAATTTCGCACCATATCGGGTTTTTGTGTTAAAAATGCAGTTTTAAAATTACATTTTTTTGAAACTTCAATCATAAAAGGAAATCAACAATTTGACTAATTGAGTAAGTGCAACAATCAAAATTATGGATGTGGGTTTTCCTTTTAAAGACATTTTATTAAGGGTGGGAAGTCAACATAAGATTAGGATTGCAAAATTGATACTGAATTTTAATTTGAGAAGGACCCCTCCGCAAATGTTAGTTATTTTTTCAATCTTTCAATTCAAAATGGCTTTGTGGTTCCAGTTTTGGCTTAGAATAATTATTATTAGAATTTGATGTTAAACAAAAGTTGGGCTGGTGTAT
Source organism: Cantharis nigra (assembly GCA_958510845.1). Lineage (NCBI taxonomy): Eukaryota > Metazoa > Arthropoda > Insecta > Coleoptera > Cantharidae > Cantharis > Cantharis nigra. Next base: position 45,615,180 of record OY294030.1, on the reverse strand, counting down.
GTGTACCCCTCAAACTTCGTGTAATTTAAGTGCATTGTTTAGACGACATTTTCGTGTTCTGATACAAACATGCATTTCTCAGACTTCAACTAGCAGTCACCTGTTGAATCGTTTACAATAACATCTAACAGCCATATGATTTCGTGCAAATATGACCATAACTCAAAATCTTACTTACTTTTAATATCGGACAGAGAAATCCTTCCTATTTTGCTGTAATTAGCTTGTACCTCATGTTGATTGTGCGGTAGTTCAACATTTCTGGATGTCGACATATTATTTGTAGCCGGATAATAAGAAGTAGCCAAACATAACTGCAATCAAAGTCACAGATAATAACACAAAATATGTGTTTATATAATCAACCACTTACCACGACAACCACCCAGAAAGCGAAGAATGCGAACAAGAAAACGAAGGTGATCAGAGGCTGCAAAAATAAACCAGGAATGTGGAGTAAAGATTTTGATGTTTCTTTAAACAAGTCTGCTAAGAAGTCGACTTGTTTACGCATCACGATAACTAAGAGTAAAATTATGAGCTAAAACAAAACAGTTAGGTGTTTGGATTGAACTAAAGGGCAGTTCCTTACTGTAATAACGGTAGCTATAATCGAGTACCACAAAAACGCAGTTTCATTTTTAAGAGTCTCCGACAAGATGATCAAACGGCTGCTGGATTGATTTACGTTGTGCTTTAAGTCATAGTAAGTGTACCACAAGAAAGCAGTTCCAGCTATACTTGCAATACTGACCAATATCATAATAATATATGACACCAAATGGGCTAGCAAATGTAATATAGACACCATAAAGAGGGATATACCTGAAAAATTAATTGTACAATGGATATGGACCCTACAAGAAATTTTTGTTTATTTACCTAAGGAACCGAGTGTGAGGAAGAGTATTATGTGCCAAGTCTTGTATAAGTCACCTAAAATTTGCTCCAGAGTGTCCCAATTGTTTAACAAATCGGAAAAACTGAGAAACATGCCTTTAGAAAGATCTTTCACCACTTTAGGTATGCAACGATTCAAGAGTGGTTCACTGAAAATAAATTTGCTTAAACCGATTCCAACATGTAAATATCTTGTCTCACCTTTCATATATAGGCAAACTAGGACAAGGTCCATGAGGGTTGAACAAAATATTAGGGTCGATTGAAGAATTTTTTAAATCTTCGTAATTAAAATTATACTTACACAACCCGTAACGATTCGAGGTGTAATCATTGTAAATTTCACTTATAGACCCGAATGTGCGTTGAGGGCAGTGTTTTACACAAACTTTCAAGGAATTTTTTAGTTCCTTTACGTCATAAAATAGCAGATACGGTTTATCCAATAAATTCATTCCTGAATAATTTAACGATCCAATTTTTTTATTTTTAGTGCCACAAGTGTTTCCGAAAGAGTCATACCCATTTACCAAGCGAATCGGATCGCCATACACGAACGAAAATGCCGCAATGAATATCTGAAAGTATCGAGCTATATTATATGAAAAAGATTATTTCTTTTTGAGAAAAACTTTACCATCAAAATCCAAAATGCTATGAACAGGGCCAACCAAAACACGTCGGTACATCCTCGCACTTGGTTTTTCTCCGCACTTTTTCCACGAGTATCCGATGCACAGCAACCCATTTTAAGCTTGATGATTTTAATTAGATTTTATACCTTTTTATTTTAATTATTTACATTATTCGCTCGACCTCATTTAGAAAATGTAAACAAAAAACAAGGAAGATGCAACGCCAAGATGTTTAAGACAAGGAAGTCGTAGAAAAAGAAAGACATTGGTAGGCGTTGCTTTACAAGGCCGAAAAGTAAACAAAGAAGAAGGTGACGAATTGATTTCAAATCTTGTCATTCAGAAAAACATTTTTAGAATAATTGATCGTAATTTGCAACATCATTTTTTGCCTACACTTGCTTTGCATTTTAAATTAACTCAATTCTGTCCAATAGAAGTGTTCATCATACGAAGCTGTCCAGTTGAAATTTAATCTGGATTTTTATTCTAAAAATTAATTTGATAGAAGTTTGTGTAATTTTTATTAATTTATGTTATAAGAACACCCATAAATTCTAATTTTTAATTTTTGAAACTTTTTGGCAAAATTAGTCTTGAACTACTGACTATACCTATGAAGCGCAACAAACCTTGAACGCTCCTATAAAATAACCTCTTTGTCCGATGCGGTGGCGCTGCACTGCACCATATTGACATATTGATTTAAGTTTGACGTTTGAACGAACATGTTAAGTTTTTAATTAACTCTACAATAACTATTTTAAAATAATGGAAGTGTTTAATAAATTGTACTCGCAAGTAAGCAGTTCTGTGAGTTCCACTGTGTCGCAATTATCTGGAGTTTTACCTGGTAATCCCGTGACAAGAGAATTTGATGCAACTTGTCACATCGCGTCCGGAGGACCGGGCTTATTATGGAAAATATACAAAGGTTTCAAACGATCGACGAAACAAGAAGCGTCGATATTTGTACTGGAAAAACGTCAGCTGGAAAAATGGCACAAAAACGACAGGGAGTTGATTTTAGAAGGTCTTCGCCGTGGGGTGACTCAGTTGACTAAAATTCGACACCCACGTATCTTAACAGTTCAACACCCACTGGAGGAAAGCCGCGAAAGTTTGGCATTTGCGACCGAACCCGTATTTGCTAGTTTGGCAAACGTTTTAGGTCAAACAATTAATATGCCTCAACCTGCTAACATTTCCGATTACAAATTTTACGATATAGAAATCAAGTACGGCTTACTTCAACTAGGAGAGGGTTTAGCATTTTTACATAACGACGTCAAGCTATTACATAAAAATATTTGTCCCGAAAGTGTCATCATAAACCAACAAGGAGCTTGGAAAATTTTCGGATTTGATTTTTGTGCACATAATTCTAACCCTGCAAATAGCGAACCGTTCTATGCCTACCAAGAGTACAGTTTTTCCATGCCTTCAGTCACACAACCACCGATAGACTATTTACCTCCGGAATATATTTTATCGCAGACTAATTCAACTTCAACTGATTTATTTTCGTTGGGTATGCTAACTTACACTTTGTTTGCTGTTAATAAGCAACCCTTGTTTCCCGCAAAGGATCTACAACAATTTAAGTACAAAGCTCAGCAACTTAAACAGCTATCTGGGAGCAAACTGCAGTGTTTGCCTGAAAACCTGCAAGAGTACGTTAAAATGTTACTAAATGTAACGTCCGAGTTGCGTCTAGATGCCCATCAATTCGTCAAGGTGAGTCTAAAAATTTTCAATTTATTAACTAATACAAGCAATATTACATTTTTAGATTCCATTTTTTGAAGACGTGGGAGTGAAAACTTTAATTCAGTTGGATTCGCTTCTACAGTGGGATAATTTGCAGAAATCAAAATTCTACAAAGGATTGCCTGACACTTTGGTGAAGTTACCACAACGTGTGCAGCTGCAACAAGTCCTGCCTTGTTTGGTTCGAGATTTAGCCCAACCAGCAATGATTCCGTTTGTTTTACCAAGTATTCTGAATATAGCTCAGCATTGCGATCAGAAAGAGTACACCAGCAGAGTGCTACCTCATCTTAAACCCGTTATGAAGCTGATGGAACCAATTCAGGTAATATTCTTGCGACTTGTAACGAAATTGAACTAACCAAACATTTTATTTCAGATTCTTTTGATTTTTTTGCAAAATATGGAGCTTCTCTTGAAATTGACGCCTGCTGATGACATCCAACAGCACGTTTTACCCATGTTGTATCGGGGACTTGACGCCGACACACCTCAAATTCACGAATTATGTTTATCGATATTGCCGACGTTTTCGAATTTGTTGGACCATAATAGTGTTAAAAATAGTGTTCTACCACGGGTGAAGCGGTTATGCCTATCGACGTCCACACTTTCGGTACGTGTTAACTGTTTGTTATGCATCGGTAGATTACTGGAGAGTTTAGATAAGTGGCTGGTTTTAGACGACATATTACCGTTTTTGCCTCAAATTCCGTCTCGGGAACCCGCGGTCCTGATGGGAATTTTGGGAATTTACAAAATTTCCATGACACATAAAAAGTTGGGAATTACAAAAGAGGTAATGGCCACGCGCGTATTACCATTTTTGATGCCACTTTGCATCGAAAACGGTTTAAGTTTGGCCCAATTTAACGCTTTGGTAGCTTTGGTCAAACAAATGGTACAGCAAGTGGAAACCGAACATCGCACCAAACTAGAACAACTAAATTCGGTTCAGGACCAGCAGAAAATGTTGGAAAACGCCATGCCATCGATGGTACCCACGACTCAACCGACAGAGCTAAATCAAGCATTTTCTGGTTTGGGTCTGGACAACTTTTCATCTTCTTTAAGTTTGCAAGACAAACAGAGAATATCGCAACAGCAAGAATCTGTTAAAATTTTTACCAATCAAAGCACCATTCAACCTGTTCCAGTTTCTGTTCCGCAAAACAAAAATTTATCTCAATCCAAAGATCTTGCATCGACTTTAAACAACTTGAGTAACCAAAATTGGCTTAACTTGTCAAAAAATCCTGTGGAGCAACCAAATAATAACTTTATGGCATCCTCTTCCACGAATTTGCCACTTAATTCGTCTAACTCGGTGAAAATTTCTTCAAATCTGCCGAATAATAACTTTGTGATGTCACCGCAAGCTAATCCGTCGTATTCTCTAACTTTATCAAATATGAAATCTCCAATTCAACCGCAGTTTGGTTCATTTCAGCAAGCTAATGTAGGACAAAATCAATGGTCTTCGAACAATCCTGTAAATCAAAATTGGTCAAATACTATATCTCCTCAATTTCCTAACCAAAACATGAATTCCTGGAATACTAATTCCTACCAACAGCCTCTTTTGCAACCGACTCTTGTTTCGCCATTAAAAGACACTCAAACTGTTAGTACAAGTTTATCAAAAGACGAGATTTTAGACTTGTTAAGTTAAACATTCCAAAATATTCTCTTAATTATTTATGTTTTTTATTTATTTATATTTTGTGTTATTACAAAAGACTAAATGAACTGAACGGATGACACAGTGTGATAAAATTTAGCTCTTGTGATGATGTTTTTAAAATTTATTGATGGAAAAGGAATTACACAGGCGACGGCTTTATATACATCCGCTAAAATAGGTACTTCCCAATTGTATACTTAACTAAATTATTTTTAAACTTGTGGAAGTGCTCGCCGCAATTACTCCTTTTTCTGTGATTTTATGTTTTGTTGTGTAATTTTACTTCAATGTGTTTGTTTATAAAAAAAAAGTTATTAAATATTTTACTATTTAATCGTAAAAAGTTGGAAGTTTTTAAGTTCCTATACCTACACAGGGGAGTCTAGATGTCTTATTAGGCAATTTTCAGGTAACATAAGATATGAAACTTTCATACGAGGATTGATGGATTTGGTAAATTTCAAGAAAGAAATCGCGGCTGAAGAGCCACATTCAATGAACAACACTTGTTGATTCGGCGTTAGTAGAGCCACTTCCAAGTATCGCATATGCCGGAAAAGTTTGACATTTTTTAGATTTTTATTTTGTTATCTTATCTTTATGCAGGAAAAGCCTGACCCACCTTCGTCGAAAGGCAATGAAATTAAATCATCATGTAAAGTACAATTAACTCTCCACAAGAACTATGGAAGAAGACAGGCCTGTGCGAACAGGCTTTTTGTTACTGCCTCCACACGGAAAATTAGTAATCAAGGTTGGTTTTATTCTTTAACTTATTTTATTTAAAATCTAACGTTTATTTGTTATCAGAAAACCTGGCAACAAAAGTTTTGCCAACTTTATAAGGCGAGCAAGTTCGGAATACAACGGTTGGAGATCTACGACTCCTATGACGAATCTTCAAACACAAAATCTACCCCTAGAATAATTACTTTGGAAAACTGCGTAAAGATAACACAAAAAAGTCAGACTTCCTTCCTAATAATAACGAAAACGTCGAGCTACGATTTTGCCACAACAACGAATCAAGCTCTAATTGATTGGTTGATTGCGCTACAATCGGTAGCATTTGGCGACGAAATTTCCAAGATCACTAGCATCGAGGAAGACAACGAATTGTACTGTTCGTCAGGTGAAGGTGTCTTTAATGTGAAGCTGCATCCGTCCGAAGCTTCGAGCAGGTGCGGGCTCGATCCTTCCCACTACTTATTGGTTTTGACTTCAACTGCTATTCAGTTGAGAAGTACAGAAGATAATAAGTTACTATATACTTGGCCTTATCGATACATAAGACGCTATGGTTACCGAGACGGAAAATTTACTTTCGAGGCCGGAAGGAAGTGTGATTCTGGAGAGGGAGATTTTCATCTGGAACACTCAAAACAACAGGAGATATTTAGGTAACTATCTAGAAAAATTGCAGTTTATAATTAAAAACATTCAGCTTCTTTATAAGCTTTCGGTAATGAGTCAGTTCTTGTCTTCTGAGATTTTAAAATTTGATACAATCTAGTTTTATAAACCATCTTGAAAATGAATTAGGATCATTACCAATATGAAAGTAGATTTAAAACCACATCTGGTCTTTATGATGGTATAGAAATTTTAATTTAAATATTCAAATTAAATTATTTTGAATCAATTTATATATTTGGAACCAGTTTTGTGTACAATTACAATATTAGGGGAAAAAAATGTAAGCGAGATTTAAATTTAATGCTACGTTACTGTTCATATCCACCTTTATATCAGAAAAAAATAATAAACATTGTCTTAATACGTATTTATATTTTTATGGATAATATTATGACTCAAGAACATGAGATTTATAATAAAAACAAAGAAGTTTATCAATAAAATAAAGTAAACATCTAAATCAAAGCATGAAAATATTTTTTTTGTAAATATAATTTTATAGCTGTTTGACTCTTTTGCGCGCTGAGGTTGTGCTGTCTGATTCCAGTGGTGGCTGGGGTACAGGAAAGGCGAATATTCTGCTAAAAACTTATGAAGAATTTGAATTTAACTTTGATTAATTAGATGATATGATTTTTGTAAGCTAATAATTTAAATTTTGTTTAGATCTGTTGCGTCGAAAATGAAATCAATGAAAAAACTTTTGAATGCTGAATCGACAAATTCTGTTTTGGATTGTGGCGACAATCAGTTTCAAGCTGCTTTGGGAATGGAAGCACGATCTCGTAGCCCGTTACCGCCGTCGCCTACAACTTCGACATCACTGCAAGACTTGGAATCACACGGAAGTAGCAAATCCATGATTAGTTTAGCCGATTTTTCATTTGACAAGAAATCTAGCAACGCTTCCATTAATAAAATCATACCGCTTAAACCACCACGCAAAGGTTTGGTACTAAAAAGTGACAAATTTCAAAATTATGAACCTGTTGACAAGTACGACCAAATCGAGTACAGAAACGAAGCCTGGCGCACTCTCGGCACTGACGACATCAAACACACCGAACATATCGGCGAAGAAGATTTGGAGGAATACATTTCATGGGGGCGAGTTAAACCTGAGAGTCCTGCTGACCAAAAGCTGCCAAAAACTTCGAAGATTATAACTCAACTTCAACCTGAAGATGACAGTTACGATCGTTTGAATTTTTTTGGATCTAGCAGCAAATTGAACAGTACGAAAGCAGGTTACAAACAAGTGACGCCAGCTCCTGCATTACCGATCCAAAGTCCACCTTCTTTTAACGATTACGACGAAGTTCAGCCCACCATGGAGAGCGTGCGAATTGCAGACGATTCTCATTTGGGTTATGCTGTCGTGAGAAAGCCCATACGCGATCCGGTTGATCATCAGTTTCACAACGACGATCCCTATGCTGTAATAAGTAAGGCAAAACGTGTCTAGTCTCTTTTTTTTACCAGTCTTTGTTTTTTGCTCAAAGTGAGTTTTGTTTAAGTTTTTTAATTTTATGGAAACGGGAAATAACGGAGGTCAGAATCTAGTCGGTGTGGGAACGGTTAGAACGGGACTGATAACCCTAGCGCTAGAAACTAACTGCAATTGCAAAATTTGAACTTCACGACCGTGAAAACCGCAATCGCACTGACGATTATTTTGTCTCACAACGTCAACTAATGAAACATGCGATTGCATGCAGATTTGTTTGTTCATAAGTTACTGGCATTTGCGAATTCCAAGTTATATGAAACCGACCTTTCCAATTCTGCTGGTTAAACCGCCAGACAAAAAGGTTCCCCAAATTTGTTTTACCAAGAAATAACTGAATTAATATTAATTTTTCTAGCAATTGAGTTTTTAAAACATTTAAAAAAATCCAAACTTCCTAAATTTGTTTCAATGTAAAATACGCGGTTTGCGATAATTTTGCATTGTAAAACGAAAAATTGCGTTTTAATCTTTAAAAACGAATTTACTAGCGAAAAATTAATATTGTAATTTTAAAATTGAAAAATATTAAAATGTTGATGCAAGACGACCGGTCGTTGTTGCATTTATAAATTTTAAATTTTTGAAAACCAAAGACGTGATGTTTTAAAGTGTCATATATTTACTTGTAAATAATTTTCTAAGTGCCTTATTCGTGGTGCCACATAAACAAAGTAACAATTTTAAAAAATTGTTTATTAACTTACGCATTACGTACTTTTTTACATATTTTATACAACCGAGGCAGATTTACCTCTAAATTTATTATTGTAACTTTAAATTTTATTTTAGCTGGCCAAAAATGTAACAGATTATAGTGCAATATCTGTTTTTTTTATAAATACAAGCTTCGAATATTATGATTCCTTGTTTTCTTTTGGAACAAATTCACTGAGGTTGATCCTTTGTACGCTTTCACCTTTTTCCGCCAAAATTTCCTCGATGTTTCTTTTCCCATCTAAATCTGTAAACCATCCCAAATTGTCTGCTATTAAGTGATTGTTTTTGCAACTTTTGCACGTTACGATTACCACTCCTTTCTCGTAGGCCAACTTCGAAATTAAGAACGAATTGCGCTCGTCGCATTTTTTGCAGGTAAACATTAATTGCATTTTGTTGTGCTCCACTTTTCCCAAAACTTGTTGCTGTTCTTGCGAATAGAAACGATTTGATGTTTTTGTATAATTTATAAATTGCGATGGTTTTGGAAATAATACAGGTGGTTGGACACGAATTTTTGAAAGCATCCGTGTTTGGGCCAAAATTCGACTAAATATTCTTAACGCCATTGTTGAAAATTGTAATTTTGTAAAAATTTACACAACAATACTTTCAGGATAGGGAATAATATTTCGTTATTTTGAGGTTATTTTTGTTTATCAAAATGTCATATGGATGACATACTTACTTGTATTGTTGGTTGCCTATCAAACTGGGCTTGGAAGAGTACGATAACCTTCACTCGGATTTTAAAATTTCTCTAATGAAATAAATTATGGTAGTTGAAGGCGTAAATTACAAATATTTATGAATAATTCAACAAATGTTGTACCAATGGTTATACAAGTAATTTGCATTTAAATTGATAGTTTCGGTGTTTATCACAAGATGGCACCAATTTATTAAAGTAGCATTTATTTTATGCAGTTGACTGTACCGCATCAAAGGCAAATGAACTACCGCATAAACCAATCCCAAGTTACGTGTCTACCGCCTTTTTAGTTGTCATACGTGTGTACAGTCTGGTACTAGTTTTAGTAATTTCCGTTGAAAATTTGTCCTGTTTGGTGAACCGAGTGAATGTTCTTCGATTGTGGCAAAAATGGCTACCGAAGCGAGTAATTCTACTACTGTTCCGACGAATTTACACACTCAAGATTTATCGCAGTTGGTGAGTTATAATTTTTACTTAAAAAACGTGCAAAACCTGCACAATCTGTTCCAGTTTCCACCCAACTTATTTTTTCACTTAACCTTAAAAATTTTCTCCGATTACCGCATATTCTTGACCCATTTGTGATGTGACTACGTTTTTTGGTTTTTAGGACATAGAAAAGTTGACTCCTTCTACTCCCGAGGTTATCAGTCGCCAAGCAACCATAAATATTGGGACCATTGGACATGTAGCACATGGCAAATCTACCATAGTGAAAGCATTATCAGGGGTCCAGACGGTCCGATTTAAGAATGAACTCGAAAAAAATATTACCATTAAATTGGGTAGGTGATCTTTATCTTATTGTTTATTATTTTGACATTTGAAGACTTAACGTGTTGATCGATCTTCTAACATCCGCTCAATAATCAATCGATAAAATTAAGATAACCAAAAGAAAGTTGCATGATAAAATTTGTTAAATTTTATTGTTTGGTGTGAAAGTTTGATAATAAATTGGAATACAATAAGGAACATTTTAAACACGTGAATTCCTTTTTTTGTGTCACTTACAATTATTTTGAAACTTTCTAACTACCTTTTTCATGCTCGAGTTGTAATGTGACATACAAAAAATATATAATTTGGTAGAGGCTATTTGATGATGCAATAACTCATAAATTTGCATTGGAGCACCATTTAGGAATCAGAGGAAAAATTGTTATACAAACTGCTTGAATTTGAAATCGTCAAATTGTATACTGGTCTGGAATACGTGGAAAAGTCAGGGGAATTTAAAATTATACAAATTTTACAACTGGAAAAGATGTAGGCTGAGTTTTTCTTTTATTTATTGTAAAATATTTGTCTAAAGAGATCCCTACCTTGAGCCATTGAAAAACAAATGGAATACTGGGGCAATTAAAATATTGACTCTGATGCCCGGTTTCACCAACCTGCGTCAAGGTTGTCAAGGCATTTGATCCATGTCAAAGCTGTTTTAACGATGAGTTAACGAACGTCAAACCATTTGCCGTTGATCAAATGCCTTAATGGTGAAACCGGGCATGAAACTCTAGGTTGTCGATTTTAAGCTCACAATGTCGGTTATTTAATTTTAACCACAAGCAACCTGATTGAGCAATAATATAAAATTTGGAGTAGTATAATATTGAGGGCAAAATCGGTGCAACAGTTCGTTTCAACTACAAACATGTTTCTGGTGCTGGATTTGTTTATATTTATTCATGTTGTGCTTTAATTTTTAAAAATTGCAAGTGTGCAAAGACTCACTGCCAGTTAATATTTAAAGATTTATAATAATTCAAAAATGTCTTGCTAGAATACTTTGTTTATGAAAGTCAACCTAGAATTTTCCCAGTTTACTAATGTTAAGCAGCATTGCAACTTGGTTTCAATGTTCAGGTGAAGCAACAAGCCACCATAGAGTCATTCCATATGAAATCATCAAATCCTTGTTCGCACTCTCCACTTCCGGTTCACACAAAATCAAACAATTGAAAACTCTAATTTTCAATAGTTTTGACAATTATCAATACCCTCCTAAAACAGCACATCCTAAAGTTGCACTATTGCAGATGAGCAAAAGAAACTGAATGCAAAATATTACTTGAAGCTGTCCAGAGTCGATCTACGGGCAATTGCAGGGATCTTAACTGGACACTGCAAACTGAATAAACATCTCAACAGACGAAACAGCGGAACATGTGCTCTGTCACTGTTTTTGCTAGCGTCAACTAGAGGTGCCATGAATCAGCGACACTCCGCCTGCCAAGATACTTTAATTCATCCTGGAGACAGGATGACTTGAGGAATGACAGGACGGAGGTCCGCTGCATTGGAGGCAGTACAATGGGCCCGATTTAGTGGAATAAGTGCGCGAGGAGATACCTCCCTACCCTCATACCTAAAATCCAGAAGTCTTATTTTTGTGCTTGGCACTTTTAGCTGTAAAAATTTTTCTATTAGAGATATTTATTCGACCATGGTGGCATTTTGAGCTGAGGGATGGTAGTTTCTATAAATATATAATAAAATATTTTGCCTAGCCTTGCTTATGGCTAGTCACTGTACTTACGGGGACTTATACATAATTTTGAGATGCACAGTTAACATTGCAATATTATTTCTGCGTTTTTGTAAAAAAACGAAAAAAGAATCAACTAAATGCTTGTGCACACCTGTTTGTAAAATTTAAACGTGAGCTAGCTTAGATTGACCTAACGACTGCAGGTATACATGGTAATCGTCTCTATCAAGTCATACTATTTGATAATAATTATGTACTAATCCTATTTTCTTTAGTATTTGGTGCTTTGCTCTTGACTCACTGGAAGCACATTTTACGGAACAAAAAGTTGACAAAAGTTGACATGTTACTCTGAATTAATTAATAACATATGTAAATAACTTAGTGGCATTTTGAATAACTTAATTGTCACACTAGCTATGGTGCGATGTGAATAGGCTCCAAAGAGCGGCTCTGAGCAACTACCGCTAGCGATGAACGCAAAAATAAGTTCAGCGCTTTTATTCTTTTTAATATTTTTGCTCTCGCAATTTTTACAAACTTTTTAGTGGTTTTCGCTTTTCATTTCATTTTGTAGTGTCGGTTTTTGTGAATTCTCAAGTGATGAAACAAGAAAATTCAGAAGTTGGTATGTTGATTCATGTTGGCCGATCCGTTCACATCGAACCTTAGCAATTATGCTAAATTTCACACTTTTTTTTAAATATCCGCTTAAATTTTATATTTTCACTTAATTGAAATAATTGCAGAACGCCTGGAATTTGATGTGAACGGCGAGGTCATTATGCCAAAAGAATTTACATCTCTGAAACGAAAATGGGAAGATGACGGAGACGAAAAAATGGAACGTAAGCCAATCAAGGTGTCGTCCTACGCCGCAAAAAAGGGTTTCTTCGCAAAAGAGTATGTGGTCGAAAAAATCCTCGATTACACTTACCAATACGGGGAACACAGCTTTTTCGTAAAATGGGAAGGTTGGAACGAAGACTGTAACACATGGGAGCCATACGAACATCTGCATCACTGTAGCCAGCGAATCGAAGAGTATTTTCTGAAAGTGTTTAACGTAGACGTGATTAACAAAATGTGCAAATTATTGTCGGTGTCGCAGAACCTAACCAACAAGTCGTTAGAAAGTATAATTCCTTCACAAGGTTTTAACGTGTTAAAAGATAAGCTTCAATTACAACTCGAACTGCTTAGTTTAAATTCCAAGCCCATAATCTCTGCTCACTATCAGAAGATTAAACGTGGAAAGGAAAATCTACTGCTTTACTTTCTGCACACGGAACGCGAGAAACAGGTTAAACGTTTAACTGAGTGGGAGAACTCAGTCAATGCTATGTCGTGCGAACAAGCGTCAATTCTAGTCGAAAACGAAGTTGACTTAGAAGTACTGCCCGATAATTTTACGTACGTGAACGATTATGTTCCAATGGAAGGGGTGGATATACCTCAAAATCCTCCCATTGGTTGCAATTGCGAGACTTGCACTCCAAAAGAAAGCGAGTGTTGTGGCAGAAATTACTCGCTGCGCTTTACGTATCGCGACAAAGGGCGGTTAAATTTGAGCAAAGGGCAACCCATTTATGAGTGCAACAAAACGTGCACTTGCGATATGACTTGCAGAAATCGCGTTATTCAAAACGGACGCAAAATTCCTTTGTGCATTTTTCGTACAAACAACGGGCGTGGTTGGGGAGTGAAAACCACCAGGAAAATTCATGTTGGGGAGTTTGTTTGCGAATACGTGGGTGAAGTGATTTCGCACGACGAGGCCGAAAAGAGGGGGGAAATTTATGACGCTCAAGGCAGAACCTATTTATTTGATTTAGATTTTAACATGTCCAACAATCCATACACCGTTGATGCCGCAAAATACGGAAATATTTCTCACTTTATTAATCATTCGTGCGAACCAAACTTAGGTGTTTGGGCGGCTTGGATTAACTGTTTGGATCCAAACTTGCCAAAGCTTGCGCTTTTTGCAATTCGTGAGATACAAAAAGACGAAGAAATTACATTTGACTACATGGCTGGTAGTAACGACAAAGGTAAAAGTAAAGGGACTGATGGTGTGCCAAAATCGCCGACCAAATCGCGTTTGGATTTACCTGACCAAGATCAAAACGTCAATCGGCCTTTGTGTAAGTGTGATACTAAGGGATGCAGACGGTATTTATTTTAGTTATCGGTTTTAGTGGTTAATATTTTTTTACTTGTGGTCTTTTTTATGACCACTCTTAGCTTTAGTTGATCCCTTAGTATTGTAACACTTACACCTTATGGGAGAATAATGAGAATAAAAAATTTTAATAATTTTTCACTGCCAAAATTGTTAAATCATGCAACCATTAATTCTAATTCTTTTAGAAAATTTTACACCTATTATACCTATGTTTTTAACTTTTTTATTATGGTTTGTATGGCAGGTTTTATTATGTGTTTATGTCACTGCCGCTCAATAGATTAGTGATTACTCCTGAAGGTCCTAGGTCCTGGTGACATTTTCTCATCACTACATCTGATTGGTGGTTCATTTATAGTATATTAGTTCTTTATTATGATAGTAAGTTCTTATTTATGTTATTTTATTAAGTTTACTTGTGCATGATTGTTAACAGTCTTCTTTATTAAAAATTACTTTGTCAAATTAATTTTAATTAATATTTTGCTGTAGATGCAACAAAATATAATTTATTTTGTTCTCTACTGATTTTATTATTTTTTTTTAAATAAAGTTGTCATTTATTAGACCCGACTATTGTTTTTAAATTGCTGCAGTGGTGTAGTCAGCGGGGGCCCGGATGAAGTTTGAAAGATTACTCACAAAGATTGGGGAACAAAATAATAAGGGTTATTAAGAACCTGGCTCGAACCATAAAATCAACAATTAGAGGAATTTGAAAATTTACAAACATCACAAAATCGTAAATCAGTTCAGTAGCTGAACAGGTGCGAAACATATTATAGCAATTATTCTATTGATGTGTGAAATATTGACGGCGTTCTGACACCAAACTACCGAAGGGAAGGTAAGGAGGTATTTTGGCCATTTATGATGGTACCTGATGTAGCCAGCAGATAAACATTGGTGAATTAGGGATGGTGCGCAACAACAGTCAAATCCGTGAATTTTGGTTCCTTCAAATTAATATTTAAACTTAAATCAAAAGCAAATTAAGCACAAGAAACTTTTGATGATAATAATAAGCTTACTAGCGGCTTCTAGTTGGGATGTGTCTGTCCCCACAATCACGCTATAATTGTCACGTGGAAAAATAACTATTTATGTTCTATTTTTTTAGGATATGCAAATGCAAAAATTTACCAGTGCACCAATGTAAAATGTCCACGTCCTTACAATTTTACATGTGGAAGTTCATCGTTTCCCGATTCTTTGCCTTGCACGAGACCAAACTGCACTGGCCGCTTTAAATTAAAATCCCATGTGAGTTTTGTGGACTGCCCCGGTCACGACATTCTTATGGCCACCATGTTAACGGGAACAACCGTCATGGATGCAGCGCTATTATTGGTTGCAGCAAACGAATCATGCCCACAGCCTCAAACTAGCGAACATTTAGCAGCTATTGAAATTATGAAATTGAAAAATTTAATAATTCTACAAAATAAGATCGATTTGGTTAAAGAGGGACAAGCTAAAGAACAACATCAACAAATTCTTAAGTTTGTTCAAGGAACGGTTGCCGAAGGCGCGCCCATTATACCAATTTCGGCACAGATGAAGTATAATCTCGAGGTAAGTGAAATTTAATCAACTAATTATTTGCTCAAACGACAACTTTCTTGCAGGTTCTGTGCGAATATATCGCAAAGAAGGTTCCGCCACCCAAGAGAGACTTTACTTCTCCACCTAAACTAGTTGTGGTTCGTTCGTTTGATGTTAACAAACCTGGTTGCGAAGTTGATGACTTAAAAGGTGGAATAGCGGGAGGTACAATTTTACGTGGGGTATTGAAAGTTGGACAAGAAATTGAAGTAAGTTTGAGCATAGTAAAAATTCTTTATAATTTTAATCAATTTTCTAGATTCGTCCCGGAATCGTAAGTAAGGACGCTAATGGAAAAATAAGTTGCACTCCAATCTTTTCGCGAATTGAATCGTTGCATGCGGAACAAAATGAATTGGAATTTGCCGTTCCTGGTGGTTTGATTGGTGTGGGAACAAAAATTGATCCTACACTTTGTCGTGCCGATCGTTTGGTTGGTCAGATCTTAGGAGCGGTTGGAACATTACCAGATGTATTTGTTGAATTAGAAGTAAATTATCATTTGTTAAAACGTTTGTTGGGTGTTCGTACCGAGGGCGATAAGAAAGGTGCAAGAGTTCAAAAAATTACGAGGAATGAAAATTTGTTGATCAATATTGGATCGTTGAGTACTGGAGGAAAAGTTATAGCCACCAAAGCCGATTTAGTCAAGGTTTCGCTGCAGTCGGCAGTTTGCACCGAAATTGGCGAGAGTATTACATTTAGCAGAAGAATTGAAAAACATTGGAGGCTTATCGGTTGGGGTCTAATTGTTGGCGGAGAGGTCGTGGAACCAGTAACTAATTAGGAAAACGGTGCAATTTTACATGTCGAATACAAGCCTTAGGTAACATTTATGGCTCCGATGAATCAATCTCGAAAGGGGGCGATTTTTTGGAGCCTTTAACTTTATTTAAGAAAATTTGTGTATATGTAAAGGTTTTGTATCATCTAATAAAAAATATTCATACAATTAATCAGTAACTATTTTTATTGATTACTAACGCGAAATTTTTACAATTAAAATGTTCTAATTTACATAAAATCGCGCATTTCTTAAACTGCAGCTGAAATAAGCTCGGTGTAGTTCTTGATTTTGCTTGAAATACTCATATCGACGTAACGATCCCCAATTCCTACGATCATGCCTCCTACAATAGAGGGATCGACTTTGGTAGACAAGTGTAATGATTCTTTGCCCTTCAGGAAAGATTTTAAAACAGTTTCAAGTTGTTGTCGTTGGGTAGCATCTAATGGCACTGCCGTGGTCACTTCGCAAATTACCTGAACAATAAATAAATGTAATTTTGACTTGACTTACAAACCATATTTGGTCCTACCTCACCACGGTGAGCAGACATAATTAACTTGAATGAGTTGATTACATTTTGTAAAAGCTTCAATCGACCGTTTTCGGCCAAACACTGCAACAAATTGGTGGTTTGTGGATTCCATGAAACCTTTGCTCCTATCGCTTTCAAAGCTTCAGCTTTCAAATTACGTTTTATGGTTGGATTTTTGATAAATTCCCTAAGTTTTTCGTCAGTCTTCATGCTGGCCAACAAGTTTGTGAGATCTTTTTCGACAGCATCCAAGGTGTTCTGTTTTGTTGCTGCCGAATACAAAGCGGTAGCATACCGTCCATCCATACCAAAGAGTTGTATAGGAGGTTTGACTAATGCTTGTCGTGCATTACTCGTGCTGAACGATCTCACCTAAAATAGGTTCCAATATAAGTAACTTTTTATTATGTTATTACATAATAAAATTTATACCCGTTACCACAAGTGAAAATTTGGAAAGCTTGGTTATGTTGGAACTTACCAGCATATTAGGAATTCTACGCGAAGCCATTTCTTTTAATTGAAATCGAACAATTTAGGTGAATAATACAAAATTTTATTAAACTGATTAATTAAATTGAACGACTGACACTGCCGTATTACCTGCTGTTTGGGGATATTTCGTTTTATTGTGGTGCATTTTTATCAAGAAAATTTGGAAGTGGTTCTTGTCCCTACGAAATATTCGTTTTTAACTTTTTTAATTGAACATTTCGCAAGTTACCATTAGATTACTTTTGATATCTACTCAAACCTGTTAATTTCAAAGAATTTGATTAGCATCGTCATTTTTGTAGGCCTGTCGCCTGGAATAGCTGAAACATCACTTCATCTACCATGGTATCTAGGTATGCGTTATAAAAATAGCCAGGGATGAGCAACTGGTTTTCAAGGTTAGGGTGTCGTCAATTGTCATCGTTAATAAACGTCAATAAAGTAAATTGTGACTTCCTCTAAAATCTTTCGTTGTAATAAAGGAGTGCGTAGTTTTGTGTGCAGTGTTATCTGCCGCGCAATTTTTTTGTATAAATATTTAGTGTAAGCATATCACAATAGGCCTTTCGGACACGGCTCTTATGGACATGGTGGTTTCTAACCTTCAACAACAGCGCGCTGTTACGGAGCAGCTGCGCCGAGAAGCTGCTATCAAGCGGGTGCCAGTGTCTCAAGCTGTGGCCGACATCATCAAGTTCATACAGGAACACGAGCAAGATGATTGTTTGCTCGTTGGCTTCAGCAGTCAACGGGTCAATCCATTCCGGGAGAAGAGTTCTTGCACGGTTCTGTAGTTTAATTCTCATGTATCATTTTAATGTTTGCTAATTTAATTTGAAACAAATGATGTTTGATGTTTATTTCCCATAGCTTTCTTTTGTGTATCTTACCATAATTAATTGTGTAATGTAATAAATCATGTAACAATCTCATATATTTTTATATTAACTTCATTTATTTGATACACACGGCGCCAGTTGCACAGAATAACGCAATTTCTAAATATCAATCCAATTATGGACTACGTAATTATTGCTGACTACATCTTAACGTTCTCTTGATAGACCACTTCTGCTAAATTCTATATTATCCTACATTGTATAATATTATAAATGCTAATTATCATCATTTTCAAAGGGATAATCAGGAGGTGAAAAGTTTCCAGCTTTCAGAAAATTAGGTGTCATTGCATTTTCCATCATTTTAAAAGGAAGAGATTCTCGGTTCCGCACTGATTTATGTGAATTTTAGATATGTGGTGAAGGATCAAAACATAAGAGTCCTCTAATTTTTTTATTCTTTAATAGACAGTTTTAGAGAATCTTAGAAAACCAGGGTTATAATTAATTTTACTATTAATATTATCTTTATATGATGAAATGTTTTTACGTTGGTTACATTCAAATTAAAATATTCCTTCTGCTTCAACATTCGCATCTACATCAGATTTTTAGTTGCAGATTAAACGTTTCAACTGGAAAGTCTGACCAGAAAACTAGTCGCAATTATTTTTTAATTTCGAAATTACTGATTGCAAACATCCCATTTTTTCAATTTAAGGCCGAATATAAAGTAAACTAATATACTTATGGGAAATCTGTAAACATCGACTCAACATAAATCAGAGAGAAGAGTTGCAGATTTCTAACTCTCCATTTTCTCCGCCCAACCCACCCAGCCAACGCCGAAGCTCTCATAACCATGTAAAATTGAGAAATAAGACGAGGGCAACTTCAACCCGAATCTCTTACCTTTAAACCACCATAAATAAAAAAATATCATACTTACGAGAAATCTGACTGCGCCATTCGAATTTTCTGATCAAAATACGTATGAAAGAGTGAAAGAAGCTGCCGAATTCCACTTTTCATTTTTTGGGGTCAAAAAACACCAAAGGGGTTAACCTTACGTTTTTTTCAAAAATCTTAAAAAATTTAGGTGGCCTTTTTATTACTTAAATCGACGTACTGAGATGCCTACTGCTGGATACAGCCCTCAGAACCTCGCGGAATCAATCAAAACTGTGTAAAATCGCGAAACAAATGGAGGGCAAATTGACCCCGAATGTGTTATGTTTAAAGTCAAATAGAATAAGAAATATCATACTTACGAGAAATCTGACTGCGCCATTCGAATTTTCTGATCAAAATACGTAAGAAACAGTGAAAGAAGCTGCCGCATTCCACTTTTCATTTTTTGGGGTCAAAAAACACCAAAGGGGTTAACCTTACGTTTTTTTCAAAAATCTTAAAAAATTTAGGTGACCTTTTTATTACTTAAATCGACGTACTGAGATGCCTACTGCTGGATACAGCCCTCAGAACCTCGCGGAATCAATCAAAACTGTGTAAAATCGCGAAACAAATGGAGGGCAAATTGACCCCGAATGTGTTATGTTTAAAGTCAAATAAAATAAAAAATATCATACTTACGATAAATCTGACTGCGCCATTCGAATTTTCTGATCAAAATACGTAAGAAACAGTGAAAGAAGCTGCCGAATTCCACTTTTCATTTTTTGGGGTCAAAAAACACCAAAGGGGTTAACCTTACGTTTTTTTCAAAAATCTTAAAAAATTTAGGTGACCTTTTTATTACTTAAATCGACGTACTGAGATGCCTACTGCTGGATACAGCCCTTAGAACCTCGCGGAATCAATCAAAACTGTGTAAAATCACGAAACAAATGGAGGGCAAATTGACCCCGAATGTGTTATGTTTAAAGTCAAGTAAAATAAAAAATAACATACTTACGATAAATCTGACTGCGCCATTCAAATTTTCTGATCAAAATACGTAAGAAACAGTGAAAGAAGCTGCCGAATTCCACTTTTCATTTTTTGGGGTCAAAAAACACCAAAGGGGTTAACCTTACGTTTTTTTCAAAAATTTAAAAAAATTTAGGTGGCCTTTTTATTACTTAAATCGACGTACTGAGATGCCTACTGCTGGATACAGCCCTTAGAACCTCGCGGAATCAATCAAAACTGTGTAAATTCGCGAAACAAATGGAGGGCAAATTGACCCCGAATGTGTTATGTTTAAAGTCAAATAAAATAAGAAATATCATACTTACTAGAAATCTGACTGTGCCATTCGAATTTTCTGATCAAAATACGTAAGAAACAGTGAAAGAAGCTGCCGAATTCCACTTTTCATTTTTTGGGGTCAAAAAACACCAAAGGGGTTAACTTTACGTTTTTTTCAAAAATCTTAAAAAATTTAGGTGGCCTTTTTATTACTTAAATCGACGTACTGAGATGCCTACTGCTGGATACAGCCCTCAGAACCTCGCGGAATCAATCAAAACTGTGTAAAATCGCGAAACAAATGGAGGGCAAATTGACCCCGAATGTGTTATGTTTAAAGTCAAATAAAATAAAAAATATCATACTTACGATAAATCTGACTGCGCCATTCGAATTTTCTGATCAAAATACGTAAGAAACAGTGAAAGAAGCTGCCGAATTCCACTTTTCATTTTTTGGGGTCAAAAAACACCAAAGGGGTTAACCTTACGTTTTTTTCAAAAATCTTAAAAAATTTAGGTGGCCTTTTTATTACTTAAATCGACGTACTGAGATGCCTACTGCTGGATACAGCCCTCAGAACCTCGCGGAATCAATCAAAACTGTGTAAAATCGCGAAACAAATGGAGGGCAAATTGACCCCGAATGTGTTATGTTTAAAGTCAAATAAAATAAAAAATATCATACTTACGATAAATCTGACTGCGCCATTCGAATTTTCTGATCAAAATACGTAAGAAACAGTGAAAGAAGCTGCCGAATTCCACTTTTCATTTTTTGGGGTCAAAAACCACCAAAGGGGTTGACCTTACGTTTTTTTCAAAAATCTTAAAAAATTTAGGTGGCCTTTTTATTACTTAAATCGACGTACTGAGATGCCTACTGCTGGATACAGCTCTCAGAACCTCGCGGAATCAATCAAAACTGTGTAAAATCGCGAAACAAATGGAGGGCAAATTGACCCCGAATGTGTTATGTTTAAAGTCAAATAGAATAAGAAATATCATACTTACGAGAAATCTGACTGCGCCATTCGAATTTTCTGATCAAAATACGTAAGAAACAGTGAAAGAAGCTGCCGAATTCCACTTTTCATTTTTTGGGGTCAAAAAACACCAAAGGGGTTAACCTTACGTTTTTTTCAAAAATCTTAAAAAATTTAGGTGGCCTTTGTATTACTTAAATCGACGTACTGAGATGCCTACTGCTGGATACAGCCCTCAGAACCTCGCGGAATCAATCAAAACTGTGTAAAATCGCGAAACAAATCGAGGGCAAAATGACCCCGAATGTATTATGTTTAAAGTCAAATAAAATAAAAAATCTCACACTTACGAGAAATGTGATGGTGCCATTCAAATTTTCTGATCAAAATACGTAAGAAAGAGTGAAAGAAGCTGCCGAATTCCACTTTTCATTTTTTGGGGTCAAAAAACACCAAAGGGGTTAACCTTACGTTTTTTTCAAAAATCTTAAAAAATTTAGGTGGCCTTTTTATTACGTAAATCGACGTACTGAGATGCCACCTGCTGGATACAGCCCTCAGAACCTCGCGGAATCAATCAAAACTGTGTAAAATCGCGAAACAAATAGAGGGCAAAATGACCCCGAATGTGTTATGTTTAAAGTCAAATAAAATAAAAAATCTCACACTTACGAGAAATGTGACTGTGCCATTCAAATTTTCTGATCAAAATACGTAAGAAAGAGTGAAAGAAGCTGCCGAATTCCACTTTTCATTTTTTGGGGTCAAAAAACACCAAAGGGGTTAACCTTACGTTTTTTTCAAAAATCTTAAAAAATTTAGGTGGCCTTTTTATTACTTAAATCGACGTACTGAGATGCCTACTGCTGGATACAGCCCTCAGAACCTCGCGGAATCAATCAAAACTGTGTAAAATCGCGAAACAAATGGAGGGCAAATTGACCCCGAATGTGTTATGTTTAAAGTCAAATAAAATAAAAAATATCATACTTACGATAAATCTGACTGCGCCATTCGAATTTTCTGATCAAAATACGTAAGAAACAGTGAAAGAAGCTGCCGAATTCCACTTTTCATTTTTTGGGGTCAAAAACCACCAAAGGGGTTAACCTTACGTTTTTTTCAAAAATCTTAAAAAATTTAGGTGGCCTTTTTATTACTTAAATCGACGTACTGAGATGCCTACTGCTGGATACAGCCCTCAGAACCTCGCGGAATCAATCAAAACTGTGTAAAATCGCGAAACAAATGGAGGGCAAATTGACCCCGAATGTGTTATGTTTAAAGTCAAATAGAATAAGAAATATCATACTTACGAGAAATCTGACTGCGCCATTCGAATTTTCTGATCAAAATACGTAAGAAACAGTGAAAGAAGCTGCCGCATTCCACTTTTCATTTTTTGGGGTCAAAAAACACCAAAGGGGTTAACCTTACGTTTTTTTCAAAAATCTTAAAAAATTTAGGTGACCTTTTTATTACTTAAATCGACGTACTGAGATGCCTACTGCTGGATACAGCCCTCAGAACCTCGCGGAATCAATCAAAACTGTGTAAAATCGCGAAACAAATGGAGGGCAAATTGACCCCGAATGTGTTATGTTTAAAGTCAAATAAAATAAAAAATATCATACTTACGATAAATCTGACTGCGCCATTCGAATTTTCTGATCAAAATACGTAAGAAACAGTGAAAGAAGCTGCCGAATTCCACTTTTCATTTTTTGGGGTCAAAAAACACCAAAGGGGTTAACCTTACGTTTTTTTCAAAAATCTTAAAAAATTTAGGTGACCTTTTTATTACTTAAATCGACGTACTGAGATGCCTACTGCTGGATACAGCCCTTAGAACCTCGCGGAATCAATCAAAACTGTGTAAATTCGCGAAACAAATGGAGGGCAAATTGACCCCGAATGTGTTATGTTTAAAGTCAAATAAAATAAGAAATATCATACTTACTAGAAATCTGACTGTGCCATTCGAATTTTCTGATCAAAATACGTAAGAAACAGTGAAAGAAGCTGCCGAATTCCACTTTTCATTTTTTGGGGTCAAAAAACACCAAAGGGGTTAACTTTACGTTTTTTTCAAAAATCTTAAAAAATTTAGGTGGCCTTTTTATTACTTAAATCGACGTACTGAGATGCCTACTGCTGGATACAGCCCTCAGAACCTCGCGGAATCAATCAAAACTGTGTAAAATCGCGAAACAAATGGAGGGCAAATTGACCCCGAATGTGTTATGTTTAAAGTCAAATAAAATAAAAAATATCATACTTACGATAAATCTGACTGCGCCATTCGAATTTTCTGATCAAAATACGTAAGAAACAGTGAAAGAAGCTGCCGAATTCCACTTTTCATTTTTTGGGGTCAAAAAACACCAAAGGGGTTAACCTTACGTTTTTTTCAAAAATCTTAAAAAATTTAGGTGGCCTTTTTATTACTTAAATCGACGTACTGAGATGCCTACTGCTGGATACAGCCCTCAGAACCTCGCGGAATCAATCAAAACTGTGTAAAATCGCGAAACAAATGGAGGGCAAATTGACCCCGAATGTGTTATGTTTAAAGTCAAATAAAATAAAAAATATCATACTTACGATAAATCTGACTGCGCCATTCGAATTTTCTGATCAAAATACGTAAGAAACAGTGAAAGAAGCTGCCGAATTCCACTTTTCATTTTTTGGGGTCAAAAACCACCAAAGGGGTTGACCTTACGTTTTTTTCAAAAATCTTAAAAAATTTAGGTGGCCTTTTTATTACTTAAATCGACGTACTGAGATGCCTACTGCTGGATACAGCTCTCAGAACCTCGCGGAATCAATCAAAACTGTGTAAAATCGCGAAACAAATGGAGGGCAAATTGACCCCGAATGTGTTATGTTTAAAGTCAAATAGAATAAGAAATATCATACTTACGAGAAATCTGACTGCGCCATTCGAATTTTCTGATCAAAATACGTAAGAAACAGTGAAAGAAGCTGCCGAATTCCACTTTTCATTTTTTGGGGTCAAAAAACACCAAAGGGGTTAACCTTACGTTTTTTTCAAAAATCTTAAAAAATTTAGGTGGCCTTTGTATTACTTAAATCGACGTACTGAGATGCCTACTGCTGGATACAGCCCTCAGAACCTCGCGGAATCAATCAAAACTGTGTAAAATCGCGAAACAAATCGAGGGCAAAATGACCCCGAATGTATTATGTTTAAAGTCAAATAAAATAAAAAATCTCACACTTACGAGAAATGTGATGGTGCCATTCAAATTTTCTGATCAAAATACGTAAGAAAGAGTGAAAGAAGCTGCCGAATTCCACTTTTCATTTTTTGGGGTCAAAAAACACCAAAGGGGTTAACCTTACGTTTTTTTCAAAAATCTTAAAAAATTTAGGTGGCCTTTTTATTACGTAAATCGACGTACTGAGATGCCACCTGCTGGATACAGCCCTCAGAACCTCGCGGAATCAATCAAAACTGTGTAAAATCGCGAAACAAATAGAGGGCAAAATGACCCCGAATGTGTTATGTTTAAAGTCAAATAAAATAAAAAATCTCACACTTACGAGAAATGTGACTGTGCCATTCAAATTTTCTGATCAAAATACGTAAGAAAGAGTGAAAGAAGCTGCCGAATTCCACTTTTCATTTTTTGGGGTCAAAAAACACCAAAGGGGTTAACCTTACGTTTTTTTCAAAAATCTTAAAAAATTTAGGTGGCCTTTTTATTACTTAAATCGACGTACTGAGATGCCTACTGCTGGATACAGCCCTCAGAACCTCGCGGAATCAATCAAAACTGTGTAAAATCGCGAAACAAATGGAGGGCAAATTGACCCCGAATGTGTTATGTTTAAAGTCAAATAAAATAAAAAATATCATACTTACGATAAATCTGACTGCGCCATTCGAATTTTCTGATCAAAATACGTAAGAAACAGTGAAAGAAGCTGCCGAATTCCACTTTTCATTTTTTGGGGTCAAAAACCACCAAAGGGGTTAACCTTACGTTTTTTTCAAAAATCTTAAAAAATTTAGGTGGCCTTTTTATTACTTAAATCGACGTACTGAGATGCCTACTGCTGGATACAGCCCTCAGAACCTCGCGGAATCAATCAAAACTGTGTAAAATTGCGAAACAAATGGAGGGCAAATTGACCCCGAATGTGTTATGTTTAAAGTCAAATAAAATAAAAAATATCATACTTACGATGAATCTGACTGCGCCATTCGAATTTTCTGATCAAAATACGTAAGAAACAGTGAAAGAAGCTGCCGAATTCCACTTTTCATTTTTTGGGGTCAAAAACCACCAAAGGGGTTAACCTTACGTTTTTTTCAAAAATCTTAAAAAATTTAGGTGGCCTTTTTATTACTTAAATCGACGTACTGAGATGCCTACTGCTGGATACAGCTCTCAGAACCTCGCGGAATCAATCAAAACTGTGTAAAATCGCGAAACAAATGGAGGGCAAATTGACCCCGAATGTGTTATGTTTAAAGTCAAGTAAAATAAAAAATAACATACTTACGATAAATCTGACTGCGCCATTCGAATTTTCTGATCAAAATACGTATGAAAGAGTGAAAGAAGCTGCCGAATTCCGCTTTTCATTTTTTGGGGTCAAAAAACACCAAAGGGGTTAACCTTACGTTTTTTTCAAAAATCTTAAAAAATTTAGGTGGCCTTTTTATTACTTAAATCGACGTACTGAGATGCCTACTGCTGGATACAGCCCTCAGAACCTCGCGGAATCAATCAAAACTGTGTAAAATCGCGAAACAAATGGAGGGCAAATTGACCCCGAATGTGTTATGTTTAAAGTCAAATAAAATAAAAAATATCATACTTACGATGAATCTGACTGCGCCATTCGAATTTTCTGATCAAAATACGTAAGAAACAGTGAAAGAAGCTGCCGAATTCCACTTTTCATTTTTTGGGGTCAAAAACCACCAAAGGGGTTAACCTTACGTTTTTTTCAAAAATCTTAAAAAATTTAGGTGGCCTTTTTATTACTTAAATCGACGTACTGAGATGCCTACTGCTGGATACAGCTCTCAGAACCTCGCGGAATCAATCAAAACTGTGTAAAATCGCGAAACAAATGGAGGGCAAATTGACCCCGAATGTGTTATGTTTAAAGTCAAGTAAAATAAAAAATAACATACTTACGATAAATCTGACTGCGCCATTCGAATTTTCTGATCAAAATACGTAAGAAAGAGTGAAAGAAGCTGCCGAATTCCGCTTTTCATTTTTTGGGGTCAAAAAACACCAAAGGGGTTAACCTTACGTTTTTTTCAAAAATCTTAAAAAATTTAGGTGGCCTTTTTATTACTTAAATCGACGTACTGAGATGCCTACTACTGGATACAGCCCTCAGAACCTCGCGGAATCAATCAAAACTGTGTAAAATCGCGAAACAAATCGAGGGCAAAATGACCCCGAATGTGTTATGTTTAAAGTCAAATAAAATAAAAAATCTCACACTTACGAGAAATCTGACTGTGCCATTCAAATTTTCTGATCAAAATACGTAAGAAAGAGTGAAAGAAGCTGCCGAATTCCACTTTTCATTTTTTGGGGTCAAAAAACACCAAAGGGGTTAACCTTACGTTTTTTTCAAAAATCTTAAAAAATTTAGGTGGCCTTTGTATTACTTAAATCGACGTACTGAGATGCCTACTACTGGATACAGCCCTCAGAACCTCGCGGAATCAATCAAAACTGTGTAAAATCGCGAAACAAATGGAGGGCAAATTGACCCCGAATGTGTTATGTTTAAAGTCAAATAAAATAAAAAATATCATACTTACGATAAATCTGACTGCGCCATTCGAATTTTCTGATCAAAATACGTAAGAAACAGTGAAAGAAGCTGCCGAATTCCACTTTTCATTTTTTGGGGTCAAAAAACACCAAAGGGGTTAACCTTAAGTTTTTTTCAAAAATCTTAAAAAATTTAGGTGGCCTTTTTATTACTTAAATCGACGTACTGAGATGCCTACTGCTGGATACAGCCCTCAGAACCTCGCGGAATCAATCAAAACTGTGTAAAATCGCGAAACAAATGGAGGGCAAATTGACCCCGAATGTGTTATGTTTAAAGTCAAATAAAATAAAAAATATCATACTTACGATAAATCTGACTGCGCCATTCGAATTTTCTGATCAAAATACGTAAGAAACAGTGAAAGAAGCTGCCGAATTCCACTTTTCATTTTTTGGGGTCAAAAAACACCAAAGGGGTTAACCTTACGTTTTTTTTCAAAAATCTTAAAAAATTTAGGTGGCCTTTTTATTACTTAAATCGACGTACTGAGATGCCTACTGCTGGATACAGCTCTCAGAACCTCGCGGAATCAATCAAAACTGTGTAAAATCGCGAAACAAATGGAGGGCAAATTGACCCCGAATGTGTTATGTTTAAAGTCAAGTAAAATAAAAAATAACATACTTACGATAAATCTGACTGCGCCATTCGAATTTTCTGATCAAAATACGTAAGAAACAGTGAAAGAAGCTGCCGAATTCCACTTTTCATTTTTTGGGGTCAAAAAACACCAAAGGGGTTAACCTTACGTTTTTTTCAAAAATCTTAAAAAATTTAGGTGGCCTTTTTATTACTTAAATCGACGTACTGAGATGCCTACTGCTGGATACAGCCCTCAGAACCTCGCGGAATCAATCAAAACTGTGTAAAATCGCGAAACAAATGGAGGGCAAAATGACCCCGAATGTGTTATGTTTAAAGTCAAATAAAATAAAAAATCTCACACTTACGAGAAATCTGACTGTGCCATTCGAATTTTCTGATCAAAATACGTAAGAAAGTGTGAAAGAAGCTGCCAAATTCCAATTTTCATTTTTTGGGGTCAAAAAACACCAAAGGGGTTAACCTTACGTTTTTTTCAAAAATCTTAAAAAATTTAGGTGGCCTTTGTATTACTTAAATCGACGTACTAAGATGCCTACTGCTGGATACAGCCCTCAGAACCTCGCGGAATCAATCAAAACTGTGTAAAATCGCGAAACAAATGGAGGGCAAATTGACCCCGAATGTGTTATGTTTAAAGTCAAATAAAATAAAAAATATCATACTTACGATGAATCTGACTGCGCCATTCGAATTTTCTGATCAAAATACGTAAGAAACAGTGAAAGAAGCTGCCGAATTCCACTTTTCATTTTTTGGGGTCAAAAACCACCAAAGGGGTTAACCTTACGTTTTTTTCAAAAATCTTAAAAAATTTAGGTGGCCTTTTTATTACTTAAATCGACGTACTGAGATGCCTACTGCTGGATACAGCCCTCAGAACCTCGCGGAATCAATCAAAACTGTGTAAAATCGCGAAACAAATGGAGGGCAAATTGACCTCGAATGTGTTATGTTTAAAGTCAAATAAAATAAAAAATATCATACTTACGATAAATCTGACTGCGCCATTCGAATTTTCTGATCAAAATACGTAAGAAACAGTGAAAGAAGCTGCCGAATTCCACTTTTCATTTTTTGGGGTCAAAAAACACCTTACGTTTTTTTCAAAAATCTTAAAAAATTTAGGTGGCCTTTTTATTACTTAAATCGACGTACTGAGATGCCTACTGCTGGATACAGCTCTCAGAATCTCGCGGAATCAATCAAAACTGTGTAAAATCGCGAAACAAATGGAGGGCAAATTGACCTCGAATGTGTTATGTTTAAAGTCAAATAAAATAAAAAATATCATACTTACGATAAATATGACTGCGCCATTCGAATTTTCTGATCAAAATACGTAAGAAACAGTGAAAGAAGCTGGCGAATTCCACTTTTCATTTTTTGGGGTCAAAAAACACCAAAGGGGTTAACCTTACGTTTTTTTCAAAAATCTTAAAAAATTTAAGTGGCCTTTTTATTACTTAAATCGACGTACTCAGATGCCTACTGCTGGATACAGCCCTCAGAACCTCGCGGAATCAATCAAAACTGTGTAAAATCGCGAAACAAATGGAGGGCAAATTGACCCCGAATGTGTTATGTTTAAAGTCAAATAAAATAAAAAATATCATACTTACGATAAATATGACTGCGCCATTCGAATTTTCTGATCAAAATACGTAAGAAACAGTGAAAGAAGCTGCCGAATTCCACTTTTCATTTTTTGGGGTCAAAAAACACCAAAGGGGTTAACCTTACGTTTTTTTCAAAAATCTTAAAAAATTTAGGTGGCCTTTTTATTACTTAAATCGACGTACTGAGATGCCTACTGCTGGATACAGCCCTCAGAACCTCGCGGAATCAATCAAAACTGTGTAAAATCGCGAAACAAATGGAGGGCAAATTGACCCCAAATGTGTTATGTTTAAAGTCAAATAAAATAAAAAATATCATACTTACGATAAATCTGACTGCGCCATTCGAATTTTCTGATCAAAATACGTAAGAAACAGTGAAAGAAGCTGCCGAATTCCACTTTTCATTTTTTGGGGTCAAAAAACACCAAAGGGGTTAACCTTACGTTTTTTTCAAAAATCTTAAAAAATTTAAGTGGCCTTTGTATTACTTAAATCGACGTACTGAGATGCCTACTGCTGGATACAGCTCTCAGAACCTCGCGGAATCAATCAAAACTGTGTAAAATCGCGAAACAAATGGAGGGCAAATTGACCCCGAATGTGTTATGTTTAAAGTCAAATAAAATAAAAAATATCATACTTACGATAAATCTGACTGCGCCATTCGAATTTTCTGATCAAAATACGTAAGAAACAGTGAAAGAAGCTGGCGAATTCCACTTTTCATTTTTTGGGGTCAAAAAACACCAAAGGGGTTAACCTTACGTTTTTTTCAAAAATCTTAAAAAATTTAGGTGGCCTTTTTATTACTTAAATCGACGTACTGAGATGCCTACTGCTGGATACAGCCCTCAGAACCTCGCGGAATCAATCAAAACTGTGTAAAATCGCGAAACAAATGGAGGGCAAATTGACCCCGAATGTGTTATGTTTAAAGTCAAATAAAATAAAAAATATCATACTTACGATAAATCTGACTGCGCCATTCGAATTTTCTGATCAAAATACGTAAGAAACAGTGAAAGAAGCTGCCGAATTCCACTTTTCATTTTTTGGGGTCAAAAAACACCAAAGGGGTTAACCTTACGTTTTTTTCAAAAATCTTAAAAAATTTAGGTGGCCTTTTTATTACTTAAATCGACGTACTGAGATGCCTACTGCTGGATACAGCCCTCAGAACCTCGCGGAATCAATCAAAACTGTGTAAAATCGCGAAACAAATGGAGGGCAAATTGACCCCGAATGTGTTATGTTTAAAGTCAAATAAAATAAAAAATATCATACTTACGATAAATCTGACTGCGCCATTCGAATTTTCTGATCAAAATACGTAAGAAACAGTGAAAGAAGCTGGCGAATTCCACTTTTCATTTTTTGGGGTCAAAAAACACCAAAGGGGTTAACCTTACGTTTTTTTCAAAAATCTTAAAAAACTTAAGTGGCCTTTTTATTACTTAAATCGACGTACTGAGATGCCTACTGCTGGATACAGCCCTCAGAACCTCGCGGAATCAATCAAAACTGTGTAAAATCGCGAAACAAATGGAGGGCAAATTGACCCCGAATGTGTTATGTTTAAAGTCAAATAAAATAAAAAATATCATACTTACGATAAATCTGACTGCGCCATTCGAATTTTCTGATCAAAATACGTAAGAAACAGTGAAAGAAGCTGCCGAATTCCACTTTTCATTTTTTGGGGTCAAAAACCACCAAAGGGGTTAACCTTACGTTTTTTTCAAAAATCTTAAAAAATTTAGGTGGCCTTTTTATTACTTAAATCGACGTACTGAGATGCCTACTGCTGGATACAGCCCTCAGAACCTCAAATGGAGGGCAAATGGAGGGCAAATTGACCCCGAATGTGTTATGTTTAAAGTCAAGTAAAATAAAAAATAACATACTTACGATAAATTTGACTGCGCCATTCGAATTTTCTGATCAAAATACGTAAGAAACAGTGAAAGAAGCTGCCGAATTCCACTTTTCATTTTTTGGGGTCAAAAAACACCAAAGGGGTTAACCTTACGTTTTTTTCAAAAATCTTAAAAAATTTAGGTGGCCTTTTTATTACTTAAATCGACGTACTGAGATGCCTACTGCTGGATACAGCCCTCAGAACCTCGCGGAATCAATCAAAACTGTGTAAAATCGCGAAACAAATGGAGGGCAAATTGACCCCGAATGTGTTATGTTTAAAGTCAAGTAAAATAAAAAATAACATACTTACGATAAATCTGACTGCGCCATTCGAATTTTCTGATCAAAATACGTAAGAAACAGTGAAAGAAGCTGCCGAATTCCACTTTTCATTTTTTGGGGTCAAAAAACACCAAAGGGGTTAACCTTACGTTTTTTTCAAAAATTTTAAAAAAATTTAGGTGGCCTTTTTATTACTTAAATCGACGTACTGAGATGCCTACTGCTGGATACAGCCCTCAGAACCTCGCGGAATCAATCAAAACTGTGTAAAATCGCGAAACAAATGGAGGGCAAATTGACCCCGAATGTGTTATGTTTAAAGTCAAGTAAAATAAAAAATAACATACTTACGATAAATCTGACTGCGCCATTCGAATTTTCTGATCAAAATACGTAAGAAACAGTGAAAGAAGCTGCCGAATTCCACTTTTCATTTTTTGGGGTCAAAAAACACCAAAGGGGTTAACCTTACGTTTTTTTTCAAAAATCTTAAAAAATTTAGGTGGCCTTTTTATTACTTAAATCGACGTACTGAGATGCCTACTGCTGGATACAGCCCTCAGAACCTCGCGGAATCAATCAAAACTGTGTAAAATCGCGAAACAAATGGAGGGCAAATTGACCCCGAATGTGTTATGTTTAAAGTCAAATAAAATAAAAAATATCATACTTACGATAAATCTGACTGCGCCATTCGAATTTTCTGATCAAAATACGTAAGAAACAGTGAAAGAAGCTGCCGAATTCCACTTTTCATTTTTTGGGGTCAAAAACCACCAAAGGGGTTAACCTTACGTTTTTTTCAAAAATCTTAAAAAATTTAGGTGGCCTTTTTATTACTTAAATCGACGTACTGAGATGCCTACTGCTGGATACAGCCCTCAGAACCTCAAATGGAGGGCAAATGGAGGGCAAATTGACCCCGAATGTGTTATGTTTAAAGTCAAGTAAAATAAAAAATAACATACTTACGATAAATTTGACTGCGCCATTCGAATCTTCTGATCAAAATACGTAAGAAACAGTGAAAGAAGCTGCCGAATTCCACTTTTCATTTTTTGGGGTCAAAAAACACCAAAGGGGTTAACCTTACGTTTTTTTCAAAACTCTTAAAAAATTTAGGTGGCCTTTTTATTACTTAAATCGACGTACTGAGATGCCTACTGCTGGATACAGCCCTCAGAACCTCGCGGAATCAATCAAAACTGTGTAAAATCGCGAAACAAATGGAGGGCAAATTGACCCCGAATGTGTTATGTTTAAAGTCAAGTAAAATAAAAAATAACATACTTACGATAAATCTGACTGCGCCATTCGAATTTTCTGATCAAAATACGTAAGAAACAGTGAAAGAAGCTGCCGAATTCCACTTTTCATTTTTTGGGGTCAAAAAACAGCAAAGGGGTTAACCTTACGTTTTTTTCAAAAATTTTAAAAAAATTTAGGTGGCCTTTTTATTACTTAAATCGACGTACTGAGATGCCTACTGCTGGATACAGCCCTCAGAACCTCGCGGAATCAATCAAAACTGTGTAAAATCGCGAAACAAATGGAGGGCAAATTGACCCCGAATGTGTTATGTTTAAAGTCAAGTAAAATAAAAAATAACATACTTACGATAAATCTGACTGCGCCATTCGAATTTCCTGATCAAAATACGTAAGAAACAGTGAAAGAAGCTGCCGAATTCCACTTTTCATTTTTTGGGGTCAAAAAACACCAAAGGGGTTAACCTTACGTTTTTTTCAAAAATCTTAAAAAATTTAGGTGGCCTTTTTATTACTTAAATCGACGTACTGAGATGCCTACTGCTGGATACAGCCCTCAGAACCTCGCGGAATCAATCAAAACTGTGTAAAATCGCGAAACAAATGGAGGGCAAATTGACCCCGAATGTGTTATGTTTAAAGTCAAATAAAATAAAAAATATCATACTTACGATAAATCTGACTGCGCCATTCGAATTTTCTGATCAAAATACGTAAGAAACAGTGAAAGAAGCTGCCGAATTCCACTTTTCATTTTTTGGGGTCAAAAAACACCAAAGGGGTTAACCTTACGTTTTTTTCAAAAATCTTAAAAAATTTAGGTGGCCTTTTTATTACTTAAATCGACATACTGAGATGCCTACTGCTGGATACAGCCCTCAGAACCTCGCGGAATCAATCAAAACTGTGTAAAATCGCGAAACAAATGGAGGGCAAATTGACCCCGAATGTGTTATGTTTAAAGTCAAATAAAATAAAAAATATCATACTTACGATAAATCTGACTGCGCCATTCGAATTTTCTGATCAAAATACGTAAGAAACAGTGAAAGAAGCTGCCGAATTCCACTTTTCATTTTTTGGGGTCAAAAACCACCAAAGGGGTTAACCTTACGTTTTTTTCAAAAATCTTAAAAAATTTAGGTGGCCTTTTTATTACTTAAATCGACGTACTGAGATGCCTACTGCTGGATACAGCCCTCAGAACCTCGCGGAATCAATCAAAACTGTGTAAAATCGCGAAACAAATGGAGGGCAAATTGACCCCGAATGTGTTATGTTTAAAGTCAAATAAAATAAAAAATATCATACTTACGATAAATCTGACTGCGCCATTCGAATTTTCTGATCAAAATACGTAAGAAACAGTGAAAGAAGCTGCCGAATTCCACTTTTCATTTTTTGGGGTCAAAAAACACCAAAGGGGTTAACCTTACCTTTTTTTCAAAAATCTTAAAAAATTTAAGTGGCCTTTTTATTACTTAAATCGACGTACTGAGATGCCTACTGATGGATACAGCCCTCAGAACCTCGCGGAATCAATCAAAACTGTGTAAAATCGCGAAACAAATGGAGGGCAAATTGACCCCGAATGTGTTATGTTTAATGTCAAGTAAAATAAAAAATAACATACTTACGATAAATCTGACAGCGCCATTCGAATTTTCTGATCAAAATACGTAAGAAACAGTGAAAGAAGCTGCCGAATTCCACTTTTCATTTTTTGGGGTCAAAAAACACCAAAGGGGTTAGTTAACCTTACGTTTTTTTCAAAAATCTTAAAAAATTTAGGTGGCCTTTTTATTACTTAAATCGACGTACTGAGATGCCTACTGCTGGATACAGCCCTCAGAACCTCGCGGAATCAATCAAAACTGTGTAAAATCGCGAAACAAATGGAGGGCAAATTGACCCCGAATGTGTTATGTTTAAAGTCAAATAAAATAAAAAATATCATACTTACGATAAATCTGACTGCGCCATTCGAATTTTCTGATCAAAATACGTAAGAAACAGTGAAAGAAGCTGCCGAATTCCACTTTTCATTTTTTGGGGTCAAAAAACACCAAAGGGGTTAACCTTACGTTTTTTTCAAAAATCTTAAAAAATTTAGGTGGCCTTTTTATTACTTAAATCGACGTACTGAGATGCCTACTGCTGGATACAGCCCTCAGAACCTCGCGGAATCAATCAAAACTGTGTAAAATCGCGAAACAAATGGAGGGCAAATTGACCCCGAATGTGTTATGTTTAAAGTCAAATAAAATAAAAAATATCATACTTACGATAAATCTGACTGCGCCATTCCAATTTTCTGATCAAAATACGTAAGAAACAGTGAAAGAAGCTGCCGAATTCCACTTTTCATTTTTTGGGGTCAAAAACCACCAAAGGGGTTAACCTTACGTTTTTTTCAAAAATCTTAAAAAATTTAGGTGGCCTTTTTATTACTTAAATCGACGTACTGAGATGCCTACTGCTGGATACAGCCCTCAGAACCTCGCGAAATCAATCAAAACTGTGGAAAATCGCGAAACAAATGGAGGGCAAATTGACCCCGAATGTGTTATGTTTAAAGTCAAATAAAATAAAAAATATCATACTTACGATAAATCTGACTGCGCCATTCGAATTTTCTGATCAAAATACGTAAGAAACAGTGAAAGAAGCTGCCGAATTCCACTTTTCATTTTTTGGGGTCAAAAAACACCAAAGGGGTTAACCTTACGTTTTTTTCAAAAATCTTAAAAAATTTAGGTGGCCTTTTTATTACTTAAATCGACGTACTGAGATGCCTACTGCTGGATACAGCCCTCAGAACCTCGCGGAATCAATCAAAACTGTGTAAAATCGCGAAACAAATGGAGGGCAAATTGACCCCGAATGTGTTATGTTTAAAGTCAAATAAAATAAAAAATATCATACTTACGATAAATCTGACTGCGCCATTCGAATTTTCTGATCAAAATACGTAAGAAACAGTGAAAGAAGCTGCCGAATTCCACTTTTCATTTTTTGGGGTCAAAAACCACCAAAGGGGTTAACCTTACGTTTTTTTCAAAAATCTTAAAAAATTTAGGTGGCCTTTTTATTACTTAAATCGACGTACTGAGATGCCTACTGCTGGATACAGCCCTCAGAACCTCGCGGAATCAATCAAAACTGTGTAAAATCGCGAAACAAATGGAGGGCAAATTGACCCCGAATGTGTTATGTTTAAAGTCAAATAAAATAAAAAATATCATACTTACGATAAATCTGACTGTGCCATTCGAATTTTCTGATCAAAATACGTAAGAAACAGTGAAAGAAGCTGCCGAATTCCACTTTTCATTTTTTGGGGTCAAAAAACACCAAAGGGGTTAACCATACGTTTTTTTCAAAAATCTTAAAAAATTTAGGTGGCCTTTTTATTACTTAAATCGACGTACTGAGATGCCTACTGCTGGATACAGCTCTCAGAACCTCGCGGAATCAATCAAAACTGTGTAAAATCGCGAAACAAATGGAGGGCAAATTGACCCCGAATTTGTTATGTTTAAAGTCAAATAAAATAAAAAATATTATACTTACGATAAATCTGACTGCGCCATTCGAATTTTCTGATCAAAATACGTAAGAAACAGTGAAAGAAGCTGCCGAATTCCACTTTTCATTTTTTGGGGTCAAAAAACACCAAAGGGGTTAACCTTACGTTTTTTTCAAAAATCTTAAAAAATTTAAGTGGCCTTTTTATTACTTAAATCGACGTACTGAGATGCCTACTGCTGGATACAGCCCTCAGAACCTCGCGGAGTCAATCAAAACTGTGTAAAATCGCGAAACAAATGGAGGGCAAATTGACCCCGAATGTGTTATGTTTAAAGTCAAATAAAATAAAAAATATCATACTTACGATAAATCTGACTGCGCCATTCGAATTTTCTGATCAAAATACGTAAGAAACAGTGAAAGAAGCTGCCGAATTCCACTTTTCATTTTTTGGGGTCAAAAAACACCAAAGGGGTTAACCTTACGTTTTTTTCAAAAATCTTAAAAACTTTAGGTGGCCTTTTTATTACTTAAATCGACGTACTGAGATGCCTACTGCTGGATACAGCCCTCAGAACCTCGCGGAATCAATCAAAACTGTGTAAAATCGCGAAACAAATGGAGGGCAAATTGACCCCGAATGTGTTATGTTTAAAGTCAAATAAAATAAAAAATATCATACTTACGATAAATCTGACTGCGCTATTCGAATTTTCTGATCAAAATACGTAAGAAACAGTGAAAGAAGCTGCCGAATTCCACTTTTCATTTTTTGGGGTCAAAAAACACCAAAGGGGTTAACCTTACGTTTTTTTCAAATATCTTAAAAAATTTAGGTGGCCTTTTTATTACTTAAATCGACGTACTGAGATGCCTACTTCTGGATACAGCTCTCAGAACCTCGCGGAATCAATCAAAACTGTGTAAAATCGCGAAACAAATGGAGGGCAAATTGACCCCGAATGTGTTATGTTTAAAGTCAAATAAAATAAAAAATATCATACTTACGATAAATCTGACTGCGCCATTCGAATTTTCTGATCAAAATACGTAAGAAACAGTGAAAGAAGCTGCCGAATTCCACTTTTCATTTTTTGGGGTCAAAAACCACCAAAGGGGTTAACCTTACGTTTTTTTCAAAAATCTTAAAAAATTTAGGTGGCCTTTTTATTACTTAAATCGACGTACTGAGATGCCTACTGCTGGATACAGCCCTCTGAGCCTCGCGGAATCAATCAAAACTGTGTAAAATCGCGAAACAAATGGAGGGCAAATTGACCCCGAATGTGTTATGTTTAAAGTCAAATAAAATAAAAAATATCATACTTACGATAAATCTGACTGCGCCATTCGAATTTTCTGATCAAAATACGTAAGAAACAGTGAAAGAAGCTGCCGAATTCCACTTTTCATTTTTTGGGGTCAAAAAACACCAAAGGGGTTAACCTTACGTTTTTTTCAAAAATCTTAAAAAATTTAGGTGGCCTTTTTATTACTTAAATCGACGTACTGAGATGCCTACTGCTGGATACAGCTCTCAGAACCTCGCGGAATCAATCAAAACTGTGTAAAATCGCGAAACAAATGGAGGGCAAATTGACCCCGAATGTGTTATGTTTAAAGTCAAATAAAATAAAAAATATCATACTTACGATAAATCTGACTGCGCCATTCGAATTTTCTGTTCAAAATACGTAAGAAACAGTGAAAGAAGCTGCCGAATTCCACTTTTCATTTTTTGGGGTCAAAAAACACCAAAGGGGTTAACCTTACGTTTTTTTCAAAAATTTTAAAAAATTTAGGTGGCCTTTTTATTACTTAAATCGACGTACTGAGATGCCTACTGCTGGATACAGCCCTCAGAACCTCGCGGAATCAATCAAAACTGTGTAAAATCGCGAAACAAATGGAGGGCAAATTGACCCCGAATGTGTTATGTTTAAAGTCAAGTAAAATAAAAAATAACATACTTACGATAAATTTGACTGCGCCATTCGAATTTTCTGATCAAAATACGTAAGCAACAGTGAAAGAAGCTGCCGAATTCCACTTTTCATTTTTTGGGGTCAAAAAACACCAAAGGGGTTAACCTTACGTTTTTTTCAAAAATCTTAAAAAATTTAGGTGGCCTTCTTATTACTTAAATCGACGTACTGAGATGCCTACTGCTGGATACAGCCCTCAGAACCTCGCGGAATCAATCAAAACTGTGTAAAATCGCGAAACAAATGGAGGGCAAATTGACCCCGAATGTGTTATGTTTAAAGTCAAATAAAATAAAAAATATCATACTTACGATAAATCTGACTGCGCCATTCGAATTTTCTGATCAAAATACGTAAGAAACAGTGAAAGAAGCTGCCGAATTCCACTTTTCATTTTTTGGGGTCAAAAACCACCAAAGGGGTTAACCTTACGTTTTTTTCAAAAATCTTAAAAAATTTAGGTGGCCTTTTTATTACTTAAATCGACGTACTGAGATGCCTACTGCTGGATACAGCCCTCTGAACCTCGCGGAATCAATCAAAACTGTGTAAAATTGCGAAACAAATGGAGGGCAAATTGACCCCGAATGTGTTATGTTTAAAGTCAAATAAAATAAAAAATATCATACTTACGATAAATCTGACTGCGCCATTCGAATTTTCTAATCAAAATACGTAAGAAACAGTGAAAGAAGCTGCCGAATTCCACTTTTCATTTTTTGGGGTCAAAAAACACCAAAGGGGTTAACCTTACGTTTTTTTCAAAAATCCTAAAAAATTTAGGTGGCCTTTTTATTACTTAAATCGACGTACTGAGATGCCTACTTCTGGATACAGCTCTCAGAACCTCGCGGAATCAATCAAAACTGTGTAAAATCGCGAAACAAATGGAGGGCAAATTGACCCCGAATGTGTTATGTTTAAAGTCAAATAAAATAAAAAAATATCATACTTACGATAAATCTGACTGCGCCATTCGAATTTTCTGATCAAAATACGTAAGAAACAGTGAAAGAAGCTGCCGAATTCCACTTTTCATTTTTTGGGGTCAAAAAACACCAATGGGGTTAACCTTACGTTTTTTTCAAAAATCTTAAAAAATTTAGGTGGCCTTTTTATTACTTAAATCGACGTACTGAGATGCCTACTGCTGGATACAGCTCTCAGACCCTCGCGGAATCAATCAAAACTGTGTAAAATCGCGAAACAAATGGAGGGCAAATTGACCCCGAATGTGTTATGTTTAAAGTCAAATAAAATAAAAAATATCATACTTACGATAAATCTGACTGCGCCATTCGAATTTTCTGATCAAAATACGTAAGAAACAGTGAAAGAAGCTGCCGAATTCCACTTTTCATTTTTTGGGGTCAAAAAACACCAAAGGGGTTAACCTTACGTTTTTTTCAAAAATCTTAAAAACTTTAGGTGGCCTTTTTATTACTTAAATCGACGTACTGAGATGCCTACTGCTGGATACAGCCCTCAGAACCTCGCGGAATCAATCAAAACTGTGTAAAATCGCGAAACAAATAGAGGGCAAATTGACCCCGAATGTGTTATGTTTAAAGTCAAATAAAATAAAAAATATCATACTTACGATAAATCTGACTGCGCCATTCGAATTTTCTGATCAAAATACGTAAGAAACAGTGAAAGAAGCTGCCGAATTCCACTTTTCATTTTTTGGGGTCAAAAAACACCAAAGGGGTTAACCTTACGTTTTTTTCAAATATCTTAAAAAATTTAGGTGGCCTTTTTATTACTTAAATCGACGTACTGAGATGCCTACTTCTGGATACAGCTCTCAGAACCTCGCGGAATCAATCAAAACTGTGTAAAATCGCGAAACAAATGGAGGGCAAATTGACCCCGAATGTGTTATGTTTAAAGTCAAATAAAATAAAAAATATCATACTTACGATAAATCTGACTGCGCCATTCGAATTTTCTGATCCAAATACGTAAGAAACAGTGAAAGAAGCTGCCGAATTCCACTTTTCATTTTTTGGGGTCAAAAACCACCAAAGGGGTTAACCTTACGTTTTTTTCAAAAATCTTAAAAAATTTAGGTGGCCTTTTTATTACTTAAATCGACGTACTGAGATGCCTACTGCTGGATACAGCCCTCTGAGCCTCGCGGAATCAATCAAAACTGTGTAAAATCGCGAAACAAATGGAGGGCAAATTGACCCCGAATGTGTTATGTTTAAAGTCAAATAAAATAAAAAATATCATACTTACGATAAATCTGACTGCGCCATTCGAATTTTCTGATCAAAATACGTAAGAAACAGTGAAAGAAGCTGCCGAATTCCACTTTTCATTTTTTGGGGTCAAAAAACACCAAAGGGGTTAACCTTACGTTTTTTTCAAAAATCTTAAAAAATTTAGGTGGCCTTTTTATTACTTAAATCGACGTACTGAGATGCCTACTGCTGGATACAGCGCTCAGAACCTCGCGGAATCAATCAAAACTGTGTAAAATCGCGAAACAAATGGAGGGCAAATTGACCCCGAATGTGTTATGTTTAAAGTCAAATAAAATAAAAAATATCATACTTACGATAAATCTGACTGCGCCATTCGAATTTTCTGTTCAAAATACGTAAGAAACAGTGAAAGAAGCTGCCGAATTCCACTTTTCATTTTTTGGGGTCAAAAAACACCAAAGGGGTTAACCTTACGTTTTTTTCAAAAATTTTAAAAAATTTAGGTGGCCTTTTTATTACTTAAATCGACGTACTGAGATGCCTACTGCTGGATACAGCCCTCAGAACCTCGCGGAATCAATCAAAACTGTGTAAAATCGCGAAACAAATGGAGGGCAAATTGACCCCGAATGTGTTATGTTTAAAGTCAAGTAAAATAAAAAATAACATACTTACGATAAATCTGACTGCGCCATTCGAATTTTCTGATCAAAATACGTAAGAAACAGTGAAAGAAGCTGCCGAATTCCACTTTTCATTTTTTGGGGTCAAAAAACACCAAAGGGGTTAACCTTACGTTTTTTTCAAAAATCTTAAAAAATTTAGGTGGCCTTCTTATTACTTAAATCGACGTACTGAGATGCCTACTGCTGGATACAGCCCTCAGAACCTCGCGGAATCAATCAAAACTGTGTAAAATCGCGAAACAAATGGAGGGCAAATTGACCCCGAATGTGTTATGTTTAAAGTCAAATAAAATAAAAAATATCATACTTACGATAAATCTGACTGCGCCATTCGAATTTTCTGATCAAAATACGTAAGAAACAGTGAAAGAAGCTGCCGAATTCCACTTTTCATTTTTTGGGGTCAAAAACCACCAAAGGGGTTAACCTTACGTTTTTTTCAAAAATCTTAAAAAATTTAGGTGGCCTTTTTATTACTTAAATCGACGTACTGAGATGCCTACTGCTGGATACAGCCCTCTGAACCTCGCGGAATCAATCAAAACTGTGTAAAATTGCGAAACAAATGGAGGGCAAATTGACCCCGAATGTGTTATGTTTAAAGTCAAATAAAATAAAAAATATCATACTTACGATAAATCTGACTGCGCCATTCGAATTTTCTAATCAAAATACGTAAGAAACAGTGAAAGAAGCTGCCGAATTCCACTTTTCATTTTTTGGGGTCAAAAAACACCAAAGGGGTTAACCTTACGTTTTTTTCAAAAATCCTAAAAAATTTAGGTGGCCTTTTTATTACTTAAATCGACGTACTGAGATGCCTACTTCTGGATACAGCTCTCAGAACCTCGCGGAATCAATCAAAACTGTGTAAAATCGCGAAACAAATGGAGGGCAAATTGACCCCGAATGTGTTATGTTTAAAGTCAAATAAAATAAAAAAATATCATACTTACGATAAATCTGACTGCGCCATTCGAATTTTCTGATCAAAATACGTAAGAAACAGTGAAAGAAGCTGCCGAATTCCACTTTTCATTTTTTGGGGTCAAAAAACACCAATGGGGTTAACCTTACGTTTTTTTCAAAAATCTTAAAAAATTTAGGTGGCCTTTTTATTACTTAAATCGACGTACTGAGATGCCTACTGCTGGATACAGCTCTCAGACCCTCGCGGAATCAATCAAAACTGTGTAAAATCGCGAAACAAATGGAGGGCAAATTGACCCCGAATGTGTTATGTTTAAAGTCAAATAAAATAAAAAATATCATACTTACGATAAATCTGACTGCGCCATTCGAATTTTCTGATCAAAATACGTAAGAAACAGTGAAAGAAGCTGCCGAATTCCACTTTTCATTTTTTGGGGTCAAAAAACACCAAAGGGGTTAACCTTACGTTTTTTTCAAAAATCTTAAAAACTTTAGGTGGCCTTTTTATTACTTAAATCGACGTACTGAGATGCCTACTGCTGGATACAGCCCTCAGAACCTCGCGGAATCAATCAAAACTGTGTAAAATCGCGAAACAAATAGAGGGCAAATTGACCCC
Source organism: Cantharis nigra (assembly GCA_958510845.1). Taxonomy (NCBI): domain Eukaryota; kingdom Metazoa; phylum Arthropoda; class Insecta; order Coleoptera; family Cantharidae; genus Cantharis; species Cantharis nigra. Next base: position 45,572,215 of record OY294030.1, on the reverse strand, counting down.
GAATGTGTTATGTTTAAAGTCAAATAAAATAAAAAATATCATACTTACGATAAATCTGACTGCGCCATTCGAATTTTCTGATCAAAATACGTAAGAAACAGTGAAAGAAGCTGCCGAATTCCACTTTTCATTTTTTGGGGTCAAAAAACACCAAAGGGGTTAACCTTACGTTTTTTTCAAATATCTTAAAAAATTTAGGTGGCCTTTTTATTACTTAAATCGACGTACTGAGATGCCTACTTCTGGATACAGCTCTCAGAACCTCGCGGAATCAATCAAAACTGTGTAAAATCGCGAAACAAATGGAGGGCAAATTGACCCCGAATGTGTTATGTTTAAAGTCAAATAAAATAAAAAATATCATACTTACGATAAATCTGACTGCGCCATTCGAATTTTCTGATCCAAATACGTAAGAAACAGTGAAAGAAGCTGCCGAATTCCACTTTTCATTTTTTGGGGTCAAAAAACACCAAAGGGGTTAGTTAACCTTACGTTTTTTTCAAAAATCTTAAAAAATTTAGGTGGCCTTTTTATTACTTAAATCGACGTACTGAGATGCCTACTGCTGGATGCAGCCCTCAGAACCTCGCGGAATCAATCAAAACTGTGTAAAATCGCGAAACAAATGGAGGGCAAATTGACCCCGAATGTGTTATGTTTAAAGTCAAATAAAATAAAAAATATCATACTTACGATAAATCTGACTGCGCCATTCGAATTTTCTGATCAAAATACGTAAGAAACAGTGAAAGAAGCTGCCGAATTCCACTTTTCATTTTTTGGGGTCAAAAAACACCAAAGGGGTTAACCTTACGTTTTTTTCAAAAATCTTAAATAATTTAAGTGGCCTTTTTATTACTTAAATCGACGTACTGAGATGCCTACTGCTGGATACAGCCCTCAGAACCTCGCGGAATCAATCAAAACTGTGTAAAATCGCGAAACAAATGGAGGGCAAATTGACCCCGAATGTGTTATGTTTAAAGTCAAATAAAATAAAAAATATCATACTTACGATAAATCTGACTGCGCCATTCGAATTTTCTGATCAAAATACGTAAGAAACAGTGAAAGAAGCTGCCGAATTCCACTTTTCATTTTTTGGGGTCAAAAAACACCAAAGGGGTTGACCTTACGTTTTTTTCAAAAATCTTATAAACTTTAGGTGGCCTTTTTATTACTTAAATCGACGTACTGAGATGCCTACTGCTGGATACAGCCCTCAGAACCTCGCGGAATCAATCAAAACTGTGTAAAATCGCGAAACAAATGGAGGGCAAATTGACCCCGAATGTGTTATGTTTAAAGTCAAATAAAATAAAAAATATCATACTTACGATAAATCTGACTGCGCCATTCGAATTTTCTGATCAAAATACGTAAGAAACAGTGAAAGAAGCTGCCGAATTCCACTTTTCATTTTTTGGGGTCAAAAAACACCAAAGGGGTTAACCTTACGTTTTTTTCAAATATCTTAAAAAATTTAGGTGGCCTTTTTATTACTTAAATCGACGTACTGAGATGCCTACTTCTGGATACAGCTCTCAGAACCTCGCGGAATCAATCAAAACTGTGTAAAATCGCGAAACAAATGGAGGGCAAATTGACCCCGAATGTGTTATGTTTAAAGTCAAATAAAATAAAAAATATCATACTTACGATAAATCTGACTGCGCCATTCGAATTTTCTGATCAAAATACGTAAGAAACAGTGAAAGAAGCTGCCGAATTCCACTTTTCATTTTTTGGGGTCAAAAACCACCAAAGGGGTTAACCTTACGTTTTTTTCAAAAATCTTAAAAAATTTAGGTGGCCTTTTTATTACTTAAATCGACGTACTGAGATACCTACTGCTGGATACAGCCCTCTGAGCCTCGCGGAATCAATCAAAACTGTGTAAAATCGCGAAACAAATGGAGGGCAAATTGACCCCGAATGTGTTATGTTTAAAGTCAAATAAAATAAAAAATATCATACTTACGATAAATCTGACTGCGCCATTCGAATTTTCTGATCAAAATACGTAAGAAACAGTAAAAGAAGCTGCCGAATTCCACTTTTCATTTTTTGGGGTCAAAAAACACCAAAGGGGTTAACCTTACGTTTTTTTCAAAAATCTTAAAAAATTTAGGTGGCCTTTTTATTACTTAAATCGACGTACTGAGATGCCTACTGCTGGATACAGCTCTCAGAACCTCGCGGAATCAATCAAAACTGTGTAAAATCGCGAAACAAATGGAGGGCAAATTGACCCCGAATGTGTTATGGTTAAAGTCAAATAAAATAAAAAATATCATACTTACGATAAATCTGACTGCGCCATTCGAATTTTCTGTTCAAAATACGTAAGAAACAGTGAAAGAAGCTGCCGAATTCCACTTTTCATTTTTGGGGGTCAAAAAACACCAAAGGGGGTAACCTTACGTTTTTTTCAAAAATTTTAAAAAATTTAGGTGGCCTTTTTATTACTTAAATCGACGTACTGAGATGCCTACTGCTGGATACAGCCCTCAGAACCTCGCGGAATCAATCAAAACTGTGTAAAATCGCGAAACAAATGGAGGGCAAATTGACCCCGAATGTGTTATGTTTAAAGTCAAGTAAAATAAAAAATAACATACTTACGATAAATCTGACTGCGCCATTCGAATTTTCTGATCAAAATACGTAAGAAACAGTGAAAGAAGCTGCCGAATTCCACTTTTCATTTTTTGGGGTCAAAAAACACCAAAGGGGTTAACCTTACGTTTTTTTCAAAAATCTTAAAAAATTTAGGTGGCCTTCTTATTACTTAAATCGACGTACTGAGATGCCTACTGCTGGATACAGCCCTCAGAACCTCGCGGAATCAATCAAAACTGTGTAAAATCGCGAAACAAATGGAGGGCAAATTGACCCCGAATGTGTTATGTTTAAAGTCAAATAAAATAAAAAATATCATACTTACGATAAATCTGACTGCGCCATTCGAATTTTCTGATCAAAATACGTAAGAAACAGTGAAAGAAGCTGCCGAATTCCACTTTTCATTTTTTGGGGTCAAAAACCACCAAAGGGGTTAACCTTACGTTTTTTTCAAAAATCTTAAAAAATTTAGGTGGCCTTTTTATTACTTAAATCGACGTACTGAGATGCCTACTGCTGGATACAGCCCTCTGAACCTCGCGGAATCAATCAAAACTGTGTAAAATCGCGAAACAAATGGAGGGCAAATTGACCCCGAATGTGTTATGTTTAAAGTCAAATAAAATAAAAAATATCATACTTACGATAAATCTGACTGCGCCATTCGAATTTTCTGATCAAAATACGTAAGAAACAGTGAAAGAAGCTGCCGAATTCCACTTTTCATTTTTTGGGGTCAAAAAACACCAAAGGGGTTAACCTTACGTTTTTTTCAAAAATCTTAAAAAATTTAGGTGGCCTTTTTATTACTTAAATCGACGTACTGAGATGCCTACTTCTGGATACAGCTCTCAGAACCTCGCGGAATCAATCAAAACTGTGTAAAATCGCGAAACAAATGGAGGGCAAATTGACCCCGAATGTGTTATGTTTAAAGTCAAATAAAATAAAAAAATATCATACTTACGATAAATCTGACTGCGCCATTCGAATTTTCTGATCAAAATACGTAAGAAACAGTGAAAGAAGCTGCCGAATTCCACTTTTCATTTTTTGGGGTCAAAAAACACCAATGGGGTTAACCTTACGTTTTTTTCAAAAATCTTAAAAAATTTAGGTGGCCTTTTTATTACTTAAATCGACGTACTGAGATGCCTACTGCTGGATACAGCTCTCAGACCCTCGCGGAATCAATCAAAACTGTGTAAAATCGCGAAACAAATGGAGGGCAAATTGACCCCGAATGTGTTATGTTTAAAGTCAAATAAAATAAAAAATATCATACTTACGATAAATCTGACTGCGCCATTCGAATTTTCTGATCAAAATACGTAAGAAACAGTGAAAGAAGCTGCCGAATTCTACTTTTCATTTTTTGGGGTCAAAAAACACCAAAGGGGTTAACCTTACGTTTTTTTCAAAAATTTTTAAAAAAATTTAGGTGGCCTTTTTATTACTTAAATCGACGTACTGAGATGCCTACTGCTGGATACAGCTCTCAGAACCTCGCGGAATCAATCAAAACTGTGTAAAATCGCGAAACAAATGGAGGGCAAATTGACCCCGAATGTGTTATGTTTAAAGTCAAATAAAATAAAAAATATCATACTTACGATAAATCTGACTGCGCCATTCGAATTTTCTGATCAAAATACGTAAGAAACAGTGAAAGAAGCTGCCGAATTCCACTTTTCATTTTTTGGGGTCAAAAAACACCAAAGGGGTTAACCTTACGTTTTTTTCAAAAATCTTAAAAAATTTAGGTGGCCTTTTTATTACTTAAATCGACGTACTGAGATGCCTACTGCTGGATACAGCTCTCAGAACCTCGCGGAATCAATCAAAACTGTGTAAAATCGCGAAACAAATGGAGGGCAAATTGACCCCGAATGTGTTATGTTTAAAGTCAAATAAAATAAAAAATATCATACTTACGATAAATCTGACTGCGCCATTCGAATTTTCTGATCAAAATACGTAAGAAACAGTGAAAGAAGCTGCCGAATTCCACTTTTCATTTTTTGGGGTCAAAAAACACCAAAGGGGTTAACCTTACGTTTTTTTCAAAAATCTTAAAAAATTTAGGTGGCCTTTTTATTACTTAAATCGACGTACTGAGATGCCTACTGCTGGATACAGCCCTCAGAACCTCGCGGAATCAATCAAAACTGTGTAAAATCGCGAAACAAATGGAGGGCAAATTGACCCCGAATGTGTTATGTTTAAAGTCAAATAAAATAAAAAATATCATACTTACGATAAATCTGACTGCGCCATTCGAATTTTCTGATCAAAATACGTAAGAAACAGTGAAAGAAGCTGCCGAATTCCACTTTTCATTTTTTGGGGTCAAAAAACACCAAAGGGGTTAACCTTACGTTTTTTTCAAAAATCTTAAAAAATTTAGGTGGCCTTTTTATTACTTAAATCGACGTACTGAGATGCCTACTGCTGGATGCAGCCCTCAGAACCTCGCGGAATCAATCAAAACTGTGTAAAATCGCGAAACAAATGGAGGGCAAATTGACCCCGAATGTGTTATGTTTAAAGTCAAAGAAAATAAAAAATATCATACTTACGATAAATCTGACTGCGCCATTCGAATTTTCTGATCAAAATACGTAAGAAACAGTGAAAGAAGCTGCCGAATTCCACTTTTCATTTTTTGGGGTCAAAAAACACCAAAGGGGTTAACCTTACGTTTTTTTCAAAAATCTTAAAAAATTTAGGTGGCCTTTTTATTACTTAAATCGACGTACTGAGATGCCTACTGCTGGATACAGCCCTCAGAACCTCGCGGAATCAATCAAAACTGTGTAAAATCGCGAAACAAATGGAGGGCAAATTGACCCCGAATGTGTTATGTTTAAAGTCAAATAAAATAAAAAATATCATACTTACGATAAATCTGACTGCGCCATTCGAATTTTCTGATCAAAATACGTAAGAAACAGTGAAAGAAGCTGCCGAATTCCACTTTTCATTTTTTGGGGTCAAAAAACACCAAAGGGGTTAACCTTACGTTTTTTTCAAAAATCTTAAAAAATTTAGGTGGCCTTTTTATTACTTAAATCGACGTACTGAGATGCCTACTGCTGGATGCAGCCCTCAGAACCTCGCGGAATCAATCAAAACTGTGTAAAATCGCGAAACAAATGGAGGGCAAATTGACCCCGAATGTGTTATGTTTAAAGTCAAATAAAATAAAAATATCATACTTACGATAAATCTGACTGCGCCATTCGAATTTTCTGATCAAAATACGTAAGAAACAGTGAAAGAAGCTGCCGAATTCCACTTTTCATTTTTTGGGGTCAAAAAACACCAAAGGGGTTAACCTTACGTTTTTTTCAAAAATCTTAAAAAATTTAGGTGGCCTTTTTATTACTTAAATCGACGTACTGAGATGCCTACTGCTGGATACAGCCCTCAGAACCTCGCGGAATCAATCAAAACTGTGTAAAATCGCGAAACAAATGGAGGGCAAATTGACCCCGAATGTGTTATGTTTAAAGTCAAATAAAATAAAAAATATCATACTTACGATAAATCTGACTGCGCCATTCGAATTTTCTGATCAAAATACGTAAGAAACAGTGAAAGAAGCTGCCGAATTCCACTTTTCATTTTTTGGGGTCAAAAAACACCAAAGGGGTTAACCTTACGTTTTTTTCAAAAATCTTAAAAAATTTAGGTGGCCTTTTTATTACTTAAATCGACGTACTGAGATGCCTACTGCTGGATGCAGCCCTCAGAACCTCGCGGAATCAATCAAAACTGTGTAAAATCGCGAAACAAATGGAGGGCAAATTGACCCCGAATGTGTTATGTTTAAAGTCAAAGAAAATAAAAAATATCATACTTACGATAAATCTGACTGCGCCATTCGAATTTTCTGATCAAAATACGTAAGAAACAGTGAAAGAAGCTGCCGAATTCCACTTTTCATTTTTTGGGGTCAAAAAACACCAAAGGGGTTAACCTTACGTTTTTTTCAAAAATCTTAAAAAATTTAGGTGGCCTTTTTATTACTTAAATCGACGTACTGAGATGCCTACTGCTGGATACAGCCCTCAGAACCTCGCGGAATCAATCAAAACTGTGTAAAATCGCGAAACAAATGGAGGGCAAATTGACCCCGAATGTGTTATGTTTAAAGTCAAATAAAATAAAAAATATCATACTTACGATAAATCTGACTGCGCCATTCGAATTTTCTGATCAAAATACGTAAGAAACAGTGAAAGAAGCTGCCGAATTCCACTTTTCATTTTTTGGGGTCAAAAAACACCAAAGGGGTTAACCTTACGTTTTTTTCAAAAATCTTAAAAAATTTAGGTGGCCTTTTTATTACTTAAATCGACGTACTGAGATGCCTACTGCTGGATACAGCCCTCAGAACCTCGCGGAATCAATCAAAACTGTGTAAAATCGCGAAACAAATGGAGGGCAAATTGACCCCGAATGTGTTATGTTTAAAGTCAAATAAAATAAAAAATATCATACTTACGATAAATCTGACTGCGCCATTCGAATTTTCTGATCAAAATACGTAAGAAACAGTGAAAGAAGCTGCCGAATTCCACTTTTCATTTTTTGGGGTCAAAAAACACCAAAGGGGTTAACCTTACGTTTTTTTCAAAAATCTTAAAAAATTTAGGTGGCCTTTTTATTACTTAAATCGACGTACTGAGATGCCTACTGCTGGATACAGCCCTCAGAACCTCGCGGAATCAATCAAAACTGTGTAAAATCGCGAAACAAATGGAGGGCAAATTGACCCCGAATGTGTTATGTTTAAAGTCAAATAAAATAAAAATATCATACTTACGATAAATCTGACTGCGCCATTCGAATTTTCTGATCAAAATACGTAAGAAACAGTGAAAGAAGCTGCCGAATTCCACTTTTCATTTTTTGGGGTCAAAAAACACCAAAGGGGTTAACCTTACGTTTTTTTCAAAAATCTTAAAAAATTTAGGTGGCCTTTTTATTACTTAAATCGACGTACTGAGATGCCTACTGCTGGATACAGCCCTCAGAACCTCGCGGAATCAATCAAAACTGTGTAAAATCGCGAAACAAATGGAGGGCAAATTGACCCCGAATGTGTTATGTTTAAAGTCAAATAAAATAAAAAATATCATACTTACGATAAATCTGACTGCGCCATTCGAATTTTCTGATCAAAATACGTAAGAAACAGTGAAAGAAGCTGCCGAATTCCACTTTTCATTTTTTGGGGTCAAAAAACACCAAAGGGGTTAACCTTACGTTTTTTTCAAAAATCTTAAAAAATTTAGGTGGCCTTTTTATTACTTAAATCGACGTACTGAGATGCCTACTGCTGGATGCAGCCCTCAGAACCTCGCGGAATCAATCAAAACTGTGTAAAATCGCGAAACAAATGGAGGGCAAATTGACCCCGAATGTGTTATGTTTAAAGTCAAATAAAATAAAAATATCATACTTACGATAAATCTGACTGCGCCATTCGAATTTTCTGATCAAAATACGTAAGAAACAGTGAAAGAAGCTGCCGAATTCCACTTTTCATTTTTTGGGGTCAAAAAACACCAAAGGGGTTAACCTTACGTTTTTTTCAAAAATCTTAAAAAATTTAGGTGGCCTTTTTATTACTTAAATCGACGTACTGAGATGCCTACTGCTGGATACAGCCCTCAGAACCTCGCGGAATCAATCAAAACTGTGTAAAATCGCGAAACAAATGGAGGGCAAATTGACCCCGAATGTGTTATGTTTAAAGTCAAATAAAATAAAAAATATCATACTTACGATAAATCTGACTGCGCCATTCGAATTTTCTGATCAAAATACGTAAGAAACAGTGAAAGAAGCTGCCGAATTCCACTTTTCATTTTTTGGGGTCAAAAAACACCAAAGGGGTTAACCTTACGTTTTTTTCAAAAATCTTAAAAAATTTAGGTGGCCTTTTTATTACTTAAATCGACGTACTGAGATGCCTACTGCTGGATGCAGCCCTCAGAACCTCGCGGAATCAATCAAAACTGTGTAAAATCGCGAAACAAATGGAGGGCAAATTGACCCCGAATGTGTTATGTTTAAAGTCAAAGAAAATAAAAAATATCATACTTACGATAAATCTGACTGCGCCATTCGAATTTTCTGATCAAAATACGTAAGAAACAGTGAAAGAAGCTGCCGAATTCCACTTTTCATTTTTTGGGGTCAAAAAACACCAAAGGGGTTAACCTTACGTTTTTTTCAAAAATCTTAAAAAATTTAGGTGGCCTTTTTATTACTTAAATCGACGTACTGAGATGCCTACTGCTGGATACAGCCCTCAGAACCTCGCGGAATCGATCAAAACTGTGTAAAATCGCGAAACAAATGGAGGGCAAATTGACCCCGAATGTGTTATGTTTAAAGTCAAATAAAATAAAAAATATCATACTTACGATAAATCTGACTGCGCCATTCGAATTTTCTGATCAAAATACGTAAGAAACAGTGAAAGAAGCTGCCGAATTCCACTTTTCATTTTTTGGGGTCAAAAAACACCAAAGGGGTTAACCTTACGTTTTTTTCAAAAATCTTAAAAAATTTAGGTGGCCTTTTTATTACTTAAATCGACGTACTGAGATGCCTACTGCTGGATACAGCCCTCAGAACCTCGCGGAATCAATCAAAACTGTGTAAAATCGCGAAACAAATGGAGGGCAAATTGACCCCGAATGTGTTATGTTTAAAGTCAAATAAAATAAAAAATATCATACTTACGATAAATCTGACTGCGCCATTCGAATTTTCTGATCAAAATACGTAAGAAACAGTGAAAGAAGCTGCCGAATTCCACTTTTCATTTTTTGGGGTCAAAAAACACCAAAGGGGTTAACCTTACGTTTTTTTCAAAAATCTTAAAAAATTTAGGTGGCCTTTTTATTACTTAAATCGACGTACTGAGATGCCTACTGCTGGATACAGCCCTCAGAACCTCGCGGAATCAATCAAAACTGTGTAAAATCGCGAAACAAATGGAGGGCAAATTGACCCCGAATGTGTTATGTTTAAAGTCAAATAAAATAAAAATATCATACTTACGATAAATCTGACTGCGCCATTCGAATTTTCTGATCAAAATACGTAAGAAACAGTGAAAGAAGCTGCCGAATTCCACTTTTCATTTTTTGGGGTCAAAAAACACCAAAGGGGTTAACCTTACGTTTTTTTCAAAAATCTTAAAAAATTTAGGTGGCCTTTTTATTACTTAAATCGACGTACTGAGATGCCTACTGCTGGATACAGCCCTCAGAACCTCGCGGAATCAATCAAAACTGTGTAAAATCGCGAAACAAATGGAGGGCAAATTGACCCCGAATGTGTTATGTTTAAAGTCAAATAAAATAAAAAATATCATACTTACGATAAATCTGACTGCGCCATTCGAATTTTCTGATCAAAATACGTAAGAAACAGTGAAAGAAGCTGCCGAATTCCACTTTTCATTTTTTGGGGTCAAAAAACACCAAAGGGGTTAACCTTACGTTTTTTTCAAAAATCTTAAAAAATTTAGGTGGCCTTTTTATTACTTAAATCGACGTACTGAGATGCCTACTGCTGGATGCAGCCCTCAGAACCTCGCGGAATCAATCAAAACTGTGTAAAATCGCGAAACAAATGGAGGGCAAATTGACCCCGAATGTGTTATGTTTAAAGTCAAAGAAAATAAAAAATATCATACTTACGATAAATCTGACTGCGCCATTCGAATTTTCTGATCAAAATACATAAGAAACAGTGAAAGAAGCTGCCGAATTCCACTTTTCATTTTTTGGGGTCAAAAAACACCAAAGGGGTTAACCTTACGTTTTTTTCAAAAATCTTAAAAAATTTAGGTGGCCTTTTTATTACTTAAATCGACGTACTGAGATGCCTACTGCTGGATACAGCCCTCAGAACCTCGCGGAATCAATCAAAACTGTGTAAAATCGCGAAACAAATGGAGGGCAAATTGACCCCGAATGTGTTATGTTTAAAGTCAAATAAAATAAAAAATATCATACTTACGATAAATCTGACTGCGCCATTCGAATTTTCTGATCAAAATACGTAAGAAACAGTGAAAGAAGCTGCCGAATTCCACTTTTCATTTTTTGGGGTCAAAAAACACCAAAGGGGTTAACCTTACGTTTTTTTCAAAAATCTTAAAAAATTTAGGTGGCCTTTTTATTACTTAAATCGACGTACTGAGATGCCTACTGCTGGATGCAGCCCTCAGAACCTCGCGGAATCAATCAAAACTGTGTAAAATCGCGAAACAAATGGAGGGCAAATTGACCCCGAATGTGTTATGTTTAAAGTCAAATAAAATAAAAATATCATACTTACGATAAATCTGACTGCGCCATTCGAATTTTCTGATCAAAATACGTAAGAAACAGTGAAAGAAGCTGCCGAATTCCACTTTTCATTTTTTGGGGTCAAAAAACACCAAAGGGGTTAACCTTACGTTTTTTTCAAAAATCTTAAAAAATTTAGGTGGCCTTTTTATTACTTAAATCGACGTACTGAGATGCCTACTGCTGGATACAGCCCTCAGAACCTCGCGGAATCAATCAAAACTGTGTAAAATCGCGAAACAAATGGAGGGCAAATTGACCCCGAATGTGTTATGTTTAAAGTCAAATAAAATAAAAAATATCATACTTACGATAAATCTGACTGCGCCATTCGAATTTTCTGATCAAAATACGTAAGAAACAGTGAAAGAAGCTGCCGAATTCCTCTTTTCATTTTTTGGGGTCAAAAAACACCAAAGGGGTTAACCTTACGTTTTTTTCAAAAATCTTAAAAAATTTAGGTGGCCTTTTTATTACTTAAATCGACGTACTGAGATGCCTACTGCTGGATGCAGCCCTCAGAACCTCGCGGAATCAATCAAAACTGTGTAAAATCGCGAAACAAATGGAGGGCAAATTGACCCCGAATGTGTTATGTTTAAAGTCAAAGAAAATAAAAAATATCATACTTACGATAAATCTGACTGCGCCATTCGAATTTTCTGATCAAAATACGTAAGAAACAGTGAAAGAAGCTGCCGAATTCCACTTTTCATTTTTTGGGGTCAAAAAACACCAAAGGGGTTAACCTTACGTTTTTTTCAAAAATCTTAAAAAATTTAGGTGGCCTTTTTATTACTTAAATCGACGTACTGAGATGCCTACTGCTGGATACAGCCCTCAGAACCTCGCGGAATCAATCAAAACTGTGTAAAATCGCGAAACAAATGGAGGGCAAATTGACCCCGAATGTGTTATGTTTAAAGTCAAATAAAATAAAAAATATCATACTTACGATAAATCTGACTGCGCCATTCGAATTTTCTGATCAAAATACGTAAGAAACAGTGAAAGAAGCTGCCGAATTCCTCTTTTCATTTTTTGGGGTCAAAAAACACCAAAGGGGTTAACCTTACGTTTTTTTCAAAAATCTTAAAAAATTTAGGTGGCCTTTTTATTACTTAAATCGACGTACTGAGATGCCTACTGCTGGATGCAGCCCTCAGAACCTCGCGGAATCAATCAAAACTGTGTAAAATCGCGAAACAAATGGAGGGCAAATTGACCCCGAATGTGTTATGTTTAAAGTCAAAGAAAATAAAAAATATCATACTTACGATAAATCTGACTGCGCCATTCGAATTTTCTGATCAAAATACGTAAGAAACAGTGAAAGAAGCTGCCGAATTCCACTTTTCATTTTTTGGGGTCAAAAAACACCAAAGGGGTTAACCTTACGTTTTTTTCAAAAATCTTAAAAAATTTAGGTGGCCTTTTTATTACTTAAATCGACGTACTGAGATGCCTACTGCTGGATACAGCCCTCAGAACCTCGCGGAATCAATCAAAACTGTGTAAAATCGCGAAACAAATGGAGGGCAAATTGACCCCGAATGTGTTATGTTTAAAGTCAAATAAAATAAAAAATATCATACTTACGATAAATCTGACTGCGCCATTCGAATTTTCTGATCAAAATACGTAAGAAACAGTGAAAGAAGCTGCCGAATTCCACTTTTCATTTTTTGGGGTCAAAAAACACCAAAGGGGTTAACCTTACGTTTTTTTCAAAAATCTTAAAAAATTTAGGTGGCCTTTTTATTACTTAAATCGACGTACTGAGATGCCTACTGCTGGATACAGCCCTCAGAACCTCGCGGAATCAATCAAAACTGTGTAAAATCGCGAAACAAATGGAGGGCAAATTGACCCCGAATGTGTTATGTTTAAAGTCAAATAAAATAAAAAATATCATACTTACGATAAATCTGACTGCGCCATTCGAATTTTCTGATCAAAATACGTAAGAAACAGTGAAAGAAGCTGCCGAATTCCACTTTTCATTTTTTGGGGTCAAAAAACACCAAAGGGGTTAACCTTCCGTTTTTTTCAAAAATCTTAAAAAATTTAGGTGGCCTTTTTATTACTTAAATCGACGTACTGAGATGCCTACTGCTGGATGCAGCCCTCAGAACCTCGCGGAATCAATCAAAACTGTGTAAAATCGCGAAACAAATGGAGGGCAAATTGACCCCGAATGTGTTATGTTTAAAGTCAAAGAAAATAAAAAATATCATACTTACGATAAATCTGACTGCGCCATTCAAATTTTCTGATCAAAATACGTAAGAAACAGTGAAAGAAGCTGCCGAATTCCACTTTTCATTTTTTGGGGTCAAAAAACACCAAAGGGGTTAACCTTACGTTTTTTTCAAAAATCTTAAAAAATTTAGGTGGCCTTTTTATTACTTAAATCGACGTACTGAGATGCCTATTGCTGGATACAGCCCTCAGAACCTCGCGGAATCAATCAAAACTGTGTAAAATCGCGAAACAAATGGAGGGCAAATTGACCCCGAATGTGTTATGTTTAAAGTCAAATAAAATAAAAAATATCATACTTACGATAAATCTGACTGCGCCATTCGAATTTTCTGATCAAAATACGTAAGAAACAGTGAAAGAAGCTGCCGAATTCCACTTTTCATTTTTTGGGGTCAAAAAACACCAAAGGGGTTAACCTTACGTTTTTTTCAAAAATCTTAAAAAATTTAGGTGGCCTTTTTATTACTTACATCGACGTCTGAGATGCCTACTGCTGGATACAGCCCTCAGAACCTCGCGGAATCAATCAAAACTGTGTAAAATCGCGAAACAAATGGAGGGCAAATTGACCCCGAATGTGTTATGTTTAAAGTCAAATAAAATAAAAAATATCATACTTACGATAAATCTGACTGCGCCATTCGAATTTTCTGATCAAAATACGTAAGAAACAGTGAAAGAAGCTGCCGAATTCCACTTTTCATTTTTTGGGGTCAAAAAACACCAAAGGGGTTAACCTTACGTTTTTTTCAAACATCTTAAAAAATTTAGGTGGCCTTTTTATTACTTAAATCGACGTACTGAGATGCCTACTGCTGGATACAGCCCTCAGAACCTCGCGGAATCAATCAAAACTGTGTAAAATCGCGAAACAAATGGAGGGCAAATTGACCCCGAATGTGTTATGTTTAAAGTCAAATAAAATAAAAAATATCATACTTACGATAAATCTGACTGCGCCATTCGAATTTTCTGATCAAAATACGTAAGAAACAGTGAAAGAAGCTGCCGAATTCCACTTTTCATTTTTTGGGGTCAAAAAACACCAAAGGGGTTAACCTTACGTTTTTTTCAAAAATCTTAAAAAATTTAGGTGGCCTTTTTATTACTTAAATCGACGTACTGAGATGCCTACTGCTGGATACAGCCCTCAGAACCTCGCGGAATCAATCAAAACTGTGTAAAATCGCGAAACAAATGGAGGGCTAATTGACCCCGAATGTGTTATGTTTAAAGTCAAATAAAATAAAAAATATCATACTTACGATAAATCTGACTGCGCCATTCGAATTTTCTGATCAAAATACGTAAGAAACAGTGAAAGAAGCTGCCGAATTCCACTTTTCATTTTTTGGGGTCAAAAAACACCAAAGGGGTTAACCTTCCGTTTTTTTCAAAAATCTTAAAAAATTTAGGTGGCCTTTTTATTACTTAAATCGACGTACTGAGATGCCTACTGCTGGATGCAGCCCTCAGAACCTCGCGGAATCAATCAAAACTGTGTAAAATCGCGAAACAAATGGAGGGCAAATTGACCCCGAATGTGTTATGTTTAAAGTCATAGAAAATAAAAAATATCATACTTACGATAAATCTGACTGCGCCATTCAAATTTTCTGATCAAAATACGTAAGAAACAGTGAAAGAAGCTGCCGAATTCCACTTTTCATTTTTTGGGGTCAAAAAACACCAAAGGGGTTAACCTTACGTTTTTTTCAAAAATCTTAAAAAATTTAGGTGGCCTTTTTATTACTTAAATCGACGTTTTGAGATGCCTACTGCTGGATACAGCCCTCAGAACCTCGCGGAATCAATCAAAACTGTGTAAAATCGCGAAACAAATGGAGGGCAAATTGACCCCGAATGTGTTATGTTTAAAGTCAAATAAAATAAAAAATATCATACTTACGATAAATCTGACTGCGCCATTCGAATTTTCTGATCAAAATACGTAAGAAACAGTGAAAGAAGCTGCCGAATTCCACTTTTCATCTTTTGGGGTCAAAAAACACCAAAGGGGTTAACCTTACGTTTTTTTCAAAAATCGTAAAAAATTTAGGTGGCCTTTTTATTACTTACATCGACGTCTGAGATGCCTACTGCTGGATACAGCCCCCAGAACCTCGCGGAATCAATCAAAACTGTGTAAAATCGCGAAACAAATGGAGGGCAAATTGACCCCGAATGTGTTATGTTTAAAGTCAAATAAAATAAAAAATATCATACTTACGATAAATCTGACTGCGCCATTCGAATTTTCTGATCGAAATACGTAAGAAACAGTGAAAGAAGCTGCCGAATTCCACTTTTCAATTTTTGGGGTCAAAAAACACCAAAGGAGTTTACGTTTTTTTCAAAAATCTTAAAAAATTTAGGTGGCCTTTTTATTACTTAAATCGACGTACTGAGATGCCTACTGCTGGATACAGCCCTCAGAACCTCGCGGAATCAATCAAAACTGTGTAAAATCGCGAAACAAATGGAGGGCAAATTGACCCCGAATGTGTTATGTTTAAAGTCAAATAAAATAAAAAATATCATACTTACGATAAATCTGACTGCGCCATTCGAATTTTCTGATCAAAATACGTAAGAAACAGTGAAAGAAGCTGCCGAATTCCACTTTTCATTTTTTGGGGTCAAAAAACACCAAAGGGGTTAACCTTACGTTTTTTTCAAAAATCTTAAAAAATTTAGGTGGCCTTTTTATTACTTAAATCGACGTACTGAGATGCCTACTGCTGGATACAGCCCTCAGAACCTCGCGGAATCAATCAAAACTGTGTAAAATCGCGAAACAAATGGAGGGCAAATTGACCCCGAATGTGTTATGTTTAAAGTCAAAGAAAATAAAAAATATCATACTTACGATAAATCTGACTGCGCCATTCAAATTTTCTGATCAAAATACGTAAGAAACAGTGAAAGAAGCTGCCGAATTCCACTTTTCATTTTTTGGGGTCAAAAAACACCAAAGGGGTTAACCTTATGTTTTTTTCAAAAATCTTAAAAAATTTAGGTGGCCTTTTTATTACTTAAATCGACGTACTGAGATGCCTATTGCTGGATACAGCCCTCAGAACCTCGCGGAATCAATCAAAACTGTGTAAAATCGCGAAACAAATGGAGGGCAAATTGACCCCGAATGTGTTATGTTTAAAGTCAAATAAAATAAAAAATATCATACTTACGATAAATCTGACTGCGCCATTCGAATTTTCTGATCAAAATACGTAAGAAACAGTGAAAGAAGCTGCCGAATTCCACTTTTCATTTTTTGGGGTCAAAAAACACCAAAGGGGTTAACCTTCCGTTTTTTTCAAAAATCTTAAAAAATTTAGGTGGCCTTTTTATTACTTAAATCGAAGTTTTGAGATGCCTACTGCTGGATACAGCCCTCAGAACCTCGCGGAATCAATCAAAACTGTGTAAAATCGCGAAACAAATGGAGGGCAAATTGACCCCGAATGTGTTATGTTTAAAGTCAAATAAAATAAAAAATATCATACTTACGATAAATCTGACTGCGCCATTCGAATTTTCTGATCGAAATACGTAAGAAACAGTGAAAGAAGCTGCCGAATTCCACTTTTCAATTTTTGGGGTCAAAAAACACCAAAGGAGTTTACGTTTTTTTCAAAAATCTTAAAAAATTTAGGTGGCCTTTTTATTACTTAAATCGACGTACTGAGATGCCTACTGCTGGATACAGCCCTCAGAACCTCGCGGAATCAATCAAAACTGTGTAAAATCGCGAAACAAATGGAGGGCAAATTGACCCCGAATGTGTTATGTTTAAAGTCAAATAAAATAAAAAATATCATACTTACGATAAATCTGACTGCGCCATTCGAATTTTCTGATCAAAATACGTAAGAAACAGTGAAAGAAGCTGCCGAATTCCACTTTTCATTTTTTGGGGTCAAAAAACACCAAAGGGGTTAACCTTACGTTTTTTTCAAAAATCTTAAAAAATTTAGGTGGCCTTTTTATTACTTAAATCGACGTACTGAGATGCCTACTGCTGGATACAGCCCTCAGAACCTCGCGGAATCAATCAAAACTGTGTAAAATCGCGAAACAAATGGAGGGCTAATTGACCCCGAATGTGTTATGTTTAAAGTCAAATAAAATAAAAAATATCATACTTACGATAAATCTGACTGCGCCATTCGAATTTTCTGATCAAAATACGTAAGAAACAGTGAAAGAAGCTGTCGAATTCCACTTTTCATTTTTTGGGGTCAAAAAACACCAAAGGGGTTAACCTTCCGTTTTTTTCAAAAATCTTAAAAAATTTAGGTGGCCTTTTTATTACTTAAATCGACGTACTGAGATGCCTACTGCTGGATGCAGCCCTCAGAACCTCGCGGAATCAATCAAAACTGTGTAAAATCGCGAAACAAATGGAGGGCAAATTGACCCCGAATGTGTTATGTTTAAAGTCAAAGAAAATAAAAAATATCATACTTACGATAAATCTGACTGCGCCATTCAAATTTTCTGATCAAAATACGTAAGAAACAGTGAAAGAAGCTGCCGAATTCCACTTTTCATTTTTTGGGGTCAAAAAACACCAAAGGGGTTAACCTTACGTTTTTTTCAAAAATCTTAAAAAATTTAGGTGGCCTTTTTATTACTTAAATCGACGTACTGAGATGCCTATTGCTGGATACAGCCCTCAGAACCTCGCGGAATCAATCAAAACTGTGTAAAATCGCGAAACAAATGGAGGGCAAATTGACCCCGAATGTGTTATGTTTAAAGTCAAATAAAATAAAAAATATCATACTTACGATAAATCTGACTGCGCCATTCGAATTTTCTGATCGAAATACGTAAGAAACAGTGAAAGAAGCTGCCGAATTCCACTTTTCAATTTTTGGGGTCAAAAAACACCAAAGGAGTTTACGTTTTTTTCAAAAATCTTAAAAAATTTAGGTGGCCTTTTTATTACTTAAATCGACGTACTGAGATGCCTACTGCTGGATACAGCCCTCAGAACCTCGCGGAATCAATCAAAACTGTGTAAAATCGCGAAACAAATGGAGGGCAAATTGACCCCGAATGTGTTATGTTTAAAGTCAAATAAAATAAAAAATATCATACTTACGATAAATCTGACTGCGCCATTCGAATTTTCTGATCAAAATACGTAAGAAACAGTGAAAGAAGCTGCCGAATTCCACTTTTCATTTTTTGGGGTCAAAAAACACCAAAGGGGTTAACCTTACGTTTTTTTCAAAAATCTTAAAAAATTTAGGTGGCCTTTTTATTACTTACATCGACGTCTGAGATGCCTACTGCTGGATACAGCCCTCAGAACCTCGCGGAATCAATCAAAACTGTGTAAAATCGCGAAACAAATGGAGGGCAAATTGACCCCGAATGTGTTATGTTTAAAGTCAAATAAAATAAAAAATATCATACTTACGATAAATCTGACTGCGCCATTCGAATTTTCTGATCGAAATACGTAAGAAACAGTGAAAGAAGCTGCCGAATTCCACTTTTCAATTTTTGGGGTCAAAAAACACCAAAGGAGTTTACGTTTTTTTCAAAAATCTTAAAAAATTTAGGTGGCCTTTTTATTACTTAAATCGACGTACTGAGATGCCTACTGCTGGATACAGCCCTCAGAACCTCGCGGAATCAATCAAAACTGTGTAAAATCGCGAAACAAATGGAGGGCAAATTGACCCCGAATGTGTTATGTTTAAAGTCAAATAAAATAAAAAATATCATACTTACGATAAATCTGACTGCGCCATTCGAATTTTCTGATCAAAATACGTAAGAAACAGTGAAAGAAGCTGCCGAATTCCACTTTTCATTTTTTGGGGTCAAAAAACACCAAAGGGGTTAACCTTCCGTTTTTTTCAAAAATCTTAAAAAATTTAGGTGGCCTTTTTATTACTTAAATCGACGTTTTGAGATGCCTACTGCTGGATACAGCCCTCAGAACCTCGCGGAATCAATCAAAACTGTGTAAAATCGCGAAACAAATGGAGGGCAAATTGACCCCGAATGTGTTATGTTTAAAGTCAAAGAAAATAAAAAATATCATACTTACGATAAATCTGACTGCGCAATTCGAATTTTCTGATCAAAATACGTAAGAAACAGTGAAAGAAGCTGCCGAATTCCACTTTTCATTTTTTGGGGTCAAAAAACACCAAAGGGGTTAACCTTACGTTTTTTTCAAAAATCTTAAAAAATTTAGGTGGCCTTTTTATTACTTAAATCGACGTTTTGAGATGCCTACTGCTGGATACAGCCCTCAGAACCTCGCGGAATCAATCAAAACTGTGTAAAATCGCGAAACAAATGGAGGGCAAATTGACCCCGAATGTGTTATGTTTAAAGTCAAATAAAATAAAAAATATCATACTTACGATAAATCTGACTGCGCCATTCGAATTTTCTGATCAAAATACGTAAGAAACAGTGAAAGAAGCTGCCGAATTCCACTTTTCATTTTTTGGGGTCAAAAAACACCAAAGGGGTTAACCTTACGTTTTTTTCAAAAATCTTAAAAAATTTAGGTGGCCTTTTTATTACTTAAATCGACGTACTGAGATGCCTACTGCTGGATACAGCCCTCAGAACCTCGCGGAATCAATCAAAACTGTGTAAAATCGCGAAACAAATGGAGGGCAAATTGACCCCGAATGTGTTATGTTTAAAGTCAAATAAAATAAAAAATATCATACTTACGAGAAATCTGACTGCGCCATTCGAATTTTCTGATCAAAATACGTAAGAAACAGTGAAAGAAGCTGCCGAATTCCACTTTTTATTTTTTGGGGTCAAAAAACACCAAAGGGGTTAACCTTACGTTTTTTTCAAAAATCTTAAAAAATTTAGGTGGCCTTTTTATTACTTAAATCGACGTACTGAGATGCCTACTGCTGGATACAGCCCTCAGAACCTCGCGGAATCAATCAAAACTGTGTAAAATCGCGAAACAAATGGAGGGCAAATTGACCCCGAATGTGTTATGTTTAAAGTCAAATAAAATAAAAAATATTATACTTACGATAAATCTGACTGCGCCATTCGAATTTTCTGATCAAAATACGTAAGAAACAGTGAAAGAAGCTGCCGAATTCCACTTTTCATTTTTTGGGGTCAAAAAACACCAAAGGGGTTAACCTTCCGTTTTTTTCAAAAATCTTAAAAAATTTAGGTGGCCTTTTTATTACTTAAATCGACGTACTGAGATGCCTACTGCTGGATGCAGCCCTCAGAACCTCGCGGAATCAATCAAAACTGTGTAAAATCGCGAAACAAATGGAGGGCAAATTGACCCCGAATGTGTTATGTTTAAAGTCAAAGAAAATAAAAAATATCATACTTACGATAAATCTGACTGCGCCATTCAAATTTTCTGATCAAAATACGTAAGAAACAGTGAAAGAAGCTGCCGAATTCCACTTTTCATTTTTTGGGGTCAAAAAACACCAAAGGGGTTAACCTTACGTTTTTTTCAAAAATCTTAAAAAATTTAGGTGGCCTTTTTATTACTTAAATCGACGTACTGAGATGCCTACTGCTGGATACAGCCCTCAGAACCTCGCGGAATCAATCAAAACTGTGTAAAATCGCGAAACAAATGGAGGGCAAATTGACCCCGAATGTGTTATGTTTAAAGTCAAAGAAAATAAAAAATATCATACTTACGATAAATCTGACTGCGCCATTCGAATTTTCTGATCAAAATACGTAAGAAACAGTGAAAGAAGCTGCCGAATTCCACTTTTCATTTTTTGGGGTCAAAAAACACCAAAGGGGTTAACCTTACGTTTTTTTCAAAAATCTTAAAAAATTTAGGTGGCCTTTTTATTACTTAAATCGACGTACTGAGATGCGTACTGCTGGATACAGCTCTCAGAACCTCGCGGAATCAATCAAAACTGTGTAAAATCGCGAAACAAATGGAGGGCAAATTGACCCCGAATGCGTTATGTTTAAAGTCAAATAAAATAAAAAATATCATACTTACGATAAATCTGACTGCGCCATTCGAATTTTCTGATCAAAATACGTAAGAAACAGTGAAAGAAGCTGCCGAATTCCACTTTTCATTTTTTGGGGTCAAAAAACACCAAAGGGGTTAACCTTACGTTTTTTTCAAACATCTTAAAAAATTTAGGTGGCCTTTTTATTACTTAAATCGACGTACTGAGATTGCTACTGTGGATACAGCCCTCAGAACCTCGCGGAATCAATCAAAACTGTGTAAAATCGCGAAACAAATGGAGGGCAAATTGACCCCGAATGTGTTATGTTTAAAGTCAAAGAAAATAAAAAATATCATACTTACGATAAATCTGACTGCGCCATTCGAATTTTCTGATCAAAATACGTAAGAAACAGTGAAAGAAGCTGCCGAATTCCACTTTTCATTTTTTGGGGTCAAAAAACACCAAAGGGGTTAACCTTCCGTTTTTTTCAAAAATCTTAAAAAATTTAGGTGGCCTTTTTATTACTTAAATCGACGTACTGAGATGCCTACTGCTGGATGCAGCCCTCAGAACCTCGCGGAATCAATCAAAACTGTGTAAAATCGCGAAACAAATGGAGGGCAAATTGACCCCGAATGTGTTATGTTTAAAGTCAAATAAAATAAAAAATATCATACTTACGAGAAATCTGACTGCGCCATTCGAATTTTCTGATCAAAATACGTAAGAAACAGTGAAAGAAGCTGCCGAATTCCACTTTTTATTTTTTGGGGTCAAAAAACACCAAAGGGGTTAACCTTACGTTTTTTTCAAAAATCTTAAAAAATTTAGGTGGCCTTTTTATTACTTAAATCGACGTACTGAGATGCCTACTGCTGGATACAGCCCTCAGAACCTCGCGGAATCAATCAAAACTGTGTAAAATCGCGAAACAAATGGAGGGCAAATTGACCCCGAATGTGTTATGTTTAAAGTCAAAGAAAATAAAAAATATCATACTTACGATAAATCTGACTGCGCCATTCGAATTTTCTGATCAAAATACGTAAGAAACAGTGAAAGAAGCTGCCGAATTCCGCTTTTCATTTTTTGGGGTCAAAAAACACCAAAGGGGTTAACCTTACGTTTTTTTCAAAAATCTTAAAAAATTTAGGTGGCCTTTTTATTACTTAAATCGACGTACTGAGATGCGTACTGCTGGATACAGCTCTCAGAACCTCGCGGAATCAATCAAAACTGTGTAAAATCGCGAAACAAATGGAGGGCAAATTGACCCCGAATGCGTTATGTTTAAAGTCAAATAAAATAAAAAATATCATACTTACGATAAATCTGACTGCGCCATTCGAATTTTCTGATCAAAATACGTAAGAAACAGTGAAAGAAGCTGCCGAATTCCACTTTTCATTTTTTGGGGTCAAAAAACACCAAAGGGGTTAACCTTACGTTTTTTTCAAAAATCTTAAAAAATTTAGGTGGCCTTTTTATTACTTAAATCGACGTACTGAGATGCGTACTGCTGGATACAGCTCTCAGAACCTCGCGGAATCAATCAAAACTGTGTAAAATCGCGAAACAAATGGAGGGCAAATTGACCCCGAATGCGTTATGTTTAAAGTCAAATAAAATAAAAAATATCATACTTACGATAAATCTGACTGCGCCATTCGAATTTTCTGATCAAAATACGTAAGAAACAGTGAAAGAAGCTGCCGAATTCCACTTTTCATTTTTTGGGGTCAAAAAACACCAAAGGGGTTAACCTTACGTTTTTTTCAAAAATCTTAAAAAATTTAGGTGGCCTTTTTATTACTTAAATCGACGTACTGAGATGCGTACTGCTGGATACAGCTCTCAGAACCTCGCGGAATCAATCAAAACTGTGTAAAATCGCGAAACAAATGGAGGGCAAATTGACCCCGAATGCGTTATGTTTAAAGTCAAATAAAATAAAAAATATCATACTTACGATAAATCTGACTGCGCCATTCGAATTTTCTGATCAAAATACGTAAGAAACAGTGAAAGAAGCTGCCGAATTCCACTTTTCATTTTTTGGGGTCAAAAAACACCAAAGGGGTTAACCTTCCGTTTTTTTCAAAAATCTTAAAAAATTTAGGTGGCCTTTTTATTACTTAAATCGACGTACTGAGATGCCTACTGCTGGATGCAGCCCTCAGAACCTCGCGGAATCAATCAAAACTGTGTAAAATCGCGAAACAAATGGAGGGCAAATTGACCCCGAATGTGTTATGTTTAAAGTCAAATAAAATAAAAAATATCATACTTACGATAAATCTGACTGCGCCATTCGAATTTTCTGATCAAAATACGTAAGAAACAGTGAAAGAAGCTGCCGAATTCCACTTTTCATTTTTTGGGGTCAAAAAACACCAAAGGGGTTAACCTTACGTTTTTTTCAAAAATCTTAAAAAATTTAGGTGGCCTTTTTATTACTTAAATCGACGTACTGAGATGCCTACTGCTGGATACAGCCCTCAGAACCTCGCGGAATCAATCAAAACTGTGTAAAATCGCGAAACAAATGGAGGGCAAATTGACCCCGAATGTGTTATGTTTAAAGTCAAATAAAATAAAACATATCATACTTACGAGAAATCTGACTGCGCCATTCGAATTTTCTGATCAAAATACGTAAGAAACAGTGAAAGAAGCTGCCGAATTCCACTTTTTATTTTTTGGGGTCAAAAAACACCAAAGGGGTTAACCTTACGTTTTTTTCAAAAATCTTAAAAAATTTAGGTGGCCTTTTTATTACTTAAATCGACGTACTGAGATGCCTACTGCTGGATACAGCCCTCAGAACCTCGCGGAATCAATCAAAACTGTGTAAAATCGCGAAACAAATGGAGGGCAAATTGACCCCGAATGTGTTATGTTTAAAGTCAAATAAAATAAAAAATATTATACTTACGATAAATCTGACTGCGCCATTCGAATTTTCTGATCAAAATACGTAAGAAACAGTGAAAGAAGCTGCCGAATTCCACTTTTCATTTTTTGGGGTCAAAAAACACCAAAGGGGTTAACCTTCCGTTTTTTTCAAAAATCTTAAAAAATTTAGGTGGCCTTTTTATTACTTAAATCGACGTACTGAGATGCCTACTGCTGGATGCAGCCCTCAGAACCTCGCGGAATCAATCAAAACTGTGTAAAATCGCGAAACAAATGGAGGGCAAATTGACCCCGAATGTGTTATGTTTAAAGTCAAAGAAAATAAAAAATATCATACTTACGATAAATCTGACTGCGCCATTCAAATTTTCTGATCAAAATACGTAAGAAACAGTGAAAGAAGCTGCCGAATTCCACTTTTCATTTTTTGGGGTCAAAAAACACCAAAGGGGTTAACCTTACGTTTTTTTCAAAAATCTTAAAAAATTTAGGTGGCCTTTTTATTACTTAAATCGACGTACTGAGATGCCTACTGCTGGATACAGCCCTCAGAACCTCGCGGAATCAATCAAAACTGTGTAAAATCGCGAAACAAATGGAGGGCAAATTGACCCCGAATGTGTTATGTTTAAAGTCAAAGAAAATAAAAAATATCATACTTACGATAAATCTGACTGCGCCATTCGAATTTTCTGATCAAAATACGTAAGAAACAGTGAAAGAAGCTGCCGAATTCCACTTTTCATTTTTTGGGGTCAAAAAACACCAAAGGGGTTAACCTTACGTTTTTTTCAAAAATCTTAAAAAATTTAGGTGGCCTTTTTATTACTTAAATCGACGTACTGAGATGCGTACTGCTGGATACAGCTCTCAGAACCTCGCGGAATCAATCAAAACTGTGTAAAATCGCGAAACAAATGGAGGGCAAATTGACCCCGAATGCGTTATGTTTAAAGTCAAATAAAATAAAAAATATCATACTTACGATAAATCTGACTGCGCCATTCGAATTTTCTGATCAAAATACGTAAGAAACAATGAAAGAAGCTGCCGAATTCCACTTTTCATTTTTTGGGGTCAAAAAACACCAAAGGGGTTAACCTTACGTTTTTTTCAAACATCTTAAAAAATTTAGGTGGCCTTTTTATTACTTAAATCGACGTACTGAGATTGCTACTGTGGATACAGCCCTCAGAACCTCGCGGAATCAATCAAAACTGTGTAAAATCGCGAAACAAATGGAGGGCAAATTGACCCCGAATGTGTTATGTTTAAAGTCAAAGAAAATAAAAAATATCATACTTACGATAAATCTGACTGCGCCATTCGAATTTTCTGATCAAAATACGTAAGAAACAGTGAAAGAAGCTGCCGAATTCCACTTTTCATTTTTTGGGGTCAAAAAACACCAAAGGGGTTAACCTTCCGTTTTTTTCAAAAATCTTAAAAAATTTAGGTGGCCTTTTTATTACTTAAATCGACGTACTGAGATGCCTACTGCTGGATGCAGCCCTCAGAACCTCGCGGAATCAATCAAAACTGTGTAAAATCGCGAAACAAATGGAGGGCAAATTGACCCCGAATGTGTTATGTTTAAAGTCAAATAAAATAAAAAATATCATACTTACGATAAATCTGACTGCGCCATTCGAATTTTCTGATCAAAATACGTAAGAAACAGTGAAAGAAGCTGCCGAATTCCACTTTTCATTTTTTGGGGTCAAAAAACACCAAAGGGGTTAACCTTACGTTTTTTTCAAAAATCTTAAAAAATTTAGGTGGCCTTTTTATTACTTAAATCGACGTACTGAGATGCCTACTGCTGGATGCAGCCCTCAGAACCTCGCGGAATCAATCAAAACTGTGTAAAATCGCGAAACAAATGGAGGGCAAATTGACCCCGAATGTGTTATGTTTAAAGTCAAATAAAATAAAAAATATCATACTTACGATAAATCTGACTGCGCCATTCGAATTTTCTGATCAAGATAGGTAAGAAACAGTGAAAGAAGCTGCCGAATTCCACTTTTCATTTTTTGGGGTCAAAAAACACCAAAGGGGTTAACCTTACGTTTTTTTCAAAAATCTTAAAAAATTTAGGTGGCCTTTTTATTACTTAAATCGACGTACTGAGATGCCTACTGCTGGATACAGCCCTCAGAACCTCGCGGAATCAATCAAAACTGTGTAAAATCGCGAAACAAATGGAGGGCAAATTGACCCCGAATGTGTTATGTTTAAAGTCAAAGAAAATAAAAAATATCATACTTACGATAAATCTGACTGCGCCATTCAAATTTTCTGATCAAAATACGTAAGAAACAGTGAAAGAAGTTGCCGAATTCCACTTTTCATTTTTTGGGGTCAAAAAACACCAAAGGGGTTAACCTTACGTTTTTTTCAAAAATCTTAAAAAATTTAGGTGGCCTTTTTATTACTTAAATCGACGTACTGAGATGCCTACTGCTGGATGCAGCCCTCAGAACCTCGCGGAATCAATCAAAACTGTGTAAAATCGCGAAACAAATGGAGGGCAAATTGACCCCGAATGTGTTATGTTTAAAGTCAAATAAAATAAAAAATATCATACTTACGATAAATCTGACTGCGCCATTCGAATTTTCTGATCAAAATACGTAAGAAACAGTGAAAGAAGCTGCCGAATTCCACTTTTCATTTTTTGGGGTCAAAAAACACCAAAGGGGTTAACCTTACGTTTTTTTCAAAAATCTTAAAAAATTTAGGTGGCCTTTTTATTACTTAAATCGACGTACTGAGATGCCTACTGCTGGATACAGCCCTCAGAACCTCGCGGAATCAATCAAAACTGTGTAAAATCGCGAAACAGATGGAGGGCAAATTGACCCCGAATGTGTTATGTTTAAAGTCAAATAAAATAAAAAATATCATACTTACGAGAAATCTGACTGCGCCATTCGAATTTTCTGATCAAAATACGTAAGAAACAGTGAAAGAAGCTGCCGAATTCCACTTTTCATTTTTTGGGGTCAAAAAACACCAAAGGGGTTAACCTTACGTTTTTTTCAAAAATCTTAAAAAATTTAGGTGGCCTTTTTATTACTTAAATCGACGTACTGAGATGCCTACTGCTGGATACAGCCCTCAGAACCTCGCGGAATCAATCAAAACTGTGTAAAATCGCGAAACAAATGGAGGGCAAATTGACCCCGAATGTGTTATGTTTAAAGTCAAAGAAAATAAAAAATATCATACTTACGATAAATCTGACTGCGCCATTCGAATTTTCTGATCAAAATACGTAAGAAACAGTGAAAGAAGCTGCCGAATTGCACTTTTCATTTTTTGGGGTCAAAAAACACCAAAGGGGTTAACCTTACGTTTATTTCAAAAATCTTAAAAAATTTAGGTGGCCTTTTTATTACTTAAATCGACGTACTGAGATGCCTACTGCTGGATACAGCCCTCAGAACCTCGCGGAATCAATCAAAACTGTGTAAAATCGCGAAACAAATGGAGGGCAAATTGACCCCGAATGTGTTATGTTTAAAGTCAAAGAAAATAAAAAATATCATACTTACGATAAATCTGACTGCGCCATTCGAATTTTCTGATCAAAATACGTAAGAAACAGTGAAAGAAGCTGCCGAATTCCAGTTTTCATTTTTTGGGGTCAAAAAACACCAAAGGGGTTAACCTTACGTTTTTTTCAAAAATCTTAAAAAATTTAGGTGGCCTTTTTATTACTTAAATCGACGTACTGAGATGCGTACTGCTGGATACAGCTCTCAGAACCTCGCGGAATCAATCAAAACTGTGTAAATTCGCGAAACAAATGGAGAGCAAATTGACCCCGAATTTGTTATGTTTAAAGTCAAATAAAATAAAAAATATCATACTTACGATAAATCTGACTGCGCCATTCGAATTTTCTGATCAAAATACGTAAGAAACAGTGAAAGAAGCTGCCGAATTCCACTTTTCATTTTTTGGGGTCAAAAAACACCAAAGGGGTTACCCTTACGTTTTTTTCAAAAATCTTAAAAAATTTAGGTGGCCTTTTTATTACTTAAATCGACGTACTGAGATGCCTACTGCTGGATACAGCCCTCAGAACCTCGCGGAATCAATCAAAACTGTGTAAAATCGCGAAACAAATGGAGGGCAAATTGACCCCGAATGTGTTATGTTTAAAGTCAAAGAAAATAAAAAATATCATACTTACGATAAATCTGACTGCGCCATTCGAATTTTCTGATCAAAATACGTAAGAAACAGTGAAAGAAGCTGCCGAATTCCACTTTTCATTTTTTGGGGTCAAAAAACACCAAAGGGGTTAACCTTACGTTTTTTTCAAAAATCTTAAAAAATTTAGGTGGCCTTTTTATTACTTAAATCGACGTACTGAGATGCGTACTGCTGGATACAGCTCTCAGAACCTCGCGGAATCAATCAAAACTGTGTAAAATCGCGAAACAAATGGAGAGCAAATTGACCCCGAATTTGTTATGTTTAAAGACAAATAAAATAAAAAATATCATACTTACGATAAATCTGACTGCGCCATTCGAATTTTCTGATCAAAATACGTAAGAAACAGTGAAAGAAGCTGCCGAATTCCACTTTTCATTTTTTGGGGTCAAAAAACACCAAAGGGGTTACCCTTACGTTTTTTTCAAAAATCTTAAAAAATTTAGGTGGCCTTTTTATTACTTAAATCGACGTACTGAGATGCCTACTGCTGGATACAGCCCTCAGAACCTCGCGGAATCAATCAAAACTGTGTAAAATCGCGAAACAAATGGAGGGCAAATTGACCCCGAATGTGTTATGTTTAAAGTCAAATAAAATAAAAAATATCATACTTACGATAAATCTGACTGCGCCATTCGAATTTTCTGATCAAAATACGTAAGAAACAGTGAAAGAAGCTGCCGAATTCCACTTTTCATTTTTTGGGGTCAAAAAACACCAAAGGGGTTAACCTTACGTTTTTTTCAAAAATCTTAAAAAATTTAGGTGGCCTTTTTATTACTTAAATCGACGTACTGAGATGCCTACTGCTGGATACAGCCCTCAGAACCTCGCGGAATCAATCAAAACTGTGTAAAATCGCGAAACAAATGGAGGGCAAATTGACCCCGAATGTGTTATGTTTAAAGTCAAATAAAATAAAAAATATCATACTTACGAGAAATCTGACTGCGCCATTCGAATTTTCTGATCAAAATACGTAAGAAACAGTGAAAGAAGCTGCCGAATTCCACTTTTCATTTTTTGTGGTCAAAAAACACCAAAGGGGTTAACCTTACGTTTTTTTCAAAAATCTTAAAAAATTTAGGTGGCCTTTTTATTACTTAAATCGACGTACTGAGATGCCTACTGCTGGATACAGCTCTCAGAACCTCGCGGAATCAATCAAAACTGTGTAAAATCGCGAAACAAATGGAGGGCAAATTGACCCCGAATGTGTTATGTTTAAAGTCAAATAAAATAAAAAATATCATACTTACGATAAATCTGACTGCGCCATTCGAATTTTCTGATCAAAATACGTAAGAAACAGTGAAAGAAGCTGCCGAATTCCACTTTTCATTTTTTGGGGTCAAAAAACACCAAAGGGGTTAACCTTACGTTTTTTTCAAAAATCTTAAAAAATTTAGGTGGCCTTTTTTTACTTAAATCGACGTACTGAGATGCCTACTGCTGGATACAGCCCTCAGAACCTCGCGGAATCAATCAAAACTGTGTAAAATCGCGAAACAAATGGAGGGCAAATTGACCCCGAATGTGTTATGTTTAAAGTCAAATAAAATAAAAAATATCATACTTACGATAAATCTGACTGCGCCATTCGAATTTTCTGATCAAAATACGTAAGAAACAGTGAAGGAAGCTGCCGAATTCTACTTTTCATTTTTTGGGGTCAACAAACACCAAAGGGGTTAACCTTACGTTTTTTTCAAAAATCTTAAAAAATTTAGGTGGCCTTTTTATTACTTAAATCGACGTACTGAGATGCCTACTGCTGGATACAGCCCTCAGAACCTCGCGGAATCAATCAAAACTGTGTAAAATCGCGAAACAAATGGAGGGCAAATTGACCCCAAATGTGTTAAGTTTAAAGTCAAATAAAATAAAAAATATCATACTTACGATAAATCTGACTGCGCCATTCGAATTTTCTGATCAAAATACGTAAGAAACAGTGAAAGAAGCTGCCGAATTCCACTTTTCATTTTTTGGGGTCAAAAAACACCAAAGCGGTTAACCTTACGTTTTTTTCAAAAATCTTAAAAAATTTAGGTGGCCCTTTTTTTACTTAAATCGACGTACTGAGATGCCTACTGCTGGATACAGCCCTCAGAACCTCGCGGAATCAATCAAAACTGTGTAAAATCGCGAAACAAATGGAGGGCAAATTGACCCCGAATGTGTTATGTTTAAAGTCAAATAAAATAAAAAATATCATACTTACGATAAATCTGACTGCGCCATTCGAATTTTCTGATCAAAATACGTAAGAAACAGTGAAAGAATCTGCCGAATTCCACTTTTCATTTTTTGGGGTCAAAAAACACCAAAGGGGTTAACCTTACGTTTTTTTCAAAAATCTTAAAAAATTTAGGTGGCCTTTTTATTACTTAAATCGACGTTGTGAGATGCCTACTGCTGGATACAGCCCTCAGAACCTCGCGGAATCAATCAAAACTGTGTAAAATCGCGAAACAAATGGAGGGCAAATTGACCCCGAATGTGTTATGTTTAAAGTCAAATAAAATAAAAAATATCATACTTACGATAAATCTGACTGCGCCATTCGAATTTTCTGATCAAAATACGTAAGAAACAGTGAAAGAAGCTGCCGAATTCCACTTTTCATTTTTTGGGGTCAAAAAACACCAAAGGGGTTAACCTTACGTTTTTTTCAAAAATCTTAAAAAATTTAGGTGGCCTTTTTATTACTTAAATCGACGTTTTGAGATGCCTACTGCTGGATACAGCCCTCAGAACCTCGCGGAATCAATCAAAACTGTGTAAAATCGCGAAACAAATGGAGGGCAAATTGACCCCGAATGTGTTATGTTTAAAGTCAAATAAAATAAAAAATATCATACTTACGATAAATCTGACTGCGCCATTCGAATTTTCTGATCGAAATACGTAAGAAACAGTGAAAGAAGCTGCCTAATTCCACTTTTCATTTTTTGGGGTCAAACAACACCAAAGGAGTTTACGTTTTTTTCAAAAATCTTAAAAAATTTAGGTGGCCTTTTTATTACTTAAATCGACGTACTGAGATGCCTACTGCTGGATACAGCCCTCAGAACCTCGCGGAATCAATCAAAACTGTGTAAAATCGCGAAACAAATGGAGGGCAAATTGACCCCGAATGTGTTATGTTTAAAGTCAAATAAAATAAAAAATATCATACTTACGATAAATCTGACTGCGCCATTCGAATTTTCTGATCAAGATAGGTAAGAAACAGTGAAAGAAGCTGCCGAATTCCACTTTTCATTTTTTGGGGTCAAAAAACACCAAAGGGGTTAACCTTACGTTTTTTTCAAAAATCTTAAAAAATTTAGGTGGCCTTTTTATTACTTAAATCGACGTACTGAGATGCCTACTGCTGGATACAGCCCTCAGAACCTCGCGGAATCAATCAAAACTGTGTAAAATCGCGAAACAAATGGAGGGCAAATTGACCCCGAATGTGTTATGTTTAAAGTCAAAGAAAATAAAAAATATCATACTTACGATAAATCTGACTGCGCCATTCGAATTTTCTGATCAAAATACGTAAGAAACAGTGAAAGAAGCTGCCGAATTCCACTTTTCATTTTTTGGGGTCAAAAAACACCAAAGGGGTTAACCTTACGTTTTTTTCAAAAATCTTAAAAAATTTAGGTGGCCTTTTTATTACTTAAATCGACGTACTGAGATGCCTACTGTGGATACAGCCCTCAGAACCTCGCGGAATCAATCAAAACTGTGTAAAATCGCGAAACAAATGGAGGGCAAATTGACCCCGAATGTGTTATGTTTAAAGTCAAAGAAAATAAAAAATATCATACTTACGATAAATCTGACTGCGCCATTCGAATTTTCTGATCAAAATACGTAAGAAACAGTGAAAGAAGCTGCCGAATTCCACTTTTCATTTTTTGGGGTCAAAAAACACCAAAGGGGTTAACCTTCCGTTTTTTTCAAAAATCTTAAAAAATTTAGGTGGCCTTTTTATTACTTAAATCGACGTACTGAGATGCCTACTGCTGGATGCAGCCCTCAGAACCTCGCGGAATCAATCAAAACTGTGTAAAATCGCGAAACAAATGGAGGGCAAATTGACCCCGAATGTGTTATGTTTAAAGTCAAATAAAATAAAAAATATCATACTTACGATAAATCTGACTGCGCCATTCGAATTTTCTGATCAAAATACGTAAGAAACAGTGAAAGAAGCTGCCGAATTCCACTTTTCATTTTTTGGGGTCAAAAAACACCAAAGGGGTTAACCTTACGTTTTTTTCAAAAATCTTAAAAAATTTAGGTGGCCTTTTTATTACTTAAATCGACGTACTGAGATGCCTACTGCTGGATACAGCCCTCAGAACCTCGCGGAATCAATCAAAACTGTGTAAAATCGCGAAACAAATGGAGGGCAAATTGACCCCGAATGTGTTATGTTTAAAGTCAAATAAAATAAAAAATATCATACTTACGATAAATCTGACTGCGCCATTCGAATTTTCTGATCAAGATAGGTAAGAAACAGTGAAAGAAGCTGCCGAATTCCACTTTTCATTTTTTGGGGTCAAAAAACACCAAAGGGGTTAACCTTACGTTTTTTTCAAAAATCTTAAAAAATTTAGGTGGCCTTTTTATTACTTAAATCGACGTACTGAGATGCCTACTGCTGGATACAGCCCTCAGAACCTCGCGGAATCAATCAAAACTGTGTAAAATCGCGAAACAAATGGAGGGCAAATTGACCCCGAATGTGTTATGTTTAAAGTCAAATAAAATAAAAAATATCATACTTACGAGAAATCTGACTGCGCCATTCGAATTTTCTGATCAAAATACGTAAGAAACAGTGAAAGAAGCTGCCGAATTCCACTTTTTATTTTTTGGGGTCAAAAAACACCAAAGGGGTTAACCTTACGTTTTTTTCAAAAATCTTAAAAAATTTAGGTGGCCTTTTTATTACTTAAAACGACGTACTGAGATGCCTACTGCTGGATACAGCCCTCAGAACCTCGCGGAATCAATCAAAACTGTGTAAAATCGCGAAACAAATGGAGGGCAAATTGACCCCGAATGTGTTATGTTTAAAGTCAAATAAAATAAAAAATATCATACTTACGATAAATCTGACTGCGCCATTCGAATTTTCTGATCAAAATACGTAAGAAACAGTGAAAGAAGCTGCCGAATTCCACTTTTCATTTTTTGGGGTCAAAAAACACCAAAGGGGTTAACCTTCCGTTTTTTTCAAAAATCTTAAAAAATTTAGGTGGCCTTTTTATTACTTAAATCGACGTACTGAGATGCCTACTGCTGGATGCAGCCCTCAGAACCTCGCGGAATCAATCAAAACTGTGTAAAATCGCGAAACAAATGGAGGGCAAATTGACCCCGAATGTGTTATGTTTAAAGTCAAAGAAAATAAAAAATATCATACTTACGATAAATCTGACTGCGCCATTCAAATTTTCTGATCAAAATACGTAAGAAACAGTGAAAGAAGCTGCCGAATTCCACTTTTCATTTTTTGGGGTCAAAAAACACCAAAGGGGTTAACCTTACGTTTTTTTCAAAAATCTTAAAAAATTTAGGTGGCCTTTTTATTACTTAAATCGACGTACTGAGATGCCTATTGCTGGATACAGCACTCAGAACCTCGCGGAATCAATCAAAACTGTGTAAAATCGCGAAACAAATGGAGGGCAAATTGACCCCGAATGTGTTATGTTTAAAGTCAAAGAAAATAAAAAATATCATACTTACGATAAATCTGACTGCGCCATTCGAATTTTCTGATCAAAATACGTAAGAAACAGTGAAAGAAGCTGCCGAATTCCACTTTTCATTTTTTGGGGTCAAAAAACACCAAAGGGGTTAACCTTACGTTTTTTTCAAAAATCTTAAAAAATTTAGGTGGCCTTTTTATTACTTAAATCGACGTACTGAGATGCCTACTGTGGATACAGCCCTCAGAACCTCGCGGAATCAATCAAAACTGTGTAAAATCGCGAAACAAATGGAGGGCAAATTGACCCCGAATGTGTTATGTTTAAAGTCAAAGAAAATAAAAAATATCATACTTACGATAAATCTGACTGCGCCATTCGAATTTTCTGATCAAAATACGTAAGAAACAGTGAAAGAAGCTGCCGAATTCCACTTTTCATTTTTTGGGGTCAAAAAACACCAAAGGGGTTAACCTTCCGTTTTTTTCAAAAATCTTAAAAAATTTAGGTGGCCTTTTTATTACTTAAATCGACGTACTGAGATGCCTACTGCTGGATGCAGCCCTCAGAACCTCGCGGAATCAATCAAAACTGTGTAAAATCGCGAAACAAATGGAGGGCAAATTGACCCCGAATGTGTTATGTTTAAAGTCAAATAAAATAAAAAATATCATACTTACGATAAATCTGACTGCGCCATTCGAATTTTCTGATCAAAATACGTAAGAAACAGTGAAAGAAGCTGCCGAATTCCACTTTTCATTTTTTGGGGTCAAAAAACATCAAAGGGGTTAACCTTACGTTTTTTTCAAAAATCTTAAAAAATTTAGGTGGCCTTTTTATTACTTAAATCGACGTACTGAGATGCCTACTGCTGGATACAGCCCTCAGAACCTCGCGGAATCAATCAAAACTGTGTAAAATCGCGAAACAAATGGAGGGCAAATTGACCCCGAATGTGTTATGTTTAAAGTCAAATAAAATAAAAAATATCATACTTACGATAAATCTGACTGCGCCATTCGAATTTTCTGATCAAAATACGTAAGAAACAGTGAAAGAAGCTGCCGAATTCCACTTTTCATTTTTTGGGGTCAAAAAACACCAAAGGGGTAAATTTCCGTTTTTTTCAAAAATCTTAAAAAATTTAGGTGGCCTTTTTATTACTTAAATCGACGTACTGAGATGCCTACTGCTGGATGCAGCCCTCAGAACCTCGCGGAATCAATCAAAACTGTGTAAAATCGCGAAACAAATGGAGGGCAAATTGACCCCGAATGTGTTATGTTTAAAGTCAAAGAAAATTAAAAATATCATACTTACGATAAATCTGACTGCGCCATTCGAATTTTCTGATCAAAATACGTAAGAAACAGTGAAAGAAGCTGCCGAATTCCACTTTTCATTTTTTGGGGTCAAAAAACACCAAAGGGGTTAACCTTACGTTTTTTTCAAAAATCTTAAAAAATTTAGGTGGCCTTTTTATTACTTAAATCGACGTACTGAGATGCCTACTGCTGGATGCAGCCCTCAGAACCTCGCGGAATCAATCAAAACTGTGTAAAATCGCGAAACAAATGGAGGGCAAATTGACCCCGAATGTGTTATGTTTAAAGTCAAAGAAAATAAAAAATATCATACTTACGATAAATCTGACTGCGCCATTCGAATTTTCTGATCAAAATACGTAAGAAACAGTGAAAGAAGCTGCCGAATTCCACTTTTCATTTTTTGGGGTCAAAAAACACCAAAGGGGTTAACCTTACGTTTTTTTCAAAAATCTTAAAAAATTTAGGTGGCCTTTTTATTACTTAAATCGACGTACTGAGATGCCTACTGCTGGATACAGCCCTCAGAACCTCGCGGAATCAATCAAAACTGTGTAAAATCGCGAAACAAATGGAGGGCAAATTGACCCCGAATGTGTTATGTTTAAAGTCAAATAAAATAAAAAATATCATACTTACGATAAATCTGACTGCGCCATTCGAATTTTCTGATCAAGATAGGTAAGAAACAGTGAAAGAAGCTGCCGAATTCCACTTTTCATTTTTTGGGGTCAAAAAACACCAAAGGGGTTAACCTTACGTTTTTTTCAAAAATCTTAAAAAATTTAGGTGGCCTTTTTATTACTTAAATCGACGTACTGAGATGCCTACTGCTGGATACAGCCCTCAGAACCTCGCGGAATCAATCAAAACTGTGTAAAATCGCGAAACAAATGGAGGGCAAATTGACCCCGAATGTGTTATGTTTAAAGTCAAAGAAAATAAAAAATATCATACTTACGATAAATCTGACTGCGCCATTCGAATTTTCTGATCAAAATACGTAAGAAACAGTGAAAGAAGCTGCCGAATTCCACTTTTCATTTTTTGGGGTCAAAAAACACCAAAGGGGTTAACCTTACGTTTTTTTCAAAAATCTTAAAAAATTTAGGTGGCCTTTTTATTACTTAAATCGACGTACTGAGATGCCTACTGCTGGATACAGCCCTCAGAACCTCGCGGAATCAATCAAAACTGTGTAAAATCGCGAAACAAATGGAGGGCAAATTGACCCCGAATGTGTTATGTTTAAAGTCAAAGAAAATAAAAAATATCATACTTACGATAAATCTGACTGCGCCATTCGAATTTTCTGATCAAAATACGTAAGAAACAGTGAAAGAAGCTGCCGAATTCCACTTTTCATTTTTTGGGGTCAAAAAACACCAAAGGGGTTAACCTTCCGTTTTTTTCAAAAATCTTAAAAAATTTAGGTGGCCTTTTTATTACTTAAATCGACGTACTGAGATGCCTACTGCTGGATGCAGCCCTCAGAACCTCGCGGAATCAATCAAAACTGTGTAAAATCGCGAAACAAATGGAGGGCAAATTGACCCCGAATGTGTTATGTTTAAAGTCAAATAAAATAAAAAATATCATACTTACGATAAATCTGACTGCG
This sequence comes from Cantharis nigra, assembly GCA_958510845.1. Taxonomy (NCBI): domain Eukaryota; kingdom Metazoa; phylum Arthropoda; class Insecta; order Coleoptera; family Cantharidae; genus Cantharis; species Cantharis nigra. The sequence goes on along the minus strand of OY294030.1, from coordinate 45,535,153 downwards.
CCATTCGAATTTTCTGATCAAAATACGTAAGAAACAGTGAAAGAAGCTGCCGAATTCCACTTTTCATTTTTTGGGGTCAAAAAACACCAAAGGGGTTAACCTTACGTTTTTTTCAAAAATCTTAAAAAATTTAGGTGGCCTTTTTATTACTTAAATCGACGTACTGAGATGCCTACTGCTGGATACAGCCCTCAGAACCTCGCGGAATCAATCAAAACTGTGTAAAATCGCGAAACAAATGGAGGGCAAATTGACCCCGAATGTGTTATGTTTAAAGTCAAATAAAATAAAAAATATCATACTTACGATAAATCTGACTGCGCCATTCGAATTTTCTGATCAAGATAGGTAAGAAACAGTGAAAGAAGCTGCCGAATTCCACTTTTCATTTTTTGGGGTCAAAAAACACCAAAGGGGTTAACCTTACGTTTTTTTCAAAAATCTTAAAAAATGTAGGTGGCCTTTTTATTACTTAAATCGACGTACTGAGATGCCTACTGCTGGATACAGCCCTCAGAACCTCGCGGAATCAATCAAAACTGTGTAAAATCGCGAAAGAAATGGAGGGCAAATTGACCCCGAATGTGTTATGTTTAAAGTCAATTAAAATAAAAAATATCATACTTACGATAAATCTGACTGCGCCATTCGAATTTTCTGATCAAAATTCGTAAGAAACAGTGAAAGAAGCTGCCGAATTCCACTTTTCATTTTTTGGGGTCAAAAAACACCAAAGGGGTTAACCTTCCGTTTTTTTCAAAAATCTTAAAAAATTTAGGTGGCCTTTTTATTACATAAATCGACGTACTGAGATGCCTACTGCTGGATACAGCCCTCAGAACCTCGCGGAATCAATCAAAACTGTGTAAAATCGCGAAACAAATGGAGGGCAAATTGACCCCGAATGTGTTATGTTTAAAGTCAAATAAAATAAAAAATATCATACTTACGAGAAATCTGACTGCGCCATTCGAATTTTCTGATCAAAATACGTAAGAAACAGTGAAAGAAGCTGCCGAATTCCACTTTTCATTTTTTGGGGTCAAAAAACACCAAAGGGGTTAACCTTACGTTTTTTTCAAAAATCTTAAAAAATTTAGGTGGCCTTTTTATTACTTAAATCGACGTACTGAGATGCCTACTGCTGGATACAGCCCTCAGAACCTCGCGGAATCAATCAAAACTGTGTAAAATCGCGAAACAAATGGAGGGCAAATTGACCCCGAATGTGTTATGTTTAAAGTCAAATAAAATAAAAAATATCATACTTACGAGAAATCTGACTGCGCCATTCGAATTTTCTGATCAAAATACGTAAGAAACAGTGAAAGAAGCTGCCGAATTCCACTTTTCATTTTTTGGGGTAAAAAAACACCAAAGGGGTTAACCTTACGTTTTTTTCAAAAATCTTAAAAAATGTAGGTGGCCTTTTTATTACTTAAATCGACGTACTGAGATGCCTACTGCTGGATACAGCCCTCAGAACCTCGCGGAATCAATCAAAACTGTGTAAAATCGCGAAAGAAATGGAGGGCAAATTGACCCCGAATGTGTTATGTTTAAAGTCAAATAAAATAAAAAATATCATACTTACGATAAATCTGACTGCGCCATTCGAATTTTCTGATCAAAATACGTAAGAAACAGTGAAAGAAGCTGCCGAATTCCACTTTTCATTTTTTGGGGTCAAAAAACACCAAAGGGGTTAACCTTACGTTTTTTTCAAAAATCTTAAAAAATTTAGGTGGCCTTTTTATTACTTAAATCGACGTACTGAGATGCCTACTGCTGGATACAGCTCTCAGAACCTCGCGGAATCAATCAAAACTGTGTAAAATCGCGAAACAAATGGAGAGCAAATTGACCCCGAATTTGTTATGTTTAAAGTCAAATAAAATAAAAAATATCATACTTACGATAAATCTGACTGCGCCATTCGAATTTTCTGATCAAGATAGGTAAGAAACAGTGAAAGAAGCTGCCGAATTCCACTTTTCATTTTTTGGGGTCAAAAAACACCAAAGGGGTTAACCTTCCGTTTTTTTCAAAAATCTTAAAAAATGTAGGTGGCCTTTTTATTACTTAAATCGACGTACTGAGATGCCTACTGCTGGATACAGCCCTCAGAACCTCGCGGAATCAATCAAAACTGTGTAAAATCGCGAAAGAAATGGAGGACAAATTGACCCCGAATGTGTTATGTTTAAAGTCAAATAAAATAAAAAATATCATACTTACGATAAATCTGACTGCGCCATTCGAATTTTCTGATCAAAATACGTAAGAAACAGTGAAAGAAGCTGCCGAATTCCACTTTTCATTTTTTGGGGTCAAAAAACACCAAAGGGGTTAACCTTACGTTTTTTTCAAAAATCTTAAAAAATTTAGGTGGCCTTTTTATTACTTAAATCGACGTACTGAGATGCCTACTGCTGGATACAGCCCTCAGAACCTCGCGGAATCAATCAAAACTGTGTAAAATCGCGAAACAAATGGAGGGCAAATTGACCCCGAATGTGTTGTGTTTAAAGTCAAAGAAAATAAAAAATATCATACTTACGATAAATCTGACTGCGCCATTCGAATTTTCTGATCAAAATACGTAAGAAACAGTGAAAGAAGCTGCCGAATTCCACTTTTCATTTTTTGGGGTCAAAAAACACCAAAGGGGTTAACCTTACGTTTTTTTCAAAAATCTTAAAAAATTTAGGTGGCCTTTTTATTACTTAAATCGACGTACTGAGATGCCTACTGCTGGATACAGCCCTCAGAACCTCGCGGAATCAATCAAAACTGTGTAAAATCGCGAAACAAATGGAGGGCAAATTGACCCCGAATGTGTTATGTTTAAAGTCAAAGAAAATAAAAAATATCATACTTACGATAAATCTGACTGCGCCATTCGAATTTTCTGATCAAAATACGTAAGAAACAGTGAAAGAAGCTGCCGAATTCCACTTTTCATTTTTTGGGGTCAGAAAACACCAAAGGGGTTAACCTTACGTTTTTTTCAAAAATCTTAAGATATTTAGGTGGCCTTTTTATTACTTAAATCGACGTACTGAGATGCCTACTGCTGGATACAGCCCTCAGAACCTCGCGGAATCAATCAAAACTGTGTAAAACCGCGAAACAAATGGAGGGCAAATTGACCCCGAATGTGTTATGTTTAAAGTCAAATAAAATAAAAAATATCATACTTACGATAAATCTGACTGCGCCATTCGAATTTTCTGATCAAGATAGGTAAGAAACAGTGAAAGAAGCTGCCGAATTCCACTTTTCATTTTTTGGGGTCAAAAAACACCAAAGGGGTTAACCTTACGTTTTTTTCAAAAATCTTAAAAAATTTAGGTGGCCTTTTTATTACTTAAATCGACGTACTGAGATGCCTACTGCTGGATACAGCCCTCAGAACCTCGCGGAATCAATCAAAACTGTGTAAAATCGCGAAACAAATGGAGGGCAAATTGACCCCGAATGTGTTATGTTTAAAGTCAAATAAAATAAAAAATATCATACTTACGATAAATCTGACTGCGCCATTCGAATTTTCTGATCAAGATAGGTAAGAAACAGTGAAAGAAGCTGCCGAATTCCACTTTTCATTTTTTGGGGTCAAAAAACACCAAAGGGGTTAACCTTACGTTTTTTTCAAAAATCTTAAAAAATTTAGGTGGCCTTTTTATTACTTAAATCGACGTACTGAGATGCCTACTGCTGGATACAGCCCTCAGAACCTCGCGGAATCAATCAAAACTGTGTAAAATCGCGAAACAAATGGAGGGCAAATTGACCCCGAATGTGTTATGTTTAAAGTCAAAGAAAATAAAAAATATCATACTTACGATAAATCTGACTGCGCCATTCGAATTTTCTGATCAAAAAGCGTAAGAAACAGTGAAAGAAGCTGCCGAATTCCACTTTTCATTTTTTGGGGTCAAAAAACACCAAAGGGGTTAACCTTACGTTTTTTTCAAAAATCTTAAAAAATTTAGGTGGCCTTTTTATTACTTAAATCGACGTACTGAGATGCCTACTGCTGGATACAGCCCTCAGAACCTCGCGGAATCAATCAAAACTGTGTAAAATCGCGAAACAAATGGAGGGCAAATTGACCCCGAATGTGTTATGTTTAAAGTCAAATAAAATAAAAAATATCATACTTACGATAAATCTGACTGCGCCATTCGAATTTTCTGATCAAAATACGTAAGAAACAGTGAAAGAAGCTGCCGAATTCCACTTTTCATTTTTTGGGGTCAGAAAACACCAAAGGGGTTAACCTTACGTTTTTTTCAAAAATCTTAAAAAATTTAGGTGGCCTTTTTATTACTTAAATCGACGTACTGAGATGCCTACTGCTGGATACAGCCCTCAGAACCTCGCGGAATCAATCAAAACTGTGTAAAATCGCGAAACAAATGGAGGGCAAATTGACCCCGAATGTGTTATGTTTAAAGTCAAATAAAATAAAAAATATCATACTTACGATAAATCTGACTGCGCCATTCGAATTTTCTGATCAAGATAGGTAAGAAACAGTGAAAGAAGCTGCCGAATTCCACTTTTCATTTTTTGGGGTCAAAAAACACCAAAGGGGTTAACCTTACGTTTTTTTCAAAAATCTTAAAAAATTTAGGTGGCCTTTTTATTACTTAAATCGACGTACTGAGATGCCTACTGCTGGATACAGCCCTCAGAACCTCGCGGAATCAATCAAAACTGTGTAAAATCGCGAAACAAATGGAGGGCAAATTGACCCCGAATGTGTTATGTTTAAAGTCAAATAAAATAAAAAATATCATACTTACGATAAATCTGACTGCGCCATTCGAATTTTCTGATCAAAATACGTAAGAAACAGTGAAAGAAGCTGCCGAATTCCACTTTTCATTTTTTGGGGTCAAAAAACACCAAAGGGGTTAACCTTACGTTTTTTTCAAAAATCTTAAAAAATTTAGGTGGCCTTTTTATTACTTAAATCGACGTACTGAGATGCCTACTGCTGGATACAGCCCTCAGAACCTCGCGGAATCAATCAAAACTGTGTAAAATCGCGAAACAAATGGAGGGCAAATTGACCCCGAATGTGTTATGTTTAAAGTCAAAGAAAATAAAAAATATCATACTTACGATAAATCTGACTGCGCCATTCGAATTTTCTGATCAAAATACGTAAGAAACAGTGAAAGAAGCTGCCGAATTCCACTTTTCATTTTTTGGGGTCAAAAAACACCAAAGGGGTTAACCTTACGTTTTTTTCAAAAATCTTAAAAAATTTAGGTGGCCTTTTTATTACTTAAATCGACGTACTGAGATGCCTACTGCTGGATACAGCCCTCAGAACCTCGCGGAATCAATCAAAACTGTGTAAAATCGCGAAACAAATGGAGGGCAAATTGACCCCGAATGTGTTATGTTTAAAGTCAAAGAAAATAAAAAATATCATACTTACGATAAATCTGACTGCGCCATTCGAATTTTCTGATCAAAATACGTAAGAAACAGTGAAAGAAGCTGCCGAATTCCACTTTTCATTTTTTGGGGTCAAAAAACACCAAAGGGGTTAACCTTACGTTTTTTTCAAAAATCTTAAAAAATTTAGGTGGCCTTTTTATTACTTAAATCGACGTACTGAGATGCCTACTGCTGGATACAGCCCTCAGAACCTCGCGGAATCAATCAAAACTGTGTAAAATCGCGAAACAAATGGAGGGCAAATTGACCCCGAATGTGTTATGTTTAAAGTCAAATAAAATAAAAAATATCATACTTACGATAAATCTGACTGCGCCATTCGAATTTTCTGATCAAAATACGTAAGAAACAGTGAAAGAAGCTGCCGAATTCCACTTTTCATTTTTTGGGGTCAAAAAACACCAAAGGGGTTAACCTTACGTTTTTTTCAAAAATCTTAAAAAATTTAGGTGGCCTTTTTATTACTTAAATGGACGTACTGAGATGCCTACTGCTGGATACAGCCCTCAGAACCTCGCGGAATCAACCAAAACTGTGTAAAATCGCGAAACAAATGGAGGGCAAATTGACCCCGAATGTGTTATGTTTAAAGTCAAAGAAAATAAAAAATATCATACTTACGATAAATCTGACTGCGCCATTCGAATTTTCTGATCAAAATACGTAAGAAACAGTGAAAGAAGCTGCCGAATTCCACTTTTCATTTTTTGGGGTCAGAAAACACCAAAGGGGTTAACCTTACGTTTTTTTCAAAAATCTTAAAAAATTTAGGTGGCCTTTTTATTACTTAAATCGACGTACTGAGATGCCTACTGCTGGATACAGCCCTCAGAACCTCGCGGAATCAATCAAAACTGTGTAAAATCGCGAAACAAATGGAGGGCAAATTGACCCCGAATGTGTTATGTTTAAAGTCAAATAAAATAAAAAATATCATACTTACGATAAATCTGACTGCGCCATTCGAATTTTCTGATCAAGATAGGTAAGAAACAGTGAAAGAAGCTGCCGAATTCCACTTTTCATTTTTTGGGGTCAAAAAACACCAAAGGGGTTAACCTTACGTTTTTTTCAAAAATCTTAAAAAATTTAGGTGGCCTTTTTATTACTTAAATCGACGTACTGAGATGCCTACTGCTGGATACAGCCCTCAGAACCTCGCGGAATCAATCAAAACTGTGTAAAATCGCGAAACAAATGGAGGGCAAATTGACCCCGAATGTGTTATGTTTAAAGTCAAAGAAAATAAAAAATATCATACTTACGATAAATCTGACTGCGCCATTCGAATTTTCTGATCAAAATACGTAAGAAACAGTGAAAGAAGCTGCCGAATTCCACTTTTCATTTTTTGGGGTCAAAAAACACCAAAGGGGTTAACCTTACGTTTTTTTCAAAAATCTTAAAAAATGTAGGTGGCCTTTTTATTACTTAAATCGACGTACTGAGATGCCTACTGCTGGATACAGCCCTCAGAACCTCGCGGAATCAATCAAAACTGTGTAAAATCGCGAAAGAAATGGAGGGCAAATTGACCCCGAATGTGTTATGTTTAAAGTCAAATAAAATAAAAAATATCATACTTACGATAAATCTGACTGCGCCATTCGAATTTTCTGATCAAAATACGTAAGAAACAGTGAAAGAAGCTGCCGAATTCCACTTTTCATTTTTTGGGGTCAAAAAACACCAAAGGGGTTAACCTTACGTTTTTTTCAAAAATCTTAAAAAATTTAGGTGGCCTTTTTATTACTTAAATGGACGTACTGAGATGCCTACTGCTGGATACAGCCCTCAGAACCTCGCGGAATCAACCAAAACTGTGTAAAATCGCGAAACAAATGGAGGGCAAATTGACCCCGAATGTGTTATGTTTAAAGTCAAAGAAAATAAAAAATATCATACTTACGATAAATCTGACTGCGCCATTCGAATTTTCTGATCAAAATACGTAAGAAACAGTGAAAGAAGCTGCCGAATTCCACTTTTCATTTTTTGGGGTCAGAAAACACCAAAGGGGTTAACCTTACGTTTTTTTCAAAAATCTTAAAAAATTTAGGTGGCCTTTTTATTACTTAAATCGACGTACTGAGATGCCTACTGCTGGATACAGCCCTCAGAACCTCGCGGAATCAATCAAAACTGTGTAAAATCGCGAAACAAATGGAGGGCAAATTGACCCCGAATGTGTTATGTTTAAAGTCAAATAAAATAAAAAATATCATACTTACGATAAATCTGACTGCGCCATTCGAATTTTCTGATCAAGATAGGTAAGAAACAGTGAAAGAAGCTGCCGAATTCCACTTTTCATTTTTTGGGGTCAAAAAACACCAAAGGGGTTAACCTTACGTTTTTTTCAAAAATCTTAAAAAATTTAGGTGGCCTTTTTATTACTTAAATCGACGTACTGAGATGCCTACTGCTGGATACAGCCCTCAGAACCTCGCGGAATCAATCAAAACTGTGTAAAATCGCGAAACAAATGGAGGGCAAATTGACCCCGAATGTGTTATGTTTAAAGTCAAAGAAAATAAAAAATATCATACTTACGATAAATCTGACTGCGCCATTCGAATTTTCTGATCAAAATACGTAAGAAACAGTGAAAGAAGCTGCCGAATTCCACTTTTCATTTTTTGGGGTCAAAAAACACCAAAGGGGTTAACCTTACGTTTTTTTCAAAAATCTTAAAAAATGTAGGTGGCCTTTTTATTACTTAAATCGACGTACTGAGATGCCTACTGCTGGATACAGCCCTCAGAACCTCGCGGAATCAATCAAAACTGTGTAAAATCGCGAAAGAAATGGAGGGCAAATTGACCCCGAATGTGTTATGTTTAAAGTCAAATAAAATAAAAAATATCATACTTACGATAAATCTGACTGCGCCATTCGAATTTTCTGATCAAAATACGTAAGAAACAGTGAAAGAAGCTGCCGAATTCCACTTTTCATTTTTTGGGGTCAAAAAACACCAAAGGGGTTAACCTTACGTTTTTTTCAAAAATCTTAAAAAATTTAGGTGGCCTTTTTATTACTTAAATCGACGTACTGAGATGCCTACTGCTGGATACAGCCCTCAGAACCTCGCGGAATCAACCAAAACTGTGTAAAATCGCGAAACAAATGGAGGGCAAATTGACCCCGAATGTGTTATGTTTAAAGTCAAAGAAAATAAAAAATATCATACTTACGATAAATCTGACTGCGCCATTCGAATTTTCTGATCAAAATACGTAAGAAACAGTGAAAGAAGCTGCCGAATTCCACTTTTCATTTTTTGGGGTCAGAAAACACCAAAGGGGTTAACCTTACGTTTTTTTCAAAAATCTTAAAAAATTTAGGTGGCCTTTTTATTACTTAAATCGACGTACTGAGATGCCTACTGCTGGATACAGCCCTCAGAACCTCGCGGAATCAATCAAAACTGTGTAAAATCGCGAAACAAATGGAGGGCAAATTGACCCCGAATGTGTTATGTTTAAAGTCAAATAAAATAAAAAATATCATACTTACGATAAATCTGACTGCGCCATTCGAATTTTCTGATCAAGATAGGTAAGAAACAGTGAAAGAAGCTGCCGAATTCCACTTTTCATTTTTTGGGGTCAAAAAACACCAAAGGGGTTAACCTTACGTTTTTTTCAAAAATCTTAAAAAATTTAGGTGGCCTTTTTATTACTTAAATCGACGTACTGAGATGCCTACTGCTGGATACAGCCCTCAGAACCTCGCGGAATCAATCAAAACTGTGTAAAATCGCGAAACAAATGGAGGGCAAATTGACCCCGAATGTGTTATGTTTAAAGTCAAATAAAATAAAAAATATCATACTTACGATAAATCTGACTGCGCCATTCGAATTTTCTGATCAAAATACGTAAGAAACAGTGAAAGAAGCTGCCGAATTCCACTTTTCATTTTTTGGGGTCAAAAAACACCAAAGGGGTTAACCTTACGTTTTTTTCAAAAATCTTAAAAAATTTAGGTGGCCTTTTTATTACTTAAATCGACGTACTGAGATGCCTACTGCTGGATACAGCCCTCAGAACCTCGCGGAATCAATCAAAACTGTGTAAAATCGCGAAACAAATGGAGGGCAAATTGACCCCGAATGTGTTATGTTTAAAGTCAAAGAAAATAAAAAATATCATACTTACGATAAATCTGACTGCGCCATTCGAATTTTCTGATCAAAATACGTAAGAAACAGTGAAAGAAGCTGCCGAATTCCACTTTTCATTTTTTGGGGTCAAAAAACACCAAAGGGGTTAACCTTACGTTTTTTTCAAAAATCTTAAAAAATTTAGGTGGCCTTTTTATTACTTAAATCGACGTACTGAGATGCCTACTGCTGGATACAGCCCTCAGAACCTCGCGGAATCAATCAAAACTGTGTAAAATCGCGAAACAAATGGAGGGCAAATTGACCCCGAATGTGTTATGTTTAAAGTCAAAGAAAATAAAAAATATCATACTTACGATAAATCTGACTGCGCCATTCGAATTTTCTGATCAAAATACGTAAGAAACAGTGAAAGAAGCTGCCGAATTCCACTTTTCATTTTTTGGGGTCAAAAAACACCAAAGGGGTTAACCTTACGTTTTTTTCAAAAATCTTAAAAAATTTAGGTGGCCTTTTTATTACTTAAATCGACGTACTGAGATGCCTACTGCTGGATACAGCCCTCAGAACCTCGCGGAATCAATCAAAACTGTGTAAAATCGCGAAACAAATGGAGGGCAAATTGACCCCGAATGTGTTATGTTTAAAGTCAAAGAAAATAAAAAATATCATACTTACGATAAATCTGACTGCGCCATTCGAATTTTCTGATCAAAATACGTAAGAAACAGTGAAAGAAGCTGCCGAATTCCACTTTTCATTTTTTGGGGTCAAAAAACACCAAAGGGGTTAACCTTACGTTTTTTTCAAAAATCTTAAAAAATTTAGGTGGCCTTTTTATTACTTAAATGGACGTACTGAGATGCCTACTGCTGGATACAGCCCTCAGAACCTCGCGGAATCAACCAAAACTGTGTAAAATCGCGAAACAAATGGAGGGCAAATTGACCCCGAATGTGTTATGTTTAAAGTCAAAGAAAATAAAAAATATCATACTTACGATAAATCTGACTGCGCCATTCGAATTTTCTGATCAAAATACGTAAGAAACAGTGAAAGAAGCTGCCGAATTCCACTTTTCATTTTTTGGGGTCAGAAAACACCAAAGGGGTTAACCTTACGTTTTTTTCAAAAATCTTAAAAAATTTAGGTGGCCTTTTTATTACTTAAATCGACGTACTGAGATGCCTACTGCTGGATACAGCCCTCAGAACCTCGCGGAATCAATCAAAACTGTGTAAAATCGCGAAACAAATGGAGGGCAAATTGACCCCGAATGTGTTATGTTTAAAGTCAAATAAAATAAAAAATATCATACTTACGATAAATCTGACTGCGCCATTCGAATTTTCTGATCAAGATAGGTAAGAAACAGTGAAAGAAGCTGCCGAATTCCACTTTTCATTTTTTGGGGTCAAAAAACACCAAAGGGGTTAACCTTACGTTTTTTTCAAAAATCTTAAAAAATTTAGGTGGCCTTTTTATTACTTAAATCGACGTACTGAGATGCCTAATGCTGGATACAGCCCTCAGAACCTCGCGGAATCAATCAAAACTGTGTAAAATCGCGAAAGAAATGGAGGGCAAATTGACCCCGAATGTGTTATGTTTAAAGTCAAAGAAAATAAAAAATATCATACTTACGATAAATCTGACTGCGCCATTCGAATTTTCTGATCAAAATACGTAAGAAACAGTGAAAGAAGCTGCCGAATTCCACTTTTCATTTTTTGGGGTCAAAAAACACCAAAGGGGTTAACCTTACGTTTTTTTCAAAAATCTTAAAAAATTTAGGTGGCCTTTTTATTACTTAAATCGACGTACTGAGATGCCTACTGCTGGATACAGCCCTCAGAACCTCGCGGAATCAACCAAAACTGTGTAAAATCGCGAAACAAATGGAGGGCAAATTGACCCCGAATGTGTTATGTTTAAAGTCAAATAAAATAAAAAATATCATACTTACGATAAATCTGACTGCGCCATTCGAATTTTCTGATCAAAATACGTAAGAAACAGTGAAAGAAGCTGCCGAATTCCACTTTTCATTTTTTGGGGTCAAAAAACACCAAAGGGGTTAACCTTACGTTTTTTTCAAAAATCTTAAAAAATTTAGGTGGCCTTTTTATTACTTAAATCGACGTACTGAGATGCCTACTGCTGGATACAGCTCTCAGAACCTCGCGGAATCAATCAAAACTGTGTAAAATCGCGAAACAAATGGAGAGCAAATTGACCCCGAATTTGTTATGTTTAAAGTCAAATAAAATAAAAAATATCATACTTACGATAAATCTGACTGCGCCATTCGAATTTTCTGATCAAAATACGTAAGAAACAGTGAAAGAAGCTGCCGAATTCCACTTTTCATTTTTTGGGGTCAAAAAACACCAAAGGGGTTAACCTTACGTTTTTTTCAAAAATCTTAAAAAATTTAGGTGGCCTTTTTATTACTCAAATCGACGTACTGAGATGCCTACTGCTGGATACAGCCCTCAGAACCTCGCGGAATCAATCAAAACTGTGTAAAATCGCGAAACAAATGGAGGGCAAATTGACCCCGAATGTGTTATGTTTAAAGTCAAAGAAAATAAAAAATATCATACTTACGATAAATCTGACTGCGCCATTCGAATTTTCTGATCAAAATACGTAAGAAACAGTGAAAGAAGCTGCCGAATTCCACTTTTCATTTTTTGGGGTCAGAAAACACCAAAGGGGTTAACCTTACGTTTTTTTCAAAAATCTTAAAAAATTTAGGTGGCCTTTTTATTACTTAAATCGACGTACTGAGATGCCTACTGCTGGATACAGCCCTCAGAACCTCGCGGAATCAATCAAAACTGTGTAAAATCGCGAAACAAATGGAGGGCAAATTGACCCCGAATGTGTTATGTTTAAAGTCAAATAAAATAAAAAATATCATACTTACGATAAATCTGACTGCGCCATTCGAATTTTCTGATCAAGATAGGTAAGAAACAGTGAAAGAAGCTGCCGAATTCCACTTTTCATTTTTTGGGGTCAAAAAACACCAAAGGGGTTAACCTTACGTTTTTTTCAAAAATCTTAAAAAATTTAGGTGGCCTTTTTATTACTTAAATCGACGTACTGAGATGCCTACTGCTGGATACAGCCCTCAGAACCTCGCGGAATCAATCAAAACTGTGTAAAATCGCGAAACAAATGGAGGGCAAATTGACCCCGAATGTGTTATGTTTAAAGTCAAATAAAATAAAAAATATCATACTTACGATAAATCTGACTGCGCCATTCGAATTTTCTGATCAAAAAACGTAAGAAACAGTGAAAGAAGCTGCCGAATTCCACTTTTCATTTTTTGGGGTCAAAAAACACCAAAGGGGTTAACCTTACGTTTTTTTCAAAAATCTTAAAAAATTTAGGTGGCCTTTTTATTACTTAAATCGACGTACTGAGATGCCTACTGCTGGATACAGCCCTCAGAACCTCGCGGAATCAATCAAAACTGTGTAAAATCGCGAAACAAATGGAGGGCAAATTGACCCCGAATGTGTTATGTTTAAAGTCAAATAAAATAAAAAATATCATACTTACGATAAATCTGACTGCGCCATTCGAATTTTCTGATCAAGATAGGTAAGAAACAGTGAAAGAAGCTGCCGAATTCCACTTTTCATTTTTTGGGGTCAAAAAACACCAAAGGGGTTAACCTTACGTTTTTTTCAAAAATCTTAAAAAATTTAGGTGGCCTTTTTATTACTTAAATCGACGTACTGAGATGCCTACTGCTGGATACAGCCCTCAGAACCTCGCGGAATCAATCAAAACTGTGTAAAATCGCGAAACAAATGGAGGGCAAATTGACCCCGAATGTGTTATGTTTAAAGTCAAAGAAAATAAAAAATATCATACTTACGATAAATCTGACTGCGCCATTCGAATTTTCTGATCAAAATACGTAAGAAACAGTGAAAGAAGCTGCCGAATTCCACTTTTCATTTTTTGGGGTCAAAAAACACCAAAGGGGTTAACCTTACGTTTTTTTCAAAAATCTTAAAAAATGTAGGTGGCCTTTTTATTACTTAAATCGACGTACTGAGATGCCTACTGCTGGATACAGCCCTCAGAACCTCGCGGAATCAATCAAAACTGTGTAAAATCGCGAAAGAAATGGAGGGCAAATTGACCCCGAATGTGTTATGTTTAAAGTCAAATAAAATAAAAAATATCATACTTACGATAAATCTGACTGCGCCATTCGAATTTTCTGATCAAAATACGTAAGAAACAGTGAAAGAAGCTGCCGAATTCCACTTTTCATTTTTTGGGGTCAAAAAACACCAAAGGGGTTAACCTTACGTTTTTTTCAAAAATCTTAAAAAATTTAGGTGGCCTTTTTATTACTTAAATCGACGTACTGAGATGCCTACTGCTGGATACAGCCCTCAGAACCTCGCGGAATCAACCAAAACTGTGTAAAATCGCGAAACAAATGGAGGGCAAATTGACCCCGAATGTGTTATGTTTAAAGTCAAAGAAAATAAAAAATATCATACTTACGATAAATCTGACTGCGCCATTCGAATTTTCTGATCAAAATACGTAAGAAACAGTGAAAGAAGCTGCCGAATTCCACTTTTCATTTTTTGGGGTCAGAAAACACCAAAGGGGTTAACCTTACGTTTTTTTCAAAAATCTTAAAAAATTTAGGTGGCCTTTTTATTACTTAAATCGACGTACTGAGATGCCTACTGCTGGATACAGCCCTCAGAACCTCGCGGAATCAATCAAAACTGTGTAAAATCGCGAAACAAATGGAGGGCAAATTGACCCCGAATGTGTTATGTTTAAAGTCAAATAAAATAAAAAATATCATACTTACGATAAATCTGACTGCGCCATTCGAATTTTCTGATCAAGATAGGTAAGAAACAGTGAAAGAAGCTGCCGAATTCCACTTTTCATTTTTTGGGGTCAAAAAACACCAAAGGGGTTAACCTTACGTTTTTTTCAAAAATCTTAAAAAATTTAGGTGGCCTTTTTATTACTTAAATCGACGTACTGAGATGCCTACTGCTGGATACAGCCCTCAGAACCTCGCGGAATCAATCAAAACTGTGTAAAATCGCGAAACAAATGGAGGGCAAATTGACCCCGAATGTGTTATGTTTAAAGTCAAATAAAATAAAAAATATCATACTTACGATAAATCTGACTGCGCCATTCGAATTTTCTGATCAAAATACGTAAGAAACAGTGAAAGAAGCTGCCGAATTCCACTTTTCATTTTTTGGGGTCAAAAAACACCAAAGGGGTTAACCTTACGTTTTTTTCAAAAATCTTAAAAAATTTAGGTGGCCTTTTTATTACTTAAATCGACGTACTGAGATGCCTACTGCTGGATACAGCTCTCAGAACCTCGCGGAATCAATCAAAACTGTGTAAAATCGCGAAACAAATGGAGAGCAAATTGACCCCGAATTTGTTATGTTTAAAGTCAAATAAAATAAAAAATATCATACTTACGATAAATCTGACTGCGCCATTCGAATTTTCTGATCAAAATACGTAAGAAACAGTGAAAGAAGCTGCCGAATTCCACTTTTCATTTTTTGGGGTCAAAAAACACCAAAGGGGTTAACCTTACGTTTTTTTCAAAAATCTTAAAAAATTTAGGTGGCCTTTTTATTACTCAAATCGACGTACTGAGATGCCTACTGCTGGATACAGCCCTCAGAACCTCGCGGAATCAATCAAAACTGTGTAAAATCGCGAAACAAATGGAGGGCAAATTGACCCCGAATGTGTTATGTTTAAAGTCAAAGAAAATAAAAAATATCATACTTACGATAAATCTGACTGCGCCATTCGAATTTTCTGATCAAAATACGTAAGAAACAGTGAAAGAAGCTGCCGAATTCCACTTTTCATTTTTTGGGGTCAGAAAACACCAAAGGGGTTAACCTTACGTTTTTTTCAAAAATCTTAAAAAATTTAGGTGGCCTTTTTATTACTTAAATCGACGTACTGAGATGCCTACTGCTGGATACAGCCCTCAGAACCTCGCGGAATCAATCAAAACTGTGTAAAATCGCGAAACAAATGGAGGGCAAATTGACCCCGAATGTGTTATGTTTAAAGTCAAATAAAATAAAAAATATCATACTTACGATAAATCTGACTGCGCCATTCGAATTTTCTGATCAAGATAGGTAAGAAACAGTGAAAGAAGCTGCCGAATTCCACTTTTCATTTTTTGGGGTCAAAAAACACCAAAGGGGTTAACCTTACGTTTTTTTCAAAAATCTTAAAAAATTTAGGTGGCCTTTTTATTACTTAAATCGACGTACTGAGATGCCTACTGCTGGATACAGCCCTCAGAACCTCGCGGAATCAATCAAAACTGTGTAAAATCGCGAAACAAATGGAGGGCAAATTGACCCCGAATGTGTTATGTTTAAAGTCAAATAAAATAAAAAATATCATACTTACGATAAATCTGACTGCGCCATTCGAATTTTCTGATCAAAAAACGTAAGAAACAGTGAAAGAAGCTGCCGAATTCCACTTTTCATTTTTTGGGGTCAAAAAACACCAAAGGGGTTAACCTTACGTTTTTTTCAAAAATCTTAAAAAATTTAGGTGGCCTTTTTATTACTTAAATCGACGTACTGAGATGCCTACTGCTGGATACAGCCCTCAGAACCTCGCGGAATCAATCAAAACTGTGTAAAATCGCGAAACAAATGGAGGGCAAATTGACCCCGAATGTGTTATGTTTAAAGTCAAATAAAATAAAAAATATCATACTTACGATAAATCTGACTGCGCCATTCGAATTTTCTGATCAAGATAGGTAAGAAACAGTGAAAGAAGCTGCCGAATTCCACTTTTCATTTTTTGGGGTCAAAAAACACCAAAGGGGTTAACCTTACGTTTTTTTCAAAAATCTTAAAAAATTTAGGTGGCCTTTTTATTACTTAAATCGACGTACTGAGATGCCTACTGCTGGATACAGCCCTCAGAACCTCGCGGAATCAATCAAAACTGTGTAAAATCGCGAAACAAATGGAGGGCAAATTGACCCCGAATGTGTTATGTTTAAAGTCAAATAAAATAAAAAATATCATACTTACGATAAATCTGACTGCGCCATTCGAATTTTCTGATCAAGATAGGTAAGAAACAGTGAAAGAAGCTGCCGAATTCCACTTTTCATTTTTTGGGGTCAAAAAACACCAAAGGGGTTAACCTTACGTTTTTTTCAAAAATCTTAAAAAATTTAGGTGGCCTTTTTATTACTTAAATCGACGTACTGAGATGCCTACTGCTGGATACAGCCCTCAGAACCTCGCGGAATCAATCAAAACTGTGTAAAATCGCGAAACAAATGGAGGGCAAATTGACCCCGAATGTGTTATGTTTAAAGTCAAATAAAATAAAAAATATCATACTTACGATAAATCTGACTGCGCCATTCGAATTTTCTGATCAAGATAGGTAAGAAACAGTGAAAGAAGCTGCCGAATTCCACTTTTCATTTTTTGGGGTCAAAAAACACCAAAGGGGTTAACCTTACGTTTTTTTCAAAAATCTTAAAAAATTTAGGTGGCCTTTTTATTACTTAAATCGACGTACTGAGATGCCTACTGCTGGATACAGCCCTCAGAACCTCGCGGAATCAATCAAAACTGTGTAAAATCGCGAAACAAATGGAGGGCAAATTGACCCCGAATGTGTTATGTTTAAAGTCAAATAAAATAAAAAATATCATACTTACGATAAATCTGACTGCGCCATTCGAATTTTCTGATCAAAATACGTAAGAAACAGTGAAAGAAGCTGCCGAATTCCACTTTTCATTTTTTGGGGTCAAAAAACACCAAAGGGGTTAACCTTACGTTTTTTTCAAAAATCTTAAAAAATTTAGGTGGCCTTTTTATTACTTAAATCGACGTACTGAGATGCCTACTGCTGGATACAGCCCTCAGAACCTCGCGGAATCAATCAAAACTGTGTAAAATCGCGAAACAAATGGAGGGCAAATTGACACCGAATGTGTTATGTTTAAAGTCAAAGAAAATAAAAAATACCATACTTACGATAAATCTGACTGCGCCATTCGAATTTTCTGATCAAAATACGTAAGAAACAGTGAAAGAAGCTGCCGAATTCCACTTTTCATTTTTTGGGGTCAAAAAACACCAAAGGGGTTAACCTTACGTTTTTTTCAAAAATCTTAAAAAATTTAGGTGGCCTTTTTATTACTTAAATCGACGTACTGAGTTGCCTACTGCTGGATACAGCCCTCAGAACCTCGCGGAATCAATCAAAACTGTGTAAAATCGCGAAACAAATGGAGGGCAAATTGACCCCGAATGTGTTATGTTTAAAGTCAAAGAAAATAAAAAATATCATACTTACGAGAAATCTGACTGCGCCATTCGAATTTTCTGATCAAAATACGTAAGAAACAGTGAAAGAAGCTGCCGAATTCCACTTTTCATTTTTTGGGGTCAAAAAACACCAAAGGGGTTAACCTTACGTTTTTTTCAAAAATCTTAAAAAATTTAGGTGGCCTTTTTATTACTTAAATCGACGTACTGAGATGCCTACTGCTGGATACAGCCCTCAGAACCTCGCGGAATCAATCAAAACTGTGTAAAATCGCGAAACAAATGGAGGGCAAATTGACCCCGAATGTGTTATGTTTAAAGTCAAAGAAAATAAAAAATATCATACTTACGATAAATCTGACTGCGCCATTCGAATTTTCTGATCAAAATACGTAAGAAACAGTGAAAGAAGCTGCCGAATTCCACTTTTCATTTTTTGGGGTCAAAAAACACCAAAGGGGTTAACCTTACGTTTTTTTCAAAAATCTTAAAAAATTTAGGTGGCCTTTTTATTACTTAAATCGACGTACTGAGATGCCTACTGCTGGATACAGCCCTCAGAACCTCGCGGAATCAATCAAAACTGTGTAAAATCGCGAAACAAATGGAGGGCAAATTGACCCCGAATGTGTTATGTTTAAAGTCAAAGAAAATAAAAAATATCATACTTACGATAAATCTGACTGCGCCATTCGAATTTTCTGATCAAAATACGTAAGAAACAGTGAAAGAAGCTGCCGAATTCCACTTTTCATTTTTTGGGGTCAAAAAACACCAAAGGGGTTAACCTTACGTTTTTTTCAAAAATCTTAAAAAATTTAGGTGGCCTTTTTATTACTTAAATCGACGTACTGAGATGCCTACTGCTGGATACAGCCCTCAGAACCTCGCGGAATCAATCAAAACTGTGTAAAATCGCGAAACAAATGGAGGGCAAATTGACCCCGAATGTGTTGTGTTTAAAGTCAAAAAAAATAAAAAATATCATACTTACGATAAATCTGACTGCGCCATTCGAAGTTTCTGATCAAAATACGTAAGAAACAGTGAAAGAAGCTGCCGAATTCCACTTTTCATTTTTTGGGGTCAAAAAACACCAAAGGGGTTAACCTTACGTTTTTTTCAAAAATCTTAAAAAATTTAGGTGGCCTTTTTATTACTTAAATCGACGTACTGAGATGCCTACTGCTGGATACAGCCCTCAGAACCTCGCGGAATCAATCAAAACTGTGTAAAATCGCGTAACAAATGGAGGGCAAATTGACCCCGAATGTGTTATGTTTAAAGTCAAAGAAAATAAAAAATATCATACTTACGATAAATCTGACTGCGCCATTCGAATTTTCTGATCAAAATACGTAAGAAACAGTGAAAGAAGCTGCCGAATTCCACTTTTCATTTTTTGGGGTCAAAAAACACCAAAGGGGTTAACCTTACGTTTTTTTCAAAAATCTTAAAAAATTTAGGTGGCCTTTTTATTACTTAAATCGACGTACTGAGATGCCTACTGCTGGATACAGCCCTCAGAACCTCGCGGAATCAATCAAAACTGTGTAAAATCGCGAAACAAATGGAGGGCAAATTGACCCCGAATGTGTTATGTTTAAAGTCAAATAAAATAAAAAATATCATACTTACGATAAATCTGACTGCGCCATTCGAATTTTCTGATCAAAATACGTAAGAAACAGTGAAAGAAGCTGCCGAATTCCACTTTTCATTTTTTGGGGTCAAAAAACACCAAAGGGGTTAACCTTCCGTTTTTTTCAAAAATCTTAAAAAATGTAGGTGGCCTTTTTATTACTTAAATCGACGTACTGAGATGCCTACTGCTGGATACAGCCCTCAGAACCTCGCGGAATCAATCAAAACTGTGTAAAATCGCGAAAGAAATGGAGGGCAAATTGACCCCGAATGTGTTATGTTTAAAGTCAAATAAAATAAAAAATATCATACTTACGATAAATCTGACTGCGCCATTCGAATTTTCTGATCAAAATACGTAAGAAACAGTGAAAGAAGCTGCCGAATTCCACTTTTCATTTTTTGGGGTCAAAAAACACCAAAGGGGTTAACCTTCCGTTTTTTTCAAAAATCTTAAAAAATGTAGGTGGCCTTTTTATTACTTAAATCGACGTACTGAGATGCCTACTGCTGGATACAGCCCTCAGAACCTCGCGGAATCAATCAAAACTGTGTAAAATCGCGAAAGAAATGGAGGGCAAATTGACCCCGAATGTGTTATGTTTAAAGTCAAATAAAATAAAAAATATCATACTTACGATAAATCTGACTGCGCCATTCGAATTTTCTGATCAAAATACGTAAGAAACAGTGAAAGAAGCTGCCGAATTCCACTTTTCATTTTTTGGGGTCAAAAAACACCAAAGGGGTTAACCTTACGTTTTTTTCAAAAATCTTAAAAAATTTAGGTGGCCTTTTTATTACTTAAATCGACGTACTGAGATGCCTACTGCTGGATACAGCCCTCAGAACCTCGCGGAATCAATCAAAACTGTGTAAAATCGCGAAACAAATGGAGGGCAAATTGACCCCGAATGTGTTGTGTTTAAAGTCAAAGAAAATAAAAAATATCATACTTACGATAAATCTGACTGCGCCATTCGAATTTTCTGATCAAAATACGTAAGAAACAGTGAAAGAAGCTGCCGAATTCCACTTTTCATTTTTTGGGGTCAAAAAACACCAAAGGGGTTAACCTTACGTTTTTTTCAAAAATCTTAAAAAATTTAGGTGGCCTTTTTATTACTTAAATCGACGTACTGAGATGCCTACTGCTGGATACAGCCCTCAGAACCTCGCGGAATCAATCAAAACTGTGTAAAATCGCGAAACAAATGGAGGGCAAATTGACCCCGAATGTGTTATGTTTAAAGTCAAAGAAAATAAAAAATATCATACTTACGAGAAATCTGACTGCGCCATTCGAATTTTCTGATCCAAATACGTAAGAAACAGTGAAAGAAGCTGCCGAATTCCACTTTTCATTTTTTGGGGTCAAAAAACACCAAAGGGGTTAACCTTACGTTTTTTTCAAAAATCTTAAAAAATTTAGGTGGCCTTTTTATTACTTAAATCGACGTACTGAGATGCCTACTGCTGGATACAGCCCTCAGAATCTCGCGGAATCAATCAAAACTGTGTAAAATCGCGAAACAAATGGAGGGCAAATTGACCCCGAATGTGTTATGTTTAAAGTCAAAGAAAATAAAAAATATCATACTTACGATAAATCTGACTGCGCCATTCGAATTTTCTGATCAAAATACGTAAGAAACAGTGAAAGAAGCTGCCGAATTCCACTTTTCATTTTTTGGGGTCAAAAAACACCAAAGGGGTTAACCTTACGTTTTTTTCAAAAATCTTAAAAAATTTAGGTGGCCTTTTTATTACTTAAATCGACGTACTGAGATGCCTACTGCTGGATACAGCCCTCAGAACCTCGCGGAATCAATCAAAACTGTGTAAAATCGCGAAACAAATGGAGGGCAGATTGACCCCGAATGTGTTATGTTTAAAGTCAAATAAAATAAAAAATATCATACTTACGAGAAATCTGACTGCGCCATTCGAATTTTCTGATCAAAATACGTAAGAAACAGTGAAAGAAGCTGCCGAATTCCACTTTTCATTTTTTGGGGTCAAAAAACACCAAAGGGGTTAACCTTACGTTTTTTTCAAAAATCTTAAAAAATTTAGGTGGCCTTTTTATTACTTAAATCGACGTACTGAGATGCCTACTGCTGGATGCAGCCCTCAGAACCTCGCGGAATCAATCAAAACTGTGTAAAATCGCGAAACAAATGGAGGGCAAATTGACCCCGAATGTGTTATGTTTAAAGTCAAAGAAAATAAAAAATATCATACTTACGATAAATCTGACTGCGCCATTCAAATTTTCTGATCAAAATACGTAAGAAACAGTGAAAGAAGCTGCCGAATTCCACTTTTCATTTTTTGGGGTCAAAAAACACCAAAGGGGTTAACCTTACGTTTTTTTCAAAAATCTTAAAAAATTTAGGTGGCCTTTTTATTACTTAAATCGACGTACTGAGATGCCTACTGCTGGATACAGCCCTCAGAACCTCGCGGAATCAATCAAAACTGTGTAAAATCGCGTAACAAATGGAGGGCAAATTGACCCCGAATGTGTTATGTTTAAAGTCAAAGAAAATAAAAAATATCATACTTACGATAAATCTGACTGCGCCATTCGAATTTTCTGATCAAAATACGTAAGAAACAGTGAAAGAAGCTGCCGAATTCCACTTTTCATTTTTTGGGGTCAAAAAACACCAAAGGGGTTAACCTTACGTTTTTTTCAAAAATCTTAAAAAATTTAGGTGGCCTTTTTATTACTTAAATCGACGTACTGAGATGCCTACTGCTGGATACAGCCCTCAGAACCTCGCGGAATCAATCAAAACTGTGTAAAATCGCGAAACAAATGGAGGGCAAATTGACCCCGAATGTGTTATGTTTAAAGTCAAATAAAATAAAAAATATCATACTTACGATAAATCTGACTGCGCCATTCGAATTTTCTGATCAAAATACGTAAGAAACAGTGAAAGAAGCTGCCGAATTCCACTTTTCATTTTTTGGGGTCAAAAAACACCAAAGGGGTTAACCTTCCGTTTTTTTCAAAAATCTTAAAAAATGTAGGTGGCCTTTTTATTACTTAAATCGACGTACTGAGATGCCTACTGCTGGATACAGCCCTCAGAACCTCGCGGAATCAATCAAAACTGTGTAAAATCGCGAAAGAAATGGAGGGCAAATTGACCCCGAATGTGTTATGTTTAAAGTCAAATAAAATAAAAAATATCATACTTACGATAAATCTGACTGCGCCATTCGAATTTTCTGATCAAAATACGTAAGAAACAGTGAAAGAAGCTGCCGAATTCCACTTTTCATTTTTTGGGGTCAAAAAACACCAAAGGGGTTAACCTTCCGTTTTTTTCAAAAATCTTAAAAAATGTAGGTGGCCTTTTTATTACTTAAATCGACGTACTGAGATGCCTACTGCTGGATACAGCCCTCAGAACCTCGCGGAATCAATCAAAACTGTGTAAAATCGCGAAAGAAATGGAGGGCAAATTGACCCCGAATGTGTTATGTTTAAAGTCAAATAAAATAAAAAATATCATACTTACGATAAATCTGACTGCGCCATTCGAATTTTCTGATCAAAATACGTAAGAAACAGTGAAAGAAGCTGCCGAATTCCACTTTTCATTTTTTGGGGTCAAAAAACACCAAAGGGGTTAACCTTACGTTTTTTTCAAAAATCTTAAAAAATTTAGGTGGCCTTTTTATTACTTAAATCGACGTACTGAGATGCCTACTGCTGGATACAGCCCTCAGAACCTCGCGGAATCAATCAAAACTGTGTAAAATCGCGAAACAAATGGAGGGCAAATTGACCCCGAATGTGTTGTGTTTAAAGTCAAAGAAAATAAAAAATATCATACTTACGATAAATCTGACTGCGCCATTCGAATTTTCTGATCAAAATACGTAAGAAACAGTGAAAGAAGCTGCCGAATTCCACTTTTCATTTTTTGGGGTCAAAAAACACCAAAGGGGTTAACCTTACGTTTTTTTCAAAAATCTTAAAAAATTTAGGTGGCCTTTTTATTACTTAAATCGACGTACTGAGATGCCTACTGCTGGATACAGCCCTCAGAACCTCGCGGAATCAATCAAAACTGTGTAAAATCGCGAAACAAATGGAGGGCAAATTGACCCCGAATGTGTTATGTTTAAAGTCAAAGAAAATAAAAAATATCATACTTACGAGAAATCTGACTGCGCCATTCGAATTTTCTGATCCAAATACGTAAGAAACAGTGAAAGAAGCTGCCGAATTCCACTTTTCATTTTTTGGGGTCAAAAAACACCAAAGGGGTTAACCTTACGTTTTTTTCAAAAATCTTAAAAAATTTAGGTGGCCTTTTTATTACTTAAATCGACGTACTGAGATGCCTACTGCTGGATACAGCCCTCAGAATCTCGCGGAATCAATCAAAACTGTGTAAAATCGCGAAACAAATGGAGGGCAAATTGACCCCGAATGTGTTATGTTTAAAGTCAAAGAAAATAAAAAATATCATACTTACGATAAATCTGACTGCGCCATTCGAATTTTCTGATCAAAATACGTAAGAAACAGTGAAAGAAGCTGCCGAATTCCACTTTTCATTTTTTGGGGTCAAAAAACACCAAAGGGGTTAACCTTACGTTTTTTTCAAAAATCTTAAAAAATTTAGGTGGCCTTTTTATTACTTAAATCGACGTACTGAGATGCCTACTGCTGGATACAGCCCTCAGAACCTCGCGGAATCAATCAAAACTGTGTAAAATCGCGAAACAAATGGAGGGCAGATTGACCCCGAATGTGTTATGTTTAAAGTCAAATAAAATAAAAAATATCATACTTACGAGAAATCTGACTGCGCCATTCGAATTTTCTGATCAAAATACGTAAGAAACAGTGAAAGAAGCTGCCGAATTCCACTTTTCATTTTTTGGGGTCAAAAAACACCAAAGGGGTTAACCTTACGTTTTTTTCAAAAATCTTAAAAAATTTAGGTGGCCTTTTTATTACTTAAATCGACGTACTGAGATGCCTACTGCTGGATGCAGCCCTCAGAACCTCGCGGAATCAATCAAAACTGTGTAAAATCGCGAAACAAATGGAGGGCAAATTGACCCCGAATGTGTTATGTTTAAAGTCAAAGAAAATAAAAAATATCATACTTACGATAAATCTGACTGCGCCATTCAAATTTTCTGATCAAAATACGTAAGAAACAGTGAAAGAAGCTGCCGAATTCCACTTTTCATTTTTTGGGGTCAAAAAACACCAAAGGGGTTAACCTTACGTTTTTTTCAAAAATCTTAAAAAATTTAGGTGGCCTTTTTATTACTTAAATCGACGTACTGAGATGCCTACTGCTGGATACAGCCCTCAGAACCTCGCGGAATCAATCAAAACTGTGTAAAATCGCGAAACAAATGGAGGGCAAATTGACCCCGAATGTGTTATGTTTAAAGTCAAATAAAATAAAAAATATCATACTTACGATAAATCTGACTGCGCCATTCGAATTTTCTGATCAAAATACGTAAGAAACAGTGAAAGAAGCTGCCGAATTCCACTTTTCATTTTTTGGGGTCAAAAAACACCAAAGGGGTTAACCTTACGTTTTTTTCAAAAATCTTAAAAAATTTAGGTGGCCTTTTTATTACTTAAATCGACGTACTGAGATGCCTACTGCTGGATACAGCCCTCAGAACCTCGCGGAATCAATCAAAACTGTGTAAAATCGCGAAACAAATGGAGGGCAAATTGACCCCGAATGTGTTATGTTTAAAGTCAAAGAAAATAAAAAATATCATACTTACGATAAATCTGACTGCGCCATTCGAATTTTCTGATCAAGATAGGTAAGAAACAGTGAAAGAAGCTGCCGAATTCCACTTTTCATTTTTTGGGGTCAAAAAACACCAAAGGGGTTAACCTTACGTTTTTTTCAAAAATCTTAAAAAATTTAGGTGGCCTTTTTATTACTTAAATCGACGTACTGAGATGCCTACTGCTGGATACAGCCCTCAGAACCTCGCGGAATCAATCAAAACTGTGTAAAATCGCGAAACAAATGGAGGGCAGATTGACCCCGAATGTGTTATGTTTAAAGTCAAATAAAATAAAAAATATCATACTTACGAGAAATCTGACTGCGCCATTCGAATTTTCTGATCAAAATACGTAAGAAACAGTGAAAGAAGCTGCCGAATTCCACTTTTCATTTTTTGGGGTCAAAAAACACCAAAGGGGTTAACCTTACGTTTTTTTCAAAAATCTTAAAAAATTTAGGTGGCCTTTTTATTACTTAAATCGACGTACTGAGATGCCTACTGCTGGATGCAGCCCTCAGAACCTCGCGGAATCAATCAAAACTGTGTAAAATCGCGAAACAAATGGAGGGCAAATTGACCCCGAATGTGTTATGTTTAAAGTCAAAGAAAATAAAAAATATCATACTTACGATAAATCTGACTGCGCCATTCAAATTTTCTGATCAAAATACGTAAGAAACAGTGAAAGAAGCTGCCGAATTCCACTTTTCATTTTTTGGGGTCAAAAAACACCAAAGGGGTTAACCTTACGTTTTTTTCAAAAATCTTAAAAAATTTAGGTGGCCTTTTTATTACTTAAATCGACGTACTGAGATGCCTACTGCTGGATACAGCCCTCAGACCTCGCGGAATCAATCAAAACTGTGTAAAATCGCGAAACAAATGGAGGGCAAATTGACCCCGAATGTGTTATGTTTAAAGTCAAATAAAATAAAAAATATCATACTTACGATAAATCTGACTGCGCCATTCGAATTTTCTGATCAAGATAGGTAAGAAACAGTGAAAGAAGCTGCCGAATTCCACTTTTCATTTTTTGGGGTCAAAAAACACCAAAGGGGTTAACCTTACGTTTTTTTCAAAAATCTTAAAAAATTTAGGTGGCCTTTTTATTACTTAAATCGACGTACTGAGATGCCTACTGCTGGATACAGCCCTCAGAACCTCGCGGAATCAATCAAAACTGTGTAAAATCGCGAAACAAATGGAGGGCAGATTGACCCCGAATGTGTTATGTTTAAAGTCAAATAAAATAAAAAATATCATACTTACGAGAAATCTGACTGCGCCATTCGAATTTTCTGATCAAAATACGTAAGAAACAGTGAAAGAAGCTGCCGAATTCCACTTTTCATTTTTTGGGGTCAAAAAACACCAAAGGGGTTAACCTTACGTTTTTTTCAAAAATCTTAAAAAATTTAGGTGGCCTTTTTATTACTTAAATCGACGTACTGAGATGCCTACTGCTGGATGCAGCCCTCAGAACCTCGCGGAATCAATCAAAACTGTGTAAAATCGCGAAACAAATGGAGGGCAAATTGACCCCGAATGTGTTATGTTTAAAGTCCAATAAAATAAAAAATATCATACTTACGATAAATCTGACTGCGCCATTCGAATTTTCTGATCAAAATACGTAAGAAACAGTGAAAGAAGCTGCCGAATTCCACTTTTCATTTTTTGGGGTCAAAAAACACCAAAGGGGTTAACCTTACGTTTTTTTCAAAAATCTTAAAAAATTTAGGTGGCCTTTTTATTACTTAAATCGACGTACTGAGATGCCTACTGCTGGATGCAGCCCTCAGAACCTCGCGGAATCAATCAAAACTGTGTAAAATCGCGAAACAAATGGAGGGCAAATTGACCCCGAATGTGTTATGTTTAAAGTCAAATAAAATAAAAAATATCATACTTACGATAACTCTGACTGCGCCATTCGAATTTTCTGATCAAAATACATAAGAAACAGTGAAAGAAGCTGCCGAATTCCACTTTTCATTTTTTGGGGTCAAAAAACACCAAAGGGGTTAACCTTACGTTTTTTTCAAAATTCTTAAAAAATTTAGGTGGCCTTTTTATTACTTAAATCGACGTACTTAGATGCCTACTGCTGGATTCAGCCTTCAGAGCCTCGCGGAATCAATCAAAACAGTGTAAAATCGCGAAACAAATGGATGGCAAATTGACCCCGAATGTGTTACGTTCAAAGCAAAATAAAATAAAAAATATCATACTTACGAGAAATCTGACTGCACCATTAGAATTTTCTGATCAAAATACATAAGAAACAGTGAAAGAAGCTGCCGAATTCCACTTTTCATTTTTTGGGGTCAAAAAACACCAAAGGGGTTAACCTTACGTTTTTTTCAAAAATCTTAAAAAATTTAGGTGGCCTTTTTATTACTTAAATCGACGTACTTAGATGCCTACTGCTGGATTCAGCCCTCAGAACCTCGCGGAATCAATCAAAACAGTGTAAAATCGCGAAACAAATGGATGGCAAATTGACCCCGAATGTGTTATGTTTAAAGTCAAATAAAATAAAAAATATCATACTTACGATAAATCTGACTGCGCCATTCGAATTTTCTGATCAAAATACGTAAGAAACAGTGAAAGAAGCTGCCGAATTCCACTTTTCATTTTTTGGGGTCAAAAAACACCAAAGGGGTTAACCTTACGTTTTTTTCAAAAATCTTAAAAAATTTAGGTGGCCTTTTTATTACTTAAAGCGACGTACTGAGATGCCTACTGCTGGATGCAGCCCTCAGAACCTCGCGGAATCAATCAAAACTGTGTAAAATCGCGAAACAAATGGAGGGCAAATTGACCCCGAATGTGTTATGTTTAAAGTCCAATAAAATAAAAAATATCATACTTACGATAAATCTGACTGCGCCATTCGAATTTTCTGATCAAAATACGTAAGAAACAGTGAAAGAAGCTGCCGAATTCCACTTTTCATTTTTTGGGGTCAAAAAACACCAAAGGGGTTAACCTTACGTTTTTTTCAAAAATCTTAAAAAATTTAGGTGGCCTTTTTATTACTTAAATCGACGTACTGAGATGCCTACTGCTGGATGCAGCCCTCAGAACCTCGCGGAATCAATCAAAACTGTGTAAAATCGCGAAACAAATGGAGGGCAAATTGACCCCGAATGTGTTATGTTTAAAGTCAAATAAAATAAAAAATATCATACTTACGATAACTCTGACTGCGCCATTCGAATTTTCTGATCAAAATACATAAGAAACAGTGAAAGAAGCTGCCGAATTCCACTTTTCATTTTTTGGGGTCAAAAAACACCAAAGGGGTTAACCTTACGTTTTTTTCAAAATTCTTAAAAAATTTAGGTGGCCTTTTTATTACTTAAATCGACGTACTTAGATGCCTACTGCTGGATTCAGCCTTCAGAGCCTCGCGGAATCAATCAAAACAGTGTAAAATCGCGAAACAAATGGATGGCAAATTGACCCCGAATGTGTTACGTTCAAAGCAAAATAAAATAAAAAATATCATACTTACGAGAAATCTGACTGCACCATTAGAATTTTCTGATCAAAATACATAAGAAACAGTGAAAGAAGCTGCCGAATTCCACTTTTCATTTTTTGGGGTCAAAAAACACCAAAGGGGTTAACCTTACGTTTTTTTCAAAAATCTTAAAAAATTTAGGTGGCCTTTTTATTACTTAAATCGACGTACTTAGATGCCTACTGCTGGATTCAGCCCTCAGAACCTCGCGGAATCAATCAAAACAGTGTAAAATCGCGAAACAAATGGATGGCAAATTGACCCCGAATGTGTTATGTTTAAAGTCAAATAAAATAAAAAATATCATACTTACGATAAATCTGACTGCGCCATTCGAATTTTCTGATCAAAATACGTAAGAAACAGTGAAAGAAGCTGCCGAATTCCACTTTTCATTTTTTGGGGTCAAAAAACACCAAAGGGGTTAGCCTTACGTTTTTTTCAAAAATCTTAAAAAATTTAGGTGGCCTTTTTATTACATAAATCGACGTACTGAGATGCCTACTGCTGGATACAGCCCTCAGAACCTCGCGGAATCAATCAAAACTGTGTAAAATCGCGAAACAAATGGAGGGCAAATTGACCCCGAATGTGTTATGTTTAAAGTCAAATAAAATAAAAAATATCATACTTACGAGAAATCTGACTGCGCCATTCGAATTTTCTGATCAAAATACGTAAGAAACAGTGAAAGAAGCTGCCGAATTCCACTTTTCATTTTTTGGGGTCAAAAAACACCAAAGGGGTTAGCCTTACGTTTTTTTCAAAAATCTTAAAAAATTTAGGTGGCCTTTTTATTACATAAATCGACGTACTGAGATGCCTACTGCTGGATACAGCCCTCAGAACCTCGCGGAATCAATCAAAACTGTGTAAAATCGCGAAACAAATGGAGGGCAAATTGACCCCGAATGTGTTATGTTTAAAGTCAAATAAAATAAAAAATATCATACTTACGAGAAATCTGACTGCGCCATTCGAATTTTCTGATCAAAATACGTAAGAAACAGTGAAAGAAGCTGCCGAATTCCACTTTTCATTTTTTGGGGTCAAAAAACACCAAAGGGGTTAACCTTACGTTTTTTTCAAAAATCTTAAAAAATTTAGGTGGCCTTTTTATTACTTAAATCGACGTACTGAGATGCCTACTGCTGGATACAGACCTCAGAACCTCGCGGAATCAATCAAAACTGTGTAAAATCGCTAAACAAATGGAGGGCAAATTGACCCCGAATGTGTTATGTTTAAAGTCAAATAAAATAAAAAATATCATACTTACGAGAAATCTGACTGCGCCATTCGAATTTTCTGTTCAAAATACGTAAGAAACAGTGAAAGAAGCTGCCGAATTCCACTTTTCATTTTTTGGGGTCAAAAAACACCAAAGGGGTTAACCTTACGTTTTTTTCAAAAATCTTAAAAAATTTAGGTGGCCTATTTATTACTTAAATCGACGTACTGAGATGCCTACTGCTGGATACAGCCCTCAGAACCTCGCGGAATCAATCAAAACTGTGTAAAATCGCGAAACAAATGGAGGGCAAATTGACCACGAATGTGTTATGTTTAAAGTCAAAGAAAATAAAAAATATCATACTTACGATAAATCTGACTGCGCCATTCGAATTTTCTGATCAAAATACGTAAGAAACAGTGAAAGAAGCTGCCGAATTCCACTTTTCATTTTTTGGGGTCAAAAAACACCAAAGGGGTTAGCCTTACGTTTTTTTCAAAAATCTTAAAAAATTTAGGTGGCCTTTTTATTACTTAAATCGACGTACTGAGATGCCTACTGCTGGATGCAGCCTTCAGAACCTCGCGGAATCAATCAAAACTGTGTAAAATCGCGAAACAAGTGGAGGGCAAATTGACCCCGAATGTGTTATGTTTAAAGTCAAATAAAATAAAAAATATCATACTTACGATAAATCTGACTGCGCCATTCGAATTTTCTGATCAAAATACGTAAGAAACAGTGAAAGAAGCTGCCGAATTCAACTTTTCATTTTTTGGGGTCAAAAAACACCAAAGGGGTTCCCTTACGTTTTTTTCAAAAATCTTAAAAAATTTAGGTGGCCTTTTTATTACTTAAATCGACGTACTGAGATGCCTACTGCTGGATACAGCCCTCAGAACCTCGCGGAATCAATCAAAACTGTGTAAAATCGCGAAACAAATGGAGGGCAAATTGACCCCGAATGTGTTATGTTTAAAGTCAAATAAAATAAAAAATATCATACTTACGAGAAATCTGACTGCGCCATTCGAATTTTCTGATCAAAATACGTAAGAAACAGTGAAAGAAGCTGCCGAATTCCACTTTTCATTTTTTGGGGTCAAAAAACACCAAAGGGGTTAGCCTTACGTTTTTTTCAAAAATCTTAAAAAATTTAGGTGGCCTTTTTATGACATAAATCGACGTACTGAGATGCCTACTGCTGGATACAGCCCTCAGAACCTCGCGGAATCAATCAAAACTGTGTAAAATCGCGAAACAAATGGAGGGCAAATTGACCCCGAATGTGTTATGTTTAAAGTCAAATAAAATAAAAAATATCATACTTACGAGAAATCTGACTGCGCCATTCGAATTTTCTGATCAAAATACGCAAGAAACAGTAAAAGAAGCTGCCGAATTCCACTTTTCATTTTTTGGGGTCAAAAAACACCAAAGGGGTTAGCCTTACGTTTTTTTCAAAAATCTTAAAAAATTTAGGTGGCCTTTTTATGACATAAATCGACGTACTGAGATGCCTACTGCTGGATACAGCCCTCAGAACCTCGCGGAATCAATCAAAACTGTGTAAAATCGCGAAACAAATGGAGGGCAAATTGACCCCGAATGTGTTATGTTTAAAGTCAAATAAAATAAAAAATATCATACTTACGAGAAATCTGACTGCGCCATTCGAATTTTCTGATCAAAATACGTAAGAAACAGTGAAAGAAGCTGCCGAATTCCACTTTTCATTTTTTGGGGTCAAAAAACACCAAAGGGGTTAACCTTACGTTTTTTTCAAAAATCTTAAAAAATTTAGGTGG
The DNA here is from genome assembly GCA_958510845.1 of Cantharis nigra. NCBI lineage: Eukaryota > Metazoa > Arthropoda > Insecta > Coleoptera > Cantharidae > Cantharis > Cantharis nigra. The sequence goes on along the minus strand of OY294030.1, from coordinate 45,503,139 downwards.
CCTTTTTATTACTTAAATCGACGTACTGAGATGCCTACTGCTGGATACAGACCTCAGAACCTCGCGGAATCAATCAAAACTGTGTAAAATCGCTAAACAAATGGAGGGCAAATTGACCCCGAATGTGTTATGTTTAAAGTCAAATAAAATAAAAAATATCATACTTACGAGAAATCTGACTGCGCCATTCGAATTTTCTGTTCAAAATACGTAAGAAACAGTGAAAGAAGCTGCCGAATTCCACTTTTCATTTTTTGGGGTCAAAAAACACCAAAGGGGTTAACCTTACGTTTTTTTCAAAAATCTTAAAAAATTTAGGTGGCCTATTTATTACTTAAATCGACGTACTGAGATGCCTACTGCTGGATACAGCCCTCAGAACCTCGCGGAATCAATCAAAACTGTGTAAAATCGCGAAACAAATGGAGGGCAAATTGACCACGAATGTGTTATGTTTAAAGTCAAAGAAAATAAAAAATATCATACTTACGATAAATCTGACTGCGCCATTCGAATTTTCTGATCAAAATACGTAAGAAACAGTGAAAGAAGCTGCCGAATTCCACTTTTCATTTTTTGGGGTCAAAAAACACCAAAGGGGTTAGCCTTACGTTTTTTTCAAAAATCTTAAAAAATTTAGGTGGCCTTTTTATTACTTAAATCGACGTACTGAGATGCCTACTGCTGGATGCAGCCTTCAGAACCTCGCGGAATCAATCAAAACTGTGTAAAATCGCGAAACAAGTGGAGGGCAAATTGACCCCGAATGTGTTATGTTTAAAGTCAAATAAAATAAAAAATATCATACTTACGATAAATCTGACTGCGCCATTCGAATTTTCTGATCAAAATACGTAAGAAACAGTGAAAGAAGCTGCCGAATTCAACTTTTCATTTTTTGGGGTCAAAAAACACCAAAGGGGTTCCCTTACGTTTTTTTCAAAAATCTTAAAAAATTTAGGTGGCCTTTTTATTACTTAAATCGACGTACTGAGATGCCTACTGCTGGATACAGCCCTCAGAACCTCGCGGAATCAATCAAAACTGTGTAAAATCGCGAAACAAATGGAGGGCAAATTGACCCCGAATGTGTTATGTTTAAAGTCAAATAAAATAAAAAATATCATACTTACGAGAAATCTGACTGCGCCATTCGAATTTTCTGATCAAAATACGTAAGAAACAGTGAAAGAAGCTGCCGAATTCCACTTTTCATTTTTTGGGGTCAAAAAACACCAAAGGGGTTAGCCTTACGTTTTTTTCAAAAATCTTAAAAAATTTAGGTGGCCTTTTTATGACATAAATCGACGTACTGAGATGCCTACTGCTGGATACAGCCCTCAGAACCTCGCGGAATCAATCAAAACTGTGTAAAATCGCGAAACAAATGGAGGGCAAATTGACCCCGAATGTGTTATGTTTAAAGTCAAATAAAATAAAAAATATCATACTTACGAGAAATCTGACTGCGCCATTCGAATTTTCTGATCAAAATACGCAAGAAACAGTAAAAGAAGCTGCCGAATTCCACTTTTCATTTTTTGGGGTCAAAAAACACCAAAGGGGTTAGCCTTACGTTTTTTTCAAAAATCTTAAAAAATTTAGGTGGCCTTTTTATGACATAAATCGACGTACTGAGATGCCTACTGCTGGATACAGCCCTCAGAACCTCGCGGAATCAATCAAAACTGTGTAAAATCGCGAAACAAATGGAGGGCAAATTGACCCCGAATGTGTTATGTTTAAAGTCAAATAAAATAAAAAATATCATACTTACGAGAAATCTGACTGCGCCATTCGAATTTTCTGATCAAAATACGTAAGAAACAGTGAAAGAAGCTGCCGAATTCCACTTTTCATTTTTTGGGGTCAAAAAACACCAAAGGGGTTAACCTTACGTTTTTTTCAAAAATCTTAAAAAATTTAGGTGGCCTTTTTATTACTTAAATCGACGTACTGAGATGCCTACTGCTGGATACAGACCTCAGAACCTCGCGGAATCAATCAAAACTGTGTAAAATCGCTAAACAAATGGAGGGCAAATTGACCCCGAATGTGTTATGTTTAAAGTCAAATAAAATAAAAAATATCATACTTACGAGAAATCTGACTGCGCCATTCGAATTTTCTGTTCAAAATACGTAAGAAACAGTGAAAGAAGCTGCCGAATTCCACTTTTCATTTTTTGGGGTCAAAAAACACCAAAGGGGTTAACCTTACGTTTTTTTCAAAAATCTTAAAAAATTTAGGTGGCTTTTTTATTACTTAAATCGACGTACTGAGATGCCTACTGCTGGATACAGCCCTCAGAACCTCGCGGAATCAATCAAAACTGTGTAAAATCGCGAAACAAATGGAGGGCAAATTGACCCCGAATGTGTTATGTTTAAAGTCAAAGAAAATAAAAAATATCATACTTACGAGAAATCTGACTGCGCCATTCGAATTTTCTGATCAAAATACGTAAGAAACAGTGAAAGAAGCTGCCGAATTCCACTTTTCATTTTTTGGGGTCAAAAAACACCAAAGGGGTTAACCTTACGTTTTTTTCAAAAATCTTAAAAAATTTAGGTGGCCTTTTTATTACTTAAATCGACGTACTGAGATGCCTACTGCTGGATACAGACCTCAGAACCTCGCGGAATCAATCAAAACTGTGTAAAATCGCTAAACAAATGGAGGGCAAATTGACCCCGAATGTGTTATGTTTAAAGTCAAATAAAATAAAAAATATCATACTTACGAGAAATCTGACTGCGCCATTCGAATTTTCTGATCAAAATACGTAAGAAACAGTGAAAGAAGCTGCCGAATTCCACTTTTCATTTTTTGGGGTCAAAAAACACCAAAGGGGTTAGCCTTACGTTTTTTTCAAAAATCTTAAAAAATTTAGGTGGCCTTTTTATGACATAAATCGACGTACTGAGATGCCTACTGCTGGATACAGCCCTCAGAACCTCGCGGAATCAATCAAAACTGTGTAAAATCGCGAAACAAATGGAGGGCAAATTGACCCCGAATGTGTTATGTTTAAAGTCAAATAAAATAAAAAATATCATACTTACGAGAAATCTGACTGCGCCATTCGAATTTTCTGATCAAAATACGCAAGAAACAGTAAAAGAAGCTGCCGAATTCCACTTTTCATTTTTTGGGGTCAAAAAACACCAAAGGGGTTAGCCTTACGTTTTTTTCAAAAATCTTAAAAAATTTAGGTGGCCTTTTTATGACATAAATCGACGTACTGAGATGCCTACTGCTGGATACAGCCCTCAGAACCTCGCGGAATCAATCAAAACTGTGTAAAATCGCGAAACAAATGGAGGGCAAATTGACCCCGAATGTGTTATGTTTAAAGTCAAATAAAATAAAAAATATCATACTTACGAGAAATCTGACTGCGCCATTCGAATTTTCTGATCAAAATACGTAAGAAACAGTGAAAGAAGCTGCCGAATTCCACTTTTCATTTTTTGGGGTCAAAAAACACCAAAGGGGTTAACCTTACGTTTTTTTCAAAAATCTTAAAAAATTTAGGTGGCCTTTTTATTACTTAAATCGACGTACTGAGATGCCTACTGCTGGATACAGACCTCAGAACCTCGCGGAATCAATCAAAACTGTGTAAAATCGCTAAACAAATGGAGGGCAAATTGACCCCGAATGTGTTATGTTTAAAGTCAAATAAAATAAAAAATATCATACTTACGAGAAATCTGACTGCGCCATTCGAATTTTCTGTTCAAAATACGTAAGAAACAGTGAAAGAAGCTGCCGAATTCCACTTTTCATTTTTTGGGGTCAAAAAACACCAAAGGGGTTAACCTTACGTTTTTTTCAAAAATCTTAAAAAATTTAGGTGGCTTTTTTATTACTTAAATCGACGTACTGAGATGCCTACTGCTGGATACAGCCCTCAGAACCTCGCGGAATCAATCAAAACTGTGTAAAATCGCGAAACAAATGGAGGGCAAATTGACCCCGAATGTGTTATGTTTAAAGTCAAAGAAAATAAAAAATATCATACTTACGAGAAATCTGACTGCGCCATTCGAATTTTCTGATCAAAATACGTAAGAAACAGTGAAAGAAGCTGCCGAATTCCACTTTTCATTTTTTGGGGTCAAAAAACACCAAAGGGGTTAACCTTACGTTTTTTTCAAAAATCTTAAAAAATTTAGGTGGCCTTTTTATTACTTAAATCGACGTACTGAGATGCCTACTGCTGGATACAGACCTCAGAACCTCGCGGAATCAATCAAAACTGTGTAAAATCGCTAAACAAATGGAGGGCAAATTGACCCCGAATGTGTTATGTTTAAAGTCAAATAAAATAAAAAATATCATACTTACGAGAAATCTGACTGCGCCATTCGAATTTTCTGTTCAAAATACGTAAGAAACAGTGAAAGAAGCTGCCGAATTCCACTTTTCATTTTTTGGGGTCAAAAAACACCAAAGGGGTTAACCTTACGTTTTTTTCAAAAATCTTAAAAAATTTAGGTGGCTTTTTTATTACTTAAATCGACGTACTGAGATGCCTACTGCTGGATACAGCCCTCAGAACCTCGCGGAATCAATCAAAACTGTGTAAAATCGCGAAACAAATGGAGGGCAAATTGACCCCGAATGTGTTATGTTTAAAGTCAAAGAAAATAAAAAATATCATACTTACGATAAATCTGACTGCGCCATTCGAATTTTCTGATCAAAATACGTAAGAAACAGTGAAAGAAGCTGCCGAATTCCACTTTTCATTTTTTGGGGTCAAAAAACACCAAAGGGGTTAACCTTCCGTTTTTTTCAAAAATCTTAAAAAATTTAGGTGGCCTTTTTATTACTTAAATCGACGTACTGAGATGCCTACTGCTGGTGCAGCCCTCAGAACCTCGCGGAATCAATCAAAACTGTGTAAAATCGCGAAACAAGTGGAGGGCAAATTGACCCCGAATGTGTTATGTTTAAAGTCAAATAAAATAAAAAATATCATACTTACGAGAAATCTGACTGCGCCATTCGAATTTTCTGATCAAAATACGTAAGAAACAGTGAAAGAAGCTGCCGAATTCCACTTTTCATTTTTTGGGGTCAAAAAACACCAAAGGGGTTAGCCTTACGTTTTTTTCAAAAATCTTAAAAAATTTAGGTGGCCTTTTTATTACTTAAATCGACGTACTGAGATGCCTACTGCTGGATGCAGCCTTCAGAACCTCGCGGAATCAATCAAAACTGTGTAAAATCGCGAAACAAGTGGAGGGCAAATTGACCCCGAATGTGTTATGTTTAAAGTCAAATAAAATAAAAAATATCATACTTACGATAAATCTGACTGCGCCATTCGAATTTTCTGATCAAAATACGTAAGAAACAGTGAAAGAAGCTGCCGAATTCAGCTTTTCATTTTTTGGGGTCAAAAAACACCAAAGGGGTTCCCTTACGTTTTTTTCAAAAATCTTAAAAAATTTAGGTGGCCTTTTTATTACTTAAATCGACGTACTGAGATGCCTACTGCTGGATACAGCCCTCAGAACCTCGCGGAATCAATCAAAACTGTGTAAAATCGCGAAACAAATGGAGGGCAAATTGACCCCGAATGTGTTATGTTTAAAGTCAAATAAAATAAAAAATATCATACTTACGAGAAATCTGACTGCGCCATTCGAATTTTCTGATCAAAATACGTAAGAAACAGTGAAAGAAGCTGCCGAATTCCACTTTTCATTTTTTGGGGTCAAAAAACACCAAAGGGGTTAGCCTTACGTTTTTTTCAAAAATCTTAAAAAATTTAGGTGGCCTTTTTATTACTTAAATCGACGTACTGAGATGCCTACTGCTGGATACAGACCTCAGAACCTCGCGGAATCAATCAAAACTGTGTAAAATCGCGAAACAAATGGAGGGCAAATTGACCCCGAATGTGTTATGTTTAAAGTCAAATAAAATAAAAAATATCATACTTCCGAGAAATCTGACTGCGCCATTCGAATTTTCTGATCAAAATACGCAAGAAACAGTAAAAGAAGCTGCCGAATTCCACTTTTCATTTTTTGGGGTCAAAAAACACCAAAGGGGTTAGCCTTACGTTTTTTTCAAAAATCTTAAAAAATTTAGGTGGCCTTTTTATTACATAAATCGACGTACTGAGATGCCTACTGCTGGATACAGCCCTCAGAACCTCGCGGAATCAATCAAAACTGTGTAAAATCGCGAAACAAATGGAGGGCAAATTGACCCCGAATGTGTTATGTTTAAAGTCAAATAAAATAAAAAATATCATACTTACGAGAAATCTGACTGCGCCATTCGAATTTTCTGATCAAAATACGTAAGAAACAGTGAAAGAAGCTGCCGAATTCCACTTTTCATTTTTTGGGGTCAAAAAACACCAAAGGGGTTAGCCTTACGTTTTTTTCAAAAATCTTAAAAAATTTAGGTGGCCTTTTTATGACATAAATCGACGTACTGAGATGCCTACTGCTGGATACAGCCCTCAGAACCTCGCGGAATCAATCAAAACTGTGTAAAATCGCGAAACAAATGGAGGGCAAATTGACCCCGAATGTGTTATGTTTAAAGTCAAATAAAATAAAAAATATCATACTTACGAGAAATCTGACTGCGCCATTCGAATTTTCTGATCAAAATACGTAAGAAACAGTGAAAGAAGCTGCCGAATTCCACTTTTCATTTTTTGGGGTCAAAAAACACCAAAGGGGTTAACCTTACGTTTTTTTCAAAAATCTTAAAAAATTTAGGTGGCCTTTTTATTACTTAAATCGACGTACTGAGATGCCTACTGCTGGATACAGACCTCAGAACCTCGCGGAATCAATCAAAACTGTGTAAAATCGCTAAACAAATGGAGGGCAAATTGACCCCGAATGTGTTATGTTTAAAGTCAAATAAAATAAAAAATATCATACTTACGAGAAATCTGACTGCGCCATTCGAATTTTCTGATCAAAATACGTAAGAAACAGTGAAAGAAGCTGCCGAATTCCACTTTTCATTTTTTGGGGTCAAAAAACACCAAAGGGGTTAACCTTACGTTTTTTTCAAAAATCTTAAAAAATTTAGGTGGCCTTTTTATTACTTAAATCGACGTACTGAGATGCCTACTGCTGGATACAGACCTCAGAACCTCGCGGAATCAATCAAAACTGTGTAAAATCGCTAAACAAATGGAGGGCAAATTGACCCCGAATGTGTTATGTTTAAAGTCAAATAAAATAAAAAATATCATACTTACGAGAAATCTGACTGCGCCATTCGAATTTTCTGATCAAAATACGTAAGAAACAGTGAAAGAAGCTGCCGAATTCCACTTTTCATTTTTTGGGGTCAAAAAACACCAAAGGGGTTAGCCTTACGTTTTTTTCAAAAATCTTAAAAAATTTAGGTGGCCTTTTTATTACTTAAATCGACGTACTGAGATGCCTACTGCTGGATACAGACCTCAGAACCTCGCGGAATCAATCAAAACTGTGTAAAATCGCTAAACAAATGGAGGGCAAATTGACCCCGAATGTGTTATGTTTAAAGTCAAATAAAATAAAAAATATCATACTTACGAGAAATCTGACTGCGCCATTCGAATTTTCTGATCAAAATACGTAAGAAACAGTGAAAGAAGCTGCCGAATTCCACTTTTCATTTTTTGGGGTCAAAAAACACCAAAGGGGTTAACCTTACGTTTTTTTCAAAAATCTTAAAAAATTTAGGTGGCCTATTTATTACTTAAATCGACGTACTGAGATGCCTACTGCTGGATACAGCCCTCAGAACCTCGCGGAATCAATCAAAACTGTGTAAAATCGCGAAACAAATGGAGGGCAAATTGACCACGAATGTGTTATGTTTAAAGTCAAAGAAAATAAAAAATATCATACTTACGATAAATCTGACTGCGCCATTCGAATTTTCTGTTCAAAATACGTAAGAAACAGTGAAAGAAGCTGCCGAATTCCACTTTTCATTTTTTGGGGTCAAAAAACACCAAAGGGGTTAACCTTCCGTTTTTTTCAAAAATCTTAAAAAATTTAGGTGGCCTTTTTATTACTTAAATCGACGTACTGAGATGCCTACTGCTGGATGCAGCCCTCAGAACCTCGCGGAATCAATCAAAACTGTGTAAAATCGCGAAACAAGTGGAGGGCAAATTGACCCCGAATGTGTTATGTTTAAAGTCAAATAAAATAAAAAATATCATACTTACGAGAAATCTGACTGCGCCATTCGAATTTTCTGATCAAAATACGTAAGAAACAGTGAAAGAAGCTGCCGAATTCCACTTTTCATTTTTTGGGGTCAAAAAACACCAAAGGGGTTAGCCTTACGTTTTTTTCAAAAATCTTAAAAAATTTAGGTGGCCTTTTTATTACTTAAATCGACGTACTGAGATGCCTACTGCTGGATGCAGCCCTCAGAACCTCGCGGAATCAATCAAAACTGTGTAAAATCGCGAAACAAGTGGAGGGCAAATTGACCCCGAATGTGTTATGTTTAAAGTCAAATAAAATAAAAAATATCATACTTACGATAAATCTGACTGCGCCATTCGAATTTTCTGATCAAAATACGTAAGAAACAGTGAAAGAAGCTGCCGAATTCCACTTTTTATTTTTTGGGGTCAAAAAACACCAAAGGGGTTAACCTTACGTTTTTTTCAAAAATCTTAAAAAATTTAGGTGGCCTTTTTATTACTTAAATCGACGTACTGAGATGCCTACTGCTGGATACAGCCCTCAGAACCTCGCGGAATCAATCAAAACTGTGTAAAATCGCGAAACAAATGGAGGGCAAATTGACCCCGAATGTGTTATGTTTAAAGTCAAATAAAATAAAAAATATCATACTTACGAGAAATCTGACTGCGCCATTCGAATTTTCTGATCAAAATACGTAAGAAACAGTGAAAGAAGCTGCCGAATTCCACTTTTCATTTTTTGGGGTCAAAAAACACCAAAGGGGTTAGCCTTACGTTTTTTTCAAAAATCTTAAAAAATTTAGGTGGCCTTTTTATTACTTAAATCGACGTACTGAGATGCCTACTGCTGGATGCAGCCCTCAGAACCTCGCGGAATCAATCAAAACTGTGTAAAATCGCGAAACAAGTGTAGGGCAAATTGACCCCGAATGTGTTATGTTTAAAGTCAAATAAAATAAAAAATATCATACTTACGAGAAATCTGACTGCGCCATTCGAATTTTCTGATCAAAATACGTAAGAAACAGTGAAAGAAGCTGCCGAATTCCACTTTTCATTTTTTGGGGTCAAAAAACACCAAAGGGGTTAACCTTACGTTTTTTTCAAAAATCTTAAAAAATTTAGGTGGCCTTTTTATTACTTAAATCGACGTACTGAGATGCCTACTGCTGGATACAGACCTCAGAACCTCGCGGAATCAATCAAAACTGTGTAAAATCGCGAAACAAATGGAGGGCAAATTGACCCCGAATGTGTTATGTTTAAAGTCAAATAAAATAAAAAATATCATACTTCCGAGAAATCTGACTGCGCCATTCGAATTTTCTGATCAAAATACGCAAGAAACAGTGAAAGAAGCTGCCGAATTCCACTTTTCATTTTTTGGGGTCAAAAAACACCAAAGGGGTTAGCCTTACGTTTTTTTCAAAAATCTTAAAAAATTTAGGTGGCCTTTTTATTGCATAAATCGACGTACTGAGATGCCTACTGCTGGATACAGCCCTCAGAACCTCGCGGAATCAATCAAAACTGTGTAAAATTGCGAAACAAATGGAGGGCAAATTGACCCCGAATGTGTTATGTTTAAAGTCAAATAAAATAAAAAATATCATACTTACGAGAAATCTGACTGCGCCATTCGAATTTTCTGATCAAAATACGTAAGAAACAGTGAAAGAAGCTGCCGAATTCCACTTTTCATTTTTTGGGGTCAAAAAACACCAAAGGGGTTAACCTTACGTTTTTTTCAAAAATCTTAAAAAATTTAGGTGGCCTTTTTATTACTTAAATCGACGTACTGAGATGCCTACTGCTGGATACAGACCTCAGAACCTCGCGGAATCAATCAAAACTGTGTAAAATCGCTAAACAAATGGAGGGCAAATTGACCCCGAATGTGTTATGTTTAAAGTCAAATAAAATAAAAAATATCATACTTACGAGAAATCTGACTGCGCCATTCGAATTTTCTGATCAAAATACGTAAGAAACAGTGAAAGAAGCTGCCGAATTCCACTTTTCATTTTTTGGGGTCAAAAAACACCAAAGGGGTTAACCTTACGTTTTTTTCAAAAATCTTAAAAAATTTAGGTGGCCTTTTTATTACTTAAATCGACGTACTGAGATGCCTACTGCTGGATACAGCCCTCAGAACCTCGCGGAATCAATCAAAACTGTGTAAAATCGCGAAACAAATGGAGGGCAAATTGACCCCGAATGTGTTATGTTTAAAGTCAAATAAAATAAAAAATATCATACTTACGAGAAATCTGACTGCGCCATTCGAATTTTCTGATCAAAATACGTAAGAAACAGTGAAAGAAGCTGCCGAATTCCACTTTCCATTTTTTGGGGTCAAAAAACACCAAAGGAGTTAGCCTTACGTTTTTTTCAAAAATCTTAAAAAATTTAGGTGGCCTTTTTATTACATAAATCGACGTACTGAAATGCCTACTGCTGGATACAGCCCTCAGAACCTCGCGGAATCAATCAAAACTGTGTAAAATCGCGAAACAAATGGAGGGCAAATTGACCCCGAATGTGTTATGTTTAAAGTCAAATAAAATAAAAAATATCATACTTACGATAAATCTGACTGCGCCATTCGAATTTTCTGATCAAAATACGTAAGAAACAGTGAAAGAAGCTGCCGAATTCCACTTTTCATTTTTTGGGGTCAAAAAACACCAAAGGGGTTAACCTTACGTTTTTTTCAAAAATCTTAAAAAATTTAGGTGGCCTTTTTATTACTTAAATCGACGTACTGAGATGCCTACTGCTGGATACAGCCCTCAGAACCTCGCGGAATCAATCAAAACTGTGTAAAATTGCGAAACAAATGGAGGGCAAATTGACCCCGAATGTGTTATGTTTAAAGTCAAATAAAATAAAAAATATCATACTTACGAGAAATCTGACTGCGCCATTCGAATTTTCTGATCAAAATACGTAAGAAACAGTGAAAGAAGCTGCCGAATTCCACTTTTCATTTTTTGGGGTCAAAAAACACCAAAGGGGTTAACCTTACGTTTTTTTCAAAAATCTTAAAAAATTTAGGTGGCCTTTTTATTACTTAAATCGACGTACTGAGATGCCTACTGCTGGATACAGACCTCAGAACCTCGCGGAATCAATCAAAACTGTGTAAAATCGCTAAACAAATGGAGGGCAAATTGACCCCGAATGTGTTATGTTTAAAGTCAAATAAAATAAAAAATATCATACTTACGAGAAATCTGACTGCGCCATTCGAATTTTCTGATCAAAATACGTAAGAAACAGTGAAAGAAGCTGCCGAATTCCACTTTTCATTTTTTGGGGTCAAAAAACACCAAAGGGGTTAACCTTACGTTTTTTTCAAAAATCTTAAAAAATTTAGGTGGCCTTTTTATTACTTAAATCGACGTACTGAGATGCCTACTGCTGGATACAGACCTCAGAACCTCGCGGAATCAATCAAAACTGTGTAAAATCGCTAAACAAATGGAGGGCAAATTGACCCCGAATGTGTTATGTTTAAAGTCAAATAAAATAAAAAATATCATACTTACGAGAAATCTGACTGCGCCATTCGAATTTTCTGATCAAAATAGGTAAGAAACAGTGAAAGAAGCTGCCGAATTCCACTTTTCATTTTTTGGGGTCAAAAAACACCAAAGGGGTTAACCTTACGTTTTTTTCAAAAATCTTAAAAAATTTAGGTGGCCTTTTTATTACTTAAATCGACGTACTGAGATGCCTACTGCTGGATACAGACCTCAGAACCTCGCGGAATCAATCAAAACTGTGTAAAATCGCTAAACAAATGGAGGGCAAATTGACCCCGAATGTGTTATGTTTAAAGTCAAATAAAATAAAAAATATCATACTTACGAGAAATCTGACTGCGCCATTCGAATTTTCTGATCAAAATAGGTAAGAAACAGTGAAAGAAGCTGCCGAATTCCACTTTTCATTTTTTGGGGTCAAAAAACACCAAAGGGGTTAACCTTACGTTTTTTTCAAAAATCTTAAAAAATTTAGGTGGCCTTTTTATTACTTAAATCGACGTACTGAGATGCCTACTGCTGGATACAGCCCTCAGAACCTCGCGGAATCAATCAAAACTGTGTAAAATCGCGAAACAAATGGAGGGCAAATTGACCCCGAATGTGTTATGTTTAAAGTCATATAAAATAAAAACTATCATACTTACGACAAATCTGACTGCGCCATTCGAATTTTCTGATCAAAATACGTAAGAAACAGTGAAAGAAGCTGCCGAATTCCACTTTTCATTTTTTGGGGTCAAAAAACACCAAAGGGGTTAACCTTACGTTTTTTTCAAAAATCTTAAAAAATTTAGGTGGCCTTTTTATTACTTAAATCGACGTACTGAGATGCCTACTGCTGGATACAGACCTCAGAACCTCGCGGAATCAATCAAAACTGTGTAAAATCGCTAAACAAATGGAGGGCAAATTGACCCCGAATGTGTTATGTTTAAAGTCAAATAAAATAAAAAATATCATACTTACGAGAAATCTGACTGCGCCATTCGAATTTTCTGATCAAAATAGGTAAGAAACAGTGAAAGAAGCTGCCGAATTCCACTTTTCATTTTTTGGGGTCAAAAAACACCAAAGGGGTTAACCTTACGTTTTTTTCAAAAATCTTAAAAAATTTAGGTGGCCTTTTTATTACTTAAATCGACGTACTGAGATGCCTACTGCTGGATACAGCCCTCAGAACCTCGCGGAATCAATCAAAACTGTGTAAAATCGCGAAACAAATGGAGGGCAAATTGACCCCGAATGTGTTATGTTTAAAGTCAAAGAAAATAAAAAATATCATACTTACGAGAAATCTGACTGCGCCATTCGAATTTTCTGATCAAAATACGTAACAAACAGTGAAAGAAGCTGCCGAATTCCACTTTTCATTTTTTGGGGTCAAAAAACACCAAAGGGGTTAACCTTACGTTTTTTTCAAAAATCTTAAAAAATTTAGGTGGCCTTTTTATTACTTAAATCGACGTACTGAGATGCCTACTGCTGGATACAGACCTCAGAACCTCGCGGAATCAATCAAAACTGTGTAAAATCGCGAAACAAATGGAGGGCAAATTGACCCCGAATGTGTTATGTTTAAAGTCAAATAAAATAAAAAATATCATACTTCCGAGAAATCTGACTGCGCCATTCGAATTTTCTGATCAAAATACGCAAGAAACAGTGAAAGAAGCTGCCGAATTCCACTTTTCATTTTTTGGGGTCAAAAAACACCAAAGGGGTTAACCTTACGTTTTTTTCAAAAATCTTAAAAAATTTAGGTGGCCTTTTTATTACTTAAATCGACGTACTGAGATGCCTACTGCTGGATACAGACCTCAGAACCTCGCGGAATCAATCAAAACTGTGTAAAATCGCTAAACAAATGGAGGGCAAATTGACCCCGAATGTGTTATGTTTAAAGTCAAATAAAATAAAAAATATCATACTTACGAGAAATCTGACTGCGCCATTCGAATTTTCTGATCAAAATAGGTAAGAAACAGTGAAAGAAGCTGCCGAATTCCACTTTTCATTTTTTGGGGTCAAAAAACACCAAAGGGGTTAACCTTACGTTTTTTTCAAAAATCTTAAAAAATTTAGGTGGCCTTTTTATTACTTAAATCGACGTACTGAGATGCCTACTGCTGGATACAGCCCTCAGAACCTCGCGGAATCAATCAAAACTGTGTAAAATCGCGAAACAAATGGAGGGCAAATTGACCCCGAATGTGTTATGTTTAAAGTCAAAGAAAATAAAAAATATCATACTTACGAGAAATCTGACTGCGCCATTCGAATTTTCTGATCAAAATACGTAAGAAACAGTGAAAGAAGCTGCCGAATTCCACTTTTCATTTTTTGGGGTCAAAAAACACCAAAGGGGTTAACCTTACGTTTTTTTCAAAAATCTTAAAAAATTTAGGTGGCCTTTTTATTACTTAAATCGACGTACTGAGATGCCTACTGCTGGATACAGCCCTCAGAACCTCGCGGAATCAATCAAAACTGTGTAAAATCGCGAAACAAATGGAGGGCAAATTGACCCCGAATGTGTTATGTTTAAAGTCAAATAAAATAAAAAATATCATACTTCCGAGAAATCTGACTGCGCCATTCGAATTTTCTGATCAAAATACGCAAGAAACAGTGAAAGAAGCTGCCGAATTCCACTTTTCATTTTTTGGGGTCAAAAAACACCAAAGGGGTTAGCCTTACGTTTTTTTCAAAAATCTTAAAAAATTTAGGTGGCCTTTTTATTACATAAATCGACGTACTGAGATGCCTACTGCTGGATACAGCCCTCAGAACCTCGCGGAATCAATCAAAACTGTGTAAAATCGCGAAACAAATGGAGGGCAAATTGACCCCGAATGTGTTATGTTTAAAGTCAAATAAAATAAAAAATATCATACTTACGAGAAATCTGACTGCGCCATTCGAATTTTCTGATCAAAATACGTAAGAAACAGTGAAAGAAGCTGCCGAATTCCACTTTTCATTTTTTGGGGTCAAAAAACACCAAAGGGGTTAGCCTTACGTTTTTTTCAAAAATCTTAAAAAATTTAGGTGGCCTTTTTATGACATAAATCGACGTACTGAGATGCCTACTGCTGGATACAGCCCTCAGAACCTCGCGGAATCAATCAAAACTGTGTAAAATCGCGAAACAAATGGAGGGCAAATTGACCCCGAATGTGTTATGTTTAAAGTCAAATAAAATAAAAAATATCATACTTACGAGAAATCTGACTGCGCCATTCGAATTTTCTGATCAAAATACGTAAGAAACAGTGAAAGAAGCTGCCGAATTCCACTTTTCATTTTTTGGGGTCAAAAAACACCAAAGGGGTTAACCTTACGTTTTTTTCAAAAATCTTAAAAAATTTAGGTGGCCTTTTTATTACTTAAATCGACGTACTGAGATGCCTACTGCTGGATACAGACCTCAGAACCTCGCGGAATCAATCAAAACTGTGTAAAATCGCTAAACAAATGGAGGGCAAATTGACCCCGAATGTGTTATGTTTAAAGTCAAATAAAATAAAAAATATCATACTTACGAGAAATCTGACTGCGCCATTCGAATTTTCTGATCAAAATACGTAAGAAACAGTGAAAGAAGCTGCCGAATTCCACTTTTCATTTTTTGGGGTCAAAAAACACCAAAGGGGTTAACCTTACGTTTTTTTCAAAAATCTTAAAAAATTTAGGTGGCCTTTTTATTACTTAAATCGACGTACTGAGATGCCTACTGCTGGATACAGACCTCAGAACCTCGCGGAATCAATCAAAACTGTGTAAAATCGCTAAACAAATGGAGGGCAAATTGACCCCGAATGTGTTATGTTTAAAGTCAAATAAAATAAGAAATATCATACTTACGAGAAATCTGACTGCGCCATTCGAATTTTCTGATCAAAATACGTAAGAAACAGTGAAAGAAGCTGCCGAATTCCACTTTTCATTTTTTGGGGTCAAGAAACACCAAAGGGGTTAGCCTTACGTTTTTTTCAAAAATCTTAAAAAATTTAGGTGGCCTTTTTATTACATAAATCGACGTACTGAGATGCCTACTGCTGGATACAGCCCTCAGAACCTCGCGGAATCAATCAAAACTGTGTAAAATCGCGAAACAAATGGAGGGCAAATTGACCCCGAATGTGTTATGTTTAAAGTCAAATAAAATAAAAAATATCATACTTACGAGAAATCTGACTGCGCCATTCGAATTTTCTGATCAAAATACGTAAGAAACAGTGAAAGAAGCTGCCGAATTCCACTTTTCATTTTTTGGGGTCAAAAAACACCAAAGGGGTTAACCTTACGTTTTTTTCAAAAATCTTAAAAAATTTAGGTGGCCTATTTATTACTTAAATCGACGTACTGAGATGCCTACTGCTGGATACAGCCCTCAGAACCTCGCGGAATCAATCAAAACTGTGTAAAATCGCGAAACAAATGGAGGGCAAATTGACCACGAATGTGTTATGTTTAAAGTCAAAGAAAATAAAAAATATCATACTTACGATAAATCTGACTGCGCCATTCGAATTTTCTGTTCAAAATACGTAAGAAACAGTGAAAGAAGCTGCCGAATTCCACTTTTCATTTTTTGGGGTCAAAAAACACCAAAGGGGTTAACCTTACGTTTTTTTCAAAAATCTTAAAAAATTTAGGTGGCCTATTTATTACTTAAATCGACGTACTGAGATGCCTACTGCTGGATACAGCCCTCAGAACCTCGCGGAATCAATCAAAACTGTGTAAAATCGCGAAACAAATGGAGGGCAAATTGACCCCGAATGTGTTATGTTTAAAGTCAAATAAAATAAAAAATATCATACTTACGAGAAATCTGACTGCGCCATTCGAATTTTCTGATCAAAATAGGTAAGAAACAGTGAAAGAAGCTGCCGAATTCCACTTTTCATTTTTTGGGGTCAAAAAACACCAAAGGGGTTAACCTTACGTTTTTTTCAAAAATCTTAAAAAATTTAGGTGGCCTTTTTATTACTTAAATCGACGTACTGAGATGCCTACTGCTGGATACAGCCCTCAGAACCTCGCGGAATCAATCAAAACTGTGTAAAATCGCGATACTAATGGAGGGCAAATTGACCCCGAATGTGTTATGTTTAAAGTCATATAAAATAAAAACTATCATACTTACGACAAATCTGACTGCGCCATTCGAATTTTCTGATCAAAATACGTAAGAAACAGTGAAAGAAGCTGCCGAATTCCACTTTTCATTTTTTGGGGTCAAAAAACACCAAAGGGGTTAACCTTACGTTTTTTTCAAAAATCTTAAAAAATTTAGGTGGCCTTTTTATTGCTTAAATCGACGTACTGAGATGCCTACTGCTGGATACAGCCCTCAGAACCTCGCGGAATCAATCAAAACTGTGTAAAATCGCTAAACAAATGGAGGGCAAATTGACCCCGAATGTGTTATGTTTAAAGTCAAATAAAATAAAAAATATCATACTTACGAGAAATCTGACTGCGTTATTCGAATTTTCTGATCAAAATACGTAAGAAACAGTGAAAGAAGCTGCCGAATTCCACTTTTCATTTTTTGGGGTCAAAAAACACCAAATGGGTTAACCTTACGTTTTTTTCAAAAATCTTAAAAAATTTAGGTGGCCTTTTTATTACTTAAATCGACGTACTGAGATGCCTACTGCTGGATACAGCCATCAGAACCTCGCGGAATCAATCAAAACTGTGTAAAATCGCGATACAAATGGAGGGCAAATTGACCCCGAATGTGTTATGTTTAAAGTCATATAAAATAAAAACTATCATACTTACGACAAATCTGACTGCGCCATTCGAATTTTCTGATCAAAATACGTAAGAAACAGTGAAAGAAGCTGCCGAATTCCACTTTTCATTTTTTGGGGTCAAAAAACACCAAAGGGGTTAACCTTACGTTTTTTTCAAAAATCTTAAAAAATTTAGGTGGCCTTTTTATTACTTAAATCGACGTACTGAGATGCCTACTGCTGGATACAGACCTCAGAACCTCGCGGAATCAATCAAAACTGTGTAAAATCGCTAAACAAATGGAGGGCAAATTGACCCCGAATGTGTTATGTTTAAAGTCAAATAAAATAAAAAATATCATACTTACGAGAAATCTGACTGCGCCATTCGAATTTTCTGATCAAAATAGGTAAGAAACAGTGAAAGAAGCTGCCGAATTCCACTTTTCATTTTTTGGGGTCAAAAAACACCAAAGGGGTTAACCTTACGTTTTTTTCAAAAATCTTAAAAAATTTAGGTGGCCTTTTTATTACTTAAATCGACGTACTGAGATGCCTACTGATGGATACAGCCCTCAGAACCTCGCGGAATCAATCAAAACTGTGTAAAATCGCGATACTAATGGAGGGCAAATTGACCCCGAATGTGTTATGTTTAAAGTCATATAAAATAAAAACTATCATACTTACGACAAATCTGACTGCGCCATTCGAATTTTCTGATCAAAATACGTAAGAAACAGTGAAAGAAGCTGCCGAATTCCACTTTTCATTTTTTGGGGTCAAAAAACACCAAAGGGGTTAACCTTACGTTTTTTTCAAAAATCTTAAAAAATTTAGGTGGCCTTTTTATTGCTTAAATCGACGTACTGAGATGCCTACTGCTGGATACAGCCCTCAGAACCTCGCGGAATCAATCAAAACTGTGTAAAATCGCTAAACAAATGGAGGGCAAATTGACCCCGAATGTGTTATGTTTAAAGTCAAATAAAATAAAAAATATCATACTTACGAGAAATCTGACTGCGCCATTCGAATTTTCTGATCAAAATAGGTAAGAAACAGTGAAAGAAGCTGCCGAATTCCACTTTTCATTTTTTGGGGTCAAAAAACACCAAAGGGGTTAACCTTACGTTTTTTTCAAAAATCTTAAAAAATTTAGGTGGCCTTTTTATTACTTAAATCGACGTACTGAGATGCCTACTGCTGGATACAGCCCTCAGAACCTCGCGGAATCAATCAAAACTGTGTAAAATCGCGATACTAATGGAGGGCAAATTGACCCCGAATGTGTTATGTTTAAAGTCATATAAAATAAAAACTATCATACTTACGACAAATCTGACTGCGCCATTCGAATTTTCTGATCAAAATACGTAAGAAACAGTGAAAGAAGCTGCCGAATTCCACTTTTCATTTTTTGGGGTCAAAAAACACCAAAGGGGTTAACCTTACGTTTTTTTCAAAAATCTTAAAAAATTTAGGTGGCCTTTTTATTACTTAAATCGACGTACTGAGATGCCTACTGCTGGATACAGACCTCAGAACCTCGCGGAATCAATCAAAACTGTGTAAAATCGCTAAACAAATGGAGGGCAAATTGACCCCGAATGTGTTATGTTTAAAGTCATATAAAATAAAAACTATCATACTTACGACAAATCTGACTGCGCCATTCGAATTTTCTGATCAAAATAGGTAAGAAACAGTGAAAGAAGCTGCCGAATTCCACTTTTCATTTTTTGGGGTCAAAAAACACCAAAGGGGTTAACCTTACGTTTTTTTCAAAAATCTTAAAAAATTTAGGTGGCCTTTTTATTACTTAAATCGACGTACTGAGATGCCTACTGCTGGATACAGCCCTCAGAACCTCGCGGAATCAATCAAAACTGTGTAAAATCGCGAAACAAATGGAGGGCCAATTGACCCCGAATGTGTTATGTTTAAAGTCATATAAAATAAAAACTATCATACTTACGACAAATCTGACTGCGCCATTCGAATTTTCTGATCAAAATACGTAAGAAACAGTGAAAGAAGCTGCCGAATTCCACTTTTCATTTTTTGGGGTCAAAAAACACCAAAGGGGTTAACCTTACGTTTTTTTCAAAAATCTTAAAAAATTTAGGTGGCCTTTTTATTACTTAAATCGACGTACTGAGATGCCTACTGCTGGATACAGACCTCAGAACCTCGCGGAATCAATCAAAACTGTGTAAAATCGCTAAACAAATGGAGGGCAAATTGACCCCGAATGTGTTATGTTTAAAGTCAAATAAAATAAAAAATATCATACTTACGAGAAATCTGACTGCGCCATTCGAATTTTCTGATCAAAATAGGTAAGAAACAGTGAAAGAAGCTGCCGAATTCCACTTTTCATTTTTTGGGGTCAAAAAACACCAAAGGGGTTAACCTTACGTTTTTTTCAAAAATCTTAAAAAATTTAGGTGGCCTTTTTATTACTTAAATCGACGTACTGAGATGCCTACTGCTGGATACAGCCATCAGAACCTCGCGGAATCAATCAAAACTGTGTAAAATCGCGATACAAATGGAGGGCAAATTGACCCCGAATGTGTTATGTTTAAAGTCATATAAAATAAAAACTATCATACTTACGACAAATCTGACTGCGCCATTCGAATTTTCTGATCAAAATACGTAAGAAACAGTGAAAGAAGCTGCCGAATTCCACTTTTCATTTTTTGGGGTCAAAAAACACCAAAGGGGTTAACCTTACGTTTTTTTCAAAAATCTTAAAAAATTTAGGTGGCCTTTTTATTACTTAAATCGACGTACTGAGATGCCTACTGCTGGATACAGACCTCAGAACCTCGCGGAATCAATCAAAACTGTGTAAAATCGCTAAACAAATGGAGGGCAAATTGACCCCGAATGTGTTATGTTTAAAGTCAAATAAAATAAAAAATATCATACTTACGAGAAATCTGACTGCGCCATTCGAATTTTCTGATCAAAATAGGTAAGAAACAGTGAAAGAAGCTGCCGAATTCCACTTTTCATTTTTTGGGGTCAAAAAACACCAAAGGGGTTAACCTTACGTTTTTTTCAAAAATCTTAAAAAATTTAGGTGGCCTTTTTATTACTTAAATCGACGTACTGAGATGCCTACTGCTGGATACAGCCCTCAGAACCTCGCGGAATCAATCAAAACTGTGGAAAATCGCGATACTAATGGAGGGCAAATTGACCCCGAATGTGTTATGTTTAAAGTCATATAAAATAAAAACTATCATACTTACGACAAATCTGACTGCGCCATTCGAATTTTCTGATCAAAATACGTAAGAAACAGTGAAAGAAGCTGCCGAATTCCACTTTTCATTTTTTGGGGTCAAAAAACACCAAAGGGGTTAACCTTACGTTTTTTTCAAAAATCTTAAAAAATTTAGGTGGCCTTTTTATTGCTTAAATCGACGTACTGAGATGCCTACTGCTGGATACAGCCCTCAGAACCTCGCGGAATCAATCAAAACTGTGTAAAATCGCTAAACAAATGGAGGGCAAATTGACCCCGAATGTGTTATGTTTAAAGTCAAATAAAATAAAAAATATCATACTTACGAGAAATCTGACTGCGTTATTCGAATTTTCTGATCAAAATACGTAAGAAACAGTGAAAGAAGCTGCCGAATTCCACTTTTCATTTTTTGGGGTCAAGAAACACCAAAGGGGTTAACCTTACGTTTTTTTCAAAAATCTTAAAAAATTTAGGTGGCCTTTTTATTACTTAAATCGACGTACTGAGATGCCTACTGCTGGATACAGCCATCAGAACCTCGCGGAATCAATCAAAACTGTGTAAAATCGCGATACAAATGGAGGGCAAATTGACCCCGAATGTGTTATGTTTAAAGTCATATAAAATAAAAACTATCATACTTACGACAAATCTGACTGCGCCATTCGAATTTTCTGATCAAAATACGTAAGAAACAGTGAAAGAAGCTGCCGAATTCCACTTTTCATTTTTTGGGGTCAAAAAACACCAAAGGGGTTAGCCTTACGTTTTTTTCAAAAATCTTAAAAAATTTAGGTGGCCTTTTTATTACATAAATCGACGTACTGAGATGCCTACTGCTGGATACAGCCCTCAGAACCTCGCGGAATCAATCAAAACTGTGTAAAATCGCGAAACAAATGGAGGGCAAATTGACCCCGAATGTGTTATGTTTAAAGTCAAATAAAATAAAAAATATCATACTTACGAGAAATCTGACTGCGCCATTCGAATTTTCTGATCAAAATACGTAAGAAACAGTGAAAGAAGCTGCCGAATTCCACTTTTCATTTTTTGGGGTCAAAAAACACCAAAGGGGTTAACCTTACGTTTTTTTCAAAAATCTTAAAAAATTTAGGTGGCCTATTTATTACTTAAATCGACGTACTGAGATGCCTACTGCTGGATACAGCCCTCAGAACCTCGCGGAATCAATCAAAACTGTGTAAAATCGCGAAACAAATGGAGGGCAAATTGACCACGAATGTGTTATGTTTAAAGTCAAAGAAAATAAAAAATATCATACTTACGAGAAATCTGACTGCGCCATTCGAATTTTCTGATCAAAATACGTAAGAAACAGTGAAAGAAGCTGCCGAATTCCACTTTTCATTTTTTGGGGTCAAAAAACACCAAAGGGGTTAACCTTACGTTTTTTTCAAAAATCTTAAAAAATTTAGGTGGCCTTTTTATTACTTAAATCGACGTACTGAGATGCTTACTGCTGGATACAGCCCTCAGAACCTCGCGGAATCAATCAAAACTGTGTAAAATCGCGAAACAAATGGAGGGCAAATTGACCCCGAATGTGTTATGTTTAAAGTCAAATAAAATAAAAAATATCATACTTACGAGAAATCTGACTGCGCCATTCGAATTTTCTGATCAAAATACGTAAGAAACAGTGAAAGAAGCTGCCGAATTCCACTTTTCATTTTTTGGGGTCAAAAAACACCAAAGGGGTTAACCTTACGTTTTTTTCAAAAATCTTAAAAAATTTAGGTGGCCTTTTTATTACTTAAATCGACGTACTGAGATGCCTACTGCTGGATACAGACCTCAGAACCTCGCGGAATCAATCAAAACTGTGTAAAATCGCTAAACAAATGGAGGGCAAATTGACCCCGAATGTGTTATGTTTAAAGTCAAATAAAATAAAAAATATCATACTTACGAGAAATCTGACTGCGCCATTCGAATTTTCTGATCAAAATAGGTAAGAAACAGTGAAAGTAGCTGCCGAATTCCACTTTTCATTTTTTGGGGTCAAAAAACACCAAAGGGGTTAACCTTACGTTTTTTTCAAAAATCTTAAAAAATTTAGGTGGCCTTTTTATTACTTAAATCGACGTACTGAGATGCCTACTGCTGGATACAGACCTCAGAACCTCGCGGAATCAATCAAAACTGTGTAAAATCGCTAAACAAATAGAGGGCAAATTGACCCCGAATGTGTTATGTTTAAAGTCAAATAAAATAAAAAATATCATACTTACGAGAAATCTGACTGCGCCATTCGAATTTTCTGATCAAAATAGGTAAGAAACAGTGAAAGAAGCTGCCGAATTCCACTTTTCATTTTTTGGGGTCAAAAAACACCAAAGGGGTTAACCTTACGTTTTTTTCAAAAATCTTAAAAAATTTAGGTGGCCTTTTTATTACTTAAATCGACGTACTGAGATGCCTACTGCTGGATACAGACCTCAGAACCTCGCGGAATCAATCAAAACTGTGTAAAATCGCTAAACAAATGGAGGGCAAATTGACCCCGAATGTGTTATGTTTAAAGTCAAATAAAATAAAAAATATCATACTTACGAGAAATCTGACTGCGCCATTCGAATTTTCTGATCAAAATAGGTAAGAAACAGTGAAAGAAGCTGCCGAATTCCACTTTTCATTTTTTGGGGTCAAAAAACACCAAAGGGGTTAACCTTACGTTTTTTTCAAAAATCTTAAAAAATTTAGGTGGCCTTTTTATTACTTAAATCGACGTACTGAGATGCCTACTGCTGGATACAGCCATCAGAACCTCGCGGAATCAATCAAAACTGTGTAAAATCGCGATACAAATGGAGGGCAAATTGACCCCGAATGTGTTATGTTTAAAGTCATATAAAATAAAAACTATCATACTTACGACAAATCTGACTGCGCCATTCGAATTTTCTGATCAAAATACGTAAGAAACAGTGAAAGAAGCTGCCGAATTCCACTTTTCATTTTTTGGGGTCAAAAAACACCAAAGGGGTTTACGTTTTTTTCAAAAATCTTAAAAAATTTAGGTGGCCTTTTTATTACTTAAATCGACGTACTGAGATGCCTACTGCTGGATACAGACCTCAGAACCTCGCGGAATCAATCAAAACTGTGTAAAATCGCTAAACAAATGGAGGGCAAATTGACCCCGAATGTGTTATGTTTAAAGTCAAATAAAATAAAAAATATCATACTTACGAGAAATCTGACTGCGCCATTCGAATTTTCTGATCAAAATAGGTAAGAAACAGTGAAAGAAGCTGCCGAATTCCACTTTTCATTTTTTGGGGTCAAAAAACACCAAAGGGGTTAACCTTACGTTTTTTTCAAAAATCTTAAAAAATTTAGGTGGCCTTTTTATTACTTAAATCGACGTACTGAGATGCCTACTGCTGGATACAGCCCTCAGAACCTCGCGGAATCAATCAAAACTGTGTAAAATCGCGATACTAATGGAGGGCAAATTGACCCCGAATGTGTTATGTTTAAAGTCATATAAAATAAAAACTATCATACTTACGACAAATCTGACTGCGCCATTCGAATTTTCTGATCAAAATACGTAAGAAACAGTGAAAGAAGCTGCCGAATTCCACTTTTCATTTTTTGGGGTCAAAAAACACCAAAGGGGTTAACCTTACGTTTTTTTCAAAAATCTTAAAAAATTTAGGTGGCCTTTTTATTGCTTAAATCGACGTACTGAGATGCCTACTGCTGGATACAGCCCTCAGAACCTCGCGGAATCAATCAAAACTGTGTAAAATCGCTAAACAAATGGAGGGCAAATTGACCCCGAATGTGTTATGTTTAAAGTCAAATAAAATAAAAAATATCATACTTACGAGAAATCTGACTGCGTTATTCGAATTTTCTGATCAAAATACGTAAGAAACAGTGAAAGAAGCTGCCGAATTCCACTTTTCATTTTTTGGGGTCAAAAAACACCAAATGGGTTAACCTTACGTTTTTTTCAAAAATCTTAAAAAATTTAGGTGGCCTTTTTATTACTTAAATCGACGTACTGAGATGCCTACTGCTGGATACAGCCATCAGAACCTCGCGGAATCAATCAAAACTGTGTAAAATCGCGATACAAATGGAGGGCAAATTGACCCCGAATGTGTTATGTTTAAAGTCATATAAAATAAAAACTATCATACTTACGACAAATCTGACTGCGCCATTCGAATTTTCTGATCAAAATACGTAAGAAACAGTGAAAGAAGCTGCCGAATTCCACTTTTCATTTTTTGGGGTCAAAAAACACCAAAGGGGTTAACCTTACGTTTTTTTCAAAAATCTTAAAAAATTTAGGTGGCCTTTTTATTACTTAAATCGACGTACTGAGATGCCTACTGCTGGATACAGACCTCAGAACCTCGCGGAATCAATCAAAACTGTGTAAAATCGCTAAACAAATGGAGGGCAAATTGACCCCGAATGTGTTATGTTTAAAGTCAAATAAAATAAAAAATATCATACTTACGAGAAATCTGACTGCGCCATTCGAATTTTCTGATCAAAATAGGTAAGAAACAGTGAAAGAAGCTGCCGAATTCCACTTTTCATTTTTTGGGGTCAAAAAACACCAAAGGGGTTAACCTTACGTTTTTTTCAAAAATCTTAAAAAATTTAGGTGGCCTTTTTATTACTTAAATCGACGTACTGAGATGCCTACTGATGGATACAGCCCTCAGAACCTCGCGGAATCAATCAAAACTGTGTAAAATCGCGATACTAATGGAGGGCAAATTGACCCCGAATGTGTTATGTTTAAAGTCATATAAAATAAAAACTATCATACTTACGACAAATCTGACTGCGCCATTCGAATTTTCTGATCAAAATACGTAAGAAACAGTGAAAGAAGCTGCCGAATTCCACTTTTCATTTTTTGGGGTCAAAAAACACCAAAGGGGTTAACCTTACGTTTTTTTCAAAAATCTTAAAAAATTTAGGTGGCCTTTTTATTGCTTAAATCGACGTACTGAGATGCCTACTGCTGGATACAGCCCTCAGAACCTCGCGGAATCAATCAAAACTGTGTAAAATCGCTAAACAAATGGAGGGCAAATTGACCCCGAATGTGTTATGTTTAAAGTCAAATAAAATAAAAAATATCATACTTACGAGAAATCTGACTGCGCCATTCGAATTTTCTGATCAAAATAGGTAAGAAACAGTGAAAGAAGCTGCCGAATTCCACTTTTCATTTTTTGGGGTCAAAAAACACCAAAGGGGTTAACCTTACGTTTTTTTCAAAAATCTTAAAAAATTTAGGTGGCCTTTTTATTACTTAAATCGACGTACTGAGATGCCTACTGCTGGATACAGCCCTCAGAACCTCGCGGAATCAATCAAAACTGTGTAAAATCGCGATACTAATGGAGGGCAAATTGACCCCGAATGTGTTATGTTTAAAGTCATATAAAATAAAAACTATCATACTTACGACAAATCTGACTGCGCCATTCGAATTTTCTGATCAAAATACGTAAGAAACAGTGAAAGAAGCTGCCGAATTCCACTTTTCATTTTTTGGGGTCAAAAAACACCAAAGGGGTTAACCTTACGTTTTTTTCAAAAATCTTAAAAAATTTAGGTGGCCTTTTTATTACTTAAATCGACGTACTGAGATGCCTACTGCTGGATACAGACCTCAGAACCTCGCGGAATCAATCAAAACTGTGTAAAATCGCTAAACAAATGGAGGGCAAATTGACCCCGAATGTGTTATGTTTAAAGTCATATAAAATAAAAACTATCATACTTACGACAAATCTGACTGCGCCATTCGAATTTTCTGATCAAAATAGGTAAGAAACAGTGAAAGAAGCTGCCGAATTCCACTTTTCATTTTTTGGGGTCAAAAAACACCAAAGGGGTTAACCTTACGTTTTTTTCAAAAATCTTAAAAAATTTAGGTGGCCTTTTTATTACTTAAATCGACGTACTGAGATGCCTACTGCTGGATACAGCCCTCAGAACCTCGCGGAATCAATCAAAACTGTGTAAAATCGCGAAACAAATGGAGGGCCAATTGACCCCGAATGTGTTATGTTTAAAGTCATATAAAATAAAAACTATCATACTTACGACAAATCTGACTGCGCCATTCGAATTTTCTGATCAAAATACGTAAGAAACAGTGAAAGAAGCTGCCGAATTCCACTTTTCATTTTTTGGGGTCAAAAAACACCAAAGGGGTTAACCTTACGTTTTTTTCAAAAATCTTAAAAAATTTAGGTGGCCTTTTTATTACTTAAATCGACGTACTGAGATGCCTACTGCTGGATACAGACCTCAGAACCTCGCGGAATCAATCAAAACTGTGTAAAATCGCTAAACAAATGGAGGGCAAATTGACCCCGAATGTGTTATGTTTAAAGTCAAATAAAATAAAAAATATCATACTTACGAGAAATCTGACTGCGCCATTCGAATTTTCTGATCAAAATAGGTAAGAAACAGTGAAAGAAGCTGCCGAATTCCACTTTTCATTTTTTGGGGTCAAAAAACACCAAAGGGGTTAACCTTACGTTTTTTTCAAAAATCTTAAAAAATTTAGGTGGCCTTTTTATTACTTAAATCGACGTACTGAGATGCCTACTGCTGGATACAGCCATCAGAACCTCGCGGAATCAATCAAAACTGTGTAAAATCGCGATACAAATGGAGGGCAAATTGACCCCGAATGTGTTATGTTTAAAGTCATATAAAATAAAAACTATCATACTTACGACAAATCTGACTGCGCCATTCGAATTTTCTGATCAAAATACGTAAGAAACAGTGAAAGAAGCTGCCGAATTCCACTTTTCATTTTTTGGGGTCAAAAAACACCAAAGGGGTTAACCTTACGTTTTTTTCAAAAATCTTAAAAAATTTAGGTGGCCTTTTTATTACTTAAATCGACGTACTGAGATGCCTACTGCTGGATACAGACCTCAGAACCTCGCGGAATCAATCAAAACTGTGTAAAATCGCTAAACAAATGGAGGGCAAATTGACCCCGAATGTGTTATGTTTAAAGTCAAATAAAATAAAAAATATCATACTTACGAGAAATCTGACTGCGCCATTCGAATTTTCTGATCAAAATAGGTAAGAAACAGTGAAAGAAGCTGCCGAATTCCACTTTTCATTTTTTGGGGTCAAAAAACACCAAAGGGGTTAACCTTACGTTTTTTTCAAAAATCTTAAAAAATTTAGGTGGCCTTTTTATTACTTAAATCGACGTACTGAGATGCCTACTGCTGGATACAGCCCTCAGAACCTCGCGGAATCAATCAAAACTGTGGAAAATCGCGATACTAATGGAGGGCAAATTGACCCCGAATGTGTTATGTTTAAAGTCATATAAAATAAAAACTATCATACTTACGACAAATCTGACTGCGCCATTCGAATTTTCTGATCAAAATACGTAAGAAACAGTGAAAGAAGCTGCCGAATTCCACTTTTCATTTTTTGGGGTCAAAAAACACCAAAGGGGTTAACCTTACGTTTTTTTCAAAAATCTTAAAAAATTTAGGTGGCCTTTTTATTGCTTAAATCGACGTACTGAGATGCCTACTGCTGGATACAGCCCTCAGAACCTCGCGGAATCAATCAAAACTGTGTAAAATCGCTAAACAAATGGAGGGCAAATTGACCCCGAATGTGTTATGTTTAAAGTCAAATAAAATAAAAAATATCATACTTACGAGAAATCTGACTGCGTTATTCGAATTTTCTGATCAAAATACGTAAGAAACAGTGAAAGAAGCTGCCGAATTCCACTTTTCATTTTTTGGGGTCAAAAAACACCAAAGGGGTTAACCTTACGTTTTTTTCAAAAATCTTAAAAAATTTAGGTGGCCTTTTTATTACTTAAATCGACGTACTGAGATGCCTACTGCTGGATACAGACCTCAGAACCTCGCGGAATCAATCAAAACTGTGTAAAATCGCTAAACAAATGGAGGGCAAATTGACCCCGAATGTGTTATGTTTAAAGTCAAATAAAATAAAAAATATCATACTTACGAGAAATCTGACTGCGCCATTCGAATTTTCTGATCAAAATACGTAAGAAACAGTGAAAGAAGCTGCCGAATTCCACTTTTCATTTTTTGGGGTCAAAAAACACCAAAGGGGTTAACCTTACGTTTTTTTCAAAAATCTTAAAAAATTTAGGTGGCCTTTTTATTACTTAAATCGACGTACTGAGATGCTTACTGCTGGATACAGCCCTCAGAACCTCGCGGAATCAATCAAAACTGTGTAAAATCGCTAAACAAATGGATGGCAAATTGACCCCGAATGTGTTATGTTTAAAGTCAAATAAAATAAGAAATATCATACTTACGAGAAATCTGACTGCGCCATTCGAATTTTCTGATCAAAATACGTAAGAAACAGTGAAAGAAGCTGCCGAATTCCACTTTTCATTTTTTGGGGTCAAGAAACACCAAAGGGGTTAGCCTTACGTTTTTTTCAAAAATCTTAAAAAATTTAGGTGGCCTTTTTATTACATAAATCGACGTACTGAGATGCCTACTGCTGGATACAGCCCTCAGAACCTCGCGGAATCAATCAAAACTGTGTAAAATTGCGAAACAAATGGAGGGCAAATTGACCCCGAATGTGTTATGTTTAAAGTCAAATAAAATAAAAAATATCATACTTACGAGAAATCTGACTGCGCCATTCGAATTTTCTGATCAAAATACGTAAGAAACAGTGAAAGAAGCTGCCGAATTCCACTTTTCATTTTTTGGGGTCAAAAAACACCAAAGGGGTTAGCCTTACGTTTTTTTCAAAAATCTTAAAAAATTTAGGTGGCCTTTTTATTACATAAATCGACGTACTGAGATGCCTACTGCTGGATACAGCCCTCAGAACCTCGCGGAATCAATCAAAACTGTGTAAAATCGCGAAACAAATGGAGGGCAAATTGACCCCGAATGTGTTATGTTTAAAATCAAATAAAATAAAAAATATCATACTTACGAGAAATCTGACTGCGCCATTCGAATTTTCTGATCAAAATACGTAAGAAACAGTGAAAGAAGCTGCCGAATTCCACTTTTCATTTTTTGGGGTCAAAAAACACCAAAGGGGTTAACCTTACGTTTTTTTCAAAAATCTTAAAAAATTTAGGTGGCCTATTTATTACTTAAATCGACGTACTGAGATGCCTACTGCTGGATACAGCCCTCAGAACCTCGCGGAATCAATCAAAACTGTGTAAAATCGCGAAACAAATGGAGGGCAAATTGACCACGAATGTGTTATGTTTAAAGTCAAAGAAAATAAAAAATATCATACTTACGATAAATCTGACTGCGCCATTCGAATTTTCTGTTCAAAATACGTAAGAAACAGTGAAAGAAGCTGCCGAATTCCACTTTTCATTTTTTGGGGTCAAAAAACACCAAAGGGGTTAACCTTACGTTTTTTTCAAAAATCTTAAAAAATTTAGGTGGCCTATTTATTACTTAAATCGACGTACTGAGATGCCTACTGCTGGATACAGCCCTCAGAACCTCGCGGAATCAATCAAAACTGTGTAAAATCGCGAAACAAATGGAGGGCAAATTGACCACGAATGTGTTATGTTTAAAGTCAAAGAAAATAAAAAATATCATACTTACGATAAATCTGACTGCGCCATTCGAATTTTCTGTTCAAAATACGTAAGAAACAGTGAAAGAAGCTGCCGAATTCCACTTTTCATTTTTTGGGGTCAAAAAACACCAAAGGGGTTACGTTTTTTTCAAAAATCTTAAAAAATTTAGGTGGCCTTTTTATTACTTAAATCGACGTACTGAGATGCCTACTGCTGGATACAGACCTCAGAACCTCGCGGAATCAATCAAAACTGTGTAAAATCGCTAAACAAATGGAGGGCAAATTGACCCCGAATGTGTTATGTTTAAAGTCAAATAAAATAAAAAATATCATACTTACGAGAAATCTGACTGCGCCATTCGAATTTTCTGATCAAAATACGTAAGAAACAGTGAAAGAAGCTGCCGAATTCCACTTTTCATTTTTTGGGGTCAAAAAACACCAAAGGGGTTAACCTTACGTTTTTTTCAAAAATCTTAAAAAATTTAGGTGGCCTTTTTATTACTTAAATCGACGTACTGAGATGCCTACTGCTGGATACAGACCTCAGAACCTCGCGGAATCAATCAAAACTGTGTAAAATCGCTAAACAAATGGAGGGCAAATTGACCCCGAATGTGTTATGTTTAAAGTCAAATAAAATAAAAAATATCATACTTACGAGAAATCTGACTGCGCCATTCGAATTTTCTGATCAAAATACGTAAGAAACAGTGAAAGAAGCTGCCGAATTCCACTTTTCATTTTTTGGGGTCAAAAAACACCAAAGGGGTTAACCTTACGTTTTTTTCAAAAATCTTAAAAAATTTAGGTGGCCTTTTTATTACTTAAATCGACGTACTGAGATGCTTACTGCTGGATACAGCCCTCAGAACCTCGCGGAATCAATCAAAACTGTGTAAAATCGCGAAACAAATGGAGGGCAAATTGACCCCGAATGTGTTATGTTTAAAGTCAAATAAAATAAAAAATATCATACTTACGAGAAATCTGACTGCGCCATTCGAATTTTCTGATCAAAATACGTAAGAAACAGTGAAAGAAGCTGCCGAATTCCACTTTTCATTTTTTGGGGTCAAAAAACACCAAAGGGGTTAACCTTACGTTTTTTTCAAAAATCTTAAAAAATTTAGGTGGCCTTTTTATTACTTAAATCGACGTACTGAGATGCCTACTGCTGGATACAGACCTCAGAACCTCGCGGAATCAATCAAAACTGTGTAAAATCGCTAAACAAATGGAGGGCAAATTGACCCCGAATGTGTTATGTTTAAAGTCAAATAAAATAAAAAATATCATACTTACGAGAAATCTGACTGCGCCATTCGAATTTTCTGATCAAAATAGGTAAGAAACAGTGAAAGTAGCTGCCGAATTCCACTTTTCATTTTTTGGGGTCAAAAAACACCAAAGGGGTTAACCTTACGTTTTTTTCAAAAATCTTAAAAAATTTAGGTGGCCTTTTTATTACTTAAATCGACGTACTGAGATGCCTACTGCTGGATACAGACCTCAGAACCTCGCGGAATCAATCAAAACTGTGTAAAATCGCTAAACAAATAGAGGGCAAATTGACCCCGAATGTGTTATGTTTAAAGTCAAATAAAATAAAAAATATCATACTTACGAGAAATCTGACTGCGCCATTCGAATTTTCTGATCAAAATAGGTAAGAAACAGTGAAAGAAGCTGCCGAATTCCACTTTTCATTTTTTGGGGTCAAAAAACACCAAAGGGGTTAACCTTACGTTTTTTTCAAAAATCTTAAAAAATTTAGGTGGCCTTTTTATTACTTAAATCGACGTACTGAGATGCCTACTGCTGGATACAGACCTCAGAACCTCGCGGAATCAATCAAAACTGTGTAAAATCGCTAAACAAATGGAGGGCAAATTGACCCCGAATGTGTTATGTTTAAAGTCAAATAAAATAAAAAATATCATACTTACGAGAAATCTGACTGCGCCATTCGAATTTTCTGATCAAAATAGGTAAGAAACAGTGAAAGAAGCTGCCGAATTCCACTTTTCATTTTTTGGGGTCAAAAAACACCAAAGGGGTTAACCTTACGTTTTTTTCAAAAATCTTAAAAAATTTAGGTGGCCTTTTTATTACTTAAATCGACGTACTGAGATGCCTACTGCTGGATACAGCCATCAGAACCTCGCGGAATCAATCAAAACTGTGTAAAATCGCGATACAAATGGAGGGCAAATTGACCCCGAATGTGTTATGTTTAAAGTCATATAAAATAAAAACTATCATACTTACGACAAATCTGACTGCGCCATTCGAATTTTCTGATCAAAATACGTAAGAAACAGTGAAAGAAGCTGCCGAATTCCACTTTTCATTTTTTGGGGTCAAAAAACACCAAAGGGGTTAACCTTACGTTTTTTTCAAAAATCTTAAAAAATTTAGGTGGCCTTTTTATTGCTTAAATCGACGTACTGAGATGCCTACTGCTGGATACAGCCCTCAGAACCTCGCGGAATCAATCAAAACTGTGTAAAATCGCTAAACAAATGGAGGGCAAATTGACCCCGAATGTGTTATGTTTAAAGTCAAATAAAATAAAAAATATCATACTTACGAGAAATCTGACTGCGTTATTCGAATTTTCTGATCAAAATACGTAAGAAACAGTGAAAGAAGCTGCCGAATTCCACTTTTCATTTTTTGGGGTCAAAAAACACCAAATGGGTTAACCTTACGTTTTTTTCAAAAATCTTAAAAAATTTAGGTGGCCTTTTTATTACTTAAATCGACGTACTGAGATGCCTACTGCTGGATACAGCCATCAGAACCTCGCGGAATCAATCAAAACTGTGTAAAATCGCGATACAAATGGAGGGCAAATTGACCCCGAATGTGTTATGTTTAAAGTCATATAAAATAAAAACTATCATACTTACGACAAATCTGACTGCGCCATTCGAATTTTCTGATCAAAATACGTAAGAAACAGTGAAAGAAGCTGCCGAATTCCACTTTTCATTTTTTGGGGTCAAAAAACACCAAAGGGGTTAACCTTACGTTTTTTTCAAAAATCTTAAAAAATTTAGGTGGCCTTTTTATTACTTAAATCGACGTACTGAGATGCCTACTGCTGGATACAGACCTCAGAACCTCGCGGAATCAATCAAAACTGTGTAAAATCGCTAAACAAATGGAGGGCAAATTGACCCCGAATGTGTTATGTTTAAAGTCAAATAAAATAAAAAATATCATACTTACGAGAAATCTGACTGCGCCATTCGAATTTTCTGATCAAAATAGGTAAGAAACAGTGAAAGAAGCTGCCGAATTCCACTTTTCATTTTTTGGGGTCAAAAAACACCAAAGGGGTTAACCTTACGTTTTTTTCAAAAATCTTAAAAAATTTAGGTGGCCTTTTTATTACTTAAATCGACGTACTGAGATGCCTACTGCTGGATACAGCCCTCAGAACCTCGCGGAATCAATCAAAACTGTGTAAAATCGCGATACTAATGGAGGGCAAATTGACCCCGAATGTGTTATGTTTAAAGTCATATAAAATAAAAACTATCATACTTACGACAAATCTGACTGCGCCATTCGAATTTTCTGATCAAAATACGTAAGAAACAGTGAAAGAAGCTGCCGAATTCCACTTTTCATTTTTTGGGGTCAAAAAACACCAAAGGGGTTAACCTTACGTTTTTTTCAAAAATCTTAAAAAATTTAGGTGGCCTTTTTATTGCTTAAATCGACGTACTGAGATGCCTACTGCTGGATACAGCCCTCAGAACCTCGCGGAATCAATCAAAACTGTGTAAAATCGCTAAACAAATGGAGGGCAAATTGACCCCGAATGTGTTATGTTTAAAGTCAAATAAAATAAAAAATATCATACTTACGAGAAATCTGACTGCGCCATTCGAATTTTCTGATCAAAATAGGTAAGAAACAGTGAAAGAAGCTGCCGAATTCCACTTTTCATTTTTTGGGGTCAAAAAACACCAAAGGGGTTAACCTTACGTTTTTTTCAAAAATCTTAAAAAATTTAGGTGGCCTTTTTATTACTTAAATCGACGTACTGAGATGCCTACTGCTGGATACAGCCCTCAGAACCTCGCGGAATCAATCAAAACTGTGTAAAATCGCGATACTAATGGAGGGCAAATTGACCCCGAATGTGTTATGTTTAAAGTCATATAAAATAAAAACTATCATACTTACGACAAATCTGACTGCGCCATTCGAATTTTCTGATCAAAATACGTAAGAAACAGTGAAAGAAGCTGCCGAATTCCACTTTTCATTTTTTGGGGTCAAAAAACACCAAAGGGGTTAACCTTACGTTTTTTTCAAAAATCTTAAAAAATTTAGGTGGCCTTTTTATTACTTAAATCGACGTACTGAGATGCCTACTGCTGGATACAGACCTCAGAACCTCGCGGAATCAATCAAAACTGTGTAAAATCGCTAAACAAATGGAGGGCAAATTGACCCCGAATGTGTTATGTTTAAAGTCATATAAAATAAAAACTATCATACTTACGACAAATCTGACTGCGCCATTCGAATTTTCTGATCAAAATAGGTAAGAAACAGTGAAAGAAGCTGCCGAATTCCACTTTTCATTTTTTGGGGTCAAAAAACACCAAAGGGGTTAACCTTACGTTTTTTTCAAAAATCTTAAAAAATTTAGGTGGCCTTTTTATTACTTAAATCGACGTACTGAGATGCCTACTGCTGGATACAGCCCTCAGAACCTCGCGGAATCAATCAAAACTGTGTAAAATCGCGAAACAAATGGAGGGCCAATTGACCCCGAATGTGTTATGTTTAAAGTCATATAAAATAAAAACTATCATACTTACGACAAATCTGACTGCGCCATTCGAATTTTCTGATCAAAATAGGTAAGAAACAGTGAAAGAAGCTGCCGAATTCCACTTTTCATTTTTTGGGGTCAAAAAACACCAAAGGGGTTAACCTTACGTTTTTTTCAAAAATCTTAAAAAATTTAGGTGGCCTTTTTATTACTTAAATCGACGTACTGAGATGCCTACTGCTGGATACAGCCATCAGAACCTCGCGGAATCAATCAAAACTGTGTAAAATCGCGATACAAATGGAGGGCAAATTGACCCCGAATGTGTTATGTTTAAAGTCATATAAAATAAAAACTATCATACTTACGACAAATCTGACTGCGCCATTCGAATTTTCTGATCAAAATACGTAAGAAACAGTGAAAGAAGCTGCCGAATTCCACTTTTCATTTTTTGGGGTCAAAAAACACCAAAGGGGTTAACCTTACGTTTTTTTCAAAAATCTTAAAAAATTTAGGTGGCCTTTTTATTACTTAAATCGACGTACTGAGATGCCTACTGCTGGATACAGACCTCAGAACCTCGCGGAATCAATCAAAACTGTGTAAAATCGCTAAACAAATGGAGGGCAAATTGACCCCGAATGTGTTATGTTTAAAGTCAAATAAAATAAAAAATATCATACTTACGAGAAATCTGACTGCGCCATTCGAATTTTCTGATCAAAATAGGTAAGAAACAGTGAAAGAAGCTGCCGAATTCCACTTTTCATTTTTTGGGGTCAAAAAACACCAAAGGGGTTAACCTTACGTTTTTTTCAAAAATCTTAAAAAATTTAGGTGGCCTTTTTATTACTTAAATCGACGTACTGAGATGCCTACTGCTGGATACAGCCCTCAGAACCTCGCGGAATCAATCAAAACTGTGGAAAATCGCGATACTAATGGAGGGCAAATTGACCCCGAATGTGTTATGTTTAAAGTCATATAAAATAAAAACTATCATACTTACGACAAATCTGACTGCGCCATTCGAATTTTCTGATCAAAATACGTAAGAAACAGTGAAAGAAGCTGCCGAATTCCACTTTTCATTTTTTGGGGTCAAAAAACACCAAAGGGGTTAACCTTACGTTTTTTTCAAAAATCTTAAAAAATTTAGGTGGCCTTTTTATTGCTTAAATCGACGTACTGAGATGCCTACTGCTGGATACAGCCCTCAGAACCTCGCGGAATCAATCAAAACTGTGTAAAATCGCTAAACAAATGGAGGGCAAATTGACCCCGAATGTGTTATGTTTAAAGTCAAATAAAATAAAAAATATCATACTTACGAGAAATCTGACTGCGTTATTCGAATTTTCTGATCAAAATACGTAAGAAACAGTGAAAGAAGCTGCCGAATTCCACTTTTCATTTTTTGGGGTCAAAAAACACCAAAGGGGTTAACCTTACGTTTTTTTCAAAAATCTTAAAAAATTTAGGTGGCCTTTTTATTACTTAAATCGACGTACTGAGATGCCTACTGCTGGATACAGACCTCAGAACCTCGCGGAATCAATCAAAACTGTGTAAAATCGCTAAACAAATGGAGGGCAAATTGACCCCGAATGTGTTATGTTTAAAGTCAAATAAAATAAAAAATATCATACTTACGAGAAATCTGACTGCGCCATTCGAATTTTCTGATCAAAATAGGTAAGAAACAGTGAAAGAAGCTGCCGAATTCCACTTTTCATTTTTTGGGGTCAAAAAACACCAAAGGGGTTAACCTTACGTTTTTTTCAAAAATCTTAAAAAATTTAGGTGGCCTTTTTATTACTTAAATCGACGTACTGAGATGCCTACTGCTGGATACAGCCCTCAGAACCTCGCGGAATCAATCAAAACTGTGTAAAATCGCGATACTAATGGAGGGCAAATTGACCCCGAATGTGTTATGTTTAAAGTCATATAAAATAAAAACTATCATACTTACGACAAATCTGACTGCGCCATTCGAATTTTCTGATCAAAATACGTAAGAAACAGTGAAAGAAGCTGCCGAATTCCACTTTTCATTTTTTGGGGTCAAAAAACACCAAAGGGGTTAACCTTACGTTTTTTTCAAAAATCTTAAAAAATTTAGGTGGCCTTTTTATTGCTTAAATCGACGTACTGAGATGCCTACTGCTGGATACAGCCCTCAGAACCTCGCGGAATCAATCAAAACTGTGTAAAATCGCGAAACAAAAGGAGGGCAAATTGACCCCGAATGTGTTATGTTTAAAGTCAAATTGACCCCGAATGTGTTATGTTTAATGTCAAATAAAATAAAAAATATCATACTTACGAGAAATCTGACTGCGCCATTCGAATTTTCTGATCAAAATACGTAAGAAACAGTGAAAGAAGTTGCCGAATTCATCAATCAAAACTGTGTAAAATCGCGATACTAATGGAGGGCAAATTGACCCCGAATGTGTTATGTTTATAAAATAAAAACTATCATACTTACGACAAATCTGACTGCGCCATTCGAATTTTCTGATCAAAATACGTAAGAAACAGTGAAAGAAGCTGCCGAATTCCACTTTTCATTTTTTGGGGTCAAAAAACACCAAAGGGGTTAACCTTACGTTTTTTTCAAAAATCTTAAAAAATTTAGGTGGCCTTTTTATTACTTAAATCGACGTACTGAGATGCCTACTGCTGGATACAGACCTCAGAACCTCGCGGAATCAATCAAAACTGTGTAAAATCGCTAAACAAATGGAGGGCAAATTGACCCCGAATGTGTTATGTTTAAAGTCAAATAAAATAAAAAATATCATACTTACGAGAAATCTGACTGCGCCATTCGAATTTTCTGATCAAAATAGGTAAGAAACAGTGAAAGAAGCTGCCGAATTCCACTTTTCATTTTTTGGGGTCAAAAAACACCAAAGGGGTTAACCTTACGTTTTTTTCAAAAATCTTAAAAAATTTAGGTGGCCTTTTTATTACTTAAATCGACGTACTGAGATGCCTACTGCTGGATACAGCCCTCAGAACCTCGCGGAATCAATCAAAACTGTGTAAAATCGCGATACTAATGGAGGGCAAATTGACCCCGAATGTGTTATGTTTAAAGTCATATAAAATAAAAACTATCATACTTACGACAAATCTGACTGCGCCATTCGAATTTTCTGATCAAAATACGTAAGAAACAGTGAAAGAAGCTGCCGAATTCCACTTTTCATTTTTTGGGGTCAAAAAACACCAAAGGGGTTAACCTTACGTTTTTTTCAAAAATCTTAAAAAATTTAGGTGGCCTTTTTATTGCTTAAATCGACGTACTGAGATGCCTACTGCTGGATACAGCCCTCAGAACCTCGCGGAATCAATCAAAACTGTGTAAAATCGCTAAACAAATGGAGGGCAAATTGACCCCGAATGTGTTATGTTTAAAGTCAAATAAAATAAAAAATATCATACTTACGAGAAATCTGACTGCGTTATTCGAATTTTCTGATCAAAATACGTAAGAAACAGTGAAAGAAGCTGCCGAATTTCACTTTTCATTTTTTGGGGTCAAAAAACACCAAAGGGGTTAACCTTACGTTTTTTTCAAAAATATTAAAATATTTAGGTGGCCTTTTTATTACTTAAATCGACGTACTGAGATGCCTACTGCTGGATACAGCCCTCAGAACCTCGCGGAATCAATCAAAACTGTGTAAAACCGCGAAACAAAAGGAGGGCAAATTGACCCCGAATGTGTTATGTTTAAAGTCAAATAAAATAAAAAATATCATACTTACGAGAAATCTGACTGCGCCAATCAAATTTTCTGATCAAAATACGTAAGAAACAGTGAAAGAAGCTAACGAATTCCACTTTTCATTTTTTGGGGGCAAAAAACAATAAAGGGGTTAACCTTACGTTTTCTTCAAAAATCTTAAAAAATTTAGGTGGCCATTTTATTACTTAAATCGACGTACTGAGATGCCTACTGCTGGATACAGCCCTCAGAACCTCGCGGAATCAATCAAAACTGTGTAAAATCGCGAAACAAATGGAGGGCAATTTGACCCCGAATGTGTTATGTTTAAAGTCAAAGAAAATAAAAAATATCATACTTACGATAAATCTGACTGCGCCATTCGAATTTTCTGATCAAAATACGTAAGAAACAGTGAAAGAAGCTGCTGAATTCCACTTTTCATTTTTTGGGATCAAAAATCTTAAAATATTTAGGTGGCCTTTTTATTACTTAAATCGACGTACTGAGATGCCTACTGCTGGATACAGCCCTCAGAACCTCGCGGAATCAATCAAAACTGTGTAAAATCGCGAAACAAAAGGAGGGCAAATTGACCCCGAATGTGTTATGTTTAAAGTCAAATTGACCCCGAATGTGTTATGTTTAATGTCAAATAAAATAAAAAATATCATACTTACGAGAAATCTGACTGCGCCATTCGAATTTTCTGATCAAAATACGTAAGAAACAGTGAAAAAAGTTGCCGAATTCCAATTTTCATTTTTTGGGGTCAAAAAACACCAAAGGGTAACCTTACGTTTTTTTCAAAAATCTTAAAAAATTTAGGTGGCCTTTTTATTACTTAAATCGACTTACTTAGATGCCTACTGCTGGATACTGCCCTCAGAACCTCGCGGAATCAATCAAAACTGTGTAAAATCGCGAAACAAATGGATGGCAAATTGACCCCGAATGTGTTACGTTTAAAACCAAATAAAGAATATGGATGTAGATATTGTATACTGCTTTATAATAGTTATTTGAAATTTCAAAAAAATTAACAGCAGTGTTAGGCGATTGGGCCGATTTACCACTTTAACCAAGTTATTCACGTGATATTAAGGAAAGTTCTGGTTGTTCATTATAGATATAAAATATTTAATCTTAAGTAAATAATTATTAAACAGGTACAGGTCATTACACTAAGGATTGTAAAATGTGGCCTCTCTCTTGAATAATAAATTTAACCATTAGGACGTCCAACGGTTCGCTGGTTCTTGAAATTTGACGTTTCATTGCGTGCCTTATTTCCTCCTTCACTCCTTTATCGGCACCTCTAGTTCCAATGCGTCTTTGACTTTCAAAATTAAGTAAATTAAGCAATGCAAGCAATTTAAATGAAAAACTCACCCCAAGTGAGGCAAAATGTCTAAGGTAATTTGACTTCCTTGTTCTGACCATAAATATGTTAACTCTTCCAATATATCAGAATTAATTAAGTACATCTGGAAAAGCAGGTAGGAAAATGCACCTCTGTGTTGAATTTGTTCCATAAGTGAAGGTAAAATGTCTTCTTCTTGTGGCCAATCAAATTGTAACAAAACCATGATATTACCTATGGCTAGGTCGGGACTGCTTGGATGGTTAAGTGCGCTACTTTCCTGAAAAAAATCGGTAGAAAAATTTGAGCTTCCAAGAAAATTGAACTCACCTTTATACATCTCATTAATAATTTAATGCAGTATTGAAGTACCGATAGCCGATTGAGACTCAAAAAGTGTAGGTGTCGCTGGCTACCCCCTATAACGAGTTGGGTACTTAAATCACCTCGGTTTTTTATCGGGACGCTTTGTACAGCCAAAACTATATGTTCAAAAGAAGCCTAAAAGTGAAAAATAGAAAACAGAAAGCAAAAAGATATAAATTTACCGCATAGTTTTTCTTCAAATACAAAATATTCGCTTGCCTAATGTAGCTAGTCAAAGATAACAGTGGAACATTGCCTTGTTGTAACCTCAGCAA
This sequence comes from Cantharis nigra, assembly GCA_958510845.1. Taxonomy (NCBI): domain Eukaryota; kingdom Metazoa; phylum Arthropoda; class Insecta; order Coleoptera; family Cantharidae; genus Cantharis; species Cantharis nigra. Next base: position 45,462,184 of record OY294030.1, on the reverse strand, counting down.
AGCGTCATCGTAATGACCTTTGTATATTGCAAAATCCACCAAAAAATTTGACAACCACGAATCCAACTTCAGGTGAACATTTAGCTTGGAAAACTCTAAAAATATCAGTTACAGTTGTTGAAGTGAAAACATACAAGTTTACCTCTTTGCAAATTTTCTGATGAATGAAGCAGATCCCAACAGTTTACAGCCATTAAAAAGTTAGCAATTACGTTTCGATTTTCTCCTTTATCTATAGTTAAATTAGGAGTTGTGGAATCGTCCTTACGTCGCTTTGAATTTAAATCTAACAGAGGATTGGGTAATTGAGAATCTAAAAAATGTTTCTTAGTTTTCCAGACTCCTGCTAAAAAATTAAGAAAATCTCACCTACAAATCCTTCCACTAAAACCAAGGGCGTTTGTATTTGTAATGGTGTACTGGTCGGAGATAAACTTAGATTGTAGTCATACAAGCAGTACAACAAAAAAATTGTTATGCAATATAGCAGCTGCTTAGTACTTCCAGAATCCTCGACCGACAATGACTTGTGGCTTTTGTAGAAATTCAATAATTTCTGCCAATAGCTCTCTTTTGTAAAGCTGTTGCCTAAATTCGTCAGATAAGCGTCCCACCCTAAGTGCTTTCCAGCCATGTCCAAAATACTGAACAATTTTTTCCAAGGATCGTCAATATTTAAGCTAAGGTCCTAAAAACGAAATAGCCGTAACAACTTTTTATTATTATTTAACAATGTTTACCTGACTACTACCATTTTTGAGAGTTTCAAGGTAGCACATAAAAAATTCCGTTGATTTGTGCAAAAGTTTAAAAAGAAGCTTAGAAGAAAACTCAACCGCAGAGTTTTCTGATCCAAGCAGGGGTAAAAGATCGCACACTAGCAGTCTCCGGTATGGATTGAGGGATTGGTTACCTACGTGGCTATGCTTTTCTGCACTGAGTAGTGTTTCCACCAGTCTAGACTAAAAAAGATTTTATTCAAACTATTACGGTAAAAATTAAAGAAAATTACCCCGTGTGTTTTAATAGCAACAGGGAATCGTTGTAGCAACAAGAGCAATAAGCGACAATGTTCCATAGTGTCCTCGCAATGGTCTGCAGTAAACAACAAAAGTTGGTGTTGCATTTCTGAAAGATATGGTTTAAATAAAGAAAAATCTTAGAATTTTTTGTTACAAACCTAAAGAAATGTGTTTGAACATTTCGCATAAAAACTGCTTCTTGCTGTCCATGGCGTCAGTTTCTGTTCGAAGGGCAATTGTAACATTTTCAATTTCGGTCCAAAATTCTGCTTCCTGCTGAAACTTTTCCAGCCTACAAGTAAAATCGTCAAAAAACACAGATAGCTTAAATTGAGAAACTTACAAGTCGCTGAAATATTTAGCCGCCTCCTTGACGTGTCCCGCTTCCTTTTCCATTCTGTAAGCTTCAAACTACAACAGATGAGTATCACTAATAGGAAAATACATAAATTGAGGGGAAATCACCTGTACGGAGAAGTTGTGAGGGTACAAAGTTTTCGCGGTTATCATCCAAGCTTTAGCCGAATACGGATCCAGTTTTAGTTCCATTTTCGCTCTTTTTACCACGTATTGCTCATCAGTGAGGTTGTTTAAATCTATATCCATTTCCATCTTGTTTTAAACTAAAAATTTTTAGGTTATAAAATTAAAAACAAACTTTGACAGCCAGTTTGTTTGTGTACAGCGCCATCTAGTATAAAAAAACCCGTTTCATATGAACAGTAAATATAAAATTTTATTGTGTAAAAAAGTACAAATACAATCAAACATTTAAATGATAAATTAATAAAATGGACGGATACAGTTTTTCAGCATTAGATTCAAATTGCAAAAAACAACTAGGGGTTCCTAGCTTACTTTGTAATTTGTTAAAACTAGAAAAGAACCTAGAAGAGGTTCCGAGTATCTACAGTAGTTCTATCAGGTAGGAACCCCTCCCTGAATCAATTAAAGGCACTAAAATTGGACGAGGACTTTAAAACATCCAATAGAATATACTGGCTATGCTTGTGACCACCAGAGCAACAGAAGGCAGCCGCAGATCGGAGCTATTGCACCAATGATCCAAGAAACAGAAACACCACATAGTGGAGTCGTAGTGATTTCTAGAAACAAAAAAAAACATGTAATTACTAAAAACAAAAGAGATAAGTGAATTACCTGTATATATCGAGTTCTTTGATGGAATTATTGACATAATTTGACAATTTAACGTCAAACACACTGGGCCTGCAACCTTCGTAGTGATCGGCAGGAATGTCAGTTCGCAAGCCTTGAATGGAACTCAAACAAGCCCTCGTTATGACTTCCTCGGCTGAAACAAGCAAAAAGTTAGCCAAGCACGAAAAACGTTAGAGCAAATAATTGGGTTACCATCCCGTGTCTCTATGATTTTAACACACACGTCGTCTCTTTCGGGGCATTTTGACGTCCAATGCCACAACCAGTTCAATTCCTTACCACACCCGGGCTGATTGCTAATACATTCGTAGCACCAAACAGCAAAACCTAAAACAAATACAAACTTTTGTTTTAAAAATTACCACGCCCACTTTATGATAAAACTTGGTTACTAGTTTTTTAACGGATTCATAGCTACCTTCTTTCACGAATGTGCAAATTAATAACAACAATAAAAATTTGTGTTCCATGTTTTTGATGATTAAAGTTCGGGGTTGTTTTCAAAATTCATCACATAAACTGGCAAACCTACACACCTTCCGTCTCTCTCTAAACATACAGGTGAATCATTTCATAATTAAGAGTAATCATATCCAGTGGCGTGCTGGCACGCGGTAATTTAGGTAAAAAAAAATATTTTTATTATTTAATTATCATTTATTTAAGTTTGCTAATAGGTATTCTTCGTTTGTTAATAAAATTTAACCTTCCAATATACATATAAAAGACTAATACAAAATATATAAATCCAATACACCAAACTTAATAGGCATAATCAAAACAATTTTATATCACAGAGTAACGGCCGACTAATAGTACGTGACAATCGTCGCAAACGCGTACAGGTTTTGCCGAAGACGGCAAGGCCATGGCATTATCGGAACAGCCATTGCAAAATATTTCGCCACAATTACGACAGTGGTGCTTCCTTCTAGTTAAATTAAATTCTTTAGTACAAGATTTACACTGTTTTGCACTATCGTCTGTCGCCCACGCCCCTCCGTCGCTTTTACGACCCGCCTCTTCCTTCAAATCGGAAATTTTTAACTTCGAAACGCTTAGCTGTGCACCTAGCTCTTCCAAAGTTTGTTCCTGCTCCAACCACCTCTCTTTTAATACGTAATAATCTTGTTGAAGCTCTGTGTATTTCTAAAAGTCAAAATTTTAAAAAAATTCCAGCTAAAGATCGAAAGCGACTAATTACTTGAGTAACAAATTTAAGCCGAGAAAGTTCTCCTTGTAGCTGGGAAATTCGTTCCCGATCTGCTTGCATGGTTTCTTGTAGGGATATTCGCCACTCGCGTTCCACCTTAAGGTCACCTTCGACCGTGTTGGCTTGCTCTTCTTGATTAGCAACCTGGACGTCTAGTTCTCTTTTTATGTGCTCCACCGTTGCCTTTTCTACTTCGCTTGTGCGATACCTAAAATACTTCAAATAAAAAATATTCGATATGAACTTACAGGAGCAAACATTTGGCATATGAGAGAAATTTAACCATCACCAAAAGGTTTTGCCTTATAAAATTTTTGCAACCACCTTTAACAATATCTATGGCTAGGAAGGCAGGATAGGTATCAAGGGAAAAATTGAAAATTACAAATTCACATAAATTAATAACAAAATCAGTGGTCAACTGTAGGGTTCTCTTGTAAGATAAAAAAAAACTAATTGAAGCTTTTATGGAAAAAAGTGTCGTTCCTAATTTGCATTGAATTCGTCTATTGCCAGCTTCTGCATGGTTATTAGTTCGGTTTTAAAAATTAAAATTAAAGATTACTAATAAAAGTAAAATAGAAAAATTAAATAAAAAAGGTTGACAAACCCAGATAGTTTGTACTCGCACCAAACTGGTCTTACGCCAAACTGTACTTGCACCAAACCCGAGCTACAAAAATCAACTCAAGAAATCAAAAATGAAAGACTGAAACTTGAAAATTTTTAATAAAAAAAACAAAGTAAATTTATATGAGGGAGAGGAGGTAGGAGCATTAAAAATTAAAAGAACATAAAAATTTAGTCAGTTTCAAAAGTTTAAAGAGCAAAATTATCATTGAATCAAACTTTTGAAACAAAAATAAAATTAAAAACAATAAAATAATGGCAAACCTAAAACTATAAAACTACGAAAACTTAAAACATAAAGCAAAAATTGAATAAAATACAATTGGATTTTGGAAAAATTTATTTTTATAAAACATTTTAAGCAGAAAATGTTTATGTCGAAGGTTTAACAGTTAACATACACATTTATAGGTTTATTTTTTTACACAATGTTAATAATATAAATTTTTTTCTTAGTTACATTATTTTATAAATTAGCGGCTGCCGTAGTGAAGGTTTGCCAATATCTATTGATTTTAACGGCCTAAGCTCAAGTTCTCTAATTATAAGGAATATGTAATTTTTGATTGCAGAGGTACGGTCAATTTTAAGTTAAAAGTGTAGTAGAAAAAGCTAAACATATGGCAAGAGCAAAACGGTAAGATGAGGGCCTTTCTCGACCGTACGTCCACAATACATCTCTCTTTAATACTTTGACCCTCGTAAACAAAAAAGTTACCTACTTTGACTCAAGAGATTGAATTGTATCCGACATACACTGCATTTTAGCTTCTATCTTGGCATTTAATTCAGTTTTATGTTTTAGTGAACCTTCACATTCCTGAAATAAGCCATTTCTTGTACAAAAAATTACAACTCAATATTTTTAACATAAAACAAAAAATAATGTAAGTCTACAAGGAATTATTCGACTGCACTAGAAGCTGCCAAATTTTCGGTTTTACTCTCAGACGCAAGCTTTGCGCTGCTTTCAGCTTTGAAATCTTTATAATCTTTGAAATCTTTTAGTTCGTGTTTGCTGGAAGAAGGTTGGAGCTTTTTATCAAAAGAGGAAGGCCTCCTTTTATCTTGAACGGAATCTCTACTAATTAAGTGATTGTATTTTTCTAAATTGTTTAGAATTTTTCCTATTTGGCCAGCTTTAGCTTGGAGTCGACTCACTACTTCTCCCTTTTGAGTTAGCTCCATTTCACATTCCTACAATTTTGTAAGAAACAAAAACACCAACCAATTAATACATCAGTTTTTTAAAATATTTTTTTTACACCGAAAAGCACTGCAAATTTCACATCAAACTCAAAATAATGACAAATTTCTTTTTTACAAAAACCCACACTAGCAAACATCAAAATCTTTGAAAATGGGAAGATATCGGGAAAACAAAAGAAATTTAACTGAATTTTGTGGATAATTTTGAAAACTTCAAGTGGCTACTTAAGCTGAGAGTGCACTTTCTATTTCCCACTTGACAAGATAAGTATAAGACTGGGAAACCACCTGTGTAAATATTCATAACTTCGAAAAAATAAGGTAAACTATCAATATTTGAACTTCATCATTCACAAATTAAAATTTCAAGTGAGTATTATGTACAGGGTTCCCACTGAATTTTTGCAATCAAATTCCCTGACTTTTCCAGGTTTTCCCTGACAAAGAACAAAGATTTTCTCTGACATTTCGATAAATCGGAAGATAAAAAGATAAAAAAATCTTAATTTTAAAATACATTGAAATTGGAGTTGAACGGGAAGAATTATTCAAATTCAGAATAAAATTTCTGAATTTTGTCTCATTGACAAATTTCGTCATTATTTAAATTTTGATACCAAAAATAGTTTACCTGCAATTTCTTGTACATTTCCAAATTAATCAGTTTGATATCATCCAATTGCCTCCTCAAAGAAATGATGGTGTCCTGTTTTTCGTGAATATCCTTCTCTAAAAGTTTCATTGCCACTTCCATTTCTGCCTTAATGCTCAACTAATAAAATTTAGGATGGTAATTCCGCTTGAAACCTCATTTATAATGCTCACCTGTAACTCCAACTCTTTTTCCACCTCCGTCCTCAGTCTCCTTTCTTCATCTAATCGTTGCTGCAACTCAGAATTATCCGAAGGCAAAATCATTCGTGAAGTATCGACATTAGATATTTGTGCCAACTGCATTTTACTACCAGCAGTTACAATCCGATCCATACCTTCCCTTCCTAATTCTTTACGATACTGACGATTTTCTTCGTCCAATGCCAATAAATTATTCTTCGCTATAGCCAGATCTTCCTTCATAAGAGCATTGGTTGTTGTCAGAGATTCAACTTTAGTTTGTAAGTTTGTGACGGTGGCATTTAAATGTCTGTTAAGTTCTTCTATGTAGTTCTTTTGGTCCAACACAGTCGTCATAGTATTTTCCTCCTGTTGTTCGTCACCAACATCACCTGTGAGTTGATTCGAAGAACGAAGATACAAAGAAAAATCTATGACGCCTTGCATACAATCTAAATCTTCCTCCTAGGTTAAAATAAAATAAGCCGAATGTTGTTCTGAAAAGGTTTGACTTACTTTAACGCACAAGTTACAGTCAATTACGTTAAGACCGACAAGCAATCCGATAATTACGATAGCTTCGTCGCTTAACATTAATGCGTCGGGTTCAAAGTATTCCACCAAAGCTTCGTCTTTGTGATCCAAGAGAACTTTCAAATAATCCGCCAATTTCTTTTGCATTAAAGCTAACCTCAGCCAAGCCCTCGCTCTACCCGTGTGAGTTCTAAAATATTAAGAGTCAAAGGGAGCCGATAACCTGATAAAGTAGTGACATACCGTACGGTCGGCAAGTCTCTAACACTGGCCGTAATATCCTGCGCTTCGGGTGCGTATTTTTCGACCATTTGCAAAATATCCCACAACTCTTTCTTTGGACCCAAGAGGCCCTACAAAATTTTAAGGTTACCATAAAACCGACCACATAAAACCACACACACCTTTTTAGGTCGAAGTCCATGCCGTAAAACGTGTTCGAGAACAATAAAAAAGTGCTGCAACGGCATGTGGTCCGAATCCAACATTCGTCCATACCGAAGCGATTGTTCTATTAATTCCTTAACAACTAATTTACTGATATTTACTAAATTACTTCTTTCTACAATCACCGGGTCTCGACCTGTAACAAACCAAAATTTCACCGAAAAGTTGCTAAACGAAGAAAAGTGCAGCAATACCAAAAGGATAAGGAGAAATTTCGGGCGAAAGGCAAGCGATGGGTTGATGGAACGAATTTTGCATGTTAAATTCCACATCGTGTAATTCTTTTAAACACAACCACTCGCCGTCGACGGAAACGCGAAAATTGCACAAGTAGATTGTGTCTTGAGCACCGGCCATGTCCTGTTCCATGGCGGTCTCCCCATTTTCGACCATTTCTTGCACTTTCATATGATAAATTTTATTTCAACATTTAGCAAACAATCCAAGTTGCGACTTAAACGTCTGAAGGGCGAGTATTGATTTTTAAAGAAGGCGAGCGCGACATGGGAATACCTTCAGTGCTGAAAATCAATACTCCAATGTCAACTTGGCCGTCAGAGACATCTGTGTGATACGCGCGACAACTTTGTTGTCTTTGTACCAGAAGAAAGTACACATGAGGACCGACTGTGGCATATTTCAAGTTTTAAGAATTTTTGGAAACAAATTATATTTTCAGAGTCGCAATGTTGGATCTGGAAGTTAAGCCAACCTCACACGATTGCTTGCTTGTTTCGCTACTGGGTGGTGTGATGGTTTCTGTGCGTTGTTGGCTTCACAAGCGCTTTGTGGTTTGAAATCCAGCATGGAAACAAGCAATCAAGCCAGTAGTTACGTCATTTTCCATCAGGGCTGCCAGCACCGTTGCCAACAAGGCTCCCATCAGCAAAACAAGCTTCATGTGAGGTGGGCTTTAGGTCTCACACCGAAGCAATAAGCAACAAGTAAATACTAAAGATATAATGTGAGCAGGGAGCTCTAACTTACAATCAAGGAGTAAATTTTTCGAAAAAATTTTGTACATAGGATTCGAAATTCCAACAATTTCCATAGAATTCCAGAGATTTCAAAAGATTATATCTTCAATGCATTTTGAAGAATTCTAGTAATTTCCAAAAAATCTAAGATTTCTCAGGAATTCCAGAGATTCTCAAAGAATTTCAAGAAATATAGAAAAACCAAGAAAATCTCAGAAAATTGAAAAAATATTATTAGTTATTTTTTTAGCAGTTTAGTAATTTTAATGGTTTTGTGGGTGGGTAGTTACCCCGTTACCTCCCCTTTGTTGGAATTCATTGGAATTTCGAATCCTGTGAACAAAATTATTTTGAGATATTTACCCCTTGCTCAATATGATACGAATACCTCAGCTTTAACGAAGGATGTCTCTAGCTGTTCTCGTATGGTAGACTCATCATCTAATCGTCTTTCGCTCATTGCTAGACCTCTTTCAATCTACTGAACAAACAATTTCAACTCTAGGCTTGTATATTTTCAATAAACGCTGTGTTCTTAGACAGCAGACTCAGTTAAAATTGATGTCACCTAAATCTACATCCAATACGCATAGCTGTCCTCCGATAGCTAACTCGGCCTGCATACTTATGAGAAGCTGTATAGAAACCAGACAATACAACTATTAAATGCGACATTTAAATATTAAAAACAAATGCAGCGGCATACCGACTGTCATTTGCTTTTACATGTCGCGATAACATTAAAAACAAACGCAAAGCAATTTTGAATAATTTTCGAGGTTAGGTACAAATTATTCAAATTAAAATTAAACGTCAGCTCGTTATACAATAAAATTGATAAACAGCTAACATGAAAACAATAAAATGTTGACAAGAAAGGTCAAAATCGGTTTGAAATTTAAAAAATTCAACTTATCGTACCTCGATGTGATTTTCGTTTTCTCGACCTGGACACTAATAAGGGGGTCCATCTAAAATCGTTGGATCCTGAATTGGAATCCGAAGAATTTCTTCTTAAAAATGAAGAACCTAAAATAAAGGACGTGTTATTGGGGGATATTGGAGAACCTTCACTACTGGCAGCCGCCATTTTACACTAACTGTCACAACAAACCCACAGTGACCTCGCAAATTTTACGTCGAAACATCATCGTCAACAGATAAGCAATTTGATATTCAAGTGTAGGGTTTCGTTAGATAATTTGAAGCATTCCATTGGTGATAATCCTAATATTTTTTAATAATAATAATTTAATGATGAGCAGTGGCGTAACATCGGTTGGTAAATAAGGAAGTGGGCGGGGTGCAATTAAATAATAAAATTATAGCAATTAATGTATTTTTCATACAAACTATAAACATGATTTTTTAAAAACTGTATACACATACAGAGCAAAAATATTATAAATTTCAAGATCTAATCGTCTCGATATGGCATTCCAGATATTGATTTAAGTCTCAATTTATAGCACACAATTTGCAATTTGTATCGTAATACCGTAAAAATATTTATAGTTGCCATATTCAATAATTAGAAATATATATAATATGTATAATGTATATATTTACAATTAACTTTACTTTTTATTTACACTGACACCATATTTGTTGTTTACTGTAAAACAAAATATAATTTTTTCTTTTTAAATGCACGTACTTATAAAATAAAGCTGCCCCGTAAAAAAGTTTGTATTCCTGACTTGTTTTATAAGTACACCGGCATTTTTCTAAATATAAAAATTTATAATATAAAAAAAAACAATAAATAATATCGACGACGAGTTGCCACATTTACATATTATTAATAAAAATTTATTTATTATTAAAATTTATCTTCACAGAAGATGTAAGTTTGTGTGTCAGTGTTGCAAAGTACAATAGGTAAATTACTCTAATTTTATAATCATTTTGTTCCATTTTTCTTAAAAATCGATAATAAAACAATTTTGCCATTTGTTTCTTATTTTAAAACAAATCCAAAGAGATCAAAACCATTGCCACTTGTTAGTTTAAAATAAAATCATAATATCGACTTGAGCATTCTAATTATTAAAAGCTGGACCGTCATGTGCCGGTACGATTTACATAATTAGGTTTAACGTCGTCCGAAAATCGGAGACCTAAATGACGCGTCCACTTTTGTATTTAGAACACCAGGTTAAAAAAATTCAAGTAATTGCACTAATAAAGCATAATAAAATATTTGCGTTTTTCCACGTTTGCCTAACACTACAATTTAAAATCTAACTGGACAATTAAATTATTGTAAATAATTTTTAAAAAATTGCGTCTAACTCATTTTTTGATTTTCTAAAATCTACCAAGTTCTTGATATGTTTCGATTTCGGCTGTTTGGTGCAGAACAATTTTTTTTAATAATAATCAGGTGAGCGCTCCAACATCAAAAAGAAGAACCAATTAAGCGCTCATTTGTTTCAAGTGTTTGGTTCATGGAATTTATGTTTGCATTTGTTTCATAAAAAGAGGAATAAAATAATTTTAAAACAAAAATTTTCGATTGAAATTTTTCAACTTTTAAAATAAACTTTTCTTTTAATTTTGTTGTTTGGGCGTAGCCTAAAGAGAGAAAACAATTGTTATAATAACAAATTATGGCGATTGAGGTGGGGCAAGCAAAAACAAACTGAGTTTGTTTAAAAAAATTTCCATTGTTTCCGATCCGTGTTATCCATGAACCTAACATAACAAATTCAATCCTTTTGGCAAAAAATGAGTTAAACGCACGGCGTTGCTAATTTGCAAAAAAAAATTTAATTTCAATCATCTTATGATTGAAAAAAATCAAATTTGAAAAGGATGAATTAAAGGGATAGCAAAAGTTTTGGGAGAGAAATACTGGATAATGTAAAAACTTTAACAAAGAAAAAAACTACGACTAAAATATTAAAAATAGGATCACATAAACTTAATCTTAATAATAAAACATTTTGTAAAAACCTAAAAAATAATCCTTACGCTAGATTCTTATACAAAATAAGAGATAAAAGAGTGCAAGACTTTAAGATGATTAAAAAATTGTAAGGCAAGAAAAACACGACTGATGCCTGGAAAAGCCAATTTTAAAAAATTCTCCCACTGAATTGGTTCTTTAATATTTCTGTTCGATATGTTAGTACTCACGTAAGAAATAACGAGGCGATTCTTCCTAAGATTTTGTAAAATTTGTCTACTATCGTGTGATGAGTTAATTATTAAAAATGACTAGGAAAATAATTGCAAAAACAGTTTTTTTTCTATCACCACGTGCCAACGGATAACGTGCGCATGGCTGTACTCTTTCCGAGGAGGAATTTCAATTTTCAACTGACCGCCTCGCTTTGTTTCGAAAAAACAAGTGCAAATAATAAATATGATAAAATTTTCTACCTTTTCTTAAAACTTAAAGACGTAAAATGTATAAAAATCCAATATCGAGTATTAAAATGGCAATTTCCTCTTACAATTTACCTATTTTTTTCTAGCATATGTATTTGATAATAATACTAATATTGTGAGTGTAGGCACTGAAGTGAAATTGGCTCGAACACATATACGTCGGCTAATCCTTAACAAGCCTGTAGATATGATGTTGGGCACCGTGCTCCGATGTCGACACTTCAAATACGTACGCTGTACATAAGAGAGTTTCTTGCGTTTCTCTATTACTAACAACCTGTCAAGAAAAAGAGTTGCGTTACTTAAACCAATTGTAAACTTGGACAAATTTAGTTCTTTCCAAACTCAATCTTTAAAATCTAGATGCTTGATTATCAAGTTGTGCGCCATTTTTGGCTTTTTAACTTAGCATTACATAATCGGTAGCATAAATAGCTATAAAGCATAAACAATTTATGCGACTTGTGAAGTCGATTAATTATAAGGTTGCCGATATTTGCAATTTTTACTAATTGATTGAGTACCTACCCAATGTAAATAATATTATATTAAAATGTATCAACAATTCTTGTTTATATTATCTTATTTCCTATTTTATTTATACAAATAATAATATGTAATTGAATAAGTTCATAGCTTTGATTACAGTATCTTACATAAATTATTATCTAGACTAGACAATAATATTTGTATAATACTTACATATAAATTACAATGCAAGGATCACAGTTCTGGGAAAGGGATTTTAATAAGTCGGGAAGTGAGTTATTATTAACTCGAACTTTCCTTGAACAGTCAAAAAGTGATTACTTCCGATTTGAGAAATAATTTTTTGAATAAATGTTCAGAAATACAAACAAAACATCAAACTAGGAATTATAAGTTTTAACTAGGTTTTACAATTGCACGCTGGAAAGAGCATAACTTGATAACAAAAATCGATAACCCAAATATTATGTTTGTACTGATCAACAATGGGTATCCAGATTCAAAAAGTTAAATGATTTGTTACTTAACTAAAAGACTTACTTGTAATATTGTGAAATTTTCTAATACGCTATTCATCATGTACTTTTCAGGAAGGTGTTTCAATTTATGGATAAAATTAATCATGTACTCGCACATTGGACTACGATGGATCCGATATATAAATCTACCACTTTCGTAATGTGCATACTCTGTTTCTACCTTTTCGACCACTTGTTTACCAAAAGAACAAACTTTCGTGGAACATGTTATGGTCATATTTTCATTGCTTTCGTATCTAAAACAACAAAACGGTCACAAATCGAGTTTAAAGTCAAAATAATATCAAATAACTTACTGGCTCGTGACGCCGTAGAACGCGCCTGCCTCATCTTGTATATTCGTATTGAGATCCGCCCAAAACTTAACCAAAAAGAAAGCGGTCTGAGGTCCCTTATCGTATAGTTCCTTCAGGCCGCCCTTCTTTTCGGGGAATTTGTCGTATATTTGTCGAACGTCAACGGCCTCGAGTAAAGGATCCGCGTAGGTTGCCGTACCTCCTATGTGAACGAACAAGTGTTTATGGTACTAAAAAATAAAACGGAATAAAAATGATGGTTCACTTCATCGAAAAATTTAAACCAACCGTATTGTCGGCATCCCTGTGTTGTTCCATAAAAGCAGAAAACTCAACGAGTCGAAGTTTGTGCGTAGCGATAGCACGGCCCTCCCAAGGAGGAGGTGGTGGAGCTTGAAGTGGTCCCACTTCACCCGCAGACACTGCTGTCGCAGGCTTACCAGGATATGGCGTTTGTTGGAAAGGTTTCACACTGAAAAAAATTAAAACCAGTTTCGTTATACGCCCTCTTTAAATCGAATGGAGTACTTACTCTTGTGACGTTCCAGGTTGCAAGCCGGGTTGCCAAAATTGCTAAAACAAAGAAATTAAAAATGAGGTGTGAAATGGGCAACTCTCGTCTACTGTAAACCCCTCGTACATACAAACAAAGCAATCGGATATTAGCCAACAATACACAGCAAGTAAGCGCGTCTAAATGTTTGTCGTACGCCACAAAAATGCCGAATCAAAATACAACAAATTATATTTTAGCCAATTAAGCGAAAAGCTGCTGAAATTGCAGTAATTGTGAATTACACAGGTCGAGCGGGATTCTTCCGGTGGGATTAACTTACCGGTCCAGGATAGGATGTAGGATTGAGACCAAAACTCGATGACTTGCTGTGCATTGTCGTAGCAGAAACTATTTGTGCACTCGACATGCCGGACATGGTCTGTAGTGCCTTCTCCTTAGCCGCATGATCCTAACAACCACACACCGTCACCAAATTAACCCAAAACTAAGTAAGTAACAAACTAAAACAGGACGAAAATACGACATTTAAATCCTACCATAACTAAAAGCTATTCCGATCGTCCTCGGAAGCTTCCTTTCACTGAAATGTCGTATTTTCGTCATTTCAAACTAAAAATTAGGTGAAATAATGTGCAGTCACTTGCATAAGGAGTCGTTTCGCATTACAAGTTAATAATAAAACCAATACTCACAACTTTAAGTTTTGCTTGTATCTCTCTTAATTTTCTTCGCGCCAAAACTTGAATGTGCGAGCTGACTTGTTTACGAGTGCGCGTTTTTCCTGTTCTAAGTTTTATATATCGGGCTATCAATTCGTTTCTACCTGCAAATAATAAAAAAGAAAAACTTAAAATATAAAATAGATACTTCCATCTTATCGCTCGTTTATACAATGCGGCGGGAGCAGAAACTTTCGACGTAATTTTAATAATTGATATTGATATTGGAGATATCTACCCACGCAATTTCAAGAAAACTGTAGGTGGAAGAACTAATGGGCAACTAACTAAAAGATGTAATTAGTTTTACATTTAATTAAGAAAATTACAATCTTAGTTTTTTAATCAGACGAATATAAACCTTGAAATCCGTTTGAAAATTTTTTTCGCCTCTTAATAGGGTATTTATAAATTTTGATATACTTTTTTTGCTTCTCTGAGATCATCAGCGGCTATTTTTACTCCAGTCCCTTTCAATTCAACGCCGGTTTATCGTAAAACTCTTAATATGTATAATTTCCGGAGGACCATCGTTTATAATATACTGTATGGCTTCCAGAATCTGCAATTCCAAATCGCGAAAATACGCTGTGTTTACAATCCACACCAGAGAAGTATTATTTTTCTAAATTTTTGAAAAGAAATGCCGTTTTCTGATTTTCTCAAATTACTCGCCTTGCGGCTCGTGCTTAAATCTGTCTACTCGTTCCTATTCTCCCTCATTGCGGTAACTAATTATTGTATGTGATTTGAAAGAAGTGTAGATCGATGGCTTTCTCATTTGACGAGGCTAATCATAAAGTGTAGTGTAAAAGTGTAATCCCATCCCACCGACGGCTTTCCATATTTTACCATGACTAAGCTGGTTAGTGATCATGATGATGATCAGATCATCCAAAGGACATTGGAAAAATTTCCAAATTTCCACGACTTCCTTGAACTTCTTAAGAATTTTTGGATTTTTTACTCGGATTTTCTCGAATTTTCCATTTTCTTGCATTTTCTCAGGTTTTTCTTCATTTATATATTAGATTCCCCTAGCGATTCTCTTCTCGGTTTATGATGGGAAATCTGAGAAAGTTTCACAAGAGACAATGAAAATGCGGTTTACAAACATTTATGTTGTCATTCAAGAGAAAGTTTATGAACAAAACTGCGTTTTTAAACCGGGGGGTCTGGGGGGTATGGAATACCCCCCAGTGCATTCTTATCTCTCGTTGCATATTCACCAACGGTTGAATCTGTGTAATCGAAGCATCAATTTTACAGGAGACAATGCGGTTTACAAAATAATTATATTGTCATTTAAGCGAAAGTTCATGAACAAAATTGTTCGTTTTTAAACCGGGGAGTCTGGGTGGTATGGAATACCCCCCAGTGCATTCTAATCTCTTGATGCATATTCACCTACGGTGTAATCGAAGCATCAATTTTACAGGAGACAACGAAAATGAGGTTTCCAAATTATTTATGTTGTCATTCAAGCGAAAGTTCATGAACGAAAGTGTTCGTTTTTGAACCGGGGGGTCTGGAGGGTATGGAATACCCCCCAGTGTATTCTAATCTCTTGATGCATATCCACCTACGGTGTAATCGAAGTTATCTCAAAATCATCGGTAGTATAGTAAAATCTTGCGGTTCATGTGATGACTACATCATTTACATGTAGGTGAAGGTGAAGGCCCTAGTGCATTCTAATCTCTTGATGCATATTCATCTACGGTGTAATCGAAGCATCAATTTTACAGGAGACAATGAAAATGCGGTTTACAAAATATTTATGTTGTCATTCAAGCGAAAGTTCATGAACGAAATTGTTCGTTTTTAAACCGGGGGGTCGGTATGAAATACCCCCCAGGTATTTTTAATCTCCTGATGCATATTCACCTACGGTCAGGGTAATCGAAGTTATCTCGAAATCATCGATAGTATAGTAAAACCTTGAGGTTCATGTGATGACTACATCATTTCCATGTAGGTGATCGGCTGAGGATTCTGCTTTTGCAGTAGCCTTTTTACGGTTTAATTTTTATGCAAATTTTATTAGTTTAATTAACAGTTTAGAATTTTAGCTTCCCTTGCCAACTCTGACGAGCCGCCGCTGGTGTAGATCTTTTATGCGATGTAAACGATGAAAACTAGACAATACAATTCCATAGCACTTAAAAGTTTAGGGAAAAGTTGCTTCCCGTGGGGTTTCATTTAAATTTTGTTTACATCGACCCCTGTAACCGAAGGGTTGCTCATTCAATAATCATGTGTAAAAGCAGGCTCGGACTGGACCGGCGCAGCTAATATGTTAGGGTTTGAATCCCGATCTCGATTAAATTGAAGTCGAATAGTTTTAAAAAGTCTTCGGGTTTCAATTTCTACAAAAAATATGTATTACCTAACAAAAAGCGAACACATATTTATCGAGTATTGCCAAATGAAAGAGAGAAAATATAGAGAAAAACTTGGAATAACAACAACAACAAAAAGCCACCTGTTTCGATATAAATTTTAAGGGAGAAAACAGTTTTTACGTCGTCAAACTTACAGCATAAATTTTGTTAATTTAAAGTTTTTTGAAATATTAACAAATTTTCTGGTTTTGCAAGTATGAAAGTTTCCATTTATTAACGTGAAAAGTTACAAATTCGAGTGGCTGACTAATTAAAAGGTATAGGAAAATAAAAAAATATTATGACTAAAATTCGATAAGGAATTACGCGGTAAACAATAGTTTTTTATTATCTTATATACTTTTTGATCTCCAGTTTATTATAAAAGAGTTACGTCATTTAACGTACCGCGATCTGGGTAGATTGGCAAGCTCTTCATTCGCCACCACGACATGCTACCCTTCTTTATATTTTCTTCTGAGTCGCCTCATCTCCTGAAAGCGCTCGTTCACTAATTGCACATTCTTGGCATAGTTTCGGGCTGCACCCTCACCCCTACTAAAGCCACCTCCTGTATTCTCGGCTCCTACGCTCTCACCCTTCGGTGATAAGCATGCAAAATGATTTATATACATATTGCAAAAGTAGAACAACGAGCGGTGTATGCTCATCGAAAATTTATTGTAATACTTTCATTGTGGAAAACATTTACCTATGCAATTAATAAATAAATTACTCGCGAGTCTCCGGAAGAAGGTGGGGTGGAGTATCGGGCAAAAAAAAATAAAGTTGTCCAAAAGGACGGATCGGGCAGGCAATTTAAAAAGCGACCCATCTTACAAATTTAGAACAATGCCAAAAAGAATATTAACGGAGAAGTTGACAAAAAGCGAAATGCAAGGCGCAGGCTGTAAAGATATTGACCGTCACGTTGTCCGTTGTCCACTCAGGCGTTCCGTCCTGCTCCTAAAATTTGTCCCTTTACAACCAACCGCCGCTTGTCGCAAGATGTACAACAACAAAAAATAAAATACTCAATTTGACTATAGAAATCGAATTGGCTAAAAGTAGGTAACCCACTCCAAATTCTATAGTCGCAAAACAACCTTTATCTTCTTCCTTATTGAAAATAAAAATTCAATCACAAGTTATAAACAAATGTCACAAGTGGAGTGCTCACTCACATGACAAATTATCGATTTAATTATTCAATCGACTCAATTATACTACAACACAACACGAAATTTCCTAGTCACGTCGGTCGGTCGTTTTTTCGATATTATAACTTTTATAATTAAAAAATTTCATGTTCCGGAACGAACCAACGCAAAAGAATAAAGTTTTGCGGGATAATTTAATTTTAAAATAAACAGGAATACAATACGATCTCGAGGAAAATTTTAATTAACGTTTAAAAAGCACCAGACAACTTACCATACATTTTTCCTTCGTCAGAGAGTATAATTTTCCGTCGCCCACATGGGGGATAAATTGCCAAAGCTTCTTGAAAACTCTGCTCTATATCAGGACTCCACACTCCTTCCGCATCAGCTGCGGTCATATCCTTTTCATCCTATAATTAAATTAAACAAGTGTGCATTTAGGTAGTATTTTAAATTTTGCTCCATTAACTCCAACCAAGAAGTGCTTTTCCTGCGAGTAACATAACAATTATTTTTAAAGAAAAACCCATCCGATAATTGCTTGCTATTCGCTGCCGTCATAAAACCGTTCATAATTTTACACATTGTTGAATGTTTGGAATTTCAACAAAAATTGCCAATAAATTGTAGTAATTGAGATTTGAGCTTTGATTCATTCATTCATTCATTCGGTCGACTAAAATTTTTTATTATTTTTCAAAGCAAATTAAGATAACATTCATCCATAATAGCGCTCCGAGCAAGTTGCGAGTGCAAAAAAGTGGTGAAAATTGAATTTCCCATCGTCCCGTCGTTAAACCAAAATTATAATTTTATCGAGCAGAAAAATTAGAAACTATCAGCATTGGATTATCTGTATCATTACACATAACATGTGGCAATAAGTCAGGAAGTTGCCACTCGAGTTCATAAATAAAACAATCCCAACGAAAATATCGACAACAAACAGGTGTAAGTTTAAAGATCTTTGGAAAATGTTCCGGAAAAACAATTTAATCTTCTCGTGCCGCCACTGGTTTTTATGTTTACAAATTGATAATTTATAAAAGTTTGATAAAACTAATTTATAAACCGGATGGGGAATCGAAGTTACTTTTCCTTTTTACATTTTACTGTCGCATGAAACGAAAACGAGACACGCGAGAAAATGCAACTTGTAACAAATTAACGGAATTGAAAATAGCGCATCCTTACTCATATTTATTTTGGTAACCTCTATTTTCTAGTCCATTGCGGAAAATTAACAACTTATTTAATAATACCAGCTCATAGCAATTTCAACTTCTCTCATTTTTTTGTATCCCTGTAGGCCAACCGGAAAGTTGAAAAAAAGGCCGATAAACAGTGACGGAACCAAGGGGATTAATATTTCTTCCGGCTACCTTTATTTAGAATTCGGTTTCTTCGTGTTTATTCCTGGTGTTGTACACGACTAACCTTGAAAACTTTGGAAACATTGCTTGCTGCTACTTTTCTATAAATAAAATGTTCATAGCTATTCGGTAGTAGTTTTAGTTGAATCTTGCTGATTGAGGTTATTTCTTGGATTTAGATGTCATATTGGGAGGGAACCAAGCATAATCAATCTGGTGGCGTACGGTGCTACCGAATCAGCGGTCAGTAGATTCTAAGATCGGGGACAGGCTTTAATAGGATGAATATTGTTCATTTTTACTAATTGAGGATGGAAGTTTCCCATCCCCAAACCGACCATTTGAGCTCTATCTAATAAAATCCGATGATGACTATTACGGCGGAGAAGCTCTACAGTCGACAGATTACAGTATATCCACTGAGGCCGAACGTACCAACAAGTTCAGTGGGGATTCAAGTTCAATCTTCGCAATAATTTTGAAGTAAATATTACATCAATTATAGTAAAATTTACTTCAAATTTAGTAAAATTGACTTCTTCAAATTTTGCTCTGTGGAGGGCAATTTCATTGAAAGCCAAAAAAGTAAATCAATTCAGGTTGGTCACACAACACTTGAAGAAACCGGGAAAAAGTCACGAATACACAACCTTAAAGCCGAAAAGATTATAAGCTGAAGCAAATGCTATGCAATGCTAAGAAAATTGTTATGATATTAAAAGTTACTCAACAATCTCATTTTTAAAACACCCGTTTTCAACTTCAGCGTTCCAAGTCTAGCTCTCAGCTACACAGAAAAAAACAATCCTCGCAATAATTTTGAAGTAAATATTATATCAATTAGAGTAAATTTACTTCAAATTTAGTAAGATTTACTTTAATACTAGTAAAATTTACTTCAAATTTGGTAAAATTTACTTCAAAATTGGTGTGAGGCTGATTTGAACTTCAATTATAGTAAAAATTACTCCAAAACACCAAAATTTTTTCTCTGTGTAGGGCAGTTTCATTGAAAGCCAAAAAGTAGATCAATTCAGGTTGATCACACAACACTTGACAAAACCTAACTGGTTTCATTAATTCTTCATGAGCCGTGTTTGCTTTTTCAACTATTTTAAAAGGAAAATCTTTCAAAAATCACGTAAAAGCAAATCCGGTGTACAAAAATTAGTCTCGTCGCTCGTCGGTTTTAATAAAACAGATATTATTTTACTGTATAATCCGCAGTCCCACTACAGCCACCCACTACCATCTACTAAAATTCAACTAATTCAATTGGTGCAGATAACAAATAAACCATTAGGTACCATTGGTTGAACTTTTTGCTGATGGCCGACAAACTCTCTGACAATATTTTAAATGAAAGTCCCTATTTCCCACCGCTGATCTCGAGTTATGATTTTACTCGCAAAAGTTCTCGGACACTCCTATGTTACCAATGCAAAATTAAACATTTTAAAGCCGCTGTTTTTCATATAAAAATCGATTTTACAACAAAACTTTTTCGACACTTTTTATTGCAAATTTCATTGCCTTCGATTTTGTATATATGAATTTTTTTGTTTTGTCGCGCCGTTTTTGACTGACAGCGGCTTAAGCAAGACTCTGTAAAACACAAATGCTATTGTCATCTATATCTCGGAAACGGTGCGATAAAATAGAAAAATGCATAGGAACAAAAATGTAGAGAATAAAATTTACAAGAAAAAATGATTATTAATATTTTAATGTTTTTGCACCGTTTCCGAGATATAGATGACAATATTTTTTGCATTTTACAGTCTTGTTTAAGTCGCTGATAGTCAAAACCGGCGCGACAAAATAAAAAAATGTAAATAAACAAAATTGAAGGCAATGAAATTTGCAACAAAAAATATCCAAACAGTTTTGCTGTAAAATAGATTTTTATATGAAGAAAAGCGGCCTCAAAATGTTCAACTTACATTGGTAACATAGGAGTGTCCGAGAACTTTTGCGAGTGACTGTACATGATTGTTGTTTAACAGGGTTTCCACTGAATTTTCCAAATCAAATTCTGATTTTTGCAGGTTTTCCCCGACAAAGAATAAAAATTTTCCCTGACATTTCGATAAATCGGAAGATGAAAAGGTAAAAGAAATCTTAATTTTAAAATTAAAAAATTTATTTTAAAATTTAAAAACAAATTACATTTTTTTTTAATTAAATTGTTTTCCGACTGAAAATTTAATTTATCCGACTTAGCACTAACAATGAAAAACTCCCTGACTTTTCCAGATTTTCAAAACGAATGGGAACCCGTTTAAGTAGAAGAGCTAGCCTGATTCTAGGACACTTGGAAACATTTTGGAAAATAGTTGGATAGCCCTTCCAGTTGTCTATAATGAAGGCAACCTCGCGGTTGCTTTTTGACAATTATATGTACAGACAACTTTATTTCCGTAGGGCATTAGGGGGGGGGGCAGCTAGTAGGAAGTAAAAAGTTGTTGCGTAAAAACGGAGAATCATAAAAACCTGTAGGAAAAACCATATTCCAATATCTTGAAGACAATATTGAAGAATTTGAACAACGATAGAAACCGTGGAGCGGTTTATTTCCTAAAAATGTCAATACCCAGGTTTGTAAACATCAATTGACCACCTAGGTTACTTTACCTTCGCTCAGCTAAAGCACAAAGTATATGACAGCATTCCGCCGCTTTGAACAAGTTTGAAAACCAAATTTTCACAAAATTTTTCTTCTAATGTGAATTTGGAGTCAAGCGAAGAGGGCTGAGGGAGAGGAAACGAATAAAGAGGTAGATGTTTAATGCTACGCCTATGGTTTTCCATTCCACTTCCTACTAAATTTGCATATCCTAACTGCTTTGCTTGATTTGGCCTTTGGTGACTCCCAACATAATTTTGAGATCAAATCAGAAACGTAAACAACTTGCAGATGCATAGGTAAAGCATGCAATTTTTTTGAATTCGAGGTTAAAGTGTCACCAAAACAATTGTTGAGTAATATAATAAAGCAGGTTGGACCTGTTGGCGATGCGCTATTGTTCTTTTTTTACTGAATACATATTTCCACGTAAACATTCAACAATGCAGGCGGGTATTCAAAATTACGGTATTTTTGAAAAAGGAAAAGTAAAAATTAAAACATGTGGACGGCTGAACTATATAGACGAAAATTACAGCTTCATATTGTGTTAAGCTGTTAGTAATCCATTTAAACGTGTAATTGTTCAGGAGTATCGTGGGTCAATTTGCCCCACTATGTGTGTATTGTACTGCACGTACCCCCTCCTGCCGAGGAAAAACAGTTGCTTGTAGTAAATGTCGTAACATTTTATGAAACAAAACAAAAACGAAGCAATTTTTTAAGTCGCTCTCGCTGCAACGAGAGTATACCAGACATGTTATTATAATTTTATAAACCGTAACGGTGATGATTCATATGGAGTGGGGTGGAGTTTGAATGAAATTTATCTACCACAATTAACTTACCTCACTGACGTCACCGACATCCAAATTTTTTGTGTCGGGGCCCGCGCCATTACTATCGGCCTGCGGGCCCGTTACTGGTGTCCACGGCGAAGAAATGGTGTTGGTTGTAGCCACACTACCTGTACGGATAAAAAGAGGTTTATTAGTAAAGCGATGCTTGTTTAAAAATTATATAATCGTTATTTTTATACAAGGTGCTACCAAAAAAACGAAAAGATAATTTGGAATAAATTGTCATATAGATTAGGAGCCTAGGTGGAATATACAATTTAAAATAGTCTATTTTGACTGACATTTAAGTACATTGAATATAAATAGCAGTTAATTACATTACAACGCGTTTAATCCCATGAGTCATAAGCTTGTAGAAGTAAATCTTTACATTTATCTCTACCTACACGACTAAAATCGCGTTAAATGAAACATAACGGCCGTATAATTAAAAATTATTTTTAAAAGCAGAAAGCAGGTAAAACGTAGAGCATCTTTTTTGTCGAAAGACGAAAAAATGATGGTGGCCAGTTTGGGTAACGGTGGCGCAAACGAGCCGCGCACATCAAACGACTTGTCCTTCAAATCTTGATCTTCGTGAAATTTATTAATCAAGATTAAGATAATAAATGAGGAGAGATATTAATTATTGATTTCCGTTAATAAATACAGAAACTTGTGTGACAGCTTTCGAGTCCACTCTTGGCGCTTGGGTCGCTCTTGCGAGACAAAAGTGGGACTCGGAGAGTACGAGCTGCACCATTCGACAAAATTTTGTTCAAATAAAAATAGATCAACCTTTTATTATATCATTGCGACATGATATTTTTTTTATCTAAAATTTGTATACGTGGGACTCGGGCGCGAGGTGAAAATTGGAAAAGTTTAATGACCCAGGTTAAATTTTTTGGTTTTTTCGAAAAAATTGTGATTCGAACGACTTAGTCGAGTGATAGAAAACCAGTTTTATAGAAACCGATTAGGAAGTTAACTGTGCTAAATGACACACACCCGAATTAATATTAAAATAAGCTACAAAAAGGCGACCCCGACTGCGCTCGACTAGATCGTCCGAACGAGAAGAGGTGCAGGACCGAGTTACCTGCTAATTTTTCTAAAACCCCCTAATCGTTTCTGGTTTTTGTTACTTTAAGCTTCCTCGCGTTAACCTTTAATATATCCAAGCAGTGTAGGTATCATCGACGACGTTCAACTGGCTAATTTCCAATTTTTTTTATATTCTCGCTTATTCAAGGAAAATGTTTACGTAGCAAGGTTCTCAAAAAAACATTATACAGGGTGTCCCCGGATACACTTTACATAATTTCAGTGGTGATAGAGAACACTATTCTAAGAAAAATATTTGACAAAATTTTTTTTCTAAATTCGTCAAGCATTTTTTTTAAATTTTACCTTCACATGGCCATAGCTCAGAAAATATTGATCTTTCAGTAAAAATTATTAAGTGCTATTTTAAAGAGCGTTAAATAATCTACAAACTAGGTTTTAACCTTTTATTGTCTAAATTCTACGGTTTTGGAATTATGAAAACAAGTTAGTAAAAAAATGCAGAAAATTTCCAACTTTTCTTTTCTTGTTTTTTTTTCAAATCGCTGTATCTTCTAAACGAAACATTTTACAAAAAATCGGATGCCTCGTTCCGGATAGGAAATTTAACGGACTACAACTTTTGTCTAGTAAAAATTTTTGAAAAACCAACTCATTTCACAAAAAATCAGAAAATAACAAAAAAAGCAGCAACAAAACAAAAAATTAAATTCACAAAATTTAAATTTTTATTGAAAAATTTGTTGGCTACCCTCATTTTCATTACACAGTCGGGATCGTTTTAAAAGATGTTGCTGGCCCCTGTTATTATTATTCATAACATCACCTCTTTTTTCAATAAAAATTTAAATTTTGTGAATTTAATTTTTTGTTCTCTAGCTGCTTTTTTTATTATTGTCCTGATTTTCTGTGAAATGGGTAGGTTTTTCAAAAAATTTTACTAGACAAAAATTGTAGCCCGTTAAATTTCCTATCCAAAATGGGGGTCAGATTTTTTGTAAAATGTTTCGTTTAGAAGATACAGCGATTTGAAAAAAACCAAGAAAAAAAAAGTTCAAAATTTTCTACATTTTTTTACTTACTTTTTTTCATAACTCGAAAGCCGTTGAATTTAGACAATAAAAGGTTAAAACCTAGTTTGTAGATTATTTCACGCTCTTTAAAAAAGCACTTAATAATTTTTACTGAAAAATCGATATTTTCTGAGCTATGGCCATGTGAAGGTGGAAATTAAAAAAAATGCTTTAAGGAAAGCATATTTAAATATTTTTCTTAGAATAGTGTCCTCTATCACCACTGAAATTATGTAAAGGGTAAGAAAAATAGAGAAAATTGGAAGCCCTTACGACTTTCACACATTAAAACCATAATGAGACGACAAAAATTCATAATTAATTACTTAACGAAGCAAGTGCTTTCAAAACGAATTAACAAATTACTTCTAGACTAATTAACAACAGCCAACTTTCTAAACCATAATCCGCACAAGAGTTTTACAAAATAAATAATAATAATAAAGAGATTACAAAAATTACCAATACACCAAATATAGCGAACACAATAAATAAAATCATCGCTTTTTCCTTGCGTAATTTTCCGGCCTGCCGATGTTAATTTTGTTTAGTTAATTACAAAACAATAATAAGAAATCAAACTTGGCAATAATCAGGTAAAATTAGCCAACAATTATTTTATTTTAAAAAATTGCATTTATTGTTGCGATTATTTTGTAAAAATAAATTTCTTGCAATATTCCGGGTTTGTGCCGACCTACTTTTCTCTCAAGGGCATCTCCATACATTTATTTATCATAAACAATTATACCTTCACTTGTAAATGAAAAATAAATACCTTGCGGAAAATTTTTACGCGAAAATGTATTAGCGTTTTACCCATACAAGTACGGCTAAAAATAAAGATAACAAAAATCCACCTAGTGTGTCTAACGAAATTCCACCGTTTGATAACTGAAGAATTTATAAACAAAATAATAATAATAATAACAAACTATATCGTGCACCATTTTTAATTCGCTATCAATATTTCAAGCATGAGAAAGAATTTTTCGAGAGTTCGCAGGGTTAAAATCAGCAGATTATCAGTCATTTCCAATCAGTGTAAAAAAATACCAGAGCTAGATTCGAGCTTCGGTATTTCATCCCGTCTATTACTACACTAAACAATCCCGGAAGCGCTGCAGGGCTGTTTCGCAAGAAAAAAAAGTTTAGATATATTTTTTCAAAAATACCCCCCCCCCCCCGTCGAGGTTCTTAAATTTTTGCTTATATGCCTATCGGATATCAAAGATATCGAAGTATACCGATTCAATTAATAACTTCAGTATTTTTGATATTTGATAGACATAGCACAACAAGCAAGGTGAGCAAAAATATAACTCTACCTAGAGACCTAGACAAAAAAATCCAATTTTAATTTTCACACCCTAAACCCTAAAAGGACAGTCCAGTAATTACATAAGGCTTTTAACCCTACATCACGTATTGTATCACATCAGCTACATTAGAAAACAGGCTGTTGCTAGCCGCTCGTTGGAATATTTTCGTGTTTACATGTCGTATAGCAGATTTTTTTATTTGTACCTTACAGTGCATACATTAGGAAAATCATTATACCCAGTGAGTTTATTTATAAATTTTGTGTCCTCCTGCCCACCCCAAATATATTGGGCCTAATTTGTGCCCACCCATTTCAAAAATACTGGCGCCGTTACTGATTATACCGGGTGCTGAATATGGGCATTAGCCGAACATAGGAAATTAACATGTAAAAACTTATTTATGCAAATAACTGCTTCCCTAATTATTTTAGAGAAAAAATGAAAGACACAAAAATCATGCAGAAATATAAACTATGCATGATAAGACTATCAGATTTCATCTAGCTTTTACTTAAAAGGTCAAAAAATGCTTTCGAAATTATTAAATTTTTCATTTATCGCACTGGCCATGTAAGTTTCCATGATAATTATTTTTGAAAATAGATATAAAATTGAATTTATTTCATGGCTAGTCTTTCAGTTAAATTTGCTGCATTTAACCCTCCAGTACTAACAATCGGTCTCACAAACAGACGACTTCTATTTTGAACTGTAAATTTAATTCTTAATATTTTTACAGCAATAAAATTCAATAAAACAAATGACTATTTGCTACTAGAATTAACATTATTATAAAGAAAAATACCTGAACATTTGATATTATTCCATTTGTTGTAAAAAAAATATAGACACTGCTTTAAAAAAACTAAAAACTAGAAACGGTCTCACATACCGACGTTAGTACTTGAGTTATAAAAAAATAAAAAAAAACGGAAGGTTAAAAAAATTTTTAATTTGGATTTTTAAATTAACTTCTACCCAATAGAAACTCAAAAAACAAGAAAAGAAACGTAAATACAAAAATCCAAAGGAATACTCTAACTATAGATATACTAAAAAAATTTAAGTTTGGAAGCTTAAGACGACGTTAAGGATTATCTCAGTTTTCCTTACATAATATCGATATCGAAATGACTAACTCTCACATGAACTATGGATGATCCACAAAAATAAATATTTATTATTTTAGTGTTAAATCAATATTAAAGTTTTGTTATTCAACTTTAAAAAAATATTTAATAAACATTTTTTTTGCATTGGCGACAAAAAAGCTAAATCGGCCCAGGATGTTGCAAAATCCCTTTATTCGGCCCAGGATGCAGGGGAGAGCGATCCCCGCTCCTCCTTAGAGCCCAGAAAAAAATCAACTTTTACACCAACATATTTTACTTTATTAAAAAACAAAATATAAATTGTTTTTGTTATTATTACTATTACTTTATATTTTGTCCCCGCCCCTATGGATTCGCTACTACCAGGATGTTAGAAATTCAATCGAGCTATATAGGGTGTCCCCGGGTACACTGTACATAACTTAGGTGGTGATGGAGGACACTTTTCTAAGAAAAATACTTAATTTTGTTTTCTAAATTTAAACTAAGAAAAAAAAATTTGAAATTTTCAACATTTTTTTACTTACTTTAATTCATAACTCGAAAGCCGTTGATTTTAGACAATAAAAGGTTTAAATCTAGTTTGTAGATTATTTCACGCTCTTTAAATAAGCACTTGACCACTTTTACTAAAAAATCAATATTTTCCGAGCTATGGCCATGTGAAGGTGGAAATTAAATAAAAAGGCGTTAAAAAGGCCCACAAAAATTTTTTTTTAAATATTTTTGTTAGAAAAGTGGCCACTGAAATTATGTCAAGTGTAACCGGGACGTACCTGCCTATATAATTTTTAAATTGGAAGGGTTTTCGTTTCTTACTTGGAGATGATACACCAGCGGTATTTCTGCAAATTTTGCCATTTATTGTACTGGAAGGTCAGCCCTCGAATAACAATTACCATGGTTTTAGAGAAAGATGGCCAGAAATTTTCGAGTAAATCGACTTTTAAAATATTACCACCGAGCAGGTGACAATAGCTAGCGTGGCGCAAGCGGTAGCGAGTGAGTCTAGTGAATAAAAAGCACCCAAATGTTTAATTTATTAAATAGAAAAATGCATTTAATTTTCATAAAATAAATAAAGAAATAAACTTCATAAATCGAAAGCCGTTGATTTTAGATAATAAAAGATTAGAATCTAGTTTGCAGATAATAATCTCTAAATCCCTGATCCGTTTACGCTATAAAATTCGATAGTTTCGAAATTCGAAAATTTAAAAATGCTTTCCCCCCCCCCCAGAATTTCTTAAGAAACTGGGGGAGAAGGGGGGGAACAGAATATAAATTAATTGAAAAAAATCTAAATTGCCACTATCATATACAAACGAATGTACAACGGTCATGTCAAGTGAAATAAATATAAATAATGGATGATCGCTGCAGGCTCAAAATGCCCCTGGCTTTGAAGCAGGTACAGCTGCTTTACTCGAACCGTTCGGTGTAATAAAAAATAACAAGTAAAATCGAAGTAAAATACTTCCGGGATAACAAAATAAAGAGAAAATTGAAAACTTGACAAAGTTTTTTCAATTTAATTCAAAATAATTTTCTAAAACCGAAAATAATATTATAGCGGAATTAAGAACTTTTCAGAAAAATTAGAAATTGTGAAACGAAGTGTGCACTTTCACTTTCAGAATCATTCTTTACCGGAAATAGTTAGTTGCTCTGTAGCAAATGGAAAATCTTATCGTCAAAGAGGTGTCCCCATGGGTGGTACCATACCTGAAGATATGGCTTCTTGATGACCAGTGTTTCTTCCTTCAATGCTATTATAACAATAGCATTACATTGGTCTGTTCGAATTCTTCCACATGTTTTCAATAATGGAAACTGGCAAATAGGGATTTAGCGAGTTTTCACAGAGAATTTTCTTTCGCGTAAAAATTTTGCGTTTTGCGTACTTTTCAGTGCGATAATTAACTATTTATTGTTTGTTCATCAATATCAGGTTTGTGATTAAAAGGTAATCGATAGTTTGAATCTTAAATTAATTCAATTTTTTAAATCTTGTGTCGTTGACCGCAACGAACGAAAATTTTCCTGAATTTACCGTCATGTTTATTTTCTCCGCATTATTAGGCAGTGGAAAATGTTCGAGTTTCCAACAGCAGACCTGCCGACGGACGGTAACTCCGTTGTAATATGTATGTTGCTTTATTTGGTGGTTATCGATCACCTAGCTGTTTGCGTACACTATACCCGACAGTATACAACTCGGCCTACGGTCTCGCGCTTTTTTAAATATCATTAAAATTGACGTATTGAAAAAGTTAGCCATTATGGAAGAATGACGAGGAGTAAATTGAACAATTCCACTTGCAGCTCATTAAATTAAAATAATAAAAACGCTAACGCGATTATTAACTCTATAAACATATCGAAGGAAAAATGGTCGGAGGCAAAAGAATCTGCAAACCTGAACTTGAATCGCGTATTTGACATTCCCGAGTTCGAAACAATGAACCATAAAGGCAATTAACTTTTTACAATTTAGCGATTGTGAGAATATTTAATTATATGTGACAATCATAAAGCAAATTTCGAAAAGTTTTTCTGAAAGCCAAAACAATTCGGCAATAAAATTTTTCATTTAAAATCTAAAAACGTAAATAATAAATTTCTAAATGTACTCGGTCAACTCGTTCTTCCCCAACATTTCAGCGTAACAACAGCCCTTTGAGTTTAAATAATACGCAATCAACATAATTAACTTTTAAATGCACAAAATTAATATCTCGCTCTCATGTTGGCATATTTAGTTTTTCGAGTGAAATTCCAAATATGATGAACATTTGAAATCGGAACGGTAATAGAATTTACCAGGAATTTGGATCAATGATGTTCACTTCGCTGTACATCAGGATGCAAATTAAATGGTTATTTTGCATAGAATTGTTTAAATTGAGATGAATTATTTACGTGCTCGATCATTATCGCCTCTACCATTTTATTTATCTCTCCAAATCCTTCATTATTCATTCCAATTAAAAAAAAATATCTTATCGCGAAATGTAAACAACGCACAAGAAAAATCAACATAAAGAAGGTGCAGGTGTAGGATGAGTCAATCGATGATTTACAAAAGAAAAGATCCAACTTCCAATTTTCCAAGAACCAAAAAAGTTAACTTGTCCAAAAGAGTTAAGGGACAACCGTCCTCTCGTTCGAATTTCTCACGATTCGTCGGCGACAACAAAAACCAGGTACTTAATCAGCATCTAATACTTTAAATTTCTCCCACAATCACTTATATACCTGTTTCGTTTTTTTAAATCCGATTCTTCCTTACAATAAATTACTCGATTCAATTCTGGCAAAAATTATTATCAATTTTTGTTAAAAAAAAAAGTATAAAATTCAAAGTCAGAATTGATACGTTGTCGGAATGGATTTAAAATTGGAGTCACGAATTCCCCTTTAAGATGGTTTTACATGTAGAAAGATTAGAGATCATCACGTAGCACAGATCTAATCGTAAATTTAAGGGCGCCCTTTCTATTTCACTCTAAGCTTTCAACAGATTTAATCTTTTGATGAGACGAAACGAATTACACTTGGATTTACGAAACAAAATTTTCAACTTCTCCGAGGGAAGCTCTCCGCAGGATAATTATTCACAAATTCAACTGTTACGGCCCAAATAAAATAATTTCACGTTGTTCCAATGTGTGCGGTGTCTACTACTTGTTACATCGGATTTTACGATCCTTATTTCCTGCTGAAACGCCCGGAGCAAAAGTTGTACCCAATTATTACATCAAATTTAAAATTGATGGCTCAAGAAGGTTCAATCCCTACAGGGGCGGGCTGACACTTAAATTTGAATGCGGAAAATTTGGCGGTCGTACAAGATTTTTATGTTTAATTTCAGACCCCAAATCTTCAAAAGTGAATTTTAATATAACTTAGCTCCCTAGTTATACAAACAACTATTTAATCATAACTTAAGTCTTCAATTAAATAATAAAATCAGAATTTGAGAACTGATGTGAAGCAACAGTATAGAAAGAAGCCGTATGACCTATGAGCTGATTTCTCAGTCGTCAATGTCCCTAATTGACTAAATACATTAATATGATTGTTCTAAAAAGTATTCCTCGATCACCCTTCCTCTGACAATTAAAATCGATTGCGAAGAGTAGTCGTGTGGCTTATGAGGAAAAACCAACCTAGCAAATGACAGCCGAATATTTAGAGCTGAAGACTCGGAAAGCTCAATCGACCTGGGTTCAAAATTCGAACCAATTTTTCTTTTAATTTATAAATCAGAGTCCTTACTTATAACCACCAGGCTAGATTTTACTGTGCTCAATTTTATTTGGATTAAAACCTTAGGGAGTTAATATATTTAACCAGTCAGTCATCTTAGCTTTGGCTTAAAAAGCAACATGTCAAATTAAAATCTGACAAGATGAGATTGTTGCGTTTTGCAACTTAATATGCCTACGCAAATACAGTGCAGTGCTAGTGTACTTCTGTAAAGTAGGTAGATATCTCAAGTCTTATTATCAACACCCACGTCGAGTATGAGATCACCGGGTCAAACACCTGCCCACTAAATTTGTATTACATGATGAATTATATTTCTTTGATAAGCCTGACTGAATACTTTTAATTTTTTTCTGTTAATTTCTATTTTCATATAAAAATCGATTTTACAGCAAAACCTTTTAGACATTTTTTGTTGCAAATTTCATTGCCTTCAATGTTGTTCATATAAATTTTTCTATTTTGTCGCGCCGTTTTTGACCGACAGCGACTTAAACAAGACTCTGTAAAACGCAAAAACTATTGTCATCTATATCTCTGAAACGGTGCAAAAATTAAAAAAAATTAATAATCATTTTTTTTGTAAATTTTATTCTCTACATTTTTGTTCCTATACATTTTTCTATTTTATCGCACCGTTTCCGAGATATAGGTGACAATAGTTTTTGTGTTTACAGAGTCCTGTTTGAATCGCTGTCAGTCAAAAACGGCGCGACAAAATAAAAAAAATCATATAAACAAAATGGAAGGCCATAATGAAATTTACAACAAAAAAATGCTAAAAAGTTTTGCTGTAAAATCGATTTTTATATGAAAAAAGCGGCTTCAAAATGTTCAATTTACATTGGTAGCATAGGAGTGTCGGAGAACTTATGTGAGTCACGAGGCGATTAACTGAGTAAAATAATATATCATTAATTATTATTATATTACAAAAAACGCAAAATCCGGCACAAAATATTCCTAATTTATTTTTTACCGAAATATACAGTGGCTTAAGATGGTATTGTACCTTTTGAAGACTTTTGTCCTATGAAAATTGCTTTTTCAGCAATACTGATCAGGCTATTCTTATAGAAAATATCATTCTCTTAAATTTTATTTCTATACTTTTTGTATTTTATCGCACCGTTTCCGAGATACGGTGACAAGATACAATAAAAATTACTCTGTATCTCAGAAACGGTTCGACGAAATAGAAAAGTGTAAAGACATTTTTTGTTATAAATTTCATTTCCTTCACTTTTGTTTATATGCAATTTTCCATTTTGTCGCACCGTTTCTGAGATACAGATACAGAACCGTTTTAAGTCATTGTATCTCAAAAACTGTGCGCTGAAACAGAAAAATGCATACGAACAAAAATGAAGCAAATGAAATTTGCTACCAAAAATGTCTGATAAGTGTCGACTTAATAGCGATACTTACAGACTCACAAAAGAACTCAGACACCCCTATGTTACCAATGTAAATTGAACATCTTAAAGCCCCTTTCTTTCATTATAAAACTTGACTTTACAGCAAAACTTTTTAGAGATTTTTTGTTGCAAATTTCATTGCCTTCAATTTTGTTTATATGCATTTTTTCATTTTGCCGCACCATTTTTAACTTACAGACTCTGTCAAACGCAAAAACTATAGTCATCTATATCTCGGAAACGGTGCGACAAAGTAAAAAATTGTATAAGAACAAAAATGTAGAGAATATAATTTACAAGAAAAAATGCTAATTAATTTTTTAATTGTTTTGCATCGTTCTCGAGATATAGATAAAAGTATCTTTTACATTGCCAACACTGTAGATGAAAAAAATCGGCTCTTTGCCAAACGGTTACCCGTATAAATTAAAAAAAAAGTTTATAAAAATTTATTAGAAAGTTCCACCTGTCCCGAGCAAAAACTTGGATGATAATTTTGACCTTTGGTGATTATGCGAGTTCATTCATAAGTTCTAGGCTTGGCACCCACACAAAAGAAGACACTAAAGATTTGTGGGGAATTATTTCGGATGAATGGCGCATTACAATAGAAAAAGGTAAAATTTTGAAAGTGAGATTTTAACAGGTCCCGGCAGGTTTCGAACTCCCCTTCCCGTTGTATTGTGATAATCACGTAAAGACCTAATCCATATTCCATAACAAATTAAACTTCGATAAAACTTTGGTGTATTCGAAAGGGTCATTACGACAAAGCGCACCCATTACATGACTCACCCTGTAAATGCGTTTGGAAAATTAACAGATTAACACACGAAGCCGTCGCATTTTTTGTATTTCATTAAAAATAGTAAACTATCGAAAGATAATGATCGCGCCGGGTTAAAAATTTGGAAAATGTACAATAAAACAAATAGGAAAGGAGCGACGCTGCGTAAAAATTTCAAAAATCGCGTGCCGCAAAAAAGTAACGACAATTTCATGTTAGAACACAATTAAAAGTTTAATTTGGAAATTAAAAAATGCCAACGTTTGTTTGGTTCATTTGTTTTTGCCATTCGAATTAGCACGCAAAGTCAAAAAACGATCGGCTTTTATTTGTTTTGAGTTGTTTTAAGTTGACAAAAGTGGCGGATATTTTTGATGCCAGACTGCAACACTTTGGCATCGGATTAAAATAGAACTTTTCTGTAAAGAAAAATTGGCAAGCGAATAAATAACTTTTCCAAAAATAAACCATCTCGCACTTGTGCGTACACAATAATTAAGACGAATTTACACTTGTAAAGTTGTGCAGGTTAATTTGGAAAAAAGTTTTAATTGTTTTGAAAAATAAATTCGAGTGATCGGTCGAGTTAGATACCTAAATACATGGTTGTCCGCTTGCAGCTCTACAGAGTGAAGACGAAAAGTTGTAACAGTTGTTTGTGTCGGTTAAAAAATCACATATCGGATCACTAATAATTTTCAAAAATATTCACAACACCCAAGTAAACAAGAGAACTGTCAATTAGAGTAAACAAACGCCGTTGGGACACACAATGACAACTGAACTGTGGTTGTGTTCGATTTTGAACGCGCACCCGATTATCGTTATGCATTTTAACGTCCGTCGCAATTTCATTACTCGCGACTGTAATTGACAAATGAACACACATATTTAGTTAACTAATAAAAGCGTAACGACATTGTGTACATGTCATTTTGAGTATTCAAAAATTTATATACAACCGAAACGCGCCGTCGTCGTAAGTCGTCACAAGTTCGTAGAAGCAAGCATGACAACTATGTAAAATATTGTAGGAATTGTGGACACATTGTTGGCATTCTATAAGATATTTAGCCTAAAACACTAGATAAAGTGTATGAAAATTGTTCTAAAACAAATTTGTACTCACCTAAAACAACGATTTGCGCACGGTCAACAACTTTACGGATAATTAAAACAAATTTTGATCCGTAAATATCAAGAGTTGGTCTGTTATTGGAATGTCAGGAATGGCACAAAGAATCTAGACAACGCAGCAACTACGGCGCACCCATAACAGCGCATTGTAAACGCGCCCACAATCAGGTTTCTACATTATCGCGACAAAAAATTAAAAACAAACGCCAACTTCCAGCGCCATCTTCCGGTATTATCTCCCAATTCCACAGATTCCTGCAGTTTTCTTCGTCGACGAAATTTCTTTCTGAAACGAAATACGTAAACTCTCAACTGCGTAATATGGGTCACATTTATATTATTCAAAAAATAATTTACAATCTTATGTGAAGTCCAGTGGCGCACCAAAGGCTTTTGTATGGGTGGGCAGATACATTTTTGTAATAATTACATCTTTACCCAAGACTCGGTCCATCCATATAAGTTACAGGCCTCATCAGTGGTGTAATCAAGGGGGCCCTAGGGACAACCCCCACCCCCCAGAGACTAGAAGTAATTAAATCTATGGAGGCTTATGTGAATACTTTGCGTTGAAAAGAACTATCAAAGGATTATAAAGTATGGATGGGAAATAATCATGAGTAAATATATTATTCTATGTAAATTTATTTAATATAATAGAAAAAAGCTTCTATACCTATTTATATGAATAATCTTAAAAATTACTGTTGGCTTTCACGATTCCAAGCGAATCTCGGAGTAATTGATTTCTCAACTCCCATAATGCATTTAACGCATCGTCCTGTTGTTCGTATGTCTTACCCAGCCACGTCGAAACCAGGTTGAGCTTTTCTGCATCTGGAGGGGCTGTATTTTCGCGGGTAGCGTTCAACGTCCTTTCCCATGGCGAAATATATTTGTTTTCTGTTTGTAACCCTTCAATGTACCTTTAAAAAATAAAATTATTAAAAAAATAGAAAAACCAAAATTACAACATACTTGATGTACGCTTCGGAATGAAGCACCCGTTGAGGTCTCGGAGGTATCGAAATGAACATCGGCTCCTGGGGCTGAGTAACCGCTACAGCTGGTGCAGAATTTGCTATTTAAGTAAATGTTAAAATCATTTTTTTAAATTCCCACCAAATTTGCAAACATCTGAGTTTTAATGAAACCTGAGTGAATTACCTGGTGTGGGTGATGTGGAGCAAATGCTTGTCGTCGAATTAAATGTATTACTAGCCGCTGTATTTCCGTGAGCAGTAAAAATTAAAAAAAAATAATTAAAGGCGCAACAATTGATTTTCACAATCCCAAAACCGATTCTACGTTACAAAAGTCTACCTTACCATTTCAAAAACAAGCAAATTTCTAATTATACAAAATGGGGATACACAAAATTCTAGTTTGTCTAAACCTGGTGGTGGGAAAACAAAATTTTACAAAATATCAAGTTCGATTAAATGAGAGGGATTTTTCCACTTCTCCTTTGATTGAACCTTTTACTACCTACTAAAATTGTAATTAGAGGTAATTACTTTCTTTATCTTTCGAAGGAGCACATTAGGAAAATTCTTGTTTTGTAGTTTTTACTAATGTGCCCACACTAAATTTTCTATTCGTTAACTACATAGGTGATCTAGCTAAGAAAATTTTCTAAGGCGCTAATTTTAACTTAAAAAAATAAAATAAATAAAAAAACTCACGAGGGTTGGGAGTAGCAGAAGGAGTCGGGCGTGTAACATTCGCAGGCTTACTCGAAGGCTTGAAGTTCCTACCAAACACCGCAAAATGAAAAAATGCAATGCACTACTTAATATTTTCAAAAATTTCATAAAAATAAAAATTCAGCCAAAAATCTGGCTTGAAATTTTTCCAACATTCTACAGTGCACAATATTTAACCACAATCCTGGAGCATCTCAACATCCAGATGGCTAAAAAGTCAGGCACATGCAAATTGCTGCAAAAAAATTAACAAACCGGCTAAAATTTCCGCCGTGGTTGAAACGCACGGTTGCAACACTGGCATCGTTCGGCCTCCGACAAAATTCCTAAGTTTGGAGAAAAACTTCTCATTACCGAAGCACAAAAGAGAGGTTCAAATAGTAACAGAAATTTTACTCACTTGCTTCGATCCGCAGGAGGTACACTCCTACCGTTGCCCTTATTTATGTGCATATCGCGAACGTGTCGAATTAATCTGGATAAATTTGGAAACGGTTGAATGTTCTTCTTATTAATTCTACCACAAGTGCGCCACATGCAATTCATTTCAGAATCGGGATTAGCCTGAAAGTAACTTTGGACGTGTCCCTGGCCATCTTTATCTTTCACGCAGTGCTCGATCAAATCGGACACTTCTTCGAACTGAAAATCACAGCCATCCCACAAGCATTCATAAATCTGAAAGATAAAAATTGAAATTTTCAAAATATAACATCCGAGTGCGTCGTCAAAACTGCAAGTATTTGAAAATACTTGAGGTTTGTTTTAATTTATCCACTTAAAGCGTAAATAACAAGCGTAAAAAAAAAGAAAAATTAAATTGAACTGAAAAGCGTGTCCCAAAATTTCGAATGGTTCAGTTAAGTTACGAAATTGACGTGTTGCAAAAATCCGATATGCATCGAGTAGGCAGGTATGTATGTAGGTAAGTAGGGGTAATAAGGCATGCAAAATAAACAAACATAAAACGAATAATAACAAAACAAAATAAAACTCACTTGGTCGACAGGTGGGCCGGGGCTTGCACATTCTTCGTTTAGAAGCAAAGCTTTAGTTTCTTCATTAATTTTAGCAGCCTTCTCTTCGTAGACTTGCCTTTCGTTAGTAGGTAAAGAACGCCATTCGTTACCTACTAGTCTACTAATTTCACCGAAATTTGATTCGGGATTGTTCGCTACCACGTTCTTTCGTACTTCACGTGAATATAAAATGTATCCTGTCACTACTTTATTCTTGTTTGACTTCTGCAGGGGAGAACGGACGTTTAGATAATCAACAAAATAGAAATTGTAAAAATTAAAGCAGCTGAGTTTAATTTTTAGCAATACACCACCATAATTTAAGTAAAAAAAACGCCCCCTTAACACTTATGATGGTGTACAAAGTTTTAGATTTTTTTTAAACCCATGGAATAATCAAAAAAAATTTTTAATCAAAAAGAAAATAAATAAAATAAAATTTTTTCAAGAATGGCAGCAAACCAGCAAATGTACTATTTGACAATCTTTATCACATACACGTAGCAAACGTCATGCGCATAACTTGGCTACAATTTTCTAGCAACATCCTACCTTTTTGGATGTTGTGGGTGTAGCTAATGTGTTGTTAGTTGTTGTTACGACTGTGGTTGGAATTTCCCCTGAACCTACAGATGGTGGTCCACCGTCTAGTGAGTCCTCAATTAATACTTCCATGTCAGTCATTTTTGTAATCACAGGTAAAGTCTCCTAAAAATTCTCATCAGTATTATTTAAGTTGCACAAAACCTTGAGTTTTTAAAAGCAGTAAATCACTCAATCCACATACAAAGACTTTGTTGATTAACTAAAAAGTCAAATTTAAAAAAAAACCATAAGGATAACAGCAAAATTTAGTAAACTACTATTTGGTGCAAGGTAAAAAGTTTTTTTACAAGAGAAGCACACAGTTTGCCTCCTGGCCTCTCAAAAATCAAAATAATTTATTTATTTCCCCGGATACACTTTACATAACTTAGGTGGTGATAGACGACACTTTCCTACGAAAAATATTAAATTCAAACCGTAGAGAGTAAAGGCTCATACACAATTAGTCTGTAACAGTAACGAGAACAGTAAAAAGATAAAATACAATGTATTCAGGTGGCTCCATTCACAATAAGCGGGAACGGGAACAGAAACGATTTAACTTTTATTGCTATGGTTATGCGCTTGCGTAAAGTGTCAAAACTGTCAAAAGTTTAGCCAATGAAATATCCTTATATAGCTATCATTACTGTTCCCGTTCTGGTTTATTGTGAACAGACGATTCATTTCGTTCCCGTTCTAGTTACTGTTACAGATTAATTGTGTATGAGCCTTTAGACCTCTTTAAAGCATTTTCTTAAATTTCCACTTTCATATGACTATAGTTCCAAAAATATTAATTTTTCAGTAAACTAAATTCAAACCTTTTATTGCCTAAAATCAACGGATTTTGAGTTATGAATTCAAGTAAGTAAAAAAAATGTTGAAAAATTCGTGCATTTTTATTTTTTGGTTTATATCAAAACTGTATCTTCTAAACGAAATATTTTACAAAATATCAGACTCCCTATTTCGGATAGGAAATTTAACGGATTACAAATTTGGTCTAATAACATTTTTTGAAAAACTGATCCATTTCACAGAAAATAATAAACAAGGCAGCTACAAAACAAAAAATTAATTTCACAAAATTTTTATTTTTATTGAAAAATTCCTATCCGGAATGGGGTGTCAGATTTTTTGCAAAATGTAAAGAAGCCTAGCGCTTGAGGGTTTCAATTTAGAAAAAAATTGTCCGCTATCACCACTATATTATTTTTGATGAGCATTGTAGTTGCTGCACAGGTTTACACGTTCTGCTCTCAATCTTAATCAAGACAAAGACGAAAAAAGAAGTTTATTGCCAAAGAAAACTATGAGTATCTACACAATTTTTTTCCTGTCCCTAGAAGAAATGGCTTCAAAATACTTTCCATTCTGCCTTATCTAAAATTTTTGCTCTTATAAGTCATAAGCCGTGTCTGTTACATTGAAAATATACAAGGACTTAATATGTACAGAATAAAATTTTCTATAAAAATCGTATTATGCAATTATTATTTTTCGTAACAGTATTGATTAGGCAAATAATTATTATAGTTCAGTCAAATTAAACAGAATTCAGAACTGTGATTGGTATATTGTAATACAAAACTAGGTAACTTGTAGGTGACTCCTGAAGAAATGAGAAATCCAACAAATCAACACCGATCAAATCAGGTCGATTTAGAAAATTTGTCTGGGTAATTTAATATTCTACAAATTAGGTATTTTTAATTTACCCACAAAGAAGAACCAGTCGTCATTTAGGCATAAACCATTCAAGTGGACAAATATATCAACTTTTCATAGGTTGAGATGCCATATCTAATGTCTCATTCAGATAGAACATTGCATTTCTATTGATTAAATTAGTTTACAATTTACAATACAAGAAATGCAATGCGCTAACTGAATGGGATCTAATAAGTATGCATAATTTGATCGAACTGCATTGATAAAATTCCAATATGTTTCATTCACACGGCAATAATGTATCTATGTTGGTAACAAAATATGCAAATTTTGTACATTTATAATAATAAAAGTGCTACTCACAACTTCAACTACAGTAGAACTTTGCGGTTTGATGGTATCAGATTGTAATTGGGCAACATCGCTGCCCACCTGCAACACAGCAAGTTCGTACCAAAACACACGATTTAGCAACTCACTACGTCATGCTCTTATAGAAAATACGAAAATAACTTGAGCAATTTAAAAACAAGTAAGCAAACTGCTAAGCTAATAATAAAATGCAAAAAGAAAAATTTCTAACTAAAAATTTCCTAAAATTACTCCAAGAGATTTTCTTTCCATTTCCCAATTTTGTCTTGTTTTAAAAAAGTGAAGTCTGTTTTTCTAGATATTCAAACAAACTAAAAAGCCCCATCGGTTAAATGTTAAAAAGCGCAACCAAACTAAGCCACTTTTTTTTTTAGAAATAAAAGCTAATTTGTTTAGTAAACAAAAGAAACTAAAAGTTAGTCATACTTTAAGTGGATTAATTAACTTTGGGAAAAAGTAAATTTCGTCCTCCGTCACTGCATTACTGTGGTTGTACTTCTTCAAACCATCACTGGGTAACTTACGAACTTGTCGGTTTATTTCATCGTACATCGAATTGCAGATGTAGACGTCACTCTCAGTGATTTCGGTTATTCGAGCTGAAAACATAAATTAAGCAAAATGAAGGGAAAACAGTAAGGTGACCTACATGATATGTAATCCTGGTAATCGAGAACGCAACATTTTCCTACCACACTGACAATTGGGTTCGTGTCATCTAAACTCGATAAGAATAGCTCCTGCTTGTAAAACATCCTTGTCGGAGAGTGTGGAATTTCGGGTGGGGTGATAAACCATGGCCCCCGAAAGAAACATTTTCCACTACAAAATATTTTATTTAAATGGAAATAAACATAAAAAATACCATTTACTCTTTAGTTTCCCAAATGCTGTCAATCTGGGCTATCGTTTGCCGTCCTCCATCTGCAGCAACATAAACAAAATCACCAGTTTTTACTAGACCACTGCAAATGGTATTGTACTGCTCATAGTAAATATTTCCGTCATCAATTTCCATACTCGAAAATGCAACCACATTCTAAAAAAGAAATAATTTTAATAAAAATAAAAAATTCCGGTTTGGTTCGTACCGGTTTTTCCTTCTCAATAAGTTTTTCTTGTTCTTGCAGTTCGGCCAATTCGTCCTTATGCTTTTCCACTCTCTCTCTAAAAACAGACACAACTCGTTTGGGTTCTAGTGGAACCTCACGTTGCACCAAGAGAATGTCTGGAGTTTCAGGAAAAACTTTCATTTTTTTAAAACTTCTGGTTTTGGTGCTGTATCGAGATTCGCAAACGTAGACGTCCTTCTCGTCATATAACTCGGGCTTCATGGTAAAATACTGTTTTATGTTCATAATGCAACATCTCTCTCGTACTTCTTCCAATGGCACAGCAACGTGAGTATCAGATTTGAAAACTTCTTTTTCTAGAAACTTTCGAGTAGTAACGTGATATGTTTCAATTGGACGTAAGTAATAATTTCCATATAACATTTTCTGACCTTCATTGTTCGTCCACAAACGTTCAATTAGCAGAATGTGAGGATCAACCCCCTTATCTTTAGAGTCGACGTAAACAAACTCGCCCACTTTAAACGTCTGCTGATTTAAAGTCAGCGATTCACCTGAATTTGAATCTCTTATGATCGAATCGTCCGAGCTGCGAGTTTCATTTTCGTCTTCGAAAGATTCACGAATTAATTTAGTTTGTCTGAGAGATTCAACGTCTGCGGTTAATTGGGGGAGGGTATAATTGAAAGCAGGAGAAAGAAGCAGTTCGCCGTTTTTGCACAACTCGTCGCGTTGTTTGATGAAGTATGATTGCAACTCAACAGAGTCTTCAAAAACTTGCGAATCAGAACGCGATAGCGAGCGTGCTCTTTCCAAACAAGCAAAAACGTCTTCTTGGAAAGTGTCTAAACGTCGGTACAAACCTTTGTCCAAACGACGTTTTATTAAATCAAGCGATAAGGCGCGAATCCTAAACAGATAAAATTAAAGAAAATAAATTAGGTTTCTTACGTTCTTACTTCTTTCCGTCGATTTCGTCGTGTTCCGGTAACTCTGCCATAGAATCAGAATAGCATCGCTCATCCGAATCTTGGTGGTTGTAGACAGTAGTGAAAAGATTGAGCAGTAAATCTTGAATAGCAGCTGGAACGTCAGGAACAGTGTCGTCGTCATCTTTCAACTGCAGCTTAGTTTGTAAACAAACTCGTTGCAGTACCAAAGCATCCTTATAAATCTTGGAATCAGGCTCGTTGTACTTGCAGGCGTTGTCAAACATCAAAATAAAATCATTGACAAGATCATCCAAAGTTTCGCACAAACTATTTTTGACCTTCTGTGCTATTTTTTCCATGTCGATTGGATTTCTTATCACTTCGTAATAGTCAGGATAATCCAGCTTGGACGGCAGCTTCATAAAAATTAAAGAAAGTTGCCTACTGCTTTTGGGATCCTTGTAATCGCGAATCGTGTCGTATAAAGTCTTGCAATTTTTCTCGGTGGGAGTTAACACTTTCCTGGGCCTACAACTTTTTAAGAAACGAAAAATTTAGTAATCACAATTACAAAACATAAGGTAGAATGTTACGCACCTACGTACAACGTTCTTCTTTTCCTTTTCAGGTTGAGGAACTGGCGCTCCGATTTTTTCAAGTAAAACCTTCTCCAACAAGTTTGCATCTTCATAAATATTCGAATTCTCTTCATTGTAGTGACGACAATTTGAAAACATAAGCTTAAAATCTTTCACCAGCTCATTTTCATTGATGTATTGCTCCGCCCTAATTTTAGCTTCTATATCTAAGAAGTCGATAGGTTCCGAGATAACTTCATAGTAATTCAGGTATAACTTCTTTGATGGTTTTTCCATGAAAGCCAACATAGGTTTACGACCATCCTCACACTAAAAAGCAAAATTGAATAATACAAAAGCATAATTAAAATGTAAACTATATTACCACATAGTCCACCATGTATTTGGCCAAATTATGAAGTCGTTTCTTGAGCGGTATTCCATCTTTGGGTGGTCTACCCCGGCCGGCACTTACAATCACAGTGCCAGGTGTTTTAGGTTTCGGACCACGTTTTTTAAAAACCTTTTCTTTTTCCTCTATGTCAGCATCACTGTCAGTGTCCTAAAACAAACATTTCAAAATTGCCCACGTTAAATTAGTTTTGATCAGAATTTTTGAAGTCTGGGTCACATCACTTCTCATGGAAACAACTGTGACCCGAACCTCAATTTCTGTTAGTAGTAGCGAAAGCCAAGCAGTTATTTCATTAATTTTAGAAACATCAACCACCACGGTGACAGAAAAATGAAATAACACAAAGAAGTTTGTTAAAGCAAAATAAAAGCGGTGCAGTAGCATACCTTTCGATTTTTGTTAGTGACTCTGTGTGTTACCTGATCGATATCAAGTAGTTCTTGTACTTTCAACTGCATCACTTTTTGGAGCTTTACTGCATCCTGAAACAAATTAAAAATCACAAAATGCACTGTTTTCACAATCGAAAACTTACTTTATATAATTTGGAATTGGGCAAATTATATTTTTTTGCATTTTCAAACATGATGGTCAAATCTCCGGCCACTTCGCTTACCGTACCGTACGAATTGTTCACCAACTTCCGTCTAATTTGAGTCAAAGATACAGGATTCTTAATTTCTTTATAATAATCCGGATAAAAGCGTCTCGAAGGTAATCTCCAAAACGGTTCAATCAGTTGCGTTCCGGTAGAACTAGTCACACTTTTGACAGCTTCGAAAAGTTGCCAAAGAGGATTCTCGTAATCATACGCGGAGTCAGTCTAAAAACAATTATTAAAAAAAAGTAAACCAATTTACGATGCTTACCTCCTCCTCTTCCATCACTTCTTCTTGATCTTCCATGTCGGAGTCGTCATCAGGTAAGGCTGCAGTGACAGCCGAAAGCGTGCTGCTGCCTCTAAGGCGTTTATTTCGGATTCGCTCACTACTTTTCGCGCCCGAATAAATTCCATGTACAATTTCAATTTTTTTGCTGCTAATCACCTTTTTCAACGTTTTTGCATCTTTGTAAATTTGAGAACCGGGTTCGTTAAACATGCACGCATTACGAGTCATAGTAAACAAATCCTTCTCAAGATCATTGATGTGACTATATTCGCCCGCTTGTATCTTAATTGCAATGGCTTTTAAATCAATGGGGTTAGAGATAATATCATAATACTCGGGATACTTCTTTTTCGATGGAAGTAACTGAAATGCAGTGTGAAGAGGTTTGTTGTCTGCATCAGACGCAGTCATAACTGCAGTGAAAAGATCCTCGATAAGGTTAGATTCATCTTCAGGATTGGACGTTTCAGATGCATCATCAAGCTGTTCCGATTCTTGAATGCGTGCTTCCGCTACGACCGCAGCTTTCCTTGCAAGTTTTCCAACTTTAAGAATTATTTTTGTTTTCGGTTCGTCGTCGTCTTTCAAATCAAATAACCTAAAACAATTTTAAAGTAAATAACAACAAATACAAAATTAACTCGACATACTTTTGTCTGAGCGATAAAAATAACTCGAGCAGATCCGTGGCATCACGATATTCTTGAGAATTTCTTTTGTAAAATGCTTTCGTGTTAGTTGCAATTAACTCGATGTCGCTTTGCATATCATTGATGTCATCGTACTCTTCGGTTTTAAGTTTCTGTTGTACTTTCAGCATGTCCATGGGATTAGTGACAACGTCGTAGTAACCTGGTTCTTGTCGTCGCTTTGGAACTCTGATAAAGGAGTCACACAGAAGCGTCCCGTCTTCCTTTTTATAGTTTCTAATAGTATCGTACAGTTGTTGACACAACTCCAGCTTAAAGACA
The DNA here is from genome assembly GCA_958510845.1 of Cantharis nigra. Taxonomy (NCBI): domain Eukaryota; kingdom Metazoa; phylum Arthropoda; class Insecta; order Coleoptera; family Cantharidae; genus Cantharis; species Cantharis nigra. The sequence continues at coordinate 45,417,388 of OY294030.1, read as the reverse complement.
AAATATACATAGATGACAAATAACTAGCAAGATTATAATTTTACCGGATCCTGTTTTTTACTACGTTTTCGCATAGTGGGGCCACTGCTGGTGGAGGCATCCAACCCGTCGAGGGAGTCATCCTCTTGTCGACTTGCGATCGAACTCGTACGTCGCCTTTTACTCATTTTGCTTTCTTCAACCCTAAACGATTCCCGTTTTATACTTTACATCAAATTCTAACGTTGCATTTCGATGAAATTCAACAAAACAATTCGCCACCCGAAATATTGGTTAAACGAAACTGTCAGAAAATGGCGTTACCTATCCTAGCGCCATCTAACAGTCAACTATTTTTCAGAAATTTAAAAAACATTTCATTTAGAAAAAAAAACAGCTTTAAAAAATAAAGGTCAGGTACAATATATTTTAACATTTTAATGATATTTACAGGATTCTAAAGACGACCATAATTTAATCTCAAAATAATTAAACAATTCTAAGATTTCCCCGATTTACAATAATTTTACTATTTGGTGAAAATTGTATTTAAATGGTACTTGTTAGACGGTGCATTAGTGAAGAGGCTACCTAAAACATAAACTTTAATATGAGAGTCTTGGGAAAAGTGCAGTTTACCAACCTATAAACTTTTTTTTTGGTTTATCTTGATCATTTACAATAACTTTACATTCGTTAAATTCCGATATTTGGAAGTCGAGACACCTAAATTTTTCATCGGTTTCGTACAACGTATTTCCGTTAGAAACAGGAAACAAGTACGGGCGTCCCGAAAACGGATTTATAAAGTCGGCCCAATATCCGGCACGTCTCAACTTATCACAAATGTTGTTGGCAGTTAAAACAAACTGGAAGTAAAAAGAAAGTTGTTTATGTAACAAAGACGACTCAAAATCTAACCTTTCACATTCGATAAAAATTTAATCAAAAAACGGATAACCTACGGTTTGAGCCAATTTTTCCGTTTCGACTTCGTTGTTACGTCGCATCAGTTTGTGATCAGACTTGAGTGTGATTGTAACGACGGATAACTCAGATACTTCTAAATTATTGTTTGGAAACAAATCACAGACGGTTTGACGTAACACGGAAGGACATTCCTGCACATGACAAATTATATTGCCCTCCTTAGCTGTCAGCTAAAAAAGGTTAGAGTTATTGGAATTCGACAAGATTTTATCACTTACGTCTTTGATTTGCTCCATAACAAACATATGATCAGTTTGTACTGTGGTTTTCTTGTCGTACCATGCTGGACTAACGTTTCCAGGCAAAAAAAATGGAAAGCCACTGGGTGAAGCTAATATCTCAAAATTTGGATCCCTCCAAACCAAACTACCTTCATCTAAAAAATAACAACAGGAATGACATTTATTGCATCACAAAGCAACTTTTCCTTCAATACCAACCTTTTGCAGATTTTTTCGACTTGACGACTTTGTATGGAGATTCTGCATTGTTACTGCGTCGCGATAAATTCCTTAAATGTTGATAATTTTTATTTGCAAATTTTGAACTTCGTAACAGGCCTGCGATTGACATATTTTGACGACATTTACACTTACAATTTTGACGTTTGACATATCCATGTCATCACTTCCAAATTTTAATTTTGATTGTTTTTCAAAAAAAGCTAATATTGAAAATTTTAATATTATACAAAATATTCTGGTTGGATATTCAAAAAATATCAGGCCGATTGTTTCCAATTTATGACTTTTCATAAATTCTACCTTTTGAAGACCTCGTTTGGCACATAAAAAGCGCTTTTACAGAAATATTTATTAAACATTTTTTGTTGCAAATTTAATTTTCTTTATTTTTGTTTATATACATTTTTTTCGTTTGTCGCACCGTTTCCGAGTTAGTGGCTTATAGACTGTAAAATGCAAAAAATATTGTCATCTATCTATATCTCAGAAACGGTACAACCAAATAGAAAAAGCAATGGGCATTTTTTCTTGTAAATTTCATTACCTACATTTTTATTTCTATATATTTTTATGTTTTGTCTCACCATTTCTGAGATATAGGCAATATTTATTTACAAGTAACTGTAACTCGGAAACGGTGCGACGAAGTGGAAAAATGTATATAAATAAAAATGAAGGGAATGAAATTTGCAACAAAAAATGTTTAATAAGTATTGCTGTAAAAGCGAAGTGTTTGAAATTGATATTACATGACGGTGAGAAAACTTTTGTGAGTCACTGTACATAAATTAAAATTAATAATAGTATAATAATGCAAATATTTTGAATTTTACCGCTATATACAAAATATATTGGGTGTATGCGGCTTTAAATTTTTTTAATATTCAAAAACTATTAGGCCGATTGAACCCAACTTACCATTTTTAAGATAAAAATTTTTCTTTATTGTTGAATTAAAAATGGGACCGGCGACGCGATTTATTTAATTGGCATTTTTTGCCGAACTTCAACCTCTTGTAACTTCCAAACGCGCAAAAATATGATGTGGTTAAGTTTATTTGTTACATAAAACATGTAAAAAAAGACCATAACAAACTCGAAAACATCGAGGTCAATTTTTTTGAAATTCTGTCCCGCTTTGAAGTAGTATTACCCGTATGGCAACAAACAATTTATTGAGGGGGGAAGGGAGGATTTCCAAATTTTTTATAAAGCAGTTTTATTGTTGACGTCGTAAATGTGAGATTCGGTATTTTATAACAATTTTTATGTAAATTGTAATTAGCTGCAGAGTATAATTCATCAATTACCTGACCTTATAAACAAACAACTCTGAGAAAGTTTTACGAGCGCTTATAAAATACAGTCTAACGTTCATCTGATTGTTAGTTGCATTTAAGGTGCTTGGTACGTCAAGGTGTCTTTTACGTTGTGAGTAAATTTTTAAATATTCAAAATTCCGCCAGTTCCAAAATTTGATAAAGCAGTGTTTTCAATTTTTAAAATCGCGACGTTTCAAAAATACAATATTTTTAAAATTGTATAATATTTAAAAAATAAAATTTAAAAGAAAAAAATTGCAAAGAAAAAATCGAAAGGTAAAAATTCAGGTTTTAAGCAAAATCGCATTTTTATTATCCACAATAAATTGTAATTGTTGTCAACAATAAAACTGCATGCAATGCACTTTCTCTTCATTCTCTTTTATTGATGAAATGGCAAATTGCATAATTGTTAAATTTTTCTGTAATACATAATTGCGATTCGTCAAGATTTTCTGAAGAAAGCAAAAACATTATTTTGTTTCAGGAAAAAAATGCCGGAACAAGCTTTAACTGAAGATGGAAACGAGGACGTAAAACTCATCCAAGAGTGGCTTTCGAAACAGCCTCATTTACCAACCAACATAGGTAAGTGCCCAATGTTTACCTTTTTAAAGGCAACCACTCCAGTTTTGTTATCTCAACACTTGAATAACAAATAGGACGACTTTCGATTTATTCATTCCACTTTGGTGATTCCAATTCGTTTCGAAATTTTCATTGCGTGAATTAACTAATGAAGAGAAACTAACAGATCTGTTTCCAGATGAACAATTTTTGAAACGTTTTCTCCACTCCTGCGACTTCAGTTTGGAAAAAACAAAAAATCTCATTGATTTGTGCTACACCGTGCGGTCCCAAGCGCCCGAAATATTTACCAAAAGAGATCCCACGAGCAAACAATTTCAAAATGTTTTGAGTATCACGTAAGCACACCACTTTTCTTTTTTCAAAACCAAAATTCATCCTGTTCATTTTTAGGGATATGTTGCCGCTACCAAAAGTGACCAAAGACAATTATAAGCTATTCATTTACCGTTTGTCCGATCCGGACCCAGACAAATACATTTTTGTCGATGTACTAAAAACATTTTTGGCTATAGCGGACGTGCGTTTGGTCTCCGACCGAGAGTTCCCCGATGGTGAAGTTCCAATTTTCGACATGAGTGGCTTTTCTCTGCGCCACCTGACCAAAGCGACTTTACCTATTTTAAAGAAGTACATGTTTTACACGCAGGTAAAACAATGAGAAGCCTAAATTTTTGAAATCTCTCGATTAACTTTTAGGAAGCACATCCAGTACGTTTGAAACAAATTCACGTGGTGAACGTACCTTCATTTTTGGACAAAGTGCTTGCGATTATTAAACCTTTCATGCGAAGTGAAGTTTCTGCTATGGTAAGATTCGATTTGTCTTCTCCCACACCTTGCTTACCAAGTGTTTTTTTACAGATCCACTTTCACCCTCCAAATTCGACTTCACTCTACCAGCACATTCCCAAAGACCTACTCCCCGAAGAGTATGGAGGCCACGTGGGCAAACTACAGGATATCAAATTGGAATGGACCAAGAAGGTTATGGACTATAAAGATTATTTAACCGACGAAACCAGATGGCGAGTGGACGAATCTAAGAGACCAATGGAAAACAAAAATGGTAAACAATTATTTGGATTGAAAGGTTCTTTTAGATCCTTAAACATCGATTAAAGTGTAATAGTTTTATTATTTTTTATTGCAATATAAAAATAACAAAGAAATCAAACTTAGTTATTTGGTTCCCAAAAATAGTAACCATCATTTTAAAATAACAAAAACTAATTAATTTTAACAGATGGAAAATAATAAATTTTAGTTATAAATTAACACATAATAATAATTTATTGGATTTGTATAAAACAATAATAAATTAAAAAATTCCCTATTAACATTTCTTAAATTTATAGAGAGCAAAGTAGTGCACAATTAATAGTCGTCGTCAGAACCAGGCCCTTGTTCTGTGTTTCTAGCCAACATGTAATTATCCATGTCGATGGAACGACAATTGTTAATCGAGTACCTTAACCTTTCGGCCATAATTTCTTGGGTTGTGTAAGGTGGTAGACGTAATTGGAAAAAACATGTTTGGGCAGTTGGTAATCCATTTACTGCACGATCAACTCGCATGACCTTTAATAGGGTGGCTAATTAAAAATGTGTTTTGTGATTTTTGGGCAAGCGCCAACTATCTGCATAAATTTCTAATAAATTCAAAGATTAATATGTCTAATATAGGTAGCATCAAACCAAAAGGAAGAAGATTCTGACTCTAATAAATGAATTTTCGAGTAATTCCCATCCCGTGAATATTTTATTAAAGAGATATCTGCGTAAAGATATGGATCGGCTATGTAGGTTAGTGTTAGTCACATTGCCGGAGGTGAAGTTACCGGGGGCCATATCACCTAGTACCAGTTTAAGATAGCTTTCAATTCCAGATAGTTAGCACGTGCGAAATGAATTCAAATTTATGTTACTGGTAAATTATCTAGGACTTACCTGAAAACGTTGAGACAAATCAGCTAAATTGGCAGGTAATCGTGAACGCCCCGAAACAAATCTCATAAATAAAACTCTTTCATTATTGGTAAAATTTTCTAAAATATTCCACAGCCATTGTACTAATTGATGATTCTCATCTAATTCTCTATATCTGCAACGATAAAAAGAGTTAGTTGATTTAGGAAACCTTCGATCTGTTTAAAAGCTTACCTAACAACTTTCTTCAGTAAAGCAACCGAAATGTGAGGAATTCCACACACCAATTGTTCTAAATGTTCTGCCGTAATCAACGACAACAACGGTACTGGAATTATACCCGCCATTCCGTCTCTCACAGCCGCTATTTGTACGTCAAACTCCTGGAGTCGAAATTGCGCCGCTTGCTCGAAATACTGAACGCGATTACTAAACGATAAGGCAATACTTCTGCCTCCAGGAACAATAGGCACAACTTTTCCGCTACAACTGGTACCCTCGAACGATTCCAAAGGAATAATTTCGTGAAAATTCGATTCGTTAACTCCGGATAAGTGAATGTCGCGTATGCTACGTAAACTTTGCATGTACATGCAGTCGACTTCTTCCAAATCTTCCTTGCCGACCGGTTCACCGACGATCAACTTCCATATAATCGGTGCCAACGAAAGCGACAATGGCTTTTTGGTACGCATGGCGACCCCAAATAAGATGCCCAAAAATTTAAACCACTGTAAGTGCTGCGAAGAGTTCATTTGGGGATTAAATAAATATTTATCTCTGTTAAAACCCTCGTCATTTAAAGCGTTAGGAGTAGGAACTAATAACGGAACGACACCTGACGTTATTTCGTAACACATTTCCGTGATGGTATCGTCAAAAACACCACCCGCATCGTCGGCGCCTTCGCCGATCAATTTTACCTTCCAAGCCCGCGAAGGTAAACGCAACTCGCACGGTCTCATTTCGACGACTTGTTTTGCGATTTGTACAAAAATTGGTTTGCACTTGCGCCCTTTGTTGGCTATTCTTTTGACGGTGACTTGAGGTCCATAATTTCTACCCTGTATCATAGTTTTTCCGATACTTCGAACCAACGGTAACGTGTAAACTCGAGAAGCCAGTAACGGTTTCAGTTTTGGTGACGTTAAGCCTTCCAATGGTGGAACTTGAAAACTGTGTTGTTGAGTACCGAGAGGTACCAACGACCAGCAGGAGTATAGTTTATCGGAAAAATTATACAAAAACTTCAATCGAGATCGTATGGCTTTTATGGACAAGCCTTGAAGATGGTTAAATTCGGACGGTATTTCTGACGGTAATCCAAAAGATAAGCAAGACGTAGTTCCCGGAGTTTTTGGTACAGAAACTGTAGCGGTCCAGGCCGCACTGTGTGTTCGCCCGGTCGAAATTTGCTTAACATTTTTATTCGATAGTTCGACAATAATTTCGGGTTCTTTGACCAAACAAGTGTGGGGTAAACCGAGTTGACCTTCGGAATTCATCCCCCAACCAAATACCACGCCGGTGTTAGACAAAAATAAAGCGTGCTCTGCCCCTAAAGCAAAGTCGTCAATTAAATAATCGGCCAAGCCCATCAATTGCTGTGGTTTGTATTCCAAGTGTTCTCTAAAATGAGATTGAAAGATGCGGTCTATTCCAGACACAAATATTCGACCGTCTTTGGTCAAAAATATGGTTAAATTAGTACCACAGCCAACCTTTTTGATTCCAATATTGCACATTGATTCCACTCGTTGAGGTGTCGACTTACTGACAGTATTTCCGAGTCCCAATTTTCCATACTCTCCTTCTCCAAAGGTCCAGACAGTTAAACCGTCAGTTGAAACGCAAGCGGTGTGGTTTAAACCGCACGAAACTTGACCAATCGTGTAATTTTCTAAAGTCACGACGCGTTCCGGTAATTTCTTATTAACTGTGCAACCCAAGCCCAACCGACCGTAATCGCCATTTCCAAAAGTAAACAATTTTCCATCGGCAGTAACCACTGAGCTGTGTTTAAAACCGCAAGCAACTTGCACAACTTCTTCGTTCGCCAAAGCTTCAATTTGCCGGGGACGTCGCTGCCGATCGCTATTACCATGCCCTAATTTTCCAAAATCGCCATCTCCCCACGAAAAAACTTCGCCGCTTTCGGCCAAGGCAAGGCTATGGCCGTCCGATCCAACCGAAGTCGCTAAATCTATCACAATAAAGCCTTGCAGACTCGAAATCACACTTAAAGAATGCAAATCATCAGAATTGCCTTGCCCCAAACGTCCATAGCTTCCTTCACCGCAAGCCAACACTGTTCCGTTCGCTTCTATTACAAACGTGCAGTTTTGACCGCAAATGATTTTTTTAGCAATCGAAAACGAATTGACCATCGTCGGCGTCGACGCACTACAACCAACTTCTGCCAACTGTCCATGTCGATGAGAACCCCACATATAAACGTCGCACTTTCCTCCAATTTGCCAATCTTGCGATCTTTGCGTGAGCCATCTTATTATTTGTTCGTCTTGCTTTATACTCCACAAGTTATTTTGCGCTGCTTCTAACTTAACATCGTCTTCGCTTCCGTTATCGCTTTCAAAGTTGAGCAGGTGGGTGGGTAGAGCGGTGCGCTTAATCAAGCTGTCGGCAGTTTGTGTCACCACACCAAACGTACGCAGCCATTGATAGCCTACCAAAACTTCGTTCATGACTTTATCATTGAAAGGCCGTAGACCATAACACAAAATCTTGTCTAATTCCAAAATCAGCGCTAGGGCAGCCAAGCTTTTCAAGTAGGGTGTGTTCATTAGGTTGATACCGTTTTGCACGAAGCGCTTTTCGGTGTTGTACTGATTGTGTAAAATATGAGGTAAACTAAAGATGAGAGTTTTCAGGAAATGCGCGTTTTTTAAACCTCGGATGCCTTTTTTCAAAAGAGCAGTTCTGGAAGTGGTGAACGGTTGTTCGTTTATAAGGTCACATAATCCGTATTTTAAAACGTTGATCGATTTTGAACGCGAATATGCGATTGCTAAGGAATTGTCATTGAGCCAAGTTAAGGCGTTCGCGTTGATGCCGCCACTTCCTGTGTTCGTGTAAACCACACTGCCGTCGTGTAACGACCACATGTTAACTACGCCACTTGCGCCTTTCAAGCAACCACTCGCCAGCAACAATCCGCTTTCGTGAAAACTTAAACTTGAAACGGAGTTAAAGGAATGTCCTTGAGAATTCATTACCAATTGAGGAACGATTTGATCATTTCTACAACTGTCGGGTAGAGTCCAAACGCAAACGGTTCCGAATGCTGTTCCAACGGCTAACAAAAATGGGGTTTCGCTTTTTCCTACAAAAGGCGACCACTCTAAGGAAACGGGCTCGTGAGCGTGCACTAATTTGTGAAGAATTTGTAGCTCTCCTTGTTGTTCTTGCCAAATTTTACATGACTTGTCCACGGAAGCACTGGCCAGGAAGACACCTCTGCAGTCCCATTTCAAACAGGAAATTGCGTTTTCGTGGGCTTTCACCGTTATAACGTCAACATTTAATCCAACTTGACTTAGTTTGATTGTTCCGTCTAAAAATCCTATCGCAAAAGACTTTTCTTGCTGATACCAGTCCATATCAACGGCCGCATGGGAAGTCGAGCAATTCAAGAGCGTAACACTCTCTTTGTTACCTTGGCAAATGGAAATCAAGCAGACCGTCCCGTCGATTCGTCCAACTAATAGGTATTCCACATCGTGCGCTTCCGCCTTCTGTTTATTTTTCGGCCAAATTATGCAAGTAATAAATTCATGCTGATCGTCAATAAACCACTCTTTGTAACTTGTTTCGTTATCGTCCGACGTCGGAATGGGCCAAATATTAAGTACGGTATCCATCGAAGCGGCAATATAATTTCCATTCGGAGACCACTTAACATGACCTATCAATTTGCCTTGAAGTTCTGTCCCATATAGATCCATTGATTCATGAAAAACGAACGTGTGATACAAACTTAATTCTTCTTTGTGATCCAACATCCACAAACGTACTGTGCCGTCAAAACCACTAGAAGCAAGCAACATTTTTGGTTTGAACCACGCTAGAACGTTAACTCGATTTTCGTGCCCGTCAACCACGGCCAAGTCTTTCTGATCAATAGAGTTAGAAAGATCGGCTAAATTAATTTCGGTGTTAAAATTCGCGAGCATTTGCGTTTTGGTGGCGACGCACTTAAATAATTGTTCGGCCGCCCACTGTTTATGTTCTGAAGACGTTCGTTTTGACAATACATATGCCGAAAGAGCGTTTTCCAAAATCAGGAGATTGCTAGATTTGCAATTGTTCAGCGAACTTGTATGGATATCCTCTTTGGGTAGCTCCATCAATGAACAACCGCCGTGTGTGGATAAAATGTTAACCAAAGCTTGGGTAACTGGAAAACCACACGTGGGAACCACGGCACCGGAAGCCGACAAAATTAAGTCTTTGATGCACATGTTGATGACCAACTTCGACGATTCCACGTTGTTCTGAGCGAGTGTCGCGATTATAATGCTTAAATTGTTAAGACAGTTGCTAGCGGAGGAGGATAACAGCGAAATACTTTTAATAACAAAATTGGTTTTAACCGACTGTTCGCTAAAATTGTCGTTTATAATTTCCACCCGATTCATCGCCACTAAGGTCATTAACCGCACCACTTTACAGATATCACTTAATCCAATCAGTTCTAAACTTTTCACGAGGTTAGCCGAATTTGTATTGGTCGCCAGTTGCGACAAAATGTTAAGGATGATCGAACGCGATAGTAAAATTCGTATCGAAACTGTTAGATGTTTTAGTGCTTGGATGCGACCGTACGATGTCTTCAAGAGGGATGCTTGATTACCCACAAATTTCATTTCGTATTCGTCTTTAATTAGTGATTCTTGAGTCACACTTGCCACGGCAGATGCGCCTAAACTGTCCGTCGATGGCGTGATGCTCATTGGATTGCTGTTTTCACGTAAACCTAAATATGTCTTTACATTTGCTATGTTGGAAAAATCAGGCATAACAAAATTTATTGATTGGGTGTCCTCTTCGATCGTACCATTTTCATCAAAAATAATATCGGGTGCGCACATTTGCGTCGATCTTCGCCAGCTTTCACAGTTATCAATGTACTTTCCTCTGCATTCGTTGCATAAAACGTACGCAGTTCCTAAAAATACAGTTGTTCAAGAAAGTGAATAAATTAAAATATCAAGCAAACAAACCCAATGAGAAACCGCAAAAGTCAGATCCACATAAGGCTCCACATCCTGGATGATATGAGGTCATATGAGTGCCCAAACATGACACATAAACGCCACACAATACGCACATCATACTTGAATTTTCTTCCTAAAAGAAAATTTATGATTTAAAGAAATTTCTGACTGATTAAAAAATCTTACCTTTTGCCTAATATCGAAGTGAGTTCCAACTTTACAACAAAAATTCCTGTCGTCGTTTGAAAAATCATCAAGAGGATGGTACTGGTTAAGTAGCGGATGAGCTTCGCCCCTCACGTGCAACCTTTCGCGACCACGTTCTAATCTATCATTAAGGACACCTCTGATATTATCCATGAAGGCTCTTCGTCTTGGATTAATGGTGGATTGTCTCTGATATAGAGAAGGATCAACGGTTTCCTAAGTTGAAGAAAAGTTAACTCAAATTTAAAAAGAAAAATTCATATTTTACCATTCGCGTGTTATAATTGGCCCTAAGTAAATATTTACGTATCGAATGCATTCCTAAACCTACATTGGAAGCTTCTTCCAAACGACCATATTCTGCATCGTCCCTTAACTCTCGACTATCGTCCATATCACAATAGTTTGTGTTGTTTGTATTGGACTCATCTTCTATGCACGGATGGTCGACCATCCAAGTTACTAGCATGTTAATTGTGTGAGCGCTTGCTTCTCCTGAACTTTTTGTTGCGTTTATTGCCGCCATCACGTGGGCGTAAGTGAAACCCATGTCAAGAAGAGTAGAAGTGACTGGGGGTACAGGATTGGGAGAAACAACAAAATAATTTTCGTTCATGTTTTCAGGTGTATATAAGCGCCGCTTGTGATGACATCCTAAATAAAAAAAGTTATTAGTTTGTGAAGAACATTCGCAGCTGCAATTTTTACTAACCTGGAGCATTAGAATCGGGATAACGAGATCTTCCTTCGGGAGCTACGGAAAGAGATGATGGTGGTTTTGGAAACATCGTAAATTTCGGATTGGCGATTACACTTGGCATTGCATTCGTGACATGTTTACACGCTTTAGAAGTCTCAGGTTTAGCGGCAAGTTGATCGCCGTTATTATCGTCAAAATTGTGTTCGTCTTGTTCAAAATTCTGGTTTTTCAAACCATCCTCGCTTCTACTTGTCATATAATTAAAGTGTAAAACGCTTTGGGCGCGTTCAAACTCGACAACATTTATAATATGCTTCAGCTTGCACTGAGACGTTCCACTGTTAACCAAACTCGAAACAATCTCCTGTATGGAATTAAATAAATCCTCCTTCTGTTCAAAATTATTACCGACTTCTAAGTCAAAGTGATTTGTAGCAAGAAATAGATCCAAATACTTTCCGGATGTTAACAAAATGTTGAGAGCCTTTATCGCAGAGAATTGTATACAAGACAATCGCAAGCAAAACCTTTCAAAGTTTAAAAGTTTTACTTTCAATACCTTAAGGTCACGAACCATCTTCTCTCTGTTTACATCTTCCTCGTCATCTTTAAGTGCCGATGTACTTTGCGATCCGACTATTTTCTCCGCACTCACTTTTTTAACTTCACACATTATATTGGACACCAGCTCATTTGTTAAAGATTCGACCGTCCTGGTTATTAGTTTGCTGTCTTTGTTAGAACATTTCACCTGATGATCCGAGGTGCTACGAAAAGCTTCCGACATTGAAAAACGACGCTTGTCTACCGAATTATCAAATTTAAGAAGGGTTTGCTCTTCGACGCTTAATTCAATTTCAGGAATTTCAATTTCTTTTGTTATTCCACTCAATCGGGTGATTTGTTTCAGCAGCTGAGTTGTTACACCTAAACGACAACAAATTAAATAAATTCGATGTTTGATGTTTTTACTCACCTCTTAATTTTGGCGAATTAAACGGACTGGGGTCAATGTGATCAAGCAGAACTGTGGGCACATCCGAAATATCTCCATCGGGAATCCATTGCACTTTAACCACTGTAATTCCTTTCTTCAAAATTCCCAAAACTATTCCCTTTTTTCCGGTATTTTTGTGTTTGCATAAGCCGCCCATTCTTAATCCACGATCCATTCCTGACAGAGAATATTTGTAAATTTAAGGTTTGATACTAAAGAACATAACAAACCTCCAATTAAAACCAAAGCAGGCCAGACGACTTGACACAACTTTTCGCTATTTAAACACTCGACCATATCGAGAGTTCCGTAGCTTTCGCTCGTTCTTGATATTGGATCGATTGTTAACAGATCGTTTATTTTGTTCAATCGTGCAATTATGCATAGATTTACCTACAAAATTAAAAGCTGTAATTTTTTTATTGTAATTTTTACGTTCCGTACTTCGTCGGTCCAAAAATCTGACGAATGAAGATTGCGTAGCAGCGCTATGTGGGCTTCGGCCACCACAACGTGACATGGCGCAAAATTTGGTTCACCTGGCAGTAAATCTCGCTGTGTTCCTTGAACCTAAAAAGGAATTTTACTAAAATATATCACATAAAAACAATAATGCGAAATTACCTGCATATCCGTCATCTTCACTTTTTCTCCTGGATTTGTACTATAAAACACCACACACGGATAAAGTTCAGTTGCATCGATATTTTCAAAAGCAACCCTGGGCTCTTCGCCATTTTTTCCAAAACTTAAAGTCTTTGAATCCATGTCCAATACTACTGTGATGTAATCGCCTTGAGTGTAGCTAGGTAAACAAGCATCCCTCTCTCCTTTATGATAAAGTCCGCCGCTGTAGGCACGATACAACCACATATCGCTTGTGGTTCGATGGCTGAAGTCTTTTATGGGATACTTCGACACTCCAATACAAGTACCTTCGTTTCCCTTATTCTCCTTTACAATTAAAATTTTCCACTGATAACAACCCGATTTGATAGCTCTTAAACCTAATCCATAGCCTCGACCGCCAGGTCCGTGAGTCAAAGTTAAACTTCCTTCAACCGAGCAACTACTACATTTTTCCGAATCAAATCCAGTGTCATAAATAGGTAACGATTCTTCGACCTCATCTCCGTGCTGTTCCACAGTACAAACCTCTTTCTTAATAATTTGTTTCACACTCGAAGGTTCGCTCCATATTTCGTTTGCCAAATTATCAAACAAACTGTTTAACACAAATAATTTGTATTCCTTGTCAATACTCGACGATTTTTTCGTCGTTAGAATAGTGTCGAGCAGTTGAATTGCAAGTAATTTGGTACGCAAATTGTAACTTTTGTTTAAAAGTACAACCAACAACAAAATATCTATCCATTTTGTGCTGGTCAAAAATTGTTGCACTATTGAATTCGACGCGACAGTTTTTAAAAAAACCAAAAAGTCGCCCAAAGTTCGTCCCTGATTCGTAGAAAAATTGGCGCTCCTAGAACCGGTTCTTAAAATATCCTCTAGGTGTTCGTACATGTTGTCTACGACCTTCTCCATGATACTCACGTCGACTCGTTTTGAGTGTATCCTGCTTGACATGGCGATTATATGGATCAGACGCAACGCGGCGATGTTCAAAATTTGGGTTTTACTTGCAACTCCATTCCAAATAACCTGCCAGTTACACATCTGAGTGAGCATTTCGGTCAGGTTATGCTTGACGACCAAACTTAAGTCACCGGCTTTGTAACGCGAAGTTAAAGCAAAAATCGTTAGCAACTGTAAGTGTTTGCTTTGCTCATTTTGTAGGTTGTTTTTTAAAGAGATCATTAAGAGTTTGTAAATGTTATGGACAACTGCGGTTATCTGTTCTTGTATTTTACTCGGTGCGACGTGCACTCCTTCCAAGTAATGGTTCAACTGCAAACTGCAGTCGTCGACTTTTAGATTGTTTAAAGAAAAACAGCCAATTAATAGTTGTTGGTGGATGCAGTTCAAAACGGTCATGGAAGATTCTTTTTGCGATTTCAGGAGCAATTCGTACATTTGGCTCAAACTGTTGAAGCGCGATTGGGCGCGTTGGAAGTGAGAGTTCAAGGCTTTCCACAACGTGTCAGGATCCGTACACCACCCGTTTTCGATGCTGACGCTGCTTGATAAGACGTGTTTTTTGGGTGGTTCATCGCACACGTAACACAATACCAAATTTCCTAATTTTCTCAAGAAGTCGCAATCGCCATTGTCTTTGGAATTTTCGTAAAAATCTACATAATGTTTTTCTAGTTTCAAAGTTTCGTCCACGTCTTCTTGTACAATATTTAATTCAATTTCTGAAATAATTAATATAATACAGTAGAGTCTCACTTATTTGTACTCTCAGTATTCACTTACCTTCAACAAAAATTAGCAAGAATAAACATCTCTCCAAAATAAACTGACAAGCGCGACGAAATTCGTAACTGTGCGGATTTGGCGAAACAAAATTGTCGTTTTCCATATCAGGATCGCCATCCTCAGTGAAAGAGTCTTTCAAATCTTCTGTCTCCACCTCGATCTTGCTCTCACCAAACTTGGCCAAAAATCTTGAGGTACACAATTTTTGTCTTAAACCATAAGCAATTCTATACACCTCTTGTACTTTAGAATGTTTACAGGATTTCTGCAACAAGCTTGTGTGCTTTAGAAGAGTAATCAAAAAACATCGAACAACAATTTCCAATAACTGATTGTCGATGCCCGTGCACATCCAAGCTTCCATACCAATATGTTCGATCATAGCTTCATAAAACCCTGAACCCTCCTCGCAGTTATTATCATCTTGCAGTGCGCATGCTTCATCGTACTGGCACGGCAACTTCAAAGCCAACTTACAGTAACTCTGAACTACTTCACTAAAATTACCGATCACAATCGAAATGCTTTCCAATCCATTTCCCATAATCAAATAAGTGATTTCGTTGATGCACCCAAAATCTGTGTTAACGTTTCGAATACCGGACGAAAATAGTTGCGTTTTTAACCACCGACGACACTTCATTTCTTCTTTTGATGGTGAATCGCCAATTATGGTCGCCCCTAAACTTTGACCTATCAATAACGAACAGGTCCGTTCAAGATCAATTAACCAAACCCACGACTGATCGGTTAACTGCGACAAAGTCGGCGTTTCATTACCTAAAAATAAATTTCAAGAGTTACTTGTTGAATCTACCACATTCCTTCCTAACCTGAAATGTGATTGTCGTCATTTTGAACTTCAATCGGCAACAGTCGATTTAATCGATCCAACGGTGACAACATGTTTAGTAGGTGCGGCATGATATGCTTGATGCTGCTTCCAGGTAAGGTTAGCAAGGAACTTAACACTTTTAGTAACATTGCACCGGCGAGAGAATCTAACAGGACGTTATATAATAATTCGAGACTACTAGGATATTTTTCCAACATATCAGCTGCTTTACAAAATATTTCGGAAGCTATTGGCAGCAAACACAGCAAATGAGTGTTCAACAATTCCATACTATTTTTTATGTTAAAGGAATTGAGCGGTGCCGCAATGCAGTGAGCTAGGATATGATTTTGAAGTGAAGACAAAAGTTTACGCAGGTGAACGATTCTCGGATTGATTATCATCAGCCAACTTGTATTGGTTTCAGTTTCTATGTGATTTACTATACTCGTAAAATTTTCTTCCTGAAAAGTTTCAGTTTAAACAAGCAAACAAAATAAATCGGTTACTCACCGTGTGTGCACTAAAAGACTGCAACAAAGTTGTCATGAGCATTTCCACAACGCAAATATCTTTTGAATCCAGTTTCTCCGGAACACTGCTGTAACCAAGCAAAGCAGCAACGTGTACCGGTTCCTCTAAACTGCTTAATATTATTTGAAGTAACATTTGTTGTCCGTTGCTCAAATTCTTCCCATGTAAAAGTTGTTCGTGCAACAGCTCCATTCTTTCTCTAAGAGTGGGCAAGAGAAGAGAAGCACCAACATTTAAAATCTCTTGCACTATAAACTGAATATCTGTTGGGGTAGTTGTGTCAATCAAACTGAAAAAATCAAAATTTAAATTAAAAGAAAAAATTTTAAATTCAAGTCTCACCGAAATAAAATAGTGCGAAGTCCTTTAGCTTGGGAACCCAAAACTGTGCCACTTAAACCGCCACTAAGACACAAATTTATGTGAGTCGATAATAATTTCAAACACAACAAAACAAAACGGTGATGTTCTAAAGAGGTAACAAACGGTTGAGGTGGGTATTCGTCATAAAAACTGTGAGTGTACTTTTCCAAAAAATTCCTAAGCAATTCGAACGTGCGTTCGTGTAAATCTAAACAAAACGGCCGATGATGAGTGATTTGTTGGATTTCCTTAGGAATTGCAGTCCATGCGATCGAATGAGATGTTCCGGCGCTAATTTGTCTAATTTTAAGTCCACTAAGTCCAAGAACTTTGAGTGGCTTTGTTATAGGATTGTTGATGTGACCTTGACCGCATTGTCCCATTGCGTTGGAGCCCCAGGCAAAAACTTCACAGTCGTCTGTTAATGCAAGACAATGGGAATCTCCAGCCGCTATATCCACAATTCGGTAAGGCGACAAGTCGAGAATAGGAACTGGGGTGAGGCAAGTTGTGTCCGTCGAACCTAAACCTAAACAAGGGCCTGTACCCCAAGTGTAAACCTGTCCAGTTGAAGTCAAAACCATAGAGAAAAGTGCTCCGGCACACACTTTAATAATTGTGAGTCCTTGCAAAGCTTCAATAATTTTAGGTCTATACACTTTGGAAACTTCACCGTGGCCCAACCTTCCACTATCGCCAGAACCAAATGACCACACTATTTTGCCATCTTTTGACAAGACAAGTGTGTGGGCGCTACCGCAAGCCACAGAACCAACGTCAGCTATACCTTTAACAAAAGTCGGTATGTGACATCCAATGCTTTCCCCGTGACCTAATCTTCCGTGATCACCTTCGCCCCAAGTATACAACTCTCCATCTTCGGTAACAGCAGCACTGTGCCTGTGACCTAAACTCGAAAAAATTAAAAAGAATTTATTAAAAAATTACAAACTTACCAGCATGAATGCTCTTAATGGTTTTTCCAACAAAAGGACCCCCTATCAGTTTTGGTTCCTTGTGGGTAGAACAATTCCCGTGTCCAAGTTTTCCATAGTCACCATCGCCCCAGCTATACACTAATCCGTCTTCTGTGAGAGCCAATGTGTGACCGTCACTCCCCTTAGAACTGGACAACTTTTTTATTACGCTTTCGAGAAGAACGCGTTTTGGAACATTTTGGTTTGACGAATCGCCCAGACCCAATCTTCCATAGCTACCCTTTCCACATGCACTTGCACTACCATCCCAGTGGATGATAAAAGTGCAGTATTGACCAGCTTCCACCTATTAAATAAGTAAAACAAATAAAATTAAGAAATAAAAAATTAAATGTTGACTTACCTGTTGAACTTGTGTAAACACTTTCGACTTGACAGGAACAATAATTTTATCCTCGTTGCCCTCGGAGAGCTGATGAGATGAGTTGCTGCCCCAGACATAAACGTCACTGTGTTCCGAAATGCCAGGCTGATCGTTTAATTCGACTGAATAACCGGAATGATCGCAAATCATTGCAACCAGATGTTGCATCAAGCAGTAGGCAGCTTCGTATAAATTAATTTCTTCCTTATCATCAATATCGTTCAAATTTGGCACATCACGAAATTTTCCACTATTCATTTGAGCCAAAACCTTCTTGAACATAACGCTGGTTATTTTAACTTGATTGTTATCTTTAGCGGAAGCGTCCATAGCCATTTCTATCCATTCTAGGATATATCGTAACGAACCCCTCTGGAGGGCCAAACCAAGCAGCAGTTCTGACGCCAAGAGTTGGCCTTGCTGATCGTCCGTTATGCTCTTCAAAACAACTTCCTTCAGAAACGTCGAAATTTGTTGTAGACAACTCAAACCTAAACTAGTTAAATGTGCGTCGTTTGATAGAGAAAGCGGAGGCAAATCACGAACCATATCTACAGCTGTTTTTAACACTGAATTACATAATGAAGGCACTCCCAAGGAAGTGCTCGTGTACCAATTCTGTCTCAACAAAGCAAACAACAAACTTAGTCCGGTTTGTACACCAACTTCCAACAGGGCTTGAGAACCGGTAAAAGTCTCTTTAGGTAAAATGGCATCATTACTTGTTTCGGTAGTAGAACCAAATTTAATTTTAAGTTTCTCGTGATATTTTGCAACCAAAGCATGGTAAATTCTTCGCAATACAATCAGTCTTTGTTTCAAGATTATGGAAAACGGAGTAGAAGAACATACATGTCTTGCCAATTCTAATTGAGATGACAAGAACGAAGTCACGTACCCGTTAATCTCTTCGACCGTCGGTGACTCGTACTGATAGTTGGGAAGTATTTGTACGTCATTGTAAGCAAGTATGGGTAAGGACATGGTCCGAACCTCCTTGTTACAAATCAATGCATCGTACATGGATTGAGTGACATCTCGATTGGCTAAATTGTCGCAATCTTTGAGTGCCCAGGAGCCGTTCAAATGATCTGCCCATTCCGTTTCCACGTTTATTGGAGCGTTGATTTCCATTCTTGCGATTTTAACAAAGAACTTTCACTCCAACACCGTATAACCTAAAAGTTACTGATTGGCATTTTATTTTGTAAAAACTACGATAGAAATGAATTTTTCTTTTTTATTTTACATTATTTACAGGCAATATGTTAAATTTTTGACACGACAGATTTTTTTTTATTTATATTTTGACGTTTAGCAAAAATATTCTATGATTCCTACTTTATCGGCTATTATATACAGTAAGATTCGAAAATTTTAGATCGATACAAATTTCCCCTCCTAGTGATGCTGGCATAAGCTACAAAGGAATTTTGATATTCTATATCTAGGAATTGGTGTACAAGATTTCCGTTTGTTGGGTTATCATATCTCTTGATATCTATGCACGTCACCTAGTCGGCAATGATGCACGGACGTAGACCTATAGATTTACGTGGAATCTAAACCAGTCTAGTCGTTTTTGCTTCTTGACAAGAGCATCGTGACCTATGTATTATTATAGGTTATCTTGGCAAATTACCTAGGTGGTTTGCCATTGCCTACCGAGTGAAGTGAAGCCTACCGATCTGTGGGAATCTAAACACGAAAGAGATAATACTGGTTATTTTTGTTTGACTTAATTCCTGTTGGCCGCATATAAGCTATAAATTGTAAACAAAGTAGGCTACTGAATACTTTTGTGTGTATCCAAGTATTGGTACAGTACAATTAGACGTGAACCCCAAAATCCAAAAAACAAAATGTTCTATGAATACTAAAAATTCTTCCGCTCAAGAACGTCTGGTTGGGTGGGGAAATGATGGGGAAGGAGTCAAAACCATACATTTACACAGTTTTAGTCAAATATCTCGAAAATTATGTGGGATACAGCAAATACCACTCTGTACAAAATTAAAGGCCGTTAAATTTTCTACAAAAATAGTCTTAGACATGTGATTGGTAATCCCAGTTTACCAGAGTTTGTTGTCACGCCCAAATAATCAACAACATTTTTCCAGCCCCATTTTAGTGGGTCCAACTTTGCATCATGCCACTGCTGAACTTGGTGGTATACTCTCATTGAGAGCTCTCTTGCAGCTGCTGTAGTTGGTGGAAGGGTCGCTAACTTGAACTCTCCTTGCAGTGATTGTATGTTGTGTGTCTTATCTTTCCGACAGTCAAACAAGACTGATTAACAACATCAGTAAATCAGTATCATCACCGATTACTCTCACATAGTTCCCTTTTTGTGCCTCAGTAATCGCTGATACAACAATGAGTGTGTCTGCATCTCCATCAAATTATCAAAACTATCCCCGTCCATATCTACTAATCTAAAGGCGCGTTTTTACGAATCAAGTTTAGTTGACCGATCCACAAAAGTTGAATGAAATCTGAAATTTAAACTTCATTCAACTTTTGTCGATCGGTCAATTAAACTTGAATCGTGAGAACTGGGTTTAAGGAATTTATCAAAAAAATTTATAGGACCATTTTTGAAGAAAATTTAACTGCCTTTAATTTTGTACATCATGAAATTTGCTGTATCTTACATAATTTTCAAGATATTTGACAAAAACTGTGGAAATGTATGGTTTACAAAATCACAGATCTTGTGGGTGCATTTATTGAATATTAAATTTAACAAAACAATGTAATACTTAATCGACGTTGATAAGTTAAAATCTAATTGCAAAAAACAAACTTAATAAGTTAATTCTCAATAAATTATACATTACATCATAATTTTTGGTTTGCTGCAAAATTAAATAATGGAAAAAATTAACAAATGTACACAGTTATCCACTAACAATCAATCATTTCATTGTACTTCTTGTAAACCGACAAAAAGACCATTTAACACTCGACACCAGATAAACATGAAATAAATAATAAATAATGTAAAGTGCAAAATGGACTTACTTTAAAAAAATATATTTTTATAATTAATTATGTATTTTTAAGTAGTTAATTTATTATTATCGTATTTATTGAAAATGTGGCACATATTTTAAAAATCGTTAAACAAACTCATTATTATTTTTAAATTAAAAATCGATGTATCAAAAACCATAATTAAACAAAAAAAGGACTTACTAATCGTTAGCACCGCTATGGTTAAGTATGGATTGAGTATCAAGTACGTCTCCAGACAACAGTGATGTATTAAACGACGACACACCGTAAACATTTTCGCCAGTTCGACTAAACGGAAAGAAGCCGTTGACTTTCCTTAATAATTGCAAATTATCTTCTCGTGCATTATCGTAAGACTCGTTTAAACCGACATTTTGTAATTTCTGTCGAAGCGTATGTATTTGCGATGTTATTATTCTGTTGCACAAGTCAATCTGGGGTTTTCCTCCATTTTTTATTTCTAAATCCGGCATCCATCTTAAATAACACTGTGACCAGAAGTCTAGGAATGCTACGAAGGTATTGGGCCTCAACCTTTGTTTGTATTTGTCGTCGTACAGTGGATTACAAAACAAAGAGATATCTTTCTCCAGAAACTGTTCTTTCCAGTCCCAGGCGCTACGTAAAACCATCGGTTTGCTACCCTAAAATAAGAAAATTACATCCCAGGTTGGCTTCCAGACAAATACTTACAGTCTGCGCTAAATACCGATCGTGTTCGCAGTTAAATATAAATGTATCAAAAATGCTGATGTGTGTGGAGTCCCACACTGTTGTTAAGTAAGTCTCGGTAAATTGGAAAGCAGTGGGAAATTGTTGCAGCAGTTGCCAAACGCAGTCTAGGAAGAGCAAGAATATGGGAGACAGTTCCACCTCTTGACTAATGATATGTCCCAATCGGAAGGTGAAGGGGTGACCCAACGCAATCCACTCTTTTTGTATCAACGATTGGAAACCGCTCATCGTCCGCCAGTACGGATCCAAATACAGCTGAATGAGACACGAAATCACACAATTCATATCGTGTCCGTTACCTTCTTGCAAGACAACTGTGGTGTGATGCGGACCCATTATTTCGTTAACGCCATCGTTTGCCCTACCTAAACACGTCGAAACGTAAAGCAACCATTTTGTACTATCGAGTAGCCCGTAAAATTTATGATCCTGTGATTTGAACGTTCGTATGGTGTCGGGAGTGGACAAATCTCTCAACTTAACAAAACTAGTATAGACTTCTTTAGGTGACGGACAATCCTTACTCAAATCCATAATGTATGGTTGCCTTTTACTGATGTGACATTTACGCACAAGCTCCAGCATGGTATTCTCCTGAGTTCTGTCGGTAATGGTGGGTAGCAAATCTGACATCCTAACCAGTGCGGCTCCGGCAGGAGTACCCCAAACCTAAACAAACAGATTTAGACAAAAAAAAAACGACTTAAGTATACGCGTATTTTTACCCAAATAGGACAGCACCTGTTCCGAAAATGTTCCACGGCTTGACTTAGGTTACCGTCTGTGACGGAGGAAGGTACGACAAAAGCTTGCGGCATTAAGGGCGACATTTGAAAATTTAAATTAGCTAAACAAATTCTCCAGTTTTTACAGCCAGTTCTAACCATTTCTCGTTTCCAATCTTCGCTTCCCCGAAACATACGTACATTTTTTAAAGTCTTATAATATGGCTCCCTTAGGAAGAAACAATAATGAGCACATAGTCTTTGTATCTGTTGACGCAGTTAGCAATGGAAATAAATAAAAAATGATTTGCCTAGGAAAAATTGCTGTATTTCATCGCAATTAACCTTAACAAAGTCATTTCTATTGCTAACTTTAATAACAACGAAGCCACTTACTTGTAATCATAAGCAAATAACAACGAGTGAACTTTTGGATACGCATGACGTAAAATAGCAGTGGTTATGTTTTTACCACTATCCTTATCAGCAAACTTAAAGCTAAACTCGAACGTCCTCATATTCTAAAACAAAAATCCAGGTCAGATATAAATTTGGGATGGGAGAAATTGTGGTAACGTACCTTACAAACTATAAGCAATTCTTTAACTTTACCCGTAATCGTTTGCCCAGGTGACAATCGTTTCTTGGATCGCTCACCCACTTGATATACAGTATCAATGGAAGACAGACAAACCTCGTAAGGCCCTAATAATAAATTATGCTGATAACAATTATCTATATGATCATTCTCTTTCTCGTTTACACTTATAAATGACAGCCTAAAAGTGGTTACACTTAAAAACCCCAAAGTGCCGCGTTTACGATCACTTAAAGGCTCGTACAAAGTCACTTTCTGTGACCCCATAGCAAGAGTTTCTCCTAAAACAACAAGTCAACTCAGTCAACCTCAAAACCTACATTTCACAAACTTACCATCCAACAACTTGGGCCGATTTTGATCCTCCAAAGAGACGGACTAAAAAATAAACTTTTAAGATAAAATTTGGATACAGCAATAGAAATATTACCTCCAAACCATACTCCTCCAAAATGTAACTTGTGAAGCCTGTATCTTTCGAATCGGTCATATTTAATAATATAAAAAATCAACGTTGCCTCACAACTTGAACTTCTTATCCCATAATTATTCCTTTTAACCGTCTATTGAGGCACATTTAACGACGAAAAATCAAAATAAACCGAGACGGTGACATATGTCAACTGAAATTTCTTAGGTTATGTTTCATGCGTAACCTACAAATTATTGAATTTTTTTTTAGACGCCCCATAATATGTCGCGCCTGCATTATCTAATCAATTAATTAATCATACGGAGCTAATTAATTATGCATTAACTGTGGCTGAAATAACGACACTTCAATTTAAAAGGTTTTTGAGGTTATAATTATCTTTTTTTTCCTCTGCACTTAGTCATCGGTTTTGATAATTCAAAATGATATCTTTATCGATGGTTTCTCCGATTTAACACTTTGAACTTTGATAGGTGACTTTGTTTCAAAAATGTTCAGGTTGGGGACGACGGTTTCGGAGACCATCAAGAAAAATGGAATAAAAGTGCGGTAAGTTTCGGAAAATACGTTATTTGAAAATGGTATAAGTTTTAAATTGTAGCCCCAACGGTGATCCAGGATTATGGCTGATGTTTCTGTTACCCTTAGCGGTTGCGATTTCATTCGCAAAGCATCCGCGCGAATCTTCTCAAATTTACAAAATGTGTTCCATAATTGCCATTGGTTTACTAGGGACATCTTTAATATTTGTGGTACAGTGCGCTCGAAAAAAATCACTTGACTTTGTTCGAAGTGTGCATCTTATTCCGGCAGCGTTAACCGCATCGCTGTGTCGGTTACTGTTAAAGTCTGGTTTGATTTTTAGTTTTTTTAGCGGATTAGTTGCCAGTATCGGTTACTGGCATCTGCTATTGTATGTTTTTCACAAATTTCCCTATAGTTTTACCATCGGAGAGGTTTCTGTAGTGGCGCAGGGTTTGGTTTTATTTTTGTATGGTACGATACTAAATTTATGCCTTGCAACTTTCCGTACGCCCACAAAAGTGTTAGAAATTTCTACTCTTATTATTCAGGTTCGTAGTTTGAAGTTTTCCCAATAATTTAGTCTACGTTTTGAATTTTAGGTCGGATTATGTGCAATCGGATTGATGGCTATTTTGACCCACTACATAAGGGAATTTAGGAAGACGTTTACATTTTATACCGTTTTTGTTACCATAATTTGCGTGTTTATTGTTATATTCTTACATGCTCTATTAGCACAGGACCCCGTGCTATGGATAATTAATTTCTTATTTGAGGACGTAGCTAGGGTAAGTTACACATAGAAAATGAGATTTAAATTATGTACAGAAATACAAAAATGTACCAACTAAGTCATTGGCCTAGTAGTTAGGACGATCAATTGCTAACGCAGGGAAAGATTAACTATTGGAGTTATCCCTTTTTTGAAAGAACATTTTTGTTTCAGTCTAAAATGGTCATTTATTGGGCAGCCGCTTCCATCGCCGCCACTTTGGCGATAAACCACCAGATTAAGAGCGCAAAAAAAGCGACAGCAGCAGTGAGAAAAGTGTTCCACATGTTCGCCATCGCCGTCTTTTTGCCCGGTTTGATCTATCAATGTTCTCTGATTTATCTTGCTAGCGGCGTTATATTGGGAATCTTCTTGACGATAGAAGTGAGTGGGATTTGCTGATTAAAAAAAAATTCTTGTGTCAGATTTTCAGAATCTTGGATATTCCGCCGTTTGGAAATTCATTGCAAAATGGTTATTTGATTTATAAAGATGACAAAGACTCAGGAGTTGTTGCCCTAACTCCGATTTATTTATTAGCTGGTTGTTCGTTACCGATTTGGTTACATCCAGCACCCTGTGATATGGTTGATTCTGCCGGATTCTATTTATTACCCGTTATGAGTGGCATTTTGTCAATAGGGGTTGGCGATACCTTTGCTGGCATTGTGGGCACTGCCATTGGAAAACGTAAATGGCCAGGTAAATTTTTTTCAAAAGAAGGTTATAACGAATTTTATTGTTTTCTTTATTTTACAGGAACTGATAAAACAATGGAAGGAACTATGGGATGCATTTTAAGTCAGTTAATTGTAGTATATTTACTTGTCGGATTAGGATTTATTGGAAATAACGAAGACGAACTTGTGAAAGCTCTCGTTGCGATTGTAGTTGGTTCGCTAGTTGAAGCTTCCACAACTCAAATTGATAACATTGTTCTACCGATAGTCATGTACATCATTCTAGTGTAATTTGTATATTTATCTAATTTATTAAAAAATAAAACCGTTGATTTTTTCTTTACAAATTTTAATTGTTTGAGGTTCCCTGATACAAACATCTGCTATATTGGTTGCATAACCAACCTTGAAATTCTTAATTGTTTAAACATTGTTGCATTGTTAATTAATTTTTTTTAAAATTTAATTAACCCACATTATTTTTCTTGTTTGATTATGAAAATACTTTCAACTATAATAATAAGTTGAGTACAAACTTGTTCATAAACACTGGTTTAACGCAAGTGCAACGCAGTTTTCTCCAAACTACTAGGATTTACGTTGCTATAAATACCGCAATTTAAAATTTAACAATCAGTTTTGCGTCTGATTCCTGTGTGTACAAGTTAATTGTTATAAAAATGTATCGTGCTATACGAGCCAGTTTCACCAAATTACAAAAATGTAATTATTCATCAGCTGCTACCCCCCAACCTATGGTTAAACCAGAAGTTTTATATTCAGGGGTAAGTCTGACCATATTTATATTTTAGATAAAAACAAAGTGAAAATTTTTATATGTAATAAAATAACCGATTGCTTAAAGATTTTATAAAAATACTCTATTTATTTTAATCTCGCCGGCCGCTAATACTTTGATACGCTATCATAATCAGTAATTTATATAGAAACAGATTTTGAAAAACAAACAAATGTTTATCATTTGAGCTAGACAAAAGTTTTAATTAAAAATTTGCAATTAAATTTATTTGTTTCCTTTCAAAATTACATAATTCGTTCGCGAATTTATTCAACATGCTTTTACTTCTCCGTGTCAAGGTCAACTTCTATAATATAAAAATTCGTCAATGGGTTGATCATTAATATTATCAGATCACATCACATCACACTCGGAAGCAGTGCCGTAGGAAGGCAGGATGCACTGAACATTTACAGTGGCTCACATAATTAATGGCACAGTCCTATGTTAGCAATGTAATCTGTACCTTTTCAAGACAATTTTTGACACAACCATCGATTTTACAGCAAAACTTTTTTGACATTTTTTGTTGCAAATTTCATTGCCTTCAATTTTGTTTATATACATTTTTCCATTTTATCGCACCGTTTTCCAGTTACAGTGACTTAAAGAAGACCGTAAAATGCAAATATTATTGTTATTTTATTAAATAAAAAAACATATAGGAACAAAAATGTAGAGAATGAAATTTAAAAGAAAAAATTCCTATTAATTTTTTTATTTCGTTGCACCGGTTTCAAGATACAGCTGACAATATTTTTTGTATATTTTACAGAGTCTTCTTTAAGTCACTGTAACTCGAAAACGGTGCAACGAAATAGAAAAATCTATATAAACTGAAATGAAGAGAATGAAATTTTCAACAAAAAATTTTTAATAAGTTTTTCTATAAAAGCGAGTTTTATGTGTCAAAAAAGTACTATTTACATGGTTAACATAGGAGTGTACGAATAATTTATTGGGCCACTGTATGAAAGAAGGAAGGAGTTCTTGGGGACCTGGGGATGCAACACAAATAAAACTACGGGACTACATTCCCAGGTGCCTTCCTTCCTATTAAGTTTTGCGGCGAGAATAATTTCTAATAGGAACTATGTGTTGAAAGTGAACGAAAAATGTCTTCAGGAGAACTAAAAACGGTTCAGCTCCGCGAATTTGAAAAATTCTTAGTAGAAAGGGTAGGGGGGGGGGGAGAAAGAGAAAGTAGGAACCTGATTGATTAAACGTTTTCTTAAATAACTTTTTTTGTTTTTAAGTAAAACTCGGCTAAGTTTAATCTCTAACCGCTGAGCATCTGGTAATTTCACCCCTGGTAATTTGGTCACCAGATGATTTCATATTCAGGTAATTTGGTCCTGATAATTTCATCCCCATTACGTGGTGAAATTACCAGGGGCTGAAATTACCTGGGGGTAAAATCACAGGTGATGCTCAGCGGTTAGAGATCAAACGTAGCCGAGTTTTACTGGGAGTCAAATTACCGGCTATATTAGATTACTATTACATAATATAATAGTTTGTTTAACATTTTTATTAATTGAATCGTAAATCAATTGAATTACAGTAGTGGTTAAGTTCAATTATACCAATCAAATTCAAACCCGAGCGAAGCCGGGCCGCTAGCTAGTATTTTATAAAATAGTTTAATATTTATTTAAATATTAATAAAAATTTTTTCTATCTTATTGTATATTTCATTATTTCTGTTATTGTTATTAATTTATAAATCATTGTAAACCACAAAAGTGTTGTCGGTAATAAATAATATGTTAAACTAAGGTAGATATGTTAATATATTATCCTGTTACGAAACAGAAAAATATTTTAATTCGATAATTAGTTAGGTTTTTAATGTTTTCTAACATTCAATAAATTAATCAGTTATAAAAAATTGTTAACATACAATATTTTTAAATATTTTCAAGTTTCCTGTTTATAAATTTAAAGAAAATGCTTAAGTAACATTAAATATTTACTTCATTCTATTTACTGAAAGTTGAAGTAAAGTTATATTTATTAAACATTTTTTTGTTTATATACATTTTTCCATTTCGTTGCACCGTTTGTGAGATACAATCGGTAATTTGTATTAACGTACAGACTTTTTCAAGTCACTGTATCTCGGAAATGGTGCGACAAAATCGAAAAATGTATATAAACAAAAATGAAAGAAATGAAATTTACAACAACAAATGTGTGATAAGTACTCCTGTAAAAGCGATTTTTATATAACAAGTCTTTAAAGAGGTACAATTTACATTGCCGAACATGGGAGCGTCCAAATATTGTTGTGAGTCTCAAAGAAATAAAATTTGGATGATTTCAGTCACGAAGACATTGCAATTATTTTTCTAAAAATATAATTTTTTTATTGTTTAGATTTTTGTCAACAACGAATGGTATAAATCAAAATCAGGAAGAACTTTTGAGACAGTAAATCCAACCACAGGAGAAGTCATCGCCGAAGTTCAATACGGTGCCAAAGAAGATGTCGATTTTGCAGTGGATGCCGCCACGAAAGCCTTTAAACGGGGCTCCCCATGGAGAACAATGGATGCAGCAGAGCGTGGTCGCCTCCTTTATAAATTAGCTGACCTCGTAGAACGAGACGCTTGCTACTTGGCCGTAAGTTTATTGTATATATTTCAAACCTCATTAATATTAAAATATTTTATAGAAAATTTAAATCTTATCTCCGTGACTCGATTTTTTATCAGTAGTTCAAGGTGAAATTTTCTTAAATTAAACATAACAAAATCGTTTGGTTTTACGTTGCATTGTTTGGTTTAGATAACAAATTAGATATAAAATTTTTAACTTTTATTTAACGAAAAAATTATTGTTATATTTTTCAAGAGTTTGGAAACCCTGGATAATGGCAAACCATACCTTGCAGCGTTCCACGGTGACTTGAAACTAAGCATAGACACATTGCGCTACTGCAGCGGATGGGCTGACAAGTTATGTGGGAAAACACTTGCCGTCGATGGAAACTACTTCGCATACACCCGCCACGAACCCGTCGGAGTGTGCGGCCAAATTATTCCCTGGAATTTTCCACTTATGATGATGATTTGGAAAATCGCTCCCGCTTTGGCGATGGGAAACACCGTAGTCCTCAAACCGGCCGAACAAACTCCCCTCACCGCACTCTACATGGCCGAATTAATCAAAGAAGCTGGAATTCCACCAGGTGTTGTTAACGTCGTACCAGGATTTGGCGATACCGGTGCTGCTATAGTAGCAAATAACAACATCGACAAACTCGCATTTACCGGTTCAACAGAAGTTGGCCTAAAAATACAACAAGGCTCTGGAATTGGACGTCTTAAGCGCACAACTTTAGAATTAGGTGGAAAAAGTCCTAACATTATCTTAGCCGACTCGAATATGGAAGAAGCTGTCGAACTGGCTCACCAAGCGTTGTTCTTCAATCAAGGTCAAGTGTGCTGTGCCGGATCTCGAACTTATGTTGAAGAGAAAATTTACGACGAATTTGTTGACAGGTAAGATGGGAAGCTTGTTTGGTTCAAATAATTGTAAGGTCAATTACAGGTCGGTTGAGAGAGCTAAAAATCGCGTGGTTGGAAATCCATTTGATGCCAAAACCGAACAAGGACCTCAGGTGGATTCCGATCAAATGGAAAAAATTTTGAATTTGATTCAAGGTGGAGTACGCGACGGTGCTCAACTTCTTACTGGAGGAAAGCGAGTCGGCGATAAGGGGTATTATGTGGAACCTACAGTATTTGCCAACGTGCAAGACGAACATGCCATAGCGAAAGAAGAGGTTTTATTAAATTTATGCTTAAGTTTGATTCAAAACTAAAACTTTAAATTTCAGATATTTGGACCGGTTCAACAATTGATTAAGTTTAAAAATTTGGATGAAATAATTGAACGATCGAATAATTCAAATTATGGTCTGGCGGCTGCAATTGTGTCCAATGACATCGATAAAGTTAATTATTTAGTGCAAGGTTTAAGAGCTGGAACTGTTTGGGTCAACTGTTATAACGTATTTTCCGCGCAACAACCGTTTGGTGGATACAAGGATTCTGGACATGGACGTGAGTTAGGCGAATACGGATTCTCCCAATACACGGAAGTTAAAACTGTGGTCATGAAAACACCACAGAAAAATTCATAAGTTAGATTTACGCTATTTTACTGTGCTTTTGTAATTTGTTTAAAAAAAATTAATTTTTTAAGAAATAAAAATGAAATTTGGTGAATTTAGTTTCTATTTACACACAAAAACTAGGGAAATTTGGTTTAGGCTATTATAGAAGCTTGAATTAAAAATGCGATTAAAAAATGTATTCTCGTTTTCAAATTCTTAAAACCTAAGTTATTAAATTACACGTAATACAATACAAAAAAATAATAACATCACAGATAATTTAAAAAGTTACTTTCTCAAAAACTGAGCAATGGTATGCAATCTGTCTATCATTCCAGGTATGAATGACGATAAAGAAAAAGTAATTACATGTTGTACATACTGAACTGCCTCCTCGTCCGTACTCTCTAATGCCAATTTCTCTTGCAGTTTTTTAACCATCTTGTCGGGTTCCAGTACAATATCGGGAATACTAGCATCCACCATAAGCGAAAATAAATTTAAAATCAAATTACCATGCCTAAAAATTAGTGAGGTGAGTATGAGATTCAAAATGGTGAAAAATAAAACACCGACCTTCGTAAGTGTAAAAATGCTGTGTAGCATTGCGTTAGAAACTCCTTGTAGTGCTCAGAATTGATACCACCCATTGCATCAATCATTTCTTTACTCAATTTCATCGGTGGAGGTTCCATCAGTTTTGGGTCCCGCCCTAAAATGTACCCAAAATCTATGTGGAATAACTTGCCTGAAGTTGTCAACAATAAGTTGTCCAAATGTCGATCTCCAACTCCCAATAGGTAGGTAATTATACTGTAACCGGCACAGGAACTGATGTAGGTGTTCATTATCTCTGGAGCGATGTTATACGGTGCAGTGGGGTGGGGATGGTGTTTCCTAAAGAAATTTTGTATGCTACCTGCAACATAAATTTAAACATTCTATTGGATTTAATACCACAAATAAAAACTTACCTTCTGTTTGCACAGCTTCGGCCACCGTAATAGAATCGATGAATTGCAAAAGCCCATGCTTTGAACTGGTTGCTAAAACTCGGTATGGCGTCAACTTCAAATCCAAGTTTTCCTTCCTTAACAGCTTATCAATTAAAGTTATCATTTGTAAAATAAGTTGGTCTTGACGTAAATCGTCTCCGTATTTAAATATGGCAACGTATTCGGTATTTTCGGTAGTTCTAAAGTGCAACTTGGTAGGTGTAAGTGCAGATTTAAACAAGGAAGCACTTTCAGCCACGATGCTTTTAATTTTAACTTCTGGATCTAACGGAAGCGGCAAAGGACTAAAATTGGTGAAGTTCCACTTGAACGCATCTGGGCTGGAGAGTAGCTGCTGTAACTTTTCTATTTTCTTTTGCCGATTTCCGCTCTCGCGAGACACCGTTTTCACCAACAAAACCAAATTGTTGATAAAATCGCGTTGACGTTTCAAAGTTTCATGTATGACTTTGAATTCTTTGCTGCCTTTCGATAAAACTAGAGTAAATATTTTCAAAACCTTGGAATACATTTCCTTAACACTTTTACTCGCTTTCTATGAAAAACAAAAATTTAGTAATGTAAAGATTGAAATAAAATTAGTTACATCTTGTTTAGCTATTGTCTCCGTATCTTCGCATTCAATTATCAGGTACCAATAGAGGTAATTTGCAAGAGTCAGGCTTTTGCAGGCTCGTTGAATTAGAAACGAAGCCAAGTCGGGCTTCTGCAAGTTACCCTGCAGGGTTTCGGTATTTCCAGATTCCAGCGAACTGTGAAGTAACTTTTCGTCCATAATTGCACTATCCTCAGATCCGTTGTCCGTTTGAAAGGTTCTCGTTTCATCAAGCGACATCTTATTTAAAGCATTTTCTAGCGAAATTGGACCTTTGCTATCTCTACCATCATCGTTCACTTCTTTTGCATTCAATGCACTCAAATAAGCTAAAAATTAAATTATTAGAAAATACTCCTCTACAAGCATTTAGTAAAAAAATACGAATACCACACTTACCCTCTTCAATTCTTTTGATGTCTTCGTATTTTAGAGCTTGCACCAATTGTAAAAGGTACAAAAGCAAATCTTCGTCAGGTGCTTGTTCTAATTTTGAAATTGCGTATTGTCGAACAACTGGATTTGTAAAATTTTGACTAAGCAATTCCAAAGCGTCTTCCACGTCCATGGGAGCCCAATTTCCTAACATCGACAAAGCTTGATTGACTTCTCCACTCTCTTTACCAGTTTCCGTCCATTTAACACATTTTAAAAATTTAGTTAGCGCTTTCTTCTGACTACTCAAATAATAGCGGTACTTCCACACCTGATCTTGTTCCTCGCTTGTTAATACACGAGTCGGTGGATAAGCCACTATTTTAGCTAATTCGTTTCTCACCGTAACGTTTGCTTTAGCATCCCTGTCTAAATGTGTGCTTCTCACCGAACGAGACAACTTGTGATGTTTATCTTCGCATAAATTCTCCTTGAAAAAAAAGGGTTAAAAGTATTTTTAGCATTGACATATTCACGAGCTTCTAATGTTGCTCAATTATCGTTAATTAGGTTTTTAATTGGACAACTTAGAAAAAAAATTCTTATCAGTGTTCCAATTATGTTAAACCAAAATTACCTTTAATATTTCAGTGTCGGGTACCGTAACAAGGGTACCCTTTCTTCTAACTTCCTGAACCACATCGCTGCCAAGTAAATAATAAACTATTTCATGATGTTTGCCATTGAGATCAAAAGTGGGAAACTCGACAGACAAGTACATACAATTTGTCGATCGCTTCTCCTTCTCGCAAATATTTTCTAATTCTCTAAACACTACTCGATCTAGCCATTCAACCTAAAAATATGGAATTAAGAAAAATGTTCTAGTTAATTGGTGGATAAAATGTTGAAGAGTAGAATAAAATTCTGCGTAACATACTAATTTTGCAAATACTACCACTAAAATAATGACTACTATGTTAATTATTTTATAGAATGCACAAATAGCATGCAACCTTAGCCGCACAATCATATTCAATATTCTAATGTCATAAATAAATCTACAACAGGAATACTATACTTTTTACATTTTTGCCAAAAAAAATTAAACAGGAGTGATAAGGTTTCAATGTAGGTTGTACAATACATTGTGGTAAATTGTTTACCTTCCTACAAGTACATTTCAAATTAAGTTGTTAATTTAATATGTACTTATTCGCAATAATAAAGGATTATAATATTAATTATAAGTTAGATTCTTTATTAGTTCTATTATAATTTCCCCATCTTCTGTAGGCATCTGAAAATTTTGATATTAAAAAAAAGAAGAAATATAATCTATTATTATTGCGAAGAAGTACAAATTATAATAATAATTATTAATATAACTTTGTCTAAAAGGAAATATTATATTTCAATCCTAATCAATATGTTAAGAGACAGTGGCATGGCTGTGAACCCCTGTTATTCATGTCAAAGGAGTCTATGGACTACACTTTAAAAACCTCTGCTTTATGGGAATTATTCGATTTAAGGACGATTCAGATATACCCGGCATGCACAGACCGGCAACGGCACGTACCACGTATGTGTATGACAAGTGTGTAATATGTCGTGTACCCGCATATTCTCTTCCTTTTTTTGTGTTCTTCATCATCTATAACAGCTATGATGGCGAAATCTTCCGAAAATAAATGTTTAAACATTTTTATCATCAGAATCTTTACGATACCTACACAGCTTTTACATGTACGTTTCAAAAACTGTCTGTGCTAATGTGAACACTCGGCAATTTGTCGGTCCGGTACGTGCTGCTGCAGGTCTGTGCATGTCGGGTATATCTGAATCGACCTTTAATCTACAAATAAAATCTGTTGGATGTCTTCCATTAAATAAAAAAAGAAACAAGAATAGTAGAATTCCCCAAGATTTGTTGTTTAAGATTAGATTACCCTATTTTTTGGCTTTGGTTCAATCTGCCCTCGTCCACTACGGTTGGTGGGCCTTCTCACATAGTTACACTGTCGCGTACCTAAAAATTGTTTTGCCATCTTAGTTAGCTCACTCTGAAAAAAATTAAATTAAAAGAAAAAATTTAATCAAAGTGGAAAATTCAAAATAGCGGTTCCAATAGGGGCCCTAAAGTTGTCGATTATGTTCTTGCAGAAAATTTAATTCCCTACAAAATTGTTTGAATGTAATTTCGTAGTATTTCTTACCATTATTTATCTGGGTCGAAGACATAATACAATATAGGTATAAAATAATCAAATATTACTAAAATCGGAAACATCAACATATTTTACCTGTCCGCTTCACGTGGAACGTCCCATATGGAGAAACGCTACATGCCTTGCAGACCCAGGTTTAATTACTATTTAGAAATTAATTACCTCAGAGACGTTACTAAAGCAACAAAAGCCAGGCATTATCTGGTTGAAGATTGAATGCACAACTGCGACAAAATAATCAAGCCTCTATTTGCAAACCCATGACGGCGCTCTCTGCACCTGATATAATAAGTATAATAAATTATGTAAAATACTTCCCATCTTATATTCTAACATTTATTAATTTAGATAAAGTTTTTGACTGTTAAGATCATTTGATTGCTGCAAAATTAGTATGTTTACTACAATAAGTTATTCAAATTTGCAACATTTTTTTCCGTAAAATAGTACCTATGGATCGCTGTGTATGACTTAAAAATACTGTATCTACCTTTGGCATGTGCCCATCCCTGTGCTTTTTGGTAAGACCAGCAAACTTTTGGATTTGACTGTTCTCCTTATCTTCTCCAGGAGTGGTCGTGTTAATACTAGGATCGGCTTCCACAAGTGGCCACACTTTCAAATCCATCACTCCGGTTCGGAAAACGCCATCTTCATTAATAAAAGAAACGGTTGTACCCCCCACCGGATAACTGTTAAAAGGTTTCTCGGAATCGTAAATCGTTATGGCCAACCTCGTGGTGTCCATCACGGCATTATAACCAAAAGAAAAAAAGAGCCATTCGTTCCAACTAAAATTCGATAAAGCTGAGGTAACAAAATCACAAGAATAGAAAAGCGTAGTTACCTGTATCTGTTCGTAAACGTTTTAAAAGTAGCAGTTTTGCGCATATCACGTCCAAGACGTTCATCGTAAATGCGACACACCAACTTTAAATTCGCTAGTCCTTCCTGGTTCAAACCAGCATATTTCATCCATGGATTTTTTAGGATGTCTTCCGCCGAAGGCTTCGGGATGTTACCTTCCAATGTACCTCTGGGCAAAGGATAAATTTGATAAAAACAAAAGATAATAAATAAAGAAGTATAACCTACATTTTTATACGCACAGGATGCTTGCATTCGCAACTTTTCAAGTAGTAAAAGTTTTCGTCTAATTTTTGGTCCATTTTTTGAATCAAGCTGTTATCATCACCTGAAATTGTCCACACAGCCTGCTAAAATAAAATTTGAAGAAAAACTATTGGGCTCTTCGTTTCTGATAAAGAGAATGTAAACTGAACTGAACGATTGTCAAACAAGTAAGAACAATAGATGGTAATGTACAGGATGAAACAGCTAACTCGGAAGAAGTTTGAAAGTTTTACATGCAGGAGCTGTCATGGGGGCCATAAGTCCCCTTTGACCCTTTGACTTGACTCGTATATTAGTCATAATCGATTTTTTATAACCAACGCGAATCCCAGTTTAAGACCGCTGATTTAACGTTGTTGTTCTGTCAAAATGTACATAACCTCAATAACTGAAATTTTTGAAAAGTGAAGATTTTCAAAATTATGCACACAAACCCAAAAATCGAGTCAGGTCTTCAGTTATTTTCGCGATTACATCACCGTCCGTCATTAAAAAATTTAAATCCTTCCATTTTGGCGGACTTTCCAAGTCCTAACGAATACGTCGAAATAAGCGGGGATTTGAAATGTGGGAAGAATTTACTGATGATGGATTTCATTGCAAGGTGCTTACTGCCAAATCAGTACAAAGGTATCCAAGTGGAAGGAAAAAATTGTGGTGCCATTGTGATTAACACCAATCATCAGTTCGATCTTTTCGAACTGATCGATATTATGGAACGGATCTTGAAACATTCTTGTAAAAAAACTGTCCAATTGTCAAGTGATAGCGTGCAGAGTGTGGTTAAGTCGTGTTTAAGTAATTTAATAATTTTAAACTGTTATGACAGCGTGCAATTTCAAGTGACTTTGTTAAATTTAGAAAATTTGTTGACCGACAACATAAACATAAGTCTGGTAGTTTTGGATAACATTTCGTCTTACTACTGGGAATATAGAAGCAAGTGCGGTGTTATAGGTTTACAAGCTTATCATTTAAAAGTTCTATGTGACCTACAGAACAGTATCCACAATTTAAATGTCACCATTATGTATACGATTAACGAAGGTGATGTAAAGTATATGAATTCATTTTATAAAAATAACACCGTGTGCAGGATCGTGTTGGAACAAATTGACAGTAGATTTCAAGCTCATGTATTTTACAAAAATGTTAACAAAGTTGTAATTTTTACTGTCGATAAACGAATAAAATTTGTGAATAGTTGACTCCGTCAGTAACCCTGAAAACTAACTTATATTTTTCAAATCTGGAATTTGAAGAATTTTTGAGACAAATCAATTAATACAAACACCGAACGGATTTTTAACTTTTAAATTTCGGTAACCAAGAACTGCAATTTATTTGCCCTACTCTGTACATGCATACCATCAAAGAGTATGTATATATAGAGGGACAGCCATTAACAAATATTTGACACAAGTTTTTGTTAATGGCTCTGCTACGCCATCTAGTGGACGGTGTGATCTCTACGTTTTAATTTTTAATTTATGGCTGATCCTTTATATACAGGGGGGTATTTTTACAAAAATAAGTTTTTACATGTTAATTTCCTATGTTCAGCTAACTCATTCAGCACCCTGTATATAGAGGACCAAAAATAAAGACGTAGAGATAACCCCCTCCACTAGATGGCGTAGCAGAGCCATCAAGAAATACTTGTGACAAGTATTCCCATAAGAGCTGTCCCTCTATATATACATACTCTTTGATACCATAGATACGTCAAAAAAAGTTAACCTAAAAATGATTTAATTTTTCAAGTTTTCTTGATT
This sequence comes from Cantharis nigra, assembly GCA_958510845.1. Lineage (NCBI taxonomy): Eukaryota > Metazoa > Arthropoda > Insecta > Coleoptera > Cantharidae > Cantharis > Cantharis nigra. The sequence continues at coordinate 45,379,965 of OY294030.1, read as the reverse complement.
TTTTTTAATTTTTGTCGAACAATGCTGTACAAATGTACGACAAAAAGTACTCGGCGTTTGTGTTTCGAAAGAAAATTAATTATTTCGTTAAACCAATACTAATAATTTCGATCATCTTCATTTTATACCAACTGTTAATGTTCTTCCAATTGACGAAAGAAGCAAAAGTAATGCACAAAAATTATGATTTTGTGCTAGGGATACACGAAGGTCAGAGAGATTTTTACGTGCCAGATGCCGAAGGTGGTTTTAGTTGTACACACAGCATGGAAAAGATATTATTCAAAAATGTCAACGACAACTACTGCGACTGTTTAGATGGTTCAGACGAGCCCGGTACAAGTGCGTGCCCCAATGGAAATTTTTTTTGTACGTTACAGGCGGATTACAAAAACTACCTCAAACGTCTACCTTCGAATCGTGTCAATGATGGAATTTGTGATTGTTGTGATGGCTCCGACGAATGGATGCCCAAGGAGTTATCGTTTAGTTTAAGAGGTAGTAAAAAGAAAACTTTTAAAAGTGGTTAATTCTAATGAGCTTACATTTTTAGGTGAAATACAAAAGAAGTTGGAGAGGTATCATTCGCCGTGCCCGAATTTGTGTGGTCACTAGTTAAGGCTGCTATATGTTATTAATGTGAGCATTTATTTTGGTAATAAAGTGAAGACTGATACTTAAATTACTTTTATTATTTACTAAAACTTTATTGCAAATCAGCAATTCTTACGAGGAGAACCCCTCAAGTGTAACCCTAGGATTGGAACAAGCTTTGGTATGTTGAAAGAGCGCTAGAATTAGGCAAACACTTTTTTTTTAAGTGCTATGAGCATCCGATTATGAGAAAATAGCGTTTAAAAGTTAATTTTTTGTTAATTTTCATTTTAGACAAAAGAGAGTTTTCCAAATTACCTTTATCACTGTAGTTCTTTTGCTTTATTCCTTCATTCCTTCCAGAAAATGTAAGCATCTTCACCAACCCGAACACCACTTTTTTTAACGGTCACGAACAACAACTTTTTAAATGAACACTTGGAAGCACTACATTTCACTCAAGTATTAAACAAAAAAAAAAGATTCGTACTCGACACATCAAACTCCCGCTCGCGATAAGTACTCATATATCAATGTAGATTTTATCTGAAAAGAAAAAAGTTATTAGTTTAATTACATTTCTGATTGAAGTTGAACTATTTACCTCTAACGGCATAGGTATTTCGGTATATGTAATTGATCCAGTTACGACTCTTGTCTTTACCATTCTAAGTTTTTGAATATGCTGATACATTTATTGGCAATTAAGAAACTTTAACTTGATTAATTTTGAGCAATGAAAAGCTGTAACAAAAATTAGTTAATTGCAATTTATTAGGTACCTACTTCAGAAGATGAAAGGAAATTTTACTTATCTGCATAACTACAATTTATATGCATTTAAAGCTAAATGCATTTTTAAACACTTCACTGGCTACATCACTGGAGAGAAATTTTACTAACCTGAATTGCAGCTAAACCCACGCAGTGGACCCTACCTGCAACAATAAAAAATCATTTGTTAATTTTCATTTTAGACAAAAAAGAGTTTTCCAAATTACCTTTCTCACTGTAGTCCTCTCGCTTTAATCGTCTTGTCCATTCCAGGTTCTCCATCGTTTCTTCCAGTCAAAGTCATCTATGCACTAACCCGGACACTGTCACAATTTATTTAATGGTTACGAAAGAACATTTTTATAAGTGAACACTTGAAACCACTACTTTTTCACTTCAGTATTAAAAAAAAGTGATACCCGATTATTAATAAAGCTTCCATCAAGCTTTTCACTACACAAAAATTTGTACTCGACACGTTACACTCCCGCTCGCGAAATCCGATTTTCTTAGCTGAAATGAAAAGAATTTATTTAATTATTGTTTTGCTTGAATAGTTTGCAAATAGGATTTAATTATAAAAATAATGATGGGGACAAGATTTGAACCTGTGTGGGTGAGAAATTGGTGAAGTACGATAACTTGTAAGAATTACTAGCCAAGAAACTGGTAGAAAGAGGTCATCCAAAGCAGAAATGATTGAACAGAACAATTAAAATAAATAATTAATTGGTAATTGATAAGTGGAAGAGTCTTGTGAGTGGGCTGCATGTCCATGTCTGTCCCCCAATCTCCTAGTTGTCTCAAGATCTTAAAATGTTAACACAACTTAAAAAGTAAAGATGACATGAACCTTGTGAGGGGGGTAGTTTCCTTTCGGATGACTCATTTATGAAATTTTCTTATGATTGTATACAAAAATTCAATAACTTACGTTTTAGTTGTTCAATTTCTTCGATGCTTTGTATTTATCCAGTATTTTCCCCAAAACGAAGAGACGCTTCTGTAACAGTTGACGTCATTCAAGCTAAACAATATTAAAACAATTGAAAGCGGCACTCGAAAACGAAACAAAATCACAAAATTCAAAAGAAACTAAACTATAAATATAAAGAAAATTTGCCAACAAAACTGAAAAATTACACACAAAAATTTCACTCTAATTACTTACCCGAAAGGGGTTGCAAAGTAAACAATTTTCTAAGTTTTCTTCAGACGATGTTGCTCCGCGGACGTTAAACAATAGAATGACTGATGTGTCAGAGCGGCGTAATTCAAATATTGCACTGATAAGTTTTTTAGTTTAAGCCTCACCGGATATGCCGGCTAAATATTAAAAAAAGTTTTTAATGAAAATAAAGTTTATATTATAATTTTATAATTACTAGGTGAAATATAAAATTAATTTAACTAAAAGAAGAAGATTTTCAAAAATGGTCCCGATTCGCGGTTTCGACGTTTAGAAAAACTAAAATTTCTGAAAATTTTCGTCCGGATCCGGGGAAAAATGTTTTGAATTTTCGTTTATATTTTAAATGTAGATGGCACCAAAAAATTCAAATTTTGAAGCACGATATTTATTTAACCTAAAAAATTTGAAAACTTGAAATGAAAATATAACGGTAACTGTTACATTTGTAAGATTAATTTCTATTCTATCTAACAATTAATCAGACGTAAGCAAAATGTTGCGTAATATTAGAAACTTGTTTACTAAATTAGGTTAGGTATAACTCTTTGGTGGAGTGTAGTCATAAACATTTGTACTCATTTTTAGGTGCTGCCCCAATAATGAATTCGAGACTTTGCGTAACGAAGATGGATAATCCCACACCAGGTCGTCTTGTTTGGCTGGATTTAGAAGTATAAATCTTTTACCTTGACGAAATTCCCACTATAATAGTCCATTCTTTTTAGATGACTGGGTTGGACGTCGAGAAAGACCACATATTAGAGGTCGCTTGTATTGTAACCGATAGCAACTTAAACGTTGTTGCCGAAGGTCCAAACCTTGTTTTGAAACAAACGACTGCTGTTTTAAGTGGAATGAGCGAGTGGTGTGTAAAGCAGCACGGAAAGGTAGAATCGGTTTAGTTCTCTAAGTTGCCATCTAATTTTTTTTGTTTAAGAGTGGTTTAACTGAAGAATCTCAAAAATCTAAACTATCTTTAGGAGAAGCGGAAGAGATTATTTATAAATTTATCAGTGAGCATGTGGTAGAACATTCTAGCCCGTTAGCTGGTAATTCTGTCTACATGGATAGGGTATTCTTGCAAAAGTACATGCCCAGAGTTAACGAATATTTGCATTATCGTATAGTCGATGTTTCCTCAGTTAAGGAGTTGTGTCGCTGTTGGAACAATCAGTTACTCAAGAAACAACCGCAGAAGAATTTTCAGCACAGAGCTTTAGACGATATTAAAGAAAGCATAGCAGAATTGAAGTTTTACAAGGATAATTTTTTTAAGGTATCAGAATAGATATTAATAAGCTGAATTATAAAAAAAAACAAATAAATTAGTGATCGTAAAGTTGCTTAACTACCTCAATCCGAAAAGGACGCAAAATTTCACCTTTTCCCCTATTTTTTCTTTTTATGTTCACCGAAATGCAATAAAACTTATTCTGCTTAAAATCCTGGATTTTTGATAAAAGTTTGTCAAATTTCCTAAACGCGGCCCTGAGCTTTTTTTGACGTAACATAATTTAACTTTTTCCAATTTGGATGGTGTTTTGGGCTGTAAGATTTTTTAATCCACGTCTTAAAATAAAATTTGGTCGAAATCGATACTTGGATTTGGCAAAAATTCAATTTTTGTATTGAACTTGGGTAAGTGGTTATCCTAACCTCACTTTTTTTGTTTATTATTTCAAATTGCATTATTGATCGACTTAAAATTACAAAGTGAACTTCGTTTTCACTTAAAAACATCGTGGGACATCTACGCTTTACGAAAATCAAAATAAAAGTCCAAGCTTTAACTAAACGCCTGCTCAGCGCAAATTGTCTCATCTGACAGATATAAAAATCAAACCCCAATTTTATCTCAAGTTGGTCTTGAGTTGTTAATATTTTATTAGCCGATGCGGTTAGTCTCCTAAAGGATGAGCTGAAGGGATTCGATGGAAGAAGGCAGACATTTCAGGTATCACAAGTTGGCAAACTTAGCTTGAACGTAAGTCAGACGAGAAAGTTTATTGTTGACTGGTGTCTCGATGTGTACCAACTTTAAGAAGCTTTTTTTCTCAAGCTCAAAGTTTGCTACACAGATCTAGTCTTTGCAAGCCAAGTCTGCAAACTTGCTCGAGTGAAACCCATCTATGTTTCTTTTGTTGTCGAGAGCATTTTAATGCCAAACTTAACTATAAACCAGTAAACGTTGTTAGTTGGAGCAATGGAAAATTCATCAGAAGCTTTCGTTACTGCATCGATTGCACTCTCTCGGCTGTGCGTGCTAAAGGTTGGGAATTTGTAGAAAGAAGAAGCCGATTAAGTTGAAATAATTGTTCTTTACTCCATCCAACTAAGAAGTTCATCGTAAAGCAATTTATTATTGAGGTTTTGAACTTCATCAAAATTTTCACAACTTTCTGAAGTTTTGCGTATCTGATACTATTTACAATCTGATCTCGCCATCTCTTCCTGTGGCGGCCGACAGATCTTCTTCTGTGTTTATATTGGAACAATTTTTTTGGTAGACGGATGTGATCCATTTTTTGTAGGTTCAACATTTTAAATTGTTTATTGTAAAATTATTAGTTACAAATTTAGTTATTTGAATATCGGATGCTATCGAGTCGTACAGCATCAACTTGAATTGTTACTGTAATTTCTTCATTTGGAATTTATCGGGGGATTTTTTATGCGTCCGAAGTTTGTTTCTGAAGCGAATCTTTGATTTTCCAATTTTTCGATGTTTTAGTTCCAATATTTTTTGATCAAGCCTCGTAAGTTATTTAAAATTGATTCTAAAATTAATTTAGAACAATGTGCGTGTTTTTGAACTCGTAAAAAAATATCGACGCTTTTAAAATTTGTTTGAATTACACATACTGGCGGCGTTCCAAATATTGCTTATGGTTCAAAAATAACACACTCATTGAAAGTAGCTTCACTCGTTGAATTTAACTTAGTAGAGCAGTAGTTTTATAGGTATGGAATTGGAAGGTGGACGTTTTTTTCGCACTTCCTTGCGAAGCCGCACCTCGTCGTCTGTCAGCGATGTCAACGCGCGCGAGAAAGTAAAAGATTGCTGTAGGAAGTTGATCGCTTTTATGTGCACGCAAGTTGGGGTCGGCGGTTTGGTTGTAGGATACACGATCATGGGGGCCTTCGCTTTTCAACAAATCGAACAACAAGATAGTGTTCACAAGCAGGAAGTCGTCAAGTTTCGTCAAGATTGTCTCGATAAATTGTGGTTAACTGCCAAAACGGCCAATACGGTTAACGAGAGTTATTTTAGAAGCAACGTGGAAGCCTCCTTGGTGGAGTACCAAATGCACATAGCAGATTTGGTTCACAATCACGGGTACAAGGGAAGAACGCAGAAAGAGATGTGGTCGTTTCCAGCAGCGCTCATGTTTTCTCTCAGCATTATTACGATGATTGGTTATGGAAATATGGCACCGAAAACGGACATGGGAAAAGGATTGACCGTGGTTTATGCCGTTTTTGGTATACCATTGTACGCTTTGTATTTTATGAACATGGGGGAAGTACTGGCCGGATGTTTTCGGTGGGTGTACACTTCCTTGTACAAATGCACTGCAAAAAGTCGCAACGAAGAGCGAAGGGTGATTGTACCATCGTCAGCTTGTTTGTGGGTGATTGGATTGTACGTTTTGACGGGAGCTTTGATGTTTTCCCATTGGGAAAAATGGAATTTATTGGACAGTGTTTACTTTTGTGTCACAAGTTTGTGCAAAATTGGTTTTGGAGATTTTGTACCGGGTGCGAATATTTCGGATTCCCAAAGCGGCAGTCAAACCAAATTGGCCATCAATTATATTTACATGTTAGTCGGTTTAGGCTTGGTCGCAATGTGTTACAATTTGATGAGGGAAGAGGTGAAAGTGAAAATAGAAGAACTAAACGAGGATGTAAATCAGTGTCTGGAAGACACCAGGCTAAGGTTCATTAATTGTTGCGGGAGCTGTGGCGTTAATAATAATTATTAATTTTTTTTTGTTGGACTATTTAAAGACAGTTTTTGCAGTGCCCTTAAAAACAATGTATTGCAATTTTTATTATTAGTAATATTGTAATTTCCAGATGTGAGACGTAGGAATATGTTGGGTGCGTCGTCACCCACTTGCCCAATACGTCTTTGTGGTATTCCTGGCTATGACAAGCGTGTCAACGATGTTGTATACTGTCCACCCACGTTCACAGAGGATCAAACTTCGTCTGTCGTGTTTTTTGGAGGAGATGTTCAGGTAAATCTTTCATTTGTTTATAATTGATTAGCGAGAACAATTTAATAATAGACTTGGCAACGACTCTCGAGAATAACATTAAACTTTGAAGCAAAAATAGACTGCTGTATTGTGTTTCTTCTTAATTTAAAGAGAATTTATTTATTAAGCGTCATCGCTTTCAGACAGGCGTGTGCGCGGAGACAGTTCAATTCGTGTGCATCCGCATTACTAACTTCCGCGTTGCTGCTCTCTGGCATCCAGATTTAACATCATAATTTTGTTTTATTTGATTTTTACGAAGCTCTAAGTTTGCCCAAAGCATAACTTATTTTTCAGCGATCAATCACAGATTGGTTTATTTCAAACATTGTTACGTTTTAACGTAAATTTCTAAAGTTAGGGAAGTGAAAAGTAAAAAGCTTCCTTTTACTAGAAATTTTAAAAATCGCCCATGGCGCAACGGCATCACCATAATAAGATTGGCTTTCAATTATTTATTCGTTGTAATTAAGGGCCGCTTAAAATATTTCTGTACCAAAACAGAAATACCCGCAAGATTTGTGAGAGGCAGACGCCATTCATTTTTATGTGTCTACTATTTTTGTTCGTTTTGATGCCAATTGCAAGCTTAGTCATGTGTTTTGCAAGGTGCAGATGTCTGAATGATTTACCGAGTGCAGGACAACTTGAATGTGACATTTTGATGAATTTTTCTATTTTAATTAGTATTAATTCCAAAGCTGCAAACTTCGGAATGTGATTTCGTATACCATCAGCTGGAGTACGAGGCCGCAGGACGAGTCCTATATTCGGTCTAGGACAAAATCCCGCGGCTAAAATCCCGCCGGGCCATTTTTGTTGTGTGAAAGATTTCTTGTGCGAATAACATTCAACTGTCACAGTTGATTGGTTTTTTCACCGTACATTTGCACTGTCTCCGACTGTCTCTCCTCCTGCTCAGTAATATTTTCAATTCTGACCCGCCCTTCCATTGGCCATTTATCAAAACCCACCCTCCGTACCTTTCGCTCCGGTCAAAATATCTCACTAGACCGGTCCTACTCGGCAAAGTGTGCTACTAGGAAGGAAGTGGATCTCCCTCGATGTGCACTCGACGATGTGAATTACTTATTGCCCAATCTATGGCACCACAAACAGGTAGATTGAGTAGGATTAGGCTTAAAGAAATTGCTAGTGTCCAATTTAGGGCCGTCCTCGCGCGGATATCTCATTTTTACGGACAATTTTGCTAAAGAAAAATCATAAACTAACACTAACCCACTAACTTAACCATAATAAATTTTAAACCTGTTAGTGTGAATAATTTGTCCTGTATACTATTAGCTGTTCTTCGAAAGCAAAAGGTTCTTGGCCTATACGCTCTTTGACAGGGGCAAGTTTAGGAATAAATTTGCTCTGGAAAGATTTTAAAGTGCAGGATGATACAAATGACAAAAGCATTTATAATGAAAATGAAAAATATTGATTGATAATCAAAGAATTTGAGATGCTTTTTCACTTGACTTGATAGTATATTGGTATAATTATTGGGATAGTTAAATACTTAACTCTAAAACTAATTTTGTTATTAAAATATTTTTTCTTTTTAAGGATTTTCCGGAAAACATGAAATCTCACCGAGATAATAAAAATTACGTAAAGTGGAATTTGGAAGAAACGGCCCTAATATTACATTCGCACTTCCCTACCTCGCACGTCATTGTGGTACGGCCGGCTAGGTAATATATTTTTCTAATCCATAGAATGCCGCTTAAACAAAAATAAAATTTTTTATTTGAATTTTTCCACAAAATTACAGGATGGAACTGAATATGTAAACAAAAAAAGTTACATATTTCGTTCGATCCAAATGCAATTCGTTTAATTTTGCTTCAAAATTTAATTTTTTACAAAAAATTTTGTATTTATTTTTAAGGTATTTTAATTACCTAACTAGGAATTTTGGTTTTGAGGGTGTCACATTTGTAGGATAGAATATAAGACATTCAGTTGCTTTGAAAATTTTGTGCCAGGTAATAATTGCGGAGCTCCAGAGCACACTCCCACTCATTACGCGCTGCAACATTTGGAAAAATTGTTGCAATCCATATCGCAAAAGTTGAAAGCTATGACGGATTCGGAACTTTTTGTAGAGACGCCATCGGCAAGTTCGAATGAAGGTCAAGAGAGCACATCGGACCATGTTAGTTGCTTTGTGTTTTGCATTTCCCCTTCTGATGGTAAATCTTTTTAGGGCGAGACCGTTTGCGAAAACCACCAGACACTTCCATCTATAGAGAAACAAATTTCCAAGTACACGTCATGGTGGCACAAAAATAACAACTTAGACAACGACTTAGTGCTACTAGGATTCAGTAAAGGCTGTGTGGTTTTAAATCAATTTTTATACGAATTTCATTATCTCAAAACTTTAATGCCTGACGATAACACAATGACGCGCATTGTGTCCCGAATAAAAGACATGTATTGGCTGGATGGTGGACATTCGGGTGGAAAAAATACTTGGATCACATCTCGCAGTTTGCTCGAAACTCTAGCACGTCTCGGTGAGTTGGTGTAACCGGTAAAATTGTTTTATAGTTTATTTGAAATTAGGTATTCGAGTGCACATACACGTGACTCCATATCAAATTCACGACGACCGAAGACCGTGGATTAGAAAAGAAGAAAAAATGTTCAGCGATCTCTTGCAAAGGCTGGGCGCACAAATTACCAGGACCGTTCATTTTGAAAACGTTTTTCCAAACTTGTTGATGCATTTCGACGTTCTCAGGGCATTTGGACAGACCCCAATAAGTACAAGTAAATGATTTTGTTGAAATTTTAGAGGTAGCAGCTGCCAATTATGGTTTCTTGTTAAGTGTTTCATAAAAATTTTAATATGAGCGATTTTGTTTAAATGAAAATTTGTTTATTTTATTTATTGACTCGATTTTGTTAAGCTTTTATTATAAAAAATGTAAAAGAAAATATAAAATTGTTAACGTTTACAGTTTGACTTTTTACTGGGGTTAGCCTGTTTTAGCCCCCCATGACCCTACGCCACTGTTTGTCACAACATAATTAATTTATAAATCATAACAATGCTTTTCGATCATAAACTTTATACAAGGTCTCGGCGACGATAAGGAACAACTCGAGAATGTGAAAGTACACTTTTTAAATGACAAGGAGAGCGAGAGATAGCAGTGAAAAAATTTTGAAAGTGGTAACCTTGGAGAATCAGGAAAACCACCTATATCCTTTATACTATTTTTATAATTTTGAAATATTTGCGGTGACAGTTCCAACATGCCCGGTGCGTTAATTTTGAAAGAAATATGCGACTTATTAGAAACCTACAAAGGAAGAGATAAGGTAATTTTCGATAAGCAAATTCGACTTTTAGGTTATTACCTGTACTATTTTTACTTTTCAGGTACTTCGTACCTTATGTTACAGTACCAAATTAATAAGCGGTTTAACAAACGATGGCCTGCTTTCGAAAAGATTCCAAATTTTTAGTTCGAAAATGTCGGAGACTCGAACTGTTCTTCGGTTGATGGATGATTTTGCGATGCTTAAGTACAATTTGGAATATGGGCTAGGTCGACAGGTCATTGTCTAATATTTCTCCTATTTTTTTTTAAATTCAAATTTTTAGGAACCTGATAAAATTATGTCGACACTTGGAGTCATTACTAATTTTATCGATCAAATTTATTACCCAATTGAAAAAGTTGCGTGGTTAGCAGAAAACAGATTGATTTCTCTGCAGAACAGTGGGCCATGGGATACCGCTAGTTCCGTATGCTGGGTATTTTCGATTTATTTAAGCCTTTTGAAGTAACTTTGCTTTTGATTTCATCCGAGTTTGCTTTAATAACATTTTTTTGTGTAGGTCATTGCGTCAAGTATATATTTTCCAACAGCTTAAGAGCTGTCTTCATAAAAATGCAGATAAAGAGTAAGATGTTTTATTGCATTTATCACAATTTAAAAAATTCCGTTTCAGGTTCATAGATATGACAATAAGATCGCAGAAATTTGAAATGTTGACTTGTATTCGTCTTTCACTTGATTTCGTTCATGCTGTAAATACGTTACCCCCTGGTTATCTATGGTCGGCTAAATTTAAGCCATGGCATGTAGGTCTGATTGGTACAGTTTCATCGTTGGTAGGAATTTATCAGATTTTCGCAAAAAGGTCTTTGAAATGAAAAATTATTATTATTATATGAAGTTATTGTTGAAATATTTATTTTTTATTAAAAGATTTTGGTATATAAGATTATCATGACTACCCATAGATAATCCCGTTTGTTTCACAAGATGGAAAACAAATACTATAGAATTGGTAAGATTTTAATCTCCTATTCAAATAAATTCTGATATCAACGACTGATATGATTAAATTACATCTGTTAATATAGTTATTAATTATTATTATTTATCAATAATTGAGTGGCTGCCATAGACGCAACTAGGTCAATATTTTTTTCTAGATTCAAACACTTGAGAGTTAGGCCTCTTTAAAGCATTTTTTTTAATTTCCACCTTCACATGGCTATAGCTCGGAAAACATTGATTTTTCAGTAAAAACAGTTCAGTGCTTTTTTAAAGAGCTTGAAATAATCTACAAAGTACAAACTAGATTTACTCCTTTTATTGTCTAAAATCAACGGCTTTCACGCTCTTTAAAAAAGCACTTTACCATTTTTACTGAAAAATAACAATTTTCCGAGATATGGCCATGTGAAGGTTGAAATTAAAAAAAAGTGCTTTAAAGAGGCCTAACTTTCGAGTGTTTGAATTTAGTTATCCTTATGTAGAATGTATCCGGGGACACCCTGTATATCTTTATTTAAGAAAAATTCTTTTCGAACAAAAATAAAACTAAAAAAATAATCAAATTTTAACTTTTCTGGCATTTTTTGCGATAAAAGTTGTTATGAGTTCTTTTTAATTAAAAAAAAAAATTTTTTTAAATTAAAAATTCAAATTATAAACACTGTGTTCTACGGAGCACTTTCCGAAGGGGTTGAACTGACATGTCTTAAGGACAGTACAGGGGGGCGTTATTTATAATCGGGGGGTCGATACCAACAAATTGCATTGCGCGAAAAATGCTATATAATGTAAACAATCAAATCAATATTTTCAAGAATGCAACTATATGATACTGATAAGACCTAATAATGTCGAAACATGTCTATCATTATTGTGTTCTTGATTATATTGCTTTAACTTTGAATTAAGTAAAAAAATCATAAACTAAAATAAGTGCCTGTGAAATTTTCTTGGATTACCTAAGATTTTCTCAGATTTCCCTCGAAGTCAACCAATATTCGAATGCATTCTGAACACAGCCTAAGCAGATAACGATAACAATGCATGATAACAGCGACATGTTTTATATTTAAATTTAATTTTACCTGTAAATTTATGTTTGTTTGTTCATTAACTTTAGTTTGATTCTGATGACGAAACTGGTTGGCTCAAAAAAAATTGATTATTTTCTACTTAAAGGATAAACAGATTATTGAATTAAAAAATACTATATAGGCGAAAAGAGATTTCAAATACGTAACTGTTTATTAAATAATTATGGATTTAGAAACTTGCAAACATCCAGAAGAAGAAATTTGTGACGACGCCGTATCGGGCGACAGGATTTGTACGGTTTGTGGTATCGTAATTGCAGAGAGGGTGGTTTTCGAAGAAGCCAAAGTCTGGAATAAATATGACATGAAAAACCTTGATTTATATGGAAATCCATCACGCGCTGGAGGATCCGCTCGTCGTTTGGAAGAATATATCGATACGCCTGAGTCTTCTTCGCCTGGACGAAAAAAGAAAGTGGACAAACGAAGGAAAATAATAGATGCAGCTATATCGGCTATAGAAGAATGTGCAAGGAGATTACATTGTACTTTGTCCGTGGTGAACAGAGCTATAGATATGTTTTTGAAAGTCCATGCATCGGAATCGATAAAAATTACACCTCGCTTAGTAAATGCTTTTGCGTCTGCATGCATATATTATTCGTGTGCAAATTGTGGCGTTTCGCGCACCTTAAAAGAGGTTTTGCGTGCAAGTGAATGTGTAACCCGAAAACTACTTAACAAAGCCTGCGGTGAAATTCAAATTCAACCTAATATTAAGATTTCTGCTGAACAAGCTAAGGTCGCGGAAATAATTCCACGTTTCTGTGGTTATCTCGATATACCTATGCGGATAGAAAGGGTTGCCATCCACATTGCGGATATGGCAAGTGACATGGCAGACTTTATAGGTCGATCGCCAGTTTCCATAGCAGCTACAGCTATTTACGTAGCTTCGCAAACAACGACCAAAGGGAAAACTCGAAAGCAAATTTGTTTGGTAACGGGAGTGACTGACCAGACAATTAAGAAGCTTTATTCATATTTATATCTTCACAGAAACAAAGTTTTTCCCCCGGATTATGTCTTCGAAGTGGAATTACAAGAAAAGATACGCCGCTAGAATATTAACGCTTCCATCCGAAGAAGACGAAAAACTCCATGACATCCTTAACTTTTTGTTGAGAAAGCTTTTAAAATGTATACTTACTACTTATTTTTTTATTTAATAAAAGCTAAAATGCAAAAGTTAGCTTACAATATATAGGCAATTGTTACATGAAAGAAACTCCGTTTAATAAATTTTTCTTTTCTTTCATTTCGTAATTATTTATTACTTTTACGGGAACCTCTGGTGCTAGTAGTTTCCTCGATATCTGTCTGATCGGATTCTCGATCAAGATGTACAAGATGAAAGCGAAGAACATAGAGATGATGACGTCTGGAATTGTGGAGTAAACCTAAAATTTAATAAATGAGTGGAGGTGAGAGGCAGATTAAAAACATACGAATTTGAATGGTGTGATGTAGATGGAGGTAACTGAGTTTCCTATCTCAAAATATTGCAACAACGTGTGAGTCAAAAACATTGCATACGAAAGTTTTGCCAATGGAATCCAACGTGGACACGAGAAAAGCGTTTTGATGTACGTGGAATATCCAAAATTTCCAGTAATAAGCAGGCCAACGTTTCCAATTGCCCATAGATTTCTATGCAAAGCCACGTACACTGCGGAGAACAACGCATTTTGGGAGTTATTGTAAAATAGAGCCAACCACAGAACAGCTAGCAGCATGGCCGAAACCGATACACAAGTTATGATGTGGGACTTGTTCTGAAAAATACAATACCAGCGGTGCTGATGAGAAAAATGTGCGAAATACTTACCCTTTGAATCGTCTTGGATTTGGATTTGAAATTGTAGAACAGGATTCCTCCAAACAGTCCAATCAAGTACGGACCTGCTCTGGCATACGATGTGATGTAAACGTACAGTTTGTCAAAATTAAATTCCAAAGTAGGAGGAAGATCATAAACAACGGCCACCACAAAGGGCGCAACAATCGAAGCAACGAACGAAGTAATCAGTAATCCATAACCAACTTGCGTATTTTTCTTGAGAACAAAAATCAAAATTAAACCCAAAATGAAGAAGTGAAAATCGCAAGCCAGGTACCAGGTTTGGAAAAAACACTAAAAACATTATGATAAATTAAAAAATTCCAGAAATTTGAAATTTTACTTGTTCATCTGTTTTTAAATAATTGTTCAAGTACAAGAGATTTATCCACCAGTTTTTTTGGCAATTTACGACCGATTCCTTCACCGTCATGTTCCAGATTGGCCCGAATCCAGAAAGCAGGTAAATGGTAGCCTTGTAAAATATGACAAAGGCTAAAAGTGGTGTTATCCTGTAAAAGTAAATTTTGAGGTATGAATATAAATTTCAAGCAATATTGCTGCAATATTGGAAAACAACATTACAGCAATATTGAATGAAAATCTTTTCTTTTTGATATAGGTGGGATCCTAATTTTTTTTAATGATCAAAGCTACCTGATATATCGTAACAGCAGTATTTTCAACGGATTAACATTTTTGATTTCGAATTTTTTGAATATTCCATAACCTAACAGCATTCCACTTAGGACAAAAAATGTATCCACCAATAAATCAGTTTTTAAAATAATGTAGTATAGCGGAGTATTGACCATCTGGAAAATGAAATTTTAAATTATTATTAGCTAAATGAAAGTGATGCCTACATTATACACGTTTTGGGAATTCATCAGTGGGGCAGAATGGAACATTTCTAATTTATCGCAGACGATGATCAGCAATATCGCAAGACATCGCACTCCATTTAATATTGCCAATTCGGAGTGTTCTTTCTGATTTTCAAACAATGCATTGTAGTTTCTTCTTATTGAAAATGCCAAAATAATGTCGCTTGCTGTGTTTTCTAAAAATTATAAAAACATAAATACTCGAATACTTACAGCTTTTCGTTCCTTCTCTTCCATGTCCACAATCAGCTGTCGAAAGCACTTTGTGAAAGTAATTCAAGTATCAATTACCAAGTACTTTTGTTATTGCCAAAAGTACTTCAAGTGTCAAATACTATATTTTTTTGAAAGTACTTTACTTAGAAAAAGTATTTCAATTACCAAGTACTAAAAGTAATGCAAATATTTCAAAATTAACCAAAAAGTAATTCAAGTACCACCAAATTACTCAAAGTACTTCAACTACGCAAAGTAAAGTACTTCAATTACTTAAAGTAGCTACTTCAATTACTTTAAAATACTGCAATTACTTACTTCAAAAGTACTTCAATTGCTGTAAAAGTACTTGAATTACTCCAATTTCATTAAATCCAATTACCAAATACTCAAGTACTTTTTCAAAGTACTTCAAGTACCAAGAATTTTTAAGTTAGTTTCAGAAGTACTTAAAGTACTTTATAAGTACTTGAATAATTACTTCTTGCAGTCTTTTACTTGAAATACTTCGACTCTGTTCACAATGAGTCCTGGCTCACGGAAGTTCGAATGGGATTTAATTATAAAAATAATAATAAGCTTAAAAATTATTTTACTTTGGAAACCTGATTAGTTTATCTTTAAAGCTACAAAATATGTCAATAAATTCGAGGTTGCCAACGATTGCCTGAGGAGACACATCTCATTTAAGAGATGTGTCTCATTCGAAATCAAACTTTTAATTTCGATTATAAGACCGGATATTCTTTCAAATTTTTAAAAGTAATTATTAAAGTTGAAATGCATTTTCTAGCCCCTCCCCTCAACAGTTTTCCGTTTCATTTTTTGCTTAAATTAATAATTCCTTTCCAGATCATCTGAAAAAACACTTTGGAAAATTTCAATGTCAGTCGGGGAATTTATTTTGAAAAAACAGAATATTAAATTTAATATTTTTTACATTATTTTTTATTAATGTTAATCCTGCTTCTTCTACAAGTGTACTAGTACCAGTGTAGTGTACATACCCCCCAGACCCACCAGTTTAAAAATCGAAACTTTGCATATATCTTCTGTGCTTGATTTTATTAATTAGGAATTTTTCGAGCTGTCGAACAGGAAGTTTGGGAGGTTTATTTATAAGATAAGAACAGTTTTGGTAAACTGTTGTCCTTAAAATATTCATATGGTTAAATCCTCAATTTTAGTCAGAGAAAACCTAGAAAAATCCGGGAAATTATTTTGAAAAAGGAGTAGGAACCCCTTGGTACGACATCCCGACGCTCCGAATTAGAATAATCAGAATTTAAAATTTTAAAACAGACATCCATTTGAAACATACTAATCTTCGATTTTTTAAACCAGGGGGGGGGGAGTTTATGGAATACCCTACAGTTCAGCAGTAGTTATTTTCGTAAGAAACTGTTCTTCATCCAGGTTCGATATTTCTTGGGCAATAAAATTTCCAATTTAATAAAATAGATTAGATACAACCTTCAGATTTTTCAAACCGGAGGGTCTGGGGGGTATGGAATACCCAACAGTACATTAGTAATTATGTTCATAAGCAGCTGAAAACATTATGAAGAAACAGGATTAGCATTAACAAAAATAATGCAGAAAATTTTAAATTTACGATTTTATTTTTTCAAAATAAACTCCCTGACTAAAATTAAATTTTTGTCAAACCATCTGCTTTTGTGCTTTAAACAGAAAGCTGATGCTACTTGTTTAGTGTCAACAAAAGCTTTAGATGGATAACTAAGGTTATATAGCTATCTAATATGATAGACTAGCTAGAAAGCTCGTCCGCGGACGGGGAGCTAGACGGTAAATCGGATCTCTTTTTCAGCGGCATATTTTGTTTCCTGTTAGTAGGGGATTCCCTGTTTTTCAACATTTTCAAAGTAACGCAAAAGGTTGCTGCTAAACTTTGAGCAGTAAGGCTCTTAAATAAATATTCTCCAAGCATTAATATTCTCTAGCCAAAGGTTAAATTTTCATTAATTTTGCTTAAAAATTTTAATTTCCCGGTTTTTCCTGACGAAATTTGAAAAATTATAAATTCCCTATCCAAGAATCCAATCTTCAAGAATTCTAAAAAAGTGGAAATTCCGGGAAATTCCACACCCCCAGACCCCCCCGGTTTTAAATTTTGGCGACATAGCCCATTTACGCTGGCCATTAACGTCATTGACCGGCCAATGACGTCAATACCTGTTAACGTAGGCAATAATGTAAATATTTTCATATAATTGAGCTATGACGTCAAAATTGTAAACCGGGGGGTCTGGAACACCCTCCAGTACATATTGCAGAATTTCCACTCCTTTAGAATATACTTGGAGAAGATTGGGAATTTACAATTTTGTTTATTTTCTGTTTATTTAATAAAAGTTTAAAGGTTGATTTAATATTGAGATTGAAAACAAAATGTAGAGGTTTTTAAATTTATATATTGCGATTACGTAATACCGATATATTTAGGGAAAAAAGTATCAAAGAATCTAAGTCCTCTTTTCAGACTATCAGATGTTTTTCGTTGTTACAAATTCCGGATCTACGTAAGAGGTAATTAAAGTAATTTCTGACTCCATTTCCATGTGTAAAATTCAGTTTTCTGGTTTATTCGGTGAATATTAAATTTGAACTCTCCCTTTACTGGCAGTCTTCGAAATCCAAAGCAGCCAACCCACTTGGAAGATGAAGGAGACATAGGGTTCTACCCCAAACTGCAGGATATCGGTTAAAATAGATTGGAGGATAATTTGCAGTTTCTAGGGGTTTATGGCATTTTTAAAGGGGAGAGGGGATCGAATAAAAATACAAACTATTTTTAAAAATATAAAATTTTTTCTCAAATAAGCATTGCCATAATACAGTACATTTTCTAAATCTTCCTTGTTCGGTAAATGCAAATTCAAAATTTATTATTAATGGATGCTCATCATGTTTTTCTTCAACCACTGAACGATTTTTCTGTGGAACATGCAGAGGAAAATATATGGCAAGCTGAAATGCTTCCGAAATTGCCGAATAAAGTTGACACTATTGCAACACTACCACCAAAGGAGTTTCTTCTGTAACAAGAACACTTTGAATCACATTATTTATCCATTAACGGCACTAAGTAGTCAGATCTTTAAAAAAAATTATCAATTCGAACTTTTTTTAAAGATTTGCCCGGAACCAAAATATGAAATATAATATAATATTAATATAAATTCCCCCCTCCCCCTCTTTTCAATATCAATGGATGTTTTCAATTTTTATATTATCTAGTTTGGGAGCCGTTATCGCTCATTATTATTTATTTGCATATTTTGTAACCTTGAAGATGAATTAATCGATGCAGTTCGAAACGTTGCGCAACATATCATATTGTTTTAATAACCTACTGCGTGCAAGAGTAAAACTTACCGGCATCATCTGCTTTTTTCTGTTTGGCCACATGGTGGTCGTAATAACTTGCAAGAGCAGTCATCAGAAGTAAAGTAATACATATAATCCTAAAAAGATCATCTTTTAATCCTTCAACAAAAAATTTGCAAAAAAACAAGACAAAGATGAAGCCAAAGAGGTTTCGAAAAATAAAAAAAAATAATTACGCGAAGCAGATTGGTCCAGTGGTAAAAGACGGCATAGTAGCATTGCTCTGGCAGCTGTGTTTGTTGATAACAATCTGGTAGGTAGCATTGAAGTTTCCCAAATAACTTTCATTCTTATAGGATTCTAAATATTTATTCAGGGAGTATTGTATGTCTTTTTCCGAACAAGAGGCTGGAAAACATAATCCAATATGAATTTTGTTCAATGTTTGCGGAGTTTCTCTTTCCGATTTCTGAAATTTTAATTTCATAACAAATTTGGAGCAGTTACAGTTTCTCTTACCTGAAATTTAAGTAATATCGAATTGAAGTAATCAAACGACAATGCAGTTGAATTAATATAAGGCAGATTTATGTTCAAATCGACCAAACAGTATTGGGTTTCGAATGGTCCATTTATGTTCAGGCACTGTTCGAAGTTTCCAAGCTGGAAGGTGTCGCCTTCCAAAATTCCACTCGTACTTTTCATTGAAGCATCCAGCACTTAAAAAAAAATTGCATGTAAATGAGTTGCGCAAGAAAAATCTAACCATGTCACATGGTAAAGCAGATTAAATTTGATTCTACATGAATTGAAGGGTTAATTAGGTCGATTTGGGCAAGTTTACCTTCACGTAAATGTTTACTTTCAAAATAATTTTATAATATGATTTTTGTTGTATTATTTTGATAAAAATTCTTGTTTATTACCTGATTGTGAATTTACAATTTAAATTAATTTGCACTGTTAATTAATTCTGTATTTTAAATTTAAATATTAATTTGAGTTTCTTTCATCGCGAATTCTTTGTTTAAAATTTATTGCGTTCATGATATTGAAATTTCTATTTTTCAAAACATATAAGTGCAATTTTCTTTTGCATACCAAAATTAAAAAAAATTCCTTACTTACTTTCGTATGCCCATAGCGTAAAATTATTTAAATTTTCCGTATACAATTCGTTTTCTTTTCTGCACAAATCATTGCTGGTGTAATCCACCGTATTCGGTATTTGCGGAATCAAATCAATTTCAAAATCACTTTCTTCTTCATTGTATACCTCGCAATTTGCTTTGCTAAAAAGTAAAACCAAAACAAAAACTAAAAACCGCATGCTTTTGAATTTACGAAGCACTTATTTTGGTTTTGTTTATTTTTGCAGATTTTGAATTTGCATCCACTTCTTCCTTCAGTTAACACTTAAATGCCTTCAAAATCTTTAAAATATGTAGATATATAATAACGAGTTTATTGGTATTCAAGGTTATCAAGAAATTGAAAACTTACCTTGTTATGATATTTTGGAAATATCTACACGAGCTGAGATCCTTCAAAGTCAACCCATAATTCGACAATCCTTTCCTTTTATTTGCAATTTAAATAAAAAACTAGTCAGATTCTGATTAGTCGGTTATGCAGTTTCATTGTCTCTACGTATCACTGGTTCACAATTTTTGAAATTTGTTCAACAACAGAAGTTGTATTTGTTTCTGCAGCAGTCCAAACCGTTTGGAAACGGTCAGGGGCAAGGTCAGAGATAAAACCAACTTTTCAAATTATTTCGCAATTTATTTTTTTTATCTTCTAATCAGTTGGACCTATTTATCTGAAATTTTTAAATTTTGTGTTGAATACTTAATATTCACTTCCTCAAAAATACCGTAAGGTTAGCAGCATGAATTACGGCAGGTACCCAATGCTATCAAGAATTATTATTTATAGTTATATTATGCACAATTTAAAAAAAAAAATATTTTTAGGTAGAATATTATGTTAAAAATATTTTCAAATAATTAGTTATGGACTCGAAATGATACAGTATAAACAACAAAATATTGTTTTGATCTAACAAATGAATTAGTTGATTAAACAAAAAATTTTGTTGTAGAAGCAGAAAACTAAAAGTAATCCAAATAATTTACATAATAGCAGGTCAGAGCGGTCATAGACCAGAAATAAAAACTAAAAAAGTTTTAGTTTTTTTCCTAATAGAACAATATACTATTGTTCAGTGTTTGAAAAGTTACAAGAAAAAATCAGTCTGTGAATTACAATTTTTTTATTTAAATTAAAAATCTTCAAAATAGTAGTATACTTAGGTTTTTTTTGAATTTGTAATAATTATTGCAACAATTATTTAATTAATTACTACTCGTAAGTTTTCAAGTCACTGGATTGACCGTACATTCTCCATTGATTTCTCACAAATATTATATTTAATATTTTAAATCAGCTTTGACAACTTCTCACTCAAGTCATTTAAAAACCAATTAATCTTATCTACAATTCATAACTTTGATTGATAGTTTTGTAATACCTAAGTTGAATTATTGAATTAAACAATATTTGTTTTAATAATGTACACTCTTGCAGAAATAAAATCACGATGGTGGGCTCCGCGCTTCGAACGCCATTATGGCGAAGAGAGCTAGAATAGGTATAAGAAATAAAAAATAAACCAATATTATTTTAAATGTCTTTATTGAAACATACTAGGGTATTTTTGTTAAAAATAAACATTTTTTTCATTTTTTCAATCTTGATCTTTGATTATACGTCCTACAAACAAAGGTAGTACGTCGCTTCTCAAAATAAAGATGTAGGGATGGTCGGCTACAAATTGTTTTGGTGGTGGGGGTATAAAATGACCCGAACGAATAAAATTCACTTGAGCTACAACAATAAAAAATTAGTATCTACATTATTAAAGTATATGTAAACCTAATGAAAGCAACTTGGATGTTCGAAAATCAAAATTGCGAAAAACCCAATATGAAGCCCAAAACCCAATATGAAGCCCCAAACCCAATATGGTGAATGCAGCGTTAAGAGATGAAATGCATAAAGAGCCTCAATTTCAAAATTAAAATTTAATAATAAAAAATAATTAATTTAGAAAAAAACTTGAGTTTTTGTATTCTTTATTTTTTAAAAAAATGTAAAAAATTATTACAACTTAATTGATCAGTCCTTAATTTTACGTCCTACAAAAATTACTGTATTGTTAATTTTTAAAATAAACAAAAGCGGGCGAGTGGCTATAAATGATTTAGGTGGTAGCACCCTTTTATATAACCCCATACGATATCCTCTAGTTTCATCTAAAAGTAAATACAAGTTATTTTGAAAATTACACAAAAATTAACAACAAAAATGCCCCCAAGCAATGATGCATGGAAAAATCCAAAATGAGACGTATTTCAAAAATATTAATATATATTCGGGTCTTCTAGTCAGGTTAGCACCCAACTAGAATTTGTGTTATTCTCATAGAAACATCAAGTGCCAAGATTATAGACGTCTTGCCACACACCTGAAAATAAGAAGAAAGAAAAGTTTTTAGGACGAGTTCGCCTGTTGGAAACTTTTGCTGGTTCTCATCCACCATAAAATATTAAATGTTGCTAATATTAAGTAAAATAATCGGCACTAGGTGATTTGACCCCCGAGGTAAATTGATCACCGGTAATTTCACCCCTTGACAATTAAATCTCCCTGGTAAATTGGTCCTCGGTAATTTTACCCCCGGCAATGCTTCTTTTAGGGGCAATTTTGCTAAAGAAAAATCATAAACTAACTCTTTACTATATTCCAATCGATTCCTCCCACGTCATCAACAATAAAAATCAGAGTTACAGCCAGTGGCGTAACCAGCCCCCCCCCCTCCCCGACATGAATAATTTGAAATTTGAAATGATCCTTTTATACATTTTGTCTAATAAACCCTTTGTCCGGCTTTTTAAAAATATCAATGAAAAATAAAAAAATTTTTGTGCTTGAAATCTTTTTATTGGGCGCTTGACCGCGGCGCTAATAAAAATCGACTCGCTGTGCTCGTGCCCTCCCCCCCCGAACTAAATTCCTGGCTACGCCACTGGTTACAGCCATATGCTCAGATGTAAAGCCGAGTAATATATACTCAGAGTACTAACAGTGTGCATTTTTGTAGGTTAGGTAAATCCGGAGGGTCTGGGGGGCGTGGAACGCCCTCCAGTGCATCCTTTGTTAATTATCTCGATGGTAAATATCTCGAAACGTTGATAACTGAATAACCCGTGAAGAATGAGGAAATAGTGCACTGGAGGGCATTCCATGCCCCCAGACCCTCCGGATTATTCCTACGTTTTGTGCTTTTAAAAGTTTCTGTTACCATAGCATACGCTGTGATAATAAAACATTTCAACTGTTTTTTTTAACTATGGGGCATAGAATAATGCCCTCCAGTGCAATCTAAGATTATTCCCGAATTTCTTATTTTTTAAGAATTTATGTGGCGGTGCAAGAGCAGCTAGGGCCCGTAAGCAAATGTACAAAACGGCCCCCTAAAATACAAAGTATTTATTTTGAATTGCGTATATTATTTAAAAATCTCTTTTTCTGGATTTACTACCCTTTATGGTCTCGGGCCCCTAAGCATTGCTTATATTCGCTTATTTATGTCACTGCCACTGGTTGCCATGAAGGTGTCAATCCGGGGGGCGTGGAACGCCCTCCAGTGCATTCTTTGTTGATTATCTATATGGTAAATATCTCGAAACGTTAATAACTGAATAACCCGAATATATTCTTATAAAGAATAAAAACATAACCGATCCATATCTTCGCGCGGATATCTCTTTTACACGCGACTTTGCTAAAGAAAAATCATAAACTAACACTAACCTATATATATTGGGGATGAAATTACCGGTGACCAAATTACCGGAAGATCAAGTCACCTTATGACCAAATTACCGGAGGTAAAATTACTAGGGGATCAAATTACCGGGGACCAAATTGCTGGGGGTCAAATTACCGGCTACGAAACTAATTACCATTTTACAACATGACAAATGTGAAATTTCAGTTGGCTGACCGAAAACAGGCGAATTAACTTTAACTCTTTAAGTTTATATCCTACACTGAAAAAAATGGTTTATCATATTGATGAAAAATACATCCATTTTTTTCAGTGTATGTTAAACGAGAACCGGCTAATTGGCCCCTCCTATCATATCATATGATATCTTTCTAAATTTGTCAGCTTTTCCATATTTCTCCATTCCAAAAATAATCTTTAAATGAACATAAACTAGTCGGACTGCTTATCGTTAGAAGTCACAAATGACTTACTCGAGTACCGCCTCCTAATTGATATTCTCGCATGGTATAATATATTATTATCTATTGCAGAAATAAAATAATTATTACTTTATGCAGTGGTTGTGATGAGACGTCTTGATTTAAGAAATATAAGTAGTTTTGCATATTCATTAACTATAGAATGTCTATTATCGTTAATTGCAACTTCAAGTTCCTTTTCACACTTCACTGTGAAACAACATAATCCACTCGAATGGAAAATAATTATAAATAATCAAACAAAAAAAATAAATTTACAAAATTATCAAAATTTATTTTTATTAAATAAAATTATGATTAACTTATAATTCTAAAACTATAAAGTCCTAATTGAATTTCCTATTTGTTATAAATAAAATAGGTTTGTTCTCTTCTTCTTTCTTTTATTTATTTATTTTTGCCATTCACCTACACCACCGAAAAAAAAAGCAGAAAAGATAAGAAAGAAAAGTAAATTACAAAAGAAGAAAAAAGAAGTTTAGCGAAATAAAAATAAAAAAATCGATCGACAAGAAGAAAATTGAAAAAGAAGATATAAAAAGTTGAAAAAATTTTGTTTACAGAAAGTAAATAGTATATTGTTTTATTAGAAGCGAACGTGTAACTTTTATCAAACAATTGCACACGAGTCACGAAAAGAACATTCGCTCCGAATAAAATTAATATATTATGCTAGCTTTTCTTAAAACTTAAAAAATTATTATTAAATAAAATAAAGTAAACTTTTGGATTCACTTTACTTTATTTTTCTTTTGTTTTACAAAATTGACTAACACTAAATTACACGATTAGGTTCTACAATCTTGTCGATCGTCCAATGAAGAAGTGAATTCCTTCGATTTTTAGGTAGAAAATAAATGGATGATCTGCTTGGAATTCTTTAGGTGGTAAAGGTGGTAGTATGGGCAACGATGCAGGAACCAAAAAAACTGTAAAAATTATAACGGTTATTCAAATCATACTGGGCTATTTTTTTATAAAAAAAAATTCGGCTCTGGTGTTCGGCATGGTAAAAGAGTGCATAAAGCAGAAAAGTGCAATGTTGTGACCAAAATTTCTAATCGATTAAAATACTCGATCAATTAAATGGGCAATTAACGCCAACTGGCTGGTTTTATCATAGGGAAAGCCAATCAAATAAAATATTAATCAAGTAATTTATATAATACTTATCAATCGGTAATAAATTATCAAACTATAAAAAAGGAAATGAAACTTACACATTAATATTAAGTCGATGCGAAACGACCAATGAACAAAACGATTCGTTCGCACCTTTTCAAAAAAAGTAAAAACGGACGATCGGCTTGGAATTGCTTCGAGTTTTGAAATTGGATTTGTATGGATTTCTCTACTAGCTCAACTGAAATTAATTATAATTTACGTAATTCTTCTATATCACGCAGATATGCACGCAACTGCATTCCTGTGCAATAATTAAACGAAGAAATAACCAATTATTGACAATCCAATTCTGAACAACATAATTTCCAAAAAAAAAAATAGCACGGAAATTGCAGTTTCCAATGAACAAACTGTGCATAAAATTTCTTTAAAAATTGCAACAGGTGGAATTTTTGCAAGGTTTTCATCTAAGGTCAAATGGGTCCATGTGTCTATTTAAATTTTTTTCAAAAAAAATAAATCAGGTATTTTGAAAAAAATTTAAAAATAATTTTTGCCTAAAAAATGTCCTACTTTATAGTATGGACTTGTTAAAAAAACAATGTTGGGTAATTTTATTATCAGCATAGAAATGTAGGTTAGTGCATTGCGTTTAATTAGCTAGAAATGCTTAAATATTTCCAAACTTGTAAAAAATATATATATGTTATTTGGTAATTACATTTCATATCATAAGTTAAATTTACGGTTAATATAATTTATTCGTTCCGAATGCGCGAATTTAATTAATAAAATCAACACTTCTAATTTAATAATTAATGGGTTTCGGTTCATTATAACGACCCAGAAGTAATACTCCATGTGATGACTTAATGTAGTAAATAAATGGATGATCGGCTATGAGCGAAATTGGCTCGAATAATGGATATTCTATTGATAATGTAATGACGGCATGGGCTAAAATTTAAAGAAAAATGTTAGAAATCACACATATTCAAAAATGGGTTAGTCGGTAAAGTGAAAATTAAATAAAAATGAAAAATCAAAAAATAATTTGTAACCTATAACCAATAGAGATAGTAAATATACTGAAATATAGATGGCGCTAGTGATTTTAGGGATATAAATAATTTTCACTTTTCACATGGATGAATCGCTTTCCTTACACAAATGAAGTTTTTCTAAACTAAGAATCTGGAAGTGATAACCGCCCCAAAAACAGCACTTCTTGACTTTTCGCGAAGCGTATGATGAAAATGAAAGGATGATTAGCGAAGTATGACACATTTACGCTCTCTCCCGAACCAATTCGGTCGATGACATCCACTGCAAACAATGGAAATATTATTTAATTTCTTTTCTATAGAAACATTACACCATCACCGCACAGCAAAACGCATAAAACCCATCACCGATTCATACTACGTGGGATATACAGTTAATTTTTGTTTACACACAAAATATTCAAATACTTTTACCTCCGTAGAAATACATACTAGTCTACCTATAAGCTTATTTCAAAAAAAATAATAAGTATAATATTTTGGTATTCTCCAATCTTTTATTTGAAATGAATTACAAAATAAGTGTTGCTCAAACACATTAAGGATTGTTTATTCTTCCGACAAATGTATTTACGCCATTTATGGTCAAATAAAATAAAAATGGATGATTGGCTTCAAATTCGTACGG
Source organism: Cantharis nigra (assembly GCA_958510845.1). Taxonomy (NCBI): domain Eukaryota; kingdom Metazoa; phylum Arthropoda; class Insecta; order Coleoptera; family Cantharidae; genus Cantharis; species Cantharis nigra. Next base: position 45,353,287 of record OY294030.1, on the reverse strand, counting down.
TCTTTTATTAGGTAGTATCAGAACCCTATCGACCATAATAACTAAAAAAAATAGGAAGTGTTAGTTCATGTGCAAGTTCATTCTATTAAATATTGTGCTAAGTACAATGTTAATGGATTAATGTAGCATATCTATCGACAGTATTTGTTAGTAAATTATATTTTTCCTTCGGACTATTTCAAGGTAGGGCGCGCTTCCGAGCGCGGCTCAGGACAAGTCGCACCACGCAAGGAAAAACTGAGAAATTGTGAAAAAAATTTATTAAAATAATATTACAAACATATTATTTAAGGATTATTTATTTTGCCTACGAATACAATAACTCCGTTGACATTCAAATAAAACAAGAATGGATGATCGGCTTTAAATGGGTAAATTATAGGCGGATTGAGTTCTACAAGGCCGCTTAGTCCTCCAACTGCGATAACTAAAAACATAAAAGAACACAAAAACTAATTTCAAGCTCGTAAAAGTTAAGTTAATAATTAATTAACAAAAGCTCGACAGAATTTGTTAGTAAATTTTATTTTTCCTTCTGACTATCTCAAAGTAGGGCGCGTTTCCGAGTGCGGATCAAGACAAGTCGCACCTGCACGCAAAGAAAAATTGAGAAATATGCGAAACAATTTATTATAATAATATTACAAACATATTATTTTCCATATCTGAAGGATTATTCATTTTGCCCACGAATATATTTACTCCGTTGACATTCAAATAAAACAAGAACGGATGATCGGCTTCAAATGGGTAAATTTTGGGCGGATTGAGTTCTACAAAGGCGCTTTGTCCTACAATGCCGATAACTAAAAACATAAAAAAACACAAAAACTAATTTGAAGCTCGTAAAAGTAAACAGCAACAAAGCACAGAGAGAAATATTACACAATTGTGCAGAAAAATGACACAATTGGGTACTTTTTCTGCACAATTGTGTAAATTAGTAACATTTCTCTCTGAGAAGCTCAAGCAAATAATTAGCGAACACAAAAAGTTCAAGCCACATAATGAAATGTTAATTATGATAATTTAACCTTTTCAGGTTCAAAATCAACCTACATTTTGATTTATGAAATTTAAAAAACTGGGTAATTTATTGGTGAAAAATATTATCCTACACAGGACGATTAAATCTGCCTGCTAGTATATTTACGCCATCAACTTTCAGATAAAAGAAGAACGGATGGTTAGCTTCAAACGAGAACATCTCCAAACCGCCTATTATTAATGGTACAATCGCTAAAAAAATATGAGACTTTTAGTTAGAGGAAACATTAAATAATTCAAAGCGAAGAAGAAAGTTTGCCTGACTCTTGTACCTTTTGCGAAAATCGGGAAAAAACTCAATACAGGTCGAGTTCGCCTGTTTTCGGCCAGCTAACTAAATTTTCATAAAATAATAATTTTTACTTTGTATTTGCAGGGTTATGTGCATTTGATTTTATATTCTATGGTGGACGACAACCAGCAAAGGCCGGTAACAGGCAAACTGACTCTATATTTGCAATATTTGCAGTATCTTCCAGTTGCGTAGCGTAACTAATATGCTGCCCTTCCCTACACAGAACGAATATTATTGCAAAAATAGTTTATTTTTGAAAACTCTTAGGCTAATTAAAATACAACATATATATTCTGGAACATTAAGGATTAGTGTATCTACCAACAAATATATTTATGTTATTGACGCGTAAGAAAAACAGATATGCATGATCAGCTTCGAAGGAATAAATCTTGGCTAGGGGGTAATATTCAAGTCCTGACAGCAACGCAATAGATACTAGAACAAAATAAAAAGTTTAAAAAATTAGATATATCTAATTTTCTTGCTATATACCACTGAAGTTCGAAACACCATTCATATTCAGCCAATTAAAGCTTTCCAAGGTCATACAAAAAAGCGAAGAAATGAAAAATGAAAGAGTTTATTGTAAAAATTTGTACAAAAATGTTATGTTATACAATCAAAGGATTATTGATTCTGCCTGTAAATACATTCACATCATTAACATTCAGATAAAACAGGAATGGATGGTCAGCTTCGAATGGGAGGATTCGAGGTGGACGAAACTCCAAGAAACTTGTAAAGTTTACTATCACAACTAAAAATAATATAAAATATTATTAAACAAATCGTAATTTGAGAAAGTCAAACAGAATACAGAAGTTGCTTACACATCGGCTATTTATACTATATATAGAATAAGATAATCAAGTTCTTCTAACAAGCAACTGGTCGTTCGAACAGTCGGAAAAAAAATTAGAAATTTTTCGAAATGAAGAACACCGGTACCACCCGTAGTAGAAGCAATCATCCTAATATCCTATTATTGTGAGTACCGAGTTTACCTAATAAAGAAAACTCGTAAAAAATGAAATTGTTTATTAATAAAAAAGATATTACAAAATTAAACCATCAAATAATTTGGACAAACCAACCATGCTGCATTGATGGAATTTTAAGTTATGTAAATGCCAGTAACATCCTAATGACTTTTTAATCTGCCTACGAAAATTTTCACGTCATTAACATTCAAGAAAAACAAGAATGGATGGTCGGCTTCAAATGAGAAAAGTTTTGGTGGATCTAATTCTACAAATGCGCTCGCAAATTGTATAGATACTAAAAAATAAAGAAAATTCAGGTTTATTATTCAGGTTCAGGTTTATATATAATTGCAAGCAGAAAAAAGAAAATCTTTTATTAAAGAAAAAAAGCTTAAATGTATCCATTCATTCAGTAATCCGGCTTTTCCTAACCCATGGTGTAAAACACTATTGGTAAAATGTGTTCCCGTTTTCGTTTTATTCACAAAATAAAACCAAATTATGGAAAATGAATATTTATTGTATTTGTTTTACAAAACTATATGTCATACATTCAGAGATTATTTAATCTGCCTACGAATGCATTCACGCCGTTAACGCTCAAATAGAACAAGAATGGATGGTCGGCTTTAAATGGGAAAATTTTTGGTGGATCGAATTCTAGAAAAGCGCCCTCTAATTGTATAACTACTGAAACAAATAAAATTCGGCGTTATTATTCAGTTTCAGATTTCATGCAGAAATAATTTTTTTGTTACAGAAAGAAAATCAAGAAATTGAAAAAACATTACTAAACGGCAGCTTAAATTTATCCATTCGTTCAGTAATCTGGCTTTTCTTGACTCATGGTGCAAAACACTATTGGTAAAAACTTTTCTTGTTTTCGTTTTATCCACAAAATAAAACTAAATTTTGAAAAATGAAAGTTTATTGTATTTGTTTTACAAAACTATATGTTATACATTCAGAGATTATTTAATCTGCCTACGAATGCATTCACGCCGTTAACGCTCAAATAGAACAAGAATGGATGGTCGGCTTCAAATTGGAAAATTTTTGGTGGATCGGATTCTACGAAAGCGCTCGTAAATTGAAAGATTACTAAAACACAACAAAATTCAACGTTAAAATTTTTCCCAAAGTCCCCCCGTACTTTTCACAAAAATATTTGTTGTGTCTAAGAATTTTATACCGAATGTGGAATTTGCCCGCGGGCTGGTGTACAAAAAAAATAATATATCCATACATGTTATTGCGTGTAACTTTTCCTTTTAAAGAAGGTAAAAGTAAAGGAGAGCAAATAAATAAACGATTTAGCATTGCAATTTTTTTATGGTGCAATTCCATAATCTGCATGTCTGCAAAATTTCGATATTTCTGTTTCTAAACAGTCATTATAATTGCGTTCCAAAATTTTGGATAATTTCCCCGTTATCTTCGTCCCTCGTTTTGGTAAAATAAAGTTAAAAAAATAATAGGTTTATTCGGAGAAAAATGCAATGACAATATTATCATCGATAATAAAACAGGGTCACAGGCACATTATCAAATCAGCTTTATGCAGCTATAAAATTTTAAAAAATGATTTACATTTTTAAAAATTATGGATTAATGTATCTGCCTACAAATACATTTATGCCTTTGATGCGTAAGAAAAACAAATATGGATGGTCAGCTTCAAACGGGAAAATCTTTTGTCGTAAGCAAAATCCCGACAATACAAAAAATATTTCAACGAAAAAATATTTGGAATTTCACGGGGTCATTGATATATTATAATCTGATTTTTTATAAATAAGATGCAAAAAAACCGGAAAAATAGTTAAATTATGCTTGCAATTAGTTTGTAATTGCTACCCGACACTAATTATTGGTTATAATACCCATTTTTTGCCTATTTAACATATTATAATCAAGGATTTTGCAGTATAACGCTGTCAAAAAAATTAAATAGCCAGGCTTTTCCCACGAAAGCGTTCGCATGGAAAGAATTCATCTTTAAATATTTTGATTTGGACTTTGAAGTAGTTAGTTCAACAGGGGCCATCAAATGGTCCAAGTTAATTCACCAAACCGAACAAATCAGTTTTCTACCACCGGAACACAAAATCGTCATACAAACCTGTGTTTTATTGAAATTAAAAGTTTATTAGGATCCAACCACATCTTACTCGACTTTCAACGTAAGTTGATTATTTAAATTATTAAAAAATATAAAATTTAGTTTATTAAAATAAAATTGCTACATAAAAGGCATTTAAGATTTAATGTATCTACCAGTGAATACAGTAACACCATTAACGCGCAAATAAAAGAAAAATGGATGATCGGCTTCAAAAGGATATACTTTTGGTCGAGGATACACCTCTATCGAAGCCATGTATGCGACGACTTGTGCTAAAATTTCATAAAATTAAAAAATGATACATAAACATGTTAAGATATCACCAGTGTTCGATTTAACGATTGCGAGGTAGGAGTAAAATTTAATCAAGTTTAACGAGTGATATTTTTGAAAATGCAATTATATGAAAGACAATGTAGTTTTGCATTAGTAAATGAAATACCAGCGATTATTTAAATTTTCCTAGCAATTTTAATTCATCAAGCACACGGTCGTGCAAAAACCCAATTGTTTTTTACGATATTTCAATATCTATTAATTCAGATCTTTTCGGTGAAACTAGGTGATTTTGCTCAAAAATCATAAACTAACACTAACCTACATAAGCGATATATATCTGCGCGAGAATTTCAGAGTAATATATACTCAGAGAACTAACAGAGTGCATTTTTGTAGGTTGGCCATTAATAACATAAAATGAAGGTGCAAATCCGGGGGGTCTGGGGGGCGTGGAACGCCCTCCAGTGCATTCTTTGTTAATTATCTCGATGGTAAATATCTCGAAACGTTGATAACTGAATAACCCGTGAAAAAAAAGTAAATAGTGCACTGGAGGGCATTCCATGCCCCCCAGACCCCCCGGATTATTCCTACGTTTTGCGTTTTTAAAAGTTTCTGTTATCATAGCATACGTCCGAATGCTATTCGAATATCCCGAATTTCTTATTTTTTAAGAGTTCCAAGAACTGGAACGTCTTGTGCGTTTATGTGGCGGTGCAAGAGTAGCTAAGGCCCGTAAGCAAATGTACAAAACGGGCCCCTAAAATACAAAGTATTAATTTTGAATTGCGTATATTATTTAGAAATCTATTTTTCGGGATTTACTACCCTTTATGGTCCCGGGCCCCTAAGCATTGATTACATTCGCTTATTGATATCACCGCCACTGGTTGCCTCTTAATATCATAAAATGAAGGTGTCAATCCGGGGGTCTGGGGGGCGTGGAACGCCCTCCAGTGCATCCTTTGTTAATTATCTCGATATCTCTAAACGTTAATAACTAAATAACCCGAATATATTCTTACATAAAGAATAAAAAACACTGTAACCTACATAACCGATCCATATCTTCGCGCATATATCTCTTTTACAAGCGATTTTGCTAAAGAAAAATCATGAACTAACACTAACCTACATAACCGATGCATATTTGCGCGACGATATATATATATATTTTTGGTATACATTAGGTCAGTCGCAGGATGACGGTCATGGACGAAATTGATCAAATCTCTAATCCAAACTACCTGTACGTAATAATGCAGTTTTTACGTAATTCCTGTATAAACCATTAAGGTTTGATAAATCTACCAGTAAATAAAGTAGTTTGCGGTTCTTCGAGTTTCAAGTAGAACAAAAATGCTCGATCCGCTTCAAATTCATATGTTTCATCGGGAGGCATAGCAGCTCCTTCGATCACTTCTAGAAAATGTAGTAGAAGTTAAAAAAAAAATTTTAAATAAAAAATAACCGAAACAAAAAACAAACTACTAAAAAAGGTGCGGTATATTTACAAACAAACATGTGCAACGAATTTGGGTTACCCCAACATTTACTTCGGTCGTTTTCGACACTTCGAGGGATTGTCTCCCTGTTTGAAAATCCGGCTCTCTGATTGGTCGATTCGACAACAATTAGCTTCAAAGCGTGCAAGTCTACCAAGCGTGAGTTCATCTTAATATTAGATAAAATAACACACAAAACGTAGATTATTCGTTTATTATAACCCAATAGGAGTCGGTATATCTAATTATATATTACAAAATACTACTTCTGTAAAAAAAGTAAAACTAAACAAATTGTTAAGGTGCGGAGTATCTACCAACAAACAGGTGTGCAGCCGATTTGTGACTTAAAATAAATACGAATGGATGATCCGCAACAAATTCCGAAAGTTTAAGTTTCCGTATTCCACCCGATCGTGATACCGCAATTGCTGAAAAGTTAAAAAATATTTAACAGAAATAATAATAATAATCAAAGCCAATTTTTGCAAGTTAATTGAAACTGTTAATTATGGATGTGCGCTGATATAAATTTTCTCTAGGTCATTTAATTAGTCACAAATAACATACACATAAGAAGAAATTTAAGAAAATTAAGTTGTAATTTTGTTAAACATGAAATGCAATGTCTTAGAATTTACATGATACCGCTACCTCAACCTCAAGTTCCTTTGTAATAAATATTTCAAATATTGATCAAAAACATTGGAAACAGACAGACTGAAGACCTTAGAAGCAGATAGACAAATCAACTATCGAAAAAATCAGATCAGAAATGAAAACCAAGGAGAATAATTACAATGGAAATTTTCTTCAGTTACGTGCTGTTATTGGTTATTGTGTCGTCCTAATAAAGCGAAAAGTTCTCCAATTTTCAGCACGAACAAGAAAGAATGATCAGCAATAAATTGGACAGGTGGTGCGAGTGAGTCCAAGGCAGGTGAAGAAACCCTATTCTTAACAACAGCTGAAAAAAAACATTTGATTAGGATATTGTTAGTATTTTTTTATGCAAACTAGCAGGATTTATTAATTTTGAAAATAGCTGAAAAATTAAAAGAATTAATTTTAATATGACGAAGATGATAGATCTTTTCAAGATCCATCTTTTTGATGAAACTAATTTTTTTTGAAGAAACGAACATAGGCTACATTTTTAAGAAATCATTGAAGTATGTTGTTACGTCACTGGGCTGATCATTCAACGTTCGGTTAACGAAAGTAATGAAAAAATAAGATCGAAAATGTGGTTTTATTTAAAAAAACGCAGTTACAGATTTATAATTATTCCACATTGATGTGTCGTCCCATGAAAACTACTAAATCGTCAATTTTTAAAATAAAAAGTAAAGGATGATCGGCAATAAATTCTACAGGAACTTGTTTGGGTACAGCAATCGAAGCGACTCTAGACATTGATACTGCAAGAAAAACGGAATATTAGAAAAATACACAGAGATAATACTTTTAGCAATTTAGCAGATGATGACCTGGTGTTACGCCCAAAATGATGCAAAAATCAAACAACAATCAAAACCCAGTTTTTAGCCACTCAATAAACTGGGGCTCAAATATGTTAGTAAAATACCAATTAATGTAACCAGGAAATTTTCTTCCTTAAAACTTAAATTATATCCAACCTGGAATTTTAAGAAAAAATTCGAACCAGAAACCTATAACAATTTTCTACGTCATTGGTTTTGTATTTTCCAATCAGACTGGGTGCTGAGTTGTTCAGGAGTACCCAGGGATTTAGCTCCTCGATTATTTCAGAGCAAATAATAAATATTAATAAATTCAAAAATATGGCTTACCATCAATGCTTGCTTTTGTTTTTCGACGTTCACTTGAACAAATCCGACACAAAATTTTTTTTTAATAATGAGATTTTTCAAATTTTATTTAGTTGTATACAGTGTGTTCAACTACAAGTCAAAATTTTGATGTCAATTAGCATTGTTAAATCTCCCCACAAAAAAGGTCAAGTTTTGAATTTTTAATTGAAATAAAAATGGGTTATCAGCAATGAAATGTCGTCCCTGAAACCCGGATTTCGCCAGCGCGAGTCCTGAAAAAAATTGTAATACATATTTTAAGCAATATAAAAATATAAAATATGTATGTACAAAACTGCTGACTATAGTGTTGAGTAAGCAAGTGGGAAATGTCACACTATTTACAAAATTTATTCAGTTTGCATCGCTGCATGTTCAATATTGGAATATTATGTACAAATATCGAGGTGTGAGAAGTTCCTTCGAGATTAAGCCGAAGTAGAAAATATAAAAGTGAAAATAGAGGCTTATCCCCATGAGTTACTGAGTTTTTCGATCAGTCGAAAACCTTAGGTTTAACTAATAATCCGCTAGTTTTAAGCGATAACCAATACAAAGCAGACAATCCAAAATACTCTAATATAGCAAAACTCCGTAGTGCGAATTTACCACTACTGCAAACTTTTTGCAATATAATTTAATATTTTTATAGGTTTTTTCGGCTAAGAAAATTTATTAAGTCTGGAAACGTGGATCCCGAACCACGGGGTACGCAAGATTTGCTTTTTCATTGAGAATATCGAAAAGCTTAAGAGTAAACAAACTCATTTCGCTGCAACATATGTGCTATATTTATGTGCATAATAATTTGTTAAATTTCTCTCCTAATTTATTTAATTGTATGGGTTATTTATTATATATTAATAAAAGTATCGATAACAAATTTACAAATAACTACCTATTGAAATAGAAAATATAGGTATGCGAATAATTTAATTTTTTTACTTCTATAATAGGTTAATTGGGTACGACTATTTACGTTTATGCCAAGTACCTAATGATAATAATTTTTAAAATTAAAATATAAATTAAATTTTAATTTAAAAACATTAAATATATAATATTAAAAATTTTGAAAAATTGTATAAGGTGGAGTGCTGAAAGCACTCAGAAAGGAATAAAAATATACTAGCTACGTTCCGTTCTGCAAGATTGCGTTTACATGGATTCAAAACTGTCAACTGTGTTCAAAATATTATGCAGCCAAACCGGACACAGAAGTCAACAACTGCGTTATTTTGCATTTAAAAATTAAAATTAATTCAAGGATTTCAAGTTTCTCAGCTTATCAGTTGAGTCTAGCACAAACAAGTATTTTTTTGATTCTGCATTTATTTAATTTACCCAGCCTACATTGTTACGAAACCATGTCAAGAAGTTTCAAGATTTTATTTTTATCGATAAATTTATTATAAATGAATAGTCCTGAAAGTGGCCCAATAAACCGAAACCGGTCGACGCATAGCTTTTGTTTTTTAAAAATGAAAAATTAAAATTTCGGACCATCCGATCTCGACCACAGTTTACTTATGGTTTTGCCACACCTAAATTTGAAAGTCGTCGTACATTATGTAATCAATTGATATAACTAAATAGAATTATTTTTATAAACCAGTCCGGTATGCAATCAATCGTATAAATATATCAATTTGCCTGCAAGACACAAATAATTGGGCATTACCGATTATTTTCTCACTTTCGAAGCAGGCTAGCAACCTAAACAAGAAAAATTGGAATATCCTCTTCCTCGATCAGTTTTTATGAAGAAAAACATAAATTATTATTCATTACCAATCCGTACTTTTCGACAACACTATCGGTAATGAAATCTTAATTAGTTTAATTAAAAAATGTTTATTTAATATTAATTAGTGTCTGAAGTATTCAACTTTCCGCAACTATGAATTAATTAGTGTACACAGTGTAATCATAATTAATTCCTTAATCAGCAACCACAACATAAGATTATGTAGAGTGAATTATTAAAATGACACGGCTGTAATGTATTCACGATTAAATAACCATAAATTATATTGCAATAATAATATATAAGGTAATATATTGTAAAAGTGCACCAAACCGACGGATAGGTGCTTTAATACAAAATTGACTACGCAAATTCAACAAATAAAAGCAAAACTACGAAAGCATTCCCAAAAATTCTATATTTCATTTTAAATTTTGTTGGCAACAGCCAAGGCTTTTAGCAACAACAACAGCAAAGGCTTAAGGCTTTTAGCTGCTTTTAAAGCGGCCCACAAAGAAAATATCCCCTTTGTTTTTCAAACAAAAAACAAATGGACGATCGGCAACGAATGTGGCAGTTTCGGGATCTGGACGAGCCATGCCTGGTACAAATATAACTGAAAGCGAAATGATAAAAGTTGTAAGCATAGGTCAAACAATAATATTGTTCAACATTAAAGAAGCAAAAGTTGGAAGCACAGTGAAAGATTCAAGAGAAAAAGCTAAAGCTAGTAAATGTTCAAACAAAAACTCACCAGCGGTAGCTGCAGCAGCGGTGGTTCCCTCTTCTTCGACTTCGATGAAAGCCTTTTGGATAACTTTGCTGATTTTCAAAGACTCTTGGTTGGCGCCAATTCCGGTGAAGTCGGCATTATCTTCAAAGGCATCGACAATTCCCAACTGTAATAAAACAGAAATGAAATATGGAAATTGGATAAACGTGCGCACTTACGTTTTGTAAAATAGGTTTAAACTTAATGGTAGTTTCGATCTTGAATTTGGGGAGAACCACATGGACGCGTTCGAAAGAGTAGGAAGGTTGGACGAGAACTTTCTCGATGTTAGCTTCTAAGGCGCCTAAACCTTCTTTATCGTTGGGCAAAACAATGGTCATGCTGATATCGCCGCCTTTGTAGGGCATTTCCAAAAATTTGGCATTCAATTCTTGGCTTTCGTAGTATCGGTACGAGTGGGTTTGTTCCATCATGTCGATTTCGACTTTATCGTTGTTGTTGAGGAAGAAGTCGCGTTTCCTGGTTGCGTACTTCTCAAATTTGCTGTCCCAGTTTCCGTGGAAATACATGGCATTGATCAAAACCAAACGGGTATCTTCGTCCAAATCGTCTTTGCTGATCAAGTCTTTGATTTTGTCGTGAGTTTGTTTTTCGACCCAGGAATTCATTGTTTTGGCAGCTACTTCGCTTTGGGTGAAATCGATATTGTCGATTTCGGCTTGGAATACGTTAACGGCGGTTCCCTTGTAAGAGTCGCTAATTTGGAAGGACTCTTTAACGTAAATTTTGTTGGCGCTGCTCAAATTGTAGAATTCGTTGCCTTGGAGCTTTGGTGCCAAAGCACTGAAAGTTTGTTGGACAAGTTCGGGCGTTTCGGGAAGCTGTAAGCCGTCCGTGAGTTGTTTGGCGGTGTTGCCTTTGGCACCGGCATGGACGAGTGCGAGAACAACGTCGACGGAAAGGGGGCACACCAAGAAGTTGCCCGAATTGGATTTTAGTAATTCCTGTAAAATAAAAAAAAATTTAATATCGGGCAATTGAAAGCTACTAGCTGCTCAGCTGCCGGCTGAGCCCTCCTAGATATAATTAAATGCAATTGCACTGGATTTCCGCTTTCCAAGATTAGGACATTGAAGCACACACCTATCGAAAAGACCCACCTATGTTAAATAACATCATTAATGTAGGACAGAGCAAATTTAAATAATATTGCATATTATTTTAGTTAGGTAATTAGGTAAGGGTGGCGTCTCACGTTCCTCTAAGAGACGAAAGTCTACGCCACTGATGTATTTAGGAATTTAAATATCGCGGGTTGTTCACAGTTTATTGCCATATTTTGAAGAAAATTTAATAACAATAACATTTTACAAAGGGAAACCACCTCCGAGAATAATAAATCACAGTAACAATTAAAAATAAGTTTGAAAATAATTTGTTTGTGGGCAAAAACAGAAATAAAATAAGACAGATATGGTAAATTTACGAGAAGTAATTTAAAAAAATGTATGCAACATAATAATAACATCACATAATAATACTATTTAAATATTGGGAACAGGTCTGTAACGTTCACTATTGAAGAATGCAGACTTTACAGATAGAAAAAAAATTTATAATTACTATTGTGGAAATAATTTACTTTTCAAAACTGGAACAATGGCGTATCAAAAGGGTTTCGATACTTTAATTGCATGGAATCGGGCCGGGTAAACCCCCCTACTATAAAATATAGGAACAGAAGTTGTAAATTTAATTAAAACACTCTCGGTTTTTTTTGCAATAATTTAATATTTTTTAATAAATAATTCAATAGGAAAAAATTATAGACAGGTCTGTTAATGCAAATAAATTTTTTTTGCGCCAGTCTGCGGTGTTGGAACTCTTTCGTAGACTTTTTCGCGACAAAAAATTCAATTTAAGTGTTTAAAATTATGTCGGACAATCTGGTATTTCACGATAAATATTAATTTTTGACTAATTTTTGAAAAACACTGTTTGATAATATTATTTATATGGAAATATTAAGAAAGTGGAAAAGAAATTATCATCTGTGAGAATTAAACTAATATCAATCACTTTCATCGCCTGTATTGGTTTGATAGACGTTTAATTACAAGGACTAAAAAAATCTCTCACTCCTTATATATAAAATGTGTTCTTTACTTAATCGTCGCAGAAAAGAAGTAAGCTAACCTAGTGGTAGTTCGAATTTTCTACTAGACATATTTTCTAAGGTAGGAGGGTCAGTGTTCCGACAAATGCTAGACATACAAGCTCAATTAATTAAACCCCATGTCTCTAGTCATGATTTAAAGTTCAGTGAGTGCTTCCACCCTGTATATAGCTGGTGTAACTTAATTTTTTGTGTTAGTTTACTTTGTTAACGTGGGTATGTACAATAAAAATTATCTCAAGATGCCCCGGCGTTCGGTTATCAATTCAATTTTTTGTTGCATAATTTTGATAAACAGAAATTAATTAATTACAATTTTTTGTAAACACAAATTAAATATTTTTAATTACAAAGTCAAATCCAGTTGATTGTTACTTTTTTATTTGACAAAATTTATTTCAACCCTAAATTCGGGAATACTCCGGTTACTGCGGTCATTATTTAGTTATTTTTCACAGACGGCCCTGACCAAAGTGGTATTTTCAAAATTAAAATTTTAAATTAATCAGTAATTTTAAAACCACCGATCATCCATTTTCTTAAGGACGCTGGATAGCAAAATAATGAAAAATTTGATCCTTTTCCTACGTTAAAATATTTAAAATCTTAACTTTCAGAAACCACCAATCACAATGCACATGAAATTGCTATGGATTATGGCATTGCTGGGCGTTGCGAAATCAGCTAGCAAACTAAGAGAACACTTCAAATGGCAAGCCTTGGACTACGCTTATCCTTCGGAGGAAGAGAAAATGTTGGCCCTATTGAGCAAAAGCTTCATTCCAGAAAACAACCTGCCAGTTGGAATCGAAATATGGAACGACAAACTTTTCGTCACCGTTCCCAGATGGATGCAAGGTATAATTTTAAAATACATAAAAAAATAATTTTGAAATGCTTTTTTCTTGTAGGAATACCGTCTACTTTAAATTATATCCCGCTGAACAAACCAACGTCTGATTCGCCGGCTTTAATACCATACCCAAGTTGGGAATCGAACGAATTGGCTAATTGCGAAAGTGGGTTAACCACCGTCTATAGGATCCACGCAGACGCTTGCGATCGTCTTTGGGTGTTGGACACAGGAACCTACGGTATCGGAAACACCACTACGAACCCATGTCCGTACGCACTCAACATTTTTGATTTGCGCACCGACACTCGCATCCATCGGTACGTCTTACGGCCGGAAGATACAAATGCAAATACCTTTATCGCAAATATTGCGGTCGATCTTGGCAAAACGTGCGACGATGCCTATGCGTACATGAGCGACGAGTTGGGTTACGGCTTAATCGTCTATTCCTTAAAGGACAACATATCCTGGAGATTTACCCACAGTTATTTCATGCCGGACCCCTTAGCCGGAGACTTTACGATCGACGGTTTAAATTTCCAATGGGGCGAGGAGGGAATTTTTGGAATCACCCTTTCACCCACCCTCTTGGATGGTAACAAAATTTTATTCTTCAGTCCGTTGGCTAGTAACGGGGAATTTGCAGTATCAACAAAGATTTTACGTAATAGCAGTCGGGTTGACGACAGCTACCACGATTTTATGGTATTGAATAATCGCGGCCCACGATCGCACGTCACGTCTAAAGTGATGGATTCGTATGGATTAGAATTTTTCAATCTGATCGACCGTAACGCGGTCGGATGTTGGAATTCAATTTTGCCTTACAATTCCAAAAACTTCGGAATTGTTGCGCGCGATGATCAAGGTTTGATATTTCCTTCGGACGTGAAGGTGGACAAAAACCGAAACCTTTGGGTTATATCGGATAGAATGTCGAACTTTTTGGTTTCGAAATTAGATTATACCGAGTATAATTTTAGAATATTTGTTGCACCCATCGATGATTTAATTAAGGGGACCGTGTGCGACTTAAAAACTTTCAAATTTGATTTTTAACACCCCACCCCTTCAATTATTTAAAAAATATTTTACCTTGTATACGTTGGCGGTGAACTTGACATTACCATCGGTAAAGTCCTTCAATAATTGAGCGTCATCGGCGAGGGTTGAAACAACCCCCAAAGCAACAAGTAATAACAGCTTCATGGTAAATCTAAAATGTAAATATAGTTAATTATTTTTAAATAATTGTAAAAATTAGCACAAATAAATATTTTTCTAATAATTAATTTTTTGATGAACTATTAAATAATTGGAAGTGAAAGTTAATAAATTTTTTAAAAAACAGGAAATGAAAAAATAATATATTAAAAAAAATGTAAGTAAGTTTCATCGCTTTAATTATGCATACGTGTAGCTAATTAACACTTACATATTTAATTACTATTTGTGTCAACCTTTAAACGCTGGCACCAAAAAGAAACTGAGCTTCGTTAGAGCAACTTGCACAGAGGAAACCTTTGATGGCCTTCGAATGTTGATGTTAACATTGGATGAGTCGGTTTATAAGGAGGTTATCTAGCAATTCGTAAAAAAATAACGTTATTGCAAACACGTTCTTAATTTCAATTTTTATTGAATTGTAAATAATCGACCGCCCCTGTTGGAAAAACCTATTAGAAAAAAAACCATTACATAACAATGGAAAAATTGTTTTTACAGTTTACTGTGCTTTAATTGGTTATAAATTCAAGGTTTAAAGGTGTCGGATTGTTGTTTGCTTTGTTTACAAGGAATCGCCGATAAGTAAGTTACTAAACATTGATTAAGAATTATAACAGTTCCAGAAAGGGTACCTACGTTCACGAGATAACGAAACACGTAAACCGATTTCAATATTTTCGGGAAAATCTTGTTTATCTTCCATTATTTTCAAAAAGTAAATAATTAATTTCGACCAAGCCTCGGTAGAGAATTCTATTTTTAGTGACATCAAACACTTTCAAGTTAAAGATGTTCCAGAGAGACCCTCAGGCTACGAGTCCAAGTAAAACCACTTTGCTTAAAAGTCAACTTGGAAGGATCTCCTTGAAATCTCTACTCAGATAATCCTTGACCCAAGTATCCTCTTTGGTGCAGTCTGTACAGAGCACTGAAAGAGAAAACTAAAAATAAAATGTATTTTTTCAAATTGAGAAGAAATCTGTTGTCCTACCTGATGAGTTTGTGGTCCTTCTGGAAGACACTTAAGGAAGTTATTAGAAATTAATTTGGCATTTTCCAGGCAAAATTTTGCAAAAAAGCAAAACCAGAAAATGTATTTTATTTTGGGATCGTGGAAGGTAAAAACTGATAAACCAAAAAAGATCATCAAAGTCTTCCGTTGAATTTACAAAGAATTTGGATGAAATTCTGAGGAATTTTTCTTGTAAGAAGGAATTAAGAGAAAAAAATTATTTGTCCACCAAATTAGATTCTGTTTGTATACAAGTACATAGATTAAAGCTCAAATGTCCTCCTGCCATGAGGCCTTTGCCTAGCTTTGGCCGACCTCAAGAACTCGAGGGATTACCCTGAATTACTGCACTATACTTCGAGGCTTTCGAGGTCAGCTTGGAGACGTTGGATAATGAATTTTGGCCGGTGCGAGTTTTTCTAAATTTTTAAAAAAATATTCAACTAAATGAAAATCTATACATGAAATAATATCTATAATTATAATAATAGAATAATATTTTTTATAAAATATTTTGTGTAATATCTCAAGGAACTCTTGTAATAAACAAGTTAATTATAATTATTTTTTGTAATTTTATTTCAGTTATCACAGAAAGGATTTCATACATTTTTTATAAACAACAAAAGTCGCAATTTTGATATCTCGCGTAAACTTGAAAATATTCCGAATAAAAATTTCTTGTTTCCGAATAAAATTTAAGTAATTTTTTCTTCTAACTCCTAGTGTTTAGCTCTATCTCTTATATCTAAATCCCAACTTCAAGATTTTCATAATTTATTCATAGGCTATACAGTTTTTAAATATTACGTGTTTATCAAAACAGCTTCCAGAATTTTAAACAACCCAGTGGAAATCTTTGAACTTGACCTGTACGGAGCTCGATTAACCAAAGAACTTGCTTCGCAACTTCAACAAAATTATGCTTGTGAAATTATGTTTAATTTAATTACAACAAAGTTTTATGGTTCATTAAATTCAATGTACCTGCAAAATTTAGAATTACTGCTGATTGAATTAATTTTTATTCTGAGGCCAATTTTTTGGTTTCATATTTTGAAATTGTGAGTTAGTGCCAAAATACTTTTAATTTTATAGCATAAAACTTTTAATCAATAAAAATTTTATTGACCCCAGAGTGTAAAACTCGTTTTAGTGAATGCACATTTACAATTTTTGTTAATCGTATAAAAAACGAGTTTTACAGATTAAACATATACCCAAGTTTAATTATTATTAATTATTATCTAGAATCTGTAGAAATTGTTTCATAACAAATAATCAAAATTTATTCTTAAACAACAAATACATGATAACAGGATTAATTAATTATAAAAAAATATTTCAAGCAAACAAATTATTTATGTTAATTTATGTAATGTGAGATAATTCCTTTTTAATTAGGTCAAAAGAAAATTTGATTTTGATCCTCAAATTTTCAATAACAGTCTGGCTGGGGTTATAGGAGTCAATTTTGATAACACAATCGAGTTTCAAGTAGTATTTTGTCTTTAAAAAAATTTCAAAAATATTCGTTATCATATCAGTATTACAAATAATACCGCTTTTATAATGCAAATAGAACCTGCATTCAAAATTGAATATTACATAAATATAATTATCATGACGATAACTACTTGGCCAATCTTTAAATTTAAAAGATAATTGTGACCTTTGATTATCCTTTACTACTGCATAATCAAAATCAAACCTAAAAGTGAATAACTGTTGAAATCGAAGATGGGTCAGTTATTCACAATAGTTGTTGACAACACCCTTTTGCTCATAAAATAGTCTCAAATTCACGCATTTCTCAATTGTTTCAAAATGAAAAAGTAACAATCAAATATCAAGTGAAATTAAAGATAACCTAATGTGAGTTAAATCATCCGAAAACGCTTACCTAATTCAAGTTACCCATCATAGATAAATATAAAAATCGTAACAATTTTTTTTTATTTTATCTTTTATAACATTTTTTTAATGTCTCCTTCACGTATTCAAAAGAATATAAAATTTTATGGATTATTACAATTTTTAAATAATATAAATTTTGCATAACAGGACGAATAAATATTGTAAATCTATGAATTTTTTGTAATGATTACTATTCACCTTTTATTACATCTTTAATCATTGATTATTTCTATCGATTTAAATATTTGAACAAGACAATAACACATTAACTTATTAAAATATTTAATAGTATGCAAATAATAAAATTAATATTCATTATGTTTTTGTTAGTCTAAGATTTTACTATACGAGCGTCTATTAATTACGTAAAGATGATTTTTATAATTTTAGAATCCCCCTCCTCCTCAACATTCTTCACCTGAGTCTGGGTATCATCAAAATATACCCCGACAATTTGCTTTGAAGTAGGCCTTTCCAACTAAGGGACGACTGGCCTTTAAACAGTTCCGAGAGCAGGGTGGTACATCTAACTATTGAAAAATTGTTGTTATTATCATTAAAACAATTTATATTTAAGTTAAATAAATTATATATTTAGAAAAACATCAGGTGATACTTTTATATTTAAATATCCTCTGGGAAAACCTAATAATGTTTTTTTCCATTTCATAGTGTAGTTGAATAAAAGCGCAAATATAACAACTAACAAGCGCGCGTAATTTGCTATCAGTAATTAACAGAAGACAATGGTTTGCATTTTATCAAATCAATTTCTAAAACCTTGCTGGAAGTTTGTCCAAGGTTTGGATATAAACAAAATTTTCTATCAACTCATGGTTAAATTTCTAATTTTTTAAAATTACTTAGTTGTACGTTGTACTATCGAAAATAATGACCCTGAGGAGGAACCGTGACCATAAATACAAATCCGATTGACATGTTATTGAGTTAATTTAAAATTTTATACCAAAAATTCACTTCCTATATTATTTGAGTTTAAATTAAAAATCACAATAAATTAAGTTTTACGATAAATTCAAAATTGGCAACCCATCAAGCTAATAATTTAAATGAATTGAAGAGATTTCCCTATTCTGAAAAAATACCTTAACGACAATAACGTCACCAGGACTGTTTCTAGAAAAGTTGGAATGAAACTTAAACCAAAGGCGGAGAATAAATCATTGTGATTAAAAGTCAATTTGGTTGCACTCATTAATTCTTTCATATCTTCTGTTTGAAATAGCGGCACCTATAGATTAATTAAGTCAATAAATTGCTACATAATAATAATAAATAATTACCATAAAATGATCAACGTCAACTTTTACTATAATTAACATTTTTATTTATCGGGAATATATCATATCTTTAGTAAAACATAATATGTATATGGAAAGTTGTCATTTATTATGCATTGTTTAATAATTTATTTATCAAAGCACGGCAGTAAAATTCTTGTTGCATATTATATCATTTACAAGTATTATTAATAGGTAGTAGTGAAATTTTTGCAATAATTACCGAAATTTTTACGAGAAAGACTTTCTCATGCTTAATCTCCTTTCTAGAAAGATTATTTTCGCGTGTTTGCCATTTCACCATTTAGAATTCTCAATCAAAACCTTGAATATTTTACCTACACAAAATCTTTTCAATTCCTTCTCGAATTCATCTATAGGTGGATATGGACATGTGGGAACACGAGAGGTAAACATAACAATATATTTCAAGATATAAACAATACTAAAAACCTTTCAGTTTATTTGTAACTTCTCATAAAGTACAACATATTCAGTCACTCGTTTATCCGATACAATGTGCGTATGGAAAATTGTACTGATAGGATGATATCTACAAAAATGATTGTTAATAATTTAACTACGTGTAAATGTGTCCTACCTTCTCAATATGTCGAGAGATTTCAAATTGTCAAATATCACAATATGTGACGGCAACGTTCTGTTGCTTGGTGAGAAATAATCTTTCAACCAAGCATCTGCATTATTATAAAATTTGGCAGCTTCGTCTAAAGAACCGGCATCACGTCCACTTAACTCTGGTTCGCAAGTTAGAAACTTCATAGTGACGTTAACATGTAAGTGACTGAGAAACTATGTAAAACATTTTTGTTAAATATGAGGTAATTACCTGTAAAATGGCGTCGAATGACACGGGGTTAAAAATAAAATCGATGTATTGTGTGGATTTTCTTGAGCAATTTTCCGTAATGGAACCATAACATCCAAAACGCCACGTTGGTGTACCATCGAAAAGTAAAATGCAGGAATTACATTTCCTAGTAAAATAATACCAGCAACTAACCAGACCAAGTACCTAAATTTTTTAAGATAACAGAAAATATAGATCAACTTAAATATGCTTACTTGCTAGTTTTTCGACTCCAATTGGATAAATAATTGCACGACAGCTTCAGTGTCATAGGTAAGAGAGGCGAAATGAATCGAAACTCTTTGTGAGCCAACAAACTAAAAATTTTCAGATTTTCAACTGCTTAGCGTAATCTCTAACTTAACTTATACCTGTATATGAAGAGAGAGAAAAAGATGGAATTAAGAAGTGCCAATTCATTACGATGTATGCTTCTGTTCCTGACGATATCAACAAATGCCAGCACAAATGGAACAATAAAAATTCCCAAGATTGTCGGTAGGCCAGTCGATAAGTACCAATGCCAGGAATTAATTCCGTAAAATTTACCCACATCATTGAAAATGTTAGCTTTTAAAAATTCATAACTTGTAATTATAAATTTTCCATGAGCAAACGAATCGACAACAATAGAGAGCGCAAACAATCCCGATCTAAAATTTTTGTTTTAGTTTTACTATTTGTATTCATAAAACTTCAACCGATACCCAATTTCTAAATATTTTCTTATAACAGATACAGCAGGTTTGTGGCAACTAGCTAAATGGTAAATACACAATGGTAGCCATGGTATGGCTGCAGTTGGACGAATTAAGCAAAGTAAAATCACGAGCCACTCAAAATTGCAATTAACTGAAAAAAATCAAGAAAATTTCTATCTAGATTTGATTAAAAACTCACCGTTGCTTGTACCCGGCCATGGAAAACGAGACAAAGCTATAGTGGTTAAAGAAACCTCAAAACTGTTAATTAGCGTCCGAGATCCAATGTAAAACCAAAACCACGAAGCTGCTATACAAAAAACAGACCACTTTTGACCTCCCGACCACTTATAGAAACAAAAATCTGAGTAGGCACTTAAAATTGCTTGCAAAATTCGAGGACCATAAATCTAGAATAAATCCAGTTAATTTGTTATTAAAACTGCCGTTACTATATTTACCAGTGCTTCGGCGTAATCTAAACCCATAAGATATAAAGCTTTGTATAAAAATCCAATAACCAGTGGATAAATGTAACTTCTAATTCCTGAAGCCCATTCCCATGTTAAATATCCATAGCCGAATACAAAATTGTGAGCCACTTCGAGAGATTGCCAATACTCATCAGCAACGAACCAAGTTTGTACTAAAAAAACAGACAAAAATCTGATAATTAAGCATAACGAAAACACGTGCAGGGGCTTCATATTATTATTCAATAAACTAAATTTAGAAATTTATTTTCGTGCATTTTGAGGTTAAAATTAGTGTCAAATATTCAAATTTGAAATAATTCAGCGCCAGCTAGCGGTCGTAGACCTTTGTGTTTTTATGAATATAACCTCAAATTTTAGTTGTTGATAAAGGTTCGTTCAGTGTTGTTTTCCTAGCGAAAGACATGGCCAACGACAGAGAAATTTTGAGGGAAATTTGGGAAGGAAAGTTGCCCGTGTGTTTCAGCTTGAACGAGAACGAAGTACTGAATTTGCAACAACCGGAACCTTTTTTTCTAATGGTGCCCCGACTCAGTTACTTTCCTTTGGTCATCGATAAGGTACTGCGATGAAATGCTTTTGAAAGCTTAAACTATTATTATATTTTTTAGGTTAGAAAACATTTTAACCGTTACATCGACATGGAAAAGCAGGACCAGGAGATGTGGTTGGCATGTGACGGTGAACCGATCAAGTGGCACTTTCCTATCGGTGCAATTTACGATTTGCACTGTGGCGAAGAGTTTGATTTGCCGTGGAATATAACCGTACATTTTGATAAGTTTCCAGAAAGTGAAATATTTCGATTCAATAACAAAGAAACTATCGAATCGTATTTTATGTCATGCATCAAGGAAGCAGATTTCTTAAAACATAGAAGTCACGTCATGAGCGGGATGCAGAAAAAGGATCACAATCAGTTGTGGATTGGATTACAAAATGGTAGTAATTTTTAAATTTGATTTTGTTTTAAGAAAATATTTTCAACCGTTTCTTACAGATAAGTTTGATCAATTTTGGTCCGTAAATAGGAAACTCATGGATTCGTGTAACGATCAAGAGTATTTTAAACACATTCCCTTTCGTTTGTACATGGAAGATGGTTATAGACAAAAATTAGTCAAACCCACAACAGATGACGGACGTCTGAAAACGTTACACGATTTCTTACAAGAAGTTTTACCAGATAAAGAAAACGGTGAGTCTCGAAATAAAATATATAAAATCTGATTTATTTTTTTTGTAGTGAAAATTCGTACACAGGGAATGCTGCCCCCACTTGACACACCTTTGCAATGGATGTCCGAACATTTAAGTTATCCTGATAACTTTTTACATTTATGTGTGATGTAAACTTTTACTATTCCCTTAGTTATACGATGTTTAGCTTAATTTTTATATTTTGTACAGTACAAAGATCTGTGAATTATGTCGCTATTTAAATATTAATAAATTATTTAATACAGTGGATCCATGAATCTTATACTCGAATATCTAGAATTTTAATGTTTTAATTTAATTGTGTTAATATTGCAAGTTGTTACCATATAATATAATAAATTACTCTATGTGAATGCTACCTATGAATTATCAAAAACCGAGGCAAAATTCCGAGTTCCTATGTTCGGTCACTTAAGTAATAATTTTCAAAATTGGTAAATTAAGATAAATAAACAAAGCACGTAAAAATAATTTATTAAATGTCTTAACACAATTAATTTATTGAGCGACAGCAGCATTAGCAGCTATGCTTGGATTGGTAATGACTTCACCTAAACTGTCCAACAATTCCTTTCTGTAATCATCGAAATCTCCATCTAATTCAGAAATGCCTTGATTTTCGATAATAAACAAAGTACAATTGGTATCTCTTATCAGTCTTTCGTCGTGAGAAACGATAATAACTCCACCTTTGTAATCGTTTATTGCATCGGCCAACGCATCAATCGATTCGATGTCCAAATTATTTGTAGGTTCGTCCAAAATGACAACATCTGGCGCGGTTCCACAAAGTTCGGCTAAAGCAACTCTCGCCTTTTGTCCACCAGACAAATCTTTCATCCTTATTGTATGTGCATGACTGGAAAGTCCAAAAGTTCCAAGTTCCTTGCGAGCTTTTTCGTAAGGCAAATCGAATAAACGCATCAAATATTCGGCAGGAGTTTCTTCTGCTGTCAAATGTTCTCCAGAATGTTGATCAAATCTACCAATATGCAGACGATAATTTTTTCGCATTTCTCCTTGCTGTGGCTGCAAATCGTTGGTGAGTAACTTCAGGAAGGTTGATTTTCCCACACCATTCGGTCCAACAATGGCGACTCGACTGTTCAAATCTATACCAAAATCTGTATTTACAAATAAGGGTTTCTGGTCGGGATAAGAAAACGTGACATTGTGTAACCCTAAAATGGGAGGCTGTAAAGGTGGTGGATCGGGGAAAGAAAACTTCACTATGTAATCGCGTGGTTTTTTTAAAAGTTCGGCGACTCCCTTGTCTTCTTCTTGTTTGTTCATTTTCCTATTCTTTTCTTGTTTGCGTGTCAGAGCCTCCTTCTGTTTCTTCTCGGCTACCTTCTTCGACGATCCGTGCTGTTTCAATTCTTTGATTCTTTTTTCTTGTTTTTCAAATTCTTTCAGCATTTCTTTCCGTTTTTGAACAAACATTTTCTTAAACATAGAGTAGTTGCCTTTGTAGTAATACAATTTTTGCTGATCCAAGTGAATTATTTCGTTGC
Source organism: Cantharis nigra (assembly GCA_958510845.1). Taxonomy (NCBI): domain Eukaryota; kingdom Metazoa; phylum Arthropoda; class Insecta; order Coleoptera; family Cantharidae; genus Cantharis; species Cantharis nigra. The sequence goes on along the minus strand of OY294030.1, from coordinate 45,329,445 downwards.
AGACGTTATCCAAGAAAGACTGGTCGTGCGAAACAATTAACAAGGTTTTCTTCCAGTTCTAAAACAATAAATTCAATATATTACTTATTCTGTAGCAAAAAACCTATAAGTACTCACCTGTAAGTAATTGTCTAACCAAATTACGGCGTTCAAGTCCAAATGATTTGTAGGTTCATCGAGTAAGAGCAGTGTAGGTTCAACATACAAAGCTCTAGCCAACGAAACTCTCATTCTCCATCCACCCGAAAAATTCTTTGTTGCTCTGTCTTGCATTTCCTTAGAAAAACCTAAACCTGCAAGAATACGACGGGCGCGGGGTTCGGCCGAATCTGCGTTAAGCACTTTCAGTTCAGCATAAACTTCATTTAGACGATCTTGCACGTCAAAGTCTCCGGCATGGAACACAGCTTCCAATTTTGCGCATTCTTCTTGTAGAGTAACCAATTTTGTGTCGGCTTTCATCACTGACTCAACTGCGGTAAAATCATCTGCCACCACTTCCTGCTCACAATACAAAATGTCGATGTTGGGTGGAATAAGAAAAGCTCGTTGCTGAATATGACGTAACAAGGTCGTTTTACCATGACCGTTGGGTCCAACAAGACCATAACGACGTCCATGTGCAATCAGTAAGCTCGCATTTACAAACAAGTCGTTACCTTTAGCAGAAATACTAAAATTATCTATTTTAATATCAACAGCGTTTTCCAAAGCCGACATCTGGCCAGCCGAACGCTGGGCTTGAGAAACCGAAAAATTGCTATCCAAATCAGAGTGACCCGACCCTCCCTTTTTCAGCATAGCCTCCATTTGTTTTTCATATTCTTCCTTTTGTTTTAACTTCTTTTTTTCTTTGTGGGTTAATTTTTTTTCCGGAACCTTCTCTTCCAATGTAACCGCCGCAATTTGCTCGACAAACTCATCCACTTCCTCTTCATTTCCATTTTCTTCACTACTTGCTTTTTCATCGACTGGTTCTTCGTCGATTTCTGGTTCTTCCTCACTTTCCACTTTAGGCCTGGTTTTCTTTTTATTCTTCTTTAAAATTGGTTTTGCTTCGGGTTCATCCTCGTCTTCGACGTTAGGTAAATCTTCATCACTAATATCCAATTTCTTTGAGGGCTTTTTCTTCTTACCCTTTTTAGACACTGGTTTTATTTCCGGTTCAGCTTCACCATCAAGTTGCAATTCTACATCCGAATCCTCCTTCTCGAACTTTGATCCATTTTTAGACCTAGCTTTTTTATTACTCTTAGAAGGATTATTTTTCGATTTGAGCGAACTTGAAGTGCTCTCACAATCGGAATCCAGTTCCAAGATTTTAGCTTTCGCCTCGTCTTCCTCGTCCGAGTCGACGGCTTTCTTTTTACCTTTTTTCTTCTGAGATTTCTTACTAGGAACGGGTACGTTGCTATCGAGAGTGTTCGCGGTCAATTCGAAATCTTTATCGTCGTCCAGATCCTCGTTTTTGCTACGTTTACCCTTCTTGCCTTTTGACGATTTTGAGGTTATGGCTTCTTTTTCGACGCTATTTGATGCGGGCTTTTCGTCTTCCTCCTCCTCTTGATTTTTCTTATTTCCACGTTTTTTTGCCATTTTTTAAAAACTATTTAACTAAATAAATAAATATAAATACTCTTATAACATATGGATACACGTGAGAAACTTCACTTTGACGTCTGTCACTGTTAAAGGTGAAGTATAGTTTTTAAATATTTTATAGAGATGACGCTTACCTACAATCGCATTCCAGTGGTGTGCATACCGAAATTTAAAATCGCATAGCGCCATCTACATGTATATTTTCACCTTAACTATAATTAATGTAAATAATTTCAAAACTATTAATAAATTCAAATATTTGTTGTCGCGTTGTCCCTTCCCTACTCCAAAACAAACTAATTTATCAAATCTACAAGGACACGGGGTGCGCAATCTGATAACCGTTCAAAGTTCACGCCAATAAAACTGCTTTAATTTCGTTACACCTTTCACTTTTTTGTAAATATCCACCGATCATGTATACTCGAAACGTCGTCAAGGTGATTTTTTCCACTTTTTCTGCAACCTGTGTTTGACGATTTTCAAATTTTCAGCTGCTCACACAAACGGGGCGTAATTACAGCGCAAAAATAAATTTAAATGAGGTGGTGATTGTGTCTGCTGCTCGAACGCCGATCGGTTCCTTTCTTGGTTCCTTATCCACTGTACCTGCAACTAAATTAGGGGCCGTCGCAATTCAAGGTGCAATCGAACGTGCCGGAATACCAAAAGATGAAATTAAAGAAGTTTACATGGGACATGTATGTCAGGGTGGTGCAGGTCAAGCCCCTGCCCGTCAAGCTTGCAAATTTGCAGGCCTACCCAACACAACCATCTGCACCACGGTTTGTTTATACCTAATCTCCCGATTGCTTTAATCTCTTCTCTTGCTATTTTTAGGTTAACAAAGTCTGTGCTTCCGGAATGAAATCTATAATGTTGGCTTCGCAGAGTATACAAGCTGGTCATCAAGACGTTATTTTAGCCGGTGGAATGGAATCGATGTCAAATGTGCCATATTACATGAAGCGAGGAACCACACCATATGGAGGTGTAAACCTAATGGACGGAATAGTAGCTGATGGTTTAACCGACGTTTATTACAAATGCCACATGGGGAATTGTGGCGAAAACACCGCTAAAAAATTAGGAATAACACGGAAAGATCAGGACGATTACGCTATATCCAGTTACAAGCGTAGTGCAGCTGCCCACGAAGCAAACGTATTTGCAAATGAAGTGGTTCCTGTGCCTGTACCCCAGCGTAGGGGTCAGCCTGATAAATTGTTTCAAAAAGATGAAGAGTATACCCGAGTTGATTTTAATAAGTTCGATAAACTAGCCACAGTGTTTCAGAGGGAAAATGGAACTGTGACCGCAGGTAATGCATCTACATTAAACGACGGTGCTGCTGCTGTAATTTTAACTAACGTGGATGCTGCAAGTCGTTTGAATTTGAAACCTCTAGCCAGGGTCGTAGACTTTAGAGATGCCGAAATTGATCCCATCGATTTTCCTATTGCACCTGTCAACGCAATCAAAGAACTTTTGCAAAGAACTGGAGTCAACAAAGACGATGTTGCTATGTGGGAAATTAACGAAGCTTTCAGTGTGGTAGCTGTCGCTTGTACAAAACTATTGGATTTGGATCCATCTAAAGTTAACGTTCATGGGGGTGCAGTCAGTTTGGGTCATCCAATTGGAATGTCTGGAGCTCGATTGGTCACTCATTTGGTGCATTCTTTAAAACCAGGTCAAAAGGGTGTTGCGGCTATTTGTAATGGAGGCGGTGGAGCTTCTTCCATTATGATTGAGAGATTGTAAGTTGTCGGTCGTAGAAACTTTATGTGAATTTATTTTTATACTTCAAATCTAATTGCAATATTTTTAATAAAGTTTTCAATTATTTTTATTACTTTATTCGGTTACCAACACCAGCACCTAAGTTTTATTGAATCATCAATATTTGAATTTTGAAAATTCTGTTTTTTGTTTAGGAACGAAGATTTGCCCCCAAGTGGGTTACCCAAATTAGTCATGTTTACAAAAGATCCTTGCTCTCTTTGCGACGAAGTCAAATTAAAATTATCGCCGTACTTGAATCGTTGTGAATTTGAAACTGTTGACATTTCGAAAAAAGAAAATATTAGGTGGTTAAAGCTTTACAGGTATGAAATTCCAGTAATGTTTTTAAATGGACAATTTTTGTGTAAGCACACACTGGACGAATGGTTATTGGAGAGCAGACTGAAAGAAATTGAGGAATTATCCAAATAGTTATCATATTTTTGTATGGTAATTTTATTTTTAGAAATAGTATTTTAAGCAATAAATAATTTTAAGTTTTGATTGTGGAAAATGAATCTGTAACAGTTAATACCTATGTATAAAGGTTAAATACTGCCAAACTAGCACTATGACCAGTAAGTCATTTTACTGGTAGCAGAAAAAGGAAAGCAGTTTCTCAAATTTGACTGCACAGTTCTAGTTTATGCCTTTGCTATGTGAAGTGTAGGGTAGAAACGATTTTGATATATGATTGAACTGAGGGGTAAACCACAGAGGAAATTGGGTGTGCAAGTCTAGGAACTGCAAAAGTTATAACGGATTTGTAGAAATTAGAAACAAAATAAGATTTTGGTCAGCGGTTTACCCCTTTCATCCCAAGGGGGATGAAATATACATTTTATTAACAATTTAACAATAGAATAAAAATCTGATGTGGCCATCGCATAACTTGCCGAATTTTTAATAGTCCTTCACAATTTACCTCGGATAGAAAAAACTAAAATACTAAATCTTATCAGAGCATCAGCAATAATCGTGAAAAACATTTAGAAAAAATATAAATAAAAAATATATCACAAAAAATTTAAAAATAATTTTTTTATTTTAGAAAAAATTTTATTGAACAAAAGTTGTAGGTAATTTGATACTGATAATTTTTTGTCATAATAAACTTTTACCTATTTCATTGCGTTTCGAAGTTATGATGGATTATGTTTTATCACTTCAAGTAAACCCCCCCGTTCCATCCATACAATTTCTTTCATCTTCGGTAGGCTTTGTGCCACAACAGATTAAAGCTTAAATTTAAAATTTGGAGTAAATTTAAAATTTTAAGTGAACCTCAAAACGTAAGAAAATAAGGGCTCAAGTTTTTTTTTCAATTTCAGATTACAATACTTTCCTTACTAAGGAGTTCGGAAAGTAAAAATCTAAATCGAAGCTTAAAGCACTTGGTAAAAGCATCCCTGAAGCGCGACCTAACTCGAAAATCATGATTATCATCATGAAGGCTGCCTCAATTCAAAAATTATGAATCATGGTAGAGGGAATTTCGTTAAGTTAATCCATTCGTGTGCGACAGTAAGCTATAGACTGTAATAAATAAGATTCCAAACACAGAGTTAACCAAGAACACTTTGCATGCTGCATTCGGTTTTTTAAATTCAATGCAGTTTCTACGATTGAACCGATTCAATAAATCGAGAAGTTTGATTTTATGGAAATAAATCTAAATAGGTCAGAATCTTTAATTTATAGCTTTCGCCAAGTGGTGAGTCACAAGGTAAATTTTTGTACACTAAATTTTCTCTTTGATTGCCTTAAAATTTTCTTTCAAAAAAGTTAAAAAAATAGAAGTTCGTCCGTAGTATTCTTAAGATTTTTAATCTCCTAGGATTTTTTACAATTCCTCGAATTTCTCCGAATTTTCTAAAATTTTGTTTGATTTCTTTTGATATTTTTGGATTTGTACTACTCCAGATTTCTCCAGTAATTTTTCCCTCGGCTTTTACACTGAAAGCAATTTTGATATATTTCATCAGGACCTAAAACCTAGGATGTCGATGGAAATATGATGGATTTTAAACAAAATTTATTTGCTTCAAAAAATAAATTGTTTAAATAAAATGGAATTTTTGATTCAAAGAAAACGCTTTTTTGCGGATGTTCCCTGTTCCGTACAATTGAGGGATGAATCGCTGGGGAAATCTGGTTTACAAGTAAAGGGAAATCCGGGGAAAAATCGGAGGAAATCTTACGTAAGTTTCAGATAGGGCCTGTCAGGGGTGACAGTGTCCTCAAGTTACCAGCATATTTTTACAAAAAAATTTAACGCTTCGGTTTCACATGCCTACCTAAGGGGTAAATATCTTGAAAATTTTGTGTACATTTTTATTTGAAATTCCCTTGGAAATCTCTGGAATTCCTTGGAAATCATAGAACTTCTTTAGATTGTAACTAGTTTGGAAATCAAAAGAAAAATTAAGCAGATTTCGTTGGTTTTTGATGAGCTAGATAGCCCCGTTACCCTCCCCCCTTCCAAACATTCGTGGTGGGCAAACTTAGAATATGGGAAATTCTAAAAAATTTTATTATATTAGGAAATCGAGCCAAGGAAATCTTAGGAAATTCTAGGATATTTTAGTAAATAGTTAAAATCGAGGGTGAAATCTGGAGTACAAGGGATATGAAATCTACAGAAAACCGGAAAAATGGTAATAAATCCCAGGAAATCCAAGAAATAGAAATATCAAGGAAGTCTTTCAAAATTCAAGGAAATGTAGAAAATTCTAGGATATCTTAGGAACTCTAGAAAATCCAAAGAAATCTCAGAAAAATCTAGAAAGTTTTAGGATCTTAGGACATCTTGTGAAATGGAAAATCCCAGAAAATTAAAAAAATAAAAAAGATTTTCTAATTTCCTAATTCTAATAATCCTAGGAGATCTTATGAATTCGAGAAAATCCAAAAAAATGTAAGAAAGATTTAAAAAGTTTCAGGATCTTAGGATATCTTGTAAAATGGAAAATCCCAGAAAATGTAGAAAATTTTAGGATATTCTAGATTTCTTACAAAACCAAGAAAATCTCAGAAAATTAAAAAAATAAAAAAGATTTTTTAATTTCTTTGTTATTTCTATTTCTTAAGACTTCTTCAAATTTCCTTTCAGTTGTACACAAGAGCAGATTTAGGAGAAATTGATGGGTGAGGGGCGAGGTAAATGAGGCTGGGGAGGGTAAATCCATATTTTTTAATAATAGTTTAGATATAACTTTTAAGTTTGAGCAAAATTTAGTAATTTTATTTGTTTTGATGAGCCATGGGTGGGGGACAGTTACCCCGTTACCTCCCCCTTGTTGAAAGTCATTGGAATTCTTTGAGAATTTTTGGAATTCCATGGAAATCGTTGGAATTCCGAGTCCTGTGTACAATATTATGTTCGGATATTTACCCCTTGTGTCTACCTTACCACCTAAATTCCTTACAAGCCGCCACGGGTAAGTCTAAAGATAAAATAAAATTTCAAAAATTAATATCTCCGAAAGTAATAATGAATCGATATTGAAATTTGGAGGAAAATATATAGAATTTTTATAAAATACAAAAGCGGGATTTTGAGAAAACGACTTTTAATTTTATATTTTGTGTTTTTTGGATTTTTATATTTTAAAACATCAAGTACCTGTTTGTGAAACATATAATTCTGGAATTCAGCCTGCATGATTTGAAATGGATTCAGTCTATATCAACAGCGGTGACTCCCCGGATTTTTGGATTTGAAATGCTGGTATTCCCCTGAATGTGGCGAATTCATTTGATAGTGTTAGTACAATAAATAAATTAATCAGGTTTGGATCAACTCGGCAATGGTATTTGAAATGGTGCGCAGGTATGCCAGGTTGAGAAGCACTGATTTAGCTTAAAGAAGTATTTATTAGCAACAATCGGAGAGGCAAATAATGCATAATTAATTTAATACAAATTGTTGCGTATTAAATAAGATGACAGGTTAAAATTTTACGTGCGGACGACGGAGGTTTATTAATGAAGGTAGATAATTTTACTATTTTTGAAAGAGGTATTCAACCCAACCCATCCGTTTTATAAAACGTCGACTTCCTTCTTGTGTTATAGGCAATAATATAAGTCGACTGAGAGTAAAGTAACCACGGAGGTTCATGGACACCGAGGTTCTCTCTACCATAAGAACCAAACTCTGGAGGACATAGCTGCACGAATCGACCTTACGACTTTCTACATACTTTCAATATTGTTAATATTAGTAGTTGCAAGACGAGCCTGCATTCAGACACTGGCTCTTTTAAAATTATGTGTAGGAACACTTAAATTTTATTGTTTTGTGGTTCAAATTTATCGAAAATTGTGTAACAATAAAAAAGGTGTTTTGTTGTGAGTTAAGATTATTGTTGCCTGGGATACTACAATTAGTTGCGGTTTTGCTACTAAAATGAATAGTTGATAAAGGTAAGTGACTCGAAAAATCAAATAATCGTTAAACCTCCTTAAAAAGTGATAAATTTTATTAATTACGTAAGTTTAATTAAATTTATATTCCGCAATATTTCGCTTTATACTTCATTTTTTATTTTTCCAAAATTGAAAATTTATGATTTTCATTTTTACACCGCCCTCGCTCGTTAAAAAACATTTTTACTTAAAATTTTACTGTTCCTAATTGTCCCTTATAGCCACTTTAATTATTAAATTAAGAAGCTGCTAATTAAAATAAATTAAAATAATTGAGAGTAATGAATTACTTAACGAGATCACTTTTAATGTTAAATAATTTGAACTGCAAGTCGACACACTTATACTAATTAATGTTTATTTAAATATAATTTAGCTTACTTAACTTTAAACTTTACAACAATAAATTAACTTTGCTAGGTGTACCCGCGACTCGGGCCACTCCAGTTATTCAAAATGCTTCCAACGACTCGGCAAATAGTGTGAACCACAAAAGTTTATAAATTTAAACGATTGTTCCTGTGAAAATTGCACATTTTAACTTTTTTTTTACTTTTGTGAGTTATTTTTACTTGTGTATTATGCAAAGCTTTCTCGGGGTGTAATATGCTACAAAGAAATATGGAAATGTTCTCAAATTATGTTGCATTTATGGAAACGTGTTTATGATTTCTTAATGTACGAAAATCCTTTCTTCCTTTTGAATAGCTGCATTGTTGGTAAACAAAGTGAAATCGTACTTCCAAAACGGGATTAAGTTTACGTAGGCTGACTTTGGCCTGTTAAACCGCCCATATGCCTTCGCCTAGCTTCAGAATTATCCTTTGGGAATCGATTTCGTTGATTGAACTAAATCTTCTTCTTCTTCTTCTTCAAATAAATTTGGAGAAAGCAAATGAATCATTCTTGCGTGACCGACAATTGAAAAGTAAATTAAATCTGTAAACTTTTATCTTCCTTAATTGAAGCAATAGGATGCTCTTTGCATTATTCTAACAATCGTACGATTGCACATTGACTTGCTAATTATGTAATACATAAATATGAAATCCATCATATTTGAACCAAAGAGTGCAACCTCCGTGTCGATGAATTGATGTTTGTTTCTGCCATTTCAGAAGAATCGCACTTTTGGATTTTCACGACCTTCTCCAAGGAATATTGTCTTGTCCATAAAATAATTTGCATTGAAATTTCCCAACAGTTGGGTTTTCCACGACCTTCACCACGACGGACGTTTGAAGAAATCGGTAACAGTGACATATTTCCGTGGAGCGTAAACTCGAACGGAAACGGAGTTCTCTGTAATTTTGAAATTATGCACATTAGCAAATGCAGCTTTTCAAATTTGTTATTTTATTTTGCCAATATCTATTTTCTAAAAACCATTATTTTGTTAAAAGTAGCACACCGTGACCAATCATAAGACCCAATGACACTCATCGATGCAAAACTTGTGCAATGGAAGAGGAAAGTAATTGAAACGCTGATTAACAGTAAAAAACCGCATTCGTTTCAGTTGTGCAATAGAAGCGTAGGTAATGGTTTATTGTACAAATATAAAAAATAAGTTCACATGGTGTGAAATGTTACGTGAATCCACGTGAGATTCTCTTCGTACCCGTTTAGGACCAAACTATGGACTGTATGCAGTTTTTGCCAAATTTTTCCAATTTTTTTTTACATAACTGACTGAATTTGAAAGATAAAAAACTTGGTTTTGTTAAGGAAGAAGAAAGTAAAGCAGGTTATTATTAGATTTTTTTAATTATGTCACAATTTTTTAAAAGAAAATTTACATAACAGTGTAGTATTGTAATGTCGGTATGTACTACCTGGTTTCTAAATTAATATTAATCAAACTCTCACAATGGTTCTTTGTTAGACATTGAAATTTGCTGTTATACGAGTCCCACGGTTTGACATAATTTTAGAAGCCGTTGTATTTGCCTTTTGTATGTATCGATTATTTTTTATTGTATGGGGAATCCGTTTACCCGCAGTCTTTACATGCTGCCGCCGGGCTGTTGGCACCTCTTAACCCTCGAACACGGCTTAGCCGCATTGATTGATTGGATAGCACTATTGTAAAATTACTGCAGTCAGTACTTTACTTACAATGCAAATAATATCTCTTTCTCAAGTCATTTAGCTAATTAATCAGTGGCGGATGTTTCAGAACTTCCCACAGGAGAAATCCCGATTTATGGATAAATCTATCCGCCCCTGGGATCTGGTCTGCCCTCACTTCATTTGTCACTTCTCCAAATTCGGGAGCAAATTCAAAAAACCTCCGGTTTTCGGACGTCGAAAAATCAATACACAAAGACTGTCCTTTGGGGCACTAGGTGATTTGGTCCCCGGTAATTTAATCCCCGAGGTAAATTGATCCCCGGTAATTTCACCCCTTGGTAATTAAATCTCCTTGGTAAATTGGTCCCCGGTAATTTCACTACCGGCAATGTTTTTTTCGGGGCGATTTTGCTAAAGAAAAACCATAAACTAATACTGATGCCTGCACTGATGCAAAACCGATCCATATCTGCGCGAGCAGAGTACCAACATTGTGCGTTTTGTAGGTTGCCCCTTAATGTCATAATGAATGATAATGAAGGTGTATCCTCCAGAGCATCCTTTGTTAATTATCTTGATGGTGAATATTTCGAAACGTTGATAACTAAATAACCCGTGAAGAAAGAGCAAATAGTGGACTGGATGGCATTCCATGCCCCCCAGACCCCCCCGGATTACTCCTACGTTTTGGGTTTTTAAAAGTTTCTGTTACCATAGCATAGGCTGGGGTACTAAAAACATTTTAACATTTAAATGAAAAGTATCTCTTCCAAAAATTAAATGTGCAGAAAGGATCTCAGGATATTGGATTATGTTAAATCAAACTACAGAGATCCTTTCTGCACATTTTAACATTTAAAATAAAAAAACGGTTTTTTTTTAATATGGGTAATAGAATGCCGTCCAGCAATCTAAGATTTTCTAAGATTATTTGGAACGTTTGGGCGTTGTTGCAGGTTGCCCCTTTATACGAGCCTTTATATCATAAAATGAAGGTGTAAATCCGGGGGGCTGGGGGGCGTGGAACGCCCTCCAGCGCATCTTTTGTTAATTATCTCGATGGTAAATATATCGAAACGTTGATAACTAAATAACCCAAATGCATTCTTATAAAGAATAAAAAACACTAGACTAGAACCTACATAACCGATGCATATCTTCGCGCGGATATCTCTTAGTTTACGGATAATATAAATATCACAAAATTACAAACACGAAGAGGATCAATTTTGAAAAATAATGTATTTTAATAAATTATTTTAAATATAAATGTGTTTTAAGTAATTCGTTACAAAAATGCAGTGAAATAATATCTAGAAATAAATTGCGAATGAAATTATCGAGGTCAAAATTACCGGGGACCAAATTACTGGGGGTGAAATTACCAGGGGATTAAATTACCTGGGGCATAAATTCAGACGGAGACCCCCATAAATTACTGGGGGTCAAATACCGGCTACGGTCCCTGGGCAACTCTTGAATATTCATTTCTTGAACTGTTATCTACGACCTGCTGATTTTATATTAGAACGCAGAAATAAAAGACAAATACATTTTTTACACCGGAGTGGTCACCTCACCCTTGTTACGCTACTGTAGTCCAATCAAATTAGGATTTCACCTGGAAATAATTTCCGGAAGAGATTTTATTTTTTTAAACTCAAGGAGGGTAGTTTGGTAGTTTAAATTTCGATTTTCGGGAAAATCCTCCCATTGCGTTTGCCGCCATCTTGATTTAAAGAGTGTTTTCTTGTTTTTCAAATAACTCGCTTATTCTCAACTTTAGAGCAAAAATGATAATACTAAAAATTATAGGAAATGTAATTTTCCACAAGTTTGTATCATATAACTTTGACCCTAGGATCGATATTTGTAGAGTTAGACTGTAAATAGGGCAAAAACATTTTTTTTCAATTATCTCGTTTATTATCATGTTTATCGTAAAAATGGTAATATATGCAACTACATAGAGAATTTAATTTCCTCCAACTTTGGTCTTTACCATTTGTACCCTAGGATCAATACTTTAAGACTTATATTGAATTCAGTTATAGATTATTATTTATTTTCAGTTATCTCGTTTATTATCATGTTTATCATAAAAGTTGTAATAAGTAATTAGGTAGGAAATTTTATTGTTTTTAACTTTGCCCTGGTAACACGCAGTATTGGGGCAATTTTGGTCCTTTAAAGTTTAAATATTGGCGCAATATTACGGTATCCATGGGGATACTGTATGCGTTTTCCTATATCCGCAATGTAATTTTCAAAAATTTTAAAAGATGATTACTTAAAATCTAAACCGCAAAAAAAGTTGAAAATTCACTAACACTTAGGTCCAGTATTGCAGTTGCTAGTTAAACTACGTTCAAGGATTAACCTACGTTTATGGCTACCTGATTGGTCAGATATCAATATGAACTGAGTTTAAACTCTGATCTTAGTTTAAACCACAACTGAAATACCGGCCCTAAAAACAACTATCTTCTTTTGATTCCATCTAAAAAACTTTTGATCACCCGTGAACGCAAACTCTATTCCCAAGCACCTTAAAAGTGATTAGATTATGTAAAAAAATAAGGAGTCGAAAATAAAAACAAGTGCAGAAAAGTGAAAATTGTAATTGATCCTAGCGTAAAATTGATAAAGACCAAAGTTGAAGGAAATAAAATTCTCTGCGTAATTGCATATTACCATTTCTACGATATATACATGATAATAAACGAGATAACGGAAAATGAACAAAAATCTACTCCTGAATTCAATATAAGTCTGTAAATATTAATCCTAGAGTAAAAATGGTAATTATCAAAGTCGAAGGAAATAAAATTCCCTATTTAATTACTTCTTATCATTTTTACGATAAACATAATAATAAATGAGATAATCTAGAAAAATGTTTTTCACCTTATTTACAGTTTAACTCTACAAATATAGACCTTAGGGTAAAAGTTATATGAACCAAACTTGTTGGAAATTACATTTCCTATAATTTTGAGTATTATCATTTTTATTCTAAAGTTGAAAATGGGTGAGTTATTTGAAAAACAAGAAAACACCCTTTAAATCAAGATGGCGGCAAACGCAATGGCGGGATTTACCCGAAAATCGAGATTTACACTACCAAACAACCTTCCATGAGTTAAAAAGAATAAAATCACTTCCGGGAATTATTTCCAGGTTGACCGATTTTTAGTTCTAATTTGACTGGACTACTGGTTATACCTTTCACGGAAACAAATAAGACCTTTTCGGGGGGGGGGGGGGTTAACAAATATATTCTGATAGGAATTTAGGTATTTTTTTACAAAATTGAGTCATGGAGCATGGAGTGAGGAGGTAGTTCCCCAATACCCATCCTCCTTGTATCTGCCCTTGGAGAGATAATATGTATATCAACACAATAAAACGATCAGTGTTCGTTTATACCGCAAAACATACGGTGAAAAAATTGTAAAAAAAAGAAAACCCCGAAGCAAAGGTCGTCGGTCGGTTTAAGGTTTTCGTGACGAAAATTAATTTTGAACTGCTGCCTTAGTGTATAACATACTATTTTTAATTACAAGTGTAGCTGAGCGTCGAGGGGTGAGTCACATAGAAAGTGTTGTATACCAAAATTTCTTTTACGGCATTTTTGAAAGATTTTTTCTGATTTCCTCCTGGATTGCTTTAAGATTTCCTTTCGAAAACATTTCTTAAAATTCTCTAGGATTTTCGGCAGTTAAAATTTTTTAAATTACTGTTTAAAGAGAATAAGTTGGTTTAAATCTTTTGTTATGTTTACATAACTTTCGTAGGCGCATCCGTTACTAAGTTAAATTAATGATTGCAAATTACGAAATAATAAACAATTGATTATAAATTTATTGTGGACCTTATCAATGCAGAAACCTCAGTATGATTAAAGATGAATCATCTGCTACACATACTACATAATAATTGATTGTTAAACCCCCTACACACAAATTAAAGTAGTTACCACATCCACCTTAGCAGATTTTTAGAAATTTTTTCTAAAAATAATATTTATAAAAAAAATTAATGCGTTTATGATCGCGGTGGTCCATTGTTGCGTAATTCAATTGTTAAACTTCGGGTTTCACTTTTTCTTGAGTGTTTTATTCGGAGCAAAAGTGACTTTTTGTTAATCAAGAACTTTGATTAAATAAATTATTTAAAAAAATAATTGTTAGAAACATTGACCCGCAAACTAATCTCATTGTACGTAATAATGTAAATTCAATAGAACGAAACGTATATTCGTATTGTAATATTATCGATACTCATTAATTATTAAAACGTAAAATTTTCAATTTAGTTTACAATTATGTGGCTATTATATCCTGAAAAGTAACCAGAGAGAAAAATTTATACGAATTTAAAAATGGAAAGAGCAGTTACTTTTAGTTATGTATAATATAATTTATGTATTAGATTTTATTGTCGATTTTAACAGTTACACATCTGATGTGTAATTACTTTTTTTAATCTTACACATTCAATAGGTACCTACAATTCAATTTAAAATTTTAACGATTCGAATTATCGAAGTCGCACCGTATCTGCGAACGACTCGACCTTTTATAATATATCTGTAGAAAATATATAACTTTTTAAATTAGTGCAAACTAAAAATAAATACCAATAAAAAATTCAAAAAACTGTAATCGATTTTTGTGTATTGGAGTGGAAACCACACAATTAGCTGGAAAATGACAAATTCCCACTACATTTACATTGATTTCCTAATTTGCCCGCGGGTCTGCCTTATTTTAAGTGTAAATTGGTGTTTCTTTGTTCTAAAATGTTTTGCAAGAACACACTGGACAATGAACGGGTAAAGAAGCTTCAGGTTGTTAAAATAATAACATATTTCTGTAGAAATACGAGGAGATCCACCCTGTATAATTTTCAGTTTTTTTATCGAGACTTGCTCATTCAGCCACATAGAAGTAAATATGAAGTAACTACAAATTACTGTTATTTCAGAATATACCAGACCACCAAAAGGCAAGATCAGACACCGAGATTCGAACTCGCAATTTCTGCTCCCTATCTCAAGCTAGGCAGAGTTAAAAAATCCCCATAAGTTAGAATTTTAATTTTGATGTCACATCACTTTGCATGTACGAAGTACGATGTGGGATATTAAATAAAACAGCGGTTCTAAAACGTTTGAACGAGTTCGCTGTGCTACCTGCTGCTTAGGGTAACAAACTACCAGTTGTTTTTCGTCAGAAAGTGACGAGATCGGCTGCATAAACCTCAGACACTTCTTAATGCAAAATAAATAGAATTTCAAAAATATTTACACTGCTGTAAAAATATTAACAAAGCTATAGCTATCTACGTGCGATTTTGTACGCAGATTATGTGCATAATCGATAACAACTTCGTGCATTTCAAATTTAATAAATAAAACATGCAATGTGGAACAAAAGCAAAAATTTCAATTAAATTAATTTTTAGCTTAAAATAATTGTTTTTCGAGACTTGTCTATCTATTTGCTAGGATAACAGCCGAAGGTTTGCCTTATCGCAAGGACAATTTTTTGATATTGCTAACTTCTTATCTTTTCCCTTTGTTCACGTTTTAAATAAATTTTATTTTATTTGTAAAATATCGTTTTCGTTACTGTGACATTGGCAAATATAAGTGAGTTATTAATTTTATTTTTTGGGAAATTGCTCGGAGCGCCGGGAGATGAATATAGAAAATTGACTTTTATACTGGCTTCTCTAAATTACTATTTAAACTGTAAAATGTCACAACAATTAAATCATCGTTTTATTTATTTCAAGGATTACCACACACGAAATGTCCATCAATGTACAGTTGGAACCCGGAATTTACATTTTAATTTCTGTATTAACACTTTTAACCTTAATTTAAATTACAATAATCAGCTTATCACAACCTGTTGACAAATTAATGAACTTATTACTCAATTTTTTCAAATTAACCTAAAGTGGGTTAGCATTAGAAATTGCACCGGCATCGATTTGACACTAATTTGCAAAGCGATTAAATTAATAGGGGTTAAATAATTAGTATCTATGCTAAAGTGATAGTTTACATACTTAAACACAAATTACCATTGCAACACAAAATAGTGGGTTTTTAAACAAAAAGAGAATAAGTTTATTCACCTTTGTAATTTAAGTGGGTGGAATCAATTTAAATAAAATTATAAAAATATCATCTGTGGTGCTGTACAAATAATTATTTGATTCACGCCCCCCAGCCCCCCAAACTTAAAAATTTTTTAAATTCTCCAACACTGCAAAAAAAATTAAACTCAATCGAAGATTACGTGAGTACGTGCGTAAGTTTTTTTTGAAATCCTGTCCTTTATCAACTTTAAATCCATTTCGCACCTGAATCGTTTAAATGGTTTTGCGACCTACATACAGTCAAATTACGGTTTCCAGTTAAAAATTTAAAAATCGAATTGTAAAGATAAAAATTTAACGATCAAGGTGTAGGATGTTTGAATAAACAGCTGCTATCAGAACTTTTATGTTTTTAACCTTGGCCAAAGTGAACAATTTAATTTATATTTCCCAAATTTATTGTTAACAAAAGTAAATTTCGCACCTGCGAAAACAACCTATATATTTTGTCTCTCTATTGCTGGTTACCGTCAACCATGATTAATTTATTTTGAAAATTCGTGAATGTTTTTGAAGTTCATCGTCCTTTCGAGAGATTTTCATCAATCACAGGTGGTGCCCGAGAACGTGATCGTTGCGACCATGTAATATATCTGCCCTCAGTAAGAAAACTTTTCTTAAAATAAAAATTAATTTTTGAAGATTTTCGATTTCGAAAACAGACACCTTAGACCATCAATATTGCACGATATTGACAATCTTATGATGGTGTAAGGTATTGAGCAAAGTAAAACTAATTTTGATGTTTTTTAGCTCATATAAATCCGGTCTCTATTTATTAATTACACGAAATAATCAATATCTTCCCAAAATCTCACTATTTAATTTAAAAATAACTCAAAATATTTGGAAAAAGACCCTGTTTTGCCCGCTAGTTGGCGCTTGGTCAACTAATTCACGGGAAATATAAGATTTACAAGAAAATAAAAATAAAATATTTTTCAATATAAATTTAAAATTTTCAAAAAATTCCAATTGTTCCAATAGATTTAAGACAGGTGAAATGAGTTCTGACCGAAACTATGTCAAATTAATATCTAACAGGATTTATTTGTCCTTGTCCATTGAAGCATCTAAAGGGATAAATACCAAAAATCAAAATCAAAAATTTAAATAAATAACTTCCTTGTTTATTCATTACCACACGATCGCTCTATGTGGCCTTGTCGGCTTTTCACGCCCTTGGGTTCGAAGATTCTTCTGTTGCACAAATTTCCAATTTAATTTGAGAAAAAGTTTTGAATGTTACCAAAAGAGCTAAAATGGAACAAATTACGAACACGTGCGTGAGTCACTTAAGGAACAGTTATTTAAAGAATCGCATGTTAACAACTTGATCTTCTACCTGTTACCTTGTCCGTCTAGCTCTTTCTGTTCCATTGGGCGTATTGTTATGGAATTATTTTTGCAATTTTGACTTTTTAACTTGAAAAGACATTTGTTACGGTAGTAGACATATTGACAACAGTTTGTGAGGTATATTGTGCCGGTCGAGTCCTTTCAATCTTATTATCTCTGTGAAAAATCTCAGTCTTCTTCAGAAACTCAACTCTCGGGAAACCGTGGAATCTAAGAATTCCTTGACCGATTAACAAAACCCAGTTTTTTAATTGCAATTATTCCGTATAATTAAAAAAAAACGGTCCCGCGTATCCACTTGAGTTCGAACATAATCAATCCGAATGAATTCTGTAGCCACACTCGAGGTTAATGGCATCTTCATGAAGCTCGATTTGTCCTACCTTTCGCGAGACAGGTGAATCATATAGTACTCACATATCATTTTAACTCAACTTCATTAAAACCCGTTAATATAGCGCTTCTATGTATCTACAAGAGATACCAAGGTAGTTTATTGTCCTATGCACAGTACATTACCACACCGGAAGTTCATATCGCTCACACATTCTTGTTATTTTAAATAATTTCGTTCGCTTTGCTGCTCATCGCAATGGAGAAAACCTGATAACGTTGAAAGCATTTCCACCTAATTATTTTCGAATGCACGTGCCGTATACACTAAACGGCTTCATAATTTATGCAAATTGTGACTCCTTTGTTTTGTTTCAGATAAACAAATGTTTTCATCATGGCGACATCATTGGAAATTCAAGATGGAGACCTAATCGATCTTCACGTCGGTTCTCCCATTTTACCACCACAACCCACAATTTCAATCGAGCACCCTTCCGAAAGCCTCATCGACGTGGAACTACCTGGCCTGGACGAAAAGATTCAAATTTCTTGCGAAAATCCGTGCGCGAGTTTTGCAAATAATTGTGTGGACGTTGAAGATATTTTAATTTCTATTAGTGATGATAGTGGCAGTGAGCGCGAAGAAGAAGTTTTGGTCGACGATCAAAGGCCTTACTCGCCGGAGAGCTTGGAAGCTTTGCACGTTTTGATGAAGCTGGATAAAATTCTGAACGAAACTCTCGAGAATTCCAACGGAATATTAAGTGGTTCCAGCGATACGAGCGAGTCCGAAACGGAAGATAAACAAAGCGTCGAGGACTGTTTGGAAGATTTGGATAATTATTTGAAAACTTACGACTCGAACGCTGAGGACTGTGAAGAGTTTTTAGATAAATCGCCGCGTTTGTTTGATGATGTTCAACGAAGCGAAGAACCAAGCGAATTAAAAAGGTTACCCAACCTTCACGACGATGGTGAATGCTTGCCTTGCGAGCTGGGACAAGTTAACGAAGCATTTGAAAGCATGGAAGACTTTCCTACGTTTAGTAGAAAACATCCTTTGCGTGTTACCGTATCTGGGGAAGAGAGCGAGAGAGTGAAATTTCAAAAGGTATTGAAAAATCACAATTCAGTCACAAATTTAACTACACCTGAACGGATTTCCGGAACAGATGCAAACGAGGAAGTGGTTAGACATTGGATTCAAGAGCATCAGGCACGTTCACCTGAAAATTACTCTTGTGAAACTGTTCAACCCCAGCTGGCAGAAAATGAAGTTGACAGTACTCAAGTCGTAGATACAAACAGACAGGAAAGTTCATGGTTGAGGAGTTCTATGCGACGCATACGCCACCTCAGGCTACCCAGTACCGAAGGGTCTTCCGAGGTTAGCACTTCTAACAACGAAACAACTGTGAATAATCCTCCACAGTGTAATGCTTTAAGTATCGAACCTACTTTACGCCCATTCAGTGCACCATCGAGACTGGCTACACTACCAAATGGTAGGACAGAGTCTTCCGCTAGAAGATCTCGCGGCTCGCGTAGTAGAACGGTTTCGAGAGAACCTGGAGGTCGTGCTCGAAGTGGTTCGGAATCTTCGCGATCAAGAAGACATCGAAGTTTATCGTCCAGCGAATCGAGTGTAGCTTCAAGTGTTGACACTTCGCCCAGCTTTACACCAGCACCTACGCCTGTAAGGAACAACCCAGAAACTATAATAAATATTAGAAGGTAAGTCGATATTTTTTTACCATCACAGCAAGTCTCTCTTTGTTGTTTAGCTGCGAGCTGAAGTGCTTAATCATAACAGTAATTTCAAATGAAAAAAACTTCTAAGTTTGAAATTGTAACGGTGTTTAGCAATTTGATTAACATAATTAAGTACAGATTATAAAAAAAATTACGGTGGTCAAATAAAATTTCTTCGAATTATTATACACAACGCTGAATACATGACCAACGAAGTAAATAAAATGTTATATTTTAATTATTAATAAAAGTAAAAACATACAATGGAAATTTTATTAGTTGTTAATTAATTTCTATTTTATTCTAAACTAATTAAGAGAAAACGAGTTAACGGAGTTGGAGTGCGCAACACGCACGTTCATATCAATATCCAAATGAATATTTTTTGGAAAGCCTGCGTTTTGAAAGAAAATGTGTTTATCAAAATTTATAGACTATACGTAATATTTGTTACATCAGGTAACCTCTAGAAAAAGTTTTTAATTAACGTCCTTCGCGAGGTGACAACTCAGTTAGATTAACGGTTACTTCCGCAAATAATTCAATTTCTTCATCATTGAGAAAAATGTTTGCTAAAGTTGTTTGTCGAATGCAGCTTGCACAATTTGACCTTTAGAAATTTAGCTGAGACTAGGATTCAAACCCGAGGCCGAGGATGGAAGTCTGCCCATTACCAAAAAAAAATTTGATATAGTTATTCATGATACGAGTGTTAAAAGTGCAGCTTATACTTTAGGCCCTGCCTACAATTGATACAAACAATAATAATTTATTATTAAAATGTTTTCTGAAAATTCAATTCAAGTATGTCAAATTTATGTTCTGAAAGTGGATAAGGTTTCAGCAGTAGGTACTATGTGCGTGTCTGTCATTATTATACTTCTTAGCACTTTTCCCATTGACATTTCTTTAAATAACAGTAAAGTCGTAAGGTCGTTTCCAGTTTCTAAACACTTAAACCTAATGGAAGATGCATTAGGGTTCACACCAATTATTATTTATAAAACAGTTATTTAAAAACTTAAGATTAAATAGAGACAATACATTTGAACCAGAAAAAATTGGAGATTAGAGGAATAATTGAAATGAATAAATCAATATCAAAGGCGTAATTGCATCGGAAACATTAAACATGAGTCATGCTATACATTGATTTGCCATGTATTCGCGATTTACATTAAGCGAACGCCACCACGCGGAAAAATATTAAGCTAATTTAATACGTATAGTTGGTATAGAAAGTTGTGTTTATAAACCAAACGTTTGCATTCCTTTGGTTTTCCATTTTGCGAATTACTTTTCATCGCGGTTTTACCATAAAATAATTCTGAATCAAACTCAAAACAACATCAAGTGTACATAATAGAACCGCCGTGGTAGCGTCATGAGCGTCACCAACGAAACGGTGAGGTAAATTGCGAATGTGCACAGCCAATAATAATCAATGCTCAATGTAATGCAAGCTAGCACCATTACCATTGCCTTCCGAGAAGACGCGGATGGCATTAAGGCTTTACATAGCCGAGGATCAAACCGAGTCCTCGGCATTATCGCACTCAGCGAACTTATCCACTGAACCATGCTTGTTCTCGTTGGTTAATTTTTTATTTCACTCAAAATGTCTTTCGGTTTGTACAGTAAAAGCACCTTACCAAGCTGGATACCAATTATTTTTTTGTTTTCTATTTTTCAATTTTCTGAGATTTCCTTGATTTTTCGAAGATTTCCTAAAATATCCTAGAATTTTCTGTGATTCCCCATTTCACAAGATTTTTTGGATATTTTTCTAAGATTTTCTAAGTGGAAAAATTATGGAGAAATTGTCTTTGTCAATTGTCAAATTGTCAACTAAACGGAAATTTGAGAAAATTTAGAATATCATAGACTACCTTTTTCCATTTTCTGGATTTTTCAAGATATCTTAAGATATCTAGAATTTCCTAAGATTTTCTAGAGTTTTCTGCATTTCTCTCGATTTCCTATTTACTAAAATTTTCTAGAGTTTCCTGAGATTTTCTTGAGATTTCTATGGATTTCTTGAGATTTTCTATATTTCAACAAATTTTCTAAGAATCGGTTTCTTGAGATGCCTTAAATTTTCCAGGGTTTCTTCAGATTTCCCTTCACAAGTACACACAATTTATTAGGCGATTTCCCCTTAGTATTGTACTAACTGGAAAAGCGTAGGGAAAATAGTGATATACAAAAGTGAAAAGAAATTCAAGCAAATTTTAGGGTATCTTAGGATAGGATGGGTCTGAAATGTATTTCAAAAATCTTTTAAAAATTCATTTAAGCTCCCCTCTTAGTTTCTAACTTTTAACTCCAATAACAAAAAGTTGTGACTGAAAGGGTTAATTTAATTATAAAATTAAAATTTTCTTCCCTTTTTATTTTCTGATTTGTCAAGGAATACCTGGAAATCTCAGGATTTAATTTTGAAAATTTAGTGGGAACATTGAATTATTGATGATAAATGATGCTACTTTGTTTACCTCTATAAAAGAAGACTGCCAAAATATTATATTTCATTGTGAATATTAAAAATTAAATACTAATAGGTACTAGATTATCTCAATTTTTTTAAAAAAGATTGAAAAGGTCACAGTACAACTGGGAGCTCTTTTAGTCGGGGGCCCGCGAGCGTTGCACCCACCGCACCTCGGTAGTTCCTCCCCTGTTATGACACAGAGTTCTTAAATGAGGTTTTTATATTTTTATATGCAAATGAATTGTTCAATGGTCAACAGTTAACCAACTGATTTAGCATAAAATTATAATTTTTTGCAATATCAGAAGAACTGCATGCACATTTAATCATTAATTAATGTAACTGCGAAGGGATAATTGCTGGGGAAATCTGGTGTACAGATGAAGGAAAGGATCTTAAAAATACCTGGAACTCTTAGGAAATGGAAATCTTAAAAAAAAAATTCAAAGATATTAGGAAATTAATAAATCTTACGAATACTACTTACAGATGATTTTCTACTCTAGCTCTCTGTAGTGTTTTAAAGGAAAATCATAAGGAAATCTCTCGAAAATTAAATCTAGTTTATATTGCGATTCCTCACTCGCCTAACTGAAGTTTAACTGCACATAGAAAAACTTAAATCGAAAATCGCATCAGGGAAGAAGGAAACAAAGCAGTGGCAACTGAATAACTTCTCAGGTTTGGCAAGCGACTAAAAAGATAAGATTGCACTGGGGGGTATACATACATTACAGTATGTATGTTGAAAATGGGAGGAATTAAAAAAAAAAAAGAACATCATCCCAATAATGTTCTCGAATGATGATGATAATACTGCGAATAGCAGTAAGCTTCCGTCTTAATTTGCTTTTCTGAAATTCTGAAAGCGATTCATATAGACAGAGATTCGGATAATAGGAGTTTGGATAATTGGAGTTCTACTGTAGCAATTTTAAATGTTTTTTAAGTGATTTTGTGTTAGAGAAATTATTAATTATATTAATTTTAAGTACCCACGCAGATTCGATAGTTTTAAATTGCATGGGATGCCCCGGGAATTTCTCAGGCTGTTTATCATAATAGGAGTTAGAATCTGGATCTTTACAGCGCTTAGCCAACTGTGTGTAGTGCTCTAGATCTAAACTCTTGTATAGTTAGAAATTAAGCCTATCTGAAGACCCATGCGAGGTCTATTGTGCGGATAATTTTCTTTGAATTCTTCTGCTGTTATTTACAAAATTCCCTACCCGATAGGTGAGTGGGGACACTAAATTCTTCGGAGACTAAGAATGATTTTATTAATATTATTTTGAATTTTCAAGGAACTTGAATGATTCTCTTAAATTTTGAAAATTTACGAGGTTGTTGGAAATTTTGTAAACAGTGGAGATTTAAATAGTTTGACAACTTGTATTTTTGGAAATTGAAATATGATGAAATGAATTAAGTGCAAACGGATGCTTTTCTCCAATCGGATATTTTACCAAAATACAATTATAACTAGCTATTATTCAATTGCAATTGGAGTAATGCTCTCTTTTCAAATAAAATTCACTATTTTAATCATAAAATAGTAGTGGCGGATGCTGCTTGATCTGACGATCGGCTGAAAATATTTTACCGGAAATGTGGTGAAAATTTTATTGTTAGGAATTATTTTTTTTAATTTTAATGAAACTTTTCACATCAAAACTTGTTTATTCGAATAGGAATCGCACTGAAAAAACCTGAAAAATGTTTACGTAGCTGACGGTGTTATAGGTACGCTGGATTATGATGGTGTAATAAGTGTTTTGGATTTGAAAAATAAATCAATAACAACACCATTTGCTTTCGATGCGTTTACTTCCTAGATATTGATGAATAATCGATACCTACTTAGCATAAATTTAGATGGATACGTGCTTACTTGAATCAGGATGAAAACAAAATCAAAATTAAGCCGCTTTAAAATGATGGAAGACAAAATTCTTGTCAAAGCTAAGAGAAATATTTTGTATAAAGAAAAGTTAATTTATCGTGTTTGGTACAAAATTGGTACAAAGTACGTACAGGGAATTTCCTTTATCAGTTCTCGAGAGTTTTCATTTTAAATGGAAATCTAAATAATAATTTTAAAATTTTAAATCCTGCTCCTGTTTAGCCTTTTCACCTTAAACTCCCCTGTTTGGTCCTTTGGCGTTCACTTACTACAGAACATTGAACTATTAAATTTATAGCTAAGATGACTGGACAGTGGCGGAACAACACTAGAATTTCTAGAAATCGTCACAATAAATGGTATAAATTATAAATAAAGTTTGATTGGGGTGGGTTAACAACCCTTAAAGTTGAGAATTGATTAAATTGCATTATTAATTCTTGATAGGCATTAGACACGTTAGACATTCTAGACCGGACTAATGAGTTAATTTTATTGGATATTTTCTTTTTGACAGTACAGGGCTAGCCCTACGAGTTGGCTGGCTTCTGGGGTGCGTGTTTAGAAGCATAAATTATCCACTTAGGAGATTCTAACGACCTAATTACCAAACTAATTTTACTGAATTATTAATTTCATTTTGTATTGGTACACAGTAATTAATTAATACAATTTCAAAAAAAGTGAACTATAAAATTGTAATCAAATTTAATGAAATACCACAGGTAATAAGGAAAAAATATAATTAAAACAATAAGAAAATTTGGTCAGTAGGTAATTTATATTTTGATATAAAGCAGTTTTGAACAATTTCAGTCGCTTACATTGTTTACAACAGTTAGAATAACAAGGCTTTGACATATTTTTTAGAATTTTAATAATTATTTGGTACCGTAACGTACGGGATATTTAAATATTTCCCAATTATTTGCAAAATTTAACATAAACTTACGATTTAGTGTAACTTTTTGAAAAAAATATTTAAGCACGTGTGAATTTTTGTTTAAACACAATGTGACAAAATCACATCATGTGAATTAATTTTTAATGTTTGTTTATACCTAAATATCTGGAACCCGGAACTTAATTGATAATTTTTCCATCCATTACCTACCTAACAGATCAGTTTAAGAAACTAAAATTTGTGAAATTTTTAATAAATAATTTTACAAAAAATTTGGTTCGACAATTTTCTAGCA
Source organism: Cantharis nigra (assembly GCA_958510845.1). Classification (NCBI taxonomy): domain Eukaryota; kingdom Metazoa; phylum Arthropoda; class Insecta; order Coleoptera; family Cantharidae; genus Cantharis; species Cantharis nigra. Next base: position 45,304,340 of record OY294030.1, on the reverse strand, counting down.
AAAAATTACAAAAGACTCATAATGGAACAATAGCATAAGTTAAGTAGAACGGAACTACAATTGAAATTAGCCGAGTATAGCTAAGATGCAATCACGAAAAGTAAGATATAATTCAGTTGTCCGAATATCCTGTTTTTGAAACATGGGCGTATTTGAATGTGAAGGATAACTGGATTTGTACTTCCTTATTACACAATTTACTTTTATGAGATTAGCAAAACATGACATATGTGAAAACTATTCTTCCTTTAACGGCGATGAGTTTTGTCAACGGGATCTGCAAGTGAAGCCAGCATTGCTATGTCTTTATCCGATTGGATTTGTCTTTCTTTCGCAATCTTAGCATCCCTGATCAATTTCAGTCGCAATTCCTCCGCTCTAATTGCAACTTCATTTCTGGCAAGCCTTGCTTGCCGGGTGAATCCGTAATATACTCCACACAAAAGAAAAGTCCACCGAAAAAGCTAATAAAAGGTTAGAGAACACAACAAATTTGTTACTACCTTGATGAATCCTGAAACTTTGATGGGACACGGAAGAGGGTTGGTTGCTGCCATTTTCGGACAGAATTATTCTCAGAAACAAGGAAAAAGTGATTGACGCCGGCTCGATTTGTTTAAATTATTTCAACCACAAAACAATGAAACGGCTAATTAGAAGAATTCGGAAAATTCCTTAAAATCGTCTGATTCAATTTCCGTTGGAACGGTTTCACTTGGCACGGGTTCGGCAAGTCGAGCCAGCATGGCTAGGTCTCGATCCGATTGAATTCTTCTTTTTTCTGAAAATTTTAGTTCACTAGCAATCGCATGCTGTTTCAATCCAAAATATATTCCGCACACAACAACGCTCCAGCGGAGAAGCTTCGGGAAGAAAGACGATAAGTGAATTGGTTATAAATTTTTGATTGTTACCTTAATATATCTTTGAATTTGCTGTGGACATGGAAAAGGTTTATTCGGGTCCATTATTTTGTTGTCAAAAATGACAGAACACAAAGGTTGATATGAGCCCTCTTTGATTTATTTTTTATTTTGAAATCCACCGAGTATGTGGAGATAGCGAAAAGTCGACGATAACTTATTCTTATCTTTTCGTGTAATAAAATGAGATTTTTCCGAAATTCGAGCGTTTTCGAGGCCAAAACAAATGTTATCGGCGAACTGAAGCATAAAAGTTGAAAATCTGTTTCAATTATCATTTTCGCTTGTCACGTAATTGTATTTTTTGTGCAGAGTACGTGATCTATGAAGTTGGGAGGTAGAATAATTATTGTTGTTTATGGAGGACAGGTCAGTGTTCTTCAGGACAATAACGGTGCATTCTTCTTGTACCTCCGGAATACAGAATTTAGACAATGCTTCAACGCAGTTCTGTTCTTATTTTTACACTTTTATTTACATTCGGCATTCGCTTTGTTTGTTTTAGATGATAAATGATAGTTCGTGTTTGAAAAATAAAAACGTTTTTATTAGTTTGCATTTAATAAATGTGAAGTATACCCAGAATATAATTATTTTTGCAATTTGTGCGATATCGAATTGGGTGTGCGACAAAAACAATGTTCCCTGTGTTTTTGAATTTTGACTATCACGTAAGTGTTTTATTATTTTTGCAATCAAAATTTTGATTTTGTTGTTCAAATTGTAGATGTATATTAGTCCATTGTTGAGGTGAGTTTTAGCTTTTACAATAAATTACCTATTCGTAGCCAGCAGCACCATGATAAACAAATTGTTTTCGAAATAGCAATTTTGCCGTTCTATTTAAATTAATTTAATTTGTAGGTCACACGAAATTGTTCAAAAAAAGTAAACTTTTTTTATGCTATTATTACCATACAATTCACGTTATTCTATTATGTTTAAACAGATCATTAGCAAATCATCCGAGTGTATCAAAAATTATATCAGTGATATCACGACAATTAATTTCGGAATGTAAATTTTAATTGAGCTGATGATACTATAACAATATGAGTGTAATTTTTTAAATTATAACTTCCAGTTCAGCTAAAATTTGAATTTTTTGCTAATTCGTTAGACAATTAAAAATAATATATTACACTTTTGGCACGATTTAGGCTTCTTTTTGCAGATAACGGGAAGTGGTAACAACTTTTGTTATGCCTAAAGGCACCCAGAGAGTGTTTATGCTAATTTCTGCAAAAAAATTAGGTTGATGGATATCATAATTTTTTAATTATGAGTTTACAAACAAATTTAAAAATAAAGTAAAAAATGTTAGTGGATGTTGTAATTCATACAAAATTTAATCATCGAAAACGGGGGTGTCGCATTTCATAAAAATGAGCTTACTAAATTACAATGATTGAATTGAATTTGAAAAACAACACCATTGGATTTGGGAAATTTATGAAAAAATCAAAATATATTTCGACGCCTTCTTCTCGCTTTAATAATACATTTTAAATTATTTTCTTTATTTAAAAATTAAAACAATAAAGTCAAAAATTCGGACACAAATGTATAAACACAATTTAAAAATTTAATTAGGTAAAGTATACAGCACAAACACAAGGTTGTGTTTAGTGAATTTATGTTTTCTCTTGGTAAACAAAAAAATTTATTTTTAATATTTATTTAAAAGGAAATTTATTTAAAACCGGTGAAATTAGTGAAAATCTGTATTATTTCTGGCAATCCGGTTTCCACTTATGAAATTTTTTTAAAGATATATATTATGGTATGTTTTTTCTAATAGCATTGGAAATTCAATACTATCAAAATGTTTTCCATCAGTTACAAAAAGTCAGAATTAGAAGAATTAGATTCTAATAAAGGTAGTTTATTCTGTAACTGATAATGGAGCTTTACAAAAGGGAGTCCTTTCTGAAAAGATAAATTTATTCTGTAACTATAAAGAAACCTTTAATGACAGACTGTTCTTTAAAGATCAATCTTTATGGACTGGATTTTACAAAGGAATGCCTTTGCGTTAAAGGATTGGTAAAGGACTCATTTATGAATAGAATTTGCTTATTCTTTAATAATGAAAGCGTTCCTTTGTAAAATCCAGTCCATAAAGATCAACCTTTAAAGTACGGTTTGTCATTAAAGGATTCTTTATAGTTCCTGAATAAGTTTATCTTTTCAGAAAGGAATCCTTTTTGTAAAGCTCCTTTATGAGTTACAGAATAACCACCTAAAGGTTGTTATGGATGCCCTGTGATTTGTATTTATGATAATATTGGTTTTACATATTAAATCAGGCCTGCTCAACCAGAAGTGTAAGTCAAAAGACAAAATTTTGTTCAGCAGATTAAATTTAAAAAAATTTCGCCGGATTTCTTTCCTGGATTGCATGAAGTTTTTCTTTTGAAAAAGTTAAAAAAGTAAAAGAACAGTTCATCAGTACTCTTATCCTAATCTATAAAATCCTGTTCCTGCTACAGCGTGTCATTTTTGTAGTGAAAAAAAAAACACTCGGATTGGTCGATTTTTTTACTACCCGAAAAATATATTAAAATTATTAAAAATATTTGTCTAATATTCTAAACTAGCTGGAAAGCCCGTCCGCGGACGGGCAGCTAGACGGTGGATCTCTTTTTTAGCGGTGTAATATTAAACATTTAATTTTGTTTCTCGCTACTGGGTGATTCCCCGTTTTTCTATATTTTCAAAGTAACGCAAAATGTAGCTGCTAAACTTGATGTGCCAACGAGCAATTAAAATCTTTTTTAAATAATTTAAAAATTAAAGTTTCTGAAATTCTAATTTTCTTTAGCCGAACGTTTTAATTTCTTTCACTTTTGCTCAAAAATAAAAAATTTTTCAGCATTTTCTGACGAAATTGATATAATTATTCTGTTTTCTCTGAAGGTTTTCTAGAAGAGTGGGAATTTTATTATGGAGGATGTTCACCCCCTGACCTCGGTTTACACTTTTGACAGTTAACTTTAAAAGTAACGTACAAGTTGCTGCTAAATGCTTTAATATTCTCTAGCCAAAGGTTTAAATTTCTCTCACTTTTGCTTAAAAATTCAATATTCACGGTTTTTCCTGGCAAAATTTGTAAAATTATAAATTCCTTAGCTTCTCCAAGTATTCTAAAAGAATGGAAATCCTGCAATATGTACTGGAGGGTGTTCCACACCCCCCAGACCCCCCGGTTTACAATTTTGGCTTTATATTTTAATAATTTACTTTATATTTATATTTTTATACATAAATTAAAAGTAAACCGGGGGGTCTGGGGGGTGTGGAACACCCTCCAGTACATATCACAGGATATCCACTCATGTAGAATATTGAACAAATATTTTTAATCCTAATCTTAGTTTAATATATTTTTCGGTTGGTCAAAAAAATAGCCCAATCCGAGTGTTTTTGTTTTCTATAAAAAATGACACGCTGTAGCAGGAGCAGCAGCAGCGTGCTGGGATTTTATATATTAGGATGAGTGGATATCCTGCGAGATGTACTGGAGAGTGTTCCACTTCCCCCAGACTCCCCGGTTTACTTTTAATTTATTTATAATTAATTTAATTTATCATAATTATAATAATACAAAGTCAAAATTAGAAACCGGGGGCTCTGGGGGTTGTGGAACACCCTCCAGTACATCACAGAATTTGGAGAAGATAGGGAATTTATAATTTTACAAATTTCGCTCGGAAAAACCGGGAAATTTGAATTTTTAAGCAAAAGTGAGAGAAGTTTAACCCTTAGCTTGAAATAACATTTATTTAAGTGCCTTACTGCTCCGAGTTTAACAGCAATCTTTGCGTTACTTTGAAAATTAACTGTCAAAATTTTAGTCAAAAATGTAAACCGGGGGTTCTGGGGGTGAACATATCCTGTGATATGTACTGTCCTGTTAAGCAAAACCCCCGTATAATTATTCCCCGCCTAAAATCAGTTAGAATCATGATGCCAGCTATAAGAATAGGATTCTAACTCTAACTGATTTAAGGCGCCGAATGATTATACGGGGATTTTACTTAGCAGGGCAGTGTACTGGAGGGTGTTCCACACCCCCCAGACCCCCCGGTTTACTTTTAATTTATTTATAATAATTATAAAAATATGAAGTCAAAATTGTAAACCGGGGGGTCTGGGGGGTGTGGAACACCCTCCAGTACATATTGCAGGATTTCCACTCTATCAGAATACTTGGAAAAGCTAAGGATTTTATAATTTTATAAATTTCGCCAGGAAAAACCGGGAAATTTGAATTTTTAAGCAAAAGTGAGAGAAATTTAAACCTTTGGCTAGTGAATATTAAAGTGAGGGAAATTAAAACGTTCGACTAAAGAAAATTAGAATTTCTGAAACTTATTTATTAATTTTAAATTATTAAAAAAAATTTTAATTGCACGTCCTCATATCAAGTTTAGCAACAACTTTTTGCGTTACTTTGAAAATATATAAAATCGGTGAATCACCCAGTAGCGGGAAACAAAATTAAATGTTTAATATTATACCGATATAAAAGAGATCCACCTTCTAGCTGCCCGTCCGCGGATGGGCTTTCCAGCTATATTTTATAATTTCCTAAAATTTCCTAAAAATTTCTTTTGATTTCCTGGAGTTTCCTAAGATTTGCTAGATTTCTTAAGATTTTCTCAAATTTACCCGAATTTAATAACCGGTCGGTTGCGGTGTTTTAAGAAGTTTTTTAGATTTTTCTATGTTTTGATTTTTGAAAATTGAAAATGATTTGAAAATTCGTTGGCGATTGATGTGTCTATGAATCTATGAAGAATTTTCATAAATTATTTTTTAAATTATTTATTAATTTTGCCAAGAAGGAAAACCCGGAGAGGAATTGATGGAGAAATCTGGTGTAAAAGCATAATGAAATCCGAGAAAATTCGTGGAAATTTGATGCAATCTTATGAAGTAGGAATGTAGGAAATCAATGGAAATCTTAATATTATAGACAAGTTTTTTTGCTTTTTGAAATTTTTAAAAATAAAATATTAAGCCAATCCAGGAGAAAATCCGGGAAAATTTCTCAAAAATCTTGTAAAAGAAAATCTAGTGTAAAAAAAGAATATAAATAATAGTAATCGAAAGGTAATAAGGGTAAGAACCTTAATTATATCATACCTAGTAAGGTATGCAGTAGATGTAGCTAGCATTTGGGGTCGGGAATAAAATACCTGACTTGATTCACTTCAATTGTCAAACTTCAGGTTTCCCTTTTTGTGAAAGCAATTTTTGTAGTGTTCTTGCCGCCTTTAAATGACTACTTTAGTGCCGCCTGTCGCTGGCAGTAAAAGTAGATTAATTAAATTTTTGTTTTCAGAAAATTTCTTTTTCAGAAAAAATCAATAGTTTTTTTTAAATAATAACTAAAACAATTGCCTTTTTCATGGTGAATCTGAACTGAATTATCGGCGATGTTTGACGAAATGAGGCGATAGTATTATACATATAATAAATCATTGGAAAATTAATAGCCATTGATATTGAAAAGTGTTATTAACGGCCTTTTCCTAAATTACTATTTGCTGACACTCAGCTGCTAAGTAAATACGCAATATATAGTTAATGACCATTAAAACTTATATTGCTTTCAAGGTATAAATCAATGATTTAGAACTTCACTTATAAATAGAATCACCTATTCGTCGACCATAATTTTATAATTAATAATTTATTAATAATACGGAAAAACATCAACTTGTTAATTAAATTTACCGTTGGCTTATTTGAAAATAAGCAGCAATCTTACCCATCTGCACAGACATTTTTTTCAAAAATATTTTTTTCTACCGACCTCTTTCTTCAAAATTTAAATGTAGTAAATATAAAGGAATTGCGAAATAAATCATCAAAATTACTTCAGTTATACGAGTGATTACTGTACTGTAAAGTAATAAATGGATGTAGTTAGAATGTTCAACATAAAAAATATAATTTTAAATATTTAATGCACTTGAAAGTGAAACTTTATGCTTGTTTCTTCAGAGAAGCGCATTTTAAAGCTATCTCGTCGGGGTCACCATTGTGTCGTTGATAAAAAGATTTCGGTTTTGAAAAGAAGGCAGGCCGGGCGCCACTGGCCCGATAAGCGATCAGAAACCTTTTAATTAAAAATGTAATTTATCGCGTTGGTACATCACTCTCGTTTGTTAACCTACTTTGCTAATATTTAACAAATAAGAAAGTTAAGTCTTATCAGTTTAATTTTTATGTAAATTTCACGGTTGGTTGTAAAAATTGTTGTAAAATTAAAAAAGCATAAAGTCAATAGTGACGGCGTCTTTATTAGAGCTTTTAGATCCTTGTAATTTGAAAGTATATTTTCCATGGGAAATAAATCCTTCTTTGAAAGTATACCGTGTCACAAACTAACGCAATATTCCACAACTAAGTATCTGTAACCATTTTGAAACAAATAATCCTGTAAATGTAATGGACATTGCGTGGTTTGTGGTCACTACTCAGGTCGCACGAAATGCTGTAGACCTCGATATCATCTAAAGTAGGTTTAAAATGATCCTTAGGGGCTAACACTGCAAACCTTTTTTGTCTTCTATTACTGACAACAAAATTACCTAAATATTTTATTGTTTTCTATATCAACCTTAATTATTAATAATTAAAAACCGCACTTAACACTTTCTTTTCACTTATGTTTGCTCATACATCAGCTTACTCAGTGAATTCTATTTATTTAAATTTCTTTACATGATGTAAATTTTCATTATTTTCATTAAACTGCACAGAAAGAAATTTGTGTTACTAATCCACACAATTGTGCAGAAATATTACACAATTGCGTACTTTTTCTGCACAATTGTATGAATTAAAGAAAATATCACAAGATTATTTATTAATTTATTTTAAATAATTATGTTTTAATTTTTGATGATATTTTTCCTTTTTTGCAGACAATGTGATAGATCGAGACACAGCGACATGCCTCAAACCGAAAGTCCACTGGGACACTGGCCTCACAGTATGAGTTCCATGTTTGCGTGCCTAGGATGTACAGTTGGACTGTTCAATATCTCACGTTTTGCAATCTTGTCGATACATTTCGGAGCAAATTTTATTTTTCAATTTTTACTGCTGTCCGTTATTATTGGGCTTCCTTTATTTACCCTGCAATTATGCCTGGGACAGCAATTGGGGTCTGGAGTTATCGACATGTGGAGAATATCGCCGCTGTTTCAAGGAGTAGGAGTCGCTTTGCTGGCCGCCCAAGCCTGTATTGGATTGTACAGTATTATGGGAGTTTCCTGGATGTTCGTTTACTTCCGAGACTCCTTCATCACAAGGATGGATACCTACCGTTGGGCCGAACCGTACCTTCATTACAGAAGTGGTAAGAAAATTTTTGCTCAATTTTTCCTGTTTTACATATTTTGAAACTTTCAGGATTCAAGATATCAGAAAACGCCACTTTCAAGCTATCAGAGACCGTTCCCGACTACTTTAGTGGAGTAGTCCTACAAAGACATCACCTAAACTCCGGAAATTCCTTTGGAACCATTAAATTCCAACTTGCATTTAATTTAGCAGTTGTCTGGATGATCGTTTTCGTGTCCTTGAGTAAAGGTTTACGTTCGTACGGCAAAGTGATATACGTTTTCACCATCTTACCAATTTTTGGCACTCTTATCGTCTGTTCCAAAATACTTAGCTTAGTACCAACAGATTTTGTTTATATGGTATTTCCCGAAACGTCCTGGAGTGAATTTTTCCTAAATTCTAAAGTAAGTAACTCTTTGCTTTACCGTCTATGGAATAAATCTAACAAATTCTTTTTAGAGCTGGATTGCTGCTAGTCAAGAAGTTTTTTTAACTTGGGGTTTATTGGGGGCAGCTGTTATGCAGATTGCTTCGCACAATAAACATAAAAATTTGTTGTATCGAGATTCTAGTCTGATTGCTCTCATGACATTCGCTATTTTATTGTTGGCTGCATTTTTGGCCAACACCTGCGTTCAAATCTTACGATCAAATGGATACAATTATCATCCTAGTTCGTTTGGTAAGTTGGAGGACCACCTTTAGTCTTTTTCCATATCTGACTTGTATTTATTTCAGAAAAAGTAAAATCCTATGGATTTATGAACAACCCGCGAGATCCGTCTCCTCCACATTCGGGATCAATCCCAGTGAGATACATGACTCATCAATCATTCATTGTTGGGGAACGAGTTTTCCGACCGGGCGTGGATATCACTTCGGAAAGTGGATATCAGGTTAGTTAACGAAATTTTGAGTTCTTCCCAAAATAATGAATGACTTTTAGGCACTACGATTGGCCACCGAGTTGATTCCAACAACTTTTGCAATGATGGGTTCCGAGGACTTGTCACCATTTTGGGTGGTCTTATTCTATTTTAACTTGATTCTTTTTGGAATCGCCCAACAGCTGGCCATCTGGCACTGCGTGATTACTGGCATAATGGCCATCAAGGCTAACGTCCTCAAGTCGTGGGAAACCACGATCACATTTTTTAGTTGCGCTTGTGGATTTCTACTGGGCCTACCAATGGCTACAGAGGTAAAATTGCCATCCCTAAATCTACTTGCCTAACAGGAATTTATTTCAGTTTGGAATTTATGTGGTCTATTTCATGGATTTCACTGTTGGTGGATTATGGTGGTTAGTCTTAATAGTTGTGATGAAAATTGTGGCCGTTTTCATGATTCGAGGACGACCATACAGTGGAGATTCCTTAGTGAACGCACTTTTTGTTTCTCCCGCAAGACCGTGTTTGCTCAGTTGGGCGCCAGCTTTGTTATCTTTTACATGGAACGTCATCTTACCAGTCGGATTAATGGTAAGTTATTTTTTTCACATTGGAATTATGTAATCCACCGTCTTTTTAGGTATGCTGTGTCGCATTTTTCAAGAACGGAAATTTCCGCGAGCTGTTTGTTTGGCATCACGCGCCAAGTTTGGAATATTGGCCAATGTGGGCAAGGCAAATTGGATCCATGCTGCAACTTCTACCAGTTCTTTGTGTACCATTAATTGCTGTGATTCAAAGCTACAGATATTTAAATAATGGACCACCCGATATTTTAGATGTAAGTTTGCACCTTTTTAAAATTTTCTTTAAGTAAATTTCTTTGCTTGTTCTTGCTACCCAAGGATTTAGACATGGAAAACTACTATGTCAGTATAAAGTAATTCAGATTGGTTAAAAACTCTAATATATTTCAATTTTTAGAGGGTACAATTGTTATATCGTCCTCCAATTGGAGAGCACATGGAAGACTTACCCGTGCAAGAAAATACACCGACAATAACCAACAATAATAATGCAACGGCAACCGCGGTAGCTGCAGAAGATCCTCCACCAAAATACACCCCCCCACCTTCCTACACCACGGCAACTGGAGCAAGAATAGCTAAATTTTTGCGTCACAGTATACGAAGAAGTATTAGAAGAATAACAAATGCTTTGGGCGAAGGAAGTTCGAGACAAAGACCCACAACACAAGTTCCTCAAACTCAGTTACCACCCCCGGATTACAGCGTCGTTTTGGATGAAATGAATCATCCCCAAACAAGCGATCACTTGTCGTCTGTAAACATAATCGGCTGTCGAAATGAAGGTGGGCAAAGTTCGTTTGGTCGCGAACTTTCCACCCACACTCAAGGAGCTTCGGTAGCTTTATCCATAGCCGATGTTGCCAGTATTTTGAGAAGCAGTTTCAGAAGAAGCCGGATACGAGCTGGCAACCATTTGAGATCAAATACGTCGCCGATAATTGATAACAATCCGGCTTCTTTGAGTGCAGAAAATTTAGTCGATATGGCTGCACCAATAGGTGAAACGTCTTTGGTTTTAGAAAATATGTCCAGTCAAGAAGAGGAAGTGAAGCCTATGTCTGATAATCGTTCGTCTGTGATATAAAAATAATTATTTTAATTTATTTTATAGATTAAGTTTTATTATTAAGTTGTAATAAAAGTTTTTAGATTTTTGAATTTTTCAAATTATTACAGTTGTGTGGTTCACTAGAGCAATGCTGATTTCTCTGGTTGATTATTGGAATAAATTTTCACCATTGGTACATAAATATTTTAGATCTGTGATCTGTTGCCTTCAAAGTTGCAAAAATAGTATGAAAAATATATAAAAAAATGTATGAGAAGGGCCAAACTACTTTTCCGACTTAAGCGCAGGCCCGTATTTAAATTGTAGACCCCCTAGGCTGAATCTATAGTGTCCCGTTGGTTTTCTTTTCTGAGAATTCATTGTTATTTTAAATAAACATCTTAAGGCGGGATTTTAGCAGTCGAAAAGAAATTGTAATTGATGCTATTCTGATACCAAATTTTAAAGTTATTGCTGAAACTATCATTTTCATTTGTTTATTAGACATTGAAAATAATATATTATTGTAAACCACTACGGAGAAATATTAAGAATAACGCAAATAATTTTTAAAACAAGAGATTTTCTAACATAAAATTCACAATTATTAAGGCACGGATAACAATTAAAATTTTTTTCCGAGCAGTCAAAGGTTGTCTTCCGAGTACTACAAAATCAGATTTTTCAATTTTTTACTTATGCTTAATATTTTAAACATTGCTTATTTTCATGAACTTTGTGAACTTGTTTAACTGTTTTCTAACAAAAAAGATGCAATTATCTCTTCGTAGTGCTTTACAATAACATCTTTTCAATGTCTATTAAAAAAATGAAACTGATAATTTCAGCAATAACTTTAAAATTTGGTTTAATAATTGCATCGATTTCAACATATTGTCAGCTGCTAAAATCTCGCTTAAGTAAATTCAAGATTAAAAATATTTTAAAAAAATGCACTCAAAAAATAAAAAATAAATTTTCAAAATAAGAGCAAATAAATTTTCTTGAAATTATCAATAGAAAAGCGTGGAGCTTTGAATTCTACAATTTAATATCTGTAATAGCCCCATACTTTTATATTGATGTTTTCAAGGAGCTTTATTTGTTTCTATTTGAAAACTTGGAGAGATATTTTTCAATAAAAATAAAAATATAAATAAAACAATAATAATATAATCAATTAATTTCAGAACATACTAAAATTACTGTCTGCCTTATCAGTTATCACCCAACCATAACTTCGATTGACTGGATGCAGCATTGGAGAAATATTTTCTCTGACTGGAAAACCGTTCGGCCAAGACTCTGACATAGATATGTAGCTATTAACGGAACTATTTATGCGATCTAAGAAAGATAAATTAACAATAAAACTTGAGTTCTGAACTCCACAGTTTTAATTCCTTTCGTGGACCGCTTGCCCAATGAATGCGAGTCATACTTTGGGATTTATTTAAATTTAGCCTTGTTTGATGACTTCATGATGTCATTTATTAAAAGATTGACGAATTAACCAACTGTTGAGCAAAGAAAATCTACAGAGAAAAAATTAAGAAACAAGAAATATGTAATTTATTACTTCAGTACGCAAAAAAAACTTTTCTTACCAAACCACACTTCGTGCATTTAAAGAAAAATGCATTTTTCACAATTTTAAACAATTCACTGGCTACATCACTGGAGAGAAAAGTTCACTAACCTGAATTGCTGCTAAACCCACGAAGTGGACCCTACCTGCAATAATAAAGAAAATTCGGTTAGTTATCGTTTCAGATTAGAATGGTTATCGTCAAATTACCTTTCACACTGTAGTCCTATCGCCTTATTCCTCTGGGCCATAACAGGTTCTCCATCGTCCATAACTCACAAACCCGGACACTTGCACATTTTTTTAACGATTTCGAATGAAAATTTACTTAGGAGCACAACTTTTTCACTTAAGTATTAAAAAAAATGATTCGCGATTATTAATTAAAAAGCTACCATCGAGCTTTTCCACAAAGATTCGTACTCGACACATCACACTCCCGTTCGCGAACTACGAATTTCGCGTTCACGCACCAATGTTCATGTTAACTGAAAATGAAAACAAATTTGTTAATTTATTCTTATTGGGGTTAAAAATAACAATAAAATGGTTTGCGGATGGAACCCAATGGATTTCAAGTGTACACTGTTTTTTACTATCTTATAGAGAAGTGCAAGTTTCAAAGTTGCTAGAGCCTTCTAGCAAATTAAATTGGTTTACCCGTAAGTAAATAAAATTAAATTTAAAAAAACATTTGATTGGTTACAGGAGAGGGGAGGGATTGAAAAATTATTGCGCAATATTTGTAAATAAAATAGAAATCTAATAAATATTTGCTTTGATTTACATTGATTTATTCAAGGGGTAAATATCTCAAAATAATGTTGTACACAGGACTCGGAATTTCAACAATTTTTAACAAGGGGGAGGTAACGGGGTAACTGCCCTCCCCTAACCCATCAAAACCAATAAAACTACTATTTTGTTAAATTTTGAAAAATATACCGAAATTCTAATCAAAAGTAAGTATGTATTTACCATCGATGACTTTTTCTTGAAGGAAAATTTGAGGAAATTCCAGGAAGTCATTTTTTTTCTATATTTTTATGAAATTTCTTTGGATTTATAAAGATATTTTAGAATTTTCGGATATTTGGCTGGATTTTCTTGAAATATTTAATTAAAATACCTATTTTAAAATTTCTTTTCGCTAGTACAGCGGAGTTTTCTAACGATTTTTCCCTAGTTTGTTGCCTGAAAACCGAGGGAAAATTGTGATATACAAAAATGAAGGAAAATCCTACGAAATTTTAAGAATACTCCAGATGAGCTTCATCTTTAGCTTTTTAAGTAGTATGAGATTTCGTCGGCTTTTCTAAGATTTTCTGGTTTTCTCAAAATATTCTAAATTTCCCATTTTCTAAGTTTGCCTGGCAAGGACGGCTGGAAGGAGGGAGGGTAACGGTGTATCTGACCCCCTCCCCATGACTCATTAAAAATTAACAAAATCTACTAAATTTCTTTTGAATTTAAAAAATTTTTATCAAAATATATTAAGAGATTTCCAAGGAAATTCTAAATAAGTGTAGTTCACGCAATATTTTCGAGATATTCACCCCTTGGATTTATTCATAATATTACTACATCAACGAATGCCATGACTTTTTGTTTTTCACATGTATGGGTTGATTAATATACTGGAGAACTTAAAATTTTCTTTTTGACGACAAAGCAAAAAGAAATTTGCATGGGAAAACTCAAAATTGAACTTAGCACAAAGAAAAAGTCGCGAGGAAGAAGTTTCCTGTATTAGGATGACTCATTCGTGACTTTTCTTTTGTGTGTAGATAAAAAGTCAAACACTTACGTTTTAGTTGTTAAATACCCTGGAATCCATTTGGTCAGCACAAACAGTAACGTAGAAGAATGATTTTCCCGTTTTCTCAAAACGAACACACTAGATCTGCGCATTATATCACAAAAACGTCATTCCACGTCATCAACCCACTGCAACACAAAAATGTAATTTTAAGATTTTGCACCAACAACAAACTAAAGAACTAACGTTTTTATTGAATATTCCAGAAGAACTAAACTGTCCATGCAATGTGACGCATTGGGATTGTTCTTCAATTGTTTCAAAGTTTCGACCAGTCGAAACTTGTTAAAAAATAACGAAACCGATCGAGTGTTTTCTCAAAATTTACAAAAAAATGAAAAATTTTACCAACAAAATTGAAAATTTACGCTGTTGGAAAATATCTGCACAAAAAGGTAACTCAAATTTTCAATGCAGTGGATAAATTTCAAATAGTACTTACCAAAGAAGATTGCACAGTTCATAATTTTCCAAATTTTCTGCTTGGAATGTTACTTCAAAAACATTAAACAAACAAATGACCGATGAGTCCTAGTGGCGCAGTGCGTCATAATTCGACTATCACTTTTTTTTGTTTCCTGTTTATATTGTTGCCAAGCAGGCGTTGATAACTTTTTAATATAATATCTGACACACGTAACAATTATGTCTCACCTTAGTATTCTTATCAACATTTTTAAAGTTAATCAAGTGGGATTACGTTTTGATTTTCTCTGATGTCAAAACACATCGACGGTTTGATTTTTTGTTTCGACTTGACAGACGCAAGTTTTTTGTTTTTCGACTTATTTTATTAACTTTTCTGCTGTTTTCGTTGCTTTTGCTTTTATTTGCGCCCCCTTTTTGACTTTCCTTCCAGTTTGATTTCTGGCAGTGAGATTATTTATGTCGAGTGTTGGTTTAGTGCACAGGGGATTGTAAATTCAGTGTGCTGTGGTTTGGATTCCAAGATAAGCTGTAGTAATTGTTTATAGTAAATAACAATAATATTTTAAATTAATATTTAATTTTAAGTTCAACAGAACAGCTACTCAAACTATCTTCTTCTTCATCTTCATCAGCCTGTTTTTTTATCCACTCCAGGAAGTAGGCCTCTTCCAATGAGGAAGGTTTTTGCATTAAATTACCTAATATGTGAAAATTTTGCAAAATTTTGTTGGCAAATTTTTTTAAAAGTTGTGTGGTTTTGGAACTTTAAAGTTGGTCACAATGCAATGGTCACTTTATTTCTATAATATCATAAATTCTTTAGATCCTTGTTGGTTAAAAACCTTCAAATTAAATTTTGGTTATACAGTTGGTGATGACGTGGAAAGACGTTTTTGTGAAATAATACGCAGTCCTAGTGTTCTTGGACGTTCGTCCAAGCTCCTTGTTTGAGCTGATCAGGAAAATTCCAGAGTTTTCAACAACTGAAATGTATGTAAGTTTTTGAATTTTTCATGCAAATAAAACTTCTTCCTCCAGAGACGGCGTCAGAGGTGGGCCAAGGTGGGCCCGTGCCAACTCAAATTTTTTAAGTGCTTATTTCAATAATGTATTTTTTTGAGTTTATTTATAAATTTTGTGTGCTCCCCGTGACCGCGAAGAACCTTTGAGGTGGTGATAAAGGACACTTTTCTAAGATAAATTTTCAAATAAAATTTTTGTCCAAGTCCAAACCCTTGGGGGTACCTCCCTTTAAAGCAATTTTTGAATTTCTGATTTTAAACGGCCATAGCTCCGATATTATTGATTTTTTAAGCTTAATGGATTGGAACTTTTTTAAAGATCATTTGCTTATCTACAAATTAGATTATAACCCCTTATCGTCTAGAATCGACGGATTTCGAGTTATACATTAAATTAAGGGAAAAAATGTTTAAAAAATTCAGGTTTTATTTTTTTTATCTTTCTTGAAAACCCCATACCTCTTAAACTAAACGCCTTAGAAAAAAACTAGCGACCCAAACCGGATAGGGAAGTTAACGGGCTACAACTTTGGTCAAATAAATTTTTTTGGGAAACCAACCATTTTCACAGTACTTCTGAAAATAATGAATAAAACTCAAGAGTTCTGCTTCGTGTTTTAGTTTGATTTTATATTTTTCCATGCAAATACTACAAGAAAGTGTTGTATTTTAATGGTAAAAGTGTCGAGTATCGTTCAGGTATTTTTTCTTTTTCCCTGCTTTGTCGTCGAGATGAAAATTTTGGGTTTTCCAGAATATTAACCAACCAAATATTGTTGAAGAAGGCCAATGTGTGCAAAAACAAAGTGAATTTATTTTTTTGCTTAATTTCAGAAAATACATTGCGCCCTAGGAGATTTTATGAATAATTCAATGTAAATCAAAGTAAATCTTATTAGATAGAGCTAATATTATTGTCCAATATCTTTTAATCTAATGAGTGACTTCTTTTCGTCACTCAAATAAATAAAACTTAAAAATTTGAAAGTTCTTGCTCTTTTCAATTATTTTGTTATTAAGTTATAATATAAATTTTTACAACAGTAGTTCTCATAGCGTCACAACTAATTAACAATTAGGAATTAGTTAATTTCAAGCAATCATATATATTTTTTAAATTTTATTTCATTTATTCATGGGTAAATCAATTTACATAGGTATTCAAAAATCTAAAACCTGCTGATTTACAAAACTTAATGCTACAAAAATCTACTAAAAATTCATTAATAAGACCTGCGGTGTCCTTAAGGAGATGGACTTGAAATCCAATGGGTTAGAATCCTGTTCACAGAGTTTCTTTTGTAAACCATTTTATTATTATTTATAGCTCTGATTACAAAAAATATATACAATCGCAATAAGAATTAATTTTTTTTTTTCATTTTCAGTTAAGATCGACAGTTGTGCGTGAACGCGAAATTCGTATTTCGTGAACGGAAGTGTGATGTGTCGAGTACGAATCTTTGTGGAATATCGCGAATCATTTTTTTTAATACTTGAGTGAAAAATTTGTGTTTCTAAGTGTTTTTTTAATAAAAATTTTCATTCGAAATCGTTAAAAAAATGTGCAAGTGTCCGGGTTGGTAAGTTTTGGACGATGGAGAAGCTGTTATGGTCAAGAGGAATAAGGCGATAGGACTACAGTGTGAAAGGTAATTTGACGATAACCATTCTAATCTGAAACGATAACTAACAGAATTTTCTTTATTATTGCAGGTAGGGTCCACTTCGTGGGTTTAGCAGCAATTCAGGTTAGTGAACTTTTCTCTCCAGTGATGTAGCCAGTGAATTGTTTAAAATTGTGAAAAAATGCATTTTTCTTTAAACGCACGAACTGTAGTTTGGTAAGAAAAATTTTTTTACGCACCTACTAATGTTTTTCTCCGTAGATTTTCTTTGCTCAACAGCTGGTTTATTCGTCAAGATTTTAATAAATGACATCATTATAATACGGCCCTGCCAGGACGATAAAGTACATTTCCTCCCTAGGACGGAAAAGTATTTTGGCGCCTCTGATATATTTTTATGTAAGTTTATAAAATAATGAAGTTTAAAATAATAAAAAATAAACCGAAATATCCGTAAACCAATATTTTTCGATATAATTTTCGTATATTTTGTACATGACCTATCAGCTTTTGTATTTTAGAAAATAATTTTCGTTTAAAATCGCAGGTTTAATTTGAAATTTAATAACTGCACCATAATTAATCAATCCTTGCTATTTTTATTTCAAAATTGAATTACATCTATCATATGTTTTTGGAGTAATTTATGGATATCTTCAGCATAAA
Organism: Cantharis nigra; assembly: GCA_958510845.1. NCBI lineage: Eukaryota > Metazoa > Arthropoda > Insecta > Coleoptera > Cantharidae > Cantharis > Cantharis nigra. Next base: position 45,286,372 of record OY294030.1, on the reverse strand, counting down.
TCTTTCATAAATCATTAGTGTCACTTTTCCTACTTCCGACTCGATTTCAAAATAACTAAAATGATTAATTTAAAATTTTTTAACCCTGTTCTATTGTGATCGCTTCTAATATTAATTTTTAATGTTTCTGACGAAGTTAATTTAAATACATAAATGAAATTAATTAGCCGGTCACTTGAGTACATATTGCAAAATTAGAAATTAAAAAGAAATTTAACCAAATGCTAAAACATTTTTTTAAAACTTAAAAGTTATTTACATAATATAAATAATCCTTTACCACAGGGTCTACCCAAAAATTATCCTTATAAAAAATTTTTTATCCCCCGATGTAGAAGATTCGTCTTTGCAATTATCCTTTTTGTAATTTACAAAATGCTCCGCACTAAAAGTGTCACGATGAATAAATGGGAATCAAAAACACAAGTTCATAAATAATTTATTTGGTAAATTGCAATAACATGAAATTGATAACCTATTTTTTAATTCGTATAAAAAATAATTAAAATAATTATTGCACTTCAGTTAAAATTAAAAAGTAAAAACCCCTTTTCGTAAGTTCCTATCAATAGCTACATTGATAATGTCGTTTCCTAAGAAGAAATCGGTGGCAACAATGTTAACATTGGCGGCCCATTCGTCCCGAAACCATTTCGTGACTTGCTTATTGACGTTGTCGGACAATTTCCGTAAGTTGTTGGTACGAAAAATAACGTCGATGGTTTGTGGTGTCAATTCGGCCATAACAGCCCAAAGAGGGTTCAAAGCTGTTTTGTGAGAACCTATCGCATTGTCGAGGTATTCGTAAAGATCACTTGCGCTGCGTTTGTTTCCCCAAAGTTGTTGGACAGGATTCCACAACCAATCGTATCCTGAAACTCAAAATTATCACTAGAAAGAGAAATTTGAAAGTAAAACCTCTCGCTATGTCTCTGTTTCCGTAACAAATAATCAAACTCTTGTTTCGCGACCAAATTTCATTTAGGGTCGGTCCCCTTCCGGATTGGTACCCTATGGACGATAGAGCTAAGTCTCCCAATTCGTCGTTGATCAAGGAAACCAATTTTTGGTGAATTTCCAGAGTAAACTCTGACGGGTAGGGAAAACGATGGAAGTCCAAAACGATCAATTCTTTCGGTGCTAATTCCACGAACTTCCTAATTTCTCTTAATATTGGAACGAGTTTAGAAATTCTCACCACGTCGTGATTTATCGAAAATCTAAAAGTGCAAACGTTAAGACCTTCTCCTAAGAGTTTGTTGTAAGTTTTACCCATTTGTTCCGTAATATCCAACCCTGATGTCTAAATACCGTATTCCGAAAACCAATTGGGTCCAAACGCTTCTGTCTTGATTCATGACGTAATTTTGCAAAAACGCAGCCGTTTTGGAAGTTCCTGAGTTGTGAGTACCAGGAATGAATAAATTTCCTATCATGAGTGGTCCTAATCGTTTACTAAAAATTAAAACTTTTAATCGGATTTGGATTTGACTGACTAAGAAGATAATACGAATGCCTCGCCACGGTAAAAGAAATATGGAACCATGGCGGTCCATAGTTTCCAAAACCATCTTCAATTGCTATTACCTGGTTTTTCAAAGAAGTGTAGTTTGAGAATGAAAATTATTAATCAACAATTATTGTAGGGAAAAACCTGGGCTTGTTGGCTATAGAAGTAAGATGGCTGGTTTCCATTCATATGTCTACTTGTGAGCAACAATTATGATAAAAATAATGGTTGATATAATTATGGATCCAAATTTATTTTACTGTAGCGAGAAATTAGTAAATTGTTGGTCAGTGATTATTTTTAATTATATAATTTTTCGATTACGTGTTACAAAAATGAATGAATCACGGAATTGAGTAAGAGTTTGTAATAAACGTCGAATAATATTTATCACACAATTTTAAATACCTTCGTTGTTACCTATTATCACTCATCCATGTAGGATTAATTTGTAGACATCGCACATCTATTATGAAGCCATTTTTCAAAGAAGCGATCCAGTAAGGAAAACAGTGCGGACCGGGATCAGCTCTCAACAAATTTTCATTATATTCCCAGTTTCCTGGTAGCCAAGGCTCTCCAAACTTAATTTTAGTTCTATAATAACCTTCAGGATATTTTGAAGCCGATATTAAAACTCTTGGTGGAACTTCTTCCTTGATGTTTAATCCAAGTTTATGTTTAGTTACTGAAATAAAATAAAATACTCACGTTTCTATCCAAAGGATTATTGTCGTACAAGGCAATTTCATGAGGTTTTATGCTATCAGGATCGTCGCATTTTGTAATCCAATTTAATTCCACAAATGTGTCTTCTAAAGATGAAATTGTTAAATGAACTCTTCCGCATGTTTTTATATCTGTTGATTACATAATTAATTATTAATTTCATTTAATTGAAATAAAAATACGAAGCTGGTAGGTGTCGCTCGTAATCTTAATTAATGAAATGCTCCAAGAGGCCTAAACAATTGGAAATTTTGGAATGTACAAAAATTATTATTTTTAAATTTATTTTTGTGTCCGGTACTAACACTATTAAGAAAAACGTTTTTAATTATGCTCAAAACTTAATAATTTATTTTAAAAGCTTGAGACCGTCAAGTCGAGAACTTTTCTTTGAAATTATTATGTCAAAAACGTTTTCACATTTGGCGTATTTCTTATACGGTATAAGGTATAATATGAATAACCAATACCTACTAATCTGGAACCTAATTAGTTAGTTAATCAATTTATATAGATGAAAGCAATAATTTTGATTATAAACTCATGAGCATTAATTATAAATAGTTTTTGCCTATATTTCAAAAGTTAAATTAGTAGTTTGGCTGATAAATAATTAGTTGGATTTGTAGCTGCTTTGATTTGTTACATTTTGCATTATTAGTTGATTTTTATCAGAGACTGGTTGTAGTTTGCTATAATAGGAATACAACGTTAATTCGACGGCACTTTGACGTTGAATTAACGTTTATATTATGTGCTTATTGGGTATATATTTAAAACTTTCAATTTTAATTAATAAATGTGCTTTGTCCTGAAAGAAAGGTTCCTGTTTAATAAATCCAATTACAGGATATACAAGCAAACCTTTCGTCATAAAACTGAACTTTTTTGAATTTATTCAAAAGTACTTCCTTGACTCAATTATAATTCTGTCTGATTTCCAAATCTCCATTTGATTTTTGTTAGAATTTTATTATTCTTGAATTTTGTAAATAATTTTGAAATTTCTCCTTTTTCCGCCATCTAAGTGGCATTACAACAGCTAGGTGGGAAAACGAGGCTTTAAGTAGTTAAACAGTAAATCATCTCTTTTAAATTTTTGCGATTTGTTTAGGAAATTGTTCTATTCTGGACAAATTTTGAATGTTTTTGGACCATAAATTGATATTTTGAATAAAATTAGCGATTGAATTTGAAAAAGTATTATTAATTTAGATAATTTGTTAAATTGGTAAAATTATGAAATAAGTCCAGTGCGAAAGCATATGGGTGCGCTTATCACAACGATTTACTTTCCAATTTATATTGGAATTAATAATCCTTCCTAATCTATAAAATCTCAGCACGCCCCTGCTGGATGTTTTGGTGAAAAAGACACACTCTGATTGGTCGACTTTTTTTACCAACCGGAAAATATATTAAACTAAGATTAGAACTAAAAATATTTGTCCAATATTCTAAATGAGTGGATATCCTGCGATATGTACTGGAGGGTGTTCCACACCCCCAGACCCCCCGGTTTACTTTTAATTTATTTATGATAATTTATAATTGATTTAATTTATAACAATTATAAAAATATAAAGTCAAAATTGTAAACCGGGGGGTCTGGGGGGTATGGAACACCCTCCAGTACATATCGCAAGATTTCCACTCTTTTAGAATACTTGGAGAAGATGGGGAATTTATAATTTTACAAATTTCGGCAGGAAAAACGGGGAAATTTGAATCTTTAAGCAAAAGTGAGAGAAGTTTAAACCTTTGGCTAGAGAATATTAAAGCCAGGCCTGATTAAAGCTTGGAAAACTATTTATTTAAGAGCTTGACTGCTCAGAGCAACTTTTGCGTTACTTTGAAAGTTAACTGTCAAAAGTGTAAACCGGCGGCCAGTGCATATAATTACATTCCCACTCTTCAAGAATACCTACCGAAGACAGAATAATTATAGCAATTTCGTCAGAAAATGATTATATATTTTCGGTTTTTCGGCTTTTTCGGTTTTTTCGGCTAAAGAAAATTAGAATTTCAGAAACTTATTTATTTTTCAATTATTAAAAAAAAATTTTAATTGTCTGTCGGCACATCAAGTTTAGCAGCAACTTTTTGCGTTACTTTGAAAATATAGAAAAACGGTGAATCACCCAGTAGCGGGAAACGAAATTACATGTTTAATATTACACCGCTAAAAAAGAGATCCACCGTCTAGCTGCCCGTCAGCGGACGGGCTTTCCAGCTAGTATTATATAAAAAGCTATGTTTTTCTTTCTTTCTGGAAGTTATGAGTCAGTGCGGCTTCAGGCCGCACAACCTGAGCAATCAAGTTGTTGAAAATTGAACTACATATAGGAAATTACATATACACATATAGACAAGGGAGGCTTAGCCTTTTCTAAAATTCTGAACATGCATCAGAGTATGGTATCAGGTTTAGAAATCGAATTGTGAAATTTTCTAAAATTTCCCTTCACTTACAACCGAGACGAGGATCCCAAGGGAATCTTTGGAAATTGGTAGAAAAAATAAAAACAAATGCTATTGAATATGCAGATGCAGTGAAATAAAATTTAGGTAGAAGAAATGAACAAAACAACTAAGATGGAATGACGAATGAATAATTCTGAGTGGAAGGAGGTTTAAGTTTAAGGTAAAGAAAGAAAAACAATAAATTGTTGTCGGTATAAATTTAAAGATAAAAAGTAATTAAGAAAAACATAGTAGTTGGCTAGAAGAAAGCCCAGAAATGGAAATGCAAGAAAATTTTCAAAATAATTCTGTTAAAAATTAAAATAAAATTATTTAGAATTGGAAAAAAAATTGGAAAATTGGAAATTCAACAAAGAAAAAATTAGGTGGTTTAAAGAATTGAGGTGGCAAATATAATTTCAAAATGTTATCTTAGATTCTAAATAAGCTTAATTTGTGTGTTGAATTTTTTATTAACCTGATCAACTGCATCTGATTGCTACAAGAACCTTATTTTTAAGAACTTACAAATATTTTAACTAAGCTCTAAGCACTGTGTCCTCGGTACACAAAGTTAGCTACTTGTACTAGCATAAAAACTAGCTTTTGGACCTGGTTTTGCCCGGTTCTACTGACTGATTGTTACTTTTTGTTTCTTGCGGTTTCCAATTAAAGGTTTCGACTAAAATTAAATCTCAAAATTACCTTTTAGGCAATTACAACATTTTAAGAATGTTTTAATTAGGTATTTATTTTGAAGATCTCATGAAAAGATGTTACAGATATTTTACATAATTTAGAAATAAAAATACTTCAATTAATACGCGGAAATTTTTACATATTTCTTCTTAATAAAGTTTACTTTCTCCGAGAGAAAGTAAAATTGATACAAATTACTCATAAGCCGATGGAGGATTAGCCAACACGATAACGTGAATTATTTTTGGAGAATTTTGAAATTTTAAAACCAATAAATTTGCTTTGTCTGCTGAGCTTTCATGGTAATCGATTAGTTAAGCTAATTACGGTTAATTTAGCGAGAAAAACTAGTAAATTTATAATACTGCAGCTAATTACAACGATTGTCACTTTTAATTATGATTCATGAATTTGTAGGAATTTGCCCACATAGGTACATAATTTTTATTGCCTTGAATACGCATAAATTCCGCTGTCAACAAACTTTATGAATTATTAATTAATGAATCGAAAGTAACATAAAAAGAAAACAAAATTCGAATTTTTACTTTCCTCGATGTTTGTTTACTAAACGAATTTTTCTTGTACTACCAGGTTTTCCTGAATTAAGTGCTGATTTTGTGGCACTTAGCGAAAAATTAACATTTCATGGTTTGTAGGTACGTTAATTGAATAAATTAGGATTCAAAGTATGAGTTTACACCAAGGGTATCATTATTTAATTCAACCTTCAAACACAAGCTGAATGGTAATTCCAAAAAGTGACTTTTAAAATTTTGGAATTACCTGTACCTATCCTTTGTAGATGATTTCTTTTTAATCCCGAGAGTCAGGATTTTTGTTATTGGACAAACTCTTTACCATCATCAATTAATTCATCATAGTACTTTGATCTAATTTGATCCCTTGATGATATTGCGTCGCATCTCCAGTTTCAACGATTCGATAACGCACTCTAGTTAAAAATCGATTACCTACACGATTTTCGATTTTATTGAATTAAAATTAAAAAAAAATTGAATCTCACTTGTTTGCATGACTGGAAAATACCGTACAAGCCTGTTAACCTTCATTTTGCTATTACCATATCGAAGAAATGCGGTATATCAATAACATTGGATAATAATTGATTCAAAACATATTTGAAAAAAATAAATAAGAAACTGTTCTGATTCAAATAAAGCGTAAATTACGATCGTTCGGCACGTTCGCTTTAGAATTCCAATTTTTGTACTGTATTTTAAAATAATAATAATATTAATAATAATAGTAATAAATAAATCGACTTACTTGATTCGTATTCGTGAAAGGTACAAACTTGTCGAACCAGCACAAGAAAGAACAAAACACAATTTACTTGAACTAACATTTTAAAATAAAAATAAAATTTATTAACTAAAAATTAAAACATATTTATTTAGATCCGGCGATGATACACAAGAGCGTAAATTTGTTGAATCAGAATGGATGTTAATTTACCTCTTGTTGGTGTTACGCTTCGGATAGGATCATTGTGTCCCAACACCGAGTGTATTAATGAAAAGATAAAATGTAAATTAATGGTGAGAGCGACACTTGCGGTCATAGTATATGATTTGACGTCACATGCATCATTATCGTCTTTTCTTCTTAACAAAGAAGTTCAGAATTACCTATGTCAAAATTTCAATTAAATAATTGTGTTTTTGATTTCGGCTCCAAAAATTAAGTGACAACTAAACCTAATTACGAGGTATTTTTATATAGGCACAGATTCGGTTCTAAAAATATAACTTGCAAATTTTATCGAAACATTCTCGCAGGGGGAATATTTAATTTAATTTTTTTAATTATCGACCATCATCACCATCACATGGTTGTTCATCAACCACCGCGACGCAGAAGAACCATCCCTGCATTTTAATTTTAAATATCCTGCACATAATCCTTATGAAACCGAATCGCTTGGAGCTTGACTCCCGGTCACAAATTTTTTTTCTAATATTAAATTCTGCATCAAAAATTAATTTCCCATGCTTTGTGAACCCCAGGAATCAGATGTAAAAAGGATGAAAATTAAAAAATGAGATAGAAACTAAAAATAATAAACAATTATGAGGTTTAAATTAATTAAAAAAATTACCTAATTTTGTTTTTAATTGATATAGTATTTAAGTTTTTGAGTTTGAGTTTTCACGTAAGAAAATTTCAAATTTTCTGTTCAATTTTAATTGTTTGTGTTTGAAGCTTTTCTTGTATAAAGTTTTCAAATGTTAAGGCTGTTAGTTAAATAATTAATGGATTCATTAAAATGAAAGAAAATATAAGGAGTTATCATATAAAAGAAAAGCCTATGACGTCATTCCTCGCAAACAAATGTCTGTAAAACTACATTTGAAAAAAATAAGCCAGGGCAAACTACAAGGCAAATTTTTGTACATAATTTTCATTTAAGATTTTCTCCAATTTCCTCCTGGATTGATTTAAGATTTCCTTCCAAAAATAAAAATTGAAAACAAAACATAAGAAAAAGCTCATCTAGATTTAAAAGATTTCCTGATTCCTTAAGAATTTCTTGAATTTCCCAAGATTTCCTTGGATATCTTAAGATTTCCTCAGATTTTTTGGATTCCCAAGGATTTCTTAAGATTTCCGTCCACTTATACGCCAGATTTTCCTAGCCAATGGCACCCCCCTCGTAAAAATGTATATGTTTACAAAATAAACTCAAAATAAAAATTTGAAGAATTTGATCTACAATTTTTTTATGAACTAATGTTTATTATAAAGTAATTCGTTCAGATTTCTTTAAATTTCATAAGATTTTCTTCAATTTCTTAGCATTTTCTAAGATATTTTAGATATTATTGAATTTCCTTAGATTTACTCGGATTTCTTTTGAAAATCAAAGTACCAGAAGCTTTTTCTAACAATAATAATATTGATTTACTTATTATGAGCAAATGTTTATTATAAGCTAATTACTACTTTAGATTTCCTCGGATTTCTTTTGATTTTCCTTCACTTGTACACCAGATTTTCCCACAACGGTTTTCACCTAGTATAAATATATATTTACAAAATAAAATCGAAGTAGCAGAAGTATTTTTTTCTAACAATAATAATATATTGCAAGGGAGGCATAACCTCCCCTGAAATTCTGAACTATTAAACTAATAAAATTTTCAAAACAGTGAAAACAAAAGTTTTCGATTGTGAGAACTATTAATAGATAGATACTTCTTCTACAACACTTATCCAAGAAGTAACTCGAGGCTACCGCAAAACCAGAATCCTCAGACTAGCACTTACATAGTCATCACATGACTCCAATTACACAGATTAAACCATAGATGCGTATTCACCAAGAGATTTAGAAGCACTGGGAGGTATTGTATATTGTATACCCCCCAGAACCCCCGGTTTCAAAAACTGATCATTTTTGTTCATGTTCTGTGATCAACGTTATTAAGTAGTAGACTTTTTTGTACACAGAATTTTCATTATCTTTCGTAAAATTTTCTCAGGTCTCCCTTCACTTGAAACTGAGCAGAAAACTGCTGCGAGCAAAACCTAAGGAATTTTGCAAAAATCCAACGAAATAGAACATTCGAAATCCGAGTAAATGTAAAAGGAAATCTTTGGAAATCCAAGAAAATCTTCGGAAATTTAAGGTAGTCTTGGGAAATTAAAAAATCTTAAGAATACAATTTATTTTGCTTTTTCAACTTTTTCAAAAGAAAATCTTGAAGCCATCCGGAAGGATGGTAAAATTACTACTATGTCCTTTGGATAATCACTTGTGCACTTTCTACATCTACCACATATGGAAAGTCGCCATTGGGATGGATTATACTTTTACACTTTACTTTATGATTAGCCTCCTCAAATGAAAAATCCACGAGCCGCCACTGATTATTAGCTAATATTTTTATTATGAGCTAATGTTTATTAGTTTTTTAGCTAATTTTTGATTTCCTATGATTTCTCTGGATTTTTTAAGATATTTTAGATTTACGATTAGATCAAGATGTTTTTCGAAAAAGTTGAAAGAGCAAACAATAAAGAACTTGAGATTTTTCTTCAGATTTCCCTTCATTTGTACACCAGATTTTCCCAGCGATTCCCCCATCGTATAAATGTATATTTTTACAAAATAAAATCACAGTACCAGATGATTTTTTCCAACAGTAGTATACAGTGGCGGATCCAGAAAGAGGGCGATCGCGGCCCCCTTAGAGCTCGAAAAGCATCAATTCTTATATTAAAATATTTGAATTTATAAAAACAAAAAATAAATTTATTTTTGATATTACTACTACTACTTTTTATTTTTTATATTCAATAAATATGAACGGGCGACTGGAAAGCGGGTAACCACGGTTCAAAACCTGATCGCGTTTAAGTACACTGCTGTGATCTAAAAAGCCCAAGATAAATCTGTGGGCTTCCCTCGGAAGGTAATGGCAAACCACCGAGGTAATTTGGCAAGAAAGCCTGTTATGGGCCACGATGCTTCTGTCGAGAGGCATACCAGGGACTATTTTACCACTAGGCTTATTAGGCACGTGCCTAGGGCCCAATGACTGGAAGGGCCCGAAAAGATAGAGCATAAAATCGTAATATAAAAATCAAACACTGATAAAATAACCCAAAAATTGGGCCTTCGATACTATTAGTTACACTTGAATAAAAGGGGTCCGAAAATTTGCTAAAGCCTAGGGCCCAACTCAATTAAAAATAGGCCCTGGGCATAACGACTAGATATTAGATAGATGAACCTGCAGAGTGGTACACAAATAGTATATTTAGCTCCGAATAAAACATACTTAGTCATTTTGAAAAGTTATATTAAATTAAATTTTTCGAATTTTTGAAGGTTTTGCGCTCTTATCTTGTTCTTCTCTTCTATGTCGATAGTGAATATAGGGGATCTACAGTTTATCGCGGGCTCCAAACTCCAATTTCAGAAAAGGTATTCGATACCGATTTCGAAATAATTCGATATGCTTGTTTGGGAAACTGCCAACGTAAAATTTAATCAATTTAAATGCATTTATTCATCATAAAAAATTTCAAAATAAAAAAAAACAGTAAAACACACCGATAAAAAGCGATTGCCATAAAAAATAATAATAATTACGATTAAGACCGTAACTGCATCAATTACGATGCATTGTTATTATGTTATATTTTTATCGAACAAACGTCTACTTTAATATTTTTTATTACTATTAAATATTATTACAAGTTGCGAAATAATTTGATTTAATAAAATTTCATAATACATGGTATTTTGAAAAGAATGAAAAGAAATAAAAACAAAATTTGATAACAACGGAGGGCAGAATGAACCAATGAGCAAGAGGGAGTTAAAAACTAGCGTGGTTAACGATTAATTAAATTAAACTAAATCAATTCATGCTTCATCAGTTGGTGCAAAGAACATTATGATGTCGGTAAAAATAAATTATTTTTCTCCACATCTTTGACGCTTGCAGGACTAGGGAGTCCTAAGACGACCGAAAACTGCATCCGTGGTTGCTCTCAAAAGTAATCACTTTGCTTTTCCTTCTAGTGCAAACTAGTCCGATCTCACCAGAATTTTCATGTTTATATCGACACTTAACGGGATAAGCATCACCTAAGGGATTGGCCAACTATTTTTTTTAACTGTAATCCTTGAAAAGGATGTTGTTTAATTGATATAATATAAATTATATAATTAATGTTGGTTTTAGTTTTTAGTGTGAAGTAGAAGTAACTACGCTGAGGAAGGTAATTAAGGAGAAAAAGAAGTTAGAAAAGAAAAGGTAATTTTTTGCATTTCTCTGCAATTAATTGTGTTATTTCCGTAAGTTTGTGTTGGGTTGTAATTAAATTAGTAAAATTACTAATTAGAAAACGACGGTAGTAATAAATATTTTAATTAACATTTAGAGAATTTTCGTATACACAGTACAAAAATATTTATATACATTTAATAAGTTAATTTTGTTATCATAAAATAAATAAATATGGTAAACTGAGCATTTTGAAAAAAAATTATAAATTATAAGTTTGTAATGTATTTTAAAATACTGATCAGTTAACAGGTACTTGGTCCAGCAATCCTAATTATTAATTATTTGTAATCCTTTAAAAATTCTCCTTATAATTAAAATAACGTGAACTTTAATTTGTAAACAAGAAAACTTAAAAACAAAGATTAAGTATCCAATACTTTTTCAGTCTTTTAGTTTGACATGAATATAGTAGTAAATTGTGGAAAAAAAGGTAACCTAACAATAAACACAAATGAGGTAGAACACAAATCAGTCGCATAATGATATTTGGGCAAATTAAATCTTTGGATAGATAACAAAGAAAAAATTTAACTGTACATTATTTAAATTAATATAAAAATTCTATTTTAAATTATAGAGACTTAACATAAAACATTATAAAAATAACATCTGTACAATAAATATTTTCTATTTACATAAATAATTTTAATGGGTATTTGCTAATAAATCATTCGTTCAAATTAAAATTTCTCAGAGAGGCAGGCAGGCAGGCAGGCAGGCATTTATACAATATTACATTTAAACGAACGTTAACAATTTCCTCTGTACACATTTTTCAAAATTAATAAATGACATTTTTTGATATCACCAGTCAATGTAGGCATTACAACAATAAATCAACAATATCAACTCGCTTGTTGCGTCAGGAGATTCAATAACTCCTTTTGATCCATATCGTTAAGTGTCGCCATGCTGATTCCCAAAGCGCTCGCAACATTTCTCATATCCATACCAAACGACTTTAACAATTCGACAAAATTCATTTCTTCGCCTGTATAAGGATTGTGTAATTTCGGACAGGAATGGTTGCATTGTGGCCACGAACATTTCTCTAATCGGCGATGCCTGCAGTCGTAGGAATTCGATCTTTTTTGTGCTCGTAACACGGACCTCTGTTGACGTTGCTGCTTTATCGACTTCAATTCCTGTGATCCTCGATGTCTAGTTCCGTTTCCGCAAACCTCTTCTCCTTTAACTCGACAACCTAAAATATAAAGCGATTGAAGCTTTTTGTTCATCGTCAACTATGCGGAAAATTCCTTGCAAACATTATACCAACCTTTTCTCTTTTTATTCTTTCCGTTCCTCTGTCTGTTTTTCTTCTTCTTTCGATTTTTATTTTTATTTTTCATATCGTTTCCTGCATTAGCTTTGTTGTGATTGTTACCGGAATTCTTTTTCAGTTGCCTGCGCACCAAAGACGGCTCGTCGGCAACCATAGAACCCGAATTCTTCCTCCTTCTTCTGTTAAAGTGCTGATGTTCCCAACAGAACAGAGCATTGGCAAGCGACATGTCGCCGATTTTTACGCTCAGCCAATCTCTTTTCGTCAGTACGGTGTGCGATATGCAGGAAGGCGCAAAGATTGCGGACACGTTCTGAAAACTTTTTCGGAAGTTTTTGCCCATTTCGTGAATGTAATCCCATTGTTCCATCGTCACCGGCACTCCTACCTGATCTATTTCCATTTGAGCTTCATCGAACAACCATTGAAAAATAAACAGAGGTGCTGGAATAAAAATCATGATTGAGTTATCGTTTTCGAGATTTGGACAAACTGTAACTTACTTTTGAGTGACGGATATAGCCGGTAACCGAAATAGCACCTCCACGGTTCACTTTCGTACAACCTTCTACACCGCTTCGGTACTTTTCCCTGCCACAATTGCATTCCTTTACGAATTGCGTCCACGGCGGGCGTTCCGTTATCAGCGAACGGAGTTCTATCTAGAAACCATCCCGAATCTGCGACTCCTCTTACGTCAATGTGTCTCAGATTTAAGGTATCGTGCAGGAGATCCCTGACGGAATCCAAATTTAACATAACTCCAGTTCCGCCTGCACTACTTCCAGTTAGCAACAACTCCGTACTGTTTTGCAAGCCCAACGGAATCATATCGAGAACTACTTGTTGAACCACCAGAGCACCCATAAAACTAAACGAATCTGCTCTCGATTTCTTGGTACCACTCCAGGAATCGCTCGTGCAGTAGGGTACATACACGTGGTTCACATTCCACCAATGTGGATTTTCATCTTTATTCGGAGATAAAATTCCTCCAACTGAAAAGAAAAATTAGAACAATTCCACTGAAATGATTCGATCTGAATTACCGTCACGCGTTTCCGTCCACTTCGAAGAAGTCATTAACGGTCTCTCGTTCAGCCAACGATCTTTACAGCTCGCATCATCGTAACAATACCAACCGCCTTCTAAAAATATAACCCATTTTTTACTCGAAGGGAACTTCCTGAGATAAAACCTAAAACAAAAATTCGGGTTTCGGTCACGTTTTTCGTAAAACGGTCGAAAATCTTACCCAGCTTGCGAACCATCGTTGCACGTGATGGATCGATTAGCTAAAAACACTTTTTTTAGTAATCTGGTTTCGTCCACGACGTGAGATTCCGAGGGTTGAAAATAATTGTGGATATTGTTGGTGTATATTGGAGTCGTCAAGAATTTCTCGCTCGCTTGACCAATCGAATGTGAGTCCACCAAACATATTGTTAACAAAAATATCTGGAAAAGAAAAATTAGTTTTAATCGTTGCGGTTTTTGCTGGACAATTATTTGGGTTAGGTACGTTTTGATGGCGTTGAGGAATGTGGTACGTTTTTTATTTGGAACTTGAAATCAATCAATTGTAACGATATCTTCTCGACGTTAACGATGATGTTATTTATGGTCGTTTTATATTGGTTATTTCGATATTTTTAGTTAGGAATGCTCGTTTTGGCGTATGGCGATGTTTTGCGACGTAACCGCAACGTCGTTGTTACGTGTGCGTAACGTCGCATTTACGTCGCGAAACGTCAGCGGTGTTTTGTTTAATGGACAAAGTAATTTTTTGAAAGTTGTTTAGTATTTTTGAGCGAGCAACAGCTGCGATAGAATGTGACGAGTTCACAAATGTGCTATTTCAATTCCTTAGGGGTATTACGGTAGCTGCGGTTGATACAAAAATGTTTATTATATACAAAACTGCTTAGATTACATAGCTAGAAATGATGCAGCACGCAAACACAAAAAATGAAGATCTGATAGGAAAAAGAAGTAATATAATGACTGTAACACGCTCTAACGACTGCCGGACACTGAACTGAAATCTCTTTTGCTGTGCCGCCAATAGATAGTTAACATTTACAATTAGTTTTAATTGTTATTATGTGTTTCCCATTACCGCTCATTTTTAAATCGCCGAAGGAATGCATTAAATGTTTTACCAATGAGGTAACAACTGCTTTTTCATTTATTCCAATCGATCAAAGATAATCGGCTGGCATCAGTCGGAAAGAACGAATGTGTAAACAAACCTTTACATCACGAAGAAATCAGTTAGATTCTGAAGACATTTACGACAAATTTTCCAATTTAAAATGAAGATACTATCGTAAATTTCAAGTCGTAAAAGTTAAACATTTTAAAACAAAAATTTTTGTAATAAAATCAAAGAACACCTGCAGTTGTAACTTAAAAATGAGCAAAACAACCCTTATATGATAGATTCCTTTGGAGAAATCATGCCGAGCATATTTATAACCAATATATCTCCCCCAGAGCGGCGCCTTTGAGTCACCATATAATGACCAGGTATTTTAATAATTTATTGACAATTAAGATAGACTTTTACGTAATCAACATACTAGGAGTTTGGAAATGTCAGAAAAACGATCCTCCAAGGTTTCTCGTTTAACCAACGGTTTTCTTTCAAATAATAAATTAAACTAATTAATTATTTGATGCAAACAAATTTACGTTGAAAAATTGCGTATTATATCGAATTATGGTTTGGCTATACAATACAAAAACTCTTCTCAAGGTGGTTCTTGCGGTTTATCGATACAATATTTTTTGATTATGTTTGTCCAAGAGATTTGGGCGATTTAATATTAATTTTAGGAATTCATAAAAAAATCCAATAACGGAAACAAACAATACTTCTATTATATTATTATTTTCGTGAATTTCAAGGTTCGCCCGTGTGGCGGCGGTACGTTCTCCTCGAGCGCCACCCTCCCAAAGTTAGGGGGAAGAAGTTAACGTGCAGTCTAATTAGAAAGTCAAAAATAGTTTTGTTTCTAAGTGGATAATTTTAAACTTCAAAGAGTAGGAAAAGGAAAATTTTTAAAAATAGCCCATAGGTCTAAAAGTTAAAATGTTTTTAATAGAAAATATTCTAAGGTCATTAATTTTTTAGAACGTTAGCTTTCTCCTGACAATCATTAGTTAAAATGTAGAAAAAAACTATAAAAAAGATTATTAATTAAATTTAAAAGGACAAAAATACAATCAACACAACGCTAAAATATTTCGAGTGCTATTCAACGACCTGAGGTAAGGTGAAATGAGTAATTTAATTTAAAAACAGTGTAGGTGAGTGTCGGCATCTTCAAAGAGTGGCTAAGCCTCTTATTATCTGCTACTGTCGGCAGGAGGGATCAGCCCCGAGTCTTTGCCCCTCCAGTGACAGCGAACCTTTACTGCTCCTTATTACCGCCACAAGAACAAATGTAAGACAACAGCCGTTGTAACTTTATTATTATATCCTTTACTATCTAGATTAAATATTTGATGGCTAGCATATTAATGTAATTTTTGAGAGAGCGGTGTTTAAGTTGTATACTGCAATTGTGCTACGGTTTCTATAGAACAAACAGGTCGAAAAAGTATATTTGAAATCGTTAGACAAACTTATTCCGGCTACCGTAAATTGTAAGCTAACAAACGTCTTCCTTTGAGCTCGGGAAAGTTACCGATCTAATATAAATTTTCTTAAAAATCCAAGTTACGCCAGTCAGGTAAACAATAATTACCTGTAGCTCTTTGATTTACAACACACGCGACCTGCCTCAATGTTGGAGTGTCAGGTGTACAGCTGGTGGTCTGATTTATGGCATCTGCCAGTGTGACAAGTGGTTCCTCATTCACTCTACATGGTTTAAACGTATCCCCAACTACTGGGCTTATAATTAATTTTTTTCGCTTACACGGTTACTTTTCGAGGAAGCTGTAATTAGTCTTCTCTGAACCATCAAAACTTAAATTTACCATGTAAACTTAACCAGTTTCACTAATCCGTTGGCCTCCAAATTTTAAAATCAAAATCAGCGTTAAGTAACGTAAAAACCAATTCTTCTTCTTCTTCTTCATTATTATTATTATTATTTATTCTTTGGAAAACTTTAAAATACTACTTTTTTTTCTTCTAAATTACGAAACTTACAAATTAACTTCAAACATCGTAAATAAATATTTACAATACTTTGAAATGTTAAGAAATTTGAAAATGTCGTGATTTATGCTGCCCTATTATGAAAGTTTTCGATTGTAAAATGTTTTTTTTTTTAAATATTGAGGCGAAGCCGATCCGAATAATCTGTTCGGAGAAAATTAAAATTTAATTGTTAATTGCTTGGTCTAAATAATACAAAAAGGTAATTAATTTGACTGTTTATTAAAACAGCAATATTAAGCGAGATATACGCATTTTTAAATGTTACTTTTCATAAAAGTTAATATTTACGACCCAACTTGATAGCATGGTACGTTTTTCCGTTTTGCATTTAAGTTGTAAATTACCAGTATAAGTTTCGCTGTACGTTTTTGCCAATCTATTTATCACTTACTTTATTACACGAATTATCACTCGAAAATTGGTTTAATTATTTTCTAGTTTAATTAATTTCAGTCACCTGTTACTTTTAATTTTGAATAATGCAACGAATCTTGATCACTTTTCCAATCCCATCAACACTGAATTACTTCATTTATATTTTAATTTACCCCCCCCCCCCCAACAGACACATTCAATTATCAAACTTCAATTTTCACTTTGGGCGAAATTAAGTGTTAATTAAATAACATGTTTTCTTCGGAGAAAATGTACTTTTAGTGAACTTTGAAGTTTGTACCTTGAGTCTTGATTTTTTCGCTTATTTACTTTCTGTATTTATATTACAGTAATTAAATTATATTATTCCAATGTTTATCGTGAAAATCCATTGTAGACAAAATATGCAATATTATTTATATTATATTTTAATGTTTAAAATACAAATTTATTTATAAACATATACAAAAAAAATAAATGCATAAAATAATATATAAAAAAATAGTAAAAGTTGATGATGAAAGGTCACTTCCGCTGGAGAATATTTTCGTTCTACCCTTTTTACTTGCGATTTAATGGTTTTTCTCTATTTTACTACCACCTCTATTGTTGCAAGAGAAAAAATGTCACCTGCCTTCATGAAAATCGGGAGTATAGGTATTAAATACTTTACTCCTGAAAATGTTAAAAACATATTTTTTTTAAATTATAGTGTTTGATTCCAAATTTCTGAAATAATATATGGCATAAACCCCAGGCTCCCTGGTGCGTGTACTACCGCAACATACATGTTTATAGATGATAGATATTGCTGTGTTCCAACATCTTCCATAATAATTTAATATTTTGTTTGTCAAGATTTTATTTATGTGTGGACGAAATTTTGGACAAATTTGAAATTTGTAATTTTGGGAATAAAAAATGATTTAATTTTGAATATTTGATTTAATTACTCAAGTATAATTTTGAATAAAATTGAAGTAAAAAAAAAGTTTATTTGAAGTAAAAATTAATTTAAGTTCAAATTAAGAAGATAAAATAAAATAGAAATTGATTTTCAAAGTTTCATTTTTCCAAAATCCATTTTTATTAAAGTTTATTTTGGAATTGGAATTTAAAGTTAACAGAGCAAAAAATGTTTTATTGGAATTTATTTTAATATTGGAATTATAAAAGCAAAATTCTCGAGGTAATATTGAACAAATTTTTTTTGAAAAATATTGAAAATGGGAAATTTAGAATACTCAGAATATTTTAAGAATAATCTCAGAAATTGAAGCTCATCATCTGGAGAATTCTTAAAATTTCCTAAGAGTTTCCTTCATTTTTGTATATCACGATTTCCCTCGGTTTCCCAGCAATAAACCAGGAAGAAATCGTTGGAAAACTCCGGTGTAAGGTAGAGTAATCTGAAGATATTCGGGGAAATTCCAGAAAATCTCCAGGCGTTTTAGAATCTTAGAAAATTTCAAGAAAATCCAACAGAATATCAGAAAATGTTAGGAAATCTTTAAAATGTAAAAGAAATTTCAGAAAATTCTAGAAAAATTCTGGATGTTAAGAAATTCTTAGAAATGAGAAATCCGAAAATATATGTAGAAAATTCGAAGATATCTTAAGAAATCTCGGAAAATCTGAATAAAGCCAAGGAAATTCAAAAAATTGAAAAAATTAAAAAAGCCAATCTAATAGTATTCTTAAGATTTTTTTGTATTTTCAATTTCTTAAGACTTTCTGGGATTTTCTCAAATTTCCCTTCGCATGTATACTAGAGCAGGTTCGGAAAAAATTCATTGAGGTAAGTGAGGCTGGCTGGGAAAGGGTAAATACATAATTTTTGATAAAAATTTAGGTATATTTTTCAAATTTTAACAAAATTTACTAATTTTTTTGGTTTTGATGGGTCATGGGGGGGAGGACAGTTTTTACCGTTACCTCCCCCTTATTATAAATCATTGGAATTCTTTGAGAATCAATGGAATTCCATGGAAATCAACGAAATTCCGAGTCCTATGTACAAAATTATTTTAAGATATTTAAATTACATATTATACGAGTGGAAAAAATGCCATAGGCGATTTTTATAAATGTTTTTAGATAAATTATCATACTATTTTCTTCCTGGATTGCCTTAATAAGATTTTTTTTTCAAAAAGTAGATGGACAAGAAAAGAAAAGAGTTCATCGATATTTCTAAGATTAATAAGAAACATCCCTCGGTGGATGTACATTATTTTTGCATTTAAAAAAATCATCAACTATGCGAACGCCACCACGCGGGAAAATATTACGTTAATCTAATACGTATTTGGTTGGTATAGAAAGTTTTGTTTACATTCTTTTGATGTTCTATTTTGCGAATTATCATTTCACCGCGGTTTTACGATAAAAAAATTCAGAATCAAACTCAAAACTCAAAGCCGCCATGTTGTGGAAATTTGGTAGCGCGAATACTAACCAGTGACGTCAGAATATTAACAATATTCCAAGTATAAATAACTAATAATAGATATTAGAAAAAATATAATTTTTGATTTATGTTAATAATTCTTTGTTGCGGTTTTCCACGTGACCAGTTCCATTACGACAACCTTCGAAAGTATTATTTGTTTTGTATAATATAATAATAATTAATTATGAACATAATTTTGTAGTTATTTAGTTTGGGTAGAGTTTAGGGAAAAATTGACAAAATGATAAAATTTAATTTGGTTTAATGCCTTTAAAGCTTTCTAAAATGTGAAAAGGTTTTTTCTCTAGCAATAATGACCCGCATTTAGTAAAACGTTTAATCTAAAGCGACGACAAAAAGGAAAAACACAATGAGGAAGTTTAGCTCGTTAAAAATTCATTATATACCCTTTATGTTTTTGAAAATTAAAGATACACCTGCTGTTTCGTATTCTTTTTGGCTATTTAAAAGGAATAGCGACTTTAAATTATCTACCATTAGTTTGAATTTTTTGAGAAATTTATTAATATGGTGAAGCAAGCATAGGTTTGGCAGGGCGAACTCGAGGTGGAATTTTAAACGAAGTGAAGCACAATAAATTGGGTTTTAAATTTCATGCTTACTAGTGTTATTTGATATTACATGTGTAAAGGCAAGCAAGCCGTATCTGTCGTACCGTAACAAATAAAATGTGCTATAGTAAAACGTAGTGAAGTAGTAAAATAGCCGTATAGAAAAATAATAATAAAAAAGGTGGGCACGGGAAGAACGCCGACCAATATGAAGAAAAGCAGCAGCTACCGGCAGTTGCGGCGAGATCAAAAGATTTGTTACCTCTCCAACACGCACCCTTCTTAAACCACCGACCCAAATCCACGGTGTTGAAAGCAAAGAAGTGTCTGAATTCGGCGTGTTTTGAAAAGGCCAGAGCTAAGTCGTGTGGAGTTTTCAATAGAGACAGATCTGATGCGTGACTTTCTATCTTAATCCCTCAAAGACTCGCCGACAAGCTGGATATTGCGAAGTTTTATTTCTGAGCAACTTACTCGATTGATCAATTTGTGATTAAGAACGTCAATTGCTTTGTGGTTTATTTGAGGCTTTCCGTTCGAATTCATTCGTAATGTTTTTGTTTCTTTCAATCTTACGTCGGTACGTACTTTGATATACAATACACACCCTCCGCTTCTTCTTCTTCTTCTTCAATTCTTCATCTTCTTTAGATTAGATTCAAAACAATTTGGATTTCAATACGCTGCTGCTTGCAAAAAAAAACTTTTTATGAATGAAAATTGTTTGACAAACAAGCGGATATATTCCAAACAAAAGCTTAATTTAACAAACGCAACGCTGCCCTTTAAAATAAACCTTTTTAAATTTTTTTCTCAAAATTATTCGGACTTTATGTTAATTTTGTGTCAAACGCCGTGGGTTGTACTGGCTTTAAACTAAGTAAAAAGAAAGTTTTGCGACGCAAAATTCCAGCGTTCTGGTAGAAAATTGGACACTAATGTTTAAAATTAATAGAATATGGAAAAACTTTTGTATTTAACATAAACTAAGAAGACATTTGTCGGAAAGTTATAATTTAATTATATAACAAGTTGAAAACTACTGGTTTTGAAATATATTCGGTTTTAATGTAAAATTTAATTATAATTTCAAAGAGAGAATTATTAATTTAATACGTATGAGGGAAGAGATAAATTTTGAGATACAAAACTTTAGAAAATGAAGCCTTGCACGAAACACAAATTCAATTAAAATTATTATTAGTAAATAATAATAATAAGAATCTAGTCAGAGTCGATTTAATTTGAAGACAAGTCACCCGAATTTGCTTGCAAGAACTCAAACAAATTGTTTTGGGTTTGCCCGACTTCGAAATCTATTAAAATTAATAATAATCGGTTAGTTGAACTCGGTCTCTCCAAAGGGGGGGGGGAGAAGGGCTAATTTTCTAATTAGCTATTTTTTTGCGCCGCAACAGGTTCACTTGTGGATTTTCTCGCGAAAGTTATTATTATTTACTTTGTTCCAGTTTTAAATAAGTTGGAAGGAAAATTCAACTAGCGCACAGTAAATCTCAAAAATTGCACCCTGTTTCCGTTACTTTATGGAGTTGTAAAGGAAACAGCAAGAAAATAATACCGTACATTTTACAAGTTTCCTAATATTTCTCGACAATCCCAACACACTTTTATTCAAGTTTCATGTATCAGCAAAACAATAACACAATACTCAATCCTACTTTACTTACTTCCACCCCAGAATTATTAGGGAATTACCTCGCAGCAGGGCCGGACTGGTTTGAATTAAATTCCTTTTACTTCTAGTTGTATAAATAGCTATTTTGCAAGTTTTATTTTTGCCGCCAAAAAATGTACCGAAATGCGAATTTTGGAAATATTCTTCAATGGGGGAGATGAGCGAGAAAATAGTCTTTAAAAGATTGAACGCGATCCTTTAGCCAGTTTATGCAACATAAATCCAAACGTTTTCTAGCCGAGTTGGCACATAATTTAAATTTTTCCAGATCAACCCTAATGGACGAATCCTTTCATTTTTCCCGTTTTATTCTGCAGCAAGATATTGTAAAAATGAAGAACAAAGTGGAAATTTCTAGTAGTATTTCCCGGAAATGAAAAAATTGAAACTAAAATAGATGGATTTAATATTTTTAAAATAAAATTAATTAAAAACCTACATGAATTTAAAAACATTTTAAAATAACTACCGGCAGGGGGGCTCTTGTCGGGTTTTAAGCAAAATGTTATAGTACAAAAATTATAATATTCATTTTCAAATAAGAATTAAAAAAAATCATACTAAATTTATATTCATCAATGATCAGCAACAGTCACTTACGGGCCAATAACGGAGCACATTTTGAAATCGTAATTTAATAATAAAAATTTCCGAATAAAATTATTTTCTATTTCATCTTTCAAATTTTACCTCTAGCTCATCGAAGGATCCGCCAAATTCAATTTTTTTAATATGGATGGACGAGGATTTTTTTACCTTTAAAATGATATATCGCAAGGTAGGGGGTTCCACTTAAAATTTTATACTTGTACGGAAAATCTCTAAGTCAGAGAATTCAAGATTTTCCTAATTTTGTCAGGGAAAAGTCAGAAATTTTTCATTTTTAGTGCCAAGTCAGGGAAATTACATTTTCAGTCAGGAAAAACAAATTAATTTAAAACAATTTTTTTAAATTTTAAAATAAATTTGTTTTAAAATTTTAAAATAAAATTTTTTTAATCAAACATTCAATTTTTTAATTTGAAAATTAAGAATTTTTAATTATTTGGGAAAACCTGGAAAAGTCTGGGAATTAATTGGCTAAACTTTCATGTATTTGTTTTGTTTTATTATAATGTAAACCTCTTATAAAATTAATGTTTGTTAAAAATTATTTGAGATTATTTGAAATTAAAAATTATTATAATTATATATATGTAATTATCTAATATAATTAAGATTATTAAATATTATGGGAAACATGATTATTGAAGTGAACAACCCCTCGGTTGGGACACAAGACACTTCAGGGACACAAGACTGGGTAATACGTAATACCCACTACACCCAGTACATAGATACACTGAAAAAAATAATTTATGAAAAATTCATCACTATTTCGCGCCGATGAACAGAATTCATCATATTGATGAAAAATTCATCAACTTTATGAATTGTTCATCATATTTGAAATCTTTCCATCGGCGCAAAATTGATGATTTTTTTTTCAGTGTAGTTTAGCAACTAAAATAATTAATTTACATTACAGCAACTGCCTTCTAGAAATTTTTCGAATTTGAATTGCAACTGCTTTCAGTTTGAGTTACCCAAAAATAACAAGAAAATTAATTTTACAATTAAATAATAATTATTTAATCATAATTTTATATTTACTTCTAATAATTTTGAATAAATAAATAAATACTAATTCATAATTAATAACAGGTTACGATTATGCAATTATTACGTTTTCATTCAATTTGGAAAATATTATGGAATTACGCCGAAGGCCGATCCAAAAAATTCCGGGTATCCTTCGCAGAAAATATGAAAAACGCTAGCTTTCCGTAATTTCCATAAAAGATAGAGGTCATCCATGAATAAATAAACTTCGGGAAGACTGCAATAAATTTAATTTAATTAACCCACAGTTAATTAGCCAATATTTTGTAAAATTATGTCAAAATTTAAAAACTTACAGAAAACAGCCTTTTCCCGAGAATAAATTTTGAAATAACGGCCCAATTAAATAAATTTGAAATAAAATAGAGTTTCAGATTAGCACGAGTCGTAGGCGAGTGAGTGTTGTGCGCAACAAAAACATTTTGCCAACTTGGAATTTTCGATTTGCTCGTTTATTCAATTTTCAGAAATGATTGGATCAATCAAATTTCTGTGCAATAAAATACCGAGTCCACCAGTATTTGCCTGCCGGGCAAGTTCGGTTTTCGGCGAAAGCACCTTTGATAGTCTACAACAATTGCTGATCTAACAATTTTGTTTTGAAAATGATAAAGTTTCCAGTTATGCCAATTGCAGTTTGTCGGTTCCCAAGCATGAGGTTTTGCTGACAAGAAATTCCTGCACTTGCAACATGAGCACCAAAGGAAAGATAGCCGTAATCACCTATGAATTGATAACATTCAGCAAAGAGGATAAGCAAGTAATGCAGGAAAATGGTGAAGGTCAATTTTGGAATTATCAAACTTGAGATAGTAAAAGTTGTGAAGATTGGAAACGCGCTTCCTGAAGGCCCGTAAAGGATAGGAACGGATTTAGTATTTTTTTCGAAATGACCGTGGGAATGCTGGCGTTTAATTGGTACAAATGCGGTCTAACTAGACGTAACGAACAGCTCGTTCGTTTTAATAGTTATGAGGAGGACGATTACGTTTACATAATTGAAAGCATCAAAATACCACGCGTGTATTACTATAAATTTCTGAGTGAATGACAAAAATGCTGTTTTCTAGTGTAGAATCAATAACGTGGAACTATTAGTAAGGGTATGTGCGTTCATTAGAGCCTACGGGTATCTACAAGTAATTGCACGTTCGCGGTAAAGCACCTCGTTTACTCGCGCTCGCACTCGCCATTGTGGCGCTGCGTTTGATCTCGCAATTAGCGCGACACGTCTCGTCGCAGCACTCATTACTGATACAAAGTAATGCCGCTCCGGCTCTCTACCGGTTTCTGAGCCGGTACTTCCGTTCTCTTTGGCCGCGGTACGCTTAAGAGAGAACCACTTGAGAAAATTATACTTTCAAGTACCTAGAAATACCTTTGTGTAATGTTATGGCAAATTTACGATTCAAATATGGTCAACGTGCTTGAAAACTTTTTCTTCATTATCCCATCATCTACACCTCGCTTTCAATAAACAATTCCACCGATAAATACAACCGATTATTGTTATCAATGAAACGGCGTAAAATTTCATTTCAATACGACTTGTCACGTACCATACAGCCATAATTATAATAATAATGGTAGGAATTCTTTCGGCTGCGTCGCCAGGAAATCCTCCTCGAAATGTTTTGCCAAATATTGCAGAATAAGAGGGTGACATTCGTGATAAGCGCGAGATAGAGTTAATTTCGTTGTAAAACCAGAAACACAGTTCGATAACGAACTTAAACTGCAATGATAGAAAATCGTCACTAATAAGCTTCTTTTTTTTTAATTTAAATTTCGCACGCCCGGTAAATAAAATTTAAATAATAAAAAATGTTTAAAAACACTAGACGTACCTGTATTACAAGAGCGCGCATGGTACACATCGTTTGGGATCCACCTGTTTCACCTGGTACACTCACAACATACACCGTACTACTAACGACAGCGCCATAGTCCGTACTCTATATATTGGCCCCACCACCCTTAGTTCAAGGGGTGCCTTTTCACTTCAACTACACCATCCCCTATTTTCACTTTTCCACCATTTTCACTCCGATAGTTCGACAATTAATTTGTTGCTTTTCAAAATTGCTAATATGCGTTCGTTTATAGAACGATTCTGTTGTTCCACGATATGGAAATGAGGAGGCGGCAGCCTCTGTCGGCAAAGTTCTCTCGCGATAGCAATTTATTTACTTGTATACATTTGTAATTGGTTGATATCCTTAGATAACCTGGATAATTGCCCCGGAGTCGGCACGACAGGACCTTTTACGCACAAAATTTTACTAATTTACAAATAACATCATGGAAAATATCGCATTTTGATTAATTTGCGTTATTGTTTGTCTTTGTGGGTCAGAGAGTTGAAATATTTTGATTTAGAAAAGCTCTTAGGCTTACACATCTTTCGATATCCGAAGCAATAATTTGCCGAGCGAAACATTTGGATAATCTCAGCTATGTCGTCTTGAAGTAAAAAGCCGTTGCGGTCAAAAATCAGTTTACCGGGGGTGTAAATTGAATCCACTTGAAATAAAGGTGGGTTTGGCAATAAATTTTATGGTTTATGGGTTCTGAAACTGTGCGAGTGACTTGTTGGCGGCACATCAGTGGAATAAAGTGGAGTACCATAATAACAAATTAAGTGTAATTTGTTGTAATTGTAAAAATGAATATTTAAATTGGTTGAATTTCCATACCCGACCGAGTAGAGTAAATTGGTTATAATTTTTTTTCGACCAAACATTTTTCTATTGCTATTGCCCGCACTAATTCAAAAGAAGAACCTGTTGAACAGTTACGAATTTTTTATTATTTATCAATGAAGAAGACGAAGAATTGAGTGAATGCGAAGTGAGTGAACTTTTAAATTTAAGAAAGTTACAAAGTAGAAAAAATGAGTATCAGAATAAAATTCCATATTGACAGGGAGTTATTTAATTTATAAAATATGTTACAAGACATGAAGCTTGAAGCATGATGAGCTCGGTTATTTTCAAAGTTGTTAACCGAAGGCTAATAATTACATCGAAATGAAGATGAGCGGGCGGCGCCATAACGAGCAATGAACATGAGCAAGCAAGATGATGGTCCACGCGCGCTTATTTGTATTCAAATTAACACAATTAGTGGAAGCAGTCGTCCTGGCAGTATTTTTTAGTCGACCACCGTAGCTCATTTGCGGTGTACTTTATGACCGGTTCGGTCGTGCCGGCAACTTCAAACGTTCGCGTTGTTTACATAATAGAGGTCCTCGGCAGCCGGAAACAATATGAGGCAGGCACAGAGCTGACATCAAAGAGGCCGCCGTCGCAGCTGGCCCCTTCCCCCTTGATCTCGTGCACCTGTGTAAGGCACAAAAGCATGAATTGCCCTAGTTCTGATAGTTCTTTATAGGCTCTTTATATTACGTCGTTGCAATCCAAATTCCACGTGCTTTTGTCGCGGCTTGTTGATTCTTTGAAGATGCAAGAACGCGTTTAGGCGCCGTGCAGACTCGCAATTAGCGTGTTTACCTATTAAAACGTTCGAATGACCTACACTGACCTCGATCAAACCGCTTCTAACGGAGCCCTCGGGTACTTCGCCATTCTCATTTTGGAACCGCGCAAGGCCTCTATTTCATTTTTAATCTCCTTTTCTATAACCAGCCTCCCCCCTTCTTAATGATTATCCTGATTATCCATAGGACATCGCTCTGCAACTCGCTACGTATCGCACCAAGCCACCACCGCTGGAGTTGCTAAACAAATCCCAGATTAAATTTTACTTTCGATTTGCCCACTCATTAAAATTTGGTATTTTTATTATACAAAGAAACCGGCTAAAACATCTAGGCGGTTATGTAACTTATGTTACACATTCGGGTTTGTCGCTTACTTTAGCGTTGAAGTCTCCGACATATTCTATCTTCTATCGCTGTTGTTTTAAATGTAAGATTTTGATTTTATCAAGTTTTAATAAACTCGAGAACTCCTTTTATGTTTTAAAATTAACCCTCAAAGACATCAAAGCTATATAAGGCGCTTTGAAGCTTTGATTCTTGTAAAATATTTCCTAACAGTCCGGCCACACTAATATACTTTTAATTAGCGCTATCAAGCTTAAATTTTCAGTAATTGGCATTTCGTTACAATTCAACGTTCTGTTTTAGATTCACAAAACAACAAAAACTAAAGTTTCATTTTCAGCGTTCGGAAAAGTTTACTTTCCACACTAGACTAACTACTATTACGCATCAGTGTACGCAAAGTACATTTTCACCTAAGAAAGTAGTATATATTATGTCAAATTAAGATCTGACAAGATGACAGGTTCTCAAATAAATCAAATTGAATTATCGATAAATTCAAATGTAATTAATTCACTGAGAAGATGGAATTTTGCCCAAAACACGTGCGGAAGTGGATAATTATCAAAAATTCCAACTTTTCGAACCCATAAAGTAGGCAGTGCAAATCAGGGCCGTAACTAGGTAAGGCTGCGCCCTGGGCGAACCTGTAATATTGCGCACCCCTCCCCAACCTCCGTTGTAATGGGCCGGCAGGAATTGTCCGGGTGTCGTCCCGGAAAAATTAATATTTTATTTTTTCGAATTACGTAAAATTTATCTTCTTAACAAAATTTTCTATTAAAAAATGGTTAGTTTTGCGCCTCCTTGGTAGTTGCGCCCTTGGCGGGGGCCCCACTCGCCACCCCCTAGTTACGGCTCTGGTGCCAATGCTAGGTTTAGGACCTCTGGACAAAGGAAAAATATATTTTAGGAATCTTTGAATTCTCTTAAAATTAATGTTTGCTTCATCATCATTATCTGCAGATTTCAGAACCGGTGGTCCTTCCATCTTTTTCTTCTTCTACTCGGCCTGTATTGGAACATTTTCTTTGGCAATCGTGACTGATCCATTGGTGCCTTTCTCATGCTCTTCTCTAATTTTTTATTTTTTTTTATTCTGTACCTCCCAGACCTGTAGATGTAAGGGTGGATACAGGGAAGAGGTAACGGGGTAACTACTCCCCTGATCCTTCAAAAACCAGCATATTCTACTGTTTTTGTAAAATTAAAAAAATATACTTAAATTCTTATCAAAATCTATAATATGTATTTCTCTCTCTTCCTGGATCCGCTCTTGTCACAGTGTGAGAAAAGAGTGAAATATTCCTATTAAATCAAACATGCACACAAATCTTCCATCTCCGAAGAGTTTAAACCCTAGTAAACTCTTTCTAAATACTCCCTCAACGGGCAATGTCCAACCGCCGATGTAATCGTAACAGTAAAAGTAGTCAGCAAAAACCCATCATGGGTTGTTAGCTGGTAAGTTGAATTTCCACTGAATGCGTGAGTCAAAATGATTATGAAATAAATTTAAATCTAAAGAAACACAGGTTTTATCGTTATACACCGGGGGTCTGGGGGTATGGAATACCCCCAGCATAATAAAGGAGTAAGCAAAGTTGCACCCCCAGACCCCCGGATTTACATCTACGTTTCCTGATTTTAACCTTTAAGAGCGAGTTTAATAATAGCTGCTTAAGATAAGTTTCGCTTAATTATCGTTATACACCGGTGGTCTGGGGGTATGGAATACCCCCAGTAATGGCCGCAAACATCAGTTAACAGGTTAAATCTCCTAATTATAAAACAAAAGCTCTTCAAACTTAATTTGTTCACAATTTTACAAGTTTGAAAATATTTTTAGACTTTATATTCCCATCACTCAATTCCCCCCCCCCCCTCTTTTTACCAGTAACTTATATTCGTGCTTTGATATATTTGCTAAATGTTTGTTTCTACATTAGACGAGACTTTATTTGCCTACTTCATAATTAATTTACAAAGTTCCAGACTCAAGTTGGTTTATACTGCAGTCCCATGGGCGTCCATGAGATTTATTTCATTAATTTCAATTAGTCAGGTTTAAAGTTGAAGTTTTAAATTGTTTGAATTGTTACAGAACGGGGGGTCTGGGAGGTATAACATTTTTATTTTTGTAATTTGAACTGCAAGAAGTAGTGTGAACTGACATTTCACCTAAATGTAAATTTTACCGTTTCAAGACGTTTTTGAATGTTTGACAATTTTTGTTGAAAATTTCATTCTCTTTATTTTTGCTCAATACATTTTTCTATTTAAGCGCACTGTTTTCGAGATACAGTGACTCTGTAAAAATTTCAGTAAAATTAACATTTTTAGAGAGACCTCTTCAAATCAAGGATCTGTATCTCGGAAACGGTGCGATAAAATGAAAAAATGTACATAAACAAAACTGAAGGGAATGAAATTTTCAACAAAAAATGTCGTATAAGTGTTGCTGTAAAAGCGATTTTTATATGAGAAAATCATTTTGGAAATGTAAGTTGTACCTTTTCTAACTTTCTGAATAGGCTCGGTTGGACAGCTCGGTTTCTTTCACACCCAGGATTACATTGAGGATATTTACAACCTGTCGAATGTTACCTTTTTATTACGTTTAAACACTAATTAACTGCAACTCAACAATAATATTTAGTTTACAACCTTTTTCTCGGAACTACCGTAAAATTTTAACAATTTTCTACAATTCGATTCCGATTCACCGGTAGGATAATTTATTAGTAAAATTTTTCACACGTTCAAATTCCTAATGAATTCAATTAAAATTTTTGAAATATTTCTTAGATATTTAAAAAAATAATTTAAGATGAAGTCTGATTGGGAAACATATAGCAATCAGGTATAATACGTGAAAGGCCATTAGGAGAAGATTGGCTAATAGAAATCAGTTGTGGCAATCTCTTTTTTGGGTTAATGTGGCCAGGATGAGGTGTATACCTTAAGAAAAGAAGGCAAACCCGGTATGCGAGCATATATTAAAAGATGATATATCAGTTAGTGCGATAAGGCGTACATGTTTCCGTAAACAGAGCTCTGTGATCTAACCGACAACCGACGAATGGACCCACTCACAACCTGCAGATCTTAAAGTCACGATAAAGATTTCTTAGAATCTGGAACGGCGACAATGAGCGATCATTAGGTTTATGTCTTCCCTCGGGATTGATCTGTTGTCCGGCCAGCTAACAATGTTCCGACAATGGACTAATCCTGTTCCATGTTGACACAGTGCAGAAAATCTGTTTTTGTTGAATTTGCCTTTGTTTGGAAAGCTCCATGGTTAAAATACACAAAACCTTAGTAAGGGTAAACCGTTTAATCCGTTTGACTATTGCAGCTTTGCATCATAAAGAAGTTTTAACGATTACAATAATGGTTTTTGCAAACAAACTCGAAAATCTAACTGTACTTCCGACATAATTCATTTTTGAATGGATTTTAATGGCAATATTTCTGAAAGAATTAAAAAAGGAAATATGGAAATTTGAAGGATTGTTACGAACAACGATCGAAACTTTGTCGGATACCGATTTCAAAAGAACGGAGAAAGGGGTCTTAATTTTAATTGCCGTAATAAAAGAAACCCAATAAATTAATTTTAAGTGATCATTATGACCTATTCAATTCTCTAAGTGCATTTCTGTCAAAAACCTCTCAAACCGCTTTGATGCGCTTTTTCCATTTCTTTCGAAATTTACCTTCGCGCCAAATTGCGCTGCAGATTTCGAATCCATTTTCTAAATATTCAATTTTCCCTCCCTCGAGAGCTTTGTTCGACGATTAACTCATCATTACCGCGATTATTCTCTCGGGCCCGAAAACAGAAAGCTGCAATCATTTAAAGAGCAAAAATATTTTCTCTCAAATTTAATTAACACGAAAAAGCTATCAATTTTTCCGACTTAATCTTAATTTGCGGTAATTTAAAGTTTTCCACATTTAATTATTCGAATGTGTGCTTTCATGTTCCGAGATGCATTCGATCATTGGGTTTGATAAAAGTCAAAAGTTTTGAACGACAAACTGTTATTCTAAAAAAAACGTGATGAGAAAAAGTAATTTTTCCTACTTGTGAAGCTGTTCACATATGTGATATATACAACATTTCTTGCCTTATATATATTACATGTATTAATATACTGTCCAACTAACGTCCATTGAATAAATGAATCGATAATTCACCTCATAGAAAAACTTTTTTCAGGTTTAAATTCTCGTGTTTTCATAAATCGGCACTTTTTTCGAGTTCAAACCTTTGAAACGTGGCAATCAAAACTCCATTATTTATTTCCTTTTCTGAATTAAAGAGACCGCAAAATTCTTTTTTTAACATTAATTTTGTGTAGCACATAAAAATAATAAAATGCTTGTTCCAAATTAGAATAAAATTTGGCAAGGTTTCAGAAATTTTTGATGCTGAAATAAGAAAATATGAAAATACCTTGAAAATTGGATATCTAAATTATGGATGTATAAAGCAGCTTAGCTACTTATTCGAAATCGATATATTTTGAGCAACAAAACAAAGAAAAATTCTTTTAAAGTTAAATTATTAATTCGCCAGTGCAAAATCTAAAATTTTACTAATATAAAAAAATATGGAAGATTAAAGTGCATGGGCGGCGCGTGCAAAGGGCGCATGGTTTTATCTGGAATGTTTCAATTTGAAAATAATTTGGCCATTGTGCGTCCATTATACCTATCAATATCGTTGATAACAAAAATATTATCATTAATATTGTAGTAAAAGTTATCACCACCTGATTACCTTTCACACCATCAAAATTCCATTATTGAATAATCTATAAACTGTTATTATCAATAACAATGTGTCAATCTTATCAACAAATTATTAATTGACCACAATTTTTTTTAAATACCTAAATTGTGATAAGTATATTTATTTAAATTTTAATTTTGTACCATCAATTTGCTTTGTTCGAATTTTCGAAATTCGACTTGAGTTGGAAAATGGGGTTTTCGATTTTCTGTGCTCATCCAAATATTTCCAAAAATAGTCCTGCCCTTAGGCAAAAGAGAAGGGATTTCCGCGATGCTCAGAATTTTCTAGTCCCAGTAATTCATAAATTCAAATTTTCAGAAATTTATTCAGTTATTTTGATTTTCACCTGCAATAATTAATTCCGGTATAAATACCATTAGTATTAATAAGTAAATTAGTAAAATTACATTTGATTATTCCGTATCGACTCTGCGAAAACAACCCCAATTCATCACCTTTTGACATTAATTTGTAAGTAAAATTTTCGAAAAATTTAAAATATGAAAATTTTACTTAGTTGTTTATAATCCACCCCCTGAAAACCATATCAATTTATCAATGTGATTTCTTTCATTATTTTTTATTGTAATCGGTAGCATATTTTGAACCGGTTATATTTCGGAAATTTTTGGAATTTTCGGGTATGATTTTAAGTTTCCATACGAAAAAAAATTTAAATATTATATTCTTGATCTTTTGATAGATAAGATGAAGCATCTTAAGCAGAAGTTTATCAAAACTGGGGGGTCTGGGGAGTGTGGAACACCCTCCAGTGCAACTTTTCCTAACTCCTTTATTACTCAGTTCCTAATACTCCCTTTCTTCCGGTCTCGACATCAAGGATACTCTCAGACTCTTTGATCTGCTAGCACTCGCAAGAAATTAGGAACATAGTAATCAAATCAAAAAATTTTCTAAGGACTACCCAAGGATAACTAACCTCTTCGATTCGAATAGGTTGTCACAAATATATTTAAATAACCAACAAAGCAGATCATAAAGTTTGAGAGAATCCTTGATATCAAAACCGGGAGAAAGAGAGTATTGGGAACTGAGTAATAAAGGAGTCAGGAAAAGTTGCACTGGAGGGTGTTCCACACCCCCCAGACCCCCCGGATTTACACCTACGTTTTCTACTTTTAACTTTTAAGAGCCAATTTAATAATATAGTAGCTTAATTAAGCTGATAATCTGCTTAAAATGCTTCATCTTATCGATCAAAAATCATAATTTTTGTGGCAATGAACAAAGTTCATCATATTGATGAATAATTTCATAAATTCAATGATTTTTTCGTAAATACCACGAATTTGTTTGTTCATCATGGTTGTTTCACCGACCAATTTTTTCTTTTACAAGATTTTGGAAAGAGTTCCTTTCCGAAAAAGTTGACAAAGGAGAAAAAGCTCGTATATGGAATTCCTAAGATTTCATAGAATTTTCTTGGACATCTAAAATTTTTCAAAATTTCCTAAAACTTTACTTGTACAGCAGATATCTCCAGCGATGTAACAAAAACTATTTACAGCATTGATAAGTAGGCAAATTGGCTGGCCTGGGCTCATAACCTGTTATTATTTAGGCTTTTTTCATTTTATTCCGTCTTGTCAAGTCAAAATCACCGATTTTAGAAAAAGGACTAAATAGGAATATGGAAATGCATGATTTAGTGAAGAAAACTAAATCAAAATCGCAAAATGTGAAACAAATTTTTATTATTTGGGAGCAACCAACCCTCTTGAAGGAAATTGAACAAGTTTGTGAGAAATTTAAGTGAGAGACAGGAGACAGGGGTGTAAAACTGATGGGGTTTTAAAAATATAAATTATGTTTTTATGAAATTTGGTTTGTTGGTTTAGTGCGGTACTCCCATCAGGGACATCCATCAATTATGTGAGGCGATTTTGGCGATTTTTTGACCCCCCTCTCCTCCACTAGTAAAATCTAGCTCGAGCCCCCTCCCTCTAATCTCATGTGAGATTATTTGTTTTACTTAATTTAACCCAGTTTCTTGCAGTTTTTTACAGTTTCTCGTGGAGAAAAAAAATTACGTGATATTTGCCGACGCCTCCCTTCCCCCACGTGAGATTGGGTGAGATTCTGTGCAACCCCCCCCCCCCCTAAATGCCTCACGTAATTAATGGACGTCCCCTAACCCCGACAAGTCGCTAATGGTTATTGTTTGTTGGACTGTTTCGCTACGAAATAAAAATCTCCATATGGTTCTTGTCGCCAAAAACTAAAGATGAGGGAAATAAAGCTCCACTTTAGGCTTTCGGGAGCAATTCCGATAGAGCAATTCCATTGTTAATGGATGATGTTTGATTGACTTGAAAAAGTTGTGTATACATGGTTGGGATTACTGTGGAATTCTTTGGAAAATTATGGAATTCCCTACAAATTACTGCAATTCCTGAAAGAAAAACAGATGAGAGAAAGAAAAACACTGTTCTGTTGCTGGACCGTGAAAGAATTAATAAAAGTGTATGAACTAATACAAAATTCTGTCTGCAGGTCATTGGAATTCTTTTCCAAGGACCTGCAGTTGTCTTCTAGTCGTGCTACAGCTATCAACATACAACATATTACATTCTTTTAATTATTAACCGAATTTAACTTAAAAACAAAAAATGAAGAACAGAACAAAAACTGATATTGTTAGATGCTGCCAAGAGCTTGTCCGCGGTGTATATAAACCTACCTTTAGCAACCGACTTATATGAATTCCGAAACTGTATTAATATTTCATTTGTTTTATCTTATTTTGTTTTGCATAAATCGTAAAGAAAATCACAGGCAGATATCATACGTTTTTCCACAGATTATTATCTGACGATCCAAATTTGATTTGTGTTCACATATGGAGCGAAGGGTTAAATGCTTGGCCTTTATTAACTGCGCGATATTTGCCTTTCTTCTCACGTCCTCCTGATGGGTTCAATTTTCTAACCACGTTATCATGCTAAGGTAATTGAACTCAATGCTTATGCTATTTATTTTGTAAAAACTTGCATGAGTCTTTCCATCAAGCGTACATTTTTTTTCGGATTTACTTTTCGTCGGACACAAGTTTTCTGGCTTCGGAAAAAAAGTGAGATTGGTGTAGTATACAACTAAGTAAATTTTTAAAGTTAATGTCTACATTGTGTAAAATGGGGACTTTTGACGCAGTTATCAATACAAGACTTTTGTTAAATGCGAGATGAAAGCCGCCGACCCCAAAAAGTGACTTGACAATGATTTTCCAGTCGGAATCCTTATCTATTCTAATCCGTCTTAAGAGGAATAAGTAAGTTGCAGCATCCCGTGGAGTGAAGGCGTGGGTGGCTCCGTATGGGTCTTTACATAGCTCGTTTACACTACGTGTGAGGCCCCATCGATTTCCAACAGCATTTTAGAAAACTAAGACGTTTATATATCGTGCGGCCCCATAAATTATTTTGTTATGCAGAAGAGAATAGGTTATTTTTCTTCTAGTCGAACGTTTTTCGAAGCTACTTGTTATTATTACACATTTGAAAGCCTTATTGGCCGAAAGTGATTTAATACCTTTGATGTTTTTATGACGACGGACGGCGGAGGAGTAACCTCTTTAAGATAACAATCGAGTAGTAAATAGATTTTCAAATTACTTCTTGTACTTATTTTATAAACACACACCGTACAATGGCATTTAAAGTTGTTCATCGTCGGAGTTTTCGGATAAAATATTCAAATTTACTTTAAAGCTCGTGGCTATTCAAACAGAAATATTAAGATAAAGAGCTTTCGAATTCAAATGGTAGCAACTAAAAAAGAACATTATGCATTAGATTAATTTCGTTAGAGTATTAAAAGT
Organism: Cantharis nigra; assembly: GCA_958510845.1. Lineage (NCBI taxonomy): Eukaryota > Metazoa > Arthropoda > Insecta > Coleoptera > Cantharidae > Cantharis > Cantharis nigra. The sequence continues at coordinate 45,250,438 of OY294030.1, read as the reverse complement.
TTTTTGCCCCGGCATAAAATATAGATCGAGTTTATTGTATTTAATTAACAGACGATTTAATAGGATCAATACGCTATCCATTCACAATAGCGTTATAATGACGAAACACGCCAAACATGTATCATCCAACGAAACTCTCATAGTGGTCGAAATATATGACGAGAATGATTGAGAGGACCATTGGAATTCGGCTAACAATGGCGTTTTATTAATTGCCGCTCGTTCGTCCATCGATCAGAAGAGCTAATCGTTCAACCCGCCCCATACCCGCAAAGGCTGACTCACAATATTTATATTGCGGCCGTGTTTTAAGTATGAAAAATGAGAATGTTAGACAAGTGACATGTGTCTAAAACTCTAAAGACACCGAAGACCGCCAACTGAGACTTAGTCGCACAGAACGGTCATCATTTAACTGACGATAGACGTTAAAGCTTTCAATATACTTCAAATGTACCCGCATTCTTTCATTTTTTCACTAATTTTTATTTTAAACGCAATCTTCTAAGTCTTCCCTATTAAAAACTATCCGGTTTCAACTTTCCCTATTTGCTCTTCGTCACCCAAAAATAATCCTTCAATCGATTCGGGCATTTAAAATAATTTTTCAGCAATTCGGTCATTTTTCAAATTTATCGTTACGAACTTTAAACTTCCGATAACTGAAATTTGATTTAGGGGAACATGAAAACGGCTGTACAAACATTTCAAAAATTATTGTTCAAAACCGCACATAAAGTGAAAAATATATTTCCAATCCTTAATAAGGACCTTTTTCAGTTTTAGTTCAAATTTCGAAAAGAATTATTTTAGATAGATAGAGGATATTGCACGCAATGATTTTCATATTCTACTAATAGTTAAACCCGTTCGAACCCGTTCTTCGTTTTCCAAAGTTTAAAAATATGGGAATCTCGTTAATCCATTCGCTGTCGGCACCGAATCTAGAATGCAGCGATCCAGGATCTATATTTTGCGTTGAGATTTTCGGAAACAGATACAGCGATGTTGTAACGCATATAAAATAAGGATTCTATTATAGAAGAATTTAATAGAATTAATTAAAAAATTAGAAGTACTGCGGAGGTCAAGGGGTAAATAACTCAAAACAAGTTTGTATACAGGACTCGAAATTCCGATGATTTCCATGCAATGCTAGTGATTTTCAAAGAATTCCTCCCAAACAAGGGCGGATATAAAGACGAGTAACTACTCCCCCCCCCCATTTAATTTTATTAAAATTTGAAAATGATACCTTAATTCTTATGAGTGTTTTTAGTTTTCAATTTTCTGAGATTCCCTTAATTTTTCTAAAATTGTCTAGATTTCCTAAAATATCTTAGAATTTTTTTTTGTATTATATTTTTCTAAGATTTTCTTCGAGTTTCTTAAAATATTCTGGTATTTCTTAAAATTTTCCGGATTTCTTCAAATTTCCCGCTCGTTTTCTACTAAGTTTTCTACTACAAATCAAGAGAAATTTGAGGAAATCTAGAATATTAGAGACGATGTTTTTGAGATTTCATTGACTCGAATTTTTCGAGATATCTTTCCTAGAGTTTCCTGAGATTTTCTTGAAATTTCTATGGATTTCCAGAGATTTTCTACATTTCTACAAATCTTCTAAGAATCTGTTTCTTGAGATGTCTTGGAATTTTCCAGAATTTCTTCAGATTTCTTAGTTTTGTACTAACCGGAAAACCGAAGAGAAAATCGTGACATACAAAAGTGAAAAGAAATCTAAGCAAAATTTAGGATATCTTAGGAAATTCTATGAAATCTTAGTAAAACTTAAGAATGCTATTTTCTTCACAAGCAAATTTTTAATTCTTTTATTTCCTTTTTCAATTTTCTGAGATTTCTTTGGCTATTGGCTATCCTAAGATTTTCTAAAATATCCTAAATTTCCGTTTTTCTATGATTGCCTTACAAAGGCAGATACGACGGGATAGCAACCCCCCCCCCCCTATGAACCATAAAAAACACCAAATTTTAAAAATATTCTTATATTCATAGCTAACTACATAATAATATATTTATTCCCCCATCCATGAAGTCTGCCTAGATCCGCCCTTGATGGTTTTGGATTTCAAGGCTGTATTAGACTATAACGACTTCATAATTTTGAGATTTTTAGATTTCTGCTCAAAATTGTGTGAGAAATTGTCTATCTCTGGTGCGCATGATGGGATTAACAAGATTATCATCTCAAAGAATTTTGGGGTCTGGGATCGAAAAGTGAAATAACATTTAAAGCTCGAGTGAAGTGAGTCGCTTAGCTTACAGCGCCCCAGACGATTTTTTATAAAGTTTTAAGGTCACGCGCTCTAATGGAAATGTAAAATATGAAATTCAAAAATAGTTTCCATTTTTTTTACTAATTTAATTAATAATAAATTAATTTTTTGATCTAAATAAATCAGGATTTAAAAATCGCTCAAGACGTTTAAATATTTAAACACCGGGACCCTCTAGGTCCCCTTCCCCCTTAAATACGCCACTGGTTATTCTCAATATAACAATTAAAGGATTCCCACTTCTTTGGAAAATCTGGAAAAGTCATGGAACATTTAAGATTTCTCTAATTTTGTCAGGAAAATTTTCAATTTTAGTGCTATGTCAAGGAAATTAAATGTTCAGTCGATGTAAACAATTTAATTAAAATTCTTCTTTTAATTTTAAAATAAATTTGCTTTTAAATTTTAAAATTAAGTTAATTTTAATAAATATATAAATCTGTACGACTTCGCAATTAAATCTTTTTATGTTTTAATTAAATTTAATAATTTAATTAAAAATAAAATTTTTAATTAAAATTAAGATTTTTTTTGCCTTTTATTTTCTGATTTATAGAAGTGTCTTGGAAATTTGTTATTCTGTGTCAGGGAACCTGGAAATGTCTAAATTTAATTTTGAAAATTTAGTGGGAACATTGAAGTATTGAAGCCCATTTTGTTACCTCAAAAGAGAAGACTGCCTCTTTGTGAATATTAAAAATTAAATACTAATACTAGATTATCTCATTATATTTCTATTTTCTAATGGTTTTAAATAAAAAAAAAAGAATAAAAAGGTCACAGTACAATTGAAGGCTTTTTTATCCGGGTACCGCGTGCGTCGCACCCCGGTAGTTCCGCCCCTGATAGAATAGAATATAGGGAATAGAGACAATTTACTTTATTGCTTCTGAGCTGGATTTTATTAATTATCAACATGTTTTAGGTTAAGACCAAAGGAACTCGGAAGACGGGTCAAGACATAGGTGATGCTGTAGATGCGTTATTTAAGGGGCCACTCAGTACTCTGGGGTGACTATTGATTAAGTTCTTTACTCGCAAGGAAAACTTAGGAAGAGACTCTTGTCTTGAGAACATACATAAAAGATATGTTATTTTTCTTTATTCCTCAGGTGAAAACATCGAATTATGGAATATGTCTGTATGCTTTCGACTAATTTATTGCAAGTGTATGTTAATTACGGTTATCGGTGGTGTTGGCATACGTAATTTCTCTATAGTAATGTACATCTCATGTTGAACACAGTATATTATGATACTTGTAATATTCGACAATATTTGGACATGATGTTTACACTCATACGTGCATCCATTTCAATGCAATATCCTTAACCAATTAATTTGAAACGTACGACTGATCCTGGTCGACTACTGTAATACTGATATGATATCTATATTATACTTTTTATTATCATTCTGTGAAATAGGGAACTTTTTCATCAGTGCACACCGCAGATTGTACTCTCAAGCTGTGCTTTAGGGGGAATAATAGTACAAATTCCGAAACTAATTCTAGAATAATAATTATCTTTTGTAAACCTTGCTGCAATAATATAATATTTATTTTTCTATGTAGAAAGCTGCTATGTCTCTATAATATTATGTTTCTGTTTTTAATTAATTAGTTACTAATGAATAGCGCACAAAATAAAAAAATATGACAAATGGCAAAAGACATTTTTAAAATTTAAAGTTTCAGGATCATTATGACAATAATTGCGATGCATAACTTGACATTTTTTAGGATATTAAAATCCGGTTTGGGTAATAAAAGTTTGTTACTTTCAAGTTTCTCCCTTTTCTTAATTTTTCATAAGTTCGTGATTTTTTGGTTTGTTAGCCGGGATGGATTTTAGGATGAGGGAGTGTCAAAAAAGGAAAGATGCGAAACGAATTTAATCTTCTAAAATCAAAAACTTTGTCATTGGGGAAATTCGCAGAATTTAGTTTTTCGTGTGTCGTGTCGCTTTTCTATTCATAAACATTTTTAAATAAATAATTTAAATCTCAGTTTATCCTTCACAACTATTAAAATTATGGATAAATTTAAAATTTGTAGAAAGAATTGTCGATGTAAGAAATCCGGGAGATTTCATCTTTTCTTATTGTTTTATAAACACAAAAGTGAAAACAGTTGTCATAGATAGCAGATAAAATAAATCCGCATCGTTAATCTGGAAAAATTCAACCTTGTTATCTCCTTTTACAAAAATTCACGCTATAAATTTGAATAATTTTCAAACTTCTATTTCTTTAAAAAATTTTGTTGCCGTTTTTCCACTCCTGTAAATGCTTTCACAAATCTGGAAAATTTATTTTAATGGCCTAAATGTTGTTACTTTCTTGTTGTGTGTATTACTCGAGGCAACATCAACGACTCGACAATATTGCTGCTTGTTTTCCGAGCTTTTCTCACTTCACTTTAAGAAAGCAAATATAATTTTTGTTGTGGAATATAATTAAACAAAATACTTTTTGTTGTTTAAATTTTAATTTTGATGAAAATAAGTTAAGACCAACTTGCCCCGTGGAAAGTTTTCTTTTGCACAAAAAGTGTACTCTATTTTAAATTTAATTTGTACAGTTTTGTGATATAATTCATAAATTATTCATTATTTGGTTAAGTACACCGTACACACAACATAAAATTTACAACTGTTGTAAGTAATTTATCACTAGGAGATTATTTAACCTTTCGCCCTATAATTTCTGCACTGCAGTTTTTCACTGAATAATCGTTGATTCTCTTTATTACTTTATACTAGCGAAGTATCTAAAATTCTCTTAAATCCTTAAATACCACATTCGTTGTTGTTTAACCCTAACTATTTTAGCCCATTTCCGAGCTATTTCGTTAAAATATGCAAAACCACCAGCGGTAATTATACATAAGTTTTGATATTTCAAAAGCTCGCGAAAATTTTCAATTCTTACCAACAGGCGTTATTTTTTTACAAAATAATTATGTTTTAGAGGAAACTGGAAACGACACTAATAACTTGTCAAAATTTTCTGTTGTCGACAAAATAATTAAAAACAAAAACAATTACTTTTTACATTACATAAAATTGCTTAATTAAAATTAAATTTATTATTGAAGCCGCCTTAATTATCTTAATTTTTTGTCTCATTTTTAAAATAAACTTTCGTTATAATTCCGTCGTGGAAATTTATGCCATCACAGGGAATCCCCAACAATCCTCTTTTCGTGTTTGTTCAGAAAATTATTCAATTGCTAGATAATTGTTGTTGTTTTTCTTCCTCCTTTGCTATTTATCTGTAAGTTTAATTAATAAATCAATATGCTGCTTTAATTTTTTTAGTCAGTTAAATAAAGGTTTAGTATAAAACTCCCCCATCGTATTTGTTCGGAAAATTGATACATTAATTTTAGAAAATATTTTACAATTTAATTTTCTTTTAAAATGTTTAATGTTAAAAATTTATCATCCCGATAAGTCGATTGTTTGGTGGTTTTACGTTTCACTTTAATGTTAACGGCGAATTTCAGTTCCATCAGCAATGCGTAATAAAAAGGACACTAAAAAATAATAAAATTTGTTCTTTGTTTGTTCGTGAAAAATAGTCGAAACTTACGTGCTGTTGTACTGCAATTTTCTTGACACTCCAAATAAACTCAAAAATTGCCACCAGCAGCGCTGTGGATATTCCCCCGGCAAGGACGACGAAAATTCCGCCTACATTTGTGAGGTCCATGCTAGCGGTTCCTTGCTCGCCGGGGTCTTTCTGAAGGTAGAAAAAAAATTGTTTTTACGTTTTTGCAAGTTACAACAAAGTAGTATTCCGGAAAGGCGACGCGAGTAATGCGAGATGACACTTACTTCACATTTTCCTTTCCACCATTTCTGTTTGAGTTCATGAAGTACGCCGAGTTCTTGCATTTTTAAGACGGCTCCACTGAGTTCAGTTCTGTAGGGCGAATCTGTTAACAAAATTAACTTGATATTCTGAGTAATTTAGTCGTAATTTTTCGTGAAGGTTTGAGATACAAAACACAAGAAAACGTGTGAAATGCTTGCTGTTTAATTGAAAGAGTCGGGGAAAATTCGTCAGTGGGGAAAATGAAAGGGTGCGCGCTTAATTAGAGTGGAGCTAATTTAAAAAATATACTTATAATTATTTATAATTCAGCCACATTGTAATAAAGGGTAGACGTACGTACGTAGTTATAAAGGTAAGCACGAAAGGCATTTGTCGGTGATTCTTTGCATACAAAACAATATTGAACCCCCGCGACGCTTTTACGATGGTTAAAGTTGACTTCTTCAATAGTTCCGACGGTTTATGGTTTCTTTGTTAAAATGCTGTGCTTAATGTCGGATTTTCAATTACCCAATAAATTTTACCACGCGTATCTGCTTAAAAATTTTAAATATTTTTAGAATGTAAGCTTTTTCGGACACGCGTTACAAATCAATTTTTAAAGCACGCACATAATTTTTGAACAATCATTGGCCCGCAGTCCATTTAATTTTTTAACCTCGGGAAACGGGTATATCAAGTTTCCTCTTCGCCAAATCAAATTGCGCACGAAATTTCTATCAAATTCATAAAGAGAACTAAATAAAATTAAACTCCTCGAGGGAATCGGGTTTCGAGTAATTTCTTTTAAAAAAATCGTTGCTTTTAGTTTAAATTGTGTTATTTAAGATTGATTTTCTTATATAGGGATCAATGTAAATCCCCGGCTGTTACGGGTACATGTTGCTTTGAATAAAAAGATAAAACGTAACACTTTTCAGCGTTTTGTGCTCCTTTACATGAAAGGTATAAATTTCCTTTCAAATTATTGTTTGTACCGCCACAAAAACAAAAGTTTAACTTTCAGTTTGCCCTTTTTAGTAATTTCAAATATACTTTGTTCACTCTAAAATGCCGCAACGCAATTGACAAAACTATTCATTAATTCCGCATAGTAAATTTAATGGGCTACAACTGTAGTCTACTAATAAACTTTCCTGAAAAATCAAACAATTTCGATATGAAAATTTTTATTCTACCGTACTTTAGTGCCGCCCGTCACGAAAATCAATAAAATATTAATTAAATCTACTAAATATTTTTTGTTCAAAAAAATTGTATATTTTATAACATAAAAAGTGAGGAACACAAGAGGGCATAGGCGGATTCAGGGGGCACGTGCCCCCCAGACGCTTAAAATTAACAAGGAAACAAGGAGACAATCCTAAATCTGAGAACACTTTTTGCCCGTCTCGACCCTTTGTACCCCCCCCCCCCCCACAGAAAAAAATTCTGGATTTGCCACTGCAAGAGGGTAAGCTACGGAGGACATTTTGTGTGGACGCAGCAAGAAACGTCTAGGAGATGTAAGAAAATTAATTAAATTAATTTTTTAATTTATTTATTCGAGTATTTTTTCTCCCATAGACCTGCTATCTTATTGAAAATCCTATAATTAAATGTGTTACATGACCACGATTGGTTTTTCAATTTTAACGAAACTTTCATTTCAACTTTTGCTTACTTAATTTAATCTGTAACTTGAATGTCGTAGATTCTAAACAATAAACGGTTAGATTTCAGATTTAAATAAACGTATGACAAATGTCAATAGTTGCATTTCTAGAAGACAACTACGCCCGGCATTCTTTAAAAAACACTACCATAACTATTTACGTGAAGTACACATACCAGGAAGAGAATGGAGCTGACTTCGAACAACTGGGAGTTGTTAAAGACAAAATCTGGCCAAAATCAAGACGTTCGGCTCCAAATTCCTTGAAACAGTTCATCTAAATATCTTTGGTCAGAAGACGACCGAAACAACCCACTTTTTAAATGGGTGGGCATAAATTGGGTACAATATATTTGGGGTGGGCAGGAACACACAAAATTTATAAATAAACTCAAAAAAATACATTATTTAAATAAGCATTTTTCAATCAACAGGGTGGGCGTGTGTGCACCCTAGCCCACCCCTGGCACCGTCACTGCAAAACAAATATGTAACACGCAAAGCTACATAGGCCTCTTGATAAGCAGGCAAAGTTCGCTAAACACAAAGAATTACTTGATGCTGTTCAAAACAGTAATCCGGCCAATCGTGACGTACACTGCCTCCATTGGCGGCTCGTCAGAGGAGGCCAGGGAGGCTTAGTCTCTTTTAAAACTCTGAACTATTAATTAAATTAATAAAATTTTCATAAAAATAAAAACGTAAATTTTCAATTGTGAGAACTATCAAAAGATATATACTCCTTCCACAACATTTGTCCAAAAAGGAACACCAGGCTACCGCAAAAGCAGCGAATCCTCAGCCTATATCATTTACATGCAAATGATGTAGTAATCATACGAACCGCAAGGTTTTGCTATACTACGAATGATGAAACATTAAAACACAGATTAAACCGTAGGTGAATATGCATCAAGAGATTAAGGAACACTGGGAGGTATTCCATACCCCCCAGACCTCCCGGTTTAAATACGAACAGTGTTTGTTCATGATCTTTCGATTGAACGACGATATGGATTTTTATAAACCGCATTTTCATTGTCTCTTGTGAAATTTTCTCAGATTTCCCTTCACTTAAAACCAAACAGAGAATCACTAAGGAAATCTACTGTATCAATAAAGAAAAACCTGAGAAAATTTGGAAAAATCAAAGAAAATGGAAAATCATAATTCGAGTAAATGTAGAAAATTCAAATAAATCTTTGGAAATCCAAATCCCTTTTTTTTTGTTTTTTCTACTTTCTCGAAAGAAAATCTTGTCGCAATCCAAGAGAAAATTCGAAATGGAAAAATAGGTAAATGGCGCCTTCAATACTAAATATATTGTACAAAATATTCGCGATTTGCCTTACCGTTGGTGGCTCTTATGACGCTACCGAATATCAAGAACATGGCGGCTCTAATACGTACAATTGATGTTGTTTTGAGTTTAATTCTGAGTTTATTCGCAAATTAAAATACTAAAAGAATGCAAACGTTTGGATTTAAACAAAGCTTTCTATACCAACTATACGTATTTAATTAACTTAATATTTTTCCGTTTGGTGGCGTTCGTTTAATGTAAATCACGAATAATCAACGAAAACCAAAATTTTTATTATTTGGGGGAGTTTAGAAGAGGATAAGGAAGGCTAGAAGCTGGAATATGTAGAAAATAAGTAAAAAAAATTGAGCAAAAACCCGGAAAGTCGATAATTTTAAAAGATTTTTTTGCTATTTAAGAGGACAAATCCCACTCAACACTCAATATCTACTGGATATCCAGTACCAGTCCAAAGAATATATGTATATCCAAGACTTTATCTCGATATCTATTAGATATACATCGCACAACATCAAGTGAATATATATGGCCGACATTTAGTAGATATCTATTTTATGAATGTAACTATCTATTGGATATCCACTAGATATCGATACAATACATCCACTGGATAATCAAGTTTGTGACACCTGGATATCCACTAGATATCCATTGTATTTAGTAGTCTAACATAGATATCCTCTGGATATCACATGATCTATCAAGACATCTAGTGGATATCCAGAAGATAGGTTTGTGTTGTCTGGGATCCTCTCCCAAATCAGCTTTCTTGATGCAAACAGTGCAGGATCAAGCTATTTGGATGCAGATTAGGCAAATGGCTTTAATACTAAATATTATATTGTATATAGAATATTGGCGATTTACCTGACCGTTGCGTTGGTGGCGCTCATGACGCTACCAAATATCTAGAACATGGCGGCTCTATTACGTACAAAGTACAAATCATGTTGTTTGAGTTTAATTCTGAATTATTTTATCGAAAAACCGCGGTGATCTGATAATTCACAAAATAAAATACCAAAAGAAGGCAAATATTTGGTTTTAAAGAAAACTTTCTATACCAACTCGTTGATAACTGAATAGCCCGTGAAGAAAAAGCAAATAGTGCACTGGAGGGTATTCCATGCCCCCCAAACCCCCCGGATGGTATTTTAAAAATGTGGAGCATGGGTTGCCCTCTAGTGCAATCTAAGATTATTCCCGAGTTTCTCATTTTCTAAGGGTTCCTAGAGTTGGAACATTTTGGGTGTTTATGTAGATTGTTCCTTAATATCATAAACTGAAGGTGTAAATCCGGGGGGTCTGGGGGGCGTAGAACGCCCTCCAGTGCATCCTTTGTTAATTATCTTGATGGTAAATATCTCAAAACGTTGATAACTGAAAAACCCGAATATATTCTTATAAATTATAAAGAATAAAAAACACTATAACCTATACATAGCCGATGCATATCTTCGCGCGGCAGAAGCGGATCCAGAATTACCGGGGGTGAAATCTACTTTCTTGATACAAATATTAAATTTTCATCTCTCTAGCATACCAGAAGAAATGTAAAGGCAAAAATAATCGTTTTTATCCTGCTAGTCCTGCTGAAAAACGCACAATTTTGGCGCCTTCTGAACTTTAGCGCTGGGTGCGGCGGCTCCATTGCACGCACCCATGGTTTATCCGGCCCAGACTATACCGAGATAATTCCGATTAGACAAATTAATAACAAAGAATGACAAGATAAAATTTTGTACCTGCATTTTCATGATCCCTTCTCTTTCTCAAATTTCCTTTCATTTGAAACCGAGAAAAGAATCAGAAGTGTATAAATGAAGAAAAACCTGAAGAAATCCGAGTAAATGTAAAAAATTCAAGGAAATTTTTAGAAATCCAAAAAAATTTTGAAAAAATGAAAAAAAAACTATTATTTTTGCTAACCTAGGTCCCAAAATTTTCCTGCGTTGTTACGATCCTTGAAAATGATCCTACTTAACTTTTGAATAAATTGTGCTGTATTAGTTTTTAATCGGCGTTTTCATTATTATGTAACAGTAGGTCGCCTTAAAATTTTGCGCAGCAAACGTTAAGCGTGATTCCGTCCCTGGAGTTCACTTAATCATGGCTGGTTAATTCCGTAAGCTGCACCCGGTGAGTGTCTTTTTTAGGCTTAAGAAGTCTGCCTGCCCGCCTGTCCGTATGACAGTGGGAGCTCTAACGCGGATTTAGTAATTAATTATATTTTTAAAATATTAGAGGGCGACACAATTTTAAGGATACATTTTTTTACCAGGAGCCAGGAGCATTTCATTGTGGGTGTTAGGATTTCAGCCGCATTCCGCCGAAAAAGCGTCGGAACGTATTTAATTAAATAAGTTTAAAGAATGGTCCATTGTGAAATATAAATCTCTGCGAATTACAAAAATTCACACAATAAAACGGTAGTAGGTCTTAATAATCACCAGATTTTCTCATACACGATACATTTTCTGTACAATTGTGGCATTATCATTTATTGTAGGTGTCGGAGAAATATTTACCTGTCACCGTTATCGACTCATCTTTAAGATATTTTAGTAAACCCACACAATGCTTTATGTTAACTGATACGTTTGCGGTGAAACTTCTTCTAAGAATGATTATATGTACTTTTCGAGCACACATAAATCATCAGATCAAAATGTCCAACGCCTCTTATTATGTTTTAGACAAATTGAATTAATAAAAGCGTTTCATTGTTTGCCCCCTTTATTGCGGTTTTCTCAAAACGAAATCCGATACTTTTTCTCTTACCTCTTACCTGTTGAATTGGTGTGTGTGGCACCTTCGGCAGTGTTTACCTAGACCTATACGTAGTACATATTTTTGCACTTCTCATCTTATCGTAAACAAGCGCCCCATTGTTTTTACTTACTCACAGGCATCGCAATTCCGTATCCTTTCACATCCAACCAAGGACCCACTTGAATCAGATTACAATCTTTACTCTTTTCATATTCCAATGTCGAACTTTCCATGAAGTAAGCATACAAGCCCTTGCTTTGTTTAACCTTCTTCACGCCGTCGTTGTTGCTTTTCTCGAAGACGCTCGGGGTTGCCTGTTCCATTTGAGACCACATTCGCTCGTAGAGTGGAAAGTGCGATTGCTTGAAAAACGTTTCGGTGGCGCCTCCGCGATACAAACCGTACTTGATTTTAGACTGTCTGGCCAAATCTTCCGCACTTTCGATCGTCGGTCCCATTCTTTCGTTCGTTAAAAACGCCGTCATATTGGCAGTGTACGATGCGGTCATTATCAGGCAAAAGAACCACCACATCCCGGTTATCATTCGCGTGGAAATTCCCCTAAAACAAAAAACGCGAAATTTTTATGGCCCTGAAAGATAATTGAAAATTTAGATCGGATCATTCGAGAGTTAATTGGAAATTGAATAACGATTTCTCGGAATTATAAATTTGGGGATGGTCCCGATCGATCGATTAATGGCAACTTAATTATTATTAATGATAGATCTAGTTAAGAGACTAAATCTGGCATGCTAAATATTGTACGTTTCGACTATAAAATCGAATCAGACCGAGGTTTAATTCTGCAAAGTTATTATTATAAATAATGAGGATCGCACGCGGTGTCTTTGATATAAGCTGATGGGTAAATACTGGACAACGGTCAGAATGTCATAAACTATGACCAGCAAGTGGCGTAGTTACAAGTCAGGCACATGCCATGTCAACTTGGCACGCGTTTCCTAGAAAGAAGCTTTGATGTCGAACCGACAAAAAGGTACATCAAGTGTTTTAGACATTTTTTCTTAATATTGATGTCTCCTATCAAATTTGACAGTTTTAAATGCATCCTACGTGAGAGCCAAGGTCTTTAAAAATTTTATTTTATTAAAATTTTTAGAATTTCTATGTTAAATCGCTTGCGGTTAATTATATTATATTGAAATTTACTTTGGAAGGATGTCGCATCCTTGAGCCATGATTGAACCTAGAGTTAGCCAGAAACAGTTTTTCAAATCCCAAATGTTTTCGAGCTGCTCTGGTTCCTGATTGCACGGGTGTGGATTTTCCCAGTCGCCTGGCGTTAATCTAAAAACAAAATAAATAAAAATAAATAGCGAAAGTGCTAGAAGAATACAAAATTTTACAAACAACCACCAACGTACAGAAAGAATGAACAATTCGAAGACAACGCAAAGCGGCACATCTTTACAATTTGTACCACTTTCGAATTTAAATCGCATTGTCTTCGTTTTGTATCATTTATAATTTTTGAACAGCTAAGTGTTCGTGAAAATGTGGTGGCAATTCGAATTTTTTTTGTGATGATTGATTTTCAATCAATTCGATTTCAATGAGTGATAGCTGTAATCAAATACGAGTCAGTAGCTTTCGGCCTACCGAATGTGATTTATAAGATATCGTTACCTTGCGACAAGGAAAATTACTATCGATATCACCAAGTATGCAGTCGCCATATATAACCAAACGTCCAACGACAAAGGATCCATAAATGATAATAGTGATGGAGCCTCTTTACGTGCCTTGCTGTGAAGGATGCTGATACCTAAATTTAAATTAACCCATTAAATTTTTATAACATTATTAGCAATCATGACGAAGCAGCGCTGAAAACTCAGCCTAATACAATTTTCGTTTGTTAGTGATTTTTTACCGGGGAAAACTTTACATATGATCCCCGTGGTTTAATTGCCGCACGCACGACGTGCGAACAAGTCGGATCAAAATTGGAACGAACGAGATATAGTTTCGGAATCGAATCGAAATTGCTTTTTGTTTCAATTTTCAGTTTCGATTGAAATGATGATTGTAAATGACACGTTGGTGAATTAGTATACTCGCCAATCATTTGTCGCCGCGGAGGTAATCATCCAGCAAGGACCAAACACAATTTTTCATCCTTGAATAATTATTTTACATTGCGGTTTATTTACTCGAACATGCTTTCCAATGCAATAACTTAATAATTTATAGGTAATTAAATCATCTATTCATGCACACAATGGCAAATAGTATACAGGAAATGTAAGTTTATATTGTAGACTTATCAAATTAAAGTGTTCATGTAACGATAATTAGTTTAGTCCTTTATTATCATGTTGAATACATTAATTCGGTTTCACATTTGAACTTCAAATCGGCTTTATTGAAGTTTTATTTTTGTTTGTTTTATTTACAATAATTATTTTTGACCAGACAAAATTCACAAATGTACAACGGCTCTATTAAAACCGATTTAACGCAAAATAAAAACCAATACTTAATAAAAATTTAAATTTTCAGAGCATTTTCGGTAATACGGATCAGTAAATCTAGTTTCTATTTTTATTTTCTATAAAGCAAATTTTAAAATTCAGGCAAAACGAAAACGCTTTAGTTCGAAAATCGATCACCTGATCAATAAAATTGTGAATGCAAAATTTGTTGGATTTTTAAAATCGAGTCAAACAAGCCTAAGAAAATTGAAATTGAACAACCGGTTGCCCAGATTGCCAAGGGGGTAGTTCCTTTAAAAATCAAAGACGGATCCATGCCAAGTTCATGAAGAGGGTAAACGAGGCTAGTGAGGAGGGGGTAAATAAATATATTTTGATAATAATTTAGGTATATTTTTGAAATAAAAAGAAATTTTAGATTAGATAGCAAATACCCCAAATTTTGGGTTACATAGATCCGTTACCCTCTTCCCTTCCAAAAGTTCTTGGTGAGCAAACTTACACTAAGTATAGGAAATCTCAGAAAATTTGCGAGCTAAAAGTAAAACTTATCTCGATCGTTCTTATATTTCCTAATTTCATAAGATTTTCCTTCACTTTTGAATTTTATGATTTCCTCTCGGTTTTCCAGCAATCAACTACGGAGAAATCATCAAAAAACTCTGGTGAAGAGAAATCTGAATTTTAAGAATTTCAAAATAATCTCAGAGAATTCTAGGACATTTTAGTAAAGAGGAAATCCGAAGAAATGTAAAAAGTCCTAAGGAATTTAAAAAAATTCAAGAAAATCTTGAGGAAGAGGAATATCAAAGGAAATAAAATTCAAATTTCCAATTATAGTTTTTTATATGAAGTTTTCCAGTTGGTTTTCCACTTAGTTAAAATCGACGGCGGGAATCTGGGGCACATAAACCGGTAAAATGTTAAGAAATCCCAGGAAATTAAAGAAATCTTTGAAAATTTAAGGAAATGTAAAAAATCATAGGATATCGTAAGAACTCGGAAAAGTCCCAGAAAATGTTTCTTTTCTACAGTTTTTACTCTGGATGTTCCATGTTCCGTACAATCGAGGGATGAATTGCTGAGGAAATCTGGTTTACAGTACTTACAAGTAAAGGGAAATTGGAGGAAATCTTAAGTAAGTCTCAGAGGGAGCCTGTCAGTGGAGGCAGTATGTCCTCTATTTCAGAGGTGGCCAACTTCATTATATACACGATCGACTGTGTTTCTTAAAATTTTTTTGCGATCTACTGTAATATTAATATTAATTGACCATTGACATATAAATAACACTCGAATTAAAAAAATTCCTAAAATTTCTATGGGTTTTCTTTTGGATTGTCTCATGATTTCCTTTCGAAAAAGTTGAAAATGCAAGATTATCTGTAATTTCTTAGATATCCTTGGATTTCCTTAGATTTCCTAGATTGCCTAAGATTTTCTTAGATTTTCTCAAATTTCCCTTCACTTGCACATCAAATTTCCTAAAATTTCTTTGGGGTTACCTTTGGATTGTCTCATGATTACCTTTCGAAAAAATTGAAAAGCTAGATTATCTGTAATTTCAAAGATATTCTTGGATTTCCTTAGATTTCCTAGATTGCTTAAGATTTTCTGATTTTCTCAAATTTCCCTTCACTTGTACATCAAATTTCCTAAAATTTTCTTGGGGTTACCTTTGGATTGTTTCATGATTTCCTTTCGAAATAATTGAAAAAGCTAGATTATCTGTAATTTCTAAGATATCCTTGGATTTCTGTAGATTTCCTAAGATTTCCTTAGATTTTGTCTAATTTTCGGTTTACATGCCTACCCAAGGGGTAAATATTTCCAAAATTTTGAGTACACCTATTTGGAATTCCCTTGGAAATCTCTGGAATTCCTTGGAAATCATAGAAATTCTTTAGATTGGAACTAGTTTGGAAATCAAAGGAAATCAACAAAAAAATTTAGTAGATTTCCATGGTTTTTAATGAGTCACGAAGAGAAGGATAGACAGTCCGTTACCTTCCCCCCTCTTCCAAACATTCTTGACGGACAAACTTAGAATATGGGAAATTCTAGAACATTTTATTATTTTAGGATATTGAGAAAACCAAGGAAATCTCGGAAAATTAAAAAAATTAAAAATTTTAAAGAGTTTAAGAATCTGAATTTCAAAAAATTCATGAAAATTTTAAAAATCTCAGGTAATTCTAGGATATTTTAGTAAATAGTTAAAATCGAGGAGGAAATCTGGAGTACAAGTGAAAGGAAATCTACAGAAAACCGGAAAAATGTAAAGAAATCCCAGGAAATCCAAGAAATAGAAGTATCAAGGAAATGTAGAAAATCCTAGAATATCTTAAGAACTCTAGAAAATCCAAAGAAATCTCAAAAAAATCTCTCATATTTTTGCTAAGAATTTAAATATATTTTTTAAATTTTGGGAGGGGAGACAGTTACCCCGTTACCTCTTCATTGGAAATTATCGAAATTCCTTGAGAATCTTTGGAATTCCATGAAAATCATCCCGTGTACAAAATTAATTTGAGATATTTACCCCTTGGCTTAAACCAAAACCAAAGAGGAATTTTCCGAAAAAATCCAAAGATTGATCTATCTTGTGAACCGACAAATAATTGTTTGCTTATATTTTCCATCAGGACAGAAATCTGCTGTAGAAGGAAAAGAATATTCGGAAATTGTACGTAAACCAGGTCTACGAATTAAAAGGTTTTCAAATGACATTATGGTAGCTGACTGCATAATATACAAATTTTGAGCACACGTACCGTCAGCAGAATTGTAAAAAATCAAAAATGTAAAAATTTAAGTTGATCCATAGCTTTATCGCTTACACCTGTGAAACACCCGGAAATTTCAGGAAGTTTCGAATAGTTTTTCCAGGACAAAAAGAAAAAATGGATAAAAGGATAAGTCTGACACTTGAACGTCAGGGTTAGAGTCATCTATAAATTGCATAGGTAATTTTCATCTCTCAACTTCAGCGTCAACGTCGGCTTGCATTTCGCTTAACTCTGCGATGGAATAAGCTTCCGCCTACGTTGACCTCACAAAATCAAAAATGTTTCTGAATAATTTGCGAGCAATTTATAATTAAAATGAACAAATTTACCGCGTATCACGGTTCGCTGGTTTCATCCCTTAAGAGGATTTCAATTTTAAATGAAGATTGGGTAAAATATTATTTGGTTAAATATTTGTCAGTACAAATTCAAATAATATTTTGGTATTCAAAACACTATCAGTTTTTCGAATGTTTTGAAAATGCCTGGTTTTATGTTTAAACAACGTTTTTCATAGAAATTATTTCAGTTTAAAATTACAATTCCGATAAAAAACAGTTGTGGTTGAATCTTAATGAGACGACGCCTCTATTCATTTGCAATAATATTTACTGTCGATGACACTTAATCAATATATACCAATTCTAAGGCAAATAACCTTGTGTTTCAAAGGATTCTAATTGTATTTTTTATTATTCATTGGCAAGAACTGCGAACGATTTTTAGTCTATGCTCTTAAGAACTGTGAGTGAAATCTCAAAGCTAGCTAACTTTTACTTTTTAAATTATTTAATATTTCATTTTATTAGTTTAGTTAAATTTATATTAAAATTTCATTTTGAAAGAAAATTGAACAAATAATACGTAAGTTGGACTTACCGAGCGTCATAAAAGGCATAGTAAAATCGACTGCTTTTCTTCTATCATGTGTTATTGTAAGATCGCAAATAGCAAGATCTGCTTTCTGAAAAAAAACATTTTGTAAAATTTAGAAAGCTACTTATAGACACGCCAGCTGCTATCATATTGCATTAGCAACGTAAACTTTTTTAACGCAGAGGAAAATGGGGAAAATTAGTGTCAAGCAGTCAACTCGCACAAATAGACTGTGTCATTTGCACAACACTTTTGTGAATTATTGTTAACCTCTTTTAAAGTCGCCCCACGTGAACTTTTTTAAAAGCTTACTAATTTTTTTATTAACTTACTCGATCCAGTATTTCCTTAATAAGACCATTCCACTCCCTTGTTTTCTCATCGTAATTTCCATATCGGGAGTCATTGGCTATGGAGAGTTCGTATTTTAAATGCAATATTTTAGATATGCCATCCAAGAGATCCTTTATGTATCCTTCAAATCGATCGTTTCCTTTTAAGTACTCACCTTCGGCGGGCTTTCTTTTCATTAAATAGGGCTCACCAATTCTGGAAATATGACGAGAGATAAATTAGATTTTGTTGGAATCTCATGAGATTTTGCTATATAAAATTAAATTTATAAGAAAAATGTTATTTTTAAATAATTCTTTTTTGTTTTTAAAATTTTAAAGACGAAACATTTACCTGGAAGTAACTTGAAATGTCTTTAAATGGATTTGTTTTTTTAGTTCTTCCTTTCGTTGTGTTTCGGTAATTTGGACGTTCACAAGGGAAGGTTTTGTCGAGTCCCAAACACCCATGACGCGAGTACCCTCCAAAGAACGTTCTACAATTTGCAAAGAAAATTTAGTGCGTCTTCCTAATGAGTCGAATTGAAGTGGTCCAGTAAGAGGACCTATCATATTTCCTTTTGTCATTGGACGCTGAAAATTAATTAATTAATTAGAAAGTCATTTCGCATAACGGTGGGTTTTATTCTGGATTTTCTGATGGGGGTTGGCCTACTTTCGGCGTTCGTATGAAAATGTCTTGAAACCAGAAATTTTTGTAACAATAAATTTAAAGGGTAGTACTTCTACATGCACGTCGCTCGCAATGATTATCATATATCACGAGTTTTAAATAAATCTAGATGCACCAAAGCTCATCTTTCGGCTTAGACAGATCTACTGCATTGTCTGCATAAAATAGCATATTCACATTTATATTTTCTTATCGTGACAACCACTCCATTAGCGGAGCCTTACCAACGCATTTGTCTTGGGAAATAAATATCAACTACAATATTTCCGAGGGCTTCATAATGACGCATTATATAATTTAAAACTAATCTCGTTATTACTTGTATATTGGAGGCTTTGTTTCCAAGTCTTCGAGAAGGTAACGAAGGTTCCTTTGGGGAGTTGGCTATTCTTAAGCACAGTAATCACTTGGGTACAAGAGGGATTTTGTAATACACCAGTAATAGCCCACAAAAATAAAAATAAACTGAATAATAAGAAGAATGGATTCTCGGATAACTCATTGTGCTTTGCACCACTCTGTACGACGACTCGACTTTGTTAATTTAACTTCGTGATGAGCGAACTTCAATTGCTGTTTTAAAGCTGCAAATTACAGGTAGGTAGTTATTGTTTTTATTTCAGCTTATATTTATTTTATTCATCTAGCATATAGTGTTTTAGAAGTCGAGTGGCATTATTTCACTTTGCAACGGCTTGAGGAAACGTTCACGAAGGCGAAAGATTTATCGAAATTGCAGCAGCGAATCGAAGCTGTTTGTTTACCATCCGTGAGTAAGTGCATTTACGATTTTGGCTTGCATAATGCGACTTCTGGAATGTTCATAGAAAAGTGTGCGTAAATTGCAGTGTCGTCTGCGTACAGGGCCATTTAATTTGTTACATTATGGTAATTGCTAAACAGGATTGTTTGCAATTCAATACATTATATTTCATCAGTTTAATTATTTAACTCTTTTGTGAATCCAATCATAGACTACATAATTGACTTTATCTATGTAATCAATAAGAACAACTCCTATTGTAGAAATATGATAGGATGAAATATTATCTGGGATACGCATGGATGTCTAATTTAGTTTCGCGTTAATTTTGCAGCTAATTGAAGTAGAAATCCTTAATTATGATATTTAACAGAACTAAACAAAATTTATTTTCGAGAATCTTTAAGTTGGGAAAATTTTATCGAAATCATGGTGATTCTGGTAAAACTTGGATTTGTTTATTTTTTCGGTTTAATTTAAATTTATTATTTTCCATTTAGTGATTAGAGCCGTTTCCCTTTAACCATTTCGAATGTTTCAAATTACGGTCAGCCTGCAGGTATTTGCGCTGTATAACAAGCTGTAATAGAGTTTACTAAATATTGAATACGGAAAATAATGACAAAAATTTTTTATGTAAAAATGATTCGCGAAAATGCAATGGATTATTCATGAAAATAATTGGCGCGGTTCCAAAATTAACTTTTGGCGTTAATATGTATTCGACGAAGTCTTTTGACGAGCTTCATGCATGGTACTTGTTTTTTAAATGAAAATAATAATTTCCGAATAGTACTTACCACATGTATAAAAGCACTAATACGAAGTCCATGATCTGAAATCTCGTATCCTTCGCAGCTTAAAGGTTTGACTACCATTGTTCCTGTTATATCTAGCTGAGAATATACGGTAATGAACAAGTTCAAAGCATCGTAGATGAGTGCCGCTTTTGTCTGTAATCAACATACCTTATTACTATGGTTTACCTTGCAAAATATGCTCTAACTTTTGTATCCGAGTTTCGAGATACTGGAAGTTTGCCTGGGAAATGACCGATTTTATGCCGCAACCTTATTTTTATATAAAAATTTAAATTTAATTCTTTGTTGAAAATATGCTTTGTGGCAGGAAAACACGCCGAGCATCATCAGTAGAGCTAAATTAAATTTCTTTTTATGTGGGATGTCCATAAATTGCACCATGCACCCTAATCAACATTTGATGTTATAAAGTAAAAGTTAACCAAAGTGTAATGAATTGCTCGTAAGCACAAACAAACAAAACAAATGATACTGTTTTTACATTTTTACTTAAACAGAAGTGGCCTCCCTTGCGATAAAAGTGGATTGATATGTAAGGGTTGCTTTGGAGTACGACAGGGAACTTACGTATACGTCCCGAGTTGCTCGTCTAATCGACCAGAAACGGACAGAATTAACACAGAGAAATGAAAACGAGGACAAATAGATCTGCACACTTGAGATTTTCCAATCTCAAGAAATCTATCCTCTTCAAAAATAATTCACCAATAAAAAGTAAACAAGCAAACTTGCACTTGTGCCGGAAAATAAAATGTCAAACGAGCTTTTTATGCACATAATTGATTTTATCATTCCTCTTTCTTCCATATCGCACAATTTAATTGTTCCTGAATGCTCCAACTACAAAATTGTATTCTTCTGCAAAAATAACAAAAAGGATGATCCGAAATGACGTTTAGACGGAGCACCAAAATTTAGAAATTTGATTTTCAGTTTTCTTTTCACGCGAATATCAACAAACATCAATTTAACCTAGTAGGTGTAGTTTGCACGACTACTTCAGTCACGTTTAAGTAAATTCCGTTTGGAAAAATAAAAAATTGGATCAATTTAACTTCATTAAATTTTAAAGATTCAATTTTTTATCAAACCTTTTTCAAAAATAAATTTTCGCAATTTGTCAAAATTACACGTTAGTTTGAACAGAATTTTTTTTTCTGGGTTATTTAAAATATTTACTATCTGTTTTTTAATAATCCTCTTTTGTAAATATTGTGTTATAAATAAATTGACGTATCAGGGTGAATCCAGTGATCACTCTCGTCAAACTTTTAATATTTATATAAGCTGTGACGAATAACATAATAAAGGAACATAAAATTAGAATTTTATTATAAATATATTTAATTTTTTGTATTTTTTGTAGTTTACTATAGTAATTATGCTGTAGCGTAGCGTCACGATGGAAAGTGTCCCCCTCCCCACGACTATTATGGCCTATGACACAGCGTTAAATGAAAACCGCAGTATGCTAAATTAATTACACGAGTGTACAAAGGGAAGTATCCTAGGCAAATGGTATAACACCAAAGTAATTGTACTGCATAAAAAGAGAAATGATGAATGGGAAATGAACTCGAAATCTACCTACCGATCAGGATATTATCACATAATCGCAGCTTTGTAGGTAAATTGCCCTTACCCGTAACCCTTTACAAATTGAATCTATATGAAATAAAAGGTTGTGATTATTTTTTATTGTGTGGCTTAGGCCATTTCACCTGCAAAGAATAAATTATTAATAAGGACTATAAATACAAGACCTACCGGAAGCTGGATGAATATAAACGTGAACGTGAGAAACAGGCGAGTTTTCGCAAGAATATTGATTTAAAAATGAAAAGAATATAAGGTCTAGATGTGCACTAGATTAGTTTCCAGTGAAAATATAGGATATACAAGTAACGTTACTAAACTAAAAAAAACTGGATTGGTATGACAAGTCATTCACGGAATGGAATCCACCGAGATGGTTCTGACAAAAAAAAAATTTGAAAGTAAAATACACAAGCTATTACTTCAACAATAGAATGCTCATAGTGGATGACTTCCGTCTACATATGATGAGAGCTTCTTTACTAAATGCAATCGCAGAACTGGAGTGGGGGGTATTGCATACCCCCCAGACCCCCCGGTCTCGGAAACCGAAGGTATTTCGGACCTTTGTAGCGCTTTGCCCCTTATAAGTCGTTACGCCACTATTGAAACTCACAGTTACCTTATTGATTCGAGAAAGAAGGTGAAAGCATAAAAATACAGCTAGAACATATAAAATGAATGACACGAAAGTGGAAGTAGAAGTAGATCTCAAACCTGCTTTTCTGTGAAGAAGTATGCTTGCTGGAAAACCAGATGAAATTACAAAATGAGACAGAAATGAAAACAGCGGTAGAGAATCTCAAAGATATTGCGAAGGTAGACCCCTTTCATTTATGTTCCCATGAACAAAATTGGTTATATTGATGAACAAATTCATAAATACAATGACCTTTTTCATGAATACTACAAATTTTACATCAATATAACGAAATTTGTTTATTTGCGCAAAAATAATGAATATTCTATCTGACCTATCTGAAGAAGACTATTATCAATGAGACTCTGCTTCTGAAAAAATAGAAAAACTTGATTCCTACTTCATGGTATAAATATCACCCGTACGTTTGTTGACAGAAAAGCGAAGTATAAGTTAGTGCTGGGCCAATAAGTAATGGTGGAGAAGTAAAAAACATGCCAGTGGATATGGAAGCCAGAATCTTAAATATTGGAGTAAAATACGCTTTCTTTGGAAACTCTAAGTAACACAGATGCCGGTAGCGGTTGTTTCCATAGGCGTATTCAGGGGGTGGGTACGGGGGTACGGGCCCCCTCTGCAGACACTTGAAATTCACAATAAAACAAGGAAACAATCGCAAATCTGAGAACCCCTTTTGCCCGTCTCGCCCCAGAAAAAATTCTGTATCCGCTCCTAATTGTTTCCTTTCTTGATGATTAGGTGAGAGCAAAGGTTAATTATATTAATAATGTTATATTAACAACTAGCACACATTTACGATGTTTGTTTTGTAGGTGTTTTACACAAAAAACAAGATTTAAGTTAGGTATAGGATGGGTGCTAGAGACGCGGCTGTAGGCTAGCAGTTATAATGTTAGATTCCTATGTTGCAGTTGTGGGTTCGATTCCCGACGAAGTACATCTTACTATTTTAACTGTGCCTCATTCACAAGATACTGGCAATATCTTTATTGAATTCATCCTGTAGACAGGATGGCTTCAGGAGTGACAGGACGGAGAGCCGCTGCATCGGAGGTAGTACAATAGGCCTGATTTAGAGGCCTAAGTGTGCTTAGGGATATCTTCCTGCCCTCCTACCTAAAATCCAGAATCCAGAAGAGTGCTCCCAAATTACACCAATTCTACTGTGACTTAAATAATATGTTTAGAACTTTGGAATCGAAAACAACCGGTTTTGCTGGTCCAAAAGTAATTTTATTTTGGGTATGGAATACCCCCCAGTGCACTCTTCTGGATTATGGATTTTAAGTAGGAGGGCAAGGAGATATCCCTACGCGCCCTTAGGCCACTAAATCGGGACCATTGCAATGACCGTGATATCAATAAGCGAATGTAAGGAATGCTTGGGGCCCGGGACCATGAAAGGTGGTAAATCCCAAAAAAGAGATTTTTAAATAATATACACAATCCAAAGTTAATACATTGTTTCTTTTTTGGCGCCCGTTTTGTATATTTTCTTACGGAGCCCAGCCACTGGCTAACAAGCCATCTGATTTGTGTTTTAAATTACCATCCAACCCAGTGGCGTATTTAGAAAATGCTTTGGCGGGGGGAGGCCAGTTAAAAAAAAAAAAATGTTTAGAATCTCGTTAACCCATTCGTGCGCGTCAGTGGTAACCAAATCCTGATATATAAAATCCTAGCACGCTGCTGCTGCTCCTGCTACAGCGGCTCATTTTTTGGTGAAAAATAAACCTCTCTGATTTCCCTCACGTTTGCTTGAAAATTCAAATTTTCCGATTTTTCCAGCCGAAATTTGAAACATTATAAATTCTTTATCTTCTCCAAGTATTCTAAAAGAGTGTAAATCCTGCAATATGAACTGGAGGGTGTTCCACACCTCCCAGACCCCCCGGTTTACAATTTTACCAACCGAGAAATTGATAAAACTAATTACGATTAGGACTAACCGGAAAATTTAAATTTTTAAGTAAAAATGAGTCAAATTTAACCTTCGGATAGAAAAAATTAAAACTTGAAAAGCATATTTATGCTCACTTTCTTTATTACTTTGAAAGATAATTATAAAAATATAAAGCCAAAATTTTAAACCGGGGGGTCTGGGGGGTGTGGAACACCCTTCAGTACATATCTCAGGATTTTCACTTTTTTAGAATACTTGAAGAAGATAGGGAATTTATAATTTTTCAACTTTCGCGAGGAAAGAAGTTTTTACGTTAATTTGAAAATATAGAAAAACGGGGAATCCCCCAGTAGCGGGAAACGAAATTAACTGTTTAAATAGTTAACCGTTAGTATACAGCTAGTACATAAAAATAATTTAAAGTTATTTAAATTTTAAAACCTCGTGGTAAACATTATTTTTATCAGGGATACAATCTGAGTCACCCGTGGGGGGGATTGCCCCCTTTAAATCAGAAACGAATGTTTCTTTCTTAAAATAGTTGAAGAGAACTGTAAATTTTCAGTAGCTCTATTACTCCACATCGGTTTATAAATAAAATATATAACAACTGGCAATTAAATCAAATTCAAAACCCATAACTCTTACGACCACAATTACCATCGAAATGCACTTGGCAAAGTTAATTAAATTTTAATTAGAAATGCGATTACATTACAATACTTTTCTTTACTAAGTTAATGGAAAACTGAAATTGTGATCTCATTAAAATAAACAGTAAACTTGCACTTTCCTCGGAAAATAAAATGTTTAAGAGAGCATTTTATGCATTGTTTTTTCAATTCCTTGTTGCATAATTTTATTTTTTATAGCCGAATTTTAGTCGGATGAGTTCACTAAACTGTAAAATTTTGTCGTCGTGGATCAATAGCAAAAAATTGATTTTGGAGAAAATGTGAATATTAAAAATTAGCTCAATTTGACTTGATTAAATTTTAAGGATTCGATGTTAAAGCGAACCTTAATGAATTCTCTCAATTTGTCAAAATTACACGTTCGTTGGAACAGAAATGCACTTTAAAATTAATTGGGTTGATTTTCAATTAATAAAATTAATTAGTTAAACCGCAGCTGTGCGGTTTGGAAAGATAAGTTCATCCACTCTTGCATTATTCCTTTGTTGTCAGGACTCACCGTATTTGATATAATAAAAGCGCACTATAGCGAAGCAATATCCATAAATTAAATTTTGAAAACTGTTTTGCGATAATCACAGTTACGCAATATTTGATTCTTTTCGGCGCAAGTTTGTAAGATGCGGAAACTTTGATTAAAAGAAAGTTTAGTTTTAATTTCTCGCGGTCATAGGGGAGAATAAATTAAAAATGTTTTAATCAGTTTTTGGCGTAGTCGTGCGGGGGTTCCATGGAAAATTATTGCGAGACATTACAATAAAGTTGTAAACTTAAGTGTTGATGAAATATATAACTTGATAATTGTGAAGTTGGTATGAAAATTTGGGAATCCGGAAAATGACATATACTTACTCGGATGGATTCAGGGGGTATGCGGATGTGGTGTTTGTTGTGGTTAAGTTGCCCTAATTCCCAGTCTCTTGCAACCATCCGGATCTCTCTACTATTCGGGTCTATAATTCTCAAACTAAATATACCGCTTTTAAACGGTTGCAGTTTCCCAAAATCCAGAGAATGAGCGTCCTAAAATAATACAGTTTAGTAACAACTTTTTGTAACAAGTGCCATTAGACATTCGCGGTTTCGTGCCCTTTATGTTAATCCCATGATTGATAGTTAAGGTTACTCGAAGAGCTTCTTGTTAAGCGTGCTTAACTCAAAAAGCTTTTGAACAACTTGCTTCGCATACTCGATGACTTCAAAGCTTTTTTAATGATCCGCCATTAAAATAATGGCTTTCTTATGTAACATCTTTCCTATAGCGTTTTATTTATTTAATTCCATAATAAATTGTACTTTAAAATTGCAATGATGTAACAAATGTTTGCAATTTTAACTTTATTAATGGGTTGGCACAAACAAGCCAATTATTGTAAAACGTGAAATAAACTTTTAAATTGAATCCACCTATCTGATGCCATTCGAGAAGCAATAATTTCCCTCTAATGCGACATTTCGGCTATATCTTTTTATTTCATTATCCATCACTTACCAACGATGTTAAAATATAACTGTAATATTCCTCCATAAGCTTCACTTCTTGAGCTTGCTCCAAAATGTCTAAAATGTGGTCCGTTTCGCAATCCAATATGATTTGACTCACAGACGATTCTTTGATCTCTTTGAGTAGAGGCCTGCAAGAAAGTTTTACGTGAACATTCTGACAACTTGGCAAATTTAACGCAATTTTATCCTAAAAAATTTCAAGCCCTTTTAGTTTCCTGGCAAATGTGTAAAATGTTAGTTTCACGTATGTATATTTGAATTTCCAGCTTCAATAACATGTTGGCGGCTAATAAATCGAAATTTATTCGGTAATGTAAAACCACAAATTTTCATACTCGTAACATTTTATTTATATGTCGACTTTTCCGGGTAATTTTCCTGCCCAAATAAATGCATGGTATTACACTTAACTCTTAAGGAGTGGTTATGTCGATCTAGCTTTAATTCACGAACGCGAGGGGCTTACAAGCTATGGTGAATAAATTAATTAATTAATTCGTTGGTAGGCAACAAGCTTCACAAATAGTCTGGTTGCATTAATGGGTAATTCAATAGCAAACTTACAGGAATCTACTTTTAAAACCTACGTTTAAGCTGAAATATAAGCTCCGCCTTTTAAAAATTATATCAATCGTAAGGGTGGGAATTTTGCACTTTACTTTAATATCTAATTCTTATTGTTTCCATTAAATATATTATAAGATCGTTTAAATTGTTTTATAATAAAATGGAAGAAACCTTATTCGAACTATAAACTATATCTATAAGCATAGGAAATTCGAAAAAACTTCAAAGATTAGTTTATGAGTTATAATAATTAGGAATTGGATTTACGTACTGATTATTTTTAATTTAAAATATGTATAAATGCATAATATAAATTCGGTATAATATTATAATTTCGCATCTGTTGTAAAAAAATTTGCAATCGTATAAAACCATGCACAGTGCATATCTGCGATTTAACCTTGCAAGATAACGAATGCAGAAAACTGAAGTATTCCAATTTGCTTTTGCAGTTATCCAACGATAATTTATTATAATATTATGTTGTATTGAAGATTACTATATTATTATGTTCAAAATGATGAATACACATATACAGTGGCCGTAAAAAGTATTCGTACACCCCTATCTTAACCATGTAAATAGTACATTTTGAAGCCATTCTTTCACACATAAAAGTCGCTTTTACAATAAAACTTTTTAGACATTTTTTGTTAAGAATTTCATTGTCTTCAATTTTGTATCTATACATTTTTCTATTTTGTCGCCCCGTTTCCGACTGACAACAGCTTAAACAAGACTCTGTAAAATACAAAAAATATTGTCACCTGTATCTCAAAAACGGTGCAACGAAATAGAAAAATGTATAAGTAATTTTTGTTGCACATTTTATTCCCTACATTTTTGTTTATATACATTTTTCTATTTTGTCACACCGTTTCCGAGATACAGATGATAATATTTTTTGTATTTTACGGAGTCTTGTTTAAGCTGTTGTCAGTCGGAAACGGGGCGACAAAATAGAAAAATGTATAGATACAAAATTGAAGACAATAAAATTCTTAACAAAAAATGTCTAAAAAGTTTTGTTGTAAAAGCGACTTTTATGTGTGAAAGAATGGCTTCAAAATGTACAATTTACATGGTTAAGATAGGGGTGTACGAATACTTTTTACGGCCACTGTATTTGATTTACAACACTATTATTATAATTTATGTTATAATAATCTTATAATACATATAGTATTTGAAAAAGTAAAAATTTAAATTTTAAGCTATGGTCTGTTTAAAGCCAAAAACAATACGATAGCATTGACGAGGTCACATTAGACCAGCGTTGTAAAAAATGCGATTAGGATTAAGCAATACGCAACACTGTACAATGTATACATAATCAAGATATACAGTGTTGACGTGTATTGTTTTTGGTTTAGGAAGACCGTACGACCATACCATAATAGTAATTAAAATAATTATACATTACACAGTGACGGCGCCAGAGGGGGGAACAGGGTGGACACATGCCCAATCCCTATTGACTGGAGTGCCCACCCAAATTTTTTAGAATACCTATACGTTTTATATTTTCGCCTCAACCACGCTCAGATCAAATATTTTAATTTTACTATTTTTAAAAAATTCGGAATTGTTAATTAAAACATGTAAAAAAATCGGATGTGGCCATGCCCATAACTTTATCATACTTATTATTATGGTGCAAAATACAGTAGAACCCCTCTATAACGAGTCCGGTTATAACGAAGAATCGGCTATAACGAGTAAAAATTTAGTCCTTTGACTTTTGTTTACATGTTAAACTGACTGTTTATAGCAAAAATCTTGTTATAGAGAAGTTTTACTGTATAATAAAAAAATAAAATTTGAAAATTAAGAAAAAAGTTTTTTTTACATTTGAAAAAAGAATAATTACAAAAATTGGATATTTACACGATTATTGATTAATACTTTTTTAATATTATTATTATAGAGAAGAATTTAATAAAAATCTAAAATTTGAGAAAAAGAAAAATATAATTTTTTTAATTTGCCAAATAGTTTTTTTGCGTTTCCGTGTACCGATTTTAACCAAAATCTAATCAGTTCTAAGTCCCAATATATCAGTAATACTAAATACGAAATTTTGTTAAAAAATTCCTATTACGTTTTGAAGTAGAGGTTGAGGTAAATTTGACCACATACACACACACATACAGATTACAGACATTTTTTGGAAATGATGATTTTCCGCTTCTAGAACCCCAATATGCCTAAATTCATCAAAATCAATCTCAAATTTCTTTTTCTGCACGATAACAATACTTTTTCATATTTTGTATGATAAAGTAAAAAAAAAAATTTTTAACGGCCGCCATTTCGTGAAAAAAAAATTGTTTTACTTTTCCACGGTTCATGCTATAACGGCATCGATAAAGAACATTCACACCAAATTTCAAATAAATCGGTACATTAGAACATCCTTTTTTTTGGACCTCCCACTTTGCCAGCTCATAACTTTGTGAATTTTGAGGGGTTTCTCGGTTAATTTTTATGCAATCTTAAAATATCCATAAATAAATGATAAAAAAATTGATAGTAAAAATATTTTTTGTTTCGTTTGTACAAAGCTTCAAAAACCGCCCGAAATTCATGCCTCTAAACTAGAATACCTACCCCTTTAAGCAGCCGTGGGGTCTAATCTGTCGGATTAAACATTTGTGGCCCCCTAGGTAGTTAAATTTTCGGGGTCCTCTAGAAAATTATTACTTGCGTAATTAGTTTTTAATTTTACTACTCAATAATTAAAATAAACAGTCTCAATAAAATATTTGAAAAAAAAATTTTTTTTTCGACAAAAAAAATCAACTTTAATTGTTTATAACTTTTTTGTTGTTAATCAATCGCTAAAATCGTATGTACTTCACTAGATAATCTAATGAAAAAGCTACAGTTAAAATTTCAAGTCAATCGGATGTAAACTTTTTCAGTTCTACTGCTCACCGATTGATTTTGATAGTGATTTTGCAGCATAAAAGTTGTTCGGTTAAAATTGATTTAAACGAATTTTGAGTTTAGATCAGTACTTGGGCGTTGTAGATTTTGATTTTATGATAGTTTTAGCATGATTTAAGCCAATACAAAAAAATTGGAAAAAAAAATAAAAATTTGGTGGACATTACCCCTTAATTATTTTTATTTAGGACTAGTAAGATAAAAAAAATTACATGATATTTGCCGAGACCCATTTCACCCCCATGTGAGAGTGGGTGAGATTCGGCTTGACCCCCCCCCCCCTAATATTTTTATATTTACTACTATGTACTTTAAAACACAGATTCTTGATAAACTTTAAAATGAAAATTTATAATTAAAATAAATATATTTTTCCGTTTTCACGATGCTCCTAAAATTAACGAGGCCCCTAGGCAGCCGCCTTTTCTGCCTTAATATCTGTAATAGTGTAATCCGGCACTGGGTCTAATCATGTCTAATGCTGTACGTGTAACCATGTTTAACCATTTTCGAAAGAGAAAGAAGCTGATTGTTCAGAAGTGTATTGAAGGGTTTTACTCTTTTGTTAGTACAATAATTCAATACTGAAGAAAATAAAAATTTGAATATTTTTATAATAATATTATATTATTTATTTTGATTATAGAAAATTACATTCATTTATTACCTACACTTATATTGTATGCTATTTTAATCGAATTAAAATTATGCGAATTTATATTATTTAATAAAATATTTTTGTATTCATCTAAAAAGTAAACATAGGTATTAAAACATTGGTGGTAGATTTGAAACGAAACGCAAATCCCCACTACAAAATATTTTTGTGTTGATAAGATAAGATAAGACGGGAGAACATTTAAAATATTTCTAGCATTGTAACTCAAAATATATATGAGTTACAAATTATCATTTCGATTTATTTGGGCGACTGTATAAAACAGGCAACTGTAAATTTGCTTTAAATTGAACACAACACGTACCCATCTTTGTGATAATGACTGAACTATAATGATTCATTTCATCTCAAATTATTCCCGCCTGATTTTAATTGAACAATTATATGCAATTTCATTTATAATGTGTTATAGATGAAATAAATTTTCAAAAAATGTCTTTATGAATTCTTTTAGACGTGTACATTATTTATATAAGTAAAATGTTATTAATTGATAATTACAAATATGGTATTTAAACACAATGAATTCTAAATTACACAGATTGCAAAAAAAAAATATTTTACGACAGTCCTTAATTTATCGTTAATATAATTTCAAAATTTGAAGAAAATCCATTCAGCCGTTTTTTAATGCAAGGTGCTTTACTATTTTTTTTTGCACCTGGCCAATTTTTTTTTTTTTTTAATTGATAATTCTTTGTTAGTAATTATTTAATCTATTTTAATTTTTGTTAAAAAAATTGCAAATGGGGTATTTAAACACAATTAATTCTAAATTAGACAAATTGCAAAAAAAAATTATTTTACAACAGTCCTTAATTTATCGTTAATATAATTTCAAAATTTGAAGAAAATCTATTCAGCCGTTTTTGAATGCAAGCTGGTTATACAAGAGCGCATCGCAATATCCTAGCCTTAATAGTTAGTTACTTTTGATGGAGAAGCTTAAAATGTTAATTTCGAAATAAACTCGAATAGCCGAATAATTTCCAAAAATCTTTAATCCTGAGATATTATTTATATAATTAAGGTCCTTAAATTAACGGCATTTGTATGACAACGACTCACTTTATCGCCGAACGTGTTGCAATTGAGGAATCGAACGTGAATAAGCTAGTCCTGCAGGAAAACACGTACAGCGTTCAAGGATTCATTCGCACCCATTCATAGTTTACTTTATTAAGAAGTGGAGAGAGTAGCATCGGTAAAGAAGAAAAAGCGAAACCGACATAGCGATCAGTTAACACCTAATCTAGTCTCCCAGCTTCGGGAGAATATCTCAAACAGTTAGGCGATTAATGCAACAGGTGGATATAAAGAGGACATATTATTAACTACAGAATGGAAGTAGTTTTCCAATCACGCGTACAAAGGACCATCGTTTCGATAGTCTTAAGTGTGTTAGAGATTCAACCTTACTCATAACCCTCTGCAGGGTTGGGCGGTAGCAGCCACAACCAGGGATTTGGTTTTCAAAAGAAATAAATTAAATAAATAATAAAATTAAAAATTAAATATTTAACAAATTACCAGTCCAACCCATATTTTATAAAGTAAGTCATAGCAATATAGTGAATTTGTACCTACACTGTAAAGCCAACTAAATGGGGCGACCCCCCGCGTAGGTACTTATCAATTTGTGACAGTGATTATTTTGTTAATTAAAATGATCGAAGCTTAATTTTTTAGCTTGATTTAAATTAGACGAATCAGGCATTCTTTAAACCATTCTTATTTAAACTTTCATATGACCGTCCCCGGGCTTCGAAGGAAAAGTAAAGTCGGTGGTTCCCCTACCTAAGGTGATGATTGCCACCATTAACTATTAAAATCGGGCTTACAGGTATTTTCCAATTCGGTTTAAGCAGCCGTGGGATCTTAATACTAAAACCTCTTTCGAAAGGTTTGATGAATGAATTGGTCTGTCTTCACAAAATAATTGGATATTTCTCACTCCCAGAGCTGTTATATCTTGAATATTATAATAATCAATTCAAGTTTAAGTAATAAATTCTAACTTGAAACAAAAATAGAGGTTCAAGTGTCACTTTTATGTCGATAGTGTAGATTTTCGTAATCAAAACTAAACAAAAAACAAAATATTGTGTAAAAGTTTCCGTACCCGGTTTCGCCCGTGAGAATTTTGAAAACATCCAAGTACATACTCAAATATTGAACTTTTATAAATGTTTTCCGTGCAATTATAAATCGACAGCACTACTTTAGCCTGCTAAATCATTGGATCCCTCATTTTCAATTTTTATAAATTTTTTTGAAAAATTCCGTCAGTCAAAATTTAAGTTTGTATTCCGATACGCAGAACAGTTTAAATTAATGTAGAAAGTTTACAATAAATAATTTGTAAACTGCATAAAAATAAAAATTTATTAAAAAATAATTTAATTAATTAAATTTAAATTTCATTTAAAAGTGAATTTAATAAAAAATGTTCATTATTTATCCAGTCTTTGGATTATATGGTCATCTGGTGAATTTGGCCCTTTTTTTTAATTTTTTAAAGTTTCAGTTCGTTTTAGATTAAGTTTAAGTTAAGTGCAGGCGAGGGGAAAGCTTTGGAGCAATTTGATGTACAACTGAAGGGAAATCTGAGGAAATCCCAAGAAATCTTACAAAAATCTTAAGAATATACCTTTTCAACATTTTCAAAAGGAAAAATTTAAGCAATCTAGGAGGAAATCCAGGAAAATCTTATAAAATTTACAAAAATCAATCCGGTGTACACAGTGGCGCCGCAAGGGTTGCTAGGGCCCGTAAGCAAATATACACAATGGGCTCTTAATAAAACAATGTATTAATTTTGAATTGCGTATATTATTTAAAAATTTCTTTAGTGGCATAAGTGCGCGTAGGATATCTCCCTACCCTCCTACCTAAAATCCATAGTCTAGAAGAGTGCCCGGAGTGCCAAATCCCTCGGATTACACCTATTCTTTTGTGACTTAAATAATATGTTTAGAGCTTTGGAATCGGAAAAAACTGGTTTCGCTGCTAAGTCCAAAAGAGGGTATGGAATACCCTCCAGTGGACACTTTTGGATTCTGAATTTTAGGTAGGAGGGCAGGGAGGGCACGCGTACTTAGGCATCTATTTAAATCAGTCCCATTGTACTACTTCCGATGCAGCAACTCTCCGTCCTGTCATTCCTCAAGCCATCCTGCCTCCTGGATGAATTCGATTGAGACAGCTTTATGGTCCCGGGCCCCTAAGCATTGCTTACATTCGCTTATTGATATCACCGCCACTGAACCATAAGAACTTGCCTTGCAATTCGACCCTAGAGTTCAGTTTAGGTTTTGGTTAGGTTAGGTTTAGATTAGGCTAAGGTTAAGTACAGTTTAAGCGGATGTTGGGTTTGAGTTAGGTTTGAGAAGCGGCGGTTCGTAAGAAGAGGCAAAGGAGGCTTAGCCTCTCCTGAAATTCTGAACTGTTAAAATTTTTTAAAATTAAAAACGTAAATTTTTGAATGTGAGAACTATCGAAATATAGATACTCCTTCCACAACACTTAACTGAAGAGTAACACTAAGACACCGCTAAAGCAAAATCCTCAGCCTAGCATTTACTTGTACCTAAATGATGTAGCCATCACATGGGCCGTAATTTCTACTCTACAACTGATGATTTCGAGATAACTCGGATTTTACAGATTAAACAGTAGGTGAGTACTGGGGGTATTCTATACCCCCCAGACCCCCCGGTTTAAAATGCATACATGTGTTTGTTCGTTATCCTCCGCTTGAATAACAACATGAATTTTCTCCGATTTCCCTTTACTTGAAACCCAGAAGAGAATCGTTCGGGAAATCTAGTATACAAAATATAATATCTTAAGAAATCCGAGAAAATGTTAGGAAATGTAAGACGTGGAAAATTAGGAAATCTTAAGAAAACTTTAATAATGAATCCTTTTTTGCTATTTTAACTTTTTGGAAAGAAAATCTTGAGGTCATCCAGGAGCAAATACGAAATCTTTAGAAATTCCGTAAAAGGAAATTATTTTGTGACTCTTTGGAAGGAACATTGGCAGCTTTCACCCTCAAAAACAGAAAAATTGCAAATTTAATTTTAGTACGGACTGATTATTACCTGTAACGTTGGTATTAGTAAAATTTACCAATTTTTCTTGAAGATTTTCCAAAGTACAGATCACGTAAAAATAATCAATAAATTTAGTATAAACAAAAACTAAATATTTTTGTTAAAAAAAATAGTTTTTCATTGCATTTCCGGCAGGGTTTATTTTTAACCGAGTTGGGACCCTAGCCTTTAGCAAATTTTCGGGCCCCTTACATACATGTGTAACTAATATCATTGAAGCCCCAATTTTTGGGTTATTTTATCAGTACCTATTCGACTTTTATTTTAGGATTTTATATTCTTTCTTTTTTAGACCATCTGGCCATTGGGCCCTAGGCACGTGCCTAATGGTAAAATAGGCCCTGATTTTCATTTTATGCAATAAAAACAGTAGTAGCTACCTTAAGTTTGGTTAGTTTCAAGCTGTTGTTGAACTTAAACTATTGATTGAGCTTCAATGTAGCTACTGGTAAACCTGGGGGTCTGGGGGGTATGGAATACCCCTCAGTGCACCTTTAGCTTTCTGTTCGCGCAGCTAAATCCATGCTGGAGGTATTCTACAATTCCCAGACATCGGAAAAAATTAGAAAGGAACTAGAAAATGGATAATGATTTTTCGATTAATTCGGTCTTTAGGTATTTATCATTTCTAAAACTAAAAATCTGTTAAACTTTTCCAACAAAAACAATTACAAAAAAAATATTGTGCACTGTTTCGAAGAAACTTACCTATGTATTATTCAAAGAGGAAATTAGACCGACAGCGTTTAATAATAATACTTACCTAATATAGATTAATATAGAATAAACTAATTATTAATTAGATGCTCTATGCTAGTAACTGTAAATAAATAAGTTGAAATGCAAATTACTTGCTAGACGCCAAAGAACTTATTAATTCGCGTTTTAAAAGGGAAATTACAGTTTAAGGTGGAAATTGAACTGTACTAAAACTCTGAACCAAAAACTGTCATAAATGCAATGAAAATGTTCATTAAAACAATAAAATTTTTACTAACGAATTTACTGTATTCCGTATTTTATTTCCTTGTTATTCTCGTTAATTATTTCTAATAATTTTTGTAGTCCTAATAATGGGTTAATAAAGCACCCAAAAGGTCGGACAAATTAATTTTATCGTCCTGTTCGACCGCTACCCCCAATTAATTTTATTAACTATATATGGAAGGTTAACTAACAAATAACTGTATTATTTATGATACTCAATTGAGTTACGTAATAACTTCATTATAAACGCAAAACAGAAAAAAATTATCTTAACAACAAAATAGGCTGTTATTGACAGTTTAAAAAATATTATAATCCTGTTTACTGGATGCTTTCACTTTTAAATTAATTTAAACCCTGAATTGCTATCTTTTTACGCAAAGAGAATTGAAATAAATTTTTTGTTTGTTATTAATTATTGATTTTTATAGATGTTTGGGTAAAGGTTGGAGATTTGATTTGAGATTAGAAAATGTTTCGATTGCAATTTGGAAAGCTTCGAAGCTTCTTGATAGTTGTTAATGATAAAGACTTAAGTTATTCCTACATTATGAGAATTTTCGCGTATCGCCGAATAGCAGAAATTAATGTAGTGTCTACTCACAAAATATCTGCCTAGTAAATACGACTGCAAATTACTTACTTTTACATATTCATGCACTGCTGCTTCGCATATATCTTAAGTTGGTGTAATAAAACTCACGAACTAAGGTTATTTTATATACGTGGCTGAATTTACAAATAAAAACAAACGTTTTTCCATTATTATCAATTAATTCAAACGGAAATAATGTTTTCGGAAAATTTTACTTAAACATTGTTCAAAAATATATTCATTTTGATTACGAAAATTGACACAGCTGAAAGAAAGAGATCAACTTTCGATTTTCCTTTTAAAATTGAAATTCGGGTTATAAATTAAAGTAATAAAATCGGTTTCATTTCATGAAATTGTCAAATTTACAATTACATATTTTCAGTTTCAGATTCAATTTCATTTATTTTTTATGAGGCGATAACCATAATAAAAGGATTGAATTATTTATAAAGATAGCTGACAATTTTGAAAATATAAAACAATGACTTTTTAGTATTAAAAAGGGGAATGGAAACGAAATGCACCACCGTGCACAGTTGTTGCGATTTTATATCAAGAAAGATGATCCCGACGTAATTGACTTTTCAATGCGAAAATAGGACATTTTCTTATTTCGTGTTATTTTCTCAAACCCGCCGGTTACACATTCGTAATAAATGATGCAAGGATAATCCGGAGAACAAAGACTTTTTAAAACCTACCTGTAATCCGGTCCCGGTCCTAGCTTTTTTATAATTACGGGAGCATCTCTGGGTCCGTGAATTTTTAAAATTTCCTGTAGTCCGATAATTCCCTCGTCTCGATCGTAAATAATTACATACTTATTCCATTTCAATAGTTGTAAAAGGGTGGCATAAGCTTTGGCAAGCATGTGAGGATCCGGGTACAAGTTGAATACTACGTTGGGTTTGGCGTGTTCTTGTTCTTTGGAAAATTGAGATAATTTAGGATTCCAGAATACTTGAAATTGTGGAATTTCCAGATTCGTAGATATGGACTGAATTATTTCGTTCGTCGATGACGATAAGGGTCCAAAAATTGCAGCGACACCCTTTTCCATTAAATCGCACACTAAAAAATTTTAATTAATATTTTTTTAAAAACCATAAATTATCATATAAAGTGAAAAAACAGTGTGTTTACATTTTTTAAAATTTAATCTAACAAAATGATGGATGAGAACTGCAAGCGTTTATTGAAATAGATTTTTCCCTCGTGTAGGCATCAAGTACCTACCCTTATTAATTTCCAAAAATTACATCCATTATTTATTTATAATAATTTTTAAATTCAATAAACCAAATTTTCAAAATAATAATTCAAAAAATAGAAAGAATTTCTTATATTACGTTAATTATTCTTCGTTAATGTACAACAATGTCGAACAAAATTGTTCTTAAAAATAACAATCGTGAATTTTTTAGTATTTATTTTAAAAAAGTTGCATCCTTTTTGGCGAAAAAAGCTCATGTGCAGATGAAAATTTACATTTAGTATACAAACATATTTCCAAATATTCAATTCTATTAGCATAAATCTATAAATTAAGAGAAAAACGAAAAACTTCCGAACGAAAATGTTCATACAATTTTTGTTCTTATTACGAACAATCGATTTTTATTTTATGATAAATTCTTAAGTGAATTAAACGTTCAATAAATATCTTGACCGATTTCAATTCTGCCATTGCTCGAAAGATAAAATTTTACATTCAAAATATTGTTTGTTCAGTCGATCGTTCTTGAAAAAGTGAATTACCTAACATTTGCACTGTCAGTAAATTACTTTTCAGTTATAACTTATAAATATTGAGAAAATCGAATTGAAAACTTTTCGGTCCGATGGGTGTGTGTATCTTTTAAGTTGAGTTTAAGATGAAGCTTTTGTGACCGTAGGGAATTTTACAACTAAAATTTACGGTGCTAAACTCAAAACTTCAAGATTTTCAAATAAAAATTGTTGTCAAATTTAGTTTTCAATTTTTCAAAAAAATTTATATTTGAAAAATTAGTATTACCTGTGCGTCCGGTGGTGAAACTATCGTGTCCGGCTACTCGACGAATCAGTGGATGTAGTTCGTAGTTACCCTCGTACATGTTCAGTCTGCTAATTGCAAATCTAAATGCCACCTCAGCTTCGGGGTTATCATCGTCATGAAATATTGCACCTAAAATTTACAATGTACAAAGTTATTATTATAAAAGCTCCGAGTTAATAGATTATACTGCATTGTTTGTATTTATATTTGCTGTTAAACGAGCAAATTACAAAAAGCAACTTTAAATCTTTTTTAATTTATTGCGCCCGAATACTTTGAAATGGAACTTAATTGCAGCTTTGAAAAAGTTAAAAATATTAAGGACTAATGCATAACTTTCATTTTCAAAAATATTAATTTAAAAAAATTTTTTAATTGACTCCACCACTGCGTTCGGTACGCCTATGTTTACGTGTACGTTGGCCAAAAGTCTTCCCAACTTTCCTGACGTTTGGTTACCCTATCCTTCATATTTGGAGATGAAAAACAGCTGCCCCGGAGAAGGACGAGAATAATTCAATTTATTTGTTGATGCAAATATTAGAATATGGTTGAAGATTTTGTTTATAGTAATAATTGTGCTGGGTTCCTATTTAATATAATCAATCACCGAACATTTTCGGTTCCATTCATCCGTTCAATTGATTGTATTAAATACAATACAGAATCCCCCCCCCCCCCCCGGTGAGAAATATGTCCTAAAAGTAAGTGAAAAATTCCTGTTAGGATTTCCATTAGATTACAAAAAATTTCTTTTTTCCAAATTTTACTAATTTACTAGATAATTCGCCCATCTGCACTAGTATTAAATTTTATTTTAGATACTATTGATTTTCAATTTAAACATCCTGATATATCAAATCCCAGAACGCTGCTGCTCCTGCTACAGCGTGTCATTTTGTGGTGAAACAAAAACAGTCTGATTTCCATCACTTTAGCTTAAAAATTCAAATTTCTCGATTTTTCCCGGCGAAATTTGAAAAATTATAAATTCTCTATCTACTCCAAGTATTATAAAAGAGTGGAAATCCTAGGGTATGTACTGGAGGGTGTTCCACACCCCCCAGACCCCCCGGTTTACAATTTTACCAACCGAAAAATATATTAAACTAACTAAGAATAGGAAATTTAAATTTTTAAGTAAAAATGAAAGAAATTTAACCTTCAGATAGAAAAAATTAAAACTTGGAAAGCATATTTATTTAATTACCTTTCTGCTGATAGAGTTTAGCAGCAACTTTCTGTGCCAAAATTTTAAACCGGGGGGTCTGGGGGGTGTGGAACACCCTTCAGGATTTTCATTGTTTTAGAAAACTGGGAGAAGATAGGGAATTTAAAATTTTACAAGCTTTGGTAGGAAAACCCGAGAAATTATCAAAGAATGTAATTAGGAAAAGGTAACCAGTTCACAAAAACACCAAATTCAATTCCGGAAATTTGTTTAATTATTGCGAAAATTTTTAAAATATTGTAATTTAAATTAAATCTAAAAGTAAAGAAAACTGAAATTGGATTA
This sequence comes from Cantharis nigra, assembly GCA_958510845.1. Lineage (NCBI taxonomy): Eukaryota > Metazoa > Arthropoda > Insecta > Coleoptera > Cantharidae > Cantharis > Cantharis nigra. The sequence goes on along the minus strand of OY294030.1, from coordinate 45,210,001 downwards.
GAATCTACCTTGTTTATCTACTTTTGCTGTATGAATCTTCTCAGAATTGGTAATAATTTCTACGAAGGTAAAAAAACTATTAAATTTATTGATTTGCGAGAAACAAAAGTACTTCATGTTAAAAATTTCGATAAAAATTTTTTATATTTTAATTTATTTTTAGATTAGTAGATAAACTAAAAAGGTTCGATCCTACTTTATTCTAAGTTTACTTCGCGGTTTTATCTAACCCAGTTTGTTTACCTGAAAAAATATCCTGGTATATGTAATTTTTTTGTAAAAAAAAAACACTTTGATTTCCCTCACTTTAGCTTGAAAATTTAAATTTCCCGATTTTTCCTAGCGAAATTAAAAAATTATAAATTTCCTATCTACTCCAAGTATTGTGGGGGTATGTACTGGAGGGTGTTCCACAACCCCCAGACCCCCCGGTTTACAATTTTACCAACCGAAAAATATATTAAACTAACTAAGAATAGGAAATTTAAATTTTTAAGTAAAAATGAAAGAAATTTAACCTTCAGATAGAAAAAATTAAAACTTGGAAAGCATATTTATTTAATTACCTTTCTGCTGATAGAGTTTAGCAGCAACTTTCTGTGCCAAAATTTTAAACCGGGGGGTCTGGGGGGTGTGGAACACCCTCCAGGATTTTCATTGTTTTAGAAAACTGGGATGATAGGGAATTTAAAATGTTACAAACTTCGCTAGGAAAAACCGAGAAATTAACAAAGAATGTAATTAGGAAAAGGTAACCAGTTCACAAAAGCACCAAATTCAATTCCGGAAATTTGTTTAATTATTGCGAAAATTTTTAAAATATTGTAATTTAAATTAAATCTAAAGGTAAAGAAAACTGAAATTGGATTAGAATCTACCTTGTTTATCTACTTTTGCTGTATGAATCTTCTCAGAATTGGTAATAATTTCTACGAACGTAAAAAAACTTTTAAATTTATTGATTTGCGAGAAACAAAAGTACTTCATGTTAAAAATTTCGATAAAAAATTTTTATATTTTAATTTATTTTTAGATTAGTAGATAAACTAAAAAGGTTCGATCCTACTTTATTCTAAGTTTTCTTCGCGGTTTTATCTAACCCAGTTTGTTTACCTGAAAAAATATCCTGGTATATGTAATTTTTGGGTAAAAAAAAAACACTTTGATTTCCCTCACTTTAGCTTGAAAATTTTAATTTCCCGATTTTTCCTAGCGAAATTAAAAAATTATAAATTTCCTATCTTCTCCAAGTATTGTGGGGGTATGTACTGGAGGGTGTTTCACACCCCCAGACCCCCCGGTTTACAATTTTACCAACCGAAAAATATATTAAACTATCGAAGATTATAACTAACCGGAAATTTTGAATTTTTAAGTAAAAATGAAGGAAATTTAACCTTCGGATGGAAAAAATTAAAACTTGAAAAGTATATTTATTTAATTACCTTTCTGCTCATGGAGTTTAGCAGCAACTTTCTGTGTTACTTTGAAAGTTAATTATTAAAATATAAAGCCAACATTTTAAACCGGGGGGTCTGGGGGGTGTGGAACACCCTCCAGTACATATCCCAGGATTTCCATTCGTTTGGAATACTTGGAGAAGATAGGGAATTTATAATTTTTCAAATTTCGCGAGGAAAGAAGTTTTTGCGTTACTTTGAAAATATAGAAAAACGAGGAATCCCCCAGTAGCGGGAAACGAAATTAACTGTTTAAATATTAAAGACAGCTGCCCCGGAGAAGGACGAGAATAATTCAATTTATTTATCATTGAAGATTTTGGTTAAAGTAATAATGGTGCCTGGTTCCTATTTAATAAAGTCAATCACCGAACATTTTTGGTCTTTGAAAACGGAGAGTCTGATTACTATAAGTACTTCAGTTGGTATCTCAATCTGATAGTTCAGTATCTCAATAAATAATGAAATCCATACAATTGATTGTATTAAATACAATACAGAATGGTGAGAAATATGTCCTGGTGAGAAAGATTTCCGTTAGATTAAAAAAATTTTTTTTTTCAATTTTTACTAATTTAATAGATAATTCGCCCATCTGCACTAGTATTAAATTTTATTTTAACTACTATTGATTTTCAATTTTAAACGTGATAAATCATATTATCCAAATTAATTAGACACTTAATCGTCCACTTTACACCATGAACCGAATGAGTAAAGTAGTGATTTGCATTAAAAACTAAAGATTTAGTATTCTGTTTTCGGAATAATTAACTGCTAATTGTTTGCGACACAGAGGAATCTAAAATTTCGAAATTATTTACCAAACTTATAATTTCAAACTTGATAATTAATTTAAAATAATTCGAGAAACAATAGTATAACAAAGACACGATCCTAAATATTTTTGTGTACTCAACTGTATATTTAATATAATAAAGGAAGGCGGCCTACGACAGACTACTTTTAATTAATATTCTCTTTAGATAAACTTATTTTGCAAATTTCTTTAAAGATGACAAACAAACATCTATGAGCAAACAATAACAATACATGAAAAAATTTAATATAAACTTTCTTGAATCCGTCACCGTCCTTTTCTCAAGAGAGTCTATCACCGATCTAATCAAGATGCTTAAATTATTATGTTCCAAATAAAGTTTCACTAATTTGAGGGAAGGATGAAACACTAAAAAACAAACAACAAACAGTATCTGAATTGCATTTTTTGATAAAGTAGAAATGATGAATAGTATTGTTGTCTGGGAGGTTTGGGGGGTATAAAATACTTTTTCATGCTAATAATAGTGAAGTGAATTTAACCGATAAAAGTTGGTGGTGCTTGCTAACACTTTAATTAAATTCTTCGATCAAGTTTTAATTAATTTAGTTTTAATTAAAAAAATGATATCAAACAGGCTAGGCTGTAATAAAATGCAGCTAGTTAATTAAAATTATGGTTCTAAATTTTTGTGAGTTAATTGAAAAAATATGCAACAAAAGAAGTACATACAAGCTAGGTATTGGATTGCAGAGGTATTTTTGAAAAGGAACGCATTTAATTTGCCCGGGCCGGTACGACATCGACATTATTGACTTTGATTTTGTGTTACATCTTTTTTTATCGCCATTACCTTTTATCAAGCTTGAACCAATTTTTAATTAATAGCCGTTAGCTTTGACACGAAAAATTAAAAATTTTATGTTTGCAAGAGATAAAATTAACGGTTTCGTTTTTATTTTAACTATGTAAATTTCATTGGAGCTTTTTCGTTGGAAAATGTTTGATAATTCTGCAACAAAGTTAAATTTGAACTTTATGTGTTGCACAACCTGGCTATATCATTCCAAAATATACGTAAAAAAGTCAATTTTAATTAATTTATATAGAACTGAAAATGCAGCTCCACTATGTGTGCTTAATAATAATTCTTCGCGCCGAGCAGTTTAAAATAAAAATTAAATATTTGCTTTGTTTTTCAAACTATTTGATGCTCAATATTGCATTTGGCAAGATTTCATTAAAAATTTAAGCGAGTTTTAGTCCAAAGTGATTTAAGTTTAATTAAGAAGTCGGATTTGCAGACATTTCCAGAAACGGAAGAAAGATTAAATTGTAAAATGTGATATATCTCACAAACGGTGCGGTTTACTCGAGAAGTACTAACTCAATTTTTTAATATAAAAAAATCGAAGTTATCAACCTTTTGGTTTGTTTCAATGTCTCGACAACGGCCATGGTGCTATTTATAAATTCAGTGGCATTCGCGTTTTCGTGTAAATAGATTATTAGAAATAAATTAATAAACTTACCAATTTTGACAAGAATTTTGGAATGGGATGGTGCAATAAAACACATTAGGGCAAACCTCAAAAAGACACTTCTGAAATCCATTAGAGCAGGCGTTTTCTCGACTTTATTTCATCTTAATAAATTACACTAAAAAGTTTTCGTGAAAAGCGCAAAACGACTCTTCTTATCAACAAAACTTTTATTCAGAATATAAGGTGCAGCTTAGGAGTAAAATAGTGCGAAATTTCCTTTTTGTCAGCACAAAGTGAAAACTATAATAAAAACTTATCATCCACGGATTTTATATCATTAGGTCTTTTTGTATTTGAAAGTTATTTGTCGTTAAACAATTTCTTGTCGAATTTTAACATTTTCAAGAGCTGATGTGTTTTATCAACATACACTCCTGAAAGCACCCACGCGAACTGAAGTTCTATCTTTAGATATATCTTGAGAACCATTGAATGTAAATTTATCTGTTTAAATTTTTTTGTCCGAGCAGCTTAACTATTTTGGAATATCTCCTAGTACTAATTTGAGTTTAATTATTTACGAAAGAGAACATTTTTAAATAAATATTATCACAAGAATTTAATTTAAATTGCACGTCGAATCAAAAATTCCGCTTCGGTTGAAGTAAAATAACCACTTTTCCAAATTTTTCTTGTTGACACTTTGACATCCTCATACCTAATCTGCTATCTATTCACTCCTACTTATAAGTCAACATCTTAAATAAGAAATTCATCCTACTAGACGAAGCTTTTTGCAAGCTTCTTAAAATAATGTTGCACATTTTTATCAAGCGGAACGGAGACAAGATTTTTCCCGAGATGTATTTTCCTTTAATGTCGAGAAGGATATTATGAAAAGGTTTGAATTTTAACCAAACATTTGTTTTTAATTTTTAGTCCAAACACCAATTTAAACCTTAAAAATTGTATTTTTATTTGAAAAATAAAAGTTTAAACAGCAAGAAAGTATACCTATTCCGTTTTCTTTACAGATAATTAGAATATATCTAAATATAAAATTTCATCAAATGAATAACCACCGGCTTCGTCGAAGGAATAATAAAAACAAGGATCGAACAAAAGCATGCAACCTTCGCTTATTTGAACAGACACCCACTTACATAGTTTATTTTATCCTTATATATCACCAAAATGCCAATAACTTCTTCAAAATATTAAGTTAAGCAATTTAAATTTTTTACTTTGTAGAAACAGCCACTGCTGTTTGATATCTTTTTTTTTTCAAAAAATTTAAATTTGAGCATTTGTTTGCAGTTAACCAGTTTCCTAAATTTACCCCATCCAATTAAGGTGATTGTCGTTTGTTGTGACACATGATTTCACCAGCAATTCCCAATTATTCCAACTTTACTTATTAATATTCTACTTTCCTATGTATTCCTGATATCAGAATTTAATCATGTCCCTCTCTACTATTACAGATTATTCTTTTTTATATTTGTTTATACGTTCCCACTCTTAAAATTAAAATAACACAAAATTTGATCTTCATTGCTATTTTAAAAGTAATCTCATGCTGATTATTTAGCCGACTAAGCTAACGATAAGTGTAGTAAGTAAATAATCAAAGAAATATATTAAAATCTATGCTTTGTCTATTGTTGTCAGTAGAAGTGATTTTCTCAATCACGAATAACCATAATACTGCTCAGTCTCTTCTGGATCAGAGGTTATTTATTATTATTATTATTATTATTATTGCTGAATAGATTGTGGTTTCATGCTCACTTGCATTGAAGATCGAAGCATTTTGTACCCCGCGTCCAAAGTTTTACTTCATCAGTTTTGTTTTCTCAATAAAATTAAATATACAGCTGATGAGTGCTTGAGTGAGTAGCCTCAACGGGACTAGAGCTGGACTTACACATAGTAAGTAGTGTGGAGTCTCTTCCTCTTCAATTTCTGTATGTGGGGTCTTCTACAACCCTATTCAGACAACAGTGTCCTGTAAGCAATCCTATTTTGGTTGATCGCACGTGCGAATCTAGTACTAACATTTCTAATAATATAAGGAACAAACTTTCTATTCTCTAGACGACAGCAGTGGTTTGATGTGATTGCTAGTGGAAGTTTTATGAGCAGAGATTCTGGGTTCAAAACCCGGATTCGGCAGAATTTCTTGCCCTCTGGTCAGGGATGTTTTTAGGCTATAAGGCGCCTTAGGTTAAAAATAGCTGGAACCATCAGTTAAACATTTAATTTGTTTACTTTAATAAACTTTTCAACGAAAGGCTATAGCGTTTACTGGGGGGTATTCCATACCCCCCAGACCCCCCGGTCCAAAACAGTTTTAACGTTGTGGTCTAAGTTTTTCCAATGCTTTCTGAGTTTTCCTCGGATTTTCTAAGATTTTCTGGAATTCTTTGGAAATCCAAAGATTTCCTTAAGGCAAACTTAGAAAATCTTAGATCACAACGTTAAAACTGTTTTGGACCGGGGGGTCTGGGGGGTATGGAATACCCCCCAGTAAACGTCATAACTATTAATTGAAAAGTTAAAGTAAACAAATTAAATTTTAAACTGATGGTTCTAGCTTTTACTGAAGGAATGTTCCATACAGGGACGCTTTTAAGTTTTAAGACAACTTAGGCTCAAAATAGGGCACTCCCCCTCCCCCGGCTGTGTATCGATAATTCTTTGGAAATCCAAAGATATCACAGAAAATCTTAGAAAATCCAAAGAAAACTCAGAAAACTTTAGAAGAACTTAGACCACAACCAAAATCTTAGAAAATTTAAGGAAAACTTAGAAAATCTTAGATCACAACGTTGAAACTGTTTTGGACCGGAGGGTCTGGGGGGTATGATTTTCTAAGATTTTCTGGAATTCTTTGGAAATCTTAGAAAATTTAAGGAAAACTTAGAAAATCTTAGATCACAACGTTGAAACTGTTTTGGACCGGAGGGTCTGGGGGGTATGAAATACCCCCCAGTAAACGTCATAACTCTTAATTGAAAAGTTAAAGTAAACATATTAAATTTTAAACTGATGGTTCCAGTTCTTACTGGAGGAATATTCCATACAGGGACGCTTTTAGGCTTTAAGATAGGCTTAGGCTAAAAATAGGGCACTACCCCCCTCCCCCCCGGCTGTGTATTGATTACCTATATTTATTTACTAAAAGAAACATGTTTCTCAATTTTCGAACATGTGGTAGGTATTTTAAATTACAGGATTTTTAAATTTTCGGGCTTTTCTGGATAGCAGATCGCGGAGGGGTTTAAAATTCCTGGAATGCTTTAAATTTCTGGCGCCTTTTAGAATTTGGCGCCTTAGGCTTTAGCCTTTTTAGCCTGTAGGGTAAAACGTCCCTGCCTCTGGTGAACATCAAGCTGTGGATGGAAAAATAGGATACAATAAGCTTAGAGCTTCAGTGCAAAGTGGGCCATCTACATACATTTACATTTCTATTTGTAGCTTCGGCAAAAACTTTTCCATTTTGCTGAAGTTTGCCATACAACTGCAACTAGAGTCTGAATCAATTCAGTTACCTTGAACAGTAGGCGAGACATAATTAAACCAAATTAATTTTATAGTTTCTTCTTCTTCCACATTAGACTAGGATAAATCCTGTTTGCATTGACCTCGGGCTGTCCGCAATCGAAGACAGAGTCGAAGTCACAAGTCTGTGAGCATATTGATAGCTTTACATCTGAGGTATTTTGCTGGGCTCATCCTGGATTTGTTGTAGAGAATATTAAAGTTTGGAAAAACATTTATTTAAGTGCTTTACTGCTTACAGTATAGCAGCAACTTTTTGCGTTACTCTGAAAATATAGAAAAGCGGGAAATCCCCCAGTAACGGAAAACGAAATTAAATGTTCACAAATGATCTACTGTTTAGCTGCCCGTCCGCGGACGGGCTTTCCAGCTAGTTATATTAATGGAATATTCCTCCAGTAAGAGCTGGAACCATCAGTTTAAAATTTAATTTGTTTACTTTAACTTTTCAATTAATGGTTATGACGTTCCAAAACGGTTTTAACGTTGTGGTCTAAGTTTTTCTAAAGTTTTCTGAGTTTTTCTCGGATTTTGTAAGATTTTCTGGGGTATCTTTGGATTTCCAAAGAATTCCAGAAAATCTTAGAAAATTTAAGGAAAACTTAGAAAATCTTAGATCACAACGTTGAAATTGTTTTGGACCGAGGGGTCTGGGGGGTATGGAATACCCCCCAGTAAACGCTAAAGCCTTTCGTTGAAAAGTTTATTAAAGTAAACAAATTAAATGTCTAAAAGTAGAGGATGTAATACATAGGATAGAAATACGAGGCCTGAAATGGATTGGACATCTACTACGTATAAAAGGTGGCAAAAAAAATATTTTTATGGAAGCCACTAGAAAAGAATAAGAGAGGACGTCCCCGAAAGTCGTGGAATGAGGGCATGCGAAAGGCAATGCAGGATAGAGGTTTGGATGAGGAAATGGTACATGACCGAGAGGTATGGAGATTGGGATTGGGAAAGCAGCTAAATTTTGTATAGTGGATGTACATATTATAATTTTTTTGTAGTGTATACATGACTGAACCCAAATAAATATATATAATTAAATGTTTAACTGATGGTTTCAGCTATTTTTAGCCTAAGGCGCCTTATAGCCTAAAAACGTTCCTGGTTATATTATAAAATAGAAAGCGGATTATGGCTGGGCACGTAAGTGCGTCGACTGCTAAGCCGAGACTTGGCTTAACTCAGCTTGGTGTATACTAGCGTCAGGAAATATATCTGATAAATTCGTAGGTGGAAAATCTCGAAGGTGGGAAATAAAACACCAGCCGCAGATTATCAGCTTAAGCAAAAAATTGGTTTAGATTCGAAGGAGAACGGAGAGGTACCAGATGCTACTGGCAACTTATAAGTTAAGGAAACATCCTCTAATGAGAATTTTTGAAAAGATTTCATTTATTTCCAAGTTTGTAAATATATTTTTTAATTTTCTGATTTATCAGGTAAGTGAAAGACCTAGGGATAGCTGGAAGCGATAGACACAGCTAGGTGGGGAAACGAGGCTTTTTGCCAGAAATGGCGACCAGAAGTGGTTAAGAAAGAAGTTGTTTCTTGATATTTTGAGTGAGTAATTTCTAATTATTGATTTGAATTTGGATTTGCTCCAATTTTGAAAATCAGATTGAATTACTTTGGATGCGATTATAGATTTGAATGATTTGTGATTTAATTGAGAATTGGAGATGGTAATTTTTCACCACACCTGGAATAGGTGACTTCCAGAAATTATTTTTTTATGATGTGAAGGTTCTGAAAATAGATGAAATTGCTTCCTCTTTCAATAATAATAATAATAAAATAAAAACAGTAGCACGAACTGAACGCACTCACTACACGATGGACGTAGATCGTCTGATTTATCTTCAGGAAAGCTAAATCCAAGGAGGCACCCGGTGTTGAATGATAAGGAAGTACAGCGCGAAAATCTTCAACTTGGTGAACTACTGACTTAACGTTGAATCTCAAAAAAAACTCTAATCGGCTTACTTTTATAAATATTCGGCCAAAAACGAGTTAGCACTAACTTCCTTAACGAAATTTGACTACTTCCTCACTCTACGACGGTTTTCCGTCATGTATCGCTTTTTGATCGAATCGACAAGTTACTTCTAGATTCAGTGTATATTTTAAATATCTTGTAGGACTCCAGAGCAAGTAATGTTTTGTGCCAAGTCAAATGCTCTGTTTAATTTATTATCTTTGTTTAAGCGTTATAGTTGGTGTACTGTCGTTTGTCATAGTTTAAGAAGTCAAAAAAAAACTTTATAAACTTTGCAGTAAGTAGCAATTCCTAAATTGCTATTTGAAATACTCTGTGTAAATTTTTGTGTATGAAAATTAATATTAAAGTAAAAATCTTGAAAACAAGCTCACAATTTGTTTCTGAAAATAAATAGAATTGTTTTTTTAAATTTTTTAAGTGAGGCTTGGCAAATTGGCTTGACTTTTAAAAATGAAAAAAATTTTTCTATATTTATTAAATTATGAAAACGCATAAGTCGAAGGTGAAAACTCTAGAAATCGATAGTGAATATAAATATAATTTATTTTTTTGTTAATTTGAAAATAAAGTAAGGTCGGATTTCAATTACAAATTGAAATTGTTTTTGTAGTGCTTCCCCTTTTTCTACTTTGTATGAAAAGTGAGAATTTGTTTTAAATTAATATAGGTCCATTATGAACGGATTCACTTAAGAAACAGTTTAGTTTCTTTAGGAAAAGCGGTACAATTCATTTTTTGTGCTTTTTTATAAAAATCAAATAGAAAATTAATAAACAAGAAAGTTTACATTGTGTTGGCGGTGCAGTATAAATTTTAATACTTTGTACTGCTTTGGTATATTTAAAGTAAGTCGTTTTACAACTTTTGATGCAAACTGAAGACGACACCAGAGGAAAATATCAAAGAATTTAAAACATCAGAAACTCTGTTTTTATTCTTTTTCTGAAATGTCGGGCTCGTGCTGGGTCATTTTTAATGATTAAGAAATTGCTCTCAATTTGGGATGAAATTTTAAATCGACGATATAAAAATGCCATATTTAGTGTTAATAATAATAACATAGCGTAGGAAAAATAAACAAGTTATTTATTGTATATGCTGAGAACACGAATAGGTAGTTAAATGTTATATAAAGTTTCTTTTATTTTTTGACATTTTTATTTAAGTTAATGCCTGGAAAATACGTGCGCAAAAAACAATTCAGGTTGTTTTTTTTATAAAATAAAGTTCACACAAATTATTTTTCCGAAATAATCATCATTAAGAGAGCCCGGGTTGGAGTGAAGACTGTCCGACAGACCGACAGAAGAGATTAATTGTTCGCTTATCAAGTGTGTGTTGTTCCTTATTATTTATTAATAGGCCCATCTAACCCAATAAATGCCGTCGATTTATCATACGAAGCGTAATATTTTCAAAATTAATTTGATTTGCAATCACAACAATTTTTTTTGTTTTCCTGCATTATTCATTAATATCCTTATGATTTCAAGAAATCACATTTAGTTACTGTTGTTTTATATTCTAACTCGGTTCGTATTCTCGTACCCATTTCCGTTTTATGCTTTCCTTTGGTTTTCCATCTTTCTCGGAAAATTCGGTTTGCAGCAGCATGTCCTGCGCGTTGAAATCGTTGGACCGGAGGCTGGAGATGAAAATCCCAGTCTGCAGTGAGGGTTGCGGGTTCGGTAGGAGCAAGTCAATACGTTCGTTATAATATTGACTCGAAGTTTTTAAATAAATCAACAGAGTTTAGTGACTTTTATTGCAGGTATGTGTTATAAAAATTTTCATTTACAACCCGACCGTAAACACGCCCGACGATTTTATCCTTTCCTAGCCCGTTAATCAATTTTCCTCGTGACGAGTTCATAAAGCGTGTCTCTGTTTTTCCAAAACGTGCCGAAATTTAAATATTACTCGAAAAAATTTTAATTTAAAAGTCGACCTGTCGCGCAACTTGTCTTGCTCGGAAAATTTTTAAAATTAGATTTAGCGGTAACGTCCTAGTAAAAGGTTAGAAATTTAAGTAAATTGAACTTTTTCCTTTTAGTTTATCTCGCGATGTTGCAAATAAAAATGCAGTTTGCTTAGTTATTGGTTATTAAATAAAAAGTTAACGACGTCCTTTCATGTCTTACATTTTGCAAAGATGAAATTGGAAAAATAACTTGAAATGGTCGCTTTGAAGTTTTAGTAAAGTAACTTCGTTTTTTTGAAATGGATTGATTTGCATCTTGAGTGTGTTTTTCCAACATAAATGTCGAATGCTGTTTGTAGCTATCACGAGTTTAATTTTCCCATAAATTTTATGTAGTGAAAATTTTAACACTCGAGACTTTTGCGTTCCAAAGCTTTTCTACGATTTATATAATATTTTTATTTTAAATTTTGACAAGAAAAAGATTCAATGGAAAATGTTTCATTTTTACTCTTTCGAATTCAACCAACATCTGCATAGGACTTTTTTGTCTTCACATTGTATACGTGCTGACGGCTCCTTTGAGTTCCTCCCTCGGACTTTATGATTATTAGATTTTTCATCATTGATCGCACTTAGGAATTTGCTTACAAATTTGTAATTCAATTGTTGCTAGGTGTAAACAAGATGATAAAGTGACACCGTTATCTGCAAAATTCTAAAACTTTTCAATTCTTCGCATTCAAATTTTCAGATTACAGTTTTTCTTTTAAATAATAACAATGTGAAACTGTCGATAGTTGAACGTGGAAGAAAAATCCAAGATTATAAATATATTTTTACTGAAACACCCTAAATGGGTGCACTCTGCTGAAAAATAATTTTCAACCCGAGAGAGTATAGGATTTACGAAAAGGGCAGTAAGACATCCTATTTCTGAAACATAATACCTGCTATATAAATTGCTAAATTTTCGTTTCAATGTGCAAAATTTGTTGAAAAGTTAACTCTGTACTAAATAAACCAGGAAGTAATTTAGCTGTGTTTATTGCGTGCATATTTAAAGAGCGTATCAATATTGAAGATGATGCACAATTAATAACCTGATTTATAAGAACAATTCACCATTTAATGGTGCGGAACTAACAGAGTTTTGATGTAAACAACTAAATGAGAAATCTCAAATTTGCTACATAATCTTATAATTTTTTTTTTATAATAAATTGAAGATATTTACACAAAATTTTGGACAATTTGGTTCAGAATCCTCATAGGCTTTCTACTTATGCTCAATCAGCTTTTTACGATGTCTGTTAGTAATAAAGATAGTATCAATTGAAAGAAACTTTAAGTTTCATAGGTGAAACTCGATAAGAAGGCAATTTGAGTATAGCACGAATCTCGTTTATCCTTTCATGTACAAAACGTTTCAGTGATTAATTAATACTGGACTAAACATAATTATGGAAAGTCTATAGAAAATAATGTAGAAAGCTTTTAATTAGGTTAAATAAAGAATAAAAAAAGTACGTAAATACACAATGAAGTCATAGATAAGCCTGATAACCTACTTTTCCATCCTTGGACAGAAAATTACGTATTTTCCTGTAAGTCACGTGTTCATGTGTATGTAGGTTTTAGCAACTTTCATGTCGGAAATTATTATTAAAATTTAAAGAAAATGTAATAGGTATTTATTTGAAATTAATAGTATATTACACAACTAGCGTGAAAAGTAGCATATTATTTCAAATGAATGTGTAAGCTTAGGCACAAGGAATAGGCATTATTATGTAATAATATACTATTTTTTAATATTATATTTAATATTATTATTTGTTTTGAAATATAGAAATTCTTCTATTGGAAAACAATAGCATAAAAATGTATATTCTGAATTTAATTTTGTTATTTTACATTGTTATTTACATTCTTTTGTAATCTAATAGTTATTATTATTATTGCAGTTATAAAAATAATTAAAATTCAATGTCAGGAGTTGGATGTGAGGATGATAGCAGTTTTATTCTTATTTCTTACAAAAATTAAAAATAGAAATCTTCAAAAAAAAACCGAGGGAGAAACCACAAACCAAATTTTTGTACACCAAATTTCCTTTTTTGAGGTTTTCCTTGGATTGCCTCAAGATTTTCTTAAGGAAAAAATTAGCGATAGTAAAAAAAAAAAACAAAAAACAAAGGTTTTATGCTCAAAATATCTTGATTTCCTAAAATTTCCAAAGAACTCGAAAAATTTCTTAAGATTTTCTAGATTTTCTTAGTCTTCCTAGATTTCCTAAGATTTCTTAGGATTTTCTAAAATTTCCTAATATTCCTAAAGTTTCTTGGGATTTTCTAACTACCTCAGATTTCCTATTTTCTCGGATTTCCTAAGATTGCCTAAGAATTTTTAAATATAATAATATTTAGAATTTCTCCGGATTTCCTAAAATTGACGGGATTTCCTTGGATTGCCTCAAGATTTTCTTCCAAAAAAGTTAAAGATATTATTGAAAAAAAAACAAAACACAAACGTTTTATGTCCAAGATTGCTTGATTTCCTAAAATTTCTCACGAATTCCTAAAATTTCTTAAGATTTTCTAGATTTCCTAAGATTTTTTTTAATTTCCTAAAATTTCCTAAGATTCTTAAAGTTTCTTAGGATTTTGTAACTACCTCAGATATCCTAAGATTTGTTAGATTTTCCAAGATTGCCTAAGATGTCCTAGAAGTTCCCGGATTTCCTTGGATTCTCTCAAGATTTTCTTCCGATAAAGTTAAAAATATTAAACAAAAAACAAAGGTTTTATGCCTAAGATTTTTTAATTTGGATTTATTTGGATTTTCAAAAATTTCCTAAGATTCTTTAAGTTTCTTGGGATGTTTTAATTACCTCAGACTCTAATTTTTTTTGATTTCCACAGATTTGCTAGATTTTCTAAGATTTCTTAAAATTTACGGGATTTTTCTTGAATTGCGTCAAGATTTTCTTCCGAAAATTAAAAAAAAAGAAAAAACAAAGGTTTTATACCTAAGATGTCTTAATTTCCGAAAATTTTCTAAGATTTCTTTGAATTTTCTAACATTTCCTAAGATTCCTCAAGTTTCTTGGAATGTTGTAACCACCTTAGATTTTTGATTTTCTCAGATTTCTTAAGATTTGCTAGATGTTTCAAAGATTACCTAAGATTTCCTAGAATTTCCCCGGATTACCTTGAATTCCCTTAAGATTTTCTTCCGAAAAAGTTGAAGATATTTAAAAAAATTAAAAAAAAAAGTTTTATGCCTAATATTTCTTGATTTCTTGATTGATTGATTGATTGATTTCTAAATTTCTTAAAAATTTCTAGATTTCCTAAGTATTCATAGCTTTTATAAGATTTTTCTAGATTTTCTAGCATTTACTAGGATTTTTTTATTTTCTAACTATCTCATATTTTCTATTTTCTCGGATTACTTAAGATTTGCTAGATTTTCTAGAATTTACATGAATTTCCTATGATTCCTAAAATTTCCTAGTCTACACGTTTATACAAAAATAATCAATACCAGCCTGCTAATCGAATTATTTCACGTTTACTAATAAATTTCTTTTTGCATTCGATTGTCGCGGAAAAACTTCATTAAAGAGTACTGTTTAATTTGTGAAAGTTTTGTTAAGTTTATTTAAAGAATTAAAAAAAAACAAAAGAAAGCTGAAGAGAGTACTAGTTAGAATCCAAAAGGGGGGGGGGGAGTTATTCATGAAATGTATTTGAGTTGATTCTTATGTTCAGGATTTCGCCCTACCTTCCAAGTTGTAGCTACCACATAATACATATATGATATAAAAAGTTTCAAACTGATTTGTAAGTATCTAATACAGTAAATACAATAGTTATTTATGTCACTAGTGCTAAACATTGCCCATCAAGCAAAAGTTGAATTTTTGCAGATGTCAGATGTCTAAACTTGGTTTATCTTGAAAAAAAGTTGAGCAATGGGAACCTTTACACAAATACATAATTTCTTAATTTGTAAAATATAATAAATTGAAACTTCAATATAACAAGTTAATTAAACACAAGTAAAATTTATTTCTATTAATATTTGATTAACTTCTTATAACGAAGTTTCAATTTATTACAGAAAAAGATAAGTCAAAAGTGCTGAGTGAGTTTATTCAGGTAGGGGGAGTTCGTTTGTTAGCGACTTTTGCTGGTTCTCATTCACTATTGATTATAAAATAAAAATTTTATAAATGCAAAGTAAAGAATTACTATTTTACAACATCAAACATAAAATTTCAGCTAACTGACCGAAAACAGGCGAATTCACTATATAGCTATGATGGACGAGAACTAGCAAAGGCTGATAATAGGTCGAAAACAGGCCAACTCACCCTATAGGACGAGGCGGGACTATTATTGATTTATAATTTATTTTTAGTGGCTTTTAACTGTATACTACTAAATTGTCTCATTTATAAAGTTTTCTTTTGTCTATCTATCTATCTTGCTTCTACTTTTATTATGAATGTAAATTTTCAAACTTGGAAAATCGTTTAAAAAGTCACAAACGATGTTTTGCACTAGATCCACCCTTAGACTTGAATCCCTTTTACTCTGGCGTCTGAATGATATTGAAATGACCAAGCCCGCTAAGTTGGTCTTTATGCTAAAATGCATGTGTTTTATTACATGTCATAAATCAGTTAGTATGACATGATACATAGATACAATTTCGTCCTTTTTTCCCCTTCTTGTAAAATACTAAACGAAAAAATATCAAATCGGAATTTTTAAAATGCTATGTAAAGATAAAATTTTAATAAGTTTCAGTTTCAGAAAAAAATTTGCTTTTTGTGTTCAAACAGGTTGAATATTAAAAGAAGTTTCTAATAAAAATTTTTTTTTTGAATTTAAAATTACTCCTGACTTAAAATGTGGGCACGGGCGTGGGTTAACATCTCTAGTTTAGGTCGGATTTATTTTTTTATTTATTTCGTCTCATTGTGCCCCAAAATGCAAACTTTTTCAGTAACAATTAAAAACAAGGCG
Source organism: Cantharis nigra (assembly GCA_958510845.1). NCBI lineage: Eukaryota > Metazoa > Arthropoda > Insecta > Coleoptera > Cantharidae > Cantharis > Cantharis nigra. The sequence continues at coordinate 45,193,744 of OY294030.1, read as the reverse complement.
CTGACCTGAAAGAGCTTAATGTTGTATTTGTGCTCTAAAAGCAAATCAAAGAGCTTTACAATTTGTTGTTCAGCGAACTAATATAATAATGATGTACAGATATCAAAGTAGGTTAAGTCTTCTCTTGGAGAATCTCATGAAAGCAGACCACACAGGGATGGGACATAAGTCGATTTTTACATGCGTCCGCCATAAGTGGCGTTAGAAGTACGGAGTTAACCGCCAGTTGATAATGCTATTATAAGATCAAACAAATCGACAACGGCACATTCTCACATATCATATATCTGCGTATGGAAATATGAATTATGCAAATTCATACTTTAAATATTTAGATTAATAAGAGGTTTTTGGAAAGAAACTGGGATTTGAATAAAAATATTTTTTAGTTCTTTGCGGTAACTGTGCAACACCCAAACACATTATTTATCCTAGGCAATTTAAAATTTATTCTACTTGAACAAAATTTTTAAACTGTTTTAATTTTAAATAAAGCCCCACAAGGATATATAAATTGTCGGTGGTCTAATTATTACAAGTGCAAAACTCAACACTTAAAATTTAAACAAATTTACATAAATTTATCAACGCAAACTTTTAATTATTCATGAATTAAAAAAAATTTATGCTAGTATACAATTTAGCGATTTTTTGTAAACTCGAGTGTCCTGTTGATGGTGCAGCGCACAAATTGTATCGATAACCACGCGAGGTTTAGTAAATATTGACTAATAAATAAGTTATATCTTGACGTATTGTATTTTGTGACCGAAATGAATGTGAGCAATTGCAAAGGTCCGTAGCAATTTTCAAATTAAATTAATTTAACCGGACCGTAAAGTAGTCGGGCTGGTGCTGAATACGTAATGTAAAAATTACAACTATTCGAATTGGACGCAAAAATAAATTTGTTCGGAAAATGATGAATATCAAACAGAAATTGGAAAAGCGACCGATAAGATACACCGGACTTACCATATTTTACATGAGAATCTTCCCCAATATTCCTGCGACAAGTGTGGTAAATATTTGATAACATTTCTTGCATTGGACTCGAATCCTTTCTCCGACGAATAAGGAACCATAAACTAAGTTAGCTTGCTAATTACGATTTCAAAAGAAGGTTGGTATTAAAATTTTACGCCGAGAAAGAGGACTTGTGAAATCTCACACTTTTGCAAATACAACTTTAACGATTTTCATACTCTCTTTATTTGGGACAATTAAAAAGCTCTTTGCATAAATACGAGGAAATTTACATGAAAAACGCAAGAAATATGATTTGCAAGTGGTTTTTAAAATTTAACATTGAAAAATGCTTCGTCCTGGATCGATATCTCCATTTTTCGGCAAAATAAAATTTGGAAATTTGAGCTTCGCTGGTTACGAAATGGATTGGATGTGAATAAACAATAATTTAATGCGCTATAAAACAAAATTTCATTACGTAAAGAGCATTCTACTTACGTACACCACGTAAAAGATCATTTAGAAACAAGTTTTTCATACAAAAGTTTCCTTCAATTTGGGACAATGTTTGCGGAAAATTGACAAAACGGCGCAAAGAAGAAATCGTCTTGTTTGTATAATTGGCTTGACGAAGATCAATGCTACACGGTGGTCAATAAATCAACGTTTTCATTAGAAATGGTTCACTAACTTTTCGACATGGGCTTAAAAGCCGAACAGAGTGTTTGATCATGCAAATTTTTTAAATTGAATGCTCTTTATTTTTAGTTCTAATTAATTTCCTTTTTGGAAAAATGTTAATTAATCCTAAATTAATTTTTATTTGACAGAAAACTTGGTAGCTTTGACGAGGAAAAATTTTAAAGCAAAGGTAATCAAAGCGGAATTTCTAAATACTTCGGATGAAAATTTTATTTTCTATTTATTTTCGCTAAAACTACCTACCTACTTTGTGTGTATAACTATTTTCTATTTTTAGTTTCAAAGTTACGAGTAGTGTGGAAAATTAGTCGGCAAACAATTAGATTGACTTTCGGATTTGAAACTAATTAATTTTTGGTTTTATAATTAAATTTGTACCAGTTACATTTTATCCTAAACTTTATCATGCTTCGCGGTTGAATTATCAGATTAACTAAATATTAATTTAGGTGTGCTTAGTTAATTTCACGTTTTGATAAATTAAATGATAAGAATACCATTTTACCAAATTAGCCAATTACAAGTAACGAATCCTTTTAAAATAATCCAGGATCATCTTTTTTGAAAGTACCTGCGTACAGCCCTGCTCGTTAAAAAGGCTAATTTTTGAAATTAATCAACAAGTTTTCCCATTTTACTAGACCAATTATAGTAGTGGAAATTACAATACAGGCAATAAATTTTCCATTAAATTAATCAATGACGTGCGGTTTTATTGTTCGAAATTTTACGTTTACAGACGACATAATTTATTGATGTAAATGTGCATATTTTTGGTTTGTAAATTAATATAACAATTGCAAATTGTTTATTGGCGAATTGTTGATCCAGGTTAAAAAATTTAAACGCTTCGGTACACTAATTACCCAGAGGATATAATTTATATTAAGAAAAATCACACTAAATATTACATTATCAACCTATAATTAATTATCATAAATCTAATAATGTTACCGGCACACGGGCGAAACCGAGTACCACTTTTAGTTGTTTGCATTTATTATTATACTAATATTTCATAATTATTCATCGACACTTTCAAATACTATGTATATTAACTGTGTGGACGATAAAATCCACAATATCTATTTTATTTCATATATACATTTTGTATTTAATTCCTTTTAACGTAGCTCAGCCGGAATAAAAGTGGAAATTTCAGTGGAAAAATAAATAATGTATTATTTGAAAAAATATTAGTTAATGAAGGTAAAAATAAAAAATTTAAACATTTCCACAGTGTATTTCCTACAACAAGATTTTTTAATTAAGGTAAGTATATGATAATAAAACGAAAGATGCGCGTAATTACCCCACAAAAAGCTACCAACTTTAGAGCATTTCATTTTTAATATTAATTTATAAAATTCTAATTTTTATAATTAGTTCCTACATTTTTATTTTTAAAATGCAACTACTACTATAAACCACCAGAGTCTCACCCGGCGTCGCCCGAGGTTAACAGTGAAATATGGTCAAACAAAATTGAAGAATATATTGTCAAAGGAAACTACTGAAGACAGTTTTAGCAAACAACAATTGAAATTTCCTTTGTCACAGGTTACTTGATAAAACAGTACACAAAATAATGCCACACAACTTCATTTAAAGTAAACAATGCATCAGCATTTTCCCCTACGATCTATTCAGTTTACACAGGTGACATACAGCTGGCTGTTTTCAAAGCAAATCCTTTGGAAAACAAAAAAAAAGCAGCTTCTAATTATATTTTCATAATATTTTTTATGGGCGGAACAGCCAGACGGTTATCGACAAGGGCGGAACTACCGGGGTGCGGTGGGACCCCAGTTGTACTGTGACATTTTCAATCTGAATAAAAATCATCAGCCATTATGTTCAAACCATGCCATGCTATTAAACTTATGACTTACGTACCAGGAATTTTACTATATTCTGTGGGGTATTCCACACCCCCCAAACCGCCCGGTGAGAGTTTTCACGACGCATAGATATATTCTGTATAAATATGCAATAAAACTTTTTGTTTGTATACAAACCATATTTAGATAAAAAGTTTTTATTTGAAGGTAAATCATAAAACGTACACACACACACACCTATGTGTTTTCAAACCGGGGGGTCTGGGGGGTAAGGGATACCCTCAAGTGCACTAACAATTATTATAGTTAAACGATTTTCCGTTCCAGGAATTTAATTTTCTAAAAGGTCTTTCAATTGCTATGTTCTGAGGGGTGTTCCACACCCCCCAGACTCTCCGGTGCAAATTTTTCAGTATATGATGTGTGAATATGCTCAGGGGCGGATCCAGACTTTTTTTCTGTGGGCGCACAAGGGTCGAGACGGGCAAAAAGTGTTCTCAGATTTGGGATTGTCTCCTTGTTTCCTTGTTATTTTTAAGCGTCTGGGAGGGGCACGTGCTCCCCACCCCTAAATCCGCCTATGAATATGCACTAAGCTTTTTTGTTTATAAAACTGGGGGTATGAATTACGTATAAATGTATTTGTTCAAACAGGGTAAAAAATTGTTATTACAAAAATAAATCACAAAAAGCATACTTCTGGGCTTTCAAACCGGGGGGGTCTGGGGAGTATGGAATACCCTCGAGTGCACTAGCAATTATTATAGTTAAACGATTTTCCGTTCCAGGAATTTAATTTTCTAAAAGGTGTTTCAATTGCTATGTTCTGAGGGGTGTTCCCCCAGACCCCCCGGTGCAAATTTTTCGGTATATGATATGTGAATATGCACAGGGGCGGATCCAGACTTTTTTTTCTGTGGGCGCACAAGGGTCGAGACGGGCAAAAAGTGTTCTCAGATTTGGGATTGTCTCCTTGTTTCCTTGTTATTTTTAAGCGTCTGGGAGGGGCACGTGCTCCCCACCCCTAAATCCGCCTATGAATATGCACTAAGTTTTTTTGTTTATAAAACTGGGGGTATGAATTACGTATAAATGTATTTGTTCAAACAGAATAAAAAATTTTTATTACAAAAATAAATCACAAAACGTATACTTCTGGGCTTTCAAACCGGGGGGTCTGGGGGGTACCCTTCAGTGCACTAGCAATTATATTTGTTGAAAAACAAATTAAAGTTAAAACTTCCAAGACATCTCAAGCAACAGATTCTTGGAAAATTTTAGTAAATAGAAAATCGTGAAAAATGCAGAAAACTCTAGAAAATGGCAATTGGCAATTTTAAAGCCAATGAAATCTCAGAAAATGGAAATTGAAAAAAGAAGATCTATAATATTCTAGATTTCCTCAAACTTCATTTTAGTTTTCCATATGACAATTTCTTCATCATTTTTCCACTTATAAGTAAACAAACAACGGGAAATTTTAAGAAATCCCAGAAAATTTTAAGAAATCCCAGAAAATTTTTGGAAATCCATACAAATGTCACAAATTTTACAATTAGGAAATGTAGAAAATTAGAGGAAATAGAAAATTCTAAGATATTTTAGAAAATTTAGACAATCTCAGAAAATTGAAAAATAAAAAAACTCTTCTATAGGTAATATATATTTTTAAATATTTAATATCCGCTCTTGTTTGAAAGGAATTCTTTGGAAATTACTGGAATTGCATGAAAATCGTCGGAATTTCGAGTCCTGCGTACAATTTTTATTTTTGTCTTTTATAAAAGCAGGACCCCCGTTAACAACTTCGCACACGGATTTCTCACCTGCTTGTTACGCCACTGTTATTGCCTCAGTTGCGTATTTAGAAAATGATTTGAGGGGCGGCACATCAAAAATATTGTTTAGAATCTTGTTAATCCATTCGTGCGCGTCAGTGCTAACCAAATCCTGCTGCTCCTGATACAGCGTGTCAGTTTTTGGCGAAGAAAACCACTCTGATTTCTCTCATATTTGCTTGAAAATTCAAATTTCCCAATTTTTCCTGGCGAAATTTGAAAAATTATAAATTCCTTTACTTCTCCAAGTATTCTAAAAGAGTGGAAATCCTGCAATATGTACTGGACCCCCCAGACCCCCCGGTTTACAATTTTACCAACGGAAAAATTGATTAAACTAGCTACGATTAAGACTAATCGGGAAATTTGAATTTTTAAGTAAAAATGAGAGAAATTTAATCTTCGGATAGAAAAAATTAAAATTTGAAAAGCATATTTATTTAATTACCTTACTGCTCATGGAGTTTAGCAGTAACTTTCTGTGTTACTTGGAAAAGTTAGTTATAAAAATATTCAGTGGAATTTGTAAACCCGGGGGGGTCTGGAGGGTGTGGAACACCCTCCAGTACATATTGCAGAATTTCCATTCTATAAAGAATACTTGGAGAAGATCGGAAATTTATAATTTCACCAACTTTGCCAGAAAAAAACGAGAAATTAACAAATAATGTAATTTAAATTAAATCTAAAAGTAAAAAAAATTGAAATTGGATTAGAATCTACTTTGTTTATCTACTACGTAGTAAACCTTATTTTTATCAGGGAGGGTTTCAGGGATACAATCCGAGTCATCCTTGGGGGGTCAATTGCCCCTTTGTCCCCCTCTAAATACGCCACTGATCGGTCTAGTAGTTAGCACGATCAACTGCTCATACTATATGATATCCAGAAACAGTCAGTTTTCCTTAGCCAGTTTAAGCAGTCCTGAGAGACTGAAGAAAATTGAAAATGAAAAAGATTTAAAAAAATGTGTTCAAGTCAAACATTAGCTCCTCATAAAATTTTATGTTCCAAGAAAACGAAGGTGTACTTTTTGTGAGTATCCCTAAATACATTATAATATAATTCGATTAAACCCTAATAGCTGTTACGTTATTTAGGGTTTTTTTATTTATTTTTTAGTTTTTCTCGCTTTTAGAAAGGTTAAACATTTTAATAAAAATTTAATGTGAATGTATATTTAAAAGTTAAAACCACATTGCTGTTATTATTCCTTATTAAGTAATTCAGAATATAAAAAGTTAATTTGTATTATAAAACATCCATTTTATTTATATTTTATTTCCATAATTACCGTCCGACTTACTTAAAATACCTACTTAATTATTCTTGTTGTAAGGTAAAATTTAAATAAATTTCAAAAACAAGATTCACAAAATCAATAAATTAGTATTTTTTACGTAGACTAAATTTTGTTTATTTTATTTTTTTACATTTTTAATAAATGAAAAACAAATAAATAGCATCAAATTAATTACTTAAAACACGTGATTGAACTAATCGGCAAATAAAATGAAAATCTAAAATATTTATTTAAGTGTAATTAATACTTATTTTGCTTTAATTAAAAATTTATTTTCAAAAATGTAATAATGAATAGGATTACGTCTACTATTTTCTCATTGTATATTGAAAATTTGCACTTAAAGCAGGATAATATCATTTAAAAATTAAATTAAAATGTTAAAATTGTATTTTGTTTCAAATATCGAATTTTCTCAAATTACAATTTTTAAATAATATAAACAAATGTAATTAATCATTAATTTATTCTTTTTTGCTAAATAAATCAACTTAGCATTAGCTGTCTGGTTCAAAAGTATATAGTAGCCTCTCACGCTACCACAATTTATGTTTTATTAATTTCTTGCAAAGTACTCAACCGATGCTTCCTAACTAATCTAAACGAAATACCTGACCCGTACGAGATGAGGTTTACTCTGAGGCTACAATAAAAAATTGTGGATCCACATGGAGGCAATCGGTTATCAGACAACATCATTTTCAAAGCAACATTAAACAATTAAAACTGTTCTTGACAAAATTTTAATTAAGTTTCTTTAAGTTGCAAACCGGATGAAGCTAGTGAGATAAAAGCAATAAATTTGGTATAATAATTTAGAATAACAATGCTACATAAGATAACAATCATAAAATTTACTGCGTTTCCAGAATTGCTTAAGACAACTATTCATGCAAATTAAACCTATCCAGTTTTATTAAAATTAATTATCACACATTTTGATCGCCGAAACGGACAACAAAAGATTAATCTCTAAATGGGGTTTCTGCACTACTGCAGGTTGGATTTCTACCTCACACAAAGTACGATTTGGATTTGCCAAGTCGAGAAATCAATCACGAAGTTTTATTCCATCAAATCTGCTACGTGTATTAGACGCTGTCAATTTAATCAAATTACTACTTTCAACTTTCTCCATTGAATTAGATTTTTGGAAAATTCGACTCCACAAATCCATTTTCCGCAAGTAAGTTATAATTAACAATCTAAATGGAGGTGTCAAAATTGCTGACGAGAGTAGTATTTCCCACTTCCACGTTCTGCTCATTTAGGTTTAAACAAAAACTTCCCTTAAACGTAAAATTTTATTTTATAACTGAAAGGTACATGAATCACGAAAATCCAATACCTACTACATGGAGCAAAAGAGCGAAGGCCTATAATAAAATTAAATAAAACCTGTAATCGACAACTATTATCGTCGATAACTTATAGGGTGATCCAAAATTAGCTATCACGTGGTGGCAATTTATTGTTGGCGTGGAAGACGGATTACGATGGTTAATAACCGACGAATTTTATTTGACACCGCATGGATTATTCAGGAGTTTTAGAAAGAAAAATGTTGATGCATCGGAGAAACTTTGATGGAACATAAGGGTGGATGGGTTCGAGCAATTATTTTCGAAAACATTTCTCGCACCATTAAAGTAAAAATTCGTGTTTAATTCCTGCGTTGAAATTAACAATAAAATTTCAACCAACTACACTATAATTGTCAAGTGGAGGTTTTGTGACAATTAAAACATTTATACCCTTTACGTAACAGATTTTGAAATAGGAAACCATTTTAAGCTACTAGAACGGAGTTGCTACATACGTAGTTGGATAATTTGCTAGAATCCTTGGGGGGTTTACGGTTTTGACAGTTTTCCGTTACTCCATACGGTGAAAATCAACAAATATCAGCTTAATAAACTTGTTAAATCGTAAATGATAACTTTTAGCAAAACCTTTTTGCTCAATTATTTTTGTCATTTGAAAGCATTTTAACTTTTGAGCTGTAAAACAATAAAAATGAGTGGAGGAGATGATATTGTACGAACAAGAGGGTGGTGGTTTTAAAATTTTATTATACTGCGACGACAAGATTCCCAAATGTATACAATTCTTTATGCTATCCTGAATAAGAAGATTAAGCAATTGAAACGTCAGGACTTTCTCGATTCAATATTTGCAAAAATAAATTAACTTTTTGTTTGAACTTAAATGTTGGTTTATATTTAAAAGTGTTAGGCTGAGGTATTTTAATTTCGATGTGAAAGAAAATTCATTATTTAGAAAGGTTAAGGGTCGTTGTGGTATAATCGATGAAGGAAGAGGCACGTAGAGTATAGGATTTTAATTATTCGAATCAGAAAAATATTTACCAGCTTGTCCCCAAGCGGCATTTTTTAATTTTCTTCCAAAAGTGGGATAAAATAATTCTCAAGTCGTTCGAAAATGTGCTAGTCATAGTTTTTTGTATTTTAAGGGAGCGAATTATACAGAGAGGTGCCGACGCACCCGGAATACTAACTCACAGCCTGGTAATGAATTTTTGTCAATATCTATTTACGCAATTTTTCTGAAAACATAATGAAAGAATATATAACTAGGAAAGCTCTTTCAAGAATTCAAGAATTTTTAACAATAAACAAGGTACAAATAGCTTCCGTCATCAATTGCGCTCTTTTTAAATTTACTTAAGCTTTTATTTTTTTTAACTTTTATTTTATTTACTTAAACTTTATTTAAGTACTAGGATCGTTTGAAATTTAAAAATAATTTTAAAATTTCAATTTAAATTTAATGAAAACTTCCAGACAGAAAAAATAGTTTTAAAAGTAAAATTATTATTTCAAGGACTAAGAGATAGTCCTTTAATTAATGGATATATTTTTATTTAACCTGTCTTTTATGAAGTTTTCAATCTGACAAATTAAAATACCTACCATTTGTGTCTTTCTTTGATGTAAAGTAATTAAATTCCGTAGTTATTGTTCAATAAGAAGTTTCAGGAAATTTGAAATCATCTTCATCGAGGTATCGTTTAAGTTTAGTAATTAATTTTGCACAAATTATTCAATAGTTGAACTTTTGCAATATAATTAATAATTCTGTGGTAGGCTTTGGATGAGAATATCGAATTATTTTAAATAGCAACATATATTTTTATTCCACCTTTTACCTAAATAAAATGTAAAAAATATTATTCTCGGGAGAGGTCATTTAGCGATTGCCAAGGATATAACTGTAACGACAAGAAAATTTTCTAACATATTCTCGCAATAGATTATTTTAACATTTCATGAATTTCTACGGTTTCCATTCTCGTTCAATGTATTATATACAACAGAAATATATATATTATACATAAATATATTCCTACATTAAACTTCCAACAATGCGAGGTATTTTATGTTTTGCAATAACGTTTGTCTTATCACGAAATTATTTACCATATTCAAATAATTTTACTAAAACACTGTAATTATAAAACCGCACACTGAAACTCACATGCCGTATTTTACATAGTTTTCCCAGTTTTCCTTCTAAAATTTTGATTTAATTACCTTATTTATAACTTACCAGGTGCTAAATGCCTTAATATGAATTTAATAATCCTAAGATTTTCCTACCGTGGTACACTTAATAAATAAAGTTCAAAGGTGGACTTGGAAAACAAATTGCAGACGAATTTTAATTAACTTTTAAATTTTTTATCTGATAGATGAAAGTCAACCTTAAAATTGTAACACTTTACGGTGCTGCTGATCCATAAAAAATTATTATCAGCCCAAGCAATCACATTAATATTAACATTATTTCATAAACTTTCAGCAATAATTCGATGTTGTCTTCTTCAGAATTGTGAGCTACGTGGGAAATTACAACATAATTATTATACAAAAAGTAGATATTTAAAATGTTTAAAATTAGTTTAAAACTAAAAACAGTTTGAGTCCCACGTCGGGCGCCAAAATGTTGACCGATCTCTGTTTGAAGCTCAACGTGGGGCCTAAACTTTACGACAAGCAAAAAAACGGGGATTGAGCCCCAATTTAGGACAAAGAAACTTCTTTTAATTTGTTCAATATAATGTTAAGTATTGTCTTTTTTTTATTAACAGTTTGAGTCCCACGTCGGGCACCAAAATGTTGACCGATCTCTGTTTGGAGCTCAACCTGGGGCCTAAACTTTACGACAAGCAAAAAATTGGGATTGAGCCCCAATTTAGAACAAAAAAACTTCTTTTAATTTGTTCAATATAATGTTAAGTATTGTTTTTTTTTATTAATAGTTTGAGTCCCACGTCGGGCGCCAAAATGTTGACCGATCTCTGTTTTTGGAGCTCAACCTGGGGCCTAAACTTTACGACAAGCAAAAAAATTGGGATTGAGTCCCAATTTAGGACAAAAAACTTCTTTTAATTTGTTCAATATAATGTTAAGTACTGTCTCCTTTAAGAAGGACCTAGTAGTTTATTACGAGATAGCCCATAAAGTCACCGTCATTTAATTCAATTAATTTATTTTATCTCACGCTATGCATGTAGCAGTTTGTTGTGTAAACAATCCCTTATGAGTTTCATGTGTCGGGAATCTTGTGCCCAACGAAATTGTAAATAGCCAAGACAAATAGTACAAAATTTCAGTAACTAACCAAATATTGAGTTTCACAACGGCGTAATTCGAAATTGTCCAATTTTAGATTAAACTGCAATTTAAAAATTTAAAAGTGGTTTTTGTTATGCGATATCGTGAAAATATTACAGTAATTACAACTAACTATCCGAATTTGAACTATTAAAACGTAAAAGTTGAAATTAATGTTTAATCTGCTAATTATTTTTGAAAAAATAATAAGGAATCAAAGAAGGTTTTCGATGAATATCAAATTAATGATGTAGAATTTAAAAAGTGGCAATTTCAAGTTTTGTCAGTGAATTAATGAGCAATTAAAACTCTTACCTCGAGGACTTATTTTAAACATTTTAATTATATTTAGTGAATTTGTTTGTATGAATGCTGCTTAGTTTGTGTAGGAAATAAGCAATTAATTGTAACCGAAATCGAAAAGAGCCGGACTGCACTCAAAGGTAATTATGAAACAATTTAGAAAAACAAAATAAACCAAAAGGACTGGGGTTTTTACCGGTAAAAAAATTTTTAAGCTTGGAAATCATAAATTTGCAATTGTATCAGAGAATAATTGCTTCGTGAATAAAGGATGAGTCAATATCCTGTACCTACATAATGTTTATGAACCTTCACATCAGGTTTGTAATTTTTGCTGTAGGTAATTAATTAATATTGCCGTTTGAATTTTAAATTGTAAAAATTTACTTCGGACTCGGTCCTCGGGTGACACTCGAACATTGTTTTATAAGCAGGCTAATCGATAGCCGAAAAACAGATTTTAATTTTTTCTAAATTAGGGTTTTTGAAGAAGTTGAAAAGACTGGTTTGGCAGGGTAATTGTTTTCGTTTCAAGTAGCAAATCGTTTAAAAATGTAAATTTGTGAAAGTAGCGTAAAGGGAGCTAAGAAAAGTGGAAAGTGAATTTGTATAAGCAAATAATATATCAGAAAATGTCATGGTTTGTACAAAATAGATTTATGTGTACAAATTTTGTACTTTGATAACTTGCTGAAAACGAATCCGTGCCGTATCTTGTTCAATCAAATTTGCCTACATGGAGAGTGAGAAGAGAATATAGAACGAGGAAAATTTTAGTTACTCGTGAAGATGTTCCATATTTCCTGTGCCAGTGCGTAGTAAACTTTTATGTTTATAACATACGTTTGTTGATTAATGTCTTGTAAATTATTTCCCAAAACCTTAATTAATTATTACTCAAAATTTTCCTAAACATACGACCTTGCTTTACTTTACAAATTGTTGTCGGAAACTTTTACTGCAATATTTTGGGTTTGCTTTGTAACTTTTTTTCGACTTTCCTTGTGTGCTCTTCTTTAATTTCTCTAGAGGCGATTCACTTTATTTAGATTTTTCCAATTTTATTGTTTTATCTAAGCTTTCGTATCAAATCTTTTGACCTCTACGCAGGGGCGGAACTACCGGGGTGCGATGCACGCAGGCCCCCTGCTAAAAGGGCCCTCAGTTGTACTGTGACCTTTTCAATCTGAATAAAAATTCACTACCCATGTCAACCCGGCTTTAAGGTTTAAACTTCCCCCACTTTAGCTTCAAAATGCAAATTTCTTAGCAAAATTTGTAAAATTATAAATTCCCTATCTACTCCAAATTCTGCGATATGTACTGGAGGGTGTTCCACACCCCCCAGACCCCCCGGTTTACAATTTTGTCGATATATTTTTATAATTAACTTTCAAAGTGACACAGAAAGTTGCTGCTAAACTCTGTGAGCAGTAAAGTAATTGAAGAAATACACACAGAGAAAAATTATTGGTGTTTTGAATTAATTTTTACTAAATAGACCCTGAAGAAGTGCACAGTAGTGCACGAAACTATAGTCGGTTGATATAATAAAGAATACCTGAAGAAGAGTGTTTATTAATTATTTAATTAATTTAGAAACCTACAGTTAATAATGAACAGATTTACTATAAATGAAGTTCAAATCAGTCTCACACGGATGTTGAAGTAAATTTTACTAAATTTGAAGTAAATTTTACTAAATATGAAGTATAATGTTATTAAATTTAATTTTTACTAAATTTGATATAAAATTTACTCTAATTGATGTAATATTTACTTCCAAGTTATTGCGAGGATGTTTTTTCTCTGTGTATGCTTTCCAAGTTTTAATTAAGGTTAAATTTCCCTTATTTTTGCTTAAAACTTTAAATATATTTTATTGGACAAATATATTTAGTCCTAACCTCCTTTTTGGTTGGTAAAAAAAATCGACCAATCAGAGTGTTTCTTTTTCACTAAAAAATGACCGGCTGGAGCAGCAGGAGCAGCGTGAGGGAATTTTATAGATTAGGATGATTGCCATGCTATTAAACTTGTGATTAATACAATATTATTATATTCTGTGGGGTGTTCCACAACTCCCAGACCCCCCGCTGAGAGTTTTCACGACGCATAGATATATTCTGTATAAATATGCAATAAATCTTTTGGTTTGTATACAAACGATATGTAGATGTATTTGTTCTAAGAGAATAAAAAGTTTTCATTTGAAGGTAAATCATAAAACGTACACTCACGCACACCTTTGGCTTTTCAAACCGGGGGGTCTGGGGGTATGGAATACGCTCAAGTGTACTAGCAATACTATAGTTAAAGGACTTTCCATTCCAGGAATTTAACTTTCTAAAAGGTCTTTCAATTGCTGTTCTGAGGTACGAATTTTTCGGTACATGATGTGTGAATATGCACAGGGACGGATCCAGAATTTTTTTCTGAGGGCGCACAAGAGACGAGACGGGCAAAGAGTGTTCTCAGATTTGGGATTGTTTCCTTGTTTCCTTGTTATTTTTAAGCGTCTGGGAGGGGCACGTGCCCCCGTGGCTCTCCCTAAATCTGCATATGAATATGTACAATTTTGTTTCTAAAACTGGAGTATGAATTACATATAAATGTATTTGTTCTGACAGAGTGAAAAATTTTTATTACAAAAATAAATCACAAAACATGTACTTTTGGGCTTTCAAACCGGGGGGTCTGGGGCGTATGGAATACCCTCCAGTGCACCAGCAATTATATTTGTTGTAAAAACAAATTAAAGTAAAAACCCCCAGTTCTTTATGTTTTTTGTCAAAATCAAATTTTTGATTTTACTTTATTTTTTTATACTTTTGTATATCAGGATTTTCCCTTCGGTTTTCTTATTAGTACAAAACTAAAAGGAAATCGCCGGAAAAATTGTGTGTACCTATACCTACTAGTGAATGGAAATCTCAAGAAATTCTAAAAACTTTCAAGACATCTCAAGAAACAGATTCTTAGAAAATTTGTAGAAATATAGAAAATCTCAAGAAATCCATAGAAATTTCAAGAAAATCGAGAAAAATGCAGAAAAGCCAATGAAATCTCAGAAAATAAAAAAAGCAGAAAAAACGTCCCTTTAGTTTCCGATATGACAATTTATCCATCATTTTTCCACTTATAAGTAAACAAAGAACGGCAAACTTTAAGAAATCCCAGAAAATCCATACAAATGTCACAAATTTTACAATTAGGAAATGTAGAAAATTAGAGGAAATAGAAAATCAGAAATAGGGGAATCACAGAAAATTCTCGGCTATTTTAGGAAATTTAAACAATCTCAGAAAATTGAAAAATAAAAAACTCAGCTGTATATTTTTTTAAAATATTTAATAAAATTAAATAGGGGAGGGGTAGTTACTCGTCTCTACATAATATATCAGCTTTCATTTGGAAGGAATTCTTTGGAAATCACTGGAATGGCATGAAAATCGTTGGAAATTCGAGTCCTGTATACAAATTTTTGTTTGTTTTTTATAAAAGCAGAGCCTCCGTTAACAACTTCGCACACGAGTCACTCACCTGCTTGTTACGCCACTGTCTCTACGTTTTTCTTCACTTTCATCTTCACTTGGCTAGTTAATTTAGGTTCTGTGGCTGACACTTGACTGGTGTGTGGTAGGTCCTTGGTAGATTGATAACTGGGTTATCAATTATTTTAAGTGATTTTAAACTGCTAAACTTATTTCAGTCTATAAAAAAATTTGTTTTTTAAAATATGTCTGCTTATATTATTTCTCATAGAAGATTAGGCAAACAAATTTGTGGGTTTTGAAGCTGGAAATAAAATCCAGCTTAAAGTTGTTAAAAAATAAAAAAGTTAAAGAAGATTTCTTGGATTTCGTGATTGAATCGCAGAACCTAGTATTAATTGAAGTTTTTCGTTTTTATCCGAACTTGATCGAAAATTATAATTATTAAGCTTAGAATTTTAAAACTCACGTTTTATTTTTCAATTACGTAAAAATATAAAAAAAGTTACAGTGATATTCTTTTGACTGAGTGAAAACTGATGAGCGGAATATAAATAATTTTTTTAAATACTTCGGTTATATTTAAGTTCATTAAAAATCGCAAAGAAAATAAATCTGTAAAAAATGTTCCCTAACATAATAAAGAAATCGTTTTGATTGTATGATTGAAGGAATAATAATAACTCTGTTATTTACTTTAGAAAAAATTAAATGTTAGAACAAAGCCATGTTCGTATTTTTAAGTAAATCTGCCGGATCCATCGTTAGTCCTGGACCAAAGAGATTATTTTTTCAATTATTGTACGACTGACTGGATAAGTAGTTGGAGGAAAAAAAAGTTGTGAAAGAATATCTTGAAAATCCATTAAAAATTAAGCAAATTTCTTTTTCAAAAATCTGAAAGCGAAGCTGATTTGGAAAGAAATCAGTTCAATTAAAGCAAAAGAAAACTGAAATTAGAGCTATAGAAGGTTTTCCGTTTACTATAATTTAACGGATTGCCATTTCATGTCTCCGGGGAGATGCCGTTTGTTCGCAACCATTCAAATTACTTGTTATACAATTTGTAAATTAAAGGTTTAAAATAAGCATGTATAACGAACCCTGTTGATTTATAATCTTCACTTAAGCTTTCTATAAATCTTCAAGAGTGAATTAAATAATTAAAACCGACTCAACAGATTCGTTTATAAGGGCAGGCTTATCAAGGAGAGAGATATCCTGCGTTTGGTCAGTGGAACAAGAAAAATTTTAATTACGGGATAAAAATTACATTTTTTAGTTGAGTTTCTTTTGTAATTTTTTATAATTTTAATGTTAACGTCAGGAGTGTCAACTACAACATTTCTCCAGCACTTATTTTTTGTCGCATGCTTCACTATGTTCGTTCGTGCAGGATTTTATTTTAACTCAAAATATTTTATACGGAAGGAATAAGAAGTAGCTAATTAAATTTTTTACGAGAAGACTTGCGATACGAAGCTCTTGGCATGTCTGTCGGTGCGCTTCAACCGTGGTTTGTTAACTTTTGGGGATTCCATTTTCCCTGATAGCGTTTTCGAGCCAAAATGTCTTGATAAAATCTCCTATTTTATTCATCACCTAAATTTTGAATATTGAACATTTTAACACCGAAGTACCTTACGGCCGGATTATCAGGTCGAAATAATCTTTTCTATGAGCACAGGAGCTAAACAGTTTGCTCGAATTGTTTATAACCCGGATGTTTAACATTTGATACCTACTTGCACTACTTAATTTATTTTAGGTATATTCACTTGACGATAAAAGCTCGTTTAGTTCGTGTATTTGACTTATGCAAGTTGCAAACTACTTGCACGAGTTTTATTTAGATAATAAATGAGAAAATTTGAACCGAAAGCGTATAGCGCATAGTTTAACTTAAGGAATAAAGCATGCAGGAATATCGCACAACTTTGATAATGTAGATTTAAACTATTTTAAATTGAATATTATTTAGAAAGATAATTGCACACACGACGCAAAAAGGACGAATTTCGTAAAGCTCCCCGAATAGTTCTTCGTTAATTTGATTAGGGTAACCACTCGATCCTGAACATAGGGAATGGCAGAAACCTAGAAATAATTTATTTTGCTTTTGCGGTTTTTACATATACATTTTTGACAAATTGCCTTCCGAAATATCTATTTTAATTTCCAATAATATGTTTGAATAATAGTTGGGGTAACGTAATAGTTTGAAATTTGCGTTAAACGTCAGTTAAATTTGTATCTAAGATTGTAGTTAATATTCCCTTCAGGCATTCAACACTATGTTGTATACTAATATTGGCATTTTAGTTAATATATTTTCACAAACAATTTGGTAAACATAAATCAAATATTTTTAATTACATTTCAAAATAACCCAACGGATTAATCACGACGAGTATCAGCAAGGCTAATATTCTTGTGTTCATTTTTTCGACATGTTGTCTATCATGCCAAATTTACCTCTCGTTTAAAAATAAAAATAAATTAAAAGTATTAAACGAAAAAAGCTTGACTCAAAAGGGCAAATAATTTATATAAAATTTTATAAAATAAATAAAATTTCAGATCTATGTAAAAAGAGATTTTTTGAAAAATTTTGTTTTATTTTAAATCAAATTTCATATTTTTTAAATGTTTTTCTTTAATAATGAATAATTAAATTTTTATTATATCTTTCACTTTATTTTTAAATATTAATATCATTCTTAAGCATTCTACTGAAATATTAAATTACAAATATCAAATATAGATCAAAGTAAGTTATAAATTCAAATAATTCAATTCAATAATCATCCAAAATGTAAATTTGAAAAAAAATTACCTCCTACTCTCGTTTACGAATATTAAAAAAGATACATATGTCTCATTTTAAAATTAACAATGACAATTAAAAAGTCGATTTGAAAGCATTTCACTCAAAATTTGCAAAATAATAATTGTCGATATCAAAGTAAGCAAATAAATGTTACTTTTAAAGCAAAGTTCGTTCTGATTTAATTAAAATCATTTTTGTCAATAAAAAAAAATACAAATTTTTTATTTAAATTAATAAATTTATGTTTAACAGTTCAAGGCAGCAATAGTAACATGCTCCACTCTATTTATTTTTTTGGAGAAAGTTTTAGTGAAATAAATTTTATTTTAGTTGAGAACTTCTTGTTTAAATAAAGTTAGCTTTCAATTTGAAACAGAAGTTACCGTTTTGGCTCAAGTTAGCTTTCAAGAACAAAAAACTCAGTCCAGTTGAAGACTGAAGTTCTAACGTCATATAATCCTCGTTACTATCCGTCGAGGACAAAAAAAGCAATTTCTTCAAAAAAATATGGCCAGGTTTTTTTGATTAGTCTAATCATGGATTACATCTGTAGTTAAGAGGCTTTTGGGTTGCAGCAACGTGAATTTGTGCTTAACACAGGTTAAATACCCAAAGTATTTAATTACTGGTTGACAAGCGATTAAAGTGACGAAACCTATTCAATGAGGTTATTTTCAAAAAATAATGACTTCAATGATGTGATTGACATAGAAGAAGCAGAAATTAACATTCCATTCGCTCAAAACAAACAACGCAATTCAAATATTTAAAATAAGTACACATACTGCATTGATCTGCAGTAATTTTCATCTCCGTGAAGTTGGCCTCCCATCTACAACATTTTGATATAAAAAAATATGGAATCGTTAGGTCACGTAAGGTGATTTCTAGTTTTTCCAAAAAAAAACTCAAATTTTGAAAAATTTTCTTGGTAAGTTAGCCTCCCATTTGCACGTTTTCGATGAAATAAAAATGGAAACCGATAGGAAATCGAGTGAAAAGGATTGGTCACGTATGCATTTCGTTAAGTCGTCTTTAATTTGTTTACAATAAATCAATTACAATGCGATGCCCCTATTGCGCATGCGCATAATTAAAATATTGTTGTGTACATATCAGTCATTAAAGTTCGTGTTGGGCTGCATTCTTACTATAATATACATTTTAAAAAACTGTGTTTTATTTACATTTATATAATATAATATATAAACCCATTCCAAAAGCATTGTGTAAACCGACACGTGGAAAATCGTATGCAAATGGTTACTCAACGATGGAAAATCATATGCAAATGGTTTCTCACCGATGGCAAATACTTGTCGAGATCTGAGGAACTAGAATAAAAATTCTAACTTTAGTTAGTTAGCTTCTCCCTTATTTGAAGTTTGAAGAATGTTTAATTCTAACCTTAGTTACTTCTCCTTTATAGAAATTTTGAATATACTTTCGGTCGAAAACCTAAAAGAAATGGTTTCTAACCAAATACTTTTTGAGTACAGATGGACAAGAATAAAAATTTTAGCCTTATGCCTTAGTTAGCTTCTCCCTTATTTGAAGTTATTTAGAGGTTAAAAAGAAAACTTCTTCAAACAAGGGAGAAGCTAGCTAAAACTAAAAATTGAATTTTTATTCTTATTCGTCTGATCTCGAGAAGTATTTTCCATCGGTGAAAAACCATTTGCATAAGATTTTCCATCGGGAAGTAGCCATTTGTAGATGATTTTCAACCAAAACTATAATCCTAATCTATAAAATCGCAGCACGCTGTTCCAGCTCCTGCTACAACGTATCATTTTCTGGCGAAAAAAAAAAACACTCTGGCTGGTCGATTTTTTTACCAACCGAAAAATGTACCAAACTAAGATTAGGATTAAAAATATTTGTCCAATATTAATCCAAACCGGGAAATTTGAATTTTTAAGCAAAAATGACGGAAATTTAACCTTCGCCTTCGGTTAGAAAAAATTAAAACTTTGAATATATATTTATTTAATTACCTTACTGCTCACGGAGTTTAGCAGCAACTTTCTGTGTTACTTTGAAAGTTAATTATAAAAATATAAAGTCAAAATTGTAAACCGGGGGGTCTGGGGGGTGTGGAACACCCTCCAGTACATATCGCAGGATTTCCATTTCTTTAGATTACTTGGACAAGATAGGGAATTTATAATTTTACAAATTTTGGCAAGGAAAAATCGAAAAATTTAAGGCTTTGGCAAGAGAATATTAAAGCTTAGAAAAACATTTATTTAAGTACCTTACTGCTCAGAGTTTAGCAGCAACTTTTACGTTACTTCGAAAGTTAACTGTCAAAATTATAGTTAAAAGTGAAATCCGGGAGGGTATGGGGGTGAACACCCTCCATTGCATATAAGAAAATTTCCACTCTTCTAGAATATCTACAGAAGGCAGAAGAATTATACAAATTTCGTCAGAAAAAGTTTGAACATTTTTTGTTTTTGAGCAAAAGTGGGGGAAATTAAAACGTTCGGCTAAAGGAAATTAAAATTTAAGAAACTTATTTATTTTTATATTATTATAAATAAAAATTTAATTGCCCGACTCGACGGCACATTAAGTTTAGCAGCAACTTTTTGCGTTACTTTGAAAATATAGCAAAATTGGGGAATAACCCAGTAGCGGGAAACGAAATTAAATGTTTAAATCCAACGTCTAGCTGCCCGTCCGCGGACGGGCTTTCTAGCTCATCAATAATAAAAGGTAGAATTAAGTTGGTAGATTATTTACGTACATCTGTAAACCGCAACTTTAGCTAATATAAGAAAACCGTTTGGATTAAAATTAATTATTTATAATTTATATATTCGAATTCACCGTAAAATGCTATGCTATTGCTGTATTTGAATTCGTAGCTTACGACGCTTTCCTTGCCCTTCAGACCTATCTTAATAGATAAAAATGTTAGTAAGAACTCAGCCCAACACGAACTTCAACAGTTGATGTTGTACACAACAATATTTTTATTATACGCATGCGCAATAGAGGCATCGCATTGTAATTAATTTATTATAAACAAATTAAAGACGACCTAACGATATGCATACGTGACCAATCCTTTTCAGTCGATTTCCTATCGGTTTCCATTTTTATTTCATCGAAAACGTGAAAATGGAGACTAACTTACTAAGAAAATTTTTCAAAACTAGAAATGACCTAACGATGACCTAACGATTCCATATTTTTTTATATCAAAATGTTGTAGATGGGAAGCCTACTTCACGGAGAAGTTAATAAAATATATTGTAAATATAAATAATTATAAATAAAAAAAAAGTTTGTTCTGTGTGAAAAGACCCAAGTCCTTTGGTGGAATTTTTCTCCTGTAAGAGAACTCATCCGTCATCCCGAAAAAAAAAATTGAGAAAAGAGAATCTGAAAAAACAAATGAAAAATTATGTAAAAAATTGATGCAATATTTTTTTTAATATTGCAAATAAATATTGCACCGATATTGCAAATCAATATTAAATCTGAATATTGGCCTATAACAATTTAATTGTTATAAATATACTAGGTAATTGAAACGCAGTTATTCTTCAGACCGCATAATCTGAAGCAAACGCGCTATTATTGCAAAAAGTTAATATTCGAAAAGATAAACCGCATTGGTTTCGAATATCGATAGTCCCGAATGAATAAATTTTTTGTATGTTTCAAAAGAGATTACGTAAAATAGCTGGTAATGGAGTGGTGGACTAACCGGAATAGATAGAGTAATAAACAAAGTTATTGCAGATAAAATGAACATTGACATCATAGATCCTGCATCATAATAGGATTGCATTTAGATGTAGTTCTAATTGAAGCAGTATTTGCTAACGATTTTATTCGGATTATTAATCAGATGGCTCCTCCGCATACGTGACAGTGCTCTACGATCCTGCGACGTCAGACGATGTTTTTGCGTAAACTTTTTATTTAGTCAGTCTCAGATTTAGATTTTCATAAATTTGGTACAAAAAATGTTTTCCTCGATATTCATTAACGTAATAAATATTTGCTTCTAAGTTGGATTTGCTAAAATTAACTTTTCATTAAATGTTGCTAATGTTTGAACTTTCTCAGGGTTGAGAATGACAGTCCGGTTACACAAAGCTCATCTGCAAACTGGGACAAAGTAAATAGTTACAATTAACTTCTTATCTAACCGGAAACCAAAACATTTGAAACGAGAGCTATTTTAGCTAAAATAGAGTTTTTACAAAAATAAAGGATAATGGTGACCGCAGTCGAAAAAAAAAAACAAATTTGTTCATCCTAAATCAAAATTGCATTACACTACATAAAATTTCCAACAGTATTTTACAGACAGAGGTCCATTCATTTTAGAAGTGCAATATAAATGTCGTCGACTAAAGCGTGTTAGGTAAAATATGATGAAGATTTTGATACATTACTCCGGCTCATCCACACTGTTTGTACATTAAACCACACTTAACTCTAGCAATTATTTTATGCAACCTTGTCTCATATTCAAATTACTTTTTGATTTAACTGTTCTTTTTTTCTGGATTGGAATATCTTAAAGAAATTGGTAATTGGCACTAATTATTCTTTGTGGGGTGAGAAACGAGCTAGGATAAAGCAACTGGCGCAGTTGATCCATCAGTCACGTATGACAACGTAGAAGCTTCCAATTAAAACTGATTTCTTACTGCTGGGAAAAGTAATAAAATTCAATTAATACTTTTTGTAATTTAAATCAGACGGGGTGGCAACCAAGTGGCTCCCGTATACAGAAGGATAAAATTTAACGGAGAAGTTATACTTTTGTAACTCTCGGAGAAGAATATGCGGCAATAAAAAGTAACGAAATGTAAAATCAAATTTCAACATAAAAGTTCAACATGTGGCCTAAAATATCAAAAACTGAATACTTATACAGTGTAAATCAAGTTGTAACTTAACTTGAGATAAGTTACACAACAGTTTGGCCTATCCTCAGGGGGCTACTAAATATTTATACGTATAAAATGTAACATTTTACAACATATTGGAAATATGATCGTAAAAACTTGATAAAATTGTGTTTACAAATTTATAACTGAATTAAATTTAAAAAAAATTGTATTACTTATGCAAAAATAAAAAAGTTTTCCGCGAAGAAAATTCTTGCGATTATTGCAGCCTAGCCTTAAGGAAGAAAAATTGTTTATATAATATAGATAACAAGAATTTAAATTATTTTTTTATTGCAAGTGATTTCGAACGTTGCGCAGAAATAAATAATAAATCTTTAAAAAATGCTTTGATCAAAAACGAGAATAAAATAAATTACCCTTATAAATCAAACGAAAAGCCAAAAATTTATAAAATACTCCAAATAGAATAAGGTTTCGCTTATAAATCAGGAAAAACTTTATTTATACTGGAAATTTTTTTAAATTTTCGCTAATTAGAATTTAGTAACCTTAACTGCAGTGGAGATGAACAGCGTCGCGTCGGGCGTAGGTCTGAAAGGAAAAGTGCAAAATTCAGCTCTTCGAATTTTCGCAATGAAAATTTTCGTGATTAATGTTTTTCCTCGGATATTTTTATGCAATCAATTGCACAGGAATCGACAAATTGTTTGGCATCGTTGAACTTTAAATTTGATGTGTTGCATAAACTAGGAATTGTTTAATCGAGTAGAAAAATTTAATTCATAGTAATTACGAAGTTCTAAATTTGCGTAGGTGATCATTAAGCACAATAATGGAGCTACGAGTATAATTTGTAACATTAAATATTTTTTTAGGGAAAATTCGAATTCAAATTTTCCAAGCAATTTATTTTAAAGCCAAATATTTATGGTTTTTATTGATTCGGTATTTCATATACTGCAAAAGTTTGTTATTTTAAACACTTTAAGTTAATTAATTTTAGTTTTATTGAGTGATTTTATGTCCTTTATTTTGCAACTTTTGTTACCATTTTCGATTTGTATGCAAATTTGGATTTAATTCAAAACTTTTTCAAACTTTTTGAATTATTAAATTTATAAACAAATATGTAAATTTTTCAATGCAAATTAATTATTTATAATTACGGAAACTTTATATGTAAATATAACACGGAAAAAATATCTTTCTATGAAATAAAAAGAAGAACTTCCCTTTTTCGAGTTTTAAACAAAATTTTGTCTAGTTTAGATATTAAAACTTTCGGGAACTAACTTTTATAACAAAGTTTTCCGCAAAATATCAAGGCACACCTAATACTTTAATACAGCGACAGGGGAGGCTCGAGAGCACTTTTTTATTTTCACGCCAAAAATCAAACTTTCCCTCTGAGCAATACTACGCAAAATTCCTTAAATAAATAACAGACATTTAAGTATGTCTACAAAATTAAAGTGAATTTTCGAAAATAACAAGAAAACCGCAAATATGTCAACAAGTTTGAAATTGTTAACTTGATGAACAGATTTATCTTCAGATCTATCCGTAGTATACTACTGGAAATTTAATTCCTGTAACGGGAGAGTAAACAGCAAATTAAAATCGGTGAGTAAATTTTCACCATTTTCCAATGCTTCCTCTCTTGAAAATATTTCCTAATGACTAATTCTCTCCACAAGGTGAAGCGGTCGACAATAATTATATCTACTTTGAAGCTTGTTTACTGATTGAAAATTAATCCCGACGAAAACCGCACGAGCTACATATTTAATACACACAACAAACATTCGCGCAGGCACTAATTCAAATTATAATTTAAATATCCTTAAAATTTCCCTTCCACGTTGTATTTCAATCAAGTTTCTCATCGAAATACCTAATATCTACCAATGAATAGCATTCGGGACTTTAATTTAAAGAATAGTTTTCCGAATAAACTATCGGAAAATAAGAAAAATCTTCTAATAAATTTTGCAATAGTTCTAATTTGATTAAATTCTTCTTTAAAAAAGGCGAGGAGGAATTTTATTACTTTGTGAAGTACTCGAATCTAATTTTTAATTGCATTTTCTATATTTAAATGACATAACTCACTAACAAAAAGTTGAAATTTGAATATCTTTCAGTTTTTACTGCTTTATTTAAGAACGAATAAAAAATTTATTCAAATTTTGGGGGTAGAAAGGGTTGTTTGTTACAATTTTTGAAATTAAAGAATTCCCGACGCTCCTTGATCCAAGATTTGCTTATTAAGTCGGAGCGTAGCGCAGACTTTTTCTTCAGCGGTAACTTCCTTGTGTGGGAATCCCTGAATTACTTGTGTTAGTAATTAATTTTAAGATACGCCACAGGCACTACAAATTAATTTCGCTAATTAGCTGTTTTGTTCCAAAAACACAAAATGATTTCATAAAAGTAAATATTAAATTTTCGATTTTTTTTACAAAATAACTTACACATTCGAAAACCAAAATTTATTGAGTTAATCTGCGAAAAGTTTCGATTTAAACATTTTTGTTCTGATTTAGGTTTATATCAAAAAGTGAAGTTTTAAGATATTAATTTATGTACGCCGGAAATAAACTTCAGAAAGTTGAAAAATGCGATCGCTTAATTTTTTGATCTTAAATGAAATTTTAAGTGGTTTACATTTGCAAGTGAATAAATAAAAATCCAGCTTTTTGTAACATTTCGGTGTTTATTACGAATATTGAATATAATTAAATAATTATTATTTACTTCTACTTCAGCTAGAAAACTAAAATTTTTCAAGCAGGTGTTTAATATTCCGACAAAGTGTAAAAACCATAAATTTTTCGTCGCGAAAAACTTATTAGCATTTTTCAGATATTAATTAAAAGTAGTAAGTAAAATATTGAACTTCGTCTGAAACTAAAAGGAGATCACTAAAATTCAAGTTTTTTAATTTTCCAACCTTATGTCGCAGTCGGTGCACAACGTTAGGATAGGGCATTTCACCGTCGTCACTTCGCGGTTCCGCCGTTTAGTTTGGCTGTAAATATAATACAAAACAACAGTAAATAAAGCAGGTGTATTTAAATTGTAGAATAAGTGAACTTACTTTGGTTGCAACAATGCAAATGTGCAAGGGGTAAATATCTCGAAAAACACTCATTTGGAATTGCCTTGGAAATCTCTGAAATTCCTTGGAAATCATAGAAATCAAGGGCGGAACCAGGCAAAGTTCATGTGGGGTAAACGAAGCTGGTGAGGAGTGGGTAAATAAATATATTTTTATAAAAATTTAGGTAATATATTTTTGAAACTAAAGATAATGTAGTAGATTTTGTTAGTTTTCGTCATGAGACGGGGTTAGATACACTGTTATCCTTCCTGCCAGGTAAACTTAGAAACAGGGAAAATCGAGAAAATTTAGAATATTTTAAGAAGACCAAGGAAATCTCAGGAAATTTAAAAAGCTAAAAAATAAATCTCATCTGGAGTATTCTTAAGATTTATCTTCATTTATGTATATCACGATTTTCCCTCGGTTTCCGAGCAGCAAACTAGGGAGAAATCGTTAGAAAACTCCGATGAAGTGAAGAGAAATCTGAAAATATTCTGGATATTCCAGAAAATGTTTAGGAAGAGGAAAATTTAAGAAAACGTAGAAAATTCCATGATATCTTAAGATATCCATAAAAAAGAAAAATTCAAGAAAATCCAACGAAATATCAGAGTATTCTAAGAAATGAGAAATCCGAAAAATATAGAAAATTCTAAGAAATCTTGGAAAATCTTATTCAAGTCAAAATTTGAAAAATAGAAAAAAGCTTATCTATAGTATTCTTAAGATTTCCTTGTATTTCCTATTTCTTAAGACTTCATGGGATTTCCTCAAATTTCCCTTCACTTGTACACGAGAGCAGATTCAAAAAAAATTCGGAGAAAAATATATATTATTGATAAGAAGTTAGGTATATTTTTAAAATTGTAACAAAATTTAGTAATTTTATTTATTTTGATGGGTCTTGGGGGGGGGGAGTTACCCCGTTACCTCCCTATTGTTAGAAATCATTGGAATTCTATGGAAATTATTGGAATTTGAAGGTTGCAAGATTTTAGAAGAATTTCCTAAACTTCCAATTCCAAACTTCTTATAATCTTAATACCTGGACTCCTAACAAATTTTGAGTACGTGAGGAGTAGTGCGGATGAGTTTGCTCTTGGGCACGTAGGTTCGAACGTCGAGTGTGGTAGTAGGGCAAGTGGTTTTCACGTCAAAATTTGCTTTTTCGGCTGTTTTTGGGGAAATACTTACCTTACCTTTCTTGTATTTGATATTTTATTGTTAGTTTTGCTGAAAAATTATTTTAATAAATTAGTAATAGTAGTAATAAGTAATTATTTTTACTGTTTGAGTAATCTACCTACTATCATTCTATGTTTCTCCATTTGTGATTTTTTCCATCTCAGTTGTGGCTGTCGGTATGTTGGAAGCCACATCCTCGCTTCCGACCCCTTTACAGCTGGTCATATAACACAGTGGGCTTCAACACGAATTTAAAGTTGGCTCATCCTTTCCAACATGTAGAGAAAATTCTCTACTACTCCAAATAGATATAGGTACTTGAAATCCAAGTCGACCTGAACTGAGCCGATAGTTTCAAAGAATGCAACAGCTATCACACACATAACTAAACATAAGAATAGCTTAGACTTTAGATGTTTTATAATACAGTAATTAATTTGTTAAGTTATGTATAGGTTATTCTTATGTTTATTGTTTGTCGCCAGAACCTGTTTTACCATTAGACGCATTAGGCACGTTCCTAGAGCCCAATGGCCAGAGGGGCCCGAAAATCGTAAAATAAAAATCAAATTTTGATAAAATAACCCAGAAATTGGGCCTTCAATGCTATTAGTTACACTTGAATATCAGGGGACCAAAAATTTGGTAAAGCCTTGGTAAAACCAATTAAAATAGGCCCTGCCTCTCAATTTTTTTTTCTTTTCACATCCTTCGCTCTTCTTCTCAAAACGACGTTTACAATCAAGGATCCCAGCATTGGCTACTAAGTAACTCTTCGCTACTGAAGAACTAACACTATTGGTCCATAAATAAAGAGTAAACCGTACACTGGAAGGTATTCCATACCCCCCAGACCCCCCGGTTTGCCGATGGCTACACTAAAGCTCAATCAATATTTGAAGTTATAATATTAAGTAAATACATTTAACCTCGGGTTCGTTTTATTGTGGTTTCTGCCATAGATCGACGACATTCAACTCCCGGGTATGCAAAAATAAAATTACTAACGTCCGGTTTTTCAATTGTGAGTTAACCCAAGTTCTATGGTTAACTTACGTTTATGACTACTCTGGTTGGTCAGAATTCATAGTTAACCATTGAATTTAGATTAACTTACGATTGACGTCTATTAATTACGAGAGGTGTTTAGAGGGGGCATGGGGTCGAGCAGAATCTCACCGAATCTCACGTGGGGGAGAGGGGGGGGGGGTCTTAGCAAATATCACATAATTTTTTTTCTGCCCAACACTGTAAAATTACGAGAGAATTGGGTTAAATTAAGAAGGTAAAACAAACAATCTCACGTGAAATTTGGGGAGAGGGGATCGAGCCAAATCTCACGACATCTCACCAGGGGGGGGGGGCTTGAAAAATCGCTAAAATCGCCTCACGTAATTAATGGACGTCCCCTTAGGTACATGTTATGCGCAGAGCAGCAGTTGATCTATCTTAAATCTATGTTAAATTTTGAAATTAAGTTTAAGAAACACAAAACAATGAGGGTAAACCGGGGGGTTGACGCTTTTATTTTATTCCCAGATCGCTACGCCCAACACAACAAACTAGACTACATCATCTACTCAACCTCTCAACAAGGCCTATTTTACCATTAGACGCATTGGGCACGTGCCTAATTCTGGCCTAATTGCCAAATAGAGAGAACATAAAATCGTAAAATAAATATCAAATTCTGATAAAATAATCCAAAAATTGGCCCTTCCAATATTAGTTTTGCTAGACCCAGTGAAAATTAGGCGCTGTTTGTCACATGATCGGTTAAATCATACACATTTTTGTGTAAAAATACATAATTTGCTTTGTCAGTAAAATTCCTGATATTTGATAATATTATTTCGATCAGGTTTTCGAAAAAAATCTTAAAAAAATCAAACAGTTTCTACTTCACTACCATTGGGCTTTGAAGGGTCATATATCGTTTTAAAAATTAGCTGAAGCCGGATCAGTTAATCACAATACTTCAGAACACCCCTTTGCTCATAGAATACTATTTCACAATAGTTTAATCAGAATTTCCCGAAGTAAAGGGAATAAATAAGGTATTGCGTCAAATTGAACTTACCCGACTATCTAATTTTTCTGTACTTTTCCGGTAAACATTGAACAGTATACTTTTTATCGTTTTTCATTTAAAAATGGAAAGTTTTTGTGGAACACCTGTCACATTTTAAAAAGTAGCTTCAATTCGGGCAGCTTAGTGGTTGTGATAACCCCTTGTTTTAACTCGACAAGTTATTTTAAAATAAAATTCAGAAATTGCTTTTTTATTATTCACGTACCAAAGTAACCGTTTTTGTGATTAATTTTTTGTCGTGTTGACAATAAACGTGCGTAATGACTGCGTATTTATCGAAAATTGATTAAATGTTTGTTTTAATTTTTGTTGATGTTATTTGCAGCGAAATATATAGTAATTTTGATTTGGCTTGTTTGTGTTGTAGTTTAATGCAGTGAGGTATTGCTTTTGCTTGAAGCTGTACTGGCTTTGTTTGATAAAATCCATTGGGAGTAGGCACCGGATAGAAGAGATGAAAGAATTTCGAATAATGAGATGATGTACTATGTATGAAGGACGCTGAGAGGCACAAACTGTAACGATATATGGAGAACGAACGAGGCGGTTAGATGCAGGAACACGAGTACAAAAAAGTTTATTTCTTATAAAACGTATTTGCTATTACATTTTTTAACAAAGATTGCATTTTTTAACGCTATGCTGATTTTCAACCGCAAAACAATTTCGGCTGTTATAACTTTTTTAATCAATATCGCGAGGACACTTCCTCTACATACACCAGAAGACCTCCTTTAAAATTAATTTTGCCAAAAAGGATTTTATATAAAGTTACACCCACATAATCACTTATTGCTATAGCAACCATATCCTACATAAGATTCCTGATAACGGAGCTCCAGGGTCTAGGAGACGAATGGCAGGCATAGCTTTTGAATTTTTTCCGATACCCTGACCAAATCTCGCAATTAAATAACTTTAGCTGATAGTTAAATGAAGAAGTTTTTATGCTTGTTTTCAAACTAGTATAAACTTCCTATATTTAGACTTGCACTTTAAAACTCGAAGAGAAAATGGGATTAAAAGTTTTTCCGAGTTGTCTAGTAAAATGACGTACCTACAATAATGTTACATAAACATTTCCAGTCTGCTTGTCGGTTTTGATAGACGACAATGTACAACATAATGCAAGTATTTCAAATTGATGAATAATTTTTGTAAGTTTTACAGAAACACAGCATTTCTATTGCATTGTTTCTAAAACATCCAACTTTATGATGGCAGTTCCAGTAAAAAGCTCGGTTTTGCTATATCAACATCGGTCTTTTCTATATATTTTATGGCTCATCCATCTTCTTTGTCATCAGGAATATTCCGTTTTTCAAAGAGTTTTTTTCAATATTATTTTCGCTCCACTTTTTCTCGTATACAAAAGTGCATTTATTTAATGAACGTAAAAACCATTTCGAAAATTACACTTTTTTAGAAACATTAGCGCGACGCCGTCGTATAAAATATGTAACCTCAATCGATTCGGGTTAAAAGTTAACCAATAAATTTACGAAAATAGCTACTGTTTAACACAACGTTAAAATAATTCCTATTGCTTGATTAATTTATAAGATTTCATTCATTTTTTTGAATATTCCATTTTATTTCCGCCTAATCCATCAATTAACGACAATTCCAAAATGCAAAATTTTAAATGATAAATCGTAAGAATAATTAAATGTAACGCGAAAATGCATTTCGGTAAAAATTTTGAAAAAAAGAAATTAGTAATTTAAATTACATTTTCCTTAATTACAGTATTATAAAGTGAAAACATTTAACTAGTTGAATAATGATTATGGTATTACTCCAGATAGTACTAATACTATTTTAACTCTGCTGATTCTACTAAACTCCTGAATAGTTATACAATATTAATAATCGTACTTTTTCAAACTATCAGAAAGGATTAAACTTTATGCTTCTAATTATATTTAGATTAAAATTTATACGTATAAAGGGGATTTACACGTTAACAAGACCTATAGGTTTTTATAGATAAAAAAAAGTTCTAGACTTTAAGAAAATAAAATATCTGAAAATTATCTTGAAATATCGATTAATTTAGGCAATAATCAATTTTTATTCAAGGAACACCTACTTCTTCGCTTAATTCCAGTCTGTCGACAGTCCGTACTAGGGCTGGGCGGTATTCAAAAATTGATATCGAATTTCGATCATTCAAAAACTAATCGAATGCCGATAATTATCGGAGTATCTCAAAAATAAAATATCGATTTTCGATTAATCGATAAGTATCGATAGTTATCGATTAATCGATATTCCCAGCCCTAGTACATAGTACTACAAACAGAGAAAGCGTCTTTATTAAGTACAACTTTTTTTCTCAAATAATGAAACCGGTCGAACCCAAAATTGACCAATGAGAAGTCCAGAAAACGTAAGACAATAACCAAAATTAGAAATATCGAAACTATCGAAATATCGATATTTCAAAAATTAAATATCGTTCTTCGATTAATCGATAACTATCGATATTTATCGATTAATCGATAAAAATTCCCAGCCCTAGTCCGTACAATTTATATGACACTTAGATGCTGCGATTCAAACATTTACCCCCGTAATATCATAATCCGGGCCTATTTTACCATTAGGCGCAATAGGTACGTGCCTAGGGCGCAATGTCCAGAAGGGCTCGAAAAGAGAGAACATAAAATCCTAAAATAAAAATGAAAATCTGATGAAATAACCCAAAAATTGGGCATTCGATGCTATAAATCTGCTGGAGCCTAGGGCGCAACCCAGTTAAGAGTAGGCCCTGTCTCTCAATTTTTTCCTTTCCACATCCTTCCCTCGATTATCAAATACGGTGCTCAAAATTAAGGATCTCGGCATTGGCTACTAAGTAACTCTTCAGTACTGAAGAACTAATACTATTGATCCATAAATAAAGAGTAAACCGTACACTGGGGGGTTTGCCCCCCGGTTTGCCTGTAGATACACTAAAGCTCAATAAATATTTGAAGTTATAATAATAAATAAATACGTTTAATCTCGGGCCCGTTAAGAGACACAAAACAATGAAGATAAACCGGGAAGTCTGGGGGGTAGGGAATACCCCCAGTGCACGCTTTTATTTTATTCCCAGATCGCTATGCCCAACCCAACAAACGAGACTACATCATCTACTCAACCTCTCACTGGCCAGAAGGGCCCGAAAAGAGAGAACATGAAATCGTAAAATAAAAATAAAATTCTGTTCAAAAATAACTCAAAAATTGGGCATTCGATGCTATTAGTTACACTTGAATATCAGGGGCCCGAAGAGTTGCTAGAGCCTAGTGCCCAATTGTAAATCTAGATTTTGATTTATTTGTGTTTCAATTTATTTTGTAAATAATTTTTATTTGGTTGGTGCGAAACAACAATTTTTTTCAGCCAGATTTGCGGGAGCTTCCGTAAAATGATAATTTTAAACACAAAAATGGAAACCCTCCTCGTGAAACAACAGAAAGAAATTATAAGTACTGAAGGGGACGATCAGAGGACAAGCAGTATTAGGCGAATCATGCCATTTATGCCCATTCCCATTTATGCCAGCACCAGAGGAGATACAAAAAATAAGGATAATAAGGAGGATAATGATAATAACAAGAACATAAGAACAGAAGAACAACAAAATTTATTAGAAAAATTTGAAATCATGGAGAAAAATTTAATAAATTCATATTTAAAGGTGGAAAAAGTCCTAAAAGAAAATGCTCGATAATGCAAGAGAAGCTTAGACAATATCTAGGAAACTATAAACGTGATATCGAAATAAATATAGAAAAGGAAATAGAAAAACATGGGAAATGGGGAGCAGCAGGAAAATGAAGAAAATTCTGATAAAATCAAAGAAGCGATAATTGGAAAAGATAGCAAACAAGAAGTAAAACATTTGGTGAGAAAAAAATTCTGATGAAAAAATGGAAAGGTCAAATGAAAACGGGAAAACGGATTCGGAAGTAAAAGAAAATGAGGAGCCGGAAAAACAGGAAGATGAGGACGAAATAATTGTAAACTGCAAAGTCAGGGTTGTACCGGCAACGCCAATACCAGAACGAATGTGGACAAAGTTCAACAGATATAAAATTTTAATTGCTATTTTAGGATTTGCGAACGAACTCCCACCATCGCCGAAGATTATGTTATGGAAGTCCATTAAGTGGAAATAAAATTTAATTCCAGATTTTGAACCACAACCTGGATGGTTTTTATTTACGAACCACTTGTCATCAACCGTGGTTGCATATTTTTTGAATTTTGAAGTTGGTATGAAACAAAACATTTTTGCTTTCAGCCAAGTTCGTCAAAGTAAACGGACGTTTTGCGGGAGTTCCCGTAAAAAGCGTGAATTTGGAATCTCAATTGTGAGATTGATAGTTTTGAGTGGAAATAAAGTTTTGAGTTTCACGTAAGTGAGTCTTATTAAATTGGAAGTTGTGGTTTTCGTGTCCTTTGAGGATATTCTTGCTTCCAACATTTTGAGCTGGCTGAAGCCTTTTAGGTTTAACGTCGGAATTTTAAAATAAAAAATTTCAGATAATAAACTAAATTAACTCAAATTTCCATAAGTGAAACTACTATACTTTGACAAAACTAACGCCTGAATTTCATTTGAAACTTTAGATTTTTCTCCGCATATGGAAATATTAAAAAGTAAAAGAATTAAATAACTAAAATAACTAAAGAGAACTTGAAAAAATAAAAAATACGTAGGAATATGGTAGTTTCATTTTCATTGTACTCGTAACCACGTATTCTGTGTTTTCGTTTTCTCATTTTCAATTTTATTATTTTTAGCTTTCCTTTCGACGTCTAATATGCTTTTTAAAACAGATATCAACGTCATTTTATTTATTTTATTATTACTACATTATGAAATTCATTTTATCACGATGAGTCTTGCACTGATATAATTCACAAAATAAAACAGCAGAAGAAAGCAAACGTTTGGTTTAACAAAACTTTCTATACCAACTATACGTATTAGATTAACTCAATATTTTTCCGCGCGGAGGCGTTCGCTTAATGTTAATCATGAATTGCTAGCTAGGAATTGCTACATAGTAGAATAAATAAATAAATTAATGAAATAAGTACAAGTATTTGATAAATTATTGTAAGTGGAAAGTACATAAGTTAACCCCCTTGAGATATAAGAATACTCGGCAATATAAAGTTTTTAACACTAATGCATCGCATTTGCACTTAAATAATATTATAGTATATAAGCATGCTATTATGAAATTTACGACGTTTAAGTTCGAATCCTTCCTTGTAGTTGTACAGGATATTATTAAATAAATGCATAATAAATAATTTATGTGCGCTAGCAGCTGCACTACAGTTTATGCAACATTGTTTCGTGAAACTAAAATCAATTTAATAATAGCAGTTAAATTATTTTTGCAGATGATTTCCTTTTCGAAAAAATCTAAATTAGAAAAATTGAAAATTCGTTAATAAAATATTAACCCACACCGCTGTGGGTTGCCGAGGTGTTTATGACAGTGAGTGCGTTTTAAATAAAAAATTTTAATTTATGAATACAAATGTCGGAATGGTTTATTTGGTAGGTCCTACGCCAGGGTTGCAATTTCAGCATTGAAAAAAAAATGGGAAAAGTATGTAAATGTAATTTTTCCATTCTTTACAACATTAGGGCAATTAAAAGTTGATGCAAATTAGTAACCGTAGATAGTTTATCATTTGTTATTCTTTGTAAGTTAACGAGGGATGATAATTAGAATAAGGACCATAAGCAGTGGAGAAAGGTTAGGTTTTATGCACGCAGTAATAAATGTAGGGTGATTATGCTAAAAATTGTTTTTTGAGAAAACCAGTGTAAAACTTTATAGCTTTTGCATTTTCTTTCGCTATTTTCAATCTAATTTAGACTAGAGTCGAGTTTGTAATGGTGTAGTGTAATCTGCCTCGTGTAGATACAGGACATTCGCTTCCAAACTTTCCGCGGTACAAAAGTTTTCCAGTTTCGTTCCTCGCGCACCTACATACATCCAACAATCAATTTCGCCAAAATTTGATTTCGAACAACTTTCTTAATCAAAAAATATATTTTTTTATATTTTACTGGAAGTTTTTGAGTATTCGGGAACCTCGCCGTGCTAAAACAAGGGAGTTTCCTTTCAATTTCCTTGGAAATAATTAAAGAAAGTTTTTCATCTGAGAAGATTTAATTTAAACTAATTTAGAAAATAATCTCCGGTTATATTTCAAATCAACTTATAGGACTTTATAAAGATACTTATGAACGTCGACGTTGAACGACTGATATTAAATTCTGGATAAGTTCAACAAATGAAGGAACGTCAATATTTTAGCTTTCTTCCTCAGGAACAGCTTTTTGCAGTTTTTTTAGAGCTAAACATTTGTCAATGTCTTAGGAATACGTTAATGTTTGTCAGTCTAGAAACAATTCACTTTAAACAATCAATTATAACCTCCACTTGCTTGCTTATTTAGTGATTTTGCTTTAAAAAAACTTGGAGATTATGTAAATTGCCGAAAGCTTCCAAATATCAAAGTAATGTCATATACCAAAGAACTTTTTTACGATTTCCAATCTACAAAAAATTTCAAAGATTTGTTTTTAAAACTTTTTATTAAATTTTTATAAAGACATTAAAATTGTTTTTCTTGATATATGCTTTTCTTTCTATTACAACTTTAATGTTAAGTTCGAATCATAAAGACGAGTTTTTCTTTTCTCAAGGTTTCCTTCAAAATGCACAGTTTTTTTCTCAAACTTTTCTGATTTTTTATTTTTCTGCAAACATTTTGTTTGCTTTTACTTCAAACTTTCTTTTTAATCCTCGAATTGTTTATATTATTTACTTTCCTTTTTTCAAGTTTAAACAATTTTTTCAAAAGCAAAAAAAAAAAGAACCGGGTTCGGTGGGTCATTCTCAGGGTCATATTTGAAACTACCCGATTCCTCGGATGTATGATGCATTGATCCATGTATTTTGTACAAAAACATGACTGTAATGTAAAATATTAAATTGTAAAATAAGAAATCCCGGACAATAAAATATAGCATTTGCTCGACAATAACTTCGCAGAAAGGATTGTTCGCTTATTTGTTATCCCTTAAATTTCTTATCCAAAAAAAAAACAACTAAGCAAGTGAAGTTGGAAGTTGAAAAGGCCGAACTTCTATTTATACTGAAGAAAAGTGTTTTTGCAAAATGCTTGTTATCTACCATTTCAGCAATTTATATCAAAGCTTAATAGAATTGGGACAAATTTTATGATCTTAAGAAAAGCTTTTAGGATATAAATATAAATTTATTGAAATATTCTTGATCGATGATTTTTTTATTCTATTTTACCCGAGTCGAATTGAAAATAAAATTAAATTAGGCAGAAGTTAGGAAATCAAACTTTTTAATAATTGCAGGAATTGACACTTGAAACACTCCGATCCAATAAAATACGAAACAGCTAACGAAAGACTTAGTTATTTTTAGATTAAAATTAATTTTTGAGTTAAAAGTTAAAATTTCAATGCACCAGACGTTTTTTCTCCCATGTCGAAAGATTTTGTTTGCGTTTAATTTGCAGTAATTAATTTCAGTGTTATTGTAGAGCTGTAAAGATTGGGTTAAAACTTTTTCAAGTTAATTAGGGTATTTTAATTTTTGTGACGTGGACAATAAAATTTGTCTTTATTAAAGGTAAATTTGCTAAGACAAGGTTTATATTTTCTCTTAGTTTAAAAGCAGCCGGAGTATTATTATTCCGTAAGCATTAAGACGATTCATTAGTAAAGGAATTATAATCTAGCAGATTTTCCAGTTTCCTTTTCCCATCGGTTGACTAACACCTGCCACCTTCCTTAAGATTATTTTCGAATTTGTTATTTAATATTACACAACTTATTAACTCTTGCTCAAGAATAATTACCTTTTTAATTAAAAAAACCCAATTTTCTTGTCGGAATTTTTTTTTTAATTCTAAAATCCGAGATGAAGATTTTTTCTACGGAAACAATGAAAATATAAATTTTTCTTATATAATAAGCTCTTTGCTGACTTAGTTTGTTAATTTTTAATTTTATAATGGGAATTTTTAAGAATGCACAGTCTTTGAGAAGAAGAGGAATTTTACTTGCACTCAAATCAGTAGAACGGACTTACGCAGGTTTTTGCTTCTGAGATTTTACGGCTTGAAGCTGAACGCACTTATAAATTTTTAATTTAATTTATAAATATAATAAAAACTGTTTTCTAATTTCGATTTCGATCTTCACATAAAAATCGGTGTTTTCCATTCTGTTGACGGTTTGTGTTGGACGTAAATAGGTGTAGCAATGTGTTTTAGTAGGCGGAGCCGTCCGCAATTGTCTTGAAGTTGTGCAACTGCTAACAACTTCTTATAAACCTACTTTAAATTGGATTAGGTCGATTTTATTACAGCCAAATTTAATTCCAGCATTAGTAATTTCGAAAATTTTCGAGTTTGGACTGCTTCAGAGATGTTTTTGTAAAAAGAATAGAGCATAAAGAAATTTTGTATACAGGACTCGGAATTCCAATGCCAATGATTTACTTGGAATTTTAAAGATTCTCAAAAAATTCCAATGATTTCCAACAAGGAGGAGGTAACTGTAACTGGGTAACTGTTTCCCCCAAACGACCCATCGAAACCAAAACCATCTAAATTCTAATTAAAAGAAAATATGTATTTACCCTCCCGAGTCTCATTTAGCTCACCCATAAATTTCTCCTGAATCTGCTGGGAAATAAATCCCAAGAATACTACAGATTAGCTTTTAGTATTTTTTCAATTTTATGAGATTTTCTTGGTTTTTCTAAGATTTTCTAGATTTTTTAAAATATCCTATAAATATAAATATTTCTGTATTTTGTGGGAATTTCCATTTCACAAGATGACCTAAGATTCTGAAATTTTCTAGATATTTCTGAGATTTCTTTGGATTTTCTAGAGTTCCTAGCTATCCTAGGATTTTCTACATTTCTTTAAATTTTCAAAGATTTTTTTGATATTTCTATTTCTTGGGTTTCTTGGGATTTTTTTAACATTTTTACGGTTTTCACTTGTACCCCAGATTTCCTTCTCGATTTTAACTAAGTGGAAATCGATCTGGAGATCGTTATATTTATACAAAACTAAAAGGAAATTTCAAAAAAATTTTTTATTTCTTTTGATTTCCTCTTCCTCGTGATTTTCTTGAATTTCTTAAAATTTCCTAAGATTTTTTACATTTTTTCGGATTTCCTATTTACTAAAATGTCTTAAAATTTTGAAATTTTCTAAAATTCTAAAACTCCTTGAGATTTTCTAACTCGATATTAACCATGTCAATATTTTAGAAAACCCAAAAAATGCACTAACACTTTTCAGAACTAAAATGTTTTTAAGTTATCAAAAGCAAACGTTTTCACCATACTATGGCATCATCAGGCGATGCATTAATCATTTTATAACTTAAACTATAACTAATACATTTTAGTTCGGAAAAGTGTTAGTGCATATTTTGGGTTTTCTAAAATATTGATATGGTTCATAGTAGCAGCTGAACTAACTCTCAACGAAGCTTTACAACCAAATTTAGAAGTTTTAACAATTAATTACCTAGTTTGCTATAGAAATTTCTGAAATCTAAAATGCAAAACTTGCTTAGACACAAAATGTAAACGGCAATCCGGGGGGTCTGGGGGGATGGCCCCCAGTGCATCTTTTGTTTTTTATTCGCGCATCCGAATTAAGGTATTACTTTTAGGCCTGGAGATCGTAGAATACCCCCCAGCATTAATTTTGCTGCGCGAACAAAAAGCTAAAGATGCACTGGGGGGTATTCCATACCCGCCAGATCCCCCGGATTGCCACAAAACAGTTTTATAGCAGCTGAACTAAATCTCAGCAAAGCATTACATCCAAATTTTGAAGTTTTTTAAAATTATGTTAAAATCTGTTTTTAAAATTCAATAAGCTTCAGTTGAGCTGCCGTTATAAAACTGGTTTAGACACCAAATGTAAGTGGCAGTCCGGGGGGTCTGGGGGGTGTTCCCCCAGTGCATCTTTTGTTTTTTATTCGCGCATCCGAATTAAGGTATTATTATTAGTAACAAATATTAAAAGGTACCGACTCCATAGTAATGAAGTAAATATCCTCAATGCTAGAAGGCCGTACAACCATCCAGCGTTCCCACTATGGACTATGGAGGGTTATTTTTAATAAATAACCAAAATAGTAAAACATATCCAAGGCTTTAAATATGCAACAGCTACATTGAAGCTCAATTATTAATATTTACTTGTGTTGGTTGGTAGCGGAACCAGTTTTTATTGCTAAAAATTAAACTCAGGGCCTATTTTACCATTAGGCGCATTAGGCACGTGCCCAATGGGCAGATAGGCTCAAAAAGAAAGAACATAAAATCGTAAAATAAAAATCAAATACTGATAAAATAACCCAAAAATTGGGCGTTCGATGCTATTAGTTACACTTGAATATAAGGGGCCCGAAAATTTGCTAAAGCCTAGGGCCCAACTCAGTTAAATATAAGCCCTGTGTAAAATTTTATAGATTTCCTAAAATAATAGAATTTTCTAAATTTTCTCGAATTTCCCATATTCTAAGTTTGCGGGAGGGAGGGCAACGGGGCTATCTAACCACCATAATTTTAAAAATCGTGGAGCCACTTACCACGTGCTATCTCCTAGTGGGGCTGTTGAATAGTTTGAGAATCATTTATGGAGAACTACGGATTAGTTTGATGCAATTTTAATTTCGTAGAAAATTAGTTTCTTTTTTTGTTATTTTATCGAAATCCTCATAAATATCGGATTAAATTTAAAATCGTAAAAACCTAAATATTCCATAGCCCTAATGATGTTATTTTGGCATCTACATAAAATTTAAAAAACATTTTTGTAGATTATATAATACTAAACAATTTCGAGCTCTTTAGCTTTTTGCAATGTTACAATAGAATAATTTTTTAGAATTTTTGTTTTGCATAAATTTCGGTTTATCTCCAATGCTAAAAAATCAGGTCCGGACTGGCGGGTGCAATATAGCGAATTTAGGAGGGGGTTAGGAGCTCCATCTTTTTTTCCTTAAAATCGATTGAAATCGAAAGTTTTTTACTATCTTTCTATTTTTAACTCTAATATTATATAAATTTCATAGAAAAATCTCTGAATTGCGGACTTTGTAGTAATTAATAATAAAAGTTATCTTTAGAATATTCAACCAGTAGACATGTTTTGAATTACAACAATTTTTATAATTTTTTGGAAAAAATTAAATTCGTGTGCTGTGTGTCTAGTCGGTTGATATAGAAAGTTATTTTGAAATGAAAGCAAAAAATAGTTAAATGTGGGATTTGGCAAAAAATTTTGAAATATTTCAAGTTGATTGTTTACATAAAATTTGTGGTTCACAAAAGGGGTTTGTAAAATTTAATAAATATTTTTTCATACAGACAAAGGAAACTATGTATATAAAGAATTATGAAATTAAGTTAGAGTATTTTTTATCCCAAAAATATATTATATTTGGTACGTAAGGTATTTTTTAAGTTAAGAATTGCGTTTATATGCTGTGGTGGTACTGGAGGGTAATTGAATTTTCAAAGGTTGGATAGACACAATAGAACTCTCAAAGATATCATTTTTATGTATGAAATGTGATATATTGGCCTAAAAATATTTATTTCTGCATCACTTACCATAACGAGGTTTCCTAGCCCTAATTTCAATTTGCCTAAAGATAAAAGCTTTTCTTGTTAACAATAAACAATCATAATCTGTTTGGTATTCTTTCAATCCTTTCAATCCTGGCACATTAAATACCTAATAAGTTTTGCAAAAAATAAAATTTTTGCCTGGCTGATATTTTAAAAAAAATGATGAAACGTCTAAGGCTTATAAAATAAAAAAGTACCAAATTCAATTGAGAACACTCAATTTTTGGTAGTTGTATTGAATAGTAAGGCAGTAAATGTCACTCGTACGTGGAAATGACAGCATTCGTGTCAAATTTGTACGTTCTACCTATGGGCAGACTCCGAGAGATCGAAAAAGCATTAAATATGATTTTCTACTAACTCAGCGATAAAAAGGACGATAAAACTGAGAGTTTCTCTTGTGTAGTGGAATAGATATTTCTGAATCGTTCGCTGGAAGACGATCGAATGCTGGACAAAACGAGAAGTGCTTTTTGACTGTGAGAGATAAATTCTAGGCGTAACTCCGAATTGTTTATTGCACAAACCAATGCTTTCATTTTTAAGACAAAAGAAATTTTGGCGCCAAAAAACAAATTAGCGCGGTAAATTCGAATAATCTCGTAAAATGCATTTTAATATGCTAAAAATCGATCCTGGCGTCGTAAAATGAACTTTTTTTATGAAATCAATAATTTACTTATGCCAAAAATGTAGAATTAAGTTATCAATCATTTTTTCATAAATTTGATTAAAAGCATTGTAACAGATGACTTATATTTTTAAAGTTACGTTAAGAATATAAATCATCTATCGAAGATTTTGGAAACTTAATAATGGCAAAAATTTGGTATTAAAATTGTTTTGTTTTTTGCCAACGTATATGTATCGTACATTGAAGAGGCAATATGACTGCACAGATTTAATAAAAATTTTATTAAGCATATAATATCTTTTGTTGGCAAAACTTTTGTTAAAACTCAAAAGCTCTGCGACTGCGAGCGAACTAATTTTTTGGGGTGAACCACAATGGCTTTTTCAAGAATATTATTTAATAAACGATTTAACAATGATTAACAATAATTCTGGCCTCCTAAAAAATTGCTTGTTGTTCGGAGAAGTATCCATCAGGAATTATTTTAATTTCAAGCGAACTAGCTGCAAAAACTCTGGCACTAAATCAATTTACTTTTTAAAACGACAAATTTTATTTAGTCCTTAACTGATTGATACTCCTACACAATAATAAAAAACATAATCAAAAAGTTTTGTTCTAGAAAGATGACTTTCTTGATGCTATTATATTTTTTGGAACTAATGGCAACGGCAAGCTTTTAGTAAAACTAATCTTGAGAACAAGAAAAAATTGATGATCCACTATAAAAAAATCCTTTCGAAAGTTTTTCTCTTTTAAATATTTTCTCGAGACAAACTATAGACCATTAAACGTTGCGACCTCGGGTTCGAATCCCGGCAAATCATCGAGATGCACTCCACGCGGTTCCCCTATCGCTGCAGACTGAGGGATATTTTGCGAATGTAACATGTTGAAAATAATGGTAATTTTTCTTTCAGATGAAACTGAGATGCAGTGGAAACTACAGTTGCTTTCTACGATTTTCTTTCTTAATATTGCTACTCCACTTCCAGATGTAATAAAAATAGGTAAGATTAATCTTTATTACTCGTTTCGTATTTCATTGTTAACGCGTCTTATAATCATTATTTTTTTGTTGAATTTCATTTTCTTGTGTAATTTTCCAAATGAAAATTTGTTTAACAACGTTCTCTTTGTATAGTCCCTGTTATTCAAATCCCATTTAAGCTTTATTCTTTTAGGACTTAATTTATTTTGTTTACTCAAAACGTGTTTGTTTACTCATCGCCGTGGGCTTTAAAACTCTCAACTTTAAGAACATTGATATTTTTAATATATTGTAGTGCTCTTTCTCTCTGTCCTCTTACTAAGAATAGGTCGTTGGTTCTCGAAAGTAAAATGGTTACATGGAAGACAATAAAAAACTGACAATCTAACAACGTATTTATTTGCAACCTGAACAAACAAGAACAATTTCATAAAAGCAGGACTTACACGAAATTCGCTAGACAGCACGTGTAACTCGGGCACTTTCTTCAAATATCTTCTTACAGAAACTTGTCTTGGTATTCGCGTTGTCAAACTTCGTGATCAATGAACTTTCCAAAAAAAAAACCTCCTTGGCTAAAACACACCTCCACTCCAACTTATCGGTTTGTAACCACACGACTTGCTTCTATAGCTCTCAAATTTCAACTTTATACTACCACTTGCCTCTCGGACTCTCTATTTACCACCCCCCTATACGACTTGCCTCTCTGGCTATCAATTTACGACTGACTGTTCTCTTCTTTATTTATCTTTTTTTTTATCTCCTTGGTTTTTCTTTCCGTGTTCAATTTTTATTGGTTCTTGCTATTTCCCTTTATTTTTCAAAAAAATCAAGATTAGAATTTTGTTTATGTTCCGCTGCTTGTGCTTGTTCGTGTACTGCCCAGCTGCATTCGTGTAAGTCGCTAAATAACAATAAA
Organism: Cantharis nigra; assembly: GCA_958510845.1. NCBI lineage: Eukaryota > Metazoa > Arthropoda > Insecta > Coleoptera > Cantharidae > Cantharis > Cantharis nigra. The sequence continues at coordinate 45,150,276 of OY294030.1, read as the reverse complement.
TAAATAAAATACACACATTAAAAATTTTACAACAATGAATTAATTTACTGCAACATCAAACTTAAACTAAACAATGTAACTAAAACTAACGAACAAACTTAACATGAAATGGAAAATAATTTTGAAACGGAACAAAAATCCTGCCTTTATTGTTCATCAGGTTGCAAAGTCAGTTCTTTATTTCTAAATTACGCAACTCACTTTCCATTTCTTTAACAGAACACAACAATATACAGGGTGAAGGTATACTAGCGAATTCATTACAAAATGTATTCTCTCATCATATAATTTTTACGCGCTAGCTAGCTTTAGGATCCAACACACAGTTCCACCAGGAATTGTTCAATTAAAACAATTAAGACTTAAATTATGAAAATAAACTAACTGGTAAATTTGAATATTATAACAATTTTGTACAAACAAAAATAATTTGATTGTTTAACTTTGAAAAGATAACTGCGAGGTTGTACAATCAACGAAGCTTATAGTTTCCCAAAGGTCAGCTTAGTCGATGGGATTTATATTTTTACTTTTATTTATTATAAAAACTTTAACAGTATTTTTACAAGTCTTTGTAATTTTGCCCAACGTTGTACAAAAACAAAAATTTAAATTAAACGTTAGTAATTCGTATGTAAAGACTTTGTTAAAATACAATTTACCATAATTGTTTTGTTGTTTGTTTGTTTGTTTGTCTTAAATTGTAATGATAAATTAAAATGTTTTCGAGGGTAAGAGTCAGCGTTTAATTACAAAAAAAAATTTAATTAGTAGGTACCTACTCAGTTTTCCAATGTGTGTTTTCGGGCCATACATACAATTTTTCAGTATTTGCTTTCACTTTTGTAATTTAGTCGCATTTCATAAAAAAGTTGTCACTTTGTATTTGGGGAAGCACAGCATTAGGGAATCTGTGCTGTTTTTATCTCCTAGTTTTATCTTATCTTGCAATGTCATGTTTGTAAAAGATTTTATCCCCTAGTTTTAGGCATCTTTATGGCAAATCTACGAAATTTTCTGTTTCCTTTCAAAATTGAAAATACAGTGAAATCTCGATTCACGAGCCCTAACCGGCTCTTTGTCGATAAGATCGTAAATTTAACTTCGAACGTTTTTCAGCTCATTTAGCAAAATTTGACCGAAATTTAAAATAACGATACACACAGGATTAGTGTAGTTAAGAAGCAGCTTAATTGATAATTATAAACTGAAGCGGATCCGTTTCGTTCACAAACTTTAAGGTAATCACCTTATTAAAGTTAGCAAAATTAAATTTAATTATCATGATAAAACTTTATCTTTTAATCTTCGGTTACTCAACCAAAACAAACTTGTTAATTTGTTGACCCAAAATTATCTACACCAATATTTTGATCCTAGTCGGAAACATAATTAAAGGTATTTAGCTAAAAATTGTTATATATTATAGAAATTATGTGTACGATCAAGAACCAGATAAAGATCCGAAACACTGCATCAATCCAATTACAGCTTTTTTTAGTGCCGGGTATTGGATAATAAACATTAGTAATAATCTTATTGATTCTTCTATATTTCACTACTAACCGTTACGGTAAGGACTTCTTTGTTTCTTGAAGAATACTAAAACTTAAAACTAATTAGGGGTAGAATTCGCGATAATACACAACACTTTTGGGTTGGATTAATAAAATTTAAACCACATCTTCGTTAGCTGTTTAGTAAAAATTTGGTAGGCCGAATTGTTCTTTCAGCGATAGTCGTAAATAATTGCTAATTTAATTAGAGCAAAAGCTTTCTAATACTTATTGCAAGGAATCAATCTTTAGTAATTTGATTTCTAATACCTGACACTTTGTGCATTTGTTGCCTAAAGCTATTAACCGTTAGTAATCCTATTAGCTTTACAAAGTCCGACCAACTAGGAGCAAAGCCATTATTACTTGAAGTTGCACATTAAAAAGAGTGGCCTAAATTCAATCTGTTGTAATTTATTGCGTAAAATGCTTAACACAACTTTGTACCTCACTACGTTAGCAATTAAACAATTATTCAGTTAGTTTTCCCTACAACAATAGTTATACTTATTAAAATATTAAAGCCTAGATGTTATTCTTCTACTTTCGTAATATATTTGTAGATGGCAGCAGAAACAATATTCAGACAATGTAGAAAATAATGAAAAATACAAATTAATAATTTGGAAAACAAATGTGTTTTTAATCCAATAAGTTTATTTGAAAATTTATTGACAGTGACATTCATCGTAATAACTTTTCAAATAAATCATTGATGGATGCGTTAAGTACACAGTACTTATTAAATATTTACATTTTATAGAACCGCACTAGTTATTTACGGTGGGTAAATTTTGTTTTATTATTTTATATTTTTAATGTAACTTGCCGGAGGCAACCATAAGACTTTTAACGACTTTTTTAAAGTTTTTAACCACGTGTTTAAGCATACATGAAAATTTTAATAACGTCCCAAAGCTTTTACACATTTAAGAGCCACTACATCAATATTGATCTTATTGATACTTGAATGGGGCAAGAGCTTTTTCAAGTTTTAACACTTACTTATGCATAAAGTACGTTTGATATGCATTTTAAAGGCGCTTTTAAAAATATAATCGTATTGCATAAAATTTTATTGCTGAAAATGTTCAATTTAAAATATATTTAAACTTTATCCCGGAATGTAATGGGTAGGTAGCAGAGTTCTTTTAAGAAAAAGTGTTAGAAAAAAAATTTAATCAAATTTGTTTGTTTACTTTTCTCGAGAATAAATCCCTCAGAAGTATTAGTATTCTGTTTAAAACCACGTAAATAAAACGTTAAATTCACGCTACAAATTAATACACGATTGTCAAATTGAAAACTTCAATTTTTTCATTTCGCAATTACATAATTAATTTTCTTTGTGCTATCCATTTTTGTATGATTACTTCATGCTGAAAACACACTTAGGATTATTAAAACAAAATGTACAGCCTTATGTGAACAAATAAAAGTACAAAAGTATTATGCTGCAAAATGAAATTCATACTTTATACATATTTATTTATTATAATTTCATAAAACTTGCAGAAAATTGTAAAATATTATTTAAAATTCTCAAAGGAAAATTTTATAGCTATTATGAAAGAATGCAGTTATTATACCATCATATTTGTTATACTGAGACAAACTCAATATGTTTTGATGTTCTTCCTGGACCATTTGGCTAATTTGATCGAGAGGTTACTGGCTAATTAGCTAAATAGACCACAGCAAGCAACTAGACCGTATAATTACTTATTTCGTTGATATACAGAGTGCAGTAAATAAATATTCTCCACAACGCTTCACAAATCCACAATGCATTTTATAATTAAAAATATCTACCCCGACTTGCGTTAAGAATAGGAAATAAATATTTTTTTTTGGTTTTGATTTTCGTGTGGGGGTCATTTGTTTTCAATGTGTGACTTTTTTCTGCAATTTTAAGGATTTACGGCAACTGAAATATTTCATATTCCAAGAAACAGGCTGCAATATAAGTTATTACATATTTTTACTCAAATCAATTCTAAACGGTTAAATTGCAGCCCCAATTCAAGGGAAAAAATCTGAAACTTAGATTTTTTTACACAAAGATTAACACACCAAATATCAACGCTGAGATTTACTCCCCTTTTTTTCTAAAAATTCTCAAAGTTTGGAAATGCCACAAAATTATACGTTTCAACATTAAACTGGCCATAGGTTATACAAATTGAGAGAAGTAAATATTTATCTAAAAATTATTTTCTTTGAAAAATTTTGCAAGCAAAGGAAAGTTTAAGTTATCTTTGTTTTGCTATTTGTACAGAAAAGTCAAGATTTACTTTGTTTTAATTAATTATTCAAAATTAAAATTAAATAAAGTAGGTATAATTTGCTGAAAAAATGTGTTGGAGTTAATTCGCAAAGTAAAAGTGCGATTTTAAAAAATTCAAATAAAGATTAGATGAACAAAAGCTATAAGAACAGAAAAGTAAGAGAAAATAAAAGGAAAGAACTCCAATTACTAAATAATATATTGGTAAAATAAAATTAAGAAAATTGACGAACAGGTAAACTTTTACATATTAATAAGTTACAATTTTAAAAAGAAAAGTGAAAATAGCCGCACTTGCTTTACCATTTCATTTACATTTAAAAAGATTAAAATTAAAAGCAAAATTTACATTTATAAATTAAAATAAAAAATTTCCAGATTTGCAAATACTGTTACGTAATAATGTCAGTTTCAACGTAAATTTTAAAAATAAAACAGATTACATTTTTATTTTATTTTATAGATTCCTATACAGAAAAACTTTTTGGAAGTTTAAAATTTAATATTTAATATTCCTCATCTTCACGGTTAGTAAAAGAATTACTTTTTCTGCTAGCTGTATACCCAGCTATTTTGCAACACAAAGAACCCCGCATCATTCTTATAGGAAATAACTATTTGTGCAATGAGTAATGAAAAGTGCCATTTTCCGTACTAGGCGTGATGTTTTTTATCGAGGCTTTAGCCGAGATAAAAAACACGCCGTGTACGGAAAAAGAAACTTTTCATACGTGTTTCACACAATATTTTTTCTACTATTGTTAGAATAAGAAACAAAAAAATTGACCATTTAAATAATTACGAATAGATGGCGCTGCAGTTGTCTGATATAGAAAAACTTTTGGCATGGGGTACACATAAGTTTTGACTTGGCAGGTGGAAAGCAATGGAAACTAGCAGACGTCGTCGTATTGCACAAACCTGGTAAAAACAAGACGTTCCCGCAGCACTACCGTCCCATCAGTCTCCTCTCCACAATTGGGAAACTGATCGAGAAAGTGATCCTCACCAGACTTCAAGAATAATTGGCACAACACAAGATAATTCAAGATGAACAATTTGGTTTCCGCCCCGGACATTCAACAACTCTTCAACTAGTGCGAATCATCGAGCACATTACGTTAGCCTTCAACAAAAAGGAATCAACAGCTGCTGTTTTTCTGGACGTCTCGAAAGCGTTCGACAAGGTTTGGCATGAAGGTCTCCTGTTCAAGATGATCCAAGCAAAGATTAAGCCTGCACTAGTTAAACTGATCGCTTCCTACCTGAAAGATAGGAAATTCCGAGTCAAGATCGAAGGAATCCACTCCTCCGTAAGGAGGATCCTGGCAAGGGTGCCCCAAGGCTCCCTGCTCGCCCCGATTCTGTTCTGCCTGAACTCCCACGATCTCCCACGAACGGTGGGAACGATCGGCGCACTATACGCAGACGACAACTCTACTCTGGCGAGCTCACTCAGCATCAAAATCGCCGTTCGCCGCATTCAAGAGGCCCTGGACGCTCAGGAAGCATGGTACCGCACTTGGCGTATTGAAGTAAATTCGGACAAGAGTGCGGCTGTTCTGTTTTCTAAACGACATCTGGTTCCTCAAGATGTGACGATGTTCGGAAAGAAGATCCCCTGGGTTTCCTCGACAAAGTGCCTTGGTGTTATTTTGGACAAGAACCTCTCCTGGGTTAAACACATAGACAATGTAAATAGTCAGGCTCGAAAAGCCGCAAACGCCCTCAATCCACTCATCGGGAAAAACAGTTCCATTGCACCAGCCGATAAGATCCGTTTATACAAGGCCCTCATCCGTCCGATCCTTTCGTATGCAGCCCCGGCGTGGGCATTCGCCTCGAATTGGCAGATGAACCGGATCCAGGTCGTCCAGAACATTTGCCTAAGAAAGGCCTCCGGCACTCTTCTCCAGCCGAACCGTTACATCCACTCAGAAGCAAAGGTCCCGTACCTCCTCGATTTCATCCAAGAATTGACTGAGAAATTGTATCTAAGAAGTCAAGACATCGAAAACCCCTGGTCTCCAACCTGGGGAAATACAACATGGCAGACTTTCCACGACATAAAAGACCGCTAAGCATCCTGGCTCCACCAGGAACATAAGTATCTCTTTCCTGTCAGACATCATCTCATTTCTCTTATTTTCAGATCTTAGAGGAGAAACAAACCCCCCCCCCCCCTCACCAGATTCACGGATCCTAAGTATATTTCTCTCGTAATTACTAACCGCTTGTTTTTCAGGAAGTCCAACCGAGTTCTGTGGTCAAATACTGCTCTGGTATTATTTGCCCACAGTGCTCCTTGGCCCACATAGGTGTTTTCGTGTGGAATGGGCTTGTGTGAATGGTGACTCCGCGGTCGTTTGCTCGGCGTGCCTTTTCGGCCACGCCCCTCCTCCCCAGCTCGTTTCAGATACCGGTGATTAAATTTTCTCTCCTGCGCCCGCCTGTATTCACAAAAAAAACTGTCTATTTTGCCCGCCTGTACTCGCTCCAAAAATTCATATTTTTGCTCGCCTGTACTCAACCAAAAGTTCTATAGTCGGATCGCACTTCTATTTTTCTCCCCGCTCCCACTCTCCTTCCGGCTCTCTCACTTTCTTTTTCAACAACCGCCCCCTCGCACTTGCATTTTCCTCCCCGGCATCTTTCATGAACGACGAATAGAATTTCTTACCTCAGCATAATTCTCTCTCAGTTAATAAAAATTTTTTGATTGTTTTATTCTTCTCAACCAATAAATTTTTCTTCTTATCAGACAGGCTCGACGCCACCTCCGGGTTAAGTAATTCCCTTAAAAAATTACCCATGCCAGTTTTTCTTTCATCAGATGTAGGAGATTAAGGCGGCACTAACGTGCCGCCACATGCTCTTATTTTGCCATTTCTGCTTTGCTTTGCTTGTGGAAAGCATACTTACCTGGCGTAGGGGTTTACCCAGCGTACGCGCTGTCCCGGTTTAAAAACAATCAAACAAATATTATAAATGTAAATGTAAATAATACGTCTGCTTCAACGCAGAAATCTGCCTGCGGGGGTGTAGTAATCTCGGATTGCTCACATATCACTGTAAATATTTATAAAATTTATAAAATACAAAAATTGTTGTAACTTGAATGCGCATTTGCGAAAAAGTAAAACGCACTGGTGCGTGAAAAATTACTTTTCCGCACTAGTGCGTGAAAAAATCTACGTTACCTTACTGAAACGAATATCGAAAAGTTACACTTTTTCAAACACTAGTAGAAAAATGTCTTTCTGTAGATGTGCCTGATTTTTGGAACAAAATCAGCATTCTGAACAAATGTCTCAATGGGCACAACCTGATGTAATGAGCAGTTTCCGAATTATAAGTTCTAAAAGGTCCAGATTTAACAAGACAAAATCAATTTTGACTCGATATAATATGTGATCGCCAGTCGAACATGGGTGGGGATGTACAGTGGCTGACCAAAATATTCGAATTCTCCTATGTTAACAATGTGAATTGCACATTTGGAAACCGTTTTTTTACATATAAAAATTGCATTTACAACGAAACTTTTTAACATTTTTTGCTAAAATTGTCATTGTCTTACTACTTACTATGTACTGAATTTCCCCTTAAATTTACAAAACGCAGGTGTCAATCCGGGGGGTCTGGGCACTTTAAGCGAAATACCTCATTGGTAAATATCTCATCTGAATCTATGTATGCCAATTCGATGTATTTGGTAAATAATGTACAGACTCCCCGGATTGACACCTACATTTTGAATTTAAAAATCACTGGGGACTTACAGAGGCTAACCAGAGACGTTTTACCCTGTAGGCTGAAGCCTAACGTGCCATACTCTAAGAAGCGCTAGAAATTTAAAGAATTCCGGGGATTTTAGACGCCGCCGCGTTCTGCTATCCCGAAAAGTGAAAAAATCTCCTAATTTAAAATCTCACATGTTCAAAAATTAATTAAACATGTCTCTTTTAGTAAATAAACATAGGTAATCGATACACACAGCCGGGGGAGGACTGATTTTAACTTAAGGCGCCTTAAAGCCTAAAACCTGCCTGAGGCTAACGAAAATATTCAAACCCTCCTATGTTAACAATGTAAATTCCACATTTTGAATCCGTATTCTGACATATCAAAATCGTTTTCACTGCAAAACGTTTTAGACATTTTTTGTTAAAATTTTCATTGTCTTTAATTTTGTTTCTGTACAATTTTTAATTTTGTCGCCCCTTTCTTGACTGGCAGCGACTTAAAGAAGACTGTAAAAATCAAAAATATTATTATCTGTATCGACGGTGGAAAGGAGACTTTTTGCCCTTCCACCGTCGATACGTACTATGTATGTACAATATCTATTTACTTAATTGCCCCTTAAATCTACAAAATGTAGGTTTCAATCCGGGGGGTTGTGCACCTTTAGTCAAGTACCTCATTGGGAAATATTTCTTTTCTGAATCTATGGCAATTTGATGTATTTAGTAAAGAATGAGAGCATGGAATGCCCTCCAGTGCATTTTAAGCCAAATACCCCATGGGTAAATTCGATGTATTTGGTAAAAAGTGTACTGGAGGGCCTGTCGGTCGCCATGACCTCCTAGTGAGGGGATATTGTGTGATTCTATTCACACACTTATATTAAGTTTCTCTTTTGTAATTAATTATCTATGCAGTATAACGTGAAAAAATTTAAATGTTGCAGATATTCGACCTTTTAGTCTCTACATCACTAAAGTCGAACCCCTGACGATAAATAAAATTTTGCAAGTGAAATTAGACTTCTCTACAGATTTAACGTTAAATCAATTTCTGAATTTAAAATTACACAATAAGCGACATTTGGAGGAAATAAAACAATTACATTTAGAGAAATGTAAGAAATATTTATGATTTATAAGCTGGAAACGACATAAATAAAATTGTATCTAGTTGACATGAAAAATGTAGAAATTTAAATTTATCCTATGCATTCTTAAAGCTCTTGTTTTCTTACAAAATTCCAAGCAGTCCAATTATTAAGTTTTATATTATTAGGTAGTAAGTATATAGAAGAAAAAAAAAGATTAAAAGTGTCCTAGTAAAATTTCTGGTGAAAGAAGCTCTTAACAAAATAGTCGTCCTGATAATAGTTCTCTAAATAAGGATTGAAACAACTTGACGAAATATTTATGTTTTAGTATATCTTAAAATATTTCTGGTCTCGATTCTTTTTATATGATTTTGGAATTCGTCCATTTTGATGAAACGATCGCTCAGCCCATTAAAATGTACCTTTACGACTTGGAGAATAACTTTATTACAGTTTAAACCCTAACAAAAGCTAATTTGTTGAACGAATGATCTTATTTTGTACATAAAGTTGTAATCTCACAAAGAAAGCTACATAATGCTGAGAAGTAAAAGGACTCGGATAATTGTAGCAGCAAATTTAAATCTAATTTTCGCTTAAAGTAAGTATGACTTTTATTCTGATTGCTTAAGCGCTAAAGAACCTTCTAACGATTTCAAATATCTTCATTAAACAAAAATTTCCTTGGATAAAATAAGGACGAAAATGTAATTTTACGAGTAGTACCTAACATTTCATTACACAAATAACTTTATTTTAAATTTAATAAATTTTGTTAATTTCCTAATTCCATTAAAGGGAGGAAAATTATGTTTTATGATGTTTGTATAATATGCTGCGACACTTTAATATGATAGTTTTTGGAATGGAGTCTGGACTTTGTCGTAATACAAAATCAATACTTTGGTGCTAGTAATTTGCCTTTGCAAAAATTTATTAATTTTATTCTCATTTCCTTCTGCGGGTGATGGGTACCTTACGCGTTGTGCGTGTGTGTTTAAGGAAAAATTATAATGAACACCTGAGGCGGCGTCATATGTTGAGAGCATATGTCGTGTGCGGCTGGGAGCGGTAAAATAAACTTGTGAATTATTTGGAATCAACAAAAATCAAGCTCGACTATAATTGACTTAATAATTGAGTACCTACCAAACCTATCGATATTTTATTTAGGTAAATTAATTGAAAAACTTTCTTTGGCGAACAAAAGTTGAGTTTTGTAAGCTCTTTGAGTTTGTAAAACGAAATGTAAAAAGAAACTACAACCCCAATTTGCGCTAATTAAATGTATTACCTACATTAATTAATCTCATTTGGAGAAATTAAAAATTAACGAGATTAAACGAAAAAACAAAGAAGCTTAATTAGAATTTCAAATTAATTAGTAAATTTCGTTATTGTTAGGTACACAAAATCGGAAATTGAATTTATTGAATTATTAATGCTGATTATTTTATGTGCCAAATTAATAATTCACTTTGAACTTAATGATACTATCCAACCAGTTACATGCAAGTTCCGCTTAAAAGCTTCTTTATGCAAACTTTCAGGATGTGAATTTCAGGACATAAATCATACATTAGGTTGTATGTGCTTGCGTACCAAACTCACCCAGACCCAGATTACCGGTCCAAGCTAAATAACTTATTAAACTTTGCGTATCTCAATTAGATAGTTTCGTGAATAAAATGTTAAGAAAAATTTTATTTTTGCTATTTTAAGAATTCAGGCGATTCATTTTTATCCTTTCATAAATTTTATGGCGTTCGAGAATATCCAATAACGAGTTCGTGATTTATAGTAACCACGAAATAAAGCAAATTTCGGATAAGTAAACCAAGTTTAAAATTTAGGGCTTCGTTTATTGTTCAGTTGTATGTTGTTATAATGTAATAATTTAATATTTTAGTTTTAATAAATTTAAGAACAAGTGCTCTTGATGTGGGCGTTCTACTTTATTCTCAAAAGCTCAAAAATTTATCACCGACCATTGTTTCTCTACCAATTTATATTGTTTTCAATTTTATCAATGAAAACACAGACACATTTATTTGTTTATTTATTACTTATTACTGCTTCATAATAAAAATAACCAACTTCTATCAAAAAATAGTACATTGTTCTATTAGGATTCAAAAGCAAACTTTTTATTACAAACCTCAGTAAACTTGGTTTACAGAAATACAACAAAGGCAGAATTTGAGAGTTTCTCACAACTTCACTTAACCTCGCAAAGGTAATCTCGAACCGAAATTTCGGTTTAACAGAAATAGAACATCTTAAAAAACATGTTAAATTACTGAAGTAAAAATTTTGACTATCGGCTGGCAGTTTTTGCCATGAAAATTCTTTAAATTGGAAATTAAGTGCGGATTCACACAAAGTTCATCGAGGGGGTAAATGAGGCTGAACCCAGGGGGGTAAGAATTTAGGTATATTTTTAAAATTATAACAAAATTAGGTGTCAACCCCTTGCATCATCTTTTGCCAGACGATCTAGGAAAATAGGAAATTTAGAAAATTATAGAATATCTTAGGGCCAATCCCACCAAACAAAAGAATCGAGTTTTAGACAAAACCTAGATTAAAATAACAAATTTAGCATGGATTACCGAGGTAATTTAACAAGTTTTGTCTGGTGGGATTGGCCCTTAGGAATTTTAGAAAATCATATGAAAGCCAATAGCTCAGAAAATCTCTGAAAATTGAAAAAGCAAAAGAATTAAAATAAGGAAATTTTGAATTAAATTGTTTTTCCTGACTGATAATTTAATTTCCCTGACTTGGCACTAAAAATGAGAAATTCCCTGACTTCTCCCAGACAAACTTAAGAAAATTCCATTACTTTTCCTGATTTTCCGAACGAGTGGAAACCCTCCATATAAATAATACTCGAATGGTAGTTATTGAGATAAAAGTAGACAAAGAATAGATATTTTGGGTACAAGGTAGGAAAACTAACATTTTTCCATTCAAGGCGCAGTTTTACGATCGAGGCCTTCGGCCGAGATTGTAAACCGAAGCCGAGAATGGAAAAAGATAGTGTTTCACGAGTATCGAACAATATTTTTACTAATTATGTTTCAAAAAGAACCAATAACATAATATTTTTTATACCTAAATTAAAATGAATTTACTAAATATTTACTCAATTTACAAAAATATACTTTGTGAAGATAGATACATAAAATTTAAATTTGACAGTTGGTAGCCCATTGGTTGCCAACCAATGGTTGGTTATTTTTACTTTGTGATATTCAAAATTGTGTAGTAAAGTACATACTTTTAAAAGTGTACTTTTCCACACACTTTTAAACTGTGCGGAAAAGTAGTACTTTTCCGCACACTTTTGAATATCACAAAGTAAGACTTTTGAAACATGATTAGAAAAACATATTTTCTTAGCTTATTACGATGAGGAAAGCACAGACCCAATACACCAGATTTCTTTTTATGACATTTTCTTGGATTTCTGTAGATTTTCTCGGATTTCCTAAAATTTTCTTGGATTTTCTTTTGCATTGTTTCATTATTTCTTTTCAAAAAAGTTAAAAACCAAGATTATCTGTAATTTCGAAGATTTCCTTAAATTTCCTTAGATTTCCCCTTAGTTGTACAACAAATTTCCTCAGAGGTTTTATCCTCGGGGTTTCGTCCGACTAGTGTCGGCAGCTATGATCGACTTGAAATTGCTTCGCAATCGACCTGTTGGCCACCGCAGATCTACAGTATTCTAAAGATTTTCTAATTTTCCAAGATTTCCTTTGGATTTTCAAGAAAATAGTATTCTTATATTATGCTGCAGATTTGCAAAGATTGTTTAGAATTTCCTATTTCTTGGATTTCTTTTCATTTTTGTATATCACCATTTTCCCTACGGTTTTCAATTTAGTGAAAAACTAGGAAAAAATCGTCGAGAATATCTTGTGTACAAGTGAAAAGAAATCTAACGACATTTGGGGAAATGTGAGAAAATTACAAAACAGAGCAGGAAATTCTGGAAAATCTAGAAAATTCTAAAGTATCTTAAAAAATCTGGAAAAATTCAGAAAATTTTAAGGCCAATGATATCTCAGAAACTTGAAAAAGCAAGAAGAAGATCGCTTATGGTATTTTTAATATTTTCTCAATTTTCCCCCGTTTTCCATTTAGTTAGTAAAAAACGAGTGGAAAGTCTGAAGAAATCCTGGAAATTTCAAGAAACTTAACATCCAAAAAAATGTAAAAAACTCTAGAATTTTTAAAGAAATCTAGTAAATCTTAGAAAAACCGAGGAAATCTTGGAAAATTGCAAAAATAAAACACTTATCGAAGTATGCATTTTTGATAAGAATTTAGGTATAACATATTATATTTATCAAATTTTAATAGATATTTTGGTTTTTGATGGGTCCCAGGGGGGGGGGGACTTGTTAGCTTTCCGAAAATCCATATTTATTGTGCAATTAGTATTAAAATTAGTTTGAAATTAAAATTTAGAATTAGCCGGATGCAAAATTAAATAAGAACTGTATTGTTTTGAAAAATTTATAAAATTTTCTCAATAAATTTTTTAAATAAATAGCTATTTTGCAACAACAGCCAGATTTCAAAAATTGATAATTTCATCCCAAATTTCTTGAATTTCACAGATGACTGGAAATAACTTTACTTCTCATGTTAAATTTTGCAAAACAACATCTAATTTAAAATACTGTTTGCACTCTTACAAGAAATCTGCGGCATGCTTCGTCTATTAAAACAAGTGCTGCAACTATTTACGTTGACTACACAAACCGTCAACGGAATACATCTTTTCAGAAGCAGACCGGAAGGTGATCTCTACGAGACAATAAAATAAAAGAGATCAGAGAATCAAATAGAAAACGTCAATCAAATTCACTTCCTGTATTATTTCTACGCTGATGATTGTTTTTTATATTTTCCCTGTCATCCCTTACTAAAAAACAATATTGACAATAATATAACAGATTTTTACTTAATATTTTCAAACTATAATTATTTGGTATATTTTCAAATATATTATTTTGAAATACAATACATATGTTACGCATTAAATCAAACTTTGGGATTATATTGTTCTGTTTTGATGTTTTTTGAAACAATCATTTGTTCGGTTGTTCCTAACAGTGCCAACGCTGCCGATGAGGCTTTTGTTTGGTGTACCAGTACAATTATTTAAAATTTTCTAACTTTTAACTTACCCATTGTTAAAAATAAGTATAATAGACCTGGTATATATAAAGCAACAACAAAAAAATTATAAATTTAACCCTTCGAATGACATGTATAATGCGCAATATTGCCATGACCTTTTGCTGAAATTTTAATTTAGGAGATTTGGGAGCCAGCTTTTATTATTTAAAACACAGTGTCGAGAGCCGGGTACCTCGCGCTAATAAGAATTAATACGAAATTCTCTCGTAGAAATTAATATAATATAAATATCGTGTTTATATTGAAATACAAGGTCTTTAAAGATTTATACAGTTTGAACAAAGAATTGCCAATTCAGCAGTTAATGCGATTTGATAAATCAAATTTCATTATTGCAAGAGTAGTAAGTTTATTTTTAAAATTTCGAGATAACCGCGTAGAGAAATTTTCAATTTTGAAAAATAAGACAAATGAAAGTCGAGCCAATATTGCACAATAATCCTTTAGGAAAATATTGTTGTAACTTATAAAAGTTTCTGGAATCTTTGTTTAATCGGTTCTGATTTATTTGCTTTATACTACATAGAAGTTGTTGGAGTTCTTTTAGTATTGGAAATTAAAGTTTGTCAATCCGATAGAAGACAAGGTTTTGTTTATAAAACGCGCATTATCGGATAATCGGAAAAGTTTGTAAATACTGAACTCCTAAAGGATGATCTAAATAATCATTTTGCGGTGGGTTAACTTTTATTTTTGTAGCTTATCAAAGGGTTCCATAAAATCTACACATAAACGAGAATTTAGAGAAAGCAGTGCATGCGACTCGTCATGAGTGCAATAAAATTTCTCGTGTAGCGAAATTTTAGAATTTAATTCGGTATGGTAAATGTATGTAAATATCCTTATCTCGAATATTCGGTGTATATTCAGCTCTTATGATGAAAATGCAGCACGCACCGCTAATTATATTAATGAACAGAATAGTTGACACGTGTTAGCATAACAAACGTTTGCTAACTGTAGCTAACAAGTGTAATTATAGAATGCGTACAAGTAATTATGGCTTGCTAGCGAAATTCTACGATCTGTTTAACACAAATAGCAAAATGCACAACCTCCTGTGTACATATCACACGGTTGCGGTTAAGATCGTTGATACATAAATAACAGGAGAGCTCACCCACTGGAAACTATAACGCCAAAATAATAATTTCATTTCCACGCAAACCCATCAACTTGATAATGGCGTAAAATTCCGAAACATTACCTTGCCGATTTGATTTGCGCCATATTATTCCTCCGTCCCTTTTTACGAACAGTCGGTTAATGGGTAATGAATTTTTCATCGACTGACAGTCGTGGAACAAACGGAATTCGCAGAAAAGAAAACTTCATTACTTTGCACTTTTTCCACACACTTGCACTAATGCGTACCAAAAAATTAAACATATTAACACAAATTCTTATCTTTATTGGCGCCCTTTTAGTGCCCAAACGAGCAGCAGAAGGAAAGATAACCGGACTGCAAAAAGTAATATTTATTAGAAGGAAAAATTTTAAATTAGTTTTCACGATTGAGAAAAACAATATAAATGTTTAAGTGAACCACGCATAGGAAACAGCCTCAAAAATTACTTTATATTACAAATAGCATTTTTATGCTTTTTCCATTTTTTACTTCCCTTATTTGAATGAAACCCACCCTCGTAAATTACTGCATCGTGATGGTTTGCTTATAAGCTCCGTAATAAAGGTGAGAGCACCATCGCCAAGCTACGTAAGAATTTTTATTAAATTATTTGCACTTTACTTATTATGAATAAATGAGTAAATAAGGTTAAAAAGTCTTTAATATTTTATATATTCATATAATTTAAAATAAATTGATCGGGGCTGTTACTGTAAAATTTCATAAATAATAAAGTGGTTTCACCATTATGGCTGATGTTTTAAAAAGTAAAAATATGAAAAAAACTCCATCAAATTATCCAACTCCTGCTGGTCTGTCTACAGGTGGTTATTAAGAAGTTTTTCGAACAAATGCGAATTTTAATAAGGCGTGGGAGTACAGCTTTTGACAAAATATGTAAGTAAAAAATACAGAAATATAAAAAAAAATCTAGAAAAACACTTAAAACCATCCGGGTACATGAGCTTTGTAGAAAATTCATTTTTGCAATATCTTATTGATTTTGATAGAAAATAAGCTCCCCACTTAGTCAGCTAGACGTAATTAAGTTGAATTGATTATTGCATTAAATAATGATCAGATTATTAACTTGATAAATTATATTAGATAAAAGAAGTGGTTGGGTTTCGCAATCGTTCAGTTTTAATAAATCAATCACTCTTGTATTTTACTTTATTCAATAATGCGTACAAGATGCTGGCCACTTGGAATTATATTGATTTTTGGACGATTTTCCACGAGAATTAATTTATAAAATAAATAATAAAAAAATATGTTAACAAAGTTCAACAAGCTTGTAAGTAGGTTACTACATCAGTTTATAACTTTACATAGATTATAAACTCGATAACTTATAAGTAACATAATTAATAATAAATAAAAAAAATAAGTTGAGCAATCTTACAATAGATAGGAGCAGTTTTCAAAAAATGAAAAAGGAATGGTGTGGAACTCGATTGCCTCGGTTGTGCGGCCCGAAGGCCGCACTGATCTGCTGCGTTTTTGCTAAAATTTAGTTTTTTATTTAATTTAATTATCAATTTTAAATAATTAAATTTTTCTTAGTTTTGTTATTCCATAAAGTGGAAAACTGAATCTAAAGCTGAATATCGGCTGATTCTGCATTTTGATTAGCTGACGCAGGGCAGTTTCAGATGGATTTCAGCCGCAAAATTAGCAATTCAGCTTCTGACGTTACTAAATATCAGCAGCTGACCCAGCTGCTTCAGCGTGCTGGTAGTTGATATTCAGCAAATAATGTTACTGGGGTGAGGAACTCGATTGCCTAGGTTGTGCGGCCTGAAGGCCGCACTGATGTGCTGCTTTTCGGCAATCTTCAATTTTTTTTGGATAACTAAAAGTGAACTAACAGGAAATGCGTTACGGAATTAATAATAGACAGAAGGACATGACTATTTATATTGCTATACATTTTTATTTTGGGTAAAATCAACTTGGAAATGCGTAGTTTCAAAGTTTAAGTGAAATTTACCTCTTCTATAGCTTAGGCTATAGCACGGTTAATCCGGCCATGACCAGTGGGTCTTTTTGACACAATAACCTTCTAGTTATTATTAATAATTATTGTTATTTTCTTCGTTGTCGTCATTTTAACGTAAAAGTAACGTTTGTATTAAGTGTTTTTAAAACACCGAAGATAAAACACCAAAAACAAATACTGAAAAACAAAAATTATTTTTTTTATTTTTATGATGCCTCTAGATCTATTTTCTGGGTATCCGGACGATTTTTCCTCGGACGATTCATGCTGTAACGAAAATTTCCTTAGCCCCCCCCCCGAGAACCAACCGAATTCCCAATCTCCGACCCCGCACACAAATTGTGCCCATCAGTGCAGCACAAAAAATCCACCCAAAGTTATAGCTGACAACTGATAGCACCAACAATAAGCCAGGCCGGAAATCAAACAATTTCTCTTCCCCTCGTGGGGTCTCCAGAATTTTCCTCTACACGCTGGGAAACGATCAACCAGCTTTATTTTACTGTAGAAGCCCTAATAGATGTTAATCTAGCTGTAATAGTGCGGAAAGCGAGGGACGTAAGTTCTCTACAAGAAGTATGCTGCCAAGCGGCAGTTGCAACCGAACACCGAAAAGTCGCAGCTACTCGTCTCAACTATTATCCTTCGGAGAAACATAACTAAGAACGAGCAGCTAACGCTAATTGTTGAACCCAAATAATTAAATAAATTTAATAATATTTAACGTTAGAAAAATTTGCCAGCGAAGATAAAGCTATCAATAGATAACCGACAATGGTGGGTTCCATATAAAATAATTTACCTTTACAAATTATTTAAAATAATTATTCGGCAATTCGGAAGCAAATACGAGATTCCCAGTCAGTACCAAACAACAGATCAAACGAGTTAAAAAGAATATCGTCATAATTAGGTCTCTACGAAGTTCATTAAAAAATAACAATTTTAATTCTGATTACTTTAGTTTTAACCAGTGGATATATCCAGACGATGAATCCTTCCCGGATGGACAGTCCATTGAATGAAACGTCCGCAGGATGAATCGTTCTAGAACCAAAAAACTAGAATTAAAATATACAAAACCTTGATAAGATGGGAGGATTTAAGAAAAGATAATAGGAAAAATACTCGGCTACGTAAAGATTACTGATTACTGGGTACTAGGACACGTGATGTAGACTCATAAGCAGAAAACCAATAAAAAACTGATGAAATGGAAGCCCGATGTTGATGGACCTAAAGGTAAACCAAGATGCAGCTACAACTGACCTCAAAATGATATAAATAACCAATTGGAAGAAAAAACCCTTTGATTGAGCCGTAGAAGAGTCGAAGTCAATTAATCATCCAGGACGATTCTCTTAAATCATCTCATCGGTTACTACCGGTTGTGTATATTTTAATTCTAGTTATTTTTTACCATCATAATAATTTTGATATTTAGACTTCAAGAAAAGGTCGTATTTAAATGGTTTCTCACCTCTATGACAATTAGTATGACTCGATCTATGTTGGTATTGCGTAGATTGTCGTTCTTTGTGGAGATTTCTTATTATGCTTCTCACGGGTGCATTCGCTCTTTCATCAATATGTTGTATTTTATCAATTAATTGTATTTTCTGCAATCGAATACTTTCAATGATATTCTTACGCAAGTGTAGTATTTCCAGTATTATAGTCTTAATAAATTGTAACTAATGGTAGATTTTTATCCAATAGGGTAATACCTTCCAATAACCTACCCAAACTAAAAAAAAACTAATTCAATGTCATATCAATTTGGCGCCCTAGCAGGGACCCAAATAGAATGTGGGTTAAATCAGAGGCCATAAAGAGTTATCCTTGTTCCTTAGATGTATCTATTACTTTAAAACTGAAAGTAGACATTCTTTTGAGAAAGAAATCGAAAAATTATGCTATTTGATAGTAAATTCTGTATTCAGACCAAGTTTTCTTGATTGAGACAAAAATGTTTCAATTTTATTAGATTTTATAATAAATCTGTTGGTCCGAGCAAATCGCCTTTAAATTCTTTAGCAAACAGAGTCGCAAAAAAGTTTGTGGAAGTTTTTGTTTGTTTTATCTAATTCGTTCCATGTACTGAAGATAAAAATATGCATTGATAAAAGCATAAAAAGATTTGATTTTAATCTTTTTAAGTGCGAATAAAGATGAAAACGTAAGAGCTGATAAGAAGCTTCGAGCTTAAACGGTTATTTTTCATTTTTTTAATACTTAGTTTTGAAAAACAGCTGCTTTGAATTACGAGCTTAATGATAATTATCTAGTCGAAATTAGTAATTCATTTTTAGTGCAGAAAATCTTCGTGTTACAATTTAGTGAGAGCGATACAATAACACTAAGTTTGTAGCCATTTGTTATGCAATATAGGATTTAGCAAATCCTTAATGTCAGCTACAGATAACACAACTTTTACATTCTTTTTAAGAAAAATAAAAGACTCATCAAACGGGATTTTGTACTCTTAAGCACTCTATAGAACATTTTTTAACTCTGAGAGCTGCAAACTTCTCTCCGTCATAGTTTCGATTTCAGGATGTAATTTTATAAAAATTTCAGGTGGACTATTTCATCCTGCCGACGACAAACAAGAGATAGCGTTCAGATATGCGGTGGAAAAAATCAACAACGACAGGACAATTTTGCCAAGATCAAAACTTAGCGCTCAAATTGAAAAAATGTCTCCACAGGACAGCTTTCACGCATCCAAAAAAGGTAACCATAAAAATATAAATTATGATTTTGTGTTGGCAAACGTGTGCGTTTTCGTCCACATATCCTCGGCTAGATTAGAAAGGTCAGTGATTTATTATGATACTGCAGATATTGTATTACATGTTTTATTTTATGAAAATGGATCTGATCCATTAAATTATGAACGATAGTGAGCTTCTCCGTAACGAGACCATTTTCAAGCGAAAGCGTGCTATTTTTTCATAAATAATAAGGATCTTCTCGTACATAAAATAAAATTTATTATTTAAGCAATACACATGGCCATCGGTTCGTTGCTTGTATTAAACACGAGTTTGAATATTATAATAATGCTGATCTTTATTGGCTTGCTTTAACTTTGCATTTTCGAGATTTAATGGGATTTGTTTTAATACAACTTTAATAATCCCTCCGCCTACGTTTACCTACATAAGGCCAGGATTAATATTCTACCCGTGAGGGGGCAACATTTAAATTTATTGATTTTAAATCGCCTAACGCAAACAAATCCAATTATTCACCCAGGTCATATTTTCTAATAAGAATAAGGGCCCGATTTATTTCCCTTAAAACAGTCAGGATATCGTAATAACTTCAAACTTGTTCCAGGATCGAAGTTATTTCATATTACAAAAAAATAACGTAACATTCCACAACTGCACAACTGGCAAAGCGCCAATTTTTTACTATAACTTTAAGCGGTTCGCCAGATTTTGCCTCGATACAAACTAGGCTAGATTTGTTCGGATTTTCCTATTTTATTTTTTAATTAGCGGAATTCAAATTTCCTCTAAAAATCAAAAGAGTTCAGTTAAAATATCCTATTTAAGAAGAGCGAAAAATGGGTGCTTGAGAAAATGCGGAATAAATCAGTCTCTGTTGAAACGATTTCGACATGTTGAAGCAGACTCACACACCTGCTTTGTGACGGTAGGGCTCGTAAACTAAGGGTAGATTAACAATGTGTAAGATTAGAGAAGATTTGCGGCGCTAAAGTGCTAAGCACTTTATGTATTCGTGTAAAAATTTGCTTGCTTTACTAAATATATTAATAAACATCATCAGGAGTGGGATGGAATATTTATTCCCGAAATAATGTTTCCGTAATTGACACGTAAATTAAGAACCTGACTTTATTACGCAACCCCTTGGTTCTTCCCCGTTTTTACTGTTACGAAAACCACTTGTAATTAAATTTGTTGAAAGTAATTACTACATGGTGTGTTAGTAGTACCGACCACCTTCAAATTTCTATTAACTCTACTTTACGTAAATGCGGAGTCGTATTCTTTTTATGCCACTAATTCAAATTTATACCACTCACTGATTTAATAAAACGAAATCTAACTTTGATTTGAAAAAATTTGTAGGTATAAGGTAGATTTGATTTGCATTATTTAAATGTAAATTTTAAATTTGTGTATCTGTCGACGACTACAAAATTGGCAATTTGATTTCGCTATCGATTTCCTTGCCAAATCTAAAACATTGTATTTTCATTAATTCGATAGCTAATTTTTGGTTAACATCCTTAAATAAAAAAGAGCCTTCAATTATGTTACTATTTCCTGAATTGCTATTGATTTTTTAGTTATTGCGGGCGTTTGGACGAGTTTTAATTACGCGATGGGTTTATTATTGCAATTTTAGAGGTTTTTTTATCCTTTTCGGCAGTTTTCACTATTAAAGTTGAAAACGGTTTCTATTATTTTAATTGAATCGAAATACTCTTAAATGACACTATTAATGTTATAAATTACATTTTCACTCGATGTTATCTCCATTGTACGTGGTTTAGTTCCTTTAATATTAAAATAATTAAAATGTACACATATACCTACTTTGAAAACACAAAAGAAGCTGTATTGATTTTTTAGCTTTCGAATATTTCTATTATTTATTCATTTACTAAGATAAACCTGGAAAATTGCATTTGTTTCTCCATCGAATCACATTTGCATCACAATAACTCATATTTATATCCCTAGCTCTAGGGAATCGCATTTTTGCAACTAGAAGTCATCTTTTGTACATCATAGAATTTGCATCACAAGAACTCACTTTTAACTCAAAGCTTTTAGAGTCGGTTTTTCACTTTTCTTTTCGTAGACTCAGCCGGTAGTGTGAGACTTTCACTCACTGAAACCTTTCCTCTTCTTCGGAGATCCATCGTTGGGCATTTTCCTGCACTTCACGGAACAGCCACTTGAGCTTCCGCAGGACCTACTTCGTCCAGGTATTTTCCTCCTTGAGCTTTTTGGAGTTTTCTCTGTATTCAGCCTGCTGGCAGCCGCATGTCCCAGCATGTTTCGTGGTTCACAGCCCAGCATCCAAAACACCTGATTAATTTCAGGACTTTTTACCTTGATGCATTGCTCATAGATCGAAGTTAGACTTTAGATCACAGCAATGCAGTTGGCGCGACTAGATCTTCAACTGTGGTTTCCTGCTTGAAGTTCTTCAAGAAATTCTTTCAATTTCCTTCCAGAAAAACAACAAATTCTTCAAGTGGGACAAAACCTGCTTCGGGCTTTGACCCAGACAAGTCCTTTATTTAGTCTTTTAGTTTTGAAGTTTTGAAATTGTAGAAATTTGGTAGTGAAACGTTTGTGTTTGCTTTGTGCTCACCGAGCCACTTATAACTCACGCTTGGAAAAACAAATATAATTAAGAATTTTATTTATTTTATTGTAATTTAACTTGTAACAAAGTATCTTTTTTTTTCAAAGTTTTCTTAAACGAAAAAAAGGTTAAAAAATAACTTCAGTTAATACAGTAACGGCTGGTGCAAAGGTTACAGGGTTCCCACTTGTTTGGAAAATCTGGAAAAGTTAAGGAATTTAAGGCCGTGTTCGATTTGGAAGCTTACAGCGCTTTTGGTATCAATACATACTGCCCTGTCAGAATCATGTTAATGTTAACGAATGGGAGCTTTGGATTGGTAGATCAGCAGAAACATGGCTTTTGATTGGACCGTTTGTTAACATTACGTTAACGTTAACATGATTCAGACTGGGCAGTAACTCTCTAGACCAATCATCCTAATACATAAAATCCCACAACGCTGCTCCTGCTCCTGCTCCAACGTGTAATTTTTTGGTGATTTTTTTTAACAACCGAAAAATATATTAACTAAAAATATTTGTCCAATATTCTACATGAGTGGATATTCTGCGATATGTACTGGAGGGTGTTCCACACCCCCCAGACCCCCCGGTTTACTTTTAATTTATTTATAATAATATATATTAATAATTATAGAAGTAATATAAAAATATAAAGTCAAAATTGTATACCGGGGGGTCTGGGGGGTGTGGAACACCCTCCAGTACATATCGCAGAATTTGGAGAAAATGGGGAATTTATAATTTTACAAGTTTCGCCAGGAGAAACCGGGAAATTTGGATTTTTAATCAAAAGTGAGGGAACTTAAAAAACATTTATTTAAGTGCCCTACTGCTCGGAGTTTAACAGCAACTTTTGCGTTACTTTGAAAATTAACTGGCAAAATTATAGTAAAAAATGTAAACCGGGAGTTCTGGGGGAGAACATATCCTGCAATATGTACTGGAGGGTGTTCCACACCCCCCAGACCCCCCGGTTTTATTTATTATAATTATAAAAATCATATAAAAATATGAAGTCAAAATGGTAAACCGGGGGGTCTGGGGGGTGTGGAACACTTCATCAGCCAGTATTTATCCACTCCTGGACGAGGAAGGTTTTAGCGTTTAGACCCCACAGGTGCTTAATCCGGATTGGGGAATGCCTGTAACCCTGTTTTTCAATAGTTTATGGCGGCAATCATCAACTCAGGGAAACCGCCTGCTTTACGTGCCCTCCGAAGCACGGAGACGGTCATGTGTAAGTTTTAGACTCTCTCGGATTTGAACCGAGTACCTTCGAGTCAGCAGTTGTTCGGCTAACCTACTAAGCTAATGACCGTCTCTCTAAACCGTAGTTTACCTCAAATGATTGAGAAAGTTCACAGTAGAACTGGGGCTTTCGCACCCGCCGCACCCTGGTAGTTCCGCCCTAGATGTACTAAGGTCCGAAGCCTGAAAGCTTACATTTTCTCATTTGGGATTCAAATTATGATTTTCTAAATCCTGTAGGTACTATAGTTCTCCACATTACCCGCTTTCTTGGATTTTTAGACTTACCACTACTAGCTAGTTATCGCTGGATACCCCTTCAGAATTGATACAAAAATTGATGTTTTTCCACTACTTTTAAAATCACCATAATTTTCTGCGCTGAACCATCAGCCCTTTTCTCTTTCGGAAAAGATTGAATATTTAGACCCTACAGCTGCTTAAACCGGATTGGAAATGCCTGAAATCTTGTTTTTAATAGTTGACGGTGACAATTATCAACCCAGAAGGACTGCCGGCTTTACGTGTCCTCCGAAGCATAAGCACGGACATATGAAAGTTTGACTTTTCCCAGAATTGATTCTAATTGAACCAATTTTATCAGTTTATCGACAGAAATTACGATAGAATTTCGATCAAAACTTAAATAAAAAAGTGATCTGGGTTATCCATTGCCCCTTTTTGCTATAAATTAAATCTATATCACCGGAGAGTGAGATTTGCATCTCAAAAGTAGTAGATATTGATGTCACCAGCCAGTCACATTTGTGTAACACAAGAAACCACATTTATTTCACCAACAAATTACATTTCAATTTAATTGTGTGGAAATTTATTCAGTAATATAAAATATTTGATATACTCACATTAATATCAATTATGACGACAAAATTACTTTGACTAGGATAGAGTTTTCAGCAAGTTTTTCGAGAAGTTAATCAAATAGAATTACCTGCAATTTGTTGAAATCATGTAATAGTAAAAATTCCACCAATTCAATTGATTTTTATTTCAGTGAATTCAGTTCGATAGCCCGAGTTATTTCAATCGTTTGCAATTATCGTATGTTTACGCTATGTTCAGTTAAGTTGGCTTTTGTCTGTAAGGATCAAATGCTCGTTATCGTGAAGGACTGAAAATACTCTGCGTTTTACGAAATCAAAATTACTTGTTAATATAATAAATTACCTTTTCCACAAATTTCTAAAAAAATCAATAATGTTGGGTAATCTTTCTAAATCTTGACCAGTTTGGTCTACCAAAAAGTTGGTAGGTTTTTGTACTGTGAAAATGGTCACTGATCCTAGTACTCGCAACAAACATTGAACCTCGATACAGCCATATTATTTTCTGATTGCATTAATCAGTGCCGGATTACCCATAAGGCAGAAAAGGCGACTGCCTAGGGGCCCCGTGAAAGCGAAAAAAATTTTTTTTTTAATAATAAATCTTTCTATACTGATTCAGCGTCTTTGAGCATGAATGGATATTATCCTACGTTGAAAAGGTAAAGTTGGCAATTTTTCCTTGAAAAGAACGCGAAAAGGCTAAATTTTACGACTACTCCTGCCTCAAAAAAGTCGGTTCTAATTTTCTAGAGGCCACGAAAATTTAACTGCCTAGGGGCCTACAAATGTTTAATCCGGCACTGGCATTAATATCACAGAGTTTGGCGCCGTTTGTACAGAAGCGTCAATTATCACAATAAAGTAATTGAATATTTTGTCTTGCAAAACAGATTTGGCTTTGGAAATTTTAAAAAACTTGGCTACAGATTTTTTTATCACTTCAATTTCCAGAAATCGTTAGTCGAAGCTTCTGAGGACCAGCTTCTGAGGTAGATTTTCCCATTGCTGTTTATTGTTTGAAAAATTTGAATTTTATTTTTAAGGGAAAAAATAAATAAATTAAATTTCAATGACTGAAATATAGAGCTTCCACAAGCACAATGGTTTACTAAGATTTCATTTTAAAAATGAAATGGAATCGATTAAGTCTTCGAAGTTGGATAATTGTAGTAGAAAATTGATACCGTTAAGAGGGCTAAATTACAGGATAATTTTGAAATAAAACCTGAATAGTTTGAAACGCAAATGAGCTTTTCATTTTTTTTTATAATTTATTGTCGTTTTTCGGAAATTACGTCGAGAAATTGAGTTCCGCCTTACTACAAATTGATGCCTCTAGCTTTTATATGCTACAAAGATCATTGAATGTAACTTTTGCCAAGTTTTTGGTTAGGGTAATTTCGCCTGATCTCTTTGTTCCCTAAAAAATTTATTTTTCTTGTTTATTTTAATTAAAAAAGTGAGGGTTAAATTCTGTGAGAGAAAATCCACACTTGTATGAATAATAAAAGTTAATATTGTAATTATATAATTCTTTTTTATTATTATTATCATTTTTAAAGGACGTGGTACTTGATAAGCTGTACTACCTCCATTTAATGCAGTTAAATATGTAGACATTAAATTATTGATGTCTTTCCTACTTTATTTACAATTTATGTTTAAGTTATAATCCAAGTTACAACTTAAATTCTTAATGCAATCCAGAAGTCTTAAGTACGTAATTTATTTGGTTTACTTACACAATGTTTATTTTAATTTTTATTTACAAATCTATTTGCTTTGCTAGCTGCAAAATTGCAGACTAAATAAATGGTCACAATCTTGTTGTGCAACAAACTTTACTTCAGTTTGTCTAAATGGCCATCATTTATTATTTAAAATTTAGCTCGAATTACATTTTCCTTGTATAATTTAAATATTTTCCCTAAATTTTCTTTTATTTGCCGAATAAGCCAATTTTTGCCAATATGGAATAATGAGTATTGTTCGACTTGACGTGTTTCTCTTTGTTTATTCAAGTTACAACCCAAATATTTATTTTAATGACGGTGGTAAAATGAAAAATTAAAACATTCTGATAGGTCAGATCAACTTCCCTTACATGCGGAATATCGTAATTGATAAAATAAAATTGAAAAGTTCTTTTGTTTCTGTAGAGGCACTACATCACCTCCCCACATCCGCCATCACTGCACGAAATCTCGGCAACCCTTTTCCTTACGCCATCCACTTCAATGTAAACAGTTCACGCATCTGTGTCTCTGAAGCTTTGAAGCAGGATGATAATTTGTTCCAAATTAGGCATTAGAAAAAACACCTTAAGTATCCTCTAATTAAATCCAACGAAATTTGATTGCTATGTGCCCAACTTGGTGTAAAATAATCTGTTAAGCTTGATTTCTAAATTAATTATATTTCAATCAATACTCTAGCCGATATACAAATAAAGTCGAATTACGTTTCAAACAAATAAAGTAAAAAAATTAAGATAAAAAGAGCGATTAGTTTTTGTGTTAATAGATGGCGCCGCCAAAACACTTGCGGGGCAAATTTCGTCTGGTCTAATTTAAATTTGAAAACTTTTTTGAGCTAATTAAATAAAATGATAATAAACAACTGCATATTTCCGTAATAAAAACAGAAACAGTTTCTTTTTACGAGTGTACGGGCTCTTTTGTTATTATCATTTGGTCTAATTTTTGGAATTGCTAAACGTTTGTGCGCCACAAAAAATTACTGCATAATATCATAAAAAAAGAAATTGGGTTACTAAAGAATTTCTTTTTAGGTTTGGCGTGGTTTTCTTACATTTAGCGGGATATTATAACACGCGGTAAGTCAAGGAGCCCTTGTGTGCACTAAATAAGATAAACATTGTAACGCAATCTTGTCTGTTTTTTACTACCCAATACAAGGAAAGATACAACAGTATCAGCAAATAGTATTAAAATTGCTCCATTCAAGCAAAATCCTTAAGACATTTCAAACAATGACATCCACACTACAATGAGTTCACCCTTACATATTATCACTCCTTGCATCTTCCTTGTCTCGATTTTCTTTGATCTCTTCCTGCAATATATCATGCTACAAGTCTGCCAAGTTCCGGACGGGCATTCTACTAAAACCATGGCCCGTTCGTTTTATAGGTTAATGTATTTGGAACCGCGAAATCGAGTTAATGAGCTCATTAAGCTTCAAGCTTCCCTGTTTTCTGTATCGCTTACGATAGATATGGATCCTCTCCACATATTAATATTTATTCAAGCCTGTTACGCACCCCCATGCTTTCTAATTTGATGTTGATGATTATTCCACATGAGGGTTGCAAATTCTAATGGTGTGCGCATGTTATGTTAAAATAAACTTACTAAATGCCTATTAAGTTATCATTAAGTAACACTTAAAAAATTCCTAATTGCCTCCGACCTCCAAAAATTATTTTAATTTTCCCGCTTAAATTTATTAACTCTGAAAATATAAACTTCCGCTTCTAAATCTAAATCTTGTTAAACTGCAAATATTTTGTTGTATATCAGTTAATATTGATTGTTTTAGTTGGGAAAGTTTCAGCTAAAGCGCCAGGTGGAAGATATTTAAATAGAAATAAATTCTGAGAACTGGAAACTCTTTTGATCGCTTCTAGTTTCGCTGCTTTGTCATTTTTTGCCAATATCTCATTTTATATTGGTTTTACAGGAAAAATACGTCGTATCAATATTAAACAGAATTAAATATTCTACAAAAATGGTTACAATAATATTTTCTCTAAAACATGAGCTTTAGAAGTTATAACCCCCAGAAACTCAGTACTCTTCGGTACAGTATTAGTTTTTCTTTATTAACTTTAATTATTAATATGTAATTTTACTGTTGAAACTTTCACGTGTTTACATTTGTGATAAAAGCTAATTTAATGTTTGATAGTAATAAAGTGGCTTGTGACCCGTTTTTAATTACCAGTAAAAGCTAATTGAATATTTCAATATCTGCTTCAGAATTCCAAAACTGGAAAATCTCCGAAATAAACAAATAATGCAACTTTCATAAACGAATGTTAATGGGGTTGCATACCTCGTAGAATTTTCATAGAAATAATAATTTTCGTAGAATTCGTAGAAGGATTGCTGGGATATCCAAAGAAGTCCAGGAGTTTTAAAAATTTTCAATTCTGAAGAACTTTGATAAATTCCAATAAATTCCAAATATTTTCCAAAAACTCTAAAGATGTCCAAGAAATACCCGTGATTTCCAAGGAAGTCCAGAAATTTTCGAAGAAATCCTCGTGATGTTTACCCTCCTATCCTAGTGATTTAGAGTGGAAAACTAAAGGTATACTGCAGTTTAATCAGTTCTCACGTTGAACTCACTTCGAGCGGTTTAGTTAAGCCACAACTTGCAGACAGATAATAATTCTATGATTTTTTAAAGGCTTAATTCTCCAAAAATTTTAACTGTGCTAGACCGGGGGGTCTAGGGGGGTTTGGAATACCCCCAGCTATACCTTCTAGTTAAAATTTCTAGACCACCAAATTGTTAATCTTAATTTCGAATTACGAACCAACTCTGTAGCTCTACCATAGATTTTTGTTAAATGACCCCGGCTTCTAACGGTTTAAATTGTATACTCTCTCTCTTTTCAATTTAAAAAAATTCTTTGCTGTATGTTTACAAAATCAAAATTATATATTTGTGCAGAAATCGACGGGCTATGAAGCGGAAAATCCCGGATCAAAGCGCTGTTCGCGTCGATTACATTGCTGTGATCCAAAGCCCATATTCAATCTCTGGGCTATGGGGAAACCACCCTATTAATTAAATTTCTTATGCTTATGCTAGTACGAGAGTACTGACAGTTAATTTAAGGAATTATTAAAATTTAAGAAACTAGGCATTAGTGAGTCATCTTGGCTTAAATAGCCAATTAGAAAGAGTTAATTATGGCATACGACTTTATTCATGTGGCTGCTTCCACTGACAATCCTGAATTGACATTTTCGTGAAAAGGATTTCACGATTTCAAAGATTTCCAAGAAATTCCAATGGTTTCTAATGATTGCAGGGATTTCCGAAGAAGTTTTTAAAGAAGTCCAGATATTTCCAAAAAACTCAAAATATTTCCAAATCAGTTCTCAAGTTGAACTCACTTCGAGCGGTTCAGTTAAGCTACAACTTACAAACAGATAATAACTCTATGATGTTTTTAAGGCTTAATTCTCCAACAACTTAATCTGTGATAGACCGGGGGTCTGGAGGGTATGGAATACCCCCCAGTTATATCTCTCAGTTAAAATTTCAAGACCACTAAATTGTTACTATTAATTTCAAATATATCACGATTACAATCACAAACCAACTTTGTGATTGTAAATCAGGGGCCCCCAGACCCCGGTTTGTAACAGAAGTTTAAATTATGTACTCTCTAGTCTATTTACTAAATCAAAAGTATAATATATTATACAGTAAGGCAGATTACCTCGGTGGTTTGCCATTGCCGGCCGAAGACAAATAAATCATCTTGGCTTAAAAGCCAATTAGAAACAGCAAACATTTCAATTAATTGACTGACTCTGACTCTGGCAGTTAGCTTTAATTGTTTATGTTCAAATACTTAACATTACTAATTAGTAATTAATTTTAATGTTTGAACAACAAATATGTTTACCTATCAATAACTTTGAATGTTAAAATAAAACAATTACAGTAAATGTTTGTATTAGATTTCAAAAAAGAAATTTTCCGTGGCTATAACTTGGAAGCTATTCATCGCACAAAAAATATGCCAATAACGTTTTTGTAGGAAATTTGATTTCCTTTAATTTTGGTTATAACTATTTTTCCTGTAGAACTTCCGGAAATTGAGATATTTGCAAAATTCGTGTTTTTCCGACCATGAAGATGCTTCAATTGCAGTTTACAAGTGCGCCGTGTGGTATTACAGTTTAATCTGCTACTATTGAAATTTTTCAACAACGTAATCGAGGTGAAAATATAGAAATTTACAGTAACAGTTCTTTATTATTTAATGCGATATATTGCAAATATCTATCGAGCCATATTTATTGCATCTATAATGTTGAATTTTCAGAAAATCAGTATACAATGTTCAGTCGCATCCGTTTTGATTCTTTGGTTGTTCACTCACCGGAAACTTATAAGTTTTAGGGCGCTTGTCTGTTAAATCTAACAGAAAACTTTTTATTGTTTGAAAGTTGATTTTCAAGGAAATAGCTAGTCGGACATATACATATTCGTCAACCGGCATTTAATTAAGTTATTCGGTTAATTCCACAAACTCAAACTAATAATTATTATTGGAAATCCTATTAAATATTTAGAAGTTCTTTAAATCACAGGCATCCGAAAATTTGAAATATCCATCTGGGTTTGATGTTACAATTTATTTTGATAGGCTATCTTACGCTTACCTAAACAAGCCAACTTTTTCAATTTCTTAAAAAATTTAGACATAAGCTTTGACTTCTAAACGTCAAACGTAAACGTTTCGAGAAGTAAATTTTGCACGCTGCGGTTCGAAAAATTTAATTTTCTAAAAGTGGAAAGAAATTTTTGTTTTTTTTGAAAAGTTGAAAACTGATTTCGTTTCGAGCCGACCCGCATATTTCATGCTATTTGTATTATCCTGCAAGATCGAGCACCCGACATGAGCGGTTACGTCCATTGCTGCGTAGAGATAATTTGGCAAATTTTCATCTTGAGTGAAATTTTCGTTAATAAATCCTGGATATTATTAAGTGAGTATATTCCCCAAAGAGATGCGAGGGTAAAATGATGTAAAGCGGTTTACTTTCCATATTGTGAAAATTGTCGAGTTGTCATATTTGCTAAGTCTTCTCCAAATAGCTTGTCATTTGCAGGTCAACAAAACAAAATTATCATTTTTCCCCCACGAAAAGCGATATTTTATTATTAAATAAAAAACGTTGATCGCTTTTAATCCCTCTGTGTTTTTGTTTAATAAAGCAATGATAATAAATGAAATTTCCAAACAAAATGGTGCCAGACCGACCGACGGTTTCAAATTTCGGAATTATTAAAATAAAGTGGATTTTAGTTGTAAAATAAAGTAAACATTTTAGAGCAAATTTTTCACGGGGAGTACATAACATAAATTTGTAACTTAATTTACATAAACCGTTTCATGAAGAAGTTATCGTAGTTAGACACACGCCGAACTAATTTTGGCCCTAGTTTAAACTTGAAATTCAGAAGGTATGCCGTGATTCAACTTATCAAATTTATTTGCTCATTTGGGATATGAAACAAGCAGATGTAGAGAAACTTAGGAAGAATAGAACGTTCGAATTACTACGTGCTACATTCTAACGTGACAGATTTAATGCTGCTAAGTACATCACAAATTTTAAACAATTGTTATTGTTATTCCTCCGTTACCCAACTAAGAGAAACTACCATTAAAATAATCATCAACAAGTTTTTCTAAATTAGTTCACAATGTAACGACCTACCATTACGCCCGATAAGAAATTGAGTTTCGCACCACCACTTAACGGCATCGTGCACGATGACCATACTTTTCCTTCGAAATTTTATCTTTACCCATGGTTGTCTTATACGACTTTTACCAAGTTTTTAGATTTGCTTTACACGAAACAAGTTTTTTTATATTCGAAATTTTTCCTGGAATAGGAAATTCCAAAAGAATTTCCAGTTTGTACGATACTACGGTAGTTGTTACGGTACTTGTAGTTTTTTAAGATTTTTAGATATTTGAAATTTTTGATACGTGCAAAGTTTTTTTAATTTGAATTTTGATTTTGATATTTTTAAATTTTTGTAAAAACGAAATTTGCATTTTTCGTATTTTTTGGTATTAACAAATTTAAATGTTGGTACTAAAAGACGTGTGATTAGGACTTCCAGCCGCGTCCGTGGAGGCACAAGGACGTATTTTGTGTAGGTTCAAAGATTTTAGTTTTGAGTCTCAAGTTTGAGATTTTTTTGATATAATTTGAGAATAAAGCTAAAATTAAATTAAAAAAATAAAGAAGAAATTTGGACAATATTGAATTTACTTGGAAAGATTTGGATTAGGAAGATTGAGGTGAGATTTGGATCCGTTAATTACTTGTTGATGGAATTGGAAATTCGGGTTTTATCCGAAAATTAGTAATTGGTTTTTAAATAATTAAATTGGATAAATTTGCATTGGAAAATTTGTACAGATAGTGCGACACCTGACTTGATAGCGCACTTGCGATTGTAATTGCACTTTGGCTAGAAGTTTTATTTAAAAGTTATTTAAAAGATTTCTTTCATTAATTTGGTGTATTGAAAAGGAAGTTAGAAGTTTGGATTATTTAATTTGAAAAGTTTATTTAAAAAATTTGCCACTACAGCAACCCACTCCTGAGAAGTCTCCAGCTTCCGACTTTGTTCAGCTAGCAGGCATCTAAAGGTAGAAAAGGATATCTGGGAAACATTTTCCGGCCTCCACTACAATATTTAAACTTGAAATTCTATTGTTTTTAGTGAAAACATTCATCCTTAAGGCAGAAATACAAAAATAACAAATGTTGAGGTAATGGGTCAAGAAACCATTCTACCTTAAAAAACATTCTTATTGTACAACCGAAGTATAGAAAGCTAGAAAAACAAAAAACTGTGTGATTTTACGTAAAACTCAGAAATGAGTCCAGTATAAGAAAAAAAATTTCTATAGAACGACAGAAGGAAAACCTGTAAGTAAAGAAAGACAAGAGTATCTGTTTTTAAGTAAAACTCGGTTATGATGAATACGTAAAATCCAATTGAAATCTAGAGAAAGTACTTTAATATTACAAAAGTCCAACAGTAACTTGCGAAAGTGATGTACTGGTGTTAAAGGTTAAAGGTGTTGAATTGAATTTTTTTGGCTAATAATTTCCTACAACTTTACTGAACATTTTTCACAAGTTTCAAATATTTTCAAATTTTCACTTTCCCCATACGTATACGTATGTATAAGGGAAAGTATTGTAATCTACTCAAAAATCAAAAATTCTTGATTCTTTGAAGCAAATAACTGTTTACGCAAAGAAAAAATACATTTATAACCAAACTAGCTAGAAAGCCCGTCCGGGGAAAGGCAGCTAGACGGTGGATCTCTTTTAAGCGGTATAATATTTAAACATTTAATTTTGTTTCCCGCTGCTGGGGGATTCCCCGCTTTTCTATCTTTTCAAAGTAAAGCAAAAAGTTTAAAAAGCATATAATATAAAAATAAATTAGTTTCTCAAAGTCTAATTTTCTTTAGCCGACCATTTTAATTTCCTTCACTTTTGCTCAAAAACAAAATATTTCCCAGCTTTTCTTGACGAAATTTGTGTGTTCTTTAGGTATTCTAGAAAAGTGGGAATTTTATCATATGTACTGGAGGGTGTCCACCCCCAAACCTCTGGTTTACATTTTTGACTAAAATTTTGACAGTTAACTTTCAAAGTAACGCAAAAGTTGCTGCACTTTTGCTTAAAAATTCAGATTTCCTGGCTTCTCCGCGCAAAATTTATAAAACTATAAATTCCCTATCTTCTGCAAGTATTCTAAGAGTGGAAATCATGTGAAATGTACTGGAGGGTGTTCTAAAAGAGTGGAAATCCTGCGATATGTACTGGAGGGTGTTCCACACCCCCCAGACCCCCCGGTTTAAAATTTTGGCTTTATATTTTCACAATTAACTCTCAAAGTAACACAGAAAGTTGCTGCTAATCTCCATGAGTAGTAAGATAATTAATAAATATGCTTTCCAAGCTTTAAGTTTTTATAGCTGAAGGATAAATTTCCCCCATTTTTATTTAAAAATTCAAATTTCCCGGTTAGTCCTAATCTTAGTTAGTTTAATACATTTTTCGGTTGGTAAAATTGTAAACCGGGGGGTCTGGGGGGTGTGGAACACCCTCCAGTACATATCGCAGGATTTCCACTCTCTTAGAATATTTGGAGGAGATAGGTAATTTTTAATGGCTAAATTTGAATTGTTAAGCAAAAATGAGGAAAATCAGAGTGTTCTTCCACCAAAAAATGACACGCTGTAGCAGGAGCGTGCTGGGATTTTATATATCAGGATTTTGATCCTGAACGCTTTCACGTGTCGGAAAATTTACAAATTTTCAAAAGAAAAATTTTCCGAAGAGCAACCAAGGCTTTCCCCTTCAAAATTCTTTTTCAAAATTTGTAAAATTTAAAAAAAAATTTACTATATGGAAATTGTGGCAACCCCTCATACGTACCCTCATTACGCCCATAGAGCAAAAACTGTTGAAATATTCGAAAATGTTCTTCATGAATTTTTAAAAAACGGTTTCTTACCATGAACGTTTTACCCTACAGGCTAAAAAGGTTAAATCCTAAGGCAGCCAAATTCTATTGCCCCCCATTCTCTGGGGTTTTCTCGAATTTTCTAAGATTTTCTGGGATATCTTTGGATTTTTCCAACGAATTCCAGAAAATCTTAGAAAATTTAAGGAAAACTTAGAAAATCTTAGATCAAAACGTTAAAACTGTTTTAGACCGGGGGGTCTGGGGGGTATGAAATACCCCCCAGTAAACGCTATAGCCTTTCGTTGAAAAGCTTATTAAAGTAAACAAATTAAATGTTTAACTGATGGTTCCAGCTATTTTTAGCCTAAAAACGTCCCTGTTCCTTACACCGAGCAAACGACAAAATGTCTAGATGCGAAAATTTTCGTTTCATATCGGCTTTTTTTGCAGTAAACCAAAAGTGTCAATTTTCAGCCCGAACGGACGGTGTTTTCAAAAAAGGTCAAGTTAACTTTTCGATTTCTATTCTATGCTTGGTAAATTATGAGGAAAACATCACTCATATGACTCAATATCACAATTGAATTCCAACTTATACTAGCATAAGAAATAGTTATTTATATCACAAGTAAGAAAACTGGAATTTTTTTCCCTAATAAGAAATAAATCAGTCAAACTTCCCTAAGTAACTTTAATTCACATTTCAACTAAAACTAAAAGTAAAACAAACTAGAAAAAACCTATTATTAAGGTAGTGTCTGATTAAAGAAAAAGCACTAGCACGTAGAAGAGCAATCACGATTTCTTGCGGGACTTTTATTTTTATTTTTCGAAACTTTGAAATTTGAGAAAAGTTTCATGCTACATCGTTTCCGCGACTTGTTCTAAAATTCTAGAAATAATTTTTATGTAATACATTTTTAAAATAAAATAGATAGGGGGAGTAGTACTTGAAAAGTTGTTAAAGAAAATCAAACACTCGATGCTACTTCAATATAGTTCCTTAATAAAAGACCCTCAAGGGAAACCAGAATGCTTTCATCTAAGCCTCCAAGTAAAGACAGATGACAGAAATCACATCGAATTGCACCATCTCAAAGAATGCAGCTGGGAAACACCACTCTGAGTAAATTACCCGGTCAGCAACTTGAACCCCTAACAGGAGAGTGTGGTCCAATCCCTACACGATTCGTTCCCCTGCGAAAAAAGATCAAGAGAAAAATATTTATAAACATGCTGAATTTAATGAGCCAATGTATAACTTTGCATTTAAAGCAAACAAGTCGGTTTGCGGTCACAAATTTTCGTTAATCCTGATATTTTACACAAATCGAAAAAATATTGACTCAACAAAAAAGCCGAAAGTACTTTATGGTTCCATATTTGATGACTTAGTTAAATTTGTATGTATTGACTTTCTATTTGTAAACCTGCAAAATTATTGTTGATTTAACATTACTAATTAAAATTTTTTAATTGAATTTTATTTTATCGCAATATTCCATTAAAACAATCCTTTTTATGTTTGGAATACATTTTTAGTTTTTTGTATGATAATTACTTTCAAATAACATGTTTCGTATCGATTACTACATCGAAGTGGGTAAATATTGAAGTTTATTTAATATTTGAATTTACATTTTAAATGGTAAAACTCCCGCCATTTTCGGATAATCGCGAAATTTTTTATTCTGCAAGCAACATATTTAATCCTTGAGATTAAAATTTAAAATTTTTAAATTTAGTTTACTTTTTTTTGAATCTATAAGAAGTAATAAGTACTATGTTTTTTTGGCATTTGCATTATCCAGGTGTAAATAATATTCAGATTTTTAATTTTATTTTGTCTGATATTGGATTTTAACAAATCGTTTTGAAGTTATTTACAAATAAAAAGGAAACAGCTAATCAAACTTCTCGAATTTACGTCCAACTTTCAGTCGCAATTGTGTACACAAAACCACCAACTCCGAAGTAATTATCTATAAAACCTTTTTTGTGGGAAATTTCGTTTACAATATTGAATTTTTTGCTGAAAAAGTTTTATACTATATAATTTTTTCGAATGCAGTTATACCAAGCCTAAGAGAAACTTGAGTATGGCGGAAAATTTAGTTCCAATTTTTGATTTGCATTTAAGTTGACTCTCGAGCCCTTCCTTCAGTCCCAGGTTCTTTTTTTTATCTCTATGCTTGAAAACACGTCGGATGAACTAATAAAAAGGCCTTCTAAATTTTCGAAGATTTTTGAAAAAAGCAAAGGTTTTTGACCCGAAAAAATGAAAGTTGAAAATTAACAATTTTTATTGCGGTTTCCTATGTAGATTGATGAGAAAATTATAATGGCGCAGTCAGGTATGATATTTTTCGTTTTATTTAGCATTGAAGGAAATAATAACTTGAAAAACAAACAAAAATAAATTTAAATTAGTTTGCGATTTGGCAGGTCAGACCTTTTGCTATACTACCTAAATGCAAAAGGTGCATTAAGCTCGATAGCAAAGTAAAGGCTTTTGTAAGCTGTGGAAAGCTCAAAACCGAATGCTCAAAATGCAATCATCATCACTTCAAAGCAATTTAAGTGACAAACCAATGCGAGAAAAATGTCGAGTTTCCTTATAGTTAAAGCTTTCCCTATTAAATAGTAGTACAATAAATTACAAGTTTTACTATAAAAAAACTTTCAGCTTGATGATAGCTTTGTAAGCAAATACACTTTTAATTTAGATCGGAGCAAACACTGTTATGTACAAGTACTGATAAATTACTTTGGAAAAAGTTAGAAATCAATATTTAATTAATCACAAACCATAACTGCTATTAATAATTACAGATTAGAGCTGATCTCGTACTTAGTCCGAAGTTCTGCGGTAACATCTATCTCAAACCATATTACTTGAGATAAAATTTCAAATAAATTAAAATTAATTATTGATACACTAGATTCCCCAAGGGGTAAATATCTCGAAAATGTTGTGTTTTTTTGAAATTCCCTTGGAAATCTCTGGAAAATTGAAATTTAATGAAAATCATAGAAATTCTTTAGATTGGAACTAGTTTGGAAATCAAAGACGGATCCAGGCAAAGCTCATGAAAAGGGTAAATGGGGGTGGTGATGAGGGGGGGATCAGAATTTAGGTATTTTAAAACAATGTAGTAGATTTTGTTGGTTTTCGATGAGTTATGGGGAGGGGGAACTGCTCTTGTCGGGCAAACTTAGAAAATGAGAAATTCGAGAAGATTTAAAAAATTCTAGAATATTTCAGGAAAATTAAGCTCACATCGAGTAATCTCGATGTAATTCTCGAGTAATTCATAAGATTTTCCTTCACTTTTGTATATCATGATTTCCCCAGCGATTCCCCCTCGGTTTTCCAGCAACGAGCTAAAAACTCGTCAGAGAAAACTAATAAAGATCAGAATATAGAATCTTAGATAATCTCTTGAAAACCTTAGAAATTTAAAAAATTTTAAGAAAATTCTAGGATAAAGAAATCCAAAGAAATTTCTGAAAATCTTTGGAAATTCCAGGAAACGGGAAATTCAAAAAATTGTAGTCTTATGAAATCTTGAAAAATTTTAAGCCAAGGAAATCTCAGATTTTTGAAAAAGATTTCTTAAAATTTCCCTTTGGTTTTGTATATGACGATTTTCAGTTAGTTTTCCACTATTATCGAGGTACAATCTGGTGTACAACTGAATGGAAATCTAATGAAAACCGAAAAAATGATAAAAAATCCAAAAATATCTAAAAAACAGGAAATTTAGAGAATCCTAGAAAATTCTAGGAAATTTTTGGAAGTAGAAATATAAAGAAAATCTTAGAAAATCCTAAGATATTTTAGAAGCTTAGGATATCTTATGAAATGAAAAATGTAGGCAATATTAGGATATTTTAATAAATCTAGCAACTGTTAATAAAGCGAAGAAAATCTTAGAGAATTAAAAAAACAAAAAAAATCTTAAGAATACTGTATTCTTAAGATTTTCTAATATTATATTCTGTAACATAATATTTCTCCTGTAATTTCTTCCAATTTTCTTTCACTTCACGAAGGAGATAAACGAGACTGGAGGAGGGTAAACACAAATTCAGTAAATGAGTCATGGGGGACAGTTACTCCGTTACCACCCCTTTGAGAATTTTTGAAATTATTTTGAAATAATTTTTGAAAAAAATTTTGAGATGTTTACCCTTTGAGATTTCGCTTATAATGTAATATACAAAATTTCACTCCCACCCCAATTTGAAGCACAAAGTCATAGCAATATAATTAAAAAGTAATATAAAGAATTCATGAAATTTAATTACATAAATAAATTTTTATTGCTGCAGTATAAAATGTGAACAATTTTGTGTGGAAAAACGTAATGAATAAAAATCGTAGAAAAGAAACTAATCACATTATTTTTTGTGTAGCATATAATATTTTGATGAGTATGGGAAACTAGGGAGCAGTAGAAGATTTTCCGGTTTACCAACACGATGCGAAAAACGTGTTGATGTTTCTGTGTAAGACACTTAGAGAAATGACGTGAGCAAGAACAATGCACTAATTTATGGCAATATTGTGATTTTATTTTAAAAAATTTAAATTTTGGGTTTAAAAAATTCAAAGAGACGATTTATTCAGACGAGGATCATATGTTGGAGAAAAAAAACTGTTTAATATTTTAAAATTCTTCCAAAAAGTATAACACGAATGCGTAGTGTTAGATTGGAAGAATTCTAGTTGGATTCATAAATAATTCCGGCTGTTGATCCGACATTTGCAATTATTAATCAGGCACTTTGCACCCCAGAAAGTCGATCTATTTCTCAATCTTCTCCCTACTTTAAATATAAAGTTGTCCAACTTTACCCTATAATCCTTTATTTCGGGAACTTTTAATATTTATCTTTATTTAATCTAAATTTTGCCTCCTTTGTAAGACGACAAAGTTTTTTTAAAGTTAAAATTGCTCGAGATAATTGACATAATGAAAATTTTCCAACAGGCAATTTAATGTGCAGCACAAAAGATTTTCTTGTTGTTTCATCAAGTGCGAAGTGTTATCTCTTCAATTTTAAATAAACTTGTAAATTAGGTAGCTTTTTTGGGGAAGGCTGACTGGGGAGATTAATGTGGAACCGAATTTGACTTGCTTATAGCTCTATCAACTCCTATTTGGACTATTTAGAGAGTTGACCCCGACACATAAAAGGAACGACTTTGATATATGAAGTCTCCTTCCAATCTAGATTTCTACGGAATCTAAAAAAATTCATCTTCTCGGAAGCTTATATTACTCCTGGGTGGATGTAAATTATGTTGCTGACTTTTAACTTGCTCGGTTTTCGTGTTTGCTTTTCCGCCGACAATATGAAAGTAAAACAAAGGTGGAAAACTTTTGTACACATTATAAAACATTATTTTAGAAAATAAAAAAACAAACAAAAAAACAAAAACGGAATACTAACTGATAACGAGCTTGGAGCCTTAAGGATTTCCTTAATGTTTATTGCAAGCTTAGCTTATTGGTTTTGCGTCAAGTTTTTCATTCAATTTCTCAAATTTCCCCCTTACTTGTTTTTCCTGTGATTTTTTTTATTTCTTATCGAACCTCCGAGTAATGTAATCTTTTAGAAATCTGTGATGAGTTGGCCTTTGCTATGAGGATCTTAAGTTTCTGACGCGTCGAGCTTAAATCGATTTAGAACCCTAGTAACCTAAAATGAGGATCTTCGTTCGTATCTGTGACATATAACAAGCAATCGTATATTACTTTTGTAGCTCACTTTAAACATTTCAGTGTTCAACTGTCATTTTGAATTTTTATTTTAAAACTAAAATGTTGAATATACACTTCCACTGTCTATTTTATTTTCAGTGCATAAATTTCCATTTTGTCACACATGCTAGTTCAACATCACAAAGATTTCAAAATGTATGCAAATTATAAAGTAAGCACATGCTTTTAAAATATGAATTGTTTATGAAATAGCGAAAGTATTGTAAATTATTCCAAGGGTCGTCCCGTTTTACTAAATCGTATATTAATTGACCAAACGGACTGTTTTATTTTAAAATAAAATTTTTATTCCTTTTCTTTTATCATTCCTCAACAGAATATAATAGGAATCGAAAAACCATAAATTCTTCTTTTATTGTAACTTTATTGAAACTTGAGTTTTATTTTTCTTTTTTACAAAAAAAATATTTAATATGTCGAGCATGTTTTTAATGGAATACACGCGACACGTCACATAAAAGTGCCAGTATACATATTTTTGAATTAGTAAAAGCGCAATTTTCTTTATAGAGGCGTTGAAATTAAATTTTACGTCAAATGTTTAACATAACACGTGTAAAATTTTAGTAGCTTTTCATGAACATATAAATTATACGATACTCCTAGCGTACTCAAACTACCTGCTAATGCTCCGATAAACCTATTTACACTCCAAATAAAAATCTTCCTTAATACAAAGCTCTAAAATGCATGCACTCAATGTTGCATCAAATAAAAATATTCTTTTAACCAGTTCAGAGTTGCTTATCCACATCAAAGTAGGAAAATTAGAAAAATATTTAGTCCAGTCGATGAAGGAAAAATACGGGAAATAATTCGTGTAGTCGCAAACAACATCTGACCGATGGGGGGTCAGCGTTAAGGCGGAGAGGGGGTCAAACGTCACTTTTTCACGTTTTTCTTATATAACTCGAACATCGCGGCTTTTAGCAAAAAAGTGTCTATATACAAAATTAAACTACATAAAATTTCCTACAAAAAAGCTGTTTATCAATTTTTCCTTAAGTTAAATAGTTTGCGAGGCACAGGGGGTGGAAGAAGAACCAGCGCTGACTGTGCTTGTGTTCATATATCTATATATATGTAGTTGAGCTATTTGGAGTTATTAATGCCCGACAAATTCGGGAAATTCAAATTCAAAAGAACAAATTAAAATTCAGGGACAGAAACACGGTGTTGCAGAAAATAGTACACCAGACCTGAATCAATTAAAAAGTTTTTGAGAGAAACTCTTGCAGAGCTACAGCGTTCAGCGTCACATGGTGCTCCACGATAGCGTTCAGCTGAACCGAAATTTGATTTTAAATCCAAGAAACGAATTGTCTGTTTTTTGGCGAAGCTATTGACGATAAATTTTATGACAAACAGAAGAAAAAACTCCATAATATAACCTAAGACGCATCTGGTCAATTGAGGATCTATGTACATATTGCAGATGCAATCTATCATGAGGATTGATATAAAACTGTCTACCATACTGTAGAGCCTGCCCCAAATCAAACATTCTGTCAATATGTATTCAACAATGCCGACTTCAAGGTCTCCACTATCGGTGGCTTGAATACTTATCACCAGATGGGAGGCATCAAATGCATGACCCCAGCATCAGCTCTCCCACAATTTAAAGAGGTCCAGAGGCTTTATAAGAAATATAATTTTTCTGTCAGTTCTAAGTTAATTTTACATTAAAGCTTAATTTCATATTTACTACTAGCTGGAAAGCCCGTCCGCGGACTGGCAGCTAGACGGTGGATCTCTTTTTTATCTGTATTCCCCGGTTTCGGGGTTTCCCGCTACTGGGGTATTCCTCGTTTTTCTATATTTTCAATTTAACTCAAAATGTTGATGTGCCGTCGGGCAATTAAAATTTTTTGTGATATTAATATTAAAATAAATAATTTTCTCGAATTCTAAGTTTCTTTAGCCGAACGTTTTAATTTTTCTTACTTTTTCTCAAAAACAAAAAATTTCCCACTTATCTCTGACGAAATTTCTATAATTATTCTGTCTTCTGTAGGTATTCTAGAAGAGTGGGAATTTTATCATAGGTACTGGAGGGTGTTCACTCCCAAACACCCCGGTTTACATTTTTGACTATAATTTTGACAGTTAACATTCAAAGTAACACAAAAGTTGCTGCACTTTTGCTTAAAAATTTAAATTTACCGGTGATTCCTGACAAAATTTGTAAAACTATAAATTCTCTATCTTCTCCAAGTATTCTAAGAGTGGAAATTCTGTGATATGTACTGGAGGGTGTTCCACACCCCCCAGACCCCCCGGTTTACAATTTTGGCTTTATATTTTTATAATTAACTTTCAAAGTAACACAGAAAGTTGCTGCTAAACTCCATGAGCAGAAAGGTAATTAAATAAATATGAAAATATGTTTTAATTTTTTCTATCCGAAGGTTAGATTAATATCCCTCACTGTTACTTAAAAATTTAAATTTCTTAATCTTAGTTACTTTAATATATTTTTCGGTTAATAAAATTGTAAACCGGGGGGTCTGGGGGGAACACCCTCCAGTACATACCACAGGAGTTCCACTCTTTTAGAATATTTGGAGAAGATAGGGAATATATAATTTTTCAAATTTCGCTAGGAAAAATTGGGAAATTTGAATTTTTAAGCTAAAGTGAGGAAAAGAAAAAAAATGACACGCTGTGGCAGGAACTGCAGCGTTCTGGGATTTTATATATCAGGATGTTTAAAATTGAAAATGACTAGTAACTAAATTAAAATTTAATATTAGTGCAGATGGGCGAATTATCTAATTAGTAAAATTTGGAACATATTTCTTACCGGAGGGGGGGGGGATTGTGTATTGTATTTAATTCAATCAATTTTATGGATTTATTTACTCTCAATATTTATTGGTGAGGTACTGAGC
Organism: Cantharis nigra; assembly: GCA_958510845.1. Taxonomy (NCBI): domain Eukaryota; kingdom Metazoa; phylum Arthropoda; class Insecta; order Coleoptera; family Cantharidae; genus Cantharis; species Cantharis nigra. The sequence continues at coordinate 45,106,816 of OY294030.1, read as the reverse complement.
TATCAGATTGAGATACCAGCTGAAGTACTTAGTGAGCAGACCTTCCCATAGGTTCCATAGGAACCAGGCACCATTATTACTACTACCAAAATCTTCAATGCTATTCTAATATTTAAAATAAATTGAATTATTCTCGTCCTTCTCCGGGGCAGCTGTCTTTCATCTCCAAATATGAAGGATAGGGGAACCGAACATCAGAAAAAGAACACCCCCCAATTTTACTAACCGAAAAATATATTAAACTAACTAAGATTAGGACTAACTGGGAAATTTGAATTAAAAAAAAAATTTAATTAGCTCGTGGAGTTAACTTTTTGTGTTACTTTGAAAGTTTATTATAACAATAATATAAAAATATAAAGCCAACATTGTAAACCGGGGGGTCTGGGGGTTGTGGAACACCCTCCAGTACAGATCACAGAATTTCCACTCTTAGAATACTTGGAGAAGATAGAGAATTTATAGTTTTACAAATTTTGTAAAGAATAACTGGGAAATTTGTATTTTTAAGCAAAAGTGCAGCAACTTTTGTGTTACTTTGAATGTTAACTGTCAAAATTATAGTCAAAAATGTAAACCGGGGGGTTTGGGAGTTTGGGATATCTACAGAACACAGAAGAATTATACAAATTTTGTCAGGGAAAGCTGGGAAATTTTTTGTTTTTGAACAACAGGTCGGCTAAAGAAAATTAGAATTTGAGAAACCTATTTATGTTTATTTTATGAAAAAAATTTTAGTTGCTTTTTAAGCTTGTGTTATTTTGATAATATAAAAAACGGGAATCTTCTCCAAGTATTCTAAGAGTGGAAATCCTGTGATATATACTGGAGGGTGTTCCACACCCCTCAGACCCCCCGATTTACAATTTCGACTTTGTATTTTTATATTATTTTTATAATTAACTTTTAAAGAAACACAGAAAGTTGCTGCTGAACTCCGTAAGCAGTAAAATAATTAAATAAATTAAAATTAATATTTATTCATTATATAGTACGACTGAAAATCGGAAATAACCGTGAAATAACGTTATATCGTATTATGAATTTTTCATAATTTTAAATATCTTTAATCCTGACCTGTGATGTGATAATTATGTCTTTTTTTAATTTTTTGAATTATTGAATTTCTACGTGTTGTATCAATCTTCTACATACATTCCAGCTCTCCGCACTTCCTAATCTCTTATCACGTGTTCGTTTGCTTTTGGTCATCATTGTTTGATCCATCATAATATCCGAGGCTGATTGTACAGGTGACTAGCCTGTAGCAGGTAGGTCAGTGAAATTAAACCTAAAACGTGCAGCAGAAGAAGTATTATTCTTTTACCTCAAATTTACTTAAAATTTTTATTTTGGGTATATTTTCTAAATAAATATGCTCTCCAAGTCTTAATTTTTTCTAGCCGAAGGTTAAACTTCCCTCATCTTTGCTTAAACATTTAAATTTCCCGGTTTGGATTTTTAGGTTGGTAAAAAAATCGACCAATCAGAGTGTTTCTATTGTCACCATAAACTGACACGCTGTAGCAGGACCAGCAGCGTGGTGGGATTTTAAATATTAGGATTAAAATACCATTTTAAATAATCTGTGATGTTTCCACCCCCTTTATATCGCTAACTATTCGCTCTAGAGGAAAAATAAATAAAAGCATTTTTGTAGTAAATTTTATGTAGTTTAATTTTGTATATTAACAAATTTTCGCTAAAAGTCGCGATTTTTGAGTTATTCAATAAAAACGCGAAAAAGTAACGGACTATTTGTATTGAAATAGTTGTAAAAGAAATTTTACAAATGTTCATGAATTTCCCTCAATAGAAGCTCGAAATTAAAGATATTTATTTCAAAAAATATAATACAGGATTACCATTTCAATTTTTAAGATTAAAGATTAAAATTGATCATAATTTTGCGCATCTTTAATTGCGCAAAAATCTTTATAAAGGAGGACGACATTTTCACATAATAAAACTTAAAAATTAAAATTAACGAGATGATAGTAGATTGGAAATAATATGACCGCATTTCCGAAACGATCGCAATTTATCGGTTTTCACTAAAAGGATTATTTAAAATTTTCATTTATAATATGCAGTTCGATTAGCAGATAATCGAAAAAACTTTAATGTACACAGTATTATTAATAAAGTGTAATATAATAAATTTTTGAATTTTTGAATGTAATTATACTGCTATTACAATAGAAAGGTATTAAAATAAACCAGCGGTAGAGCGGTTACCTAGGGCAACGAGAACCGATTAAAAACATTGATTGATTAAATCAAATCGAAATTGGAAGAAATTAAGTTCTCTCTTTTGCTTTAACAATAAATAATTTTTTAATTGCGAAGGGTGAGTTTAATGTCTTCTCGTTAATATTTAACAGTGAAATATGTAGTAACAAAATTTTATTTTTCCAGTGTGTCATCTGCTAAGGAGTGGCGTGGCTGCAATTTTTGGTCCTCAATCGGCTCATACGGCAAGTCACGTTCAGTCAATATGCGATACAATGGAAATTCCTCACCTGGAAACCCGATGGGATTATAGACTGCGTCGTGAAAGTTGTCTCGTTAACTTATATCCCCATCCAACGACTTTGTCGAAGGTAACAATAAAATGATAAATTGAAATGATTGCTTTTTAATTTATGTATCTTTGCACCTAAATACGATGCGACATGTAAATTATTATGCAAATATTAATTCCAGAATCAACAGTTTAAGAAAAATTGAAAAGCTCTCATTTTAATCTTTTTGCATTCTGTTTGCGTGAATGTAAAAGTTTGCATAAAAGTCTTAAAAATCTAGAATTTACATTTGAATGCGATCGAATAATTTTATTTAGATTACATTTCATTGTTACCGTAAATAATTTTATTTTTACTGTTTCGTATGCTTTTATAGATACAAATTTAATTCGGTGGAAAACAATTTTTAAATGTCGCATTTATACAAACGTGAAAAATCTAGCTGTTACAAGAAATTTAATTCGAATTTTCCTTCTCTTAAAAGTCAAATTATTGCATAGTTTCGCAAATCCAGAAAAATAAAAAAAACTAAATTAATTAACAGCAATGCTCACTGTTAATTAAGTTATTCCTAGTTTATTTCATGTATTTTTACTATATTCGAGCATCCCGGAATCTTGAAATTAAAAGATTTTGACTCTAGAACGCTGACTGCTGAACAAACTGTTGTATTGGTGTGAGAAAATGCTGTAGTTGGAAAGTAAAATTAAGAAGAGAGAATTAAGCCATACCTCAAAGAATGGATCTTGAGGTCTTTGTAGATAATCAAAGTAGCTATATTCGGAATTGAATGAAAGCTTAATTGATTGACTGTAAAGTTTATTTAGCTCAAAATCAGCATTTACTTTTGCTAATTGCTTTTCTCTATAAGAAAATGTTTTTATTTAAACCGTAATTACATTTTACACATTTCTTTGGTTTATTCACACTGAACTCTCAAATAGGTATGAGTAAAAATAATTAATAACGGCAACCAATGAACAGGTAACCAAAGTAATGATTAATTAATGTGCCCGGTGTATGCTTAGGACAAACGATAGCACTGTTGAGCACACAGAGGATCCATGCAGTTGAAATTATGTAAATGCCTGCAATCAGTTTATGTACACGTAACAATTGCAGTAATAGTAAACCTATGTACACCAAATTTCTTATCTTGGTTTTTCTACTAGGGTCGGCCCTGACGCCTCTTTTGGGAAAAGAATAAATTTACTATTAAAAAAATCTTCTTTAAAGAAAAATAATTGGTACAGATGAAACGAATTATTTGTGAATAAAATTTTTTTTGTTGATTATTTTCAAGTAGGATAATTGTATTTTTAAATTTCCAGACTAGAACATTTTCGAAACAATAGCGGTTTAATTAATTTCTCTACCTCATAAATGGAATTCTTTAAGTAGTTAATTACGACCAACTGTTTGGTTTTTTACGTAATTTTTTTTCAAAACATTGCACAGAGCTTTCAGACACCAATTTACATAAAGTTTTTCAATTTAACGTTTAAATTAACCTGGATTATTTAAATGACGTGCTAGAACAGAAATCAATGTTAGAATGGCAGAGGGAAGATGATAGGGGCGTACTTTAACGCTTTCCTCATCTAAGGTCAATTGTAACCTTGTCTGGACCAGAGTTGCAGCGGAACTCCCAGGTCGAAGGTCCCAGCCATGTCATTTAGTAATGTATGCAACCATAGCCTCTCAGAAAAGAAAAATCTAATGATTTTTCACCCTGGCATACAATGTCCAGTGGCATATTTCGAAAATGCTTTTGAGGGGGCAGATAAAAAAGATTTTTTAGAATCTCGTTAATCCATTCGTGCGCGTCAGTGATAACCGAATCCTGCTATATAAAATCCCAGCACGCTGCTGCTGCTCCTGCTACAGCGTGTCATTTTTTGGTGAAAAAAAACACTCGGATTTCCCTCACTTTTTCTTAAAAATTCAAGTTTCCCGATTTTTCCTGGCGAAATTTGTAAAAATATAAATTCCTTTATTATTTTTATTTTATTTTATTATTATTATATTTATTATTTTACTAACTTTGTCAGGAAAAGCCGAGAAATTAACCAATAATTTAATTTAAACAAAATCTGAAAGTAAAGAAAATTAGTAGATAAACTAAATAGGTTCGATCCTACTTTATTTTAAGTTTACTGTGAAGTTTTATCTAGCTCAGTTTGTTTATCTGAAACAATATCCTGATATATAAAATCCCAGAACGCTGCTGCTGCTCCTGCTACAGCGTGTCATTTTTTGGTGAAAAAAAACACTCTGATTTTCTTTACTTTTGCTTAAAAATTCAAATTTTCCGATTTTTCCTGACGAAATTTGTAAAAATATACATTCCTTATCTTTTCCAAATATTATTCTAAAAGAATGGAAATCCTGGAATATGCACTGGAGGGTGTTCCACACCCCCCAGACCCCCCGGTTTACAATTTTACCAACCGAAAAATATATTAAACTAACTTCGATTAAGACTAACCGGGAAATTTGAATTATTAAGTAAAAATGAGAGAAATTTTAACTTCGGCTAGAAAAAATTAAAACTTGAAAAGCATATTTATTTAATTACCTTACTGCTCATGGAGTTTAATCAAACCGGGGCGTCTGGGGGGTGTGGAAAACCCTCCAGTACATATTGCAAGATTTCCATTCTTTAAAGAATACTTGGAGAAGATAGGGAATTTATAATTTTACAAACTTTGTCAGGAAAAACCGAAAAATTAACAAATAATTTAATTTAAATCAAATCGAAAAGTAAAGAAAATTAGTAGATAAACTAAAAAGGTTCGAGCCCACTTTATTTCAAGTTTACTTCGAAGTTTTATCTAACCCAGTTTGTTTATCTGAAACAATATTCTGATATATAAAATCCCAGAACGCTGCTGCTGCACCTGCTACAGCGTGTCATTTTTTGGTGAAAAAAAACACTCTGATTTTCTTTACTTTTGCTTAAAAATTCAAATTTTCCGATTTTTCCTGGCGAAATTGGTAAAAATATAAATTACTTATCTTATCCAAGTATTCTAAAAGAGTGGAAATCCTGCAATATGTACTGGAAGGTGTTCCACACCCCCCAGACCCCGCGGTTTACAATTTTACCAACCGAAAAATATATTAAACTAACTAAACTAAATAAATGAGGGAAATTTAAACTTCGGTTAGAAAAAATTTGAAACTGGCTCATGGAGTTTAGCAGCAACTTTGAAAGTCAATTATAAAAATAATATAAAAATATAAAGAAAAAATTTTAAACCGGAGGGTCTGGGGGGTGTGGAACACCCTCCAGTACATATCACAGGATTTTCACTCTTTTAGAATACTTGGAGAAGATAGGGAGTTTATAATTTTTCAAATTTCGCGAAGAAAGAAGTTTTTGCGTTACTTTAAAAATATAGAACAACGGGGAATCCCCCAGTAGCGGAAAGCGAAATTAACTATTAGAATATTATAACGTTTAAAAGAGATCCACCGTTTAGCTACCCGTCCACGGACGGGCTTTCCAGCTAGTAAATAAATAATAAGCAAATAAATAAAAATAATTTAAAGTTATTTAAATGTTTAAAGCTCGGCAGGGAGGGTTTCAGGGATACAATCCGAGTCATCCTTGGGGGGCGGGGACAATTGCCCCTTTGCCCACCTCTAAACACGCCACTGACAATGTCTGTTATAATGTTTGGTTTGACTTGCTTCAATGCTTCCTATAATAACCTGGTACATATAATTACTATAAGTTATTCTCAGCAAGTTTCGCAAGTTTCATATATTCTTGCTTCTCTATTATTATAACAGTTTGGAAGCATTAGAGTTTCATAACTAGATGGCCAAGTGCGCACACGTTGGAATTCAATTTCAATAGAAAATCTTACCGAAAATTACTTCGAGCGGAAGAAGTTTTCTTAAATGACGGTATTGATCTAAAGTTTCTATTGTTAAAATCGACAACTTAATTATTGCTTAAACGTTTACCTCAACTATTTGTAGGTAAAATTAAGATCAAGCGGCGGCCTGCTGTGATCGCATGGAGATGGGGATGGTAAAAGTTAATATTTGTGAAAAGTAAAAATTTATTGAAAGTTTGGTGATTTGCCCTCATCAGGCAATCCTGGAATATTATTTTTTAATTTTTATTTTTTGGTATAAATTTGAAGTTTTCTCGAGGAAAGTAGAAAACCCATATTGGATTACGTTTGATCGTCTAAGTTCCTTTTAATAAATTTCAACATATGTTTAATCTACAAGAAAAAACTATTAAGAATACATCAATCATTTTAATAATATTACAAAAATTTATTGAAGTTCTTGTCACAGTTTATATTGTCAATAATTTATCATGTCGTTATTAACACAAGAACGACGTAATTTATGATTAAGGATGCAAAGTGTAAATTTATTAAACGTTGAAACAGTTCATAATAAAAGTCGATTTTTGAATTTACAATCCAAATAGTAAACTAAAAAATGAATTTTCCAACCAGTGACAATTTGGTTAGTTTCGTGATATATCACGGTTACATCAACGGGAAGCATTTTGCGAAACAATGAAATTTTGTTTAAAATAATTGGGTATTAAAATTTCATGACGCTTTCTCGTTAATTAAGTAATTTACAATCTGGCCTATTAATCATTCAATATTGACTGGATATCGCGGGCTCGACGACTGGTGGTCGTTGCCTCCTGAGAAATACCGTGACGTTGTTTTAGTTTTCCAAAAAAAATTTATTTATGGAAAACAGTTTTTTTTGGTATTTATGTTTTTTTAACATTCTATAGCTTTTACTAAACCGGAAATTTTGAAAGAAGAAAAAGTTTTCGTTATTTTACAACCAAAGAAAAGCCGGAAGCAATTTGAATGCAGACCTTACAATTCGTTCGCTTTGTGTTACAGGCATACGTGGATTTGGTTAGAGCATGGGGCTGGAAATCTTTTACGATCATCTACGAAAATAACGAAGGTTTGGTACGACTTCAAGAATTGCTGAAAGCTCACGGACCTTACGAATTTCCTATAACGGTGCGACAGTTGGGAGAGACTCCCGATTACAGGTACGTATTTATAGTCATTATTCTTGCGTACAAGGTATCCAACAAAACAATTTATTGTGTGCCTTTAAATTATTCAAAACCACCCCTATCATTACTCACGAAACCACTCTGACTCTTATTAGTCGGTATTACTTACCACATTTTAGTTTACCGTTTGTCAACCCCTTAATGCGAATAGTTTGTTCAACATTTACCTAAACACTACTATAAGTACTCTTCAAATATTGATTTTCAATACTGCACAATAAATAAAATAAATTTCGAAACCCTAACGTTCTTCGTCAAACATTTGCACCTTTCCGATCGAAAATTGATTAAACGCGCGATGTTCGGCGAGGAAGAAAGCAAACATACTAATGCGTTTTTATTTTATGTTTACGTAAAATATAAACTTATTTTATATATTCCTTTACGGAATCGTTTATATGCATAATAAATCAGTGTTGTAGGAACTTTCAGCACGGAGTAATTTTAAAAGTTTCGGAAATTACCCGCCGCCGCCGCCACTCGAGGGTTAAGCAGCTTTTTTGTGAAATTTTATTGTAAAATTCTGTTGGCAGCTATGAAATTTATTCAAAATATGCTTAACTGGAAGTCTTTGAAAAGATAATGTTTATCGTAGGGTTGAAGTTTCCAAGCATTGCTGATATGTTTGTGGTACTTGAACTTAAGGGGTTTTAGCTTTTCTTGCGTTATTTTCCATAAATAATCAAACGGTGGTTTTGTTTTACATAATTTTCAAGTAACGATGCTACTATGTTACAATATCAGCTACCTAGGTAATTTAGATAAAAAAAACACTTTGCTGTTTAACATGAAGTTGGTACTCTACATCTACATTATTATATTAGTGCTACAAGTAACTCTCTATTGTATTATTTAATAAAGCACGAACATTTTAGTATTTTCAATAGTTGTTTCTAAAATCAGCAATTCATGGTTAGGCACTTACATTGTTATAATTGTAACTTCAAATTGCGGAGTTCTGTATTAAACTTAATATTAAAGTTTGTATGAAAATAGTACAAAACCAAAAGTTGACCCTACTAAGAACCGCAAGCTAGACGTATGGGTTCGAGGAAGGATGTTGAATATATTTCTTCTGTAAGTTTTTATGGCCTTACAAGACACCTCTTAAACACGTTATGAAAGCACATCGGCAGTTTAGTATTCGGTTAATTAGAAATTTGCGATATTCTGAGCAATCCAAAGAAATCTCATTTCTTAATTTTTTGGCGCGAAACTGATGTGCTGGAAGATATTCCATACTCTCCAGACCCTCCGGTTTCAGAAACAGAAGATATGCCGTAAAAAAGCATTAAAATTTTGGTTAGTTGCCGATTGTCGCGGTCTTAATACAAAAACCGTTTATGACTACTGTCCTATACCACACTTTCAGGATTTGACCTAATTACTATCGAACAAACATTCTAACGATTTATAGATGAAGTAGCAAAGAATCATCTACCGTAAATAAATAGTAAATTTGAGAATAATCAAAGGATTTATTGAAACTCCTATTTAAAAATATGACTCGATAATTATAAATGGCGCCCGAAACATAAACAGTCAAAAAGAAAGAAAACTTCCACCTTTTACACATAATACTGCAGTTGTTAAAAAACCATATCTTTGATTAGGCCGGTTAAAAACACCCGCAAGGACAATAACTTCTTGTAAGTTGAATAAAAGAGCTTCCAAAATTAACGACGTAAATAACACTACTTCAGTCTATTTTTCGTAGAAAATAACATCACTTTCTTGTTAAAAAAGTGCAACCATAAATTTTTTCACTGCTAACAAATAACAATAACGGCTTATCTCTAAAAAATATCGTATTAATGAATAATTAGGTCATAAATTCATCTAGTAAAGTAAAATTGTAAAATGTTATTATGCTGTTTCTGAGCGCCAGGCAAAATTAATAAAACAAAGAATTTATCGCAAAGTAACAATGCAATTTAAAACAAAAATTGCTAAAAGGATGTTATGGAATAGGAGAAAATTTTTACATAATATTGGAAAAATTTATTAGATATTGAATTATTATTAGAGTTCGGTTTATATGTCGTCGCACATTCGTTGGATGTGTGGGAAATGTTAGAAAAATATGTAAAAAATTTGTTTTTGGAGTTTTTATTAAAAGTAATTTAAATTTGATATTTACATTACAATCAATTTATTTGGACGAATAAGGATGCACGATTACATAAAAATACAAAACTCGATGCAAATTTTAAACGAATAGTACTTGAGAAACTTCAATTTTGCTGGCTTAGTTTGCTCTTATTGGATGCCGATATCAAATATATTAACTTGATAGAATTCCCAAGGTTTTAGAAATCAATTTAAGTTCGACGCTTAAATGGGTGCGACGTTTAATTTACTTTCACGTTAATTTGTTAGTAGTGTTTTGGGAAATTCATCATATTTTAACCAGAAAAAGTTTTGTAGTGTTGGAGTAATAGGATTTATCCAAAATTATGGCCAGGAAAAACTTCTTGGGAATTTTATAAAATACGAGACTTGTTAAACGATTGCTACTCACTCTCCGGGAAAGTTTTTGTATCAATTTGTGTTAAAAAATTTACTTTTTATTTTTATGGTTCAGTAAATTTGAGTTTCAGTTCAACTTTTAACTTTCTTATGTGGTGTGCATTCGACTTATCGGTTTTCTATTATTTAAATTTTGTTAAATATTCAAGGTACATATTTTTCTAAAACTCGGTCGTCAATATAACTTCCTGTTATTTACTTTTAACTTTTACGCTGTTAGCATCATTAAAAATTTTGTTTTCAACTTTCAACTCTCCTTTTAAATCTTTTTTACCGGAAAACTTCAATTATTGTATAGTCGGCTCTTACTTTTCGCTTTTATTTTCTTGTTTGTTTCAACATTTCAAATTTTACATTTTAGAGGGATAATTACTAACATTCAATAATATGTTCGCTGAACTTTAACATTTTCAGTTTAATTTCAAAAATAGTGATAGGTAGGTATGCTATGGTAAAACGAGAACCCCATTGTTTCTGATTAATAAAATTTTACATCCTCAAAGTAATTGACTCTAGTTCAAATGATATTTATAATGCGGCATTAATAAACTCGAAATGAGAAATTGCGATGAAACATCAATAAATTTCGAGTGTCAATGCCGGACAAATTATATCACTTCGATAAATTTTGCCTTTATATATTTGATTTTGCTTTGCACCTATTGGTGCACTATTAAGTGCACTATTAATTAATGTGAATTATTAATACAATATTAATATCGTAATCCCCTAACGAAATGAAGCATTTACTGTCGGGTATTTATTGTCTGCTCGTTGACCTTTATTTAGTTGAATTGAGGTGAAATTGGTCATATAATAATTTAAGCTTACTTTAAGTGGTCAATCTCACCCTCAATATGATTAATCTATTATACTTATTCAACTTCACTCATACCCAAATGCATTGTTCTAGCTAGTTTTCAGTTTTTTGGATATATCAACTCTATTAAACGGAAACTTTCTTAACCTCCAGAGGGATTTCAAATAAAATAATTTATACTTTTTATTCTCCCAGGGGTGTTTCTATCCTTACAATATAAATCCAACCAACCTGGAAGGGTTAAAATGGAACGGGAAGATTGATCGATTGCATTTACAGATCGAAGAAACCAATCAAAAAAGTTACTTCGATTTCTAGTGTGGGAAGCAGTGGCGTCACAAAACCTTTTAATTGGGATGGGCTAAAATTAGATGTCTTAGAAATAACTGTTCAGGGGGAAAGTATACCAACGCGAATATTTCGTATTGTTTTTGTTTAATAAATTATTTATTTTAAGTAAATTTATAAATTAGACTGGAATGCGATTTTAATCAGAAAATTTAAATTACTTCAATAAATAAATTCTACATAATAAAGCATAGAAATATTTAATTAAATGTATTATTAAAGCAAGAAAGAAAGAAGGAAAACAAAACAACACATAATTAATTTTGTTAATCCGGGATAAGCAATTCATAAAATACAAATATGTATTAAAATGTAGAAATATTTCTTTGAGTCCAAACCACCGTTGTTGTGGGCTATGGATTGGGACACCATAAATACATAAAATCCAAAATTAACGAGAACTTTGGTCCGACTAATTCTCGAGGGCATGACAATTCAAACAAAACAATAAGGATGGTAACTTCTGCTCTTAACCTATGTAATTTGATTCATAAAAGTTGTACGTGTCAGTGAAATAATTATGTCGGTGACCACTTGCGAGAAAGTTGTCAGCTGCACTAGCAATTTAACTCGCCGTACCACCGCTATTTTGCAGGAAATTTCTAATGTCACAAGTTCGTTAAATTTTTCAAGTCAGCATTTCACAAGATCAAAACTTAATTTAAAATAAAAAAAATATAAAATAATTTGATTGTTGACCATTAATGTGGTTAAGAAAGTTCAAAACTATGGACTTATACTCACGATTAGCAGAATGGCGCAAAGGATGCCTGGCAGACTAAAAACAGGAACATACGCTTCCGTTCTATCAAGTTCAAGATTGATTTGTAGGCTGAGAAAAGCGACGGGGAGGCCACCCTATTTATTATGTTTCCCTAGTAAATCATCTGGACTTCGGCCAAGCGCTATATCATATCTGTGTCTTTTTACCATTCCTTTCGATTGAGGAATCTGTGCTAGTGAGAAATTCCTTGATTATTATTTTCATATCTGGTGTTATTAAAGAAACATGCAGTGGAAGTGTATTGTTGAAGTCTGTTGTATTGAATTTGTGCAACAATGCTTTAAAATAAATATTTCTACCTCTAACGAAATCGCCTAGTATTTCATTTAGCTGGAATTTCAAATTTCACATTAAAACTCGTGACTTGATCAGTTTATCTCCGATAACACATCTCTCGTTGCATTACATATTGCAATAAGCTTGATATTTACATTTTTAGTTTTATTTAATATCAACCTTGTCAGGTGCTTTGATCTAACTTCGACTATATATAAATGTTAAATTTTATGGAATAAAATTTTCTATATAAATATTCTCCAAGCATAATTCTATACGTCGATCTTTTATGTTAAGTAACAAACTCTACAATTTATTTTCTTTTACCGAAAGAAGTTTTCAAGTTTGGCATAGAAAAACTTTCAAAAAATGTCCATTATCTCTTTTTTCCAATATTTTACTGTTATGTAAAGTCTGGGTCTGCATTTTAAAGTTATCTCAGATTAAGATAATGGCGGAAAATCACCTTCTAATGCCGTTGCTACAGTCGCATTACTTTTTATTTCAATTTCAGAGAGACGCGACGTAAGTCGGAATGGCAGTTTAATTTTATACTTCCATATTTTTTTGCATACATTTTGCGTGCTATTTTAAGACGAGAAAACAGAAAAACTTGAAAATGTTGTCACGTTACATTATTGCGTTGGTATAAGTAAACTGAGTATTGAAAAGCGTCTGTTTGAACAAGTCAAAGCTTATACTTAAATGATGCATTGAAGGAAGCTCTAGGATGTTTAAGATCAATAATACTCTGGATCCCGCAGGACTTAAACGGATATCCGCGACTTTGTTTACCATTTCCTTGCTTTACTACTAGGATATATGAGAAAGTGTATTTGTGCGTGTGAATAACAAAATAAAAATTTAAACTAAAATATTGTTTACTCCAAAACACCATTTTAATTAATTTCCACTTTGCGGAAAACAACTCAAGTTACCCCGAGTTACAACGCGGCGTTTCATTTTAAAATATTTCACTTCTTCGTAAAACTAAAAGTTTTTATTGCTCTTAAAATATAATGAAAAATATTATTACGCTTTTTAGTACCTTGTAAGAATTAAATTTCTACAGGGGGATGGCTTTTAAAATTAATTAAACAAGTGTGTAATATGTGCATTTCGTTATTCTTTAGAACGCATTTAACGGTCGCACGTGCTGCTGGAAAACTGGAAAAATAAAGCGACTACAAGCTGAGTACCTCATGAACCGTAAAGCTGAAACGAAACTGGACGTAGCCATAAACGAACACTGAACTTACGTGATTTTATAGATTAAGTTCTACCGGACTTTCTGAAAAACTTTCACTTCTTAATTAGTTGCCTTTTGTAGATCTTTTAATTAGGTACTTTGGCCAGACGTTTTCATTTTATTGTTTTGTCGGAGTCATTTCTACCGAATGCGCCATAAAACCGTTTAGTTTACTTGTTTTTTACTGTTTTTAAATTTATTTATTTACCAAGAAATATGATTCCGCCTGTTAGACGAAAATTTCCCACGAGATCACCATCAGCATAGTTGTACTCACTACGATCTCTCATGGGTATTAGCCAGTCTCACACCTTGTACATCATGGGTGATGAAGATGCATTTCTAGGGTTTTCAGCGATTTACGTTAAGTCATGATAGTACTGAAGAAGGTGGTTTGCGTTTTACGTATAAAGGGTCGTTCCCATCCAATTAACGCTACGTAAAATAATTAAAAAACAATAGAGAAATATTACATTACTTCACTATAATAATATAAGGGGCCGTCCATTAATTACGTAAGGGTTTTGGGGGAGGAGGGAGGTATCAAAAATCTTACGGACCCTTACGTGGGGGAGAGGAGGGTCCGAAGTATTGGTATGTGAGGGAGGGAATGGGTCAAAAACGACAAAAATTTCAGCGATTAGCGATTTACCTTGCCGTTGGTGGCGTTCATGACGCTACCAAATATCAAGAACATGGCGGCTCTATTACGTACCATTATTGATGTTGTTTTGAGTTTGATTCCGAATTATTTTATCTTAAAACCGCGGTGATATGATAATTCACAAAATAGCACGTTTGGCACTATTCTAAGAATGCAAACGTTCGGTTTATAAACAAAACTTTCTGTACCAACTATACGTATTAGATTAACTTAATATTTTTCCGCGTGGTGGCGTTCGTTTACTGTAGGTAAATCGCCAATAATCAAAGAAAACCACAATTTTTATTATTTTGGGGTGTTTGGAAGAAAATGAGGGAGGCTAAGAAGCTGGAGTATGTAGAAAATAAGTGAAACAATTGAGCAAAAAAATGGATAATTTGATAATTTTTAATGTTTCTTTCTTACAATTTAAGGGGGCAAATCTTCTCCCAAATTAACTTTTCACCTCTCTAGCTTACCAAAAACGATGGGTGATGGAGGAAAATAGAGGTTATATTCGGGTTCAGTAGGTTACTTTACATAAGAATCAGCAGGAATGGTATCAAGGCCATTAATTGCATGAGGAGTTTGGGGGGGGGGGTCAAGCCGAATTTTATCCAATCTCACGTGGGAGAGAAGGGGGTCAAAAGTCACCTATCTTAAAAAATTTATATTGCCTTTTTATTATTTAATCCGACGTAATTTAATGCCTACATATAAAATAAACTACCTGGGACTGGAAGAAGTGCTCGAAAGTGAACTTAAATGCAATTCAAAAATTCGAACTTAAAAGCTAAATAAAACGAAAAATATCACACTTGAGGGAAATCTGACTTGCCCATTCTAATTTTCCCATCAATCTACATAGGAAACCGCAAAAATTAATACTAATTTGCAGCTTTCACTTTTTGAGGTCAAAAGTCACCAAAGGGGTTTTCCAGCCCTACTTCAGTGGGGTCTGAACCACCTGCTTGGCCACCTAGTGCGAGTGTTCAAGGTGTGCATTGCACACGGATACACTTTTAGACCAATCAGTTTGAATTCGTTTTTCCTGAAAACGTTAGAAAAACTGTGCGATAGAGAGATTCATGATGCGGTTCTGATACACAGACCGCTACACGCAAACCAGCACGCGTATATCCCTGGGAGATCTACTGAGACTGCTCTACACAAGGTGGTTGAGCGCGTCGAGAGATCACTGGACCAAAAAGAGTCCACTCTTGGAGCGTTTATTGATATCGAAGGGGCTTTTGATAAAACCACTTTTGAAAGCATAAATGCAGCGCTACACCGATACGGTGTTCCCACGACCATTGCCAACTGGATCAGGTTTGTACTGAAGTGGCAAGCCGTAGAGGTATGTGTCGGTGATATAAAGATTAAAGGCTGTCCTCAGGGGGGAGTACTCTCCCCACTGCTGTGGATTATGGTAGTGGACAGCCTTATACGACTCCTTAACAAAAAAGGTTTCTACACCATAAGATACGCAGATGATATGACCATACTGCTTACTGGAAAATTTGAAAACATAATCTGCATGCAAATGCAGACAGCTTTCAAAATACTGCAGGAATGGTGCATCGAGCACTCTCTCTCAGTCAACCCGACTAAGACAGAGTTTGTTCTGTTTACCAATAAAAGAAAGTTGCCTGGCATGACAATGCCTAACTTAATGGGAACTCTTCTAAAACTGGCGGACAAAGTCAAGTATCTATGAATAATACTTGACAAGAAGCTAAACTGGGGAAAACATCTGAAAACCAAAATTAGCAAGGCAAGGATGGATTTCTGGCAGTGTCGGAGGGCAATGGGACGGTCATGGGGTCGGGCCCCTAAGATCACTCTTTGGCTCTACACTGCGGTTGTCAGGCCCATGCTGTGCTATGGCGCACATGTCGATAGTGGCCCAGAACCAACAAGTAACAGCAGCGTCCACTTGATCTTCATGTGCAGGAAATGGCGGTTAAGGCTGCTCTTAGGCTTCGCAGCTGGGGGCTGTGGAACCCCAGGCGAGGAACTGTGGGTCATATGCGGATTTTAGAGGACTTTTCAATTAGAGTACCTCTGCTGCATCTTGAACCTGACAGAATTTCCCCTAAATACATATTCGACAGGAAATACAATATCCTGTTGAATCCAACAGAAACCATCGAATATGACATATGTCTATTCTCAGATGTATGCAGACAAGCAAGGGCAGCGATTAGAGCACCCTCTTTTAAACATTCAAAATATTACATGAAGCTGTCCAGAGTCAATCTACGGGCAATTGCCGGGATTTTAACCGGACACTGCAAACTGAATAAACATCTCAACACACTGGGACGTGTAGATAACCCCAGATGTCGGGGATGCAATAGAGCAGACAAAACAGCGGAACATGTGCTATGTCAATGTCCGTCGCTATCGTTAATTAGAGATGCCATGTTAGGGAACTAACATTGCCAGAATCAGCGACACTCCGCCTGCCAAGATACTCGAATTTATCCTGGAGGCAAGATGGCTTGAGAAGTGACATGACGGAGAGCCTCTGCATCGTTGGCAGTACAATGGGCCCGATCTAGTGGCTTAAGTGCGCGTGGGGATACCTCCCTGCCCTCCTTCTTAAAATCCAGAATCCAGAATCCCCCCAGTATCCTAGTAATTTCTTTTGAAACCGGGGGATTTCTAGGAAAACATACGCATTATTTTCAATAGAAAAACTGTGTTATGTGAGACTTTATAAGTTCGTACTATCAAACTGATAGAAGTCTGTCCCAGTTTAGAATCTTTAAAGTGTTATAAACTTTTATTACCCTTTCCAAATTAGTCCAAGCAATTTGGATTCGTTAAATTCGATACGAACGAGAGCAATAATAGCAAATGCCTGTGTAAATAAACTTTAAAGTTAACAATAATAGTTGTTTTATATTATTACTGAGTGTTTTAAACTAAATCTATAAGTGAGGGAACGAAAAGTAGTAATATGAAGTCACAAAATTTAATTTCGAGTTTACAATAGAAATAATAATTATTTATTTAAAATTAAAAATTTTTCTTTGGTAGGGCGGCGCACCGTTGCCCTTCTCGTGCAATCCGCTGCTGATTTTCAGTTACTTTTGCGCTACGAATAGTTTGGGATACCGAGATATTAAAATAATTGAATTATTCAAAGTCTTATAAAATTATAATTGATACGGCGACAGATGGGCAAGTTATCGTTTTTGTTTAATATTTCCATTTATAAAAATTCAGCTCAACTAGTTGAATGTTGTTAAATTTAACTAACTGGTTAAGTCCCAGCTTAAGGTGGAATTCTGAAAAAAATAGCGAAAGAGGGTACGAACTGTAGTAAAAAGAAACTATAAAATATTTAAATGATAGCATTACCGCTTATTTACTCCAGATACGTACGATTATAGGTTTGACTATTGTTTACTTTTTGTTATGTCGTTAAAATTTAGTGTACGTTGTAAAAAAGTTTTGTTTCATATCCTAAAAACTTTTTTTGGCATAGACTGTTGACAATTTATTAGATTCGGTGGCGGTAATAAAATATTTGAAAAAGGATGGGCTTTGGCAAATAGTTGTTTCTAGCACAAGACACCAGATGATTTTCTCAACTTGAAAGTTTTTATATCTCCTTATATTTTCTGATTTACTTTTTAAGGCTGTCTAAAATGAATTTTTTAGATGTGAACTTTTACATAAAAACACATTTAACCACCAAGATAAAAACTCAAAACGTGGGAGTAAATAAATTTCAAAATAAAATCTATTAGGTGATTCTTTGCTCAAGCTTCAAGCTGGAAAGAGAAATTATTTGAACCTGCTTCCTTATTTTATTAGACAAGTTGTGTTTGTTCGTTGCATTCATTTGTGCAAGCGATAAAATTATAAAACTTGGCGCAAAGTTTGCAAAAGGGACTTTTGTCTTCGTTAAGACCTGCTTACATAACAAAAAACTTATGCAAATTCTGCAACTCCTGTATGATATTTTTCCTTTATTTTGAATACCAACACAAAGGAACTCTTCATTTAATACGTTTCCACGGTGTCGCATGTAACTCTGCGGCTTAATAGTGTCTTGCAGTCGTAATATCCTGCAATTCTTCCCATAAATAAATAAAATATTCTTGAAAGATCGATTGCACAGCTTTTTTGTAATATTTTGTTGTTGTAAGCAGGGACCAAACTGCCGGGGTGCGGTGGGTGCTAAAAGGGCCCCCAGTTATACTGTGACCTTTTCAATCTTAAGAGTCCAGTCAAATTAGGATTTCCCCTGGAAATAATTCCCTGAAGCTATTTTATTTTTTTAAACTCAATGAGGGTTGTTTGGTAGTGTTAATTTCGATTTTAAATCTTGATTTAAAGAGTGTTTTCTTGTTTTTCAAATAACTCGTTTATTCTTAACTTTAGAGCAAAAACGATAAAACTGAAAATTATAGGAAATGTAATATCCCACAAGTTTAGTTCATATAACTTTTACCCTAGGATTGATATTTGTAGAGTTAAACTGTAAAGAGGGTAAAAATAGTAATATGCAATTACGTAAAGAATTTAATTTACTTCAACTTTGGTCTTTACCATTTTTACACTAGGATCAATACTTTAAGACTTATATTGAATTCAGGTGTAGATTTTTATTTATTTTCAGTTATCTAACAATTGCAGAACAGTGAAAATTGTATTTGATCCTAGAGTAAAAATGATAAAAACCAAAGTTAAAGGAAATTAAATTCTCTGCGTAATTGCATATTGCCTTTTCACGATATACATGATAATAAACGAGATAACGGAAAATAAACGAAAATGACTCCTGAATTCAATATAAATCTGAAAATATTGATCCTAGAGTAAAAATGGTAATTATCAAAGTTAAAGGAATTAAAATTCCCTATTTAATTACTTCTTATTATATTTACGATAAACATAATAATAAATGAGATAATTGAGAAAAATGTTTTTCACCCTATAGTTTAACTCTACAAATATCGATCTTACGGTAAAAATTATACGAACCAAACTTGTGGGAAATTACATTTCTTATAATTTTGAATATTATCATTTTTTTACTCTCAAGTTTGTATACAAACGATATGGAGATGTACATATTTGTTCTAAGAGAATAAAAACCTTTGGGTTTTAAAACCGAGGGGTTTGGGGGCATGGAATACTCTCCAGTGCCTTAGCAATTATAGTTAAAAGATTTTCCGTTGCAGGAATTTAACTTTCTAAAAGATCTTTCAGTTACTATGTTCTGAGGGGTGTTCCACACCCCCAGACCCCCCGGTGCAAATTTTTACAATACATGATGTGTGAATATGTACAGGGGCGGATCCAGAATTTTTGTCTGAGGGGGCACAAGCGTCGCGACGGGCAAAAAGTGTTCCCAGATTTCGGATTGTCTCCTTGTTTCCTTGTTATTTTTAAGCGTCTAGGAGGGGCACTCCCCCTAAATCCGCCTATGAATATGCACTAAGACTTTTTGTTTATAAACCTGGGGGTATGAATTGTATAAAACCAAAAATTTTTATTACCAAAATAAATCACAAAACGTTTACACACACTTTTGGGCTTTCAAACCGGGGGGTCTGGGTGATATGGATTACCCTCCAGTGCACCAGCAATTATATTTGTTGAAAAAACAAATTAAAGTTAAAACCCCCAGTTTTTTATGTTTTTTTGTCAAAATCAAATTTTTGATTTTACTTTATTTTTTACACTTTAGTGCTATATCATGATTTTCCCTTTGGTTTTCCTGTTAGTACAAAACTAAGGGGAAATCGCCGGAAAAATAAATTATGCGTAGTAGTGAATGGAAATCTCAAAAAATTCTAAAAGCTTCCAAGACATCTCAAGAAACAGATTTTTAGAAAATTTGTAGAAATGTAGAAAATCTCAAAAAATCCATAGAAATTTTAGGAAAATCTAGAAAATTTTAAAGCCAATGAAGTCTCAGAAAATGAAAAAGGCAAAAAAAAGATAGTCTATAATATATTCTAGATTTCCTCAAACTTCCCTTTAGTTTTCCATATGACAATTTCTCCATCATTTTTCCACTTATAAGTAAACAAAGAACGGGAAATTTTAAGAAATCCCAGAAAATTTTAGAAAATCCATACATTAGGATTGAGATTGTGGATTGAAACTAGAATAATGTACGTCAAGATCAATACATCTTCAAGTTCTTCCCCGTCGAGTATTCATCGGTAATACTGCTCTACTTAAGAATTGGTCTTCACGAGGTTGACCGCACTACTCTTAAGGGGTAATATCCACCAAATTTTATTTTTTTTCCAATTTTTTTGTATTGGCTTAAATCATGCTAAAACTATCCTAGAATCAAAATCTACAACGCCCAAGTATTGATCTAAACTCAAAATTCGTTTAAATCAATTTTTACCGAACAACTTTTATGCTGCAAAATCACAATCACAATCAATCGGCGAGCAGTAGGACTGAAAAACTTTACATCCGATTGACTTGAAATTTTAACTGTAGCTTCTTCATTAGATTATCTAGTGAAGTACACACGATTTTAGCGATTGATTAACAGCAAAAAAAGTTATAAACAATTAAAGTCGATTTTTTTTGTCGAAAAAAAATTTTTTTTTCAAACCGTCGCCATTTTGCGAAAAAAAATTCTAAAAATATAATCATGTGTACTTCACTAGCGACACTCGTGTAGATAATAAAATTAATTTTTTTTTGTTATTGGAAGAGTTGGGCACGACTTCTACTGCTCGCCGCGAAAGAACTTTTTAAAAAAGCGGTTCACGGCAATCGCTGCACAGCCGCCATTTTGTAAAAGAAATAACAATAAAAATTTTATTTCTATTCTCCAAGAGTTGCTTAATCCAATGATATATTATTTATATACCTTTCATCTCAAATTTCCTTTAAAAAAAATCATGAAAAAAGCCTTGTTTTTTGAGCATTTGGTGGATATTAGCCCTTAAGTTAAAGCCGCACCCCGCTTTATCGGTAGCCGCTCCTACAATACAAATGTCACAAATTTTACAATTAGGAAATGTAGAAAATTAGAGGAAATAGAAAATTCTAGGATATTTTAGGAAATTTAGACATCTCAGAAAATTGAAAAATTAAAAACTCATATAATTATAATATATTTTTTGAAATATTTAATATCCGCTTTTGATAGAAAGGAATTCTTTGGAAAGCACTGGAATTGCATGAAATTCGTCGGAATTTCGAGTCCTGTATATACAAAAATTTTTTGTTTTTTATAAAAGCAGGGCCCCCATTAACAACTTCGCACACAGGTCCGTCACCTGCTTGTTACGCCACTGGTTGTATGCATATATAAAAGTAAATAAGGTCACTTGATATTTCACCTCGAGTATCCAGTATGGTTTCTCCATTAACGAACGAATTTTATTTTTTGATGAGGATGAAATTACGATTTGTTGAGCAGAATCTGTAAATATGAAAAACGGAAGCGTAGAACAATGACGGGCAGAAAAAGATCCCTAAAATGATAGAAGAAAATTGTACCACGGCATCGGGAAAGGTTCTTAAGGGGAATAAAAACGTGTGACATTGACAGGCTTGTTAGATCAATTTGATATTATTAGAATCGTACGATTTTCATTTAAAAAAATATAACTGATTTTTACGTTTCCATGGTCTTGCTTGTCGTCGCCGTCCATTATGCGTTACAAATGACGAAACACGAATTTATCACAATTTAAACGCAATTACATTTTGAATTAATTTTTTATAACAGTTTTTATTATGGGAAGCTCTATAATATAAATTAATTGAGTTGAAATTTGAATGTAGGAGCTTAATTAACCGTTTCGTTCCTTTTTTGTCGAAGTTCATAAACCGCAATAAATTGAAATATGTATCTGGAGTAAAATTTTACAAAAATTGCCCGGTGGCCGCTTTCGATCTACTGCAGTTTTATATTTTATTATTAATAATAAAAAAGTTAATAGGCGAAAATGTAATGGCATTCGGGAAAATTAACTGCGAGCTTAGGTAGGAGCGCGCGACGTCTTAGCGACCGACCGACGACGACGTGAAAATTAGTTTATTTTGGGAACTTTGTTTTATTTTCACGTTCACCACATAAATCACAGCATCTTGGTAACTAAAGCGAAACAAGATTAAAATCCCAAAAATATCATCTTTGTTTTGGAATATTTCCTAAAGCAGTTTAAAAGTTTCACAAACAACTCCCGTGTGACATATTTCTGAGGTTTATTATAACTGCCTTCTTCCAAACTGTCCAAATTATGATTTTATTTTAATTTATTAACGTTTCGTGTATTTCCTCTTAAGTACCTTATGCATTTCGGGATTCCTCTCCATCCAATTTGCTTTTGTCCAATTTATTTATCGACGCAATAATATTAATCAAGCCTTCGGGAATTTCCCGAGTTTTACAAATCAATTCAAATTAATAAAGTGCAACCGCAACGTGTCGGCTGCCAAAAATTCTTAGCCGGATAACTTAATTTCGGCGCGGGAAAGCGAACGTATTTGTTTAATTAAAACACGTAAAAGGCAGCGAATAAACCTTAAGTGCAAGAAAAGTTGCAAAGACCGATAATAAAATTACTTTGATAATAAAGTTTCTTTTATTTTTAGGCCACTGCTAAAGCAAATCAAGAATTCGGCCGAATCCCATATTGTACTCGACTGCTCGACGGAGAAAATTTACGATGTTTTGAAGCAGGCCCAACAAATTGGTATGATGAGTGACTACCACAGCTATCTCATCACCTCTCTGGTAAGTTGTTGCAAAGTTTTCCTTCCGTAAAATGGCGTACGTGTCAGAAGTTTGACAGCGGTCACAATAAAGTTCCGAGTCGAGTTGCATCAAACACGATCTGAATTTAAAGCGCTTTAAGTTATTTGGACCAAACTGCTACATAAATATTGAGTTTGCAGTTTTGTTTTTCAAAAGCTCCAGCTTCCCAATATCTCAGACCTTCGTCTTCGTTAATTCATCTTTGCATTCAGTCCAATGTTGCATCCGATTGAATTGATTGAACTTAAAATTCGGTCTTGAACAAATATTTAAAGATAATTAAGCTAAAATCACAAATGTCCCCAGTATCAACGTTGACATTATAATTATCCTCATTTGCTGGTTCATAAAAAATTCATTATTGGTTTTACGACCAAAGTTTTCAGACACGAAAAGTATAAAAATGATCCAGCGTTTGAATTAAACTTGCAGTTGCAATGTTTAATTTACTTGTTTCTAGAAAATGCTGTTTCCTTTGTAGTTTGTCCACCACTCCACAAAGTAAATTACAATCCACTTTGTCGTCACACGCTTTTATTTAATTAATTTGCTACATAAAAAATTTTACGATATACAAGTTTTATTCAGTTAGGTTTGTCCACTCATAATTTTACCCAGGATCTTTCAATTGATTTTCTCATTTTGTTTTAAATTTAAGCAGTAATCATTTAGACTTCCAAATTGAAGTTGAAGTTGGCAGTCAATTGATGAAATAAAAACTTTTTCTCCAAACGTCACCAAAGTCAGCCGTTTCATTATCGATTTTAAAAACGAAAGTCAAACTTTTTCTTAGCAACATACATGAAACCACGTGGCGTAGAGTTTTTTTCGAAAGTAAAACTGTCGGAGGCAGGTAAAAAAATAACTAGAAAGTGACATTATTTTAATAAAATTGAGTCATTTTGGTATCTACCTTTCCTAAAAATTATTTTAAGTTTGTTTACCATTTCAAATATAAAATTTTAAAGCGGAATTTAAAAATAAATGGTTGCAAACTTTGACTTTGACATTTAAATCCTTAAATATACCAACTTAAAATTTTATTTTTAACCAAATAAATAAAAATTTTGGTCTTTTAACCTAAAAATTTTAATAAATGTCACAATTGAAGTTGACAGTTGCGAATTCAATTTAAAGTTGACAGATTAAATCAAAGTGTCACCTTACTTTTGTTTATTTTTATTACAATTTGATTAAATTAAGACTGGTTGACCAATTAAAATTATCTACCTTTCGAATTTTTTGCGCACGATCGATCGATACTTATTAAGTTTACAAATTTAGACCTTATACAGTATTTATTATATTCTGCTTCTGTAGATGGGCTGACCCAAACACTAGGGTGACGGTAAACCACTTCAACCAGACTGCATAAGCGACCCGAAAAAAAGAACATAGAATCGAAAAATAAAAATCAAATACTGATAAAATAACCCAAAAATTAGGTTACACTCGAATACAAAGGGCCCGAAAATTTACTAGAACCTAGGGCCCAAGTCAGACCCTGCCAACAACTCGACTTAGAAATAATTTGTTAAAATAACTCGTCTTTGTTGTACTTTGTGCTTGTACTTGTCCTTTGTGCCACGTTTGTGCTTTGTGCTGTTACTGTGATTCATCATGAGTGAGTACAACGTTTGGACAGACACAGAGAGTGGACAGGTTATACGCACATTCTTTCTACTTCAGCTAGCGTTTATTTAAAAGAAGAAGTTAAATTTCTGAAATTTAATTTTAACTGTCTGGTCAGCTCTGAAGCAGTTTAATACGCGACGTATAGACGAAGGAACAGTCATACAGCTTCTATTAGTCAGAATGTGGAGGTTGTTGAAGACTAGCAATTAATTAACAATCATAGCCTTTAGGGGAAGGCGGGGTAGCTGATATCTAAAGGGAATCATGACAATTTCTTCATGTTTTTCATTTAATTTCAAAATTTGAAATTTAACGTTATACTGAAAATTCTTTTAACCCGATTTGATCTTGCTTCCTATTGGGTAATAATTACTAAATTCCCGAAGTGAGAGGGTATAAATTTTCTTATTTTTTGCTATTAAAGGGGGGGGACGTCTTACGTAATATATGAACGGCCTCATACCATTTTGTGTGGTATGGATATATGTACGTATAAAACGCGGACCATAAAGACCCCACCCCCTAATCACAAAAAATTAGAATATGTAAAACGCATGTGTCATGAAACACCAATCACAAACGTTCATTAGCCTTCCTTGTGAAGTTTCCATTAGTTGTTTAAGTTCAATGAGCGTTTTAAGTAAAGTAGGTTTCAATTACTCTTTAAATATTTTTGTGAATAATTAATGAATGTTGTGAATGTTACGTAAGAAATTGTCATGACTACCCTCTCCCGAACTAGAAAAAATAAGATGTTAGCTACCCGCCTTCCCCCTAAAGCTTCCTCCTAAAGGTAATTATTATGGCTGCATCCCTTTGGGTCTGCGTTCATTTGCACGGCTTCCTACTAGTTTAATTGCAGAAGATTGTACAAAAACCGCGAGATTCTTAATTCGGGGGGTCTGAGGGTATGGAACAACCACTAGTACACTGTAGTAATTGTATTGTCACAAGTGGAAATGTATAATCTGTAAATTAATGCAATGAAATAGATTTCCACTATATAGCAATAATAAAGTGTACTGGGGGGTATTCCATACCCCCCAGACCACCCGGATTAAACAACCGACAGTTTTTGTGCAATATTCTGCGATTTTCTTTATAAAATGGAACCTTTCACTTTTTAGAAGCACAGTAAGAACCGATTGGTCTATTGAAGAATTCTAAAATTCCCTGCAAGTTGTTGTTAATGTTGACCCAAAAGGACGCAGGCCCAAATGGACGCGGGCCATAAAGACGCAGACCCAAAAGGATGCGGCCACAAATAACTTTTAGGGGAAGGGGGAAGCTAACATCTTATTTTTTCTTGTTCGGGGAAGGTAGTCATGACAATAAATTTTAGCAATCAAGATTATCTAGTAATTAATTAAACTATTATGATGCTGATGATACCACCTTCTCCTTAAAGCTTCCTTCTAAAGGTAATTATTATGGCCGTATCTTTTTGGGACTGCGTTTATTTGTCCGGCTCCCTACTAGTTTAATCGCAGAAGATTCTACAAGAACTGTCGGTTTTTAATCCGGGGGGTCTGGGGGGTATGGAATACCCCCCAGTACATTATAGAAATTGTATTGTCACAAGTGGAAATGTATAATCTATAAATTAATGCAATGAAATAGATTTTCACTTGTGGTAATACAATTACTATAATGCACTGGGGGGTATGGAATACCCCCCATAGACCCCCAGATTAAAAACCGACAGTTTTTGTGCAATCTTTAGCGATTTACTTTATTAAAATGGAACCTTTCACTTTTTAGAAACAAAGTAAAATACTATCTATTAATTAATGATGCTGATGATACTATAAACGCAGATTCCATAGTCTAGCATCAAACCCAGAGCATATTAATCTGAAGTTTATCCAATTTTGTTTTGATATAAAGAAATTGCAGCAAAATTTAATAAATTTAATTATATTAAAGGTTGATATTCAAGATGTATGAAATAGTTTAAAACAAAATAATAATCCATCAAATAATTAATTTGAAACTTCCGGAAACGTTGCTAGTGATAATAAACAGAACTAACAGCCGCAATGAATAAATAAATAATTTGAACAAACAATAAACAATTTAAATTAAAACCAAACAATGTTGCGAGCTATTACTGCATGATTAGTAAAAGGAGCAAATCCTAAGTTGTCATGGGAACATTCGGGGAAAACTCTTTTATTGAGCAACAATGTGTTAGTTCAATTTAGTCCACCTGAATGTCGTTTTCAACAGATTTAACTTTTGGAAATGTATTATAATGACGCAGTTTTCTAAAGGTACCGATTCTAATGAGCGAGTACAATCGGCAATCCCGCCATTTTCTTTTGTTTCGAAAAGGTAGAGTTGGGATAATATTGCTAAAATCAAAGATTAGAACTTTGACTACAGAGGGAAATAATAATGAAATCAGAATAGACCGAATAAAATGGACGCCACTTGTGGGAGGAGTCTCTTTAAAATCGGAATAGCAATTACTATTTTCTATTGCTGTAACTTAAATTGGAAAAGTAAGTTTCGCGAATTTGTTCGTCGGAAAAACGAAAATATATATTGCAAATTTAACAATTTTCTCTTTCTGTTCGCTTCTGTCAGACCCTCGTTTTATGACAAATTTGTGACTAAAATTAAACAGAGTTAACCACCATATCCAGGGAGCTTACATTTTAACTATGCGATTTAGCGAACAAATTTTTTACTTTTAATGATAAATTTTTCATTTTTCAAATTGCTAAGTTTGAGTTGACTTTTATAAATAGTAAAAAAGTTTGATTAAATTTAGATGATAATTCTGAAATCTTGGTAAAGTATGATGTATTCGTTTTATTTTATAATAAAGCAATCTAAGTGACTAGGAAGTAAATTTCCATTAATTAACTATTTAATTAATTTTAAGATTTTCCTCGTGGAAATACTCGACAGTGTAGTGTGTTGTTACAGATCAGAAAGGACAATCGGTGGTAACGAATTTTTAATATCTGGAACTTGACTACCTCGTTAAACTGAGATTTTATTGACATTCCAAAGCCGCTATCAACTAAATTCCGTTTTGATACAAAATTTGATCTAACGTTCGTACACTTCTGTTCGTCTTTTTCGCGTCAAGCTAACAAGATGTAATCAGTCATCGATCAGTTTGGTTTGAAATTCGAACCATATGAATTCCCCGAGGATACACGTCGACGTCACAATATTATAATTTAATTTTTATAGTTGTAAAAATAAATAATATAAAAAATTTATGTCCGTGCAGCTTGATTATAGATCGGTTTAATTTTACCCCAAGCGGAAAAACACTTAAATGTTTAGATTGTATCAACTTTTTAGTAACTTTTTCCATTATTTTGCGTTTATTTTAGTCGCCCTGGAAACATTTCGCCAAATTACGCTCGGTTATTACATATGTTGCAATTTAAACTGAAATGCCATTTCATTATTCCGTCGTTTGTATTCCTATAAAATAGAGAGCGCCTGCAGCGTTAATTTTTCCTATGGGTAAATGAAACCCCTGAAAACCGGGAATGTACTTTGCGTTATTCTCCGGCTGTTACAACCTAGTACTGTACGGTTGACGTTTCCTGATCCTGACGGAATTTGCTGTTGTAAAAGGAGGGAACGTACGCATCTTGTTACCGTAATGAGTGATACAGTCGACAAAGGCTGGAAGATATATTTCTGTATTTATTTATTTATTTAAAAAGCATTTCTTTTACGATAATGTTTCTTTCTCGACAAAATTTGAATGAAGTAGCAGACTTAAGGTATAAGTAGACAGTTATTCTCTCAAGTGCACTTCAGACAACTCCATCTAAATTTTTGAGCAACAAAATAAGTGAAACGATACTTTATCCTGTAACGAATTTTGAATTTTGAAGACCCCCATTTACGTTCGGAATCCTTTGTTCACATTAAAAAAGTTACCTTACGTCTAATTAACTCAGGCTGACTGACATTTTTGGAACAACTTCTCTTATAATTCCGGTATAAACAATTTAATTATACTGTATATTTATTAACCTGGAATTTAATTAAAGAGTTTTTCATTTCGAGTTAAGTAAAATATTTTACATTTAGAAATATTTTGGTTATTTCTGATGCTGCTGTTTACGAAATTTAGGTACAGATTAATATAATTAAGCAATTTTAGTTCATTTTCGTGTTGATTACGTTAATTAAATGCTCAAACGACGTTTCATTTCTCTTAATTGATTGAATAATTACGTATACATTAAGACACAATTATAATTTCGACCGACTTCACTAGGTATAATTTCGGCAATACCCCTGCCTGCCTAATTACGCAATTTTTCACTTTAACGATTTCACTTGCAATTTGTTGAAATTATAATTATAAATCAGGGCAATTAATCATACGATTATTTTTCAAAATTATCCAAATATTTTGGCGCGATTTGCATTGCAAAAATAAAAAGTTGTAATAGCATTTGCTGGTAAAATTTAAATGTTGCGTTTTAATTAAAACTTTTTTTGAAAATATGTAAATCCGCGAAATTTTTCTTAGTACGCTTTCCATTTTTTTACGAAATACATGTACGTACAAGGGTAAATTGAAACCTAATTTTGTGTAAAAAATTTGCTTTAAAAATTATTCGTTAAGGATATTTTCAATAGGCTATTAAAAATATGAATATTCAAACCGATTTGATTAAATTTTTAATTTCCCTCGAGTATTTCTTTGAAATTTTCATATTTATTTATTATAAGAAGCTGTTATTGTAAAATATCCAAAATTTTGCAAATTAAATGAACCATTCAATTTGTAACTTTTCTTCTAATCTCTACAAGTCAATTAAGCTTCATTGCAATACTTGAACGATGTGAGTGCTTTGAAGCTCAAGTTCCAATTGAAAATATTTTTATTACCTAATTCGTCTTTTATTTAAAAGATATTATATTTATTTTGAAAAAATTATTATTGGTATAACTTCAAGATTGAGTAATATTTTAAATTATACTCACAGTTGTGAATCAATTCATAGCTGTAGAAACAGAGTCAATTTTTAACTGAGTTGGGCCCTAGGCTCTTGCAAATCTTCGGGCCCCTGATATTCGAGTGTAACTAATAGCATCGATAGCCGAATTTTTGGATTATTTTATCAGAATTTAATTTTAATTTTAAGATTTTCTGTTCTCTCTTGTCGGAACCCTCTGGCAGATTTTTATACACTAAATTTCTTTCTACGAGGTTTTTCCAGATTTTCTTACACTTGTACACCAGATTTCCCCAACAGTTCTCCCCTCGCTCTGATCTATAAAATATATTTTGTATAATAATTTTAAAATTCCCTTCGCTTTTAAGCACAGTTGGTATTGTTGTACTGGGGGGTTTTCCATACCGCCCAGACCCCCTGGTTTAAAAAACAGAAAGTTTGTGTGTATATTTTCTAATCGGTTTTATTTTTTTAGTAAGACCCTTCCACTATTTTATAACAAAGTACATTTATAGATCAACGCAGTGCTCCCCCTCCTAATGTACCGTAAACTGGGGTAACATTGGCCATCGGGTAACTTTGGCCCACCTTCCGGAAAAAAATTGTTTATGCTATAATTCCGCAACCAACAATGCAAATTGTATGATTCTGATATGAAATGATAGGTAGCAGCATTCACTTCACTTCTCAGTCCCTATAGTGATAGTTGTACAGCAGTTATTCAAGTGAACGCTGCAAAGAAGTTGCGTCGTTGTAAGCTGTAAACTTCCGTTCGTGGGGAACTTGTAGTAATACTTAAAAATTTCGGAAAGTGTAAATGTAATTCTTACATTATAATTATTTATAATTAAATTAAATTATAATTACTTTGTTTTGGTTTGAAATAGCAGCTACTTTTTCTTTTGGGGTAACTTTGGCCCTTGTCTTGGGGTAACTTTGGCCCGGGCAAAATTTTTGACTTTTTAATTTAATTATTAGCTATCTCTTTTAAAATTGTTGTTTTATATATTTTTTTCTGTAAACTAACTGAAGTTGTTCCTATTTCCTCTGTCTGTATTCAGAAGACGATGGCTGGAAACCCAGGAAAACGCCTTGGGTCGAGAACTTGCGCAAATTTGCATGTTGTTTACTTAATTATTAATTCGGTGGATATTTTTATTTTATTTGTATTTCTTAAGAAAATTAAAATAAATGTTTAATTTCCTCCTATTTTGCGTTTTTTCAATTAATTATCCTTCTAAAAATTCAATCAAATTAAATCACTGGCTTTAAACAAGTGGGTTAAAGTTATCCCAAGTGCAGGTAACTTTGGCCCTATTTTTCAAAAAATTGATTCGGTGGTTTAAAAGCGTCGAAAAATTGAAATTACGCTATGAAATTGTTTCTCTGGGTATGCCGAAGTAGAAAAAAATTATTGTAAACAATGTTTGCATACCGTTTTTTCAAAATTTTGCTTAATATGTAAAAAAAATCCAAAAAAGTGGGCCAATGTTACCCCAGTCGACGGTTTCAGGTCTCTCCAGCCTCACATACGAAAGTTTGTATTCACTTTCCGTGATTGGTTTTATTAGAAAAGATACGGTTTCCCTTTTTCAAAACAGAGTACATTTATAGTTCGCAGCAGTACGCACTCAAGGTGCCCCCTTTTCAATTCAGATCATCCCTCGTTTCTTCAGCACAACAATTGAACATTTTTGTATTTTTGCAAAATAAATCACAATTAGTGCTGTATTCCTCAACTAATTAAATGCAAAACTAATCGCTTATTCCATATTCCATACTATTGACTTCTCTCTTCTCCTCTATTAGTTAGTTTCAAAAATAATAAACTAATAAAATGATGATGATACAGTAGCGTAGCGTGGGAGACAGGGGAACAAATGCCCCGGACGGCACTTTTGTGGTTGGCGGCAGGGAATAAGCCGAGGAATAAAATTATAATTTTTTAATTTAAATTTCTTTTTAATAATTATTTTTTTCTAATAAATCTAATAAATTATTATAAGAAATGCTTTTTTTTTGCTTAATTGCGAAAATAGGGGGGGCGGGAAATTTAGGGTTTGCCCCGGGTACCAATAATCCACGTTACGCCACTGATAATACTTGAAGTTGTATTGTATAATCAAGTTACGGGGTAAACAAATTACAGGTGTACTACTGAAGGTAAAGTGACCATTCGTACTGGTATTACCAGGACAGTACTGGTTTTGGAATGTTTGTCCTTGTTAGACAAGACAGTCATTATTATTATTATTTATTATCTATTTATTTACGGTGAAAAAAATGTGACTATTTTTCTATTGATATACCTGTTGTATCGAAAGAAAGGTGAAAAGCTAAAAAAAGAGGTCCTCCGTTTTTCCATGTACTGGTTTTGCATTTCATAAAAATGGTCACCTTAACTAGTTAAGAGGTGTTCCATATCCTCTGAACAATTTCATCGTGAAGGAGTGAGAGTTTTTAATTTAATCAAATTAATCAAAAAATATGGCCATAAACTTTTTGTTACTGAAACCGGGGGTCTGGGGGGCATGGAATGCCCTCCAGTACATCATTTATTGATTGACTCAAGAACGTGATAACGGAATACAATTTTAACTCAATTTCTGAAGCCTGGGGGTCTGGGTAATTGAGTAATTTTAACTCAATTACTGTCGCCCAGACGGAAAGTTCAGTTTTCAGTTTCAGAAACGGAAAGTTTGTTTGCATATTTTTGGATTAATTTTATTAAAAAAAAAGTTTTTACTCTTTCAGAACCAAATACACTTACACCTGAGAGTCTGGGGAGTATAGCACATCCACTAGTGCACTCGTAATTTGTTGGCGCAGATGTACTAAAGGGCATTCCATGCCCCCCAGACCCCCGGTTTCAAAGCTGAGAGATTTATGATGTACAAAACTTCATTAAAGTTTTAGCTTTTAGGCTATTGGGCCCTAGGCACGTGCCTAATGCACCTAATGGTAAAATAGGCCCTGTGTAAAAAATATAAAAATCCTTCTTGAACCACAAAAAAGTAATTAAAATATATCACTGAGACTCCCAACTGACACGTTGGACGCCAATTAGTACGATTTTATGAACAGACCGGAATAAATCTGTAATCAAAATGTCTATGGGTAAATATCTCGAAAATTTTGTGTTCACTTTCCCTAGAAAATCTGCGGAATTTCTTGGAAATCATAGAAATTCATTAGTTTCAAAATCAAGGGCAGATCCAGACAAAGTTAATGTAGGGGGTGGACGATGCTGGTGGTTTAGGTTTATTTTTGAAATAAAAATTTGTGTGTGTAGATTTTGTTGGTTTTTGTCATGAACAGGGGGGTTTGATACACCGTTATCCTCCCTCCTTCCAGCCACCCGCGTCCTTGCCATGCAAACTTAGAAAATGGGAAATTCGAGGAAATTTAGTATATTCGGAATATTTTAGGAAAACCGAGAAAATCTCCGAAAATTTAAAAATTAAAAAAGCTCATCTGGAGTATTCCTAAAATTTCCTGAGTTTCCCAGCAACAAACTAGGGAGAAATCATTAGAAAACTCCGGTGTACTAGTGAAGAGAAATCTGAAGATGTGCGGGGAAATTTCAGAAAATCTTGAGGAAGAGTAGAAAATTCTAGTCTAGAAAATAGAAAAATTCTAGAAAATTCAACGAAATATCAGAAAATTCTAGGAAATGTTTAAAATTTCAAAGAAATTTCAAAAAATTCGGTTTAATTAAAAAATTGTAAGAAATGAGAAATCCGAAAAAATATAGAAAAGTTGTGAAATAAAAGAAAGCTCATCTATATAGTAATCTTCAGATTTCCTTGTATTTCCTATTTTTTAAGCCTTCCTGGGATTTCCTTAAATTTCCCTTCATTCGTACACAAGAGCAGATTTAGAAAAAATTCATGGAGGTAAGTCGCTGGCCGGGAGAGGGTAAATATATATTTTTGATAAAAATTTAGGTATATTTTTCAAATTTTAACAAAATTTACTAATTTTACTGGTTTTGATGGGTCATGGGGGGGGGGGATAGTTACCCTATTACCTCCCCTTTGGTGGAAATCATTGAAATTCTTTAAGAATCTATGGAATTCCATTTTAAAATTTGCACTACTTTGCGCTTAGTTTTCAATTTTAAAATAATTTAATTATTAAATTTAAAATATATCACCGAGAATCCCAACTGAGTCACATGTTGGGCGCCAAATAGTAAGATTTCATGAACAGACCGTAATAAATCTGCAACCAGAATATCATTCGATAATACTAGAAAAAGACTTATATAACTTATATTTTCTCCAAGGTGAAAACGAGTAGTACGCGAAGACTAACTTGCCGAGTGTACGCGGTTAGTAGAGGGGCTATAAAGGTTGTAGACCACTTTTGAGCATAACCATCTTAAGTCGAAATTTAATTAATTGAGATTATTATTTCTTTAATCAAACTTTCTTCGTAGATTTAATTAACTTGTCGCATAATTGGACGAATCAGAATTTGTCGAATCAAAATAACGATGACTTTTATTTCTTACTCGAGCAATAGTTTACAATTTAAGCTGATCTACTGTGAAGCTGTTTCAGAATTTCAAGTACCTCGGGTGATACCTTTCAACCAGTAACTTCAGTTACAATGTTATTTTTGTTCTAAAACTAATTAAATTGTTAAAAATGTTAAACTTGATAGGTATTACGTTGAAGTGAAAGAAGAGGTCATTCCAGATAAATAATCCGGGCACCGGATGTTTCGCCAAGATTTCTTTTACTCTTGTTTCTGTATGAATGCAGGTTAAAAAAATAAATATTTGTAAATTTATTTACTACGAGCGGCACTCTGAAGGTATAAAATGCTTCAAATACATTTTTTTGATATAGAAACGGCCGAATATTGCTTGAGTAGATTAGCCCACAACAAAATGAACAATATTTACAGAGTTGATTAAGTTAGAGCTTAATCTCGTTATAGCTGGAAGGTAAATTCACGGTTGCATACAGATATTGTGCTCTCGGTTGTTTAATTATACAAGAGTCTTCATCAAGCATTGGCCACTTCAAATACCGATCATTGAGAAACCAACTAAATGCACTTTCTGTTCCGAAAGCGTACGTGCTCGATGCAATACCAAATTAATTAAAGCTTTGATTAGAACCAACATCGAAATTAAATTAAATTAAATTTATTACAATTTCTATTTTCTTTGCTTTTCTACTCATTTTTAAGCTTTAAGTTTAACACTACAAATTAAATAAACAGATGGCAACACCGTTGACCAATCAAGAAGTCAAGAATTGAGTTCTCCGATTGGTTGATAACTTCTTCTAGCTATATTTATATGAATTAGCATTTAATTTAATTAAAAAATGTATTTTGTTAAATCCTAAACTTCCTGATTAAGCAATTTTGGAAGATATTTTACAATAATAGAAATAAAGAAAATAGAGCTAATGAAACTTGTTGATCGAACGTGAATTCTGTTAATTTATAAAGCTACTCGACATTCTGATTTGTATATTAATTATATTGGTAGCAGTGGTAGCAGTGAAGTTTCAATTAATTTTATATTTATTGGAAAAGCAATTTCGACCAAGTGTTGACATTGACTAGAAGTTGTCCCATGCAATTCAATTCTAACTATTGAAACTAAAATTTTAAGCCACTTGACCATGTATTTGTTCTTTGTGTTATTGAATGTAATTTACTGGGGTCGCGTCGTCGGTTGGACTATTCAAGTTTAATGTTGTATATTTAGACCAAGAGAATAAATTTGATTTAAAGAGCAGCTACCCCACATAATAGAATATACAAAGCGATCAAGTCTATGGTCCTGTAGGTAAATTTTACTAAATAAATAAATAAAAATGAAAAATAAACATTTTCTTGCTTAGTGTAATCCATAACTCGAAAGCTGTTGATTTTATTCAAAAAATGATATAATATAATTTGTAGATAATTTAACGCTTTTTAAAATAGTATAAAACAGTTTACACTAAAAAATCAGTAATTTCGATGTTACGGCCATTTGAAAGAAGAAATTAAAAAAATCGCCGTGGAGGCGAGAACGCTCTGTATACATGTATGATATATTTATGTTGACTTTTTTGTAAGTGTATACAGAATTTTTAATAATCCTAAATTTATACTAATACGAAATCCTGTTTGTTCCAATACATATTTCGTACTTATTTCCGCTTTTTCAAACAAAATAATATAAATACGTAGAATTTAATGGTAAAAAGCAATAGTAGAATTATTAATTACTGTTATCCTATATTTAAAATTTGTTGGAATTGCTTCGATATTTTAATTTGAAGAAATTAATTTTCAATTTAAATATCTTAAAATAATGTTTACATTATCTTGTATTGGAAATATTTTCACAATATTAATAAAATTAACTGGTTAGATAGGAATATTTTTTAAAACAAAACAAATTCATTTAAAAATGTTATTTCTGCATTGCAGCACTTTACCTTGCAATAAAAATTTTACTTGCTAATATACAGTTTTTTTGGTAGAAGGTATGGAAAATGCTGAAAAGTAAGACGAAGATAATTAATAATGGATGTAGCATTAATTAGGTGGAAGTGAGTTTGAAAAAATATATAGAGTCTAGTAATAAAACAATAATTGATTTTAAATAATAAATTTAACTTTCAAAGCAAGTAATAACAACAATATATTCCATAATTAATATAATGTATCTGCTCCAATACATATTTAACGACTTTTTAAGAAAAACATGATTAAAAAAGTTCAGGAAGTTTTTATTATTTATTTTATTATTAAATTAATAATGCAAGGCAGCACAAAAAACTAATTAGAAAGTACACAGTCTGGAGTCCAAAGGGTTTCTTTTTATTACTACAAAATCAAAATAGAAAGCATGCAGTTATTAATATAATCTTTTAAATATATTTAATAAACTTCCCGATAAACCGGCATCCCATTAACCGGCATCAGTGTCCCACAAGCGGCACGTAGAAATAGCCCGCTCCAGACCGGGTAAGGTGCAGTTGGGTAAATCCCCGGGGTTATTAATTTTTAAATTTTATATCCAGAAAGGATGGCGAACAAATTTTTGCTTTGTTCTTTTGTTCTTATTTTACACGGAAAACATATTGGAAAAATTATTTCATTGTGTAAAAACGACATTTAATTGGCAAAATGATATTTTTGTTGAGAAAGAAACCGCCTGTAATTTAATATTGGTTTGTTGAATAGGTTTGAATCTTTTCTTAGTGATCATGATCAATTCAAGAGATATTTAATTATCTCTTAGACAAAAGAAACTTTGTTATAAAGGAACGCATTTTATGTAATAAACTAGTAGTATTTGTTTTGAATTGAATTCGCATGTTATACAACTACTGTAAGAACTGAATTAATTAATATATTGTTTACACGTTACAATTAGATTTCATTTTGCGCTTTGTCTAATTGTTAAGGTTTCAAATTGTTTGTTTAATTTATATCGTAGGTAGTGCGTATTTTAACTAAAGATAAACGTACATGTTTGGTTTTATTAATTGCAAGATTGGTAGTCGTTTGGGTATTTAGACAATGCCTAGCCACAAATTTCCACGATAAATGGATTCAAAATCAAAGGTTATCTATCTTATCGATATGTTTACTAATTTTCCAACTTATCTCAGGCTACTTTTCCTTACATTACCTTCCCTATGCTCGTAAATCATCCCACGAAAATTGTTTAGACCAGACCGATCGCGCGTACTTGACCAAAGAAAATGCCCATCTGAAGTATATTATTTAGGTAACATTTTTCGTTTAAATATTTGTTGAAACGTTGGAATAATGAAGATGAAAGGGAAAACTTCTGAAAAATTCAAATAATCTCTTAACATAAATATCAAAACGACAAAGAAAATAAAAAGCGAAGTCAAAGGAAAATTGAAATGGCCAAACCTTATTTCTGTCATATACAACAGAAGATTTTCGAACATGACTATAAAATTTAATTCGGTTTCTTTTAAAATTCAAAGTTATAAAAATCGAATTTATTTTGACCACAAACGAGATAACATTTTATAGTAGCTACATTAAGGCTCATTACTAAAATAAATGTTTGCCGTTCGTGCATTGGCACAAAATATGAAGCGATTATATTTTAAGACCCAGATGCTCTGTTCATGTTTTTAATTAATTATCCTTAACATAAACAAATTTATTAAGAATACTTTTCATTAAATTTTAATACTATAATATTGACCCTTTTAATTAAATTTCACGTCAAATTAAGAAGTTGCGGCTGTAAATTGCTACAATTGGACAGAACGTAAATTTAACTGCTCTGAAGATTTTTTCCACTGCATAGTTAAATTAATATCTTAAGCTGCATTCACAACCTTAACAAATTATATTTAGAATTAATTCACACTATTTTCAAAGATCGTTTCTCAGTTCAAGTTGCTAAGCGCAGCAATTTTTGGCATCGTGATTGAACCGTAAACCTTTCATTGCCAATTGGGCCGCTTTGCACTTGATAGAGCCACTTAAGGATAATTCAATTTGTTACGCAATTTAACTAGCTGCTTGTTAAGCCGCTATGCAATATATTTGCTCTCTGAGCTAATTTTCTATCCGTTTCATTACTTGCCAGATCATACTATCTGAACCGCTCATAAGCTTAGCTATCTGCTTTATACGGACAGCTTTTACGCCGGTTCTTATCAAAACCAAAACTTAGAAATTAAAAAAATTATTTAATTTCAGTTAATATTAAATGCAGAGTTTGTTTTTCTGAAATTTTAGATTAGAACCTAATCTTAGAACTTAAGAAACAATTGCTTACATTGTGCGGCCTTCAGGCCGCACTGACCTATCATTTTCAATATGTATAGTTTGTAATATTACAATGCGGTCTCTGGTTTTCATTACATTTTACTAATTTCCAATGACGAGCTCCAGCGTCGTGAATTTTAGCAAGTTATTCATCAACATTTGGCTAATTGTATCTGAGAAATAGTGCTTACATGGTTTCCAAAGTTCAGAATCACCTGAGTATTTCCCAATTAAATTGCTCGCCAATTCAGTTACACTCTAATTGACTTGCATTAGTACACCATAGGATCTTCGTTTTTATCCAAAAATCACTTAAATAATTTAGTTTTGTTTAATAAACTTAAATAATATATTTTACTGAGGATATAATCTCGTATGGAAATTTAAAGATAATTGTATCCTTATCTGCAGACTCTCAGACGAGTACAACTTCAAAAGATTGAAGTGATTAAACTAAGTGCAATTAATGCTTAAATAACTTTCAAAGATATACAGCTTATATACTATATTAATTACAATTGGCATTGCTTACCATAAATTGATCTGTTACAGAGTGATCACACCGCTCTACTTTGCCTGACCTTTTTTCTCAAATAATTGCAATGATTCCCCCCATGAAATTCAATACTAAAGCTACGAAGAAAGTTTGATTAAAATAATAATATTAATCTCAATTAATTAAATTTAGACTTAGGATAGTTATACTCAAAAGTGGTCTGCAACCTTTATAGCCCCTCTACTAACCGCGTATACTCGGCAAGGTAGTCTTCGCGTACCACTCGTTTTCACATTGGAGAAAATATAAGTTGTATAAGTCTTTTTCTAGTATTATCGAATGATATTCTGGTTGCAGATTTATTACGGTCTGTTCATGACATGTTACTATTTGGCGCTCAACATGTGACTCAGTGATATATTTTAAATACAATAATTAAATTATTTGAAAATAGTAGTGCAAATTCTGTATACCAGACTCGAAATTCCAATGATATTTCCATAGAATTCTATAGATTCTTAAAGAATTTCAATAATTTCCACCAAGGGGGAGGTAACGGGGTTACTGCCCCTTCCCCATGACCCATCGAAATCAATAAAATTGCTAAATTTCGTTAAAATTTGAAAAATATACCTAAATTCTTATCAGAAGTATTTAGTTATTCACCCACTACCAGCCAGCTCCACTTACTTTCATAAATTTTTCTTGAATCTGCTTTTGTGTACAAGTGAAGGAAAATTTAAGAAAATTCCAGGAAGCCTTAAGAACTAGGAAATAGCAGAAAATCTTAAGAATACTTTAGATGACTTTTATATTTTGTTGATTTTCTTTGTATTTCTCATTTCTTAGAATTTCTTAATATCCCGAAATTTTCTAGAATTTTCTAAAATTTCTTTGGATTTTTAAAGAATTTCCTTTTCTTTTGATGTCTTAAGATATCCCAAAATCTTCTACGTTTCTTTAAATTTTCCTTTTCCTCAAGATTTCTTAAAGGGATTTCTTAAAATTTTTTAGGATTCAAAGATTTTCTAGAATTTTCTGGTATTTCGTTGAATATTTTTCCTCATGAGTTCCTTAAATTTCATAAAATTTTCAAGGATTTCTTAAAATTTTCTGAGATTCAAAGATTCCTTTCAGATTTTCTGTTACATTTTCTACATTTTTAAGTTTCTCATTTCTTAGAATTTCTTATTAATATCCCGAATTTCCTAGAATTTTCTAAAATTTTTTTGGATTTTGGAACTTGGTTGAATTTTCTTTTGTCAGGATTTATTAAGGTATCCTAAAATTTTCTACGTTTCCTTCAATTTTTCTCTTCCTCAAGCGATGTTCTGTAAAATTTTCTACATTTTTGGATTTCTCATTTCTTAGAATTTCTTAATATCCCGAAATTTCCTAGAGTATTCTAAAATTTCTTTGAATTTTTAAGATTTCCTAGAATTTTCTGATATTTCGTTGAATTTTCTTTTCTCTGGATTTCATAAGATATTCTAGAATCTTCTACGTTTCCTTAAACTTTCCACGTCCTCAAGATTTTCCTAAATTTCGTAAAATTTTCTAAGATTCAAAAGTTGCTTTCAGATTTTCTGGAATATTTTCTACATTTTTTGGATTTCTGATTTCTTAGAATTCCTTAATATCCCGAAATTTTCTAGAAATCTCTAAAATTTCTTTAGATTTTTAAAGATTTCTTAGAATTTTCTGATATTTCGTTCAATTTTCTTTCCTCTGGATTTCTTAATATAACTTAGAATCCTCTACGTTTCCTTAATTTTCCTCTTTCTCAAAATTTTCCTAAATATCTTAAAATTTTCAGATTTTCTGGAATATCTTCAGATTTCTCTTCACTAGCAGTACACCGGAGTTTTCTAACGATATCTGGGAAACCGATGGGAAATTGTGATATACAAAAGTGAAGGAAAATCTTAGGAAATTTTAAGAATACTCCAGATGAGCTTTTCTGAGATTTTTTTGGCTTTCCTAATATATTCTGCATATTCTGAATTTTCTTGAATTTCCCATTTTCCAAGTTTGCCTGGTAAGGGTGGCTGGAAGGAGGGAGGATTTTTTTTAAATTTAGAAAATAATATTTATTATTTACCGTCCCCTCGCCAGCTTCATTTACCGCCTACATGAACTTTGCTTGGATCCGCCCTTGATTTTTAAACTAACTTCAATCTGAAGATTTTCTATGATTTCCAAGGGAATACCAAATAATTATACACAAAATTTTCAAGATATTTACCCCTTGTTGCCTGAGATGACATGAGTATAAAAAAAGTTTGCGATAATTAATTATACTTACTATGTATTTTATTTGTGAAATCTTAAAACATTTTAGTTCTAAAGAATGTGAATAAATTTTTTAAATCAGTTTGGTTGGCCGTGATGTCGTAAAACGCAATCATAATAGTAAATTTTTTGATTAAAAAAAAAATAAATGGAAACTCTTTTATTTAAATTATATATCTTCAAAATAAGTATCTATGAGATAAATTAACCATTGATCCACTGCTTTTTACAGCTTATAATGCATATCCAATTAGTTGAATATAAATGAACCGGCCAACGAAGGGTTCTAGAAATAAAAACTTCCTAGGTAGTTTTTGTTTATATTATCTCCCTAGGGAATATTGAGTTTAATTCTACTGAATATCCAAGTTTAAGATCAGTTTCGTTCTCTTTTAATCAATTTTTTGAACTTGAAAGCCTGATACAGATTTTAGATCTATTCCGTTAATTATATTGCAGTATTAGAACTTCATTACTGTTAATTAGGACTTCAGTGCTCTGCATCTTACAAACCTGCTAATATGTTTTGCTGTTTGCTAAGATGCTGTCGAGCATATTACGCAGCGGTTGCTTTAGATAGCATATTTGTTCAAATTATTATTTTGTATTAATAATAAGTCTGTATTAATTGTATTAATTTCTTCCAAAGGTTAAAATAAAACTGATCTGATGCTGGCAATCAAATTAGTTGCTGCTTGGCGGCTGACCTAACTACTTATAAGCTATTGGGCTTACTTAGCGTTTAGTGGCTTACCATATCGGTCTAGCGAATCCATTTGTTTATTAAGCTTTGTTTACATCCTCGACCAATTTTATGCCGCTTACACCACCTGCTCAATGTATTTCTTTTTAAACCGCTCGGACATCAAACGTTTAGCGGCTTAGTGAGCAATTATTCGCGGCTTCGAGAGAAAGCAATGTGATATGAAATAATAAAAGCAGAAAAATTTTTAAAAAACTTTTTTCGTCATTGAAATGCGTTATTAAAAGGATTTTCGTGTACATCATGAACCTCGAAGCGCAATAGAGAAAATATTGCGCTCTTTAATATTTTCCTTAAAAAATATACCAATTCCACTTTTATACTTTTTACAGGATTTGCACGGAGTAGACTTAGAAGAGTTTAAGTACGGAGGAACCAACATCACTGCTTTTCGTTTCGTGGATCCGGAAGGACCTCAAGTTAGGAAAATCGTTAGAGACTGGAGCTTTAACGCTGCAGATCCTCGGAATAAAAAGGCAGAACACACGATCCTGGTAAAACCAACATTTTTACTACTTTAAAAATTTTATTGTTTTTATTCATCATACGAAATTTTTAAATTTATATTTGAAGATTTATTTTCGCATTTTTTGTGCTTCCCCCTCGGATTGATTGACAGGATAACAATACTTTCGTGAAGGTAAGTTTAATTTTTAACATTTTTTACGAGCTTATTTTTTATAACAGCTAGGGTGGATCTTTAAAACTGTTTTGTCAGCAATTGGATTTTCTAACTGAAACCTATAACTATCGTTTGCAGGCAGAAACCGCCCTAATGTACGATGCTGTGCATTTGTTTGCAAAAGCTTTACACGATCTGGACACAAGCCAACAAATCGACATAAAACCATTGAGCTGCGATGCTGTAGATACCTGGCCACATGGATACAGCCTCATTAACTACATGAAAATTGTGAGTTTAATGTTTAATTACATTTATTGCCGTCACTCATTTGTGTTTTGTTGAAATTGGTGCACATTAAGCTTTTACTCGGCGGTGGCTGAGTGAATTATTACTTTCAATTTAAATAGGATAAAATTCCACATAAACTTCCTTAATGATTTTTTTTTTATTTTTAAAACAATAAAACCGAGTGGAATATCAACTTTAAGAGTGTATCGTCTTACTTCTAATTGTTTGGCCAATCGCAAAATTAAAAATAGTCCTGAGCAAAATGATGAAACTCAATTTATTTGCAAATTCCGAACAAGGCGGTTTAGTAAATAAGACAAAAGGTAAACATTAGTAGAAGCTCAGGTTGCTGAAGAGATATCACTTCAAAAGTAGATTTAGAGCAACGTGGGTGATGTAAGGGTGAGGGTTACTATTGAAACATATTCCCGGTTGGACACTTTTCTGACGTTTAGAAAGGATTACAGCTTGAGTTTTATTCTTAAGCAGATTGCAATAGTTTAAGAAGGATTTCTTCCTTACAAATCGCTTTTATTTAATCTGCTCGGATTCAGATATTCGCGTAAAATTTTTCTTCGTTACAACATTTTATTAATGCCGAAATTAAGCGTACCGACTGGCTAATTTTCTCAACTGTCAAAGTTTAATCCCTTCAACGATGTCATTGTTAAGCTGACGTTGTATTTCTTGAAAAATTTATTTTTCCATTTCCCCAGACGCCAAAGTCATAGCAGTTCCCATCGCTCTCATCCGTTTTGCTAGGGAAATCCGCGATGGGATTGGCGGGCCTCTCCCAGTTAATGACGACGTTGATATGTTCAAAATTGATCCTGGACCCAAATATACCTGTGCCAACTGCAATTTTTTTTCTGAATTTTTAAACTGTTGATAGCAGATTTCAGCTGGGAATTCTTTTCTTGTAGTTTTGACTTTCTTTCTGAAAAAAAAGTCTGTGGGTCCGTGACAGGGGTGGAACTACCGGGGTGCGGTGGGTGCGACACACACGGGCCCCCGGTTAATAGCGCC
This sequence comes from Cantharis nigra, assembly GCA_958510845.1. Lineage (NCBI taxonomy): Eukaryota > Metazoa > Arthropoda > Insecta > Coleoptera > Cantharidae > Cantharis > Cantharis nigra. The sequence goes on along the minus strand of OY294030.1, from coordinate 45,062,949 downwards.
TCCAGTTGTACTGCGACTTTTTCAATCTTAATAAACATATCGAAAATAGGAGGTGCACAACTAGATGCTATTAAAAGTTTGGGGAGGAATAGAATAACCTCAGGTCAGTTCCTCAGACCCCAGAAGTGTTCCCTTACTTATGCATTACTACCCAAAATGTCATAATACTCTCATAAGACAGTATGGAGAGCATTTACTGCGACTTCAGTCGCAGAGCTCAAGCCACAGCTAAAGAATCATACCTTTAGCTGGGCGAAATTGTCTACACCAACACTAACACAGCTAGTTAGCCCTTCTACCTAAAATCCAGAAGAGTGCACTGGAAGGTATTCCATACCTCCCATGCCCCCCCCCCGTATTGCACCAAATACTTTGTGACTTCAATAATATTTTTAGACTTTTATTCCCTGATGAGCAAAAATAAAATTACTTTTGGACTTGGCAGCGAAACCAGTTTTTTCCGATTCCTATTATTTTAGTCTCAAAATAATTAGTTTAATCTGGATGTCTGGGGGTTTATCTAGTTAGACTATAGACTGATAGGATGAACATCAATTTACTCTGGATTAACATTTACCTATTGCTTAACTAGCCCTTAGTGTTGGTGCAGATAAATTCGCCCAGCTAAAAGTGTGGTTCCTCAGCTGCGACGTGACCCCCCAGAGCCCCCGGTGAGAGCAGCGACGGCGCCAGCATTTTTGAAATGGGTGGGCACAAATTGGGCCCAATATATTTGGGGTGGGCAGGAGCACACAAAATTTATAAATAAACTCGAAAAATACATTAATGAAATAAGCACCTAAAAACTTTGGGTGGGCACTCCAATTAACAGGGTGGCCCACCCCTGGCGCCGTCACTGGGTGAAAGTTTTCACGACGCATAAATGCATATTTTTTTCTTTGTACATATACAAACGATGTGTAGATGTATTTGTTCAAAGCAAATAAAAACAAGGTAAAACACATTACGTACACACACATCTTTGGATTTCCGAACCGGGGGTCTGGGGGATAGGGAATACCCCCCCAGTTGTCTATATCTTTTTTATCAAAATTAATTTATTGATTTTACTTTTCGTTTTAAGGTTAGATCCTTTTTACAAGGAAGTAAAAAATTAATTTATAATTAAAAAAAATTAATATTTAAATAAAATAAATTTAATATTAAAATTTAAAAACAAATTTATTTTAAAATTAAAAAAAAACTTTTAAATTAAATTGTTTACCTCGAATTCCCTGATAAGGGAAATCCTAAATTTTCCACGACTTTTCCAGATTTTCCAAAAAAGTGGGAACTCTGTAATTGTTATATATAGAGAATAATCAGTGGCGTATTTACGTGGGGGGAGGGGGATAGTAACTAATCAATATATTAAATTACATAAAATAATTATTATTTGTTATTTAAATATTTAAAAGTTTTGAGCCATTTAATAAATTATAATTTAGGTCAAAAAATTAATTAATTATTGATTAGATTAATAAGAAAAAAAGTGAAAATTATTTTTGTATTTCATATTTTACCTTTCCATTTTAAATGTTGTTATTTTGTTTGTTATTTTACTTTTCTCCCACAAAGTTTATTGGGATGATAATTTAGTTAATCCCTTCATGCGCACCAAATCTTAAAACTATGAAGTCATTGTAGTCTAATACAGCCATCTAGGCAAAGTTTATGGATGGGGGAATAAATATATTATGTATTTTAATAAGACTCCGCCTGCAAAGACTGTTGGGTGGATTGAGTAGCTCAACAGATGACGTTGCCGGTTCTAAGCCCGGATAAAGGAGGAGGGTTTTCAGGCAAGGTTAGTAGCCTACCTGTAATAAAACCATAGATTGCTCAAAGAATCATAATGGAGGCCTCCGAAAATGGACGGATTAATTATATGAAGGACAATCCAAAGAGATGGAAGGACAGCTGGACGTCTGTATCCCAGGAATCTACCGTTGTGATTAATTAACAGGGTTGAGCTCTAACAACAGAAGAAGAAGTAGAATAAGAATATTTTATTTTAATATTTATATTTTTTAAAATTACAACAAAACAGAACGGAGTTGATATTATCTTGTTGTATCTGAATTTGCCAGCCAATTTAGAAAATTTAGGAAATTTAGAATATTCTAGAAAATCTTAGGAGAGCCAATAGCCAAGGAAATCTCAGAAAATTAAAAAACAAAATAAAAGAATTAATCCACGGTATTCTAAAAGATTTTCTAGATTTCCCAAGATTTCCTTGGGAAGAAAATAGCATTCTTAAGTTTTACTAAGTGAATGGAAATCTGAAGAAATTCTGGAAAATTCCAAGACATCTCAAGAAACAGATTCTTAGAATATTTGTAGAAATATAGAAAATCTCAAGAAATCCATAGAAATTTCAAGAAAATCTTAAGATTCTCTAGAAAATTTTAAAGGCAATGAAATCTCGGAAAATGATAAATGAAGTGAGTTTATAATATTCTAGATTTCCTCAAATTTCTCTTTAGTAATGCATATGACTATTTCTCCATCATTTTGCCACTTATTAGTAAAAAACGAGCGGGAAATTTTAAGAAATCCCAGAAAATTTTAGAAAATCCATAAAAATGTCACAAATTTTACAATTGGGAATTGCAGATAATTAGAGGAAATAGAAAATTCTAGAAAATCTTAGAAAAATATCCAAAATATCTTGTGAAGTGGGAAATCACAGAAAATTCTAGGATATTTATGGAAATCTAGACAATCTCAGAAAATTGAAAAATAAAAGAGCTTTTCTATATATGAAGAGTACACGGGAATAACGATCAGGGTCCAATGTTGCTGAAAAATAAACTATTAATGTCATCTGATAGATGGTAATGGTATAGGTATCTCCTAGTAAACACATAATATAAAAATGATTTTAATCCAGCGTCAAAACGTTTTTTAAATATTAAAATTTACATAGCTACTTATGGGGAAGTGTACTCTTCATATTTTTTTAAATATTTAATAAAATCAAATAGGGCGAGGGGGGGTAGTTACTCGTAAATATATCTGCTCTTTTGTCTTTCTTTGGAATTCTTTGGAATTCTTTGAAAATGCAAAAAGCAGGCCACTGGTCAAGTTCGGCCGGCCTTCAGGAATGTTTCTACCAAGTGCAAGTCCCTAGTGTCCTTAAGGTTTAAAAATAAAATGATTTAATTAGATTAGATTATATTAAATAGTGGAAAGCACTATTTTTGATTGGGAATTTAATGAATTTGGAAAATAATAAGAACTCTAATTTATATTTTTTCAAGTTATTGATCAATTAAAGTATGTAAATTTTACCATGGATTAACAAGACGTGGGTAATTCTTCTGTATCAAAATAGAAAATTAATTTCCTCTTAGTTGAAAAGTTGTGCGATACGAATTTAAGCTCGGATTAAACTATAAATTGAAATTTTGTGGCATTTAACTTGGTTGTTAGCTAACGTGCTACCGCAGCTGATTAACCTGGTATAATGTTTCTAATATTCTCCAAAGCAACTAATTTGAAGTTTTAGAGAAAAAAATCATACATGGGATGATATATCCGTAGCAAAATTTAGTTTATGAATATTTATTTAAAGCAAAACTTTTCAGTTATTTTTTTGTTTTTTGCTTATTTACTGCTCTAGGGCTATCTATATTAAATTGGATTTTTTATTTGAAGTTATAAAAACTAATAAGCTAATTAGTTTTCAAACTCAATATTTACTTTGGTTCGATCGAAATCCTAGATGAGCAACAAAATGCCAACCAATCCAATCGTACAAGCAATGTTTAGATAACTTATGACGTCACACTGAAGTCAGGTCGAAATAATATTCCCGACTTTTATTGAGATTTTTTTTGAATTATTTTAAATTTGTATTTAATAGAATTATCGACAACAAAAATGTAATTCTTTTCGTTCTTTTGAAAACCCAAAGTGAATGGCGTGTTTTGGTAAGAATGCTATTATTATTTTATTTCATTGCTTTGATATTTTCTCGTGTACCTTTTATACAATTACTTTATTTATTTTCAAGATTTTTGTTTTAACCGAGCATTCAGTTCTTAAACAAATTGAAAAGAGGTTAATAATTAGTTCACAGCAACTTACGTGGCTTGGTTTTGAAGTAAAATGATCGATTGCACTGTAATTTTTCCCAGCTTATTAGATTTTTCAATTTTCCAGATATTAAATATTTACTGTTTTCATTGTTTCATTTGACTGCACTTTTGGATTATTTATTGCTTTTACAGCTTGGAAAGAAACTTTATTTCATTTTCGTAAATTTTTAACGAAGCTCCTGCAAATGTTTGGTTTACCATACTATATAATTTGGAAATCCAAAGCCTTTTAATAATAACGGAAACAAAAATGTTTATATTCCTAAGTTTTTTTGCAGTGTAGAGTATTTAGAAAGAAAAATGAGATTTATATTTTTTGATTTTGGATAAACAGGATCTCAACTTTAATGCCATACTTTAAAGCCGTTAGGTTGCGTATCTTTCCCAAGTTTATAATCAATGAATTATTCTATCGATTTGTACTGTTGTCTGTGAATATCATCACTGGCGTAGAAAAACAGGGTCGGCATGAGAAACAATCCTCAAGGAATACCTGCTGGGATAGGCAAGGGATCTGATATTAAATGATTGATTTTAACTTTTTGTGTTTAGTCTATACAGCCCCAATCTCAAATTATTCTCAAGGACTAGAATATCATTTTTTCGGAGACTGATTGGACGTTGACTAAACGTTGGGAAGTTGAGTATTCCATATAAATGGGATGCTTTTATCTGCGAAATATTTTTATAAAAGAATATAAATTTCAAGATGACACAAACACACGCAGACTTGAGAAAAATCTGATAACTGAGATGCTATCCAGCTGCGATGTGTAAGGTGATTCAAAAAATCCTATTTTTAAATGTTATCCTAACGAGCTGAAATGTAAATCGGGATACAACGAAACATTACAGTATCATATCCTGGACTCGCCTGATGCTAGTCAATAACGTGTCTGCCAGGAGAATGACCTACGCGGAAATACAGAGAAAAACAACTTTACGGTCTGAGAATTTAACAACATACAATTTAATGACTGACTTGTTATACTCATCAAATTTCTATGGGATAAGCAATTGAGGAGAATGAAATTATATTAACCGAATGGTTAGCAGCAATTTCTACGATTGGAATTATCTTTTATTTTGGGTTAATTTTAACTTTATTGCAAATTTACGATCGTTCAGTAAATATTGTGAACTTTACAACAAGATACTTTAGTTTATTTTGTAGGGTAAAAAAACTACTTTCAAAGCTTTCTTGATAAAATTGAATTGTAAGGGTCCTGCAACGTTTGGGTCAATAAACCGTCATATCATTTGAAATTGGTAAAAAATTAGTCAAGATATTTAAATTTTAGTGGATTCCCATCATTAGTGGTCATCACGACCACACTCCATCTTGGAATGATCATCAGCAAATGATTCCTTTCCAAAATACTTCAGTAATTCACAACTTATATACCTTATACAATCGATATTATTCCCTGCTATTATTACTAAAGTAGTGAGTGAACCAATTATGTTAACGAAGATCTGTTCAAAAAACAAAAAAATGTGATACGAAAATTGATTGATCTCTAACTCGATAAACAGGTTGTGCGGCCTGAAGGCCGCACTGATGCACCACTCTCCGGTTATCTTCTAATTTTGACTGTTTACACCTTTCCTGGAGAATATTCTGCTGGAAAATTTCGGATCTCATGTTATTCGAGTGGAATTAAGAAAGGAGAAAGAAAAGCTTGAATGCTACAGTGTGTGGAGTGATGACATAACTAAACTTGAAAACCATAAGGCAGAACACTATCCGTTAGATAGACAAAGAAAACCGGTTATTAGAAAATCGGGAATTTAAGAGAAAAATGAGTTTTAAATCTGTCTGCCTGATCTAAAATTAATCATATAAAACAGAATATCTGTGCATTTACTAGTCTGTTATACAAATCTCCAACACAAAGTCACAACCATCAGAAAAAAAACTCACGGGAAATGCAGTGTACATGAGAAGAAAATTCTGTGGAATTTCAAAAATATCATGGAAATTAGAGGAAATCTTATAAGAAACCCAGGAAATATCAAGAAATTTTGAAAATATTTAGAAAACACAAAAAACTCACGGGAATCTTAGAATATCTAAGGAAATTCTAAGAAATCTTATTAAATTGCAGGAAAATTTACAACATTTTAGAATATCTAAGGAAATGCATGGAATGGGAGCTGTCACGTAATCTGTACTACAAATTTCACTTTTTCCTATGTACCATATTGGAAAGAAAACAATTTTTTAAGCATATTAAAGCAAAATTCGGGGGATTTTCCATTAGTTTTCGAAGAAACGGCATTTGAAGATCGAAAATTTTACATAACATACTTAAAATCTGTAGTAATAAGTATACACTGCATGCATAATTACTTTAGTAATTTTACGCAGGAAATATCAAAAAATTTTGAAAATCTTTAGAAAACACAGAAAACTCACGGGAATCTTAGAAAATCTAAGGAAATTCGAAGAAAACTTATTAAATTACTGGAAAATTTACAAAATTTTAGAATTTTAGAAAATGCATGGAATGGGAATTGTCACGTAATCTATACCACGAACTTTTAAGGCATATTAAAAAAAATTTCGGTGGATTTTCCATTAGTTTCCGAAAAACCGGCATTTGAAGATGAAAAATTTTACATATGAAATCTGTAGTGATAAGTAAACACTGCAGGCATACATTACTTTAGTTTAATTAATTCAATTTACGGTGGTTCCGTGATTTTCCGTGGTTGCGCTAGGCAAAACTGATTCTACGCAGCCCTCCGCTACGCTTCGGGCCGCTTTGGCCCGTAAGAATTCTTAATTTGTCGAAACTCATTCGAGTTCGGTCCGGATTGCGGTGGAGGGTGGGAAATGGGCGTTGGGGACTAGCTCATTTTTGTTGCTCCATCCAGGATTGTACTCGCCTCGTCAACTTAGTCTAGCCATGAGGGCGGCTTATTTATTTAAAAATTTATGATATTTACAGATTCATATATAAGATATTTACAATTTATCTTATTCTTGTGAGATTCTTTCAATCGCTTCCGCTTCGTCTTCCTTTGGTTACTATTTGTCTGCTTGTCTGTATCTGTCTATCCTGGTCTCGTGAGTTTGGTCCTGACCTTCTGTAAACAGAAATTACTCGGGATTTGCATTGTGGGGTGGCTGCAGGATTGCTTTGGGCCTCTTGTACCGCAGAATTGTCGAGCTGTCTGATTATCGAGTTTTCTGAGTTGCCCGAAGTTGTGTATAGTCTGTTCGCCGCGCTACGGATAAACTCTTCGATGGACTCCAGTTTTAAGTTCTCCTGCAGCCTCTTCCTTGAGACGTACCTATATGTCTTTATGACACGCTCCATTGCAATGTCTTGCACCCCCTGGAGTCTCTTTATCGGATAGCCTGATCCAGCGTAGGTGACGATAGGCCATTATATGCTTATCTTGCTTCTTCTGTTTAGCAAGGAGCCCAGCGCGACCATGGCCCCCCTTGCTTTTTTCACGTCTGTTACGAGAAGCTTACATTTGAGGGAGTAATGTAAACTGGGCCGAAAAACTATCTGAAAGTGGTAAACTGGGCCAAAGGCAGAATTTTTTAGGTAAGCTGTATTTAGGTCAATCAATCCACAATAAGTGGATTGACTTCAGGTATGTTTTTAGTGAGTTAAGTGCCAGCCAAAACGGCCCGGAGCGCCCGGAGCGGAGCAGTGGCTTGTCTTGCTTTGATAGAATCTGGCAAGAGTCAATCAGATTGAAGTATTTTTTTAAATTCTTAAAGATTAAGGAAAATACTTCAATCTAATTGGCTCTTGCCAGTTTTAATCTAAGCCAGGCAAGACAAGAATCTCCATCTGAATGCCGCTTAAGACTATATCAGAGTACACGTACCGTCAACAGAAAATTCGGACCTTACAATGAAAACTAATGGATAATCCACCAAAATCTTTTGTAATATACTTAAAAAAGTATTCTCTTTCCAATGGTATATAGGAAAAAGTGAAATTCGTGATACAGATTCCCTGGCAGTTACCTATTCTTATTATTTTTAAATTTTAGAAAATCTAAGAAATTTCAGGAAGCTTGAAATCCAAAGAAGGTGCTTTTTCATCTTTTCTGGAGGAAATCTTAAAGCAATCGAGTAGGAAATCCCGGAAAATCTTTCAAAAATGTAGCCATCTGAAACTATTCAAGGCAGATTCAAAACAGATGGAGGGAATTTCCCCCATTACTCCATCTTCTAGATTTATTGTTAAAAAAATTTATAAGCTGAATGCAGAGAAACCCGAATATGCTCTAATGAAGGTACAGGTCGGCTAAGTTTGATGTTTCTTGTAATGCAGACTGAGAGCACGGTTTCAAAAAAGATGTTGGATTTTTCTGAAGGATTATTCATGCAAAAGCTTTTAAATAAGTTTTCAAGTACAGTTTTTCCTATATTTGTTACATTATAATGTAAACAGGTGGAAACTATAAAAATCACAACAAAATTTTCGCTAGGTTTTCCTGTTTAATTATGAACTTGAATTAGGAGTTTTTTATTATTTGGTAAAACTACAGCTCGCGTATTAATTTAATAAAATTGCAAAGTGGATGCTTGAACAGATGCTTTGTAAAATATTGTAAATAGAGAAGAAAAACTAGTTTGCATCAAATTAGTTATTTAAATAGTAATTAGAATAATAACAGACAATGTAATGAAAATAATAATAGCCCAACGTTTTAACCGGAACAAAAACAGTTCCTGTTAAATGTTAAGTGTAGTATGAAGGATTTTAACAGTTTTAAAAATCAAATAATTAAAATTAATTTAGAATTAGTTGTGCCGACATAGAAAGCTCAAATTAAATTATTTCAATGTAAAATTGCATTTAATTGAGTTTAGTGTGAAAACAGTAATTTAAATAAAGCACAAAAACTCCTACACAAACTTTTCGATAACAAGAGAAACTTTTATTGCTTTTAACATTAGGATTTGTAGATAAATAAAATTCAAAATTGAATTTTAATTGAAATTTGGTTCGGCTTTTTGAAAGCAAACTTTTAATATGTTTTGAGATAGTTTGATGGCACTTATAGGTACCAGGACAAATTTATTAAAATTTTTAAGTTTTAAGTGTTGGGAAATTAATGGAAGTGTATTTTTAACCGTGATTAATAATATAGACAGTTTGTCACAATTAAAAATTTAGGGCTCTAAATTATTAAATTCTTGTTTTTCATTAATTTTCATTACGTTGATCCTTTTATTAAAATTGCTATATGACTAATAATTCCCATCCTATGTCGTGCGCAGATTTTCACGATGTCAGTTAATACTTTAGATTAGGGTGTTAATTATGGTAATTATTTTAAAATGGCCCTTCGAAATTATTAATAAACCAAAATGTAAATGACCGGCACTCGTAATGAATTTTACTTAGATTACAATTAGGACGCGCGTTTTCCGGAGTCCGGTCCTGCTGACAAACAAAAAAAGAGCATTGTTTCTGAAAAATTTAAAATTAGGAGACTTTTGAACTGCAACTTTAGTTTAAAAATAAATTTAAAAGTATAATTACAATCACAAAGGAAAATGCTGAAAATTCTTGTGTTGTATGTACACTGGCGCGCTATCTAATTTATCAAAGTAAAACTTGAATTGCACTAGCACGTTTTTTTATTTAATTATGAAGAGTTAATTTTATACCAAGGGAAGATCTTTTAGTCTTTTAAAGCTGTTACAATCACTCGGTTGACCATAAGAAAACAGCCACGGGCTTTACGAGCGTCGTTAAAGCTTGTGTGAACGTTCAAGTACGTGAGCAAGCAATTTGTAAAGGAGAAAAAGTTTATTTTGTTTTATATACTCTTATTTACACTTCCAAAAGTGCACTTTATTATTTTTCCAAACCGTTTAAGAAATAATTTTCTTGGCTAACGACCAATATCAAAAACCGCACCCTCCGAAGCCAACCAATGCCCGAGAGCCATCATTAAATTTTGGTTTAAAAGCCAGTCCTGTAAACTAGTTTTATTTTTTGTGTTAATTAATTACAAAGAAACAGCGATTTAAGCTCTGCTTGTTTTTTCTAGGTGGAAATGCGGGGTTTAACCGGGGTCATCAAGTTCGATCACCAGGGTTTCCGAAGCGACTTTACTTTGGATATCGTGGAATTAAGCAGGGAAGGCCTCAAAAAAATCGGAACCTGGAACGCAAGTGCCGGTGTTAATTTTACTAGGACCTACGGCGAAGTTTACACCCAAATTGTGGAAATATTACAAAATAAAACCTTCGTTGTCTCGACAATTTTGGTAAGTAAAAAAACGGTATAATTTGAAATTCCAAACGCACAAACTGCCGCTGACAGGCGATAGTTCAGAAAATGCGATCGTGGTCTTTTGAATTCGAAATACTTACATTTTTGAAACGAAACAGCAGATTAATTAAACTATAAAATTTAATGAATTTTAACTATGCCATTTGAAATATTAAAATTCTCGTTAAAAATACCCGACTGTTAATTCATGCAAGTTTAAAATATTTACACAACAGGAGAAAGTATTTTGCGAAAAATGAAGCTGGATACAAATATTTGTTCCAAATATTAAAAAATCAAAACAAATATTTTTTCACTTGACTGCTTTATGGATTAATTATTGTATTCCAGATTGGGCAACACGTATACACGATATTGACGGTCGGTTAACTCTTAACCGAATTAGGATGCATCCGTCACCCGTCAGTCTTTCTTTATTTGACCCAGTTTACTGTTACGATATTGGTATATCAATATAAGTTCGAAGGCGAACCAATCAAAGAGGAAATAAAAATGCTCAAGAACTTCAACAGACGATTTATAAAAATATTTCAATCATGCGCAAAAATTAAATATTTTATACTGCAACGTGTTGAGGCTATTGCGTCTTCAACCGTTTCTTGTTCAACGTCAAAACTTAATTACTTTAGGGTGATTGAAAGTTTCTTGCCTAAATAAATCTAAATAAATTTCAGAAAAATAAATTTTAATTATTCGGTAATTTCCTCAACCTAAAAATAATATTTTTTGGGTCAAGCGTCGTCGTGGGTCAACGATCTCAAGTTATCCCCCGATTAATTTATTATAATACCAGCTGGAAAGCCCGTCCACGATCTCATTTTTAGCGGTAAACATTTAATTTCGTTTCCCGCTACTGGGTGATTCCCCGTTTTTCTATATTTTTAAAGTAACGCAAAAAGTTGCTGCTAACCTTGATATGCCGACGGGCAATTAAAATTTTTTTTTAATAATTTCAACATAAATAAGTTTCTGAAATTCCAATTTTCTTTAGCCGAACGTTTTAATTTCCATCCTCACCCAATCCAGACCCCCCGGCTTACACATTTGACAGTTAACTTTCAAAGTAACGCAAAAGTAGCTAAGCAGTAACACCGAAAAAACCCACTAAGAAAATTTCCTACAAAATTGTAGTATATGTTTTGTAAAATTTATTTAGACAATTTGTGGAGAGTTTTAGAAAACCTTGTAGTAAAATTCTATTACAATTTGTAGGAATTAAATGTAAAATTTTTACTACAATAATATAGTAAATACACTGAAAAAAAATTTATTAGTGAATCTTCAACAATTTTGTCGAACATGCACGGAAAAAAATGATTAGTGTTTTGAAGTAATTTTTACTATAATTGAAGTTCACATTAGCCTTACACCAATTTAGAAGTAAATTTAACTAACTTTGATATACTATAATTTACTCTAATTGATGTAATATTTACTTCAAAATTATTCACTGTTCTATTTAGAAATTGCAGTAATTTGTACTACAATTGTAGTAAAAATTGCAACAAACTTTTTTCAGTGAAGGCTCTTAAATAAATGTTTTTCCAAGCTTTAATATTCTCTAGCCAAAGGTTTAAATTTCTCATACATTTGCTTAAAAATTCAAATTTCCCATTTTTTCCAGCTAAATTTGTAAAATTATAAATTCTTTAGCTTCTCCAAGTATTCTAAAAGAGTGAAAATCTTGCGATATGTACTGGAGGGTGTTCCACACCCCCCAGACCCCCCGGTTTTCAATTTTGACTTTATATTTTTATATTTAATTATTCTAAATAAAATAAAAGTAAACCGGGGGGTCTCGGGGGTGTGGAACACCCTCCAGTGCATATCCCAGGATTTCCACTCTTTTAGAATACTTGGAGAAGCTAAAGAATTTTGTGCAACTCCATCCAGTACATATTGCAGGATAGGCTTACCCCCAGAACCCCCGGTTTACAATTTTGACAGTTAATTTTCAAAGTAACGTAAAAGTTGCTGCCAAACTCCGAGCAGTAAGATACTTAAATAAATGTTTTTTTAAGTTAAGGTTTAAACTTCCCTCACTTTTACTTAAAAATTCAAATTTTCTGGTTTTTCCTGGCGAAATTTGTAAAATTAAAAATTCCCTATCTTCTTCACCCCCCCCCACACCACCCCGTTTACAATTTGGATTTTTATATTTACAATTATTATAGATTTAATTAATTATAAATTATTATTCTTCTTCTCAAGGTGCCGTGCTTTCAATTGGCGTTGGCGATTAAACTTGGCTAAAGCCAAGATGACATACTAGGGAATTTAATTAATGGGGAGGTTTCCCGTTGCATTCCCCACAGCCCACATATCTATCTTGGGCTTTTAGATCACAGCAGTGTATTCGACGCGACCGGGATTTGAACCGCGGTTACCCGCTTCCCAGTCTGTCGGTGTAGGCTTTACGCCATACTGCGGGTATTATTATAAATAATTATTTTAAATAATATTTATTATATATAATATACCAGCTGGAAAGCCCGTTTGCGGACGGGCAGCTAGACGGTAGATCTCTTTTAAGCGGTATAATATTTAAACAGTGAATTTCGTTTCTTGTTACTGGGGGATTCCCTGTTTTTCTATATTTTCAAAGTACTTAATGCAAAAACTTTTTCCTCGTTAAATTTGAAAAATTATAAATTCCCTATCTTCACCAAGTATTCTAAAAGAGTGGAAATCATGGGATATGTACTGGAGGGTGTTCCACACCGCCCAGCGGAATGAAACGTTTCGCCGTGGCCATTTCGCCGTGGCCGTTTTGCCGTGGCCGTTTCGCCGTCGCCCATTTCGCCGTCGCCATTTCGCCGTCGCCCATTTTGCCGTGGCCGTTGCCCATTTTGCCGTCGTTAATTAAAAAATATAAATCAAAAGTTGCAATTAAGTAATAAAATATAAAAAATATAACCTAAAAAGAGAAATACTTATTGCCCCATTTGGTAATTGTGAGCAATACCACGGAAGTATTCCGCTAAGTTATCGTATTCGTCAAAACGATTAACTATAAGGGAATTTTGTCAGGGTTGGCCTCCTTTTTAACTTTTACTCATAACTTCCGTTCAAGAATGAATTTTATTAATCTAAAGCACATGGGCAGAAAGGTCTATGAATAAGAACACTTTCGAGGCAATTGCAAATTGATTGGGTAAAAAATAAAATATATTTTATATATATTTTATTACAATATATTAAAATAATAATTATATTATATATAATTTTATTAATTTATTATTTATAATTTATATTAATTATATTATATATCATATTTTTATATATAAAAATTTAATTATAAATTTTAATATTTGCAGTCAAAATGTTACAGTTTTTTTTATAGCTTTTGAGTTATAGATTAAAGTAAAAAAAATGTCGAAATGGGCGACGGCGAAACGGCCGCGGCAAAATGGGCGACGGCGAAACGGCCACGGCAAAACGGCCACGGCGAAATTTCCTAGACCGCCCCCCAGACCCCCGATTTAAAATTTTGGATTTATATTTTTATAATTAACTTTCAAAGTAACACAAAAAGTTGCTGCTAAACTCCATGAACACAAATATGCTTTCCAAGTTTTAATATTTTCCATCCTAAGGTTAAATTTCTCTCATTTTTACTTTAATCTTAATCTTAGTTAGTTTAATATATTTTTCTGTTGGAAAAATTGTAAACCGGGGGTCTGGGGGGTGTGGAACACCCTCCAATACTACTGCTCTTTTAGACTACTTGGAGAAGATAGGGAATTTATAAAACCGGAAAATTTGAATTTTTAAGCAAAAGTGAAAGAAAATCACAGTTTTTTTTTCACCAAAAAGTGACACGCTGTAGCAGGAGCAGCAGCAGTGTTCTGAGATTTAATATATCAGGATAATATATTATATTATACTATATATAAAAATATAATCATTATAAATAAAAAAGTTGCTGCTAAACTCCGAGCAATAAGGCACTTAAATAAATGTTGTTTATTTTTGCTTAAAAATTCAAATTTCCTGGTTTTATCTAACGAAATTTGTAAAATTAAAAATTGCCTATCTTTTCCAAATTCTGCAATATGTACTGGAGGGTGTTCCACACCCCCAGACCCCCCGGTTGACAATTTTGGTTTTATATTTTTATAATCATTATAAATAAATTAAAAGTAAACCGGGGGTCTGGGGATGTGAAACACCCTCTAGTACTGATAGCAGGATATCCACTTATTTAGAATAATGTACAAATATTTTTAGTCCTAATTTTAGTTTAATATATTTTTTGGTTGGTAAAAAAAATCGACCAATCCGATTGTTTTTTGTCACCAAAAAATGACACGCTATAGCAGCAGCAGCGTGCTAGGATTATATATAGGATATATCATCTACACTAAATTGACATTCAAATTGGCTTTCTTAGTGAGGATGAATCGCACCACAAAATTTATTTTCGATTCCTTCTATTAAACCGAACTGTTAGAATATAATTGTCGGCACTTCAAAGTTCAAAGCAAGCAATGTAATTGTCGGACAGCACTCGACATAAATAATGCAAAAAGCATCAAGTGGAAGTGAAAAGTTACAAACCGAATGCTCGAAACGAAATTGTAAGCTATTAAAAACGATCTGAGCGCTAGACCGAACACCGCTGAGTGCGAAGCGCATACGTGCCGATTAATTTAAATTTGAATTTTCATGAGCTAGTAGTTTATTCAAAATGTTTGCATTGTAATAACTAATGGAAAATTAAAAGTTTCATGTACCAATTTAAAAATAGAAGAATTTTGATGAAAAATAGTTGAAATTCAAGGAGATTTCATAATTTGAAATACAAAAACTATGCGACCTTAAGACCGTAATTTCCAACTGCACGAGAAGCTTTTCTTGCTAATGCTACCGTAACGGTTGTTGTTTAGTTTTATTTTGTGAAAGCTCTAGTTTCCTATTTACTAAATACATCAACATTGTTACTATTTATTCCGGATGACAGTTTTTACACTGTCATAAAGATACAACACATAATACATGGTTTCGCTAGGCTAGATGACGTTCATTGTAGTCTCACTTAATTCCTATTTTGAAAATTATAACGGCATTACCATTGCATTGTTTATAATGGCCATTATTTGAAATTTAAAATATAATAAATTTTGAATAGATTGGATATTTTCGAATGTTTTATGGCGACTGTGGAATCGCATAAAATTTACTGCCATTTACAGAGCTTTACTTGCGGATCATAAAATTTTACGCTTAATTTACATAAGTTATATCGTTCGCTTGATAATTATTAATACGTTGCATTGGAAATTAGCAGTTAAGTGATATGCAAATTCATATGACAATTTCCATACGCTAAATTTGAAACATGCTACCTTACGTCGGGCTTTTATTTCTCCGAGGAGTTTCGTTTTTAAATAATTTAACTTTTTAATTCCTTCCTACAATTTTGTCTTCTAATTAAACTCGGAACGTTTTAAAATTTATAACCCCAGGTAAAATTCCTATTTTGAAAAACATCTTGTGTTTCGATTTCAAATCAACCTGCAAATTTCATTTACAAAGAAATTAATTTTAATTAATGAAACTGCTTTTTGTCATAATAATTAAAATTATTTCTTTTAGATTAAAAATTTTTATTACCTCGGGACATTTATAAGAAAATCCAATGGTACGCACGTAGACCCTTTGGATTTACTTTAAACTGCAGTTTATGACTATTTTTCTAGGCCAGATTAAAGCGTCAGGCCGTTTCAGTGATTCAATTTTTCATCAGCATTTAATATTTAGGACAGACAACTGAATGAGTGAATATAGAACAAAGATACCGCCCCCCCCCCCAGATCTCGCAGACCCCCAGATATACATCTACGTTGTTTGTCTTTACGAGCCAGTTTTATAATAGTTTAAATTGAAAGTTCAATTAGGCTGGTAAACTAAAAAAAAAATTTATATTTAATTTTAGAAATTTTAAGAACGAATTCAGTATACTTACTACAATATATTTATAACATATTTATTTAATACAATTTATATCGTAGAACTTAAATTTAGTTGAGCTCAGCTTAAGTTTTTATTGTAAAACCGGCTCGCAGTTTTTCCATTTTGCGATATAGAGTTTTTATAAAAAATACATCGAATTATATTACTTTATTTTATTTACTCTGGCATTTTTTCTTAAATTTTTGTTTATTGTTCGTTTTTCCATCAGGATTTTACACATAACTATTCTTATCATATTTTTTATAAAAATCGTATAGCATAATACCATTAATTTAGAGTTTAGAAACGTAAAACAGCAAATTCTGCTTTAAAAATAGGTACGCAAAGTAGAATATCTAAGTATAATTTGTTTAAATTTTTAATCAATTCCTGACTTGGGTCCATAACCTGTTATTATTTGTATTTTTATTCGTGTATTTCAATTTAATTCTTTCATTTTACGGTGGATCCGTGATTAGCCGTGGTTGCGTAATCCAAAACTGACCCTAAGCAGCCCTTCGCTACACTACGGGCGCTCCGGGTCGTTTTAGCTGGCGCTTTCCGCTGAAACAGTGACGTGGTAATTTTGTGGGAAATTACTTAACCCGCCGTGGCGTCAAGCCGTGTCTGGTTTCAATTTGAAGAGAAAAGAATGTAAGGGATGGATAGTGGGGATTTAGATGGGATAAGGGTATTGGGAAGGAGGGGTTGACGTTATGGCACTAGGTGATTTGGTGCCCGGAAATGTTTTTAGGGGCGATTTTGCTATTGAAATATCATAAGCTAACACTAACCTACATAACTGATGCATATCTGCGGGAGGATATCTTGTTTTTATATTCCAAGCAATTCCTCCCACGGAATCAACAATGAAAATTAGAGTTACAGCCATATCCTGAGATGTAAAGCAGAGTAATATACTCAAAGTACTAACAGTGTGCGCTTTTGTAGGTTGCTCCTTAATATCATAAAATGAAGGTGTAAATCTGGGGAGTCTGCGGGCCTCCAGTGCATCCCTTGTTTATTATCTCGATGATAAATATTTCGAAACGTTGATAACTAAATAACCATTGAAGAAATAGTAAATAGTGCACTGGAGGGCATTCCATGCCCCCCCAGACCCCCCGGATTACTCCTATGTTTTGCGTTTTTAACCATAGCATACGCTGGGGTACTAAAAACAAGTTTTAAAAATATGGGGCACAGAATGCCTTCCAGTGCAATCTAAGATTTTCTAAGATTATTTCCGAATTTCTTATTTTCTAAAAGTTCCTTAAAATGGAACGCTTTTGTAGGTTGCCCCTTTATATCATAAAATAAAGGTGTAAATCCGGGGTAAATATCTCGAAAAGTTGATAACTGAATAACCCGAATATATTCTTATAAAGATAAAAACACTATAACCTACATAACCGATTCATATCTTCGCGCGGAAATTTCTTTTTTACGGACAATATAAACGTCGAAACGTCGACGTCCGAATTGTAGTTTTGATCTGCCACCCAATCAACCCAAAAATCCTTTTTCCAATATAACTATCACCAAATTACACTCATGAAGAGGATAAATTTAGTAAAATAATGTATTTTAATAAATTATTTTAAATATAAATGTATTTTAAGTAATTCGTTACGAAAATGAAGTGAATCATATAAAAAAATTGGGAATGAAATTATCCGGGTCAAAATTAACTGGGGTTTAAATTACCGGTTACGTGGGGATATGGTTGAGAGAGTCTCAACTGAGTGCTGAAAAATTAGGGATAAATGCATTCAAACCCTGCCCGTCGACCCAGGAGTTACCGATAAATTAAAAAGTATAGTATGAAATGAAAGAGTGAGAAGAGAGTAATAATAAAACGGAGAGAGCAGTTATGTTGGTACCGGTGTACTTATCCGGAACTAAAGTTGAAGTTGAGCTGGAAAAATAAGTTGAAGTAAATGTTCAAGTTAATAATTAAAAAAAGGTGAACGCGAAAACGGTTAATTTAATTTAATTTAAGTTAAGTTAAGTTAAGTTAATTTAACGGTTAAACGGTGCCAAGGTGTCACCAAGCACATCCAACTCCAAACAAATAAATGTACATTTATTTATAAAAACCATCGGGATGAGAATCTTATATAGGAAAAGTCCGCTTAGATCACAACGTGCAGCATTTACCTATTGGATTATAAAAGAGGTTAGGTGAGATCGCGGAAAGGTTTGGAAAGGTTCGGGTCCTCTTTCGTTACATCTTGTATCAGTAAATCTGAAAATAATAGTGTAGCACTATGACTGTGGTGAAAAAGGATACTTAGGGGATTGGTGAAGCTAAAATGCTCAGAGGTCTTCTGAGAAGAGGGAAATCTTCTGGATTGTACTTCCCTAGGTTGGAAACCTTGTCATGGCTTCTGGCAAAGATTTTCTCTGTCGTCTTTTTGATGAATTCGCTTAGGAGGTCCATGTTTGCTTCTTTATGAAGATATCGAATCGGTTTGCGCAGGCAAACGGTTTGAATTACCTGGATCCGGTACATTTACCTGTTGGAAGCAAAGCCCAGACCGGTCTGATGAGTGACTTGTATAGGCAAATCTTGGTGTCAACTTCCAAAGTGCTGAAGTACCTGATGAGTGGTTCGATCGCTGCGACTGCTCTTCGAGCTTGATTGTTGACGGAATCGATCTGTTTAACCCACGACAGTTTCTTGTCCAAGATGACGTGAACCAAGGAATCTTCTTGCCAAATACGGTCACATCTTTGGTTTCCCAGAGGCGCTTTTTTAACATGATGACTGCGCTTTTGTCCGAATTAACTTCAATGCGTCAAGTGGTACCAGGTACTAATTGTTCCTTCCGTTCGAGGAAATCGCTTGGAAGCAGGGGACCCTGAGGAACGCCTGCTGTAATCCTCTGTTCAGAAGATCGGATTCCTTCCATCTTGACCCTGAACTTTCTGATCTTCAGGTAGGAGATCAGTAGCTCCACTAGTAGTGCTGGTGGTAACCTCGCTTTGATCATTTTGTAGATGAGACCTTTGTACCAGATCTTTTCGCGGCTGTCGATTCCTTCTTGTTGAAGGATAACGTTATGTGCTCGAAGATTCGCAGTAACTGTTGAGTGGTGGACAAAACCTGAACTGTTCGTCCTGGATGACCTTGGAGCTCTTAAAGTGCTTCATTTAATTTTGATAAAAAAAAATTTTTTTACCGGTTTCTCAATTGTGGAGAGGAAACATTCAGTGGGAATGTTTTGCACTTCCCCGGATTGTGCAGTACAGTAATGTCTGCAACTTTCCATCTCTCTGGGGAAGTGCTTTAATCTCAGCACTGCGTTGGTCATCCCGGTTCCAGGAGGTTCTTCAGGGCATTGTTCGAAAATTGTTTGGTTTTCTTGATGGCCTCTTGCATTTCTTCGAAGATAATAAAATTCCAAAATTTACAAAAAAAGTTACATTTTTTTAAATCTAACAGCAAATTTCCAAGAAAATTAAATTATCTGAAATTAAATTTTATGATGATTTCTCGTTAAAGAATTTTAAAATTTGTTTTTATTTGTGTCCATTTTGCCAGTCCAATTTCTAATTTTAAAAATTAAATAGCAGTTTTTGACTTTATGTTTTCTTTCCTATCTGGAAGTACTGGCGTTCAATCTATTCGAATACACTTAGTAATTAGCAATACTTAACTGAACTAATGTGGCAATGTGTTATTGGTAGATAAGTAAAAACACCACTGGCTGTAAATGGCAATTGAATTTTTTTATTGCTACTATTTCAAGCTTCTCTTTTGTCGAGTTTAATTTGTTGGTTTCTGTGGATTTTACCATCGCAATTTTCTTGTCGTCCGATTTTTTTTTGCTCTTAAATTTATCCTGTCCTGAAAGGTGACTTTTAGTAGCACTTAGATGTTGATTGATTTATTGAAGCAGCTTGGATGATTTGTGGTAGCACATGATAAAGATTTGTTGCGCCTGATAATCGGAGCACTTGACAAGCAATACGCTTTGCTTAACTTCAGGTTCTCAAAAAAATGGAATCAGCTACTGTAGTTATTTCAACTTGGGAGTTTAAATTAAAAAAATTGCTGTTTCGAAATAATAATTAGAATTAATTCTTTTTTATTATTTGAATTATAAATCGGGACAGTTATAGCGAAATCGAATGGTCAATAGTTTTTTTTTAAACAAACAATCGTTAATCTTTTACGTAACCCCCATTTGTTATTTATAGTTCGTATTAGAAAGGCTTAGTGTAATGTATAATGCAGACACCGTAGAGCACTTAATATCCTTTTTACGTAATTTACCTTCCTCTTTGCTTCGAATAAATCTATTGAGCTATTCAAGAAATAATTTGATGTCCCGAATTAGGAGAAAAGATTTTATAAATTAAATTTATAGGTAAGCATAATAATTACTCGACTGTGTATATACTTAGGTAAATATATTCAAGAGTTTTGTATATATTTATGTATTTGGCGTTTAATTTGTAATATTGTCGAAAACTTCAATCGTAATCCTGTAAAACGTAAACGATAGAAAATATAATTACCAGAATTTAATTATATTATGGAGGGCAATTAATTTGCTTTTACGAGGATTTCAAATTCGAAATAATTCTAAAATGTAAGCCTGCATTAAGTAAATTACACGATCGCTCGAAAACTTTTCAATTTTCAAAATCTACAAAATTGCGAATAACCTACTATAGGCATATGAAATCGGATGACCTGTATTTTTTCATTAAATTTTAATTAAAATGTTTAATATGAAATCCTGTCTATTAGATATACCAATAACACAGTAAACTTAACGGATTTGATGTAATTATAAATGCTTTTCAATTTTACATTTCCAAGTGAGTTTGATGAAACGCTCGTATCCGTAAAGTACTAAATAATCCAATATTAATTGTTGTTTGTATGCAGTTAATTAGATCAACAATATATTATTTGTATACATACAACCATGCATTATCAATGCCAATTCCAAAAATCACTTGTATTAAATTCCCATTTGTTTACAGAGCGATCCGTACTGCATGCGCAAGGAAGCTAGCGAAAAACTGACTGGAAATGCACAATTCGAAGGATATGCAATCGACTTGATTCATCAGATTTCT
Source organism: Cantharis nigra (assembly GCA_958510845.1). Lineage (NCBI taxonomy): Eukaryota > Metazoa > Arthropoda > Insecta > Coleoptera > Cantharidae > Cantharis > Cantharis nigra. The sequence goes on along the minus strand of OY294030.1, from coordinate 45,041,513 downwards.
CTAATTTTGGGTTTTAATTACACAATTCGTTTGGCACCCGACGGACGATACGGTTCGTTTAATAAAGAAACCAAGGAGTGGGACGGAATGATCAAGGAATTATTGGATCAGAGAGCCGATTTGGCTATCGCCGATTTAACTATTACTTACGATAGAGAACAGGCAGTAGACTTTACGATGCCCTTTATGAATTTAGGAATAAGTATCTTGTACAGGAAGCCTTTCAAACAAGCGCCTAATCTCTTTTCCTTCCTGTCGCCTCTTTCGCTTGATGTATGGATTTACATGGCGACCGCATATTTAGGCGTTTCTGTGCTGCTTTTCATTCTGGCAAGGTAAAAAGTTATTTAAGAAAAAGTTTTTGTCGCTTCAATATTTGCTTAAAGTGTTAGTTCAAAGTTTGGAGTCTTTGTTATTTCCCGAAGGATGCAGACAAGGGTCGAGTGCCGAACAAATTTATATTACAAGAAAATTTCTAACTATCAAATTGGGAAATTACGTATGTTTGCGTGTAATAACAATAATTAATCTTTGGGATTTTAATTTTCACCTCACTTCATTTTAATTATCTACCCAACTTTGTATTGCAAAATATGTTATAGATTTACTCCTTACGAGTGGCAGAACCCTCATCCTTGCGACCCAAATCCGGAACAGTTAAACAATCACTTCACATTACTCAACTGCATGTGGTTTGCGATTGGATCATTAATGCAGCAAGGCTGTGACTTTTTGCCAAAGTAAGTTTAGTTTAAATTATATTGTCTTTTTTGTGCTTACAGATTCAGTCCTTACGAGTGGGATAACCCGCATCCGTGCAACAGCGATCCCGACGTGTTGGAAAATCAATTTACCTTGATGAACTCGTTATGGTTTACAATTGGATCTCTGATGCAGCAAGGCTCCAGTATTGCACCCAAGTAAGTGGTGTTCAATCGACTTTAATTGTAACATCCATTTTCTTACTCATTTCTTTTAGTCTTGCTGTGTCAGAGATTTTTATTCACTTACTTACATTTTTCCACACTTTTACTTTTCTATCTATTCTAACTCTATTTATACTTAACTTGTTCATATTCATGTCTTTTATTTAAAAACCATTAATTTTTCATCAACTTTCTGTTTATTATTTATTGTAAATTATAAACAAACTAGCTGGAAACCCCGTCCGCGGACGGGCAGCGGCAGCTAGACGGTGGATCGGATCTCTTTTTTAGCGGCATATTTCGTTTCCTGTTAGTTGGGGATTCCCCGTTTTTCAAATGTTGCTGCTAAACTTTAAGCAGTAAGGCACTTAAATAAATCTTTTCCAAGCTTTAATATTCTCTAGCCAAAGGTTAAATTTTCCTTATTTTTGTTTAAAAATTAAAATTTCCCGGTTTTTCCTGACGACATTTGAAAAATTATAAATTCCCTATTCAAGAATCCAATCTCCAAGAATTCTAAAAAGTGGAAATTCTGCAATATGTTCTGGAGGGTGTTCCACAACCTTTGCAATTTTGACGTCATAGCCCGTTTACGCTGGCCATTAACGTCAGTGACCGGCCAATGACGTCAACACCCGTTAACGGTGGGCAATGATGTAAATATTTTTAGATGATTGTAATATGTACGTCTTTGACCGGTCAATGCCGTTGGAGGCGTGGAACACGCTCCAGTACATATTGCAAATTTATAATTTTGTTTATTTTCTGTTTATTTATAATGAACAGCAAAATGGCGATGCACTTTATTTTTTTATTTGTCGTTCACGCGTTTTTCCGTATAAATGACAGCAACTCGGCCCTTATTTTCACGGATTCATAAGTGCAAAGGGATTTTTATTTAATTCAGACAAACGCAAACTCATTTTAGGGTGGAACCGTGGTTAGTCGTGGTTGCATCAGTCAACACGGCCCGGAGGAAAAATTAATTTAATTTAATTAATTTATTTTACGGTGGATTTGACTGGCGTCAAAAATTAATTAATTAAATTAAATTAACGGCACGACAAATTACGGATCCACCATAAAATAAATTAAATAAAAATCCATGTACACTTATGAGGCCTTGAAAAGGGCCGAGTTGCTATCATTTATACGGAATACCGCATGCACGACAAATAATTATCCCGGGTTGAAATGCATCGCCATTTTGCTGTTTCTTATAGTATTTATATTCTCTAATATCATCATTGTCCAATCCATTTTGGCCATTAACGTCATTGATCGGCCAAAGACGTAAATATTACAATCATACATCATTGCCCACCGTTAATGGGCGTTGACGTCAATGCCCGGTCAATGACGTTAATGGCCAGCGTAAATGGGTATTGGCTTCATTGACCGTCGTATATATAAACAACTACCACTACATCATACAGATAGATCATAATCATATTCAAATTTTTTTATTTTTGCAAATATATATATAACTATTCAACGATAAACAATAGTTCAAACATTACCTACTACGAAAGCATTTTAAAAAAATTCTCGAATATCAGCTAACACTAGTACACAAAGCCAGTTAAGGTGCTTGCAACACCGCTGCGCAGAAACCTTTAGAAGTCAACCGATAGGTTTCCACTGTATAAAACACACTCAATTAGAATAGTAACCCTGTTTGGACGTGGCGTGGGTGCATTCTAGAAGAATGGGATACCTCTCACTATTGACAACTGATGGTCAAGGAGGCACTGGGGGGTATTCCATACTCCCCAAATCCCCCGGCTTTACATCTGCGTTTGTTCAAATAAAACACAAATTTACCTGCAGCTTTGGTTGTTGTAAGATTTTAACATTTAATTTTAGAATGAATAACAGGACCTTAATTCCATCGTTTTTATCTTTGTTCTAAATTTAGAGTTTTCTTTCCCTTGGCCCGGTAAAACAAAATGTGGTGGTACTTTATTTACATGGGATTGTTGCGAAATAAATACATATAATAGTAATTGGATCTGCAGCAATCAAAGGACTATCGATCGTGGATTACTGAAGATCCAGATCTACTAACTGTAGGTTGCTCATTTTTCCGCAATATTTTCATTTTTTATGTGAAAGTCATTTCTTCTCTGCGAGGAAGAAAAGGTGCAGTTTTACGTCGTACCCAGGACGAACGTTAGCGTGTTAGAAGTCCTGATTCATTGATCAAGAAATGAATGTTAGTTTACAATAGATTACCCATTGAGTCACCCTTTGTTAGGTACTCTGTTTAAATCTACAATCCATAACTCATCAATTCGATCCCACGGCTGCTTAAACCGGATTGGGGAATGCCTGTAACCCTGTTTTTAATATGGATAGCGGCAATCATCAATCTAGGGGACCACCGGCTTTACGTGCCCTCCGATGCACAAGGATGGTCACATGAAAGTTTTCAAACCTATGAGTACTTTAGAGTGGGTTATAGTAATGTAATAGATCTTCAAGTTGTTATCTGAGAAAACATACCCGGCGCTGAGGGTCCAGTCACGAGTGAGCCTAGCGAACGAGGGATACTCTAGAGCCGGACGCTCTTACGTGTAACATACCCGGAGCCGATGGTCCGGTCTCGCGAGACTTTCACGAGTGAGGGAAGCGAAACAACGAAATAGTTGTTAACGTTGAAAACACCCTCCATATTTGACTGTGAGTTGAGCGTAGAACCCTACCCCTATGTGTGAGATCCATGTCTGAATTCCTTTGTATTTTGGTCCTGAAGATGGCTTAATATATAGCCGAAACGTCAACCAACAGTTACTTTGTTTTTTTTTAGCGTTTCACGATCCCGATATCCTTTTTAACCAAAGTTACATGGACGAAAGTAAATTCCACTGTTGGTAATATTATTTTTTGTTTTGTTTTGTGGCTGGAATTGATAGCACTGAATCATAACTGAAATGATAACTGAAAGTAATTATGAATACTCTGTCCAGGAATGAACGGTCACTGACCGTATCCGAGGTTGATACTTTATTGACCTAAACCCAAGAAGTCCATTTTGTTTTTCAAAAAAGATAGATCTGGCACCTAAAAATAAAAGTTCAAGTCGATGTTGTCTAGGTCCATTAAAGTAGATATCCACCGAGAACCGCAGCTCAAGTGTGTGACTTTGCAGGTAATCAATAGCATTCATTAAGAACCGAGACGAGACAAAGGAGAGAAAATAACTTTCTGAAACCTGAAATTAAACTAAAAAGTCTGGGAAATTTTTAGAACTCTAATTTATAATTTGACTAAAATAATTTACCACAACTTACTTCACTACCGACGCTCTATTTGAGAAAATTGGATAAGAAGCTGGAATTCTCATGTGTTTTACTTACGAAAGTTGTCTCAAACTTGTTGTAATCGACAGAGGGAACTGGCGTTACAATTTTCAACAAAATTAAATTTTAAAAATTATGTTATTTGTTCTTAACATGCTTTAGAGTTTATAGTATCCAGGTATGTCCTACTCGCACTACCAAGTGGTAGAGTCGCAGTACTAGCCACACTGCCTTCAGCTTCCAAGTCCAACCCCTTAACATTTTTCCGAGAAGAATCTATTCTAATCGATGGTCCTTGCGATAATTTCATTAAGTTTTCAGTCGACTTTTTCAATTATATAATACAATTTCCTGTATCCACATTTTATACTTTTGGCGTTCCAATAGTCAAGCTTTGTAAAGCTGATGGCTAGGTAAGTAAACATTTCCGGAGAAATATTCACCTTTATTGCCCAAGTGCCTCAGTTAGGATTTTGTTTTTGTACTCGAAATACAAACGTTTTGCTTGTGAATACCTTGAGTAAATATTTACCATTTGCGGTCACAACAGATTTGTGTATTAGAGGTTGTCGTAGGGAAATTAAGCAGAGCTATTATTATAGTACAACTATTTTTAAAATCTTACCGAGGAGAGATACGAACTCAAAACTTGAGTTTTAGATATCATTAAAACCACCCTGTGTGTGACTGGAATAACTTTATTCGGCTAATCGGGTGTTACACTTTGAGAAATGTAGTTCTCCTGTAATGTCTTTTAAAACGTACTGCGAGGTGTTACTTCAAAATGCAAATCCTTAATGCTATCAAGGGTTTACAAGTACTGCCGTGTTTCAAACGAACCCTTTTTCGCATGACTATCCACTGTTTAGATAGGATTGGAGATATCAGTTCGATCCTAAGCAAATAGCACGCAAAATCATAATTTACAGTCGCATTTTTGTGTTAGTTACACTTTTTACACAACTTTAAATTAATTTTTGATTCGATCAACCTGTAAAAGTGTTTTCATAAAATTTTCAGCAATTTTACGTTTTACATAATTTTATCAAGCACAATTTTTTTAATTTGCATATAGAAGTGCGGATGCTTTAAATTTTAGAAAATAAAAAACTTTTAATTATTAAAAAAAAATTACTAGTTTATATTATACTAGCTGGAAAGCCCGTCCGTGGACAGGCAGCTAGACGGTAGATTTCTTTTTAGCGGTGTAACATTTAAACATTTAATTTTGTTTCCCGCTACTGGGGAATTCCCCGTTTATCTATATTTTCAAAATAACGCAAAAAGTTACTGCTAAACTTGATGTGCCGTAAAGCAATTAAAACATTTTTTTATAATAATAAAAATAAATTAGTTTTTCAAATTCTAATTTTCTTTAGCCGAATGTTTTAATTTCCCTCACTTTTCCACTTCAAATTTTCCAGAATTTTTTGAAGAAATTGGTATAATTATTCTGTCTTCTGTAGGTATTCTAGAAGAGTGGGAATTTTATTATATGTACTGGAGAGTGTTCCACACCCCCCAGACCCCCCGGTTCAATTTATTCAATTTATTAATTTTTAATTTTAAAAAGGTAGCTATTTAAAAGCAATTTTCTTGCTGCCAGACAGCTAATAGCGCGGTTTTAGCTAATCAAATAGCTTCTATTTAACATTTAATTTTGTTTCCCGCTACTGGGGGATTCCCCGTTTATCTATATTTTTGAAGTAATGCAGAAAGTTACTGCTAAACTTGATGTGCCGTAAAGCAATTAAAATTTTTTTTTATAATAATAAAAATAAATTAGTTATTCAAATTCAAATTTTCTTTATATTTTCTTTATTAGCCGAATGTTTTAATTTCTCTCACTTTTCCACTTCAAATTTTCCAACATTTTTTGACGAAATTGGTATAATTATTCTGTCTTCTGTAGGTATTCTAAAAGAGTGGGAATTTTATTATATGTACTGGAAGGTGTTCCACACCCCCCAGCCCCCCGGTTTAATTTATTCAATTTATTAATTTTTAATTTTAAAAGGTAGCTATTTAAAATCTATTTTCTTGCTGCCAGACAGCTAATAGCGCGATTTTAGCTAATCAAATCGCGTCTATTTAGCTAGATTTTAATAAGCCAGTAGAAAGTGCGTATTATGCGTGTTTTCAGCTAACAAAATAGGGTGAATTAAGCTAGATTTTAGCTATCTAGCTAAAAAGCATGTGTTTAGCTAACAGGCGTGTTTCTAGCTAGCAAAATAGCGTAGATTTAACTAGATATTAGCTAGCTAGTAAAAAGAGCCAGCAAAATAACGTGTATTTAGCTAGCAAAATAGCGTGGATTTAGCTAGATTTTAGCTAGCTAGTAAAAAGTGCGAATATTTGAGTGTTTTTTGCCAGCAAAATTGCGTGTATTTAGCCAACAAGATAGGGTTGATTTAGCTAGATTAGAAGAAGAAGATAGAAGAAACACGCTTTTTAGCTAGATTTTAACTAGCTAAATAGCGTGCTTTTAGCTAGCTAAATAGCGTGTTTTTAGCTAGATTTTAGCTAGCTAAATAGCTTGTATTTTGCTAGATTTCAGCTAGCTAAATAACAGGTGTTTAGCTATCCGAAAGCGCGCTATTTGCTATCTGTCAGCAAGCAAATTGCTTTTAAAAGCTAACAATTTGCTTAAAAATAGTGCGCCGTTTTAGCAATATTGCTGCAATATGGATGCAATTAAAGCGCTATTTTGCTGGCTACCGATGCCGCAGCGGTGATGCTTCCAAATATAGCTAATTAGCTGCTAGTTAGCTATTTTTTAGCATCCAAATGTTATTTGAGTTTCTAGCCAAAAGTTTAAATTATTCTCACTTTTGTTTAAAACTTCAAATTTCCCGGTTTTTCTTGTCGAAATTTGTAAAATTATAAATTCCCTATCTTCTTCAAATTCTGCCCTATGTTACATCCCCCTGACCTCCCGGTTTACAATTTTGACTTTATATTTTTATAATTAAAAATTAAAAGTAAACCGGGGGGTCTGGGGGGTGTGGAACACCCTCCAGTACATATCACAGGGATATCCACACGCATTTAGAATTTCGGACAAATATTATTAGTCCTAGGGGCCGATATTTTCATATTTAAGTTATACGTCAAGTAGTTACTTGTCGTTTACTTTACTTGAGCTTTTTAATGGTCGAGTAAGACAGTTGGGTCTTTTCATCGAATTTTATGCAACGATTAACTACTTGAAGTATAGTACGGTTGGTATTACATTTAAAACTAAAAATTTAGCGTCATTTGAACTAGTAGATCAGATTAACTTAAACTTAAATGCTAATAACTTTACTAGCCAGTAAGCTGATTTATTAGGCTACTAAATTTTACTAGTAGTTGAAAACACCGAAAAGTAGCTTACTTGTCGATTAGAACTTACTTGGGGTTTACTTGAAGGTGAAAAGATCGGCCCCTAATCTTAGTTTAATATAATTTTCGTAAAGTAAACCGGGGGGTCTGGGGGGTGTGGAACACCCTCCAGAACATATTACAGGATATCCACGCATTTAGAATATCGGACAATTATTAGTCCTAATCTTAGTTTAATATATTTTTCGGTGGGAAAAAATCGACCAATCCGAGTGTTTTTTTTACCAAAAAATGACACGATGCAGCAGGAGCAGCAGCAGCGTGCTGGGATTTTATATATTAGGATTATTCAAAAATCTGTTTTGCATAATTAATTTCCTCCGACTTGGAAGGATAAATCATGCCATCTCTTTACTTAAGAAACACAAGTTTTTACTTAAGCGACAGATAAAGTGTCGTTTAATTATAAAGTTCCACTTTAGTATGTCTGACTGAGATAAAGAATCGATCTGTTACAGTGAAATATTTTTTAAATAACTGTTGAAATATTCCTAAGTGGAACTTTAAGTAAGTGCAGGTTTTAATGTGGCACTCGAGGGTATAAAATTGCGCTCGACATCTTAAAATTTAATAACTAATGAGACGAGTGTTAATATGATACAAGAAAATTAGCTTTCATAACGTAACACTTAAAGTTTCTTATTTTGTATCAAAATTCAGTCTTCAATATTAATTACAAGAGTTATACTCAACTTGAGTTGCTCTAACAATAGAAGAAAAAAATTTGAAAGTTGTACAAAGTAGCTCTTTTTAGTAGTTGGTCTATTTTAATCAACGACAAACTTTAACACTTAATAGAAGCTTCTAAAACTTATCTCGAGTCTCCGTTTTTGCTTCGAAAATTAATATCTGAGATAGTGTAATCTTCGGAAGAAGTTTATAGATTTTCTCGAATCACTTTTGTTGGGTAAACAGTTTAAAAAGTAAAAAAGCTAAACTTTATCGGATTTTAAGCGCGACTTAAGAATGGAGGTCGTAAAGGCAAAAAACTGCTTGCACCCCAATCCAAATGGCCAAGGTGTCGAAGGCAAAAAGATCTCGCTAGTTGTGAAATAGTAAATATTAATAAACACAACTTAACATAAGAACTAACGTAATTCGGTAAGTTTGCCTTATAATGAGAATCTCTAAGCAGCTAATACTTGCAAGAAGTTAAAGTGCGTTATGGTAATTAAGTTTCAGCTTTGATCAGACCTTTAATAGTAAATTCATATGAAGTTTAGAGACTAGTTTTAAGTAACCTTAATTACGTAAGACTGAGATTAGAGGGTAGCAAATATTTGTCGTAGTCTTATTAAAATAAAGTTTTTCGCCTCACCTTAAATCACTCAGCGTCAAATTCAGACTTCAAAAATGTCGAAAAAGCGTTGAACTTTCCCCGAGTCTTTAAAAAAGAAAAAAGTTTTTCGGCGAAAGTTGTCGGTTTTCACCCAAATTGTGTTTAGCATGAATTTTTTCACTTTCATTTTGCAAGAAAAAATTAGAGCGATTTAAATTTTTAAGTAGATAATGAAAAAATTATGAAAAATTGTGATAAAGCCGTATTTTTAGGGCCGTGTCGACAAGAATGGTGGCGGGAATGTGGTGGTTTTTTACTCTCATAATGATCTCCTCTTATACGGCAAATTTAGCTGCATTTCTAACTGTCGAAAGAATGGATTCCCCAATTGAAAGTACGGAAGATTTGGCAAAACAAACAAAGATTAAGTACGGTGCTTTAAAAGGTGGCTCTACTGCGGCATTTTTTAGGGTGAGAATATAAATTGACAATTAAAAAATTCTTTTTTATCATTAATTCCGTCGAAGGGTAATTTAATTACTTAATCTACTTATGATTCCATTGACGTCCTTTTTCAGGATTCGAACTTTTCTACGCACGAGAGAATGTGGAAGTTTATGGAGTCCCAGAGACCGACGGTGTTTACTGCGAGCAATAACGAAGGTGTTGAGAGGGTTATTAAAGGAAAAGGCAATTACGCATATCTTATGGAGTCGACCACAATAGAATACGTAATCGAAAGAAAGTGCGAGCTCACGCAGATAGGGGGGCTGTTAGACAACAAAGGATACGGCATCGCGATGCCTAACAGTGAGGAGAAATAATGTTTTGCATTCAAATGAAATGCGACACGATTGCTTGTTTTTTAGACTCTCCATTTAGGACGGCCATAAGTGGTGCCATTCTTAAATTGCAAGAAGAAGGAAAAATTCACGTCCTTAAAACCAGATGGTGGAAAGAGAAGAGAGGCGGAGGTGCTTGCATTGTAAGTACATAATCTAGTTTTTCCAAATTTTATTCTTTTTCCATATTTTAACTCGTCAGTCAAAAATGTTTTATTAGTTAATAAAAATTAAATTTACGATTAGTACGTGCCTGTTCGCGCGCGGAAAAACCCCAAGATTTATATTAAAGTTCGACTTTAAGTTCGGGACCTGTATATTAGTGTCGAGAACTTTTTCTGCTTGACTTTAAAAAGACGATGACAAAGCAAAAGAGAAATGACAACAATCTTTTCCTCTGATAGAAGTGCGTCGCGATGAGGTTAATCAGAATAAAAATTTAAAAAAGTAATAAACTTCTAATTTTTTTATTATTATTTAAATTACTCCCTTTATTTCCGACATTCACTTCACTTTGTACTACTTCTCTTTTTATTACTTTACGCAAAAATTCACCATTTTAACCAAATTTAATTACTTACCATGTTGCTATTAATCCAAATTTTTTTCTAACATAAAATACGCGCACAGAACCGTATTTTGAGTGAAAGAATAAAATTGTCCGGTTAAAAACAAATTATTTTGCACCAAACTGTTCGGAAACCGGTACTTTATCAAAATAATAGCGGTTTCTCCCCTTAACTCTTGGTCAACAACGTTTCCAATTTGCAATATTAATATTTGGCTACCAATTAAGCAAATTGTAAATAAATGATTAATTGCACTTCTAAGCATTAGGAGTATTGGATGAAAATAATTAACATAAACTGATTAAAACAGAATTTCGTTAACTTAGATATCTCCGGCTTGGTGCAGGTTTCTGCAGGCTACAGGTAGTGTCACTTTTTGTTATCAAGTTTTCTATTTAAAAAATTCGATGTTGAGCTTATGGTTCGAATGGTAAAAAATTCCTAGATGATTTTTAGGATGTTCACCTTAGATTACTTTTTGTCCCACTTCCAAACTCGAAACTGACTGATGTTTAGTTTAGACTCGGACAGCAAGAACAACGAACAAGGTTCAAAACTTAAGCTTTTTTTACTTCTAGATTCAGAAACGACCGAAGTTGTTTAGTCTTAGATTACAAAAGCGAAGCCAAGTTGTTGGCGAAGCAAATTAAAGACGAGCTTTATTAACACAAATGTATTTATATTTATTGAAAGCTTCAGTAGAAAAGTTAAAATTATAGATATTGGCCGTAGCACCATAACTATTGATTTTAAGATGAAATTGGTTTAATACTTTTTTAAAGAACGTGAAATATTCTACAAATTATATTCTGACCTGCTATTGCCTAAAATCAACGAGTTTTGAGTTATCAATTAAATTAGGTAAAAAAGTGTTGAAAGTTTTAAAGTATTATTTTTTCATTTTATTCCTGAAAACTCTGTATATTTGAAACGAAACGTTTTACAAAAGATCTAATGCTCTCTTCTGATAGGAAATTTAACTGGCTATAATTTTTGTATACAAAATTTGTTTGAAAACCCGATCCATTTTGTACAAAAACCAAAAATAGTTATCGAACCGTTATAAAATGAATTTATAAAATATAGAAAATTCAATATTTAGCGCTGATGAACAAAATTCATTATACTGATAAAAAATTAATAGTATTCATGATGATATTCGGAAAATGATGATTTTTCTATTAGGATAGATTTTTTACTGAAAATTTGCAAAATTCATTGCTTTTTACACCTACATTTTTCTTTATTTTCGGCTTTTCCATGAAATCGGTTGGTTTTTCAGCAAAGTTTATTAAGAGAAAATTGTAGTCTGATAAATTTCCTACCCGAGAAGAGGCGTTCGATTTTTCACAAAGCGTTGTTTGAAGAAGAACGAGTTTTCAAAACATCAAAAAACTGAAACTGAATATTTTACTAAAATAAATGGTTACTGTCAGTTAATCAACCCCAAAAATTGGGCTTTCCCTATATACTATTGGATAGAGGACAATATTTTAAGAATTTTATAAAGAATAAATTTTCGAGAAAACAACATTTGAAAATCAAAATTTTCAAGAGTACATAGAAACTGCAAGTGACCGATTTTCTGTTGACGGTACGTGTAATCTGATACAGTCTAACCGCTGTATTCATAAAAATATTTGTAATTCAAAAGAATTTCATTGGCAGCATTCCATCACCAGACGAAAAAGATCAAAGTGCCTCCGGCACTATACGCTTTGCGTACCATTCAGCTACGCTACGCTATAAAATTATTTAAGAGAGTAAGGTGATTGGTGTTTTGTGACATATTCCTTAAAAAGGGTTTGGACACTTGTTGTAAATCTCAAAATATTTTATGAATACAGGGGTTAGTGATAGCCGTCAAACGTGTGTCGAGGTAGGTTGAGCTCAGGGATGTTTTAGTGAGGACACCAACCAAAACGGTCCGGAGCGCTCGGAGCGCAGCGGAGAGCTGCGAAGGGTCGGTTTTGGCTGGCGCAATCTCGGCAAATCATGGATCCATCGTAAAATGAATTAATTAAATTGAAATGCTTTGGCGCCTCCCACTAATTCATGCACGGTATTTTATATGTAAAATTTTCAATTTTTAAATGCCGTATTTTGCCGATTTTTCGGCCAATTGTTATTTGGTGGCAGCTCGTAGTTAGCTATAAAATAGGAGAGGGGGGTAGCTCGGTTTTGCTCAATAGCTTAAAGTTCAATTTCTACTAAATTGAAATTTTAACAAAATTACAATTTACAGTTTTAAACCTGAAAGATATGATGAAGGAAGCACTTCATACTTCGAAATCTTCCAAAGGTCTGGGAGGCGTTATACGCTGAACCAAAAAGTGTCATATACACTGAAAAAAGTAGGTAGATCAAAAGTTCATCATTTGTGCGCTGATCAACTAAATTCATCATATTAATGAAAAATTTCATTATATTGATGAAAGAATCATTATATTTATGAATTTTGTTCATCAATATGATGAAGTTTGTTTATCGGCGCAAAAAATGATGAACTTTTCATCAATATGATGAACCATTTTTTTCAGTGATAATGAAAATTCAATTCAAGTTTTATTAATTGAATGAAGTTTCAAACAATGAACTAAAATTCATGATAATTATGAAAATTTTATGAATTTTTCTTTGTATTTATGAATGTGTTCATTGTTTTAATGAATTTGTTCATTGAATTCATGAAGGTTTAATGAATAAGTTCATTAGTTGAATTTTTTTCCAGTGTATTGGTATAGTACCAAGGTGTAACCAATATTGGTGCAATATTGGCTATATCATAGCTCCTGACCGGCAAGGTCTGGAGGGTATGGAATACTTCCCAGTGTTCCATTAATTTTTCAAAAAATCTTTACACTTTAAACCACAGAAGTAAAGTATTTCGTAATATTTATGTTTTTTCCTACGAGCTACCGCTGCTTTAGACGTTAGGATAGAAATTGGGAGGAATTTTTGGATAAATCTGATATGCGAGTGATGGGAAATTTAAACACATCTAACAAAATGTAGGGAAATCTTATGAAATCCCAGAAATAATTTTTCCAAAGAAAATCTCCGGCAATCCTGGAACAAATTGAGAAAATTTCTCAAGAATCTCGTAAAAGAAAATGTAGGAGCGGCTACCGATAAAAACTTAAGGGTAGTGCGGTCAACCTCGTGAAGACCAATTTTTGAGTAGGCCAGTATTTCGCCGGATACTCGACGGAGAGGAACTCGAAGATGTGTTGTTCTTGATGCACTATTTATTTTATCTTTTTTGGTATAATTTGTTAATATTAAACGACTAAATCAACAGCCTAGTTTCAATCCACAATCTCATTCTACAAAAATTTCGAAAAATTTTGAAATAAAGAGAAAATAACTACTCAGTGTCTCAGTAATGGTTGAAAAGACATTTACACTTCAAATAAAAAAAAATGAAGTATTTCGTAATTTTTATGTATTTCTCTACGAGATACCGCTGCTTTAGACGTTAGGATAGAAATTAGGGGAAATTTCTGAATAAATCTGATATACAAGTAAAGGGAAATCTAAAGACATTTAATGAAATCTAAAGACACTTTTTAAGGAAATCTTAAGAAATTTCAGAAATAATTTTTCGAAAGAAAATCTTAGTCAATCCTGGAGCAATTGGGAAAATCTCTCAAGAATCTCATAAAAGAAAATTTAGAAAAACACTTCTGTGGCCTAGTAATTGTTGAAAAAACAGTAAAGAATTTCGTAATTTTTATGGTTTTCCTTACGAGCTACCGCTGCTTTAGACGTTGGGATAGAAATAAGCGGGAATTTCTGGATAAATCTGATATACAAGTGAAGCAAAATCTAGAGACATCTAGGAAATCTAAAGACGTCCAAGGAAATCTGGCGAAATCTTAGGAAATCCTAGAAATAATTTTTCCAAAAAAAGTCGTAGTCAATCTTGAAGCAAATAGGTAAAATCTCTCAAGAATCTCGTAAAAGAAAATTTACATACACTCTCAGAGACATTTTGCAAAACCCCAGGAATAATTTGTTATTAGGAAAAAGCAAAATTAATTTTTCTTGTTGACCATGTAATGCTCCTTGCCAAACGCCGACAAGAATTTCAGGAAATTACGGATTCAATAAAAGATTATTAAAAAATTAATTAATATTTAAGTAAGCTTTCTCTTCCTGGAACAAAATCAAAGGAAAATTATAAAAAAAAGAACAATTGGAAGACAATGGGATGAGTGAACAATCTTAAGCTTGTGAGGAGATTTCAGGAAAGACATGAAAGACATTTATGATTATGATGGTAGTGGACACAAATACCTACTAATAAAAGAAGAAACATTAGATACATTAAAACCCCTCTCTGCTCAGATTAAATTTTAATCTCTTGAAATTCATTATAAAAATCCTGGAAAACTGGTATATTTTTATTTTCACCATCTTTAAACCCCCGAAGCATTTAATTTATTTATTTGAATTTCTACAACAATTATCTACATATATTGCTATGTTCTACTTTCAAAATGGAGTGATATTCGTTTAAAAAATCTTTGATACATAAATTTCTCAAGTTATTTTATATTTTTCGTTAGTGTTACATAAATATAGAAAATACAGGATAGCAGATAGATAAATTTTCGTTTTATAAAAGCTAAGAAAGAGAAACAAAAGGGAAGATATCGTTTAAGATTATAAAGTGGAGATGGATAGAATCAGCAGTGAAATATACAATCAATTTAATTAGTTTACTTTTATTTACTCAATCATAAATTGGTTGACTTACTTCTCCGATATTAATATCTCTTTTTGTTCAGGCACCATTTACATTGGATCGTTTTTAAATGAATGCACACGCGGCATTTCTACCTCAACAGCGTTATCGATAAGTTATTATTATATTTTGGATAAAATTTATAATGCCAGTAACGGTGAACTCGAGTAAAGGAAAGCTTCGAAAACCAGCTTTATGGCATTGCTAGCCTAATATGAGAAAAAATTTCGATAGTAGGTAAACTGTTTCTGTAACTTTTCAAACAGAAGGTACTTAACAATATCAATTCTGGTAACAAAAAATGATACTCCTAAATATTATTTAATACTTGTTTGTTCAATAATAACCGAGACAGCCTGCGGAAACAAGGAAAGTTACCCACCCCACTTGACGAGCCTTATTTAGGATTTGGCCTGTCACACCAAACTGATAATTTGTAATTCAACAAGGAAGTTATACTTACAAGAATTATAAAGCGTTAGTAACTAACCCAACAATAACTTAACTAATAATTAAATTTTAGGACGAGACTACTAAGACAAGCAGCACTGCAAATGCTCTAGGACTTGCTAATATCGGGGGTGTCTTCGTAGTCCTCATGGGTGGTATGGGGGTAGCCTGTGTTATTGCCGTTTGCGAATTTGTATGGAAATCCAGAAAAGTGGCAGTGGAAGAACGGGTGAGCAGCATTCTACACGACACGTAGCTATAAATTAACTTCGTAGAACAGTTAGATCAATAAATTTTTATACTTACTTCAAATCACTTTAGTTAAATTTCATATTTTCCAGCTTCACAACTATTAAAATCCTGCCTTTATTTTACTACTTTTGTAAAAAAACACTTGTAAATATTTTCCTAAGGTTAGATCATCATCTAGTTTAGTAAAAATTTAAAAACAATATTGTAAACCTATTACACTTCGATTAAGCTTGATCATATATATATATTACTGATAATTCATTCGAAATTTTATATTTTCCCATAAAATTATTTGGCGAGCTTCATCGATTTGTATCCTTTCATCACGACACGATTTTGTAGCATCCGTAACGTTTAAGTCTGACAGAAAACTATTTATGTTTGTTTTGTTTTTGCTTTCGTAAATATTTTTGGATAAATAGGAGGTAAGTAGTGAGAAGAGTAGAAGATATGACACTGCCGACTCAATTTCAAAGGTATCTTCGGAAAAAGCTATGGAAATGCGTCGATAGTAATCAACAAGAGGGAGGTTTGGGTCCTGATAAAATATTGGTTGTTATAATTAGGTACCTACAATTTTTTTAAGCAAAATTTACCAATACTAATTTTTTAAATTCAATTGCCCCCCCCCCCCACCTTTTTCATTGCTCACTTTGCAAATTAAAATGTAAAGTGTAACAATAAGTTTTAAATTGAGTTTTGTAAGTGTAATCACAACTTATTGCTTGGAAAATTTGTTCAGATTGAAAATTAAAGCAAACAAGCAGAAAGTTATTCTGGCATCTTACTTTAACACCAACAAATTTATATATTGCAATCTTTACAATCGTGGAGACATTACGTGCTTATGAAACTTTATTTATTTTATGGCCGGACCCCTTGGCATTGAAAAAAGTTTTGTCGTTCAATTATGTTTCATATCAAAATTAATTCATCAATCATTACGTCAATTAAGTCTTTTCATGTGCGAGAAAATAAAATTGACGTTAGGTGTGTCTTGTTGTGAAAAATGACGAAAATGAGAAATTAGGTTCAAAGGAGTCTTTCCATCTTTCGCAAATCACATCTACATTTCTCTTTGATGTCAGCTGTTGTTAACAATTTTGTCTCCTTTCATGTTTAACCAAATTATTTAACGATTTCACTTGAGGAAGCAATATGTTTGGATGCTTATTTGTCTTCTATGTCATTCTAACAGTGCAAATAGCTGGATCTGATCCTGCTTAACAGATAGAAACAATTTTATTTTAACATCTTCCAGCTTATCCTTTTAATGTCAGCCAACAATGACTTCCTTCGTCCTTAAATAAATTACGTGCACCAATGCATAATTAGGGCAAAACTTTCAGAATTTAAATTATTTCAACGAAAAAATACCAAAACATTTTAAGTTTGCTGGATGGGTGACCGCTTTGAGAATACCTCTTATCGCTGCTCTCCTAAATCTATCAGTTTTTGGTTGCCAATATAAGTTCATCAATTTTGGATTATTTTCCGAAGCCTGGCAGGCAGAAAATTTTGACAGAAGTCAAGATCAAAAAGAAAAACAATTTCGTTTAAACTCACATTATTTCACCAATCATTTTAGATTGGCAAATAAGTGGAAGACAACAAGTTACACTTTGATCTTTCGTCTTTGCAATAACCTTCTACCTGAAAAATAAATTTTGAAAAAATCTCTTCTGGATTGTTTTAATCAAATTGGCATTTCCTCCAGAAATAGTGAGAAAAACAAATATTTTATTTTTTATATTGTAAAACATCTCTTATTAGTCAAATCCAGAATTATATTGGGTATATACTACCATGGTTAATCAAAAACTAACTTTGAATTTGGCTGATTTTTTTCCCTAGGAGGAATTTTAAAATTTCTTTTCCTTTGGGATTCTTATCCACTAAACCTGGAAATTTATTTTGTCCTCTACTCTGGATGGCAGCTCTGTTACCGCATCCTTGGAAGCAAAAAATTAAATAAATATTATGGAGATTTTGAGAATTAGATGGTTTAGATGTCTACCCACTCAGTTTTTGCCCTTTGGCCACACCAGAAACTCGCCAGTTCTTCTATTTCAGTAGATGAAGTATAATATTGTTTACTTTATTAACCTAACTCTATTTCTGATTTCGATGTGAAAAGGTGGAACCTAGATTTGCCATAAAATATTCAGTCCGTGTTCTTCTGGAATTTTTATTCTTTCATTTGGCTTCTGCCTTTCCAAAATTTTGTATATTTTCACACTATCCATTTCCCGCTACTGGGGTATTTCCCGTTCTCCTATATTTTCAAAGTAATAACATGAAAAGTTGCTGCTAAACTCCGTAAGCAGTAAGGTAATTAAATAAATATATTTTCAAAGTTTTAATTTTCTGTAACCGAAGGTTTAAAATTCCTTTTCTTTTGCTTAAAAATTCAAGTTTCCCGGTTTTTTCTCCTCCAGGCATTCAAAAAGAGTGGAAATCCTGTGATATGTACTGGAGGGTGTTCCACACCCCCCAGACCCCCCGGTTTACAATTTCGACTTTATATTTTTATAATTAACTTTTCCAACTAACACAGAAAGTAACTGCTAAACTTCATAAGCAGTAATGTAATTAAATAAATATACTTTTCAAGTTTTAATTTTTTCTATCCGAAGATTAAATTTCCCTCAGTTTTACTTAAAAATTCAAATTTCTCGGTTAAACCTAACTGCCTTGTCAGAATCATGTTAATGTTAACGTAATGTTAATGAACGGGAGCTTTGGATTGGTAGATCAGCAGAAACATGGCTTTTGATTGGAGCGCTTGTTAACATTACGCTAACGTTAACATGATTCTGACAGGGCAATAATCGTAGTTAGTTTAATCAATTTTTCGTTTGGTAAAATTGTAAACTGGGGGGTCTGGGTAGTGTGGAACACCATCCAGTACATATTGCAGGATTTCCACTTTTTTAGAATACTTGGAGAAAATAAGGAATTTATAATTTTTCAAATTTTGCTGTAGCAGGAGCAGCAGCAGCGTGGTGGGATTTTATATTTCAGGATTTGGTTACCACTGACGCACACGAATGGATTAACGA
Organism: Cantharis nigra; assembly: GCA_958510845.1. Lineage (NCBI taxonomy): Eukaryota > Metazoa > Arthropoda > Insecta > Coleoptera > Cantharidae > Cantharis > Cantharis nigra. The sequence goes on along the minus strand of OY294030.1, from coordinate 45,022,697 downwards.
GATTCAACCCCCCAGACCCCCCCACCGGTTTACATTTTTGAATTTATATTTTTATAATTACCTTTCAAAGTACCTAACATAGAAAGCTGCTGCTAAACTCCGCAAGCAGTAAGGTAATTAATATCTTTTCAAAGTTTTAATTTTCTGTAGCCGAAGGTTTAAAATTCCCTCACTTTTGCTTAAAAATTCAAGTTTCCCGGTTTTTCCCGACGAAATTTGAAAAATTATAAATTCCCCATCTTCTCCAGGTATTCTAAAAGAGTGGAAATTGCGTGATATGTACTGGAGGGTGTTCCCCCCCCCCCAGAACCCATCGGTCTACAATTTCTACTTTATATTTTTATAATGTACTTTCCAAGTTTTAATTTTTTCTATCCGAAGATTAAATTTCCCTCATTTTTACTTAAACATTTAAATTTCCCGGTTAGTCCTAATCGTAGTTAGTTCAATCTATTTCTCGATTGTTAAAAATGTAAACCGGGGGGTTTGGGGGGTGTGGAACACCCTCCAGTACATATTGCAGGATTTCCACTCTTTTAGAATGCTTGGAGAAAATAAGAATATAATTTTTCAAATTTCGCTGTAACAAGAGCAGCAGCAGCGTGGTGGGATCTTATATATCAGGATTTGGTTACCACTGACGCACACGAATGGATTAATAGTTTAAATTTCCCTCACTTTTGCATAAAAATTTAAATTTCCCGGTTATTAAAGACAAAATTTGTAAGATCTAAATTCTTTGTCTTCTTCAGGATTTCCGCAAGGGTGGAAACCCTGTGATATGTTCTCCATTTTGTTTTTCTTCTCATTAATCATGTCTGCGTTTTTGGGATTTTTTCACCCAAAAATGACACGCTGCAGCAGGAGCAGCAGCAGCAGGTGCTGGGATTTTATATATTAAGGATAGTTAACTTATTTGGTGGACTACAGCTAGTGGGGGTTGAGGGTGTCCCTCATGGAATCATCCCTGATGGGTTGTCTTCCTTATTACAATAAGAGCAACTGTGGTTCGTAAACCTTCTGAAGTGAAACAAACTTACTGGCATTTAACTTTACCAGTTTCTTGTAGATTCTCTTCAGAGTTTCCCCAAAGATTCAGACAGATTTGAGTGTCTTTGACACTATTGCCAGTAGGGTATCATCCGTAGACATCATTTTACGGAAAGCTTCTCAGTGTTAGTTTTTCTTTCGGATTTCTTTTATTCCTGATGCTCTTCTGTGTTTGGAAGAAACCTCAAAATATCTAATCGAAAAGAGAACTCGAGATCCATGTGAACTTTAGAGATTTTGATTGATTATCAAAAAGCCTTGGTGGTGTCCCTACCGTGATCTACATAAAACTTCTTTTATTTTTTGGGAAATCCCGTTTTGTCGGTGATCAGGTTGCAACCAGAGCAAATTGTTTATTTTTCCTATAGCTTTAGCTACTCTTAGCCTAGTTAGTAGTGTGTGGTTGTTAGTGTTAATGCAGTTAACTAAGCCAATCTAATTCAAATTTTAATCAAAGCCGGCAATGGGAGACTTCACACACTAAAGCATTACCTCTAACTCTGTGGAGTAAAGGTAACCACCGTCAGACATTGCTTCCAGCACTCCACTTAAGGTTTTTCTTTCTTCTTGCCCTTTCGAATCTTTTATCTTATGGGTTTGCGACTTTCGTGCCCTTAGCTTTAACCTTAAAGGGAAGCTAACTGTGTAAAACCTAATGGGCGCCAGGTAAGCTTAATAAAACACAATAAAACGAAGATCTTTGCTTTATTAATCACAAACAAAAGTGGGATTACGAAAATTTCAAAAAGGAAAATTACTAAAACCAGCAAGTGGTTTGCATTATAAAAATCGTAATCTTTTCCAATACATTTTTTCAAAATTTGTGTTGGTTAAAATCTTCGGCCCCCTCTGGAACGTTCGATGTTTATTTCTCCGAAATCAATTAAAAAAAATTTAAAAATTTTGTAATTTTACTTTAATTATGCCAAAAACCTTTCTAAAGATTGCAGTCTAATAAAAAAGCTTTTTTAATAATTCCTGTATAAAAAATTCCCAAAAATAAAAATATAATAAAATTAAGATGGAATATTTGTGACATTTTAACAAATTATCTTTTTTAGACAACACTATGTGACGAAATGGCATCGGAATTACGTTTTGCCCTGCGTTGTCATGGGTCTTCTAAACCAATTCGTAAAAAGGAGAAAGCGAGTGGCACAAATTCAATACAGGACGAAAATCGCTATCCTCAACTCGGTCCATATCTATCATATGGTTTCGTAATGGACAAGGGACCCCTCAGTTAAAGTTTACTAATTACATTCAAATTTTTATTTTTAAAAATAATTGAAACTTGTAGTGTATACTCAATTTATTACAAAAAAAAATCGTGTTTCGATGTGTTTCGTCAACTTTCGCTCCAGACTAATTGGTGATATATTTTATTAATAAAAAATTTGTTGCTAATAAATTCTAGAATAATTTTCAATTATTTATAAAAATGTAAATAACATAAACGAATTTTGTAAATATACATATAATAATAGTTAAATACTTTAGAATTTTTACAATTTTTACTATTATGTTCGCATTTGTACTGGTAAAAATTCGCACCAATACGAATATTACCCCACCATACCTGCGTTTCGATCCACTTTTTAGCTGCAGTGGCCTAAAAATATGTCTTCATATCATCTTTCCGTTGGAACCAACATCGTGCGTGCAAATTTTTACCAAAAAAAAGTTACTTCTTACATTTTACTTAAATATCGTCCAAATATCAAAGAAGTCGAAACCAAATTTATCCCAACATCAAATAAATTTGGATGTGGATACATTTGGTTTTACATATCTGAAACATTTTGTAAATATTTCCATTCTCGTGTGTGTTCAAAATTATCTGAAAATTATATTAAATATTTATAAAAACAATCCATCTTCTATTTGTCTAAACAAAATATAATTTGTTTTAAATTAAATACAGTTTTTATGTTTTGGGTATTTTTAGACCAACCAAACATTTCTAATTTTAAGTTTAAATGGCCGGCCTGAGTAAACGAATGCTATACTTTGGTAAATAAGCCTTTGTGTGCTACACGTGCGTCCTTGTGTGTGTAATCCAGTTTTTTCCTCATCGATGGGAGTACTAACCTACATTTTTTTGAATTTGTGCATTTTTGGAAGAACTAATCAGTATTTGACTGTCGGTAAGAATTTTTAACAAAAACATTTCCGCGACGTGCAAATGTAAACAAAACTATTTTTGGATAATATGTATTTTAGGCGGATTGTTTGAACAATCCAATCAAAATGAGGAGTTAGCTTTCGAGGTGGCCATCGAAATGATTAAAGGAGACGACATGAAACATCACTTAGAACCCCTCTCCGTCGACTCCCCTTATTTTAACACTTTATTAGTTTACAAGAGGGTGTGCTTTCTTATAGAGAAAGGAATTGTAGGGTTAATAGGTCCTCGGTCACCCCACACAACCCCTTACATTAAGGCACTTTGCGACGCAAAAGACATTCCTCTTCTTGAAACCCACTGGGACATCCATCGCAAGCCGAACGGCTACTTAGTCAATTTACATCCGTATCCCTCAGTGTTGGCGCAGGGATTTGTCGATATTATAAAATCCTGGGGCTTTCGAGGATTCACAATTTTGTACGAAAACGATAATAGCTTATTTCGTGTAACTGAGTTATTGAGAATGTACAATTTCGCCGAATACACCGTAGCTTTGAGACAATTAAACACCAGCCGAGATTATCGAGATACGTGGCTGGAAATCAAAAGATCTGGCGAGAAATATTACGTTATCGATTGCTCCCTCGAAGTCCTGAACGAAGTTCTCCAACAAGCTCAGCAGGTCGGAATAATGAGCGAAGGCTACTATTTCTTAATCCTGAATTTGGACCTCTACACGATCGACCTCTTTCCTTTCCAACATGGAGGAACAAATATCACAGGGGTAAGTCGCTGAAGGGTTAATTCGATTTCGAACTAATTTTTCCGTTCCAGATGCGTCTTATCAATGTAGAAAATCCCAACGTGACCGCGGCGGCCGAAAAGTTACATCAGTTAAAAATTGAAAAAGGATTAGTCGATCCTTACCAGAAAGAGGCTGCAAAACTGCGGACTTCCACTGCTTTAATGATCGATGCCGTTTATTTGCTGTACGAAACCCTGAAAGATCTCCAAATTTCGCCAAGAGATGTTCAACCGTTGTATTGCAACTTATCCAGCAGTTGGGAAAAGGGATCCACCATTGTTAACTTTATGAAAGCCGTAGGTAAACTGATAATTCGCTTATTCAATCGGTTAAACTTTATTTTTAGAAATCCCTGGAAGGACTAACGGGAACCATCAAGTTCGATATAGAAACTGGAATCAGAAGATATTTTAGCATTGACGTAGTTGAGTTATCTGGAAATGGATTAAAAAAAGTGGGCAACTGGAATGTAGAAAATGGATTGTCCATCGCGAGAGACCCATTAGATACCAACCAATACGTGGAGGAAGAAAATATTATGAAAAATAAAGCTTTCAAAGTGATTATCGCTCTGGTAAAATAGTTCCCAACTTATTTTGGATTTTTAACCTTCTCTGGTGTTTCAGACCCCTCCTTACGGAATGCTCAAGAATGTAAGTGGAACATTGCAAGGAAACGATCAGTTCGAAGGGTTCGGAATGGATCTCTTCGAGGAGCTGGCAAAAATGTTAGGATTTAATTACACTTTTGTTATCCAAGAAAATGGAGCCAACGGTAATTACAACAAGAAAACCAAAAAGTGGGATGGTATGATTGGGGAAGTCATTGCAGGAGTAGGTTTACCTTAAATTACTTAATATTTAATAATTATTTCACTTTTAGAGAGTGGACTTTGCGATTGCAGATTTAACTATTTCTTTCGAACGGGAACGAGACGTAGACTTCACAATGCCCTTCATGACTCTAGGTGAGATGCGACTAATAAACCATCAAACTCTTAAGGAGAAATTTTAGGTATCAGCATTTTGTATAAAAAACCTGAACCTGCTCCTCCAAGTTTGTTCACTTTCGCATCTCCGTTTCATGCGGAAGTCTGGATTCTGTTAGGAATCACCTACTTTCTGGTGTCCGTGTGCTTTTTCATCATGGGTCGCTTGAGTCCAAGCGAGTGGATCAATCCATATCCTTGCTTGGAAGAACCAGACTACTTCATCAATCAGTTCACTTTCAGAAATTCCCTGTGGTTCACCGTGGGAAGTTTGATGCAGCAAGGTTCCGAAATAGCCCCACTGTAAGTTGTCGCTTGTGCATTGCTCTTTTTTCAATTCACACCGTTTCAGTCACTGGATAAAAATATTTTAGAGGGATTTCAACCCGAATGGCCAGTGGAGCGTGGTGGTTTTTTACCCTGATCATGGTTTCGTCCTACACTGCAAATTTAGCCGCCTTCCTCACGGTGGAAGAACTTGTCACGCCGTTTAATGACGTCCAGGAGTTGATTAAACATCCAGAAATCAGTTACGGATCTAAAATTAACGGAGCAACTTACAGTTTCTTTAAGGTGAGACTTAATAGATGGCCAGACTATCTATTTTAATCTAATTTTAGGATTCAAATTTCTCTGTTTATCCTCAAATTCGAGATTACATGAATTTGCATCCTGAATTTATGATGGCGGATAATGATCAGGGGGTAGAAAAGTGCGAAAAAGAAAATTATGCGTTTTTTATGGAATCTACAAGCATTGAGTATGTAACAGAACGACATTGCGACCTCAAGCAAGTTGGTGGAGCGCTTGACGAAAAAGGCTATGGCATTGCCATGAAAAAAGGTAAAAACCCAAATTTCACTTTGACTTTATAATTTTTAAACTTCTTTGGTTGTAGATTCCGAATATAGGTATATTTTGAGTATGGCAATTCTACAACTGCAGGAATCTGGAGAGATCGAAAAAATTAAGCGAAAATGGTGGAAGGAAAAAAGAGGAGGAGGAACATGCGAGGTTTGAATTTGCATATGATGTAGCATTTCAACTATTAGTTTGTAACTTTTTCAGAAAAGAATACCGGAAGCCACACCATTGGATTTAAAAAACCTTGGTGGGGTTTTTTTCGTTCTAGGGGTTGGAACAATACTCAGTATGCTTGGAACAATTTTTGAAGTGGCTGTGTACACTTTCAAAAGGTCAAACAAACATCAGTCTTCGTTTAAGAAGGATATGAAAAAGGAAATTAGATTTTTCTTGAAATTTAAGCAGAAGGTTAAGGATGTTAATAAGCCTGAAGGTGCATTGGTGGACAAATCTTCCGAAAATATGTGAAAATGTATTACATTAAATGGTAAAAGTGAAAAATAGGTTTTATTATTTTTATTTACTTTATCTCCATGTGTAAGATTAATATACCTTACCCCATCGATATTTTGAAAACTTGTTATTTTTGGTAAAGCAGCAAAAGAAATTCCTTGTTGTTTTATTTGTTTTATTAATTTCATCTGGCGCTCAGATATTTTTTCTCATAAGAAAGCGCAAAAATTTTAGCTAAATTCAACTTTTTATTAGTTAATTCGACGTATTTTAATGCCTGCATATAAAAAAACAGCCTGGGACTGGCGGAAGAGCTCCAAAGTCAGCTAAAATGCATACTTATAAAAAATTGGAACTTAAAAGCAGTATAAAACGAAAAATATCATACTTGAGGAAATTCTGACTGCGCCATTCTAATTTCTGATCTCTTTTTCTTTCTTTTTGGGCATTGAGTAGGGAAAAACCTTCTATAGGCTCCACTCCAATGTCGGGAGGAGGTAAAGTTAGATTATTACTCAAAAAGGAAAGAGGAACAGGGGAGAAACTTAAAATGTTACCAAGATCATCTGGATCATTATGAGTTAAATCCCAGAATCAGAGGTAAATTAACAAATTCGTTTTAAGATAGGTTATTTATTTCCCTTTATCTCATCTAATGCTTTGTTAGAAATTTGTAACCACAATTAAAATAATATTAACTTATTTTAAATTATCTCCTAACTAAAAATTATGGTAAAAAGATTTTATCGTATGGAAGTGTGCCGAAAACTCCATTTAGTACGCTGGTTATGATTTGGTTCACTGTTTCGGATAATGCTGGTCCAATGTCATTTTGGACGTCTTTCCAGTTGTCATTCAAGAATTGGTTTACGTCAATTCCTGAAAGAAAATGTTTCATATTTAGGTGGTTTAGTAGTAGTTGACTTACCCAGAGTTTTTCCACTTGCAAAGAGATTTTCAAAATTATAGTAGGACCTCTCTATTTCGTAGTCAAGTTTTGTGTTCTTCATTTGGAGGTATTCTTTTCCATTCTTCTGTATCTTATCATAATCAAAGGAATACCTATATTCACCATTTGCTAAAACATGTGATTACAATTTTGGCAGTCAATTTCGAAGGAAACTTACCAAATGTCAAGTTAGCCCTTCCATTTCCCTGGATAGGAAGTATCAAAATTTTTCCGTCAATTTTATAGTCAGACCTTAAATTGACTGTATCGATTGTAAGCACAGCTAGTACTTTACGACTTTTCACGTCCAACCTGAAAATTGCACAATTTGATCTAAGTGGTTTGATAGCGATTACTGAAGGTGAGTATAGATTACATACAAACATTTGAGGGATTTATTAATAAATCAGAAGGGAAAATATTGTAATGGACTCAAGAATGGAAATCAGTGTGTGTGGTTGAGGCATGAACATAAATAATATCAATCGCACAGGTTGAACCACGCAACCAAATGTCTTGAAGTGTGGCATAAACATACAGCATAACTGCAATTGTGAAAATAATAAGCAAAATTAAAAAATGTCAAGTGAAAATAATAATGCTGCAACCAACCGCACACAATTTCCCAATTCGAAGGAGGTTTGCACTGATATAGAACAAAGTGAAGTTTCACGCATTCCTAAATTTTAATACTTAAGTACAGATTGCCTTACTTACTTCATTTGCTTCAACTTCGTTGACTCAAAACCGAATAGATCGACATTGTTAAGCTGGATATTTAAATTTCCAGTTGAAAACTTGATTTCTGGAACCTTTAAGGGTAGCATATTTGGAAATTTATATTTTGGTTCACCTAAGAAAATTTTAAAAAATTATCTTGAAACGAAAAGTTTTAAAAATTTACCTTTAAGAACTGATGGAAGTGCGAACTGGCCATTCTTCAATGCACATTCGTTAATATTTGGATCACTTTCACTGCATGGAATTATAAAATTTGCTAAAATTTTGTGTAGTTAGATTATCGTATGAACTTGCTCAACAGCCGGGGCAAGGTACGCAGCAGTCACACGAATTTTTAAATTAAAATTACTTACGTGCTTTGCCTTGTTTGGCACAAATTACAAAAACAACTTGCACAATTAAAACTAAAGTTTGCTTCAACATTTTTTTCAAAATATATTTTACACTTTTACAACAACAATGAATAAAATCTTCTCTATTCTTACCTTTTATAGTAGTTGTTTTCCTGCTTAACCTTGCTCATCTCATTATCGATTTAATCTTTGTCAAGTCGGAAATAATTTTTTACTAATTATTGTACGATTAAATAATTAATGTACATATAAATCAAAATACTACAGTAACAATTATATTTACAGAAATACAATTTACCCCAATTACATGTGTTTGATTTATAAAATTGCTTATATAATATAAAAAAAACATTTTAATAAACAAATATATAATGAAAAACAATAAAATAGTGAAATTCAGCATATTTTATGCGTTTAAGAACGCAGGACGCACTGACGCAGTTGTTTGTATTTTTTAATTGAGCAAATAATACAAAAGCAGCGAAAAATATTGGATTTATTTGTGATTTTGAAGATTTTAAAATTTTGAATTTTGAATTTTTTTTGAATTATTAATTAATTTTTTAAATTTAAATTAAGGAATTAAACTAACCTAACCGTAACCTAACCTTTTTTTTACTTCGAGTAGGGAGGTGAGAATCTTGAAAAAGACTCCGGATCAATCTAATCCGGGAGTGTGAGGTTTCACTCACTAAACTCACCCCTCTGCCTCAGGGGACCTCTGTTATCAGCCTGCTCTAGCCATCTGTTCTTTCTCGTTCGACTCAAGGCCTATTTTTAACTGAGTTGGGCCCTAGGTTTTAACAAATTTTCGGGCCCCTTATATTCAAGTGTAGTTAACAGCATCGAAGACCCAATTTTTGGGATATTTTATCTGTACCTACCTATTTGATTTTTATTTTACGATTTTATGTTTTCTCCTTATGAACCCATCTGGCCATTGGGCTCTAGGCACGTGCCTAATGGGCCTAATAGTAAAATAGACATTGAGTTTAATTTTAATCAATAAAAACTGGATCCGCTACAACTTAAAATAATGACCCCCCGGTATTCATTATTTTGTGTTTTTCAAACTTAAGTTTAATTTTAAGCAATAAAAGTACTGGTTCCGCTGCAAAGCCCACAAATATGGTTAGTTTTTGCTTAACCTCAAGCTGTTGTTGAACTTTTGAAGTTAAATGTATTTATTATTATAACTTAAAATATTAATAATTGAGCTTCAACGTTGTTGTTGGTAAACCAGGGGGTCTGGGGGGTATGGAATACCCCCCAGTGCACCTCTTGCTCTTTGTTCGCGCAGCAAAATCAATGCTAATGGTATTCTACGATTCCCAGACCTCAGAAAGGTTAAAAAGGAAGTAGAAACTAACCTATCAGCCTGTTGCCAGCTCTCTGCAAGCTCGCAGAAAAATTCATAATAATAAATTAAAACTCAATCTGCCCCGAAGGACAATCCTAGCCAGTATCGGATCTAGGGTATGTGATATGTTGTAACGTTCTAGTCAAAAATCTCTCAGTGCGCTCCCCTTTATATAGAAAGAAAATACCTCTCGAACAAAAATAAAAAAAGTATTTAATCAAATTTTTACTGGCTCTGATCCTAACCAATATCAATAGTACGGTTTTCGCTCAGGACACCCCACAATCAAAAATACCAGGCATTGTATATAACAGGGTCAGAATTTTAATCTATTGAGTTGGGTCTTAGGCTCTAGAAAAATTTTGGGCCCCTTATATTCGAGTGTAACTAATAGTATCGAAGGCCCAATTTTAGGGTTATTTTATTAGTATTTGATTTCTATTTTACGATCTTATGTTCTCTCTATTCGGGCCCCCCAGGCACGTGCCTAATACACCTAGTGGTAATATAGGCCCTTTACTCTTCGTCTGCACTTAAATGCACGTTTCTTTGGATGGCTTGAGTGTGCTCCACTCTTTCAGCCAGTTTCTTAGTGTTCAGGATGTAGGATTCGATCCTCTTCCAGCTTCTCTCGTCTGTTAACATATGCTGAACGATGTTTTCCGGAGTAAGCAGTTCTCCGAGTTCAGAGAGAGAAGCTGCCTTAATCTCTCCCACCGGCACCTCCAGCTCATCCAGCAACTGATACAGTCTCATCTATAGCCGCTTGTCAGCTTTACCTGAACCTGGTTAGGTTCTTTTGATTTTTTTGATTTTTGACAAAATCTTCTGATTTTGCTTATTGGTATTTCCATTCATGACTGTAATCTCTCTCTATTTTGGGTCTGCTTTTCCTTGTTTGCCTTTTGCGAGGCAGACGTCCTGTACATCCCCGAGCACAAACCAACAATTATGTGGAAATATTATTGAAATTTCCAATTTTTAAATATTTATAATGAGGGCAAAAAAGTGTTGACGAAGAAATCGCCAGCATAAATAAGGAATTTTCATTTTCGAGGCATTTTCTTTAGTTTTTGTTTGAAAATTTGATAAGGTAGACTGTAACGGTTTTACGCAGGATGAAACTGTTTAATATTGAAAGATTAATTAAAACAAGGAAATGAGGTGTTTGACCGGTGAAACTTGAATTTTTAAAATTGTCGTTCGGTTACTATTGAAATTGCCCTTGTAGTGTTTTATTGGTATGAGTTTGGATAAATGTAAAGAAATTATGCAAAATTATGGTAATCTGGCATTTATTAAATTGATTAACTATGTTATATTATTAGAAGTATAATCTCATATCTTCGAGATTAACACAATAAATACAAATCCGTTGGGAAAGCTAAATTTTAGATTTTAGCTAAGTGCAATAAATTGCCTGCTGTATGATTTATTATAAACAATTTAACTGTCGTACAATATGTCTTCTCACATAAAACCACATAATTTTAATGTTGGCATTTTAATGAAATTGATTACACATATTCGACTAAAACTAACAACAGTTTCTGTCTGAAGTTCTTGTCTCATTATTAGATACAAGATAACACTAATGAATCGCAATATTAATTTACCCAGCAAATTTATCATTTCCAAATTTCCGCTTATCATACGTTCACACAACATATAATTTTAATTTTAATTAGGCCGCTATAAATTCTGCTTTATTCCGTTTGGCCTATACAGTCGCACTCGCAGCAATTCAACTGCATAGATACTACTTTAAATTATTTAAATTAATTATTTTAATTTTAAAACTGTTAATAAATTAAATAAGTTAAACGTTTTAATTAGTAAATTGCAAATTCTTGCAAACTTGTCAGCATAAAAAAGAAAATTTATTACGCACCAATAATTTTTAATTACTTTGACATAAACAAGAAAAACTAAAAATATAAGAGAATAAACAACCCGAAGTACTTACTTTACACTTTAATGAATGCAATCAGAAAATTAAATGTTATTTCTTACTTACCTTGACTTGGAAAAATTATTTAACGTAGTTTTCTTCGAATTATCCTCTCCTGGGTATTTTTGAATGCTATACGGCTCAATTATTCCAGAAAAGTATGACTATTCGAGAATGTCTTTAAAAATAATAATTTCAAACCTGAATTTATATTTAGATTTATTAAATATTTTAAAATTTATTCGAGTCCTACAGGCGTGGGGATGAGATGTGGGGAGATGCGAATATTAAAACCTACCCAAGGAATTTCCCTATTTTTTTCTGCTTGAAGAAATTATTTCGTATTCGTATTATCATATATTATACATATCGTATGTAAGTTTAATTTCGACTTGACTCTGCATGGGTTGCTCTTTCATAATATGTCAGTTGCTTTCAGTTTTCCACGTGACTGATGGAGTACGATTCCCTGATTTCCTTGATTTCCATCGGGAAAAAATTAATTGCCTCAGCTAACTAGCTAGTTTCCTTATTTTCTTAAAAAAATAATATCAGTCTGACGTTATTTTGATAGGTTGATTTAACTTGGAAAAGCGTAAGAATTTAATATTTAAATAATTATTTTCAATTTTTATTGGTAGTCTAAAGGTTATTTTTAGTCTATATGATTGTAATATGGAAATCCTTGAAATTAATTCAAAAATTTATTATCGGAAGGAGGGATTTTTTATATCTAATTAATTTTATAGTCCTATTTAATATTCTAGTATTTGTTCTGTTTTTAATTTTTTTTATAATAATTTAATTTTATTGTTAATTTTTCTTGCAGCAAGCGCGAATTTTTATTTTTAATATTTGATTCTGTGATATTACTAATAAACTGGAAATATAACTAATTACAGTAAATTTAATGAATAACTAACTACGGAATTTTTAAACGCTTACTAGGCTGAAGTTTAGGGTAAGCCGACAACCTTTAGCTTTTCCGGTATTTCCTGATAGTAATTGTACTGGTATTGGTACCCGTCATCATTTATTTTTTTTATTTTTTCAGCCATCTTAAACTTTACTCGATCCAGGTTACAGATTTGGAAACAGTTAGTCCAGTCAAATTAGGACTAAAATGATAATAAAACGAGAAAATTGAGAAAAACTGTTTTTTACCCTATTTACAGTCTAACTCTACAAATACCGATCCTAGGGTAAAAGTTATATAAACATAACGTGTAGGAAATTACATTTCCTATAATTTTCAGTATTATCATTTTTGCTCTAAAGTTGAGAATAAGTGAGTTATTTGAAAAACAAGAAAACACCCTTTAAATCAAGATAAAGGCCAACACAAATCGGAAAATCGAGATTTACACTACCAAACAACCCTCCTTGAGTTTAAAATGATAAAATCGCTCCCGGGCATTATTTCCAGGTGAAATCCTAATTTGACTGGACTAAATCACGGGTAATGAATATGATTTAATTATTTAATTTCATATTTTCGTTTAGATTTTTTTGCAAAAATTTAAGAAATAAATTTACGAATATTAATAATTTTATTTAATAGTGTAATCTTGCTAATAAAGACTTTTATTATACAAATTACATAATAAAATTATAAAAAAAAACAAATTTGACAAACATTACAGACATCACTCATTTAGACATTCAAATAGGTACCTATTTTCCGAAAAGACCACGCAGACAGATTATTGTGCAAAAGATGTTTCGCGTATACCTTCCCTGTATATCGAAATAGTATCAAAGGTCTGCGTGGTCTTATCTTTTTTTCATAAATCTGGCACAGAGGTATCGAACACTTTCATTTCTTGCAGTCCATTACACCGATCCATTCGCGGGTGCGAATAAGCTCTCTGCAAGGCATGTAAAGATGTGGACGATAAAGTTCTTTCTAAAATTTCTCCCCAATATTTTTCAGAAAGACCTTCAAAATCACAACCCTGACTATGTGTTATTGTTCCACAACAGCGCCGCTGATGTTGCTGTTGTTGCTGATATTGTTCTTGTTGCGCTTTATGTTTACTGCTTTTCTTGAATGAAAACTGCAAGCAAAAGAATGCAAACTATTTAGTTGGATTATTTCACATCCGACTCGATGATGAAAAATTATTAAAATTTTAATTGCAAATTAATCAACCACAACAGGTTTTCATTAATATTTATATTTTTTACGTTTTATTAAAATTGATCTTTTATTCAAATCAAGGTAATAATAATTTAATCGGAATACATAAAGCAATTGATCTAAAATTGCTCGTAATTTTATGCGCTCATTAAACAGGAAAATTGAAAATACTGCAAATCGACGTTTTCTTTCATTTTGTATAATTACTTTAAAAATTTATATTTCGTGGAAGAATAACAAATAAACTGGAAGCCTTCTCTTTTTTGTGAAAGTGTAATAAATAATACGAACTGGTTATCGATAAAGCACTTTATAAAGGAGCACACAAAAGTTTTGGATGTGGGTGTTTTTGACATACTTCCAAATGCACTCTCAGAATTATTGAATTGTACTTACTCTAAAAATAATACAAACTAATTTGGCCGATAGTTAAAATGAATATTTGCATTTACTTTCATAGAAAAATATTGAAATACTAAATATTCAATCTGGGTATGTATTACTTGGATTTCGAAAAATAATCTCAATATTTCTGATATAATATAAAACGTGACGTTAAGGTTTGAATGCACAATTATTCGTACGTAGGACTAAAAAAGGAATTTCTATGGAAATGGAAACGTCCGTTATAAATTTATAAACACATAAAGAAAATGTTAAGGCGACTTTGCAGGAACGAAGTTCCTAAAAACTCTGGTAGTGTTTTCTTAGCTTTTAATAAGATGCAGCCGGCAGCAAGCTATTGTATGTATATTTTATTAAATAAAAGTATTCTGCAAGGCCAACCAAATTGATTGGCAATAAAAACGTTACAACAATAAGTTATAAAATTTATTGACATTATTGCATTGTTTCAAATTAAAATAATTACAAAATGCATATTAATCTGAGATATAGATCATAGCAATATATAATACTGCATTTGCATTTGGATGAATTTTATACTTTAAATAAATAAAAGTTTCAAACCACTGGATTTATTAGTGAAAAACTCACTTTTAAGGTGGCTGATGGTCGATAACGTGTATGCATTGAATACGGTTTCCAAATAATTCTTCGAAATAAATAGCCATCCACAGGTAAGTGAAATTCCGAATGTTTTGTTCGGCTTGCAATGGCTTCATTTATTGATGAAAAGACTAACTCTTTTAATCAATAAATTTCTAATCACATGTGCACAAATAAACTTATTTGGTAGGATTAGTTTTGTTGAAGATTTTCACCTGCCTATTCTTTTGCCAAAAGTTTTTGACTTGGGAAGGGAAAAAATAGTTAAATTAAAAAATATGATATCTCGTCATCTTATCACCGGATTTCGTCCATAAAATTTGTCTACTTAAAATGCATTCGCAAGTTTTTTCTTGTCAAAATTGTCATTTCATGTTTAGCATTTCAAAATTTCATCAAATCTTCTTATTGTAAGGAAATTCACCTTATTGCTTTTATTATTTTAAAAGACTTAAAATGTAGTGTAAGCGCATAATAAAGATTTTAAATTTCAATTTGAACTCAAAATAATCACAACTCATCAATTTAATAATCAAGCTTTACATTCTCAAGTAAGTTGGAATTTCCTTTACAATATCTGTCAGATTCCTTCGCTCTACCTAAGAGCATAGTGACCACTTCTGTTTCTTTAGAAGCAGTGGCGTATTTACCCAAGAGCCAAGAGGGCCATGGCCCGGGGCGGAAAACTCAGTGGCGGTGATGTCCAAGGGGTAAGTATCCAGTAAAAGTTATGTACACAACACTCGGAATTCTAACGATTTCCGAGGAATTCCGAAGAATTCCATCGAATTCCAAAGATTTTCAAAGAATCCCAATGATTTCGAAGAATTCCAATGATTTCCAAAAATTCCAATGATCTTCAAGAATTCCAATGATTTTCACGAATTCCGATGCTTTTCAAGAATGCCAATGATTGTCAAGGATTCCAATGATTTTTAAGAATTACAATGACTTTTAAGAATTCCAATAATTTCCTTAAATTTCAATGATCTCCAAGAATTCCAATGATTTCCAGGAATTCCAGAAAATTCCAAACAAGTGTACACAATATTTTCTAGATATTTACCCCTTTGTGATGTCAATAAGCGAATGAAAGCAATGCTTAGGGGCCCGAGACTATAAAGAGTAGTAAATCCCAATGCAGCTGTCTCGATCTAATTCATCTTGGAGACAGAAGGTGGCTTGAGGAGTAACAGGACGGAGAGCCGCTGCATCGGAGGTAGTACAATAGGCCTAATTTAGTATCCTAAGTGTGCGTAGGGATATCTCTCTGCCCTTCTACCTAGAATCCAGAAGAGTGCACTGGGGAGTATTCCATACCCCCCAGACCCCCCGGATTATACCAATTCTTTTGTGACTTAAATAATATGTTTAGAGCTTTGGAATCGGAAAGAACTGGTTTTACTGTTAAGTCCAAAAGTAATTTTATTTTTGTCACAAATGAAATGGTGTAATCCGGGCAGTCAGGGTGGTATGGAATACCCCCCAGTGTACTTTTCTGGATTATGGATTTTAGGTAGGAGGGCAGGGAGATATCTCTACGCGCACTTAGGCCACTAAATCGGGCCCATTGCGATATCAATAAGCAAATCTAAGCAATGCTTGGAGCCCGGGACCATAAAAGGTAGTAAATCTCAAAAAAAGATTTGCTTACCGGCCCTAGCTACTCCTGCACCGCCACTGCTTGCGCTCAGCTTGGGGCGCATTTTATAAACGTTACCTACACTGAGAGAACAAATAAAAATTAATTTTTGTTTTTTAAAATTAATTTATGGGGCGGCAAACCTTTTGGGCCCAGGGCGTCAAATTCTAAAATACGTCACTGTTTCGAAGGGTATTCTAGGCGGAGATACCTCAGTAGTTTGCCATTGCCTGCCGAGAGAAGACGGTCAGTATAAAGATTTTACTCCGCCCGGGATCGAACCAGTGATTTCGGCTTAGCAGTCAACGCTCACACTTTGCAATACAAAATTTCCTTAATAATATCATAACTATATTACCTAGGTTTAGTGGCGTATTTGGAAAATGTTTCTGGGAGAGCATATTTAAGATTTTTAAGAATCTCGTTAATCCATTCATGCGCGTTAGTTGTAACTAATCCTAATACATAAAATTCCAGCACGCTTCTGCTGCTCGCTTCTGCTAACATCGGATGTTAACTTAATATATGAAAAATTATTAGACTGTCATCAGGTTAGTAGGTTAACTGAAACTGCTAACTCCGAATCCGGGGAGAGTCTAAAATTTTCATATGACCGTCTCCGTGCTTCGGAGAGCACGTAAAGCCGGCGGTCCCCATGGATTGATAAGTGCCGTCATCAACTATTAAATAAAAATATGGTTACGGGCATTCTCCAATCCGGATTTAGCAACTGTGGGATAAAAATGTTAAAACCTTTCTCCCAGAGAAAGAAGCTTTGTTCAAAAACCCATGTCTTTCCTTTCGTTTTGCTTTATATTATGTAAACAACCTAAAAAAATGGGATGAGAGTAACAGCTCAGTGCGGCCTTCAGGCCGCACAACCTAGGTAATCCAATTATTCATAATATAATATTATAATTATATTAATCAAAACTGAAATATTCAAGATTCTTTAAAGAGAGAGCTTCAGAATAGAAGAAATTTGATTAGATTCAACTATTATCCTAATCTATAAAATGCCAGCACGCTGCTCCTGCTGCTACAGCATGTCATATTTTTTGTTAGCAAAACCCGAAGACGCAAACATGATAATGAGAAGATAAACAAACAGAAAGAGGAAGTAACAGCTATTAGTGAAGATACATCGCCAGTCAAAGATATAAGATTTGATGAGAGGAGAAATGACGAAGATAAATATAAAAAGAGAAAGAAGAAAAACAATGAGAAGAATTAGGAAAAGAAAAAGTAAGAAGAAGTAACGGCAATTAGTGAAGAGGTACTGTCCGTCAAAGATATAAGCAGATAGCAAAAAGAAAAAAGAACAAAACCAAGAAATTAAATAAGTTAATGAAAATAGGGAAAACTTCTTCAACGAACTACAGTTTTGTAATACCGCGGTGCTACACATCAATCGAGATCCCAACTAATCGAGTTACACATCAATGGAGATCCACCGGTCAATACAGCATGTCATTTTTTTGTTAACAAACGACAGAGAAAATGTACAATACAAAATTGAAAATGTATCAACGTCTTAATAGATAATCGGATAAGTGTATAAGCGGATAATCGGATATTTTATATTAAATCATAATAGATTTAGCATCAACAAGTACAGACTCGCTATTTGTTTTAAGACGGCGACAGTTTCCAATTAAACTTGCCTTTTCCATGACGATCAACAAGGTTCTGGGACAGACGTTAGAAAAAGTAGGAATATATCTGTCTGAATCTGTGTTTAACCACGGTCAACTCTATGTAGCAATGTCAAGAGTACGGAGATCTGAAGAAAATAACAAGGGAAATTGAGTGACCGGACATTTCGCTACCGGACATTTCGTTATCATTCCTACGCCGTAACTAAACTTAAATAGTTGTTTTATGGAATATTGCGGGCTCCCCGGTCGAGATGGGGCCTCCCAGTCAAGGTGGATTGACTTCATTCGCCGTAAAATGAATGAATTATGTAAGTAAATTATGTAAGTTTAGTAAGAATGTAGAAGTGGTAGCAAAATGTCCTAGAACCCAGAAAACAAGAAAACACACAGGAAGCAGTTTATGCTAAGAATTAAGCGACACAAAATAGAAAAGTTACAAAAAAAAATTTATTAAAAAATAAAAATAAATAAATTTTTTTTTTCAAAAATACTTGACCTTTGATAAGCGCTTGCCACACAAGAACCTGAATGAATTTGGCAGCTAGTAGTTAGCTACGATAGCTCGCTGCCAGCTGAAAATATGTAAAACATGTCTCACCTTACTAAAAATAATTTCTCTGCTGATCCTTCTAAATTGATTATTGAGGAGCCAGTACAAAAAAGGATTCCAAAAGCTGTTACTCAATGCTAACCAAGTAACTAAAAAGTCTAAACTAGGCGGCGCCCTAGTTCCGGTGCATGCGACTACTACTTCTTGTATGGTCCAAGGTGTTACTAAAACTATAAATCCTAAAGACATCGCAGCCATTGTTCTCGACGCATTTGTGCTTAATCGACGTTCTTGGGTAATTAACTAGAAGAAAAAAGATTAAAATTACTTTTCCTCATTTCATTTATATTTTTTGCGCAATAATTTTAAATAACCTTTAAATCCGAGGAAAACTTAATAAAACAAGTTCCGTCAGAAATCCGGAAGCAAATTCGCAGCTAGATGGAATTCGATATTACGTTTCTAACCGAGATTGCTGATGAGCTTTCGCGACGCTAATTTTTATAGAAAAAATAATAAAATCAAAAAAATGATTGTCAGAAAGCCGAAAATTGATAGGCAGTTGGAGTGAAGTGAGAAATCGCTGGAAAAGCGTTCTGCTTGTTGATAGCAATTTATTCAAATATTTATCTGGGTTTGGACACCCCAGGTTCGACTTAAATAATTCGGGTAAACAAAGCTCCAAATCTCGTCCAACAAGTTTGTTTGTGAGCCAGGAAATTTCAATCCTGCTACAGGCGACGTTAATTTGGCTGCTTAAAAAACTCGGAAAATTCGCATTTAAATCGCTTTGTTTCGTTGAAACTTTCGCAATAACCTGGAACTTTCAATTTTTTTCCAAATAATAAACCCTTGCATTTCAATAAAACTAATAACGGAAATTTATTCCGCCTTTCTCATTGATATTCGTTTTCTAGTAATTTAAAATCTTGCGCGGTTAACTCGAGTGGTTTCTTAAAATGCAAAATTACAAAGGAAACGTAGGAAAGTTTTCTCGACAAAATTGTAAGTGGTCTCAATTTCTTAAAAATAAACTTAGTTATGTGGTAGTTACCCCCTTGTTTTACTAATGTTGCTTGATAGTTAGGTAACCCTAACGACGTGACGAGAATTTTAGTTAGGTTTATTGCTGTGAATATAATGCAAACAGAGCCACACATTTTCCAAATTTCCCCATTTCTATATATACAAAGTAAACCGCAGTTACATAAAACAAACATTAATAACGTTATATACAGCATACATTACATAAAGCATAAAACAAATTTATTTACACAAAACTTTCAAAGCAGCGGAACCCTTCTTTGTATATCAATTAGAATTTTAATCAATGTTCGCATAAATACTATTTAATAAATTTTATTTTTTGGCGATGATGTTGCGGTTGGCGTGTCGGTGAGGCGATAAATTTTACTCTTTTTTTGAAAATTTAACTATAACTCACTGTACCTAATTTATTTTCCAAAGTAATATGAATAAACCTGTCACCTCTATGTCTAGAAACAGAACGTGTGACTGACACCACCCCTTGTAAGCGAATTCCTAAGCATTTGTTATGTTTTAAGGGTTGTACCTACACGAAGTGTTGATGTTGCAACACGTAACAAAAACTTTATTACGGAATAAATAAACTTAACTTCAAGAATTACCTACGCAATTAAATTAAATTATGGATTTTCTTCATTCTAACATGAAAATTACAATTTTATTACTTTTATTTGCATTCGGATCAATTATCATTATAATCTACGCAATCAGGTAGGATACCTGAAGGTTGTACGATTTGTTTAATAAATTTTAGATTTAATTCCTATTCGTTTAAGGGGAGAAACGTAAAATTTGTTTCAATTATCTTTATGCCCCACATATTGGGCGCCAAATAAAGAGAACGTCTCAATCTTAAAATTAATTGTGACTTGTTGGTCTGATGATGTCTTATCAACACAAATATAAATTTGGAGATTAGAAGTTTTGGTTATTATAGCTAAAGCAAGGTGGAACTCGGATGACCACAGTTCTTAGGCTTCTATACTTTTCTGGCTAAGCAGAGCGCCAGCTAGCAACTAAACCTACTTAACGGGAGTTGGTCTCTAAATTTAAAATTTTGATTTGAGAATAAAATTGTTATTGGTTTAATTTAAGTTTTCCTGAAGTTAAGACAATAGCTTGGATTTTTTTGACAAAACTTTGTATTGGAATCGGATTGTTATGATTGGAAATTGGATTGATTAGATTGGAAATATAAAATTCGGAAGTGATATTGCAATTATTGGTTTAATTGGAAAGTAAAATATTAAAATTGAAATTGAAGAGGCTAAGAAAAATCTCTGCGAGTGACCAGGTGGGCTATTTCAATTTCACAAATGGTAAAATTAATTTTAGAGTTTAATTTAAATTGGAAAATTTTTAAGATTTGTATTTTTCTTATAAATCGGATTTGAAAAGTTCGGTAGCTGGAAAATATCACTTCAATAGATTAGAATATGGAATATACAGTCCGGATAAACAATACCTGGACTGTGTGCTCGATAAAACTCGAGTTATGATCCAAAGTAAACGAAAGCAAAGCTGCAATTTCTTTTATTCCCATAATATAAATAATTCTGTTACCAATTTCCAAATTTGATTATTATTTACTACAGTAGAATCCGCTTAATGTGATCACGGATAATGTTATCAGTCGGTTATTGTGATTATTCTTTCTTATTCTTTCTTTTTCCTGTTCTAATCCTGGTCTTCTAAAATTCGTTTTTTTCTAATTTTCGCTTATTGTTATCAGTTCTCAGTTAAGATTATTAAAATGTTCATGGCCCAAAGTGATCACATTAAGCGGATTCTACTGTAGTATAAAGGAAATGTTATTCTAGATAAAGGTTTTGTTTTATTTCAACCTAAATAACCGAAATTATAATAAATTTCAATATGCTAATATTCAAAACAAGCAATAATAAAAACTTCCAAGTCGATGATAACGAAGTTTTGAAATACTCCCTGTTGTTAAAGACCATAATTGAAATACCACCGTCAGCGTCAGGGGAAGATGATGAGATGTTTCCTGAAAACATCAATTACAATATTGTAAAGTGGACACCTTATCATAAAGAATATAATAAAAAATTCGATCCCGTTCCTGAAGACGAACATGAAGATGAAGATGTAGATGAAACTGAACGGGACCGTGAGTTTTTGGATGTGGATCAAACAATAGTCCTTAAGCTTATCTTAGCGGCCGATTTTCTTGGAATTGTAAAATTATATAAATTACTAGTTTAAATTAACACGCCCACAGATCGAATGCCTGAAAAATTCGGTTTAGAAATTGATGACTCGGATGAAGAAGAAGATGCTTCGGAAGAGCAACCAAAAAATTAATAAATCTTTCCTTCTGCTTCATTTTTTACTCACTGCTTAGCTTGGCAAAATAAATCCTCCTAATACATAAAATCCCAGCACGTTGCTCTTGCTCCAGCGTCCAGCGTGTCATTTTTTGGTGAAAAACGAAACACTCTGATTGGCGATTTTTTTATATTAAAGTTAGTAAAGTAGGACTAGAAATATTTGTCTAATATTCTAAATGAGTGGATATCCTGCGATATGTACTGGAGGGTGTTCCAGACCCCCCGGTTTACTTTTAATTTATTTATAATAATTTATAATAATAATTACAGAAATAATATAAAAATATAAAATCAAAATTGTATACCAGGGGGTCTGAACACACTCCAGTACATATCGCAGAATTTGAAGAAAATAGGGAGTTTATAATTTTACAAGTTTCGCCAGGAAAAACCGGGAAATTTGTATTTTTAATTAAAAGTGAGGGAAGTTTAAACCTTAACTTAAAAAAACATTTATTTTAGTTACTTTATTGCGTTACTTTGAAAATTAACTGTCAAAATTATAGTCAAAAATGTAAACCGGGGGTTCTGGGGCTGAAGATATCCTGCAATATGTACTGGAGGATGTTCCACATCCCCCAGACCCCCCGGTTTTCTTTTATTTTATTTATAATAATTTTAAATTAATTTAATCTATAATAATTATAAAAATAATACAAAAATATGAAGTCAAAATTGTAAACCGGGGGGTCCTGGGGGGTGTGGAACACGTTCCAGTACATATCGCAGAATTTGTAGAAGCTAAAGAATTAAAATTTTACAAATTTCGCTAGGAAAATACGGGAAATTTGAATTTTTAAGCAAAAGTGAGAGAAATTTAAACCTTTAGCTAGAGAATATTAAAGCTTGGAAAACATTTATTTATTTATTTATATAAGGCGCCTTAGGCTAAAAATAGCTGGAACCATCACTTAAACATTTAATTTGTTTACTTTAATAAACTTTTCAACGAAAGGCTATAGCGTTTACTGGGGGGTATAGAATACCCCCCAGACCCCTCGGTCCTAAACAGTTTTAACGTTGTGATCTAAGATTTTTTAAGTGTTCCTTAAATTTGCTAAGATTTTCTGGAATTCTTTGGAAATCCAAAGATATCCCAGAAAATCTTATGCCCGTACCTATAGTCGATGCTTGGCTCCAGCAAAACTTGAGCACGACTTAAGGTCGAAATTGTTCATTTTGATTGGTCGATTTTGTACTCAAGTCCGAGATCGAGCGAAGTATCGACTATAGGTATGAGCATTAGAAAATCTGAGGAAAACTCATAAAACTTTAGAAAAACTTAGACCACATCGTTAAAACTGTTTTGGACCGGGGGGTCTGGGGGGTATTCCATACCCCCTAGTAAACGTCATAACCATTAATTGAAAAGTTAAAGTAAACTTTAACGCAAAACAAATTAAATTTTAAACTGATGGTTGCAGCTCTTACTGGAGGAATATTCCATACAGGGACGCTTTTAGGCTTTTAGAAACATGTTTATGTATTTTCGAACAGGTGGTAGGTATTTTAAATTACAGGATCTTTAAGTATTCGCGATAGCAGATCGCGGTGGGGTTTAAAATTCCTTGAATGCTTTAAATTTCTGGCGCCTTTTAAAATTTGGCTGCTTAGGCTTCAGCCTTTTTAGCCTGTAGGGTAGTAAAAGTCCCTGGATCCACCGTCTAGCTGCCCGTCCGCTGACGGGCTTTCCAGCTAGTCTATCATATGAATGTGAAATGTATTTTTTTGTCACGGGCTATCTTCGAAAGTACCGAACGGATCGACTTGATTTTTTGTAATGATAGAGTACATCGCGGGGTAAGTTTTAAGCTCACTAATTAAATCCCTGATTTAAAAAATAATAAATTAATTAATTTATATTATTTAGCAAGTATTATCGGATAATCGGATTAAGGGATAAACGGATTATTCTACCAGATCACCGGATTCGAAAGTCTATGTAGATAAAATCGAAAGCAAACTAGAGCAACAGTAAATTAACACCCCTAAACCCTATTGTATAAACAGAAAGAGAAAAGTAAAAAAAAGATTAAAGAATGAAGGTAAAATGAAATCTTGGTCGTTCTTCTACGGTTTACAAAAGACATCGCCTTTGTAGATAAAACAGAAATGTTTGTAATGCTTTCGAGCCAGCACAGGATTCAATTTCACAGCAAAACCAAACCCCAATAAAAATTGACGATGAAGATCATTTGCATGATATGGAAGTAGAAAATGAAAATGTTCCTTCAGTTACATGGACAAATAGAGAAATGTCTTGATTTAATCTTGATATCAAGATCAAACATTGAAATTAGCAGGCATCGAAAATTCAGATCCCAATTCACTCATGGGCAATTTTATGTCGCATGTTCTTGATTTAGCTCGAAAAATAATTTATATGCGGTTACAATTACTACTTATAAAGTAGTATTATAGTCTTTAAATATTTTTTTAAATAAACTAAATTAACAATAAAAAAATTAAGATTAAATAATATGAAGTTATTTTATTATTTTTTTTAGTGAAACCTCGTGCGAAGCCGGGTATCCAGCCAGTAAAAATATAAAATTAAATAAAAAGTAAAATAAAAATTTACCCTAAACATATTATAATGTAGAAAAACGAGAAATTTAAAAAATATTTGCTAAATTTTATTTTAAAAAGTAGCGCATATGTTAACAAGCGGGACAAAACATGAAAAAGGGGTTCTCAAAGAAAATTTGTTGGAATAGCACATAAATAATTTAAAAGAACATTACAGGGAAACCCCTTTATGTATGGGAGTGTCAAAGGATGTAAATTATAAACATTTATTTATTCAGCTTCGACTACCCTTATAATTTAAAATTATAATTTTTGTAAAACTATATCTCTTTTTCAGTCAAATTATCTTGAACATGAAGAAATTTACAAATTTACTTTCCTGAGAGTAGAAAATAGTTTTGTTTATTTTTTATGATACAGTTATAAGACGCTAGGAACGCCATTAGAATTTTGTCTTTGAAGTTAAAAAGAAGACAAATCGAAAGAGAAAGGCAGCTAACAACACAAAGATGCTGCGTTTATGATATTTGATGCTATTTACCGGATAATTTTACATCGTTTATTTAATATATTTAAACATCTTGAAATTGCGCTTCCTAATAAATTTTAAAATTGCTTTCAATTTCAAATTTATGATATAAGGCAAATAATTCGTCAAAGCTACGCCAGTTGAACGCTTTCGCAAGAGAAAAACTGATTTTATTTCCTTTTATTGGCTAAAACTGAGGAGGAAAGTTTTAAAGTCACACAAAAACTCATTTGTTCACTCGAGGATGCTTAAAAAATTAAATGATATACTGTGAACGCTGAAAACTTCTAGTTTGACATTCTTTTATCATTTTTTCTTAGAATTACCATTTAAATATTTATCTTTGCCGCAAAATACATCAAAAGATCTACTCAAACACGAAGCTTTTGATGTTCTTTGGCATTTTTTTAACCCAACTTTTATATGGTAGTGCTGCTGTACATTATTATAATGCAGTTTTCTAAAATCCCCCCAAGTGGGTTAAAAAAATATTTTTACCTCATTTTTTCTAGACAAAAATTTATTGTATATTTTGAGAATTTTCTTGTAACCCCTAATTAAATTGAATGAAGAAATATTTTACAAGAAATCACTGCAATATATACATAAAATTCGACCTCGAACTAATTTTTGAAATTCACTTCTGACTATTTTACTCAATCGTGGCCTCATGATAGAATGATGATCATAACAAAAATCAGAAAAACTCGCCAAAGGTAAAACACAAAAAAATAGCGTCATCTATATATCGGAGACGGTGCGACAAAATAGAAAAATGCTTATAAAAAAAAATGTAGATAATCACGTTTTCAAGAAAAAATGCTTATTAATTTTTTCATTTCGGCGTACCGCTTTCGAGATATAGAGTAGATGACAATATTTTTTGTGCAATAAAATTGAAAAATGTATAGGTACAAAATTGAAGACAATGAAATTTTTAACAAAAATTGTCTAAAAATATTTGCTGTAAAAGCGATTTTTGTGAGTCAAAATGCGGTTTCAAAATGTGTAATTTACATTGTTAACATAGGAGGGTTTGAATATTTTCGTTAACCTCTGCATGTTTCTAGTGATTTTTAAATTAAAACTGTTGGGCTCAATCCGGGGGGTCTGGGTGCATGGAATGCCCTCCCGTAAAATCTTTACCAAATACTTCGAATTGACATAGATTCGGATGAGAAATACTATATTTACCAATAAGGTATTTGGCTTAGAGTGCACTGGATAACATTCCATGCCTCCCAGACCCCCGGATTGACACTTACGTTTCGTCAATTTAAGGGGCAATTAAGTACATAGTAATTGTACTTAATACATAGTTCTATTCAGTTGCACCGATTTTGAGATACAGGTAATAGTATTTTTGTATTTTACAGAGTTTTGCTTAAATTCGCTGCCAGTCAAAAACGGGGCCATAAAATTGAAAAAAATATAGACACAAAATTGAAGACAATAAAATTTTTAACAAAAAATGTCTAAAAATATTTGCTTTAAAATCGATTTTGTGTCAAAAAGCGGTTTCAAAATGTGCAATTTACATTGTTAACATAGAAGGGTTCGAATAATTTCGTTAGCCTCTGATGCATGCCCCCAGTGAGTTTTAAATATAAAATGTAGGTGTCAATCCGGGGGGTCTGGGGGGCATGGAATGCCCTCCAGTACATTCTTTACCAAATACTTCGAATTGACGTAGATTCAGATGAGAAATATTTACCGATGAGGTATTTGGCTTAAGGTGCACTGGAGGGCATTCCATGCCCCCCAGACCTCCCGGATTGGGGTACACGACATTTATGCGACGGGCTTATTAGGCGACCAGTCAATTAGGTAATGAGTCAGGCGACGGCACAAATTAGACGACGGAAAATTTAATACATTTTTTTAATTAAAAAAAATTAATAAAATAATATTTAATTACAAATTATTATAGTATTTAGTACATATTAAGTATATAATATTCTCAAATTTGTACTTAGTCTTCTTTCCATTGCAAATAATTTTATTTTCAATTCTATTTTTAATATTAACATGTCACTTTTTCTCTTATAGAGTAATCTATAAAAAAATTACCAATCGCAATTTGACGTCGCCTAAGTGACGGTATCCCCACATATTATAATATCAAATCAAAATTGATTTTTTCTTGTTAAATTTGAGCCTTTTAGAACATATAATTTGGAAACTGCTCATTACATCAAGTTGTGCCCGTTGAGACATTTGTTCAGAATGATGAGAAGTACAACATATCCAAAAATCAGCCAAATCTACAGAAAGACATTTTCCTATAAGAATGGTGCGGGGTCCTTTTTATAATATGACATAAATTTATAAATTGTTCAGCAAATGTTTTATTACAAGATAAGAAAAAATAATCTTTCAATCAGCAATTGTAAAATTTATTTCTCGAGCAATCATGATTTTATTTATGCTTCGATTAATTATTTCAGATGTAATAAATCATTATACTCTTGGCGACCTGGATGTTATTAAATTAAATAAAATAATTCCCAAAATTTTATATTGATTAATGAATCAAATCAATTTCATCAAAAATTATTTCTCCAAACACTAATTCGCAATGGTCTGCTTAAACCGTTTTTCTGTTCTCAAACCTGAAAGTTCACTAAAATGTTATCTAAAATTTTTGGATCCCAATTTGCATTTTCTAAATTTTTTTAACATCAGTAAGTTTAAATTGAACTACACTAAAACGTAAGTTAAATCTTCTCAACAGTTTCTTTTAATTAATTTATCACTTCGATCTTTAATATTGTGCATTTCAGTTTACAAATCATTAATAAATGATCATTACGGTTCTTTCTACAATAAGTAGCTTCGTCTAACCTACCGGCTAGAAGCATATCGTGACTGAAGTGAAACTCCTTTATAACTTAATTTTCTTATGCTGCATCACTTTTTTAAATAAATGAAAAAAATCATGACAATATATATTTTATTAGATTGGTTATGCAAATTGAGCTTTAAAATTTTACACCAAATATAGTTTTTTCCTTCAAAGAAAATATTGTAACGATGGTAGAGGCACAACAGACTAATTTCGAAAGGTTAATTCCTTAATTAAAGCATTAGTGCGGCCTTTAGGCTGCACAACTTTTGCAATCCAGTCGTTTTATATATTTTTTCATGGATCGGAAGGTTAACCGCCTGATCGTGTAACAAAATGTAAACACTTTTATCATCGATATTTTTAATTTGCTGCACTTCGCTTTGAGTAACAGAAAAATGATATCTAGCTAATTAAATAATACTTACTTTTTAAAATTAATAGGATTAATTGATTGAAAATAGTGTTTTGATTAATAGTACGGTAAGAAGAAAAATTACAAGTGAAGAAAATTAATTAAAGTAAAAAATAAATTAAGTAAAACAGAAGTAAAAGAAGATATTAATTTCGGTTCAATATCCTATTTTTGCTATTTTAGTAATCAATGTTAAAATAAAAATTTACCAATAGTATCTTGTGTTACAAGAATAGAAAAGTCACTTTATTTCGACATGCAAAATTCTGATAATAATTTTATCTATGCTGGGTAATTTTAGATTATTTAAGCTATTGCCCGCGGAATTTTAACTTAGAGATGTTATGTATTATATTTTAATTTTTTAATATTAATTATTAACAAGTAACTTTAAATATTAGTTACTTAGCTACATAGTTATACCCTTTTGTTGTTTATTAATTATAATAATCAAATTATTGTATTACCTACTATCAAAAAAAGCGCCTGAAGTAGCTTCAATTTTGAGAAAACTTAACTGAGCGATTGTAGCATGGAACTAACTAACTAATTAATTTTACAATTAGCTACATGTTTTTATATAAGAAGAAAATGCTTAGAATTTACATTTATCATAATAGAAATATTACATTTCGATGGCAATGCCAATGGAATTCTTGTAAAGGAAATGCTTTGTTTTGCTCCTTCTCATAATATGGAATGTTGAAAATGTCGTTGTCGGTTTTGATTACGATCGTATAACACATGGTTGTAAATACTCAACGCACTCGAAATTAAAATTAGCTAATTGTTATACTAAGAAGGCGACATTTGATCTAACCGTGCGGTAAATACATCCAGAACATCAGAACATAATAATTTTAAATTGATTAGCATGTAACATCAAACAAAATATTTTTTTTCAATTTAAACATTTGTAGATAAAGATCATAGCAATATATACATCTCTGCAAAATAATCTAGGATATTTTTTGAAAACGCAATTAATCTAAGAGAAAAACTGTTATAATCAACTTTTTCTTATAATAAAGTTGACTGTTAATGTAAGAGAACCTTTTTGTTCTGCGATTTATTTTTATATCCAACTTGTTTTATCCTCTCACAGCTTCAATTAATTTTTTTAAGTATCGTTTAGCTAAACGTTTTATAAAACAGAATGGATATTTATTTCATTTACAATTTTAGATTTTCCTCCAAAAATAAAATCATTTTGACGTTGGCACTAAACCAGGTTCACACTTACTAGGTGAACGCAATCTCAATTCGGGCATTTGCCCATTCGTCTAAATAAAATATCCAATTTTTTACAGCGAAAATTTACGTGTGAAACCGCAAATAAAAACTCCACGAAATAAAATTACAGTCTGAAAGTTTCCTGAAATTGATACTTCATTTACGATTTCTAAAGGATTTACATTTTGCTGATTCAGCTTTTTCTACAGACTTGTTCCAAATGGGTTGTAACCAAAGTTTAAACCAAAACTCGAAAGAAAAACTTGTACGAATGTCAAACTCCAATTAACTTTTTACTTTGATCCTGAAAAATTTTAAAATTAATTATCAATTTTCCGATTATGAAATTGTATGTTTAATGGAAATTAAAGTAATCAATGCTTTTTCGACCAAATTAGGATTGTAGAAAAAAAAATGTTTCCTTGTCCATGCGGAATTTTGGAGTATTTGATAAAAATTTTGTTTATTTCTATTCCAATTTTGTAGGTTTGGTTTTTGTAAGCATAAGTCCTGAAGTTAAATTAAATCCCAAGTTAAATGTCGTATAAGCGAACACCAAAATTGATAACATTTAGTAAAGAAGCTTTCCTCTTTAAGGACTATCAATCCCACAATAAATATCTCCTAATTCCAAAAAAACGATTTCTTCCACGTTTGACCGAACTGATCTTACAAAGTCCACCTAAAAATTACTAAAGTGAAATTTTATTATTTGTTGTAAGGACAAGTCACCAGGGACGGACTCGGATCAACATTTTGGACGCAATTGAAAGCTGCATGATGTTTTTGAAAAATATCTTGTAAAATTTTACAATGAAAATATAGTAAAATTTAAAGTACATACACTTTTACGAATTTAAAACTTGAAAAGAACAAATTGGTTGTCATCTACTTGTCTTCTTTCTCATATTTTACTTGTCATTTATACATAGTGCCGAATGTGACTTTTTGAAATAAAAATGAAAGAGCATAGTACGAAGTTTTTAAAATGTTACATTTGGTTGGTTACAAAATATGGAATTTATTTATCTGACTTGGCCATTTCGATTTTGAACCTAACAAAAAATAATTTTAACAAAATAGTTTGCTTTCCTGACAAAGAGTTGAGTGAAACTTATGAAAATCCAGCTGAGGCAGTTTGAGATTTTCTACGGCAAGAAAAGAGCTGGAGAGAGCCAAAAGGACGCTGGCACAACTAAATGTAAAAAAGAGTTTAAATTGTACGAAAACAAGAGGTAAACTACTCAGGAAAAAATGTACAACTGATTACATTACAGATTACAGATTATTTGCGATTACGTAATATTACAGAAAATTATTAAAAAATACCACAAATTACAGATGATTACTAATGATTACAAAAATTACTAGCAATTACAAGGATTACTAGAAATTACAATGATTACTAGTAATTACAAAAATTACTATAGTGATTCTTAAATCAATATGACGTCTCAACTTTAATTTCAAGATTGATTTGCTTTTTATAATAATTTTTGAAATCAAAAGTGATTTTTGTAATTACTAGTTATCTTGGTAATCTCCTGTAATCTTTGTAAACTTTACAGATTACAGATTATTTGCGATTACTTAATATTACAGAGAATTATATAAAAATAGCAAAAATTACAGATGATTACTAATGATTACAAAAATTTCTAGGGATTACAAAGATTACTAGAAATTACAGTGATTACAACGATTACTTGTGATTCTAAAATCAATCAGCGTCTCAACTTTAATTTAAAAATTGTTTTATTTTTCTATAGTAATCTTTGAAATCCGAAGTAATTTTTGTAATTACTAGTAATTTTTATAATCTTCTGTAATCTTTGTAAACTTTACCGATTACAGATTATTTGCGATTACGTAATAGTACAGAGAGTTATATAAAAATACTAAAAATTACAGATGATTACTAATGATTACAAAAATTACTACCTATTACAAGGTTAACTAGAAATTACAATGACTACTAGTGATTTCATAGATTACTATAGTGATTCTTAAATCAATATGACGTCTCAACTTCAATTTAAAGATTGTTATACCTTTTTACAGTAATTTTTGAAATCAGAAGTGATTTTTATAAACACCAGTAATCTTTGTAATCTCCTCTGTAATCTTTGTATACTTTACATATTACAGATTATTTGTGATTACGTAATATTACGGAGAATTATATAAAAATACCAAAAATTACAGATGATTACTAGCGATTACAAGGATTATTAGAAATTACAGTGATTACTAGTGATTACAAAAATTACTAGTGATTCTAAAATCAATCTGACGTCTCAACTTTAATTTAAAGATTGTTTTATTTTTCTATAGTAATCTTTGTAATCTCCTGTAATCTTTGTCAACTTTACAGATTACAAATTATTAGCGATTACGTAATATTACCGAGAATACCAAAAATTACAGATGATTACTAATGATTACAAAAATTACTAGCGATTGCAAGGATTACCAGGAATTACAATGATTACTAGTGATTACAAAGAATACCATATATCCGTAATTCTCGGTATTCTTTTGAAATGTTATGTAATCGCTATTAATCAGAAATCTCTAATGTAATCAGTCTAATTTACAATTAGTACCATAATCGGTCTTATCTATTTCTAATGTGCAAGTAAATGGATGTATCTGATATATAAAACTGATTTCCCGCACTTTAGCTCGAAAATTCAAATTTCCCGATTTTTCCTGCCGAAATTTAAAAAATCATAAATTCCTTAGCTTCTCCACGTATTCTAAAAGAGTGGAAATCCTTCGATATGTACTGGAGGGTGTTCCACACCCCCCAGACCCCCCGGTTTACAATTTTACCAACCGAAAAATATATTAAACTAACTAAGATTAGGACTAACCGGTAAATTTGAATTTTAAGTAAAAATTAGGGAAATTTAACCTTCGGGTAGAAAAGATTAAACTTAGCAGCAACTTTCTGTGTTCCTTTGAAAGTTAATTATAAAAATAATATAAAAAAATAAAGCGAAATTTTTAAACCGAGGGGTCTGGGGGGTGTGGAACACCCTCCAGTACATATCCCAGGATTTCCACTCCTTTAGTAATCTTGGGGAAAATAGGGAATTTGTAATTTTTCAAATTTCGCGAGGACAAAAGTTTTTGCGTTAATCTAAAAATATAGAAAAACGGGGAATCCCCGGTAGGAAGAGACGAAATTAACTGTTTAAATATTATACCGTTTAAAAAAAATCCTCCTTCTAGCTGCCCGTCCACGGACGAGCTTTCCTGCTAGTTATGAATTCACAAACTACTATGAATTACTGGTTTTACAGTTTATAGTAGAATAAAAAGATTACTGATGACCATGAAATCGCTACACCTGATTACAAGTGAGCGGTATAAGAGCTAACACGAGTGGCCTACCTTTCAAGAGATTACAGTTGAATACAGATGATTACACAAATTACTTCGGATTACTGAAATTACAGCAGAATATAAAGACTATGAGTGATTACAGCTGATTACAAGTACGGTAAATTACAAGAGTGGTCTAAAAACAATAAATTTGTAATTCTTGTGTAACATATCAACCCGACATTGTAAATTGCTTGCTTACAACTGCGCTCAATAATTATTATATTGTAGAAGCGTAGAAGGATAATAGTGCAACTGCATTTGCACTTTGTTCATTTGCTTTTTATTGTATATCTACATAAATTCAAACTTGTTCACAATAATTTAATTCATGAAGGATTAACGCCGATACAATTACAAAACTATTCAAGTTTTACCATTGACTTGCCTGTATTGCTCACAATCCTGTAAATCCCATTGCATATCAAATAAAGAATATTTGAAATTATTGTCAAATGTATTATTTAAAATCCCGCCTAACCTGATTTTTATTAATTTTAAATTATACAATATCAAAACCATTCTTGCATTTAATTATGTGTAGGTTTGCTTGTAATGAGAATTTTTAATTTAACAATTAACATTATAACGTTGACACTTTACTTTAAGGGGGTATTCTTGTCTAGACAAATGCATTTTCGGGCAGTTTTTGAAGCTCTGTACAAACGAAACAAAAAATATTTTTACTATCCAGTTTTTTATCATTTGTTTATTGATATATTAAAATTACATAGAAACTTAATCAAAAAAAAAAAAACTCAAAATTCACAAAGTTATGGAGGTCTAAAAAAACTGGCGTGCACGATATCTCAAGTTCTAATGAACCGATTTATTTGAAATTTGGTATGAATGTTCTTTATACATTCCTCTATCGCATGAACCACGCTCATATCAAAATTTTTAGTTTTACTATTTTTAAAAAATTCGAAATTGTTAATTAAAGCTTGCCAAAAACAAAATGCCGCCATTTTATGAAAAAAATTTTGTTTTACTTTTCCAAGGTTCATGCTATAGTGGCATCTATAAAGAACATTCACACAAAATTTCAAATAACGCGGTTCATTAGAACTTGAGATATCGTGCACGCCAGAACAGCTTTTTTATTTTGGACCTCCCACTTTGCCAGCTCATAACTTTGTGAATTTTGAGTTTTTTGTTTTCGGTTAATTTTTTATGTAATCTTAAAATATCAATAAACAAATGATAAAAAAATGGATAGTAAAATTATTTTTTGTTTCGTTTGTACAGAGCTTCAAAAACCGCTTGAAGTTCATGCCTCCAGACTAGAATACCCCCTTAATCCGTCCTGTATATTCGTTCCGTTACATAAATAATTTAGTTTTAAGGCATCGGAAAATTTCTTAAAATACTTCCACATTCGGTCATTGTAATTTCTTCAAAAACTCATAAACTGGTTTGTCATTGATAATTTTTTGAAAAATTACGGGTTGTTATTCAAAATTTTCTGAAAAACACCCACCCTAAAAACCTTGACCTTCAGGTCTTGAAGCAATTTTGATAACTTCACCTGGACTCCTGGACTACTTCGGATAGGAACGTAAGAACTTAACAATCATCAGTGGGAAGACGGAATCAATGACCTTGAACTTGAGAAAAACAAATCGGCGGTAGTGTAGCTCAAAAATATAAAATAAAATATCCACGTTGACAATCCGCCCCCTGCTAGTCACATAAACTGAAGACAAACGGTTGGTTTTGTAAGGCGTGTGCACGGTTCCGCGTTATTTCGCTGACTCTTAAATTGTTAAATGTGTTCGTAAACCGCTTACAAATTATCCTTATTCAGGATATGCGCGAGAAATCGCGTCGACACATTTCTGGTAGTGGAAAAATCATTATGTTTGGACAAAAATTCTAAGGCATTTAATGAAAATAATTAAGAGGGGTCATTACGGTTCTCGGCATATTTGGAGGGGCGTTGATGATGATTATGGGGCATTTGACCGATGCAAATTATACCAAGTCGAATTTATTATTTCATTGTGACGCATACAAATTGTTCCATTTAATTTAATAGTTAATTATGTAGGTCAAAACATATTCATTATGTTTTATTTTTTTGCCTTTATGTTTTTAATGCGGCGTAAATCTGCTGCCTTGGTTCATTTTTATCTCGCACACAAAAGGATCCTTCTTATACATTTCGCCATAAATTATGCAGTTTTATTTCGTGGACGTATGTTATAGCATGAAGGGTAGATTTCCTTTTAAATTCTTAAATTAAATTCGATAGAAAAACTCCAAAAATACTTAAGCCTTGCTTTTATAAATATGCAAGAAGTTTTAAGTTTCGACGAAAGTTTCCAAGTTTTGTTTCAGAAACAAAAAGGAAGTTGAGGTTAAAATTGCTGGGTAAATTTAAAAGGTTTTCGAGTTTCTTTCGGTTATTTTTCCTAATCGCGTATTTCGCAATTTATCGGGTTTCGGCAAAATTAATAAATAAGCTTGAACAAATCAGAATTCATATGTTGGAAACAATAAAACACCGTCATTATTACGAAATGATAAAGTGTTATTATATCCGAGTTATCCATCCTAAAACAAATATGCGTTCGAATTTGTACGTTGGACTAAAGCCAAGAGGCTTAATTTTATTGGCAGCGTGTTGTCTACATGTTTAATTTTAAATAATAAAATTTCTATCAAATTGGGCCACTCGATTTTAAATTCAAATTTCATTTTGATGCTTATTTTGTTGCAGTACTACATCATCCAAATGCCTGCGCTGCTGCATCTTTAAAAACGGATAATATTAATCATTCCCGAATGCAAAAACTTCTTTTTAAAAATTTATGGTACCATCCATTATTTAACTATGTTTTACCTTTTAATATATAGGGTGCACTTTCATACACAAGGGACGCATACTATTTCACACCGGTGTGTTCATGCTGTTATCTATCTTATTAGATTATCGAATTTTATTTTCACCGTTTTACGTCCTCCCGAAAAACAATACATCAAAATTTTAAAACAATAATGTACCCAACACTAAACACGACGACTACCGGTAAATTTCGCTGATTTTTTCATAACATGCTATTGTCCCCGCCCAGAACAAACCATAAAAAAGGATACGTCAGCACCATCCTTATGAAAGTTTCAACATTGATTTTGCCAAAAATATGTAAGAATTTCGAGATTGCACACTTATTTTGCATTTAATTCAATAAAAAACATTTTTTTCATGGTTCACTTCCGTTTGGTTTGACAAGCGAAATCGGAATTATTTTTAGTCAAATAATACGAAAGAGGTCTCTTTGACCTTTCACGCCTATATATCATTAGGTGACGTAGTTGAAAAATTACTTCCCCAAAACCAAATTTATTTAAAATTTCATAAAATAAAAGAGAACTTAATTAATGTTTCAAATTTGATATCGTCCGCAATTAAAAAGTTTTGTACGTTCATCAAATTTGAAACTTTTTAAATTATTCAATATAATAATCTCTATTAAAAAATTATTATATATAACAAACTTTATGTATCGCTATTTCAGTAGGAAATGAAAATGATTTAAGTTATATCGAATTTATAGTAAATAGCTAGTAGGCGTTTGAACTGAAGCTTTTGCGTGATTTGGTTTATTCCGTCGGTGCAAAAAAGTACAATATTCTTATTTTGGGTTGAATTGGCGAACGAATCATATTCGGCTATTGTAAATTTTATGCGGTCATCATCGACACTCGCAATCAGTGTGTGTGGTTGGGGTATGAAAATAAATAATATCAATCGCACAGGTTGAACTACGCAACCAAATGTCTTAAAGCTCAAGTATTTAAGTTGTGTAGGTACTACTTCAAACCTCATGAACCTTGGAGAATTATTGTTCATGTTCTTATTGGTTCAAAGCACCTAAGCGAAGGGGACTGCAAGTGTGGACAGGGATCAGAAGGTTAGAGACACGTTCTCTTCAACTGTAGGCTCTACCAAAACCTTAGAGCTTACCTGAACCTGAGGAGGGACCAGATCGATGGATTAGCATGGTTGGTCGATGAAGAAGAAGCTGTAGCCACTTATCGGACTTCGTCGTTTTGGCATTTAGGCGGTGTCATTACTGGATGTAAGCGATTTCGTAGGAAATCCGCATGATCCGTAGCTGGATCAACAATGTCGAACACGAGTAACTATAAATCAGTGTGGATCAGATAGAGTTTATCATTGTTCGCATAAAAATTCCAGCAACGTTGAATTTAGAACAAGTAATTATTTTTTACTATCTTTCTATATCTAACTTGTCTTTCTATGTTTCTCAATTTGCAATAATAATAAGACAAGTAGCTACGATTTCTTATTTTTTCCGTCTCAGCTGTTGGCTGTCGGTTTGT
Source organism: Cantharis nigra (assembly GCA_958510845.1). Taxonomy (NCBI): domain Eukaryota; kingdom Metazoa; phylum Arthropoda; class Insecta; order Coleoptera; family Cantharidae; genus Cantharis; species Cantharis nigra. Next base: position 44,985,368 of record OY294030.1, on the reverse strand, counting down.
TGGCAGCAAAGTTCTTGCAGTTATTTTTGTTCTTCTATTTACTGAAACCACATCCTCGCTTCCGACTCATTTAAGCTGGTCATAACACCATGGGCTTCTACAAGAATTTAAAGCTGGTTTATGATTCTAGGTCTATTTTTGTAGGTTGGCCCTTCATAACATAAAATGAAGGTGTAATGAATGCCATCCAGTGCATTCTTTGTTAATTATCTCGATGGAAAATATCTCCAAACGTTGATAACTGAATAACCCCTGTAAAAAGCAAGTAGTGCACTGGAGGGCATTCCATGCCCCCCAAACCCCCCGGATTACTCCTACGTTTTATGTTTTTAAAATTTTCTGTCACCATAGCATACACTCGGGCACTAAAAATCAGAGTTACAGCCATATCTTCAAATGTAAAGCAGAATGATATACTCCGAGTACTAATAGTATGCGTTGTTGTAGGTTGGTGGCCATCCTTTAATCACGTGATGTTTTTTATGCCATTTTTTTACCGCCCCCCTTTGGTGATACGTCATGAGGTTTTAGGCTACACACCCACCCCTCTACCCAACATCACGTGTATTTTTTTTAAAACTTCTTCAAGCAGAGACAGCGAGACAGAAGGCCTCAGGCAGCAGGGTGACAAGTGGCGTCACAAGGTCAAGTGCCTGAAGCCAGATGAATATTGTTGTTATGCTGTATTTTAGGCATAAATTTGCTGGCGCGGGATTTCACGTGGTCACAAGAAAATATACACGTGATTGTCACAACACCCCCCCATCGTAATCAACCGTGATGATATTCTAACCTGCTCCCCCCTGTTCCAAATTAGCTGCACGGATAGTGGTTCAATGCCCACTTTGTACTGAAGCTCTAGGCTTATTGTACCCCGTTTTCCATAAAGATGTTAAGGAATGTTATTAGTATTTCGATCCACAGTTTGATGTTCACCAGAAGGCTGAGCTAAGAAATTCTGCCGAGTTCGGGATTTGAACCCAGAATTTCCGCTCATAACTCAACTAGCGATCACATCAAGCAACCACTGTAGTCGCTCCCCCCTGTTAAAACCTCACGTGATTAACGGAAAACCCCTTGGCTCTTAATAACATAAAATGAAAGTATAAATCCGGGGGGTCTGGGGGGCGTGGAACTCCCTCCAGTGCATTCCATGTTAATTACCTCGATGGAAAATATCTCCAAAAGTTGATAACTGAATAACCCCTGTAAAAGAGCAAGTAGTGCACTGGAGGGCATTCCATGCCCCCCAGACCCCCCGGATTACTCCTACGTGTTGCGTTTTTAAAATTTTCTGTTACCATAGCATACACTCGGGCACTAAAAATCAGAGTTACAGCCATATCTTCAAATGTAAAGCAGAGCAACATACTCAAAGTACTAATAGTATGCGTTTTTGTAGGTTGGCCCTTAATAACATAAAATGAAGGTGTAAATCCGGGGGGTCTGGGGGGCGTGGAACGCCCTCCAGTGCATTCTTTGTTAATTATCTCGATGGAAAATATCTTCAAACGTTGATATCTGAATAACCCGTGAAAAAGGAACTAATAATGCACTGGACGGCATTCCATGCCCCCCAGACCCCCCGGATTACTCCTACGTTTTGCGTTTTTAAAATTTTCTGTTACCATAGCATACACTCGGGCACTAGAAATCAGAGTTACAGCCATATCTTCAAATGTAAAGCAGAAGAATATACTGAGAGTATGAGTACTAATAGTATGCGATTTTGTAGGTTGGCCCTTAATAACATAAAATGAAGGTGTAAATCCGGGGGGTCTGGGGGGCGTGGAACGCCCTCCAGTGCATTCTTTGTTAATTATCTCGATGGTAAGTATCTCGAAACGTTGATAACTGAATAACCCGTGAAGAAAAAGCATATAGTGCAGTGGGGTCTATGACCCCTTGTGGGGAAATCTTATAGCCCTTAGCCCAGCTCAGCATTTTAAATCAGCATTGACTTCTGTCTCTAGATAATAATTATTTAAATGGAAGTAAATTTAAACCATAGCTCGTAGAATCTTGAGTTCGATTCTTAGTTGCTACAACATTATTTGAGCAGGAGCTAAAACGTTAAGATCTTATAGGTTTATCCCGGGTTAAATTTGTTTTGACAACAAATATTTTCGAATTTAATCAATATATAATTATGCTAAATACATTATTAAAGGTTCATAAATGAAGTTATGTAAATTGAGACACGGATGAGTGAGGTCATGCTTACACATCAACGATATAGAAATTACGCTGTTTATTTGTAAATCAAAGGGTAGGTATATCCCTGAAGAACTTCCAGTGCATCCCAAACTCATGATATTTAAAATCATTTCAAATTTAATAATTTATCAAACTCGTAACGATTAAAAAAGCTGTTACGCCGACACGAAACTTGCAAAAATTGATTAGTCTAAAATTTAATTAATTCCGGTTTGACATTTTAGTATGCAAATTTTTTAACCCTGTACCAGTGGGAATGAAGTATTTCGAATTGATTGAGCTTGTTAAGTAATCTAACACAAACTAAACAAAAACGAAAATGTTTAATACTTAGCAAAATAACATCTCAAAGGATGGCAGTTTATTTGGCACACAAAAACTAATCGCTCGTCCGTCATCTCGTTTTCTTTCAATTATACCTTGCCTAGTGTCTTTGGTGTTTGCAATCAATTTCTTAGCTAAAGTTACAATGCATTAACTAGGAAATATAATCATGAATAGCAAGAAAACGATTGTAGCGGTCTGAGCATCACGTACATATGAAGCGCACTACATATCACGTTAATAAGAAATGCATTTAAATTGAATTTTTACTTTGTTCCAAGAATTTAATATAAATCTTCCAGGTCTTTTAATTAGTTTTCCTCTTGCAATGGAATAACTTGCAATTTTCAATTAGAATAGTTACATGCAGTTGGATAGATTCCGTCTGTGTTTTTATAAAAAATTTAAAAGAATGCTGTTGTAATTTCCATTCTCGAGCATTTGTAAGGCGAAGCGCAGCGTAGCGCGTTTTAAGAAGTTTGTTTCTACAAGTGTTGCTTCTTCCGAATGAAAAATTGGCAAGGAACTGTTGTCGCAGTCGTTTTATTTCCAGCAAGGAAATATTAACTTGCAGCCCACACAACTAACATGATTTCATTAGAGCTTAGTATTTGAGAGCTTCGGTATTATGACAAAGTGAGACAAGTTTCGGGAAAAACAAAAGATAAAAAAGGTCTCTCCAAATTTGATCGCTTAAATTTAAAATTTTCATGTGAAAATATTGGGATGGCTTTAAATTTTTTGTCCACTCTAAATGTTATTCATGCGGCGCCGGCGATCGGGGAACTATTTTATTTCGAATAATTTCCATTCATACCTTTTAGGGATATTTGTACGTGCACATCTGCTTTAATATAACCCAGAAAATGGAACTCTATTATTTTGACCATCTTTCTTTTCTAAAGCTGAAGTTTTTCACTTCGGCTCGCCATGCTTAGCCGCTGAGGGTATACAATTTCTAAATCATAATTTAGTTTTCTCGTTGTTAAAACGCTGCATTTTATTGCTACAACGAAATAGTGTTAAAGGGTAGTTTTTAACGTCTGAAAGATAAGTTTTCTTGTCAACACATGAACGTTTACTCAATACATGTCGCCAAGCAAAATGGTTTTACGACAACTGATAGCCGGAAATGTTTGTAAGCCGCTATTGCTCTCGATTCTATCGCTCCTCCACTATCGTAATGAACTATCTGATTTCCGATCATCCTGACATGAAAAATGTTAAAACTACTTTTTCGCAATAATACTTAATGTTTCTATCACACTTATTTTTCCTCACTCAGGAGTGACATAAAGAATGGATGCTGCTCAATTATTTTTGTCATATTACAACAACAACTTTGCTCAAGATCTCGTTATGTAAAAGAAAAAGACGTCTGAGATATAAAATAATTGAGGCAGCAAACTTCAACACTTAGGCATAAGAAGCAAGTTGGAAAAAGTTTGGAAGTGTCTCACAGTCTGCTCACGGGAATTTAAAAAAAATCCGAAAATCAGTTTCGTAAATAAACAGGGTTTGCGAGCTAATTTCCAGCTAAATAAATTATATGGGGGCTGGCAGTTAAGATTTTATTTTTACTTTTACATAGCATAAATCAAAGTGTACGTGCATGTGCTACGTATTCTATTAGAATAGTTCATAATTTTAAATTTATTGTGGAGCTGCATTACATTCTATCTCTCATAAACTAATTAGAATTTATGAACCGTAATGATAAGGGAAGGTTTGAATTATCTAATATGGGTCATCAAGTCTAATATGTTAAGTAACTAAGACAAAAAATAATTAATGACAAAATAATGATATTTTAATAAAACGCCGGCAATTTACGGTTATTGTTGCGATTTAAGCTACAAAAATATGCTTTTTGTGTATTTCATCAATCAAAATGAGCTTTGGCTTATATTTACCATAATGTATATTCTTACAGAATTACCCATGACAAATGACATAAAAAAGTATTTGGAACATATCACTTAAGTTGACAGACAATATTTTTGCCGCTTTTTTAAAGCGCGCTCCGTTTATGCCGGAACGAAATCTTTAAGCGAACACAGGAATTGATCTCTCGAGTAAGCAACTTATATTTTTGCCAAAAAGAATTAACAACTCTGACGGGCGATAAGCAAAACTCAAACAAACGGGGTTAGAAACGCTTTCAATAACAAGAAAAAACATGTTTGCGTGGTTTGAATTTTAAATATTTCTTGTTTACTTAAATTAAAAGTTTGTTTGGCCTACGCTAATGCCGCTTGTGGTAATCGCAACGTGATAATTACTAATAATTCTAGTTTATTCCTTGGTCAATTATTGCTTTGTTTTATTAATTTCACCTGGGGCTCACCCAAAGAATTACGTTTTCTTCTTTATTCCAGCATAAAAACTCGTTAGTGATGCTTACCGAGATTAAAATTATTGGATTGGCATTAGTTCTTGTATGGACGATAGTTTGTTGTTGAAGATTTGGCTTCAAACCTCAAAATCTTCGATCTAGTACCACTGGTACCACTTGAACCATAGTAGTTCAAGCAATGTTTTTGAATATTTTGTTTTTTGCTAGTTAACTAGAATAGAAGAAAAAATATAGTTGTCAATACCAACTGCTTTTTGGTAATCTGAGTCAGATTTTTACAAAATTACAATTTTTCACTTTTGGAAGATGTGCACTTTCGAAGGGAATAGTACTATATTCTGGTCCCGTAATGGCAGTTGACGGCATAAAATACAAATATATTGCCGTGTTCCAAAATCCTCATCAGATTTTTGATGTTTAATTTTGAAAATTTTGTAATTTTTATTTTAAATATGTCAATATGTTTCATTTCTTTGGTTTTCCCACCAACCAGTTAAATTCAGGATGGGACGTTTCGTCCCATTTTTAACTGAGTTGGGCTCTAGGCTCTAGCAGATTTTCGAAAGCCCAATTTTTGGGTTATTTTATCAGTATTTGTTCTCTCTTTTCTGGGCCCATCCGGCCATTGGGCCTTAAGCCCGCGCCTAATTGTAAAATGGGCCCTGTCATTAGATAAGAAATCTACGAGGGGGTTTCCCAAATTGAGTCGATTTTTGGTGGGTCACGACTAGGTTTACAATGTTTGAAAACCTATGATCCGAGGGGTGAGTCACAGGGCTGAATTTTGTATACTAAATTTCTTTCTACGAGGTGTTTCTTTCTTCAAGTGTAACTAATAGCATCGAAGGCCCAATTTTTGGGTTATTTTATCAGTACTTGATTTTTATTTTACGATTTTATGTTCTCTTTTTTCGGGCCCCCCAAGCCAGTGGGCCCTAGGCACGTGCCTAATGCGCCTAATGGTAAAATAGGCCCTGGGATTATCCATTACTTTTTGAAAAAACAGGATTTGAAAATTAAAATTTTTTATTTTTTGTTTAACATGGGAGTACATAGAAATTGCAAAAGTCACGGGTTCTCTGTTGACGGTACGTGTGCTCTGATATAGAGCCGCCACATGTGTGTCGTATCACGCCGAGTGCGGGCTTTCCTGGAGAGGTCGGATCTCGAGTCGAGGTGGATTGATTTCAGAGAAGCGCCTGTAGCGTAGAGAAGGGCTGCGTAGGGTCAGTTTTGGCTTGCACAATCATGTTGTGCTTGTTCGATCTTGAAATGCCGTTATTTCCAAAACTAATGTATAATCCAACAAAAACCTTTTTGATATGCTTAAAAAATTGTCCTTTTTCTGAAATGTACAAAAAAAAATGTTAATTTGTGGAGTCAATTCCCTGACAGTTGTTTCCACATATTCTGTAGATAAAAGTATTTTATTATAAATTAAATTCTAAATTATAAAAAATAGTTTAAGATTAAATTCTCACGCCGAAACGTCTTCGCGCCGAAACGTCCTAGACCGAGTTAAATTTCCAACAGTTACACAGAGAAAATAACAATCCTCGCAATAATGTTGAAGTAAATATTATATCAATTAGAGTAAATTTATATCAAATTAAGTAAAATTTACTTCAAAATTGGTGTGAGGCTGATTTGAACTTCAGTTAAAGTAAAAATTACCTCAAAACACCAACAATCCGCGCAATAATTTTGAAGTAAATATTACATCAATTAGGGTAAATTTTATATCAAATTTAGTAAAATATACTTCAAATATAGTAAAATTTACTTCAAAATTGGTGTGAAGCTGATTTTAACTTCAGTTGAAGTAAAAATTACTTCAAATTTTTCTCTGTGTACACAGACTAAAAAACAATCCTCGCAATAATTTTGAAGTAAATATTACATCATTTAGAATAAATTTTACATCAAATTTAGCAAAATTTACTTCAAAATTAGTGTGAGACTGTTTTGAACTTCAATTGAAGAAAAATTACCGCAGAACACCAAAAATTTTATTCTGAGTTGGGAGGAGGGAACCAGGTTTTTTTTTTAAATTTACCGCAGCTACAGATTTTGTCATGTTTAAATTCAATTATATTTTTTAATTTAAATTTGATATTTTGCGAAAAAAGTGAATTAATTTGTTTTCGAGTAAATTATTTAATTATTTTTAGATTTGAATTGCCTCAATTTTGAAAATAATTTTGAATATTCTGAATGCGATTGTTTGAATGGAAATTGATGATTTCATTTTAAAATTAAAGAGGAATTAATTTAAAAATTAGGTTTTAATTGCAATATTAATTCAACATAAAATTTAATGAAATTGGAAATTAAAATTAAAGGTATCAAACACTGAAGGTCGAAGTTATCTTTCGAAATTTCGAAAATTATTTTAATTGAAAATTTAAATTGCGATTTGAATTTTTTTGAGGAAAAATGGATGGAAAATGATTTTGGGTTTAATTTTGGCATTCCCAAAATCAATTATAGTGATTATTTCCAACTATCCTGGCTTATTAATAATAAAGAAATGTATTTTCGTAAAGAAGACGTTTAGAAGTTTTGGAACCGGGAAAAATATATCTCAATATATTGTATTTTCTTGTGGTTACTAATTTTTAATTTAAAATTCAATAAAGTGTTTATCCATCAGTCATCCATTTTTATCGAGCATGAGACTCTTATTAATTATCCATAAATTAAAATATTTTAAACAAATTCAAAATATTTATAAAAGCATATAGTCAAACGGAACGGTTTTTTTTTAATAATATATTTTGTAACAAATTCATTTATTTTCTAGAAAATAAACACAAAATAAAAAATTTAAGTAGATTTGTGGTATGTAGTAGTACCTATTCATAAATAATATTAAATAAAAGGAAAGAATAATACAATACGTAGGAAATCAAAATTCAAAATATTAAAAAAAAGATATAATTATCACTTAACAGGTCAGGATTTAAAATATTTACGAAACTATGAATGAATGAATAAATATTTAAATATTTATTATATTTTATTTTTTCATATTTTTAAATCCATAATTTTTTGAATTATGGATTCTCTACGTATTGCATTACTCTTTACTTTTATTTAAAATCATTTATTTTCTTTCTGGAAGATTATGTTACTTACAAGGAAGATCCCCGCCCGTTGACCACCGCTACTATCAAGCTAGCTGTTCCATCACTAAGGGCATTTCACACAGAAATGAGTTTACTCATTGTGATCAGAACGTTGTCCTTCCTCAGGGAAAGCAAATTCATCATACGGCTTCAACTTAGCACTGACGTTACTTCATCGTCATTCCTTTTTGTTAACGGATTAAAAGGATTCTTCACCCAGACAACATTTTTCATAATTTTTTCATAATAATTGTATAATATTATATTCGGCAGCTTCTTTCACTGTTTCTTACGTATTTTGATCAGAAAATTCGAATGGCGCAGTCAGATTTCTCGTAAGTATGATATTTTTTATTTTATTTGGATTTAAACGTAACACATTCGGGGTCATACGGGGTTATACAATAATTGTATAATATTATACAATTATTATGAAACAATTATGAAAAATGTTGTCTGGGTCAATAGTTTTAACAGTTTTATTCGTGTCAACTGACATACAATTTTTGTAGTTTTACTTTGATCCCTGTAGTTAGATTATCTGCAATGTAAGTTTCTGACAAACTCGGTGAATATTTTATAATATGAAATCTTTATCTTGTATTCAGATCCTTTGTACTTTCAATATGCTGTTTTTGTAATTTAAGGAATGTCTTTCTAGGATTTCGTTTGTAGCCACTTGTTTTATTCGGATTTCGTTCTTCATTTAAATAATAGGGCTTAGCTGAGAAAGTTTAGTATGCCACTTCGCTTTGGGTCATTGCAGAACCGGAAGTTTGGTTTAGTTAGAAACATTATTATCGGATACGATAAGACTTTACTTATGCATTTTCTTGTGTTTGTGTTTTTCAAAATTTACCGAGGCTTTAGACCCACAGGGGAAATGGTCACTTTCTTAATGAATTTTTTGTATTTTCAACTATATAACTCTAGAATTGTAATAATGGAGAAATCATCCTGTCCACTCCATATGATATACTATATCGCCTCCGATATAATGATATCTGAGCAAATAAAAATGTTTTTTAAATCGTCCTTATCCTTCCAAGTCCTGACCGAATTTGCAATTTAAAATTTAAAAATACTTTTTAAATTCATAATTATTTAGTTGATTCTGAAATTTGCATTAAAATTAAAAAGTTCCTGGATGGAAAAATGCTGAAATGGAGCCGGTGCAGCAAGGATATCAGATGATATGGTTTGTATTGGAAATAAACGGTTTCGTATTTTTTCGACTACCTACACTTTTGTAAAGACGAGCTGGAATTTTATTTTCAGTTTCATAAATTTGATAATATGGTGGGTCCTGAATTATGAACGTGCGAATATATGAAGCGTGCTCTGTGTCGCATAACTCAATAACGTATCCAGTTTTTTCGTAAATAAATAATAAAATAGTAAAAAGAATTATGTATACGCTGTAAAGTTCACACATTTATCAAAGAACAAAAACGAACACCGAAAGAAATAGATAACCTGTCAATTCGTTGAATTGGAAACATCACCAAGTGAGCGTTTCGGCTATGAACCAAAAACACGAAAAGTAATTCTAAGGGTCGCGTCGTAAAAATCCCTGATAAAAAGTTAATTTTCAATATGCCACTAAAAGCTTTAACGATATTACCAATTATTAATTTAAAAGCTTTTAACATGTAAAATACTCCTTTTGATGTAAATTTTTACTGCATATTAATTCACTAATAGTCACATGTGCACCATTTCATAAGCTAATAGTGCTTATTAATTCGGGCATAAATATTAAATTATTAATATGTTTAAAATGGAAAATATGGTTAGTCTACAAGTGTATTATCGTTCTGAAAATGAAACGTCGAGCGCACATACATACGAGAGAATTGCTACTCTAACAACTTTTCTTATCTCCAGAGAATTGTGTTTTCATATAAAACAAGATGGTTAGTATTATTTTTAAATAAAAACAATATAAACCCACAACGTTTGTAATTTTAAAATTTTATCAATCTTCTTTTACGTTAAATCCCTCACTTTAAATGCTGTAGGTTCCTTCACCTGTTTCTAAATTCTCGGATTTCACAACATGCAGTCTCATATAATACAGCCATTCATTAAAAAGTGATTTTGTTACATTCTACTTTATTTTTAAAGAATTTATATTGACGCGCAAGAGTGGATTAACGTCATTTTTACTTGTTTACTAGTTGAATAGAACAATTTTTAATATTTTTGTAAGGAAGTAATGAAATTGAATAATTAAATTAATTCTTGCTCTTTTTCTATTGGTAGATGAACGACAAAGATCTGAGTTTCTTTGATCCCATTTCGTTGGATTTTGTTTCCTAAAGTTGAATTTATTTAATTCTTGACAACAATAATACTTATTGTACTTCGGGTAAGTTTTGTTTATGTAGTACGTAAAACCCACAAAATTTGTTTTATCATTACATCCGGAAAGATTTTCTTCTGGGATTGCACATTAAACAACATTAGAATGAAGACACATGTAATTTTGCAAGCTCTGTAGCCAGAAGTTATAATTTCATTCCACCTGTACTTCTGAGGTTATTTCACTAAGGAAAATATTTTATTGGTTTTACTGCATGTGAATTTTTCAGCGGCTGGGTATGTTGAATAAAGATAGATCTAAATTGTTTTTATCGTGTAAAAATAAAAATTAACCTTTGAGATAGAATGTAATTAGTTGAATTGGTCTATTCCGTACCCCAAGTGTTATTCGTATTCATCCTGCTACCTCATGAAATTTTCTTTCGTATCAATTAGCTTCGAAAGCAATTTTAAAAGTAAATGAATTTTATAAACTAAAATTATGTAAAATTGGGTGAAATATTTTACCCACAAAAATGTTTGTAATTGTTTATGAACTTAAGGTAAATGAACTCAAAGTTTACCCCTTAGAAAAACTCGTTTTCCCAAGTTGTGCGGCCTGAAGGCCGCACTGCCACGTTATAATCTTCTGATTTTTTAGGTTGGTAAATTAAAATGAACCAATCACAGTTACGGTGTAGGCTTTACGCCATACTGCTGGTATATATATAGGACACTGTAGTCTAAACAGACACTTCGAGATCATTGGAGTTATAGAAGATTCTACATGTAGAAAGTATGGGAAGGAGGAAGAAAGTCTGCTTCACATACTATGTATATGTCCAGCGTTAGCCTCAAAAAGGCTACCTACCTTGTTTTTCATATCCAACTACCGAGCAGATAACCCAAACACCCAAAGGCTGATAGTCAATTTTGATAAAGAAACAAAGCTGATGCAGTAAAACCTGCATAACCGATGCATATCTTCGCGCGGATATCTCCTTTTAACCGACAATTTCGCTAAAGAAAATCATAAACTAACACTAACCTACATAACCGATCCATATCTTCGCGCGGATGTTTCATTTTTACGGACAATGTAACTAACACCAACTTACAAATATGAAGAGGAACAATAAATTTTGTAAAATAATGTTTTTTAATAAATTATATTAAATATAAATGTGTTTTCAATAATTCGTTACAAAAATGCACTGAAATAATATAAATCGTAATTGAAAATGAAATTACCGGGATCAAATTACCTGCGACCAAATTACTAGGGGTTAAATTACCGGCTACGAACTATCTTAATAATTTTTTATTTTCCAATCATTTTTAATATTTAATTGTACTATTGCATTTGTTTTATAAATGAATCTGTGGTTGCACTATTTGCCAAATGATTCTCCTGTATCCTGACTTAATCACCAAAGGTTAGTGTGAATGTTCTTCAGTTGGTTTTATTAAACAAGAAGTTGCAGCTATCAGTGAAAAAAAATGTACATCAAAAGTTCATCATTTTAGCGCCGATGAACAAAATTCATCATATTGATGAAAAATTCATAATATTAATGAAAAAATCATTATATTTATGGATTTTGTTCATCAATATGATGAACCATTGTTTTCAGTATATATGCCATTATAAAGTAGTACGCACTGCTATAGGAGTATAGAATGCGGAGAGGCAAGCAGAAACAAACTATTGGATAGGGGGGGGGGGTAGACAGTCCTCAATTTACTAAAGAAAACCTACATAACCGAGACATATCTTCGCGCGGATATCTCTTTTTTACGGACAATTTCGCTAAAGAAAAATCTTAAACTAACACTAACCAATCCATATCTTCGCGTGGATGCCTTTTTTTTACGGTTGACAACTTTTGCCAACTGCTGAAGTTATTAGGGAAAAGCTGTTTTATGTAAGGCTATTTGTTTTTATCCAGCTAGAGTATGCTTGCCAAAGAAAACAGCCCCATTATGGTAAGGTTAGGTTAGCTTACAGTTTTATTATTATTAGATTTTATAAATATTTTGACCTAATAAATTGAACAAAAATTTAAATAAGTAGACTTGCAGTTCTAGATGGAACCCAACCCCCGCGACACAAAAAAATTAGTTTTTTGCAATCCTATGCCTTACTTTTATTTTGTTTTTTTTTTGCACACAATCCCATTCAGTAACTTAAGCAAAAATTGGCCGAAATCGATCAAGACTGTAAGAATTACAAATCAACGAAACTAAAGCGTTATCGAGCGTATTTTCTGCTTGTTTGGGCAATCAGCGTATCTCAATCATTTCTTTCCATTTTCTCAGATGCAATGTCTTTATAGAAGTTAAATCGATTTGTCAGAATTCCAATATCAGTCGAGACTGCAGCGTCAACTATGTAGCAATGGCAGGAACTGTAAAAAATGATGATACTGAGCACTTCGCGGTGAGCGCTACAACTCGAATCATGAAAACAATATTTGCATAATATTAAAGCATACAATATCCGCAAAGCAGTAATTTCAAATCACGTAGAAGAAAACTTTTTTCTTTTGTACTCTGTACCTACTTAAAAATCCTGCAGCGTAAACCGTACGTTCATTTCTAAACAACTAGTAATTAAACCTCTAGCCCGAATTTAAAATTCAATTTATTTAAAAATTGAAGGAATTGATAAATGGCTGCCGTTGGCTGCCTTTGAACATATTGTTGGTTGGAAGAACAAAAAAGTATGAATATTTAAAGATGCAATGTTATAAACAATTACGCTTTCCGAATAGAAAAAAAATTCAAAAAATAAAAAAATTATTAAAATGTAAATTTAAAACGTGATTAGTAAAAATAACATGTGCAAACCTTCGGCGGGCGTATGATTTAATAAAAAAATCGGTAAAACTTCCAGCAATTGAAGCGATCTATATTTTGATGACATTTTTGTGCAATTCGTCTTTATTGCTCCCCCGACGCCCACTCGAACGCTCCCCTATCGCTTCTCGATTTTTTACATTATTACCGCGGTTTGTTTTATTATTTTAGTCGTTTAAGAAAAATTTTCCTCACCTTTTCTATGCTGGCATCTTCTGCTTCCTTGGGGCTTGTTGCTATCGTGTTGCATCCGGTTTTCTTGAGACGAAGTTTATTGACGTGGAATGCTGAGCCGTAACAGTACATAAGAATCATCGTAGTAGGAAAATAAAAACCACAGGCCGCTAAAATACGAATAGCTGCCTGTGGGTAAAATGGCTCGCACGCTACCATCCCTGACGAGTTAAAATAATAGCCACCCCGAGGCAACACCAGAATAGAAAAAAGTGTCACCGACATTATCCATGTCAAACTTATTATTGCCACACAACCCTGAAACAAAAATAAAAAATTGTACAAATCTCCAAAAATTAAGTGGGAGTAATTAACAATTTGTCTCAAGAGCGACAATGTAGCTCCGGGGTTTCAAGTTTGGTTTAATTATAAACTAACAAAGAGAGCGCTTTAGAATTATCCTTACTTAATACTAAACATCCTCAATTGCAAAACAAAACAAAACAAATGATTTATTTCCTTAATTTAAAATAGTTAAAAACACCTGAGTCGTAACACACCGTTCGCGTAGCGTAGAAAACAAAAAAAAAGTGCTGCTATCATTGCAATATTTAAGCTCAACTTGATAATTTATGGAAAGATTTTAACTTTCCATAACGTATAATGCACAATGTTCGGCGCACTACTTAACTATTTTATCGAATTAAATTCTAAGTTGAGAAAGTCGACGTTTAAATCCATATAAGTTCCAACATTGAATATTTATCGCTTGTTATGTACACCAGCTAAAAGCAATTTCGTCATTTACTGTTGAGAATCCAATTCTTGCGTACTTACTCTATGTACGCTACTTGTAAATTATGGCATAGGTATTACAAGCTAACTACAACGAGCTGCTTCATCTGTGTTAATGCATTAACTTCCTTTGCATTGTGTTAGGTAAACTACTGTTTCGAGAAAGTTTCTTGACCGCCCGAAGTCGATTATGAGAGCCAATTTTTTTTTTTCTAAATTTTAGAACAAATGTTTACTGCTGGGATTAGTGTTTACCGCCACAAATAATTAAGCGATTGTTCAATTTAATTGGATAATTTAGCGTGATTTTCTAGGTTTACCGAGTCACGTGTAGCGCGTAAGTGGATTAGATAATTGGCTTATAGTTGATAAACCTAAGCAATTAGCATTTGTTTATTTACCTCGTCTAAACAAGGCTTGTTGAAATCGATTAGTGGTTAGCTCGGGCTTTAACCACTTACAGGTGTGCCAATTGATACGTCTTTATTTAGTTGCCCTCTTTAGTCTTTACGAAGTTAAAATTAACCCTTTCTTGTTGAATAACATTTAACGTGTTAAGGTGTTTGCCTATCGTCGTGTAACGATAGGCAACCACGTGAAGTGTTATAGTTGGCGCTGCGAATACAATCAAACGTCACGAATCGAAGTAAGGCTAAATGTTTGTAAAGTTTTTCGGGTTTGGCAAATAAATATACACAAAAGAAAAGTTTATAGAGCTATGTAAATGCTAATCGAGAAACAATGATGCGTATTAATTTAACGATGCTTTTCGACTATTTGAATCTATCTACTCGTCTTGATCATTCACCCTTCTGCACGATATTATTGGATTATCGACAGAAACTTTCTTATCTTAACCGCATAAAAACCACAAAAACTTTTGGCAAAGTTCCAAAGTCGAGGTGATGCATAGATCGTAAAACAAAATAATATTTTGATAACTGAAGAAAAAATAGTTAATAAGTTTTCTCGTAAATTAAGTTAAGGAAATTCTTAAACAAGAAAAAATTTGAAATTCAAAATTAAATTTTAATGACAAAAGTTGCGATTAAAATTTGAAATTTTTTAATAAAAATGCATAAAACAAATCGGGCAAGAATAAAAAACGAGGACGACGGCGCCGAGCTTTTTCTCCATAATTACGAACAGCTTTATCTGGCGTTTGCGCTGATTTTAACCGTTTGCACTTATTTCGGATCTAAATGAGAACATTACCCGCAGATAGTGCGAGCATCTCCTGAAAAATCCCTCGAGAAAAATGACTTAGGTTACTGATTGCTGCAATCTTATAAAATTGCTACATTTAGCCACCACCTTGCACCCTTGGGTGGAGATAAAGGGGTATAAATGATACTTATAGTTGACGATAAATAAATTATCCAGTTTAGCAATAATCAATAAATAATATTATATGAAAAATTAGGATAGACTTTCCAGAATTCCAACGTCTCCATCAAGCGTCGTCGACAAATCGAGAACTTCTTTAAAATGAAAGAAATATGAATTATTGAGATGGTATTACAAATATTGTAACTTTTAATACAGAATATACTTCTGCAATACCATGATTATGTGCAACTTTTATTGCTTGTGTAAAACTTTATTAAAGTCTAAAGAAAAATAAAATTTTACATGGAGCAGTATATTGCATTTGCTACAATAATCGTATTTTACAAGAAACTATAATCACAGTTGCATTTTAACTTTGCAATAAAATTCGAAATTTTTACAAAAATTTAACTAGATTTTCAAAATATTTTAATTTCTAATCAAATAGCGCTAAATACCAAGCCCGGACTGAATTAGCAGGTAAACAAACAAACATTTTTAAAGTTAAAGATTTATTTAGATTACTAGCTCTAGATTACTATTGAGATTAATTTCTCTCACATTTTTGAAGCTATTCCTGCACAAGAACCTTCCCCAAGTCCTACTGAGTAAGTGTGCCTAGTTTGGTTTAAATCGGTCAAAGAGTCCTTGAGTTCTTATAAAAAACGAACAAACAAACTTTAGTTTTTATATAATTGATTATAACTTCAAATATTGATTGAGCTTCAGTGTAGCCGTTGACAAACCGGGGGGTCTGGGGGGTATGGAATACCCCACAGTGCACGGTTTACTCTTTATTCGTGGACCAATAGATATGATAAGCGAGAGAGTTGCATTGCGACTTAATATACGGTGGTTCGAATTATCCATGTAACCTCCCATATAGTCAACCAGTTCAGTAGTCGCGAATATGAGGTGAAGAGATGTTTAAAATTCTTCATGTCAATTGTTTTTAAAAACATAACATGTATGAAGTATTTATATAAACACTGGCGTACCAAAATAAAATTATTTTAGTTATTTTAAAATCTCAATTTAGTCTTTCCGCGTATTTATAAGACTTGTTTGTTTAAATAACAAGCTAACAAACAACAACAAATAACAAATGTTAATAATTAAAGTTTTAATTGTAAAGCAATTTTGACGACTTGTAGCTTTGAAAGAAAATGCAAAACTAAAACAATTCGTAACATTTGCAAGAAATTCTGAGAAATGTCTCAGAAACCATAATAAAACAAACCCGAGGTTAAACCTATTTATTTAATACTAACTTAAGGGGGGCGTCCATTAATTGCGTGGGCCGATTTTGGAAAATTTTTGACCGATAGCGCCATCTATCGGAATAGAAATAAAGTAATTTTAGTTTTTCCCAGATTTTTATATTTTTCGGACAACTTTTTCAAGTTTTTTTGGGTAAAAACCTTACTCGGACCATAACAAACACTTTTTTTTTAAATTAGCCAAATCGGTCCGGCCGTTCTCAAGTTAAGAGCTTAGCAACGAACAACATTTTATTTTTATTTATATAGAACTAGCTGGAAAGCCCGTCCGCGGACGGGAAGCTAGACGGTGGATCTCCTTTTTAGTGGTATAATATTAAACATTTAATTTCGTTTCCTGCTGCTGGGTGCTTCTCCGTTTTTCCATATTTTTAAAGTGCTAAACGTGATGTGCCGACGGGCAATTAAAATTTATTTTTCATAATTTAGCCGAACGTTTTAATTTCCTTCACTTTTGCTCAAAAACAAAAAATTTTCCTGCATTTTCTTACGAAATTAATATAATTATTCTGTCTTCTGTGGGTATTCTAGAAGAGTGGAAATTTAATTATATGTACTGAAGGGTGTTCACCCCCCAAACCCTCCGGTTTACACTTTTGACAGTTAACTTTCAAAGTAACGCAAAAGTTGCTGCTAAACTAAGCTTTAATATTCTTTAGCCAAAAGGTTTAAATTTCTTTCACTTTTGCTTTAAAATTTAAATTTCCCGGTTTTTCCTAGCGAAATTTGTAAAATTATAAATTCTTTAGCTTCTCCAAATTCTGCGATATGTACTGTAGGGTGTTCCACACCCCCCAGACCCCCCGGTTTACAATTTTAACTTCATATTTTTATAATTATTATAGATTAAATTAATTAAAAATTATTATAAATAAAATAAAAGTAAACCGGGGGGGTCTGTGGGGTGTGGAACACCTTCCAGTACATATTGCAGGATATGTTCATCCCCAGAACCCCCGGTTTACATTTTTGACTATAATTTTGCTTAAAAATTCAAATTTCCTAGTTTTTCCTACCGAAATTTTCAAAATTATAAATTCTTGAGCTTCTCCAAATTCTGCGATATGTACTGGAGGGTGTTTCACACTACCCAGACCTCCCGTTCGACAATTTTGATTTCATATTTTTATAATTATTATAGATTAAATTAATTAAAAATTATTATAAATAAAATAAAAATAAACCGGGTGGTCTGGGATGTGGAGCACCCTCCAGTACATATTGCAGGATATCTTCACCCCCAGAACCCTCGGTTTACATTTTTGACTATGATTTTGTTTAAAATTTCAAATCTTCCGGCTTTTCCTAGCAAAATTTGTAAAATTATAAATTCTTTAGCTTCTCCAAATTTTGCGATATGCACTGGAGGGTGTTCCACACTTTAATTATTTATATAATTATGATTATAAATTATTATAAGTATATTAAATGTAAACCGGGGGGGTCTGGGGGGTGTGGAACACTCTCCAGTGCATATCGCAGGATATCCACTCAGTTAGAATATTGGACAAAGATTTTTAGTCCTAACTTTACTTATTTTGCTATATTTTTCCGTTGGTAAAAAAATCGACCAATTAAAGTGTTTCTTTTTTCATCAAAAAATGACACGCTGGAGCAGGAGCAGCGTGCTGGGATTTTATGTATTAGGAAGATTTAAAGGAGTCTAAACTCTAAAGGAAGAAGTAACCGCTGCGTTGTCTGTTTTTCAGCATTAAAAGGTGGAACTGCCTAATTAAGTATTTAAAAATAAAAAATAATAATAAATAAAGGTTACTATTGCTGAAAGCACAAATTTTATTCGTTGATAATCTTAACGAAATAGTTTGAAAACATCAAAATCGGTAGTCCATGGTATTAAAGAGACGCCATTACAGGTAATCCTGGAGTTACCCACTACTCGCTGAAAAGATGGAAGTTAACTAAGTTTAATTCGATAGTTTATATGGTAATACCAAGCTCGAGAAGCCACGAAGCTATTCAAAATTAAAGCATTCGATTGGTTAAAATGGTAAAATATGTTAGACACTAGAAAACCAAAAACGATTTAGTCTTGAAGGACTAATATTTTTTACAAGCTTAATATGACTTAGCAGGTAAAGTTATAGCTGCTATCCATATACGGCATTTTTATGTAATATGGTTTATCTAATGCAGTTTATATTTAACAAATTATAAATTATTATAATAATGATAAAAATTCAGAAATTTTCAAAATAGTAGATTTTTGACTTGTTTCCCTTTTCCATACTGCGAGAGATATTTTATGTTAAAAATAGAAAAATTAACTTAATTTAAAAAGTTATAATATATTTTTTTCTCGCTTTTCTCTACTTCTAACATTGATGCTAACAAACCAGTATCGATTTTCCGAAAGCAATGACCATTAAACCTGCTGCGTTACTACCTTGTGACAAAATATACTATTGCAGCTTTCAGGTTTTCTCATCCCACCTTATATAAATAAAAAATAATTTTTTTGGCTTTGTCGATAAAAGATTAAGAAATAACCGAGCTATTAGCAAAAAGTGAAATAAATTTTACGTCATAAGCTCAGAATACATTTTTGTGTCAGCACATAACGTTATCACAATTATTTAACCATTTCCTAATAAACTTTTATGACATGGAAATAATAAAAAAGAATTATTTCGATCATGTACTTTTGATTGATCTTTGCCATTTTTATTGTATTCTTTACTTTGTGATAGATAAAACAGGGAACAAATAATAGAAATAATTATTGATCCTTAAAAACTCGTAACGTGCAGAGAAATTTATTACAAATTTGCTGTTCATTTATTATTTGTTTGAGAATAACAAAAACATGGAAGCAAACAACTACATAATTTTCTTTTAAGTTATCCAGGTTTTGTTGAACCTAAGCTATTCTAAGGACATCGTGACACGTGCAAAAAATTATTCACATCCTGGTGTGTATGTCGTGACAAGTAAACACGCACCGCTTAGTAAACAGAAGACAAGCGCAAACTTACGACTGTAAAAAATTGTAAACTACTAATTACTAGTTGACTTCCTTTGTGATAGGAAATTCATAATGGGGAGGATTACCTTTTATCAGGACTTAATTATTGTCGAAAATGTCGAATACATCAATCAGGTAATGGTAAAGTACTAAACCAACTGACAAGTATAGTTCATAAGTTATCGCTATCTTCAGAAACAATTCTCCTCTTAAGTGGAAAACTTAGTCGTATAAAGTCAAAAAACTCACGTGATTTCATTGTGCAGTTCTGAAAATAATTTTGTAGGCAGGACCCGGAATTCCAATGATTTCCATGGAATTTCAAAGATTCAAAGAATTCCAACAAGGAGGAGGTAACGGGGTAACTGCCCCCCCCTCTTCCCAATAAAATCACTAAATTTTGTTAAAACTTAAAAATTATATCAAAATTCTTATCAAAAAATATGAATTAAACCCCACCCCACCCCGCCCGCCACGTTTACCTCACCCATGAATTTCTCCTGAATCTGCGCTTGTGTACAATAGAAAATACAAGAAAATTACAAAATCTTAAGAATACTATAGATGACACCTTTTCTATTTCTTCAATTTTCTAGGATATTTTTTGGGATTTTCCATTTCACAAGATGTGTTAAGATCCTGAAACTTTCTAGACTTTTTTGAGATTTCTTTGGATTTTCTAGAGTTCCTAAGATATCCTAGGATTTTTCGATTTCCTTGAATTTTCAAAGATGTTCTTGATATTTCTATTTCGTGGATTTCCTGGAATTTCTCAACATTCTTCCAGTTTTCTGTAGGTTTCCTTTCACTTGTACTCCAGATTTTCCCCTCGATTTTAACTATTTACTAAAATGTCCTAGACTTTCCTGAGATTATCTTGAAATTCTTAAAATTTTCATAAATATTTTTAAATTTTCCAAGATTCTATAACTGATATTTTTTGGAATTTCCTCGAATATCTTCAGATTTCTCCGTGGTTTATTGCTGGAAAACCGAGGGTAAATCGCGAAATACAAAAGTGAAGGAAAATCTAACGATATTAGGAAATCTTAAGAATGATCGAGATAAATTTTATTTTTTAGCTTTTCTAATTTTCTGAGATTTCCTTGGCTTTCTTAAAATTTTCTCGATTTCCTAAAATAATATAATTTTCTAAATTTTTTAGAATTTCCCATGTTCTAAGTTTTCCTGCCAAGAATGTTTGGAACGGAGCAATCAAACCCCTTTCTCATGACTCATCAAAAACCGACCAAATCTACTAAAATTTTGATTTTGATTTCCAAATTAGTTCCAATCTAAAGAATTTCTATGATTTCCAAAGAATTCCAGAGATTTCCAAGGGAATTCCAAATAAGTGTACACAAAATTTTCGAGATATTTACCCCTTGATGTAACTGATGGTATCTGGAATAATTTGGTCTAACTAAACTGTCAAGTATCTGCAGTCACCCAGTCTCTCCAGTATTGTGTTTTAAATGAATAAGCTAGCTAGCAGTTAAGTGAATGGTAGTCTTGATACCATTCCTGCTGATTCTTATCTGAAATGACCTCATGAATCCGATTAAGACCCCCGTGTTCCCCCATCACCCATCGTTTTCAGGGAATACCGCCCCCCCATCTATTTTTATCACTTTTAGATAATTTGGAAGGATCAAAATGATTTCTGTAGCCTTTATATTTCTTCTGGCTAGAGAGCTGAAAAGTTAATATTTGTAGCAAGAAAGTTGATTTGGGAGAAGAGAGAGAGAAGAGAGTTATTCAAAATTATCGATTTTTCCGGGTTTTTGCTTAATTTTTGCACTTATTTTCTACATATTCCAGCTTCTAGCCTCCCTCATCCTCCTCCAAACACTCCCAAATAATAAAAATTTTGCTTTTCGTTGATTATTTCCAATTTACATTATACGAACGCCACCACGCGGAAAAATATTAAGTTAATCAAATACGTATAATTGGTATAGAAAGTTTTGTTTAAAACAAAACGTTTGTTTCATTTTAGTATTTTATTTTGTGAATTATCATTTCACCGCGGATTTACGATAAAATAATTCAGAACTAAACTCAAAACAACATCAATTGTACGTAATAGAGCCGCCATGTTTTGATATTGGGTAGCGTCATGAGAGCCACCGACGGTAAAGGCAAATCGCAAATATGTAGTATTGAAGGCGCCATTTACCGAAACTGGATCTGGTGCTGAAATAGCTGGATCCGGCACTGGAGAGAACGATAGAATTTTGAACCCAATATCTTGCAAATGTCTCTATATTTTGGAATTTTGAATCCAGCGAAGCTCAGTCCAAGTGGTCTATAGCCCATATTTTATTCACCTCTGGTTTTCATCGGGCCAGAAGCAGATTCCTGGTATCCATGCAAGATAGGTAAAAAATTTCCCCTCCCCTACTTCCCAAGAGTAGATATTTAAGTCTGCGCTTGACTGAGCATTTAGAAGTGATCGAATATTTTATTGGAAAATTTATTCTGGACTTGTAACATAACAAAAGGTCTTTACAAAATCATTGTAGTCAAATTTTCTTTATAAATCTGAATACTTATGATAAAGTTGTTCAAGCTACGCCTATGGTGTTCTCTATGCGCACTTAGAAAGCGCATTCAATGCTCAAAGCTATTCGCATATAACCACTAAAGGGCAGATTTTATTAGACGGTCAGAGAGTAAGGACGTTGTCAGTTTCGTTAAGGAAGTTAGTGCTAATTCGTTTCCGGCCGAATATTACTTAAGTTTCATTTCTGAAGGAGGAAGCAATTTTATTTATTTCATGACCTGCGCTCCTTGCTTCCAAATGTAAAGAGCTAGTTATAACATCTGGGCTTCACCGCATAAAGTTATTAAATACTGGAAGTCACCTATTCCAGGTGTGGTGAAAAATTACCATTTAGGTAAATTTCATTACAAACCAGAAATGCAAACAGATCAGGTAAAGCTTTAAACTTAATTTCGCTTTGATATTATATATGAGAGTAAGTAAAGAAACTTAGAAAATACCCGAGTAATATGAAGCTACGCCATCAAGAATATACAAAGTAGTAAAATACAGACAAATTCGAATAAAAAAATTAAAAAGTTCTATCACAGGCGAAACAACGTATTATGTTGTACTAAACCATTTCGTATTTTTATATCACATGTTGTATCATAGTTTAAACTAAATAAACTGTTCGTGAACAACAAACAAACTACAACGTAAACTACAAGACAAATTTTAGGGTCTCATAATTACATTATTTTGTAGTAATTAATTTCAAAGTTTTAAATTTTCATACCAAGTAAATATAGGGCAAAGTGAAAGACGAGTACCTACTTTACTTTCGGAGTATAAATTTTAACGTGGTCAAACGACAAGGATAGTAACCCACACTTCTAATTAACTAGAAGACGTTTTGGAACCAACGCACGTATGAGCATTATAGAGCAATAATTGGGCCACTGGAGTCCGCAGTCAGAAATCTCCAGACTGATCTATTCGGTTATTTTGTTAAATTTTACCGACTCAGCCAGTCATAAGTCAATTGATGAATAAAAATATTTCCTCCTCATCCCCAATTGATTGAATTTGTAAACTCTGCCTTTTTCCAAAATGGAATATCCCAAACAAAATTTTTGTAAAATGATAAACAAATATTTGGAAAATTTCTAGGCAGACAATACTTGCTTTGGAAGAAATTCGCAGACGCGTTCTTTAAGCCTGCCATTAACAAGCTCCGCGACATTCTATGGATGCGAAAGTCAGCTTGTTAAGTCTTTGAATGACATACGGAGAAAACTGTCATCTAAATCTTCTTAGTCATTTCCACCACTTTCCCATTATTTACTGACAGTCGTTATGTGCCAAATGACGACGTCGATTTGTTACTCATCTAATATTTTCTTAATTTTTCCCAATATAAGCGCTGTTTTGGCTCAAGTTGGCCTGCAAATTAATTAGGAAATGGTATATAATTTGATGTTAATAATTTATCTTGAATTATTTATGAAATGCGAAAGGCATTGTTTGAATTGAGTTATTTTCATTTCATGTTCTGTTTGAACTTTCAACCTGACATAAACTCAAATATTTGCTGGTTCATCCTAAAAGCACTTATTATAAACATGCCAAATTGGTTCGTTAAAAAGTACAATTCAAAAAAAAAATTAAAAATTTTTCAATTTTCCAAAAAGCTTAAATTGGTTAGT
Organism: Cantharis nigra; assembly: GCA_958510845.1. Taxonomy (NCBI): domain Eukaryota; kingdom Metazoa; phylum Arthropoda; class Insecta; order Coleoptera; family Cantharidae; genus Cantharis; species Cantharis nigra. The sequence continues at coordinate 44,961,425 of OY294030.1, read as the reverse complement.
CGATTGCTCGTTTATCTTTCAGACAATTACTTATCACGTTTTAGTCAACGGTCTAACTAACTAAAACCCACTAATATAAAAGAGAAAAATTTATTGGTAGCCCAAGCACGCGCCGTCGTCGTGAAGACCCCAAACCGTGAATTTAAAGTTTAATGAAGTAGGTGTCGTTATTCATAAACTTAATACTTGGAGATTAAAGTTTAATAAGAATTTAGTCGAGTAAATACATAATTTTTTATCGCACAATTAAAAGTTTTTAATTTTTCCAACGAGGAAAGTCAAAATTTGCTCCATTTCATATTTGGGTCAATTTTTAGAGAGAATTTAATAATGCGATTGTAAATTGCGAATATGAAAAATTTAAATCTTACTGAAGTTTAAATAAATTGTCTTCCTCGAGCTTAAATAATAATTTTTGTAAATAAGTATTCTCGTTACAATTTTAAAAATTACACGATAATTCTTCACAACTAAACTTTAATTTGGTCTTTAAAGGGGATGTTTTTAAAAGTAATTTTTAAACAGGCTGGTTAATAATATGCTTTCGTAAATAATTCTAAATTTACTAAGCAAAACATTTCTTAACTACTTATTACATTTTAATATTTTATTTTAATTAAATAAATTAAATCAAATGAAAATCAGAATAAAAAAAAGAGGTCTGTTTAGTAAATTATTCAAAATTCAGGAACTGGATTTTTTCTAGTTGTTTTGATTGATTAGTTCGAGTTTGGAACATTTGACAATAATTTTTTAATATTAATTAAAATTTTTCTGTTTTATAGATTTCATCTTTTAGATATTTGGCTACCTGTTGAACTGAGTCCCTTGCTTAGAATATGAACATCAGAAATGTTGGCATTTAAAAAATTTTATGACTTATCCCCCCCCCTCCCCGTCTCCTATCCGAGTGATTCAAACCTTCTCCTGACTTTTCAGTTAAAGCCCTAGTACAATTTTGCATTCGTGAAGTCGCAATTCGGTTTTGTCTGTTTTCTACTTCTACATTTTTTGTAATTTTATTCCAAACTTAGTTGGAATAGCTTGACAGTAGTTGGATTTAAACATTTAATTTCGTTTCCCACACTGGGTTATTCCCCCTTTTTCTATATTTTTAAAGTAACGCCAAAAGTTGCTGCTAAACTTGATGTGCCGTCGCGTTGGGCAATTAAATTTTTATTTAAAATAAAATAAAAATAAACAAGTTTCTCAAATTCTAATTTTCTTTAGTCGACCGTTTTAATTTCCCCCACTTTTGCTTCAAAACAAAAAATTTTCCAGCTTTTTCTGACGAAATTTGTATAATTATTCTGTCTTCTGTAGGTATTCTAGAAGAGTGGAAATTTTATTACATGTACTGAAGGGTGTTCACCGTCTTAGCCCCCGAATTTCACTTTTGACTATAATTATGACAGTTAAGTTTCGAAGTAACGCAAAATTTGTTGCTAAACTCCGAGCAATAAGGCACTTAAATAAATGTTTTTTTAAGTTAAGGTTTAGCCTTCCCTCACTTTTGATTTAAAATCCAAATTCAAATTTCTAGATTTTTCCAGGCGAAATTTGTAAAATTATAAATTCTTTAGCTTCTCCAAATTCTGCGATATATACTGGAGGGTGTTCCACACCCCCCAGACCCCCCGGTTTAGAATTTTGACTTCATATCTTAATACTATTTTTATAATTATTATAGATTAAATTAATTAAAAATTATTATAAATAAAATAAAAGAAACCGGGGGGTCTGGGAGGTGTACACCAACCTCCAGTACATATTGCAGGATATGTTTACCTCCCCGAACCCCCAGTTTAAATTTTTTACTATAATTTTAACAGTTAATTTTTAAAGTTTTTTTTAAAGGAACTTAAATAAATGTTTTTTTTGTTTAAGGTTTAAACATCCCTCACTTTTGATTAAAATCCAAATTTCCCGGTTTTTCCTGGCGAAACTTGTACTCTTATAAATTGCCTATTTTCTCTAAATTCTGCGACATGTACTGGAGGGTGTTCCACACAATATACAATTTTGACTTTATATTTTTATATTATTTCTATAATTATTATTATAAATAAATTAAATGTAAACCGGGGGGTTTGAGGGGTGTGGAACACCCTCTAGTACATATCGCAGGATTTTCTTTTCAAAAAGTTGGAAAACTAAAAAAGAAGAAAAGGTTGTATAGCTGCCGACACTAGTCGTGATTCAAAAAAAGCCGAAGAAGAAGCTGCTGGCGAAATTTTATGTACAAGTGAAAGGAAATCATGAGACAATCCAAAAGCAAATCCCAGAAAATTTTAGAAAATCAGAAGAAATTTTAAGAAATCCGAAGAAGTCTAGAGAAATCCAAGAAAATGTCTTAAAAGCAGATCTGGTTTACAAAAATTGGTTCTATGGTTTCCCTTTCCTCGTAAAAATACGTTTCTTTGTCTACATTTACCTTAATAAATACAGGGTGGCCACCGGAAAATTAATGGATTTGAAGAGGGCATTGCTTCCTTCCTAGCGGTCCTAGACGGTTGAAAGTTGGGTGCTTCGAAAAAGGAAGAAAGGAAGTTTATGTTTATTTGCCGATTGCCGATTCCGTTGAAGGTTCAATATAGCCTACGAATCCCAGCGGGCTCCGGCAGGGTGACAGTATGGTGGACAATTTCAAAAATTTAGATTATCTGCCCTTAATTTTCTGAAGAAAATAACCAGCCCACTCAGCAAGGGTTTGCATGGACTTTTTGCGAGACAATTCCCGGGCGCTTCATCTCCCTAAAAGGCGATTTGAACTTGTGATTTTGTCCTGTGGAGATACCTAAAAGCCTTGGCTTACAACGATCGTCCCAGGACCCTGAAAGCCTTCCAACACAACATTAGAGCCCAAATTGCCGAAATTCTCGTTGAAATCCTTCAAGGAATGCTCGACAACGTTAGAAAAAGGCTTACTCAGTGTTTGGAGTGTGAGGGGCGTCATTTGGGCAATGCTTTGTTCAAAGGCGTGTAAACTTAAATTTCCCAAGCTAATAAAATAGGAAAAATACAAAATTTGGACATCTTGTAGTAGTCTGCGTTGTATTCCCTTATCTAATCCATGCGTCTGCCGCGGGCCACCCTTTACTATTCAAGATTTCTTTTGATTTTTTAGAATTTTCAACACTTTCGCATATTTCTTATTTCCTAAATTTTCTAAGGTTCCCTTGGATTTCCTCAGATTTTCCTTCATTTGTATATCACGTTATCTTTGCAATTCCCACCTTGTTCGAAAGCCTAAACTATCCATATTGGTTGCTTTTGTGCTTCCAATCCAACCTGCTTTCACATGAAGATAAGTGCGATACCTAGTCAGCATTGCGGAAAACAAAACTACAAAAGGGCTGTACAGACTCGCATGTAGGCCATCTGAAGCCAGGATGCGAATCCTGGTAAACCATGAAAATGGTAAAATCAAACATACAAACTTTCTAGTTCGGCCGACATGACCGCACCGAATTCTCCCAACCGCAGTACTCATCTGTGCTGGCCGCTTAATTTACGTCTACCTCAACGTCGGTAAGTTTATTAAAAACAGATATAAACAATTAGTCAAAATTATAGTAAAACTTAGACAGTTTGCAAATATAAGCTGCCACAAAACATAAATGATTGAAATAATAAATATTCCATTATATGACTAACAGCTGAACGAAATAATATAAAATTAGCTCGTACGACGCAGATGTCAGATAGAACTCCCATTTTTCTTAAAGGATTTGATCATTCTTGTTCTTTTTATCAACTTTAGTGCCCGTTCTTCTTCGGAAGAAATGAAGAAGCTATTAATCAATCGCAATAGATTTTAAAACTTCTTAATAGTTGAAAGTTTTCTAAAAGCTATGATTTTTCGTTTTTAAATCTAGAAATTCGAATTATTTTTAAAAAATTTAGAGATTTCCAAAGACTTTTAAAGAATTTCAACCAGATCTACACAAAATCTTCAATTGCAACTACTATTGTACTGCTGCGCAGAACGTTCAGTTTCAGATACGGAAGATATTTGTTTGTTTATTCTGTGATTTTTTTTATATGCAACCTTTCAGAACAAAATACATTATTCTATGTCTCACAGCAGTACACCCCGGTAGGTCTGGAGGGTCTGGGGGTATGGAGTACAACCTAGGACACGAGTAACCTATAAAATTATTAAATACAAACTCAATAAGCACAGAATAATATAAACGTTAATTTAACGTCAAAATGTCGTCAAATTAACGTTACAAACTAAAAGCTACACCGCTGGAAGCTAAAACTTTGATTTGTTAAAATGAGTTTAAATCGAAACTGAAATGCAGACCCTAAAAGTTTTCCGTTTGAACGTAATTGCTGCTGTATTTGGAGTAAACCGCACATCAAAATTTTTTATACCAATTCCTTTTTTTGTATCCAATTCCTGCATTAATTTTGTCTCGATTTTGTACACGAAAACTCCGCTTTAGTTTACCTTTCGGCGGTTTCAGCTCATATTCTACAATTTACAATTATTCAAGAAAAAATATTATATTATATTATAATAAATATATTTTTTAATTCTAATTCATGAAGAAGTCACTTGATTGTTCGAGATTCTATAATAAGATTGAAACAATTTATTGCAGTAAGCTATCGTATTTCCAATTTAACTATTTTTCCTTTTTTCACTTAGATTTCTTTTTTTTCAATTATGCCTTTATATTCGCTTCCAGCAGTTTATTCAAGCATTATCGAATAGTTATGTTTCATTCGCGGTTTTATCCGCGAATTAATTTAAATACTAAATTAAATAATATTCATATAGCAACCGGGAAATTTTTTTTGATTTATCGAAATAATATTTAAAATAAATTCTTCTTCTTTAGGTGCCTATCCCTTTAAGATGCTGGCTATTATCCTGGCTATTTATGCCAAGATGCGACGATCAACTTTTAGAGCAAAGTTTCCTTGCGTAAACTTAACTGAAATCAATATATTGTGAATAATGTAATTTTTATAAAATAAGAAGTTTTGAATTAGATGTCCAATTGAAGTTAATTAAATTCCTAATTTAATTAATTAGAAAAGATTTTGCGTAACAATATTTTTATTAAGGAAAATGGTTGAATTAATTATAGTTGCAAATTCCCTCTCACAATTTGAAGCTCTATTAACCCCAAATTTTATTAAGTCGAATACCATCGGCGTCGTAACAATAATGGAGTGGTAATTTTACTCAAAATTATGGTTATTTATGTGCATTCTAATTTATTACATGGGATTAACACGGAAAAAAATCCAAATTTATTAATTTGATTGCCAGCGCACCAGTCTGTATTAATTCAAAACTTGATTTCCAAAGTGAGAAGGAATACCTAAACTGATTTGAATTTGGCAAAGAGGCAAACTTAATTTTAGGTGTTTGCCGATTCTGATTGCATGAACTTAAAGAGATCCGATGCAAAATGGATGGAATGATACCATTTACATAGAGAAAAATGAAATTTTCCGACCGCATGGTAGTATATCATTCGTCTTCTTTTACTTTAATTGATCGGGGATGCGTGAGCCAACACATTCGAGGAAAACTCATTTTTGTAGTCATAAATTTTTAATTTAATGCCATTAGTCTTGCAGTATCATTCGGTTACATAAACTGCTGGAGACTTCCCAAATTAAATTTATTGAATAGAATTGAATCGGTTACGTAAATTGAATTGTATTTACATTAATAAAATACAAAAAGGTACGGATGCAGGTCTTTATTGTTTGACCTGTGCGTACGTTTTATGAAGCACTTTTTGTTCAAAAATAATCCAATTTGCACCAAAAGCTCCATAAATAACCTGTGATTCACGTAGATTGCGATAACCAAACTTGTTGCAAAACGTAAGGAACTTTGTACCATCGCAGTTTTATTTACTTCGATTGCTTCGCTAAAGTGACAAAAGATCTTACTAAATCCAAAAACGAAATAACGTATAAATCTGAAAGCAAATATAAAAGCTTCTATTTATCTTCCGAACAACTCTCATCTTTACTCCGCCCGCATTTTTTTCTAATGTAAATAAGTCATTTTATCTCTGAGTAGCGAGAAGTTGGTATGAAATGCGCTAAGAAAATATTGCAAGAATTTTTTGTAGATTTAAGGAAATGCAGTCCCCCTCTTTTAGTTATCTAAACTTTTCCTATAAGAAAAATTGAATGCAGGTCGCTACCGCTGACCTTAACTGGGTAAGTTGGATTTTCCACTTGTCGGTTGACGACAGGATTATAAATTGTTACCCAAAAAGAATTTCCACAAATAATGGTAACAAATTGTGAAAGCAAGTTATAGCCAACATCTGAGCTCGGAATGGTCGTTGATAAAGAGCATATCATTTCGGTTAATATTCGGTTTGTGGCTGAATTTATCAACTTCAACTAAAAAATGTTTTTAATTGATTTAGATTCGAACCTTAGGTATTCCGAACGCTAATTATTTGGGAAATTAATTACACGCGCGAGTGTTTAATTAATTTTCAGAAAATAAAAACTCAAGTCGTTTGCTTTCGACAGCTTTGTTTATTTGCAAGTAACTCAAGTGTAGTGTTAGTTCCAGTTCTAATTACAGTGTTTCGAAATTACTTGTAGGATGAAATGGGAAGAGAGAGGGTGTTAACTTACCCAATAGCCACTAAACAGTAGATTCTCGAGAGTTAATCAAGAAAATCGATGCCCGTAATTTAATGGACAGTTACCGAAATTTTCAAAAAAGCAAGTTAACTTTCAAATAAATCCAAATAAACTCGTGAAACGCTCGACACCCCTCCGAGAATGATCAATGTTCTATTTCCGATCAATAACTTTATGGTTATAGCAAAACCCAACCAAACCATCCTCGTTCCACCTTTAAGCTCGTCAACTTTGTATTTAAAATTCAACCTTCAAGCATACTAAAATTCCGAAGTGATTTTCAGCAACACATGTTTAGGTATGCGAGAAATTTCAGATTCTTCCTGAAAAATTCATGACCCAACCCGACGAAGGGTCAGGACTCAGGAAAACTTAAAACTATTCAGGCACATACATTTATTTTGTCGCAATTAATCAACCCATCATTTCTTTTCCAACCGAAATATAAAAATGTAGAAATTTTTCATGCAAATAAGGAGTAGTAGGTTAAAACATAGTACGTTTGCTCTGCAAATTTATTTAAAAATAAATTACAATTTTGTATTATTTAAATTTCAATTTGTATTATTTACATCGCAGCACCCAACTTTTGGCTCTACAAATGTAATATAAATAACATCGTGAAAAGCTTAACCGAAATTTTTTCTCGCAGTTAATTAAAAGTTGCAGGAAAACAGTACAAACTTTTAATGACATCATTTAAATTATGAAATACCCATTTTATAATACACAAATTTCAGTAAACAACAACTATTAATTTTATACTATGTAGCCAAGGGTGGATTTATTAGTAAAAATCAATTTAATTATCGTCATCGTAAGATATAATTAATATTAGCAATATTTGTTTCGAATCATTACTTTGCTCAAATTTAAAATCGAAATTAATAAGTTCATTATTTCAAAAACTTAGCAGCATATTTTAGCATTAGCATTAAATTGATCTGTTCAAAACATATAAAAACTTTTAACTTTCTGCCTTTGGAAAACTCGACTAATCATCAAATTCAGTTTTCTACAAAATTTTCAACTAATAAATTACTCAAAATTTAAGCTTTTTACAGAGCAGTAAATCTTTGTACATCCCGGGGAAGGAGGTGCATCCGAAAGGTCGACTTGTGAACTATCTTTGGCGCCGGATGCGAAGTAAATAACTGAAATACTTAACAACAGACATTCATAGAGTGTAAGAAAGAAATATAGGCCTAATTGATAGAACATCGACTAGACAAATTAATAATACTGTGGAAGAACTGAAAATTGAAGCAGTAGAAATGGAAGAGATTAAAAAGCTCATCAGAGATCAGAGAGAACACGAAAATAATGAAGGAGCAAATAGAGGCCCAAGCAGGAGAGATAAAAATGGTGAAAGAAGATAATGAAGAAGTTAAAGAACGATTGGATCCAAGATAAGCTTGAGAACAAGCTAGATGCAACTGAATGTAGAATTGAGCTTCAAGAGAGAGAAAAGAAAAAGAACAAATTGGTCGTGACAGGAATGAAATCTCCTGAGAAGAAAAAAATATCAATTAGTATTTAGAATGTAAGAACATATCGAGGAGCTGAAGTAGACTCAGATCACTTTATGGTAGGAGTTAAGATGAAGCAAGCAATCCCATGTAGGGAAGGTAAACAAGAAATGCTGAGGAGCCAAAATAAAAGAATGCAGCTCAATAATATACAAGAACAAGAGAAATATAGAGAGGAATTAGAAAAAGTATTGGAAATGACTGGAATTCAAGAAGATTCAAGTAGAATTTTTAAAACAATACGAGATAGCATAAGTAAAGTAACCACGAACAAGTTCAAAAATGATTGGTATGATGATCAATGCAAGGCGGAAGTAGAAAAACGAGAAAACGCAAGAAAAATTATGATAAAAAAAGTATTATGATGATGATAAGGGGCTGTACACAAATTACGTAAGGGCCTCAGAGGGGAGAGGGATTGACAATTTGTTACGATTTGTTACCGTGGGGGGCGGGGGTGTTTTTCAAAATGTTACGTAACCAAAAAATTTCTTTTTTATCAAAAAATTAGATATTTCTTCTAGATATTAAATTTTCATTAATTTGATAAATTAACCCAAAGAAATACATTCAATCAAGAATCATAATGATTAAAATTTGTTGTTACGTTATTCTTCTGGGGGGGGGGTCCAGGAATAAGAAATTCTTTCAGTTATAGGTCAAATATTTTAGACGATTTATTACTTCCTGGAATAATGCACCGGCTAGACTATTTATATAAAATTCTAGGAAAAAATTCTTTCATTTATAGGTCAAATATTTTAAAAGATTTATTAGTTCCTGGAAGCCGTAAAAATGCACCGAACGAGACTGTTTACAGAAAATTCTAGGAAGAAATTCTTTCATTTATAGGTCAAATATTTTAGAAGATTTATTACTTCCTGGAATAATGCACCGACAAGACTGTTTATTTAAAATTCTAGGAAGAAATTCTTTCATTTATAGGTCAAATATTTTAAAAGATTTATTAGTTCCTGGAAGCCGTAAAAATGCACCGACCGAGACTGTTTACAGAAAATTCTAGGAAGAAATTCTTTCATTTATAGGCCAAATATTTTAGAAGATTTATTACTTCCTGGAATAATGCACCGACTAGACTGTTTATTTAAAATTCTAGGAAGAAATTCTTTCATTTATAGGTCAAATATTTTAAAAGATTTATTACTTCCTGGAATAATGCACCGGCTAGACTGTTTATATAAAATTCTAGGAAGAAATTCTTTCATTTATAGGTCAAATATTTTAAAAGATTTATTAGTTCCTGGAATAATGCACCGACCGAGACTGTTTATTTAAAATTCTAGGAAGAAATTCTTTCATTTATAGGTCAAATATTTTAAAAGATTTATTAGTTTCTGGAAGCCGTAAAAATGCACCGACCGAGACTGTTTACAGAAAATTCTAGGAAGAAATTCTTTCATTTATAGGTCAAATATTTTAAAAGATTTATTAGTTCCTGGAAGCCGTAAAAATGCACCGACCGAGACTGTTTACAGAAAATTCTAGGAAGAAATTCTTTCATTTATAGGTCAAATATTTTAGAAGATTTATTACTTCCTGGAATATGGCACCGACTAGACTGTTTATATAAATTTCTAGGAAGAAATTCTTTCATTTATAGGTCAAATATTTTAAAAGATTTATTAGTTCCTGGAAGCCGTAAAAATGCACCGACCGGGACTGTTTACAGAAAATTCTACGAAGAAATTCTTTCACTTATAGGTCAAATATTTTAGAAGATTTATTACTTCCTGGAATATGGCACCGACTAGACTGTTTATATAAAATTCTAAGAAGAAATTCTTTTATTTATAGGTCAAATATTTTAGAAGATTTATTACTTCCTGGAATAATGCACCGACTAGACTGTTTATATAAAATTCTAGGAAGAAATTCTTTCATTTATAGGTCAAATATTCTAAGGGACTGTTCACAAATTACGTAACGGCCTTGGGGGGGGGGGAGGGGAATGACAATTTGTTACGATTTGTTACCGTGGAGGGCAGGGGTGTTTTCCAAAATGTTACGTAACCAAAAAATTTCTTTTTTATCAAAAAATTAGATATTTTTCTAGATATTAAATTTTCATTAATTTGATAAATTAACCCAAAGAGATCCATTCAGTCAAGAATCATAATAATTAAAATTTGTTGTTACGTTATTCTTCTGAGGGAGGGGTCTCGCAATTTGTTACGATCTGTTACAATGGGGGGGGGGTTAAAAAACGTCAAAAATTGCGTTACGTAATTTGTGAACAGCCCTTAAACATCATATATATAACAACATAAACAGTAGTATGATAAACAGTAGAAGGTAAGTGTAATTATCAAGAACAAAGGAAGAAGTGTAAGAGAATAATAAGAGAAAACAAAGAAGATATAATCCGAGCAAACTAGAAGAAATTGATGAAAAATACAAGAAAAGGCACTTCTTCTAAATGTTTTGTCCGAAAATCATACCTCGTTCTGGTTCCAAATTGAATTTGTTATTTTCGTTTCTTAATATTTATTTATATTTTCACTTGGTAGTTTCCTCACTTTTTCTGAAAACCACACGCAACGACCTTCTTCTCTGAGGTTCTGTCGTCAACTGATTTTATTTTTTGTTATTATTCTTCATCAGTCCGTTGTGTAGCAATTTCATTTCTTTTACATTCAATTTTTCAAATCAATGCTTGTTAATGATAATGCGATTCATTATCTTTATTTCATTCGCCCTACACGCACTTTCCAATTACATTACAACACCTGGAACTAGCTGGAAAGCCCGTCGGGGGACGGGCAGCTAGACGGTGGATTTCTTTTAAGCGGTATAATATTTAAACATTTAATTTCGTTTTCCACTACTGGGGGATTCCCAGTTTTTCTATATTTTCAAAGTAACGCAAAAAGTTTAAAAGGCAATTAAAAATCTTTTCATAATATAAAAATAAATAAGTTTCTCAAATTCCAATTTTCTTTAGCCGACCGTTTTAATTTCCCTCGCTTTTGCTCAAAAACAATAAATTTCCCAGTATTTCCTGACGAAATTTGTATAATTATTCTGTGTTCTGTAAGTATTCTAGAAAAGTGGGAATTTTACCATATGTACTGGAGTTTTGACAGTTAACTTTCAAAGTAACGCAAAAGTTGCTGCACTTTACCTTAAAAATTCAAATTTCCTGGTTTCTCCGGGCAAAATTTGTAAAACTCTAAATTCCCTTTCTTCTCCAAGTACTCTAAGAGTGGAAACTTTGTGATATGTACTGGAGGGTGTTCCACACCCCCCAGACCCCCCGGTTTAAAATTTTGGCTTACTTACAAAGTAATACAGAAAGTAGCTGCTAAACTCCATGAGTACTAAGATAATTAAATAAATATGCTTTCCAAGTTTTAAGTTTTTCTAGCCAAAGATTAAATTTTTTAAATTTAATTTTATATTATTTTTTTTTAATTTCCCGATTAGTCCTAATCTTACTTAGTTTAATATATTTTTCGGTTGGTAAAATTGCAAACCGGGGGTTTTTTCAGCAACTGCAAAAACAAGGTGCATTTCGCCAGCCCCCATTTCGAATTTTGGATCCAAAAAAGCTTAAATCGTTTGCACCTCGATTGTACCAGTTTATACCTATTTTATTTTCGTTTGTACCCATTTTGTTTTTCAGATATTTCTAAATATCTAAATTTCGAATTTTAGATCCAAAATAGTTTAAATTACTTGTACCTGGTTTGTAGTCCGACCAATATAGACATTTAAAATAACAAAAATTGCCGGAGAGTCAAATTTTGGTGGAGAGCTGAGGTTTACCATTACAAATAAAGTTTTAAAAAACCCCATCGATCCTATGTGAGCTACAAAAGTTATTCGGGGTCAAAGGTCAAAATTTGAGGTTTTTGGATTTTTCTCGAAAACGGTAAGCTTTATCAAAAAAAAACCTCAAACCAAAGTTGTAGATCTTAAAATTCTCTACAAAAGTGGTTTTCATGATTTTTTTTCTAATAGTTACCATTCCTGAGATATCGCGATTTAAGAGTATTTTTCTACCAAAAAATGACACGCTGTAGCAGGAGCAGCAGGAGCGTGCTGCGATTTTATATAATATCAGGATTGATCTGTTCAAAACATAAAAAACTTTTAACTTTCCGTCTTTGGAAAACTCGACATAATCATCAAATTCAGTTTTCTGCAAAATTTGTAAAACTATTAATTCCCTTTCTTCTCCAAGTATTCTAAGAATGGAAACGCTGTAATATGTACTGGGGGGTGTTCCACACCCCCCGGTTTAAAATTTTGGCTTTATATTTTTTTATTATTGTTATAATTAACTTTCACAGTAACTCAGTAAGTTGCTGCTAAACGTCATGAGTACTAAGGTAATTAAATAAATATGCTTTCCAAGTTTTAAGTTTTTCAAGCCAAAAGTAAAAATTTTTTTAATTTAATTTTTTTTTTAATTTTAATTTCCCGATTAGTCCTAATAGTCCACTAAAATTAGATAAAAATAAAATATTATTCGGTAAAGATCTGAATTTTGGTACACATGTTTATTACGGCTTCCTGTTAAATATACTAAAAGTCTCCGTTGAAATCTGCTACGTTCGACCCGCCATCTTGGAAAAACGGTACATTCTTCAGTTTTTTGTCTATATCTCGGCAATTTGTACTGATAGAAAAAAAAAAGTTCAGGTAAAAATTGTAGTTTATTAAATTTTCTTCAAAAAAGTTAATATACTTTTTTTTGTATCTCCAACACTTTAGGTTTAGACACTTCAGAAGGGATATGCATTATGCACGAAGTTCATGCTTACTAGTGACGAAACTTTATGCTGCGGATATCTGCGATGAAAAGGATTTACCACCTTGAAAAAATAAATTGACTGCATTGAAACGATAAAGCTGCAAAAACACCTTCGGCAACGTCGGATTACAGCTAAAATATTAGAGATACAAAAAAATATATAGACTATTTTGAAGGATATTCAATAAACTACAATTTTTACTTAAACTTTTTTTTTGAATCAGCACAAGTTGCAGAGATACAGCCAAAAACTGAAGAAGTGTACCTTATTTCCAAGATGGAGGCTCGAGCGCAACAGATTTCAACGGGAACTTTTAGTATGTTTAACAGGAAGCCGTAACAAATATGTATACCAAAATTCAGATCTTTACCGATTAATGTTTTTATTTGCCGAAAATTGATCTAAATTGACTGAACTATAATCTTAGTTAGGTTAATATATTTTTCGGTTGGTAAAATTGTAAACCGGGGGGTCTGGGGGGGGGGGTGGAACACATCAGAGTGTTTTTCCACCAAACAATGACACGCAGGAGCAGCAGGAGCGTGCTGGGATTTTATATAATCGGGATTGATCTGTTCAAAACATAAAATACTTTCAGTGTTTGGAAAACTCGACATAATCATCAAATTCAGTTTTCTACAAAATTAAAATTTAAGCTTTTTTCACAATAAAAAGAAATATCTGCATATGAAAAATTAAGTTGGTAGATTCAGAAATGTAAACCTTCCAGCAACGGCAATTAAAATTTTTTATTCCTTTTGAGAAAAAATAATTGTTTTACCAAACCCCCGTATGCGTACCAATTAATCCTGAACATACAATTAAAACTATCGAAATAATGGTCCTTGGAACGACCTGATCGGAAAAGCTCTTCCATTGTTTGCGCAGTTAATGTACCTACTTATCAAACATATTGACAGCAGACCCTGTAGATCACTTTATTAACACTGAGCCAATTATTGATTATCAGATTATCCGATGATTTATTTATGTGCATCATTAAAAATATTACTTTTGAAAAACAGATGTTAAATTTCTGATTGATTAAAAAATTTATTTTAAATAAATATAATATTTTATTTATAGAAAGCAAATTATGCGGTATTTCAGAACACTGACGGATGATCCGACAGAAATGTATAAATAATAAATTGTACTTTATTTCGGAATAAATTTTAAGCAAATTTTGCATAATTTAAATAATGTCAACTTGTATCATTTAGATTGCCAGTTCTTTCGGTCTGCCTTATAAATTTTGCAATATAAATAACATGTTAAAGGAAAATTCTATATTGGAATATCAATTTTAAGATATAAACAGAAATTTTTGAAATATTAAAAAATTAGAGCAGCTATAATTGATTTATCCGTCAAGAACACAACTCAAACTTAATTTAGTTAATTTTTTTAACCGCCAAGTGTGTAATATTTAGAATTTTTAGTTAAAAGCAAACTGATGTATCGTTTTGCTATTTTACTTAAATGAAAAGCCTTCTATATAAATGTACCCTAAAGGAAGCTTAAAATGGTAGACAACCAAGAAAAAGCTTTTTCCTAAACATTTTAATAAATCATTTATTTATATACAACAAACCACCCGCCATGCTGTTCCACTTTAATATATTCTTATCAAAACTAATAACTTGGTCGTGTAAAATTTTGTGTTTCGTGTGAGTTGACAAATTATAAAGTCTATGATGCTATCAGCGTGCTCCCGCTCCTATATTAATTTTCAAGTTTTGAATACTGAAATTAAACCAATTCCTCATATCACCTGCATTAAATTATTAACCAAAATTTTCTATTTATTACATTTTTTACTAAAACTTAAATAACTTGCCCCCCCCCCTCCCAGGTGTCGCCCAGAGCGTCACATTAATCCTAACAAATTAGCAAACAGCCAATAAAGTCATAACTTAAACTCTCGAAAAGCTTGTAAATTCAATCGTAAAAGTTTTAACGGCAATTTATAAACTTGCCACTTCCGCTTGAGATGTCAGTTCTTTTTTCACGAAAGAAACGAAAGATAAGTTCATATCGGTCCGTACGTCACTTTAAAAAGAATCTTGCGATGATGTGTTGGCTCATTTATTTATTTCCTCCACAGACAAAAGTACTTTTACTCCTAATAAAAAATACATCGACGAAAGTACTTTAGTGCCGGCCGTCACCGGCGGAAAAGTAAAATAATCTTTCTTTAGCAACTTAATATTTTCGTAATAATTTCCTTCTAGTTAGTACGACTTGACTGAATAAAAAGCATACATAAGTGGTCTTTTCAGAAGTCTGAAAGCGGCTTCAGGACTACTAGAATAGCTTTTTCAGCATTACAGTGCAAGGTAATTCGTAGTAAGAGTAAATAATGCAATGGATAACGTCGCCGTCGTCTGCGTTCGACAAAATGCTTCAATCTCTTTTATTCGGTAAAAGCACTTGTTGAAGAAAATTCAATTAAAATCTGCTTCCTGAAATTTGAAAATAAATATTTAAAAAAATTATTTAGACTGAAAATTATAACAAAAGATCGACCCTCGCCGTATAGCATTAAACAGCAGCAGGAGATTATGTTTCAAGTTATATTCGTAGTTGTCCAGATTTATACAACTTCATTAAAGTAAAGCCTATTTGGAATTTGCTATTTTAGGGTCCTGCCCCGCTTCCCAGTCTGTTCCCGTAAACCCATTTTACTAGTTAACTTACACAGTTCTCAACTTGCGTTAAACAAATACACGACCGCAGCCACATTGATTTTAATTCCTAATGAAATTCGGTTTACTTTTTGCAGGATTCAAAATCGAGTCACGTTTAATTTTGAATATAACACGCAAGTGACATATTATTAATGCAGTAGGATGTTAAATTTTTAACACTAAAAAAGCTTTCCTGTTTAAACGTTTAAAGTATCAGAGCGTGAAAATATTCAGAGATAAATGTTGCCCATTTCGGTTTGCAATGATCGTTCGTGTTTATGTCTGAAATTTTGTAAACAAATATTGTACATCACAATAAAAATGAATTACTCCTTTACAACTTCCATTTATAACCTGAATTGTAAATTACAGATTATAAAATTTAATTAGGACTTTAATGTGCAATCATTAATTAAAAATTTTTGAAAGATACGCAACCATATGTAATGGCATATTTATTATCCATATTGTTTGGTAATATAAAATTTTTAACAATTAGAAATGAAATAATTGAAAAACAGCCTTCAAAGAAGCTTAAACTCTCCTAAAAGCAAACGAAAAACATATTATTTACTTTTGAAAGAGATTTTATAATGAGGATTTAATTTAAGCTGGTGTAACGCTACAAGGTTTACTTTGATTGCATTAAGTACTATTTCGATTAACCAGCAGTTGCCATGATGGATAATAGTAAATTTATTTAAATAAATTTCTTTTACCGATTAAAAAGACTGGCTGCTATTCAAATAAATATTTGTTTCCCTGATTTTGCAGTGAATTTTGCCAGCCCCCCCCCCCCCCATTTCAAATTTTGGATCCTCAATAGCATAAATCGTTTGTACCTCGTTTGTACCTTCGTTTGTACCCATTTTGTTTTTGAGATATGTGGAAATATCTAAAATGGGCCTTTCGCCAGCAGAACATTCTATAGTGTTCTAAAAGATTGGAAATCCTGCGATATGTTCTGGACGGTGATCCACACCCCCCTATATACTATATACACTATAGCTACTTTCTACTCTCTTCTAACTCGTACTTTAAGCCGAAAAAAGAAGTATTGTATTCCCAAAGTTTTAATGTTCAAGTATGCACTACATACTCGTTAGCTATATGTAGTCCCCAGTAGATATTAAACTTTCAGTTAACTTTTTAAGTATTAATCGCAAGAACACTCTATCAAGTTTGTACACATATAACAATGCAGTCTGCTTCGTTCTGCATATTATTTTACAATAAAAAATTAATTTTTGACTCTAAAACTGAGAACAAAGACAGTTAGAAGCTGTAATCCCAGTTCAATAACACGAAATGCTTGAAATAATACAGGCTCTAACTTTCTTAAGCCGATTATCGAGATAATTTCACAGTACCAATTACAAAATATTACTATATTATAAAGACAAAAAGTGTTAACGAAATATAATATAATTTGGCGAAAGAACAAACCAAGATGGAAGTCGATATAGTTGGAAAGTTACCGGTCGAAATAGCACAAGGCATTTTAATGCAGTTAACAATAAATGATTTACGAAATTGCTGGGATTGTAGTGACCGCTGGCGGTATATACTGAGTAACCCTGATTTTTGGAAATTAAAGTTCCAAAAATTTGGCTTAGAATCATATGGTCACTGGGTAGTAAATCGAATATGTGGGACATCTATACTTCCGGAATTGGTGTGTAAAAAATCTTTTGAAAAAACAAATTTATTTTTTTCATATTTAGATCTTGACAGAATCCAATATTTGGATAGCGAAGTAGTAGCAGTCAGCACAGAACAGCGTGAGCTCGTAGTGATAAACCACTTGAATCGTCAAGTGGTGCAAATTTCAGATTTAACTTTGTTTGATTTCAGCTTCATTGCAAGATATAACGATTTTTTGGTTTACGTAAGGCCTGAAAGAGTGATTGGTATATGGAACTTAAAAGATGGAACAAAGCTGCTCGAAAGAGAGTTTGGTCTTAAGATAAGTAAAATTCGTGTTTGCAAAAATTTAATTGCAGTTGAAGATATCGTCCAAACTTTAAGAGTTTTCAATATGAACACATTGCAAAACGAATTCGTATGCATAGCAGTGGATTATTTCTGCGTTAGTGATGGTATGGTAGCATTCCTGAAAAACAACCAAGTTAGCATTGCGGATTTTCAAAACTATTCTACAGCAATCAATCTGTTTACCAAATCAAAACCAAAAGTTTCCGAAATATTCATGAACAAAATGTATCTGGTTGTGGTTTATCAAAATGGAAAAGGGTGTATTTACAATGCAAAAACAAAATTTATTGTAAGGCACATTAACTTCGAGGAAGGATGCCCCAATGATGGTCAAATTGTTTTGCACGGCAATAACCTAATTTATTTTACCAATATTCTTCAAGGAATGGCAATGAGTGTTTTGCAAATTGATACAGGAAATGAGAACTTTAAATTAGGTATTTCTGGAAAGTTTCTCGTTAGAACAGTTAATGATCAATTTATAGTTTACCTTTCAGAAGATCAATCGTTAGTCATTCGGTCTATCAAGAATGGAAAGCCTGTATTAATGTTTTTCCCGGGGAATTCCCCAGTTGAGTTACTATCTCAGAAACTCGCAATAACTGAAACACGCGTAGCATTTCTCATGCTTGGTTCTATTAGCGTAACAAAACTAGGAACCAATGAAGAAGAGGGTGAAAAGATTTGGATTCCGACTCGGGCGGTAAATTTCTAGAAACAAAATCTTTAATAATAAATAATTGAATAAAAATGATTGCTATTCCTTTAACTGTTGAATAGAGCAAACGGTAAAAATTTTTCGAGATCGTCGAATATTTCAGTAGAAAGTGAATTTTTATGCCATTTAAAGAAAATCCTTTGCTAACAACGAAAGAAAGTAAAGCGAAATCGACGAAATGCTTAAATAACGCATTAAAATGCCTGCATTCCAATAATAACAATTCATATTATAATAACAAACAATTTATTCAGTTTCCACATATTAAGAACAGCATTCTTAATTATTTCTTGTTTTATTAACTTCGCCTGGTGCCCACCAAAACCAAAATTTACTTACGATATTCAGGCCTTCTTCGCTGTGAAAGTTAGCCGCTTTTTGTACTAAGAACTTATACTTAATAAAGTAATGCGTTCGCTGTAAACAGTAAAGCCTGTTTGTTGAAATTTTCGTTTGATCTAGAAAGGCTGTAAGGCGTTTCATTTGAGTGGTTGAAAATGCTGCGTTAATTCGATAACTTACTCGATTGCTATTGTCTTATAGGTAAATAATATTGAAATCTCACTTACACTTTATTTCTTTTGAAGATTTTACCCTGAGATTTTTTAGTTTTTCTTGTTTAGATTTACCTTGATCGTTTTTGTAAAGTTGATTGTTAATTTTAATCCTAATACATAAAATCCCAGCACGCTGCTCCTGCTCCAGCGTGTCATTTTTTGGTGAAAAAAGAAACACTCCAATTGGTCGATTTTTTTTACCAACCAAAAAATATATTAAAGCAAGCAAAGTTAGGACTAAAAATATTTGTCCAATATTCTAAACTAGCTGGAAATCCCGTCGGCGGAAGGGCAGCTAGACGGTGGATCTCTTTTTTAGAAATATTATATTTAAACATTTAATTTCGTTTTCCGCTACTGGGGGATTCCCCGTTTATCCATATTTTCAAAGTAACGCAAAAAGTTGCTGCTAAACTAATTTTAATTTTCTTTAGGCGAACGTTTTAATTTTCCTCACTTTTGCTCAAAAACAAAAAATTTCACAGCATTTTCTGACAAAATTTGTGTAATTGTTCTGCCGTCTGTTGGTATTTTAGAAGAGTGGGAATTTCATTATATGTATTGGTGGACGGTGTTCACCCCCATGCCCCCCGGTTTACACTTTTGTGCTAAACAAAGTTGCTGCTAAACTCTGTGAGCAGTAAGGCACTGAAATAAATGTTTTTCAAGTTTCAATATTCTCTAGACAAAGGTTTACATTTCCCTCACTATTTTTTTTCCTGGCGAAATTTGTAAAATTATAAATTCCCTAAAAAGAAAATTGTATGTTTACTTCCATTATTTGATTTACTTCAAAATTATTGCGAGGAATTATTTTTCTCTGGGTATCGTCTTCAAGTATTCTAAAAGAGTGGATATCCTGCATTCTGGGGGATGAACATATCCTGCAATATGTAGTGGAGGGTGTTCCACACCCCCCAGACCCCCCGGTTTACTCTTAATTTATTTATAATAATTTATATTAATAATTATAGAAATAATATAAAATATAAAGTCAAAATTGTAAACCGGGGGGGTCTGGGGGGTGTGGAACACCCTCCAGTACATATCGCAGAATTTGGAGAAAATAAGGAAATTATAATTTTACAAGTCTCGCCAGGAAATACCGGGAAATTTGAATTTTTAATCAAAAGTGAGAGAAGTACGTTTAAACCTTAACTTGGAAAAAGATTTATTTAAGTGCCTTACTGCTCGGAGTTTAGCAGTAACTTTGCGTTACTTTGAAAATTAACTGAATGAAAATTATAGTCGAAAATGAAAACTGGGGGTTCTGGGGGTGAACATGTCTTGTAATACGTACTGGAGAGTTTTCCACACCCCCAGACCCCCCGGTTTACTCTTAATTTATTTATAATAATTTATAATAATAATTATAGAAATAATATAAAATATAAAGTCAAAATTGTAAGCCGGGGGGGTCTGGGGGGTGTGGAACACCCTCCAGTACATATCGCAGAATTTGGAGAAGCTAAAGAGTTTATAATTTTATAAATTTATAAATTTCGCTAGGAAAAACCGGGAAATTTGAATTTTTAAGCAAAAGTGAGAGAAATTTAAACCTTTGGTTAGAGCAGTGATTTTCAACGTGGGGGTTTTGTTTGATACCCACCTGCAGCTTTAACACGGTTGGAACTCAATACTTTCCCTAACCCCCTTTCCTTGTTTTGAAAAATTGAAAAGCTTTATTTTGTGGAAGAGGGGCGCTGATAATTTTTTTTGGTAGAAGAGAGCCGTGACATAAATAAGTTTGGGAACTACTAGGCTAGAGAATATTAAAGATATATTTTTATATTATTTCTATAATTATTATTGTAAATTATTATAAATAAATTAAAAGTAAACCGGGGGGTCTGGGTACCCTCCAGTACATATCGCAGGATATCCACTCATTTAGAATATTGGACAAATAGTTTTAGTCCTAACTTTATTTGCTTTAATATATTTTTCGGTTGGTAAAAAAAATCGACCAATCAGAGTTTCTTTTTTCACCGAAAAATGACACGCAGGAGCAGCGCGCTCAGATTTTAGGTTTAGTATAATTTTTAATTAATTTAATCTATAATAATTATAAAAATATGACGTCAAAATTGTAAACCGGGGGGTCTGGGTGGTGTGGAGCACCCTCCTGCACATATAATAAAATTCCCTCTCTTCTAGAATACCTACAGAAGACGGAATAATAATTATACAATAAAAAAAAGTTAACCTGCTTACTTTTTCAGAATAATTTAATAATTTTCCATTACCCAAATGTTGCTTTAGCTCAATCCGGGGGTCTGGGGGGTATGAAATACCCCCCAGTACTTTCCAGTTATAAGTTCATTATTATAGCCAATTCCGAGACACCGCTACTGCACGATTAGTAACTACAAGAAATATAAATTCGTTTAAAACAAAAATCAATTAATTTCTACTTCAAAACATACTAAAATTCCTTTCCGACTTATTGCCCAACCATAACTTCGTTCGTTTAAAAAAGCCTTTCATTAAATTTTCGACGATTGACTAGCTAAATCACTGAAATTATTAATGAAATTAATTATTACTTCAGAACGTAAGAAAAACTTTACTTCCCAAACTACACTTGGTGCATTTAAAGAATAATGCAGGTTTTTACAATTTTACACAATTCACTGGCTACATCACTGGAGAGAGCGTACTAACCTGAATTGCAGCTAAACCCACGACGTGGACCCTACCTGCAACAATAAAGAAAATTCTTTGTTAGTTATCATTTCAGATGAGAATGGTTCAAGTCAAATTACCTTTTTCACTGAAGTCCTTTTGCGTTATTCCTATTGACCATAACAGCTTCTCCATCGTCCATTGTCCATAACTCACCAACTCGGACACTTGCACACTTTTTTAACGATTTCGTCCGAAAATTTTTATAAGAAAAACTAGGAAACACAAATTTTTCACTTAAGAATTAAAAAAAATGATTCGCGATTAATTAAAAAGCTAGCATCAAGCTTTTCCACAAAGATTCGTACTCGACACTTCACACTCCCGTTCACGAAATGCGATTCTCGCGTTCACACACTAATGTCCGTATTAACTGCAACGAAAAGAAAATTGTTAATTGTTAAAATAGATTTCAAGTCTATCTCCTTAACCGATCGCAATGTTGCCCGATTCTTTTAGCATTAAATTTTTTAAAACCGGGAGGTTTTCGATTTTTGATTATATGAAATGTTTACTCTTTCTCATCGTGAGGGGTGAGCGATCGTAAAATATTGTGCAATATTTTGGGTCTCAATTTACATTTATTTTTGAAAAAATCACCAATTTTTCATTTTGAAAATTTAAAACAAAACAACAAATTCGGAAAAACATCCGCGAGGGCAATGACTTGTTGTCTTTGCATAAATTTTGTTTGGCCAACTATATTTAGTTGGTGAATATTCAGGAGAACCCAAAAACCACCCCCTTTTGCAAATAGTAGTTTTGTTTTGAAATAAAAAACAAAAACTAATCAAATACAAAGCAGAACTCATGACGAGGATGACTCACTCATGAATTTTCCTCAAGTGCAAAATTCAAATTTCGTTTTAGTTGGAGAAAACTTTGGAATTTTCCTGGTCGGCACAAAAGAGTCGGCACTGACTGCGCATTATTTCACAAAAACCTGCTGCCACGTCATCCATCGACTGTAACCCAAAAATGTAATTTTAAAGATTTGCACCAACAAAAAAACCAAAGAACTTACGTTTTTATCGAATATTCTAGAACCAAACTGTCCATTGCGTTGCGACGAACTTAAATTGTTATTCAATTGTCTCAGGATGCAACGCCGACTAGTCGAAACTTGACAGAAAACTTCCACGTAGCAAATTTCTGACGCCAGAGGTGCCAAACGGCAATCTAAAAGAACTAATTATCTACTAATCAAAATAATGAAGCCGATCGCGCACTTTCCCGAAATTTACAAAAAATTATCCAAGTTTGCACTCAAGTGAATATAAATCACTTCACAAAGAGGATTGCACAGCTAAGGTTTTTCCAAAATTTCTTCGTATGATGTTGATAATATGACGTTGGCCACACTGGCACCGATAAGTTTTTGACGAAATAATTTACATTTGTAATGATGTGTCACCACCGTAGTATAAATGTCGGCGAAAATATTATTTATTCAAATTTTTAAAACAAATCAAGTGGTATTAAGTCACTCGACAGCGACGTCTTGATTTTGTTCTACTGTCAAACCCTACACATCGACGTTTTGTTTTTCGTTTCCAAGTGTTTTGTTTTTGATCTATTTTAATATCTTCACTGCTGTTTTCATTGCTTTTGTTTCTATCCACGCTGCCTTTTTGACTTTTCATCACAGATTAATAATTTATTGTACAGGGATAGAAACAAAAGCAATGAAAACAGCAAAAACAAATCACTTCAAAACGAAAAACAAAACGTCGATGTGCAGTATTTGACAGTAGAATAAAATCAAGACGTCGGCGTCGAGTGACTTAGTACCACTTGATTTGTTTTAAAAATTTTTATAAACAATATTTTTGCCGACATTATACTACGGTGGTGACACATCATTACAAATGTAAATAATTTCGTCAAAAACTTATCGGTACCAGTTGGTGCCAGTGTGGCCAACGTCATACGTTGAAATTTTGGAAAAACGTTAGCTGTGTGATCCTCTTTGGTAAGTATTTGTGATTTATATTCACTTGAGTGAAAACTTGAGTAATTTTTTTATGCAGATAAAATTTTCCAGCAGTGAAAATTTTCAATTTTGTTTGCAAATTTTTGCAATTTTTTGTAAATTTCAGGAAAGAGCTCGATCGGCTTCATTATTTTGGTTAGTAGAAAATTAGTTTTTTAGATGGTGGTTTTCCACCTGTGACGTCAAAAATTTGCTACGTGAAAGTTTCGACTAGTCGGGGTTGCTTCCTGGGACAATTGAATAACAATTCAAGTTCGTCGCAATGCAATGGACAGTTTGGTTCTAGAATATTCGATAAAAACTTAAGCTCTTAAGTTTCTTGTTGGTGCAAATCTTTAAAATTACATTTAAGAGGTTTTTGTGAAATAATACGCAGGTAGTGTAATCACCTTGTCCAAGCTCGTTTGTGCTGACCAGGAAAATCCCAAAGTTTTCTCCAACTAAATCGTAAGTCTTTGAATTTTGCACATAAAGGAAAATTCATGAGTGAGTCATCCTCGTCATGAGTTTTGCTTTGTACTTGATTCGAATTTATTTTTTATTTCAAAACAAAACTACTATTTGAAAAAGGGGGTGGTTTTGGGTTCTCCAGAATATTCAGCAACTAAATATAGTTGGCCAAGCCAAATTTGTGCAAAGACAACAAGTCATTGCCTCCGCGGAGGTTTTTCCGAATTTGTTGTTTTGTTTTAAATTTTACAAAATGAAAAATTGGTGATTTTTTCATAAATAAACGTAAATTGGGACCCAAAATATTGCACAATATTTTACGATCGCTTCCCCCTCACGATGAGTAACGCGCCTTTGTGTCACTCACCCTCACTATCAACAAATTTATGAGTAAACATTTTATATAATCAAAAATCGAAAACCTTCCGGTTTTAAAAAATTTAATGCCACAAAAATCGGGCAACAGTTCATTACGAGCTGCGGGTGCGATCGGACTTGAAATCTATTTTAACAGTTAACAATTTTTTTTTCGTTGCAGTTAATACGGACATTAGTGCGTGAACGCGAAAATCGCATTTCGCGAACGGGAGTGTGAAGTGCCGAGTACGAATCTTCGTGGAAAAGCTTGATGCTAGCTTTCTAATTAATCGCGAATCATTTTTTTTAATTCTTAAGTGAAAAATTTGTGTTTCCTAGTGTTTTCTTACAAAAATTTTCGGTCGAAATCGTTAAAAAAATGTGCAAGTGTCCGGGTTGGTGAGTTATGGACGATGGACGATGGGGAAGCTGTTATGGTCAATAGGAATAATGCAAAAGGACTTCAGTGAAAAAGGTAATTTGACTTGAACCATTCTCATCTGAAATGATAACTAACAAAGAATTTTCTTTATTGTTGCAGGTAGGGTCCACGTCGTGGGTTTAGCTGCAATTCAGGTTAGTACGCTCTCTCCAGTGATGTAGCCAGTGAATTGTGTAAAATTGTGAAAACTGCATTTTTCTTTAAGTGCACGAAGTGTAGTTTGGTAAGTAAAGTTTTTCTTACGATCTGAAGTAATAAATTACAGATAACAAATTTTTGTTCAACAGCTGGTTAACATAATTGCATTAATAATTTCAGTCAGTGAAAATATTTCTCCAGTGATTTAGCTAGTCAATCGTCGAAAATTTAATAAAATGCTTTTTTAAATGAACGAAGTTATGGTTGGGCAATAAGTCGGAAAGGAATTTTAGTATGTTTTGAAGTAAAAATTAATTGATTTTTGTTTTAAACGAATTTATATTTCTTGTAGTTACTAATAGTACAGTAGCGGTGGCTCGGAATTGGCTATAATAATGAAGCTATAACTAAGAGGTATTCCATACCCTCCAGACCCCCGATTTGAACTAAAGCAACATATTATGGATAATGGAAAATTAATAAATTATTCTGAAAAAGTAAGCAGCTTAACCTTTTTTTATAATATAAATTTGAATGCTTGAAAAATTTTTTGGTTTTGAGCAAAAGTGGAGGTAATTAAAACGGTCGGCTAAAGAAAATTAGAATGTCAGAAACTTATTTACTTTTAAATTATTATTTAAAAAAAATTTTAATTGTCCGTCGGCACTTCACGTTTAGCAGCAATTTTTTGCGTTACTTTAAAAATATAGAAAAACGGAGAATTACCCAGCTTGTCCGCTGGCGGGCTTTCCAGCTAGTATTCAATAATTCAATAACAAAAAATTTTAAAATTGTAACTATGATCATTGAAAACCAAGAGAGAGCAAGCATGGGTAATGAATATGATTTAACTGAATTGACTTACAAATTTTGTTGCAAATATAAGTAAAGAAAGGCCACAAATTTTAATTGGTTAATTTAATTAAGGTCAGATCAAATAAATTTAATTTATTTTATATTTTATTTACACAAGCATAATCGGCTTGCGATTGAACTGAAAGCGTTTACTTTGGTAACTGAAAAAATGAATAAAACCATTACAGGATAAAGAGATTAAGCGTTTCAGAGGTATCCAGTTGTTTATTAATATAACTATTAATTAATATAATGTTTCTAATTATGATTAAAATAATAATTGTGTTACAAAGGAAATACACGTTTGTTTTCATTACAAAAATTGCATTCACTATTTTAAGGTTTAGCTTTGCAAGGAAACCAATACTGAAATCTTATTTAGTCCTGGATAAGGAATACCTACTACGTACGAGTAATCTATATAATATGTAGTTTATGTGGGAAACCTGGCTGAAGTTCCATTCCCAAGTTTACGTTTAGTCAGCAAGTAATGACTAGGACATGTCGAGATAAATTTGAAAATTATTATGGTATTTATTAAATTCAGAATAAAATTCCTAAATAAATGCTGGGTGTTTAACATAAGCAGATTAATAAAAATATCATTAGAAACTTTTAGTATATTAGAAAGTGTGCAATTACCTGAACCTCCGTAGTGAATATTTGATGATGAATTTGGTAAAATCTAAACAGTTATTAACTCCTTAATCGGAGGATATAAGTTATTGGAGCAGAAAGTCATTGAACGTTAACGATAACGTCAAACTTGATTTGGGTACAAATAATGTGTCGACCAATAATATTAAAAGTAATTGAAATTTCTTGAAATATACCCAATACAATCTCTTTTCGTTAATTTGTAATTCAGTCTGGAATTGGCAATCTTGCAAATTATCTCTTCTCGCCGGCATGAGGGTTCATTATTAGCCAACTGACCCGCACACAGATAATAAACTTCGTGAAAGAACTAAACTAAAGTTTTTCGTTGTGAACTGAGACTTTGGATTTGTTTGCCAAATGGTACACGACAGACCAGGATAATCGCGGTTAAATTTAAATTTAATTAATTTTAAAGATCAGGAGGTTACGGTGAGTGCTCGTTTACCTTTAAAACGCCCAAGGGAGCGTAATTTAACCACAAATTTATTAACTTAGTCTTACCTTTTTACTCGAGTGTTTGTGATATCTGGCTGGATGTAACATGCACAAGTAACGATCCACTGCCATGCATATTAATATTACAGCAGATTGTTGACTAATAGCACCGCGTAGAAGAGCCTGTAACAAAATAACACGTTAATACAATAAGCTATTAATTTACTCTACTTGCTTTGATCGTTGCTTTCAAAATTATGTTCTACAAAGTAAATCACTAAAATAATAAATAAACATTTGACGAACTAAGCCTGTTACTCAGTGGCGGATGGTAAGGAAAACACAAGATATCCTTATAGGTCGCACCGGAGGGTATGGAATACCCCTAGTATATCGGCAACCGTATATGCTTGGGTGTACGTTAAACGTTACTTTAACGTTAAAATTCCGTCGTATTAACGTTACCCTATTATTGCGAGGTTGGTTGTTTACGCAACCATCGCGCAGATGCTAGAAAAAAATCACTAAAACCGCAATGGACAAATAATAGAAATTGTACAAATATTGAAATGTCAGCTAAAACAACAAATTTACTTTTTCACTTAATTTGCGAGAAAATTCGAAATAAAAATGAAGTAAAACTTGTAGTTTGATGCAGTTTATTTTAGATCCGACAAAAAATTCGGCAAAAAAGTTCTTTAAAATGATTGATACATTTTTGATGAGTCCATTTTACTTAATGTAAAAAATTACGCGCCAGGAAATGTTCAAATTCGAGCTGAAAAGTTGATGAATAGATGAATTTCAACACAAAGACCAAACTACTTTTTCAATTTTGCGTATCCACAACGATCGCGAGTTAAATTTTATTTAAAGGTAATTAAATGAATAGAACTAGGATGTTTTGTTCTTTTCCGAATTTTCAGCGTCTGCTGGAAGAGATAATGGGATTCTTAATGAAAATCAATTACTTAGTTATCTTATTTTTTAACTTAACAATTTTTATCTCCCGTCCATAGGTATTATGAATAATCATCCAAGTCGAATAAATAAATTAAATTTTATTTTCACAATGAAAAGTTTTCTTCTTTTTCGATTTTTTAACAAGAAATTTAAAATATTTAAAGCGGCTTAGTAAGAATATGTAAAAAGTTTTTTGTTTTCAATTTTAAATTTTTTACTTTAATTTTATGTAACAAAAAAGGAGGTGAATGCGTTTGATTTTTAGGGAATTTGTAAGTTCAGCTCTCTCGACTGCCTTTCCAAAGTTCATAAAACGACATTCATTGTTGTTAAATTGTGTACGAAAAATATGCCAGAAAATTGAAGTCATTTACATGAATATTATAAGATCTTTAATTTTATCTTTTATGTCTTTAAGTCCTTTTAACTTGCGTTATTGCAATCTCTTGCCAGCTGCTAAGAATATATAACAATGGAAGTCGAAGCGCATTTGAATGCCAGCATTAATAAATTTTTCCATAAATGTATTACTGCAACGATAAATTTACATTTTTCGGAATTATATTAAAAAAATTTCAAATCCATGCAGACCGGAGACTGTAATTACATTTTTGTGGAAACCCTAAGGTTTGGATTCGATCTCATTAAACCACGGTGTTAATGAATTCAGTTCTGTTAATTGAAGGTAAATGCAAGAAGAGCATTGTTAAATTTGTAATTGGGTAATCGGAGAACATTGCGAACTTGTATGTAGCAGCATTGCTCGATCAATTTTCGATCACACGCCATTAACCACACCAAATGGAACAAAATGCATTCAAAATGGGTTCAAAGAGGTTACCATTTGACACTGATGTATGTGCTCCAGCACTTAAACCTAGAATCCTTTTAAATACGTTTTATATAACTGACTTTACGTCTTCATAACATAAACCACCAGAGAAAATCAGATAAAAGTGAAATTTTAGGTAATGCAGATTTTATTTAAATTGCCTCCAAAATCGGATGCTAGGCATTTAAATTTCTCTACAAAGCTCCTACAAATGTAACTTTAAAATCACGGAAAATCACCTTAAATTAATCTGTAGGGACGACACGTTCGTTACTCTCAAGCAATCGCTCACTTCCAACTTAATGTGTATTTGTTTTATAAATATCAACTTTTAAAAATTAAATTCAATTAATCTTACAAGAAAAAGAAACATGCAAACTGCTTATTTATGCTGAGAATCTCACGAAAAGTATCGTAAATTTATCAAAAATAGAAAAAAACATCTCAATATATATATATTTTTCTATCTGACTGAAAATGATTAAAAAAATTAATCGAAAAAAATTTCGATCTAAATAATTTCACTGAAAAATATTTAATTTTCCTGGGTGAGACTGCAGGTCGAACAATGTCACTTTCGTGCTCTACATGGCTAAACACTGCTGTACGCCGACTGTGGCAATTAGTTACAACTACAATTGTGTTATTGCATAAAGCGGAAGACAATTGCATATCAAAGGATATCCAGGAAGTAAAAACCCATCTTAGGTCAGACGATGCATGCATTGCAGTAAATGGTAAAACAATAATATTATGTATTATTTAGTATTCTGTATTCCGTGAATAGCATTTAGTTAATTTAATATAACATCAGTAGAATTTATTGTACTAATTTTACTTCGTTGATGATGATGATAATAATAATTATTATTAGTGATAATTACAATTTATTACTGTATTGTGTAATATCAACATTTTGATAATATTAAAAAATTCAATACACAAATTAATTCAACCAATAAAATCGATATTATTTTTGAGCTTTCAGCGTCAGAAAATTTATTTGTTACAAATTATTAATTTTCTATTAGAATTCTAATATTGGTTTATTAGATTTACCTTAATAATTTTTATTTTCGTTTTAAGAAAACAAACGTGTTTTATTCGGAGCAAACGTACTTTTTGTGACTGAGTGTAATTATCACACTGAAAAAAATTTTTAACAATTTTAATACAATTTCTAATTGTAAAAAACAATAACGTGTTTTATTCGGAGCAAACGTACTTTTTGTGACAGAGTGCAATTGTCATTCTTTAATTAAAGCGGATTCCAACCCCACAGTACCACCAATCTGGTGGTGTCTTGTGACGACTTGTATAAGTCTGAGAAAGATTTCCCCACTCCCGATGCACTGAAAAAAAAAATAAAAAAGACTGTATATAGGCAGGGCCGGATAAACCATGGGTTCAATGGAGCCGCCGCGCCGCACCCAGCGCAGAATTCTGTAAAATTAAATTTTAAATAAAAGAAATAAATATTTGAATGGCGACTACAAAACGCTTAGCGAAAATGAACAAATTGTAGTTAAATTAATATTTTCTTTGATTTAATTGGTCAAGTCTGTTTTTCGAGCTCTGATACCACTTCTGCTGAATTTTTTACAAAATAACCTCCTGAACCCCCTTTCGCCCATCACCCACCGCTTTAAGGTGGGTTTTTATCACTTTTCGATCATTTTGAGGGATGAAAACGTTTATTTTACCCTTTGCATTTCTTTTGGTAAACTAGAGAGGTGAAAAGTTAATATTTGTAGCAAGAAAGTTGATTTGGGAGAGGATGTGTTCCCAAAAATTGAATAAAAATCATTAAAAATTATCGATTTTTTCCGTTTCATTGCTCAATTTTTCGCTTATTAGCTTAGGGCCTCCCTCGTCCTCCTCCAAACACCCCCAAATAATAAAAATTTTTGTTTTCTTTCAATATTCGCGATTTACATTAAACGAACGCCATCACGCGGAAAAATATTAAGTTAGTCTTATACGTATAGTTGGTATAAAAAGTTTTGTTT
This sequence comes from Cantharis nigra, assembly GCA_958510845.1. NCBI lineage: Eukaryota > Metazoa > Arthropoda > Insecta > Coleoptera > Cantharidae > Cantharis > Cantharis nigra. The sequence continues at coordinate 44,930,697 of OY294030.1, read as the reverse complement.
ATAAACAAATTGTTTGCATTCCTGTTGTATTTTATTTTATGAACCAGATGGAAAGTCCGTCCGCGGACGGGCATCTAGATGCTAGACGGTGGATCTCTTTTTTAGCGGTATAATATTAAACATTTAACCATATCAATATTTTAGAGACCCCAAAAAATGAACTGTACACTTTAGTTCTGAAAAACGTTTAGTGCATTTTTTGGGTTTTCTAAAATATTGATATGGTTAATATCGAGTTACACGTATCAATAGATTATTAAACAATTAATTTCGTTTCCCGCTACTGGGTGATTCCCCGTTTTTCTATATTTTCAAAGTAACGCAAAAAGTTGCTGCTAAACTCTGAGCAGTAAGGCTCTTAAATAAATGTTTTTCCAAGCTTTAATATTCTTTAGCCAAAAGTTTAAATTTCTCTCACTTTTGCTTAAAAATTCAAATTTCCCGGTTTTTCCGGGAATTATAAATTCCCTATCTTCTCCAAGTATTCTAAAAAAATGAAAATCCTGCGATATGTACCCAGACCCCCCGGTTTACAATTTTTACTTTATATTTTTGTATTATTTTTATAAATTAAATTAATTATAAATTATTATAAATAAATTAAAAGTAAACCGGGGGGTCTGGGGGGTGTGGATCACCATCCAGTACATATCGCAGGATATCCATTCTTTTAGAATATTGGACAAATATTTTTAGTCCTAATTTTAGTTTAACATATTTTTCGGTTGGTAAAAAAAATCCACCAATCCAATGATTTTTTTTCAGCAAAAAATGACACGCTGTAGCAGGAGTAGCATTAGCGTGCTGGGATTTTATATATTAGGATTATCATTTCACCGCGGTTTTACGATGAAATAATTCAGAATTAAACTTAAAACAACATCAATTGTACGTAATACAGCCGCCATGTTGTTGACATTTAGCAGCGTCATGAGCGCCACCAACGGTAAGGTAAATCGTGAATATTCTATACAATATATTATTTAGTATTGAAAGCGCCATTTACTTATTCTGCACCCGGCGCTGAAATAGCTTGATCCGGCCCTGTATATAGGACCTCTGGTGTTGAGTCGGTAAAATTAATTTTCCTTCAGCGGCACTAAAGTAAGACAGTTGCGTTGAAGTTGAAAGTATCAGGTTTTAATTTTGAAAATGATTATGTATTATTGTATTTTTGTCTTTTTTCAGTTCCGGTTCTAGACAACTTTGAAACACTTGTTGCAGTTAGTATCCAAGCATTTGACCGAATTTTTTTGGCCGACAATCATTTAGACGACAGTTTTTGCTCGATACATAATTTGGCCGACAGATTATTTGGACGACCACTTTTTGGTCGACAGTCATTTGGCCGACTGCTATTTGACCGACAATTATTTGGCGGCAATCACTCCCCCCCCCCCCCCGAGTAATATTAGGTATGATTAATGATTACCCAATAAAACGTCATATCGAATCAGGTCAAAAGAATTTTCGGTATTTACTTATTAACGTCAAAAGTGAAATGAATGAAGATATTTTGTTTATTTTATAATATTTAAAAAAAAGACTCTGGAATTGGACCTAGGAGACCTTCAGTTTAAACCCAACGGATCTTATAGAAATATTTCATTGATTTCTAATGAATATTTCGTATTGCATGTTTTTTTTAGTTTGATTTAAATAAAACAATATAATTTATTTATTGTCCAAAAAATAAATAATGTCAGCTAAATGACTGTCGGCGAAAAACTGTTCGGTCAAGTAATTTTCGGTCAATGACAGTGGATCGTTGCAGTTACCGCTTTGCTTGCTCCTTCTGATAGATAACAAGCGAGAGAATTTAAATATATTTAAAGAGAGAAAATTAATAAACTGTCCCTCCTGTCTTTACCTTTCAACTTTGAATATTATCTTTTTGTTGTCGTTGGGATATTTTTTGTGACGTTAAATTATTGTTGAACTTCATTGTAACGTCGAAGTCATCAATCATCAATCGAGTGGAATGTCGCAACTAGTACTTCCATGGTTGTGTGGTCTTTGGAAGTTTGTCTGATATTTTTGCGAATTTGAATGATAAAAGAATTGGATCTAATTGACACATTCTATATCAAGCTGAAAGTTTTGATATTTCACGCAAATTTTGTTTTTAAATACTAGCTTGCACGAAGTTATAGATTATGAAAGCAATCATGGATAATGAATTTGATTTAAATTCTTGTTTTCTGTTCTGCTGTTTTGATGATAAAGGACAGCTCTAACCAAAAGAAATATAAAGGAATTGGAACAGTTACATTTTCATTGTTCAATTTTTATTCAGTTCTGAACAAAGTTATCTGAGTTAGTTGTGTTTTTTAGTTATCTTGATTAAACCTAGACTGAGTTTCTAAACAAATCACGACTCTCGCTCACGGTCCGAGTACAGCTGCTGGAAGGCAGGAAACTGCCTTACTTTTTACACCAACTCCAGTGGAGCAAAGAAGTACTTGATTCTATTTATTTCACTTTTTATTATTTTTTAACTGTAATAATTTAAAATTATTTTTAATAAATAAAATAAATAAAATTGTGTAGTTGAATTGTTTAAATGCTGAAAGCTTTGTTGCATGTGGTGAGTCTATTTTCAAAAACTTACGATGATAATGTGAGATTAAAATTCTATTCGTATTTTCCAGAGAGAATTCCAGTCGTTGAAAATTCATTTAAGTGTAGAGATTTCGTATTAGAGTTATTTTGTAAAAATGCATAAATAAAATCTGGAAAAGTCAAATCGGTGCCATTGGTACTGTCTGCATCGGTTAAAAGCTGAAATTAATTTTTATATCCCTGACGAATATCGGAAATAAAATTGCAGTGAGGAAAAATTTAAAAATTAAATTTTTACTTCAAAGTAAAATTTTTAAAATACTTCGACGCTGTGATCGATTACGAATGGTTAAAAGGAATGGGGTATTTGTAATGAAATTATAAAAGGAAGAGTGCAACGTTTTTGTATTGACAATAAATAAAATTGAATTTCTTTAGCGATTACTGACCTGTATCTGACAAACTATTTCACCGTAAGGCCAACATCGTCGTAAAGAAGGAACTATAGCGAATGGAGTCACAAAAAAGCCCATCGCTAAATCGTTACTTGCTAGAGACGTTAACAGATATCGAGGCTGAAACAAACGAAAACGTAAAGTTTTTTATTTTCACTTTTCCATTATAACTGCGGTTATAGAGGTGGAACAGCAAAATTTTCGACTTACTTGAGAATGAATATATTTTGAGTATCTCCTACTGTTGATAACGATAATAAGTACGGAATTCGCTACCAGAACTCCAGTCGTTAGCAGAAGAACAATGATAGATTCGATAACATCTCCGGCTCCTAACTCTTCAAAAAAACTGACTTTTATGTATCTTGAATGTGAGCAACTGCTGTTTTGTAAAGAAGGGGCTATCAAAATTGTAGTCTTGTGATTCATTGTAATTTGTTTTCACTGTATATTACAACGTGATGCACATTTTAAGCTCGTTAAATTTTTCATTTTTATCACCGAACAATAATTAACAAAAATAGTCTTAGGTTTTTCAGTATTAAACCTAGCACCGACATTGATAACCACCAAACACTGATCTTCCTATTATCACACATAATTTGACATAATTGGAGGTGCGATGGATCACGACCTCCCAGAATCTGAAAATTAAAAACCAAAATTAGTTCTTCATTTGAAAAAGCTCAAGCTTAATTTATATTTAATGACTTTTATTGTCCTATATTACACATTTTTTATTTCCCAGCTTTCGAAAGCTTTTCAAAGTCTCATATCCAGTCTTATAAATTTCTAAAAACATCAAAGAATTGAAGTTTCTACAACTATTGTTGCACTCCTACTCTATATTAAATTCTTTATTCGAAGTATTGCGAAATAAAATAAAACTCAATTTTCTTTCAGCTTAAAATTGCAATTTTACAATTATTTTTCAAAAATTAATTAATCTTTTTTGCTACTACGCATTTTCAAAATACCTAACTAACTGAATGGTCAAAATATTTATTAATATGTAGCCCGAAAAATTTAATTACGGATTTCTCAAATACTACTCGGTTCAGACATTCTTTTTGGAATAAATTTTCAATTTAATCGAATAGCAACATCTATATAATAATTATTAGGGTGGCCGTTATTTTCCAAGTTGGTTTTTTTTGCTGCCACTAATTTTTAAGTTTTTCCACACAAAAAATATCCAACCCAAAACACTGTTAATTTTCTAATTAAACCGTGCCGAAATCATGTTGCAATTCCCATTTAAACAACATGGGATTTTTGGACTTTTTGTATTTAATTTTTTTTCTCTAAAACAAATAAGGTTACAGCAATGCCAAATGTGTATTTATATAGAGAATTGAACGCTTTACAAAAAAGATATCTTATGATTTTTCGATAAATTCACTCCTTCGAAAGTTATTCAATATTAAAGTGGTATTAAATTCCCATTTAAATAACATGGGATTTTTGTACTTTTTATATTTAATCTTTTTCTCTGAAACAAATATGGTAAAATTCACAAATAAACAATGATCAATATATATTTTTATAGAGAATTGAATGCTCAACAAAAATGATCTCTTATGATTTTTCGATAAAATGTTTCCTCCGAAAGTTATTCAAGATTAAAGTGGTATTCAAGGTGGATACTATAGTTTTCTTGGATAACTTTCGGGGGAATGAATTTATCGAAAAATCATAAGAGATCTTTTTTGTAGAGCGTTCAATTCTCTATACAAATACACACTGGTCATTGCTGTAACCTTAATTGTTTCAGAGAAAAAAAAATTAAATGCAAAAAATTCAAAAATCCCATGTTATTTAAATGGGAATTTAATACCACTTTAATCTTGGATAACTTTCGGGGGAGTGAAGTTATCAAAAAATCAAAAGAGATCTTTTTTGTAGAACGTTCAATTCTCTACATAAATACATATTGCTCATTGCTGTAACCTTAATTGTTTCAGAGAAAAATCTTAAATGCAAAAATTCCAAAAATCCCATGTTATTTAAAAAGTGGAATTTAATACCATTTTAATCTTGGATAACTTTCGGGGGAGTGAATTAATCGAAAAATCGTAAGAGATCTTTTTTGTAGGGTCTTCAATTCTCTATATAAATATACATTGGTCATTGCTGTAACCTTAATTTTTCAGAGAAAATATTTAAATGCAAAAATTCCAAAAATCCCATGTTATTTAAATGGGAATTTAATACCACTTTAATCTTGGATAACTTTCGGGTGAGTGAATTTATCGAAAAATCGTAAGAGATCTTTTTTGTAGGGCCTTCAATTCTCTATAGAAATACACATTGGTCATTGCTGTAACCTTAATTATTTAAAGAGAAAAAAAATTAAATGCAAAAAGTCCAAAATGGGAATTTTAATACGATTTCGGCACGGTCTAATTACAAAATTAAGAGTTTTTCAAGGTTGGATATTTTTTTTTCGAGCAGCAAACAAACCAACTTGGGTAATAACGGACACCCTAATAATTATTGTAAGCAACAGCAGCTTGAGATTTTTTACTTGAGAATATTTTTCATTATTAATAAAATAATTAATATTTTAACAATGCAAATGTTATACTCTAGACTAGAGAAAGGTGTTCTAGGGTTAAATAAAGGGACGGCTATAAAGCATCTACGAGGAAAACAAGATGTACAAGGAAGCTAAGAAAAAGACAAGGCTGATCCGGGACGGAGTAGACCGGTGAAATTAATCCTGTATAAGGGGAATGAAGCAATTAATTGTTAAAATTAATTATAAATTTATGTTGGAAACATTGAAGGCGAAAATAAAGGAAAAAGTCTGAATTGTCAATACTACTAACTAGAGGATATTGTTCCCTGCGGTTTAGTTTAGTGTTAATTAAGGACGACGAAAGCTATAGAATGTCCATTTTATTTGATAAACAAGTCATCAATATGCAGTCGTCGGAAGGAAATCGTGACTTGATATTTCGACGAAAATTGGATAACATCATACGAAAAGCTAGTATAGCAAATTTTTTATCGTATTTTTTAAGTATACTTTCCAAGTTCAATAAACTTCAAAACTTTTCGAAATAATATACGGGAAAAATCGATGTCACAGTTTTTTATATTTATTACTTTTTTTAGTGCAACTAAATTCGGATCATTTTTCAATAAAGTTTCATCAAAACGCAAACACGAAATATTCTCGAGTCAAAATTTGTTTTGTTTTTACAAAGGAAGCTTTCGGTTAGGTAATCTCCCTGAAAGGTTCAAATAAGTAACTTGTTGAAGCTGACGTGTTTTGATCGGTGGCTTTATGTAGTAAACCTAAAGCGCATGGGTTTTTAAATACGGCTAGGTTACTTTCGAGTTTAATTAAGCACGATGTTAAGCATGAGTGCTATCTCAGATTGAAAAGCTTTTCTTAGCCTCAAGAGTTTGTTAATTCCTTCTTTGTAAATTTTACAATTTTTAAAATTTCTTTGTACTCTTCAGATTAACTTTCTTAACAGAACAAAACTCTTATTCCTTTATCCTCCCAAAAAGATTATAAAATTATATAGATTTTTGCTGCCAGTGTTAACCTCTTCGTACTCTAAATTGCAATTTTAGCCTGTTAAGCCACAATAATGACATTTTACCAATAAAGTTCTAGTTTGGCAGATTTCGAGTCAATTTATCTCACCTACCAACAAGTAGAAACTACACTTCTCACTAGTTGATCGAAAATGCTTGTTACCGAAATCCGTTTATCCTGGCAAGCATTTCGGTCCTGAAAATAGCGGTTTACTGTAAAGTTTTCTAATTAATTTCAGGAGTTATGTTTTCCCAAAATTATGTTCAGGTATGTCGATATGTGATTCTTAAAAAATGCCAGTTATTTGTTTTATTTTTTCCATTTTCCTATTTTGCATATATTTTTTATTCATAGAAGTGTTCCCTAACGCAAACAAGCAATTTGTAAGATTATGTTCCGGAAGATAGTCTACATTTTTAAAGGTATACCGCATGGTTTTGCGATTTCAGCCATAAATTTTCTTTATTTATTCTAAATAACCGCAATTTGTCTATGAAGTACCGAATTTTCGTGTCATTATCGGAATTTATAAAATATCGCTCATTGGGGGTCAACCTAACAGTTTGAAAATTGTAAAAGCTCAGCAGAAGTACCCCAATAGACTCAATTAACTTTGTCATTTCCGAGATTATTGAAAGGAATTTTCCAAATATAAAAATTAAATTTGAAACCCAGAAATATTTAATTAAAAAGGTTTCTTGTTAGAATCTTACTACAATCCCATCGGGAAAGCATCATTAGTAAATAATGGGCAATTAAATTTAAAGGAAACTTTTATATGTACAATTGAAATCGAAAATATGTTCCAGATTAATAAGAAAAACAGCAGGTAAATAATACGAAACGTTAGGAGAGATTTTATTTTTTAATTATAGAAATTTCACCCCACCTCTTCCTTTGGATTTCCGCGGTAGCTTACACTAAACCACCTTTCGAGTTTCTAGTAAGCTTTCGGTACCCATAGGCTATTTTACGATTTTTTATCTAACCGACTAGATATAAACTAAAGGGCAGGATTAAAATTTGGGATGAAGCAAATTAGCCTTTAAAGAGCGAGTGGCGGTCGATTTGGCTCTGCTTAAGACGGTAGGGTTAAGAAACCGAAGCTATTCATCCGTATTAGTTGTATATTATAATTATAGTTTGGTTTCTCCTAAGAATTTAATATCCTCTGATTAAAAGGATGGGTATCCTCCTTTCAGTAGGTTTAATTAACGTTTTTGCGTTTGTTTAAAAACAAAAGTTGTATTTGTGGTCCTGAAGGACTGCGTATGTAAAATTTCAGGGAATGAAAGAAAGGGTGCGATAATATGGAACAAATTGTGCGGTTAATAACTTCAAAATGAATCCTTTAAAAATTTCCCTATATTAAGTAAATAGATAGCATTCATTATAATGTTCTTGTTTTAATTACTATGCTCAAGCAAGGTCTGATTTCGTGTTTTGTGAAGAAATAAGGGTAGCACGTAATAGCGAAATAATTTGAAAAGCCTGAAAACGCATTTACAAGTAAAACTCATCTACATACATGTAGCTCGGTTAAATTAACTTGAATTTATCAAAATTAGCTGTAAACGACGTAATCCTACATAAACGCGCGTGTTGAAAATATCTTACTCATTTTCATAACTTTTTTTTTTCAAAATGAAAACTCGCAGATTTTCGTAAATTTACGATAATGGCAATTTAAGCAAATCTTTTTTAGCCGAATTACTTCATTAATTAACTTCAATCGGTTTTTAATTAGAAAAATTTTGACTTTTTAATGCTTTTAAAAATTAACCACGCTACATTACACTCAGTCAATTTTTTGAATTTCAATCGTTCATTTAATACAAATTGATCGTCCTTTAGCTACTTTTCTAATTAAATTTCGCATCCGGAATTATTCTTTAATTATAAAACTTTTCAATAGATTTCTTTTTAATAAATAATGATTCGAAATTATTGAGAAAAGTAAGAAAGGCTCTGTAGAACTATTTCAGTCTTTCAGGCTATTCAGGATATTTATAATTTATGCAAAAGTAGTTAGTTTTCTTTCTACTTCTACAAACGCCTGGAGATAATTGCAAGACTAGGATAAAATAAAACTTAAGAAATGGATTCCTTTCTTTTGTACACTAAAAGTGATAAGTCTGAAACTTTAATAATTTTAGTAAAAAGTTTTAAAATTAAAAGCTTTTTTATAAAATTAAATTAAGCATTAAAGTTGGAATGGGTTTAGCCAGAACTATAACTACTTCTAGCCCTTAATTTACAGTTGTAATTAATACCGCTCTCAAGGGTTGAATTAAAAAGCCAGTTTGTCCGTTTATGTGACTGTGATAGAAAGTTGTACTCGAAGGACCTAAAATATTCAAATTACTTTCCACTGCATTTTATTAATAAGACGTAAAAAAGTGTAATTACAATGGTTGGCCTTTATTCGGGAATAATGTAAACAGGGTTAAGAAAATAATCCTTGTATCTCTCTTTTCCCATTCCAGGATAAGCAAGTTAAAAAATAAATTGGTTACTACGTTCCTATTCAAATTTGGGTTTCATGCAAATTTAATTTAAGTTATATTAGGAATACGGTTTTGTTGCAAAAAGCTATCGCCAAGTTCATTATATTAAAAAACTTTTGTACTGCAAAAATAATTCCGGCTAGAGCGTTTATCATCATATGTTGGTTGGCTAAAGTAAACATAAATAATTTTTCGCACCCGGTGAAGTCCCCATTGCAATCTCGTCACGTCAACCGCACTTTATTGATTCACATTAGCAATTGTGTGACCACATTTGCTGCACGAAATAATGAAGTTTAGAAAATTGAAGAAAATACATTATTTATTGCCTGCTTCTTTTATTTCGAAATCCGAAACGTATATTATTATTACATTTTCCTTTTTTCAAAATGCTATCTTTTCATAAAAGTTCTGCGACTTGAAATTTACTGCACAACAAAACATTAACTGTCTCTATTTTTATGAAAGGGCACCGTCAATGGCCGAATCAAAATTTATATCTTTTTCGAGTTAGTCAGCCATTAGCACTTCCTAATCTTAAATAGTCAAAATGTCATTGTGAAGTAGCAAAAACTTGTTTTCAACACTTTATTCTGTTTGTGCGTGCGTTAACCTTAAATGTGACGCAAAATATCGTTAGACATTTAAATAAGACAAGATAAATGTGTCTACTAAAGTAAGTAACTTCGCTTCCTGAATGTTATGTAAATAGTTTGCTTTTATTACCCCAAAACTTTGTTCAAAATCGCTTGTACGCCGCACACACCAAACATCGCGCAGACTGATTTTCAAAATTGTCACAAAATTATTGTTATGGTTTACACATAAATAATAAACCCACTTCAAAAATAAGTCCCGAGTTTTTCATCCGAAACTCGAGTGACGATGTCGTTATCAACATTTTCTTTTAATTTCATTTTCCCTCCTCTAATACTGACCATATGCTTTTAAAGAACTATGGGCAAATATCAAGATTGATTTCTTTCAGAATTTAAAGGAGCCCGCACCATTCTTATAGGAAAATGTCTTTCTGCAGATTTGGCTCATTTTTGGATATGTTGTACTTCTCATCGTTCTGAACAAATGTCTCAATGTCCCCAACTTTGGGGACATACAGTGGCTAATGAAAGTATTGTAACAAATTTTTGCAATTTGTTTAATTGCTGAGTGCGCCCCTGCTTAGAATCTGATTGGGGGGATTGGAGTTTGCGTTTTGAAAACGCCAGAGCGCAATTTCCGGGACTTTTATTTTTTAACTTTGGTTATGCGTGCTAGTGCTTTTGTTATCTCATCAAATTTTTGAGTAAGTTTTTACTTTTGAAACTTTATTTGTGAATATGGGCATTAGTCATCTATTTTCGATCTGTTGTTTTGCGCAGACTGGGAATTTCGAATTTGCTTCCGAATTGCCGAATATTATTTTAAATAATTTGCAATGATAAATTATTTTGTATGGATCCCACTTCATTGCGAGTTGTCATTGATAGCTTTATCTTAACGTTAAATATTATTAACAACGTTTAATATTTAATTTTATAATTAAATTTATTTAATTATAAAATTATTAATTATGCCAAACACCTCATTGGAAAATATTTCTCATCTGAATCTACGTCAATTCGAGGTATTTGATTTAAGAATGTACTGGAGGGCATTCCATGCCCCCCAGACCCCCCGGATTGACATATACGTTTTGAATTTAAAAAGCATTGGGGACATACAGTGGCTAATGAAAGTATTTAAACCCTCCTATGTTGACAATGTAAATTGCACATTTTGAAACCGTTTTTTGACATATAAAAATCGCTCTTACAGTAAATCTTTTTGGGCCTTTTTGTTATAAATTTTATTGTCTTTAATTTTATATCTATACATTTTCTAATTTTGTCCCCCCCCCCTTTTCGACTGGCAGCGACTTACAGAAAACTCTGTAAAATACAAAAAATATTATAGTCTTTAAATACCGGCATGCGCGTGCAAAAATGGTATAAGTCTATTTTTGGGAAAATTGAGTCAAGTGCATAAGTAGGTTGCTTTTATGATTCTGCATCTGTGTGTAAAACGATATTAGTCTAATCGATTTTTTAACGGTCAAAATTTGTTTGTGAAATTCGGTATAAGTTCAAAATTTAAACAAATATTTTGTTCAAAGAGGTATAACTTGACTTATACCTTTTGACATAGGAATTCTGTGGTGAGTAGGAAAAAGAGTATAAGTCAAACTTTGAGATATGTGAAAAAAGAGGTATAATCCTTACTGCTATTATTTATACTTACTTTATAACTGACGTAAACGGTTGAGAGCCGATTTTCGACTTATACTCTTTTTCCTACCCACCACAGAATTATATAACAGTTTCGTTGTGCAAATACAAAATACTTATACAATTTTGCACGTTTAATTTTTTTTTACTTCATCAAAACATTTTGTAATATTATTTATTAAAAAAAAAATATTAAAAATCGATGTAGTTCGTTTATTACGAAAAATAAATAAAAATTAACTGAAATTATATAGTGCAAAATGATATAAGTGGAAATATTTTTTATGTCCAAAGTATAAGTCGGTCATTTTTTTATAAATTGTATTTTTTAACTAATTTTAAAATAAAAATTTAAATTATGAAAAATTGTAATCGGTTCAGCATAAAATTGTCGACCAATATAATATAATACAGCTTTGCCAGTTCTAGTTTGGCCGATTTACAATATTTGATTAAACGAAGATAAAAATCTAAAGATTGCAATATCTCAAAGTGCCAATTTTGGACTTATACCCTTTTGCACGCGCATGCCGGAATTCACAATGCGTAGGTGTCCATCCGGGGGGTCTGGGGAGCATGGAATGCCCTCCAGTGCACCCTATGCCAAATACCTCATTGGTAAATATTTCTCATCTGAATCTACGTCAATTCGAGGTATTTGGTAAAGAAAGAATAGTGCGGGGTCCTTTGAAAAATTTTTTTTATTTTAGTTCTGCGATAAGATAAACTAAAATGGCGAATTTGAAGGTGGAAGTGTCCGATTTTGAAGAAAATTTTATGTTGTAGTAAAAAAGAAAAAATATTGCAATAAATTTCAAAAGTGAGGTTTTATAAAAACTTCTGAAAATATAAATTAAGCGTCAAATATTGTTTTTTATTAATAATGAAAAGTTTAAATTAATATAAATAGTTTTCAACACAATTTTGAGTTAGAGAAATCTTTTTCTTATTTTGAAAAACAAAAAACAATTAGCGTACAAGAAAGTTGAAATCTTTTTCATTTATAACTATTGAAAGCCATTAAAAAAGTTTTAAGTAAATCCATTGAGATCGGATGGGTTTTCTAATAACTTACTTTTTTCGTCTAATTGCTCTCCAATATCAAATCTAATAATAACTTTAAAATAAACATTTTTACTCACAATAAAATTTTGTTTCGACGTTTTGATTTCCCATATTTAAATTAAAAAGCCCTAACGAGGGAGAGGTATTTGCAGAAACGACGATGCCTAACAGTGGCGTATTTGAAAAATGCTTTGTTTAGATTCTCGTTAATCCATTCGCGCGCGTCAGATGTAACCAAATCCTGATATATAAAATCCCAGCACGTTGATGCTGCTCCTGCTACAGCGTGTCATTTTTTGGTGAAACAAACCACTTTGATTTCCCTCACTTTTGCTTGAAAATTCAAATTTCCCGATTTTTCCTGGCGAAATTTGAAAAATTATAAATTCCTCATTTTCTCCAAGTATTCTAAAAGAGTGGAAATCCTGCAATATGTACTGGAGGGTGTTCCACACCCCCCAGACCACCCGGTTTACAATTTTACCAACCGAAAAATTGATTAAACTAACTACGATTAGGACTAACTGGGAAATTTGAATTTTTAAGTAAAAATGAGAGAAATTTATTCTTCGGATAGAAAAAATTAAAACTTGAAAAGCATATTTATTTAATTGCCTCACTGCTCATGGAGTTTAGCAGCAATTTTCTGTGTTACTTGAAAAAGTTGATTATAAAAATATAAATTCGAAACTGTAAACCGGGGGGTCTGGGGGGTGTGGAACACCCTCCAGTACATATTGCAGGATTTCCGTTCTTTAAAGAATACTTGGAGAAGATAGCGAATTTATAATTTTACAAACTTTGCCAGAAAAAACTGAGAAATTAACAAATAATCTAATTTAAATCTAAAAAATCTAAAAGTAAAGAAAATTGAAATTGGAATAGAATCTACTTTTGCTGTATGAATCTACTCAGAATTGGTAATAATTTCTACAAAAGTAAAAAATCTTTTATAAGTATTACTTATTGACTAGCGAAAAACATAAGTACTTCATGTTAACAATTCCGATAATTCCGATATTGTTAAATTAGTAGATAAACTAAAAAGGTTCGATCCCACTTTATTCTAAGTTTACTTCGAGGTTTTATCAAATCCAGTTTGTTTATCCTGCTATATAAATTCCCAGAACGCTGTTGCTGCTCTTACTACAACGTGTCATTTTTTGGTAAAGAAAAACACTCTGATTTCCCTCACTTTTGCTTAAAAATTCAAATTTCCTGAGTTTTCCTGCCGAAATTTGTAGCGGGAAACAAAATTAACTGCTTAAATATTATATCGTTTAAAAGAGATCCACCGTCTAGCTGCCCGTCTATGGACGGGCTTTCCAGCTAGTAAATAAATAATAAGCAAATAAATAAAAATAATTTAAAGTTATTTAAATTTAAAAATTTTTCTAAAGGTTTCAGAGATACAATCCGAGTCATCCTTGGGGGGCAATTGCCCCTTTGCCCCCTTCTAAATGCGCCACTGATGCCTAGATAACACATAATATTATTTGTGGTTAATGCAAATTAAATGTTTGAAATTTGAAATAAATAATATTTTTACATTTTACTAACCTCGTACGATACCCATGTCATAAGCCTACCAACTGCTAATCTAAATTTATAGTTGATAACTTGGTAATTAAAATCAGATTAACAAGAAGAAATATTTTGAAACTTAGCAATTTGCCTCTGATGTTAATCTTTGGAGTAATATGAGGAAGTTATACCGCAAAGATTTTCAAAATTTAATTAACGAAGAAAAATTAATTTTTAAATGGTAATTAAGTGCGTCTGCTGAATTTGGAAAGTTTTGATTCATACCAAGTTGTACAATAATGAACTGTTCGAGTTGGGGAGTTGCATAAAGGGATCGTTGTGTTGACAAAGTTAACATAGAAATAGTCAACAAAACTGATTTTCGTGGTTAGCTTTTCAGCAATCTTGCCCGCATTTTCAGCAATTTGTCTTTACTTAGGGTTCTAGATAAAGAAAGCTATTTTGCAATCAATGGTTTTGCTCCAATAAATCCAAGTTTGTGTTTTTCGTGCATTAAACTTATAATAATGAAAATTGTATTTTGCATCTCCAGAGTATGTTTTTCCGCAATCGATTCCCTTTCCAAACTTTTCAAACCAAAATAATTTTAAATAATCGTTACAGTAGGTAATTATTTCGGTATTTATTGAAGAACAACCATCAATTTTACACGACAACTTTGCCAGTACGAACTTTCCATTTGAAAATTCCGTTATTTTAATAATTACAATGCGAAGCAATTCATCAAAGGAAGGAACGTAATTAAAATTTAAATAATTTATCAATTATTTTGTTCGAATATTTTGGTAAATACTCAATTAATTAAAGCATTTAACTAACCCAAAAAGCGACATGGTAGTAAGCAAAAACTCTTTACATGAAAAACCGTTTCTAAATGGAAATTTTTTTGTCAAAAATTAAGAGAGCTTATAGATTTTTTTTAAATTTTCGCGAGTATTTAAATTTTCCTAGCTAATTAAGATGTAAATTTTTTTTAACTTTCTTGTTTCGGCGTTTTTGAAGTTGCTAAATGGTTTAATAAAATTCCGCCTAATTAACTTAATTAATATTATCAAATTATTAAAACCCCCTTAATTGCTCACTCTTACTTTTAAACGAACATTACTAAATTATTGCTTGTTTCGTTCTTTAACCGAAATTAAAGTTAAACAAAAGGAACGAGATTAAAAGTTATATTCTCGTAAGATTCAAATTTTCTTAGAGAAACTTTGAATTATTTTCGAGATTTGGTTGGATTTCCACCAAGTTTTCCCATTGTTTGTTGTAAGAAAATTAGTTTGATTTCGACGATTAATTTTTATTCCAAAAGTATTTTTAAACATTTTTATTCAAAATAAAATAATTTTTGAACTTGATACGTACGTGCAAATTAGATTCAAAATTTAATTTGTACCCTAAAGAAAAAAATTATCACAACATTTATTTGTTTTCGCACCACAAATGTACTTGTGTTAGGTACACACGCAAACGCGACCAGATATAGACTGCAGCATCCAGTTTTTGAAACAGACATCATCCCTTGTCACTAACATCCTTAGGGTTAGACCGGCGCACGCCCTATCTACTGCAATCATTTATTGCTTTTCTGATAACAAATTTAATGAAAATTTCCAAAAATCCCAAACAGAACCACCTTATTTCCCGGTACTGAAAATTCAATTACACTTAGCAGTAATTTTTGTTTAAATGAAACCGCAATTAGAGAAATCCAAAACTAAATATTTTGCAAATTGAAATTCTTGCGAATCTAATTAAAATCTCATGGGTCAATTAAGCTAGGAACATACTCGAAAACCAGGGTTAATATTTGAGGATAACAAGCAAATTACTCAAGTCGTTCGCTACTTTAAATATTTACGAAAATCCGATGAAAGCTATTGAAGTTAAAAAAATTAACAACCTTTCCCAAACCGTTTTTCCGGCCTCAAGCAATCATCACATTCCTCGAGCACACACTCGCACTCAAAATTTAAAATATAAATAAAAATTAAAGTCAAATAGAAAAAAATAATTAAAAAAATGATTTCTAAAATTAATATTTTGAATATCAGTTTCTGTAATGTTCTAATGTCCTTTTTGGTTCTGTGGAGTGGAGTTGTTTGCCCTTTTGATAGACTTGAAATAAAATTAAAGTTTTGATCCAGATAATAATCCAGAGGAGAATTTTTATGTTTTCCATCTATTTTACTGCATTTGCTATCTGTAGTAACGAAAAAAGAATAAGCATGCGGTTTATTAGGGAAGGGGGGGGGGTATTTAAACATTCTTCGGCATTAATTATTTCTAGAGCTTTTTAATTATAATTTTCGACCGTCTTGAAAACCGCAAAACCTGAGGCTTAGAACTTTTGGAACTTTTGCTTTACTTAGTTTTACGAAATTAATTTGTCATGTAAGTTGGAAGTACTTTAAAGTTTAATTTTCTATATTAGGTATTCTTCGAATACATTTCCCAATTGTAGGTTTGATATTTTTTTGTGTAAAGAGTTGGGACTTTTAAATTGAATAATCAATACAGATGAAATAAGAAAAAAGCTTTTAATCAAAATGTTTCATGTTTCCTTCGGCTTCAACAATAGCACAGATATCCGATTATATCAAATTTCTTTGATATAAAACTCTAATTAATGTTTGAATTGAAATTAAGTATAGTTTAATTAATTGCAAAGTTTGTAAGTTTGTAATGTCTGGCTGTTACCCAGGAGAAACAATGGCGAACAAATCTGCATGTTTGCTAGCAGCTTTGTATCGGAATTCGTTCAATACGCGGCGAGCTTTATTTACTTAATTTGTTGTTTCAAAATTATAAATCTACACGGATCATTAAATTTTTAACATTTTTATTGTTTTTTTAGCGATTTTCGATGGTAATTTAGCGTAAAATGAATCGATGCCTACTTGAAATCAGCTCATGTATGTATAACGCCAACTAACAATTAACAGCTTTTTTATGAAAGTAAATTTGATTTAATTAAAATTAATATTGAAGATTTAAATTGCAATTTATTATAATCGCAACATTTAATTAAATTTGTTGGAATTTACTGCTAATTTTCACTCTTATATTTATTGCTTAACACGTTCCGTTTTGATTTTATATTAAAACGCAATACCAATTTAAATCTGATGTTTTGGGTTTATGATTTATGATGAAAATGTTTAATAAAGTTTAGAGAATTTATGTGGAAAATTTTAGATTTTCCTAGACATATCGTCGAATCGATCAAAATTAACTATACACATTTAAAAATCGCGTAAATACTGAATTTTTATAAAAATACCATCGAGGTTTTCCCTGTTTCTAAAGCTCCCTCGTATAAATTTGACATACATGAATCCTCACAAGTGGAGAATAGAAATCGTACTTACTATGTTTCATTCCTGACCTGAATAAAATTGTTTTCCAATTAAATAATCGGGTAGTCTTTCCTACATTTAAGCAAAGCTTTCAGTTTGTTTCGGTTCACCTTGTAGTGATGCTTGAAGATGAAAACCTTGATTGTGATATTAGCATATATTGAAGCCATCGGATGCGAAAACCCAAAAACTGGGCTGGTTCGAGATGTCTTTCAATTAAAAAATTCCTGTAAGTTGAAATTTTTGAAAATAAAATATTAAGACTAATTAATTTTGTTGTAGATGTTTTTACGACAAATCCGCATTATTCAGAAAATTCAGGAAACTTGTATGGCATAAATGTGTACGTATAAAGTTTCAAATGAATGCAATTGATGTTACTATTTTAATGAATAGATCAAAGGATACAATTTATTATATCGAGGATACGATCCTCGCAATTACAGTTACAAATTTATTCTATAACTGAAATATTTTTTTAATTTTTATTATGCAAGCAGGATTTAAAGAAATTTAAATTAATTGATATTATTGTTTCATACGAAGGACTAGTCACGAGGCATATTTTTGTACTCTAGAAGCTTTTTTTTGAATTTCTATTACCTTAATTGCCTAAGATTGTTTTCAAAACAATTTCAAAAATGCAAAAAAATCATCTATTTGCAGTGTTTTTAAAATTTCCAAATGTTTTCCAAGATTTCTAAGAATTTCCTAAGATTTAATAGATGGAATTTGCTAAGATTTCCTTAGATTTCTTGAATTACAAATGATTTCCTGGGATTTCCTAAGATTTTCCTAAAATTTCTTTAAATTTTCTAAGATTTAATAGATAGAATTTACTAAGATTTCCTAAAATTTCTTTGAATTTTCTAAGATTTAATAGATAGAATTTACTAAACTTTCTGTAGATCTCTTGAATTTTATAAGATTTCCTGGGATTTCCTAAGATTTTCTTCAAATTACTCCGGATTTCCTTGATTTTCTCAAGTTTCCTTTTACTGTTACACCAGATTTTTTTGGATTTCCTAAACTTTCTTTCAATTTTCTAAGATTTAATAGATAGAATCTACTAAGATTTCCTTAGATTTCTTGAATTTTATAAGATTTTCCTCAAATTCCTCCGGATTTCCTTGATTTCCTCTGATTTCCTTTTACTTGTACACCAGATTTTTTTGGATTTTCTCATCTTTCTTTGAATTTTCTAAGACCTAATAGATAGAATTTACTAAGATTTTTTGAATTTCTTAAGATTTTCCTCAAATTTCTCCGGATATCCTTGATTTGC
Source organism: Cantharis nigra (assembly GCA_958510845.1). Classification (NCBI taxonomy): domain Eukaryota; kingdom Metazoa; phylum Arthropoda; class Insecta; order Coleoptera; family Cantharidae; genus Cantharis; species Cantharis nigra. The sequence goes on along the minus strand of OY294030.1, from coordinate 44,912,105 downwards.
TCAGATTTTTTTTTACTTCTACACCAAATTTCCTCAGATTTCCTTTTACTTGTACACCACATTTTATTAAATTTCCTAAAAATTTATTTGCATTCTCTAAGATTTAATAGATAGGATTTATTAAGATTTCCTTAGATTTCTTGAATTTCATAAGATTTTCCTCAAATTTCTCCGGATTTCCTTAGATTTTCTTTTACTTGTACACCAGATTTCCTTAGATTTCTTATATTTCATAAGATTTCCTGGAATTTCATAAGATTTTCATCTAATTTCTACGGATTTCGTTGATTTCTTCAGATTTCCTTTCACTTGTACAACAGATTTTCTTGGATTGCCATAGTTAAGGAAGCTTAGCTAACTTCCTTCAAGAAATCTAGATTTCTTGAATTTCATAAGATTTCCTGGGATTTCATAAGATTTCCCTCTAACTTCTCCGAATTTCCTTAATTTTCTCAGATTTCCTATTACTTGTACACCAGATTTTCTTGGATTTCCTAAAATTTCATTAAAGATTCTGAGATTTAATAGATACCTACAATTATTTACTAAATTTCATAAGATTTCGTGGGATTTTCTAAGATTCTTCTCAAATTTCTCCCGATTTCCTTGATTTCCTCGGATTTCCCTTTTCTTGTACCCCAGACCTTCCTGGATTTCCAAAAATTTCTTTGAATTTTCTAAGATTAATAGACAGAATTTACTAAGATTTTTTTAGATTTCTTGAATTTCATAAGATTTCCTAAGATTTTTATCAAATTTCTCTGGATTTCCTTGATTTTCTCAGATTTCCTTTTACTTGTACACCAGATTTTCTTAGATTTTCTAAACTTTCTTTGAATTTTTTAAGATTTAATAGATAGAATTTACTAAGATTTTATTAGATTTCTTGAATTTCATAGGATTTTCATCCAATTTCTCCGGATTTTTTTGATTTCCTCAGATTTTCTTTTACTTCTACACCATATTTTCTCAGATATCTTTTTACTTGTGCACCAGATTTTCTTAAATTTCCTAAAATTTATTTGAATTCTCTAAGATTTAATAGATAGAATTTACTAAGATTTCCTTAGATTTCTTGAATTTCATAAGATTTTCCTCAAAGTTTTCCGGATTTCATCAGATTTCCTTTTGCTTGTACACCAGATTTTCTTGGATTACCTAAAGTTTCTTTGAATTTTCTAAGATTTAATAGATAGAATCTACTAAGATTTTATTAGATTTCTTCAATTTTATAAGATTTCCTGGGATTTCATAAGATTTTCCTAAAATTTCTCCCGATTTCCTTAATTTCCTCAGATTTCCTTTTACTTGTACAACAGATTTTCTTGGATTACCTCAAGTTTCTTTGAATTTTTTAAGATTTTATAGATAGAATCTACTAAGATTTCCTTTGATTTCTTCAATTTTATAAGATTTCCTGGGATTTTCCAAGATTTTTCTTGAATTTCTCCGGATTTTCTTAATTTCTTTCACTTGTACACCAGATATACCCCTTTGGTTTAATAGATCTTCTAAATTTTATTCAATCAGCATTTTGTAATTGTTTTAAACTTATTGTTGAAGTTATAAAGATATCTATACACGGGCGAATCACAATGTGGATTTCCTTAATGATGTCGGATTAATTTAATTATCTTTTCTGTTATTTATAAAGCGATATTAAATCAAGTAGGCGAACACATAGATATTTACATTACAGTTTTACTAAATTGTAATAATTGTATAAATGTAACTAGTATGTAATAGCCCCACGTTGAGTGCCATTATTATTGTTGTTATATCTTCATAATAATCTTAAAAGCTTAGGACTGCCAATGACATTTTTGTATTTTAAATTTCTTTAAAATTAATATGAAAAAAATAAATAAAAAAAATTATTATTGCCGCCCCAGGTAACCAGAATTTAATAAAAACTCAAATCAAAAATGTTTGATTTTTCGAGTAATTTAACCACCACTCTGTTTTCAATCTTGTATCTCGCCAGGATAAAACCATCAAGTGCTATTACCGGATTGGGCCAAAATTAAAAAAAAAGTAGATTAGCAGGTCCAGGTTTGCTTTCCCGCTTGTCCTAATTCTAGAGACACACTTGAGGGGTTTCACTCGATACAGCAAAGAGAATTGTCCAATTCGTTAAGAGATCAGGCTCGAAGGACCATGTTTATTTTCTTAATCCGGCTCGAAATACCATGTAAAATCTCGATGAGAGAAATTTACATGAATAAATTTTTGCCGAAACTCCAAAGTAGAAAACTTGAAAATCACTACCAAACTAAACAATGTCAGCTGTAATAATATTATGCCGCAAAGAATTTGAAACAATCTGAAGCATAATTTTTATCATAAAATGTATCGTAATTTGTGCGGCTCTGCAAATACATAAATATTTTTGGTCTAATTATTTAATATAAAAAGAAGTAGTAATATGAAACATTTGCACTAATTATAATAATTGAAAGGAATGTTTCCAAGGTAAAACAATACCAGATTTTGTATTTTCAGTTTTAACAAAATAAGTTTTTCTAGTTTAATTAAAAATGTGATATTGTTTATGCCCGAAACAAATTTAACTATATAAGTGGAACAGAAAACCTTCAAAAGTAAAATGTTAAATAATCTCTTGCATGCGGTGGTAATAGTACGCGCATGATTGGATTAACCACATTTTAATATTTTTTAAGCTAATAATTTCATTTATACCTTGATTATTGCAATTTTTGAAAACTTGAATATTTTGAACAAAAAAAAGCTATCAAAGAAGTTCACAGTATTGGTCGTTTGCCTCGTATATTGCACAGATTACTGCTTGCCGTTTCTTATAAGCGAATCGATACCGACTAGACACTTCATTATATCAATTCAATTTAAATAAAATATTTCAGATATCGGGAGGAAAATATTAACAAATCGAAAATGTTTGGAAGAATCAGAAGAGACATTAAATTGAGTAATTTAAGTGACGGATATGGGAAAATAGGAAAAAAGTCACAACTATCATTTTCCAACTTACCAATTGGAGATGTCATGATAGTGTCGGAGCTTAATCTACAAAAAGAGTACTTTTTATTTGAATTTTTTTCCCACATAATGGGATATTTACAACTTAGTTCGTTTCCTTTGGGTAAGTAAAGTAAAAGCAAAGAGCTTTTTAAAAGCTTTTAAGCTTATATTGTTTAACTCGTTATCCATATTCTCACACAAGAAAAAAGATTAAAATTTTACTTTAAATTACTTTCTTAAATTTTTGGAAAATGAGAGTTTTTAAAAAATTACCAAGCGTAAAAACGATAAAATGAGATGGCTTCATCGATAGAGTTCCCTGCTAATTTAATAAGTGCAGGTTTTGCGAAAATCCAGATAATTTCCGGTAACTAAATTTAAAATATTGAATTAAAGTATTCATTTTGCATAACAAATACCAAAATTTCATTTTTCTTTCCGAATATTATAAAATGTAAGCTCTTACATATTCAATATTTGTCGACAGACTGAAAGCAATTTTTCTTTAAAAAAAATAAAAATTGAAAGTTTACTTACGTCCGTCGATCTCTTTTCTCGCGATATTGAAGTTATTGTATTTTCTCCAATTTCCTATTATAGTTGGTCAACTTTTCAATTAAGTTGAAGCCGGGCACTTTTAGCAGGTCTGCAGAATAAAAATACTTCAGTTGAGAAAAATTTTATTCCAAAGAAAGAAATTAAAACTAAACAAATAATTTTTAAGAGTAATTTTGCACATCATAGAGCGCGCGACTTTCATTACTGTTTCCCAACCCAGTTAAAAATAGGCCCTGTACTCAAGGGTGGGCTAGAGCCGGTTGTTAACATTTTTGAAACTCGGCGAGCCGCTTGTTAAGTATGTTAAATTTGGAATTTTTCGTTTTTTTTGGGCAATAAATGTTTTGTTTTGTTAAAATAAATGTCATTTATCTTTTTTTTTGCTCTTTGAAATAATGGTTAGCCGGTTGTTCAAAATTCTTCAGCCCACCCCTGCCTGTACTGTTTCATTACTAAAATATTAAAAAACAAAAGCCTTCAACATATAAATATAACAACTGTGTTTTCCTTTATTGTAGATTTTGTAAAGACTATCATGCGACGCCAAATGTCTCACCATATTTTTATTTGGGAAGTAAGTAAATTATTAGCCAGACGCTTCTACCATGAAGCAACATTTTTAATTACCTGTATAAAAATCAAAATTACTGTTTTATCCTTATTGTCTCGATTGCTTCCTTCCTGGATACGTAAAGAAGGAAAAGAGCCTGAAAATGAGTTTCAAGTAAAAAAAAATGTAATAATGCCAGTCCGCCTGATAATATTTTAATTTTTGAATCAATTCAATTAATTACAGTAACAATTCAGATTAAACTGACAAAAACATAATTCAAAATTGTTTTTCGTTTAATCGGCCATGGTCGATGGGTAAAAAGATTGCAATAATAATAATAATTGGTTATTAAATTTCGAGACAAACTCTTCTATAATACTTATCTCGAGTTGACAAGAAGAAATTTGAAACTCAAAATATAATTACAAAATAACTTTGCAGCAAAATGAAAAGCTTTGTAATTTAAAATTAAGGATATCTCGTTTACATTCTTAATAAACTCGACATAATTATGTTATGAACTAAACGAGAAAAACACAAACTTTTTCAAATAATAATTTATCCTGAAGAATTTGTAATTTAACAGAATTAGAAATTTTTTAGATCTTCAAGTATGAGCTTCCTCTGGGTATATGGATTACCGTTTGGTTCCTTTTAACTTTAACGTTAATTTTTGGACTGCTGCTGTACTTTTGCTGTGCATCGAGAAAAGAAGGACCGGCAGGAAGCCTCGCGTGCAGTCTGGAAAGCGATAACGGCTTCACGATTTTGGTTCATTTTCTTCTGTTTCTGCTTTTGTAAGTTACAAAATATTTGGAACCACTGACAACTGAGGAAGAAAATTAATTTTCCGTGATTCGAATAACTGCAGAGCAATTTGGCTAAAAGTTATTTTTGAAACAAAACCTGTAGCAACTAATTGGAATTTGATCGGAATTACACTTTTAGTAGTAAAAACAAGCTCGAGGAAATTTTCCTTCTTCCTTTGTTTGAGTAATTTGAACGTTAAATTAATTAACCTGCGCTTATTCGAAACTTTCCGAGAACAATAATTAATAATAATTTTAGGGGATGTATTTTGGTGATGCTGGCTAGCAATCAAAAAATTTCCAAAAGCGCAACTTTGAGTCCGAAAGCTGTTGAATTAATTTTGGGCGACGTGAGAACTTTTGTCAATAATACGGAATGGCAAATTACGTCCGTTGTGATGTCTTCCATACAAAAAGCGATGGATTCATCGCATCGGGATTTGGAAGGTAAGTAAAACAGATGAAATGATACTAAAATATAAAATTGAGTTGTAATAAAATGAAATAAAATTCAGAATAAGTAAGTGAGTTTGTGCTAATGCGGAAATATTTATGACTCCTGAGCATGCAGAAGTGGAACAGATTGTAAGAAATTTATTGTATTGGGAAGCATAGATTAAATGAATAATAAAATTCCGAGGGTGTGGGGGCAGTTTCACCCTTCGTTACATTTATTTTGTGGTCCATACCTTCTCAAATAAATTTTATTTAATTTTCGGGGTTTAATTACAACATCCGAATGACGCTTTCCAAATCAATTTGACAGGCAGGTTACTTGTATTCACGTCTTTTGAAATAATTGGAAATGTGGTTAATTGGGAAATTATGAATTGAATTAATTGTTAGCAAAGTTAGTCTCCAGAGTGATATTTCGACGTTTAAGCTGTAATTAATCAAATTGTTTGAAGTTACTTCGTGGAAATTAGAATAACATTTCTTAGTGCAACAATCATCGATGCAGCATCGTTTTCGGGAAATTCAGTTTGTTTGGCCGTGATATTGTGGAAAGCGTACATAATATATAAAAATGTTCTCTTCTGATCTAAGGTCAAGATTTTTGTGAAATTAAAACCAAAAATTGCATCCAAAACAATAATAAGATTCATACCTATTCAAATGAATGCAAAATATCTCAGCAGATGAAATTTCCTTGAGAGTCTGTCATGTCCTGTTTTCAAATGCTGAATGAAATTATATCGTGTTCGATTGAAGGACTCGTGAATTACTGAGACCAAAGACAGAATTCGTACAATATAAACCGAAGGTAACTTCAATATTAAGGTAGAATAAGATTTGGGTTTGATTAGGAGCCCACAATAGACAAACTTGTTATTGTCTATCAAAATGTAGATCAATGTTAGAATTGAACTCATGAAACTACATTTTAAATCTACATAAACCACCATGTTTTTGACCTAAAACAATTTGAGAGTTGTGACGGGTCAGTACGGCCTTTAGGCAGCAAGTGGATGGCCGTTTATTTCAAAGAATTATTTGGAATTCAAAAACTATCGATAACTTTGATTAATCGATATATATCGATAATTATCGAAGTATCGATAAATCAAATTATATCGATAATAATTATCGAAGATATCGATACTCTAATAATTATCGAATTATCAAAATAATAAACCTTAACTTTCTTTTCTCGAATAAAGAAACATGTCGAACCCAAAATTGACCAATAGGAAGTGCAGAAAACATAAAACAAACCTAAATTAGAAATATTGAAATTATCAAAATGCCGATAACTATCGAAATATTTATAACTATTGGAATATCGAAAACTATCAAAATATTGATAAATATCGATAATTATCGATTAATCGATAAAAAGTCCCAGCCCTACTCCAGATCACATAATCCAACACCATAGGGTGGACAGCTACACCTAGCTCTGAAAAAAGACGATTTTCAAACGGTGTCAACTGGAGAGCCCACCTATTGGCCTGCAAATCGAAAAAAAATTCCTGATCTGATCAACTTCTGTGTAACTAAAGGAATAAATGCAAATAACATAAAAGCAAAATCCTGTTGGGGCCTGTCTTCACATCATTATCCTGTAATAGTTACTGTTAGCTCATCAATAACAGAATAACAAACACCCAGTCATTTTGGAGCAAAAGAACAAACTGGAACGAATTCAGAAATATCTTAAAAGAGCGTATCTGAAAACTGAAGAAGAACTCGAAACAGTTTGCTTCCCGTTCTATCCAAAGCATTTGAAAAACTATTAGCAAAACGATTAAAGACAATTCTACATACAAAGAAGCTTATACCTGACCATCAATTTGGATTTAGAGAAAACACTCAACTATAGAGGAAGTCCATAGATTGGTTAAAAAAATCAGTATGGACCTGGAAGCAGATTGATATTGTTCAGCGGTGTTCATTGATGGTCTTAGCTTAGTAGGTTAGCCGAACAACTACTGACTCTAAGAGTGTAAAATTCACATGACCGTCTCCGTGCTTCGGAGAGCACGTAAAGCAGGTGGTTCCCCTGAGTTGATGATTGCCACCATCAACTATTAAAAACCAGGGTCACAGGCATTCCACCGTGGGGTCTAGATACTAAAACCTTCCTCGTTGGGAAAGGCCTACGTCCAGGAATGGATAAATAACCGGCTGATGAAGAATGAAGAAAAAGTTCATGGATGGATATATCGCAGGCATTTGCTGTATAAAGTGAAAAAGATGCTCCCCTATAGAGGGGAGCATATACCAATTAATTAAGCCTTCTAGCAGCAATAGACACTTTCTTGTGAACTGTCAAGAAGCATACAATGGAATATACCCAGTTGAGGCCGGTGTACCACATATGTACACTTCAGATTTACCAAACAATAGAGTAAATACAAAATTTGCGTCTGAATTATTAAAAGTAAACCAACCAATGGCTGGCAGGTTCTAGTCCAGTAACTAGGTAGTTTTGCCTGACAAATTTCTGAGGCAAAGAATTGAAAACTGATTTCTATGTAATTTTGGGTTTGTGGTTTGCGAACAAAATTTTCTTTTGCCAAATCACGTTTTTTGAAAACAAAACTCAAAATTTTGGGCAACCTATTGATTTTTCGAAAAAATGAAATGTATCATCAAAAAAAGTAGATAAAATTTCCTACAAAATGACTTTTTGGTTCATTTCTAGGATGAAAATTAACGCCGCAGGCTCCATTCGCGTTTTAGAGTCCAAAATTTTGATTTTTGTGCAAAAAAACGAGATTTGGCAACGTTTTTTCAATATTGCGGCTTTGGCACAAGGAAATTTTGTTTGCAAACCTCAAATTCGGATTCTGTGACCAAAATTACATAGAAATCAGTTTTCAATCCTATGTCTCAGAAAATTTGCAAGCTAGACCCCCATTTTTCGACGTGTTTACTGGACTATTCCACAAACAGAAGTATTCAAGTATTTGAAAACATAGAAAACCCACATTTGGAGAAAACGAAAACAACTAAATATAAAAATTTATAAAATGTACTGGATTATGGGAGGGGCTTCTACACCTTTTACCTCAGTAATTCAGAAATTGTCAACTGATATTCAGATATCGTCAATTATAATTCAAAAATCATCTGTTGCTATTCAGAAATCGTCAATTGTAATTCAGATAAAATTTAATTTTTTAAATGAAAGAGCTTTCTTAAAAATGAAAAAAAGCAGTATTTTAATTTTTTTTATTATTTATTTATATTATAGAAAAATTAAGAAATACAGCAAAAATTATGTCACAACAATAAGTTAATACAAATTTCAGCAAATAACCGATATGCCAGGTCGACTGGCATATCGTTCATTGCTAATGCTGTCGCTTTATGTATTGTGCAGTGCTTGCGCAGACGTTTTCTGATTTTCATTTGGAGTTTATGGAATATCCGTTGACAAATCTAAATTATAATAATTGACGATTTCTGAATATCAGTTGACAAATCTGGATTACAATTGACGTTTTCTGAATAGCAGTTGATCTTTTCTGAATTACAGCTGCAAAAGATGTAGACTCTCCTTGGAGAATAAGTTATTAATATACAAAACTATAATTAAACCCATTTGGACATACGGCATACAATATGTTACGACGATAAATCGTTCGTACCATTTTTTGTACATAAATGTTTTTGCAATGGTTTGAAGGTCGTTTTAGTTAGCAGGGGAAGTGCGTCGGATCTTGAAGATCCAGGAAGCAGATTAGTTCGTTGCTTGCACTGGATGCATCGTTCAACGAGGACGAGCAGTCGATTTGTCGGCAAGAATCCTGGCATTAGCCAGTATTGTAGGATTGAGATTGTGGATTGAAACTAGGCTGTTGATTTATTCGTTTAATATTAACAGATTATAAAAGAAAACATAAAATAATGTAATAACAATACATCTTCAAGTTCCTTCCAGTCGAGTATCCGGCGTAATACTGCCCTACTTCGGGGTTGGTCTTTACGAAGTCGACCGCGCTACCTTTAAAGACGCACCCCGGTTTGTCGTTACCCGCTCCTACAGTATTATAGTTAGTAATAATTATTGTAAACGCGATTATTATGTTGAAATTAAATTGTTAGTGCGGTTATCGATGCCAGGAAATTAATTAACGAATTTGCTAAAAGTGGCTTTAAGATGTTTGTTTAAGCTTCTGAGGGAATTGCTGTATTAGCAACTGATTTTGAATCGTTAAGACATTTGCTTTTAAATATTCTGGGTAAATAAAAACAAAAAAATTATAAATGCAAAATATGATCTTTATTCTATCTTAAAATGAGCCTCATGCGTATCTATTCCAGCGACTGAGCTAAGCAAAAATGTTAGAAATTGTAACAAATTGGGAGATTCATTCAAACTGACTGCTGTCTAACCTTTTGCCTCGTTTTTACCTCTAATTTAATACAATTAAAATCAAAAACAAATTAACCCCAACAAACCATTTGCATTCTATCTTTGATATTAGAAGACCAAGTATTGTTAAATTTTTATAGTTGAACTGACAAAAAATAAATTAAAGCAAAACTGAGAAGAAATAACAAAAAACCTATTGAAAACTGATAGCTTGTTCATTTATTCCGTTGTTATTGCAGGAGTGGAAGAGTTGCTGGGTGCCTCTCTAAAAACAGCTCTCGATGTTGAAACCAACTTGAAGTACACAATGAACGAACTGAATAATTTAAAAACTGGTAAATTTTCTTGTTTATTCGACAAGTGGTATTTTTATTAAGTATTTATAAAATTCATGTGTGGTAATTAAAACGTTATGGTGCGAAATATTTTAAAGCGAATTTATAAAATGTAAATGAAGGCTAAGTACATCTCTCACACTTTATGATGGGAAATAAAAGTTTACACTTTTATTGCACCGTAAAGCTCCGACACTTGTAAAATAATTTTTAAATTGAATATTTAATAAATAAGTGTGGTAATTTTAATAAAATTTTTCGTTTAGAAACCAAGGAGATGGCTGCGAAAGTTTCGGATCTTTTAAAGGATTGCAATGAAGCACGAAATGTTGGTAAAAGCCTGGAAAGGAGCTTGATCGAGCTTTCTCAACTACTTGCGCTTACATGTCAGGAATGTCTTCCGAGAGATCGAGCATTATGCGATACACTCCAGAATTCCTTGTTAACCGTATCTTTTCACGTCGATAAGGTAAATTATTAGCTTATTTTGTGTAACATGACATCTGTTTCTGAAGCCAGCCTAAGACGAAATGGTGAGGATCATTTCGAAACAACGCCGCTTTAATTAAAGCAACTACAGTTTCATTAGCAAAACATGTATATTTTTTAATTAAACCGTTTTGGAGAGTTAATTAATTTTTAATGTTGGAATAAAAATGAAAAATAAATAAATTCAATTTCGGTGCCCAAGAAACTTAAACTACCTACATACTTAATAGTAGTATTATTCATGAAATTGAAACTTACATTGCATGACCTACAGGGAAATCCATTCCAACTTACAATCGTCTCTATGGTATGCAATTATTACGATTCCTGGCAATTTAATATTAGCGTTGTGCATCCTAGTCCTATCGGTCCGGCATCTCTGAACAATAAAGGAGACCCCGAATAATACATGGCCGTTAATTTTCGAAATACTAATTTAAACAGAATTTATTATATGAAAAGCAGAAATTGTATTTTTTCGTTCCAGATACTCGACGACAAAGATTTACGTCAATTAAAAGTATTCGAAGAAGATGAGGACTTTGACAAAGCACTCAATTCAGTAACTCAAACTTTTCAAGGATTGCCACGACGAGTATCCTTAGAAACGGCCATTCCTCGAGCAGGTTGGTACAAGTTATATAATCGCATTATTACATGAAAATTTACACCTGATTCGCTTTCAATTAAAAATTTACTTTTCGTGAACCCCAAACATTTTCAACTTTTCCACTTCTTATTGCGTGAAACAAATCTGGACGTTTTTGAATATCCAAGTGGAATTGTTATGGAGTAGAGAAAATGTTATCACAATGCTTGTCAGTAGCCAAATGCGGAGGTTTGAAACTTGACAGCATTAAAACTTTCCACATTATCCCGAAAAGTTGTTTTCTATTTTCAACAAAACCTTATATATATATCTACCTTTATATTTAAATTGTTCTCTGTTTGTTTTTCACAAACAATAACATTGTTTACTGTTTTCAGAAATCAGAAGTGTTCTGAATAAACATCGAGTCGAAATATATGACGAAATTCGTAAGTTTAGGGATTTATCAAAAGTATTGACAGAAAATTTAAGCACAACTTCGGAAAAAGTCCATCAACTTCTTAAAAACATCACATTTGACGATTTTTGGCGATGGATCACTGTTATTGGTAAGTCCATTTTCATTCTTCCAATTTATTTCATTAGTCCCCCATCTCTGTAGTCACCTTCATTTTAAATCCATCTTTAAATAAATTTAAAAAATAACCCAATTCAACTCGAAAAGTTCTTGAGAAAACCTACTTTTTCCAAAATGCAAACTTATATTAAGTATTTGCAAAGTTTTAAACTTTTGAAACTGCATGAAAGTGCATTTTTCTTTTTTTTTTTTTTCGGTTTTCTATTCAGAAATATTTTTTTATTTTTTTTATTCCATTTGGAAAACTGAAAACTCGTAAGTTCTCTGACTAAATGTTTCTCATAATGTTGCTGTCGCGGGTGTTGTTGAGCACCAAGTGACAATAATAAAACGAAAAACAAGAAACTTGCTGGTTTGCTAAACAAAGTATTAGCATAAGTAAGTAAATATGTATTTACAAAATGAAAAAATTAAATTACGTCTTATACTGAAGGCTCAGCCCTACAGAAATTAAAAAATTTAAAGTTCAACTGAAAATGCGACTCAATCTACAAAATAACCAAAAGAGTACTGATAGACAATCCCAATCCCAAAATTAAACATATCCAGGTCTGTAATTGATCTGCACACCCACTTGGAATATAGCCAATAAAACCAAATAACAAAACAAAAAAAGCAATAAGATAGTAGCACTGATTGATGCGATGCTGAATAATCACAACTATATACAGACCTTCAAACTTTGAAACCAGGAGAACTCCCCAGTTTGATTTAATTGTTTTTATTTATCTGGAATTTTGTACCCTAGTAATTAGTGTAAAGTGGTTCATTGATCACATAATAAAACACATAGCTCAACGTGGAGCCCAACCCATGGTATTATACAAGGGGTAAATAGCTCGAAAATTTTGTGTACACTTATTTAGAATAATAATGGAAATCTCTGGAAATCAAGGAAATATCCTTGATATCAAGACCGCGGTAAAACGGGTATTGGTAACTGAGTAATAAAGGAGTAAGCAAAAGTTGCACTGGAGGGTGTTCCACACCCCCCAGACCCCCCGGACTAACATCTACGTTTTCTGCTTTTAACTTTTAAGAACCAGTTTATTAATAATAGCAGATTTAAATCCGGAGGGTCTGGGGGTGTGGAACACCCTCCAGTGTATCTTTTGTTTATTCCTTTATTACTCAGTTACCAATATCCCTTTTCCTCCGATGTTGACATCAAGAATATCCTCAGATTTTTAGAAATTAGGAACATAGTAGTCAAATCAAAACATTTTTCCAAGGACTACCGAAGAATAACTAATCCCTTTGACTCCAACAGGTCGTCACAAATTCCTAAAATTTTGTTTTGGTTTTTTACCGCCGAACCTCCCCAAAACGGCTGCGGCAAAACGGCTGCGCCGATTGGGGCCGTACTATACGACCCTATGGTAGCGACATCTGTTAGTGGATTTTAAACAATATGTGATGTAACGCCATCTGTTGATGTTTTATTAAATTTCAAAACTGGAAATTGGAAAATAATAATTGTAAATACAAACAAATATGTATATTTTTAAAAAACCTAGTAGCGCCATCGGATGTTAAACTTTTTTACTCTTAAAATGATTATATAAACACAAATAATACCAAGTAATCACAATTAATCAAGTGTAATCATGAATATAATCACAAATGATCACTGATAATCAGGTAATTTTATAGATAATTACAAATAATCTTAGTCATTAATAATTACACTAATCAATAATCTTCTGAAATAATTACTATAATTCATTTATAAATTTAATAATTTTTTACATAATATAATCTGTGTACATATAAAATCAACACCCCCCAGACTCTCGGATTCACATCTACGTTTTCTGCTTTAAACCTTTAAGAACCAGTTTAATAATAGCAGATGTAAATCCGGGGGGTCTGGGGGGTGTGGAACACCCTCCAGTGCATCTTCTGCTTACTCCTTTATTACTCAGTTACTACTACACCCCCTTTCTACCGATCTTAACATCAAAAATATTATTCAAATTGTTATTTGTTTCTAAACTTCTAAAATTTCTAAAAATCCAAAGGGGTATAAGTAACTGAGTAATAAAGTAGTAGCAAAAGATGCGCTGGAGGGTGTTCCACACCCCCCAGACCCCCCGGACTAACATCTACGTTATCTGCTTTTAACCTTTAACCGGTTTAATAATAGCAGTTTAAGTTAAGTTTACACCAAAAAAAATTCTTTCTGATATTAAAGAAAAATCATCATTTTTGTGTCAATGAACAACATTCATCATATTGATGAACAATTTCAGAAATTCAACAAATTTTCGTAAATACTATTATATTTTCTTCAATATAATAAAATTTGTTCATCATGGTTGTTTCACCAAGCATTTTCTTAGATCCTCGACTTTTTAAAAGCAATTGTGGAAGTTCGACGATGAACGAGAGGCGAATTTATGAGCACTAGATTTTTTTTACCAAATTTTTTCCTTGGATTTCCCTCTAGATTTCCTTAAGATTTCCTAGAATTTTCTCCCCAGCGATGTTAAAAAAATATTTTTAGCATTGGATAACCTGGGCTCATAACCTGTTATTATTTAGGATTTCTTTTTATTTGTAGCAGCCCGGCTTAAGCTCATAATCTGCCTGAGTAGGCCCTAGTTCCAATAATTATGTGCATCCCTGCCTTATGGAAACATAATATAAAAACCGAATTGCGGTTTTTGGGCTTTTTTTACCCGAAATACGCAATTTTCACTCTCAGCTACCATAATTTCGTTAAAAAAATTTTTATGTTTCTTGACGAGGTTAACATTGTTTCATTCTCTATATTTCATTTTGTAATCCGGCCCTAGGCTATGAAAATTGTTAAAAAAATGTTTAATGTAGAAGATTAATATTAGTTAATTATTTTGTAACATCATTTTACAAGCTACGACTCAGCGTGAAGATGTAGTCTAAAACTGTAATTTAAATTTATATATTCACTAAATTTTATGATTTATTGTAATTTATTTCATAGTTTCAAAGTCTAAATTTGCCGAATTAACCGAATAATTAATAATTATTATTTAAATTATTGTAGTTAGAATGCAGAAATTTGCATTTATGCAAATTCAAAAATGCACCTGATGGATGACAATTATATTTTTCAGTTGTGTGTTCGTTGATATTCCTGGTTTGGTCTCTTCTCCTGTACGGAGTTCCTTGCGGATGCGGTTTAAGCCCGAGGTTATCTCCATTTCTTCTAGCTGGACTGAGTCTAATTTCCGTGTCGTCGATCATAATTTGGGCGGTAGGAACGGCAGCTTTCACCCTAGGCACCCATGGTCAGACTCTGCTGTGCCAACAACTTTACGACGAACCCAATTTTACCGTCCTCGAAACTTTATTCCACGAAGATTACAAAACCAACGTTTCTTACAACCTGAAGAACATTTTATCGTAACTAATATTTCATTCTTCCCAAAATATTAATTAATACTTGAGGGGCATTTTCAGGAACTGCAAAGCCAATCGCACAGCTTACACCACATTCAACTTGGAGAACATTTTGAAATTGAATCACCTGTTAAACCAAAGCGAGTGGAGGGATTTTCACAAGTTCGTCGACAAATTTTCCGTCAACCTAACCACCTTAAATTTCTTAGCCCCCTCGCTTAAAAACCTTCTGGAGGAATTATCCAATATTTCCCGAGTAAACATGAGAGAGTACCGGATTGAATCTTCTAAGACCGTGACGAATCGGGATTTAATTCTGTTAGCTGAACAAATCCAAAAAGTTGCTAAGCAACTCAGCGATTACCGGACTGTTAAAAAATTCGAAGTTTTAGTCAACAAAACTAAAAATATCGACCGAACTGAGGTTCAAACTTTAAAGAATTATAGGGATAAAATATTGTACAAAATAACCGCAGTGGAATTAATGATGAAATCGTTCGGAAATCGGGTTCATCGATCGTCGTCACAGATGAGACATATTCAGAGTTTTGTAAGAGGAGAAGAATGGATAAAAATTGGACAAAACGTATGTTGACGCGACACTTACAACAGAGATTAATTTTTATTTCCAGGCTACACAAGTGTATACAGGGAGGTTGGAAAATTATTTCCTCGACGTGCACAACTTTGTCAACGAGACAATTATTAACGATATTGGGAGGTGCAAATCGTTATGGAATTTATTCGATGCATCGAGAATTATAATCTGCAAGATGATTGTAGATCCTTTGGTAAGACAATCCAATTTTGTGCAAATAATAATTATTTGAATTAGATTTTCGTTTGTCGAAAGAATTCAATGTAATTTAATTTCAGAATGGATTTTCGTTTGCTTGCTTCTTGTGTATTTTATTGTTTCTCGGTTTAACTCCTCTCATAATCCGAATTCTCGCTCAATGCAAGATAATAGATGAAGATTCGTTCAGCTCGAAAACACATAGGTGAGTTATTGATAAATCGGTTTATGTTTCTTCTCAATTTTCCTTCTTAACTTATTGAAATAAAATTAAAGTTTCTGTTCGATCGATAATCCACCTCGAGTTTTTGTTTTTCTCAGACGAGCTCGAAATGGCTTGCTAATCGACGACGAAGAAACTTGGGCTACACCTTCGCCGACGTAAGTATAATTTTTTGTCGATGGAAGATAAAAAGTGACCCTAATTTTTAAATTTTTAATTCTTAAGTCCATCGGAAGAGGTGGCCAGAATAACTTGTTCCGAAAATGGGCCAAGGCAAGAGACTGCTTAATTGGCTTTTGTCTTATATTTCACTCGTTTTGTATTATTTTAGGCAATCACCGGAACTGCTGATTATTCCTCAGATCGAGATCCCAAGGTAACTTTTTGTGTTGTTTAATAATCACCTGCTCGACAGCTTTTATGTAATTAAGCTGCCTCTAAACGAAATTTATGGGATAAAATCGATCTGCAATTGGTTTATTAAAAATACGAGTATACAAGTAGATTAATTTCAGAAAAAAATTAACAAGCTTGTCATGGGCTTACGTTGAACTATGAAGTAATAATAAGATCATGAACCACGCCTCGTGTTTTATTCAAACTAACAATAATTAAAATCACAAAAATTAATTAAGTAACAATCGTTCGATATAATGAAGGTAAATTTCCAATACCCGCATCTTAATATGGAAAAAAGAGATTGCCAGCCAGATTTTGCAATCTAAAATATTAGAACGTAAAAGGTTTTCCAAAAAACCAGACAGCATTAAAGTCTTAAACCCCATTAAAAATTAAGCTACCATTATTTCTGATAACCCTTCTAAGAACCAAACTATTCCCAAAAAAAAAAATTTTGCGAAAAATCCCAATTTAAATAAATGTTAATTTTGCAGACCTCCGGAACCGATTCCTTTGATAAGGTCGCCAATTAAGTGAGAATCGCGCACTTTTAAATTACAATTTTAAATTTTCAAAATTTTTTTCTAGTTTTCCATCAACTCACAGCATCGGCAAAGCACTGCGCGCACCAAAGTAAGCAAATAAAATTTAAGTTTTCTTATTTCCTTATTTTTCCTTCGTTAGGTTGCTCGACCCGTCAAAGTTAGTTCAACTTGCATCGAGGTACCTAATTAATTATTTACAAGACAAATTAAGTTTTAATTTTATTCGTTTTAGGATTACGGAATCTCCGAGATTAATTAGATCGCCGATACCGAGGTAACTAGAGTAATCAATTATTGTCGATGTTAATATTTCTTATGGCTTTACAATTTTAGTATTCTAAAGCCAGAAACTTCAAGAAACACCAGGTGTGTAATCCAATATTTTTGGATTTAATAAGATATTGTATATTTTTACCATTGCAGAAATCGATACGAATCGCTCAAGCTAATCGAACGCAGCGATTTGAGAACACCAAGAAACTGGTTTTAAAAATGAAAAACCACCGGAAATTTTATTTTCTCTGTTTAAAAACATACATTTTGGTGACTTACTGAATAAATCGTTTAAAACCTAAATTTCGTTTCCTCTCTCAACTACATAAAAATTTTACAAACTTTTGATAAGAAAGGGGCTAATAAAAGCCATAAAACAATAAAAATGTTCACAGGATAATCGGAAGGGAAATCTAAATTATCACATCGAACAAATCTTGGGGGATATTTTATAAAAGGCAAATTTATTTCATCCTTTTATCACCACAGTTTACTTGAAATAGTAAGTGCTGGAGAATTAATTATCTGATTTTTTTACACATTCTAACGATAACCATCCTAATACTCACATTTTACCAAATATAATTTTGAGATAAAATGAAATTGCTTGGTAGGGATCAATGTCCTGTATTTCATTCGTGTAAACAACTTTGTTACGTAGGTGAGAAAAATTTATTGTTGAAGGATTATGCTTGATCGGTTTGGTGCAGTAGGATTCAATGACTACTGCAATCAACGTTTAGACGTCGGATTATCTCTCGAAAAAATTTAAATAAATAAATATAATAAAATAAATTAAGTGAAAATAATTGAAAGAGCGTTGGGGGATGGAAGGAGAATAGATCAATGGAGAGCTTGGGGAAAGTGAAGCTGTGGAAGTGAGTAAAGACTACTTGTATACACTGAAGTATCCGGGTAAGTTGAGTACAGACTAGTAGAAAAAATAAATTAAAGCAGGACGACCAGGGGTCGAAAGGGGTCTTTCCTGAAGGGCAAGAGCCGGACGAAGGCCTGCGGGATAACCAACTACTTTATTAAATTTATCAGAAAGATACTTAATTTGTCTTGGTTGAGTAGGTTATCTGAAATCTGAAAGAAAGAAAAAGGAAAAGAAAAGGGACTTTTTATCGATTAATCGATAAATATCGATAGTTATCGATTAATCGAAGTACAATATTTTATTTTTGAAATTTTGATTACTACAGCGTGTCATGTTTTGGTGGAAAACACTCTGATTTTCTTCACTTTTGCTTAAAACTTCAAATTTTTCGATTTTTCCTGGCGAAATTTGAAAAATTATAAATTTCCTATCTTCTCCAAGTATTCTAAGAGAGTGGAAATCTTGCGATATGTACTGGAGGGTGTTCCACACCCCCCAGACCCCCCGGTTTACAATTTTACCAACCAAAAATTATATTAAACTAACTAATATTAAAGTTTAGCAGCAACTTTCTGTGTTACTTTGAAAGTTAATTATAAAAATATAAAACCAAAGTTTTAAACCGGGGGGTCTGGGGGTTGTAAAACACCCTCTAGTATATATCACAGGATTTCCACTCTTAGAATACTTGGAGAAGACAGGGAAATTATAGTTTTACAAATTTTTCTGGAAAGACCGGGAAATTTGAATTTTTAAGCAAAGGTGCAGCAACTTTTGCCTTGCTTTGAAAGTTAACTGACAAAATTTTAGTCAAAAATGTAAACTGGGAGGTCTGGGGGTGAACACCCTCCAGTACATATAATAAAATTCCCACTTTTCTAGAATACCTACAGAACACAGAAGAATTATACAAATTTCGTCAGGAAAAGCTGGGAAATTTACGGGGTATCCCCCAGTAGCGGGAAACGAAATTAAATGTTTAAATATTATACCGCTTAAAAGAGATCCACCGTCTAGCTGCCCGTCCACGGACGGGCTTTCCAGCTAATTCGATATAATTCGATATATCGATACTTCGATAAGTATCGACAAATATAGATTAATCGAAGTTGTCAATAGTTTTTGAATTTTCGATTTTTGAATATCGCCCAGCCCTAGTCTTGATTCAATCCTGTTCTAATTGGAGAGGTGATGGTAAGAGCCAATTCATTAGAGGTGATCTGAATTTTCTTCAATGTTGGAGCGCTGGAGAGAAGGTTCTTCGCTACCTTTTGTGAGTAGGACTCTTTTAGCGAAGTCCTATGCGGTTTGTCACTGGGTTTCAGGTGATCTGTACCCGATGCTTCATTGCCAAAAAACTTTCTTCGTATGTTCTTCGGGTATCAATGGGCAGCCTTTGCAACTGCCTTGAGGTAACAGAAAACCGTGTAATTATGGCATTGAAGAATTCTGACCTTATTGTGCGGTGGTCTCTTCTAGTTCGAAGATGCTTCTACTTTCTTCAGTTTGGGGGAAGGTGGAAACTAGTAGCGGAAGAGGGCGGTTGTCTTGATGACAAATCATTCTTCAAATCGTGGTGATGTTTTAGTCAATAGTTGTCAGGTACCTTGCTATGTACTCTGGTACCTCAGATGATTATCTTCATCAATGTGTCATCCCCGAGGTGGCAGAAAATGAACTCAAAGCCCTCCTGTTCTAAGAAGATTTTCAGTAGTTTGTGGTCTTCGGAGCTTGTAGGGATGATCGCTAGTCCACCCGCTACCGGTCTGATTGATTTATACTTCTGCTATAATTTCTTTAATAGTTTTTTTTGCCGATATAGTAAACCAAGTTCACCAAAACTGGTCAGATAAATTATATTATTATAAAAAAATTCACAAATGTAAAAATTTGCTTAATAAAATTAAATAATAAAATATATTCCCGTGTAATTTAAGGGGATTGAGCTCTTATTGCTCAACATTTAAAATTAAATTTTCATTTATTCTCTCATTCAAAATACCCAAATTCAAATTTAAACAAAATTTTAAAATATAAAATAAGAAAGTTTAATTTTCAAGATAAGCGTACCCATATGCAATCGCATCAAAGTTATCTTGTCGTTGCTTAGATATTTTCTCGTTTTAATTTTACAATTTATCATTTACCTATATCTATCAAATATAATTTTCCACTGCAAATTCTATCTTTACCATCTTCAGTTCTCCAGATATCAACTATTCGATCGCCAAATTAATTTTTCAAAAATAATCCAATATATCCAATCCAAATTGGGACAATCTAAATTCCAAAAAATTAAAACAATTTACTCAGTTGTCAAACTGGCAGACATTTTTGACAAAAGTCAAAAGGCCTGGTGTCCTCGCCTAGTTGCTGCCCCCTGAACTAGTTGGCGTGGAACCAGAAAATATAAAATATTTACAAATTCCAAAAATAAACAAAATTTATACAGAAATTTGACATTTTTTCAAATTAAATACCTAAAATTTAATTTAGGATTTTGGAACAAGAAATAAAAAACAACTTTAAGACTTGGGACTTCCCCGGCCCTACAATTTGTTCAGAGGATCCTGGAAGCCGAACGACCAGCTTCCACCAAAATAAATTTCCTAATTTTAATTCTCTAAATAATGTTAAGTTTTTACCATTTTTTTTAAAGTTGTTAATTTGGATGCATAAAATCTTCGATCAAAACCGCTTCCAAATCTGACCAAGCGACACAACCAAAATATCCCAATTTTTAAATTCCAAGAGCATCGAACTCCAGAAGGAGTTTTTGTAAAACACATTTATGACGGCAATTTACTCAATTACCACAACAGTCTCCAAACCGAGAAGAAAAACGACCAGGGGTGGTATTGAGCAGCGGCGGCTCGTCAGAAGAGGCAAAGGAGACTTAGCTTCCCCTGAAATTGGAGATATTGAACTATTAAAATTTTCAAAAAAGTAAAAAATTAACTTTCGACAGTGAAAGCCCTTCCGGAGGCACCCGTGACATAGATTTTCATTTAAGAGTGAAATTCAAACTTATTAACTTATAACTGCGCGAGGCAGCCTCGCAGCGTCTGTACGCACCTTTATGATTGTTTTATTATTAAAAATGTTAGTATATTTTTACAATTATTATTACGTAATTGTATATTATAATTATACAATTATATAATTTTTACAATTATTATTACGTAATTGTATATTATAATTATAAAAATCATACAGAGACAAAATCGATTTCATTATAAGCTTTCTGTTCAATCAAGTTCAAGATCAATTTCGCATCAGCGCCAATGTCTATTATACAACTTGAGACATATTTATTCAATTGGATATTTTTAATATGATGTGAAAAATTGTCGTGTTTGGAAAATATTGAAGACTCTAAGGATATCAATAAACCTACCTGCCTATTTTCATCTCGCAAAATTTGAAATCAGATATAGTAGAACAGAAGTCGCTTGTTAGCTTGATTAAAGAGCTAGACAAAAAAAATGTAAGTTATCCACACTTACTTTTAGAAAAGAATTCCAAACTTGACAACATTTTTGAAAAATATTTTTCCTCAGAAATTATTCGGTAGCTTGAAGCTCATTAAAACTTATGACCGGCCACTTAAGTACCGTTTACATCCACTTAAGGTAACATTAAACTTAACGCACTGAAATTAAAAGGTCTCCGTTTACATTCATTTAAATTTTTGTATTGTGATAATGCTCGAGTATACGCAATGCGTATTTTCTTTTCGTTCGGGGTAATCCTTTCTTTTAAACTGGGGGTTCGGAAAATAAAAATTCTGCATATGATAATTAACGGAATAATTTGGAACTGGTTTTGTGGGTTGTGCACTTTAAATAAATATAATTTTTTATTGATGAACTGAAAAATTAAGGAAAAAGCCAGCACATAATCGCATAGTCACGATTGTGCATGCAAAAATAATTCATTGAATAGTTAACATTTAATGGGCCTATTATTAATTTATTTATTTGTCAAAAAAATAGGTTAAACAAACATGTACGTCCAATAATTATTGTTACGAAATTCGTAATATCCAAGATACGATCAAGTTTTTTATGCCTACACCTTTATGCTGCAAACAAGATTAAAATAACATAGTAAATGTTAACCTCCCAGTGTGCAATAATATAATAAGTAGTGTGACAAGCCCACTATTTTAAAGGCTCCTGAATAATTGTTAATATTTCATTGCTGTATTATATTGGTGTATACGCAACAATCGAAAACAAACTTGTAATTTTGCATTTACTAAAATATTGTTAAAGCAACAAATTTCCAATCGTAGCCCGAGGGCGCGAGAGATATTGGTGCGCCCCTGGGTATGGGGAGTTATATAATTAATTTACCGTAAATTAAACTCAAATTTTGAGTTTCCAATGTTGAAAACATCAAACACTGGAATATTTTAATTGAATCGTTAAACCTTAAAACCACATAAAAGAGAAAGAAAATTGAATAAAAAATGGGCAAAATTCAATATTACTCCAGTTGCATAGGTAATTCGCACATTGTTAAATTCAAAAGTGCAACTTTGACATTTTCCAAATTCATTTCACCAAGTCACCGGTACTTGTAAAAACTAAGGTGTCATTTTTATGTAATTTGGCCCACATTTTTTACGTGTACGGTTAAATTAAATACCTATCTATATCATTGCAGGTAATATTACGCGAATTGATATTTTACAGATCCCAGTATGTACTTGACCTATGCTCAAACTCTTTCTTTTATAATACCAATGACCTTCCTCTTCGTTAAGCCATGGTATTACTTATGTATATGTAATAATACTTATACAATTTAAGATATTCCAAAAGTTAAAAATGTTACCAAAGAAAGGTTCCGTTTCTCATCTTTAGGCAGAGGGAGCTTCCTTTTCGTCTGGTCTGCACAATTGTCTACTTTTTTCGCTAATAATTAATTTACTAACCTAGACTATTTATGTCAATGTTTTACTTTGAGAAAACGTTGAACTTTAAATGTTAATAACATAAATAAAAATATTTATTTATTATTAATTAATAATAACATCGTTAAAATGCTAATAGCTAATTATTTACATGCTGCTCAGAAATCAGCTGTATAGCGTAACAATGACAAAAATAATTAAAACATCTACTACTTGCATGTAGAATTACAATTGGGCGAAGCCGGCAGCGGTTCTCGAGTTGATTCTTTTGCAATTGTACCAAAACCAAAAGATCCCACCCTAACCCAGACCTTCGATGAAAACGAAAGTGGACCACTTTGTACTACATTTTGCAACAACAAAACGACTATATATAATCGGGTGAATATAGGATTATTCATCAGTTTCAGAGTTAATCTTAACTAATACACCACTCCACAATGATTAAGGTACAAACATAAATTATTTAAATCTATCCAAACTACGTCATAAAATTGCTTTTGTATTTTAGACCATCATCCTCGCCGCCGTTTTGGCAGTAGCACAAGCCGGATTCTTGGGACCCCAAGCCGCCCTTGGCGCTCCATTGGCAACGTACGCAGCCGCCGCACCAGTAGCCCACTACTCTCCAGCAACCGCTGTAAGCAGCTCCTACATCCACCAAGCTACCGCTCCACAATTACATGCCGTCCATGCCGCTCCAGCCGTTGCCGCAGTACACTCAGCACCTTTGGCAACTTACGCCGCCGCCGCTCCAATCGCTTACCACACCCCATCCGTAGGATCTTCTCACCAAAGCGTTCTTAGATCTTTGGGAGGTGATCAAGCCGTTTCCCATTACGCCAAAGCCGTCGACAGCGCTTTCTCCAGCGTCCGCAAATACGATACCCGTATCACCAACGATGCTTTATCCGTCGCACCAGTCGCTGCCTACGCTCATGCTGCCCCAGTAGCCACTTACGCTCACGCTGCTCCAGTCGCCACCTACGCTCAAGCCGCCTACACTCATGCCGCTCCAGTCGCCACCTACGCTCAAGCAGCTTACGCTCACGCCGCTCCAGTAGCCACCTACGCTCATGCCGCTCCAGTAGCCCACTACGCTCACGCCGCTCCAGTAGCCACCTACGCCCATGGTGCTCCAGTCATCGCTAAAACCGCAGCAGTCCATTACTCTCCAGCTGCAGTCGTTTCTCACGCAACTTTCTCCGGTTTCGGAGCTCATTATGCCTACTAAATGATACCAAAAACTTTAAACTTGTAGTTTGAACTGTGTATAGAAGTACCTCTCATTATTTAATATGTTTGTAAGAATGTGGATAGGAAATTTTTCGCTATTTTTATTTATGATGTATCATTTTGTATTCTGTTTTCTATTTATTGTGCCTATTTTGTAAATATTTAGAAAATAAAATATTGAATTTATAATTTCATTTGCTTCTCTGCCCTTCCGAATAACTTTTTGGAACTCGAAACCAATTCCTTCAAATCAATTTCGATCCGATACTGCATACTGGTTATATTTTGCTCGAAGGTAGTTTGCATCTATTTTCTGACTTAATTTTATTTTCAATTCTACGAAATAAACTAAATACTTGAAACAGGTGAATTTGAGTTATAATATCAGTAGTTTAACCATATAGAGGTATAAACAGAAAAGTTGCCTCCAGGTGTTTGTTTTCGTTGGCTCTACAAATCAATTTTACATGTAATTTATTTCTTAAAAGTCGAGTTTCATATTGTATTTACTAAGGTTTTCTTAAACCAATATTGTACCCATCTAGCAATTTGAAAATTAATTTAAAAAATAATTTTTTTACTAAACTGTAAAAATTATTCCCCCCCCCCCTTAACATTTTATACCACACCGGTAAATGTGTTGAACGCTTGATTAACTTGCCGCTTGCCTTTGAGATCAGCACTTTTAATTTTGAAATAAAATTAATTAATTAATTCAGTCGTATTTATAAAATTGAATCTTCCTTCGGTCAAAAATCACATGAACATTGATAACGAAAAGGGCAATAGACTAATGTACTTATATTAAGGGGTTAGACCACTCTAGACGCCGAAAAATTTGCTTTTCTTGGGATTTTTTTTAAGAAATACTAGTCACAGTGACTGATAAGTATGATAAACTCCCTTTTTTGTAATCTCAATTTATTTTCTAATTTTTCTGGAAAAATATTCCCAAAATAACTTATTTTTTGGCCTTGAGAGTGGCCAAATACAAATTGATACTTGAATCTTAGAGCTATAAATCCCTTCCCCTTTCGTTTGGTTGACGTGCAACCCAAAAAATAATATTTGAGAGTGTTAGAGCTTGTATGCCAGCAAAAGACTATATTTATTTATATTTTACTAATTCAAATATTTGTTTTACTTAATTTAGAGCAAAAAATTAGAGTGTATTTGACACTCGGGCTCAAACAAATATTTGGATAACAAAATTTTAACAAATTATAACTTAATTTAATACAATAACTAAAAAAACAATACAAAGTCAACATATAAAATAAATTTTAAAGCAGTCTTTCGCACGCGTTCGAATCTAACGCTTCAGCAATCAATCAATAATCATAACAGGCGATGCCGATACGAAAGCGAGTGATCAAAACTTTAAGAATTAAAAAAAAACTGAAATATCGCCATGACCTCTTCGAGTTGGAATGGCGTAAAACTCGATTGCTCACGGCATGCAGGCCGCATTCGGCCGTCGTCATAAAAAATAACAATTTGACCAAAAACGTGGGAAAACTGTATGAAAACAACCTGTACCTAGATCTGAAAATTCTCTTTTATTACTTGTGTAAAATATTAAGAACCTCCGATATAAAATAAAGTAATTCACTTAAAACTACAACAATAAATAACAATGTTTATGTACAAAATAACTTATCTTCACATTAATCATCCGTTAACGCCAACCTCGTTCGCAAAATGTTGACACTGTACACCGACTGCAGACCGATAATTTTTGGATTCTCCCTAAGAGTTTCGTACAATAAAGACATGGTCAATTTTCCATCCGAGTATTTACGTTTACCGCACAAATACGAAAACGCAGCTTGTTGTTCGGCATTTTCTAACGATGGCCTGCACGTAGGAATAAAAGTGTCGTCTTCTTCAGACACCTCCACCTTTGACTCCTGCGTATTATCAATTATATTGTTTGTGTTCCTTATGAAGGGATCTGGAACTGGCAATCCAAAACCATACTGAAACTTTTTGTCCCTAAGCTTATAGCCTTGTTTTCTTGTAATCATCGCTGTGATTATATTTTTAACAAAAGACTGACAGGCATGAACTAATAATTCGGTCACACCATCTTCTGCAGCCTCCAAACCGTGCTCCCACGACGCAATAGCAATTCGAGTGCTTACAAAACCACTATCGGGTAGAAACAACTCAGCCGCAGCACTACGATTTTCTATTTCAGACGGCAAGACATATGTAGGACTAGGAGGTGTGTAATAATCAGAGAAATCTACAATTTCAAAGCAACCTTTATCGCACGTACTTCTACCACTTTTCGGACGAGTATTTGTCACTTTCGCGATAATAGCCCTCAAAAACTGATTGTGATTGTGAAGTTGATCTTGGGTTGTCATTAATTTCCTCACCGACGCATCGAACTGCAGTTTCGTTATTGAACCACTAAACAGAAACCACTGCTTGAGTATTTTGAAATACTGATTCTTGGTTTCTTCGCTTAGAGATGCCTCCAAAGCTTTTCTTGCTTCATTTACGTCGTGCATCATAATAAATCTGTGCTTTTTTGAACTTCTTGAATCACAAAAAGTTAGGTTAAGTTTTTGAAACTGACGTTTTGTAATCAAATCGATTAATATTGCTACGGTTTCGTATCGTGGTTTTTACATCCAATATCGATTAGAAAATTGTAACAATTTTTATCAACAATTAAAGGAACACTGGGCACTCTAACCAAAAATTGCGGTACCATAAAGCAGTACTGCAAAACCGCTAGTTTGCAAGTTAAAATTAATTACATTCAAAAGCCTATAGATGGCTCATCAAGGGAAAGATTCAAAATCATATAACATTAGGTATATTTATTAAATTACTTACAAAAAATTAGGAAACTAAAGTAATCACGACCTTACGGATTGGGCATTTATTGCTTCCAAGCTGACAATTTTACTCAGTTGAGACAAATGGGTTTCATCTAACGTAAGTTCCTTTTGTAAGTGAACAGCCAAGCTGGTAACATCGTGTCCCACGTCGTTTGCGAATTGCAAACAATTCTAAAAAAGATATTTTACACAAATCCACATACTAGAGTTATTTTAACTTACAATTGCTTTTGTCGGTAACTTATTTTCGATGCAGTTGTCTATGAAAAGTGAAATAGCATTTAAGCTGGGAACTCCCACAGTTTTCTGTTGGTTATTGTCCAAAATGGTCATCAAAGTGCAGGCTTTTTCAAAATCTTTGTTTTGCAATAAAACTATCATGATTTTACCCAGCATGTCGCCATTGTACCTGAAAAGTAAATGGAAGTCCTGAACAGTTGAACAATTTTATTTACTTACAAGAATCCTCTCGGTTTCATTTCTGCATCCTTCTCTATTTTTTTATAAATTTCCCAACCAATATTGGATAATTTTTCCTTTAGATCATCAGTTGTGGGTTCCTCTGTAACCATAATGCTGAGCGTTAGGGTAAGTAAATTTTCTCGGTTCATGTGATCGAAGATTATCATATCCGAGAACAACTTGGGTAAATGTTCGATAGATCCGGATGCTTCCACGCTTCGTAAAATTTCCAGCATGACACCAGGCTCGGGAACATAAATGTGAGGAACCAAGCGATTATAACAGTTCTCTATAAAGTCATTCAGAGGTTCAGAAATGCAGCGCAGCGTTACATAATGCCGACTAAAAATAGTTGCAGATTAATGTGCATCCTTTCGTAGACTAACCCACTTACTAATAAATAGATTCTTTGTAGGAATCACCAATCAGATCGTAATTGTTTTTGTGAAGCAGCAATTGGTGTACCTTATTGGCCAAGTCTACATCTTGTAAGTGATAGTGACAGACGTCCATAGCAGTAACGAAAAAGTAAGTATCCTTTAAATCTTGAATCTTCAACTCCTTTCCTTCTAGTTCCCTCATTATCGAATGCAAAATAAAACTTTTAGGTCCCCGCTCCTGACAGTGCGAAATTAAAACGTAATACCACGAAGCTAGTGACGGTTCAACCCCCAAGGCCTTAAATTCAGCCAAAACTTTAAACATATTTTCTTTGAGTAATTTTCCAGTACCCATAGTACTCATAGTTTGTAAAACGCCGTTAAGAGTACCAACGTTTGGTTTAATTTTATGTTCAGACATCAAATTCAACAAATCCGTAATGTAATTCCACCGCAATTCGTAGCTATCTTTAACCATATTGCCCACGCTTAAAAGGGCATTGAATGTGTCCAACGACACCACTTTATCCTGATCAACGGCATCTTTAAACAACTGCTGTGCCCTATCGATTTGACCGTACTTAATCATACCTTGAATAATTGCAGAATACATTTCTTCGCTTGGGTTGTCCACGCTGATAAAAAGTTCTTCGGCTAACATTCCATCTCTAAAAAGAGCGGATAGTGTAAAAATGCATCGGTTAAAATAAAAACTTACTTCCAAGTCTTTCTGGTCCTCTCCCTTCCTTTAGCACCCTGCTTAAACCAACGCTCCTCGATAAACTCTTCCGACAAAGGTTCTTCGTGATTGAAAAAACATAACAATTCCAACAGATCTTGAAGGGTTTGATCGGAAATACTCACGCCTTTGTCTTTCAGTAACTTGTGTATAAACTGAGCATCTTCCACAAAACCATCCTTAATCGTACTTTTTAAATCTTCTTCTGTGACCTCACTGCTTTCGTCATAAACCACTCTCGGAACAAATGCTTTAATGATCGGGTCCATTTCACGATGCTGAAACAAATCGCTATGTTCCTTCCTTATCCAATGCGCAGCCTTACGTCCAGCTTCTTGTGACATTGCAAACGTACGTTTACCCAAATTCGATGTGGGTATGAGGTAAGGATCATCGTGATACTTGTAATGGGTAGCCGTAGGATCCCGACCGATTGTGCTTTCAAGTGCGCTCAAAATCTCCGTAGGACTTCGGTGTATCCTTTTCGGAATTATAATCTCATCGGGTATCGTTTTAGATGAACATTTTCGAGTTAAGCGCAATATACGAGAAAAGGTTGAAGCAGTGTTTACCAAATTTGAACTAAAATTCTAGGTTAATTTAAAAATAGCGAGAAGGATTTGTACATACCTGTTTGCAAACATTTTTATAGGACCTGTCTTGGTTTTATTATATTATCAAAAGGTGATTTAATTACATTGATTTAGTCTGAAAATTAAAATACTTTTGTGTACATAAAGTAGGGTTATGTTTACTTCACTCGTGCGGTAGTTAAATACGAGTTGTTGTCAAAATGTATTTGTACAGACTAAGAAATGGAAAAAAAATTGTGATGGATTGATCATCTTGGGAAAAGTGCAAAAAATTCACTAAAGGATCAGTTTCGGGTAAATAAATTTTTTATAAAGCGAAAGTCATGGGCGTCCATAAGACTATGGTTTAAGGTTTTGGACAGCCCCCCCTCTTTTGATGTTTTCAACTGGGAATTTTTGGCTCTTTCGCTTTAATCTCTCCACTAGTTTTTGCCATTGAAGGCTCTTAACATTTTTGTAGGCTAAAATAATAATACCAGTTTACCTCTGGACTTGTATGGCCAAGCAGGACATAATAATTTGGTATGAAATTAGTCAATATTATTTTTCTGTTTTTTTGGAAATTAATCAACAATCAAGCCTTAAACTAGAAAACATCCAATATCGGAAAAAATCACATATTTCTGATTTGGGAAATTTTTATTTATTTTTTTATTTTCGACTGATTTCAGTTTTTGGTCCGAAACTCCTAAAAGGGAGCTTCCTATGGGAAAAGTTATTCTATACTTTTTTGAAGCTGTGAATATTTCCTACAATTTGAGCCCACCTCCAATACTTTAGGTCGAATAGATCCCAAGATACAGAACTTCAAAAATTGCATTTTTTCCAAAAACTGAAATTTTGAACTTTTTGGGGAAAATCCAATTTTTGAGGTCCTGTATCTTAGGTTCTATTAGTCCTAAAAAACTGGGGTTAGGCTCAAATTGTAGGAAATGTTTACAGCTTCAAAAAAGGATGAAGTAACTTTTTCCGTAGAAAACATCCTTTTAGGAGTTTCGGGCCAAAAACTGAAATCAGTCATAAACTTTCGAGGTTCTTTGAACACCACGAAGTTATCACAGGTCTTTCGAAGCTGCCCACTTGGTTTTACACAACTGGTAGGTACCCTAACAACATACCACAAAATCAGAAACATGTGAATCTACCTTGAGTGGTCTATGGGGATAATAATTCCAAGTTGGGAAATTAATTATTTTCGATTTGGAATTTTAAGTTGGTAAGCGTACTCGTACGATTTGCCTTGCTTAATATCAAGAAGTAACAGTTGGTTGGTTAAAATAAAGTAAAAATGACTAAAATAGTGCAGATTAAAACCTCAGATGGAAAAATCATCGAAGTAGATGGGGAAATAATGGAATGTTTGAACGTATTTAATGCTTCTTTTGTTTACACTTGTTCAGACGGAATATTGGAGTTGACAGAGGTCGATTTCGAGACTATGACTATGATTATAAATTGGGCGACTTATCATAAAGATGACTACAAAACATGGAATGAACCGGTCGCAAGTACCGTACCAAGAACGCCAAAGGAATTAATGGCAGAAATGGATCCATGGGATGTTAAGTTTATGGAGGAAAAGGATCAATTTTCGATTTTTAAATTGATTAACGCTGCAGTTTACCTACAAATCAATTCGTTATCAGATATGCTTTGTCTAAATGTATCCAACATGCTGCATGGAAAAACGTCCCAGGAATTGCGTGATTTATTTGGTATTGAAAGTGATCTCTCCGATGAGGATAATATGAATGAAGAGTAAAAAGAAAAAAATTTACAAAATATATTATCTTATGATTTGTTCTATATTTTTCATTATTTGAATTTTGTATTTTCAATAAAAATATTATTTTGTTTTATTGTTTTAATTTAATTTATTTATTTTTAAAAATTTTCATTTCGAGTTGACCAAGTTGACCAATGAGAGCATGGTTATAGATATAAAAAACAAAAAAAAACAGAGTTTTGATGTAAGAAAGTATTACTAATTTGGGAGGACACCGCTGTTAGTTTAATTGCATGGTATAATTAATAAGGACTTAACAGCTTCCAACATTTAACCTACCTTAGATACAATCAGGAAGCAGTAATACAAAATTATTTATTGAAAAAAAATTATATAGGTAATCAATAATCACAATTTGTACTTTTTCTTCTTAATCTTCAGTTTCATTGCTAGAATCATATTTGATTCCAAATAAGTCACGTAATTCTTCCGGTGATTTTCTATGAATCATTCCTGATACATGCAAACAAAGCATTTTCTGCAGTGGGTCAACTTGCAGGAAAGTTGCTGCTGTTAACATATCAAAAATCGTCTTTTGATCTTGATTGAGAAATTTGCGATCCCACACACATAGTTCTTGTAATAACTCTTCCAAAGACTTTTCTTCCGAGACAATAAATTGCGTGGAATGATCGGTAGATCCCAAGGGATTTTGGTAATCATATCTATGGTAGCTCACCCAATTTGTAATTAACGTCATTGTCTTGAAATCAATGGTTGCCACTTCCAATGGTTCTTCTATACTGCCGAAACTGAATAATTCGCTGATGAGATGTGAACAGTTCACCAGTTCTATTGGAACTTCAATGGTTTTCTTATCCGAGGTTGAAATTTTTATGATATTCGCCATTTTGAAAAATAAATTTTAAATCTGTAATTCCTGTAAAATAATTTAAGTTGCTTGCTGATATAGTAGTAAATACATACTTTTTAATGTTGGTACTATTTAACTTACCAACGCAAAATTGAGCAACGGGACAACATTAGAGCAGGGTAGTACAGTTCAGAAGTTTCCTAGGTTGAATCATGTATAACTTCGAAACCGGTCATTCGCTAAACATTTTCATCCCCAAGACAGAACAAGCTATATTGCCCTACACGCGGAAGTCGAACGCCGAATCTCCGAATTCAAGCAATCCAGCTGGAAAGCCAAGCTAGAGGATCTCTCATTCAAGAATCCCTCAGCCTGGAAACTATATTTAAGGCACTGCGACAGACAAAGTTCACCATCCCACCCTTAGAACGACAAAACGTCTTGCAGTTCCCTTTAGCCCTAACATATGCAGATAAATGCAGAAATCCGTGACAGACTCACCGAGCACTGGAACAAAAAGCAGGCCATCGGGGAGCCTTCTTTCTCGATATAGCCAAGGCTTTTGATAAAGTATGGCACGAAGACCTGTTTTACAAATTATTCCAGGCAGGCCTACCGGCATCACTGGTATACCCTGTTAGCCTCTTATCTTATTGACAGACACTTCCGGGTCAAAATCCTCCCTTAAAGAGATGACTGCCGGGACCCCACAAGGCTCAGTAATAACCCCAACACCTTTCACTGCTTCTATGCATGACTTCCCCTCCCCTGTAAAAGACAGCCCAAAAGATGTTTTTACGCGGATGACACTACTTATACTACAGTAGTTCATTCTGACCTCAACCAATGATACACCGGGTGCAAAACGCCTCCAACGACCTTGACAAGTGATTCCGAGCCTGGCGGATAAGAGTAAATCCATCTGAAAGTACGGCAACCTACTTCTCAAAGTCCAACCCCTCTCCCACATCCCTATCCAATCCCCTCAAAAGAAAATCCATTTTTAAATCAGAAAGACTCTCAACCTCAAATCTTATGATGTTTGGAACGGAGATTCCATAGACAGACACTTCCAAATATCTGGGAATAACACTGGACAAGGGTCTCCGATGGGAACAACACATCAAACCGACCAATAGGAAGTCCAGAAGCGCTATGACCGCCCTCCATCCCCTGACGCTTAAAATTAACAAGGAAACAAAGAAATAATCCCAAATCTGAGAACACCTTTTGCCCGTCTCGACCGTTTGTGCTCCCCCCTTCCCCCAGAAAATAATTCTCGATCCGCTACTGCTTCGGGCTATGCAGCCCAGTCCCACAGCTCCAGACAACCCAAAACATAGCCATTCGCCGAGCATTGAAGACTCCTCCCTTCATCTCAAATGCACATCTACAGGAAGAATCCAACATGGAGTCTATCGAAGAATTTATCCATCACTCGGCGGAAAAATTCTACGACAACCTGGAATCCTCCGAAAACTCACTAATCCGAAAGATTGGAAACTATAATCTCAAGAATTACCCAGCGGCGTAGCGTGGATTTCTGGTACTCGGGGCACACCCTAAATTTGCCGCCCCCTAGTTAAATTTGCCGCCTCCTATTTCCGCAATTAAGCAAAAAAACGTATTTCTTATATCAGTTTATTAGATTTCTTAGAAAAAAACAGGGCCGTAACTGGGTAAAGCTGCGCCCGTGGCAAACCTGTAAAGTTGCGTGCCCCTCCCCATCCCCAATCGTAATGGGTCGGCAGGGATGGTCTGGGTGTCCGGTCCGCCCCGGAAAAATTAATATTTAATTTTTTCCAATTACGTGGAATTTATCTTCTTAATAAAATTTCCTATTAAAAAAATGGTCTGTTTTCCGCCTCATTGGCGGCTGCGCCTTTGGCGGGGGGCCCAATCGCCACCCACTAGTTACGGTTCTGGAAAAAAATAATTATTAAAAAAAAAAAATAAATAAAATAATTATAATTTTATTCCTCAGCTATTCCCTGTCACTCTCTACAAAAGTGCCGCCCGGGACATTTTTCCCCTTTGTACACCTCGCTACGCTACTGGAATTACTTGAGATATAAGAGACCCAGGTGGATCCTGCGACCAGGATGTTGGTGTTTTTTGACCCCAAAAAATGAAAAGTGGAATTCGGCAGCTTCTTTCACTGCTTCTTACGTATTTTGATCAGAAAATTCGAATGGCGCAGTCAGATTTCTCGTAAGTATGATATTTTTTATTTTATTTGGTTTTAAACGTAACACATCAGGGGTCAACTTGCCCTCCATTTGTTTCGCGATTTTCCACAGTTTTGATTGATTCCGCGATGTTCTGAGGGCTGCATCCAGCTGTAGGTATCTAAGTACGTCGATTTAAGTAATAAAAAGGCCACCTAAATTTTTTAAAATTTTTGAAAAAACGTAAGGTTAACCCCTTTGGTGTTCTTTGACCCCAAAAAATGAAAAGTGGAATTCGGCCGCTTCTTTCACTGTTTCTTACGTATTTTGATCAAAAAATTCGAATGGCGCAGTCAGATTTCTCGTAAAAATGATATTTTTTATTTTATTTGGCTTTAAGCGTAACACATAAGGGGTCAATTTGCTCTCCATTTGTTTCGCGATTTTATACAGTTTTGATTGATTCCGCGAGGTTCTGAGGACTGTATCCAGCAGTAGGCATCTAAGTACGTCGATTTAAGTAATAAAAAGGCCACGTAAATTTTTTAATATTAAAAAAAAAACGTGAGGATAACCCCTTTGGTGTTTTTTGACACCAAAAAATGAAAAGTGGAATTCGGCCGCTTCTTTCACTGTTTCTTACGTATTTTGATCAGAAAATTCGAATGGCGCAGTCAGATTTCTCGTAAGTATGATATTTTTTATTTTATTTGGCTTTAAACGTAACACATAAGGGGTCAATCTGCCCTCCATTGGTTTCGCGATTTTACACAGTTTTGATTGATTCCGCGAGGTTCTGAGGACTGTATCCAGCAGTAGGCATCTAAGTACGTCGATTTAAGTAATAAAAAGGCCACCTAAATTTTTTAAGATTTTTGAAGAAAACGTAAGGTTAACCCCTTTGGTGTTTTTTGACCCCAAAAAATGAAAAGTGGAATTCGGCCGCTTCTTTCACTGTTTCTTACGTATTTTGATCAGAAAATTCGAATGGCGCAGTCATTTTTCTCGTAAGTATGATATTTTTTATTTTATTTGGCTTTAAACGTAACACATAAAGGGTCAATCTGCCCTACATTTGTTTCGCGATTTTACACAGTTTTGATTGATTCCGCGAGGTTCTGAGGACTGTATCCAGCAGTAGGCATCTAAGTACATCGATTTAAGTAATAAAAAGGCCACCTAAATTTTTTAAGATTTTAGAAAAAAACGTAAGGTTAACCCCTTTGGTGTTTTTTGACCCCAAAAAATGAAAAGTGGAATTCGGCCGCTTCTTTCACTGTTTCTTACGTATTTTGATCAGAACATTCAAATGGCGCAGTCAGATTTCTCGTAAGTATGATATTTTTTATTTTATTTGGCTTTAAACGTAACACATAAGGGGTCAATCTGCCCTCCATTTGTTTCGCGATTTTACACAGTTTTGATTGATTCCGCGAGGTTCTGAGGACTGTATCCAGCAGTAGGCATCTAAGTACGTCGATTTAAGTAATAAAAAGGCCACCTAAATTTTTTAAGATTTTTGAAAAAAACGTAAGGTTAACCCCTTTGGTGTTTTTTGACCCCAAAAAATGAAAAGTGGAATTCGGCCGCTTCTTTCACTGTTTCTTACGTATTTTGATCAGAAAATTCGAATGGCGCAGTCAGATTTCTCGTAAGTATGATATTTTTTATTTTATTTGGCTTTAAACGTAACACATAAGAGGTCAATCTGCCCTCCATTTGTTTCGCGATTTTACACAGTTTTGATTGATTCCGCGAGGTTCTGAGGACTGTATCCAGCAGTAGGCATCTAAGTACGTCGATTTAAGTAATAAAAAGGCCACCTAAATTTTTTAAGATTTTTGAAGAAAACGTAAGGTTAACCCCTTTGGTGTTTTTTGACCCCAAAAAATGAAAAGTGGAATTCGGCCGCTTCTTTCACTGTTTCTTACGTATTTTGATCAGAAAATTCCAATGGCGCAGTCAGATTTCTCGTAAGTATGATATTTTTTATTTTATTTGGCTTTAAACGTAACATATAAGGGGTCAATTTGCCCTCCAATGTTTTGCGATTTTCAACAGTTTTGATTGATTCCGCGATATTCTGAGGACTGTATCCAGCAGTAGGCTTCTAAGTACGTCGATTTAAGTAATAAAAAGGCCACCTAAATTTTTTAAGATTTTTGAAAAAAACGTAAGGTTAACCCCTTTGGTGTTTTTTGACCCCAAAAAATGAAAAGTGGAATTCGGCCGCTACTTTCACTGTTTCTTACGTATTTTGATCAGAACATTCGAATGGCGCAGTCAGATTTCTCGTAAGTATGATATTTTTTATTTTATTTGGCTTTAAACGTATCAAATAAGGGGTCAATTTGCCATCCATTTGTTTCGCGATTTTACACAGTTTTGATTGATTCCGCGAGGTTCTGAGGACTGTATCCAGCAGTAGGCATCTAAGTACGTCGACTTAAGTAATAAAAAGGCCACCTAAATTTTTTAAGATTTTTGAAAAAAACGTAAGGTTAACCCCTTTGGTGCTTTTTGACCCCAAAAAGTGAAAAGTGGAATTCGGCCGCTTCTTTCACTGTTTCTTACGTATTTTGATCAGAAAATTCGAATGGCGCAGTCAGATTTCTCCTAAGTATGATATTTTTTATTTTATTTGGCTTTAAACGTAACACATAAGGGGTCAATCTGCCCTCCATTTGTTTCGCGATTTTACACAGTTTTGATAGATTCCGCGAGGTTCTGAGGACTGTATCCAGCAGTAGGCATCTAAGTACGTCGATTTAAGTAATAAAAAGGCAACCTAAATTTTTTAAGATTTTTGAAAAAAACGTAAGGTTAACCCCTTTGGTGTTTTTTGACCCCAAAAAATGAAAAGTGGAATTCGGCCGCTTCTTTCACTGTTTCTTACGGATTTTGATCAGAAAATTCGAATGGCGCAGTCAGATTTCTCGTAAGTATGATATTTTTTATTTTATTTGGCTTTAAACGTAACACATAAGGGGTCAATCTGCCCTACATTTGTTTCGCGATTTTACACAGTTTTGATTGATTCCGCGAGGTTCTGAGGACTGTATCCAGCAGTAGGCATCTAAGTACGTCGATTTAAGTAATAAAAAGGCCACCTAAATTTTTTAAGATTTTTGAAAAAAACGTAAGGTTAACCCCTTTGGTGTTTTTTGACCCCAAAAAATGAAAAGTGGAATTCGGCCGCTTCTTTCACTGTTTCTTACGTATTTTGATCAGAAAATTCGAATGACGCAGTCAGATTTCTCGTAAGTATGATATTTTTTATTTTATTTGGCTTTAAACGTAACACATAAGGGGTCAATCTGCCCTCCATTTGTTTCGCGATTTTACACAGTTTTGATTGATTCCGCGAGGTTCTGAGGACTGTATCCAGCAGTAGGCATCTAAGTACGTCGATTTAAGTAATAAAAAGGCCACCTAAATTTTTTAAGATTTTTGAAAAAAACGTAAGGTTAACCCCTATGGTGTTTTTTGACCCCAAAAAATGAAAAGTGGAATTCGGCCGCTTCTTTCACTGTTTCTTACGTATTTTGATCAGAAAATTCGAATGGCGCAGTCAGATTTCTCGTAAGTATGATATTTTTTATTTTATTTGGCTTTAAACGTATCAAATAAGGGGTCAATTTGCCAACCATTTGTTTCGCGATTTTACACAGTTTTGATTGATTCCGCGAGGTTCTGAGGACTGTATCCAGCAGTAGGCATCTAAGTACGTCGATTTAAGTAATAAAAAGGCCACCTAAATTTTTTAAGATTTTTGAAAAAAACGTAAGGTTAACCCCTATGGTGTTTTTTGACCCCAAAAAATGAAAAGTGGAATTCGGCCGCTTCTTTCACTGTTTCTTACGTATTTTGATCAGAAAATTCGAATGGCACAGTCAGATTTCTCGTAAGTATGATATTTTTTATTTTATTTGGTTTTAAACGTAACACATAAGGGGTCAATCTGCCCTCCATTTGTTTCGCGATTTTACACAGTTTTGATTGATTCCGCGAGGTTCTGAGGACTGTATCCAGCAGTAGGCATCTAAGTACGTCGATTTAAGTAATAAAAAGGCCACCTAAATTTTTGAAGATTTTTGAGAAAAACGTAAGATTAACCCCTTTGGTGTTTTTTGACCCCAAAAAATGAAAAGTGGAATTCGGCCGCTTCTTTCACTGTTTCTTACGTATTTTGATTAGAAAATTCGAATGGCGTAGTCAGATTTCTCGTAAGTATGATATTTTTTAGTTTATTTGGCTTTAAACGTAACACATAAGGGGTCAATCTGCCCTCCATTTGTTTCGCGATTTTACACAGTTTTAATTGATTCCGCGAGGATCTGAGGACTGTATCCAGCAGTAGGCATCTAAG
The DNA here is from genome assembly GCA_958510845.1 of Cantharis nigra. Classification (NCBI taxonomy): domain Eukaryota; kingdom Metazoa; phylum Arthropoda; class Insecta; order Coleoptera; family Cantharidae; genus Cantharis; species Cantharis nigra. The sequence continues at coordinate 44,873,526 of OY294030.1, read as the reverse complement.
TACGTCGATTTAAGTAATAAAAGGGCCACCTAAATTTTTTAAGATTTTTGAAAAAAACGTAAGGTTAACCCCTTTGGTGTTTTTTGACCCCAAAAAATGATAATTGGAATTCGGCCGCTTCTTTCACTGTTTCTTACGTATTTTGATCAGAAAATTCGAATGGCGCAGTCAGATTTCTCGTAAGTATGATATTTTTTATTTTATTTGGCTTTAAACGTAACACATAAGGGGTCAATCTGCACTCCATTTGTTTCGCGATTTTAAACAGTTTAGATTGATTCCGCGAGGTTCTGAGGACTGTATCCAGCAGTAGGCATCTAAGTACGTCGATTTAAGTAATAAAAAGACCACCTAAATTTTTTAAGATTTTTGAGAAAAACGTAAGGTTAACCCCTTTGGTGTTTTTTGACCCCAAAAAATGAAAAGTGGAATTCGGCCGCTTCTTTCACTGTTTCTTACGTATTTTGATCAGAAAATTCGAATGGCGCAGTCAGATTTCTCGTAAGTATGATATTTTTTATTTTATTTGGCTTTAAACGTAACCCATAAGGGGTCAATCTGCCCACCATTTGTTTCGCGATTTTACACAGTTTTGCTTGATTCCGCGAGGTTCTGAGGACTTTATCCAGCAGTAGGCATCTAAGTACGTCGATTTAAGTAATAAAAAGGCCACCTAAATTTTTTAAGATTTTTGAAAAAAACGTAAGGTTAACCCCTTTGGTGCTTTTTGACCCCAAAAAGTGAAAAGTGGAATTCGGCCGCTTCTTTCACTGTTTCTTACGTATTTTGATCAGAAAATTCGAATGGCGCAGTCAGATTTCTCGTAAGTATGATATTTTTTATTTTATTTGGCTTTAAACGTAACACATAAGGGGTCAATCTGCCCTCCATTTGTTTCGCGATTTTACACAGTTTTGATAGATTCCGCGAGGTTCTGAGGACTGTATCCAGCAGTAGGCATCTAAGTACGTCGATTTAAGTAATAAAAAGGCAACCTAAATTTTTTAAGATTTTTGAAAAAAACGTAAGGTTAACCCCTTTGGTGTTTTTTGACCCCAAAAAATGAAAAGTGGAATTCGGCCGCTTCTTTCACTGTTTCTTACGTATTTTGATCAGAAAATTCGAATGGGGCAGTCAGATTTCTCGTAAGTATGATATTTTTTATTTTATTTGGCTTTAAACGTAACACATAAGGGGTCAATCTGCCCTACATTTGTTTCGCGATTTTACACAGTTTTGATTGATTCCGCGAGGTTCTGAGGACTGTATCCAGCAGTAGGCATCTAAGTACGTCGATTTAAGTAATAAAAAGGCCACCTAAATTTTTTAAGATTTTTGAAAAAAACGTAAGGTTAACCCCTTTGGTGTTTTTTGACCCCAAAAAATGAAAAGTGGAATTCGGCCGCTTCTTTCACTGTTTCTTACGTATTTTGATCAGAAAATTCGAATGGCGCAGTCAGATTTCTCGTAAGTATGATATTTTTTATTTTATTTGGCTTTAAACGTAACACATAAGGGGTCAATCTGCCCTCCATTTGTTTCGCGATTTTACACAGTTTTGATTGATTCCGCGAGGTTCTGAGGACTGTATCCAGCAGTAGGCATCTAAGTACGTCGATTTAAGTAATAAAAAGGCCACCTAAATTTTTTAAGATTTTTGAAAAAAACGTAAGGTTAACCCCTATGGTGTTTTTTGACCCCAAAAAATGAAAAGTGGAATTCGGCCGCTTCTTTCACTGTTTCTTACGTATTTTGATCAGAAAATTCGAATGGCGCAGTCAGATTTCTCGTAAGTATGATATTTTTTATTTTATTTGGCTTTAAACGTATCAAATAAGGGGTCAATTTGCCAACCATTTGTTTCGCGATTTTACACAGTTTTGATTGATTCCGCGAGGTTCTGAGGACTGTATCCAGCAGTAGGCATCTAAGTACGTCGATTTAAGTAATAAAAAGGCCACCTAAATTTTTTAAGATTTTTGAAAAAAACGTAAGGTTAACCCCTATGGTGTTTTTTGACCCCAAAAAATGAAAAGTGGAATTCGGCCGCTTCTTTCACTGTTTCTTACGTATTTTGATCAGAAAATTCGAATGGCGCAGTCAGATTTCTCGTAAGTATGATATTTTTTATTTTATTTGGTTTTAAACGTAACACATAAGGGGTCAATCTGCCCTCCATTTGTTTCGCGATTTTACACAGTTTTGATTGATTCCGCGAGGTTCTGAGGACTGTATCCAGCAGTAGGCATCTAAGTACGTCGATTTAAGTAATAAAAAGGCCACCTAAATTTTTGAAGATTTTTGAGAAAAACGTAAGATTAACCCCTTTGGTGTTTTTTGACCCCAAAAAATGAAAAGTGGAATTCGGCCGCTTCTTTCACTGTTTCTTACGTATTTTGATTAGAAAATTCGAATGGCGTAGTCAGATTTCTCGTAAGTATGATATTTTTTATTTTATTTGGCTTTAAACGTAACACATAAGGGGTCAATCTGCCCTCCATTTGTTTCGCGATTTTACACAGTTTTAATTGATTCCGCGAGGATCTGAGGACTGTATCCAGCAGTAGGCATCTAAGTACGTCGATTTAAGTAATAAAAGGGCCACCTAAATTTTTTAAGATTTTTGAAAAAAACGTAAGGTTAACCCCTTTGGTGTTTTTTGACCCCAAAAAATGAAAAGTGGAATTCGGCCGCTTCTTTCACTGTTTCTTACGTATTTTGATCATAAAATTCAAATGGCGCAGTCAGATTTCTCGTAAGTATGATATTTTTTATATTATTTGGCTTTAAACGTAACCCATAAGGGGTCAATCTGCCCACCATTTGTTTCGCGATTTTACACAGTTTTGCTTGATTCCGCGAGGTTCTGAGGACTGTATCCAGCAGTAGGCATCTAAGTACGTCGATTTAAGTAATAAAAAGGCCACCTAGATTTTTTAAGATTTTTGAGAAAAACGTAAGGTTAACCCCTTTGGTGTTTTTTGACCCCAAAAAATGAAAAGTGGAATTCGGCCGCTTCTTTCACTGTTTCTTACGTATTTTGATCAGAAAATTCGAATGGCGCAGTTAGATTTCTCGTAAGTATGATATTTTTTATTTTATTTGGCTTTAAACGTAACACATAAGGGGTCAATCTGCCCTCTATTTGTTTCGCGATTTTACACAGTTTTGATTGATCCCGCGAGTTTCTGAGGACTGTATCCAGCAGTAGGCATCTAAGTACGTCGATTTAAGTAATAAAAAGGCCCCCTAAATTTTTTAAGATTTTTGAAAAAAACGTAAGGTTAACCCCTTTGGTGTTTTTTGACCCCAAAAAATGAAAAGTGGAATTCGGCCGCTTCTTTCACTGTTTCTTACGTATTTTGATCAGAAAATTCGAATGGCGCAGTCAGATTTCTCGTAAGTATGATATTTTTTATTTTATTTGGCTTTAAACGTAACACATAAGGGGTCAATCTGCCCTCCATTTGTTTCGCGATTTTACACAGTTTTGATTGATTCCGCGAGGTTCTGAGGACTGTATCCAGCAGTAGGCATCTAAGTACGTCGATTTAAGTAATAAAAAGGGCACTTAAATTTTTTAAGATTTTTGAAAAAAACGTAACGTTAACCCCTTTGGTGTTTTTTGACCCCAAAAAATGAAAAATGTAACTCGGCCGCTTCTTTCACTGTTTCTTACGTATTTTGATCAGAAAATTCGAAGGCGCAGTCAGATTTCTCGTAAGTATGATGTTTTTTATTTTATTTGGCTTTAAACGTAACACTTAAGGGGTCAATCTGCCCTCCATTTGTTTCGCGATTTTACACAATTTTGATTGATTCCGCGAGGTTCTGAGGACTGTATCCAGCAGTAGGCATCTAAGTACGTCGATTTAAGTAATAAAAAGGCCACCTAAATTTTTTAAGATTTTTGAGAAAAGCGTAAGGTTAACCCCTTTGGTGTTTTTTGACCCCAAAAAATAAAAATTGGAATTCGGCCGCTTCTTTCACTGTTTCTTACGTATTTTGATCAGAAAATTCGAATGGCGCAGTCAGATTTCTCGTAAGTATGATATTTTTTATTTTATTTGGCTTTAAACGTAACACATAAGGGGTCAATCTGCACTCCATTTGTTTCGCGATTTTAAACAGTTTAGATTGATTCCGCGAGGTTCTGAGGACTGTATCCAGCAGTAGGCATCTAAGTACGTCGATTTAAGTAATAAAAAGGCCACCTAAATTTTTTAAGATTTTTGAGAAAAACGTAAGGTTAACCCCTTTGGTGTTTTTTGACCCCAAAAAATGAAAAGTGGAATTCGGCCGCTTCTTTCACTGTTTCTTACGTATTTTGATCAGAAAATTCGAATGGCGCAGTCAGATTTCTCGTAAGTATGATATTTTTTATTTTATTTGGCTTTAAACGTAACCCATAAGGGGTCAATCTGCCCACCATTTGTTTCGCGATTTTACACAGTTTTGCTTGATTCCGCGAGGTTCTGAGGACTTTATCCAGCAGTAGGCATCTAAGTACGTCGATTTAAGTAATAAAAAGGCCACCTAAATTTTTTAAGATTTTTGAGAAAAGCGTAAGGTTAACCCCTTTGGTGTTTTTTGACCCCAAAAAATGAAAATTGGAATTCGGCCGCTTCTTTCACTGTTTCTTACGTATTTTGATCAGAAAATTCGAATGGCGCAGTCAGATTTCTCGTAAGTATGATATTTTTTATTTTATTTGGCTTTAAACGTAACACTTAAGGGGTCAATCTGCACTCCATTTGTTTCGCGATTTTAAACAGTTTTGATTGATTCCGCGAGGTTCTGAGGACTGTATCCAGCAGTAGGCATCTAAGTACGTCGATTTAAGTAATAAAAAGGCCACCTAAATTTTTTAAGATTTTTGAGAAAAACGTAAGGTTAACCCCTTTGGTGTTTTTTGACCCCAAAAAATGAAAAGTGGAATTCGGCCGCTTCTTTCACTGTTTCTTACGTATTTTGATCAGAAAATTCGAATGGCGCAGTCAGATTTCTCGTAAGTATGATATTTTTTATTTTATTTGGCTTTAAACGTATCACATAAGGGGTCAATTTGCCCTACATTTGTTTCGCGATTTTACACAGTTTTGATTGATTCGGCGAGGTTCTGAGGACTGTATCCAGCAGTAGGCATTTCAGTACGTCGATTTATGTAATAAAAAGGCCACCTGAATTTTTTAAGATTTTTGAAAAAAACGTAACGTTAACCCCATTGGTGTTTTTTGACCCCAAAAAATGAAAAGTGGAATTCGGCCGCTTCTTTCACTGTTACTTACGTATTTTGATCAGAAAATTCGAATGGCGTAGTCAGATTTCTCGTAAGTATGATATTTTTTATTTTATTTGGCTTTAAACGTAACACATAAGGGGTCAATCTGCCCTCCATTTGTTTCGCGATTTTACACAGTTTTGATTGATTCCGCGAGGTTCTGAGGACTGTATCCAGCAGTAGGCATCTAAGTACGTCGATTTAAGTAATAAAAAGGCCACCTAAATTTTTTAAGATTTTTGAAAAAACGTAAGGTTAACCCCTTTGGTGTTTTTTGACCCCAAAAAATGAAAAGTGGAATTCGGCCGCTTCTTTCACTGTTTCTTACGTATTTTGATCAGAAAATTCGAATGGCGCAGTCAGATTTCTCGTAAGTATGATATTTTTTATTTTATTTGGCTTTAAACGTAACACATAAGGGCTCAATCTGCCCTCCATTTGTTTCGCGATTTTACACAGTTTTGATTGATTCCGCGAGGTTCTGAGGACTGTATCCAGCAGTAGGCATCTAAGTACGTCGATTTAAGTAATAAAAAGGCCACCTAAATTTTTTAAGATTTTTGAAAAAAACGTAACGTTAACCCCTTTGGTGTTTTTTGACCCCAAAAAATGAAAAGTGGAATTCGGCCGCTTCTTTCACTGTTACTTACGTATTTTGATCAGAAAATTCGAATGGCGCAGTCAGATTTCTCGTGAGGATGATATTTTTTATTTTATTTGGCTTTAAACGTAACACATAAGGGGTCAATCTGCCCTCCATTTGTTTCGCGATTTTACATAGTTTTGATTGATACCGCGAGGTTCTGAGGACTGTATCCAGCAGTAGGCATCTAAGTACGTCGATTTAAGTAATAAAGAGGCCACTTAAATTTTTTAAGATTTTTGAAAAAAACGTAAGGTTAACCCCTTTGGTGTTTTTTGACCCCAAAAAATGAAAAATGGAACTCGGCCGCTTCTTTCACTGTTTCTTACGTATTTTGATCAGAAAATTCGAATGGCGCAGTCAGATTTCTCGTAAGTATGATATTTTTTATTTTATTTGGCTTTAAACGTAACACATAAGGGGTCAATCTGCCCTCCATTTGTTTCGCGATTTTACACAGTTTTGATTGATTCCGCGAGGTTCTGAGGACTGTATCCAGCAGTAGGCTTCTAAGTACGTCGATTTAAGTAATAAAAAGGCCCCCTAAATTTTTTAAGATTTTTGAAAAAAACGTAAGGTTAACCCCTTTGGTGTTTTTTGACCCCAAAAAATGAAAAGTGGAATTCGGCCGCTTCTTTCCCTGTTTCTTACGTATTTTGATCAGAAAATTCCAATGGCGCAGTCAGATTTCTCGTAAGTATAATATTTTTTATTTTATTTGGCTTTAAACGTATCACATAAGGGGTCAATTTGCCCTACATTTGTTTCGCGATTTTACACAGTTTTGATTGATTCCGCGAGGTTCTGAGGACTGTATCCAGCAGTAGGCATTTAAGTACGTCGATTTATGTAATAAAAAGGCCACCTAAATTTTTTAAGATTTTTGAAAAAAACGTCAGGTTAACCCCTTTGGTGTTTTTTGACCCCAAAAAATGAAAAGTGGAATTCGGCCGCTTCTTTCACTGTTTCTTACGTATTTTGATCAGAAAATTCCAACGGCGCAGTCAGATTTCTCGTAAGTATGATATTTTTTATTTTATTTGGCTTTAAACGTAACACATAAGGGGTCAATCTGCCCTCCATTTGTTTCGCGATTTTACACAGTTTTGATTGATTCCGCGAAGTTCTGAGGACTGTATCCAGCAGTAGGCTTCTAAGTACGTCGATTTAAGTAATAAAAAGGCCCCCTAAATTTTTTAAGATTTTTGAAAAAAACGTAAGATTAACCCCTTTGGTGTTTTTTGACCCCAAAAAATGAAAAGTGGAATTCGGCCGCTTCTTTCACTGTTTCTTACGTATTTTGATCAGAAAATTCGAATGGCGCAGTCAGATTTCTCGTAAGTATGATATTTTTTATTTTATTTGGGTTTAAACGTAACACATAAGAGGTCAATCTGCCCTCCATTTGTTTCGCGATTTTACACAGTTTTGATTGATTCCGCGAAGTTCTGAGGACTGTATCCAGCAGTAGGCATCTAAGTACGTCGATTTAAGTAATAAAAAGGCCACCTAAATTTTTTAAGATTTTTGAAAAAAACGTAAGGTAAAGGTGTTTTTTGACCCCAAAAAATGAAAAGGGGAATTCGGCCGCTTCTTTCCCTGTTTATTACGTATTTTGATCAGAAAATTCGAATGGCGCAGTCGGATTTCTCGTAAGTATGATATTTTTTATTTTATTTGGCTTTAAACGTATCAAATAAGGGGTCAATTTGCCATCCATTTGTTTCGCGATTTTACACAGTTTTGATTGATTCCGCGAGGTTCTGAGGACTGTATCCAGCAGTAGGCATCTAAGTACGTCGATTTAAGTAATAAAAAGGCTACCTAAATTTTTTAAGATTTTTGAAAAAAACGTAGGGTTAACCCCTTTGGTGCTTTTTGACCCCAAAAAGTGAAAAGTGGAATTCGGCCGCTTCTTTCACTGTTTCTTACGTATTTTGATCAGAAAATTCGAATGGCGCAGTCAGATTTCTCGTAAGTATGATATTTTTTATTTTATTTGGCTTTAAACGTAACACATAAGGGGTCAATCTGCCCTCCATTTGTTTCGCGATTTTACACAGTTTTGATAGATTCCGCGAGGTTCTGAGGACTGTATCCAGCAGTAGGCATCTAAGTACGTCGATTTAAGTAATAAAAAGGCCACCTAAATTTTTTAAGATTTTGGAAAAAAACGTAAGGTTAACCCCTTTGGTGTTTTTTGACCCCAAAAAATGAAAAGTGGAATTCGGCCGCTTCTTTCACTGTTTCTTACGTATTTTGATCAGAAAATTCGAATGGCGCAGTCAGATTTCTCGTAAGTATGATATTTTTTATTTTATTTGGCTTTAAACGTAACACATAAGGGGTCAATCTGCCCTACATTTGTTTCGCGATTTTACACAGTTTTGATTGATTCCGCGAGGTTCTGAGGACTGTATCCAGCAGTAGGCATCTAAGTACGTCGATTTAAGTAATAAAAAGGCCACCTAAATTTTTTAAGATTTTTGAAAAAAAACGTAAGGTTAACCCCTTTGGTGTTTTTTGACCCCAAAAAATGAAAAGTGGAATTCGGCCGCTTCTTTCACTGTTTCTTACGTATTTTGATCAGAAAATTCGAATGGCGCAGTCAGATTTCTCGTAAGTATGATATTTTTTATTTTATTTGGCTTTAAACGTAACACATAAGGGGTCAATTTGCCCTCCATTTGTTTCGCGATTTTACACAGTTTTGATTGATTCCGCGAGGTTCTGAGGACTGTATCCAGCAGTAGGCATCTAAGTACGTCGATTTAAGTAATAAAAAGGCCACCTAAATTTTTTAAGATTTTTGAAAAAAACGTAAGGTTAACCCCTATGGTGTTTTTTGACCCCAAAAAATGAAAAGTGGAATTCGGCCGCTTCTTTCACTGTTTCTTACGTATTTTGATCAGAAAATTCGAATGGAGCAGTCAGATTTCTCGTAAGTATGATATTTTTTATTTTATTTGGCTTTAAACGTATCAAATAAGGGGTCAATTTGCCAACCATTTGTTTCGCGATTTTACACAGTTTTGATTGATTCCGCGAGGTTCTGAGGACTGTATCCAGCAGTAGGCATCTAAGTACGTCGATTTAAGTAATAAAAAGGCCACCTAAATTTTTTAAGATTTTTGAAAAAAACGTAAGGTTAACCCCTATGGTGTTTTTTGACCCCAAAAAATGAAAAGTGGAATTCGGCCGCTTCTTTCACTGTTTCTTACGTATCTTGATCAGAAAATTCGAATGGCGCAGTCAGATTTCTCGTAAGTATGATATTTTTTATTTTATTTGGTTTTAAACGTAACACATAAGGGGTCAATCTGCCCTCCATTTGTTTCGCGATTTTACACAGTTTTGATTGATTCCGCGAGGTTCTGAGGACTGTATCCAGCAGTAGGCATCTAAGTACGTCGATTTAAGTAATAAAAAGGCCACCTAAATTTTTGAAGATTTTTGAGAAAAACGTAAGATTAACCCCTTTGGTGTTTTTTGACCCCAAAAAATGAAATGTGGAATTCGGCCGCTTCTTTCACTGTTTCTTACGTATTTTGATTAGAAAATTCGCATGGCGTAGTCAGATTTCTCGTAAGTATGATATTTTTTATTTTATTTGGCTTTAAACGTAACACATAAGGGGTCAATCTGCCCTCCATTTGTTTCGCGATTTTACACAGTTTTAATTGATTCCGCGAGGATCTGAGGACTGTATCCAGCAGTAGGCATCTAAGTACGTCGATTTAAGTAATAAAAGGGCCACCTAAATTTTTTAAGATTTTTGAAAAAAACGTAAGGTTAACCCCTTTGGTGTTTTTTGACCCCAAAAAATGAAAAGTGGAATTCGGCCGCTTCTTTCACTGTTTCTTACGTATTTTGATCAGAAAATTCGAATGGCGCAGTCAGATTTCTCGTAAGTATGATATTTTTTATATTATTTGGCTTTAAACGTAACCCATAAGGGGTCAATCTGCCCACCATTTGTTTCGCGATTTTACACAGTTTTGCTTGATTCCGCGAGGTTCTGAGGACTGTATCCAGCAGTAGGCATCTAAGTACGTCGATTTAAGTAATAAAAAGGCCACCTAAATTTTTTAAGATTTTTGAAAAAAACGTAAGGTTAACCCCTTTGGTGTTTTTTGACCCCAAAAAATGAAAAATGGAACTCGGCCGCTTCTTTCACTGTTTCTTACGTATTTTGATCAGAAAATTCGAATGGCGCAGTCAGATTTCTCGTAAGTATGATATTTTTTATTTTATTTGGCTTTAAACGTAACACATAAGGGGTCAATCTGCCCTCCATTTGTTTCGCGATTTTACACAGTTTGGATTGATTCCGCGAGGTTCTGAGGACTGTATCCAGCAGTAGGCTTCTAAGTACGTCGATTTAAGTAATAAAAAGGCCCCCTAAATTTTTTAAGATTTTTGAAAAAAACGTAAGGTTAACCCCTTTGGTGTTTTTTGACCCCAAAAAATGAAAAGTGGAATTCGGCCGCTTCTTTCCCTGTTTCTTACGTATTTTGATCAGAAAATTCCAATGGCGCAGTCAGATTTCTCGTAAGTATAATATTTTTTATTTTATTTGGCTTTAAACGTATCACATAAGGGGTCAATTTGCCCTACATTTGTTTCGCGATTTTACACAGTTTTGATTGATTCCGCGAGGTTCTGAGGACTGTATCCAGCAGTAGGCATTTAAGTACGTCGATTTATGTAATAAAAAGGCCACCTAAATTTTTTAAGATTTTTGAAAAAAACGTCAGGTTAACCCCTTTGGTGTTTTTTGACCCCAAAAAATAAAAAGTGGAATTCGGCCGCTTCTTTCACTGTTTCTTACGTATTTTGATCAGAAAATTCCAATGGCGCAGTCAGATTTCTCGTTAGTATGATATTTTTTATTTTATTTGGCTTTAAACGTAACACATAAGGGGTCAATTTGCCCCACATTTGTTTCGCGATTTTACACAGTTTTGATTGATTCCGCGAGGTTCTGAGGACTGTATCCAGCAGTAGGCATTTAAGTACGTCGATTTATGCAATAAAAAGGCCACCTAAATTTTTTAAGATTTTTGAAAAAAACGTAAGGTTAACCCCTTTGGTGTTTTTTGAGCCCAAAAAATGAAAAGTGGAATTCTGCCGCTTCTTTCACTGTTTCTTACGTATTTTGATCAGAAAATTCGAATGGCGCAGTCATTTTTCTCGTAAGTATGATATTTTTTATTTTATTTGGCTTTAAACGTAACACATAAGGGGTCAATCTGCCCTCCATTTGTTTCGCGATTTTACACAGTTTTGATAGATTCCGCGAGGTTCTGAGGACTGTATCCAGCAGTAGGCATCTAAGTACGTCGATTTAAGTAATAAAAAGGCCACCTAAATTTTTTAAGATTTTTGAAAAAAACGTAAGGTTAACCCCTTTGGTGTTTTTTGAGCCCAAAAAATGAAAAGTGGAATTCGGCCGCTTCTTTCACTGTTTCTTACGTATTTTGATCAGAAAATTCGAATGGCGCAGTCATTTTTCTCGTAAGTATGATATTTTTTATTTTATTTGGCTTTAAACGTAACACATAAGGGGTCAATCTGCCCTACATTTGTTTCGCGATTTTACACAGTTTTGATTGATTCCGCGAGGTTCTGAGGACTGTATCCAGCAGTAGGCATCTAAGTACATCGATTTAAGTAATAAAAAGGCCACCTAAATTTTTTAAGATTTTTGAAAAAAACGTAAGGTTAACCCCTTTGGTGTTTTTTGACCCCAAAAAATGAAAAGTGGAATTCGGCCGCTTCTTTCACTGTTTCTTACGTATTTTGATCAGAAAATTCGAATGGCGCAGTCAGATTTCTCGTAAGTATGATATTTTTTATTTTATTTGGCTTTAAACGTAACACATAAGGGGTCAATCTGCCCTCCATTTGTTTCGCGATTTTACACAGTTTTGATTGATTCCGCGAGGTTCTGAGGACTGTATCCAGCAGTAGGCATCTAAGTACGTCGATTTAAGTAATAAAAAGGCCACCTAAATTTTTTAAGATTTTTGAAAAAAACGTAAGTTAACCCCTTTGGTGTTTTTTGACCCCAAAAAATGAAAAGTGGAATTCGGCAGCTTCTTTCACTGTTTCTTACGTATTGTGATCAGAAAATTCGAATGGCGCAGTCAGATTTCTCGTAAGTATGATATTTTTTATTTTATTTGGCTTTAAACGTAACACATAAGGGGTCAATCTGCCCTCCATTTGTTTCGCGATTTTACACAGTTTTGATTGATTCCGTGAGGTTCTGAGGACTGTATCCAGCAGTAGGCATCTAAGTACGTCGATTTAAGTAATAAAAAGGCCACCTAAATTTTTTAAGATTTTTGAAAAAAACGTAAGGTTAACCCCTTTGGTGTTTTTTGACCCCAAAAAATGAAAAGTGGAATTCGGCCGCTTCTTTCACTGTTTCTTACGTATTTTGATCAGAAAATTCGAATGGCGCAGTCAGATTTCTCGTAAGTATGATATTTTTTATTTTATTTGGCTTTAAACGTAACACATAAGGGGTCAATCTGCCCTCCATTTGTTTCGCGATTTTACACAGTTTTGATTGATTCCGCGAGGTTCTGAGGACTGTATCCAGCAGTAGGCATCTAAGTACGTCGATTTAAGTAATAAAAAGGCCACCTAAATTTTTTAAGATTTTTGAAAAAAACGTAACGTTAACCCCTTTGGTGTTTTTTGACCCCAAAAAATGAAAAGTGGAATTCGGCCGCTTCTTTCACTGTTACTTACGTATTTTGATCAGAAAATTCGAATGGCGCAGTCAGATTTCTCGTAAGGATGATATTTTTTATTTTATTTGGCTTTAAACGTAACACATAAGGGGTCAATCTGCCCTCCATTTGTTTCGCGATTTTACATAGTTTTGATTGATACCGCGAGGTTCTGAGGACTGTATCCAGCAGTAGGCATCTAAGTACGTCGATTTAAGTAATAAAAAGGCCACTTAAATTTTTTAAGATTTTTGAAAAAAACGTAAGGTTAACCCCTTTGGTGTTTTTTGACCCCAAAAAATGAAAAATGGAACTCGGCCGCTTCTTTCACTGTTTCTTACGTATTTTGATCAGAAAATTCGAATGGCGCAGTCAGATTTCTCGTAAGTATGATGTTTTTTATTTTATTTGGCTTTAAACGTAACACATAAGGGGTCAATCTGCCCTCCATTTGTTTCGCGATTTTACACAGTTTTGATTGATTCCGCGAGGTTCTGAGGACTGTATCCAGCAGTAGGCATCTAAGTACATCGATTTAAGTAATAAAAAGGCCACCTAAATTTTTTAAGATTTTTGAAAAAAACGTAAGGTTAACCCCTTTGGTGTTTTTTGACCCCAAAAAATAAAAAGTGGAATTCGGCCGCTTCTTTCACTGTTTCTTACGTATTTTGATCAGAAAATTCGAATGGCGCAGTCAGATTTCTCGTAAGTATGATATTTTTTATTTTATTTGGCTTTAAACGTAACACATAAGGGGTCAATCTGCCCTCCATTTGTTTCGCGATTTTACACAGTTTTGATTGATTCCGCGAGGTTCTGAGGACTGTATCCAGCAGTAGGCATCTAAGTACGTCGATTTAAGTTATAAAAAGGCCACCTACATTTTTGAAGATTTTTGAAGAAAACGTAAGGTTAACCCCTTTGGTGTTTTTTGACCCCAAAAAATGAAAAGTGGAATTCGGCCGCTTCTTTCACTGTTTCTTACGTATTTTGATCAGAAAATTCGAATGGCGCAGTCAGATTTCTCGTAAGTATGATATTTTTTATTTTATTTGGCTTTAAACGTAACACATAAGGGGTCAATCTGCCCTCCATTTGTTTCGCGATTTTACACAGTTTTGATTGATTCCGCGAGGTTCTGAGGACTGTATCCAGCAGTAGGCATTTAAGTACGTCGATTTATGCAATAAAAAGGCCACCTAAATTTTTTAAGATTTTTGAAAAAAACGTAAGGTTAACCCCTTTGGTGTTTTTTGACCCCAAAAAATGAAAAGTGGAATTCGGCCGCTTCTTTCACTGTTTCTTACGTATTTTGATTAGAAAATTCGAATGGCGCAGTCGGATTTCTCGTAAGTATGATATTTTTTATTTTATTTGGCTTTAAACGTATCAAATAAGGGGTCAATTTGCCATCCAGTTGTTTCGCGATTTTATACAGTTTTGATTGATTCCGCGAGGTTCTGAGGACTGTATCCAGCAGTAGGCATTTAAGTACGTCGATTTAAGTAATAAAAAGGCTACCTAAATTTTTTAAGATTTTTGAAAAAAACGTAAGGTTAACCCCTTTGGTGCTTTTTGACCCCAAAAAGTGAAAAGTGGAATTCGGCCGCTTCTTTCACTGTTTCTTACGTATTTTGATCAGAAAATTCGAATGGCGCAGTCAGATTTCTCGTAAGTATGATATTTTTAATTTTATTTGGCTTTAAACGTAACACATAAGGGGTCAATCTTCCCTCCATTTGTTTCGCAATTTTACACAGTTTTGATAGATTCCGCGAGGTTCTGAGGACTGTATCCAGCAGTAGGCATCTAAGTACGTCGATTTAAGTAATAAAAAGGCCACCTAAATTTTTTAAGATTTTTGAAAAAAACGTAAGGTTAACCCCTTTGGTGTTTTTTGACCCCAAAAAATGAAAAGTGGAATTCGGCCGCTTCTTTCACTGTTTCTTACGTATTTTGATCAGAAAATTCGAATGGCGCAGTCAGATTTCTCGTAAGTATGATATTTTTTATTTTATTTGGCTTTAAACGTAACACATAAGGGGTCAATCTGCCCTACATTTGTTTCGCGATTTTACACAGTTTTTATTGATTCCGCGAGGTTCTGAGGACTGTATCCAGCAGTAGGCATCTAAGTACGTCGATTTAAGTAATAAAAAGGCCACCTAAATTTTTTAAGATTTTTGAAAAAAACGTAAGGTTAACCCCTTTGGTGTTTTTTGACCCCAAAAAATGAAAAGTGGAATTCGGCCGCTTCTTTCACTGTTTCTTACGTATTTTGATCAGAAAATTCGAATGGCGCAGTCAGATTTCTCGTAAGTATGATATTTTTTATTTTATTTGGCTTTAAACGTAACACATAAGGGGTCAATCTGCCCTCCATTTGTTTCGCGATTTTACACAATTTTGATTGATTCCGCGAGGTTCTGAGGACTGTATCCAGCAGTAGGCATCTAAGTACGTCGATTTAAGTAATAAAAAGGCCACCTAAATTTTTTAAGATTTTTGAAAAAAACGTAACGTTAACCCCTTTGGTGTTTTTTGACCCCAAAAAATGAAAAGTGGAATTCGGCCGCTTCTTTCACTGTTACTTACGTATTTTGATTAGAAAATTCGAATGGCGTAGTCAGATTTCTCGTAAGAATGATATTTTTTATTTTATTTGGCTTTAAACGTAACACATAAGGGGTCAATCTGCCCTCCATTTGTTTCGCGATTTTACACAGTTTTAATTGATTCCGCGAAGATCTGAGGACTGTATCCAGCAGTAGGCATCTAAGTACGTCGATTTAAGTAATAAAAGGGCCACCTAAATTTTTTAAGATTTTTGAAAAAAACGTAAGGTTAACCCCTTTGGTGTTTTTTGACCCCAAAAAATGAAAAGTGGAATTCGGCCGCTTCTTTCACTGTTTCTTACGTATTTTGATCAGAAAATTCGAATGGCGCAGTCAGATTTCTCGTAAGTATGATATTTTTTATATTATTTGGCTTTAAACGTAACCCATAAGGGGTCAATCTGCCCACCATTTGTTTCGCGATTTTACACAGTTTTGCTTGATTCCGCGAGGTTCTGAGGACTGTATCCAGCAGTAGGCATCTAAGTACGTCGATTTAAGTAATAAAAAGGCCCCCTAAATTTTTTAAGATTTTTGAAAAAAACGTAAGGTTAACCCCTTTGGTGTTTTTTGACCCCAAAAAATGAAAAGTGGAATTCGGCCGCTTCTTTCACTGTTTCTTACGTATTTTGATCAGAAAATTCTAATGGCGCAGTCAGATTTCTCGTAAGTATGATATTTTTTATTTTATTTGGCTTTAAACGTAACACATAAGGGGTCAATCTGCCCTCCATTTGTTTCGCGATTTTACACAATTTTGATTGATTCCGCGAGGTTCTGAGGACTGTATCCAGCAGTAGGCATCTAAGTACGTCGATTTAAGAAATAAAAAGGCCACCTAAATTTTTTAAGATTTTTAAGAAAAGCGTAAGGTTAACCCCTTTGGTGTTTTTTGACCCCAAAAAATGAAAATTGGAATTCGGCCGCTTCTTTCACTGTTTCTTACGTATTTTGATCAGAAAATTCTAATGGCGCAGTCAGATTTCTCGTAAGTATGATATTTTTTATTTTATTTGGCTTTAAACGTAACACATAAGGGGTCAATCTGCCCTCCATTTGTTTCGCGATTTTACACAATTTTGATTGATTCCGCGAGGTTCTGAGGACTGTATCCAGCAGTAGGCATCTAAGTACGTCGATTTAAGTAATAAAAAGGGCACTTAAATTTTTTAAGATTTTTGAAAAAAACGTAACGTTAACCCCTTTGGTGTTTTTTGACCCCAAAAAATGAAAAATGGAACTCGGCCGCTTCTTTCACTGTTTCTTACGTATTTTGATCAGAAAATTCGAAGGCGCAGTCAGATTTCTCGTAAGTATGATGTTTTTTATTTTATTTGGCTTTAAACGTAACCCATAAGGGGTCAATCTGCCCACCATTTGTTTCGCGATTTTACACAGTTTTGCTTGATTCCGCGAGGTTCTGAGGACTTTATCCAGCAGTAGGCATCTAAGTACGTCGATTTAAGTAATAAAAAGGCCACCTAAATTTTTTAAGATTTTTGAGAAAAGCGTAAGGTTAACCCCTTTGGTGTTTTTTGACCCCAAAAAATGAAAATTGGAATTTGGCCGCTTCTTTCACTGTTTCTTACGTATTTTGATCAGAAAATTCGAATGGCGTAGTCAGATTTCTCGTAAGTATGATATTTTTTATTTTATTTGGCTTTAAACGTAACACATAAGGGGTCAATCTGCCCTCCATTTGTTTTGCGATTTTACACAGTTTTGATTGATTCCGCGAGGTTCTGAGGACTGTATCCAGCAGTAGGCATCTAAGTACGTCGAATTAAGTAATAAAAAGGCCACCTAAATTTTTTAAGTGTTTTGAAAAAAACGTAAGGTTAACCCCTTTGGTGTTTTTTGATCCCAAAAAATGAAAAGTGGAATTCGGCCGCTTCTTTCACTGTTTCTTACGTATTTTGATCAGAAAATTCGAATGGCGCAGTCAGATTTCTCGTAAGTATGATATTTTTTATTTTATTTGGCTTTAAACGTAACACATAAGGGGTCAATCTGCCCTCCATTTGTTTCGCGATTTTACACAGTTTTGATTGATTCCGCGAGGTTCTGAGGACTGTATCCAGCAGTAGGCATCTAAGTACGTCGATTTAAGTAATAAAAAGGCCACCTAAATTTTTTAAGATTTTTGAGAAAAACGTAAGATTAACCCCTTTGGTGTTTTTTGACCCCAAAAAATGAAAAGTGGAATTCGGCCGCTTCTTTCACTGTTTCTTACGTATTTTGATCAGAAAATTCGAATGGCGCAGTCAGATTTCTCGTAAGTATGATATTTTTTGTTTTATTTGGCTTTAAACGTAACACATAAGGGGTCAATCTGCCCTCCATTTGTTTGGCGATTTTACACAGTTTTGATTGATTCCGCGAGGTTCTGAGGACTGTATCCAGCAGTAGGCATCTAAGTACGTCGAATTAAGTAATAAAAAGGCCACCTAAATTTTTTAAGATTTTTGAAAAAAACGTAAGGTTAACCCCTTTGGTGTTTTTTGACCCCAAAAAATGAAAAGTGGAATTCGGCCGCTTCTTTCACTGTTTCTTACGTATTTTGATCAGAAAATTCGAATGGCGCAGTCAGATTTCTCGTAAGTATGATATTTTTTATTTTATTTGGTTTTAAACGTAACACATAAGGGGTCAATCTGCCCTCCATTTGTTTCGCGATTTTACACAGTTTTGATTGATTCCGCGAGGTTCTGAGGACTGTATCCAGCAGTAGGCATCTAAGTACGTTGATTTAAGTAATAAAAAGGCCACCTAAATTTTTTAAGATTTTTGAGAAAAACGTAAGATTAACCCCTTTGGTGTTTTTTGACCCCAAAAAATGAAAAGTGGAATTCGGCCGGTTGTTTCACTGTCTCTTACGTATTTTGATTAGAAAATTCGAATGGCGCAGTCAGATTTCTCGTAAGTATGATATTTTTTATTTTATTTGGCTTTAAACGTAACACATAAGGGGTCAATCTGCCCTCCATTTGTTTCGCGATTTTACACAGTTTTGATTGATTCCGCGAGGTTCTGAGGACTGTATCCAGCAGTAGGCATCTAAGTACGTCGAATTAAGTAATAAAAAGGCCACCTAAATTTTTTAAGATTTTTGAAAAAAACGTAAGGTTAACCCCTTTGGTGTTTTTTGACCCCAAAAAATGAAAAGTGGAATTCGGCCGCTTCTTTCACTGTTTCTTACGTATTTTGATCAGAAAATTCGAATGGCGCAGTCAGATTTCTCGTAAGTATGATATTTTTTATTTTATTTGGCTTTAAACGTAACCCATAAGGGGTCAATCTGCCCACCATTTGTTTCGCGATTTTACACAGTTTTGCTTGATTCCGCGAGGTTCTGAGGACTTTATCCAGCAGTAGGCATCTAAGTACGTCGATTTAAGTAATAAAAAGGCCACCTAAATTTTTTAAGATTTTGGAGAAAAGCGTAAGGTTAACCCCTTTGGTGTTTTTTGACCCCAAAAAATGAAAAGTGGAATTCGGCCGCTTCTTTCACTGTTTCTTACGTATTTTGATCAGAAAATTCCAATGGCGCAGTCATTTTTCTCGTAAGTATGATATTTTTTATTTTATTTGGCTTTAAACGTAACACATAAGGGGTCAATCTGCCCTACATTTGTTTCCCGATTTTACACAGTTTTGATTGATTCCGCGAGGTTCTGAGGACTGTATCCAGCAGTAGGCATCTAAGTACGTCGATTTAAGTTATAAAAAGGCCACCTAAATTTTTTAAGATTTTTGAAAAAAACGTAAGGTTAACCCCTTTGGTGTTTTTTGACCCCAAAAAATGAAAAGTGGAATTCGGCCGCTTCTTTCACTGTTACTTACGTATTTTGATCAGAAAATTCGAATGGCGCAGTCAGATTTCTCGTAAGGATGATATTTTTTATTTTATTTGGCTTTAAACGTAACACATAAGGGGTCAATCTGCACTCCATTTGTTTCGCGATTTTAAACAGTTTAGATTGATTCCGCGAGGTTCTGAGGACTGTATCCAGCAGTAGGCATCTAAGTACGTCGATTTAAGTAATAAAAAGACCACCTAAATTTTTTAAGATTTTTGAGAAAAACGTAGGGTTAACCCCTTTGGTGTTTTTTGACCCCAAAAAATAAAAAGTGGAATTCGGCCGCTTCTTTCACTGTTTCTTACGTATTTTGATCAGAAAATTCCAATGGCGCAGTCAGATTTCTCGTTAGTATGATATTTTTTATTTTATTTGGTTTTAAACGTAACACATAAGGGGTCAATTTGCCCCACATTTGTTTCGCGATTTTACACAGTTTTGATTGATTCCGCGAGGTTCTGAGGACTGTATCCAGCAGTAGGCATTTAAGTACGTCGATTTATGCAATAAAAAGGCCACCTAAATTTTTTAAGATTTTTGAAAAAAACGTAAGGTTAACCCCTTTGGTGTTTTTTGAGCCCAAAAAATGAAAAGTGGAATTCGGCCGCTTCTTTCACTGTTTCTTACGTATTTTGATCAGAAAATTCGAATGGCGCAGTCATTTTTCTCGTAAGTATGATATTTTTTATTTTATTTGGCTTTAAACGTAACACATAAGGGGTCAATCTGCCCTCCATTTGTTTCGCGATTTTACACAGTTTTGATAGATTCCGCGAGGTTCTGAGGACTGTATCCAGCAGTAGGCATCTAAGTACGTCGATTTAAGTAATAATAAGGCCACCTAAATTTTTTAAGATTTTTGAAAAAAACGTAAGGTTAACCCCTTTGGTGTTTTTTGAGCCCAAAAAATGAAAAGTGGAATTCGGCCGCTTCTTTCACTGTTTCTTACGTATTTTGATCAGAAAATTCGAATGGCGCAGTCATTTTTCTCGTAAGTATGATATTTTTTATTTTATTTGGCTTTAAACGTAACACATAAGGGGTCAATCTGCCCTACATTTGTTTCGCGATTTTACACAGTTTTGATTGATTCCGCGAGGTTCTGAGGACTGTATCCAGCAGTAGGCATCTAAGTACATCGATTTAAGTAATAAAAAGGCCACCTAAATTTTTTAAGATTTTTGAAAAAAACGTAAGGTTAACCCCTTTGGTGTTTTTTGACCCCAAAAAATGAAACGTGGAATTCGGCCGCTTCTTTCACTGTTTCTTACGTATTTTGATCAGAAAATTCGAATGGCGCAGTCAGATTTCTCGTAAGTATGATATTTTTTATTTTATTTGGCTTTAAACGTAACACATAAGGGGTCAATCTGCCCTCCATTTGTTTCGCGATTTTACACAGTTTTGATTGATTCCGCGAGGTTCTGAGGACTGTATCCAGCAGTAGGCATCTAAGTACGTCGATTTAAGTTATAAAAAGGCTACCTAAATTTTTTAAGATTTTTGAAAAAAACGTAAGGTTAACCCCTTTGGTGTTTTTTGACCCCAAAAAATGAAAAGTGGAATTCGGCCGCTTCTTTCACTGTTTCTTACGTATTTTGATCAGAAAATTCGAATGGCGCAGTCAGATTTCTCGTAAGTATGATATTTTTTATTTTATTGGCTTTAAACGTAACACATAAGGGGTCAATCTGCCCTCCATTTGTTTCGCGATTTTACACAGTTTTGATTGATTCCGCGAGGTTCTGAGGACTGTATCCAGCAGTAGGCATCTAAGTACGTCGATTTAAGTAATAAAAAGGCCACCTAAATTTTTTAAGATTTTTGAAAAAAACGTAAGTTAACCCCTTTGGTGTTTTTTGACCCCAAAAAATGAAAAGTGGAATTCGGCAGCTTCTTTCACTGTTTCTTACGTATTGTGATCAGAAAATTCGAATGGCGCAGTCAGATTTCTCGTAAGTATGATATTTTTTATTTTATTTGGCTTTAAACGTAACACATAAGGGGTCAATCTGCCCTCCATTTGTTTCGCGATTTTACACAGTTTTGATTGATTCCGTGAGGTTCTGAGGACTGTATCCAGCAGTAGGCATCTAAGTACGTCGATTTAAGTAATAAAAAGGCCACCTAAATTTTTTAAGATTTTTGAAAAAAACGTAAGGTTAACCCCTTTGGTGTTTTTTGACCCCAAAAAATGAAAAGTGGAATTCGGCCGCTTCTTTCACTGTTTCTTACGTATTTTGATCAGAAAATTCGAATGGCGCAGTCAGATTTCTCGTAAGTATGATATTTTTTATTTTATTTGGCTTTAAACGTAACACATAAGGGGTCAATCTGCCCTCCATTTGTTTCGCGATTTTACACAGTTTTGATTGATTCCGCGAGGTTCTGAGGACTGTATCCAGCAGTAGGCATCTAAGTACGTCGATTTAAGTAATAAAAAGGCCACCTAAATTTTTTAAGATTTTTGAAAAAAACGTAACGTTAACCCCTTTGGTGTTTTTTGACCCCAAAAAATGAAAAGTGGAATTCGGCCGCTTCTTTCACTGTTACTTACGTATTTTGATCAGAAAATTCGAATGGCGCAGTCAGATTTCTCGTAAGGATGATATTTTTTATTTTATTTGGCTTTAAACGTAACACATAAGGGGTCAATCTGCCCTCCATTTGTTTCGCGATTTTACATAGTTTTGATTGATACCGCGAGGTTCTGAGGACTGTATCCAGCAGTAGGCATCTAAGTACGTCGATTTAAGTAATAAAAAGGCCACTTAAATTTTTTAAGATTTTTGAAAAAAACGTAAGGTTAACCCCTTTGGTGTTTTTTGACCCCAAAAAATGAAAAATGGATCTCGGCCGCTTCTTTCACTGTTTCTTACGTATTTTGATCAGAAAATTCGAATGGCGCAGTCAGATTTCTCGTAAGTATGATGTTTTTTATTTTATTTGGCTTTAAACGTAACACATAAGGGGTCAATCTGCCCTCCATTTGTTTCGCGATTTTACACAGTTTTGATTGATTCCGCGAGGTTCTGAGGACTGTATCCAGCAGTAGGCATCTAAGTACATCGATTTAAGTAATAAAAAGGCCACCTAAATTTTTTAAGATTTTTGAAAAAAACGTAAGGTTAACCCCTTTGGTGTTTTTTGACCCCAAAAAATGAAACGTGGAATTCGGCCGCTTCTTTCACTGTTTCTTACGTATTTTGATCAGAAAATTCGAATGGCGCAGTCAGATTTCTCGTAAGTATGATATTTTTTATTTTATTTGGCTTTAAACGTAACACATAAGGGGTCAATCTGCCCTCCATTTGTTTCGCGATTTTACACAGTTTTGATTGATTCCGCGAGGTTCTGAGGACTGTATCCAGCAGTAGGCATCTAAGTACGTCGATTTAAGTTATAAAAAGGCTACCTAAATTTTTTAAGATTTTTGAAAAAAACGTAAGGTTAACCCCTTTGGTGTTTTTTGACCCCAAAAAATGAAAAGTGGAATTCGGCCGCTTCTTTCACTGTTTCTTACGTATTTTGATCAGAAAATTCGAATGGCGCAGTCAGATTTCTCGTAAGTATGATATTTTTTATTTTATTGGCTTTAAACGTAACACATAAGGGGTCAATCTGCCCTCCATTTGTTTCGCGATTTTACACAGTTTTGATTGATTCCGCGAGGTTCTGAGGACTGTATCCAGCAGTAGGCATCTAAGTACGTCGATTTAAGTAATAAAAAGGCCACCTAAATTTTTTAAGATTTTTGAAAAAAACGTAAGTTAACCCCTTTGGTGTTTTTTGACCCCAAAAAATGAAAAGTGGAATTCGGCAGCTTCTTTCACTGTTTCTTACGTATTGTGATCAGAAAATTCGAATGGCGCAGTCAGATTTCTCGTAAGTATGATATTTTTTATTTTATTTGGCTTTAAACGTAACACATAAGGGGTCAATCTGCCCTCCATTTGTTTCGCGATTTTACACAGTTTTGATTGATTCCGTGAGGTTCTGAGGACTGTATCCAGCAGTAGGCATCTAAGTACGTCGATTTAAGTAATAAAAAGGCCACCTAAATTTTTTAAGATTTTTGAAAAAAACGTAAGGTTAACCCCTTTGGTGTTTTTTGACCCCAAAAAATGAAAAGTGGAATTCGGCCGCTTCTTTCACTGTTTCTTACGTATTTTGATCAGAAAATTCGAATGGCGCAGTCAGATTTCTCGTAAGTATGATATTTTTTATTTTATTTGGCTTTAAACGTAACACATAAGGGGTCAATCTGCCCTCCATTTGTTTCGCGATTTTACACAGTTTTGATTGATTCCGCGAGGTTCTGAGGACTGTATCCAGCAGTAGGCATCTAAGTACGTCGATTTAAGTAATAAAAAGGCCACCTAAATTTTTTAAGATTTTTGAAAAAAACGTAACGTTAACCCCTTTGGTGTTTTTTGACCCCAAAAAATGAAAAGTGGAATTCGGCCGCTTCTTTCACTGTTACTTACGTATTTTGATCAGAAAATTCGAATGGCGCAGTCAGATTTCTCGTAAGGATGATATTTTTTATTTTATTTGGCTTTAAACGTAACACATAAGGGGTCAATCTGCCCTCCATTTGTTTCGCGATTTTACATAGTTTTGATTGATACCGCGAGGTTCTGAGGACTGTATCCAGCAGTAGGCATCTAAGTACGTCGATTTAAGTAATAAAAAGGCCACTTAAATTTTTTAAGATTTTTGAAAAAAACGTAAGGTTAACCCCTTTGGTGTTTTTTGACCCCAAAAAATGAAAAATGGATCTCGGCCGCTTCTTTCACTGTTTCTTACGTATTTTGATCAGAAAATTCGAATGGCGCAGTCAGATTTCTCGTAAGTATGATGTTTTTTATTTTATTTGGCTTTAAACGTAACACATAAGGGGTCAATCTGCCCTCCATTTGTTTCGCGATTTTACACAGTTTTGATTGATTCCGCGAGGTTCTGAGGACTGTATCCAGCAGTAGGCTTGTAAGTACGTCGATTTAAGTAATAAAAAGGCCCCCTAAATTTTTTAAGGTTTTTGAAAAAAACGTAAGGTTAACCCCTTTGGTGTTTTTTGACCCCAAAAAATGAAAAGTGGAATTCGGCCGCTTCTTTCCCTGTTTCTTACGTATTTTGATCAGAAAATTCCAATGGCGCAGTCAGATTTCTCGTAAGTATAATATTTTTTATTTTATTTGGCTTTAAACGTATCACATAAGGGGTCAATTTGCCCTACATTTGTTTCGCGATTTTACACAGTTTTGATAGATTCCGCGAGGTTCTGAGGACTGTATCCAGCAGTAGGCATCTAAGTACGTCGATTTAAGTAATAAAAAGGCCACCTAAATTTTTTAAGATTTTTGAAAAAAACGTAAGGTTAACCCCTTTGGTGTTTTTTGACCCCAAAAAATAAAAAGTGGAATTCGGCCGCTTCTTTCACTGTTTCTTACGTATTTTGATCAGAAAATTCGAATGGCGCAGTCAGATTTCTCGTAAGTATGATATTTTTTATTTTATTTGGCTTTAAACGTAACACATAAGGGGTCAATCTGCCCTCCATTTGTTTCGCGATTTTACACAGTTTTGATTGATTCCGCGAGGTTCTGAGGACTGTATCCAGCAGTAGGCATCTAAGTACGTCGATTTAAGTTATAAAAAGGCCACCTAAATTTTTTAAGATTTTTGAAAAAAACGTAAGGTTAACCCCTTTGGTGTTTTTTGACCCCAAAAAATGAAAAGTGGAATTCGGCCGCTTCTTTCACTGTTTCTTACGTATTTTGATCAGAAAATTCGAATGGCGCAGTCAGATTTCTCGTAAGTATGATATTTTTTATTTTATTTGGCTTTAAACGTAACACATAAGGGGTCAATCTGCCCTCCATTTGTTTCGCGATTTTACACAGTTTTGATTGATTCCGCGAGGTTCTGAGGACTGTATCCAGCAGTAGGCATCTAAGTACGTCGATTTAAGTAATAAAAAGGCTACCTAAATTTTTTAAGATTTTTGAAAAAAACGTAAGGTTAACCCCTTTGGTGCTTTTTGACCCCAAAAAGTGAAAAGTGGAATTCGGCCGCTTCTTTCACTGTTTCTTACGTAATTTGATCAGAAAATTCGAATGGCGCAGTCAGATTTCTCGTAAGTATGATATTTTTAATTTTATTTGGCTTTAAACGTAACACATAAGGGGTCAATCTGCCCTCCATTTGTTTCGCGATTTTACACAGTTTTGATAGATTCCGCGAGGTTCTGAGGACTGTATCCAGCAGTAGGCATCTAAGTACGTCGATTTAAGTAATAAAAAGGCCACCTAAATTTTTTAAGATTTTTGAAAAAAACGTAAGGTTAACCCCTTTGGTGTTTTTTGACCCCAAAAAATGAAAAGTGGAATTCGGCCGCTTCTTTCACTGTTTCTTACGTATTTTGATCAGAAAATTCGAATGGCGCAGTCAGATTTCTCGTAAGTATGACATTTTTTATTTTATTTGGCTTTAAACGTAACACATAAGGGGTCAATCTGCCCTACATTTGTTTCGCGATTTTACACAGTTTTGATTGATTCCGCGAGGTTCTGAGGACTGTATCCAGCAGTAGGCATCTAAGTGCGTCGATTTAAGTAATAAAAAGGCCACCTAAATTTTTTAAGATTTTTGAAAAAAACGTAAGGTTAACCCCTTTGGTGTTTTTTGACCCCAAAAAATGAAAAGTGGAATTCGGCCGCTTCTTTCACTGTTTCTTACGTATTTTGATCAGAAAATTCGAATGGCGCAGTCAGATTTCTCGTAAGTATGATATTTTTTATTTTATTTGGCTTTAAACGTAACACATAAGGGGTCAATCTGCCCTCCATTTGTTTCGCGATTTTACACAATTTTGATTGATTCCGCGAGGTTCTGAGGACTGTATCCAGCAGTAGGCATCTAAGTACGTCGATTTAAGTAATAAAAAGGCCACCTAAATTTTTTAAGATTTTTGAAAAAAACGTAACGTTAACCCCTTTGGTGTTTTTTGACCCCAAAAAAATGAAAAGTGGAATTCGGCCGCTTCTTTCACTGTTACTTACGTATTTTGATTAGAAAATTCGAATGGCGTAGTCAGATTTCTCGTAAGAATGATATTTTTTATTTTATTTGGCTTTAAACGTAACACATAAGGGGTCAATCTGCCCTCCATTTGTTTCGCGATTTTACACAGTTTTAATTGATTCCGCGAGGATCTGAGGACTGTATCCAGCAGTAGGCATCTAAGTACGTCGATTTAAGTAATAAAAGGGCCACCTAAATTTTTTAAGATTTTTGAAAAAAACGTAAGGTTAACCCCTTTGGTGTTTTTTGACCCCAAAAAATGAAAAGTGGAATTCGGCCGCTTCTTTCACTGTTTCTTACGTATTTTGATCAGAAAATTCGAATGGCGCAGTCAGATTTCTCGTAAGTATGATATTTTTTATATTATTTGGTTTTAAACGTAACCCATAAGGGGTCAATCTGCCCACCATTTGTTTCGCGATTTTACACAGTTTTGCTTGATTCCGCGAGGTTCTGAGGACTGTATCCAGCAGTAGGCATCTAAGTACGTCGATTTAAGTAATAAAAAGGCCCCCTAAATTTTTTAAGATTTTTGAAAAAAACGTAAGGTTAACCCCTTTGGTGTTTTTTGACCCCAAAAAATGAAAAGTGGAATTCGGCCGCTTCTTTCACTGTTTCTTACGTATTTTGATCAGAAAATTCGAATGGCGCAGTCAGATTTCTCGTAAGTATGATATTTTTTATTTTATTTGGCTTTAAACGTAACACATAAGGGGTCAATCTGCCCTCCATTTGTTTCGCGATTTTACATAGTTTTGATTGATACCGCGAGGTTCTGAGGACTGTATCCAGCAGTAGGCATCTAAGTACGTCGATTTAAGTAATAAAAAGGGCACTTAAATTTTTTAAGATTTTTGAAAAAAACGTAACGTTAACCCCTTTGGTGTTTTTTGACCCCAAAAAATGAAAAATGGAACTCGGCCGCTTCTTTCACTGTTTCTTACGTATTTTGATCAGAAAATTCGAAGGCGCAGTCAGATTTCTCGTAAGTATGATGTTTTTTATTTTATTTGGCTTTAAACGTAACACATAAGGGGTCAATCTGCCCTCCATTTGTTTCGCGATTTTACACAATTTTGATTGATTCCGCGAGGTTCTGAGGACTGTATCCAGCAGTAGGCATCTAAGTACGTCGATTTAAGAAATAAAAAGGCCACCTAAATTTTTTAAGATTTTTAAGAAAAGCGTAAGGTTAACCCCTTTGGTGTTTTTTGACCCCAAAAAATGAAAATTGGAATTCGGCCGCTTCTTTCACTGTTTCTTACGTATTTTGATCAGAAAATTCTAATGGCGCAGTCAGATTTCTCGTAAGTATGATATTTTTTATTTTATTTGGCTTTAAACGTAACACATAAGGGGTCAATCTGCACTCCATTTGTTTCGCGATTTTAAACAGTTTAGATTGATTCCGCGAGGTTCTGAGGACTGTATCCAGCAGTAGGCATCTAAGTACGTCGATTTAAGTAATAAAAAGGCCACCTAAATTTTTTAAGATTTTTGAGAAAAACGTAGGGTTAACCCCTTTGGTGTTTTTTGACCCCAAAAAATGAAAAGTGGAATTCGGCCGCTTCTTTCACTGTTTCTTACGTATTTTGATCAGAAAATTCGAATGGCGCAGTCAGATTTCTCGTAAGTATGATATTTTTTATTTTATTTGGCTTTAAACGTAACCCATAAGGGGTCAATCTGCCCACCATTTGTTTCGCGATTTTACACAGTTTTGCTTGATTCCGCGAGGTTCTGAGGACTTTATCCAGCAGTAGGCATCTAAGTACGTCGATTTAAGTAATAAAAAGGCCACCTAAATTTTTTAAGATTTTTGAGAAAAGCGTAAGGTTAACCCCTTTGGTGTTTTTTGACCCCAAAAAATGAAAATTGGAATTTGGCCGCTTCTTTCACTGTTTCTTACGTATTTTGATCAGAAAATTCGAATGGCGTAGTCAGATTTCTCGTAAGTATGATATTTTTTATTTTATTTGGCTTTAAACGTAACACATAAGGGGTCAATCTGCCCTCCATTTGTTTTGCGATTTTACACAGTTTTGATTGATTCCGCGAGGTTCTGAGGACTGTATCCAGCAGTAGGCATCTAAGTACGTCGAATTAAGTAATAAAAAGGCCACCTAAATTTTTTAAGATTTTTGAAAAAAACGTAAGGTTAACCCCTTTGGTGTTTTTTGATCCCAAAAAATGAAAAGTGGAATTCGGCCGCTTCTTTCACTGTTTCTTACGTATTTTGATCAGAAAATTCGAATGGCGCAGTCAGATTTCTCGTAAGTATGATATTTTTTATTTTATTTGGCTTTAAACGTAACACATAAGGGGTCAATCTGCCCTCCATTTGTTTCGCGATTTTACACAGTTTTGATTGATTCCGCGAGGTTCTGAGGGCTGTATCTAGCAGTAGGCATCTAAGTACGTCGATTTAAGTAATAAAAAGGCCACCTAAATTTTTTAAGATTTTTGAAAAAAACGTAAGGTTAACCCCTTTGGTGTTTTTTGACCCCAAAAAATGAAAAGTGGAATTCGGCCGCTTCTTTCACTGTTTCTTACGTATTTTGATCAGAAAATTCGAATGGCGCAGTCAGATTTCTCGTAAGTATGATATTTTTTATTTTATTTGGTTTTAAACGTAACACATAAGGGGTAAATCTGCCCTCCATTTGTTTCGCGATTTTACACAGTTTTGATTGATTCCGCGAGGTTCTGAGGACTGTATCCAGCAGTAGGCATCTAAGTACGTCGATTTAAGTAATAAAAAGGCCACCTAAATTTTTTAAGAATTTTGAGAAAAACGTAAGGTTAACCCCTTTTGTTTTTTTGACCCCAAAAAATGAAAAGTGGAATTCGGCCGCTTCTTTCACTGTTTCTTACGTATTTTGATCAGAAACTTCGAATGGCGCAGTCAGATTTCTCGTAAGTATGATATTTTTTATTTTATTTGGTTTTAAACGTAACACATAAGGGGTCAATCTGCCATCCATTTGTTTCGCGATTTTACACAGTTTTGATTGATTCCGCGAGGTTCTGAGGACTATATCCAGCAGTAGGCATCTAAGTACGTCGATTTAAGTAATAAAAAGGCCACCTAAATTTTTTAAGATTTTTGAAAAAAACGTAAGGTTAACCCCTTTGGTGTTTTTTGACCCCAAAAAATGAAAAGTGGAATTCGGCCGCTTCTTTCACTGTTTCTTACGTATTTTGATCAGAAAATTCGAATGGCGCAGTCAGATTTCTCGTAAGTATGATATTTTTTATTTTATTTGGCTTTAAACGTAACCCATAAGGGGTCAATCTGCCCACCATTTGTTTCGCGATTTTACACAGTTTTGATTGATTCCGCGAGGTTCTGAGGACTTTATCCAGCAGTAGGCATCTAAGTACGTCGATTTAAGTAATAAAAAGGTCACCTAAATTTTTTAAGATTTTTGAGAAAAGCGTAAGGGGAACCCCTTTGGTGTTTTTTGACCCCAAAAAATGAAAAGTGGAATTCGGCCGCTTCTTTCACTGTTTCTTACGTATTTTGATCAGAAAATTCGAATGGCGCAGTCAGATTTCTCGTAAGTATGATATTTTTTATTTTATTTGGTTTTAAACGTAACACATAAGGGGTCAATCTGCCCTCCATTTGTTTCGCGATTTTACACAGTTTTGATTGATTCCGCGAGGTTCTGAGGACTGTATCCAGCAGTAGGCATCTAAGTACGTCGATTTAAGTAATAAAAAGGCCACCTAAATTTTTTAAGATTTTTGAAAAAAACGTAAGGTTAACCCCTTTGGTGTTTTTTGACCCCAAAAAATGAAAAGTGGAATTCGGCCGCTTCTTTCACTGTTTCTTACGTATTTTGATCAGAAAATTCGAATGGCGCAGTCAGATTTCTCGTAAGTATGATATTTTTTATTTTATTTGGCTTTAAACGTAACACATAAGGGGTCAATCTGCCCTCCATTTGTTTCGCGATTTTACACAATTTTGATTGATTCCGCGAGGTTCTGAGGACTGTATCCAGCAGTAGGCATCTAAGTACGTCGATTTAAGTAATAAAAAGGCCACCTAAATTTTTTAAGATTTTTGAAAAAAACGTAACGTTAACCCCTTTGGTGTTTTTTGACCCCAAAAAAATGAAAAGTGGAATTCGGCCGCTTCTTTCACTGTTACTTACGTATTTTGATTAGAAAATTCGAATGGCGTAGTCAGATTTCTCGTAAGAATGATATTTTTTATTTTATTTGGCTTTAAACGTAACACATAAGGGGTCAATCTGCCCTCCATTTGTTTCGCGATTTTACACAGTTTTAATTGATTCCGCGAGGATCTGAGGACTGTATCCAGCAGTAGGCATCTAAGTACGTCGATTTAAGTAATAAAAGGGCCACCTAAATTTTTTAAGATTTTTGAAAAAAACGTAAGGTTAACCCCTTTGGTGTTTTTTGACCCCAAAAAATGAAAAGTGGATTTCGGCCGCTTCTTTCACTGTTTCTTACGTATTTTGATCAGAAAATTCGAATGGCGCAGTCAGATTTCTCGTAAGTATGATATTTTTTATATTATTTGGCTTTAAACGTAACCCATAAGGGGTCAATCTGCCCACCATTTGTTTCGCGATTTTACACAGTTTTGCTTGATTCCGCGAGGTTCTGAGGACTGTATCCAGCAGTAGGCATCTAAGTACGTCGATTTAAGTAATAAAAAGGCCCCCTAAATTTTTTAAGATTTTTGAAGAAAACGTAAGGTTAACCCCTTTGGTGTTTTTTGACCCCAAAAAATGAAAAGTGGAATTCGGCCGCTTCTTTCACTGTTTCTTACGTATTTTGATCAGAAAATTCGAATGGCGCAGTCAGATTTCTCGTAAGTATGATATTTTTTATTTTATTTGGCTTTAAACGTAACACATAAGGGGTCAATCTGCCCTCCATTTGTTTCGCGATTTTACATAGTTTTGATTGATACCGCGAGGTTCTGAGGACTGTATCCAGCAGTAGGCATCTAAGTACGTCGATTTAAGTAATAAAAAGGGCACTTAAATTTTTTAAGATTTTTGAAAAAAACGTAACGTTAACCCCTTTGGTGTTTTTTGACCCCAAAAAATGAAAAATGGAACTCGGCCGCTTCTTTCACTGTTTCTTACGTATTTTGATCAGAAAATTCGAAGGCGCAGTCAGATTTCTCGTAAGTATGATGTTTTTTATTTTATTTGGCTTTAAACGTAACACATAAGGGGTCAATCTGCCCTCCATTTGTTTCGCGATTTTACACAATTTTGATTGATTCCGCGAGGTTCTGAGGACTGTATCCAGCAGTAGGCATCTAAGTACGTCGATTTAAGAAATAAAAAGGCCACCTAAATTTTTTAAGATTTTTAAGAAAAGCGTAAGGTTAACCCCTTTGGTGTTTTTTGACCCCAAAAAATGAAAATTGGAATTCGGCCGCTTCATTCACTGTTTCTTACGTATTTTGATCAGAAAATTCTAATGGCGCAGTCAGATTTCTCGTAAGTATGATATTTTTTATTTTATTTGGCTTTAAACGTAACACATAAAGGGTCAATCTGCACTCCATTTGTTTCGCGATTTTAAACAGTTTAGATTGATTCCGCGAGGTTCTGAGGACTGTATCCAGCAGTAGGCATCTAAGTACGTCGATTTAAGTAATAAAAAGGCCACCTAAATTTTTTAAGATTTTTGAGAAAAACGTAGGGTTAACCCCTTTGGTGTTTTTTGACCCCAAAAAATGAAAAGTGGAATTCGGCCGCTTCTTTCACTGTTTCTTACGTATTTTGATCAGAAAATTCGAATGGCGCAGTCAGATTTCTCGTAAGTATGATATTTTTTATTTTATTTGGCTTTAAACGTAACCCATAAGGGGTCAATCTGCCCACCATTTGTTTCGCGATTTTACACAGTTTTGCTTGATTCCGCGAGGTTCTGAGGACTTTATCCAGCAGTAGGCATCTAAGTACGTCGATTTAAGTAATAAAAAGGCCACCTAAATTTTTTAAGATTTTTGAGAAAAGCGTAAGGTTAACCCCTTTGGTGTTTTTTGACCCCAAAAAATGAAAATTGGAATTTGGCCGCTTCTTTCACTGTTTCTTACGTATTTTGATCAGAAAATTCGAATGGCGTAGTCAGATTTCTCGTAAGTATGATATTTTTTATTTTATTTGGCTTTAAACGTAACACATAAGGGGTCAATCTGCCCTCCATTTGTTTTGCGATTTTACACAGTTTTGATTGATTCCGCGAGGTTCTGAGGACTGTATCCAGCAGTAGGCATCTAAGTACGTCGAATTAAGTAATAAAAAGGCCACCTAAATTTTTTAAGATTTTTGAAAAAAACGTAAGGTTAACCCCTTTGGTGTTTTTTGATCCCAAAAAATGAAAAGTGGAATTCGGCCGCTTCTTTCACTGTTTCTTACGTATTTTGATCAGAAAATTCGAATGGCGCAGTCAGATTTCTCGTAAGTATGATATTTTTTATTTTATTTGGCTTTAAACGTAACACATAAGGGGTCAATCTGCCCTCCATTTGTTTCGCGATTTTACACAGTTTTGATTGATTCCGCGAGGTTCTGAGGACTGTATCCAGCAGTAGGCATCTAAGTACGTCGATTTAAGTAATAAAAAGGCCACCTAAATTTTTTAAGATTTTTGAGAAAAACGTAAGATTAACCCCTTTGGTGTTTTTTGACCCCAAAAAATGAAAAGTGGAATTCGGCCGCTTCTTTCACTGTTTCTTACGTATTTTGATCAGAAAATTCGAATGGCGCAGTCAGATTTCTCGTAAGTATGATATTTTTTATTTTATTTGGTTTTAAACGTAACACATAAGGGGTCAATCTGCCCTCCATTTGTTTCGCGATTTTACACAGTTTTGATTGATTCCGCGAGGTTCTGAGGACTGTATCCAGCAGTAGGCATCTAAGTACGTCGATTTAAGTAATAAAAAGGCCACCTAAATTTTTTAAGATTTTTGAGAAAAACGTAAGATTAACCCCTTTGGTGTTTTTTGACCCCAAAAAATGAAAAGTGGAATTCGGCCGCTTCTTTCACTGTTTCTTACGTATTTTGATCAGAAAATTCGAATGGCGCAGTCAGATTTCTCGTAAGTATGATATTTTTTATTTTATGTGGCTTTAAACGTAACCCATAAGGGGTCAATCTGCCCACCATTTGTTTCGCGATTTTACACAGTTTTGCTTGATTCCGCGAGGTTCTGAGGACTTTATCCAGCAGTAGGCATCTAAGTACGTCGATTTAAGTAATAAAAAGGCCACCTAAATTTTTTAAGATTTTGGAGAAAAGCGTAAGGTTAACCCCTTTGGTGTTTTTTGACCCCAAAAAATGAAAAGTGGAATTCGGCCGCTTCTTTCACTGTTTCTTACGTATTTTGATCAGAAAATTCGAATGGCGCAGTCAGTATTCTCGTAAGTATGATATTTTTTATTTTATTTGGCTTTAAACGTATCACATAAGGGGTCAATTTGCCCTACATTTGTTTCGCGATTTTACACAGTTTTGATTGATTCCGCGAGGTTCTGAGGACTGTATCCAGCAGTAGGCATTTCAGTACGTCGATTTATGTAATAAAAAGGCCACCTAAATTTTTTAAGATTTTTGAAAAAAACGTAAGGTTAACCCCTTTGGTGTTTTTTGACCCCAAAAAATGAAAAGTGGAATTCGGCCGCTTCTTTCACTGTTTCTTACGTATTTTGATCAGAAAATTCGAATGGCGCAGTCAGATTTCTCGTAAGTATGATATTTTTTATTTTATTTGGCTTTAAACGTAACACATAAGGGGTCAATCTGCCCTCCATTTGTTTGGCGATTTTACACAGTTTTGATTGATTCCGCGAGGTTCTGAGGACTGTATCCAGCAGTAGGCATTTCAGTACGTCGATTTATGTAATAAAAAGGCCACCTAAATTTTTTAAGATTTTTGAAAAAAACGTAAGGTTAACCCCTTTGGTGTTTTTTGACCCCAAAAAATGAAAAGTGGAATTCGGCCGCTTCTTTCACTGTTTCTTACGTATTTTGATCAGAAAATTCGAATGGCGCAGTCAGATTTCTCGTAAGTATGATATTTTTTATTTTATTTGGTTTTAAACGTAACACATAAGGGGTCAATCTGCCCTCCATTTGTTTCGCGATTTTACACAGTTTTGATTGATTCCGCGAGGTTCTGAGGACTGTATCCAGCAGTAGGCATCTAAGTACGTCGATTTAAGTAATAAAAAGGCCACCTAAATTTTTTAAGATTTTTGAGAAAAACGTAAGATTAACCCCTTTGGTGTTTTTTGACCCCAAAAAATGAAAAGTGGAATTCGGCCGGTTGTTTCACTGTCTCTTACGTATTTTGATTAGAAAATTCGAATGGCGCAGTCAGATTTCTCGTAAGTATGATATTTTTTATTTTATTTGGCTTTAAACGTAACACATAAGGGGTCAATCTGCCCTCCATTTGTTTCGCGATTTTACACAGTTTTGATTGATTCCGCGAGGTTCTGAGGACTGTATCCAGCAGTAGGCATCTAAGTACGTCGAATTAAGTAATAAAAAGGCCACCTAAATTTTTTAAGATTTTTGAAAAAAACGTAAGGTTAACCCCTTTGGTGTTTTTTGACCCCAAAAAATGAAAAGTGGAATTCGGCCGCTTCTTTCACTGTTTCTTACGTATTTTGATCAGAAAATTCGAATGGCGCAGTCAGATTTCTCGTAAGTATGATATTTTTTATTTTATTTGGCTTTAAACGTATCAAATAAGGGGTCAATTTGCTATCCATTTGTTTCGCGATTTTACACAGTTTTGATTGATTCCGCGAGGTTCTGAGGACTGTATCCAGCAGTAGGCATCTAAGTACGTCGATTTATGTAATAAAAAGGCCACCTAAATTTTTTAAGATTTTTGAAAAAAACGTAAGGTTAACCCCTTTGGTGTTTTTTGACCCCAAAAAATGAAAAGTGGAATTCGGCCGCTTCTTTCACTGTTTCTTACGTATTTTGATCAGAAAATTCGAATGGCGTAGTCAGATTTCTCGTAAGTATGATATTTTCTATTTTATTTGGCTTTAAACGTAACACATAAGGGGTCAATCTGCCCTCCATTTGTTTCGCGATTTTACACAGTTTTGATTGATTCCGCGAGGTTCTGAGGACTGTATCCAGCAGTAGGCATCTAAGTACGTCGATTTAAGTAATAAAAAGGCCACCTAAATTTTTTAAGATTTTTGAAAAAAACGTAAGGTTAACCCCTTTGGTGTTTTTTGACTCCAAAAAATGAAAAGTTGAATTCGGCCGCTTCTTTCACTGTATCTTACGTATTTTGATCAGAAAATTCCAATGGCGCAGTCAGATTCCTCGTAAGTATGATATTTTTTATTTTATTTGGCTTTAAACGTAACCCATAAGGGGTCAATCTGCCCACCATTTGTTTCGCGATTTTACACAGTTTTGATTGATTCCGCGAGGTTCTGAGGACTGTATCCAGCAGTAGGCATCTAAGTACGTCGATTTAAGTAATAAAAAGGCCACCTAAATTTTTTAAGATTTTTGAAAAAAACGTAAGGTTAACCCCTTTGGTGTTTTTTGACCCCAAAAAATGAAAAGTGGAGTTCGGCCGCTTCTTTCACTGTTTCTTACGTATTTTGATCAGAAAATTCGAATGGCGTAGTCAGATTTCTCGTAAGTATGATATTTTTTATTTTATTTGGCTTTAAACGTAACACATAAGGGGTCAATCTGCCCTCCATTTGTTTCGCGATTTTACACAGTTTTGATTGATTCCGCGAGGTTCTGAGGGCTGTATCTAGCAGTAGGCATCTAAGTACGTCGATTTAAGTAATAAAAAGGCCACCTAAATTTTTTAAGAATTTTGAAAAAAACGTAAGGTTAACCCCTTTGGTGTTTTTTGACCCCAAAAAATGAAAAGTGGAATTCGGCCGCTTCTTTCACTGTTTCTTACGTATTTTGATCAGAAAATTCGAATGGCGCAGTCAGATTTCTCGTAAGTATGATATTTTTTATTTTATTTGGTTTTAAACGTAACACATAAGGGGTAAATCTGCCCTCCATTTGTTTCGCGATTTTACACAGTTTTGATTGATTCCGCGAGGTTCTGAGGACTGTATCCAGCAGTAGGCATCTAAGTACGTCGATTTAAGTAATAAAAAGGCCACCTAAATTTTTTAAGAATTTTGAGAAAAACGTAAGGTTAACCCCTTTTGTTTTTTTGACCCCAAAAAATGAAAAGTGGAAT
The DNA here is from genome assembly GCA_958510845.1 of Cantharis nigra. Classification (NCBI taxonomy): domain Eukaryota; kingdom Metazoa; phylum Arthropoda; class Insecta; order Coleoptera; family Cantharidae; genus Cantharis; species Cantharis nigra. The sequence continues at coordinate 44,837,046 of OY294030.1, read as the reverse complement.
TCGGCCGCTTCTTTCACTGTTTCTTACGTATTTTGATCAGAAACTTCGAATGGCGCAGTCAGATTTCTCGTAAGTATGATATTTTTTATTTTATTTGGTTTTAAACGTAACACATAAGGGGTCAATCTGCCCTCCATTTGTTTCGCGATTTTACACAGTTTTGATTGATTCCGCGAGGTTCTGAGGACTATATCCAGCAGTAGGCATCTAAGTACGTCGATTTAAGTAATAAAAAGGCCACCTAAATTTTTTAAGATTTTTGAAAAAAACGTAAGGTTAACCCCTTTGGTGTTTTTTGACCCCAAAAAATGAAAAGTGGAATTCGGCCGCTTCTTTCACTGTTTCTTACGTATTTTGATCAGAAAATTCGAATGGCGCAGTCAGATTTCTCGTAAGTATGATATTTTTTATTTTATTGGCTTTAAACGTAACCCATAAGGGGTCAATCTGCCCACCATTTGTTTCGCGATTTTACACAGTTTTGATTGATTCCGCGAGGTTCTGAGGACTTTATCCAGCAGTAGGCATCTAAGTACGTCGATTTAAGTAATAAAAAGGTCACCTAAATTTTTTAAGATTTTTGAGAAAAGCGTAAGGGGAACCCCTTTGGTGTTTTTTGACCCCAAAAAATGAAAAGTGGAATTCGGCCGCTTCTTTCACTGTTTCTTACGTATTTTGATCAGAAAATTCGAATGGCGCAGTCAGATTTCTCGTAAGTATGATATTTTTTATTTTATTTGGTTTTAAACGTAACACATAAGGGGTCAATCTGCCCTCCATTTGTTTCGCGATTTTACACAGTTTTGATTGATTCCGCGAGGTTCTGAGGACTGTATCCAGCAGTAGGCATCTAAGTACGTCGATTTAAGTAATAAAAAGGCCACCTAAATTTTTTAAGATTTTTGAGAAAAACGTAAGATTAACCCCTTTGGTGTTTTTTGACCCCAAAAAATGAAAAGTGGAATTCGGCCGGTTGTTTCACTGTCTCTTACGTATTTTGATTAGAAAATTCGAATGGCGCAGTCAGATTTCTCGTAAGTATGATATTTTTTATTTTATTTGGCTTTAAACGTAACACATAAGGGGTCAATCTGCCCTCCATTTGTTTCGCGATTTTACACAGTTTTGATTGATTCCGCGAGGTTCTGAGGACTGTATCCAGCAGTAGGCATCTAAGTACGTCGAATTAAGTAATAAAAAGGCCACCTAAATTTTTTAAGATTTTTGAAAAAAACGTAAGGTTAACCCCTTTGGTGTTTTTTGACCCCAAAAAATGAAAAGTGGAATTCGGCCGCTTCTTTCACTGTTTCTTACGTATTTTGATCAGAAAATTCGAATGGCGCAGTCAGATTTCTCGTAAGTATGATATTTTTTATTTTATTTGGCTTTAAACGTAACCCATAAGGGGTCAATCTGCCCACCATTTGTTTCGCGATTTTACACAGTTTTGCTTGATTCCGCGAGGTTCTGAGGACTTTATCCAGCAGTAGGCATCTAAGTACGTCGATTTAAGTAATAAAAAGGCCACCTAAATTTTTTAAGATTTTTGAAAAAAACGTAAGGTTAACCCCTTTGGTGTTTTTTGACCCCAAAAAATGAAAAGTGGAATTCGGCCCCTTCTTTCTCTGTTTCTTACGTATTTTGATCAGAAAATTCGAATGGCGCAGTCAGATTTCTCGTAAGTATGATATTTTTTATTTTATTTGGCTTTAAACGTATCAAATAAGGGGTCAATTTGCTATCCATTTGTTTCGCGATTTTATACAGTTTTGATTGATTCCGCGAGGTTCTGAGGACTGTATCCAGCAGTAGGCATCTAAGTACGTCGATTTATGTAATAAAAAGGCCACCTAAATTTTTTAAGATTTTTGAAAAAAACGTAAGGTTAACCCCTTTGGTGTTTTTTGACCCCAAAAAATGAAAAGTGGAATTCGGCCGCTTCTTTCACTGTTTCTTACGTATTTTGATCAGAAAATTCGAATGGCGTAGTCAGATTTCTCGTAAGTATGATATTTTCTATTTTATTTGGCTTTAAACGTAACACATAAGGGGTCAATCTGCCCTCCATTTGTTTCGCGATTTTACACAGTTTTGATTGATTCCGCGAGGTTCTGAGGACTGTATCCAGCAGTAGGCATCTAAGTACGTCGATTTAAGTAATAAAAAGGCCACCTAAATTTTTTAAGATTTTTGAAAAAAACGTAAGGTTAACCCCTTTGGTGTTTTTTGACTCCAAAAAATGAAAAGTTGAATTCGGCCGCTTCTTTCACTGTATCTTACGTATTTTGATCAGAAAATTCCAATGGCGCAGTCAGATTCCTCGTAAGTATGATATTTTTTATTTTATTTGGCTTTAAACGTAACCCATAAGGGGTCAATCTGCCGACCATTTGTTTCGCGATTTTACACAGTTTTGATTGATTCCGCGAGGTTCTGAGGACTGTATCCAGCAGTAGGCATCTAAGTACGTCGATTTAAGTAATAAAAAGGCCACCTAAATTTTTTAAGATTTTTGAAAAAAACGTAAGGTTAACCCCTTTGGTGTTTTTTGACCCCAAAAAATGAAAAGTGGAGTTCGGCCGCTTCTTTCACTGTTTCTTACGTATTTTGATCAGAAAATTCGAATGGCGTAGTCAGATTTCTCGTAAGTATGATATTTTTTATTTTATTTGGCTTTAAACGTAACACATAAGGGGTCAATCTGCCCTCCATTTGTTTCGCGATTTTACACAGTTTTGATTGATTCCGCGAGGTTCTGAGGGCTGTATCTAGCAGTAGGCATCTAAGTACGTCGATTTAAGTAATAAAAAGGCCACCTAAATTTTTTAAGATTTTTGAAAAAAACGTAAGGTTAACCCCTTTGGTGTTTTTTGACCCCTAAAAATGAAAAGTGGAATTCGGCCGCTTCTTTCACTGTTTCTTACGTATTTTGATCAGAAAATTCGAATGGCGCAGTCAGATTTCTCGTAAGTATGATATTTTTTATTTTATTTGGTTTTAAACGTAACACATAAGGGGTAAATCTGCCCTCCATTTGTTTCGCGATTTTACACAGTTTTGATTGATTCCGCGAGGTTCTGAGGACTGTATCCAGCAGTAGGCATCTAAGTACGTCGATTTAAGTAATAAAAAGGCCACCTAAATTTTTTAAGAATTTTGAGAAAAACGTAAGGTTAACCCCTTTTGTTTTTTTGACCCCAAAAAATGAAAAGTGGAATTCGGCCGCTTCTTTCACTGTTTCTTACGTATTTTGATCAGAAACTTCGAATGGCGCAGTCAGATTTCTCGTAAGTATGATATTTTTTATTTTATTTGGTTTTAAACGTAACACATAAGGGGTCAATCTGCCCTCCATTTGTTTCGCGATTTTACACAGTTTTGATTGATTCCGCGAGGTTCTGAGGACTATATCCAGCAGTAGGCATCTAAGTACGTCGATTTAAGTAATAAAAAGGCCACCTAAATTTTTTAAGATTTTTGAAAAAAACGTAAGGTTAACCCCTTTGGTGTTTTTTGACCCCAAAAAATGAAAAGTGGAATTCGGCCGCTTCTTTCACTGTTTCTTACGTATTTTGATCAGAAAATTCGAATGGCGCAGTCAGATTTCTCGTAAGTATGATATTTTTTATTTTATTTGGCTTTAAACGTAACCCATAAGGGGTCAATCTGCCCACCATTTGTTTCGCGATTTTACACAGTTTTGATTGATTCCGCGAGGTTCTGAGGACTTTATCCAGCAGTAGGCATCTAAGTACGTCGATTTAAGTAATAAAAAGGTCACCTAAATTTTTTAAGATTTTTGAGAAAAGCGTAAGGGGAACCCCTTTGGTGTTTTTTAACCCCAAAAAACGAAAAGTGGAATTCGGCCGCTTCTTTCACTGTTTCTTACGTATTTTGATCAGAAAATTCGAATGGCGCAGTCAGATTTCTCGTAAGTATGATATTTTTTATTTTATTTGGTTTTAAACGTAACACATAAGGGGTAAATCTGCCATCAATTTGTTTCGCGATTTTACACAGTTTTGTTTGATTCCGCGAGGTTCTGAGGACTGTATCCAGCAGTAGGCTTTTCAGTACGTCGATTTATGTAATAAAAAGGCCACCTAAATTTTTTAAGATTTTTGAAAAAAACGTAAGGTTAACCCTTTTGGTGTTTTTTGACCCCAAAAAATGAAAAGTGGAATTCGGCCGCTTCTTTCACTGTTTCTTACGTATTTTGATCAGAAAATTCGAATGGCGCAGTCAGATTTCTCGTAAGTATGATATTTTTTATTTTATTTGGTTTTAAACGTAACACATAAGGGGTAAATCTGCCATCAATTTGTTTCGCGATTTTACACAGTTTTGATTGATTCCGCGAGGTTCTGAGGACTGTATCCAAAAGTAGGCATCTAAGTACGTCGATTTAAGTAATAAAAAGGCCACCTAAATTTTTTAAGATTTTTGAAAAAAACGTAAGGTTAACCCCTTTGGTGTTTTTTGACCCCAAAAAATGAAAAGTGGAATTCGGCCGCTTCTTACACTGTTTCTTACGTATTTTGATCAGAAAATTCGAATGGCGCAGTCAGATTTCTCGTAAGTATGATATTTTTTATTTTATTTGGCTTTAAACGTATCACATAAGGGGTCAATTTGCCCTACATTTGTTTCGCGATTTTACACAGTTTTGATTGATTCCGCGAGGTTCTGAGGACTGTATCCAGCAGTAGGCTTTTCAGTACGTCGATTTATGTAATAAAAAGGCCACCTAAATTTTTTAAGATTTTTGAAAAAAACGTAAGGTTAACCCTTTTGGTGTTTTTTGACCCCAAAAAATGAAAAGTGGAATTCGGCCGCTTCTTTCACTGTTTCTTACGTATTTTAATCAGAAAATTCGAATGGCGTAGTCAGATTTCTCGTAAGTATGATATTTTTTATTTTATTTGGCTTTAAACGTAACACATAAGGGGTCAATTTGCCCTCCAATGTTTTGCGATTTTCCACAGTTTTGATTGATTCCGCGATATTCTGAGGACTGTATCCAGCAGTAGGCTTCTAAGTACGTCGATTTAAGTAATAAAAAGGCCCCTTAAATTTTTTAAGATTTTTGAAAAAAACGTAAAAACGAAAAAAACCCTTTGGTGTTTTTTGACCCCAAAAAATGAAAAGTGGAATTCGGCCGCTTCTTTCACTGTTTCTTACGTATTTTGATCAGAAAATTCGAATGGCGCAGTCAGATTTCTCGTAAGTATGATATTTTTTATTTTATTTGGCTTTAAACGTATCACATAAGGGGTCAATTTGCCCTACATTTGTTTCGCGATTTTACACAGTTTTGATTGATTCCGCGAGGTTCTGAGGACTGTATCCAGCAGTAGGCATTTCAGTACGTCGATTTATATAATAAAAAGACCACCTAAACTTTTTAAGATTTTTGAAAAAAACGTAAGGTTAACCCCTTTGGTGTTTTTTGACCCCAAAAAATGAAAAGTGGAATTCGGCCGCTTCTTTCACTGTTTCTTACGTATTTTGATCAGAAAATTCGAATGGCGCAGTCAGATTTCTCGTAAGTATGATATTTTTTATTTTATTTGGCTTTAAACGTATCAAATAAGGGGTCAATTTGCTATCCATTTGTTTCGCGATTTTACACAGCTTTGATTGATTCCGCGAGGTTCTGAGGACTGTATCCAGCAGTAGGCATCTAAGTACGTCGATTTATGTAATAAAAAGGCCACCTAAATTTTTTAAGATTTTTGAAAAAAACGTAAGGTTAACCCCTTTGGTTTTTTTGACCCCAAAAAATGAAAAGTGGAATTCGGCCGCTTCTTTCACTGTTTCTTACGTATTTTGATCAGAAAATTCGAATGGCGCAGTCAGATTTCTCGTAAGTATGATATTTTTTCTTTTATTTGGTTTTAAACGTAACACATAAGGGGTAAATCTGCCCTCCATTTGTTTCGCGATTTTACACAGTTTTGATTGATTCCGCGAGGTTCTGAGGACTGTATCCAGCAGTAGGCATCTAAGTACGTCGATTTAAGTAATAAAAAGGCCACCTAAATTTTTTAAGATTTTTGAAAAAAACGTAAGGTTAACCCCTTTGGTGTTTTTTGACCCCAAAAAATGAAAAGTGGAGTTCGGCCGCTTCTTTCACTGTTTCTTACGTATTTTGATCAGAAAATTCGAATGGCGTAGTCAGATTTCTCGTAAGTATGATATTTTTTATTTTATTTGGCTTTAAACGTAACACATAAGGGGTCAATTTGCCCTCCAATGTTTTGCGATTTTCCACAGTTTTGATTGATTCCGCGATATTCTGAGGACTGTATCCAGCAGTAGGCTTCTAAGTACGTCGATTTAAGTAATAAAAAGGCCCCTTAAATTTTTTAAGATTTTTGAAAAAAACGTAAAAACGAAAAAAACCCTTTGGTGTTTTTTGACCCCAAAAAATGAAAAGTGGAATTCGGCCGCTTCTTTCACTGTTTCTTACGTATTTTGATCAGAAAATTCGAATGGCGCAGTCAGATTTCTCGTAAGTATGATATTTTTTATTTTATTTGGCTTTAAACGTATCAAATAAGGGGTCAATTTGCCGTCCATTTGTTTCGCGATTTTACACAGTTTTGATTGATTCCGCGAGGTTCTGAGGACTGTATCCAGCAGTAGGCATCTAAGTACGTCGATTTAAGTAATAAAAAAGCCACCTAAATTTTTTAAGATTTTTGAAAAAAACGTAAGGTTAACCCCTTTGGTGTTTTTTGACCCCAAAAAATGAAAAGTGGAGTTCGGCCGCTTCTTTCACTGTTTCTTACGTATTTTGATCAGAAAATTCGAATGGCGTAGTCAGATTTCTCGTAAGTATGATATTTTTTATTTTATTTGGCTTTAAACGTAACACATAAGGGGTCAATCTGCCCTCCATATGTTTTGCGATTTTACACAGTTTTGATTGATTCCGCGAGGTTCTGAGGACTGTATCCAGCAGTAGGCATCTAAGTACGTCGATTTAAGTAATAAAAAGGCCACCTAAATTTTTTAAGATTTTTGAAAAAAACGTAAGGTTAACCCCTTTGGTGTTTTTTGACCCCAAAAAATGAAAAGTGGAATTCGGCAGCTTCTTTCACTGTTTCTTACGTATTTTGATCAGAAAATTCGAATGGCGCAGTCAGATTTCTCGTAAGTATGATATTTTTTATTTTATTTGGTTTTAAACGTAACACATAAGGGGTAAATCTGCCCTCCATTTGTTTCGCGATTTTACACAGTTTTGATTGATTCCGCGAGGTTCTGAGGACTGTATCCAGCAGTAGGCATCTAAGTACGTCGATTTAAGTAATAAAAAGGCCACCTAAATTTTTTAAGATTTTTGAAAAAAACGTAAGGTTAACCCCTTTGGTGTTTTTTGACCCCAAAAAATGAAAAGTGGAGTTCGGCCGCTTCTTTCACTGTTTCTTACGTATTTTGATCAGAAAATTCGAATGGCGTAGTCAGATTTCTCGTAAGTATGATATTTTTTATTTTATTTGGCTTTAAACGTAACACATAAGAGGTCAATCTGCCCTCCATTTGTTTCGCGATTTTACACAGTTTTGATTGATTCCGCGAGGTTCTGAGGACTGTATCCAGCAGTAGGCATCTAAGTACGTCGATTTAAGTAATAAAAAGGCCACCTAAATTTTTTAAGATTTTTGAAAAAAACGTAAGGTTAACCCCTTTGGTGTTTTTTGACCCCAAAAAATGAAAAATGGAACTCGGCCGCTTCTTTCACTGTTTCTTACGTATTTTGATCAGAAAATTCGAAGGCGCAGTCAGATTTCTCGTAAGTATGATGTTTTTTATTTTATTTGGCTTTAAACGTAACACATAAGGGGTCAATCTGCCCTCCATTTGTTTCGCGATTTTACACAATTTTGATTGATTCCGCGAGTTTCTGAGGACTGTATCCAGCAGTAGGCATCTAAGTACGTCGATTTAAGAAATAAAAAGGCCACCTAAATTTTTTAAGATTTTTAAGAAAAGCGTAAGGTTAACCCCTTTGGTGTTTTTTGACCCCAAAAAATGAAAATTGGAATTCGGCCGCTTCTTTCACTGTTTCTTACGTATTTTGATCAGAAAATTCTAATGGCGCAGTCAGATTTCTCGTAAGTATAATATTTTTTATTTTATTTGGCTTTAAACGTAACACATAAGGGGTCAATCTGCACTCCATTTGTTTCGCGATTTTAAACAGTTTAGATTGATTCCGCGAGGTTCTGAGGACTGTATCCAGCAGTAGGCATCTAAGTACGTCGATTTAAGTAATAAAAAAGCCACCTAAATTTTTTAAGATTTTTGAGAAAAACGTAGGGTTAACCCCTTTGGTGTTTTTTGACCCCAAAAAATGAAAAGTGGAATTCGGCCGCTTCTTTCACTGTTTCTTACGTATTTTGATCAGAAAATTCGAATGGCGCAGTCAGATTTCTCGTAAGTATGATATTTTTTATTTTATTTGGCTTTAAACGTAACCCATAAGGGGTCAATCTGCCCACCATTTGTTTCGCGATTTTACACAGTTTTGCTTGATTCCGCGAGGTTCTGAGGACTTTATCCAGCAGTAGGCATCTAAGTACGTCGAATTAAGTAATAAAAAGGCCACCTAAATTTTTTAAGATTTTTGAAAAAAACGTAAGGTTAACCCCTTTGGTGTTTTTTGATCCCAAAAAATGAAAATTGGAATTTGGCCGCTTCTTTCACTGTTTCTTACGTATTTTGATCAGAAAATTCGAATGGCGTAGTCAGATTTCTCGTAAGTATGATATTTTTTATTTTATTTGGCTTTAAACGTAACACATAAGGGGTCAATCTGCCCTCCATTTGTTTTGCGATTTTACACAGTTTTGATTGATTCCGCGAGGTTCTGAGGACTGTATCCAGCAGTAGGCATCTAAGTACGTCGAATTAAGTAATAAAAAGGCCACCTAAATTTTTTAAGATTTTTGAAAAAAACGTAAGGTTAACCCCTTTGGTGTTTTTTGATCCCAAAAAATGAAAAGTGGAATTCGGCCGCTTCTTTCACTGTTTCTTACGTATTTTGATCAGAAAATTCGAATGGCGCAGTCAGATTTCTCGTAAGTATGATATTTTTTATTTTATTTGGCTTTAAACGTAACACATAAGGGGTCAATCTGCCCTCCATTTGTTTCGCGATTTTACACAGTTTTGATTGATTCCGCGAGGTTCTGAGGACTGTATCCAGCAGTAGGCATCTAAGTACGTCGATTTAAGTAATAAAAAGGCCACCTAAATTTTTTAAGATTTTTGAGAAAAACGTAAGATTAACCCCTTTGGTGTTTTTTGACCCCAAAAAATGAAAAGTGGAATTCGGCCGCTTCTTTCACTGTTTCTTACGTATTTTGATCAGAAAATTCGAATGGCGCAGTCAGATTTCTCGTAAGTATGATATTTTTTGTTTTATTTGGCTTTAAACGTAACACATAAGGGGTCAATCTGCCCTCCATTTGTTTGGCGATTTTACACAGTTTTGATTGATTCCGCGAGGTTCTGAGGACTGTATCCAGCAGTAGGCATCTAAGTACGTCGAATTAAGTAATAAAAAGGCCACCTAAATTTTTTAAGATTTTTGAAAAAAACGTAAGGTTAACCCCTTTGGTGTTTTTTGACCCCAAAAAATGAAAAGTGGAATTCGGCCGCTTCTTTCACTGTTTCTTACGTATTTTGATCAGAAAATTCGAATGGCGCAGTCAGATTTCTCGTAAGTATGATATTTTTTATTTTATTTGGTTTTAAACGTAACACATAAGGGGTCAATCTGCCCTCCATTTGTTTCGCGATTTTACACAGTTTTGATTGATTCCGCGAGGTTCTGAGGACTGTATCCAGCAGTAGGCATCTAAGTACGTTGATTTAAGTAATAAAAAGGCCACCTAAATTTTTTAAGATTTTTGAGAAAAACGTAAGATTAACCCCTTTGGTGTTTTTTGACCCCAAAAAATGAAAAGTGGAATTCGGCCGGTTGTTTCACTGTCTCTTACGTATTTTGATTAGAAAATTCGAATGGCGCAGTCAGATTTCTCGTAAGTATGATATTTTTTATTTTATTTGGCTTTAAACGTAACACATAAGGGGTCAATCTGCCCTCCATTTGTTTCGCGATTTTACACAGTTTTGATTGATTCCGCGAGGTTCTGAGGACTGTATCCAGCAGTAGGCATCTAAGTACGTCGAATTAAGTAATAAAAAGGCCACCTAAATTTTTTAAGATTTTTGAAAAAAACGTAAGGTTAACCCCTTTGGTGTTTTTTGACCCCAAAAAATGAAAAGTGGAATTCGGCCGCTTCTTTCACTGTTTCTTACGTATTTTGATCAGAAAATTCGAATGGCGCAGTCAGATTTCTCGTAAGTATGATATTTTTTATTTTATTTGGCTTTAAACGTAACCCATAAGGGGTCAATCTGCCCACCATTTGTTTCGCGATTTTACACAGTTTTGCTTGATTCCGCGAGGTTCTGAGGACTTTATCCAGCAGTAGGCATCTAAGTACGTCGATTTAAGTAATAAAAAGGCCACCTAAATTTTTTAAGATTTTTGAAAAAAACGTAAGGTTAACCCCTTTGGTGTTTTTTGACCCCAAAAAATGAAAAGTGGAATTCGGCAGCTTCTTTCACTGTTTCTTACGTATTTTGATCAGAAAATTCGAATGGCGCAGTCAGATTTCTCGTAAGTATGATATTTTTTATTTTATTTGGCTTTAAACGTAACACATAAGGGGTCAATCTGCCCTCCATTTGTTTCGCGATTTTACACAGTTTTGATTGATTCCGCGAGGTTCTGAGGACTGTATCCAGCAGTAGGCATCTAAGTACGTCGATTTAAGTAATAAAAAGGCCACCTAAATTTTTTAAGATTTTTGAAAAAAACGTAACGTTAACCCCTTTGGTGTTTTTTGACCCCAAAAAATGAAAAGTGGAATTCGGCCGCTTCTTTCACTGTTACTTACGTATTTTGATCAGAAAATTCGAATGGCGCAGTCAGATTTCTCGTAAGGATGATATTTTTTATTTTATTTGGCTTTAAACGTAACACATAAGGGGTCAATCTGCACTCCATTTGTTTCGCGATTTTAAACAGTTTAGATTGATTCCGCGAGGTTCTGAGGACTGTATCCAGCAGTAGGCATCTAAGTACGTCGATTTAAGTAATAAAAAGGCCACCTAAATTTTTTAAGATTTTTGAGAAAAACGTAGGGTTAACCCCTTTGGTGTTTTTTGACCCCAAAAAATGAAAAGTGGAATTCGGCCGCTTCTTTCACTGTTTCTTACGTATTTTGATCAGAAAATTCGAATGGCGCAGTCAGATTTCTCGTAAGTATGATATTTTTTATTTTATTTGGCTTTAAACGTAACCCATAAGGGGTCAATCTGCACTCCATTTGTTTCGCGATTTTAAACAGTTTAGATTGATTCCGCGAGGTTCTGAGGACTGTATCCAGCAGTAGGCATCTAAGTACGTCGATTTAAGTAATAAAAAGACCACCTAAATTTTTTAAGATTTTTGAGAAAAACGTAGGGTTAACCCCTTTGGTGTTTTTTGACCCCAAAAAATAAAAAGTGGAATTCGGCAGCTTCTTTCACTGTTTCTTACGTATTTTGATCAGAAAATTCCAATGGCGCAGTCAGATTTCTCGTTAGTATGATATTTTTTATTTTATTTGGTTTTAAACGTAACACATAAGGGGTCAATTTGCCCCACATTTGTTTCGCGATTTTACACAGTTTTGATTGATTCCGCGAGGTTCTGAGGACTGTATCCAGCAGTAGGCATTTAAGTACGTCGATTTATGCAATAAAAAGGCCACCTAAATTTTTTAAGATTTTTGAAAAAAACGTAAGGTTAACCCCTTTGGTGTTTTTTGAGCCCAAAAAATGAAAAGTGGAATTCGGCCGCTTCTTTCACTGTTTCTTACGTATTTTGATCAGAAAATTCGAATGGCGCAGTCATTTTTCTCGTAAGTATGATATTTTTTATTTTATTTGGCTTTAAACGTAACACATAAGGGGTCAATCTGCCCTACATTTGTTTCGCGATTTTACACAGTTTTGTTTGATTCCGCGAGGTTCTGAGGACTGTATCCAGCAGTAGGCATCTAAGTACATCGATTTAAGTAATAAAAAGGCCACCTAAATTTTTTAAGATTTTTGAAAAAAACGTAAGGTTAACCCCTTTGGTGTTTTTTGACCCCAAAAAATGAAACGTGGAATTCGGCCGCTTCTTTCACTGTTTCTTACGTATTTTGATCAGAAAATTCGAATGGCGCAGTCAGATTTCTCGTAAGTATGATATTTTTTATTTTATTTGGCTTTAAACGTAACACATAAGGGGTCAATCTGCCCTCCATTTGTTTCGCGATTTTACACAGTTTTGATTGTTCCGCGAGGTTCTGAGGACTGTATCCAGCAGTAGGCATCTAAGTACGTCGATTTAAGTTATAAAAAGGCTACCTAAATTTTTTAAGATTTTTGAAAAAAACGTAAGGTTAACCCCTTTGGTGTTTTTTGACCCCAAAAAATGAAAAGTGGAATTCGGCCGCTTCTTTCACTGTTTCTTACGTATTTTGATCAGAAAATTCGAATGGCGCAGTCAGATTTCTCGTAAGTATGATATTTTTTATTTTATTGGCTTTAAACGTAACACATAAGGGGTCAATCTGCCCTCCATTTGTTTCGCGATTTTACACAGTTTTGATTGATTCCGCGAGGTTCTGAGGACTGTATCCAGCAGTAGGCATCTAAGTACGTTGATTTAAGTAATAAAAAGGCCACCTAAATTTTTTAAGATTTTTGAAAAAAACGTAAGTTAACCCCTTTGGTGTTTTTTGACCCCAAAAAATGAAAAGTGGAATTCGGCAGCTTCTTTCACTGTTTCTTACGTATTGTGATCAGAAAATTCGAATGGCGTAGTCAGATTTCTCGTAAGTATGATATTTTTTATTTTATTTGGCTTTAAACGTAACACATAAGGGGTCAATCTGCCCTCCATTTGTTTCGCGATTTTACACAGTTTTGATTGATTCCGTGAGGTTCTGAGGACTGTATCCAGCAGTAGGCATCTAAGTACGTCGATTTAAGTAATAAAAAGGCCACCTAAATTTTTTAAGATTTTTGAAAAAAACGTAAGGTTAACCCCTTTGGTGTTTTTTGACCCCAAAAAATGAAAAGTGGAATTCGGCCGCTTCTTTCACTGTTTCTTACGTATTTTGATCAGAAAATTCCAATGGCGCAGTCAGATTTCTCGTTAGTATGATATTTTTTATTTTATTTGGTTTTAAACGTAACACATAAGGGGTCAATTTGCCCCACATTTGTTTCGCGATTTTACACAGTTTTGATTGATTCCGCGAGGTTCTGAGGACTGTATCCAGCAGTAGGCATTTAAGTACGTCGATTTATGCAATAAAAAGGCCACCTAAATTTTTTAAGATTTTTGAAAAAAACGTAAGGTTAACCCCTTTGGTGTTTTTTGAGCCCAAAAAATGAAAAGTGGAATTCGGCCGCTTCTTTCACTGTTTCTTACGTATTTTGATCAGAAAATTCGAATGGCGCAGTCATTTTTCTCGTAAGTATGATATTTTTTATTTTATTTGGCTTTAAACGTAACACATAAGGGGTCAATCTGCCCTACATTTGTTTCGCGATTTTACACAGTTTTGATTGATTCCGCGAGGTTCTGAGGACTGTATCCAGCAGTAGGCATCTAAGTACATCGATTTAAGTAATAAAAAGGCCACCTAAATTTTTTAAGATTTTTGAAAAAAACGTAAGGTTAACCCCTTTGGTGTTTTTTGACCCCAAAAAATGAAACGTGGAATTCGGCCGCTTCTTTCACTGTTTCTTACGTATTTTGATCAGAAAATTCGAATGGCGCAGTCAGATTTCTCGTAAGTATGATATTTTTTATTTTATTTGGCTTTAAACGTAACACATAAGGGGTCAATCTGCCCTCCATTTGTTTCGCGATTTTACACAGTTTTGATTGATTCCGCGAGGTTCTGAGGACTGTATCCAGCAGTAGGCATCTAAGTACGTCGATTTAAGTTATAAAAAGGCTACCTAAATTTTTTAAGATTTTTGAAAAAAACGTAAGGTTAACCCCTTTGGTGTTTTTTGACCCCAAAAAATGAAAAGTGGAATTCGGCCGCTTCTTTCACTGTTTCTTACGTATTTTGATCAGAAATTTCGAATGGCGCAGTCAGATTTCTCGTAAGTATGATATTTTTTATTTTATTGGCTTTAAACGTAACACATAAGGGGTCAATCTGCCCTCCATTTGTTTCGCGATTTTACACAGTTTTGATTGATTCCGCGAGGTTCTGAGGACTGTATCCAGCAGTAGGCATCTAAGTACGTCGATTTAAGTAATAAAAAGGCCACCTAAATTTTTTAAGATTTTTGAAAAAAACGTAAGTTAACCCCTTTGGTGTTTTTTGACCCCAAAAAATGAAAAGTGGAATTCGGCAGCTTCTTTCACTGTTTCTTACGTATTGTGATCAGAAAATTCGAATGGCGTAGTCAGATTTCTCGTAAGTATGATATTTTTTATTTTATTTGGCTTTAAACGTAACACATAAGGGGTCAATCTGCCCTCCATTTGTTTCGCGATTTTACACAGTTTTGATTGATTCCGTGAGGTTCTGAGGACTGTATCCAGCAGTAGGCATCTAAGTACGTCGATTTAAGTAATAAAAAGGCCACCTAAATTTTTTAAGATTTTTGAAAAAAACGTGAAAAAAACCCCTTTGGTGTTTTTTGACCCCAAAAAATGAAAAGTGGAATTCGGCCGCTTCTTTCACTGTTTCTTACGTATTTTGATCAGAAAATTCGAATGGCGCAGTCAGATTTCTCGTAAGTATGATATTTTTTATTTTATTTGGCTTTAAACGTAACACATAAGGGGTCAATCTGCCCTCCATTTGTTTCGCGATTTTACACAGTTTTGATTGATTCCGCGAGGTTCTGAGGACTGTATCCAGCAGTAGGCATCTAAGTACGTCGATTTAAGTAATAAAAAGGCCACCTAAATTTTTCAAGATTTTTGAAAAAAAGGTAACGTTAACCCCTTTGGTGTTTTTTGACCCCAAAAAATGAAAAGTGGAATTCGGCCGCTTCTTTCACTGTTACTTACGTATTTTGATCAGAAAATTCGAATGGCGCAGTCAGATTTCTCGTAAGGATGATATTTTTTATTTTATTTGGCTTTAAACGTAACACATAAGGGGTCAATCTGCCCTCCATTTGTTTCGCGATTTTACATAGTTTTGATTGATACCGCGAGGTTCTGAGGACTGTATCCAGCAGTAGGCATCTAAGTACGTCGATTTAAGTAATAAAAAGGCCACTTAAATTTTTTAAGATTTTTGAAAAAAACGTAAGGTTAACCCCTTTGGTGTTTTTTGACCCCAAAAAATGAAAAATGGATCTCGGCCGCTTCTTTCACTGTTTCTTACGTATTTTGATCAGAAAATTCGAATGGCGCAGTCAGATTTCTCGTAAGTATGATGTTTTTTATTTTATTTGGCTTTAAACGTAACACATAAGGGGTCAATCTGCCCTCCATTTGTTTCGCGATTTTACACAGTTTTGATTGATTCCGCGAGGTTCTGAGGACTGTATCCAGCAGTAGGCTTGTAAGTACGTCGATTTAAGTAATAAAAAGGCCCCCTAAATTTTTTAAGGTTTTTGAAAAAAACGTAAGGTTAACCCCTTTGGTGTTTTTTGACCCCAAAAAATGAAAAGTGGAATTCGGCCGCTTCTTTCCCTGTTTCTTACGTATTTTGATCAGAAAATTCCAATGGCGCAGTCAGATTTCTCGTAAGTATAATATTTTTTATTTTATTTGGCTTTAAACGTATCACATAAGGGGTCAATTTGCCCTACATTTGTTTCGCGATTTTACACAGTTTTGATAGATTCCGCGAGGTTCTGAGGACTGTATCCAGCAGTAGGCATCTAAGTACGTCGATTTAAGTAATAAAAAGGCCACCTAAATTTTTTAAGATTTTTGAAAAAAACGTAAGGTTAACCCCTTTGGTGTTTTTTGAGCCCAAAAAATGAAAAGTGGAATTCGGCCGCTTCTTTCACTGTTTCTTACGTATTTTGATCAGAAAATTCGAATGGCGCAGTCATTTTTCTCGTAAGTATGATATTTTTTATTTTATTTGGCTTTAAACGTAACACATAAGGGGTCAATCTGCCCTACATTTGTTTCGCGATTTTACACAGTTTTGATTGATTCCGCGAGGTTCTGAGGACTGTATCCAGCAGTAGGCATCTAAGTACATCGATTTAAGTAATAAAAAGGCCACCTAAATTTTTTAAGATTTTTGAAAAAAACGTAAGGTTAACCCCTTTGGTGTTTTTTGACCCCAAAAAATAAAAAGTGGAATTCGGCCGCTTCTTTCACTGTTTCTTACGTATTTTGATCAGAAAATTCGAATGGCGCAGTCAGATTTCTCGTAAGTATGATATTTTTTATTTTATTTGGCTTTAAACGTAACACATAAGGGGTCAATCTGCCCTCCATTTGTTTCGCGATTTTACACAGTTTTGATTGATTCCGCGAGGTTCTGAGGACTGTATCCAGCAGTAGGCATCTAAGTACGTCGATTTAAGTTATAAAAAGGCCACCTAAATTTTTTAAGATTTTTGAAAAAAACGTAAGGTTAACCCCTTTGGTGTTTTTTGACCCCAAAAAATGAAAAGTGGAATTCGGCCGCTTCTTTCACTGTTTCTTACGTATTTTGATCAGAAAATTCGAATGGCGCAGTCAGATTTCTCGTAAGTATGATATTTTTTATTTTATTTGGCTTTAAACGTAACACATAAGGGGTCAATCTGCCCTCCATTTGTTTCGCGATTTTACACAGTTTTGATTGATTCCGCGAGGTTCTGAGGACTGTATCCAGCAGTAGGCATTTAAGTACGTCGATTTATGCAATAAAAAGGCCACCTAAATTTTTTAAGATTTTTGAAAAAAACGTAAGGTTAACCCCTTTGGTGTTTTTTGACCCCAAAAAATGAAAAGTGGAATTCGGCCGCTTCTTTCACTGTTTCTTACGTATTTTGATTAGAAAATTCGAATGGCGCAGTCGGATTTCTCGTAAGTATGATATTTTTTATTTTATTTGGCTTTAAACGTATCAAATAAGGGGTCAATTTGCCATCCAGTTGTTTCGCGATTTTACACAGTTTTGATTGATTCCGCGAGGTTCTGAGGACTGTATCCAGCAGTAGGCATCTAAGTACGTCGATTTAAGTAATAAAAAGGCTACCTAAATTTTTTAAGATTTTTGAAAAAAACGTAAGGTTAACCCCTTTGGTGCTTTTTGACCCCAAAAAGTGAAAAGTGGAATTCGGCCGCTTCTTTCACTGTTTCTTACGTAATTTGATCAGAAAATTCGAATGGCGCAGTCAGATTTCTCGTAAGTATGATATTTTTAATTTTATTTGGCTTTAAACGTAACACATAAGGGGTCAATCTGCCCTCCATTTGTTTCGCGATTTTACACAGTTTTGATAGATTCCGCGAGGTTCTGAGGACTGTATCCAGCAGTAGGCATCTAAGTACGTCGATTTAAGTAATAAAAAGGCCACCTAAATTTTTTAAGATTTTTGAAAAAAACGTAAGGTTAACCCCTTTGGTGTTTTTTGACCCCAAAAAATGAAAAGTGGAATTCGGCCGCTTCTTTCACTGTTTCTTACGTATTTTGATCAGAAAATTCGAATGGCGCAGTCAGATTTCTCGTAAGTATGATATTTTTTATTTTATTTGGCTTTAAACGTAACACATAAGGGGTCAATCTGCCCTACATTTGTTTCGCGATTTTACACAGTTTTGATTGATTCCGCGAGGTTCTGAGGACTGTATCCAGCAGTAGGCATCTAAGTACATCGATTTAAGTAATAAAAAGGCCACCTAAATTTTTTAAGATTTTTGAAAAAAACGTAAGGTTAACCCCTTTGGTGTTTTTTGACCCCAAAAAATAAAAAGTGGAATTCGGCCGCTTCTTTCACTGTTTCTTACGTATTTTGATCAGAAAATTCGAATGGCGCAGTCAGATTTCTCGTAAGTATGATATTTTTTATTTTATTTGGCTTTAAACGTAACACATAAGGGGTCAATCTGCCCTCCATTTGTTTCGCGATTTTACACAGTTTTGATTGATTCCGCGAGGTTCTGAGGACTGTATCCAGCAGTAGGCATCTAAGTACGTCGATTTAAGTTATAAAAAGGCCACCTAAATTTTTTAAGATTTTTGAAAAAAACGTAAGGTTAACCCCTTTGGTGTTTTTTGACCCCAAAAAAATGAAAAGTGGAATTCGGCCGCTTCTTTCACTGTTACTTACGTATTTTGATTAGAAAATTCGAATGGCGTAGTCAGATTTCTCGTAAGAATGATATTTTTTATTTTATTTGGCTTTAAACGTAACACATAAGGGGTCAATCTGCCCTCCATTTGTTTCGCGATTTTACACAGTTTTAATTGATTCCGCGAGGATCTGAGGACTGTATCCAGCAGTAGGCATCTAAGTACGTCGATTTAAGTAATAAAAGGGCCACCTAAATTTTTTAAGATTTTTGAAAAAAACGTAAGGTTAACCCCTTTGGTGTTTTTTGACCCCAAAAAATGAAAAGTGGAATTCGGCCGCTTCTTTCACTGTTTCTTACGTATTTTGATCAGAAAATTCGAATGGCGCAGTCAGATTTCTCGTAAGTATGATATTTTTTATATTATTTGGCTTTAAACGTAACCCATAAGGGGTCAATCTGCCCACCATTTGTTTCGCGATTTTACACAGTTTTGCTTGATTCCGCGAGGTTCTGAGGACTGTATCCAGCAGTAGGCATCTAAGTACGTCGATTTAAGTAATAAAAAGGCCCCCTAAATTTTTTAAGATTTTTGAAAAAAACGTAAGGTTAACCCCTTTGGTGTTTTTTGACCCCAAAAAATGAAAAGTGGAATTCGGCCGCTTCTTTCACTGTTTCTTACGTATTTTGATCAGAAAATTCGAATGGCGCAGTCAGATTTCTCGTAAGTATGATATTTTTTATTTTATTTGGCTTTAAACGTAACACATAAGGGGTAAATCTGCCCTCCATTTGTTTCGCGATTTTACATAGTTTTGATTGATACCGCGAGGTTCTGAGGACTGTATCCAGCAGTAGGCATCTAAGTACGTCGATTTAAGTAATAAAAAGGGCACTTAAATTTTTTAAGATTTTTGAAAAAAACGTAACGTTAACCCCTTTGGTGTTTTTTGACCCCAAAAAATGAAAAATGGAACTCGGCCGCTTCTTTCACTGTTTCTTACGTATTTTGATCAGAAAATTCGAAGGCGCAGTCAGATTTCTCGTAAGTATGATGTTTTTTATTTTATTTGGCTTTAAACGTAACACATAAGGGGTCAATCTGCCCTCCATTTGTTTCGCGATTTTACACAATTTTGATTGATTCCGCGAGGTTCTGAGGACTGTATCCAGCAGTAGGCATCTAAGTACGTCGATTTAAGAAATAAAAAGGCCACCTAAATTTTTTAAGATTTTTAAGAAAAGCGTAAGGTTAACCCCTTTGGTGTTTTTTGACCCCAAAAAATGAAAATTGGAATTCGGCCGCTTCTTTCACTGTTTCTTACGTATTTTGATCAGAAAATT
The DNA here is from genome assembly GCA_958510845.1 of Cantharis nigra. NCBI lineage: Eukaryota > Metazoa > Arthropoda > Insecta > Coleoptera > Cantharidae > Cantharis > Cantharis nigra. The sequence continues at coordinate 44,817,359 of OY294030.1, read as the reverse complement.
CTAATGGCGCAGTCAGATTTCTCGTAAGTATGATATTTTTTATTTTATTTGGCTTTAAACGTAACACATAAGGGGTCAATCTGCACTCCATTTGTTTCGCGATTTTAAACAGTTTAGATTGATTCCGCGAGGTTCTGAGGACTGTATCCAGCAGTAGGCATCTAAGTACGTCGATTTAAGTAATAAAAAGGCCACCTAAATTTTTTAAGATTATTGAGAAAAACGTAGGGTTAACCCCTTTGGTGTTTTTTGACCCCAAAAAATGAAAAGTGGAATTCGGCCGCTTCTTTCACTGTTTCTTACGTATTTTGATCAGAAAATTCGAATGGCGCAGTCAGATTTCTCGTAAGTATGATATTTTTTATTTTATTTGGCTTTAAACGTAACCCATAAGGGGTCAATCTGCCCACCATTTGTTTCGCGATTTTACACAGTTTTGCTTGATTCCGCGAGGTTCTGAGGACTTTATCCAGCAGTAGGCATCTAAGTACGTCGATTTAAGTAATAAAAAGGCCACCTAAATTTTTTAAGATTTTTGAGAAAAGCGTAAGGTTAACCCCTTTGGTGTTTTTTGACCCCAAAAAATGAAAATTGGAATTTGGCCGCTTCTTTCACTGTTTCTTACGTATTTTGATCAGAAAATTCGAATGGCGCAGTCAGATTTCTCGTAAGTATGATATTTTTTATTTTATTTGGCTTTAAACGTAACACATAAGGGGTCAATCTGCCCTCCATTTGTTTCGCGATTTTACACAGTTTTGATTGATTCCGCGAGGTTCTGAGGACTGTATCCAGCAGTAGGCATCTAAGTACGTCGATTTAAGTAATAAAAAGGCCACCTAAATTTTTTAAGATTTTTGAGAAAAACGTAAGATTAACCCCTTTGGTGTTTTTTGACCCCAAAAAATGAAAAGTGGAATTCGGCCGCTTCTTTCACTGTTTCTTACGTATTTTGATCAGAAAATTCGAATGGCGCAGTCAGATTTCTCGTAAGTATGATATTTTTTATTTTATTTGGTTTTAAACGTAACACATAAGGGGTCAATCTGCCCTCCATTTGTTTCGCGATTTTACACAGTTTTGATTGATTCCGCGAGGTTCTGAGGACTGTATCCAGCAGTAGGCATCTAAGTACGTCGATTTAAGTAATAAAAAGGCCACCTAAATTTTTTAAGATTTTTGAGAAAAACGTAAGATTAACCCCTTTGGTGTTTTTTGACCCCAAAAAATGAAAAGTGGAATTCGGCCGGTTGTTTCACTGTCTCTTACGTATTTTGATTAGAAAATTCGAATGGCGCAGTCAGATTTCTCGTAAGTATGATATTTTTTATTTTATTTGGCTTTAAACGTAACACATAAGGGGTCAATCTGCCCTCCATTTGTTTCGCGATTTTACACAGTTTTGATTGATTCCGCGAGGTTCTGAGGACTGTATCCAGCAGTAGGCATCTAAGTACGTCGAATTAAGTAATAAAAAGGCCACCTAAATTTTTTAAGATTTTTGAAAAAAACGTAAGGTTAACCCCTTTGGTGTTTTTTGACCCCAAAAAATGAAAAGTGGAATTCGGCCGCTTCTTTCACTGTTTCTTACGTATTTTGATCAGAAAATTCGAATGGCGCAGTCAGATTTCTCGTAAGTATGATATTTTTTATTTTATTTGGCTTTAAACGTAACCCATAAGGGGTCAATCTGCCCACCATTTGTTTCGCGATTTTACACAGTTTTGCTTGATTCCGCGAGGTTCTGAGGACTTTATCCAGCAGTAGGCATCTAAGTACGTCGATTTAAGTAATAAAAAGGCCACCTAAATTTTTTAAGATTTTGGAGAAAAGCGTAAGGTTAACCCCTTTGGTGTTTTTTGACCCCAAAAAATGAAAAGTGGAATTCGGCCGCTTCTTTCACTGTTTCTTACGTATTTTGATCAGAAAATTCGAATGGCGCAGTCAGTATTCTCGTAAGTATGATATTTTTTATTTTATTTGGCTTTAAACGTATCACATAAGGGGTCAATTTGCCCTACATTTGTTTCGCGATTTTACACAGTTTTGATTGATTCCGCGAGGTTCTGAGGACTGTATCCAGCAGTAGGCATTTCAGTACGTCGATTTATGTAATAAAAAGGCCACCTAAATTTTTTAAGATTTTTGAAAAAAACGTAAGGTTAACCCCTTTGGTGTTTTTTGACCCCAAAAAATGAAAAGTGGAATTTGGCCGCTTCTTTCACTGTTTCTTACGTATTTTGATCAGAAAATTCGAATGGCGCAGTCAGATTTCTCGTAAGTATGATATTTTTTATTTTATTTGGCTTTAAACGTAACACATAAGGGGTCAATCTGCCCTCCATTTGTTTGGCGATTTTACACAGTTTTGATTGATTCCGCGAGGTTCTGAGGACTGTATCCAGCAGTAGGCATCTAAGTACGTCGAATTAAGTAATAAAAAGGCCACCTAAATTTTTTAAGATTTTTGAAAAAAACGTAAGGTTAACCCCTTTGGTGTTTTTTGACCCCAAAAAATGAAAAGTGGAATTCGGCCGCTTCTTTCACTGTTTCTTACGTATTTTGATCAGAAAATTCGAATGGCGCACTCAGATTTCTCGTAAGTATGATATTTTTTATTTTATTTGGTTTTAAACGTAACACATAAGGGGTCAATCTGCCCTCCATTTGTTTCGCGATTTTACACAGTTTTGATTGATTCCGCGAGGTTCTGAGGACTGTATCCAGCAGTAGGCATCTAAGTACGTCGATTTAAGTAATAAAAAGGCCACCTAAATTTTTTAAGATTTTTGAGAAAAACGTAAGATTAACCCCTTTGGTGTTTTTTGACCCCAAAAAATGAAAAGTGGAATTCGGCCGGTTGTTTCACTGTCTCTTACGTATTTTGATTAGAAAATTCGAATGGCGCAGTCAGATTTCTCGTAAGTATGATATTTTTTATTTTATTTGGCTTTAAACGTAACACATAAGGGGTCAATCTGCCCTCCATTTGTTTCGCGATTTTACACAGTTTTGATTGATTCCGCGAGGTTCTGAGGACTGTATCCAGCAGTAGGCATCTAAGTACGTCGAATTAAGTAATAAAAAGGCCACCTAAATTTTTTAAGATTTTTGAAAAAAACGTAAGGTTAACCCCTTTGGTGTTTTTTGACCCCAAAAAATGAAAAGTGGAATTCGGCCGCTTCTTTCACTGTTTCTTACGTATTTTGATCAGAAAATTCGAATGGCGCAGTCAGATTTCTCGTAAGTATGATATTTTTTATTTTATTTGGCTTTAAACGTAACCCATAAGGGGTCAATCTGCCCACCATTTGTTTCGCGATTTTACACAGTTTTGCTTGATTCCGCGAGGTTCTGAGGACTGTATCCAGCAGTAGGCATCTAAGTACGTCGAATTAAGTAATAAAAAGGCCACCTAAATTTTTTAAGATTTTTGAAAAAAACGTAAGGTTAACCCCTTTGGTGTTTTTTGACCCCAAAAAATGAAAAGTGGAATTCGGCCGCTTCTTTCACTGTTTCTTACGTATTTTGATCAGAAAATTCGAATGGCGCACTCAGATTTCTCGTAAGTATGATATTTTTTATTTTATTTGGTTTTAAACGTAACACATAAGGGGTCAATCTGCCCTCCATTTGTTTCGCGATTTTACACAGTTTTGATTGATTCCGCGAGGTTCTGAGGACTGTATCCAGCAGTAGGCATCTAAGTACGTCGATTTAAGTAATAAAAAGGCCACCTAAATTTTTTAAGATTTTTGAGAAAAACGTAAGATTAACCCCTTTGGTGTTTTTTGACCCCAAAAAATGAAAAGTGGAATTCGGCCGGTTGTTTCACTGTCTCTTACGTATTTTGATTAGAAAATTCGAATGGCGCAGTCAGATTTCTCGTAAGTATGATATTTTTTATTTTATTTGGCTTTAAACGTAACACATAAGGGGTCAATCTGCCCTCCATTTGTTTCGCGATTTTACACAGTTTTGATTGATTCCGCGAGGTTCTGAGGACTGTATCCAGCAGTAGGCATCTAAGTACGTCGAATTAAGTAATAAAAAGGCCACCTAAATTTTTTAAGATTTTTGAAAAAAACGTAAGGTTAACCCCTTTGGTGTTTTTTGACCCCAAAAAATGAAAAGTGGAATTCGGCCGCTTCTTTCACTGTTTCTTACGTATTTTGATCAGAAAATTCGAATGGCGCAGTCAGATTTCTCGTAAGTATGATATTTTTTATTTTATTTGGCTTTAAACGTAACCCATAAGGGGTCAATCTGCCCACCATTTGTTTCGCGATTTTACACAGTTTTGCTTGATTCCGCGAGGTTCTGAGGACTTTATCCAGCAGTAGGCATCTAAGTACGTCGATTTAAGTAATAAAAAGGCCACCTAAATTTTTTAAGATTTTTGAAAAAAACGTAAGGTTAACCCCTTTGGTGTTTTTTGGCCCCAAAAAATGAAAAGTGGAATTCGGCCCCTTCTTTCTCTGTTTCTTACGTATTTTGATCAGAAAATTCGAATGGCGCAGTCAGATTTCTCGTAAGTATGATATTTTTTATTTTATTTGGCTTTAAACGTATCAAATAAGGGGTCAATTTGCTATCCATTTGTTTCGCGATTTTACACAGTTTTGATTGATTCCGCGAGGTTCTGAGGACTGTATCCAGCAGTAGGCATCTAAGTACGTCGATTTATGTAATAAAAAGGCCACCTAAATTTTTTAAGATTTTTGAAAAAAACGTAAGGTTAACCCCTTTGGTGTTTTTTGACCCCAAAAAATGAAAAGTGGAATTCGGCCGCTTCTTTCACTGTTTCTTACGTATTTTGATCAGAAAATTCGAATGGCGTAGTCAGATTTCTCGTAAGTATGATATTTTCTATTTTATTTGGCTTTAAACGTAACACATAAGGGGTCAATCTGCCCTCCATTTGTTTCGCGATTTTACACAGTTTTGATTGATTCCGCGAGGTTCTGAGGACTGTATCCAGCAGTAGGCATCTAAGTACGTCGATTTAAGTAATAAAAAGGCCACCTAAATTTTTTAAGATTTTTGAAAAAAACGTAAGGTTAACCCCTTTGGTGTTTTTTGACTCCAAAAAATGAAAAGTTGAATTCGGCCGCTTCTTTCACTGTATCTTACGTATTTTGATCAGAAAATTCCAATGGCGCAGTCAGATTCCTCGTAAGTATGATATTTTTTATTTTATTTGGCTTTAAACGTAAACCATAAGGGGTCAATCTGCCCACCATTTGTTTCGCGATTTTACACAGTTTTGATTGATTCCGCGAGGTTCTGAGGACTGTATCCAGCAGTAGGCATCTAAGTACGTCGATTTAAGTAATAAAAAGGCCACCTAAATTTTTTAAGATTTTTGAAAAAAACGTAAGGTTAACCCCTTTGGTGTTTTTTGACCCCAAAAAATGAAAAGTGGAATTCGGCCGCTTCTTTCACTGTTTCTTACGTATTTTGATCAGAAAATTCGAATGGCGCAGTCAGATTTCTCGTAAGTATGATATTTTTTATTTTATTTGGTTTTAAACGTAACACATAAGGGGTAAATCTGCCCTCCATTTGTTTCGCGATTTTACACAGTTTTGATTGATTCCGCGAGGTTCTGAGGACTGTATCCAGCAGTAGGCATCTAAGTACGTCGATTTAAGTAATAAAAAGGCCACCTAAATTTTTTAAGAATTTTGAGAAAAACGTAAGGTTAACCCCTTTTGTTTTTTTGACCCCAAAAAATGAAAAGTGGAATTCGGCCGCTTCTTTCACTGTTTCTTACGTATTTTGATCAGAAACTTCGAATGGCGCAGTCAGATTTCTCGTAAGTATGATATTTTTTATTTTATTTGGTTTTAAACGTAACACATAAGGGGTCAATCTGCCCTCCATTTGTTTCGCGATTTTACACAGTTTTGATTGATTCCGCGAGGTTCTGAGGACTATATCCAGCAGTAGGCATCTAAGTACGTCGATTTAAGTAATAAAAAGGCCACCTAAATTTTTTAAGATTTTTGAAAAAAACGTAAGGTTAACCCCTTTGGTGTTTTTTGACCCCAAAAAATGAAAAGTGGAATTCGGCCGCTTCTTTCACTGTTTCTTACGTATTTTGATCAGAAAATTCGAATGGCGCAGTCAGATTTCTCGTAAGTATGATATTTTTTATTTTATTTGGCTTTAAACGTATCAAATAAGGGGTCAATTTGCCCTCCATTTGTTTCGCGATTTTACACAGTTTTGATTGATTCCGCGAGGTTCTGAGGACTGTATCCAGCAGTAGGCATCTAAGTACGTCGATTTAAGTAATAAAAAAGCCACCTAAATTTTTTAAGATTTTTGAAAAAAACGTAAGGTTAACCCCTTTGGTGTTTTTTGACCCCAAAAAATGAAAAGTGGAGTTCGGCCGCTTCTTTCACTGTTTCTTACGTATTTTGATCAGAAAATTCGAATGGCGTAGTCAGATTTCTCGTAAGTATGATATTTTTTATTTTATTTGGCTTTAAACGTAACACATAAGGGGTCAATCTGCCCTCCATATGTTTTGCGATTTTACACAGTTTTGATTGATTCCGCGAGGTTCTGAGGACTGTATCCAGCAGTAGGCATCTAAGTACGTCGATTTAAGTAATAAAAAGGCCACCTAAATTTTTTAAGATTTTTGAAAAAAACGTAAGGTTAACCCCTTTGGTGTTTTTTGACCCCAAAAAATGAAAAGTGGAATTCGGCAGCTTCTTTCACTGTTTCTTACGTATTTTGATCAGAAAATTCGAATGGCGCAGTCAGATTTCTCGTAAGTATGATATTTTTTATTTTATTTGGTTTTAAACGTAACACATAAGGGGTAAATCTGCCCTCCATTTGTTTCGCGATTTTACACAGTTTTGATTGATTCCGCGAGGTTCTGAGGACTGTATCCAGCAGTAGGCATCTAAGTACGTCGATTTAAGTAATAAAAAGGCCACCTAAATTTTTTAAGATTTTTGAAAAAAACGTAAGGTTAACCCCTTTGGTGTTTTTTGACCCCAAAAAATGAAAAGTGGAATTCGGCAGCTTCTTTCACTGTTTCTTACGTATTTTGATCAGAAAATTCGAATGGCGTAGTCAGATTTCTCGTAAGTATGATATTTTTTATTTTATTTGGCTTTAAACGTAACACATAAGGGGTCAATCTGCCCTCCATTTGTTTCGCGATTTTACACAGTTTTGATTGATTCCGCGAGGTGCTGAGGACTGTATCGGGCAGTAGGCATCTAAGTACGTCGATTTAAGTAATAAAAAGGCCACCTAAATTTTTTAAGATTTTTGAAAAAAACGTAAGGTTAACCCCTTTGGTGTTTTTTGACCCCAAAAAATGAAAAGTGGAATTCGGGCGCTTCTTTCACTGTTTCTTACGTATTTTGATCAGAAAATTCGAATGGCGTAGTCAGATTTCTCGTAAGTATGATATTTTTTATTTTATTTGGCTTTAAACGTAACACATAAGGGGTCAATCTGCCCTCCATTTGTTTCGCGATTTTACACAGTTTTGATTGATTCCGCGAGGTTCTGAGGCCTGTATCCAGCAGTAGGCATCTAAGTACGTCGATTTAAGTAATAAAAAGGCCACCTAAATTTTTTAAGATTTTTGAAAAAAACGTAAGGTTAACCCCTTTGGTGTTTTTTGACCCCAAAAAATGAAAAGTGGAATTCGGCAGCTTCTTTCACTGTTTCTTACGTATTTTGATCAGAAAATTCGAATGGCGCAGTCAGATTTCTCGTAAGTATGATATTTTTTATTTTATTTGGTTTTAAACGTAACACATAAGGGGTAAATCTGCCCTCCATTTGTTTCGCGATTTTACACAGTTTTGATTGATTCCGCGAGGTTCTGAGGACTGTATCCAGCAGTAGGCATCTAAGTACGTCGATTTAAGTAATAAAAAAGCCACCTAAATTTTTTAAGATTTTTGAAAAAAACGTAAGGTTAACCCCTTTGGTGTTTTTTGACCCCAAAAAATGAAAAGTGGAGTTCGGCCGCTTCTTTCACTGTTTCTTACGTATTTTGATCAGAAAATTCGAATGGCGTAGTCAGATTTCTCGTAAGTATGATATTTTTTATTTTATTTGGCTTTAAACGTAGCACATAAGGGGTCAATCTGCCCTCCATATGTTTCGCGATTTTACACAGTTTTGATTGATTCCGCGAGGTTCTGAGGACTGTATCCAGCAGTAGGCATCTAAGTACGTCGATTTAAGTAATAAAAAGGCCACCTAAATTTTTTAAGATTTTTGAAAAAAACGTAAGGTTAACCCCTTTGGTGTTTTTTGACCACCAAAAATGAAAAGTGGAATTCGGCAGCTTCTTTCACTGTTTCTTACGTATTTTGATCAGAAAATTCGAATGGCGCAGTCAGATTTCTCGTAAGTATGATATTTTTTATTTTATTTGGTTTTAAACGTAACACATAAGGGGTAAATCTGCCCTCCATTTGTTTCGCGATTTTACACAGTTTTGATTGATTCCGCGAGGTTCTGAGGACTGTATCCAGCAGTAGGCATCTAAGTACGTCGATTTAAGTAATAAAAAGGCCACCTAAATTTTTTAAGATTTTTGAAAAAAACGTAAGGTTAACCCCTTTGGTGTTTTTTGACCCCAAAAAATGAAAAGTGGAGTTCGGCCGCTTCTTTCACTGTTTCTTACGTATTTTGATCAGAAAATTCGAATGGCGTAGTCAGATTTCTCGTAAGTATGATATTTTTTATTTTATTTGGCTTTAAACGTAACACATAAGGGGTCAATCTGCCCTCCATTTGTTTCGCGATTTTACACAGTTTTGATTGATTCCGCGAGGTTCTGAGGACTGTATCCAGCAGTAGGCATCTAAGTACGTCGATTTAAGTAATAAAAAGGCCACCTAAATTTTTTAAGATTTTTGAAAAAAACGTAAGGTTAACCCCTTTGGTGTTTTTTGACCCCAAAAAATGAAAAGTGGAATTCGGCAGCTTCTTTCACTGTTTCTTACGTATTTTGATCAGAAAATTCGAATGGCGTAGTCAGATTTCTCGTAAGTATGATATTTTTTATTTTATTTGGCTTTAAACGTAACACATAAGGGGTCAATCTGCCCTCCATTTGTTTCGCGATTTTACACAGTTTTGATTGATTCCGCGAGGTGCTGAGGACTGTATCCAGCAGTAGGCATCTAAGTACGTCGATTTAAGTAATAAAAAGGCCACCTAAATTTTTTAAGATTTTTGAAAAAAACGTAAGGTTAACCCCTTTGGTGTTTTTTGACCCCAAAAAATGAAAAGTGGAATTCGGCAGCTTCTTTCACTGTTTCTTACGTATTTTGATCAGAAAATTCGAATGGCGCAGTCAGATTTCTCGTAAGTATGATATTTTTTATTTTATTTGGTTTTAAACGTAACACATAAGGGGTAAATCTGCCCTCCATTTGTTTCGCGATTTTACACAGTTTTGATTGATTCCGCGAGGTTCTGAGGACTGTATCCAGCAGTAGGCATCTAAGTACGTCGATTTAAGTAATAAAAAGGCCACCTAAATTTTTTAAGATTTTTGAAAAAAACGTAAGGTTAACCCCTTTGGTGTTTTTTGACCCCAAAAAATGAAAAGTGGAGTTCGGCCGCTTCTTTCACTGTTTCTTACGTATTTTGATCAGAAAATTCGAATGGCGTAGTCAGATTTCTCGTAAGTATGATATTTTTTATTTTATTTGGCTTTAAACGTAACACATAAGGGGTCAATCTGCCCTCCATTTGTTTCGCGATTTTACACAGTTTTGATTGATTCCGCGAGGTTCTGAGGACTGTATCCAGCAGTAGGCATCTAAGTACGTCGATTTAAGTAATAAAAAGGCCACCTAAATTTTTTAAGATTTTTGAAAAAAACGTAAGTTAACCCCTTTGGTGTTTTTTGACCCCAAAAAATGAAAAGTGGAATTCGGCAGCTTCTTTCACTGTTTCTTACGTATTTTGATCAGAAAATTCGAATGGCGCAGTCAGATTTCTCGTAAGTATGATATTTTTTATTTTATTTGGCTTTAAACGTAACACATAAGGGGTCAATCTGCCCTCCATTTGTTTCGCGATTTTACACAGTTTTGATTGATTCCGCGAGGTTCTGAGGACTGTATCCAGCAGTAGGCATCTAAGTACGTCGATTTAAGTAATAAAAAGGCCACCTAAATTTTTTAAGATTTTTGAAAAAAACGTAAGGTTAACCCCTTTGGTGTTTTTTGACCCCAAAAAATGAAAAGTGGAATTCGGCAGCTTCTTTCACTGTTTCTTACGTATTTTGATCAGAAAATTCGAATGGCGCAGTCAGATTTCTCGTAAGTATGATATTTTTTATTTTATTTGGTTTTAAACGTAACACATAAGGGGTAAATCTGCCCTCCATTTGTTTCGCGATTTTACACAGTTTTGATTGATTCCGCGAGGTTCTGAGGACTGTATCCAGCAGTAGGCATCTAAGTACGTCGATTTAAGTAATAAAAAGGCCACCTAAATTTTTTAAGATTTTTGAAAAAAACGTAAGGTTAACCCCTTTGGTGTTTTTTGACCCCAAAAAATGAAAAGTGGAGTTCGGCCGCTTCTTTCACTGTTTCTTACGTATTTTGATCAGAAAATTCGAATGGCGTAGTCAGATTTCTCGTAAGTATGATATTTTTTATTTTATTTGGCTTTAAACGTAACACATAAGGGGTCAATCTGCCCTCCATTTGTTTCGCGATTTTACACAGTTTTGATTGATTCCGCGAGGTTCTGAGGACTGTATCCAGCAGTAGGCATCTAAGTACGTCGATTTAAGTAATAAAAAGGCCACCTAAATTTTTTAAGATTTTTGAAAAAAACGTAAGGTTAACCCCTTTGGTGTTTTTTGACCCCAAAAAATGAAAAGTGGAATTCGGCAGCTTCTTTCACTGTTTCTTACGTATTTTGATCAGAAAATTCGAATGGCGTAGTCAGATTTCTCGTAAGTATGATATTTTTTATTTTATTTGGCTTTAAACGTAACACATAAGGGGTCAATCTGCCCTCCATTTGTTTCGCGATTTTACACAGTTTTGATTGATTCCGCGAGGTGCTGAGGACTGTATCCAGCAGTAGGCATCTAAGTACGTCGATTTAAGTAATAAAAAGGCCACCTAAATTTTTTAAGATTTTTGAAAAAAACGTAAGGTTAACCCCTTTGGTGTTTTTTGACCCCAAAAAATGAAAAGTGGAATTCGGCAGCTTCTTTCACTGTTTCTTACGTATTTTGATCAGAAAATTCGAATGGCGCAGTCAGATTTCTCGTAAGTATGATATTTTTTATTTTATTTGGTTTTAAACGTAACACATAAGGGGTAAATCTGCCCTCCATTTGTTTCGCGATTTTACACAGTTTTGATTGATTCCGCGAGGTTCTGAGGACTGTATCCAGCAGTAGGCATCTAAGTACGTCGATTTAAGTAATAAAAAGGCCACCTAAATTTTTTAAGATTTTTGAAAAAAACGTAAGGTTAACCCCTTTGGTGTTTTTTGACCCCAAAAAATGAAAAGTGGAGTTCGGCCGCTTCTTTCACTGTTTCTTACGTATTTTGATCAGAAAATTCGAATGGCGTAGTCAGATTTCTCGTAAGTATGATATTTTTTATTTTATTTGGCTTTAAACGTAACACATAAGGGGTCAATCTGCCCTCCATTTGTTTCGCGATTTTACACAGTTTTGATTGATTCCGCGAGGTTCTGAGGACTGTATCCAGCAGTAGGCATCTAAGTACGTCGATTTAAGTAATAAAAAGGCCACCTAAATTTTTTAAGATTTTTGAAAAAAACGTAAGTTAACCCCTTTGGTGTTTTTTGACCCCAAAAAATGAAAAGTGGAATTCGGCAGCTTCTTTCACTGTTTCTTACGTATTTTGATCAGAAAATTCGAATGGCGCAGTCAGATTTCTCGTAAGTATGATATTTTTTATTTTATTTGGCTTTAAACGTAACACATAAGGGGTCAATCTGCCCTCCATTTGTTTCGCGATTTTACACAGTTTTGATTGATTCCGCGAGGTTCTGAGGACTGTATCCAGCCGTAGGCATCTAAGTACGTCGATTTAAGTAATAAAAAGGCCACCTAAATTTTTTAAGATTTTTGAAAAAAACGTAAGGTTAACCCCTTTGGTGTTTTTTGACCCCAAAAAATGAAAAGTGGAATTCGGCAGCTTCTTTCACTGTTTCTTACGTATTTTGATCAGAAAATTCGAATGGCGCAGTCAGATTTCTCGTAAGTATGATATTTTTTATTTTATTTGGTTTTAAACGTAACACATAATGGGTAAATCTGCCCTCCATTTGTTTCGCGATTTTACACAGTTTTGATTGATTCCGCGAGGTTCTGAGGACTGTATCCAGGAGTAGGCATCTAAGTACGTCGATTTAAGTAATAAAAAGGCCACCTAAATTTTTTAAGATTTTTGAAAAAAACGTAAGGTTAACCCCTTTGGTGTTTTTTGACCCCAAAAAATGAAAAGTGGAATTCGGCAGCTTCTTTCACTGTTTCTTACGTATTTTGATCAGAAAATTCGAATGGCGCAGTCAGATTTCTCGTAAGTATGATATTTTTTATTTTATTTGGCTTTAAACGTAACACATAAGGGGTCAATCTGCCCTCCATTTGTTTCGCGATTTTACACAGTTTTGATTGATTCCGCGAGGTTCTGAGGACTGTATCCAGCAGTAGGCATCTAAGTACGTCGATTTAAGTAATAAAAAGGCCACCTAAATTTTTTAAGATTTTTGAAAAAAACGTAAGGTTAACCCCTTTGGTGTTTTTTGACCCCAAAAAATGAAAAGTGGAGTTCGGCCGCTTCTTTCACTGTTTCTTACGTATTTTGATCAGAAAATTCGAATGGCGCAGTCAGATTTCTCGTAAGTATGATATTTTTTATTTTATTTGGTTTTAAACGTAACACATAAGGGGTAAATCTGCCCTCCATTTGTTTCGCGATTTTACACAGTTTTGATTGATTCCGCGAGGTTCTGAGGACTGTATCCAGCAGTAGGCATCTAAGTACGTCGATTTAAGTAATAAAAAGGCCACCTAAATTTTTTAAGATTTTTGAAAAAAACGTAAGGTTAACCCCTTTGGTGTTTTTTGACCCCAAAAAATGAAAAGTGGAATTCGGCAGCTTCTTTCACTGTTTCTTACGTATTTTGATCAGAAAATTCGAATGGCGCAGTCAGATTTCTCGTAAGTATGATATTTTTTATTTTATTTGGTTTTAAACGTAACACATAAGGGGTAAATCTGCCCTCCATTTGTTTCGCGATTTTACACAGTTTTGATTGATTCCGCGAGGTTCTGAGGACTGTATCCAGCAGTAGGCATCTAAGTACGTCGATTTAAGTAATAAAAAGGCCACCTAAATTTTTTAAGATTTTTGAAAAAAACGTAGGGTTTACCCCTTTGGTGTTTTTTGACCCCAAAAAATGAAAAGTGGAGTTCGGCCGCTTCTTTCACTGTTTCTTACGTATTTTGATCAGAAAATTCGAATGGCGTAGTCAGATTTCTCGTAAGTATGATATTTTTTATTTTATTTGGCTTTAAACGTAACACATAAGGGGTCAATCTGCCCTCCATTTGTTTCGCGATTTTACACAGTTTTGATTGATTCCGCGAGGTTCTGAGGACTGTGTCCAGCAGTAGGCATCTAAGTACGTCGATTTAAGTAATAAAAAGGCCACCTAAATTTTTTAAGATTTTTGAAAAAAACGTAAGGTTAACCCCTTTGGTGTTTTTTGACCCCAAAAAATGAAAAGTGGAATTCGGCAGCTTCTTTCACTGTTTCTTACGTATTTTGATCAGAAAATTCGAATGGCGTAGTCAGATTTCTCGTAAGTATGATATTTTTTATTTTATTTGGCTTTAAACGTAACACATAAGGGGTCAATCTGCCCTCCATTTGTTTCGCGATTTTACACAGTTTTGATTGATTCCGCGAGGTTCTGAGGACTGTATCCAGCAGTAGGCATCTAAGTACGTCGATTTAAGTAATAAAAAGGCCACCTAAATTTTTTAAGATTTTTGAAAAAAACGTAAGGTTAACCCCTTTGGTGTTTTTTGACCCCAAAAAATGAAAAGTGGAATTCGGCAGCTTCTTTCACTGTTTCTTACGTATTTTGATCAGAAAATTCGAATGGCGCAGTCAGATTTCTCGTAAGTATGATATTTTTTATTTTATTTGGTTTTAAACGTAACACATAAGGGGTAAATCTGCCCTCCATTTGTTTCGCGATTTTACACAGTTTTGATTGATTCCGCGAGGTTCTGAGGACTGTATCCAGCAGTAGGCATCTAAGTACGTCGATTTAAGTAATAAAAAGGCCACCTAAATTTTTTAAGATTTTTGAAAAAAACGTAAGGTTCACCCCTTTGGTGTTTTTTGACCCCAAAAAATGAAAAGTGGAGTTCGGCCGCTTCTTTCACTGTTTCTTACGTATTTTGATCAGAAAATTCGAATGGCGTAGTCAGATTTCTCGTAAGTATGATATTTTTTATTTTATTTGGCTTTAAACGTAACACATAAGGGGTCAATCTGCCCTCCATTTGTTTCGCGATTTTACACAGTTTTGATTGATTCCGCGAGGTTCTGAGGACTGTATCCAGCAGTAGGCATCTAAGTACGTCGATTTAAGTAATAAAAAGGCCACCTAAATTTTTTAAGATTTTTGAAAAAAACGTAAGGTTAACCCCTTTGGTATTTTTGACCCCAAAAAATGAAAAGTGGAATTCGGCAGCTTCTTTCACTGTTTCTTACGTATTTTGATCAGAAAATTCGAATGGCGTAGTCAGATTTCTCGTAAGTATGATATTTTTTATTTTATTTGGCTTTAAACGTAACACATAAGGGGTCAATCTGCCCTCCATTTGTTTCGCGATTTTACACAGTTTTGATTGATTCCGCGAGGTTCTGAGGACTGTATCCAGCAGTAGGCATCTAAGTACGTCGATTTAAGTAATAAAAAGGCCACCTAAATTTTTTAAGATTTTTGAAAAAAACGTAAGGTTAACCTTTTTGGTGTTTTTTGACCCCAAAAAATGAAAAGTGGAATTCGGCAGCTTCTTTCACTGTTTCTTACGTATTTTGATCAGAAAATTCGAATGGCGCAGTCAGATTTCTCGTAAGTATGATATTTTTTATTTTATTTGGCTTTAAACGTAACACATAAGGGGTCAATCTGCCCTCCATTTGTTTCGCGATTTTACACAGTTTTGATTGATTCCGCGAGGTTCTGAGGACTGTATCCAGCAGTAGGCATCTAAGTACGTCGATTTAAGTAATAAAAAGGCCACCTAAATTTTTTAAGATTTTTGAAAAAAACGTAAGGTTAACCCCTTTGGTGTTTTTTGACCCCAAAAAATGAAAAGTGGAATTCGGCAGCTTCTTTCACTGTTTCTTACGTATTTTGATCAGAAAATTCGAATGGGGCAGTCAGATTTCTCGTAAGTATGATATTTTTTATTTTATTTGGCTTTAAACGTAACACATAAGGGGTCAATCTGCCCTCCATTTGTTTCGCGATTTTACACAGTTTTGATTGATTCCGCGAGGTTCTGAGGACTGTATCCAGCAGTAGGCATCTAAGTACGTCGATTTAAGTAATAAAAAGGCCACCTAAATTTTTTAAGATTTTTGAAAAAAACGTAAGGTTTACCCCTTTGGTGTTTTTTGACCCCAAAAAATGAAAAGTGGAGTTCGGCCGCTTCTTTCACTGTTTCTTACGTATTTTGATCAGAAAATTCGAATGGCGTAGTCAGATTTCTCGTAAGTATGATATTTTTTATTTTATTTGGCTTTAAACGTAACACATAAGGGGTCAATCTGCCCTCCATTTGTTTCGCGATTTTACACAGTTTTGATTGATTCCGCGAGGTTCTGAGGACTGTGTCCAGCAGTAGGCATCTAAGTACGTCGATTTAAGTAATAAAAAGGCCACCTAAATTTTTTAAGATTTTTGAAAAAAACGTAAGGTTAACCCCTTTGGTGTTTTTTGACCCCAAAAAATGAAAAGTGGAATTCGGCAGCTTCTTTCACTGTTTCTTACGTATTTTGATCAGAAAATTCGAATGGCGTAGTCAGATTTCTCGTAAGTATGATATTTTTTATTTTATTTGGCTTTAAACGTAACACATAAGGGGTCAATCTGCCCTCCATTTGTTTCGCGATTTTACACAGTTTTGATTGATTCCGCGAGGTTCTGAGGACTGTATCCAGCAGTAGGCATCTAAGTACGTCGATTTAAGTAATAAAAAGGCCACCTAAATTTTTTAAGATTTTTGAAAAAAACGTAAGGTTAACCCCTTTGGTGTTTTTTGACCCCAAAAAATGAAAAGTGGAATTCGGCAGCTTCTTTCACTGTTTCTTACGTATTTTGATCAGAAAATTCGAATGGCGCAGTCAGATTTCTCGTAAGTATGATATTTTTTATTTTATTTGGCTTTAAACGTAACACATAAGGGGTCAATCTGCCCTCCATTTGTTTCGCGATTTTACACAGTTTTGATTGATTCCGCGAGGTTCTGAGGACTGTATCCAGCAGTAGGCATCTAAGTACGTCGATTTAAGTAATAAAAAGGCCACCTAACTTTTTTAAGATTTTTGAAAAAAACGTAAGGTTAACCCCTTTGGTGTTTTTTGACCCCAAAAAATGAAAAGTGGAATTCGGCAGCTTCTTTCACTGTTTCTTACGTATTTTGATCAGAAAATTCGAATGGCGCAGTCAGATTTCTCGTAAGTATGATATTTTTTATTTTATTTGGCTTTAAACGTAACACATAAGGGGTCAATCTGCCCTCCATTTGTTTCGCGATTTTACACAGTTTTGATTGATTCCGCGAGGTTCTGAGGACTGTATCCAGCCGTAGGCATCTAAGTACGTCGATTTAAGTAATAAAAAGGCCACCTAAATTTTTTAAGATTTTTGAAAAAAACGTAAGGTTAACCCCTTTGGTGTTTTTTGACCCCAAAAAATGAAAAGTGGAATTCGGCAGCTTCTTTCACTGTTTCTTACGTATTTTGATCAGAAAATTCGAATGGCGCAGTCAGATTTCTCGTAAGTATGATATTTTTTATTTTATTTGGTTTTAAACGTAACACATAATGGGTAAATCTGCCCTCCATTTGTTTCGCGATTTTACACAGTTTTGATTGATTCCGCGAGGTTCTGAGGACTGTATCCAGGAGTAGGCATCTAAGTACGTCGATTTAAGTAATAAAAAGGCCACCTAAATTTTTTAAGATTTTTGAAAAAAACGTAAGGTTAACCCCTTTGGTGTTTTTTGACCCCAAAAAATGAAAAGTGGAATTCGGCAGCTTCTTTCACTGTTTCTTACGTATTTTGATCAGAAAATTCGAATGGCGCAGTCAGATTTCTCGTAAGTATGATATTTTTTATTTTATTTGGCTTTAAACGTAACACATAAGGGGTCAATCTGCCCTCCATTTGTTTCGCGATTTTACACAGTTTTGATTGATTCCGCGAGGTTCTGAGGACTGTATCCAGCAGTAGGCATCTAAGTACGTCGATTTAAGTAATAAAAAGGCCACCTAAATTTTTTAAGATTTTTGAAAAAAACGTAAGGTTAACCCCTTTGGTGTTTTTTGACCCCAAAAAATGAAAAGTGGAGTTCGGCCGCTTCTTTCACTGTTTCTTACGTATTTTGATCAGAAAATTCGAATGGCGCAGTCAGATTTCTCGTAAGTATGATATTTTTTATTTTATTTGGTTTTAAACGTAACACATAAGGGGTAAATCTGCCCTCCATTTGTTTCGCGATTTTACACAGTTTTGATTGATTCCGCGAGGTTCTGAGGACTGTATCCAGCAGTAGGCATCTAAGTACGTCGATTTAAGTAATAAAAAGGCCACCTAAATTTTTTAAGATTTTTGAAAAAAACGTAAGGTTAACCCCTTTGGTGTTTTTTGACCCCAAAAAATGAAAAGTGGAATTCGGCAGCTTCTTTCACTGTTTCTTACGTATTTTGATCAGAAAATTCGAATGGCGCAGTCAGATTTCTCGTAAGTATGATATTTTTTATTTTATTTGGTTTTAAACGTAACACATAAGGGGTAAATCTGCCCTCCATTTGTTTCGCGATTTTACACAGTTTTGATTGATTCCGCGAGGTTCTGAGGACTGTATCCAGCAGTAGGCATCTAAGTACGTCGATTTAAGTAATAAAAAGGCCACCTAAATTTTTTAAGATTTTTGAAAAAAACGTAGGGTTTACCCCTTTGGTGTTTTTTGACCCCAAAAAATGAAAAGTGGAGTTCGGCCGCTTCTTTCACTGTTTCTTACGTATTTTGATCAGAAAATTCGAATGGCGTAGTCAGATTTCTCGTAAGTATGATATTTTTTATTTTATTTGGCTTTAAACGTATCACATAAGGGGTCAATCTGCCCTCCATTTGTTTCGCGATTTTACACAGTTTTGATTGATTCCGCGAGGTTCTGAGGACTGTGTCCAGCAGTAGGCATCTAAGTACGTCGATTTAAGTAATAAAAAGGCCACCTAAATTTTTTAAGATTTTTGAAAAAAACGTAAGGTTAACCCCTTTGGTGTTTTTTGACCCCAAAAAATGAAAAGTGGAATTCGGCAGCTTCTTTCACTGTTTCTTACGTATTTTGATCAGAAAATTCGAATGGCGTAGTCAGATTTCTCGTAAGTATGATATTTTTTATTTTATTTGGCTTTAAACGTAACACATAAGGGGTCAATCTGCCCTCCATTTGTTTCGCGATTTTACACAGTTTTGATTGATTCCGCGAGGTTCTGAGGACTGTATCCAGCAGTAGGCATCTAAGTACGTCGATTTAAGTAATAAAAAGGCCACCTAAATTTTTTAAGATTTTTGAAAAAAACGTAAGGTTAACCCCTTTGGTGTTTTTTGACCCCAAAAAATGAAAAGTGGAATTCGGCAGCTTCTTTCACTGTTTCTTACGTATTTTGATCAGAAAATTCGAATGGCGCAGTCAGATTTCTCGTAAGTATGATATTTTTTATTTTATTTGGTTTTAAACGTAACACATAAGGGGTAAATCTGCCCTCCATTTGTTTCGCGATTTTACACAGTTTTGATTGATTCCGCGAGGTTCTGAGGACTGTATCCAGCAGTAGGCATCTAAGTACGTCGATTTAAGTAATAAAAAGGCCACCTAAATTTTTTAAGATTTTTGAAAAAAACGTAAGGTTCACCCCTTTGGTGTTTTTTGACCCCAAAAAATGAAAAGTGGAGTTCGGCCGCTTCTTTCACTGTTTCTTACGTATTTTGATCAGAAAATTCGAATGGCGTAGTCAGATTTCTCGTAAGTATGATATTTTTTATTTTATTTGGCTTTAAACGTAACACATAAGGGGTCAATCTGCCCTCCATTTGTTTCGCGATTTTACACAGTTTTGATTGATTCCGCGAGGTTCTGAGGACTGTATCCAGCAGTAGGCATCTAAGTACGTCGATTTAAGTAATAAAAAGGCCACCTAAATTTTTTAAGATTTTTGAAAAAAACGTAAGGTTAACCCCTTTGGTATTTTTGACCCCAAAAAATGAAAAGTGGAATTCGGCAGCTTCTTTCACTGTTTCTTACGTATTTTGATCAGAAAATTCGAATGGCGTAGTCAGATTTCTCGTAAGTATGATATTTTTTATTTTATTTGGCTTTAAACGTAACACATAAGGGGTCAATCTGCCCTCCATTTGTTTCGCGATTTTACACAGTTTTGATTGATTCCGCGAGGTTCTGAGGACTGTATCCAGCAGTAGGCATCTAAGTACGTCGATTTAAGTAATAAAAAGGCCACCTAAATTTTTTAAGATTTTTGAAAAAAACGTAAGGTTAACCTTTTTGGTGTTTTTTGACCCCAAAAAATGAAAAGTGGAATTCGGCAGCTTCTTTCACTGTTTCTTACGTATTTTGATCAGAAAATTCGAATGGCGCAGTCAGATTTCTCGTAAGTATGATATTTTTTATTTTATTTGGCTTTAAACGTAACACATAAGGGGTCAATCTGCCCTCCATTTGTTTCGCGATTTTACACAGTTTTGATTGATTCCGCGAGGTTCTGAGGACTGTATCCAGCAGTAGGCATCTAAGTACGTCGATTTAAGTAATAAAAAGGCCACCTAAATTTTTTAAGATTTTTGAAAAAAACGTAAGGTTAACCCCTTTGGTGTTTTTTGACCCCAAAAAATGAAAAGTGGAATTCGGCAGCTTCTTTCACTGTTTCTTACGTATTTTGATCAGAAAATTCGAATGGTGCAGTCAGATTTCTCGTAAGTATGATATTTTTTATTTTATTTGGCTTTAAACGTAACACATAAGGGGTCAATCTGCCCTCCATTTGTTTCGCGATTTTACACAGTTTTGATTGATTCCGCGAGGTTCTGAGGACTGTATCCAGCAGTAGGCATCTAAGTACGTCGATTTAAGTAATAAAAAGGCCACCTAAATTTTTTAAGATTTTTGAAAAAAACGTAAGGTTTACCCCTTTGGTGTTTTTTGACCCCAAAAAATGAAAAGTGGAGTTCGGCCGCTTCTTTCACTGTTTCTTACGTATTTTGATCAGAAAATTCGAATGGCGTAGTCAGATTTCTCGTAAGTATGATATTTTTTATTTTATTTGGCTTTAAACGTAACACATAAGGGGTCAATCTGCCCTCCATTTGTTTCGCGATTTTACACAGTTTTGATTGATTCCGCGAGGTTCTGAGGACTGTGTCCAGCAGTAGGCATCTAAGTACGTCGATTTAAGTAATAAAAAGGCCACCTAAATTTTTTAAGATTTTTGAAAAAAACGTAAGGTTAACCCCTTTGGTGTTTTTTGACCCCAAAAAATGAAAAGTGGAATTCGGCAGCTTCTTTCACTGTTTCTTACGTATTTTGATCAGAAAATTCGAATGGCGTAGTCAGATTTCTCGTAAGTATGATATTTTTTATTTTATTTGGCTTTAAACGTAACACATAAGGGGTCAATCTGCCCTCCATTTGTTTCGCGATTTTACACAGTTTTGATTGATTCCGCGAGGTTCTGAGGACTGTATCCAGCAGTAGGCATCTAAGTACGTCGATTTAAGTAATAAAAAGGCCACCTAAATTTTTTAAGATTTTTGAAAAAAACGTAAGGTTAACCCCTTTGGTGTTTTTTGACCCCAAAAAATGAAAAGTGGAATTCGGCAGCTTCTTTCACTGTTTCTTACGTATTTTGATCAGAAAATTCGAATGGCGCAGTCAGATTTCTCGTAAGTATGATATTTTTTATTTTATTTGGTTTTAAACGTAACACATAAGGGGTAAATCTGCCCTCCATTTGTTTCGCGATTTTACACAGTTTTGATTGATTCCGCGAGGTTCTGAGGACTGTATCCAGCAGTAGGCATCTAAGTACGTCGATTTAAGTAATAAAAAGGCCACCTAAATTTTTTAAGATTTTTGAAAAAAACGTAAGGTTCACCCCTTTGGTGTTTTTTGACCCCAAAAAATGAAAAGTGGAGTTCGGCCGCTTCTTTCACTGTTTCTTACGTATTTTGATCAGAAAATTCGAATGGCGTAGTCAGATTTCTCGTAAGTATGATATTTTTTATTTTATTTGGCTTTAAACGTAACACATAAGGGGTCAATCTGCCCTCCATTTGTTTCGCGATTTTACACAGTTTTGATTGATTCCGCGAGGTTCTGAGGACTGTATCCAGCAGTAGGCATCTAAGTACGTCGATTTAAGTAATAAAAAGGCCACCTAAATTTTTTAAGATTTTTGAAAAAAACGTAAGGTTAACCCCTTTGGTATTTTTGACCCCAAAAAATGAAAAGTGGAATTCGGCAGCTTCTTTCACTGTTTCTTACGTATTTTGATCAGAAAATTCGAATGGCGTAGTCAGATTTCTCGTAAGTATGATATTTTTTATTTTATTTGGCTTTAAACGTAACACATAAGGGGTCAATCTGCCCTCCATTTGTTTCGCGATTTTACACAGTTTTGATTGATTCCGCGAGGTTCTGAGGACTGTATCCAGCAGTAGGCATCTAAGTACGTCGATTTAAGTAATAAAAAGGCCACCTAAATTTTTTAAGATTTTTGAAAAAAACGTAAGGTTAACCTTTTTGGTGTTTTTTGACCCCAAAAAATGAAAAGTGGAATTCGGCAGCTTCTTTCACTGTTTCTTACGTATTTTGATCAGAAAATTCGAATGGCGCAGTCAGATTTCTCGTAAGTATGATATTTTTTATTTTATTTGGCTTTAAACGTAACACATAAGGGGTCAATCTGCCCTCCATTTGTTTCGCGATTTTACACAGTTTTGATTGATTCCGCGAGGTTCTGAGGACTGTATCCAGCAGTAGGCATCTAAGTACGTCGATTTAAGTAATAAAAAGGACACCTAAATTTTTTAAGATTTTTGAAAAAAACGTAAGGTTAACCCCTTTGGTGTTTTTTGACCCCAAAAAATGAAAAGTGGAATTCGGCAGCTTCTTTCACTGTTTCTTACGTATTTTGATCAGAAAATTCGAATGGCGCAGTCAGATTTCTCGTAAGTATGATATTTTTTATTTTATTTGGCTTTAAACGTAACACATAAGGGGTCAATCTGCCCTCCATTTGTTTCGCGATTTTACACAGTTTTGATTGATTCCGCGAGGTTCTGAGGACTGTATCCAGCAGTAGGCATCTAAGTACGTCGATTTAAGTAATAAAAAGGCCACCTAAATTTTTTAAGATTTTTGAAAAAAACGTAAGGTTAACCCCTTTGGTGTTTTTTGACCCCAAAAAATGAAATGTGGAATTCGGCAGCTTCTTTCACTGTTTCTTACGTATTTTGATCAGAAAATTCGAATGGCGCAGTCAGATTTCTCGTAACAATGATATTTTTTATTTTATTTGGCTTTAAACGTAACACATAAGGGGTCAATCTGCCCTCCATTTGTTTCGCGATTTTACACAGTTTTGATTGATTCCGCGAGGTTCTGAGGACTGTATCCAGCAGTAGGCATCTAAGTACGTCGATTTAAGTAATAAAAAGGCCACCTAAATTTTTTAAGATTTTTGAAAAAAACGTAAGGTTAACCCCTTTGGTGTTTTTTGACCCCAAAAAATGAAAAGTGGAATTCGGCAGCTTCTTTCACTGATTCTTACGTATTTTGATCAGAAAATTCGAATGGCGCAGTCAGATTTCTCGTAAGTATGATATTTTTTATTTTATTTGGCTTTAAACGTAACACATAAGGGGTCAATCTGCCCTCCATTTGTTTCGCGATTTTACACAGTTTTGATTGATTCCGCGAGGTTCTGAGGACTGTATCCAGCAGTAGGCATCTAAGTACGTCGATTTAAGTAATAAAAAGGCCACCTAAATTTTTTAAGATTTTTGAAAAAAACGTAAGGTTAACCCCTTTGGTGTTTTTTGACCCCAAAAAATGAAAAGTGGAATTCGGCAGCTTCTTTCACTGTTTCTTACGTATTTTGATCAGAAAATTCGAATGGCGCAGTCAGATTTCTCGTAAGTATGATATTTTTTATTTTATTTGGCTTTAAACGTAACACATAAGGGGTCAATCTGCCCTCCATTTGTTTCGCGATTTTACACAGTTTTGATTGATTCCGCGAGGTTCTGAGGACTGTATCCAGCAGTAGGCATCTAAGTACGTCGATTTAAGTAATAAAAAGGCCACCTAACTTTTTTAAGATTTTTGAAAAAAACGTAAGGTTAACCCCTTTGGTGTTTTTTGACCCCAAAAAATGAAAAGTGGAATTCGGCAGCTTCTTTCACTGTTTCTTACGTATTTTGATCAGAAAATTCGAATGGCGCAGTCAGATTTCTCGTAAGTATGATATTTTTTATTTTATTTGGCTTTAAACGTAACACATAAGGGGTCAATCTGCCCTCCATTTGTTTCGCGATTTTACACAGTTTTGATTGATTCCGCGAGGTTTTGAGGACTGTATCCAGCAGTAGGCATCTAAGTACGTCGATTTAAGTAATAAAAAGGCCACCTAAATTTTTTAAGATTTTTGAAAAAAACGTAAGGTTAACCCCTTTGGTGTTTTTTGACCCCAAAAAATGAAAAGTGGAATTCGGCAGCTTCTTTCACTGTTTCTTACGTATTTTGATCAGAAAATTCGAATGGCGCAGTCAGATTTCTCGTAAGTATGATATTTTTTATTTTATTTGGCTTTAAACGTAACACATAAGGGGTCAATCTGCCCTCCATTTGTTTCGCGATTTTACACAGTTTTGATTGATTCCGCGAGGTTCTGAGGACTGTATCCAGCAGTAGGCATCTAAGTACGTCGATTTAAGTAATAAAAAGGCCACCTAAATTTTTTAAGATTTTTGAAAAAAACGTAAGGTTAACCCCTTTGGTGTTTTTTGACCCCAAAAAATGAAAAGTGGAATTCGGCAGCTTCTTTCACTGTTTCTTACGTATTTTGATCAGAAAATTCGAATGGCGCAGTCAGATTTCTCGTAAGTATGATATTTTTTATTTTATTTGGCTTTAAACGTAACACATAAGGGGTCAATCTGCCCTCCATTTGTTTCGCGATTTTACACAGTTTTGATTGATTCCGCGAGGTTCTGAGGACTGTATCCAGCAGTAGGCATCTAAGTACGTCGATTTAAGTAATAAAAAAGCCACCTAAATTTTTTAAGATTTTTGAAAAAAACGTAAGGTTAACCCCTTTGGTGTTTTTTGACCCCAAAAAATGAAAAGTGGAGTTCGGCCGCTTCTTTCACTGTTTCTTACGTATTTTCATCAGAAAATTCGAATGGCGTAGTCAGATTTCTCGTAAGTATGATATTTTTTATTTTTTTTGGCTTTAAACGTAACACATAAGGGGTCAATCTGCCCTCCATTTGTTTCGCGATTTTACACAGTTTTGATTGATTCCGCGAGGTTCTGAGGACTGTATCCAGCAGTAGGCATCTAAGTACGTCGATTTAAGTAATAAAAAGGCCACCTAAATTTTTTAAGATTTTTGAAAAAAAGTAAGGTTAACCCCTTTGGTGTTTTTTGACCCCAAAAAATGAAAAGTAGAATTCGGCAGCTTCTTTCACTGTTTCTTACGTATTTTGATCAGAAAATTCGAATGGCGTAGTCAGATTTCTCGTAAGTATGATATTTTTTATTTTATTTGGCTTTAAACGTAACACATAAGGGGTCAATCTGCCCTCCATTTGTTTCGCGATTTTACACAGTTTTGATTGATTCCGCGAGGTTCTGAGGACTGTATCCAGCAGTAGGCATCTAAGTACGTCGATTTAAGTAATAAAAAGGCCACCTAAATTTTTTAAGATTTTTGAAAAAAACGTAAGGTTAACCCCTTTGGTGTTTTTTGACCCCAAAAAATGAAAAGTGGAATTCGGCAGCTTCTTTCACTGTTTCTTACGTATTTTGATCAGAAAATTCGAATGGCGCAGTCAGATTTCTCGTAAGTATGATATTTTTTATTTTATTTGGCTTTAAACGTAACACATAAGGGGTCAATCTGCCCTCCATTTGTTTCGCGATTTTACACAGTTTTGATTGATTCCGCGAGGTTCTGAGGACTGTATCCAGCAGTAGGCATCTAAGTACGTCGATTTAAGTAATAAAAAGGCCACCTAAATTTTTTAAGATTTTTGAAAAAAACGTAAGGTTAACCCCTTTGGTGTTTTTTGACCCCAAAAAATGAAAAGTGGAATTCGGCAGCTTCTTTCACTGTTTCTTACGTATTTTGATCAGAAAATTCGAATGGCGCAGTCAGATTTCTCGTAAGTATGATATTTTTTATTTTATTTGGCTTTAAACGTAACACATAAGGGGTCAATCTGCCCTCCATTTGTTTCGCGATTTTACACAGTTTTGATTGATTCCGCGAGGTTCTGAGGACTGTATCCAGCAGTAGGCATCTAAGTACGTCGATTTAAGTAATAAAAAGGCCACCTAAATTTTTTAAGATTTTTGAAAAAAACGTAAGGTTAACCCCTTTGGTGTTTTTTGACCCCAAAAAATGAAAAGTGGAATTCGGCAGCTTCTTTCACTGTTTCTTACGTATTTTGATCAGAAAATTCGAATGGCGCAGTCAGATTTCTCGTAAGTATGATATTTTTTATTTTATTTGGCTTTAAACGTAACACATAAGGGGTCAATCTGCCCTCCATTTGTTTCGCGATTTTACACAGTTTTGATTGATTCCGCGAGGTTCTGAAGACTGTATCCAGCAGTAGGCATCTAAGTACGTCGATTTAAGTAATAAAAAGGCCACCTAAATTTTTTAAGATTTTTGAAAAAAACGTAAGGTTAACCCCTTTGGTGTTTTTTGACCCCAAAAAATGAAAAGTGGAATTCGGCAGCTTCTTTCACTGTTTCTTACGTATTTTGATCAGAAAATTCGAATGGCGCAGTCAGATTTCTCGTAAGTATGATATTTTTTATTTTATTTGGTTTTAAACGTAACACATAAGGGGTAAATCTGCCCTCCATTTGTTTCGCGATTTTACACAGTTTTGATTGATTCCGCGAGGTTCTGAGGACTGTATCCAGCAGTAGGCATCTAAGTACGTCGATTTAAGTAATAAAAAGGCCACCTAAATTTTTTAAGATTTTTGAAAAAAACGTAAGGTTAACCCCTTTGGTGTTTTTTGACCCCAAAAAATGAAAAGTGGAATTCGGCAGCTTCTTTCACTGTTTCTTACGTATTTTGATCAGAAAATTCGAATGGCGCAGTCAGATTTCTCGTAAGTATGATATTTTTTATTTTATTTGGCTTTAAACGTAACACATAAGGGGTCAATCTGCCCTCCATTTGTTTCGCGATTTTACACAGTTTTGATTGATTCCGCGAGGTTCTGAGGACTGTATCCAGCAGTAGGCATCTAAGTACGTCGATTTAAGTAATAAAAAGGCCACCTAAATTTTTTAAGATTTTTGAAAAAAACGTAAGTTAACCCCTTTGGTGTTTTTTGACCCCAAAAAATGAAAAGTGGAATTCGGCAGCTTCTTTCACTGTTTCTTACGTATTTTGATCAGAAAATTCGAATGGCGCAGTCAGATTTCTCGTAAGTATGATATTTTTTATTTTATTTGGTTTTAAACGTAACACATAAGGGGTAAATCTGCCCTCCATTTGTTTCGCGATTTTACACAGTTTTGATTGATTCCGCGAGGTTCTGAGGACTGTATCCAGCAGTAGGCATCTAAGTACGTCGATTTAAGTAATAAAAAGGCCACCTAAATTTTTTAAGATTTTTGAAAAAAACGTAAGGTTAACCCCTTTGGTGTTTTTTGACCCCAAAAAATGAAAAGTGGAATTCGGCAGCTTCTTTCACTGTTTCTTACGTATTTTGATCAGAAAATTCGAATGGCGCAGTCAGATTTCTCGTAAGTATGATATTTTTTATTTTATTTGGTTTTAAACGTAACACATAAGGGGTAAATCTGCCCTCCATTTGTTTCGCGATTTTACACAGTTTTGATTGATTCCGCGAGGTTCTGAGGACTGTATCCAGCAGTAGGCATCTAAGTACGTCGATTTAAGTAATAAAAAGGCCACCTAAATTTTTTAAGATTTTTGAAAAAAACGTAAGGTTAACCCCTTTGGTGTTTTTTGACCCCAAAAAATGAAAAGTGGAATTCGGCAGCTTCTTTCACTGTTTCTTACGTATTTTGATCAGAAAATTCGAATGGCGCAGTCAGATTTCTCGTAAGTATGATATTTTTTATTTTATTTGGTTTTAAACGTAACACATAAGGGGTAAATCTGCCCTCCATTTGTTTCGCGATTTTACACAGTTTTGATTGATTCCGCGAGGTTCTGAGGACTGTATCCAGCAGTAGGCATCTAAGTACGTCGATTTAAGTAATAAAAAGGCCACCTAAATTTTTTAAGATTTTTGAAAAAAACGTAAGGTTAACCCCTTTGGTGTTTTTTGACCCCAAAAAATGAAAAGTGGAATTCGGCAGCTTCTTTCACTGTTTCTTACGTATTTTGATCAGAAAATTCGAATGGCGCAGTCAGATTTCTCGTAAGTATGATATTTTTTATTTTATTTGGCTTTAAACGTAACACATAAGGGGTCAATCTGCCCTCCATTTGTTTCGCGATTTTACACAGTTTTGATTGAATCCGCGAGGTTCTGAGGACTGTATCCAGCAGTAGGCATCTAAGTGCGTCGATTTATGTAATAAAAAGGCCACCTAAATTTTTTAAGATTTTTGAAAAAAACGTAAGGTTAACCCCTTTGGTGTTTTTTGACCCCAAAAAATGAAAAGTGGAATTCGGGCGCTTCTTTCACTGTTTCTTACGTATTTTGATCAGAAAATTCGAATGGCGTAGTCAGATTTCTCGTAAGTATGATATTTTTTATTTTATTTGGCTTTAAACGTAACACATAAGGGGTCAATCTGCCCTCCATTTGTTTCGCGATTTTACACAGTTTTGATTGATTCCGCGAGGTTCTGAGGACTGTATCCAGCAGTAGGCATCTAAGTACGTCGATTTAAGTAATAAAAAGGCCACCTAAATTTTTTAAGATTTTTGAAAAAAACGTAAGGTTAACCCCTTTGGTGTTTTTTGACCCCAAAAAATGAAAAGTGGAATTCGGCAGCTTCTTTCACTGTTTCTTACGTATTTTGATCAGAAAATTCGAATGGCGCAGTCAGATTTCTCGTAAGTATGATATTTTTTATTTTATTTGGTTTTAAACGTAACACATAAGGGGTAAATCTGCCCTCCATTTGTTTCGCGATTTTACACAGTTTTGATTGATTCCGCGAGGTTCTGAGGACTGTATCCAGCAGTAGGCATCTAAGTACGTCGATTTAAGTAATAAAAAGGCCACCTAAATTTTTTAAGATTTTTGAAAAAAACGTAAGGTTAACCCCTTTGGTGTTTTTTGACCCCAAAAAATGAAAAGTGGAGTTCGGCCGCTTCTTTCACTGTTTCTTACGTATTTTGATCAGAAAATTCGAATGGCGTAGTCAGATTTCTCGTAAGTATGATATTTTTTATTTTATTTGGTTTTAAACGTAACACATAAGGGGTAAATCTGCCCTCCATTTGTTTCGCGATTTTACACAGTTTTGATTGATTCCGCGAGGTTCTGAGGACTGTATCCAGCAGTAGGCATCTAAGTACGTCGATTTAAGTAATAAAAAGGCCACCTAAATTTTTTAAGATTTTTGAAAAAAACGTAAGGTTAACCCCTTTGGTGTTTTTTGACCCCAAAAAATGAAAAGTGGAGTTCGGCCGCTTCTTTCACTGTTTCTTACGTATTTTGATCAGAAAATTCGAATGGCGTAGTCAGATTTCTCGTAAGTATGATATTTTTTATTTTATTTGGCTTTAAACGTAACACATAAGGGGTCAATCTGCCCTCCATTTGTTTCGCGATTTTACACAGTTTTGATTGATTCCGCGAGGTTCTGAGGACTGTATCCAGCAGTAGGCATCTAAGTACGTCGATTTAAGTAATAAAAAGGCCACCTAAATTTTTTAAGATTTTTGAAAAAAACGTAAGGTTAACCCCTTTGGTGTTTTTTGACCCCAAAAAATGAAAAGTGGAATTCGGCAGCTTCTTTCACTGTTTCTTACGTATTTTGATCAGAAAATTCGAATGGCGCAGTCAGATTTCTCGTAAGTATGATATTTTTTATTTTATTTGGTTTTAAACGTAACACATAAGGGGTAAATCTGCCCTCCATTTGTTTCGCGATTTTACACAGTTTTGATTGATTCCGCGAGGTTCTGAGGACTGTATCCAGCAGTAGGCATCTAAGTACGTCGATTTAAGTAATAAAAAGGCCACCTAAATTTTTTAAGATTTTTGAAAAAAACGTAAGGTTAACCCCTTTGGTGTTTTTTGACCCCAAAAAATGAAAAGTGGAATTCGGCAGCTTCTTTCACTGTTTCTTACGTATTTTGATCAGAAAATTCGAATGGCGCAGTCAGATTTCTCGTAAGTATGATATTTTTTATTTTATTTGGCTTTAAACGTAACACATAAGGGGTCAATCTGCCCTCCATTTGTTTCGCGATTTTACACAGTTTTGATTGAATCCGCGAGGTTCTGAGGACTGTATCCAGCAGTAGGCATCTAAGTACGTCGATTTATGTAATAAAAAGGCCACCTAAATTTTTTAAGATTTTTGAAAAAAACGTAAGGTTAACCCCTTTGGTGTTTTTTGACCCCAAAAAATGAAAAGTGGAATTCGGGCGCTTCTTTCACTGTTTCTTACGTATTTTGATCAGAAAATTCGAATGGCGTAGTCAGATTTCTCGTAAGTATGATATTTTTTATTTTATTTGGCTTTAAACGTAACACATAAGGGGTCAATCTGCCCTCCATTTGTTTCGCGATTTTACACAGTTTTGATTGATTCCGCGAGGTTCTGAGGACTGTATCCAGCAGTAGGCATCTAAGTACGTCGATTTAAGTAATAAAAAGGCCACCTAAATTTTTTAAGATTTTTGAAAAAAACGTAAGGTTAACCCCTTTGGTGTTTTTTGACCCCAAAAAATGAAAAGTGGAGTTCGGCCGCTTCTTTCACTGTTTCTTACGTATTTTGATCAGAAAATTCGAATGGCGTAGTCAGATTTCTCGTAAGTATGATATTTTTTATTTTATTTGGCTTTAAACGTAACACATAAGGGGTCAATCTGCCCTCCATTTGTTTCGCGATTTTACACAGTTTTGATTGATTCCGCGAGGTTCTGAGGACTGTATCCAGCAGTAGGCATCTAAGTACGTCGATTTAAGTAATAAAAAGGCCACCTAAATTTTTTAAGATTTTTGAAAAAAACGTAAGGTTAACCCCTTTGGTGTTTTTTGACCCCAAAAAATGAAAAGTGGAGTTCGGCCGCTTCTTTCAATGTTTCTTACGTATTTTGATCAGAAAATTCGAATGGCGTAGTCAGATTTCTCGTAAGTATGATATTTTTTATTTTATTTGGTTTTAAACGTAACACATAAGGGGTAAATCTGCCCTCCATTTGTTTCGCGATTTTACACAGTTTTGATTGATTCCGCGAGGTTCTGAGGACTGTATCCAGCAGTAGGCATCTAAGTACGTCGATTTAAGTAATAAAAAGGCGACCTAAATTTTTTAAGATTATTGAAAAAAACGTAAGGTTAACCCCTTTGGTGTTTTTTGACCCCAAAAAATGAAATGTGGAATTCGGCAGCTTCTTTCACTGTTTCTTACGTATTTTGATCAGAAAATTCGAATGGCGCAGTCAGATTTCTCGTAAGTATGATATTTTTTATTTTATTTGGTTTTAAACGTAACACATAAGGGGTAAATCTGCCCTCCATTTGTTTCGCGATTTTACACAGTTTTGATTGATTCCGCGAGGTTCTGAGGACTGTATCCAGCAGTAGGCATCTAAGTACGTCGATTTAAGTAATAAAAAGGCCACCTAAATTTTTTAAGATTTTTGAAAAAAACGTAAGGTTAACCCCTTTGGTGTTTTTTGACCCCAAAAAATGAAAGGTGGAATTCGGCAGCTTCTTTCACTGTTTCTTACGTATTTTGATCAGAAAATTCGAATGGCGCAGTCAGATTTCTCGTAAGTATGATATTTTTTATTTTATTTGGCTTTAAACGTAACACATAAGGGGTCAATCTGCCCTCCATTTGTTTCGCGATTTTACACAGTTTTGATTGATTCCGCGAGGTTCTGAGGACTGTATCCAGCAGTAGGCATCTAAGTACGTCGATTTAAGTAATAAAAAGGCCACCTAAATTTTTTAAGATTTTTGAAAAAAACGTAAGGTTAACCCCTTTGGTGTTTTTTGACCCCAAAAAATGAAAAGTGGAATTCGGCAGCTTCTTTCACTGTTTCTTACGTATTTTGATCAGAAAATTCGAATGGCGCAGTCAGATTTCTCGTAAGTATGATATTTTTTATTTTATTTGGTTTTAAACGTAACACATAAGGGGTAAATCTGCCCTCCATTTGTTTCGCGATTTTACACAGTTTTGATTGATTCCGCGAGGTTCTGAGGACTGTATCCAGCAGTAGGCATCTAAGTACGTCGATTTAAGTAATAAAAAGGCCACCTAAATTTTTTAAGATTTTTGAAAAAAACGTAAGGTTAACCCCTTTGGTGTTTTTTGACCCCAAAAAATGAAAGGTGGAATTCGGCAGCTTCTTTCACTGTTTCTTACGTATTTTGATCAGAAAATTCGAATGGCGCAGTCAGATTTCTCGTAAGTATGATATTTTTTATTTTATTTGGCTTTAAACGTAACACATAAGGGGTAAATCTGCCCTCCATTTGTTTCGCGATTTTACACAGTTTTGATTGATTCCGCGAGGTTCTGAGGACTGTATCCAGCAGTAGGCATCTAAGTACGTCGATTTAAGTAATAAAAAGGCCACCTAAATTTTTTAAGATTTTTGAAAAAAACGTAAGGTTAACCCCTTTGGTGTTTTTTGACCCCAAAAAATGAAAAGTGGAGTTCGGCCGCTTCTTTCACTGTTTCTTACGTATTTTGATCAGAAAATTCGAATGGCGTAGTCAGATTTCTCGTAAGTATGATATTTTTTATTTTATTTGGCTTTAAACGTAACACATAAGGGGTCAATCTGCCCTCCATTTGTTTCGCGATTTTACACAGTTTTGATTGATTCCGCGAGGTTCTGAGGACTGTATCCAGCAGTAGGCATCTAAGTACGTCGATTTAAGTAATAAAAAGGCCACCTAAATTTTTTAAGATTTTTGAAAAAAACGTAAGGTTAACCCCTTTGGTGTTTTTTGACCCCAAAAAATGAAAAGTGGAATTCGGCAGCTTCTTTCACTGTTTCTTACGTATTTTGATCAGAAAATTCGAATGGCGCAGTCAGATTTCTCGTAAGTATGATATTTTTTATTTTATTTGGTTTTAAACGTAACACATAAGGGGTAAATCTGCCCTCCATTTGTTTCGCGATTTTACACAGTTTTGATTGATTCCGCGAGGTTCTGAGGACTGTATCCAGCAGTAGGCATCTAAGTACGTCGATTTAAGTAATAAAAAGGCCACCTAAATTTTTTAAGATTTTTGAAAAAAACGTAAGGTTAACCCCTTTGGTGTTTTTTGACCCCAAAAAATGAAAAGTGGAATTCGGCAGCTTCTTTCACTGTTTCTTACGTATTTTGATCAGAAAATTCGAATGGCGCAGTCAGATTTCTCGTAAGTATGATATTTTTTATTTTATTTGGCTTTAAACGTAACACATAAGGGGTCAATCTGCCCTCCATTTGTTTCGCGATTTTACACAGTTTTGATTGAATCCGCGAGGTTCTGAGGACTGTATCCAGCAGTAGGCATCTAAGTACGTCGATTTATGTAATAAAAAGGCCACCTAAATTTTTTAAGATTTTTGAAAAAAACGTAAGGTTAACCCCTTTGGTGTTTTTTGACCCCAAAAAATGAAAAGTGGAATTCGGGCGCTTCTTTCACTGTTTCTTACGTATTTTGATCAGAAAATTCGAATGGCGTAGTCAGATTTCTCGTAAGTATGATATTTTTTATTTTATTTGGCTTTAAACGTAACACATAAGGGGTCAATCTGCCCTCCATTTGTTTCGCGATTTTACACAGTTTTGATTGATTCCGCGAGGTTCTGAGGACTGTATCCAGCAGTAGGCATCTAAGTACGTCGATTTAAGTAATAAAAAGGCCACCTAAATTTTTTAAGATTTTTGAAAAAAACGTAAGGTTAACCCCTTTGGTGTTTTTTGACCCCAAAAAATGAAAAGTGGAGTTCGGCCGCTTCTTTCACTGTTTCTTACGTATTTTGATCAGAAAATTCGAATGGCGTAGTCAGATTTCTCGTAAGTATGATATTTTTTATTTTATTTGGCTTTAAACGTAACACATAAGGGGTCAATCTGCCCTCCATTTGTTTCGCGATTTTACACAGTTTTGATTGATTCCGCGAGGTTCTGAGGACTGTATCCAGCAGTAGGCATCTAAGTACGTCGATTTAAGTAATAAAAAGGCCACCTAAATTTTTTAAGATTTTTGAAAAAAACGTAAGGTTAACCCCTTTGGTGTTTTTTGACCCCAAAAAATGAAAAGTGGAGTTCGGCCGCTTCTTTCACTGTTTCTTACGTATTTTGATCAGAAAATTCGAATGGCGTAGTCAGATTTCTCGTAAGTATGATATTTTTTATTTTATTTGGTTTTAAACGTAACACATAAGGGGTAAATCTGCCCTCCATTTGTTTCGCGATTTTACACAGTTTTGATTGATTCCGCGAGGTTCTGAGGACTGTATCCAGCAGTAGGCATCTAAGTACGTCGATTTAAGTAATAAAAAGGCGACCTAAATTTTTTAAGATTATTGAAAAAAACGTAAGGTTAACCCCTTTGGTGTTTTTTGACCCCAAAAAATGAAATGTGGAATTCGGCAGCTTCTTTCACTGTTTCTTACGTATTTTGATCAGAAAATTCGAATGGCGCAGTCAGATTTCTCGTAAGTATGATATTTTTTATTTTATTTGGCTTTAAACGTAACACATAAGGGGTAAATCTGCCCTCCATTTGTTTCGCGATTTTACACAGTTTTGATTGATTCCGCGAGGTTCTGAGGACTGTATCCAGCAGTAGGCATCTAAGTACGTCGATTTAAGTAATAAAAAGGCCACCTAAATTTTTTAAGATTTTTGAAAAAAACGTAAGGTTAACCCCTTTGGTGTTTTTTGACCCCAAAAAATGAAAAGTGGAGTTCGGCCGCTTCTTTCACTGTTTCTTACGTATTTTGATCAGAAAATTCGAATGGCGTAGTCAGATTTCTCGTAAGTATGATATTTTTTATTTTATTTGGCTTTAAACGTAACACATAAGGGGTCAATCTGCCCTCCATTTGTTTCGCGATTTTACACAGTTTTGATTGATTCCGCGAGGTTCTGAGGACTGTATCCAGCAGTAGGCATCTAAGTACGTCGATTTAAGTAATAAAAAGGCCACCTAAATTTTTTAAGATTTTTGAAAAAAACGTAAGGTTAACCCCTTTGGTGTTTTTTGACCCCAAAAAATGAAAAGTGGAATTCGGCAGCTTCTTTCACTGTTTCTTACGTATTTTGATCAGAAAATTCGAATGGCGCAGTCAGATTTCTCGTAAGTATGATATTTTTTATTTTATTTGGTTTTAAACGTAACACATAAGGGGTAAATCTGCCCTCCATTTGTTTCGCGATTTTACACAGTTTTGATTGATTCCGCGAGGTTCTGAGGACTGTATCCAGCAGTAGGCATCTAAGTACGTCGATTTAAGTAATAAAAAGGCCACCTAAATTTTTTAAGATTTTTGAAAAAAACGTAAGGTTAACCCCTTTGGTGTTTTTTGACCCCAAAAAATGAAAAGTGGAATTCGGCAGCTTCTTTCACTGTTTCTTACGTATTTTGATCAGAAAATTCGAATGGCGCAGTCAGATTTCTCGTAAGTATGATATTTTTTATTTTATTTGGCTTTAAACGTAACACATAAGGGGTCAATCTGCCCTCCATTTGTTTCGCGATTTTACACAGTTTTGATTGAATCCGCGAGGTTCTGAGGACTGTATCCAGCAGTAGGCATCTAAGTACGTCGATTTATGTAATAAAAAGGCCACCTAAATTTTTTAAGATTTTTGAAAAAAACGTAAGGTTAACCCCTTTGGTGTTTTTTGACCCCAAAAAATGAAAAGTGGAATTCGGGCGCTTCTTTCACTGTTTCTTACGTATTTTGATCAGAAAATTCGAATGGCGTAGTCAGATTTCTCGTAAGTATGATATTTTTTATTTTATTTGGCTTTAAACGTAACACATAAGGGGTCAATCTGCCCTCCATTTGTTTCGCGATTTTACACAGTTTTGATTGATTCCGCGAGGTTCTGAGGACTGTATCCAGCAGTAGGCATCTAAGTACGTCGATTTAAGTAATAAAAAGGCCACCTAAATTTTTTAAGATTTTTGAAAAAAACGTAAGGTTAACCCCTTTGGTGTTTTTTGACCCCAAAAAATGAAAAGTGGAGTTCGGCCGCTTCTTTCACTGTTTCTTACGTATTTTGATCAGAAAATTCGAATGGCGTAGTCAGATTTCTCGTAAGTATGATATTTTTTATTTTATTTGGCTTTAAACGTAACACATAAGGGGTCAATCTGCCCTCCATTTGTTTCGCGATTTTACACAGTTTTGATTGATTCCGCGAGGTTCTGAGGACTGTATCCAGCAGTAGGCATCTAAGTACGTCGATTTAAGTAATAAAAAGGCCACCTAAATTTTTTAAGATTTTTGAAAAAAACGTAAGGTTAACCCCTTTGGTGTTTTTTGACCCCAAAAAATGAAAAGTGGAGTTCGGCCGCTTCTTTCACTGTTTCTTACGTATTTTGATCAGAAAATTCGAATGGCGTAGTCAGATTTCTCGTAAGTATGATATTTTTTATTTTATTTGGTTTTAAACGTAACACATAAGGGGTAAATCTGCCCTCCATTTGTTTCGCGATTTTACACAGTTTTGATTGATTCCGCGAGGTTCTGAGGACTGTATCCAGCAGTAGGCATCTAAGTACGTCGATTTAAGTAATAAAAAGGCGACCTAAATTTTTTAAGATTATTGAAAAAAACGTAAGGTTAACCCCTTTGGTGTTTTTTGACCCCAAAAAATGAAATGTGGAATTCGGCAGCTTCTTTCACTGTTTCTTACGTATTTTGATCAGAAAATTCGAATGGCGCAGTCAGATTTCTCGTAAGTATGATATTTTTTATTTTATTTGGTTTTAAACGTAACACATAAGGGGTAAATCTGCCCTCCATTTGTTTCGCGATTTTACACAGTTTTGATTGATTCCGCGAGGTTCTGAGGACTGTATCCAGCAGTAGGCATCTAAGTACGTCGATTTAAGTAATAAAAAGGCCACCTAAATTTTTTAAGATTTTTGAAAAAAACGTAAGGTTAACCCCTTTGGTGTTTTTTGACCCCAAAAAATGAAAAGTGGAATTCGGCAGCTTCTTTCACTGTTTCTTACGTATTTTGATCAGAAAATTCGAATGGCGCAGTTAGATTTCTCGTAAGTATGATATTTTTTATTTTATTTGGTTTTAAACGTAACACATAAGGGGTAAATCTGCCCTCCATTTGTTTCGCGATTTTACACAGTTTTGATTGATTCCGCGAGGTTCTGAGGACTGTATCCAGCAGTAGGCATCTAAGTACGTCGATTTAAGTAATAAAAAGGCCACCTAAATTTTTTAAGATTTTTGAAAAAAACGTAAGGTTAACCCCTTTGGTGTTTTTTGACCCCAAAAAATGAAAAGTGGAATTCGGCAGCTTCTTTCACTGTTTCTTACGTATTTTGATCAGAAAATTCGAATGGCGCAGTCAGATTTCTCGTAAGTATGATATTTTTTATTTTATTTGGCTTTAAACGTAACACATAAGGGGTCAATCTGCACTCCATTTGTTTCGCGATTTTAAACAGTTTTGATTGATTCCGCGAGGTTCTGAGGACTGTATCCAGCAGTAGGCATCTAAGTACGTCGATTTATGTAATAAAAAGGCCACCTAAATTTTTTAAGATTTTTGAAAAAATCGTAAGGTTAACCCTTTTGGTGTTTTTTGACCCCAAAAAATGAAAAGTGGAATTCGGCCGCTTCTTTCACTGTTTCTTACGTATTTTGATCAGAAAATTCTAATGGCGTAGTCAGATTTCTCGTAAGTATGATATTTTTTATTTTATTTGGCTTTAAACGTAACACATAAGGGGTCAATCTGCCCTCCATTTGTTTCGCGATTTTACACAGTTTTGATTGATTCCGCGAGGTTCTGAGGACTGTATCCAGCAGTAGGCATCTAAGTACGTCGATTTAAGTAATAAAAAGGCCACCTAAATTTTTTAAGAATTTTGAAAAAAACGTAAGGTTAACCCCTTTGGTGTTTTTTGACCCCAAAAAATGAAAAGTGGAATTCGGCCGCTTCTTTCACTGTTTCTTACGTATTTTGATCAGAAAATTCGAATGATGCAGCCAGATTTCTCGTAAGTATGATATTTTTTATTTTATTTGGTTTTAAACGTAACACATAAGGGGTAAATCTGCCCTCCATTTGTTTCGCGATTTTACACAGGTTTGATTGATTCCGCGAGGTTCTGAGGACTGTATCCAGCAGTAGGCATCTAAGTACGTCGATTTAAGTAATAAAAAGGCCACCTAAATTTTTTAAGAATTTTGAGAAAAACGTAAGGTTAACCCCTTTGGTGTTTTTTGACCCCAAAAAATGAAAAGTGGAATTCGGCCGCTTCTTTCACTGTTTCTTACGTATTTTGATCAGAAAATTCAAATGGCGCAGTCAGATTTCTCGTAAGTATGATATTTTTTATTTTATTTGGCTTTAAACGTAACACATAAGGGGTCAATCTGCCCTCCATTTGTTTCGCGATTTTACACAGTTTTGATTGATTCCGCGAGGTTCTGAGGACTGTATCCAGCAGTAGGCATCTAAGTACGTCGATTTAAGTAATAAAAAGGCCACCTAAATTTTTTAAGATTTTTGAAAAAAAACGTAAGGTTAACCCCTTTGGTGTTTTTTGACCCCAAAAAATGAAAAGTGGTATTCGGCCGCTTCTTTCACTGTTTCTTACGTATTTTGATCAGAAAATTCGAATGGCGCAGTCAGATTTCTCGTAAGTATGATATTTTTTATTTTATTTGGTTTTAAACGTAACACATAAGGGGTCAATTTGCCCTCCAATGTTTTGCGATTTTCCACAGTTTTGATTGATTCCGCGAGGTTCTGAGGACTGTATCCAGCAGTAGGCATCTAAGTACGTCAATTTAAGTAATAAAAAGGCCACCTAAATTTTTTAAGATTTTTGAAAAAAACCTAAGGTTAACCCCTTTGGTGTTTTTTGACCCCAAAAAATGAAAAGTGGAATTCGTCCGCTTCTTTCACTGTTTCTTACGTATTTTGATCAGAAAATTCGAATGGCGCAGTCAGATTTCTCGCAAGTATGACATTTTTTATTTTATTTGGCTTTAAATGTATCACATAAGGGGTCAATTTGCCCTACATTTGTTTCGCGATTTTACACAGTTTTGATTGATTCCGCGAGGTTCTGAGGACTGTATCCAGCAGTAGGCATCTAAGTACGTCGATTTAAGTAATAAAAAGGCCACCTAACTTTTTTAAGATTTTTGAAAAAAACGTAAGGTTAACCCCTTTGGTGTTTTTTGACCCCAAAAAATGAAAAGTGGAATTCGGCCGCTTTTTTCACTGTTTCTTACGTAATTGATCAGAAAATCATTTAAAGTTCTAATTTTAGATTTGCATTTTACTTGACTTTGGAGTTCTTCCGCCAGTCCCAGGCTGTTTTTTTTATATGCAGGCATTAAAATACATCGAATTAACCAATAAAAAGGACACATAAATTTTGGAAGATTTTTAAAAACAACGAAAGATTAACCTTTGCAAAACGAAACCTTTTTTTTTTCTTTTTCCAAAAATTTTCAAAAATTTATGTGGCTTTTTTCTTAATTAATACGATGCCCAGATATAAAAAAAAACAACCTGGGACTGGAAGAAGTGCTCCAAAGTGAACTTAAATGAAAATCAAAGATTCAAACTTTAAAGCTATAGCTATTAGTGCTATATTTTATGAAGTTAGGTTAGGTTTTCATTGTTGTTTATAACCTGCAAGACTTCGACAGTGACATTTATATGATGTCATTCGCTCTGATTGGTGTTCAACTTATAATGGCGGATTTTTGTATTCTCTAATTTTATTTTATCAAAAAAATTATAAATCTTGCTCATAATATATAAAAAAATACGTTTTTTATAATCCATGAATCTTATTTCATTAGATAAATACATAATTATAGTGATTTTTGGTTACTGTCATCGTGCCTATTGTGGCATTAGTGGATTTCTGTTAAACTAAAGGAATACTATAGGAGACAGTTAAACTTATTGAAAGTTATTAATTTTCATAACATATTTTTGAACATTCGCTAGGGTGTTTGCCTTTTCCCCCTTGTCGGCTGAATTTGATCCCTCTGAAGCAGGGTTCGCTTCAAAAATCAAATGTATATAGAAATTTCATTAGTTTGTGTTTGTTTTGGTAAAATAGATTGTAGCTTAAAGGTTTATAGATATATAGAAGAAATAAAGAAAGAGATTAATGGAATACATTTAATATATCTATATTTTCACAATTTTTAATATAACTAGAATCACATATATAATGGTATATATATAATATTTATTTATTTATATATATACTCCATATGTTTTATGTAATAGAAAAACTTTATCATGATCAATTTATCGAGGCAACTCCCCTATTATATAAACCTATTAACGACACATTGTTTATAGCGGGAGTAAGTCCACCGAGAAAAATATTCGATACAATAAAGTTTAACTAACGAATTGACAGAAAGAATCGTAACAAATTCAATTCGTTCTGAAAATTTACATGTTGCATTTTCAGGAAATATAATTACAAACATAGCACATCGATTAATTAAGATAATAGCTAAATTAAGGTTATGGTCAATCCTATAATTCGCAATCCATCGAGAATGCTAATTCACCACGCGCTAAGTCCCAGAAAACTACACGCGGTAAAACGAGCCCCTTGCACAAACGACAGATTAACGAAGACGTTGAAATTTCATTTTCTGGCTAAGGTAATTCAACATCGCCTTCAAATTTACTTACCAACTTTTTTTCTATCAATTGTTTTTCCACTACAGGGAGGGGTGACTATTTTGCGTAATCTAAAATTCCATCGTTCCTGGAATTTTGTTCTGGAACACACGCCATCTATGAATTAAAGTATTCGTTCCAACACGAAAGCCTCGTCCTTTCACTTCCTTCTATATATTGCTACAGTAATTTTTGTCCACTTTTTCCAAATTGTTCCAGACAAACGTCACAGTAAGGGAGTGCTTGATAATAATAGTGATACACTTTCCCATTTCTTCTTCTTCGTTTCGTCATCATCATCATCATCATCATGTTATTAATTTATAAATTACGTTGAACTTTTCTTATCGTTCTAAATTTCCATAATTTTCTTGGTCGATTATTGGCAACAATTGCACTAACGTACATACAAATTGTATTGTATTTGTGTTTCACAAATAACGTCAATAGTTTGTTAACAAAACAATAATAATATATTTAAAACAATCGAATTATGCGCTAGAAGAAAAACATAAAAATAAAACACATCGTCAACAACACTTTAAAGTCTACAATACTTAAGTAAGTAAATAGTGCACTAATTTTTTGTATGCATGTAGATACCTACTATCTTTACAAAAAATAAGGAAAATTAACTCGATGCTACTATACTTGTAAATGAGACAATTTTTGTTTTTTTCCAGCTTACTCATTGGTAAAATACCATACTTTAACGTAATTATCATTACAGTTTAACGTTATCATAAAATATACACTTTACAATATTTTTTTATTAAATGCAAACAAAACTTAAAATTAGCGATTGATTAATTAATTAATTAATTAAATTGTAATCGAAGCCCCTCGCGAAAGGGAGAAGAGCTTCCACTATTTCAAACGTAGGTAATACTCAATATACCCATTATATTTTCTAATAAAGCAACGCAAACAAAGAGGAATTTTTAAAAAATGGTGTTGCTCGGATCGGTAGGTGAATCCCCTTCGGTCGTTGGCATCGGCGCTAGCTGCGTACCCGGCGACACCAACATGCTGGGTTCCGTGTTGCGTCGTTTCATCTTGCCTTTCATCTTCTTCAACATGGTCGCCTGGGGAGGGTTGCGCACACATAGGTACACTCTCATTAGGTAATTAAGCAACTTAATAGGTAGGTACACAAATTAACAAATAGGCGTCGACTTCTAATTATTATATTCATTTGACATTTTCACACATTTCAACTAATAAGTACTAATTACATTTTCACCTAGTCGACGCCTATGCAATGCAAACTTTCTAAAAGAAAACGATGATAAGAAGCTTACAGAATAAGAATAAGCAAGCAAATTTTTCATGCAACATTATAAGTAAGTAAGTAAGTAAATAAATAGTAGTTACAAAAAAAGTATGAAAGGGAAGATTGGAATTATTATGAAGAATAATGGTGAAATGGGTTTAGTCATCGGTGCTCTTGCCCCCCTCCCCATTGGCAGGTAGAATGCTTGGTTCGGTAGGCCGACGCTTGAACTTATTTTTCTTCAACATGGTAGCCTGCATCAACAAGTAGTCAAATTGATCGATTTTCATTAGCATTTTATGTTAAATATAATAAGGAAACACCTAACACCGAATTTTTACTCAATCTCACGTACCATGTAGGTTCAATGTAAATTTATTATTATTTACATTGTATAAGCGGTAACATCTAATCAGAAGCGGTGGATAAGTATTTTTTCTCCAAGAGTCCGCTACCAGTATTTAAAATTAAAACTAACCAACATTTTCATTCGATCAACGAACCGGGTTCATTGGTATCAAGAACATTGATAGCAGGTCAAATTTTGAAAACCTATCAGGTTGTTAAGAAAGATCTTGCTTTCTGGTCCAAATAAATCCCTTTCCCTTCCAAAACCAGATGACTAAAATTGTAGCTTTATTTTGAATACATTTAGCAACTTGCCATTTCAACAGGTGTGCAGTTGTTCCACCTACCACACATGGAAAGCCGCCAGTGTCTCCCAATAAATGATTGTTTGGCAATGCGAACTGACTTTAAAAGTGATCAATCTAATCCATTTCTACTACTGTCTTTGTTTGAAATTATCAATGGCGGTTGGTCTACCAAAAATCACCAAGAACATCATTAACAACCCAATGCAGCGAAATCCAAAAACTTAATAATAAAATAATGATAGCGGACCCTATCTTGGTGGAACCGTCTTCAAATAACTTCTTGTATTGGGTAAATAGGAAAAACTTCCGAATGATATTTTATTACTTTGCGATTCAAATTTATTTCCTAGCTGACTGGTAAGTTTTTTCAACCAATGGCAAATCCAATTATTAAGGGAAAATCCTTCAGCCTTGGTGACCCCGACAAGCCGCCACTGATGGACGGTACAAATCCCTGATTTACCATTGATGGAAAATTCAGATCCCAGACCGGCGGGAAAATTAATTTGAATTGCCAATTGGTGTTCGTGTAAAATTTAAGTATTCAATGGTAGGATTTTGTATATTTCAATTTTTAATAATTTTTTAAATTACAATTCAAAATTTTTAAATTTTATGAAAAAACCCTAATTTGAAAAATATGCCTGACCTTGAAAATACATTTTTGATTTGGCTGAAAGTTTTTCATCTTTTTTTACCTTACGAAAAACGGTTCTCACAATTTTTTCAAATTTTTTTACCCAACCCAAAAAAAGTTATGAATAGCGGGAATAATCGCAAAATTAACTGAAGTTTTTTTGAGAAAATAGAAAATGGTGAACATCGAGAAAATAACGGGTTTTCTCAAAAAAAGCGAAAATTTTATGGAGCTTATCATCTTAAAATTGTTTTGTAGTAATTTCTGAAAAGTACATTTAAACACAAAAATTTTCAATATAATGCGGTCCCGAAAGGTCAATTTTTGAAAACGTTATAGCTATTTGAAAATAAAAAAGCCATTATTTTGAAAAATTCATACCTTTTTTTGGGTTGGGTAAAAAAATTTAAAGAAAAAATGAGAACCGTTTTCATAGGGTAAAAAAGATGAGAAACTTTCAGCAAAATCAAAAAGGGTCGGGATCAAAAGTGGTCGATTTGGTATGGAATACCCCATGTATTTTCAACGTTAGGCAATTAAATAAATTTTGCACGAAAGCAAAAATTGATTTTTGAAGTAAAATTAAATTTTGGATTTTTCCTGTGTAACCCAATCTACATATAGATCTCGATAGGTCAGTCAAATAGCATTTTTAGTGGAACCAATCCCCACAGAAAAAGAATCTAACCTTCGTAACAGCACTCATAAGTAGTCTAAGAAAAATTAATTTTCTAAGAAGAGTATTTCCACTAATTGATTTTTTGCTAATTAAATTTTCCATATTTTTTGTTTTTACAGCCGCGCCCGGATTAACATAAATACAAATTATTGAAACCACAGAGTCTCCTTGTCTACCGGATGACTGAGCTAAGATACTTCGTGCAGTTGCTGATTGATACGTTCACCAAGAAGCAGAACCGGTTGTAGTGCATATTTCGAAACAAAGATGGCATTAGTGTTACATAAATTCCGGGGAATCCCACGACTAACCCCATTTTTGTTCTAGAATATGCAGTAGGCCCGGCCACGTTCCTTGACGGATGTATCACTCAACGGTGTAGTCTAATATTTGAACCCAGAATTTTTGCTCTATACCCAACCAGCGGTCACAGCAAGCAGCTTTGGTCGGTCTTTAAGTAATAGAGTCAAGTAAAATAAATAAATCTTGAGTAAACATTTGCTGAAACATTTGTAATATTTTCCATAAGATCCTGAAACGGCAACCCTTGAACGTCCTTGAAGTCTAGAAAAAATTTTGGTCAGCATTGCAGTTTGTGTGAGTCCCGAAACAGTATTTCAAATGGCTAAAAATCGATAAACTTGAGAGCTGCTTTTGCAAGCGCAGATTTTTAAAAGTAAACCTTTTATGTAAACCAAAACCCCAGGCCAATGACGTCAGCCTTTTCCCAAAAAACAGGAAATTCTGCATTACTAAAATGTTTCACCAAATGTCTATCCAAAAATCTGCATTTTTGAGTGTTGTAAGCCTGAATTTAAGTAATTTTGAATTTTTATAAATTTATAAACGCTACTGTGCTGAAGTAGCACATCTACACTGATCATCTACACTGAAAAAATGCACAACTCGTGATAATTGGTGTATTTTTGTAAGTACTGGGTTTACACATTACGTGGGGGAGGGTGGGATACAACAGCACTTATCCTAATCATGCAGTTACTTTAAACGTCTAAACATGAGAAATCT
Source organism: Cantharis nigra (assembly GCA_958510845.1). Lineage (NCBI taxonomy): Eukaryota > Metazoa > Arthropoda > Insecta > Coleoptera > Cantharidae > Cantharis > Cantharis nigra. Next base: position 44,772,405 of record OY294030.1, on the reverse strand, counting down.
AAAACACCAAACTACGGGAGAGTAGTTAAAAAATTTTCATAAAGAAACCAAAACTGGAAAATCAAACTACTAACCTTTAAGGCTGATTTTAGTACCACAACATCACAGGGACTTTGAACCCACGGTTCCCCATCGACTTGTACAGGAATATCAGAGTGAAGATGAATCTTGATGTGGCCTCCCTAAAACAGGCAATATAAAAACTGCAATCGATATAAACTATAGCAAAATTCTTACCTGAGCTATTCGCATTGCCGATCTCAATCCAGATTGAATTTGGCCCAAATGAACCACACCGGTAACTCCAACAACTTCCAACATTCCGTCCCAATGATTTGGTTTTGAAAACTGATCTTCTTTTTCTGGTCCCCACGGATTTGCTCCCGAACCCCAACTGATGAAAATCAAAATAATTAAATCAAAATTTAGGAAAAAGCAAAAACCGGCACCTACCTCAAAATATTCAAAATAATAATCCCTTCCACTTGGGGTAACTCGACCAACTTTCCATCCACTTCCAGACGAACTTCCTTGTGAAGATCTTTGCACATTTTAGGACCTACCATTTTTCTCAAACCCATTTTCACGTAAACGCTTTTATTATGTAGCCGACTGTTAAACTTGTTTGGGTTCTCTTCGCGTGCGTTATGAAAATCGAGACAAAGATCTGCATCAATACCGATGCCAAAATAATTATTCATTACGAATATTTGCGAATTATCCTCGCTCGTCGACGATGCTCCTACAACTGTACAACACATTTTTAATAATTTCAATTAGAAATTGGGAAAAAATAAGTTTAATCAAAATTAGTTAAACTTATTTTGAGTTTTATTGGACAAAATAAAAACCCTTTTTATTTCAGGTAAGCATTTTTGATTTTGACCAGCTGTTTTTGGCCTTAGAAAAATGGAATCAAAAATTATATCCGCTCTTCTGATCGTTTTCACGTAAACGTAAAAAAATAAAATCCAGTTTCTTAGACCAAATTGTAAATATTTAATGGAACAAAACCACATTGCCTTTTCAAATTTCACAAAAGCTTCTTGTCTCATGCTTTATGGACTTTTATGATACACGGGACTTGTACATCACGAGAAAATAAAAATAAAAAGGGTTTCTTAACTAAAACTGTACAGAGGAAAATACAAAACTTCTTCCGAATTTTTCAAGTCAATAGATTTGTGGAGGTGGGAAGTTTTATATTTTACGAATCTAATCTTCTAAACTAAAGAATCGTTTTTTGATTTGATATTTTATGTTATTAAAATAGGGTGGGAGTTTGTTTTTAAAATAAAAAAAGTTTAAATTAAAAGAAGCGACTAGTCGCAGCCGACTGTCCATCCTATCGGTGTAAAGCATCCTCGCGTGGCTTATCGCTCCTTTCGATTGACGTCGTGCGGCATCCTGGGATGGTGCTGGGTAGCTGGGTTTAAGCATACTGGGTTGTTTAGCGCCGATTGGAGAGATAGAAGGCTACGGCTAGTCGTACGTAAAAATTAAAGAACTACCTACTTTTTAAGAAAGCTTGATTGGGTAACAACGTAATTTTTTTTAAGTAGTAAGTTTTATTTAAGTGAAGTATTTTATTAATTTTTTTTAAATAATGTTGTTTTGCCGTAAACTATCAGTTCTACATACAATGCAGGTGGTGAATCAAGAAGAATCGGCATGCATTCCATCACTTTGTTGATTAAATATGCAAAAATAAAATAAAAACAGTGAGTTTTCAAGCAATTCAAAAAAACGTAAGTGGTAGCACTTGCATCCTTTCAAATGCACATAATATTTTTAAAAAAATCTAAAACAATAAAGCAAAGTAACAAGTAACGACAATGCAAGAAAAAAGGTTGGTTTACCTTTATAATTAACATCGAAATGCAACTACTAAATTCAAAAAATTAATGTCATTTGTCATAATGTATCAATTAAAAATTTAATTCTTAGGGAACTCCCCCGAATTTCACCGCTTGAAGTAAGGTGATGCGTAAATGTTGGAATAGCAAAGAAAGCCCGTCGTAATCACGATTAAGGAAGATCGCACATCAAAAAATGTTAAAATTAACGTGTCACGTTAAAGTAACGTAGTTGTGACGTACTTTTAACGTCAAAACTACGTCATTTTAACGTGTAAAAAAATTAAGTTTAGTGTGAAGTTAAATTATGCCAATTTGGACGGTGCATTTCCACAACATTCATGCAAGAGTTGCCAACTGTAAGTAAGTCTTGAAAATGTTATTTTTTTTTAATTTTCAACTCAAATCGGGAAAATGAATAGGTAAATTTCGAATTTTTTTTTTACAAAAAATCAGATGCAACGTGCAAACTACGTTTTGGAGAGAGAGCCCTGACGTATGAGGGTTTATCCGTAGAGTTGACAACTCCTAAAAATGCACAATTTTGTTGTTTTACATTCAAAAATAATTTCAATGTAGCCATAAAATTTTAAGCAATTGAAATAAAAATTTTGAAGCATTTTAAGTATAAAAAATAAATACATTCGGCTTGTGTTTATCTGAATAGATTTTAAGTTTTTTTTATGAGGATTCCTTTAATTTATTTATTAGTACTTTCATTTTTAATCTGCTAAGGCAAAAAAATGTCGAAACTAAAATACTAAATAATTAAAAAGCGGTGTATTTACAAGCAAAGTATAAAAGTACTTATTAATTGATGTAATCCTTCCTCGTGATTGAAACTATCGCGAGTGGTTTTCCTGAAGAAGGATTATATCTTCAAAAATTTTGCACTAAATGCCACGCATCTAAGTTCAGAAAAAGAATAAATGATAATGGAGAAACGAAATCATGTTCCTGATGGCTTTACAAGGTTAAAACGCCACCAACAACATGGCCGTCACCGAGTGTTGTCTCCTTATATTTACTCATTTTTTGATGCAAAAAAACATTGTTTAAAAAATTAATAAGCTAGAAGCATTTTGACAATTTGATCATAATTATGAAGTTCCGCTTCCAGAACACAAAATTTCGACGAGGCAGACAAATAAAGCATAATCGGATGATAATTTGTTGAATTCTGGAACACTTTTCAAAAAGCGCAAAAGTAAAATGTTAGATGGTAGGTAAACAATGATTGCTTTCAAAAAAAGTAGATGAAAGCGACAATTGGAAAACATATTCGACAATGCATCAAAATAAAAAGGAAGACACAGAAAAACACAACAGAAAAGAAAAAGAAGCAATATTGGTGTAGTTTTTCAAAAAAAAAAAAATTATTCTAGATTACAGCAAAACAACATCGATATACACACACTGGATTGACCTTGTTTTTTAATTTGCTCATTGGTCAGTTTCAGTTTGGACAGTTTTTGCCTCTTCTTACCAGAGGAGTTGACCTGTTTGTTGCCATCGTCTTGTTTGTCTTCCGGATGAAATACCACGGTCCAACGATCTAAACGAATCTCCTCGGCATCGATCACGTCGCGCAGTAAATTTAACGGATCCTCTCCTCCCGTATACCCGGGACCCCATCTCAACACTCTAGCCAGATCGTTTCCTGACAAAACATAAAAGTGAAATCAAAAGCCAAATCGGATGGCAAAATTGATTACCTGTGCCGAGCGGAACAATCGCGCAAGCCGGAGAAGAACACTGAGAGTCCTGACCGACATTGTCCAAACACTGCAGTACCCAACCGATGGTTCCGTCTCCACCGCAAACCAAAATTCTATAATTCTGTATATTTCTAAAAACGTATAAGCCGGGTAATGGACCGCCATTGTCTAAATCAAAAACTTGATATGGATTTAAAAGTTTGCGAAAACTTGAAATTAACTCTAAGCCCTGACAACCTCCAGATTTGACATTTACAAAAATTAATAACGGTTGAACGCCTTGAGGAATCATCGACGGTTCCAAATTTGGCAAAAGCATCACTGAAACAATTTACGAACATCATTCCAAAATTCTCGTCTGCCCAAAGAATTCCTACTCACCCAATAAATGTTTATCCTCGAATGTCGACTCCCTTAAAATATAAAAAGCCCGCACTGCTTTCTCAGCATCTTCGTACGTTATAACCATCGAACCATATTCGTAATAAATTGGACCAATATTTGAAAATTTATTTTCTGGAAAGTAAAAATTCGGTGGAATATGCGACAAAGTAAAGCAACAGACAGGTTGGTTACCTTTTCTAAGAAGTTCCGTTAGAATGTTTTCGTAATTTCTTTCAGACAGATTTGGTGGCAAATTTCCAACAAAAAGTGCCACGTTAGGACCATGAGGATCCTGTTTGAGCTGAAGATAAAAGCGCATTAATTCCATCTGTCGAATACTGTCTTTTCCTAACTGTTTCATTATTTCCCAAGGCCTTTCGTTCCATGATAAAACGCGTTCCGTAACTGAATTCAAAAAAATTGTTTGAGAAGTTCACACTTTGCCTTCGTGTTCCCTACCTCCTCTATCTAATAAAATTTCACTACATCGAAAGTCTTCACAACCGTATTCTTGCAAACCAAACCGCCTCAACGTTTCCCTTATCAAATCCGCTACTGTCGTACTGGAATCAACAGGCACGGTGCAGAATGCCTGAGATACCTGCAGTTTACCAGGATATACTCGAACTTCTCCTCTGTCATTGTCGCGATCTCTGACGTTCAAAAAATATATTAAAACCATAAATTAAATTTTTTATTCAAAATAATTAAAATCGTTTGTACCTATTTGAATCTCTTTTATTTTGAGTGACGCGCAAGAGTAGGTTAACGAACCGTTGTTTTTAGCCTCTTAATAATTTAATATAATATTTCAAATATTCGGTAAACTTTACTTTGTTTTAATTTGAATTTTTTTTCAATTTCTCGACAAGTTGAGAAAAAATATCAGACTTGCTTCTGTCGGTAAGTACTGCATCTGTCTAATCTACGGTGGATGATGAAAAGGCTCAGATATGAAACCACCTCCCCATCACCCAATCATCCTTTATTTTTAATTTTTAACTTGACTTGTTAAACCCAAACCTCCCTTGCGCTTTTGCATCGACTACAGGGTAATCATTATATTTACGAAAAATGTTTTTACCCTTTCCCCGTCGATAAAAACAATTGTTTTTAAACTCAAAATGTTTTATTAAAAGAGATTCAAGAGATACAAAAAATAAAATGGACACGGTTATGAGCATTGTCCAGAGCCGTACTGAGTAAATAAAAATAGGTGAAATAATTAAGAAATCAAGAATTATGATGTGTGTAATCGCATCTTAGCGTGGAAGCAAGAGATCAGGCAAAGCAAAAACTAGACGTTAAGAACAACTTACTTGAACCGTAGAAATACCGCTGGCCTTTTTCCCTCTTTATGATGTAAGTTTATAACCGGTGTTGGATCCTGCAGTTGTGCCTCATCCGTTGAATAAAGATCTGTGAGGTAAAAAGTATTTGGATCTTTAGTGATATGGTATGTCCGAAGTGCCAACACAAGAACTTGCTTGAGAGGAGCTTGTCTAGGAACGACAATTGTGCGAAAAATACGTCTTCTCAACGAACAGTTTCCGTCGAAAACTTTAACCACTTCTGCAAAAACAAAAAAATTTCATTAGAAGAAAAATTGAATTGAGGGTTCGCTATCGAACCTTCGTCACGCTCCTCTCTTTCTCGATTTTGCTTTTCCCTGTCTCGTCCACCGCCGGTATGTGGCTGCGAATATTCTTCATCCCGATAACGACTGGCGTCTCCACTGCTAAAATCTTCTGAAATACTTCTCGCTAGAAATATCACACAAGCACTTGTATTCACGAAATGCACCAAGTTGTAATAATCAAAAACCAAACTCAAAAAACAAAACAGTCACTAGAAAAAACAAAAAACTCAAATTGTTCTAAATACGTCACTAACTAGTCCAAATATTACAAGATACCAAATACGTCACACTATGTCGTGGTTTTTGGGGGAAAAAGAGGGGGTTACAAAAACAAAATCACTCCTAATTGATTAGACATTAGAGGAAGTAAGTGGGGAATAGAACTAAAACCAAGAATTGTAAACTCAAGCCAAACCAGGAGTTGTACCTGGATAATAAGGAGGTGAAGATGATTGCAAACTGCCCGGGCAGCCAGTCATTAAGAGTAAAGGAATTCGTTGTAGAGCTGAAGAGATATTACTCCCATCGATATCATCGGTTAAGAGGACTGCAAAATTATTCTTTCTTTTAAATAAATAACTGAGAATTAAAAAACTAAAATACTTAACCGCGATGTTTAAAAAATAATGCAAAACTTTGCTATATAAGCGTAACACTTACGGCATGAATACTCACGAGACAGAGTTTCCTTGCGTCGAACCTGAACTCCAATAATCGCTTCCATTGGAACTTCCGTGCGAGGAATACTGATCGAATGTGGTGGCAAATAGATTGGTTCCAATATTCCAAAAGTGCATTCCGGTGGAACGTTCATGTGACACACCGCATGACACTAAAAATATTGAGTATTAAAGATTAGTTGCCTCTTGGTGCGGCAAAATTTCTACCGTCATCCCACACCATTCACAACGGTAGCCCGACAAACACTCAGATGTCCAGCAGGTTTTTTTGCAAAGTGCGCATTTTGAATTGCTTGGCAGGTTACCCTCGCGCCAGTGGTGTTCATGTCGTACGCAAGCAAGATTTTTCCCCGGCAGATATGTTGCATTTTCTCTGCAGTCTGCCACTGCAAAGTCCTGACATTCTGTGTGCACAAAATAGTCGCATACTAAAATAGACAAAAATTAATAAGTCGAAAGTCATTTCAGTTCGAAAATCGTCTACTTTCACAGTGGATGGAAACACTATCGTCTAGCCTCTTCCGACATACGTTGCAAAATTTTCTCTTATGGGGAAACGGTTCTGACCAACAATGAGCTACTGGGTTCTAAAATAACAAGCAGTAGCTTGAAATATTGAAGCAATATCAAAGCGGTTAATTTAAGCCTACTGAAAATGCTTTTACTTACTTTGATGAGGCTGGCGGCAATGCTGGAACACGGGGACACCACAGCTTTGAGGCAACGATCATGCACTACGAAGTTGCAAACTGTAACAAAACAAAATGTAATTTTACATTGTAAAAATGTAATTTTTCATCGGACATTTGGCTACTACTCTAAATTAGCTATTGTTTTTCGAGTTCCTCTCTAGCAAAACTGATAGCAAAATGTCCGAAAACCAATGAAAATATGTAACGTTTAATGAAAAATTGTGCAAAGTAACATTTTTCTGTAATTTTCTTTTTTATGTAATTTTACACTGAAAGTTGCGAAATTTTACATAATAAAATTAATATTACACATACAAATGTAAATATCCTGGTTATTAATACCTCAAACGTAAAATTACATTTCCATGCTGTATATTTACATATAACGTAAAAAATTCTTTGTAAATTTACAGTAAAAAAATGTAATCTTTACTATACAGCTATACTAATTATAGCAATACTATTTCGGTATTGCTGAAGTTTTCAAAATTATATCTCAGTATATTTTAAAGTTGGTTCCGGATGTTTGAAAGATACTGAAAGTCCTCCATTACAGATTACAGATTTTAATTATTGCATGGAGAACTGATGGATCTAGATAACTTCGCCATTCAGCATCCAATCTTTTATTAAGTTTAAATCTTTTTGGGGGAGAGACTTTCTCTTCTTAAAACCACCATCTAGGTGGTTTTATCTGTCCAAAAATTTAACAGAGGGAAAACTGGAAATGCATTGGAAAATTCCAATTTGTGTTGAAGGAGAATTATGAAAATTTGTTGTTTATGTCAATTTATTATGTCAAAAATAATTAAAAAATTCTAAATATCAAAGGAAATGGTTTTCAGGAAGTAATTAAATTGAAATGTACTGTAAGTAGCAAAGATATAAAAGAAGCGCAATAACAGCAGGTTATGGGCCCAGAGCAGTGACTTTTAAAACAAATTTCAGAAGTTAACAACAAGCCAAGTTTGCTAAGACCCACAAATGATATTACATACAATTCAAGTATAACTTGTATAATCCGGGAGGTCTGGGGGGTAGTGCACCCCCAGTGCACTCTTTGCTATTTATACATCCGCAAAAATCTATAAATGATTGAAATTTTTGGTTGTTAGGATATTTTTTCGCAATAAATAAAACGATACAGGTACTAACTTAATATGTTTTTCACGGAACCGTGTATCATAGTTTACTGAAAAACCATGAAAAAGACAAAACTCGTCGATCATCGAATCACAAAATAAAATTATGTAGTCTTAAAAATAAGTGTAACATTTAAGCATAAAAGTCGCAAATTAAAGTCTTTTTCATGTTTTTCCTGTAAAATAGACTACAAACTTCTGATGATGCTCGGTTCCGTACGAAACATGTTAAGTTAGTATATCGTTTTATTTATTGCGAAGAAGTATCCAAGGGGTAAATATCTCGAAAATGTTGTGTACACTTGTTTGGAATTCCCTTGGAAATCTCTGAAATTGGAACTAGATTGGAAATCAAGGACGGATCCAGGCGAAGTTAATGGTGGAGGTTAATGAGGGTGGTGAGAAGAGATAAGAATTTAGGTATATTTTTGAGATTTAAAACAAATTAATGAAGTAGATTTTGTTGGTTTTTCATGAGTTATGGAGAAAGGGGTAGATACCCATACCCTGATACTCTCCCTCTTCTAACTGCTCTTGCCGGACAAACTTAAAAAATGGGAAATTTTAGAACATTCTACGATATTTTAGGAAATTTACAATATGTTAGGAAAGCCAAGGAAATCTCAGAAAATTGAAAAATCTAAAGTATTCTTAAGATTTCCTAATTTCATAAGATTTTCATTGACTTTTGTATGTCACGATTTTCCCTGCGATTCCTCCTCGGTTTTCCACTAAGAAGTTAACTAGGGAAAAACGCCAGAAAAATCTCCAAAAGAATAACAAAGTGTTTTACGATCTTAGAAAATCTCATTAAATCCATGAGAATTTTAAGAAATTGAAGAAAATCTTGAGGAAGAGGAAAATCCAAAGAAATTTCAGAAAATCTTAAGAAATTCTAGAAAATGGAAAATCCGCAAAAATGTAGTCATAAGAAATCGCAAAGAAATCTTAGAAAATTGAAAAAGATTTCCTCAAATTTCCGTTTTTGTTTTGTATATAGGACGATTTCCAGTTGGTTTCCCACTTAGTAAAAATCGTGGTAAAATCTGGTATACTAGTGAATGGAAATCTAAAGAAAACCGGAATCTCTTCATCTTCATCAGCCTGTTATTTATCCACTCCTGGACGTAGGCCTCTTCCTATGAGGAAGGTTTTAGCATTAAGACCCCACGGTTGCTTAATCCGGATTGGGGAATGCCTGTAACCCTGTTTTTTAATAGTTGATGGCGGCAATCATCAACTCAGGGGGACCGCCTGCTTTACGTGCCCTCCGAAGCACGGAGACGGTCATGTGAAAATTTTAGACTCTCCCCGAATTAGAACCTAGTACCTTAGAGTCAGCAGTTGTTCGGCTAACCTACTAAGCTACTGACCGTCTCGAAAAAACCCGGAATAATGTTAAGAAATCCCAAGAAATAGAAAATTCTAGGAAATCTTAGGAAATAGAAATATCAAGAAAATCTTAGAAAGCCAATGAAATCTTTGAAAATTGAAAAAATAAAAAAAAACTTTTCTATAATATTCTTAAGATTGTATTTCCTATTTCTTAAGATTTTCCGGGATTTCCACAAATTTTCCTTCACTTCTACACAAGAGCAGATTCAGGAAAATTTCATGAAGGAGATAAACGAGGCTGGAGAAAGATGAATACATATTTTTCGATAAGAATTTAGGTATATTTTTCAAATTTTAACAAAATTTAGTAGAAATTGTTGGTTCGTGGGGGAGCAGTTACCCCGTTACCTCCCCCTTATTGGAAATAATTGAATTCTTTATGAATCTTTGAAATTACATTGAAATCGTTGGAATTCCGCGTCCTGTGTACAAAATTATTTTGCGATAATTACCCATTAGAAGTATCCTAACAACCGAAAATTTCAATAATTTATTGATTTTGACTCGTGCGCGTGTATAAATAGCAAATAGTGCACTGGGGGGTATGGAATACCCCCCAGACCCCCCGGATTATGCCTTCATTCAGGAATATCCCACGACGCATTTAAACTTGGTTTGTTGTTAACTTCTAAAATTTGTTTTAAAAGTCGCTGCTTTAGGCTATTAACCTGTTATTAAGCTTCTTTTATACCCATGCTACTTACAGTATATTTTAATTTAATTTGTGTTGTACAGATTTAATTACTGTCTACTTACTAATTTCTTATCCTAACAAACAATAATTTATATTAACAGAAGAAAGCTGTTGCGGCCGAAAAATGATAAATGAAACCAATGATGAACTTTGAGTTCCTAGAAGAGATAGAAGGAGAAAACATCGCCAGATTTGTGTAAGCCAAGAGGCTACGATGGATAGACCAGACCACGTATTGAGGAGAGAAAGAACAGAAATCATAAGAGAGATGACCGAGTGGAGATCCGGAGAGAGTAAAGGTAGAAGAATGAGTTGGATGTACGGAACAAGAGACAATCTCGATCAAATGGGAGTTGTTGGGTGGAAAGTAAAATGCCAAAATAGATCCAAGTGGAGAAAAAGTGGCGAAAACATACAATCAACATTAATCCACTTCATATAAAGGATTGAGAAGGCTTGAATGAATAAGTCCATTTTTAAGAGACTGAAACTGATTGGCGATTTTGTTTTCGATTTATTTCTGTTTTCCTTAAAATCTGAAAGCTGAAAAATTCATTTTAATTTTTTTTTATTTTCATGTAATTAAAAAATGTTAAATCCCACCCTGCTGTTTGGAGATCGTTTACAGCGTCAGTTATTATTCCGAATATGGAGTAAATAACATTTTTGGATGAGCAGATTAAGTTCGGTTTTAGTTTTCAGATTTGAATGAAAACGCTCTCAGGCTGATAAAAAAATTGTGCAAGCTAGACGTTGGGATTGCATTTGAAGAGGCAGTTGCTTCAGTTAATTAAACATTAATGATTGGGGTTTATAAAATGAATTCCTGATGATGTTATCATGTGCCGAAAAAGTCGTAAAATAAAATAATCATCGGAGCGAAAATTGAAAACAAAACAGCTAAATAAAAAGGGTTTTGTAAAAGTGAAACTTTTTTATTGGACAAAGTTATCTGTCGAAGGGTTTCTTCCTGTTTAGACAAACAAGCAAACCACAAAATGAGGAAAATATAATACAACACACGAGACGCCCCGGATACCGACGCGGCAATGCCGCGTGCTTTCCATTCGATGCGTGTTATGTTGACGAGTCTCTCCTCTCTTTTGGTGTGGTGCACTAGCCCACCAGCCTCCGGATCAATACTACAACCTCTTATCCTATTCCTCCCGCTTTTGCCCTTTATTATTCTACACGCACTGTATACACAATTATTATTATATATTTTTATTATTATCGTCATCATCATCCACCACCCATTGTGTTACAAATGTTATTTACTTGATTGAACACATTTCCATCCGTTCAAACATAAATCAAAGTAAACAACAGCATTTTTATAGATAACTCCATACATTATCATCATCCGAAACCACCTAAGCAAATTTTTAACCCAATAATTATTGGAAAATTCAATATTTTCATCGCAACAATTACTTCTCGTTGACCTTTCCAAAAACTACCTATTAATAAATTACACCCACAATCAAAATCGAGGTGTCATATTCAAAAAAAGAAAAACTTCCTGATGCCTGTCGCATAAAAATTTGATTTTACGCAGTCTACGGTTCAACCGCGAAAAGTAAAACGACGACCGACGATTAACCTAAATGTAAAATTTTTATCGGGCAAACCAAGAAAAAACAGAAAAGAAATTGACTTTAGGATGTAACGCCCTGATCGGGCAAAAAATTCACATTGGGTCGAACTGATCAATGGAATAGTTTTCCGATGGAAGTCTTTCTTAATTCAAAAAAATTGATGTCACTGGACAGCTAAAATTGGAAATCTCCAGTCGGAAAATTCACTTTTCCGTTAAAAATACGAATAACTACTTAAATAGCCAATAAACGTTTTCCTTTTCATTTTCACACAGAAGAATGCAGAAAACATTGAATGAAATCACGGACGAGCTTCGTGATGGAACGTTTCGGCTAATCAGAATGTCTAACTTCTTTAATAAACATGCAAACAAGTCTCGAAAATTAGTAGTTTGTTTTTTATTTTGGAAAATTTCTAAAAAAGCAATCGAAAGTTTTTGGACCGGAAACAAAAAGTGTGAAGGTCTTTTGCTGTTATCAAATCCGGTAGCGCGATAACATTTTCCTGTGGTTAACCGTAATTAAGATTTATGGAGTAAGAATAATTGGAAAATACACGTGTGTTTTGATTAAACGTCAAATTATAAAAAAGGACCTTTCGATCCATTCGGCACGTTTCGAGACTTCTTGCGGTCCAAAAGATCGATGCGCAAAGATGAACGCAACAAAGTGTCTCCTATTTGACGCAGATAACCAAAACGACAATCCAGGACTTCTTTTCGCAACAATAAAATTTTCGTTATTTTCAAATTTAGGTCAACGGAATTTCGACTGGTTTAGTTTGGACGTCGAAAAAAATTTAAAGCACTTACACACTCAACGTTTAATCCTTGCATCGCGATAGCGATATAATAAGGGGTTGAGATAATTTGTATGTAGGATGAAGAAGGATAAGCCGGAGACGTCCGTCGTAAATATTATTTAAATAAAAATAGTAGTTGGTTATTTTTGTTATGAATTGGAGTAAAAATTTGTTAGCCGAAATTGGGGTGTGGGGTAGAAGTGAAGTGGTCGTAAATCTCACCTTCGCATATGAAGCCCTGCTGGATGAGGCCCCATAGCATGTCGCCGCAGTGGTGGCAGTACGTGGGCTTGTGGAAGGTCTTCTTGCCGAAGCTGTGCCCGTGAGCGGCGGTCGGATCGGTCGGACCCGCCACCGACGCCATGACTCCGACCTACCCGTTCACGCCAGATTTTCACCGTGAAATAACACTGGGCACACACATATTACATGTCTATGTGATCTCGAAACCGTACGCGAACATGTTGCGGCCGTAGGTTGTCTCTGCGAGCCAGAGTTACATGCCTAAGGCGCATTTCTCCACGAAACCCTCTCACATACACAGCTGACCATTACTGCCAAATTTTGTGTGCGCATTCGCGAAACGTCCCGACGCGTCGACCGATCCGACGTTGTTTGCGTCGCGGCGCTACCTGCACGCTCCGCGGCCCTCCCATCTACCAAACTAGATAAAGGCGACACATAACGGTTTCTTTTTCAAGCGCATTTAATTACAAACCAAAATTACTCTTTTCAACTGCTATAATTTACTTTTTCATTTCTTTTTTTCTTTTATTTCAAAAAAAAATTACCCTCTTCCGTAGGTACTATTTAATTATTTATTTTAATTCATTTTAAAAGAAATTTAGAATTAAAGTTTGCAGCTACACTCAAATTTACATAGCAGTTTCAAAATTCAAAATTTTGGATTTTTGGAAAATTTCAATCATTTTTTTAAATAAGTAATTATAATAATATCTAATCGTAAATTGTACACCAGCTGATTTTTTATTTAGTTATTTGTGCGTTCTGAAAGCCACACTTGGGATTTCTGATGTGGCCATCCACGTGACTGTATCACACTTTTAGAAAAAATAATATAAGCCAATTTTTATATAAAATTAAAAAATTAAATTAAATTTTTTTAAGTTTCCCTGAACCGATTTCAACCAAAATCTGATTACCTTTAATTAATCTCAGTATTAAAGTACTAAATACGAAATTTCAGTTTAAAATTCCTGTTCATTTTCGGGGTAGAGCTGTACAAATATTTTTTTCCATCGGGAAAGTCCCTGAAAGTAACAAATTTACGGGATATCTTCAGTCAGAAGCCAGTGGAAGGCCCGGTCTAGGACGTTTTAACGCTGGGACCGAGACCGAGAAACGCGAGAAATTAAAATTCCCCCTCTCTTGGAAGCTTTTTGACGACCACCACGGTTTTGCTAAAAACATAAATTTTAATAGTTCGCAGCAAGTCAGTCGTATCTGAGTTACAATTAATACTCTAGTTGGTCTCCAACAGCTCCAGAAAAACATTCATTTTACCTTCTAATGTTAAATCCTAGGTCAAAGAAACTATTTTCATGTTCAATTTCATTCCATGGAATAAATTATTAAATCATGTTTATTTTGTCAGCATCAGGTATTCTAGGTTTACAGTCGGGAGTGTCATTTGACCGAAAATGATGCCGACCACTTTTTGGCCGACATTTCTTTTTGGAAAATAAATAGCCACGGAGGAAGTCGTCTGGAGTTTTGTTGTGAAAATCCACGACGGAACAATATACTAAACAATGCAGAATTCAACATTACCATGCTCACGTTTGAGTCCATCGATGAATTTCCAAATTGTGGGATGATTGGCTCTGAGAAAATAACTGAATCTATTATTCCATCCTTCAATGGAATTATTCGTTTTAGGAAGATCTCCGAGGCAGGCATCGTGACAGCTCCAGATCAACATCCCGATATTCACGGGGTTTCTTCATTAATTTTTTACTTCTAATGTTAGATATTGAAAATTCTTTTGATCCGATTCAATCTGGCTTTTGGTTGTGTAATAATTTATTAATCTTAAGTAAGATTATTGGGGGGATAAATTTTTTTATTTTTTCTCATTAGGGGATGGGGGGAGTCTAAAGGTAGGAAAAAATGTCTTACGTAATACCTGAACGGCTCCTAAACACATCAAATGTTGGTATACATGATTACCGCCAAATAACTTTAATTTATCTACCAGAGTGTGTAGTATCAGCAGTAAATGGCAGTTTGATCGGACGTATTAAGCAGTAAATTAATACAGCATTGATAAAAAATTACAATATAAATACCTAACTGGGTTAGCTAGAAAGTCCTATAGTTATACAGAAAATTAAGTCTCGCTGTTTGAATCAGATGAGTAAAAATCTCATGAGTGCAAGAATCACGTACCTATAATAAGCAAGCGATTCTAGCTTTAAGTTCGATTGAAGTGTCTTAAAATTAAATTACGGACCGTTATGGACCAATGAAGGGAATTTTGATAAATCGGAAGACGAAAAGGTAAAAGAAAATTTTAAAATTAAATTAAAATTCATAATTTTCTTTAAATTAAAATATTTTAATTTTTAATTTAAAAAAATCTTATTTTGCAATAAAAATTTTTTTTTTTATTAAATAATTGTTTTCCCTGACTGAAAATTTAATTTCCCTGATTTGGCACTAAAAATAAGAAATTCCGACTATTCTTTGATTAAATTATAGAAATTTTAAATTTTCTGACTTTTCCAGAACCTGGGTTCTGGTTTCCAGGGTTCCCCAGTGGGAGCCCTGTATCATGGTTCTGTAAGCACTTGAATAAAATTCTAGTAGGGTGCTAACCCTTCATAGCCCATAGATCGAACTTAGGCTTTAGAACAAATCAGTGTCGTTGAAAGTTTTAGGCATTTTAAGATCCCAGAAGCAGAAAATTATCATTTCCAAAATATGTCTGTATGTGTGTGGTCAAATCTTGTGTGCGCTCTACCTCACAACTAGGACCTTTTAACAAAATTTCGTATTTAGTACATAAAAAAGGGCTGATTAGATTTTAGTTAAAATTGGTACACGGAAACGCAAAAATAATAAAATTAAATATATTTAAAAAAAAAATTTTTTTCTTATATTCTGCTTCATAATAATAATAAAAAAGTATTAATCAATAATCGTGTAAATATCCTATTTTTGTTTATTCAAAAGTATGATTAAGTTATGGGCATGCCCACATCCAATTTTTTTAATAGCAGGTAAGGTACATGACCTTCCAAGGTTTTACTATTTCAGTTACTCAGATATATTCAGCTCAGCTTGTAAATCGGCCAATTGTAACCTTTTTCCATTTCAAAAATAAAGGTTTAGTATGAAACAAATCAAAAATGTTTGTTCTACTATTAAGTATTGTATATTATACATTTACGTTATGGGTTCTTATCGGACACCAACAAATTTCTTTAATTTCATCACAATATAAAAATATCCTTTAAAAAAGTTCAGTCATTAGAAATAAGACAAACTTAAATATATTGTATATAATAAGTGCTAAAGAGAAATGTCATGAGAACAAACAGAAATAATAAATTTATCAAAAATTACATTTCAAAAATAATACCCGAAAAAATACTTTCAGTAGAAAAGATTATAAAATACATAAACTCTAAATTAAGTATCAAAAGCTTCGAACGAGTTAAAACGTGCACGATTTAACCCAGACCGTGATCTTCGAAAAATCCTTGAGGGGTTTCCTCCTAAAACAAAACAAAGGCATAAGTATAACACAAAAATATGAAAGAAATAAAACAAAAACATTCAATATGAACGTGGATTAGTTAAACATAAAAAAATAAATTGAAAATCACATACCTAAAAATGTAGTAAATCCAAATGTAACCTCCATCCACTTTCATATTGAAGATCAAAAAATCACTAAGAATTATTTAAAAAAAAAACCATACCAATGAGAAAAAGTGGACACGTCTTAAATTTTTATTTTGTGCAATAGAAATATACAAAATGTTAACAATACAAAGTGTTCCCAAAATTAAACCCTGTTAGTTAAATAAAAATCAAAACCAAACTACAACCAAAAGTTAGCAATTTAAATGACACACAAAGCAGGCAAAAAATTCAAACTTAATAAGAAAATTTTAACTCTACACAACCATTTTCGTTTTTTTTTGTTTTATATAAATTACATAATGAAAATTGTCTAATATGAAGTAATTATGAGCAATCATAAAATGTAACGTCACGCTTAAGTAAACAAATAGTATTTGGTAATGGCACAATAATTAAGCAAACAATTTATTATTACTCACAATTGTTAACAAGTATAAAAATTTCTACGTCTAAACTGGAACTACAAAAGTACTACTAATGATATGTAACCAAAAAAGCGTAGAAAAGCGTTTTGGCTTTAATATTATACTGAAAGGAAGACTCCTTAAAAATAACTAGGTTGTATAAAAATGGAAGAAGTGTTTTCGTTTTAATGTAAACTTCATGACCATAAAAAAGTATAGAAAAAACTAGAGAGGTTGGCAGCTAGAGCAGTCCTATGTCCCTCAAAGCACCTTCCATCGCTTCATCCTTGAGAAAATAATGCACAAAACTATTCTTAAAAAATATGTAGATGTAACAGAAATAACATTAAAATGGCGAAAAATACAACAATGTATAAAGCAAAACTGAATCATGCCATCGTTTAGATTTTAGCAGCGGTTAGTGCTCATCCTAATTTTAATATTTACAATTAATTTATTATTGAATCCCAAGCCGCAAGTTTTAATAAAAAGTTTCTCAAAATTAATTTATCTTTTTATTATTTTTTCTTACATTTTTAACAAAATGTCCTAAGTCGACACTGCAACGACAACAATAACAAGAAGCTTGTTTTTAGCAAAAATTACAATTTGATTCTTAAAAATATCAACAAAGTCTTTTTTAGAATACTTTTTCTATTGTCTGACCATGTGAGCAAGTTAATTAATTATCGTAATAAATATATATTATTTTTATAAATATAAACAACATTTCTTTTAAATAAACATTTTATAAAATAACAACATTAAATAAAATCAATTCAAAAACACAACAAATTTTGACTTTGTTAGGCACTATTTTAAAATGCTTGTTAAACTTTAACAACATTTCAGTGTTTATGTTAACAGGACCACAACAACTTTTCGTTGCTTACAACACTACCCAATGACGTAATGGAATGGGAGATGCAATTTAATTTAAACATGAGGTGGAGGGCAATATTGTGGCTTGTGCAGGTTAGCTCGGTTATTATTTAACTTGGTTTTTCCAAGTCAATTTTTGAATCAGAAGTAAATTAATTTTTTGTTTCGGTTTTCGATATTTTTGAATAAATTTTAGACAGGAAAAAACTAGCAAAGACTATAATAAAATTAACAAGCCAATCAAACACAATAAAATTCAAATTATTTAATTATAATTATTTTTAATAATAAAACTAAGATGACTAATTTGTACTAAGAAAATGCAACTAATTCAGCGATTTTCCGTAGTCTTCCCTATAGCACATTGACGGATCTGAGACTTGAGATCATAGCAGAACCTGTCGACTAACACCTTATGCCACACTTGCAAGGCAAACTTCATTTTTTAACAAAAATTTCAGCATTTTAGGCTAAAATTTTATTTTGAAGATGTTTATTAAAATTATGAGGGCTAATTTTAATGAAATATATCTACATGATTGGTTAATCTTTAAAGACATTATGTTATTCACTAGTCTAATGTAGATAGTAGTTAACACAGAAGAGTAAAATGAGGAATAAAACCAATATATTTTTTTGCATAATCTACTTAGATTCAAAAAATATCTAACAATCGAGCTATCCTGTTAAACTGTGCGTCAAGAGTTACCTTTACATTAAAATTATCGTTTAAATTGAGAATAAAACCAATCAAAAAATTGAGATTCATAATTGGTATAGAGAAACGTGAAAGATTGACTAAGACTCGGAAAACAAAAATTAAGAAAAATGAAAGTTCCAATTTTGCAGGACAAAATTGTGAAGCAGAAAAGGTTCTTCAATTTATGGCACAGTTTGAGACATGCAATTAGTAAATTATATAAGTTACAACAATTTCAGGCAGCAACATACAAATTATTCGACTTAAAAACGATTATTTGAACTAAACATTACTACGATCCGACCAATTTCTACAATCAATTATCAACTACATGCATAAAATTACCTTCTTTATTTTCAAGTTCAACTCTTAAAGTAAACAATTCAAGAAATTGTGAGAAAGATATAAAAACATGACTAAAAAAAAAATAAAGAACTGAAACAGTTTTTACTTTAAAGTACCGCAAGCTGGAGGTTTCTTGCCACCTAAATCCTTAAGAATGCATAAAACATTGAGGAAACAATAAACAAGGTGTGCACCAAAGCATTTGTAGTGCAATGATGAAATGAAAGGTGATACAACTACGGTGAGAATAAAAATTTGCACATTTTAAAAACGAAAATGAATACTAAAACCAAGCAAAAATAAACAACAGAATTTGCAATTTAAAAGGCAGAAAGAGTTTTCTTGCCTCAAAATCAACAAAAACAATATAATCCCAACTTCAAAATATCTAAGACAAATGTGCAAATTTGATTAAAAAAATCCCAAAAAAGTTATTACAAATCATAGCTGGTGTCTCCATTACTAACCTCCTGTAATAAGTCCTGTGCGGCAATAGCCTTTAGTACATTCTTCTTGCTGGTTTCCTGTATCTCGCCCCCTAACAATAATTCGTCAAGAATAAAATAGGCCTTCTCAAAATTAAAAATTATATCCAATTCGCAAACCTAAAACAGTTCAAGTTTACTACTGAAGCAGGTATTTCCGCAAAAACTTACACTTCCAAAATATTTATCCAGTAACTCTACGTAACGATGTATAACTTCCAACGTCAACAATTCATTATCTTCTTGTTCGATTGCACAACAAAAATATAAACTTGCGTATCTAATATGCAAACAAATAAAAGTTACAAATTCGAAAACAGAAGATCGGAAACAAACCTCTTATAAACAATTTTTAAATCTTTCCATTCTAAGAAGCTGCACATCTTTGGTTTACGTCCCAGTATAGTGGTAATTAATTCCCTCGTAATTTTCTTCTTCAGTTTATCGGGATGGGCTACATACCACTTCTGCAAACGAAGTTTGCCTTGTCGGCTGAACAACAGCATAAACTGCATCTACAAAGACATATTTATCCAAAGTGAATTTGTGAAAATGAAATAACTTACTATATCATTTATATTTTACGGGTTTATAATAAAATTAATACATTGTATTTATCGATTTTTTTAAATTGTCAATTGCACTTTTTGACATCACCTACACCGAGCAACGTCACATTACCCATACTTTACCAACTTACATTAGGCAATTTTTAAGTTGGGTATTAGGTAATGGTAACCTCAATTGTAATATTTTTGGCTACAGATTTCCAACTTTCAATTTTTGTAAAATTACGAAATAAATTACAGACTGCAAAAATCGCATTCGGTCGATTTTTCAGGTCGAAATAAGTAAGAAAGCATAAAATAGTCACAGATTTCAAATTATTTTCTGTCTTGAGATCTTACATAGAGATTCTCAGTCAATTTTTTGATGAAATTGATGAGGTATTCGACCTTAGTTTCGAAGTGAACATATCGGGTTGGCTGAAAGTAGTCGCCGTTGGCCTTTCGTATGCAAATGTTCTGGACGACCTGGATCCGGTTCATTTGTCTATTCTAGGCAAATGCCCATGCCGGGGCTGCCTAAACTAGTTGACATAATTACGTCATATCACGTCAAAATCACGTGATTTGACGTCAAAAACACGTAAAATAACGTGATTTTAACGTATTCTGACGTAACCATGTCAGCTGGGAAGTGAGGATTGGTCTGATGAGGGATTTGTATAACGGAATCTTGATGTCTGGTGTTGTGGAGCTTTTCATCCCGATGAGTGGATTAGGGACCTAGACCGGTTCTACTCGCCGAAGTGTGCTACTAGGAAGGGAGTGGATCTCTCTCGATGTGCACTCAACGTTGTGGTATTCGCGATTTTATAATTAATTAATTCTAAATAAATCACATAATCCTAAAGAATTATTAACTTAGAGTAGGTATTACTTAATGCCCAATCTATGACACCATAAACAGATAGATTAAGTAGGATTAATCTTAAAAAATTACTATCTTACAGCGGCGGCTTGTCAGGGTAGGCAAGGGAAGCATAGCCTACCCTGAACTATTAATTAAACTAATAAAAGTTTTGAAAAAGGAAAAACGTAAATTTTCGATTGTGAAAACTTTCAAGAGATTGATACTCCTTCTACAACACTTATCCAAGAAGGATAAGGATTTACCGCAAGGATTTACTGTTTTACTGGCAATTTGGAGATGGCTCTAATTACACAGATTAAACTATAGATGAAAAGGCATCAAGAGATTTAGATACACTGGGGGGTATTCCATACCCCCCAGACCCCCCGGTTTCAAAAACTGACCATTAAATAGTAGTTATTAAGTAGTAGGTAAGAGCCAGTTCATTTTCATTATCTTTTGCGAAATTTTCTCAGGTTCCTCTTCACTTGAAACCGAGCAGAAAATCTAAGAAATTTCGCAAAACTCCAACAAAATAGAACATTCGAAATCCTAAGAAATTCGGGTAAATGTAAAAATTCAAGGAAATATTTGAAGATCATAGAAAATCTTATGAAATTTAAGGAAATCTTGGGAAATTAAGAAATCTTAGGAATACAACTTTTTTTTGCTTTTTCAACTTTTTCGAGAAAAAATCTTGAGGCCATCCAGAAGGAAGTCCGAAGCAATCTTTTAAAAATCTCGTGAAAGAAAATCTAGTGTACAAAAATTTGCCTTGTGAGCCACTGGTAACTTACATCCTCAAAATCAGATGTAAAAAATTGCTAATTTTTTATGTCCATAAACTATACTTTATGATTAGCTTCCTCAAATGAAAAAACCACGAACCGCCACTGCTATCTTATTTTTACGGACAATTTTGCTGAAGAAAAATCTTAAACTAACACTAACCTACATAACCGATGCATATCTTCGCGCGGATATATCTTTTTTACGGACAATTTCGCTAAAGAAAAATCATAAACTAACACTAACCAAGGGGTAAATATCTCAAATTAATTTTTAAAAATTTTAAAAATAAAATTCCAAAGATTCTCAAAGAATTCCAATGATTTCCAGCAAGGTGGAGGTTGCACTCCCATGACCCAACAAAACCAACAAAATCTACTGAATTATTTTTTATTTGTGTTTACCCTCCGTTTATCTCCTTCATGAATGTTTCCTAAATCTGCTTCTGTATATGTAACGGTCAATGATGACAATTCGGCCATTAACGTCAATGGCCGGACAATAACGTCAATGCCCAGCTTAGTTGGGTATTAACGTCATTGACGACAATGACCGTGCATTTTGGGCGATGTTGACATTTAAAATTTCATATGTGATTTTTACATCATTGTCGGGTCTCCCAGTTGAGGTGGATTGATTTCGGAGATGCTTTTAGTAAGAGATTTTTTTTAAAAGAGATTTTTAGAGAACTCCGGGCGCTCCGTGCCGGTTTGGCTGGCGCAACCACGGCAAATCACGGATCCACCCTAAAATGAGTTTGTGTTTGTCGAACTTAAATAAAATTCCTGTACACTTATGAAGCCGTGAAAAGGGCTGAGTTGCTGTCATTTATACGGAAAAACGCGTGTATGACGAATAATTGTTTTGGGTTGAAGTGCATCGCCATTTTGCTGTTCCTTATACTTATAGTATTTATTCTATAATATCATCATTGTCCAATCCATTTTGGCCATTAACATCATTGACCGGCCAAAGACGTCAATGCCCAATTTACGTCATTGACCGTAACATATACAAGTGAAGGAAAATTGGAGAAAATACCAGAAAATCTTAAGAAATAGGAAATACAAAGAAATTAGAAAATCTTTGGATTTCCTAAGATTTTCTTGATATTTCAATTTTCTAAGATTTCCTAGAAATTTCTGGGATTCTTTGAATTTTCTATTTCTTGAGATTTTCTTGGATTTTCTGGGATTTCTTAACATTTCTCCGATTTGAGGAAATCTTTTTCAATTTTCCGAGATTCTGAGACTACATTTTTGTGGATTTCCCATTTCCTAGAATTTCTTAAAATTTTCTGAAATTTCTTTGGATTTCTTAAGACATCCTAGAATTTCCTACGTTTTCTTAGATTTTCCTTTTCCTCAAGATTATCTTAAATTTCAGAGATTTCCACGGAATTCCAAAGATTTCCAAGAGAATTCCAGAGATTTCCCGTATCAAGGTGGATATCTGTAAAGTTCGTAAGAGACTTTGCTACTGCCACCGATGGATAATCAATATTCCCATACATCTATCACCTTTAAATTGCTAATTTATTAGCAAAGAAAACAATAGTTCCTATTACAGCAGTAAAGAGTTGTACAAACACAGGCTAATTGGTTAATATGACGTTCGTGATGGCGAATATGGTGATAAAGCACGAAAATTTTGATATTTGTGTTAAAAAATTGAAATGTTAAAAAAAGCATGACGTGAGCTGGATGAACAAAACAATATAATTTTTTAAAGTAAATTTTTAATAAATTATTTGTAGATTCAGAGTTGACCTGCGCGCAAAGCGACGTCTTGCGTCGAGACGCCCAATTTGTTAGTAATCAATGCAAACGGTTTTCGACCATCGCAAAGCATTAATCAGTCAGTTAGTAGCAAAATGCTACATGGTTACTGCTTGTGTAAAAGTCTTTAACGCTCGGAGGTAGAAAAATCGGGGGTAGCATACAAAAATGCGAATAAATATTTTCGGTCCAATATTTCAATCAAAAACATGTTTCGAATCGCAATTTTTTATGTATATTTTAAAACATAAACAAAATTTTTGAATTCGCCAGTTTGTTATTTCGATTAATTTTTATGTTGTGTCTTGAAGATTTGGTGTGATAATTCGAAATTTTATTTCCACCGACATCGATTCTGTACATATTAAATGATTAATGAAGACAGAGTAATGCCAAGGCTTTCGGCTCAAGGTAATGGAACAAAATTTCATTTTTTCTTTACGATCATTGGGTATATTTTTAGGGAAAATTATAAAATGTTGGATAAAGAAGAGACCGCTGGGCTAGATTAGGAAATTATGACGAGGGACGGAGATATTCCAACCATCTTCAATCCCAGGAGAAATCGTGCTCCCAGTGTGTTAATAACGGACGAAGGAGTTGGAAATGGACCGTTTTCCCATGCCGATTCCGTTAATAGTCAGCAAGAAGTAGTAGTAAATGGGGAACAATTAACGCCCGAGACGCCTAAAGAGCTTCGAAATCGACTCAAATCGTGTTCAAGTTCTTGTTGTTCAAAAAATGCCAAAAAGGTAAATTTGTAGCTGTTACCTACATCAATTAGACGTGATAAATTATTACAAACGAATTATATTCTAACGGCTCACTTTTGTCGATTTTCTCAATAATCACCACCATGCAAAGTATTCGAAAGCACGCACCTCCAAAGAAAATATACTATAATTGATTAGGTTTCCCATTTAAAATGTAAATTTATTCCAATTGCATGCTAAAAATTTTTTAAATAAGTTTCAAAAAATACAAACAAACAATTTAAAGCTGCTTAGTAAAATTGTCAACATGAGCAAGTTTATTAGGCGCTAACAAAAGGAAAATGTAATTTGACCTTATCTGGACAATCTAGCACATTATGATATAGAACGTCTATCACGCTTAAATCAATGAACCTTTACAAATCAATTCCATAAAAATCAAATTTATTTTTGACCTTGGATCGCCAAAACCCAACATTGTTATTTTATTTTCCTTCAATGTTCGAGGCTAAAACGGTTAACTAAATTGAAACATATTTTTCTTTGAATCAACTAATTGATATTAACTTCTGAATTAAAACTGACCTCTTTTGCGTCTGTTTTGTATTCCGGCCAAACGAAATGCGTACCTACTCGCACCACGATTCTGTATTCCGGTTAAGGTTAAATGATAATTTAGTGCAATAAATTAGATAACAGGCTTGAAATTATTCTGTAAGATTAAATCTTCTTTTGTTCCCGAAAATAAATCAGAGAACCTTGGCCAAAACGAAATGAACTGCAAATTTCCTTTGTAATATTATGTTCTAATTTGTATTTATTTGAAATTGTTCCTTTCGAAAAAATAATCAAAATTCAAAAACTATTTGACCCAGAGACCGACTGACTTAAATCTAGTAACCCATGTAGCCGTAATATTGAGGCAATATTGCACCAATATAGAATTTTATGCAATATTGCCATAGTCATATTCCATAATATAAAATAATAAAAAAAAAAAAAAAATTGTTTCTGCACCTTTTCTGATTTTGCTTAAACTTGGTGGAAATGTTCTTTAGGGTTCCAAAAACCAAACCTCAGAAGGATTTAATTTTCGCACTAGCCACTTCCGGTCCACACAAAATCAAGCAATTGAAAAGTCTTATTTTTCTGCTTTGCGATTTTAGCTGTAAAAATGTTTCTATTAGAGATATCTAGTCGACCAAGGTGGCATTTTAAAGCTGAAAGATGGTAGTTCCTAGAAAAAAATATAAACATTTACATAATTCATATGTGTACCTGAAAAATAACATGGGATTGAAAATACCGGTCTAGAACATTTGAACGCAACCGGTTGAACGCAAGGACGTTTGAACGCAGGGCCGTTTGAACGCAGGGTCGATTGAACGCAGGGACGTTTAAACGCGAAAAATTAGATGCAATTATTGAACCCCCTTTGTTATATTTAAATGGGCGATGGTAAACTGCCCAAGTAAATTGACTTCAAAAGTATCTGTTAGTATCTGTTATTGGTTCATTCTATTAATTACCCAGGAGCTGTTAGTCAATCCTTGCCACGATTAGATGACTAAATCTTAGGGCGAATCTGAGATTTTCCGTGGTTGCGTTTGTCAAAACCGATCCTACTCTCCGGTCCGGCCCTGGGCTGTTTTGACAAACGCTGTACTCACTAAAAATATCCCCCTTGTCCTGTCCTACACGGCAAAGATGCCTGGCGCTTGTATGCGTCGATTGCTAAGCCGAAATGACCCGTTCGATCCCGAGCGGAGTAAAAAATTTATTCTGACCGTCTTCCCAAATGGATAAAAGGACAAATGGACGCGACCGATAAGACGCGAGCGTTTGGACGCACACCCAAATAGACGCAAAAACTCAATAGATTTTGCTAAAGAAACATCATAAACTAATACTAACCTACATAACCGATGCATATCTTCACGGGGATATCTCTTTTTTTATTATTAATTAATATATTTAATTATTTTTTTAGTCTGCACCTATATGGCCGCGTCCTTTCGGCCGCGTCCATTTGTCCGGCACCGGTAGGAGCAAATTGAATCCAATTTCTCGCGTTCAAATTTCCCTGCGTTCAAACGTCCTCGCGATCAAACGTCTCTGCGTTTAAAAGTCCTTGAGTTCAAACGTCCGTGCGTTCAAATGTCTGGCTCCGTGAAAATACGTGTGTTTTTTTGAATTTTTGTGATTTTCAAATGACTCCAGTGTCTGAGCTGTTGAATTAAAAGCCTAAACGTTTTCTGATATCAAAGTGCTCATATCATAAGAGAATAAAAAATTTAGATCGACTAGTTCAGTCAACTAGTCATGAAAAAATCTTTTCTTGAAATTTCAAAATTTTAAGAATTTGCAAATTTCAGGCTACAATTGGGATAGGGACCGAGCGAATACCGTAAAGTGGCGCCTAAGGCGGACACTTTGAACATTTTTGGCGTGAAGGTCATAGCTACAAAACATATATTATTATTGTTAAAGATCGTTAATGTTCAATTTAATTATGATTTTGCTGTGAATCCAGTATTAACACTAAAACGCAATTATTTTCAAAACATGCTACATTTTATTTGTAAAACAATATAACATAATTACATGACAAATTAAAATTACAAAAAATATAAACCAAATTTAGCTCTCTTGGAAATGTTTATAGATTTTAGGGAGGTTGTCGAATAAATTGGTGGTTGCAAGTTAGCTAATGCACAACACATACGGACTATGTCATCAAGGTAAGGCATTAAATCGTGGCTTATATTGTGCAAAATATGATGGGTTTTGATTCGCTGTATGCTTCTTTCGACAACTCACTTGACTACAAAAATCTCTTTAAGCTTCCTCTGCACAATTAATGTTCACTTGTTCTTTAGATCCACAAGGTCCTACTAATTCTAATTTATTTTCTTTTCGCTTGATAGCTCGTTCAAACCTGGCACATTTCTACTTTTTCTAGAAATTGGTGTTTTGGCGTTTTTTTATGTACCTAATATAAAGTTTTACTGTTACTTTTATTATACTTGAATCAAAAATTAATGTTATATTTCTTCTTCACTCAACAACATAAACTCTTGGACACTTAACTCGAAAAATTAACTTATCATCCTCCGCCCCCCTCCCCCGCCACTACAAAATTTCATTATTAATTTTGAAGTCAGGGGAAACGGAGAATTTTTAATACGGAATTTATAAACAGGTTTCGTAAGTGGAACAAATCTCCGTTTCCCCTGACTACAAAATTAATGTTTAAATTTTGTAGGGGGGGGGCGGAGGATGATAAGTTAATTATTCGAATTAAGTGTCGGAGAGTTTATGTTGTTGAGTGAAGAAGAAAAAATTATTTCTTCCTTTTTAAAGGGAACAGTAGTTTTTAAAGTAAGGTGCTTTTACAGTCAGGGATTTTTAAAATTTTTGATTTTTATTTTATTTCACTCTTTTTGGGGTACATTTTGTCAAAATGTATAGAAAAACCGAATATATGTTTTAAACCGCTTCGTGATCCAATCAGACGATGGGGTAGCGCGAATTGTTAGCCAATGATATGAATTTGACCCTACATATTCTAACAAACATAAAGAACGGGGGGGGGGGGATAGAGTAACTAATCTTGGCCGATTAGACCCTCGCGGCAAAAGGCATCAATTGGCAGGATTTTTAGCTTCTGTTACAGCGATCTGAGATCAAAAATTTTGGTTTGAGCGTGTTCATAAAACATGTACCTTTCTTCTACTTGAACCAATAAAAAAGCAAAAAAGTCAAAAAATCATAAATTGGCTCGCCTTAGAAAATAAAAGTACAATTATTCACCCTTTTTTTCGATGGATTTTTCAAGGGTTTTTCCTTCCTAGAATACTTTAAATTTCTGGCACTTTAGGCTTTCGAGTCCATTTTGTTGGTTGCCATAAACTTTCTATCACTAAAATAAACAATTAGAATGTCTTTAATTGTACCAGTAAATGAGGAAAATATGGAATATACTTATTGTTTTTCCTGCGAACACTTTTTATCCATTGATCACGTCGCTTTTTTTCGTGTGGTTTTGCGGGAAATCTATAAAATTTTACAGCTCCTTCGGTGTTTAAATAATTATTTGTACACCCAACAACACCGCAATTCACATGAGTACCGATTTTTATTGTTAAAAACACGTGATACTAATAAACAAAATCTAATATGCAATATCACTATTTGAAATGATCACGCCAATTATGCAAATTATCACCACTACTGGCGCTAGTTGCAAATACGCTCGGTCCCTATATGTTTGATAAGAGAAAAAAATTTGAAATTTACAGGATACTTAGTTCTTACCTTTAACTTCAAAAAACTTCAAAGTTCCTTTTGTTGTTTTCTTCTCTTGCGGATGTGCAGACGTTGAAAGAGAAGCAAAACATATAGCGATATGTTTCTTACAGCCAGCGTAAGTTTTAAGTGTATTGATAATATGCATATACATTATATATAGTATCAAAAAGGACTTTGAAGTTTTTTGAAGTTAAAGGTAAGAACTAGGTATTCTGTAAATTTCAAATATTTGTCTCTCTTATTAAACATGTCCAAATTGTAGCCTGAAATATGCAAATTCTAAAATTTCAAAATTTTACTCCCTCCGGATTTGAACCGGGTACCTTAGTGTCAGCAGTTATTTAGCTAACATACTAGGCTAATGACCGAAAATGTTGAATTTCGCAATTTTGATTTTCGATTCTTTAAAAATATATAAAAATTCACCATGTAGAATTTTGTGTATAAAAAAATCTAAGCTTTCTGAAAAAAAATATCGTGATTTTCACAAGTGTAAAGAGAGTCCCGAAAATCAAGATTAAAATTTTCTAAACGAGTTTTCTCGTTTAAAAGCCCACGTATCCGAAAATTCTTAGAATTTATCGCGTCAACCGAAAGATGCTTGCGAAGTCAACGCATAGGCAGACTTCCGTTTCATGTTGTGGTATTTATATTACAACCAACCATTTATCCGAAACATTCGCTATCCGAACAGACAGTGGGTCCCGTTCATTTCGGATACGAGGGCTTTTACTGTATTTGAAATTTTTTTTTTTTGAAAAATTTAGACTTTTTTTACCTAAAGAACATATAAAAGTGTGAACCGGAAATGGCAAATGCAAAAATTAAATCCTTTTGGATTTTGGTCTTTGGACCCCCAAAGAACATTTCCACAAAGTTTAATTAAATCTAAAATAGTGCAGCAATAAGAATTTGATGATTTCATCTGGAATGACTCAATAATATTTATTTATAATGTTGTGGCAATAAAAAAATCAATATGGTTGATGCTCAGTGCAATATTCCGCTAATCTTTATCCAATATCGGTGCAATATTGCCTGCCGATTTTTATCCAATATTGTTTTCTAATATTGCAGCAATATAGGAAATTAATATTGCACCAATATTGATAACCAATATTCCCCGTCGATCTTCATCCAATATTGGCATTAAAATGTCAGTCAGATAGTGCAGTCTTTCTTTCACTGCTGCAAATAAGTCCTTTTCTATTGGTCCATCCTGTTCAAAGTTGAAATGAGATATGGGGAACATTACTATTTAACCTCCCTTGCTTGACTGATGTTGGAATTGTGTTACGTAGCTGCTCCATTAAAGAGTAATATCCTGCAAATCCCTCTGGACGTTATTATTCATCCAAGCATTAATTATTTCTGAAAAATTCGTATGCAAATTTTATGTCTGCTTTACCTTAATGAACATCGAATAAAAAACTCGAAAATTACTTACTTACATTAATTTTGGAATACACTGGAAATTAAATTAAAAAATTTTTAATTTGAAATTTAAATATTTTTCCCTTAACTAGCAAAAAATTATTAACATTATAATGCAAGTGGAACAATAAAATAAATTTAGTGAGCTTTTATGTTTCAAAAGCGTCGGACATTGCGGTATAAGCTTTTCACTGCTGTTCATCATAAGTTGGACAGAATGTAGAGCGATTGAAAGTTAAATTTTGCGCACTAATCAAAACTTTTATCATTTTCAGATTTACTGCGGAATATGGGTGACAATATGTGTAACAGCGTCGTGGGTTGGGGCAACCCACTGTGTAAAATATTTATTTTTAAGTCGAAAAATGGAAAACAACGAAGCTGTTTTGATACCTCACAATACGGTCGGATTGAATATGACCGTTTTTCACAAACAATACGTGAGTGCGAAAATTATTCGATTAGGTTTACTACGTATGCAAATTTTGTAATTGCTTTATTTGCTTTTTAGAGTGCTTCGTATAACGCACCGTTTTTCACGACGTGGTTCGTCACTAATTGGACCATGTTGTTCTTTCCGTTATATTTCCTGTGTCGCTTAATTTCGCAGCACTGTCAATCGGCCTCCGAAATCTTTTCCGAGAGCATGCAAGATTTTCGCGATAAAGGTTTCACTGCAGGTAAAAAGAACATACAAGTTTAATCGATAAATTTCCTCCAAAAGTTTCTTCTGCCACTTGAAATGATTTGGCTCTACTCCAAAATACTTTTGTTTACGAGGAAGTTATACAACTCTCGATTTTATTTTATTAACTGCTTTAGGAAGACAGCCATTACTCTTGCTAAAATTTTCCAATTTAATTTCTCATCATAATGCATGAAATTTGCCAAAACTTACAATCAATCGACAAATTTGTCAAGTTTTTTTCGGTGAACCGGCAATGTCGTAAAACTAACGAGGGGAAGGCGCGACTTGAGAAATTGACTTCGGGATGGGACTTGTAAGGTTGTCTACTCCCTAAGGCTCATCGATAGTTGTCATAGGTAGAAACATTTTTTCTCGAAACTGCTTCCTTACTTTAACAATCGATGATCCTTAGGGGAAGTCCCATCCCAAAGTCAATTTCCCAAGTTTTGCCAATTTTACAATTTTCAATCTGACTTTTTTACAGATAGATAAACCTTATGGGAGTTTGTAAAAAGCCCAAATCGTTTTTCCATAAAAACTTCTTTCTTCCATAAGGTTTTCCCATCTGATACTATTATAATCACTTCTTTTTTTAAGCCCGTTTCCTTACACGATGTAGTTTATTTTGTCTCTTGTGGGTAGCAACGAATTACATGTACATCAGATCATTATGTATTTTATTATCTACCGACGTTATGGCTTTGTTTGCAACAAACGTTTCTTGCGTTTATTTATTGTCTTGGGTTATTCTCCACGAGCAGTTTGTTGGCATAAGGGTAGGTAATAGAAAATTTGATATTGCAATATATTACTGACTTTAATTACATTCAAGATAATGGCCGTAATTATGTGCGATACCGGAATAGCGTTGCTAGCATACATGGATGGCATAACCGATAGTCCCACATTGGCAGGCGTCGTTTTGGCGGCTTCCGCTGCTGCGGGTTCGGCCGTATACAAAGTATTGTTCAAAAAAGTGATAGGCGATGCAACCTACGGACAAGTTGCTTTATTTTTTTCCATCATTGGAATGATCAACGCCGCCCTTCTGTGGCCTCTCAGTTTGGGATTATTTCTGACTGGTTTCGAAACTTTACAGTGGGAAAAAATACCGTGGCCTGCGTTACTCTCAGCTAGCGTATTATCTTTAAGTATGTCGTTCCATCATAATAATTCTCTTAATTTCAAGTTTTTCTTATTTTCAGTTGCCAATTTATTGGGAAACTTTAGCGTCGCTCTAACTTACGATTTATTTATTACTTTGGGATTAATTACATCCGTTCCTGTATCGGCAGGTAATAAAACATCGAGACTGCTTTGTGCACAACGCCGTCAAGTTCGCTTGGCCCACTACGGCGTTGTACACGAAACAAATTGTTTCCTTTGAAAAAATTACTAAAACTTAATCTTTCAGCATTAGACGTAGTTTTATATGGCGCTCACTTCGAGGGTATGAAATTGGCAGGAATGATTCTAATAGCAGTTGGCTTCTTCCTGGTCATGTTTCCAGACAATTGGCCTACTTACATCACACGACTGTTAAGGTAATTTATACTAACTGAATTTTGTAGCAAACAATCGAAGAAGCGGTGAGCTCTGATTTACATTTTTCGTAAAAACGCTGCTCACTTCTTTTCAATCATACTATACATATAAGAATTTTATTTTCATTGTTGAGCACGCGAAATCTTTCTCTAGCATCTTCTCTTACTATGACTTCAATTTTCAAAATATCACAAATATCAAATTCAATACAGTGTGTAACGTAATAAGCTCAAAAAGTAAATTATGATTAGGTTGTAAGTCCTTTGTGGTAAGTGATGATCTTAACAAATTTTCAGTTAGAAACAGCTCGATTGTAACGATAAAAGAATAATTTTAATTTTCAGAAAGTCAAGTCGAGTCTTCCAAGGGAAGGTTTGTTTTAAAAACAAATTAAATTATTTGGCTCATTTTTTTATTATATTATATCCTTAAGCTAGATTTAATTAATTAGCTAGCGTTCCAGTTGTAAATAATCAAAATAGAAGAAAGCTAAAATTTTAAATCTAAAAATTTTAAAAATACGAAAGGCACCTTGCTATAGCATGCTTCATCTAAAATCTATTACGCACAAATGCTTTTTCACAGTTTTAAAAATATTACCGGTGTGATTAATGATCCACCACACTTTTTACAGCTTAAAAAACTTGACGCTCATAAATAATATTTTAACTAAATTCGTTGTGGTTCAATAAAAAATTTGATTATCTTTCATAATGAAATGCAGAATGTAAAAATGAACCAGACAGCTTTTGTCTGCGGGAAGTACATGGTCGTGGTCGGGTCTAGTTTGAATTCAAACCTAAAATTCTTTAAAAATTGAAAATTATTTACTAATCGTTTAGGTAGGGGGCGCCCGCCCCATCGCCCTCCCCGTACCAGCCGCCATCACTGCGTAAAATTATCAGCTCCGGTAAATGTATGATAATTTCATCCTGTTCGTCAAGTTATTCCCATTGCTCTATGCTCTATATTCGTCTTCCTCAATTTCAAAGTAAATTGAAATATTAACATATAAATTTTTTTTTCTGCGCCAATATTCCAAAAATAATATTATTCTTTATATTATATTATTAGTTAGTTGATTGAGCGTGCAATTCAGCTTCTTACATTTTTAAAGCTCATAAATAAAATCTTGCATTCTAGTGCTAATCAATACAGTGGCTTCTGTTGAATCGACGATAAAATAACTCTATATTGACATATCCAAGTAACTTTATTCTCTCTAAATATTATCTGATTTTGATAAATAAGACGACTATTGTTGACTTGATTAAAAAATATATTGTTTTCAATTTTTAAAACAGCAGATTACAGATAAAAATTTATTGAAATTAGCAATAATTTAAAAATCTAAATATTGGAATAGGAAAGGTTGTAGTCCATTTATAGGCCCATTATTTCCGCTCCAATACGTTGATTTCAAAAAACCCGCAGAATAACCCCCCCCCCGCCTATTTTTAACCGGGTTAGGCCCTAAACTCTAGCAAATTTTCGGGCCCCTGATATTCGAGTGTAACTAATAGCATCGAAGGCCCAATTTTTGGGTTATTTTATCAGAATTTCATTTTTATTTTACGATTTTCGCGCCCCTTTGATCATTAGACCCTAGGCACGTGCCTAATGCGTCTAATGGTAAAATAGACCCCGTTGAGAGGTTGAGTAGATAATGTAGTTTAGTTTGTTGGGTCGGGCGTAGCGATTTGGGAATAAATAAAAGCGTGCACTGGGGGATATTCCATACCCCCCGGTTTATCATCATTGTTTTGGGTATCTTAAACTTAAATTCAAAATTTAATAAGTTGTAGAGTTCCCACAATATGTTTAAAGCTTTGGGCATCGAAAGAGATAGTTCCACTGCTCGGTGCATATGTAAGTAATTTTATTTTTGCATACCCGGGAGTAGAATATCGTCGAACGATGGCAGAAACCATAATAAAACGGGCCCGAGATTAAACGTATTTATGTATTTATATTACACTGCATCATTATTTGTTTTTTATACAATGACAACGAAATATATTAAATAGGCTATAATGCCCTAGGGCGTATATATCATAATACCCGCTCATTCGCAATTATATATACAATTCAAAAAATGTCGAAGAATCAAATTCAAAATTTATAAATTTAAATGCAGCGAAATATAAAACGCTGTATGCATCACGGGCATTACTCGATGTCTATGCTCTCGAGCAACTTAAAAACTCTCGGACCTGGCGGTCCTCAACCTTTTAAACTGGTTGCCCTCGACATAAACATCTTCATAATGCCCTTAATACATAAAAAACTATATTATAACTTCAAATATTGATTAAGTTGTCGTGTTGTCATCGGTAAACCGGGGGGTTTGGAATACCCCCCAGTGCACGGTTAACTCTTTATTCATGGACCAATAGTATTAGTTCTTCATGCTGGAATCCTTGATTGTGAGCGCAGTTTTGAGAAAAAGTGGGAAGGATGTGGAAAGGAAAAAATTGAGAGGAAGAGCCAATTTTTAATTGGGTTGGACATTAGGCTCTAGCAAATTTTCGGGTGTAACTAATAGCATCGAAGGCCCAATTTTAAGGTTATTTCATCAAATTTTGATTTTTATTTTACGATTTTGTTCTTTTCGGGCCCCTCTGGCTATTGGGCCCTAGGCACATGCCTAATGCGTTCAATGGTAAAATAGGCCCGGCCCTACCCCCCCCCCCCCCAAACGGAAAAGAAAACCACTTAGGTTTTATTTTTTAAATTTTTATGATGTTGAAAATTTCATAAATATTATCCAACTGTGATGCACTGACGTTTTTGTTAAAAATAAAACACCGCAATATATCGATACTCCGTAGGATAGGCGTATCATTAAAAAGGTAATTAAGGCAATGACCGAATAAAACATATTTTCTGAAAAATTTGCAGAAGTTTAATAAATAAATTTGATATAATATATTTTATGTCCGTTTGAACTATCTACTCTTAAAATTTAAGCTTCCCTTAAATCTTATTTCAGCCAATAGGCATACAAGTTAAGCGGCACTTAGCAGTGTAAGGAAGCCTTAATTTTTAAGTGTGGGTAGTGCAAATGGGCCTCTCTTATGGCACCGGCACCCCCTTCTAAATCTGTTATCTACTAGTAGGTATACTCCTGCACAGTACTGACTATACCTAATAGATATAGAAAATCACCAGCTTGATATGCACAAAAGATTTATTTTTGCCTAACCCACGAATGCACCACGAACCTGTAAATTTGCCATTCGCAAATTAAACCTCTCATCTTTCTATTACATTTTTAGCCATCAACTTTCATTACCTATAGCAAAATGGGTGATGTATAATTTTTATAACTTGTTACAGAAATATCATCATGTTGAGTCACAGTGCGAGGTAAGATTTTCCCAATTGAAAATAAAAAAGTTTTTGTTTATGCACGCATTTGTTGTTTCGTTTGTGCATAGGTACTTAAAAAAGTGCGTTACTTTAATTTACAAGAAACACAAAAACGCAATTTTTACACAACACAAAAATTTACACTAAACGATAGCATTTGTTAATTTGGGAGCTTTTAACTTTACACTTTTTCGAATTGACAAACCATATCCGTATTTTATAGAATAACCAAAAGTATCTCCGCAGTCCCACATCGGGTGCCAAAATGTGGTCCCGGAATTCCGTAAGATCTCTTGGTCGGGTGCTTGTTTTACAGCTAACATTGGAAAAACTAAATGCAGTTGTTGATTGGGCGCCAGATGCAATTAATAAAACATTTTAAGTAAAAAATAAAACAATAAAAAAAGGCTAAACTATACTCTGAAAGGGTAAATCAAATAATTAAATTGTTCGACAACGGTCTTCCATCTTTGTTTATTCTAAAATACGAATATGGTTATCAAATATTTTAATACAATAATCACGAATCAATCGATAAAATTGAGATTCACTCTTCGATAGGCACAGGGTCGAGTTGTATCCCAACTGCGCCAGAACAATTGGATCGTGGTTAAGATGGTAGCTCCATGTTTGGGCCAGGGGTAGAGCTTAATTCAGACGCAACTTGAATAATTATTAAGCCAGACTTCCTAAAATCAGGTATTATTTCGGGAGACAACTCGATTCTAAAAACGTACTCTCGAATCAAAGAAAAACGTTAGGAAAAAATTTCTCTGCACAAGAATTCTTCTTAACAAGTGCTACCTAAATTTTCAAGCTTACTTTATAGATAAGCCTAAGATATATACAGAGTGTTCTATGATTCTAAATTCACTATATAGTTAGCACAAACAACTAAACGACGATGTTCTATAAACACGCATGAAAACACAACTTTACAAAGTTATGAATACCTTTTGTTTTTCCTACAGGGTACGCAAAATAAGACAAGCGTAGGAATCGAGACAGTTTTTCGGATTGTGACCCCGCAGGTCATAATTATCACAGTTCTATAAGACTTCCCGATGCACACCTAGCTTTTTCTTTTTCCGCCTTACAATTATTTGTGTGTGTTTTGACTAATTACAATAATTCTTTGCAATTTTTCTAGATACCTATATTTTTTTCCTTCTTTTTCAAAAAACAAGAAACTGATAGTCCCCAATACACTATAGTTGTAAGGTTCAGTTCTAAATGCGCGTTTATAGGTACAACACTTAAGAGCAATGTCTACAAATCATATTTCAAGTGCGGCTCGTGGTAAGTGCCGCCGTGCCTGGCACGGTAAGAATCCAAGAAGTGACATTGCTCTTAAACGTTTTTAATGACTTTTTGAGTTATAGAACACCCCAAATTATATTACTAAACATTGTAGACATGAGACATTTTAAGTAGTTTGCTAGTAGTATTAGATTTGGAAAACCAAACTAAAAAAAAGTAAATAGTAATACAAAAATATTTTACTTTATAGTCTGCCCACCCCTGCCCCTGACCCCGAACGGGGAAAAAAACGCGAACTAATGTATGTATGCGTAGTTTGTTGCGTTGTTCTCCTAATGATGTACAAGATACGATAGAATATTGCATCCGCAAAGAAAAAACCAGTTACCTATACCTTAAGAGTAACTAGTAGAAATAGTGAAAAACCAGAAATCCTTAGATGAGAGACAATAAAACCTGTAAAACAATTAAAAAAATAAAACTATATTTTTCTTGTTGAACGATGCTTTCTCTTTTTAATTGTCCTATACTTTAAAAACCCATACCGCAAACCCTTTAGAATTTTTAAGTTTTCATCAACAGCACACCGTACCTGTACACATCACATCGTTGGGTCCAAACTTGCTTTGTCACATGCACGTATCCTCCAACCTGACCTGCATTCATTTACAAAATATTTTAGTGAAGCTTTCAGTAGAGAACGCAGTCAAGAATATTTCCAAAAAAAATAGCACAAAACTTTTATACATACAAATCCAAAACACAAACACATTTTTGTTATTTTTCTGCACGTTTCCAAATGCAGGGTTGTTTTGGAATAGTTTGCATGCAAAGATGACGTAGAACATTTTTGTTTTGGCTTTACTAAAAAATGTTGATCATAATAATTATTATTATCCATCTCGATCATAAATCCATCTACTGGCAAGTTTTTCAAAATATCTCAGACAACTCTGCAATTTGCCACGAAACAAAATTTGATCAAATAAGTTATTGTCCTACTACTATTATACTATCTCTGTTTGTATCGTCTTAAATTTGTGCTTGCTCATTTTTGTGTGTGTGATGTACTTGCCTTTGGTTCTGCCAGACCGTCTTTCTACAAGCGAGAGGATCGACTGCCTTCGCCACCGAATCATTAATTACGTCTTCACGACGTTTATCTGTCTGTGAGTTGTCATCACCAAGTATATTATTATGCTTTTATTTAGATTAGAACATTTTGCTTATCTTATCCAATTTTTAAATATTTCATATTTTATGCATTTGCAAAAATCTTGTTTAAATTTGATGTTACTTGTATCTATCTACTATCTTTCAACTATTTTTTCATTAATTAACTGCATGAGTAAGTTTATCCAACGAAAAAATTGCAAAAATTACTTTCCTTTTGCAATTCTTCCGTTCGTCATTATTATTTATTTGCATTAATCGCTGATATTTTGTTCTTTGTGACTGTATGCCGTTATATTATTTAGATGGAGTAGGAGGAATAGGAACGGAACGACGGGTCAGCACCGCAGGGACGCAATAGATTATCGAACTGGATATATACGTTCGCATTTACGATCGCCTTCGGGAAGAGTTAGATGACTGGATAATAACACCTTCGACGATATAATTTACTACATTTAAATATCATTTATTTAGAATTAAAGAATAACTACTGTGATTTCATTTATCAAACAACAACTAGCGTTATTATGAACTCCACAACATATCGGGTCCAAATTGATTGCCAGTTTTCCGAGGTTACAAGAAATTAATTTCAAGTTTTCTCCATAATGGGCTCATCGCACGTGAACGAACTAAGTAGCTTTATGTTCTACTTAATGTGATCTTAGCATAAGAAAAATAATGATTCCGACTTTTTGTAAAAAGTTGGTTTAGAAGATAATCTGTCCATCGTATAAGTACAGAAACCCCTTCACGTGTAAATACAAGATCTGCATTGCTTATTAGTAAATTCCTATGAATATAAACACCAATTAGAGCTGTGCGTAAGTGTACTGTATATAATTATATAGAAGAAATGTTATCAAATTGTTACCCAACTTTATGGTCGAAAATCGTAATAGGTATACTACTTAGAACAACTTTTTTTATCGACACAATTTTGCTGTATTTCAGCTTTTCCAAAGTTGAAGTGGTGACATTTTAAAGAACAGCCAAATGTTTCTATCAAAAATCCAAAAAAAGTTTTCGAGTTGGTACAAAATTAGAATCAGTTGAAAGAAACTGAAGTAAACTTTATAAAATCTATGTATAAGTGTGCTATCGTCTCTTGATATCTGTAAATCTGTTCTTATACCAAAATTTTTAAAGCTTTATATTTAACAAAATAAAGATAATCTCGAACCATATCGCTTTCAAATCGATACGAATTTGTTCTCATATTTTAGTAATAATGTTAAATTTGTTTCCATGTTTTATGCGTTCTTCAATCTTATAACGTTAATCTACAATAAAAAAATAGAGTTACATACTTTTTTATTTTTACCCAACAACAAAAACTAGTAGTGTACGTTCTTGTACTTCTACTGAACCTACATACATTGGTGTATGTATACTTTTATAAATACCTTAATTTACGATATTGTTACATCAAATGTTCGTCCAACTCTGGAATCTATATTTTATAGCCAATATTGCAGACCATCACTAGCATGTGGAAACTCTTCAGGTAAATTATAGTATGACCAAACAACTGTAAATTAAATTTTCACTTTCTAAAACTTGTGTTTACATTGTTACTACATTGAATGATAACGTCAGGCTAAAGCTTCGGACCGGTCACCCTAATTTATTCTAATGCTTTCATTTTCATGAAATTTCATGTAAGAAACTGCTAAAAACCGTTTATAGCCAGTTTTACAAATTAGATAAATCATAAAATCGGCCCTCTAACATTAAAAAGGTTATCTTTTTAGATAAAAATTTAAATCAAACCATAAAGTAACATCAATTTGTAAAATTTTAAATTTTTATTAAAAAAATTACATCTAGTTGCAACCTTCAAACTTGGAACTTACAGAAATCTTTCCTCAATTTTGTTATTTAATAAAGGGCTTGATCATGGACAACCATTTGACTAGGAATTTTTATGATAATTCATATGTTTATGAGATTACGTAAGTTCCACGTTTAATCTTGACAACTGTAATTACTAAATTAAATACATGATCACCTAACTGAAGCACCTCCAAAAATTTCTGCAAAAAAATATTTAAGATTTCAATTTATTGCTACGTATAAACATAAAAATCATTTACGAATCTTTTTAAAACAAAGATAATATAATTTTGTGTCGATGCGAATTTAATATTACGACTGGATTCATTCAACCATAAAATTGTCGAAATGGGGAATATTTCAACCAGGAGCCCAATTGAATAACGCCTATAAAAAAAACAGAAAGTTAGTGACAAAAATAACTATAGTTATTTAAAATAAATTATTAAAATGCAGAAATCTCGTACTAGATCAACGAAGATTGTAAGACTACTACGTGTGTTCCATTTGCAAATCCCCACATTCAATTAAGTGGAACAACAAAAAGGAATACTATTAAGGTAAAATAAAAACCTTGGTTGTGTGCAAATGGAACAAAAAAATTCGTGTTGCAATGTAACGAATAAAAAGCCCAACTTACCAAACTAACTAAACAGAAGAAAAATTCTCTCCATTACTGGATACAAACTGAAAAATCCTTCAACATGACAAAATATGCTAATGCAAACGTAGACTAACAATTATTTATAAATAATCCTAAATATAAAACTAATCAAATTTTACAACAATAAAAAATATTAATGCAGTGGTCAATGTAATTTAAAAAGTTCTTGAGAAAAAATAATCCCGTTCGATATAACACAACTTATGACAATTATCCTAGTGAACGAGCAAATGCACCCTAAATATAATGATAAACACTAACACCGACATGTTTTGTCGAGCAATTCATGGAGAAACACAAAATTAGTAGAAGAATCTAACATCAATAGTTCGACCATCGATACGAGCACGATCCATATTTTCTGGAAAAAAGGTTAAGGAAAACACAATTCACATAAAATATCACACAACAACAAATGGCAAAGACTTATACAGCGTTTATCAATGGGTTTACAAGTTTTGCCCTCCTCCAGCCCTCAAGTTTTGCAAATCGTACTGCAGGATCTACCAAACAAAACATTAAAATACAAATTCCAGCCCAGTTTTCTTCCAAGCAAATCCCACTAATAAACTCTGTACAAAAATTTTGTCCTGCCACATTGTAGAAGCACAATTGACAAGACGAATATCTGCATAATAAGGATACTAATAGCCCTTTCGGCTTCCCACTCTGAAGAGAACACAACTAGAAGACCGTTGTTGCCCTTGTCTTCGATACGCTGAACGTCACCAAACTCGTTACACTTCTCGGTCAACATTTTCAAACTTGCCGTTTGGGGTAACTACAAATTGACAAATTAATTAAATTTGGAGACCAAAAATGAATCAGTTACTCACGTTCGTGATTAAAATCTTGTTTGAGTATCCGCTCCCCTTATTACCAGAGATATTTAAATTTGAATTACGAAGCATTTGACTTCCGTTGTTGACTGTGCTGTATATGTTGGAGCTGTTATTGCTGCGACTGTCGCGGTCCGTCGTGTAACCAAAACCACCGGAATTCTTTTGATCGTCGTAATTGTTTCCACCACCACCTCCCCTGTTGCTCAAATAACCTTGATTTTGCGATAATACAGAATTCTGATAACCAGAATTATTTTGGTTGCCACCTCCGCCGCTATTTCCACCGCCATAAACACTATCGTTTCGAGAAAAGTTCGAGTTACCCAAATTATTACCAGACAAACCGCCTGAATTACCTAGCAGCGATTGACTTTGCATTAAAGGATTGTTTACAAGACTTGCAGCTGCGAGACTCAAATCTCCACCACCCAAACTATTCGCAAGTAAATTTCCAGATAATCCACCAACGCCCGCCAAATTTGCAGCTTGTAAAACGGCGGCATTACTCAAGGCAGATGTATTGACGGAATTTAAACTGTTCAAGGCGTTACTAATACCTAACGACATGTTAGGTACGGCCCCAAGAATTCCAGCACCGGCGTTCGAAGCCGGGGCCTGTGAAACTGCAACACTCGACAGAGAGGGTAAATTTCGCGAAACATCTCTCAAGGGTTCGCCGTTCGAGCCCAAACCCATTCCCAAACCCTTAAGACCTTCGGGCAATTTAGAAATTCCTCTATCGCCTTCGCGATCCATTCGAACTGTCATCGCACGATCGTATAAGATTTGATTGTGAAGCATGGAAATAGATTGAACTGCTTCGACTGGGTGATCATATTCCAAGACGGCAAAACCACGACTTTTGCCTTCGCGATCTGACGACAACTCAATACGCTGCACTTTACCCGCCAACCTAAATACCTCCTTAAGCTTCTTCTTGTCCACTTTATAATCCAACTGTAAAAATTAAATGAAGAACAAAATTTTAAACAGTAAAGCAAAATAACAAACTGGTGTTTTCTAAAGATCAATTTTTGAGATGCTTCATGCAACAAATGGAGTCAATTTATTGCTTACGGAAAGCCTGAGCACAGTGGCGGACCCTTTCGTCAAGAAGTCTTGAAATTTACAAAATCGCAAACGCCTTTTTTCGATAAAACCTCCTTGGAAGTAATTTTTGGGTCCGCTACTGTTTGGGCATTATTATTTGTTTAGAAACCTTTGTTGCATGGGTTGTAATACCAAAGAAGACAATTTTCTGTCTGTATGCAACATACAAAACCACATAAAATTTTAACCCAAAACTTTTTGATAATCAATCTATTGGACTTGATTTAAAGCAGCAATCGCATAGGTTTTTCGTTCAATATTTTTAATACAAAATTTAGGCTAAAAAATGGTATCTCCATTCCGAGAATATAAATGATAAAAAATGCTAAATGCTACTCTTGCCACAAAATTAAAAAAAAAATAGTGTGGGCACTACACTAATTTATTGCTTCTAAAAAGCCAGAGTACAGTAGCGGACCAAGGAGAGTACCTCATTCTTGCAGTTTCTATTATTTAGAAAGTATTTCATTGAAAATAGGGACAATATGTAAACCTTAAAATAAAAAAAAATTGTAGACTGCAGTTTTTCATAAAATTCCCTTGAAAATAATATTCTTGGCTCACTATTTCGGATTGTATTTTTTACCACAGCAGTAAAACGTAGTTCTTCCAGGATTTGCATTCTTTTAAAAACAACAGGCAGATCCGTCTTAAGCCTATCTTAAATCCCCGAGCAAATATTAACCCAGTAGCCCCTTTTACTTATTCATTTATACATATCGATTTTAGGTGTTAAATTTCTGTGCATTACTGGACCCATGCCATACAAAAAACAGGGGTGTGTAACTTTCGAGGCAAAGTACCAAGAAAACTCTGCTTTTGAGAAACCTAAAAATAACAAATACACTAGAATAATCTGAAAGTTTCACACCTCTGCTTGTCCGCAGAAAATTTCCTCCCATGTTTAACCCAGTAATTTCAGTTTAAACATTATAATTTAAATATTGATCATTTCTTCAACAAAAATTAGCACCCTCAAGTAATACCAAAAAATTTTGTGAAAAAAAAGACCTAAAATAATTGTAACCGAAGATGGAGCATTAATAATAAACAAGTCTAAAATGGGTTTAATCCATGGTAATCTTTCCAGCATCAAATTAAACTAAAAAATTTGGGAGAAGTAGACAAACAATATAAAATCTTCCTCTGAATACAGCACACGAGGTACAAAAAAACAACCAAATTTGCAACAGTCAATTTCATATCATTTCTCAACCTCTTTTCCTCACTTTTCAAAGTAAATGCCAAAAAAGGGGGGTAAAAAGGTAAGGGTGAATATTTTCCTCAAATTTACTTACATTTGCAATAAAGACTCGATTCATAAGTGGAACGTTGATTCCCAAAGACTCTAAAAACTGAGGACTCAAACCATAAGTGTTACCCCATTTGGTGCTATCATCTAGCGACCTATTATTTTGACTCTCGTATCCTCCACTTCGATGATCGTCACGATATCTATCTCGAGTGTCTTCCCTATCACGTGCACGTTTGCTAGCAGAAGATCCAACCAAGTTGCCATATTTGTCTCTCGAATTACCAAAATCTTCCTTAATAACCAACTTGCGTCCCTTCAACTCAAACCGGTGCATAACTTCCAAACATTTCTTGACAGAATTCGAATCGGAAAATTCGACAATTCCACAACCTCGAGGTTTTTCGTTAGCATCGACAAATAACTCAACAAAAGCGACATCGCCAACTTGACTTCGAAACAAATCTTTCAAGTCTTGCCAGCGATATTCGTAAGGTATATTGGAAACATAGACTCGACACAAAGACGACTTCAATCCACCGCGGTCTTTGCCTCTATCGACACTCCTTTCTCTGCTATGATCAGAAAATCGAGTTGGACGATCGCGTTTTGAACGTTCGCGGTCGCGGGAACGATCTCTATCGTCGTCACTCATATTCTACAAAAACAATAACCAATATTTGATTTTAAAATTTCAACATTAACACGACGAAAATGGGCGACTAAAAACCACTCAATCATACAAAACTAACAGAACCCCAAATGATTCCTCTAGGTAGAATCGTCACCCACTTATTCGTCAAAAATTCCACAACAAAAACCCACAATTTCATCGA
Source organism: Cantharis nigra (assembly GCA_958510845.1). Lineage (NCBI taxonomy): Eukaryota > Metazoa > Arthropoda > Insecta > Coleoptera > Cantharidae > Cantharis > Cantharis nigra. The sequence continues at coordinate 44,728,076 of OY294030.1, read as the reverse complement.
CTAAATAATAACACTGAATACTTGACAAATTCTTACGTTTTATTTGTTGATTAATGCACTGAAAGATCCACCGGCGAAGCACAAACAAAATCGTTATCTATATTACAATGGACACGCACTTCCTGTTTGATGAGCGTCACTATCCAAAACAACCAATCGGCACGAGTACAAACACGTTCGGAAACGACGAATATAGCGGTAAATTTAAAAAACAAAGCGACTTGATTTTAAACGAAAATTTATTGCGTAAGTAGTTTTACTTAAATAAGTCACAAGTAGGCAAAACTAAATTTAATTGGTAAATAACAACAAATTAAAGTAATTTATTGTTATTGTAGTAGGTTCTCGGTAGCTGCGGTTTTCGGTGTCAATAGGTTTGTTCGTGCTAGCTACACTTTTTACACTTTAGTGTAAAGTGTACACTTTTCTGTTCGTGCTAGCAGAGCGCTCAGTTCGTGCTAGAAAGTGTAACTACACTTTCTTACACTAGGTTTGTTCGTGCTAGCTACACTTTTTACACTTTAGTGTAAAGTGTACACTTTTCTGTTCGTGCTAGCAGAGCGCTCTGTTCGTGCTAGAAAGTGTAACTACACTTTCTTACACTTTTTACACTTTTCTACACCTGCTCAGGAGTAGGTGTAAAAGTTGACACTTTTTACACTTAATTTTGATTGGCTGTTAGATTAAAATGAAATTTAAAAATACTAACCTAAGAAATAAAAATAAGAGTTACCAAAAATAAAATGTTAAAAATGTCTTATGTCAAGTACTTTGCTTTTAATATTTTATTTACTATTCATTATTAACAATTTACGATTTTTTTAAATTAAAATTAAAAATTTTAAATAAATTTTTTATTTTTTAAATAAATTTTTAATTTTTTTAAATTTAAATTATGTAAAAGTAAATGAATCAGATTGCAAATCGTAAAAATTATAATTATTTTATTGCTCATCAACATCCAAATTTTGATTTACATAACCTACGAACGCAAATTTGAATTCAAGGGGAGGAGTTACACTCAAGTTACACTTTTTGCGTTCGCGTTAAACCTACACTTTTGGGAAAAAGTTCAAGTGTAAATTACACTATTTACACTTTAAGTGTAAAAAGTGTAACTAGCACGAACAAACCTACTTTTTACACTTTTCTACACCTGCTCAGGAGTAGGTGTTAAAGTTGACACTTTTTACACTTAATTTTGATTGGCTGTTAGATTTTTAAAATGAAATTTAAAAATACTAACCTAAGAAATAAAAATAAGAGTTACCAAAAATAAAATGTTAAAAATGTCTTATGTCAAGTACTTTGCTTTTAATATTTTATTTACTATTCATTATTAACAATTTACGATTTTTTTAAATTAAAATTAAAATTTTTTTATTTTTTATATAAATTTTTAATTTTTTTAAATTTAAATTATGTAAAAGTTAATGAAAATGATTGCAAATCGTAAAAATTATAATTATTTTATTGCTCATCAACATCCAAATTTTGATTTACATAACCTACGAACGCAAATTTGAATTCAAGGGGAGGAGTTACACTCAAGTTACACTTTTTGCGTTCCGGCTCTATGCCCAGACGAAGTCGGCGGGAAAATTTGAAATAATAAAAATCATTTAGAAGTTTTACGATCGATATTTTATAAATGTTGGTTTCTTTCTAAAAAAAATATCTGGTAAATGTTTGCAGAAAACAAGATTGTGAGGTTAATGGTCCGGGAGGTTCGAAAAGTTGGCGACCTCTGATCGAATGAAAATTTATTGAAATTTTTCCAGCCTCTTTAATTTTATGAAAATTTAAAATATGAACATAATTTATTGCCTGGCCAGGCTACTACAATTCAGTACCGGTGTATCGGCTCATAAGAAAAGTCCCGATTTACCTATACAAAAATTAAGATAAAATTGACATAAAATGCACAAATTATTCCTAATAGAGAAAATAAATTTCGTTAAAATTTTTTTTATTTATAACAAATTTAATTTTTACAGATAAATAATATTTTGACAATCTTATTTTTATAAATACAAAAAAATAGTATACATTAAGGTTTAAAACTGAAAATATTTATTTTAAAAACTTACGAGTAGGTAACTAATGCGTTTTATATCTTAAGTAATTTTAACATTTTTTAAATGTACAAAATTTACATTTTTTTGTAGAAGTATTTATTAATTTTCAAAATCATCATTATTGTATTGTGGTGTAAAGCATTTTAAGAAATGTAAAATTTACTAAGGGAAAAATCTTCCTTCGATAAATTCACTCTTAATCACTTTCTATACACTTTAACTCTGTAAATATAATTTTCTATTGATTATTTGTTACCTCCAATAAACAGCAGGCCTCAATATTTTCCTAGGAGCGTTTCTATTCCATCACATTAATTAACATCTACCACAATTAAATTTGAGAATACATTCCGAGGGAATAACCCAACATCTTCAAAGTAATTGTGGTAAAAAACAGATGCTTTAGTCAAGTCAACTTCACTTAGGCATCAATTATTACATCAGTCATTATTTTAAAAATCATAAAGCAGAAGTGTTTGAAATTTAAAATAAAAGCATCAACATAGTCATCGAAGAAGAGGGGGGGGCAAAGGTTTGCATTGTAAATATTTTCCTTTTTTTTTTAATTCAATACACCAAAGGTGACAAGGTAAGTTTATACATAGACGCATTAATTAATAAATGACCCATACACCTGGCATTTCTAACCTTCGGGGGTAAGATCCTTATTTCCATTGTTACTTCTAGCAATGGAAATAAAGATCTTTAAATGAGAACATCACATTGTATTCTCAAAATTTTAAGAATCTCTAATCCCTTAACAGAAACGGACTGTCACCAATACTTCAGTGCAGAAAACTTTTGAACATAATTCGAGTACATTGCTCAGCAAAAACTCCTTTGAGCGGCAAATATTTCACATCAAATTGCAGAATATTATTAATTAAATAATAGTGGAGTTAAAACTGTTCTTCCATAACTCGTCGATTTGATTGAAAAAAATAGAAAAAATTCTGCAGCTAAATGTAAAATATAAATAAATTATTGAATAGTTTCCTGCAAGAAAATTAGGATAGAAAACCCAACTCCTAGTGCTAATAACGTTATAACTGGTCACCTGTATTCACTGACCAAATTAATGTTAGGAGCACATTGGTAATATTTCTTTGGTATGTCTGTGTACCAAAACTCGTCATAATCGGTCGAGGATTTGGCGAAATACAGGTTGCTGTTTTAATTAGTCTCCGATAGGTAGGTTACCTATGGTCAAATAAAACCTTCCTTCTTTGAGATTGAGTTAGCGATTTGCCACCCAATGTCAAGAGTAAAAAGTTTGAACCCAACTGTTGGAAGTCCATATGTTACGCATAAGTCACAATTCGAGGTACCTTTTGATGGGAAAAATATCCCCAAAGCTAAAACCGAAATTTTATAAATATCTTGTATTGTCATACATAAAAAGTATTTTCCATTGCGGTTCAGGCACATTACGTAAAAAGTAAAATCAAAAAGTTGATTTTTGAACCACATCATCCAGACAGCATATTAAAAATGCAATCACAATTTATTATTCTGTTTTTCTCTTAATGTGCCTACACCATTTGAGAAAATTGGAACAGGATTAAATTAAAAATGCTCATTTTACCCCAAGAAATACGAAAATAAAAGTTTCTCTACATCAGCCACCGAGTTAACATGCCGTAACACTTTCGTGCAAAAATACCAAGCATTTTGTTGTATCTGTCTTATCTCTAATGTCTCATGAGTTTTAGGAAAATTTCAAAGTGATGGCATTATTACAAATGGGATCTAAGCTATTAATGGTAGAGCTTTTCGACTCCTATCGTCTACGTGATGGCAGTTTTAAAAAGCAAAACACGAAAATAATATCTACAAAAGATAGGACGTAAGCCTAAATTTTACAATGTAATTTGTACAGTAATAAGAAAAAAAATGAAAATAAAACAAATTATTTAACTTAAAAATAAATCACAATTTATTTGCATATCAATAAAATAATACAAAAAGAAACGAAAATAAAAATGATCAAAAAAACAAAATTAGTGACATTGAATGAAGTTTGTTAACGCAACTGGCACGATTCCCCTATAAGGTATTTTAAATTGTTGTATAACCTGTGCAGCGATACAACTCAGTCTTGTAAATTTTGCAACGTTCACTGCTTGAAGCACATTTTGTCCCTTTAATAAATTCACAAAAGTGTGTCCACTATTATTTGCCGCGTCAATGTGTGCACCGTGTTCTAGTAAAATTTTTGCTAAATTAGCAGGACATGGTTTAGCAAGTGCTGCCAAATGCAAAGGCGTATTTCCATCTTCGTCTTTAATATTCGGATCCGCCCCGACTTTTAACAAATACTTGGCTAAACTGGTAGACGGAAACTGACAGGCTGGATAACGCCCAACCAATGCAGCGTCGTGGCAACACGCAAAATGAAGCACAGTGCGACCTGAACGACCTTTAATCTTCAACTTTACTAAATTATACAACGTGGGAAGTACCAGATTCGCTGTCTCTTCCGTGCTCTCGGGATGCTCCAAGATTCTCGTCATAAGCGATGCTAAATTTAAAGTAATCACAAGTACCCGAGTTAAATACGTTAAATCTCGTTCAATGTTGGGCATCTTATTCAACATTTGATTGCCCAAGTCTACCTCCCTCACCGCCTTCTTAAACACCCTCAATATTTCTTTCAAATTTATTTGAGGCACCACGCGCCCTCTAATTGTAGGCCTATTTTCTTCCCCCATCATAAAGGAAAAGAGTTCGGTAAATGAAAACAAACTGCTTTGAGTCATAGGATTTAAAGTCTCGAGCATCGATTGTTGCATATCCAAAGCGTAATTCCAGAGGTCTACACACCTGGTGAACTGGCCCGAATCGGCGTACACTGCACCTCGATACCGAATATAATAGCTGGTATCGGGATGCGCCGGTCCAAGAATTCTTTCTCTTATAACTAAGGCCTGCATTCTCATTTCGTCGGGATCTGCCATCAAGTCGTCAAGATTATCCGGACTTCTTATTTCTATCGCATAATCGTAGGCAGCAATTGGAACTACGTACGGTTTATCCATTCGAATTCCATCCCCGTTATACCTAAATAACAAAAACTTATAAACAATTACATTTCAAGTACAGCCAGATTGGAGGGGTAATGAGGTAAAATATCTATCTTGTATTTAAAATTAATATTCTAGGCTGGTACATTTTATTTTAATAAATCATTATCAAGAACAATTTTTATTAATACTAAAATAATTAATTTTTGAGAAAATTGAAATGAAATATTTAATAAGAAAATTAGAAAAAATAAATTAATTTGGTTTTCCATTTTCTTTGTAAATTGTAACTTCATTTTAATTTCAATTTTTTGAAAGGTGATATTTCTAAAGAAATTAATTAAAATTTAACACTTCGTAAGTACCATTGTTGTTGGAAATTAATTATTTTATTATAATGTAATATGTGGTATTACCACGTTGTAATTTAAATAAAATAAATTGTTTTCTGCCTAAATTGGCCTTGACTTTGATTTAAATGTATGCAGGTGAAGAGGTACATTCCAGTATGCAAAAATATAAAAGTGATTCACCTACGTTCTGGATATGAGATATAAATTTTTGAAAATCAATCAATTTAAATTTATCGTAGACCTTTTCGTTCCAATCTGGCACTGATTTCAAAAACAAAAAAGTACCTTTCATCCATTGCTCTTTTCCAAAAATCCAAAGCACCTATCATATCTCGTTTTTTGTCTACAAAAGTGGCCCCCAGTAACTCCAACGCATCCACACGTTCTTTTCTAGATATAACTTCGACCTGCTTAATTAGATACTCAACAATATGATTATGTCCCGTGACTGCTGCTGCTAATAACGGCGTCATACCTAAAAAATAAAATAGAAAATTGGAAATGATTACCGTAAAAGCGGAATTACCATAGGAATCGACGTCCATTGCAGCACCATGTTCGATTAATAATTTAAGAATTTCCAGACTTCCCGATTCGGCACAGTCGTGAAGAGCTGTGTTTCCCTTTACACTTTTACGATTTACAGCGGCGCCCAAACTCAACAAAAATTTTGCTATTCTGATATGTCCCTTATAGCAGGCAATCATAAGGCAAGTATGTCCGTGTCTGTTAGCCACTTCGATATCTAAAAATTTACTTGATAAATGAGAATGCCAGCTTGCACCACGATAACATACCTGCTCCATGTTTCACCAAATATTTTACAATTTGTAAATGCCCATCAAAACAGGCAGCTCTAAGTGGTGTTGAATTTGTACGTGTGGTGCTGTTTACATGTGCTCCATATTTAACTAAAAGTTCGACAATGTTTAAATGACCTGCTGCTGCTGCACACCAAAGAGGAGGTGCCCCTTCGATGGTTTCACCATCAAACATCACTAAAAAATGAATTCATTAAAATAATTTATTAATTATGCAGTATCTGGAAACTCTCCGAGGAAACAAAGGTGAAATCTAAGCCCATTATATAAATAAATTTATGATATTATTTCTGCCACTTGATTAAAAAAATGGCTATTTATGTTACTAGTCAAGAAAAGTGAAGATTTTATACAAATAATTTTGATGATCTTTTTTCAACCTTAGTTTAAATAACTGAAGGCATCGAAGGTATCCCGTACCGATAGTCAAAGATCAACAGGATTTTATAAAGTTTTTAGTTATAAAAAAGATTAATAGTTTAGATGCCCCCGACCACCAATCTCTAAGGACACAATCTGCTTTCTCTAACGGTTAGAGAAACGTTAATAACTAAATATAATAAACAGATAAAATAAGTACAATAAAGAAACCATGACAAAAGAATCACACGGGAAGTAATTTTATTTTTAGATAATAGTGGAAAGTAATTTCACGATAAAGAGCGAATTTTTTATAAATTGTAAATTTTGTTCTAAAAAACCAGATTTAAAGAATCTTGAAGGATTAGATAACAATTCTTCCCCATATATTTATTCTTGCATCGGTAATCGGGGCCCCAGACCCACTGGTTTTCAAGGCAGTGACCTGCACGTACTTTCTTCGAAGCTTTTTAAAAAACCCAAGGTCAGGCGTGCCAGTAAAGTCGGGCTTGTAAAAAGGCTATTTATTATTTCAGGGTATGAGAATAATCTTCAGTCTCTTTAGGTTTAGGCAGCCCCAGTAAATTGCAAGGAAAGGTCATGCCTGACCCTAAAAAAGATGAGAAGAAATTGGAAAGTGACTCTAATTGACTGATGATCGGCCTTGCAAGGCTATAGATAATATAATAAGTAACTTTGTTATGTTAAAGGTTTGGGGGGATTCGCGTTGGAGAGTTTTACTGAATTGACTGTACAAACTTACCCGATCCTGGTTGTTCGATATCCGCCTGACACTTTTCTATTAGAAATTCGGCTACGTCGTAATGCCCATTTCGACAAGCAATCACCAAAGGTGTTACTCCAGAAATTGTCGCTGCTACTAGCATCGATATTTCGTCCTTCCCTTTATTACAATGTAAATATATCTACAAAAAATCAGATGTCAGTTAAAATCAGATGGCCTTTTGGTCGCCTCGTATTCCTGCGAAGAATTCGGCAATATAACTTGAAACAACAAGGTGTAGGCCTCATTCTTCGCTGGTGCAGTCGGCGAATCGTCGTCTTACAGTTTAACGTTGAAAAAACCCACATCCAATTCCTTAGACTAATTAGCTCCACATTAATTAAATTACCTAAAAAATTTAAATGAGCAAATATATTTTGCTAAAGGTTTGCCTAAAATTAAAACTACATAAAATTTGGCACAATTGTCATTTTAAATTTTTTATAGGTTTTACAACTAAAAACTTTTCATTATAAAGCAATCTGATGCTATTAGAAAACGAGAACAAAATTTGAACGACCGCCTACCCATTTGGGTTAAAAAAAAAGTAAAAGACTTTCAAAACACCAAAAAGTAATCACACGTAATTTCAAATTTACAGTAATAATTAAATAATTTCAATGTAGGTTGAGGACATTCTAATAATCATTTACGCGTTAAAATCGCACTTTTGATGCAATCAAGTGCTATGGGTAGTTGCATGCAGCAGAAAGTACACCCAAAATTTCTGACCTTTCGAAGTTTATTTCGAATCCAAATTCGACGTTTTTTGAACGAATTCTTGCACAGATTATGTAAAGATAACATCACTTCGTTGATAGTTATCGAAATAAGTATCCAAAAAATCTTCTACCACTTCGCACTAATTTATCGTACTCTGGAACCCAGAGCTCAAAAAATTGAAACAAACCGAGTACTCGTTCACCGTTTCATTGTTACTGTTTAAAAAAACCGTCTACATGGTATTACTAATGCAAGTCTAATAAAATATGGTAAACCTGAACTAACCTACGTTATATAACAATAATTATTGCTGTTGTAATTATACTTTGAATTGCGTTTTTGAATTGTTACGCAAAAGTTGTGGTATCTTGGCGATTTATATAATTTATAAATTTTTGAGAATTTTCAAAATGAGGGGGGGGGGCGTGCTCCCCTAGATCAAAAAGTAGGTTTGTGGTATTTTATTACCCCCCCCCCTCTCTATAAGATCCTGTTGAAACCTCTGCATTGATAAAATAAAAATAAAAAAAGCAGAATTTTCCATAATATAAATCACAATAAACCGGAACTGATAAGTATCAGATAAATCTTGGGTTAAATAGAAAATACGAATCTGAAAATGACCATCAACGTCCATGACATAAACTCAGAAATCAGGAAAATCCTTGCAAACAATCGTTTGCACAGTTTTAAATATTCATAAACGAAGAAATCGTGGGCAAATGCAAGAGAGGAACTTCTTAACCGCAATTAAAATTCAGTTAGCTTGCGTGTTTTGTAGTTTGAAAACCGGCTTTCGTCTATCGTTAAGCCTACTCTTTATATTATTGTAAAAATCTTAACCTTACAACTTTTCAATTATTACACGAAGAGCGATTAATACATTAAGCATAACATCCTGTTAAATTAAATATTTCCGGAAAATATTTATATATATTTTAATGACGACGACCTCTGCATAAAATTTCGTTTATTATTAAGGTTATCAAAATTTAAACAATTCTAAAAATTAGTTTATGCATTTTATCGATTCGAATTTACCCTGGTTCCCGAAGATGACCTCTACGATTTATTTTATTTTTAACAAAATAGTTTATGGAACAAAAGTATAATTTTCTTGTAAAACTAAATGATTATATAAATTACATCAAGTCCTTGGACTTGTACAAAAATTTCATAAATTGCCAAGTCATTTAATATTGCTCGATTTATTTATTATGTTACACGTCTCACCTTTCATATAATACTAATTATAATTGATGTCTTATAAAGGTTGACGGGGTTTGAAAAATTATTTTCAAAATAGCAAAAACAGCTTCTTGCCAATTTGGGGAATACAATTACATAATTATTATTTTTTAATATTTACTTCCGGCGAAGGGCGGCAGTAAAGTAATTTTTTCTTTTCTTCGAATTTTATTCTGTTATTTGAAAATTAATGTCGAATGTGTTGCCTATGAAAGCATATTCGAGTAGGCTACAACAATATCGATGCCATTTATCAAGTTACATAATTTTAGATATTTTGAAAAAATTGTTTTGCTTCACGCAAGGACCAATTTTGAAATCTCGGTAAGTTACAGGAGCGTACTTAAAATTTTTGACTACTGAAGTGAGTTTGTTATGAGTAAATCGATTGTCTGAGCAGACGTAATAAAATTAAGACAAACTAAATAATAACAATTAATATTGAAATGTCAATAATTAACATAGTAAGGTCAAGTCTGGTACATAAATAAATGAGGTAAGCTGTACAATGAAAGGATAGACACACATAGTAAAAAAACTAATATAAACAAATTATATAACATTTTTGAGAAATGCTTAATGTATTCAAAATTGCTTGCAATAAAAGGAATAAATTTTATGAAATCATTGCAATTAATTTTTTATTTAATTTAGAATAAAAAGCGGAAAACGCAAAAAAATTTCAATTCCACGTTCTCTATATTTACATGTTAGATAAACACAATGTGATTTACAAACTTATGTACATACTAGTTGGGTTGCCAATACTTTAAACACTTTTTCGTTTTCAAATGCCAATTTATTGTTTTTTTAAAATATTAAAAAATTTTAATTACTAAATAAAATACTAAATTTTTACAGATAGTCAAACATTGGCTTCTAATAAAACAATATTATATTATAGATCCCCTATCAAATGATTCCCGGCGAGAAATGATTTCCTTAACCAAATGATCCCCTACGAAATCAAAATTTTCCTGAATAATAATTATTTGCGGCTCAAACAAAATAAATAACCTACTCTAATAGAGAACAGACTTATGCGCAAGGTCCCACTGAATACTATAAATAATATTCCATGACTTTTCCAGGTTTTCCCCTACAAAGAATAAAAATTTTCTCTGACAAATCAATAAATCGGAAGATACAAAGATAAAAAAAGAGTTAATTTTATTTATTTAAATTACATTTAATTTAAATTATTTAAAAACAAATTTATTTAAGTTTCGTAATATGTTTTTCCTGACTGAAAATTTAATTTCCCCAACTTTCTCTAACCTACAGAACAGGCCTATGTGTTTGCACGGACTTCTCTTTTAACAACGGTTTTGCTAAAAAAATATCATGAACCTACTGCAACCTAGTAATAATAAATTTTTAAAAATAACTTAAATCTACTTTAACCATAACGTTAGCCTTGCTCATGGCGTGTTTTTATTTAATACAAGTATTTTGGGCTTAAATTGCACTCGAAAATAGCGGATCTATTTAGAAAGCTAAATCTGGAGCCGCTTCTATCATTGAAATCATCCCTGAAGCGGCTTCAACTCGAAAATTACAGATCTAGGAAGGCGGAATCTTGGAATCGTTCCCCTCATTAAAAACATCCCCGTGATAGCTAGAACTCAAAAATTATGAATCCTAAAGACAGACTCTTTGAGTAGCTCCCCACTCATTAAAAACACCCCTATAATATCCAGAACTCAAAAATTATATGCATAAGTAAATTCCCACTGTTTCGTACTTTATTAAAACAATTAAATAATTATTGATATTGTCAAAATAATTATTTGTTGGCGTTAAAGTCAGTGTAGTTACTTGTGGATGTAATTATCTGCCGGCATAATTAGTTGTCGGCGTATTTACCGTCTATTATTACCGCACGGATCTCTCTTTTGACGACGGTTCTGCTAAAAAAATAACTTAAATCTAATAAAATAGACCTACGTCTTTGCACGGACCTCTCATTTGGCGACGGTTTTTTTTTTTCTAAAATATATCTTAAACCTATAGAACAGATTTGTTGTCGCACGAACCAGTCTTTTAAAATAAAATAAAATAAATTTAAAATTTAAAATAAATTTGGTAAAAAAATCGACCAATCAGAGTGTTTCTTTTTTTACCAAAAAATTACACGCTGAAGCAGGAGCAGCGTGCTGGGATTTTATGTATTAGGATTAAATACAATGTACTTAAAAGCAACTATAACTTTCAGTGGCGGATTTATAGGGATGCTTAAGATACTGGAACATTAGAGCTCCAAAGAGGCCCCCAAGACCATACTAATTATTTTATAGAATTTAGTTTGTTTTCCCTTTTTAAGCTTCAGTTGCCTTTCTTTTGTTTTTTAGATAATCTATAAAATAATCTGTGATATGTGGTTTAGGTAGTGATATTCGCTATATTCACCATATCAATATTTTAGAAAACCTAAAAAATACACACACACTTGCTAGAACTGAAATGTTTAGCTAGAACTAGAAAGTTATCACAAATAAAATACATTGTAAGTATAAAATACCGCAAATGTTTAGAAAAAACATTTCATAATTTTTTTTTTAAACATATGTTTAAATGTTTAAAACATAAAAAAAGCGTAGGAGCAAGTATTTCAGGTTATTTCAAAATCTTAACCCAACACGTCAGAGCTATGACGTCTGTCGTTACCACCACATAAAAATGAAATTCTAATTTATCACATTATGCGAATTACGATTTTTATTTGTATAAGTTTGACAGTTCAGTATAATGTGACGTCAATGCTCATGACGTGTATTGGTTAGGGATTTAGAAACCCTATAGACTAGAAGCAGAGTAACATGTAGCGCCGCGGTGTCGAAAAATAAATTAAACTGTTCTACAGTTTATTTTACTTTTCGACACCGCGGCGCTGTTGTTCCATTTAAGGACTCATACTGGCGAGCAACCGTACCAATCGATGTGCTGTTTGAGATATTAAATTTTCTCAAAAGAGCAATTTAAATCTTTTGTTTGCGTTTGCGGTTATAAATTTGCTCAAAAAGCTTGTTTGAGTGAACATTTACTCACTCACAACGGAGAAAAGCCGTTCAAATGTTCAAATGTCAAATTTGATTACATGTAAATGTGTTCTACACTTTATTTACGATTTGACCACTACGGGCGCTAGTAGTATTATTTTCCTTGACTCCACCTCCCTGCTCCTAGTCTATAACAGTATATTGTTTAATTGGAAGAAAAAGTAGGACATTTATAGGATGAACCTCAAAAGTACGTTTGCTCTAAAATCTAAATAAAACATAATAGTTTTTCTTCAAACGTAAGATTTAATTAACATTATATTACTTTTATTGCCGGGACTAAAAGTTAGGCAAAAGACGTCGGGCGGCACTAAAGTATTTTAGTGTAAAGTAAAGCAATTGTTTTCAGAATAGTTTTTTGACGTTTGAAAAATGATAGCTAAATGATTAAAACTATAGTGCCAAATTCCCCACCCGGAATTATCTTTGATTGGCTGAAAAATTTTTGAAAAAAAACAAGGGGATTCCCTGTTGCAACCTCGTCAATTCTATGAAAATATAAACTCTAATTGATTAATTTCATTATAATTGTTAAGTAGAAATTATATCCAGTCATAATAAACACCTTCTTTTACAATTCACCGTCATTTGTAGCAAATAGCAACAAATATACGTGCACATTACAATTATTGGAAAAACAATCACGTATCCATAACTATCTGACAAAATCTTAATAGCACAAAATGGGTATGATAAATTTATGCATTACGTAGGTAAGAATAACGCAAAGAACTGAAACGAACAATAGATGAAGCATAAATAAATGTTAATGCATCACGATTGAGTACAAAACCGAATGACCTTTACATTCCAAATAGGGAGAAAATACTCTTTTTCCGCATGCTCCATATTATTGCAAAATTATTTTACTGCATTACACCTAGTCCGCAATCTCTCTTTGGATTATAAAAAATTAATTAATTTATTCTTAAAGAATGTAAAAATATTTGAAGGTCAATAGAGTTTGCGAGCAATGATCTTTCTCAATTGACGAAACTATAATCAATGAAAATGTCGGTGAAATTTTTTTTATGAGAATAATAAATAGGTATAAGTACATTTAAGTTTTATTTTATCAAAATTATGTCTGCAAATTTTAATACAAAATTATTTGAAATTGTAATTAACATCGTTGCGTGATAATGCCTTTTTAATAGAAATAGTCTATTGAAGGTCGACATACAAAATAATGCGTGTTTTGACGTATGAAATAATTTATTAGTATATTAAACAATTTAAGGTTAAATATATTGACAATGTATGTTATGTACAAAGAATGAAAGACTTATTGGAGCATTGCTTATCAACATAAAAAAAGATAATGAAACGATTAACTCGGTTCGAGGACATTAAGGCACCCTCGATATTAACTAAAAAAATCGAAATTGGTGACCCCGGCGCGTTACCTTTATAAAAAAAAAAATTAAATTAGGAATTCTAATCGAATATTCAGATTGCAATGAGGGTACTATTTAATCAATATGCATTCGGTCGAGCTAAATAAAATTGTGCCAATGCACTACAATTTTTTGACCTTTCAACTGGGTACTAAAAATAACGAAGATTATGAAATAGCCTAAATATTAATTTATTTAATTATTAACATTTTTTTTATTGGTATTGTAGATTCAAACTTATATAATAATCTAACGCTTTCACTTTTAACTTTTTTTTTTAACTACTGGCCGACTTATTATCGATTTCGTACAACACCAGTGAGTGGGTTAATACACTGCATTTCGGCACTCGTTAACCTAATAAGGCCACTAGGCCACAAAACAATTTAAAAAACAATTGGTGTGTTACGCAAAACAAACAAGTACGTCTATTACGAATTATGTCTTTTTCTATTTTACTTTTTTTATTACTAATTTTTGACAGAACGTTCTGCTGCGGATTTCTAAGCCAGCACAACTATTCGAACAGTGAAGTCAAGCGAAGCCGGGTGCGAAGCTAATATCTACTTCGTAAATAATAAAATTAAAATATGGATATTGCTCGGAGCTAAATAAATGATTATTGAAAACTTCTCGGAAATTACACTGCTACCAACTAATGTAAAAAATGATTGGATGGCTTTGTAAACAAAAGTTCAATTAAATAAACAAAAAGATCGATACACTAAAAAAATTAATCTAATATGTCAAGGCCACCAATTTATTAATAGAAAGTTGACCAAATTCATTTTTTGTAACAATTTTAAGTGGCTCAACGTAAGTTATGTCATTTAATGGTAACTTGCTTTTATTTGCATGGCAATTAAAAAGATTGCAAAAGAGGTGAACGAACTAAAAATAATCTCATCGTTTAAATAAAAAATTAAAAATAAATTAAAAGTGCATTTCTCATGCATTATCGGTGCATTATAAACAAAAAACTACTTTCAAGGAGAAAAATTTTTAAGGACATCTCCATGAAATTATCTAATTTTAATTATTATAGTTCTCGTGTATGTAATAAAAGATTAAATAAATTTCCCGGCATTGTCCTTCTACGGCGCGGTCAAATTTATATGCTAAAGGAGAAAGCCTGTTTACGTTCCCTGATAGCTTCTAATGGATTTTGTAATGAAGCACAGTTTGTGTGTCGTAAAATTTGTTATCATTAAATTCGGCAATTATATTGGCACCAAAGATCGTTATTAAAAAGTACTTTACTTACGAACTAGTAATGTTAAGGGGTCTCACCACCCTGAGATTTTCAAAAAATCGAAATTTTAATTTTTGGCTAGATATATTGTTTATACTTTTAAGAATATTTTAAAAGTTGAAACACTTCAAAATTCAAATTATTTTCACAATTTATAACAATTAAAAACATATTTGGTTTTAAGAGGCAAACGCAATCCTGTTTTTTCTTTTGCATTTTTCTCAAAACTACATTTTTCAAACTGGTGGCCAAAATATCTCAGGATCTACTTTTAACCGATTTTGCTAAAATTTGAACCACATATTTTTAATAATATTATCTAAGGTGTACCATAGGATTATTTTAATTAATCGATTTTTAATCGATAAAAATCAGAGTTTTTTTTCAAACAGCTATCGTTTCTACAAAAAAAATTAGAAGGAAATTTTCCCTATGCTACATCTTAGCTATTACCTTTCTGTATAAGAAAAACATTAATTTTTAATTTTTCGATGATGCCTAACAGAGAAAATACTTCCACCATCAGCAAGGATTTTCAAAAGAGGGTCTTACTTGATGGCTCATACTCCATCAATTTTTAATATTTTTTATTCGTTTTTATGCCAAATTATTCATAAAACTACTATGTAAATGTGTAAAATAAAAATTATTTTCTATATTACTTAATACCTGCGTTAGAAATAAAATTACTTTTTATACCTATTTCTCCGAACGCCAAGGTGGTGAAACCCCTTAAAACATTTTTCGTTGTTGCCAAAGCAGAACCCATTAGTAAAAATTACAATAAAGCACGTTTTACAAAAACCACCAATTCTAGTATTTAAATTATTATTGTAAAAACTTGACAAGTCACTATTAAAATTACATAAAATTCCAGGCAACTCATATTGGTAATCGACTTGTTTTAATTGAAAATTGATTCGGTGTCTGTTAACGGTGAAATAAATTTTTACTGATTTTTACAATTATTACAAAGTAATGAATGTTTAATTGATTGATTGACCGTTATTCAGTAGTCACTGAACCGACGACGACGTAGGCAAATATTATTTAAGCGATAAAAACAACAAATTAAATTCCAAGTTGTATTCGCAACAAAATCAGTTAAATATTAAATTAAATGTTTGGTTTTTCAAAAAGTTTTCCGCATTTTTGATGAAATAAATCAATATTTTTCGAAATGTAATTCGAATCTCCTAGTGATCATCAAGGCACAACTTCACAATGAGAATCTTACTCTCTTTCAAGAGGCAAAATCTCTTAACTATCAACATTCATTGTTATAAAAGTTTCATTGTTGTACAAAATTATCTACGGTTTTAATTGGCCAAGAGAAATTGTACGGTAAAATGTTACAATGACTTTTACATTAAAGATTTTAGTTTTGAACAAATTTTAAGCTACATCATTTATATTTAAAATAACCTTAATTTATGTTAAAATGAATTATTAATGAAGTAACATTCGCATTTATAAAGAGCAAATTTTTTTCAAAATAACTGAAGAATGATGAAATTTTAATTACTATAAACTCAGCCTTTGAATTGTTTTAAAATACGTCGTTTTGCGCTCTTTACGTGATAGCACTCAAATTAATTAGACGAAAAAAATTTTTTATAGCGGATTATGTTTAATAATAAATTCGAGTCTACTTTTATATACACGTTTAGGTCCGATAATCAGAATATAAAAAACATAAAAAATCAGAATGTCTTGCTTTTTTGAACTTGGTAATGTTAACTCGTATAGTTGATGGAAGTTTAACCTTGACGGTTTATAATAATAATTAATAGAATTTTTTAATGAATTAAAAATGTGATTTATTACGTTTTTATAATATGCTAATTCAATGCGGAAAACTTGTACAGGAAAACTGTCGTTCGTGCTTTACATTGTAACACAATCGGAAACAACGTTTAACTTTTAACCATGTTAATTTTCTTAATAATTATTAACTTCTTTTAAATGATGGTAAAGGCCAACGATCCCTCCAAGACGCTCATGCGTATCCATGCGAAGATGTGCAATCCCACTTTGCTCGAAATTTTTGGTAAATTTTCATTATTCCGAAATATCGATTGTTAATTGTCTCGAATCACGAATGTCTGAACTACGAATCGATATTGTATTTTTGAACAGAGATAATTGAGAACTTAAAAGTAAATATTTGTTATTTTATAAAAACTTCAATAAATTTATATGCAAATTAGTAGCTATTTAGGTCAAAGTTTAAAAATTCACAGCATCAACAATAACATAATTGAGAACAACAACACAAATTTGATAGGCTTATCTCGACCGTTTTAAAGGAACCACGCGAAGTTTAATTCATTCACAGGTACCTCGGTGGTTTGCCACTGGCAAGGATCGAACCGGGTTCTTATTAAATTTAAAATTGTTTACCTACAATTTAATTAATTACGTACTACATTCGATAATTAGCATACAATGCGATAGGCTTTTGCTTTCGATTGTCATTGCGTGCGATGTTGTCCAATATTAATTGGTTTTGCAATAATTTGGAAATTGAAGATGACATTTACACCAACTTAAAGCCTTCCATGTTAAAAAATTTAACACTTAAATATTCATAAGTTTGCGGTTTTAGAATGTTTCAAAAAAAAGTCGGAAAAGTTTGGAATGAGAAAAATAGTTTACCTACAAAAAGTAACTTACTATTGAGTGAAATATCGAAATGTTTAATTAAAAACGAAAACTTTTCACAAAAATGTACAAACTTAAACAGCAACCACTATCGATTTAAGAATTAGCAATACTAAAAACAAAACTTATAGAATACAACCAAGTAGTGTGTGTATGTAAATGGGTCGTTATTAAAATACAATAAATCTAATGAGCCAACTTTTAAATTTTTTAAAGACAAATTTCAACATTGTTGTTGGTTACGATTGAATTGCTAATGAAATTAATTAGCTAATGGAATTTAAAATGCTATTCTCCAAACCAGTCTATTCTTAGTCTATTGCTGGACAATTGGCCTTTCCGAATGAGAATGACGTTTGACAACTACAAAAAAAAGTTTAAAAAGTGACAAATTCGTACCATACACCAAACGATCACACCGTAATAATATATTCATACTTATATATTATTATTATTATAATAAAAATTGACATTGGCACGAAGACAAATAGCATTTAATCTAGTCTAGATTTTTCTTATCTGAAACATTTGTTACTGACGTGAAAATTCCTCAATAATAACTATATATTTTTCTGTTCTATCAAAAAAATCTATGTTACTGATGAAAACATTGTATTGACACAAAGACATAATATGCTTCCGTAAACAAAAGCAACGCCGAAACTGAGTATAAACCAAATTTAAGTGCGGTTCAAAGACCTCTCCATCTTGTGAGATTTTAAAAATCGGATTTCAGATAGATAAAATTTAGCAGACCCCCCCCCCCTCTATTAACTGCGTTATTGTTATAAATATTCGGTTTCATGGTTAAGTTTATTTTAATACTTTTGAATTGGCTTTCCTCTGTAACATTCGGCATTGGATTTGAAGTGGAAAAATATGTAAAAAAAATTTGATAAGATCAAGCGAGGGATAAAAGCTTGTTATGCATTTTAATATTAAAATCGAAATTTGTTTATTCCTTTTAACCAATTAATTAGGCATTTGTGGATATATTTAAATTTTAAAACACGCAACGTCGCCATGATGGGTGATATTTATAGAAATATATTTTTGATTTTAATTATCACCTACGTGAATGCATACCGCAGTAGTATTTCAAAAAAATTGGAAATATTAAACAGGTAGTGTATTAATTCATACCACTGACGCAAAATGAATTTAATAAAAAACTTCATTTCTAAGCCATATAAGGAAAAGCCAAGTTCAATCGCCTGAAAAGCTGAAGAAATAAAAAAAACTAATTATTCGCAATAAATGGCGCATATTTTCTAAAATAAAACCATAATTAATATTGAATGCGTTACATAAACCCACGCAGCAAATTAAAATACCTCATCGAGTGGGTCCTATTTGCAACAAGGGGGTGTTCGGCCAACTATTAATAGAGAAATTAAATATAAAAAATGAATAATTTATGTATACAATGCGATAAGCAAGATTGAGCGTGACTAATAAATTTTTCTCAATTAATTGTTGCAAATAATTCATTGATTAACTGTAATACGTCTCGAAACAATACAAAACAAACACATAACGCTGCTCCGGGCAACATATGACTCACAAAAAATAAATGATTGTTTTAAATTCGTAGTCTTTCCGTCAATTAGCGCCTACTGACAGACGTACAGAGTTATCTGTCACTGTCAAGTTGAAAGTAACAATCAAAATGAAAATCTGATGAAAAGCTTCACAGCTATCAGGAGGAGTTCGATATGGTAATGAATTAACAGCAGACTATCGGTTCATGCTATCGAAGTTGCACTGTACCATGTGTCTGGATAACCCGCTTTTTAATCGTTTAGTCTAATCAATAGTAGATAATTCAGTCTACTTGTGAACTAAGTTAAAATTTATAACATTTTCTGTAAAAGCTTTAGTACGAACGATAAAGCTCCAAGACCTATAAGATGGATTATGTCAAAATTGATTTAAACAACCACGGAGTTGAATTTTGAATTAAACATGAGAATTTCCAAGCCTGATTTACGAAGAACAATAATTTAAATCAATTAACTAATGTCTTGCAGATTTTACTGCAGAAAATTTAGAATAAACTTTCAAAAACAGCAGTTCACTCTTTGTTCCATATTTAGATAAGCGCACAAGTGACGTTTAGCCAACAAAGAATGGTTTGCCACAAAGATGGGTAGGTCCTCTTTGTGGAAGATTATTATTGTCTCCAGATACCACTCGAGATTTTTGCAAAATAAAAATTAGGGCGAGAAATTCAATTTTTCGCTTGGTGTAGAGAAATTCGATAACGAAGGCGACAAAATTTGCACTAGAAACCTACCCTACTGGTTTTGTTTACATCAATCAATAATTATAACTTCTATCCGAATGAGCCTTAATATTTAAAAAATCGAAAATCAAACAATAATAAAATGAATTTTTGCACATTATTTGAATAATTAATAAATGAAACTAGTTAACCTAACGGAATTGGATTAAATCTGTGGTCGTAAGAATCGCAAATAATTGATAACTTCTTTTATAAATAAAAAATTAACAACAAAGATTCTGCATACCTTTAAACGACTAAGATTGCCATCACGAGCGGCATTATATACAACGCTTTTATAATCCATTTTTATGTAAAATATTCACCCACACTAAAACAGTAATGTCTAAATCCAATTTTTTAACATCACTCCCCGCTAAACATAACAACAATTCAACACCAAGTTCACTACTGATAGCATTCAGCAGTGTTGTATTTCGAACCCGACCAGAACAAATCAGATGTGTATATATTTAGACCTAGCACAAAGCAGCACAAAGCACATATAGCCAAGTTCTAAACCTTTCATTTTAATAACACTTGATATTCATCCTACCTCTACCTACTAACCCAAAGATGTAAGTGAAGCACATGTTTACCGAAACCTTACAGATTCCTGTAAAATTGGCTACTTGGCTAACTTTCCACACCTTTTTTTCTAATTATATTAAAATACAAATAACGATCCAGTTGATTATGTAACTTATTAATCATTCAGATTATTATTTCTTTAAATATTTATTAAAAAATAATAACAAAATTCCGTTAGTTAAAATATCTATCACAGCAGTTCTCAACAATTTAATAGAAAAATGCTTTCGAGTTTTGAGTTTAGCTTCCTCTACTTTTTAGGTTGGCCAAAAATTTGACTAATCAGAGGTGGGTCAGAAAAATCGGATATCAGCAAAATTTCGTGCCTGATGCCTTCTCGATTTTTGTTTTCTGCATTTATTGCCTCTTATCACTTATATTTCGAAGACAATTGCTTTATGCTCTATCTGGGATTAAAAGAAAGATTTGCTTAGTTTATTGTTTTGATAAAATTTTGATATTATGATAATAGCGATCTACTTTTTTCTTTTATTAGTTTATTTTTATTATTTTCTTGGAATAAATTAAAATACTGCCCCTATTAAGTTCCAGGTAAAAATTCTTTTATTTGTTTATTTTCATTATTTTCTTGGAATAAATTAAAATACTGACCCTGTTAAGTTCCAGGTAAAAATCCTTTTATTTGTTTATTTTCATTATTTTCTCGGAATAGATTAAAATACTGACCCTGTTAAGTTCCAGGTAAAAATTCCTTTATTTGTTTATTTTCATTATTTTCTTGGAATAAATTAAAATACTGACCCTGATAAGTTCCAGGTAAAAATCCTTTTATTTGTTTATTTTCATTATTTTCTTGGAATAGATTAAAATACTGACCCTGTTAAGTTCCAGGTAAAAGTTCTTTTATTTGTTTATTTTCATTATTTTCTTGGAATAGATTAAAATACTAACCCTGTTAAGTTCCAGGTAAAAATTCTTTTATTTGTTTATTTTCATTATTTTCTTGGAATAATTTAAAACGGTGGTTCCCAAGCTTATTTATGTCACGCCTCCCTTCTACCAAAAAGAATTATTTTTTGTTTTTTTTGCTTTTGTTTCGTCACCACCATGAAAATGCTTAAACTTATGTATATTCCAACCGTGTTAAAAATACAGGTGGGTATCAAAAAAATAAAAATTTACAAATTAAATTTTTTTTTAACTACACAAGTGGCTTGCGCTCCCCTTTGTAGGTCTGTGCGCCCCCCACATTGAAAACAGCTGCTTTAAAATGTTGACCCTGTCAAGTTCAAGGAAAAAATTCTTATATTTGTTAATTTTTATTATTTTCTTAGAAAGTGGAAGAAAAAAAATTAAAACCTTCAAAGCTATGTTCGGGGACATTTTTGGGACTCTAGTTTTTTTTGAAAGCTGTATTACAGGCAACTAAGTATAGTCTATTAAATATATCTTATTTTCAGTCAGCGTCCCAAAAATTGTATTATGTTTCTCTAACCATTAATATTGATTTCCAATGTCAGGAAGTCAGAAAAGAGAAAATAGCTTTCCTCTTTTAAATTCAATTATGGCCGATATTGGGTTAAGTATACAATATTACAAGGGGTAAATATGTCGAAAATTTTGAGTACACTTATTTGGAATTCCCTTGGAAATCTCAGGAATTCCTTGGAAATCATAGAAATTCTTTAGATTGGAACTAGGTTGGAAATCAAAGGAGGATCCAGGCGAAGTTCATAGAGAGGGTCAACGAGGAGTAGTGAGGAGAGGGTAAATAAATATATTTCGATGAGAATTTAGGTATATTTTTGAAATTACAAAAGAAATTTAGTAGATTTCGTTGGTTTTTGATAGTCATAAGGAGAGGATTAGATAGCCTTGTTACCCTCCTCCCCTTGCAAACATTCTTGGTAAGCTAACGTAGAATATGGGAAATACTTTTAGAAAATTCTATTATTTTAGGAAATCGAGAAAATCTTAGGAAAGCCAAGGAAATATCAGAAAATTGAATCATCAAGTTTTCCTTCACTTTTGTATTTCACGATTTCCCCTCGGTTTTCCAGCAACAAACTGCGGAGAAATTATCAAAAAAATCTAGTGTACTAGTGAAGAGAAATCTGAAGTTATTTGAAGAAATTCCGAAAAATCTCAAGAATTTTAGAATCTCAGAAAATTTCAAAAAATTCATGGAAACTTTAAGAATTTCAAGATAATCTCATTAAATTCTAGGAGATTTTAGTAAATAGGAAATTCAAAGAAATGCAAAGAATCCTAGAACATTTTTAGAAATTCTTGAAAAAGGAATATCAAACGAAATAAAAATTTTTTTCAAATTTTTCCAAAAAACCCAATTGGTTTTCTACTTAGCTAAAATCGAGGGGGAAATCTGTAATGGAAGTGAAAGGAAATCTACAGAAAACCTGAAAAATGTTAAGAAATCTCAGGAAATCTAAGAAAATCTTTGAAAAATAGAAAATGTAGAAAATTCTAAGATATTAAAAAAATCTAAAATATCCTAGAAAAGTCAAGAAAATCTCAGAAAATCGAATGTCCTTCTGTTTTCCCTTCTTTTTTCCCTTTCCCTAATTTCCCTTCTGTTGTACACAATAGCAGATTCAGAAGAAATTCATGGGTGAGGTAAATCTCTATTATTTTGATAAGAATTCACCTTGTTGGAAATTATTGGAATTTTTTGAGAATCTTTAGAATTCCATGGAAATCATTGGAATTCCGAGTCCTGTGTGCAAAATGATTTTTAGATATTTACCTATTGCAAAATTATTTATATATATTTGTGAAAATACTTTGAAGTCGTCCATAAACCATGTATACATTTTGGTATACATGTTTATTACGGCTTCCTGTTAAACATACTAAAAGTCCCCGTCGAAATCTGTTGCGCTCGAGCCGCTATGTTGGAAAAAAGATACACTTCTTTAGTTTCTTGTCTGTATCTCGGCAGCTTGTGCTGATACAAAAAAAAATTTAAGTAAAAATTGTAGTTTATTAAATATCTTTCAAAAAAGTTGTATCTCTAATACTGTAGTTGTAATTCGATGTTGCATACAGAAGGTCTTTTTGCAGCTTTGTTTATTTTTTCATGGTGGAAAATCATTTACCTTTAATACTGACTATTTCTCCAGTATAAAGAGGTATAAGAAAGATATGCGTCGCATAAAGTTTCGTCACTAGTAAGCATGGAACATCGTGCAAGATGCATCTCCATTCCAATGTAAATTAAAGCTAAAGTATTGGAGATACAAAGAAATGTATATTAACTTTTTTGAAGAAAATTTAATAAACTACAATTTTTACCTGAACTTTTTTTTGTATCAGCACAATCTGCCGAGATATAGACAAAAAACTGAAACAGTGTACCTCTTCCTGATCTAAGTACTGATCGCCATAAAAAAATATTAAAATGGTTTTATCCAACAATAATTGTTTTCCAATATCCATCGTACAATAATATTATTATTTATTAGTATTTGCGTATGAAAAATTAAAAATTTGAAAAACAGGAATCTGTATCGTGCAGGTTGCCAGTAATTTTATTTGACAAGAGATGTCGCTAAGATGAACAGTGGTTCTCAAATTGATTTCCCACACGTTGACTTGACAAGTGAGTGTCGGTAAATAGCGGGGTGGAGCAACGTTAAATCTCTTGTTTTATTGGTAGAATTAGGTATGACGCTAAACCGAACAACCACGTGGGTTCTGTTATTTTGCTACCCGCGGGACAGGGCAGATGAGACCGGTCTTAGGGCTATGTTATGTGTATTGGTGGATCTGTGGCGCTTCTTCGCGTGAACAACGGATTTTGCGCGTTGAAAGTGTAAAAGTTGATTTGGTATTTTTATAAAAATTTAAATGTAAATGTGTCTTTGTTGCGCGAGGATCTGGTGTAATTTTTCTCTTTTAAAATGAGTTTTTCGATTAAGTTATTGTCGTGACTTTTGGTGAAAACATAGAAATAGGTTTTTTTTCATAAATTTTACCTCACGATTGGATTATTGATGTGATGAATCGCCGGTAATAGTGAAAGCAGCGTGGTTATAGCCGGGACAGCATAACAATGTACCCCACCCCCACTAGACACCCATCTGCCGCGGTAAGTGGTTATTTAGTTTTCTCCCGTCTGCGCTTTATTCCTCTCCCTTACCCATCATCTAACACCACGATCGTGTAACATCGCAACCCTTAAATATTCTCCGCTGTCTAATTCGTTAAATAACTATTACCCCTTCATTAGTTAGACCTATTACCAATTAATAAACTTTATCGTTATTGTCCCACAAACTACAAAACTTGAAAAATTACCATTCGTTTGACGATTGTTAATAAGTTAGTGTGAAAATCACCGAATTATATTTCTTCGCAACTCTTGAACCAATCCAGACAATTTTTTTCTGCAATGCCGTTTTATGTGACAGTCTCGTTTATTTTTTTTCAATTTTTTTTTCTATCCACTATAGATGTGTCAGTTTTCTTCGCATTTACATGCATTCTCAAGGTGCAATCCTTGACGAAATCCTACCGTTTCTTATTTTTTTCTCCTCGTTTTCTGCCTTTTTTTGTTTATTATTCTAAGTGGATTTTCTTAAATCGATTTAATTCCGAGTTTCAGCCATAAATCTCTTCAACAAACACACAGGTAAAACACGGACGGAACAATGTCGTTCTATGGGTTCATATCTTAGGGGGCCGATGGGGCAATTTATCCACCACAACAAAAGAGTAGTAATTATTACACCACATTATATTATCATTTTAAAACTTTTACAATAGTTTCTTCCATTATCGATCATTATTTATTTATGTTCCAAAATAAATAAGCAAGAAATGATAGATCGGAATTGGATTGTAAATGAAGATAGCCCTTGTATATCTATGTATAGGTACAATATTAAAAATGTTATGATTTACAATGCCATAATAAACAATAAAATAATCTCAACATTTTATGTACCCACGTTAATAATATGCTGATTTTTATATTATATAAATAAACGCAGATTTGGTACCATATGCATGGGTATTCTGATTAAAATTAATTTGATTACTCGAGGACCACTCGTCCTGTACATAATATCATTTCATCAAATTATATCGATAAAAAATGAAATTCTTCGCAAGAAGGAACGACTACTTGATGGTTCTGGTTTCCTGAGCGAATTAACGATTATTTTCATCATAGACAATATAGAAAAAATATTTTTTTTATTATTTTAATTGCGAAGGAAACACCATTATGTTTTTGGTAACAACCCTTGGTAACAACTATAGTGGTAAATTGGCACAACACATGGGGGAAGCAGATGCTACCTTTCAGAAACATTTTATTCTCCGATATGCATAAATGTGAAATTTCAAGGAGGAAGTTATTTTGTATTCTAATATTGTATGGATTTGTACTTTATGGAAATTTGACGTTTCTATTATGTATTTCAATATTTTTCTTATTGAATTTTTTATAGCGGTATATTGCTCTATATATTTGATTTTATGAAATTTCCTAAAATTAACAATTTGAGACTCCTGCGCCAATTTTTCTAGTCAAAATTAATTACTCTAAATATTAATAAATATTTAAAAGCGACAATCGTAATACAAAGAGCCATATTATATAATTTTGAACACAGTCACGTTCTTTATTAGGTTTTTTTTGCCCAATATTTTACACGCATCATCTATAATTGACTGTCTTGACATAACACCGTTCGTTATAATATAAACCGACTTGTCCAAAGAATCGCAACCTCTTTGTGAAGCTTTTCGCTGGTTTTGACGAATGAATTTAAATCTACACGTGGGTGGGTGAAAAAATAACTGTGAATTAATCAGATGGGTGTGCTAAAATCATTCATTACATAACATTTATGCACTTAACAACTTCTAATTGTTTAACCAGATTGTTAAAATGGGTCGCGATCGATTAGCATTCGTATGCGCTCCTAGGCGAGTGAGTACACTTGTTGACTAAAGTAGTCATACGGATTTACTATCGGAGTAAAAAGTTCTGACTCCCGACTTTAAGAGCGAATAAAATAGACATGCAGATCCTGTATGACAAGGTTCATTGTATGTTTATAGTTAAAATTTCATAGTTACCACTGTATGAATTATTATTGCTTAAATTGTACATAAGCTTTTAAATAACTTTATGTAGAAAACAAACTGCATAACATAAAATTTTAGTATGTTATACATCATTAAATTCTTCATCAACCTGATGTACTTATATCATAAAATTTTATCAATAACTTTTTACTCCGATAGTAGTTGTATTGCATTGCAAGAGCTTGCAAGCATCGATGAAATTATAAAATTATTGAGGGGCAAAAAATAACTTAATAAAAATATTTTTATAAAAGGTAGATAGGTAGATACTACCCTTAAAATAAAAAATAGAATCATTTTCTTTCATTATAATAATTAATTTCCAGTATAATAACACGATCCTCCCGTTTCGCCGATGACAGAAAGCTTTAATGAATGCTTTTACCCCAGCAGGGTTCTTTTCCGGCACCAAAGATGCATATCGCAGACTGACAATTTATTCTTGCACTTTTTTGTTCGTGTTGTTCTCAATTATTGCGGCTTCTTTTCACTTTCATTACACAAATTAAATTTGCCTTGAAATATACCTCTCGTTTATTGTTTTTTATGGTAATTATTTAAGACATAACAAAAATTGCGCTGTGTAATTTTAAATAAAATTCAGAAAAAAATTAAATTGAAAAGGTTCCTCGTGGAAGCAGAACCGGGTTTATTGTTGAAATGTTTGGTACCGCACGATTGTAGGTACTCGAGAATCACTGAACATAAAGGTCGGGAGTACCTCACCGAAATTGATACGGCCACGAACAGCGGCGTTTACAAAATTTCGCACAAGGGGGTCCTCGTGTTTATTTACCTAAACGAAAAGAGCAATAAAAAAGTTTGTAAACCTCTGCTTTTAACCTTAAGAATTTTAACATCGTGTCACGGACTACCCTATATAGAAGTTGTTCAGTTTGGAGTATCAATAACAATAAAAGACAAAATAAAATCACCCTCTAAACTTGAAAACTAAATTTCCAATCTATTATCTAACATTCAAAATTTAAAAGTTGTGTGCGACCGTAATAAAACCTAAGCACAATTAAGGAATTGATAGCTAATCAATCGAAACTTCATCCCCGTTCTATTGTTCTTCACGTTTTACGTTTTGCAATCAAAAATTTAATATTGGAACTAGAAATAAAACTGTTTATGTTTGGTAATTTAATTGATTATATATGGCACGAGTAACCATTTCACAGAAACGCATTAAATCGTTATGTAAAACATTTTTTTATCGAAGTCTTACGTGCTTTTTCTATCACGCGACAAAATTAATATAAAATGATATTGATTTTGCTATTGTGTTAACTTCTTGACGTGTAAAGCGTACTTAAAACGCCTGCAGATTAATAAGGACGAAAAAAATTTACATAATGCATGTTTATTTACGAAGTGTAAATTATGTGGCAAATGGTGCTTCGATAATTTTAATAAAATTACTTCATTTGCTGATAATATAAAATAAATCAAAAGATTTTTAGTTAGGGGGTTCCCCGTACCGTGATATTCCGAAGTCGGCGACTTTAACATTTTTTAATGATTAAAAAAAACTACAATTTAGGCGATGTGTTTATACTCGTATTTTATATTTTAATTGGCGAACAACAAATTAAATAATCATTAAAATGTCAATTCCTTTATTTTTTTATTAAAAATTAGCTTTTAAATGACCTGTAAATTCAATTACACTTTGAATAGTAATTTGATAAGTTTTACTAGACAATGAAACATTAAAATGTTATTATTTTTTTACTAGATAGTTCAACATTTTTTTCAAACATCCTGTAAATATGGTATATGAGTAACTTATAAGTTATAAGCAAGTTCCAGGCATTGTTATATTGTGATAATAATGTTTAAAGTAATTTTTATCATTAGCATTTCCTACGTAAGTATATAAATGGCATTCGTAATGGTTAAAGATAATTTTATATTCAACAATTTTGCACAAAAATAAAACACAAGTTTTATGTAAATTTAGTCTTCATTATTGCTTATTTTAACGAGTTTTACTAAATCCAACTCAATAGCCGTCGACTCATAAAATTTAGTCTTTTTATTTGTTTTTAAACTTTTTTATTTTGCAAATATAAATTTTTATTGTTAATAGAAGCTTTTTATAGCGGCTTGTTTGTGTTACTAGCGCATACTTTGATTTTTAATTGATTGTTGCTATTTTCTTTTTTGTGTTAGTTTCTTACTCTAAAATAATTACATTTATAGGCATTTAATTATTTACGCTACTGATTTTATTAGGCAACCTCCTTCCACTTGAACGCCACTAACTAACCTATAGGTACAATTAAATAAATTAAACTTTTTAAGATTTTTGTTAATTAATTCAATTCGGTGTTAAATTATTGATGTATTAGTACAAAATCATTTTGAGATTGATTTAAAACGTAAGTAGAACAGTGTTTGGAGATTTTTTTGTTGGAGAAAATTGTAAGTAGGTAATATCTTAAGGGGGTATTCTAGAGGCATGAATTTTCGGGCGGTTTTTGAAGCTCTGTACAAACGAAACAAAAGATAATTTTACTATCCATTTTTTTATCATTTGTTTATTGATATTTTAAGATTACATAAAAAATTAATCGAAAGTTGGCAAAGTGGGAGGTCCAAAAAATACTGGTGTGCATGATATCTCAAGTTCCAATGAACCGATTTATTTGAAATTTGGTATGAACGTTCTTGATACATTCCTCTATCGCATGAACTACTCTCAAGTCAAAATTTTGTTCTACTTTTCCATAGTTTATGCTATAGCGGCATCTACAACAATCATTCACACTATATTTCAAATAAATCGGTTCATTACAACTTGAGATATCGTGCACACCAGGATACCCTTTTTTTTCAAACCTCCCACTTTGCCAACTTTCGGTTAATTTTTTATGTAATCTTAAAATATCAATAAACAAATGATAAAAAAATGGATAGTAAAAATATGGTTTGTTTCGTTTGTACAGAGCTTCAAAAACCGCCCTAAACTCATGCCTCTAGACTAGAATACCCCCTTAAGGTAGTGGTGCCAAATCTTTTTCGAGTCGCGGCGCTCATTTTGAACTAAAGTTTTCCCATGGCGTTCGATCCTAAGTTTATGCATATTTTTTTCAAGTTATAGTTCTACCACGTTCTACATAAGCCCTCCTAATAGATGTCACATCTTATAATATTGAAAATAAAATTAGGTACCCGCAATCCCGGCAGCTGATTCACAGAAATAGTTAAATTCCTATTGAACGAAATAAAATATAAAAATTTAAAGCTGCATGGTAAGTTACTAGTATACTTGGTTATAAATTATTTTTAAATATATAGTACAACTTATTATTCGCGACAACTCGTTCTGTAATGCGTTCTTTTACCCACTCATTACATAAACTACTATTAAGTATTATGTATTAAGTAGTTTCTTCTTTTTTTTCAAGTGCCATACACTCTGCAGTGCGTAGACGATCACTTGGCAGAAGCCAAGATGACGTACTAGGGAATTTTGATTGATGGAGTGGTTTCCCATTGCTTTTTCCACTTGCGCTTTAGATCACAGTAGTGTATAGGCAGGGGCGGATCCAGAATTTTTTTCTGGGGGGGGGGGGGCACAAAGGGTCGAGACGGGCAAAAAGGGTTCTCAGATTTGGGACTGTCTCCTTGTTTCGTTGTTAATTTCAAGCGTCTGGGGTGGGGGGCACGTGCCTCCGTGCCCACCCCCTAAATCCGCCTATGTGTATAGGTATAGTGTATACGATTTGACCAGGATTTGACCGCGGTTACCCGCTTTACTTTATTATTTTATTAATTAAGGTATCCATTCCCTGATGAATATGCCTACTTCTATGAAGTCTTTACGATTCGTCTTTCGAGGTGAATCACTCTTCATCTTCTTATTTTCGGTATTATAGGTATATTTTCGCGTGTGCTTTGGTCTCATTCGTTAACTTTCTTCACAGTACTCTATCGTCGCATTTCTTTCTCCATTCTGTTATTCCCATATCTTTGAGGTCCTTTACCACTTCATCCAGCCATGTAGATCTTGTTCTTCCTCTATTTCTTGTCTCCCCCGGACTCCAGTCCATGATTTGCTTTAAAACATTGTCTGGCTCTTTTCTTGTTACGTGGCCAATGTATTTCACAATGTCTTCGTTTCCTAGTATTTCGGCATTTGTTCTTGTTCGGTATTCGTTTTCACCAATCTTTCTTGATCCTGTCATGATTCTAACTACTTTCTCTCGAAAATTCTCAGTGTTTCTTCCTCACCTTAGTGAGGTTTGGAACCTGTGCAGCATAAGTGACCACCGTTCTCACAAACGTCTATATACTCTTATTTTGGTTCTAATCAGTATCTTCTTGTTTGCGTGGAATGCTTTCTATCCAGCTTGGATCTTTTCATTCATTTCTGGGGTTCTTTCGTTATTTCTATTCAATTGGACTCCCAGGTACTTAGAACTATGCACCTCTTCGAACGTGAAGTTCCCAATTTTTAGTTCCTTGGGTTGTGTATTATCAATTCTCTTAAAGTTCATATACTTTGTTTTGTCTTTATTGATCTGTGCCATTCTTTGTTTTGATCTTGCTATAATTCAGATGTCATCTGCAACTTTATTATTAATAATAATTGTGTTATATAACTTCACAGAAACTCTTAGCTCGGTCATCCGGTAAATGACAACTCATCAACACAGATGGAAATCATAGAATTAATTATAATCGGTTTGATTTCCAACAGACAAACCCCTATTATTAAACTCGAAAATATCCCATACCATAATTGTGACATTTTATTACATGGAATAATAACCCCGGCGCAAATAACGCCTTTGGCGTTATTGGGATTCGAACCTGGGACCTTTAACGCAAAGATTAGAACTTTGACTAGTCAAAACTATAGCTTTTATATCTTAAATTTCATTTTATAAACATCCTCAATCCTCTTAAAAAATTACTTCAAAAGTGCAGTGATCATTTGTTTTTCTTTTTACGCAATCATTGCAATGAGGATGAACTACTTTGCTAATTAATCTGTTTTTAGCTGCGACGTTAGTAATGTTGTGGAATTAATTTGTCGAACAGCAAATTTTTGTAGATACTCATTCGCAGAAAAACAAATTTCAAACAAAAATTGTAGTTTTGACATTTTAATTAATATGCTTCTCATAATATTATATTCTATGGAGTCACCTTTAAATCTGGAAGCAGCAGGGCAGAATTGCGCAATTGGATTATTAGAGAATTTAAAAATATAAATTATTGAAAAATTGCTTAGGTAATTTTAATTATAAAATCTTAAGTTTCTAAAACGTAGCTTTATAGGTAACCAAGGGACTATGGAACAACCAAGGAGCTTAAGGGGCTTGGAGTCTCTTCTCTTCTTGGAGTCTCCCCCGCATTTGAATTTTATTAAATTATAGTTCGTAATAATATGTAAATTAATCTGAATAAAAATAATTACATTTTAGGTCTTTTTAAAACAATTTGAATTGTCCGAAATTTTGTACCGTATTTTGACTCATTTTCATAGAATGATAGTTGAAAATGGGGTAATGAAATGACCAGAAACGTCGGAGAATATAATTGGTTTAAAAAAAAGCCTAAAATTCAATTAATTTATTTAGATTATAATTATGTAAATAATAATCTCACCCTATGAATTACCCTTTTCTAGGATAAATTATACTTAAAAATGTAAACTTCTTATGCATATTTGGCAGCTTAAACTGATTTTGGCAAAATACTACTATATAATGAGGTCCAATAATATATTTTGGCAGCTTACCGTATTTAAGTTTTAATCTACATAATTTATGTCATATTAATTTTTTCGAAAAATTATACCGCACTCAGTGGCGTAACCAGAACCACACTTCCAATTTCGCCTTTTCCTAAAAGTTAATGACAAATTTTTAGCCCTCTGGTCGGGATTTTAACTCCTTTGGTACTTTTACGCCGCAACGGGGGCGGAGAGGGAGTTGTTGAGTTTCTAAAATTTTTACAAAAATCCTGAAGCGCAAACGCATAGGGTTTTCTCATTAAAAAGATGGAAACACATGAGAAACACCAAATTTAGTTTTTTCTTGCCGAATGTTCAAATTACACGGCCTACAAAAATAAATTTGTATTAAATTAACGTGACAACAAATGAATTTATATTTTTAGTGTGGGTTATTAAATTACTTAGATAGACGTTAGGGTGCAGAAGTAAATTACTTTTATCTCGTTTTATAAGGGTTGATTAAAAGGAAGCTTATATTTAATAATATATATATGGGCAACAAAGGCGTAGTAACTAGGCGCTCGTTCGTCGTCTTAAAAGAGCGAATTAAAATTATATATTTTTTTAGATTTCTCGTTTAATCGTATCATCTTACAACGTAAAACGGCTTGAATTTTCTAATTAATTTCGAATCGTTTGCGAACTGTGTTCATTATTCACCGACCCGAAAGCAGAAGAAACATTTGTCATTTTTATTTATATCCAATTTTGTCTTCTTCGCAGCTACACAATATCACTTCAGGTATTCACTTAATAGATTTTCAAAAATGTTACTATTAGTTTGACAAAGGAATTTTGGTAATCGATGTAGTTGGGTCGACGTCGGTTTATTTGTGAATGCGAATGATCGATTGTATCAATAAGAAAAAGTAATATGCAATTTATGTCACAATCGGGGAGCTGTTTAAATTTGAAACAACATATATTTTTGAAAATTCCAGTTTGTGCTCTTGTTAGTCGAGATGGTTCGAATTTAATATAATTTAAGTACAATAATATAATTCAACGATATGGAGCGCCAGGCACGATAAGTTAGGGTTAATACATATTAATGAAATTGTTTTTTGTCAACGCAAGTAATAAATGTAACCTAATTAACGTCACAATTTTTTGCCTAGTTATAATATTTCGAACGTGGCCAAAATTGGATAATTTTGACGCATGTTTTATGATCCCGTTTTATTATGCTTTTAATGTCGCCATGTAAAATTTATTAAATCGACGCTTAAATGTTGATTAAAAATTATGCGGACTGCAGGTATCGTTTTGTGCAACATGATTGGGATTAAAGGAAATTCTAACAAACTCGTTCCTCTTTGTCGAACCAAAACAAAAATTAGGGTTATGTTTAATTTTTAATTGCATGCTTAATTACGTGATTTTAGGCTAAACAAGAAAATTGTAAAAATTGTGATAGCACGTGAATTTTAAAGAGATCCGTCGGGAATATTTGAATACTTTGAAGCAGGCAATTGTAAATAACTGCACATCTCACCCCCCCCCCTGTCATAACCTCTATGTACGTGTTTATGTTGCTTACAAACGATCTCCTTTGCAGATGTATTACGTGCACATATATAGAAAATATTACGTTCATTTGTTTATTTTGGATCATACAATAATAATAATGCCTTCGTTAAAGTTAGTTGCGCAGATTAAAACATTCCGTGGTACAAGAAGAAAACAATCGCTCAGGGCTCCGATGCTTCCTAATTAGTCGGCGTAGTTCTAATAATCACGTATAAGATAATTACCGTATATTTATTGTGCATAAAGGTAAATTCTGTACCGAGCGCCTTTCTTCTTTATATTCATCTCAACTTTATTATCATCATTAGACATGCCATACACACTCGGTTGTATTATTAAGGCCAACATTTACATTGTTATTGCCGATATGGAAATTTATTTATCAATTTTTAAATTTGCTTAAAATAAAAATTCTTTAAACTAAATAAATGATCAAACTTGACTTTTCATATTATGTAATATCTTCTGTTTCACTGCTTTGTTATTGATTTTCACTTTTCTATTTGAATGGTTTGCTCTTCTTATGCTATATATGTAGGCAACGTAGGAACTAGAGAAACAATGCAGGAAATGTTTGATTCTCGAAAAAACAAAAATCCGAAAATTCATTAATAAATTACGATTATCCGGCTTCGTTCTTCTGCGGCGCGGCCAAATAATGGCGATGGAAAAGGAGACACAACGCTACACGATATAATCACGATGTCGGTGACGGCTATTACCCTTCGGTCAAGTTATAATAAAGTAGAGTTTTGTTCTCGTAACAACGAACATAGTGAATTGAAATATCCATATAGGGAAATTTGCCATCTTCAAAGTTTTAATTACTACATTTCACATGAAAAATTTTTAATTAAATAATGGTTAAATCGCGTTCCTATTCCTTCAATTTCCTTTTATTCTTCTAATTCATCAAATTACAAGGTATAAACGATTTTTTCTATTTTTAGGTAAAAAAATTACCAACTAATTAATTAACCAATTGATTTTTGAAAATTAAACATGAAAAAAGTAAGTGAAATATTTTCTAGCTTCCAATAAATTGAAATTAAACACGAAATTTTGTTCACGTAAATGTATTGTAACGTAGTTTATCCAATTTTCTTTTCATAATATTAATAAAATTTCGCGAAAACTTTTTCAATAAGCATGATTTGTTTCGTTTTGCACTTTGTAGATTAATAATGTGGACTTGTTTATTTTGCTTGGTAATTTTAAAAATTTAAGCGGATTTAAACGGATAAGGAAAAAAGTTGAACACGATATTTCTACGATGTGATAAATTATGATTAATCGTTGAAAGTAATTTACCATCGCAATTTGCGCTCCATCTCTAACATAAGTGAAGCATCGATATGTCATCATTTTCACTACGGCGCTTTTTTATTTTTCATTATTTATCGCGCTAACAATAAATAGCATTTTTTCGTAATATCATACATTAAAATTAATCATGTAACTAAAATAATACAGAGTTATAAATTAAGCATCTTTTAATGGTCGATTTAGTGCCTCATCAAGCAATTACTACATATTATTTTTTTTTTCACCGTAAATTATCGAAGGAATGTGCAATTAAACTTGTTTCGTATTTTAACCAAAAGAAAAACTCTTCAAGCCTAGTTAAAGATCCGCTTTTATGGCTCTCTTGTACTGTACCAAGAGATAATGGAACATCCACACGCATTGTGTAAAACTAATTGTTTTAGTCGCGCGGTGGTTGGCGCAGGTTTTCACATAAACCACACCCGAGTTCTCGTCCTGCTTAAAAAATATCCCGATGCTCGGTTCATATCATAGTTTCATAGTCAAGTTTAAATGATTTCTCTTCGGTCGCAGGTCGTGAATGGATTAACGAGATTTCGATTGGAAATCATTCGAAGAGCTTTATATCAGAAACGTTGGGATAACCATAACAAATACCATCAAAATCATAAGAACAATATTGTAGAAAATTAAATTTTCTCCAAAAAAGTCCGCGAAAGCATATATTTATTTTTATTAGTTTAGACGCCAGGGACATTCAAAGTCGCAGACTTTTATTCAAAAATTCTTACAATTTTTTTTCTGTTTTTTTCTATATTTCAAGCATCAATCCCTAATCGATGGTGATTTGTATGTGGGTGTCTGAATTTGGATGTCATTTAATTGTAAAAAAAATCAGTTTGAAATTGGCGTCAGACAAAATTAACCCAAGTAACCTTGTGTACTTATTAACAGTTAACAATTATTTTTGTAACATAGGTCTCACTTATTTTACAAGCCGCCCACATACAAATTATCTTTTAAGTTGGTAAATATACCGACCGGTACAATAAATAATTAAAATATAAATAGTAATTTCACCCTTTAATTGCGGTAGTAGATCAGTAATTGTTGGTAATTTTTGTTGCAGTTTAAACGTAAGCTAATGCAAAAATTACTATACTAATAATAAATTTTATAGTTATTATAAATGTTAATTAAATATTTTTATTGTACTTTTAGATAAGCCTTTATTTGCAAGCGTAATTACATAATATTTTTATGGGACTCCCCTATATATTACGTTTAATTTATTTCATAGTCCAGTTCGATATGCATCCAGGGTAGTTGGCGCTGTTTTTCATCAGTTTTGCGAATAATTTTGAATATTATAACTGCAGAAAATTTAAACTGTTTCGAGAGAAACTGTAGGAGGCATACCAACTACCACTAATTAGTCATTGGTGTAACACTAATGTGAGCCGAACTCTGACCGCGAGCCTGCATTGCTCATAAAGTCTTGTTTAATTGTTAAGGTTAACTAAATTGAACTTTTTTAATTTTACGTAGCATTTTTCTGTGTAAATTTTTATTGAGAATGCGTTCCGTCGATTATGATTTCTAAAATCCTACTATAAAAATTTGTTATCGGTTCCTATACTCGATAACGCACGCCAGACATAAAATCTGGTTGATTCGTAACAGGTTTTTGCAAAAAAATCTCATTTGCTTTCGTTTTATGGCGTGTTGATGAATTGGTAGCAATTTCTTGATTGTGCAATTTACATCTTTTAAATCTATCAAGCTGGTTGCGGTTTACGCTTTTAAATTAAGTTTGATAACTTATTTTAATAAGTGACAAATTGTAATTACTGACGATAATTAAGTCGTTCGAATTTTTAAAAACCATTCAAATTGATGGCAGATACAATTATTTCTGTAATAAACCGTGAAGTAATTTACATGCAAGAGAAACTTGCGATTTACCTTTACAAGTATGAATTTGATCCGGATCAAACGGATATGGGAAATTAATAAATTTGTTTTAATAAAAATTTACATCGGTCGAACCGGTCGATATTTCCAAATATTTTCACGTGTTAATTTTGTATGCGATTTCAAACGATTTCGAGTTGACTATATTAAATTATTTTAATGTTTCATGTTAATTATGACAAAAATATTGTTTAGACTTGTTTAATGGGTTTACTGTAATTGCGACTTCATATTAAATTATCAGTTTTAAGTTTATTCAATATACAATCAAATGTAACAATTGTTTGTGGGAAGTTTTTAAATAAGTATCCTAGTTGAACAATAAAAATTAAATTAGGTAAATTAACAATTAAATAACAATAGACTTATTTGCAATGCTTGTAATGTGCTTTAAGTGGAATTCATTTTCATACAAAAGTGGCTGATGGTTTCAGATCGACCCATAAGCTTTGATGAAAAATGAAAAAGGAAAAAAATTAATAAAACAACCTAATTAGTTTATTAAGTTAAACAAATTACTAATATATTTGAATTATTTAAACCAGATAATTTTAAAATGTTCGTTATATCATTAATAAGTCATTTCCTTAAACGAACAAAGCTTTCATTGTGTATACCGTGCGTTAACAAATTTTAATTAAACAAGAAATACTTTGTATACGAACAACTTTTGCATTTTTTATTGGATTATAAGGATAACCTCGTTAAAAAATATTATCTATGGCAATTTTTTTAAATGAAGTACTGTAAATTTACACAATTCACTGCTTTTAGGGTGAATCGTTTACGGTAGTTTAAAAGTTGAATTGGTTTCGATGCGCCAATTTGCATTCCACCTAAGGACAGTTAATTTTTAGCCTGCTGGAGTCGACCGACTTAGCTTCAATGAGAATTGGCGCGTTAAAAACGGGTTAAGTTCTGATTCAATTTAGGAACGATCTGTGCGGTATCTACTTCTCGCTTGACTCGCGAGTCAGCTAAAAAGTTCTGAAGAAAACAAAGAGTATAATTCGATTAATTTACAAAATTCTTTCGAAATAAGAACGCGTGTAATTGTCAAAACAATTAACGCGTCATAAGTAATTAGTAGCTTCCTGTTCGCTCGTATGATTACTACGACCGTGTTCACGAACCATTAACACAATACAAATAATGTAAACAAGCAACAGTTAACTTGGATTTTTATTATACAATGAAAATTGAACAAGGTTATAATTTTTTGTAACAAAACAACAAAAGTACCCGATGGTAATTACCAATATAGACAATCCAGTTGAGATACATAGAGGTAATATCGGTTGGCAGCGTATTTAGAAATTAATGACCCCCCTGACCTACAATGAAATAATTGTAATACCTAATAGTTGTTTAAATTCGAACAGGCAATTTATAAAAAACACCAGTGTAATAGAAAATAATTAGTTGTTTCTAATGGGCAAACTATTGAATATTAATCAACCTAAATATATTATGCTATTCTTATTTAGCCTAATAATTGGAAACCATAAAAATTTGCTGTAAACTAGGTTGCTATTTAAAAAAATACAGCAATGGAAGCATTGTCATTTGGAAACGCTTTGTATTAATCGGAACTTAATTAATCGAAATCAATAATCCAGCTTGATTATTCACCATGCCTTAGTTTGCATTGCAAATTTGAAACTACGTGCTATTATAATTTACACACCAAGAACAGATATCATTAATGCAATGATACATCAATTGCTGAAGTCTGCCAATCCAATACATGCATTACCTAATTACCAATTTTCTCGTTGTCTGTCTTTTTATCAACAGCAGACTGTATACTGTTAACTACCCCAACGCGAGATGGAATTTTAACCGGTTTGTGTAGCATTTAAAAATATTCATAATTAATTATACCATAAATTTCAAGTTTACTTCGCAAGTACCGATTTGTACATTGTAAACATGTAAACATTACTCGCGGTTATTAATTATGAATAATGAAACCATTATTGGATATTATTTTAATACTTATTGAAAATTTGACCTTAACGTCGAAGTTATAGTAAAATATTAAAGAATTTCGCCACCCGCACCCACGTCAGGATAATATTAGAACCTTTAATTCTTTAGCAGTACAGAACATGTTTGGTATTAACCCTGGAACTGCACACTGGGGTCTCAGAAGCCCTAAGAGTCATATAAATTATATAATGATTTTTTTAATCCACTCTTGTAAATCAAGTTCAAAGTTATCTGAGTAGGTGTGAATTACAATAATTGAAAATAAATTTTTATGGGTATCTCAGACCCCAGTGTGCATTTTACGTATACTTTTAAAATCTAACATTAATTTAATTTTATGAAATATTAGCTTTATTTGCCGTAAAGTGAGATTTAAAGATATTATGACTTCATTATAAACATATTTTGACAAATTATAAAAATAAAAAGCCGAGCTATGAATGTCAACAGCAAAGCTGAGAAGCTTCTCAATAACCTTTTCAGTATATAATTCATTTAATAAATTTACTTTCTTTATAATAAAATGTTGAGCTTAATTTCACAAAATTTATCCCATTTTTTAAGTTTTTAATAATAATTTGACCAAAAAGGACGAAACAAAGTTTACCTACTTTAAAATATCATAAAAACAATATTGGGGTCTCTAGAACCCAGTGCATGTGCAGGACATGTTACAAAAATTAAGTGTGAAGTTCCAGGGTTAAAAATGTTATCCTCTCGTGTTTGAAAACTCTAAACCTTCAATGTTTTTATTAATTTATTTAATAGCGAGTATGCATCAATAACTCGATTTACTTGATTAATCATGCATGCAGCTGTTTAATGGTTACCCAGTTTAATAGATGCGTTCTTCCGTGTCCGAAATATCATGTAGGTACTCGAGAGATCGTATCTGGTTAAACAGTTTTATGTTTTGTATCATCACCATATAGAGCCAAATCGATCGATTGTTTTAAAAGAAAGTAATTTAAGTGTATCATAAAATAAAAATAATATTTCCCCCTCGCAGAACAACAAAAAAGAAGTCACTGGCTCAAACCTTACAACTATATCCTATATTATTGACACACAATCAAATATAGTTGCGGTAATCATTACTAAATAGAAGCAGCGTGTATGGGGATTAACGCATCTGCTACATCCCTGACTTACTACCCCATATCCCTATTATTTAACACAAGAACAGATGCAGTGTGTGTGTGTGTGTGTATTTTTAGTTATTAAATTGTTTAAATATTAAAGCAGTTGGATAAATTATTATCCCCTTCACGTATCGTGTTAATTTTATTTTCATCAACCTCCGACTATATAGTGATGATTATAGAATAGAAATTGTAGTAACAACTTGGTTAAGCTGTTTTGCTATTTATTTTGTTTCCACTTTTATTACATAACTTCTGCAAACACAAAACCATCCAATAATGCTTACTATAGGAACTCTCGAGTCTGAATCCCAGACCAGCAACATACAACCTGCTAGTTGAAAGAGCATAAACAAATAGAGAATTTCCAACTTATTATATCCCAATTTCAAACCAAATATTATCAAGAATAAAATTATTGAATTCGTGTATGTATATGAATCTCAAGGGAGTTCTTTTAAAACATTTTGCAATATCAAGTATAGGTATATACGCAGGATTTGACTTATTAGTTTTCCGTTTTTCTTCATTTTCTTATTTTCTTCGTCTTTACCGTTTCTTTTATTTCCCTTTTTTCTCGCCGACACAATTATTTCTATAATTTTTCATCATTTCGGGACAATACTTCTAGCGTTTGAAAAAAAAATATATTATAATGTTATAGTTTGTAAATTACATTTAGATGACACTTTTATAATAATTAAAATCGAACTTGGTCATTAATCAAACGTAAAAAAACGGATATTATCGAGGTTTACTTAACAAATTGGTTTTAAGTAATTAAGTGAAATTCGTCTCAATAATAGTTCTAAGATAAATTGTTTAATTGAAATAATGAAATGAGTGAAATAGTCAATAACGTAAATCGTAGTTTTTAATTAGGTAATTTCACATCACTCGGTATACGGAAAAGATCTCGTGTTCTAAGATATTGGAATTAGATTTTGAGTTGATTTTATTTAAATCGACATGCATATCTAATGAGACATGCAGTTACGAGAGGAAAATCGATGATGATAATTTTTACAGCTCAATTCCATTACGTAAATAATGTTTTTAAATTGCTTTTTGGATTTATTACTTTGTGAAAATACGAATGTAGGTAGGGTATCAATATATTTCAGCATATGACATAAAAGAATGTTTTATAGGGATATACCAAAACTACTTGCAGCGATCAAGTTTATTTTATTATATTAGAAAAAATATTTTCTCCATAATACAATAAATAAATTAATCTATGCAAATTTTTATATTGGTCTGGGTATGGTAAGCAAGTTACAGACTGAAAAGTTGCGTGGAATTTTCTCGTTTTAATAAGTAACAAAAAATATATTTTCTCCTATTAAACAAAACTTTTCACAAATGTAATACCTATAACCATTCAAGTAATTAGAAGAATCCCATTAAAAACTTAAAAAGCTTTTATAATATGCATCGCTTAGGATTTCGGGTAATCCAAATAAATCTCTAGTATTTTCCTTGTTAAGAATAATGGTTTTCCCTCCGAGTTTATCAAGAATTCTTTTCACAGGGTGTTAGACTGAAACTTTGGGAAAATCGTTCACTTTTCAATTTATTTTTCGAGAATTATTGATTACACTTCGCTGCATATTATTGGAATAAATTAATGTCGATGAATTTACAATATAAGTAGTACTAAGGATATTTTTGGGTGCGTTCCGTTTGTCGGGGCTAAGCGGTCACAGCTTAATTTGCCGGATTTTGACGTAATTTTCGCTCGCACAATTGAAATGCTGACTTAATTTAGAGCAATGGAAGGTGGCCAATTTGGCGGGAATTCACAAAACATCATTCTCACGTAATCGCGTTGTTACTTAAATACATACTAATTAAAGTGTTAGTGTCGACATTTTCTAAGAATTAAAATTAATTAAGAAAAGAAATAATAAAATTTTCTTGTAGTGTTAATTTGTGATTGCCACCGGAACGGATAAGAATTAACAGAGGATGAAAACTAGTGCGGAGGCACGTTAGACTTGCTAATGAGCTTCAGAAATGAACAAAACACGTACACAACTTAAGCTGTAAACTTTCATCGTCAGATGTTAGGGTGAAAACAATATATAAATTAAGCTCGACTTAGCATGGTCACAAAAGGTTGCCAACTTTTCTAATTAAGCGTAAACGTATCTAAGAAAAATAACGAACAATTGTATTTTCGTAATCAGTTTGAAAAATTAACGCTATTTAATAACAATTGATTTTTAATATCGCAATTTAATTTTGATATCGTCGATTATCGATGTTAAGTTGCACGCTTCTGTAACGCGTTTAGTAAAACTTATTAAAGAATTCGACCTACCACGTTGTTATTAGCCGTGTAGATTACAATGGTAAAGTGAAATTATAAATTGCATAGAAAAAATTAAAACAGCATTATATTTTTAAACAATTCATCTAGGCAGCCCACACATAATTGTTATAATATAATGAGTAAATAAAATACAGAACGCACATTAATCGTTCGATAAGCAAATAATCAAATCTACACAATAATAATTAAACCTTTTTTTTAAATTTACAATAAAAACCAATAACAATTGATTACAATCGCCAACGCAACCTCATACTTTCATCAAAACTAAACCCCTTTTGAACTGCCCTTATTTCTTTTCAATTATTCACGACCGAATGACTATTATTATAGTCACTAATTGTATATTACACACACATACTGGTACAGTAGACAATAAATTTAAAACGACATTTTTTAAATTTATTTTAGTGAAAAATTTCAATTAAAAATAATATAAAAAAGATTTTGTTTTAATGTTGACATATTTTAATATGAATGTAAATTTT
The DNA here is from genome assembly GCA_958510845.1 of Cantharis nigra. Classification (NCBI taxonomy): domain Eukaryota; kingdom Metazoa; phylum Arthropoda; class Insecta; order Coleoptera; family Cantharidae; genus Cantharis; species Cantharis nigra. The sequence continues at coordinate 44,684,876 of OY294030.1, read as the reverse complement.
ACTTCACCTCAATTTATAAAATACAAAAATCTTTAAATTTCTATTTTGTTTTGTAAGACAGGCACAGCTTTCATATATGAAATGATAGTAATAAAAAATAATAAAGGCTACCTATAGAACGTTTAATGATTTCCTATATGACGTTTATTAATATCATACATAACTCGATTTATGATACCATTTTGCTTTCATTAATCACTAAAAAAACACACATTTTTAAAATGCACAGTGGAAAACATTGTGTTGATTATTTAGGAACATCCGGATATATCTCCAGTTTCCAAAAATAGCCAATCAGTGTTTAGGTAACCAAATGTTATCCAACTTTTGTTTATAAAAAGTCTCCATTATATTTTAATGTTAATATTAAATAAATTTCTATTATTATTATTATATTAATGCAGTATATCCATATAAAAGTTTATACAATTCAATTTTATATCTGGAATTTCTAAATGTAAACGAAATCAATCACTTTTTTTTGTTATTAAAGCGTCCGGAAGAGAAGTTGTCTATTAAATGAAATTGAACTGTTAACACAATTCGGTGAAATTTCAGTTTTTGTTATCTAAACATTTGGTACCTATCCCTTGGCTCTATTCGCGATGACCGATGGATGTGCCAAAATGAAGATCCGAATCTTGAAAATTTGCTGTAGGGGTGAAAATCACCATCAGATCGGCATTTTTTTAATTATCCATAATATCCAATTGAAATGTTAGTATGTATACGTCGTTGTTTAGAAGGATTAACTTGTCGACACTCCAAATTATTTTAATTGTAGGAAGTAATAATAATTGTAACGAAACGATCTCCAAAAATTACATTATTCAAAAATCAAACACAAAGAAGCGCAATTAGAGTTAAAAACCTAATCATAGTCTGATTTTATCTAAAAGAGGGTCGTGGTGTTGTTTAAGTCGCGAAGCGAGGGTAAAATTTGAGATGGGGTGTGCGAAGAATTGTTTGCTGAAGTTTTGTTAAATTATTTTTTGCGATTTAAAATGTTTATGAAATTATGCATTTGATAATTTTTAACCTCGACATAAATTATTACTCCTAATTAAAAAAATTATTGAATAATAATAAATCGAAATGTTAAGACGAAGAGATTCGTGTTTTGTATCGATGCTAACCATTGTGCTTTCCATTATGGAGTACATTAATTTCTCACCAATACGGAAGCAATACGGTGGTATAATGATGTGTTTTAATTATTTTTATTTTTTTGTTTGTTTGTTTGTTTGCTAAAAAGCGTTATAAGATTTTATTAAGACGATCGCTTTTGATTATTCTGTAAACGTACTAAACAAGCATATCCAAGTTCTGCGCAACCAATTATTGTACCAGATACAGGATAAACAGTGACAAAGGTTTGAGTGAGGGGGTTGAAGGGTGAGTCGGCGCGCACGACATGCGAATCAATAAAAACCGACACTTTTTACTCCACACACGTCTATTCGTTCAAATATATTACATATATTTATATAACAGGGATATATTTGGATTTTTTCTTCCATTGGGCGAAAATTGCTTGCATTCCAAATAAATTCATTTACAAAGAAACTGGTTCCCCTAAGTTATGCGATAGGACATATTAAATAAAATCGATCACTTTTCGGATTTTAACACGCTATCGTCAATTATGTTTTTACTGCCTGCTAATGATAATCAAATTAAATTGCGTTTCCTGCCGTAATATTTGGGTAAAATCCGCGTGGAGTAATTTTTTATTAACTGCCCGAGCCGGTCTCATCAGTCTGGTTTCTCTTAAGGCTGCCTCGCGAGGCGGCAAGTTTAATTTTTTAAACACCAGCTCGTCGTGCGTTTCATCTTGGAAGTTGGTTAAAAAAGCAAAAGGATACTTAAATGTTTTTCTGTGATAATCGTTATATCGCACAGCCAAGTTTCATCGTCGTGAATTATCCAAGAGTTGTTGGAAGTGGGTTTTATTTTTATAAGGAGTATCATCAAAGTTGGGAAAGCAATTATAAATTATTAAAGTGTAAAGAACCTAAATTTTACTTTTATTTCAAAAGTTTTTTGACTTTTATTCTATTTAAGAAAGGAAATTGTTGTAAGAATTTAAAAGAAGCAACCAACTTCTTATCGAGTTTGATTGAAGTTTAATTTGAAGCTCAAAGTATTATTTTAAGAAGTTTTCTAACATTTCATATTGTCTGAATAAAAAAGGAAATGCTTGACTCATTGAAAATTTCGACGTTTTAAGTAGAGAAGTGTAATTTAAAAATCCACATTAGGCATCGGTTTTCTAGGTCACTGGAAGTAAATGAATTCAAATTTTATGTAAATGTGCACTTACTTACAAGTTTCAAAGTTGGAAGTTGTCGCAAATTTAATTAAATCGTCCGAATGTCGTTAAGAGTGGATAATTTGATTGTTTTAATACTCTAACTTTATTATAAATGTTGCTTGTAATTAAAAATTTTTTTTTTATAAAATTAATTTTTTTGTTCTCTTGAAACCAATTATTTAGAACGCGACAGGGTCGGATTTATTATTTTTCCGATCCGCATCGGTTGCCCGTTAGATTTTTAACTTTTTCGGAATTAAAGATACGTTTACGCTATACGGCCTCGTTCGTTCATATCTCTTTAAACTAGCAATCTATTATGTAAGCAGCGATTTAAAATGAAAAGGATATTATTTATGTTATTCTATTTCCAATGCTTTAAGGAAGCTCGAATATTTATGACACGATTCTGCCCGTGAACCATTACTAAAATAAATATTGTATATTCACGATCACATTTCAAAATTTCCGGTTCGTCTTTGCTATTTATACTTATTTTGCAAATTTTCCTACTTGATCGAGTGGTACGGTTGCGATACAATAATTATTATTAAAATTAAAACTTTGATGATGTCGTAAATTTAAAGAATTACAAAAATGTGGCGAGTTCTTGATGATGTATGCGCGGAAGAAACGGCTAGGTACGATATAACTCGTCTGATTTATGGACGAATATTATTGACTTTTTATGAGATGAAAAAATTTTAAATTTATAGCACGAAAACCTTTTAGTTTATTTCCCATATGTAATTACGAAGTGAATATTTCTTTATTGACAATTACTTTGATATTGATTTAGTATGTCGAAAAAAAATTATTTGTTTAGACTGCCCGACGTAAGGGAGGTTATTCCAAATTCTACTCTCGCGGGACTCAAATTAGAGTAGATTTTCGGTTTATTTCCAAACATGCGAGAAAAGTTCAGAATATCATAATAGTCGGCAGGCATATAATACCTGCAGGGGATTCCCGAAGCAACGCTACGCTACTTCGACGATGACTCGAAATTGGATCTTCCATTATTTTCAACGTTCATCGTCCATTTTTTGTTTTGTACCTGGTATATTATGTCAAATAATGCGGGACGAAAAAAAATAACGGTGCGGCAATTTTCTTAATTGAAACGGAATTTATTTTCGATCCAAAAATTATTCTGTTTAATTTTTAATAAAATTTAGCTTTACGATTCGGATAAATTTGACGAGCACGTTTCAGAATGTGAAATGGTGGAATGTTATGATATGCCTCGTTGTATTAATTAGCGATTAAACAACTAAAATCAATATCGTGAGTTGTAGGAAGTTAATAGTAATAAATTTATTTGTGGGTTGCTATCGTATAACAATAATTTTCAATGTAATTAAATTTATTGTCGAACTTATTGCTTTTCTTTTAACCTGCGTACCTTGCGAGAGGTTAGTCGTGAGGCCAACCGAGTCACGTTATTAAGAATTTATCTTCTTGTTCATAAACTTTTTAATCAGAATAAATAAATAAGGAGTATTTGTGTTGTGTGTCTAAAACTTTGGCTAAATTGCAATCATTTTTCATTATAATAAGAAAGTTGACCGGATAATTTTCTTACATTATTTAATAATAATCGATTTGATTGCCCTTTGACTACTATACACAGTTTAAAACAGTTTTTACCCTTAAAAGCCGTCGCCCTTCATCACGCAAATCTCCCCTGTATACGGATTCTCCATTTGTCGGGATTTATATTAACGATCAGTGTAACAATACCGTGGAATGTCCGAAATAGCTTCTTCACATCCCAAGAAATTGAATTAAATGCTTAAATGATCCTTATCGGGCATTTCTTAATCAGCGAGAGATCCTCACATTTCTCCTCGAAACACAAAAATTATTATTAAATGAAAATGCAATTTTTGAAGTAGAATAAAGCATTTGAATTATATACTTTACCAACTTTACAATTCAGTAATTAACGCTTTTTAGGTCACCGATTTCTAACCTGGCTTTATTATAAAAGATTTCCATTTCGATACTAAAGGATTTACTTTTCTTTAAATCTCACGAAAACTGGAATTTAACCCTTTTCTGAACAGGGCCATAATATTTTTTAATTATTTTTACTACATACGTTGGCATTACGGAATGAAGAATAATAGCTCACTCCCATTGTTAAGAAGTATTTGGCGACAAACTAGAAACTGGAATGCGCTGTATTTGTTGCTTGTCAAACGATTTCTAAAGCCATTTTAAATCCGCTCGTCTTTTATGTAACGTTGCGCTTATGAATAGTTAAAATTTTATTATTTTGATTTCAACTACCTTTTTTTTTCTAAAATCAAAAAGGAAGGTAAAGAAATCAATTTAAAAGTTTACTATACCAACAATGACATATACATGTTTCGAGCTTATTAGACGTCATCGGTCAGAAAGGATTAATGAATTAAAAGTTGAAAGACTCACAGCAACAACGACACAAGTCACACTTAAAAAAAGTGTGGTAATAATAATTGTCGATTTTGATTTTTTTATTTTAAAGCCTGTATTACATTACACAATTTGTTTGATGTAATGGAGCCTTAACACAAGAATGATTTCGTATTTGATTGAAATCGGTTCGGTAGTTTTAGAATAATTAAATTTGATCTAAAGCAACAGTTCGTCTATTATTATCGAAAGACATTGACGCAATGGCAGCGTGTTCCTTCACTATTATCATTTTTTATTTTATAGTGCGGAGTACATTTGCGAAATTGTTTTTTATTTATTCAAAAACAAAATGATACTTTATAAAAACAGAAAAACGTCAATAGACTCTGGGCACCGATTGGATTAGTTTCGTTGTGCAGTTATTGTGTTTATGTGAAATAAAGAAGTTTACTTGCATTAATTGATATTTGTTTTTTATTAAAAACTTATTGTCAGTAGAAATTAGACAATTTGGTAATGAATCTTTGCCGTAGAACCGACATCCTAGAATTATCCTGTTAGGTTAAGCAGATACTTAAATAAATTTAATTAAGTGAAATGAGAAAAACGCCCACTTAAAGCACTTTTGAGGGACAGGTTTTAGTTTTTTTGTAACTAATGGATCATAATTAAGCATTACAAGGGTCGATATATCTGTGGTTCGCACTACCTGCACACATCTTGTAAATATTTTAGTTAAATAGGAAATTCGTGTTCCTTTTGCCGTGTTTTTGTCCAAATCACGTTTTCGCTTTAATTTTATTCTTGTAATTCTACAAGACGACATCTATCGATAACAATTCTATTAGTTTACAATTTTAATTAATTATACATTTTTTAATTAACAAATTTTGAACATGGTATTGTAATTGTAACTTTAAAATATTAAACCTTTCTTTTCAAGTCGAAACAGTTAGAAGTAAGTAAACATGAAGCTTAAATAACAATTAATTATTTCAATAATTAATTTTTAATCGCGCCTTTGCCTTTGGTACAAAAAATTTCTCGCAGTTTCTAATCTAAAAAAGAAAATTAATTGTAATTCGAAAATTTGAGGTGTGACTACCCCGGTACCCTTAAAAATCTTGAATTTGTGCAATTTTTAAAGTTTTTAAACAATATCATTAAGAGCTCTCAAGTTAAAAAATTAAATTTTTTAAAGCCGTTGGTTTATGAAAATAAAGCAAAATCTCACTGGGCTTGTAAGCACATGGAAAATAATATATTATTTCATTACATAATAGCAAGTCGTTTGTTCCCCCTCTAATTTGAAAGAGCTCTCAATTCATGAGACTTGGGAGTGTGCTTCTCCTTTTCATAGCTAGCCAGGCCACATAATGTTTTTTACACCTATCAACCATTGTCGTATTAAACGTTCATATTTTATAATAATCTCAATAATTCCATTTTGATTATTTTTTATTCGATTAATCCAGACGTCGATCGTTCGAGTTTTGAAAAGTTTTTAATTTTCCTGGTCTTTATTAATCTTCCTTAATTTAGCGCTCGTTCTATTTAAGAAATTCAAATGTTAAGCTGTACGTTAATTGTGATAGGAAGCTATTAGGGTAACATATCGATCGAGAATTAGTGGACTCGATGATGAATGGAAAACTGGAAAATTTTATCGTTTCGACGCTCGGATTTTTTACTCATCTATCGAGGGTTAGTTTTCACCTAATATAATTAAGTTGAGAAAGTCAGAATCGTTGGACTCTAAAATTTAAAACTAAAAAACAATAGAAACTATGCGAAGACCGACCTCTGCATGAAAATAAATTGCGGGGATGGAACCTACAAACCTAAAACGTCAATTTAAAATCAAATTCTGCCACACCTAAATAAACTGTCATAAAAGAAACGCCAATCTGAAGCATGGATAATTTAAGGAAATGATTTTAATATTCGAGTAAAAATATTATATAACTTGATAAAAAAATAAGTGGCATTGGGAAACATAATTATTAATACAAGTTTGCTAAAAACTGTTTTTCCCACAGAATAACTGTTGACGTTGATTGTTATCAATTATTGTATTATAGAAAAACATTTCTTTGCATTGAGACAATCATCAGTACGGTAATTAATTGTAACAAAATATAAGCTGTACTGTAAATTTACTGCTTGAACCACAAAATTAATATTTTTTAATTTGATGTTTGTTAAAGGTTAAAGTGGATGAAAAATGATTTCTGTTGAAATTTCAAATTTTCAATACAAATCGATACGTCATTGCTGTTTTTAGATGTGATCGATAGTCGGACAATACATAAAATAAATATTCGTTGTAAAAGAGTTAAAAGTGTAGTTTTGATAACACGATTTGATAAATTGTTATTCAAACTTGAATGTAACATTAATAAAATGGATTATGTACTTTTGATTTATCTGTGTAAAAAACTGAACAATGATTTGCTTTATGGAATCACAAAAATATCGACAAGAGAAGCTTTTAAATAAGGTTTGTATGTTTGTAACAGTTAATCCAGAACAATCATGAAATTTTTAGAAAATATATAAAAATAGCAAAAATCAAAATTACCGAAAGGTGGAACTTGTAGAATTGGCCAAGGATCAAAGTATGAAAAAATGTGGAAAAGTTAAAAGTTTGCTGCTAATCACTAAATCAGTAATTAAGCTTTGTACAATGATTGAACAAACATTTTACTTTTATTCGAATATTACTATAATAATAATTATATGTAATTAGTGAACACATATTAATGTACGATGTATCTATACCTAAGTATTGTTATTGATTGGTTTCGATTTATTAAAGTGCTTAAATTATAAAATATTCAGTTCCAGTTAATCCCTAAGTATATCACCGAGAATATTAAATTTTTATGAAATATCGTTAGATACCTTTATGGTGACTATAAGTTGTAAAAATAAAAGAAACAAATTAATTAGAATTTTATTTTACCTTTATATATAGGTTCGTAATATTGCGATTAATTATTCATTGGAATTAAATGAATTGACGAAGAGGACGTAGGAAAATTTCGTTCCGAGTTTGAGCTTTCATTAAATTTAAATACTTACATAATAATTAAGGTTTTCTCTGTAATACAAAATGTTTGTTCGGTGTTTGTGAAAGAAATGGAATAGACATAAAATTTATCATCCGTTTGACCATTTTTGTTGAAAAAATCCTCTTAAAATTTCGATATTTTCACGAGACATAATTAATTTATCTCTTAGAAATTTTTATACGAACATTTGTAGTTAGTCTTGCTTTGAGAAATTGATCTGCAAAATGCACGACGGTACGCAATTAATAAAGCACTTGATGAGTGATTAGTCGGTGTGCGTAACAACCGTTTTCCTCTTCGAGAATCGATGAACCTCTTAACAAATCTGTGTAATGAATCCCACCCTAGATTCCCTTATAACGCAGTGAAAATCTTGGAACGATATAGACGAGATTACTTGCTGGTTTGTTAGGGGAACTACCCCTACTGAAACTAGACACGGTGCTTGTCACCATTGACAGTTACAAATACCAAAACGATCAACAAAGAATCAATCAATATTGTAATGCGCGACACGAAATTAAAATTTATTGATGGTCACACCTTGACGATACATTTTTATAATAATTCTACTATAGAGTCATTCTAACGAAGACGGTAAACATAAAAAGTTTTTAATGGTAGAGGAACCCAAAACTATAGCAACATATCCTTTGATTTTCCCTCATCAATCAATTTATACTAAATCCCTAGTTATACTTGATACTAAAAATATTTTTAACTTCAGGGACCTGCATCACAACCTGGCTCACTTAAATTTACCATAGCGGAAACCCTGGATAGAATACGAGAAGAATTTAACTTTCTGCAAGCGCAATACCATTCGTAAGTACCTAATATACTGATAAAATGTTTTATTCTAGTAATAAAATCCCACGAGAGTTCTCCGATAACTCGAAAATCTTTTTTGGTCTTTCAATATTTTTCATATCTTGCACAGTTTTCGAGTTATTTGAAAACAATACCACTGTGGTGAGTCAAACTTGAATTATCGCACAGTTATGACTATATTACATATATTATATTTTTAAGTTTTAATCTCTACTTTTATTTTTTATTTAAGTATATTTAAGAATTTTAGTAAACATCATTTAAGATTGCGATTGCGGAAGTATTAAAAGGAATTAAAAATGTTATTGATTTTTGTTTTATCTTAAAGACTTCAATTTAACTCTTGTCGGAATTTTTAACAAGGAAAAATATGAAGTGAAGGAGATATCATAACAAGAAGTCTAATAAAAGAATACGAAACCGGCCAATCTAATATTTTATAATTAATTTTGCGAAAACCTTATCGGGAATATTAAAATAAAATACAATAATGTTAACTGTAAGTTAAAATGCAAATGGATTAGATACTTGAAAAGCGTTTGTTCGGTTTAATACAGACGAGAGCAAAATGAATTGAAACAGGTGTAATAAATTGCATTCTGATCAATATATTTATTTAATTTCGTATATGCATGTCAACTTGGAGTTAAAATTAAAATGTAGATATTATATTAAAACTGTTCGGTTAAGTTTTTCGTGTTAATGTATATTTAAACACCATACCCAATTACTTCAAAAATGTTTTTAAATAATTTTAAAGTAATAATAACAATTTATTTTCATCCGATAAACTAAAAAGTGTGTCTTTTGCAGCTTAAAATTGGAATGCGAAAAATTAGCAAGTGAGAAGACTGAAATGCAACGACATTATGTTATGGTGAGTTTATCCAATTTTCTTGCTTATTTAAATTCAATTTTCTATTAAAGTTTTATTTTAAAATTATTTTGAAGCTTTGCCAAAAATAATCAAACATTGAACTTGAATGCGAGTAATAATAAACGCTCGAGTATTAATTTAAACGTGAATTTTCTGCCTACTTGCCAATTTATGATTAATTTTTACTTAATTGCTTTCTAAAAACCAATAACATAAAAATTAACGCTTAATTTAAATCAGCATGAAATTCAATTAAAAAATTTGTTTGTCGTTTTGTGACAATTGCGAAAGTTTCAAGTTGAACGTTTTTATCCAGAATAATGTAATAATGTAACCGTACTTTTCGTTTAAACATGAAAGTAGAAAAATAAACGATTATTGAAATAGGAGCGAAATTATTTAGTTATTAAATTTTTTTGTGTTAATAATTTAACGTTCAAAAGTACTGCACAGATAGAGAAAACAACGGAATTCGATTGAGAAATTAGGAGGCTTTTCTTTGCAATGTTGAACTTTCTTTTAGTTAAGTTTCAAAGTAATTGGTGTTGACGATCCTTTCGTGTTTATAATCAACTCATTTTTTATTTTCTCGAACACTGTAAATGTTCAGTTTGGACCACGAGCACGAGAATGTCCTTAATAATCAAATTTAAACGACCGCCATCTGTTGCCGAAGAAAGGCACTGCGTCGGGTAATTTCCCTTGACGAAAGATGGCGCGTCATTTTTAACTATTTATACTCGCAAATTATACGTTTATGCTGGGAAAAATAAACAAATGTTTTTGCTTTTTATAGATGCTCTCGTTGATAAGCTTTACATCGTCGAAATTAAAATATTTATTTTGTTTGAATTTCAACTTTTATTATTATAATATAATTTACTTTTTATAAAGTAATTAAGTGGCCAACTGATTATACAGGATGTACTTAACTTTTTATTTATAAATTTAAAAGCCGACCTTATATCGTGCAATAACTGTTTGATTTTACGGAACGTTTGCTGTGCCATTCAATTATTATTGTTTATGCATATTACAAAATAAATATAATAATATGTATTTGCCGAAATGTTTGGTGAAATTATAACTTCGCGAAGAAAATCTACGGCTAGCGGGTCCGAAAGAAGGGGGGGGGGAGTAAAATTGCAAAGCTTGTAAATTTGTGTTATTTTAATCCCATTTTGATAAAAAGTAACTGCTCATATAAAATTTAGAATATAAAACAATGAGTTTTTAATCCGTTTGTTATTAAACAAAAAAAAGGCAACCTCCATAAGTAAATCCCATTAGAGTATAATACATCTTCTTTACGAACTAATGACTAAACCAGTCTTCAACGAAGCGTAGGTTCTATAAAATGACAAATGAGAACGAAAAGGAACACAAACACGATCAAAGTTTTATTTTATGGTCACGAAACAATTTGATGTTTATGCTGGAATAACGTAATGTAATAACGAACAACAAAACTAAGCTTATTGATTTGTACATTTGCAAGTCACATTCTATACTTGGACGCTTCTAAACCGTTAAAAATTACTATCTATTGGGATTTATAAAACTAGGTAACTTGTAAATGTAAAGTGAAAGAGAAGCGATAAAATTTTTTGGATCTTCCAAAATGGGCTATCGTAAAAAAAAACATTTATCCTTAATGCTAAAATTTGTGAGGATACAAGAAAAGTGATGTAGGGAAACTGAAAAGTCGATAAAGTTCTGGACCGAAGCTTTAAATCAACACTATAAATTGCTGTAACACCAAAATATTATCATAAATAATGAATGACAGAACAGAATGAAAAATTTAGCTACGTGCATACAAGAGTAATGAATGAGGACGAATGTAAAATGGACGTGTGACAATTTTGCTACAAATTAACAAAAAAATTAAATGCTAGATAACAAAAAACCTATTACTATTTATATTTTCGATTCCGATTTTCACAATTATATATTCTGGTATGGTAATAATGAAATTAGGAAACCAAGACGATCTTCTGTTTGTGAAAAATTTATGTTTTCCACTAGCAGTAACTATAAACAACTATTTTACTTGTACTAAACCTGACAAGCACCTTGCAGACTCTCGGTAATCGATATATGACCCCTCATGCTGTTGTGGATTCAATTCCTTCCTGAACATCCTCACAACATTCATCTCCTTTCGAAGCTCTAAAATAAAACCCATTCCTTCTCGTTTGAAATTTCTACAATTATCAATTTTTGGCAACGTTCGTTAAATAATTACAAAGTAGCCACGCAATAAAAAGCAGATCGAGTTTATTTCTTTCAAGGTACCCACTTTTTATAACTTGGTAAACACAAAAGTCAATAGCGAACAAAATTCAATTATCTTTTTTATAGCTCGTCTGTCGGTTCTTTAATCTGTTTCGAATTTCATATTTAAAAAAAATTCTTTTAAAATGTTAAAGGGTGCTAATTTGTATTTAATTGATTTTAAAATCTTGCTTGATGAGCCTCTTCACAAAAGAGCGTAATTTAATAATTAAAAAAATAATAACTTGAGAGGATGATATATTATAGGTTTTTCGGCACCTAAGTAAAATCCTTTAATACGAATGTCAACGAAAGGTCGAAAGGGGAAAATACATAATTGAAAATATTATACCTAATACATAAAAATACACAATAACCGAAGGTTTTCGAACACAATCAAAATAATATGATGATTTATAGGATATTTGCACTCCCCCCCCCCTCGTGCTTCATCAAAATTAACGTTGATTGTTTAACAACTCATGTCGAATTTTTTCAACTTCTATTATAAAACCACAAATAGCGATTGCAGTTACCGAAATATTAATTTTTCTTTTTTGCGAATCTGGGCGCAGCATTAACAAAAATATTATGTAAGAAAATCGTGCCAAAATAATAAACGAACAATTTTTCTCTTATATAATTTTTCGAAAGTAATTTAATTACTGTAATTTTGAAATATTAATTTTCATAGCAGCGCAATTTTCTGACCCAATCCTTTTAGTTTGCCTTAGGTGTTTTGGGTTTCTTCACCTATAAATTGAGAAACACGAAGAAGCTATTGTATCTTTTCATAATCACAGTAATGGAAAGTAATCGAATTTATCAAAAACCAATTTAGAAATCCCCTAAAGGGATCACTTAATTTTTTTATTTAAAAGTTAAATTTTAACGTTTTATGAACTAATTACGATTTACAACCGTGGTTATATATTTGATGGAATTTTATTTTGAAAATGTGCCAGAAAATTATTTACTATAGTTTAGTAAGTTAATTTTGCTTCTTATATTATGCTTGCATGGGTGTCAAAGGACGATATATGACTGGCGACTTATTTTCAAGCGTATTACCGCCAAATAAATTTTATATTAACGTTTTAATTATAACAATCATAAATTAACGTGACAAACTCCTTAATTTCCTGGACCGATGATCATGCGGAAAATGCCGCCGATTCTATTCGAATCGTCTTTCTCGAAGGTCACTTATTGAACCGTTCTTTTGATTTAGGATGCCATTATTAATTTAAAACGCATTATTCTTAAAGTAACAATAGTTTTTTTTTAAAAAATCACCTGCGGCGCTATTTATTTGAAATGTTATATAGTATAACATAGTCCCCGAGCGAGTGTCCTGTGTTCGAAAATTGAAAACAAATATTTTATATATTTAAATCTTCGCTTTGTTAATATAACAGCAGTTTTCTATTTTTAACGCGTAATAAACTTTTCATATCAATTGTTTTCATTCCTCTTTAATGTTTGTTTTCAATTTTTATTAAATTTACAACACAGTCGCATTTTCTTTAATCATTATCTTCATCTATATATAAACACAAAAAGTTTCTTGTTTTTTCACATTTTCAATCGATTTTGCCCATTTCTATTTATAGGGTGGTAAACTGATATTTTAATACCGCACGATGAAACTTCTTCCAAACGAAATTAGGAAATGTTCAAGGAAGAACATTAGTAAGCATGGAAAGTAACTTATTGGTAGAAATTGAATCAATAAGGAAAATGATTTATTACGTTACTATTGGTTGAAAGGGAAAACCTGATAGTTGTAAAGTTCATTGCAATTGAAAATTTTAGTTCTGGAAAAACAATCCAACTACCACACCGTTCTAAACGAAAGGAAATTTTTGAAAGCTGAAAAACAAATTAATTTTTGACTTGAAACACGTAAACAAAAAGGAATATTTTCCCCTTTAAACATAATTCTTCGTTATATCTACCGGTCTTTCATCGTAAATTATAAAATAAAATTGTTTTCCCGTAATAACCTTATTTAAAGGGATAGTGATCCTTGTCACGTTCCATACCCCACATTTTCCACACTTAACCGAGTTTCGCCCTACTCTACGGGATTATAACTTGGCACAAATCTTATCAAATTCTCCCTTATATTTTTGTTTCTCTTTCTTCATTATGTAATACAACTTCATTTTCGGTTTCATTTTTTAATCATGTTAAAATTGTTTACATTTAACGTTTTAATAATTTTAACTCGCCATTTAACATTTATATACACCTACACTTTGTAATTAGTGTAGTGTAAATGTAATTTTGTTTAATGGCGGTGCTTTATTAGGGACGAGATGTGCAAAGTATTAAAGTGGACCACACTATTACCATTATTTTGCACATTTCAAACCAAATGAATACGACACACAAATACCAATATTTTACGTCTTATTGGATTCTCTATAATTGTAAGCGCATATATTATCGCCGTGTGGCTTATCGGAGAGACTAGAGCAGATTTCGATGTTTCACATCCTAATAATAACGAGTTACCTTCATTATTATTTTGCAATTACTTATTATCCAACATAATCATGTTCATTTTTATCATATTATGAAAATTTAAATTTTCAATGCCTAAATTAACTTTTTCACATTTTCATTTAAACTTCGTTTATTAGTAGCGAGTAATTAGCGTTTGACTTAGAACAATTACTTTTCATTATCTTTTAACTTTTGAAATATTAATTTTGAATGTCGGTTCTAGTATTACGAAATGTCCTATGGCCTTAACGTGGAGATGCACAAACAGGTAATGTTTTATTAATTTTAACTACCACTTGGACCTAATCGTAATTTCTTTGTTTTTAGACTGAAATCGCCAAACGACTAAATGGCATTATCGCCCAAGTGCTGCCTTTTTTGGCTCAAGAGCATCAACAGCAAGTTGCAACCGCTGTCGAAAGAGCCAAACAAGTTACCATGACCGAATTAAATGCTATAATAGGAGTAGGTTTACAATTTTAGTTAATTGTCTATTGTTATTTATTTGTATTTATTTTTACAGCAACAACAACAACAAGGGTTACAACAGTTACTTGTAAGTAAATTTATTATTTTTCTTACTTACGGCGATTAACCATTCATTATTTCGTTTAATTTTTAGCAACAAATTCACGCTCAACAATTACCTCACGGTGGTCCTGGATTGCCAATGGGTCCGCATCCAGGATTGCCAGGATTAGGACCTGCTGGTTTGTTAGGATTTGGAGCTGGAATGGCTTCGGGAGTTCCTGGTGCCCCAGGTGGAGCACACGGGGGAGTTGTTTCCAGCTCGCATTCGCTTCTCAAACCTGCAGATCTTCACCCTCGAGATTCTGATCTTAAACGACCTGGATCTGTTAGCAACGACGAAAGACTGGTAAGATTGCAATTAATCGACTTCGATCGAGTTGTTTGATTATTTTTAATTTCTAAAGAATTCCGTGTCACCTGCCGAAAGAGAAAAGTACAGATCGAGATCTCCGGAGAATGAAAATATTAAGAGAAGGAAAGAAGAAAAATTAGTGCACGTAAGTTTACTTTAATTCTATAAATTGTTTTTACCGCTACAACATGTAAAATTTTTTTTCAAATATTAAAAGGAAGAAATGGTTTTTGTCTCTTCTCTATAATTTATAAATGACTGTCTTTCCGCACGCTAAGCCAAGTAGATCTAATTTATTAAGCGTTCCTCAATCCTGCAAACGGTAGCTTGAGGGAACGTAGAATGTCAGGACTTGCGTTGATGATAAAGTGGGCGGCCATGTTTTTGCCATGAAATACTAACTGTATGTTACAAATTGGAATGTGAAACATAACAGAAGAGTGCGAACAATTTATCTTATACATATCCATCCTGCGAATTAATTCGGGCATATATACTGCATTATTCGCGCATTTCTAAATTTAACCTGGGATACCTCAAAGTAAATTTTTGCGGAAAAGTGAAAATGTATAGTGCAATGAAGAATTTAAGCAAAAAGTTTAAGAAATATTTCACTTTTATTATATTTTCCAGCAAATATGGAAACACGTCAAAACGAGACGTTTCCCCAGGGACGCGAAGGCAAAGAAAACAGACTGTGTAAAGAAATTGTTCTTTGAATTTTAATTTTTCAAAAGGAATTCTGCAAGCATTACAATACAAATAATTAAAATAATGTTTATTGCGCATTTATAAATTTTTTTAATGTTATCCTAATTTACATCGGATTAATAATAATAATAATTCCTACGTTTTTTTATGGATAATAAAACTATCATTATTAATAATCTTATTTATAACATTTGCAAAGTTTTTACGTAATATATCTTTTATGTCGTTCGTAAGCGTCCCTAAGATAACCCACCATCAATCCCAGTCACCCCGGATGTAATCATTCATCCCCTTGCTTCATCGTGTTTGTCATATCACACAAAAATAATCCTCCATTACTGTTGTAGTAAAGCTCCTATCTCGTATTGATAGGGGGAAGTCTGTTCCGCACCTACACCTTCGGTGCAATTCTAATTATTTAACATTGATTTCCCTGTTTTTGTTTTTCATTCTCTTTTTGGTGATGTAATAACAATTAAAGCCTAATGAATTTACTATTCTCAAGAAAATATATCCAAATTTATCTCTGGCTAATTCACTTCACTTTAGGACGAGATTAACTCTTGAAACCAAAGTTTAAAATTATAAATGCGATGCCAGCGTGCCTAATGAAAATCATTTTGGGTTTTACTTTTCGATTTTCAATATTCCGTTTCTTGGAGGAATTAACACAAATTGGGCTTTTCTCACTCAATTTCCAGTTTCTTAAAAAATATAGTTTTACTAATTAGCACTTAAATCAAGCAGCAAGACTAAATTGCGTTTAATGGAAGCAAGTATGAGGGATGAGACCTTAAATTACGTACAATAGTAATTTATACAGCGAGTGGAAACAGGAACACTTTACCGAAGAAGCAGGCAGATTTAAGCACGATCCACTTTTCTTACGAATTACGTACAACGTTTTATCTAATTTCGGATCTAGTTTTTTAAATTTCTAGCTTACGAGGAGAACCTCTCAAGTGTAATTTGAGAAAATGTTATTTAAAAGTTTATAGTTGCAATACTTTAGCTAGTTTATGTAACAATAATTCAAACGTCTTCTAGCTGATGCGACGATAACGTGTCCGCAAGTGATTGGAAAGATTCCAAACTAAAAGAATATTACTACGGGAAAGCGACCCTGGACTATAATTATTACACTTGAGAAGTTTTCTTCGTTAGTCTCCATAGCTCATGGAGTACTGAGTCTGGAATCCAGACCTTCTTTAATCCAGGAGTGGGAACTCCCAAAGTTGATTTGGAGTCCCATGATCGTTGAGTATGGCAGGCAATGTTAGTAAGGTTGATACAAAACGTGCACGGACTAGAAAAACCTGGATAGAAAGATCGAGCAGCTCAACTCCCTCAACAACGACGATACCAAACTGACAGTGGATCTTTAACACTCAAATTGGTGTTAAAAGATCGTGGAAAACCTAAAAAATAGACTTAATTGTGTGAAATAAAGAGGTAGAAAAGTTGTAAGACTCTCAGACTCTGATCAGGCTCACCGTAGGTTAGATTAGTCTAATAGACTAATCTGACTGTATAATATTTGGAATTTTTGATCAACTCAAGTTACTACCACTAGTATGTGACAGATTCTAGGGCAGAACCTTTTCCTTCATTGGAAGTTGATTAAGTTGGAGAAGAAAATATTCAAAAACTTGTTGGAACTGATTTCTGGTCTTGTTTTTAGTGTAAGATACAGTGTAAGATTATAGCTTGTAATGCTAAATCTGGTTTTCCATATAAAGATGTGATCAGTTCAATCGCATTGTTGCGTTACGCACGCCACGATATCAGACGCAGAAGCAATATCGAACCCCATCATTGTTAACAAGGAATCCGAACCGTGGAGGGCCACACAGATTTAAATTCCTAATTTCTGGTTATGATTTTTTTTTAATTAAACAGTAAAACCAATTTGTTATAAGTAAACTCTTTTCATGTAGAGTTTTATACAGTTTTAAATGTAGTAGCGCCATCTGTTGACATAATTTTGAACTACTTTCTGGTAATTTTTTTAAGATTTTACAAGCAGAGGCGGCCATTCCTCTAATTTCTAGGGAAAGGACTTTTTTGAAAAATAATCAAAATATTAAAAAATATAGCTATTTTGTAATATCGGTTTTGGTTTTTGCTCTAAAAATTTGTCAAAATGAAGCTAAATAGTTTAATAAATTCATGAACAATTTGAATCCAAAAACAGACCCTGTGTTCCTCCTTTTCTAGCATTTTTATTCTATAATAAGCAGCTCTTAAAGAAATCGGTCAATATGTCCAGATCACCATCGCTTTATACAAAACGAATTCAATCTAAAAGTACTTGACCAAAAAACTTGGCTAAATTTAAAATTTTTCTAATAAATTACTGACCATACCATAAATTTAAAATTAAACAAAAACATTGCTGGTCCACTACTAAATTTCAGGAAGCAAAAAGTACTGCGGCATTTTATGTTTTAAATGTTTCATCTCAATTTGTTGCATCTTGAATTAAATTCTGTTTAAATTCTCGTTTATTATTAAACTGTGTAGATTGACTTCAGTTAACATTTGTATAAAAAAGTAACTTCTTCCTAATTTATTTGATTTTTGTGCTAATTGCAGGACAGCGACGGAGAAAAGAGCGATCAAGATCTAGTAGTCGATGTAGCTAACGAGGTAAGGGTAAGCTTAAAATAACGAAATTACGCAAATTTGATCTAACCTTTTTGTATTTTATAGGAAATATCATCACCACATGCTAATGGCGAACACTTATCAATAAATAACGCAAGCGATAGCCGAGAGAATGGTAGTATAAATGGAGATAAACTTAAAATAGACAGGCCGTCTAGTCGAAGTGGTTCTTCTTCGTCACGGAGTACCCCCTCGCTTAAAATTAAAGATGTAAGCCTAATTTTTGTTAAGCCGGTTTTATATCATTAAATTTACGAAGAATTAACTTTTCTCAGGACAAGCCTTCGACTCCGGGATCGAAACCGCGTTCAACTACTCCTAATTTAGCCTCTGCAGCCGGTGCAAGTATTCCTAAAGTGAGTCCATATCCTCCTTATACATTAGCAAATCCTTCTCCTAGAGCGTGTGACCAAATTAATGCATACAATAACACTATGCCTTACTCCAGATCATCTCAAGGGTTTGAAGGTGGTAGTAATCATCAAAGGACATCATCCAATGTTACTAATGGATTGGTTACAATCTCAGGAGGAAAACCGTAGGTATTTTATTAAATACTACTTCATTTACCAAAACTTATTTTCATGTTCCATAGTAATTGAATTATAATTATCAGGGGTTATTCCTATCACATAAATGGCGATGGTCAGTTGCAACCAGTATCGTTTCCATCTGATGCTTTAGTTGGTCCCGGAATCCCTAGAAGTGCTAGACAAATAAATACGTTAAATCATGGCGATGTTGTTTGTGCTGTTACTATTTCTAATCCTACCAAATATGTTTACACTGGAGGTAAAGGCTGCGTTAAAGTGTGGGATATTAGTCAACCCTCTTCTAAGATGCCAATTTCTACACTCGAATGTTTGGTAAGTATCTACTAATAAATTTTATCCTGACTGTTGAATTAATTCAATTTACTTATAGCAACGTGATCACTACATAAGGTCTGTAAAACTACTGCCCGATGGTAGAACGTTAATCGTTGGAGGTGAAGCTAGCAATCTTTCAATTTGGGATCTGGCGAGTCCTACCCCACGAATTAAGGCAGAATTAACTTCAAGTGCCCCGGCCTGTTACGCTTTAGCAATAAGTCCAGATTCAAAAGTATGCTTTAGCTGCTGTTCTGATGGAAATATTGCAGTTTGGGATCTTCATAATCAGACTTTGGTTCGACAGTTCCAAGGTCATACGGATGGTGCATCTTGTATAGACATAAGTGCAGATGGAACAAAGTTGTGGACTGGTGGATTAGACAATACAGTAAGAAGTTGGGATTTGAGAGAGGGGAAGCAGCTACAACAGCACGACTTTAGTTCTCAAATATTTTCCTTGGGTTATTGTCCTACTGGCGATTGGCTTGCCGTGGGTATGGAAAATTCATATGTGGAGGTGCTACATGCAACAAAGTCTGACAAATATCAATTACATTTACACGAAAGTTGTGTACTCAGTTTGAAGTTTGCAACATGTGGGAAATGGTTCATTTCGACAGGTAAAGATAATTTGTTGAATGCATGGAGAACACCTTACGGAGCTAGTATATTCCAGGTAGGTTTTTTTTATAACAATATCGATTTAACGATTTAATTAATTTTCTAATTTTTTGTTTCAGTCCAAAGAATCGTCTAGTGTTTTAAGCTGCGATATTTCCACAGATGACAAATATATTGTTACGGGTTCGGGAGACAAAAAAGCCACAGTGTATGAAGTTATATATTAAATTTATAAAGAGAGTGAGTAGGGACCATATTCTTGGATCAACTGAACTAACAAAATGTGTGTAATATAAAAATGACTATCAGTATTTTAAAAATCGGCAGACTCGTTAAAAACAGAAGTGTAGTTAAAACGATGTACATTTGAAAAGAGTTAACAAAAAGCAAACTTTTGAACGATTTTAAAACTGACATTTTGTTTTTTGTTTACTCTTAATTGTTATTGTGTGTGTGATTTAGATGTTGACGAAGCACAAGCAATTGAAAAATTTTGCCTACTTTTAAAAAGTTTTTATTCATATCTCGATGTTAGAAGAAGAAAATGAATAGGTAGATTATTTTTCGTAATTAAATAAATTATCTATGATATTTGTGTGTTTTTTTACTTTGTAAAGCTGACAGCCCAAAAGGCTCATGTTAGAAAGCTGAAATTATAATGAATAATATACTTTGTATCACCAAGAAGATGTTTTATACATCTTCGTGCTTATAAAGAATATTTGTTTTTCTTAAATTGAGATAATTATTATACACATAGGTTTTATGTGATGCATTCAATCTTTATGTGGAATTTGTTTTCATGTATCTCCACCTCTTTCAAGTTATCAGATTGTCAGGGACTATCTGACTATAGGTATCAGTATAAAGATATGGCTGTCTTTCTGCAATCTTGTGTAACACATTACTTTGCTTTTTGCAAATTACAGGTAGAACAGATAAATTAAATTTCATTTTAAAAGTACCAAAATTTTAAGATTTCAAGTAGTTAGTTTGAAGGTATATGGCTTTAGCAAGAGTAGTTGTAATTGAGTATATTTTAATTTTTGTCACCTGTACAGGTAAGATTTTATAATTCCTTGTCGGATGGTAATGTGTTAATAATAAAAATATCAATTTTAATTTGAAATAATATTTAAACAAACAACTTTTAAGATAGTTGGAGAAAAAATAAAATTAGCTTTATTTCTACAGCAGTCCAGACGGTTTTGAAATTGTCAGATGCACGTGTAAATGTCAATTTAGCTTGCCAATTTTAACTTGCGCTTGCACCGGATGGATTTGAAACGGTTTGGACTTCTGAAGAAACAAAGCTAATATAGTAGCCCTATACCTGATATTAATTCAGTAAAGTCAAGTTTTGACATTTATTTACAAATAAGACAACTAGAGTAACTAAATTTGCCATGCTAAAGCTGTTAAAAAAAGTTTAAGTTTACCCCCTTCCCAAGTATAATGAAAGAAAAAAGTTTTAAATAATTTTTAAGATCCTGATGTCCTCGAAAAGGAGGCACGGGGGTATAAAAATTAAAAAAAGTTTAAAAAATAAAGTTTTCTGTAGTGTAACAACACTCAGAAAAATTCTGTAACACTGATTTAGCTATAACCAACTATAACTAACAATAAATTAATTATTAAAATTAGACTCAATAAAAAATTTTGCTGTTATAAAATATCAGCCGAGGACTGTTTTATACAAAATTATTCAAGAAAACTACAAAACTGCTATCTTCTTTTATAGGCAATTTTAGATGATCCTTAAAACTCCACTCAGAATTAAACAGGGCGACTGTTTTACAATACAACATCTCCTTTTTGGTCCACTTGGACAATAGAATCACTACGGTTATATAATTTGTGTTTGTATTTCTAACAAAAAAGCGCTCGGCAAAGAGTATTAGTATTTTGCTAGCCTAGCATAAAATTAGTTTCTTCAACTAATATTTTTTGTTCTAACGGCAAGAGACTTTGTTACGTTAATGTAAGAAATAAAACATCTTATATTATCATAATAATAATATAACAAATATAAGTAAAAAATGAAAATGTTAACTAATAACGTAGGTATTTGTTGTTAGAGCTAAATATTTGCCAATTTACAAATCAATCTCAACTCATTAAAGTTGCAGACTACCTCATCCTACTATATGGCACTTGGTTTACCCTTCGGCCTGATACTCCTTCTCTCCAATATATCATTTCCTTGATGAATTTAGGTTTTTGTGCCGCCAATATTTGGCCAAACCATCTCAATTTCATTGCTTTGATATGTTTTTATTGCTGTATTTCTCGCCTCTCTTTGTTTACTTTCACAGACTATGATCTTCCTCATTATTTTTTTAAACTAGTTTAAGTTAAATCTTCACAGCAGCAGATTACGGATTTTGCCGGTAAATTCTGATTGATAAATAGGATTTTATTTAACATTTTTTACCAATCAGAAGTAATCTTCAATTTACTGCTGACAGGATCTTTCTTTAACTTCTCCTGTTCTGTTCCGTTTTTGTCTGTCTAATGGCGGATCCAAAATTAATCTTGGAAAAGGTTACGGTTCAAAAAACAAAAAATAAGACATTTTGTCGTGCAATACTGTCGATATAGGGGGGGGAGGTCTCAAATCCGCTAGTGTAACCATCTATTAATTATTTCTCTTTCCTCATTTCAATATTTTCTCAACAACTAAATTTGTAATGTAAGTAGGACCAACACTAACTTATATTTTATCTATGTCTATTCCTATATTACAAAAAATTACTGTTCAATAAATTTTAAAACATAATATGTATCAAGAACAAAATGTCAAAGCAGAAGTACAAGGGAACTTGTTTAAATTTCCGTTTAATTTTCATGTCTTGGCGATGAGCCAGTCTTTGAGTCTCTTGCACCACACATTATTTCGCGCACGACCTACACAAAAAAGTATTTTCTTGTTTTATTGCATCCATTTTCAAGATCATAAAAACGCATCTGCTTTACTAGCCAATATCTCGTCAATATATTATTGATATTTTGTAGCTATAAGTCTCGGTAAAAAGAGCCCTTATAAATTCGCTTTTTCGACGGCATCTAAAGAGGGGGGAGCACAAAATTGTCCCCCTGCTGTTTCAGATGACATTTTGAAATGGAAAAAATAATTTGATAAATGATCTTTGTATTGTAAGAATTTGCAAAACCTAATCTAATTAAAATGCAACAGAGAGAGCGTAGGTGCCTATTAGCTATGCAGATAGGTAGGTTAATTTCATTTCAATACAATATCTATATGAATGTTACTTGACTGTAAAGTTTTATAATGTTAAAAGTCGCGACGGATGTTTAGTTTAAGAGTTTAACAGAATAGAAAATGTCTATTATATGGAGTAGGTACTAATAATCAACGGTTAGTTGTAACAGGTCGTTAAAAGTTTAATGAAACTAAGCATACATCTTCTAACAGCTATAAAATTCTAAAATAGTTGCAACATCTACAAACGTTCTTCTCTTCTAAAATCTAAACATGACTATTTCCTCCTCCCCAAAAAAAAAAAAAATTGGGTCGAGCAAAATCTTCCTTGTAAGTTAATTTGTATAGTTAAACAAAAATTCAGTGTCGGAGTCTCAAGTATTCATATTTTTAAAACCGAGGATATTCATCTAATTAAAGGTTCCTACGTAAATTTGTACATTTGATGAACGTTTATCACATGAAAATTTGTGGTTTAAAATATTCAATGCCGCATGTAAAACAGGAAGTTGTGTTTTAATAATTTATATCGCAATATAAAATGTTACTACGGTAATCTAATTGGCGATTAAAGTTTACTGCATGAGTGGACTTTCGTAGAAGATTTTAAAAAACCGCGATATTCTAAAATCGTGATTCATAGTTGGCGCGTCACGTCACGTGATCTGGTATCCTTGGAACTCGAGAGCCTCCTGTAGTTTCTATATCGCATTAATAATTATAATGGTGGCCGTTGTAACGTTAACAAATTTATTTTTATGTATAAAGTGGAAGATGAATAGTGTTAGGGTTTTAGTGAATCTCAAATATTAGGAATGTGCAAAGTTTTAAAATTGTTAAGGTACGTGACGTTTAAAAAAGTTGTTTTTAAAATTTTGCGTCATTGGGCGGATTCGCATGTGTGTGTGTCTTGTATGTGTATGTATTTGGGTATCAATGGTCGGATTGCTAAAATCATGATGGGTGTTGCATATACACAAGTGTCACCAAAATTCTTATCACGGTACTCTTAATTTATATGATATCATTCCATCAATTACTCTAATTGATATTGTAATATGTTTACCAAGCCACTTAATTGTAGTGAATTGTTCTACTTGAAGGATTCTCCTTTTATTTTAATTTTTATTTCTAATACAAAAAAGTAAGTAACATGTGACCCCATTATAATGCCAATTTTTACTAATTAAAATCCTAACAAACACACAGATGACTCAGCTTTCCCATGATTATAAGATTTATCTTAATTTTATCTTATCAATCACTTTTGTTATTAATCGTTAATTGTGTGGTGCGGCTAATAAGGGTGCAGATTTTTATATTATAATAATATCGCCAATATCGTTATGTCTGTTAAAACTTTTCTCCTACAATCAACTTATTGTATTTTATTTTTTCTTGAATTGACCTAGAAAAACAGTTATTATGGTCACCTGTTGGTTCTAATTTGGTTTGAGTGTAAAATTCACATTTTGATAATAATTTATCTACGAGGAAACCGACTACAACTATAAAAGGGATCCTTCATCTTAATTGGTTTATTAATTAATTTATTGCTTTAGGATGTTTCAAAAGACTAGACTCCACGTAATTGAAATTTTGCCTCAAATATAAATTCCACCCAAGCTCGATGTGTCTAATTGAATTAAAAATTTGATAAAAGTTTACAAATTAAAAAAATTAAGTTGGAAAAATTTGTGGGAACTCGAAATATTTTATGCTTCACTCAATTAGTGCATACAATTTTCATGACTAAATATGAAGAAAAATTGGTTCCGAGCCAAGTAATTTTAAATTTGTTTATTTCGAACAATAAAATTTTATGGAAATATTTTCACATTGTAATTTACCCAGTCGTGTCCTATTTTTAATGCTTAATTTAAGAACAATTTTATAGCAAAAAGTCTTCTGAATGTAGCTTTATTAAATGTAATTGCAACATAAAAGTTTGCACATTTTTTTCAATTTCTCACCCAACAGATTTTTTTTAAAGAAAATTGAATAACAAGGTATCCTTCATCCTTGAAGGTATATTGAGAAAAATATATCATTACGCTAGATTAAATTACTCTTGTAATTAAGTTGTAATTTTAGAAAATTTGAAATTTCACAATTCATCAGGAATTCGTTTGTTTATGGAAACGGTTGGTTTTTAATTATCTTTTCAAGTGTTGATTTTATGGATAATTGCAATCTTTTTGAAGTTCAAATCATTTTATGATCTCTTATTTTTGTATTTCTGACTATTGCTGAAATACTCCTAATATGTTATAATTGAACTTCAAATATAACTGATGATTCTGCAGTCGATAACCTTAATTTCATGACTGTTTGCAAGACCTAATATAAAATCTTCTAATATGGTGTAATTAGTATGTGTCAAAATTTGACTTAACTGTTAATTTTTTTTCTTTTTCCCAGCGCAAAATTTTGATTCTTATTAAATAATGATACTCTTCCTCATTTTTAAGATAAGCATCATCTGCCATGATTTTCCTAAATGTGATTGCACTTTACAATGTAACATTTTGTGTCTTAATATAATATTGTGTAGGTAACATCCTTCCTCTTTTTAAATGCGGTTTGTCGAACTTTTTGATAAATTCTTCAGGGTATCAGGCCTCTAGGGTAATCTTGACCTTTCAACTGATTGATCTGATGCTTCAGGAATTCCTCATTGATTTGTGCTAGATTACTACAGTGATTGCACATATGAGAATAGAAATTTTCTTTGGGTAATCCCGAAACCCTTTATGCGCTGAAGCTACGTGATCCATGTTTTTGTCTGCTATCTGGATGTATATTCTATGCTGAAGGCGCTGCTTCTACTATTTATAGCTCGACGTTAAGCTTTGGATATGTATTGCGAGATGAGATGACTTAATTCATAATTGTTATTGGACTACCAGTGAAAATATAAGCTAAGCGCATGACACTCTTCATTTTATGATCTTCAGATTTGAAAAGAATTCGTTTGGTTACTGGTAGTATAATAATTATTATATTCCAAAATTTGATATTAGTTATGTACTAAACTTGATATATTTTTCTATACTTCCTGTGGTTTGGAGCCCATGGTCAACTGTAGACCTCTTATGTATTATGATAACCTGATAACACACGATCCAGATAACTCGCCAAAGCTGCTTCCGCAACAGCTTGACTCTTGGGATGCGCAAATACGCATTGTGCACTTCATCTACATACCACAAGGGTCGGCATTCGATTTCATAATTACACGAATCGAACTTTGGCTTCCTCATATAGTGAAACCTAGCCTACAATCACGTAAAAGGATTAACAAATTTTTATTTACCAGATTTCTATTTATGAGAATTCCCTTCATTTGAAACCGAGATACGAAAGAAACAGTCAAGGATTACAAAAAAGATGATCATCCTTTTCCTCATCTCGGGGCTCCTATTTATCGAATTCTAGGCGAAAGTTCGGAACGAAAAATTAGAGAAAGAAAAAGCTCATATGGTTTCTAGGAATTGTAAACGGATTTATCTAGATTTTCTCAGATATACGGGATTTTGGATTTCTCACCTCAAATCATAGTACATTTGTTTTGACAGCTGACACTTCCGCTCCATTGGAGTGGGATTTATAAGGAATTGAGTCTAATTTCTTTTGCCTTGGATAAAAAAGTATACATCAAAAACTAAGAAACTACATTCTTTAAGATTAACTTCTTAAGCTCACCACAGATGATCATGCCAAGCATGTCGTGCCTTTTAGATTTCAAAGATAGTAAAACTATGAATTCAAAGAACATCTCGGTTTTTTTTAATCCAATAGGAATGATATGTCAAGCTTGATCATTTGTGGGTAGTTGAAGAAAATAAAAGGGCATTTGGAGAAGCGCATCTCAGAAACTATAGGGACTAGAAGATTTCTTGTATTTTGGACAACAAATTTAACCTTCTTTTGGTGCTTTTTTCCAATCCCAAACTAAGAGTTCAAGTAAATAAAATTGCATTTGCGAATTATTTGTAATTATTCTTTTCCTTCTAACTTCTAGGTTCTTATAATTAATCAACCAAAATCAAGAGTTTTATTTTAAAGATGGGGCAAAAATGAAAATGTTGATTTTAATTGTTTCATGTTTATAAGATTTAAAGAAATTAAGTTAGGCTGTTTTTAATTATATCTGAATACTAAAAGTGCAGAATTCTAAATGTTTGAGGTTGTACTAACCTCTCCCGTGTTTGTTTTTATGTTACGGAAAGTCTTTTCCTGGTCACTTCTAATAATCTTTGATCATTCTAATGTCCTGTGATATTTTGCTACTTATAAAAAACATCTGAACTCTTTGTGAGATTTCCAAACTTGGTTCTAATTATTACACGTCAATTCGTTTTCAATCTAAATCGCGAAAGTGAAAGGAATAAAATTTCCTTTTTTGAAAATTGTAAATTAAACAAAAGTAGATAAGTTTCTTTTATTACTTTTTTTGTTAACAATTCCTTAGATAACTTTATTTTTAATGCAATTAGTCATTTTGTTTGTAAAATTTTTACTTTATCTCTTTTTCTTTTTACAGTTTTTCAAACCACGTGACGTCCTGTTGACTCCATCAAAATGAAGCCTCAATCAAACAAGAAGGAAATAAAACTACGCTTATTAAAAAATAAAACATAAAAAATAGTATTAGCTTTGTTAAAAATGTGCAAATTAAAGTGGTTTGTGCTATTGGTGTTTAAATTTTTGTCGTAGATTTAATCAAAATGTCGATAATCGATAATAATCGGTACATAGTACAAGTGTACGTCGGGGCGCTGTCTGCTCTATACGAAGCACTGTCGGTGGAAGCCAGCAAGCAAACCTCATCCGAAGAAATTGTATCATGTATCGTGGAAAGGTTGTCGCTGAACGAAACGCCGCGTGGTAGTTACGAATTGGCAGAAGTTGTTGGAGATGCATTGGGGCGTGAATGTAAAGAGAGGAGTTTGGGACCGACCGAAAGTCCGGTACAAGTTATGATGCTTTGGCCAAAAAATAGAACGGATCAATCGTCGTATCGTTTTTATTTAAGGGAAAAAGCAAACGACTACGTTTGGTCAGATAATTTTTCTATGGATCCACAATTAATCAAAGATTATTTTCATCGTTTTTTATATCAACCGAAAGATCGCGAGTATCCGGATTTGTGCCAGCTGCCCGATCTAAACGAACAAACTCTTCTGGATAATTTGCGAGCTCGTTTTATGGCCGGACACATTTACACCTACGTTGGTTCCATTCTCATAGCCGTTAATCCATTTAAGTTCTATCCAATTTATAATCCAAAATATGTTAAGTTATATCAAAACAGAAGATTAGGTCCTAATTTGCCACCCCATATATTTGCGGTCGCCGATTCGGCCTATCATTGCATGTTAAAAGATCGAAAAAACCAGTGCATAGTCATCAGTGGTGAAAGTGGATCTGGAAAAACCGAAAGCACCAATTTTTTACTTCATCATTTGACCGCTTTAAGCCAAAAAGGTTCACACGGTAGTGGAGTAGAACAAACGATACTAAGCGCCGGACCCGTCCTAGAAGCATTCGGCAATGCAAAAACAGCTCACAACAATAATTCTAGTCGCTTTGGGAAATTCATACAAGTCAACTATAAGGAGAATGGAATGGTTCATGGAGCCGTTGTACAAAAATATTTGTTAGAAAAATCTCGGATTTGTTCGCAAGGCCAAAACGAACGTAACTATCACGTATTTTATTATTTGTTGGAAGGAGCTAACGAACAAGAACGACAATTACTGCATCTCAAGCATCCCAATCAATATAATTATTTAAATAAGAGCGGATGTATTGCTTTAGATAATGTCGACGAAGCTTACGAATTTTCGCGTTTGAAACAATCAATGGAGATGGTGGGATTCACTGCCGAAAAGCAAAGACGTCTCTTCTCTGTGCTGTCGGCCGTACTACTTTTAGGAAACGTCGAATTTCAACCTCGTAAAGCGGCTTATCATCACGACGAGGCGGTGGGAGTCAAAAATCCACAAGTGGTGTTGTTAATTTCGGAATTGTTACGTGTAAAACAAGAGACTTTACTGCAAGCTCTTACGTCTAAACGGGCAAGAGCTTCAGGAGAAACTTTAGTAATAAATTATCGGATGCCCGAAGCAATAGCTAGTCGTGATGCGATGGCTAAATGCTTGTACGGGGCTCTGTTTGATTGGATTGTTTTACAAGTGAATCATGCTTTGTTATCAAAGAAAGATAGTTTACGTGAACATCAAGGTAATTCGATAGGGGTTTTAGATATTTTTGGATTCGAAGATTTTGGTTTGTGTAACAGTTTCGAACAATTGTGCATAAATTACGCCAACGAACATTTGCAATACTATTTTAATCAACATGTATTTAAGTACGAACAAGAAGAATATCGTAGAGAAGGAATTCGTTGGACTAATATTGATTTCATGGATAATACTGGATGTTTGCAACTGATCGAAGGAAAGCCCAATGGAATTTTGTGTATTCTAGATGATCAATGCAAGTGAGTATAACGGAACAAATTTTAAATTGATCAAAATTAACTGTCTTTAAGGACGTTGTCCAGTGCTATACAGTTCATGTTTTATGTCATTTACTTTCATTATAATATTGCATAAAATGAATATTCGGATTTGGGAATCCCCGAATCCTAGTTTTCAGTTTACCCAATGTTCTTATGGGAAAATCAGATGAAATCACTTACATTTTTGTAACATTTTGGAAATAAGTTACACAAAACACGAATTACTTAATATAGCATTCGACAGTGCTTTTAATATATTTTGAAACAAGTAGCTGAAAGTTTCGCTTTCTTAACGAATCAAAAATTTTGTTCTTTTTCATTCTGTTATTCTTGATATTCAAAGAAAAATGGAAAAAATGTTACGATTTAATTTAAATATTAGAAACCCATTTACTTGAAAACTCGTGAAATCTTTTAGGTGTAGAATTATTTCTATCTAAAAATCTAAATAGCTTCTGAATCTAGTGGCGAATTATTGTACAACAATACATCTGTTGGTGTCTTATTATAATAGCAAATTAGTTGTCAACCCAAACAAAATTATAATATTACTAAATTGTATTTCATTTGTTCTAAAATTAGTTAACAAGAACAATAACTGAATAAACAGAACAATAATCATATCAGTATTCTAGGTTAATCAAAATTACACTACATTTTTTAGAAATAAAGTGCACACATTTTTCACAAATAGAAGGCACTACGTATACATTTACCAAACGTTTTATCATACTATGGCATCATCAGACGATGAATTATATTGAAAATGGAGAAAAAATCTGAAATGTATACTTAGAATGTTTTATTTGTGAAAACACTGCACTGTAGGTCTAAAAAGTGGATTGCAATTTTTGGTTTCTCTTCAACAGTTTAATTACGCTTTATTCAACTTTCTCTCTCATTTTTTGCTAACAATAGCCACTTACGAGAAAAAGGTCAATGTTCTCATAGGCACAACTAGGCCTAAATTTTGGGAGGGCTAAAATGAGAGAATCTTTTTTTTAGCTTCTTTACTTTTTTGCAACCATACAAAATAAAAATAGAAATGAAATAATAGACGATAAACAGTAAATAATAAAAATTCCCAGCCCTTCTCTAGTAGTTGCGCATATTATGAAATATTGAAAATACGGCTTAACGTTAAATTTGAAGAAGATGTTGATATCACTAATTTATACAAGAAAAAATGAAATCACTCACATATTTTTCTGCAATATTCCTGAAGATGGGACCTACCTGTAAGAAAAAAATAATTAGTTTGGTTATTTAGAATATCAGGAAGTGATTATTACCTTTATTACTGCAATCCTTTAGCTCTAATCCTTTTCAGAACCACCAGCCAATCAATTGCACTACATTAAATTATCTCAATTTTCGGTTTTTAAAACTTTACACTTTGGAACAGTTTTAAAGTTAACACTACTTTTTTCACTCGTAATCGAACTCGACACCTACACTACCGTTCACGAAAATCCGTCAAAAATTTATTTTTGATATTTGCACAACCGAATTATACATGCAAAAAAAATCACAGACGCCTGCCTTCGAAGCCAAACGAGGAAATTTATAAATTTGATTAATATTTCGAGTTCTTGCTTCGGATACTGAAGTGGTAATTGGTAATGATGCAATAGAATCAAATTAGAAAACTTATATAGAGAGTTCCGTAGAATATCCAACCGAAGGCAAAATTTTTCTAAAGCATAATTAAATCAAGACCAAGACAGAAACTTGATTGAGAATTTCATAGAATGTATGCTTTCTGAACTGCACGTAAAGATGCCCTGAAACAGAATTAAAATAAGAAACAAAATAAAAAAAACTATTAATACAAATAATAAATTACTTAATTTTCAAAACTAGAAATTAAGACAAACAAAAGTTACTAGAGAGGGAATCGAAGTGGCCGATCTATGAGTTATAAAGCTGACTCTTCTACGGCTACGATAGGATGTCGTAAGACTTGCGAAAACATAAAATATTGCAACATGTATTCACAGAATGGAAGTGCACTAAAATGAAGCGAATACCTGTCCTTTCTTTTTTCAAAGAGATTTGGGCAGCCGTCTTCGAGGAATTGAGGATGAAAGTATAACAGTGAAGCGTAGCAGTTAGTTTTAAATAGTTAGAACTGAGAATTGCCTTCAGTTCAGCTTATTTTTTAAGTAACACGACAAAATTATATTTTATAGAGACAAGTTCTGGAGAGCAGAGTATATTTATGTTGAATAGAAGTTGAGCTTAGCCATTAAAAAGTTAAAATGTGCATCGTTAAGGACCAGTTGTTGTGTCAAGCTCAGATGAGAGTTAATCCAGGATCAACTCACTGTTGTGTTCAAAGTCAAAATTTATTCTGGGTTAACTCTGATCCGAGGTTGATCTTCTGTTACAACTGGAACTGAATTTTTGCATATAAATATCTGTTCTGGATTCTTTATTTAGAAAATTTAATTTTCTACAAAATTGAATAAATAATCGTATTCCTTGAATAATTTACAATGTTTCCATGTAAGGTCGTGCCAAATCTGTTTTTTGACAAAAAAAGTAAACTAGCTCGACCATTGAACCCGGGACGAATTGAAAAAATTGGCGGTAATCGCAGTGCTAACCATTTCACCATAAAAATTAATCTTAGCAGCGAAAGGCTTCCATCTAAAATTGATCGAAAACGGCTGTTGGAAAAAAACAGGTGTTCGATATTGACAACCACACCTGAGGCAAGGTTATAAAAATTGAGTTTTCAAATGGTTGGACTTGAATTTTCAGTAGACGACCACTGCCACTAAATAAGCAAACATACTTGTTTACAAAATCTGAAGTTACATTTCCGAATGACCTTGAAATTATTAATTAATAGAAATAATATGCATTTGAAAGAAAAAATAAATTGATTACCGATTTCTTTTTAGACATTGATCAATTTTAATCCCTATTTTGTTTAGATGCCAGAAACTTACCACCCCTGCTCCTTCATTAATTTAAAATTTATTTAAGAATGGAAAGTTCGGTGGCTAAATGTTTTCGATCAGGGTGTTTATAATCATCCAATAATTTAGAATGTTGGGGAGGGTAGTTTTTCTAGTAAGAATAATAATTATAAAAATGTTGTTCCTAGTTTGTGAACTTGAACTCTCTTCTGGTATGTAAACTTGAAACAATCAATTTGTTCTGATTAATTATGTAAATGTAAACTTATCGAATTTAAAAAATTTGCATAATTTTTAATAAATATTTGTCTTAAAATAAAATAGAGATCCGTTAAACTTGATCATTTCAAAATTTAAGATATTGATGACACACTGACAAATTTACAAAAAATGGATTTAAAACTAGAAAAAAATATAAATAATAATTAATTTAATTTATTTTCTTCTACCCTTAATTTCTTGGTGTATAGGCATATTAACATGTTATTTATTTAAATTTTATTCTGAAAAAATTGACTTCTTTGGTCGGAATGAACGGTAAAAAGAATGTGAATAATGTTGTATCGTTTCCTACTTTTAACCGAATCAAATTTTTTAAAACTGTTTATTGATGAATGCAAGCTTGTCACGTTACGATCTGTGCATGAACCCAGCTTTAGTTTGTAGTTTAAGTTGAACAAAAGACAAATTATGTTTTTAAATACTTTACACCAGTCGAATGATCTACATATCTTTTTAAGATATTTCTTCTCCGTAAACCCAGCCAAAGCTTTTTTGGGCATCAAGCAGCGGCAATTGCTACCCCCGTATGAGATGCAAGATGCAGATGATGGTGTGCTGATGATGGTTGCAGATGTCAAAAAAGCTTCTGAAGGCATAACACTTTTTTGATTTATAATTACTTATCATTAGTAACAGTCATTTATTTTTATAGTAAATTTTATTCGCAGATGACGTCACAACAGTTTGATAATAACTTCCAGTGATCGAAACTATTTACTGTTGCGGGCAGAATTATAAAAATTAAATTAAAACTTTTAACCTGTTGTGGGCAACTTTTAAATTTTGCCAATCTAATAATTACAAAAAGTTAAACATAATTCACGCGTAACAAGTGGATTTTTCTAAAAGGAGCTAATTAAATTTAAGGAAAACTTACCTGCATCATAGTTGTCAACGTTTTTTGGTTAGCGTCATCTTCGAAAAACAAACGAAATGCAATATTGCAAGCGCGGACCAATAGTATGCATTTGATGTCATGACGTAATTATTCATAGGCTAGAAAAGGAAATTATTGAAAAAGTATAATTCAAGCTGTTTTATTTTGTAAATTCAAATTATATCTCGCGATTTTAAAGTTTTTCTCGGATGACGTCACATCATTTCTTGAAAACAACCATAAAGCTCAAAACTTACAATAACTACAACTTTCAAACTGTCAATCCGATAATTACAACAAGTGACAACATAATGCACACATTACAAATCAATTTTTGTAAAATGAACTAGAATATTTTAAGAAAATCTTACCCGCATCCCTGTAACCGTTTTTTTCAAAGGTAGCAAACGTCTTGAAGTAACAAGCGAAGCGCGATTTTTAAAACAATTGACACATGCACCTAATGACATTGCATCGTTTTTTCAATGCAAAAAATAATTTTTAAATTTACCATGGCTATCTATGATTTGTAAATTATTTACGTTTTACGAATGATGTCACGGCATGGTACACGGCA
The DNA here is from genome assembly GCA_958510845.1 of Cantharis nigra. NCBI lineage: Eukaryota > Metazoa > Arthropoda > Insecta > Coleoptera > Cantharidae > Cantharis > Cantharis nigra. The sequence continues at coordinate 44,650,420 of OY294030.1, read as the reverse complement.
TTTGTTGAAAATAACCTCTGCGGTAGAAACTTATTTTAATAAAATTTCATGCAATTAATGGTCAAAATTTTGTAGTAGCAATAACATTTTGATGCGTAACCGTGCAGTACCGAAAAAATCAATTTGCAAGTTTTAACTTGTTGGATGCAACTATTAAATTTTATAATTCACTTACTGGCAATAAGTTCAGCATAATTTACACATTTCACACGAATTTGTACAAAACAAAGCCACTTTTTCAAGACAAAACTCGACTGCATCAAAGTAGCTTCTTTTAGGTTGCGAAACAAAAAATGACAGTCAAATTTAAACGTCGACCAATGAAATGCATTTGGTTGCCATGGCGATGCATTTCAAAATGTTTGTCGTATGTCAAATGCATCAAAATGTGCAATAATAGAAAAAATTTAAATTGAGTAGGTACCTAAGTAATTAATATTATTAAAGCTTTTTCTATGAACCTGACAATAATCAGTAATTTTAAAATTTGCGAAATTGGTAATAAATTGTCAATTTTAAAATTCGACTGATTGTAAATTTAATTATAATGAAAATTTAATGAAAGTGATCAAATTTTAAATGAAATTAAAAATAATCTTTCCTGATAAAAACTTCCTGGTTTTATTTGTTTATTGCTAACTTTGATTAAATTATCAAATTGTATATTCAATTTTTCAAGCTGAATTTTTCCTGAATTCACAACTATTTTTTTCTTTTCAGTTTTCCAGGAGCAACCAACGAAACTCTCTTGCAGAAATTTAGTTCTGTACATAAAGAAAACAAATGGTACCAAAAGCCGCAAAAACGTGAAGCAGCGTTTATTGTTGTTCATTATGCCGGGAAGGTAAAATATCAAGTGGACGAAATGCGAGAGAAGAATTTGGATCTTATGCGTCAAGATATTGTTAGCGTTTTGAAGAACAGCTCTATGGCATTTGTTAGAGAATTAGTTGGAGCCGATCCGGTTGCTGTTTTCAGATGGGCAATCGTGAGAGCGTTCTTTCGTGCCTACTTTGCTTTTCACGAGGCTGGCCGTAAACACAGGCAGAGCCGCGTGGATGGAAATAAAAATAATGTACAGCAACGTTATAGGAATCACGCACCAAATGAAAGTCTCATTAGGTAGGTAACTCTTTGGTCCTAAAAATACTTATGCCATTTTTTTGACAAAATTTTGAATCCTTTTTTTGACAAGAATGTCAATTTTGGTTCAAGTCTTGGGGGTTATTTATTATTGTCTTTATTTATTATAAATGCATACTTGAATTAACTTGTGTATTCGTTCCTAGCTATCTAGTGACAGTTTCTGCCGTAAACCTTGCAGTAAATAGAATTGCGTAAGTGATTAACGGTTGAAAGTTCCTTACCAATGTTAATCACTAGTTCATAATAATCATTCATCATTCTTTAGATTTATCTGAACTTGTATTTTTTAATTGTATCAGCATAAGCAAGAATAAAAATGACTTGATCGTGCATGTCATTGTAAATATTTTTTACCGTGTAACTGCATGCGAGTTGTTGTGTATTTAACTGTTTGTTTCCAAATTATTCGCAGCAAGCAACGAAATACTATAAATTATAATCAGACTGGAAGGGCCAACGAATCTGATACTTCTAACAATCGGTTGTCTTGGCCGCAATTTTATCAACGAAATAGGCACAGTCTAAACCTGCCCTACACTAAAAATAATGAAGAGGAACGGAAACGTAAAGATTCTATCGGAAGCAGCACAAATTCCGCTGCTCTTAATAAAGTTTTATGTCCTGACGAAGCTCGGGTTATGCAAAGAGCAAATCAAATTGTCATGTATGTAAAGTTTCATAATTTTGACATGGTGAAGGTTAACTCAATTATTTGGTGGAGGTTTTTTATTAGAAAAAATAATTATTATATTAGGATGTTATGTCATTGAAATTAGCAACGAAAATGGTCGGAACTATTGCCGTTTCTAATTTTAATCATTACACGGAAAGCAGATTTTTTGTTCAATTTAATTACATTTGGTGAGAAATTTTATCCCCCTTTCCACTAGAGACACAATTTGGAAAATTTTCAAGATTATAGTGGATTTTCTGAAGAGCAAAAAAAAGTAGACAATATGAATAGACAATAATTCAGCTTGCGCTTCCTATTTTGAAGGGAGACTTCTGTTAAGTTTCTTCTCTGCTTGCTTGTAAATAAAATTTTGACATATTTGCATTACCACCTAACATTTTGCATTGAGCAACTTCCTTCTAAACTCGTTGGGTTAGGTGCATATCATCAAATGTATACTTATATTTGTGAAACTGAAACTTGCATGTGTGTTCTTTGCACGATTCTTGAAACTCTTTCCGCCTGCTAAGCCCTCATTTTAACATTTTTGTTTTCTTTAGGAAAAATAAGTCGTTTAGACCTCGAGAACGTGGAAAGAAAGGTTTAAAGAATCTACAATCTGTAAAAACGTTGGCAGGTCGCACCGGAATAACGGCGTCCAATCAAAATCAGTTGGGAAAAGCTAGAAAATTACCCTTAACCGTGGCGGTGCAATTTCAACAATCATTACATTCGCTCATGGACACGCTAAACCAAGCAAATCCGTTTTTCATAAGATGCATCAAATCTAACAGCAATAAAGTTCCCAATGAATTTGACGAAGATACAATTCAAAGGCAGTTGCGTTACACCGGTATGCTCGAAACCGTCAGGATAAGGCAGGCCGGTTTTAACGTTCGCTTAACCTACGACGAATTTATTCAATTGTACCGAATTTTATTGCCAAAAGGATTGCTCAGTTCCCAAATCGACGTCAGAAACTTTTTGCTCACCTTAAACTTAAATCGAGACGATTATCAATTGGGAGCCACAAAAATATTTTTAAGAGAGTCAGAGAAATATAAATTAGACTGTAAATTGCATCAACAAATAATGGCGAGTATCGTCACACTGCAGAGGTGGTTTAGGGCTTGTTTGGAGAGGAGGCGCTTTTTAAGGGTTCGAAATGCCGTGGTGACAATTCAATCGTTCTGTCGAATGTACCTAGTACAAAAATATGTGAAACGAATTACCGCCGCGTTGAAGATCCAAAGGACTTGGAGATGCTATAGAGCCAGATCGTGGTTACAAAAGTTACGGGTCAGTATAGTTTCCTTTCAAGCACACGCCAGGGGCATTTTATCAAGAAGAGCTTTCAATCTACTTAAGAAGCGTTCGTTTGTTACTTCAAAACCGGTAAATTGTTTTTACTTCTTTTTATTTTATCTTGTTTTCATACCTATTTTTGTAGATCATTAACAAATCGTTACCCATGAGACTGCAGATAGAACATAGCGGAAGTACGGACGAAGCTTTTACAAGTAAAGAATCCAGTCAGGAAGAATTGGAAATTGATCGGTTGTGTCCCGAGCGAGAGAAACATTTTAGGGATTCAGACGAGTGAGTTTTTTTATACAAATTTGAAATCGTGGATTCAACTTTTTTTATTATAGGAGCAGCGGAATTCAAGAGGATGGTGATACCGAACCTATGCAATCAAAACAAAGTTTGCGATCGACTCAGTCGCTACCTACCGTTGTGTCTATTCGATCTTCACATACGTGCTCACTTCAGTACCCACAAAATAACAGGTAATTTCTAGTTTTTATATTTTGGTAGGTTGAATTTTACATTCATATTTATTTTAATTATTTTAGATTAGAATATATAAAACAAGAAGTGGCTAAAGACGTTCCAATAAAATCAAAGATCAACAAAATTCACAAAACAATCGATCTGGCTGATTTGGATTACGTACCGCAACGTAAAGGCAGTGGAGACTCTTTAGATTCGCAACGTAGCGCGGAATCTCAACAAAGTTCGGATTCACATTCGAGCGTTACGGTGCGAGAGAGCAAAATCAAACACAAAGACATTCCAAGTCTCGAGAAACACGAACAGTGGTCGTTTGCTAGCACCCGAAGCGAAACGGATTCCGAAACGGGCGTCACTCGCTCCGCACCACCCACTGTAGGAGAAAGAGTTTACGGCGAATATCCCGAAAACGAAGATGTGTGGAGAAAAAGATGCGATTTCGAGTCTTCTCCTCATAAATCCTCCTACCACGTGCGCGTGCTACCCAAACATCGCTTACTACTCGATTCTAAATCGGGCGTTCCAAAACGAGAATCAAGATATGTCAACGAAAACACTAATTCTGGACGCGGAGCGCTCGACGGCTTAATCAGTCTTCCTCCCATTCGCCGTCAGCCTCGCGACGATTTCGGAAATCGCAAAGTTGAATCAAATTCAAAATTGCGACAAAACGAAATGGAAACGCAACAAGCAACCAAAGACTTTTTATCCACTTGTGATAGGGCGCCCAGTAAAGTGGAAGAAATACTCGGTAAACCGGAAGCGCCACTTCGTGCAATAAGAAAACCGAGAAGAGATCATGTGCGCAGTTTAGGAGAGGAAGTAACGGATAGTACCAGCCTAGATAAGAATTTTGCGTTGCGCACAATTGACGAAAGCAATGTGGTTCATGCCACCGAAAAGAGGAGTTGGAATGAGAACAAGGAAGCTGATGGTTCGTTTAGATTGTTACAATCAGAAGCCGAATGGGGACGAGCGCTCAATAAACAATCGCTCACGCCTAAACGACAAAGGTCTAGCTTTGCTTCATTAGATTTAAGAAGACGAAATAGCGATCCCGCTACAAAAATTGGTGAGCTTTTATTTCTATATTTGCGTGCTGCATTTCTAACTTTTCTTTTTATTGTTGTTAAGGTCTTGGAATAATGAATCAAGCTGGCGTCATAGAAGCTAGTCCGCAACCAAAATCGTCTCCAGGAACTGATTTAGAATGGAAAAGTGATAATACGTTTACAATAGCTGGTCATAGTTTTAGTAAAATTAAGAAGTTGATAAAGGAAGATCGCTGTGCGTTTTGTAACGAACAAATGGATGCGTTCATCACTCAAGGTCATAAGTGCGCCTACTGCAAGAAGCTGTTTCACACGAAATGCATTCAAAATAAAAGCGTACTGCAGATGCCTTGCGATGGTAACGCCGCTGAATCTGCCAAGCCTAGTCGACGAAAACATCGCAAACATTCCAGAGCGCCTTACGACGTAAATAAGCGTGCAGAGGCGAGCAAGTTCAGTTTGACTGGCACTTCGGAGTTTACCGATCGAGCAGATCAAATTATTTCCGATGCGCGCGAGTTACAATTGATGCAAGATTTTATTACGAATAAAATTTGTAAAATGGAAACCGAAGCCGGGGAACGTCCCAGCGAGGTGGATCGAGTTTTTAAGCAAGCGTTGCGAGAATTTAAGGACAATTTAGTTCAATTTTATAGTACAGCCACCAAGCACGGATTTGAAAGCTTTAGCGTGAAATACAAAGATTTGATCGGTAATTTTATGCAAGCAATGGAAACTGTTTGCCAAAGGGAGCACAAAGACGAAGACTTTCCGGTTACTATGGGTGTTAATGCTTTTCGTGGTTTTATGAATGAGTTCATGTCGTCGAGAGCCGAAGCTGAAAAACCAAGCAAAACGAAGAGAAAAAAGGAAAAGAAACGTAAAGGGGACGAGCCTATCAAGTTTATTGGCCACACTTTTGTTTTAACCATTATAAACATTCCAACAGCTTGTGAAATTTGTAGTTCTTTTTTTATGTGGCCAATCGAACGAGGTTTGGTTTGTCAGTCGTGCAAATTGACGTGCCACAAGAAGTGTTACACGAGAGCTTTAGGTAAGTTTTATTTCATTTTCTGCTTTGGGCAAACTTTAGGAAATCCAAAATCTTTGGAATAATTTAGTAGACTAGCTTTGATTGAACAAATATTCGTCTTTCCTTTTTCTCCTCACTCCAAACTAATTGGCCTTTAAATATGAAAACCTTTATATCTCTCTTATTTGCACATTTTGCAACACAATTGTAATAAGGTTTTTTTTCGTTACAGTGAATTGTGTGAAGGATTCAAATTTGAACGCCATGGGTGATTGTCGAAACGTTTTTGGCGTTCCCTTGTCATCTCTTTTAACGGAAGATAACAAAATTCCAGTCGTTATAGAAAGATTGATTACCACCATAGAAGTGTACGGAATGTATACAGAAGGAATTTACAGAAAATCAGGCGTGAGTTCTAAAGTGAGAGAGCTGAAAGCGAAAATGGAGGAAAATCACAAGGAAGTTATTTTCGAACACTACCAGGTTCACGTGTTAGCGTCGGTTTTAAAAAGTTTTTTGAGGGAAATGCCTGAGCCTTTGCTAACTTTCGAATGCTACGAGAATTTTATAACTGCCGCAAACTTGTCCGAAACGCAAGATCGTGTTTCCACTTTATATGACATTTTGAAAAAACTACCTAAATCTAACTACGATCTCATGGAACGATTGATCTTTCATTTAGCTAGAGTTGCATTGCACGAAGAAGTGAACAGGATGAGCTCGGCCTCTTTGGCGATTGTGTTTGCACCGTGCATTTTAAGAACTAATAAGGTGGTCCCCGCACAAGATAGTTTGCAGGATATTTCTAGTCAAACTCAATGTATCGAGACTATCATTAAGGAGCAGTTGCAAAAAGTGCGTAACACGCTCGACGATATAGATACTTTGGACACGGCATGTCAGGCTGCGACTAACCGTTTGTCGTCGTTACGGAGTTCTAAAGTTTTTACACCCGAAGAAATGTTACCTGCTAATCCGTCGTCTCAACAGCAAACTGAAGACGAGGAGACCTTGTTGGAAAATCACATCGAAGAAATTCAGAAGGAAAAGGAACATTTGACTTCGACTTTGCCAATTTTAACTCACGCAACTTCGGACGACGACATGTTGTCCACCGACGTGGATGGGGAAGGTAGTTTGGATGATATTTCGTGTGTTACGGAACAGAGAAAAGTGAAAGGGCCGATTATTCGGACGGTTTCGGGTGGCGATCCGAAACCGGTTCGATTGAAACGACAGTCTTCTTCTGACGTGAGTGTTAAAATAGTGGACGAATGTGAAGATGCTCCTATTATGGTGTAATTGTATAAATTGTATATAAAAAGCAGGATTTTACAGGTAATAAATTGTGTGTATGCATTTAAAAATTTATCGACTGTTCTATTTGAATGTAAATAATATAATAAGTGTGATACCTTATTGAAAACTGCTACCTTCTTGTATATTATTTTCATAACTTTTTACACTGTACCATAAGAGACTGTAAGTATGGAAAAACCATGACAAATTTTTAATTCAATAGGGAAATATTTATATTTAATCGCGACAATTTTTGTTTTAAGGTCAAGGCATGTGATTACAGAGTTTTCTTTTATTATTGTAAGTACCTATATATATTTTCACTCTGCATTTTTAAATTTAAAAAGTTCTTTTATTTGTTAACGTTGATGCCAATAAAAGATTTTTCTCTTGTTGCAAATATTTTATTGTCGAGGTGCAACTTTGACCAACGAGGATTTTTCAATACTCTTTCCTTTGTAAAAATTCCTTGGATGTACATTCCTTGATACTTCTTGTGTAGTTGTGGTTCAACAATTCACCTTGAAATATATTTTTCTATAGTGGAATTCTATAGAAGTTGAAATGTTGAAATATATTTTAATATATAAAATGTAACTATTTTGTTCCTATTTACCTAAATTGAACAATTTTTGATAAAGCAAGTCAACCGACCTTCTTTTTTATTCGTTGTATTACAGTTTATTTTATGTTTTTCTTTTTAATATTTCTCGATAATATATTTTTTTATTGCTTTCCAAGTTTTCATGAAGGAATATGGGTTTTCATAATTGTAAAAATATATAAAATTTAAAATAAATAAAATATATTAAAAAATATGTTGATTGTTTGTGAAATAAATAAAAATTTCTTGTTTAATAATTCTCATATTAGATATTTATTACCTAAAATTTTATAATAGTAAAATCGTACCGTTGTTATTTGAAAAATGATTGGTTAATTTTAAAATTATTGGATCTGAATTATATTTGGGTTGTTTATAATATATACACAGTGTTCATTAATTTTTAAAATGGTATTGATGTTGGAACGTTGAGTTATAGAGCAATATAAAAAATTTTATACATTAAAGTGATTTTAAAATTTACCACTTTACTGTTGTGTGTTACAAAGTGTAATATTGTTTACGTTGTTGTTTATGGGGAGAAAATTACTACTAATAATGCAATATTTTTATGATAAATGTGTCTATATGAAAGCTCACCTATAAGTTAACCGATATTTTATAGTTAAGTTAACTAACCGTTTATACGCATTCTAAATGTTGATTTAGTTTTTTTTTTATTTCTTTTAGGTTTAATGTAGGTATTGTATAATATTTTTTATATTTTATAAAAAGACAGTGCAATCAGTCGCATATTATTTATTATGTTCATTCCAAATTATGTATTTTTAAGCTCAAATGACTGCATTTTCTGGATATCAATAAACTTTTAATTTATTTTTATAAAATGTTTTTCATTTGTGCAATTTTTTTTTCAGCAGATGACTACATTAATTTATTTTTTGTACTTTCGGCAGACAGTAACCACTGGAGTCCTCACTTTGAGGAACTCAAGTGCCATTTTTGCTTCAAACCAATAAAAAAAGGCGATCATTCAAACCAGAAAACAATTAACTTGGTCGTTTGTAACCCAAAAGAGATGAGGAAGGGCTTAATCTTGGAATATTTGTTTATCCATTGGAGAGTATAATATATTATTTTTTGACTTTGATGACTTGAATGGCTACGATTGTACAACATAAATTAATTTAATATTTTTATATTTAATATTCAATATTTTTGTTTTATTTTGCATAAAAATATCGAAAAAATCATAAAAAATCTACATAGTTTGTTTCTGTCTTTTTGAAAAATAGTCGGAAAGCTCATTTTGACATTAAAAAATTAAGTACTACATTTTCGACGGCTAATATGTTCCACCCCTTCAGTGGGTGTCTAATTGAATTATTATTTGGTAATTTAGTTTTTAATTTTCTTGTATCTTATCTGAAATTAATAATTCAACATATTTTCGTTTATCTTCTGAAATCTACATGTCTATAGGTGTAACGATATAGATGTTACAGTTATTGACAGTTTAATACTTACAGTCGGGCGCACTAACATAATATGATTAGTAAATGAAATTATTTTTTTTTAAATAATATTGGATGTGAATTCTCGAAATGTGAGTGAGGTCTTACAGAAACTATAAAATTGTGTTATTGTGAAAGACATTGAATATAAAACAATAGTACTTATATATTAACAGTTAATAACTGTAATAAAAACATGTTAGTGCAACAGAATAATTATCTCAGTAACACAAACATTATTAATCAAATTGGCCTTTTTATATGTGTGATTCCCCCAAATTCAAATATAAGATTGTTTAAAATATATGCAATCTGTTTAATTATTGTACTTGCAACTATCAGTCTGTTAATTTTAAGTTTAGAATTTCAATCTGTTCTGGGTAATATGAGTCTGGTTGGAAGGAATTTGGGTCGTTTTGAAGAATTTGCAGTTGGAATTTTTGTTATTGTTATTTCATTTCGATCGATATTTATTAATTTTCAAAAATTTAATCAAATTAGTTTTCTTTTTGAAAAAGTTGACTGGCAATTAAGTAAAGTAGAATCGTTTAGAAAGACAAAAATTAATGATGTCGCAATTAAAATTATAGGATTGCTAATTATATTTCTTAATATTTATTTCAATACTGTCATGATCTTAAATTTTGGAGTTGTACTATTTTTGTTTTATTGCATAGTACTTTACAGTCGTTTTTGTTTTATAATTTCTGTTTTGATAATTTTTAAATATATCCAACTACTTATACATCGACTCAAGTTAATTAACACAATTTTAAGTGCGAACCAAAGTATTTGCTTAAGTATAATTTGCAATCGTACTTCTGCACAAGAGGTTGCTTGGTTGCGAAGCATTTTGAAAAATGTTTTAAATATTCAATCAATTTTGAATGAAACTTTTGGTTGGAATTTCTTGTTTATATTTTTTACAATTTTTTTGGATATATTGGGGTTAGTTAATTATTGCATCGAAATCGTTAAACTAAACGAAAAAATGTTTTCCGAAACAACTGCATTTGCAACTCGGAGTCTCCTATTCTGCGTAAGTACCTAATTCAGTTATTACTCATATTTTATCTTTCAAAAACCATAACAATATAGGTAAATGTTACAATATTATTGACGGTGCGAAAGGCGAAAGCAAAGTAATTCATTGTAATTATTTTAAATTATCAGCAATAGCGTGACAATAACAACAAGGGCGCAGGCATACTTAAAAGCAATAATATTACATTTTATTGTTTCGTTATTGCACTACAATATTTGCTCAATAAAAACCGGGCTGCATTAAACATAAAATATTTTTTAATTTTAAAAGTGGCAGTTGATATCTATTAAAAGTTGAATTTGAAACAACAAAAATTACCGAAATGAATAAGTAATATTCATAAAATGGGAATTTTTGTGTGTGTGATTCCCCCGAAGTTTTATTCAAAGTTAAGGTTATTTAAATTGTATGCGATTTTTTTGACTGTTTTGATTATATTTACAAAATTTAACTACTCTGTTGCCTTACAGTCTTACTTCTGTTTGAATTTTATTTTTTAATCGTTGTTGTGTACAGATCGGTAGGTATTTGTTAATTTAAAAATTTTTGGAAATATTATTCGAAGAAGTCGATTCGAAGTTAAATAATCAGTTGGTAAATTTTAAAAATTCAAAATTTTGTGTTCGAGATGTTAACAATTTTTATAAAGGACTTTGCTCTACATCGCAAGTACCAATACAATTTTTGTAAATAAATTTATTCATTCATAGTTTAAAAATGTATAATAAAAATATTTTTCTAATTCTTCTCATCAGTTGGTGGCACTAAAGTAGATGCTTTAATGCCGCTGCCATTTTTTGCCTAAAAATTATTGCAACACTTGAACATTAGTTCAAGTAAACTATTTTGTTTAAACTATCTATTTGTTTGTAGCAGTTCACATTTTCGTGACTAATAGAATTGGTTAATTAAATTATTGTGCTAACAGTGAACAATATGTTTGTGATATTCGAACTAGCCAGAACAGGAATTTGGTGCATTTTACCAGGTGTAACTAGATAGATAATAATCATTACCTATTGATATAATAAATTATTTCATTAAATTAAAATGTTAGTTTTGGTCTTCTTCTTTTTCTTTTAGTTGGGGGTTCCCATTCCCATATTCATTTTTGCCATCTGAATGACAAAAAGATGTCCAAAACGCAATGAACTCCCGAGGACTCACATAGGGTGGTTGGGAGAATGGAAAGGCTTGGCGCGAATGGTGCGAAATACGATTAAACAAATTGTAAACAATTCGCTAAATATATATATATATAAATTAAAATTAAAATACTATATTATACACAAATTTGGGTGGCCCTTTTATTACTTAAATCGACGTACTTAGATGCCTACTGCTGGATGCAGCCCTCAGAACCTCGCGGAATCAATCAAAACTGTTAAAAATCGCGAAACAAATGGAGGGCAAATTGACCCCGAATGTGTTACGTTTAAATACAAATAAAATAAAAAATATCATACTTACGAGAAATCTGACTGCGCCATTCGAATTTTCTGATCAAAATACGTAAGAAACAGTGAAAGAAGCTGCCGAATTCCATTTTTCATTTTTTGGGGTCAAAAAACACCAAAGGGGTTTTCGTTACGTATTTTTCGAAAATCATAATAAAGTTAGGTGGCCTTTTTATTACTTAAATCGACGTACTTAGATGCCCACTGCTAGATATAGCTCTCAGAACCTCGCGGAATCAATCAAAACTGTTAAAAGTTGCGAATCAAATCGACGGCAAATTGACCCCGAATGTGTTACGTTCAAAGCCAAATAAAATAAAAAATATCATACTTACGAGAAATCTGACGGCGCCATTCGAATTTTCTGATCAACATACGTAAGAAACAGTGAAAGAAGCTGCCGAATTCCACTCTTCATTTTTTGGGGTCGAAAAACACCAAAGGGGTTAACCTTATGTTTTTTTCGAAAATCATAAAAAAGTTAGGTGGCCTTTTTATTACTTAAATCGACGTACTTAGATGCCTACTGCTGGATGAAGCCCTCAGAACCTCGCGGAATCAATCAAAACTGTTAAAAATCGCGAAACAAATGAGGGGCAAATTGACCCCGAATGTGTTACGTTTAAAGCCAAATAAAATAAAAAATATCATACTTACGAGAAATCTGACTGCGCCATTCGAATTTTCTGATCAACATACGTAAGAAACAGTGAAAGAAGCTTCCGAATTCCACTCTTCATTTTTGGGGTCAAAAAACACCAAAGGGTTACGTTTTTTCGAAAATCAAAAAAAATTTTAGGTGGCCTTTTTATTACTTAAATCGACGTATTTAGATGCCTACTGCTGGATGCAGCCCTCAGAACCTCGCGGAATCAATCAAAACTGTTAAAAATTGCGAATGAAATGGAGGGCAAATTGACCCCGAATGTGTTACGTTGCAAAAGCCACATAAAATAGAAAATATCATACTTGCGAGAAATTTGACTGTGTCATTCGAATTTTCTGATCAAAATACATAAGAAACAGTGAAAGAAGCAGCCGAATTGCATTTTTCATTTTTTGGGGTCAAAAAACACCAAAGTACCAAAGTACGTATTTTTCGAAAATCATAAAAAAGTTAGGTGGGCTTTTTTATTACTTAAATCGACGTACTTAGATGCCTACTGCTGGATGCAGCCTTCAGAACCTCGCGGAATCAATCAAAACTGTTAAAAATCGCGAATCAAATGAAGGGCCAATTGACCCCGAATGTGTTACGTTTAAAGCCAAATAAAATAGAAAATATCATACTTACGAGGAATTTGACTGTGCCATTCGAATTTTCTGATCAAAATACGTAAGAAACAGTGAAAGAAGCTGCCGAATTCCACTTTTCATTTTTTGGGGTCAAAAAACACCAAAGGGGTTAACCTTACGTTTTTTTCGAAAATCATAAAAAATTTAGGTGGCCTTTTTATTACTTAAATCGACGTACTTAGATGCCTACTGCTGGATGCAGCCCTCAGAACCTCGCGGAATCAATCAAAACTGTTAAAAATCGCGAAACAAAGGAGGGCAAATTGACCCCGAATGTGTTACGTTTAAAGCCAAATAAAATAAAAAATATCATACTTACGAGGAATTTGACTGTGCCATTCGAATTTTCTGATCAAAATACGTAAGAAACAGTGAAAGAAGCTGCCGAATTCCACTTTTCATTTTTTGGGGTCAAAAAACACCAAAGGGGTTAACCTTACGTTTTTTTCAAAAATCTTAAAAAATTTAGGTGGCCTTTTTATTACTTAAATCCACATACTGAGATGCCTACTGCTGGATACAGCCTTCAGAACCTCGCGGAATCAATCAAAACTGTTAAAAATCGCGAAACAAATGGAGGGCAAATTGACCCCGAATGTGTTACGTTTAAAGCCAAATCAAATAAAAAATATCATACTTACGAGAAATTTGACTGTGCCATTCGAATTTTTGGATCAAAATACGTAAGAAACTGTGAAAGAAGCTGCCGAATTCCACTTTTCATTTTTTGGTGTCAAAAAACACCAAAGGGGTTAACCTTACGTTTTTTTCGAAAATCATAAAAAATTTAGGTGGCCTTTTTATTACTTAAATCGACGTACTTACGAGGGCCCCCAGAACCTCGCGGAATCAATCAAAACTATTAAAAATCGCGAAACAAATGGCGGGCAAATTGACCCCGAATGTGTTACGTTTAAAACCAAATAAAATAAAAAATATCATACTTACGAGAAATCTGACTGCGCCATTCGAATTTTCTGATCAAAATACGTAAGAAACAGTGAAAGAAGCTGCCGAATTCCATTTTTCATTTTTTGGGGTCAAAAAACACCAAAGGGGTTTTCGTTACGTATTTTTCGAAAATCATAATAAAGTTAGGTGGCCTTTTTATTACTTAAATCGACGTACTTAGATGCCCACTGCTAGATATAGCTCTCAGAACCTCGCGGAATCAATCAAAACTGTTAAAAGTTGCGAATCAAATCGACGGCAAATTGACCCCGAATGTGTTACGTTCAAAGCCAAATAAAATAAAAAATATCATACTTACGAGAAATCTGACGGCGCCATTCGAATTTTCTGATCAACATACGTAAGAAACAGTGAAAGAAGCTGCCGAATTCCACTCTTCATTTTTTGGGGTCGAAAAACACCAAAGGGGTTAACCTTATGTTTTTTTCGAAAATCATAAAAAAGTTAGGTGGCCTTTTTATTACTTAAATCGACGTACTTAGATGCCTACTGCTGGATGAAGCCCTCAGAACCTCGCGGAATCAATCAAAACTGTTAAAAATCGCGAAACAAATGAGGGGCAAATTGACCCCGAATGTGTTACGTTTAAAGCCAAATAAAATAAAAAATATCATACTTACGAGAAATCTGACTGCGCCATTCGAATTTTCTGATCAACATACGTAAGAAACAGTGAAAGAAGCTTCCAAATTCCACTCTTCATTTTTGGGGTCAAAAAACACCAAAGGGTTACGTTTTTTCGAAAATCAAAAAAAATTTTAGGTGGCCTTTTTATTACTTAAATCGACGTATTTAGATGCCTACTGCTGGATGCAGCCCTCAGAACCTCGCGGAATCAATCAAAACTGTTAAAAATTGCGAATGAAATGGAGGGCAAATTGACCCCGAATGTGTTACGTTGCAAAAGCCACATAAAATAGAAAATATCATACTTGCGAGAAATTTGACTGTGTCATTCGAATTTTCTGATCAAAATACATAAGAAACAGTGAAAGAAGCAGCCGAATTGCATTTTTCATTTTTTTGGGTCAAAAAACACCAAAGTACCAAAGTACGTATTTTTCGAAAATCATAAAAAAGTTAGGTGGGCTTTTTTATTACTTAAATCGACGTACTTAGATGCCTCCTGTGGATGCAGCCTTCAGAACCTCGCGGAATCAATCAAAACTGTTAAAAATCGCGAATCAAATGAAGGGCCAATTGACCCCGAATGTGTTACGTTTAAAGCCAAATAAAATAGAAAATATCATACTTACGAGGAATTTGACTGTGCCATTCGAATTTTCTGATCAAAATACGTAAGAAACAGTGAAAGAAGCTGCCGAATTCCACTTTTCATTTTTTGGGGTCAAAAAACACCAAAGGGGTTAACCTTACGTTTTTTTCGAAAATCATAAAAAATTTAGGTGGCCTTTTTATTACTTAAATCGACGTACTTAGATGCCTACTGCTGGATGCAGCCCTCAGAACCTCGCGGAATCAATCAAAACTGTTAAAAATCGCGAAACAAAGGAGGGCAAATTGACCCCGAATGTGTTACGTTTAAAGCCAAATAAAATAAAAAATATCATACTTACGAGGAATTTGACTGTGCCATTCGAATTTTCTGATCAAAATACGTAAGAAACAGTGAAAGAAGCTGCCGAATTCCACTTTTCATTTTTTGGGGTCAAAAAACACCAAAGGGGTTAACCTTACGTTTTTTTCAAAAATCTTAAAAAATTTAGGTGGCCTTTTTATTACTTAAATCCACATACTGAGATGCCTACTGCTGGATACAGCCTTCAGAACCTCGCGGAATCAATCAAAACTGTTAAAAATCGCGAAACAAATGGAGGGCAAATTGACCCCGAATGTGTTACGTTTAAAGCCAAATCAAATAAAAAATATCATACTTACGAGAAATTTGACTGTGCCATTCGAATTTTTGGATCAAAATACGTAAGAAACTGTGAAAGAAGCTGCCGAATTCCACTTTTCATTTTTTGGTGTCAAAAAACACCAAAGGGGTTAACCTTACGTTTTTTTCGAAAATCATAAAAAATTTAGGTGGCCTTTTTATTACTTAAATCGACGTACTTACGAGGGCCCCCAGAACCTCGCGGAATCAATCAAAACTATTAAAAATCGCGAAACAAATGGCGGGCAAATTGACCCCGAATGTGTTACGTTTAAAACCAAATAAAATAGAAAATATCATACTTACGAGAAATATGACTGTGCCATTCGAATTTTCTGATCAAAATACGTAAGAAACAGTGCAAGAAGCTGCCGAATTCCACTTTTCATTTTTTTTCAAAAATCTTAAAAAATTTAGGTGGCCTTTTTATTACTTAAATCCACATACTGAGATGCCTACTGCTGGATACAGCCTTCAGAACCTCGCGGAATCAATCAAAACTGTTAAAAATCGCGAAACAAATGGAGGGCAAATTGACCCCGAATGTGTTACGTTTAAAGCCAAATCAAATAAAAAATATCATACTTACGAGAAATTTGACTGTGCCATTCGAATTTTTGGATCAAAATACGTAAGAAACTGCGAAAGAAGCTGCCGAATTCCACTTTTCAATTTTTGGGGTCGAAAAACACCAAAGGGGTTAACCTTACGTTTTTTTCGAAAATCATAACAAATTTAGGTGGCTTTTTTATTATTTAAATCGACGTACTTAGATGCCTACTGCTGGATGCAGCTATCAGAACCTCGCGGAATCAATCAAAACTGTTAAAAATTGCGAATCAAATAGAGGGCAAATTGACCCCGAATGTGTTACGTTTAAAGCCTAATAAAATAAAATATATCATACTTACGAGAAATTTGACTGTGCCATTCGAATTTTCTGATCAAAATACGTAAGAAACAGTGAAAGAAGCTGCCGAATTCCACTTTTCATTTTTTGGGGTCAAAAAACACCAAAGGGGTTAACCTTACGTTTTTTTCAAAAATCATAAAAAATTTAGGTGGCCTTTTTATTACTTAAATCGACGTACTGAGATGCCTACTGCTGGATACAGCCCTCAGAACCTCGCGGAATCAATCAAAACTGTGTAAAATCGCGTAACAAATGGAGGGCAAATTGACCCCGAATGTGTTACGTTTAAAGCCAAATAAAATAAAAAATAGCATACTTACGAGAAATTTGACTATGCTATTCGAATTTTCTGATCAAAATACGTAAGAAACTGTGAAAGAAACTGCCGAATTCCAATTTTTATTTTTTGGGGTCGAAAAACACCAAAGGGGGTAACCTTACGTTTTTTTCGAAAATCTTAAAAAATTTAGGTAGCCTTTTTATTACTTAAATCCACGTACTGAGATGCCTACTCCTGGATGCAGCCTTCAGAACCTCGCGGAATCAATCAAAACTGTTAAAAATCGCGAAACAAATGGAGGGCAAATTGACCCCGAATGTGTTACGTTTAAAGCCAAATAAAATAGAAAATATCATACTTACGTGAAATTTGACTGTGCCATTCGAATTTTCTGATCAAAATACGTAAGAAACAGTGAAAGAAGCTGCCGAATTCCACTTTTCATTTTTTGGGTTCAAAAAACACTAAAGGGGTTAACCTTACCTTTTTTTCAAAAATCATAAAAAATTTAGGTGGCTTTTTTATTATTTAAATCGACGTACTTAGATGCCTACTGCTGGATGCAGCCCTCAGAACCTCGCGGACTCAATCAAAACTGTTAAAAATCCCGAAACAAATGGAGGGCAAATTGACCCCGAATGTGTTACGTTTAAAGCCAAATAAAATTAAAATAGCATACTTACGAGAAATTTGACTATGCCCTTCGAATTTTCTGATCAAAATACGTAAGAAACTGTGAAAAAAACTGCCGAATTCCACTTTTCATTTTTTGGGGTCGAAAAACACCAAAGGGGTTAACCTTACGTTTTTTTCGAAAATCATAAAAAATTTAGGTGGCTTTTTTATTATTTAAATCGACGTACTTAGATGCCTACTGCTGGATGCAGCTATCAGAACCTCGCGGAATCAATCAAAACTGTTAAAAATTGCGAATCAAATAGAGGGCAAATTGACCCCGAATGTGTTACGTTTAAAGCCAAATAAAATAAAGTATATCATACTTACGAGAAATTTGACTGTGCCATTCGAATTTTCTGATCAAAATACGTAAGAAACAGTGAAAGAAGCTGCCGAATTCCACTTTTCATTTTTTGGGTTCAAAAAACACCAAAGGGGTTAAACTTACGTTTTTTTCGAAAATCTTAAACAAATTTAGGTAGCCTTTTTATTACTTAAATCCACGTACTGAGATGCCTACTGCTGGATACAGCCCTGAGAACCTCGCGGAATCAATCAAAACTGTTAAAAATCGCGAAACAAATGGAGGGCAAATTGACCCCGAATGTGTTACGTTTAAAGCCAAATAAAATAAAAAATAGCATACTTACGAGAAATTTGACTAAACCATTCGAAATTTCTGATCAAAATACGTAAGAAACTGTGAAAGAAGCTGCCGAATTCCAATTTTTATTTTTTGGGGTCGAAAAACACCAAAGGGGTTAACCTTACGTTTTTTTCGAAAATCTTAAAAAATTTAGGTTGCCTTTTTAATACTTAAATCCACGTACTGAGATGCCTACTGCTGGATGCAGCCCTCAGAACCTCGCGGAATCAATCAAAACTGTTAAAAATTGCGAATCAAATGGAGGGCAAATTGATCCCGAATGTGTTACGGTTAAAACCAAATAAAATAGAAAATATCATACTTACGAGAAATATGACTGTGCCATTCGAATTTTCTGATCAAAATACGTAAGAAACTGTGAAAGAAGCTGCCGAATTCCACTTTTCATTTTTTGGGGTCGAAAAACACCAAAGGGGTTAACCTTACGTTTTTTTCGAAAATCATAAAAAATTTAGGTGGCTTTTTTATTATTTAAATCGACGTACTTAGATGCCTACTGCTGGATGCAGCTATCAGAACCTCGCGGAATCAATCAAAACTGTTAAAAATTGCGAATCAAATGGAGGGCAAATTGACCCCGAATGTGTTACGTTTAAAGCCAAATAAAATAAAATATATCATACTCACGAGAAATTTGACTGTGCCATTCGAATTTTTTGATCAAAATACGTAAGAAACAGTGAAAGAAGCTGCCGATTTCCACTTTTCATTTTTTGGGGTCGAAAAACACCAAAGGGGTTAACCTTACGTTTTTTTCGAAAATCATAAAAAATTTAGGTGGCTTTTTTATTATTTAAATCGACGTACTTAGATGCCTACTGCTGGATGCAGCCCTCAGAACCTCGCGGAATCAATCAAAACTGTTAAAAATTGCGAATCAAATGGAGGGCAAATTGACCCCGAATGTGTTACGTTTAAAGCCAAATAAAATAAAATATATCATACTTACGAGAAATTTGACTGTGCCATTCGAATTTTCTGATCAAAATACGTAAGAAACAGTGAAAGAAGCTGCCGATTTCCACTTTTCATTTTTTAGGTTCAAAATACACCAAAGGGGTTAAACTTACGTTTTTTTCGAAAATCTTAAACAAATTTAGGTAGCCTTTTTTTTACTTAAATCCACGTACTGAGATGCCTACTGCTGGATGCAGCCCTCAGAACCTCGCGGAATCAATCAAAACTGTTAAAAATTGCGAATCAAATGGAGGGCAAATTGACCCCGAATGTGTTACGTTTAAAGCAAAATAAAATAAAAAATATCATACTTACGAGAAATTTGACTGTGCCATTCGAATTTTCTGATCAAAATACGTAAGAAACAGTGAAAGAAGCTGCCGAATTCCACTTTTCATTTTTTGGGGTCAAAAAACACCAAAGGGGTTAACCTTACGTTTTTTTCGAAAATCATAAAAAATTTAGGTGGCTTTTTTATTATTTAAATCGACGTACTTAGATGCCTACTGCTGGATGCAGCTATCAGAACCTCGCGGAATCAATCAAAACTGTTAAAAATTGCGAATCAAATAGAGGGCAAATTGACCCCGAATGTGTTACGTTTAAAGCCAAATAAAATAAAATATATCATACTTACGAGAAATTTGACTGTGCCATTTGAATTTTCTGATCAAAATACGTAAGAAACAGTGAAAGAAGCTGCCGAATTCCACTTTTCATTTTTTGGGTTCAAAATACACCAAAGGGGTTAAACTTACGTTTTTTTCGAAAATCTTAAACAAATTTAGGTAGCCTTTTTTTTTACTTAAATCCACGTACTGAGAAGCCTACTGCTGGATACAGCCCTCAGAACCTCGCGGAATCAATCAAAACTGTTAAAAATCGCGAAACAAATGGAGGGCAAATTGACCCCGAATGTGTTACGTTTAAAGCCAAATAAAATAAAAAATAGCATACTTACGAGAAATTTGACTATGCTATTCGAATTTTCTGATCAAAATACGTAAGAAACTGTGAAAGAAGCTGCCAAATTCAACTTTTCATTTTTTGGGGTCAAAAAACACCAAAGGGGTTAACCTTACGTTTTTTTCGAAAATCATAAAAAATTTAGGTGGCTTTTTTATTATTTAAATCGACGTACTTAGATGCCTACTGCTGGATGCAGCTATCAGAACCTCGCGGAATCAATCAAAACTGTTAAAAATTGCGAATCAAATAGAGGGCAAGTTGACCCCGAATGTGTTACGTTTAAAGCCAAATAAAATAAAATATATCATACTTACGAGAAATTAGACTGTGCCATTCGAATTTTCTGATCAAAATACGTAAGAAACAGTGAAAGAAGCTGCCGAATTCCACTTTTCATTTTTTGGGTTCAAAAAACACCAAAGGGGTTAAACTTACGTTTTTTTCGAAAATCTTAAACAAATTTAGGTAGCCTTTTTATTACTTAAATCCACGTACTGAGATGCCTACTGCTGGATACAGCCCTCAGAACCTCGCGGAATCAATCAAAACTGTTAAAAATCGCGAAACAAATGGAGGGCAAATTGACCCCGAATGTGTTACGTTTAAAGCCAAATAAAATAAAAAATACCATACTTACGAGAAATTTGACTATGCCCTTCGAATTTTCCGATCAAAATACGTAAGAAACTGTGAAAGAAGATGCCGAATTCCACTTTTCATTTTTTGGGGTCGAAAAACACCAAAGGGGTTAACCTTACGTTTTTTTCAAAAATCATAAAAAATTTAGGTGGCTTTTTTATTATTTAAATCGACGTACTTAGATGCCTACTGCTGGATGCAGCCCTCAGAACCTCGCGGAATCAATCAAAACTGTTAAAAATTGCGAATCAAATGGAGGGCAAATTGACCCCGAATGTGTTACGTTTAAAGCCAAATAAAATAAAAAATATCATACTTACGAGAAATTTGACTGTGCCATTCGAATTTTCTGATCAAAATACGTAAGAAACAGTGAAAGAAGCTGCCGAACTCCACTTTTCATTTTTTGGGGTCAAAAAACACCAAAGGGGTTAACCTTACGTTTTTTTCGAAAATCATAAAAAAGTTAGGTGGCTTTTTTATTATTTAAATCGACGTACTTAGATGCCTAATGCTGGATGCAGCCCTCAGAACCTCGCGGAATCAATCAAAACTGTTAAAAATCCCGAAACAAACGGAGGGCTAATTGACCCCGAATGTGTTACGTTTAAAACCAAATAAAATAGAAAATATCATACTTACGAGAAATCTGACTTCGCCATTCGAATTTTCTGATCGAAATACGTAAGAAACAGTGAAAGAAGCTGCCGAATTCCACTTTTCATTTTTTGGGTTTAAAAAACACCAAATATGTAATAAACTTTGTATGGTTAACTTTTAATTTATTTACATTTGCATTTGCTATAAAAATTATATATTCTTAACAATTTCGTTGAAATTTCCGATAAGGAATTATCTTGACAAAAGCAAAAAGAAATGAAAATAATATGTGCGCTTACTTTTTACAAAATACAAAATTAAATACGTTTGTATCGACATTTCAAACGTGCAAGTGATTTTATAAATAAGAATAATAGAATGAATTTGAATTCTTATATTGTAAATAAAAAAATTATGAAAAATATAGGAACGATTTAGGGTATAATTTTTTCTTGATTCAAAATTTAATTTTCAAAAATTAAAAAATCAATTCAAATTCAAAACTTAAATTTTATAAGTTACATACAGGGTGTCCCCGGATACAGTTTATATAATTTCAGTGGTGATAGAGGACACTATTCTAAGAAAAATATTTAATAAACATTTTTTTCTAAATTTAAACCATCGAGAGTTTGGCCTCTTTTTTTTTAATTTCCACCTTCACAAGACCATACTCAGAAAATATTGATTATTCAGTAAAAATGGTAAAGTGCTTTTTTAAAGAGCGTGAAATAATCTACAAACTAGATTTTAACCTTTTATTGTCTAAATTCAAAAAGTAGGTAAGTAAAAAAATGTAGAAAATTTTTAACTTTTTTTTTCTTGGGTTTTTTCAAATCGCTGTGTATTTTAAACAAAACATTTTACAGAAAATCTGACGCCCCATTCCGGATAGGAAATTTAACGGACTATAACTTTTGTCTAGTGAAAATTTTAGGAATTTTAAAAAAATTAAAAAAGAAAAAGAGAAAAAGCTCTTAAGGCGAGATTTTAGCAGTTGAAAATATGTTGAAATGAATGCTATTATTAAACCAAATTTTAAAGTTATTGCTGAAATTGTAAGTTCCATTTTTTTACTAGACATTGAAAAGATGTTATTGTATTGTTCTACGAAGAGATTTTTTCATTTTTTTTGTTAGAAAACAGTTAAAAAAATTCACAAAGTTCATGAAAATAAGCAATTTTTAAAATATTACTGCGCAAGCATAAGTAAAAATTTGAAAAATCTGACTTCGTAGTGCTCTCAAGACAACCTTTAACTGCCTGGAAAAAAAATTTTCATTGTTATGCGTGCCTTAATAATTGCGTACTTTATGTTTGAAAATGTCTTGTTTTAAAAATTATTTGCGTTATTCTTAATATTTCCCCGTAGTGGTTTACAATAACATATTTTTGATGTCTAATAAACATATAAAAATGATAATTTCAGATATAACTTTAAAATTTGGTATCATAATAGCATCGATTACAATTTCCTTTCGACTGCTAAAATCCCGTCTTAACGAAAGAGGTAATGTTATAAATAATAATACTAAGGGGCAACAACATCATTTAAAACTATCCCGACTGTGTAATAAAAATGAGGGTAGTCATGTTGGACATTTACTTAAATAATGTAATCGTTAACCTTAATTAATAAACAAATTTTTCATTATTTTCTGATTTTTTGAGAAATGAGTTGGTTTTCCAAAAATTTTTACTAGACAAAAGTTGTAGTCCGTTAAATTTTCTATCCGGAATGGGGCATCAGATTTTTGGTAAAATGTTTCGTTTAGAAGATACAGCGGTTCGAAAAAAATCAAGAAACAAAAAGTTTGAAATTTTCTACATTTTTTTACTTACTTTTTTTCATAACTCGAAAGCCGTTGAATTTAGACAATAAAAGGTTAAAACCTAGTTTGTAGATTATTTCACGGTCTTTAAAAAAGCCCTTAATAATTTTTACCGAAAAATCAATATTTTCTGAGATATGGCCATGTGAAGGTGGAAATTCAAAAAAATGCTTTAAGGCTGCCTAACTCTCGAAGGTTTGAATTTAGAAAACAATGTTTGTTAAATATTTTTTTTAGAATAGTGTCCTCTATTACCACTGAAATTATGTAAAGTGCATCCGGAGACACTCTGTATAATAATTGTGTAATTTTAATAGTCATATAATTTTAATTTATTATTCACAACGCTTTGTTGTTTTGAAATCAATTGATTATTGTACATAAATTGTATTATAGATTCTTGTCAAATGTAAATTCAAACAATACTGAAAAAGTACACAGTAACTACTCTCAAATTATATACACACATACATAGGAGTATTAGTTATGAAATTACGAGTTGTGGAATGCATACAGTATTAGAGAAATAAACCGTTATGTACGGTTCAGGATCAAACCACCTTTGCATAGGCAATATTAAAATAATACCTGGTATTGGAATATTTTTGGGGATTATTCCTCCAAATGACTGTAATTCCAATATTAAGAAATACAAAGTTTACGTAGCTGTGTTAATTACCATACTTTTTGTTTCAACGATTCTGTCCGTATACATTAATCTAACGTATTTTTATGAGATCACTATACCATATAACGCTTTAAATTTGGCTAGCCAATTTTTGTCAGGTGTTTTTGTTATCATCGTCACTTACAGGTCGGCGTTTATTAACGCCGATAAATTTACGAAAATTAAACTGCTTTTCGAAAGGGTCAATTTGGAATTGAACATAAAGAGAGCGATTGAAAAACTAGAAAATTTTGAATTGGGGCTAAGAATTACAGCAGTCTTACTGATCTGTGCAATAATTTACGATAACGGATCCGTTTTTAGAACAGGTGGAATGATGTTTGTCTTGAGCAATAGCGTGAAAACTTTTGGTGACTTCTGTTTCGCGATTTCTGTGCTATTGTTCTACCGCTACGTGTACGTGCTGAAAGTACAAATAAAAAAATTAAATTTTCAACTGCAATGTATATACATTTCGAGAAGTGCCCTGGCTCAAGAAGATTTGATTTTGACCCCAGCACAAAATGTTAATCGCTTAAGAAATATTTTTAAAATTATTTTAAGCAATCAATTACTGATGAATCAAGCTTTCGGATCGATTTCTGTGTTCATTGTATTTACAGTTTTTATGGAGGTACTGGAAATGATTAATGGTATCATCGTGGCAATTGCTCACGATGAACTGATATTAGATATAGATATAGTTCTTGGAATATGGTGTTCCTTAATAGTAGTAAGTATTATTTACAAAATATGTTTTCATTTGTGAAGATGGGCATCTAATTGAAATTAAGAATATGCCTTTAGACGGCTTTACGTTCTCTGTGCAGGATCTCGACAATATAATACACCTCTACTTCTAGGCTATGGGTGTTGCTGTTGTCAGGATATGTGCTATGACCACAAATGAGGCTAAAGCTACAACAAAAATTTGCTACAGTTTATTATCCGCAATTCCTGCGGATAGCAATGTCCTACAAGATTGCATTTTAAGGGAACAACTACAAATCTTAGCAAAATATTCGCTAAATCAATGCCCGCACTTTTCAGCAGCTGGATTTTTTAATATCAATTACGCTATGCTTCTTGGTTTTCTTGGAACTGTAACTTCTTATGTTATTGTACTTATAGAAATAATTAAATAAATTGAAAATTTGACTTCAGAATTGATTTTTAATACAAGATGTGTAAAAATGTCTTAAATGAACAGGTAATTATCCTATCACTTAATATACATATAAGTAAAATAAAAAGTCATTATTTTTATTGTTTAAGTTTAGTTTTAAGTTTATAATTTTCTAAAAAGGATTTTAATTTAGAAATTTGCCAAAGATAGACACAAGCAACAATTGGAAAATTGTTATTTTCTCCAAACGTCACGAAAGTGAGCTGTTTCATTATCGATTCTAAACACGAAAGTCAAACTTTTCCTTAGCAACATACACAAAACCACGTGGCGTAGAGTTTTTTCGAAAGTAAAACTGTCGGAGTTTTAATAAACTTTTTTATCGGTGTGTACTTAATAAGATGACACCGACAGGTTTTATATATTTATGTATTTCTTCTATTTTGAAATAATTGAAAAAAATAGCTTCAGCTTTATATTACACTAATTCATCAAAGATAAACAGAAGTAATAATTTGAAAATAATAATAGGCCATTCATTATTACTATATTGGTATTGTAATTATAAGCTAAGTCCGCTCATAGTAGAACATCAAATCGTTATGTATGGTTCAGAATCAAAATCTGCTTGCCTGGGCTATAGTACAATATTGCATTGTATAGGAATATGTTTAGGGATCATATCTCCAAATGGTGGTTCAAAATTGAAGGGCTTTAAACTATATGTAGTAGTGTTAATTACAATCCTTATTGTTTCAAATTTTGTCTCCGCATATACAATTCTCAATAATAGTTTGAACGACTTTTTCAGTTTGCTGTTTCAATTTTTGACGCTTGTTTTTCTTATTACTATTATTTACAGGTCAGCATTTATCAATATTGACAATATTAAAAAAATTAAGATGCATTTTGATGAGGTCAATTTGGAATTGAACTTAATCGCGACTCAAAAATCAGAAAAATTTGAATTTTTGATTAAAATTATAGGATTTTCAATGGTATGTGTAATAATTATCTTGAACGCGGATTTGTCCATAGAAATTGGAATTTTATATTTCGTACAATCCTTTCTTGCAAATTTTGACGACTACTGTTTCGTGCTTTGTGTCCTATTAATCTATCGCTATGTTTTTATTTTAAAACTTGAAATTAAAACCTTAAATTATCACTTAAAATGTATATACAATATGAGAAGTGTGATGCCCAATGAATATTTATATTTAACTCCAGCACGAAAAGTTTCTCACTTAAAAAATATTTTCAAAATTATTTTAAAAAATCAGCTACTGGTAAATAAAGTTTTTGGGTGGGTTTTTGCGTTCATTGCATATACAAGTTTTATGGAGATACTGGCATTGATTAATTTTATTATTACAACGTGGAAAATTGAAAATAACGAAAATGTATTACCGATATTTCTTGGAAATTGGTGTATTGTAATTATGGTAAGCATTATATTAAAAATAAAAAAATTTTGTTTTCAAAAACCTAGAAGCCTGGACCCCCAAAATATTTTTGGAGACCTGAAGTCACTTATAAATTTATTTAGTTAACTGTGACTTGCTTTGTATTTTCGGAATATTTGATTCCATTGTAATTTATAGATCATGGAAGTAGCTGTTGTTATCATATGTGACATGACTACCAATGAAGCAAAAAATACGACAACTATTTGCTACAATTTATTGTCAGCAATGCCAGCAGCTAGCAATTTCGAACAAGATCACATGTTAAGGGAAGAGTTACGTACTTTAGCAAGACATTCGTTCCATCAATGTCCAAACTTTTCGGCAGCAGGATTTTTTAACATCAATTACCATACACTTCTACGTTTTCTTGGAACTATTTCTTCTTATACTGTTGTACTACTCATGCAAAAAAGAGAAATAAATAAATTTGAGATGTAGTATTTTATTTAATGCCAGAATCAATAATTGATTGAACAATACTATTATTTTCTAAGGAGGTGCTAATTATGGCAAATAATAATAATTATTTGCCAGAATAATAATAATTATTTGCCAGATACAAATTCAAAACAAAGATACAAATTCTTATATTATTGCTATGATATTTTATATTTTTAATTTATTTGGGAATCGGTTTTTTTTTATAAAATTCAATATTTTTACTTTAAGTTTTAAATGTTGTATATTTTTAAAATCTATTTATTCCATATGCTTAAAGTTCTTGTATTTTTAAGATTTTTTATGCAATAAACAATTATTATTATTCCTCACGTTGAATATTTTTTCAATCAAAAATTCATAATTCAATTTTGATTTTGCTAATAGCTAAATTTTACGCTTCTGCTAGTTTTACCTTTGTAATGAAACAATAGGGTTGGGACATGAGATTTTTTTGTTGCATATTTGGAATCTACGTATACGACTTAGGTATTAAATTTTTTTTCTAACGTTTCTAAAACCATTTTTGAGAACGCTACAGCGTTTTGAAAACGCCGAGTTTTAAAACTTTTCCGTGACCTTGGACGTCAGGATACTAGTGGACCTCAATTTCCAACAGCTACAGTAGGAGCGAGCACGCGTTGTGGCCGCCGTTGTTGCAAAATTTTATTGTTTTATTGTTCTCCTGTATTTATTTATAAAAATAAGTGTATAGTGTAAGCGTATGAAATATTCTCCATAAAATTCGGCTTTTTGTCACGTGCACGAATTTTCAAATTTTAGTATTACAAGAAAAACTTTCCATTTTGAATGAAATAATGTTCCCTAATTCTCCCTGAAAGCTGCTTGTACAAGCAGCGGCTAGCTTAATCAGTACGGAGAGAGGCTAGAGTAAGCGATACTAGAATAAAAAATTGCCAGGCGCCAGAAATTACTATTAAAATCTATTTAGAATAAAACAAAATTGAGTGAAATAAAAAAAATTTGATTTAATGTAATTTCAGAAAAGTTAAAATAAAAAAAATAGTACAAGATAGCAAGGGATACTGAAGGTATCACCTTCACAAAATAAAACTTGAAAGAAAAACAAGCGCAGGCACTGAAGGTGCCAGTTGCTTTTTAATTGAATTAAACGTGCTCTTGAGTGACACTTAAATCGACAACAACGTTAAAAAAATGACCAAACAAAGTCACATTAATTCTCCTGTGGAAAAAAAATCATAACACAAATCTGTATAACTCACCCAAAATAAACAACCAGGTGTTACGGCAAAACTACAGCTCGACTTCACCACGACTTCCAGAAGGCCTTCCTTATTTCGCAGCCCATCGGCTGTTCAAATAAAAAGTTGGATCTGATTCTAAAACACAAATTTGTATTACAAATTCCTCCCCCACATTCGATATAATGTGACCCTTTTATCTACAAACAAAAGGTAGATTGATTATGAAGTAAAATTATTGGTGTCCCTCAACTGCGCGTAAAATTTACAACCAACAACAACAAAAATCCAATATTTATAATTGACGTTGCCTAGATGGACGGAAAATTTGTAACTTTATAACCAACGAGATCCTGGATGTTCACAAAAAGGTTTAACTTCCAAAAAGGACACCTTATCTCAATCGGATAACAGATCTTAAATATTGTAAGCTGGAGGTTATCTTCAAATGTTAATTTTCTAATTTACGTCTCAGAATAGAAAATTTTTGAGTGCAAATAAAAACCTCCACCACGTTTTCAACGGCTGAATCAAAATGGTTTCAAAAATGTAAACTAAAAAAAAACGCGACTAAAATAAAGAAAAAATTAATTTCACCAACAATTACCTGTATAAATAATCAAATAATGTTGTAAAATCGGTATAAAAAAAACCCCAACACTATTCGTTTTTAATTAAATTCTAAATTGAAAACCACAGTTATTAAAATTTGTGCTATCGTCTATTAAAAATGAAAATAGATAAGACGCATTTTTGATTGTTCATACCAACTTTGGAACTTCAAAATCAGAAAAGGATAGAAATTAAATTTAAAGCAACAAAATTTATGAAAAATTGTATTTTAAGAATATTAAAACATTTTACATGTTACAATAATTTCACACAAATTTTTTACTGCTCGTATAATATTAAATTGGAGTTAATTAGAATTTAATTAATACATATTTTTACATCTTGGTACCTCTAGCAATTTTCAAGTACGGAACGATTTCAAAAGTTCTTCCAACTGGTTAAATATAAATACAAATATAACTTTTGCCCCTCGCAATGGCAGGTGTCCTAAACATTGAATTTAGGTCCAATAGGTCAATACAAAAATTTTGATATATAATTCACTTAGTTCTACGTCATGATTGGGTTAGTAAACGATTTTAAAGATGATCCGCTGCTCTACAATAAACGTGATCCCACTATTATCGTGACGTCAGGATGCTGTAGCCATTTCGAGCGACCCGAGCATTTTTCGATTTTCAAATTCGTTTTTAACGAAAAATGGATGGCAAAAATCGTTAATTTAAACGGTATTATTGTTTTTAGTAAATAATATCTGTAATGAAAGTGGTTTTACGCTGATTTTCCACATCATGTCCCAACCCTAGGGTCATCCAGCGAACTATAAAGGATCCATTATATACAAACTACTCCAACAACGATTGTATCAGGACAACCTACATACTGGCCAAGCAATCAAACTAAAATACCTGTCACAATCGAGTTCTACGTGATAAACGGTATAATTATCAAACAGCTTAAAGATTTTGAAATAAAATTTACTTTTTTATCAGTGTATACTTAATAGGATGACACCGACACATTTTAGATATTTATGTATTTTCTATAAATTTCAAATAATTGAAAAAAACTGCTTTAGCATTTTATTACACAAATTCGTCAAAGATAAACAGAAGTAATAATTTGAAAATAATAATAGGCCATTCGTTATTACTATATTGGTATTGAAACTATAGGCTAAGTCCGCTCATATTATACCCACGTATAACATAGTAGAACATCAAATCGTTATGTATGGTTCAGAATCAAAATCTGTTTGCCTTGGCTATAGCACAATATTGCATTGTATAGGCATATGTTTAGGGTTAATACCTCCAAATGGTGATTCAAAATTGAAAGAATTTAAAGTATATGCAGTAGCGTTAATTGCAATCCTTATTGTTTCAAATTTTGTGTCGGCGTACATACTTCTCAATAATTGTATATACGAACTTTCCGGTTTTCTGAGCCAATTTTTGACACTTGTTTTCCTTATTTCTATTATTTACAGGTCAGCATTTATCAATATTGAGAATATTAAAAAAATTAAGATGCATTTTGATAAGGTCAATTGGGAATTGAACCTAAAGGCAACTCAAAAATCAGAAAAATTTGAATATTTAGTTAAAATTTTAGGATTTGTAATGGTATGTGCAATAACTATCTTTAACATGAATTCGGCCATAGAAATTGGAATTTCATATTTCATACAATCCTGCATACAAAATTTTGACGAATACTGTTTTGTGCTTTGTGTCCTATTAATCAATCGCTATCTTTTTATATTAAAACTTGAAATAAAAACCTTAAATTATCACTTAAAATTTATATATAATAAGAGAAGTGAGATGCCTAATGAATATTTATATTTAACTCCAGCACGAAAAGTTGCTCATTTAAGAAATATATTAAAAATTATTTTAAAAAATCAGTTACTGGTAAACCAAGTTTTTGGGTGGGTTTTTGCTTTCATCGTATATACAGTTCTTATGGAGATACTGGAATTGATTAATTACATTATAACAATATTGAAAATTGAAAATAACGAAAATGCATTAGTACCGATATTTCTTGGAAATTGGTGTTTTCTGCTTATGGTAAGTATTATTTTTAGTATTACAGTATATTATTAGTCGGAGGGGGAAAAGCAGGAATTGGAGAAAAGAATAGTAGTGCTGGAAGAGAAGAGTGAAATAAGATAAAAAATTCAAAGAAGAAAAAACACAATTGTCAAGGGAGTCGCGACGTCGGAGAGCAACGTAAAAGAAGACTTTTTGAGAGAGAATTACAAGTCAATACAAAATTAATAAAAACCTTTAAGATCAGAACCACCAAGATTAGAAACTGTAGTTGTAGAGGTGGAATCGTGGAAAAAGAAACAAGAAATAATGAATAGAAAGGGAAGGCTGGGAGAATGGAAAATTAATTTTAACAAAGATTTAACAATCGAAGAAAGAAGAGTACAAGTGGAAATCAGAGAGAAGCCGGAAAAAAGTTAAGGTGCAATACAAAAAGATCATAATTGATGGAAAGCAATATGAGTGGAATAGAGAAGGTCTGGCAATTAAAGAAAAAGTCAAGACAAAAAACTAGAACACCGCGGAGAAGCAACGGATGGAAACACGGAAAAAAAATTGGCAAACGATGGAACAATGCAATGGAACAAAGAAAAGTGATAAGATGATTAAGAAAAAAAGAGGGGATAAGAAGAACATGGAATGTAAGGACACTGCTGAGGCAAGGAAAAATATATGAGAGAGATTTAGAGTTAAACGGGTTTTAGGAATACAGCAAAGTCTATACGGAGAACAGGGAGAATTGATTTGTAACAATTTTATTTAATTTTAATTAACAACAATAACAATATTATGCAAAAAATGGCTATAAAAAATAAATTTATTTTCAAATTCCTTGATTACGACACTGAGGCCCTCGAATTATTTCTGGAAACCTGAAGTCCCTTATAAATTTATTTAGTTTACTGTCACTTGTTTCTATTTTCAGTACCTATATTTGATTTCATTGTAATTTATAGGTCATGGAAGTGTCTGTTGTTGTCATATGTGATATGACTACCAACGAAGTAAGAAATACAACAATTATTTGCTACAATTTATTGTCAACAATGCCAGCAGTTAGCAATATCGAACATGATCGCATGTTACGGGAAGAGTTACGTACTTTAGCAAGATATTCGTTCCACCAACGTCCAAACTTTTCAGCAGCAGGATTTTTTAACATAAATTACCGTACATTTCTATGTTTTCTTGGAACTATCACTTCTTATATTATTGTACTCATGCAAATACATAAATAAATTTGAGAAGTAGGTAGTATTTCATTTAATGCCAGAATCTATTATAATTTGCCATAATTAGTACCTAGGTATTTAGAAAATAATAGTTTTGTCTCTTTGACAGTCAAAAATACAAATTCGTAGTGCGTAAACCTTGTAAAGACCAGTTCTTAACTAGGTCAGTATTAGACGACTACTCAAACGAGGAAGAAGTAAACGACGAATGCTCAGACGAGGAAGAACTTTACATTTGACGACCCAGATGTATAAATATAATTTTATCTTTTCTTGTGTAATTTAATATTAATAAACGAGTAAATTAACATCTTACTTTCCATCTACAATCTCAATCCCATATATATTGCTATGATATTTTATGTTTTTAATTTCTTGGAGAGTCGGAGTTTATCGCTAAATAAAATACAAAAAGAGAACTCATTTCATGAGGGAAAATTTTTAGTAGATGGCGAAACATTACCTCTTCTAGAAATAAATCTCCTTTTTAAAGAATGAGAATTTACATTGAAAAATAGCGTCATCTAGTTGTCGCGACAATTTAGTATTGCATTAAAACATATATGATTGCGTGTCTTTGTAACTCTATCAGTCAACGGGATTATTAAAATCACAAGTAGCGAGCAATTTATATAGGGTACAGCCCAAAACTGGAGTGAACCTAAATACGTGAGAGACTGAAACATATGAAAACTAATTTCCAGACTTACTAACCTAAGCAAGATCGAAACTATCGAGTAGTATTGAAAAATCAACATTCATCAACTGATATCGAACAGTTCAAATTGGAAATGGAAAAATTGGGTCACACGGTTGCTAATGTTAGCAACATAAAGCATCGAATCAATAAGAATGCGTTACACATGTTTTAATAATAATAATATTACTGTTTTATTTTTTAAGAGAAATCGACAGCACCTATGCTGGTACAATAAGAAATGAAAAAGAACGTCATACCTAGAGAGAAAGGTCCAAAAAAGAAACCATCCAATTTTTAAACAACTAACAAAATTTACAAATTTTCCAAAAAAATTTTCAATTTACCAAACAGTATTTCATGATTAAAACAATCATACGCTTTTGATAGATCCAAAAACATTCCCTGAGGTAGTTCTCCACCTTCAAAAGTATTTATGATTTCACTGACAAAAGTGAAAATGGCAGTTTGTGTTGATCTGCCTTAAAAATATCCATGTTGGCTAGCTGTAATTATATTATTACTAACCAGAAATTCCATAATTTGCTTACACACTGCCAATTCAAAATTTTTTGATAATGCTGGCAATATACAAATGGGTCTATAATTTTTGTACAATTCTGGGTTTTGGTTTTATGTATTGATTTTATTAATACTATCTTCAAATTATCCGGGAATATTCCATATTTTATAGAGCTATTTACAATGTAGCATAATGGTTCTACTATTTCATGTATAGTATATAAGTACTTAATTATATTCACAGGAATACAGGGCCGTAGCTAGGGGGGGGGCATTGTGGGGCAATGCCCTACCTTAAAATCCCAATGCCCTACCTTAAAATCCCAATGCCCTACCTTAAAATCCCAATGCCTTACCCGGTGTTGATCTTATTAGCTTTTAATTTACACTTCTGCCCTACTTGTAACCACCGCTGCCCTACCTTAAATTCAACTCTAGCTACGGCCCTGCAGGAATACCATCTACACCACTGCTATATTTATTCTTAAGTTTTTTATTAATATCAAGAATATCATTTTCTGTAAGTTTTTTTAAGTAAAATCAAGCTTTGCTATAAAGCGAAATAGTTTTCAAATAAAACTTACTTTTTTATCAGTATTAGGATAGTAATAGGATAACACTGACACGTTTTATAGGTACAGGGTGCTGATTGACTTAGCCGAACATAGGAAATTA
The DNA here is from genome assembly GCA_958510845.1 of Cantharis nigra. NCBI lineage: Eukaryota > Metazoa > Arthropoda > Insecta > Coleoptera > Cantharidae > Cantharis > Cantharis nigra. The sequence goes on along the minus strand of OY294030.1, from coordinate 44,616,460 downwards.
ACATGTAAAAACTGATTTATGGAAATTCCTGCTTTCCTAATTATTTTAGTGAAAATATGAAAGACACTAAAATAATGCAGAAATATAAACTACGAATGATAACAGTATTAGATTTCTTGTAACTTTTACTTAAAAAGTCCAAAAATGCTCTTGAAATTGTTAAAAGTTTCATTTATCAGACTGGCCATGGAAGTTTCTATGGTAATTATTTTTGAAAATAGAAATTAAATTGAAGTTATTACATGGCCAGTGCGATAAATGAAAATGTTAACAATTTCGAAACCATTTTCTGACCTTTTAACTAAAAGCTACACCATGAAATCTAATGGTGTTATCTTTCGTAGTTTATATTTCTGCATTATTTTTGTGTCTTTCATTTTTTCTCTAAAATAATTAGGGAAGCAGGAATTTGCATAAATAAGTTTTTACATATTAATTTCCTATGTTCGGCTAACTCATTCAGCACCCGGTTTATTTATGTATTTTTTATAAATTTCAAATAATTGAAAAAAATTGCTTTAGCTTTTTATTACACAAATTCGTCAAAAATAAACAGAAGCAATAATTTGAAAATAATAACAGGCCATTCGTTATTACTATATTGGTATTGAAATTATAAACTATAAAGGTTGGTTTATGCAAGACGTCGAGGCACGCAACGCACGCACCGCACGCGTCCAAATAAAGTTGAAGTATGGAATTTCTGTAGGAGGGTTTATGTGCGCACGCCGCAAAAATCACGCGCGTAAACTAAGCGCATAGACCCACCTACAGAAATTCAATCCTTCAACTTTATTTGGTCGCGTGCATTGCGTGTGTCGACGTTTTGCATAAACCAATCTTAAGTCCGCTCATATTATACCCACGTATAACATAGTAGAACATCAAATCGTTATGCATAGTTCAGAATCAAAATCTGTTTGCCTTGGCTATAGTACAATATTGCATTGTATAGGAATATGTTTAGGGATAATACCTCCAAATGGTGATTCAAAATTGAAAGAATTTACAGTATATGCAGTAGCGTTAATTACAATCCTTATTGTTTCAAATTTTGTGTCGGCGTACATACTTCTCAATAATTGTTTATACGAATTTTTCGGTTTGCTGAGCCAATTTTTGACACTTATTTTCCTTATTTCTATTATTTACAGGACAGCATTTATCAATATTGACAATATTAAAAAAATTAAGATGCATTTTGATGAGGTCAATTTGAAATTGAATCTAAAGGCAACTCAAAAATCAGAAAAATCTGAATATATGGTTAAAATTATAGGATTTTTAATGGTATGTGCAATAACTATCTTTAATGTGAATTCGGCCATAGAAATTGGAATTTCATATTTCATACAATCCTGCATACAAAATTTCGACGACTACTGTTTTGTGTTTTGTGTCCTGTTAATCTATCGATATGTTTTTATCTTGAAACTTGAAATAAAAACCTTGAATTATCATTTAAAATGTATATACAATAAGAGAAGTGTGATGCCTAATGAATATTTACATTTAACTCCAGCACGAAGAGTTGCTCATTTAAGTAACATATTAAAAATTATTTTAAAAAACCAGTTACTAGTAAATCAAGTTTTTGGGTGGGTTTTTGCTTTCATTGTATATACAGTTTTTATGGAGATACTGGAATTGATTAATTATATTATTACTATGTTGAAAATTGAAAAAAGCGAAAATGCATTAGTACCGATATTTCTTGGAAATTGGTGTTTTCTGATTGTGGTAAGTATTATTTTTTATTATTACAGTATATTATTAGTCGGAGGGGGAAAAGCAGGAATTGGAGAAAAGAATAGTAGCGCTGGAAGAGAAGAGTGAAATGAGAGAAAAAATACAAAGAAGAAACAAGATTAATAGTAAAGATAGTTGCGACGTCGGAAAGCAACGTAAAAAAAAAAACTTGGAAAAGTTTTTCGAGAGAGAATTACAAGTCAATACAAAATTAATAAAAACCCATTCAAGATCAGAAGTACCAAGCTAGAAATTATAGTTGTAGAGGTGAAATCGTGGAAAAAAAAACAAAAAATAATGAATAGAAAGGGAAGGCTGGGAGAAAGGAAAATTTACATTGACAGCGATTTAACAATCGAAGAAAGAAGAGTACAAGGGGAAATCAGAATAATTGGAGATTTTAATGTGCAAATAGGAAAGGAAAACCGACTGAAAAGGGTGGCAGCTAAGTACACTATGCACAACGAAACAAATAATAACGGACAAACATTAAACCATAGACCAAAATGATAAAGAAAATATGAAAACCACAATAAGAAATGCAAGAACGTACACCACTATCTGGTTATAGCCTCTTGAGAAAAAAGCTATACAGATGAAATGAATAAAAAAATACAAGATGGAAATGAAAAATCAAATATTAATAAAAGATGAAAAAAGATAAAGGTACCACAAGAAGTGGTACGATTCAGAATGCAAAGAAAATGTAGAAAGCAAACAGAAAGCAAGAGAAATATGGCTGCGAACTGAAAAAGAAGAAGATAGAGAATAATACAAAGCGAAAAGAAACAAAGACATGTAAGAGGAAGAAAAAGAAAGAAAAACGAGAAAAAAGATGGAAGAAATAGAAAAAGATGGAAGAGAAAACAGAGCAAAAGATTTATACAAGAGAATTAGAGAACGAACAAAAAGTTGCAAAATAAAAACAAGAGCATTTAAGAATACAAAAGGTGAAGTAGAAAAAGATGAAACAATGGTGAAAGATATATGGAAAGATTACTTCCAGAAATTGCTAAGAAGAGAGTACATACAACAAGAAGATGAGCAAGAAGAAGAAGTAGACAACGAGGAAGAGATAGAAAAACTGCCATCACAGGAAATGGAAGGAGTGCTAAACAAGTTAAAGAACGGAAAAGCACCAGGTAAGGACGAAATTTGCGGAGAAATGATAAAGGTGGTTTGGAAACAAGGTTATCAGGATGTTGGATCGCCAATAAAAACAAATAATCTGTTTGGTCGACGTTTCGGTTTACATATTAATTAAACCATTTTCAAGACTGAAAAAAGAGAGGAGCCATGATACACATCAAACAAAACCGAAACGTCGACCAAACAGATTATTTGTTTTTATTGGCGATCCAACATCCTGCTAATCTTGTTTCCAAATTACTTGCATTGGATGAGATTTGTTTTCCTTGATAAAGATGGTATGGAGAAATGAGATGATATCTGAAGAATGACAAGTAGAAATTCACAAGAAGGGAGACAGAGAAAACTGTGAAAATTATAGAGGTATAACCTTATTGCCAGTTTTCTATAAAGTATTTTCTACACTTGTACATAAAAGACTAAAGACGTATGTACAATGAGGATATATTAGCGAGTTATCAATATGGATTTAGAGAAGGAAGATTGACTGAAAAATGCAAAGAATATGATATAGATATTCATCTGTTGTTTGTGAACTTCGAGCAGGCCTTCGACTCCCTAAACAGAGAAGCTTTGTTCAAAATTGCCTGCGACTTTATTTAACATTGTAATTGAATATGTAATGAGAAAAACAGGCTATCAAGGATCAATAATAAACAAAGGACAACAGACGATAGTGTATGCAATTACCGAAAATATAAAAAATTAACGAAAATAAGCATAGGCAATTAATGAATTATGAAATCGTCCAAGACTTGGAGGGACAAGACATAGTAAAACTCATTAAAGCGCAAAGAATAAGCTGGTTGGGACATGTGATGAGAAGAGAATTGGATGATATGGTACAAAACATTCTTAAGTGGAGATTGTTGGAAAATAGAGCGAGAGGAAGACCCGGAAGATCTATTCGACTAAGATGGTTAGATAATGTTACAGAAATTGGAAAAGGAAATGCCTAGAGAGGACGTTATGGAGAAAGGTGGTAAATGCTGCTAAATCTCACCAAAAGCTGTGAAGGAGAAAGAGCGAAAGCAAGAATTAATCCGCTTTATGAAATGGATTGTAAAGACCATAATGGTAGCAATATTCCGTCAGGAATGAACGTATGCAAAAAATAACTACCTACAAAAAATAATTTTATTTTCAAATTCCTTGATTACGACACTGAGGTTCCCGAAATATTTCTGGAAACCTGAAGTCCTTTATAAATTTATTTAGTTTACTGTCACTTGCTTTCCAGTTTTACTATATTTGATTCCATTGTAATTTATAGGCCATGGAAATTGCTGTTGTTGTCATATGTGACATGACTACCAATGAAGTAAAAAATACAACAACTATTTGCTACAATTTATTGTCAGCAATGCCAGCAGTTAGCAATATCGAACATGATCGCATGTTAAGGGAAGAGTTACGTACTTTAGCAAGATATTCGTTCCACCAATGTCCAAACTTTTCAGCAGCAGGATTTTTTAACATCAATTACCGTACATTTCTATGTTTTCTTGGAACTATTACTTCTTATATTATTGTACTCATGCAAATACATAAATAAATAAATTTCAGAAGTAGGTAGTATTTCATTTAATGCCAGAGTCTATTATTATTTGCCAAAATTAGTACCTACTTAGAAAATAATAGTTTTGTTCTTTCGACAGTCAAAAATACAAATTTGTAGTGCGGTCCAGTTCTTAACTAAGTCTGTATTAGACGGACACTCAAACGAGGAAGAAGTGAACGACGAATGCTCAGATGAGGAAGAACTTTATATTTGATGACGCAGATGTATAAATATAATTTTATCTTTTCTTGTGTAATTTAATATTAACAAACGAGTAAATTAACATCTTACTTCCCATCTACAATCTCAATCCTACATATATTGCTATGATATTTTATATTTTTAATTTCTTGGAGAGTCGGATTTTATCGGTAAATTTAATACAAAACAACAATAAATAAAGCAGCTAAACGACTTTTAAAAAAATTAAAAAAATTACAATTATTAAAAGGAGAACTCATTTTATGAGGGAAAATTGTCAATAGAAGGCGAAACATTTCCTCTTCTTTAAATAAATCTCCCCTTTAAAGTATGATTATTATTATCTACACAAATTATTTACAACTATAATTGACTGAATTTTTTTTAAATTATCAGCGATAGCGTGACAATTACACCGGGGGTTCAGCTATACTTAAAAGCAATAATATTACTTTTTATCGTTTCATTATTGAAGCACAATTACATTGTACAATGAAAATCTAAATAAAATTCTGTGTTTGTAATTTTTTTTGGATTTCTCTACACCGTAAGTACCAATATAATATGTTTTTGTAAATAATTTTTATATACTTATATATACTTTGACAATGATTGATATAAAGTAAACTTTTTATTTTACTTTCAAGAAAACAAAATACCTGTACTTTTACTAGAAAAAGAACAATAAATAAAAAACCTATGTAATAAACTTTGCATGGTTTACTTTTAATTTATTTACATTAGCATTAGCTAATAAAATTATAGATTCTTAACAGTTGCTTTGAAATTTCCGATAAGATAATATTTTGACAAAAGCAAATTTTATTATAAAATACAAAGCTAAATACGAAGTTGGTATCGACATTTCAAACGTGCCAGTGTTATTGTATTATATTAATAAGAATAACAAAATGAATTTGAATTCTTATGTTGTAAATAAAAAAATTATCAAAAATATAGGAACGCTTTTGGGTATAATTTCTCCACCACCTAATTCAAAATTTAAATTTTATAAGTTATATGTTACATTTTTAATTATTTTTATTTGTTTATTTAATTTTCAAGTTATTTACGAAATATACTGCTACAGGCCAGAAGTTAACATCTTATCTGTCGGCTTGAATATCATTCACAAAATTCTGCTTACCACTTTTGTAGTTATTATGATTTATACATCTACTTTTATAAATCAAAAAAATATTCATAAAATGAATGCTTTGGTGTACGAAATTGACTCCAAGTTAAATATCAGAAAAACTTTTGAAAAATTAGGAAAAACTGAATTTCTTGTTATAGTTAATGGATTTTTGATGATTTTTTCGATAATTTGCGATCAGGTATTTACAATCATAGAATTTCATCAATTTTATGGTGCTGTCTCCATACTATACATTTTTGATATTTATTTAATAATTTCGGTATTGGTAACTTATAATTACGTTGCTATGGTAAATGTGAGATTTAAAATGATTAATAAATTTTTAAAATCAGTATTCAAAACTGAAAAGTTTTATAATAATTATTTTGATAACAATATTAATATAAGTTCGATGCAAACTAAGAGAATTCTTCAATCGAGACAACTTTTGGTCGACGTTTTAAAAATTCAAAAACAAGTGAACACAATTTTTGGTTGGAACTTTATGTTTATCGCAGTTCACAATTTGGTTACCGAAATAGAACTGGTTAACTATTTTATTATGCTAACAGTGAACAACATGTTTGGGACATTCGAACTTGCCAGAACAGGAGTTTGGTGCATTTTACCAGGTGTAAGTATACTATAGAAAATAAATTATTTGATCATATGGTAATCTGGTAATGTTTTAATTTTTTGTTAGTCAAATTAAAAATTGTAGGTGTTGTAAATGTCAACGTCAATGATTACATCTAATTATTTTAAAATTATGACCTTATAAAAAATACATAATATATCTGAAGCGGTAGATAAACTTAAAATACCAAATTATACCCATTCATTTAATCATTTTTAAACGTTCTATTATACAAATTTATCGAAAATATACAAAAGCATAAATTTGAAAATAATAATAAGTCATTCATTATTACATTGGTATTGAAATTATAAGCTCAGTGCACTCATAGTAGAAAACCAAATCATTATGTGTGGTTCAGAATCAAACTTTCCCTGCGTAAGCTATAATACAATATTGAATTGTCTAGGAATATGTCTCGGGATAATATCGCCAAATGATCATTTAAAAATTCCAGGATTCAAATTATACGCGGTAGTGTTAATTACAGCACTTATTGTTTCAAACTGAGATAAAAAAATTCCTCCTCCCTTGTTGGGGATCCAGAATTTTTACTATCTACACGCTGGGAATAAATCAACCAGCTTTTATTTATTGTAGAGGCCCGCTGATGTTATCTAGCTGAAGATGATGCGGAAGCTAGGGTCATAAGTTCCAAAAAAAGGTGACAGATAAACAAAAAAATGATCTCTGCAAGAAGTTTGCTGTCGACAAATCGACAGCCACAACCGGTGAAAGAAAATCGTAGCTACTTGCCTTAGTATTATCCTATTGGAGAAACATAAAAAAGACAAGTAGTTCACACCAAAAGTAAATTAATTTAAAATTAAATATTTTACTTAGATTAAAATTTAACGTTGTGGAAAATTTGCGAGCTAAGATAAAATATTATCGATGGATAAGCTCGTCGATGCAAATTAAAATTTGCCGTATTAAAATTAAATTTATGAAAAGATCGGAAACGAAAACAACTTTATAAGCACCAAAAAAAATCGAACTACCAAAAAGTATCAAAAAACATGCAAATTTTGTCCACTATGAAGGTGTCTCCCTAATACAAGTTTTACAGAAAAAGCAAAACTTACCAAATCTTTTGACAAGACCAACACCGTGAACACACTCACTTCTCGAACTCACATTCCAAAAAGTGCCCTCCTGCGTTCAAAACGCAAACTCAACCAAACCCCAAATCAGACTCTAGGCAGGGACGTACTTAGAAAATAAAACAAATTACTAAAATTTGTTACAAAACTTTGTGTCTGTATACCTAGCTTTAGCAAGTCCTTTGTACAAAAGTTTCGATTTTGTGTACGAATTTTCGACGCTTATTTTTCTTATTATTATTATTTACGAGTCAGCATTTAATAATATTGACAAATCGAGAAAAATTAAGATGAATTTTGATGAGGTAAATTTGGAATTGAACCTAAATGAAACTCAAAAATCGGAAAATTTTGAATTTTTGCTTAAAATTACAGCATTCTTACTGTTCTGTGTAATGATAATTATCAACAATGTATTCCCTATCATAGAATTTGGAATTGTTAATTTATTGCACGGCAGTGTTCAAAGTTTTGGCAACTACAGCTTCGTGATTTGTGTACTATTAATGTATCGCTACGTTTTTGTATTAAAACTTGAAATGAAAACCTTAAATTATCAATTACAATCCATATACGATACGAAAAGTGCGATGCCTAATAAATATTTAAGTTTAACCCCTGCGCGAAAAGTTAGTCACTTCAGGAATATTTTTAAAATTATTTTAAAAAATCAGTTACTAGTAAATCAAGTTTTTGGGTGGATTTTTGCATTCATTGTATTTATACTTTTTATGGAGATGCTGGGATTGATTAACTATATCATTGCGGCACTGAAAATTGAAAAAAGCGACATTGGATTCCCCATATTTGTTGCAAATTGGTGTTTTCTAGTTGCAGTAAGTATTATTTTTATTAAATTATAAGTGATATTATTTCATAATGTGTGAAAATGGTGACGAAATGAAAATACCCATTGACTTCGAAAAGGTGCATTTCGCCAGCTCCCCCGTTTCGAATTTTGGATCCAAAGTAGCTTAAATCGTTTGTACCCCATTTGTACCTGTTTGTACCTTCTTTATTTTCGTTATTACCCATTTTGTTTTTTAGATATTTCTAAATATCTAAAATAGGCAAGCTCCCCTCATTTTGAATTTTAGATCTAAAATAGTTTAAATTGTTTGTACCCAGTTTGTACCTGTTTGAATTCGTTTGTTTGTACCATATTTTCTTTTAAGATATAGAGAAAAAATATACTAACGCGCAGAATGGATCATCGCGTTGATCCATATCCAATCCAATAAATAATATTTATTATAAAAATATCTACCAAATTAAAAGTTTAAATTATGATTTTTATAATGTATATACAAGAACAAACAGTTTAGATTTAGACAATTTTTGATCTATACTTAAACAAGGTGCAACTGGAAGAGAACTTAACCTCTCCCCCCACTTAAAAGTTTTCAAATATCTGGAAAACAAAATGGGTACAAACGAAAATAAAGAAAATTGAAACCAGGTACAAACAAGTTAAACCATTTTAAATCTAAAATTCAAAATGAGGGGGGGCTTACCTATTTTAGATATTTAGAAATATCTATAAATCAAAATGGATAATAACGAAAATAAAGAAGATACAAACAGGTACAAACGATTTAAACTATTTTAGATCCAAAATTTGAAATGGGGGGGGGGGGGGGGGCTGGCAAAATGCACCTGACCTGAAACGTCATTTAATAGTCACATTTTAGTTGATTTTGACTTGCAACCAAAAAAGGTTGTCGACTCCTAATTTATACATTGCTATATTAACTTTCCAAAATTATCAATTCTCATATTTTTATTTTTAATAGCAACATTATTTTTGTTTCTATTATTCTATTATTTTACATTTGTTATATTAATGCTGTTGCTGCCATTTGCAATTTTAATATTTAAAAAATTAACTATGATTTTATTATTTCTTGATTTATAATTATTTTAACAATTAACTATCTGCTTATTCTTTAATATTAAATATTTTATTTTGATTTTCTTTTATTACATTTTGTTATTATTTCTTTTTACATCTGTTATACTTATATTCTCATTTTTCCAATTATATTACTTTTATCTTCAAAATTTAAATAAATCACTTTCTTAACTTAATTGTATTTAATTTTGATTAATTAATTGACAGTGTTTTTAAAAATTAATTAAATTAAATTATATTTTATAGATCCTGGGGGTTGGTGTTATTACGGTATGTGATATGACCACCACTGAAGTAAGAAATACAACAACTATTTGTTACAAGTTATTATCAGCAATGCCAGCGGTTAGCAATATCGAACAAGATCGCTCATTAAGAGAAGAGTTACGTATTTTAGCAACGTATTCGTTCCATCAATGTCCAAACTTTTCGGCTGCTGGATTTTTTAATATCAATTACGGTGCACTTTTGCGTTTTTTTGGAATTGTCACTTCTTATATTATTGTATTCATGCAAATGAGCAAGTAAAAAAATTTGAGAAGTAATATTTTATTTAATATCGGAAGTTTTCATCTGATTTTATTCCATTCTAAGCTTACAATAATATTAGTTACGGTAATGTATAGTATGAACTTAGAGAAAAACTATAGAAGAATTATGGAAGAACGACACAACTCTACTATTTTTGAGTAAAATATATCCAAACACTTTACACTTTTACAATCCAACCTTTGTATGAAACTATGTCAGAATTGTTATTTCACCATATTCACAGAGAAAAAAACAATTCTCGTAATAATTTTGAAGTAAATATTACATCAATTGTAGTAAAATTTACTTCAAAATTGGTGTAAAGCTGATTTGAACTTCAATTATTATAGTAAAAATTACTTCAAAACACCAAAAATTTTTCTCTGTGATAACACTAGATGGCAGTTGTGTCGTTTTGTTAATTTATCATTACGACTAATGCACTATGCGGAAGAACGTCACTTATTAGTAAATCAAACAATAAATTATTTTAGGGTTGGGTACAACGGGCCGCGCACGATTCGCCGGTAACGATTTGCCGGTAACGATTCGCCGCCGGCACGATTCGCCGGCAAGCACAATTCGCCGTGGCATGATTCGCCGAGAGCTTCTAGCGCGATATATCAATAATCTTCGGAATTAAACAAGAAGAAAATTATTCGATTTGTTGACCTTTTATACTTATATGAGGACACAGGTCAATTAAAATGGTTCTAATTTTATCTTTTATACCTCTTTACCTTCCATTCCATAGTTTTCAAGTAAATCCAGTGCTGATTTAAATTTATTTACAGAGAACTAATAATATTGCGGAGGCAGCTCATAAAAGGCTACAATCGCAGTTGAGCATCGAAAGGCCGACTATTTGGCGTTTCATAAACGAATTAAAAAAAGTTCAAAAAACAGAAATGTGTTTTATGAAAGCCTAGTTGCCGGGAACCATACTGCAAAAAAACATAAAAAGTTTATCCTTGCAGATCAAAGAATCTTGACATTAGTCAATGATTTTGAGAATCGGGATATACTTATTAGAATCACAATTTCGAAATGTTGGAAATAAAAGAAAATATAAAGAACTGCTGTTGTTTATTCTAATTTTTAAGAAATTTATTTATTTCATTTGTTTAATTTATTTAATTCATTTTTATGGGTTAAAAATCTATCAAAGATTATCGATAGATTGAGTTACTGAAAGGATAAAAATAAAAAATAAAAAATTCCCGGCGAATCGTGCCGCGGCGAATTGTGCGCGGCGAATCGTACCGTTCCCATTATTTTAATATCTTATGTAACAGAACGTCATAACTTCAATTGTGACAAAAAAAATTGGCTATGTAAACATTGCATAACTTTCCCCATTTAATTTAGGTATAAATAGTTTCGTTCAACCCCTTCTTCCCGGGTACCATTCAACGAGAAGACCACGAGGAAGTTACAGTTCTAGGATGCGGCGCTCCACAATTGCGCTGCGCGCGACACCGAGCCCAAAAATAGTCAAAAAGTTAAAAAATTTGAAAAATTTGAAAGCCCGTTAAATTAAAGGCGCAGATTTACTTCTTTGAACCTATAATTCGAGGGTAAATTTTCGTCCACCACCCTCTTGCCGGGTACCGTTTGACGCGGATGACCTTGAGGAAGCGAGGGGTGGCATCTGCGGCACTCCACTCCAAAAGTAATTGACACTTAAACTTTTTTATTTTCTTTATGATTTCCGTAATTTTCAACGAATTTTCACCATTTTCAGCTGGCCTCTAAGTTTAACTATGATGTATATTTATGCCGAATTTCATCACATTTGTTTGCGTGGTTTAACCTGTGAAATTAATACTATTTCTATTCTTCAGGCATAAGAAATATTCACCAAAATTTCGATTTTTGATTTTTGAGTGGATTACAATACTTTCCTTATTACATACATACATACGTATACGTATGGGGAAAGTAATATACACAAACTGATCAACTTTGTGATGTTTTTATACAAGAAAACACATGATTTATATTCAAAAATACAGTTTCCTATGATTAAACTTCCAATTATTATCTAATTATTACCCAATTACATAAAAATTCACCATAAGTGTTAATTCGTCTTAACAATTTAATAAATGCAACTAGTAGAAAAAACAGAAAATCTTAAAACTGCGTTACTGAAAAGTCTTTTTTGAGTTGTGTCGTCCTTCCATAAAGGTAACAATATATTGCTATGGTATTTTACCTTCTTAGTTTGTTTACGGGAATAAACAAAAAGCTGCAGGTATCCAGTTGTACAGGTTTTACTACTTTTTACTTTAAACTAGAATATAAATTTTATAAATCTGGAAACTATTTTTACGCCGAAAAATCACGCTTCCTGACGTCACTTGGTATTTTTTATTAAATTCAGTTTCCTATTTGGTCGCCTTTCTCCTTGATATACCAAAAATGTTTTTATGTTATTATTTTGAGAGTGTTTTAGTTGGATCCAAAATATCACCATCAATTACGTTTATATACTTTTTTATAGATTGTTACATTAAAACTGTTCACAAATTACAATTAATTATTATATTCTGACGTTTACTTACAATTTTTATATACTCGTAAATAGGAAAATTTCTAATAGACATTATAATTATTATGTTACGTTATGCAAACCTCATCATTTGTCATTTTGAACACGCACATAAGTTTCAATGTATTTTAACTTTTGTGTTAAATATGCTAAGTTGTCTCACGTTAATTGGCTGAGAACCACGCTTTAGTTTCAAGAGACTTTATTCAATTTTAATTCAACAATAACTTGAAAGTAATTGTGGGCCTTGATTAAAAATTGAAGAGCATTTTTCCAACTCTCAAATTTTATTCTGAAAACTGAAATGTTCAGGACGAACTGTTTTCATATTTAAAGGTTGTAGGTTTTGTAAACGTTAATGTCAATGTTTACATCCAATAATTTTAAAATTATGACCTATCAATACATAATACATCTGAAGCGGAAGATAAAGTTAAAATAATAAATAAAATAATATCATATTTCTTAGTGTCCTTTTTACTTTCCGCCGTTAGGTAAAATTCAAATAGGTACCATATTACGCCCATTTATTTACTCGTTTTTAATCGTTTTATTACACAAGTTTATTGAAAATAAGCAAAAGAATAATTTGAATATAATAATAGGTCATTATTATATTGTTATTGAAATATAAGCCAAGTCCACTCATAGTAGAAAATCAAATCGTTATGTATAGATCAAAATCAAACTTTCCTTGCGTAAGCTATAGTACAATATTGCATTGTTTAGGAATATGTTTCGGGATAATATCTCCAAATCACCATTTAAAAATTCAAATATTCAAATTATACGTGGTAGTGTTAATCACAACACTTATTGCTTTAAATGTAGTGTCGGCATATTATATAATTTTTGTAAATTCTGTGTACAAAACTTTCGATTTGGTGTACAAATTTTGGACACTTATTTTTCTTATTGTTATTATTTACCAGTCAGCATTTATTAATATTAACAAATTGAGAAAAGTTAATATGAATTTTCATTTGATTAATTTGGAATTGAACTTAAATGAGATTCAAAAATCAGCAAAATTGGAGGTTTTGCTTAAAATTTCAGGATTTTTACTATGCTTTGTAACAATAATTATCAACTACGTTTTCGCGTTCATAGAAATTGGAATTGATAGCTTATTGCACGGCAGTGTTCAAAATTTTGGCGACTTCTGCTTCTTGATTTGTGTGCTATTAATTTATCGCTACGTTTTTGTATTAAAACTTGAAATGAAAACCTTAAATTATCAATTACAATTCATATACAAAGTAAGAAGTGCGATGCCTATTAAATATTTGAGTTTAACCCCTGCACGAAAAGTTAGCTACTTAAAAAATATTTTCAAAATTATTTTAAAAAATCAGTTACTGGTAAATCAAGTCTTTGGGTGGGTTTTTGCGTTCATTGTATATACAGCTTTTATGGAGATACTGGGATTGATTAATTATATTATTACGACATTGAAAATTGAAAAAAGCGACATTGGAATACCCATATTAATTGCAAACTGGTGTTTCCTAGTTGTAGTAAGTATTATTTTTATTATTTGAGATGGATACCAGGGTCAAGATGTGTGGTTTCAAAATGGCATGAAAATGGTGACATAATGAAAATACCTATTGGCCTGAACCGTCTGTTAATAGTCACATTCAGTTGATTTTGACTCGAAGCCAAAAGAGGTTGCCGACCCCTGATTTACACATTGCTATGCATTTAATTTTACAATAATTTTTACATTTATACATTTTTAATATTTTTTATTTTTTATTTTTTATTATTTTTGTATATTTTTTTTATATATTTAAAAACTTAACTATGTTTTTATTATTTCTTGATTAATAATTATTTTGATAATTACGATCTGTTTATTATTTAATATTTTAAATTATATTATTTTAATTTTTTTCTATTTTTCATTATTATTTCTTCTTGCATCTGATTTACTTATATTCATATTCCTCCAATCACATCACTTTTATGTTCAAAATTTAAATAAACGAAATAATATTTAATTTATTGTAACTTTTTTTAAAATTTTTGGTATTAAGTAAATTTTATTAAATTGAATTTTATAGATCTTGGGAGTTGGTGTTGTTATATTATGTGATATGGTTACCAATGAAGTAAGAAATACAACAACTATTTGCTACAAGTTATTGTCAGAAATGCCGGCGGTTACCACTATCGAACACGATTGCTTGTTAAGGGAAGAGTTATGTATTTTAGCAACGCATTCGTTCCAACGATGCCCAAATTTTTCGGCAGCTGGATTTTTTAATATCAATTACGGTACACTTATGAGTTTTCTTGGAATCATCACTTCTTATATTATTGTATTTATACAAATGATGAAATAAAATGATTTCAAATACATATTTCCGAATCAAATACGGAAAAATTTTCATCTGTTTTCATTCTATTCTAAGCACTTATGTATCACCTAATACTTACCAAATAAAAAAATTCATATATTGCTATGGTATTTTTCTTACTTTGTTTACAAAAAAATGTAATGCTTACAATTGATTAAATTTGGTTAATGATTCTTTTTCCGGCATTTCCGCACTTACTTTTCGTACTTTTCTGCAAATCAAGTTGGCCTAACGCTGAAAAGTTTGGTGAAATAGAATTGCAATTCGAAAAAGTCAATGAATCTCTGAAAAACGTAACAATTGTGAAATTATGTTTCAAATGACTGAATGAAATCTAATAACTTAATTGGAAATTAACTTAAGAGTCATATTTCAGGATACTGCAACTCGACGTTGAAAAGACCATATTATATTTGATCAAAACCTATCAAAAATACTTAAAAAATTTTTTTTATTTAAAAATTATAATAAAAACAATGCTGAAAATTTAGGCCGTGGAATATTTAAAAACATAATAAATTAATTGATTTTGTAAAATAATTACTACGTTTGGTTCTCATAATTATGTATGCAATTAGATATACCTTTTAAGGATGGGTTAGGACAAAAATCGACTACTGATGTTTTTCTACGTAATTTGATGCGCCGAAGACGAAAAAAATAGTGAAATTTTTTTTGGAACCGCAGATGACCTTGAGAATTGCATTTGAAAGTCAAATTTATTGTTATTTATATTTAATTATTTACTTATTTATTATTTCTACATAATTTTCAAGCCCTTCTACTTCTTTTTGCTCTCACAACAGAATACCTTACTTTAAGGAGTTTAAGGTAATGTCCTCGTATATGAAACCATTGAAAATTATGTCAAATAATAAATAAATACGAGTATAAATAATAATAAATTTGACTTTAAAATGCAATTCTCAAGGTCATCTGCGCTTTCCAAAATTTTTTCACTATTTTTTTCCGTCTTCAGCGCATCAAATTACGTAACAAACACAAAAAAAATTTTAGTTTAATAATCAACTTTCCGTTCCGGACGGGCTGGGACATAATATATGTCCCAGCATGAAATGTTGCATATGCTATGTGAGAAATAAATTGATTAATGCATAAATTTTGTTCATAAGAAATGGTCAATTTCACTGTAAATTACCCGTCCTCAAAAGGTTAAGGGGGTATTCTAGTCTAGAAGCCCGAATATCGGGCGTTTTTTTGAAGGTCGATAAAACAAAAACACTTAATATTTTAACTATACATATTTTTACAGTTTATATTTTAAGAATTCACAAAAAAATTTTCAGAGAAAAAAAAATATATTTTACAAAGTTACAAAGTAGATTCTTTATCAGTACAAATGTCATTATGGTAGGAATCAATAAAAATGACAAAAAAAACTTTTCTCGCAAAATGGCGGTTACTCAAAAAAGAATTTCATATTTTTCAAAATTTTTAAAAAATAGCAAACATTGAAAATTTTGATTTTTTGTTGGTTCCTACAATAAAGGGATATACAATGAAAATTCATGCCAAATTTCAAGAAAATCGGTCAATTAGAACTTGAGATTTTGTGACAAACGCAATTTTTTGCTCTTCTTTTTCAACAGTTTGTAACTTTGCGAAATATACATTTTTGTCTTGGACATTTTTTTGCGAATTCTTAAAATATAAATAAATAAATAATAAAAAAATGTAGTTTTGTTTTATCGATCGTCAAAGAAACACCCGATATTCGGACCTCTAGACTAGAATACCCCCTTAAAGTTTATTGAAAATAAACAAAAGCAATAATTTGAAAATAATAATAGGTCATTCATTATTAAATAGGTATTGAAAGTATAAGCTAACAGGGCTATTCATAAAAAATTTACAAATAAGACACGTGTCATAAAACACCAATCACAAACGTTCATTAGCCTTATGTTGTAAGGTCTCATTGGTTGATTAACTTTAATGGGCGTTTCAATTAAAAAAGTTTTCAAAACACTTTAAAAGTCTTTTTTATGAATAAAGCGGTAAGTCGTCTACTCATAGTAGAAAGTCAAATAGTTATGTTTAGGCAAAGAGTATGTATATATAGAGGGACAGCTCTTATGGGAATACTTGTCACAAGTATTTCTTGATGGCTCTGCTACGCCATCTAGTGGAGGGGGTTATCTCTACGTCTTTATTTTTGGTCCTCTATATACAGGGTGCTGAATGAGTTAGCTGAACATAGGAAATTAACATGTAAAAACTTATTTTTGTAAAAATACCCCCCTGTATATAAAGGATCAGCCATAAATTTAAAATTAAAACGTAGAGATCACACCGTCTACTAGATGGCGTAGCAGAGCCATTAACAAAAACTTGTGACAAATATTTGTTAATGGCTGTCCCTCTATATATACATACTCTTTGGTTTAGGTCAGAATCAAACTTTCCTTGCGTAAGCTATAGTAGACTATTGCATTGTCTAGGAATTTGTCTCGGGATAATATCGCCAAATAATCATTTAAAAATTCAAGGATTCAAATTATACGTGGTAGTGTTAACTACAGTACTTATTGCTTCAAATTTTGTGTCTGCATACATAATTTCAAGAAATTCTTTGTACGAAAGTTTCGAATTGGTGTACGAAATTTTGACGCTTATTTTTCTTATTGTTATTATTTACAAGTCAGCGTTTATTAATATTGGCAAATTGAAAAAAATTAAGATGAATTTTGATGAAGTTAATTTGGAATTGAACCTAAATATGACTCAAAAATCGGAAAACTTGGAATTTTTGCTTAAAATTACAGCATTTTTACTGTTGTGTGTAATAATAATTATCAACAATGTGATCGCTGTCATAGAATTTGGACTTGTTTACTTATTGCACGGCAGTGTTCAAAATTTTGGGAACTACTGCTTCGTGATTTCTGTATTATTAATTTATCGTTACGTTTTTGTGTTAAAACTTGAAATGAAAACCTTAAATTATCAATTACAATGCATATACAATACGAGAAGTGCGATGCCTGGTAAATATTTAAGTTTAATCCCTGCACAAAAGTTAGTCACTTAAGGAATATTTTTAAAATTATTTTAAAAAATCAGTTACTGGTAAATCAAGTTTTTGGGTGGGTTTTGGCGTTCATTGTATTTTCAGTTTTTATGGAGATACTGGGATTGATTAATTATATTATTGCAATATTGAAGATTGAGAATAGCGACATTGGAATACCTATATTTATTGCATATTGGTGTTTCTTATTTGTAGTAAGTATTAGTTTTAGTATCATATGTAAATGTGCAAAACCGTCTGTATCTTTATTGATTTTTGACTTGCTAATTTTCTTTTTATTACTTTGATCTATAATTATTATTTAATATTTGATATATTTTTTTGATTTTCACTTATTACATTTTGTTATTATACTTTATCTTATATCTGTTTTACTTATATTCTTTTTCTTTCAATCACATCATTTTTATGTTTAAGATGTAAATAATTTTTATTATCACTTCCTTTTTATGTTTGATAAGTAAATTTGAATTTTCAATAAATTTTATTTTGTAGATCTTGGGGGTTGGTGTAGTTACAGTTTGTGATATGACCACCAATGAAGTAAGAAATACAACAACTATTTGTTACACTTTATTGTCAGCAATGCCCGCGATTAGTAATATGGAACAAGATCACATGTTAAGGAAAGAGTTACGGACTTTAGCAACGTATTCGTTCCATCAATGCCCAAACTTTTCGGCTGCTGGATTTTATAATATCAATTACGGTACACTTCTGCTTTTCCTTGGATCTGTCACTTCTTATACTATTGTATTCATGCAAATGAACAAATAAAAAGATTTGAGAAATAATATTTTATTTAATGTGAAAATAAACACGGCAAAATTTTATTCATATATTGCTATGGTATTTTACCTTCATACCTTGTTTAATAACAAGAAAAAAATAGTGAAGGCGAAATATTTCATACCCTGAGTGTACAATTAAATTATCATTTCGTAATTAAATTTTTAATACATTTTGTGTGTCTTATCTGAAAACGAATTATTCAGCATTTTTTCGTTTATCTTCTAAAATCTATAAGTCTATAACAATAAAGTATTGTATTTCAATATTAATCAATATATTATTGTAGACCCACATTTATTTATAAATGTTACAGTTGTTTAATCCAGTTTAATACTAACAGTCTCGGGCGTACTAACAATATGAATAGTGCTAATTAACTATTAATCTAACAAATTAATAAACTATTCAGTTATGAATTTTCCAGTGAAACAGAATTATCTTAGTAACGCAAAAATTATTCATCAAGTTGCCATTTTTATATGCGTGATTCCCCCAAATTCAAATTCAAATTTAAGATTGTTTAAAATCTACGCATCCATTTTAATTATTGCACTCGCAATTACCATTCTGTTAATATTTATTCTGCAATTTTATGTTGTTTTCAGTAGCATAAGTGTGATTGGGACGAATTTACGCCGTTTTGAAAAATTTTCACTTGGAATTTTTGTTATAATTATTTCATTTAGATCGGTCTTTATTAATTGTCAAAAATTTGATCAAATTGGTTTTCTTTTTCAAAAAGTCGACTGGCAATTAAACAAAGTAAAATCGTTTAGAAAGGCAAAAGTTAACGATGCTGCTATTAAAATTATAGGACTGCTAATTATATTTTCTAATATTTATTTCAATATTGCCATGGTTTTAAATTTTGGATTTATAATATTTTTGTTTTACATCATAGTATTTTACAGTCGTGTCTGTTTCATAATTTCTGTTTTGATAATTTTTAATTATATCCAACTACTTATACATCGACTCAAGTTAATTAATACAGTTTTAAGTGCCAACCAAAGCATTCGCTTAAGTATAATTTGCAATCGCACTTCTGCACAAGAGGTTGCTTGGCTGCGAAGCATTTTCAAGAATGTTTTAAATATTCAATTTATTTTGAATAAAACTTTTAGTTGGAATTTCATGTTCATATTTTATACAATTTTTCTGGATATATTGGAATTAGTTAATTATTGCATCGAATCCGTTAAAGTCAATAAAATTAGGTTGTCCGAAACGGTTGCATTTGCATCTTGGAGTCTTTTATTCAGCGTAAGTACCTAAGTAATCAGTTTTTAAATTATGTATAATTTTTTATTTTTTGAAAACCTTAGCAATATAAACGTT
Source organism: Cantharis nigra (assembly GCA_958510845.1). Lineage (NCBI taxonomy): Eukaryota > Metazoa > Arthropoda > Insecta > Coleoptera > Cantharidae > Cantharis > Cantharis nigra. Next base: position 44,596,380 of record OY294030.1, on the reverse strand, counting down.
ACAGTCACTGACAGTGACTGATAGCATGTAAAATTCCAAATCGATATTTATTGGTAACAAATTAAAATTAATGTCAAACGTGTAAGTTTCGTTTAAGCCTCAATGAGCTTCCATTTCCATTGTTTGAGCCTCAATCCTCACGGAGTTATTTTCAAAATTTTCGAGAGGGGGGGACTGTGGACATTTTATTTCTCTTTCTTCCTATTCCAAATTTTTATCTCAATTTATAAAGCTTCATTTGAGCTCCAATGAGCTTATGCATTTATCATTGTAGTTTAATCTGTTTTAAAATTATGGGGGATTTCAATTTTATACACCTCCGGGCAAGTTGCGTGGAAAACTTGCAACTTTAATTTGCTTGCTTTTTAACGCTTTATTACTTTAATACCTTATTTTATAAATTATTATTTTAATGGATATATAACATTAATTATTAATTCATTATGCTTTGTTGTTTTGAAATCTATTTATTATTGTATGTAATTTGTATTATAGATTCTTGTCAAATGTAAATTCAAACAATAATGGAAAGTACACAATAATTATATTCATAGGTGAAGTATTGAAATTATGAGTTGGTGAATGCTTATAATAGAAAACTAAATCGTTATATGTTCGGAACCAAACCATCTTTGTGTAGGCAATATTAAAATCGAAATAATTCAAAATTTAATTTAATTAATTATAATTTTTTTTAATAATATTAAAAATCTTTTTTTAATTTTAACCTGCCAAGTAGTTATTAGTGTCTTTTTTTGTTTTTTAAATAATAATTTTCCACCTATTGTATTTCTTTACTTTAATATAAAATTCTATTATTTTAACATTTTGTTTATTTTTGTTAAATATACGATATTACACTACAAGGGAATAAAGAAGGTTATTAATCGTGAGTATATGGATAATTTATTCGAGAAATTTAATTATAATATATAAATAAATAAATTTTATTTATTATTATTAATTAATAAATTCAACAAATCGAAAATATTGTTTTTTACCAAATATAGAAAATTTCACAAATCTCACCCTGAGATTGAATAATCAATTTATATTATATTTATGTACATACATTATAATGATATTATTAAATATTAAAAAAAATAAGAAAAAAAAGAATGATAAAAAAATAACAAAAACTTAAACAAATTATTTGACTTTATACAATGATTACAACGTTTATCTCATAATTATGTGTGTAGTAATTAAATTTTATTGTAAATTGAACATAAACCCAATAAGGTTTCAGGCCGATCGATTTTTTGAAATGACCATTACATTATGAAACTTTGATTTACAGTAAATTCTTAACTTTGAACGTTGTTTGTAGATTTTGGGTTCATCCGTAATTGTAATATGTGCTATGACCATTGACGAAGTAGAAAATACAATAAAGATTTGCTTCACTTTGTTATCCGAAACACCGGCAGCCTCCACCTTTGTCGCAGATTCCAAATTTTATTCGCAAATTACTCGACTAACCAATGTTCCATTTTTTCGGCAGTCGGAGTTTTTAGTATCTATTATAGTTTTTGGGTCTCGTCGCCACTGTAACATCCTATATTAATGTATCATTGCAATTCAACAAGTAAGGGAATGTAAATTTAATTTTGAATTTGCATTTTTTTATTTATCAACCAGGTTTGTTTAATTGACCACATTAATTTTTAAGATTTATTATCATCAAGGTATCATTACGTATATTTGTTTAGGTAATTTCAGTTTTAAAATTATATACTGGTATAAACTGTAATCAATTTTCAGTAATTATACAGGTACCCAGGAATAATCGACAGCTAACGACGTGTGAAAGTTAGTACAGTCGAGTATTTTATTTAGCAACATGAAAATGCCGAGATATTTTTACATGGAAAATATGAAAACTGTCTATTACATTGGATACATTTTTGGTTTGGTGTCTCCAATTAAAGAAGACGGATTTAAAAAATTTAAGCTGTACTGTACCATACTGATTTTTCTGATTTGTTCTTCTGCAATTGGTTCGGTATACCTAAAAATCCATTACAATACTTTGCAAAAGGAGATAGCGATTTATTTAAACGTCATTGGCCAATTACTATCGATCGTTATGATCGCAATTATGATTTACCGGACAGGCTTTCTTAACGCAAAAGAGTTTGGCTTGATGAAAACTCTGTTCAAAGAGGTCGATCTGGGCCTGAAAAATAATGAAACGAGAATAAAACCTGGAAAATTTTACACAGTTTTCCAGTTTATTTTATTTTTGTTTGCAATATATTTAACGGTCGAATTGGTTTACAATTCAAACAGTATGGAAATTTGTATTGGGAACTTAATCGGAAAAGTATGCGACCTATATTTCATTGTTTCCGTGCTGCTGGTATACAATTACGTGTTTTTGATCAACACTCGTTTGCATATTATAAACCAACAAGTAACTGCATTGTTGGAAAAACACAAAATATTTATTTCCGATTTCAATGTAACAAGCAACAGATATGGTTTTGAGATTACCAATCTTCAAGAAGAATTAACTAAAACCAGAACGATCTTTAACAACGTATTAAAAATTCACTCCATTTGTAATGCTGCTTTTGGATGGAATTTATTGTTTATCATGTTTACAATTTTCCTACAGCTGCTTCAAGATATTAATTATTTGATTATCCAAGTCTTGCAGCTTTCGAACTTGGAACGTTCTCAAGATACCACTACCATGTTAAGTTATATTGGATTTGGTTGTCTATTCCTTTGTGTAAGTTGAATTCCTTAGTTATTATGGATGGAATAAAGTTTATAGTTTGCTAATTATTTCAAGTTTCGAAATTCGAAACACAAGGTATCACCGTGTAGCAAACTATAATCACTCAATTGCATAGTTTTACCTGCCGAACTAATTAAGTAGTGAGGAACCCAAATGAAGTATGATGGTAGAGCAATTCCCTACTCTTCCCTAAAAAAATGACTGTATAGCAGAACTCCCAAAATAATCGTATATTGCTGTAAAATAAAACACGATGCTGTAACGTTTCATAAAAGAAGGTAACTGTTATTCTTTGGTTTCAGATAATGGGAGTTGTGGTAGCTGCAATTTGCAACACCACCACGAAGGAAGTTCAAAATACAGCAACAATTTGCTACAATTTGCTGTCAGATGTTCCAGCAGACAGCAACCTATCACAAGATCGCGTTTTACGAGAAGAATTAATCTTATTAGCAGAACATGCAACCAACCAATGCCCTCATTTTTCTGCTGCTGGGTTTTTCAACATTAACTACAGCATGCTTTTGGGTTTCCTTGGTACTCTTACCTCTTATGTTATTGTTCTTATACAAATTAACACATAAGCGTTTTTTATGGTTTACAAATCACCGTTTTGGATGGTATGGTTTTCAGAAAATGCTTTCGAGTGGAAGATCTACGTCAATGGATGTTTTCCACCTGAACCCCTTGTAGCTTAGAACAATTTTGCAATTCAGTGTTTCATAACGTTTTTATTGCTGTATTATAATTATTGAAATCTGTTTGAATAAAATATTATTAATTAATTATTTTGATATGAATTTAGATAATTTCCTCAAATTTTCCATTACATTGTCGGTAAAAGTCTCAATTTTGAACTGATAAGAATATGAATAATATGCGCAGGTACCAATTTATTCTCAATTTACTAGAATTTGGAGATTTTTTATTTTCTATCAGCTTTTCTGTTATAATTTTTCCTAATCCTATTATATACAGAGTGTCCCTGTGACCGTTTTATTTTCAGATTTTCAATTTTCAATAAGAATTTTTTGAATTTATGATTTCAAACGGCCATAGCTCCGATATTATTGATTTTTTCGGCTTAATAGATTAAAACTTTTTTAAAGATAATTTGCTCATCTACAAATTAGGTTATAATACCTTATCGTTTAGAATCAACGGATTTCAAGTTATAAATCAAATTAAGTGAAAAAATGCTAAAAAAATTCAGGTTTTATTTTTTTTACTTTTCTTACAAACCCCGTATCTCTTAAACAAAACGTCATAGAAAAAAACTAATGTCCTAAACCAGATGGAGAATTTAACGAGCTACAAGTTTGGTTAAATACATTTGTTTGGGAAACTAACCGTTTTCACAGAAATTCTAAAAAAAACGAACAAGGTGTAGGTAAGAAAAAATAAATTTTTACAATGTCCTCCCTCATAAATTAATATCATAAATTGACAAAGTAATTAATGATAAACTAACGCAGTTTATAACAATGTCGCTTAAACGTCAAACGCTACAATACGTTTCGACATTAAAACAAATGCTATCCTAAATCAAATTGAAATTTTTAGCAATTTTGTAAATTTATATTGCTTTTACCTTTACTTTCAGAATTTCTGTGAAAACGGTTAATTTTCCAAAAAAATTTATTTAGCCAAAGTTGTAGCCCGTTAAATTCCCTATCCGGTTTGGGTCATGAGTTTTTTTCTAAAACGATTCGTTTAAGAGATATGGCATTGGCAAGAAAAGTAATAAAATAAAACCTGATTTTTTTACATTTTTTTCCTTAATTTAATTTATAACTCAAAATCCGTTGATTCTAAACAATAAGAGGTTATAAGCTAATTTGTAGATAAGACAATGATCTTTAAAAAAGTTCTAAGCCGTTAAACTTGAAAAATTAATAATATAGGAGTTATGGCCGTTTGAAATCAGAAATTCAAAACCTTGCTTTAAAGGGAGGTACCCCCCAAGGGTTTGGACTTAGACAAAAATTTTATTTGAAATTTTGTCTTAGAAAAGTGTCCTTGATCATCACCTCAAATGTTCTCGACGGTCACGGAGACACCCTGTATATGACTAACGCCTTGACTTTTTTTACCAAATTACTTCAGAAGTGCATTTTCGCTTATTTCTCCAGCTGTATACTTTACGTGCCCTCCGAAACAAGAAGACAATCATCAGAAAGTTTAGACTCTTTCTGGGTTCGAACCGGGTACCTTAGTGTTAGCAGTTATTCAGCTAACATACTAGGCTAATGACCATTTTGAACAAAGTTAATTCGAATAAATTAATATTGAGTCAAACAAATTTATGTCGAATAAATGCGGTCAAACAACTGTTAGTCAATTATTTCTTATTAATTAAATTAAATTAATTAAAAAAAAAATTACTGTTATATTAGATAAAAACTATGGAAATTAGTTGAATTTATTTGCGACAGATGAATTTATATGTTTCGAATTTAGGATTATCATCAGGAAAACCTGGAGTAAATTAATAAACGAAAACAAGAAATTTGTATATTTTTATTGCTGTAATATAACTTGAATTAAATATTCACGAAGGCATTATTTCCTGGAATATAATTTTATTATTGTATATTTTCTAACCATGTCAATAACAACTGTAAACTAAAAAATTAATAATTTTAAAATAAACAATGGATTGTCGATTATGTTATTGTTGAAATTGCAAACTGCGAAATCAGTAGTATTAAAATGATACGGGAGCTTGGAATGATATTCGGCTTAATTGCCCCGAATTGTAACTTAAAATTGAAGAGATTCAAAATTTACGTGGCAGTATTAATTATAGTACTTGTTTTTTCAAATTTTGTGTCCGTATATGCAAAATTAACGTATCTTAACATAACGTATAACGTATTGAATTTGGCGAACGAATTTTTGTCTGGAATCTTCGTTATCATCATTTCTTACAGGACAGCGTTCATTAATGCTAATCAATTTACAGAAATCAAAATGCTTTTAAAAAAAGTCAATTTGGAATTGAAATTAAAAGATATTGAAAAATCCGAAAAGTTTGAATATTTGCTAAAAATGATCGGATTTTTACTATCTTGTGTGATCATTTACGATAACGTATCGATGAGTACAAAATTTGGAATTGTATATTTCCTGTGCAACAGCGTAAAAAATTTTTGTCACTGCTGTTTTGTGATTTCTGTGATGATCATCTACCGGCACATATTCGTACTAAAATTTCAAATCGAAACCTTAAATTATCGTCTACACATTATATACAAGGCAAGAAGTGCGATGGCCAATAAAAGCTTAATTTTAACTCCCGCACGAAAAGTTAGTCGCATAAGAAAAACTTTAAATGCTATTTTAAAAAATCAATTACTGCTAAATCAAGTGTTTGGATGGATTTTTCTGTTCTTGGTGTTTACAGTTTTTATCGAAATACTGGAAATGATTAACAATTTCATTTTGGCAATTGAGGATGACAAAATTGTATTCGATTCATTTTTAGTCCTTGGAAGTTGGCATTTCTTAATGATCGTAAGTATATTTTTCCAGCCTCCAAAATACAAATTTTCAAACTTTAATTAGGAGAACTGTTCTTTGTAGGTAATGGGAGTTGCCTTTGTCACCATATGTGCTATGACCACTGACGAAGTACAAAATACAACGACAGTTTGCTACAATTTATTATCCGAAATGCCAGCAATTAGTAATGTCATACAAGATAGCATGTTAAGGGAACAATTGCATATGTTAGCAAAATATTCGATCAATCAGTGTTCGCACTTTTCAGCAGCTGGATTTTTTAATATCAATTATGGGATGCTACTGGGTTTTCTTGAAACTGTGACTTCTTACATTATTGTGCTCATACAAATTAATAAATAAAAATTTTGAGTTTTCACTGATGAACAACGCAAGCTGACCAATTAACATTAATACGAAGCCTTTTTTATATTTATACATTTTTTATTAATTTTATTCTTTATTGATATTTAATGCTACCTTTGTAAAAAAATAGCTTTAGATTTGTGAAATATTATTTTACTGATTCTCATATTTTATATTATAGAAATTTGTCAAAAATGAACAAAAGCAATAATTTGAAAATAATAATAGGTCAATCTTTATGATATTGATGATAAGCCTAGTCCGCTGATATAGTATAAAATCAAAAACAGTTATGTATGGTTCGGAATCAAATACTCCTTGCATATGCAATAGTAGAATATTGCATTGTGTAGGAATATGTTTGGGAATAATATCTCCAAACAGTTATTCGAAACTTAAAGGATTCAAATTATATGTGGGAATGTTAATTACAACATTTATTGTTTTAAATTGTATGTCCGTATACATAATTTACGGCGATTCGTTATCCGAAGCTTTCCATATGGCGAATCAATTTTTCTCGTTTGTTTTCATTATTATTATTATGTACAGTTCGGCATTTATCAATATCAAGAAATTTAGAAAAATTAAGATGCATGTTCATGAGGCCAATTTGGAATTGAACTTATATGCGACTCAAAAATCGGAAAAATTTGAATTTTTTCTTAAAATTATAGTAGTTTTTCTGAGCTGCGTAGTAACTGTTAATGATGTGTTCTGCATCACAGTATTTGGATATGTTTATTTTTTGCAATTATGTATTCAAGATGTTTTCAACTATACATTACTGATTGGTGCACTATTCATGTATCGCTGTGTTTTTGTATTAAAAGTTCAGATCGAAGCCTTAAACTATCACTTACAATTAATACATAATAATACGAGAAGTTTGATGCCTAATAAATATTTAAATTTAACCCCCGCACGAAAAGTAAGTTACTTACGAAATAATTTAAAAACTATTTTAAAAAATCAGTTACTGGTAAATCAAGCTTTTGGATGGGTTTTGGCGTTCATTATATTTACAGTTTTGATAGAGATACTGGAATGGATTGATTATACTATTATAAACTTGAAAACCCAAAATAACCAAGTTGTATTAATCATTCCTTTTGCACTCTGGTGTTTCTTTACTATAGTAAGTATTATTTTTTTCATCATTTGTAGTCTAGAAAACATTTTTTTCTCCAAACGTCACGAAACTCAGCTGTTTCATTATCGATTTTAAGCACGAAAGTCAAACTTTTCCTTAGCAACACACATAAAACCACGTGGCGTAGAGTTTTTTTTCGAAAGTAAAAATTGAGTAATTTTGGTATCTACCTTTTCTAAAAATTATTTTAAGTTTATTTACCATTTCAAATATAAAATTTTAGAGCGTAATTTAAAAATAAATAGATGTAAACCTTGACTTTGACATTTAAATCCTTAAATATACCAGAATTTTATATTTTATATTTATATAGAACTTTTTTACTGTTTTTTGATATCTAGCGCCATTCTCGAGTTATTGCTAATTAAAAAAATTTCCTAGTGGGTATTGGCAGGAAGATAGAATTTTTTTGCGCGCGATCGATTTGAAATTTTTTGTTCAGTTTTTTTATATCTAGCGCCGTTCCCGAGTTCAATAAATTTTGAAATTTATTTTTGAATTTTGTTCGTTTGGAGAAAAATAACATGTTTTATTCGGATGGAAAGGTAACTTTTCCTGCCACCCAAGTTTTCCATTCGCTCGGCTCGTTGCACTCACCTCGCAAATGAAAAAACTCGCTAGGCAGGAAAAGTTAAACTTTCCATCCTAATAAAACAATATACTATTTTTAGTAATATTGTTGGCACAAAGCAGTCCTAAAACTGCTGGACAAAATGCACTGTCGTGAAAAAAAAACATAAAAATGATAAAATAAAATAAAATATAAAAATGCTTTTGAAAAGTACGGGATTGTTTTTTTTTCGCAGTAAGATCTGTTTTACTTCTTCGTTAGTACTAAAATATTAAATTAAATTGTGTTTTATTTTAGTTTCTGTCAGTTGCTGTGGTCACAGTATGTGATCAGACTACGAATGAAGTAAAAAATACAACTACCATTTGCTACAATTTAATGTCAGCAACGCCAGCGGTTACCAAAATCAAACAAGATCGCATTTTAATGGTAGAATTACGTATTTTAGCAAAGCATTCGTTGCACCAATGCCCAAACTTTTCGGTGGTTGAATTTTTTAATATCAATTACGGTACACTTATGGGTATTCTTGGATTTATCACTAATTATGTTATTGTACTCTTGCAAATTAAAAAATAAAAAAAATTGAAAAGTTATATTTTCTTTAATGTCTTTGATAATAATAATTTATTAATTACCTTAAAATTTTCGCATTTGCTGCAATAATTCACCCAACAGTTGGCAAACCATCAGTTGTCACAAACTATACTTACATTGTTAGAAATCAATAGCACTCATTTAAAAAAAAGCAAAACACTTAAATAAAACTGATTTGTATGATGCAATGTATGTCTCTGTTTAAAAAAAATTAAAAAATTGTCTCGGTAATAGTAATATTTTTTTGCTTTTCCTGAACGATTTTGTACATTATAACAAATTGTTATTTAATGTATTTTTTTAATTTGTTTTTCAGTTATAATTAATTGTTAAATAAAAACTCTCACTAATAATATGGATTTTATTTCAAAAACCGTTAATTATTACAATACATAAATATACAGGGTATCCCCGGATACACTGTACATAATTTCAGTGGTGATAGAGAACACTTTTCTAAGAAAAATATTTAACAAGAATTTTTTTCTAAATTCAAACCTTCGAGAGTTAGGCCACCTTAAACCATTTTTTTAAATTTCCAACTTCACATGGCCACAGCTCGGAAAATATTGATTTTTCAGTAAAAATGGTTAAGTGCTTTTTAACAGAGCGTTAAAGAATCTACAAACTAGATTTTAACGTTTTTTGTCTAAATTCAAAGGCTTTCGAGTTATGAATTAAAGTAAGTAAAAAAATGTTAAAAATTTCGAACTTTTACTTTTCTAGGCTTTTTTCAAAATGGCTGTATCTTTTAAACCAAACATTTTATAAATTCCGGATAGGAAATTTAACGGACTAACTTTTGTTTTTTTGAAAAATTAATCTATTTCACAAAAAATCAGAAAATAATAAAAAAACACGTGCGTGAACTTGGCTCCCCTTTTTTCAAAATTTTAGTTTTTTTTTGTTATTTTGGATTGTTTTTCATTTGTTTTCAATTGTTTTTATCTTTTTTTTGATCTTGCAAAAAAAATGAAGAAATTCTAAAAAACTTTTTTTTCTGCTAGCTCCCCCTTTTTCGAAATTAAAACTTTCTTTTGTTGTTCTCAATTGTTGTCAATTGTTTTGTAAAAATAAATTTTTTAAATTAAGTGATAACCGCGAAAATCGCGAAATGAGATTTTCCCCCAGCTCCCCTTTTTTTGAGAACAATAAAAAAAATTTTTAATTTCGAAAAAAGGGGAGCTAGTGCCAATAAATCTTATTTCGCGATTTTCGCGGATATCATTGGATTTAAAAAATTAATTTTTACAAAACAATTGACAACAAATCAAAAACAATCGAAAACAACAAAAAAAAATTTTAATTTTGAAAAAAGGGAAACTGGCAGAAAAAAAATATTTTTGAGATTCTCTTCATCTTTTTTTGCAAAATCAAAAAAATATATCAAAACAATTGAAAACAAATGGAAAAGAATCCAAAACAACAAAAAAAATTTTAATTTTGAAACAAGGGTAGCCAAGTTCACGCACGTAGCTACAAAACAAACAATTAAATTCCCAAAATTTCAATTTTTATTGAAAAATTATTTTATTAATTAAATTTAAACTATTACATTATTTAAGTAAATGTTCAAAACGACCACCCTCAGTTTTAATTCGCACATTTTAGGCTTCAATTAAAAATTTTTTTAATAAATTTTTTTTTATTTTTTTTTTTTAACTTGACGTAAACCAATAATTATAATAATCCAAATTATCCAATTGCAGTAGTTAACCAATTACGGATCCACTCTTAATAATCCAAACTCTAATCAACATATATCCAAAAATTCAATCCGGTCCAAATTTCGGCCGATTTCCAAAAATAAATAAATCAAATACAATTACTCACGCCAAATTATAAAGTTTATTTTGCAAATTAAGTCAAAAATATCTCAAACTTGAGAAGCAAATTGCAATCTCACGAGAGATCCGCGAATACGTCCGAGCTCCTCCACGGACTCGGTTGGAAGCCCATATCATTCGTTTTTCGGTGTTAACATTCAAATTGTTAACACCAAAAGGACTCACCAAAATTCAAAACTTTACAAAAATTAACAATACTTAAATCAAATTTTGAACATCAAATTAATTAAAATCCAAATTTTACACAAATTCAAAATTGCTAAATAAAAATTCAAATCAAAAATTCAACTCTTCAAAAAAACGATTTGGTAACACGACAATATATTGCGATTTCTATTGAGGAGCAGCAGGATTAGACCACAATCAAGATAGGTTAACCCAAGAGCTGACCAGTAATAGCAAAGTTGGGATCAGGCAGACTTTGTATTTGAGACGGTGTTATCAATGGGCAGGTTTAATTTGCATGGACGACATGTTTCATTAATAGTCTGAAGGTCAAAGACAAAGGTCAATATTTTAGAAAACCCAAAATATGCAGTAAAACACTTTTCAGAACTAAAACGGTTTTAAGTTATCACATGTAAAATACACTGTAAGTGTAAATTATTGCAAACGTTTTCACCATTGCATGGCATCATCAGGCGATGAAATAGAAAAAAAAAAGCCAGTTGGAATTTCTAAACCGTCAATTATTAAATCCAAATTTTAATTTTAATATTTAATAAAATTTCAATGCATAAAATGAAAAAATTAGAAAGTATGGAGGTGAATCGAACAGAATTTTATTTTAGAGATTTAGATTCATTCAGCGTAGAAAAACTGCAACTTTGAAAGCTTGAAACAAAGTTTGACTCGGTCAAACTTTTCTTGAACAACTAAAAAGTTGATCAACTCTATTGTAACAGAGGTTCTCACTACAGTTTTCATTCAACCTTTGTTGATCTTGACTCGTAAGAACGCGACTTTAGGAAAACATTTGATCAATCATGTTTGCACTTTTCAGAAGCTGGAATTTTTAATATCAATTATAGTATGATACTGGGTTTTCCTGAAACTATGACTTCTTATATGTATTCTATACTCATGTAGCGGTTGCGAACAGCATTGGTGCACAGCATATTATATTTACTGATCTAAATGTAGATAACGACGAGAGTGGACAAACGCAGGAATGACACCTTGGCAACACAAGTTACAAAGATGTTCTGCAGCGATAAACAAGAGTTCTACAATCATAATTAATTATTATCACGGTCTCAGGGTTTAACTAAATACTAATAATTGCTAAATGGACAAATATGTGTATAGCCAATGAAACATTTTAAGTATGTAGTTATTAATTTTTTATTAATTTTTATCTTTATTGATATTTAATGTTAACTTCAATTATTTAATTTTAAAAATAGCTTTAAATTTGTGAAATATTGTTTTACTGATTTTTATATTTTTATTAAAGAAATATGTCAATAATTTGAAAATAATAATAGGACAATCTTTAAGATATTGATTATAAGCCAAGTCCGCTCATAGTATAAAATCAACAACAGTTATGTATGGTTGGGAAACAAATACTCCTTGCGTATGCAATAGTAGAATATTGCATTGTATAGGAATATGTTTGGGAATAATATCTCCAAATAGTTATTCAAAACTAAAAGGATTCAAATTATATGTGGGAATGTTAATTACATCATTTATTGTTGGAAATTGTATGTCCGTGTACATAATTTTCGGAGCTTCTTTATCCGAAGTTTTCCATATGGCGAATCAATTTTTCTCGTTTGTTTTGATTATTGCTATTATGTACAGTTCAGCATTTATCAATATTAATAAATTCAGAAAAATTAAGATGCATTTTCACGAGGTCAATTTGGAACTGAACTTATATGCGACTCAAAAATCGGAAAAATGTGAATATATTCTGAAAATAATTGGATTTTTAATGTTCTGTATAGTAATTATCAGTGACGCGTTCTCGATCACAGTATTTGGAATTATTTATTTGTTGCAATTATGTGTTCAAGGTGTTTCCAACTATACACTCTTGATTGGTGGACTAATCATCTATCGCTATGTGTTTGTATTAAAACTTCAGATGAAAACCTTAAATACTCATATAAAATCCATACACAATACGACAAGTGTGATGCCTAATGAATATTTAAATTTAACTCCCGCACGAAAAGTAAGCCACTTACGAAATATTTTAAAAATTATTTTAAAAAATCAGTTACTGGTAAATCAAGCTTTTGGGTGGGTTTTTGCGTTCATTATATTTACAGTTTTGATAGAGATACTGGAATGGATTGATTATACTATTATAATGCTGAAGACCCAAAATAACCAAATTGTATTAATCATTCCTTTTGCACTTTGGTGTTTTCTTACTATAGTAAGTATTATTTCTTTATCATTTCTTATCTCATTCTATGAGATTAAAAAAACAAATATAATAAAGTAAAATAAAATAAAATTAAATAAAATTAAATAAAATTAAACAAAATTAAATAAAATTAAATAAAATTAAATAAAATTAAATAAAATTAAATAAAATTAAATAAAATTAAATAAAATTAAATAAAATTAAATAAAATTAAATAAAATTAAATAAAATATATGAATGCTTTTGAAAAATAATGAATTTTCTAATAAATTTTATTGTTGTTTAAATTGGACCTGTTACCTCGGCATTCGTGGTAACATCTACTTTACATCTTACTACTAATATTGAATTAAATTGTATTTTATAGGTCACGGCAATTGCTGTTGTTACAGTATGTGATCAAACTACCAATGAAGTAAAAAATACAACAACTATTTGCTACAATTTAATGTCAGCAACGCCAGCGGTTAGCAATATCAAAGAAGATTGCATGTTAATGGAAGAGTTACGTATTTTAGCAAGGCATTCGTTGCACCAATGTCCAAACTTTTCGGTCGTTGAATTTTTTGATATCAATTATGGTACACTTATGGGTATTCTTGGATTTATCACTAATTATATTATTGTACTCTTGCAAATAAAGAAATAAAAAAAATTGAGAAGTAATATTTTAATTATTAATTAAAATTTTTAAAATTTTAAAATTTTAGATGGCGTTGATTGGGTTCATGCATTGAGTGGTCTTCCTGTCCGTGATCAGTGGCAAGAGTTTCAAGAAAGGATTGTTGCTTTTGTTATAGCCAATTCATATCAGAGAACAATAACTTATAATACTAACAAACCGTGGATCACAGCTCAAATGAGAGAGTTTATTCGTGAGAAGAGGCGCCTGTGGCAGAGATATGACCGAAACCGAACTTCCGAAAACTTTGCACGTCATCGTAGTTTTTCTAATATCCTCAGTACCAAGTTGTCAACTGCAAGAGGAGATTGTGAAGAGAGTCTGATCTTTGAAGGCGGATCAAAGAAATTTCACAAGTACATCAGGTCCTCACTGCCTTCTAAAGTAAGTATTTTACGACTCATGCGACCGGATTGCAGTATCTGCAGCAACGACCATGAAACGGCCATTTTCTTTATGAGAAATTTGTGTCGTCTTTTGTGCAGGAACCCAGTCGGTTCTCTTTCAATGATCCATTTCCCACCGGATCGAATCAGGCGATGTATTGATGGACCGAAGAGTGAGACATCTTCCGACTTGGATGGTATTTATAGTCGTATATTGAAGCACTGTCGGAACACTATTTCTTTGCCCTTATCGTTGATCATGGAGAACTCGTTTGCAAACTACGAACTTCCGAATATTTGGCGCCTATCATCTGTAACTCCAATATTTAAGAAGGGTAACAAACGTGATGCCGAAAATTATCGTCTAATAGCGGCCAAATTGATGGAAACTATATTTGCTGAAGATATGACGCAATTCCAAGTTGACAAGAATGTAATACCTGAGTCGCAGCATGGGTTCCTGCCAGGTCGCTCCGTCATGACTAACCTGCTGACGTGTGTTAATGACTGAAGTTCTCGCCTCGACCATAACCCTAGTAGACGTGAATTATTTGGATTTCTCGAGAGCCTTCGATAGAGTACCCATAAGAAGCCTTATAAAGAAGTTAGCTCATTTTGGTATTGGAGGAAGGTTGCTGCGATGGCTGTCCGCATTTCTTAGCAACTGAAACTTTAGGGTGCGAATTGGGCAGACTTTTTTCTCGCGATGCTCCCGTTCTCAGTGGTGTCCCACAAGGATCTGCGCTTGGTCCATTGTTATTTTTTATATACTGTGTTGGTTTACCGTCCCTGATGCTATCCTCGATTTCCTCTTATGCCGATGAGGCTCAGTCCTGCTGTTGTCGGAAAGATGTACATTACCTACATTCGAACTCATCACGAGTTTGCCGGTGTGAGTCCGGTGTGGTGAGAGGAGTTGGTGCGTGATGTTGACATGCTTGAATCTGTCCAGAGAGCGGCAACGCGATTAGCTTATCCTTATCAAGTTTTCGGCGTCTGGAATGATCTTCCTGACAACGTAGTAGTGGCTCCATCTGTGGATTTTTTCAAGAACCGGTTTGATCTTTTGAATCTGTCTTGACGGGATAGATTGTAGTTTTAATTTTAATTCTATCTTTTGAATTTCAACTGTTCTTGTGTTTATATTGGTATATTTGGCTTTTTATTTAGTATTTGATTGCACCGTGTCAAAATTTTTGTAATATAGAGTTTATAGGATACATCTTCAACTCTGCTTTTGCCAGCATATGCAGTTTTTGGCGTCTTCGCCATCTGGTTTTCTATTCTGTTAGTAATTTTTGGACAACTATACTTTCGTAAAGAGTTTAGGGATAGTTATCCCTAATATTAATTATTACTACATTTCCTTTCGAAAGGATTATTTATTTAATATATAATTTTACTTGTATAATAAACTTTGTCAGTTGGTAATTAATCGGATTAAAGGATTAATTATTATTAAAGGATTAATTAATTATGGATCACTACATTACCCCCTTCCTAGTGAGATCGCGGGATCGAATGATTTGTTGAGAGCGGTTCGAGATGGATTTCGGGATCGGTTGAGTTAACGTTTGCGATCGAGTTAACGGTTGCGTTTTGTTAAAATGAATTCTGGTTAACGTTTGCGGTCGGGTTAACGGTTGCGGTTGCGGTCGGGTTAACGGTTGCTTCGTGTTAAATAAATTCTGGTTAACGTTTGCGGTCGGGTTAACAGTTGCGGTTGCGGTCGGGTTAACGGCTGCTTCGTGTTAAATGAATTCTGATTAACGTTTGCGGTCGGGTTAACAGTTGCGGCCGTATGTGTAGTAGATCAGCTCATCGCCATTGGTTAGTTTATTGTCGTTGGCCACTTTGTAACTTTGTGTTCGTTCTTTTATATATTATATACATATATTGCTGTTTTGTGTTCATATATTTTTTTTTTTTTCGTCGGGGTCACTAATTTAGGGATAGTTATCCCTAATATTAATTATTACTACATTTCCTTTCGAAAGGATTATTTATTTAATATATAATTTTACTTGTATAATAAACTTTGTCAGTTGGTAATTAATCGGATTAAAGGATTAATTATTATTAAAGGATTAATTAATTATGGATCACTACAAGAGTATGTTTGAGATCTTAATGAGGATCTCTAGGAAATTTGGCAAAATTAAAGGTTGCTAGCGAAGCGAGCTGCGCAGAAGCGCGCGCCGTAGGCGAACATTTTTCGAAAAAATGGGCGTGGTCATCTTATTTTCGAGTATAATTATTGTGTCGGGGGGGGGGGGGTTCTAGCCTCCCCCTCTTTGCTGTGGCACTGATATAAATGCTTGCGCATGACAAGGTTGCAATATGCTTGCGTATGACAAGATTGCGACAAGCTTGGATAGAACAAGCCTACAGACTTTCAATAACACGCTTGCAGCAACCTTGTAAAAAGACAAGCAAGGCTATTAGCGTTGTCACAGCACGGGTTGCCATATGATTAATGCAAGCTTGTCAAGCGTCAACTAGCAATGCTTATGGCAAGCTTTTTGTAAGCTAACAGGCTTTCCATGACAAGCTTGCAGCAACCTTTTGAATAACATGCTTGCAGCTTGTCACCGACAAAGTTGATGCAAGCTTACAAAAACCTTAAATTGCTATCTGGGATATGTGTATAGCTAATAAAAGTTTTTATATACATATTTCATTAACTTTTTTCTTTATTAATATTTAATGTTAACTTCGATTGATTTGAAAAATAGTTTTAAATTTGTGAAATATTATTTTAATGACATTTTCATTTTTCATACTATAAATTTGTCAAAAATGAAAAACAGCAATAATTGCAAAATAATAATAGGCCAATCTTTATGATATTACGGTAAGCAAAGTCCGCTCATAGTATAAAATCAAAAACAGTCATGTATGGTACGGAATCAGATGTTCCTTGCGTATGCAATAGTAGAATATTGCATTGTGTAGGAATATGTTTGGGAATAATATCTCCGAAAAGTTATTCAAAACTTAAGGGATTCAAATTATATGTGGGAATGTTAATTATAACATTTGTTGTTGCAAATTGTATGTCCGTATACATAATTTTCGGAGATTCTTTATCCGAGGCTTTCCATATGGCGAATCAATTTTTCTCGTTTGTTTTCATTATTGTTATTATGTACAGTTCGGCATTTATCAATATTAATAAATTTAGAAACATTAAGATGCATTATCATGAGGTCAATTTGAAATTCAACTTGTGTGCGACTGAAAAATCGGTAAATTTTGAATTTTTTCTTAAAATTATAGGATTTTTAATGTTCTGTATACTATGTACCAGTGACGTGTTTTCAATCACAGTATTTGGATATATTTATTTGTTGCAATTATGTGTTCAAGCTGTTTTCAACTATACACTCTTGATTGGTGGACTAATCGTCTATCGCTATGTGTTTGTATTAAAACTTCAGATGAAAACCTTAAATTCTCATTGAAAATCCATACACAATACGACAAGTGTGATGCCTAATGAATATTTAAATTTAAGTCCCGCACAAAAAGTACGTCACTTACGAAATATTCTAAAATTTATTTTAAAAAATCAGTTCCTGGTAAATCAAGCTTTTGGGTGGGTTTTTGCGTTCATTATATTCACAGTTTTGATAGAGATACTGGAATGGATTGATTATACTATTATAATGTTGAAGACCCAAAATAACCAAATTGTATTAGTCGTACCTTTTGCATTTTGGTGTTTTCTTATTATAGTAAGTATTATTTTTTTATCATTGGTAGTCTAGAAAATAGTACAGTACAATAATAATTAGACTAAAAAACACCCAAACCGGGAAATCCAAAAAATAAAAGGTTTAATTGCCATAAAATGTTCATTAGCCAATCTTCTATAAGTGCTAAAAAGTCTCAAGTTCTAGATCCACGGGTTTGGGTAGAACGAGGGAGGGAAGGAGTCAAAACCATACGTTTCCACAGTTTTTGTAAAATATCTGGAAAATGATGGAAGATACAGAAAATACTATTCTATACAAAATTAAAGGCCGTAAAATTGTCTACAAAAATGGTTCTATACATTTTTTTGGTAAACTCTTTTCAATTTTCTTACTTACTTTATGTTTTTACTGTAATTTTTAATTAATTTTGTAATTTTGTAATTACTGATGGAAGTCATACAGAAGAGAAGTGATATGTATTAACCCTGTAATGCACACATTATTTTCTTTGTTTTCAGTCTAACTAAGTCAACCTTAATTAATTTAATTTAATAATTAATTTTGTGTGTTATACCCGTATTTAGTATCTTTCATTTCTTACGATATTTAATCGTAATTTTCCTTAATGGCATTTTGAAGTGCTTTATGCACCAATTTTCAATTTTCTATTTTCTGTTTTCTTTCTTTTATTATATATTTGTATGTCCATATGTAATTTTAGTTAGATATATTAAAATGCTTAATTTTAATATTTCTGTAACTAAGAATGGCTTTTTTTTCAGATAAATATATTAATCCGGGAAAAAAGTATTCAAGAATAAAAGCAAAAATTCATTAAAACTTTCGTCCTCCATATATTCTAATCTGTGGGATTTACCCAAAACATGTTTAAGACAATTTTTCTAGAAAATTTAACGGCCTTTAATTTTGTACAGAATGGAATTTGCTCTATCTAACGTCATTTTCGAGATATTTGACAAAAACTGTAGAAGTGTATGGTTTTGACTCCTTTCTCCCTTCGCTCCACCAAAATCCGTCGCTCTTAAGCGGGAAACTTTTTAGTACCTATATAGCAACTGATAATAAACATTTTGTGACAATCCAACCTCTCAGTTTTTGGATTTCGGGGTTTACATCTAATTATACTGTACATTCGATTATGATTAATTTAATCATAGATTTAATATATTATGAGATTAAAAAACATAAATATAATAAAGTAAAATAAAATAAAATAAAATATAAAAATGCTTTTGTAAAATACGAATTCATAATACGTATATACAACTTTCATTCCTAAGACCACAGTGGTGACTTGATGTGATCGCTAGTTGAGTTATGAGCGGAAATTCTTGGTTCAAATCCAGGACTCGGCAGAATTTCTTAGCTCAGCCCTCTGGTGAACATCAAACTGTGGATCAAAATACTAATAACATTCCTTAACATCTTTATGGAAAACGGGGTACAATAAGCTTAGAGCTTCTGTACAAAGTGGGCATTGAACCACTACCCGTGCAGCTAATTTGGAATTTTTTTTTTCATTCCTAAGTATTGAATTTTCTAATAAATTTTATTGCTGTTTAAATTAGACCTGTTACTTCGGTATTCGTGGTAACATCTGTTTTACTTCTTACTTACTTACTACTAATATTGAATTAAATTGTATTTTATAGGTCATGGCAGTTGCTGTTGTTACAGTATGCGATCAGACTACCAATGAAGTAAAAAATACAACAACTATTTGCTACAATTTAATGTCAACAACGCCAGCGGTTAGCATAATCAATGAAGATTGCATGTTAATGGAGGAGTTACGAATTTTAGCAAGGCATTCGTTGCATCAATGTCCAAACTTTTCGGTGGTTGAATTTTTTAATATCAATTACGGTACACTTATGGGTATTCTTGGATTTATCACTAATTATATTATTGTACTATTGCAAATCAAAAAATAAAAAAATCTGATGTGGACACCACATAACTTCCTTGTAATTTTTATAATGATTGTACAAGAATCTCGTTAATCTATTTGTGCGCGTCATGAATTACGACTTTTGGCACGGACAATCGCAACCAAAAATAGGAGGTGCACAACTAAATGCTATAAGTGTCTCAAATCCAAAATTTCAACTTTCTACGACCTACCGTATTTGAGTTATGCGACATACAGACGTCCGTCCGTAGGTACGTACGTACGCACGTACAGACGTCACAACGAAAATAGTAAAAATGGATTCAGGGAAGGTCAAAACGGATATTTCCGTCAAAATCTTGAAACCAAAAAAATTGGGATTACAATACTTCCTTGTTTTACAAGGAAGTAAAAAGTTAAGAAGTAACATTTTAATTACTAATAAAAATTTTCTATTTTGGCGTTCCAGCCGATTGGCATCGGAGGGGCACTCTAGAGATTGAAAGCCAGCATGGACCCCCGTCAGGATCCCATCAACACACCGGGATAGTTCTTCGATTGGATTGAAAATAATCCCAATATCAAAAATATCTATATTTGTTATTTCACCAATAAAGAGTACCATGAAGAAAATATCATCTTATAAGCTCCATTCGAAAGAGCGAAGACTGTGCATGGAACACTTTCTTTACACTTTGTAAAACCTGTGTCACAACAAAAGTTAAAAACAAAAAGTTTTTTACAGTTTCTGTATGCAAATAAAAAAGTTTCATGTAAATTTCTTTAATATTTAACGAGATATGATTAAATCTTTATAACAATCTCCTATCATAATCCACTTCGTGCGTATAATATCATGAGCGGCATCAATAATGCATCAAATTAATTTTGTTTGTATCAGTGTCCGTTTGTTCTCCATCTTGAAATTTACATATTTCGTAGAAAATTTAACGAGCAACACGTTCATAGTTTTTTCAAAATTTTCCAACGCGTTAAAATTAGTTAAAAATCGATTTTAAA
This sequence comes from Cantharis nigra, assembly GCA_958510845.1. Taxonomy (NCBI): domain Eukaryota; kingdom Metazoa; phylum Arthropoda; class Insecta; order Coleoptera; family Cantharidae; genus Cantharis; species Cantharis nigra. The sequence continues at coordinate 44,575,515 of OY294030.1, read as the reverse complement.
GTTAAGCAATCATCGAATTTTCAACTTTGATAAATTTTGGAAAATTTACAACGAAAGTGCAATTCAAGAGCTTTAAAATGAGTTGAGACAAGATTTTGTAAGTTCAATAGAACCAGAGATATTAATATTTGAATAGGAGCGTTCGATCGATTTTTCGAAATGTTTAATTGTCCATAACTTGCAAAATAATTATTATAAAATCTGACAAAAATTACCTGTCATATTTTAGTGATATAAGACTTTACAGCTAAATCGGAGACATTAAGGTCAAATTTTACTAAAATTCGTCCCGATTGACGTGGAATTACCTAGTCGTATAGCTAATAAAAGTTTTTATATACACATTTCATTAATAATTTTCTTTATAGATATTTAATGTTAACTTCGATTTATTTTAAAAATAGTTTTAAAGGCCCTAGGGGTATAAGCATGGTGATTCGGCCCCGGAAATATATTTAAACGATATTTATAGGATATGTTGGTACTAATAAAATACTAAGATCCTTAAAGTTTCAGATCGCTAACTCAATTGGTTTTCGAGAAAAAGCAAAATATGTAAAAAATGGAAAAAAATTATGTTCTACGGAATGGCTGAATCGATTGATCTAAAATTTTGATATGTTTTGGGGGCTGATAGGGGCTCTTAAGAAAAAAATTAACCTTTATATAGCTTCATAAGAACCTTGAAAAAAAATTTGTTGTTTCTTTAATTTCATTTTTTAACCATGGTATAATTTTTGTAAAATTATGAAATTATTTTTTTTTCAAGCCCCATATATATCGTTTTAACTTCATAAATTTTTCAGATTTTTAAAAAGGGTATGCAAAAGTAGAAAAAAATAAAAACCATTTTTTGGTTCAAAATTGATAAAAATAACTAATCACTAATTAATGTCAATAAATATTTTGAGGAAAGTTTTTTTTTATTACTCAGCTTGATTATTAATATATTGTAATAAATTTATTCTATTAATATAGGTAACTTCAATATGTATTAATGAAAAAAAGAACCTATTTTTTCAAATTATTAAGTCAATTGTCAATAAATACACAATAAAGAAAAGAATAAAAGATACAGGAACGAAATGTATAGCTAAAATTTTGATTAATAAAATTTTTTCAATCTTCATCATTGTCTTCTTCAATCGCGACTGAAAAATTGTCTTTATCAAATTGTTTATTTAATATTGCAGCGGACCTGAAAAGTTTTGATAAATTAAATGTTGTTTCTATGCTGCCGCAATTGTTTATTATTTGTCAAACGGGAGATTTGTATCAAAAATTCTCAGGTTTGCTGGAATATTAAATAAACTATTTGATAAAGTAAATATTTCAACTGTGATTGAAGAAGACAGCGATGAAGATGAGAAAATTCTATTAATCAAAATTTTTGCTTATACTTCGTTTTTTTATTCTTTTTTTTTATTGTTGGATTTATGAAAAATTGACTTAGTAATTTGAAAACATAATATGTTCTTTTTCCATTAATACCAAATTGAACTTTTATATTGTTTATATTTCTATTGAAATTAATAATGATTAGTTATTTTTAACAGTTTTAATTTTGTAATTTGACGATATAATTACTGTTGTTATTTTAAATATGAAAAATTATTTATAATAGGTACAAATCATAAAAATAATTAAATTAATGCTCAAAACATTTAAATAAATGCATTATTTGAGCCAAAAAATTGTTTTTATTTTTTTCTACTATGGCGTACCCTTTTTAAAAATCTGAAAAATTTATGAAGTTTAAGGGTAATATATGAGGCTTGAAAAAAAATAATTTTATAATTTTACAAAAATTATACCATGGTTAAAAAATGAAATTAGAGAAAAATCAAGTTTATTTTCAAGGATCTTATGAAGCTATATAAGTGTTAATTTTTTTTAAGAGCCCCTATCAGCCCCTAAAACATAAAAATTTTAGATCAATCGATTCAGCCATTCCGGAGAAAATAATTTTTTTTTATTTTTTACATATTTTGCTTTTTCTCGAAAACCAATTGAGTTAGCGATCTGAAACTTTCAGGATCTTAGTATTTTATTAGTACCAACATATCCTATGAATATCCTTTAAATATCTTTCCGGGGCCGAATAACCATGCTTATACCCGTAGGGCCTTTGTGAAATATTATTTTAATGACATTTTCATTTTTCATTCCAGAAATTTGTCAAAAATGAAAAACAGCAATAATTTCAAAATAATAATAGGCCAATCTTTATGATATTACGATAAGCAAAGTCCGCTCATAGTATAAAATCAAAAACAGTCATGTATGGTTCGGAACCAAATGTTCCTTGCGTATGCAATAGTAGAATATTGCATTGTGTAGGAATATGTTTGGGAATAATATCTCCGAAAAGTTATTCAAAACTTAAAGGATTCAAATTATATGTGGGAATGTTAATTACAACATTTGTTGTTGCAAATTGTATGTCCGTATACATAATTTTCGGAGATTCTTTATCCGAAGCTTTCCATATGGCGAATCAATTTTTCTCATTTATTTTCATTATTGTTATTATGTACAGTTCGGCATTTATCAATATTAATAAATTTAGAAACATTAAGTTGCATTTTCATGAGGTCAATTTGAAATTGAACTTGTGTGCGACTGAAAAATCGGTAAATTTTGAATTTATTCTTAAAATTATAGGATTTTTAACGTTCTGTGTACTATGTATCAGTGACGTGTTTTCAATCACAGTATTTGGATATATTTATTTGTTGCAATTATGTATTCAAGATGTTTTCAACTATACCTCGTTGATTTCTGTACTAATCATCTATCGCTGTGTTTTTGTATTAAAACTTCAGATAAAAACCTTAAATTATCACTTACAATCTATACACAACACGACAAGTGTGATGCCTAATGAATATTTAAATTTTACTCCCGCACGAAAAGTACGTCACTTACGAAATATTTTAAAAATTATTTTAAAAAATCAGTTCCTGGTAAATCAAGCTTTTGGGTGGGCTTTTGCGTTCATTATATTTACAGTTTTGATAGAGATACTGGAATGGATTGATTATACTATTATAATGTTGAAGACCCAAAATAACCAAATTCTATTAGTCGTACCTTTTGCAATTTGGTGTTTTCTCATTACAGTAAGTATTATTTTTATTATCACATTTCTATTAGTAATATTAACTATCTCTAGATAGTTGAGGCCAGTCAAAATCGACACAAGAAATCGCTAAATTCGAAAAACATGATGTATCTCTGATTTTTTAGTATGTTGTTTGGACTCATTAGGGTAGTGTATACTTAAGTTTGCAACTCTCCAAAAGTTGTGGAAAAAGTGTAGAAAACGAAAAACCGCGGAAATTTTTGCTCTATATCTCTTAAGCTATGCATTCTTCGCCGAAAGTCACTATACGTTTTTGAAGAGCATTAAATTTGTGACAATTTAGGTCCGACCCAAGCTTTGTAGGTCAATTAGTTACCAAATTTAATGTTCCGGAACTTTGAAAATAGACCATTTTTTCCAAAATGTGAAAATATTTTGACCGAAATTTCGGCTGAACCATTGATCCTACAAGAATACAAGAGGTATACTGCCTCACGTAACATCGATGCTTCTGTTCATCGTGGAGGAAATAAAACTTTTTCTCCCCAACCATCGACTTCGAGATCATCAGAGTTTTCCTCCAGCCAGATGCCACACACCAACAAGTCGCAGCAGCCGGCAACAAGTGCCTAGTTGCCCTCTATGGAGGAGACGAGACGACAGACACTTTCAACGATGTACGTTTCCGTACTTTTATCAAGAAATCAGCTGCCAACGCCAAAGCGAATCTGACCCGTTTGCCCCCAACCAACCTTATCATCACTATCGTACATACCACCAGGTGCAAAAGTGGTTCGGGGTGGAGAAAGAGTTGGGAATTGAGCTCGGCTGGACTCATCCCAATTACCGGTCGGCAAGCCCCTGCTTCCCCAGGTTCCTAAAACTCCTTTCTTGCAAATGCAAAAAGGAATGCAGAGGTGGCTGCACTTGCCTGAAAGCAGGGCTCAAATGTTCTGTGATGTGTGCTACCTGCTCTGGAAAAACGTGCCAGAACGCTGCCCTGATCATCATCAAAGAGAACGACGATCAAGAGCCTCATAACAACTTTGACGATCCACCAATACTTGAGTATCTACCTATAGAGCCTCTTATCTACCTATAGAGAGGATCATCGTAGTCGTCCTCTATTATAGAGGACAAGTGCCGACTGCGACGACCATTAGTGAAGGACCTACCTGTTGAAGAGTGCATCGAAAGTGCACCCACAACGGGGCGACGATTTTGAGTATGTGTCTATATTTGATTGTAATTTTCTGTATTTGACTAATCTTTAATGACTTATGTTTATATTGTATTACTTAATATAGGTTCTCTTGAGATTTTGAGAGAACTACGAGGCCTACAGACGCCGCTTTGCGCTTAATTTCAATCTAATTAAATTGCCTATAACTTCTATTCTATAAGTTCTACACGTAGGATCAATGGTTTAGCCGCGATTTTGGTCTAAAGAAGGGCTAATATTAAAATTTTTACTTTTGGGAAAAATTTGCCAATTTTCAAAGTGCCGTAATTTGGTAACTAATTGACCTACAGAGCTCCTGTTGGGCCTAAATTGTCTCAAATTTAATGTTCTTCAAAACCGTACCTAATGGCTTTTGCCGAAAAATGCATAGTTTATAGTCCAGTCAACGAAAACCAAAAAAGCTCGAATAGGGGAAATAATTCGTGTAGTCGCAAAAGTTTTGTACATTGGTAGAAGATAGTGTCATGAACAACATACTAAAAGTCCTGACCGGTGGGGGTAAGCGTTGGGGTGGGAAAAGGGTTCAATCGAACTCGAAAATCGCGACTTTTAGCAAAAAAGTGTTTATATACAAAATTAAACTACACAAAATTTCCTACAGAAGTGGTTTTGTTCATTTTTCCTCTAGAGTGAATAGTTAGCGATGTAAAGGGAGTGAAAACATCACAGATTATTAAAGATGGTATTTTAATCCTAATACATAAAATCCCAGCACGCTGCTGCTGCTCCTGCTACAGCGTGTCATTTTTTTGGTGAAAAATGAAACACTCCGATTGGTCGATTTTTTTACCAACCTAAAAATATATTAAATTAAGAGCAAGAATATTAATCCAAACCAGGAAATTTAACCTTCGGCTAGAAAATATTAAGGCTTAGAGAGCATATTTATTTAGAAAATGAACGCAAAATAAACATTGTAAGTCAATTTGTGGTATGTAGTATGTATTTATGGTTAGATTAAAAAAATAAAAATAATACAATATATAGAAATTCAATAATTCATAAAATTAAAAAAAGACATTATTATCACATGACAGGTCTGGATTAAAAATATTTGAAATTATGAAAAATTCATAATACGATATAACGTTATTTCACGGTTATTTCCGATTTTCGGTCATATATAATGAATAAATATTTAATTTTAATTTATTTAATTACCTTACTGCTTACGGAGTTTAGCAGCAGCTTTCTGTGTTACTTTGAAAGTTAATTATAAAAATAATATAAAAATATAAAGTCAAAATTGTAAACCGGGGGGTCTGGGGGGTGCGGAACACCTTCCAGTACATATCGCAGGATTTTCATTTTTTAAGAATACTTGGAGAAGATAGAGAGAGAAAAAATTCTCTCTTTTGTAGGTATTCTAGAAGAGTGAGAATTTTATTATATGTACTGGTCTTAGTCATAGTCTTAATTTAATATATTTTTAGGTTGGTAAAACAATCGACAAATCAGAGTGTTTCTTGTTTCACCAAAAGATGACACGCTGTAGCAGCAGCAGCGTGCTGGGATTTTATGTATTAGGATTAAAATACCATCTGTCATAATCTGTGATGTTTCAACCCCCTTTATATCGCTAACTATTCACTCTAGAGGAAAAATGAATAACACTATTTTTGTAGAAAATTTTATGCAATTTAATTTTGTATATGAACACTTTTTTGCTAAAAGTCGCGATTTTCGAGTTATTCAAGAAAAACGTGAAAAAGTGACGTTTGACCCCCTTCCCGCCCCAACGTTCACCCCCCATCGGTCAGGGCTTTTAGTATGTTGTTCATGACACTCTCCCTTACCAATTAACAAAAATTTGCGACTATACGAATTATTTCCCGTATTTTTCCTTTATTGACTGGACTATTAGGGGATATAGAGCAAAAACTGAAAAAGTCTTAAAGTCTGCTACACTTCCTCCACAACTTTTAGAGAGTTTCAAACTTGGGTATGCACTACCTTAATGGGTCCAAACAACATACAGAGATACATCATGTTTTGTTGATTTATTGTCGATTTTGACTGGCCTAAGTCCTAAAACTGGACAAGCTGCACTGCCATGAGATTACAATAAACTAAATTTAATAAAAAAAAGTAAAATATAATAAAATAAAATAAAGTTAAGTGTAAAAATGCTTTTGGAAAATACGGGTTCATATCGCCGGTTTAGAGTCAAAAGGATGTAACTATAAAATAGCTGTTGTGAGTTACAGTTACTTTGTTAGTTTACTATCTAAACAACTTTTAAGATATTAATATATTAATTAAAAAAGAAATTGAGAAATCTTTAATTAACAGCATATTTTCTTGAAAATATCGGTTTTTCTTAATATCTCAAATACGGAATTTGTTGTTACAACCTTCGGACTCTAAACTCTCAATATTGTATACTACATACATTAATAAGTATTGAATTTTGTAATAAATTTTATTGTTGTAACATTTATTTTACTTCTTACTTACTACTAATTTTTAATAAAATTGTTTTTTATAGGTCATGGCAGTTTCTGTCGTTACAGTGTGTGATCAGACTACCAATGAAGTAAAAAATACAACAACTATTTGCTACAATTTAATGTCAGCAACGCCAGCGGTTACCAACATCGAACAAGATCGTTTGTTAATGAAAGAGTTGCGTATTTTAGCCAGGCATTCGTTGCACCAATGCCCAAACTTTTCGGTAGTTGAATTTTTTAATCTCAATTACCGTACACTTATGATTATTCTTGGATTTATCACTAATTATGTTATTGTACTTTTGCAAATTAAAAAATAAAAGAAATTTAGAAGTTCATTCCATTTAGTTCTATTTTGAGATAATTAATCAAACACCTGTTTTTTTAAAGTGCTAGGTGCAACCGTTTGTGAGCAAATAGCTTTCAAAAATGTGAAGTTTTTTCCATTTTTTGACTTTTAACTTTGAGGATGGTTACGGTCTGATGCTTAAGTGCGTCGGCTACTAAGCAGAGAATCGTAGTTCTAGCCCGAGTAGAGCAAGAACTTTATTCTAGCCGTCCTCCCTCGGCGGGGAATGGCAAACCACCGAGGTAATCTGCCTTGAAAACCCTTCATAAAATGAAGTGGTTAGCCAAAACTCGCTCTGGGTTGTAGCGCTGTTTGGTATTTTCTTCAATATCTATTCGATTTAATTCTATTTTGAGATAAATTAATCAAACACCTGTTTTTTTTAAAGTGCTAGGAGCAACCGTTTGTGGGTAAATAGCTTTCAAAAATGTGAAGTTTCTTCCACTTTTTGACTTTTAACTTCGACCAAATATAAAAAAAAAAAAAAAAAAAAAAAATAAAAACATATTAAAGATGATTTTATCAGCTTTAAGAATCATTTGTAGATTTCTTATCGAAAACTCCACAATTTCTGAAATATTTACGAATTTCCCTAATTGGAAAAGTGGCGTTTCGGTTCGTGTATGGTTCGATACAAAAAAATAAATACAAGAGTATTTATGTTGTCTCGTTAAGTAGCAGTAATTTTTTTGTTTTGCCTGAACGATTTTGGATATTATAATTTTTTATTGTCACTTGATGTATTTTTAAATTTGTGTTGCGGTTATAACTAGTTGTTAAATAAAACCCAAAACTAAACTAATAAGTAGTATTATTGACAATTAGTTCATTTATTGCTTAGCATTTATAATAAAACATTGGATAAAAATCTAAAAGAAATTATTTGGGCGACAATATTTTCACGACGAATAACGTTTTCAAAAAAATTGTTAAAAGATTACTTCTAAAACGACTACGAGCTTGATCGAAAGAAATATGAAAGTAGAATATTGGATTGGATGCGCATTGGGGTTGGTTCCTCCAATTAACATTTATAAATTAAGATACTTCAAAGTTTACACAATAACATTAAATATTGTGATTTTAATTAATGCGTTGACGATTGTTTATCTAAAACGACGTGATTACATTATTGATTACATATCAATACAATTTGTGCTAGATATTAGTAGTTTCTGGATTCGAATTATTTTGATTAGCATTGCCACATATTCCACAGCATTTATTAACTTAGACACATTTGATTTAATCAAATTACTCTTTAAAGAAGTTGATATTGGATTAAACAACGAGAATAATTTTACAAAATCTGGAAAATCTTACAATTTTTTGAAATTTGTGGTTTGCGCTTTTATTGCGCTTCTGATATCTAAGCTTTTTTTGTATATGCACATCATCCCTACGCGAACGTGGTATATATTTTTGGAAACCTACTTTCACAGTTTTGGGACTTGTACTTTATAATTACAGTATTACTAATTTACAATCAGGTTTTTCAAATTTTAGTTCGTTTAAAAATCATAAATCGCCATTTGAAGGCTTTAACGCAGAAAAAGAATCATCTATTTAGATTGTTTCATTATAGTTTTGATATGGAACAATTCCATTTGCGAAGAAAAATAAAAAAAATTCGCCGCTTGGTGAACCTGGTTTTAAAAATATTAATTGCTTGCAATAAAATTTTGGGGTGGAAATTACTTTTTATAGTTTTTGCTACTTTTATACAAATTTTGCAATTAATTAATCGCGTCATTTTACTTTTTTGTCACGCACTTAATCCAAATTTAACATCTGGTGAGGAACTTCAAGCTGTATTTATTGTTGTAGCCTCATGCTTTCTTGTGTGGGTAAGTATATGTTTACATTATTAGAACAACAAAGCATTACAGCTCTAACACAGATATTTAAAAATTTACGATTTTGGCTTTATTCTTTAATATACATATTTTATTTTATAGATAATGGGGATCGCTGTGGTTACGATTTGCGACAAAACCACAAATGAATTCAAACTAATTTCTACACTATCTTATGATTTGTTATGTAGAATACCCGGAATATCTAACAGTTGTCAAGAAAACAGCTTAAAAAAAGAATTAATTTTATTAGTTGCACATGTAACTAATCAGTGCCCCCATTTTTCTGCTATTGAGCTGTTCAAAGTAGATCGAAAGATGCTTTTTGGTTTTCTAGGCGTTGTTACAACTTATACGATTGTACTCACACAGATTAATAAAAATTGAACTTAATGTTTGCTGTGATATCCTTATTTATTAAGATTACATGAGATACTCTTGAAATATAACAGTCACATCATAAGGCTTTCCACTTACCTAATAAGGTTTAGAAGGTGGGATATAATTCTAATTACCACCCTCAGGTGAACTTCGTAGAATGTGTTAATTGTGCAATCCGGACAAAATCAAATGAGCTTTTTATATTGTTTTCAGAAAAACAAAATACCTGTAATTTTATTACAAAAAAGAACAATAAATAACAAACCAATGTAATGATAATGAACTACGCTTAGTTTACCTACATACTACACAGAACGAAAAACTGACGTAAATATAATAGAAAGAGTGATTGCAAATATGTATTTCAACATTAATATTCAACCGATGCTGTAAATAATTAAAAAAACGTAAATTCTTGATTACTTGATGTTAAGATGATTAAATTAATCTCCGAGAAACATTGGTTTCATTAAATATTTGTAATAATGAAATACAAAAAATTAAAAATAATTTTTGGTCGTCAAGGTCAACAATACTAAAAAGGCAAAACAAAAATGAAAAATTCATTAATTTTATTTTTTAACTAAACTTCATTTTTCCTGGTTACATTCGTTTTACAAAGTATTATTGATAGGCACAAAACTTTCGTGGATGGTTGTAAATCTGCGACAATTAGTTCAGCAACTACAAACAATAACAATATAGAGATTTGATTTAATACAATTTTGAAGAAAACTCACCCTTTTACACAAAAACTTCTTGGACATTTTTAATATGATTTTTTGAGTTTTTTTGAAAATCTGGTGATTTTGTTCTTGACGTTAATACCCATTTGCTAAAAATACAATGATTTTTGGTACTTCACTTTCCGAGCTTTTTAAAAAACCGTCAATATTCTCGTATCTCGTGATGAAGTCCATATCAATCTAAAAATACGAAAATCTATTAGCATAGTTGTATAGAAGATTGCTTCTTAATATACTTAGTTAATAACAAAAATAAAATTACCAGCCTAAAACCAGATGGCTGCTTATAAAACGGCCAGTTTTCCAAAACGGCAGATAAAATCTAATTTATTAATATCTTCTAATCTACAGGAAGCTGAATGACTTAGCCGAACATAGGAAATTAACATTTAAAACTTATTTATGCAAATTCATGCTTTCCTAATTATTTTAGAGAAAAAATGAAAAACACAAAAATAATGCAGAAATATAAACTACGAATGATAAGAGTATTAGATTTCCTCTAACTTTTACTTAAAAAGCCAAAAACTGCTTTTGAAATTGTTAAAAGCTTCGTTTATCGGATTGGCCATGAATGTTTCCATGGTAATTATTTTGGAAAATATAAATTAAATTAAATTTATTACATGGCAAGTGCGATAAATGCATATTTTAACAATTTAGAAAGCAGTTTTTAACCTTTTCAGAAAAAGTTAGATGAAATTTAATGGTCTTATCACCTGCAATTTATATTTCTGCATTACTTTTGTGTCTTTTTTTTTTCTCTAAAATAATTAGGGAAAGAGGAATTTGCATAAATAAGTTTTTACATGTTAATTTCCTATGTTCGGCTAACTCATTCAACACCCGGTATAGATAGCAGAGCGGTATACCCGAGATTATTGACCATCTTATATTTTACATCCGGGGGGTAAAATTGCCCTAGGAATATTTTACTTTCTTATTTTATTTGCGAAGGGGTAAAACTTCCGTAGTGAATTTTTACCCCCGGTAAATATTTACTAGAAAATTTTTACCAGGGGGTAAACTTGCGCTAGGGAAATTTGACTGGGGAGTAAAATTTCACAGAGGTCAATATTCCCGGTTACAACGGCTCTTGTGGCACTGGGGAGTCACAAGGTCACATCTGGTCTGGTGTTAGAATGCATCCAGACACTAAATGAGATATTTTAACTTAATGTAATTTCCCTTTCGTGGGTGAAAGGGCAGCAAAGTAAAAAAAGGCAACGTAAAAGCAGACGAGCTGGCAAGAAACGGTTCCAACAGCTTTCCCTGCGATCCGGAGACGGAGACGGAGAAAACAGCACATCCTAAAGCATGTTAATTGAAGAGTTAGAATAGAATTGAAGATTTATCACTAATAATATTATTGTACTCTTGCAAATAAAAAATATTGAGATGTAGTGTATTCTATAATGTCAGAATTATTAATAGTTAGTACCTATTTTTTTTTCGAGTGCTAGGAGCAATCGTTTTTGAGAAAATAAGGTTCAAAAGTGTGAAAATAGATGTTTTTTCAATCTATTAACCCTTAACTTCGACCAAATATTAGACGGTACGTAGTTAAGAAATAAAATCAAATTAAGGATGATTTTATCTGTTTTGTAGATTTTTTTATCGAAAAATCTGTTATTTCCAAAAATATTTGCAAATTAAAGATTACAAAATTGTTTGTGATTATTAGCGTATGAAAGTTTACAACAGGAATAGTCGATATTTTCTCGCAATCTCAGGAAATTGGCAATAAGGGGGGCCTCCCTAATATCTTCAGAAATTAGCAAAAGTTTGGCAAATTCACCGAACAGTTGGCAAACCATTAGTTTGTAACGAAAATTTCCTTCACTCCTTCGAGGACCAACCGAATTCCCAATCTCCGACCCGCATACGAGTTGTGCCTGTCAGGCAGCACATAAATCTACCCAAGGTGATAGCTGATAACTGATAGCACCAACAATAAGTCAAGCCGGAAAACAAACAATTCCTCTTTCCCTCATGGGGCATCCAGAAATTTCATCTACACGCTGGGAAAACGATCAACCAGCTTTTGTTTACTGTAGATGCCCTGCAGATGTTAATCTAGCTATAGATAGTGCGGAAAGCGAGGGATGTAAGTTCCGAAAAAGGGTTACAAAAAAATCAAAAAGTAATCTATGCAAGAAGTGTGCTACCAAGCGGCAGTTGCAACCAAACACCAAAAAGTCACAGCTACTTGTCTCAATTATTATCCTTCGGAGAAACATAACTAAGAACAAGCATCAAACGCTAATTGTTGAATCCACATAATTATAAAATTTAATTAATCGTTGGAAAAATTTGCGAGCGAAGAAAAAGCTATCAATAAATAACTCGCAATGAAGTTGGTTCCATACAAAATAATTTACTATTGCAAATTATTTAAAATAATATTCGGCAATTCGGAAGCAATTACGGGATTTCCAGTCAGCTCAAAACCACAGATCGAACAAGTTAAAGAACATCGTCAAAATTAGGTGCCTCCCCACGAAGTTTCAATACCAAAAATGCAAAAGAACTTACTCAAATTCGACGAGCACACGAAAAACACTCTCCCACTTACAATAGTTCACATCAAAGTCCCGGAAATCGCGCTCTGGCGTTTTCAAAACGCAAACTCAAATCCCCCCCCATCAGACTCTAGGCAGGGCCGCACTCAGCAACCAACCAAATTGCAAAAATTAGTTACAAGTTGTCACAAACCACTTATATTGGAAATAGCTAAAAAAAAAGTTGGTAAATTCAAGATTGTTTTCGTCTCCAAAGTAGCGATTCGGCTCGTCTCTGGTTGAAACAAATAAATAAATACAACAGTATGTATTTATGTCGTCTCGATAATTGTAGATGAATATACATTTTTGTTTTTCCTGAACGATTTTGGTAATTATAATAAATTATTGTTACTTGATGTATTTTTTAAAATTTGTTTTCTAGTTATAATTAATTGTTAAATAGAAGCCGAAACCAAACTAATAATTAAGAGTATTGACAAACAGTTCGTTTATTGCTAAGCATTACCACTTTGAAAACAACTACGAGCTTAATCAAAAGAAATATGAAAGTAGAATATTGGATTGGATGCGCATTGGGGTTGGTTCCTCCAATTAACATTTATAAATTAAGATACTTCAAGATTTACACAATAACTTTAAATATTGTTAATTTAATTATTACGGTGACGACTGTTTATCTAAAACGACGTGATTACCTTATTGATTACATATCTGTACAAGTTGTGCTAGATATAGGTAGTTTCTGGATTCGAGTTATTTTGATTAACATGGCCACTTATTCCACAGCATTTATTAATTTAGACAAATTTGATTTAATCAAATTACTGTTGAAAGAAGTTGATATCGGATTAAACAACAAAAATAATTTTACAAAATCTGGAAAATTATACAATTTTCTGAAATTTGTGGTTTGCACTTTTATCGCGCTTATGATATCTAAGATGTTTTTTGTATATGCACATTCTGACGTGAACATCGTTTATATTTTTGGATACTTACTTGCACATTTTTGGGATTTGTACTTTGCAATTACAGTATTATTAATTTACAATCAGGTTTTTCAAATTTTAGTTCGTTTAAAAATCATAAATCGCCATTTGAAGGCTTTAAGGCAAAGAAAGAATCATCTATTTAGATTGTTTCATTATAGTTTTGATATGGAACAATTCCATATGCAAAGAAAAATAAAAAAGATTCGCAGCTTGGTGAACCTGGTTTTAAAAATAGTAATTGCTTGCAATACAATTTTGGGATGGAAATTACTTTTTATAGTTTTTGCTACATTTATACACATTTTACAATTAATTAATTGCATCATTTCACTTTTTTGTCATGCACTTAATCCAAATTTAACATCTGGTGAGGAACTTCAAGCTGTATTTCTTGTTGTAGTCTCATGTTTTCTTGTATGGGTAAGTATATGTTTACATTATTAGAACAACAAAACATTGCAGCTCTATCACAAATATTTAAAAATCTACAATTTTGGATTTATTATTTATTATTCATATTTTATTTTATAGATAATGGGAATCGCTGTGGTTACGATTTGCGACAAAACCACAAATGAATTCAAACTAATTTCTACACTATCCTATGATTTGTTATGCCGAATACCTGGAATATCTAATAGTTGTCAAGAAAACAGCTTAAAAAAAGAATTAATTTTATTAGTTACACATGCAACTAATCAATGCCCTCATTTTTCTGCTATTGAGCTGTTCAAAATAAATCGAAAGATGCTTTTTGGTTTTCTAGGCGTTGTTACAACTTATACGATTGTACTCACACAAATTAATAAAAATTGTACTTAATGCTTGCCCTTTAAATATGACAGTCATATCATAAGGTTTTCCACTCTACTGTACATGAAGGTCTAAAACTTAAATCAAAATATATAGGGTATAGTAGGTGGGATATATTTCTTATTACCACCCTCAGGTGAACCTTGTAGAATGTGTCAATTGCGCAATCAATTGATTTTCATCAAGTGAACTTTTTATATTACTTTTGAAAAAGAAAATACCTGTAATTTATTACAAAAAAGCACAATAAATAACAAACCTATGTAATGATAATAAACATTAATTAATAAAATTATAGATTCTTTACAGTCACGTTGAAATTTCCGATAAAATATAATAAGACAAAATATATAATAATAGTGTAGGTACTACCTACTTATTTACAAAAGACAAAGTTAAATATGTAAGTTGGTTTCGACGTTTCAAACCTACAAGTGTTTGGTTTAATAATGAATTTGAATTTTTCTGTTAAAAATAAAAAAATTATCAAAAACATTGGAACGCTTTTGGGTATAATTTCTCCGCAACCCAATTCAAAATTTAAATTTTATAAGTTATACACGACATTCTTAATAATTTTAATTTGTTTGATTAACATTCTAATTGTTTACATAAAATATTGCTGCGGCCCAAAATTAAACCTTCTAAGCTTCAGCTTGAATATTATTCACAAAATTCTGCTTAGTATTTTTGTAATTATTATTATTTATGCATCTACTTTTTTAAATCAAAAAAAATTTCATAATATGACTGCTCTGATGTACAAAATTGACTCTAAGTTAAATATCAGAAAAACTTTTCAAAAATCAGGAAAAGCTGAATTTGTTATAATAGTTAACGGATGTTTGATGATATTTTTGTTAATTTGGGATCAGGTATTAGTAATCATTGGATTTGGCAAAATTTACGGGAGTGTCTTAATAGTACGATACATTCTTGATATTTATTTAATAATTTCGGTTTTGTTAATTTATAATTACGTTTCTATGCTAAATGCGAGATTTAAAATGATTAATAGAGTTTTAAAATCAATATTCTATACTGAACAGTTTTATAATAATTATTTTGATAATAATATTAGCATTAGTTTAGTGCAAGCGAAAAGAATTCTTCAATCCAGACAGTGTTTTGTCGATGTTATAAAAATTCAAAAACAAGTAAATGCAATTTTTGGTTTAAACTTTTTGTATATCGCAGCTTACATTTTGGTTACCGTAGTAGAGATGGTTAATTATTTTATTCTGCTAGTAGTGAACAACATGCTTGTAACATTCGATCTTGGCAGAATAGGAGTTTGGTGCATTTTACCCAGTGTAAGTAGGTAGATAATACAGTAAAGCTATACGAGTAGTATGTAATTATTTTATTTTTGTAATATTTTTTTTTAATTTCAATGATTTTATTTTTTCTCAGAGAAATTCTCAGAATTGTCCAACATGACAGTGTCGAACTATACAGGTTCCACTGTAATTACTATTAATAATATAATAATAGTAGTTTTTGGGATTAGTGAGCAAAGTAAGTCATTACCATTGCACTAAAGTGACATTTTACCCACTTTCAAGTGCTTCTTAATGGTTTACAGACCTTATTTTCTAAATTGTTATTCTAATCGTCATATAATTTCAATTAATTATTCACAACGCATTGTTGTTTTGAAATCTATTTGTTATTGTACATCAATTATATTATAAACTGTCAAATACAAATTCAAACAATAATAATGGAAAAATAAGTACACAAAAATTAAATTCTTGATTGTATACATAGGTAAAGCATTGAATTTACGAGTTGAGGAATATTTACAGTAGAAAAATAAATCGTTATGTATGGTTCGAAACCAAACCACCCTTGCTTAGGCAATATTAAAATAATCCATGGTTTTGGAATATTTTTAGGAATAATTCCTCTAAATGATTGTAAATCAAAAATTAAGAAATCTAAATTTTACGCAGCTGGGTTAATTACAATAATTTTTGTATCAAATATTCTGTTCGTGTACGTAAAATTAACGTATTTTTACGAGATTACTATACCGTATAATATTTTGAATTTGGTTAACCAATTTTTGTCCGGTATTTTCGTTATTATTGTTGCTTACAGGTCGGCGTTTGTTAACGCCGATAAATTTATAAAAGTTAAATTGCTCTTCGAGAAGGTCAATTTGGAATTGAACGTAATGGACACGATTGAAAAATCAGAAAATTTAGAATTGGGGCTCAGAATTACATCATTCTTACTGTTTTGTGCCATTATTTACGATAACGTGTCCATTTTCAGAGTAGGAGGAATAATGTTGTTTCTGATCAATAGTGTGAAAACATTTGGCGACTGTTGTTTCGCGATTTCTGTACTATTGTTCTACCGCTACGTGTTCGTACTGAAAGTGCAAATAAAAAAATTAAATTATCAGCTGCAATGTATTTATAATTCGAGAAGTGCACTGACTAAAGAAAATTTGAATTTAACCCCAGCACAAATAGTTAGCCGCTTAAGAAATATTTTAAAAAATATTTTAAGAAATCAATTACTGATGAATCAAGTTTTTGGGTCGACTTCTGTTTTCATTGTATTTACAATTTTATTCGAGATACTGGAATTAATTGATGCTATGATCGTGGCAATTGATCACCGCGAATTTATATTAGATATATATATAGTTCTTGGAATATGGTGTTTCTTAATAGCAGTAAGTATGATTTACGAAAAGCGTTTCAGTTTGTTATGAAAATTCAACTGGTTTTCCAATAGCAATTAGGTATTTGTTCTGTAGGCATTTTTACGTCTTTAGCGCAGGATCTTAACAATAGGAAACACCTCTATATAACTATATAAGGAATAGTGTTTATCAACTACTTTTGGTATTTTTGGTATTAGCCTGTTATGCTAGCAGAATAACTGATGACACTAAGGTACCAGGTTTATCTTTGTCTTAGTGCTTCGGGGGGCACGCAAAGCAAATCTGATGATTTGCCTTCAACAACGATAAAAATCCAGGATGTGTTTCATTCCAAACTTGACCACAGAAATATTTCTGAAGACACTCAAGTCACTCAAAAATGTACTTATGTAGTTTATAGTCAATTTCTTTCTATTTTCGATATTATATTTAATTAATTTATCTCTTATAGATTATGGGAGTAGCTGTTGTCGCAGTATGTGATATGACTACCAGTGAAGTAAGAAATACAACTACTATTTGTTACAATTTATTATCAGCAATGCCAGCGGTTAGCCAAATTGAACAAGATCGCATGTTAAGGAAAGAGTTACGTATTTTAGCAACACATTCGTTCCACCTATGCCCAAACTTTTCAGCAGCTGGACTTTTTGATATTAACTATCGTACACTTCTGCAATTCCTTGGAACCATTACTTCTTATATTATTGTCCTAATGCAAATACACAAATAAAAAACTTGAAAAGTAATATTTAATTTATATTCTATTCTAAGCACTTTCTGCATTACTTACTGCTTATAACATTAATTCCAATAATTAAAAAATTAATTAAAAATTAAAGTCATTTTTAGTTTTAGTTTGAATACTTAGTTTGAATATTTTTTCATGTTTTTTATATTTTTTTTACTTTCTTCGTTATATACGACTGAAGATCGGAAATAACCGTGAAATAGGGCCTTATATTGCATTACGAATTTTTAATTTTTAGTAAATTTGTTTTTATTTTTAAAATAAATTAATTAAATTAATTAATAAAAATTAATAAAAAACTTTAACTATAATAATTATTACGATAACTTTTCTTGACGGAACAAAATGTATTCAAGGCTTAAGTATACTTTTGGGAATAATCCCGCCTGGCAAAAATTCAAAAATAAAATTTTATAAATTGTACGCAGAATTTTTATTTGTTTTAATTGCCGTTGCTGATGTAGCGCCCGTTTACATAAAACTAACGTATTATTACGAAAATGTCATGACCTACAATTCGTTTAATTTGCGAAGTCTGCCTACGCCTTGACCTCGCAAGCATCTTTCAGTTGACGCGATAAATTCTAAGAATTTTCGGATACGAGGGATTCGGATACGAGGGCTTTTACGAATACTGTATCTAAATTTAATTTGTTTGCATTTTTTTAATTTCAAGTTTAAAATGTGTGTAAAATTTTAGCAATAACATTAAAAAAATTTAACAATCCTTCGGTGTCTCTGTAAAGCTGATTTTCCTCCCTTGATAGTTCTGAAGGTAAGTATTTCCCCCTTTAATCAAACCGCAACTTTGAAACAAATGTTGTAAAGTCTAAAGTTTCATTTTGCCTGCTGACGTAAGTTTTGGCGCCTAACAGGAGAAACCTGTGCAGATCCTTAACCCCTTAAAGACCACGCCCGAGTATACGCGGAAGGCTGTTATGTGGGAAAAATCCCACACTCACGGACAAACCTTTTCTCTACAAAGACCACTCCCGAATATAATATTTCATGAAAGATATAGAAGAATGCGATGTGGAAACACATTGGGAAAAGATCAAAAATTGCCTACAAAGAGCCGCAGAAGAGTCAGAAAAAAGAAAAATGCGCAGAATAAAACCAAATCCGAGAAGCAGGTGCCGCAGGAAGATAAAAGAAGCACGGAGAAAGAAATGGTAAAAGTGCAACACGCGGAGGTGTTGGAAGAAATCTTCTTCTTCTTCTTTTCTTTCTTCTTCTTCGCGTGCTTATCCGTTACTGGATTTTGACGATCATATTGGCTATCATGACTTTGCTGACTGCGGCTCTGAAAAGCCCTGTTGTTGTTGTTCCAAACCATGTTCTTAGATTTTTCAGCCATGAAATTCGTCTTCTTCCCGGTCCTCTCTTCCCATACACCTTACCCTGGAGTATCAGTTGAAGCAACTCATATCGTTGGCTGTTTCTCATGATGTGGCTTAAGTATTCAAGTTCCTTCTCTTGACTTGATTCATGATTTCCACTTCTTTTCTCATTCGTTCTAGCACCTCTTTGTTCGTGATATGTGCCGTTCATGATATTCTCAACATTCGTCGATACAGCCACATCTCAAATGCTTTGAGTTTCTTACATGATGCCTCTGTTAGTGTCCATGTTTCTACGCCGTATGAGAATCAAAAATCTGAAAAATAGAAAAGCTCCTGGAATAGACAAAATTCCAAATGAACTCCTAAAATACGGCGGGCCAGAGATCTTCACAGAGATGACTCTAATCTTCAACAGAGTTTTGAGAACCAAAGCATTACAATCCCCATCTTCAAAAAGGGTCAAAAGATAAACTCCGAGAACTTCAGAGGAATAACTCTCCTGTGCTCAATTATTAAGCTGTTTACAAGTATTTTGAAGACTAGGCTTGAACAATATATATGCAACAGAGAAGAACATCTGGGGTTTCGAAGAGGAAGATTGACGACCGACGACGCATATAAAAGAGAAATCCATCGAATACAACAAAAAGGCATTTGTGTGTTTTGTATACCTCACTAAGGCGTTCGATGGAGTCCGTCTAGACCAGAGATCGGCAAGCTGCGGGTCGCAAGCCGCATGTGGCTCTTTGGTTCCTTGAGTTCGGCTCTCTGATCATGACCAAGTCCAAGAACGAATCCAAAGAGGGTATAGCCCCCTTAAACTGTTTTTAAATTAAAAGTTATTTTGCAAATTTTATTTTTAATTTATTATTGTTATTTCTACTACTTTTTATATCATCCTTGATTATGTTTTTCTTTAAAATAAAACAAAACGAAAAAACCTAAAAAACGCTCAATTGTATGCTGCGAGTTAGCTATTAAAAGAAATCTCAATCGCTCTATTGGTGATATTTGGCTCTTTTAGATAAAAAGGTTGCCGACCCCTGGTCTAGACGATTTATTAAATATACTCAAAGAAAGGGGGATTCTGTTAGATATAATCACAATAATACAGGTCTTAAACACCAACACCGGAACGAGAGTCCGAGTGAATAATCAAACAAGCACGGATATAGCTACACCAGGAGGCAGTTCGAGCCTATTTCTCTTCAACATAGTAATGAATAAAATTATAGAAGAAGTATCCTCTCTAGATTTGGGTTATAAGATGAACAACAAGACTATCGGCTTGATATGCTATGCAGACGACCGACGACCATATACTGGTAGCAGGGACAGAAAACGATCTGCAGAGGCAGCTATACAAATTTTATAAATGTGCTCAAAATCTAAACAGGACCATATCCATTGAGAAAACAAAAATATGGTTTTTTCGAGGTATCCAGAAAGATATAAACTGGTAATAGATGAAAAAACCGTCGGAAAAGTTATGTCTTTTAATTATCTTGGGGTGGATGTAGCTATTAGGAACTACGACCTAATGAGAGAGATAAAAAATCAAGTTAACCCTCAAGCATGAGGTATCTAATATCAAATAATAAATATATGGCCATTCATAGAGAGTAAAATACGCATTTATAAATCCCGAGTGGACACGTCCAAAACAAAGCGCACTTTGAGCGCCGCCGAGATGAAGACATTGAGAGACAGAATACGAAACACAGAGATAAGGCAAAGCTGTGGAGTCGAAGATATCACTAGAATGACGCGCGGGACCGGGAACCGACAACCGGGTAGACCGTCCAAGAGATGAAGAGACAGTTGGCAGTCCATTTCACAGAAGAATCAGTGAAATTCGGTTTAAAAACAGATCTACAGATCTTATAACAGAATAAGAAGAAGAAAAATAATTACCTTGGAAACATACATGGCCAGTCTGATAAACAGGGCCGTCGAAAGCCACGTCGGACCCCGTGGCAAAACTTTTTGCGGGCATCCTGCTCTTAAAATTTTCATAAATAAAAAAGAATAAAAATATGAAACTTCATATGAAATATAAAATGACGAAAAGAAACTCTTTAGAATTTCAAAAAATCTAATGCTCTTATCATTCGTAGCTAATATTTCTGCATTATTTTCGTGTCTTCTATTTTTTCTCTAAAATAATTGGGGAAGCTGGAATTTGCATAAATAGGTTTCTACATGTTAATTTCCGATGTTCGACTAATTCATTCAGCACCCTGTATATTATGTTCAGTAAATAAAGTTCAGAAAAAAGTGTTTTTTTCCGATTATTAAGCAGAATTCATTCCTATTCAATCTGGCTTTCTATTTTTCTACCATTTTTCTACCAAACACTTTCTTAAATCGTCTAAGTTGGAAAGCCTAATCCATAATTTGTTATGATATGTTTATTTATGTTGTTTTTATCACCTTAAGTACGAACAGTTATGAATTTAATATTCATTTGTCTTTTTTTAATTTTATAATAAATGTATACAATAATTCAAGATAATCAAACCTACAATTATTTATCTTTGAACTTATTAATATACGTAAATAATGTGAGTATAGTTTGTCCCACGACAGCTCGAGTGTAACTCATACTATCCAAACAATATAAAATATTTATATTTAGTAATTTTTTTACTAGTAAGTAATTACAAAATGTATTAATTTTTTTGCTCAATACTTGAGCTCTCGTGGCACAGACTAGTTATACCTGAGTATAAAATTTATTAAAAGCGCGGGTTACAAGAAGCAATAAATATTATGTTTTGTTGTCTACAGAAAAAAAGAATATTTGATCAGATAGGAATCTGTTTTTGTATTATACCACCCCCTCTTCACTCAAACTCAAAATTTTTTAAATTTTACGGCATTTTTTTAATCATATTATTTAGTTTATTTAATTATTATCTGCCTTTTCATATAAGATATCAATATAATTTTGAAACGGAGTACATCTGTAATTCTGTCAGTCTGATCAAACAATTTCTAATAGGTATTTTTGTAATCATTTCCATTTACAGATCTACATTTGTAAATGCAAAATTAGTGTACGAAATGCAGTCTCTTTCGAAAAAAAAAATTTTTAAATTTAATTTTGAAGAAAAGCTAAGCAACTTTGGATTGATAGAATTCGTAATCGGATGTTACGGGTGCGTAATTATTTATATATGTATTTCTGACTATATACTACTGCTAAATAAGTTTATTTTTGCTTACTTTTCTTGTTATATCACAAGATATTTCATCGACATTTACGAAACCATTTCTGTGTGGATAATATATAATTACGTATCACTGGTGCTTTTCGGCTTTAAAGAAATTAATAAATGTTTAAAAGTTGCGCTTAAACCCAAGAGGCCTATATATTTGCCTTTCATTCTAATAAATAGTTCGACACACGCAAGAAATATCTTCCGACTACGAAAAATATTTTCAGTTGTCTTGAGAATTCAAAATATTATAAATAATATTTTTGAGTGGAACGTTTTGTGCTTTATGTTTACAATTTTTGTTGATGTGCTAGATATACTGAATTATTGCTTTATAATAATATTGAATAAGAATACCTTTGTGATAAGTGAATTACTATTGGCAGGAATCGTCGTGACTAACAGAATTGTAAGTACTCTCAGCGTCTTTTGGTCTAAAAATTAATAAATTAAAAACTGGTTATTATTTTGGCTATTTCATTTCCAAGTTTGCCTGATGAGGATCTGAATTTCGAAACACATGAATTCACGTGTCGCAAACTAATTCAACAATTTGTATAATTTTTATCCAAAAACCAGTAAGTTTTTCAATTGTTAATTTTTTGAATACAATTTTTCTTTTACTCTAGTTACAAAATTGTGGTATTTGTGTCTTAATAAAAATTCAATACATACCGAAAGCATAATCACCTGATAATAATTTATTCTGGGCGAGCACGTATTTATGATGTTAATTTTTTTTTTCCGCTTAATTTTACATTAAACGTAAATTTTATGTATACATATTACACGTCATTTTACATAAAAATCAATACAAACCTACCACAATGTAGACAGTTACCTACTTGGAGTAAGATTGTGGTGCTCTAATTTTATATTCAGAAGTGAATGTTGTGTATGAATCAAGATGTCGGCTTGTATACGTAAAAAACAAATTCTCGATAACATAGGGGTCCATTTTTGCATTATACCGCCTTCTGTGATCTCGAAATCAAAATTTTATAAATTTTACGCTGGTTTCTATATACTATTAATCAGCTTGGGTATTTATCTACCCCTTCATATGAACCTTCAATCAAACCTCACCTGCGATTTTTCAACCATAATCAGACAATTTATAATTGGGGGTTTTGTAATTATTTCGGTTTACAGATCCGTATTTATAAATTCAGAACCATTTTATACAATGCAACAGCTTTTGAAAGAAGTAAATTTAAAATTAAATTTCGGAGAAGACTTTAAAAGATTCGGAATAATAGAATTTGCAATCTCATCATATCTGGGTATACAGATTTACTTATGCATTCTGGTATGCATAACACAACCAAAAGATGTTATATTCCACTACTTCACTTGTTTAGCCCCAACAATATTTTATGAAGTTTTCGTAATTATTTCAATGTTGTTAATTTATAATTACTTATCGCTGGTGTTTTTCCGCTTCAGAAGAATTAATGAATTTTTGAAAGTTACACTTAATGTTCACGAACCTCTATTGCCTAGATTAGCTCTATTTAATGGTTCGACCCCCTCAAGAAACATTTTCCAATTACGAAAAGTATTTAATAGTGTTTTAAACATTCAAAAAATTGTAAATGATACATTTGAGTGGAATTATTTGTGCGTCATGTTTATAATTTTTGTTAATATGCTAGACATAGTGAATTTCTGGATTTTCTTTATATTGGGGAAAAATACAATTGTATTAAGTCAATTATTGATGACAGTAGTTGTTCTTTTCCACAAAGTTGTAAGTATTTTGATATTTGATTGAAGGAAATTAAAGCATAGATAATTCATAGTGAATGTTTACCCTCTGTGACCATGGTTGAAATAAAAAAACAAATTTTTTTTTCTAAATTCAAATATTTTTTTATTTTAAAATTCTTCACACGGCCATAGCCCCGAAGATATTGATTTTTCAGTAAAAATAGTTCAGTACTTTTTTAAAGAGCGTGAAATAATCTATAAACTAGATTCAAACCTTTTATTGTCTAAAATCAACGAATTTTGAGTTATGAATTAAAGTAAGTAAAATAATGTTCAATAATTTATACTTTTTCTTTTTTTGTTTTTTTCAAAATCCTGTATCTGTTAAACGAAACATTTTACAAAAATCTGACGACCATTCCGGATTGGAAATTTAACGGACTACAACTTTTGCCTATGAAAATTTTTTAAGAAACCAAAAAATTAAATTAAAAATTTTTTAAATTTTTATTGAGGAATTGGAAATCGTTAACAACATTATTTTGCCACTACTGTACATGGATAACTGTTTTTCTTTTGGTTTTAGATAATGGGTGTTGTGCTAACTGCAGTTTGCAACACCACCACAAAGGAAGTTCAACATACAGCAACAATTTGCTACAATTTGCTGTCGAATATCCCAACAGACAGCAACTTATCACAAGATCGCTTTCTACGAAAAGAATTAATTTTATTGGCAGAACATGCAACCAGCCAATGTCCTCATTTTTCTGCTGTTGGTTTTTTTAATGTAAACTACAGGATGCTTTTGGGTTTTCTTGGCACTCTGACCTCTTATGTAATTGTTCTTATACAAATTAACACATAAGGGTATTTTTATGGTTCATGAATCATCGTTTGGGAGGTATAGTTTTCTAGAAAAGGTTCCAAATAGAAGCTCTAAACTTTTTTTTTGAAAATTTTCAATTCAATGTTTCATAATGCTCTAATATTGTTGTTTTATTATAATTAAAATCTATTTGAACAAAACATATTGAGATTTTTTAATGTTCTTAGTAAAAAAAGTAATTTTAATTTACAGATAGAAGAAAATAACAACATTTTGGGGAAACAGATCAAGGATACTTTAAACATTTACGTAGATTACACGCACTGTTAATAGAATGGAGATAAATCCTAACCTTCACTAACTTTCATCAAGGCATTTGATCAACGTCAAAAAGTTTGATATAAAAAGTACTTATTGCAGTATATGTTCACCCCCAGAACCCCCGGTTTACATTTTTGACTATAATTTCGACAGTTAATTTTCAAAGTAACGCAAAAGTTGCTGCTCAACTCCGAGCAGTTACGTACTTAAATAAATGTTTTTTTGAGTTAAGGTTTAAACTTCCCTCACTTTTGATTAAAAATCCAAATTTCCCGGTTTTTCCTGGCGAAACTTGTAAAATTATAAATTTCTTATTTTCTCCAAATTCTGCGATATGTACTGGAAGGTGTTTCACACCCCCTAGACCCCCTGGTATACAATTTTCTCGTAATCTCGTATATTTTTATATTAAAGGGAAGACCAACTTTACTGCACGATGTTAATTCTAAATAAAAAAAAAAGTTTTCAGAGAATTATCTTAATTTTTTTTATTATGATAAAAGGATCTTGACAATTATGTGTGAAGCAAAATATCGGCCAAATGTTCGCCACAGCTCTATAATATCTCTATCCGATGGTCAATATTTTCGATGACGCTGACATATAATTGAGGTTAAATGTCGTTAATGTGCCGAATTATTTCATCCTTTGGTTCTTGAATTGTGCTTGGCTTATTGAAGTACATTTTTTATTTTAAATATCCCCCAAAAAAAAAGTTCAGCGGTGTCAAATCACATAATCTTGGCGACCATTTGATATCACCACCACGTGAGATAATACGGCCATTGAATTTTTCGCGCAAAAGAGCCATTGTTTCGTTGGCTGTGTGGCAAGTGGCAGCGTCCTGTTGGAACCACATATCGTCCAGATCTATATTCTCAATTTGTGGCAACAAAAAGTCCGTTATCACGAGGTTGAGTATGACGGCGAGTCGAGGTTGACGGCTCTTCTGCCACACTATCGCAAACAGCAGCAATGTTTCCGCAGAGCGAACTGAGCAAGCATTCACAGGTTTTTCACATTTACAGACCCGGTTTGCTGAAATTTGCCCACAATTCTCCCGATTGTGGACACATTTGGTCGATTATGCAGACCAACAAAATCACGAAGTGCACGAAATGCATTTTGATTTAAACGCCCATTTTCTTAAAAGGCTTAACAATCTTAACGCGCTGCTCAATGGTATTCCTCCTCCATGGTTGAATTTGTCAAAGACTGAAACAACGAAATGTCAAATAAAGTTGTCAAAAATAAGTTGACGTTAAGGTGTAATTCACAATTGATATCGTGCGTTATGGTTGATCCACCCTTCATTTCTATAATTATTATTATAAATAAATTAAAAGTAAACCGGGGGGTCTCGGGGATGTGGAACACCCTCCAGTACATACCGCAATATATTTTTTGGTTGGTAAAAAAATCGACCAATCAGAGTGTTTCTTTTTTCACCAAAAAATGACACGCTGGAGCAGGAGCAAGAGCAGCGTGCTGGGATTTTATGTATTAGGATAATATATATATGAATCTCTTATTTTAATTAAATTTAGTTAGTCAAAATTTAAAATCAAATGATAAACTTGAAATTATAATTCCTTCTACTGTTGCCTGTTGTCTCGTATGGGTAAGTAAAACATAAGTTAAAATATACATACAGACCGGTCCCATAGACCAGAGAAAAAAAACTTTACAGATATTGGGAATTATGGTGGTTATGATTTGTGACAAAACCACAAAAGAATTTAAAAAAATAATTAGGACATCCTATGATTTATTATGTGAAATACCGGAAGTATGTAATATTCCTGAAGGAAACAGTTTAAGAAAAGAACTAACTTCATTATTCACATATGCAACCGATCTATGTCCTCACTTTTCTGCTATTGGGCTGTTCAAAGTGAATCGAAATATACTTTTTGAGTTTCTTGGTGTTGTTACGACTTATACTATTGTACTTACACAGATTAATAAAATTTGAACATACAATAACAGAAATGAATTTAAAAAATAAAAATTTTCAAAAAAATTGTATAAAAATATGTTATTTAGTATAATATGTACGATAGAAAGAAAAAGAAAGGAATAATAATTAAAAAAATAATTGTACCTTTATCGATCTTGATACGTTAATTAATATTTAATGTTAACTTGAATTACATAATTCAAAAAAATATCATCAGATTTGTGAAATATTATTTTACTAAATTTTTTTCAAAACTTTGTCAAAGATAATCAAAAGCAATAAATTGAAAATAATAGGTCATTAATAATAAGCTAAGCCCGTTCATAATAGAAAATCAAATCGTTATGTATGGTTCACAATCAAACTCTCGTTGCGTAAGCTATAGTGCAATATTGCATTGTATGGGAATATGTTTTGGGATGATATCTCCAAATAGTCATTCAAAATTTATGGGATTCAAATTATATGCGGCAGTTTTAATTACAGCACTTATTATTTCAAATTGTATGTCCGCAGTCATAAATTTTAAAATTTTTATATACGGATATTTCGATGTTCTGCACATATTTTCGTCACTTATACTGCTTATTGTTATTATTTACAGCACAGCTTTTATCAATATTGACAAATTTAGAAAAATTAAGATGCATTTTCATTGGGTCAATTTGGAATTAAACTTAAATGCATCTGAAAAATCGGAAAATTTTGAATTTTTGCTTAAAATTATAGGATTTTTTCTGTGCTGTTTTATAACAATCTTTAACGTGAACTCGGTCATAAAAAATGAAATGATTTATTTGTTGCAAGGATGTATTCAAAATTTTGAGGACTGCTGCTTCGTGATTTGTGTATTATTAATCTATCGCTATGTTTTTGTATTAAAACTTGAATTAAACACCTTAAACTATCACTTAAAGTCTATAAACAATATTAGAAGTGCGATGCCTCATAAATATTTAAATTTAACTCCGGCGAGGAAAGTCAGTCACTTAAGAAATATTCTAAAAATTATTTTGAAAAATCAGTCACTCATTAATCAAGTTTTTGGGTGGACTATCGCGTTCATTGCATTTACAGTGTTTATGGAAATAGTGGGATTGATTAATAATATTATTATAATGTTGAAAATTGAAAATATCGAAATTGCATTATCCATATCTCTTGGCATTTGGAGTTTTCTGATCGTAGTAAGTATTATTTTTCTAGAATAGTATATTACATTACAAGCTAGTAAAGGAAGTTATTAATCGTGAGTCGAGATATTAAATATTATATAAGTAAATGTATTTATAGAAGAACCTTTGAATACGACAATTTATTTAGTTTATTGTCAATAATTTTTTATAGGTCATGGGAGTTTCTGTTGTCACAATATGCGCTATGGCTACCAATGAAGTAATAAATACAACAACTATTTGCTACAATTTATTGTCAGCAATTCCAGCGGTTAGCAATTTCGAACAAGATCGCATGTTAAGAGAAGAGTTATGCATTTTAGCAATGCAATCCTTCCGTCAATGCCCAAATTTTTCAGCAGCTGGATTTTTTAATATAAATTACAAAGTACTTCTACCTTTTCTTGGAAGTATCACCACTTATGTTATTGTATTCATGCAAATACATAAATAAAAAAATTGGAGCAGTAATATTATAAGTAAACATTTGCAATGTTGAGGAGGTTGGATTGCTGAAAGAACGTTTTCTTGATTGATTGATGGAAAAACTTTGGTGTGTGGTTACTCTGGCTTCAAATCGTTTGAGAATTTTATGAAAAAATCAGTTTGTGATTCGCTTCCATGCCGGATATTGGCTTTTTTGGACGAATTTTTCCATCTTACTATAGATAGTTTGCTATTATAACGTGTTATTTCTACCATATCAATATTTTAGAAAACCCAAAAATGCACGAAATACTTTTCAGAACTAAAATGTTTTGAGTTATCACATGTAAAATACACTGTAAGTATAAACTATCGCAAACGTTTTCGCCATATTCTGGCATCATCAGGCGATGATTTTTGGGTTTTCTAAAATATTGATATGGTTAATATCGAGCTACACTACTTAAACCACGTATCAATCGACTATTGTTATTTCTGTTATGGCTATTAATTTATAAATTATTGTAAACCTTAAAAACAATCCGAAATAGAATATAAATTTGATAATATTAGTTAATGATATATTATGTAGTTCATTATGATTAATAACACTTGGAATTTACGATTACATCCTTTATTTATTACTTCCGAATTTGAATGTATTTATGTCCAATCAAAAAGAAACTGAAAACAAACTAATAATTATTACGAAATTATTAAATAATTATAATTTATAACCATCACTTTATGATGATAATAATTTCTTTCGTCCTGTTGTTAAAACGACAGTAAGACATACATGTATTCGGTTTTCAAATAATTTATACGAAGAAAAATATGACAATTTTAAATTGGATTGGAAATGCATGCGGGTTGGTTCCTCCAGTGAACGATTTAAAATTAAGATATTTCAAGATTTATGCAATAATATTAATCCTGATGATTTTTATTTTGGCTTGGACGATTATTTATTTAAAATATGTTCATTTTAGTTATTCCAGATTAACACCATACTATGCTCTTGATCTAAGTAATTTCATAATTCGAATTATTATAATCAGTATAAGTGTTTATTCAACAGCATTTATTCACTTATGCGAATTTGGTTTGATAAAATCACTATTCGAAAAAGTTGATATTGGATTATACAATGAAAATGTTTTTGCAAAACCTGGAAAATCTTACAGTTTTTTGAAATTTGTAGTTTGTGCTCATATGGCGTTTCACTTATGTGATTATATTATTAATATTAAATTTAATATCGTGGTAATGGAATATGCCATCGGAGAGCTACTTGCACACATTTGGGATTTGTACACAGCAATTGCAGTATTATTAATATATAATCAAGTTTTTCAAATTAAAGTTCGCCTACAACTTATAAATCGTCGTTTGAATGCTTTAAAAAATAAAAATAATCAGCATATTTGTTATCAGTTAAATTGTGGTTTTGACATGGAACGATTTCATATGCAAATAAAAATTAAAAAAATTCGACGCTTGCTGAACCTGATTTTAAAAATTTTTGTTGCTTGCAATAAAATTTTGGGATGGAGTTTCCTTCTTGTAATTTTTGTTACATTTATAGAAATTTTACAATTACTTAATTACGTTATTGTATTTTATCAAAGTTTGACATATGATTATGAACTTGCAATTATACTTCTTAGTCTTTCTGCAGTCGCGTGTTGTATTGCATGGGTAAGTAATTATATTTTTAAAAAATTGATTTGATGCAGAATTTGATTTTTATTTTGTCTTACTCGAAAGTCTCATGTAAATTTAATTTAACCGACTGAGCTAATCAAAAAGTAAGTGTTAATAATTTTATCAATCTAGATTCTAGAATAATATAATTAATGTTAGACTTAAGATTACAGTAATTTTATTTTTTAATAGACAATGGGAATTATGGTGGTTATGATTTGCGACGAAACAACGAAGGAATTCAAGAAAGTAACTACGACATGCTACGATTTGTTATCTGAAATACCAGTTGTGTCGAATGTTCTTCGAGAAATTAACTCGAGAAAAGAGTTAATATTGTTAGCTACATATTCAAATAATCAGGCCCCTCACTTTTCAGCTCTTGGGCTGTTCAGATTGGATCAGGATATGCTTTTTGGACTTCTTGGCATTGTTACGACCTATGCTATTGTACTTACACAGATAAATAAAATTTGAATTTTAAATAAGTATTTGTGCTTTCTCTGTGTTTAGACTTTCAACCGGAACTGCGCTTTGTTAGATCGAAAAACAATAATTGAACATTTGAAAAATTTTCAGTCACTCAAGTTTCATATACTTAAAATGTAATAAATTGTTGATTTTTTCGTAATTGCATTATTTGTTCAAAAAATTGCGATAGCTATTATTATAATAGAATTTATTACTCCGATATTTACACAATATTGTTAGGTATGTTGCAACGAAAAGTAATATTCTTGCATTTGTGTTCGTAAAATACGACATGGTTAAAAAGTTACAAAATAGTACTTCTTTTGCGGACAATATAAAATCGGTGTATCGGATTGGAAATATTTTTGGATTACTTCTTCCTGTTGACAATTCTAATATTAAAATATTTCAAATTTATTCTGGCTGTTTGATTATATTAATTGCAATTTTGACTATAATTTCAGTTTTTTTGAGAATAAAGTACAATTACATCTCGGGCATTGTGTATATCGTTTTGGCCACAGGAAGTCAAACCTTATTGACAATAGTACTTCTAATTGACATGTACACAACTACATTCTTGAATGTAAAAGATATTTATTTACTGAATGGCCTCTTTCAAAGATTGGATGTTTGCTTAAATAAACCAAAAATATTTTGGAAACCTGGAAAATTTTACATCATATTCAAATTTATGATTTATTATATTATTATTGGTAGACTAATGGATTCCACGCACACTTTCATACATAGGGGTTGGATAATATTTATTGGAAACATAATCATAAGAATAAATGATGTGTATTTTACAATTGTAACATTGCTAATTTATATTATCGTTCCTACAATCCAATTTCGTTTGAAAATTATAAATCGACGATTATTGTCCTTATTTAAACGCTTTCAGTTACAAAATAACTTAAAAATAATAAAAATGGCGGTACCATTAGATTTGTCACAGGAAGTCAACAAAATTCGAAGTTCCTTTCAGCAGGCCTTAAAAATTTGTGCAATTTATAACAAAACTTTCGGTTGGAAATTATTCTTTGTAGTGTTTACTTCATTTTTACAATCATTAAATTTAATTAATTATGTTATCGTGAAATTGTCTGACACAGGTGTTCGAAGCTTTAGCTTTTATGATAACCTTCTACAATATCTAATAGGATTTTATTGCTTTTCGGTGTTAGTAAGTATTTAAAACAAGAAATAGTATATTACAGCACTAGTGCGAAAAGATCATTATTAGAACCTAATTCAATTATTTATAAATTCCAGGTTATGGGACTGACAGTTACCTTAATTTGTGATAAAGTCACAAACGAAGTAAAACAAATAAGTACCACCTGTTACAATATCTTATCAAGCATACCACCAGTTTCCAACCTGACCCATGACATTTTAAGAAAAGAGTTGCTTTTATTGGCTGAACAAGCAATGAGCCAGTGTCCTCATTTTTCCGCCATCGGACTTTTTAATATGAATCACAACATGCTTCTTGGTTTTCTTGGCACAATTACTTCGTACATAATTCTACTTATACAAATTCATAAATAAAACTATTTTAGTGTGGTTTTTTACAGTTCATCGCGACAATCTAGTCGAAGGTTCTTTTAAACTGTTTAACCAAACAAGTGAGTAGTGATCTGCAGTTATTACAAAATGAAAGCTTTTGGTTCTTACAAAATCGATTGTACAGCGAGGTATCGACAACTTAAAAATAGTGACGGGTTTGATTTCCAGTTGTTACTGAATTATTTATGTAATAGTTTGTAACAGCAAATCTGTGTTTACATTTAATAACAACTAGGTAACAACCAAAATAGATTATTCAGAGTGATCGTGTCGACGATTTTAGTATTGTGAATAATTGTAATTTTATTGTATGGCAAAAAAAATCCGTTTTAACGGAACTAGTACACAATTCAAACTCTCGTTATCGTTAAATAATTTTATACTTGGCATAGAATTTTTATAATTCAGTAACTAATGGAGAAATAATTATGGTAGTAGTTGAGTTGAAATGCTATAAATTATTTGTTAAATAAATACTGTAATAATTCTTTTACACTTGAAAGTAAACTAAACGTTTGAGTTGTGTACACATAATAGTTTCACGGTTATAAAATGTTTGATAATTTGCTATTCGATTCTTATGTGGACAACATTAAAACGGCCTATCGTTTGATATATTCTTTTGGTTTAGTTCCTCCGATTGATAAATCAACTCTAAAGAATTTTAAATTATATTCAATCGCTTTAATTGCATTGATTGGCACTTCCACTGCTGCCTCGGTCTATTTCAAGTTAACCGCCACGCACATCGATCAATATATCGCAACATGCTTGGACATAAGTGTTCAAGTAATTTCGATAATTCTAATTTTGATCAATATTTATCGATGCGCATTTTTAAATTCGGAAAAGTTTGAAATTCTCAAATTGATGTTTCAAAACATCGATTTTGCATTGAACACCAAGGAAACCAATAGGAAACCTGGAAATTTTTACATTTTATTGAAAA
Organism: Cantharis nigra; assembly: GCA_958510845.1. Lineage (NCBI taxonomy): Eukaryota > Metazoa > Arthropoda > Insecta > Coleoptera > Cantharidae > Cantharis > Cantharis nigra. Next base: position 44,541,957 of record OY294030.1, on the reverse strand, counting down.
TTTTGCTGTGTTTGTATGCAATCCTTTGCTGCATCGAAGTTTTCCTAAATATGCTAAAACAGAAGTGGGGAACATTTTTTGGAAATTTAATTTCCAAAATTAGCGATTTTTATTTTATAGTTTCTATTTTATTAATTTATAATTATGTATTTTTAGTTAAGTTGCGTTTAGAAATCATCAATCAACAGATTTTATTTTTTATTAAAATGCGCAACAGCAATAATGTATATTTTCATGCAATTCAACGAAAATATGAAACTGATGTTTCAGATATTCGAAACGAATTGCTTAAAGTTCGAGCAATGTTCAACAATGCTTTGAAAATATGTTTAACTTATAATGAAATTTTTGGATGGATCCTGTTATTCATCATGTTTACCTTCTTTGCGCAGGTTTTACAGCTGATTAATACTTTTATTCTCTGCATATTACATAAAACAGGAAACGATAGCGATATAGCCGTAAAATTATCAGTATCTATCACTTGGTGCGTTTTCATATGTGTGAGTACCATTTACCATAAAGATATTATCTTTTTACTTTTTGTTGTTGTATGCTGCAGATCATGGGAATCACCATAGCCACAATTTGCGACATGACCATAAGGGAAATTCAAAATACCGAAACTATGTGCTACGATATTTTATCCAGAATACCTACAGCAAATATCAGCCTTCAGGACAAAATTTTGAAGAAAAATGTGGCGCTATTGGCACGACAATCAAGTACGCCGTTTCCGTATTTTTCAGCTGCAGAATTTTTTGAAATCGATTACAACATGCTTCTAGGATTACTTGGAACTCTTACCACTTATGTTATAGTACTAATGCAAGTTAATGCGGCTAAATAACCAGTAACTGTTACAAAATGTATGTAATTCTATGTATTCAAACTAAATTTAAATTATATTAGTTTTTGAGATATTTAATAAAATTATACACAGAAAAGGTAGTATTATAAAATATTTTCCTAGGGTCCATATTTTCAGATCTGTGGCGTTTCGAAATTGGGCACTTTTATCAAAAAAATCTCCATCGATAGGTATAATGCTACTTCCCATCCGAAATAAGAATTTACGAATTAATCTTTAGGAATTAGTAAGGAATTAGAGGAATTAGTGGGGAATTATTTGGAAAATTTAGGGAATTAGTAAGAAAATAGTGGAATTAGTGGGGAATTACAAGACTAACGTCTAAGATAGAGGAAATGCGTATTGTGAAAAGTAGTATATACACCTTGGGACTAAGGTTCTTTCCATCCCGTGTGCGATTTTTGCACTCGGCTAACACCTCGTGCAAAAACCTTTCCACGCGGGATGAAAAGTAGCACCTTAGTGCCATGATGTATAATATACTATTTTGTTTATGTATTTGTTTATTTTTCTCATTGCGCTAGGTAAGGTCGTACCTGTTGTACGTTTTTGTATTTGAGGCCGAGTAGCAGTCCAGGATTAGGAAATTTACTTTCACAGTAATTTGTTTTCTTACATTGGTTTTTGTGTAAAATGTACGAGGTCTGGTCTTGGAACATTTTTGAGCCGAAGAGAAACCAACTCACTCTTCGACATGCACCGCTGATTCCCACAACCAGAGCTACCTAAAACAATAATATTACAATTAAAATGATATTTTGATCAATGTAAGTTTTTTAATTTTTAAAATTTTGTAATTTCTCCCTTCGTGAGAACTCTGGACTTTTTGATATTTGTCCTGTCGACCCCCTTTTAAGCAGGGCAACTAAAGACGTAAACTGTTTGATCAAAACTGAAAAAAAATAAAAATTATAAATTTTATATAAATTAATATTAATATAAATAATTTATAATAATTGCATTATTAATGTATTCGTGCTTGCAACTTCTGTTAGCAAGGCCTTTAATTCACAATAATTGCAGTTGTGCATACACGTTTCTTGTACATACGCATAGTAAAATTTCAATTAAATTTTTAGTATCTTATTCGTAACGCAATGAGGAAAGTTAATATTGCAGTGCGCGGCTCTTTTTTGTACTCGGCTGCGCCTCGTATGGTCGCGTCGCTTCGATTGCGACTGGTTCAAGTAATTTAATAAAATTTCTGAATTTATTAAATTCACTGTTGGTAAATATTAGTGTTATAAAGAATATCTCTATTAACTAAGAATTTCGAATACAACAATTATTTTTACTTATATAATTTATTATTAATTTTAATAGTGGGAGTGCAGTAGTGAAAACATGAACCTTTACGATAACAATATTTACAGACTCTCAAGAATTTTTGTACTACTACCACCTTTTGAAAATTTAAGTGTTAAAAAAAATATTATATATAAATTTTACTATTTCGTTTTTGCGTCGATTTTTGAAACACTTTTTTCCCATCGGATGTATAGGTTCACATCAGGTTATTACAATGAACTCCACAAAACAAATGCAACCTTATTTATATGTGCTTTTTTACAAGAAGCGGTACACGGCCTAGTTCCAGTCTCTTTAATGATTTCGTCAGTTAGAAATTTCCAAGATTTTCAAATGGTATCTACGAAATTGTTTAAAATTGACAATTTAATTAATTTTAAATTAAATTCCCGAAATCAACAAATCAAAATCAGAAATCAGTTAATCATTTTTCACTGCATAATCATTACGTATGTAACAGTTTCAGTATATCTAGTGAAGCCGCGTTATGATATGACTTTAGTAATAATTTCTGAATATTTCATAATATTAATTATATTAATTTTTTTAAACCTTTGCATAGAAATAAAAATTCGGTTTACAGCAATTGCACGATTTTTAACAGCAAGTGGAATTTCATTAGCAATTTCCCAAAAGAACAAACTGGAGAAAATAGCGAAAGCATACAAATTAACCAGTGAAATCGTTTTTATGCTGAATAAACTTTTTTGCAACGCTTTTATGTTATGTTTTCCACAATTTTATAACTGCAGTTAGATTTATCAATAATATTATTTTAACATTTTTATTTAAAAAAGGAATTTGGAATTCCACATGGGTAGGAATTTTAACTGTAAGGTGTTTTTCAATCATGGTAAGTTCTGTTTAAAACAAAGAGTGTTATAATAATATTTTATAAAAGAATTCAGTACAAACCTAATTAATGTTTATCTATAAAATATTCTAAATATTATAATAATAAAAATATAAAAATATTAATTATTAATAAATATTCAATTAATATAATAATAAAAAAATATATATAAAAATAAAAAAAGTTGCTATAATATCTAACCATGAGAAATTATTGCCTACCTATATCCGAAGGAAATAATATTATAAGCAGATGTGGGAGAAAAGGAGAGAGGGTGAGAAATCAATATAGTGTATTAACTATAAATATAATAACAGAGGAAAGGTGTTTTAACGTGTCAGATACAAGTAGATAATTTGTATAATTTATTACAATCATTTTTAAATTAATTACTGAATTTTTCATATGCATTTTCACATTTTTCGTGATATTAAGATAACATCAGTTTCCTATCTAATTCATCTGTGTCAACATTTGTTCCAATAATTGTAATTCAGAAAGCATAAATTGTAATAATTTATTTCAGTTTTTTATATAAAATTATGGAATTGGCCAATATTGAAATCGAATTGTTTCTCTGATCTGAATTACAATTGTTGCTTTCTGAATTAAAACTGAAAAATTTTTATATTAAAATTTATAATTAAATTAATATTTAATGACAATGAAGTTTTATGTTGATCTTAGTTTATATTTTTGTATATTTATAAGTAATCTACAGGTTCAATCGTTTAACAAAACTATAATTTTCTTAATCATATTTAGAAATAATATGTTACCTCTTATTATTTAGTATTTAGATTATTGTTCTATTCTCCATTTCACTTATTATTTAAATTATTAACGTAATACATACTGTATTTTAATTCTGTTAATCGCAGTGTCGTGTTGGGTGTAGTGAAAACATGAACCTTTACGATAACAACCTTTATAAATTTTCAAGAATTTTTGTATTACTACCACCATTTGAAAATTTAAGTTTGAAAAAAAGCATCATTTTTAAAATTTACTATATCTTTTTTACATTGATTTTTATAACAATTTTCTTTAGCCAAATGTGTGATATGTTCACATCAAATTTTTCGGAAACAACCCGATTATCAATCTTTATTTGTGGTATCATACAATCATTGGCACACAGCCTAACTGCAATATCATTAATGATATCGTCGATAACCAATTTTAAAGATTTTCAAAACATTTCCTCAATATTGTTTGAAATTGATAACTTAATTAATTTTAAATTAAATTCCAGAAAGCAAAAAATCAAAATCAGAAATCGGTTGATAATTTTTAATTCCTTCTCATTTATTTATGCTACAATTAGTTTATATGTAGTGCTGCCGAAGTGTCTCGATATTTTTAAATGTACAGTAATAATAATTTTTGAATATTTCACTCTATTAATCCTATTAATCATTTTAAATGTTTGCAATGTGATTAAAATTCGGTTTGCTGCAATAGCAGCATTGTTAACAACAAATAAAACTTCTTTCTTGAAAAATAAAATTTCAGTAATAACTTCCCAAAAGAATAAATTGATAAAAATAGCTAAAGCCTACCAATTAACCACCAAAGTTGTTTTTATGTTTAATCAACATTTCGGTGCGATGTTTTTGTGGTTTTTTCTCCACCTTTTTATAACCGCAATTAGGTTTACCAATGAGGTTTTTTTAACATATTTATTTAACAAAGTAGTCTGGAAGATCGGCGTTTCGGCAACATTAGCTTTCAGGTTACTTGTACTTTGGGTAAGTACTGTTTAAAACAAAATTGTCAATTCTTACAAAGTTATTGCTGTATTCTCTATTATTAAAATGTTTAATATCCTTCTTGTTCTTTGTTTCGTCATTATGCTTCAAGCGAATCATTCGTACCCTCTGCAAATATTTCGCGTCGTAAATGAATAACGAAATTCGTTGATAGAATCCACTAGTGAATTATTACAATTGATGCTTTCTACATTACTACAATAATTGGAAAAAGTGTAGATAAACGCTTTTATTTATAAATTTGTATAAACAAAATCACATAAGAAGTAAAATAGTGAAATAAATTCCATGTATATAGAGATTACCAACCCCGTTATTATTTTTTCAACCTTTTCTAGCTTTAGCTCCGAGCAAGTTACGGGCAAAACGTATACAAATAGATTTACGTGCTTTTAATGTATATTGTTGTACTCTATATACTTGTTTAACTAAATTATGCTTCACTCCAATAATTTTTCACTCCAACTTTTTCAGTTTGGCTGCAGTCACATTGTATGTATTGATGTCTCGTGATTTTCAAATCTTGAAATATTCTGTTGTTGTTTTTGTCGAATATTTAATTGCATTAATTCAATACATTACTTTTAATGTTTGCAATGACATTAAAATTCGGTTTGCTATGATATCAAAATTACTGACAGAAATCAAAATTGCTTTATTCAATAATAACATTTCAGTAATAACTGCTGAAAGTAATAAATTGATGAAAATAACGAAAGCGTATCGGTTAACCAGTGAAATGGTTTTTATGTTTAACAAACTTTTTGGTGCGAAGGTTTTATGTTTTTTTTACACCTCTTTCTTAACTCAATTGGATTGGTCAATGGGCTTATTTTAATGTACGTTTTTAATAGGGGAACCTTTTACAAGGGTTCTACAATAGTTTTAACTATCAGGTTTATTTTAATTTCGGTGAGTTCTATTATAAATAGAGTTCTATTCTATTATATAAACACTAAAGCGTCGTTCTCAGCCAATTAACGAGACACAACATAGCATAGCATAACTTAACACAACAGTTAAAATACATTGAAACATATGTGTGTATTCAAAATGACATTTGTCATTTGTCATTTTTCATTTTGAACACACACATATGTTTCAATGTATTTTAACTGTTGTGTTAAGTTATGCTATGCTATGTTATGTCACGTTAATTGACTGATAACGACGCTTAACACGCGGTTACGCTCGAACTTTAGTAGATGTAGCTAGCTAACTCTGCGCTTTTATAGTCAATTATGGCAGGCACGTGAATTATTATTAGTTACATCTATTTTACTCAATCCCTTTTTTTATCGGCTGCTTATTATTATAAGCATTAAGAATTTGAAAAATGCAGACAAATGGACGGAATGGGACCAGATCTCGGTTTATCATATTTCCTAAATTAGTTTCTTCGAAGTAACATAAGTAAAAATCTAATTTGTATTATTTATTTGTAGATTATGGGGATAGTCATAGCGGTAACTTGTGAAAGAACAACAAGAGAAGCTCGGCGTACAGCAACCGTATGCTACAAGTTGCTGTTAGATGTTCCACCAATTTGCAGCACAATGCAGGAACGCATTTTAAAAGAAGAGTTAATTTTACTAGCACAGCAGGCAACTCATCAATGTCCGTATTTTTCTGCTGCTGGATTTTTCAACGTCAATTATTCTATGCTTTTAGGTCTGCTTGGCACAGTTACCTCTTATGTAATTGTACTAATTCAAATAAATAAATAGTTTTAGAGTTATTTAATGTAATAGTATTAGTGAGTCCACAGTAATAGTTGTATCACCTTAAGGCTCATACACAATTAGTCTGTAACAGTAACGAGAACGGGAACGGGAACAGAAACGATTTAACTTTTATTGCTTTGGTTATGCGCATGCGTAAACTGTCAAAAGTCAAAACTGTCAAAAGTTTAGCCAATGAAATATCTTTATATAGCTATCGTTACTGTTCCCGTTCTGGTTTATTGTGAACCGACGATTCATTTCGTTCCCGTTCCCGTTCTCGTTTCCGTTCTCGTTACTGTTTCAGACTAATTGTGTATGAGCCTTAACACGATCAGTATGTAATACTGATGAAAATATTATTGATGGTGTATGGTGCCTATTAGATTTTATGTATACCTCAAAAAGGGTTATTACATATTTTTGCTCAATTTGAAGCAATTTTTTCATTTTTAGAATCTTAAAATAATAGATGAATTACTGGTTTTTTCTATTTACTCTAGTATTGATGACGCTCGTGACATTACCAAATGTCAACAACATGGCGGCTTTATTACGTATATACCTACACTTAATGTTGTTTTGTGTTTGATTCTGAATTATGTTATTGTAAAACCGCAGTGAAATCATAATTAACAAATTAGAACACCAAAAAAATCCAAATGTTTTGTTTATAAACAAAACATTCTATACTAACTGTACGTATTAGATTAACATAATATTTCTCCGCATGATGGCGTTCGCTTAATGTAAATCACGGATACTTATTCAAATTAATATTACTTGTTATTATCAGTTATACACTAGAGTGTAAATAAAATTTTACAAAAATTTGTTTTTAATCTAATATCTTATACACATACGTTTAATGTTACATTTCATAATACATATTCTGCAATAATTGCCATTGCTACGGTGTCGCCCATCTAAAACCATGTTAAAGCATAAATAACCTAAAAGTGAAAAAATTGACTTCAGTTGCTTGATCCTTCTAAAACAGATGGTTCAAGCTACTGAAACCAATTTTTTCAATCTGGTCTCGGGACATTTTCGAGCTGAAGAAAAGTCAACTCTTCTCTTCTCTCTCAATCAGAAGTTGATTTTTATCGAACTTTTGAATGTCGAAAATGTAATTTTGGATTGAGTTGGATGTGGATGTCGCATGCCAGATGGAATATTGTTGGAACGAGATTGAAAGCTACGTGGAAATCAGAAAAGGATTATGTAGGTTTGGATAATCAACCATTGAAGTCATAGATTAGGGCAAAACAGTTATTAAAACAGTTATTGTAGAAATAGACGTGTCGCAAATTTTTTAAATTAATAAAAATTTTTTACATAAAAAGAAATTTTTTTTGTTTAATTAGCGCTGCAAAAATAACGTTTAGCGAGGTAACTGCAACAGGTGTCATATTAAATGAAATGTTACTTTTGCACACTAAATTTACCATAGGATTCATTGGCGAAAATATTCGCGTTGGTTAGATTTTTGTGAAGCAATTAAATTTTATTGTCATTTTGAATTTAATACATCGAAGACTAGTTCGAGGTGAGGGTCTCCTACCCCTGATGTTGGTCGAATCAAGCCCACAGTGTACAGCTTTTAGGTAGGTATATGTCTTTGATTTGGGTTTATATAATAATTTATAAAAAAATATTTAATAAATATTATATCCTATATCCAATGGATATAGTATTATAAGCAGATGTGGGAGAAAGGGAGAGAGGGTGAGAAATCAATATAATGTATTAACTATATATAATAACAGAGGAAAGGTGTTTTAACTTGTCAGATACAAGTAGATAATTTGTATAATTTATTACAATCATTTTCAAATTAAATATTGAATTTTTCATATGCATTTTCATCTTTTTCTTGATATTAAGATAACATCACTTTCCTATTCAACTCATGATTATATTTTGAGAAAAGATTTGTTTTTATTGGCTCAATAAGCAACAAGTGACTGTCCTCACTTATTCTCTGCCATCAAACTTTTTAGTATTATTTTGCTCCTACAATTTAATAAATAAAAATTTGTGTCAACATTTCTTCCAATAATTGTAATTCAGAAAGCATAAATTGTAATAATTTATTACAGTTTTTGATATAAAATTATGGAATTGGCCAATGTTGAAATCGAAATGTTTGTCTGATCTGAATTACAATTTTTGTTTTCTGAATTAAAACTGAACAATTTTTATATTAATATATATTATTAAATTAATATTTAATAACAATGCAGTTTTCTGTTGTTCTTAGTTAATATTTTTGTATATTTATAAGTAGTAATCTACAGGTTCAATGGTTTATAATTAACTATAATTACCTATTATTATTTAGTATTTAGATTATTGCTCTATCTCCTTATAATTTATTATTTAAATCATTATCTTAATATAATATATTGTATTTTAATTCTATTAATCGCAGTGTCGTGTTGTGTGTAGTGAAAACATGAACCTTTACGATAACAACCTTTACAAATTTTCAAGAATTTTTGTATTACTACCACCTTTTGAAAATTTAACTTCAAAAAAAAGTATTATTTTTCAATTTTACTATATATTTTTTACGTTGGTTTTCATAACAATATTTTTTTGCCAAATGTATGTGTTCGTATCAAATTTTTACAATACATCTGAAATAACCCAAATATCAATATTTATTTGTGGTGTCATACAAACATTAGCACACAGCCTAACTGCAATATCATTATTGATATCGTCGATAACCAATTTTAAAGATTTTCAAACTATTTCCACAACACAGTTTGAAATTGACAAATTAATTAATTTTAAATTAAATTCCAGAAAGCAAAAAATCAAAATCAGAAATAGGTTGATAATTTTTAATTCGTTCTCTTTCATTTATGCTTCAATTAGTTTATATGTAGTGCTGCCGAAGTGTCTCGATATTTTTAAATGTACAGTAATAATAATTTTTGAATATTTCACTCTACTAATCCTATTAATCATTTTAAACGTTTGTAATGAGATTAAAATGCGGTTTGCTGAAATAGCAAAGTTATTAACAACAAATAAAATTTCTTTATTTAAAAATAAAATTTCAGTAATAACTTCCCAAAAGAATGAATTGATAAAAGTAGCGAAAGCCTATCAATTAAACACCAAAGTGGTTTTCATGTTTAATCAACATTTCGGTGCGATGTTTCTGTGGTTTTTTCTCAACCTTTTCATAACCGCAATTAGGTTTACCAATGAGGTTTTTTTAACATATTTGTTTAACAAAGTAGTTTGGAGAATCAGCGTTTCGGCAACTTTAGCTTTCAGGTTACTTGTACTTTGGGTAAGTTCTATTTAAAACAAAATTGTCAATTCAGTAAAAAGTTATTGATGTATTCTCTATTATTAATATGTATAATATCTTTCCTGCTCTTTATTTTGCCATTATGCTTGAAGCGAATCATTCGTACCCTCTGAATATTTCGCGTCGTAAACGAATAACGAAATTCGTTGATACAATCGACTAGTGAATTATTACAATTGACGCTTTCTGCATTACTGCAATATTTAGAAAAAGTGTAGACAAACGCTTTTATTTAAAGTTTTGTATAAACAAAATAACATAAGAAGTAAAAAAGTTAAATTAAGTATATGTATAGAGATTACCAACCCCGTTATAATTTTTTCTACCTTTAGCTCCGAGCAAGTTGCGGGCAAATCGTTTACAAATAGATTTACGTGCTTTTAATGTATATTGTTGTACGCTAAATACTTGTTTAACTAAATTATGCTTCTACTCAGTTATTGATAATTTTAGTGATTATATTTAACAAAAATTGATATATTATGGTTATTATTATTAAATTATAAATTATTTCGTGATACAAAATTATGGGATTTAAGTATATTAGTTGTAGTGTCGTGTCGTGTGTAGTGAAAATATGAATATTTACGATAACAATCTTTACAGAATCCCAAGAATTTTTATATTATTTTTTGATATTTTGATATATCGATATTTTGATATATCGATATTTCGATACTTTCTTGATATTAGAATATAATTTGTTCAACTTTAACTAGCAATAATAACAATCAAAAGAAATTTGAACAAAAAACCATAATAAATTCACTATGAAACAAATTATTAATAGATATGTAATTGCATTTACATATTTGCGACAATTTGAAATCCGGACAGACTGATGTCTTGGTAACATGATCTGATTAGTAATCATATCAGTTGAATATGCAGTTGCAAAAAATTATACGTTATAATATGATATTATGAAGATAAAGTCCTCAGTAGTCCTGAGAAAAATATCGATATTGAAACTTTTTGATATCGATATATCGATATTTCGATATATCGATATTCAATATTGGAATTTTAATATCACCCAGCACTTCAAATGACTGGACTACTAGCTAACTCTGCGCTTTTAAAGTCAATTATAGCAGGCACGTGAATTATTATTTACATCTATTTTACTCACTCTCTTTTTTTATCTACTGCTTATAATTAATCCTTTGGAAATCACTCTTCTATTAAGGGGAGTGTTATGGTTAACTATTTTATTTTTGAAGTGACCTGGATAACTAAATAAAACACTTGCACAATTCAGATCTAAATGCTGTAATTCTTTTCAAATATTAACGAAGAAAGCAATACCTGATCAATTATCATGAAATCTATCGTTAAAAATTAATATAATTTTTCAATTTCAAGCTTAATCTTTTCCGAAAACAGGTGGCAAACACAAGCAATTTATTTAAAGTCGATCTTGGAATTATATATTATTAAACGTATTATTTTTTTATATTATACTCACATTTATTGTAATCAATGGTTTGTTGGAAAATTTATTAAACTATACATTGTCTCCTGTATGATGTATTATTTTAAATAAATAATTTTTGCTGTGATTTTTTAAATCCGATATTATTATAATCATTAAGTTTTTGAAAATTGCAGACGGATGGTCGGAATGGGACCAGAACATGAGGCTTCTTATATGTAGAAGCCTAGAATGGACTGATTTCGGCTTATCATATTTTCTAAATTAGTTTCTTTGAAGTAACATAAGTAAAAATCAAATTTGTATTATTTATTTGTAGATTATGGGGATAGTCATAGCTGTAACTTGTGAAAGAACAACAAGAGAAGCTCGGCGTACAGCAACCGTATGCTACAAGTTGCTGTTAGATGTTCCACCAATTTGCAGCACTATGCAGGAACGTATTTTAAAAGAAGAGTTAATTTTACTAGCACAACAGGCAACTCATCAATGTCCGTATTTTTCTGCTGCTGGATTTTTCAACGTCGATTATTTTATGCTTTTTGGTCTGCTTGGCACAGTTACCTCCTATGTAATTGTGCTAATCCAAATAAATAAATAATTGTAGAGTTATGTAATGTTGTAGTATTAGTGATGCACTGTAATAGTTGTATACCTCAAAAAGTTAGAAGCAATTTTTTCATTTTAAGAATCTTAAAATAATAGATGAATTACTTATATTTACGATTTACCTTACTGTTGATGGCGCTAGTGACATTACCAAATGTCAACAATATGGCGACTTTATTACGTATACCTACACTTAATGTTGTTTTCAGTTTGATTCTAAATCATTTTATTATAAAACCGCAGTGAAATAATAATTAACAAATTAAAACACCAAAAGAATGCAAACTTTTGATTATAAACAAAACTTTCAATACTAACTGTACGTATTAGATTAACTTAATGTTTTTCCGCATGATGGCGTTCGCTTAATGTAAATCATTAAATCATATTGTCGTGTTACAAAATCCGTATTTTTTTAATTTGAAATTGTAAAAAGATTTGAATTTTGATTTTTGTAATTTTGAATTTGTTTTGTATGTAAATAATCTTGATGTAAATAATTATTGGAAATTTTTTAAGTTGGCAGGAAATTTAAGGACTTTTTCTGTTGAGGTCGCACGAAGCGGACGTACCGGAGTTGGCCACCGGTAAAGTTTATTTAATTGCGTTTTGCAAATTCTGATTTAATTTGAGAGATTAATAGTTTAGATTTGAGAAATAAAGTTTTTAGTTCAAGTAAGCGATTTTATTGATTGGAAGTCGGACGAAATTTTTATTTGAATTTATCTTGATGTTTCGTTGTCTTCGTACCACGAGGAACCTGCTTTCTCTGAAGATTTCATGCTTCCGACGTTTTCTGAGCTGGCTTAAGCCTTTTTGGTTTTCCGTCAAAATTATTATTAAATATAAAATTTCACTATAATATCGTTTAGCGAGGTAACTGTAGTAGAGGTGTAACATTAAATGAAACGTTTCTTTTGCACGCTAAATTTACCATTGGATTCTTTGGCGAAAATTGTCGCATTGGTTAGATTTTGGCGAAGTACATAAATTTTATTGTGATTTTGAATTTAATTCTTTTTTACAAAAATATATCGAAGGCTAGTACGAGGTAAGGGTCTCTTACCCATGGATGTTGGTCGAATCAAGCCCACAGCGTACAGCTTTAACGTATATGTCTTTGATTTGGGTTCAAAATACGCCATCTAAATTAAAAAAAAATTAAAAATTATAAATTTTATATAATATAAATAATTTAACATGATTGCATTATTAATGTATTCGTGCTTACAACTTATGTTAGCAATGCATTTAATTCAAAATTGCAGTTGTACATACACGCCTTCTTGTGCATACGTATTGTTAAATTACAATAAATTACATTATTAGTATCTTATTCGGAACGTAATGAGGAAAAATCTTGTGTAATACGTAGGAAAGTTAATACTTCAGTGCGCGGCTTTTGTTTGTACTCGGCTGCGCCTCGTACGTTCCCCTCGATTGCGACTGATTTATTAAAATTTATGAATTTATTAAAAAACCTTATATATTTTAGTGTTGGAAATAATATTGAAGACAAAAATACTAGTTGCCTTAATAGTTATTATTAGTAAAAACATGAACCTTTACGATAACAATATTTACAGACTTTCAAGAATTTTTATTCTACTACCACCTTTTGAAAGCTTAAGTGTTAAAAAAAATGTTATTTTAAAATTTTACTATTTCGGTTTTGCGTCGATTTTTATAACACTTTCCTCCTATCAGTTGTATATAGTGTTCATAGCAGCTTATTACAATGAAGCCCAAAGACAAAGACCAATATTATTTGTATGTGTTGTTTTACAAGAAGTGGTATACTGTCTAGTTCCAGTCTCTTTAATGATTTCGTCAGTTAGAAATTTTCAGGATTTTCAAATGCTATCTACGAAATTGTTTAAAATTGACGATTTAATTAACTTTAAATTAAATTGGCAAAACCAACAAATCAAAATCAGAAATCGGTTGATAATTTTTAACTGCATATACTTTACGTTTATAACAGTTACAGTATATATTGTGATGCCACCTATTACAATTACTTTAGAATTAATTTTCCAATATTTAATAATATTAATTATAATAATTTTTTTAAACCTTTGCATAGAAATAAAAATTCGGTATTCAGGAATTGCACAATTTTTAACAGCAAGAGAAATTTCATCAGTAATCTCCCAAAAGAACAAATTGGCGAAAATAGCGAAAGCATATAAATTAACCGGTGAAGTGGTTTTTATGTTGAATAAACTCTTTGGTGCGACGCTTTTATGTTACTTTTTCTACATTTTTATAACTGCAGTTAGACTTATCAATACTATTATTTTAACATATATGTTTAAAAAAGGAATTTGGAATGCCAGCGTGACAGCAACATTAACTATAAGGTGTTTTGTAATCTGGGTAAGTTCTGTTTGAAACAAAGAGGATAATAGTATTTTATAAAAGAATTCAGTACAAACCTAGTAAACCAGTATTTTTTAATATTTATCTATAAAATAATATAAGTATTATGATAATAATTGAAAATATTAATTATTAATAATCCAAATGTATTAACTATATACAATAACAGAGGAAAGGTGTTTTAACTTGTCAGATACAAGTAGATAATTTGTACAATTTATTACAATCATTTTTAAATTATTCTGAATTTTTCATATGCATTTTCATCTTTTTCTTGATATTAAGATAACATCAGTTTCCTATTCAACTCATGATTATATTTTGAGAAAAGATTTGTTTTTATTGGCTCAATAAGCAACAAGTGACTGTCCTCACTTCTCTACCATCAAACTTTTTAATATTATTTTGCTCCTACAATTTAATGAACAAAAATTTGTGTCAACATTTGTTCCAATAATTGTAATTCAGAAAGCATAAATTGTAATAATTTATTACCCTTTTTTATATAAAATTATGGAATTGGCCAATATTGAAATCAAAATGTTTGTTTGATCTGAATTACAATTGTTGCTTTCTGAATTAAAACTGAACAATTTTTATATTAAAATATATTATTGTTGTTGTTGTTCTTATTTTATACTTTTGTATATTTATAAGTTATCTACAGGTTCAGTCGTTTAACAAAACTATAATTTTCTTCATATTTAGAAATAATATATCACCTTAGGGTGTCTGTTATTTCCCAAGTTGGTTTTTCTTTTGCTGCCGCCCCATGAATTTTTAGTTTTTGTTCCAAAAAAAATTATCGAACCCAAAAAAGCTCTTAATTTTGTAATTAAACCATGCCGAAATCGTGTAACAATTCCCATTTAAATAACATAGGTTTTTTGAACTTTTTAGATTTAATTGTTTTCTCTGAAACAATTAAGGTAACAGCAATGACCAATATATATTTATATAGAGAATTGAATGCTCTACAAAAAAGATCTCTTATAATTTTTCGTTAAATTCACTTCTCCGAAAGTTATTCAAGATTAAAGTGGTATCAAATTCCCATGTAAATAACAGGATATTTGTACTTTTTGCATTTAATTTTTTCTCTGGAACAAATAAGGTTACAGCAATGAACAACTATTATTATTACAAACGGGTTGTGGTTCTGACCCCACTGCACTGAAGCTTAAGCTTATTGTGCCCCTCGTTCCACGTTTTACTCCAACAACTGCGTCTCCTCAACAAAGTCGAGTAGGCAGTTGTAGGATGCTTTAGCTATATCCTCGGCTCTCGGATATGGAAAGCCAAGGTAGCGTAGCCTACTCCCAGCTAGAGCTGGGCATTTACATAAGATATGGTGATAGGTTTCATCCTCTTCACCACACATCCTACAAGTAGGATCTTCAGTCAACGCCATTATTTTGAGGTGTCTCTTAAGACAGCAGTGTCCTGTAAAAAGTCCTACTATCCTTCTCAAAGACCACAGTGGTGGCTTGATATGATCACTAGTTGAGTTATGAGCGGAAATTCTGGGTTCAAATCCCGGACTCGGCAGAATTTCTTAGCTCAGCCCTCTGGTGAACATCAAACTGTGGATCGAAATACTAATAACTTTCCTTAACATCTTAATGGAAAACGGGTTACAATAAGCCAAGAGCTTCAGTACAAAGTGAGCATAGAACCACTACCCGTGCAGCTAATATGAATACGAATACGAATCCTTCTCAACTGTTTTCTACTCAGTTGGATTATATTTTTGCTCTTGGACTCCCTGGAGGGGCCCCCAATGAACATCCGCGATTGCCTCAGTCCAGGAAGGCCCTCCCAGTGCTCAAGGTGTTGTTTCCATAACATGTCCCTGATCCCCTCCTTCGCGGTCGCATATGCAATCCCGCAGGTGGGCTCAGGACCTATCATGGTTGTATTGGCAGCCTCTTTGGCCAGGCGATCAGCCTCTTCATTTCCCCTGATGCCCCGGTGTCCCGGAATCCACATAAGCGAAACGCTGTTGCAGACCGCCAGTGTCACCAGTTCATCACGGCATTGTTTAACGACCTTGGAGTGAATTTCTATTCCGTCCAAAGCCTTCAGAGCTGCTTGGCTATCTGTCATGATGCAGATTCATCTACCATTGTAGTTCCTCCGCACCATTTCAGCCACACAAGCCAAAATTGTAATTACTTCTGCCTGGAACACTGTAGCGTGACGGCCCAGGTTAATGCCAAAGGCATCTTGCGTTCCTCTTCCACACATACCTGCTCCAGTGCTTATCTTTGTTTTAGATCCACCTGTGTACCAGATGGTATCATATCGGTTGCCCAGCTCTTGTATGGGTTTTTCCTTGCCCCTGAATGGTTTTCGAAAGTCCCTTACAGTGCTAGTTCTATCCGATTGCATGCTAAGCATGTTATTACTCTTGATTGAGTTGAAGATCATGGTATGGTGCCGCTTTATTGGGGTACTTCTACCATATCCGTTTATTGTTAGCCTATAGGCCTATGAACAACTAACAATTTTATAGAGAATTCAATCCTCTACAAAAAAGATCTCTTATGATTTTTCGATAAATTCGCTCCTCCGAAATTTATTCAAGAAATCTATAATATCCACCATGAATACCACTTTAAACTTGAATAACTTTCGGAGAAGTAAACTTATCAAAAAATCATAAGAAGTCTTTTTTGTAGATCGTTCAATTATCTATAAAAATATATATTGTTCATTGTTGTAGCCTTATCTGTTTCAGATGAAAAAAATTAAATGAAAAAAGTACAAAAATCCCATGTTATTTAATGGGAATTTAATACTATTTTAATATTAAATAACTTACGGAGGAGTGAATTTATTGAAATATTATAAGAGATCTTTTTTGTAGATCGTTTAATTCTCTATATAAATATATATTGGTCATTGCTGTTTTCGAAAAAAAATAATTAAATACAAAAAATCCAAAAATCCCATGTTATTTAAATGGGAGTTGTAACATGATTTCGGACGGTTTAATTACAAAATTAAGAGTTTATTTTGGGTTGGATATTTTTTTTTTGGGGACAAAAACTAAAAATTCATGGGGCGGCAACAGAAAACACAAATTTGGGAAATAACGGATACCCTAATGCTACCTATTTATTATTTAGTATTTAGATGATTATTGTTCTATTTCTCCTTATAATTTATTATTTAAATCATTTAAATCAATATTTAAATTATTCATTATCGTAATAATAAAATATATTGTATTTTAATTCTATTAATCGCAGTGTCGTGTTGTGTAGTGAAAACATGAACCTTGACGATAACAACCTTTACAAATTTTCAAGAATTTTTGTATTACTACCACCTTTTGAAAATTTAACTTCAAAAAAAAGTATTATTTTTCAATTTTACTGTATATTTTTTACGTTGGTTTTTATAACAATATTCTTTTACTATATGTATTTGTTCATATCAAATTTTTACTTTAAATCTGAAATAACGCAAATATCAGTATTTATTTGTGGTGTCATACAAGCATTGGCACACTGCCTAACTGCAATATCATTAATGATATAGTCGATAACCAACTTTAAAGATTTTCAAACCATTTCCACAACAATGTTTGAAATTGACAAATTAATTAATTTTAAATTAAATTCCAAAAAGCAGAAAATCAAATTCAGAAATAACAATTTTTGAATATTTCACTTTATTAACCCTATTAATCATTTTAAACGGTTGCAATGAGATTAAAATTCGGTGTAGTGCAATAATAGCAAAATTATTAACAACAAATAACATTTTTTTATTGAAAAATAAAATTTCAGTAATAACTTCCCAAAAGAATAAATTGATAAAAATAGTGAAAGCCTATCAATTAAACACCAAAGTGGTTTTCATGTTTAATCAATATTTCGGTGGGATGTTTTTGTGGTTTTTTCTCAACCTATTCATAACCACAATTAAATTTACCAATGAAGTCTTTTTAACATATTTTTTTAACGAAGTAGCCTGGAAGATTAGCGTTTCGGCAACTTTAGCTTTGTAATGTCAAAACGTCAAATCAAATCTCCCACGAATAACCCCACTTCTAATCTGAACCTAGCCCTCCTAAGCGCAATTATGGTGGCCACCAAACCCGCAATGCCGTATCGTCTAATGCTAGGACCCCCACGTTGTGTACATAACCTACCCCGACATTACCTTCAGACGTAGCACTTCTCTCATATCGAAGAATAAACTTGAGCAGAGCAAATGAATCGAAAGAAACGCAAAGCGAACACATAATTAAACACAGTAAATTTTGATGTTTATAATTTGTCAGTTGTCATTACATTTGTCTATTCAACCTTGTGGTTAGCTTTTGTTACCTTATAGGTTATCATATCAATTCTGTCATTTCGTTAGGTAAATTACATACATGTTAATATTCATAATATTGTCAATATTCATAATGGTTTTATCATTTAAGTTTATATGTTGCATTTTGCATAATTTGGTAATACATAAAATATATAGTGTGATTCAGAATATAAAGAAATTGACATCCTTAATCTCCCATAAACTGTTAAAACATATTCAGTAAGATTCCCACGTGGATCCAAAGAATCAAGTTTCGTGTCGTGCCTTTGATAACAAAATGGCTACCGCACAAAGATTCTAATCTTATTTCATCAAATCTTGAGATGTCTAGAGCTCTTGAGGTTCTGTAATGGACTCTGTCTAGTAGTCCCACAGTGACCCATAGGTCTTCTGTGAGTTTTTACTACTGGGATCAACAGGCTCGTCTCTATCAAATGTTCTCTAAGATTAGAATTTATTATATAACAAATATGTTCATTGAATTCGATTACACGAAACTCGTATCTTTGGAATATATCAAATATAAACATTATTACCTTTAAATTGGTTAAACTGGTTAAATCCACAAAGTTGAATCACAATTACAAACTGTTATATACAATTAAATATTAAAAGCACGTGTTCAATACGGCTTCGGCAAGATGTCTCTCTTCTTTTGTTCACCCTGCCGTTGACTCCCTTCTCATCCCCTCCATCATTCTTCGTCCTCATCGTTTCTCCCGCGGTTATGTCGAGCGCTGTAAAGCCATAGGTTGCCATCTCGTGCATTATTTCCAAAGTAATAAGTACGCATTTGGTGGTAATTTCAAATGATTTAAAATCGTTCATTAAGCGCCAATTATAAACTACGTTTATAACATTACAGCTTTCAGGTTAACTGTACTTTGGGAAAGTTCTGTCTAAAACAAAAAAACCTATTGTATTCTCTATTGATCTGTATAATATCCTTCTTGTTCTTTATTTCTTCATTATGTTTCAAGCGAATCAATCGCACCCTCTGCGAATTACGTTCACAATTCTAGAAAAAATAGTAAGTTTATTAAAAAATTAAATAAATGGAAGTTAGCCATTGCTGTGGCTAATTTAACACTAAAAGCTAAATCAATTGCAAGTATAGAGATTACCAACTCCATTATAATTTTATCTGTCTTTTCTAGCTTTAGCTCCGAACAACACACGGGGAAATCGTTTACAAACAAATTTACGTGTTTTTAATATTTATATTGTTGTACCATAAACACTACTTAGTGTTTATATTAAAAAGCAATTGATATATGGTTAATATAATTTATTAATATAAATTATTTCCTGATATAAAATTATGAGGTTTAATTCTATTAGTCGTAGTATCGTGTCGTGTGTAGTGAAAATATGAATATTTACGATAACAATATTTACAGAATTTCAAGAATTTTTATATTACTACCCCCCTTTGATACGTTAAGTTTTAAAAAAAGTATTATTTTTAAATTTTACTATATCGTTTTTCTGTCGACATTTATAACGTTTTCCTTCTGCCATATGTATTTATTTTCATTAAATTTGTATATTAGGTCAGATAAGCTTAATGTAACTATATTTATTTCCGCATTTCTACAGGAATTGACCCACTGTGTAATTCCAATATCATTAATGATCTCTTCAACTACTAATTTTAAAGATTTTCAAAAGTTTTCGATCATATTTTTTAAAATCGACAACTTAATTCATTTTAAATTAAATTCTAGAAATAAACAAATCAGCATTAGAAATCAGTTGATCGTTTGTCACTCCTTCTTCTTCAGTTTGGCTATAGCTTCAATATATGTATTGTTGCTTCGCGATTTTGATATCTTTAAATATGTTGTTATAGTAATTTTGGAATATCTAATTCTATTAATTGTATTTATCATTTTCAATCTTTGCAATGACATTAAAATTCGCTTTGCTATAATATCAAAATCACTGACAGAGACAACAATTGGTTTATTCAAAAATAAAATAACAGTAATAACTTCCCAAAATAATAAATTGATTGAAATGGCAACAGCATATCGATTAACCAGTGAAATGGTTGCTATGTTTAACAAACTTTTTGGAGCAATGCTTTTATGGTTTTTTTTCCACATCTTTATTACATCAATTGGCTTGATCAATAATGTTATTTTAACGTACGTTTTTAATAAGAGATCCTGGTACATCAGCGGTACAGTAGCTATAACTCTGAGGTTAATTATAATTTGGGTGAGTTCTATTTAAAGTACAAATTTTATGAATTATATTTTTCTCACACTCTCACTCAACACTAACACTCAATTAAACTTCTACTTCGGTTGATACATTTCTATTTCATTTATTTAGAGAAAAAAATTGTACATAGCAGTTTCAAAGGGTGCAGGAAACATTCTTTGTTTTGAATTTTAATTTATGAGATTTAAAGAGATACTTAAGTTAAAGTATAAGTCACTGAAGCGCGTAAGAATAATTTAAATGTTTACAAAGTATCCATTTTCCATTTACCACTCAAAAAGCGTCAATTGTAATTCAGATTGGACAATTTTTGTTTAACGTCTCACTCATCGAAAGGAATCATTCGCACTATCATCAAATACTTTGGGGTATGGAAAACTAAATCATCGACTAATCTGAATTATTACAATTGACACTTTCTGAATGAGAATTATTGTTATTTATTAATTTGTATGAGCAAAATTACATATGCACTAATTGTGCCAAACAACTTTAAAAGCATATTGCGATTCATATTAAAAAATCCGACAGCAGAGAAGTGTGGACACTGACTCCTTGCTTGTTTTGCCAACAACAACAACTCTTTTCTCAAAACGTAATCATGACCTATGAGGGAAACCGAAGATATTTCTGATACTAAATTATAGCAGGTAGTCCTTATTTGTTTAACTAGGTTGGTGGTTTCATCACAAAGTAAAGTAACAGTTAGTCCCAAAATCTGAAATTCATAGTCTATTAATTTATTGTAGTAAGTAAGTGTGGAATTTAAATTAGTTTTTTTAAAATTGCACTTGAATTGAATATTTACAATATTCACCCATGTAACACTGAGCAATTTATTGTACAAGAAATTGTATAGCTCCTTGGCAGAAAATACTATCAAACACTATAAACACGTTTCATGCCCAGGAGTTCCATACAACTTTTTGTACAGCAAATTGAAAATACGCCGATAATACTTACAAATATCATCAAGCAAGCAATTCCAAGTAATACCGAATCAAGCAATTTACTGAACATAATCATATCTTTGCAAACTTGGTTCAATATCATCAAAATAACATAATTAATTAATTTCAAAACTTGCATGAAAACATTAAACACTACTAGAAGAAAGATCCAGCCAAAAATTTTATTGCAAATAACAAAAATTTTTAAAACCAGATTGAACAGAATCCGAATTTTGAATACATTTTCTAGTATGTTCGTCGCTACTACATCACATAGGACACGCACTTTGTATATATCCAGCAAAGATGATAAATGTTGATTTATTATTTTCAAATGCAAATCAATTAAAAATATGCAGTTGAAAATTAAAAGTACTGAAACTATAAAATAATATAAATTCAATATTTTGTTCAAAAACCCTCCAACGGTAGGTTCTAAAGGGCTTATTATAATTGAAAAAACTAAATCAGTTCCCTGAAAAAAGAATACCAATCCCGTAATAATTTTTAAAACTTGGTACGATGATCCAGGTTTATTTAGAATCTCATTACTATTTAAACCAACATCAACGTCCCGAAAGTATACTTGCAACAAGTCAAACTTTTCTAAGTTACAAAACGTTGCTAAAAAAACACTATTAATAATAATCATCATCGAAATTGATATTGTAAATATATCCAAAAATATATGAATGTAATTTTCGGCAAAAGGGTTAGTTAATTTGATGTAAATCGTAAACGAAGTAAAAATACATAGTAATGTTATTAAAAATAATGAATAAATTTTAAATTTGGGTTGGTTACACACAGGAACCCGTCCAAAAATGCTTCCGAAACAATACAAAAGTTATATGCTTTGTATATAAGAGTGTTCCATTTTTGGAACAACATGAAACATGAAAATTATGAAGTAGAAAACAAAATTCAGTAATAATTTAAAAAAGAATTTTAATAAACTGTAGAAAAAATGCTTTTATTTGACGAATTTAAATACTTTTCCTCTATTATTATTTACATCGATTTACTCATAATTAGCATTTTCATCGGCTGCCTGTAATTAATCATTCGGAAATCTAAAAAAATTACTTCGGACGTATGATATATCAAAAATTAATACTTCACCACAATACATAACCAAGGACTTCAGCTATATGATCTGAATACGAAAACGATTGATCAAACGCTAATATTAATAAAAATTAAAATTATAAATTCATTTTTTAAAATTACTACTTAAAAAATTTATTAACAATAATAAAAATCGAAAAATGTCTAATAAGCTTAAAAAATTAAAATAGATTAACTTTCGTAGAAGTTAGGATCTAGTAAAATTGTTTATAATAATAATTATAAAATAAAAAAAATAATTAACGTAAATTGTATATTTTTATTGATTAATTATCAAATAATTATTGACTTATTTTTTATTGGAAATTTAAAATGAATTTCTTAAATTTCACAAATTCAAATGAGGTACGTACTATGTTTATTTGTATATTAGACATCTGTAGTATGTAATATACTATTATATTGTATATGTCATAAATGTTCCTATATATTAATTTATAATTTAATAAATTTAATAAGAAGAAGACAATAACTTGTTGTTTTGAAGTATTGTTTGATTAGCTCAGATACAATCGTCCAATTATCCAAATTATTCTTTTAGAATTTAATTATAAAAATTAATTCATTTCACATCTAGTATAAAAGAAAATTTTATTAAAAAAACACAATGAATCGGGCTAGTAACATTCTATCTTTGCAAAAAATTAATATGTTAGCTTACATTTTGGGTCTTTTACCAAATTTAAAATCAAACAATAAATTTGAATTAATATTTTATAAAATATATTCAATGGGTATAATAGTCATGTTTTTAATTTCTTTTGTTTATGCAGTTTCCAAACGATTCAAGTTTCATATTTTGCGGGCAATTTTTACTCAAGTCATTATCGATTGCACATTTGGATTTATTTTTACCATTTGGATAGTAATAACACTTTTCAAGTGGTCGCTGTTATCGGTCAAAGACTTCAAAGCGGTGATGGTCGCTTTCAATCAAATTGACGTGGTTTTGGTTAAAAACGTTGAAACTTCAAAATTCAATTGGTTTTATGCGGAATTATGCGTTATGCACTTTCTTGTAGTTGCTGCTATAATACAAGATGTGGTTGATCCAGCTTTTCTTCGTGGAATAGATTCCTTTCCATCTTTTCTGATAGAAGAAATTGCCGCATATTATAATTTAATTATCGTGTTAATCATTTATAATTACCTGCATTGTGTGAAGCTCCGATTTATACGACTAAACCGGTGGTTCATTGAATCAACGAAGATCTGTACATTAAATCTTACCAATAATAAAATTAACCATGACGAATTGTTGTCATCAGTTTTACTATTTAAAAGGAATTATGCAAAGATATACAAAATTATCGAAACGTTTAACGACATTTTTGGGTATCAGTTTTTGTTTCAATGGTTAATTTTAGTATTCCATGTGGTATCAACCGTTAATGAAATACTAGTGTACGATGACTTAATCAAATACCGTCCTGCAAAGATGTTGCCCTCTATTTGGAATATTATTCTAGTGGTGAGTACATCATATTCCTGATATGCCAATAATTTCCGTTTCTGGCTATGGTTGCAACCAAGTTAACAAATTAATTTGAATTTAAATTTCTTTCACTATAAATTTAAGAAATCACTCTTCTATTAAGGGGAGTGTTATGGTCAACTATTGTATTTTTTTAACTGACTTGTATAACTAAATAAAACAGTTGCACAATTCAGATCCAAATACTCTAATTCATTTCTAATATTAACGAAGATAGTCAATTATTATTGTATTGAAATTTACCGCGGAAAATTAATATGATTTCTGAATTCCAAGCTTAATTTTTTCCGAGAACAGGTGGCAATTACAAGCAATTTAGTTCAAATCAATCTTGGAAATAAAAATTGGAAAATTAATTATGAAAAATAGACAAAGCTAATTAAATAGCCAAGTAGTCAAAATACTTAATTCAAAGCTTGAAATAAACTAAGAAATTTATTTATTTAAAGTTCTTGAGTATATTCCTTTAAAATGTGAATTAGAGTAAAAAAATCCATTTAAATTTTATTTATTATTCATGACACATTAGACAATCCTCAATTATCCTTGTAATATTTCGCCTTTTGCTATCAGTTTGAGTTTGTTTTTAATCAAAATGTCTCAACGTGAAATACATTTTAATGCTATCCAAAAAGTTGCTCAATTTTGGAGTATTATTCCACCCCGCAGAAAAATAAGTAGAACTAAAACAGTTCTTCTACAGTGCAGCATAATTATGTTTGTGATACTTTTTATTAGTTCCTTTATTGTGATTGTAAATAAATCCGGAGTTGATATTTTCAAAATCAGCATTCACGATTTTTTCTATGTGGTTGTTTATTTTTTCCAAACACTCCTAGTTATCATAACAAAGATTAACGCTGTACGACATTTAACTACTTACAGAAAATTTATCATGATTTTCGATCAAGCCGATCAACTTATCCAACTCAAGATAAACGTGAGAAAGCAAAAACGAGAAAATTTGAAAATTTGTATCATCAGTCATATATTTTTTTTCGTTCATATTAATTACAATTTTATTATGTTTTATGAACTAGCGGGGGTACAACTAATGATTTTGTACGCCCCTCGGTTATTACAAGAATATTTTGTATTTCTTTTAATTATTTCGTTAAAGATGCATTTGCAAGAACTTAAGTTACGATTTTCAAGAATTTGCGAAGGACTTTTAAACTTTGGAAGGAAATACACCTTGATGAGAGAAAATTTGAATTTACATAACAAAAAGGAGATTTCCATTTTAGTTGATTTTAATTTGGAAGAATTATTTAAAATTTCAAGAGCCTATAAATTGATGGTTCAAATGGTTTGTCTGTTCAACGATATTTTTGGATCGGAAATTTTGATTTTTTTCACGTATCTCTTCGCGATCACATTAAACCTAATTTTTAAAAGTACAGAATTATTTCGACCAACGCAGACTTTCGAAAAAATCTTTCTTTTTAATTTTTTTGTTATTGTGGTTGAAAATTTGGTAAGTACCATTAAAAATTATAAATTTTTTTCAATTTCGACAGCAATTTGGTAGAAACCAAGATTACTGACTAGAAATCTTCTCTATATACCACAGTAGATAGGATTTAAGTATTAAATCACAAAATAATTAAGTTCTGAACTTGTGAAATATAATAAATTAAAACTTCAATAACAATTAATCATTAATGTTCATTAAACATTAATAAAATTATTATTAAAACTAAATAATAATTTTCATATTATACATTTTCATACGCATAGTCCCTAATTAAATTCATTAGGCAGTAAATTCAGTCATTTTAATTATTAGTTTTCTTTTCTTAATTTAATTAAATAAACACTTAGCTAAAATATTAATTAGTGAATAATAGATCGCTTAATTTTATTATGTTGAGCTTTTGATACAATTCGACAATGCTAATTTTATTTTCAAAGTGTGTAGTTCTGTATAGTTCCTGTAATTTTTCTACTTTAAATTTATACCAACTAAAAATATGACAAGATTTCATCATTGTGACAGAACAATTAAGTTTATGAGGCCTCTTAGCCGTATAGCAAACGTATTTGGTTTAGAACCTCCTCTAGGTTTTACTGGAAAAAAGAAAAATTCGGTTTTATATAAAAGATTTGCTGTAATATGGATGGTTGTCCTAATATCTGGATTTTGCTTTAGCATTTATGGAAGATTCTGTTACTTATATTTGGTGTACTACGATTACATAGCAATATTTTTCGATATTTTTTCTCAAAGTATGCTACTAGTACTTACAGTTTTTGCAATTTATAAATCATTTTCTCACAATGGTATCGAATTTATTATTCTTCACAGAATTTTTGACGAAATAAACATTTTGGAAAGCCGCAAAAACGAAATACAAAAGAAGCATAGTAAATTTTATGTCGAATTATTTGTGACACACGTATTCGTATTAATTTTAATAATGTATGACGTCACGATCTCGGTACGCAATAGCGGCATCCGAATTACTTTATGTTACGTGATTAGAGAACTAACTTTGTATTGTGTCTACGTAATAGTGTTACTTATCTACAACTACGTGTCATTTGTAAAATTGCACTTGAAGAAAATCAATCAGTGTTTATTTAACACCAAAATCCTGTATTTAACTGATAGCTGCAGAAAACCAATTGAAAACAATTACGTTGATAACCTTATAAATAATATAGGATGGGTTAGAAAATTACATTTTAAGTTGGTTAAATGCGTCAACATTTTAAATTCTCTTTTTGGCTGGCAAATATTGCTTTTGGTCATTACAATTCTAGTAGAAATTCTACGATGTTTACAATTAGCGATTCAATTTATTATATTAAATTTCCCGTTATGGAGAGAAGACAAGGTTTTGACAAGTACAGTTGCTATTCATTCAATATTTTGGACTGTTGAGTGTTCGGTAAGTTCAGACCTGCTGATTAATAAAACTAGGTGGAACTCGGATGACCGCTTCTATACAGCTACCCTTCGTGTTTAACTTTAAATATATAGATTAGAATATGTATAGCATATAATCTTGATTGTAGATTATAGAAAACTTTGAAATTAAGAATATTGGATTACCTAGAAAGATTTTAATATTAAAAAAAAAATTATAATAATTTTGAGTAAGATCTTTTTGCTGTTTTTTTTTTAAATCCGATATTATTAGTATTGTCTAAATTAGTTTCTTTGTAACATAAGTAAAACTCTAATTGCATATTAATTTATAGATTATGGGGATAGTGATAGCTGTAACTTGTGAAAAGACAACAAGAGAAGCTCGGCGTACAGCAACCATATGCTACAAGTTGCTGTTAGATGTTCCACCAATTTGCAGCACCATGCAGGAACGTATTTTAAAAGAAGAGTTAATTTTACTAGCACAACAGGCAACTCATCAATGTCCGTATTTTTCTGCTGCTGGATTTTTCAACGTCGATTATTCTATGCTTTTTGGTCTGCTTGGCACAGTTACCTCCTATGTAATTGTGCTAATTCAAATAAATAAATAAATTTAGAGTTATTTAATGTAATAGTATTAGTGAGTGCACTGTATAGTTGTATCACCTTAGACAATCAGTATGTAATACTGATTAGAATTTTATTGTTAGTGTAAAGTTGCTCTCAGATTTTATTTGTACTTCACAAAGGGTTATTACATATTTTTGCACAATTAGAATCAATTTTTTCATTTTAAGAATCTTAAAATAATAGATTGATTGCTTGTATTTGCGATTTACCTTACTGTTGATGGCGCTCGTGGCTTTACCAAATGTCAACAACATGGCGGCTTTATTACGTACACTTAATGTTGTTTTGAGTTTGATTCTGAATTATTTTGTTGTAAAACCACAGTGAAATAATAATTAACAAGTTACAACACTAATAGAATGCAAACGTTTTGTTTCTAAACTAAACTTTCTATACTAGCTCTACGTAATAGATTAACTTAATATTTTTCCGCCTGATGGCGTTCGTTTAATGTAAATCACAAAATTATTAATATTTTTTGTTATTACCAGTTGTACACAAGAGTGTAGGTAAATAGAATTTTGCAAAATTTGTGTTTTATTGTAAATACATTAAAGAAATTAACTTAAACACGTCAATTTCAATCTAACATATATGGCATCAGTTACTGCTTTACTTCTTCAGTTGATGTAAAGAGGTCGGTTATCTACCATAATCATCAATCGATATAACATAAAATTCCTACTGGAATTTTTTTTAATGGAATTAGTAAAGTTCAGTGAGCCATTTTGTATTTCCTAGGTTCTTCGATTTCAGGCCCATGGTTTGTGTGCTTACTCTGTGATTGATGTCATTAAACAAGAAGCCTTTGAAATATATACAGTAGCTGTCATGGAAATCGCACCGGAAATTATATTTTCATTTCTGAAAATTTGAGTCAAACGAGAAAATTAAATTTAATTAATCCTTGACATTACCCATAGAAAATAGAAAATTGGTACGTAGATTCAGTAGATAGGCAATGCCGATTCTGGAATCATACTTTCATAAGATTAAATACAAAAATAAACCGGTTTTTGATTTTTAATTGGATTGTTAATTTCTTCTTGTTCCTTTCAGGTTTAAATTTTGTGGCCTGTTCTAACTTTATAAGTTTTGCCAACGCTTTTTTGTTCAGTATTTTATTGTTAATTGCTTACAAATTTAGTAGTTTTTACAAACTGGTAAATTTGATGTAGAGCTTAATTCAATTACTTTGTAAATTCAACAACTTTGCCATTAATTTTATATTATTAATTTAATTTGTAAGCAAGCACTTAACTATATTAGTTCGTCAAGTATATGCCAGCTGGGACTATCTTTATTAGGTACACTAGAGTGGTTTTGATTCAAATGGAACACAGTCTTTTTCCCATCTCAAGTTAATCAAAATAAATTTAAAGATGAAATTCTCATATCAAAATGAAAACTACAAATTTATGAGATCTTTGCATTGTATTGCGAACGTTTTTTGTTTGGAACCTCCTCTCGATTTTATTAAAAACAAAAAAAAATTAGTTATATATAAAATCTATTCTACAATGTGGATTTTATTCCTAATATCTGGAGGGGTACTAAGCATTTATGGCAGATTTCTCTATTTTTATTTTAATTATTTAAGCGACGTTCAAATGTTTTTAGATATTTTTTCTCAAAGTATGTTTCTAATCCTAGCCATTCTAGCAATTTATAAGTCGAGTTTCAACAATGCTGAGGAACTTATAGTGCTTCATGGATTTTTTGATAAAATAAATATTTTTGAGAGTCGCAAAACAGAAAGAAAGAAACAGTACAACATAATTAATTTTAAGTTGTTCATATCTCATGTACTTCTTCTAAATTTAATAATTTATGATATAGTAATCACGGTTGTAAGTGTTGGTACACAAGTAGCTTTATGTTATATGATTAAACAAATAACCACATATTGTGCTGATATAATAGTATTACTTATATATATCTATGTGACGCTTTTAAAATTACGCCTGAGGATACTCAATCAGCGTTTACTAGATTCCAAAATTTTGATCGTTTCTGGTATCCGGAGTAATTCAACAATAATAGAAAAACAATTTATAGAAAACCTTATTAACAAGACGACATTGATTAGGAAATCATATTTTGAAGTGATTGAATGTGCAGAAATTTTAAATTCTATTTTTGGATGGCAGATATTGTTGTTAACTACCACAATTCTGATAGAAATACTACGGAGCTTGGAAACTGCCATTCAATTCATCGGCTTTTATTATATTGAAGACAATATCTCGAAAACTCTGATGGTTGCTATGTGTTCTATATTTTTGACCGTTCATTGTTTGGTAAGTTTATACATATAGATATGTATGTATCGGCAAAATGCCCGATTTCTTCATTTTGGGATATCTATAAGATACTAAGCTACTAGATAATATAATCAAGAAACTAAACAGACTATAGACAACAAGCAATTCAAATTTATTTGTTTAATTGGTTCGTATCTTGCAGATATCCAGAGGTGAAGAAAACGGGCATTGTTACAACAAAAATTTAATTTGTATAATTTTAGATTATGGGGATAGTGGTAGCTGTAACTTGTGAGAAGACTACACGAGAAGCTCGTCGTACAGCGGTTATATGCTACAAATTGTTGATAGATGTTCCACCAATTTCTAATAATATGCAAGAACGTATTTTGAGAGAAGAATTACTTTTGTTAGCACAACAGGCAACTCATCATTGGCCTCAATTCACTGCTGCAGGATTTTTCAACGTCGATTACTCTATGCTTTTAGGTCTTTTTGGCACAGTTACCTCTTATGTAATTGTACTAATACAAATTCATAAGTAAAAATAATAATAAGAAAAACTTTTTGCATTTTGGTTTGGTTCTGTCTAACAAAAGCTATTTTTGAGCAATGTGGTGTTCTGAACGGTTATTACCAATAACTGACCCAACTTTGATTGATTTACAGAAAATCTTGAAGAAGTGAATTTTTATTTTAAATTTAATTTTTTCGTGTTGTACAGTATATAGCTGATGTAATTTAATGTAATTTATAGCTTTTTTATTGTTTAAAATTGTTCTTTCGGATTATGAAAAGAGAAAGTAAAAAAATGTGGAAAATTTTGAACTTTTTTTTCTGTTTTTTTTTCAAATCGCTGTATCTTCTAAACGAAACATTTTACAAAAAATCTAACACACCATTCCGGATTGGAAATTTAATGGACTACAACTTTTGTCCAGTAAAAATTCTTTTTAACAATCCGAAAATAATAAAAAAAGCAGCTACAAAACAAAAATTAAATTTCCAAAAATTTTATTTTTATTGAAAAATTATATTATTAACGAAAGATAAACCATTACATTATTTAAGTAAATGTTTAAAATAACCACCCTAATTTTACTGAAATTATGTAAAGGATATCTGGGGACACCCTGTATAAAGTAGAACTTCAATGTATTTTTACCTACGATTTTTACACTTGCCCCGTTTTCTAGGCAGGTTCAACATGATTGACATTTTTTACAATTTCCTATTAAAATACGAAATCACCAGGAAAATTAGCGTCCTATTAAATTTTTATTAGTAAGAAATAACTGCGCAATCGATCGATATCGATAAATTTAATTATTTATTTTATTGATTGAAAATAAATCCGTTTAAAGGCCAACTATGCAAAAATTGCCATTACCCCACTCCATTTTATCCAAATTTTTAATTAATTATTATTTTTATCAATAATACAAATTTATTACAATTTTTTTTAAATATCTATCCAATCATCCATAAACGTTACTATCAACTTGACACGTCGAAAGGAAAAACAAACAAATTTAAATATTTACAAAATTAAAACAAAATCATGCAAAATAGCAAACTTCTACAAAATCAAACTATTAAAATTTTAGAAATGGATTTTGAAACATGACAATATATTCAAAATTCTGCAACATTAATAATCACACAAGTACGTACATGTTACTGTCTCTACATCCCCTCAATTGTTGAAATTCCTAATAATAAAATTTTTACCGAGGTTCAATTTAGGAAATCACTCTTTGGTTAAGGGAAGTGCTATGTTAATCATTTTGATATTCCAACAATCTATATTGGCTCAATATTGTGTACCACATGGGATCAACATATATCCTTACAATAATAACGCAAAATATTTTTGTATTATTCTAGTGCAAGAGTATATGTATATTAGCAATCCATTAATCAATTAATTTGTAATATGTGATCTGGCAGCAGCTACACTTCAATTATCATGTTGTACATATTGATGCCTTTGATACAAATGCATATAATTTCTTTAAAAAAAATTGAGCAATTGAACGCAATTTACTTCAAATCAATCGTTGCTTTACTTTACATTATTTTATATTCCCTGCAGTTTATTTGAAAATATTAGGAGTGGATTTATTTTCAATATATAAACTTGCGCTGTATAGCTTGTGTGAAAATGAAATTTGGTGAAACAAAGTACAAAACAAATTTTTATAATTTTGTCTACATAGTAGCAAGATGGTTTGCTTTAATGCCACCAATGTTTAAATTAGAGAAACTGCGAAACTCATTATATTATTCTTATTACTTTATTGTAACTATTGCTTTCAGTATAGCTCTCTGTTGTTATATTCATGTCTACGTTATGGATCATGATCCAGTTTCCAAATTACAATCACAGACATCGTTTGTATGCTTCACTTTAGGAATAATTTCTGAACCTTTAATTGGCTTATCATTAATGATGTTGTCGATTAAGAACTTTAAAAAATTTCAAGATCTTTCGTTTCTGGTTAACGCGATCGATAAATTGATTCTTCATTTTCAGTTAGATGTAACAAAAATACCAACTAAAATCAACAAAATATTTCTTATTTTTAATATTGTTTTTGTCTTTTTATTCCTTGGTATGTCTTTTGCATTTATAGGTGATTATATGTTAGTCAAGATCCTTAGGATTACTTTTCAGGGTTTACAGCAATATTTAAAGATTGCAGGTTTATTTTTAATTGTTACTTTTTGTGTGGAAATTAAAATTAGATTTCGTGCAATATCAAAATTGCTGAACAAAATCTTTAAAGAAACTACTATTTCCATAAATATACATTCGAAATTAAATATTGCTTATGAGACAAAAAAAGAACAAACAAACAAGTTATTAAAATTAGCAAAAGCTTATAAACTAATCAGCGAATTGGTTGAAATGTTTAATTCACAATTTGGATTTTCAATTCTGTTCTTTTTTATTGATTTTTCATTTGTATCGATGAGGTGCATCAATACATTTATCTTAATGTGCTTATTTAGAAAACTAGATTTTTATATAATAGTGTTGGTGTATCATTCCATACGGATGTTTGCAGCTTTGGTAAGTTTTTATATCGACAAATAGCGATAATAGCATGTAGTAGAAATAGTGCAAAAATAAAAATTATAAAGGTACGCAAATGTCGCTATCCTTCTACCAATGCAACCGTTTAGATAAACATATCTTTTCTTAATATTGTTGATTAGATTTGAATTTGGGAAATCACCGTTCTATTGGAAGGAGTGTTATTGTTAAACATTTTACTTTCTGCAATGACTTTAATAATTACGTACTTTTACACTGAAACAGTCGAAATATAATTAATCAATTTTTAATCCCATTATTTGATTATTATCCGACTACTTATCACTAGAAATGGTTAAAGAGAAACCAAGCAGTTATCTTAATCATTTATTATACATGAAAGCGTAAGTCACCAATTTATTATTAATGGACACGGGACTAGAATATAAGACTTCGCACTATACTTTCATACCCGCTTCCAGCAACGTTAATTTAGGAATTTAATCATAGATTAAGTCAGATTTGGGTTGCAGCAAGGTCATTTTTAACACAGGTTAAGTTTAATCTATGATTAGTGTCACAGAATTAATCTGTAGTTAAGACGTTTTTGGGTTGCAGCAACGTTAATTTGTGCCTAACACAGATTAAATACCCAAAATATATAATTGCCGGTTGACCAGTGATGAAAGTGACATAACCACCTATTCAATGAGGTTATTTTCAAAAATATTGACTTCAATGATGGGATTGACCACAGTAAAGGCGCTTTCTTTCAATAAAAAAACTATTTCGTATGAATTATTTTTTTTAAAGCAAATTTTGGTTTAATTTTAATAAAATATTTTATTTCTTATTAAATAAATATTTTTCATAAAACAATAGTTTTCTTGATTCCAATAAAACGTTTTTACTGTGATAAAAAAATCATAAATTAAGATTCCACTCGCACAAAACAAAAATCCCATTTTAAATACAAATACAAGTACACATACTGCATTGATCCGCAGTAATTTTTCAAAATTCTTTAATCAAGAGAAAATTTATTTATTTCCAAATTAACATTTTATTTTTTATTGCTTAACAATCGTAATTTAATATTTACCATATTTAATTCAGGGTCGGTAACATTTATAATTACTGGG
The DNA here is from genome assembly GCA_958510845.1 of Cantharis nigra. NCBI lineage: Eukaryota > Metazoa > Arthropoda > Insecta > Coleoptera > Cantharidae > Cantharis > Cantharis nigra. Next base: position 44,507,587 of record OY294030.1, on the reverse strand, counting down.
GGGGGGGGGGGGGAGAGCATCTCAAAAAATTTTCCAAAATATTGAAAATTATTTAGATATTTATTAACGACAGTGGTTTAAAACACTATAACAACTGCATTGAACTTCAGTTTATGATAATTTTTACAATATAAACTAAAAAAATAATTTTTATCGTCGGTAAAATTTTATCTCTTTGATATTATACCGTAGGTAAAATTTACCCCCCTGGAGTAAAATATTCCTTGTGAAATTTTACCTTGGGGTAAAATATCACGGGGGTAAAAATTCACGGTTACACCGGGCATGAATTTATTATATTATAAGTTACTTGCCTTAAACTAACGTAAGTAAAAGCGAATAAACATTTAATTACATTATATTAATTTGTAGATTATGGTGATAGTGATATCTGAAAATTGCGAAAAAACAACAAGAGAAGCTCGACGAACAGCAAACATATGCTACAAGTTACTATTCGATTTTCCACTAATTTGCAGCACTATGCAAGAACGTATTTTAAAAGAAGAGTTAATTTTACTGGCACAACAAGCAACTCATAAATGTCCGTATTTTTCAGCTGCTGGATTTTTCAAAATTAATTATCCTTTACTCTGCGGTCTTTTTAGCACCGTTGCCTCTTATGTAATTGTGCTAATACAAATAAATAAATAAATTTAGAATTAATATTATGATTAGTGCAGTGTAACGATGTATCTTGTACTACCTTATGTCATTAATATCGGAGTACCAATATAACGCAGAGGACACAGTTATTGATGGTGTAAGGTGCCTATCCAATTTTATTTGTATAATTCATTTTTTGCATAATTAACAACGTTTTTATTTTGAAGATTTTTAAAATAATTGATAGAATGCTTGTACACTACATATATGCAAATTATTAGCACTTGTTCATATCAGTTGTACACTGGAGTGTAAATAAAAGCCTACAAAAATGTTTTTCCTTTTTATAATATTGCATAAATATTGATTGCCATACGTTCTTCTCTTAATCCAATTCCGATCGATCTCACTGCCGTACACCAGTGCGTACCGACGGTAGATGTTGTGGGTGTTACAGTGAACTTAGACAAACAGCATAAAGCTCGTATTTTTGTAGAACCTTTCGTCGGAAGACTACGACATGTTTTTCGAACTCTTTGCTACGGCTTCCCTCTCTCCCGTGGATGAATTGCTGATCGTTGGTGATTTTAATGCACCACTCTTCAATGCCGATATCGATGATACTAGAAGTATTACTATCCATAACTTTATGCAGTTCTTAGACGTGTCCCAAAATAGTGGTATCCGTAATTCCATGAGCCGCACCCCGGATTTAGTCCATTCTAACATGAACATCGTCGTGTCGCACAGTCTTGATGCTTTGATCTTGGAAGATGAGTATCATCCATCGCTTGATGTATCCGTTCAAATATCGAATCCCCGCACTCCCTGTTTTGTTCCTAATATGGTAGGATGCTTTGACTTCAAGAAGGCTGACTTTGTTCTTATGTACCGTTTATTCTATGAAGCTGACTGGTCCCCTGTTTCCGTCTGTGCTGATGTTGATCTGGCCTGCGAAGCTTTTAATTTAATCATTAATAGGGTTTTCCGTGCGAGTGTCCCTCTGAACACTTGCAGGTCACATAGTCGTTACCCTCCTTGGTTCACCAAAGAACTTATTACCAATATCCGATTGAAGTCGAAGTATCACAGACTTTACTTAAAGACTGGTTCGATTGAGAAGTACAAATCTTTTGGGCGACTTAGGGCTGCGGTGAGGCTGCAAACTGCCGAGTGTTATCGGGATTACCTCTCTCGTTCTGCGAATGCTATCTGCTCTGATCCCTCTCATTTCTGGACATTTATAACAGACAGAAAGGGCGGCTCAAGAATACCGGGTTCACTTCAGTTAAATGGTATCGAGTATTCTGATCCTGACTCAATTGTCAACGCATTTGCAGACTATTTCCAATCAGTATATATTGATTCTGATGCAACCTTTCCTTAATCTTAAATAAATAAATAAATTACCTTAAACACATAAACCTTAATTTGAAATCCAGATATTTTTAATATTTCCAACACTGCATAATATGGTATAAGTCACTGCTTTACTCGTTAAGTTTATGGTGTAAAGTGAATGGCTATCTATCATAATAATTTTGAGATATTTTGTAAACACAAGGATCAGAGGGTATTCCATATTACTCAGGACCCCCGGTTCCTTGTTTATAAAATTAATTTGGACAAGTTGTCATAACGACCTGTCTAATGGTAAAATCGGTTTTTATCTAAATATTGATAAAACTATTGGCCGTGTGACCAGGACATAATGTATGATCTGGCAGCTGCTACACTCTCATGTCATTATGTAGTTATTGATACTTTTGATACAAATGCATACGATTTCTTTAGAAAATCGTCTAATAATGGAAATCAATTTATTTCGTATTAATCATGGAGTTACTTAACATTATTTTATAGTCTCTGCAGTTTATTTGAAAACCTTAGAAGTGGTTTTATTGTCATAAGATAAACTCGTGCTGCATAAATCAAGTGAAAATGAAATCCGATGAAACAACATACAACACAAATTTTCATAACTTTCTTTACATGCTTGCAAGATGGTTTGGTATAATGCCACCAATGATTAAATTAGAGAAATTGCGATACTCGCTATATTATTATTATTACATTATTATAACTATTGGTTTTAGTCTGGATTTATGCTACGTAGTGGTTAATTTGTATAATATGGGATTTCATCAATATATTCTTCGATTTAATACACAGACGTCTTTTATATGCCACATGTTAGAGCAAACATCGGAACCATTGATTGCATTGTCATTAATGATTTCGTCGATTAACAATTTTAAAACATTTCAAAATTTTTCATATCTGGTTAACACGATCGATAAATTGCTACTTGAATTTCAGATAGATTTAAAAACAACACCGACTAAAATCAATAGAAATTTCGCAATATTTAGTATTGTTTATGCGGTATATGGCTTTATTTTCTTACCGTTATTAGTAAGAAAACCTGGGGTATACATAATTATTAGAAGTACTTTTCAAGGTTTGACGGAATATTTAAAGTTTACAGCTATATTTTTAATTAAGTTGTTTTGTGCGGATATTAAAATTAGATTTTGTGCGATAACAACATTGCTAAAGAAAATCTTTGAAGAAACAGCTGATTCCAAAATCGTACCTTCGATAACAAAGATTTCTTATCAGAAGAAAAAGGAACAAACAAGCAAATTAATAAAAATAGCGAAAGTTTATCAACTAAGTAGCAAAGTGGTTGAAATGTTTAATTCACAGTTTGGATTCTCAATTTTGATGATTTTCTTACATTTATCAATATATACGATAGGTTTTTTGAATATGATTGTTTTAATGTTTGTATTTAACAAAGTTGACCTTAATATATCTGTCTTGATATATCTTGGCGTACGGTTAACTATAGCAGTGGTAAGTTTTTTTATAGACAAATTCCTAAAATTGTATTTTGAGATTAATTTATGAAATCCCTTTTCTATTAAGGGGAGTGTTATAGTTAATCGTTTGACTCTCTGAAGTGATTTCGATACTGTAACCAATTATGAAAAACAATTTTTTAGAGATAGAAGTAGATGTTTGTGTAAAATAGATTGGTAAAACTAAATGTCTAACTGCACACTAATTTTTAGATTACGGCAATAGTGATAACCGTATCTTGTGAAAAAGCAACAAGAGAAGCTCGACGTACAGCTCACGTATGCTACAAGTTGCTCTTAGATGTTCCACCAATTTGCAACACTATGCAGGAGCGTATTTTAAAACAAGAGTTAATTATACTTGCTCAACAAGCAACTCACCAATGTCCATATTTTACTGCTGCTGGATTTTTCACTGTCGATTATTCTATGATTTTTAGTCTACTTGGCATTGTTACCTCCTATTTAATTGTGGTAATACAAATAAATAAAGAAGTTTAGAGTTGCTTAATGTAATAGTATTAGTACAGAGAGATACAATTTTGTGCACAATTAAAAGCAATGTTTTCATTCGTTGGTGGCGCTTTGACGTTACCAAATGTCAACAACAAGGCGGCTTTATTACATACACTTAATGTAGTTTTGAGTTTGATTCAGAATAATTTTATTGTATAACCGAAGTGAAATAATAATTAACAAAATAGAACACTAAAGGAATGCAAACGTATTGCTTATAAACAAAACTTTCTATACTAACTGTACCTATCAGATTAACTTAATATTTTTCCGCGTGGTGGCGTTCGCCTAATGTAAATCACGAATACTTATTCACTTGTTATTATCAGTTGTACACTAGAGTGTAAATAAAATTTTGCATGAATTTGTTTTTTATTGTGAATATTAAAAAAATTAACGTAAATTTCAATCTAAGACTCGTATACTTACATATATTTTTAATGTAATTAACATTTTATAATAAATATTTTTCCTGTTACGAGGTCGTCCACCTTAAATCATATTAAATCTTAATTTTTTATAAACTTAATTACTTTTATTGCCAACTCGGAATAGCTAATATGACATAAGTTACAGCTTTACTTGTCAGTTTATGATGTAAAGTGGTCGGTTATATACTATGATCAATTAATAAAACATATGTTTTCTAGTGAAATTGTTTTTAACGAAATTACTAAGGTTATTGGGGGTTCTGAGGAAATATCGTATTTTGTAGGTTCCTCGATTTCAGGTTCATAGTTTGTGTGCATATTAATAAACAAGAAACCTTTCAAATATATACAGTAGCAGTCATGGTCATATATATATTGCATAATGCACATATTGATTATTGAAATATTTTTAAAATAAGTCTTAACAGAACTGCCGCTCTCTTTACACGAATAGAAAGTGGAAAGTACATTCAGTAGATAGGCAATGCCGATTCTGAAGTCAAACTTTTATAAGAATTCATAAAAACATAAACTGATATGCGCGAACAAAAGCTATTTAAGAGCAATATGATGTTCTGAACTATTACGAATAACTGACCCAATTTTGGTTGGTTTACAGAAAGTGTCGAAGGAGTGACTTTCTATTTTTATATTAATTTTTGCGTGTTGTACAGTATATAGCTGATGTAATTTATTGTAAGTTGTAGATTGTTTATTGTTAAAAATTGTTCTAAAAGTGTTTATTATAATAAATTATTAAATTCCTGTTATTATTTAAAAAAAAATTTTATTACACAATAGTTTTCTATTTTAATCCAAGACAATACACTAAGAAGGTTTAATCTAGTGTCTAATGCATACATTAGATTTAGTTATAACTGTAGTATAACTACATTAGTAATTGTTTAAACAATTAATTTGTAATGCGTGATCTGGCATTAGCATGATGTATGTATTAATACTCTCAATACAAATATAGGTACATATAATTTCTTTAGAAAAACTGTCTAACATTTAAATGCAATTTATTTCACATCAATCGTGGCTACACTTTTCATTATTTTATATTCTCTGCAGTTTATTTAAAAAAACCTTAGGGGTAGTATTATTTTCAATTTATAAATTTGCGCTGCATAGTTTTCGTGAAAATGAAATCAGATGAAATAAAATGCAATACAAAATTTTACAATTTTCTCTACATAATTTCCAGATGGTTTGCTTTAATGCCACCACTTATTAAATTGGAGAAAATGCGATACTCACTTTATTATTCTTATTGCATTATTTTAACTATTACCTTTAGTCTGACTTTTTGTTGCTATATGATTTTTTATATTAGTAATCATTTGAGAACACAGACATCATTTATATGTCATGTTTTAGATGAAATGTCGGGACCTTTCGTTGTATTGTCAATAATGATATTGTCGGTTAACAACTTTAAATTAATTCAAAATGTTTTATTTCTTGTGAACACGATAGAAAAATTATTACTTGATTTTGAGTTAGATTTAAAAAAACTACTAACTAAAATTAATAATGTATTCTTAATCTATAATATTAATTTTGTGATTTGTTGTATTGCTTTCTCTATTATGTTAATACACAATCCTGATTTACAAGGAGTTCTTAGACTTAGTTTTAAATGTTTGCAAGCGGATTTAAACATCACAGTTTTATTTTTAATCATTATTTTTTGTGCGGAAATTAATATAGTTTTCGTGCGATATCAAAATTGCTAAAGAAAATCCTTGAAGAAAGTACTGCTTCCAAAAAGATAATAAGTATTTTTTACCAGAACAAAAATGAGCAAACAAAGAAACTGTTAAAAATTGCGAAAGCTTATAAATTAAACAGCGAACTAGTCGAAATGTTTAATTCACAGTTTGGATTTCCCATTCTCATGATTTTCTTTCAATTTTCAATGTATTTGATAAATTTTCTAAATACAGTTGTTTTAATGTATGTGTTTAAAAACATACATCTTAGTGTACCTGGTATAATATATCTTTCTGTACAGATAGCGTTAGCATCGGTAAGTTTTTTTTTGATAAATTATCATAGTATAGTCATAATATATTAAATCCGTGTGTGAACTTTTTATTAAAATTACTTTTAAAAGTTGTTCTAGGATGTTCCAGGTTTGTTCTTACAGCTTTGGCCAAAAGTATTAGGTCACCTCTAAAATGTCTAAAACTTTATAAGCGAAAATAGATTGTTAATTTTACCTAGATTATGTAGTACTAATCATTACAAACAAAAAAGGTTTTGAGTTATAATGAGCTTTTTTTTACAAAAAAAGGTGCTGACTTGGCAAATTATAAGTTTCAAGTTTGGGGATTTCATTATAACTGCAATGTACGTGTAAAAATCTTAATTATTTTAGATTTTGATTTGAATTTCAATGTAATTTACCAATTGTTTGAAGACTTTTCATAATTTTGAAGATTTAATTTTGCGTATAACTCAAAAACGGTACGTTTCTGAAAAATGTTGTTCGACACTTTTTTGTTTGTAATGATTAGTACTTCATAATCTAAGTAAAATTTACTATCTATTTTAGCTCATAAAGGTTTCTGAAAATTTATTTGGAAGACAGTACCACGGTTGTTTTCAGAAAATATTTAACTGCTTCCATAATACAGACATTTTAAAAGTGACCTAATACTTTTGGCCAAGGCATTGCTTCAAAATATTTTTTCGCAAATTGAAAAAATAACGCGAGAAATCGCAAAAGACCGTTTTCGAGTTGGCCCCACACTTTTAAAAAAATTGATTTAGAAAGTTATTCCAGGTTCTAGGTTTGTTCTACATTGTTCCAAAATATTTTTTCAATCACTGAAATATTAACAAGAAAAATCACGGAAAACAGTTTTTCCAATAAATAGTAAAATTTTGGTAACTTAATAAAACTCAACAGATGGCGCTAGCAAATTAAATTAATAACAAAAATAAAAGTTAGAGTATTATATTTGAACTCACAAACCCTGGGAAAACTTCTCAACTTCCGCAAAATTAGAGCGACCGGAGGTAAATTGGGTAATCCATTAATCAATTAATTTGTAATATATGTGATCTGGCAGCAGCTCCACTTCCATTATCATGTTGTACATATTGATGCCTTTGATACAAATGCATATAATTTCTTTAAAAAAAATTGAGCAATTGAACGCAATTTATTTCAAATCAATCGTGGCTTTACTTTTTTGAAGTCGGTTATAAAGCAACAAATTTATTATTTGATGGATACGGAACCAGAACATAAGGCTTCTTATTATATACTTCCAATTTATCATATTTTTAAGTTACTTTCCTTAAATTAACATAAGTAAAAGCAAATAAAAATTTATTTACATTATATTAATTTGTAGATTATGGCGATAGTGATATCTGAAAATTGCAAAAAGACAAGAGAAGCTCGGTGAACAGCAGACATATGCTACAAGTTGCTATTAGGTTTTCCACTAATTTGCAGCTCAATGCAAGAACGTATTTTAAAAGAAGAGTTAATTTTACTGGCACTACAAGCAACTCATAATTGTCCGTATTTTTCTGCTGCTGGATTTTTCAAAATCAATTATTCTTTACTTTGTGGTCTTTTTGCCACCGTTACCCCCTATGTAATGGACAATTTGCATAAAATTCAAATTCACCTCAAAATGGCATATATTGATAGTTCAATATACCTATAATCAGAATATTTGAGTGATTTATCAAAATTCTGTATTGTCAGCCCGCAAAAAATTAATGAAATGTTATAATTTATTTAAAAAAATCACGTGATTGAAATCAGGATGTGACGACATGAACCTGAACAATTGGTGCCAATACACCAGTATAATTTCCACTAATGTATCTAGCAAGTAAGTACCAACCGGTAATGAAGTTATGAAGTAACCAAATTTTAGTTACTAATCGCCATTTTGATGACGTCAAAATCCTCAAATTTCAAATTAAGTCAGCCATATTTATTAATACGATTTCGCGCGACAAATATACTTTTAAATTTCAATATTTTTTTCTGGCTTTATTTGTGAACCAAATTTAAAAAAATTATGATAGATTACATATGTTGTTATGTAGAATATTAATATGCTAAAATTAAAAATCATGCAAATTGTCCATTGTGCTAATACACAATCGTGCTGCGGCAAATCGTGCGGCGGCGAATAGTTCCCGGCGAGTCGTATCGCGGCGAATCGTGCGCGGCGAATCGTACCGTTCCCATATAATGCGGAGGACACAGTTATTGATGGTGTAAGGTGCTTATTCAATTTTATTGGTAACTTATAAAATACAACAAAAAGGGTTATTACATATTTTTTCATTATTTGCATAATTAACAACAACGTTTTTATCTAATATTTTTAAAATAATTGATGGAATGCTTGTACACTACATATATATGCAAATTAAGAGCACTTGTTCATATCAGTTGTACACTGGAGTGTAAATAAAACCTCAAAAAAATTTCTTTCCTTTTTTTAATATTGCATAAATTACCTTGAACACATAAATCTTAATCTAAAATCCAGATATTTTTAATATTTTAAACACCGAATAATATGGCATCAGTCACTGCTTTACTCGTTAAGTTAATATGGTGTAAAGCGAATGGCTATCTGCTATGCTCAATTGTGCATTCTTGTGTAAATATAACTTTGCTAGAATTAGTTTTTTTTATTAATTTAACTTTTGTTGAACAATTATTAGGAAATTCACAAAAAGCTATCTTGTGAGCAAAAGGGTGTTCTGAATTATTGCGAATAACTGACCTACACTTGGTTTGTTTAAGGAAAATGTCCAAAAGGTAATTGTGATTGTTATCAAACATCGTGAGTTTTAAATAATGATTACTATTATTAATTCTTATGGAATATAAGAGCTGAATTCACATAATTATAATAAAGAATGAAGATTTTATAGTAATGGGAGTAGTTATTGCGTGTAGGTACTTCATGGAAATGTCTGATAGTAATAAGTAGCTTTGTGATGATGGACTGACTTTCTATGTGGGTGAAATAATAAACAGTTTTATAACTACTAAATAATTATTATGAATTTAAACTGCAGCTCTACATTGCTTCAATCGTTCGGAAAATTTTTGTTATAGCTATGAAATTGCTATCATTATTTCAGTAGCGTTTGTATAAACTCCCTACAGTTTTTATCACAAAAGTTCTTCTTATTTGATAATATTTTTGTTTTTAAACAAACTCGAGCTAAAAAGTTGTACCAGCAATTATCAAAATTTGTAATGGGCCGAAATAATTTTTTGAATAGATTATCCACATGTTTAGGTCTTGTGCCGCCGCTCTCATCTCACTTTTCGGTATTTCGTTATTTACATAAAATTTATGTTTGTGTGATTATTATTATTGTAATGGCAGGCTTCATCTATTTTTTTCTACGTCGCTTGAGACAACAAAAGAAACCTAAAGATGTGATTCCCTTCATTCTTATGATGTTCACATTTATGGTAACTTCCATTATTTCCTTGGTGAGGTTATCCTTGTGGAAGGTTGATTTGTATAAAAAATTTATCAAAATTTTTTCTGAAAATGAAATAATTGTGATGCCGGCAAAATCTTATAAATACTGGTATTTATATAAATTAGCTATTTTATTACAGTTATTTATTTTCATTTTTGAGTTCATTCTAATTCTGATTGATCTGAATGAAGCTGCTCAAATCGCATTTGATTATCGGTTAATAATGGTGTATATTGAATATGCCCATTGCTTGCGTGTAACATCACTGTTGTTGGTATATTATTACCTATATGGATTCAAAATACAATTTCGTTTTATCAATGAAATATTATCAAAAATTATAAAAAAATACAGGTTCCAGACTAATACCAAATCTACTCTAAGAATTGTTAGTAGATTAAGAATATTTTACGCCAGTTTGTCCGATACCGTCGATATGTTTAATACTTTGTTCGGATGGCAAATAAATGGTATATTTTTGGAAATTTTGATCTACATCCTATACGTGGTGAATATTTGCATCAGACAAAATTTATCCAAGACTAATCGTCTCTATTTCTTTTTTTTTCTAACATTTCTTTTTAAAATGTACTTTTATTCTGCGCTGTTATGGGCTGGATTGTTTTTGGTAAGTAAAACGGTTATATTAATCTATACTAACGTCATTAGAAGCACATCCCACATAAGTTAAACTTTAGATCACAGCAGTATATTTGGTGTGACCAAATATTAGCTAGTTGGAATCCAACATTATTTATGTTAATTTAACTCAGTTAATTTTTTGTAGGTGATGGGCGTTGTATCAGTTGCTCTTGGTGAGCTGGCCAATAATGAATGTAAACGTACTGCATCTGTATGCTACAGTTTATTGCTGAAAGTGCCGGTTACTTCAAACAATAAATATGAACGCCTGTTACACGGAGAGCTTTCGTTACTAGCACATCGATCACTTAATCAGCAACCGTACTTCTCAGCGGCTGGAATAGTTAATATAGATCACGGTTTAGTTGTTAGTATAATTACAGTACTAATTACATATCTAATAGTACTTATTCAAATTAGTAAAGATTAAAACTGTTATCTTCTGCAGCACACATTATTGTGAAATTGAAAGCACCTCTGCAAAATAAAAAATGTATTGTGAAAAGTTTTGTTTTTATATCAATAACTCATCTAGTAGTGTTTACATAAGCACAAGAGTATGAACTGTTGATACATCAAGAGGGCATTTGGCGATCTATTTTCAACGATTGGAATTATCATTGCTCGTACATATACAGTAGAATTTGAAACAAGTAATTATTTCGTACTGCTAGTTTAGCCCACTTGTTTTTCTATGTTTCTCCATTGAAGATAATAATAAAACAAGTAGCTACAATTTCTTTCTTCCTTCTCAGTTGTGGCTCTCAGTTTGTTGGCAGCAAACTTCTTGCAGTTATTTCTTTCTTCTTATCACGGAAGCCACATCCTTGCTTCCGACCCATTTACAGTTGGTCATAACACCTTTACTTTCTACACCGCAATTTAAAGCTGGTTCATTGTAACAATTTATAGCCTCTCAATAATTGTTCATTGCTCAAGGCTATTGCAATTCCCCTTATTTTCTAATAATTCCGGCCGAATATTTATAAAAGTAAGCCGATTAGCGTGTTTTTGTGATTCTATGTGAAGTCAGTAGTTCCCCGACTTGAAGCTTTGTGCTATAGTTGCTTATCATTAACATCAGGTGCCTTCTTGGGGATTTGAATACCGAAGATCAATTCCTATCAACCATTGTCAACAAGTTTCTACAATTTCAAGTACGGAAGGTGTTATTCGTATCCAAACATCTTTTCTGTATCTACAATCAACATTTTTTGTCAATCAAGAATTTTTTATTACAGGTTTCGCCCCATATAATAAATAATTGCTTTTGTACCCTTGTTAGTCTTGAAAATTATGTACTTTGTATTATCTGAATTAATTTAATTTAATTTAATTTAATTTGTAAACGTGAGTTATATTTCATTATAGGAATAACATAACAATAATAACATTACTTCATAAGGATCAGCTACCGAGTGCATCCAGCGGGAAGATGCTATTTCAATGTAACGTGTGAATTCCTGAATGCAGGTATTTAGAAATATTATATAAAAATTGTAACTTATGCATAAAGTCAGTAGTCTAGAAGTAGTCAAAAGGTTAATCTTTTGTAGAATTGTAGAATCTAATGTTGAATTTTTTAATTTCAATAGAAAAATAAATTTGAGTTTAAAAAAAATCTAATTTAAGTTCAATAAACAAAATTCGTAAACTTGGCTCCCTTTTCTTCAAGAAATTAATTTTTTTCTTCTCGATTGTTCTTGATTTGTTCCCAATTGTTCTATAAAAATAATTTTTTTAAATCTAATATTAACCGAGAAAATTACAAAATTATATATTGCGCCAGCTCCCCATTTTCCAAAATAAATTTAAAAAAAAGTAAAATGTAATATTTAACAGATTATCACTTGTCACTTGGCAGGTTAAGATTAAAAAACTATTTAATTTTATTTATTTAAGATGAATTAATAATATATTTTAAAATATGGTAGTACATTGTTTTACTGGGATTAAAAGTGAAACTTTGTTTACACCTAACCTTACACTGTTTTATCTATTAATTAATTTTTGTTAAAGAATTATTGGGTAATTCGCAAACAAACGCTGTTTTTGAGCAAAGGGGTGTTCTAAACTATCGTAAATAGCTGACCTACTCTTGGTTTCCTTATGGAAAGTTTTCCAAAATAAAATCTGGTATTGTTATCAAACATGGTGAGATTCAATTAATAGTAAATGATAAGTAAGTTTGTGATGATGGACTGATTTTTTATGTAATTGAAACGATAAGCACAGTTGTAATTACTGAATAATTATTATGAATTTAAACTGCAGCTCTGTATTACTTTAATCGTTCGGAAACTTTTTGCTGCGATTATAAAATCGCTTGTGTTTGTATCGCACGATATTTCAAATGACTCCTTACAGTTTTTATTACATAGGTTTTCTTATTTAATATTGTTTTCATTTTTAATTGCAAATCACTGCAATGAAAATAATGACTGCACTATTAGTATATTCGATATTCATTTAGTTTACGGTTCTGCTTCGTTCAGTAACTACACAAAGTTAGGTAAAAGAATTGTACCAGCAATTAACAAAATTTGTAATGGACGGAAATAATTTTTTGAATAGATTAGCCATATGCTTAGGTCTTGTGCCGCCGCTCTCATCTCGCTTTTCGATTTTTCGTTATTTACATAAAATTTATGTTTGTGTGTTTATTGTAATTGTAATGACAGGTTTTATCAATTTCTTGCGACTTCACTTGAAAAAAGGCATGAAACCAAAAGATATTGTTCCCGACGTTCTTATGATGTTCATATTGATGATAACTTCTATTACTTCTTTGATGAGGTTATCTTTGTGGAAGGTTGATTTGTATAAAAAATTTTTCAAAATATATTTTGAAAATGAATCAATCGTGATGCCAGCAAAATCTTATAAATTCTGGTGTTTATTTAAATTAGTTATTTTATTACAGTTATTTTATCTTATGTTTGTGTTTATTCTAAATTTAATTGATCTAATTGAAACTGCTCAGATCACCCTTCCTTTGCAGTTAATAATGCTGTATATCGAATATGCCCATTGCTTGCGTGTAACATCATTGTTGTTGGTATATTATTACCTACATGGATTTAAAATACAATTTCGTTTTATTAATGAAAGTTTATCAAAAAGCATAAAAATATACAGCGGCAAGACTACTCTAAGGACTGTTAGCAGATTAAGAATATTTTACGCTAGATTGTCCAATACCGTCGATATGTTTAATACTTTGTTCGGATGGCAAATAATTGGTGTATTTTTGGAAATATTGATCTATATTCTATACATACTGAATATTTTAATCAGACAAAATTTAACGATCGATAATGATGTTCATTTCTTTTTTTTTCTAACATTGATTTTTAAAATGTACTTTTATTCTGCGCTCTTATGGGCCACATTATTTTTGGTAAGTAAAAAGATTATTTTAATCTATTCAATATTTTACAATATTGATTTTTAAAATCTATATTTTTATAAGTAATAATGAGAGTTGTTAACTGCTGTTAATTTTTTCTAGGTGATGGGCGTTGTAACAGTTGTTCTTGGTGAACTGGCCACTAATGAATCCAAACGCACAGCAACTTTATGCTACAGTTTATTGCTTAAGGTACCAGTAACTTCAAACAATAAATATGAACGTCTTTTACACGAAGAGCTTTCGTTACTAGCACATCGATCACTTAATCAGCAACCGTACTTCTCAGCGGCTGGAATAGTTAATATAGATCATGGTTTACTTGTTGGTATAATTACCGTATTAATTACATACATAATAGTACTTATTCAAATTTATAAATGAAAAAACTGTTGTCCTTCGCAACAGATATTGTGAAATTAATAAAATTTTATAATAAATAAATTAATAAAATAATTTTTCTGCTTTTTTTATTATTTTCTGATTTTTTGTGATATGGATTGGTTTTCCAAAAATGTTTACTAGACAAAAGTTGTAGTCCATTAAATGTTCTATCCGGAATGGGCATCAGGTTTTTAGAAGATGTTTCGTTTAGAAGATACAGTGATTTGAAAAAACAAAGAAATAAAAACAGGTCAAAATTTTCAACATATTTTTACTTACTTTTTTTCATAACTCGAAAGCGGTTGAATTTAGACAATAAAAGATTAAAATCTAGTTTGTAGATTATTTCTCTCTCTTTAAAAAATAGTATTAGTATTTTGTATTACCTAACACTGTTTTATCTATTAATTAACTTTTGTTAAAAATTTATTGGGTAATTCGCAAGCAATCGCTATTTTTTGAGTAAAGGGGTGATCTGAACTATTGCAAATAACTGACCTACTCTTGGTTTCCTTATGGAAAATGTTCAAAAATAAAATTTTTTATACATAGTAATCACACATAGTGAGATTCAAATAATGATAATAAGTAAGTTTGTGCGATGATAATTGAAATGATAAGTATATTATGTATTTGCATTTGTATTTACTGAATAATTATTATGAATTTAAACTGCAGCTCTGTATTACCTTAATCGTTCGGAAACTTTTTGCTGCAATTATCTCGATAGTGTTTGTATCGCACGATATTGCAAATGACTCCTTACAGTTTTTATTACAAAAGTCTACATACTTTATCTTGTTTTCACTATTGGTATATTTGACATTCATTTAGTTGACGGTTTTGCTTCGTACAGTTACCATTTGCAGCATAGTTAACAACATTTGAAATGAACCAAAATAATTTTTTGAATAAATTAGCCATATGCTTAGGTCTTGTGCCGCTCTCATCTCACTTTTCGATTTTTCGTTATTTACATAAAATTTATGTTTGTGTGCTTATTATTACTGTAATGGCAGGTTTTTTCAGTTTTCTCCGGGTTCACTTGGTATATCAAAAACCAAAACAGAGTGTTGTCGACGTTCTTTTAATATTCACATTTATGGTAACTTCCATTACTTGTTTGGGGCGGTTGTCTTTGTGGAAGGATGATTTGTATAAAAAATTTTTGAAAATATTTTTTGAAAATGAAACAATTGCGATGCCAGAAAAATCTTATAAATATTGGTGTTTATATAAATTAGCTATTTTATTTCAGTTGTTTTATGTTATATTTATATTTATTCTAAATCTGTTTGATCTGATTGAAACTTCTGAAATCTCACTTGTTTTACGTTTAATAATGTTGTATCTCGAATTTGCTCATTGCTTGGGTGTAACATCATTGTTGTTAGTATATTATTACCTACATGGATTTAAAGTACAATTTCGTTTTATCAATGAAAGTTTATCAAAATGTACAAAAATATATAGAAGCAATACTAATACCAAATGGACTCTAAGAACTGTTAGTAGATTAAGAAAATTTTATGGTAAATTGTCCAATACCGTCGATATGTTTAATACTTTGTTCGGATGGCAAATAATCGGTGTATTTTGGGAAATATTGATCTATATCCTATACGTATTGAATATTTTAATCAAGGAAAATTTAACTGGGAATAATCTTGTTCATACCCATTTTTTTAGAACATCGATTCATAAAATGTACTTTTATTCTGCGCTGTTATGGGCCACATTATTTTCGGTAAGTAAAAAGATTATTTTAGTCTATATTAACTTGTCCTATCGATCAAAGTAGTTGGACTGTAGATCACAGCAGATGAAAACTGCCCGAGGACTTGTTAACTGCTGTTAACTCAGTCAATTTTTTGTAGGTGATGGGCGTTGTAACAGTTGTTTTTGGTGAACTGGCCTCTAATGAATGCAAACTCACAGGAAATTTATGCTACAGTTTATTGCTTAAAGTACCAGTAACTTCAAACAATAAATATGAAGGTCTTTTACACGAAGAGCTTTCGGTACTAGCACATCGATCACATAATCAGCAACCGTACATCTCAGCGGCTGGAATAGTTAATATAGATCACGGTTTACTTATTCGTATAATTACCGTATTAATTACGTACATAATAGTACTTATTCAAATTTATAAATAAAAAAACCTGTAGCTTTCTGCAGCAGATGTTGGGAAACTGAAAGCACTTCTGCAAAATAAAAAATTAACATAATAGGTATTTAACTTAATTTAATTTAATTTTTAACTTAATTTAATTTTTAATTTAATTTAATTTTGAATGTTTTACTGTCTAATAATTTTTTTTATTTCCACGAGCTATAATTACTCGCATAATCAATACATTGATCACTTAGGAAACTCAACAATTTTAGCTATTAATATTGTTTTTGTTTAATTTGATCACAAACACTTAACTATATTATAACCTATATAGTGGTTTTGTTATCCACGTATTGAATTTTTACATTTAAAATTTTCTACGTTCCAAAAGATGACCACATTTATAAGTCCTATACATTCTATAGCAAACGTTTTAGGTTTGGAGCCTTCTCTGCATTTTATTAAGGACCGAAAAACTTTGTTTATATATAAAGGCTATTCCATGCTCTGGATTATACTTCTAACATTTGGATTAGTATTTGGCATTTATGGACGACTTTGATTTTTATTTTCTTTACTTCAACCGCATCCAAATCTTTTTCGATATTTGTTCTCAAATCGTTCTTTTCGTAATTACAGTTTTTGCAATTTATAAATCATTTTCCCACAATTCCATCGAATTTATAGAGCTTCGCAAAACTTGTAATAAAATAAATATTTTAGGAAACCGCAAAAATGAAATAAAAAAGAAGTTTAATATATTTTATTTGGAGTTATTCGTATCTCACCTATTCGTTTTAAGTGTAATAATTTATGATGTGAATATTACAGTTCAATATGTTGGTGCACGAATAGCATTATGTTTTGCAATTAGAGAGATAACTGTGTATTATGTTTACATAATAGTAATGCTGATATACACATACGTATCACTTCTAAAATCACACTTGAAGATAATTAATCAGTATTTATTTAATACCACAATTTTGGATATATGTGATATCAGGAGCAGTACAACCATTGGAGAAAACTATGTTGAAAATCTGATAGGTAAGATAAGATGGATCAGAAAATTACATTTTGAAGTGATTAAGTGTGTGAAAATTTTAAATTGCCTGTTTGGTTGGCAAATATTCTTCTTGGCGATCATAATTCTAAGTGAAATTCTGCGATGCCTAGAAATGTTCATTCAAATTACAATGGTGATGAACCTCACGATTTGTAAAACAGTGGAATTTTGTGTTATGGTTACTTTGCATTCGATATTATGGACTATTGTATATTTGGTAAGTTCCATCAACAAAACTTTTTGATCTGCTTTACCAAAAATTTTAGTTTATGGGAATGGTGTTAACAGTAATGTGCCACAAGACTACACAAGAAGCTGGCCGTACAGCGACTATATGCTACCAGTTGCTGTTAGATGTTCCACCAATAGTCAGTACCATGCAAGAACGAATAGTGCGTATTTTAAGGGAAGAATTATTGTTGCTGGCACAACAGGCAACTCGTCAGTGCCCTTATTTCACAGCTGCTGGATTTTTCAACGTCGACTACTCTATGCTATTAGGTTTTCTCGGCACAATTACTTCTTACGTAATAGTTTTGATACAAATTTATAAGTAAATGTATTATGTCGGAAACTGCAATCTGAAAACTGATCATATTGATAAAGTTACTTTAAATATAAAATAGTAATTCAGTAATTCAATTTGCTTATTCAGATATCCCCTTGTATTGCTCAAAAAGCTGGTATCGTGAATTGCCGACGTTACGTCACGTTGGCCTTACGTCACGTTGGCGTTACGTCACGTTGCCGTATTGCATTAAGCAGCCTTTTAAGTTTTAAGTTTTCTTTGTTAAATAAGTTTTGGTTGAAAAGAATGACAATTAATCTATTTCTGTTTTTGGCATAAATTTAGAAATAATTAATATATTTTTTAATTACTTTGCAAATTAAACAACTTCAGCTAAATAATTTTTTGCTATTTTATTAAGTACCTACGCACTTAACGTATTAATACAAATTGGATTATTTCAGTAGTATTATCTCCCACAACGGTTTTATGTTTCTTATGATGTGGTTTTAACATTTTGCAAATAGTAATTAAAGTAACTTAAAAGATGAAATTCTATCTTTGGGAAGAAAAAAATAATTTTTTAAGGCTTTTGCACCGTATAGCCAATGTTTTTGCTTTGGAGCCTGCTGAACATTTTTTTAGACAGCAAAAAAAAGTTGTTATGTACAGAACATATTCGGTAGTTTGGATTATCTTTCTAATATTTGGATTTGTGCTTAGCATTTATGGCAGATTTATTGATTTTTATTTTATTTATTTCAGTCACATCCAAATCTTTTTAGATATTTGTTCGCAAAGTGTATTTCTCTTAATAACAGTTTTTTCAATTTATAAATCGTTTGCCCAAAATGCTATCGAATTTATGATGCTTCATAGAATTTTTGACAAAATAAGTATTTTGAAATGCCGCACAAACGAAACCAACAACAACAATAAATTGTATTTTGAGTTATTCATAACACACGCATTTGTGTTAAGTTTAATAATTTATGAAGTGGTGGTTACGGTTCGAATTGTTGGCGTACGAATCACTCTATGTTACGTAATTAGATATGTAACTTTTTATTGTGTTTATATAATAGTGATGCTTATATACAACTACGTGTCATTTCTACAATTATGGTTGAAAATACTGAATCAGTGTTTAGTTGATACCAAAATATTTTATTTACCTGATAACAGGAGTATTACAACAAACCTGGTTAAGAAAATAGGATTGATCAGAAAATTTCATTTCGAAGTGATTAAATGTGTCAAGATTTTAAATTCCATATTTGGTTGGCAAATATTGTTTTTGGCAATCGCAATTTTAATTGAAATTTTGCGCTGCTTAGAGTCGGCTATTGAAATTAGAGTGACAAGGAAAGGTGACGAAATTTCGAAAAGCATGGTTGCTATGCATTCCGTATTATGGACTGCTTTATGTTTGGTAAGTTCAGACACAAAAGTAAATAGTTTACGGAATTTATCTAGCTTGAAAAAAATAATTATAGATTATGGGAATAGTGGTAGCTGTAACTTGCGAAAAAACTACTCGAGAAGCCCAAAATACAGCAACTATATGCTACAAGGTGTTGTTGGACGTTCCATCAATTTATAGTACCATCGAAGAACGAATTTTAAGAGAAGAATTAATGTTATTGACACAACAGGCAACTCATCAATGTCCTCGTTTCTCTGCGGCTGGATTTTTCAACGCAGACTACTCCATGCTGTTAGGCCTTCTTGGCACAGTTACTTCTTACGTAATTGTTTTGATACAAATTAATAAGTAACTGTAGAATGTCGAAATTATTAAATAATTCCTAGTTTGATCAGATTTGACCTAGTTGTTATTTTTAATTTTACCTATTCATCAAATTTTTCTAATTATATTTTTTTTAATTAATATATAACTTCGATCTTCAAAATTTTGCATTTCAGTTTACAATTTGTTATCAAATAAGTATCATATTTTCTCTATAATATTCTCTCTATAAAAATACTATTTTTCACTAATTATAGTAATTTTCACAGAATAAATTATTCACTTGGTAAATTTAATAACTTTGCAATCAATTTTTTTGCTTAATGTTTAAACAAACACTTAACTATATTAGTGCGCATAGCGCATACCTCTACCATTTTTCATTATTATGGTAGTTTTTAAACAGTCACTTGGTTTTTCATGTTCTGTGCTTAAAATAATTTAAAAATGAAATTACAAAACTATATAATGCCGCCATTATTGCATCTTATAGCATCCGTTTTTGGTTTTGAACCTCCTCTGCGTTTTACTAGAGACTACAAATATTTGGTTATATATAAAATCTATTCTATAATTTGGATTATATTTCTAATATCTGCATATGTGCTTAGCATTTATTGTCGATTTTTTTATATATATTATAAATATTTTAGTGTCGTCCAAATATTTTTAGATATTTTTTGTCAAACTATTGTTTTGGTACTAACGGTTTTTGCAATATATAAATCGTTTTCCCATAATGCTAACGAATTTATAGAGGTCCATGAAATGTTCGCCAAAATAAATATTTTGGAAAGTTGTAAAAACAAAGCAAAAGGGCAGTGCAATACATTTTATTTTGATTTATTAATATCACACATATTAGTTTTAAGTTTAATTATTTATGATGTGGCAATGTCGATTCGTAATGTTGGTGTTAAAATTTTTTTAACTTATATAATTCGGGAAATAACTATGTATTGTGTTTATATCATAGCAATGCTTATATACAGCTATGTAACATTTTTAACATTCCGCTTGAGGATACTTAATCAATATTTAATTGATACCAAAATTTTGAATGAATCTGATAACAGATATGATACAGCAATTGAGAAAAATTCAGCAGAAATTCTAATAAAAAAAATAAGATGGATTAGGAAATTACACTTTGAAGTGATTGAATGTGTAAAAATGTTAAACGATCTTTTTGGTTGGCAAATATTGCTTTTGGTAATCACAATCCTAATTGAAATTCTACGATGCTTAGCAGCGGCGATTCAAAGTATGATGAGGAAAGATGATAATACTTCCAAAACTTTAGTTGCTGTGTGTTCTCTATTATGGACTGTTGAGTGTTTGGTAAACTTAACTAATTTTTCTATAGACGAAAACGAAGCTAAAAGTTCATTCATTTTAGATTATGGGGATTGTGTTAACTGTAACTTGTGCAAGGACTACTCTAGAAGCTCAGCGTACAGCAAGCATATGCTACAAGTTGTTGCTAGACGTTCCGCCAATTTATAATACAAAAATCGCACAGGAACGTATTTTAAGGGAAGAATTAATTTTACTGGCACAACAGACAACTCATCAATGTCCTCACATTTCTGCAGCTGGGTTTTTTAACGTCGATTACTCTTTGCTTTTAGGGCTTTTCGGCACAGTTACCTCTTACGTAATTGTTCTTATACAAATTAATAATAATTAGTAGTAAATGTATAATTCCGTAGTAAACATTAAAATTATGCTCCTAGCTCTTATCTTTTCTTTAATCAAAGAAGAAATCACTGAAAGAGTCTGAAGTACAAGTAAAGCAAAATTTCAAGAAATCTACAAATGTAGATAATTATTTTCCGGTTTATGGTTCTGGTTAATTTTTGGTAAAATTCCAATTTATTTCTAATTAAAATTTAATGCAAATAAGCAGCCAACTCGTTTTCTTACTATTTACACCAATCGAGGTGCACATCAATCGATGTGCACTCCAATCCACTGGATATTACCGATTGAATAAAGATGTCCCCTATAATTAAATAAGATTAGGCAGTGGCGTAACAAGCAGGTGAGGGACCCGGTTGCGAAGTTGTTAACGGGGGCCCTGCTGGGAATTCCGACGATTTCCATACAATTCCAGTGATTTCCAAAGAATTCCTTCCAAACAAGGGCGTATATAGAGACCCCTCCCATATTTAATTGTATTAAAATTTGAAAATTATACCTTAATTCTTATCAAAAATATATAGATATGAGTTTTTATTTTTCAATTTTCTGAGATCTTCTTAATTTTTCTAAGATTATCTAGATTTCCTAAACTATCCTAGAATTTTCTGTGATTCCCTACTTTACAAGATTTCCTAAAATCCTGAATTTTTTTAGATTTTGGGTATTTTGCCAAGATTTTCTAGAATTTTCTACATTTCCTAAGATTGTAAAATTAATGAGATTTAAGGATTACATAAAATTTTTCCGGATTTCTTCAAATTTCCCGCTGGATTTTTACTAATAAGTGGAAAAGTGATGTAGAAATTATCATATGCAAAACTAAAGGGAAATCAGGGGAAATTTGAGGAAATCTAGATTATTACCTAGGTATAGACTATCTATTTTTGCTTTTTCCATTTTCAGAGATTTCAATGGCTTTAAAATTTTCTCGATTTTTCGAGATATCTTAAGATACCTTAGAATTTTCTATTTTCTAGAGTTTTCTGCATTTCTCTCAATTTCTTATTTACTGAAATTTTCTCGAGTTTACTGAGATTTTCTTGAAATTTCTGTGGATTTCTTAAGATTTTCTATATTTCTACAATTTTGCTAAATCGGTTTGGTGTGATGTGTTGGAATTTTCCAGAATTTCTTCAAATTTCCTTTCACTAGTGCACACTAGTGGAAGGGAAAATCGTGATATACAAAAGTGAAAAAAAATCCAAGCAAATTTTAGGATATCTTAGGTTTTAGGATATTTTTAATTAATCAATAGATAAATTCTTTTATTCCCTTTTTCAATTTTCTGAGATTTCCTTGGCTATTGGCTTTCCTAAGATTTTTTAGAACATTCTAAATTTCCCCTTTTCTAAGATTGCCTAGTAGAGGCATAAACAACGGGATATCAACGCCCTCCCATGAACCATAAAATACTTTACTACATTTTGTTAAAATTATGAAAATATCATATCGAAATACATAATAATATTCCACCCTTGGTTTTAGGTTTCAAAGCTGTATTAGATACTACAATGATTTCATAATTTTGAGATTTCTGCACAAAATTGTGTGCGAAATTGTCTATCATTGGTGCGCATGAAGGGATTAACGAGATTATTATCCCAAAAACTGTTAACTTTGGAGCCTGGGATCTAAAAGTAAAATAACAACATTTAAAACTCGAGCGGAGTCAAGGTCACGCGCACTAATGAAATAAAAAATTAATTTTTTGACTTAAATTAATTTATTGAATAAATCAGGATGTAAAAATCGCTCCAGACTTTTAAATATTTAAATAACAAATAATTGTATGTTATTTAATATATTATTGATTAGTTACTGAGGGGCCCGAACCCCATAGCCCCCCCGCCACTGGTTAATCGCGATATAACAATTACAGGGTTCCCACTTCTTTGGAAAATTGATGATTCTAACTATTATTATTATTTTCGAGTTTTGTTATATAAAATGTACTTTTTCTCTTCTTTTTTGTGGTCCAAACTATTTTTAGTAAGCAAAATTTTATGCGTTCTAAACAAATAAGGAAAACTTTTTTGAGAATGAAAATATTTTAAATTTTTGGTTTGGAAATGAAGCAGTATACAAATGCAAAATTATTTTAATTAAAATTCTAGTAGTTTTAAATTGAAAATAGAGCACCGAAAGAATGAAAACGTTTGGTTTATAAACAAAACTTTCTATACCAACTATACGTATTAGATTAACTTAATATTTTTCCACGTGGCGGCGCTTGGTTAATAATTATAAGTTTTTTCATAACTTTTTTTCCGTTTTAGGTGATGTGGATTGTGATAGTTATACTTGGTGAACTGGCAACTGGCAATGAAGGTAAGCATACTGTATGCTACAGTTTATTGCTTAAAATACCAGCAACTGCGAATGAAAAGTACCAACGTCTATTAGGTGAAGATGAATCCATTGTGCTTTAAATTTTTACTTGATTTTTTTTACATTGCTAGTTGTGGTTATTACATGCCGGATAATAGAGATGATCTGAAATTCTTAACTCGGATTCAGGCAAAAATAAATAAAGAAAAATCCATAGACTTCACTATGTGATTCACACTCGTGTGAAAACATCTCATCATGGATGACACGGAAAACTCCCCATAGACCACCACGTTGTTACAATACCTACCGTCACTCTATCTAGTAACTGCTATTTTGTAATTGCTCCCAAAGAGGAAACGATCGTAAATCACAACACAAATAAAACACATATATGTGGGTTAAAATTTTTAATTTTACATTGATTCTTGCACAGCTTACTACTTGTGGATTTGAATAAACATAATTATATACGAAGTCATTGTCCCCAACAATCCTAGAAGCATTTTATGACCAATATTGAAAAATCCTGCAGCCGAAAAATAAGGATGTCGATAGGTTGCCTGATGTGCCAGTAATATCAATTCTTCACGTATCATTCGATCAACTTTGTTAGAGCTTATTGCTTCAAGATCAAATAATAAATTGTAGCAAACATTTGCTGTACGTTTGGCTTCATTGGTGGCTATCTCACCTACTATGGCAATTGAGTTGCTCATAACCTGAAATAAAGTAAAAATACTCTTACTCACTTTTAAGTGAGATCAGTTAGTAATGCTACTAAATGCTCAATACAACCAACCGCACCACTGATAATTTTTTTAGTCTAATACTCACCCAAAATGCTATGATCCATGTTATATTGCAGAAAAGTATATTTGGAAATAAAGTTCTGTTCAGCTTTTTATAATATTCGTCTTTTGTAAAAATTTCTTTAATTACTTGATTAAAAAATTTCATGATTGTTGTCGATAGCGAGAGGTATATAAGGAATATTTGCCATCCAAATAACTTATTAAAATGATCAATGGTATCCGTTAGATCAGCATAAAGTTTTCGCATTTTATGGATGTCCCAAAAAACAATCCTAGTTTTAAACTGTTTGTATTTTTTTATATTTCCTACTAGATTGCTATTAACAATTTGCAACATTACTTTAAAGCTGTTTATGTAACTATAGACTAGCAAAACTAGAGTCACATCAAAATAGTGATTAAATTCGGTCCAAATAACGGTTACGAATGTGGTATTGGACCGTAGTTCAACAGAGGTAAACACGATAATGGAAGTACTGATGGTTAGCAAAATGTTACATACAATTATGACTGTGGTAAAATTCCCACATTGTTTGATTTTTACTTTGTAGGTATCGGCAATGTTTGAAAATTTCATTTGGAATTTTATATATAAGTCAGCTTTACACACTGTCAGTCTCATCACGGTAACGATTGTTTTAAGCAGTGATCCCAAAATATCTATGACTTCGATTATGATGTATCCTATATCTGCGGCAAGTGGTGAACTATTTATCTGGGCAAAAAATATTACCGAAATAACAACTATCGCCGAACATAAAAAACACACGCACAATTTATGAAAACTCCGAACTCCTAAGCTTTTGGTAAATATTGGAGGCAGGATTCCCAAACAAATTGCAAATATATTTATAATATTAAATTGGTTCATTTTTAGTTAGTTTTCGAATTCATATTGAAAGACATAGGTCTGTAATAAAATTAATTTTCATAAAAACCTGAAGTTGTCTGAAGGGAACAAAAGATTCCTATCTAATATCTATTCATTGTTCACTTCATAAATAATTTAAGATAGTGAAAGTCGGGAACGAATAAAGAAATATAATGAACAATTAGATGATTAAATTAACAAAATAAAGTAATCGTAACAGTTACTTGTGTACCAAGGGAGGAAAGAGAGTAAAATATTTTTAGACCAGACGGACATAATAAAAAAACATAGTAATATATTGACATTGCTAGAATACTAATTTGGTTCATTATCAAACCGATTTCAATTAAATATTAAATTAGATAAAAATAATTAAAAAGACAAAAACAAAAAAAACAAAAAACCTAAACAGAGATTAGTTTTAAAGAAATTAAATTAGCAAAATTAAAAAATTAAATAATATTATATAGGTACTTAATTGTTGTGAAAGAACACTTTTGGTAAAATGCGATTGGATAGTTAGATAGTAGAAAAATTAAAAATGTTTTAACTTTTAAACCTATTAGGTGTAAAGTTATTGGTCAACTTCGCCCAGCAACGACCTCTATTATTTAAGAAAGGTAACAACATGCCAGACTGGTTGCCTACAGCTGAATTATATCAACGTCTCTCCTAAAAAAATAACATTCTTTTTTAATTCCATTGTTAATTAAACCACTGTATCGATTTTTAACGTAGCGGGTACATTTAATTTTGCCTTATAACATTACATGATTGATACACTCATTAGTGCTAATATAGAGCTTGTTCGCGGAGGTAGTACCAAAACAATGGCTTATCCAAGTAGCCAAAATAACTTAAAATTTCTTAATCCGTTAAATAAAATTGCTTTGATTCTTTGTTTAGTTCCACCTTACGGCTGCAAGTCGCTGGTGTACTACAAATATTATGCGATTTTCACCGTCGTTTATTTACTTTGCTCGAACGGTTTTTCATTTTATAGAAAATTTGAGACGCTCTTTCTGATGATCCATCCGACACAAATTGTACTAGAAT
Organism: Cantharis nigra; assembly: GCA_958510845.1. Lineage (NCBI taxonomy): Eukaryota > Metazoa > Arthropoda > Insecta > Coleoptera > Cantharidae > Cantharis > Cantharis nigra. Next base: position 44,481,022 of record OY294030.1, on the reverse strand, counting down.
CGATTTTGCAGTTGGCGCAACTTTTGTCCGTTTTGCTGGCTGTATGTTCTTCGTTCTTTCAAAACAAATTGAATTACAGGCATATTTTCTTACTTTTTGTTGATGTCGATGGAAAATTGGCTAGCTTGAGAAATAATTCGTTGACCCAAAATTATTGCAGATTTTATTTCGAGCTTTTCGTGGCCCACATTATAATTATTTTCCTAATTTGTTTCGATTCGGTTATTGTGATCATCACAGTAGGAATAGAAAATTTTTTTATGCAACTTGTGCGCGAAATTGCGGAGTATTACAATTTGATCATTTTTTTATTGATATATAATTACGTTCTTGTTACGAAATTGCGATACGTGAATATTAATGAGTATTTGATGAGTCTGAAACATAATGTATCTCAGTTATACGATGAAAAATGTATAACCGTACAAATGCATTATTCGAGTGTAACTCGGGATATTTTAAAAATTCGTGTGGTTTACAGTAAACTGAACGAAGTAGTGAAAGTACTCAATAAGCTGTTTGGATGGCAAATTTTATTTTTAGTGATGTGCATAGGATTGGAAATACTCGAAGTTATAAGTGCAATAATCTTGTTTACATACGCCGATATGATACAATTTATGGGACACGAGTTGGGTGTGCAGTTTATAGCAATCTATAGCTCATTATGGTGTAGTACTTTTATGGTAAGTAGCAACTGACGAACTGGAGAATTCGGCTATACTCCTCATGTAGCACGAATGTTCCCGCAATATTGAGCCAATATTGAAAATCAATATTGGTCCAATATTCAAATGTGGATATTTTCCAATATTGACGCAATGTTGGTTCAATATTGATTTACTATATCGAGGTAATTTAGAACAAAACCCAATAATAGCAATTAAAAATATGAAACACTTAAATTAATTAATTACTAAAATATTGTGTTATTGTCCAATTAACTCTAATAACGTAATAACGCACTGCAAATATTTATTCTCACTTAGGTATTGAAATTATCTGGACAAGAAGTATTTTTGTTAGTTGAATATTTTACGCGAAGCTAGAAAATAAGCCATGAATGGATTACAGATTATAAACAACATTGGGGTGATGTTGGCGATATTGCCTCCAAACAAACCAAAAACTTCAAGATGGTTGTCTATTCATAAGATGTACGCTGTTGTTTTAAGCTTGATTTATGGAATTTTGGCGACAATTTCGTTATATAAAAGATACTATTATAATTTTAATTTACAAAGCCACCAAAATCTTATTATACTTGAAGCAATTGTTGGTACTGTGTCTGCAACAACTGTATGTGTATCAATACTGCGGTTGTCCATCTGGAACAACGAATTGTATCAAATATTTGTCAAATATTTGATCAATTGTCATTATTTTAGTAAAATAAGCAGGAAAAAAAATATTTTTATTCATGTTGTGTTAATATTTTCTCACCTATTTTGGATAACGTTTCTTGCAATATCTTATTTTTATTATATAAAAAAGGATCACTTGTTAATATTTTTAACCTACATGATAAGAATAAGTGACGATTATTACGCTACAATTATAATTTTATTGATATGCAATTATATATTATTTTTAAAATTTCAATTTAAATATTTCAATTATTATCTAGAAAACAATTTTAAAAAATCCAAAAACGAAAAAAATAAATTTAATGAGATTCGTAAAATCAGAAAAGTCTACTGCGTTTTGACAAAGTTGGTTCAAAATTTTAATAATCTCTTTGGTTGGCAAATATTGTGTTTATGTTTGACTATAACAGTTTCGCTTTTGCAAATTTTGGACTACACCATTGTCATGGCATATTATGGAGGCGCTAGTAGATGGCAAGAAGTTGAAGAATTTTCTAACGAGTTCATGTTAGGCTTCATGTTCCTGTGGTTTACATCATATTTGGTGAGTTCTTAACAATTAAAATTTGACTTTAGGACTGATTGCCAGAAATTGATTGAACGCTTGCGCAAACGCCGTCCATTAAATTTTGCTCATATTACGTAAACAATAAGAGTGGTTTCCATGATTATATTTCATGGTTGACTTTCCGTGCCTTCTGTGTGGGCTTGCCAATCCTTCAGAAATAAACAAAAAATTTGCCATCACAATGGTACTGTTGCCACAAAAGACTCCAAAAATGCATTTTCACCGCATTTGGAGTGAGTTTATTAAGTTTTTTTAATCATAAAAATCTTATCACTAAATATTTAAGTGAGTCAGGGTAATGTAACAGTGCAAAGACCTTCAAATGAAACCTCATGCTCTTCGCTGATAATTTGATTAATTATATTTTTGCCAATTGTTTTTTTCAATTAATTCTTTTTAGCACTCTATTGATGGTATACTTGTAATATAAAACTAATTTCTAAAAACCCAATTAATATAATTTTTAGTTAAAAAGACAATTATTTCTAATTGAAATTATTATGCGTGTAAAGAGCGGTGAGTTTAAAATTACTTGAATACATTACATAATTAACTTTGTAAATGTACATACTAATAATCTTGAATATAATTTTATATTATTAGTATTGAAACTGAAGTAACAAAAACCATATAATTTCAAAATGAATTGTGAAGTTGTTAATAAATTTGTGATAGCTTTGGCATTGTTGCCTCCATGGCGTCTGGAAAATAATACAAAGTTTAACTTCCATCGTTGGTACGCTTTTACTCTTGCTTGGCTTTTCCTCATCTTAAGTGCATTTTCTTTAAATGAAAGGTTTTCGTCAAAATATGTCAATTTAATCCCTTGAATAATGTGCGTAGATATTATTGTCAACGTTGTATGTGCAATTGCACAATTTGTTTATATAATCCGAATATCTGTAACAAAAATCAGTTTATTCCAAAAATTTTCGCATTATTTGACCGACACTTCATTTTTTGAAAACGTCGATAAACAAAGTAATTTTAAAGTGTTTAGTTTGATTATTATTATACATGCTTTTATAATTTTATATATAACCAACTCCATTTTAATTGCTGCCGAAAACAAAATTTTTCATATTTACTTTAAATATTATCCAACAAAATTATTTGAATATTATTACAGTGTGATAGTGGGTTTCGTCATTCATTACTTTGCGATTTCACTAAAATCACGCTTTAAATTTATCAATATACTTCTACGGAATCAAATTGGAATATATTCTAAGGAAAGAGGTCGATGCAACTCGGAAAATATTTTATCGAAAATTAAAGATGTCAGAAAATATTACAACGAACTCTTAAATTTGGTTCAAATCTTTAACGAATTATTTGGATGGCAAATACTATTATTGTGCTTGCTAATATCTGTATCGTGTTTACAAATTATAGCAACTACTATTTCTATATTATGTGGCAACGTTAATTTCGAAGTCGTTAAAAGTTTGGGAGTGTTTATCAATTTGACCGCTTCAGTTTTTACAATATCGTGGTGCGTTATTTTTGGGGTAAGTAATAATAAATAACTTAGTTTAAATTTAAATCCTGGTTAATTAAAATCTTACTTCGCTTAAAGTGAGCTAGAACATACCTATTCCCTCTACTAAAACTTCATTTTGTTTTTTCTTTATTCTTGTATAATATATAATATAATAATTGAGTTTGAATGTGAATGTGAATAGCATAAATTTAGAGCTTTTGTCGATGCTTTAATTTATTATTTGTGGATGATAACAAAAGGCTAAGGGTACTTGCCAATTATTAAACCGTTGATAAATTTGTTATTCCAGTACGTTATTTGGTAGTGCTACAAATTAACGTCGACGATATTCGATAAAACATCAGAAAAAAAAATGAGAAAAACTCATTTCCGCAACGGTTATGCAGATATGCAACCGTTACATCAAATTTCGTCATTTCTTGCATTAATTCCATTTCTAAGAGAAAAAAGTTTCATGTGGCATAGAATTTACCCAATATTAATTCTTTTGATTTTCAATGCAATGGCAATTTATTCAATTTATTATCAGATTTTTCACTACTACTACAGGATCAGCTCAACAGGGAGGGCTTTATCGTTTACAGCAAGTATTTCTAATATAGTATACATCAATTTCACAGTTGTAACAGTTACCTTACTTGGAGTCAAAAAAATTAACAAATTTATTAAGCTTCTTTTCAATTTTCCCACTTTAAAAAATAAAAACCAAAATTTCGTTTGGGCTCAACTATTAACTATTAATTTATTCTACATAAGTTTTGTAACTTATATTTCATGGGTAGTCCTTACTGTTTCTGATATTAGCCTTCTCTTGTCTTTCTTTCATATAATTTTTACTAATTACGCAACTTTTATATCAATTTTATTATTGTCTAATTATGTATGTTTAATAAAACATCGTTTTCAATACATCAACCGAGTCTTGGAAAAGTTAAACTACCGCAAGGATTTAGTCGGAAATACTCAAATTTATAGTTCAAAGATCCGCGTAATGAGAAAAACTTTTGCCGAATTAAGCGAACTGATCAAGAATTTTAATAGTATTTTTGGATGGCAAATTTTCAATTTGGTTTTATCTACGGTGATTTCATTTTTACAAAATATTAGTGCTATCATGTATTTACTGGACCCGAATTATTTCAACTTTTCAATGAGAATATTTGCAATGACGATGATATGGTGTTTACTGCTATTGGTAAGTTATTTTCAAAATTTCTAAAATTATCAGCAATTAACCAGGGTGAATCTGTATTTTTTTGAATGCATATTAGTCTAAAAATTAATTATTATAGTCGCTGTGACGATTACGGATGTAATCAGAAGACCTATAAATTTTAAAGTTCAAAACGAGTAACTATTTTACTTGATAAAACAATATTTTACGTGAAAGAAATTACCGTCAATTAAATATTAACCAATTTGATAATTTAATTGATTGCAATTTTTTTTAGTAAAACGTTTTTATTATGTCGTTCATACGAAATATGTGTTACTTTAATTTCTCGACTTATGATGTATAAAAAATTGCGTGCGAAAACAATACTGTTTTCCAACTTCTAATAAATAGAGTAATATTAATTATTGTTCTAACATATTTTTTGCTGAAATTTAAATTTAATTAAAATTAAGTAATATCGAAATTGGAATTCCATTTCATATTAATTGTTCCAATTATTTGCAAGTAAGCATTAGTTCAATTTGATCCGTGAAGCTGAAACTATAAAATCAATTTATCTAGTCATGCATCGTTTCGGAGTCATTAACAAACTTGCTGTGATGTTAGCCATATTACCATTTGAAAAATTTCAATTTCGCGGTGTCTATGCTCTTATTATTGCTGTAATTTTCCTAATCGTAAGTGTACTTTCGATTTATGCAAGATTTACTTCCGATTATGCAGAAATTCATCCGACAATAGTTGCTGCGGATGTTGGTGTTAGCGTTGCCTTCTCGGCAGCTCAATTTTGCTACGTAACCACAATATCTCTGTGGAAATTCAACTTGTTTAAAACATTTTCCAGTTTTCTGACTGACAACAGTTTTTATCAAAACATCAACAACGAAGTTCCTTTTGATTTCTATATCAAATTGATAATCTTCCATACCTTCTTCTTTTCACACTTGGGATATAGCATATACATTGCCGTACACTTTGAGTTTGTTTCTTCTTTTTTAAGATATTCTGTCAGAATCATAGAACTTTATTATACTGTGATAATGGTTATATTAATTTTAAAATACGTTGTATTATTAAAATCTTATTTTGTCGTCATTAACAAATTTTTGGAAGATGAAACTGTCTCAGATAATAAAAGATTACAAAACATCACCCAAATACGGAAATTTTATGGACAAATGTCCAACTCAGTCGAATATTTCAATCAGTTATTCGGATGGCAAATCCTGTTGCTATATCTAACCTTATTTGTTGCTTTTCTAGAAATATTAGGAATCATAATTTGTATTTTGTGTGGGAATGTGGATACTCTTATGCTCAAGAAGTTCATTCCGTTTCTCGATCCGGTTGCGATAACTTTTAGTTTATCCTGGTGCTTTATTTATATGGTAAGTACTTTAAATATCATTTCACCATTTAATTATTAACAAAGAACAAAATTGAATTCATACCATTTATTACAACAATTAACTCTATTTTATAGTTCAACAAAGAACTTTTTTTTTTGTTGATCTATAATTTTTTAGGTCTTATTTTTACACGAAAACATTTATTTTATTCACAATATCTTAGAAAACCAAAAAAATACATCAAACACTTTTCAGAACTAAAATCTTTTTAAGTTATCACATGTAAAATACACTGTAAGAAAACGTTTTCACCATACTATAACATCATCAGGCGATGAATTAGAAAGAAAATTATGAGAGAATCCATTAAATATTGTTCGAGGTGCTAGGGGCAGGTACTTTTAAAAAAAGAAGAGATATTTTGAAAGTCATTACAATAAAAGGGGGTTGGTGTACAAACATATGCGTTCTAATAGGTTCGAATAAGGGGGTGGGGTAATTATTTATTAAAAATGTTTAATAAAGGTGAATTGTTTAAATCCGATTGACTATTTAATAACAAAGGTGAATATTTTAATTTATTTATTTCTAAAGTTTCTAAACATTCTAATTTTTTACTTTCTTTAAATCGTGCTTGGAAAGATCTACCTGTATGACCGATATATTTTTGAGAGCATTCGCAAGTGATCTCATAAACTCCTGATTTAGTTAAAATATCTGACTTTGATTTAGCGTTATTAATAAATTTTTTAAGTTTATTGTTTTAAAAGCGATATTGAAATTATGATTCAAATATTTGACAAGTTTTTCCGACTTTCTTCCGACAAAGGTTAAAATTTACGTTAGATTTATTAAGAGTAGTGGGGTATATTGAATTGACTAGTTTTTTATGTTTGATCTGACTAAGTAAATTATCAATTAATTTGACCTGGTATCCATTAGAAATCGCGATAAATGTAATTCTATCTAATTCTTTTTTTAAATTTTCTTTACTGAAAAGAATTTTGGTTAAACGATTCCGAAAAGCACGAAAAGAGACAATTTTATGTGAAAAGGGATGCTCAGAGCTGCTATGAATTACCGATCCAGCTTCTGTTGGTTTATGAAAGATATCAAACGAATGAATGTTGTTAATTTTAGAGATTGTGAGGGTCCAGGTAAGTAATCTTATTATTAACTTCAATTTCTTTAGAGAATTTAATATTCGCGTGTTGCTTATTAATAAAATTGAAAAGTTTATCTAATTGTCTAAGGGAGCCATTGAAACAAATAATAATATAGTCAACATATATCTATACCAATAAATTATAAACTTTTTAAAATTGTAATTAAGAATTTTAGTTTCGAGATAATCCATAAAAATATTAGCAAATAAACAGGACAGGGGATTTCCCATTGGTAAACCATCTTTTTGACGGTAAAGTTTGTTATTAAATTTAAAATAGTTTTGCTTAAGGCAAACATCTCAAACATTTCCTAATTTTTGATTGTAACTTCTTAGTATATTAAATTATTTAAAATTGATTTTGTGTTAAAGGGTATAGCCGGGTTTATATGGGAAATCTGCTTTTGCGGCCTTTTCGACTCATACTTGGGGGATCGTTTTGGTATCAAATAAAAATAATTCAGCCAAATTTTCAGCTCTTTATCTTAAACGGTTCCCGAGTTTTTCAAGAAAACCTCTTTTTTTAATTTTTTTTTTTTTTAAATAGTAAAATTCAAAATTAATGGATGGTTATTTTTTTGCTAATTCTTAGAAGTAAAAGACAAGAAAAAATACTTTGGTCATGATTATTAAACAAAAAGCCGATTTTCGGTGAAAGAAATAAAAGTTAAATCTTATTTTTTAACACCTCTCTGAAAAGTGTCACTCACCAAATTTTGTCAGATAATGTCTTTTATCCTCCCTTATACTCATGAATTTTTTTGATTTTTTTGAAGTGGTGCAACAATATGACAAAAATTAAAAAGTAATTATTTTGTGTAATTTTGCATTTAAAGAAACTTATATATTTTTCACATTTCACTTTTGCGGAAGTAAAGTACTATTTTTTTTTATCTAAAATTTTGCTTATATACATTGATTCCTACGACAAATTACTAGACGTTTAAGGTAAACGAGGTGGGGCACAAGGGGAAATTTTTTTTCTCGGTTTTTCGATATCTAGTGCCGTTTTCGAATTATTGTAAATTCTAAATCTCAAATTTAGCTATTAACCAATGTAATTTATCATTTGCAGCAAAATTGTGAAAAATAGTATATAGGGTGCCGAATGAGTTAGCCGAATATAAGAAATTTATTTATACAAATATCTGCTTTACTAATTATTTTAGAGAAAAAATTTAAAACACAAAAATAATGAAGAAATACAAACTATTAATGAGATTTAATGCTCATACGAATGAGCAGTAGATTTCATCAAACTTTTACTTAAAAAGTCAAAAAATGCTTTTGAAATTGCTAAAAGTTTCATTTATCAGACTGGCCATGCAAGTTTCCAAGGTAAGTATTTTTGATAATAGAAATTAAATTGAATTTTTTATTACATGGCTAGTACGATAAATGAAAATTTTAACAATTTCAAAACCATTTTTTGATTTTTTAAGTAAAATGTAGATAGAACCCAATGCTCTTATCATTCGTAGATATTACATGTTAATTTCCTATGTTCGGCTAACTCATTCAGCACCCGGTATACGCCTCGGGACTAATGTTCTTTTCATCCCGTTTGCGATTTTTGTACTCGGCTAACACCTAGTGCAAAAACCTTCGCACGTGGGATGAAAAGTAGTACCTTAGTCCTATGATGCATAATATACTATTCTATGGTTAAAAAATGTATAAAAATTTTTTTTTGCCGAAAATTAATAATTACATTAATTAGAAAACATTTTTAATCGTTTTACTGCAAAGTGATTGCATAAAGACCATTAGAAATGATATAACTGTAAAATAATTTGAAAAAATTTCTAAGTATTGAAAAGATTAACCTTACTCAGACCAGGATTTACGATCTATTTTGTATGGAATTATTACATTTAATGTCAACAATTTATGACAATTTTGTTAAACAGTATCGATAATATACTTTATATAATAACTTTCCTGATTGAAATTTTTGTTTCTATTGTTTTAAAACTGAAAAATTATTCCCAATAATACGGAAAAATTATATATAAGTATAGGTAGTAGTTATCTTTAAGAGTAAAGCATGGAAACAAGATTTTTTAAACGTCTCCTTAATCAGTTTTCACATACTATGTTATTTTAAGCAGGATATGTCTTAATTTTCTATGGTTTTCTCTGTTTTTTCTCTGGTGAAGATATATTTTCAGTAAAAAAAATTTTATACTCTTTTTAACCATAGAAAACATATAAGTTTGTTTAAATGCAAGATTACAGAAAAACATTACATTTTAATTTTTTTCATATTGTTGCACCACTTCAAAAAAATCGAAAAAATTCATGAGTATAAGAAAGCATAAAGGACATTTTCTGACAAAATTTGGTGAGTGACACTTTTCAGGAAGGCGTTAAAAAATAAGATTTAAATTTTATTTCTTACGCCAAAAATTGGCTTTACGTTTAATAATCATGACCAAAGTAGTTTTTCATGTCTTTTACTCCTAAGAATTAGCAAAAAAAACACCATCCATTAATTTTAAATTTTACTATTTAAAAAAAACTAAAATCAAAAAACGAGGTTTTCTTGAAAAACTCGTGAACCGTTTAAGATAAAGAGCTGAAAATTTGGCTGAATTATTTTTATTTGATACCAAAACGATCCGCCAAGAACGATTCAAAAAAGCCGCAAGGGCAGATTTCCCATATAAACCCGACTATACCCTTTGTTTTCGTCTCATGGAAATTAATTCACCGACTGAGCGAGAGAAAAATGTTAGCGTGATAAATAAATAAATATTTTATTTAAATTGTTGAGTATAGAAAAGGTATACTTCCATATTATGGTATTTTTGAGACCCTGGCATGTTTGATATTGTTCCATTCTCGTTTATCTTTTGTTTTATTTTTTCAGTCACTCACGTCCAAGGGAGCTAAGTCTTATTTTACTGCACTCTTTCAACTGTTTTTTCTTTTTACTTCCTAAAATTCCTAATCCCATACCTTCCTTTGTGTTCTTTTCCCATGTAATTCTTCTATTTCTCTGTTTGTTCTTCTTATTTCCAACGTCATCTGTTGTTGTTTTCTCAGTATCTATACCTCGCATCCGTAAGTCACCAAACAGAGTTATAAATTAATTAAATTTTTTTTTGTTAGTATAAAGAGTATGCCTGCTCTTTAATATTTTAAACATTTAGTCGATTGGTTTTCCTTTCAATATTATTTATATAAATTAAAAGGTATCTTCAATTTGTCAAGTATATGTACTACAATGAGTATAAAAATAAAAATACAAATACAAATATTTATACTAAATAATTATCATTAAGGTAATACTATACCCGATCATTTTAACTTTACATATCGAAATGATTTCTCGAATTACAACTAACGATTGCGATAATATAAAACCATTGTACAACATATCTGCATTTTTTTGCTTAGCACCCAGTAAAACTAGAAAACCGTCATGGCATTCGACACTTTCAATCGTAATTCTGCTAGTTATCGACATGTTCGCAATTTGCACTTATGCAATTTTTTTTAATAAAGAAAATAAATTACTTATTAACATCATTACTTTTGGGCATGTAATTCGTTTTATACTATCATTTTCTATATTATTGTTTGTCAATATATCTGTAATAAATTTGTCGTTATGGAATAGGAAGAAATACATAAAATTTTTGGATATTCTTGCAAAATATCCCGTTAAGGGGGTAAACCTAATTTGGATCCAAATCGCAGTATTTAATTTTGTTTATGGATTATTGATGGTATTTAATATTAAAATTTTTACTGAAAACAATCAAATAGTATATAACACATTTCCCTTTGTCCATATTCCGTTTTTGTTAATCTACTTAACATTGTCTTCATGCTTGCTAATGGTTAATTACGTAGTTTTATTAAGAGCCCGTTTTAAAATGATCATCTGCAGATTAATGGAAATTTTTGCAGTTGATTTGAAAAGAGATTGCTTCACCATTTATAACAAAAACATAAGAAAATCTAGTAAGGACAGGTCAAATAACGTAAAAAACGTTAGAAAAACTTATACGGTGTTGAGCAAAACTGTGAAGTGGTTTAATCAACTTTTTGGTGTACAGATTCTTATGCTATATTTGGTTATCTTCGTGGGAATTATAAGTTGTATTAATGGAGTTATCATCTGTATAAAAGCAGCAGTTACTAACAAATTTAAAGATGATAATCCACTCGCTTCGGTCGATTTACTCACTACCTTTTTTTTATGGATATCTGTTATTGTGGTAAGTTTTCTAAATATTACTTTATTATTGAAAATAACTAATATCTGACTTGGTTGCTAATTCATTCAAGATAATATAATTTTACAATGTTGGAAAAAATAAAATACGTAATTTATTTAAATAAAACATTTAACATAAACTCCGGTTTAAGTCGCCGGGGGGGTCTTAATGCCAAAAAACCTTTCTCGATAGAAAAATAGATCGATGGTTCAGGAGTATATTCAAGGGCTGATTATGATGATTTTCTATCTTAGGCAATACCGAATGAGCTAATATAATAATCAATTCGTACAGAACACTTAATTCCATATCGTGATATCTGAGTTAGACTGTAAATATTTATGTTTGTAGTTCGATAATATGGCTAGTACATGAAATTATAGTGTGGGGCTTGTGAATAAACACAAATAAAATAGTTTTTATTAATATAATAAGGATTATTGAATATATTAATCGCTGAGAACGTTTTTAATCGAATTAATCAAGTAGTATGTTAACTTTGGTGTGCATAGGATTGGAAATTCTCTAAGTGCAGTAATCTTGTTACGTAAGCCGATATGATAAAACTTATGGGACACGAGTTGGGTGTGGAGTTTATAGGTTTGCTCCACCACACAGTTCTCTCCAGTTCTAGGACCATACCCAAGCTCTTTAACTAAAATTTTGAGAATTAAAGATTATTTTCGTTAAAATTTTTACTAAAAAGTTTGCGTATAGTCTGAGAACTGGAACAAACCTTATAGAAATCTATTTATCATTATAGAGTAGTACTTGAACTGGATAATTCGGTTTAGAGTTTTCTGATATAAAAAAGGATACTGTTATACTATACTCGCTCCGCTCGCTACGACTTAAATAATAGTAATTAAAAGTATAAAACACTTAAGTTAATTAATTACTAAAATATTGTTTTATTTGCCCAATTAACTCTAATCATTCTAATGACGCACTGCAAATATTTATTTTCACTTATTGAAATTATCTGGATAAGAAATATTTTTGTTAGTTGAATATTTTACGCGAAGCTTGAGAAAAAGCCATGAATGGATTACAAATTATAAATAACATTGCGGTGATGTTGGCGATACTGCCTCCAAACAAATCAAAAACTTCAAAATGCTTGTCCATTCATAAGCTGTACGCTGTTGCTTTAAGTTTGATTTATGCAATTTTGGCGACAATTTCATCATACAAAAGATATTATTATAATTTTAATTTACAAGGCAACCAAAAACTTAATATAATTGAAACAATTGTTGGGATTGTGTCGGCAACAACGGTATGTGTATCAATACTGCGGATGTCGATCTGGAACAACGAATTGTATCAAATATTTGTCAAATATTTGATTAACTGCCATTATTTTAGCAAAATAAGCAGAAAAAAAAATATTTGCCTTTATGTTCTATTATTATTTTCTCATCTATTTTTGTTATCGTTTCTTGCATTATCTTATTTTTATTATATAAAAAAGGATCGCTTGTTAATATTTTTAATCTATATGATAAGAATAAGTGACGATTATTACACCACAATTATAATTTTATTGATTTGCAATTATATATTATTTATAAACTTTCAATTTAAATTTTTTAATGATTATCTAGAAAATAATTTAAAAAAATCCAAATTCGAAAAAAATAAACATGAGATTGGTAATATCAGAAAAGTTTACTGCATTTTGACAAAGTTGATTCAAAATTTTAATAATCTCTTTGGTTGGCAAATATTGTGTTTATGTTTGACTATAACAGTTTCGCTTTTGCAAATTTTGGACTTCACTATAGTCATGGCATACTACGGAAGTGATAAAACTTGGCAAAAAGTTGAAGACTTTTCGAATGAGTTCATGTTAGGCTTTATGTTCGTATGGTTTTCAACATATTTGGTGAGTTATTAACAATTAAAATTTAAGATTGGGACTAATTGCCAAACTTTGATAGAACGCTTGAGCAAACGCCGTTTATAAATTTTTACACAGATTTCAGCTAGATATTTAATTAATTAAAATTATGTAAACAATAAGAGTGGTTTTCAGGATTATATTTCATGGTTGACTTTCAGTGCCTTCTGTGTGGGCTTGCCGATCACTTAAAATGAGTTCTACACAAATAAACAAAAAATTTGCCATCATGATGGCACTGTTGCCACAAAAAAATTCAAAAATTCATTTTTTGACGTCCAGTTTTTTAAGTATAAATATATTTTTCTTTTTTTTTTTCGTTAAAATCTCGTTTTAAAGTTATTAACAATTGCTTTAGGATTCAACTGAATAACGAAACGAAACGAAATAACAAATAACGAAGTAGATATTAAAAAATATTAGAACAGTTTAATAAATTTAGTTAAAATTTTTAACCAATTGTTTGGATGGATAATTGCAATTCTAATTTGTGTGCTTTATGGCAAAAGCGACTAGGTGATTCTTCAAGAACTGCAGTTAATTTTTTTTAATTATAAAAATCTTATCCCTAAATATTTAAGTGAGTCACGCAAATGTAGAAGTGTAAAGACCTTCAAATGAAACCTCATGCTCTTCGCTGATAATTTGATTAATTTTATTTTTTCTAATTGTTTTATAGAATTAATTCTTTTTAGCACTCTATTGATGGTATACTTGTTATATAAAACTAATTTCTAAAAACCCAATTAATATAATTATTAGTTTAATAACCAATTATTTCGAATTGAAATTATTATGAGTGTAAAGAGCTGTGAGTTTAAAATTACTTGAATGGATTACATAATTAACTTTGTAAATGTACACACTAATAATCTTGAATATAACTTTATATTATTAGTATTAAAACTCAAGTAACAAAAACCATATAAGTTCAAAATGAATAGTGAAATTGTTAATAAATTTGTGATAGCTTTGGCATTGCTGCCTCCACGGCGTCTAGAAAATAATACAAAGTTTAACTTCCATCGTTGGTACGCTTTTACGATTGCTTGGCTTTTGCTCATCTTAAGTGCATTTTCTTTAAATGAAAGATTTTCGTCAATATATCTCAATTTAATCCCTTCAATAATGTGCGTAGATATTATTGTCAACGTTGTATGTGCAATTGCACAATTTGTTTATATAATCCGAATATCTGTAACAAAAATCAGTTTATTCCAAAAATTTTCGCATTATTTGACCGACACTTCATTTTTTGAAAACGTTGATAAACAAAGTAATTTTAAAGTGTTTAGTTTGATTATTATTATACATGCTTTTATAATTTTATATATAACCAACTCCATTTTAATTGCTGCTGAAAACAAAATTTTTCATATTTACTTTAAATATTATCCAACAAAATTGTTTGTACATTATTACAGTGTAATAGTGGGTTTCGTCATTCATTACTTTGCTATTTCACTAAAATCACGTTTTAAATTTATCCATATACTTCTACGGAATCAAATTGGAATATATTCTAAGGAAAGAGGTCGATGCAACCCGGAAAATATTTAATCGAAAACTAAAGATGTCAGAAAATATTACATCGAACTCTTAAATTTGGTTCAAATCTTAACCGAATTATTTGGATGGCAAATACTATTATTGTGCTTGTTAATATCTGTTACGTGTTTGCAAATTATAGCCACTTCTATTTCTATATTATGTGGCAACGTAAACTTCGAAGTCGTTAAAAGTTTGGGAGTGTTTATCAATTTGACCGCTTCAGTTTTTACGATATCGTGGTGCGTTATTTTTGGGGTAAGTAATAATAAATAATTTAGTTTTAATTGAAATCAAATAATCGGTTCTGAAACTCCCGATTAATTAAAATCTTTACTTCACTTAAAGTGAGCTGGAACATACATATTCTCTCTACTGAAAATGTTTTTTATATTCTTTATATTCTTGTAGTTAGAATAATCAACATTTATTTTTTTGTATAATAATTAATTGGCGTTAGATATTAATGCATACTTGAAAAATTATCATGAGTTTGAAT
Source organism: Cantharis nigra (assembly GCA_958510845.1). Taxonomy (NCBI): domain Eukaryota; kingdom Metazoa; phylum Arthropoda; class Insecta; order Coleoptera; family Cantharidae; genus Cantharis; species Cantharis nigra. Next base: position 44,465,713 of record OY294030.1, on the reverse strand, counting down.
AGCATCAATTTTGAGCTTTTGTCGATATTTTAATTTAGTATTTGTGAATGATAACAAAAGGCTTTTATTATTGCAGGAAATTGAATAGGGTACTTACCAATTATTAATGTCGGGATATATTGTAATTCCAGTAGGTAGTTTGGTGGTGCTACAAATTAACGTCAGCTACGTTCGATAAAAAGAAAATGAAAACACATTTTCGCAATGGTTATGCCGATATCAAACCGTTACATCATATTTCGTCATTTCTTGCATTAATTCCATTTCTGACAGAAAAAAATTTTATATGGCATAAAATTTATCCAATATCAATACTTCTTATTTTCAATGCATTGGCAATTTATTCGATTTATTTTCAGTTTTTTTACTACTATAGCATGATCAGTGCAACAGGGCGGGTTTTATCCTTTACATCAAGTATTGCCAATATAGTATATATCAACTTCACCGTTTTAACAGTTACTTTACTTGGAGTCAAAAAAATTAAAAAATTTATTAAGGTTCTTTTCAATTTTCCCACTGTGAGAACTAAAAATCAAAATTATGTTTGGGTTCAATTATTAATTGTTAATTTATTCTACATAAGTTTCATTACTTATATTTCATGGGTAGTCCTTGCAGTTAGTGGTACTAGCTTTCTTGTGTCTTTCTTTGATGTAATTTTTACAAATTACGCAACTTCTATATCTATTTTATTGTTGTCTAATTACATAAGTTTAATAAAACATCGTTTTCAATACATCAATCGAGTCTTGGAAAAGTTAAACTTCCGCAAGGATTTGGTCGGAAATACTCAAATTTATAGCTCACAGATCCGTGTAATGAGAAAGACCTTTGTCGAATTAAGCGAATTAATTCAAAATTTTAACAGTATTTTTGGATGGCAAATTTTCAATTTGATTTTATCCACGATGATTTCCTTTTTAGAAAACATTAGTTCTATCATGCATTTGCTGAACTCGAATTATTTCAACTTTACAATCAAAATATTTGCAATGTCGATGATTTGGTGTTTACTGCTGTTGGTAAGTTATTTTCAAAATTTATAAAATTATTGACAATTAACCATTGTGAATATGTACATATGTTTTATGAGTATGAAACTCTTTTAAACGCAGGAATGAGCCAGTTTAATTTATTTAAAATTTAAATTAATTTAAGTAAAAAGCCAATTAAGTAATATCGAAATTGGGATTCAATTTCATATTATTAATTGTTCAAATTACCTGCAAATAAGCATTAGTTCAATTTGATTCGTGAAACTGAAACTATAAAATCAATTTATCTAATCATGCATCGTTTCGGAGTCATTAACAAACTTGCTGTGATGTTAGTAATATTACCTTTTGAAAAATTTCAATTTCGCGGTGTCTATGCTCTTATTATTGCTATAATTTTTATAATCGTAAGTGTTCTTTCGGTTTATGCAATATTTACTTCGGATTATGCAGAAATTCATCCGACAATAGTTGCTGCGGATGTTGGTGTTAGCATTGCCTTCTCAGCAGCTCAATTTAGCTACATAACCACGATATCTCTGCGGAAATTCAACCTGTTCAAAACATTTTCCTGTTTTATGAGTGACAACAGTTTTTATCAAAACATCAACAACGAAGTTCCTTTTAGTTTTTATATCAAATTGATGATCTTCCATACCTTCTTCTTTTTACACTTGGGATATAGCGTTTACTTTGCCGTACACTTTGAGTTTGTTTCTTCTTTTTTAAGATATTCTGTCAGAATCATAGAACTTTATTATACTGTGATAATGGTTATACTAATTTTAAAATACGTTATATTATTAAAATCTTATTTTGTCGTCATTAACAAATTTTTGGAAGACGAAACTGTCTCAGATAATAAAAGATTACAGAACATCACCCAAATATGGAAATTTTATGGACAAATGTCCAACTCGGTCAAATATTTCAATCAGTTATTCGGATGGCAAATCCTCTTGCAATATTTAACCTTATTTGTTGCTTTTCTAGAATTATTAAGAATCATAATTTGCATTTTGTGTCCGGTTGCCATAACTTTTAGTTATTATTTGGTAAGTACTTTTAATATTATATCACCAGTTAATTATTATTACTAACAAAGAATAAAATTCAATGTTTATTCATACAATTGACAACAATTAACTCTATTTTATAGTTCAACAAAGAATTTTTTTTGTTGATTTTTAATTTTTTAAGGAAACATAACAGCAACTTTTGTATTCACAAACACATTTATTATATTACGTAAGTGTATTAATTTGAGTAATTTAATTAGCTCCTTTATCAAGGGGTACCTACAACTAAAAATTGGATTTTTGTATTGTTGCTCATAGTCTGCGTTACAATAATTTTAACTTTTGATCCAAACAAATTTATCATGGACGCTTCTACTTCTGATATTGATCTTGGTAACTTAAAATGGCTGCATAAACTTGCTTCAATTTTCGGACTGCTTCCATTTCACCCATACTGGACAATAAACTGGCAAAGATCTTACTCAAGTTTAATACTTTTTCTATATACCACAACCGCAATTTATTCGTATTTATGTTTATTTAATTATTCAAAAAGTTTGGTCTACGTCTATCGCGGCAATTCTCTACTTAGTTTTTTGGCAAACTTCGTTGCATTTATATACATCGATTTTAACGTAATTTCGATGGGATTTATTAAAACGAATAAAATAAAGAAATTTAATCAATTGTTACATAACTTACTCTGTACTAATAGAAAAAACAATAAAATTTTGTTGCAGTTAATATTAGTTCATATAATTTATCTAATTATTAGCATTTCTTTTATGCTTATTATTCCAAAATTGCACAATTCCTTATCATACATTTGGCCATTTGTAACCTCATTTTACTTTTATTTAAATTTGATATCTATGTTATTGTTCAATAATTACATAGATTTGATAAAACAGGAATTTGCACGTCTCAACAGGATTTTAGAAAATCAGAAATCACAAAACCAAATTTCTTATTTGAAAATGATTCGAATTCGAACACTTTACACAAAATTAAGCGGCTTAGTTGAAATGTTCAACGACATTTTTGGATGGCTAATTCTTCTTCTAGTGGCAGCTATTGCGGTTTCTTTGCTTAAAAGCATTAACAGCTTCATTGCATCTTCAAACTTGATTTCAGATAATTGGGATTCCCCGGATATATTGATATTAAAGTTCATTTGGAGTTTATTATATGTGGTGAGTAAAACGTTTTTAGTTATTTCCGCACTACATAGTGTATTCCAGAATTTTTTTAATTTTAATTTTTCCTTTCTATAGTATTGAATTACTTAAAACTAATTTTGTGTGTTGTTTTTTTAATTTTTGTTTGAATACAAAATTTTACCTCTACTTTGACTCATGGAAATTAATTCACCGACTGAGCGAAGGAAAATTATAACTGAATTTTACGTATTTCCTTAAAATTTTGCTATTAAAATTATTGTTGAGTATAGAGCCCGGATTCTAAGCTTTTTGCTTATTCCTCTAAATTATAAGCAGAAGATATTCCTTTTGGATCTTGACGTTTCTTAAAAATATCAGTGCTTTGACCTAACGTTGATAGAGCTTTTTTTGCTTTTTCTCAAATTTGCTTATTTGAACTTTTTTAAAATTTTTTTTTGGGACTTAGAATAATTTCTTTTTCACAATTCCGGGAGTAAAGTGCTCACTTTACTCCCGCTTTTGCGGGACTAAAGTAATACTTTTTCCCGCGCCATTATTGCGCGCTATTGATCTGAAATTTTGCATATGGCTTTCTACGACAAATTGCTGACGGGTTATGTAACGAGGGTAAATTTTTTGCTCAGTTTTTCGATATCTAGCGCCGTTTTCGAGTTATTGCAATTTCAAAATCTTAAATTTAGTTACCTATTAACCAATGTAATTCAGCATTTTCAGCGAAATTGTGAAAAATAGTATATATACCTTAGGACTAAGGTTCTTTCCATCCCGTGTGCAATTTTTTTTCAAAAAACCTTTGCACGCGGGATGAAAAGTAGCACCTTAGTCCCATGATGTATAATATACTATTAAGAAATGTAGAAATTAGAAAATTTCAGAAAACTTTTAAGAAAAATTTCCAGATACACCTATTCCTTCCGAACCAGTGTGAGGAACAACATTATAGCAAAATGTTTCAGATATTTTTTATTGAAAATTTCATTCCCTTGATTTTCGTTTCTATATCATATTTCTATTTTGTCGCACCGTTTCTGAGTAACAGTGATTTTAAAAACAACGAAAAAAATTTAATAAAACTTACATAAGAGCAATGTTCATTTTAGTAAATTTTTTACAGTGTTTTGAAAGTAGCTGTTACTCAGAAAACGTTCAACAAAATTGAAATATGTATAGAAACAAAAATAAAGGGAATGAAATTTGCAACAAAAAATGTCAGAAACATTTAGCTATAAAATTGATTTTTATATGAGAAAGAAGTCTTGAAAAGGTACGATTTACATTGTTACATTGTTAACATAGGAGTGCATTAATAATAATAGTTTCTGGAGCCACTGTATATTTTGCGACAAATTTTGAAAATTTTCAAAGATTTGTTTCAGAATTGTCGGAATCGTCTTTGGCAGCAATAAAAAAATGTCAAAACATTTTTAAGAATACATTAATTCAATCATCCATCGAAAATTTGAAGAAAAAAAAATTTGCCTTTAGTGGAATCGGTAAAAATTATTGATTAAAAATTTTTTTTTGATTTATACCCAAGTAACTTTTGTGCTGAAAAAATTTGTCAGCAAATTATTTGCTGCCACCGCGGTCTGTCAGCTAAAAATTCAGCTGTTTTTCAGCGTCAGCTAATTAGCTGAATTTTGAGCTGACGTTTCGCTGCTTCAGCTTAAAATTCAGCTGTTTTTCAGCGTCAGCAAATTAGCTGAATTTTGAACTGACGTTTTGCTGCCTCAGCTGGGCAAAATGACGCTTCGCTGCAACTTAAATTTCCCGTAAATTACTTTTAAATTTTAAAATTATTTTACAAATAAAATTTGGTTAAATTTATTTTAAGAACACTAGAGGATAATAAATGCAGTACCCAAAAATAGTAATTATTTTTAATATGCTTGAAAGTAATTTTCCTATTTGAAAATTTTGAAAAAACAGATGAAATATATAAGGTGGTGTGTATTTAATTATCTTTCGATAATTGATGGTCAAATACGCCACAAAAAAATTTACTGAACATATTTTGGAAAAGTCAAAAAAGTTCCGTATAGCTTCATAGCCGAGACAGCTACGCGTTCAAGTTTCAAAGGTGGGTAACCACAGGTTCGAATCCCGCTCGAAGTCGCGACAGTAAAAAAAATGCAAGTATTATACCAAAATAATCTAACATTAGGTTAAATATTATTATGTAATTATAATATTAATAAGAATTTAAAAATTACTATAATATTTCAGATTCAACGCTAGGAAATTGTTAACGATATAATATTGCGACTGATATAAATAATGTAAAGGTAATAAAAGAATATTTCATGTAATTGATGATTGAATAAAAAAAATTAAAAAACCAATAAAATAGGCAATCATTTAAATAAGTTTAAAATTTTGTGATTTATTTTTTTTTAAATTAAATTTAATTATCAATTTAAAATAATTAAATTTTTTTTAGTTTTGTTACTCCATTAAGAAGAAGCTGAATCTGAAGCTGAATATCAGCTGATTCAGTAACTGAATTATTAATTTGGCGGCTGAAAACCAACTGAAACTGCGCTGCGTCAGCTGGTCAAAGTGCTGAATCAGCTGATATTCAGCGCTGAATATCAGCTGATTCAGCACTTTGACTAGCTGACGCAGCGCAGTTTCAGCTGATTTTCAGTTACCAAATTAGCAAATCAGAAGCAATTTAGCTTCTGACGTTACTAAATATCAGCAGCTGACTCAGCTCAATAGCTGAATTTTGTGCTGCCACAGCGTGTTCGCAGTTGATATTCAGCACAAAATGCTACTTGGGTAAGCAGGCATTAACGACAGACAACAATTTTTCAATTGGAAAAACATGAAAATTAATTTTTTTCTAATTATGAAACGAATGCTTAATTAATATGTAATGAAAATTATATTTTGATGTTTGATTTTTAGTGCTTTTTTTCAATTTTATATGACTTTTTTTCTGTTTTTTGAAACTCTTTAAAGCGCTTATTTTGCATTTACAAGTGCTTATAAATCCGGGCTCTAGTTATAAAACCGGTCAAACAACTTGTTAATAGATGCCACTACCAGGTTTTAATATTTCTTAGACCGGGCCTATTTTACCACTGGGCGTATTATTTAGGCACGTGCCTAAAATAAATCTAGTAACGACAGGTCAAAATGCGTTAAAAACGTTAAAAAATCTTATACGGTGTTGAGCAAAACTGTGAAGTTGTTTAATCAACTTTTTGGCTGCTTATGCTATATTTGGTTGTTTTCATGGGAATTATAACTTGTATTAGTGGAGTTATTATCTATATAAAAGAAGCTGATGATAACAAATTTAAAGATGATACTCAACTCGTTTCGGCCGATTTGATGACAACTCTTTTTTTATGGATTTCTGTTGTTGTGGTAAGTTTTCTAAAAATTACTTATTATAGTAAATAGCTAATATCTGACTTACTTACTGATCCATGCAATGTATAATTTTCCTATGTTGAAAATAATAAAATAAATAATAAAAAAATTACAAAACCTCCGGTTTAAGCAGCCGCGGGGTCTTAATGCCAAAACCATTCTTGAAAGAGAAAAAAGCCGATCGGTCAGGGGTGGATTGCAGATCTGATTATGACGATCTTTTATATTAAGCAATCGCTTAAAACATTTTAAACTCAATTAATTTTTAATTAATTATATTGAATAATTAATTCGTATTAATATCGTGATATCTGAGTTCGACTGTAAATATTTTGTTTATTTCGATAATATTGCGAGTACTACAAATTATAGCTTGGGACTTACGAGTAAACATAAATAAAATATTTTTTATTAATATTACGGAATATCGAAAATATTAATCGCCTAAAACTTTTTTAATCAAGTAGTATGTTAACTCAGAAACGATTTCAGAACAGCTAGAAATGGTGGCTAAAATAAGAAAAAACGATTACGACGACCTAATGCTTTTGCACAATTTTGCTATATTCCTAGCTTTTAAACCACCCGATGACACCAAATCAAAGTGGCATAAAATTTATTCAATTCTATTTTTAATTACTTTAAACATATTAAGTGTTCATTCAATTTGGATTAGATTTTTTTATTCTATCACACCATATTCGGAAAATTATAAAACTGTTACAAAAGTAATTCATTTTCTGGAAACGTGTTCTTTTGCAACTTTTGTTAATGTATCGACCATTAAAGTTTCTCTTTGGAATGACGAAAAATTTCGAAAATTTGTAACCACTTTTATAGAATTTCCAATTTTTCAAAATAATTCTGTAAATAAAATTTGGCTTGAAGTAGCTGTTTTTCACATTATATATGGCTTATATATAACATACGATGTATTACTTTTTTTTAAGGATAACCAAGCAAGCTATTTCTTGAATTATATCGTAGTATTTTTTCAAAACTATGTTATGCTGCTCTCAAGCTTATTAATTTTCAATTACGCGGTTCTCTTAAAATCGCGCTTTAAGGTGATCCGGAAAGAAATAGAATTAATTTTTCTAATTGATTTGAACACGCCTAAGATCAGAAACGATATTGTGAAAAATGCTAGAAAATCCTATGTGATGTTGACTACGTCTGTGAAGATATTTAACAGCCTTTTCGGTGCTCAAATGCTCATCCTAAGTTTTTGTGTATTTAATGGATTATTGGAGTGTATTAATTTCATTATTATAAATATAGAAGTCCTCACTTTGGCTACTACATCAGGTGAAAACCGGGATTCAGCTTTTCATTCAATTTATATTTCACTTCTGTACCTCGGCATGACAATGGTAAGTTTCAATTTTGTTTGTACCTTTGTAATTTGCTTATTGGTAGGTCTTATTTACTTAATTTAATCTAAATTTTATGACACCGCTATATTACGTTATGGTGTGCATTTGGATTGTAATTTTAATAACAACTCTTGCATCGGACATCTTCAAGTTATTTGTTTTTCTGATCAACTTTCACCAGATTTTGCAAATGCGAACTGCAACTGAAGATCCACAATAATCCTGAAATTATATTATATATACATCAACAACGAAGTTCCTTTTGGTTTCTATATCAAATTGATAATCTTCCATACCTTCTTTTTTTTACACTTGAGATATAGCGTTTACATTGCCGTACACTTTGAGTTTGTTTCTTCTTTTTTAAGATATTCTGTCAGAATCATAGAACTTTATTATACTGTGATAATGGTTATACTAATTTTAAAATACGTTATATTATTAAAATCTTATTTTTGGAAGACGAAACTGTCTCAGATAATAAAAGATTACAGAACATCACCCAAATATGGAAATTTTATGGACAAATGTCCAACTCGGTCAAATATTTCAATCAGTTATTCGGATGGCAAATCCTCTTGAAATATTTAACCTTATTTGTTGCTTTTCTAGAATTATTAAGAATTATAATTTGCATTTTGTGTCCGGTTGCCATAACTTTTAGTTTATCCTGGTGCTTTATTTATTTGGTAAGTACTTTTAATATTATATCACCAGTTAATTATTATTATTAACAAAGAATAAAATTCAATGTTTATTCATACAATTGACAACAATTAACTCTATGTTATAGTTCAACAAAGAACTTTTTTTGTTGATTTTTAATTTTTTATGGAAACATAACAGCAACTTTTGTATTCACAAACACATTTATTATATTACGTAAGTGTATTAATTTGAGTAATTTAATTAGCTACCTTATCAAGGGGTACCTACAACTAAAAATTGGATTTTTGTATTGTTGCTCATAGTCTGCGTTACAATAATTTTAACTTTTGATCCAAACAAATTTATCATGGATGCTTCTACTTCTGATATTGATCTTGGTGACTTAAAATGGCTGCATAAACTTGCTTCAATTTTCGGACTGCTTCCATTTCACCCATACTGGACAATAAATTGGCAAAGATCTTACTCCAGTTTAATACTTTTTCTATATACCACAACAGCAATTTATTCGTATTTATGTTTATTTAATTATTCAAAAAGTTTGGTCTACGTCAATCGCGGCAATTCTCTACTTAGTTTTTTTGCAAACTTCGTTGCATTTATATACATCGATTTTAACGTAATTTCGATGGGATTTAGTAAAACGAACAAAATAAAGAAATTTAATCAATTGTTACATAACGTACTCTGTACAAATAGAAAAAGGAATAACATTTTGTTGCAGTTAATATTAGTTCATATAATTAATCTAATTATTAGCATTTATTTTATCTCTACTATTCCAAAATTCGACAATTCCCTATCATACATTTGGCCATTTGTAACCTCATTTTACTTTTATTTAAATTTGATATCTATGTTATTGTTCAATAATTACATAGTTTTGATAAAACAGGAATTTGCACGTCTCAACAGGATTTTAGAAAATCAGAAATCACGAAACCAAATTTCTTATTTGAAAATGATTCGAATTCGAACACTTTACACAAGATTAAGCGGCTTAGTTGAAATATTCAACGACATTTTTGGATGGCTAATTCTTCTTCTAGTGGCCGCCATAGCGGTTTCTTTGCTTAGAAGCATTAACACCTTCATTGCATCTTCAAATTTAATTTCAGACAATTGGGATAAACCGGAAATATTGATATTAAAGTTCGTTTGGAGTTTATTAGATGTGGTGAGTAAAACGTTTTTAGTTATTTCCGCAGTAGATAGTAATTTTCAGAATCTTTTTAATTTTAATTAATTGTAATTTTTTCTTTCTATCTTTTAGTATTAAATTATTTTGTGTGCTTTTTTAAAATTTTTGTTTAAATACAAAATTTTACCTGTACTTTATCTCATGGAAATTAATTCACCGACTGAGCGAGAGAAAATAATATCTATAAATATTACATATTTTTTAAAATTTTGTTATTAAAATTGTTGAGCATAGAAAAATATTATAATATAATTGGGACCCTGGCTTGTTTTATAGCTTTGTTCTGTTCTCTTTTATCTTTTGCTTTATTTTCTCAGTTTCTAATGTCCAAAATAGCTATATAAGTCTTATTTTACCCAACTCTTCCAAAGGTTTATCGCTCTGCATCTTCATTTTACTTCTCATTTTTACTTTGTGTTCTTTTTCTATATAATTCTTCTATTTCTCTGTTGTTATCATCTGTTGATGCTTTCTCAATATCCAATACACAACGCATCCGTAAGTCTCCAAACTGAAGACTAACCTTAATATAATTTTTTAAATTAGTTTAAGAATATTCTTCTTTAAGAAGAATTTAGTTGATTGGTCTTTCTTTCAATATTGTTTATATAAATAAAAAGGAATAGGAACTGTTTTCCTCAATTTGTCAAGTACAGGGTCCGGCACTATAAGTGAAACGAATTCAAAATGCTGTAGTTTCATCAATTATGAATCTTTTTATGAAATATTTTGAAAAAATGATGGAAATATATTAAATTTTATAAAAATAAAAAAAGTCTGGCGAGTATGGAGGCTACTGTTGCGAAGAAATGAACTGTGGAACGTGATTTCTTAAAAAATCCTGTGTCGACCGAGCTTTATGGGATGGTGCCGAGTCCTGTTGGAATGTTCAGGTGTTTGTACCGAATTGCTCACGTGCCCAAGAGATAAGCACATCATTTTACACCTTTTGCTGGTACATTTGCTGGTTGACTTTAACGCCCTGGTCGATGAAAACGAGCGGAGAGCGTCCATTTGCCGTTACAGCAGCCCAAACCATCGCACAAGCAGTCGATTGTTTACGCATAGCAACTCGGTTGTTTAAATTGTCGTTGGACTTGCCCTTCAACCACACACGATTATTTTGTTTGTTTACGAATTCTTGAACAGTAAAAATTTTCTCATCTGAAAACTCCAAATTTTCGATATCGCCGTTCGCGTGCAAGGTATTCAGCGCTTTTGATCGTTGAAGACGAACTGCCTGTTGTGCCGGTGTTAGATCCTGTACTTTTTGTATCTTGTAAGGCTTCAATTTAAGTTCATTTTTCAGTATGCGCCGTATGCTTCTGTCTGACACGTTCAGATTTGCAGCCATTTTTGTTGCGCTCTGACGTGGATTTCTGCGAATTCGCTCTTTCACCTTTCGAACCATTTCTGATAACGTTGCTGTTTCTTTCGGCCGCATCCATCACGTTTTTTGATGCTCCTAGTATCATTGTAACGTTTAATGGTTCGATACACAAAACTTTTTTTCACACCGCTATGCTGGAGCTCACGAATAATAGCTGGTTTCGATTTTCCGGCCAAATACAAGGCAATCACATCATTACGTTTGAATTCCATTTGGAATATTTCTTCTCGCTTATGACATACAATGAAATATTTGCGTAGGCTTACAAATAACTTGACAGACTGACGGTTCCCAAAATATGAACACGCTGCTATTTGTTGTTTAGAATCTGCAGCTGTGTGAAGTTAGTGTCACTTATAGTGCCAGACCCTGTATATGTCAATGAGTGTAAATAAAAATAAAAATATTTATACTAAATAATAATTATTAAGGTAATGCTGTACCCGATCATTTTAACAAATCAAATTTTTTGGGGCAGTATGGCGGTTATTTGAAACCGTCGAAATGGTATGGCATAGCCATATTCGTGAATATTTACTCAAAAATAATTAGTTAAAAAGACAATTAGCCTGCAACAAATGTTTTAAAAACATTAAAAGATTCACGTGTTGCTTTTGTTATCCACAACCGGAAAATACAAAATTATTTGTAAAACAAATCGTTTGAAACCCATAATTTATCCGACAAGTTTCATTAATTACCATGCGATTACGCACCGACAACCAGCGCCAGCGCTAGAACCATTATTTTTCTTTCATTATGTACCTAATTTGAGCCCTGAACGATCCCCATACTTATTGTAACAAATAACTTGAAAGGGTATAGCCGGGTTTATATGGGAAATCTGCCCTTGCGGCTTTTTTGACTCGTACTTGGGGGATCGTTTTGGTATCAAATAAAAATAATTCAGCCAAATTTTCAGCTCTTTATGTTAAACAGTTCTCGAGTTTTTCAGAAAAACCTCTTTTTTCGATTTTATTTTTTTTTAAATAGTAAAATTCAAAATTCAGGGATGGTGATTTTTTTCCTAATTCTTAGGAGTACAAGACATGAAAAAATACTTTGGTCATGACATGACTATTAAACGAAAAGCTGATTTTTGGCGAAAGTAATAAAATTTAAATCTTATTTTTTAACGCCTTTCTGAAAAGTGTCGCTCACCAAATTTTGTCAGAAAATGTCTTTTTTACTCTCTTATACTCATTTTTTTTGAAGTGGTGCCGCAATATGACAAAAATTAAAAACTAATTTTTTTCTAAATTTAAAAACATAAGAATAATAAAATACGTAGAAATTCAAAAATTCAAAAAATTTAAGAAAGCAACATTATGACAAAGCAGGTCTGGATTAAGAATATTTGAAATTATGAAAAATTCATAATGTGATATAACGTTATTTCATGGTTGTTACCAATGTTTTTTTGTAATCTTGCATTTAAACAAACTTTTATGTTTTCTATGGTTAAAAAGGGTATAAATATTTTTACTGAAATATATTCTCACCAGAGAAAAAACAGAAAAAAACCATAGAAAATTAAGACAAATCCTGCTTAAAGTAATATAGTGTGAAAAATGATTAAAGAGACGTTAAAAAAATATTGTTTCCATGCTTTACTCTTAAAGATAACCACTTATACATATAATTTTTCAGTATTGGTTAAATAAAATTAATTTTTGTTTTTGATTTTGGCTTCTAACTTTTGTCCTTCATAATTTTCGATGTCCTAAACTTCGTATTTTGGTCCATTTCGGCATATAATTCGTTTAGTTCTACGTCGTGATTGGGTTAGTGAACGCTTTTGACGATCATCCGCTACACTATAGTCAAATAATGAGTCGCAGCACCACATTTCACGACAGGCGGATGGATTTTGTCGATTAAATATTACATTGACGCTAATATTGAATATAAACTTTCTTATCGAGAATTTAACGAGCTTCAATTTTTATACAAACTATTTTTGATGATATTATTGAAAAACCATAAATTGTCACTTAAAATCCAAGATGGCGAACACTTCCGTTTCAAAACTATGATTTATTGCGATTAAGCAAACATCATCTTTGGATATGTATTGACCGGACATATAATTTTGCAATGTTGGAAAAAATATATAATCCATTTAAAGTATATAAAAAATTTACAAAAACTACAGTTTAAGCACCCAGGAGTTTTTATGATAAAAAACCTTCTTTTCTTGGGCTGATTATGATAATCTTTTATCTTAGGCAATACCGAATAAGCTAATCTAGTAATCAATTAGTATTATGGTACTGTCTGAGTTCGACTGTAAATATTTATGTTTGTACTTCGATAATATGGCTAGTACATCAAATTAGAGCGCGAGACTTGTGAATAAACATAATAAACATAATATTTTCTTATTAATAATATGGAATATCGAAGATATTAATCGCCTAAAACATTTTTCCCGAAGTAATCACTTAGTTCGTTAACTGGAAAACTACTTACAAAGCAGCTAGACATGATGGTGGCTAGAATAAGAAAAAACGATTACGACGACCTAAAGCTTTTGCACAATTTTGCTATATTTTTAGCTTTTAAGCCAACTGAAGATACAAAATCAAAGTGGCATAAAATGTATTCAATTATATTTTTAATTATTTTAAACCTAATGAGTGTTCATTCAATTTGGATTAGATTTTTTAATTCTATCAAGCCATATTCGGAAATTTATAAAACTGCTACAAAAGTAATTCATTTTCTGGAAACGTGTTCTTTTGCAACTTTTGTTAATGTATCGACCATTAAAGTTTCTCTTTGTAACGACGAAAAATTTCGAAAATTTGTATCCACTTTTATAGAATTTCCAGTTTTTCAACATAATTCTGTAAATAAAATTTGGCTTGAGATAGCCGTTTTTCATATTATATATTGCTTATATATAACATCCGATGTATTAATGTTTTTTATGACTAACCAAGAGAGCTATTTCTTCAGTTATATCATAGTATTTTTCCTAAATTATGTCATGCTGCTCTCATGTTTATTAATTTTCAATTACGCGGTTCTTTTAAAATCGCGGTTTAAGAAGATCCGGAAAGAAATCGAGACAATTTTTCTTATTGATTTGAACACGCCTACGACCAGAAACGAAATCGTGAAAAATACTAGAAGATTTTATGTGAAGTTGACTACCTCTGTGCAGAGATTTAACAGCCTTTTCGGTGCTCAAATTCTCATCCTAAGTTTTTGTATATTTAATGCATTTTTGGAGTGTATTAATTCCATCATTATAAATGTAGAAGTCCTCATTTTGGATACTGCACTAGGTGAAAACCGGGATATCGCTTTGTATGTAATTTACGGTTCTTCTCTGTTCCTCGGCATTACAATGGTAAGTGTCAATTTTGCTTATACATTTATGACACCGCTATATTACGTTATGGTGAATTTTATATTTTATTTTCCTCAAAAACATTTTTTACGATTAATTTTCACTAGATTTTGCAACTGCAAAATGCAACTGAAGCTTGACAACAATGATATATTTTTGCTTAGTAAGTTAAATTGCAGGAAAAATTCAAATTTTCATCCCAGTAATGAAAATCGACCTAACAATTTGTTTAATTGTTTATTATTTCAGGAAATTACATTTTTATGATCTAATATATTATAGATTGTATAAATATAACCAGCTATTAATTTACTAAGCATTAGGGTTAATTAATAATTAATTGTCGCGAAGTCACGAAAATATCAAATAGTGTGGCGTAGTGAGTTCTGAAAATATGTGTATTTTTAACAAAGTAAAACCGTTGTATCGTATTGCGAACTTTTTGGCTTTAACGCCACGTGACCAAATAACAAGTAAATCCCAAGTGATTTTTACAAAATGTTATGCAGTGATAATTATTTTAATAATACTAAGTGCAAATGGATTTTCCTTTTGGTTAAAAACGCATTATCTCTACAATTTTTTAATGAAAGTTCTAATAGCGGTCGATATACTTCTTCATGTATCATTAAATATAACGGCTACAATTGGTATCATAACAGGAATATTTTGTAATTTTGAACTTCACAAGTTGATGATCACAAATATTGTTAAAATTGACAATAATTTAAAATTAAAAGTTTTCGAAGAGCAGGAAATACATTTCAAATTAAAACTGCTTTTCGCTCACGTTTTCGTAATATTGATGTTTTTAATCGATGCCTATGTTTGGATCCATGCCGTTGGAATATCCATTTATTTGGCTTACATTATTAGGGAAATCCTGCTTTATTACGCAACTATCAGTGTTTTACTGGTTTATAATTACGGAACATTAATCAGACTAACTTTTTGTAAATTTAATGATTGTGTCAGCATTATGGTGCGAGGTATTTGTAATCGCTCGCGATCGTCAATTAACCAAGAACTGGAAATTAAGATAACTAGCGAAGAAATGAAAGACGTCCGAAGTATGCATTTTGGACTGACGGAATTGATTCGATATTTTAATAAATTGTTTGGATGGCAAATATTTTTTATATATCTCAACATTTTTATGGGATTTCTGGAGGCGATAAACTTGATCATCGAATCCACTCGGTCTAGAATATATTTGAATATAACTCCAGCGTTCAACTCGATAATGTTTACAAGCTTGTTGTGGCTTTCGTATCTACTGGTACGTATTTCCAAATTTTCCAAACAAAAACTGCACTGTGAGGATGAGAGAATAAATACAAAAATTATTTAAAATAAAATTTGGAATCACAAAAGTAAAAGAAATGCGGTCGTAATTTTATATTAAATTTTATTTTTCATTATCCAAAAATGGAAATCAAAGTAAAAGAGACAAAACGGCGGTTTCCCCACCTAGCAGATCCTAACTCAACTAATTGGCGGGAGAACCAGAATGATTCAAAATATTTACAAATTCAGTACAAAATAGAAATTTACAAAATTTCTCCATCAGTTCTCTATCAAAATTTCTTTTTAATAATAACTGCAGTGTTTAAGAACTGCAATGCAAAAAAATGAAATTAAATTTAATATTAAAAAAAATGCGTAGTTGTGATCTAATAATAAAACAGTAAGTTATTCAATTATTAATTTTTTTAACACATAAAAACTTCAAACTTTTACAAGATTAAGTATCTACTACAAAAACGTATAACTATCAGGAGAGTAAACATTAATTTATTAAAATGCTATTTTGAAATCAGCTTTTTTTTAATATTTAATCGCTAATATTACTTATTATGTAATAACCTATAATAGCATAAACTGCACCTCAATTCAGTATCGAACATTATCGGAAAAGGTTTAGTCAAAATGGCTTCTAAAATAATTACTTCTAATGATTGCGAAGATTTGAAACCACTCTACAATATCGCTGTATTTTTAGCCTTAGCACCAGCGAGAAGTACAAAAAGGTGGCATACCGCATATTCAATTGTGATTTTATTGATTTTAAACTTCTGCTGCATTTACAACATTTGTTATGGCTTTATCGTGAATCCAAAATATGAGCAAACAATTTCTGCTATGGTAATCCGTTTGATATCAGCGATTTCTATGTTAATCTATCTCAATATATCCATAATAAAATTATCGCTGTGGTACGAACGAAAATACAATAAACTTCTCGACACATTTGAAAATTTTCTCGTCAAACGTGAAAAACATATTTGGGTTCAAATAATAGTATTTAATATTATTTATGGATTATTCGTAATCCAGAGCATTAAAACTGCGATAACTGTGAAACTATCTAACTTTACACGATATTTATTCATCACTTTGGTCCTGAGTTACTTACTGTTGTTCTCCTGTTTGCTGGTTATTAATTATATAATCGTAATCAAAGCTCGTTTTGAATCTATCAATGGAAGATTAATATCTATCTCAGTAGTTAATTTCAAAAAAAGTGTTTTTGTTGCTTGGAGTCCAAATATTAGGAAATCTCGATATGGCTATTCGAGTTTCGTTAAAAATATTAGAAAATCTTACACATTAATGAGTAAAACTGTGAACAGGTTCAACCAACTTTTTGGTGTTCAAATTCTTATTTTGTATTTTTTTATCTTCCTTGGCTTTTTAGATTGTATCGACATGATTATTATTTCTGTAAAACATATTTTGGCCAATGAAATAGAAGATACCACGTCTCAGTACTTTGGGATTCTGACCGGAATGTTTGCATGGTTGTGTATTTTAATGGTAAGTGTATTTTAATCAAAAATTGTTTAATCAAAAACATTTTGGTGAAACGTTGAACATAGAAAATATCAAGGGGTAAATATCTCGAAAATTTTATGTGCAATTCCGTTAGAAATCATTTTTGCAAATTTCTGAAATTTTTAGAAACCTTTAAATTTCTGAAACTGTTTGGAAATCGTAAGAATTTCAAATTTTGTTTAGAGCATTTTTTGGATTTTTAGTGACATTGATTTCTGTTCAATTTATATTGAACCAATGTTTTTTTCGAGTTTTAGCCAAAATTAGTAACCAATGTAGTGTTTAATAATGAACCAATATTGTCGCATAATATTGCTGCAATATTATCGCATAATATTGCTGCAATATTATTGCATAATATTGCCACAATGTTGTCCTCAGCTTGGGAAACCCGTAAGGACAAAAATATTAGTTGAATTCTGCTAGAACCAAGCCAAAAATGTTATAAATGAAAATTTCCTTAAATGGGTTCAAGATGCACTGATAATAATTTCTCTCGCCGTCGCCGTTTCGCCGTTGACCACTAACTCAAATTAATTTATTTTTATAAAAAATTGTGCTAGCCAACGGTAAACATTAATAAATTGAATTGCGATAATATGTTTGTTATAAATAGGTAATGTACATAAAAGTATACATTAATTTATTAAATTGCTATTTGTATACTTGTATTCGTAATTAATCACTTAATATATATCGGTATTCTAAATCAAACATGGCCAGAAACGGTTCAGTCAAAATGGCTCCTCATATCACTGTTAACAATAATAATGATCAAGATTTAAAACCACTATATAAAATCGCTGTATTTTTAGCTTTAGCACCGCCAAAAAATACAAAAGGATGGCATATACTATATTCAATTACAATTTTACTGATTTTCAACTTATGCGGTATCTATAATAACTTTTTTGGGTTTTCAAAGAGCATAAACAAAGGGCAAATAATTTCTTCTAATATGGCAATTCGTTACATATCAAGAGCTGCTGTCTTAATCTATGCTAACATATCAATAATAAAATTATCCATGTGGTACAAAAGAAAATACAGAAAATTTCTCGATACCTTTACAGAATTTCCTCTCAAACATAGAAGCTATATTTGGACACAAATAGCAATATTTCACGTTTTCTTTGGGTTATTCGTAACATACAGCATTAAAGATGCCCAAATTTTGAAACTACCTGGCTATCTACTATTTTACATCCTATCTTTGATGTTTAGTTATTTAATGATGTTGACGTGGTTGCTGATTGTTAATTATACAATCCTCCTGAAAGTTCGCTTTAAAGCCCTCAGCACAAGATTAATATCGATATTTGCAGTTGATCTCAGAAAAGCTGTGTTTGATGTTGACAGTGAAAGAGAGAAGATATTTAGATATGACTGTTGGAGTTCCGTTAAAAACATTAGAAAATCTTACACGCTATTGAGCAAAAGTGTGAAGAGGTTTAACCAACTATTTGGTGTTCAAATTCTTATTTTATATTTTGTTATCTTCCTTGGATTTCTAGAATGTATCGATATGATTATTATTGTTGTAACAAACATTTTCGCCTATGAAGATATATTGCTATACACTTACAGTCTAACTGCATTGTCTGCATGGTTGTGTGTTATGATGGTAAGTTTGCTTAAATACCTAAATCTTTCTTTTTTTTTCTATTAAACCAGATAATAGAGAAATATAGTACCTAAGTATATAAATATTTTTCGAGATAGTGCATTTCAAATAACACTAATTTTTTTTGCAAATTTTGGGGAAAAACTTGATTGACATTTTTTATAAACCAACTGAAGTCGGTTATTCGCAACAGTTTATAACACCCCGTGACTCAAAAACAAGCTACACTAAAAATCCACAATTTTACATTATAAGCTTACATATTTTAAGCTTATATTTTACATTATGTGCGAAAAGTAAATATTACTTCGCGTGATTGCTTTTTTTAACAAATAGGTTTTTCAAATAATTGTAATCGATAATATAATAATTATGGTAAGTATTAATCGCTAAAAATGTAGCTGCATTTTGTATTAAAAATAGTCAGAAAAGGTTCTGTTAAAATGGGTTCCAAGCAACTTGCTGCTAATGATTGGGAAAATATTAAACCATTGTGCAATATTGCTGTAGTTTTAGCCTTGGCACCCCTTAAAAGTTCCAAAAAATGGCATTTCTTATATTCAATTATAATTTTAATGCTTTTAAATGCGTGTGGTATTTACAACATTTATTGTGGTGATTCAATTAATCATAAATTTGAAAAATCGCCTGCTAGCATAGCAATACGCGCGGTATACAGAATTTCTGTTTTAGTCTATGTCAATATATCCATAATAAAATTATCCGTATGGTATAAAAGAAAATTCAACAAATTTCTCGATACGTTTGCAGAATTTTCTATCAAACGTAGAAGCCAAGCTTGGGTTCAAATAATAATATTTAATGTTTTTTATGGGTTATTCATATTGCTACACCTTCACACTGCCAGACTTCTAAAACTTTCTAACTTTATATTTTCTTTTTTATTAAATTTTCTCTTGGGTTATTTATTATTGTTTTCCTGTTTGATGTTTATTAACTATATAGTCCTTCTAAGGTCTCGTTTTATAGCCCTCACTACAACATTAAAATCAATATTTGCAGTTGACTTCAACAAACATGTGTTTGTTGCCAGTAATAAGAAAATAATGAAATCAGGATATGGCTGCGCGAATCGGGTTAAAAATATCAGAAAATCCTACACGTTATTGTGCAAAACTGTCAAGTGGTTTAATCAACTTTTCGGTGTTCAGCTTCTTATTTTATATTTTTTTATCTTCCTTGGATTTTTAGACAGTATTGATACAATTATTAATGCTGTAAAAGGTATTTTAGATGTAGCAGAAGATGCTCGTCAATACGCTCCGATTCTGAATGCAATGTTTTCATGGTTCTGTACTTTAATGGTAAGTTTGTTGTTCTTTTTAACATTGGTTTGGGAATAGATATTTTCGATACAAGGTAGGAAAACTAACATTTTGCCATTCAAGGCGAAGTTTTACGATCGAGGCCTTCGGCCGAGATCGTAAACCGAATTTGACGGTTGCCAACCAATGGTTGGTTATTTTTACTTTGTGATATTCAAAAGTGTGCGGAAAAGTAGTACTTTTCTGCACCATTTTGAATATCACAAAGTAAGACTTTTTGAAACATGATTAGAAAAACTGATTTTTTAGATAAGCTTGGATTTTTTATTTATTGGTATATGGCTGGGCAATATTAAACATGTCCATATTTTCTAGGAAGGGGAATGCTATAATACCAGTAATATTCAGGTATTACCCAATGACAGTCTTTGTGTATTAGTTTCCCAAAAACGAATTCAGGGGTTAATCAGATTGAAAGATAATCCGAGGACAATACCCTAATACTTATCAGTTATCACATATGCGGTTTGTGTTGTTTAAGTAATAAGTATAATTTTAATATGACAACAGCGATCACTTTATTGAAGTTTGGGAAATTAAACGATTGCACGGGAGCAGCAGTTTTACTTGAATTATGCATATGATATCTCATTACATGCATGGTATTTCTCCTTTTTTTTCTCATAACAGAATTCAATTACAAATTCGTGTTATAGAAAAAGTAAACAATCAATTTACTAAATTGTCTTTGTGCTATAATAAGTTAACTTTAATTTGTAATATTATTGTAATTATTAAAGTAATATAATATAAACTACTCACTTAAATATAATATGATTGCTGTATTTTGCTTCAAAAATAGTTACAGAAGGTTCAGTGAAAATGACTTCTAAACTAATTACTACTAACGATTACGACAATTTAAAACCTCCGTAATATATTCTATTATAGTTTTAGTAGTTTTAAACGTGTGCGGTATTTACAATTTCCTGTTCTTTTATGTTTTTTATGTCGGACAGAAGCAACCAATTTCTGCCGTGTTCATTCGTTCAATATCGGGAATTTCTGTATTATTCTTTATAAACATATCCATAATAAAATTATCCCTATGGTATAAAGAAAAGTACAAGAAATTTTTAAAAACTTTTTCCGAATTTCCTATCAAACGTAGAACTCATGTGTGGGCCCAATTAATAATATTCCATGTTATTTATGCTGTATTCATAATGTATATCAGTTATTTCATATTATCAGCTCTAAAAGTATCTTACTATATTTATTTCATTTATCTGGTCTTAAATTATTTATTTTTGATTTCATGTTTGCTGTTGGTTAATTATATAGTCTTACTTAAGGCTCGTTTTCAAGTGCTCAGTGGAAGATTAAATTTAATCTTTGCAGTTGATTTAGAAATCAATAGAAAAAATATAAATAAATTTGGAAGTGGTTCTGGGAGTAACGTGAAGAACATAAGAAAATCATTCGCGTTACTGACTAAAGCCGTGAAGCGGTTTAATCAACTTTTTGGTGTTCAGATT
Organism: Cantharis nigra; assembly: GCA_958510845.1. NCBI lineage: Eukaryota > Metazoa > Arthropoda > Insecta > Coleoptera > Cantharidae > Cantharis > Cantharis nigra. The sequence goes on along the minus strand of OY294030.1, from coordinate 44,443,857 downwards.
CTTATTTTATATTTTTTTATTTTTCTGGAATTTTTGGAATGTATCGATAATATAATTTCTATGGTAAACTACACTTTGAGCACCCAAGTTAAAGATCCACTTCAAGGCAGTGATGTCCTGACTGTAATATTTTTTTGGTTGTTTATTTTGCTGGTAAGTAGTATTTTAACAATAAATAGTCAAGTTCAAAAAGTGAAAATTTAAATTTTTCTCAGTGTAAAAATGTTGTAATTGGAGCAAATATGAATATGTAAGAAAATATATCTTTTGTTTCGATCTAATCAGATACTAGAAAACATTTTAATGAATGAATAATGAAAACTTCCAAAAATGCATACGATTAACTACAATCAGCGTTTAAAAGTGCTATTTTGTTGAATTTCCAAACTTTGAGAAATTTTAGAAACAAAAAATATAAATATGTGTAAATAATATATTAAATATCTCAGGTATAAATCTCAGAGTTGATATTATGTATACCAGTACAACTAGGTCCGATCTCTGTAGAAAAAATCTAGCCTGTAGACTTTTATCCTTTTACACTTTAGAATTACATTCACGTGATAATGTTTTCAGTAAACAAATTGATCCTGAACCTGGTGATCAATGTGTTGCACTTTAATTTTAATTATAATATTTTTATTCTGGAATCAGTTTTTTAAAATTTATTTTTAAATTAAATTAATCATACAAATTTTTATTAGATACCTAGCTTAGTATCCCACTTTATAACAGAAGAATTTGTGTTATGGAAAAAGTAATTAATCTATTAATCAATTTGTCTTTTTGTTATCATAAGGTTATACTTCAATATTTAATATTAATTTATTCATTATTAAAGTAATAATAATATAAACTACTTACTTAATATGTGTTTAGATCTACATAATATTTTGTATTCTATACTAAAAGTAGTTGAAAAGGTTTAGTGAATATGACTTCTAAAATAATTTGTACTAACGATTACGATGATTTACAACATTTATATAATATAGCGGTATTGTTAGCTATAGCATCCCCAAAAAGTACAAAACGGTGGCAAACCATAACATATTCAATTATAATTTTAATGATTTTAAACATAATCGGTATTTACAATTTGGTGCGGTTTTATTATTTTTATATTGAAGCGAAACAGCCGATTTCCACAGTGTTAATTCGTTCGATATCAGCAATTTCTATAATAATCTTTATCGGCATATCAATTATAAAATTATCCCTATGGTATACAGAAAAATACAAGAAGTTTTTAAAAACCTTCGTCGAATTTCCTATCAAACGTAGACATCACATGTGGACCCAACTAATAATATTTCATGTTCTTTATGCTGCATTCATAATGCATACTACTTATTATCTAATAATTTTGCAACTATCTCATCTTCTAAGTATGTTCTTCATTTCTTTGACCTTAAATTACGTATTCTTGATTTCATGTTTGCTGTTTGTTAATTATACAATCCTACTAAAAGCTCGTTTTAAAGCCCTCCGGAATAGATTAAAATCAATATTTACAGTTGATTTAGAAATAAATCAAAAAAATTCAAATAAATTTGGAAGTGGTTGCTCGAGTAATGTGAAAAATATAAGAAAGTCTTATACATTATTGAGCAAAACAGTGAAGTGGTTTAACCAACTTTTCGGTGTTCAGATTCTTATTTTATATTTTTTTATCTTTCTTGAATTTTTAGAATGCATCGACAATTTAATTTCTGTGGCAAAGTACATTATGAACACTAACGCTCAAGTTGCAGATCAAAGCAATCAGATTCTGTTAGGAACCTTGATATGGTTTCTTATTTTATTGGTAAGTGCTTAAATAATGAATAGTCTGAATATTTAAAAAAATAATTACTTACATATATATTTTGTTTCGGTCTAATCATAATTTTATTTTAAATGGAATTTCTTCAATTGCAGTCGAATTTTACTTAAAAACGGAGACTCCTGGTTATCTAGACCTTTGTTGTTGATACATCTGTTTATTTAAAGTAAGATGATTTTTAGTGTTTAACTAAAAGAAAATCTTTAAAAATGTTAATATTACTTTTTCAAATTTACAATATTATTATTCCAAATTTTGTCTAAATTCGGGACAAGTGAAATCCAAAAAGTAATCAAAAACCATACTCAGAAAATCAAAATCAATTTATATGCACACAATATAAACCCAAAATCAAATTGCAAACACAATTCAAATTAACGGCCATAAACCTGGCTTTCCTCCCTAGCTGATACTATCAATCAACTGGCACGAAAACTAGAAAATTTCAAAATTATTTACGAAATCAAAAATAACTAAAATTTTTTCAAGAATATTTTAAATAAACTGAAAAAACTAAAAAAGGGTATTTTGGAGCACGACAACATAATATGTACCTGCTATATACAGGGTGACCCAGACCACCCATATCAGTACTTTTTTCAAAAACGGTAAGTCGTAGAGAGTTGGGCTACAAAATTTTTTTACAAAAGCCCTTATGACGAATCTAATGGTGATATTATTATTTCCGGGAAAAGTCGGCATCCAAAGTAGTTTGCTCCAGAAAGTCCAGAAATCCAGAATTTCAAATGGCACCATATGTCGAAAGTGTATCGTTAGAAAGCTCCTTAAAAAATAAGCAAGTTTTGTAGGAAAATTTTTATTATTACTCCCACTGCTTTTAAGTTATATTCGACTTAAGTTATTAAGTTATTATTTTGATTATTTTGACTTTATTTTAAAAATTGCCATTCAAAATCTAGCTATCGGGTTAGACAATAATTAATAATTGCAATTGTTTTATCCCTCTGTCTTAAAATTATCCGTTGCCATTGTTCAAATTAATCATTATTTATTGTTTATTATTAATATTAAGTGTGTGTTTTGAAGTTAAAATTTATATTATTAATTAGTTTAATTAGTGAAATTATGTCGTTTTCGAATTTAGAGGCTTTCGATATGTTAATGGTTTTGGGAGAATGTGAACAAAATTACAGAGCTTCTGAGCGTATTTATGCTGAAAGATATCCTTAACGTGCCCGTCAATCTTTCAATGTTTTTCGGAGATTGGCAGCACGTATTTGTACCAGAGGCCAGGTGCAACCAACAAGCAATCGCGGTAATCGGATTAAGCGACAATTACCTGATGAAAGAGCAACTGATATTCTTGCTGCAGTAATTGTTAATCCGAATATTTCAACCAGAAGACTTGAAAGAGATTCTGGAGTTAGCCAATCCTCTGTATGCAGAGTCTTTAAGGATCATAATTTTCATCCATACCACATACATATGCATCAAGAATTAAATGACAGTGATTTTCAAAATAGAATAATTTTTTGTAATTGGTTAGGACGGTTTTATTGACTGACGAGGCAACTTTTAAAAGCATTGGTGAAGTCAATATTCACAATGCGCATTACTGGTCGCAAACAAATCCCCGTTGGCTGCAACATCTTTGAAGCGTTAACACGTGGTGTGGTGTGCTTGAAGGAAAAATTATAGGTTCTTATTTTTTGAAGAAAATCTTAATGGGATACGATATGCCAAGTTTTTAAATAATGATTTGATCGATTTATTGGAAAATCTTTCTCTGGAAATGCGAGCAATAATGTGGTTTCAGCAAGACGGCTGCCCAGCTCATTTTTCATTGGTTGCTAGAAATGCAATAAACCAACTATTTCTCAATAGATGGATTGGCAGGCGAAGCACAGTGGCGTAGCCTCCAAGGTCGCCAGATTGTACTCGCCTGGATTTTTTTTCTTTGGGGTCGGATCAAAGATATTGTTTATACAGAAAAACCGACAACGAGAGATGATATGAAGCTCTGAATTTGCAATGCCTGTCGATCATTAAGCACTGAAGAAGTACTTAGAGCCACTGATAGTATAAACAGAAGAGCTCAACAGTGTTTAGAAGTAAATGGAAGACATTTTGAATACTTGTGACATTGCTCTAACGCGGTAGCTGGATTTCAAGCGCTGACTTTTAAAGTTAAGTTCGTTATAAGAAATTGAAATTTAATAATTTCAAGTGAATATAAATTAAAAGGGGTGGGAGTAATAAAAAAATTTTTCCTACAAAACTTGCTTATTTTTTAAAGAGCTTTCCAACGATACCACTTTCGACATATGGTGCCGTTTAAAATTCTGGATTTCTGGACTTTCTGGAGCAAACTACTCTGAATGCCGACTTTTCCCGGAAATAATAATATCACCATTAAATTCGTCATTAGGGCTTTTGTAATAAATTTTTTTAGCCCAACTCTCTACGACTTACCGTTTTTGAAAAAAAGTACTGATACGGGTGGTCTGGGTCACCCTGTAGATTCACTAGATAGGCGGAGCTAAACTTATGACAACAGCCAATACAATATTTGCATTACATTTTCACAGCTTTTTTATTATTACTGTTTCCTTTCAACCAATTATTTGATTTTCACTCGGAAATGACCACTTTCGGTAAATGGTAATTACCAATTTTTAACTGACAACTTAAAAGGGTAACTTTCAATATTATATTTACTTAATAGTATCTATATTAAAATACATTACTTTATTAAGTGCACTCTTGCGATTAACAAGCTAATAAATGTTTTTATTCAACTACAATGTAAATAGCCATCACTACAACTATTTTACACCAATTCATTTAGTTGTTATTGTAGAATTGACAACGGCAATATCATTAATAGATGGGAATATGTTGTCGAAAACCACTAAACTTGATTTCGACACCATAAAGCCGTTGTACAACATAGCAATGTTTTTTGGATTAGTACCACACCCTAACATCAAGTTTAAGTGGCTCGCGATAATACGTCCGTTTTTAATTATTATGTGTTTAAACGTTCTTAATGCTTACTCAGTTTACATGAATTATTTCTTGAAATGGAAAGTTTCGTCTCAAATGACCACCACCATTCTCGTTGTTCTCACCACAATTTCCTCAAGTGCTTACCTCAATATCAACCTAACTAAACTTTTTATATGTAATAGAAGAAAATACCAAAAATTTTTAAGTGCTTTTAAAGAATTTCCTATTTCAGAAAATAAGCGAGCCTATATAATAATATGGATGCAAATTCTTGCATTTCATTTTATTTATTTTATCTATGTCGCATATACTTTTCCCTTCGGCCATATTTCCAAATTCTTTCATTTTATTTCACAGAACTTCGGTGTCTTTATAAATTATCTAATGCTAATTTCTTGTTTACTAATTTACAATTTCATATTATTATTGAAAATCCGATTCAAAACAATCCGAATACAACTAAAGACAGTTTTTTATGCCTGTTTGGAAACAAATTTAAAAATTGAAAAAAACCCAATCAGAGATATAAGAGCATCCTATGTATTAATGAGTAAAACTGTGCATAGATTTAATCAACTTTTTGGTGTTCATATTGTTGTACTATGCTTTAATATATTTATGTGGTTTCTGCTTATTGTCAATCACCTTATAAGAGTAATTGAAGTAATTCTGATTGCCGCATTAAGAGAAAAAATTGCTGACGTTATGTTTATATTGAATATAATATTCCTGTGCCTTTTGGTTTCTTTGGTAAGTTTTTTATTAGAATACTTGTTTGATGCAAAGATGCTTGCGAGGCCAACGCGTAGGCAGACTTGGGTTTCATGTTGGGGTATTTATTTGTTATACACTGACACCCAAAGAAAATCTATTAGGAAAACTTTTGATTAAAAGAAATTGGAAATTCAATTCAGTATGGTTTTCACATTTTCAAAACAAATTTTTTAAATTTTGGTATTAAATAATAATTTTAAAATGTAATGAGGCTATTGGATGGTATTTTGAAAGCTGCACATTTTTGAACTTACGCTTACAGTTTTTTGGTACCGTTTGTTTAAACTTTTTTTTGGAAATTCATGTAGGTAATTCAAACCTCATGAATTCATAAGATCCATAGTGAAATTTAAATCTTCCTAAATTGAAGACTAATTCGTTTGGGTATAAATAATAATATATTAATTATGTCAACATTATTTACCAAATTAACATATTCAATCATAAATATTCTTGTAAACAACATTATAAAGACTAATCAATCAAATTGCTTCTTTTAATAACACCTATTTTCAATATATAATATCAATAAAATTATTTGGTAACCCAATTTCCTATTAACTGTGCCTATATTCTATATCAAACGCAATCAGGGGTCCGTTACTTTAGCCCCCCCCCCAGTTAAATTTTTTAGGCCGAAAAGCTAGCTCCCGAATCGATATAGCTAGCACCGGCTAGCACCCAAATATTAAAGCTAGCACCATTACAGTTTTTTCACAAATCCATATTGAAACTGGGGGGGTGCTAAAGTAACGCTAGCCCCCCCAGTTAATATTTTGGTTCCAAAAGCTAGCTCCCTAATCTATATAGCTAGCACCAGCTAGCACCCAAATATTAGAGCTAGCACCATTACAGTTTTTTCACAAATCCATATTGAAACTGGGGGGGGGGCTAAAGTAACGCTAGCCCCTCCCAGTTAATATTTTGGTTCCAAAAGCTAGCTCCCTAATCTATATAGCTAGCACCAGCTAGCACCCAAATATTAGAGCTAGCACCATTACAGTTTCTTCACAAATTAGTATTTAATAAAAATGTCTAAATGTTTCATTCCACTGCGCATGATCCGATATATTCCACACGCTCCGCCCATTCTAAACATGACTAACAATTTTTTAATTGCTAAATGTTAATCTATATTATGTGATTAATTTATGAACAGAACGAAAGAGTTAATAAATACAACCTTAATTATCATATTATAATATATCGCTTTGTACATCGATACTGTTTCGCTATATTAAGCTAATAGTTATAATACTCTAATATCGTATAATATATTAAATAAATAGTAAATATATACTATAGTAGACAAAGTAAAATAAATTTATTTAAAAATATATGAACAAGACAACAATTTTCTGATATTCTGTTATACGCTATAGATAAGATAATGACACCTGACTATTTGACTTGGCGAAACATCTTCTTTATTTTTTAATAGGTCATTATAAATTTCCCATTTTCCGTTGTGTCGTCTCCCATAGGTCAAAAAATGTCCGATACAATTTGGAGTACTTTGAGAAGTTCCCTGAAATGCAACTATACCTCGTAGAACATATTTATCGCCATTTATAGAAAAATGTGGTGGTATATTTTCCAAATTTGTTGTGAATTCTAAAAGCATATTACTAATTGCAATTGGCTCTATCGCAATATATATTCGGTCTAAAATTATCTTTCGCAAGAACCCATTGTTTCCACATTCATTGCAAGTTTTTCTGATTACATGTTCCGATATAGGTGCCTCTAATTTCGTCGGCAGTTCTTGAATAGTAAGAAGTTCTACTGATAACCATTTCAGTTCAGTTTTTTGAATATTTTTGCAATTTTTGCATTCGTCCGTCAGCATTCCCATCTTAAAAGTTTCTAAAGTTGTATTAGCTATATTGGTTATACTATCTTCACAGTTAATTTCTGTAATGGATTCTGGCAAAGAATGTTTTGGAAAATGTTCGTACAATAGTTCGGCTCGAGTTCTATATGTATGAATGTTCACACCTTTATTCACAACTTGAACTACTAATTTTGCGAACCTATTGAAGTCTTTAATTGATTCCATGAATTCCTTGATAACTAACGAATCACAATATCCAATACAAATACAATCTAGTCCGCAAGTATTTTTTAACGTTATCAATTGCTTGAGGATTTTCAGTGGTTTTTGATGAACTATATTACCATTCCGCAGGAGTCCAATTGTCGCTATGTTTACTTTTCTGGTCCAATCAACAACAGCCATTTCTGACTGTGGTTCTAAATATGATTTTCGGGGCCCCTTCTTGGGAGGAACGTTCATTCCCATCCATGATTCTTCAGCGACTCTTTCTGATAATGTTTTGTCTTGTCTACCTCTAATATAACATTCTTTACAAAATATCTCATCTTCGTATGAGACAGTGCAGTTGTCATTGTTATGCAACAACAAATTGCATAATTTACATACCAGATTGGCACTTCCAATACCTAACTGACAAGAAGCACACAGATTATCAGGCAACAGAAGATTTTGGTGTGGTTGTGTATTATCTGTTTTAGATTGGAAATTGTTAACTACGGATGACTTTTCTACTTGGCTTGTAGGAATTCTACCAACTCGAATATTATCGTTCATATCATACTCTACAGCCAGCTTCATAGCACCTTCGTAGTGCCTGATGTATTCGCTAACAAATTCATCCACACGTAGGGGAAGTTTTTCGTGAGCAAAAATTCTGTTCTTGACTTGATTAAAATTACTTTCAGCCGATGCTGAGCTGGCAATCCTAGGCGAAAATGGAAAATTTTTACACATAATACTGCTCCATAAAGGTAAAAAGTTTGAAATCTTTAAAAAATCGTCGACGAAAAGTGGTAGAACCTGTTGATTTCCTCGGTCACCTGTTTCTTCTGGTGTGTTGACTCGAATTTTTGCGAATTCAGATATGTTCTTGCACCAACTTCTAAAATTATTATCGGTTTCAATTTCTTCTTTTTCTTTATCATGTAGCTTTCCCATAAGGTCTTCTTCTGCAAAATTTTCCGCATCCATAATCTTGTTGAGCTCAACTGTTCCTGTAGATATACGTTCAATAAGCCACTTTTTATTAATTTCGAAAATTGTCGGGTTGCCATTGTAATGCCCTTCAGTATTGGAATAAGCAACAATAAACATAGCATCTAATAATAACTGCAGTTATATATACTATAGTATATCTACGTAGTTACTATTTATTTCATATTATACGATATTAGTGTATTATAACGTTAAATTACGGTTGTATCTATTAACTTTTTTGTTCTGTTCTTAAATTAATCACATAATATAGATTAACATTTAGCAATTAAAAAATTGTTAGTCATGTTTAGAATGGGCGGAGCGTGTGGAATATATCGGATCATGCGCAGTGGAATGAAACATTTAGACATTTTTATTAAATACTAATTTGTGAAGAAACTGTAATGGTGCTAGCTCTAATATTTGGGTGCTAGCTATAGAGATTAGGGAGCTAGCTTTTGGAGCCAAAATATTAACTGGGGGGAGGGGCTAGCGTTACTTTAGACCCCCCCCCAGTTTCAATATGGATTTGTGAAAAAACTGTAATGGTGCTAGCTCTAATATGTGGGTGCTAGCTGGTGCTAGCTATATAGATTAGGGAGCTAGCTTTTGGAACCAAAATATTAACTGGGGGGGGCTAGCGTTACTTTAGCCCACCCCAGTTTCAATATGGATTTGTGAAAAATCTGTAATGGTGCTAGCTTTAAGATGTGGGTGCTAGCCGGTGCTAGCTATATCGATTCGGGGGCTAGCTTTTTGGCCAAAAAATTTAACTGGGGGGGGCCAAAGTAACGGACGCCGCAATCAATGAGAGTGTAGCCAGAATGGAATTTGAAGAAGTTACTACTAATGATTACGAAAGAATAAATCCACTATACAATGTTGCTGTAATTTTAGCTTCAGCCCCCATTAAAAGCTCCAAAAAGTGGCATGCTATCTATTCAATTGTGATTTTAATAATTTTAAACTAGTGCGGTATTTACTATATTTATTTCGGTTATATAATCCATTTCGCACGTGAACATAACAAACTTATTATAGTAATTTGATTGATTGCCACGCTCAAAATTGAGCGAAAGGATTGATGAGATAATCCCAATCTCAGGGTATGATTGGCAATGCCCTGGCTAGCTACTAAATATAAAAGGTGGTTGGTGAGTTTAACTGATAATAATATTAATTGGGAGGGTGGAATGTTTTGCCCTAGGCGCCACGTGGTTAAAAATCAACCTCCCAAAGCGTGCTACTACCTGAACCACGAACGGTAGCGTACTAAAACTCAGAAAAAAAAAAAAAGGAAGAGTGAAAGTGGTACAAGAATATACACTTGAATTGGTTAAAGTGATTTACTGAATAATAAGATAGCGCCAAATTGCGTTGTGATCCAACCGACAAATAATTACAAAAAGTCGCAGCTACTCGTCCCAATTATTATCCTTAGGAGAAACATAACTAAGAACGAGCAACTATACGCTAATTGTCGAACCAAAATAATTAAATAAATTTAATTATAAAATTAAATATTAAACGTTGTTAATAATATTTAAAGTTTGAAAACAATCGAACGTTGAAAATTTGCGAGCTATGATATTGCTATCGCAAGAAATGCTCGATAGCGGTTCCTATAAATTAACTATACCTTTGTAAATTATTTAAAATATTTAACGGCAATTCGGAAGCAATACGAGATCTCCAGTTAGTTCCAAAACACAGATCACATCGTCAAAAATTAAGTGTATCCTACGAAGTTTCAAAACAAAAAGTAAAAGAACTTACTCAATTTCGATGAGTACACCAAAACACTCTTCACTTTTAAAAAAAAGAAATATGAATATTAAATCCTCCAAAGGAGATAAGATTAAATATCTTCAATGCTAAGTGCAACGAATGAATCCCAATAATCGGAAGGGCCACAAAAAACATAAACCCACTTTCGATGCACTTGGCTAATTCAAAATCTCTTTTAAAAAGATCAAACTAAAAATTTTTCAACTTCCAATTCTTAACGACGAAAAATGTGTCTTGATAAAATATCCGAAAACAGGGCCTCCAACATAATTTTATATTTTCATAAATCCACCAACAATAAACAAAGTAAAATATCGTAACCCAATTCTGAACCGTTACACTCTCCCCTTACTCCGAATGAAGTAAATTTCACGGAAATTTACTGACTCAAAACCTATAAATCAAAGTTAACAATGCCGATAAAAAAAAATAAAACTTAAGCTTCCATAAGCTTTCAGTTAACAAAAAATATCTTCATAAAGGTAAAATGAAAAATGAATAAGATAGTCGTATCCAAGTTTAAGAAGTGAAGCTTCAAAAACCATGAGTTCCGCCCAACAGTCCCTACCAACCTCCCAAAGCGTGCTACTACCTGAACCACGAACGGTAGCGTACTAAAACTCAGAAAAAAAAAAAAGGAAGAGTGAAAGTGGTACAAGAATATACACTTGAATTGGTTAAAGTGATTTACTGAATAATAAGATAGCGCCAAATTGCGTTGTGATCCAACCGACAAATAATTACAAAAAGTCGCAGCTACTCGTCCCAATTATTATCCTTAGGAGAAACATAACTAAGAACGAGCAACTATACGCTAATTGTCGAACCAAAATAATTAAATAAATTTAATTATAAAATTAAATATTAAACGTTGTTAATAATATTTAAAGTTTGAAAACAATCGAACGTTGAAAATTTGCGAGCTATGATATTGCTATCGCAAGAAATGCTCGATAGCGGTTCCTATAAATTAACTATACCTTTGTAAATTATTTAAAATATTTAACGGCAATTCGGAAGCAATACGAGATCTCCAGTTAGTTCCAAAACACAGATCACATCGTCAAAAATTAAGTGTATCCTACGAAGTTTCAAAACAAAAAGTAAAAGAACTTACTCAATTTCGATGAGTACACCAAAACACTCTTCACTTTTAAAAAAAAGAAATATGAATATTAAATCCTCCAAAGGAGATAAGATTAAATATCTTCAATGCTAAGTGCAACGAATGAATCCCAATAATCGGAAGGGCCACAAAAAACATAAACCCACTTTCGATGCACTTGGCTAATTCAAAATCTCTTTTAAAAAGATCAAACTAAAAATTTTTCAACTTCCAATTCTTAACGACGAAAAATGTGTCTTGATAAAATATCCGAAAACAGGGCCTCCAACATAATTTTATATTTTCATAAATCCACCAACAATAAACAAAGTAAAATATCGTAACCCAATTCTGAACCGTTACATGATATCGGCTATTTCTACATTAATATATCTCAACATATCCATAATGAGGTTATCCATATGCTATAGAAGGAAATATATTAAATTTCTCGGCACATTTGCAGAATTTCGTCTCAAACGTGGCAACCATATGGATTCAAGTAGTAATATTTAAAGTTATTTAATTTACCATAAAACTGAAACTGTATGATAACCTACCTTTTACTTGCATCACTTTGATTTTCAATTATTTATTGCTGTTGTCTTGTTTACTCATGATTAATTATATAGTCTTACTGAAAGCTCGTTTTCAAGTGATCACCTATATTTTAAAATCAATATTCACAGTTGATTTAAGAAAAAATGTATTTGTTGCCAAAAGTCGGAAAATGAGTGAATGTGGATATGTCTGCTCGAGTACTGTAAAACATCTTAGAAAATCCTACACTTCATTAAGTGAAATTGTGAAGTGGTTTAATCAACTTTTCGGTATTCAGATTCTTATTTTATATTTTTTTTTGTTTTTTTTGGCTTTCTGATTGTATCAATATTATTATTATCCTTGCACAACATATTTTTGAAAATGTAGCATCTTTTGCTCAATACTCGCAGGATAATTTGTATACTCAACTGATGAATTCAACTGGAACATTTTCATGATTCTGCGTATTAAACGTAAGTTTCTTAATAGTAAATATATTGGTTGGATCGTAAGTAATCTTTTAGTTAGGAATAATTGGAATTTAAACTTCTAAACTTAAAGTTATTAAATTAATTCCCTTTTTCAAGTAAATAACTTTAAGAATAGAGGTAATTAGTTTAAATATTTATTTTCTTATGAAAAGAACTCTGACTCTCTTGTTTTATATTTTATATCGTCATCAATAAATCAATCAATTTCAATGAACCAGGCTAAAATGTAATCTTTTCAAAGTAGTATATTTCACAAGTCTCAAGGCAAATATTTCAGCTACTCAAATCACTTCATATTGTAACGAAATAATGGTATTTTATTGTTTATGGATATTTAATCGAGTATAGTATGCAATATTATCATTACGAAAAGTACTTGCAATAATAAACGTGTTTTCTTTAACAGACAATCAATAAGGTAATGTAATAACTTACTAAAATTGTACCTGGTATTCCGCATTAAAATTAGTTATAGAAAAGGTTTACTCAAAATGGCTTCTAAAATAAAAGATTACGAAAGTATAAAACCACTATACAATATTGCGGTAGTGTTAGCTTTAGCACCAATTACAAGTCCAAAACCATGGCATGCTGTATATTCAATTATAATTTTATTGGTTTTAAACGTATGCGGTATTTACAATATTGTTTACGGTTGTGCAATTAATGCCATACGGGACGAAACAGTTTCTGTTGTGGTGATTCGTTCAATATCGGCAACGTCTATATTAATATTTATTAATATATCAATTATAAAATTATCCGTATGCTGTAAAAAAAAATACATGAAATTTCTCGACATATTTGCAGAAATCCCTCTCAAACGTAGCTACCATATCTGGGTTCAAATAATAATATTTAACCTTACTTACGGGCTTTTTCTAATATGTAACATTCATATTTCTATAGATCTGGAACTACCCAACAACCAGTTTTACTTCATCATTTTAGGTTTTCATTATTTCATACTGTGGTCATGTTTACTATTTATTAATTATATAGTTTTACTGAATTCTCGTTTTAAAGTGATCAACGAAAGATTAAAGTCGGATTTAAAGAAAAATTTGTTTTCCTCACAAGGTCAAAAAATTAATAAATTTGGACATTGCGGCTGGAGTAGCGTAAAAAATCTTAGAAAGTCCTATACGTTATTAAGTAAATGTGTAAAGTGGTTTAACCAACTTTTTGGCGTTCAAATTCTCATTTTATACTTTTTTGTCTTTCTTGGATTTCTAGATTGTATCAATATAATTATTGGAGCTATAAAAGTAATTTTGAACGACAAGACGGAAGTTATATTTAAATACACTCAGATTCTAGCTGGAACATTTTCATGGTTTTGCATTTTATTGGTAAGTTAAATCTGATGAATTTCAGAAGGGGAGTAATACGTTAAGTGCTTTCACGATTTTAAAAGTGCCCTAAAGACACGAATGTGTAAATTTCTAATGCAAAAAGTTATTTTATGGATTATCCAAAAATACCTGTAAAAGCCCAAAATGTAATCGAGTGCATTAGGTTGGCTGTTTTTATAAAAACATCCCTGAAGTTCGCCTAACTCAAAAGTTTACGTACTGTCAACAGAATAACTTGTGAAAAAATCGACTATTTCAAAATTTAAAGGAAAAATTGATATTGATTTTCAATTTAATTGTTTCCCTTTCAAATGCTTAAATTTTTTGGTGGTAACTATAAAAATCAGGGGGGCAGTTAACGTACTGGATCTGACAAAAGCATCGGGAAAAATGCTAAAATCAAAATTAATCTGTATTTTATAATATTATGACTTAAGTTAAAAGTCTTTACTAAGGTATTTTCTGGTTGAATTTTTGATATTATTTTATTAACATGTTAATTAACTACTTAATAAGCGAAATTTTGTTAAAACTTGATATTTGGATAAAATGGAAGATATTCCATTTTATATATAGAGATATTCGAACACGACAGTATATATTGCAATGTTCTCTATCCAAATTTCTTTTTAATAATAACTGCAATGCAGAAAAATTAAATTAAAGTTTAATATTCAAATATATAAAAGTCTAATAATAAAACAATAAGTTATATTCAATTTTTCAAAAAATCGTAAGTATACAAGAATATTAGTAAAATTCTGCTAAAACCAAGCCAACATTTTATAAATTGAAAATTTCCTTAAATGCGTTTAAGATGCACTCACAATAATTAATAAAGTCAACCGAATAGGCTCTCGCCGTCGCCGTTTCGCCGTTGACCACTTTTCCGTTAGGAATTTTGCATTTCCAAATTTATAACATTAACATTAGCTTAATTTTTACAATTAGGGGCTTTATAGATGAAATCTCTATACCACCTGATCGGAAAGTTAAATTCTTTGATAACTACCATTATGATTATGACATCTTTTGTTTTGCTTGAAGTACGAATCTAGCTCAAATTTTTTTATTCTTATAAATAATTGTACAATGCATCGATAAATATTAAAATAATTAAATTACGAAATATTATGTTTCATATAGACAGGTATAAATACGACAAGTACACATTAATTTATTAAATTGCTATTTTTAAACTTGTACTCGTAATAAATCACATAATGTATACCAGCATTCCAAATCAAACTCGGCCAGAAACGGTTCAGTCAAAATGGCTCCTAATATCACTGTTAAGAATAATTTTAAAGATTTAAAACCACTACATAAAATCGCTGTATTTTTAGCTTTAGCACCGACTAAAAATACAAAAAGATGGCATATCCTCTATTCAATTACAATTTTACTGATTTTCAACTGCTGCGGTATCTATAATAAATTTTTCGGGCTGATAAGGAGCTTCAACGATAGGAAAATAATTTCGTCTAGTATGGTAATTAGTTACATATCAAGAATTTCTATTATAATCTATACTAACCTATCAATTATAAAATTATCCATATGGTCCAAAAGAAAATACCGAAAATTTCTCGATACCTTTACAGAATTTCCTCTCAAACATGGAACCTATGTTTGGACGCAAATAACAATATTTCACGTTTTCTTTGGGTTACTCGTAATGTACATCATTAAAATTTCCCAAGTTTTGAAACTACCTGGCTTTCTACTATTTAACATCATGACTTTGATGTTTAGTTATTTAATGATGTTCTCGTGGTTGCTGATTGTTAATTATACAATCCTACTGAAAGTTCGCTTTAAAGCCATCAGCACTAGATTAATATCGGTAATTGCAGTTGATCTCAGAAAAAATGTTTTTGATGTAGACAGTAAAAATGTAAAGAAATTTGAATATGACTGCTGGAGTTCCGTAAACAACATTCGAAAATCTTACATGCTATTGAGTAAAAGTGTGAAGAGGTTTAACCAACTATTTGGCGTTCAAATCCTTATTATATACTTTGTTATTTTCCTTGGATTTCTAGAATGTATCGATACGATTATTGTTCTTCTAACATACATTTTCGTCCATGAAGTAGAAGATACATCGGTATACACTCAAAGTCTAGCTGGAATGTTTGCATGGTTGAGTGCTTTGATGGTAAGATATTATTTAAATTCCTAAATCTTTTTTTTTTTATTAAGCCAGATAATAGAGAAATATAGTAGTATACCAATCAACTTTAGTTGATCTAGCTAGAGTTTTTTCGTTAAATTTTGATGCTAGAGAATTTTAACGCTTTGAAACAAATAATTTAAAATATATTAGTGAACAAATGCAACATTAAAATTTTTCAATATTTTAATATAACAAGTATTTTTCGAAAATTTTGTATTTCTCGAAATAAATTTTGGAAAAAATTTGTACAGACATTTTTATAAGCCAACTAAAGTCGGTTATTCACAACAATTGAGATCACCCCGTGACTCAACAACAAGCTCAACTAAAAATCCACAATTTTACATTATAAACTTTCCAATTACATACCTACTACTACAACTACTACTAGTAGGGGAGGTCAAATATCTGAGTTTAACTCTAGATAGCAAACTGACCTTTACACAACACATTAAGAACACAACGATCAAAGCGACTAGGGCAATGTGGGCCTGTAGGAGAATGATCGGAAAATCATGGGGACTAAAACCGAAAATGGTTCGTTAGCTATACACCAAAGTTGTGATACCCACGGTAACATATGCATCCCTTATCTGATGGCATCAAGCCAAGAAAAGGGGTAGTATTACAATGCTAAACAAGTTGCAAAGACTTGCCTGTCTAGGGATTACGGGGGCAATGGGAACAACGCCTACCGCAGCCATGGAAGCGCTTTTGGGGCTCCCTCCACTACACCTTGTGGTGGAAACGGAGGCTCTACTGGCAGCATACAGGCTAACCAATAACGATCGTGGAGAAATGATCCCCAGAGAGGGCTATCACACTATGATCTTCAACTCTATTAAGAGCAACAACATGCTGTGCATGCAATCTGACAGAACCAGCACTGTAAGGAACTTCCAAAAACCTTTCAAGGTTCTCATACCTGATAAGGGAGCGGAAGGAACCAAGCATCTGGTACACAGATGGATCCAAAACGGAAATTAGTACTGGAGCAGGGATTAGTGGGCGTAGAACGGAAGATGCGTTTAGCATTAACCTGGGCTACCACGCTACTATGTTTCAGGCAGAAAGAACTGCTGTAACAGCCTGTGCAGAGGAAATGATATGGAGGGCTTATGAGAATAAACGGATATTATGTATCATGACCGACAGCCTGGCAGCTATAAAAGCTCTTGAGAGAGTGGAAACACAATCCAGGGCTGTAAGTCACTGCCTCGATGTGCTAGAAACACTTGCACAACAGAACAGCTTAACACTGAGGTGGGTTCCGGGACACTCAGGAATAAAAGGCAACGTAAAAGCAGACGCCCTTGCTAAGGCTGCAGCAAAACGACATGTGGTAGGACTAGAACCTACTTGCGGGATAGCATATCTAACCGCAAAAGGGACTATAAAGGAACTACTAAGGAAACAACATCTTCAGTGCTGGAGAGACCTTCCGGGACTGAGGCAATCGCGGATGTTCATTGGGGGGCCCTCGCAAAAGAATACGCGAAATCCTCAAGCTGAGTAGACCACAGCTGAGGAAGACAGTAGGTCTAGGTTGCGGTGGATTTCAACAAACATGTGTTTGTTACCAATAATAAGAGAATTATGAAATCTGGATATGGCTGCGCGAATCGGGTAAAAAATGTTAGAAACTCCTACACGTTCTTGTGCAAAACTGTCAAGTGGTTTAATCAACTTTTTGGTGTTCAGCTTCTTATTTTATATTTTTTTATCTTACTTGGATTTTTAGACAGTATTGATGCAATTATTAATGCTGTGTAAGATATTTTAGATATAGCAGAAGTGAATACGGTCAGATTCTGACTGCAATGCTTTCATGGTTCTGTACTTTGATGGTAAATTTTTATAATCATTAAATCATTGCTTAAGAAAATGCTGCCGAATAGTGAGCACAATTGAACGATTGCACGGGAGCAGCAGTTTTACTTGAAATATGGTGTCTGTTTTTACTCATAACAGAATTCAATTACTAATTCGTGTTATAGAAAAAGTAAACAATCAATTTACTAAATTGTCTTTTTGCTATAATAAATTTACTTTAATTTGTAATATTATTGTAATTATTAAAGTACTATAATATAAACTACTCACTTAAATATGAGTTACAGAGAAAGTTACAGAAGGTTCAGTGAAAATGACTTCTAAACTAATTAATACTAACGATTACGATAATTTAAATCCTCTGTATAATATTGCTGTATTTTTAGCTTTAGCGCCCAGCAAAAATAAAGAAACGCGACAAACCGTTATATACGCAATTATAGTTTTAATAGTTCTAAACGTGTGTGGTATTTACAGTTTCCTGTTTTTTTATGTTTTTTATGTCGGGCAGAAACAACCAATTTCTGCCGTGTTAATTCGTTCGATGTTGGGAATTTCTGTAATATTCTTCATGAACATATCCATCATAAAACTATCCCTATGCTATAAAGAAAAATACAAGAAATTTTTAAAAACGTTTGCCGAATTTCCCCTCAAACGTAGAACTTATATGTGGGCCCAAATAATAATATTCCATGCTATTTATGCTGTATTCACAATACATGTCAGTTATTTTATAACAGCTCTAACAGCAACCTACTTTATAATTGTTTACTTTATTTATCTGACTTTAAATTATTTATTGCTGCTTTCATGTTTGCTGTTGATTAATTATATTGTCTTACTGAAGGCTCGTTTTCAAGTGCTCAGTGGAAGATTAAATTTAATCTTTGCAGTTGATTTAGAAATCAATAGAAAAAATATAAATAAATTTGGAAGTGGTTCTGCGAGTAACGTGAAGAGCATAAGAAAATCATTCACTTTACTGACTAAAACCGTGAAGCGGTTTAATCAACTCTTTGGTGTTCAGATTCTTATTTTATATTTTGTTATTTTTCTGGAATTTTTGGAATGTATCGATAATATAATTAACATGGCAAAATACGATTTCAGCATCCTAGCTAACGAGCCATCTCAAGGCAGTGAGATCCTGACTGTAATATTTTTATGGTTGTTTATTTTACTGGTAAGTAATATTTTAACAATAAATAGTCAAGTTCAAAAAGTGAAAATATGAATGAATAATGAAAAACTCCAAAATGCATACGATTAACTATAACAATCAGCGTTTCAAAGTGCCATATTGTTGAATTTCCAAACTTTGATAAGTTGATATTGTGTATACCAGTACAACTAGGTCCGACATCTTTGTAAAAAAAATTTTTGCCTGTAGACTTCGGTCAAATAAAATGAAGTTCTAAAGTCGACCTGCTCCCGTGCAATTGTTTAATTTCCTTAAATTAAACAATTGCACGGGATTTCTTAGTTTTGGTGTTTAGATATCTTGCGGTGGACTCTAGTTAATATCTTAAAGTGTAATTTGGTTAAGGGGGTATTCTACTCTAGAAGCCCGAATATTGGGCGTGTTTTTAAATGTCGATAAAGCAAACACACTTAATATTTTAGCTATACATTTTTCTACAGCTTATTTATTTATATTTTAAGAATTCACAAAAAAATTTTCAAGAAAAATAATATATATTTTACAAAGTTACACGCTGTTGAAGAAGGGGGGAAAATAAAAAACAGCGTACCCAAATTGTCACGATTCCCACCCTTCTGGTTATCTCAAAAATAAAAACAAGGTAGATTCTTTATCAGTACAAATGTCATTATGGTAGGAATCAATAAAAATGACAAAAAAAATTTTTCTCGCAAAATGGCGACTACTCAAAAATTAATTTAATATTTTTCAGATATTTTTTAACCTTTCAGAATTTTTAAAAAATAGTAAAAACTGAAAATTTTGATTTTTTGTTGGTTCCTACTATAAAGGGATATATAAAAAAAAATCATACAAAATTTCAAGAAAATCGGTCAATTAGAACTTGAGATTTTGTGACAAACACAATTTTTTTCCTTTCTGTTTCAACAGCGTGTAACTTTGCGAAATATATATTTTTTTCTTTGAAAATTTTTTTACAAATTCTTAAAATATAAATAAATAAATGCTAAAAAAATGTATAGTTAAAATATTAAGTGTTTTTGCTTTATCGACCTTCAAAAAAACACCCGATATTCGGGCTTCTATAGAGTAGAATACCCACTTAAAGCTGTAATTTTGCTTTTCAGATGAATTAGAAATATAAAAATTTAATTACCAATTTCTTTTATGGAAAAAGCAATTCATCTATATACAAAGCTATCTTTTTGTTATCATAAGGTTACTTAAATTTTTGATATTGGATGTAATCATTAAAGTAATAATAATATAAACTACTTACTTAATAAGTATGTGTTTAGGGCTACATAATATTTTGTATTTTACACCAAAAGTAGTTAAAAGGTTTAGTGAATATGACTTCTAAAATAATTTGTACTAACGATTACGATAAATTGCAGCCTTTGCATAATATTGCTGTATTGTTAGCTTTAGCACCCACCAAAACTACGAAAAGGTGGCAAACCATAACATATTCAATTATAATTCTAATGATTTTAAACATAATCGGTATTTACCATGTGGTGCGCTATTATTATTTTTATATTGAATGGAGACAGCCAATTTCCGCAGTGTTAATTTGTTTACTATCAGGAATTTCTATAATAATTTTTATCAGCTTTTCAATTATAAAATTGTCCCTATGGCATACAGAAAAATACAAGAAGTTTTTAAAAACCTTCGTCGAATTTCCTATCAAACGTAGACATTACATGTGGACCCAACTAACAATATTCCATGTTATTTATGCTATATTCATAGTGCATTCCACTTATTGTATGATATTTTGGAAACTATTTCATCTTCTACGTTTTTTCTTCATTTCTTCGACCTTAAATTATGTATTCTTGATTTCATGTTTGCTGTTTGTTAATTATACAGTTCTACTAAAAGCTCGTTTTCAAGCGCTCCGGAGTAGATTAAAATCAATATTTTCAGTTAATTTAGAAATAAATCGAAAAAATTCAAATAAATTTGGAAGTGGTAGCTCGAGAAATGTAAAAAATATAAGAAAATCTTATACATTATTGAGTAAAACAGTGAAGTGGTTTAACCAGCTCTTTGGTGTTCAGATTCTTATTTTATATTTTTTCATCTTTCTTGAATTTTTAGAATGTATCGATAATTTAATTTATATTGCAAAGTATATCGTGAACACTGAAGCAAAAGATGAACTTCAAAGCAGTCAGATTCTGCTTGTAAACTTGCTATGGTTTTTCATTTTACTGGTAAGTGCTTTAATAATAATTAGTCTGAATATTAAAAAAAATAATTACTTATACATTTTGATCCGGTCTAATCATAATTTTATCTTAAAATGGGATTTCGTTAGTTTTAGTCGAATTTTACTTAAAAACGGAGACTCCTACTCTTCTAGATCTTCGTTTTGGAAACATCTATTGCATACCAGAATGGTTTAATTAAGATGGTTTCTTAGTTTTCAATTAAAAGAAAATTACATTAATTAATTACTCCTATACATTGCGCATAATTTGGGGAGGGGGACCTAAAATTTATGCTTGATATCTTAAAAATGTTAATTTTTTAAATTTACCATTCAACTCTCAATTATTTCAAATTTTGTCTAAAGGGATAAATGAAATCCAAAAAATAATTAAAAATTTTACTCGCAAAAATCAATCCCAATTAATTTTCTCACAATATAAATTCAAAATCAAAAATCAAATTCCACACAAAATTCAAATTAAAAGAAGCAAAATCGGTCTCCAGTCGCTTCTGCGCCATCTTGGCCGCAAAAATATCTTAATGTCCTTCCTAGCTTATAAAAATTCAACCAAAAACCAAAAAACTGAAATTTTTGCAAATATATAAGTTATAAATTAACTATTAGAAAACTAAAATGAGGATTTTGGAACAAGTCAACACACTATACAGGGTTCTGAATGAGTTAGCCGAACATAGGAAATTAACATTCAAAAACTTATTTACGCAAATTCCTGCTTCCCTAATTATTTTACAGAAAAAATAAAAGACACAAAAATAATGCAGAAAAACTACGAATAATAAGAGCATAAGATTTCATTTATATCTTTTACTTGAAATGTTAAAAATGCTTTTGAAATAGTAAAGTTTTATTGATCTGATAGGCCATGTAAGTTTCAATGTAATTATTTTTGAAGATAAAAATTAAATTGAATTTATTACATACCAGTTTGATAAAAAAAACTTTACAATTTCCAAAGTAATTTTTGACTTTCTAAGTTAACACTATAAATGAAATCTATTGCTCTTATTTTGTATCTTTCATTTTTTTTCTAAAATAATTAGGGAAGCAGGAATTTGCATAAATAAGTTTTAACATGTTAATTTCCTACGTTCGGCTAACTCATTCAGCGCCTGGTATATAATTTATATATATAATAATATATATATAAAAGTTAAATTTTTGTTTAAAAATGCAATGTAGGATTGCAAATGCGATGATAGTTGTGGTTCAGCGGTAAATCTTAATATATAAAACTCAAAGTTTGTATGTATGTCCGTCCCATCAAAATCTCCCCAACGGAAAGCACGATTGAATTGAAATTTTAACTGGTTACACTACTCTACGTTCTCTACGTCAATCTTTAATTTTTTGAAAAAAAAAAGTAAAAAAAATACGACTAATATTGTGATTTTATAATAATAAAAGGAGAAATTTATTATGATAAATGATCCTGTGCAAAAAGGAGTTCCCAGGAGATTCAAATATTATAAGTATAATATAAAACAACAATAAATAAAGCAAATAAATGAACTTTTCTTGAGTGCAACAATAAAAATACTTTGAATTTTATTGTTTAATAAATCCGTTAATTTTTTTATTTTAATATACGAGGGAGGGCTGATAAGTACCCGTGTTTGACAAGAGTTGGTGCTATACAACCTTACTATTATAAGTATCCTTAACTGCCATCTTTCAAACAACTCATATTATCAAAATTTCATTACGATATGTCCAATAGCGTATTTGCTACACAAGCTTGAAGTGAACAACTTATTACATTTTTTTATTATTGAAAAATTTCAATGTAGATCAGTTTTTCTAACTTGTTTTTCGATTGGAAAAATTAGATGCTATTTACGGGGACCTTTCACTTTCGATGACAATAATTGAATTTTGGATTAATGAATTTAAATGTGGTCTAAAGAGTGTTCTTAACATCAACGTCCAGATCGTCCAAATAAGCAAAGTACGGAAGGAATGGTTAAAACAATTCATGATATCGTATTGTCAGACCACAGAGTAAAATTGCGTAAGGTAGCTGAAGCTGTAGACATCTTAAAAAACCGTATAAGCAATATTTGACATGATAACCTATATATGAAAAAGCTATCCTCGCGATGGGTGCCGCATTTGCCACAATCAACGAAAACGTGCACGTGGAACCACTTCAAAGCAACGTTTAGATATGTTTAAGCGTAACCCAAAAATTTTTTTGCGTAGTTTCGTGTTTGTAGGTTAAACATAAAACATCAGAGACAGTCAAAAAAATTAATAGAAGCTGGATCTAGCGGTCCAATGACGACAAAGGTGGTTTCTTTGGCCGTATTGGTTATGGATACTGTGTTTTGGGATTTTCGTGATATAATTTTTACCGACTATCTTAAAAAAGGAAAGACAATGAATAGGGTAACATTGTATGTATATTAGCACTACAGGCCTAGTAGACCCATGGCTTTATTTGTCACTATGTTCCATTCTTTCCTGTTACTAGCGTATTCCCTCCAATTTTCCAACCCAATCTCATTTAGGTCTTCCTGCACTTCATTTCTCCAACGGTTTCTTGGTCTACCTCTTAGTTTTGTGCCTCCGAACTCAATATTCCATATGTCTTTTGGTGTTCTGTCTTCGTTCATCCTTGCCAGGTGTCCCAACCATCGCAACCTCTGTGCCTTCACACATCCAACTATACTCCGTTGTCCATATAACTCTGCTAGCTCCTGATGTGACCTTAATATCCATTGTCCATTTACATATTTTGCACCGTATATTTTCCTCAATATCTTTCTTTCCCACACTTCTAGCATTGCTTGCTCACGCTTTCTCAACGTCCACACTTCCGCTCCATACATAACCGATGGTCTTATGATTGTTCGATATATTCTTGTTTTCACTGTCTTGGCAAACACCTTACTACTGAGGATTGATTTCAGTGCAAAACGAACTTCTTGTGCTAGCAGCCATTCTTGCTTTAATTTCGTCGTCGCAACCTGATTTCCTTGTTATTACCGTTCCCAGGTACGTAAATGTACACACTTCTTCAAATTTTACGGTTTTATTTCCCACTAATATACTTATGGATTTCTTCTCCTCAAACTTCTTATCGTTCCATATCATGTATTTTGTCTTATTTTCGTTTACTTCTAATCCAATTCTCTGAGCCGCTTCCAATAATTTCTGCGAAGTTTCTTGTAGTTCCTTCTTTGTGCGTCGTGAAGTCGTCTGCAAAAGCCAGGCATTGGTGTCTTCGTCTAAGAATTGTACCGCCTTTGTTTAATCCTGCTCTTCGTATTACGTTTTCCAAAGCAATAATAAATAATATTGACGACAGCGGATCTCCTTGCTTCATTCCTACTTCTACTCCAAAACTCTCCGTCAGCTCACCGTTAATTATTACTTTGTTTTCGGTGCTAGCATTATATAATATTATTGAATTTTTTGGCCCACATTTATCATAGAAAAAATATGCATTTTCGTAAAGACAATGCACCTTTATACCCATCCATAATTGCAATGGCTTAAAAAAACAAATAAGCTTGTCAATTGGTTTCTCATCGGCCTTTTTTGTCACTCTTATCTGTTACTTAACCTAAAAAAACGGCTCTGTGGTAAAATATTTGTATCAAATTTCGGTGGTAATTCGATGTAAAATGGCTATATTTTAGAGAGTTTTCCAAATTGCATTATTTGGAAGAGATAAAAAATTGGAAATGCGTTAAAATAAGTGTATTGAACTAAAATAAGACTACCTTGAAAATTAAAAAAAAAATTTTCAAAAAAAATGTTTGCTTCTTATCGAACACGGGTATTTATCAGCCCGCCCTCATATTATAGTATCGTAGTACTCTATAGTAATATTTTCCCAAAATAGTAGTACATTCACGTAAATTGTGAAGAAATGGCGTCAACTTCAAAAAGTAATTTTATGTAAATAAATAACTGTTTTGCAATTTTGCTAAATGTAAAATTTAAAAATTATTTTATCCTTTGTAGTGCATTTTATGTGATCTTTCTGCTTTATTTATTTTATTTGTTGCACTTTAATTTTAATTGTAGCATATTTGTTTGAATTGGTTTTTTAAAATTTATTTTTCAATTGAATTAATCATACGAAATTTTATTAGATAGCTTAGTATCCCATTTTATAACAGAAGCGTGGTGTTAGGATTATATGGTGTGCCTATGCGCAGATATTTTCTATCCTTGTCGCATTTTGTTCCGAACTGACGTCATCAGTACGGAACAAATTTAAAAAGCTGGCGCGGTTTTAACCTATTATCTCGTATTTAATTGCAACTAAGAATGTCTTTTCTATTGAAATACGCCTTCCGTAACCTATTTTTATATAATAGAACAAAATTACATAAATAATAAAATAACCAAAAATTTATTTATTTACATTAATTAATATTTAATAAAACAAAATTTGAGTTCATTAAAATTTATTCTTTTACATTAGTAAACTTACTTAGTTTTTTTTTGGATCGACGTTTAGAATTCTCTAAACTAAGTTTGGGTTCGCACAATACACAGAATAACATCCAACGGAATAACAACGTTTAATTCTAAATAACTTTTATCGGTAAGCACAGCATTATAGCCAATCTTTAGAAAATTAATGATTTCTTAGAAAAATTGATGCAGTGCAAAATATATTTTTTTGCATTTTTTGATTTTTTAAGTAAAGGCTAAATGAAATTTAATGCTCGTATCATTTGTAGTTTATATTATTGCCTTATTTTTGTATCTTGCATTTTTTCTCTAAAATAATTCGGAAAGCAGGAATTTGCATATAATAAGTTTTTACATGTTAATTTCCTATGTTCAGCCAACTCATTTAGCACCCTGTATAGAGATTATTGTATTTAATGATTTATACTTTTTAGAAGTAATGTAAAATCTTAAAATAACGACTTTTAGAGTGGTGAGACAATGTTATTATAGCTATTGTTCCGTGACAGTGTTCCGTGACTGACGTCATGCGCAGAAAGTGTGAAAACTCGTCGCAGTTTCGAGCACACCATACAATCCTAACACCACGAACAGAAGTATAAAAATTTAATTACCAATTTGTGTTAAGGAAAAAGTAATTAATCTATTCATCAATTTGTCTTTTTGTTATCATAAGGTTACTTGAATTTTTAATAATAATTTAATCATTATTAAAGTAATAATAATACAAACTACTTACTTAATATGTGTTTAGATCTACATAATATTTTTTATTCTATACTACAAGTAGTTGAAATGGTTTAGTAAATATGACTTCTAAAATAAATAATTGTACTAACGATTACGATGATTTACAACATTTATATAATGTAGCAGTATTGTTAGCTATAGCACCCCCAAAAAGTACAAAAGGGTGGCAAACTATAACATATTCGATTTTAGTTCTATTGATTTTAAACATAATCGGTATTTATAATGTGGTGTACTTTTATTATTTTTCTTTTGAATTGAATTCACCATCAGAAATAATTCGTGCAACTTCGGGAATTTCTATACTAATCTTTATCAGCATTTCAATTATAAAATTATCCCTATGGTATACAGAAAAATACAAGAAGTTTTTAGAAATATTTGTCGAGTTTCCTATCAAACGTAAACTTCACTTGTGGACCCAACTAATAATATTTCATGTTCTTTATGCAGCATTCATAATGCATACTACTTATTTCATAATACTTCTGAAACTAACTCATCTTCTAAGTTTTTTCTTCATTTCGTTGACATTAAATTATGTATTCTTGATTTCATGTTTGCTGTTTAATAATTATACAATCCTATTAAAAGCTCGTTTTAAAGCTCTTCGGAGTAGATTAAAATCAATATTTACAGTTGATTTAGAATTAAATCGTAAATATTCAAATAAATTTGGAAGTGGTTGCTTGAGTAATGTGAAAAATATGAGAAAGTCATATACAATATTGAGTAAAACAGTGAAGTGGTTTAACCAACTCTTCGGTGTTCAGATTCTTATTTTATATTTTTTTGTCTTTCTTCAAATTTTAGAATGCATCGATAATTTAATTACAATGGCAAAGTATATTATGAATTCTGATGCTGAAGATGCACTTCATAGCAGTCAGATGCTGTTAGGAACCTTGTTATGGCTTTTTATTTTACTGGTAAGTGCTTTAATAATAAACAGTTTGAATTTTTAAAAAAATAATTACTTCCATATATATTTTGTTTAGGTCTAATCATAATTTTATTTTAAATTGGATTTCGTCAATTGTAATCGAATTTTACTTAAAAACGGAGACTCCTACTCTTATAGATCTTCCTTTTTGAAACATCTGTTGCATACCAGAATGGTTTAAGTAAGATGGTTTCTTAGTTTTCAACTAAAAAAAATTACATTAATTAATTACTCCTATACATTATTGCGCTATAATTTGGGGAAGGGGACCGAAAATTTATGCTTAATATCTTAAAAATGTTAATTTTTCAAATTTACCATTCAACTCTCAATTATTTCAAATTTTGTCTAAAGGGACAAATGAAATCCAAAAAATAATTAAAAATTTTACTCGCAAAAATCAAACCCAATTAATTTTCTCACAATATAAATTCAAAATCAAAAATCAAATTCCACACAAAATTCAAATTTAAAGAAGCAAAATCGGTCTCCGGCCGCAAAAATATCTTAATAACCTCCCTAGCTGATAAAAATTTAACCAAAAACAAAAAAACTGAAATTTTTGCAAATATATAAGTTATAAATGAACTAGTAGAAAAATCAAATGGGGATTTTGGAACACGACAACACACACTATACAGGGTTCTGAATGAGTTAGCCGAACATAGGAAATTATCATTCAAAAACTTATTTACGCAAATTTCTGCTTCCCTAATTATTTTACAGATAAAATGAAAGACACAAAAATAATGCAGAAAAAACTACGATTGATAAGAGCATAAGATTTCATTTATAGCTTTTACTTGAAATGTCAAAAATGCTTTTGAAATTGTTAAGTTTTATTTATCAGACTGGCCATGTAAGTTTCAACGTAATTATTTTTGAGGATAAAAATTCAATTGAATTTATTACATACCAGTCTAGTAAACAAAACTTCACAATTTCAAAAGTAATTTTTGACTTTCTGAGTTAAGACTATAAATGAAATATATTGCTCTTACTTTGTGTCTTGCATTTTTTTTCAAAAATAATTAGGGAAGCAGGAATTTGCATAAATAAGTTTTAACATGTTAATTTCCTACGTCCCGTAGGCCGTCACCTTCTAATATTTACATGACCTGGAAACTCCTTTTTGCACAGAATCATTTATCATAATTAATTTCTTATTTTATTATTATAAAATCACAGTATTAGTCATATTTTTTTACTTTTTTTTTTCAAAAAATTGAAAATTGACGTAGAGCTGGGAATAGTGGCGTTAACCTTGGAACTCTTAGCTGAATAACCAGTTAAAATTTCAATTTAATCGTGCTTTCCGTTGGGGAGATTTTGATGGGACGGGCATATATACAAACTTTGAGTTTTATATATTAAGATTAATAATATATTATATTTAAAAATGCAATATAGAATATAAGTGATAGTTGTGGTTCGGCGGTAAATATAACATAAAACAACAATAAATAAAGCAGATAAATGAACTTTTCTTGAGTGCAACAATAAAAGTACTTTGAATTTTATTGTTTAATAAATCCGTTAATTTCACGTAAATTGTAAAGAAGTGGCGTCTACTTCACAAAGTAATTTTATGTAAATAAATAACTATTTTGCAATGTTGCTAAATGTAAAATTCAAAAATTATGTTATCCTTTGTAGTTCATTTTATGTGATTTTTCTCTGTTTTATTGATTTTATTTATTGCACTTTAATTTTAATTGTAGCATTTTTGTTTGAATCGGTTTTTTAAAATTTATTTTTCAATTGAATTAATCATACGAAATTTTATTAGATAGCTCAGTATCTCACTTTATAACAGAAGTTAAAAATTTAATTACCAATTTAGTGTTATAGAAAAGTAATTAATCTGTTTATCGATTTGTCTTTTTGATATCGAAAATATCGTTGTTATCGTTTTTAATATTAATAATTTAATAATTATTCAAGTAATAATAATATAAACTAACTACTTAGTATTATGTGTTTAGGTCTACATAATAATTTGTATTCTAGAACTACACTGTAGTCGAAAAGGTTTAGTGAATATGACTTCTAAAATTAATTGTACTAACGATTTCGATGATTTACAACATTTATATAATGTAGCAGTATTGTTAGCTATAGCACCACCAAAAAGTACAAAGAGGTGGCAAACTATAACATATTCGATTATAGTTCTATTGATTTTCAACATAATCGGTATTTTCAATTTGGTGTACTTTTATTATTATAATTTAGAATTGAGACAGCCAATTTCCGCTTCAGAAATAATTCGTTCAATTTCGGGAATTTCTATAGTAATCTTTATCAGCATTTCAATTATAAAATTATCCGTATGGTATACAGAAAAATACAAAAAGTTTTTAAAGATATTTGTCGAGTTTCCTATCAAACGTAGACTTCACATGTGGACCCAACTAATAATATTTCATGTTCTTTATGCTGCATTCATAATGCATACTTCTTATTTCTTAATACTTCTGAAACTAACTCATCTTCTATGTATTTTCTTCATTTCTTTTACATTAAATTATGTATTCTTGATTTCATGTTTGCTGTTTAATAATTATACAATTCTATTAAAAGCTCGTTTTAAAGCTCTTCGGAGTAGATTAAAATCAATATTTACAGTTCATTTAAAATTAAATCGTAAAAATTCAAATAAATTTGGAAGTGGTTTCTTGAGTAATGTGAAAAATATAAGAAAGTCATATACAATATTGAGTAAAACGGTGAAGTGGTTTAATCAACTCTTCGGTGTTCAGATTCTTATTTTATATTTTTTTGTCTTTCTTGAATTTTTAGAATGCATCGATAATTTAATTACAATGGCAAAGTATATTATGAATACTGCCGCTGAAGATGCACTTCATAGCAGCCAGATGCTGTTAGGAACCTTGTTATGGCTTTTTATTTTACTGGTAAGTGCTTTATTAATAAACAGTTTGAATATTTAAAAAAATAGTAACTTGCATATATATTTTGTTTCGGTCGAATTTTACCTAAATTGTAGTCGAATTTTACTTAAAAACGGAGACTCCTGCACTTCTAGACCCTAGTTTTGAAACATCCGTTGCATCCGATGGTTTATTTAAAGCAATACAGTTTCTTAATTTTCAAATAAAAGAAAATTGTATTTATCTACTCCTATATATTATGCTATAATTTGGGGGGAAAGGGAAATTTTCTAAATGTTAATTTTTCAAATTTACCATTCAATTCTACAATTATTCCAAATTTTGTCTAAACAAAAAGAACAACAGCTAATACAATATTTGCATTACATGTTTACGGTTTTTTTATTATTATTGTTTCCTTTCAACTAATTATTTGATTTTCACTCGGAAATTACCATTTTCGGTAAATGGTAATTTACCAATTTTTAACTGACAACTTAAAAGGTTAACTTTCAATATTATATTTACTTAATAGTATCTATATTAAAATACATTACTTAATTAAGTGTACCTACTCTTAATTTTTTTATTAAACTACAATGTAAATAGGCATTACTACTATTCCATACCAATTCATTTAGTTGTTATTGTAGAATTGACAACGGCAATATCTTGAATAGATGCGAATATGTTGTCGAAAATTACTAAACTTGATTTCGACACCATAAAGCCATTGTACAACATAGCAATGTTTTTTGGATTAGTACCAAATCCTAATATCAAGTTTAGGTGGCTCGCGATAATACGTCCGTTTTTAATTACAATGTGTTTAAACGTTCTTAATGCTTACTCAGTTTACATGAATTATTTCTTGAAATGGAAGGTTTCGTCTCAAATGACCACCACTATACTCGTTGTTTTTACCACAATATCCTCAAGTGCTTACCTCAATATCAACTTAACTAAACTTTTTATATGTAATGGAAGAAAATACCAAAAATTATTAAGTGCGTTTAAAGAATTTCCTATTTCAGAAAATAAGCGAGCCTATAAAATAATATGGATGCAAATTCTTGCATTTCATTTTATTTATTTTATCTATGTCGCATATACTTTTCCTATCGGCCATATTTCCGAATTCTGTCATTTTATTTCACAGAACTGCGGTATCTTTTTAAATTACTTAATGCTAATTTCTTGTTTACTAATTTACAATTTCATATTATTATTGAAAATCCGATTTAAAACAATCCGTATACAACTAAAGACAGTATTTTATGCCTGTTTGGAAACAAATAATGTAAAAATTGAGAAAAACCCAATTAGAGATATAAGGGCATCCTATGTATTAATGAGTAAAACTGTGCATAGATTTAATCAACTTTTTGGTGTTCATATTGTTGTGCTATGCTTTAATATATTTATGTGGCTTCTGCTCACTGTCAATCACCTCATAAGAGTAATTGAAGTAATTCTGATCGACGCATCAAGAGAAAAAATTGCTGAAGTTTTGTTTATGTTGAATATAATATTCATGTGCCTTTGGGTTTTTTTGGTAAGTTTTTTATTACAATACTTGTGTAATGCAAAGATGCTTGCGAGGCAAACACGTAGGCAGACTTGGGTTTCATGTTGTGGTATTTATTTGTTGTACACTGACAGCCAAAGAAAATCTATTAGGAGAAGTTTTGATTAAAAGAAATTGGAAATTCAATTCAGTATGGTTTTCGCAATTTTTTTTTTTTTTTATTTGAAATCCTAGTATTTTACAATCTATCTAATAAGACAATAAGTAAAAGACATGACATATTGAACCGGATGACATAGAAGGAGATTGCCCAATGGCACGCTCCCTTTACATTTTAACACCAGAGAGTGTTATGTCAGGCTTATAAGTACTATTTCAAAAGCGATGAGGCAAGTCCAGTGGGTCGTGACGCTTTAATCTCTTTATTTGATGGGAAGATAATAAATCCACAGCGAGAGAGTTGGGATGGTCTCTAACACGATCCTGATATCTGGTGCTGAACGACTTGATACATTCTTCAACTGTGGGCATTTGAAGATCACGATGAATCACATGATTTGGTACAAACCAAGGGGCGTCTACGATAGTTCTCAGGGTTTTTGATTGAAATCGCTGTATTTTGGCGATGTTGGAGTTACTTGCTGCTCCCCAAAGCTGGATGCCATAGGTCCAAATTGGCTTTATTATGATTTTATATATGAGCACCTTATTTTCCAGAGATAATTGTGAGTAACGATTCAGTAACCATTGATGTTTTCTAAATGAATGAACAAATTGGAGTCTCTTGTTCCAGATATGTTTACCCCACGTGAGTCTTCTGTCCAAATGCACTCCAAGATACTTAACTTCTTCTTTTTGTGGTAGTATATTTCCATTGAGGTTAACAGTAGGACATGTGTCTCTCCTTGTAGTGAATGTTACGTGCAACGACTTTTGGACATTGGCTTTAATACGCCATTTCTTCAACCATTTCTCTAATTTGTCAAGATGCTTTTGTATTAACCAATATCATGGTTGGATAAAAACATTTTAATTTCTTGGTTATGATTGGTTAATCCGTTGGCATTCCAGACCGCTATTTTGAGTTTTGTTGCTATTATTTTCTTGTATTGAGCATAGCTGTGAGGAGATTAAGAAGAGTTTCCATTTTCTCCATCATTTTCTCCATCATGCTTTCTAACCTTAAATGATTTTGGGATGTTTGTGAATTTGTTGTAACAATTTGTGGAGATGGAATGACAGCTTGCGGTTGCTGAATTCCTCTTGTTATATTTGAATAAGAGTTACCTGGGAATACGTTTGGGTTGTTGTGGATATTTGGATTTCTGTTGTGTATGATATTGTTTACTGGATTGGATAGTTGGGCGGGTTTTTTATCTCTTAAGGTTGGATAAGTTCTCTTCTGGAGATCCTTGTATACAATCCAACCCTTATAATTGGCAGGGTGGTTACCTTCGCATAATACACATTGTACACCATTGTCTCGTTCTTTTCTTGTACAGTTTTTAGTGGTGTGATTTCCCGTACATTTGACACATCTTGCTTGCCTATAACAGAATTTATTAGTGTGGCCGTATTGTTGACATTTGGTGCACTGGGGGATTTCTCTTTTCGGGTGGGGTCGTTCAAAGTTGACAATAGAATTCATTAAGCATGTGACATTATAAATTTCTTTATTATTTGGGTTTGCTTTTAGTTCGACATGGAAAAGTGGTAGTGGCACTTTTGTGACCCTTGAGCGGATGTTATGTAGATTTACCACGGTATGGCCAAGTTCTTCGATTTTCATTTTCAGAGTTTCCAATTTAGTCGTTGGGTGCATATTTTCGCAATTTTAAAACAAATTTTTTTTTTTTTAATTTTGGTCCTAAATAATAATTTTAAAATGTAATGAGGCTATTGGATGGTATTTTGAGAGCTGCACATTTTTGAACTTACGCGTACAGTTTTTTGGTACCGCTTGTTTAAACTTTTTTGGCAATTCATATAGGTAATTCAAATCTGATGAATTCATAAGATCCATGGTGAAATTTAAATCTTCCTAAATTGAAGACTAATTCCTATGGGTATAAATAATAATATATTAATTATGTCAACATTATTTCCCAAATTAACATATTAAATCATAAACATTCTTGTAAACAGTATTATAAAAACTAATCAATCAAAGTGCTTCTTTTAATAACACCTATTTTTAATATATAAAATCAATAACAAAATTTAATAACCCCATTTCTTATTATAACTGTGCATTATTGTACATCAAACGCAATCAGTGAGAGTGTAGCCAGAATGGCATCTGAAGCAGTTACGACTAATGATTACGAAAGTATAAATCCACTATACAATGTTGCTGTATTTTTAGCTTCAGCACCCATTAAAAGCTCCAAAAAATGGCATACCATCTATTCAATTGTGATTTTAATAATTTTAAACTTGTGCGGGATTTACAATATTTATTTCGGTTATATAATCCATTTCGCACGTAAAAGTAACAAACTTAATATAGTCATTCGATTGATATCGGCTATTTCTACATTAATATATTTCAACATATCCATAGTAAGGTTATCCGTATGGTATAGAAGGAAATACATTCAGTTTCTCAGAACATTTGCTGAATTTTGTGTGCAACGTAGCAACCATATTTGGACTCAAATAATAATATTTAATGTTACTTATGGGTTGTTCGCAATACGTAGCATTCAATATACCATAAAACTGAAACTGTATGATACCCTACCTTTTACTTGCACTACTTTGATTTTCAATTATTTATTGCTGTTGTCTTGTTTACTCATGATTAATTATATAGTCTTACTGAAAGCTCGTTTTCAAGTGATCACCTATAGATTAAAATCAATATTCACAGTTGATTTAAGAAAAAATGTATTTGTTGCCAAAAGGCAGAAAATGAGGGAATGTGGATATGGCTGCTCGAGTAGTGTAAACCATCTTAGAAAATCCTACACTTCATTAAGTGAAAGTGTGAAGTGGTTTAATCAACTTTTCGGTATTCAGATTCTTATTTTATATTTTTTTGTCTTCCTTGGATTTCTGGATTGTATCAATATTATTATTATCCTTGCACAACATATTTTTGAAAATGCAGCAAAAGATGCTCAATACTCGCTGGATACTTTGTACACTCAACTTATGAATTTAACTGGAACATTTTCATGGTTCTGCGTATTAAACGTAAGTTTCTTAATAATTAATATATAATAAAATTTTATGGTTTTATATAAATTTGCAATTTTTTTAATTAATTATTTACTTTTATTCTAAAAAGTTATTTTGACCAACAAAACTTTCAGATTTTAGCTGGAACATTTTCATGGTTTTGCATTTTAATGCTAAGTTGAATGAGACATAAACAAACCTAAAATTTTAAAAGGGAAGTAATACGTTAAGTACCTTCACGATTTTAAAAATTCCTTAAAGACATTACGGTAGAAAACATCCCTGAAGCCCGTCCAACTCAAAAATTAACGTACTGTTAACAGAGTGAGCTGTTCTATATTTTACAAAGTAAAATATGAAAAATTTCTTAAAGATTTCGTAGAATTTCCTGCTTATTCAAATCGTCGCAGAATTTCAGCTCAAATTTTAATAGTCCACTTTGTTTTTGGCCTCTATGTGGCTCAGTGCTTACATTTTTTTTATCTTGTTGAAATGAGCTATTACGTTCCTGGTTATTTAATGCTATTTCTACTAAATTATTTAATATTATTTGCTTGTTTATTGATTTACAATTACGCGACTCTGTTAAAGGCGCGTTTTAAAATTATAATAATAGAAATAAAACAGATTTTTGAAGTCGAAACCAAAGAAACAATTGTTATCAAAAAATCAATCAATGTAAAAATCAATAAAATAAATCATATTAGGAAATCTCACATTTTGTTGTGTAAAAGTGTTAAGAGGTTTAATAACCTTTTTGGATTTCAAATTCTTCTGTTATGCTTCTGCATTTTAAGTGGGATTTTGGAAAATATTAACGCAATGATTATGTTTTGGAAAATAATCGCTAGAAGTCAATTGGAGGTGACATTTATTGTGTATTGCTTTCATTCACCTGTACCTTGGTTGTTGATTTTATTGGTAAGTTTAGGTAATATATTTTAGTATAGAATATTTTATCCAAAAAAGTTTTTTATTTTTTATTTAACGACATATAGCTGGAATATTAAATAAATATTGAAAACATGTTAATATTTTTTAGGTAGGGGAATGCTATTATATCAGGTAATAATTACAAACTCCCAGTTTAGGCTATAGCTGGTGATGAGATACACTAAGTTTACATTTGACTAATAGGAATTAGTAAAATGCATTCAAAAGTACCTACACTGAAACTTGCAAGTTGCAGCCAGTACTTGGAGTATAAATATTCGAATTTTCAGAATTTCCATTTTTATTTTTATTCTTCTTCTTCTTCTGCCTTTCCAGGTTTAGACACATTTGCCTGTTCCGGCTTCACCAACGTTTCCTCGATCTACCAACGCTTCTTATTCCTCTAGGACTATATTCAAGTACTTGTTTTGGTATTCTGTTGTTTTGCAAAACTGGAAGGTTTTCTTTATATTCCTGGGTCTTCTCTACAATTGAATGCATGTTTAGTTCTTCTCTTATGTCCTCATTTCTAATTCTATCTTCTCTGGTACATCCCTTAACTGCTCTTAGAAATTTCATTTCTGCTGTTTGGATATTTTGGAGGTCTTTTTTTCTTACTATCCAGTTTTCAGAGCCATATAGTATGGTTGGAGCAGTCATTACTTTGTAGAATTTTAATTGCGTTTCTTTCCTTGTTTTTCTTCCTAACGTTCTTCTAATTGTGCAACATATTCTTTGGTATTTACTGATTTTATTACCAATATCTTTATTTTCTTCATATGTGACATCGCAACCTAGGAACTGAAAATGATTTACCTGTTTTAGAATGTTATTGTCAATTACTATCTTTGTTCTTGCTGGATCAGATCCTAAAAAGGCCATCGTCTTGGTTTTTTGGGTTGATATTCGAAGATTGTATTTGGAACTTAATTTATGGAGTAGATAGATTGCTTTTTGTAATTCATTTTAGCCGTCGTCGGCAAACAAAACAGTGTTTAAGTACACTCGCTGATTCAATTTGATACCTGGGTCCACTTCTTTTTAAAATTCTCTCATTAGATCGTCTATGTATATATTAAAAAGAGTAGGTGATAAACTGCATCCTTGTCATAGCCCTTGATTAGTTTTGATTAATGTGGTTATTTCTTTTCCTGTATTAATGGAGATTTTCGTATTTTTATAAACGGTTTGTATAGTTTTCATTAAATGCTTTGGGTATCCTCTTTTAGACATTGTTTTCCATAGTTTTGATCTATTTATTCGGTCGAATGCCTTTTCGTAGTCTATGAAAGCTAAGTGAGTCTCTAAATTAAACTCTCGTCTTTTTTTTATTATTTGATTTACAGTAAAGACGTTGTCAGCGCATGATCTCCCTTTTCTGAATCCTGCTTGTTCTTCCAATAAAAGAGCATCCGAGATAACTTGAAGTCGTTCGTTTATGATCTTACTATATAATTTGTATGTAGAGTTCAGCAGACTAATTCCTCTATAGTTATTTGTATTATGTCTTTCTCCTTTCTTGAATATAGATATCACTCTGGCTTCATACCATTCGTCTGGTATGGTATATTTCTTCCAACAAATATTGAAAAGGTGTAATATTCGAAATTTAAGGAGTAGACCACCGTATTTAATTACTAATTCTGAATTGATGTTATCAAGACCTCTTGCTTTTCTGTTCTTGGTGTTTTTTAAAGCTTTCTCTAGTTCATTAATATCTATATGGTCTATTTCTGGTGTGTATGTTGTCTCCGATTCTTCTACATTTTCCGTTATTGGATTGTACCACATCTCTTGGTAATATTTTATCCAATCTTCCTTCGGTATTGTAGATATGTTTGCTACGTCTTTTTCTGTTCTATTTAGGTGTTTCATTAATTTCATTTAATCCTCATGTGCTTTCCTAACAATATTTTTTGTTCTATTTCTTATATTGTGGCATTGTTGTTTGGTTGTTTCTGAAGGGTTTTGTAGGTATGTTTTATAAGATGTATTTTTTTGTTTCTATTGCTTCTCTAATCTCTTCGTTCCATATTTGTAATCCTGTTTTTCTTTCTTTCCTTTTGCTTTTCGTCCCCAGCGTTTCAGAGGCTATTTGTTTGATACAATTTTTAATGGTTTCCCATTCGACATTGATGTTTTCCGTTGTTGGTGTTTGTTGTAGCAACTGTGCCATTCTTTCTTGATATAGTGTTTTAGCACTTTCTTCCTGTAACAAATGCACCGTGTATACTTTATCTTTCTCGGTTTAAGTCCTCTGTTTATTTGATTGTTTCTTCCATCTATCCCAAAGTTGGATCTTGGATATGACTAGAAAATGGTCTGTATATTATTTTTATTTTATTTGGATTTCAAATAATTCGAGTTTAATATAAAATATTTTTTAATATATATATGTAGAGGTCTAATATCGCTTTATTTATAATTTAAATTTAATTTGAATAAAGTGGTTTTGGTGATAAAGAATCAACCAATCACGGTTTTTCTTTCGAATATTGGAATTTTTACAATTTTTATTTTTTTTTATATTTTTATTTTTTAATTTTTTAAATTAGAAAAAAATTTGTTGTCATTTCCTTACTACTATTAAGTTATTAAGAAATAGTCGACAATAATAAATTTACTTGAAGTACCGTCAAACGGGGTGAGTCCGGACAGGTTTTGGTATATTTTGAATGACTGCATCTTTTCTGTTACGTTTGTAGGTCCAAGTGTTTAACCATGTTGCAATCGAAGCCTAAGCTAGAACTTGAACTAAATACTTTAGCAAAAAATTATCAAAATTAGGAGAAAACAATTTTTGTTTGCTGTCCCGACTCACCCCAAACACTGGGCTGAGTCGGGACAACGCTTTAAAATGCCCAGTTTGGCCCGTTTTTCCCGTGTTTGGGGAGAGTAGAGATATATTTTATGACTTAAAAAGAACATACACATCACCATTACAAAAACGAGCTCCTTTTGGTCCAACAGACTCTATCTAATTAATAAAAAACAGGCAATTTTTTAAAAACTTTGAAAAACTCTTGTTATTATATATAAATGTAGATAATCCTCATCCAATGTTAATAAAATTTTAATAAATAATATCAGTTTATTTGGAAATTAAATTCCTGTTAAGAGTTACCAAAAAAAAAACTATTTATGATCATCACGAATTTGTTTGGTGAGCAAAATAGAATTTTGTCAACACTAATTTTAGGACTCATTTGTGTATATTTTTAGTCTTGAAAATTGAGGAATAAATTCTCTGAAACGTCAACATAAGAAGTCTTAACAAGAATTTAATTTCCAAACAAACTGATATTATTTATAAAAAAAAAATTGTTTTTTTTAATAATCAAATTTTAATTATTGACGAACACGTACGTGATAAGCACGGATAGAATACAAACATTCACTATAGAGGACATCGGTGAGTAGGTTTTGAAACTTGAAATTAAAATCTACCGCTATTTATCAGCAAAACATGTTTGTCCCGAGTGACCCCCTATGTCCTGACTCACCCCGTTTGACGGTACTTTTGAGTATTCGAATGTCAGAATATTCGAATAGGAATTCGAATATTCGAATTAGTTGAATATTCGAATTATTTGATCAAATATTAAAATAATAACGATTCCCAGCCTTACCAATTTGTGTTATGGAAAATATAATAATTTATCTATTTAACAACTTGTGTTTTTGTTTATCATAATATTACTTGAATTTTTAATATTAATTTAATCATTATTATACTAATCATAATATAAACGACTTGTATCGATGTGTTTAGACCT
This sequence comes from Cantharis nigra, assembly GCA_958510845.1. Classification (NCBI taxonomy): domain Eukaryota; kingdom Metazoa; phylum Arthropoda; class Insecta; order Coleoptera; family Cantharidae; genus Cantharis; species Cantharis nigra. The sequence continues at coordinate 44,404,115 of OY294030.1, read as the reverse complement.
ATGGAATATTTTGTATTCTATACCAAAAGTAGTCGAAGAGGTTTAGTGAATATGACTTCTAAAATAATTTGTACTAACGATTACGATAATTTGCAACATTTGTATAATATTACTGTACTATTAGCTTTAGCACCCCCAAGAAGTACAAAAAGATGGCAAACCATAATTTATTCAATTATAATTTTAATGATTTTAAACATAATCGGTATTTTCAATGTGGTGCGCGTTTTTAATTTTTATATTCAATGGGAACAACCAATTTCCGCAGTGTTAATTCGTTCAATATCAGGAATTTCTATAATAATCTATATCAGCATTTCAATAAATTATAAAATTATCCCTATGGTACACCGAAAAATACAAGAAGTTTTTAAAAACATTTGTCGAATTTCCTATCAAATGTAGACATCACATGATGTGGATCCAACTAATAATATTTCATGTTATTTATGTGGTATTCCTGATGTACGTTACTTATTTTCTAATAGTACTTCTGAAAAAATCTCATCATCTAAGTATTTTTTTAATTTCTGCGGCCTTAAATTATGTATTCTTGATTTCATGGTTGCTGTTTATTAATTATACGGTCCTACTAAAAGCTCGTTTTCAAGCGCTCCGGAGTAGATTAAAATCAATATTTACAGTTGATTTAGAAATAAATCGAAAAAATTCAAATACATTTGGAAGTGGTTGCTCGAGTAATGTGAAAAATATAAGAAAATCTTATACATTATTAAGTAAAACAGTGAAGTGGTTTAACCAGCTCTTTGGTGTTCAGATTCTTATTTTATATTTTTTTATCTTTCTTGAATTTTTAGAATGTATCGATAATTCAATTATTATGGCAAAGTATATTATGAACACTGAAGCTAAAGATACATTTAAAAGCAGTCAGATTTTGGTTGGAACCTTTTTATGGTTTTGTATTTTACTGGTAAGTCTTTAATATTAAATATTTTAAATAATAATTACCTATTTTGTTTCGGTCTAATCATAATTTTATTTTAAATTTAATTTATTGTATTATTTTACTTAAAAACGGAGACTCCTGCTCTTCTAGACCTTTGTTTTTGAAACATCTGTTGCATACCAAAATGGTTTATTTAAAGTAAGATGGTTTCTTACTAAAGGAAAGGAAACTAAAGGAAAATTATATTATCTACTCCGATTATTCCAAATTTTGTCTATTTTTGGTACAAACAAATTGCAAAAAGTAATCAAAAATCTTACTCACAAAATCAAAACCAATTTATATGCACAGCAGTGGCGGTCAGTCCATGGAAGCAAGCGAAGCAGTGCTTCTATTGGGATTATTAAAAAAAAGAAATAATTAGAACCAATTACTGTTTACATATAATTACATTAATCATTAAAATTTACTTTTATGCAATTCTCTGAAAGATACTGTAGGAGCGGCTACCGATAAAGCGGGCTGCGGCTTTAACTTAAAGGTAGTGCGGTTAACCTCGTGAAGACCAATTCTTAAGTAAGTCAGTATTTCGATGGATACTCAACGAGCAGGAACTTGACGATATGTATTGTTCTTGATGTAGGGATAAAATTTTATCTTTTCTTGTGTAATTTAATATTAATAAACGACTAAATCAACAGCCTATTTTCAATCCACAATCTCAATCCTATAATTTGGGGGCTTGTCCGGGATTGAGGTAGCTATTTGTTCGGGATTGAGGTAGTTTATAGTGGATTGAGTTGTTAGTGTAATATTAAGCACGGAATGATTAATGACTTCTAGGTGATGGAATTGAAGAAAATCACAAGACTGGCCTCAAAGCAGAGCTATTTAACCGCCTAATGGCGAATGATCCGACGGAAGCTTGGATGGCGCTCCAACACGGTGAAGAAGAAAATCACGATGGTAACGACGACGATGGTCAAGGTAAAATGGAAAATGTGAGGACGACGCCGATTACAGTGGCATATGATGTGCGAAAAATGGAATTATTAAAACGCGAGAAAGAATTGGCCAAACGTGAATTAGTGTTAATGCGACGTGAATTGAACGAGTTGCGTGCGAGGACGCAAAACAAAGCACAAGAAGTGGCAACTACCAGCAGGAAAGCGAACATAGGTGCAATAGCCGAAGTTTTACGTCATTTCGAAGGTAACGGGAAAAACTACGAAACTAGGGAGAAGCATTGCATTGTATTGTATTGCATAAAACGACGGAAATACTACTGGAAGCATTTGAGGAATTATCTTTAAACCAGGAAAGAATACGAGATATTGATGAAAGAGTTGAATATAAAACTAGTAAAAATTATCGCAATGAGGACAGTAGAAAATCCGTGCATATGAAAAACTGTTTTAATTGTGATGCGACGGGTCCCCCACAAAGGCACAGGGTGTAAAATGTTACGAGTGCGGAATATTTGGACATATAGCGGCAAAGTGCGACAAAAGGACCGCTATGACAAGAAACAATTATGCAATTTCCTGTGACGAAAGAAAAAATGTTGAATATTCTCAGTGCGGTGGGAAAGAATATTTCAAAGACATTAATATTAACGGTCATCGGGTAAGAACACTTGTGGACACGGGAAGTGATCTGACATTAATTAGGGCGGATACACATGTGGAAATCGGTGCTCCAGTGTCGACAAAAGACCAAGTTATGTTTAAGGGAATCGGGTCGGCAGAAATAAAGACAATTGGGCGGTGTCAAACAGATGCAATAATCGACGGTCAGGTCTACAATGTCACTATGCATGTAGTTCCTAACGATATTCTGAAGCTCCACATATGCTGTTAGGTACAGATTTTCTCGATACATCAGTGGATATTCGTATCACAGCGGGGAAGATCAGCATTGAGAGGCTGTCGGCAAACCCAAATAAACGAAGAACCGAACTGGATGCTATAGTTAACGTGGAAGTCACACATGGAGTGAACGAAGTAAAGGTTATACCGACTTACAAAAACGGGGTAAATAAATGTGACGTGGGCGTAACTACTACCCTAAACGGAAGGAAAGTTCTCAACTGACAAGTAAATTTGTAAAAAATTGTTGTGCCTTCGAAAAGTGAATTCGCAAGTCAGGTGATTATTGATAAGCAGGTACAAGGTTTGGTTGGACTCACGGGGTGCTTTAGGAAGTGTATAAGAAATTACTCTCTGATCGCGCGACCGTTAACGAACGTGTTAAGAAATGATGTAGACTTTAAGTTTGATAAACAAGAGCAACATGCATTTTTAAAAGAACTCTGTATACGTGTCGCGAGATGGGCATTGTTCCTTGAGGAAATGTGTTTAATTGTACGGGGTTCAACGCAAGCGAAAAGTAATAGGGGTTATATTGCACGGCGAAGGGAATCATGAAGTTATGAAGAAGGTGATTTGGTGGCAATTAAACGAACGGAATTCCGACCGGGGTCAAAGTTTGCTTCGAAATATTTGAGACCTTATCAAATCGACAAAGCGTTGAGAAATGATTTCGAAGATTTTTATAGTGACGCTGAAGGGGACAATGGCACGTTTCAGAGGAAACGTCATTTGTCAGGAAAGGCCGAGTGTAGGAACGGCTACCGATATAACGAGGTGCAGCTTTAACTTACGGGTAGTGCGGTTAACCTCGAGAAGACCAATTCTTAAGTAGGTCGGTATTTCGATGGATACTCAACGAGTAGGAACTTGACGATGTATTGTTCTTGATATATATAATTTTATCTTTTCTTGTGTAATTTTATATTATATTAGACTAAATCAACAGCCTATTTTTAATCCACAATCTCAATCCTACAATACCCTTTAGATGAGAGCTACGCGCTGCCCACATCGGCCTATCTCTCGAACTGCTTCCCTGCTTCACCGCACGCCACTCATGCAAATAATATAAATTCAAAATCAAAATAAAACTTAACTACTTTTGCTCCATATGGCAGCAAAGAATCTGGCTATTTCCCCTAACATCAACTGGCAGGAAAACCAGAAAAATTCAAAATTATTTACCAAATCAAAAATAACTGAAAATTTTACAGAAATATGGAGATTTTGGAACACGACAACATACTATATAATATGTAGATTTATAAGATATTTACATTACATAAATTTCAAAATCTCAAATTTATTTTGAAATTAAAAATGTAATTTAGCATTTTCGGCGAAATTGTTAAAAATAGTATATTATACACCTTGGGCCTAAGGTTCTTTAAATCCCATGTACAATTTTTGCAAAAATCCTTCGCATGCGGGATGAAATGTAGCACCTTAGTCAATATTTACCTAAAAATAAATTTACCTCATAATATATTGAAATACATTACGTTATTAAGTGTACTCTTCTGATTAACTAGCCAATAATTTGTTTTTTTTTTAAATTACAATGTAATATTCATAACTACTATTCCATACCAATTCATTTAGTTGTTATTGTAGAGTGGACAACTGCAATATCATTAATAGATGAATATGTTGTTGAAAACGACTAAACTTGATTTTGATAGCTTAAAGCCATTGTACAACCTAGTAATGTTTTTCGGATTAGTACCAAATCCAAATAGCAAGTTTAAGTGGCTCGCGATAATACGTCCGTTTTTAATTATTATGTGTTTAAACATTCTTCATGTTTACTCATTTTATATGAATTATTTCTCAAAATTGAAGGTATCGTCTCAAATAACATCCTCTATACTCGTTGTTCTCAGCACAATTGCCTCAAGTGCTTACCTCAATATCAACATAACTAAACTTTTTATATCTAATAGAGGAAAATATCAAAAATTATTAAGAGCCTTTAAAGAATTTCCTATTTCTGAAAATAAGCGAGCCTATAAAATAATATGGTTTCAAATTCTTGCATTTCATTTTATTTATTTTATCTATGTCGCATTTACTTTTCCCTTCGGTCAAATTTCCGAATTATTTCATTTTATTTTACAGAACTGCAGTGTTTTTTTAAATTACCTAATGCTAATTTCTTGTTTGCTAATTTATAATTTCATATTGTTATTAAAAATCCGATTCAAAACAATCCGAATACAACTAAAGAAAGTTTTTTATGCCGGTTTGAAACCAAATTCAAAAATTAAAAAACTCAGCCATGATTTTGGTGATAACCCAATCAGAAATATAAGGGCATCTTATGTATTAATGAGTAAAACTGTGCATAGATTTAATCAACTTTTTGGTGTTCATTTTGTTTTACTATGTTTTAAAATATTTATGTGGTTCCTGCTAACTGTCAATCACCTTATAAGAGTAATTGAAGTAATTATGATCACCGCACCAAGAAAAGAACTTACTGAAGTTATGTTTACATTGAATATAATAATCGTGTGCCTTTTGATTTTTTTGGTAAGTTTTCTATTACAATACTTGTGTGGTATAAAAATATACTTTAAATTGTGTACAGTCACAGCCGAATAAGAAAATCTGTTATGTAGTAGAATTTTTGATTATATTTGAATAATGCAGAAATATAAACTACGAATGATAAGAGCGTTAGATTTCATCTAACTTTTTCTTAAAAAGTCAAAAAATGCTTTTGAAATTGTTAAAAGTTTGAAGTTTTAAGTTAAAAATTTCCATGATAATTATTTTTGAAAATAGAAATTAAATTGAATTTATTACAGGGCCAGTGCGTTAAATGAAAATTTTAACAATTTCGAAGCATTTTTTGACCTTTTAAGTAAAAGCTAGATGAAATCTAATGGTGTTATCATTCGTAGTTTATATTTCTGCAATATTTTTGTATCTTTCACTTTTTCTGTAAATTAATTAGGGAATGTTAATTTCCTATGTTCGGTTAACTAATTCAGCACCCGATATATTTTTTTATTCGCAATAGAATACAATACAATATAAAGTCGCACATTCCAGAAGGAATATGACTGTCCATTTTGGACTTAACACATCCGTTTATTGAGGTATCCTCAATATCTCAACATTTCATAAGAACATATTTACAACTTTACTGTGGTTCTTGCATCCGTTGTCATTGCTTTCCAAAATTCTCTATCTTTCACCTTCTCTCTCCAGTACTTCGTAGATCTTCTCCTACCGGGTCGTACCATCTCAAGTTTGGTCTCCCCCTCCCGCGCTCCTCCATCGGTTTCCACTGAGCAATTCTTCTTATCACATCATCCTCGTTCCTCCTCATAATGTGAATAAACCATCGTAATCTTAGCGAATTGATTACTTTAACTATATCTTCGTGTCCAACTTCTTTCTGTGTTTCATGATTCATCATAGGTTTGCTATCTTGTTCACTAATTTTTACTGGTCGCAATATTGTTCTTCGTCTTTTTTACTAAGGCACATTACTTCCGTCGCGTACGTTGTTACCTGTTTAATTATGATCTTGTATATCTTAATCTTTGTCTTTCCTGATAGCTTTTTATCGTTCAGCAGGTGTTTGTTTGCATAGTCAGATCTATTTGCTTGTCGCAATCTTCTTACAATTTCTTGATCTATTTCTATTATTTATCTGTGTTCCTAGGTAAATGATGTCATTCACCTCTTCGTATGTTTTGGTCTCCGACTCTCAGCTCAGCTCGGTCTTGTATGTCTTCTCGTGGACAGCTCATACACTTCGATTTCTTTTCATTTATTTCCTAGCCCATCTGTTTTGCTGCCTCTCTTATTTCTTGTATTTTACTTATTAGTCCTCTTCTCGATCTTGACACAATAACAACATCGTCCGCATATGCAACCGCCGGTCGATTTACCCTCCATAAAGCAACACTGGTACTCTCCTATTTTATTTTTCATCAGATCTTTTATTCTTCTGTTTATTATCGTGGACAGTACCTTATATGGCACCTTCAGCAGTATGATGCCTCTGTCCGAGTCTCCCTTCTTCTTTGTCACAATTATTCCTTCACTCTATTTTTATTGCGTCTATCCTTGTTTTATAAGCTCATATACCCGTCTATGTAGTATTTCTCCTCCGTATTTCAGCAGTGTTGCCCCAATGTTGTCTTTGTCAGGTGACTTTCCGTTTTCCATACTTTTAATTATCTCTGCCACTTCTTCCTATGTTGGTTAGACCACTGTGGTGGCTTGATGTGATCGCTAGTTGAGTTATGAGCGGAAATTCTGGGTTCAAATCCCGGACTCGGCAGAATTTCTTAGCTCAGCCTTCTGGTGAACATCAAACTGTGGATTGAAATACTAATAACATTCCTTAACATCTTCATGGAAAACGGGGTACAATAAGCCTAGAGCTTTAGTACAAAGTTGGCATTGAACCACTACCCGTGCAGCTAATTTCCTATGTTGGTTCGTCTATTTGTTGTTCATCGTTTATTATTGTATCATATTCTTCCTCTTGTATGTCATTTAACAATTCTCTAAAGTATGTCGCCCATATCTGTTTTGTTTTCTCTGCGTCATCTTCTATTTTATCTTGTTATCTCTCATTCCTCTCGTCTTAGGCCGTGTTCGATTTAGAAGCTTACGGCGCTTTTGGTCCCAACATCTGTTCTTTTATGAGTAATAATTGGTCTAGAGAGTTAGTATTGGTACCAAAAGCGCCGTAAGCTTCCAAATCGAACACGGCCTTAATCTTGTGTCCTGCTTTTTATTTCTTTAGTTTTTCTATCCATTTTTTTTTTCTCCCTGTACAACTTGTATGCTTCACTTCTTTTTCTTTTGCAATTCTCTCGATCTTGCTCCTTATTTGTGTTGAGATATATCATTCTTTATCTCCATCTTTTCACAATCCTGATCAAACCATCGCCCTTATCTCTCTTACTTGTTCCTTTGCTGCTGTTATACATTTTCTTATAATATACAAAATGTTGTTGTATTTTTTTCTGAAAAGTACATTTAAAAGCAAAATTTTTCAATATAATGCGATCCCGTAAGGTCAATTTTTGAAAAATTTGTAGCTATTTGAAAATAAAAAAGCCATTTCTTGGGTTGGGTAAAAAAATTTGAAAAAATTCTGAGAACCGTTTTTTATAGGGTAGAAAAGGATGAAAAACTTTCAGTTAAATCGAAAAGCGTCGAGGTTAAAAGTGGTCGATTTGGTATGCAATACCCCATATGCAATATTATTATTACGAAAAGTACTTGCAATGTTAAAGATGTTTTGTTTAATAAAGTAATGTAATACTTACTTAATTGTATCTAAATTCTGCACTAAAATTAGTTACAGAAGGTTTATTAACGTAAAAATTAACGTACTGTCAACAGAATAAGCTGTTAACCGGCAGTTATTTACAAATTTGATTATTTCGAAATTAAAAGAAAAATTGATGTTGATATTTAGTTTAATCGCTTCCTTTTAAAGTCAACTTTCAAATGCTAAAATTTTTTTGTGGTAATTATAAACAGAATCAAGCAAAATCCTAAAATCAAAATTTGGTTGTTTAATTTTTAATAATATTATTATGTTTAATAATAAATTTGAAAAAATTGTAATTTTGTTTTCTAAGTACGCAGCACTGTTTATAAACAAACAACTCATTTTAATCCAATTGCTTAGTTGTTTAACCACTTAAACATAAAGCAATATTTTAATATTCACAAAGGAATAAATCGAAAGTGCAACTGAGACTGCTAAGAAATGAGGAAACAAAACGATTACCACGACTTAAAACATTTACTAAACATGGGAAAAATTTTCGGACTGGTACCAATTTTTAATCTATCATCAATATGGCGTGTAATATTTTCGGTTATATTATTGATTTTTCTAAATATATTAAGTATTGTTTCAATTCGTATGAGACTTGTTTTAGCACTTGCCCAAACATCTTCGATAACTAACATTGTAATTCACTTTTTAACAACTCTGTGCGCAATGGTCTCCATTAACGCAACCATAATAAAATTTTCTATATTTTATATGGTAAAATATGAAAATTTTCTGAAAGCTTTCGTAGATTTTCCTGCTTACTCAAATCGTCGCCGAATTTTGGCTCAAGTTTTAATATTCCACTTTGCTTTTGCCCTCTATGTGGCTCACTTCATTCATTTCTTTTATCTTATGGGAATCAGCTATTACGTTCCTAGTCATTTAATGATTTATCTACTCAATTATTTACTATTGTTTGCATGTTTATTGATTTACAATTACGCAACTCTACTAAAGGCGCGATTTAAAATTATAGTAATAGAAATAAAAAAGATTTTTGAAGTCGAATCCAAAAAATCAATCAATGTTAAAATCAATAAAATAAATCATATTAGGAAATCTCACATGTTCATGTGTAAAAGTGTTAAAAGGTTTAATAATCTTTTTGGATTTCAAATTCTTTTGTTATGTTTCTGCATATTAACTGGATTTTTGGAAAACATTAACGGAATGATTATGTTTTGGAAAATGATCGATAAAACTCAATTGGAGGTGACATTTATTAATGTATATCTTTTTCAATTACCTATACCTTGGTTGTTGATTTTATTGGTAAGTTTATGTAATATATATTTTATTTTATCCAAAAAATCGTAAAAGTATAATAACCGTCTTCAAATGTGTGAAAAATAGTATATACACAGCAGGATAAATGGGAAACCATATTTTTCATATTTTTGAAATTTTTCGGTGAATTATACTCTTTAATTTTATTATTACAAACATAATTTATTAGTCAAGAGCACTTCTCTGATTAATACTGTAATGTTATGTATTTATAAAACTATATACTTAAATATAATAAATTGATTAATAATATTAAATATAGTGAATTGATAATCGTAATATCATTCAAAAGTAAAAATGTTGTTGAAAACCACCAAACTTGACTACGATGGCATTAAACCGCTATATAACATAGCAATGTTTTGTGGATTAGTACCAAACCCTAATCTTAAGTTAAAGTGGTATATCTTAATGCGTCCGTTCTTAATCACTATTTGCTTAAACATACTTCACGCTTACTCGTTTTACATGAAGTTTTTTGTAGAATTTAAGTCGCAGTCTGGAATAATATCTGCGATACTCATTGCTCTAAGCGCAATTTCTGCAAATGTTTACATTAATATCAACATAATTAAACTTTTCGTGTGTAATAGGCGGAAATATCAAAAATTTTCCAGCGCGTTTACAGAATTTCCCATTTTCCAAAATAAACCGGCTTACAGCATTTGGTTACAAATTCTCGTATTGCATTTAACTATGATTTTCTACGTAGCGTACACTTTTCCATTCGGTTATGTTTCCAAAATCTTTATTTATATTTCAGATAACTGTATTGTAATCCTATATTATCTAATGTTACTTTCATTCTTACTAATTTCTAATTTCATAGTTTTATTAAAAGTCCGATTCAAAACAATTCGCAGACAATTAAAAACAATTTTTTTTGTCGGTTTGGAAACAAATTTTAAAATTGAAAAGCTTAGTTATGATTTCACCGATAATCCTATCAGAAAGATTAGAACGTTCTATGTGTTGTTGAGTGACACTGTACATAGATTTAATCAGCTTTTTGGTATTCACATTGTCGTATTATGCTTTAATATATTTATTGCTTTCTTGATTAACATTAACGAACTGATTGAAGTTATAGAAGTAATTATGAATTCCAAATCAAGAGAAGAGGTTGCTCAAGCTCTATATAACTTGGTTTTAATATTCATGTGGTTGTGCGTTTGCTTGGTAAGTTGTTGATTATAATAATATATTATTTTATATAATTTTCATAATAAGTTTTAGTAATAATTTTACAATACATATTGCAGTGCACAGAGTTGCCTATATTATACAATTATCAAATTTTAAAAATTAAAAAAATATTTGAAATTTAGAAATTTTGGCCTATGCGCAGTCAGTTCCTTCTAGGAATATTATTGATTTTTCATAAGCAAATTGTCTGGAAAAATAAAACAAATAAATTTTTTTTAGAAACTTGAATAACCGATTAATTTAATGAATTTTAAACGTAATTATTATCGTAATTTTTTCTATGTCAACGTTTTTTATCGCAATTACTTAGTTTGTCGTATGAGTAATTAATTAAAATGAAGTATATAGTCAATAAAATAATAACCATTAGACGTACGACAAAGTTTTCCTTAGAATGAAGGGGAAAAATGACTATAACGACATAAAACCATTGCAAATCGCGGGTAAAATTTTTGGGCTGGTGCCAATTTTTAATATAAAATTCGTATGGGGCGCAACATTTTCTGTTTTATTTCTAATTTTCCTAAATACGTTAATGATTGATTCAATTCATGTAAGGATATCTTTATCGATTGAAGAAAAATTTACAATAACTGACATCGTAATTCACTTTGTGACGTCATTTGTGGGAATAGTTTTCATGAATATAACTATAATAAAATTTTGTATATGCTACAAAGTAAAATACAAAAAATTTTTAAATTTGTTTACAGAATTTCCGGCTTATCCGAATCATCACAAGAAAAAAATTCTAATTCAAATTGTATTATTTAATTTCCTTTTTGGGGTCCATGTGATCCACCACACGTATATTGTTCATGCTTTAAAACAGCGGTTTTACTTTCGCGCACATTTTATTGTTTATTTATTTAATTATATTATATTATTTGCGTGGCTTTTAATTTACAATTATACAGCTCTCTTAAAAACGCGTTTCAAAGTGATTGTGAAGAGATTAAAGAAAATTTTTGAGCTTGAATCTAAAGAATTATTTGTTCTGAAGAAATCAAGCTATGTTACAATAAAGAAAGTTATAAAAATAAGGAAATCTTACCTTCTGTTGTGTAAGGCTGTTAAAAGGTTTAATCAACTGTTTGGGATCCAAATTCTTTTACTATGCTGCTGTATTATATGTGGGTTTTTAGAAAATATTAACGGAATTATTAAACTGTTGACAAGTATTGTTGACACTGGATACAATGAAATTTCATTTAATACTATACATATCTTGAATTCAGCTGTACATTACTTGATAATTTTACTGGTAAGTCGATTTTATATATATATTTTCGTGACTTTTATAAAATGTGTATTCAAGAACTCTTTCTCCTTTATTTTGTGTGATTTGGCAGCATTTGCCACTTCTCTCCATAACGTCCTCTCTAGGCATTTTGTCTTCTAATTTTCAACCTTCATTTTGCGCAGATTTTCTGTAACATTATCTAACCATCTTAGTCTAGGCCTTCCTCTCGCTCTACTTTCCAACAATCTCCCCTCAAGAAATTTTCTTACCATATCCTCTGGTTGTCTTCTCATCACATGTCGCAACCAGCTTATTCTTTGCGTTTTAATGAGCTTTACTATGTCTTCCCCTCCATTTCTTGGAGTATTTCATAATTCATCAACTGCCTATGCTCATTTTTGCTTATTTTTTTGGGCCCAGTATGATTCTCATGATCTCTCTTTCAAAAATTCTTCTTCTTTGCATTCTGAATCGTACCACTTCTTGTTAATCTTTTTATCTATGTACCCTATCGTTTGAATTGCTTTCTTATATTTTTCCATCTTTAATTAATATCTGATTCCTCATTTCCATTTTATTCATTTTTTCATTAAGTAGTTTTTTTTCTTATCTTCATTTTCAAATATTTCTATCCAGTAAATGTGCGACCACGTCATATCCCAAATGAACGAATTTATGTATAAAAGCAACTTTTAAAAATATTTCGCTCTCAACTAACCTCCCGGTCAGGTTATTAATTTTTGAGCTTATTCTCAAAATAAAAAAAATTTTTCAATAAAAAATACACGTGGTATTGAGAGGGGGGAGAGATAAGGTTTACTTCTGCTATAATCAAATAGTGGTCAGAGTCCGCAATCGCTCCCCTGTAAGTTCTTGCGTTTCTAATCATGATTTTCATTCTTTTCTTTATCATTATGTGATCTATTCGATTTCCGCTCTTATTACTTGTTCCTGGATGCATCCACGCAATCTTATGTATTGGTCTATGGTTAAACTGTGTCCTGCTTATAAACATATTGTTTGCCTCTGCTAGATACAGCGCCGGATGTAGATTAGGTAAATGGCGCCTTTACAGCGGTGGCTTGTCAGGGGAGGCATAAGCAAGTAGTGTTAATAACAAGAGATTAAGAAGCGCTGTGGGGTATACCCTATACAGAGTGCCCGTTTGTCGAGCTCCACCAGGGAGATCTCAGTTATTATAAGAAATAAGAGGTCGGTTAAATTCATTCCAAATAATCCTGACAGAAATCCTGAAATAAAAAAAAAATTATTTCAAAATTAATTTAAAAATAATCAGTATTTACTTTGGGGATTATTTGCTGTGAAGATTATTTGTTAGGGAATTATTCGTCGCGTCAACAACATGTGATTTCTAGGAAGCCTTGCTCCCCTATACAATATTCATTAACAATTACTCCCAAATTTTATAAATCCAAGATTTATGTGCATGCTTTGTGACTACTTTTATTACATAGCAGCTTTTTTCTCTCTTTCAGAACCAATACAATTATATGTTGTGGCAATAATTTTATACAATCAGTTGGATACTAGGGTACTCAGTACAACTCAGTGCGTATTGTCTAAACCTACACATTTTCAATAATTGATAGTCTTTTACAGTGGCGTAGCGTGGATTTCTAGTACCCGGTACAAACCCTAAATTTGCCGGCCCCTTATTTTCGAAATTAAACAAAAAAAAGTATTTCTTATATCAATTTATTCGACTAGCTGGAAAGCCCGTCCATGGACGGACAGCTAGACGGTAGATCTCTTTTAAGCGATATAATATTTAAACATTTAATTTTGTTTCCAAATACTGGGGGATTCCCCGTTTTTCCCAATTTTCCTGGCAAAATTTAAAAAATTATAAATTCTATTATCTTCTCCTGCTATTCTAAAAGAGTGGAAACCCTGCGATATGTACTGTAGGGTGTTCCACCCCCCCCCCCCAGTCCCCCGGTTTCCAATTTTGACTTTATAATTTTATAATTAACTTTAAAAGTAACAGAAAGTTGCTGCAAAACTCCATGAGTAGTAAGGTAATTAAATAAATAATATGCTTTCCAAGTTTTAATTTTTTCCAGCCGGAGGTTAAATTTCCCCCATTTTTATTTAAAAATTCAAATTTCCCGGTTAGTCCTAATCTTAGTTAGTTTAATATATTTTTTGGTTGGTAAAATTGTAAACCACTCATACAAATTGTATTTCCACTCTTTTTGAATACTTAGAGAAGAGAGGGAAATTATAATTTTTCAAATTTCGATAGGAAAACTAAGGAAATTTGAATTTTTAAACAGAAGTGAGGAAAATCAATAGTGTTTTTTTTACCAAAAAATGACACGCTGTAGCAGGAGCAGCAGCAGCGTGCTGGGATTTTATATATCAGGTTTAAAATAAAAAAAATATAATTTTATTCCTCAGCCATTTCCTGCCGCCCGGAGCATTTGCCCCCCTGACTTAAATTCTTATTAAGTAGGTAAGATCAATCACACAACATATACACAAGTTTTCAGTTTTTGAAACCGGGGGTCTGGGGGGTGTGGAACACCCTCCAGTATACCTAATCAAAAAATTGGTCCCAGAATCTAGCTTACTATAGATTTTTCCAAATGTCTTTTGTAACCTAGATCCAGTAATGCTCAGTGGAATCACAACTTTAAAATATGTATGTACACCTATTTGTGTTTTTTATTTGTGAAATAAACAGCAAAAATACAAGTTAGTGAAAAAATTAAGCGAAAAAATGGACAAATCTTCTCCCAAATCAACTTTCTTGCTACAAATATTAACTTTTCACCTTTCTAGTTTACCAGAAGAATTGTAAAGACTAAAATAATTGTTAAAAAACATAATTAAATAGATAAGAGAGAGGTCATATTTGGATTCGGAGGTTAATTTACATAAGAATCAGGAGGAATAGTATCAGGGCTTGAAAAAAAATTTGATTTCTCGATTTTAGCCACTTTTCTGATTTTCTGTTGTGCTCTTCTTTCTTTGATTGTTAAGTCGTTGTCATTGTAAATTTTCCTTTCTCCCAGCCTTCGCTTTCTATTCATTATTTCTTGTTTCTTTTCCCACGACTCTACCTCACAACTACAATCTCTAGCTTGGTACTTCTGATCTTTTGCTCTCCGACGTTGCGTCGCGTCGCAACTCCCTTTACAATTATGTTGTTTCTTCTTTGTCTTTTTTTCTCATTTCACTCTTCTCTTCCAGCGCTACTATTCATTCTTCCAATTCTTGTTTTTCCTCCTCCCACCTTGGTTCTTTAGCCGCATACGTATTCTTCATTTCATGCATTTCTCGCTTTTATTAATTAAGTTATTATTATTAAAAATGTTACATCATTTTTTCATCAATTAAAACATCAAACAGTAAATAAATAAAACCTGTAAGCTTGAATAACTTGCTATGCTCAATAATAATAATTATAAAACCATATACTCAGTCATAATTTAGTTAATGCAATTGTTAAAATATACTAAAACTAAAAACATCATTAATTTCTTAGTAGCAATTTTAATATATTGGTATCATTAGCTTTGGCATGTTTAATCTAATCTAAATAGTTCTCATCGTTCTATCAATTGGTCAAAATGTCGAAAGTAGTAAATGATTATGACAACATAAAACCATTGCAAAATTTAGCAGTAGCTCTGACTATGGCACCAAACAGCAACCTAAACTCTAAGTGTCGCAAACTATACCTAATTTTATTTTTTAGTATTTTTAATGTGGCTATAATTTATTCATTTTATGGAATTTTTACTATATTCACTACACGTAGCTTAATTTCCCAAGTGTTACAATTTGCACTAACAGTTTCCGTAGCAATATTTGTTAACATGGCCACTTTGAAAATGTCCACATCTAGTAAAGAGGAATATAAAAAATTTTTGGAATTGTTTATCGACTTTCCGGTATATCAAAGCAATCAGAAGTATAAAATTTGGATTCAAATTGGAATATTTCATCTTAGTTTTGTGTTATATTATTTATCAATTATAAAATATCTTTATGTAAAGAAAGCAACTGAATTCCTGCCTCATTTCCTAGTTTCTCTAACATTAAACTTTTTAATGCTGTTTTCGGTCTTACTGATTATTAATTATGTATTTTTATTAAAATCGCGTTTTAAGATTATTTATCAACAGTTAGAAATATTGCATTCGGCTCGTTCGAGGATAAAATTATCAAAAGCGGTGAATACTGTAAAGAATTCTCAAAAATCATACAAGCTATTGTGTAAAGCTGTGGAGAGGTTTAATCATCTCTTTGGTGATCAAATCCTAATTTATTCTTTTTGTATTTTTACCGGAATCTTGCAAGCAATTAATTCTATTATTACGAATTATGATCGAGTTTTATTGATTGAAACACAGGTTAATAATATCTTTACAGTTGTGTATTCAATAAACGCAGCAGTTTTTTGGTTGATCGAGATAATGGTGAGTTTCTTAAAACATATATTTCAATATTTTTCTTTCCTGAATGTTAATTGGATAGAACTGCAGGGAAAATTCTCCATAATTTTGAATTATTCTTCCTTTCTTCTGTTTGAATTTTTTTTAGAATTTGATGTTCTACTAATGCACAGAATTAAAAAAATTAATACCAAAACAATTCAGTTTATAATAGCAATTTTAGTTTAAATTTATAATACAAAACAATTAATATAATAAAAAGTAATAAAAAGTAATATTAGTAACATTAACTTGAAAAACATTCGATGTAATTTAAATAGTTTTCAGCATTTGATCAATTGGTCAAAATTTTCAAAACGGTAACCGATTACGACAATATAAAACCTTTGCAAAATTTGGCGGTTGCTCTAACCATAGCACCAAACATCAGCATAAACTCCAAATGGCATAAAATATATTTAATTTTATTTTCTAGTATTTTGAATACAGCTATAATTTATTTAAGCTACTTAAGGTTTTCAATTAACTTGGATTAATTAACTACGTATGTAGGGGGAAGTGGGGGAATCGTGCGCAGCGGGTAATTGTGCGCATCAAACTATTTCATATTCCGCGGACTTTTAAGCGCAATAGATTAGGGCTGCACTCTCTTCTGTCCACTGAGAATCACTGACGCCATTATTCATATCAGTTGTATACGTTGTATACAATGCTATCAGTGCTATACTTATTTCTGCTTAAGTGCGCACAAATCCCCCACTTTCCCCTAATTCAAATTACATTAGTAGTTGTCAAAACGACGTTTGCTAACATATCATTGCTTAACATGCTTTTCTGCAGTAATGATGAATACGAAAAGTTTTTTCATTTGTTTATGGAATTTCCGGTATATCAAAACAACCAGAAACATCAAATTTGGATTCAAATTTGAATATGCCATATGGGTATTGCAATATATTTTGCTTTCGTGGTAAAACATCTGTATGCCAACCCAATTACCGAATTTCTGCTGCTAAGCATAGTTAATTTCGTGTTTAACTAATTAATATTGATTTCATCTTTACTGATCAGTAATTACGTAGTTTTATTAAAAATGCGTTTTAGAGTTAACTATGAGCAGTTAGAAAAATTTTCAAAGAGATGTTCGGTGAAAACCGTAAGAAATGCTCAGAAAACGTATACTTTATTGTGCAAAGGCGTCGAGAGGTTCAATCGACTTTTTGGTATTAATATTCTTATTTCTTATTTTTGTATCTTTGGTGGAATTTTGCTTACAGTTAACGGTCTTATTGTTTACATTTTCTCTACTGAAACACATACTAGAAACAATTTTCCAGTTTCATTTTCAGTATACGCAGCATTTATATGGCTGACCTCGTTAATGGTTAGTTTTCCAATAGCTATTTTTTTCTTATTTATTTTTATTTTTATATTTTATATTAAATTACCCACTTGATGGATTATTTATAAATAAACAGTTTCCATATCCAATTACTTAAATTATATTGGTTATACAATCACTTAGGAATAATAATAAACCTTCAAACGTGTTAATGGTTTTCCCAAAAATGGAAGAATTCGACGACTACCACGACTTAAAGCCTTTACAAAATATTGGAAAAATTTTTGGGCTGGTACCAATTTTTAAAATAAAATTAATAACTCGCGTAATTTTTACAGTTTTATTGCTAATTTTTTTAAATACATTAATTATTGGTTCAATTGGCATAAGGGCGTCTGGGATGATTGCACTGAAACACACAACAACAACAACAATGGCAATTCACTTCTTATCGTCGTTCGCAACAATGGTTTTCATTAACTTAACTGTAATAAAGTTTTCTATAGTTTATAGAGTAAAATACGAAAAATTCCTGAATGCTTTCGCAGAATTTCCAGTTTACTCGAAACAGCAGTCAAAGAAAATGTTGGCCCAAATTGTGATATTTCATATTGTTTTTGGACTCTACGCCAGTCACTATATACATCTTATGTATGTTTTAAACGAAAGTTATTTTATTCGGGGTCACCTAATAGTTCTTTTACTGAATTATTTAATACTGGTTGCATGCTTGCTGATATACAAGTATACGGCTCTATTGACTAAGCGTTTTAAGATTATAGTAAAACGATTGAAAAGGATTTTTGAAGTTGAAACCAAAGAAGTATTCGTTATGAAGAATCCGAACAGTCTCGTAATTCACAAAATTAAAAATATTAGAAAATCGTACATTTTGCTGTCTAAAACTGTTAAAAGGTTCAATCAGCTCTTTGGTATTCAAATTGTATTGTTATGCTTTTGCATTCTATGTGGGTTTTTGGAAAATATTAACGCAATTATTAAATATTTTGATTTGGTCTTTGCGAACGAAACTAACGAAACTCCAATTCAAATTGTCCATATTTTTAATTCAGCTATACATTGGCTGATCATTTTAATGGTAAGTTATTTTATATTATTGTTTCAGACAATTATTTCTTTGTTAATATACTTGTAATTACAATAATTTATTGAATTTTCAATCAAATTAAACGGGTAAGTCAAAGTAATCAACTCTGTGTAAAGACCAGGGTTTTCGACATTTTTGCCCTCTCGGCCGATTAATTTGATTAACTAACTACTTATGTTATTATCGTTACAGCTAAAAATACAAATATTAATGTTTTGTAGGAACTTGTTTGTTTATTTTCTCTATCTAGCACTCTTCTTAATTGCACTCTTTCTTTTATACGTAAACATTCAACATAAATTAAGTGTAGAAAAAAATTGCCATTGCATGTAATAAATTGGTCGAGATGAGGTTACAAAATAAAAAAAAATCTTATTATCATACCATAAAACCATTGTACAATATCGCTATGGTTTTGGGCCTGGTACCATTTCCGAACTGGAAATCAAAATGGCAAACGATTTATTCGATTTCTATGTTGATCATTTTAAACCTATTAATGATCTTTGATATTTTTATGCGATATTCGGTATCTCATGTGCTTGAATTTTCGGTAACCGAGGTAGTGACTCAATGTTTATCAACTGCGCAGTCAATAATTTTCATCAATGTGACATTAATTAAATTTTCTATATGGAATAAAGTCAAATATGAAAAATTTTTAAATACTTTTACTCAGTTTTCGTTGGATGAGAATCGCCATATTTGGATTCAGCTTGTAGTACTTCACTTTATTTACTCTTTGTTTGTTTTTGATAACGTACGTTTCTTATATGCTTTCGGAAAACTCAGCTATATTCCCAATATTTGCATAATTTCTTACCTAGATTATTTATTTTTACTCTCATGTTTGATGACTTACAATTATACGGCTTCCTTGAAAATTCGATTTAAAATAATCGTGAAACAGCTCAAGAGAATTTTTCAAAATGCACCAAAAGAAAATTTATTTCGAATTAATGATGGAATCAAAAAAGTAACAAAATCCAATTATGCAATGAAAGTTAAAGCATTAAGAAAATCTTACATTTTGTTGAGTCAGAGTTGCAAAAGATATAATCAGCTTTTCGGTATCCAAATTCTTATCATGTGCTGGTATATATTTAATGGCTTTTTGGAAGGTATCAACGGAAGCATGATAAATTTCAAATTTATTTTTGAAGCCGGATCGGATGAAAGAGCCTACTGGAAGGCTTTACATGTTGTAACCACTTCTTTTTTTTGGCTATGTATTTTATTGGTGAGTTAACTTGCAGTGGAATGAATTATTTGGGGGAGATTTTAAAAAGAATTTCTAGCCTAGCACAGCTAACTCGAAAGGTTGCATTTGCAAATGAGACAGTTATTAGCTTGGTAGGTTAGTCGAATAACTGCTGACTAGAAGGTACTCGGTTCGAATCATGACCGTTTCCGTGCTTCGGATGGCCGTAAGCTTTCTTGAAAAAGAAAGAGGCCAGTGGTCCAGGAGTGGACTGAAGGGCTGATGATACAAAATTTATAATGTTGATCTTGAAGAAAAATGTTTCTCTCTGTACAAACTGTTGAATCATTTTGTAATTCTAATAATTCTAAAAATATGACACAATTTTGGAAATTGCTTCGGAATGTTTCACAATTTTATTTTTATTACAGATTATGGGAGTTGTGGTGGCCGTAACTTGCGACATGACAACCAAGGAAGCTCAACGTACTGCAACAGTTTGCTACAATTTACTATTGGATGTCCCGGCTGTTAGCAATAATGTTCAAGACCGCATTTTAAGAGAAGAATTAATATTACTAGCCCAGCAAGCAACCCATCAATGTCCATACTTTTCAGCAGCAGGGTTTTTCAACGTGGATTACACCATGCTGTTTGGTCTGCTTGGAACTGTGACGTCATATGTCATTGTGTTGATACAAATTAACAAATAAATACCTACTAATAAAAATTGTTATCGTGTAATGTATTATTGTTGTTACCAATTTTATGTATGGTGAACGATGGCCTTCGGTGGAACGATGGAACGATATGCATGGCGAATGTATGGCGACTGGCCATTTTATTTTCAAAAATAATAAAATTACCTTGGAAACCTACATGGCCAGTCTGATAAATGCTAGATGAAATCTAATGTTCTTATCATTCGTAGTTTATATTTCTGCATTTCATTTTTTCTCTAAAATAATTGGGGAAGCAGGAATTTGCATAAATAAGTTTTTACATGTTAATTTCATATGTTTCATTCGGCACCCTATATAAAACTAATTGCATTACGCGATTCGGACGAATCAGGGGGCCTGACTCTGGGCCTTCTTACTGCAATCTATTGTAAACTCCACGTGATCGGTTAATTATCAGGATTATTATTGCTCGACAAATAAAATTATTCTGTTTCATCTCTTAGCTGTAAGTCAGTAAAAATGTACAATATACAATCTTACAAGTTCGTATAAAAAAAAGTACAAAAAGCACTTACATGTGAATTTGAGAGTTTTCTACGAATTTTAATAATTTGTTGTATTATAAGATTTTTATGTGATCTTGTATGATTTAAGAGCTCGTGATCATGAGCGAATTAAAAATTGAATGTTGAAAGGAATTTCACTAACTAATAATAAGTAATAATAATTATAATTCTTCAAAATTAAAAGAAAACTTGAACAGAACTGTTACATTACAATTATTTTTATATATTTACTTTGTACTTTACATATTATTATTATGTAAAATAATAAAAATATTATATTTTGTAAAACAGTGTAAGAATCCAGTTTTACCTATGTACTTAAAATCTGTGTATTTTAAAGTGATAAACTGCATTCACAACCTAGCAATTAAGCACTTAACGTAATAAATTCAGTAAAACGTAATTTTAAGATTCGTTTTGTTGCTTTACTTAGTAATGTAGTAATATTCTAATGTTGATCATTTTTCAATAAAGTGTACATATACATATTAAACCAAACTCCTCAGTTGTTTGTTTAACAGATTTTTAATTTCACTTTAAGTTAATTTCCTTAAATTACACAAAAAACCTTATATCAATTGTTTAATTGAAAAATTGTTCAAGTTCTACACATCGGCTAGCTAACTTCGAAACCTTACTCACAGTTCTAGAGAGTATAGGTGGAAAAACTTAATTATATGAGTTCTTTTACATAAAACATTAAATAAAAATTTTCGAATTACTTCATCTTCGTTTCTTTCAAACAAAATTGTAAACTGTTCTCTAATCAAATTGCAATTGACGCTTTCTGAACCTCATGTTATAATAACACAACGACTGACCTACTGAAACAAAATGTAAGTTAATCTTAATAACTAAAATTGAAACATTAAAAAGCTTTCACCCTGTATTTTCATTCTAGAGGGAATAAACTGTTGTTTCTCAAATAGTTAGGCCTAAAGATAATTTGTAGGTCCAGTAAAAGACAAACCCATTAAAATGTTTACGAATCAATATTACATGAATTGCGTGAGGGTTTTGAAAATTGTCAATACTTGAAATGATATAATTTAGTTTTACCACCACAACTTTCGTGAGTGATTTATTAATGAGATTTAATGGAGCACTTTGTTTTCCATGAAATAATTTTTATTGTCTCGGAATGATTATGCTAGAAGATTACCGAAAATATGATGTCCATTGTGTAAAATATCTTTATAGAATTGCAAATTTCCTAGCTTTAGTGCCACCGTATCTTGTGAGTGAAAAACGTAAAACCAAACGTTATCAATGGTATGCTTTCACTGTTGCACTTCTGGAGAGTTTGGTGTTTGGTGCAACAGTTTATGACGTCACACAAGGTATAACTGGAGATTCCAATACAATCAATTTTGTGTTCTATTTAACTATGACGGTTGCATGTCTGGAAGTGGTTCTAGGTATACTTATAACAGCATTCTGCAACATCAACAATTTTTCTCCTCTCATAGTAACCTTTTACGAAGTGGACAGATGCTTCGAGAGCAACTTACATTATCAAACCAGCTACAATAGCTTCATTGTAGAAGTGTGCGTTTTACATGCCTCACTCATCGTCCTTTTTGTGTCTGATTTATTCATCAGTATACCAACGTACGGTATTGTGGGATTTTTCAGTAAACTACTTATTCGCCGAATAGAAATATACCAAAACGCAATTTTTGTGCACCTGATGTACAGTTATTGCCTGGCAATACGATACAGATTTAGAAAGATTAACAAAAATTTGGTGAAAGCTCTAAGGCCAAATTCGCCCCATAAAATGAATTATTCCTTTTTCAATAACAACACAGCATTAGAAATTAAAAAAGCTAGAACAGCATACAATTTATTAAACAAAATAGTTACAATTTATAGTAAAATATTTGGATGGCAAATTTTGTTCCTCTTTATTCATACTGGAATGGTCATGTTGGAACTCATTTGTAAAGAAATACTAAGCTCTAACGAAATTACTACCCGGCTGAAGTTATTTATGTTTGCAACAGCAAATTCGGTTGGTAGACTGTAAGTACCAACTGTTGGCAAATTTTGCTTACAACTATTGTTTGCAGGTTATGGCCCTTGTGGTGGGGGTATCCTGCGACAAAACTACAAAAGAAGCCCACCGTACAGCTACCGTCTGTTATAATTTGTTATTGGATGTACCAACACTGAGTAATAATTTGCACGAACGAATTGTTCGAGAAGAATTGCTCATGCTAGCCCAACAAGCTAGTCATCAATGTCCTTTCTTTTCAGCCGCAGGTTTTTTCAACGTCGATTATACGTTGATTTTTGGTCTTTTGGGCACCATCACTTCGTATGTTATTGTACTAATTCAGATCAACAAATAAAAGTTGCAGTTTTGTACCATGGCACAACCATAAGAATATGTATTTTTATTATTTATTTACTTAGTTGGACGATCACTATAATATAAGATGTTACTGAGCTAAATATAGTCAAAAGCAACGAATAGTTTATGTTAAAAAAACCTGCTGCTGTAAAATGAATGGAATCTTGATTCAAAATTTGTAATAATAAATTTAATTGGTCGATCATCTTTTGATTACTATTATTATCAGCCGAGTAATAGATTAGAATTTTGTAGCACATCTTACTGGTTTTTTGGATTTCTCCAGTTGTTCGGCTGCAGGATGTCACGATGAGGACACCCAATATCTGAAAAAAACCGCGTTTAATTACGTAAATTCATGTGGTTTTCACTTACCAGTGAAACAATGGTCCAAACGCATTCCAACAAGATTAGGTTTATCGATTCTTGTTCGATATAGCCAAGTATGCCAAAAGTATATGAATAATTGATTGAATCTATCAAAATTATGAAAATTACACCGAAAAAGAAGAACATTTGCCAGCCAAAGATCAAATTGAAGAGTGATATCTGTTCTGTTAGTTTTTCGCATAAATGTAAAATTATTTTGGTAGTTTCTTCATTGTTCAAAAAACCAATTGTACACGGACGGATTTTTTTGACTTTGTTCAGGTTTACAAACGAATCATAAAGCACATTGTTGATGGTCTTAAAACGACAGTAAAAGGTCAAAATAAAATTATAGATTAACAGAATCATAATATAAACCAAATAGTGCATGAACAAGCGGGAAATGTACGCCTTGTAATATAGAATTTCAAGGAAAGTTATCCAAACGTACGCATCTACTATGAACAATAAGATCATCACAATATGGCCAATTACTAGTTCTGCATAGAAATATTTTTTTTTTCTTTCAAATTTACGTAGTCGGGTCAAGGCTACCAGTTTGTCATACTCGAAGTACAATTTTAAAAATTGATAAAAATGTCCTGAATATTTCAACGAAGGCATTAAAATAGAAGAAATATTTGTGAGATACAAGACAAAAAATAATGCCGAATCGGTTGCGATGAGCGAGCCTGAAGTAAAAGTTGGATAAGTAGTGACAATCCTATCCCAAAACGACAAAATCCATATGATCGTGATGAAAAGTGCTCGAAGAAGAACAATATTGTTATGATATTTTGCCAAACGTGGTTTTCCAGTTTTAAAATCAAACGGTGGAGTTAATCCAAGAAAGTTTCCATATCTGTAGAGATTTTTAATATATAAAATTGTACAGTTGGAATTCATTACTGGAATTTGCTGCTACCGCGAACCTACACAATGTAAGTCAAGTTAAAATAATTTTAATTAAAACTGCCAACACTAGTTTTTATACTTCACTTACTAATATTAAAAATAAATATTTAATACAATAATTAGTTTATTGATATGAAGTTCCAATTCATCATCAATTTAAAAACAATTAATTTATAAAATTGACAAAAAATAATGTTCTATATATAATAGAACTTTCTGCACTATTCACAATTGGATCCACCAAATTATCTCCACCGTTTGACGGTGCTAATCGAAATCTACGCTATATCTATGCCAGTGCTGTCTAACTCCTACAAGACTGCGGGCCAATTTTTGACAAAAAAATTAAATTTAAAAATATTATTTATGCATTTGCACCACCACTATAATATATGAAGTTACTGAACTGAACAAAGCCAACAGCATAGAGTAGTTAATTTTGAAAACACCTGCAGCACTAAAATTGTTTGATTCTTGACTGAAAATTTGGGCTAGTAAATTTAACTGATAGATCAATTTTGAATTACAACTGTCGGTGGGCAAATTCATGAGGATTTTGTAGCATATTTTGCTGGTTCTTTGCATCTCTTCGGATGTTTTACTGCAAGCTGCCACCACCAGGATGCCCAAAATCTGAAATAAAATAGTTTTTTATTTTCATTATTTTCAATTGTAAAAATATAAAAAATTATAAATTACACAGGTGTTTTAAAATGAAAAAATATTCGGGATATTATGTGTGTGGTTCACATTAGATTATTGGAACTTAAATATACTAATATTATATGTACGTACCAATGAGACGAGAGTCCAAAGAGAGCCAATTAAAATAATATTTAAGGATCTTTTTCCAGCGTAACCTTTTATAATAGCTAATGAATATAAATAATTAATGGAATCTATCAAACTCAAAAAGATGGTTCCAAACAAGAGCAATATTTGCCAGCCAAATATTAAATTAAACAAAGTAATTTGATCGAGCAGTTTGTCGTACAAATGTAAAATAACATTTATCGTCTTATCATGGATCAGATTGAACATCGGCATTTTAATGCCGTTTTTCAGATGCAAATTTGAAAAGGAATCCTGAAGAGCGTTGTTCAGAGTTTTAAATCGGCAATTGAGAGATAAGGCAAAATTGTAAATGAGTTGAACCATAATGAATATCATATAAAGCATAAATAGACGAAAAACATAATTTTTGTAAAATAGCATACCGAGGACATCTGTCCAAACGTAAGCATCGAAAATAAACAATGTAATAATTATTAGGTTCCCAATTATTAATTCCAAATAAAAACACTTAACGTTTCGAACTGATTTACGAAAATTAGTCAAATTCATCAATTTGTCGTAGTGGAAGTACAACTTAATAAATTTATTAAAGCTATTAGTGTATTTAAACGATGGTAACAGAATAGAATAAATACTGGTGAGATATAAAATTAAAAAAAGCAAAAAATCAGTTGAAATTTGAGAATTCGGAAATATGGGATAGCAGATCGTTATTCTGCCCCAAAGCGATAAAATCCATAAACTACTGATGATGATCACTTGAAATGAAACAATTTTTCTCTGATTTTGAATCGAAATTGGTTTTCCAGTTTTGAAATTAAACGGAGGTGTTAATCCAAAAATATTTCCATATTCATACAATATTTTCATGTAACAAATTGAATTTACGAAAGGCGGTTGCATTGCAAGCACTTGCAATTATGCTGATTCAGAATTTCAAGTTGAAACTTTCAGAATAAATAGTAAACTGAAATAGATGTGTAATAAAATGTATTCTTATAGCGTAGTTATATCAATTTGATAATTATTTTATACTTACAATTTTCGATTTATTCCATTATCCTCAATTACTTTAAATTTTTTATAAATTTAATTTGAAAAATACTAAATATACTAAATCACGTCCGTGATTGGCGATTTTTATTCAGGATCGACACGAAAATCCACCCAATACTGAACATTTCCGAAAACAATTACTTGAAAAGTAGTTCTTCAAGTCTTAATTAATATAATAATTAGTGTACCTTATATTTCAAGTATTATCAGGACATCTGTCATCAAAACAAATATTGTTAATTAGTCCTTTATTGAGAAAGTATTCGATGTAATATAAGTACTCGCTTCTGAAAGAAGACAGACAGCTCAATAAGTAAATTTTTGTTTTATAAAATAATTGAACTATTAATAATCATCATTAATCACAAATAATTGAAATTGTCCTTCATTGAACTCAGTTCAACCAGACTTTTCAAAATTAAACTTTCAAGTCGGCCTATATACATTGTATCATAGCTACGATGTGACGTGTGCACTAAAAATGCACTAATTAAAATTATTCAGGAGAAAAAGCATTCAAAGTCCCAAATGCGATCTCCTTGCGTAGACCGCAAACGAGACCGGAGACTCTCTAAACACGCCCTCAACATATTAAATAAATAAAACTGTGAATCGGCACCGCACCCGGACACCCTGAATGAATTAAAATAATTTGATAATAATGAAAAGTCAATTATGCAAATTTATACTTAGAAAATTTTGCTAAAAATGATACAGAATCCCTTAGCTTCTCTACTTACTTTTACAGTATTCGCACTATCTCTTAGGTGCGTGAACTTGGCTCCCCTTCTTCCAAATTTTAATTTTTTGTTGTTGTTTTGGATTGTTTTCCATTTGTTTTCAATTGTTTTGATATTTTTTTTTGATTTTGCAAATTAAAATGAAGAAAATCTCAAATCTTAAATAGAAATGATGACAATTCGGCCATTAACGTCAACGGGCCCAACTTGGTTGGGCGCTAACGTCATTGACCGGTCATTGACGTTAATGACCATGCATTTTGGGGATATTAACATTTAAAATACCATATGCGGTTTTTACATCGTTGTCCGGGCAATAACGTTAATGCCCAATACAGGGTGAGCAATGATAAAACTACTATTATATACACACGTTTCTTATTTTGCCGAGTTCGGGCTTCCCTGAAGAGGTCAGACCTCCCAGTCGAAGTCGATTGATTTCGGGGATGTTCTCATCGAGTAAGAGAGCTTTTTAGAGAACTCCGGGCCGTTTTGGCTGGCGCAACCACAGCAAATCACGGATCCACCCTAAAATGAGTTTGTGTTTGTCAGAATTAAATAAAAATTCCTGTACTCTTATGAGGCCGTGAAAAAAGCCGAGTTGCTGTTATTTATACGGAAAAACGCGTGCACGACATATAATTGTCCCGGGTTGAAGTGCATCGCCATTTTGCTATTCCTTACTTTATAATATCATCATTGTCCAGCGCATTTTGGCCATTAACGTCATTGGCCGGCCAAAATCGTAAATATTACAATCAGATGAAAATATTTTCTGCATTGGCAACCGTTAACGGGCGTTGACGTCAAAGAATGAAATGATAATCAAATAATAGTTTAACAAAATGTAATCCGGGGGGTTTGGGGGGTATGGAATACCTCCCGCCCGAAATACTTAATTTAGTAAAACATAAAAATAATTCTGTAATTAATATTATGATTGATTATACCTCATAAGACATAATATAAGTTGATTTTAATAATACTATCGATCAAAGTATTAAGAGCTAATCGGAAAATTGGTCAAATGAAAAAGTTTCAAATGTTTTTTATGCTATTTATATCAAACTACTTCGATGAATTGATCATTTTAAAAATAATATTTAGAGTGGTCTTCGATATTATAATAACGACAGTCAATAACAATTTCAAGGGAAGTCATGTATAGCAATGTAAGCGATAAGTCGGCAATAAAAAAAATTTTCCATTGTAAAAACATTAAAATGAAAAACTTCTTTTTTGGATTATGTGCCATTGCCGCAATTTTTCCACCTCATTTGATCATCGTTGCAGAAAGTAGTAGGGCTGAATGCTTGTATAAAGGCTATGCGGCAGGAGCGGCTTTGATAATGTTCGTAGGAAATATAATAGGATTTCTTAAGCGGTACTACAATATTTTTCACCTGTATTCAAATTTTTCAATATCCGTAACGGATGCCTTGATGGCCATCGCCACAGGTTTAAGTGGAATATTAATAATATTTGCACCTTCGATTATGTATTTATCCAAAATAAGGAAGTTTATGAAAATTTATGAAGATACCAAAAATAAGTGTATAATGGAAGAATTAACTCTGATTGTGACATCGAGAAAATTTCTTGCTTATTTTTTCGTGGGGCATATTATTCTTTTTTCTCTGTACGCGTACGGTTCGTGCACTTTAACACCAGAAATAGGATCCAACGAATATATCTATTATATCTTTAGAAATGTCCAAGACTATTATCAATTTACCGAAATTTTGCTCATGTATGTTTTTGTGACTGTCATACAAAGGCAGTTAAGAGATATTAACAAAACGTTAAAACAAGAATTGGTGATCATTTTGAACGACAAACGTAACCCAAAAGTCGTTTACCAGGAAATTTCGTATTCCCTTCAAAATCTTTCCCAATTATACGGAAGACAAATCAAGCAAATAATTCTTTTTAACAAAATTTTTGGTATTCACTTATTTCTCTTAACCCTGTCTTTCGTGCTTGGAATATTGCATTCGATAAATATTAGTTTGTCCATGTTGCTGTCAGAAAAAAACCAGATATACACAACCCAAATGGTCCTTCTCAACATGCTGTGGGCTACGTGGGTATTGGTAAGTTACCTCGCCATCTATTGTCAAAAAAAAAAGTGATCGATACTTGTGGTTGTGCTTTAGATACTTGGATTTATATTGGTGAAAACTTTCAACCAAACGAAATTTGAAGGGGAAAAATCTGGAAACATTTGTTTGGATATACTGGCAGTTATACCTTGCAATTCCACCGATAACTCTAATAACTTATGGCTCCAAGTATTTATTTTCAACCAGATGGCTGTTCAGAGATTTCCGGCATTTTCCATTGCAGGATACTATAAGATTAATAATTCCCTGCTACTTTCAGTTTTGGGGTCCATTACATCATATGTGATTGTTTTGATCCAATTTAATGGAATACATTAAATACATTTTGGAAACTCCGTAAAGTTTTGGTTTTATTTTTGGAATAAAAAATTGAAAATAGTGCAATCCAAATCTTTAAGATCTTTTGGAAGGCAGGTAAATCAAGTGGATCTCCTCAGCTGATAGTTGTCACCATCAAATACAAATATATTTATGTAGCAAATGCTTGTTTTTCTTTTGAACACAATCGGACGCTCCTAGACCTCTAGACTGTAAAAACCAAATGAGTTTGTTCATTTAGTTTTTAGCTTCCAAATATAATTCACAAATTATATTAAAAATTGTGTTTTCACTAGTCTGACTCGGTCAACCCTGAAATCATTCCTATTTCTTAGATTTACATTGCACAAATCTCTAACGTAATTTAGACTATTACACAAATATTTAGGTAACAAACCGTGTTTCATTTTAAATACAAAAATCAGGATTTGAAAATTTATCCTTTGCCTGACACTTAACCACTTCAAACTACTGAGCATATCCCTACTTGCCGTATATCTATTGCGTCTCAGAATCACTCTCATTGCTCGATTTTGCAATCTCTGTAATCTCTGGATGTCCCCTCCCCTACACATGAACAATATGGTACTACAATAATTGAATAGCGGTAACACGACAGTATTATAAACATTTACCATGCAATCCATAGGTATTTTACACCGTATCCTTGCCAGTAAATTAATTTTCAATGCAATTTTAGCACACAGTGTGCTGATGTGTTTATTAAAATTCATATCCTTATCAATTATTACACCCAAATATTTAATTTCCTCAACTTGCTGAATTTTTTGCCCATCAATAAATAGATTTACATCAAAATTACTGTTTATCACCATACATTTTGTTTTTTTTGCGTTCACCTTCAATTGATTCATATTAAACCAATTTTCCAATCTGTTCAGGTCCTCCGCCATCAATCTTTCGCACTCATCCTCATTTTCTCCTATTATATATATTAATGTATCGTCCGCAAAAATTCTCGACTCACAATACCTCAAGACTGTTTTCAAGTCATTCACGTACAAAATAAACAGCAATCCTCCCAAAATACTCCCCTGCGGAACACCAATATCACAATTTAGCTTATCAGATAGTATTCCATTCATCTTTGTCCGCTGTGTACGATTGTCCAAGAAAGACATAAACCATTTCAGTTCCACCCCTCTAATACCATAATTTTCCAATTTTTTTATTAAAATTTCACGATTCAGCGTCTCAAACGCTCTTTTTAGGTCTAAGAATACTAAAAATACAAACTTCTTCCTGTCGATATTGGATTTCCACTCCGTAATCATCCAATTTAACGCCGTCTCACATAAGTGTGCTCTGCGAAAACCAGATTGCTGCTCAGCTAACAGTTCGTTCTTTTCAATATAGTTTTCTAACTGTATTTGCACCATTTTTTCCAATATTTTTTCATACATTGGCAACATATTAATTGGTCTAAATTCATCGCATCTCTTTGTTTGCCTGATTTTTTCGACTGGTATAACAGTTGTCTCCTTCCAACACTCCGGAAACGTTCCTGTCTTCAGCGATTCGTTCACTATTTTAAGCAAAACCGGGCCAACTATACTTTATAATAAAGTATATACTTTATTTTTTGCGAATAGAATTTCGATATATATCGATTACTGATGATTATTTTTTTATGATTCAAACGACAGATGTCATAAAATTATTAGCTTAAAACTTAAAATTAAAAAAATACATTTTTTTCATACAAATACTCTTTATTTCTCTTTTAAAAGATTCTATACTTTATTTCTTATCAAGAAAAGTTGGCAACCCTAAGTGCAATAGTGTGCTGTGAATGAATATTTTATAAACTATAGCTCTACTAGCTTTGCCCCTTCTTAGAACCACCTATAATTTAATAAACAAATAGTGTAGTCTATTGGTAATTAATTTTAGTATGAATTAAAATTCTTAAAAAATATAATAAGGAATACAATAAAAATAAGTAGTAAATCACAAAAATGTTAAAATATCATTGTATAGGTACTATATTATGTTCAACAAATTTAAACAAAACAATGAGTAATAAGGATCCTTAATTCGTAGTCTCACTAAAATATGCTCTGACAATCTAAGATTATATTATATACAGAATATTATTTAAGCATTAACAGTAACTTATACGTTCGTTATTACTAGTTTTTTGGGAATACACTGAGGTGCATTTCGCCAGCCCCCCCCCCCCCCATTTCGAATTTTGGATCCAAAATAGTTTAAATCGTTTGTACCTCGTTTGTACCTGTTTGTACCTTCTTTATTTTTGTTTGTACCCATTTTGTTTTTGAGATATTTTGAAATATTTAAAATGGACATTTCGCCAGCCCCCCATTTCGAATTTTGGATCCAAAATAGCTTAAATCGTTTGTACCATGTTTGTACCTTCTTTATTTTCGTTTGTACCCATTTTGTTTCTGAGATATGCTGAAATATCTAAAATGAGTCGATAAAAGTCGATAGCTTTCAGAAGTGCTTAATGCTTTATTTTCGAGCAAATAAATTAAACAAATTGATTTCCATCCAAACACGAAAAATCAACAACTTTTACTTTATCAATTTGGAAGCATGCAAGTATCTCGTGTTAGTAATAATAAATTTTCGATTCTCTAGAGAACTTGACCCGAACGAATTGTAATAACATAATATTAAAATTTTGTAATTACCGATGTCAGGATAAAATAAATTACTTTTTTCATTTGTGAATAGTGAATTAGTAGTGAATCCAAACGACAATAGCAATGTTGGATAATACAGAAAAACCTAAATTTAATTTATTTTTTCGATTGATTATCCTATTTGGTATTATTCCCCCAGATCCCATGATTACGGGTTACAGCAATAGTACTTTCCAGCGATACTACAAACTCTACGTCGTTTTTCTCTCACTTCTCATGTCATTATCAGCCGTAACAACTCAAATTTCTCACTTTCGTTTGTTCCAATCGGAAATGCCTAATTCCACTATAATTGTTACTGATAGTGCAGTGGATGTCGTTGGTACACTATGCAACGTTATCACCATGCTGGCACCTACATTTTTTTATTCGTCAATTTTAACTGCTATATTGGATAATTGTAACCACCAGTGCAAAACTAGTTTCATGGGAGAAGTAATCAAGATTACAACGAGCAAGCGATTTACAATACAACTTGCAATAACTCACATAATACTATTTTTCCTCTTCGCATTCGATGGCTACGTGTGGATAGCAGCATTTGGAGTAAGCCAATACAGTTCCTTCGTTTTCCGAAAACTGCAAATGTATCACAATTATCTAACAATTTTTGGAATCTATGTTTTTGTCAAGTTTACCAAGTCAAAATTAGATGATACAAATAACTTTCTGACAGAAAAACTCGAATTGAGCGGCATAATCAAAAGGAAAAAGAGTTCATCAATCGAAATCTCCACAAAAATTGATAATGACCACATTTCTTCTGATATTCGAATCGTTACTCAATACTATGAAAATCATGTACACCAGATTGCACTCTTCAATAAACTGTTTGGTTGTCAGTTGCTCTTCCTCACTTTAACCTTTGTCATTGGATTGCTAAATTCAATAAATTTAATAATTTTGATTTATTTTTCCCACTATCAAATGGATTTGCGAACTCATCTAATCCTAACACACCTGTTTTGGTCTCTTTGGCAATTGGTAAGTCAAGTTTGATAGAAAGCCAAGATATACTAGATATGTTTTCAGGTTATCGGTGGGCTCGCTGTGGTGATGTGTACAGAAACGGAAGAAGCTGGAAGAAAAACCGGTGATATTTGCTTGAACGCTTTAACTAACCTGCCGTACTCTGCCGAAAACGTGAGACTAAAGGAAGAGCTGATTTTGTTGAATCGTCTGGTAAGCCAGAAGAGTCCAACATTTTCGGCAGCAGGATTTTTCTCCATTAATTACTCTCTGCTCATCAATATTATTGGAAGTGTTACTTCCTATGTAATTGTGTTAATTCAGTTTAATAAAGTCTAGATTGTAAAGTTTCATTCTTAACAATAAATTGTAATCTTTTATCATCAATCATTCAAATTTTTTTATTGATAGCCATCTTGAAACTTGATTAGCGTTGAACACCCTGTATTGATAACACAGTAAAGTGATAACCTTACCTAAGCAATTAAACTATCAAGTTGGTGTACTTAATTTTTGAACAAACAAATTAAACAAATTGATTTTCTTGCGAACACGAAAACTCAATTAGTACTTTATTAATTCGTAATCATGCAAATATCACGTTATTACAGTAGTAATAATTGTATTAGTTCGGTTCTCTTGGGAACTTTACCTGAACTTATCGTTAGAATATCAAATTAAAATTGTTTTTAATATTGATAATTACAAATATTGATATAAAGTAGATAAGCTAAATTACTTATTCCAATTATTATGTGTAGTGAATTTAGTAGTAAAGCCAAGCGACAACAAGATGGCCACTAATACAGAAAACCCCAAAATTAACGTATTTTATCGGTTGGCTATCCTACTTGGTATTATTCCCCCACATTACATAGTGACGGGTAATAATAACAACTGCATATTCCAGCGGTTTTATAAGCTGTACGCCGTTTTTCTCGTATTTATCATAACACTAACGGCTATAGTGGTTCTGATTTATCACTTTCGCTTATTACAATCTGAATTTCCAAATTCTACACTGCTGTTTACTGATAGTGCACAGGATATTTCAAACACAATGTGCAACGTTGTCACCATTTTAGTTCCGACGTTTGTGTATTCATCAACTTTGGACGCTCTTTTAGAAAATTGTAGACATATGCCTAGAACTAGTTTCTTAGAGGAAATGGTGAAAATTACATCAGGCAAGCGATTTTCAATACAAATCATAGTATGTCACATAATTTTACTAATTCTTTTTGCATTTGATGGCTATGTGTGGATCTCTAGTTTTGGAATTGAACAATACACCGCCTTTATTTTCCGAAAAATACAAATTTATCACAATTTTGTGACAATCTTAGTAATCTATGCTTTTGTCAAGTTTATTAAGATACAATTAGAAGTCACGAACAGCTATTTAATAGAAAAGCTCAAGTCGAAAGGTATATCAGGAAGAAAGAAGAATGTGTTTACGGAAGTCTCCACAAAGTTTGATAATATTCAGATTTGTTTGGAAATTCGACAAATTACCCAATTTTATGAAAATCACGTGGAACAAGTTCGACTGTTCAATAAGCTATATGGATGTCAGCTGCTGTTCCTCACTTTTTCTTTCTTCATGGGATTCATTAATTCTATAAATATAATAATCATGTTCTTTCTTTCCAACTATGAAATCGAATTTCGAGTTCATCTCATCCTGACACACATGCTTTGGACACTTTGGCAATTGGCAAGTAAAATTTAATATAAACTCTAAAAAATAATTATGTATTTCTTAGGTTATTGGTGGTCTCGCTGTGGTAATGTGCACAGAAACAGAAGAAGTGGGAAGAAACACCGGCGATATTTGCCTCAACGCTTTGACCAATCTGCCGTATTTGAACGAAAATGAGAAACTACGAGAGGAGTTGCTTATGTTGAATCGTTTGGTCAGTCAAAAGAGTCCATCGTTTTCAGCCGCTGGTTTTTTTTCTATTAATTACTCTTTGCTTCTAAGTATAATTGGAAGCATTACTTCATATGTAATTGTGTTGATCCAGTTCAATAAAGTATAGCTCTTAATTTTGTTTTGCTTATCAATATAAATCTCATTATTGCTCTCAATTCAAGAAAGTATAATAATATTGTGTCGTGTTACCAAATCATTTTTTGAAGATTTTTTGTTGGTTGATTTTTGTACGTATATATTTGTAAAAGTTTGAATTTTGTGCGCTTTTGGTACTAACAATTTTAATGTTGGTACCAACAGACCTGAGATTCGACCCTTCCATCCGTGTCCGTGGAGGCACACGGACGTATTTTTGTGAAATTCCTGATATTTTGCATTTGCGTCCCTAGTTTTTGATTTAGTACAATAAATTGCGATTTACGTAAGTGATTTTACTTGTTTAGTTTAATTTTAGCAATCGTCCGAAGTTCGAACAACATTGAAATTTTGGGAAATTTGGATTTGGGTCGTTAATTAAAATTGAATTTGTTAATTAATTTTTTTGATGACGAACGATTTGGATGTTAAAGAATTGTAGTTTAATTTTTGGTTTCTTTTTCTTTGAAATTTGGAATTATTTTAAATTGGACTTGGAAAATTCTATAGTTCGGAAAAAATTACCTCAACTGGCATTCTAAAACGTGGAGCTCGATATTAACTGAATCTAATTTTACCTTGGGATTAAGATTACTTGTAAAATAAAAATAATAAAAGCTGGAAACTCAATCATTGTTGGACATGCAAGATATGCTCCAAATATGGGTAACAGAAGAACGGAAAAATAAGCTAAATGAAAAAAACCAAATGAAAGAAGAGATAATCCAAATAATTGGGAAGCATTACTCTACAAAGAAAGTCTAAACTTAAAAGAAAGACATCAAATTAAATCATTGTTGGGGGAAAATGAAAAGTTAAGAAACATTGTGAAACAAAATAAAACTGAAATTAAAAACAAAAATTTAAAAATAAAAAATTTGAAAAGAAAATTTTGAAAAAAATATGATCAAAATTATAAATAAAAATTTGTATAAAAAAATTTCAAAATATGGTAAATTTGGTAAAAAAATATGGTAAACAAAAAAGAAAAATTTGATGGACCCAAGAAAGATGGAAAAATTAGTTATAAAGGAAAATTGTAGAGAAAATGAATCCGTAATTGATTTGAAAATACAAAATTTTGGAAAAAGTAAATTTTGTTATGGGAGGAAATGTTGATGGATATAAGACCGAAATTAATAACCATAATTTGGACAACGATACGACGAGAATTATGAAAAATGTTGATGAGAAGGAAAAAAAGCAAAAGTATATGGGGAGCCGATGGACAAAATCAATAGATTTGGCATTTTGGTTACTGTTTTGGGATTTTCGAACAAACGTCCGTCTTCCCTGAGGATCATATTATGGAAATCCATTAGATGGAAAACAAATTTTTATTTTCTTTCTGCGAACCACTTGTCCTCGACCGTTGTTGCGCAAAGAAAACCAAAAGAGCATAAGATGTGGTGTTACCAAATCGTTTTTTAGAAGTTTAAATTTGGTTTTGTAATTTTGAATTTGTAGTAAATAGGAAATTTTGATTGGTTTAAATAATTTTTTGTAATTTTTGTAAATAATTGTAAAATTTAAATTTTGATGAGTTTTTTCGTACTAACAAATAAAGGTTGGTACAAAAAGCCGTGTGACTCTTCCTCTCCAAGGCTGTCCGTTGACGTAAGCGGACGTTTTGCGGTCGTTTTTCGTAAAAACTAATTAATCTGTGTCTCAGACTATAAAGATTTTGGATTTGAGTTTATGCAATAAAAATGATGATCTGTGTGAGTAGTTAATTGGTTTCATTTTTGATTTGGAAATTTGAGTTTATTTGAAACTGTATTTTAAATTATTTTAATTTGGTGGCTTAGAAAATATCACTTCAATTGATTAACTTTAATAATGTAATTCAATTATATTTCCCAACCGATAAGATACTATTTAGTTCATTCTTATGGTTAGTATTGCTAACTTCATGTAGGATCATCAATTTTTATACCAATTTAAATGGCTTATTCCAAAAATTTTTTTTTGTTTATGATATTAGGAGAAGGAGTAAATTGATTAACGTGCGCTAAAAATCTGTTTTGACTCCCCGATTCAACTAGTGATTAAATGATTATTTAAAATTAGCAATAATGAGATCGTCAATGCACTGACTTACCCGCCATAATTGCCTCATTGTAGTAGTTTCGGTGTTATCCTCAGGTCTCAGACTAAATCACCACCACATAAACTTATACTAATTTATAGATAATAAAGTATTATCTATTCCGGAATCCATTTTACTTAGGTACTTGAATTATTAATTACGATCGTTTTGATAATTGTGAAATTGAAAGGTTTTGAATTTTACCACTAAATTTTGAAATTAAAGTTTTAATTACGTAGGTCAATTATGGCAATTGCTTGTAAACAATAGGTACATTGTTGAACATGACTTCGATTTTATGTTACATTAGTTGAATAAAAATAAACAATAAAGCTCATTTTAAAGCGACATTTTCGACAACACAGATGCAATCAATTAAAAACTTAATGCAATTGAATATACCGAGTAGTACATATTATAAATAAAAGATGTAATACATTGATTGACCAACAAATTATATGTATTTTTGTGCACGAAGGTAGAAGGTTTAACTTTATTTATTTCTAGTCAGAAAAATATTTCGTGTTGATAATCAAATACCTCGATTGTTTGAGAATTTGACCTTAGCTATTTAATTAAATAATTAAACGAACGGACAGGCTGTTTTAATTTGAACTCGTTTATTATAATATTTTGTAGTAATAGTCGTGTATGTAAAATGATCAGTGCGCCATCGAAAAATATCAAAAGTGTAGATGAAATCGGCTCCAATAATTTTTTCTATTGGTTGATCTCTATCCTAGGTATATTTCCTCCACATTCCGTGTTCGCCAACAACAACCATAGCGTTTTCAAGCGGTTTTATAAAACTTACGTGATCTTCTTGGTATTGCTAATAATCCTTGCAAGTGTAGCTACCATAATTTGTCGCTATTATTGGATTTATCCAGAATTTCCAAGTTATACCTTGGTGGTCACCGATGGACTTTCAGATTTGGTTTCAACTGTATGCAACGTCATCACAATTCTCGCTCCAACGTTTTTTTACTCCAGAAGTTTGGATGATTTGTTCGATCACAGTGAAATCGTTTCTAAAAGTACGATTTTAGAAGAGATAATTCAAATTACATCGGGCAAGCGATTCAAAACCAAAGTTATAATCAGTCATTTAATTTTGTTGATGCTGTTTTTCTTTGAT
Source organism: Cantharis nigra (assembly GCA_958510845.1). NCBI lineage: Eukaryota > Metazoa > Arthropoda > Insecta > Coleoptera > Cantharidae > Cantharis > Cantharis nigra. The sequence goes on along the minus strand of OY294030.1, from coordinate 44,365,325 downwards.
GGATACGTGTGGATTGCTGGAGTTGGAGCAGAACGATACACTTTCTTCATATTTAGGAAGTTTCAAATTTATCATAGTTTTATTACGGTTGTAGTGATTTACGTTTTTGTCAAATTTATGAGTCGACAACTGCAAGCCACAAACAGGTATCTAAGTGGAAAGATTGAATCGTGCAAGTTGTTTGGAAAATTTAATGATCCGGCTATTGAGACATTGAAAATAAATAATCATCCCATTTGTTTGGAAATTCGTCTCGTAACAAAATGGTTCGGATCCCACGCGCAACAAATCGCACTGTTTAATAGAATTTTTGGATCCCAAATGTTTTTCCTTACCTTATCCTTCGTAATGAACTTAATCAATTCGATTAATCTGATAATATTAATCGGTGTTTCGAAGTTTCAGGGAAATCTTCGCATTTATCTAATTTTTACTCACATGTTTTGGACGCTTTGGCAATTGGTACGTATGATCTATCACAGTCCTTTTTGATTTGTTTATTTTTTCGATTTCAGATTATTGGTGCTGTTGCCGTGGTGACCTGTACCGAAACGGAAGAACAAGGGAAAAAAATTGGTGATATTTGTCTGAACGCTTTAACAAATTTACCAAATTGCAGTGAGAATGTGCAACTAAAGGAAGAATTGTCACTGCTCAACTGTGTAGTAAACCAAAAGAGCCTGACATTTTCGGCATCGGGCTTTTTTTCCATCAATTACTCTTTACTTCTCAGTATGATTGGAAGTATCACATCTTACGTGATCGTGCTGATCCAATTTGACGATAGAGCATAACCACAATCATCCTTTCCCAGATTTGCATATGCATTATTTTATTATATAGTCTATTTTAATATAACCGAATTAAAAATTTTAGTGAATAAAACTTATATTTAATATTTAGAATACTTTATTCAGCATGGCATCTGTATTCCTAATTCTCAGAAGTAGTAGTTTCTTAATTCTGTAATTTATTTAGTCCGGACCCCAAAAATACCCAGAAAAATGGGAAATAATATAATATCAACTATAAATTCATCAATTGTCAATTATTAGACATTTTCTCTAAATTAATCAAAGCCGAGTCAGTTATTCATAATAGTTCAGGACTCCGCGCTGCTCGGTTTATCAGAAAGCAGTCTTTTAAAAATAATTCCCCACAGTATAACTTTTTATCAAATAATCGATATAATCGATTATCGAAATAATCAATTCATCAATTGTCAATTATTAGACATTTTCTCTAAATTAATCAAAGCCGAGTCAGTTATTCATAATAGTTCAGGACTCCGCGCTGCTCGGTTTATCAGAAAGCAGTCTTTTAAAAATAATTCCCCACAGTATAACTTTTTATCAAATAATCGACAAATATAAGAATTTAATAAAAGGCATTGTTGTTATATCATTTGATAATTTTAATCCCGGATTAAATTTTAAATTTGTTATGTGAATCCCAGTGTTTCTTTCATAAAAGCTTTGAACGTAGTTAGAGCATTGTTTATTTGATTCGAGGACTGATAAATTATTATTAAGTCAAAAAGTACACAAATTAATTAAAAATGTACTAAGTAGTACGTTCACGAGAGAGTTAGAAAACACACGGCCTTTCTAATCTAATACAATAATCATATTGACTCAATATTCCATTAAAAGATAATGGAAAAAATGGAAATTATTTCAATTTTTTAACATTTGAGTTGAAAGTTTTGCTCATTCACAATGAAAACTGAAGAGTTGAGAACTTGTAAAGATATTTTCACTGTTCGCTTAGTTTACAACTTGGGATCCATTTTAGGCATCGCACCACTTTTTGATTTTTCAACCCAAAAATTGAAAAATAGTAAATCTTACAAGTACGGTGTTTTCGTTTTAGTTTTACTAACTATTTTTGGATTTGTATACTCAACATTGGGACGAGTAATATACATTTATCCAGTACTACCATTCTTCAGTAAAATCGTTACTGATTCTATGGTGAATATAACTCTAACTGTAACTAACATTTGTTCTATAATCATGCCGACGTTTGTAACTGCAAAATATTACGAAAAGTTCTTAAATAAGTTTACTCCAGGTTATCATCTGGATAAGATAAATTTCAATCGATTTAAAATTACATGCCTTAAAGGTAGCAGAAATAAATTGATTATTTTTCATTTATTAACTTTCATTTTATGTTTTTCTGACGCTTACGTGTGGATAACATTCGCAGGATTCCAGCAATACAAGTATTACTTAATTCGCTCTATCCAGAATTATTATCTGATTATCACGGCGTTTTTCATAATCGCTTTTGTGCAATTGTTAGGATTTCGATTTCGGGTATTAAACAAGGCTCTTATAAACCTACGTGAGATTGTGCTTTCCCAAAAATTTGTGTACGTTACCGAGGTGAAAAGGTCAGAACCGAATTGTGCAGCTGAAACGGTTGACCAAATTCTGGAAGTTTATTGCACATTGATAGACCAAGTATCTCTATTTAATATTATTTTTGGTTGGCAAGTGCTGTTTTTGGTGGCTACAATATTGGCCAACTTTATCGATGCATTAAATTGTATGCTGACATTTGGACTTACTTATAATGGAATAATAACTGGTGTTTCGTGCCTTTGGGCGCTTGAAGCATTGGTATGTGAATTAACGATCAATACCAATTAAATTATGTAAACATAATGGTTTATTCCAGATTCTTGGAGTAATGTGTGCTGCAGCTTGTGAAAAAGCAGCAACCGAAGCCTACCGAACCGGCCAACTCAGCTATAAATTGCTATTAAATCAATCTATCTATGAAAATCCGCAATGCAAAATTTTACAAGATAAATTGAATATTTTGGCAGAGCTATCGACTCATCGATGCCCTCAGTTTACAGCAGCGGGATTTTTCAATATTAATTACACAATGATTTTATCTTTACTGGGTGTTGTTACCTCGTATTTTATTATAATTATACAATTTAATTAAAAAATTTGTAAAAAAATTGGATGTACATCAGCACCAAAGGTTTTTAATTCAAAAAATTTAAATTTGTATATTTGTATTTGCCCAAGGATGTTCAACTGTTCAACATTACTGTACTATAAAATTTAAATTGGATTTCGTCAATTATTATTACCGAATTAACGTGAAAACGGATTTCGGGTATTTTCGATTCGTAATTTTCGAGTTCGGGGAGCTTCAGGGAAGTTTTTACGCAGTGCTTGGACCCAGAGACTGCTGGGTGGTTTCAGTAGGAAAGTACAATTTGCCAAATTATTTCAAAATAATGGAAACTTATGAAAACAACCAATGGAATAATCGGGTTACGTTTTTGGATAGAAATTTTCATAGAAAAATTTTTGAAATTCACCAATTTTGTAAAATAAATAGTCAATTACTCTTAATCGCTGTAAGTTCTTAAATAAATGTTGAGTATTTATTTTTTTTTAAATTTAAATTTGTGTCCGCAACCGTGAAGCATCTCTGAGGTGGTAATAAAGAATACTTCTGTTATAGAAATTTGTAAATAATATTTATGTCCAAGTCCACACCTTTCAGGAGTTTAAAAACAATAAAATAAATATCTTTAAATAATTTCTGCCACCAAAGCTATTGATTAATAATTTTTTATAAATCATTTGCATATTTACAAACCAGAATATAACCCTTGATCGTTTAGAATCAACAGATTTTGAGTTATGAATTAAATTAAGAGAAAAAATACTAAAAATTCAAAATTTTACTTTTTTGGATTGAAAATGAAACTAAAAAAGTATTTTTATAATTGTAATAAACTTTTTGCTTATTACAATTTCTCACCACACCTGGAATAGGTGACTTCAAGTATTTATTTTTATGTGGCGAAATCCAGATATTAACGAAATGAAATTGCTTCTTCTTTCAAAAATGAAACTCTATTTACAAATAACAGCATATTAAAATTACAATAATATGTAGTACAACTATTTCTAAATAATAAATTGAAATCGACAGCACAAAGTGTATCAGCTCGAACTACGTCGCAATACAACAGGAACTCCGGCATTCCAACGAAACCAAACAGCATCGAATGGGAAAGTTAAAATTTACTCACCAAGTACTCGGACCGTTTACAAATTTTAAAACGACAATGGTTGCTTTCTACCCAGCGTTGTTTCCTTGGAATGGAAGCTTAGCTAATAGACGGCTGCTCTGATGCTTACTGATAGAGATAGCAACTCGTTACAAAACGGTAGTTGGTAGGATGTTGATCTGAACCGTAACAGGATGTCGGCTACCCGACACTTGAACAATAGCACTTAACTGAGTACACTCACTACGAGATGGTCGTAGATCGTTGATTGTAGGTATAGAAAAGACAATGGTTACGACTAAACCCGTCGTCTAAGAGAACTCTGACTTTGCGTTGAATCACAAAAACGCTATCCGCTTACTTTCACAAAATATTTGGCCATAAACGAATAATACTAACTCCTTTAGCTACTTTGACTACTTTACCCTTCGGCGGTCTAATCAAATCTGTTGTTTTACGGCGTTTGTCCATAGCCTTGAGAATTAGGTGCGCTCCGTCGGGTGCGCAGAAGGAATTCCATAGGCGTAGCAGATAAACAATTATTGTGGGGCAATAAATTGCTACGACCAAGAGGAAGATCGCCAAAAAGATAGGTCGACCGTAAAGAGCATCGCTGTTTGAAGACATCATATACGCCACCAAACCCTTTGCAGGGTAAAAGGACCGAGGAGGAGGAGGAAATTGTTACATGATAATTAATTAATAATTCATCTTCATCTCGCTTTTGATGATTTTTGTATTACAACCATTCGTGATAATTAACCCTTACACATATAAAGTAAATTTCTTAATCTCTTAAATAATTTGAATCTAATAAATTTGATTAATTTCAAATATGCATTTGGTAGTTGTTTATCCAACAAGAAGATTTTGGCATTTTATAATTTGATCTTTGAGCAATGATCCTCAGTGTTTACATTCCTTAACGTTACAAGTCCTTAAATTACTATTACAATATTCTTCATGTGAACTTATTTAATTTTTGAAGATACTAAAAGTAAACAAATTTAATTTAAATTGGTAATATACTAATTGAAGTCAAATGTATTATAATATACTCTTTTTAAAAATTTTTTATACCGGCATTTTAATATTCTAAAATAAAATAACATAATATCGACAGAATATTTTATTACGTAATGCAATTACTCAGAAGGAGTGTGAATTGATGTCACATTATTAGTTTGATATTGGAACATTCAGTGATACTGTCATAAACCATAATGAGAAGGATGAATCTGAAAGCTTGCAAAGATATATCCGCTGCTCGCTTAATTTATAATTTGGGATCAGGTTTGGGAATTGCACCACTCTTTGATTTTTCAAACAATAAATTGATAAAATCTGATGCCTACACTTACGGTGTTCTAACATTAGTGTTGTTCATCATCTTCGGATTTGCATACTGCACATGGGGACGAATAATATACGTTTATCCCACCTTACCATATAATAGTAAAGTCATTACTGACTCCATACTGAACATAACCCGAACTGCAACCAACATTTGTTCAATAATCATGCCGACGTTTATAAATGCGAAATTTTACGAACAATTCCTGAATATGTTCACTTACGTTTGTCATTTGGATAAAATAAATTTCAGTCAACTTGCAATTAGCTGCCTTAAGAAGAATAGAAACGAATTGATTATTATTCATATATTAAATATATTTTTGTATTTTTCCGACGCTTACATATGGATAACCTTGAATGGATTAAGCAAATACAAATACTACATCCTTCGTTCTATTCAAAATTATTATATGAATATCATGGCGTTTTTGATAATCACTTTTCTGAGATTGTTGGCATTTCGATTTCGGGTGCTGAACAATGTTCTCATAAAATTAAGTGAGAATGCGCTTTCTATAAATGTAGTCTACGTCACCGAAGTGGCGAAATCAGGTCAAAGTATTGCAGTTCAAACTATTGATCAAATTTTGGAAAGTTATTGCAGATTGATAGAACAGGTGTCTCTCTTTAATACTATTTTTGGCTGGCAAGTGCTTTTCTTGCTAGCTACAATATTGGCCGAATTTATTGATGCTTTAAATTGTATGATAACCTATGGTTTGATTTGGAATGGAGTAGTTACTGGTATTTCGTGCTGTTGGACGCTAGAAGCGTTGGTATGTAATTTAGCGATCAATTCGCACCAAACGGTGTAAACCTTGTGTTATTCGCAGATCCTTGGTGTAATGTGTGCTACAGCTTGTGAAAAAGCAACAGCGGAAGCCTACCAAACCGGTCAAATAAGCTATAAATTGTTACTAAATTTATCTATCTATGAAAACTCCCAATGCAAAATATTACAGAATAAATTAAATATTTTGGCAGAGTTATCAACGCATCGATGTCCCCAATTTACAGCGGCGGGATTTTTCAAAATCAATTACACCATGATTTTATCACTACTGGGTGTCGTTACGTCGTATTTTATTATTCTTATACAATTTTATTAATTAAATTAATTTTTTGCCGATTTTGTAATCTCGGATTTAATTTATTTAAATTAACATTTTCAACTGCATAATTCCGGTTTAGGACATTTGAACGCGACCGGTTGAAAGCTGCCGTTTGAACGCAGAGACGTTTGAACGCAAAGACTTTTGAGCGCAGGGACGTTTGAACGAGAGAAATTAGCACTATTACATTAGCAATTGCACCTCCGTCTCTGCGTTCAAACGTCTTCGCGGTCAAACGCCCGCGTTTCACCAGTCGCGTTTAAATGTCCGGCTCCGACATATTTCTATCCTGGATCTAGTTCGTTTTGACGCGACCGTTTCAAAGCCGAACGTTTGAACGCGACCGTTTCGACGCCGAACGTTTCGACACCGGGACGTTTCGAAGCTATCACGTTTCGAAACGTTTTGACAACGATTTTTGTTTTATTATTACTATAGAGTAATACTGATTCAACTTCAAACAATTGTATTCGTAGGTAACATACCCGGCGTGAAGATCCGGTCTTGCGAAACTTTCCCGGGTGAGCGAAGCGAACCAGGGAAAGCCAAAGAGCCGGACGCTCGGGCGACGGGTGTGTTTAACGGAAGTTTTTAGCAAAAGAGTGAAAACCAAGTATTATAGCGCCGGATATTCGTATATATAATTATGATAAAAAAGTGTATGTGGTTCAAAAGTTTTTTTTGAGATATGCGACAAAGCGAGCATGGATGGCCCATTTCGTTATAAGGCACGAATACACACTGGAAGTTACAAAATAAATATAAAAATAAAACGCACATCATGCGTTGAAGCAAATAATAAGAAGGAATAGAACCAAAGTTAGAACAGCGGCTCCATCACCAATAACATTGAAAAATTTAATTATTCCTGAAGCATACAGAAGTTACACTGCAAACGGCATTAAAAAAATATTTTAACTTTACAACAGTGGACCAGTGCCAGATTGAATCTTAATTTTTGGACGAAAACAATGTTTGAAAGAAAAATCACAAACTACCACTAACCTACATAACCGATGCATATCTTCGCGCGCATATATTTTTTTACGGACAATTTTGCTAAAGAAAAAATATAAACTAACACTAACCTACATATCCGATGCATATCTTCGCGCGGATATCGCTTTTACATATCATACGCAGATATATATCTGCGCGAGGATATGCGCACTTTTTCAAGTTTCAAAACGTACCGCGTCAAAACGTGCCGGCGTCGAAACATGCTGCGTCAAAACGTTCGCGTCTAAACGAACGGCTCTGTTGTATCTTTTCGCACCAGAATTTTGTAAATATAAGTTTAGTAAGTGTACCTGAAAATTTCCAGCAATCTACAAAATTAACACCTTGGAATTATGTTCTAACCATTCTTATTTTGGTCGTTGATTCCGCTGAACACCGCGACAATAACAACAAATTAAACCGTATACCGCGTATCCCAAGCAATTTTTGATTTTATGTGATTTTATCATTTTATTATAATTATAAATAAAAATGTTTACCACTGTAATTTTGTGAACAGCGATATAAACTGAAACAAATGCCTATTTTCATTATTGTTTACTATTTAGAATATAATTTAAAACGATATTTTAAATTACACGTTTGATGCCAGCACGCAGCACAATTATTTTTAAATACAAACATATTATCTGTTGACACTTTAATAAATGTTTTAGAATAATTTTGTGATTATTCATAAAAGAGTTTTAAAAATGAAGAGTGACAAATCCAAGTACCAAAAAACTGGACTTATAATTATTTATACCTGTTATCATTGTTATGTGCTCTAGTACCACCGTTTCAGTGTAAAATTGCAACAATATCAAAGCTTTTCAAAATATACGCTTTGGTCTATATGGGCTTTGGTATTTCATCATTATTAACCATACAAATTATAAAAATACATCAGGACTCTACAACTTTCATGATGACCTTGGAAATTACCATCTTTGCTCTAAATGCTATTAGTTTCGTCAGCACTGCCATGCCAGTATTCTTTTATCGGAAGTCTTATTTGGAATTATTATTTTTATTTTCAAAAATTGATAAACTTACAAATTTAAAAAAGAAACATAGTCACCTGCATCTGCACGTTTGGCTTATTTGCAGCCTATTCCTATTTTGGTTGTTGACTCCGTCCGAAATGTACATCTGGTATTTAGAAATGGGTTCTTTTCAATACCATACTTTATTCATTTGTTCCAAAAACTTCGCCTGCGCTATTCTGATCATGCTGATGACTTATATCATACATTGTATGACTACCAGACTTTCCAACATAAACTCTAATCTGGAGCGGTTATGTCTTGAACACCGAAAATTTTGTGTTAATACAAAAATGAAAGTCAAAAATTTATTGTATTTGACTGTTTTAGCGCTGAACCGGCTAGGGATGGCATACAAGATGCTTAAAGTACAAACGAAGCTGTTCAATATTGTGTTTGGATGGCAAATATTGTTTCTTTTTGTATTTTTTGGATCCCAAATTTTGCATTGTATAAATATACTGCGACTGACCAAAACTAATGATCTGGACGCGTATATCAATATAATCATTTTGTTGAACTTAATTTGGGCGACCTATGACCTGGTAAGCATAATTTAAAAGAAAAGTTTGTTTAGAAAAGTGCGAACTTGTTCGATGCCTGCTTGAAATGTAAAAAAATTTAATTCTATAGGATAAAATGTAATTATTATTCACTCGCAATTTCGTCGCTCTTGAACTAACGCTTTCCGTTAAAAATTACTCTTTGTCGTACGTGTAAAGGATTTTACTAGTTTTCACACCAAAGAAGCTATCGAACAAGTTCATACTATGAACACTGCAAAGTTTTCTTATTTATTGATTTATTTTGTATTTCAGATGTTGGGAATATTTTTGACTGTATCCTGTGTGGGTATCAAACGAAAAGCAGCCCTTATGTTGCAAAATTGCTACCACTTCCGGATAAATCTCAAATTAAACTCTACCGAAGAAAATGCTTTGAATGAACAATTAAAGATAATGATTGATTTATTAGCCGAAGGTTTTCCAATTATTTCAGCGGCCGGTTTCTTCGACATCGATTTAGCTACGCTTTTCAATCTACTAAATGGTATTGTGTCATACGTTATAGTTTTATATCAAATTGGAAAATAATAATCAGCACTAAACTTGTGATTGATAATGTGCATCAGGTTTACAAGCAGCTTTATCCGATGTTATAAACGATTCATTTTAATTGAAGGTTTCTAAACAATTACTCATACTTCTATTCGTAATAAATCAAGGCTCAGGTTGGAAGGAATAGATATCAACCAAACCATATCCAAAAAAATTTAATAAAACTGTGGATAGAATTTTAAATTTAAATTATGTTACTTTGATATTCCACTACCATCTTATTTTTTTCTACTGATAAGCCTTTATTGCCATATTTGGAAAGTAAAAAAATAGTGTATCTCACTGGTGACTAAACTCAACTCACAGGAACCTCTCCTGTTAATAAATAAATGTTCTTCTTCAAGTAAATAACTTAAAGAATAGAAGTTATTAGTTTGAAGTTATAATTTAATGAGAAGAATATTATTCAATAGAAAGTACACATTAAATATAACAATATACTAATTGAAGTCAAATACATGGTCAAATACACTCAGACATTTTAATATTCTAATAATAAAATAATTATATTGACTGAAATATTCATTAAAAGATGTAATTACTAGATAATTAAAGTGAAAGTTGTTTCCATTTCCATAGAATTCTATTTGAATATTGAAGTCGTAGTATCTCACAATGAGAAAGAATAAGAAATTGAAAACTTACAAGGATATCTCGGCTACTCGCTATATTTACTTTTTAGGATCGATTTTGGGAATCGCTCCTCTTTTCAATTTTTCCAACCATAAATTGGTAAAATGTGAGGCTTATAATTACTATGTTGTTTTTTTAGTATTACTAACTGTTTTTGGATTTGCCCACTCCACATGGGGACGAATAATTTACGTTTATCCTGCATTACCATACTTCACCAAAGTCATTACTGACGCCATGGTAAATGCAATTCAAACTGTAACCAACATTTGTTCGGTAGTCATGCCTTTCGTAACTGCGAAATGTTACGAAAAATTTTTAAATATGTTCACCGACGATAGTCACTTGAATAAAATAGATTTCAGCCAGCTTACAATTAAATGCCTTCAAAGTTCCAGAAACGAATTGATTGTTCTACATCTATTAATTTTGATTTTATGTCTATTTGACGCTTACGTATGGTTAACTTTCATGGGCTTCAGCCAATTTAGATATTACATATTTCGTTCCATCCAAAATTATTATCTAGTTATTGTAGCATTTTTTATAAACACTTTTGTGAAATTGTTAGGCTCTCGATTTCAAGCGCTGAATAAAGTTCTGACAAAATTAAATGAAAATGCTTTACCCATCAGAGTTGTATATGTAAGCAATGTTACGAAAGCAAGTCAGAGTTTTGCAGTTAAATCTGTGGATCAAATTCTGGAAGGATATTGCATGTTGATGGAACAGGTGTCTCTTTTTAATACTATTTTTGGTTGGCAAATGCTTTTCTTGGTGGCTACAATATTGGCCAGCTTCATCGATGCTTTAAATTGTATGCTGACATTTGGACTGTCCTACAATGGACTGATTACTGGTCTTGCTAGCATTTGGACATTTGAAGTGCTGGTATGTAAAAAACCATCATGTAATCGTGTAAACTTTGTATTAATTCCAGATCCTTGGTGTGATGTGTGCCACGTCTTGTGAAAAAGCATCAATGGAGGCCTACCGTACCGGGAAACTCAGCTATAAATTCTTATTAAATTCATCTATCCGTGAAAACGCTCAATTCAGGATATTACAAACTAAATTACATATTTTGGCAGAGCTATCGACACAACGATGTCCCCAGTTTACAGCGGCGGGATTTTTCAAAATCAATTACACCATGATTTTATCACTCCTCGGCGTCGTTACGTCTTATTTCATTATAATTATACAATTTAATTAATAATTTATGAAATCTATTTTACATTTAAATTAATGCAAATTGGAATTCATTTTCTATTATTTAAAATATTTTCAACAAGCGACATTTTAAATTATACGTTTTCTATCTGCACGCACCACAATAATAATGTGTAAATATGTTAATAAATGTTCTAGTATAGCTTTGTGATTTTCTATAAATTAGTTTTGAAAATGAAAAGCAGCGAATCAAAGTATCAAAAAACGGGAATTATTAAATATTTGTACCGATTATCATTGCTATGCGCTATAGCGCCACCGTTTCAGTGTAAAAATGCAAAAATATTAAAAATTTTCAAAATATACGCTCTGGTCTTCACCGGATTCGGTATTTCAACACTTTTGTTTACACAAATAAAGGAAGATCGATATGAAGATTCTACCTTGCATATAACATACCAAATTAACACATTTGCTCTAAATGCTCTTTCTTTCTTGAGCACTCTCATGCCAACAATAATTTTTCGGACGTCTTATTTAAAAATGATAAGTTTATTTTCAAGAATTGATCATCTAACAAATTTTAAAAATAAAAAACGTCCAGTGTTTCTGCACGCCAAGATCATTTTCAGTTTATTCCTATTTTTTTTATTGATTCCGATTGAAATGTATATCAAATATGCAAAGAAGGGTGGGCTTGAATACTATTATTTAAACAAACGTATAAAAAATTGCACCTGCATCATGCTGATATTGTTAATGTCCAATATCATACACGGTATGACTTCCAGACTTTCAAAAATAAACTCGAACCTGGAAACGTTATATCACGATCACCGAAATTTTTGCTTCAATACAAAAATGGGCTTCAACAGTTTGTTATTTTCAACTGTCGTAAAAGTGAACCGGCTAGGGATAGCATACAAGTTGCTTAAGGAACAAGCTAGGCTTTTCAATGTTGTGTTTGGATGGCAAATATTGTTCTTCTTTCTCTTTGTTGCATCAAGAATTTTGCATTACGTAAATATACTCAGACTACGTAACCCCGATGATTCGAGCCAATCCATGTACACCAACATATTAATTCTGTTGAATTTAGTTTGGGCAATCTATATCATGGTAATTTTAGACTAAACAATATTTTATTTTTCCTAAATTTCTGCTTTTTTAGATTCTGGGGATATCTTTAATTGTATCCTGTGTGGGCATTGCTCAAAAAACAGCCCTTATGTTACGAAATTGTTATCACTTCACACTGAACCTCCAATTGAAAACCGCAGAAGAAAACATTTTGAGAGGTCAATTGAAGATATTCACCCATTTATTAGCCGACGAGTGTCCAAATTTCTCCGCAGCTGGTTTCTTCAATATCAACTTACCTATGCTTTTCAATCTACTGAACGGTATTGTGTCGTATGTAATAGTTTTATACCAAATTCACGGCAAGTAAGCACCCACATATTCTGAAATCCTACTTAGTGTATTTACTTAAATTTCTGTAAAACTTTGCAACTAAACTTAAATATAACGCACGAATTACATTGTATAGTATTTTTAATTCTGTTTATCTTGATTTGTTATAGATTGCCGGATCTTTAATTTGAACATTTATTCTCATATTTACCCTTTCCACAGTATTTTTTATACATTGTTCCCCGCCATCCCACCAGAACTTAAACTTTTATGCTTTGTGTCTAAATATTATGAAAACTACGTGCCGCTACTGCGAAAATTAAATATTTAATTTATACATAAATTATTATATTATAAAGTTTTAAACTATAATTTATTATCGATTTCCTATAATTTGCATAACATAATATTCACAAAGTAAAATAAGCAAAGTTAATATTAAGACCGTACCAGTACCATGAAAAATTTCTATTTCAAAAAAATTGGTTTAATCGCTCCGGTGTACTACCTAGCCGTTTTTTCTGCCGTTTTTATACCTATTAATTTATCAATATCCAAATTGTTTCATTTGTATGGTTTAACCATTGCAAGCGTGTTTATGACGCATTCAATTGGAGTAGAACTATGGAGAATGTTAAATGGATATGAGTTAAATATGCAATCGACAAATATCATGTATTATTTAAATGTCGTCGTTTTGACCGCCTTAAACGTCATTGCAATTTTGATGCCTTGTTTTATATGCTCGAAGGATTATTCAGACTTTTTGAATTTATTTTTCAAAATTGATACTTGCCTACAAAGTAAAGTCACATGTAAAACCAAGATCAACGTAGTGCAGTATTTAAAATTTATTGTATGTTATGGAACAGTTTTGCTAATACTACTGAACGGAATAATCACATATGATGGTCTTGAGCTTTTCCAATATTTTTCAGAAAATTTGCAAGTTCATCATTTTGTCATTGAGATGTGCGTAATTGATAATTTATTGATTTCGATAAAACATAGATACAAAAAACTGAATCAAGACTTGCATGAAGTATGCAATAATCGTCCAGGAAGTGCTAAGGAAACGATGAGAAAGTACTTTAAAGTACAGAAAATCTTGAAAGCTTACGAATTACTAATCAACCAAGTTGATCATTTCACACTATTTTTGGGTGGCAAATATTATTATTCTCTATTTTGAACAGTTTAACTATATTACTTACTGTAAATTTGATAATGAAGAATAGTGTGCCTGAAACCAGCCAAGGCATTGATAGCAGTTATATTTGGTTAAATAGTATTCAATCGCTATTCTTGCTGGTAAATTGATCCGATAATCCGCACATCAATTTAGTGTATTTTTTATTTTTTAGATATTTGTTGTTTCTATAACTGCGAACTGTGACAACATATGCACTGAAGCAAACGTTATTGAAGAAGTGTGCCAGGATTATCTGGTTAACCTTCTCACTTTTATAAAAGACGAAGATGAATTGCTACTAAAAGAGCAAATCCAACTTTTGGCGCGCTTTAGAAACCATGTTTTTCCGAAATTTACCACAGGCGGATGTTTTGATATTAATTTTGGTGCACTTATCCCTTTAAGCAGAATTATTACCTCTTTTATCCTATTTATACTTCAATCATAATCTGTTCTTTTGCTATGACATGCCTGTATTTGAAATTGTTTCCTTGTAAAACAAGTAATTTTTACATCACGGTGTCGTCTGCGTACAGCGCCACATTTGTGTGTTGTTAGCAAATTATTATTTAAATTATAAATAGTTCTTGTTATAGAAGGAAAAAAATTATTAGTTGCACAAATGGGATATACTATTTTTTTCACTTTCCAAATCTCATCAAAATAAAAACATAGGCTGTTGAAAACTTTATTCAGTATCATGGTTTGTTTTCGAATATCAAAGTAACATATTATAAATGTAATCCATTTAAATTTAATATTGAAGTGCTAACAAATTTTAAACCTCTGTAATTTAGCAAATTATATTATGATGTATAATGCAGCTTATTTTCCAGCAAATTGGTATAAAACTACTACATATGACGCAATACCGTTTAGTAGATTAAAAATCGTATTGAAATCGATGTTGAAGAAACCAGCCGCTGAGATAACAGGAAAACCTTCGGTTAATAACTCTATTAATATATTTAATTGTTCCTTCAAAGCATTTTCTTCTACTGAGTTTAATTTGAGTTTTATTAGGAAGTGATAACAATTTCGCAGCAAAAAGTCTGCTTTTCGGCTAATACTAACACATGATGCAGCTAAAAATGTTCCCAGCACCTAAAATATAAAATAAATTAATTAAAAAGTAACCCATGTATAGAAAGAAGGCTGTTTTTCTTTTCAACAGCTTTGTAATTTATATAAGTTGTTCATGTTCTTGTGAACATGTCGTAAGCTAGCATAACCCGACGCTGGCGCGACTCGTATTGTTTTCACTATATAAAATGCATGTTTGGTTACATTATTCTTACCAGATTTAAAATAGCCCAAACTAAATTCAACGATAGCACTATATCAATATACTTATTAGTGGAATCTGCAACTCCAAATTTATGTATGTTCAGCAAACTTATATTGTTCAAAATTCTTGATCCAATAAACAAAAAATAAAATAATATTTGCCAGCCAAACACAATATTAAACAGTTCCGTTTGTTCTTTAAGTAGCTGGTATGCAATTCCCATCCGGTTGATTTTCAAAAGATTTGAAAATAATAAATTTTGAAATCCCATTCTAGAATTAAAACAGAAGTTTCGGTGCTCATGGCATAACGTCTCCAGGTTCGAGTTTATTTTTGAAAGTCTGTTAGTCATACAGTGTATGATATTAATCATTACCATAACCAGGGCGATGGAAACGTAATTTTTGAAAAATGGGATTATATAGAAGAAGTAAGAATCGCTATTGATATTCGATTGCCTGATATACAGTTCATACGGAAACAACCAAAACAACGATAAACTAAAAATAACCCTGGCGTGCAAATGTAGCGGATTAGGACAATTTTTAAAATTCGTAAGCCGATCAATTTTTGAAAATAAAAATAACAATTTCAAATAAGATTTTCGATAAAATAATGTTGGTATAACAGTGCTGGCGAACCCAAGAGTATTTAAAGCAAAATTGCTAATTTCGAAAGTTATAAGTACAGTTTTATATTTATGCACAGGCACTTGTTTAATATGAGTATATAAACCACCTGAAATACCGATTAACGTAAAGATCAAAGCGTAGATTTTAAAAAAATTTGATATTCTTGCAGTTCTGCATTGAAACGGTGGTACTATAGCACACAACAATGATAGGTGGTACAGATATTTAATAATTCCCGTTTTTTGATACTTTGATTCGTTGCTCATCATTTTTAAGATTTTTTCTATAAATCACAAAACTATTCCAGAGCATGTATTCAACTATAAATGGGTACATGATATTATGCAATATATAATACTTATTGTACTGCGTGCAGACACGAATTGTGTAATCCGAAATATCGTTCCAAATATTTTAAATTATTAAAAATATACATCATTTGTATTACTTTATATCCTAGACTACAATATCATAATTTTGCTATTCTGAATTGTACACAGTGATGCAACATAATATATAAGTCCCTGACGTTATCTCAAGTTAAAAAGCCTAACAGATAAGACGAATTAAGACACATAATCTAGTTCCTTTTATCAGAGGGAAAACCCACCCACGCCCAGGGCCTGCCCACGCCACGTTTAAGATTCATAAGAAGTGATTTCCAATGATGTAACGACAAACAAACATAATTGGCTATCATTGAAAATTATATTATAAAATTATAATGTAGTAATGACGAAAATTCATAGTATTTATGAATTGTTCTTTGTATTTATGAATTTGTTCATTGTTTTAATGAGTTTGTTTATTGTATTTATGGTTGAAATTAAACCAACATTAAACCCAGAGCTGGGCAGTAGGTATTTGAAATACATTTTTTATTTTGTATTTCAACACATATTTTCAATGTATTTGTATTTTGTATCTCAAATACCCAAAACAAATGTATTTTGTATTTCAAATACAAATTACAAAGTACTGTACAAATTACAAAATACTGTGAAAAATACAAAATACTTTAAAATTGATAAGATCAAATAGATAGGGTAACAGTAACGTAAAAATTTTTGTTTGCGATGTTTTTCATTCGACGTTGTATTGTATTATTATTTGTTTTGTTCCCAACTAGGTATAACAAATTGTTATTGTATAACAAAGGGAGACCTGATTGTGGACAGGTTTCTACTTGTTAGATTTCATTGGCCTATCACCTCAACTATATTTTCTTTTTAATTTATTATAAATTATTTATTATTAAGGTTGAATAATTTTGTCAATTTTGGCATTTTGAAAAATTTCATATTTTTATTTAATTTATGATTTAATTTTATTTAATTATTTCTAATAATTCAAATTAGGCTTTGCTTAAACTTAAATAATTATGTTGGTAATTAAATTAATTAAATGTATTTTGTATTTTAAATGCTATATTTTGTATTTGAAATACTGTATTTTCTATTTTGTATTTCAAATACATATTTTCATGTATTTTGCCAACCCCTGATTAAACCAAGCTCATAGGGCCGTTAATACCTTTTGAGTAATTGATGGTTTCGTTAGTAAATCTAGTAAAGCTTGTACACTGAGAGAAAAGAGATGGTAAATTGAACGAATCTGAAATGTTGAATCTTTTCTTATTGAATTAAACGAAATTTCGTTGAATGAAACAATTTTCAGTTGTTACAATAAATTCAAAAATGTTGTTTCAATGCATTAGTTTTGTTAAATAAATATTAGTTGATTTAATGTTTATAATGGGTTCAAATAAGCTTCTATACGATATTACGTTGAATTGATAAAATAGTTAGATTGGAAGAAAACCAATGAAATTCTTGAACGAAACTATTATTTTGTCTTGTTGTAGCATTTTAGTATGTCATTTCAATGCAACCGAAATGTTAATCAGCTAAACTGAACACAATAAAATTGTTGAATAGAAGCTTGAAAAATATGCGAGCCACTACGCAAGTTTATTGTCATATATTTCAGTTTGATCTTTGATGCATAATAACCTTGATGTGTTCATGAAATGTGCGTTTGCAAAGTGCTAGTAAAATAGATACTACAGTTATGAATAATTGTTTAAAAGTTAATACCTTTGAGGATTATTTGTTTAAATTTATTTATTCATAAATGCACTACTGTTAATACAGTAATACACCTATTGTGATGGTTTAACATTGGATATACGCATTCAATTTAGAGTGCTTGATTTAATACCATCATAAGTTAGTGTAATGTTTACTCGAGAAATAATGCTACGCTTTATAATAACGTAATTATATTTTTCTAACAATTACACATAATATGTTTTACAACGACAACCATTTTTCTTGCTCAGCGTCACCTGGCACATGACCAACGCCCCACCAACCCATAATTCCCCATATACTACAATAAGTAACATCAAAAACCTAAAATGATTCAAACAATAGAATAAATTGTTTAATTTAATGCACAGAAATGGTTGATACAATATACCTACTTGGTTAGTTCGAAAAGTGCGGAATGTTGAATCACCCTTTTACTACGCCCTATTAAAGAAACTGATAGCTTTAGTGTAGTAAATTTTGATTCAATTAACACAACGAGAAAATAACGCAAAAAAGTTAACATTTTATTTGCATTAGTTTAATGCACGTTTTGCATTCGCCACCCGCAATGCAAAAAAATTGTTGGTTGAATCGTTTATCGTTTGATTAAGCAATTTCTTTCTCTCAGTGTAGCTAACAATTGTGTGCAGTGGCGTATTTAGAGGGGGGCAAAGGTGCAATTGACCCCCCCCCCTCCCCCAAGGATGATTCGGATTGTATCTTTGAAACCCTCACCTATAAAGATAATGTTTACTACGAGGCTTTAAAATTTAAATAACTTTAAATTATTTTTATTTATTTATTTGTTTATTATTTATTTACTAGCTGGAAAGCCCGTCCATGGTCGGGCAGCTAGACGGTGAATCTCTTTTAAACGATACAATATTTAACCAGTTACTTACTTTTCCCGCTACTGGGGGATTCCCCGTTTTTCTATATTTTCAAAGTAACGTAAAAACTTCTTTCCTCGTGAAATTTGAAAAAGCATTCTAAGGGAGTGGAAATGTTCCATTTTTTTTAAACCGGGGGGTGTTGCAGACCCCCCGGTTTAAAATTTTGGCTTTATATCTTTATAATATTATTTTTATAATTATCTTTCAAAGTAACACAGAAAGTTGCTGCTAAACTCCATGAGCATAAATTAATATGCTTTCCAAGTTTTAATTTTTTTATCCTAAGGTTAAATGTCCCTCCTTTTTACTTAAAAATTCAAATTTCGCGGTTAGTCCTAATAGTTAGTTTAATACATTTTAATATATAAATATAAAATTGTAAACCGGGGGGTGTGGAACCCCCTCCAGTACATATTGCAGAATTTCCACTCTTTTAGAGGATAAGGAATTTATATTTTTACAAACTTCGCAAGCCAAAATCGGGAAATTTCAATTTTTAAGCAAAAGTGAGGGAAATCAAAGTGCTTTTTTTTACCAAAAAATGACATGCAGTAGCAGGAGCAGCAGCAGCGTTCTGGGATTTTATATATCAGGATTTGGTTACTACTGAAGCGCACGAATGGATTAACGAGATTCTAAACAATTTTTTTTTATCTGCCTCCCAAAACATTTTCTAAATACGCCACTAGTTGTGTGAATGTTGACCATGCTGTATTGCAAGTACTACCTTAAATAATTAAGTATAACTATGTTATACTTTAAAACATTTAAATTTTTTCAGCATAATGAAAATAAATGTTATCGATTGTTTGATAATTGCGTTTTTATAATAAATTTATACAAAACACTAGAATCGTATAAAGCGTGAAGTCCGCTTGTGCGGTTGAGAATCATGAAAAATTATTATTTCAAAAAGATTGGTTTAATCGCTCCTATATATTATTTATCCCTATCATGTGCCATTGCTGTTCCTCTCAATTGCTCAAATTTAAAATTATTTCGGTTGTATGCTGCAGTAGTTGTAATCGCTGTTATTGCTTATACATTTGGAATAGACTTATATTATACCATACAGGAACATTATGATGGATCAATAAAATCGCTAACGGTAATGTATTACATGAACGACATCTTTTTGGCATTGATAAGCATTGCTGCAATTGTAATGCCTTGTTTTTTATATTCAAAAACTTATTCCAAACTTTTGAATTTATTTTCCGAAATTGATACCTGCCTGCCAAGCACAACTACACGTAAAACCAAACTCCACTTAAAGCTGTACGTAAAATTTATTATAGTTTACGGAATAACTGTGCTATTGGTGATACAAGACATATATTACAATGGTATCCTCATTTTTATGAGAAATCTAGGAGAAATTCTTCAAACTCATAATTTTATTACTGAAATCTTTCAAATGGATAATTTATTAGTATCAATAAACTACAGATATGTTGAACTGAACCGAAACTTGCACGAAGTACTAATAAGTAATAGTACAACGAAGATCAAATACCTGAAAGTGCGCCAATTGCTGATAGCTTACGAGTTGTTAATAGACCAAGTCGATTGCTTTGACACAATTTTCGGATGGCAAATATTGTTGTTAACTTTTTTTACCAATGCAGGCATATTATTTAACATCAATTTGGTATTGAAATACAATGAAGTGCAACAAGACGAAAAGTTTAACATTATTGCCACTGCATATTTTTCATTGCGGTCGTTATTCTTGTTGGTAAATATTTTCTTTAACACCAAATTCTGTTGTTACCTTCTATTCGTTTCAGGCATGTGTCATAATCATAGTTACGAGTTGTGATGGTATATGCCAAGAGTCTAACGTTATTGCACAAGAATGCCACAAATTTCTGCTCAAGTTACCTACTTTAATGAAAGATGAAGAAGAATTGCTATTAAAAGAGCAAGTAGAACTTTTGGCAAGCTTCAAAAAAAATGTTTTTCCAAAGTTTACCGCAGGTGGATGTTTTGACCTTAAATTAAGTACAATCGTCTCCTTATTGGAGACTTCCTTATTTTGACTTCCTACATTATAGTATTACTTCAATTTTAATTTGTGAAATGTATTGTCAAAATCCGGATGGATTTTAGAGATGAAGTTGAAGCGATGCTTTGCTCTTATTGGCAGACTATAGAATATGTTAAATTGTCAAAAGTCCTGTTTCGGTATATTCAAATAAAATTTTGAAAAATTTTGTATATGTATTATTATGTAAAGAACCAACAGAAAATTTATATTAATTTATTATGTTTCTATAATTAACTTTAACTCTGTATCGTAAAGCACTTTTAAAGTACAGGAAACATATTATTTATTAAAATGTGAATAAAATGTTTTAGTACCTGTTCAATAGAATAATTTCAATATTTTAAATATTTAAATTTCCAACAATTATGTTTGTTAGTTATTGGCGTATAATTGCATTTTAATAATAAAATAGTAAAAGCATACACACATTCACCAAGTTAAGAGATCCCAGTTCACGTTAAGGTGCATACGTTGTGATTGAAAAATATGAAAAACAATTATTTTGAAAAAATTGGCTTAATCGCCCCCGTATATTACTTATCCGTTTTTTGTGCTGTTTCTGTCCCTCTTAAATCTTCAACTTCAAAATTATTTTGTTTGTATGCTTTGATAAATATAATAGTTTTTGCAACTGATGGATTTTGTATAGATTTCTATCGCGCAATAAAAGGATATTATCGAGTTAGAGGTTTAGTTAAATCAACAAATGTTATTTATTTATTGAATGTCTTTAATTGTACGCTTCTAAACATCATTTCAATTTTAATGCCCTGTTTTTTATATCCGAAGACTTATTTAAAGCTTTTAAATTTATTTTCCGAAATTGACCATTACCTGCAAAGTAAAACCACACTTCAAGAGAAGGATCGTACAAAGCAATACCTAAAATTTATTACAGTTTATGGATTATATTGGGTAATGATTCTATATCACCTATGGTGTGGTCTTTTCAATTTCCGTCTGCAAATTATGACGCAGTTTCATATTCATCATACTGTTGTTGAAGTCTTGGTAATGGATAATTTATTGGCTTCAATAAAGCAGAGATACGTAGATCTGAATCTAAATTTACACGAAGTTTGTAATAATCGCCGTGAGAGTAATAACCAAACGATGTCTAAATGCTTGAAAATGCGCAAACTATTAAAAGCATATGAACTTCTAATGAAACAAGTTGATTCTTTTAATACCATTTTTGGATGGCAAATGCTATTGATATGTTTTTGGACCAATATATGCATATTATTAACTGTGGATTTAATAGTTAAGAATAAAGATCCCAGATTTAGTGCAAGCATTGTTGCTACAGCTATTATTATCGGAATTCGGTCGCTTTACTTGCTGGTAAATATAATTTCCTCTAAAACAAAAATATGTTCTTTCTGTTGGTTGTTTTCAGTTATGTGTGATAAGCATATCAGCAAATTGTGACGCCGTATGCACAGAAGCCAACGTAATTTCGCAACAGTGTCAGAAATATTTGATAATGCTGTCTCCTTTTGTGAAAGACGAAGATGAATTACTATTAAAAGAACAAGTCGAACTTATGTTTTGCTTCCAAAAGCACATTTTTCCATATTTTACCCCAGCTGGATTCTTTCAAATTAATTTGGGTTACATGATCACTGCCTTAGGGGTAATCACCTCTTACATTATAGTTTTACTTCAGTTTTGATTTCTAAGGCCAGTTCAATCAGCTGTTTGTGCCGTAAGATTAGTGCACCGAAAAAGATTTGCTTCAAATTGTTTGCACCATAGGGGTTACGCTATATATTGTCGTGTTTCAAACATTAATTTTGGTTTTTTTTATTTGAATGCGAAGCTTTTGTTTATTTTTAATATTTTTTTAAACTTGTAAATAATTTTTAAATTTTATAATAGCGCACGAATATTTTAAGTTGTGAATAATTTTTGTAGAGGAAGGAGCTTTTGCGGTTAATTTTGATTTTTTTTTGATATCTGTTTGTGTCTAGTTTGGGGATATTGGACATAATTTTTAAAATTTTGCAAAATAAAGTTATTTGATATATTTGTGAAATTTTTGATTATTTTTATTTTTGGAAATCGTCCGAAATTTGGACTGTATATGAGATTTTTGAAGATTTGGATTTAATTCGGAAAATAAAAATTTAATCAATTTAGAAAATGAAAATTTAATTCTAATAATTAAAACTTTGGAGAAAAGTTTGGTTTTTGGAAAATAGAAACTTGGACTTGGATAATAAAAATCTGGATTCTGAAGATAAAAATAAAAATGTAAAAAGATATCGAGTTATTTGGAACGCAATCAAACTAATAAAATTGTCAGGTCGACGTTTCGGAGGACTTTATTCACTCCATCATCAGGACTAAAATGAAAATTAAAAGGTGAATATGGTAAATATAGGTATGGAAATCTTACCCAAACAAACATTTCTATTTATCACATTGGACGAGATTTTGGTTTATCTATAAAAATAAAAGTCTGGAAAGCGAAGAAACTTTGGAATTAGATGATAAAGAAATGTGGAAAACATTGCATGGAATAAGCAAGAAAAAGAATATTATCAAAATTTAAAAAGCTAAACACTCTGGTAGAAAAGAAACAAGAAATGATCTACACAGAACAGCTTGAAATGAGAAATGAGATATTGGAAATCTCACAAGACACTTTGACCGAGATCGTTGATAATTTAAATTTAAATTTAGAAAATTTAGAAAAATCCAGGAAATAATTATGGATAATTTGTAGAATAAAAATTACATTTGATATTAAAAATTTGGATTTAAAAAATTTAAAAATTTAAATTTGGTGGAAGAAAATTTTTATCTCAATCTGGAAAATAGAGATTTAGCAATTGGAAATGAGATGGAAAATTCGAATAATTTGGTTGTTTTGGAGAATAAAAGTTTAGAAATCCACAAAGTAATTGCAGATTTGGATAATTCTGGTATTATGGAAAACTGAAATTTAGATTCGAAACATGGAAATTTGGATAAATCGATAGATATGGCAACAATTTACAAAGAATTTAACCACTTAACGGACGAGCTTTTAAAACCTTTAAGATCAATGTACAATAGTAATAAATCTTTGGAAAATGAATTCGAAAACGATAGTTAGCAGGATAAAAATTTGGACTTAAAAAATGTAAATTTTAATATGGAAAATGTAAATGTATCTGGACAAAAAGATGACTAGTTGGAAAATGATAAATTTGTTTGTTCGAGAAACGATAATTTTTACTTGGTTTGGAAAATAAAGATTTGATAAATTTAGAAAATGGAAAATTTTTTTAATTTAAACAATAAAAATTTAATTCATTTGAAGAAGGAAGATTTGGACAGATTTGAAGAAGAACTATTGATTATGAAAAATGAAATTTTTACAAAATTTACTCAGAATAGAGTAATAGAAGAGAATAGAAATAAAAATTTGGATTGTAAAATTAAAATTTTGGAAATGGACTACAAAAGGATTTGAATTATGGAAAAAGAAATGGAATTGGAATTGAAAGTGAAAATGAATTGGAGATAAAAAGATCGGAGAAGTCGGAGGAGGAGCACCTACACCAAAAAAGAACAGAAAGAGGAATGGAAATTAAAAAAATTATTTATAGTCATTGATTATGAAAGGAAGCATCTGGCTTTACCGAGGATTGTGTTATGGGAACAGTCCATTAGAAGGAAGAAAAATAAGCAGTTTTGAAATACAACATGGGGAAGACTTTATTAACCACCTTTCTTTCGACGGTGATCAATGGAAATCGGAGAAGTCAAGTCGTCGTGTTTCTAACAATAATTTTGATATTTTTTTTTGATTTGATTGCGAAGATTTTGTTTATTTTTATTATTTTCATAAATTTGTAAATAATTTGTAAAACTTTTAAGTTGGAAACAATTTTATAGAGAAAAGCAGCCGCACGAAGCCGACGTTTCAGTAGTTTTAAAACAAACTCGATTTTTTTTTGTTTAGTGGGATTTGCCCTTACCGGTGAGGTCTTCAATAAAATTTAAATTTTGTAATTTGCGTCCTTTGTTTGGAATTTTGTGATTGATTTTGAAAAATAAAATTATCTTGAGTGAGTAATTTTTGATTATTATTTATTTGGAGATCTTCCAAAGATTGAATGAATTTGGATGTTTTGAATTTTGGAAGATTGGCTTTAGAATGGATCCCTCCCCCCAAAATGTTCAAAAACAAAATATTTTAAGGTAAATTTGAATTTCGAAAATTAAATAGGTAAATAGATATAATTTAAAGTGGGAAAAAAATGTTTTCTAAATTTATTTTCTGTAATTCATTGTTATTTACCTTGTCGGCTTATATGTCAATCCTACTTATCCTTTTTTACCTGGAAGCCATGGAATTAAGCCATGAAAAAATAGCTGGACAAAGCTTAAACTTTATTTATAATTTATTTATGGAATTATTTGTTTGCAAAACAATTAATTTTACATCACGGTGTCGTCTGCGTACAGCGCCACATTTGTGTGTTGTTAGATTAGGATCTTACCTTCTAGTAAATTAATAAAATAATTATTTAAATTATTTAAATTATATATTATAATTAGCTTTGAATAATTGGAAATTATTTTAGAAATTAGAAAATTTCTTTCTTTCTCGAAGAATAGTTTTCTTCTATTGCTGTTAACCATAGCTTTAGAAAAAATTATCAAAGGCATTAATTCCGTTTGGGAAGAGCTTTGGTATTTTAGAATTTTTCTTTTACTCCAAATTCCACATGTAGTCGGTGCCCAAAAATTTTACTTCCAAAATTCCTGTTTCGGAATATTCAAATAATACTTGGAAAATTTTGTGTGTGTATTTTTATATAAAGAACCAACAGAAAATTATATTAATTTATTATGTTTCTAGAAATAAATTTAACTCTTTATCGTGGAGCACTTATAAAAGTACAGGAAGCATATTATTTATTAAAATGTGAATAAAATGTTTGGTACCTGTTCAATAGAATAATTGCAATATTTTAAATATTTAAATTTTCAACCATTATGATTGTTAGTTATTGGCGAATAATTGCATTTTAATAATAAAATAGTAAAAGCATTCAAACATTCATCAAGTCAAAAGATCCCAGTTCACGTTAAGGGTGCATACGTTGTGATTGAAAAATATGAAAAACAATTATTTCGATAAAATTGGCTTAATCGCCCCCGTATATTACTTATCCGTGTTTTGTGCTATTTCTGTCCCTCTTAAATCTTCAATTTCGAAATTATTTTGTTTGTATGCTTTGATAAATATAATAGCTTTTGCAACTGATGGATTTTGTATAGATTTGTATTACGCAATAACAGGATATTATCAAGTTAGGGGTTTAGTTAAATCAACAAATATTATTTATTTATTGAATGTCTTTATTTCTACGCTTTTAAACATCATTTCAATTTTAATGCCCTGTTTTTTATATCCGAAGACTTATTTGAAGCTTTTGAAGTTATTTTCCGAAATTGACTATTACCTGCAGAGTAAAACAACACTTCGAAACAAGGATCGAATAAAGCAATACCTAAAATTTATTATAGTTTATGGATTATATTTGGCAATGGTTCTATATCACCTATGGTGTGGTCTTTTCAATTTCCATCTACAAATTATGAAGCATTTTCATATTCATCATGCTGTTGTTGAAATCTTGGTAATGGATAATTTATTGGCTTCAATAAAGCAGAGATACGTAAATCTGAATCGAAATTTACACAAAGTTTGTAATAATCGCCGTGAAAGTAATAACCAAACGATGTCTAAATGCTTGGAAATGCGCAAACTATTAAAAGCATATGAACTTCTAATGAAACAAGTTGATTCTTTTAATACCGTTTTTGGATGGCAAATGCTATTGATATGTTTTTGGACCAATATATGCATATTATTAACTGTGGATTTAATAGTTAAGAATAAAGATCCCAGATTTAGTGCAAGAATTGTTGCTACAGCTATTATTATCGGAATTCGGTCGCTTTACTTGCTGGTAAATATAATTTCCTCTAAAACAAAAATATGTTCTTTCTGTTGGTTGTTTTCAGTTATGTGTGATAAGCATATCAGCAAATTGTGACGCCGTATGCACAGAAGCCAACGTAATTTCGCAACAGTGTCAGAAATATTTGATAATGCTGTCTCCTTTTGTGAAAGACGAAGATGAATTACTATTAAAAGAACAAGTCGAACTTATGTTTTGCTTCCAAAAGCACATTTTTCCATATTTTACCCCAGCTGGATTCTTTCAAATTAATTTGGGTTACATGATCACTTCTTTAGGGGTAATCACCTCTTACATCATAGTTTTACTTCAGTTTTGATTTCTCGATCCAGTTCAATGAGCTATTTGTGCCGTAAGATTATTGCTCCGAAAAATATTTGCTTCAAATTGCCTGCACCGTATGGGTTACGCTATATATTGTCGTGTTTAAAATTTTTAAATTTTATAATAGCGCACGAAAATTTTAAGATGGGAACAATTTTTGTAGAGGAAGGTGCTTTTGCCATTTTGAAGCCGCACGAAGCGGACCTTTTACCGGAGAGGTTTTCGATGCACACTTGCGATTATTCTGGTATATTTCATCAGAAATTTGTTTAAAAATTCATTTTAAAATTATTAATTTGGAATAGTTTTTATGGATGATTATTTTTTTAATTATTTTGGATATATTTGGAAAATTTATAATTGCGTCAAGTACACTGCATCTTTTTATTGGCAACAGAACGTGGGTCAAAATTAATTTCACTGCAACTAAATTGGCATCCCAACTAGTGGGGCACATTTTTAGGAACTCATCTTTAACCCTGAGACTGTCTCATATGTGCTTTGTGGATTGTCAATTCCGGCAATTCTGGTTAGACTTGCGAGAAGAAAATAATCATAAGATCGAACAAACAGAACAATTGGAATTAGAACTCTAATTTTGGAAAATCGAAAGATTGACAAAAAAAATAAAATGGACATTGAAAATGTAAACTTAAGTTAAGATTAAATAAAAATTTAATCAATTTAGAAAATGAAAATTTAATTCTAATAAATAAAACTTTGGAGAAAAGTTTGGTTTTTGAAAAATAGAAATTTGGACTTGGATAATAAAAATCTGGATTCTGAAGATAAAAATAAAAGTCTGGAAAGCGAAGAAACTTTGGAATTGGATGATAAAAAAATGTGGAAAACATTGCATGGAATAAGCAAGAATAAGAATATTATCAAAATTTAAAAAGCTAAACACTCTGGAAAAACAGAAACAAGAAATGATCTACACAGAACATCTTGAAATGAGAAATGAGATATTGGAAATCTTACAAGACACTTTGACCGAGATCGTTGATAATTTAAATTTAAATTTAGAAAATGTATTGGAAAGTAAAAATTTGGAAATCCAGGAAATAATTATGGATAATTTGTACAATAAAAATTATATTTGATATGAAAAATTTGGATTTGAAAAATTTAAAAATTTAAATTTGGTAAAAGAAAAATTTTATCTCAATCTGGAAAATAGAGATTTAGTAATTGGAAATGAGATGAAAAATTCGAATAATTTGGTTGTTTTGGAGAATAAAAGTTTAGAAATCAAGGAAGTAATTGCAGATTTGGATAATTCTGGTATTATGGAAAAATGAAATTTAGAATCGAAACATGGAAAATTTGAAAAATCCATGGATATGGCAACAATTTTTAAAGAATTTAACCACTGAAAGGACGAGCTTGTAAAACCTTTAAGATCAATATACAATAGCAAGAACTCTTTGGAAAATGAATTGGAAAACGATAGTTGGTAGGATAAAAATCTGGACTTAAAAAATGAAAATTTGAATATGGAAAATGTAAATTTATCTGGACAAACAGATGACAAGTTAGAAAATAATAAATTTGTTTGTTCGAGAAATGATACTTAATTTAATTAGTTTGGAAAATAAAGATTTGATAAATTTGGAAAATGGAAATTTTGAAAATTTAAACAATAAAAAATTAATTCATTTGGAGAAGGAAGATTTGGGCAGATTTGAAGAGGAAATATTGATTATGAAAAATGAAAATTTACGTGAAATTGGTGACTCAGAAAATAAAATTTTAGATTTCAAAAATAGAAACTTGGATACAATTTTAAAATTCAAAAATGAAAACTTACATGAAATTATTGAATCAGAAAGTTAAATTTTGGAATTGGAAAATGAAATTTTGGACAATTGGAATAAAAATTTGGATTGTAATATTAAAATTTTGGAAATGAATTATGAAAAGATTTGAATTACGGAAAAAGAAGTGCAACTGGAATGGAAAGTGAAAATGAATTGCAGATGAAAAAATCGGAAGAGTCGGACGAGACAAGGATGATGATATCCAAAGTGAAGGATGGACGGACAACACCTATATCAAAAAAGAACAGAAAGAGAAATTGGAAATTAAAAAATTTTTTATTGTCATTGATTGTGGAAGGAAGCCTCCGGTTTCACCGAAGATTGTTATGGTGCAGTCCATTAGATGGAAGAAAGAAAGAGCAGTTTTACAACGTGGAGGAGACTTTCTTAACCACCATTCTTTCGACGGTGATCAAAAGAAATTGGAGGAGTAAAGTTGTCGTATTTCAAACATTAATTTTGTATGATAACAAAATTCTCGCATATTGTGCATAAGTTTTACAACTAAAAATTAATTAACACAATTAAGGTAAAGAGCGATTTGTTATCATATTTAGTTTATGAGCGCTGATATAGCTCGAGAACCGCACGTTGGCGTCGGTCTTTGTTCTTGTGTAGTGACGTGAATACTTCGTCCACATGGAATGTTTAGACCAGTAGCCGTAAAGTGCACACAATTAAGTGATTACAACAAGTATGCGATACTGATGAAGACTAACGAGTCAGAAACACATGTCATGGTGTGATGGCTTGGAAGTCGAAAAAGCAGTACATGTGTCTATCGCTCTTTACCTTAATTGTGTTAATTAATTATTAATTTTGTATTTTTTTTTTATTTGGTTGTGAAGATTTTGTTTATTTCTATTACTTTCTTAAATTTGTAAATAATTTTTAAATTTTATAATAGCACCGGAAAATTTTAAGTTGGGAACAATTTTTGTAGAGGAAGAGGTCTTCGGTAAAATTTAAATCTTGTAATTTGCGTCCTTATTGGAATTGATTTTGAAAAATAAAATTATCATGTGTGAGTAATTTTTGATTATTATTTATTTGGAGATCCTCTGAAGATTGTGTGAATTTGAATGTTTTGAATTTTGGAAGATTGATTTCAGATTGGATCTATTAATAATGGATCCCCCTCCCCCCAAAATGTTCAAAAAAAAATGTTAAGGTAAATTTGAAATTCGAAAATAAAATAGTTAAATAGATATATTTTAAAGTGGGAAAAAAATTTTTTCTAAATTTATTTTCCGCAATTCATTGTTATTTACCTTGTCGGCTTATATGTCGACCCTACTTATCCTGTTTTACCTGCAAGCCATGGAATTAAGCCATGAAAAAATAGCTGTTAAAGATAAAACTTAAACTTTATTTATAATTTATTTATGGAATTATTTGTTTGCAAAACAAGTAATTTTACATCACGGTGTCGTCTGCGTATAGCGCTACATTTGTGTGTTGTTAGATTAGGATCTTACCTTCTAGTAAATTAATAAAATAATTATTTAAATTATATATTATACTTAGTTTTGAATAATTGGAAATTATTTTAGAAATTTGAAAATTTCTTTCATTCTCTAAGAATAGTTTTCTTCTATTGCTGTCAACCATAGCTTTAAAAAAGCTTATCAAATTGAATTATATTGAGAAATCATGCTGGCCAATTAATAAGTTTCCTTCTTCTTAATCATTTTATATCATATCAGAGATTTTATTTAGCAATGTTAGGCTATAAACAAATTATTAGTTGCGGATTGTATGTCACAAGATATCGCCGTCGGCTAAGTGTAGTCACTAGTGGGATATACTATTTTTTTCACTTTCCAATGCTCATCAAAATAAAAACATAAGCTGTTTAAATATTTATTCATGATCATAAGTTTATTTAAAATTAAAATAAATGTTTTTCCTTTTATTTGATGTATAATGCAGCTTATTTTCCAGTAAATTGGTATAAAACTACAACATATGACCCAATCCCGTTTAGTAGATTAAAAAGCGTATTAAAATTGATGTTGAAGAAACCAGCCGCTGAGATAGCAGGACAACCATCGGCTAATAAATCTATTAAGAAGTGTAATTGTTCCATCAAAGCATTTTCTTCTACTGAGTTTAATTGAAGTTTTATCAGGAAGTGATAACAATTTCGCAACAAAAAGTCTGCTTTTCGGCTAATACCCATACATGATGCAGTTAAAAGTATTCCCAGTACCTAAAATATAAATAAAGAAATCAATAAACAAGTACTCTTTGTATATAAACTAGGTTTGTTTTTTTATTTAACAACTTTGTAATTTATAACAATTTTTCTTCTCGACACCACTGCAGAAAGGATAATTTTCTGTATTATTAATTAGTTCGAAAATGATACTTTGTGAAAGTGTCGTAAGCTATAACTCGACGCTGACGCGACTCGACTATAATTTTTTTGTTTTTTTACATTTCAGTCCTTCCGATGATTTTTATTATATTTTGTTTAAAAATAATTTTTAATGCAAAGAAAATATAAATACAGTAGAATCTCGATAACGTGAACATTCAAATTTATAAACATCGCGGTCCTGTGAACACCAAATTTTTCTATAGCTACTCGGTAACGTGAACATTATTGGTTATTACACTCAGTAACATGAACAGTAAATGTTAAAAAACAAAAACAAAATAAGATAACTACAATTTTTCGTGAACTTTAATGTTCTTAATTACCAACATTATGCATTATACGTTTTATTAAGAATAAATGTAAGATAACACTAGTTTTTCTACACCCTCGTTAGTGTGAACACTTGCGTTAGTTTGAACATAGCTTTGGATTTTTGTGTTCACAGAATCGAGCTTCTACTGTGTTGCGATATAGTGTAAAAATTACAAGCTTGTTTCATATTTTTCCTATTATGTTTCACATTTTCCCGAAATTTAGATTAAAAATGAAGCCCATTTTTTAATTTTCTCAATGCCTTATTGACATTTAATTTTTTTAATTGTACATAATTTGAAAAATAACGCAAAACTGCAGTGAAAAGCATTTTAAGTGAAAATCGAGAGTTATCCTTTTTGGTATCACATTTACCCGACATAATTATCGAACATGTACACTCATATCTTAAAATATATTTGGTAACATTATTCTTACCAGATTGAAAATTGCCCAAACTAAATTCAACGAAAGTGATACGTCGTCATGCTTAACGTTATCTTCAACTGCAACATGAGCTATGTTCAATAAATTTATATTATACAAAATTCTTGAACCAATAAACATAAAATAAAACAATATTTGCCAACCAAACACAATATTGAACAGTTCCGTCTGTTCTTTAAGCACCTGGTATGCCAACCCCATCCGGTTCATTTTCAAAAGACTTGAAAGTAATAAATTTTGAAATCCCATTCTAGTATTAAAACAGAAGTTTCGGTGCTGATGGCATAATGCCTCCAGGTTAGAGTTTATTTTTGAAAGTCTGTTAGTCATACAGTGTATGATATTTATCATTACCATAATCAGGGCGATGCAGGCGTAATTTTTGAAAAATTGGATAAAATAGAAGTAGTAGTAAGAATAATCGCTGTTCGATAGCCTGATATACAGTTCATATGGAAACAACAACCAAAATAACCCTAAGCTAAAAACAATCCTGGCGTGCAGATGTAGCGGATTAGGACAATTTTTAAAATTCGTAAGCCGATCAATTTTTGAAAATAAAAATAATAATTTCAAATAAGATTTTCGATAAAATAATGTTGGTATAACAGTGCTGGCGATCCCAAAAGCATTTAAAGCGAAATTGTTAATTTCGAAAGTTATAAGTACAGTTTTATATCTATACAAAGGCACTTGTTTAATCTGTGTATATATACCGCCTAAAATACCGATTAACGTAAAGATCAAAGCGTAGATTTTAAAAAAATTTGATATTGTTGCTGTTCTGCATTGAAACGGTGGTACTATAGCACATAACATTGATATCTGGTACATATATTTAATAATTCCCGTTTTTTGATACTTCGATTCGTTGCTCATCATTTTTAAGATTATTTGTGTATCACAAAACTATTCCGGAGTATGAAGTAAACCATAAATGGGTACACGATATTATGCAATATATAATTGTACTGCGTGCAGACACGAATTGTGTAATCCGAAATATCGCACCGAATATTTTAATTATTAAAAATATTCATCATTTGTATTACTTTATATCCTAGACTACAATATCATCATATCCGATACATAATTTTAATATTTTCAATTGTACACAGTGATGCAACATGTGTAAATCCCTGACGTTATCTCAAGTTAAAAAACATAACAGATAAGACGAATTAAGACACACAATCTAGTTCCCTTTATCAGAGGGAAAACCCACCCACTGTTAAGATTCCTAACAAGTGCTTTCCAAAATGATGTAACAACAAACAAACATAATTGGCTATCATTGAAAATTATATTATATAGTAATGACGAATATTCATAGTATTTATGAATTGTTCTTTGTATTTATGAATTTGTTCATTGTGTTAATGAATCTCTTTATTGTATGTATGGTTGAAATTTCTATTACAATAGCCAATTGTTAATAACGTTTGAGTAATTGTTTTTTTATGGCTTAGTAAATCTAGTAAAGCATGTAGCTAACAGTTGTGTGGATATTGACCATGCTGTATTGCTAGTACTATACCTTAAATATTTTAGTATAACTATATAGATTATTTATAACATTTAAACTTTTGCAGCATAATGAAAATAATTGTTATCGATTGTTTTATAATTGCGTTTTTACAAAAAATTTATACAAAACACTAGAATCGTATAAAAGGTGAAGTCCGCTTGTGCGGTTGAGAAACATGAAAAATTATTATTTCAAAAAAATAGGTTTAATTGCTCCAGTATATTATTTATCCGTTTCATCTGCCATTGCTGTTCCTCTCAATTCCTCAAATTTAAAATTATTTCGGTTGTATGCTGCAGTAGTTATAATCGCTTTTATCGCTTATACATTTGGAATTGACTTGTATTATACGATACAAGAATATGATTTAGCAATAAAATCGCTAACGGTAATGTATTACATTAACGACATCATTTTGGCATTGATAAGCATTGCTGCAATTGTAATGCCTTGTTTTTTATATTCAAAAACTTATTCCAAACTTTTGAATTTATTTTCCGAAATTGATACTTGCCTACGAAGCAAAACTACACGTAAAAACAGACTCCACGTAATGCTGTACGTTAAATGTATTATTAGCTACGGAATGTATGTGCTACTGCTGCTACACGATCTATATTACAATGGCATTCTCAGGTTTGTGCATTATCTTGGAGAAATTGTTCAAACTCATAATTTTATTACTGAAATTCTTCAAATGGATAATTTATTGGTATCAATAAACTACAGATACGTTGAACTGAACCGAATCTTGCACGAAGTACTAAAAAGTAAATGTAGTAAAGAAACGAAGATCAAATACCTGAAAGTGCGCCAATTGCTGAAAGCTTACGAGTTGTTAATAAACCAAGTCGATTGCTTTGATACTATTTTTGGATGGCAAATATTGCTGTTAACTTTCTTTAACAATGCGGGCATATTATTTACCCTGAATTTTGCATTGAAATTCAATGAGATGCAACAAGACGAAACAATTAACGTTCTTGATACTGCATATTTTTCATGGCGGTCGTGTTTTTTGTTGGTAAATATTTTATTTAACACCAAAATCTGTTGTTACCTTCTATTCGTTTCAGATATGTGTGATAAGCATAGTTAATAGTTGTGATGGTATATGCCAAGAGGCTAACGTTATTGCACAGGAATGCCAGAAATTTTTGCTCAGGTTACCTCCATTAATGAAAGATGAAGAAGAATTGCTATTAAAAGAGCAAGTAGAACTTTTGGCCAGCTTCAAAAAAAATGTATTTCCAAAGTTTACCGCAGGTGGATGTTTTGACCTTAAATTAAGTACGATTATCTTGTTATTGGGAATTACGACCTCCTACATTATAGTAATACTTCAATTTTAATTTGTAAAAGGTATTGTCAAAATCCGCATAGATTTTAAAGATGAAGTTGAAGCGTTGCTTTGCTCTTATTAGCAGACTATAGAGTAAACACAAGCTTTAGTCAGTGGCAAAAGGGATGCCTACGTAGTGAAACATTCTCGAAAGTGATTATTTTGCCGGCGGGGGGGGGTCAAAAAATTGCAGTCTTGCCACTGACTTTAATTGGCAAACAATTTAATCCTTAGTGAACATTAATAAATTATTGTAGCCTTGCAATTTTGTTGTATTATTTAGTAGCATTAAATGATGAAACATTGTTTCATCACGAATAACAGAACAGTGGATCGCTGCCTCCTTCGCCTCCTCGTATACCTCGTTTGGAAACACAAAAGTAAATAAACGAAGCATTCGTTCCGCTACGCTTTGCCTCATATGTGTACAAGCCTTTACGATAGTTTGAATATTAAGTTATAAATACTGGGTGTTTCATTTAAATGCATGTTTTAATTAGTAAAATAATATTATTTTTAATATTTCAAACACTTCCAAATTTTTATAATTTTTTTATATTTGAATATAAATAAAAATAAATGATAATTGAAATATTACCATAGTTAAATGTATTAATTCTGTTTGGGAAGAGCTTCTGCGATTTTTTGAATTTTTTTTCATTCGAAATTCCACATGTGGTCGGTGCCCAAAACTTTGGCGTCCAAAAGTCATGTTACGGAATGTTTAAATAAAATTTGGAAAATTTTTGGAACCAATACAAAATTTATTGTTTGTAGACAGTCAGTAATTCATCATTTAAATAAAACTTGGGAATTGAATAATAAATAAATGTGGAGAAAAGTGCATGGAACAAGCAAGAAATAGAAAAAATTTCAAAAATTTAAAAAAGACATTAACAATTCTGGAAAAAAATTAACAAGAAATGACCCATACATAGAACAGCTTGAAATGAGAAATGAGATATTGGAAATCTCACAAGAAATTTTGGACGAAATTGTTGATAATTTAAATTTAAATTTAGAAAATGAATTGGAAAATAATAATTATGCATAATTATAACTTTTGGAGGAGTGAATTTATCAAAAAATCATAAGAGGTCTTCTTTGTAGGGGTCTAGGTCTTTTCGCCGCGAGCGTTTCGTCGTGGCCGTTTCGCCGCAGCCGTTTCGACGCAAGGATTATTAGACGCAAGACCCATTAACCGCGACCCCTTTCGCCGCGGCTCTTTTCGTCGTAGAAGCCGCGAAAACTAATCTTAATTTAGATAGGTGAATTGAATAGTCCGATAAGTTGGTATAATATTGATATAATATTTTTCTATATACTCGTAAGTAGACCAATTTCATAATAACTCAGCAGATGGACTGTTTTTTGGGTATTTTGGGTTCTTAAATTAAACAAATGTTACTTTATGCTTATTAACCAGTTTCAACCTTATATTATAGGAAATTAACATATGTAAAAACTTATTTATGCAAATTCCTGCTTCCCTAATTATTTTAGAGAAACAATGAAAGACACAAAAATAATGCAGAAATATAAACTATGAATGATAACACCATTAGATTTCATCTAGTTTTTATTTAAAAGGTCAAAAAATGCTTTCAAAATTGTTAAAATTGTCATTTATCGCACTGGCCATGTAATAAATTCAATTTAATTTTTATTTTCAAATATAATTACCATGGAAACTTACCATGCCCAGTGCGATAAATGAAAATTTTAACAATTTTGAAAGCATTTTTTGACATTTTAAGTAAAAGTTAGATGAAATCTAATGCTATTATCTCTCTCTCTCAGGTTCCATCGTTCTACGTAAGAACATAGTGGCATCATTATGATAGCGCCTTCAGTGAGGTGCTCCATACTTCTCGGTCATGTGCCGTGTGAGTCGCCACATGCATAGTATGTCCCGTTAGGGCTTTAATCTGATCTATCCATCTTGTTGGGGATCTTCCTCTCGGACGCTTTCCTTCTATCTTGAACTGGATCATCAATTTTTCCATTGCTTCTGGTCTTCTTGCAAAGTGTCCGAAATATCGTAGGACAGACTTGCTGATCTTAGTTGACAACCGCGTTTTGACCCTCAGCTCATTCAAGATGGACACGTTTGTGCGGTGGGCTGTCCAAGGTATTCTCAGCATGTGCCGGTATGCCCATATCTCAAAGGCTTCAACTCGTCTTCTGTTGTCCACCTTCATTGTCCACATTTCGGCCGCGTACGTGGCCACAGGAAATATCAGTGCCGACAGCAGCCTCATTTTCGTTGTTCTGGTAACGGTTGTGTCTCTCCATATATTGACGAGTTTGGTGGTCGCCGTTCTTGCCGTAGCCAGTCGCCTCCTTATTTCTGGCGTACTTCCTTCTGAGGTGGAAATCATGGAGCCTAGGCATATAAAGTCACGAACCACCTCAAACCCCATAGCTGTGTGGATTTCGGGGGAGTTATTGTTGGCGCGGTCTATTAACATAATTTTTGTTTTGTTATTATTAATTTGGAGACCAAAGTTCCTGGTTACTTCGGTTAGTCCATTCATAATAATGCTATTATCATTCGTAGTTTTTATTTCTGCATTATTTTTGTGTCTTTCATTTTTTCTCTAAAATAATTAGGGAAACAGGAATTTGCATAAATAAGTTTTTACATGTTAATTTCCTATGTTCGGCTAGTATCAGAATCTAAAAATTGATAATCATAAGAGAAAATACCTTAAGACATCAACAAAGCACTTACCAACAAGCTACTATTATTGTAACATCTAAACATATAATGAAACACATTGGCAAAAGTAAAACAATAAAAGAACAATAAAAAATATCAGCAAACTGCAGTCAATATGTCAAAATAAAATCCGACAATATGAATTCAAACTTAAAAATCACATACACAATATAATTTAGGTATAATCTCTTTCAACAGTTCTAATCTATAAATAAATAAGTAATACAACATCACACATTCAATCAAGCACAGATCTGTCTTAAAAAAAATAAAATATATAAAAGTTGAAAGATTAATTAAACAGTCCTGCGGCGAATTGATTTTGCGGCTAACAGTCCTGCGGCGAATTGATTTTAAGGTCAACTGTCCTGCGGCGAATTGATTTTGTAACCAACAGTCCTGCGACCAATAAATTTTGCGTTAAAATGGTTTTGCGACGAACCGGATTCGGCGAAACAGCCGCGACGAAACGCTCCCATTCCCTTTCTCTTTTTGTAGAGCATTCAGTACAAATATCCCAGGTTATTTATATGGGAATTTAATACCACTTTAATCTTGAATAACTTTTGGAGGAGTGAATTTATTGAAAAATCATTAAAGATCATTTTTGTAGAACGTTCATTTCTCTATATAAATATATTATATTAGTCATTGCTGTAACCTTAATTGTTACAGAAAAAAAAAATTAAATGCAAAACGTCCTAAAGCCCATGTTATTTAAATGGGAATTGTAACATGATTTCGGCACGGTTTAATTACAAAATTAAGTGTTTTTTTGAGTTGGATTTTTTTTTTGGGGGCGAAAACTAAAAATTCATGAGGCGGCAGCTTAAAAATAACAACTTGGGAAATAACGTACATCCTACTGATATACATATATTTAATAATTCCCGTTTTTTTGATACTTCGATTCGTTGCTCATCAATTTTAATATTTTTCTTTAAATCACAAAACTATTCCAGAGCATGTTTTCAACTAAAGGTACATGATATTATGCAATATAAATTGAAGAGCGTGCAGACACTAATTGTGTAATCTGAAATATCGTTCCAAATATTTTAAACTATTAAAAGTATACATCATTTGTATTACTTTATATCCTAGAATAGAATATCATCGTATCCGATACATTGTTTTATTATTTTGAATTGTATACAGTAATGCAACATGTTGTGTAAATCCCAAATTAAAAAACTTAACAGATAAGACGTATTAAGACACAGAATCTAGTTTCCTTTATCAGAGGGAAAACCCACCAACGGTTAAGATTCATACCAAGTGCTTTCCAATGATGTAACCACCAACAAACATGATTGGCTATCATTACAAATTATATTACATAGTAACAACAAAGAACTACGGTATAGTCATAATATACAATAAAATTTCAAAGTTTCATTAAATCAATGAAATTTCAACCAATGAACTAAAATTCACGATTATTATGAAAAGTTCATAGTATTAATGACGAATATTCATAATGTTTATGAATTGTTTTTCGTATTTATGAATTTGTTCATTGTTTTAATGAATTTGTTCATTGTTTTAATGAATTTGTTCATTGTATTTATGAAAGTTTAATAAATAAGTTCATTGGTAAAATTTTTTATTATTTTATTGCTTCGTTATTAAATCTGGTAACGCATATTATACCTAACAGTTCTGTGAATGTTGACCATGCTGTATTGCTAGTACTACCTTAAATATTCTAGTATATCTATGTAGATTATGTAAAACATTTAAGCTTTTGCAGCATAATGAAAATAATTGTTATCGATTGTTTCATAATGGCGTTTTTATAATAAATTTATACAAAACACTAGAATCGTATAAAACGTGAAGTCCGCTAGTGCGGTTGAGAAACATGAAAAATTATTATTTCAAAAAGATTGGTTTAATCGCTCCTATATATTATTTATCCTTGTCATCGGCCATTGCTGTTCCTTTCAATTTATCAAATTTAAAATTATTTCGGTTGCATGCTACAGTAGTTGTAATCGCGTTTATCGCTTATACATTTGTATCGGACTTGTATTATACCATTCAAGAATATGATGAATCTAGTGTTAAATCGCTATTGGTAATGTATTACATGAACGACATTATTTTGGCACTGATCAGCATTGCTGCAATTGTGATGCCTTGTTTTTTATATTCAAAAACTTATTCCAAACTTTTGAATTTATTTTCCGAAATTGATTCTTGCCTGCGAAGCAAAACTACGCGTGAAAACAAACTCCACGTAATGTTGTATGTAAAATGTATTATAATTTACGGAATATATGTGCTTCTGCTGATACACAACATATATTACAACGGCATTCTAAGTTTTATGCAATATCTTGGAGAAATTGTTCAAACTCATAATTTTATTACTGAAATTCTTCAAATGGATAATTTATTGGTATCAATAAACTACAGATACGTTGAACTGAACCGTAACTTGCAGGAAGTACTAATAAGTAATAAAAATAGAATCAATAGTAAAGAAACGAAGATGAAATATCTGAAATTGCGCCAATTGCTGAAAGCTTACGAATTGTTAATAAACCAAGTCGATTGCTTTGACACAATTTTCGGATGGCAAATATTGTTGTTAACTTTCTTTACCAATGCGGGCATACTATTTACCCTCAATTTGGCATTGAAATACAACGAACTGCAAGCAGACGAAAAAATTAACGTTTTTGATACAGCATATTTTTCCTTGCGGGCGTGTTTCTTGTTGGTAAATATTTTCCTTAACACCAAAATGTGTTGTTACCTTCTATTCGTTTCAGGGATGTGTGATGAGCATAATTACACGTTGTGATGGTATATGCCAAGAATCTGACGTTATTGCACAAGAATGTCAGAAATATCTGCTCAGGTTACCTCCTTTAATGAAAGATAAAGAAGAATTGCTGTTAAAAGAGCAAGTAGAACTTTTGGCAAGCTTCAAAAAAAATGTTTTCCCGAAGTTTACCGCAGGTGGATGTTTTGACCTTAAATTAAGTACCATTGTCTCGTTATTGGGAATTATCACCTCCTACATTATAGTCTTACTTCAATTTTAACCCTGGAACTACACACTGGGGTCTCA
Organism: Cantharis nigra; assembly: GCA_958510845.1. Classification (NCBI taxonomy): domain Eukaryota; kingdom Metazoa; phylum Arthropoda; class Insecta; order Coleoptera; family Cantharidae; genus Cantharis; species Cantharis nigra. The sequence continues at coordinate 44,324,332 of OY294030.1, read as the reverse complement.
GAAACCCTGAGCGTCATATAAATTAATGCCACGTGTGCTGTAATAATATTTTTTTAATCCATTCTTGTAAATTAAGTTCCAAGTTATCGGAGTAGGTGTGAATATTCGTAAATGCCTTTTATAGTCATTAAGCGAATTACAATAATTGAAAATAAATTTTTATGGGTATCTCAGACCCCAGTGTGCAGTTTACGTACACTTTTAACATCCAACATTAATTTAATTTTATGGAATATAATTAAATTTAAACTTAAAAAAAATTAAAAGCTGTGCTATAAATATCAACAGCAAAGTTGAGAAGCTTGGCTAAGAGTAGCCAGCACATTTTTTGACAAACTAAAATTTTTTTTTGTTAAATCTATAACTTCTCAATAACTTTGTCAATGTATAATTCATTTAATAAATTTACTTTACTAATTTGACCAAAAAAGACGAAAAATTACCATTTAATATTTCCTACGGACTAAGGAGGTATTGTTAAAGAGCAGTGGCGTATTTATAAAATACTTTTGGGGCGGGGGCAGATTAAATATTTTCGAGAATTTCGTTAATCCATTCATGCGCGTCAGTTGTAACTAATCCTAATACATAAAATTCCAACACGTTTCTGCTGCTCCTTCTACCACTTGTCATTTTTTGGTGGAAAGAAACACTCTGGTTGGTCGATATTTTTTTACTTGGAAAAAGTATTTTCCAAGAAAACTTGGAAAGCATATATTTATTTAATTACCTTGCTGCTCACAGTGTTTAGTAGCAACTTTCTGAGTTACTTTGTAAGCTAATTCTAAAAATTATATAATAATATAAAGTCAAAATTGTAAACCGGGGGGTCTGGGAGGTGTGGAACACCCTCCAGTACATATCTCAGGATTTTCATTCTTTTAGAATACTCGGAGAAGATAGGGGATTTATAATTTTACAAATTTCGGCAGGAAAAACCGGGAAATTTGAATTTTTAAGCAAAAATTAGGGGGCAAAGTTAATTTATAGCAAAAACAGCATATCTCGATAATTTTTTTTGACGACACAGTTATTATATATTTATTTCTATAATTACTACCGAATAAGTGACATGTTAAGAATATATTGTGAAATATTTATTAATTTTTATGAATAAATGAGCTATTGACAGCGAATCTCCACGAACATCTCAAAAATAAATTATCATTTTATTTTCAAAATCATAAAAAGGTTGTCTTTATCTCAAAACCTGGAGTCAATTCGAAAAATCTGAAAATTTTTTCGCATTCAGGAGACCATAATTATCCAAATTCGACTCATAAACCTCAGAATCACTGTTCCCCTATGTAGTCTTTGAATATATTGAATATTTTGTTTCATTTTATTTTTAATATAAAAGAGTTCTCTTTATCTCAAAAACTGGAGTTAATTCGATATTACCATTAGGCGCATTAGACACGTGCCTAGGGCCCAATGGACAGAGAGGCCCGAAATGAAAAAAATAAAATCGTAAAATAAAAATCAAATGCTGATAATATTATCCAAAAATTGAGCCTTTTATGGTATTAGTATGCCATCGGCATGCCAGAATGCAAGTCTGCATCATTGGGGCCAGTTGTATTACAGATCAACCTCAGATCAGAGTTAACCCATGAAATTTCCAATGTTAACTCTAGCTTTGGCCACTCTGATTGATAATTTCTGATAATTTCGCCCAGCTAAATATATGATTCCTAGCTGTAGCTGGGCTCTCCATGCTTTCTTATGGGAGCGTTTCCTTAGAAAGCAATTGTCTCATAAGAAAGAATGGAAAGCAGTCATTGCATTCGCAGAGCTCTAGCTGCAGCTAATAAGGAATCACACCTTCAGCTAGTCATCTGTGCCGTTGCTCTGCAAACCAGAATCGAATCGAAAACCCATGGAATACCAAAAGTTAACTCTAGCTTTGGCCACTCTGATTGGATCAACATTAGTTGACCCTGGATTAACTTTTATCTAAAGTTTAACTAGTCCTTCGTGGTGTTGCAGATAACTTCGCCCAGCTAAAGATAGGTTTAGTTAGCTGCGGTTGGGGCTCTGCGACTGAAGTCGCAGTGGCTGATCTCTATGCTTTATTATGGATGTGTTTCCTTAGAATGCCATATTGGCAGGCGACTCTAAGGTAACAACAGCCTTATAAGAAAGCCTGGAGCGCAGTCACTGCGACTTCAGTCGCAGAGCCCCAACTGCAGCTACAGAGTAATATCTTTTATGCTTCTATATCAATCATATTTTCTTATGGAACCTTAGAAAGCGATCGTTTCATAAGAAAGCATGGAGAGCAACCACTGCGACTGCAGCCACAGAGCCCCAGCCAAAGCTAAAAAATCTTATCTTTACTTATCTGCGGTTGGGGCTCTGCGACTGAGGTCGCAGGCGACTTTAAGGTAAAAGTCTTATAAGAAAACATGGAGCGCAGTCACTGCGACTTCAGTCGCAGAGCCCCAACCACATCTAAGGAGTAACATCTTTCATGCTTTTATATCAATCATGGAGAGCAACCACTGCGACTGCAGCCGCAGAGCCCCAGCCGAAGTTAAGAAATCACACCTTAAGCTAGTCATCTGTGCTTTTTCGTTGTATCGAATCGAATACCCCTGGAATACCAAAGTTTAACTCTAGCTTTGGCTACTCTGATTGGATCCACATCAGTTGACCTTGGATTAACTTTTATCTAAAGTTTAACTAGTTCTTAGTGTTGGTGCAGATACTTTCGCCCAGATAAAAATATGAATCCTTAGTAGCTGCAGCTGAGACTCTGCGACTGAAGTCGCAGTGGTTGCTCTCGATGCTTTCTTATGTGCGATGCAGGCGACTTAAGATAACACTCCCAAAAGAAAGCATGGAGAGCAGTACTGCGACTTCAGTCGCAGAGTCCCATTCCCAGCTAAGGAATCATATCTTTCATGCTTTCATATAAATTATGCTTTCTTATGGAAGTGTTTCTTTATAGTCGTCTGCAACCAGGGCCTATTTTACCATTAGACGCATTCGGCACGTGTCTATGGCCCATGGCCAGAGAGGGCCAAAAAGAAAACATAAAAACGTACAATAAAAATTAAATTCTGATAAAATAACCCAAAAATTGGAGCTTCAATGCTATTAGTTGCTCTCGAATATCGGGGGCCCGAAAATTTGCTTGAGCCTAGTGCCCAACCCAATTAAAAACAGGCCCTGATAATTACTTAAATTCGACTCATAAACCCCAAACCGCAGAATCACTGTTGCTCTGTGTAATAATAAATGATAAAACAAGTGAGGAGGTTGCGTGTAAAACCGGTTAAATCCATATTTTACCAAAATAGAGTAAACCATGTTTTCTATATAAATTTTGGGCCGCCTACACGATTCTGAAGTTATTTGTGAGCAAAATCGGTTACAACTTGCTTAAAAAGCCTATCAAAGTTGGTGTTTGGAAGCAAAATCGGTTATATCCCAAATTTTACTGCAAAACCGGTTATATCCTTGTATACAATATACATAGGAGTAAATTATTACAGTATATTCTTCTACTTTTTATCTTTTCTCCGACAGGTGACATTAAAAACGAATAAACTACAGATTAATTCCGTAATATTTTCATATCCTATTTACTTATTTGCGTGCAAAATCGGTTATATCCATTTGGTTTTTTATTTTTAGGTGAAAACATTTGTTATTTTATAAAAATTATTCCAGACATTCTATGCGCAGCCATAATCCCAACAAGTCAACGTTTGAACAGTTTGATTATTCCTTTTGGGCCATAAGGGAAATTTTTCATTTTGATTTTCTGAACATTTTACAAGAATGGATTTAACCGGTTTTGCATGCAACCTCCTCAAATATTCCAACAGTTGAATGTATTGATTCCGTTTGGGAAAAGTTTCGGAGATTTTTGAATTTTTCTTTTATTCCAAATTCCACATGTAGTCGGTGCCCAAAAATTTGACGTCCAAAAGTCCTGTTTCGGAATATTCAAATAAAATTTTGGAAAATTTTCGATATGTATTTTTGTATAAAAAACCAACAGAAAATTTATATAAATTTATTATGTTTCTAGAAATAAATTTAACTCTTTATCGTGGAGCACTTATAAAAGTACAGGAAGCATATTATTTATTAAAACGTGAATAAAATGTTTTAGTACCTGTTCAATAGAATAATTTCAATATTTTTAAATATTTAAATTTCCAACCATAATAATTGTAAGTTATTGGCGTATAATTGCATTTTAATAATAAAACAGTAAAAGCATTCACACATTCACCAAGTCAAAAGAACGCAGTTAACGTTAAGTCCACATATGTTGTGATTGAAAAATATGAAAAACAATTATTTCAAAAAAATTGGCATAATCGCCCCCGTATTTCACATATCCGTATTTTGTGTCATTTCTGTCCCTCTTAAATCTTCTATTTCAAAATTATTTTGTTTGAATGCTTTGATAAATGTAATAGCTTTTGCAGCTGATGGATTTGGTGTAGATTTGTATTACGCAATAACAGGATATTATCTAGGTAAAGGTTTAGTCAAATCATCAAATGTAGTTTATTTATTGAGTAACTATATTTGCACGCTTCTAAACATCATTTCAATTTTAATGCCTTGTTTTTTATATCCGAAGAATTATTCAAAGCTTTTGAATTTATTTTCCGAAATTGACCATTACCTGCTAAGTGAAACCACTCTTCGAGACAAGGTTCGCACAAAGCAATATCTAAAATTTATTATAGTTTATGGATTATTTTGGGTAATGGTTCTATATCACCTTTGCTTTGATGTCATCAATTTCTTCACTCAAATTATGAAGCATATTCACATTCATCATGCTATTGTTGAAATCTTGGTAATGGATAATTTACTGGTTTCAATAAAGCAGAGATACGTAAATCTGAATCGAAATTTGCACGAAATTTGTCATAATCGCCAAGGAAGTAATATCCAAGCGATGTCCAGATGCTTGACAATGCGCAAACTATTAAAAGCATACGAACTGCTAATAAAACAGATTGATTCTTTTAACGCCATTTTTGGATGGCAAATACTATTGATAATTTTTTTGAACAATTTAAGCATATTATTCACTGTAGATGTGATAGTCAAGAATAAGGATCACAAAAATAATGCAATAGTTGCTGCTACAGCTATTGTTTCCGGAATTCGATCGCTTTATTTGCTGGTAAATATATTTTCCTCTAAAACCAAAATATGTTTTTCCTGTTGATTCTTTTCAGGTATGTTTGATAGCCATAGCTGCTAATTGTGACGCCATATGCGGAGAAGCAAACATAATTTCGCAACAGTGTCAGAAATATTTGGTAATGCTGCCTCCTCAAGAGAAAGACGAAGATGAATTACTATTAAAAGAACAAGTCGAACTTATGATTTGCTTCAAAAAACACGTGTTTCCAAATTTTACCGCAGCTGGATTGTTTCAAATTAATTTGGGTTACATGATCACTTCTTTAGGGATAATCACTTCTTACATCATAGTTTTACTTCAGTTTTGATTTTTCGGCCCAGTTCAATCAGCTGTTTGTGCCGTAAGATTATTGCACCGAAAAAGATTTACTTCAAATTGCCTGCACCGAATGGATTACGCTATATGTTGCACTGTTAAAGACTGATGATCTTTAAAAGTCCATATTTACTTTCATTTTACAATGAATGCACAGCTTATCGAACCTCAGCTTCCAACTTTTGGTGGATCGAATTAATGTAATCGTACAATCTTATAGAAAATCAAATAAACAATTGAATTACAAATTTTGAATCTTACCTTTCCCCAATTGCGCTTTATATTTAACTATCGGTTCATCCGCCGCAAGCAACACGTTTAACACTTGTAATGGTGATTATGCAAACCTGTCTTTATCTTTTTCTTTATTTGACCCCGAGGTCCACATTAAATTGGATGCGAATCTTCTATACTCTTCTTCGCGTTAAATGGAACCGCTACCAGCTAATTCTAGAATTCAAATTAAATACTTTGTCTCTCTGAGGTTCTGTCGTCTAGTAATTTCTTTTTTTCCTGAAGTTCTTTAACTTTCAATTGTTTATTTTAACCAATTATTTCGTTTAAGATTAATTGTTTTTATAAATTTAATTGTTAAGTTTCTTTGAATTTGTATTTTTTTGATTTTTTTAAATTAATGAAATTGCTTGCATTCCAGACCCTGCAATATATTTTACCTATAGTTGACCAGCATCAAAATAAAAATATTACGTTAATTAAATTGCATTAATATGACCAAGTGACCAAAGATAAATTGGAAAATTTTCAAAATCATAGTTTTGTCAATTTTGAAGCAATCAGCCGCAGTGAAGCAAAGATCTCGAAATTGAACCAGGTCGATTAAACGAACTATGTGGTTCCTTAGACTTTGCTCGTGTTTGCAAGAACTACGGATTGCAACATCCATTAGAAGCTTGTAACAATTTATTTTCACTTTTTGACATTCATCTTTAATCTCGTTTGTTGATAACGAAAGAATAGCTCCAGATACCTACAACAAAAATTAATCAAAAATGCTGACCTCTTTTATCTGTGATTCGATACTCACCACAAGTATGGTTGTAACTATTAAATTTACAACTGCGTAGCTCAAGTAATAAGTATCTTCAGTATTTAACAGAAATTCCAAAATATAATTTATTGTTTGTAGACTTTGAAGTACCACCAGCCAAAAGTATACAAACACTGGAACCCCTATCGCTTGGTTGTACAAATCTTGCAAGTCGCAGAGTGTATCGAACTTCTTAAGAATAGTCACACTATTCTCTGGTTGTTTTCTAGACTTCCTACACTTGATTATGTAAGGAACAGCATCTGTTAACTTACTGTTGTAAGAATTATAAAGACTTTGGAAGGACAAACAGAACCTTTCCACCTGTAACGTATTTCCAATCACCATAACGGAATTAAAAATGCTTACCATTTCACTATTAAAATTAAACTTCCCGGGGTGGGTGAAGTGAAAAATTATTGAAAAACTTAAAGTTGCCGTTACCAAAGAAGCCAAAAATACTAATCCTTTTTTAAAATTTGGACTTCTATCGCTCTGTGTTGGAACATCAAACGATGCTTTCAATTCTTCAATTTGTCGAGTGGCACTCACTAAAATTTTTCTCTTGGTGAAGATGGCACAAACTACAAAATTTACGCTGGTTATGGTAAAGGAAACGTTCACCAATAAGTCCATTGTGTTTGTTTTATCAAAATTGTGGTAATTATTCTGTGCGTTAAAAACGATCGTCCAAATGAGAAGCGAAAGTAAGCCCAGCAGGAAAATTCCGCAGTACAGAACGTACCAAACAGATAATCCGTTGTAATTATCCAAATTTGGAACCGATAAACACAGCATTTGTAAAAAATTTCTTAAAATGGTGTAATAGTCCCATTTTATTCGCTTAAGTTGAGGTGGCAGTTGAGCTTCTATATTGTCAGTTGCTTCCATTACTATTACTGTATGTTAAACTTTGATTTTATTTAATTAATTAGTTGTATCTTTAAATCTGAAATTTTACTTTGCGTGTTTAGTAAACTGAATAGGAAAAATTAATCTGGTTTAATATATTGATTTACAAAACACGAAAAAGATTCTAGCATTTACCCTCATCCATTAGACATTTATTATTTTCCAAACTGACCAAGACAAATTTCTTTCACTTATTCCTTCAAAAACAGACAACTTAATCATCCTAAACCTATAATTTTGGTAACGAGATGTTCGTGACAATTTTACCTACAAGTCGAAAACATAATACTCCCAATGGCAGTGTATAACGGAAAATATTTTTTCGTCCTTTACAAAATGTTTGGAATTGAAGTTCCGTACGCCACAAAGTCTGTGTCGTCTGTTTTGTTCAAAATTTACAGTTTTTCAATCAATTTAATTTTATCGATGATTGAAATTTTCAGTTGGTATCGTCGCTATTACGAATTGTATCCGATAAATGGTAATCTGTACGCTATAACCGATTCCTTGGATACTGTAGCTCTGATTTCATCAAATTGGATTTTCCTTTTAAACACGACTTTCATTAATTCGAAAGTAAAACTCGAACTGACATCCAAAATTTTGGAAATTGAAAACAAATTACCTTTAATTGCAGAGTTGCCCAAAAATTTGAGTTACCAATTCAGAAATATAACGCTGTGTTTGCTGATTTACAGCGTCAATTTTATAAGTATGCTAGCTTGGACCTTATCAGTTGGATTTAAAATCGAAGCCATTTTCTATTCTAAAGCATTGCACCGATGTCTCAATAATATACAATTATTTCAACTGTACTACCTGAATCTGTTCTTGCAATTGTATTTTACAAATATAAATGAAGTATTGAAGAAAACTTGCCCAATGTTGCGTCACGTCCATGGCAGAAAACGCAAAAGAATATTAAATTCAATTTCAAGTCTGCACTCAAAACTGTGCGACGTCATCAGCATGGTAAACTCTATTTATGGATATCCACTCCTGTGTCAAGTAACTCTAATTTCCGTGAGATTGGTTGGTATAATCAACTCTTGCTTCATGACCAAGAAGATTTCTCTACTGGTAATTTTTTCATCGTCAACTTGGGTAGTCGTGATCATCGTAAGTAACTGCTGTTAACTTAAAATCATTTTATCTAAAAAAATTTTAGGGAACTTGGCTGTTACTGGTTTCATCGTGTACTTCGGTAGCCAAAAAAGCTCGAGAGGCCATGACCATAACTTTCAAAATATTTATTCGGCTACCGATTTGTCTTAACAAGTTGGATAGAGAGTACCAAGAACATCTGAAGGATTTGATCGTTCAAATTGTCAATTATGACCCACATTTTTCAGCGGTTGGATTTTTTAATGTAGAACTGGGTTCTGTCTTGCTGATTCTGAATTTGACAACATCTCATACAATTTTATTGATAACCATGAGTCGTTAATCGTTTGCACTCCGAACCGTTTATCCTGGGTTCTAATGCACGTTTTTAAATATTTATATTTCAAACAATCTTAAGACATTTAATCCTTTTTGTAAAAATTGTCAAAGTCATCATAAGCATTACCTTGTTTTAATTAACTGATCACCTCGATCTTTAATATTTATGCATTTCAGTTTGCAAATTATAAACAAACAATCCTTCAAGACTTTCAAGATTCAAGTGAAACTTTAACTTAAATTTTTAATTTTTTTATCCTTGTCAACCGCAAACCAAACGTTTCATTTATTCAATTTCATTATTTGGTCAACCTAATTAAGCTCGATTTCATTTTCTGATAAAATTTAATTTAGTTTACATGGAAAAATAACTTAAACAATCGATGAGATTATAAATAACATATTAATAATAGTTCTTGGTCATTAATCATGTCCCTATCGATTAACACTAAAATTTTTAAATTCTTTCAATAGTCGGTGTTTATATCATCAGCCTGTGGTATCTCAAAGAAATTAAAAATGTGGAGTTTTTGTGGCAATAAACTATGTGATTCAAAAAGTGTATTTATTTTTCCGCTGATTTTGGGATTGGTGGTTCCGTATTATAAGAAACAACTTACCCAGAGTCAAATCGGATATGATGTAATTTTAGGAATTGTAATCAACTTTGCATCCGTAATAAGCATCTGGCTGAAAATTCGAAGTCTTGAAGCTCCCTCGATTTCGGTGCTTGGCCTAGATCTATTAGAAAACTTTTTGCTTTTGTTCTCCAGTGTAACAATACTGATGGACACTGGGTTTAAAAATAATCGCCTACGGCTGGATATGGTAAAAATGATTCAGGAAATTGAAAGGCAGCTGCATAACTGCAGTACAGCACACAAAGAGATTGCCAGCTACAAGCTCAAAATTTTGGTTGCTTATGTGGTCATAACAATTCTGTCTGTTGTAAATTTCTGTAATTGGGCTTTAGTAGACGGAATTCTGCAGGAATCTATGTTTATAGCAAAGGAAATTCAAATTTTCCTCAATTGCATAAATATAACCTTATTGTGCTACTTCAATTTTTATATCAAATTTTATTTAAAAGTAATTAATGATAAATTGGAAAAATTGCGTTGGACCCCAATTGCAGCACGAACAGGAACCGTCAGTAAAATTCATACCAAAGAAAATACGTCGTTGATCAATCATTTGGTAAAAATATATGATCAAATTTGTGACGTCACCGATATGATGAACACAATTTACGGTGCATTTATCCTTTATTTCATATTATTTATTACTGTAAGAATACTTGGAACCATAAATTTGTGTCTTTTTTCCAGCCGATACCTTTTTAACATCCTTACCGCATCGTTTTACGCCGTTGCAGGACTGGTAAGTATAAGGTTTTAGTTTCCATTTAGGAAATTTAACGAAATTATTATAATTATTTCCACCTTCCCTGATAGCATAATAAAATATGCATTAGTTCCTTAAATTAAAATTTTATAATAATTTGACCGAGTTACGTTAGTGTTTACGTCACTTCCTTTAAACAATGTTAATTAATTATAAAATTGCATTTATTTATTAATTTATTAATGGAAAATTTAATTCACTTCACGCGGCAATACATTTTCAAAGTAATTGAACTGAAGTCAAAATATTGAAAATGTCAAGTTCCGAAAGCTACGTTTACATATTTCCCAAAATGTTGGGTCTCATCGTACCATACGCGGAAATCAGTTCTTCATGTGAAAAATCATACAACGCAATTATTGGTTTTCTAGTGATTTTATTAGCAATAATAAGTTGGCTTTTTCGATTTAAGTTTATTTTTCACAACACTTTGGGAGCCATGGCCATATTAGAATTCATAGAATCCGTAATCCTTCTATCTACAAGCGTGAATCTCTTCGTCAACATAGTACTGGGAAACCAAAAAACTGTGATTGAACTGTCGGATTTAATTTCAGAAATAAAAAGATTGTTAAACTTTCAGAAGTATCACAAAAACCTGGGTAATTTCAAATTTATACTGTGCATTTCTTACATTACCTTAATAGTGCTAACCTTGATCACTATTGGCAATTGGACGCTTTTGCACAGCTTCAATGACGAATCTAAGTTTTTGATCAAAGAGATTCAAATCTTAATCGCTGGAACTAACATCCTGATGATGTATTATCTAAACTTACAACTACGGCAATTTTTCAAAATAATTAATAGGAATCTCCCGAAATGTATTTCCAAATCTTCTGTTGCACTCATCAATGCAAAAATGGATTGGCTTAACGATTACAATTTAAGATCCTACAAAATTAATAATTTTGCTAAACTGCACGATAAAATCTGCGATGCCATCGATTTAACCATTTCAATATACGGCTACTGCATTTTAAATTTTATTTTATTTGTAAATGTAAGATTATTGGGAACTATAAATGCTTGTTTTGATGCTTCCACCCACCTAGTCACTGTATTAGCAGCTTTAATTTGCACGATTGGAGGCGTAGTAAGTATTTCCTATGTTGCCCAAATTTTAACCAACTTCTTTTTTTTAAAGCTTCTTTTTTCATTTTAGGCAGTTAAAATAATGCTGGTCACATCCTGCAGTATGGTGACTAAGGAGGCCAATCGCACCAAAGCGATTGGCTACAAAATGCTTTTAATGCTGCCCGTACGGTCTGTCACTCTGTATGATGTCCAAACACGTTCAGAAATTAAGAATCTTATTCAGCACACAGTACACCGAAAACCATTCGTTACAGCAGCTGGATTCATTCCATTAAATTATCCAATATTTTTAACCATGTTAAGCTCCATAACTTCATATACAATTGTCATCCTTACTATGCACAATAAATAATCTAACCAATCGTAAACGTTTTTAATATTCTGCGGTTGGTATATCACAATTACTATATAAATGAGAAATTTTTTCAGGATTAAATCATGTTTGGTTTACTCATAAAATAAAATGAACCAATAAAATGTTCATAACCAGGGGAGAACAAGAAGTTCCTTACACCCCGGGTCTTTACACATAATAATTACTTTGACTAACCTATACCTACTTATTTAGTGATTAAAAAGCCATGATTGTAATTAATGATTAGATTTAAAAAAATAATCACATTTTCGAATGATATAAAAAGTAAATTTTAAATAATCCAAATTGTGGTGTTCAAATTTTGAATTGTTAGGTTGGTATTACCTGACCTGAGCAACGGCTTATATAAAGCAACAATATAATTTTGTAATCAAAATTAGTAATGGACTTTTATGGTAATCTCAATGACAGAGGTCTACAACGCAATTGGCCCGGACCCCAAGAAAACGGTTCATTCAGGTTTCGTCCACCGCTTACCTTTAATTTTCCACCTCCGTTATGTATGGGAAATTCACCCATAAATATGAATTTCCCTCCATTTGGATTATTTAATACGATGAATATACCTCTAATGTTTGGTAGCCCTCAAAGGTTTCAGCAAGTAAGATCTCCATCAGTTCAACAAGATCAACGTATTGGTCTGAACGATAAGGAAATATGGATTGAAGCCAAAACTGACCAAGGTAAATGTTACTATTTTAATTCACAAACTAAAGAGTCAAAGTGGATAAAACCCGAATCCCCAAATATAATAATTATTTCATCAAACGTTGCATCAGAACCGGCTTTAAGAGAAAGTACATTCCAAATTAAACCTGAAATTTTAGCCAATGCTGTGACGTGGTCAGAACATAAAAATCAAGAAGGCATCCTGTATTATTTTAATTCCAAAACAGCAGAATCGGTGTGGGAAAAACCTCAAGCACTTAAAGACTTGGAAACAGAAAAATTAGTGACATCTCCAGAAATTTCAGTAACCCAGACCCCTCCTGAAAAACCTACATCGTCTGCCGGCGTGCCTGGAACTTCATGGTCTGTTATTTATACAAACACTGGTCGTTGTTTTTTCTATAACTCTTTAACTAAGGCGTCGTTATGGGAAAGGCCTGTTGACCTAATAGGTCGTTTAGATGTCGATAAATTGGTGGAAGGTCCGCCAAACAATACCAAAATAGAAAAACCAGTATCATGTGTTCAAGTTTCTAACTCTCCCTGGTCCGTTGTTTGGACAAACAATTACCGTGTTTTTTTCTACGATGTGGCAACTAAACAGTCTGTTTGGGAAAGACCTGTTAATTTAATGGGACGTTCGGATGTGGATGAGTTGGTAAGGTGTCCGCCTAAGAAAGTGCAATCTGAAAAACAACCCGGATCTGACGATCAGGTGACATCTGGTAAAAAGATTAAAATTGAAACTGTAACAAAAGAAGCTGCTACGAAAATGGAACTGGAAGAGAGTGCTGCAAGAAAACGCGAAACCGAACCTTATGAGCAAAGGGTAAAAGCTTTCAAAGAGATGTTGGAAGAAAAAGGAGTTTCGAGTACTAGCACGTGGGAACAGGAACTACGCCATATAGTGTTCGATCCTCGTTACTTGCTACTTATTTCTCAAGAACGCAAGAAGGTTTTCAAAGAGTTCGTTAAAAGAAAAATCGCAGAGGAAGAAAGACGAATAGATGAAAAATTGCGGAGAAGTAAGAAAGCATTCAAAGAATTGTTGAGCGAAAGTCAACTGAACGGTAAATCGAATTTTAGCTATTTTTGCCAAAAATATGGAAATGATGAGCGGTTTAAAAATTTGGAAAAAATGAGAGATCGTGAAAGTTTGTTTAAATGCTTTTTAGCTGAAATTCGTCTGCGAGAAAATGAAGAGGGGATAAAGAAAAGAAAACGAGTAAAGGAAGATTTTCTTGTGATGTTGAAAGAACATAAAAATGTTAATAAGCATTCTTGTTGGTCCGATATTAAAAAGGAATTCGAGTCGGATCCTCGTTGCATAGCTCTAAGTTCGAATAAAGATCGTGAAAATTTGTTTGAGAAATATCGACAAATGCTGAAAACTGAAGAGGAAACCAAAAATGATGATAAAACAAGAAGAAAGATCACATAATTGGTATTATTTTACATATTTTTATTTTTATTTTAATTTTTTATTTTTGAATCTTTTAGTACGTAAGGGGAATTACCCAATTCTATTTGTATGTTCGTTAAAAATTTTATTAACTTCTGTCTAGTACTGGAGCAGTACTTCAAAGTTTTATGTCCAATGCAACCAACAACTCCTGCCTCCATGGAATATTAAAATCCATAGTGCAGTAGTAAATGGGAATCCCCGGTCAAAACCAAAATTTGAGTTAACAGTGAAATATTTACAGTAAGTTCCCAGTTCTTACCAAACAATTTATGTATGTCATATCTAATAAATATTAAATTTTAATGATCCACCTTTATAGTCTTCCCTAATATAATTAAATTGCTTATATAAAATATGTATTTACCAAAAAATGTATTATGCGCAATTAGAAAATTACAACGTTCGGTTTATATTTTAAAATATATTTGTAAGCCGTAATTGATACATTATTTGATGTTCCGACATGAACAGCAACACTGAAAATTATAATACCAGAGTGAAAAGCATATTTAAATTTCTCAAAATAGTAGGAATATTAATTCCATTCGAAAATATTAGAACTGGATTGCATACCAATTTCAACTATCGGATTTACAGTGCATTGATATTTTTTATCCTTAATGGCATTGCAGTCTTGTGTTGGTGTTGTAGAATGTACTTCAATTACTTAATAACTCCACCAACCATAATTCTGACGGATTTATTGGAATCTCTGAGTGGAACGACCCTGTACAGCAGTTGCTTCGCCAACACAGTTTGCAAAGATCGGGAAAAGCGCATAACATTTTCATTAACAATGACGGAAGTTCAATCCAGATTTAAAAATTTGGTAAACAGAAAAAAGTTTAAACTTTTTGAGATCGAAATGATTCTTCAATATATTTTTTTATTTCTTGCTTGTGTCTTCTTCGTCGGGACTTGGACTACCTTGCTCTCCTTCAAAACCGAAAAGTATATTATCATCAAAGAAGCCGTTTTGTACATCAGCATTATCAGCGTTTACCAAATGTACTATTTCAATTTACTCGTAAGGTGTTACTTCCTAACAATTAATAAAATCCTGAAGAAGCGTTTGGAGAAGGCTAACGCAATCGGGACATGGCATTTAACGGCTAAACTAAATTTAGACGACATAATAATTTATTATGATAAATTATGTAATTTAATTGATACAGCTAATTCAATATATGGATTCTCAATATTATCGCTGATTATATTCATTTCGGTGAGAATTGTTGCTACAATTAATTTATCCTTTTTTTTATCCGAAGCACCTGTAGCAATTGTAACTTCAATTACATGGACCTTCATTGTAATGGTAAGGACACGTAATTCTGCCCGCGATATGTATTTTTGAAAATTGTTTCAACTGTTCCAGGTTTTTTGCACTCTATTGGTTATTTCCTGCGAACGTGTAACCGTCGAATCCAAACGCACCGCAGTAATTGGATACAAATTGCTGTTAAAACTGCCGGTTCGTTTAAGCAACATCAAAGAAAAGGAAGAACATGAAAAACTAAATTTTTTAATTCGGCAGGTTCATCTTCGAAATTTAGAGTACACCGCAGCCGGATTTTTTACTTTGAATTGTTCCACACTTTTAGCATTATTCAGTTCTGTAGCATCCTATAGCGTTATTGTTCTCACTGTAAACGTGTCTGTTTAATGTTCAAAAGTTTATATATCAAATATTCAGAATAAAAATTTAAGTTAAGTTAAGTAATAAGTGATTTAATAAAAATAAGTATATACAGATAAGTTGGAAGTAAGAAGAAAAGTTAAATAAATAGAAATAAAATTGATTACAATTTGGTTAACGAAAATTTACAAACAAATATTAAATTTAATATTTTTTTAATTTTTGAAACCTACTCCGATTTATAGGAGATCAACACTGCAATATATACCTACCTTATGAATATTTAACAACAACCGTCTATTTAAGCCAGATTTTCTATCAGCATTTATTCGACAAACACATAAACGACAGCATTTGTTCGACAGAGAATTTTATTCGACATGAAATTAAAATTGTTTTTTATTTATGTAATTATTACTTATTTGATGTTGATTAGGCATTACTTTTGTAATTTGCCTACCGGGTGTTCATTTTAAAACTTCCAGCAATTAATATTTCAAAAACCAAAAGTCAGATGAAGAAAAAAAGAAAGAAAAAAAAAGAAAAAAAAGGTCAACTTTGTTTTTTTAAATGGCTCCTTATACTTTTTTAGCAGATTCATATTTTGAATAAGAAAATAAACAACTTTTGATGAAAAAAGTTTTTTATCCGACATTAGGCTTTTTAACTAAGAAGCGTTGAAACAAAATAAAGACATAAACAACATTGTTAATCAAAATTTAATATTTACAAGTTTTAAACGGCTATTATTTTATTACTAGCAGGCCCGTAGCCAGGATTTTATTTCGCGGGGGGGGGGCACTCGTAAAAATAAAGAAAATTTTTTCGGAGTTCCCCTTCCGAAAATATTTTTCCTACTTTAAATTATATCTATTTACCAATTTTATTTTCGAAATTCAAATTTTCTTTTACATTTTTTTTTCTTTTGAACATTTTGAGGGGCACGTACCCCCAGGTGCCCCCCTGGCTACGGGCCTGTTTGTAAACGAGTGTTTTCATAACAAGTTTTCAAAAAGTTCCCTTTGTTGAAACTGGCTTCTAAAATTTTCAAAAGTTTCTTTCGAAATATTTTTGCAAGCCACTGTAATTCGAAATTTTAACTCTTCAATATTAGCTGGTATTGTTAAAAATATATAAAAATAAAAACTCACTGAAAATCACAAAACTAACAATAGTTGAAGAAAGGAATCTCAATTTAATATTTGTTTTACTTGTGTGACAGCAGTGACGTTGCCAGGGGAGGGGCCTGCCCCCCCCCCCCGAAATGATTAATTCGAACTTTGAAATGATCCATTTATAAATTTTATGTAATAAACCCTTTGTCCGGATTTTTAAAAATATTTTTTTAAATAGTTTGGGGTGGGTGGGCCCCCCGGACTGAATTTCTGTTTTATTTTGATTGTCTTAAACTTATAAGTTGAATAATAACAAAAACAATAAGGGGACGTCCATTAATTACGTGAGGCGTTTAGAGGGGGGAGGGGATTGAGCAGAATGTCATCGAATCTTACGTGGGGGAGAGGGGGGGTCTCAGCAAATATCACGTAATTTTTTTTCCTCACAAAACTGTAAAATTACGAGAGAATTGGGTTAAATTAAGAAGGTAAAACAAACAATCTCACGTGAGATTAGGGGAGGGGGAGTCGAGCCAAATCTTAGGGCAACTTAGCAGGGGGGGAGAGGGGGTCGATAAATTGCTAAAATCGCCTCACGTAATTAATGGACGCCCCCTAACAGCCTACTAACTTTTAAAAAATGAAATTTCGGTTATAATCAGCTCCAGTTTATTAAAATGTTTTTATTTTGCTTCAATGCATTTTACTCAAAAAGTCTACACTGAAAAAAATGGTTCATCATATTGATGAAAAGTTCATCATTCAGAACAGAACAGAGCCGATGAACAGAATTCATCATATTGATGAACAAATTTTATCAATATAATGATTTTTTCATCAATATAATGATTTTTTCATCAATACTATGAATATTTCATCAATATGAAGAATTTTGTTCATCAGCTGAAAAATGATGAATTTTTGATGTATCTTTTGTTTTACAATGATACATCGAATAAAAAAATTTTTTCAACAAAAGTTGTTTATTTATTCATGCAAAATATGAATCAGCTAAAAAACGGTGTGCCATATAAAACCATATAGTTGACCTTAAAATGACCTTGAAAAGGTCCATAAATTTTTTTTAAATTATGCCATATTTTTGCCTCTTTGCTATCATTATAACTTTTGTCCGAAACAATTTTTCCTCCGATTTTCGGTTTTTGAGATATTAATTGCTGGAAGTTTTAAAACGAACACCCGGTATAATTGGCTATGAAATATATAACCGAGATTAGGCCTGGAACAGTAAAACTTTGAATTTTGAACTTTCAATTTTATATATTTTCTCTTTTTTTCTCTTATTTTGTGTTGTCATTATGCGATATTCTGTCTTAACTCTTTGATTAGCTGCTCAAGGTACCAGCGCGGCACCCCCTTAGTCCTGCCACCTGGGACACCGCCCCTAAAGCCGCCACTGAGCTTGATAAAAATATTTTTATCTGATTTGGTCGGCTTTTACTTAAAATCTAGTTTTAATGGTGAATGATGGATAGTATAATATGTTGCCATTAAAACAAAACAATTTGAAATTTAAAAAAATAATCAAAGAGTATAGGGGCCGTCCATTAATTACGTAAGGGTTTTGGGGGAGGGGGGGAGGTATCGAAAATCTTACGGACCCTTACGTGGGGGAGGTCCGACGTATTCCTTACGTAAGTTTCGTAAAATACTTGTTTCTTAAATTAAATTAGTTTTTTTACCTGAATATTAAGGGATTATCAATTTTTTGTATTAACTGTTTTATGCAATTAATTAATTTTAATTAACTTTTATTTATATAAACATGAAATTTAATTTAAATTTTTGTATTTTTTGTATAATAAAAATATTATTATTCATATTTTATAAATATACTAAGCGGGGAAAGGGGGGCTCAACATTATGTTTGTTTAATAATCCTTACGTAAGATGTACCGGGGGGAGGGTCAAAATCTTACGTGCCCTTATGTAAGGGGGGGAAAGAGTCAAAAATTACAAAAATCGTCCTTACGTAATTAATGGACAGCCCCATATGAGTATATTAAGTGTTTTTATAACACTATAAGTTGGAGATTAGTAATTGGAGGTTGGAGGTTAGAGGTTGTAACTGCATTACTTCTTGAAGGAGGCCAGTTAAAATAAAGTTCTCGCTCTACTAGAGCTCGAACCAGGTAGTCCAGTCAACGAAGACCAAAAGAGGTCGAATGGGGGAAATAATTCGTGTATACGCAAAAATTTTTACATTGGTAGAGGAGAGTGTAATGAACAACATACTAAAAGTCCTGACCGGTGGGAGGTAAGCGTTGGGGTGGGGAGGGGGATAAACGTCACTTTTTCTCGTTTTTCTCGAATAACTCGAAAATCGCGACTTTTAGCGAAAAAGTGTTTATATACAAAATTAAACTATATAAAATTTCCTACAAAATTGGTTTTATTAATTTTTCCTCTAGAGTGGACGCACGCTGCTGCTGCTCCTGATAGAGCCTGTCATTTTGAGGTGAAAAAAGAGACACTCTGATTAGTCGATTTTTTTACCAACCTAAAAATATATTAAATTAATCCAAACCTGGAAATTTAAATTTATAAGCAAAAATGAGGGAAATTTAACCTTCGGCTAAAAAAAATTAAAAATTAATTAATTCAATAATTCAAAAAATTTAAAAAGACATAATTATTATCACATAACAGGTCTGCATTAAAATATTTGAAATTTTGAAAAATTCATAATACGATATAACGTTATTTCACGATTATTTCCGATCTTGGGTCGTATATAATGAATAAATATTTATTTTAATTTATTTAATTACCTTACTGTTTACGGAGTTTTGCAGTAACTTTCTGTGTTACTTTAAAAGTTAATTATAAAAATATAAAGCCAAAATTGTAAACCGGGGGGTCTGGGGGGTGTGGAACACCCTCCAGTACATATCGCAGGATTTCCACTCTTTTAGAATACTTGGAGAAGATAGGGAATTTATAATTTTACAAATTTCGCCAGGAAAAACCGGTAAATTAGGATTCTTAAGCAAAATTGAAGGAAATTTAAACCTTTGGCTAGAAAATATTAAAGTTTGAAAAAACATTTATTTAAGTGTCTTACTGCTCAGAGTTTAGTAGTAACTTTTGCATTACTTTGAATGTTAACTATCGAAATTATACTCAAAAGTGTAAACCGGGGGGGGGGGGGGTCTGGGGGTGAACACCCTTCAGTACATATAATAAAATACCCATTCTTCTAGAATACCTACAGAAGACAGAATAATTAAACAAATTTCGTCTGAAAAAGCTGGGAGATTTTTTGTTTTTGAGCAAAAGTGAGGAAAATTAAAACGTTCGGCTAAAGAAAATTAGAATTTGAGAAACTTATTCATTCTTATATTATTATAACAAAAAATTTTAATTGCCCTACGGCACATAAAGTTTAGCAGCAAATTTGCGACTACACGAATTATTTCCCGTATTTTTCATTCATTGACTGGACTAAGGGATTAGGCTTAGTAGTCGATGCACTTAACCATCAGACTGAAACCATCCTCAAAGTTACGTTCATCGTCCGGTACTGTCGGTAATGTATTTTTACGCGGGGAGTGTGCGTCGGGGTAAATTTTGCCTTTTTAAAACATAGAAATTGCATTCGTAATTTTTACAACGGCATAGTGCCAGAAAAAAAGGTATAGGTCTAACCTTTGTGATATGCAAACTAAACTAGCAAAGTGAAATCTTCTGGTAATACCAAAATTCGAGTCAGGTCAACAGCCAATTATCTATAAAAATTTAAAAAAAAAAGTTTTAAAAGTAAAATTTAATAAATAACAAATTTTAATGTTCTGCCTCCATAACATTCCTTAAAATAATTAAAAATGTATTATAAAGCAATTAGAAAATGAAAAACGTATAGTTACTATTTTAAAATACATTTAGTGACTCATAATTGATACATTATTTGATATTTCGACATGAACGTCAACAATGAAAATTATAATATCAGAGTGAAAAGCATTTTTAAAGTTCTTAAAATAGTTGGGATATTAATTCCCTTTGAAAATATTAAAACTGGATTGCATACCAGTTCTAATTATCGGATTTACAGTGCACTTATATTTTTCATTCTCAATGGCATTGCAGTAGCGTGTTGGGGTTGTAGAATGTCCTTTAATTATTTTAAAAATCCACCAACTATAATTCTGACGGATTTATTGGAATCTCTGAGTGGAACGATCTTGTATAGCAGTTGCTTCATCAACACCGTTTTCAGACATCAGGAAAACCGTATTACACTTTCTTTAACAATGACAGAGGTTCAATCGAGGTTCAAAATTTTGGTAAACAGAAAAAAGTTTAAGAGTTTTGAGATCGAAATGATTCTTCAATATATTTTCTTATTTGTTGCTTGTGTGTTTTTTCTCACAGCTTGGACCACTTTGCTTTACTTCGAGAAGGAAAGATTCATCATCATTAAAGAAGTCGTTTTGTATATCAGCATTATCGGCGTTTACCAAATATATTATTTTAATTTACACGTAAAGTGTTACTTCAAAACAATTAATAAAATCTTGAAAATGCATTTGATGAATGCTAACACATTGAGAACATGGTTTTTAACTGAAAAACTAAATATAGACGACATGATAATTTATTATGATAAATTATGTAATTTAATTGATGCAGCTAATTCAATTTATGGATTTCCAATATTATCACTAGTTACATTCATTTCGGTGCGAATTGTGGCTACAATTAATTTATCTTTTATTGTATCTAGGGCACCTGCGGCAATTGCAACTTCCATTATATGGACCTTCATAATAATGGTTTTTTGCACGCTACTGGTTATTTCCTGCGAACGTGTAACCGACGAATCCAAACGGACTGCCGTGATTGGATACAAACTGCTGTTAAAGCTGCCTGTTCGTTTACACAACAGCAAAGAAAAGCAAGAACACGAAAAGCTTCAATTATTAATTCGGCAGGTTCGTCTTCGAAATTTAGAATATACCGCAGCCGGATTTTTTGCTTTGAATTGTTCCACACTTTTAGCGTTGTTCAGTTCTGTAGCATCCTATAGTGTTATTGTTCTCACTATACACTTTTCTCTTTAATGTTCAAACGTTTACATTAAATATTTATAATTACGTAATGAATGTAAGTTTAAAAATAAAAATTAATTTTAATAATTTCTAAATTTACCCCCATTTGCAGAAGATAAACACTGCAATATATACCTTATGTCCAATAACCGTCTCTGCATGAGTGAATATAAAAATTAAATTTTATTAGATACTGTACGCAAGTCGATAAATTAGTATTTGGCCATTAACACATTTATAGTTGCGATTTGATGAACAAGTTATTGCTTAATTATTGTCGATGTATCATTCTCTAATATTATGTATTAAATTCAAAGTTTATAATAAAATGCTATTTATGAGCACAAAAATCATTAAAATGAGTCGTCGTAGGATCGACAATGCGTGCTTGAGAAATGTTATGAGTAGAGCTCGGATTTTATACATTTGCATGTTTTTAATATTGATATGCTAACAAATTCGTTTTCAAATCTGGACGAATTAGGAAAATATGAAGCCAAATTATGCATAAATTCAAGATTTAGTGCATATTTGAGTAAATGATGCATATTTAAAAATGCATGCAATGCAAAAATAAAAACTTTACTAGCTTTTTCTGACAAAATTTGTATAATTAATCTGCCTTCTGTAGGTTTTCTAGAAGAATGGGAATTTTATTACGTACTGGAGGGTGTTCCACACCCAGACCCCCAGACCCCCCGGTTTACACTTTTTACTATAATTTCGACAGTTAACTTTCAAAGTAACGCAAAAGTTGCTGCTAAACTCTAAGCAGTAAGCCATAAGTAAGTATTCATCCAAAGTTTTAAATTTTCCTCACTTTAACTTAAAAATTCAAATTTACCTGTTTTTCCTGGCGAAATTTCTAACATTATAAATTCCATATCTTATCCAAGTATTCTAAAAGAGTGGAAATCCTGCGACTCCCCCCCCCCTCAGACCCCCCGGTTTCTAATTCTGATTTTATATTTCTATGTTATTTTTATAATTTATTAACTTTCAAAGTAGCACAGAAAGTTGCTGCTAAACTTCAATTTGCTTTCCAAGTTTTAATCTTTTCTTCCCTCATTTTTGCTTAAAATTCAAATTATTTGTAATTAATATTTATTATTGAAATTAACTTTAATTTCTAACTTTTTTGAATCTGCTTATTAAAAAAATTTACCTAAAAATTCTAAAAAATGATATTTAATCAATATCAATGCATATTTTGGAGAACATCGGTGCATAGTATATGTACCTACTCATATTTTTAAGTATTTTGGTGCATATAAATCCGACCTCTAGTTATGAGGGTTATTTTATGAACGTATCAGGATGATATACATATAAGGTAACTGAAAAGTTCGACTTAGTTTTGGCGATAGCTTTATGGGTTCGGTCAGATTCTCATGAGAATGGTGAAGATTGTTGCCCTTCTAGTGGTCGTCGCTGCGGTCGCGCCTTTTGCATTTGGCTGGGTAGGTTGTTAAATTTTTTGTTAGTTTTAATAAAATATAATTTAAAACAACTCCGGTAGTAACATTACTTAATTGGATTTTTAATATTTTTTATTATTATTAATTACTTGAATTTTAATTATTATTTAAGCTTAAATCCTGCAAAACGCACAAACAAATAACACTATAGATCAGGGGTCTCCAAACGTTCTAGCCTAAGCGCCAGACTGATTGCTCCACAAAGCCCCGACGGCCAAGATCTAGCCTCAGTTACTAACGAAGATATTCAAACCCTTATCAGGCCCGCTCTCGCGGGTGGTGCTCGCGGGCCGTAGTTTGGAGACCCCTGCTATAGATCATCAGAAGTTTGACCTTGAGTTGGACTTCAAACCAGTAAGAACATTTCCAGCGAGTTAACGTTTTTTCAACGTTGCTGTAACAACTATATGACGTTATAGTAACGTGTTGTATTTGTTGAAATATATACGGGCAGAATGATTTACCTTGGGTTACCAAGAAGAGGTTTTATTAAAGGTCGGCGACAGAGATGGTACGTGTGAAGACGTCGGAGAACAATAGACATTTTCCTTCGAGTACTTTTCAATTACATTCTTGGTCGTAATATACTAGCATAGATATTTAAATTTAATTTTTTAACAGATGTGCGACTATTGTGAGGACTCAATTAGTTATTGTGAAGAAGCCAGAACCAACTTCAAAACCAAATCGAAAACCAAGATCAAAACCGTGCCCAGAACTTTTTGTGACCTTATGTGTGACAGCGGCTCGCATTTCATATATTCTTACGAATGTGAATCAGAAGAAACACATCCACCTCCTCCACCACCACCTCCACCAATACATCCTCCTCAACCAATACTACCGCCTCCACAACCACCTCCACAAACACGTCCACCTCTACCACCACCACCGACAAAACCGCCGCCTCCACCCCCAACAACACGACTTCCTGGACCAACGCCAACAGTACCACGCCCTAAATCAACAAAATCGCCTAAAGTAATACCAGTTCGCTAACATTCTTCTAATGTGGTTAAATCATAGAAGTTAATCAGTTTTTCCTTGTCGTGTTTACATAATAATCAATAGCAGAAAAAATTTCTTACACCAAATTAAAATAAACAGACGCACAATATATGTACTAAATTAATAAACAGTTAAAAATTCAAGTGTTCTTGTACAAATATACAACGCGTTTTACCCTTTCATTGCGAATATTCTTTAAGGTTTTAACTCAAAGAGCTATAAGTCAATAAAATTATAAAATCGACATTGTCGAAGGAAAAAACTTCGGAACTGCAAAAAGTGAAAAAACATATAAATTGAATAGAATTTAATTGAGCAATTGGTATCCGGACGTTTGGTACCCGGATGATTGGTCCGGACGATTGATTACCGGGCGATTCCAGAGATATGTCCTGGGAGGGAGGTAATTATTAATATAGTATAGTGTGTAGTAGTGTAGTTTTACTCAAAACTATGTTTTCTGACATAATCCTTTTATACCAAACTTCAAAGAATTTCGGATTGTGGCTACCATCTCCATAGAATTTTGTTAATTTATTAGGATTGAAGTTTATATTCAATCCTGTACTAATTATTGTTTTTATTATTAACCCGTCGTTGGTAAACATGCAAGCGCACCGCTCATATAAATAACATTTCAAACGTCAATCGTAAAAATGATGTCGAATTAATCGGATACCTTCAAATGACATGTCTACATATATTTATAAGAATAAATTTTATCGCTATTTTTCATTTCCCCGTAGTTATCGTCTTGCAAAGTTGACAGCACCGATAAAGTGAGCGTCGCGCTAACCGTGCAATATTTCTTTTTAATTCTTTATTGCCAATAAATTAATTTCGTTGTTGGAGAAGACCGAAAAGCAATTTTTGTGAGTCTGATAGTGATATTTCTGTTTTAAATTACTATAATATTTTTGAATATTTCCACAGTTGTTTTCTAAATGTATTTTTAATTGATGCTATTCGTTAAATTCGTTTGTAAATCCTGTAATTTTTTACTCGCGTTTTCATTTTGTTTTTGATTCTTTCTGCAAGTTTTTTTTTGTTTTTTCTAATTTCTCGTTAGTAATAATTATTATTAATGTTTTTATTTCTTCTTTGTCAAATTTTCAATTTTCTTCTGCCTCTTTTTCTGCAAATTATCTATCTTTTTGCCTTCAGCATCACATCAAAAGGTAATCCAAACTTTTTTTTGTGCGTCGGGAGTGGGAAAATCTTTCACGGACTACAAGTCGTCACAAGACACCACCAGAATGGTGGTAGTGTGGGGTTGGAATCCGCTCTCTAGCGGAACCACTAAAACCGCACTCCGTTTGTACTGGAAGGCGTCGTATTGCATGCATATCTTCATCGCCTCCTAGATTTCACGCAGAAGATGGAATGCGACCTCAACTTGTCGCCTATGGAGCTGGATGATGTTGTCTATGGCGTTCTGCCTTTTCCTTAGTTTGCATTATCCGAGTGACGAAGTCTGTGATGGCGTTCCAGCTAGACTCTCTTTCCAACATGATGGGGACTAAGTTTTCCGGTGAAAGCCGTCTGCAGACCACCGCCACCGTAGCCGTAGATGATCTCAGCTCCTTCCACTCACAGCAGTCAAACAGGGTGTGCGCCGCATCGTCCTCCTCTTCGCAGTGAAAGCATATCTTGCTGGCGGCCTTACCAATTTTATTCAAATATGAGGAGAAACACCCATGTCCTGACAGCACTTGTGTGGTTGAAGGATAGCTCACCGTGCTTCCTGTTAACCCACTAGTCTATTTCTGGGATCAATCTTTTTAGTCCAGTCACTGGAGACATAAAAGGGGGCTTTCATTACAAAAAGGTCAAGGAAAGTTGTAATTTGGTAGATTTGTACAATTTGGTGTCCTAATTGATATTCCGAGTTTGCAACCTTGAGCGACCGCCGCTCGCGCCGCCATGAGCATGCAATTTCCTGCAACTTTTGTATGAAATATTTTTTAATCAGATGAATAGTTCACGAGTCACAGCGGAGTCAAACTCAGAAAATTTCTACAATTCGCAAAATCGCTACAGTTTTTCTCGAAATTTCAGTAAATGCCGAGTATTTAATACGTACTATCGTTTTTAACTCATTTGCGCACCACCATGAGGTAGAGTGAGAGGCGCGTTTTTTTTATGTGGTATCCCCAGTAGGCCTAATCCACAATTCATTATTTACTCATGTCTTTTCTTCCGTTTCGATGCCCTAGATAATAATAATTATGTAATGAATGTCGGTGTAAAAATAAAAATTAATTTTAATTATTTCTAAATTTACCCCGATTGGCAGAAGGTAAACACTACAATATATATCTTATGTCCAACAACTGTCTCAGTATGTGTGAATAAAAAAATTATATTTTATTAAATGCTGTATGCAAATCGATAATTTTGTATTTGGCCGTTAACACATTAATTTATAGTTAAGATTTGATGAACAAGTTATTGCATAATTATTGTCGATGTATCATTCTCAAATATTATGTATTAAATTCAAAGTTTATAATAAAATTTTATTTATGAGCCCCAAAATCATTAGAATGAATCGTCGTAGGATCGACAATGCGTGCTTAAGAAATGTTATGAGTAGAGCTCGGATTTTATACTTTTGCATGTTTTTTAATATTGATATTCTAACAAATTTGTTTCCAAATCTGGACGAATTTGGTTAAAATGAATCCAAAAACCTCCATGCAAGATGCATATTTTGCATATTTTCAACATTTGGTGCATATTTGGACCAAAAAAAGACAAAAGACTTGAAAAAAGAAAATAAAAAATTATTATTAAATCTGACTATTTTAGCAATTTTTTTTATTAAAATTTGAAGCAATTAAAAAAATTTTTAATTTAAATTTAACCTATTAAGAGGTAGGGAAATAGGATTACCGGGAAAATTTGCCATATTATTAAAAATAAAAATGAATAGGCAGCTTTCCATATTTTTTCAATTATTAATTTGAAATTAAAATTTATTATTGAAATTATTAACCATTATGAATCTAATTATTTAAAAAAATTTACCTACAAAAATTATATTTTTAAGTATTTTGGTGCATATAAACCCGAGCTCTAGTTATGAGGGTTATTTTATGAACGTTGTTTAGGAATAACGATGTTACATATCAGGATGATAATATACATATAAGGTAACTGAAAACTTCAACTTAGTTTTGGCGACAGCTTTATGGGTTTGGTCAGATTCTCATGAGAATGGTGGAGATTATTGCCTTTCTGGTGGTCGTCGTTGCGGTCGCCCCTTTTGCATTTGGCAGGGTAGGTTGTTAAATATTTTTGTTGGTTTTTAATAATATATAATTTAAAATAATTGAAAACAACTCCGGCAATAACATTACTTAATTGGATTTTTAATATTAATTAACAAATTAACGTTTTTTCAACGTTGCTATAACAACTTTATGACGTTATAATAACGTGTTGTATTTGTTGAAATATATACGGGTAGAATGATTTACGTTGGGTTACCAGGAAGAGGTTTTATTGAAGGTTGGCGACGGAGTTGGTACATGTGACGACTTCGAAGAACAATA
Organism: Cantharis nigra; assembly: GCA_958510845.1. Lineage (NCBI taxonomy): Eukaryota > Metazoa > Arthropoda > Insecta > Coleoptera > Cantharidae > Cantharis > Cantharis nigra. The sequence goes on along the minus strand of OY294030.1, from coordinate 44,296,548 downwards.
CATAGACATTTTCCTTCGAGTTACTTTTCAAATACGTTGTTGGTCATAATATGTAGAATAGATATTTAAATTTAATTTTTTTAACAGATGTGCGACTATTGTGAAGCCTCAACTAGTTATTGTGAAGAACCCAGAATCAACTTCAAAACCAAGTCCAAAATCGTGCCCAGAACTTTTTGCGACCTTCTGTGTGACAACTACTCGTATTACGTATATCTTTACGAATGTGAATCAGAAGAAACACATCCACCTCCTCCACCACCACGTCCACCAATCCACCCTCCTCAACCAATACTACCACCTCCACCAACACATCCACCTTTACCACCGCCTACCCCTAAACCTCCACTTCCTCCCCCAATACCACCACGTCCAACAACACGACTTCTTGGACCAACACCAACAGTTCCACTCCATATATCAACAAAGCCACCTAGAATAATACCAGTTCGTTAACATTCTTCTAAGATGGTTAAATAATAGAAGTTAATCAGTTTTTCCTTGTCATGATTACATAATAATCAATAACAGAAAAATTTCTTGCACCAAATGTAACTAAACTGACGCACAATATATTAAATTAATAAACAGTTAAAAATTCAAGTGTTCTTTGTTTAAGGTTTAACTCAAAGAGCTAATTCAATAAAATTATAAAATCGACACTGTCGAAGGAAGAAACTTCGGAACAACAAAAAGTGAAAAATCATTTAACATAAAATTAGATCACAATCATAATTTCTTTTTAATTTCTATAATCTATTTTACAAAGCATTGATGTAGGTACTGGTTGTGAAAACTGTGTACTGGTATTGAAAGGTAATTATCAATATTGAAGGTAATTTACTTTCAACATCAACCAGTCACATACTTTTCATTGATTGAAAGTGAAATTGTATAGTGGCAAAATAAATGGTTGTGCTGCTGTTGAATGGATTAATGTCGCAGATTAAGGCGGTAAATAATGAAGTAGCGAAGTTAATTCATGTCAAATTAAAATCTGACAAAATGGCAATAGAGTGTTGGTGTAGCTACTCAAATAAATTCAATTATCAAATTATTCAAAGGATACAAAAATTTCTATATAATAATAATATCATACATAGGTTAATCACAAACTAACACTAACCTACAGAACCGATGCATATCTTCGCGCGGATGTCTCTTTTTACGGACAACATTATTATTATTTAAGAGATTAAAAAATTGAATCCTATAACATCATTTTAATCCACCAATAAACTAGGTACATTCAGTTCGCGCCGGGTAGCCAACATCCTGTTCCGGTCTAGACCAGCATTCCGCCAACTGCAGTGTGCCACCAGCCGTCATTGTCTTTGTCAGCAAGCAGCAAAGCAGTCATCTACTAGCTACGCTTCCATTCCAAGGAAACAACAGCTGGATAGGAAGCAACCATTGTCGTATAAAAAGTTTGTAAACGAATTGAGTAGGTATTTCGTGAGTAGTTTTTGACTTTCTATTCACGGTGGTTGGTTTTTGTGAGAACGTTGCAGTTCCTGTTGGTTAGCGACGTAGTTCAAGCTGCTACATTTTGTGCTGATAAAGTGAGCGTCGCGCTAATCGCGCAATATTTTTTTCTATATTTTTTTAATTCATCATAGCCAATAAATTAATTTCGTAGTTGGAGGAGACCGAAGAACAATTTTTGTGAGTCTGATAGTGATATTTCTGTTTCTAATTGCTATAATATTTTTGAATATTCTTTCAGATTTTTTTCTAAATGTATTCTAATTTATGAGATTCTTGTATTTTATTTTATTAATTGATTCCAATTGTTTCGAGGAATTTGTTTTGATTACATCATTATTTTCTTCGTTGGAATTCACTTTGTTTTCTGGTTCTGTTATAATATCCTGCATTGTCTCTTTAAATTTTTCTTTATGCTATTTGTTAAATTCGTTTGGAAATCCTGTAAATTTTTGCTAGCGTTTTCATTTTGTTTTTAATTTTTTCTGTAGGTTCTTTTTCAATTTTTTCTAATTTTTCGTTGGTTTTTCTAACTTTTCTACTGCTAATTTTCTATTTTCTTATTTTTTGTAGCGATTCACATGTGACGCCCGCACCACTAATTTAAAACACTTTTATTGTTCTTATTTTGCTTTCCACGAAAATCAATTATCCTGAATTCAAATTAAGTAATTTTAATCTAAATTTTCTTTATTTTATACAAATCAAAACAAGTTTATTGGCGGCTAAATGAAAAACAATGCGGACTCTCCGCCATCTCCAAAGCAAATTCAATTTCATCCAGGTCCACTCGCCAAGCCAAACTTTGTTTTTGAATTCGTCCAGGTCGACTGACGAAGCAAAATTTGCGCGGCAAAAATTTTTCTCTCACAAACAAATCACTTAAAAACGTAATAGCATGGCAATATAAAGGAAATTTAATTAAGCATCCTATAGTGTTATTGTTTTCACTAATATACACTTTTCTCTATAGATCAAACGTTTACATTAAATATTTATAATTATTATATAATGAATGTAAGTTTAAAAATAAAAATTAATTTTAATAATTTATTTTCGCGGTTATCATTTGATTTAAAAGTGTTATTTTTACAGAACAATTGACAGCAAATAAAGAACAATCGAAAACAATTAAAAAAATTAATTTCAAAAAAAAGGGGAGCTGGAGCAAAATCTCATTTCGCGATTTTCGCGGTTAGCGTTTGATTTAAAAATTTTATTTTCACAAAAGAATTGACAGTAAATCGAAAACAACAAAAAAAAGTTTGAATTTCGAAAAAGGGGGAGCTGGCAGAAAAAAAAGTTTTTTGAGATTTTCTTCAATTTTTTTGCAAAATCTAAAAAAAAAAGATCAAAACAATTGAAAACAAATGAAAAACAATCCAAAACAACAAATTAAAACAAAAATTTCGAAAAAAGGGAGCCAAGTTCACGCACGTAAAATTTACCCCAATTTATAGAAGATAAACATTGTAATATATACCTTATGTCTAACAAACGTCTATTCAGGTATTATTCTAAAAGAAATTAACAACTTTCTCACTTTGTGACAAGTGTAGTTCAGTAGTCGAGTGCACACTAATTATGTTTGACTGTATCCACCAACAAGATCATACCTAGCACGCGAAATAATTTTAAAACTTCTCACCAAATTGTTTTCTGTTATAAATAATAAATTTTAATTAAAAAGCTTTTATCGAAGTTTAATGTCTAAATAATTAATACCAGATAATTAAATATTGAAACTTAATTTACAAATTCTCGTGACGCTCGCCAGATTTTTCCAGCATTGTTAGCAATGGAAGACGAGCAGCCGAAACCAGTGAAGCTTAGTTTGAGCGAAGACTGGAAAATGATCAAATTGTTGAATTGGATAGGAGTAACCGTTTCGGCTACGTCACTTTTTAACTTTGACGACCAAAAAACAGAAAATTTAAAATCGTATCGCATCTACATGTTATGTACCTTATCGTTGGTCGTGTTTGGATTCGTTTACTCTTCCATCGGAAAAATTTGGAGTATCTATCCTCAAATGTCATTAACAACTTCCACGATGGATTTTCTCTCTACCACCATTTTGATGATTTTTAACGTAATTGTAATGTACTCTTCCTATTCTGATGTTAAAGTTAAGGAAGAATTACTAACATCGTTAATCAGGAACGACATGTATTTGCACCAGAAAATGGAGAAAAATTTGGAAAATCTCTATACTGATTTTCGCGTAACAGCTTTCGTTGTAAGCTCTACTTACTGTGTCTTGTTCGTGTACGATATTTTTGTGTGGGTTGGTGTTTTCCAATTGGAGTCCTTAAAGTACTATCTGTTTCAGAACTTTTTGTATATTTTACCCATATATTTCGTTTTGCAATTTAGAGAAACTCTAAAGTTGATATTGAGTCGATTTCAGTCGAGTTCCAATTTGTTGTTAAATTTGGTAAGCCAGATGCACGCGGTGCCCAAAACTGAAGAAGGAGGAAATCAAACTAACGATGAGAAGTGGGCAGCGATTAGCAAGAAAATGCAACCGAGAAAGGAAAATATAATGCAACTCAAGTTGCTTTCCAGGATATTTTCAACGCTTTTCGCATCGATCGATCTGATTAACAAATTGTTCGAATGGAAAGTGTTATTTTTACTGTTCGCTACTTTTGCACAAACCTTGGAATTGTTAAACTTTATAGTGGCATTCGCTTCCGGAACTTTGACGAACGATAATTTTGGAAATTTGTATTTTGCATTTTTGAGAATCGGATGGGCCGCTTTGACCTTGGTAAGTGGGCAATTGCGACGCGGGAATACCCTTTATGGTGTAATAACTTAAAAATTGTTTTTAGATGTTGAGTATTTTGGTTATTAACTTTAATGTGCATCTGAGGTCCGAAACACGAATAATAATCATAAATATTAATAAAACTTTATTAGACACGCCAACGGAAGAGTTATTAAGAGACGAAGCGCAGGAAGAATTAGCGAAGTTGGATCAACAATTTATGCATCGACCGATTTTAGTGAAGGGTGTTTTTTTTGCTCTCAATTATGAATTTTTAATGAATGCCTTTTTAACTATCAGTTCGTTCAGTCCTGTGGTGATTCAATTTAATCGAATTTAAATTGTGTCAATAAAAAATTAAATTTTATTAGATGTTGATAATTTTGTATTTGGCCGTTAACACATTTATAATTGAGATTTGATAAACAAATTATTGCATAATTATTGTCAATGTATCATTGTGAATTTGGACTCAAATATTATGTATTAAATTCAAGGTTTATAATAAAATGCTAATTTATGAGCACAAAAATCATTAAAATGAGTCGTCGTAGGATTGACAATGCGTGCTTAAGAAATGTTATGAGGACTATTTTATGAACGTATGTTTAGGAATAACGATGTTACATATCAGGATGATATATAAGGTAACTGAAAAGTTTGACTTTGTTTTGGCGACAGCTTTATGGGTTCGGTCAGATTCTCATGAGAATGGTGAAGATTGTTGCACTGCTGGTGGTCGTCGCTGCGGTGGCCCCTTGTGCATTTGGCTGGGTAGGTTGTTAAATTTTTTGTTGGTTTTTAATAAAATATAATTTAAAATAATTTAAAACAACGCCGGTGGTAACATTACTTAATTGGATTTTTAATATTAATTCCACGTTTTTATATCATGTTTTACTGATGGCAGATCGATTTTTTATTAATTACTTGAATTTTAATTAGTATCTAAGCTTAAAGCCTGCAACACACACAAACAAATAACACTAGATCATCAGATGTTCGAGCTTGAATTGGATTTCAAACCTATCCCGCGAATTAACGTGTTTTTAACGTTGCAATAACAACCTTATAACGTTATAATAACGTGTTGTATTTGTTGAAATATTACGGGTAGAATATCATAATTAAACAACGGCGACAGAGTTGGTACGTGGGAAGACGTCGGAGAACAATAGACATTTTCATTCGAGTTACTTTTCAAATACGTTCTTGGCCGTAATATACTAGCATAGATATTTAAATTTAATTTTTTTAACAGATGTGCGACTATTGTGAGGACTCAGTTAGTTATTGTGACGACGCCAGAACCAAGTTCAAAACCAAGTCCAAAACCAAGTCCCCAATCAAGTTCAAAACTGGGGCCAGAACTTTTTGTGACCTATGTGACGAGTACACGTATTATTACGATTGTGATTCTTCAGAAGAGACACATCCACCTCGACCAACAAAACCATCTCCGCCACCAACACCACCACCTCCACCACAACCACCTCCTCCACCTCCTCCACCACCACCACCAACACAACCACAACCACCTCCACCACCACTTCCACCTCCGCCTCTACCACCACCAACACAACCACCTCCACCACCACCAACAGTACCTGTTTGGGATTGTCTTCTTATATTTTTCTGTGAATCACCTAAACCACCACCAACACCTCCACCACCACCAACACCTCCACCACCACCAACACCTCCACCACCACCACCTCTAACAAAAAAACCATTTTGGGATTGTCCTCTTATATTTTTCTGTGATTCATCTAAACCACCACCAACACCTCCACCACCACCACTTCCAACAAAAAAACCATTTTGGGATTGTATTTTTTCATTCTTCTGTGATTCACCTAAACCACCACCAACACCTCCACCACCACCACCTCCAACAAAAAAACCATTTTGGTGTCGTCTTTCATTTTTGTGTGATTTTTGATGCTTTCGCGCTCTATTTGGGTGTTGAGTTCGCTACTTTCTGTACACAAGAATATATGTCCGTGACCGTGCTTTCTGCCATCAGTATGTAGCGAGTATATTCTTTCGAATGCTGCTCAACGCATTATTAATAAATAATACTAATCGCAACAAAGTCTTTTTATTTATTAGTAAGAATTTTTAAGTCAATACAGTCCACTCTCCGCTAATAACAAACGAACCACAGAATCCTTCTAATAGGATCTCACAGTACCATTGTATAGATTAACACAACTATATCTACTAAAACCAACTGAACTAAACTTTTTTGCACCAAATTTGCACAATAAATTAAATTAAATTAAATTAAATTAAATTAAATTAAATTAAATTAAATTAAATTAAATTAAATTAAATTAAATTAAATTAAATTAAATTAAATTAAATTAAATTAAATTAAATTAAATTAAATTAAATTAAATTAAATTAAATTAAATTAAATTAAATAGACAATGCGTTTTACCCTTTCTTCTGCGATTATTGTTTAAAGATTTAACTCAAAGAGCTAATTCAATAAAATTATAAAGTCGATATTGTCGAAAGAAGAAACTTCGTAACCACAGAAATTTAAAAAAATATTTAACGCGAGAAGCAATTGCTTCAGATCATAATCAAAATTCCTTTTTTTAATTTCTGTCATCCACTTTATAAAGCATTGATGTACTGGTTATGAAAACTGTATTGGTGTACTGGTGAAGGTAATTTACTTACCACACCAACCAATCACGCATGTTTATTAGCTGAAAGTGGAAATGGACTCACCACTTCCAAAATCTGAAAGAAAAAGCGCTAGTTGCCCAAAACCACGAAATACAGCGAGAAAATAAAAGGATCTGCTGTTGTTGGACCTCCACTGCACTATATGCTCTATCGTCACGGGTTATTCAGTTATCAACGTTTCGAGATACTTACCATCGAGATAATTAACAAGGAATGCACTTGCGGGCGTTCCACGCCCCCCAAACCCCCGGATGTACATCTTCGTTTTATATTATTAAGGGCCAACCTAGAAAAACGCATACTATTAGTACTCTGAGTATATTACTCTGTTTTACTTCTGAAGATATGGCTGTAACTCTGATTTTCTGGGCCCGAGTGTATGTTATTGTGAAAGAAATTTAGAAAAATCCAAAATATAGAAATTATCCGGGGGTTCTAGGGGGCATGGAATACCTTCCAGTGCATTATTTGCTTTTTTACAGGGGTTATTCAGTTATCAACGTTTGGAGATATTTTTCTTCGGGATAATTAACAAAGAATGCACTGGAGGGCGTTCCACGCCCCCCAGACCTCCCGGATTTACATCTTCATTTTATGTTATGAACAGCTAACCTACAAAACCCTTACTATTAGTAAATACTCTGAGTATATTATTCTGCTTTATATCTGAAGATATGATGGCTGTAACACTGCTCTTTTACAGGGGTTATTCAGTTATCAACGTTTGAAGATATTTTCCATCGGATCAAAATATAAACACAGGGTGTTCTACGGAGCACTTTCCGCAGGGGTCGAACTGACATGTCATAAGGACAGTACAAGGGGGGTGTTGAGGATTGAACCTCAAATCAATATTTTCAAGAATGCAACTTTATGATACTGATGAGACCTAATAAGGTCGAAACATGTCTATCATTGTTGTGTTCTTGATTATATTGATTTAACTTTGAATTATTTTCCATCGGGATAATTAACAGAGATGCACTGAAGGGCGTTCCACGCCCCCCCCCCCCCCCCCCCCCAGATCCCCGGATTTACACCTTTTTTATGTTATAAAGAGCCAACCTACAAAAACCTGTTTATTCTGTTTTATATCTGATTTTTAGTGCCCGAGTGTACGTTATTGCAAAAAAATTTAGAAAAACGCAAAACATAGAAATTATCCGGGGGGTCTGGGGGGCATGGAATGCCCTCCAGTGCATTATTTGCTCTTTTACAGGAGTTATTCAGTTATCAACGTTTGGAGATATTTTCGATCGGGATAATTAACAAAGAATGCACTGGAGGGCGTTCCACGCCGCCCAGACCCCCGGATTTACACCTTTATTTTATGTTATGAAGAGCCAACCTACAAAAACAGTGCTAGATTACCCATAAGGCAGGAAAGGCGGCTGCCTAGGGGCCCCGTAAAAACGGAAAAAAAATTTTTTAGTTACAAATGCTTTTATCTTTTTATACTGATTCAGCGTCTTACATTTTTTGTGTAAATAAACAAGTTTTAGTGAATTAATTTAATAAACATTGTTTTATTTTTTAAAATTAGTTGGTTATCGTCGAAACCGTTTACTTTAATTATTGATTAGTAAAATTAAAGACATATTATGGAAGTAATAATTTTCTAAAGAGCACCGAAAATTGAACTGCCTAGGGGCCCACAAATGTTTAATCCGGCACTGGTTGGACGGATTAATGTCTCAGAAGATATTAATGTCAAATTGAAATCTGACAAGCATTTACAGCATAAGCAACAAACGTCACACAAATTAAGAAATATATAAATAGACTCAGTCCTGACCGCTAAACCAACCGTTGTATATATATGGTCAGCCTATTTTATAAGCTTTTACAGTTTAGGAATCCTTAAGAAGGACAAGGACAATTTTATTCAAACATTGTGCAATTTTTTTGGAAAACAATGACACTTTTCGCTACAGTTTACATTGTAATTTCACGTATTTTCACAAATTTCCCCATGGGAAAGGACGACAACTGGTTGGCGCTTCAAAAAATTCCATTATAATTATTTGTCAAGTATGTAATAATTTTGGACCAAGTTGAAGAGAAAACAATGGAGTAATTTGATATTTTTTGCAAGTAAGCCGAAAGAATTGTCTTCAAAAATGACATATTATGAAGTTCTTCGGTAGGTTGTTTTCTTTAGTTTTTATCGAGGAAAGTAACAAAGCAATTTGTGTGTAAAGAAGTCAAGAAACCAGAAGTTTCGTATATCCACGAAGGCAGTAACTAACTTGTCAAGTACAAAGTAAAATAGTTCGTGACATGAGTCAGTCTCCGCGTGGCCATGATCATCATCGGGTTAGTGATGTGTCTCGTGCTTCAATTTGCACACCTGGACAGCGTCTATGGAAAGCACAATCGATTATATGATCAATACGATCCACTTTTTGTCGCACGGTGTGAAGCACGCTGCTGGAATATCAAAAATAAGAATAAAGTGAGATATTTTTTCTAATATAAATTTATAATTTAATCCTGCCTTGGTGAACATATTAGTATGTGGAAACTTCACCTTTGCAATAAATGGGCATAATAATAACGCGAGTGAGTAATTGGAAATCGTTAACACGAATGTATTTTACGTACAAACTAATAAAATTTAACGACTTATTGTTGAACTTACTTGCATTTCAATCCAAGTTGAAGGAACTAACTTGTAATTGCAACTAATTAGAAATTATGTTTTGTCTTGATTTATTCCAATTATTTTAATTGCATTTAAATTGAACTTAAATTCTGCCCATTCCAAATGATACCATTTTATTTAATCCTTTACTAAATATATTCTTCAGTTTTTCTTTATTTTCTTGCTCAGTTTGGCCCATATATTAATATCCCGAAATTGTACCGTTCCAACTGTATGTAAGGGTAATCAATTGACTTAGAAAAGGATGAACGCGGAAATACGAGTTACAAGTTCTAATAAGAAGCTGCTACAGGTTAATCTGCTTTTTTAAATAACTGTGCCTTTTTTATATTAAATTATAATTTTTTATTTCAGGCATTCGATTTTGTTATCTCCACTGCATAATATTAATTAAGTGCATTAAATAAACAATGATAATCAATTTTTACATAAATACTGATAAAATACTTACGTAAATATTTGTTGCTAATTATATAAGATTAAAACTAAATAGTACAAGAATTTTAGATAAGTATAATTATATTACTAATAAAAAGGAAGGCTGGATAATAATTCAGTCATGCAATATCAGTAACCAAGGAGATTTTTGTTATAGTAATCTAAAACGGAAAGCTCAAAGCTTTCGTTATCAGCTTTAAAATTTATAATATTTAAAATTATTTATTTGAAAGAAAATTTTATTTTTGAAATTTAGAAAAAACTAAAATTTTGTTTTTGTTTTCATTTTTTTTGTTTTTTTATTTTTTTTTTCTATTTTTTTTTTTTTAATAAATTTATTTTTGTCTTTTTTGCTTTTGTAATTTCTTTGCTAAGGATTTGCAATAAATTTTATAGCTTAGCTACATCATTCTTTAAAGGAAAAGTTACCAAACTCATCGAATTCACGCACTGGCTTAGCAGCTCCTGCTTAAATCTGTCTACTTGTTTAGTTATCAGTTTTTTCCAAAGTGTAAATAATATAATTAGTTTGTGTTAGCTTTAAATTTTTCTAGTTTTTTTATTTAAAAAAATCTGCAATTTCAAGTGGTAAATTTTGAAAATAATACTCGTTGAGTAATATCCATTATCCAATTCTGAAGGTATGGATCACCCCCTAGACCCTGGTCGCTAGAAAAAAATGAAAGATAAAATTTGTAGTAAAAATATATTTAATTTTTTAAAGAAATAATGTTCTGATAACAATTTTTCACTCATATTAGGTATCTACTAATTTTTTGTTTGATAGTACTTGCGACTCTCTGACACAGGTTCACCCGCATTGACAACTATTCTTGCGTGTGAATATAAAATAAATAATGCCCTGGGGGGTATTCCATACCCTCCAGACCCCCCGGATACACTAGAATCGATTTTACGAAAGTAACTTAAACTTAGTTTTAACAAATATTTCTTGCCTGATTCACAAGATTTTCATTCTTGACTTCATTATAAATTTTATAATACTTAAATTGTTCATTAGGTACAGCTATGGTGGAAATATGATGTTTTATAATTATTCATTTAATTAAGATAAATACTTAATATAATTATTGTATTTGTTTCAAGACAGTGAAAGGTTTCCAGCTAATAAAATCAAACCAAAATATGCATACATACTCTGTGGCTTTTTGAAACCGGGGGGTCTGGGGGGTATGTAATACTTCCCAGTGCATGTTTTAGTTTTGATCTGGATGTAAAAACTGAAAAGTTATTCACTTGCCAATTTGGGGACTACGGATTACCCCCTAGACCCTGGTCGCGATCACATGTAAAATAAATTGGGAAAAATGGGAAAAATTTGAAAATCACTTTTTTAATCTCAACTGCAAGTATACAACAGGACACTGTGACAACTAAAAGCGCGGCTAAAACCACTAGTAGTAGGTACTCTGCATTATTTTATAACCACAGGAATAAAAATAATTTGGTTTCCGGCTTGTGGCGATCGTGGTAAAAATGACTGTTCTAGCTTGAACGACTAAATTAAAATAAATTCTGGGCATCATGGGCGTAAAATTTTTATTTACTCTTATGATAGTCGAAGATCGCAGAGGTCAATTTCTCTACTAGGTAAGGACTATTCGAAAGAATTTAAGAAATTTGTCAGCTAGCACACAAACACGTAAATTGTAACTTAATGTAATCCTTGACCACCCAAGTAAAGTAAGGTTATTTCCCACAGTTCAAAAATTCGACGAAAGGTAAACTACATATAGCATTATATTAATCTCATCCAAATGACCTCCTACCAACGTATTGCCAATTTTACTCAAAATGATCAAAACTATAAAAGTCTGCATTGGGTGCAGGTGGGTGGGAGGAGGTGGTCAGGGAGATGTTTTTACATAACTAACTTAAATTTTTTTTTTCAGTGCACGAAAATGTGCCTAATGAAGGATATTGAAAAACCAGGGTACTGCCCAAACTCAGAAGCTTTATCACCATTTTCTGCAGTTTGTTTGAAAACTTGCAATATAGACTCCCAATGTCCGAACATTTACAAGTGCTGCAAACACCAATGCGGTGTGACGTGTCAATTTCCAAAGGACCTCGAATTAGAAAAAGGTACCGTTTAAAGGATAGAAATTAATATTAGTAAAAGTCATGAGGATCGATAAGGCACACTGCTACGAAGTACTTTTAAAAAATAAAGACGATACGCCACTGCAATGCGCTGATCATAATTTTATTATTCTAATGAAACAGGTTTTATAGTTATCGATATAATAGCCCAGTTTTTGTGGCCCCAATCTTAAATTGCATCTTAACAAGACCACCAAGACTCTTTAAAAAGTAGGCGTAACGAGTAGTCTCGTGTATCATAATGAGAGGTAAATATGATAATTTCTATCAAGCACTCGCATTATTCAAAAAAATTCGTAATGTATTAATTATTATAATTAAATTAATTTTTTGAATTCGATTTAAATGCAAATATAGCAATCACGACTATTAATTAACAAGAATTTCTTCATCAAGCTAAATTAAGTCATTTCCCTCTCTTTTTAGTTTTATTTTTACAACCTGGTCTGTTCAAGCGAATATTAAAATAATTTGATCAAATTTCTTTTAATTTTATTTTAATATTTAAATATTTTAAATTTGTGTAGCCGTGCCTGAAATGCCAAAAAATGTAACAATAAGCGAACGCAGACGAAAAAGAACAATACAAATCAAATGGCTTTCTCCAAACCCATCAACACACGTCATCCTGTACGTGATAGAACAACGTTTCTACTTTGGTCAACATTTCATAGAAAACCGAATGAGCGAATGGACAGTCTGCGTGAGAACTTTAAAACCATCGGCAGTTTTGAAACGATTCGTCAAGCCTGGTAGGTGGTATCAATTTCGAGTGGCGGCGGTCAACGAAAACGGAACCAAAGGATTTTCAAAAATATCCGACCATTTCATTTCAATAGTTGGTAAATATGAATAAAATACAAGGATAATTATTGTGTTAATTAATTTTTAAGTTTGACGATTTTGAAGATCCACGTCCTCCGAAATCACCCCAAAATCTAACTGCTGGACCTCTTTTGTACGGCAACGGAAGTTTAAGCACAGAACTAAGATGGAAGTCTCCCAACTCGGATTTGCCCATCGATAAATACAAAGTCTTTTGGAGCAAGCGCCTCCATGGCGCTTCGGCGTTAGATTCGGTTCTTGTTCAACAGAAAATAATATCGAAGGTAAGAACAAACGTTCCCAGCGCAAAATTTTCTATTTTTTCAAGTAAGTACATAGAACTACAAATAATTTCAGTATTGGATTATTTAATTGTCAAATTGGTTTATTTATGGATTTATGGAATGCATTCGCACGCCACTGTGACCTCAAACGTTTCTGGTTGGTATAAATCCTTGAGAGTTTCCGGAAAGCTTATCACATCTTTGGGCGGTTGTTCTATATCTTCTAGCTGCTTCTTTTTTACCAGATAAATTTGGTATTTTTTCGGATGGCATCGAAAGCCACCATGGCATCTTTCCGTCTTGCATTGTTTTGATTCCACGTACCTGAAAGAATTAAACTTGATGCTTAATTTTCTTTTTATTGCTTTACCTTGGGTAAAATGCCAATCCTAGATCCAAAATACGATGTCCCATTTCGCAGGAGCATGAAAATACTTGATTTGAGTTGATCGACGGCGTCCTTATTGTTTTGTCTGATATTCTCTAAAAAGTTTTATAGGCAAAATTGGGGGTTTTCTAAAACTAAACAAATAAAGCCAACAATTTTTGACAAACTTACGTACGGTTGAAAAATGTACGTTTTGTATGGGGTCTCTTCTTCCATACTGTTTGATGTACGCCAATCCTCCACGTTCGTCTTCGCAGTCTTCTATAGAATTACTGTTGTAGCACAAATTGCGGTCGGAGAGGATTTCCTCTTCAAAGTTCTTCATATTTTCGTAATTATCTTCATTTTTAACGTCAAATTTGCTACTTTGAATTTGAGAACATAAGGATGCAAAGAACAATTGAAGAAAAAGTAGTATCTACGAAGATAGAATTTATAAATAAATTACTGTGGTTAGTGTTTTTCAGGAAACTTTACTTTATTATTTGCAAAGAGAGTGATCATGGTGAAACTGAAACGACAACTACGTTATCCCAATATTCGTTCCAGGTTATATATTTATTCCTCAACAATAGGTCCATTAAGATTTCTTATAGAACGTATCAGGTTGCTTGAGAAAATTAAATATTAAGTTACTACTAATTAAGATATTGAAGCTTTCGTAAACAACTTTGTTGGCAAAAAATCCTACGTAAGCGATTATTGGCTCGAAAAGAAATTTACGTTGTTAAACGGGTCCCGATTTTTTTTTAATTTTCTACCTTCAGTTGGCCATAGTATCTAACCTATTGAATTTTAAAGAAATTGAAAACTAGATTCTACACAAAATTGTTATGCGATTGTTGACCTTCCATGAATATAAATTGGATAAATTGTTGAGAAAGCGGTCATAAAAAACAAATAAAATTGTCGGACGGACGTTTCGGGATCTTTATTATCCCATCATCAAGGCTACCAAACAAAAACAAACAATTAAAATTTAAAATTAAAAATTAAAAAATATAAACAAATTGAAAGACAAATAGAAATTACAAATAAAAATAAAAATTGAAAAAACTTTAAATGAAATACTCACCTAAGAGGAGAAAAAAAGGAGGTTTGGACGTTTGTTTGTTGGAGGTTTGTTGAAAGACGGATAAGTTTTGGAAAATGGTGGCTTTCTAACCTCCATTTTTTTCCTCTAGGTCAATATTTTTTTTCTTTCATTTCATTTTAATTGTTTGTTTTTGTTTGGTAGCCTTGATAATGGAATAATAAAGATCCCGAAACGTCTGTCGGACAATTTTATTTGTTTTTTAATGACCGCTTTCTTAACAATTTATCCAAATTATGAATTCTAAACCTCTGTTGTCCAAAATTAACCGTCTTTTAGTTGCGGATTTAATTAAATAAAGGGATGGAATAATAAATACAATGAAATTTAGTATTTTTTGTTTTAAAGTAGATACCAATATACCAATAATACCTATGTGCATATAGTACATAGGTTTAGTTAAAATATTATGCATTTTACGCATTTATATTACAATCAGAGGCGAAACTACCGGGGTGCGGTGGGTGCGATGCACGCGGGCCCCCTGCTAAAAGGGCACCCAGTTGTACTGTGACCTTTTCAATTTTAAAAAAATTCTCAAAAGCAGGAAGTGCACAACTAGATGCTATTTGAAGTCCACGATTGCCATGCTATTAAACTTGTGACTTCCATACCAGGAATTTTACTATAATATTTTAGGGGGTGTTCCACACCCTCCAGGCCCCCCGGTGAGAGATATAATATGCTGTATAAATATGCACTAAACCATTTTGTTTGTATACAAATGATATGTAGCTTTATTTGTTCTAAGAGAATATAAAGTTTTCATATGAAAGTAAATCATACAACGTATACACACACACCTTTGGGTTTTCAAACCGGGGGGTCTGGGGGGTATGGAATACCCTCCAGTGCACCAGCAATTATAGTTAAAGGATTTTCCATTCCAGGAATTTAACTTTCTAAATGGTCTTACAATTACAATGTTCTGAGGGGTGTTCCACACCCCCCAGACCCCCCGGTGCGGTTTTTCACGGTTTAGTAAAAATAATCCATAGTAATAAGAAATTTAGTTTATCTTCTAGGTTTAAGTTTAAACCGAGTGCTTTGTTATAAGAGATCGGAAAATCGGATGGTATACATTAATCGATAACTTCCGAGTTAGTTAAAACTGGTAGGTATTCAGTTAGTTAGTTAGTTAACTCCGAAGTTAATCAATCAATTCATACCTCCCGAACCCCCAATCCTTTGTAAGGAAGTACTCTGTTTGAATTTCTAATATAAACTAAGGTTTCCGCGCTTTTATTCCTACGGATATAAAAAAATTTAAAAGTTAGTTACAACTTAGTGTAAGATACAAAGTGTAGGTGTCAATCCGGGGGGTCTGGGGGGTATTCCATACCCCCCAGTGCGTTTTAGAAAATGAGCTAGAAAATTAGGGAGAAATCTGGATACAAGTGAAGGGAAATCATAGCAGGCCCGTAGCCAAGGGGGGCACCTGGGAGCACGTGCCCCCCCGAAATTCAATTTCAAAAATGTTTGAAAGAAAATTGGAATTTCGAAAATAAGATTGGTAAAGAGATATATTTTAAAGTGGGAAAAATATTTTTGGAAGGGAAACTCCGAAATTTTTTTTATTTTTACGAGTGCCCCCCTCCCCCCGAAATAAAATTCTGGCTACGGGCCTGAATCATAGGAAATTCAATTTGATACACGGCTTTGTCTGAGTAATCTACCTTAATTCGGTAGAATAATTAAAAACTTTTACCTAAACCCTTACCGGGTTTACCTTTCGGCATTGATAACTGATTAACTTCTTGGCTCCAGCACGTTAGTAAAGTAGAATGGGTGTGCACCCCCTGACCCCCCGGATTGACACCTACACCAAGTGTTATACACTAAGTTGGTGTTAGTCGTCCAACCAAATTTAAATTAAAAATGTAAATCATCCATAATAATAGGAAACAGCGGCGAATCCAGAATTTTTTCAAAAGAAAAAATGAAAGAATTAATCTATGGTATTCTAAAGATTTCCTAAATTTCACAAAATTTCCTTGGGAAGAAAATAGCATTTTTAAGTTTTACTAAGATTTCTTAGAATTTCCCTAAAATTTGCTTGGATTTCTTTTCACTTTTGTATATCACGATTTTCCCTTCGGTTTTCCAGTTAGTACAAAACTAAGGGGAAATCAACGGAAAAATTGTGTGTACTAGTGAATGGAAATCTGCAAAAATTCTGAAACAGATTCTTAGAAAATTTGTAGAAATATAGAAAATCTCTATAAAAAATAAAGAAATCCATAGAAATTTCAAGAAAATCTTTCCAGAATATGGAAAAAGCAAAAATAAGATAGTCTATAATATTCTAGATTTCCTCAAATTTCCCTTTAGTTTTGCATATGACAATTTCTCCATCATTTTTGCACTTATTAGTAAAAAACAAGCGAGAAACATCTTGTGAAGTGAAAATGTGAAAAAGTCACAGAAAATTCTAGGATATTTTAGGAAATTTAGACAATCTCACAAAATTGAAAATTAAAAAAACTCATCTACTTATATATTTTTTTAAATATTTAATAAAATGAAATAGGGGGGGGTAGTTACTCGTCTGTATAACCGCTCTTGTTTGGAAGGAATTTTTTGGAAATCACTGGAATTGCATGGAAATCGTCCTGTATACAAATTTTTTTTGTTTTTTATAAAAGCAGGGCCCCCGTTAACAACTTCGCACACTGGTCCCTCACCTGCTTGTTACGCCACTGATTACAATATACTATTTGTTATATTTGCGGTTGTTATTAAAAATCCTGAAAAAATAAAGCTGAAAATAAATAATTGTTACAAAAATAATATTTATTAAATTCTAAATCTCTCTAGGTAACAATAATAAGTATATTATATTAATCACTCTGATTAAATTTTTTGTTGTTGTTCTCAAATAAGTAAATAAAAATTTAGTAATATAATATTTTATTTAAAGGTTAAAATTAAAAATAGTACTTTACGATATCAATTATATGCGGACAGCTTAAGATGTAATTATTTTTATTTTTCAGGACCAAACCAAATTCTATTTGCAAAATTTAGAGCCGAATTCTCTTTACTTTTTGCAAATTCAAGCGTTGTCCCAGTATGGCAAAAACAGGCTGAAAGGAGAAAAATCTGGCTTATTATTAAATACATCCAACTACGTATACGTAAACGGTGAGTCCTCACCAAGAAAAACAATTTTTCTCCAAATAATTTTTCATTTCAGGGTCTGATAATTTAACAAATTTAAACTTCAGCACAATAGAAAATCTTTTCCTACAAAAGTTGTGGTTTCAAAAGGAACTGCGAGCCCGCATAACTTGGAAATCGAAACATGGGGTTCAATGGTACGTCTTATCGTGGACAGGCGGTTCCTGTGGATCTTACAACGAACCCTTAAATACATCGTTAGATGCAACAACAAAAGTAAGTCGGCACAATTTTTGAAGCAAATTTGGAACATAATTTTTTCAGCAAAACTATTTTGATTTATACGATCTACAATTCAAATGCCGGTATAAGGTGACCGTACGATGCGTTTTTCCAAATGATGTGATATCTACCCAAGCGTCTTCAATTGTTTTTTCCACGCCATCCTGCAATTACTTCAAGATGCAACATCAAGATTTAATTTGTTAAAAAATTTATTTAAAAAATTTGATTAGGTAATACATTTTTGTTAAAAGTTTTTGTGGTAATCTACGGGAATTCCTAATAAAATGTTATTCCCAGCTGTACTTATGTAAATTCCACTTTGAAAATGTCATCCCTCTCCAGACGGTATATTGATCCGGAAGGAGCACTGCTCAAAATATTGATAACATGTCTAGCCAAAGTGTCCGGTCTGAAAGATTCAAGACTTTAATGTTATGAAAATTCAATAAAATAAAAATCTTACGATTGATAATATTGGTTGTCTATGCTGTGTTTGTTCATTTTTCGGTATGGCTCTTCCACATTATCTACGGTAGATTGCAAAATACTGGTTTTAGTAGCGCCAGGACAAATTCCAATTACTCGAATTTTGGACATTTCGTATCGGTCGCCCATTGCTCTTGTAAAAGATATTAATCCTGTTTTGCTGGCACAATACACCGGCATACTGGCGTACGCTATCAATCCACGTTTAGATGATGTGTTGACCACTATCGGATCGATTTTGCTGCTATATTTTGGAATGTATTTTTCTATCGCTAGCTTGGTACCCCTTACACACGCAGTCTATTAAAAAAAAGGTTGTAAGTTTAAAAGCTTAATTATATCTTGACATATTTACCAAATTCACTAAAATACTTTTTTCCCAATCTATCTCATTTACCACACCGGCATTGTTGAAAACCATGTCCAATTGATTAAATGATTTTACGGTGGCTTCGAACGCGGCTGCAATTTTTAACCATTTGAAGAAAAACATGTGAAATAGAAAAGTGTATTACCTTCCAGTTGTTTTGCATCTGTCACGTCAGTCTTGATGAAAATGGCACTTTCACGTCCAAACTCGTTTAAAATTTTTTGCAAAATTTCTTCTCCATTTTCGTCAATATCTACTATTGCGATAGCCTGAAATATATTTTTTTAATTCTGAATTATTTTTTAGAAATTTTGAACTATTAACCTTAGCTCCAGCGTACAACAGCTGTTTCGCTAGTGAAAGGCCTATTCCAGATGCACCCCCTGTTATCAAAGCAACTGAATTTTTTATTTCGAACATTTTTTTAAATTAATAGATCAGTTACACAATAAAATGAAGAGAAAATAGTAGCTAGGTGCATACCATTCACAATATACGGATTTTATTGTTCTGATAAGCACTTGACCAATTCTACCGCTAGAAGGTTCAATGATTTTATTGGTAGAAAATTTTGATTCTAAGTTTATATATTTAAAAACAAAATTACGATTATCTTTAATTTGTACTTTGCAATGCAAAATCAACATGTTATATCAACATAGCTCTGTTATCATCTTAAAATTCCTTTTTTTTTTCACTTTCAAATTTTCTTTCCCAAATAAAGTGATTTTGAAATGTTAGAAATATTTACATCAACAATCACTTTTTTCACTTTTTCAAAATTAGCTCAAATAATTTATTTATAATAATAGTGATTGATAGTGTGATGACACAATAAAATTTATATGACACAGAATGAAAAACAACGTAAATAAGATTACTACATTGTTTAATTGATTTATTAATTGCACAACTTTCTCTCTCTTCGGTCTTTTTTGTCCACTGCAGAACAATCAGCTTTTTTCCCGAGAGGACGGTTTTAGCATTTAAGCCCAACGGTTGCTTAATCCGGATTGGGCATACCTGCAACCCTGCTGTAATCAACCCAGGGGAACCCCCGACTTAATACTCGAAAAAACCTGGAGATTCTTCGCTGTAAGCTCAAAAATAATATTGATATTTTTTAAGTTGATAATTTAATAATTTATAATTAGTGTTTATTCTCAAAGTTTCAATAAAAAAAAATTTTAAATTGTGATTCTAATAAAGATTTAAAATTGTTTTTTACGGGCCAAGCCGGGTACGTAAACTAGTTGATGCATCTACTTCATCTTGTTTTGAATTTATTTGAATAACTACTACGATTGGAAGATAATACGACTTCGGTTCATTGAACATCCGGGAAAGTTCTACCGAAAATAAGTAGATAAACTATGCTGATCCTGAGTCACCTTACAGCGAAACTTTTCACAGATTTCTTTTTTGATTTTAACAAATCAGAATCAGAATTCAATACCGAATAAGTTACCAGACAGATTTTAAATTTAAATTATTGCACTTGGTGAGTATCTTTTATTGATTCTAAAAATATTTTATTAAGTTGTTACATCTGATTCGACTTTCTGAACTTCATCATTTTCCAACAACCAAATTGATGCCGATGGTGCACTACTTAAGAGGTTAACAACGTGGCCGGCTAAAATTTCCGGTCTGAAATTGTACTTTTAAAAAATAAAGTTTAAAAATACTAAAAACTCACTTTTGCATATATTGTTGTTGTACAAAATCTTCACCCATTTTACGATAATGCTCAGGAATTCTTTCAAATATATTAGACAATATAGGAGTAATTGTACCTCCTGGACAAATTGCGATCACCTTGATTTTGGTTTTTTCGTACAACATTCCCATAGCTTTCGTAAATGATATAACTCCGCTTTTGGAAGCACCATATACCGTAAAAGGCGGATTCGGTTTTAAACCTGCTATCGAGGATGTATTTACAACTATAGAACAAGCCGTTTTGCTGTACTTGGGCAAATATTTTTCTGTTGCCAGCATCGTACTCCTTATGCAACCGACCTTTAAAGTGCAAATCAAAAAATTGTTTTTCTAAATTTTTAAAAATTTACCAAATTTATGTTGATAGATTTTTCCCAATTTATTTCGTCAATAATGCCGGCATTATTGAACACCAAATCCAACTGATCAAAGGTTTTGATGGTACTTTCAAATGCATCTAAAAAAAGTTTTGAACAAATAAAAATTATTATATTTAATAAAATTGCCTTCCAGCTGTTGCGAATCTGCTACATCGGTTTTAATAAATATTGCGCAATCGGGTCCAAATTCATCCAAGAGTTCCTTTACAACATTTTCTCCGTTTTTGCATATGTCGACTAACGAAACAGCCTGTAATTGAACAAATCCCATAAATCTTGTGCAAGATAAGAATTGAGCAAATTGGCTTGTTAGGTTTGCTTACTTTAGCTTCCTTACGTAGCAGCTCTTTTGCTATGGCTAATCCAATTCCAGATGCACCACCAGTTATTAAAGCCACCGAACCTTTTACATCGAACATTTTGAGTAAATACTAAATCCAAAAATTAAATATTTGATATTTGTCGATATAGATAAAAATTGCTGATTTCATAAATACTCAGGCTCAAGTGGTGATACTTAAGATCCACAAAATAAAATAATTGCAACATTCAGCACTTGTCAAAATAGATAATTCACTTAGTGAGTGAGAGGTGGAGTAGATCTAGCGATTAGGGAATATAATAAAAGCGTGCACTGGGGGGTATTCCATACCCCCCAGACCCCCCGGTTTATCCTCATTATTTTCTGCCTCTTAAACTTTGTAAAAAAGTTGTAGAGGTTCCACAATATGGTTCAAGTTTTGGGCTTCGAAAGAGTTAGATCCACTGCTGGGCGCATATGTAAGTAATTTTATTTTTGCATATCCGGGAATTGAATATCGTTGATGGAAAACAGAAATCATAATAAAACGGGTCCGAGGTTAAACGTCCCAACTAACACCAAGTAGCCGTAACTGAGACGGGAACCTTGCATGAGTAACTATTACGTAACCGCTACTAAATCTACGACTTTGATGTATAAATAACTTAGTTGGAGTAATTTTTAGTCGCTGCTACGTAGTTGTCACCAATCGTGATTACTTTGAGGTTACATTACTTCGAAGTAACTTTACTGGTAGTGGGTAGCGTTGGGCGATATTCAAAAATCGATATCGAATATCGATAATTTAAAAACTATCGATAACTTTGATTAATCGACAAAGTTGATACCTGTTACCGTGTTTTGAGCCATCAACATCTTTTTGCTTTTCCATTGTATACAGACAAATTTACATCACGTTATTGAGGTGAGAACTGTTTTTTGCTGTTTACCGACGTTCCTAAACATTGTCTATCTTTACAGTCCTGAAGATGAAGGCCTAAATAGACCTTCGAAACGTCGACGATATAATATTGTTGTTTTATTTGGTGTCCGCATACCCAATATCCTGTTTCTTAATTTATGCAGTATCTGCTGTTGTTTAGATAAAACTTGTACATGAAAATGTTAGCTTTCAGTGGCGGCTCGTAATTACATCAATAATCCTCAAAGTAACATCATTTTAACAGTACCTAGTTTCCAGTTCTGTGTCTTCCAGCCATGACGTCACATGGGAGATTTCTCTTTTGTGACGTAATGGCAGTACTTACCTTTGGCTGGAAAATGCTTACCAATTTTCGGTAAAATAAATGTAATTCGCAAATCGGCCAGTAAGAGCTGCACGTGTGCTATAGTATTATTTTGTGGAAAAAATCCATGTAGCCCCTCCTTGACGAACAGCTACTGTATACCAATGTTAAATGTGTTTTAGATATCATAACTGATAATAAATAGTTATAATTTAATTTTTTTTCCGGCATACCAATCCAACACTGGATAACCAAACAAGGTAAGGTTTCATGTTTGCCTTTTTTTCTGCCGCCGGCAGAAAAGTAATATTAGATTTATAGTTTTATTTGGAGAAAAGTTACTTTTTGTTCTTACTGATCTAAAATAATACGCAATGAGACAGCTTTTATTTTGTTAATGCGAACAAATTACAAATAAAAAAATACAAAACAATTTTGTTGCTTTTCCAAGACTGAGTTTGCAATAACAATTTATTATTATTTTTTTATTAAAAAAACGGGTAAAAGCGGTTAAACCGAAATTTAATGCTCAGGACACAAAATTACGAAATTTTTACTAAATTAAAAAATTGTTTTTCTAATACTACATTGTGATGAGTAATGACCTTGTTATCCTTGATATTAAAAACAACTAATCTGCTTATTTAATATTTTAAATTAAACCAATGTTAAGGAGCAGGCAAGATACTTGGTGGAAATTCAGTCTGTTCGCATTTGGCATCTACTATTGTCCATATTGAGCCAGACGGAGCAGTCTCTATCAATCGAACTGTATGCTTTGCCACCACTTCAGACCTGAAAATTCAATAAAAATTATAAAATTTTTTAAATATTTACAACACTCACGATTGGCTGTTCTGGCACTTCACAACATTGTGGAAACGGGAGAAGTGTGGTTCGGGTAATTGTTCCGTTGTAAATTTTCCGATGTTTGTGTCTGTCTTGGCAGGGCATATGCCAATCACCTTGATGTTGGTTGCTTTATATCGAAATTCGCTACCCATGCACCTTGTTAATCCTACAATTCCATATTTCGTCGTGGTGTAAGCAGGAAGACTATCTTCCGGATATATTCCACAAATCGAACTGTTATTTACAACAACAGCTTCCTCCGAACTTTTGTACTGAGGTAGATACTTCTCAATGGCTAGCATGGTACCGGCCATAGTTCCACTCTGAAATAAAAATGTTTTAAATAGTTTTGCGTGTCGGAGTAGCCATGCGAACCAAGTTTATGGAAAAGCATCGTTCCCATTGGACTTCGTCCATCATTCCAGCATTGTTGATTACAATATCAAGATTTTTGAAAGTTTTCACGGTGGTTTCGAATGCATCTATGATTATCGAAACTAATTAACGAGTCCACTTTGATTTGGATATATTTACCTTCAAATTTCTTCCGATTAGAAATATCAACCTGAAGGAAGAGGATCCTGGAATCTCCAAATTCTTCATGTATGAGTTTAAGTTCTTTTTGAGCAGCAACGGCATTAACATCGATCATTACCACGCCCTAAAATTATACTGGATTATATTTACAAAATAGATAAAACTCATACCTTAGCTTCATTTTTCAGCAATTCCTTCACTAGAGCCAAGCCGATGCCAGAAGCAGCGCCTGTAACGATAGCGACCTTTCCATTCACCTTCATTCTACCTTATGAATGATAACTCTCAACGTTTTTCTATAATAAACCAGTTTTTTGTTAATAATATTTAATTAAAAGCAATTAGTTACGTAACTTCGTCTATCATGTGTGGTCTTATCTCATAAATATTTGTTGTTTATTATAACTACTAAGCGATTATTAAATACGCGCACTCTCAATGGTTGATATGGAGGAACTCGATATAGGGGTTAGGGAACGATCGGAGGCGGAGATGCATTCCATTTAGAAGACTGCGTCAGAAATCCATTATTTTCTCAAATTGTTCGATTAACTATTTCTCTTTAATCCATCCCTGTATATTGAAATACATTATGTATACCTTAATTACTATAATATTGACCATCGTTCATCATAAATACATTTACTAACCGCATTGTTAAAAGCTTAGTAAATTAATCATAAGCAATTAACTAAACTGGAACAAATTCTATAAATTTAATATTAAAATTCCAAATGACGTCGAACGTACTGTACAGTGTTAAACCAGTATTTTTTGTGTCGCGTTTGATTTGTATTTGGCCTTTCAAATGCATCAACAACGAAATGATTTTGTTATCTTTTTGCGAAAAACTCATCGGCTGTATCGTCACCGTTTTGCATCTTTTCGTGTTAACCTGGAGCTTATACAACCGACACAATAACCCGCGAGTTAACATTCACCTATCCGAAGATTTGCTCGACGAGCTTTCCACGATTT
This sequence comes from Cantharis nigra, assembly GCA_958510845.1. Lineage (NCBI taxonomy): Eukaryota > Metazoa > Arthropoda > Insecta > Coleoptera > Cantharidae > Cantharis > Cantharis nigra. Next base: position 44,271,495 of record OY294030.1, on the reverse strand, counting down.
CAGCTACCATGATAACACTAACAGCCACCATCTTAACCATCTTCAAATTCAACGGAATGAATTTCATCAAATTTTTCAAATGTTTACACAAAATTGACATGATGATCGAATTTCCAGAAGAATCCCATTCGAAAATTTTTCGTAAACTCAAAAACACATTTCTAATTCAACTGAGCTTTCTGGTTGTTGCTACTACGGTTGATAATTATATTTGGATTGCATCTAAAGGGTTTGAAATTTCCATATGGTATTTCAACTCAAACGCAATTTGCTTTTTCAATTCTGTAGTAATAGCACAGATTAACGCAAAAATGATTTTAATAAAAGAACGATTTTTACTGTTGAATAAGAAACTTGAAAACTTGGTTGACGAAAGTGCCGTCGTAATCAACAGTAAGGACGATAAATATATTCCGATTAAATCATCGGAAGAAGCCATTCGAAACTTCAACAGAGTTTTCGATATTATGTGTGATTTGGTTGAATCGATTAACAACAACCATGGGGTCCAGATTATAATCTTATCTTTTACTATCTTATCGGTCACCTTAGACAGTTTGGTTATCGGATTTGCACTTTTCCGCACCGAAATAGAGGTTGAAAATGCTATTTCGACATCCATGAAGTTTCTATGGTCTGCTTACTACATAGTAAGTGATGGTCCAGTCTAAAATTTGAAATTTTAAAAGTATTTTTTCAGATGTTAGGAATGTCGTTGACCAACAACGCTTCGACAACAATTAAGCTTTCGCAGCGTTCGTCCATATTGAGCCACAAGCTTTTGTTGGAATATTCCAATCGAATTGAAGACACAGAAACGTTGTACTACAGCAGAGAAGAACTTAAACTGTTTATTGACCAAGTCACATACCGAGATCCGACTTTTTCGGCCGCTGGATTTTTCACGGTCGACTATACCATGCTGTATGCCATACTAGGAGCTGTAACTTCATATTTTGTTGTACTTCTACAACTACAATGAGCTGTTTTTTAATTTAAGATAAACAATGCAAAGAAAAACATTATATTCAATTAAATTGTCATTTTTGTTAATTTGAATAAAGCATGTTCAGAAAAGGCGCTCTGTCGGGTACCCTACCTACACTCCATCCAGCCTGACCAGATGTGTTCAATAAAAAAGCAAAGTTAATTAAATTTTAGTTTTAAAAAAAAACGTAAAATCGTGAGTGTATCAACAAGAAAAATTTTTATATTTCATATTTTGGAAATTGCACGTGCTCGCATTCATCATTTACAATTTTCCACATAGAACCTGACGGTGCGCTGCCTATCAATTTAACTACATGCTTTGCAACACATTCTGGCCTAAAAATAAACAGCATGTAACGTTTTTGTAAATTTCCTATTTAAACTTACGGTTGATTAGGTGCTGCACTGAAAAACTCGTTGAATTTTGCATTAAACGGTTCTGGAACCTGCAAGAGCGAAACATTTCTTATTGTCGTTGCAGTTCTACCTGGACATATTCCAATCACTCTGATTTTATCGGCTTGATAACGCAAATCGCCACCCATCGATCTGATGTACCCCAAAATTCCAAATTTTGTAGCCGAATAAACGGGACACTCCTCCGACGGTTCCAATCCCAAAATTGAACTGATATTTACCACAATTGCATCATCAGAACTCTTATGCTTAGGCAAATACTTTTCTACGGCCAGTTTCGTACCAGCTATGCTGGCAATCTAAAAAGGTGATTTACTTATTTTTGGTTCCTAATTGATAACCACCTCGACTTACCAAATTTATGTAACAACACTTTTCCCATTGCGTTTCATCTATTATTCCGGCATTGTTAATCACGATATCGAGCTGACCAAAAATCTTGATTGCAGTTTGGAAAGTTTCTGTAAAATTCCCAAAAATTATTTATTTATTCAATATGCAAAACGAGAATCCTACCTTCTAATTGTTTTTTATCACAAACATCAGCTTCCATACAAAAGATTTTGGAACTTCCAAACTCCTGGCGTAACTGCTTAAGTTCCTTTTCGGCGACTGCCAAATTTATATCTGCCATGAGCACTCCCTAAAAATTGTATGCAAATTTTCAATCACTTAAACATTATTTTCCTACCTTAACATTGTTTTTTAATAATTCTTTCACATAAGTTAATCCAATACCAGAGGCGGCGCCTGTAACAAGGGCAACTTTTCCACTTACGTCCATATTGCAATAAGTATTTTAGAATAACATTTCAAGAGTTTTGTACATATTTTTATGGATTTTGCTTTATCTTATCTATGCTCCAAAAATCGCATCACATATAATTACTTTTTTTATTGATTGATAATAAAGGTTGACGAGATTAGTTTGTATTGCATTCCGTAGTTCAAAGTTTTTTAAACGTTGATGCATTTTTATAAAGCAGTTTATTATAAAATTTTTTAATAGCTGGTCCATATCTTTCCTATGGTATCTGTAGATATTTTGAAATTACCAAAATAATAAGGTCAATATCGATTTTCACTACTTGAACCATAAAATTATAAACCATATCCAAATTATCTCTGTCGGCATTCATACTTTTAAGATTTTCAAAAATAAACCAAGAGTAAAGGTTAGCTCAGGGCTGCTAACTCATCGTTCATCCACTTAGAGTGGCCAAATACTGAATTTAGATTTGAAAATTAAAGTTTCCATTTATCACCTTTTGCCCATTTTCCATTTGAATCTCCATATTATTTTTCCCAGCCGAAATTTTTTTTCAGCGTAGCTTTTCAAAGTATTCGACTTACAGCATTTTTATTATAAAGTAGAGGTCATAAGTTCAGATACTACTTGATAATGCAATCGTATTCTCTCTATCAAATCAACAATGCTAGGTCAAAGTATTTAAAATATTACTTTCGTTTTCTATACGAAACAGGATCTAAACCAAACTTTTACCAAAGCTAATCCAAATTATTAGGCATCATGGAGCTAACCGGAAAAGTTGCTCTTGTTACCGGAGCTGCTACTGGTATTGGTTTGGCTTATGTGAAAGAGTTACTGAAAAATGACGTCAAAGTAAGTGTTTACTTAACAGATTTACAAAATTTACATTTGATTTCAAAAATAGGGAGTCTTAATGACAGACACCAATGCGGTTGCTGCCGAAAAAGAGGTTCAAGTATTGCGAGAGGAATTTGGAAACTCCAAAGTTTCATTTCTAGTTGTTGATGTTTGTAATAAAAAACAACTGGAAGATGCCTTCAAAGCTGTCGTCAAGATTTACAACCAACTGGATATTGTAATCAACAATGCTGGAATCATAGATGAAGTCAACTGGGATAATTGTTGCTCTACAAATTTGGTAGGAACATCCCACTCGTTTTTGTTGTGGATTTATGCATTATAATTTTTTAGATTGGAACCATCTCTGGCACTATGCTGGCTATCAAGGAATATTTGCCCAAATACAAAAGTACTGATGATGCTGTTGTATTGAATACCAGCTCAACTTTGGGATTGGAACCGCTGGAAACCGTTCCTGTTTACACGGCTACAAAATTTGGAGTGTTAGGATTCACCAGAGCTATGGGTAACGATTTTTGGTACAAAGAAAACAAAATAAGAGTAATTGGAATATGCCCGGCCCGAACGGAAACTCCTTTGAAACAATTGTCAACTCAGAGAATACAGGAACCCTGTCGGACAGCATTTTTGGATTTCTTCAATTCATCATACAATCAACCGTAATTCTAATTTTTTTAATTTAATTTTAAGGAATACTTGATCCTTTAAGGTACTTTTAGGGCAAGCAGCGTGGCAAAGCATGTGGTCAATCTGATTCGTACTGCTCCTTCGGGATCAATATGGAAACTACTCAATGATGAATGTGAACAAGTTAATTTTGTTCCCTATGTCATATCATAATGGTTTATTGTGTTTTTGAGAAAATGAATAAAATTTGAGCAAATAAAATGTTTTCTTGAAAAATCCAAATTTTTTGAGTTTGAATCTCTCCAGCGCAATTTTCACAATTCAAAATTTTGAATTGGAAGTTAAGCTTCAAAAAAATACTTAACGCGGTAGGTACATTAGTATTTTAGTATTGCAGTAATGAGCCACTAATGGAAGTATGCATAATTAATAAGCTGGCTTTTAAAATTACAACTGTAATAATTAATTTTCAATTGCGCAATTAAAATTTTTATTGTTTTTCAATCTTACGAAGAGTGGTAGCTTACTAAGCTGATAAAAAATATGACTTCAAAAAATGGTAAAAAATTATACTCTGAGGAAGGTAACAGTTCAATTACAGTATTTTTTTGTATTTTTTTCAGAAATTAACTCGAAAGTGTATAATTACATAAAACCTCTCCACAAAGTGGGAAGATTTTTACAAATTTGGCCCTACAAGTATGTAAACAACGAAATCGTAACATCGATCACTGGCAAGTACTTATCCATTCCAACCCTGATGATTTTGACTGTTTGTTTCGGATATTCCACTATTGGAAAAATTTTGACCGATCAAGCATCATCTTCGTCCACCATAACGGATATCATATTTACCTTGCCACTCTACACCTTCGTTTTATTTTCAATTTTTTTTGCCAACTTCAGGCAGAAAGAATCCACCTTGTCGTTTTTCAAAGAAATCCAAAAAATTGACACAATACATATTTTTTCTGAAATTCCTTACGAAACCTTGAAGAAGATTTTATTTCGACGACTTCTAACCATTAATATTTGCACGACCATTGTGGTTTGTCTAGATATTTACTTCTACGCGAACATGGTCGGATTTGAGGTGGTCTTTTTTCTTTCTCAATATGTTTGTTACTATTTTGCAATAATGATTTTATTACAAATATGTACAAAATCAGATGTATTAAAAGAACATTTTGGTGTTGTCAATTTGAAATTGAAAAACGTTTTGAAGACATCTGCGACTACAAATTTGGGCGTGGATGTGTTAAGCATCCCCACAAATATCAGAAACCTTTGCAAAATTCATCTCCGGCTAAGCGATTTGATGGATACCGTAAACAAGATTCATGGTTTTCAAAGTGCAATGTTGCTTTGTTGCTTATTGTCGCTAATGTTACTTTCGTTAAATTTTGGACTATGGGCATCAATCTCCAATGAGTTCACTTATACAGAACTCAGAACTATAATAATCGTCGTGAAATTTTCATCAGTTTTAATATTTTTTGTAAGTAAAAATTTTTAATTTTGTCAGTTTTAATCGTATTTTTAAGGGTCCAGTGGTGATGATAACCAAATCTTGTTCTCTGGCTGCCGAAGAGTGCCAAAATTTGGGGTCCGTTGCTCACAACTTATTGGTCAATATCGAAGTTGGTACCGCTAACAAAAGTGATCACCTAATTCAAGATGAACTAAATCTTCTGATTCAGCAAGTTGGTCAAAGGAATGGAAATTTTTCGGCTGGTGGTTTCTTCAATGTCGACTATTCTGTCATTTATGGGTTAATAGGAGCTGTGACATCCTATTTTATCGTACTACTGCAATTCAAAGTGTGAATTACTTTAACATAAACTGTAGAAACTGTAGAATAAATCTCAAAATTTTGATCTAATATTTTATTATTTCTTTCAAAACCCAATAATATGTACACGATTGCGACTTATATTTTATATTGAATTGAGCTTTGCCATTGGAAAAAAGCAATAAAATAGCAGAGAACATTGCTGATAACAGTAAATAGCGCATCGTAATTCACAAGAAAAAATCCTGATGCTGAAAATTCAGGATTTTTTAGCATTATTGTTTGAGCAAACAAATTCAGTTCTCTTTTGTATAAAACTTTGCTGCTGCTTTGTAAATCTACCGGGATGGCGGTGAGCAACTTGTGGATCAAAATTCTCGTTTGGAATGCTTCATCTCTTGCAGCTACGCATTTTTTTGAAATAAAAACTATAATAATCTAAAAAAACAGCAAATACTAAATGAGACAGTAACAATCAATTTGGAAGTTTACCATATGCTTCAGAAATATAAAAATATGAGTTGCGGCTAACCCATATTCGATACCTTCTTTGGAATGGTGACTGCTGTTTCCCAACGCGAATAGCAAACCATAATACAACGAAAACAACATCAGGGAAGTTAGGCAATAAAATATAATCACGATTTGCATTCCATGAATTTTGCTATTCAATTTTACCAAATCGCAAAGTTGGGTATAAGCCTGATTTAAGATTCTGATACTTTTCGGTAAATCATTGAAGTATTCCACATTTTGCTTCAGTTTCAATCGATTCTGGACTATCACGTCCAACTGATGGTTAATATTTTTGAAATAAAGTTTCAATAAATCCGTCTTGTTGATTATTTGCAAAACGACGAAAATCAAACAACCATAGTTGGTGTAGGTTACTATGTGGTATTTTGCTTTGCCTTCATCGGCCACTTGGTAAATGTAAAGTATATCGACGGTTGATGACGAAATGATTATTATCGATATAACAACAATGGTCCAAGTTAGTTTCTTCCGTAACGAAAAGAACATTGACGAAGGAATCAGTAATTTATATTTATCCACATAATGGAGCTGATTAAAAAATTCCTGAGCAAATTTGCTTTGCTGCCAGTTCGACCAAGCGATCGAAAAAAATACAAAGATGTGCAATGGAGACACAAAGACTTCTTCCAAAACAAGTGGATTATATTCGATTACTGTCAGGTGATTAACTTTAAAGTAATAGCCCCATACAACCCAGAAAAACATTAATATATTTAAAGTGTGTTTCAGACCTCTTTCAATGAGATTTATTGACGACAATGATTTGTCCCGATTATACTCAAAAGGCCATAAACAAATAATTCGCGAAATGTAATACAACGGCTTTATACTTTGATGTACGTCCATTGTAACGATTTAATCATATCTAATCACTCCAATATGAAATTTGATATGATAATCAATATGGTATGATTAATGCATTGAAGCTTTTAACAGAATTATCCCATAAACGATTACTTACTAAACGAACACATTAATTTCCAAAACATAAAATGGAAGTAATTTGTTTGTTCCAAATTATTTTACAAAGAAAATTTTATTTAAATAGGTTTTAGTGAATATAAATATCAACATTCGTTTGTTTTTGCGGCGTTTAGACCGCTCAAACTACTATTATATTATTATACTATTTATAATATATTGCGATGTCCTGATAATGATTGTTAAAAATTATTTATTTATAAAAATGTAACATCCTGGCCACACGTAACAACGCCAAATAAATGTTTCATCAATTTTTTACGAGGATGAGACTTGTTTTTTCAGTATTTTCAATTTTAAAATTTTAAAAAATTCAAAAATTTAATTGTTAAAGACAGCTTAATATGCTGATAACAACCACATGCTGGCTATCGTATCTGCTTTTAGTTTGCCTCCAAATTCTGAATTAAATTTTACAAATTTTGTAGTTTACCTTATGAATTAAGTATACCTACCTTTGCGAATCCAAATTAAATTTCTTTTCAAATTATCCAAATTAATTGCCAATCTAGTTATCACTTCCAAAATTCTTCCAAAAATCATCCAATATCGTCCAAATACGACGGACGATGTAATTAATAAATCTTTAGAAGAAAAGCAAAATCCTCATCCAATGTTGAATAAGTGTAAAAGAATTTTGGGTTGATTGGAAACTGAATTAAACAAAAATAATTTGCTAAGCCGACGTTTTGGAAAATCTATTTTTCCATCTTTAAGACTATAATATAGAGATAACAAATGAGCTCTGTAATGAGACAAAAACGCAGATTGCACTCATTTGTTTTAACAACAATTCAACATCTGTATTTCATCGTATTGATGAACAAATTCATAAATTCAATGCTTTTTTCCATAAATACTAAGAATTTTTCGTCGATATAATGAATTCTGTTCATCGGCTTAAAACTGATGAATTTTTTATCAATTTTTTTTTCAGTGAAGACTACGCAATTCAATTCTACCATTATGTTCACTAATCTATTTTAGAACACGACAGTATACAATACAGTACAATAATAGTCCTACATTATGAAGATGTATGACTGTCATTTGTGAACTTATCATTTTTACTTTCCCATTTATTTTTAAATGGATTGACGTGGATCGTTTTTACATCTATTGCTCTTCACTCCTTCCTGTCTTTTTACCTTTTTCTGCCAGTCATCGACGTCTATGCTTCTCAGATCTTCCATCACCTGGTCGTACCATCCCAATTTCCTGATAGTGTGACCAAACCAGACTGAAGTCTGGTCGTCCGCTTTACTATATTGTACCTGTCCTCCCAAGTAAAATTTTGTACTGAATATCAACTGCGAGCACATGCTGTGACAGCGTAAAATTCAGCTATTGAGCTGCGTCAGCTGCTGATATTTAGTAAAGTCAAAAGCTGAATCGCTGCTGAATTGCTAATTTGGCGGCTGAAAACCAGCTGAAATTGCGCTACATCAGCTGTTAAAAATGCCGAATAGACTGCTTTTCAGCCGCCAAATTAGCAATTCAGTAGCTTATCGTTACATAATCAGTTTATATTCAGCGCTGAGGCAGCTAAATTATCGAAAAATAATTAAATACTCACCACTATATTATTCATGCTGTTTTTTTCAAAATTTTCAAATAGAAAAATTACTTTCAAGTCAGCCCTTGGTAATATTAAAAATAAATAATATTTTTATTTTTGAGGATTGCATTAATTAACCATTCTTCTTCTTCTTCTTCTTGTGAGTGCCATACACTATGCAGTGCGCAGGCGATTACTTGGCTAAAGCCAAGATGACGTACTAAGAAATTTAATTAATGTAGAAGTTTCCCGTTGCCTTTCCCACAGCCCACAGATATATTTTGGGCTTTAGATCGCAGCAGTGTATTCGATGCAACCAGGATTTGAACCGCGGTTGTCCGCTTCCCAGTCGGCCGGAGTAGGCTTTCCAATAGTGTTATTAAAGTAAACTTAAATAATAAGTTAAAATAAAATAAATTCAGCTAATTTGCTGACGCTGAATCACAGCTGAAGTTTTAGCTGACGCAACAAAGTTTCAGCTTGAAATTGGTTGACGCTAAAAATTAGCTGAATTTTAAGCTGACAGACCGCAATGGCAGGAAATAATTTGCTGACAAAGTTTTCCGGCACAAAATGTTACTTGGATTTCCTGATAGTGTGACCAAACCAGCTAAGCTTCAGACTTAGCATGAAGCTTAGCCTGAAAGTTAGCAGCTTACAATTTGAAATTTAACTTGAGGCATAGCTTGAAGTTATGCATATGTTACCGTGAATGACGTTAATTGGGCATTGATGTCATTGTCCGTCCATTGACGTCATTGCCCATTTACGCTAGTCATTAACGTCATTGACCGGCCATTGACGTCAACGCCCGTTAACGGTGAGCAATGTTGTAAATATTTTCATCTGATTGTAATTTTTATGTCTTTGGCCGGCCAATGACGTTAATGGCCAAAATGGATTAGACAATGATGATATTATAGAATAAATACTATAAGGAACAGCAAACTGGCGATGCACTTCAACCCGGGACAATTATTTGTCGTACGCGCGTTTTTCCGTGTAAATGACAGCAACTCGGCCCTTTCCTTTTCACGGCCTCATAAATGTACATGGATTTTTATTTAATTTGCACAAACGCAAACTTGTTTTAGAGTGGCCCGGAGGAAAAATTAATTTAATTTAATTAATTAATTTTACAGTTGATTCGTGATTTGCCGTGGTTGCACCAGCCAAAACTGACCCTACGCAGACCTTTACTATGTTCCGGATCGTTTTGGCTGGCGCTTACTCGCTACAAACATCCCTGAAATTAATCCACCTCGACTGGGAGGCCAGACCTCTACAGGGAAGTCCGAATTCGGCGAAGTACGAAACTTCGGAAACGGCTATCACTAAGAGTAATAGAATATGGAATCTGTAAAATAGTTGTTTGCATTGGGCATTAACGTCATTGCCCGGACAATAATGTAAAATGTCAACATCGCCCAAATTGCATGGGCATTGACGTTATTGTCCGGCCATTGATGTTAATGGCCGAATTGTCATCATTGACCGTAACATATTGTTATATACATGCTATGCTATAATAGCTTAAAGCTTAAGCTTTAAACTTAGCCTGCAACAACTGAACCAACAAATTTTTAACCAAAACTTTACAGATATCCTTCGCCGTTCAAATGCAATTTGAATAATTTAACAATAGGTAACAGGTACACACTGATACGTTTGTTTTAAGGCAAAAATAAATTTAGTTCAAAATTATTAACAAGGAAAAATGTAAATTTGTTATATAGCGGTAAATGCAATAACCTCTGCTGTATAATAAGTAGTGTGGAAACTGTGAATAACTCTCCCCTTGATTTTGAAAGTAAATTATTTTCAATTGATTGATTATTGAAATTGAATAAAATAGGAAAAATCCATAATTAATTAGCAAGATTATACAACAATTTTAGGAGTCTGTAAACAAACCTCATTTAGACACAAGTGTCTTGGAAACGCAGATAGTACTTACCAAACATGGCAAATCAATAACTGAAACTATCATACCAGTGGCCGCTCGTGGCTTTTTCATTCGAGGAAGCTAATCTTAAAGAATAGATTTCTCAAGATTTCCCAGAATTTCTTTCACCTACTTCTTCAGTTATTTTATTTTCTAATATTTTCTTGGGTTTCCTTTCGCTTGTACACCAGATTCTGCTCTCAGTTCCATCCCAGCCGTTTTTAAATAAAAAAGAATTAACAATTCATATCCATCTTTTGATAGTTCCCACAATGGAAAATCCACTTTTCCATTTTTTTATATTTTAACAGTGGTCCTGAATTTTAGGGGAGGCTAAGCCTCCCTTGCCTCCTCTGCCGAGCCGCCACTGTATCATAGAATATTAGAATAATTCAAGTTGTACAGGGACATTGAAAACTTTTATAAGAAAATACTCCAGAGTGCATCCCTCCTCTGATTTTTCTATTGACCAGCAAATCAATTGCTGGAGACCGACAACTACACAAATTTAATTTTAATAATCCCATAAAGCAACTTTGTGATTTTTCTAATTTAAGAAGAAATAATAAGAAATATAATATAACTGATAAGAAAATATAAACAGGTACATTCAGATACCTTTGTTTTAAAAGTTATTAACTTTAGTATTCGGAATAAAATGTATCCTCAAGTATCCTTTTTAATTTATTGCATTTTTCTTCAGTTTGAAATCAGCACTTTTTTTATTGGTGCGTTTTTTGATTTGGGCATATCTTTTGTTTACTTTTCGTTTGTTTTAGTACCAAACGAAATTTCGGATATAGAAGAACATTTCGTCAACGAAGATATCGAATATTTAGTATTCAACGTGAGAGTAACGTGGTCCGAAGCCGAAATAATATGTGAGTCGCACGAAAAGGGATCATTAGCAATTCTGGATGCGAACAAAATCAGCAGATTTGTAGCCGAAGCTTTATCGGAAACAAACATGGATCTGGACAATCTTTGGATAGGAGCACGAAGAAGAATAAACTTTACGTGGATTAATTCCCAAAAGATTCTGGCCGATAGATTTCTTGCCATCAGAGGAAACAGTTTTGTCAACATCGAGAGAAATTGCTTAAGCTTTCAGCGTAGGAATCACGACCTACCCAATTTTATAGACTTAGAATGCGGGCTAAAGCGTCCGTTCATATGCCAAAGGGGTATGTTTCAAACCTGCACTTGTAACAAACTGGAAATGCGTTTTTCTAGCTTATAAGAAAATAGCCGACGGTTCAATGACAACTCCGGAATGGATTAAATCTGGAAAATATCTATATGGTATTTTTTACGATGAAGTAAGTTCCTGATCCAGCATTTCCATTATCTCAAAGCTATAATTTCAGAAAACCTGGAAACAATCTGTTCGGGAGTGTCGCAGGAAGCATGGAGCATATTTGGCGTCGTTTCGTAATTTTGAAGAAGTTAAGTTACTGGCAAAATTTGCACTTATTGGACGTCCAAGTAAGTACCTCCAATAAATTTTGCATTATTTTATCTCCAAATAAATGCGTTAGGTTTGTTCAATGCTTGGATTGGAGGACATTTTAAGAAAGATGTTTGGAAGTTCGTTTCCAATGGTGCTGTTATTCCCGACACTATTAACCCAAACACGTCGTTTCCGCCTTGGAGACAAGATAAACTTAGAAAGCATTCCGGGTGTTTGCTATTGGATCGTCATCTTGATAATAACACAGTTTTTATAGAAGCACGATGTGAACGGAAGCGAAGCTACATATGTACTAAAGAATTTAAATCTCCCAGTTTTAGCGTTTTTGTTGACAATGGTACTGGCTACATCATGTTTTATACCAGAAGAAGTTGGGACGATGCATTTCAGACATGCAATAATTTAGGAGCAAAATTAATAAAAATTTCTTTTGAGAATATCCATCATGTTACGTACATGATGGGCGAAAACGCTACCAGTACGTTTATGATATTTCTTTGCAGGCGCGGACTGGCATAATTTTTTCAGGGGCCCGGCCAGCACCCCTGGCCAGTCCGCCCCTGTTGCTTTGTTTTTGTTTTTAGTTTGACATAAAAATGTTTGCTAGATATACGACATATTTGGATATCGGGAAGATTGTCCAAAAGTGGAAGCTATTTTTATTGGGTGTACGACAACGAAACCATACCATCGAATAACGAAGGAATTATGTATTTTCCACCTTGGTACGACAACGACTTTGATAAAAATTTTGCTTGCTTGAACATGGATCGAGAAAACCACAATGTTCCAATATTCTATGGGGCTGCATGTAATACACCCCAATCATTTATTTGCGAACAGGGTAAGTACAAAATAAAAAATAATAACAAAGATTATATTTGAAATTTTAGGCGATCTTACAAAATTACCAAAACCCTGCGAAACTGGGAAAAATTGTAACCAAAGAGAACAGAATTGACAATATAATTATATAACATAACAATAAATACATATTTTAAAATTTTGTTTTGGATTAATTTCGCGCTTTTCATATCAACCAATCGCAAGGCGTAAAATTTTTAATTTAGGTACGTGAGACACAGCTGCCCATTGAAATTAAAAAAGGGAATAGGGAAATGGCTACCCTAATCTTGTTTTGTAAATTATTGTGTTTATAATAATAATTATTAATTTGGTGAAAAACTATTTATTTTAAAATTAGTTAATCGTAAAACGCACGATTAATTTACTCAAAGTGTAAAATGTAGTTGACTGAAATTTAGATTCAAATTTTAACAAACTTTTATATCTAATAATGAGGCACCTGGAAGTTGCAAATTCGTTGGAATGCAATCCCATGCATTTCGATATCAAAGTGGAAGACTTACAAAACATTCAAGAGATAAAGCAAGAATTGCCCGGATTTATTTTATCCGATTGTGATACTATAATAAAGAATAATTTTCAAAATGATAGTTTAAACGATTTAGATTTATCGTTAAGTCCTAATAGTAGTATAAGTGAAACGTATGATTTGAATTTGAAACAAACTTTGACGCCGAGAAGAAGTAGACGGAAGGCACTGCAACCGCAAAGGGCTATTCATTCGGAGGTAAGTCAGAGTGGCTCTATTGGTAACAGTTCCGAATGCTCACAAGATGCATCTGACAATATATTTCTTAAATTTATCGGACACGATGGAATAATTTTGAATTGTAAAACCGATTTGTTTATGTCTGATTGTGAAAATGATGTGGACCTGCCCGAAGGTGACGACTTGCTACAAGATATCGACGAAGAGAATATTTTTAAGGGATTACGTGAAGAAACGAGTAAGTTTAGTTGGCTTGTAAGCGGGTACAGAGGGTTGATTGTAACTTTGTAGATGGCGAAAAGATTGACGAGGAAATGATTGATAACGTGAAAGAGGAATGGAGGTCTCACTGGGGCATCAAATGTAATATGTGCGAACAAGTGTTTTCGTACCGCATGGAATTTGATAAGCATTATCGTGATAATTATGGAATTGTTCCAGTTTATACTTGCTCATTTTGTAATAAAACTACTGAAAAGTATTCCACTTTTCGATCTCATTGCTACAGGCACATAACCGAAGGACGTTACAAGTAATTATTATTTTCTTTTGTTTGGGAATTTATTTTTAAACAAAGCATTAGTCCAGGCAATAAAGGGGGTCTAGAGGGAAATGTCGAGATCCCAATTTTTGACTTGGGAGCTGTGTTTGGACTAGTTAAGACGTAAACATACTAAAAGTCACCGAACTTATGAGATGTGGGGGCTACAAATGAGTTTCTGAGTTTCGGTTTTTTGTTTATATCTCGAAAACGGTTAGGCGTAGCCAAGAAAGTGTTCTTGAATTGAATTGAAGCTGATAAAATTTTTTACAAGAATGTTTCTATTTATTTTTGACATATCTCTCAGATTTTGAGCTATAGAGTAGGAATCAACAAGTCACTCAAATTATTATTAAATAAAAAATAGTGTTTGAGTTATGTAATTCTAAAAATCACAAAAACGACACTTTTGGCCTACGCTCAATCATACAAAATGTTATAACTTCAGTTCTATCAGTCCTACGGAGTTGTGTGACAGCTCTTTTAAAGAGGATTTAGGGCTTTAATTTGATTCTAATCTTGACCACTTTCTAATAAAAATAAATTATTTTGAAAATCTCAAAAAATGTTTTTGAAAAAAATTAATGACTAGAGTGCCGCCAGACAAATTAATTTGAGAAGCACTGATCTACACCTTTGTTTTAAGCGTTTATTGCCTGGACTACATTGATTATTATAATAATGAAGAGTTCTCTAAACCTATCATGTTTATTGATTTCTAATATTTCCTTTGTCAGTAGTAACTAACCTGACGTAAGTCTGGTAAAATCGGGAAATTTATTTTAAAGAATTTACTTAGTAAGAATCGAACATTTTTGCAGATGCCAAGAATGTCACAAAGGTTTCAGTTTGCAAAGTATATTACATGTTCATGTTTTGTCACGGCACACGAAATCCAAACCCTTTGTGTGTGAGGAATGTGGGAAATGTTTTGTCACAAAACCGGGGCTTAAGATACATCAAAAGAAGCACAAGACTGAAGCAAAAGAGGACTACCCGTGTGTGGAGTGCGGAAAAATTTTGCATACCAGAGGTGGCTTGACATCTCACATGAATGTTCACAGATTGGGTCGACGGTTTATGTGTGATGTTTGTGGTAAAACGTTCACTCAAAAAGTAAACATGCAACAGCATGTAAAGCAGCACACCGGAGATAAACCACACACATGTGATAAGTGTGGAAAAACGTAACTAAACCAAATTTAGCTTTTCTTTCTTATTAACACTTGAAATTTTTAGTTTTGCTGAAAAATCGCACCTCTCCAGACATTACAGTTTTCACAGCAGTGCGAGACCATTTAAGTGTGATGTTTGCCAAAAAATGTACAAAACCGAACGGTGTTTAAAGGTCCACAGTCTGGTACACGCAGCTGCAAGGCCGTTTGTGTGTTCCTACTGTAATAAAGGGTTTTTAAGTAGCACAAAGTTAAAGGTAAAATTAAAACTTCTATTTAATATTTTGTAGCCTTAAACCGTTTGTTTATAGCAACATCACAACATTCATACCGGCGAGCGTCCCTTTAAATGTAAATACTGCGAGCGCACTTTCACAAATTATCCAAACTGGTTAAAACACACCAGAAGACGGCACAAAGTGGACCACAAAACTGGAGACAAACTCCCACCAAAAGAACCTAAAGAGGAAAAACCACCAACACCGGTACCCGTTCCAGACGTTTTACAACTTCCAGTTAACTCTGACTCACTGCTAACTGATTTTGTACCTCTCAACAAAACTGAAGACATTTTTTTTCAGCAAAATTTGATTAATTTGTCCAATTTTGATGATCGATTTTTGTTTCCACCTCAGTTGGATCTCTTGTCTGGTATAAAAGAATTATAAATTTGTATACAATTTTTTTAATTTACTTTAATGTAGGAACGTCGAGCAATGCCAACTTCATCAGTCCGTATT
Source organism: Cantharis nigra (assembly GCA_958510845.1). NCBI lineage: Eukaryota > Metazoa > Arthropoda > Insecta > Coleoptera > Cantharidae > Cantharis > Cantharis nigra. Next base: position 44,255,512 of record OY294030.1, on the reverse strand, counting down.
TACAAATGCAACTGCCAAATAATCAACTCGGATTACAACAAACTATTCAAACTGCGAACATACAATTTGCAGATATGATCCATCCCACCCTTTTGCACCCTTTGCAATGTGATTGAAGATTGACAGAAAAATTTTTACTTAAGCGTGTAATAAGTTTAATTTATCGTACATCACGTATACATTCCAAAAATTACTATAAGATTTTTATTTTTGATATACAAGAGTGAATGTGTGTTTATTTCTAAGTGTGCTTAATCGTATTGCATGTTTTTGTGTTGAATTATGTTACCATTTGAAATTTTCTTTTGAAATTATTAATTTTAAATTGGCCAAATTTTAGCCTTGTACATATTTTTGTATTTAATTCTTGTGAAACCTAAATTGTACTGTGAAATATGTTTTGTATGAAGTACTTTTTGTATAATTAGATACTTAAAAAATAAAATAAAAAAATTTCCATAATTTTTTAAATTGTTGCAGACTCTTGAAAAACCAATAAGGATTAAATTTTTGAAGGCAGATCGGGAAGAAGTGAGACACAAATATTATGTTGGGTAAAAATCTGATTTTGGATTTTTTTCATATTCATTGAATATGTTATTTAGCTTTTATTAAAACCCTAAACGAAGTCTATAGGCCCAACAGGTACCTCGTTATTTTAGAAAAACAAAAAATCCTCGGAGGGACAGATCGGAGTGAGTGTAACATTTAATTGCCATGAATATTCATAATTATTTTACACTTATTACTATTATTAGTAAAAATAATGTATGTATTTACTCATCAAATTTAAAATAAGCGGCGCCTGATCGAGTTTTTCTTCAACGGGATGGAAAAGCAGGGGATTACCATCAAACAAGCAGCAGAGGAAGCTGACTGCGTAATTGTCCAGTCAGCCCTGGAGAAGAGAACTTCATATGAAACAGTTGTCATCATTGGAGAGGATGTGGATCTACCAGTTTTCTTAAATGGATTGGGCTCTAACGTTGACAACGTGTTCTTCCGGAAAAGTGGTAGGGGTGAGGCTAGTTGTCAACAATCCAACTGGGGCTGGAGTAGGAGCAACCAGGAGCTCCTTCCCTTACAAAACACTACAGACCCCGCCCAACAAACTCCTCAAATTCGTTTCTTGCAAATGCCGCAAGGGAGGAACTTGCTCATGCCAAAAAGCAGGACTGAAGTCGAAGCAAGACTTGTATGAACGTCGTCCCCGTTGAAATCGACAACACTGACGACAAGGAAGATCTCGACAGACCCTTCCTATCACTTTCTCATCCTAAGGATTAGCAGCACACGAGAACCAATTTGAACTCTCCAAAAGATTCCGGTTTTGATCGAGAAAAAGTTGCGGAATTGTGAAATCTTCAACAGGTTCATTTTGAAATTACCTTTTTTTTTAGAAAATTTAAGATATTTGACAATAACTATTGGTTCCGCAAATCGTCAGACTCCAATAATTTCTGTCACTACCCCGATTTCCCCAATTTTATATTTTTCTAAGATAACGAGGTACCTCTAGGGCCTACAGACTTTATTTAGAGCTTAAATTAAAGCTAAATATCTGCTCTAAATTTCATATCCAATGGATTTCCTCGTATAATGAGTATTACAGCCAATAATTAGCTCGATATTTTTTTTGGGAAAAATCACAATTTTGAAGTTCTGTATCTTGGGATCTATTGGACCTAAAATATTGGGGTTGGGCTCAAATTGTTTGAAATGTTCACAGCTTCAAAAAAGCATCCTTGCAGTCAAAGAATTTCCAGGTTTTTCGAGCACCACGAAGTTAGCACAGGTCTTTCAAAGCTGCAAACTTGGTTTTACAGTACTGGTAGGTACCCTAAGAACATAGCACAAAATCAGAATTTTTTTTCTATGTTTGCCATTTTTTGTCTACCATAAGTGGTCGTAATTGCATGATTCGTTCTATTTTATCTATCTGATGTTTTGGTTTGACAATTTTAGTGCAGACCTTTGCTGAGTTAAATTTATTAAAATACTTAATAAATTTTCACCATAAATCCATGTCCATTATGAAGCATTCAGAGATAAAAACAATTCTATCAAGTGCTAATATTAACTGCACTCATTCCATTTATTTTAATCTACTGAATCACTGCAGAGTATTCAAATACTTAAAGTTCATCAAATGAAATTATTTTTAAAATTTAGTATCTAAAATTGTATTGTCAGGCATTTTTTTAAATTTAAAATTAAATATTTCAAGTGCAAAAGTCAATAATCTATTTTTACTGTTTCACTTGCGAGAATTTGAAAAAATTCATCAAATGCCAGCACTTGGTACCTATGTATTTTTCAATAATGAAAAATATGGAAACCGATAATAATAATTACCTATTGAATTCTTTATCCCCATCATAGAAATGGATCCATTCATCAAAAAAGATTTTTGTTTTTATTATTTATTTTCAAAATATTTTATTAAATTTCTAAATAACAATCGTGGATTATAATTACAAATCGAGTTAACAATTATTATCTATCCTTAATGATAGGTTTAAAAAATTATCCTTTTAAAACAAATAGTTAACAGTACAAGCAAAACATATTTGCTATTAGGAATCCCTGAAGAATTATGCGGCAGTGGACTAACTTTCCTATAAACCTTACGCTCGTTCAATTTCTGGATTGGTCTGTAATTCGACCTGAGAATTCCGACGGTCGAATGGACTGTTTTAAAATGTTTTAACTAAAAAACAAAAATTGTTGCCATATTCATCAAAAATATTGAAGCCACTTACTTGTTTGTTTGAAATCGGCAAGGTATTGCTGAAAACAGTCCAAATTATGGATTCTGTGCAATTTGGCGTTGTTAAAGATCCTTCATATCGGTAAAATCCTGCTACGTCTCTTGGCATAAAGTTTCTTAACTCAATTGCATCGATTGGCCGAAGAGCTTCCACGTGTTCTTCGACGTCTTCTACAACTTTCATAAATGGTTCCAATTCATCATCGTCATCGGGAGAGAACTGAAATTTTTATTTAAAAAACCTTTTATAAGCTTTCCATAGCTACATACATCGTATAATGCTCCCAAAACAGCTACTCCACCTGGGTGCAGCAGAGCACTCCACAAATTTTTGTACTCTTCTGCATAATGGACGAAGTGAACTTCTAAGGGAAACCTTTTTCGAAAATGGGATTAAGTCCAGAACAGTTTTGTGAAATTTGTATAATACCTGTAGTTGTTAACGGTGTGTTCGGATCCTCCCCAATGAAAGTGCAAGTGATCAAAAACATATACTTTGTCCAAACCTCCACCACTAAGTTTTGGTACTGCCACCATTTCGGAAGTTTTTAAAGCAACTGCAATTTGTTTGATCATTTAAATGGTCGACAATATAATAAATAAACTAAACCTGAATGGCCATTGTTCAAAACCGTAGCTTTCAGGTTGATATTGTAATTTTTAAAATTAAATTTTTCGAATGTTTTCACTACAGCTTCATCTTCGTTGATATTGATAGGGGATTGTTTCTGGCCAGTATGGCACAATTTGGGCCATTCCGCTGTAACAGAATAATGAAAGCTGATTTTTTACATAAGAAAATATAATATCTCTGAGGGAAAAAATTACTTTGAATTAAAAATAATTATTTTGTATTGGAAAAACAGTAATTATTTTTTATTTAAATCTTAAGTACTACCTAAATGACCGAATAAACTAAAAATATTTTTTTATTGGGGTTAAGTAGTCAACTTGAACATTTTAGATAAATTTGGCAATATCTTGTCAAGTACGATTATATCATTCAGTGTCAACGATTCCATTAGTTCTAATGGAAGATTGTAAATAACTGATTAAACTTATTATTAACTTATCGCAATAATTAAAATGAATTATTGTTTCAATAATTATTATCAAAATTGCTAATGTAATTGCACCAATACAAACAATAATAATTTATTATTGCAATAAATTGTATTTAACTGCACATAGAAAAGTCAGTCTAGCACTGACAATTAAACTTGAGTTTTAATTAAATTAGAAAAATTAATTAACTATTATTAGTAGGTGGTTTCTTAAAAATTACCCATTAAAAAATTGCTTATGTTGAAAATTTTAAATAGAAATGATGTCTTTTTATTTTTTTGATATTTTCAATAAAATGCATGTCGATTATAATATCTTTGCCAAGATTGGCAAATACATTTTATTACAACAATGATTATTTATTATTTATTTATATTATTAAAACTGAACAGTTTTATAGCACTGAAAATGCTAAAAATCCAAAAATTCATTTTATGAAATCAAATAAGTGCTGTTATATTTGTAACATTCATTCTGCATTCCTAAGGCTACGCAAACCTGTGTTTTTACTGTCGATAGATTAGGAAAACGAATACCATTACTTTTGTTACACTATCAGTACGTGAAAATTGATTACAGTTTATTGAGTTTCAATTATAACAGAAGTTTAATTTATTTCTAATTAAATAAATTGGTTTATGAAAGTGCGCCCGATAAAATTGATTGGAACAATCATTCCATGCTAGTTATAATTACCATTATGAGATCAATTAATATTGTATGAAATTAAAAAAATTTAAATAATTTTTACAGTAGAAAAAAAGTCCTAATTTTGGAATCAAGAATTCTCACCCAAAGATAACAATTAAAAGAAAGGATTTCAAGTCTTGAAAATGGATGCATAAAGCGTCCGAAACGTCGACTTACAAGTTATAAATTGTGTTTGATTGCTACCAGTCAACCCGGAAATCATTTCCTTTAAGTCCTAATTCGTTCAAATAGCTCAATTTTGAAATATTGAGCATTAGGGTTTTGAATCTACATACAATATAATGCACTGAATGCACTTTGAATCGAAGCCATTTCTTGGAAATATTTGTAGATTTTAAAAATCCAATTTTCCTGTGGCGCGAGACAAAAATTTTAATTATTTAGAGTTGACTGAAATTTCAGAGGCGTCAAAGCTGAAGTTTTAAAAATTAAAATTTTGGAAGAAATCCAAAATAAATATTGTTCGCAAGAAACTTCCGTATTCAAAATACATAATATATTAGCCATGTGCAGTACATGAAAAATTTACTATTGCAGTTTTTCGAAAAACTCATACTCGTACATTTAATTTTTATTATTTTCTAATCATACCTACTTTATTTACAAAATTAATTTTGGTGTTTGGCCTACAGACAAGAAACTGTAGAATCCCAAAACGCTCATTAACTATCTCTTTCTAACTACCTACTATTAAAATTTCAAATATTTTACAAATTTATGTGGCTACATAGACAGTAGCGCTACAACCCTAGGATGGTTTTTGGCTAACCACATCATTTTATAAAGGGGTTTTCAAGGCAGATTACCTCGGTGGTTTGCCATTGCCCGCCGAGGAAGGACGGTTAAAATATAGTTTTTACTTCGGGCCCGAACCAGGATTCTCTGCTTAGTAGTCGACGCACTTGAGCATCAGACCATAACCGTCCTCAAAATAGAATATTAAATTATAAAAAAATATTAAATTTTAAATGCATAATTATATTATTTATTGCCAACTTTAAATACTATTTTTCATTTGAACACAATTACTGAGATACCGAAAAGTATTCAAGGACCATCGATTTAAACCGATACTCCCCAGATATAAACTGGGGGTATGGAATGCCCTCCAGCTCATGCTTTAATTTTGATTTAGACGTTAAAACTGAAAAGTTATTCACTTGCCAATTCAGGGGGTACGGATTATCTCCTAGACCCTGGTCGCTGGAAAAACATGAAAGATAAATGTTGAAATAGTCCACATTAAATTAGTAGTAAAAATATTTGGATTTTTAAAGAGCTAATGATATCAATTTTTCGCTCATATTTTTAATTTTTTCTTGATAGTACTGGCGATTCTATGACACAGGTTCCGCCGCATTGACGACTGTTCTTGCGTGTGAATATAGAGTACATAAAGAGTGCACTGGGGGGTATTCCATACCCCCCAGACCCCCCGGACACACTAGAACCGGTTTTAGGATAGTAACTTAAGCTAAGTTTAGAAAAATATAACCTACCTCATTCACAAGATTATACTAGACTAGCTGGAAAGCTAGATCCAGCTAGACGGTGGATCTCTTGTTTAGCGGTATAATATTAAACATTTAATTTCGTTTCCCGCTACTGGGTGATTCCCCAATTTTTTATATTTTTAAATTAACGCAAAAAGTTGCTGCTAAACTTGATGTGCCGACGAACAATTAAAGTTTTTTTTCAATAATTTAAAAATAAATAAGTTTCTGAAATTTTAATTTTCTTTAGCCGAACGTTTTAATTTCCCTCACTTTTGCTCAAAAACAAACAATTTTCCAGCATTTTCTGACGAAATTGATATAATTATTCTGTTCTCTATAGGTATTCTAGAAGAGTGGGAATTTTGTTATATGTGCTGGAGGTTGCTCACTCCCAGACGGATCTACGTCAATTCGTCGCGAAAAATTCGTCGCGTGCGACAATTCTGCGATATGCACTGGAGGGTGTTCCACACCCCCCAGACCCCCCGGTTTACAATTTAAACTATTTTTATAATTATTATAAATTAAATTAATTATAAATTATTATAAATAAATTAAAAGTAAACCGGGGGGTCTGGGGGGTGTGGAACACCCTCCAGTACATATCGCAGGATATCCACTTATTTAGAATAATGGACAAATAATATTTTTTAATATTAATATATTAATATTATATATATATAGTAATATATTTTTCGGTTGGTAAAAAAAATCGACCAGTCCGAGTATTTTTGTTCACCAAAAAATGACACGCTGTAGCAGGAGCAGCAGCAGCGTGCTAGGATTTTATATATTAGGATTAATTTTCATTCTTGTTTGAATGCCAAAGAGTCATTGATAACTTCGTTACATAGGCCTAGCGTAGGCTTAGTTAGAAACCCTCGTAAGTCCGTAAAATGTCGAAAATTAAAATTAAAAATTAAAATTAAAATTAGTTGGTTTAGACACACTACAAACAGTGAAAACTAATTACATGTAGTGTGTATCGAGGGAAGCCCACAGATCAATTTTGGACTTTTTAGATCATAGCAGTATATTCGGCGCGACCAGGATTTGAACCGCGGTTACTCGCTTCACAGTTGGTCAATGTAGGGTCTACGCCTGATGTTTTAAGCTATCAAAAATTTTTTTTTACCTTTAACCACTGTTTGTTTTAAAACATTTTATGTTTCCTCTGTAAAACGATGTAATTTGGGCTTACGAGTACGAGGGATTCTAACTAAGCCGACGATAGGCAGATTTAGGGGGGGGGGGCAAAGGCTTAAAAATAACAAGGAGACAACGAAACAATTCCAAATCTAAGAACACTTTTTGCCTGACTCGATCCTTGTGCTCCCCCCAGAAAAAAATTCTGGATCCGCCGGTGCTTCGTTATTTATAATATTTAAATAATTATTTGTTACATCTTTGGTGCAAATATCATCCAGAGACCCCTTCAGGTTCCATAACGTAAAATGAAAGTTAAATATTTTTTAACCTGACCTGACCTGACCTTACACTAAGCACCAATTCTATAAAGCTCAACTAATAAGAGTTAAACCAGGATTCAATTAAAGTGCTTAAAGTCAAAGTTAGCCCTGGTTTAACTCGGATCCGAGGTTGATCTTCTATTATACAACTGGCTCTAGTTGTAAATTCATCGAAACCGTAGAAAGTCAAAATGAAAATTCACAATAATTTCGAAAATTCTAAAAGCGCAAATGTTCGAAAAAGTTGTTGTATTTTGTTACTTAATTCTTAATTACTAACGTTTTTAATAAGTTTAAACTGTTTTGTGACTATCTTCGTGCTTCGGAGTGTACGTCGATCATCCTTGGTTTATGATTGCCACCATCAATCATCAAACAGGGTTACATGCACTAAATACTTAAAATTGGGAGTGCATTAGTAATTCCTGGAGCCACTGTATAATAATTTTTTTTAAATGAAATAAAATTTAATTTTAGTGAAGGGCTAAATGCAATTAAAACACCGAGACATAACACCATACATATTTGTTCTGAAAAAGTGAAAAGTTTCTATTCAATAAATCAGATCATGCACTCAAATCTTGAGGGTCTGAAATGGGAGGGGGGGATTTTTAAAAAAAGTTTTGGAAGAAAGCAGGCATCCTTCAGGCCGCTACAATCAAAAGTAAAATTTAGGAAGTAGATTTTTTTAATTTATGGAAGCTGTAGCGTAATCAGTTGTGTATCAGTTTACTTTATTGTTGTCACTACAATAGTGAAATTTGTGAATAAAGATTTATAAATGAGAGCAGGGGCAGATCCAGAATTTTGTGTTTATTTGTTTCCTTGTTAATTTTAAGCGTCTGGGAGGGGCACGTGCCACCGTGCCTGATGAGAAACGTTAATTGTTCACATTAATTTTGACTGCTAAATTTAGAAATGAAAAATTATTTAAATTTGTACTTACATATGTCTTCATAACTCCAATGTTTGGCATTAATACCTAAAAATAGATAACACTAAAATTTTGGTAATTACTTGTATAATTATTGAAATTTCTCAAAATTATTCAAAAGTTCTCAAAATTTTATTAAGCAATAATTCAAAAATTATATCGATTATATCAGAGAATATCGGTTTACCGATAGTACAACTTGCTGGGAACTGAAACCATACTTTGGTACTTAAAGGCACCTACTTAAAAACCTCTGCTTCAAGTCGAACGAAATAATTTAGATTTGATACATTAGAACGCTGAATACTACATTGTTCTATAGAATTTATTTTTTTAAATTGAACTAATATGATAACGTTATCGATAAAGTATGTAGGTGATTCTGATTTACTTATAATGAAAATTAATTAATAATTCTGTTTAGGGAAAAAAATTCAAACGAAGCACTCACCCAAGACAAAGCAGCTTAAAATAAGAACAGCAAAATTTGTGATTTTTGACATGGTTACCTAAGGCTTAAAGCTTAAACTAAAATTTATATCATCACCACCATGTAATACTACAAGCAAATGTAGTGTGAACGCCTGAACGGAGTAGAATCTTTATTGGCAGGGAGCCCTTTTCGTTTGGCTATTATCGTTTTAGTACTACCACCTACTATTTTAATTAGTTTCGCAAATATGTTAAGAACCCCAACGCAATTAACTGACATATGCCACTTCCTATGATATTTAATAGCATCAAACCGTGCATCATACAATTTTTTTGTTCTTATGAAATTTGAAACCAATACGTTCGCAGGCTATCGTTCGAGATATAAATAATATTAATTTTAAACTACTTCATTTGGTTTTGCCATTTTAAAATTTTTTACAGTTATCTTATCAGATTTCAAAAAAAAAGTAACACTTAAAATAAACGGAACCAACAGGATTACCCTGGGGAGCGCCGAAAACGGTGGTAAAATCTTAAATAATTACTTTCTCTAGACTGCTGCCTTATCACTTTATGATAAATTTGTTGTTTTAATTTATAATCGAAAAAGGTCAAATTTTGAAATATTCCTTAATATTTATGCTGAAGGTAAGTAAGTGGCAATCACTAAAAATATATCTATAATATTATCTTCTGCAATAATTCGCATGATAAACGTAATATCAGGAAAGTGTTTTTTAATTTATATTTAGCATGATTTTTATTTTGAAATTTAGATTAAAGGGGAACTTTTTGTCAGACTGTATTATATTATTTATGCTTAATAAATTAATAAGGAAGCGATCAATTTAACAATTAAAATCAGTTGGTATACTAAAAGGTGATTGTGATTTAATTTAAGAATATAAATGAAGTATCACGAAATCCATAGTAACAAAAAAAGTATAAACCAAACATTGCGGGGCATCAATTCATCTTAGGGGATGAAACAATGTCGGTTTGAAATTTTGAATAAATATTTTCGTTTCTACCATCTGGTGGTGATAGCTCTAAATACTCGAACAAGCTTTCCTACAGAAATGTTTAGCTGTGAGGTTTCTCTATCCGATAGTAGCAAATTACACCAACAGAATACTTGCCAGCAAAATTAAGATTAAAATTCGAAAATTTTAGCGAATTTTAATTTTTGTCGTGGAAAGATCTGGAGAAGTTTCCAAAAGCAATTTGGAATCTAAATAGGACTTATTTGTTATGTTTGACTGTCAAAGCTGCCGAATATAAACTAAAGAAATAATAATTTTTTGAAATTATAACATAAAAATAAATAGAGCGAGCATAGCTGAAATTCTTTTGAACGTGTGCTTGAAAAGTACACATAATTAAAAAGAAAATGTTTATTTATTTTCTTTAAAGTTTTAAGTACCGTCAAACAGGAAACCACGAGAAAAGACCGAAGTTTCTTCTGCAAATAATGTTGTCCGATGTATCCTCTACACGCCTTGGTGAAGAATTCAAAAAATGTTTATTAAAAAAATAATTATTTCCTAGGTAGGTGTTTCGTTAATAAATACCTAAAATTAAATATTTTATTTTTTGAATTTCAAAAATTAAGTTTTTGACTAAAAATCATGCAAGTCCATCATAAATTCAATAGTTTAGCGAGGACAAAGAGATATTTAATGTCAAAATATGAAATAAATAAGTTAAAATTCCTTAATAGAAATTAAGCAGATGCTATTTTAGCGCAATTCTACACCTCGAATACTTTAATAATATCTTTGATTATGAATATTCAGATAAGCAAAGCTTATGCAAGTTTTGGAAACCAATTGTGTAATTAAGAAAATTGGAAGAGATGGCGCTGCCATCGTCAAGTTGGCGATATAATTTTTAAGGCGCTACTATTCCTGTTCTGTAAAATATTGTTGGTGAAAGCAGTCAAGTTCAAGAAAAGATAGACGTATATAAAGGTAATTGATGACGTGTTGTACAATTATACTGACGTGTACTAGCAGAACTTTCTTGTGGATAGAGATTTGTTCCTTATCTCACCTAAGTTTATAAACAAAATATCAGTTTCATGATTAGATATTTTTTGTATAAACTCGACTCATTATTTACTTATATACATATTATTAGGGACCGGAATTCTAAGCTTTATGCTTATTGCAGCAGTTACAAGCATTCAAAAAATTTTAAGAAATGGGCGCGATTCTAAAAAAAACAAATCGTTTGACACCTACTTTTTTATGCTTATTTTGCTTTTTTCAAGTTTTTCCGCATTTTATCAATTTTTATGCTTTTTTGTGCTTTTTTCAGTGAATTTTTATTCCATATTTAAAATTCTTTTCAAAATTAAAAAAATCGATTTTATAGCAAAATGTTTCAAACATTTTTTGTTGAAAATGTCATTCTCTTTATTTTTGTTTTTATACATTTTTCTATTTTGTCGCACCGTTTCTGAGTAACAACGACTTTAAAAACACTATGTAAAAAATTTAATAAAATCAACATTGCTGGGAGTTTTATCTAAATTTTTACAGAGTGTTTTTAAAGTCACTATTACTCAGAAACGGTGGGACAAAATAGAAAAATGTATAGAAACAAAAATAAAGAGAATGACATTTTCAACAAAAAATGTTTGAAAAATTTTGCTATAAAATCGACTTTTATATGAGAAAAAAGATCATGGAAATGTCCATTTAACATTGTTAATATAGGAGTGTACTGATAATTTCTGGAGCCACCGTATCTAATTTTTTGTATTTTCTTTTTAAAAATAAATGTTACTTTTGTTTGTTTTCTAACGATTTTTAAAAAAATTGTTATGCTTTTTTTGCAGAAGTTTATGCTTTTTAGAGGCAAATTTCGTGCTTTTTAAAGCGCTTTTTTCCGGATTTTTTGTGCTTATTTATCCGGAGCCTACTTATTATAAAATAATGTACACACACTTTTAGAACTGAAATATTTTAAAGTTATCACAAATAAAATACACTGTAAATATAAAATATCGCAAACGTTTTCATCATATTATGGCATCATCAGGCGATGAACTAGAAAAAATTTAAAGAGAATCTGTTTAAATGCTGTTCGGGGTGGTGGCAGCATCAGGTATTTTTGAAAATAGAAGAGGGTTTTTCGGAAAGTGATTTATTAAGGGAACGGAGTTAATTATTTTTCGAAAATTCTACATTTTTGTAGAATACATTATACATTATACAAATAATGTATCATTATTTTGATATTAGACAAAAAAACAACCCCCCCCCCCTTCCCATAATATTCCTACCAGGGGCCTCTAAAATCTAATTAGCATCAGGCCCCAAAAATTCACTATCTGCCACTGTTAACAACCCCTTTTTTAACTATGCCATGTTAAAGTTATTGCTTAATAGTTCTTGTTGAGAGTCGACAAATTTCACCAAAAAGTATATAAAATCTTTAACTGCAAAAAAAATTAGAACTATTATTAGAAGATCACAGTGCCGCATTTAGACTTGATTCAAGTCCTTCAAATATTATAAAACCAACAGAAATCGTGTTTACTTCAGAAGTTCTTGTTATTATTACAAAGTGTTTCCGTCACCCCGTGACCGTGGAGAACCTTCGAAGTGGTGATAAAGGGCACTTTTCTAAGACAAATTTTCAAATAAAATTTTTATCCAAATCCAAACCCTTGCGGGGTACCTCCATTTAAAGCAAATTTTTGAATTTCTGATTTGAAACGACCATAGCTCCGATATTATTGATTTTTAGGCTTAACGGATTAGAACTTTTTTAGAGATAATTTACTTATCTACAAATTAAGTTATAATCTCTTATCATCTAGAATCAATATATTTCGAGTTATAAATTAAATTAAGCGACAAATGTTAAAAAAATTCAGGTTTTATTTTTTCAACTTTTCTTGCGAACTCCGTATCTCTTAAATGAAACATGTTAGAAAAAAACTAGAGGCTTAAACCGGATAGGGAATTTTACGGGCTACAACTTTGGTCAAATAAATTGTTTTGGGAAATCAGCCCTTTTTACAGAAATTTTGAAAATAATCAACAAGGTGTAAGTAAAAAAAAATAAATTTATAAAATGTCTTTTTAATAAATTTTCAAAATGGCCTCCCTCATAAATTATTATCATAAATTAACAAAATAATTAACGATAAACTAATGTGCTTTATAACAATGTCGCTCAAACGATGCTATAAGGTACCTACCTAAATCAAATTGAGATTTTTAGCAATTTTGTAAATATATTTTTTGTTTACCTACACCTTGTTTATTATGAAATTATTTTGTCAAGTAATTTGTCATTTTACATCCTTGAAAATGGGTCATAAATAAAAGCACTCAAAACGTTTGTTAATTAAATTGATAAAAAGACCTAAAACTCAACAATTTTTATTATTTAAATATTAAAAAAACAGGTCAACGATAATAAATTATTACTAATGTTATGTTTATATTAAGAATGGCAGTCTTCATTTAATACCTATTCATGCTAAAACTTATAAATTTGCTTATTAATTCAAGAATTTTATCAGTTTTTTAATTTAATGAGCGGATTCTTAATTTATTTCTCAAGCAAATTTCTTTGAGTGTACTGAAAAACATCACTGTGAAATAATATAATATAACGTTTAACCGTGTCAATGCATTTTTTGGTTACTTTTCTAGTCGTAAGTTATCGTTTTCCGGAAAAACTAAGAAATTCAAATTTTGCCGCAATGTAGCAGCGCGACACCTAGCCGTTGCCAGAAAAAGTACAAACATCAGTATCGCCGCCTGGTGTCAGCCGGCAAATGGGGTGTTACCAATTTTTGTATAGAGTCTGCCTATCTGAATATACATAATCAAAGATAATATGTAGTATTTGCGGTTTATTTTAAACTTTGTTATTTATATTTACAATATTGTGCACAACCACAATGCATACATTTAATTTACTCCGGCGCTGGCGTTCGAATTATGATAACCACAAAAAATAATTTATACGTTTTTAACCCTCTAGTACTAACATATTTTTTTATAATACGAGTACTAACGTCGGTCTGTGAGACCCACTCTAGTTCTTAATTTTTTAACGCCGTGTTTACATTTTTTTACCACAAATGGAATAATACCAAATGTCTAGGTATTTTCAGCGCCGGATTATTAAGGTATGCGCCCCTAGGCAAAAGTTTTTAAGCCCCCCCCCCAAATAAGTGTTTCTAGAAAATTTCGAGCTTAGACTCGATATTCGTAAATTTTTGAAATTTAACTTGAAACTCTTGTTCTACAAATACATATTCATTTATCTCAAAATCAGATTTCGCGGAAGCACCAATTTTTTCTAAAATTGTTTTCTTATTTTGTGATAGTTTTATACTCCTAAGTCGATTTTACTTTAGTTAGATTTTTGGGATATCTGATATTCATAACTAATAAAAAATATAAGAAGAACATTGTATTTGATAATAATTTATTATGACAAAATACATAATATTGCAAAGATTTAATTCTTTTTCGGGATTGCGTTTTTCCAAATACTCTGTGATAACATTATTTTCAAAATCAACAGTGTTTGTTAACTCGCTATTTATAGACAAAACAGCGTATGTATATAAGTATGTTTTGGTTCTCTTTAAAGAACCAATTTCTAAATTGGGAAACATTAAAATCAATTTTTTCTCTTTAATAAAATTTAAAATGTCCTTCTAATTCTTCAATATTTTCAATAAATGTTTGAATTGAATTTACTGTTCTGAAAATTCCAAGTTCAACTCTTCACATGTTTGGAGATGCGTTATTCGCCATCATCAAGGTTTTCCAAATTATTTTCAATTTTGCTATAGTCAGTTACCCTTTTTTTTCAATTCTTCTTCTAATCTGTCTATAATTGCAAATAAGTGTTAATTCTCATTTCAGTTTTCCCAGCAAACCCTACTTCACCATGCTTACTTTTGCCAAACTTTCTTCGTTTTTATATTCATAAATATTCGACAATTCTTTTCCACGTTCTTCGTAAACGTCATACGAGTATACTTATCTGAAGAGGTTTGCTGACTTGGTCACATTTATTCAAAATGACGGACCAAAATTCAATTAAAATTCAATAATAATCAATGGATTTCAATAATCCAAAATTTTTTAGTAACCTATTTGCTTAAGCCTTTAAGCGGTTTTTCAGTTTTATTATGAGGTCAAATAATTTGAGCGCCCTTTTCCCACTCGGCGCCCCTAGGCAGTTGCCTAGTTTGCCTATTGGTTAATCCGGCCCTGGGTATTTTTTTTATAATAATGTTAATTCTAGTAGGAAAAAGTCATTTTATTTTAGAAAATTTTATAGTTGTAAAAATGTTAAAAATTAAATTTACAGTCAAAAATAGAAGTCGTCAGTCTGTGAGACCGATTGTTAGTACTGGAGGGTTAAAATTCAACCATTACATCCAAATGGTCCATAAAATAATTTTAAAATATAGTCAAACATCCCTAACTCGAATCTCAAGGGCGCCTTATATTCGAGTGTAACTATAATAGCATCGAAAGCCCAATTTTTGGGTTATTTTATCAGTATTTAATTTTTAATTTACGATTCTTTGTTCTTTTTTTTCTGGGCCCATCTGGCCATTGGGCCTTAACCCCGCGCCTAATTGTATAAAATTAAATGAGACATCTACGACGAGGTTTCCCAAATTGAGTTGATTTTTGGTGGGTACATATGATCCGAGGGGCGAGTAACAAGACAGATTTTTGTATACTAAATTTCTTTCTACGAGGTTTTTCCAAGATTTTCCTAGATTTCCTTACACTTGTACACCAAATTTCCCCAACAGTTCCCCCCTCACCTTGTATTCATCTTCCGTGATTGGTTTTATTAGATATCCCTCTTTGAGAACAAAATACATTTATAGTTCGCATCAGTACGCACTGAAGGTTGGGTACCTCCCCCTTTCAAAGCACTAAAGGGTGTGCCATATCCCCTGAACAATTTGATCCTAAAAGAGTGAGAGTTCTTAATTTAATCAAATTAATAAAAAAATATGGCTTTAAACTTTTTGTTACTGAAACCGGGGGGTTTCAGTTCTTTATTGACTCAATAACTTGATAATTGAATACAATTTTAACTCAATTACTGTCGCCCAGACCCCCAGGTTTTAGAAACGGAAAGTTTGTTCGCATATTTTTGGATTAATTTTATTAAAAAAGTAGCTTTTACACTTTCAGAACCAAATACACTTACACCGGAGAGTATACCATCTTCTTTAGTGCACTCGTAATTTGTTGGCGTAGTAACTTAATTATGGAATATAACTTAACACAATTTGTAATGTACTGGATGGCATTCCATGCCCCCCAGACCCCCCGGTTTCAAAACCGAAAGTTTCATGAAGTACAAAACTTCATTAAAATTTTATTAGCTAAAAACGTTTTCCATTTTCAGAACCTGTTTTCGGGGTATGCTACCCCCACCCCTCTTTCAGTGAATCTATTAAATACATTTTTTAAGAAAACTTTAGTAAATTTCAAGTGTAACTAATAGCATCGAAGGCCCAATTTTTGGGTTATTTTACCAGTATTTGATTTTTATTGTACGATTTTATGTTCTCTCTTTTCGGGCCCCTTTGGCCATTGGGCCCCAGGCACGTGCCTAATGCGCCGAATGGTAGAATAGGCCCTAATCACGCAAAATACTTATAGACAGATACAATTAAGACAGCTAAAATAAGAATTGAAAAAAAGGGTAAATGTCTATAGCAAAATTGAAAATAATTTTGGATTTTTAAATAATTTGAAAAACCTTATTGATGGCGATTTATGCAATCATTGAAAAATCTTCAAACCGTTTACTGTGAAAACTTGAACTTGGAATTTTCAGAAGAGTGCATTTAATTGAAATACTTTAGGGGCTGTCCATTAATTACGTAAGGACGATTTTTGTAATTTTTGACCCCCCCCCTCTCATAAGGACACGTAAGATTTTGACCCCCCCCCCCCCCCCGGTACATCTTACGTAAGGATTATTAAACAAACATAATGTTGAGCCCCCCTTTCCCCGCTTAGTATATTTATAAAGTATGAATAATAATAATATTTTTATTACACAAAAAATACAAAAATTTAAATTAAATTTTATGTTTATATAAATAAAAGTTAATAAAAATTAATTAATTGCATAAAAAAGTTAAGTAAGTAATACAAAAAATTGATAATCCCTTAATATTCATGTGAAAAAACTAATTTAATTTAAAAAAAAAAATATTTTACGAAACTTACGTAAGGAATACGTCGGACCCTCCCCTCCACCACTTAAGGGTCCGTAAGATTTTCGAAACCTCCCCCCCTCCCCCAAAACCCTTATGTTTTAATGGACGGCCTCTTATTGAAAATATTGAAGATGTTGGTATTATGAAAAAATTTTAACTTTTATTAAAGAGAAAAAATGGATTTCGATGTTTTCCAATTCAGAAATTGCAAGTAGGGAAGGTTATTTTCAACGTTAAACAAAACGAAAATATATTTAAGAAATTCAATTTCTCAAAAAGAACTTTACGATAACCAGCACTGCTGATTTTCAAAATGTTATAGGTAACAGAATTTGCAAACACGAAATCCCGAAGAAGAATTTAATTTTTGTAATATATACTATTTTGTCGGAAATCATAATAATAATTATCGAATACAGTGTTCTTTTTATAATTTTTAATAGTTATGAATAACAGATATCCCAAAAATCTAACTAACAGTAAAGTGAAATCGATTCAAGAGTATAAAACTATCACAAAATAGGTAAATAATTTTACAAAAAATTGGTGTCTCCGCGAGATCTGATTTTAAGATAAATATAATTGTATTTATAGGACAAGAATTTTAAGTTTAAATTTTCTAGAAACATTTTTTAGGAAGGGGAGGCGCTTAAAAACTTTTTCCTAAGGACAGGGGCGGAACTACCGGGGTGCGGTGAGTGCGATGCACGCGGGCCCCCTGCTAAAAGGGCCCCTAGTTGTATTGTGACCTTTTCAATCTGAACAAAAATCTCAAAAATAGGAGGTGCACAACTAGATGCTATTTGAAGTCTGGGGAGGTTTGGAATACCAACAGGTCACTAGCAATTATGTTCAAATGATTGCCATGCTATTAAACTTGTGACTTCCGTACCAAGAATTCTACTATATTCTGTGGGGTGTTCCACACTCCCCAGACCCCCCGGTGCGAATTTTTAGGTACATGATGTGTGAATATGCACAGGGACGGTTCCAAAATTTTTTTCTGAGGGGGCACAAGAGTCGAGACGGGCGAAAAGTGTTCTCAGATTTGGGATTGTCTCCTTGTTTCCTTGCTATTTTTAAGCATCTGGGAAGGGCACGTGCCCCCGTGCCCCCCCCCCCCCCCTAAATCCGCCTATGAATATGCACTAAGACTTTTTGTTTATAAAACAGGGGGTATGAATTGTATACAAATGACGTAGAAATGTATTTGTGGTGACAGAGTTCAAATTTTTTATTACAAAAATAAATCACAAAACGTATACACACACTTTTGGGCTTTCAAACCGGAGGGTCTGGGGGGTATGGAATACCCTCCAGTGTATCAGCAATTATATTTGTTGAAAAAGCAAATTATAGTTAAAACCCCCCAGTCTTTTATGTTTTTTCAAAATCAAATTTTTGATTTTACTTTATTTTTCCACTTTTGTATATCTTCGGTTTTCCAGTTAGTACAAAACTAAAGGGAAATCGCCGGGAAATTTGTGTGTACTATTGAATGGAAATCTCAAGTAATTCTAAAAGCTTCCAAGACATCTCAAGAAACGGATTCTTACAAAATTTGTAGATATATAGAAAATCTCAAGAAATCTATAGAAATTTCAAGAAAATCTTGGGAAACTCCAGAAAATTTCTTATTTGAACTTGACAAAAGCACAATAAATAATTTCACTGCAAAAATATTTGTTAATTTTTAAAACTTTTGCTATTAACTAAAAGGTTTTTGTCTAAATATTCAATATTATTTAATTTACAATAATTTTTATTTTGACAGATAAAATGATAACATTGTAGGTACGTTAGTGCCGCGTGGAAACAAATAAAAAACTTACTCGAATCTGATTGGCCGGAAATGCAGTAATTGTAATTTGGTTTTTGTTAATTTTGTAACGCGTTCTTCGTGGCACTGGCACTGCTTTCTTCTAAGATTAATGCCGTAAACTGTGTTATTTTTGAAAAAAAAATGTAATAAACTAATTCCTACGTAGTGTTGAGCTGTTGGTGAGTTATTTTCATTTTGAAAGTAAATGTAGTTGTGTTAAATGTGAAAATAGCGGTGGCGTCGTCTTTGGTGTGAAAAAGGTTAACACGAAAATTGGAGTTTTCAAGGTAATAATCCACTACTACTTAGTTTAGTAAAAAAAGGGGGAAAATAAGGAAAACTTTCTTTTTGCAGACGCGTGTAGCTGAAATTGAGGGCGCCTTCAATCGAATCGTCAAGGACCTCCAGGATCAGGGGTTTCTGTTAACTGTCAGACTGGTAGTTTAATTGGTTACAGAAATAATGTGGAAAAGGTATGTGACAAATATCAAGGTTTTTAAAAATTAAAGAAATAATTGTTATGGGAGCGGTGATGAATATTTTTAAATTTCCGCTAAAAATGTGTTACATTGCATGAAAAATTACATGTGGGCTGTATCCAGGCATTCATCTAGGGTGCAGTACCAAGATCCTACATATTACACACCTACAAATTAGATTTTTGACATCATCAACATCAACAGTAACCTGCAATGTATTATGATTATTTCAACCGATTAGACGATTTCCTTTTACTTTTTTTTAAAGTTCAGTTCTAACTAGAATACTGATAAAACCATTTTAAAATTAGTCATTTATACATTAGTAATAGAAATTAAATAATCTTTATCGAAAAATATGATTCACCAAATTGTCGTTACAAACACCGGCACCTCAACATTTCAAAAATGTTCGGTATTTTATTTTAAATTTGAGTACTAGTATTAAGTCGTTGGGAAATGAGGTGAAAATAAACTTTTATACTGACAATGAGTGCATATACAGAAGGATTTTTCCGAGGAAACTCCCAGTGTTTTCATATTCAGTTAGGTAATTATTTTGGAAACTCACCTCAACTATAGCTCGAAAGCCAGGTCCTCCAACTGGATTATTGGTAGTAATAATTACTGTAAACTAATTTGTATACTCTTTCCAGGGTTTCCATTTTTCAAAGGATTTCTGTTGGTTTGACTATGGGGTTTTACAACAGCATACAGAAGACTTGAAGAAAATTTGTGTTTTCGCGATCGGTAGTGTTGATTACTTTAATTATTTGTTTTCAAAGCTTGATGGAAGCTTTTAATTTTGCCATACAATTTTGCTTAAATTTAAGTGAAAAAGTAGTGTTAAGTGTTCATTTAAAATATTTTACAATCGTAATCGTTAAAATTGTTGAGTGCGCGATTGAATTTTTTTCATTATTGGAACTGTTTGCGTTTTCGTCTGGTTGGAAAAAAATTTTGGAGAGCAGGATTAAGGCAAACGGACTTCAGTGATAAAGGTAAATATTGTTTTAATTCATTGCAAGTACATTGTTGACCACTAGCGTACCTAGGGGGGAGCTTTTAATTTTTTTGTATACAATAATTTTTTTTATATATTTATGTGTAGTAATATTTATATGGGGGGGGGGCAAATTTTAAGATCGCCCCGGGTGGCAAAAGCTCTAGGTACGCCAGTGTTGTTGACAAATTTTAAACATTATATTTAAATAGAAGGACGGTGGTCGGTGTATATCTTCCAGAATTTCCTAGAGAAAGGAAGTTCAGTTTTTTATTAGGTATTTCAAGTGAAAGAACACAAAGAGGTCTAACCAGGGCTTATTTTACCATTAGACGCATTAGGCACGTGCCTAGGGCCCAATGGCCCGAGGGGCCCGAAAAGAGAGAACATAAAAACGTAAAATAAAAATCAAATTATGATAAAATAACCCAAAAATTGGGTTTTCGGTGCTATTAGTTACACTCGAAAATTAGCTAGAGCCCACCGCCCAACCCAATTAAAAATGAACCCTGTCTCTCAATTTTTTTCTTTCTACATCCTTTTCTCTTCTTCTCATAACTGCGACTTTCAAATACGGTGCTCACAATCACGGATCCCAGTATTAGCTACTAAGTAACTCTTCGATACTGAAGAACTAATACTGTTGGTCCATAAATAAAGAGTAAACCGTACACTGGGAGGTATTCTATACCTCCAGACCCCCCGGTGTGCCAATAGCCACACTAAAGTTCAACCAATATTTGAAGTTATAATAATAAATAAGTACGTTTAACCTCGCTACGCCCAACACAACAAACTAGACTACATCATCTACTCAATCTCTCAACAGGGCCTATTTTATCATTATACGCATTAGGCACGTGCCAAGGGCCCAATGGCCAGAGGGGCCCGTAAAGAGAACATAGAATCGCAAAATAAAAATCAAATTCTGATAAAATAATCCAAAAATCCAGGGGCCCGAAAATTTGTTAAAATATAAAAATAAAATATTAAAATAAAATTGGGAAATTTATTTTATGTATTTAACATCATTCGACATCAAATATTTTTTTGAATTTTTTTTTTATTTGACTTGAAAAAATTCAACCCTCGGTGATACGTAAATCCAACATTTTTTTATTTTAGTTGTAAGTTTTCGTAGTCGATAAACCTGAAAACTAGTAGGGGAGAGGCTTGCAATTTGTCCACCCTTAGCATTTTGCTCATAACTCATCTTCAAATTAATATTTTTGGATATATATAATAATGATACCATTGGAAAGATGACGTCATTAGCTAAAATTATGCTGAAGACACTTACAGATTACTCGAAAAACAAAAAAGTTATGACCATTCTCTCGAAGAGGCTAAAATTGGCTCTTTTTATTTTTGGCATGTAAGTTGACCATCCCCTAAAAAGTTGCTGAAAAGTCAAAAAACTTAACTGAAATCGACTGATGTACAAAATTAATGATTTTTTACTGAGTTTTAAGTGAAAAAGTGAAGAAAAAAGAATAAAAAACATCAAAAATGAATTAATTGTTATGATTACAATTGATGCTTTTTCGCGCTTCTCAGCCTTCTTGGGCAACGTCTATTCGCTTCTAAACCACATAAAAATTGAAAGCTATGTCAAAGAGCACAATAACAGTTGAAATCATCTTACATGCATGGTCAACTTACATGCCTCTTCCCTACAGAAATGTTGAATTTAGGAAAAAACGAAAACTAATAACAAAAATTGAGATAATTACAGGATAATTTTTTGACTTCATTTAATTATAAACATCATTTTGCTTGATTAAATTGTAAATTTTTAGATTTATCTACGATACAATTTAATTGTCCACTCAAATTCGCAAAGTCCACATTGATTGCTTTTTTAGTTTTTAACCCTCCAGTACTAACAATCGGTCTCACAGACGACTTCTATTTTTAACTGTAAATTTAATTTTTAATATTTTTACAGCAATAAAATTATATAAAACAATTGACTTTTTCCTACTAGAATTAACATTACTATAAAGAAAAATACCTAAACATATTATTCCATTTGTTTTTATATATTAATAAAATACAACATTTTTAAGTTATAGGTCTATTTATAGGCGGATTTAGGAGTGCCCCCCCAGACGCTTGAAATTAACAAGGAAACAAGGAGACAATCCCAAATCTGAGAACTCTTTTTGCCCGTCTCGACCCTTTGTGCCCCCCCCCCCAGAAAAAAAATCTGGATCAGCCCCTGGGTCTATTAAACAATTAAATTGTCCGACGTTTTGAGTCTTACTTTTGTCAATAACATCTTTAAAAATGAGTCAAATTTAAAAAGACTCGAAACGTCGGACAATTTAATTGTTTAATTGACCTATAACTTAACAATTTTGTATTTTATTAACATATAAAAATACAAACACTGTGTTAAAAAAATTAAAAACTAGAAACGGTCTCACATACCGACGTTAGTACTCTTGTTATAAAAATATATGTTAGTACCGGAGGGTTAAGTAGTTTATACAAAACTACAAAACCGTAGTTTCGAATAAATTGAAGTTAAATCGTTGACTGACAGAGTTATCAAGACACGCAGCCATATATGTTTTAATGCAATACTAAATTGTCGCGACAACTAGATGGCGCTAATTTTCAATGTAAATCCTCATTAACAATTATTAATCTCGCGATCCATTCCGTTAGAACGTGTGGACAGTATAGTGCGCGGAGTGCGTTCGAGTGAGAGGGACATAGAATTTACAATTCTTCCATATGGCTGCGTGTCTTGATAACTCTGTCAGTCAACGGTTAAATACTATTTTTGGTTAATTTGGTAAAATTACTGCACTGCACTGCTGAGTCTTGTAATCATGCAAATGTAGCAAAGGGTATTTAATTTCAAATTTCACTTGGAAACTGAAGAATATATTTTTGAGATGTTTTACTAGAGATTAAATTGTAATATAACAATGTTCTATTTATTCAACCTGATACCCGAAACATTTAGCTTCAAATTTGAGTTTGAAACTTCAGAAATATATTATTGAGATAGTTGGCTTGTGATTTATACATTAAATTAAGGCAGTGGATTAGGAATTTGTCATTCACAGCAGCTTATTATGGATTAGGCAAACCAGTATGAAACAACTGAATTAATTCCAAAATATTGAAAGAAAAATTCAAATTAAATGTTTTTATGTCGAATGACTTTAAAACAGCAAGTAACAACTATAATAATTAATATTTTGATTGACTTTAAACATTAACTTGAATGAGATGCTTAATAAGGCCTTTTTTAATATAAAACAAGTTAAATTAGCATAGAAATTATTTTTTAATTGCAGCTTATTTTCAAAACGAGAATATTTAATTATTTCATTCAGCTCTAAACCTATCTGACAATTTCATTAAAGTAAAACATACTGTATACCTTTAAAGGCATATTCAAAAAATTTTTGGAATAAAGAAAGTAGGTATTTTATCAGTTCTGAAGTTTTAGTATTGAAAATTACAGATAAATGTTATAGTGGCAAGGTGTAATATTAATTTAAAAGGAAAAAGGGGGGCCCATGTTATCCTACTTTCTCTTAATTACTCAAGAAGTATTTTACAGCTAATAATTAATTGTTGCAATTTATTAAATATGTAACACACCAAATTAATGATGTTTTTAAATGATCTTATTAATATCCTTTGCAAGTGGGTGGCACCTGATGTAATTCTTCATGACTACAATGACGGACTTGCACAATGTTGTAATTTTTAAAATGTAACAGATAATATGATAAAAATCATTTAGAATGTCGTAACACTGTAAAAAAGCTGATAATTGAAAGTTCCAACTCAACTTAAAATTAACATTAATATTACTCATAATATGGCATTTAAGTCATTGTCATTCAGAAACGGTGCGACGTAATTGAAAAATATACTAAAGAGTCTACAATAAAATTGAAAAAATGTTGAATAGTAATAAATTGCTGTGGTCTAAAGTCCAAAATCAATTATTGTACCATGAAAATTGCAGCGGAAAAGCAATTTGCATGATTAAATCGAACAAGTGCTGAAATTTTGACCACATGGCATCTGACGTCACACTTCTAATCCTGAAGACGATAGTACGTTACTAAAATTTCTTCTTGTGGTGCTCTGGTAGTGGCAAGGAAAAGGTGGGTAAGAAAATAGCGACACGTGGTTTTCTTAAATCGGTCATCATGCGGTCACCTATCCAAGTGCGAGCCGCTACTAACCAGTCCCTTGATCTTCTTTGATCATAATATCAGTAATATTGTAATGCTTAACCGTCCTTTTATTTAAATAGATATCTAATTTTTTATTTATAAATTGAAATGAAAAATATTTGTTACAGGTAGGTTCCACTTCGTGGGTTTGGCAGCAAAAAAGGTTAGTGAAAATTAATTCTTTTCCCAGTGTTGTAGCAGTGAAATGTTGTGAAAAGTGGCAACAGCATTTAGTTTTCATCAGCTCTTAAGGTAAGAAAATTGTAATTCTATCACTGAAATAAAAACAAATAAAATAGATTGTAAATAATTTTCTTAATATTTTTCAGATGAATAAGATTTCCCCAAAGGCTGATTCGGTGTCATTTTCAGCTGAAGCTAATCTAAATATGCAACTTTTTTTAGAGCGATTTCATATTATGCAAAATATATAACAATTTTTAATTTATTTTATAATTTATAGGAACACAGCTGTGACGATAAAATAATCATAAAAAACACCTGAGGTTGTTTATTTAATGTAGGAGGTCGCCGTTAAGCGCCTAAAGGGCTATAAATTTTAATACAAGTCAGAGCGAATTGATCAAAAACTCAGTGAGGGAAAATTAACAGTGGTTATTTGTTGCACTTCGGAAAACATCAGAAGCAGTTTTGCCCAAAAAGTGGACTATGGATTTCTGTTTTGAATGTATTTGGAAATTTGCATATATTAATTAAATCAGATGACCTAAAACTGTTTTTTTTAGAAAATGTGAGATATGCAATAAAAAAAATTGATAAACAATTTCGAGATTGTGAGATGAGTTTCGATGGAAGAGGAAGCGCTTAATGTGACGGAGGTAATATAATACTTTTATTATTTTATGGCTATTTTATTAAATTTGTATCGGCAAACTAAAAATGTAAAAGCTACTCTATTACATCTTTTTGGTTTTTTGGTGTAATCTTTAAAAAAATTTTAAAATCATTCGAATATTTAAAACCAAATATGTCAGATAAGAAACTTCGCTGGTAATTGTTTTGTCTGCATTCCAATCAATAACACCAATAATGCTTGGATCTGATGTTGTGATTTAGAAGTCGTTAACCTGGTTAGGTTAGGTGTGAAATTTCAAGATAATAAATTAATATTTTATGAAAATTTTATATTTTAAATAACTTCCATATACGAGTATACTATTTAAAGGATAATACACACACTGGTACGTTCTGCGTACGTGTGTAGGAGGCCCAATGTACTCAAAATATTACAAATTTTAAATTCCACTTATTCCTAGTGCATAATTGAGTTCTAGTTTGAAGTATGTTAATAGGACCATTGCCTTTAGATAATTGCCTAAATCAACAAATCATAAATTCTTCAAGTGTATTTTTTAAACCCAAGTGGTTTTCTTATTGCCTAAAATCACCAAGTTTCTAGCTACTCTTGATTTTTTAGTCATCGAGTGCTATTAATTCAATTATTCAAATGTTGAAAAATTATAGTTTTGCATTAGTGGTTAGTTTTGATTTTGACAAATTTATCTTCTTGAAAAGGTTTTCAACAACTTAATTGCTTTGAAAGTAACGTTCAGCTTTGATTAACTAGCTACATCAATAATTTAAAATTACAATATTTTAGAAAACTTGCATTTGCAATTGCAAGTTAGGCTTAAGCATAAATTGCAATTACATATCATTCTTCTTGCGATATTAATTCTTGTAGGTAGCTTGTCAGATTAATCTAAACTTTAATTTATTAAATCGTAAAATTTCACTATAATACACATTTATTTCAAATTGTGTTTGTACATTACGTCGATTAAATATAATACATAATAATTCTAAACTAAATCAGTTAAATTTTGCGGAACTCCCGACTGGATGAGTTTTCTTCCTGTTATTAATCTTCATTTTTTAAATGTTCCAAAGTTCAATTATCGCGATCGTTTCAATTTAAAGGACCATAATTTAATTACATTTTTAGTTTAAAATGGAAAATTTGATTTAATCTAATCAATCTTTCGTTGTTTATTTATAGAGTCTATGTTAATTAATTATTGTTCTTAATAAAAAAAAACTAGAACTTATGAATCATCTTAAACGGTTAGTTGCCAAATTTTGGCAAGACAGTTTGCTGTCATTAATTATAAATTTCTTAATTGAATCAAGGACCTTTTTAAAAATTTTGCGTGACATTCTAATTAATTTTTTTCCCATCCGTCTGTGTCATATTAAATGGAACGAAATGGGAAACAGTCTTGAGGGTTTTCTTTCATTTTTTTTAAAGAGAGGTCAACGAATCCTCATGCAATTGAATTAAATTAATTCAAATGTCCAATTTATGAATTTTGGTCATATCAACGAATTTCAAGAATTTAAATCAAAGAATGACTGTTTTGATGATTCGAAGCTTCGTCAGAACAAATCTCTCCTCCCTTGCTCTGCTGTTAGTTATAATTTACATGTTTGATTAAATTATGGTAAATTTTCTTAGAAACCCCAACAATTGGAGTCTGGTCAAAATGAGCACAATTAACTAATTTTTCAATTTAACAAATCTTGCGGTAAATTATTTTCGTTTATTTTTTCCACAGTACTCGATTGAAAGGAAATGTTGGTCAAAAGGTGGTAAATATACATTTTGACGCTCAGGGGAGATAATTTGTGTCGAATCTTATAGAGTAATGTTACCAAATTGCAGCAATAAATTCTGCAAGTTTTTTCTACTGTCAAAAAAATTTATAATTATCACGGACATTAATCACTTTCGTTCCTCAATACCGATCGATCGTTTGGAAAGTCGTGCTTCTAGCAAAATCTGAAACATAAAAATTGACTAAAATTTGCTATAAAATTCTAGCTGCAAGCCAATAATAAAAAAATACTTTTTGCAACCAATTTTGAAACAGGTAATCGCTGCTAATTTTAGGGTGCACTGTAAATTTGTAAAGTGGTTTGTTTATGAAATTTCTGCATAAAAGGTAGACGAAATGTTATCTGAACTGGATGCATGGTGTTTTATTGACAATTTCATCTATGAAAGCTTGTTTACGTTTACCTAAAATGTTTACATAGTACTTGTACCATTCAAATCAATATGTAATTGATTTATTTTTGAAATAAAATATTAAGTGCCAAATATAAATGTTCCAGGCAAGTGTTTTCATGAAAAAGATATATACTCTTGGCATTGCAAATAGAATTTTTTTACATACACGCGAAAAGGATTTTTAAGAAAACTGTTGAAAAACTTTTATTAATTACAAAAAGTCAAGTTTAAAATTTTCATATGCAAATTAATAAGATCAGACATAACTACTACAAAATTTACATTGGCAATGATGTTCGTTGGGACGATCATCCCGCTGGGTGGTCCAAATTTTTGAAATTATTTAAAAGAAAGCAGAACAAAGGCTAATCAATATTTTCAAAAACATGGACCAAATCAAATTACTTGCAGTCATATCAAAGATACGGATGATGTTTTGGCTACAACTACAGTTCCTTTAGAATCCAAAAACATATTGATGAAAGTGCCGATCTACTATTAAAAGCAACTTTCGCTATCGATACATAAGCAAAATATCAAAACATCCAAGCTGAGAAATCAGCTGCTGTTTCAAATAAACTTGATGTGAATGAAATTATGCATGCAAATTACGTACAATTGAAGCAAACAAATACTGCAGTTGGATTGAAGCGCAACATTAAAATTAGTTTCGTGGATGTTTCATAATTTTGCAAAAAGGCCAAGTTCATTCGTCTTGAAGAATTTCGATTTAGTAGGATGTTCTGGTAAAAATAGTTTTTATTTTTGTCGAATGTGAACATATTATTCAGCAGTGATGATTTAACCACAACAAAAAGTTAGGAGAGACCGGGGCTGCCTTGTACGCTTCTCCGTTTTTACTTTGAGATGAGATGAGTGTTGAATGGATTGATAATCCATAATTGATAATGTGAAAATCCTGGATCTGATTTCTGATCGTGAGAGCATCTTTAGCTGTTTGTATCGTATATTGTGATGAATGGAGTGTCGGAAGTAGTATCTATCTTTAGATTGATGATTCTGCAAAGCAATTAAAATTTGGCAAATTTGACCGTTAGCTCAAAACATATTTCTCGGTTCCATATTTTGATAATACGTGTTAATAGAAAATAGTATAAGTAGTGAGACTATCGGGACCTAAGCACAATTAATAAGAAACCATTTTTTTAGAAAGAGATTTTTCTAGGAGTTTTGTAATCCCACTACTAGTATATTGTGATCTAAGTGCGTAAAACAGATGTTGTTTGAGGGGTCTTCAAACCCCCTAGTAACGGAAAAATTGTGTTCAAATCGTCCACTTGACACCATAAACCGAGAGAGTAAAATAGTTACTTATTTTTCATTTATATCCAAAGTTGGCAATAACTTGTAAAATCAATCTTACTTTTTCAATTCCTTATTATCCGCCAATTTGTTTTAAAAATATTATTTATTATATTAGTCAAGTGTAGTTTTGTTTAAATTTGCTGTATCACTTTTATCTTAGCATGCATATGTATTCATATTATCAACAGTAGTCATCAAAATAGGATCTACTGCTTTATCACAAAAACCAGTTGTGGGCGATTTAGGCGCCACTACGTCATCGTTTAAGTCTCATAGATAGACGAACTAATAATAATATTTGTGCTTTTTTATTTTACTTACTTTTGTTTTCTCTATATTTTATACTAATTTCAAAACAATGTAACTAATTAACCAAATGCGACTTTCACAGCTGATGTAGGATGTAGGTATAAGATGAAATAACATGAATTATTTGATTAATTTAATTTGTGGACTTCTCGAGACTATTCAGGAATGTTCGGGACTACTTACAGTGGCTCCAGAAATTATTAATACACTCCTATGTTAACAATGTTAATCGTACCTTTCCTATTTTGTCGCACCGTTTCCGAGTAAAAGCGACTTTAAAATCAATTTACAGAGTGTTTTTTAAGTTGCTGTTACTCAGAAACGGTGCGACAAACTAGAAAAATGCATAGAAACAAAATTGAAGGAAATGAAATTTTCAACAAAAAATGTCTGAAACATTTTGCTATAAAATCGATTTTTATTTTGCAAAAAAACGCTTCAAAATCTACAATTTATATTATTAACATAGTAGTGCCCTAGGCAGTGGTGGCCAACAGGCCGATCGCGAAGCAATTTTTAGTCGATCATAGCTGCCGACACTAGTCGTGATTCATAATAAATCAAGGAGAAAATCGCTGGGGAAATTTGTTGTACAAGTGAAGGGAAATCTGAGAAAATCTAAGGAAATTTAAGGAAATATTAGAAATTACATACTATAATTTTGCTTTTTAACTTTTCTGAAAGGAAATCATGAAACAATGCAAAAGAAAATCCAAGAAAATTTTAGGAAATTTGGAGAAAATTTGGGTAATCCGGGGAAATTTATAGAAATCCAAACAAATGTCATAAAAAGAAATCTGGTGTATTGGGTCTGTGCTTTCCTCCTCGTAATAAGAATACCATTCGAGTATTATTTATACGCAGGGTTCCTGCTCGTCTGGAAAATATGGAAAACTAAGGAAATTTAAGATTTTTCTAATTTTATCAGGGAAAAGTCAGGTAATTTCTCGTTTTTAGTGCCAAACTTTTAGCCAGGGAAATTAAATTATCAATCAGGAAAAGAAATTCAATTAAAATTTTTTTTTAAATTTTTAATACATTTGTTTTTAAATTTTAAAATTGAATTTTTGAAATTTAAAAAAAAATATTAATAATTGTAATTTAATTTTATTAAAATTAAGATTTTTTTTACATTTTTATCTTCCGATTTATCGAAATATCGAAAATGTTTTATTCTTTGTTAGGGAAAACCTGGAAAAGCCAGGGAATTTGATTTGGAAAATTTAGTGGCAACCCCTGATATGTCAATATAATAGGTACCTAATTAATATGATATTATTATGATAATATAGTCGATCATATATTATAAAATGAACTTTGGCCACCCTATAGGGGACGTCAATTAATTACATGAGGCGTTAAGGGGGGGGTCTCAGCAAATATTACGTAATTTTTATTTTAACTTTTAAATTGCGAGGGAACTGGGTTAAATTAATTTATTGAAATAAATAAGTAAAACAATCTCACGTGAGATTCGAGGGGGGGTGTCGAAAAATCGCCAATATCGCCTCACGTAATTAATGGACATCCTCCTACCTCTTTTGAGAGTAACTGTACCTTCATTAATCAGCATAATTATTAATTACTGTCCTAGCTCTTCAAAATAATCCAACTGTCTCCACACAGTATTTCAGTAGCCAATTAGCCCCGGTTTCCCCTACTTACAAATTTAAATTAAAATTAAGGTCAGTACAAAATTTACGAGCATTCGTGATAGGAAAAATTGGCTTTCATTTGAAAGCTATTCCACTATATTTAGTTTTATTTTGGGCTAAATTTTGAGAATTGCACTAAAAAACAAAATTTCGATGAAAAATTGGAACATCATTTCTGGACCATAAAACTGTAGACGTAATTTCTTTTTCAAGAAAATTACAACTTGCAGTTTCCAAAAACGTTTAAACCACTTTTCTGTGGAAATTGTTTTGTTGACGATAAAGTTCCCGCGTCTACAGATTTTTTACCTAGCGTAACGTGCGTCTCGTTTACATGATTTACACCTACGGAAGTACCAGCAGACAGCTATAAAAGACGAGGAAGTGCAAATTTTGCACTTGCTACCTGTGTTATTTTGCCGAATCGTCGACGTCCCTGGAGATGGCAACGACTAGAAAAGTGCCCACTCTGCGTACTCTCGCGTTTCGTGGTGGTTGCGATTGGTTTCAGTTTCTTCATTTTTGCGATGATGTGCTAATATAAATTGGCCAAATATAATATTATGTTGGATGTAGGTGTTCATTGTGATCTAACCGAGCAATACCGCAGTGGGGGCATAAACTACGTCTACGGCGTCTACCGGTGCCGTTTCTTAAGCTCTGGCAGTCTGCGGTTAAAACTCGTAAGGTTGAGAACATTATGTTGACAATTGGCACTAGGAGGCGAATTGAATTTGTTACTTCATCAATCACCGATCCATAATCAATAAGTGTCCCTCAGTGCTACACACACTGCTAAACTAAATCTTGGCAAGTGTCTCCACTCACACGAAAATTCCGAATGAACCTGATGTAAAAACTTTGAAAATTTTCTCAAAACAGTCACTTCACTTAGCGCCAATACCTTGGTTCAGCAAAGTGCAAAAAGTATCATTGTGAAAATTGGCAAATCAACACATGTAAATATAATGTTGAGATTTTTTCAATAGTAGTGAGTGTGTTTTGAAGGTGCTGTGGCGTGAAATTCGTTAAAAATACTAAGGAAGCGTCACGACGCTGCATCGTTGCATCTGTGATTTGTTTTTCGCTTATTTACATTTGCACCTAAACACCCCAGCATTGGTGAGTTAAACAAGACATATTTTTATCTGCTTTCAACTGATTGTAAATAAGTTGCCTAATTGGATTTCAAGTTTTTAATTGGCGTTGCATTTTCTCATCTTAAATGCTTTTTTTAAATCGCCGATTTCTACCTAATTCCTAATTTTATTTCATTTAAAAAAGTAATTACGGAATGTCGCAAATTCCTTTCATTTTTAAATTTTTGATGAAAGTGGTTTGAATATATTAAAACGAGCCTCGCGACTCTATTTTAAACTACAGACGCGATAGAAAATTATATGTATAGGTACGCGAAAAATATTAATGTCTGCACTTATCATTTGATACGGCTTCTGAGGGATTTCTTTTAAATTTCCACTCGTTACGTGATACAAATAAATCATGTTTGTTTTTTTGTTATAAATTGTTATTTTTAAATAGTTAACGTGTCGGTCGTTACCTTGTGCAGAATCATACAGATGATATCGGACTGTGCCAATTTTGCTAGACAGTTTTTAGACGCTGACTTATCCAACGCTCGCTTAGGTAAATGTTTCGATTGTCCCATCCAAGGAATCTTTCTAGGATAATAAAACTACTATGGAGTAAGCAATTTTAAATTAAAAAATTGCTATTTGATTTAATAGTAAATTCGTAAAATGTCAAAGTTAAAAAAACTAGTTCTTGAAAATAATTATTTTGCGCATTTTTGCATATTATTATATCAGATTCTAGAGTTGTTCTCCTTAAGATTCTCATCAATAGAATATGTATTTTTCATTAATTAAAATGGTGATACCTTTCTGTTGGACAAAATCTGGTCAAACGAGTATTTTATGAATTATAAAACTGCAATATTACTCTTTCATTTATAATTCTTTAGGTTTGTGTTATATTTCAATATATTGACCTGTTTTTTTTTTCGAACATTCCGATTTGATTGAACAAAACATAATCCACCCACTCCGCAGCTTCATTGAGAAAAAAGACTTTAAAAGGCTGGAACTGATTTCTTTCCTGTTAACATTTTTATCAATGGAAAAGTTCCTCATTGATTAATCAAAATTAAATTGATTATTATAAGTAAGAATTCCAAAAGACCACATTACTAAGAGACATACAATTTTATTGTAGCCAAATTAAATTAACTTATTGAAAGATTGTTGGCTGTACTTTGTTGCAGCCATTACCTAATTTTTAAAAATTATAAAAAATGTTGGAAAAATACTCAAGAGAAGAGAAATAGCAAATCGCTTCAAGATAAAAACACGCCGAAACACCTTTGTTAATAATAAATTAGCAGGTAATTAATTAAATTCAGTTTCAAAATTATTCAATACAAAGCGAAAATTTATTGCACAACTAACCATCTCGCTATTTCATCTGCTATTTAAATATGAAGACCGTTCTTTCGTTTTCAAAAAAGTTGTCTGACGATGGTGAAACCTTTAGGGTAACACAGAAACCGGTCATGTAATAAGACTAAGGTGATCTATATGTGGGTAAACCACATTTATCAAAATCTTACACTAATTCCTGTTGTGAATTCTCTTGCAATTCTTAGCCTGACAGAAATTAATACAATTCCAGTAATTCAGATTAAATTTCCGAGGACTCTCTTTGAAGAGATCCTCCTCAACATTGACCGCAATTTCCTTTTTATTTTGAATTATCTACAGAATAATTAAATTAAACAGTTATAAAATGAAATCAAGCATGTTGTTAATTTTAAACTTGGACAGCTTCAGATATTTGCAAATACGAACCCCAGACCCCCGATTTTAAAGACCGAAAGCTCAGTGCATGATACCAATAAAAATAAAAACAACACAGATACAACTTTTTACAGTTCTATCAGGCTAGGATCAGCCTGATGACAGAAAACATGTCAATAAGTCTAAGTTATGAATTTCAATATAATCTACGTTTGTTTATTATCCAATCAATCGGGGGTTCGTTAGTACGCAAGAGATAATAATTTATGTTGAATTGGCAGGACAATGATGGAACAGCCGCTCAAACGCATAGAACTAAATTATAAATTCAGGTAAATCGGCTTCAAGCTTCAATTAGTAATTAGTCATTGATTAAACATATTTTAATTATTAATTCAGGTGTGTCAAAATTTATACAAAATATTTTATAGTTTTAGCTGAAAAAGTATGTATGGTTTCTGTAATTACCCAAACTCAACAGTTTAATGACCGGTGACTAAATCTGCATTAATCATTAAATAAATAATTAATCGTCTGGTTAATGAAATCAGTATAAATATACAAATTTGGTTTGTTACATTTCTGTAATCAATGCAAATTTACATAATATTATTAATAATAACTACATGATTGTTGAGTGTACCTCGTGGTAAAAAATTGTAACTTTTAGATAATTTGATGTAACACACCTTCAGAAAATTTACAACCAACACTTTATCTTCTTTATTATAAATGAGTGAGGAAATCAGAATAACATGTAAGGTAATTTATTAATTTTAGCTGACCTAACAATTTTACTATATTTACCAAAAAAATTTCCTGTATATCTATCTTCCGTTTATTGTTAAAGTGCAGACTTTCTTAAGTTTTTATGAGAAAAACACATAAATCTGTGTGTTTATACATAATTTCGAGAGTATCCGTTTTTGAAGGATACCTGGAGCTATCGCACGAGGCAATAAAGCGCAGCTTTTTAATTTTTCACCTAATATATTTTGAAGGACAGGAAGTGGATAAACTTGGTAAATAATTAATTTGTCCATACCCATAGTTTTGTAATCGGTTGTGTAAATTTGTTTAATTTTACTACCCTAAATCACAAATAAAATTAAAAATTTGAAGAATTCCGATGTATTTTGAAAAATATTTATAATTTTCAAGGATTTCGATTATTTATTGTTCCGCTGTAATAATTAATGACGCTACAATTTTATGTTCATCATAAAAAAATTAATATTAATTTTTAAAATTCAAGCGATGACAGGTTTCGTGTCGAAATGAATATTTAGGAAATTCAAGTTGAAATGAAAGGAGGAGACTGCAGAAGAATTTTGTTTTCCAAGTAGACTTTTCTACAGTGCTTAATTAATTACTTGTCGAAAATTGTGTCAACAAAGTTCAACGTGTACAAAGGACATAGTTGCAACAAAGGGGCAGCATAATTTTAGAATTTTAAGTGCTCGGCTTCCACTGATCATTTTTTAAAAGCTCATGTGTAAAATTACTGACGAGCTTTTACCGTTTTACTAGGCTAGTTTTCAAATTTGGTTTTTGAAAACCAAAAGGCACAGAAAATACCGATAGGACATAATTAGAGTCATTTACAGTTTTATTTGCGACGAAACTTGTTTTAATTATTGTTATAACCGCTAATAAACCCGTATCTTTGATGTTTTAGTAACCATAAATTATTAATGAGGATTAACGGTTACGAACTTCCATTGAAATTTTTTTAAGAACTCCAATTTTTTCAATAAACCAGAAAAATTGACGACGAACTTTATCATTGAACTTTTAATAATTATAGTCCTATAGTTTGTTCTAATCGATTTTATGAATCATGGTGACTTTTCAAACCAATAATTAAGAATCTGCATGTTTCTATTATGGGGGTACATTGCCTACGAGAATATAAAATACAGTAATTATCGCCTTGCCACAATCGATTATGCTCAAGAATAATGAAAATCGTGGATGTCTGTATAATATACTAAAAGTTCGACCCTTGGAAAAGTGGCGTTTGGCCACCTTCGAATGCAACTCATTCAAAAAATCTTACACGAAATTATTTTTATACCAAACCATTTGACTGACTGTAATGAAAATAAAGCGATCACTGGCATACCAAACCTGCCTGCTGCTATGTCAATCATCGCCGGTGTTAATGTTCTCTCTTGTGACGGTGTAAGTCGTCGCCAAAAGGTTTAGTCTGTGAATTGTCTATCGTAATTTTTACTATCTATAATTTGGCTTGTAAATTATATCTCAATTTGTTTTGGGTGGACAAAGGTGGGTTTTAAAAACTAACAAATCGATGGCACTTAAAGTAAATATTGGACTTTTATGAATTGGTCACTGCCAGAATCGCTTTGGGATCAATTTTTTTATTAATTTTTTTTTATAACCAAGGAAAGATACAAGTTGATTAATTTGCATGTCCGATTCGAACATGGTCTTTTACTTATTCCAATGTGCGAAAACGAAGGAGGAACCTTCGAGTTATTTGCTCTCGTAGTATTGTTTGATTCTAAAACTGACCGCATTTATGTTCTAGGTCAAAAATCTTTAATTATAGATTCGTTCTTACAATTATAGCTTATAAAATAAAAACAACATTGTATTATAAAATATTTAAAATATGGCCGAGTATTTTGGTGAATTTCACTAATTGAAAATTTGTTTAGTTTTAAATATTCTTACGTAAAATAAGGAATTACCATTAATTTTTAATATTCTATCATAAATTGTAGTAAATTTCTATTACCAAATTGTTGACGAAAGTTCAAGGTTTTAAATAAATTAATAATTTGGTAAAAAATCATCTCCGGATATATTATTATGTATTTTCGTCGAATGCCACTTATTAATCTGTCGTAAATTTTTCTTTCTGGAAGATTTTTTGAAATACTAGGGTTTCTGATTAATCAGTAATTAATCAAAGAAACCTTGAATTAAGAGGCACGTAATTTATCATCAGGATGCCCGCATTGAACATTGCTATTTTTTCAGCGATCATTGTTTCAAAGTCGCTTTTATTAATCTTTGTCGAAGCAGATAGTTTTTGTCGTCCTCGGAAGAATTTTAAATCAATTTGTTTATTTTCAACCTGAAAGAGAAGAAATATAGTACTTAATTGACATTTAAAATTTTCAACATCAACGATAGCCATTTACAAGTTTTCAAAGTGGTAAATTAATGAAGCGATTTTAAAGTACCATGTATTTTACAACTTCTGCAGCTTCATTTTTACTATAATTGATGTAAAAGTCGCCTCTAAAAAGGCAACTTACATTAAATTGTAAATCGTCTGTTGGAATTTTTTTGAATTTTCACATTTTCAGACCACCCAGTAGACACTGCATTCTGCAATAGGTAATTTTAATTAAATAATTACAATTATACTTTAAATTTAATTGGAGAAAGCCGTAGATTTTGTTGCGATACCATTTTTTGAAATATTAATTATACAAAAATGTGGAAAATGTTTATAATGTAACGCGTCCGACGTGGTTGGAAATTTTTACTTGAAAAGTTAATTTATTTCGTGTAAAATTAGGTCTCTAGTCTTCAGCGTTGGAAAACTGAAAAACGGTTTAGTAATTAACATTCGTGGTGAAAGTAGAAAAAGACCGAATAAATTAATTATTGCAAATATTACGTTGGCATTTTTTCAAATAGCAACCACAGCTTGTAAATGCCATCATAAAAGCGTTTTTAGATGGAAATTGAATCGATAAATGAGTTTATCTACAATCTTAGTGATTTTATTAATTTGTTACGTCAATCTCTGGCATATTGCGTTTGTACAGAGTTGTCTTGTCGGAACTTTCTTCAAGCACGCATGGTATTCTCTTCAACATAGATTTTGCCATGCAAGATTAATGGGTGTAAAATTATAAGCCGCAGGCCGGATTGAAATTTTGCTACTGCCAACCCAGAAATCCTATTACAGAAAAATTATGACATTTTGGACAAGTTAAAAATGACTAATTTAGTCAAATCGACAAATAACCAAGACAAATTTCTAGCTTGTTAAATAACTATTTGAATAATTTAACAGCCGGTATTACTGTCAGATATTCTGCCAAAAAATATGATTTCAGAATTTATTTTCCATTTAAATAATTCAACGGCGATACATCAACATGTTAAACTAGGGAATTACAACGAGTACGTAGGTATGTCTTCCTTATTTTCGACAATTTCAAGTGAATTTTATTTATAGTAAATTAGGTGCTAGGACCTTAGTTTAATTTAAAAAATTATGAAAGTAGACGCTTTCGGTCGATAATTTATTTTTTTAAATTTAAAGCGACGTTAAAAGTCTTCATTAAATTTACATAATTTTTTTATTCGATTCAAACTGCATTTTATGTAAATTATTTATTGGCCTTCTTAACCTTAAAACTTGATGATTTTATTCATTTTTTGGGTTGGTGCATGAAAATGTTTGTTCATATTTCATAATTTAAATAATATGCACATAAAAAATGAATTCAGGTTTTAAATTTCCAGTCGTCTCACTTGCATTCACGAATTCGACGAAAGCAAATTTGCTATAAATAAATAATCCTGGACAAGTTTTTAATTTAATATAAATTTTACCTTAAACTTTTGTCAGTTCATTTATCACTCTTTTGCTGTGAAATTCAGAATTCAGTCAACAAATGTTATAATTGACAATAACTTCAGTTTTACTAAATATTTTAGAAAAATGAGTTTGATGAATAATTAGCGAAAGTGTCCAGTTCTTGTCAGGAACAACTACATGGATGATGCATCATACATGTATACAGGTTTATGTTCTCGAAGAAACATTACAATTTATACATGGATTACAGCGATCAACATGTAATTTTAAAATTATAACACCTAGAAGCGATGATTAGAAGTCACCATGTCCAATACAATTTCCGGGTTACACCTGGATTCCAGGAGTGAAAGGCTCGAGTGTCCTTATAAAAGGATACAATGGAGATACGAGATTAGGAAATCCATAATTTAATAAACGAATTTCGATCAGTGAAAGTCAATTTTAAAATTATTTTTATTAATCAATTTTGAAGAGGTCTAAAGATATCAATTTAAAATAAATTATTTTAGAAGTTTTCATAAAATTAGTGACCATTGAATATCTACAGATAATTTTAATTTAATAGTAATTTTCATAAGCTAATAATTTATGTGGCATTTTAAATGTATTTTCGTTTAAATTATGATATTTTATATCTAGCAGTGGTTCCCAACATTTTTCAAATTGCGACCCCCTTTGATGAGACAAGTGAGCACCCCATCACATTTTCATAGCAAAGTACCTATTATTAATTATTATAATTAATAAAAACACACAAAAAACTCATTAAAAAATTTTTTTTTATCGAAAATCAATAAGTTGCCAGATTATAGTTGTTTTTATAACAAGATTATTAATTTGTGTTTATTCGTGTTAATTTATGAACTGTCATTGGTTTTTATTTGCATATATTATGCAAATTTATTTTTAGCAATGCGACGGTAGGAAAATTTTAACCAGCTTAACTGAAAGCAATTACTTATAATGCAAAGTAATATAACAATCAATTAACATATAAATAAATAATTAGTCAAATTAATTATGTTCTGCGGGAAACATCGGCAATTACTGTTCACTCCTGATATTTTCACTCTGCAATTTGGCCAGCTGGAAATTTTTTATTTGCCTTAATCATCGTAGCCTCTTCCTTTTCTTCCCTCGCTCTGAGTCCTTGTTGGTATCAAAGTGACCGACAATTTCAGCACTCCTTCAGAGCTTCAACATCTACAAACAATAGAACGAACACGTGCAAAGGATGGATGATCGACGTTAAAACATGCCATGAAGTATGATCCAAGGGGGAAAGGAGACGTTGGACGTCCAAGGAAGAGATGTGATTAGGAATAGTAACAGGCCTTTTAACAGGATTTTTGAAGGATTTCCCAGAATTTCTTCAGATTTCCCTTCACTTGTACACCTGATTTCCCCTGAAAAATGCAATATTCAAATGGAATTTGACCAATGACAAGTCTTTATTTTGACCTGATTGGGTAGGTCTGTAAAGGATCTTTAAATGCCACATCTTTCAGTCCTTTACATTTACAATCCTGATACATATAATCCCAGAACACTGCTGCTGCTACAGCGTGTCATTTTTTTGTTGAAAAAACACTCTGATTTTCCTCACTTTTGATTAAAAATTTAAATTTTCCGATTTTTCATTGCGAAATTTGAAAAATTATAACTTCCCTATCTTCTCCAAGAATGGAAATCCTGCGATATGTACTGGAGGGTGTGCCACACCCCCCAGACCCCCCGGTTCACAATTTTACCAACCGAAAAATAAATTAAACTAACTAATGCTGGGTTTCACAAAGGTTAGTTAAATTTTAATCTATGATTAAGGGTTTTCAACAATAAAAATTCATTGTTGCGACATTGTTGAAAATCCTTAATCATAGATTAAATTTTAACCAGCCTTTGTGAAACCGAGCATTAGATTTAGAAAAAATTAAAACTTGAAAAGCATATTTATTTTATTACCTTACTGCTCATGGAGTTTAGCAGGAACTTTTTGTGTTACTTTGAAAGTAAATTATAAAACTTTAAAGTCGAAATTGTAAACCGGGGGGTCTGGGGGGTGTGGAACACCCTCCAGTACATATTGCAGGATTTCCATTCTTGGAGAAGATAGGGAATTTATAATTTTACAAACTTTACTAGGAAAAACCGAGAACTTAACAAATAATGTAATTTAAATTAATTAGATTAGAAATTGGATTAGAATCTACTTTGTTTATCTACTTTTTTGGTAATAATTGGTAATAATTTCTACAAAAGTAAAATAACT
Organism: Cantharis nigra; assembly: GCA_958510845.1. Lineage (NCBI taxonomy): Eukaryota > Metazoa > Arthropoda > Insecta > Coleoptera > Cantharidae > Cantharis > Cantharis nigra. Next base: position 44,214,875 of record OY294030.1, on the reverse strand, counting down.
TTTATATTTATTGACTTGCGAGCAACAAAAGCGCTTCGTCCTAAAAATTCCGATAAAAAATATTTATATTTTAATTTATTGTTAAATTAGTAGATTAACCAAAAAGGTTTGATCTCACTTTATTCTAAGTTTACTTCGCAGTTTTATGTAATTTGTTTATCTGAAAAAATATCCTAATATATAAAATTCCAGAACACTGCTGCTGCTCCTGCTACACCGTGTCATTTTTTGGTGAAAAAAAACACTCTGATTTCCTTCACTTTAGCTTGAAAATTCAAATTTCCCGATTTTTCCTGGTGAAATTTGTAAAATTATAAATTCCGTATCTTCTCCAAGTAGGTATTCTAAAAGAGTGGAAATCCTGGGTTATGTACTGGAGGGTGTTCCAGACCCCCGGTTTACAATTTTACCAACCGAAAAATAAATTAAACTAACTAAGATTAGGATTAAGCGGGAAATTTGAATTTTTAAGTAAAAATGAGGGAAATTTAACCTTAGGATAGAAAATATTAAAACTTGGAAAGCATATTTATGCTCATGGAGTTTATCAGCAACTTTCTGTGTTACTTTGAAAGTTAATTATAAAAATATAAAGCCAAAATTTTAAACCGGGGGGTCTGGGGGGTGTGGAACACCCTCCAGTACATAACCCATGATTTCCACTCTTTTAGAATACTTGGAGAAGATAGCGAATTTATAATTTTACAAATTTCGCTAGGAAAATAGTTTTTGCGTTACTTTGAAAATATAGAAAACCGGGGAATCCCCTAGTAGCGGGAACGAAATTGACTGTTTAAATATTGTACCGTTTAAAAGAGATTCACCGTCTAGCTGCTAACAGCTAGTAACATAATATATGTATTTCATCTACTGACCCTCTGCAGATTACCTATTTCACTGCATCATTTTTTACTTTTCCAAATAAAATTACATTTGAATTTTCAATCTTAATATTTCAAGATGTTCATATTTTTAACTTCTAAATAAGCATTAATTTCATTCAATTTTCACTCATCTGAGCTAACGTAAAAATTGAAACAGGGTTTCCACTCATCAGGGAATTGAAGATTTCCCTAATTTTGTCAGGGAGAAGACAGTTTTAAATTTCAAAATTAATTTTTTCTATTTAATTTTTATACATTAAGTTTCTTCTTTTTTTACCTTTTTATCTTCCGATTTATCGAAATGTCAGAGAAGATTTTGATTCTTTGTCAGAGAAAACCTATAGAAAAGTCAAGAAATTTGCTTTAGAAAATGCAGTGGGAATCCTGTAAAAATAATTCATAATATGAATAATAATATTTTTAATAAAAGATTTCATTCTGAACTGAGGTAGGAAATAGCGACATTATTGCATTTTCGATCTCAGCACGAGCATTATCAGGCAAGAAGAAATCCCTAGTTTGTTTTAGAGAAGTGTTTTGTCTTTTACATGTCGTTTGGACTGTTTTATTGCAACTATTTTATAGGTACATGTTTTTATGGTTGAGGTAGTTATATGTTTACTGCTTACAAGTTGACATCGATAATAAAGTTTTGACTGCTTCACAAAATGGGTGGCGCAAAATGCTCCTAAGAATGTCATAAATTTTCAATTTGATAATCCATTTAATCATTGGTCAAGCTTGAAGAAGCAAGATACATACTTGGGTTGCTTTACTAGGTTATTGAGTTATAGACTTGTAAATCATCCTCCTACCTATTAATTGATAAGTGATAACTAAAACTCCTCCAATTAGTCGATTTACCATTTTTTGGCATAGCTTCCATTCCACACTCGACCTCGTTTCAATTTTAAATAGGAATTTTCATGTCGAATTATATTGATTCTCTGATCTAGAAAATTGCAATTAGATCAAGTGCAAGCTCAACACAACAAGAGGTAATTAATTAACTCGTTTAATGAGGATAATAAACGTCCACAATATTTTAATTTCCACTTTATTAATATGCCTACAATTTAAAATCCATTAATAAATTTACTTGATTTACATATTCGTCCATTCTTTTTTGCACTTGATTATCACCACCACCTCCGACTGATGATGGAAGTTTCAGGTTGTTATCTCTGACCTCTGTAATTTAAAAAACGATTTTCTCGAAGAAAATTAATTCCAACTAATTAACTTTTGCTACCAATTAGTCACTTTCTGTAGGCAAGCCAATGTATAAATACCAATTAAGTTTGATTTCTAAAAATAATTTTTGCGATTCGATTATTGGATATAAAATTCTGATTTATTTGAATAATTCAAATGGCTTACCAGGAAATTGTTAGTTTTGATAGAATTTCTGTAGATAATTTGCATAGTAATATATTTTAGTATTAATAACGTTTTCATTTTATATAAGCTTTGGCTTACTGTTAGAGTTAAATTTATTATCGAGTATCTCTCGATATCGACATTCAAAAAGATACAATGATTTTTTAAATAATTTATGAAAAGATAAATAAAAGTTAATCACTGAAGTCGGAAATATCAAAGGAAAACTGTAAAACCATAAGTTTGGTTTTTTTTGTAATTTCAAGGCAGAGTGATACTACTGTTGACTTAGCATGTCTCATTAGTTTTCGTATTTTACACTATTTTACAATTTTTTTATTATTAATTGCGGTAGAAAGAAAGACAGATTAACAGGCAACTAATCCGATAAAGTGAGACTAAAGTGTGTCGTGATTTTCAATTTTAATTTAAATTCTTGTCATTTCACTGTCATTTGTATTAACATAAACTCGAATAGTTCGTAACAGGTTTGCAATATTTTTGTATTTAAATTCGTATTTACAAAGTATGCATAACGAATCTGGTACTTCCGTTTTTCATTATGGATATTAATTAATCCCTCGCTTTTTTAATGCTCCTTAATTTTTTAAATATTGAAATCGATTAAGTAGGTAGCAGAAATGCAATCTTTACACTAAAAGTTATACCAACACGTTTAGAAAGAGGTTCAATTAATTACTTGTATCTTTTATAGCAAAAATATGTAAATTAATATTATTTTAACTATAAATGGAAATGTGCTTTTCATTCAAGATTCGCAGTGTGAGATAAACGTGAAAAGAAATTATACAGTACGAAATACGTACTCTGGAAACTTGTTCTGTCAGTAAAACAGGAGCTACAAGAAAAAAGTTCACTGGTACAACATTTAAAATGACCATCAATTTGTTGCGTCGGAACGTGAAGAACGTAGGGTTCCTCAGGGTTCACTTCTAGGCTCGGCCATTCCTGACAAAGAAATATTTTTTGTTTTATCAGTTAAAACTTTTGAAAGAGATTAATTCGGGGGGAAACGAGTCGTTTGTCATTCAATTTTACGGTCACTTTCATGTGTCAGTTTCGATCATGATTTTATTAATACCTATAGCTTTTTTGTTTAATTAATAATATCTTCTATAATTTATACAAAAGAAATGCGTAACGCTAAATATTTATATTATTAATTCTTAGGAATGTATTTTTCAAAACGAGTTGGTACCAAAATTTCCATAGAAGTAATTTCGAAATGGATATCAATTTTTGTAATAGATGGTTTGTGGTCGAAAATTTGATCGGATATTTTAAAATATCTCATGATTAAGGCATAATTTTTTAAATCTAAAATTAAATTAGTTTGGTCTATTGTTTTCTTTCCGCTTTCACAATATTGAAAATTTAGAAGTAATAAATATGTCATCTCAACCTGTTACACTCTGTAATGGTAGCTTTAATAATAACTTTTTATATTATAAGATTGGTAATTTGGCCAATTACACATCAACAATTTTCTATATTTTATAATTTAAATATATTTTTACCGGACTTTCTGAGTTTCAAAAGAAAATTTGTTATTATACTATATATAGATTTTCCGATGTAGGTTAATGTAACACTTGTATGATACTTCTGATGTCGCAATTCAAATCTTATCTATTGATCTGTCAACATAAATTGTATAATATTTCTTCACGTAAAATAAGCTTGACGTAAAAACTTGAAATATTAAAATCTGGACAACATAATATCCTCATCGTGGAAAATATATGGTATCTCTTGAAGTTTCTCCTGTTTCTCCACAAGCATCAGCTAGCTTTGAGCTTTTAAACACAGTTCTTAAAAATGAGTGGCATTTAGCCACAGTTATTGTCACGATTCGGCAATTACTCTTTTTCTATCAGGTTCCATCAAAATCAATAACATGCTTTTCTCAATAGAAGCGAGTCACCAGGTTGATTGTTGTTGCAAAGATGTTTGATGTTACTTGCACGTTAACCTCGATGCAATACAAGGAAATTAATAATAATCCAATTTTATGGTCGGCTGTAAATTACCATTGTTTTGACGATTCCAATATTAATAAATCGTGTTTGCAGTATTATATAATAGGTAAACATGACAAGTAAAGGTATTATATTTGTACTTTTCGAAATTATCTGTGTAAACTCACATGAATTCTTCCCAAACCTTTCACGATTTTAATAAGTCCTGTCAATACAATGTTGGGATGTTGGTGTAAATTATTTTATTATATTTTAACTTGTGTAATTAAAATGTGACAATATGACAATTTATACTAATTAAGTGACTAATTTGGAAATAGAAACCAACTAATAAATATGTGATAATTAAATTTAATTAGCATATTATTTAAACCTGATAAATTAAGACAACAGTTTAATAGAATTTGACAGTCGATAATGTAATTATAATACTTTTAAATTTTGGAATTTATTTATTTCCCTAATCAAAATTTAAATGAGCATCAATTTGATTAAATTTGAAATTAATTTTTTGTTTCGAAGGGGTCAAAATTCAAGCCCTGACCAAACCTAACGTTGCTTAACTTGGATGACCTAACAGGACTTTATCACTGTCAATTTTATTGTATATAAATAGGAGAAACGATTGTGTTCAATAAATTATCAATAAAAGGATGTTATTTAGCAACGACGATGACATAATGATAAATGAACTAATTTAATAAACAATTTTTTAATAATAAATAAAATTAACAGTGTTTATAACGATCGCTAATAAATTAAACAAATCTAATTAGTAGTTCTAATTCATGTTGGAAGACTTTACATAAAATATACCTTTTAGTTCCTAATTGTACATTTACAAATGTAACACGTATATATTCTTATTTATGTAAACGGTTAATTGAACAGGTCGAAAACTATCAAATTTAAAAATTTAAAAACACATTCACAAAGCACATAATTTCAGTCATAACTAAATCCAATATGTGTTCTCGACACGATTTTTTGATGACTTGACTTTTCAAATTCAGCATTTCAGCACGTAGGTTACAGCTTTTCTTGGTGTAATTTTTCAAATTCAATTTAGTCTAATTTTGGAATAAGTACATTATTATAAATACTTTTGTTGAAATTAATTTACAGGGTGGTCTTGCAAAATTCATCAAAGAAACTTAAAATGGGGGGGCTAATTGGGAATAGACTTTTATTATTACCATCACTCGCGGGAGCGATTAATTTATGGATACATTAATTTTTAACTGATTATTTTAGTAGCAAGTGAGTGTCCCAAATTAACTTCCTCGCAGATATAACAAGGATAAAATAAATAGTGTGAATTTTATTAGTTCATTATTAACAAAAAGAACTGCTCGCGGAGGTGACAGTCGAGTGTGTTGTTATAAACACTTTGTATAATAAGTTCCGGCAACCTTTCAATGCGTTATATTGGAACGACAGGTACCGTTTGTGTACTAAACGAACCGTTCTTAACGTAAACATTGCTCGAATCCTTGCCAAATTTTCAACCTATCTGTTTGTAGAAATTTATGTTTTTTAATCTCTTTGCTAATTTTCGCGAGTTAAAATATTTTATTCGTTTTGTAGACGAAATATAATGGAAGCATTGTATCTTGTTGAAGTAGCCTATAAATAAGTGAGACATTTACTAGAATACCTTAGTATTTAATTTTTTTTGTTATGTACATAATATATCCAACTAAAGTACTGTGGAATTAATTCGCCTGAATGGATTAACGAGATTCTGTCTGGCTAATTAATATTAGTCCTACTGTTTAATGAATAATATTTAAAAAAAATCAGTAATCATGAAAAACGCAACAAATTTGGAAACCTGGAAAGCCTGGGAAAGTTAGTGAATTTAAGATATCTAGAATTTCGTCAGGGAAAAGTCGGGGAATTTTTCATTTTTAGCGCCAAGTCAGGGAAATTAAAGTTTCAGTCAGGGAATGGTTTTTTAGTTTTAAAATAATTTTTGTAATTTTAAAATTAAGTTTGTTTTACCTTTTTATCTTCGATTTATCGAAATGTCAGGTAAATTTTTTTCTTTGTCAGGGAAAACCTGGAAAAGTCAGAAAATTTGCTTTAGAAAATTCAGTGGGAACCTGTAGGTACCAGATTTTCATTAACGAGCTTTTTTCGAATTTTCTTGGATTTTCTTTGATCCAAGTTGAGAACGAGGAAGTAGTGGAACCAAAAGAGTTCATCGATAGCTAGAGAATTGCTCGGGGATTTTCTTCATTCATTCACCAGATTTCCCTAACTATTTTTATTTTACTTACACTTTTATGTATGTATTTCTTTATTTATTTATGAACTTCATCAGTTCACTACTCTAGGCCAAGTAAAACTTTATGTAGTTTTAGCAAGCAAGCCTACCAACAAGCATTTTCCACCACTAGTCAAATTTCTAATTCAAGATTAAATCCATAAATCAACTTTTAGAAATAATATTTGCAAAGTCTAGTGCTTGCTTATAAAAACTTGACTGCGACGTTTGGGCAGCAAATTGAAGTCATTGTAGCTTTTCCGACTAGTATGATTCTTTTATTTTTTTTTAAATATTATTTTCAGTTCATAAATCTTCGATAAAAGAAACTGTAAACATGTATTTTTGAAAATTCCCCTGGATTTTTCTTCACTTGTATTTTAGATTTCCAGGTGAATCTCCTCTCAGAGAACAAGTTTCCTCATAGGAAAACAAATTGTAGAAAAAATCTATACAGATAGTTCAAATTTTTATTTAATTTTTTATAGTTTGGGGTGAAATTTCAAATAGTAGGGCAGATGCGCAACCAAATTCAATACTTGGAAGCTTTTTCTAGCTCTATGCGCGATTTACATTAAGCGAACGCCTCCACGCGGAAAAATATTAAGTTAATCTAATACGTATAGTTGGTATAGAAAGTTTTGTTTATAAACCCAAGTGTTTGCATTCTGTTGGTGTTCTATTTTGTGAATTATCATTTCATTGTCGTTTTGCGATAAAATAATTCAGAATCAAACTCAAAACAACATCAGGAGTACGTAATATAGCCGCCATGTTGTTGATATTTGTAAGGTAAATCGCGAATACGTCTTGTTTTCACCACGAACACTGGATTCGAGTCCTGCTTTTTAAAGATTATGACAGATTCAAAATAATTTTAAAATAAATTGTCATCGATTTTAAATTTCTTTCACTTGAAATGATTTCTTTAAGAAAGCTTGTTATGACGGCTCTAAGATGGCGCAAGTTTTTTGCCATGTTTTCACCATTAAAACCTGCTTTAAAGTAATCTTAGGCTCGATTTTATAATAAAACTCAATAGAACTTAATCTGACATTAAAATTTAAAACGAGAATTAAGCTAAAATTGAAGATTTCATTGCTTAGTTTGACTTGAATTTTTCTATTAAATGTTAAGATTAGATTAAGTGTTTTTATAAAATCGCACCTAAATCATATTTGACGAAAACCACATCAAAATTAGATCATTCTAATTTATGGAATTTGTGGACGTCTAAATCACGTAATATATACGTAACTTAATGACATCAAAATAACGTCTCCCTAACCCACTAGTATTTCACTGTTATGCATACGTCATTTGGCACACGTGAACAGGTAACTAATTAAGATTCTTTTTACCTAAATAAATTCTATGGGAACGAACCAGTTCGTCGCAAAGCCATTTTGACTGATTGCGGCAAAGTTGCAAAAAAGAGAATTTATTATTATTTTATAATGTTAGAAACAACTTGACAAAATTAATAAATAGATAATTTAATAATAAATTTATTATTTTAAAATTAAAAAAAAAACAAAATGTAGATTAAAAATTTTTTTTAAATATCTCTAAGCCTGTTTAAACTACAAGATTTTTCATATGATTTACCTTAAAACAAATTTGTTTAGTTACTCTAGTTGATTTTTCTGGTCGACGGTCATTAGCTTAGTAGGTTAGCCGAACAACTGCTGACTCTAAGGTACTCGATTCGAATCCTGGGAGAGTTTAAAACTTTCATATGACCGTCGCCGTGCTTCGGAGGGCACTTAAAGCCGGCGGTTCCCCTGGGTTGACGATTGCCGTCATCAACTATTAAAAAACCGGGTTACAGGCATTGCCCAATCCGGATTTAGCAACCGTGGGGTCTAAATGCTATAAACTTTTCTCCCAGAGAAAGAAGCTTTATTCAGCAGTGGACAGAGAAATGGTTGGCTGATGATGATTTCTCCTATGACCACAGTCTTAAGAAAAATAATAGATGACAGGGGTGGGCTTAACAAGATTTTCGGGTGAAGCTTGCCCCCACTGTTTAAACTAAACTATACATAGAGATTAAAGATAACAACACAAATAAATTATATTATTTATTTTACCAAATTTCTTTTAAATTTTGCTCCTCCTTATGACGGCGCTGGGTACTGTGGCACCGCTTTCACCGGTCCAACGACCCCCCCTGTAGATGTATTTCAGAATAGACCGGTTTCTATTTCCATAAGATTTTTCATTTGATTTTTTTGAATTTTTGGATATCTTATCTAGTTATCTTTTTCTAACTTATCGTTTTGCGTCGAAAAGGATCGCTGCTATTTAGGTTTAGCGTCTAATAATTGTTGCGTTCGAACGGGTGTGCGACGAAATGGCTGTGACGAAACGCTAGGAAAACTCCTAGACCTTAAATTCTATTGCTATAATACAATGCTTATAATTAAGGATGATGTTGCTACCGATTGTAATAATGTCACTTAAATATGCAAAAATTGCACTTACGGCAGTCTTCTTGTATCTGGAACAAAAATTGTGTCGTCTCAGTAATCTAATTGACCTGCCATTTAGCTGACCAGCTATCTCTACAGTGTTGAAACTAATGGTCGCTGTATTTGGATCGGCCTAGGGCCTCAGCTTTGGTCTTGTTATTTCTTATTTTTAACAAAATGGATCCCTGTGAATTTAATCCTGAATCACAGGATATATCAGGATCTTCTTTTCTATAGCCTTTAATTATTAATAGCATCAATGTTTCATAGTCATAAAATCCAAGCTAGATACTAAAGCTACCGATAAGCCAATCGAACTAACTAGGTTCCCGGTTTTATCTTTTATTTTTAAAATTTTTTATTTAATAAAATACAAATTTGTACATTCAAACAGTTCATTATAAACTTTTACAGACCGATGGGGGGGGGGGGTTGCAATCGATGTAGTAGTAAAATTATAACTAGATCCAAAATTTAAATGTTTAGACAATTATTTTTAGTAGTTTTTTTAGCACCGTCTTCCCCTACAAAATATTTTCTCGTTGCTCTGACGGTCGCCCTACCCATGGACCGGCCGTGACAGTGCTCTACATGTAGCTTCCCTTTCATTAAAAATTATGTAAGAGCGCCAATTATTACGAAGGCTGTAATCCATTTTAAAATTATTTATCCACAGATTTTTATATCTTTTCAATCGATTCGATATTATTGACCCAAGGGAGAATTTTCTCACTTTACTACGAGACATTCGCAATTTATTCTAATTGAAATTAATTAATCTGTGCAAGAATTGCAATTGACTGATGTGGTACTTTTTCAATTGAATGGAAATATGTGATAAATTAGCAATTTATTTATTTTCAACATTTTCCAAGTTACTATATCACAATCTTCGCATACATTTGCAACTTCACGAGATATAAAATAACCCAGTCTGGTTAATACACCTAGATAGTGCATTTACTTTATTGTTGCTTTACTTATGCTTATCGTAATATACTACAAACTAGTTTGTTCTCAAGAGAATTCAAAATATTTAATTCATTTTTCTAAAATATTGTAAGTGTATCCACGACATGCATTTATAGATTACACCTTTCACGACAAAGTTTTCAATCAAGTGAAACTAATGTTCCTTTCTTTATGAATACAAAAATTTTATTTTACAGTTATGCACTTAAAATACCAAAATTGTAGTAATTTTAAGGGCAAATTTTTAAAACAGGTGAAGAATTTCTTTAAATTCATTATCATTTATAATCTTATTTTTTCGAAATTGGAATCTTCTAAAATGCAAGTTATTCCCAGACGTTAAAGCTCTTGATCAAACCGATGTTGACTTAATTGCCGTAACTTGTCTACTTCTGGTTTTGATTGGGAATAACGGCAGGGTACCAACAGGTGTAGGAATTTCACAAATTAGGGATCCACCAGAAGGGGTTCTCGTTTGTTTGCTTAAAAAATGTTTCATTGTTTTTCAAATCGAATTGGTTTACCTTTTTGTTGTCTTAATTTATAAATTGGAACTAGCAAATGCATTGTTTCACAATTCACAGTGTTTTATGAATTTGACATATTCCGATGATGCGATAATTTATGGATTTAGTTTTATTGTAAATAGGACCTACCACTGATTGCGTTGGTTTAATTATTAATGGCGCTATTCCTCAATAATTTATATTTAATATATTTTATGTCTTCGCAGGTGAAAGTAGGGCGTAATTTTAGTACCTACACATGAATTACATTTTTATTGTTGAATATTTTAAACGAAAATTTGAAACTAATGCAACACGATTGATTTTTGGGTTGGTCCGGTGGTGTGGGTTAGAACGCATGGTAACAGGTTCACTAACCGAGAAACTCGGGAACTGAAAATCTTTCGTTTTTCTGCTAATACTGAATATAATCATAACTGTTACGTAGAAGAATATTGTAAAAGTTATATTGATCCCAGTTTAAATTTTATTTCCTTTCTGATGTCCTATTCGTATAATTATGACATTAAAATCATTAATTATTAATAGAACAAACTATTTAATTAATTCTAACCAATACTTGGATATAAATGTTGCCATAAAATTGGGTACTTTACAGCACACACCTCTAAAAAAACTCTAAGCTTCTACTTATCAGATAATTATGCATTTAGTTATTGGTGGTAATTATCTATAAAGTGCAACGGTCTTACATCTTTGAAAATATCTAACTTTATACTTATTTAATTACGTACCTATTAAAATAGTTGCACGTCTTCTATTTTGCAGCTAACATAAATGGTACGAAGATATAGAATTACTTCTTTATTGGTAGATTAAAAAAAGTGCCCAAAGGGGTTTTTATTTTTACCTTTTTCTATAAAACTTATATTTTATAATAAAATAAATCGTTGGAGAACTGGAACGGGTAAGGTAAAATGAATAAACTCATGTAAAACAGAGTCGTAAAATTTTATGGAGAAACAAATGAAAGTGTTCGGTTCGAGGGGCCCATTACCATTTTTTTCAAATCGACTGCGTGAATTAAACATACAAAATATTTATAATTATTATTAAAAGGTTTTTGTGTAAAGTTAAAATTCTTAGGTTTTAACACCATCAGACCCATACCTCCCGCGTTGTTTGCGGTAGGGAGAGCTTTCATTTACCGAGCTTACGATGATATCTTCTATCTCCGATCAAATCCATTCACTAAACTGGGAGTCGGTTTCTAAAGCGTTTAATTGTTTTACAATTCCAAGATTTTTCAATAAATTTGCTTGACTTGTTAGACGTTTTAATTACTTTTTGTTACTTAACGTTAATTAACGTCAAAACATCTTCATTTGAATTTTATATCGGGACGTGCATACGTAATTATGAAATCCGCTTTCACGCTTTTATAATCTACGTGTAATTATTTTTTTATATTAAAAAAATTGTAGAGTAGGTTTTGCAATGCTATCGATTAAGATTGAATAATATAACTTTATTTAAATAATCTTGCACCTGCATAATTAAGCTCATTAGTTTAACTCGACAGCAGCATTTATTGTATATTTGCTTCTAAGCTAACGGAGAGTTTAATAGTATTTAGATACACATTAAGGGAGAAAATTGCTGCATTATTGCCAAGGTGTAACTTTACCGCCCGAGGGCTACAAATATACCGAGGGCATAATGACGGTCTTTCCTTGTTCGAACAAAAATTATATTTATAAATATTCCATGAACAAATATTTGAATCTTTTCTTAATTTGCGCTACCACATAGTCAAGTTTAACCTAGGAAACATTCACAGTTTCCATAATTATGGTGTTTAGGTTTGAACTGTACAATAAAAACATTACCAGCTATTACACTATATATTTTATTACACATAATTTATTACATCTAAACTAGTGCCAAATTTTCTAAAAATATTGAGACTGTTTTGTCCCTACTTATTACTCACCTCTCTATGACGGTGCCCCCTTATACTGTTCATAAAAGCGATTGTTTTATCATATCAGTTCAGATATTGTTAATAAGAATTAGTAACCAGAAATAATTATTATATTTGGGTCGGTGAGCACACAAACGAATGTATTGTTCCTAATCGGTGTCTGGGGGGTCAGACGGTTTAAAATAAAGTCTTAATTTAGCATAATTATGTTTAAGTAGTACAGCTAGTCTACTTTCTGTTGAATTTTTCCCAAATGTTGACATGATCATAAAGGTACGGATTTAAATTCTTTTTTAGTTTCACTCAAAAATAATTATATTTTAGTGTTAAATGGTTTTTTGCCAGTATGAATTTTGAATTTGGAAACTGCTGGCTGAATTTGATTAACCCAATTTTCGGCCACTTTATGAAATAAATCCGCATTAATTTGACGAATGCACAGCTCTATGTTGGCTTTCAAATCTTCTACTGTCTGTGCATGGTTTGTTCGCATAAACCAATGACTTAACGTAACCCCATATAAAATAATCCAGAGGAGTTAAACCGCAACTTCTTGAAGGCCAAGCATTTCGTGGAATTTGATCAATTCTTCTTGGATTTCTTAATGTTTCAGGGAACTTTTCCTTCAATAAATCGATGTTAACTTCAGAAGTGTGTCACATGCCATCCAAATCCACTTCTTCCAACTGTGGCCACAAAAAGTCCGTTATCATCCCTCGATATCTATCCTCATTTTGGAAACATGAGGTCCGATGATGCCACCATACCATAAACCTCACCTAACAGTGACTTTCTGGATACAAAGTCTTCTCAACAATCTCATGTGGATTATTTTCACTCCAATAACGACAATTTTGCTTGTTCACATAACCGTTTAACCAAAAATGAGCTTCATCAGAAAAGATGATTTTCTTAAAAAAATCAGGATCATTTTCAAGTTTCTCTTGAGCCCAATTGCTAAACAAACGCCGCTTTGGAAACTTTTTGTAAAGGAGATGGTCAATGGATTAGTAGTTAGTTCGATCAACTGCTAAAGTTAAGGTTCCCGTTTGAATCCAAGCAGACTCGAACTTTCTTATAGTCGTTCCTGTGAAATGGACAGGCAAGTGAAACCCTTGGAACACCACAGACACCCATGGAACAGTAAAAGTGATGGGATCTTTATAATTACTGAGGGTAACGTACAGTTGACGAATGATGACACGGGATCTATCCCTTACAGTCGAGAGTAGTGGAGTATAGGACACCAGGGCAACTTTTTAACAAATTTCAGGGAGGCAAACAGCGCGCAGAAAATTTAGTGTACAAGTGAAAGGAATTCCAAGGAAACTTTTTTTTTGTTTTTTAAAAATTATTTTAACATTTTCGGAAAGAAATCTTGAGCTAATCAAAGGAATCCTTAGAAAATCCCGGAAATTTTAAGAAATCCGGGGCAATCTAGGGAAATCCAAAGAAACCTCTTTAAAGGAAATCTGGTGTACAAAAAATTGGTTTGCGGTTTCTCCCTCATAAAATTCTGAAACTTTCTATTTTGGTAATTACTTTAACTCCGAATAAAATGTGATAATTTTCTTAAAACAATAACAATTAAATTAATTTATATAAAAAAAATTTCCAACAATTTTTTCTCTATTTTTTTTTTATTAAATTAAATAAAATATTTATTTTATTTATCAGTTTCGTCTTTATTAGGGACATCCTCAGGCAATATAGTCAATTATTTAAAATCACTTTTGCTGCCAGCAACGATGAAGCTTTCCATTATATCCTTATCGGAAAATAGTAGTTCATGAAATCTGTTCTGAAAGAAAAATCTTGAGTGCCGGCAACGTGCGGCGATAAAGTACTTTAGTGCCGTGGGTCATCTTTCTGCATTTCTGAGAGTAACGTTATGTAATGCAATACCTATTATAATAAATATTTGTATATTATCAGCAAAGCTTTTTGGAGATTGCCTGTCGTTTTTGAACTTGCACAGCTTCTAACAAAAATAAAAACTAAAAATAAGTTTATAAAAATATCCGTAATAACTTTTAGAAAATATAAATAATAATAGTTGTCAAAAAACGCATGCACAATGAACGTTTCCACGCTTTTTGCCAATTTGATATTTTTTTATTTGTAATCAACAATCCACGTGGGCATAAAATGCATTTTACACTAGAAATGCGCAATCCACTATTTCTTCTCAGATCAGGAAGAAATCGTTCACATTTTCCTCCATGAAAACAAAGGCCTACGCTGGATTCTTCGCATTCTTCACTTGGCCAGTTCGGCCTTGATTTTAGTTTATTTGTTTTATTTTTGGCTACGAGTTTTTTGGTTAATTTATCGCAACAACACAGTGGTCCTGTTGCAGTCTACCGGAAATCTGGGCTAAGGAACTCCGTGAAACACGAAATACCCGCTTCGTACATCACTAGAGCTAACAGTAAATCACTGCAGTGTTCCAATTTGCTTCATTAACAAGTTTTCTGTTCAAAACAAGAAAATGCTTACTTCATCAATATATGTATTATTGACATTCATAACTCAAGTATATTATCTGTAACTATTATGATTGACGTGCTGTTTGTTCTATCCTATGATTACGAATAATTGTATTGATATGAATAACAATTACATTGCTAGACAAATTGCCAACCATTATGCTCGTCTGTATTGTTTATGTCTGGTTAATCAATTTATCTATGAATTATTAGCTTTCTGGACTAATAAGTTTTATTGGATTGCTTTTCTTAATTACGTTATGAAAATTTTGAAAAAATGGTAAAATGGGTCAAGCTTCCAACATCTTGCTTCATGTGTCGTCAAGCCAAAAAAGTGAATAATGGGATAAAACAAATTTAATTTTAATTTTTGCACACAAATCACCAAAACGGGAACGAATTTATTTTCTCAGACGAAAATAAATTGCTTGTAGTACTTAGTAAATTGCTTGCACATAATTAAACGCATTTTAAAAACGTTTATTTGCCTAAAGCAACAAATTAAAATTGTTGGTAGCAACGAGTTCGAAAGAACCACCTACATGATCGGGTGTTTCGTGTTTGGTTACGTGCTCTTTACTTAGCAGATGCCGAAGATCACGAATATTGTTGAATTGCTATTGATCTTTTATATTTTTTCTTTGGATTTAAAAGACTTAATTTTTTTACAGGAATTCAATCTGGCTTACAAATGTGATGAGCTCGATCGACTGATGGGAGGGTGGCATGTTGGTGGAGGAAAAACTGGGTAAGTTCAAAATGATGTCGTTTATTATTGTTAAATAGCGAAATTTTGTCGGTTTCTTTTCAAGAGGTGCTTTTTAAATCTTATGAAATTATTACGTGCATTAAGCTTCTCCAAATATACTTCGCTAGTATTTTTATTAAAAATAAACTTAGTAAAGCTAAATAAAATTGTTTATAATTACTTGACATGTTGAGGAATTTTTAATGTAAACAACCAAGTGAGTTTTCAAGTGGAATTTCAATATTTTGAAGGAAATGTATGTTAAAATATTCTAAACTTTATTTATTGGATTTCAAGTTACGAATTAATTAAATAGGCGTGTTCAAGTGCGGGAAAATTGAATTATTGCTATGCTATTAAGTTGTAATTGCAATAATTCAACCTAGTTAATTAATTAATTCCTATTACAGCCGTCACTTCGTAGATAGGAAGTGAATGTTCACTTAGAAATACAGGATTAATTTTTTAATCGTTAAATTACTTATGCTTATATTTCACTATTCCGAAAAAGCTTCAGGTTCAAATCAGAAAAGAAAGTCCAAAAGTCAAGAAGTAAAAAATATTTAAATACATTTTTTTAAGAAAATTGATTACAATTTTGAAATAATTTAAAAGAGGCTTTTTGTTTGATATATACGTGCAGAGCCGGATTATACATAAAGCAAATCTCGAAGGCCTGCTTTTTTAAATAAAGAAAATTATTTTGAAATAACATAATTTGAAAAATTTATGATTAATTTGTTTAAACGTGACTCTGTCGATTTAATAAAGTTTATCGGATAGGTTAATTTCTTAATGTCAATTTAACTTGATTATTATTATTGTAATGATATTTAAATCATAAGTGCAATTACAGTTATTTATCTGCACTGTAAAGCTTTGGTTTGTAAGCTTATTAGTTATTGTAATTGATTGTTGACGGTTGTTTAGAGCCGACTCAAGGATGATTGGCTTAATGCAATGAAGGATTGCTATAATAAAAGTTTTCCTAACTTCCTCTTTGCAGAAACTCCACAAAAACAGGGCCTATTTTACCATTAGGCACGTGCCTAGGGCCCAATGGCCAGAGGGGCCCGAAAACAAATACTGATAAAATAATCCAAAAATGGAATCTTCGATGCTATTAGTTACACTTGAAATTTGCTAAAGCCTAGGGCTCAACTCAGTTAAAAATAGGCCCTGATTGCAAGTTTTCTTAAAAAATGTATTTAGGTAGCATACCCCGAAAACAGGTTCTGAAAATGGAAAACGTTTTTAGCTAATAAAATTTTAATGACATTTTGTACTTCATAAAACTTTCGGTTATGAAACCGGGGGGTCTGGGGGGCATGGAATGCCCTCCAGTACATCACAAATTGTGTTAAATTATATACGTATAAGTATTTGGTTCTGAAAGTGTAAATGCTTCTTTTTTAATAAAATTAATCCAAAAATATGCGAATAAACTTTCCGTTTCTGAAACCTGGGGGTCTGGGAAGTAATTAAGTTAAAATTGTAATTATAAGTGAGTTAAAATAGCTGATGTACTGGAGGGCATTCCATGTTTTCCCGGTTTCAGTTTAATTTGATTAAATTAAGAACTCTCACTCTTTCAGGACCAAATTGTTGTTCTTTCGTATGTGAGACTGGAGAGACCCGAAACGGTCTGGGAGATACATGTACTGGTGCATCAGGGGGGGGGGGGGGTAAACATTGTAAACCTAGTCGCGACCCACCAAAAATCGATTCAATTTGGGAAACCCCGTCGTAGATTTCCCATCTAATGGCAAGGCCTATTTTACAATTAGGCGCGGGCTTAAGGCCCAATGGCCAGATGGGTCAAAAAAAAGAAGAGAACAGAAAATCTTAAATTAAAAATTAAATACTGATAAAATAACCCAAAAATTGGGCTTTCGATGCTATTAGAGCCTAGTGCCCAACTCAGTTAACCCTGCTGTTCTCCTCGGAGAAACTTCACACTTGTACTCCTTTGGGTTATATTGACCCGAGCCACTGAAATAAATATCATCAGACCGAAAGAACAAAACTTTTTGTGCAAAGTTAAATTTATTTTTCTAATACTAACCTTTAAATATATAAAACAATTAAATATTAATTAATCTTAGAATAATAATTATAATAACAAAACAAAAAGAATAATTATATGATGATCCATTTCAAGCAATTGGGGAAATAAGGGGTCGGGCATAAATTACGTCGCACAATTTTTAAGGTTATTAAACCCCTCTCTCCCCCTATGTCACATTTTCATTGAACCCTCCTCGTCGTCACAATTCGATAAAATAATATATTATTTAAAGATTAGACCTTGACTCCCAACACTTCAAAATTACAACATTTAAAATTCCCCGGACCCCTTGTCACATTTTTGTCACAAATCTGAGATGACCCCCTACCCCCTATCGTGTGACGTAATTTATGGATGACCCCTAATAAGTTGCATGTAATTTACATACATATTTGATGCATTTGTTGTTATTATATTTAGAAAGGCAGAATTTACAGCGTGCTTTTTTGTTTTTGTTGCTTGTTCCAGGTAGACATGGCCTTGATGGACGGGCAGCTAGACGGTGGATCTCTCTCCCCCGCTACTGGGGGATTCTCCGTTTTTCTATATTTTTAAAGTAACACAAAAACTTTTTTCCTCGCGAAATTTGAAAAATTATAAATTCCCTATCTTCTCCAAGTATTCTAAAAGAGTGGAAATCCTGGGGCATGTACTGGAGGGTGTTCCACACCCCCCAGACCCCCCGGTTTAAAATTTTTGCTTTATATATTTTTACAATTAACTTTCAAAGTAACACAAAAAGTTGCTGCTAAACTCCTTGAGCATAAATATGCTTTCTAAGTTAAATTTCCTTCATTTTTACTTAAAAATTCAAATTTCCCGGTTAGTCCTAATCTTATAGTTGATTTAATAAATTTTTCGGTTGGAAAAATTCTAAACCGGGGGGTCTGGGGGGTGTGGAACACCCTCCAGTACATATTACAGGATTTCCACTCTTTTAGAATACTTGGAGAGGATAGGGAATTATAATTTTACAAATTTCGCTAGGAAAAAATCGGAAAATTTGAATTTTCAAGCTAAAGTCAGGGAAATTGGAGTTTTTTTTTTCACCAAAAAATGACACGCTGTAGCAAGAGCAGCAGCAGCGTTCTGGGATTTTATATATCAGGATTATTTGAAATATTGATTTTATATCCTGGACACTAGATAAGCAGTATCTAGTCGAACGTGGTGCAACTTTTATGATATTTCAACTAGGAAATGGTTTTATTAGTTTCCAACTTATAGCATTGTTTTTGGACTGAAATGATTGAGCAGGTTGCAATTCTTGCACTGTTGTAGTTTTTCCTCGAGAAACATTTTTTAAAACATCATCATCTGACTGGTTCATAATTACTGTCTTTGCTAATATGATCTTCAATTTCAGAAACATCCTCATCACTGTCATTCAGATTTTTAATTATATTCGCCATCTCTTCATCATCAAGTAATTTTTTCGCTATTATTATTGTTATTTTCAAAATATTTCACCTAGATAAATATTACTTCACTTACAATTAGTGAAACACCAAACAGAACTTCAGGGTGCATACATATAACATATAACATCCAATATTTATATCGGAACTAACTTGCATGTCTGCACTTGTTTCGAACTTACTTGGCACTTTTTAGACTTTAGAGAAAGATAATAATTGTCTACCGCTGAACAAGCATGTGCTTCATATAAGGGCAATAATATCAATTACAAAAAATTATTGAACAAGAAGATATGCCTAAGTTATCAAAATAAAATTATTTCGGGTCATATTGACCCAAAGAGTATTAGTGTAACAATTAGTTAAGTTTTAAACAATAACACATAATCTTTTAAAAAAATAAATAAATTCTATATAATACTTCACAAGTAATAGACAAAGTCATAAAATATTGGAAAAAATTATTCATAAATTAAAAAGTTATTGAAGCATAAATTTAAATTTGGGTCATATTGACCCGAGGAGAACAGCAGGGTTAAAAATGTACTGCACAAAAAGGAGTAATAATTCGGTTTAAACACTAAATAAAAAAGAAGAGAATTAATCTTAAGTTCTAGAGAACTATATATTTTACCTTTTATTGTAAAATAAGCTCACGAGCTTTTAATTTCGGAATAATAGTAGATTGTATGACGAGGGCGTAAAATAGCTAATTTATTGCGAGCTAGTTTTATGAAAAATTAGCATATTCACAAGTTCTTGTTTTATACTCTATGATCGTAACTGCTGGATTAGCAACTTGCAGGATTTTATCCTGCCAATTATTGCGATACCATTACATTTTATTATAAATAATGGTTAAATTATAAAAGCAGTGACAAGTTTGTCTAACGAAATGAAAAAT
Organism: Cantharis nigra; assembly: GCA_958510845.1. Lineage (NCBI taxonomy): Eukaryota > Metazoa > Arthropoda > Insecta > Coleoptera > Cantharidae > Cantharis > Cantharis nigra. The sequence continues at coordinate 44,194,818 of OY294030.1, read as the reverse complement.
TATTGAAAATATTTCTCGTCATATTTTATACTTTGGAGTAGTTTTAAGGTTATCCAAGAGTATTAAATAACTAATGACCATAAATCAAACGTCGTTTTTATAGGTTAAGCTTGAATTGGAATGTAGTTAAGTTACACGATATTAGCATCCCATACAAGGACATCAATGCACACAATTTTCGCTATATTAATTAAAAATTAAAAAATTCAACTTAGAAAAGCTGTAGCACCACTTATGGTCACAACTCCAGTTTTTCTTGGGGTTATCAAATTAATGGTGACCATTTTTAAATTTATGGCGACGTTTCGTCTTTCGGTTTTAATTAGTCAATTATTAAAGCGCCTGTTGAGTATCTTTCATCACACTACTACTTGAAAGTTGCTATTACAGAACCGTGCACGTCGTTCTAGGGCTTAATTTTAAAAAACCACTAATAAATTTACCACAATTACATCGATAAATTTTGAAAGTTACAATTTACGGTGTAAAATTGAATGATTTTATTGTTATTTAATAAGTTGATAAACCTGAAGATAAATGTTAAATTGGTTTTTAATTTCACCTAAACGATAACCGGAATATTAGTTTTCTTTTATGGTTTTTTAATTTCCCCTTCGGAGGAACAACATGGCGATGATCCATATTGATGCAATAATCATGAGAGGAGAGCTTTTTGATTTTATTATCGAATAAATAAACAAGTTACAGTTTACACAACTTGGTTAGTTCAAGTACACGGTTTGGTGGGAGTAAAGCTCCCACGTAGGATGCATTAGCTTAAATCAAAGTAAGATTTAAGTGTCTCTTATAAGAATGTAATTATTGAAGCAGTAAGAAAGCTTCTGCAGCTTATTGCTTGGACTATCTGGACATTTACGATTACGACATACCTGCATGCCATAATTTTATCCACTAAAATTCATCTAAAAATTAGCTCAACGTACAAGAACTCAATAATGTTGGCGCAATAAAACCATACAATTTCAAATTATTACAGTAAACGTTTAACCCGTTTTGGTTTTTATTTATGAACCATGTCACAGTAATTTAATTCTCTTGAGTATCAAGTAGATTTTAAGGGATTAACTAAAGTACCGGTTTGCACAAATATCTCTTAATTACTGTTAGCGTTTGTTATTGTTTTTTTATCCCAGATTTGACTGCCGAGAAGCTTTCGCCGTCCAAATTAAATTTTTAATCCGATTTTCCCAAATTTTGATTTTCGTCTAGCCGACGATTTTATTCCCAATGACCTTAAACATAAATTTTAGTAAATCTATTTTTAACTCATAAATCATTTTGTAAAAAACCGATATATTGTGATAGAGTAAAGACAATGTCCAAAATTTATGTAAAATTGCTATTTGCAATTCAAACAAGTAGTAACAAATGAGTTATATTAATCATAAATTTTTACGTAATAATTTGGGCACGAGGCCAGTAATAAATGGAATAAACAATGAAAAATAATATAATATAGTCTACTTTTGACAGATACAAAATATTGATAGTACATAAACATAATTTACAAGCATACATTGACCTTAATAACTTCATCTTTTTATTATTTTTATGGCCTAGTCGAATAATAACACAAAAGAATGAAAGAGAGGTGAGTCTGAATATATTCCGCCATTGTATCAAAGGATATCAAGGAAGCAACCAAGTGTCAGTTATTGATAGTAATTATAGAAAAACAAATAGTCAAGATTTTCCTATTTTAGCAACTACAAAAGAGCGATTGTGTTCGCACCAAGAGACAGGAAGTGTGTGATTGAAAAACGTGAAAGGTTAATAAAATAATTAAAATGGAAAAATTGAAAATGTTGTTTGATGTTCATGGAATGCTGAAGGAAGTATTGCAAAAATAATTTTTTATTACATTAGCGCATTGCTGAAATTGTTTCAAATGTATGTAACGTTTTTACAGAAATAGAAGCATAAATTTATTGTTTCACACACTTTGAACTTGTTTCTTTGGGCAATTAATTGTTCCGGTGAGAATTTCAAAATTAAATTTAGAAAAACCAGGCGTATCGTATATATTGCTGTGATATCCACCCTCAATATAAGGGTTTAACTACACTGAAAATAATACAGTGCTTAATATTAACGAACAGCGATTTTTAACTGAAATTTGCTGTGACAAGGAATCTTTTCTTTGATAAAAAGATATGCTAAGTATGATTTTAGATACTGAATTCGTAGATACGTTAAGATATCGAATTGGCATTCTTATATACAAAGAAAATTGTTTCATTGACTAATCTAGAATATTCCTGCATATAAAGCAGTTTTCGTCGATCCGATAAAATGTTTCTTTGCATTAAGGAATTCGAACATTAAAAAATTATGATTCATGCAAGAAATTTATTCGTTATTGTAATTTACACTGTTATGAAATAATGATCTACATGTTGGATCTATTACGAAGAATCATAGTTTTAACGTTTGTATTACGTGGATTAATTGGATAAAATTACATAATATAACGACAGCAAACTTTAATACAACGAATTTGTACGGTACAAGAATTGCTGATGACATAAAAACTGCAATTTTGCAAATATGCAGCTTCATATCGTAGTTTAGATAAAAATTTATTCTGTTAACAGCGTTTTTAGTGTAATAACGTGCTTATTGGAATTGCAAATTCTAAATCAAAAGTAAGAACTTATAAATAATTGTTTTATTTATTTAAACTTAATTTTCTAATTACTCTTTAATTTAATTTCAGGAAATAGTATGTATAGATAGGTGGATTTCCAACTAAAATTGGTAAGGATTTTCTCCGAGAGGTCTTTTATGTTTCATATAAAAATGGCTTTTTTCTAGAAGTACTATCATTTCCACAAAGAGGACGAATATATTACATTATATTGTAATTTAAAAATTTCATTTAATGTGGCTGTTGGTAAACATTAAACATCGTGAAAATACACCAAAAATAATTTCAAAAAAATAAGACTTAAACAAAATTTGGTATACAAAATTTTGAATAATAATAATACAGGTCTAGGGGTGAGTTTCTTTTAAAGCAAATCCTTCAATTATTTCATAAAACTTTGCTTAAATTATTTTAGTTTTTCTATAAGTGTTTAAAATTACATTTTTAGAACCAAAAGATAATGCAGAAGTGTGCATTGAGGCGTTAAATTTTGATATTCTATCAGCTGAATAGTTTGATAATTCTTGGAAAGCCTGTATAGCCAATATTGGCTTAAAGATCTAAAGAATTCGGAGACCGCTACTGTAATTATTAAGAAAATTGAAAAAAATTTGAAAATTGAAAATCTATGAAACCCCAATAGAACTGGTATGTTTCTCTAGATGTATCTTAAATAATACCTGATTATTAAAACCTTTAACTTACAGATCTGGTAACATGGATTTTACTGCTGAATTCAATAATAATATGAGAACGGTTTATTGAACACTTGGTACAATTCTAGCAACAAGAGGATAGATAAAGTGACTTACTTCATATTGAAGAAATTTTTATATTTTTTGTAACATACCTAAGATATCAATTTTTTTAAGATCTGTAAGTATAGATCTACTTTAAAATAATTTTTGTGTTTAATTTAAATTTTTCTAATTAATCTTCAAAATTTTTATACTAGCTTCATATCTAAACTCGAAAGATTGATTAATTTATTAATTAACATTTTGTATTTTTATACGAAATAAAACTAAATATGAAGCTAGTGTAAAAAGTAAATAGTTTTAATAAGTTTAAACTTTACTTTTTATAATTTTTAAGTTTAAATGAAATATGGTTAAATATTTTGATTATCATGATTATTATTGTTTATATAGTACATAGGTACTTAATTTGTTATAAAATAAAATTGTTTCTTAATTAATAAACATATTATAAAGTATATTTTTTATACGTTGCATTAATTACTACCATTCGTATAACTACGAAATGTTTACGTTAAACAAAAACCAATACTTATTGAATCAATGAAATGTAGTTGTCAGTTAAGGAATGGTCATCTTTTTCACAAAAACACAAATCCATATGACAACAAATAACATTCTTGAGTCAACGAATGCCAATTCTTGCGTTGACGAAACCGTTTTTGAAATATGAGCATGTATAAGATATTAATTTCAAAGAATTTATTTTCTTTAATACCAATACGTATGCATTACTTAACGAACACCTTTTCTTTAACATGAAGAAATCGTGCGTTGGATCAATTTTAAGGAACTATTTCTTTATAACTACAACCGTGTGCTTTATATTTATGCTCTGATTTGGTTCAGTGTATGTGAAAATCGCTGTATGAGAAGATATTTTGAAATATTCACCATGTTATGAAAATAAATGGTGCTTGATCGAGATATTTTCCACTATCTTACAATTTCATCGTTGGTTGTATCCTATAAAATACGGTCTACCACGCCTACCGTATATGCGATTTTATCATTCGGAAACCAAATTCGCTGGGTCCTAGAATTTTAAAAAGCTCGTAAACCGAGTAACCCGGTAAGGATAACTTTTGGAATCAAAAATCGTCCATCGACGATGTAAAAGAGCAGATAGGGGTATTTATACAGAGCGATTAAATTAATCGTCGAATCGTTAGGGGGTCGCTTGATTTTTATCATTTTTAATTAGACAAACTTGAAGCATCTTCTTTGTTTTTTGTATCAACCATATCGACAAGTGTTGATTATATTACAATAAAATAAAATAATTGGAAAAATTAAATTAAGTAATTTAAATAAATTTAAATTAAGCCGCAATTTCACATTTTAATTGGTTGGTCGAATTTAAATTTTATATTCTTGTGTTGTGGCGAACAATTCAAATTTATTTAAAATCCGTTTGTATACATAAACAGATATAGCAATCAATGCGATTGGAGAAATTTCATATTGCGCTTATTAATTATATCGATTGTATCCGTAAGATATTATGCAATTTATATATTTACTGAAAACTTTAATCGTAAAGTTTATTATGCTTCGAATGATTGGTTTATTACTTGATTATTATATTATACATTTGGTTTAACCTTTTCGTTTTATTATCAATTATGTGATATAATATCCAAATTTCTTTGTTATACATTTCTTTCTTTCTTTCTTTTTTTTATTAATATTTCATTTTTATAAATTAAATTAATTTTACTTAAGCCAACTATGGGTCATCTGCCAAGTCAAGTAAACAGCAATAAAATTTTATTATTTAATAGCTATCGGATAACCATTGATATATTATTGATATGTGGTCAATATAATAAATTATTTTACGATATAATTAAACAGCATGGGGCTTCACAGGCGAGCAATTGTATTATGTTATAATGAAGTTCGTACAAGTAACATAATCATCATAGTTTTTGTATTTCATTAATAAAATTATACTTATCATGATTAAAGAAGATAAATTAAGCTGTACTAGAAAAACACAAAACTGGAAGGTATTTTATGAATTGTGATTTCTATCTTCTTTAACACTTTTCATAATTATCTTATTTTATTTTGTTTTTAAATTTACTACAATTTGGTTTATGATTTTTGGCACTGTTCCTGATACGACTTATCATTTGTACAAAACTTTTCCTAATAGAAATTCTTTCAAAAATGTTGTAGTTCAACAAAAGAGCCAAGGATATTGGAAATGTACATTGCTAATTCTTTTGTTCAAGTTTGTACCTTTTGGGCTACTTGTTAAAATATGGACAGCAGCGGTCCTCTTTTAACATCCCAACAATGAAAGAGCACAAGCCCTTTCTCCTGGAAACAGTTTCTCATGTATGGTCAAATATATTGACAGTTTGCTTGATAAACAATTGGACCCCCACTAAATTTTGTATTTACAGGTAAAAGTTACTATCTTCGGACAAATTGCTTTTACCTTTTTTATTAGTTCGCTAGGTACACAACAAACATCTCGACCATAATGTGTAGGTGTTAAGCTTTAAAACAAACTTTAGAATTTACTTTTTTAAATATGTTTTTTTATTATTTATTATACTCAATTTTTATATGATACAAACACTTGTCGGGGTGGTTATAAAATTAGGCGCCGGAGCAGTTGAGGTATTCTTTTGTACATTGTTATGATTTATTTTATTATTTTTTTAAAAATAAATTTCAAGTTCCACAAGAACAAAACTAACTAATGGTTTGTTTAATGACATTCTAATAGTTTCCTCCAGCTTTCCAAACTGAAAATCCTGCAAAACGGCAACCAGGATGTTCAAATAATTATTTCATTTAACTTTTAAATTCTAGATAATTAAATTGTAATTTCTGTTAAATATTTCAATTAATTTATTATTACCAATTAGTTGAATTTGAAAGTTCTTTTTGGAAAATTACTTCAAGAATTTTTGGACAACTTTTTTCGAATTAATTGGAATTACAATAAGAAATTAAGTCTCGTATTTTGAATAGTTTTTTTGGCATCAATATATTTAAACAACACATGCTATGCAATGATGCGATTACGTAATTACAGATAATTAATTATAAAGCAGTTTATCGTAATAAGTTGTGACGTTAAAATTATTACAATTAATTTTACGACAATCGAATGCTTTGCTTTTCCTTGAAGTTTGTCGTTGTGGCAACCTGCCAAAAAAAACTGCAGTCTTTCTTTGTATTTAGCTTTGTTTTACATTTTTATGCGCTTTCTGTTCCCAGCACGTCAACATCATAAAATTTGGCGCCAAAATTTTTAAAAGTTACACATCGATGTTAATTGTAAATACAGAGATAATGAAGTTGAGAAAACATAATTTATCAGTCTCTGTTTTGAGTCACAACATTTGGTTTAACTTAAAAAAAAAGATCAGTTCAAAGCGGAAATTCGAATTGTTATTGTTTCGGTTCCACTACTGATTAATAGGTTACGGTTTGTTTTTAATTTTTTTACTGATAAATTGTAAAATTATGTTAATTGCATGAAATGAGTGACATTAAAACTTAACATTCCGGTATTAGGCTAAGAAGCTTGTGTTGACCCGAGGCGGACATCGCTAAATATTAGAAGCTCGAGTGTCTCTTGAGCTATCATCATGCCTTCACTATTGGTGTTTTGGTAGTTGACTAGTTGTGTGGTATACAGTGCGGATCTTACGAAAAAAACCTTAATTATGCCCTTTTTGTGTCGGGCGAAGTGCAAACATTTCCCTAGTTTTTTTTACAGTTTTTTAAAATAAGTGCAATTTTTTTATCGAAGGACTCCCGAGGATTTTTTTATTTTAATGTCCAGGTAAATGTAGGTTAAATAATACGTAAATAATTTAAATAAAGGTTATCACGCAATAGTTAATTTTATATAATCGGTTTTTTTTGAAAATTTTGATAAGCTCGAAAACAATTTAATGTCACTTTTTTCTTACATTTTTTTGGATTATTTTGATTTAGTATTTCGTGATTAATTTTTTATCTGATGTTATGTAAACACCATTTAATTAGGTTAATTAAACAATGCTTTATTGTTATTTCGCGAATTGACAGTTTTTCTAACTACTTTCGCTATCCTCATCCAATAACCGTTCGATAGATCGATGTAATTAATTCGAAAAGTGGAATTACTATTTTTTTAAGTACACTTGAAAGCAATTTGAATCTGTTTATGTCTATATTTACCAAAATATTTACTTTAAATCGCATTTTGAATGCGGTTGAAAATGTAGCTACACCTAACGAAAAGGATTACGCACGTGTAAGTTTGGGAAACACAGATCTAATCCGTAATAATTTTATCGCCTTCTTTCTCAAGTTATGTGGACAGCATCCTTGGCATTTTGTGACCTTAATGATTTTTGTCTTCCTTAACAAAAGTCATCCTGATATTAGTCAACCGATCCGTATCGAGCGTATTAGGATGATAATGAAGGAAACCCGGCCTTCATTCGGTCCAAAAACAATTCTAAAGAATTTAAACAGGAATTAATGAGTTTGCGCTATCTCATTATCTGGTAAGGGTTGATGAATTATGGAAACCGTTACTTTAATAGTTGCACGGTTTCGTAAGATGTTCAACATAATATTATTACGAAAAAGATGAAAAAGAGACCAAGACAATTTATCGCTTTATTTTCAACCTCCAAATTAATCAAAATTAATTTAAAAGTCGGCAAATTTAATCTGATAATTTTTTTGGCAATATTTCAAACTAATAATACGCTATTTTTTTGCGTTTAAACAAAAAACCAACTAATTTTTTTAAGAACCGTTGGCAAATTTTCACTAAATCTGTCTTCAAGATATTTTAATTAAGAGCACAAATTGATATAATGTGGGCTAGTATTTACAAATTAATTTTTTAAACTATTTAAAGACAATAAAAATTTGTTGATAATTTCTGGTGTTGACAAATCAATTACCTCGAACGTTAAAATTCGAAATTCTGACAAATTATCGTTAAAAGCTTAATTTACTGTACTTTGATTATATAAACTTATGAAGATGTCAGGTTTTCCGTTATTTTGGTTTGTTTTTTCAATTATCTAATAATCAACCATAAAAGGTGTCGTGAGTTTCTAAAAACAATTGAGAAATCTAATCCTAAATGAAATATTTTGGGCTTAAGTTTCTCAACGTAATAGAAACTTTTTCATAGAAAGTTCCTCCGAAATCTTCCTGATTGAACCGATGCAGTTTACTACGTCCTCATTATTTTTTATTCACTTTGTACAGAATGCAAGTTTTAATGGACTTGATCGATACGTCCATTCAATTGTTTCCGCTGAAATCTAATTGAGTGTTAAGTTTCAGGTAATTAAATTTAACAAATAATTGTAATTTTATAGCAGACCTATTGTTTCATCCAAGTACATACGATCATTAAATTTATTGTTACTGTACATTTTATCATTTTAGATTACAGTTTGGATTATCATTTTCCAATTCCAGAATCAGTTTCTTTTGTAGTTTAAATTTTTATAATAATATTGGATATTATAATGATCAGATGAGCAAACCTTATGGGAATTTTGGAATCATCCTGTGTGAACCAAAGGAACATCAACAGATGGAGCTACTAAAATGGAAGATATAATAAATTCACGAACCTCTTTATGGGGTTCTTATTTAAGAGGTCCATGAATAAATTACTTTATTGTTATAATTCTTTCTATTTAGTAAAGCCATCTATTGATGATACTCAGGGACGTAGCAAGTCAAAGCCGGGTCCTGGTGCAAGTGGGTCACAGCGGGCCCCGTTCATCATTTAAAACGATAATTTTAAAATTTAAAATAACAATTTTATTGCACAAAAAATATAAACTACGAATGATAAGAGCATTAGATTTCGGCTCGAATTGTTACTTAAAGGGTCAAAAAACGTTTTTGAAATTCCTTAAAATTTTCATTTATCAGACTGGCCCTGTAATAAATTCAATAATTATTACTTTAGAAACTTACCTGGCCAGTCTGATAAATAAATTTTGTTATCAATTTCAAAAGCATTGTTTTGACCTTTAAGTAAACGCTAGATGAAATCTAATCCTTTTTTTATTTGTAGTTTATATTTCTACATTATTTTTGTGTCTTTCATTTTTTCTCTAAAATAATTAGGGAAGCAGGAATTTGCATAAATAAGGTTTTACATGTTAATTTCCTATGTTCGGCTAACTCTGTCAGCACCTGGTATAGTAAATGGTAACAAACGTATGATAACACAAAACAAAACTAATCCTAATTTATTTATACAGAAAAATCTACTTTTCTTGCCTTTTGATTGGCAAACAACGAAATTGTTTTATTAAATCTAAAGTTCTGGCTGTCTCATTTTCTGTCTCAATTGCCTAGCTAAAAGGTCTGCTTTATGACATTTTATTTCTCAAATTTCCCAAACATAATTTTTTACCTTTGAATTTTCGTGTTCCTGTTTTTTTTTTCTTCTTTTTTTTAATTTCTACTCTATATAGATTGCATAAACTTTAAATGGTGTTGGAAAGGGCTACCAGGTCCCTTTTGGGACCGGGCCCTGGTGTGCGGCACCACTAGCACCACTTGTTGCTACGTCCCTGATATTACTGTTCTATCTATGGTCTATGCTATACCTATTATTCTAATCTATTGTTAATTTTATCGAATTTATTCCATACTAAACAAGCTCAATAGTATCAAATGCGCTTTGTTTCAGTATTTCAGAAACGCCTGGTGTGGTTCAAAAGAAAGTGATGGATCAGTGCGGTCTTCAGACCGCACAACCTAGGCAATTCAGTTGCACACAAATCGAATTCCAAACCTTTCAAACATAACAGGTCCTATCCACTAATCAGGCCACCTGACCTGCTAGTAAATTACTATAAACTATATTAACTATATATAGTATTAAATTACTATAAACTAAGAAACGTTTGTTTTAAAAAAACTCTTTTAAAGGTGGCGCTACCATACGGCAAGTCCTACAATGACTTTAGGACTACATTGAACAAGCAATGTTTATTTTTTTGGATTGTCTGCAATATTTTTGTTTACATACACTTTCAAGACTTTAGGACTTCTAATACAGTAGCGCCACCTATTGATATTTTATTGAACTATAATTGGTTCATAAACAACAACGCCATCCGTTGCTACTTTATTAAATTACAAAAATATTGCTTTAAGGAAAAAGTTTTTCGCGATTTTTACGTTTTTTTTTAATTTTTCAAAAAAATATTTTAGGACAATATAGAAGGAAACCAGTACAAACTGAAACAACTAAAACAAATTAATTTTTTTAAAAGTGCGGACCTGGTCTTAAAAGTTGTTTTTGCTCCTGCAACTTCATTTTTTGATAAATGATTTCCGAAACGATATGGAAGAAACCCAGAACAATCTGGAACAACAAAGAAAAATTGATGTTTTTAACTCAAAAAACAGTTTCAATTATCGAAATGGAACAAACCTAGAACAACCGTTACAACTTTAAGAAGTTATTTTTTACAAAAAGTGCGGGACTAACTTCACACATATTTTTTCATGTTTGATTCATGATTCTGTACTATGGCGTAACAACGTAGGCATGAAGGCATGGGCCTGTGTTCTGGGCCTCAAATGAATAAATTAACATGGAAGTAAAGGCTGGGAATTTTGAATATTCGAATATAAATATTCAAATTCCCAGATTTAGTTGTCGCTGATGAGTTAAAGGTGCACGAAATTCACACTTGACCAATAGGAGTTAGTAAAATGCATTCGGGGTTGTAAAAAAACATGTTTTTTATGTTGAAAACGGTTTTTTATTACTAGAGCCCGGATTATAGGTAATAGGGAGCCCGATATCTGGTATGCGGCACACAATTTATGCATAAACAGAAGATACTATACATATTATAAATTATATGCCACATACTAAATATCGGGTTCCCTATTGCCAATAATCCGGGCTCTATTTATTACATTAGGAAAGAAACATATTTTAAACAGAAAAACATGTTTAAAACTAAAAGAAATCTATAATTGTTGGATAATCCGACGGAAGATACCGTCGTTAATGTAACCCCATTGGCTTGTGCAGTAGCTTCGTCTGCCGGAATTGAAAGATTTTTTTTATCATTTGGACTTTAACACAGTAAATTCCGTAGTAGATTAGGAACAGAAAAAGCATCATAGCTTGTGTCTATTATGAGAGCCCTAAATAATAATTCCTCAATTTTGTTTTAAACATTACAACCCTGAATGTACACTAAAACTTGTGAGTTGCGGCATCCACTGGAAGTTTGAATAATCGAATATTCAAAATTTCCGCCCCTAATGTAAATATTCTTTAAACTTTTAAACGGATTATTTTTTTAAATTTATTTTTATGAAATTTTCGTCCTATCTAATAAATATAATTTTAGTTTTATTAAATTTCATTCTACGGATTTATTAATTATTAAAGTTTAATCTGAATCTTTAAACCACTTTTTCTCCGTCATTTCAAAAACAGCATAAGTCATAGAATTAAAATTGTACAGGAATCAAATAAAACTGTTTTACACAGAAACATCATCATTTTTAAAAGGTTTTTTTTGGTTAATTTGTTTTTTTATACCTTTAATTTGTTAATTACTTAAAAATTACTATTTAAAAATAATTTATCATATACAAATTATTAACAAATTACACTTTGTGACTTATACTGTTTTTGCAGGGAATCGGATTCATTGCTCGAAAGTCGGTTGTTATACAATAATTTTTTATTAAAATGAAAAATAATGTTTCGAATTCAAATATTGAAAACATAAATACACAAACACACACAAGATTAACAATAAACTAAGTAAGTAAAATGCATCTCGCCATCAAGGATTAATTGCAAAAACCGCATAAGTCAGTGGCTTATACTATTGTTTTTGCAATGAACGGTCGTAAACATGACCATTTTTTATAGTTAGCGTAATGTTACTAACATAATTTTTACACATAATGTGTGCAACTATTGACTTATGCTGTTTTTACAATGACCGCAATTGAATCTCGTTAATCAATTCAACACTTATAGAAATTTCGTTAAACTAAAACAAGCCAGTTAAACTACCGGCACCGATAAGGCTGAATTTTTTCTTTCCCATAGAGTAATTAATACGTCCGGGTTTCAAAGTCAACTTTGTATATTTGTTGACTGGTACACAAAATAGGGTTGTTATAATATATATCAGGTAATGAAATCACATAATTAGAAGATAATTGGGGAAGGGGGGTAGAATTATAAGGATTTAAAAAAATCACACTTCTGGATTTTTAAAGTTTTGCGGTGGGTTTGAATTTCTATAGCATTTCTACTGTGTATTGTGCAACAAAAGAGTTTTTTATTCCCGAGGTATGGAATACCCCCCCCCCCCCGGTTTGTGTGTATGTTTTGTGATAGTTTTATGAAATGTTGCGGCGATAGACACCGAGGTATTTTATATAATCGAGCTTTAGAAAAATAATGCCATAATATGCACAAGAATCTTTGATCTGCGAAATCGAGGGGTATGGAAGACCACCCAGTACCCCAGGGGTTCTCTTCTCGATTTCACACGATTTTTTTCGTATACGATACGCACACTTTCTGATCAAGTCGAGTGATCTCGAGAATAGGGCTCCAATATTTTTGTTAAAGTCAATTCTTATAGTTCTTTCGCCATTTTCCATTTTCTGAATGAAAAATTACCGCTTATAAAGCATAATTGTTAGATTTCATTAAAATTTGTTAATTATAGATCAAAGTAGGTATGTATAAATAAACATAGGTACTAAATCACGTTTTACTGTAACTAGGCAGTGTATCCTCTTATATATTGCATATTCATCTGTACATTCCTCAACTGATTACTTTTTGTATACAAAGTTTGTCAAAAATCTACTATCTAAATACCTCGTTTCCTCATCTGTCTGTTGGTCCAGCGGTAGACATTCAGGACTCTCGATTAGGATTCCACGTTAACCTGTAGGTTCCAGGCATCGTGAAATGAACTTCACTGAAAAAGAATTACGGATTAAAATCAGGATTCAGGAAATCAGAATCACAAAATTTGTAACAGATTATTTATTTTCAAATTAGCCAACTTCTGAAATGTTTCTGTATGAAAATAGTACTTTGGGGCGCATCTGTTATTAATTTATAAACAAAAAATAAATATTTTGATTTTTTTTCAAAAATACGTGAACGATGAAATGTTCTCTGAAACGGAAACGGATCTGTTTTGTCATCGGGGCAATATTTATTTTGCAAGTCTGTGAAGTTCATGATTGCCAGCAAACTTCAAAGCAAAGATGCACTTAACTCAGAACTAGAAGCTCTACTAAATCTTATCAAATCGGTAAATCTTCAACCCTTTTAAGGAATTACGTGAAATTTGAAATTCCTCATTTTATTGTTATGTCTGTTATCGCTTAGCTGTCTTGAAGTTATCCAACTAAAATTAAGAAATTTAGAAAACGTAGACAGACATGTGTTTATTGTCACGTACATTCCCTTACATGGCTTTCCACAGTTATTTCTAAAACTGCTGTATTGGTTGACAATGACATAAATAGGTGATTTTACTGGCGCCAAGTTCAAGAACAATAAGTAGTGATCATATTTAAATACAGTTACTACTTACTGCTGCTCAAGTGTTTATAACAAATACGCATTAATTACTTATAAATTGCAAAACAGATTAAGTTCCAATTATACCTACTGTGGTTATTTAAGGACTCTTATCAATAAATGGTACTTAAATTATTATTAAATCTATTTTCGCTTCTTTGCTGCTCCTTTACGTTATCGTAATTATGAATGATTTATTAATAAAAAAATAATTTATGCCGCAGTTGTTTTTTATGGAAATTTATTCATGAATTAGTTTGACAAACCAGTTAACACTTCTGATTGGCACATTTACCATAAAATTTTTATTGAGGGCACAATCATCTTAATGTCTCATTCTCTTCTTTTTATCATTAATTTTTTTTATACATAATATTTGCTATGTTGTATGTTGTTCACTACGAACAGGTCGACCGTAAATATTTTTTACTATAACTTGGTTTATAGGAGGCGGTGCCACGGTAAATCGTGAAGATTAATGATAGACAAATTGCTTTTTGAAATGATACTTCAATATTACATCTTTAACATATTCAATTTGATATACAATACAATATCGCTAATAGTCACAACCATTATTGCCACCATGGTTCCCCAAAAACGTCAAAAAGGTCAACATAAGAAAATCTGCTGCACCAAATTTTAGCCATTAAGTGAAAGTATTCGATAAAAACTTGATAAAATTATTACTTGCTATATTCTCCCCAAGGCAAAAAAAATTGAGATTGAATTTGCATAATATGCCGACTTTGTAAGATTTTTCTTTCTTATATTTGAATAACGCACCTACTAATAGAACTCACATTCAAGGTCAAATTGTTTTCTAAATTTAAAAGACAGATTTAAATTTTAGGAACAGACACTGCGAGAAAAAAATTTTCCCGAATTTCAAAATTAAGGAAAAACTATTGATTAGCGCCATCTCGATGTCGGTATGTGTATTTATCGGGATTTGTCACCCTTAGTGCGAAATAACGACGCAAATCGATTGGCGGTGACCAATTCAAGAGGCTATAAATTAACGATTCCATTTAGGAGCTTGACAAGACGTAATTATGACTAACAAATTGTTGTTCGTAGTCTATTAATACGTGCGATGGTTCACATTCTCATTTTAAAAAGCAATCCTAATTATAGTTTTGCAATTTTATATGATCGTGAAAACCAACAAATTTGCTTAATTGGCTTATGTGCCTTTTGAATCGTTCAAGACACGGCAACATCAAAATGTTACTTTCACGACAGTTATTTAAGTAATTTTATTTTGAATGTCAAGGTACCATAAGCACTTTAGAACGTACTTGAAGTCCTCTTATATTGAAGTGCATGCAGGCCAAGAGGTTTGGAGAGCGTTTCGGTCTGCACCACACTTTAACTTGCATGTCTGCTATGAATAATTTATGTTACCTCCAAAATAAGTGACAAACGTTACTTACGACTTACTTTGTTTTGCAAGAATATTAAAATCGCAAGTGTTCGGGATGGCAGACGGCGGACAGATAAACTGACACGCCCGTTGGCCAAGTCTGCTCCAGAACACACGCATACCAACATGGAATTATAAGATTATCACAATTACCCGATTATGTCTGACACCAATGAAGATCTTTTTGTAGTTGCCGCCTTTTACCATTCATTAGTTAACTTATACCGAATTATTAGTGTACAAACCCAATTATTAATACACTTCATTTGGAAGAGTCGCCGAATTATGTGAAGTTTCGTTACGAAAACTAACATAAGTAATATATCTTTTTTTTATATCAGTTCGACCCTGTAAAGTTTATTTTGGATAACTGAATTTGGTTGGTATAACGGTTGTTTTTTATTTCTATAAATGTATGAACTTGGTATTAGCATTCCATATTTAAAAAAATGGATGCGACGAAAGTTATTCCGAAATTGAAAGTCGATTTTTTTCCTGTTTTTGGAAAAACATCTGCATGGAATCATAAGTCCGAAGATAGAAACACTGGAACTGATACAACATACTCTACGTCGACGCCTTCCGACAAAAAGAACCCAGCTGAAAACCAACCAGTGCTGCCCAGTATAGAGAAGCTATGCATAACTCAAAACCATGATTTATCATGCAATCAAAAATTGGAAAATAGCACAGTTGGAACCCTAGTTAGAAATAATGATTTTTTTCCTGTTTATGGAAAACCATCCGAAGAAAGAAACACTGTAACTGATACAACATACTCTACGTCGACGCTTTCCGACAAAAAGAACTCACCTGAAAACCAACTGGAGCTGCCCAGTATAGAAAAGCTACGCATAAGTCAAAACGATGATTTATTCTGCAATCGAATAGCAGAAAATAGCACAGTTGGAACCCCGAATAGTTCTGTAAAAGTAGTTACTAATGAAAAGCCGAAAAATATTAGGAATCTTAACTTTAAGGCTACTCCAGCTAGTAGTAGCGATCTGAAGGGTTTCGACAAAATATTTGAACGTAGGATTAAACCCGCAGGTATCATTGAAGATAAAAATTCCAAAAATTCACAATCCAAAAATTCTCAATTTGAAAATGCACCCGAATTTTTTCAAGAGAAAAACTGCACACCTCAGGCTTGGTGCCGAATCGACAAAGGTATTGTGATGAGACTTATGGAAAAGCATTCGATAAAAGATTGTCCGGATGAAGATGTTATTGATAGATTTTTCAAAATCGAAGTTGCTTTCTACGATTATCTGGAGCTGTACGTATTCAGAAGCAATCGTTTGGACAAGTGCACTTTATTCACGTTTGCTTGGCATGTTCACAACCTCAAACCGACATTACGAGTTTATCTCGATAATTTATCAAATTTGTATACAAATTGGAAGGAACATAAATATTCTTTACCTACTTATGGAGCTGCAATATTTTCGGAAGATGCTTCGCACGTTGTGATGGTGCAGTCCAGCCTTTGCAATAATTCATGGCGTTTTCCAAAGGGTAAAATAATGCCTAACGAAAATCCTGTTAGTTGTACTATTAGGGAAGTTCGAGAAGAAATCGGGTTCGACATACAACACCTTATAAGAGACGATAATTATATCGAACACCGTGACTATAATGGAAAGACGTTCGGTTTGTTCATCATTGAAGGAATTCCAAGAAACACTAAATTCATGCCAAAGTGTAAATACGAAATCAAAGCGATAGAATGGAAACCTATAGAAGAACTTTTAACTTACCAAGGAAAATTTTTGACTAACAAAGTCTGCAGATATTTTATACCAAAATTGAAGGCTAAAATATTATTCCGAAAGAGTTGAATGAAATTGAAACTACGTAATCATATAATATTTATTTTGCACTTTTTTGAATTTATGTTTAAATTTATGTTTATCCTTGTTAATAAATCTACATCTTATCTACACAAATAATATTCAAAATAACATATTTCTCGTGGTTCCCTAACTAGGAAGTTGGTAATTTTGTAAATATTTTTGCAAACTGAGTTATTACAGCTTTTATAGCTTACGATTTGACAATTTTAGCTCTTCAGAACAAAAATTTGGTATTAAGAACTTGCTAGTTAGCAATTGACAGTTTCTTGCTTTCTATTGGTTATTTAATTAACCAATTACAGCTAAAGAAATAATTGATTTAATATTTTTTTAGTTCTATTGGTACTTTTGGTTAGAATAATTAATTTTTGCTGAAACTTTAGTCTGGGAATTTTAGATTTTCCTAATTTTGTCAGGGAAAAGTCAGGCAAATTCTCACTTTTAGTGCTAAATCGGGGGAAATTAAATTTTCAGTCTGGGAAAGCAATTTTTTTAAACTTGAAAATTTTTTGTTTTTAAATTTTTAAATTAAAAGAAAATTATTGATTTTAATTTTAAAATTAAGATTTTTTTACCTTTTCATCTTTCGAATTATCGAAATGTCTGCGAAAATTCGTATTCTTTATCAGGGAAAACCTGGAAAAGTCAGAGAATTTGATTTGGAAAATTCAGTGGAAACCCTGAAGCAGTATCATATCAAATCTCGCTGATAAGAAAATCAGGATTAGTTTAATCAATCAACTAATTTAAATTGGTTAAGAGATATTAATTACAAAATTGATGATAGAAATTTTGCTTTTTTTTAAATTTTTTTGAACATAATATAAGAATATTTACTCACTCATCAGAAAATCAGGTTTGAGTCTACAACATTTGATTTAACCCCTAGCCTAAATTAATTTTCTAATTTTTTCCATTCCATTCGATTGAAGCCATAATTTATTTTCATTGATGAAATCACTTGAAATGTGAAAATTAAAGAGTGAAAGCTGTAGAACAAAAAAATTAAAGATTTGCCGATGTATTAACCCCCGATATTCCAATGTGTATTGTCGTTATAAGGCATTTTTTTGTAAATATCTTTGAGTCAGTAAGACCGAAAATCAATAAGAGCAACAAATAACAACTAACAAATAACAACAAATTCAGATATCGTCAACTGTAATTCAGATTTGCCAGTTGATATTCAGAAATCATCAATTGTAATTCAGATTTATCAACTGATATTCAGAAATCGTTAATTGTAATTCACATAATATGTCAAATGGTATTCAGAAACCGTCAATTATAATTCGGTATTCGTCAGCAGGGGTGCGCATATAATCGATTTATCGATGATCATAATCGATTATGATAATTCATAACAATCGATTAATCGATCTTGAAAATAATTGATTATGAAAATAATCGATTATGAAAATAGTCGATTGTGAAATAATCGAAAAAGTACAAAAATAATCGATTATGGGTCAATAACCGATTCTGAGTTAATAATTGATTATTGATTAATAATCGATAATTGACTCATAATCAATTATGAACAATCGATTATGAAATTTGGTAATCGCGCACCCCTAATCGTCAGTTGCTATTCAGAAATCATTAATTGTAATTCAAAAACCGTCAGTTGATATTAAGAAACCGTCAGTTGATATTCAGAAATCGTCAAATGAAATTCAGAAACCGTTAAATGTAATTTAATTTTTTAAATGAAAGGGCTACATATAAACGAAAAATACAATATTTTAATTTTTTTAAGTTATTTATTCATATTATAGAAAAAATAAGACATACAGCTTAAAGTATTATGTCACAACAATATGTTAATTCAAATTTCAGCAAATAACTTAGCGGCCGACTGGCATATCATCCCTTGCTATGTTATAAGGCTGTCGCTTGATGTATTGTGGAGTGTTTGCGCAGACGTTTTCTGAATATCAGTTGACATATCTGAATTGCAATTGACGATTTCTGAGTAATAGTTGACAAATCTGAATTACAATTGACGTTTTCTGAATAGCAGTTGATCTTTGCTGAATTACAGCTGCAAAAGATGTAGTTTTCTAGCTGTAGATGGTTAAAGACAGATACGGCCCCAGTCAAAATTTGGGATGGGGAAGCAGTTCTCAGTTTACCAACTGTTGTTCCTTTTTTCAAATTTTCCACTTTAATTAGAGGAATTCCAAACGATTTCCGCATTTTTCTACAGTGAAGTGTGCAAACTGTTGACAGATTTTGCCAATTGCCTACAATATTGGATGGGGAGCTCTAGATCTTTCCTCCCCCCCCCCCCCCCATATGGCCCTCAACTGTCAATATTATTTTAGTATGTCTTTAATTTTCCAAGTTATAAACCATATGGATTTTATTTTATATTTAATTTAAATATAATCAATTATAATAATATTATATTCTTTGTAATTATAAATTCTTGATTTCCGGGGGGGGGGGGGCTGGCTATGATACTTCTCCAGGTATTTATTATTCTTTCAAGTTATTGCAGCTTTTCAAGTCGATGATTAATTAACTTTCGACTTTCAAGTTTTATGAATTTATGAAATTGATGAAAACCTGCGTCGAATTATAGATTATGTATAGTTCCTGGGCTGAATACAAAATGAAGTAGATCATGGGATCCTCTGATCGGTGGGTCTTCGGATTATGGAATACACCCATGCAATACGATGCGGTAATTTCTCAGAAATTCCCCGACAAATTTCGATGATTTTTTTATGCTTTTCCACTTTTCGTCACAAGAAGTAAATTCATATTTTAACAAGTTTGTATGATATTTTTCGAAAATGTCAAAAATTTCCGTACGCATGTACAATAATTTCCTCAGATAGCCACTTCATCGGTAAATACAATAATAATAATTAACCTTGTAAATGTTTTATTAAATTGTCGCGCCGCCAGGCGCATTGTAGCTACCGGCGCCCTAAGGCTGAATTAACGTATTTTCGACGTTAAATTAACGTGTTATATTACTTGAGATATATGTACATTTGTAGAATCTGGTTATTAAACAACGTATTCGACACGTCTATTTTTGTTATAACAAAACTTTGTTTATATCAACCGCAAACACGTTAAAAACACGTTAATTTAATTGAAATTTTTATATTATACATAATTATTTATTCTATATTTATATTATTAAAAAAATTTGCCGGAGGCGAAAAAATAGGTAGTCAGCACCTTCTCTCATTCGTAGCTGAATTAAGGTCGGTGGGGAAATATTACGTCTGTAATATTATTTGTTTAAATTTGGCAAAGGGTTCCGCATTTCGTTCATGTGTATTAATTTTTAAACGAATGATTTATTAATCTGCTCCAGGAAATTAATCAAAATATTAAATAATGCGACAAGTTCAACCATCTTTGAACCCAAGCTGTAAATTTTGATAATTTTGTTTGACGAAGCTAAAACAAATTTAATTTTTTCAACTCGATTAAGTGTGCCTATTGGTGTTTCCTTATAGAGGAGATAATTAAAACCGTAAGTAGGTAATTAAAAAATTATCCTAGTCATGTTATGAGGTTGGCGATAAATTATGCAGCGGCTTTTTATGGGGCGATTATCCCATTTTTAAATTTTCATTGGTAATCGTGTGGTTATATCGCAAAACTGATCTAATTAACGTCGGAAAATGTTTATCAACAAATAATTATTTATACAACAAGCGTACAAGGTGCGACAAGCGCCGGCTCTAAGTCTGTGGAATGCGAATTATGTCAAAACTATGTTCTTTTATGCTACCGAATACCAATAATAATTATTGCACACTGTCATATATTCATCATAATTTATAAAAATAATAATTAGCAATGAACACTGCTTTTTTAAACTTTTTTTTTATGTCGCGACTGACGCGCCGTCATTTTTTAAGTCTTCTCTTGATGGTTGTGTGGCATTTCGTTTGAACAATCGCCGTGTGCTGTAAATCTCTTGAGCGTTTTAAAAACAATAAGTGTCGGTTTGTTGTTTATAGCTTAATAAATGAATATAGCAATTAATATTAACACTTCTGCATGCTACTTGGGAGCTCGGTTAAACTGGAGTCGAGTTGCATATTTGGCCGCATACATTGAATTCATAGACGTAGTTAAGAACTCGGAATTTAATTAAAACAAAAGGAAAGCTCATAAATTATTACGTGTGTTCTATTAGCAAGGTAGAAAAAAATTTTGGCAAAGTTCAACGGTCCGTACGAACGGAGTTCGTAAAAAATTGTGTTGATTGAGTGATTGATGACCGACGAACCTTTCCGATTTAAAATTCCATTTTTATTATATAGTCCAGTCATTTGGTACTTTTACCTGGCAAGTTTTCTGTAAATTGGTGATTTTATAGATTACGACATGCTCTTTCCGAATTTCTACTTTGCAACCTCGTATTTTTGCCGCTCGCGCCGCCATATTGAAAAAATGGCGCCTAAAAACAGTTTTCTGATAATATCTCCTTTCTGACTCATTTTACGATGAAAATAGTTATGTAATAAATTAAACTAGAGAAAATTTGCTATAATTTATGTATTAACTGTTTTTTGTAAAATGAATAGTTTCAGCGTACTAGTGCCACAAACCAACATACATCTTCACCAACAAGCGGTTTATGTATATACATTATATTAACGAAAAATATTGTATTGTTATTAAGCCCATCGAGGTTATTTATAAAAATAAAATAAAAGACACTTTCCTCGAGAATATATTATATATTTTAAGGTAGACTAGTTTCGACAATCGTCTTCGTCAGCACATCTATTTCAAACAATATGAGCATTTACATTATCTTTTTTTGACAGTAGTTAAACTTATTTTTATAGAACAAATAATACGAAGTTATTAAGCTGTGTTTTAACTTTATTTTGTCAAAAAAATTTGAAAAAATATTTATTATTAACTAAGTTATCGCCATATTTGTTGGATTCCGTCCCACAAGTCGTGCTTTGCGGTGACCATCGTAACATTTTACTACTTCATCTAAAATCAATAAAATAAAAAATAATCTGTAGTTTATTAGTTAATCTGGTACCTGATTAAAGGTTTTTGCATTTTTCTTGAAAAATAACAAAATGGGGGCTACTAATAATTAACTTACGGATTTTCGAGGAAAAGATCGCTAGTTCATTGTTTATAAAATTAGTAAATTTTATTAAAAAACAAATTCATTCGTTCAGCCACTAGATTTTTATGTTTTCAATAAACTATAGAAATTCTATTCAAATCCATCGAGTGGTTAAATGTTTAAAAAAATATTGTACGACAGACGCATTGAAAAACCGGCTCTCTACAGTCTAAAGCCTGGAGAGTCCTTCGCAGGAAATTAGTTTTCTGGCCAAAACTCGTGTTGGAGTAAACTTTGCGCCGCTCGTACGCTCAAACTATTCATTTGACAAAAAAAAGGTTACTAGATAAATTATAGAAAATTTTCTCTAGTTTAATTTATTACATAACTATTTTCATCGTAAAATGAGACTGAAAGGAGATATTATCCAAAAACAATTTTAAGTCGCCATTTTTCACATAGGCGGCGCGAGCGGCAAAAATACGAGCTGGCAAAGTAAAAATTCGGAAAGAGCAAAATCACCAATTTTCAAAACTCCCGGAAAACTTTCCAGGTAACCTCTTCTTTGAGCATCAAATGACTGTATTATAATATGAAGAGGCAACAACAGCGATTGGCCGTTTGGTGATTTCCGATATCAAAATAAACTTGACCCAATGAAACTGTTGCCGAAAAATCGGTGCAGACGTAACTTAACATAACGATCAATTAATTAATGCACCACTTGATGACTTTTAATTTATTTGTCATAGTTAGAAATAGAAAGATTGATTAATTTATTTGAAACCTTATTAATATTCAAGTTCACACTTTTATATTCATTCAATAAATCAAAATCAAACGACTGTGTTCTTAAAAGTAAAATTATGGATTTGTTCCAGATTATGGATTTCTCGTCGTAAAATTGGAATTATGAAGGAGAGCAATTTCAACTTAATGTAAAGGTAAGGTATTAAATACTATTAAAGGCTAATTTAATTAACATATTAATAAAAACTGATCTGTAGTTTGCGTTAAAAATTTTCGAATTAAGTCAATATAACAAAATACCACTCCATTACCTGACACTTGACTGTCAGTCCGTAAGGGCATCTTTAATGTGTGAAAAAGGCGTGTCAGCTTCCGAAGCTTTTGAATCCATCATTTTAGTTGAAAAGCGACCCCGGTGCAGGTTCTCACGCAAATTAACTCGTGTTTAACAACCAAGCCTTATATTAGACCACCAATGTTTACGTTTTTCATTTATGGTCAGGAGTGATTTTTTATTTATTGCATTTTTACATTCAAGTAGAAGTACAAATGTTGCCCTCATTTTACCAGCAATAAATTGAACATAAAACGGTTGATCCTATAATCAACGCCGATGCTAATTAAGAAATGTAAAAAGGAATTTTTAAACCTTGTTTACTTTTAACCGAAAGTTAAAATTTTATTTCTTATTATCCTGCAAGTTTTTGTATGTTCTCTAGAATTTTAAACTGATCTTGTCTGTATGCAAATACAGAACCGTTAGCATTGATGAAAATCTTGCATATTAAAATATGCAAACTGAACCAAAAATGGTATTATCTTGAATCAATGATGATCGAGTATGTGAAAATTGTGCTAAGTAAACCTGTCGGGACTGCACGTAGAATACAAACCAAGACACAATTTTTACAGACGAATTTATAGGTATTTCGCCGAAAGAAAATTTGAATTCAAGATACGAGGTGATTTTATGGGAAAAAAATTGTAAAAACGTTGAGAATTTACGAAAATAGCAATGAATCAATGTCGAATCGGTGTAAATCCTTGAAAAGCTGAATGGATTTATTCAATTTCTTATCAGTTATTGATCAGCAGCAAAAATTACCCATATCGAATGGTCTTAAAGGAAGCGTCTCGGTGTTTAGTGTCATCCTATCAAATTTCTTCTTCAGATGCTATCAGATTCACTTGATTTGTAGACCGGTCCAGCGTTATATTCCTTTGTTTTTGGTGAAATATGCTTTTTAAAGTTGCGCAAGATAGATGATAATTATTAGGGTCCCGTTTTAAACATGGCGGATCAAATCTTCTTAGCACACAGGCTAGGCGCAACTTTTTGAATAATCGAAATTTTATTTACGAATCGCAATCAGTGTAAGAGGATTAATAATTAGTTTTGTGAATCGTAAACAGGGATTACGCAATTTTGCAATCGTGCTAGAACGCAATATATTTTTTGCATTAATATCTAAGCTACTACACCGATATTTGTCCCACCTTTTTCGTGTAGCAAATTGATATTATGATTTCATTAGTTACATCGAGGAATTTACTAAAGTAATTTAATTTTATTAAACATCGTGGCAGGGTAGGGCCGAATAGTTGAAATTTTCATTGAACAATTTTTTTATCTGATCCTCATGACTTGGTTTATCTGGAACTGCAAAAATCATACTCTCAAGAACTCGGTGTCGTTTCAAGTTTTTGCCCAAAGTGAAAGATAGAACACACACTATCAGTAATGTCGAAGTAATATAATTGTAAATATCTGACTGGGTTTTTACACAATGCAAACTTCACTTCTTGTTTTCCATAAATAATGAAATTCGCTTACAGAGACATTGACAGGGCCTATCTTACCATTAGACGCATTAGGCACGTGCCTAGGGCCCAATGGCCAGAAGGCCAAATTCTGGCCCAAAAACCCAAATAAACTTCAGGATTATTTTATTTGCAACTGTTATACTTACATTAAAGATTTTCGAAACAAAGTACTCGATTTAGAGAGCTGATTCAGGGCCGTCGAGGGCCATGTCGGGCCCCGTGGCAAAACTTTGCGGCCCCCCTGCTCTTAAAAATTTCATAAATAAAAATGAAAAATATTAAACTTCGTATTTTTATTAAAAAAAACTACGCACAAAACATCTAAAATAGGTAAAATCAATTAATTAATTAATTTCCGGTAATGCCTCTTACATCACAATATTATTATACCTATAATTTTTTTATATTCCTCCGGGCTCTTGAGAAATCCCGGGCCCCTGGGACAAATCCTCGAGCCCCCCCCTTCTGGTTGGGCTCGAGCTGATTAACAATATCCTCATTATCTATTTAATTTATTATTTATTTTTCGATATTCATTAACATAAATGATTCTAAATGGGCTACTGTCAGGGAATTTAGACCAAGAATTTAACGTTTTCCTGTATAGCATTGGAAAGAGGACAATTTTTTAAGCATTTTATAAAGAATACGATTTTGTAGATTATCCATTAGTTTTCGAGAAAACGGCATTTGAAAATCGGAATTTTCCATATGTTTAATATGAGAGTGCATAGGAATTGTACGTACACCAGAGTTCTGTCGACTACACACAGAAAAAAAAACAATCCTCGCATTAATTTTCAAGTAAATATTACATCAATTGGAGTAAATTTTATATCAAATTTAGTAAAATTTAGGTACTTCAAAAGTAGTGTGAGGCTGATTTGAAGTAAAAATTACTTCAAAACAGCAAATTTAATGATAGCCGTCATTCGCCGAGTAGTTAGGAGCCTCCCTGGCACGTTGGGGCCTTCGTGGCGAGTTGGGGCTTCCGTGGCAAGGTGGAGAGCTACTTCAGGGATGTCCTTAGCGAGCAAGCGCCAGCCAAAATGGTCCGGAGCGCCCGTAGCGAAGCGAAGGGTACGTAGGGTCAATTTTGGCTGACGCAACCACGACGAATCACGGATCCACTATAAAATGAGTTTGCGGTTGTCTAAAATAAATAACAAACCCTGTATACTTATGGGGCCCTGGAAAAGGGTCGAGTTGCTGTCTTTACACCGGGAAACGCGTGCACAACAAAAATAATTGTCCCGGGTTCAAGTACGGTTGTACAAATCAAACTGCATTATAATCGCATATATGCGATTTTATATGAAAATTTTTGATTTTAACTGCCGTTAAAGTTCAGCTACTTATAGTAGCTGTTTTACCTTTCTTACAAATAGTAGAGAAGTAGATGTCAGTTATCTGTAAGATAAGATATAAAATTCAATAATAACAATTATAATTTTTCGTTTCTTTGAACAATAAACCGGCCCACGCTTCACCGGGCATTCGCCCGGTGTTCCGGTTGTCTCATCCGCTCCTGCCTGCCTCTTAATTTTTTCCTTTCCACATCCTTCCCTCTTCTCAAAACTGCGACTTCCAAATACGGCGCTCACAATCAAGGATCCCAGCATTGGCTACTAAGTAACCCTTTCAGTACTGAAGAACTGATACTATTGGTCCATGAATAAAGAGTAAACCGTACACTGGGGGGTATTCCATACCCCCCAGACCCCCCGGTTTGCCAATGGCCACACTGAAGCTCAATCAATAGCTCTGTTTGTTATCAAAATCCAGTTCAAGTAGTGTAGTGCAGGTAGTGTAGAGCTGCTCAGAATTCGCTGGTGCAGCCAACAATCTGTAACTGTTAACAAACGCCTTTAATGCGTTTAGTGCAGGAGTTGCAAGTTGTTGGCCTTTCATACTTTCAAGTGATTTTTATAGTAGTGATTATTAGGGTTTATTAGGGTTCGGCGATATTCAAAAATCGATATCGAATTTCGATAATTCAAAAACCATTGATAACTTCGTTTAATCGATATTTGTCGATAATTATCGGATAAATAATAAGCCCCAACTGTTTTTTCTTAAATAAAGGAACCAGTCGAACCCAAAATTGACCAATGAGAAGTCCAGAAAACATAAGATAATAACCTAAATTATAAATATCGGAATATCGATAACTATCGGAATATCGATAACTATCGGAATATCGAAAACTATCGAAATTTTGCTATAGGTATCGATTGTTTAATCGATATTTCAACAATAAAATATCGTTCTTCGCGATTAACCGATTAACTATCGATATTTTATCGATAAATCGATAAAAAGTCCCAACCCTAGTAGAAAAAACAGTTTAGAATTTCAAAAAGATCATTTAAAGAATTGTAAGTATGCAAGTGGCCAACATTATAAATAATAGGATATTGCTAATCTCAAGTTTTTCCACCTTTAAGTTGCTTCTGGACTCGCTACAGTACATATTTTGTTGAAGTAAAAAGTGTAGTCCAGAGTACTCCAGAACTACACGGATTTTCATAACAAACAGGTTGCACTAGGACTGCGATAACAAACACAGCTAATATTTGAAGTTAAAATAAAAAATAAATACGTTTAACCTCGGACCCGTTTTATTATGGTTTCTGCTATCGATCAACGATATTCAACTCCCGGGCATGCAAAAATAAAAGTACTTACATATGCGCCCAGCAGTGGATCTAACTCTTTCGATGCCCAAAACTCGAACCATATTGCGGGACCTCTACAACTTATTAAATTTCGAATTTAAGTTTAAGAGGCAGAAAACAATGAGGATAAACCGGGGGGTCTGGGGGGTATGGAATACCCCTCAGTGCACGCTCTTATTTTATTCCCAAATCGCTACCCCCAGTACGACAAACTAGAGTACATCATCTACTCAACCTCTCAACAGGGCCTATTTTACCATTAGGCATATAATCCTAAAATAAAAATCAAATTTGATAAAATAACCCAAAGATTGTGTATTAGTTACACTCGAATATCGGGGGCCCAGTGAAAAATAGGCGCTGGACATTGAGGTAATAAAATTAAACTATTGCGGATAGTTCGGATAATTCTACAATAAACATACAAGCAGAAAGTCAAAGAATTATTCATTGATCAAATTAAGCATTGCTACGGTCAAATAATATCATCTGGCCAGTAGCTTATAGTGCGATTTTTAAAATACATAAATATTTAATATGCACTTTTACTAACATGTTATGAAATATATTGAAGTTTGTGCTAATAATAAAATGAAATGTTGTTGTAAACACACATACATTTCGCTATTGTGTAGTCGTCAATATGTAAGTATTTCTTATTTTTATTTATTGTGTCGTTAAATGCTTCCCTCTGTAAAGAATTTGTATTGTTTTATTGTAATATTAAATGAAAATACTTTTTAACTTGAAATATACAGGGTGTTGTATTGCTGATATGCTCATGTCTACTTATGGACGTGCAAATAAAAAATTTCCCTTCTCTTACGGGAAGATAGACAGAAGCAGCTTTAAATCTGTGTAGAAAGCCCACCATGCAAAACTAGCTGTTATGGTGCGGAAGCGATGGCGAATCACTGCAAGTAGTTTACTGCAGTAAAATTAACAGCTATCAGCCAAGATGATGAAGGAGCTAGGAAGACGTAGTAGATACGAGACTTATAATCTAAGTTGCCTTAATATTATCGCAAATGAATGAATATAAAAAGACAAAAAAATAAATGCCTCAATCAAAGGCAAATTTAAAAATAAAATTAAAATCAACAAAAATCGGCAGCGACCCGAGAGTATCTTTTGATAATTCAATTTTTAATAAGTTGTATCTCATTGTTTGAGAAGCACTGGACTAAATGAACGTATATCAAACGAAAACGGAATTAAGAAAATACCAAATCGTGGTTCGTCACTTTTGATTACCCAAATTTAGATTTTGATTGAATTAGTAATTATTATATCGCATTTACTTTATCAATTTATTTGAATTTTATTAGTTACGATATGTAAATTGACGGCCTTCTTCAATAATGGGCGGTACTGCGCTTCAAGTGAATCGTCTATCAAGCCACATAACAGATAATTGCATAATATGAGCAGTTACTCCAGGTTATGCGGTGCTGCTAGTTCAATTGCTTGCAAACCTGGGCTTCGGTTAATCTGAAAATTAGGGGCGTATGACACTATGCAATTCATTGTTTGCATCGTGTCGTACGACCCTTAATTTATTATTTAGACAATCGAGTTCATTTTAAACTACTTCTGATTTTTAACGAGTGAGTGCTTCGGTCAGGCAATAAGTAATTTTTGAATTTTGTTGGCCAATAATTTTGTAAATATTCAAAATTGGCAAAGTACATAATTTAAACGTTTGGCTTCCTCTAGCCATTTTTCAGTGAACTTCAACTGTTATTTGATTAGTTATATGTTTATATTATGCAAATCATAAAGTATGAAAAAGTAATTTGTTCAAGTAGAACTTTTTGTTTTACTTTACGACTTACTCGCACGTTGTACACGAAGCTATGGGGTGGTCATAAAAGCGCTGTCATTATCCATTGCAATTTTTTAACCAGGTTTTTCTCTGGCGTTATATTTTATAGTCAACTCTTCGCTCGTTCTACTAAAATTAGCTTCTTAGTAAAATCGTAACATTTTAATGTTAACTATAAAGTTTACCTGTAGATTTACAATCCTATTCAAACGTTTTCTTTGTATAAGCACAATACAATAAAAATGATGTTTTTGTGGTCGACTGACACATTTGGAATAATTGAACATTTTATGATTCGGATTTACTTTTTGGTTAGGAAAATGACTGCATTACCGCAAAACTACCAAGTACTAATAATAATTTGTAAATGATCCGTTGAAGTATCCTATCAATATACCAATAATACAACAGTCGAGCGAATGCAGCAATGTATCGAAACGATTTGTCAGTGTTGTTTATTTATTATTAATAAAAATACCGATCGGCTAAAGTATTAATTTTATTGCCGTGCATGTTCAGTCTCTTACAAGTACGAAACGATAAATTCAAAATTTTATTTGATGCTTAGAATTTAATAAGCAATCTGCATGTTATTTTAATATGGTTTGAATACTGTAGGATTTCTGAAATATGCGAAAATATGTCGATGATAAGGCAATTGATGATTGCGAAGAATCGTGTGTGCTACTTGTCTGAAACCTTTCGATAAAATGGCAAGGCTGAATTTGAATGCATTTATCGATTTGCCTATTTGTAGTTTTTTATAGCTTAGTATCCCTTAGGGCATTAGGGTAATACCAAAACCGGTCATGCAATAAGACTAAAGGGGTTTGAGTTTTTGAATATGTATTGTGAAAGAAGTACCGTCTATCTTGGATAGATTAAAATGATCAAAGCCAATTTGTTTATTTCATCTACCAAATATGGTAGTTTTATATCTTAATTGAATATTAATTAATGCATGCCTAATTGATTTTGTAGATTCTGACGCCTACAATTGACAATTTATTTATTTATTGCGTTAGATATGGAATAAATATATAATAATGCTGATATAGAAGTGGCAAATGACATGTTTATGTGTTATTTATAGTAAGTAAATTGCAAGTAGATTTTTTAAGTAAAATGCCTATATATAGGTATTTGATTAATTATTTTCATGTAATTATGTAGAAATATAACTTTATAGAAAGAATATTAGCACTAATCATACATATCTTATATTAAATTTATAAACATTTGTAAACTTGTGCAATTCATTTCCTACAAATTAATAAATATTTTTTTTTAAACTTCAAGAGTCATTTAAGATTTCAAATCATCTCCATAAGTTTATGCTTATAGATTTTACAGAGCAGGTTACAAATTTCTGTCGTAACAACTTTCTCGTTAGTTCAGATTGTTTGATGTTGTTGCCAAAAAGCCTGTTGAATGATATTATTTTTAAGTTCCGAATTGTAATAATGTTAATAAATTTTCTCCAAGTGCTTCAAACTTGCGGTTATATTAGCACTAAAATCACAATAAATTTTATAAGCGACACGATCGCTTTATCTTGATTTTTTACACTTAAATGTAACATTCAACATTACAATATTATACGGGAAATTTAGTTTTCAAGTTAGTTAACATTTATTAAAGCATCATTTCCTTGTTAGCTTTCAATGCTTTTTCTAAAAAACCCCTATTTCAATTTTTATATTTATTATTTTTTAATCATTTTTCTTTTTGTTTAAAAAAATGTAGCAACGGCTTACCAACCAATGGTAAGTCAGGGATATACATACTGTCATGACGTCACATGAGAGAGTTCTTCTTCGTGACGTCAGACCCATGCAAATAAGCATAATTGAACTTAAAAAGCAAAAGCTTTTTTATTTCCAAGCTGTTTTACTTGCGATACCTGATTGATAATTACCATTTATAATATAATATATTAACTATGATAATCCGTTTTGTGCATAATCATAGCGTGTCGCACACTTTAACACAATGTATATTAATTAATAGATTCGATAAGGTTCTACTAATAATAATCATTTACATCAAAACCTAGACCCAGATTTGGATTAAGTAAAAGTTATATATTATTATCTTGCAATTATTAGGTTAATTACCGCAGCAGCGTTTATATTGTTAATTTGATCTTGAGAAGACACGAGTTCAATAATTAATTTCATTCATGAAATCAGACGGTAAAATTTTGAAAATATAAATCATTTCAATTGCCCCCTCCACTCCCTCTTGCCCAGATTACCATCCAACGATTTTAGTTTTTTAAAAATTAAATTCCATTTACCTGATAAAAGGTGATAAGATGGTTCAAATTTAAAATCCTGTGGTGCAACATGAATTGTGGTATCTACTCTAGATCTACCACATCTATGGTGATCAGTGGAAGAGAGAGAGTTATAAGAAATATCTAGAAAATAAATTGGGTTGGGGTAAGCAATACTGTTAACTTGCAATTTAAAATTAACATTTACACCTAATGTTGCGTAGAACAGAAGTTATGCAGTCTAGATAACAGGTTAACGCATGCGCTTTACGTAGTGATACCCAAACTAGGATTCATGATAATTAGTCGAATTCCATGTGTATGTGTAACTTACGTGTTATTTTGCGTAAATATCAGAAAGCAATATAAACGTGACTATTGGGAATGGAAATGAAAATTTCAATCCCGGAAACAGTCTCCGCAGTTTATATTGAACTAAACTTGGCGCTCGGGCATCCCAGGGACGCGCAATTTGGTCGACAGGGCTGCGCCACTTGAGCTACGTTACTTAGCTCCGATTGGCAGTAATTCTTTACTGAATTATCGTCGGCCAAACGTTTCCAATTTGAAGAGAAAAAAAAATTTAATTAATAATTTAATTATTATTAAATAAAATGTGATCCTTACTTATCACCCTGGCCATTAAATTTTTAAACCAAATTCGGTTCCAAAAAAGTTTTTCGAAATACTAAATTTCAGTTCAATTCTTAAATTTGATTATCAATTATTTATTTACTAACTAGGTGGAAAGCCCTCCGTAGACGGGCAGCTAGACGGTGGATCTCTTTTAAGCGGTATAATAATTAAACATTTAATTTCGTTTCCCGCTACTGGGGGGATTCCCCGTTTTTCCTTATTTTCGAATTAACGAAAAAAGTTTAAAAGGCATAATATAAAAATAAAATTTCTCAAATTCAAAGTTTCTTTAGCCGACCATTTTAATTTCCCTCACTTTTGCTCAAAAACATTTCCAGCTTTTTCTGGCGAAATTTGTATAATTCTTCTGTCTTCTGTAGGTATTTTAGAAGAGTGGGAATTTTATTTACTCCCAGATCCCCCGGTTTACACTTTTGACTATCATTTTGACAGTTAACTTTATTTTAAAAATTAAAATTTCCCGGTTTATTCTGGCGAAATTTGAAAAATTATAAATTCCCTATCTTCTCCAAGTATTCTAAATGAGTCGAAATCTTGCGATATGTACTGGAGGGTGTTCCACACCCCCCAGACCCCCCGGTTTAACACCCTCCGGGTGTTCTGGGGGTAAATAATATTCCCACTGTTCTAAAAAATTGTAAACCGGGGGGTCTGGGGGGTGTGGAACACCCTCCAGTACATATTGCAAGATTTACACTTTTAGAATACTTGGAGAAGATAGAGAAATTTTTCAAATTTCGCCAGGAAAAATCGAGAAATTTGAATTTTCAAGCAAAAGTGAGGGAAACATAGTGTTTTTTTCACGAAAAAATCCCAGCAGCAGCGTGCTGCGATTTTATATATCAGGATGTAATGAAACTTATTATAATAAAATTTCACTTTCGGAACAAATAAATATATCTGTTTGAATGTCATGGTAGACTATTACATTTTACAATAATTATTGTAATACTGGTAGAACTATACTTTGACCCCACATTTCTAGTCATTCATCGCTTTTTAATAAAATAAACTACAGCCGCCCCTGGTCTTGTATATTAGAATATGTTATGAAATTCAATTAATATGGTGTGGAATGCAATGTTATTTAAATTATTATAGATATTATAATAATATACTCAATAATATCACATATCTAATTATTTATACTAGATAATTATTCCATATACATAATATTATGATATACAGTAGTGGTCATAAAAATGTACTCAAGATATTTTTAATTATTTGATAATTTTTTTATTTTGAGAATATCAATTTTAACATTATTGTTCGAGTCTAGAATTGGAAAAATCTGGATTATCTCTCCTAGACTAATCATAGGAGAGGCTAACTTTCTTCTTTGATTTATTTAATTTTCCTTATAGCCGTTTCCATGCTTCGGAGGGGCCGAAAAGTTAATGATTACTACCGAATTAATCGAACTTCACGTCAACTTATGTTTAGTTTTCTTTAATTTTTTTATTATAAAAATCTAAAAACGAAAACTTAATAGCTTTGGTTCGTGATTTCTGTCTGCACTTTCATAGACGAGCTTTTTTCGAGCGTAATTACCATCACCGAACGTTTAATAAAATCTTCCAAATGACTTAACCATAAGCCCCTTAAGTCATAATAAATCAACAGCAAACATAAGCGTAATTACTTAAAAAATCATTGCACTTTTTTTATCCAACCGTTTACATCTGCATATCACATAATATTTAAATTAACCCGGATATGAGTTTTTTAAATTTAATTGAAATAGTATTTGAAGCCAATGCAAATTTTTTAACTTCGTTTTGTTTATTATGTAATTCTAAATTTAAAAAGCTATTACTAGAATTTATGAGTTAATTTTTTTTTGTAATTAATTTCTTCAATTTCAAAATGCTAGTTTTGTGGTTTCAGACATAGACTAGACAACTGAATTTAAAAAAATTGGTAATAAATGAACGAGGTGTGTGGTAAATGGTATTCTTATGATAATTATGTTTATAAAACAATAGTTTAATTAAAATTGCACCTGAGTCTCATCGAATTTTATCAACATTTGCATATATATTGCAGATTTTCCATTTCTGGTATACCACTTCTTTATATGAAAATACGTGTGTGGCATAATTAAACTAATTGTTGTGATTGAATAATCAAATATATATTTTTAAATTTAAAATTACATTTTGGCGTGAGACAGAATTGTTGAATCAATTTTTGATTATTAGGCAATGGAAGTAAGATATGTGGTTGTGATTGACAAATACAATACTTCTTTATGACACAACTGGTTGAGATTTTAATATTATCTTAATATTAAAATTATTTAAATTTTCTTCAAATCTCAAATCGCTTCATATTTGATTTTTTTACGATTATCTCCATTATTGTGTTAGTAATGGTAGGTAGGCATACCTTTCATGGCTAGGCTTTGGTGTAATCGACATTAAATTTATTGAAACGGTAAACGTTAATTATATATGTAAATTATCCGGAGTCCTTAATTTTATATCGGCCATTAAACACACTTTATACTGATAATAAATACGACGACAAACACCAGAATGAAATGATAAAAATGTTGATAATTTTCCAAAGGATATAAAAATAAAATTAAAATTGAAAAGATTTTCGAAAACGACAGCAGATAAGGAAATTTGTAATCCGAAAGCTTTTGGACGCCGAAATTTCTCCGCCGATTGGTTATCGCCGAGGCGGTGTCGCTTCGCTCAATAAATTGTTTAAATGTAATTTTAATAAAACACCTGTAATTGACTCTTCAGATCGTTTCGTAAACTCGAGAAATAAAGATTAAACAACTTAATGCAGTTTTACATAAATTTTAAATAAAATTACCCATGCGTGCGTAGGACGCTGCTGATGGTATGTTTTAGCACCCCGCAGTGAATTAATTTTTTTATTCGTATAAATTTACGTCCCTAAAGATCTATTAAAAATTTCTTTCTAACAAATTATGTTTTCTAATTGGATTATTATAGTGCAAGTTTGAAATATTACGTGTCGTGTAATTACGATTTTTTGTGGATAAACGATTGTGTTTAAAAATTATACATATAATTTTCTGTTATTGCCCATTAATTATTACTACAATATTGAATTAAATGTATATTATTATTTATTTAATGCTAATTTGGATGCGGTATAGCTAATGCTAATCTGTTAAATAAATATTAAATATTTGTGTCTTTCAACCTAAACCTTCGGTGGCGCCCAAGAACACACAAGCGGGTCTCTATAATTTTCACCTGGCATAATTCACGGTTGCATTTTAAAACAACCACCAGCGATTTTAAGATAAAAATCGTTAAAATGCGAATCCTTCCAGTAAAGTGTGATTCTTTTTGTGAGTCGAAGAGCCGCCCTGTTATTATGTTCATTCGCTCTAAAGGTGCGATTATAATACAATTTACCACCTTGTTACTCTTGAGTGCTGCAGGAATGTGCTTTTATAGTAAAAATTAAACAAATTAACAACCGAAAGCAATTAGATTTTGTAACAAGAATATTTGACAACAAGTAGCTGTACTTGTCTTGTCATATTTGTGAAGTCAATATTAGTTATTTCCTTATTCGGATCTTCATGTCAGCTAAACAATTTTGTATTATTCCAACCTGAAGAATTTCAGTTCCCACGCAACACAAAAATCTGTAACAACTTGAAATTTTATTTACAAATAAAACGTACTTGACACGATTTTCTCTAACTAGCAACAAGTTCAGCACGCGCATGTTATGGGGGTGTAATGACACTCGCCCCAATATCTTCTAGACTAAAAGAAAATTAATTAATCGCTCCCAGTGTTTATTGTTTTCCTCGGTTCTTCAGTAGTAAAAATTTTAAATCTAATTAAGCAGTTAAAAAATAAATAATTACTATCGCACGATTTAATTAAGACAAAACAAACTTTGCCAATTGCCAGCTTTTTTATCGTGCAATTCGTGAAAAACTGAAGGCTATCAAAATTAAACTTTTAGTTGATGTGGCTTTCTTTATTTGTAACCATCCTGTACATGCAGCATTTTTTTCGCAAATCTACGGATACCATCGCATCTTTTTTTATTGGCAAAATCAGGAAGTGTGGGTTTCAAAGTCAAGTTTTGCATGACTTGTGAGATGGAGCGATTGTATTTTAATTGAAAAAACTATCGACCGGCATTATTTCAACAATTGAATGCGAATATCATAAATAGTAATCATCGATGTTGTTTATAAAAAAATTATAACAAAAGCTATTTAGCATTTTCAATTTTAGCGCTTTTTTATGTTCTTCCCCGGAACGCGATTGTAGCGCCACTTGAACTGTACCTGGCAGTTTATTATTTTCTCTATTTCTAATCATGAACTTCTACTTTCGTGCTATAAAAATAGTGCTACCTTATAAATTTTCATGTCTGAAAATAACAATAACACTGGCGTAGCTAACTCCTGTATCCTACGCTCATACATAAACACCATACAACCATACGACTGCTATGAAACACTTCAACATATTAATAATAACAAATTTATTTTTTTTAAATTACCACAATTTCTAATGACGTTTCACTTTTCTTTTCTATTCATCCGCATGTCTGGCTTTAAATTTATAAGGTGCAGAATAATAGTCGTCGATTGTTGTATAAATTTTAATGAGGATTTATACTTTATAATCTTCATCTATAACGCTTAAATGCAGCTTCATTATCGGGCACCAAAGCAAGCGTAAAACTTATTTTTTCTATCAAGCATGTATTCATGTGTAAATCATGCTTTATTAAGTGCTTTCTCAATTTCTTCGATGTGCTTTTAATTTACTCGCGGAAGACGCTCCTCTATCCTGTAAAATTTTTGATTTATTTTCAAATTAGCCTCATTTAATTTTTCTCATCAGGGTATTAAGATTATAAATTTTATCTTATTCACTGTGAAAGATTACATATTTAAAGAAATCTTCGAGCGAGCGAGCGAATGAATTAATTAATTGCTGTTTGATAGAGTATTTTCGATTTGAAGAAAGCAGAAACGGTTATGCTGATATTTTATGGGGCTCTGCAGGGCGGTAGCGGGGAAAAATTTAAGTTATCACAATAATATTTTCACTGTTTTACATCACTTTTCCTGGGGAGTAATCCCCACCGCCCAAAAACAAGCTAGACATTGAAAAGACTGGTTCGTCATATTATATTGAAGATTAACCATTTTTCCGATGAAAAATAGAATTCATTGGATTGATTAAAATTTAATATTATTAATAGAAATACATTGGATTTTCTAAATTTGTTCGTTTGCGCAAAATATTGATTTTTGATCAAAATAATTAGAGGATTTACACCAAAGGGTAAATATATCGAAAAGTTTTTGTACTCTTGATTAGAATTCCCTTGGAAATCATTGAAATTCTTTAGATTGTAAGTTATTTGGAAATCTTTGGAAATTTTTAAGAATCTCTAGAATTCCTGGAAAATGATGGAAATCCCTGGAATCTATTGAAAATCCCTGTAAGTCCCAGAAAATAACCAGGATTTCTTGGAAATCACCAGAATTCGTTAGAAATCATTGAAATTCTTTATAATTGCATTTATTTGGCAATCATTTGATTGATATTTGAAATTTATTGGAAATCTTTGGAAATTATAAACTAATACTAATCTACATAACCGATGCATATCTTCGCGCGGATACCTCTGTTTTAAGGACAATTTCGCTAAAGAAAACTCATAAACTAACACTAACCTACCTAACCGATCTATTATCTTCGCGCGGATATTATCTCTTATGGGCGATTTTGCTCAAGAAAAACCATAAACATAAATAAATACAGTAGAACCTTCGGAGTTAATAACCGTCCCCCCCCCCCACTTTCCTCAATAATCCGCCCCTGCCCAAAAAATTCCCCATTTTCACTTTTAGGTTTTGTAATTAAGAAGCCAATCACTGAAAAGGAAAACTGGAATAACAAAATGTTATTAAATCTAACAAATTAGGCATTCCACAATCCGGATTTAGCAACCGTGGAGTCTAACAAGGGCTACTTCTCAGGTGTGAAATTTTGTTTTGCTTTATACTTGTACTACATAAAGATTACACCTCCGACATTACGTGAATGAAATAGTAGCGCGCCATATTCAGCCAATTTTGAAAAAATCGATTTTGAAAATTTTAGGTCTAAGTTTAACTGACCGTGTGAAATCACTTCACCAAGGGAACGTTCGTGGCCTAGTTGTATAAGGAGTTGGACTAGCAATGAACAATACAAACCAGTATAGGTTCGAATCCGAACCGCACTACTTTTTTTTTATTATTTAGGCGTACTTTTTTTTATTCATTTGTATTATTTACGCGTAAAAGCAATTAAATTTATGTCAATTATCAGTAATTTAATAATTATTTGAAACGATTGAAAATTTATGTGCTCTATAGAAAACAGTAATTTTAAAATAAAATAAAATAGATTATAATATTATTACAATATTAAATTACTGATAATTGGCATATATTTAATTGCTTTTACACGTAAATAATACAAATGAATAAAAGAAACCTCCTAATTAATAAAAAAAAAATGTAGTTGGGTTCAGATTCGAACCCATACTGGTTTGTATGGTTCATTGCTAGTCAGAATCAGAACAATATCAGCTTTTACAGAACTAGGCTACAAACTTTTACTTGCTGAAGTGATCTCACACGGCTAGTTAAATGTTATCCCTAGTTCTAAAATTTTCAAAATCGATTTTTTCAAAATTGGCTGAATATGGCGCGCTACTATTTCATTCACGTAATGTCGGAGGTGTAATCTTTATGTAGTACAAGTATAAAGCAAAACAAAATTTCACACCTGAGAAGTAGCCCTGGTAAGTGCTAAAACACAAATTTTACTGGATATTTACTCTTTGGAATAGAAATTCATAAATTTTTGTTTCTTATACAGGATATATTTGCGACTGATGTACACCTCTTAGCCCAGGAATGCACAGACTTATTGGGACTAGGGGCCACTTGGGCAGATTATGAGTTAAGAAATAAAAAGTCCGCATTTACGAATGACATTTTTAGATTTTTCGCTAAATTATCGACATCCTAATACATAAAATCCCAGCACGCTGCTCCTGCTCCAGCGTGTAATTTTTTTGTGAAAAAAGAAACACTCTGATTGGTCGATTTTTTTTACCAACCGAAAAATATATTAAAGTAAGTAAAGTTAGAACTAAAAATATTTGTCCAATATTCTAAATGAGCCCCTCCGGTTTACTTTTATTTTATTTATAATAATTTTTAATTAATTTAATCTATAATAATTATAAAATTATGAAGTCAGAATTGTAAACCAGGGGGTCTGGGGGGTGTGGAACACCCTCCAGTACATATCGCAAAATTTGGAGAAGCTAAAGAATTTATAATTTTACAAATTTAGCTAGGAAAATTTGAATTTTTAAGTAAAAGTGAGAGAAATTTAAACCTTTGGCTAAAGAATATTAAAGCTTGGAAAAAAATGTATTTAAGAGCCTTACTGCTCAGAGTTTAGCAACAACTTTTGCGTTACTTTGAAAGTTAACTGTCAAAAGTGTAAACCGGGGGGTCTGGGGGTGAACACCCTCCAGTACATATAATAAAATTCCCACTCTTCTAGAATACCTACCGAAGGCAGAATAATTATATCAATTTCGTCAGAAAATGCTGGAAAATTGTTTGTTTTTGAGCAAAAGTGACGGAAATTAAAACGTTCGGCTAAAGAAAATTAGAATTTCAGAAACTTATTTATTTTTAAATCACGTTTAGCAGCAATTTTTTGCGTTACTTTAAAAATATAGAAAAACAGAGAATCACCCAGTAGCGGGAAACGAAATTAAATGTTTAATATTATACCATTAATAAAAAGGAGATCCACCGTCTAGCTGCCCGTCCGCGGACGGACTTTCCAGCTAGCTATTTTATATTTTGCTATTTCTATTAATCCGTTCGCGGGCAGCACGCACATCGACGGAGGGCCTGTGTTATTGACCAGAATTGACATGAATTTAGCTCATTCTATTTCTAATTACATAGCATTATTTCTACATCTTTTGCCGTTGTAATTCAGAAAAGGTCAACTGCTATTAAGAAAACGTCAATTGTAATTCAGATTTGTTAACTGATATTCAGAAATTATCAATTGTATTCAGATTTGTCAATTGTTATTCAGAAATAGTCAACTGTAACTCAGATTTGCCAATTAATGTTCAGAAATTGTCAAATGAAATTCAGAAACTATCAAATGAAAATCAGAAAACTTCAAATGTAATTCTTTCAACTAAA
Source organism: Cantharis nigra (assembly GCA_958510845.1). Lineage (NCBI taxonomy): Eukaryota > Metazoa > Arthropoda > Insecta > Coleoptera > Cantharidae > Cantharis > Cantharis nigra. The sequence goes on along the minus strand of OY294030.1, from coordinate 44,154,158 downwards.
TTTCAATTCTTTTAAATACTTTTGAAAACTTCAAAAAGAAATTCTGTTCATCTTGGCATCTTCGGTGCATAAATAACTATTGTATTTCGGATGAAGCAATTTTTTTAACTATAAAACCCTTCTTTAGATCATGGCCGTAGTCCATACAATTTCTTGAATTGCCATTATCGAACTTGTTTGAAGAAAGTATGCAGATCACGACCTTACAGACCGGAAATTTGCTGGTATAGACTACCAGTGGCGTTTCTAGAACACGCGGGCATTGGGAACGTGTTTACTAGTAATTTTGGTTAAACCCAGTTTATAATTTCTGTTAAACATAAAGTACATTTTTGCTTTGCGATCTAAGTATTAGTTAAAAGTCAGGATTTAAAAATAAAAAATATTTTGCATTTATATCACGTCGTTCTGTTTATATTAATTATACATATAAGGAACATGGAATATTATGCAGGCGCCAGGATGTGCTTAGTTTTAAGTCTAACATACAGCATAGGTGAAAGATTATACAATGTTGAAAATCAAGTGATTTCAGTTTCTAGCGCTTTTTAGAATTATTACTTGTTAATCCGTAATTTTGTAATAAAGTAACAATTTAACACTATTTAAAGGTCGTGAGCGCCAGGCAGGTTCTATTAAGACTTTTTTTTCCTACTTTCATCTTTTTTTTTTTGAATAAATTAACTAAAATATTTGTACTTAAATAAATCTGAAAGACACTTTACGTAGTAACTTATTATAGTAATTAATTTAATTCAAGACAAAGTCCTTGAAGTATGATTGAGAAGAAAATTATAAACACGCTGTTATTCTTGCAACTCGTTTGCATAGAACCTTGTCGTCAAGTTCGAAGATGGGTTTTCATAATTTCAAAATTCTTGACGATCCTTTAAGTCGAAGTTCATTTTTTAAATTAATTTTTTAAGCAGATTCGCAGGAAGATCTGTTATCGTCTACAATTGTGGGTGGATTTGTATAAAAACATAATAATAAAATTAATGAATTAACTTGTAAAGAATTTGTTTTACAAATGTCAAATTTGCTTGTTAATAAACAAGTTTTTTCATTTAATTATAAATAATAATATACAAGGATGCTGTAATATGTTAAATTGCCCTGCGAGTTGCATTTCCATCCAATCACGATAATCGTTTTAATTAAGAAATGCTCAACTGGAATATGTAATTAATTATAATTTTTTTTGCAAGAAATTACCTTATTAGTATAAGCGATATTTATAAAAAAAAAGTTTGTTTAAAAGTGTTTTTATTTATTCATTGTTAAAATCAAGTAAAAATACATAGACTAAAGCATAACGCTGATCCACTCTTAATCCTTTCGTTCCATCAGTCAATAATTACATTGGCATATGCGGTATACGTTGCGGTTGTCTTCTTGGACCAAAATTTGCTGGAAACTGATGGGAAACTGAATATCTTGGTTGTGGTATCATATGGTAAGGATTCATGACCAGTGGTGGTATATTTGGAGTAGGCAATAATGGTCGTCGTCTAAACTGTGGAGGAATGCCACGGGGCAGCATGATGTAGTTCGGTCTGAAATTTGACGACATAAAACGAGCTTGCATGTTGCTTGCAGGCAAATTTTGTGGCGAAATATTGTAATTTTGTCGACCCAATGGTCGAATATTAGGTCTGAAGTTATTTGAACACATACTTGGTTCCCACCCATAGTTACCTGAAGGGTAGTTATTGGGGAAAAAGTTAGCTGGCATAGGATTACGTGGCGCAAAGTTTTCAATAGGAAAATTATTAACAGGTGGAAAATTACAATTAAAACCAATTGGAGGACAATTCGGTGGTGGGACATTTTTAGGTGGGTTTTTCTTCTTCTTCTTCTTCTTAACTTGCTGTAAGTTAGTTGCAATATTTTCCAATTGCTTACTTTTCGACTTCATGAAGTATCGTCGAATTTCTCCGATAATCTTCTTGCAAGATTTACTCACCAAAGGTGTGGTTCCGTTTTTAGACAATTGCGAAATTTTAAACCACTTCCAGGTGCCGATTTCCATTGGCGAAAGTATTTTAAATTTTGTGGTTTTTGGTATGTTTGGTATTAGGTACAATCTTAAAACTTTCTTGTCGCATGTATTTTCTATATATAAATCGCGTTTTATATAGTTCCCTATATCGAAACCTATTTCTTCATAAACTTCCCTAATAGCACACTTTACTGGATCTTCACCTAATTCGACTTTCCCTCTGGGGAATCCCCAACTGTTGCGAAAATTCTGGATAGATTTTACCATCAGCACGTGGGTTCCTTTGCTGCACAAAATTAAAGCACCATACCTGGGTATATGCCTTGTGTACTCGATCCATTGTGACAAAATGTTATCAAAAATGTGATCGTACTTTTGCAAGGACGGAACAACCTGAAACATAATTTTACAGAAAGTACGAAAATCTTTAGTATTACACTGTTTTTTTGTTTTTACAAAGATATGAGTGTCATAATAATGATAAAATGCTTTTTCAATTTTAGGAATATGCAGCAGTAACTCTTCATCGGAATTGACTTCAACGTCAATTGAAAATTTATCAATAAGTTCTTTTAAAATTTCATCGGGAATATTTTTTAATGTTAAATTTTGAGTTGTTGAGTCTGAAGTTAAATCAATCTTATTATCCACAATATTAACAACTGTTTCGTCATTGTTTACGACTACATCGTCGGTTTCAGAATTTTCTATGTTATAAATCATTATGATCACAGAGAATAAACTATTTTGTTGTAAAAAATTACCTATTCTAATATTGAAATAATACTTATATAGAAAAATATATGATTTTATTACCAACTAAAAAATTATTAGGGGATTATCCGATTAAGCAAAAATAAAATCTGAGGAAATTTGAAAATCCGAAACATCAAGAAATCTCAGGAATATTACAGACATCTTTTGTTTTTTTATTTTATGAAATGTTTTTAATTTTTTCGAAAGAAAATCTTGAGACAATCCAAGAAAATCACGGAAATTTGAGGAAAATTTAGGAAATCCGGGGCAATCTAGGGAAATCCAAGGAAATCTGGTGTACAAAAATTTGGTTGTTCTCTCGACGGAAATGTTTACTGGGCAGATTAACCTCCTCGGTGGTTTGCCATTGTCTTTGTTTGCCGTTGAGAGCCAACGTAAAGCCAACTACAGAATGGATTAAAAACGTTTTTATAGGCTGGAGTTTAGTGGTTAGGATATTTGGAAGTAAAATTATAATTTTGGGTAGGACATCAACTTTTTGTTGATGATAGATGATTATGCGCTAATTTGTAGCTTCCTGGTGTTTTTGTTTTTAAAAGTTCCCGAGATTATTGCAGTTAAAGTATTGAGAGAATCACTCTCAGCGCACATTTTCGATTTTCAAGTTCACTCACTCACTCCTTTACTTGGTAACTTTTTGCCAACCAAAACAAAGCTCTGATTGGTAGACTTCTTTTTACCAACCTAAAAATATAACGAACCATTTACTGGTAATCCAACAGCAACATACACAGTAGTAGGCCCTGTTATTGTTAACTCATTACCATTGTCGCATTTATGGGACGCAACTTTTTATGTGGAAACCCACTCACAACCTAGAAATCTCTATTCGATAATATCCAATGGTCTCATCCGACAAGACTGAGTTAACCGACGTTGCCTGGGCCTTTAAGCAACTGTGGCGTAACAATTTACATTTCGGAGTTGGTTGTTTTCTGCGAAGCATTGGCAGCGGAGCTGCCCTAATCTTCTCCATCTTTGTGCAACTTTGGCTTTCAGGTTGGCTGTTTTGGGTAGGCCAATCAGGTCGATGGGTTGTCCCTTGTTGATTTGCGAGATCAGGACGGTAGCGTTGGTTCTGTCTTGGTTTCGGGTAGCGAAGGCATCCTGTGGGCCTCCGCAGTTTGCACAGGTGGCTGGCGAGTTTCTTGGCTCCTCGCAGATGCTAGTGCAGTGATGACCCCCGCATTTGACGCAGCGGGGAGGAGAGCGGCAAATCCGTTGCGTGTGCCCGAAGGATTGGCAACGGTGGCATTGGTTCAATCTTGACTTCCTGTTTGGGGTTTCGATCTGAATTTCGATGTCGAGGATGTGCGTGATGTTGAATATCGCCTTGTTGTCTTCGGTCTTCTTTAGAGTGACCAGGACGAGCGACAGGGGCTTCCTGTTACGGCCCCGGTACATTCTTGCGGTGCGATCTGGTTCGAAGCCTTGGGAAGCCCGGGCAGATTTTCTTCCGACAAGGTGCATAGTTTGCGATGGTCTTCTGGGGTTGTGGGAAAAATCTCTAGTCCCTCTGGAGTTGATTGGACGCGGGTGTATCTGATGTTGGCTTCGCGTGTTTTCTCTATGAGTGTTGGCCATTTGTCCGTGTCTTTGAGGGTGATTGGTGGGATTTTGGTCTTGATACGGAGCAGGGATGGAATTGGTTCTGGCTGCGGTTTGTTTGTATCGGTGCGTTCTGGTTGTCGGTGTCCATGTCGGGTGGTTGGACCGCTGCTTCAGCGGTTTGGTCGGAGCCTTCTTGGTTTTGTTGTTTGAACAACTCATTGTTCGGGCGGGGGCGATTTTTCTGCATTCCTTACTCGCGTTTTCCTTGATCCTTGGACTAGTGTGAATTCGGGTTGTTCCTCGGGAATTTGCTTCAAATCCGATTCCAGGCCGGATTGACGAATTTATGCTGGCGATTTCGTCATCAAGGTCGCTGGCTTCGGATATTAGGGCTTCCAAATTGACGCCGTAATTTCTGAAGGATTATTAACTTACAGTAGGTATTACTAATATGTAATTTATGCAATTTAATTTAAGTTTGACTAATGCCGAAATATTAGGGCCACCCGTGTTGATTGGGCTTTCTTGTAGATTAAATTGTGAAACAATCATACCTAGGAAAACATAATCGAATGTTTCCACCTTATGCATTGATTGAAATTATCTAATTATGTTCTTTCACAATCCATCATTAAAAAAATTCTATGCAATCTTAATATACCAATTGAAAAGATGAATGTGAGATAATTGCAATAAAATGGAGGAGCGTATGACCACTTGTTTTCAATGGCCAACTGGTTTTATAATTTCTAAAACTGTTAATTAAGTTGTTTCAAAAATTGCTGGTGCAATACCCGGTTAGATGAAATTTGTTCTGGCCAATCATATTCCATTTTTACAAATTTTTCCAGTTTTTGTATTGTAAATTCACAATCAACTGGAATTATTTTTTTAAATCCTGATTAAATCGCATAAATTATTGCTTTTTTTTATTATTTTATTGGCTTAATTTACTATTGAAATTAATAGTATTCATTATATTATCTTTCTGATAAATTTCAATATGAAACTGTAATTATATGTAGGATAAAAAATAATTGATTGTGCAATATCGAAATCAAGTATTTGCAATTTTAATTGAAACAATCAACTTACTGCTGATGGCTACTTTGGAAATTTGTCACGAAAAGAGCTACATTAATCTTCTGGTTTCTGGTTCAAGTACCACAGAATAGAATTTTGAAATAATTGCTGAATTATTACAAGTATTTTACATTAGCTATATCGCCATATTATAGGAATGTCGTTTTTCTTTTCTTTAATTCACCATTAACCCATTTTCGAGTTGGAATTACAGGTGTCAACGTTCCCATGCTTAATTCAGTTCTGATTTCTTAATGAGATCTCGAAATACCTTTTTGGATTTGATTAAAAACACGTGTTTGGTCAAATTTAAGGGCGTTTCTTTCACATAAAGCTCGATTTTAACTGGGGGATTTACTTATTTCCAATAGGAGCGTCGCGGCGTGGGTGGCGTCTGTTCTGTGCGACTGTGCAATAATTTTGCGTCGGTGTTTTTTGACTATAAAGGTTAATTAAAAAAAATTACGTGCAGTAATTAAAAAATCACATCCTCGAATTTAGCGAGAGCAGTGTTGCTGAGTGTAAAAAAATTGATTTTGCTACAGGGTGCGCAAAATATTACTGTTGTTACGCTTCGGTTTCGCTTATTACAAAATTTTTAATTTATATGCTTTTTTCACTGTGTGCTACCTCCATCGTTAATTTATTTATCAAAATCTAATTGTAAATTATAATTTTTTAGACAAAAGCGGACACCTGGGGCGACTTCAATCCCCTCTTTAGATAGTTAAAAATTGAAGAATAATGAGATGAAATGAAAAGATGCCACTTAAAGTGTTTCCGGAAGAGTAGCACATCGCTGGCCTGTGAGGTGGGAGGGGCGGATCTTTTCTGACCCCTCAAATTCACCCCTTTGCAAGCACTGGCTACTATGCGAATTGTACATTCTATTCAAGCCCTCTTCGCGGTAAGTTATTTTTCTTTATTTAAAAAAATTATGATTAGTTTAAAAAAAATTTTAAAATTATAATTAATGGACCAACTTTACCGGGGGGCACTTTTTGATGTGTGACTGTAATTTTAGAATTATTCGCCATATGAAAATTGAGCAAAAAATGCACTCCTAATTACATCATTTAGTTAACCGGCAAATTGGCGCAGTGCAAAAAGTTAATTGCTAGACTCAAGAAATTTATTTGCGTATATTATCTTTCTGTTGATCTATTTTTTTTTATTTTTGATTTTTTGATTGTTCAATTAATTTTACACGCGTAATGTGTATTTATAAACATTTAAAAATGTAACTCATGTTTCGGGTGACAACTAGCAAATACCTGTCTGGAGTAATTAACTCCGCTTCTCTGATTAATTAGTTCACAGACTCCAGTTGATTTTGTGCTTGTTTTCCTTATCTGTCTGTAAATGTTCCACAAAATGGAAATTTCTGTGTACGGCTAACTATCAATTTTAATCTCTAATTAAAATTGTAAATCTCGGCTTGGGATAATCTCCTTCCTGGCCAAATGGCTTCAATCAATTCATAATTAATTTGACAAGTAAAAATAAAGGATTTGCTATTTATTGGAGGGAAGAAATTACGCATGCAAATTCATAAATATAGAGTTTAACGATGCAATCATATAAACAACTTACATTATTGCAGCTTGTTGTACATTATAACGTATTAATCTCATAATAAAATAGCGTTTAATAATTAAAGGTACAGGCCGGTTATCTGTGACAGAATCGACTATTTATAATCGGTTCAATAGAACCGCCGCCGCCTCACAAGAATAACACGTCTCTTAATTTAACCATAGATTCAACATGCAATTCTTGAACTTGAAACAATATTTCTTTTGGCTTTTTTGGTATCTCTAATTATAAGCGTTTAAAAATAATTGCAAACAGATTTGGCATTTGGTGAAATGCCAGGGTGGTTTTTGTTTTGTCCCGGGGAAGAACCAAGAACCGCCGCGCCGGCAGTTGCCATACGTCGGACATTTTTAATTGATAAAACTTTATTGGGTAATTAAAAAGGTAATTAACGATCGAAGTATCAATACCGGATTATTATAGTTCTGTAATTTGACTTTTTTAAAAACCTGCGGTTTAGTAGCAATAAAATTTTTTTAAGTGGCAACCCGATTTTTTTTCTTGGTAGGAAGCATTTGTAAATCAGTTAAACCCTTGTTAACACTCTTAATGGTCGTGGACCACCATCAAACAACAATCTACTTGGGACACCCTTATCTGTTTTATTGACATGGAGAATTTTGTCGACATAAGTATTTGTTTAAACATTTTCGAGTACACAATAGAACAAGGGTTTGATTTTGTTAGGTATTGGTAGCACAAGATATTTACAATTTCAATATTTGTTCGCATCGGATACCACCATTGCACGAGAAAAATAATAATAGTAATAGGTATGATTTTTTCCACTCTTGAAATTATTCAATTCGTTACATCATGATTTAATTTTTGCATTTGCATTATTTTGTTTATGTAATTTTTTTCGCTGGTCACTTCAATTCTAATAAATCATTGAGTTGAATTTTTTAAGTGCTTAAGATTAAGTCAACATTTTGTTTACTTTTACAAATAATTAAGACTTTCTGATCGCAATTAATTTATTGTCAATATAAAATTAACTTCTGGTTGCAAGTAAAATGGTAATTTATATTATAAATTATGTAACGGAATGCATCACCTGTTTGATTTATTTCAAGTGTGCTAAGTACATCCATAATGCACACCTACTTACCCATGTTTATGACCAGATCCATAAGAATTATTATCATCTCAAAGTTTTTTTTTTCCATTTGAGCGTTCGAAGTTATCTATTATTGCTTTATCGAGTTTTATGACATTAAAACCTGGAGGATAGTGGATTTTTCATCTTCTTGGTGCACGAAGTTGCTCATCGAATTTTTAATATTATATTGCAAATGCATTTTCAAATAAAAGATTTGACGACTTCCGTTAAATCAGTTTTAGGGTTGGGTTAAATTTCTGTTTGATTTAAATTTTATTAGTTTGAAAGCTGTAAAATACAGGTGAATAATATCAATGGAAAGAATCCAAATGCTCCGTTTATCTCTTCGATCACGGAAACTCAAATACAAATTTAAAAATATATTTATTCAGGTAATCAAACGAAGAATAAGAATATGCACCCCAACAGTGGGCTACTTTGAACTTCAAATTATAATATTTTAAATTTAAATCGTGAAATTAACTATTTAATTTAGTTAAAAAGAGATAACTTAAAATTTTAAAAATATCATATTTTTATTTATTTTGAATAATTTAATTGAAGATTGAAGAGATAAAATTATAAAATTTGGATTTCGAAATATTAATTGAATTAAATGGGTTTGTTTCTACAAAGTTGATTTGATTTTTAAATATTTTTGTTAAATTTAACGAAGCAGGTACATAATATAGTTAATCCTAAAAATTAATTGAATTAATTGAAAATTGTAAAATTTATAATATTAAAATTAGAAGTGATATCGTTGCATGTAGACAAAGTTATCTTTTAAATTTAACTTTCCCATCTTATAATGGAATCATTTAAAATTAAAGAAGCATAGGAAATATGAATATTTCAAATTTTGGCATTCTTAAATACCATTTAGATTGAGGATTATTTTTGGAATTAAAGTTGGAAATTTTGTATTTTTCAAATTGGACTTTGAAAGTTAGCTGAGGATATTATTTAAAGAAATATTTGAAGAAAATTATTGATAATTATATTGATAGTCTCATCTCATTGCTCCATCAGTGCGGTAGTTTGGATTCGGAAGTTGGAAGTAATTTTGTCGTCGCAACGTACGGCTTCATGAAAGCGTTTATCAAAGACCTCAGACTCTGAGATTGATTTTTACTGATAAAATTACTTAACATTTTGGCGCCTAATATGAGTAATCACCAACAAGGCCAACATCAATGTTTACATCAAAATTTTTTTAATTTATTCAAAAACAAAAAATTAATTTCTTTTTGATATTACTACTACTTTTTATTTTTCATATTTAATAAATTTCTATTTTGTTATTTCTCTCTCTCTCTCCTTCTCTTATATGGTAATTGTCTAGATCTGCTACTGAAGATGGGTCAGCAGTTCCAATACCTGCATCAGTATTGGAAATTGATGAATTTGATGATAAACGTCCGTCTTCAATAACAATAATTATATAGAAATATTTAAAGTGGAAATTAGTTTAATTTTTTATTTTGGATTCATGATGCAAAATCCTCGTATCATTTGATGTTTATTTTGTATTTATTTTATTGTAAATATTTAAATGTTCTTGTTTTTCCGCTGGAATTGGTTGATTATGCAACACTAAGTGAGAAAATCAAGGCTTTTGCCGCCTTGATAGCCGCTTAAGCGGTGGAGATGAAATTTGAGTTTGATTTTTGAGTAAATAAAAATTTGGATTTTGAGTTTGTCTAACATTACTTTGGACGAGAGTTGGACAAAATTACAAAATTGCTTTAAATTTTAAAGAGATTATTATTTTGGATTATTAATGAATTGGTTTGAATTGAAGATTATAAAGATAAAGTGGAATTGGAATTTGACACGGGCAGCTAGACGGTAGATCTCTTTTTTAGCTGTGTAATATTCAAACATTTAATTTCGTTTCCCCCTACTGGGTGATTCCCTGTTTTTTTATATTTTCAAAGTAACGCAAAAAGTTGCTGCTAAACTTGATGTGTCGTCGGGCAATTATCATTTTCAAATTCTAATTTTTTTAGCTAAACGTTTTAATTTCCCTCACTTTTGCTCAAAAACAAAAAATTTCCAGCGTTTTCTGACGAAATTTGTATAATTTTCTGTCTTCTGTAGGTATTCTAGAAGAGTGGGAATTTTATTATATGTACTGTTCACCCCCCAGACTCCCCGGTTTACACTTTTGACTATAATTTTGACAGTGAACTTTCAAAGTAACGCTGAACTCTGAGCAGTAAGGCACTTAAATAAATGTTTTTCTAAGCCAAAGGTTGAAATTTTCCTCACTTTGGCTTAAAAATTCTAATTTCCCGGTTTTTCCTGGCAAAATTATAAATTCCCTATGGGGCCGTCCATTAATTAATTATACGTAAGGATTTTGGAAGAGGGGGAAGGTATCGGAAATCGGAAATCGTATTCTTTACGTAAGTTTCGTAAAATAGTACTTTTTTTAAATTAAATCAGTTTTTTTACCTGAATATTAAGGAATTACCAATTTTTGGTATTAACCTTTTATATAATTAATTAATTAATTTTGGTTAACTTTTATTTATATAAACATAAAATTTAATTTAAATTTTTGTAATTTTTATAAATTAATATAATATAATAATTAATAACAATATTATTGTAAGTCATCTTAATATATAAAACTCAAAGTATTTTAACTGGTTATTCAGCTAAGAGTTCTAAGGTTAACGCCACTATTCCCAGCTCTCTACGTCAATTTTTGTGATTTCGTGATTTTGTAATAATAAAATAAGAAATTAATTATAATAAATGATCCTGTGCAAAAAGGAGTCATCAGGTCATTCAAATATTCGGAGGTCATGGCGGCTGGTAGGCCGGGACTCAACATTATTCATTACATTATTTTTATTTAAAAATCCTTATGTAAGATGTGACGGAGGGGGGGTTCCAAAATCTTACGTGCCCTTATGTGAGGGGGGAGGGGGTTAAAATTACAAATATTCTTGCGTAATTAATGGACAGCCCCGATTTTCTCCAAGCATTCTAAAAGAGTGGAAATCCTGCGATATGTACTGGAGGGTGTTCCACACCCCCCAGACCCCCCGGTTTATAATTTTGATGTTATATTTTTATAATTAACTTTCAAAGGTACACAGAAAGTTGCTGCTAAATTCCGTCAGCAGTATGGTAATTAAATAAATCGAGAAAGATGATTCTCGCCCGATGAGATATGTATTGGAAGCAGGATATTGGGAATGCGGACTCAATAAATCAAACAATGTTGCGTTGTCGACGTTTCGAAGGTGTATTTAGGCCTTCATCTTCAGGACTGAAGAGAAAACAAGTTGTTTTCTTGTTGAAGTTGTTTTCTCTTCAGTCCTGAAGATTAAGGCCTAAGTACACCTTCGAAACGTCGACAACGTAACATTGTTTGATTTATTGAGTCCGCATTCCTAATATCCTGCTTCCAATTAAATAAATCTGTTTTCCAAGTTTTAATTTTTTCTAGTCGAAGGTTAAATTTCCCTCATTTTTTCTTAAAAATTCAAATTTCCCGGTTTGGATTAATTTTGGACAAATATTTGTAATCCTAATCTTAGTTTAATATATTTTTCGGTTGGTAAAAAACTCGACCAATCAGAGTATATCATTTTTCACCAAAAAATGACACGCTGTAGCAGGAGCAGCAGCAGCGTTGCTGGGATTTTATGTATTAAGATTTTATTTTCCCATTTAATATTAGAAAAATTCATTTAAAGTAAATTTGAGATTTTGAGAAGAAGATAATTGGAAATAATAATTTGAATTTTGCTTTTCCCAAAATCCATTTATAGTAATGATTTATTTCGTTGGATTTTCAAGATTAGCCGGGCAACATCTGTGAAAATTTGAATTTTTCTGGAAGAATAATTTTTTTAAATCTTGAATTAAGTATTATGATGAAATTTTTTATATATAAAAAATTAAAGAATAAAAAAATAAATAAAAAATAAAAAAAAAAATTAATAAAGAAATAAACAAATAAATAAATGCTTTTTTGATAGCTTCAGTATATTTGATAGGCATAACCGTGTGTAGGCACCTTAAGAAGCAAATTATCTTCACACTTATTTTTCTTTTCGAAAAAGCATAATAGCGTGTTTTTGGTAGCCGGAACTAATACTACAACTGATGGTTTATTATTTATTAAATTATATATTCATATTGCACGAATAATTTAAAAATTACCATAATATATCATAAACATATTATAATTAAGTGCGCTTAAATATTAAAACTTAATCAGACTGTCTAATTGTTATTCATCTACAGATTTATTGAGAAGCGTGGGTTAAAAATAAATAATTAGGGGGGAGGGTGTTAATAATTTATTATAATTTTAATTTAAATTTAAATTTTGTTTTATTTTCAGGTGCTTAGCTTGGCTGTTACTTTCAGCTCTGTGTTTTGTTACGATAATTTCAACGAAAGCCTCAGTTTCTCTCGTCCACGAAGAAGTGTTAATCGTCATCGTCACGAATGGTAAGAATAAAATTTTGTTTTTGAATCTGGAATTATATTTTTTTGTTTCAGGGATGACCTATTTTACAAACATCAAATTCCATTAACAAATCCTGGGAAGTTGCTAAGTGTGCGCGAAAACCAAATGTTGCTGAGGCACGAAGCAAAGAATAGGTCGTTGGTAGATTGTTGTCCATCAGTATTAGAAATGGTTGAACCGGAGGGTGGTAAAAACCAAGAAGACCAGTATGTTGAACTTTATCGTGATGGCACAAATAGACAAAGATTTTACGAGCTGTCATGTCATAAAGATATTGTAGGTAAACCATGTAGATTTATAGACAAAAAGTTACATAATCAATCGAGATGTATACAAAAGTATAGCTACACTTACGCTCTGGTTAAGGATCCGGGGGGAACGGGAAGGCACAATTTTCCGGCATTTCCTTCGACGGATGGAGCAACGTTTACGTTAGATTATATTCGTGTACGGAGTGGATGCAGTTGTGTAGTTGCGCCAAACGCAAAGAAGAAACGCGATAAAAAGGTCAAAAAAAGGGCCCGACATGAGGACGTTGAAATTATTAGTGATAACAAACACGATGACGGAGATAGTGGTGATTAAAAACTTGAATTATTTAAAATAACTATACCAAAGGAGTTTTATTATTTTTTAAGTTTTGGTGCAGTTTTATTATGGATTTTATTTTTTGAATTTTTTAGTTATAAACTTATTTATTGAACGCTTGTGCATTTTTAATTTTTACGACTACGTTACCAATTCTTTTTATAACGTTTTAATAATATTTTTATACTCAAGTTTTTTTTAACAAAACGTACAACTAATTCCAATTATTTTTTTTAGTGACTGTATATAAAATGTAAATGATTATTTTAATTTGTAACGACCGATTTTGCTACACGAATAATAAACTTATCCTATGAGCAAAATTTTTGTTCCAAGGATAGGAGCTTGTATTTATTTGTGTTGATGGTATCAGACGTAAGTGTATCTATGTGACGTATTTTACTGGTCGTACGTGTCAATGTGTCACCAACTTACTATGTACCTATTACTACTTATCATAATATTATTATATTATACAAATTCAAAAGAAAAAAATATTCAATTTTTTTCATTTTTCGATTTTTTTACAAATCACTGTGATCCTTAAATTAGGATTTGAAACACCGTTCATTAGAATGAATTATGCATATTATACTTGAATTTGTTTTAATGTTTATCGTATAATTTTCACGTCATTATTTATTTATGTTTTTACTTAAAATTTGAAAAAATGTCTATATGTACTGTGTCCGTTGCAACTTCACGATTGCAAAAATGTGTTTTACCGAACTTAAGCGTAATATGTTAAAATCATTGTAAATTATGATAAATTTAAACAAAAAGTGTATGAAATTGTAAATATAATTAAATATATGAAATGGAATCACTTTGCAATTTGCAAAAGAAAACTAATAACTACATTCTTATTCTTTAACAATTTTAGGAAATCAACAGCCCCGGATCTAGGGGAGCCAAATCTTCAAACTCTTATGCTGAAAGAAAGGGGCCCCAATATCAAGTCCTTGTCCCGGTTTGGAAAAATCATAGAATCGTAGAATTAGGGAAGTTTGACTGTAGTTCAAATTCAAGTTTAAAATTTTTAAATACAATTTTTGTTTAAGTCCAAACCCTTGGGAGCTCCCTCCTTGAAAGCAATTTTTTGAATTTCTGATTTCAAACGGCCGTAGTTCCGATATTATTAATTTTTTAGGCTTAATGGATTAGAACTTTTTCATAGATCATTCGCTTATCTACAAATTAGGTTATAACCCCTTATCGTCTAGAATCAACGGATTTCGAGTTATAAATTAAATTAAGGGAAAATATGTTAAAAAAATTAAGGTTTTATTCTTTTTACTTTTCTTGCGAACCCCGTATCTCTTAAACGAAACGTCTTAGAAAAAAACTGATGGCCTAAACCGGTTAGGGAATTTAACGGGCTACTACTTTGGTCAAATAATTTTTTTTGGGAAATTAACCGTTTTCACAGAAATTCTGAAAATAATGAACAAGGTGTAGGTAAAAAATAATGTAAACCGAAACTCATGAGAGAAATCTTAAGAAAAATCATACGAGAAATCATAGGATAAATCACATAGTATAAAGGGCCCTTTATCCCGCCAGTCGGCGCCAGCAATCACAGAATTGCGGTAAATTTTTCGTACCATTGGTGGCGCTCATGACGCTACCAAATATCAAGAAGATGGTGGCCCTATTACGTACAATTGATGCTGTTTTGAGTTTAATTCTGAATTATTTTATCCTAAAACCGAGGTGAAATGATAATTTTTCAAAATAAAATTCCAAAAGAATGCAAATGTTTGGTTTTAAACAAAACTTTCTATACCAACTATATGTACCAATTAGATTAACTTAATATTTTTCCGCGTGGTGGCGTTCGTTTAATGTAAATTTCTTATTATTTATATGTGTTTGGAGGAAAATGATTGAGGGTAGAAGCTGGAATGTTTAGAAAATAAGTGAAAAAATTGGGCAAATCAACGGAAATTCTATCGTTTTTAATGAATTTTTTACAATTTAAGGAGACAAATCTTCTCCCAAATCAACTTTCTTACTACAAATATTAACTTTTCATCTCTCTAGCTTACCAGAAGAAATGTAGTTAAGGCTAACAATCATTTTCATTCCTCCAAAGTCCAAATGATCGAAAAGTAATAAAAATTGATGAGGGGAGGGCATCCCCCAAAAACGATGGGTTATGGGGCGAAACGGGGGTCATATTCGGATTCGAGAGGTCTTTTTACATAAGAATCAGCAGGAATGGTATCAGGGCTCGAAAAAAAATTTTTATTTGCAGACCAGTGTGATTATTACTTATTTTACTTTACAAATCAAAGAAAATATTAATTAAATCACAATTCGTGTTTATAGACTTAGATGAATTTGGCAAAAAAAAGGGGACGGTAAATTACCGTTGCGCGCACGCTGGTGTTACGGAAAGGCTAATTTCACAATATTAAATTTTGATTGCAAAATTTAGCAACTTTTCAAATTTTACTCATTTACTGCCTTTAATTAACTATTACTACATTTTGTATTTTAATTTTGTGTTATAAATAATCGAAGAAATAATAGGCAATAAATAGGCATAGCACAAGGGTTTTCAATTATCTGCATATTTTAGATAAATATTGCAAAATTAACGATCACAAATCAAAAATAAACAATCCAAAATATAATATGTACATCATATTTCCATGGTTTACTTCTCAACGGGGCACGTTTTGAAGCGGGACTTTTCGACGTGAAAACTCGAAATACCCTGATCTCTACTCCTACGCACTTATTAAAATCATATTAAAAATTTTAAATAAATTTATGATATGATGTTAACTATTGCACTTCTAGAAGGCAACTGCGGCCGGTTCCGTCCATTAAAACATCTAGTTGCAACTATTTGCAGCTGGCAACCAACTAGAACTTACAGACGTGGGATCATTGGAGACTACTAGCTTATTACAAGAATTCCCCGAAAATGATAAATTTAAATAGCCGGCGAAACTTGAAGGTATGGGATAATTGGGAACTACTCACTTTTTCAAAAAATTACCCGTAAATGGGGGGAATTATTACAAACACATAGAAAAATGTGTTGGAACGAAAATGTAGGGAATTAAATTTACAGGAAAACATATTTAAATAGCCGGCGAAACTTGAAGGTATGGAATAATTGGGAACTACTCACTTTTTCAGAAAATCACCCGTAAATAGGGGGAATTGGGAATTAAATTTACAAGAAAACATATGTATGTTGTTTCTCATAAACCTCAGAAGTGAACAGAATGCTAAATTGGGGTAAACATATTACTTCCAAAACTACGAACTCTGCCGTGGTATTCGTATGTCGTAGGGGAACGGGAAAACCATGGGGTTTCTTCCCGAAAATCGCTCTTTAGGTCTACACTCCACTGTCATGGTAAGAGGGTGTCCATTAATTACATGAGGCGATTAGGGGAAGGGGTCGAGCAAATCTCACGTGGGAGAGAGGGGGGGTTCAGCAAATATCACGTAATTTTTTTGTCTTAACTAGTCCTAAATAAAAATTTAAATAAATCCAACACAATCAAACACAGATTAACGTATTTGCACTACAAATACGCATTTTAAGAAATCTCACGTGAGATTAGGAGGGGGAGGGGGTCGAGCCAAATCTTACGAGATCTCCCCAAGGGAGGAGGGGGGATCTAAAAATTGCCAAAATCACCTCACGTAATTAATGGACGCCCCCTAAGGTTTATGTTATGGTGCACTCATTTGGTGTTCCAGAACCCGACTTGTAACAACAGTTTCCTCTCCACATCGGTTGCAGATATCGGTCTATTTCGCTGTAACGGAAGTGATGCGAAGGCCGCTTACTGTGGTCTTGAATACGTTCCTCTGCTAGATCTCTATGTAGAAAGGAGCAGGTCTTGAGAACTCACAGTGGGCAAAAGGCAATGGGCATATGCGAATCCTGGATGACTGTTCGAAAAGGCTGTTTCTTTTGGGTATAGATGCCGACAGGATCCCTTCCAAATATGTGTTTAACAGGAGGTTTGACATTCTGACGTACTTATGTATGTCTGTACCCGTCGGATGGTTCTAAAAGCAATACTGGCTCTTGTGCGGGGGTATTTCCTCATAACTACAGCTGGATATAAGCTGTTAGGTCGATATACTTCCATCTGTCAAACGAAACTCATGATTATACTACACTTTTCGGGAATAGTCGAGGAAAAGGATATCCAGGTCAAAACGATTCAAATACTTACAAATAATAAAGCTGCTCTTATGGTCTTTAAGTCATTGTATAAGATCATTTCGGATCTGGTACTGAAATGTATCCAGGAAGTGAATGTATAATTCCAACACACAATGTTCTCACTCTTAGCAGCAGCATAGTTCACTTCAGTGCAAAATCAAATTACTTTTGAAAATAAAATTGTAATTAATGTAAGCCAATATTCCGGATTAGCAATGGCAAACCACCGAGGTAATCTGTCATTATAACTGCAAAAAATGAAACCGTAAAAAATGCACTCTGAGTTGTAGCTGAACAACTGAAGGAATTTAAAAAGTTTTAACACTGAATCGGGTACACAACGACACAAATAAATGTTAATTTTCATTTAGATTTTAGAACCTTATTTAGAAATTTGAGGCGACGCACCTGAAGACACAAGTTTTAAAAACCTGGTAGATCCTGGCGCCGTCTGCCCAATTTATAAGTAAACTATTTTGTAAAACAAATAATTTATTGGTAATCTATGAATTCCTGTTACGTAGGCTCATGCACTAGCCTATATTGCCAAAATACTTTCGAAATTTTTTTTTAGGTAAATATATAATAATTTAATGTAATTGTAACATATTTTGAACAAAGCGTTAAAGAATTTACTGCGTATAACTTTTAAATCGTGGAATACCTGTTCCTAACCTCAATTATTTTTGTGACAAAACCAAATTTCATCCTTGGCTGAAAGTACTTATAGATTATTATTGTTACCTGATTATTTAATACTATTTCAGAGTTTGTTGTGATATGATCCATACACGATGGACAGAGAATCTGCTCGATCAATGGTAATTGAAATTCTCAGAAGTGCTTCCAATCAGGCTCCTGAAATTTTTAAACCGGCAGAAGGTAGACTGCAATTGTGGGAAACTCAATCTGGATTTTACACAGTTCTACTCGTAAGTTGTAAAATGCTCTTGGTTAAATTTGTGATTATTAATTATGAAACATTGTAGGATATAATTTCTAGTCATTGCATAGATCTGAATATTAGATGGATCGCAGTTTTATACTTTAAAAATGGAGTGGAAAAGTATTGGAGAAAAAATGCACCCAACGAAATCTCCGTAGCAGAAAAAGTGGCATTGAAACAAAACCTTATCAATAATTTTAGAGAACCTGTGAATCAAATAGCATTGCAGTTGGCTGTTTTAGTGTCGAAAGTTGCCAAGTTTGATTGCCCAAGGGAATGGCCAGAGTTACTTCCAACTTTATTACAAGGTGTTGAAAACACAGATTCTTTGGTACAACATCGTTCTCTGTTAACCCTTCATCATGTTGTTAAAGTTATTGCTGCTAAAAGACTTCCAGGTTTGTCTCACCGGAAACTGTCTTCTCTTATTTTTCACTCCAATGTTTTTAGGTGACAGAAAGTTGTTTCAAGAATTTACGAGTAACGTTTACACATTCATTTTACATTTATGGAATAATTTTACACAAGCATTTTTGAAGGATATTTTACATAATGCCACAACGGAAGTAATAATAGAAAATTTAGACAAGGCTCTGTTAACTTTACGAATTTTACGAAAACTAACAGTTTTTGGTTTTCACAAACCACATGAAAATCAGGATTGCATCAACTTTCTGAAATGTATATACGAACGTGCTAAATCCACTTTAGAATGCCGTAAGTATACTTCATTTTGATATTTTTCTATTTTTATATTTACCTATTTTAGGCAAGCAATTACGAGGAAAAGGAATCGATGTTTTGGAATTATGTGAAAAGTTTATAATACATTTGACAAAAATTTTATCAAACGTTCTTGACGTTCATCCATTTTCCTACATTGATTTAATTCAGCCGACTTTGGAGTTTACAATATTTTATATATTTACTTCTGAGGGAGCACAATTTATTTTTGAACGATTTACAATTCAGTGTTTCAATCTTATCAAGGGTATTCTCTTGTGTGCGGAATATAAACCTCCCAAGATACACGAATTGGCAAAAAATCCCGAAACGCTTAGGGCTAATCAGATTGTGGTGGAATATTTTCAACCAAATATGCTTTCCGAAATTTGTAAAAAGTTAGTTTCCCATTACTTTTTACTCAAACAAGAAGATTTGGAATTGTGGGATGCGGATCCAGAAACTTTTGTCAACGATGAAGGTGGGGAAAGTTGGAAATACAGTTTAAGGGTGAGTTTTGCTTTTTATTAAGTTTTTATCTTTTCATGGGTTATTAAAAGAAAATTAGGATGTCGAAAGTACAAATTCTCGTGATGTTGGACCATATTTGGAGAATAATGTCTGGTGTGGAGTACTGAGTGAGTTTTTTTAGATATCTTTTTAAATGCCAATTTATGTGAGGGAGAAAATTTTCAATTATCTTCATGAAGACTTCAATTTGAACACTAGACGAACATGTTCCCCATTAATATGGTGCATCTCTGTAATATGGGACTTTTGTTTTTGTGGTCACTCATAAAAAACGTGAAATTTGATAGTGGCCTTCTAGTTCAGTCAAATCAGAGTCAAAAAATCCGAATAGATGCATTAATTCCGGTAGAGCTAATTTTTTCATATGTTGTACGGGTTGATGCCCGGATCATTTCAGTATTTTCCCAATAAGCAAACAAAAAAACAGTGAAATTTCTTCCTTTTTAGAGTTTCTGCCAAGTAGCGGTCAAAGTAAGCATCTGACAGAAAACACATTAAATTTGCTATCATTTGAGACTAAAAAGAGTTTTGTAGCTCCAGTAGTTTCCGAGTTACAGCTCTTCAAAAATCAGCTAGATTTCTCAAAATTCCAAATTTCTCAATTTTTGAAGAGCTGTAACTTGGAAACTACTAGAGCTAGAAAACTCTTTTTAGTCTCAAATTGTAGCAAATTTAATATGCTTTAAAAAGGTATATCGTCGATTTTCTGTCAGATGCTTACTTTGACCACTATTTGGCAAAAACTGGAAAAAGTAAGAAAATTTCGCCGTTTTTAAAAAAAATTTTGTTGGAAAAGTACTGAAAATGATACGGACATCAACCCATACAACATATTATAAAAAAAATAGCTCTACTGGAATGAATGCACCTATTTTCACTATTTTGACTGGACTATTACTATACTCGGTGGGTCTTATTATGTTATGAAGGCAGACCGTTTTTGCCGCCATTGTAGGAACACCACTGAAATTTACCACTAGAGAATTTATGAGCTGTGACTATAAACTGATAAGTCAAATATATTTGTGAATGTACTTTTTACTTAGTACCCATGAAAGGAATACGTAGAAGGTTTTGTTTAGTTAATCCTTTTATTGCCAAATTTAATGCTACGTGACTGATTATTCAATAGAAATTGATATGGTCCAATGAGCTAAGTTACACTTGGGTGGTTCAAGTTGACAGATTCATTTGAAGGATTTTCATCCAGATAATGTTTCAAGATCAGTTAGAACGTCTGGATTACATTTGCACTTGAGTGACCTTTAAATGCAGACGGGAAAGGATATGCTTAACTGAAGTAGTTGAGTGCAAAATTTTGAAAAATATAAATTTTCGATGCAAAAGCCATTTCCTTATGTTGTCTCGGCTATAGCCTTACAATTTTTGAAAAATAATATAAAGAAATTTCTTTGTCTAACTGAAATAATCATTTACATCACAGGATTTTCATATTATTACGAAATTCTTGGTATAGTTACTTCAAGATTTCAGATGTACATTTGGACATTTTTTTTTCAAGAGGATTTGCTTGGCGAATGTGCAGAATGAAAGGTCATATCCCCGTGCAAGTATACCATCTCATATGTGAAACATTGGACTGTAAATGTTTGGTTGTCAAAATTTTGATCAGCAGTTAGTTATCTTGGTGGCAAAAGGGTTAAGAAATCAAAACAAAAATTTGCAAATTTTTTATTTTCTTTGTCCGCTTTAGCCTTCAACCGAAACAGTTTTCGTAACAATTTTTCACGAGTACCGCAAAGTGTTGTCACCCATTTTGCTGGAATTTATTAAAGAAAACAACATGATTGTACCAGTGAACGATTTGGACGGAATTTTAAGGAAGGATGCAGTGTACAATGCGGTCGGTCTTACCGCATTTGATTTATATGATGACGTAAGTTACCTCCACCTTGGTTATTTAAATTTTATTTGTAAGTTTCTTCTATAGGTTGATTTTGATCAGTGGTTAATAAGTAATTTAGTACAAGAACTCAAAGTAAAGGATTCAAATTACAGAATAATAAGAAGGCGAATTGCCTGGTTAATTGGTAACTGGACTGGAATTAAATTGTCACCCGAAATGAGACCTGTTTTATACGAATGCATTATTAATTTGTTGAGCACTAACGAAGACATGGCCGTACGTTTAACTGCATCCAGTACACTAAAATTAGCGATCGACGATTTCGATTTTAACGCCGAACAGTTTAAACTTTATTTGGATTCCGCATTTAATTTATTGTTTGCTTTACTTAAAGAGGTGCAAGAATGCGAAACCAAAATGCACGTTTTAAATGTAATGAGTCTTGTGGTGGAACGAGTTGGTCAAACGATACGTCCACATTCCGACGCACTGCTGTATTATTTGCCCTTATTGTGGCAAGAATCCGAGGAGCACGACATGTTGCGTTGCGCGATTGTATCGACGTTAGTGCAATTAGTTAAAGCATTCGGTTCAGATAGTGATCAACTGAATTCGTTTCTGTTGCCCATTATCAAGCTCGGTACGGACGTAACCCAGGGTGCTATTGTTTATTTGCAAGAAGACAGTTTGGACCTTTGGTTGACTGTACTGGAAAATTCTGTCTCCATGTCAAACGAACTCATGGGATTATTTGAAAATATGCCAAATTTGCTAGAATATTCAAGCGAGAATTTACGAATGTGCTTACTCATTTCTTACGTGCATTTACTGTTAGCTCCCGAAATGGTGATGAGGGCTCAAGGACATCGACTCATCGCTGTGTGTGATAATTTGTTGGGAGATATGAGACCTGAAGGAATTCTATTATTAACTCGTCTGGTGGAAACCTTCATTAGAGCGCTTCCAGAACTGGGATGTCAAGTAGTTAAACCAGTTTTGCGTAAAATATTCGAGTGAGTTTGATTGGCCTATAATGCAACATTAAGATTTAAATTTTTAATTTGTAGATCCATATATCAGGATCCTGAAATCACTCCTATGGTTTTATCAAATTACTTGGCGATAGTTTCCAGGATCTTATTAGTATCGCACGAGGTGTTCAACGAAACTCTTTGTAGAATTTCCACGGCAAGTTTAAACCAAGAGGGCTGCTTTAGTGCGATGTTGGATGTTTGGTTAAATAAAATGTGTAATATTGCACAAATTCAACGCAGAAAACTTTTAGGTAGTTACATGTGTTCTTTTGATAAAACAAATTAAGTTTCTTTTTGTAGCATTGGCTCTCTGTAACTTGCTGACTACACAATTTACACCGGTAATGGCAAGAATTGGTAGGATCATGACAAACATTTTAGAAGTTTTAAATGATATTTCGAAAGTCGAAGATAATAACACACTGATAGATACGTTGACCATTGCTAACGGGCACAGCCCAAGCGAGTTTGTTGAAGACAGTGAACCATATTATGAAACTGATCATCACCAGCGAAAGGTACAGTTGGTTAGCAGCGACCCCGTGCATGTCATTATTCTCAAGGATTATTTTTACTCGCAGGTAAGTTGTATATTTTAATTTTGGAACGGAATTTTAAGTATAATTTTAGATACAACACTTAAAGCAGCAAGTCGGTCAAGGGATGTACGAACAATTAATGCAAACCGTGGATCAAGACACAATATCTCAAATTAACGAATATTATTTCCATTTGTAAATGTTTTTAAATGAAATTTTTTTAAATTAGTCTTTTTGGAATTGTTTTATCGAAAAGATTGCATGTTGAAGATAAAAATAATATGCTTTAAAATTAATTATTATGGTACTTTGATAACTCGAAAGACTGAATTTGTATGAATTTAAAGTTAGATGGACCTGTATAAAGCAAAATACCATAAAACAATATCTGTATATCGTGATTTTGTTTAAACTATCTTCAGAAATGTTGTAACATTTTTAATTATACATTCATTAGTTGATTATTTAATAAATTGTTTGTTCTTTTATTAGTTCTGCCGTTTTACTTTCAATGGAAAACTGGAACGCTAAGGTCGAAATGGGTTTTGTACCAGTGGTGGGCCGAAACTACTGTAATGGGTGTTCGAAGCTTAAAGTTTAGAACTAACATCAAATTGTTTTGCAGTCTTTGAAATTTTTCAAAAACTGTGATAGATTTTGTTGATAAGGATTATCTTGACGTAATTTATTCTTGGCCTGAACCTGTATTCTGTTATTCTTTGAATTATTAATCTGTGTGTACGTTTTCAGGTTACTAGGACTTACGATGTAAATTTGTATAGCAGAATGCTATACTACTCTGGAAGTAATAAAAATGACAGATACCATTGAAACGGCGTGGTCCTCAGAAGCCTAAAGAAAATGAAATAACCCTTGTTATGAGGAACTTTAATGCAAAAATCGGTCATGGGCGAAGAGCAGACATGGGGTATTATGGCTTGGGAGAAGGCAACGAAAGAGGAGACAGACTATATCAGTTCTGCAAAGAAGCGAAAATGGTGGTAACTAATACATGGTTTCAATTGCCTAAATTAACCCAGAATCTACTAGGAATCAAGTTGACTATCTACTGATAAACAAAAGATTCAGAAACTTGGTTAAAAGAATCACAACATATTCTGGGGCAGATAATAGGTTCAGACCATAATTCTCTTGTAGCCGACATGGTACTGAGGCTGAAGGCTACTAGGAAAAGAGCATTCACAAGGAACATTGATGAGAAAGTAAGGGAGCCATAGCATTGGACCTCAATGACCAATTAAACCAAATATCTAAGTAGAACTGATACTGCTGATAAAAATGAACAGTGGAACAAAATAAATCAAATATTACTGAAATAGGCACACATCATCTGAAAACTTCAAATCGCATCAGAAAGGGGAAATGGATGACAGAGGAGTTATTGAATCTCATGGAAAAGCGAAGATTACTAAAACAAGATATAACAAAGTATAAAATACTCCAAAGTACAATAAGGAAAGCAATCTGAACAGCAAAAACGCAATGCGAAGAAATGGAAGTATTAATGGAGAAGAATGACCTCATGCACATAGAAAAGTGAAGAAGAAAGCCAGACTCGACAAGAAGCGGATACCTATGAGATTACTGGCTAACAAAAACAAGTTCATACTTTAAGAAGAAGAAAAAATAAGAGAATCTCTGGCCCCCACACTGCTAACAGCACTGGCCGTTGGATGTTGGAAACGTCAAAACTGGAAATCTAAAGAGGGATGAGGCAGACACGTGTCTTCTCCCCACTGCTGTTTAATTTGTATTCAGATAAGATATTTAAGAAGGCCCTGAATGAACTCAGTCTGGGAATCAAAGTTGGGGGTGTCCATATTAGCACAATTAAGTACACGGACGATACTGTGGTCCTGGCAGAATCTCTCGAAGATCTTCAGCTACCGCTATGCCGAATAAAACAGGAAGGAGACCAAATAGGACTAAACATCAATATCTCCAAGACCAATTTCATGGTGATCAGCCTACAAAACCATGAAGATGCGACGATCTGTCTCGATGGTGAACAAATCAAACGGACGAAAATATTTAAATATTTAGGTAGCCTGACCACGGAGGATTTGGACTCAGATAGAGCAAATGAACGACTCTTGGCAAGAGCAAGAACTTATCGAGAAAGGAAGCAAATGTCCTGGCTGAGGAACATTCGCGAATGAACTGACATTTGGGGTCCAGAAGAGTTATTTAGAATTGCGGAGAACAGAACTGCCTACGCTGAAGTGATCGCCAACGTTGGGAGGACCTGATACGGCACATGGAAGAAGAATAAATGCATAGAAATCTATAGTAGATTTCTCGAATATTTAAATTAATCAATTATTAAAATTAATCTGATAAGTCCGTATTTACTAATGACATTATTGGTTTAAAACGCTATAATTTGCCAATGGGGTTCCCCGAGAATCGCCACGACCCTTATTTATTATACTAAAATTATACCGTTTATTTGTTGTGGTTTTTCCAAATCATCCTGTATATCACTATTCTTGACAGTTCAGTTCAAATGACTCAAATCGTTCTTAACCTCAAATTATGCATGTGTTGAGTTAGATTAGTTTATAATTTTTTTATTTAATTTAAAACGACTAAAAGTACGCCAAAATGGTGCAGAAGAAGATTGATAATCGCATTCGCGTTTTGATTGATAATGGAGTTAAACTCGGCCACAGAACGCTTTTCGTTATTCTTGGCGAAAAAGGCAAAGATCAGGTTAGAATAAATTATAAGCATGTACCTCTTACTTTTATTACAAAATAGTAACTGTTGTTGGTTTTAGGTTCCACTTTTGTATAACATCTTCACAAAAGCTATGGTCAAAGTGAAACCTTCGGTTTTGTGGTGCTACAAGTCTAAATTGGAAGTTAGCAGTAACCGTAGGAAACGTATGAAGCAATTAAAACATAAATCAAAGTTGGGTTCTTCGGAGGTTAACGAAAACGATCATTTCGACCACTTCATGAATTCCAACTCGATTAGGTTCTGTTATTATAAGGAGACGAACAAAATTTTAGGTCAAACTTACGGTATGCTTGTTTTGCAAGACTTTGAGTGTATGACTCCTAATTTGTTGGCACGCACAATCGAAACCGTCGAAGGTGGTGGTTTAATTGTAATTCTGATGAGTACAATTACGTCGCTGAGGCAACTTCATACAATAAACATGGATGTGCATGAAAATTATAAAACGGAGGCCCATAGAAACGTTGTGGCTCGCTTTAATAAGAGGTTTCTGCTATCTTTGGTTTCTTGTGAAAGAAGTTTAGTGATTGATGACCGATTGACCATCCTACCTATCACTTCGCAGAATTTAGAAATCACCCCCGTCGAGATGGTAATCAAATCAACTAAAAATGATAAGAAATTGGCTGAAGTACAACGTGAAGTGCATGACGCCGCGGTTATTGGTGCCCTCGTTAATTGTTGCAGAACTTTTGATCAAGCTAAAGCATTGGATGTGTTCATTACTGCTATAACGGAAAAGACGTTGAGTTCGACCGTATCACTTACCGCCGCTCGAGGGCGCGGAAAATCGGCAGCCTTGGGTTTGGCCGTTGCCGCTGCAGTTGGATTCGGTTATACTAATATTTTTGTGACAAGTCCAAATCCTGAAAATTTGAATACTTTCTTCGAATTTGTGTGTAAGGGATTTATAGCTTTAGAGTATATAGAACATTCGGATTATTCTGTAGTTCGCTCGGGTAATCAAGAATTTAACAAAGCAATCGTCAGAGTCAACGTTTATAGGGAGCATAGACAAACAATACAAGTAAGTGAAGTATAATTATTAATAATTAATAATTACTAAATAATTTTTCAGTACATTCATCCTACTGACAGTGAGAAACTTTCTCAGTGTGAATTGTTGGTGATTGACGAAGCAGCTGCAATACCACTGCCATTTGTTAAGGAATTGCTTGGAAAATATTTGGTTTTCCTAGCTTCAACAATTAACGGTTACGAAGGTACTGGTCGATCTCTTTCTCTCAAGTTGCTTAAACAATTGAGAGTTGAGGTTGTTCCGAATAAGACAACTCCCAACACTGGAAAAACTTTAAAAGAAGTGACACTGGAAGAGTCGATTCGTTACAAACCTGGAGATCCAGTGGAGGCTTGGTTAACAAAGCTGCTATGCTTGGATGTCACTTCGGTGCCGATACGTTCGGGATTTCCCTCTCCTCAGTCTTGTGAACTGTACTACATCAATAGGGATGCCCTCTTTTGCTACAATCTCGTTTACGAGGAATTTTTGCAGAATTTAGTTTCCCTGTTTGTGGCTTCTCATTACAAAAATTCCCCCGACGATTTACTTCTTATGTCCGATGCCCCAGCCTACCACTTGTTTTGCCTTTGTGGTCCAAACGTTTCCCCGAATTCTCTACCCGAAATATTGGTTGCTGTTCTAGTTTGTTTGGAAGGTCAGCTGTCAAAAAGTTCTATTTCGCAAGGAACGTCGTCACGAAATATGAAACCATACGGCGATACGATTCCCTGGAAAGTTATGGAACAATTTCAGGACACCGACTTTGGTACCCTGCCTGGTGCACGTATCGTTCGCATCGCTACTCATCCGGATTGTCAAAAGGTTAGTTAAATATTTGATTTAAAGAGATGGTTATGATCTTTTATTTTCTAAACAGATGGGGTATGGTACCAGAGCATTAACACTACTGAGGAAATATTATGAATTTAAATTTCCACATAACCAAGATTTGGATGAAAATTTATCTGATAACTCTGAGCAAGAAGAAAAGGAACTCGATGACCCTAAGAAAAGTTCTCTAAACCTTATTTTAAGATTACAGGAGCGTAAACCTGAAAGATTGAGTTATTTAGGAGTGTCGTATGGTTTAACCGAACCTCTTTTGAATTTTTGGTAAGTTTGAATTTTTTGTATACTGAAAAAGATTCACAGCTCAATTTTTGTAGGAAACAGTCAGATTTTGTTCCCATTTACGTATGTCAGACCACTAACGACTTAACAGGTGAACATTCGTGCATAATGCTGACTTCTTTGAAGAATGATACACGTACCGACGATTGGTTGTTTGATTTTTATGCCGATTTTAGGCGACGGTTTATTTCACTTTTGGGTTTTGAGTTTAGTAAATTTTCGACTTCGCTCGTTCTTGATATGTTGAAGTTCAGTGTGAAAGAAGCAATTGGACAAAGTAAGTAGTAACTTTGAATTAAAAGTGGATATATTACGGGAGAATTTCATGATTTTTTACTATTAAAAGTTGAGACTACTGTTTTTTTTTTGTTTCAAGAATTAACTCAAGAAGAACTAAGTGTCCACATAACTAAGTATGAAATGAAGAGGTTGGAAATGTACAATAACAGCTTGGTCGATTATCACTTGGTTATTGATTTGGTACCAGCAATAGCAAAATTATTCTTTCTCAAAAAGATGCATGACGTTAAACTGTCGGATGTGCAATCGGTAAATTTTATCTCTTTGTTGTTATTAGTAATTACATTGCAGTTTTTAGAAAATTTTGTTAGGAACTGGATTACAGCACAAATCTTTGGAAAGTTTGGAGACTGAGTTAGATTTGCAGGAAAAGCAGGGCAAATTGTTTCTAGACCGTGCGATAAAACGAAGCTATGAGTATTTAAATTCCTATGTTGATGACGAAATAGAAGTTTCTATCGCTAAACCTACAAATTTATTGCCTCTAGTTGGAGACTTGCAGGACGAATTGGAAGAAGTTGCCAAGGTAAATTAATTTGATGTGAATGTAAAATTAAATTTATAATTTTTGTTTTTGAAACAGGAGCTAGAAAAGAAACAGAAAAAAGAATTACAAAATTTGAAAATTGAAAATTTGCAACAGTTTGCTATTAAAGGTTCGGAAGAGGAGTGGAACCAAGCGTTAACACTCAAAGGAAATAAAAGTTCTATATCTATTAAAGGGTAAGTTGGTATTTTTTCAAATATGCACAGTCGTAATTAAAATTTGTTGAATCCCAGAGGTAAGAAGCGATTAAATGAAAGTACAGAAGATGAAAAAGATGACAATCCACAAACTTCTAAAAAAAAGAAAGACAAAAAGAAACATCATCATCGTAAATAACAAAGTTGGTAACTTTTATCAATCAAATTTAAAGTTGTTATTGTTTTTTAAAATAAATTTAATTTTTACAAATCCTAAAATTTGCCACTTTTACCTTCCTTCTTCAATAACAGAAATATCAAATAATAGTGCAATTCTTAAATATGAACTTTATTATGCTATTTAGTTAGTTAATTTCAGAACTTATTCTCACAAATAATCATCGTCTGTCATTTCGCCAGAACCGGGATCATAATCAAAGTCTTCCACAAATTTATCGTCAACACTTTCATTTTCTTGAAATTCTATGGTTTTGATTTCTTCAGGCATTTCTGTTATTTTTTCAACAACATTTTCTTCAGTTGGAGAAGAAAATCCCTGTAGCAGTTTATTCTGCTTAATCAAACGGTGCTTTTCTTTTGTTTTGCGCTTTTCTAACGCAGATTCAAAATTAAAAACTGGCGGCCTAAAAATAAAGTATGCATGTAACTAGATTTAATTAATTTTAAGTTTGTTCTCTTACTTTTCTCCGTTTCCGTAAACTCGGTTTTGTAAATGAACGATGTCGTGTCGAACGTCTGCCAATAACAGGAGCAGAAAATCGAAAGATCCTTGTTCACCCTTTGCACCTCTTGGTCCTCTCTCACCCCTATCTCCTTTTGGACCTCTTGCACCTCCGGGACCTGGTTCACCCTGATCATAAAATTAAAGAAAACTTCGCTTAAAAATTGAACATTTCAGTTTTAAAAAGTGTGAAAAACGCCTTCCTCCCCTTTCGTCGTGCGTGACGTAATTTATGAAAACTCTTTTACTCACTTGGGAACCTCTTTTACATCGGCATTGTGCCGATTCGTCTTCTGGTAAAGGCACAAACGCATCCAACATTGAATACGTGTAATCTTGATTATTATGTATGACCTCGTAATTGGTCCCAGAACCTAAAAAAGAAAACAATTATGTAAACTTCAAGTTGGCCCTGATCAATAATAATTTTGTGCCTTCTCATTGAAAAAATAAGGCGCCGCTACTGCACATATTTAGTAACAGTTGGCTGCATTGCGCAACAGTTGTCACATTGTCACTGTTATGCATAACCTCGAAAGTCAACATTCGGTGCGTGTTTATTTCTCTACACAAAATAAAGTTTATTCAATATTTTAAGGACCCATAATGAAGATTAATGGATTTAACGGTAAGTAAATAGGATACAAAATTGTGCATGTAATTTTAATTGTAATTATAATTTTTAGTGGTGGAACTTAACTTCTCCGATTCATCGACATGTGGACACCAAATTTTCATAAAAGATTCGGATTCTAAAGACTCCGATACTAGGCCGAAAGATAAAACTGTTTTAGTGTGCAATGTGCCACCGTATGTTACGAGTGATGGTTTACGTAATGCATTCTCGGATGTAGGGGAGATTGAGCGAGTGGAGTTTCAAAAAAGACCTGGTTTACAGGAACCCAGTGAGAATATAGATGGATTTAAAGTAGCTTATGTTGTATTTCGTGACGTTTCTAGTGTTATAAAAGCTTTGAAAGTAGAAACATTAAATTTCATTTCAAACACATTGAAACCGTGTCTTGTTGGGATGGAAAAATGGATAAACGAGTACAATAACAGCATATGTGATCACGCAATATTAGAAGCAGAAATTACAAAATACATGTTAAAGTATGACAAGCAGCAGGAGAAGAAACAAAAAGAGCAAATTACCGATGAGGATGGTTGGACTGTTGTCACAAAGAAAGGCAGAAATCCTGGTTTGTCTCGAAAAGAGAGTGTAACGAATAAATTATTAGAGAAGCATAATCAAGGAATGGAAAATAAATGTAAGACAGATTTTTATGCCTTTCAGAAACGAGAAGAAAAATTGAAGAGAATACAGAAACTGAAAAAACAATTCGAAGAAGATAAGAAGAAAGTTGAATTGTTGAAAAAGTCACGGAAGTTTAAGCCGTATTAAAATTTTACTACTTAATAAATTATAATTTTGTTAATTGCACTAAGTTTTTTATTTTTCATGTTCTTAGCTGTCTATTTAGGAACCTCATACCTCAAGTTTGATCTAACTATCATAATTTTGATTTGAGATCTGATTTGATTACTTGGATGATGTTCATTAATAATGAAGTTTATTTTTCAATCTTGAGACTTTTAAAGTCAATCCAGTACAGTAATTTTTCAAATTAAAAATTCGGCTAATTACTTTTAAATTTTATGTAAAAATGTTTCTTTGCTTTTAGACTACGGGGACGTCCATTAATTATGTGAGGCGATTTTAACGATTGTTTTGAACTCCCTTTCTCCCCTGGTAAGATGTCATGAGATTTGGCTCGATCCCCTTTAATCTCACATGAGATATTGTTTATTTTACTTTATTTAACCCAGTTTCGCAATTTTAGTGTCGGATCAAGCTATTTCAGCGCCGGGTGCAGATTAGGTAAATGGCGCCTTTAATACTAAATATATTATAAAGAATATTCGCGATTTACTTTACCGTTGCGTTGGTGGCGCTCATGACGCTACCAAATATCAAGAACACGGAGGCTCTTCTATTACGTACAATTGATGTCAGTGGCGTATTTAGAATATGCTTTTGGGGGGGAGGCAGATCAAATATTTTTCAGAATTTCGTTAATCCATTCATGCGCACCAGTGGTAAAAAGTTACAGAAATCAAAAAATTCAAGTTATAAGTAGGTATAGGACAGGCACGTGAAAAATTTTAAAGGGGGAACCTTTTTTACGCTTTTCCAAGTCGTTTTATGCAGTTTTTATTTTGGCTATAAATGCATATTTGATTATATTGGCATATGTTTTGCATATTTAGCAAATTAAATAATAATTTTTTTACAAGAGTTTGAACTTTTTTCAAACTTCAAAACAAACAAAATTGTTTAAAAATTGTAACATTCAATTAACTTGCGCATACGTCTGACACCTTTAATCCGTTACGTTAATATTTGTACCGCGGGGAGTTATTATACTATAATATTGTTTAAATTTTTAAATTATGTAGGGACGGTAGAGTTGATTAACATTTTCAATTTTACCGGTCAAGAATAATAGAAAATAAATAAATAAGATATTCAAAACCGAAGTGAGCCTCATCCTCAAAAAGTTCCACTTCAAAAATATTCTTTGAGACGTCATATTTCTAAATATCTATTGAATTTTATTTTACATTTGGTGTATTAAAAATGCCCAAAGCTAAAGAAAGTTGGGTGCAATTTTTAAAAATCAGAAGAATAAAAATAAAATAATATTTTATTATAATTTTTTTTGCTAAGGATGTACTTTCTAACACCAACTAAACTTCTAACAAAAGTAGTTAGTTAATTATTTGCACCAATTGCAATACCGCACAAGGCTAACGTTTGGTTTTAAACAAAACTTTCTATACCAACTATACGTATTTGATTCACTTAATATTTTTCCGCGTGGTGGCGTTCGTTTAATTTAAATCGCGAATAATCAAAAAAGAACAAAATTTTTATTATTGGGAGTGTTTGGAAGAGGATGAGGGAGACTAGAAGCTCGAATATGTAGAAAATAAGTGAAAAAATTGAGCAAAAAACGGAAAATTCGATCATTTTTAATGATTTTTTTTACAATTTCAGGGGAAAAATCCTCTCCCAAATAAAATTTCTTGCTACAAATACGAACTTTTCACCTCTCTAGCTTACCAGAAGAAATGTAAAGGCTGAAATAATCGTTTTCATCTCTCCAAATTATCGAAAAGTGATAAAAAAGAGATAACGGATTCCGAACTAGGAATCAGAAGGAATGTTATCAGGGCTCGAAAAATTTTTTATTTCCAGACCATGTTATCATTAGGAGACGTCCATTAATTACATGAGGCGTTTAGGAGGTGGAGGGGGTCGAGCTAAATCTCACCCTATTTCACGAGGGGGTGAGGGAGGGTCTCGGCAAATATCAAGTAATTGTTTTTCGCAAGAAACTAAAATTGCGAGAACTGGGTTAAATTATGTAAAGCAAACAGTATCACGTGAGATTAGAAGGGCGGATTGGTCTGCCTTGAAAATAGTCTTCTATTCGGCTACTTGAGATGGAGACTTTTAGATCACAATTTCTACCGCTATTGATAGCGAAAGTTTCTTGTTCGTTGGATTTCTTTGGGTTTGTACTGCAAGTAAATGCAGATATTTTTCGCATTGATGCAATTTTGTTATCTTAGAGCGGCTCCATCTCTGAAAATGTGGGTCCCAGGGTAAAAATTTATAAGATCATTTTAGTAGAGAATTTTATTAGCTTCAAATTTGGATAAATCTGTTTTTATCGTATCTCAAAAAGAAAAGAAGTTATTATCGAAAAACTGTTTTGTTTTGCTACCATAACTGATCAATTTTCAGAGAAAATTCTTGTTTATCCATTTTAACTGATTTAACTTATTTTATGTTGAAAGCATTTGAAAGCTTTCTTCAAAAGAAATTTATTCAAAGAACCTTTGTTTTTGTATTTGCCAACAATTTATCAAATTTAACAAGCATTTTATTTATTTTTTATTTATTTAAATTACTTAACGAAGAAGAAAAAAGAATACAGGTTATATTTTATTAAAATAAAAAAATAACTGTTTTCTGAATTCAATTTATCTTCAAGGGAGCTTCCAAGTGACAGTCGCTCGACATATTGCCTCATTTAAAAAATTATCGATGATCACATTGCCCTAAAGGCTTCTAATATCTAATTGACCAAAAATAATATCGAGGGAACTATTGAATTTGTTTTTTCTTTCTTGACTTTACGTTTCGTCAATTCGATTTTTCGGAAACATATAAAATAGTATATACATTACACCACCTACCCTATACCGCTTTGTTTTAGAATTAGTTTTTAAATTAAATTTTTTAATTTTGCAACCAATGTACTTTCGTGACTTTTAAAAGACCCTGTAAATATATCATTATAATTACTCGATAGTTTTCAGTATAAAATGTTCAAACTATATAAACTTTCTTCAATTTAAAAGCAAAAACAACAGCTTCGTGCATTTAAAAGTCACTTTAAAATATTGTTTTTTAAATTAATTTCGAAAGTTTGCAGCATTATTCGAATTGCTGAATTGGTTATTCATTTGCCATTTAATTTTGTCAAACTCTGCTAATTTACCCCCAAACTCCTTATCTTTTATAACTAACTTACTTGGCAAAGCGATGTTACATTAATTCGGTATTCCGTTTTATTAATAGAATAATAATTGCAGTTTAAAAATTTCGAAAATCAAATCTACAGGCAAAAATTGTTTACGGTTCAACAGGGATTTGTACATTAAGAATTTGGGATCGCATTAACCTGTTGGCGTATCCGATTAATTATTATTAACGTAGGAAATTAAATTAATTAGAAAACTTACCAGGAAATCCTCTAGGTCCGGTAGGTCCAGGTGGTCCTGGAGGACCAGCAGGTCCCGGCGGTCCGGAAGCAAAACTCGATAATCTTACTGCCGTACTCAACGCAGACATCTAAAATTACTGGATTTGTAAAAAAATCTGCCCGGTTTTGCGTGCAATAAAATTTTTTATTAATCGTAAAAGGGCGCGACGAAATAATAAACACTTTATTAAAAAACCCACAAATAAATTTTTGGAACGATGCAATGGATTGATATATATATTTCACTTTCTTTCGGTTTATTGCGAAGCATAAATTGAATTTTCGTTGCTTTGTGCGTAGAAAACGCGCTGGCATAAATTTTTAAAATATAAAAATATTTAATCCCTTTTTAAAATTTTGTTACTGCGAAACATTTTTTTGAAATTTATTTAAAGTTTGATTGATATTTATCCATAAAGCCTTTACCTTACTTGTTTAGCTTCTTATCAATAAGAAATGACAGAGTTTAGAAGATGGATTGATCTAATTTTTCATTCACATAAAAAAAAGCTTTTTATTGAAAAAGATAAAAAAAGTGTTCTCACCTTTTCTTGTAAAGATTTAAGTTTGTCATGTAATCGAACTATGGTGTCACAGCTTGCATAGCATCGATCTCTTCTGTGAGCTGCTTGTTCAGATACTTCCGAAGGATTTGTCGTTTCGCATGTTCTGTTATCTTCCAGTAATCTAAAACCTTCTCTGCAATCGCATCTGTAAGTTCCCATTTCATTTATGCACTTTTGTTCGCAATCGCCGTTTTCCTCCAAGCATTCGTTTATATCTACAAAATTGAACAGATCCGGGTTAATTTAAATTTCGATCTGAAATTTTATCCAAGTCTCACCTACGCACACGGGCTTGATTCCGTGTTTTTGATTTTCTGGACTAAATTTATATCCGTCGAAGCAAGTGCAAATTACTCTCTGCATATAAACTGTGCATTGTTGCTCGCACAAACTCATCGAGCAAGGATCTTCGTCCTTATGAATACATCTGAAAATATATCCGTTTCGCGTAAGAATTCGGTAGTGGTATTTTCTTAATATTACCTTCCAGCTATAAAGGTGTAGTCGGTGCAGCAGTGCTTCCTGGTGCAGTCCACCCATTGTCCTTTAACGTTACATTTATATCTTGTGGTAATGACGTTACTTGAAGGGCATTCCAAAGTTTCAAGACTGTAAAATACCAACTGTCGTTAATAAGAATCACAGTACTTTACATTCTGGCGAGATAACACTCGGCTAAGTATTTAATAAGTAAAATTGTTTTCGTAAATTAACGTGGAAGGTTTAAATTTATTAACATTGTTTTACTAACTCAGGCTTCATAAACTAAAACTTAAACTATTATTTTTAATTAAGAAGGTTGCTGCATTAATTTTACAAAAATATAGTTCAACTTTAATACAATCTTAAGCTTGTTTAAGGAAGTTTTGAGAATAATCCCTGGGAGAGGGGGGGGGGCGTCTTAATTTTTTAATCGCATCACAAAGTCCAGAGTGTGGGACTAGAAAGATTGTATGTCAACTTTTTTCTGTAATTAATTGGGTCAAGGCTAATGCAGAATAAATTGAAATTAATTTCTGTTCAGAACGATAATTTTTTCGTCATTAATCGTACAATTGCACATTTACCCCTGGTGTATTATGGTTATATTGAGGTTCATACCGAGCAATGTAATTTTGATGTCGTGTTTTTAAAATTTAATGAATTTAAATGTCACGGAAGTGCTTAAACAGAAAAGGGTATTTTTAGATTTAACGAGTGGAATTAAATGCTGTGGTTATTAATTAAATTGCAGATGTTCTAATTATTTTTAACTTACAAAAGAGATAACATAAAATTTTCACTTTCTTAAATGTTCCACAAAAGAAAGTAGAAAATGGACAACTTTTTAAATTTTTAATGCGGTAATTCTTAATGTTGATTAGAGCTTTTCTTTCTTTTTAGTTCTCTCGCGTGTCCTGATTGAATAACGCAGCCCAGATATAATTTAAAGGAACGAAATTTTTTCAATAAATTTTTTTTTCGCTGCTTACTTGAAAGATTTCAATTAAAAATTTGGTATAGGCTTCTCATTTATTGAGAGGCAATCGCGGTTATCTTTAATGAAAAGCTAACACAAAGACCCTTCTTGTGGAAAGAAAGAATGTTTAGTTTTTAATGCAACGAATTAATTACCAAGTGCAGTCAATTTGAAATAATTTAAGTAATAATGTACGCATTTCATAAGTATTTAAATGTAAAATTTTTAAAATTAAAAAAAAAATTATTAAGAATTTAATAATGTCAATCTATATATATAAAAATGGATGTATGTATGTATGTATGTATGTATGTTCCTTATAGACTCCTAGACCGCTTGACCAATCTTTATGAAATTTGGTGTATAAGCTAATTACGATGCTGCGAAGAAGATAGGCTACTTTAGAACGGCTTTCAACAAACTTTAATAAAATATGTGGCAAATAGTGCCTATTCATCGTGAGATAATCTCTAATCTATTTAGAGATAATCTGATAATCCGATATCTTTATAATTATCTATATAAGTAAAATAATACTTAGGGTTTAGCAACCTAGAACCTCGAACCTTATAGAGTATACCAGAACAGGACCAACCTAAAGACTTGGATAACCTAATGGAATATACCTAAATGGAACCAACGTAAAGACTTGGATAACATAATAAACTATAACATAATAAACATAACACATCGGATCAACAGATCGACGGATCAACGGATCGACGGATCAACGGATAATTGGATTAATTTCCCTATTTAGGACATTACCCAAATGTAAAAGTTTCTGTGAACATAGAGACTACTTTGTTAGATTGTTAAACTCATCTTAGATAAAATACATTCAATGCCACCAAAAAAAGCAGCTGTTGGAAATAAATCATCAAAGGCTAAGAAACTCAGGGAAAAAAGAGCTGCTGAAACGGAGGAAGAACGTGAAGCTCGGCGGATATTATCCTTCAACATTCATGAACGCTATCCAACAGTTCAACATCTCGCTGTACACCTGGAAAATGGTCAGCGAGTTTACTTTACCGTGCAAAATGCACAAAATAGAGCTGAGCAACCACAAAACACAACACTCACCGCCTTTTTTCAATTGTGTGAATCCGATGATTTTGCTAAAACGTTGCTGTATCACGAAGTACCCAAATACTACACTTGGAATACATCAACAAAGAATTTTGTTAGAAGAAAGCGGGGTGCATTTGTTGCAGAGTATGCAGATGTACGTTCGTCGGATGCATTAGGACGGGTATATACTGTACAAAGGTCCTACATCATTCCTTGCCTTGAAAACCGTCGATGGGATAGTATGCCAAACGTACAGAGAAGCATGTTTCAAATTGGGCTTACTTGAGAATGATCAGCATTGGAACACAACACTAACAGAGGCATCGCTTACGTGTCATCCAAAGCAAATACGTACTTTGTTTGCGATAATTTTAACAACTTGTGCACCATCAAATCCCATAGAACTGTGGGAAATGCATCGCAAAAGCCTCAGTGAAGACATTCTCAGGCAAGCACGTTCAATCGATCCACATCGGGAACATTCGGACGATATTTTTAATGCAGCTCTAATATTGATTGAAGACTTATGCATATCAATAAACAACAAAGTCCTTTGTCAACTTGGTATGCCGGCATTCATACGAGACAGAAATGATGTGCAAGACAGAGACCTGATGCGAGAACAGCACTTCGACGTAGCCCAGCAACAACATTTTGTGGAAACGCAAACAAGACTTTTAGTTTCTGATCAAAAAAATGCCTACGACAAAATCATGCAAGGTCTAACCGACGCAAATGGCGGAATTTTTTTTCTTGATGCTCCGGGAGGTACAGGCAAAACATTTCTTATCAATTTGATATTGGCGTCGGTTCGAATGCAGAATGGAATCGCACTCGCAGTGGCATCATCGGGAATTGCATCAACGCTACTCCACGGTGGACGTACAGCACATTCAGCACTCAAGCTTCCGTTGAATTTCAACCAGACCGAAACACCAACATGTAACATCAACAAAAATTCTGGTATGGCCACAATCCTTAAAACGTGCAAAATTATCATTTGGGACGAATGCACTATGGCCCATAAAAAATCGCTCGAAGCGCTGGACCGGACTCTGCGCGATTTCCGAGGAAAAAACCAAGCTATGGGAGGCGCTCTGATACTTCTTGCGGGTGATTTTCGCCAAACTTTGCCCGTTATACCTCGATCAACGCCTGCTGATGAACTGAACGCTTGCTTAAAAGCATCGTATTTATGGAACCGAGTTGAAAAAATTACGCTCTCGACAAACATGCGTGTGCATTTACTACAAGATGCGACTGCCCAAACGTTTTCAAAACAACTTTTGGATATCGGAAATGGCAAAATTCCAATTGATCGCACTACAAATGAGATTTCGTTTCCGCCCAATTTTTGTCAAATGCAGCCGAACATTCAAGCTGTTGTAAACAAGGTTTTCCAAGATTTAACTAGCAACTACAAAAATCCTGATTGGCTGTGCGAACGTGCAATTTTAGCCCCCAAAAATGACGATGTGAACAAGCTGAATGAACAAATTCAATTGAAATTGCCCGGACAATCAGTCAAATGCAATTTATATGGTTCAAGTTCTGAGGCGATACGAAGTTCGCCGGGTCAGCTAGTTACGCTATACAAATCGACAAACAATATTGACAATTGACAAGAAATAATGATGGAGCCGACCTCGACTACGTCATAGCGATAGGATTACCACTGACAACTACGTACTATCGTCATTACTCGTAATAATTAGTGGATTAATTCTAATATTAGAGCTACTAGAAGCGGTGAGTAGGTATATAGAATTATTAACCACAAGCGTCCTGCAATTTCATTGATTGATAGATAATATACTTATAAGTTCTGTCCCATGTTAATGATAAATTGAAAATTAAAAATATTGCAAAAAACTATTTAAAATTATATTTATTCAAAATCTTTCAAACGTTGCGGCGAGTCATCTGTAACCGCACGCACGACTTCCAGCGGTATCGATGCTGCTATCTTCACTAAATCGCGTTTCAGCAGCTCGATATTTTTATGAAGCTTACTGCAGACCATATCTTCGAGTACAAATTATAATTTATAATCCAATCTGATTATTAGTCAGCAAATTTTCTACAACCACCTCTGTGTCGTTTTGACTGTTCGGACGTGTTGGTGCAAAGGCGTTTTGGTAGTTGAAAAACGCTTCTATTCGGGTTTATATTAGTCTGATTGGTCGGTTTGTTATATTTAACCAATCAGAGGTGCAGTCAAACTTATAAAAAGCTAGGGATCTCAATTTGACATTCTACAAGATGAAAATAACAACAGAAAATAAATTACAAAAAAGGGAAATATATTAATAGATAACAAAGTAATCTCACAGTAATACATTCATCTTGTAATTAATTGCTGCGTTCTATTTACTGAAAATCTAAGATAATCTAACCTAAGTTGAAGTGAAGTTAGGTAACAATGCGTTCTATTTACAACTTAGCATTTGAGGGGAAGTTAGATTTTATGTTTATTTCGTGCATTATCCAAGGTAACTCGAGATCAACCTTAGTTTGTAACTTTGATTACTTAGTTTATATGTCAGATTTTGTCAAATTTTATAAAATTAATTTAAATTCTGTCAAATTGAAGTTAGATTTGCTAAGATTTTTATCTTACCTAACTTAAAGTAAAACTAAGTTTAATTGTAAATTGAACACAGCAATTGTACGATAATCCTTGAAGATGGTCTATTACGTCTCGGTTTCCTATTTCCGGCACCCACAGCCAGTATTAATCCTTAGTATTTAAGTGCTTAAGGGTATGGTATATGCCCCCTCTATAATTGGCAGGTATATTCTTTCGAACTATAATTTAAAAAAATTTTAAAAGATAGTAATAGTTATATTGATTTAGTATAAAATAGTAGACGCCCTATTATCCGACGCTCTAATATCCGACAATTATGAGAATTTAACTAACCAATGGAAATTATTTAGCTGTTTAATTGAATCACTGGCTACATTCAATTAATTTTGGGGGGCAAATTGTGATTTTGGGGGTTGGGGCTTCCCCTCCAGGGGTAACCCCTGGTTACACGTTGCTGTTACATAGTTTTGCGAATTTAAATTTAAATTATTTAATTTAATTGCATAACTGTTAAAGTTCTTTTAGATAATAATTTATTCCAAGTTTGCCTGATGAGAATCCGAGCAACTTCGCGTAACAAACTATTTATAATAATCATTTAATTAAATAGTTTTAACATTTAAAGTTTGAAATCGGGGTGGTAATTTTGAATATTCAAATATTCGAAGTTTCAAAGAAATATTTCAAAGTTTCAGTGTACATTTGAATGCATTTTAGTAATTCCTATTGGTCAGGTGTGAATTTAGTGCGCCCATAACTCATCAGTCGTAACTAAAACTGGGAGTTTGAATATTCGAATATAATATTATATAAATAAAAATAAAAAACAAAAATAAATGACATTGAATCGATGACAATGACAATGAATCTCATAAAATTTAAATTAGCAGCACATTTTTTTAATAAACTTGTGAAATTTTCAAAAGAAACCGTAAAATAATCATTCTTCTTAATTTTAATTTATTAGTTTTTTCATACGATGCTGCGCTCTAATTAGATTGAAAATTAAAAAAAAACTTTCCTAGTTTTAATTAAAAAGCAGAATTTTGAATATATCTGTGTTGTTTATTATTAATATTGACATATATAATTACAATATTATATTTAAATATAGGTATAATTATTTATTCACCACATTTATATTATAATTATGTGCAATTATGAAGTTACAGTGGAATTCAATTATTGATGTCCAACTTCATTGGTTGGGAACTCGATGTGCATTCATCAATTAAATGATTTTTTTCATCAACATGATGAATTTATATTTAGATTAATATTATAC
Organism: Cantharis nigra; assembly: GCA_958510845.1. Taxonomy (NCBI): domain Eukaryota; kingdom Metazoa; phylum Arthropoda; class Insecta; order Coleoptera; family Cantharidae; genus Cantharis; species Cantharis nigra. The sequence continues at coordinate 44,112,670 of OY294030.1, read as the reverse complement.
TAAGGGGACGTCCATTAATTACGTGAGGCGTTTAGGGGGGCGGTCTCGGCAAAATCAGGTAATTTTTTTTATTCGCAAGAAACTGTAAAATTGCGAAAGAACTGGGTTAAATTAAGTAAAACAAACAATCTCACGTGAGAATAAGTGGGGGGGGGGATCGAGCAAAATCTCAAGTAATCTCACCAATGGACGTCCCCTAATGTTAACATTGGTATTATTAGTAATTTTGACATTATACAGGGTGTCCCCAGATACACTTTATATAATTTCAGTGGTGATAGATTGATAGAGGACACTTTTATAAGAAAAATATTTAACAAATTTTTTTTTCTAAATTCAAATCTTCCAGAGTTAGGCCTCTATTTTTAATTTTCACTTTCACATGGCCATAGCTCGGAAAATATTGATTTTTCAGTAAAAATTGTTAAGTGCTTTTTTAAAGAGCGTGAAATAATCTACAAACTAGATTTAAACCTTTTGTTGTCTAAAATCAACGGCTTTCGAGTTATGAATTAAAGTAAGTACAAAAATGTTGAAAAATTCGAGCTTTTTAATTTTTTTTCAAAATCCTGTACTTTTTAAACGAAACATTTTACAAAAAATCTGATGGCCTATTTCGGATAGGAAATTTAACGAACTTCAACTTTTGTCTAGTAAAAATTTTTGAAAAACCAATCCATTTTACAGATAATCAGAATATAATTAACAAGTCAGCTACTAAACAAAGAATTTAATTCATAAAATTTTTATTTCTATTCAAAAATTATTTTATTAATTTATGTAAAGTGTATCCGGGGACACCCTGTATTACAAGATATAATAATTGAGTGGCTGTATAAATATATATACAGGGTGTCTAAAAAAAAAGTTTCGCTAGTAAATATCCTAATATATGCCAGAACGCTGCTGGTGCTCCTGCTGCTGCTGCTACAGCGTGTCATATGTTTGGTTTGAAAAACCTGAAGACGCAGATATGATGATGAAAAGAAAAACAAAAAGGAGAAATAAAGAACATATCGCAGGGTTTCCACCCTTTGTGGAATTTCTGAAGAAAACAGGGAATTTATAATCTTTCAAATTTCGTCAGGATTAACCGGGAAATTTGAATTTTTAAGCAAAAGTGAGGAAATTTTTACCATCCACTAGAGAAAATTAAAACTTATTTTACAGAAAACATATTTATTTAATTATTATCTTACTGCTAACGGAGTCTAGCAGCAACTTTCTGTGTAACTTTGAAAGTTAATTACCTATAAAAATATAAAGTCGTAAATGGAAACCGGGGGGTCTGGGGGGTGTGGAACACCCTCCAGTACATATCACAGGATTTCCACTCTGTTTGGTTACCTGAAGAAAATGGGGAAATATTTTGTTTTGGGGCAAAAGTGAAGAAAATTAAAACGTTCGGCTAAAGAAAATTAGAATTTGAAAACTTATTTACTTTTCTATTTTTATAGAAAGATTGTTAATTGCCAGACGGTACATCAAGTACAATATAGGGAACGGGGAATCCCCCAGTGGTGGGCAACAAAATTAAATGCATAGACATTATACCGCTAAAAAAAAGATCTACCGTCTAGCTGCTGCCCGTCCGCGGGCGGGCTTTCCAGCTGATAATTAGATAATCAGTTAAAATAATCGATGGATACGTGGTTTTATCTAATTATTTTTACTAGAGGGTGTATATATGTTACGGTCAATGACGTACATTGGGCATTGACGTCAATAGCCGGTCAATGACGTTAATGGCTAGCGTAAATAGGCATTGACGTCATTGCCCGTGAATGGTGGGCAATGATGTAAATATTTTCGTCTGATTGCAATATTTACGTCTTTGGCCGGCCAATGACGTTAATGGCCAAAAAGGATTAGACAATGATGATATTACGGACATAATATTATATTCAGTGTATTATAAAACAATCATTTATTAACAAAAATAATAAAAATTAAAAAATAATGAAATACATTTTTTTAAATTAATCATGTTTGATTATCTGTTATCGTTCTGAATAAACTAAAAATAAGTAGATTAGAATATAATATTATGTAAAGGGTTTTTCAATACGCGCAATAGATCTTTAAAATGAAACACAGAAGTAGCCGTGGAAGATTTTGACGCTCTCACCAAATCTCACGAGGGGGAGAGGGGACTTCGACAAATATCACGTAATTTTTTTTATCCGCAAGAAACTGTAAAATTGCAGAAAACTGGGTTAAATTAAGTTATTTAAGTAATTAAGGAAAGCAATCTCACGTGAGATTAGAGGGGGGCGGTCGAGAAAAATTTCACCAGGGGGGGGAGTCGAAAAATTGTAGCTTTTGACCCAAATGCTTATAAATAATACAAATTTGTATGGTAATTTAAAAATTAAAAAAAATTGTAAAAACCAGACAATAAAATTCTAGTTTTATTAATTCTTTTAGTTTTTATTGCAATAACTGCAATAACATCTAAATTGAAGTGCTTTTAATTTTTAGGCCGGAGATTTCTTGATTTTTTTTTATATTCTGAGCTTTCGAAAATGTTCAATATTGATTTACGTATATTTATTATCAATTTAACAACATAAAAATAAAATAATAAAGTAATCGTAAGTAGATATATATTTTAAATTCACAGCATCTGTTTTGAATGTAAATATAATATCGTGCATGTAGCTTCTAGTTGAGAAAACGTTAATTCTTTTACGTAAGAGGAAACGTTACTGCCAAGCTCAAATTGACTAGCTCGAGGTTAAAAATGTTGCAATTTATAAAGGAAAATAAAAATATCAAGCACGACAAAAATGTGCATCAAAAGATCATACCCAGCACTTAAAGCAACATCGTTAAGAGAATCCACGTAATATCCATCTTGTGTAGTCAAAAGCTCATCACTTAACTGTTTTAAATTTTCAGTATTACAAGATGCACTATTAAATCTCAAAATTAAAATCAACAAAATTTTAAAAATGCTCCACTTACACGGCATTACTACTTATAAATTTATTTTCCAAGATTCACTTCTGTATTAAGGTTTTTAGGGCGTAACTAATTAATTTTTGAATTATTTTTATTCACAAAATTTATGGAGACTCGATTTAAGTGTAGCCATTTTCACATGGAATTTACTGCAGCAGTAACACAAAATGTTTGAATTAACGAGCATTCGTTTTCTTACACTTCCAGCCACGATTAAATTTGAGTAGCAACTTGAAAGAGCGTTTGTTACATATTTAAGTTGGGAATCTTAAAACGTTCACAACGCGTTAATTATTATCTATCATTAGGGACATGGTTAATGTGCACTTGTGACATTTTATTCCACTTGCTTGCAGCCTCAACTTTTTTCACTCATTCATTAGCTGAGCGTCAAGGAGATTATAAAAGCTATTTTAAAAAGATATTGATTTATTTTGACTTTACAAGGAATTTTACTTTATGAAATGACACAAATTACTTCCGCCATGGAAGTTCGCTTACAAAATACAGATTACCAATTTTATAACGAGCCAAAAGTTTTTAATTTCTTTTATTGTCAATTTTAGTTTAACACTTTTATTAATTTTAATAACCTATCTTTTCCCATGTTACATTTTTATATTCAAATCAAAGTTAGAATAAACTCCAGAAATAACTTACATTTTAATGCCATACAAGATTTTTTGTCCAAGTGCTTTCCGTTTCCACTTATCGTTAGCCAAAAACGTCATCTCTTTTCTTGTAAATTCTCTTTTTGTTTGAATTTTGACCTAAACTGAAAATAAATGTAAGTTTTTATGAGTTTATCATTTTGGCAACCTCCTCATTATTTAATAATATTTGTGCTATTTCGGACAATCGCCATTTGCTAGCCAGCTTTGGTATTTACACACAGTCCTCGAGAGCGTAGTTTCGAAAACCTTTTGTCCTACAAACAGTTCGAGTTGAGTTAGGGTATGAAAATCTTTTGCAAGCGTGTCAAAAGACGAGAACGAAGAAAAGTTATATTGCAGAATATTTAGAAATGATAAGACAGAAGATATTAATTAATTTTAATAAAACAATAAAAGGGAAAATAATAAAGTAAACATTAGAAGGTTGTTATATTTTATTTATACCAATAAATTTATATGATTATTCTTTTCTCAGTTACGATTATGTGAAACACAAACATAATATTTAAGTAAAATTGAATTTTTGTCTATAAAACCCATAGGGAAAATAAAACATAGCATTTTATAAAAGGAAAATCGTAAAATTGTATTGTACTTGGATATTAAAATGTTCCTTCGATATTGTTTATGTATGCATTGAATTTATTTTAAATATCGTATAATCTCGGCAGTAATTGTATTTTTTAAAATTTAAATTTATTAACATTATTTTTTCTGTACAATTTTTTAATATAAATTTCTCCAATACATTCAATTTCGGAGCGTTTATTCGCTTACATCAAAAAATCTCCTTATTAAATATTTTTCATTTTAATTTGTGAATAAAATCTCGAAAATGTATTCTACCGCTATAATTCTATATTTACACATGTATTTTTGCTTTATGGATTTCTTCAAACAACAATGTTCAATGAAATAACAAAAATTCAAGAAGAAATCAGGTATAAAGTGTAAAGCCCCGGTAAGTGGAGAATGTGTACATTTACCGGTAAATGTGTACAGTTTACGGATTACAAAATTACGAAACTAATTGTCTAAATAAAGATAAGAGCAATATAAAAATTGCAAGTCCCATTATTTTCGATGTTAGATGTGTTAGCTTAGCAAATTTAGCTATATTTGGGTTTACTTAGCTACGTAAATAAATTCTAGGGATTTAAATTTAGATTTATAAAAAATGTCGGATGTCACATAAATTCAGCTTTCTACTATATCTACCATTGTTTATGTTTTCAAAACACAAAATGTCGTTACTCGTAAAGTTAATTTTTTATAACCGCTATAAAATTTAGTCAATTGTTCTAATAAATTCGATTTAGCAATAAAGCGTAATGATTGATCTGTTTTAGTGTTTTTGTAAAATTTTTAAAACAACACAAACGCACATTTAATAATAATCATTTCAAAATATTTTTTTATTTATGTTCCTATATATTTCCGTTTTTCTCTTATCTACAGCAATTAATACTACCTGTACTGTTTACTTATTTATTTTCAATTGTTGCATTTATTTATTAATCATAAAATTATAATAATTTTTTTGATTTTGAACTGGTTTCAAATTGTAGAATTTTTCTAAATTCTATTCATTGTTTACTTCAATAATTATATTTATTCCAATTCATAGATGTGGGTGTGATTGTCCTGCAGAGAAACTTTGTAAAATTAAATTATTTTTTGTTTGACTATGAGCGAAAAGTTACCGTTTCACGTGGGCCTCCCAAGCAACACATATGTATAAGAGAATTTAATTGAAATAAAAAAATTGTTAAGCCTACTTACGATATCTTGAAATATTTCAGCAGCTTGTTCTGTTTCAGTTTTACCATTTTTTGGATTTTTTGTCTTAATTTGGAGATAAATTCTTTCAATTTCATCACACATTCGCAGTATAACTTCGGGATCAAAATTTTTCCAAAATCTTTTGCTTTTCCTGTGATTAATACATTACTTTGAAAATAAAATGGCTGCATTTCACTCAATTTAATAAATTGAATTAAAGATAACAAAAAGGCGACAATTCGACATTCGAATATCTTTCATTTTTAATAACTAGAAAAATCTACAGAGATACTTATGAACAGTGCTCTTTTTGTAAAAATAGAGGTGGTGGAACGCTTATAAAAAAAATTCTTTTTTGAAATCCTTATACAGAGTGCTGATTGACTTAGCCGAACATTAACATGTAAAAACTTATTTTTGCAAATTCCTGCTTCCCTAATTATTTTAGAGAAAAAATGAAAGACACAAAAATAATGCAGAATTATAAACTACGAATGATAACAGCATTAGATTTCATGTAACTTTTACTTAAAAAGTCCAAAAATGCTTTTGAAATTGTCAAAAGTTTCATTTATCAGACTGGCCATGCAAGTTTCCATGGTAATTATTTTTAAAAATAGAAATTAAATTGAAATTATTACATGGCCAGTGCGATAAATTAAAATTTTAACAAATTTGGAAGCATTTTTTGACCTTTTAACTAAAAGTTTTTTTCTCTAAAATAATTAGGGAAGCAGGAATTTGCATAAATAAGATTTTTGCATGTTAATTTCCTATGTTCGGTTAAATCATTCAGCACCCGGTATATAAAATCGCAGCATGCTGCTGCTACTCCTGCTACAGCGTGTCATTTTTTGGTAGAAAAGATCTCTGATTTCTCTCATATTTGCTTAAAAATTCAAATTTCCCGATTTTTCCTGGCAAAATTTGAAAAATTACAAATTCTCCATCATTTCCAAGTATTCTATATAAAAGAGTGGAAATCCTGCGATATGTACTGGAGGGTGTTCCACACCCCCCAGACCCCCCGGTTTACAATTTTAACAACCGAAAAATATATTAAACTAACTAAGATTAGGACTAACCGGGAAATTTGAATTTTTAAATAAAAATAAGGGAAATTTAACCTTCGCTTCGGCTAGAAAAAATTAAAACTTGGAAAGCATATTTATTTAATTACCTTACTACTCATGGAGTTTAGCAGCAACTTTCTGTGTTACTTTGAAAGTTAATTATAAAAATAACAGAAATATATAAAGCCAAAATTTTAAACCGGGGGGTCTGGGGGGTGTGGAACACCCTCCAGTACAAAAACGCACTCTTAGAATACTTGGAGAAACCGGGATATTTGAATTTTTAAACAAAAGTGCAGCAACTTTTGCGTTGCTTTAAAAGTTAACTATCAAAATTATAGTCAAAAATGTAAACCGGGGGGTCTGGGGGTAAACACCCTCCAGTACATATGATAAAATTCCCACTTTTCTAGAATACCTACAGAACACAGAAGAATTATACAAATTTCGTGAGGGAAATTAAAACGGTCGGCTACAGAAAATTAGAATTCGAGAAACTTATTTATTTTTATATTATGAAAAAATTTTTAATTGCCTTTTAAACTTTTAGCGTTACTTTGAAAATATAGAAAAACGGGGAATTCCCCAATAGCGGGAAACTAAATGTTTAAGTATTATACATCTTAAAATAGATCCACCGTCTAGGATCGAGAGGACATTTGAATTCTTCTGGAGTGCGCCATGGTAAAGAGGATGATGAAGTTAATTTTGTGAATTCAAAACTCGGAATAATAACCAAATATGTATTGCCATTACCACTGCCATTGCCAAATATGGTATTTACATTATAGTTACAATAAAAATTTGTAAACGAAGGTATAACCAAATAGTAAAAATAATATTGTCAGGATGGTCAAAGTTGCGTTGTGAATTTTTTGTAATCTGAAAATAAAACAAAATTAAAATCTTAATCACAATTACAATGATCCAACCTTTTGTAGTTTTTTCTGTTTTCCTCAAGATTATCAAAATTTTCCTTTAAAATATATAGTTTGAGGCCGGCCGAAACATTGTCGTAATACTCTTCGTAATTTAATAAATCCATGTCAAACGGAAACAATTTTTGGTCGGTTTTGTTTAGACGTTGCCATAAATGTTGGACGTTGTAGTTTAAAATATTCCATTCGCGAGTATAAAAATACGTTATCGCATCGGAGAGGTCGTCTATTTTTTTATAGATCTTTCTAAGTCTGAAAAGTATTGAACCTAATTAATTAATCCTTCTATTGCAGCGTAGTCGACATACTTTGGTTTTTGACCCGACAAGTATAAGTAGCAATCCAAAAGGTTTCCTGGAACGGTGTGCAGAAGAAATTTCAAAATTACGTAGACATATCTATTGGGTATTAAAAAAAGCCAGCAAACCCAAAGCGGGTTATTTGGTGGATATTTAAATAGTAAGGAAGTATTTCGTAAATTCAATATTTCCTGCGTAGGATTTCTTTCATATCCTCCCGAATAATTGTAAACCGGAATGGAGAAGTTTTCCAATCCGGATGAAGATTTCCTGTCAAAAATGTTATTTAAAAGTGCATAACAATAAATTTCGCTAACCATTTTTTGTGTGTTTCCCAAGCTGCGCAAATTAAAGAATTTATAGCATAGTCTGCTGGTACAAAATCTGCTTTGAAGTGATTTTTAGCGTTAATAACTCTTAAAACTCCACTTCCACTCGCCACACTTAAACCCAATGGTCCGTACACGTTCGATGTCCACCCAGGAATGGGATCCACATATGTTGACATTACTTAAAAAAGAATATTATTTCGAGTTACTTCGGTCAATGCAAATGCGAATGAGTACCAATGGATGGTCGAAATAGACACGTTGGTAAATTTTTACCATCAGTCAACAAAAGATTTTCTGCAATGGATTTGGTAAAACAATAGGTGTTGGGTGAATTTTGTAGGAATCTAAAATTCTATGCAAATTACGTCAACATTTTTTGAATTTTTACGAACCCCTTTTCTACACATGCGATAATATTTTCGTTGCAATCGTCTACAAATTGCATTAATGTTGATGGTTGAATTGGTACATCGTAAAATATTTCTTCTATGGTACTGTTTTGACAATTAGAGTAAGCTGTCGATACGAACACCATAGATTTGAGATTTTGCATGGCACGACACAAAGTGAGAAGGTCCTTTAAGGATCGGACGTTTGTATGAGTCGCTAATTTTAAATCTGCAGTAAAATTTACTAGTCCTGCGCAATGAAAAATTATGTTTATCTAAAAGAACAAAGATCAACTAACTATGCAAAAAAATAAAATAAAACAAAACGTAAAAATAACGTAAAATTTATTTATCTTTTTTCTGTTATTTTAACGTTTTGCTTAGTTCTGCTAAATATTACATGTTACAAACACAAACTATATACCACAAATCATCTTGAAATTTTTATTTTATATTAAAGTTAGAACTTACCTTATTTATAATAACATTTTTGTTGAATTCACTTAAACCAAGATTTAAAATCGTACAATCACCTTCCATTAGGTGGATTTTGTTTAAAAAATTAGGTTGTTCTTTCTTTAATGTATCAAATACCTACAAGATTTTAATGATTTTATAGTGAAATTTTGCTACTGTAATAGGAGATAATTGAAGTTGCTAATTGATGGATCGGTTACTTTACTTACAACATCTTTAAATATATCATCCATTCGTTCACTGGAAGTTTTGTTTCGTTTTGCTCTTACTATGAGATACATTCCCTCAATTTCAGGACATGATCGCAATAATTTCTGAATTAAGAGTTTTCCGAAAAAACCCGTTCCTCCAGTGATTAGTACGTTGGTTTGTGAATAAAATGATGTTATTTGACTCTGCATTGTTAAACACTTCGAATTAGGGAAACAAATAACACAACTTTTTTTACCAACTTCTGCACCGATTTGCAGCTATTATTCTTTTTCCTCAAGTTCTTATATAATTTTCATCGGCGTAGAAAACACGTAACTAATTTGTAAGTTCTAATTTAAAAAAAATTATTTACTTATCACTTTGAATTTCAAATTTAAATTTTCAATATATTAATAGCTAATAGTATGTGCCATTGTAAGGTAAACAACGGTACTCGTCATTAGTCGATAAGAAATTTTCTAGTCATGGTATGCATGTATTTATGTAGTGTATATCTTCTTTTTCTTCCTAATTTAGGACTACGCTCTGTTATTTACATTTAGCATGTATGGTCCTAGATGCATAGGCCATAGGTGAAAATTAGACTTTAGATCACAACAGTGTAGTCGATGCGACCAAGCATTGAATCGCGGTCTCCCTCTTCGTTGCATGTCGATTTAAGCCTTATATCACACTGCCGATGCCGGGGTGCTAACATGTTTTGTAACTTCTAATTTTTTTAAAAATTATTTACTTATTACTTGGACTTTCAAATTAAAACTTTTAATATATGAATAGCTAATAGTATGTGCCATTGTATGGTAAACAACGGTACTCGTCATTAGTCGTTAAGAAATTTTCTAGTCATAGTACGCATGTATTTATATGTAGTCTGTATATTACGGAAAAAGTACTTCTCTGAAAAATGTATACATTTACCAGAAAATATGTGCAGGTTCAACGGGAGTTGGTAAGAGTTTTACCGTAACTTTGAAAAGTTTTCTATTTGGAGATTTAAAATTACTTGTAAGTATTTAGATTTATAATCACTACCGTCTATCCGCTGTATTCATAAAAATATTTAAGAGAGTGTTGAAACCTATTTTAGTTAAAACGCGGATTAAAGTTCAACAACCAATGAAAACCTTACACGTAAGGCTAATAAACATTTGTGATTGGTGTTTTATGACATATTCCTTAAAATGGGTTTGTAAACCTGTTGTAAATCTCTAAATTTTGTATGAATACAGGGGTATATGTTTAAAAAATATATAAAACATAATTGTTTAAAAATGATTTTATTGTTTACATACATAAAGTTTACATACTGTTTAGCTCTAATAATCTAAGATAATTTTCATTTAGTGTGTGTTAAACTTTGCAAAGCATTCCAAACTTGTCGGCATAATTTTACTGACGTTCTGGTACAAATGGTCCAATAGTAATTTGATTGGATTACAATCAGTGGCGGATTTATATGGATGCTTACCATGCTGGAGCATCGGGCCCCCGATCATTGAAGGGCCCCCAAGAGCCAAGACCTTACTTATTATTTTATAGAATTCAGTTTTATTTATTAAATATTATCTTTCATTTTCAAAGAACATAAAAGCAAACGCAAATTATAAAATTTTGTTTAATTTAATTAAATTTTAAGAAGCTTAAGATGCTGGAACATTGAATATTAGACCCCCGATTATTGAGAGCTCCATAGAGGCCCCCAAACCTTACTCGTTATTTTATAGAATTGAATTTATAAGAATCAGTTGCTTTTGCTTTGTTTTTTAAATTATCTATAAAATAATAATTGATTGATACGTGGTTTAGGTAGTGTAACTCGATATTAACCATATCAATATTTTAGAAAACCCAAAAAATACACACACACGTTTTAGAAATAAAAAACACTGTAAGTATAAAATATTGCAAACGTTTTCATTATACTATGGTATCATCAGGCGATGAACTAGTAAGAAAATTAAATAGAATCCGTTTAATTGTTTGGGATGGTGAAAAAAAGTATTTTTGACAAAATAAGGGAGTTTTTAGGAAAGTGATTTAATAAAAGTAGGGGTATAAAGAATAAGCGTTCTAGTAGATCAAAGTTAAGGGGGGGAGTTAATTCTTTTTTGAAGATGTTTAATAGAGATGAGTTTTTTTACATGAGATTGACTGTTTAAAAATAAAAACGATTGCTTCAATTTATTGATTTCCATAGCTTCTAAATATTCTAGATTTTTACTTTTTGGCTATACATGTAAAATTTCGTATCCCCCCCCTGTTTGTGATTAATGTCTAATTAATTTTCTGTCTCCAAGTCGGACATATATCATTATTTTTATACTAGACAAACGTCACCCCCCCCCATAATATCCTACCAGGGGCCTCTAAAATATAATTAGCATCGGGCCCCAAAAAGTCACCATCCGCCACTGATTACAATGTAGACTTTGTGGAGACCAGGTTAACAAAGTATCGATAGTTCTTTAGAATTTGCAAATAAACCTCTATTGGCAACACCGTTGTACATCATGTACACACAAGTGTATTACTTATAATATGAGAAACTGCAGAAGAGCAGGCGCAGATTCTGACCATTATTTGCTAATGATGACAATGAATCAGAAAACAGAGAAAAATAGAACAATCCAACCAAACAAAGAAAACAAGGCTGTGGTTGGTAACTTGCAAGAAGAGTAATTATAGACATTTTTTCAGCAGAAGATAGAGAAAGCATTAAACACTAATAAAAAAAGAGATGGAAGCAAAAAGGATGCAACTAATGATATCGATGAATACAAACAATCCAGAGTAAAAATTGGTTTGAGGAGGAATGTAGAAATGACGTGGAAAAGAGGAAACAAAGAAGAGAAGAAATTATGACAATTAAAAATCATGGAAGAAAGCAAAACAAACACGAAGAACAGAGAAGAGAAACGAAACTAATATGTAGAAATAATTTTTTTTTTTTGGTTTGTGAGATTCTCAAATCTGTATTGTTCTTCCAACGAATACCTTGATTGAGCTAGTAACTGTTTATCACTTCTTCTTATAAGTATGCCCAGAGCCGGATTAAGGATAGTGGGGTCCAGTGAAAACGTTTTTTTGAAGACCTCTTGGTCTTGCATGTTTTAATAAATTTTTGATTTTTCAAGGTCAACCGCGCTTAGATCAAATGTAAAATGTTTGAAAGAAAAACTTAAACGTGTTTGCGTAACACTACTTCTTAATTTACCTTAATCTGAGGCACAACTTTGGTAAAATTTGGAGGCCCGGGACTGTAGCGCCCTTAGCAGGGCCGGATAAACCATGGATGCAATGGAGCCGCCGGCGCCGTACCGAGCTCTAAAGTTCAGAAGGCGCCAAAATTGTGCGTTTTTTATTTAATTATCTATAAAAATGAATGACTCTGGAAGGACGAAAACGATTATTTTAGCTTTTACATTTCTTCTGGTAAGCTAGAGAGATGAAAAGTTAATATTTGTAGCAAGAAAGTTGATTTGGACGAGGATTTGTCGTAGGGGGTCGTCCTTTAATCACGTGAGGTTTTTTATGCAATTTTTTTACCCCCCTCCCCTTTGGTGATACGTTGTGAGGTTTTCGGCTACCCCTACCCCCCCCCACCCAACATCACGTGTAGTTTTTTTTGAAACATTTTTTCAAGTACGGACGGCAAGACAGAAGGCCGCGGGCAGCGGGGCGACAAGTGGAGTCACAAGGTCCAGTGCCAGAAGCCAGCTGAGAGCCAAATATTGTTGTTATGTTGCTTTTAGGCATAAATTTGCTCGCTGGGGATTTCACGTGGTCGTAAGAAAATATACACGTGATTGTCACAACATCCCCTCCCCCCCTGTTAGAACCTCACGTGATTAAAGGACAACCCCTAGCCGGTAATTTGACTCCCAGCAATTTGTTCCCGGTAATTTAAAACCCTGGCAATTTCACCCCCTTCAGGTAATTTGGTCCCTTGTAAATTTGACCCCGTTAATTTCACTGCATTTCTTGTAACGAATTACTATTTTTAAAATAATTTATTAAATTACATCAGTGATCCTCTATATGTTTGTAATTTGGTGATAGTTATATTGTCCGTAAAAAAGAGATAACCGCGCAAAGATATGCATCGGCTATGTATAGGTTATAGTGTTTTTATTCTTTACAAGAATATATTCGGGTTATTCAGTTATCAACGTTTCGAGATATTTATCAACGTCATAATTAAAAAAGGATGCACTGAAGGGCGTTCCACGCCCCCTAGACCCCCCGGATTTACACCTTCAGTTTATGATAGTAAGGAGCATTCTACATAAACGCTCTACATAAACTCTTAGAAAATAAGAACTTCGTTGCACAGGAGGGCATCCCATGCCCTACATTTTTAAAATACCTCAGTTGTTTATTTTAAATGCTAAAATGTTGTTAGTATGCATAGTATGCTATGGTAACAGGAACTTTTAAAAACGTAAAACGTAGGAGTAATCCGGGGGGTCTGGGGGGCATGGAATGCCCTCCAGTGCAATATTTGCTCTTTCTTCACGGGTTATTCAGTTATCAACGAGTTGGTATAGAAAGTTTTCTTTAAAACCAAATGTTTGCCTTCTTTTGGTATTTTATTTTGTGAATTATCAGTACAAATCAAACAACATGATTTGTACTTTGTACGTAATAGAACCGCCATGTTCCTGATATTTGGTAGCGTCATGAGCGCCACCAACGGTCAGGTAAATCGCGAATGTTCTATACAATATAATATTTAGTATTAAATAATTATTAATTATAATTATTAGCTCTTGAAAATACAATAAATATGAATATCAATTACGAGCTAAAGGGTACTAATAAATCATATTGAATTGAATACTGTGCGCGTTAGTAATTTTTTCCAGGTTTGCCTGATGAGAATCCGAAATTCGAAACACCTATGCATACGTGTCGCAAACTAATTCACTTAATTTGCATATTTTTCGGATTAATGAACAGTAAGCATTTTCAATCATTAATAATTTTTTTTTTACAATATTTAATTGTATAGGATTGCGAAATCCATATAATAAGATTTATTAGTACCCTTTAGCTCGTAATTGATATTCATATTTATTATTTAGTATTAAAGCCATTTACCTAATCTGCACCCGGTGTTGAAATACCTTGATCCGGCACTGCCTCTTAATCCTTCCTTTAATCCGGCTCTGAGTGTGCCTTGATTTCAATGGTCGTTGATGATCAAACTTGGCTGAAGCCAAGATGACGTACTAGGAAATTTAATTAATGGGGTGGTTTCCCGTTGCCTTGCCCCACCAGATATTGCATATTTGTCAACTTTGTTTTCTCTTCCAAAATTTTTTTCTTTATGGCCACAATATTTGTTATTTCCTGTTCTGTTCTTTTTAGTTGTTCTGGTTACATTGGAATGGAAAACAAACAGCATTGTGCTTGAAATATTATATTTTATTATCTACATTAATTACAATAAAAATATGTTTAAAATGTTATAACAAATTAGTAAAAATAATGATGCCAGGACAGTCACAGTCGCATAGTGAATTTTTTTCAATCTAAAAAAAAGATGATTAATATATTAATCCGAACCGATTATTTTAGAATCAACTTTTTGTAATTTTTGACATCAGCTTCGACGTTTTCCAAATTTTCTTTTAAAATATAAATTTTGATTCCGGTACAGGTATTTAGTAAGTACTCATCGTAATTTAATAAATCCATATCAAATGGAAATAATTTCCTATCGGTTTCATTTAGACGTTGCCATAAACGTTGTACGTTGGTGTTTACAATATTCCATTCGTGGGAATTAAAATAACTCAAAACATCGAGGAGAGTGTTCACTTTTTCATAAATTTTTTTAAATCTAAAAATGATTTAATATAAAAACAACTACACATACATACAACAGCTTTCTTCAGTACGCTTTACATTTGTCCCAGAACAAGTAGATGGTGTGATCAACTGCCTGAAGCTCTTTTGTTCTTATTGGATGAAAAGAAAGGCATTTCATTTACTTCCTTAATGTGGAAATGGCGACGGCGAAAATCATTTTTAATCTGAGTGAAGATTAAGATGAAGAAGAATTTTGGGGATGGAAAAAATATTAAGCTTGTATGCATGTTCTGGGACAATTGTTAAGTCGCCGTTAAAAGAATACTTTGGCTTCTGTCTTGTCAAGTATAAATAAGAATCCAAAAGAAATCCAGGTATGGTGTGTAGAAGAAAATTTAAAATAGAGAAGATCATTTCATTTGATACTAATAAAAGAAAACATAACCAGAGTGGGTTGCTTGGAGGATATTTAAACATGAACATTTTCTGTGTGAACTTTTCGAATGTAATATTTCTCTCATAGCCTCCCGAATAATTGTAAACTGGAATGACGGAATTTTCACATGTGACCGAACTTTTCCTGATAAGAAAATTATTTAAGAATTTTTAAATTTAATTTAATGATAAGTGTACCATTTTTCGTGCGTTTCCCAAGCAGAGCAAATTAAAGAATTCACCGCAAAATCTGCAGGTACGAAATCCATTTTGAGTTTCTTTTTGCATTTAAGGACTCTTAAAATTCCAAGTGCACTCGCAAAACATATACCTAATGGTCCGTACAGGTTCGATGTCCACCCAGGAACGGGATCAAAATAAGTCGGCATTACTTGAAACAGAGTATTATTTAAAAAAATTTGGTCAGGACACAATGAACAATATAATACCAATGGATGGGCGAAAGAGACAGGTCGGTAGATTTTTACCATCATTCAACAAAACATTTTCGGCAATGGATTTGGTAAAGCAATAGGTGTTGGGCGAATTTTGCAAAAATCTAAAAGTTTACAGAATAATTTTTTTTTAACTTTTTGCTATATTTACAAACCCTTTTTCCGCAAAGGCGATTACATCTTCCTCGCAGTCTTCCACAAATTGCATTAATGTTGTTGGCTGAATTGGCACGTCGTAAAATTTTTCATCTATGGTATATTCCTGACAATTTGAATAAGCTGTCGATACATAAACCATCGACTTGAGGTTCTGCATTTTGTGACACAACGTCAGAAGTTCCTTTAAGGATCGGACATTGGTTCGAACGGCATTTTTTAGATCTATAGTAAAATTTACTAAACTTGCACAGTGAAAAACGATGCTTATCTAAAATAGTAGGATGTGTTTTATGGGCCGATAGTACCTACGTCATTTAAAAAGGCAATATGAAACTAAACTTACCTTATTTATGATTAAATTTTTATTGGATTCACTTAAACCTGCGTCCAAGAGCGAAAAATCTCCTTCTATCAGATGAATTTTAGTTGAATAATTCGGTCGTTCTTGCTTTAATAAATCGAATATCTACGTGAAAATAATTTTCTGCATTAATATATAAAGCGGTGCTTCGACAAGACTACCAAGGGTGGTATTCGATGGACTATTCAAAGAACTAAATCAATTTTTTAAATATGAAAACTTCATTTGTTAAAAATGCTTTCTAAAAATTTTGTTTTTATGGTCAAAATTGATTTGGTAAGTGTGCACTTCAATTAAAGTTAATTGATGAACTTCTGTAATATATTTAAAGTTTATATTGTAGCTTTACTTACAACATCTGTAAATATTGCAACCATTCGTTCATTTGCACTTTTATCTTTTTTTGCTCTAATAATAAGATAAATTCCTTCGATATCGGCACATGTTCGCAACAATTTCTGAATTAGGAGTTTTCCGAAAAAACCAGTTCCTCCCGTAATTAATATGTTGGTTTGAGAATAAAATGGTTTTATTTGACTTTTCTTCATTTCTGAACAAATTAGTATGGAAAAATTAATTAACACAGTTATTTACAGAAAATTACACCAACATCCAGTTATTATTTTAATTTCAAAGCTTTTATATTAACTTCGGTAACCTAATAATACAATAGTGCACATAATTAATTAGTAATTCACATAAATTGTCTGTACTATAGTAATATTCTTTATTTAATTAATTAATTAATTAATTCCATTCAAAGCTTGTTGCATTTATTATTTAAAACTACGTATTGTAACAAATTTTCCATAAAATAGGTATACTAACATAGATATACACTGGCTCACAGAATTACTGGCGCAGTCCTATGTTAGTAATGTAATTTGTACCTTTTTAAGATTAATTATGATACTTAACAATCAATATTACCGCAAAACTGTAATTTTTGAAAATTTCATTGCATTAAATTTTGTAGGTATTCAGACGTTGCCATAAGGAAGTTGAGTGCCGTTCTCAGCCACTTAACACTACTTAGACATCAATTAATTAAAAAAAATGACATTTCTAATTTGAATCTTCGATTTTATCGATATATTTTATGTAAATTATTTAATAAAATAAATAAAAATTCACTTCAAGTTAAATACATCAACGAAAATAAGGTTTCAGAGAAGATATGTCATATTTTTCCATTATTTTTTATAAAATACGACGCTTTACAGTTACATTTTACATATTAGTCAATTTTGTGAATTTATAACTTTGAATAATAACCAAATATGTATTGCCATTACCACTGCCATTACCAAATATACAGTTACAAAAACAATTTGTTAAGAAAGGTATAACAAAATAGTAAAATTAATATTGTCAGGACGGTCAAAGTTGCGTAGTGAATTTTTTGTAATCTAAAAATAAAACAAAATAAAAATCTAAATCTCAATTACAATGATCCAACCTTTTGTAGTTTTTTCTATTGTCCTGAAGATTATCAAAATTTTCCTTTAAAATATATAGTTTGAGGCCGGCCGAAACATTGTCGTAATACTCCTCGTAATTTAATAAATCCATGTCAAACGGAAACAATTTTTTGTCGGTTTTGTTTAGACGTTCCCATAAATGTTGTACGTTGTAGTTTAAAATATTCCATTCGTGAGTATTGAAATACGTAATTGCATCGGAAATGCTGTCTATTTTTTTATAGATCTTCCTAAGTCTGAAAAGTATTTAACCTAATTAATTAATCCTTCTATTGCAATGAAGTCAACATACTTTGGTTTTTGTCCCGACAAGTATAAGTAGCAATCCAAAAGGTTTCCGGGAATGGTTTCCAGAAGAAATTTCAAAATTACGTAGGCATATTTATTTGGTATTAAGAAAAGCCAGCAAACCCAGAGCGGATTATTTGGTGGATATTTAAATAGTAAGGTAGTATTTCGTAAATTCAATATTTCCTGCTTAGGATTTCTTTCATATCCTCCCGAATAATTGTAAACCGGAATGGAAAAGTTTTCCAATCCGGATGAAAATTTCCTGCCAAAAATTTTATTTAAAAGTAATATTACAATAAATTATGCTAACCATTTTTTGTGTGTTTCCCAAGCTACGCAAATTAAAGAATTTATAGCATAGTCTGCTGGTACAAAATCTATCTTGAGGTGTTTGTTAGCGTTAATAACTCTTAAAATTCCACTTCCACTCGCCACACTTAAACCCAATGGTCCGTACACATTCGATGTCCACCCAGGAATGGGATCCACATATGTTGACATTACTTAAAAAGGAATATTGTTTAGAGTTACTTAGGTCAAAGCAAATGCGAATAAGTACCAATGGATGGTCGAAATAGACACGTTGGTAAATTTTTACCATCATTCAATAAAAGATTTTCCGCAATGGATTTGGTAAAACAATAGGTGTTGGGTGAATTTTTCAGGAATCTAAAATTTTATGAAACTTACGTCAACATTTGTTGTATTTTTACGAACCCCTTTTCCACACATGCGATAATATTTTCGTTGCAATCGTCCACAAATTGTATTAATGTTGATGGTTGAATTGGTACATCGTAAAATATTTCTTCTATAGTAGTGTTTTGACAATTTGAGTAAGCTGTCGATACGAATACCATAGATTTGAGATTTTGCATGGCACGACACAAAGTCAGAAGATCCTTTAAGGATCGCACGTTTGTATGAGTCGCTAATTTTAAATCTGCAGTAAAATTTACTAGTCCTGCACAATGAAAAATTATGTTTATCTAAAAGAACAAAGATCAACAAACTATGCGAATAAAACGGAAAAACATATTATTAATAATACGTAAAATTTTAGGAAATCTGGATAAAATTTAGGTAATCCAGGAAAATCTACAGAAATCTAAAAAAATGTCATATAAAGAAAATCTGGTGTATTGGGTATGTGCTTTCCTCCTCGTAATAAGCTAAGAAATTAAATTGTCAGTCAGGAAAAACAAATTAATTAAGAATTTTTTTTAAATTTTAAATACCTATATTTGTTTTTAAATTGAATGTTTGAAATTTAAAAAAAATTATTAATTGTAACTTAATTTTATTAAAATTAAGATTTTTTTTATATTTTTATCTTCCGATTTATCGAAATATCGGAGAAATGTTTTATTCTTTGTTAGGGAAAACCTGGAAAAGCCAGGGAATTTGATTTGGAAAATTTAGTAGGATCCCTGATATGCCAATATAATATTAATATGGGTCATTTCATATGAAATCAACCAAAAATAGATAGTTTTCCAATTGACCATCACAGATTTTTTTGAAACGTTGGTTAATTATATTCTTTAACATCCTGATTTCCAATATGATTTTAAAAAAATTCTAACTTTTATAGTTTTTGAGTTGTCGCAAAACGACACTTTCTTGGCTCACGCTCAATCATACAAATTGTTATAACTTCAGTTCTATAAGTGCTACGAAGTTGTATAATAACTCATTTTAAAGAGAGTTTAAAGGGCTAATTACTAATCTTGACCATTTTCTAATAAAAATGAATTATTTTGAAAACTTCAAAAAATGCTTTAAAAAAAATGTTTGAGTTAGTGTTTTTTGAAAATTATAAAAATAATATTATGTTTATAATATGGCAAATACTTTATAAAAATTTCAGAGTGGGATCAGCAGTTATGATAAAAAGTTCAACTCAATGTTTTAGCTCAATTACTTTAATTACAGTAATACTATTAAGAATATGCATACAGGGTGTCCCCGGATGGATTTTATAAAATTTCCATGGTTTTAGAGGACACTTTTATAAAGAAAATATTTAATAAAATTCTTTATCTAGATTCAAACCATCAAAAGATGGGTATTTTTAAAGCATTCTTTTTAAATTTTTACTTTCACATGGCTATAGCTCCGAAAATATTGTTTTTTAGTAAAAATGGATTAGTACTTTTTTAAAGAACGTGAAATAATCTTCAAAGAAGATTCATACCCTTTATTATCTAAATCAATGGCTTTCGAGTTATGAATTAAAGTAAGTACAAACATGTTGAAAAATTTGAGCTTTTTTTATTTTGTATTTTTTCAAAACCCTGTATCCTTTAAACGAAACTTTTATTAAATATTTTCCTTATAAAAGTGTCCTCTAACACCACCGAAATTGTGTAAAGTTTATTCGGCAACACCTTTTAGTGTTTCCTCTATAGTGTTTTCCTTTCTTTGTGCTGTAATTAAAATACTTGAGCTAAAGCATAAGTTACATTTTTTATCATAACTGCTGATCCCATCATGGTCCCACTCTGAAATTTTTATGAAGTATTCACCAAAGCACCATTATAAATATATACCTATTATTTTTATAATTTATACCTCAAATCAATTTGAAAGTTTTATTTTAACTTTTTTTAAAATTAGAACTTACCTTATTTATAATAACATTTTTGTTGAATTCGCTTAAACCAAGATTTAAAACCGTACAATCACCTTCCATTAGGTGAATTTTATTTAAAAAATTAGGTTGTTCTTTCTTTAATACATCAAATACCTAAAATGATTTTATAGTGAAATTTTGGCCACTGTATTAGGAGATAATTGAAGTTGTTAATTGATGAATCGGCTACTTTACTTACAACATCTTGAAATATATCATCCATTCGTTCACTCGAAGTTTTATTTCGTTTTGCTCTTACTATGAGATACATTCCCTCAATATCATGACATGATCGCAATAATTTCTCTAATAAGAGTTTTCCGAAAAAACCTGTTCCTCCAGTGATTAGTACGTTGGTTTGTGAATAAAATGATGCTATTTGACTCTGCATTGTTAAACACTTCGAATTAAAACAACAAATAACACAACTGCTTCTCCAACTTCTGCACCGATTTGCAGCTATTATTCCTTTTCCTCAAGTTTTTATATAATTTTCATCGGCGTAGAAAACAAGTAACTAATTTGTAGGTTTTAATTTTTTAAAATTATTTCCTTATCAACAGAGACGCCTCAAGGGGATATCGTGCCCCCTTGACCTTATTTGTTTTTTCCTTTCCCATTTACGTACTAAAGAAAAGTATTGTAATCGAGTAAAAAAAATTTTTTGAATTAGCATTTTTTCCATAGACTATGAGTCCGTACATACCGTTTGAGACATGATGTCCAGATGGGGGTGTGTGCGTGCGATAGTTTCGTCCACGATTTCTTCAAAACACGTGAACCGATTTGATTCAAATTTCATATACTGGTTTGTAACAACAATCTAGAGAGCTGAATAGATTTTGGTTGAAATCCCTTCCTTTTTTTTTCTTTTATTTAAATTATTATTAATCTTATTTTATAAATTTAGTAAAAATGGGAAAGTTATGTGTTGTCACATCAGATTTTCTTGCAAATATTACAAAAATTTCAAGTGTTCTTGTAGCGATTTCCACCACTGTACACTTTTCACACTTTTCACATACACCTTATCGTTTTCGAGATATGATGCTGCGAAGTTTGAGGAAGCATTTTTTTCCACTTCGTCTTTGAGGTAGAATGCGTGGCACGATTTTTTACAGGGTTTCCCCAGGAGGCCTAATCCATGCGATGTCAAGGGGTTTGTCTATCAATCATATTCATTAGAATTTCCAACATTCTCCGACGGTTGTTCAACTAAAAGAGTGTCCTCTATATCATCACTGTCTCCATATCATGATTAGTGTCAGAGAAGAGAATAGTCCCAAGCAGTGGAGCACCCACAATTTCCACTGTAACCTCATTGGGAAAAAACGCGCCGCGCATTCTACCTCAAAGACGATGTGAAAATGAATGCTTTCGCAAACTTCGTAGTATCATATCTTGAAAACAGTAAGACGTATATGAAAATAGCATAGGGTCTTTTAGTTAGATAATTTCATAATCTAACAGCAATAACTTGTTTCATTTTTGAGTGAGCCATAGAGAGCGAGAGAATAGCGTTCAAACAGATGTAGTATTTTTTGACCAAAACTTATCTTTCGTGTCCCATATCTCGAGAACAGGTAGATGTACAAAAATAAACCCTTTTCTAGAAAGGGCGTTTCTTTACGAAAACATAATTGTATAGGTGTCGTTGACGTTTGAGTAGTAGAAGGGAGAAAAATGCGGCGATACATGTTGCATTGTTGCATACTCGAATTTGGCTATTTTTGCATTTTTACACATATTCAGCTTTATATCTTGAGAGCGGTTAGGCGTATTTACGTCAAATATTTTTGTTTGGGTATTAAAAATTGAGATCTTCTACTTTTGTAATAGGTGTTTTTCACGTTGGACCGATAGGAAGCGAGATAAAAGTGCGTCGGTCGCGTAACTTTCAGGCCTATATCGATATATCTTAATAAAAAATTTAAAAAACCAAATTTCGGGGCGGTTTATTTTTGGAAGATTACATGATTTTCAAGCTAATTGTCCTGGACTATAGACTATGGAATAAATGCTAATCAAAAATTTTTTTTTTCGATTACAATAGGTACCTACCTTTACTACGTAAATGGGAGAGTAATATATAAGTTGCAGTATAATTGTTTATGTAGTCACTTGCATTTTCTTATTAAAACAATGTCACCAATGATTCTCAGAAAATTAATGCTTATTAATGCATTTATACGACTTGATTAACAGTTGCATCCATAAACTGCATGGGAGATACTAGATAATATAAGAACAGGTGATAAATTGTTGGGGATTTTTGAATTAAGAGGTTTTTTAAAATTTATTTTCTGGTGTTATAAAACAGTGGTAAGTGTTTATGAAATTTTAAAAGATAGTGGTGTAACATTTTTGAATTTTAGTATAAAAGTTCAACCATGCCACGCGGATGTAAACTTACTCCGGAAGAACGCACTAAAATTGATACATACAGGAAACGTAGTTTAACAATACGTGATATAGCTCTGAAAATACGCCGATCTCCTACGGTTGTATACCATTACATAAAATTAGGCGAGAAATATTGCTTATCTAAACGAAAAGGACCTAAACCAAAAATTACAGCTCGCGATAAAAAGGAAATAATAAGAGCTGCATCTA
Organism: Cantharis nigra; assembly: GCA_958510845.1. NCBI lineage: Eukaryota > Metazoa > Arthropoda > Insecta > Coleoptera > Cantharidae > Cantharis > Cantharis nigra. Next base: position 44,089,285 of record OY294030.1, on the reverse strand, counting down.
TAAAAAAGTTATCATCGTCGAAAATTGTAGATGAATTGCACCTTTCTATTACCGGGAGACGTGTTCGCCAAATTGTGAATACTGAAAACTTCCTTAAATGTTCAAAAGGAAAAGCTAAACCACGCTTGAAACCATGCTACATCGAAAAAAAATTGAAGAACGATGATACAGTTTATCAACAGGATAATGTATCGTGCCCCACTGCTAGAGAGATGAAACCATGGTTTATGGATAAAAATATCAAACTTTTAGAATGGCCAGCGATAAGTCCCGATATGAACCCCATAGAATATTTATGGGGCATTCTGGTAAGAAAGGTTTATGAAAATGGAAGGCAATATTTATCGATAGATGATTTAAAATCAGCTCTTTCTCAAGCCTGGCAAGATATTTCCATTGAAACGTACACAAAATTTATTGATTCAATGCCTAACCGAATTTTTGAAATCCTATTTAATCATATAGGCAATACAAAGTATTAGAATTATTATTTCATAATCCAATAAATAATTGATAAATTGTTGGTGTTTTTATAGCTATTTCCAACCTGAAAAATATAATAGTAGTAAACTAAATTATTTGCTGTATTTTAGAGAAAATCTATTAAAGAGATACTCAAAATGGAATCAATTGAGGATCTCAAAGAAATGATGATGCAGATGATGAAAGAATTTGCAAAAATATGTCTGAATTAAAAGAAGTGATAAGAGACCTAAAGAAAGAATTAGAGAAAAAAGAAATGAAGTCGAAAAAAGAAAAAATCCAAGAGAAAAAGATAGAGAATTTAGAAATAAGAGCAGATAAAAAAAGTGGTTAGATGCGGTGGAGGAAGATATGAAGAAAAAGAGAAGCTACAACTGAACAATTGTTACAGTGATTATGTCCAGTTGTGCTCTGTTTAGGATTTGAAAACTTTAAAATAATGAAGTAAAATTATTAAATATAAAACTTGAACTACTGTGTAGAAATTTGTAAATCAGCCATGGGCCTGTAAGACCTGCAGTGCTTACTACGTTTTAATTTTGCTGCAATATTGTTTGTTTAAATATTGATTTTTAGTCTTTCACTGCGTTTACGATCTTGTTTGGCGCACACAATATTCTGAACATTTTTATTTTGTGCAAAATTATTATTCTTGCTCTTTGTTCATAGTTCAACTGCTTTTTTTTACCCCAACTTTAAATAAATATTACAATAAAAAATGAACACGTAATCAAAGTAACACTACACAGGGTTCACAAGATGTAAGTGAGAAATATAAGTGAAAAAAGTGTATCAATTTTCAAAAAAAGTGAAGAAAAATATATGGAAATTTTGAAAAAAATTACTAAAAGTGACTAAAAATGATTTGATTCATGATGGTTTCTGCAGTAGCCTTTCTTTCTTGGTTTCTTAAATTTACATTGTAAATGTTGGCGTTTATAATATTTCATTCGCGGGAATGGAGGAGTTTGTACCTTTTTTAAATTTTTTTTAATTGAAAGTAGAAATCAAACCGAGACATATGGAGTTTGTTTTCCAGATTTCTTTTGAGTGCGTTAAGTATCAGAAAAAAATTATTGAAATTTTAAATTTTAAATCGGTTATGCCGTCATAACCCTGAATTGCGCGGGAATGGATAAACCTATAAGATTTTAGACAACTGCACTCAGTAGCGGTTTTAGGGTAGGGCGCGGTCGGGCCACCGCCCAGGGGCGCCAGACAAAAAGAGGCGCCAAAGGCGCCCTTCCGTTTCGCGCTTTTCGTCTCATCAGAAATAACAAAAAGAGGCGTCAAAGGCGCCCCTTCGTTTCGCGCTTTTCATCTTATCAGAAATAACGTTGCAGAATACGTTTAGGGAATTATCTACTTAACAGATAATCAGATTATTATGCACAGATAAAATAGTCTATAAGAGAAAGAATGACAATCAGAAGGGAAAAAGGACGACTAGAAGGTGTGGGGAACGGAGTTTTTCTAAGCTTAAGTTGATAAAAACCTATCTGCGATCGACAATATCTCAATCGAGGTTGACAAACTTGGCAACTTTGTCGATCGAAAATGAAATTGCAGAAAACATAGACTTTGATGCCTTAATAAAAGAGTTTTCCAATAGAAAGGATAGAAAAGAAAAATTGTTTTAGAAAAAGTTTTGAAATAAATGTTTGTTTTTTTAATTTTTGTCTTTGTTTTTTTTCCACATATGTGAATTGAAGGATGGAAAGGGGGCGCCATGGAAATCTCGCCCAGGGCGCCGGTAACGCTAAAACCGGGTCTGACTGCACTATGTTGCCGCACTTTCTTCTATTAACCCTTATGAAAATACCCGGGAACCCGGGTACCCTGGTACCCACTTTGTTGTATTTGCATGAAAAAAACTACAAAAAATGAAAATATCATTTTGAGCCCAATAAACTAACAAAATTTGTTCACTCTTTAGAACTGTACATGCTGGATTAATTTTGGTGTTTTTTTTAAGATTGCCATTCAGCTTGTGGAGTTCTTAAAAGAAGTGAACCAATTTTGTCAGTTTATGGCATTGATCAGCATTGATGTGAAAAAATAATCAAGGGCATTAAATGTAAAAATAATGAATTTTAATTAACATAAAGCTGTCAATAATAACCCAATTAAGAACGGACATCGGAAGGCCACGTTTAAATCTGATTGGTTAGCTATGGCGGGCAGATGAAATATTTCTTTGAAATTCAAAAATTTTTAAAATTGTACGCTGAATTTTAAGGCCAACCAATTTAAAATTTTATTATAAACATGAGGAAAGAAGTCAGAATGATTCTGAAGGATTATGAATTTTAGTGAATTTTTAGGGGTCGCAACAATTTCTGAATTAAAGGTTTTCCAAAAAAAAACAACAGATCCTCTCGTGATTAGTATGCTGCTTTGAGAATAAAGTGGTTATATTTGACTTTTCATCATTGCCGAACAAATTGGAATATAACAGTGTACTTAAATAATAATTATTAAATATTTATATAAATTGTATGTACTATAGCATTATATTCAAATTATATTAAACTTGATAATTTGTTATTTAAAATTATCTAGTTATAATAAATTTGCAATATAGGTACGTACATAGATATACTAATTGGTTACAATGAAATATGAAATGAGCTTCAAAATGATAACCAACAGTAACCGCTTTTTAAATAAACCGAAATCTGGATATGAAACGAAATAATATGCAAAAAAGATAGTACTCATAACAGGAACTATATTGTCGTGTTCCAAAATCCTCATTTTGATTTTTTATAAAATTTGATTTTTCTTTGTAACAAATTTTTTTTAAATTTTGTAAATTGTTTTGTATTTACTGGTTTTCCCAGCAAGAAGTTGTAGTTGTAACAATGGGCGGTGAAAACCAGACTTTTTGCGAAGATGGCTATCGATTGAAGTGAGTACATTTTTTCATAGGCGTATTTAGAAAATGCTTTGGGAGTGGGGGCAGAAGAAAAAAAATATTGGTTAAAATCTCGTTAATCTATTCATGTTCGTCAGTGGTAACCAAATCCTGATATATAAAATCCCAGCACGCTGTTGCAGCTCCTGCTACAGCGTGTCATTTTTTGTCACTTTTTGCTTGAAAATTCAAATTTCCCGATTTTTCATGGCGAAATTTTAAAAATTACAAATTCCTTATCTTCTCCAAGTATTCCAAAAGAGTGGAAATCCTGCAATATGTACTGGAGGGTGTTCCAGACCCCCCGGTTTACAATTTTACCAACCGAAAAATTGATTGAACTAACTACGATTAGGACTAACCGGGAAATTTGAATGTTTAAGTAAAAATGAGGGAAATTTAATCTTCGGATAGAAAAAATTCAAACTTGAAAAGCATATTTATTTAGTTAACTTATTGCTCATGGAGTTCAGCAGCAACTTTCTGTGTTATTTGGAAAAGTTAATTATAAAAATATAAAGTCGAAATTGTAAACCGGGGGGTCTGGGGGGTGTGGAACACCCTTCAGTACATATTGAAGAATTTCCATTCTTTAAAGAATACTTGGATAAGATAGGGTATTTATAATTTTACAAACTTTGCCAGAAAAAATCGAGAAATTAACAAACAATGTAATTTAAATTAAACCTAAAAGTAAAGAAAATTGAAATTGGATTAGAATCTACTTTGTTTATCTACTTTTGCTGTATGAATCTTCTTAGAATTGGTAATAATTTCTACAAAATTAAAAAAACTTTTATACTTATTGACTAGCGAGAAACAAAAGTACTTCATATTTATATTATATTTATATTTTAATTTATTGTTAAATTAGTAGATAAACTAAAAAGGTTCGATCCCATTTTATTCTAAGTTTACTTCGAGGTTTTATCTAACCCAGTTTGTTTATCTGAAAGAATATCGTGATATATAAAATCCCCGAACGCTGATGCTGCTCCTGCTACAGCGGGTTATTTTTTGATGAAAAAAACACTCTGATTTCCCTCACTTTTGCTTAAAAATTCAAATTTCCTGATTTTTCCTGTCGAAATTTGTAACGGGAAACGAAATTAACTGCTTAAATATTATATCGATTAAAAGAGATCAAGAGATCCACCGTCTAGCTGCCCGTCCTCGGACTTATTAATTATTGCTAGTAAATAATAAGCAAATAAATAACCTTATTTTTATCAGGGAGGGTTTCAGAAATACAATCCGAGTTATCTGGTTGATTTACTTTTTAAATTTTTAATTTAACATTGGGGTTGTCCTTTAATCACGTGAGGTTCTAACAGGGGAGAGGGGGTTAGAATAACATCACGATTGATCACGATAGGGGGGAGGGGATTCTGTGACAATCACGTGTATATTTTCTTTCTACCACATGAAATCCCGAGCGAGGAAATTTATGCCTAAAAAGCAACATAACAACAATATTTACCTCTCAGTTGGCTTCCGGCACTGGATCTTGTGACGCCACTGGTGGTCCCGCTGCCCGCAGCCATCTGTCTCGCCGTCTCTACTTGAAGAAAATTTTCAAAAAAAAATACACGTGATGTTGGGTAGGAGGGGTAGGGGTAGCTTAAAACCTCACGATGTATCACCAAAGGGGAGGGGGGGGGGTAAAAAAATGGCATAAAAACTTCACGTGATTAAAGGACGGCCCCATTGAAATTTATTTAAAATAAAATTTAAATTTTGGAAAACTTTATAATTTAAAAAAGAGCATTACAATATATTTTTATTATTCTTTCGTTTCAGATTAACATTTATTTAAACCTTTGAATTATTTAAAAAACTTTTAAAAATTTTAAAATCAATATAAAACAAAAGTGCAATCAGCAAATTTACTTACTTACGATGAAGGTATTTGGTCAAATTTGAATATGAAACAGGAAATGGTTTTCGTGAGATACCAGCTTGCAAATACATTTTTCTTATCAAAATTTTAAAGGTGGATTGCTGTTTAGAAGATTTAATTAAGTTTGAAGTTTTTGATAAATGTGGATGTGTACTTCCATCTTTATTTGTAACCTCGATAGAACAACAAACTGTATTATTTGTAGACTTGTAGCTTTAATATTGTTACGCTTTATTAAATATTTTTAGAAAACCAACAATCCATAAAATTTAATTAGTACCTACTTCGGAAACGAAATTACATTTTATAGAAGTGTGTAGCGAGATGAAAGCAATCAGTTTTATTACCTATTTTATTTTTGTTTAATTAAAAATCGATCAGTACTTTACAAGTTTTTAATAGACAGGTCGAGGGAACACATGGTGTCAGCTGTCCGATAAATTTGCATTCTTTAATATAAATCAGCTCCTGGTGTCTTTCAATTTTTCATCAAAATGAAGCAGGTACAGCGAGGCGCCTTATAATGAAATTGTTAAGGTTTTAATTGTTTGAATTAAGCATATTAATCAAACTAATTTATTACAACATTAAAATTTGTTTATATTTAGTTTTCTACCTTACACCTTCTCACCTTTTGTAATTCTAATCTAAATTTCTCAATATTTACTTGCTTCAAACGTAATTAAAACGAGGGTTTTACTTTCTAATTTAAACATCACCTTTCATTTGAGAAGGTAACCTTTGCCCTTCTCATATTAAAAGCTTCGTGTAATAGTTTAGGTAGCATATTATTTTGGGCAATTTTACACGTGAAATTAGTTACCCTGTATTCAAATGACTATTATCCCTTCATATTTCCTACATTTATTTCACAAACTATTGTTGCAACTTCTTCTCCTTTTGTTTATTACTCCAGCTTAGTAACTAGATTGGTTGGACAATAGGTTGGTTTGTGTGTTATCTTCTACTAATTAGAATTTTTTTTACTAATCAGAATATCCGATTTAATTAAACAACTAAATTTTGCGATGCAAAAAATTATTTACTGCTTAAATTAGAACATAAATCAAGTAAACTTAATAATTGATGCTTGCATACATTCCCAAGGGAAATATAATTCATTCTGTTCATACAGAGATAAACGCTTTCCTAAACCTTTTAGAAGTTCTCATCGGTGGGTAAATTAAGATATTTGGATAGACTAGGTACTACATATTTTTGCGATTAAAATTTTTTTTTTATAAAAAAAAAAGTTCCAACAGAACCGTAGGATATGATCGCCTTGATTCTCTACATTTAGACAATCCAAATTCTGAATATTAACTATATTTTCGATAAGTTAGGTAAGTTAGTAATTAAGAAAGTTACATTTCTGGCTTGGAAATTAAAGGAGTGAAATATTTGATTAACAGTTCCGTTTAATTAGTTTTTCTTTATTGCATTTACAACAAATTAATATTTAATACTTCTTATTTAAATGTTTACGTAATTAACCTGGTAAAATCAAGATAGTACTTCCTTTGGTAAGAAATTGTTAGACAAATTTAAATCACTTTCGAGTTAATTAACGTTCATTCAAATACTGAAAGTAGTCGAGGACCGAAAGTAAAACATCGAAATTGTATGTAAGTTTCTGATTAAGCATTTATAATTTGTTTTAGATTTTGTATTTTCAAATATTTTGTTCAGATAAAATTAAATAAGTCGGAAAAGCGCCAATTGGACATTTTTGCATTCTGATAAAATCGAGAGTTTAATGATGAAAATTTCTGCATAACTGGAACATTTAATCACACCCTCGAGATAGTTGAAATGTTACAACAAACATGTAAGTGATAGTATAACAGTTGTTTAGACACAATAGTACCACAATTTAAATTATTTTAGTAACTATTTTACGGTCTTGTGAGCAACGAACAAATTTGTCAATTCCCTTACAAACAATGCAATCAATTTCATAATTTATCAAATGTTATTACAACCCTATTAAATACCAGAAGTGACAGTAAGGCTTTATGTTTATCATATAGACTCGTTGAATCTGACGATGCCGAAATAAGCGAAACCGGTTATCCAAAATAAAAATAAAGATTCAAAAATTATTGCAGATTTTCCAAAAAAAATAAAATTCTTTATTTTTGGAAAATTACATTATTTACTTAGAAATCTTAAAATACCGCTATCGGCTTTTGAACTTTTTGTGAATGAAAAGAAAATACAGGTCTTCTTATTTTGTATAAACAACAACATATTTCAGCGAAAACGAATTCTGGAATATAGATTACGCCCAGCCTGAATGCATTGAAATGGATTCAGTTTATATGTATTTACAAAAATAAAATAACCAATAACAACTAAATTGTTAACCTACTTTCGAGGAATGAAAAAACAACAATAATTTGTAATTTGCGTAACTTCCGGTTATTATATTTAAATTTTACTTGAATGTTATGATTTGATATTTAAAACGTTGACGATGAATTTGCAAAATATAATTGAAGCAAATTCTTGAATAATCATTTTTTTCATTTAAATAATTCATAAGGATTAAAGATTAATGGATACGTGTAGAAGAAATATTTTGTGCAATACTTATTTAAAATAATTGTATCGATTATATAACATCTGATATTATATTCCACAGAAAGGTTCTTTAATCAAAATCTCGATTACATTAGTTCCATTTATTTAAATCAGATTTTTGAAACCAACAAAATAAAAGAACCGGTTTAGCCCCTCTACTCTTAATAAATTTAATATTATTAAAAATTGTAAAAAGATATCTGCCTTTTTATAAAACGAAGATATACATTTCATTCAGAATTATTTAAATCGGGTATGAATCGTTAATTTCTCACAGACTGATAGTATTTGTATAAAGAAAAAACTAGTGAAAAAAGTGAGAAAATTTACTAGAAAAATAGTGAAAGAGCTATTTTGAATTTTTTTTATTAATTTCTAGTTAATTAATTATTGGTTGTTTAAAGTAACTATCTAATTAATTATACTTTTTTAAAATACGTAGTTTAATGTTCGGTTTCACAAACGGCAATTAAAAAATTTAATTATTGATTAAAAAGTTAATCATTAATTAAGATAAATTTGAGTCGCACAAATCACAATACTATATTTAATCAATGATTAGTATCATCAATAAATAAATCTGCTCTTAAGTGACGATTTGGGTTGCACAAACAATAATTAGACCTTAACACAAGTTGGCAACTCAAAATATACTACTGATGGAAAACTCGCATTCTTTAATATAAAGCTTTCAGCTATGATAATTTGCTATCTTTTAATGAAGACATACTTTGAATTAATATTTACTGCACGAGGGTAATAATTTATATAGTTATTGCAATGAGGTAACTAACCAGTGGAGGTTCACATTAATTACAATAGATTTAAATCTAATATTATGAAATTGCCGGAACGATCGTTAAAGGAAGTTTGATGTTAAGGATGAATTTTAATACTTCTTGGAGTTCATTGCAGGTTTGAGTTAAATAAAACTGATATGCAGTAGCGCTTTGTACGGGGAGTCGATGGGGTACTGTCCTACCAAAACAAAATAATATTAAGGTAATGTAGTCAATCAATCGAGTAAATCCGAGATTAAGCTAAACGAAGTTTAAAATTGCTATATATTTTGAGGTTTTAAACAATAAAGATAAAGCTAGAAATACTGGCTCTAAACAGATTTATTTTTGAAAATTATTACTGGTGCAGTGGGGGCTATGCCATAATTCCCAAATCCCTAGTTTTCGTGTTTAGTTTTATGAATTTTTCACTTTTTCAGAATAGAATACATTTATTAATTTTAAGCGGGGAGGGGTGAACCACCGATTGTGAGTAGTACAGTGTATTGCTACTTAACAATATTTAAAAAACACTGCTACTTACTGTTAGTTGTAAAATGCTATTTTTGAATAGTTTATTATATTACCGTGGCAGTACTCACCGAAAGATTTGGGAGTGTGGAATACCACTCGGTACTTAGTAGTATGGAATTTATTATTGATCAAAATTGCAAGATTTAAAGACACATTTTAGAGCCAATCTCACCAGACAGCAGTGGCGTCTGCCGCAGGGTTAAACCCAATAAATTATTATAATTATTATTAAGGGCCAATCCTACCAGACAAAAAAAGTCGAGTTTTAGACAAAACTGTGATTAAAATAGCATATATCGGTTTTTTTGTCTGGTGGAATTGGCCATTAATAATTTATTGGGTTTAACCCTGCGGCAGACGCGCTTGTTTTTTTTTCAAATTTTATCAACAGTACGGATCTTTATTCCCGGACGCGACTGCCGTAGGGTTAATATTAAATTAAAGATTGTGATTTTTGAACTAATCAATTTTACAATCCCATATTATGCAACTTTGATAAAAAACAAAACATAAATAAAAATTGTAAAATATATGTAGTTAAATTTTTACTAACTTTGAACCGAAATAATTGCAGTTAAAGACAAAGCGACTTACTAACAATTTACCATTTTCAATTACAAAAAAAATACATTTTGTAAACAATTATTTCAAATTATATCGGGTGCTAGCTAATGAGTTAGCTGAACAAATGAAAGACACACAAATGAAAGACATAAAAATAATGCAGAAATATATATAAACTACGAATGATAAGAGCATTAGATTTCATCTAGGTTTTACTTAAAAAGTTAAAAAATTCTTTTGCAATAAATTGTTTAAAGCTTTATTTATTCAAGGTAATTATTTTTGAAAATAGGAATTAAATAGAATTTATTAAAGCAGATTTTGAGTTTTTAAGTAAATGCTCTTATCATTCGTAATTTATATTTTTGTGTTTTTTCATCTTTTAACCCTGACACTCCTACAGAAGCCACTTTTCAGCATTTTATTGCGGTTCGCGCACTGTAGTCAATAGTAGGTTTTTAAATTAATTAACACAATTAGGGCAAAGAGCGATAGACACATGTACTGCTTCTTCGACTTCCCAATCATCACACTTCACGCATGTGTTTCTGACTCATTAGTCGTCATCAGTATCGCATACTTGTTATTAAATTAGTTTTTTAAATATTTTATTCTTTCAAAATTTTTGGAAATCATGTAGAAATCTCGAGTTAGACTTTTTCATTTTTACCAACATTTTGTCCAAACTACAGGTTAGATTCGATTAACCTTTAACGATTAACAGATTTTTTTTCTTCGGTTTTTGATTTAACGAAGGTTTTGTACACTGAAACTCAGGTCTTCAACTCCAATTATATATTTATATTATTTGGCCTATCCGTTTTGTTTGTTTTTAATTGTTGAAATGTTTGAATTTAAATAAAACTGCCTACTCATTGTTTTGAGTAATGAATAAAATATCACTTTGCTTGTTAGCATTTTTATTTATCTGAGAAATTTTTTGTTTTTTTAAACATGAGGATTTGGTAAGCATTTGACTTCCTGGATAACTGTTCGATAGAGAAACGAAGGAAGAACTTAGAAAAAATCAAAAAGAAAATAATATAATAATCCAAAGGAATTAAAATGAATGCTCCGAATACTTATGAAGGAAACAGTCAAGATGTTTTGTAATTTTTCGTATCAAGGGAGTCCCGAGTCCTTTACTCATCAAATGCCTCTCTGCTGGTGTCGGGTAGCATTATAGGTTCTCAATGGCGAGAAATACTTACCTTCTCTTTGAAAGTCCAGTGGCGTAACAAACAGGTGAGGAACCCGTGCTTTTATAAAGGACAAAAAAACAATTTTGTATAGAGGACACGGAATTCCAACGATTTCCTTGCAGTTCCAGCGATTTCCAAAGAATTCCTTCTATACAAGGGCGGATATAGAGACGAGTAACTACCCCTTCCTATTTAATTTTATTAAAATTTGAAAATTATACCTTAATAATTCTTATCAAAAATATATATTTTCAATTTTCTGAGATTTCCTAAAATATCCTAGACTTTTCTGTGATTCCCCACTTCACAAGATTTCCTAAGATCCTGAAATTTTTTAGATTTTTTTAGATATTTTTCGAAGATTAGAATTTTCTATTTCCGCTAAGATTTTCTGGAATTTCCTAAAATTTTCTGGGGTTTCTTAAAATTTTTCCGGATTTCTTCAAATTTCCCGCTCGTATTTTACTAAGCAGAAAAATGATGGGGAAATTGTCATATGCAAAACTAAAGGGAAGTCAGGGAAAATTTGAGGAAATTTAGAATATTACAAACTATCTTTTTTTTGCTTTTTCCATTTCATAAGGTTTTTTAGAGTTTTCTGAATTTCTCTCGATTTCCCATTTACTAAAATTTTCTCGAGATTCCTGAGATTTTCTTGAAATTTCTATGGATTTCTTGAGATTTTCTATATTTCTACAAATTTTCTAAGAATCTGTTTCTTAAAATATCTTGAAATTTTCCAGAATTATTTTAATTAGGAAAGTAACTTAGGAAATTCTATGAAATCTTAGTAAAACTTAAGAATGCTATTTTTTTCGCAAGGAAATTCTTGGGAAATTTAGGAAATCTTGAGAATACCATAGATTAATCCTTTTATTTCCTTTTTCAATTTTGTTATCCTAAGATTTTCTGGAATATTCGAAATTTCTCCTTTTCTTAAGATTACCAGGCAAATGCAGATTTTTTTTATTAATTTAATTAATAATTAAATTAAAATCATTCAAGGCTTTTAAATAATTAAATAAGAAATAATTATTGTATGTTATTTAATATATTCCTTAGTTACAGAGGAGGCTCGGGCTCCTTAGGCTCCCCCGGAAATACGCCACTGCGGTTGTTCCCGATATAAGAATTACAGGGTTCCCACTTCTTTGGGAACAGTCATGGAAAATTTAAGGTTTCCTTAATTTTGTCAGGGAATTTCTCATTTTGTGCCAAGTCGAGGAAATTAAATTTTCAGTCGAGGTAAATAATTCAATTTAAATTTTTTTAAAAATTTTAAAATAAATTTGTGTTTAAATTTTAAAATTAATTTTATTTAAATATTAATTTTTTTAAATTTTTCAAATAAATTTGTATTGTATAAAATTGAATTTATTTTATTTTATTTAAAAATTAGTTGTATTTAATTAAAAATTAATTTTATGTAATAATTAAAAATTTTTTTTTTGGATTTTGGAATCAGAAGAATTTTATTATTCTTTTTAATCATTTTTAAACTTCGATCACTAGCTTATCTGGCGTGAACCCAAATAAAACATAAGAAACGCCACTGCTGTATACTTTAAACTGCTTCTGTTCTACGAAGCTAACAAATTATTGCAGATAATAAAATAATGACTATTTCGTATGACTTAATACTGCAATAAAGATTTTTTATTATTTGTAAATAATGTGTACACTCATGGGGGTTACGTCATCAAAATAAATTCATTTTATAAATAATTTTTCGATAAAAAAATTTGTAGTCAAGTAAGTTGTAAAGTTTTAAATAATTAACCTTGGGAAATCCAAAATATTAATTGTAGTAGGCGAAAGTTTAGGAAATGATTTATCTATTTATCACTTCGCTTATCAGGTCTAGTAGATATTTGCAAATGCTCTGCCAGTCATTAAATGTATCAACACAATAGATAAAGAATGATTAGTTTTATACCAATTGTATTGTATACTGTGCAGTACGATACAATTAGAGCAATTGTTTAGTCAAAAAAGTGCAATCATGTTGAAACTGGCGGAGGAAATTTTGGAAAATTTACGGTGCATGCATTGTGATCGATTATTAAATATTACGCCGATTATGGCTAAAGGAAGCGAAGGCCAGATATGTGGAAAGTGTTATAAAATTTTAACTTTGGAAGATCAACTAAAGTGCACTCGTCAGCTGGCGTACGAAACGGTCGCTAGAATTTTATTATTTCCCTGCCGATACAAATTACAAGGATGCGAATTCGAATTTCCATTAAACGAAGCTGAAAATCACGAACTCGAGTGTCCGTTCCGCACTGCTGCTCTAGATTTAAACGAAGAACATACAAATCGAAGAAATCAAGTTTCCACCCTTAACAGACACAATACAAATGAAAGTGTTTCAAAATCATCGACAACTTTCACAACTACCGATTCAACCGAAAGCGTAATTGTTGAATCTAGATTTTCTTTGCAAAAAACAACACCTGCGCTTTTAACATATTCGATCAATATTGCCGGAAATAGCGTCAAAGATTCGTCATTATGTTTACAAAATTCCTCTTTATACAGCAATTACACAAAACAAACTCCGTTAAATTTGTTCATAAACGGTGCGTTTTCCATTTCCACCGCCGATAATTTATTTTGCAAAGTTAAAATTAATCCCGTAGTGGAGGAATTCAATACTAACACCAGCAGAAGATTTTCGTATAGACCGAACTGCTCCAATTGCTATACGACTTTGAAAACGGAAATTTACCACTGCCCATTCGGGCATGACGTATGCAAAAAATGCAAAAACAACACGTGTACACTTTGCAAATGTCCCATCGATTCGAATCCTCAGTATTATTGTAAAAATTACTCGAAAGGCTGTCACGTTTATTTACAAGCTTCTGATCGATATTTCCACAGCCGAAACTGCGAGTTCAACGATTTTAAGTGTTTGTTGCCAGAATGTCCACTAGTTTGTTCAACACTTTCTGTCTTAAAAACACACATCAAGGAGAAGCACTTGGCAACTATCATTTTATCTAATCTGGTGGTTAAACAAGCAACAAATGATGACGAATTTTGGATCATGTTCGCCTATGATGACTTATTCAAATGCAAATCTTTTGTCTACGAAAACGAAGTTGAATTTATAGTGGAATACGTGGGCCCGCCTGCGCAAGCAAATGATTATAAATACGAAATATACGTAAAATCCGATAACAATAAACAAATAAAATTAACGAAAAGTGCCAAGTGTCTCGAATGGTACGCGTCAGCTTTAGATCGGGTCCTCGTAATCACTAAACAGGAATTAAAGGCAGTGAAAATTGATAAACTAAATTTTATGTACACCTTAAACTTAACAAAATGTTAAACAAATAAAAAACAATTGTTTACTTATCAAGGTGTAGATTTTTTAATTTCGGGAAAATTAAGATTTTCTTTAGTTGGGGAAATCCCACAACATGATTTTCTAGACATAATGTGTACCTTAAGAATAAATCTTTTTACCGCGTCGAGGATTAGGTCCCATATTTAAAAAAATGTTTATTTAGACCTTTAATAACAGAAGCTACATAAAATGTAATTATAATGTTGTAAATTGCGTTTTAGTTACTTTTAAAATTTCCTTTTTGTGTCACCTAGCAAAATAAAGCTACCTAAATATTTTCGTGTTTAATGAAATTTAAAAAAAATTATAAATTACGTAAAATTAAAAAGAAAGGAAATTAGGGAAGATAGAGGATATATTGGACAACTTTTGTTTAAGAATTTTTAGTAGATTCAGTAAGTATTACTTCATCACTTCACTATGAATTCTGGCTCCAAGCTGACGTCAGATAGTGCGAGAAGGATAGAGCTAACCTGCGGGTGAGCATACCGTAAATTAAAAAAAAAAATTTAAATTAAGACTTTTCATTGTCTATTGTCGCATTTTACGATAACGATAAGAAAGATAAAAATGTGTAAATTATCTTCATGTTTGTTCAATATAAGCCCAGATATCATATCAAAATAATTAATTGAGAATTTTTTTTTCTTATCTTGTTATCATCAAATTCATGATACGATACGATAGATGATGATAGCAGTATGAGAGTATGGCAGGTTGGCAGGCAACGGGAAACCAGCCCATTAATTAAAATATTCAATAACGTCATCTTGGTTTCAGCCAAACCTTGGCTGATTTGGCCGAGTGCAAAGATTTGGTAGACTGGAAACGACAACTTTGTTAAAGTTGATGATTTTCGAAAAGACGAAAAGACAGTATCTGCAAATAATCAAGGTATTCATAAGTTGTAGTGAAGCAATGTATAGTAAAATGGAATATTGATGAATTTGCTTACCTGTGACGAGTGAGTGGATGATCGTTCATTTTGAGGCATTTGAGAATTTGAGGAGAAAGTTTGGTAACCAAAGTCACCAAAGAGGTTAACCTTTCGATTTTTTCAAATATCATAGAAATCTATGTGGCCTTTTTATTAGTTAATTCGACGTATTTTAATGCCTGCAAATTAAAAAAACCAACCTGGGACTGGCGAAAGAGCTCCAAAGTCAACTAAAACGCAAATCAAAAATTGGAACTTTAACATTGCATAAAACGGAAAATATCACACTTGAGGAAATTCTGACTGCGCCATTCAAATTTTCTCATCAATTTGCATAAGAAAACGCAAACATTTTAGCTAAATTCAAACTTACATTTTTTGTGGCCAAAAATCAGCAAATGGGTTAACCTTACGTTTTTTTCAAAAACCTTCAAAAATTTAGGTGGCCTTTTTATTACTTAAAACGACGTACTTAGATGCCTACTGCTGGATACAGCCCTCAGAACCTCGCGGAATCTATCGAAACTGTGTAAAATAGCGACACAAATGGAGGGCAAATTGACCCCTTATGTTACGTTTAAAGCCAAATAAAATAAAAAATATCATACTTACGAAAAATATGACTGCGCCATTCGAATTTTCTTATCAAAATACGTAAGAAACAGTGAAAGAAGCTGCCGAATTCCACTTTTCATTTTTTGGGGTCAAAAAACACCAAAGGGGTTAACCTTACGTATTTTTTCAAAAATCTTCAAAAATTTAGGTGGCCTTTGTATTACTTAAATCGACGTACTTAGATGCCTACTGCTGGATTCAGCCTTCAGAACCTCCCGGAATCCATCGAAACTGGGTAAAATCGCGAAAGAAATGGAGGGCAAACTGACCCCTTATGTGTTACGTTTAAAGCCAAATAAAATAAAAAATATTATACTTACGAGAAATCTGACTGCGTCATTCGAATTTTCTGATCAAAATACGGAAGAAACATTGAAAGAAGCTGTCGAATTCCACTTTTCATTTTTGGGGTCAAAAAACACCAAAGGGGTTACCTTACGTTTTTTTCAAAAATCTTCAAAATTTTAGGTGGCCTTTTTATTACTTAAATCGACGTACTTAGATGCCTACTGCTAGATTCAGCCCTCAGAACCTCCCGGAATCAATCGAAACTGTGTAAAATCGCGAAAGAAATGGAGGACAAATTGACTTCTTATGTGTTACGTTTAAAGCCAAATAAAATAAAAAATATCATATTTACGAGAAATCTGACTGCGTCATTCGAATTTTCTGATCAAAATACGGAAGAAACATTGAAAGAAGCTGCCGAATTCCCCTTTTCATTTTTTGGGGTCAAAAAACACCAA
Source organism: Cantharis nigra (assembly GCA_958510845.1). NCBI lineage: Eukaryota > Metazoa > Arthropoda > Insecta > Coleoptera > Cantharidae > Cantharis > Cantharis nigra. The sequence continues at coordinate 44,072,667 of OY294030.1, read as the reverse complement.
AAACCTTACGTTGTTTTTCAAAAATCTTTAAAAATTTAGGTGGCCTTTTTATTACTTAAATCGACGTACTTAGATGCCTACTGCTAGATTCAGCCCTCAGAACCTCCCGGAATCAATCAAAACTGCGTAAAATCGCGAAAGAAATGGATGGCGAATTGACCCCTTATGTGTTACGTTTAAAGCCAAATAAAATAATAAATATCTTACTTACGAGAAATCTGACTGCGGCATTCGAATTTTCTGATCAAAATACGGAAGAAACATTGAAAGAAGTTGCCGAATTCCACTTTTCATTTTTTGGGGTCAAGAAACACCAAAGGGGTTAACCTTACATTTTTTTCAAAAATCTTCAAAAATTTAGGTGGCCTTTTTATTACTTAAATCTTCCTACTTAGATGCCTACTGCTGGATTCAGCTCTCAGAACCTCCCGGAATCAATCGAAACTGCGTAAAATCGCGAAAGAAACGGATGGCAAATTGACCCCTTATGTGTTACGTTTAAAGCCAAATAAAATAAAAAATATCATACTTACGAGAAATCTGACTGCGTCATTCGAATTTTCTGATCAAAATACGGAAGAAACAATGAAAGAAGTTGCCGAATACCACTTTTCAATTTTTGGGGTCAAAAAACACCAAAGGGCTTAACCTTACATTTTTTTCAAATATCTTCAAAAATTTAGGTGGCCTTTTTATTACTTAAATCGACGTACTTAGATGCCTACTGCTAGATTCAGCCCTCAGAACCTCCCGGAATCAATCGAAACTGTGTAAAATCGCGAAAGAAATGGATGGCAAATTGACCCCTTTTGTGTTACGGTTAAAGCCAAATAAAATAAAAAATATCATACTTACGAGAAATTTGACTGCGCCATTCGTATTTTCTGATCAAAATACGGAAGAAACATTGAAAGCAGCTGCCGAATTCCACTTTTCATTTTTTGGGGTCAAAAAACCCCAAAGGGGTTAACCTTACGTTTTTTTTCAAAAATGTTCAAAAATTTAGGTGGCCTTTTTATTACTTAAATCGACGTACTTAGATGCCTACTGCTGGATTCAGCCCTCAGAACCTCCCGGAATCCAACGAAACTGTGTAAAATCGCGAAAGAAATGGAAGGAAAATTGACCCCTTATGTGTTACGTTTAAAGCCAAATAAAATAAAAAATATCATACTTACGAGAAATCTGACTGCGTCATTCGAATTTTCTGATCAAAATACGGAAAAAACATTGAAAGAAGCTGCCGAATTCCACTTTTCACTTTTTGGGGTCAAAAAACACCAAAGGGGTTAACCTTACGTTTTTTTTCAAAAATCTTCAAAAATTTAGGTGTCCTTTTTATTACTTAAATCGACGTACTTAGATGCCTACTGCTGGGTTCAGCGCTCAGAACCTCCCGGAATCAATCGAAACTGCGTAAAATCGAGAAAAAATTGGATGGCAAATTGACCCCTTATGTGTTACGTTTAAAGCCAAATAAAATAAAAAATATCATACTTACGAGAAATCTGACTGCGCCATTCGAATTTTCTGATCAAAATACGTAAGAAACAGTGAAAGAAGCTGCCGAATTCCACTTTTCATTTTTTGGGGTCAAAAAACACCAAAGGGGTTAACCTTATGTTTTTTTCAAAAATCTTCAAATATTTAGGAGGCCTTTTTATTACTTAAATCGACGTACTTAGATGCCTACTGCTGGATTCAGCCCTCAGAACCTCCCGGAATCAATCGAAACTGCGTAAAATCGCGAAAGAAATGCATGGCAATTTGACCCCTTATGTGTTACGTTTAAAGCCAAATAAAATAAAAAATATCTTACTTACGAGAAATCTGACTGCGGCATTCGAATTTTCTGATCAAAATACGGAAGAAACATAGAAAGAAGTTGCCGAATTCCACTTTTCATTTTTTGGGGTCAAAAAACACCAAATGGGTTAACCTTACGTTTTTTTTCAAAAATCTTCAAAAATTTAGGTGGCCTTTTTATTACTTAAATCGACGTACTTAGATGCCTACTGCTGGATTCAGCCTTCAGAACCTCCCGGAATCAATCGAAACTGCGTAAAATCGCGAAAGAAATGGATGGCAATTTGACCCCTTATGTGTTACGTTTAAAGCCAAATAAAATAAAAAATATCATACTTACGGGAAATCTGACTGCGTCATTCGAATTTTCTGATCAAAATACGGAAGAAACATTGAAAGAAGCTGCCGAATTCCACTTTTCATTTTTTGGGGTCAAAAAACCCCAAAGGGGTTAACCTTACATTTTTTTCAAAAATCTTCAAAAATTTAGGTGGCCTTTTTATTACTTAAATCTTCCTACTTAGATGCCTACTGCTGGATTCAGCTCTCAGAACCTCCCGGAATCAATCGAAACTGCGTAAAATCGCGAAAGAAACGGATGGCAAATTGACCCCTTATGTGTTACATTTAAAGCCAAATAAAATAAAAAATATCATACTTACGAGAAATCTGACTGCGTCATTCGAATTTTCTGATCAAAATACGGAAGAAACATTGAAAGAAGCTGCCGAATTCCACTTTTCATTTTTTGGGGTCAAAAAACCCCAAAGGGGTTAACCTTACGTTTTTTTTTCAAAAATGTTCAAAAATTTAGGTGACCTTTTTATTACTTAAATCGACGTACTTAGATGCCTACTGCTAGATTCAGCCCTCAGAACCTCCCGGAATCAATCAAAACTGCGTAAAATCGCGAAAGAAATGGATGGCGAATTGACCCCTTATGTGTTACGTTTAAAGCCAAATAAAATAATAAATATCTTACTTACGAGAAATCTGACTGCGGCATTCGAATTTTCTGATCAAAATACGGAAGAAACATTGAAAGAAGTTGCCGAATTCCACTTTTCATTTTTTGGGGTCAAGAAACACCAAAGGGGTTAACCTTACATTTTTTTCAAAAATCTTCAAAAATTTAGGTGGCCTTTTTATTACTTAAATCTTCCTACTTAGATGCCTACTGCTGGATTCAGCTCTCAGAACCTCCCGGAATCAATCGAAACTGCGTAAAATCGCGAAAGAAACGGATGGCAAATTGACCCCTTATGTGTTACGTTTAAAGCCAAATAAAATAAAAAATATCATACTTACGAGAAATCTGACTGCGTCATTCGAATTTTCTGATCAAAATACGGAAGAAACAATGAAAGAAGTTGCCGAATACCACTTTTCAATTTTTGGGGTCAAAAAACACCAAAGGGCTTAACCTTACATTTTTTTCAAATATCTTCAAAAATTTAGGTGGCCTTTTTATTACTTAAATCGACGTACTTAGATGCCTACTGCTAGATTCAGCCCTCAGAACCTCCCGGAATCAATCGAAACTGTGTAAAATCGCGAAAGAAATGGATGGCAAATTGACCCCTTTTGTGTTACGGTTAAAGCCAAATAAAATAAAAAATATCATACTTACGAGAAATTTGACTGCGCCATTCGTATTTTCTGATCAAAATACGGAAGAAACATTGAAAGCAGCTGCCGAATTCCACTTTTCATTTTTTGGGGTCAAAAAACCCCAAAGGGGTTAACCTTACGTTTTTTTTCAAAAATGTTCAAAAATTTAGGTGGCCTTTTTATTACTTAAATCGACGTACTTAGATGCCTACTGCTGGATTCAGCCCTCAGAACCTCCCGGAATCCAACGAAACTGTGTAAAATCGCGAAAGAAATGGAAGGAAAATTGACCCCTTATGTGTTACGTTTAAAGCCAAATAAAATAAAAAATATCATACTTACGAGAAATCTGACTGCGTCATTCGAATTTTCTGATCAAAATACGGAAAAAACATTGAAAGAAGCTGCCGAATTCCACTTTTCACTTTTTGGGGTCAAAAAACACCAAAGGGGTTAACCTTACGTTTTTTTTCAAAAATCTTCAAAAATTTAGGTGTCCTTTTTATTACTTAAATCGACGTACTTAGATGCCTACTGCTGGGTTCAGCGCTCAGAACCTCCCGGAATCAATCGAAACTGCGTAAAATCGAGAAAAAATTGGATGGCAAATTGACCCCTTATGTGTTACGTTTAAAGCCAAATAAAATAAAAAATATCATACTTACGAGAAATCTGACTGCGCCATTCGAATTTTCTGATCAAAATACGTAAGAAACAGTGAAAGAAGCTGCCGAATTCCACTTTTCATTTTTTGGGGTCAAAAAACACCAAAGGGGTTAACCTTATGTTTTTTTCAAAAATCTTCAAATATTTAGGAGGCCTTTTTATTACTTAAATCGACGTACTTAGATGCCTACTGCTGGATTCAGCCCTCAGAACCTCCCGGAATCAATCGAAACTGCGTAAAATCGCGAAAGAAATGCATGGCAATTTGACCCCTTATGTGTTACGTTTAAAGCCAAATAAAATAAAAAATATCTTACTTACGAGAAATCTGACTGCGGCATTCGAATTTTCTGATCAAAATACGGAAGAAACATAGAAAGAAGTTGCCGAATTCCACTTTTCATTTTTTGGGGTCAAAAAACACCAAATGGGTTAACCTTACGTTTTTTTTCAAAAATCTTCAAAAATTTAGGTGGCCTTTTTATTACTTAAATCGACGTACTTAGATGCCTACTGCTGGATTCAGCCTTCAGAACCTCCCGGAATCAATCGAAACTGCGTAAAATCGCGAAAGAAATGGATGGCAATTTGACCCCTTATGTGTTACGTTTAAAGCCAAATAAAATAAAAAATATCATACTTACGGGAAATCTGACTGCGTCATTCGAATTTTCTGATCAAAATACGGAAGAAACATTGAAAGAAGCTGCCGAATTCCACTTTTCATTTTTTGGGGTCAAAAAACCCCAAAGGGGTTAACCTTACATTTTTTTCAAAAATCTTCAAAAATTTAGGTGGCCTTTTTATTACTTAAATCTTCCTACTTAGATGCCTACTGCTGGATTCAGCTCTCAGAACCTCCCGGAATCAATCGAAACTGCGTAAAATCGCGAAAGAAACGGATGGCAAATTGACCCCTTATGTGTTACATTTAAAGCCAAATAAAATAAAAAATATCATACTTACGAGAAATCTGACTGCGTCATTCGAATTTTCTGATCAAAATACGGAAGAAACATTGAAAGAAGCTGCCGAATTCCACTTTTCATTTTTTGGGGTCAAAAAACCCCAAAGGGGTTAACCTTACGTTTTTTTTTCAAAAATGTTCAAAAATTTAGGTGACCTTTTTATTACTTAAATCGACGTACTTAGATGCCTACTGCTGGATTCAGCCCTCAGAACCTCCCGGAATCCAACGAAACTGTGTAAAATCGCGAAAGAAATGGAAGGAAAATTGACCCCTTATGTGTTACGTTTAAAGCCAAATAAAATAAAAGATGCCTACTGCTGGATTCAGCGCTCAGAACCTCCCGGAATCAATCGAAACTGCGTAAAATCGAGAAAGAAATGGATGGCAAATTGACCCCTTATGTGTTACGTTTAAGGCCAAATAAAATATAAAATATCATACTTACGAGAAATCTGACTGCGTCATTCGAATTTTCTGATCAAAATACGGAAGAAACATTGAAAGAAGCTGCCGAATTCCACTTTTCATTTTTTGGGGTCAAAAAACCCCAAAGGGGTTAACCTTACGTTTTTTTTCAAAAATGTTCAAAAATTTAGGTGGCCTTTTTATTACTTAAATCGACGTACTTAGATGCCTACTGCTGGATTCAGCCCTCAGAACCTCCCGGAATCCAACGAAACTGTGTAAAATCGCGAAAGAAATGGAAGGAAAATTGACCCCTTATGTGTTACGTTTAAAGCCAAATAAAATAAAAAATATCATACTTACGAGAAATCTGACTGCGTCATTCGAATTTTCTGATCAAAATACGGAAGAAACATTGAAAGAAGCTGCCGAATTCCACTTTTCATTTTTTGGGGTCAAAAAACACCAAAGGGGTTAACCTTACGTTTTTTTTCAAAAATCTTCAAAAATTTAGGGGGCCTTTTTATTACTTAAATCGACGTACTTAGATGCCTACTGCTGGATTCAGCGCTCAGAACCTCCCGGAATCAATCGAAACTGCGTAAAATCGAGAAAGAAATGGATGGCAAATTGACCCCTTATGTGTTACGTTTAATGCCAAATAAAATATAAAATATCATACTTACGAGAAATCTGACTGCGTCATTCGAATTTTCTGATCAAAATACGGAAGAAACATTGAAAGAAGCTGCCGAATTCCACTTTTCATTTTTTGGGGTCAAAAAACCCCAAAGGGGTTAACCTTACGTTTTTTTTCAAAAATGTTCAAAAATTTAGGTGGCCTTTTTATTACTTAAATCGACGTACTTAGATGCCTACTGCTGGATTCAGCCCTCAGAACCTCCCGGAATCCAACGAAACTGTGTAAAATCGCGAAAGAAATGGAAGGAAAATTGACCCCTTATGTGTTACGTTTAAAGCCAAATAAAATAAAAAATATCATACTTACGAGAAATCTGACTGCGTCATTCGAATTTTCTGATCAAAATACGGAAGAAACATTGAAAGAAGCTGCCGAATTCCACTTTTCATTTTTTGGGGTCAAAAAACCCCAAAGGGGTTAACCTTACGTTTTTTTTCAAAAATGTTCAAAAATTTAGGTGGCCTTTTTATTACTTAAATCGACGGACTTAGATGCCTACTGCTGGATTCAGCCCTCAGAACCTCCCGGAATCCAACGAAACTGTGTAAAATCGCGAAAGAAATGGAAGGAAAATTGACCCCTTATGTGTTACGTTTAAAGCCAAATAAAATAAAAAATATCATACTTACGAGAAATCTGACTGCGTCATTCGAATTTTCTCATCAAAATACGGAAGAAACATTGAAAGAAGCTGCCGAATTCCACTTTTCATTTTTTGGGGTCAAAAAACACCAAAGGGGTTAACCTTACGTTTTTTTTCAAAAATCTTCAAAAATTTAGGTGGCCTTTTTATTACTTAAATCGACGTACTTAGATGCCTACTGCTGGATTCAGCCCTCAGAACCTCCCGGAATCAATCGAAACTGTGTAAAATCGCGAAAGAAATGGAAGGAAAATTGACCCCTTATGTGTTACGTTTAAAGCCAAATAAAATAAAAAATATCATACTTACGAGAAATCTGACTGCGTCATTCGAATTTTCTGATCAAAATACGGAAGAAACATTGAAAGAAGCAGCCGAATTCCACTTTTCATTTTTTGGGGTCAAAAAACCCCGAAGGGGTTAACCTTACGTTTTTTTTCAAAAATGTTCAAAAATTTAGGAGGCCTTTTTATTACTTAAATCGACGTACTTAGATGCCTACTGCTGGATTCAGCCCTCAGAACCTCCCGGAATCCAACGAAACTGTGTAAAATCGCGAAAGAAATGGATGGCAAATTGACCCCTTATGTGTTACGTTTAAAGCCAAATAAAATATAAAATATCATACTTACGAGAAATCTGACTGCGTCATTCGAATTTTCTGATCAAAATACGGAAGAAACATTGAAAGAAGCTGCCGAATTCCACTTTTCATTTTTTGGGGTCAAAAAACACCAAAGGGGTTAACCTTACGTTTTTTTTCAAAAATCTTCAAAAATTTAGGGGGCCATTTTATTACTTAAATCGACGTACTTAGATGCCTACTGCTGGATTCAGCGCTCAGAACCTCCCGGAATCAATCGAAACTGCGTAAAATCGAGAAAGAAATGGATGGCAAATTGACCCCTTATGTGTTACGTTTAAAGCCAAATAAAATATAAAATATCATACTTACGAGAAATCTGACTGCGTCATTCGAATTTTCTGATCAAAATACGGAAGAAACATTGAAAGAAGCTGCCGAATTCCACTTTTCATTTTTTGGGGTCAAAAAACCCCAAAGGGGTTAACCTTACGTTTTTTTTCAAAAATGTTCAAAAATTTAGGTGGCCTTTTTATTACTTAAATCGACGTACTTAGATGCCTACTGCTGGATTCAGCCCTCAGGACCTCCCGGAATCCAACGAAACTGTGTAAAATCGCGAAAGAAATGGAAGGAAAATTGACCCATTATGTGTTACGTTTAAAGCCAAATAAAATAAAAAATATCATACTTACGAGAAATCTGACTGCGTCATTCGAATTTTCTGATCAAAATACGGAAGAAACATTGAAAGAAGCTGCCGAATTCCACTTTTCATTTTTTGGGGTCAAAAAACACCAAAGGGGTTAACCTTACGTTTTTTTTCAAAAATCTTCAAAAATTTAGGGGGCCATTTTATTAGTTAAATCGACGTACTTAGATGCCTACTGCTGGATTCAGCGCTCAGAACCTCCCGGAATCAATCGAAACTGCGTAAAATCGAGAAAGAAATGGATGGCAAATTGACCCCTTATGTGTTACGTTTAAAGCCAAATAAAATATAAAATATCATACTTACGAGAAATCTGACTGCGTCATTCGAATTTTCTGATCAAAATACGGAAGAAACATTGAAAGAAGCTGCCGAATTCCACTTTTTATATTTTGGGGTCAAAAAACCCCAAAGGGGTTAACCTTACGTTTTTTTTCAAAAATGTTCAAAAATTTAGGTGGCCTTTTTATTACTTAAATCGACGTACTTAGATGCCTACTGCTGGATTCAGCCCTCAGAACCTCCCGGAATCCAACGAAACTGTGTAAAATCGCGAAAGAAATGGAAGGAAAATTGACCCCTTATGTGTTACGTTTAAAGCCAAATAAAATAAAAAATATCATACTTACGAGAAATCTGACTGCGTCATTCGAATTTTCTCATCAAAATACGGAAGAAACATTGAAAGAAGCTGCCGAATTCCACTTTTCATTTTTTGGGGTCAAAAAACACCAAAGGGGTTAACCTTACGTTTTTTTTCAAAAATCTTCAAAAATTTAGGTGGGCCTTTTTATTACTTAAATCGACGTACTTAGATGCCTACTGCTGGATTCAGCCCTCAGAACCTCCCGGAATCAATCGAAACTGTGTAAAATCGCGAAAGAAATGGAAGGAAAATTGACCCCTTATGTGTTACGTTTAAAGCCAAATAAAATAAAAAATATCATACTTACGAGAAATCTGACTGCGTCATTCGAATTTTCTGATCAAAATACGGAAGAAACATTGAAAGAAGCTGCCGAATTCCACTTTTCATTTTTTGGGGTCAAAAAACCCCAAAGGGGTTAACCTTACGTTTTTTTTCAAAAATGTTCAAAAATTTAGGTGGCCTTTTTATTACTTAAATCGACGTACTTAGATGCCTACTGCTGGATTCAGCCCTCAGAACCTCCCGGAATCAATCGAAACTTTGTAAAATCGCGAAAGAAATGGAAGGAAAATTGACCCCTTATGTGTTACGTTTAATGCCAGATAAAATAAAAAATATCAAACTTACGAGAAATCTGACTGCGTCATTCGAATTTTCTGATCAAAATACGAAACAAACATTGAAAGAAGCTGCCGAATTCCACTTTTCATTTTTTGGGGTTAAAAAACCCCAAAGAGGTTAACCTTACGTTTTTTTTCAAAAATGTTCAAAAATTTAGGTGGCCTTTTTATTACTTAAATCGACGTACTTAGATGCCTACTGCTGGATTCAGCCCTCAGAACCTCCCGGAATCAATCGAAACTGTGTAAAATCGCGAAAGAAATGGAAGGCAAATTGACCCCTTATGTGTTACGTTTAAAGCCAAATAAAATAAAAAATATCATACTTACGAGAAATCTGACTGCGCCATTCGTATTTTCTGATCAAAATACGGAAGAAACATTGAAAGAAGCTGCCGAATTCCACTTTTCATTTTTTGGGGTCAAAAAACACCAAAGGGGTTAACCTTACGTTTTTTTTCAAAAACTTCAAAAATTTAGGTGGCCTTTTTATTACTTAAATGGACGTACTTAGATGCCTACTGCTGGATTCAGCGCTCAGAACCTCCCGGAATCAATCGAAACTGCGTAAAATCGAGAAAGAAATGGATGGCAAATTGACCCCTTATGTGTTACGTTTAAAGCCAAATAAAATATAAAATATCATACTTACGAGAAATCTGACTGCGTCATTCGAATTTTCTCATCAAAATACGGAAGAAACATTGAAAGAAGCTGCCGAATTCCACTTTTCATTTTTTGGGGTCAAAAAACACCAAAGGGGTTAACCTTACGTTTTTTTTCAAAAATTTTCAAAAATTTAGGTGGCCTTTTTATTACTTAAATCGACGTACTTAGATGCCTACTGCTGGATTCAGCCCTCAGAACCTCCCGGAATCAATCGAAACTGTGTAAAATCGCGAAAGAAATGGAAGGAAAATTGACCCCTTATGTGTTACGTTTAAAGCCAAATAAAATAAAAAATATCATACTTACGAGAAATCTGACTGCGTCATTCGAATTTTCTGATCAAAATACGGAAGAAACATTGAAAGAAGCAGCCGAATTCCACTTTTCATTTTTTGGGGTCAAAAAACCCCAAAGGGGTTAACCTTACGTTTTTTTTCAAAAATGTTCAAAAATTTAGGAGGCCTTTTTATTACTTAAATCGACGTACTTAGATGCCTACTGCTGGATTCAGCCCTCAGAACCTCCCGGAATCCAACGAAACTGTGTAAAATCGCGAAAGAAATGGAAGGAAAATTGACCCCTTATGTGTTACGTGTAAAGCCAAATAAAATAAAAAATATCATACTTACGAGAAATCTGACTGCGTCATTCGAATTTTCTGATCAAAATACGGAAGAAACATTGAAAGAAGCTGCCGAATTCCACTTTTCATTTTTTGGGGTCAAAAAACACCCAAGGGGTTAACCTTACGTTTTTTTTCAAAAATCTTCAAAAATTTAGGGGGCCTTTTTATTACTTAAATCGACGTACTTAGATGCCTACTGCTGGATTCAGCGCTCAGAACCTCCCGGAATCAATCGAAACTGCGTAAAATCGTGAAAGAAATGGATGGCAAATTGACCCCTTATGTGTTACGTTTAAAGCCAAATAAAATATAAAATATCATACTTACGAGAAATCTGACTGCGTCATTCGAATTTTCTGATCAAAATACGGAAGAAACATTGAAAGAAGCTGCCGAATTCCACTTTTCATTTTTTGGGGTCAAAAAACCCCAAAGGGGTTAACCTTACGTTTTTTTTCAAAAATGTTCAAAAATTTAGGTGGCCTTTTTATTACTTAAATCGACGTACTTAGATGCCTACTGCTGGATTCAGCCCTCAGAACCTCCCGGAATCCAACGAAACTGTGTAAAATCGCGAAAGAAATGGATGGCAAATTGACCCCTTATGTGTTACGTTTAAAGCCAAATAAAATATAAAATATCATACTTACGAGAAATCTGACTGCGTCATTCGAATTTTCTGATCAAAATACGGAAGAAACATTGAAAGAAGCTGCCGAATTCCACTTTTCATTTTTTGGGGTCAAAAAACCCCAAAGGGGTTAACCTTACGTTTTTTTTCAAAAATGTTCAAAAATTTAGGTGGCCTTTTTATTACTTAAATCGACGTACTTAGATGCCTACTGCTGGATTCAGCCCTCAGAACCTCCCGGAATCCAACGAAACTGTGTAAAATCGCGAAAGAAATGGAAGGAAAATTGACCCCTTATGTGTTACGTTTAAAGCCAAATAAAATAAAAAATATCATACTTACGAGAAATCTGACTGCGTCATTCGAATTTTCTGATCAAAATACGGAAGAAACATTGAAAGAAGCAGCCGAATTCCACTTTTCATTTTTTGGGGTCAAAAAACCCCAAAGGGGTTAACCTTACGTTTTTTTTCAAAAATGTTCAAAAATTTAGGAGGCCTTTTTATTACTTAAATCGACGTACTTAGATGCCTACTGCTGGATTCAGCCCTCAGAACCTCCCGGAATCCAACGAAACTGTGTAAAATCGCGAAAGAAATGGAAGGAAAATTGACCCCTTATGTGTTACGTGTAAAGCCAAATAAAATAAAAAATATCATACTTACGAGAAATCTGACTGCGTCATTCGAATTTTCTGATCAAAATACGGAAGAAACATTGAAAGAAGCTGCCGAATTCCACTTTTCATTTTTTGGGGTCAAAAAACACCAAAGGGGTTAACCTTACGTTTTTTTTCAAAAATCTTCAAAAATTTAGGGGGCCTTTTTATTACTTAAATCGACGTACTTAGATGCCTACTGCTGGATTCAGCGCTCAGAACCTCCCGGAATCAATCGAAACTGCGTAAAATCGTGAAAGAAATGGATGGCAAATTGACCCCTTATGTGTTACGTTTAAAGCCAAATAAAATATAAAATATCATACTTACGAGAAATCTGACTGCGTCATTCGAATTTTCTGATCAAAATACGGAAGAAACATTGAAAGAAGCTGCCGAATTCCACTTTTCATTTTTTGGGGTCAAAAAACCCCAAAGGGGTTAACCTTACGTTTTTTTTCAAAAATGTTCAAAAATTTAGGTGGCCTTTTTATTACTTAAATCGACGTACTTAGATGCCTACTGCTGGATTCAGCCCTCAGAACCTCCCGGAATCCAACGAAACTGTGTAAAATCGCGAAAGAAATGGATGGCAAATTGACCCCTTATGTGTTACGTTTAAAGCCAAATAAAATATAAAATATCATACTTACGAGAAATCTGACTGCGTCATTCGAATTTTCTGATCAAAATACGGAAGAAACATTGAAAGAAGCTGCCGAATTCCACTTTTCATTTTTTGGGGTCAAAAAACCCCAAAGGGGTTAACCTTACGTTTTTTTTCAAAAATGTTCAAAAATTTAGGTGGCCTTTTTATTACTTAAATCGACGTACTTAGATGCCTACTGCTGGATTCAGCCCTCAGAACCTCCCGGAATCAATCGAAACTGTGTAAAATCGCGAAAGAAATGGAAGGAAAATTGACCCCTTATGTGTTACGTTTAAAGCCAAATAAAATAAAAAATATCATACTTACGAGAAATCTGACTGCGTCATTCGAATTTTCTGATCAAAATACGGAAGAAACATTGAAAGAAGCTGCCGAATTCCACTTTTCATTTTTTGGGGTCAAAAAACACCAAAGGGGTTAACCTTACGTTTTTTTTCAAAAATCTTCAAAAATTTAGGTGGCCTTTTTATTACTTAAATCGACGTACTTAGATGCCTACTGCTGGATTCAGCGCTCAGAACCTCCCGGAATCAATCGAAACTGTGTAAAATCGCGAAAGAAATGGAAGGAAAATTGACCCCTTATGTGTTACGTTTAAAGCCAAATAAAATAAAAAATATCATACTTACGAGAAATCTGACTGCGTCATTCGAATTTTCTGATCAAAATACGGAAGAAACATTGAAAGAAGCAGCCGAATTCCACTTTTCATTTTTTGGGGTCAAAAAACCCCAAAGGGGTTAACCTTACGTTTTTTTTCAAAAATGTTCAAAAATTTAGGAGGCCTTTTTATTACTTAAATCGACGTACTTAGATGCCTACTGCTGGATTCAGCCCTCAGAACCTCCCGGAATCCAACGAAACTGAGTAAAATCGCGAAAGAAATGGAAGGAAAATTGACCCCTTATGTGTTACGTTTAAAGCCAAATAAAATAAAAAATATCATACTTACGAGAAATCTGACTGCGTCATTCGAATTTTCTGATCAAAATACGGAAGAAACATTGAAAGAAGCTGCCGAATTCCACTTTTCATTTTTTGGGGTCAAAAAACACCAAAGGGGTTAACCTTACGTTTTTTTTCAAAAATCTTCAAAAATTTAGGGGGCCTTTTTATTACTTAAATCGACGTACTTAGATGCCTACTGCTGGATTCAGCGCTCAGAACCTCCCGGAATCAATCGAAACTGCGTAAAATCGTGAAAGAAATGGATGGCAAATTGACCCCTTATGTGTTACGTTTAAAGCCAAATAAAATATAAAATATCATACTTACGAGAAATCTGACTGCGTCATTCGAATTTTCTGATCAAAATACGGAAGAAACATTGAAAGAAGCTGCCGAATTCCACTTTTCATTTTTTGGGGTCAAAAAACCCCAAAGGGGTTAACCTTACGTTTTTTTTCAAAAATGTTCAAAAATTTAGGTGGCCTTTTTATTACTTAAATCGACGTACTTAGATGCCTACTGCTGGATTCAGCCCTCAGAACCTCCCGGAATCCAACGAAACTGTGTAAAATCGCGAAAGAAATGGATGGCAAATTGACCCCTTATGTGTTACGTTTAAAGCCAAATAAAATATAAAATATCATACTTACGAGAAATCTGACTGCGTCATTCGAATTTTCTGATCAAAATACGGAAGAAACATTGAAAGAAGCTGCCGAATTCCACTTTTCATTTTTTGGGGTCAAAAAACACCAAAGGGGTTAACCTTACGTTTTTTTTCAAAAATCTTCAAAAATTTAGGGGGCCATTTTATTACTTAAATCGACGTACTTAGATGCCTACTGCTGGATTCAGCGCTCAGAACCTCCCGGAATCAATCGAAACTGCGTAAAATCGAGAAAGAAATGGATGGCAAATTGACCCCTTATGTGTTACGTTTAAAGCCAAATAAAATATAAAATATCATACTTACGAGAAATCTGACTGCGTCATTCGAATTTTCTGATCAAAATACGGAAGAAACATTGAAAGAAGCTGCCGAATTCCACTTTTCATTTTTTGGGGTCAAAAAACCCCAAAGGGGTTAACCTTACGTTTTTTTTCAAAAATGTTCAAAAATTTAGGTGGCCTTTTTATTACTTAAATCGACGTACTTAGATGCCTACTGCTGGATTCAGCCCTCAGAACCTCCCGGAATCCAACGAAACTGTGTAAAATCGCGAAAGAAATGGAAGGAAAATTGACCCCTTATGTGTTACGTTTAAAGCCAAATAAAATATAAAATATCATACTTACGAGAAATCTGACTGCGTCATTCGAATTTTCTGATCAAAATACGGAAGAAACATTGAAAGAAGCTGCCGAATTCCACTTTTCATTTTTTGGGGTCAAAAAACACCAAAGGGGTTAACCTTACGTTTTTTTTCAAAAATCTTCAAAAATTTAGGGGGCCATTTTATTACTTAAATCGACGTACTTAGATGCCTACTGCTGGATTCAGCGCTCAGAACCTCCCGGAATCAATCGAAACTGCGTAAAAGCGAGAAAGAAATGGATGGCAAATTGACCCCTTATGTGTTACGTTTAAAGCCAAATAAAATATAAAATATCATACTTACGAGAAATCTGACTGCGTCATTCGAATTTGCTGATCAAAATACGGAAGAAACATTGAAAGAAGCTGCCGAATTCCACTTTTCATTTTTTGGGGTCAAAAAACCCCAAAGGGGTTAACCTTACGTTTTTTTTCAAAAATGTTCAAAAATTTAGGTGGCCTTTTTATTACTTAAATCGACGTACTTAGATGCCTACTGCTGGATTCAGCCCTCAGAACCTCCCGGAATCCAACGAAACTGTGTAAAATCGCGAAAGAAATGGAAGGAAAATTGACCCCTTATGTGTTACGTTTAAAGCCAAATAAAATAAAAAATATCATACTTACGAGAAATCTGACTGCGTCATTCGAATTTTCTCATCAAAATACGGAAGAAACATTGAAAGAAGCTGCCGAATTCCACTTTTCATTTTTTGGGGTCAAAAAACACCAAAGGGGTTAACCTTACGTTTTTTTTCAAAAATCTTCAAAAATTTAGGTGGCCTTTTTATTACTTAAATCGACGTACTTAGATGCCTACTGCTGGATTCAGCCCTCAGAACCTCCCGGAATCAATCGAAACTGTGTAAAATCGCGAAAGAAATGGAAGGAAAATTGACCCCTTATGTGTTACGTTTAAAGCCAAATAAAATAAAAAATATCATACTTACGAGAAATCTGACTGCGTCATTCGAATTTTCTGATCAAAATACGAAACAAACATTGAAAGAAGCTGCCGAATTCCACTTTTCATTTTTTGGGGTTAAAAAACCCCAAAGAGGTTAACCTTACGTTTTTTTTCAAAAATGTTCAAAAATTTAGGTGGCCTTTTTATTACTTAAATCGACGTACTTAGATGCCTACTGCTGGATTCAGCCTTCAGAACCTCCCGGAATCAATCGAAACTGTGTAAAATCGCGAAAGAAATGGAAGGAAAATTGACCCCTTATGTGTTACGTTTAAAGCCAAATAAAATAAAAAATATCATACTTACGAGAAATCTGACTGCGTCATTCGAATTTTCTGATCAAAATACGGAAGAAACATTGAAAGAAGCTGCCGAATTCCACTTTTCATTTTTTGGGGTCAAAAAACCCCAAAGGGGTTAACCTTACGTTTTTTTTCAAAAATCTTCAAAAATTTAGGTGGCCTTTTTATTACTTAAATCGACGTACTTAGATGCCTACTGCTGGATTCAGCCCTCAGAACCTCCCGGAATCAATCGAAACTTTGTAAAATCGCGAAAGAAATGGAAGGAAAATTGACCCCTTATGTGTTACGTTTAATGCCAGATAAAATAAAAAATATCAAACTTACGAGAAATCTGACTGCGTCATTCGAATTTTCTGATCAAAATACGAAACAAACATTGAAAGAAGCTGCCGAATTCCACTTTTCATTTTTTGGGGTTAAAAAACCCCAAAGAGGTTAACCTTACGTTTTTTTTCAAAAATGTTCAAAAATTTAGGTGGCCTTTTTATTACTTAAATCGACGTACTTAGATGCCTACTGCTGGATTCAGCCCTCAGAACCTCCCGGAATCAATCGAAACTGTGTAAAATCGCGAAAGAAATGGAAGGAAAATTGACCCCTTATGTGTTACGTTTAAAGCCAAATAAAATAAAAAATATCATACTTACGAGAAATCTGACTGCGTCATTCGAATTTTCTGATCAAAATACGGAAGAAACATTGAAAGAAGCTGCCGAATACCACTTTTCATTTTTTGGGGTCAAAAAACACCAAAGGGGTTAACCTTACGTTTTTTTTCAAAAATCTTCAAAAATTTAGTTGGCCTTTTTATTACTTAAATCGACGTACTTAGATGCCTACTGCTGGATTCAGCGCTCAGAACCTCCCGGAATCAATCGAAACTGCGTAAAATCGAGAAAGAAATGGATGGCAAATTGACCCCTTATGTGTTACGTTTAAAGCCAAATAAAATATAAAATATCATACTTACGAGAAATCTGACTGCGTCATTCGAATTTTCTGATCAAAATACGGAAGAAACATTGAAAGAAGCTGCCGAATTCCACTTTTCATTTTTTGGGGTCAAAAAACCCCAAAGGGGTTAACCTTACGTTTTTTTTCAAAAATGTTCAAAAATTTAGGTGGCCTTTTTATTACTTAAATCGACGTACTTAGATGCCTACTGCTGGATTCAGCCCTCAGAACCTCCCGGAATCCAACGAAACTGTGTAAAATCGCGAAAGAAATGGAAGGAAAATTGACCCCTTATGTGTTACGTTTAAAGCCAAATAAAATAAAAAATATCATACTTACGAGAAATCTGACTGCGTCATTCGAATTTTCTCATCAAAATACGGAAGAAACATTGAAAGAAGCTGCCGAATTCCACTTTTCATTTTTTGGGGTCAAAAAACACCAAAGGGGTTAACCTTACGTTTTTTTTCAAAAATGTTCAAAAATTTAGGTGGCCTTTTTATTACTTAAATCGACGTACTTAGATGCCTACTGCTGGATTCAGCCCTCAGAACCTCCCGGAATCAATCGAAACTGTGTAAAATCGCGAAAGAAATGGAAGGAAAATTGACCCCTTATGTGTTACGTTTAAAGCCAAATAAAATAAAAAATATCATACTTACGAGAAATCTGACTGCGTCATTCGAATTTTCTGATCAAAATACGGAAGAAACATTGAAAGAAGCTGCCGAATTCCACTTTTCATTTTTTGGGGTCAAAAAACCCCAAAAGGGTTAACCTTACGTTTTTTTTCAAAAATGTTCAAAAATTTAGGTGGCCTTTTTATTACTTAAATCGACGTACTTAGATGCCTACTGCTGGATTCAGCCCTCAGAACCTCCCGGAATCCAACGAAACTGTGTAAAATCGCGAAAGAAATGGAAGGAAAATTGACCCCTTATGTGTTACGTTTAAAGCCAAATAAAATAAAAAATATCATACTTACGAGAAATCTGACTGCGTCATTCGAATTTTCTCATCAAAATACGGAAGAAACATTGAAAGAAGCTGCCGAATTCCACTTTTCATTTTTTGGGGTCAAAAAACACCAAAGGGGTTAACCTTACGTTTTTTTTCAAAAATCTTCAAAAATTTAGGTGGCCTTTTTATTACTTAAATCGACGTACTTAGATGCCTACTGCTGGATTCAGCCCTCAGAACCTCCCGGAATCAATCGAAACTGTGTAAAATCGCGAAAGAAATGGAAGGAAAATTGACCCCTTATGTGTTACGTTTAAAGCCAAATAAAATAAAAAATATCATACTTACGAGAAATCTGACTGCGTCATTCGAATTTTCTGATCAAAATACGGAAGAAACATTGAAAGAAGCTGCCGAATTCCACTTTTCATTTTTTGGGGTCAAAAAACCCCAAAGGGGTTAACCTTACGTTTTTTTTCAAAAATGTTCAAAAATTTAGGTGGCCTTTTTATTACTTAAATCGACGTACTTAGATGCCTACTGCTGGATTCAGCCCTCAGAACCTCCCGGAATCAATCGAAACTGTGTAAAATCGCGAAAGAAATGGAAGGAAAATTGACCCCTTATGTGTTACGTTTAAAGCCAAATAAAATAAAAAATATCATACTTACGAGAAATCTGACTGCGTCATTCGAATTTTCTGATCAAAATACGGAAGAAACATTGAAAGAAGCTGCCGAATTCCACTTTTCATTTTTTGGGGTTAAAAAACCCCAAAGAGGTTAACCTTACGTTTTTTTTCAAAAATGTTCAAAAATTTAGGTGGCCTTTTTATTACTTAAATCGACGTACTTAGATGCCTACTGCTGGATTCAGCCCTCAGAACCTCCCGGAATCAATCGAAACTGTGTAAAATCGCGAAAGAAATGGAAGGAAAATTGACCCCTTATGTGTTACGTTTAAAGCCAAATAAAATAAAAAATATCATACTTACGAGAAATCTGACTGCGTCATTCGAATTTTCTGATCAAAATACGGAAGAAACATTGAAAGAAGCTGCCGAATTCCACTTTTCATTTTTTGGGGTTAAAAAACCCCAAAGAGGTTAACCTTACGTTTTTTTTCAAAAATGTTCAAAAATTTAGGTGGCCTTTTTATTACTTAAATCGACGTACTTAGATGCCTACTGCTGGATTCAGCCCTCAGAACCTCCCGGAATCAATCGAAACTGTGTAAAATCGCGAAAGAAATGGAAGGAAAATTGACCCCTTATGTGTTACGTTTAAAGCCAAATAAAATAAAAAATATCATACTTACGAGAAATCTGACTGCGTCATTCGAATTTTCTGATCAAAATACGGAAGAAACATTGAAAGAAGCTGCCGAATTCCACTTTTCATTTTTTGGGGTCAAAAAACCCCAAAGGGGTTAACCTTACGTTTTTTTTCAAAAATGTTCAAAAATTTAGGTGGCCTTTTTATTACTTAAATCGACGTACTTAGATGCCTACTGCTGGATTCAGCCCTCAGAACCTCCCGGAATCCAACGAAACTGTGTAAAATCGCGAAAGAAATGGAAGGAAAATTGACCCCTTATGTGTTACGTTTAAAGCCAAATAAAATAAAAAATATCATACTTACGAGAAATCTGACTGCGTCATTCGAATTTTCTGATCAAAATACGGAAGAAACATTGAAAGAAGCTGCCGAATACCACTTTTCATTTTTTGGGGTCAAAAAACACCAAAGGGGTTAACCTTACGTTTTTTTTCAAAAATCTTCAAAAATTTAGGTGGCCTTTTTATTACTTAAATCGACGTACTTAGATGCCTACTGCTGGATTCAGCTCTCAGAACCTGCCGGAATCCATCGAAACTGTGTAAAATCGCGAAAGAAATGGAAGCCAAATTGACCGCTTATGTGTTACGTTTAAAGCCAAATAAAATGAAAAATATCATACTTACGAAAAATCTGACTGCGTCATTCGAATTTTCTGATCAAAATACGGAAGAAACATTGAAAGAAGCTGCCGAATTCAACTTTTCATTTTTTGGGGTCAAAAAACACCAAAGGGGTTAACCTTACGTTTCTTTTCAAAAATCTTCAAAAATTTAGTTGGCCTTTTTATTACTTAAATCGACGTACTTAGATGCCTACTGCTGGATTCAGCCCTCAGAACCTCCCGGAATCAATCGAAACTGCGTAAAATCGAGAAAGAAATGGATGGCAAATTGACCCCTTATGTGTTACGTTTAAAGCCAAATAAAATATAAAATATCATACTTACGAGAAATCTGACTGCGTCATTCGAATTTTCTGATCAAAATACGGAAGAAACATTGAAAGAAGCTGCCGAATTCCACTTTTCATTTTTTGGGGTCAAAAAACACCAAAGGGGTTAACCTTACGTTTTTTTTCAAAAACTTCAAAAATTTAGGTGGCCTTTTTATTACTTAAATGGACGTACTTAGATGCCTACTGCTGGATTCAGCGCTCAGAACCTCCCGGAATCAATCGAAACTGCGTAAAATCGAGAAAGAAATGGATGGCAAATTGACCCCTTATGTGTTACGTTTAAAGCCAAATAAAATATAAAATATCATACTTACGAGAAATCTGACTGCGTCATTCGAATTTTCTGATCAAAATACGGAAGAAACATTGAAAGAAGCTGCCGAATTCCACTTTTCATTTTTTGGGGTCAAAAAACCCCAAAGGGGTTAACCTTACGTTTTTTTTCAAAAATGTTCAAAAATTTAGGTGGCCTTTTTATTACTTAAATCGACGTACTTAGATGCCTACTGCTGGATTCAGCCCTCAGAACCTCCCGGAATCAATCGAAACTGTGTTAAATCGCGAAAGAAATGGAAGGAAAATTGACCCCTTATGTGTTACGTTTAAAGCCAAATAAAATAAAAAATATCAAACTTACGAGAAATCTGACTGCGTCATTCGAATTTTCTGATCAAAATACGGAAGAAACATTGAAAGAAGCTGCCGAATTCCACTTTTCATTTTTTGGGGTCAAAAAACCCCAAAGGGGTTAACCTTACGTTTTTTTTCAAAAATGTTCAAAAATTTAGGTGGCCTTTTTATTACTTAAATCGACGTACTTAGATGCCTACTGCTGGATTCAGCTCTCAGAACCTGCCGGAATCCATCGAAACTGTGTAAAATCGCGAAAGAAATGGAAGCCAAATTGACCCCTTATGTGTTACGTTTAAAGCCAAATAAAATAAAAAATATCATACTTACGAGAAATCTGACTGCGTCATTCGAATTTTCTGATCAAAATACGGAAGAAACATTGAAAGAAGCTGCCGAATTCCACTTTTCAATTTTTGGGGTCAAAAAACACCAAAGGGGTTAACCTTACGTTTTTTTTCAAAAATCTTCAAAAATATAGGTGGCCTTTTTATTACTTAAATCGACGTACTTAGATGCCTACTGCTGGATTCAGCGCTCAGAACCTCCCGGAATCAATCGAAACTGCGTAAAATCGAGAAAGAAATGGATGGCAAATTGACCCCTTATGTGTTACGTTTAAAGCCAAATAAAATAAAAAATATCATAATTACGAGAAATCTGACTGCGTCATTCGAATTTTCTGATCAAAATACGGAAGAAACATTGAAAGAAGCTGCCGAATTCCACTTTTCATTTTTTGGGGTCAAAAAACCCCAAAGGGGTTCACCTTACGTTTTTTTTCAAAAATGTTCAAAAATTTAGGTGGCCTTTTTATTACTTAAATCGACGTATTTAGATGCCTACTGCTGGATTCAGCCCTCAGAACCTCCCGGAATCCAACGAAACTGTGTAAAATCGCGAAAGAAATGGAAGGAAAATTGACCCCTTATGTGTTACGTTTAAAGCCAAATAAAATAAAAAATATCATACTTACGAGAAATCTGACTGCATCATTCGAATTTTCTGATCAAAATACGGAAGAAACATTGAAAGAAGCTGCCGAATTCCACTTTTCAATTTTTGGGGTCAAAAAACACCAAAGGGGTTAACCTTACGTTTTTTTTCAAAAATCTTCAAAAATATAGGTGGCCTTTTTATTACTTAAATCGACGTACTTAGATGCCTACTGCTGGATTCAGCGCTCAGAACCTCCCGGAATCAATCGAAACTGCGTAAAATCGAGAAAGAAATGGATGGCAAATTGACCCCTTATGTGTTACGTTTAAAGCCAAATAAAATAAAAAATATCATACTTACGAGAAATCTGACTGCGCCATTTGTATTTTCTGATCAAAATACGGAAGAAACATTGAAAGAAGCTGCCGAATTCCACTTTTCATTTTTTGGGGTCAAAAAACACCAAAGGGGTTAACCTTACGTTTTTTTTCAAAAACTTCAAAAATTTAGGTGGCCTTTTTATTACTTAAATGGACGTACTTAGATGCCTACTGCTGGATTCAGCGCTCAGAACCTCCCGGAATCAATCGAAACTGCGTAAAATCGAGAAAGAAATGGATGGCAAATTGACCCCTTATGTGTTACGTTTAAAGCCAAATAAAATATAAAATATCATACTTACGAGAAATCTGACTGCGTCATTCGAATTTTCTGATCAAAATACGGAAGAAACATTGAAAGAAGCTGCCGAATTCCACTTTTCATTTTTTGGGGTCAAAAAACCCCAAAGGGGTTAACCTTACGTTTTTTTTCAAAAATGTTCAAAAATTTAGGTGGCCTTTTTATTACTTAAATCGACGTACTTAGATGCCTACTGCTGGATTCAGCTCTCAGAACCTGCCGGAATCCATCGAAACTGTGTAAAATCGCGAAAGAAATGGAAGCCAAATTGACCCCTTATGTGTTACGTTTAAAGCCAAATAAAATAAAAAATATCATACTTACGAGAAATCTGACTGCGTCATTCGAATTTTCTGATCAAAATACGGAAGAAACATTGAAAGAAGCTGCCGAATTCCACTTTTCAATTTTTGGGGTCAAAAAACACCAAAGGGGTTAACCTTACGTTTTTTTTCAAAAATCTTCAAAAATATAGGTGGCCTTTTTATTACTTAAATCGACGTACTTAGATGCCTACTGCTGGATTCAGCGCTCAGAACCTCCCGGAATCAATCGAAACTGCGTAAAATCGAGAAAGAAATGGATGGCAAATTGACCCCTTATGTGTTACGTTTAAAGCCAAATAAAATAAAAAATATCATAATTACGAGAAATCTGACTGCGTCATTCGAATTTTCTCATCAAAATACGGAAGAAACATTGAAAGAAGCTGCCGAATTCCACTTTTCATTTTTTGGGGTCAAAAAACACCAAAGGGGTTAACCTTACGTTTTTTTTCAAAAATCTTCAAAAATTTAGGTGGCCTTTTTATTACTTAAATCGACGTACTTAGATGCCTACTGCTGGATTCAGCCCTCAGAACCTCCCGGAATCAATCGAAACTGTGTAAAATCGCGAAAGAAATGGAAGGATAATTGACCCCTTATGTGTTACGTTTAAAGCCAAATAAAATAAAAAATATCATACTTACGAGAAATCTGACTGCGTCATTCGAATTTTCTGATCAAAATACGAAAGAAACATTGAAAGAAGCTGCCGAATTCCACTTTTCCTTTTTTGGGGTCAAAAAACACCAAAGGGGTTAACCTTACGTTATTTTTCAAAAATCTTCAAAAATTTAGGTGGCCTTTTTATTACTTAAATCGACGTACTTAGATGCCTACTGCTGGATTCAGCCCTCAGAACATCCCGGAATCAATCGAAACTGCGTAAAATCGAGAAAGAAATGGATGGCAAATTGACCCCTTATGTGTTACGTTTAAAGCCAAATAAAATATAAAATATCATACTTACGAGAAATCTGACTGCGTCATTCGAATTTTCTGATCAAAATACGGAAGAAACAATGAAAGAAGCTGCCGAATTCCACTTTTCATTTTTTGGGGTCAAAAAACCCCAAAGGGGTTAACCTTACTTTTTTTTTCAAAAATGTTCAAAAATTTAGGTGGCCTTTTTATTACTTAAATCGACGTACTTAGATGCCTACTGCTGGATTCAGCCCTCAGACCTCCCGGAATCCAACGAAACTGTGTAAAATCGCGAAAGAAATGGAAGGATAATTGACCCCTTATGTGTTACGTTTAAAGCCAAATAAAATAAAAAATATCATACTTACGAGAAATCTGACTGCGTCATTCGAATTTTCTGATCAAAATACGGAAGAAACATTGAAAGAAGCTGCCGAATTCCACTTTTCATTTTTTGGGGTCAAAAAACACCAAAGGGGTTAACCTTACGTTTTTTTTCAAAAATCTTCAAAAATTTAGGGGGCCTTTTTATTACTTAAATTGACGTACTTAGATGCCTACTGCTGGATTCAGCCCTCAGAACATCCCGGAATCAATCGAAACTGCGTAAAATCGAGAAAGAAATGGATGGCAAATTGACCCCTTATGTGTTACCTTTAAAGCCAAATAAAATAAAAAATATCATACTTACGAGAAATCTGACTGCGTCATTCGAATTTTCTCATCAAAATACGGAAGAAACATTGAAAGAAGCTGCCGAATTCCACTTTTCATTTTTTGGGGTCAAAAAACACCAAAGGGGTTAACCTTACGTTTTTTTTCAAAAATCTTCAAAAATTTAGGTGGCCTTTTTATTACTTAAATCGACGTACTTAGATGCCTACTGCTGGGTTCAGCGCTCAGAACCTCCCGGAATCAATCGAAACTGCGTAAAATCGAGAAAGAAATGGAAGGCAAATTGACCCCTTATGTGTTACGTTTAAAGCCAAATAAAATAAAAAATATCATACTTACGAGAAAGCTGACTGCGCCATTCGTATTTTCTGATCAAAATACGGAAGAAACATTGAAAGAAGCTGCCGAATTCCACTTTTCATTTTTTGGGGTCAAAAAACACCAAAGATTTCAAAAATCTTCAAAAACTTAGGTGGCCTTTTTATTACTTAAATCGACGTACTTAGATGCCTACTGCCGGATTCAGCGCTCAGAACCTCCCGGAATCAATCGAAACTGCGTAAAATCGAGATAGAAATGGATGGCAAATTGACCCCTTATGTGTTACGTTTAAAGCCAAATAAAATATAAAATATCATACTTACGAGAAATCTGACTGCGTCATTCGAATTTTTAGATCAAAATACGGAAGAAACATTGAAAGAAGCTGCCGAATTCCACTTTTCATTTTTTGGGGTCAAAAAACCCCAAAGGGGTTAACCTTACCTTTTCTTTCAAAAATGTTCAAAAATTTAGGTGGCCTTTTTATTACTTAAATCGACGTTCTTAGATGCCTACTGCTGGATTCAGCCTACAGAACCTCCCGGAATCAATCGAAACTGTGTAAAATCGCGAAAGAAATGGAAGGAAAATTGACCGCTTATGTGTTACGTTTAAAGCCAAATAAAATAAAAAATATCATACTTACGAGAAATCTGACTGCGTCATTCGAATTTTCTGATCAAAATACGAAAGAAACATTGAAAGAAGCTGCCGAATTCCACTTTTCCTTTTTTGGGGTCAAAAAACACCAAAGGGGTTAACCTTACGTTATTTTTCAAAAATCTTCAAAAATTTAGGTGGCCTTTTTATTACTTAAATCGACGTACTTAGATGCCTACTGCTGGATTCAGCCCTCAGAACATCCCGGAATCAATCGAAACTGCGTAAAATCGAGAAAGAAATGGATGGCAAATTGACCCCTTATGTGTTACGTTTAAAGCCAAATAAAATATAAAATATCATACTTACGAGAAATCTGACTGCGTCATTCGAATTTTCTGATCAAAATACGGAAGAAACAATGAAAGAAGCTGCCGAATTCCACTTTTCCTTTTTTGGGGTCAAAAAACCCCAAAGGGGTTAACCTTACCTTTTTTTTCAAAAATGTTCAAAAATTTAGGTGGCCTTTTTATTACTTAAATTGACGTACTTAGATGCCTACTGCTGGATTCAGCGCTCAGAACCTCCCGGAATCAATCGAAACTGCGTAAAATCGAGAAAGAAATGGATGGCAAATTGACCCCTTATGTGTTACGTTTAAAGCCAAATAAAATATAAAATATCATACTTACGAGAAATCTGACTGCGTCATTCGAATTTTCTGATCAAAATACGGAAGAAACATTGAAAGAAGCTGCCGAATTCCACTTTTCATTTTTTGGGGTCAAAAAACCCCAAAGGGGTTAACCTTACGTTTTTTTTCAAAAATGTTCAAAAATTTAGGTGGCCTTTTTATTACTTAAATCGACGTACTTAGATGCCTACTGCTGGATTCAGCCCTCAGAACCTCCCGGAATCAATCGAAACTGTGTAAAATCGCGAAAGAAATGGAAGGCTTATTGACCCCTTATGTGTTACGTTTAAAGCCAAATAAAATAAAAAATATCATACTTACGAGAAATCTGACTGCGTTATTCGAATTTTCTGATCAAAATACGGAAGAAACAATGAAAGAAGCTGCCGAATTCCACTTTTCATTTTTTGGGGTCAAAAAACACCAAAGGGGTTAACCTTACGTTTTTTTCAAAAATCTTCAAAAATTTAGGTGGCCTTTTTATTACTTAAATCGACGTACTTAGATGCCTACTGCTGGATTCAGCTCTCAGAACCTCCCGGTATCAATCGAAGCTGTGTAAAATCGCGAAAGAAATGGAGGGCAAATTGACCCCTTATGTGTTACGTTCAAAGCCAAATAAAATAAAAAATATCATACTTACGAGTAATCTGACTGCGTCATTCGAATTTTCTCATCAAAATACGGAAGAAACATTGAAAGAAGCTGCCGAATTCCACTTTTCATTTTTTGGGGTCAAAAAACCCCAAAGGGGTTAACTTTACGTTATTTTCAAAAATCTTCAAAAATTTAGGTGGCCTTTTTATTACTTAAATCGACGTACTTTGATGCCTACTGCTGGATTCAGCCCTCAGAACCTCCCGGAATCAATCGGAACTGTGTAAAATCGCGAAAGAAATGGAAGTCAAATTGACCCCTTATGTGTTACGTTTAAAGCCAAATAAAATAAAAAATATCATACTTACGAGAAATCTGACTGCGTTATTCGAATTTTCTGATCAAAATACGGAAGAAACATTGAAAGAAGCTGCCGAATTCCACTTTTCATTTTTGGGGTCAAAAAACACCAAAGGGGTTAACCTTACGTTTTTTTCAAAAATTTTCAAAAATTTAGGTGGCCTTTTTATTACTTACATCGACGTACTGAGATGCCTTCTGCTGGATTCAGCACTCAGAACCTCCCGGTATCAATCGAAGCTGTGTAAAATCGCGAAAGAAATGGAGGGCAAATTGACCCCTTATGTGTTACGTTCAAAGCCAAATAAAATAAAAAATATCATACTTACCAGAAATCTGACTGCGTCATTCGAATTTTCGGATCCAAACACGGAAGAAACATTAAAAGAAGCTGCCGATTTCCACTTTTCATTTTTTCGTGTCAAAAAACACCAAAGGGGTTAACCTTACGTTGTTTTCAAAAATATTCAAAAATTTAGGAGGCCTTTTTATTATTTAAATCGACGTACTTAGATGCCTACTGCTGGATTCAGCCCTCAGAACCTCCCGGAATCAATTGGAACTGTGTAAAATCGCGAAAGAAATGGAAGGCAAATTGACCCCTTATGTGTTACGTTTAAAGCCAAATAAAATAAAAAATATCATACTTACGAGAAATCTGACTGCGTCATTCGAATTTTCTGATCAAAATACGGAAGAAACATTGAAACAAGCTGCCGAATTCCACTTTTGATTTTTTGGGGTCAAAAAACACCAAAGGGGTTAACCTTACGTTTTTTTCAAAAATCTTCAAAACCTTAGGTGGCCTTTTTATTACTTAAATCGACGTACTTAGATGCCTACTGCTGGATTCAGCCCTCAGAACCTCCCGGAATCAATCGAAACTGCGTAAAATCGAGAAAGAAATGGATGGCAAATTGACCCCTTATGTGTTACGTTTAAAGCCAAATAAAATAAAAAATATCATACTTACGAGAAATCTGACTGCGTCATTCGAATTTTCTGATCAAAATACGGAAGAAACATTGAAAGAAGCTGCCGAATTCCACTTTTCATTTTTTAGGGTCAAAAAACACCAAAGGGGTTAACCTTACGTTTTTTTTCAAAAATCTTCAAAAATTTAGGTGGCCCTTTTATTACTTAAATCGACGTACTTATATGCCAACTGCTGGATACAGTCCTCAGAACCTCCCGGAAGCAATCGAAGCTGCCGAATTCCACTTTTTATTTTTTGGGGTCAAAAGCACCAAAGGGGAAAACCTTACGTTTTTTTCAAAAATCTAAAAAAATTGTGGTGGCCTGTTTATTACTTAAATGGAAGTACTTAGATGCCTACTGCTGGATACAGCCCTCAGAACCTCCCGGAATGAACGGAAACTGTGTAAAGTCGCGAAACAAATGGAGGGCAAATTGACCCCTTATGTGTTACGTTTAAAGCCAAATAAAATAAAAAATATCATACTTACGAGAAATCTGACTGCGCCATTCGAATATTCTGATCAAAATGCGTAAGAAACAGTGAATGAAGCTGCCGGAAACCACTTTTCATCTTCTGGGGTCAAAAAACACCAAAGGGGTGGGCTAACCTTACGTTTTTTTCAAAAATCTTAAGAAAGTTACGTGGCCTTTTTATTACTTAAATTGACGTACTTAGAAGCCTACTGCTGCAAATAGCCCTCAGAACCTCGATCAGGGGTGGGCAAAATACATCCAAATGAGTATTTAAAATACAAAATACAAGATACATTGAAAACGTGTATTTAAAATACAAAATACAAAATACATTTGAAATATGTATTTAAAATACAAAATACAAAATACAGTATTTAAAATACAAAATATTACAGTATTTAAAATACAAAATACATATAGTCGCCTTTTAAATTTTAATGCCCTGTTAACTTTTATTATGAAATTGGCCCGAAGTACAAACATATTTTAATTTTTAAATAATGAATTGCCTTTTAGAAAAACAAGCGTTTCAAATGTTTGATCACTTAATGCTCCTCTAGTTGGAGAATGAATCATACCTGCAAAAGAAAATAATCTTTCTACAGGAGCAGAAGAACACAAGCTTGTGTTATACTTAATAAATGCGTTTTTAATATTGGGGTACTTATCCAAACTAGAAAAGCATTTGCTTTTGTCGTTAAAAAACGTGATGACTTCGAACTCTGCATTCGCGGCATTATCGAAACATTCAATGTTTTGTTGGGGAGTTTTTGATAATACAAGAAAATCGTCATCGTCGTGAAAATTATTCGTAGTAGTCAAAGTAAAACAATTATTCATTTTCATGAATTTCGCTATTGTCGTAGTACAAAGAATTTTTATTCTGTTTCTGGCAGTTTCAGTTACTGTTTCAGGCAGCCATCGAAGTTTAAAGTTTGGATGGAAACATGTAGCAATGATGGCATCATCTATTTCTTCCGATAAATTAAAAAACTTCTCAAAACGCTGATTTAAATTATTCATTAACTCACTTGTTAAAACAACCACGTGAGATGATGCTTGGGAGTCTATCAGATTCTGCATTCTAATTTTTAATGAAAATATTGTTGGAAGCAGCTGTCCATAATAGCAATTATTTTGTGCTTGAAGACAATCCAAAGCACATGCTATTGGTCTCATTATACTGCAAAATTCTTGCAAATATTCAATTTCTTGTTCTTTAAATTTATTGCTTAAAGAAAGCTTTTCGAATAAAATATTCAGCTGATCTTTATGTTTTAAAAGATTATCAATAGAATCAAACATCGAGTTCCATCTAGTTGGGCAAGGGTATATTAATTGACAACCAATAACTTCCTGAATTATTTCAGAACTTTTAGGTCTCTGCGAGGAATTCCATAATGTGGTACACTTAGCAATGGCAGGATGATGAGTTCTAGAAGTCAATTTTGACTTTGTTATGGCTTTGTTAAAATCAGTTGTGCCCAGCAAACTTAAGGTATGACTTGCGCACCTTAAATGGTTTGGCAAATACATTGGAGAATTTTCTATTTCTATTGCTTCAATTTTATCAAACTGAAAATCATCTGAAAAAAAGATTTTCAGTAAATTATACGAATTGAAATTTATAATTACATATTATATAAAAAATTGATAATGTTTACCTTCATTGTACAAATTAAAATCTGGAGAAGAAATTCCAAATTCCTTAAAGGCTTTTACAAAATTTGATCCGTTATCTGTGACGGTCGATATCAATTGTTCTTGTTTTAAATTAAATTCAGAACTAATTTCAAATAGCATTTCTGCAATTTTTTCATATGAATGAGTTCCTTTAAACCTTCTGCAAGCTAATATACAGCTCTTTCGAACAAGAGTGTCAACGTCAATCTAAAAATGTACATAAAATATAATATGGATTAAAATCTTTAACGAAACAATATTGTTAAAACTTTTAATATTTACCCAGTGGCCAGTAACGCCCATAAAGCTTCTGTGCTTTGTCGACCATATATCGGCTGTTGTTGAAATATATTTGACATCTTTCAAAATTTCTTTTAATTTTACACACATTTTCCTATGATCATCATCAATTTTTCTTCCCAGCGTACGTCGTGACATTATTTGTATTTCTGGTTGAAGATCTAGAATTAGTTTTCTAAAATTTTCGTCTTCAACCGTCGATAATGGTTTCATGCTATTTACAATGTAATCGATAACATTTTGATTGAAAGTGTCCTGCTTTGAAAATTTACTGGTGTAATTTTCAATTTTGACCTGCTTTAATTTTTTACCATCCAGATCAACCTCACATTTTCGTTTATTTCTTTTGCCAGAAACTTTGTTATCTATTTTAAAATTCTCAAATTCTTCCAATATTTCAGGATGTAATCTCTAAAAAATAAAAATATTGATAACTCTTATTTGTAGATTATTAAAATAATTAATAATAATTTTAAAACTTCGTAAATTTGCATAATTAAGGTTGAGCGATAGACATGATGTGATTTGTGATAAGTTATAGAATTAAAATTTTACAGGAATCAAATATAACCGTTTTACATCAACATTGTGGCGTCATACTTGATTAATATGACTCTGAATGTAGACATAAAATTTTGATTTAAGAATAAATCTTATATATTTTGTTAAGGCCTACAACCTACAAGGCTACAATAAGTTACTGTCCTCAAATGAGGACGCTGGTACTTAATGGGTTAATATTAAATTATTAAATTATCAAAAAATGCTTTACTTACCTTTAAATGAGTTTTAAAATTTGTAGTACTTTTCACCGTTCCACTAATTGTCGTCGTTTTATTTTTGCTGGTCAAACATAATTGACAAACAGCTTTTACGTTGCCATCTTCGTGTTCACTTAATATTTTAAAATATTTTCCGTTTAAAATTGCAGGTAAAACAGAAGTTTTAGCAGAGTCATTTTGAAGTTCTACTATGTTACTCGTCGAATCCATAATTAATGCGAATTATTTATAGTTACTTGCTTACTTCACTCAACAAATCTACAAATCAAATAAAATAATCTACAATTAAATATTAAACCTATACTTACAATTCTTACCAGCGTGTCGTTTGAGGTTAGATTCCTTCAAGTTTCCAATTCAGTTTGTTTCTTATTGCTACACTACTCGTATTTATACTAAAAATCATCTGGTACTGAATTGCCAACCACAAATTTCACTTGTAGTTGGCAAAACTTAAATTCAAATTTAAAAAAACGCTAAATTTAAATTCAAATTCAAAAACCGACACAATTTGTATTTGAAATACAAAATTTGAAATAAAATACAAAATACAAAATACAAAATACACAAAATATTTGTATTTAAAATACCAGATACAAAATACATTAAAATTTGTATTTTAAATATAAAATACAAGATACAAAATGTATTTTAAATACGTATTTCAAATACATGTATTTGAAATACTGCCCACCCCTGACCTCGATGAATCAGTCGATACTGTGTAATATCTCGAAACAAATGGAGGGCAAATCGACCCCTTGTGTGTTACATTTAAAGCCAAATAAAATAAAAAATATCATACTAACGAGAAATCTCACTGCGCCATTCGAATTTTCTGATCAAAGTACGTAAGAATCAGTAAGCACTCATCGAAACATGGCTCTCGTTGTTGGGTACTTGTTTATATTGATTTATCTTTGAATTATTACAATTCTCTGAAGCTAGAATAAGCTGCGGCCATAATAACCATAAGGTTATGAGTGAGGTTCAACGCTCAACACCCTCTGTGCTGTCCTTAAAACATGTCATTTCGACCCCTTCGGAAAGTGCTCCGTAGAACACCCCGTGTTTACTATTTGAATTTATAATCAGGTAAAAAATCAAATCAATATTTTCAAGAATTCAACTATATGATACTGATGAGACCTAAAAAGGTCGAAATATGTCTATCGTTGTTGGGTTCTTGATTATATTGATTTAACTTTGAATGATCTTTTGATATTCTCCTTTCTCAAGATTTCCTTGAGTTTCTTAAAATTTCTTAGGATTGTTTACATTTCTTCGGATTTCCTATTTACTAAAATAATCTAGAATTTCCCGAGATTATCTTGAAATTCTTAAAATTTTCATAAATGTTTAAAAATTTTCTAAGATTCTAAAACTCTTTGAGATTTTCTGGAATTTCTACGAATATCTTCAGATTTCTCTTCAGGGGATGGTAACGGCGCTATCTAACCTCCCGTCATGACTAATCAAAACTAACAAAATCTACAACAAAAATTTTTAATTTCAAAAATATACCTAAATTTTTATCAAAATATATTTATTTACTTCTTCCTCACTAACTTCGCTTACCCTCACCATGAACTTTGCCTGGATCCGCCTTTAATTTCCGAACTAGTTCCACTCTAAAGAATTCCAGAGATTGTCAAGGAAATTTCAAATAAGTGTACACAAATTTTTCGAGATATTTACCTCTTGAATTTTATTATTACTCGTAAACCCATCTCAAATCGAAACTAATATAGAAAACAGCAATTTTCTAAGTTTTATAGATGATAATTTGATATACTAATTTCTAAATTCTATACTATTTTCACTGCATATTTAATTTTCAAACTATCTTAGTAATAGTTTCTTGCAAATTTATTTCACCCACTGAGCTAGATAAAAATAAATAATTAGTTTTTTTTAAGAGTTTCCTTTTTAAAATTATAAGAGCTAGCAAATTACACTATACAATATGTATAGCTTATTTGAGCTTATGAAATAAATTAACAATTTGCATTTTAGTCATGGCTTATTTATAAAAGCAGAATTTTATTTTTTTTATTAGAAGTCATAACCATTTGAATTACTAAAATTTATTCTCAAGTCTCTTACTTTAGAAATGTAAACTTCAAGAACTCTAGAATCCATTTTAACCGGAAGGGATTTAAAATAAAGTTCTTCATAAATCACTATCATTAAATGAAATATTACTGTGCTTAATAACTATAATATAAATAAATTATTTACAATAACATTCTTACAAGTACGAAATTCACTATTTCACTAATTAGTCAAAATCTGTTTCTTACTTTCTGAATAATAAAATTATAAAAAATGAATTGTGGTAGCGTGCAAGGCTGCGTAACCTCTTGAACGGATAAAAAGATCTTACTTTCGGCGAGAGAAAATATAATTTTTAAATTTTAAATATTTTTTTATTATGTTAACATTTAAAAATGCAAAATTTGCTAAGGAGCAGCCAATCAAATTTATTTAAATTTACTTTTTATTTTGGATAAAAACTTGAAAATATTCGACGGCTTAACGAAATCCCGAGCGACTACCATAACTTTAGTTTTTAAAAGATGTAATACTACTTGCATGAAAAATACAAACGAGTTTCATTCTCAAAGGAATCCATCTATGAAATATTGTTTTATAAAAAAATAAAGTTATTGCCTTGAAAATTAATCTACTGTTGAGGCGGTTTTCAAATTGAAAATATTAGAAATTGAGAATGAGAAGCTCCAGTTTTGGAATCATTGATATTGATTATAGTATACTCGAGAACGCCTGACTTACATTTTATTATTCAGTAAAATTTTACTGCGTTTCATTGTGCGTTTGCTGTTTTAGTCATTTTCCAAAACTGCCTGTTGTTTTAAGCGTAGATATAATACTCTTGATCCTGATGGTAACCGAAGGAAGCGTACTAATAATAAGTAATTGTGTTTCCTTTGTGTTAAAGATTTTTAAATTAGCAATATAACCAGCAACAAAACGAACGAAAAATCTCCTACGACGCTTTCTAAAGTACATTTCTATAAATTATTTTACTTGTTGAATTATTTAATTGATTAAATTTTTGGGGACCCAAAAATTCAAATCGGATATTTTCATTGCTTCTGACGTGGTTTGGGCAGATAAATCGAATGCTGCAGTCAGATTTTTCGTAAGTATGATATTTTTTTATTTATGGAGCTTTAAAGGTAAGAAATTTGGGGTGAATTTGCCCTAATCTTATTTCTCAATTTTACACGGTTTTCATTGCTTGCGCGAGGTTCTGGCTTTGGTTTCAAGCACTGGGCATCGAAATACGTCGATTTAACGAAAATCGCAAAAATCGAAGAATTAACTTATAAAATCGTCAACAAATACTAATTAGACTTGATACTAATTTATACTAAAATTAAATAAAAAATTGTAAAAAATAAAAATAATTCCAAATAACAAAAAAAAAGCTGCAATCCGTTAATAAGAAATGGCGCATTTTCGTTGTGGATTTGAAACGTTTTCCATTCTTTCATTGTGTCGTTGAATTTCTTTAGAACTTTTAAAGCACTTGAAAACCTAAAGAAACTTACTACTAATCTTTCTATTAATTTTTGTCGCGCTATATTGAAAAGCTTTTCCGATTTAGAAAAGTTTTATCGAGTTAGTGAACAATAAAGCGTAACCTAATCAAATCTTTGATGCGAAAAATCTGGAAATGGTCGCACTCATTATTAATGGTATAAAAAAATTCAATTGGGTAAATTTACTTTATTATTTTACAACCACTTACATTAATTTAATCTAATTAATTAATTACAGAAATTTAATTAAAACAAGTTGACAGTGTTAATAACCTTACACAACTGTTTAACATAATTTATTGTAAACTTAAATATTTTTTAAAAAACTTTTTTATGAATCTCCTACGGCGCTTTATGTAAAATGATTTGTATCTTAAAAATTACAAAGTGAAACATTCTTGTAATGTCGGAGTTTTCCAAATTAAGTTAAATTTACTAGATGTAAAGCTTAGTAACTCTGGAATCCTAAACTGTCATTACCTCATTACATTTGGCTCTTATTCAGTCGCGGGGTTAGAAGTGGGTGCATTTGCGAGATGGGTTAATTTTTAATCTTAAAAACTGCAGTGCCCTGCCGGGTATAATTAAATTTCATACTTTTGTTATGTGCAAACATTCTGAGTTGACAGAATTTTAAAATGAAATGAATATTTCATCACAAGAAATGAGAGAGTCCAATTATTCAGGATCAAGTAAGTCAAGATTTGGAATCGATTTCTTATTCAAACAACGCTAAATTTAGAATGAGCATTCTAATGTAATTTCTTGTCATTTGTAAGAGCTACAAAAGTATATGCCACTTTTCCCTCTAGACTTGTTTTTCTAAAGATTTTTAATAAAAACTTCTTAAGATATAAACAAAACTAAATATTTATAAAATTTGAATGTACTTTTTTGACTTAGCTTCTGATTACGAATTGCTCAATTCATAATTTTTATATTCAAAATTTCTTGAAAAAAATTAAAAAACGAAATTCTATTAAATTATAGTTTAATTTATATTAAAATTAAATAAAGTTATTTACCCAAGCTAATAAAATAGGACTGGAACTCTTCTATTAAATCGAGTGGCTTGTATCGTTTAATCTACTCGTTTGATTGTTTGAATCAAGTAAACTCATTGCTAGATTGTTTGGATGAACACTCAATCTTTGATGGTATCTTTCGCTAAAATTTACAATTTAAATGGTTAATTTTAGTGTTTTAAATAGTAATGCCAACTATCAACATTCACAATTATTCATCGACTTTTTGCCAATTAGCTTTACTTGGGGCGCTTTCCCACCTTTGAGAAAATAGCGTATTAAAGCTTAAGTGCAATACTTCAGTTAGTTCATGCAACAAAATTCCAAAGCCTTTATTTTTGCAAAGAATTGAACTTAGACTTCCTAGTTGAAAGCCTTTGGATTATTGTTGAAAATACTAACTGAATCATTGCATTGAAAAACTTTGAAAATTTATTAAATATAATATTTTATTTGACTTAAAAGTGAAGAAAAAATGTGATTTTTGCAATCTGAAATTTATTTTCGACTTTTACAATATTAGAAAGTTGGAAATCTGAGATTTTTTATGCTTTCTTACTAATTTCGATCTGCAAAATCAACTGGTGGTCGCAGATTCCACGTAAGTGGTTTATTTTTATTTTTATTTCACTTTAAAATGAAGAAATGTGATTTTCACAAACTGGAGTTATTTTCGAAATTTTACTAAAACTAAAAGTTGGAAATTTGAAACTTTTTTCATGCTTTCCTACTCAATTGGTCCTGATAAATCGACTAGCAGTTGCAGATTTCACGTACTTATCATAGTTTACTTTTTATTTGACTTTAAAGTGAAAAATGCGATTTTTGCAATCACTAATTTATTTTGCAATTTTACAAGAATTAAAAGTTGGAAATCTGTAACTTTTCTTTGGCGACTGGCGGTCGCACATTTTCCATGTTATGACTTAAGCCGACGGGTTTTAATGCGAGGACTAGGAAAAACTGGATTTAGATTGGGGAAAACGCCCGTAAGCAGCTCAAAATAAGATTCAAAAACTAAAACATCATCCGATTTCAGACTTTCAATTTTTGGAGTCAAAGGGCAGCAAAGAGTTAATTGATCAAAATGGTGAAAAATAGTGATTTTAGATTGCCCTTTTATGACTTAACCGACGTGTTTTAATACGAAAAATTCGTAAAACTGGACTTAAATGGGGAAAAACTGAGAATCAAAATGGGAATTTTCTATTTAAAGAAACATAAATCCTTAAATATCATGCATACGTAAAATCTGCCTGCGCCAATCGATTTATCTCGTCACAAGAAAAAGTCAAAAGAATTTCCGATTTCAGACTTCCAATTTTTGGGATCAAATGGCGGATGAGGGCAAATTCCCCAAAACTTGTTACGTTTTTATATATAAATATTTTACGAGAAATCTACGGCTTTAGAATTTTCTGTAAGAAACGGTGAAAACAGCTTCCGATTTCCAATTTTCATTTTTTGGGTCAAAAATGTAATCAATTTATTAATTTTAAAATTTTTTATAAAAAATTTAGTTGATCTTTTTACTAAGTAAGTACCTAGTGCTCGAAACACCCGCCCGGGCTTCCCCGAAACTCTAAAAACCGTCGAAAATTGAGAAATAAGATGAAGCCAAATTTATTTGACTTTTATGTGAAGAAATGGGTTTTTTGCAATCTGTAGTTTACTTCGAACATTTACCAAGTTTTGGAAGTTGGAAATCTTTAACGTATTTTATGAGTTCTTACTTATTTCGACGAGAAAATTCGATTGGAGGCGGTAGATTTTACTTAAATCTGATAATTAACTTTACACGTGGGTTTAAAGTGAAGAATTGCAATGAATGCTTACTCTGAGTTTATTTTGAAATTTGATATGGTGTTGGACGTTTCCGCTAGGCTCACAAGAGGTTTCCCAATTGTGCTTCGGTGCTGTCTTGTTCTAAAAATCGAAATTTCGATATCTGTAGCTAATTTACTTAATGGCTATGGAAATGTAAAGGGACTCCCGAAGATGGCTTCCCCGATGTTTAAACCGCAGACCAAAGTTTAGTACAGCTATACCAGATTATTTTACCAAATTATGCAATTCTTTGGCAAAACTTGTAGTAAAATTTCTTGCAATTCGTAGATACCTTTACGTTTTCGTCACTGACTTCATACATTAGAAATTTGTTCTCCATATCAGTGTTCTGGCATCCATGCAAATGTGTTAGATCTTGAAAGTGATATTTTATTATTGATTATTTTTTTATTTTTTTTATTTATTTTTATTTATTATTTTTATTTTTTAATCATATTTTACATTTTAGTATGAAAAAGTATAAAATAATTTTATACATATTTTTTCAGCGAAGTTTACCTATCATGAAAAGTATTGCTTGGAATGAAAAATTTTATAGAACCTTATTTGTAGAGAATTATCATATCTTTATTTTAGTATAGAAGTATTATGTTTGTAAAATTTATAGGAACCGAGAAAATCGTGAAGAACCATTTTGGAGCATCTTGACACTGTTGCCAAATGTTTGATGCGTTATTCAGGACACCAACATATAGTTATATAAAAAATTTCAGAGGACTAATAAATCTTCTTTTTCAGAGACTTATGTATTTAATATGGGAGAAAATTTGAATTGTTCCTGCGACTGGCTCAGCTGTGTGCCGGACCCATTGTATTGCGTCTTAAAAAATGCACCCACATTTTGATGAATTTTGAAAATCCGTTACCTTTCGTAAAAAGATATAATTTCGAAGACAATAGTATATTGTTTTATTAGGATGGCAAGATTAACTTTTCTTGTCTTGGTTATTTGGTTACCAAAAAATTAGCAAGAAAGTCTATCCCCGGCCTTACTCCAGGCAGAATTCGCGATGTGGTTGGGCGGCTGTTTCCAACACATACTGAACAACATGAAGAAAAAAGTCCCGAAAGGGCAGAAGCGACGCCTACAAACCACCCTAAGTTGTTTGACCACGGCGAACTTGAGGAGGCGGCAAAAAGGATGTCGGTTGGCAAGGCGCCCGGTCCGGATGGCATACCAACTGAAGTCATCCGGTATCTATGTAATGAGCATCCAGACACTATCCTAGGAGTGCTCAACAAGTGCCTTAAGAAGAGGTCATTTCCGAACATCTAGAAAAAGGCGAGACTGGTATTGCTCAGGAAGGGGGAAAAGCCACTCGAAAACCCCAGCTCTTACCGGCCGATCTGCCTTATAGACAGCATAGGAAAGCTGTTTGAGCGCCTTATCCTTGGCAGGCTGGAGAAGGAGATCACAACAACTGGAGGTCTCGCGGCAAACCAGTATGGCTTTGTTAAGGGCCGCTCCACGATCGACGCGCTGAGAAGAATCGCGGAACTCGCTGCGGAAGCAAATAGGGGCACAGGGAGAGCTCGCAAACTTTGCCTCATCGTTGCCCTTGATATCAAAAACGCATTTAATTCCGCGAGATGGTCTCTCATCATAAACAAACTAGTGAGAAGAGGCATCTCTGATTATCTCATAGATTTGCTGAAGAGTTATCTCAGCACCCGATCAATCTACGTCGAGGAGGAGCAGCTGAGAGAGGAGGTCAAGGTTACAAGTGGTGTTCCGCAGGGCTCCGTACTGGGGCCAACCCTGTGGAACTTAATGTATGACGGGGTTCTCCGCTTGCGGTTGCCCGATGGAGTGGAACTGGTGGGCTTTGCAGACGACCTAACCCTAATGGTGACAGCAAAAACGATAGATGAAGTAAAAAGAAAAGCCGAGGAAGCTATCCAAAAAATAATAGAATGGATAGAAAATCATGGATTAGAAGTAGTGCCCGAAAAAACGACGGCCATGTTAGCCATCGGAAGAAGACAGTTTGAGATTGAACTGAATATCAAGGGCAGGGAAGTAAAAGCTACTAAATCTATTAAAGTATTAGGAGTCCACCTGGACAAAAGCATGAAATTCGGTCCCCATATTGAAACTACTGCGGCAAAGGCCCTACAACTCTCCACAGCCCTCATGAAATTAATGCCAAATATGGGAGGGCCGAAGTAT
Source organism: Cantharis nigra (assembly GCA_958510845.1). Lineage (NCBI taxonomy): Eukaryota > Metazoa > Arthropoda > Insecta > Coleoptera > Cantharidae > Cantharis > Cantharis nigra. The sequence continues at coordinate 44,032,730 of OY294030.1, read as the reverse complement.
TGGAAACGAAGAGTCTTGGCGTAGGTGGTACATTCTGTGATACTGTATGGCGCACCGGTCTGGTACGAGGCAATGGAGGTTGACAGTTACCGCAAGAAGTTCGAAAGGGTGCAGAGAGCTGTTGCACTACGGGTGTGCTCGTCATATAGGACGGCGTCCGGAGAGGCCCTTCGGGTACTCGCGTGTCTCCCACCAATTGAGCTCATGGCGAGAGAAAGGAATAACAACTACCTTTCAGAAAAGACCACGGAAGCCAAGAGCAAAGCCAGAGAAGCACTACTTAACGAGTGGCAGAAGAAATGGGCAGCCAGTCCCAAAGGATCTTGGATAAGAAAACTAATACCAACCCTAAGACCATGGTTTGAACGAACGTTTGGAGAGATGAACTTCCGCCTCACACAGTTTTTCACGGGACATGGCTGCTTTAATGCTTACCTATACAGAATGGCACTAAGAAACGACGCTGAATGTCGTTATTGTCAAGAGGAGGACACCGCGGAGCACACGCTCTTTCACTGCTCCCGGTGGAAAGATATAAAGACTACCAACCCTAAGACCATGGTTTGAACGAACGTTTGGAGAGATGAACTTCCGCTTCACACAGTTTTTCACGGGACATGGCTGCTTTAATGTTTACCTATACAGAATGGCACTAAGAAACGACGCTGAATGTCGTTATTGTCAAGAGGAGGACACCGCGGAGCACACGCTCTTTCACTGCTCCCGGTGGAAAGATATAAAGACTAAGGCTGGAATCCAGCATTTGACGCCCGACACCTTAGTCGCAGAAATGCTGACATCAGAAACAAGATGGCTGCAAATATCAGCAGCAATAAACGAAATCATTGAAACAAAAGAGTCCGACGGAAGAAAGGAAGCAAGAGAACAGCGGCCAACCGCGACGGCCGCAAACTCATAAAAAGTAAAACAACAGAGTAAGGGCGCGTCGTCCATAGCAGAAGAAATGCTTAATAGCGAAACCTGCGGACTTCGAAGGAAGGTGGTTTTTAGTGGGTACAACCCCACACTACCAGCAGCACGGGCTGATGGTGTCTTGTTTAAGATTTTCCAAAACAAAAAAAAAAACTTTTCCTGTCTAGCGAGTTTTTCATTTGCGTGGTGAGTGGAACGATTGAGTAAAATTACTCAATTTTATTAAAATAATGTCACATTTCTTGTTATTTTTTTACCTGCCTCCGGCAGTTTTACTTTCGCAAAAACTATACGCCACGTGGTTTCATGTATGTCGCTAAGGAAAAGTTTGACTTTCGTGTTTAAAATCGATAATGAAACAGCTGACTTTCGTGACGTTTGGAGAAAAAATCTATTGTATTCACACATTATCAAAAGATATAAAAATTTTGAGAAAATGTATGTTAAATTTTGGTTATTATGTAATCTGTATGTTTTCAGAATGATGGTATTACACATACTGCAGCAAGAAGAAGTGAAAAGATTTCTTACATGCGCTTGAAATTAAATTAAGTGGAGAAATGGAAAAGTTCCGAAGAGCTTTGAAATGACTCCGAAAGGATGTTATAAGAAAACTTAAGTTGAGTATGTCATTTGTTTTATTAGTTGAAAAAATTATTTGCTTTAGTTGTTCGGAGTTTTTATTAAAGGTCGAAACCGCGGCGATACGCCGGTAGCCGTCGTCGGAGTGGCAGGAAATTTTTATATTTTTTCTGCAGTATATATATACAATGAAAGCAGAGAAATGGCAAACTTCAATAATTAACCAAAGCAAATATTAGATTAAGTGAGAATATAATTTGTGCTGCGTTTGCTGGCGTATTTCGGATGTGAAGTGCGGTGCGTGTAAATAAAGGAAACTGTTAAAATATTTTACTATTCTGAAACGGAATGGGATGTGAAAGCCGTCGTTAATTTGACGTCCCATTTTATAAGTTTCATGAAGTTGCCTTTTATTACCATGCAATTTAATCATCACTGCACGAGATACTTTGTAGTGAAAAGTATTGTCGAGATTGAAGTTGGGCGACAAAAACCTAAAATATTTTCTCTTGTGTAAACTTTGATAACGTAATTTTCAATGGAGTGCATGGTTTTACAAGCATACAGTTATAGCTTTATGTACTCAAGTGATGAACACATTGTTGAAACTTAAACGTATCATCTTGAGATTTTGAATTTTCACTCAATAACTTTCTTGTGCACTGTAGTTGTAATTTATTAATGTTGAGTGTTTTATGATAGGACCGACTAAGATTAATTAAATTTAAACCGCCATAGAGCAAGTGTAAAATATTTTCTCCACAAAAACGAACAAACTGAATTAAAATTTTATTTATTTTAATCGTATGTTGCCGTTCGTTGGTGGAAAATTCCCAGTTTGGCGTACTCTGGAGTATACTTGTTCGTGTAGTGTTTCCTTATCGAAATGAAACTTGCCAGAACTAGAATTTCTCTTAATTTCAACTTCCAATTAACTTTTATTGATCCGCAAGTTAAGATATTAGTGAAAAATAGGCACTAAAGGAGATGTAATAAAAGAATGAAGCATTAATAGCTGGATTTCAAAGAACATTTTGGTACGGTGGGCGGAACGCGTGTCAATATTGATTGAGAAGCTTTTCTATTTGTTTAAAAAAGAGAAAGTGACTTTTATAGATTTACGGCGAATGGAGAATGTTAGCAAAAACGCCGCCTAAAATTTATAAATATAAAAATGTAAAATAGACAATAAAATTTTCATGAGTGCCGATTTAGAATATTAAGATATAGGAAATAGATATACAGTAAACTTCAATAACTTAGATTTGTTTTCTTGTAGTATATTTTACGATCCAGGGTTTTCTACATAAAAAACCTTTCTAACTCAAGTGTTGATAAATGTCCACTTTATATTTGTTTTCAAGAGAAATATGCAGCTTGATCAAACAGATTGTCTTTTTATGAATTTTTATATATTTTTTTTATATCTAAAAGTCATTTCAAATCTCTTTGGAAACTTTTTGAAATCGTTCTATCATTTGAAAAATTCTAAATTTTATCAAAAATTATTTACAAAGAAACTTAACAAAGCGTAAAAACATTTCAAACAAAATCATAAAGTCAAAATTTTAATTAAAATCACTTTGAAAATTTTAAAAAGTGTAACGAAACCATTTTTGGCCAATTAAATTTGGATTTTAAAAGCTTTTCATTCGATAAAATAACCATTTCGAATCATGTAAACAAAAGTTACACTAATATCGGGCCTGGAAATAATATGCAAAAACTTTTCGAAATAACTTTCCACTCAAAACCGTGACAAACGTAAGAAGTACGAAAAATTGTAAAGAAACAATTTTATTGGAAAACTAAATTTACTAAGAAAAATTCTACTTTTTTATTACTAATAATATTATGGCGATCACACAATATTTACATAATATTGACCCAATATTGTGCTGATATATGTGCCGGCTCCTCTTCGGATGGAAACTAAACTTTTGTCACGTTCTTTTGCTGAATTTTAAATATTTCGAGAACTGTAATATTTACTGTAGAGGAAAAACTAAACATAATTTTGTCCGACATTTCATTTCCCGTAAAATCGATTTCTTGATACTTCGTTGAAACATTCACCCTTGTCGATTTAAATTTAAATTGATGAGTCAACGTCGTTGTTTTATTGTTTAACTTCTTTCAAGAACAGTTTCCGATCTCCCTGACGTTTGCGAGCCTCTCCTATGTCTATATTATTATAACCTGCAGGACAGTCGGCCTATCGGTCGCCCTGACCTTATAGTGCTTTGGTTGAATTACTTATAATTTAATTTAAATATTTTAATAAAACATCCGAAACCGCAGTTTGTCAATACAATTTTCCATTGTAGACCAATTTTAAAGCAATTTCGAAAACAGTGTTATTTTTTTATTTTCTGTGCTTATAAACCAATCCTAATATATAAAATCCTAGCATACTGCTGCTGTTCCTGCTACAGCGTGTCATTTTTTGGTGAAAAAAACACTCGGATTTGTCGATTTTTTACTAACCGAAAAATATATTAAACTAAGATTAGGACTAAAAATATTTGTCCAATATTCTAAATGAGTGGATATCTCGCGATATCTACTGGAGGGTGTTCCACACCCCCCAAACCCCCCCGGTTTACTTTTAATTTATTTATAATAATTTATAATTAATTTAATTTATAATAATTATAAAAATATAAAGTCAAAATTGTGCACCGGGGGGTCTGGGGGGTGTAGAACACCCTCCAGCACATATCGCAGTATATGTTCACCACCAGAACCCCCGCTTTACATTTTTAACTATAATTTTGACAGTTAATTTTCAAAGTAACGCAAAAGTTGCTGCTATTCCGAGCAGTAAGGCACTTAAATAAATGGTTTTTCCCTGGCAAAATTTGTAAAATTATAAATTCTCTATTTTCTCTAAATTCTGCGATATGTAATGGATGGTGTTCCACACCCCCATTTAGGCATATTGGGGTCCCAGAAGTGGAAAATCATCATTTCCAATAAATGTCTGTAAGTGTGTGTGTAGGTGTGTGTGTGTGTGGTCAAATTTGTGTGCGCTCTACCTCAACAAGTTACAGGAATTATGACTTTTAATTTATTTATAATAATTATCAAAATAATATAAAAATATAAAGTAAAATTGTAAACCGGGGAGTCTGGGGGGTGTGGAACACCCTCCAGTATATATCGCAGAATTTGGAGAAAATAGAGAATTTATAATTTTACAAATTTTGCAAGAAAAAAAACATTTATTTAAGTGCCTTACTGCTCGGAGTAGCAGCAACTTTTGCGTTACTTTGAAAGTTAACTGTGAAAAGTATAGTTAAAAATGTAAACCGGGGGTACTGGTGGTGAACATATCCTGCGATATGTACTGGAGGGTGTTCCACACCCCCCAGACCCCCCGGTTTACATTTAATTTATTTATAATAATTATAAAAATAATATAAAAATATAAAGTAAAATTGTATACCGGGGGGTCTGGGGGGTGTGGAACACCCTCCAGTACATATCGCAGAATTTGGAGAAAATAGAAAATTTATAATTTTACAAATTTTGCCAGGGAAAAACATTTATTTAAGTCAAAACTGTCAAAATTATAGTCAAAAATGTATACCAGGGGTTCTGGGGGTAAAGATATCCTGCGATATGTACTGGAGGGTGTTCCACACCCCCCAGACCCCCCGGTTTACTTTTAATTTATTTATAATAATTATAAAAATAATATACAAATATAAAGTAAAATTGTATACCGGGGGGTTAGGGGGTGTGGAACACCATCCATTACATATCGCAGAATTTAGAGAAAATAGAGAATTTATAATTTTACAAATTTTGCCAGGGAAAAAACATTTATTTAAGTGCCTTACTGCTCGGAGTAGAAGCAACTTTTGCGTTACTTTGAAAATTAACTGTCAAAATTATAGTCAAAAATGTAAACCAGGGGTTCTGGGGGTAAACATATCCTGCGATATGTACTGGAAGGTGTTCCACACCCCCCAGACCCCCCGGTTTACTTTTAATTTATGTATAATAAATTTAATTTATAATGATTATAAAGATATAAAATCAAAATTTGAAACCGGGGGGTCTGGAGGGGGGGTCGGTGAAACACCCTCTAGTACATATATCGCGGGATTTCCACTCTTTTAGAATGCTTGGAGAAGCTAAGGAATTTATAATTTTACAAATTTCACCAGGAAAAACCGGGAAACTTGAATTTTTAAGCAAAAGTGAGAGAAATTTAAAAATTTGGCTAGAGAATATTAAATCACGCTAAGAGTTAAAGATAGGCATAATAAAAGAAAACAAATTAAATACTGAAAGAGTTGAGAAGAGTTTCCTAGTCAGGTGTTTTAATAATTTCTTAAAAAATGGTTTGCTTGGAGAGACTTGGTGGTTGCGTGTAATTACATATATTAATATAAAATATATGTAATGTATAAAAATCATTAAACCATGTCGGTAATAGAATTTTATCTTCTGCATTATGTGAAACCGAGCTTTCATAAATTTTCGATTTTATTTGCCATTCAAACTGCATTATCCGATTTAATAGTTTTCATTGTTATATCATGGAAACTATAAAATAGGTTTAGTTAAATTTTAAAATATAAAAGTCTATTGTGCTGGTATCGGGTATTTTATAAAAAATTTAAAGGCGATTATGATGCTTTAAAATTGGAACATTATATTTGCAAATAGAATGAAGTAACAACATTTTGAGTAGGTACAGCATTCACAGCGATAAAATGGAAAGTCGACTAGGAGATGAAAATTTATTTCTGTAATTTATTAAACTTGCGTCGTCGCGTGGCTTATCCCTTGCTTATATTTCCATTAAAAATCAATCAAATTTGAAAAATTCGAATTTCGGTGCCTTTTACCTTCCTCAGATCAAAACGATATTAATTAGACAAGACTAACAGACCTTATCGAAGCAAAAAATAAAGCTTCGCTTTGTTTTAATTAAAACAGATTTTACTGTTAATTAAATCTCAGATTATTAATGTTTTTGCACAAAAGTTAGAAAATTGAAACTTAATTAATTATAACAAAATAAAACTCGAGTGATTAAAAGCGCATCGAGTTATGTGCTTAATTACTTACGTACATATGGTTTACGTCAATTTATAAATAGCGTAGCTTACATTTAGTTTACGTTTATGTGAATTACCATCAACGCTGCGTAATTTATTAATTAAGCTTAAAATATCGAAGTTGGGAAGCGTATAACAACATGTAAAATATTATAATGCTTTTCTGTAGGGTGGATATCGAAGCTAATATTTGTAAATCCTTCGATTTAGTAAGAGGCACGGTATCGAAAACTGTTTAAAAATTAACAATTTTACATTCGATAAAATTGCACATTTAACACCAAATCATTTTTCTGGGTGAAGAGTGAAAATCATATTTTAATATCCACTGTTTTTTCTTATAGAAAAATTTTATTTTAGTTTCATAATTATTTAAATATTAAATAAAAAAATATAATTGTTACAGGTTAGTAAAACCCAATTAACATTTGATTGTCTTTCTGAATTATATATAATTAATAAAAGTCAAGTTTTAAATTAATTTTGAAATGCATTTGTGGATCATAAATGTAAATGTTAACCAGTACAATAAATTTTTAAAATTTAAATAACCATGACTGCTCGCCCATAATAAAATTTTATTATCTCTTTACAAATATTTGTACAATCTGTTTTTCGCAATTTGATTTTAAACGTTTACGTTATAAAAATGTAATCGCAAATTTGAATTTTATAAAGTATTCTTCGCCTTTAAGTTTTTAATGTTATTTATTCGGGAATAAAACTATAACAAATAATATGTAAATCACAGCTAGAACGAATGGAAATAATATTGTTTAACTCAAATGATAATAAAATTATAAAAATCTACAAGAAACATAAACTAAAATTAATTAAATATTCTAAAGATTATTTATTTAAATCAACGTTTGTTTTCTAAATAAATAAATGAATTCAAAAGTATCTAGCTCAATATAAAAAAATTGTGTATATACGAATAATACGAATTCGTATTCGTAAGTTTTTTTTATTAATTTAAAGAAAGTATATGCAATCCAGATTAACGAATTTTTGTAATTCAGTATATTATAATAATTTTTTTATAAATTTTTCTTATTTATAGTCGGATAACTCATTGATTTAATTTATTTCAAAAAATCTGATTTTTTAAAATTATTTTTAATTTTTAAGTTATTATAAGACATTTTGCTGCTGAATTAATAAGATTTAATGGAAAAAAAGAACAATAAAGAAAAAAAAACGATTGTTAAACCTAGATGAGTTGCAATTTTTTAAACTGTGACTAATTTATAATTATTCTGCGTAATTTAAAATTATATGTTATCTATAATTTAATTAGCAAATCTTATACCTTTAGACATTATATTATAGATTATTATACAGTAAAATTTGACTAATTCGAAAGCTTTTTAGATATTTAGAATTCGTGGTTATTTGGAACTTTTTCTAGGTTTATTGAATTTGATAAAACCGCACTAGTTGGAATTGTTTTCAGTGGTCTCTTCAGCTTCAGCTAATACCAGTTGTTTTGCCATGATTGTGTTTAATTTTTTTAATAAATTATTTATAGCTTTCGCACGGGCGCGTCGTCTCTTCTAAATCTTTTGTTATTTTTGATATAATGTTCATCAGATCTCTATCCTGAAATTTTTTATAGAGAATTAAATGATGAATGGGCTCCATATTTCTTTTAAAAATTTTTCATTCCGAAAATCACTCTTAAATAATAAAATATAAAATACATTTTTTTTATTAGTTTTAATTCTAATCCATATGAAACGAAAGCCTAATTAAATAGCTTCAAAGTTATTATTTAATCACCCTTGAAGGACAAACAGAACCGGAGAAACGATTTATTTAAGTGAAGCATATTAGTATCGTAATTCACTTAAAAATCAAAAATCGAAATTATTTTTTCTTGCAGTCTTTCGCGTCGAATGGTAACCGGCAAGAGCGAGTTTGTGGGCAATGTAAAGTTTAACACGATTGCAAATTTAGAAAAATACCTTGCGGTATCCCGAGTCGAATGGTATCCCACAGAGGGGTGGATTGCAAAAATTTACTCCGATTGCCGCAAAGAAAAGATAGAATTTGCTTATCTTTTTCAAATATTGATTCTTCGAAACGATTTTGTTTCCACTTGTAGGGCCAATTCATTTCCGTCGTTAAATTTTCCAAATTTTGTAAAAACATTTTGTCGAAAAGTAACCAGGGCTACCCCCTTAAAATTTTTTTTTAAATTTTGTGTCCGTTTTACGGCTTTACCGATTTAAATGAGAAACAAAGAACTACATCGATATTCTAGCAATCCACCCCACCGTCTCGAAGCCGTTTCAAAATTAAAAATAGGTCCAAAAATAAGGCCGCTACGGCCGAAATAAGAAAATGTCATATTTTAACGGCATTTTTTTTCAATGCGAATGGCTTCATTTTTGTTCTTGACGAATTCTTTTAAGAACGGTTCTTTACACCAACCAAACGACGAAATGTCTAGACGCGAAAATTTTCGTTTAAAATATCGGCCTTTTTTGCAGTTAACAAAAAATGTTAATTTTAAGCCCTTCGGGCGCTGTTTTCGAAAAAGGTCAAATTAACTTTTCGGTTTCTTTCAACGAGTAGCTGTTATCGATCTGAATAAAAATGTATTTTTAAAATTTGAGAAAAATCGATCGGCTCGAAAGTAGTCGGACGCCTAACTTTGCGACGGAGGAGAAACCGCTAATTCACCCCGAATTTCTTACCTTTAAATCCCAATAAATGAAAAAGCTTCATACTTACGAAAACACTGGTTGCGGCATTCGAATTATCTGCCCAAACCACGTGAGAAACAATGAAAATATCGGATTTGAATTTTTGGGTCCCAAAAAATTTAATCAATTAACATTCATGAATCTTCAATTTTAGATAAAAAATTTATTTTGTCTTTTTATTACCTAAATCGACGTATTTCGATGCCCAGTGCTCGAAACCATCGCCAGAGCTTCGCGCAAGCAATGAAAACGGTCGAAAATTGAGAAACAAGATTAGGGTAAATTCACCCCGAATTTCTTACCTTTAAAGCCTCATAAATAAAAAAATATCATACTTACGAAAAATTTGGCTGCGGCATTCGAATTACCTGCCCAAACCACGTAAGAAACAATGAAAATATCGGATTTGAATTTTTGGGTTCAGAAAAATTTAATCAATTAACATTCATGAATCTTCGATTTTTGAAATTTTCGATATTAAATTTATTTTGTCTTTTTATTGTCGAAATCGACGTATTTCAATGCCCAGTGATCGAAACCATTGCCAGAACCTCGCGCAAGCAATGAAAACCGTGGAAAATTGAGAAATAAAATTAGGACAAATTCACCCCGAATTTCTTACCTTTAAAGCTCCATAAATAAAAAAATATCATACTTACGAAAAATTTGGCTGCGGCATTCGAATTATCTGCCCAAACCACGTAAGAAACAATAAAAATATCGAATTTGAATTTTTGGGTTCAGAAAAATTTAATCAATTAACATTCATGAATCTTCGATTTTTGAAATTTTCAATATAAAATTTATTTTGTCTTTTTATTGCTTAAATCGATGTATTTCAATGCCCAGTGCTCGAAACCATCGCCAGAACCTCGCGCAAGCAATGAAAACAGTCGAAAATTGAGAAATAAGATTAGGGCTAATTCACCCCGAATTTCTTATCTTTAAAGCTCCACAAATAAAAAAATATCTGCGGCTGCGGCATTCGAATTATCTGCCCAAACCACGTAAGAAACAATGAAAATATCGGATTTGAATTTTTGGGTTCAGAAAAATGTAATCAATTAACATTCATGAATCTTCGATTTTTGAAATTTTCGATATTAAATTTATTTTGTCTTTTTATTGCCGAAATCGACGTATTTCAATGCCCAGTGATCGAAACCATTACCAGAACCTCGCGCAAGTAATGAAAACCGTCGAAAATTGAGAAACAAGATTAGGGTAAATTCACCCCGAATTTCTTACCTTTAAAGCCTCATAAATAAAAAAATATCATACTTATGAAAAATTTGGCTGCGGCATTCGAATTATCTGCCCAAACCACGTAAGAAACAATGAAAATATCGGATTTGAATTTTTGGGTTCAGAAAAATTTAATCAATTAACATTCATGAATCTTCGGTTTTTGCGATTTTAGCTAAAAAATTTATTTTGTCTTTTTATTACCTAAATCGACGTATTTCAATGCCCCGTGCTCGAAACCATTGCCAGAACCTCGCGCAAGCAATGAAAACCGTGGAAAATTGAGAAATAAAATTAGGACAAATTCACCCCGAATTTCTTACCTTTAAAGCTCCATAAATAAAAAAATATCATACTCACGAAAAATCTGGCTGCGGCATTCGAATTATCTGCCCAAACCACGTAAGAAACAATAAAAATATCGGATTTGAATTTTTGGGTTCAGAAAAATTTAATCAATTAACATTCATGAATCTTCGATTTTTGAAATTTTCGATATAAAATTTATGTTGTCTTTTTATTACCTAATCGACGTATTTTAATGCCCAGTGATCGAAACCATCGCCAGAACCTCGCGCAAGCAATGAAAACCGTCGAAAATTGAGAAACAAAATTAGGGTAAATTCACCCCGAATTTCTTACCTTTAAAGCTCCATAAATAAAAAAATATCATACTTACGAAAAATTTGGCTGCGGCATTCGAATTATCTGCCCAAACCACGTAAGAAACAATAAAAATATCGGATTTGAATTTTTGGGTTCAGAAAAATTTAATCAATTAACATTCATGAATCTTCGATTTTTGAAATTTTCAATATAAAATTTATTTTGTCTTTTTATTGCTTAAATCGATGTATTTCAATGCCCAGTGCTCGAAACCATCGCCAGAACCTCGCGCAAGCAATGAAAACAGTCGAAAATTGAGAAATAAGATTAGGGCTAATTCACCCCGAATTTCTTATCTTTAAAGCTCCACAAATAAAAAAATATCTGCGGCTGCGGCATTCGAATTATCTGCCCAAACCACGTAAGAAACAATGAAAATATCGGATTTGAATTTTTGGGTTCAGAAAAATGTAATCAATTAACATTCATGAATCTTCGATTTTTGAAATTTTCGATATTAAATTTATTTTGTCTTTTTATTGCCGAAATCGACGTATTTCAATGCCCAGTGATCGAAACCATTACCAGAACCTCGCGCAAGTAATGAAAACCGTCGAAAATTGAGAAACAAGATTAGGGTAAATTCACCCCGAATTTCTTACCTTTAAAGCCTCATAAATAAAAAAATATCATACTTACGAAAAATCTGGCTGCGGCATTCGAATTATCTGCCCAAACCACGTAAGAAACAATGAAAATATCGGATTTGAATTTTTGGGTTCAAAAAAATTTAATCAATTAACATTCATAAATCTTTGATTTTTGCGATTTTAGATAAAAAATGTATGTTGTCTTTTTATTACCTAAATCGACGTATTTCCATGCCCAGTGATCGAAACCATCGCCAGAACCTCGCGCAAGCAATGAAAACAGTCGAAAATTGAGAAATATGATTAGGGCTAATTCACCCCGAATTTCTTACCTTTAAAGCTCCATAAATAAAAAATATCATACTTACGAAAAATTTGGCTGCGGCATTCGAATTATCTGAATTCTTCTTATCTACGTAAGAAACAATGAAAATATCGGATTTGAATTTTTGGGTTCAGAAAAATTTAATCAATTAACATTCATGAATCTTCGATTTTTGAAATTTTCGATATAAAATTTATGTTGTCTTTTTATTACCTAAATCGACGTATTTTAATGCCCAGTGATCGAAACCATCGCCAGAACCTCGCGCAAGCAATGAAAACCGTCGAAAATTGAGAAATAAGATTAGGGCAAATTCACCCCGAATTTCTTCATTGAACCATAATTTTTCTTGTTAGAGGTTTTATTTAAGGGGGGGCTTCGGGGTTTCGAAGGCTGAAAAAAGTATATTTTCTCTAATTTTTTTTTAATATAATAAAAAAATTATTTGATTCAAACCTTTAAACATATAAAAGAAGCAACAGTTAAGCAAACAAAATTTTGAAAATTGAGCTGTTGAGACCTGGTTTTCGGAGACCACTAAAAAAAAGTATTCTCGTGGTGATCAGGATAACTTTATCTGAATTCAAAAAACAAATTTTTTTGCTCTATTAAATTAACACTAAAAAATTAATAATTTCGGTGCTATGGATGTTTGAAGGCAGAAATTAAAAAAATCACCTTAAACAGAGCTTTATCTCCCAACGGTTAGACTATATTTACTCTAGCTGTTATGCTACTTATATTTACTGCTGCGGTTAAAGCGTCAATTTTTTTGTTATAAAAAAAAATTTTATTATTGAATCGCACAAAATAATTTTCTTATAACTTCGTCGCTTGCTATTTCTACAAAAAAATGGTAAGAATCACAAATTTTTTTAAAAAAAGGTAATTTTCAGACCTGGGAATAATTAAAATTTTTAATTAATTTAATTACCAAAAAATAATATTTTTTTATTGAATAATTTATTAACCTAATCATAACAAAAGAAATAATCAATAAGTGATGATGTGTAAAACTGCATATTTGTCCTTAAGATTTATCCTCTTCAATTCGTCAAGAGATACGGTGAAACGAAAAACATTTCCGGCTCGTTTAAGAAAATAACTTTTGAAGCTCTGAGTTTTCTTTTTAGCAATTTGTATTTCACAACTAAAACTGCGTTCTTTCGGACCACAATAACTAATTTGCCATTCGATATACAATTCGTTTGCTACGGAAGAGCAATAAAATGCACCACTCTTATTAAGGATAACAAAATTTGAACTTTTCGGAAATTGAATTTTTACCATCGTTTCGTAAACTTTAGTCGATGGGTGTGTTATTTTGATGTGACTTTTAAGATCGGCCAGTTTTCCCTCGAAAGAGCAAAATTCGCACCTGTACGGATAAAAGTCACAGTATATTTCGTGTTTGCGAATTCGGTTGTACTTGAATCTTTCCCTGCAGCCTTGATTTTGGTACCGACAGTCGTGATCGATGGTTTTGGAATACTCTTCCAAATCGGTGTTTCTCATCGTCGTGATTTTTTCGTTGCAAATAAAACAATCGCTCTCTTTGCAGTTGTAACACACGCCGTGGTCGTTGGAGCACATGTAAATGGGCGGAATCATGCTGATGTAACAGTTGGAACAACTCAGGAATTTAGCGTAGTCATTTGGTGTCGCGAATTCCAAATATTCGTCCGAATATTGGGTAAAATTGTAATTTTTATCAACATCCGGTACGTAATTGTCTTCGTTAATTTCTGTAAAACCCAAAGAGTCAGTCCTGGTGGTTTTCAATTTTTGCACATTGAAAGTTATGGTTAAATGTTCAACTCGCTGGTTGCACATTAAGGAAATTGATTTAAGGTCCACTTGAATTCCATATTTAGTGTTGTAGACTGGATTGTAATCGTAGGAGCAGTTTTCGTTGGTAAATGCGAATTGATTATTCGAAATTTCCACGTTGTATCTAATTTTTGCAGATTCTTCCTCCGTTCCTAACAATCTTAAACGTATCGATAATTTAGTGCTGGGTAAACAAACCGTTGTTTGAACAAGGAACGTCTCATTTTCGTATACCATGAGTTTGTTTTGTTCGGTTTCTTGGGTAACATCAATTTGGATTGAATTTGATTTGATTAAAAGATCTTGGTGTTCGGTTTGGAAATGTTCGACAATGGTCGATGCTTGCCCTTCCCAATTGCACATTCCACGCGGAACTGTCGGACATAGGTAAATTGCATTGTTTAACACATCGTGAAACATTTTAACAGAGCTGTTTATTTAATTAAACACGCGTACGCGGTTGAAAATACACGTACGTGCAAATTCAAAATTTACTTTCACAAAATAGTGGAAAATTTATTATATTATCAAAATCACGTAAAACAGACCGATTCGTGTGGCAGGTAGTTCATAACGATTTTCTTATCAACACTGCTAGATAATGAATATGAAGTAAAAAATCAACGCCGATAAGATAAGGTGGGTTCGCTTAAATGTACGAGGATTTAAAAAATTGAAGGCTAACTTGAGAAATTTTCAAAAAAGTACTCCATGCGACGTTGTTTCCAGTACTTATCTAAAAGTTTAATTAAATACCAACAGAGTTAAAACTTGTGTTGTCATGTGTTAAATATCGAGAATTAAGTGTTCGTTACTTATGCTCGAATTCGCCAAAGCCGATTGCAGTAAATGTTTAACAGACCATAATGTTTATTGTAGAACATACGTAAAAGTTGGAATTTAAATCCTTATACATTTTGAAGCGATTCTACATTTTCATATAAAATAACTAAAATTAAACCGAAGGCGATAAACATGAATTACTGCAACTACAAAAAAATTGGTTTGTTATCGTCCAACCAAAACAGCGCAGTCCTCGATTGCGGTGTGCAAGGGCGGATAAAAATAAACGAAACATTTTAAAACTAAATCTTTGGGGTGGAAAATTTTAAAGTGGCTCTCCATAATGCTGACTGCTTTTTACCAAATTATCCAGTTTGGTAACGAAAATATTTTGTTGAAAAACATTCTTTATTTCGGTGTATCTGCTTCCATTAATGTCATCGAACCAAAAACTGTTCAGGTCGTTAAACTGTAAGTCCCCTGCGTCTGTTTTAAATTACCTAATATAGCTGCCACCAGCAGTATGGGCGGAAAGCTTACACCTACCGACTGGGAAGAGGATAACCGCGGTTCAATTCCTGGTCACATCGAATACACTGTTGTGATCTAAAAACCACCCCAATTATTAAAATCTCTAGTACATCATCTTGCGCAAAAATGAAAAAAACAAAGTCCATAGATGAAATCTCGATGTAGGTACATAATATTTTATATTAGATTTTACTTTAAAATTAATGTGCTTTTAAGTTTACATATTTATTTTTAAATATGAAAGATAAATAGAATTGCCAACTATGAAACTATGTGAATCAAATTTTCATGAATGTCAATTACCAGAGCAAACATAATGTGATAATCAAAAATAGCAGCAGATGGCAAAAAATATAAAATTCCTTATTTAAATACTAATTTGTTTTTAAATTGGCGTAGGATTTTTAAAAATGATTTTTTTCCCGAGAGAAGAGACTCTCGTATGACTGGTTTTGGTGGTTTTCTATTCACGATTTCGTTTGCGAGTTCATCTTCAGGTCGAACTGTATAACGTGAACTTCGAAAAATTTGCTTACGGCAACTTGGAAGCAAAATCGTAAGAAAATCGCATAACGTAAACTGCACTTAAGCAAACGCCACCACGCGGAAAGATATTAAATTAACTTAACACGTAATTTAACCTTTAAATAGTGTTAACGGTATGACATACCGCAGCGGTCTATAAGATTACACGCGTTGGAAAATTGATCCTATTACTGAAAACCTACTTGAAGGTTAAACATTCAAATTAAACATTCCAAACAACATCAAGTTACGTTTTAAGTACGCCATATTGTTGACATTTGGCAGCGCCACCAACGGTAAGGTAAATTGCCAATAGTTACAAAAATAAAGCAAGGCTACCGCAAGAGTAGAATCCTCAGCCTAGCACCTACATGAAAATGATTTAATCATCACATGGACCGCAAGGATTACAGATTAAACCGTAGATCAAAAGATTATGAAGCGCTGGGGGGTATTCCATACCCCCCAGACCCCCCGGTTTCACAAACTGACAGTTTTTATTCATGATCCATAATAAATATTTTTAAGTAGTAAAAACCTTTCACTGAATGACAACATAAATTTTTGTACTCCAAATTTTCATTATCTCTTTGTGAAATTTTCTCAAGTTTTCCTTGTCTCTAAACCGAAAAGATAGTTGCTGCGAAAAAAACCTAAGGAATTTCGAAAGAATCCAACGAAATAGACCATTCGAAATCCTAGGAAATCGGAGTAGGTAAATGTAGAAAATTCAAGAAAATCTTTGGAAATCCAGGAAAATCTTACAAAATCCGACAAAATCGTAGGAAATTTTAGGAAGTCTTGGGAAATTAAGAAATCTTAAGCATAAAACTTTTTTTTCATTTTTAATTTTTTCGAAATCCAGGAGAAACTCCAAAGCAATCTTTTAAAAATCTCGTAAAATGAAATCTGGTGTACAAAATATGGCTTTGTAAGACATTGGTAGCTTACACCCTCGAAAACAACTGTAACGTTGGTATTAGTAAAATTACAACTATCTCTTTGGATAATCAATTGTGCAATTGTTTGTAATTACCACATCTACCACATATGGAAAGCCGCCATTGGGATGGATTACACTTTTACACTATACTTTATGATTAGCCTCCTCAAATGTAAAAGCTACGAGCCGCCACTGATTTTACGTAATTTACTGAAAGGGAGATATTTTAATCCTACCATGTCAAGTAGGATTTTCTTATTTTATGACGCTTCTACTAGTTTCTGCTTCCGGTCCCGACTTTAAAATATTTGTGGAAGCGAAGTGGTCCCTGCTCGGGCGTCAAATTTGTAAAAAAGAAAAAAGCTTTTGTAGAAAAGCCCACTTTGATTTACTTAAATGGGAGGTTTAAGTTGAGCAACTAGGCAGTTCCGGAAGCACAATTAGAAATTTTGATTAAATTGTCGAGTAGCTACTTCATATTCAGTCACAATAATAAATTATTACTCGCAAGGAAGAAGAGATTGCTTCTACAGTTAGAGTAAAAATTGTTGTAAACAAACCTAAATTTATCCTTTAATTAAATTTAAAAATTTTAAATTTTCAAAAGTCACTGAATTGCTTATTCTGTTGACTGTGCGTGTGTTCGATGTAAATAGTAGCACTTGTTTTAGTGGGTGGGGCCACTTACAGTTGGTATCTAGCCGTGTACTACTACAAATTTATTTAAAAAAAAAATTTGTTATTTATTGCCAAATTTATGCCTAAATTTAATGCTGTATTTGTATTAAATAGAAAAATTTTTAAACTCGTGGGCCTGGTTTTCGAGCTTCTCCCAGGATTGCCTTCGGTAGTAAAACCTGTGGTCACTGCAGCCTTAATTATTTCGTAAGTGCTAGTAGTAATGAACTACATTTTTATTTATGTTTAATTTATAAATGTTCGTCTGTGTGAATTTAAAAAAAAGTTAAAGTGGAGAGGATGGGGAATTACCCAGAGCTCCAGTTATACAGCTTTATAAAGATTATAAACGAAATTAATATTTCTTTATAAGGAAAAACCAGCTCATATTTATGTAACTTGGCAGTATTGAAAAATACTATCTAAATAAAGCGGCAGGCGATTAAACAGTAAATAAAATTATTATAATTTAATATTAGAAGGATAAGATAGATTACAATTTGTTTTGTTCTTATATTAAGTCGTCCCTGGAAAAATATAATCAGTGAATAAAAAGGAAACTGATTCAAAATAATTCGTCCTAACTAAGAAAAAATAATTATTACTAGCAAGGAGGAAGCGATTGTCAAATGTTCCGGGTTTACAGGTTTTTACATCAGTTACAATAAAAATTGTTGTGGACAAACCCGAATTTTAAAGTTAAAATTTTTCACATAAAAGTAATTCAATTGCTTATTCTGATGACTGTGCGTGTGTTAGATGTAAATAGGTGCAGCACTTTTTTAAGGAGTGGGGCCTCTTACAGTTGGCATCTAGCCGTGGTACTGCTATTCATTTATTTAAAATGAAAATTTGTTATTTACAGCCAAATTTAACTTAGGAACAAAAATCCAAATTTTTGAATTGTCTATAAAATTTAATGATGCATTATTTGTAATTTTATATATATTCTTATTTTTGGTTTTACAGTTAACTATTTTAATTACCTGTTTTAAAAGAATTAATTAACTATTTTTTTATTTTGTAGATAATATTTTTGAGTATAAATGCCTTGAAGTATTGAACTACTCGTGTACATTATTAAAGTTCTCTTACAGTTTTAATGGAAGAAAATACGAAAAGTTTGATTCTTAATTTCATCAAAACTTCTTTGATTTCAAGCTTTCCTAATTTTATCGGAGGGGGTTTTCAAAGCTGCTTATCGATTAAACTTTTATTTTATTGGAAAACAAGAAATCTTGGCATAAGGTTTTCAGAATTCTCCTTATTTGAAAGGAACGATATTTTAGTGCTCTATGTAAAGTTTTCGTAAAAAATTTTTAAATATTAAACAGAAAATCTTGCAAAGAAAATTTTAAATTGAAACTCGTAATTCTTGCAATTTCAAACAAATTCGTACCGAATAAAACGATACATCAAAAATATTTACCAAGTTTGATGACGATTAAATTCCCTAAGTCCAAAATTTATTAATTTACAAGTTTCAAAAATAAATTTATGCATTCTGTTATAAAGTATTGGCGTTTAAAACTTTCTGTGTAAAGTTCGAAATTTAGTTTAAGCCACTTATATAAGATCTAACGAAACTTTTTTGTGAGTTTTTGTAAGGGGTGCGTTTAAAATTTTAACTTCGACATAAAAAATTCATGTTAACAACTGTACGAGCTTTCCTAGTGCTCCACGTTAAAAATTGAGCTACTAATTGCTAATTAAAAATCTAATCGGTAAAGGTTTTTTCAAAAAATTTAAAAAGTTAGTTTCATTAATTATTGTGGTCGTTGGAATTCGTAACTTTAGTTTGTATTTACTAACTGGCATTGTAGACTGTAGAGAACTAAAGCATAAGCATTATAAATTGAAAATGAAGAAAATTACTTTATTGTTCAACCGAATTGCAATGTTGCAAATAAAAATTTATTGATTTATGAATTTTCCAGCCGTTTGACGTACGCCACTGTATTCAGAGCCGGATTAAGGGGTGGGCTAAGGGGCTGCAGCCCTGGGCCTCCAAATTTCTAGGGGCCTAAAAAAATAGAAGCAACAAAATTTTCGACAAACAAATTTTGGGGATTGAATTACTGAATTTGTGCAACTTACAGTAAGAAAACAGTTTTCAAAATGTTATTGCAGGTACAGTTACAGAGCCGAATTAATGGGGGAGGTAATAGAGCTGCAGCACCGGGCTCCCAAATTTTCAGATTTTCAGAAAAATCAGATTTTTTAATAAAGTGAATAAATTCGATTCCGAGTCCAGGAACAAATATAAATACTGGTGCACAGGAGGGTTACTGGGTGCACTGGGGTAACCCCAGTTTCATAAGCAAAAGGTTTTAGTGCATATTCACACATCCATTTACCGTAAATATTTGCACCGGGGTAATAATTGTAAGACCTTTTAGAAAGTTAAATTCCTGGAACGGAGAATCCGTTAACTATAATTGCTGGAGCACTGGAGGGTATTCCATACCCCCCAGACCACCCGGTTTGAAAACCCATAGGTGTGTGTCTAAGTTGTGTGATTTATCTTCATAATGAAAACTTTTTATTCTCTCAGAACAAACACATTTACACCTCGTTAGTATACAATTCATATCCCCCTCAGTTTCATAAACAAATAATTTTAGTGCAGCATACTTATACAGTATATTATATCTACGTGTCGTAAAAACTCGCACCGGGGGGTCTGGGTGGTGTGGAACACCCCACAGAATATTATAATATAGTAAAATTCCTGGTTTTTGTATAACAAAAAACGGCTTCAAAGGAGGGCTCGTTTTACCACTAGGCGTATTAGGCACGTGTCTAGGGCCCAATGACTAGAGGGGCCCGAAAAGAAAGGCCCAACTCAGTTAAAAATAGGCCCTGGGAATAGATTAAAATTCTATTTTTGATTGTGGGATGTCCTGAGCGTAACTGCCCTCTCAGAATCATGTTAATGTTAACATAATGTTAACGAACGGGAGCTTTGGATTGGTAGATTATCAGAAACATGGCTTATAATTGGAGCGTTTGTTAACATTACGTTAACCTTAACATGATTCTGACAGGGCAGTTAACCATACTATTCGTTAGGATCAGGGCCAGCGCTAAGCACTTGGGAAACCAGGCAACTGCCTAAGGCGCAAACCAGATCAAGATTCTAAAATTAAAAAAAAAGTTATAGTAACTTTTGCCGCTAAACGGCCAGATTTTTTCTCCACGGCGTGGAGATCGTAGAATACCCCTCGCATTAATTTTGCTGCCCGAACAAAGAACAAAAGGTGCACTAGGGGGTATTCCATACCCCCCAGACCTCCCGGATTGCTACAAAATAGTTTTATAATAGCAGCTGAACTAAATCTCAACAAAGCTTTAATACAAAATTTAGAAGTTTTGACAATTAATTATCTATTTTGCCATAAAATTTTCTAAAATCTGTTTTAAAAATTCTATAAGCTTCAGTTTAGCTGCTATTACAAAACTGGTTTAGACACAAAATGTAAGTGGCAATCCGGGGGGTCCCCCCACCCGTGCATCTTTTGTTTTTTTATTCGCGCATCCGAATTAAGGTTGGACCTTTGGTTGGACAATTGGACCTTCGATGCTGAATATAAGGGGCCCAAAAATTTTCTAAAGCCTAGGGCCCAACTCTGTTAAAAATAGGCTCTGCTTCAAAATGTTCAATCTACATTGGTAACATTAGGAGTGTCCGGGTTCTTTTGCGAGTAACCATATTATGTATACCTGTGTTTTATAAAAACACTCTGATAAACTAAGTATAATAATTTAATCGCTGAGTAAGAAAAGGGTGCAAGTCCAAAAAATGAAATTTTCAACTGAGATAGCAAATGTGTTTGAAATACGTAGACCGTTCATTTGAGTCTAATATCAGTGCAATAGCAGTTATATCGAGGCCACAGCATAGAAATTAAATAATGTTGAGTGAAAGAACGGTGTAAGTCCCAGGACATACACCGTTTTTGCACTCACATAAGTTGATAAAATATTATTATTTTGCTATTGGTTTTGCATTTTTTATGTTTAAAGTAAAATAATAAGTTTTATTTCAAATAACAATAACGCATTACAAAAATTTGAATGAGTTGGAAAAGGGTGTAAGTCAAAGATCTTTTTATTTGTATATTTAGTGAAATAAATTCTAGAAATTCTTATTCTTACTATATTATGTTTTCCTGAATATATAGTACTACAACTTTTGTATGGATGATAAAATGAAAATAATAACAATTGCAAAACCACACAGTTTTTTTATGATTTCTTAAAACTATACATTATGGACTTACACCGTTCTCTCACTAAGTGATTCAATTATGATCTTTTTAAATTTTGTTTAAACATATAAAGTCAAAGGACTTCCAAAGTTAGTTAGCCCCAAGCCCCATATATCCTTAATCCGCCTCTGACTGTAATAAAAGGGATAAACAATTAATAAATTTGGTAGCATCCAAACGTGAGACACAAATATTGTAGTTATCGCACAAAAATGTTGTTGATAATTCGAGCGTATAAAAGCATTTCATGTCGCATTAATTTACATAAAGCAATTAACAAGTGTAAAAATTATCAAAATGAATTCGGTTTTAATTATTTTTGTATTGCTTGTGTTGGTGAACAAAGTGCAAATAACAGTTTGCGGTTCGTACGGCAGTTGCAGATTAGTGAGTGACGGTAGGGAGGAATAAAAATGAAAGAAATTGCTTAAATTAATTAGAAAAGTAAATAAAAACTATTTTTAGATGTTCTCATTTACCACCGAAGGATCAAACAGGATCCTACGAGGCACTTCAAACTTGAACTTGTTTCCTTTCCGGAGACGCTTATAGATCTACAGCGCCCGAGTGATATAAAAGTTATAAGCTGTATACTTTGTAAAGATTTACATGGTAATTCAACTCATCCAAGTGACAGTGAGTGCAAAATTTTAAGCGGTGGAGTTGGATATACTTTTGCAAAGTTTGCTATTAGCTGTTTGCGTAGACGAGGATACGATTACGATATAAAAATTTATGGACAATAAAGTTTAAAAATGAAAGAGTAGCATTATTTCAACTTATCATTGCTAGGTCAAAAACTAAATCAATGAAGAACATGGGAGAGAACCCTAATGAAGTATCTATCCACTTCTTGGGTTCAACTGCGAACGAACGAACATTATTTACCTTCGATTGCTTACCATTATTTAGACAATTGACTCAATTTCTTCCGACTGTTTTTTATTTGCTAACAGAAATAAAAAGAAAAGCTTTATTTTGTTTTCGTCAGATTTTTTATCTCGAAAATATCCCTTTTTGTTATAAAGACAAAATTGGGCTTGGTTTTTACATTGTTTTTATTATACCAGAAAAAATAAGGAAGAATTCTTTTTATAAAACAACAATGGTTTACTTAATCAAGTGATTTATAGCTATTCGCCATTATTGAAACAACACTTAACGATTTAAGTGATTTAAGCTTGTTATTTGCTTGCCAATAATTTCATACCCAATTCCAATGTTTAAACTACATTTCGTGACCATAATGCTCTACAAATTATTATTGTGAGAAAATTCGAAACATCACAAACTATTCTTTCCAAAAAAACTTTTTCTCTCCAGTTTTCAAGAATTTATTTCAATTTCAAGATGAAATTTAAATTTTGCATGCGTCTTTACAAATTTAAGAATTGCTCACAAGTAAAAAATGATAAAATGCCAATTTTAGAAACCCATTTTATATATTTTTCTGGAATTTTATTAACATAAAAATTAATTTTAAATTAGTACATCCTCGTTTAATCAAGTAATTTGGAAATTTACATTACTATATATCTTGTAATTTTACATTAGTTGTCTACCGGGTGCTGAATGAGTAAGAATGTTCATTTTCAAAAATTTCGACAGTTTACGCGCAATCGGCGTAACAAAATCAAAATTTGAAATTTTGAATGGCTTTAAATAGGTACAGTAGTACATGTTTTTCCCAGAGCCGTAAAACGGAAACAAAATTTTGCAAATTTGCAAATTTAAAGACGGAAATGGATTGGCCTTAAACGTGGAAGGAATTTGGATCAAAATTTTTTTATGCAGCAAATGGACATATTATCTCGATGGCCAAAAAGAATATGGAAATGGACTCCAAGAGTTAGAAGAAAACGGGGGGCAGACCAGCAAGAACCTGGGCTCAGGAAGTGAAAGAGGCGATGGAAGCAGTGGCGTATTTACCCAAGGCCAAGAGGGCCATGGCCCGGGGCGGAAGGCTTTGAGGGGCGGCGCAAGCCATCCCTCGCGCTCAGTGGCGGTGATATCAATAAGGGAATGTAAGCAATGCTTAGGGGCCCGGGACCATCAAGAGTAGTAAATCCCAATGCAGCTGTCTCGATCGAATTCATCCAGGATTCAGACAGGATGGCTTGCGGAGTGACAAGACGGAGAGCCGCTGCATCGGAGGTAGTACAATAGGCCTGATTTAGTATTCTAAGTGTGCGTAGGGATATCACCCTGCTCTCCAACCTAAAATCCAGAATCCAGAAGAGTGGATCCCAGACCCCCCGGATTACACCAATTTTTTTGTGACTTAAATAATATATTGAAAACTTTGGAATCGGAAAGAACTGGTTTTAAGTACAAAATTAATTTTATTTTTGTCACAAGAGAATTGGTGTAATCTGGGAGGTCCTGGGGGGGTATGGAATACTCCCCAGTACACTTTTCTGGATTATGGATTTTAGGTAGGAGGGCAGAGAGATATTCCTACGCACACTTAGGCCACTAAATCGGGCCCATTACGATGGAGGTGATATCAATAAGCAAATGTAAGCAATGCTTGGGGCTCGGGACCTAAAAGGTAGTAAATCCCAAAAAAGAGATTTTTAAATAATACTAGCTGACCCGGCAGACGTTGTCCTGCCCAAATTTATTTAATTTTTTTTACAACTTTATTATTCAAGTGCTTTAGGGTATACAATATTTTGTGTTTTCCCGTCTTCAGCAAAAACAAATAAATTTCGTGGCTGTCCGACTCGTGACCATCCAACATACAACTGTCCATGTGAAAAACATGGATTTTCTAGGTTCAATCCGCATACTTGCAGTGATTGACCCTGTGCCTTGTTGACGGTCATCGAGAATGCAAGTCGAATGGGGAATTGCAGTCGCTTGAAATCAAAAGGCATGTCTGTGGGAATAATGGGAATGCCTGGAATGAGCACATCTTCTCCATTTGACTTTCCGTTAAGAATAGTAGCTTCGATGACATTCGGCATCAGTTTTTTTACAGCGAGTCTTGTTCCATTACACAATCGGGGTGGATTAATGTTCCGCAAAAGAATAATTGGCACTCCGATTTTAAGTGACAATTTGTGCGGTGGCACACCAGGAAGATCCAACGAATTTAAAAACTCGATTGGATAGTTTACAATTTCGTCCGCGTTCATGACGCTGTCAATCGATTTGTAGGTAACAGAATCGCCTGTAATTTTTTCTTGAATTGCATGGTTGATTGCATTGACGTCCTTGTTTTTTGGTGCTAAAATAGCACGTTCGCAAAGCCATTTATGATTTTTATAATTGGTGACAATTTGCGGAAAAACTTTGTGAATAAGCTGTTCGATGGATGGCACAATGACGCAAAAGTTTAACGGAAATGAAATGCAATCTTAATATTAAGACGGCAGTTGTCGCTTTCGCAAAAATTTTGCAATATCTCTGTCAAAGATTGTGTAAGAACATTGGTGTATTCTAATTTAACTTGCCAATCTTCATATTTAGCAAATGACATAGCCTTCGCTAAAGTCTCTTGTATAACCATTTGAAATTGTGGTGACGACATTTTCTGATTTCTAAAAAAAGGTAGTAAAATGATTCTTGCTTGGCCTTGATTGTTTTCTTTGCTGTTTTCTCGATTTACGATTGCTACTCACTGTCGTTTCACTTGAACTTGTGTTTGTCTTGTTGACTGATTCCTTTTTGTTTATATAATAAACTATTTAGGAATAGTCTGTTGGTAATAGTCTGCACCTGAGGTACAGGGATTATCCCTTCTTTAGCATTTTCTTCCTCCAGGGGGGTCTCGGCCTCCTCAGGGGGGGGGGCGAATTTTTTTCTGGCCGGTTTCTTTTTGTTTTGTCCCCTGGTTGGTCGGATCCTCTTGGGTATTTTCTTCCGTTACCAGGTTGGTTTTGTCCCCTGGTTGGTCGGATCCTTTTGGGTATTTTCTTTCGTTACCAGGTTGGCTTGGCTGACTTCATTGGCGGGAATTGAGTTTTGTAGAACACGTGGATTCGGATCCAAACTCGATTTCGTTTTCACGGTTTCGAATCTGTTTGGCCAGGGTAGACCACCCCTGATCGCGGGTAGTTTGCCCTGTCCGGCGTACAATAATGTACTTACCCTTTATTAATATCGCACTTGAGATGTTACACCACGTGTTTACTCCACCGCTGTCAAACTCCGAACTCAAACAACTCAAATCAACTGTGAACATACGAACAAACATACGGACATTCATTTTTATATCTAAGGAGATGAAAGGATTAACAACCCTGAAAAAAATAATCCGATGACGTCATTGGTCGTCACCTCGAAGGTCGGATTTTTACGCGAAAATGAATGCTAATGCATACTATACTATGCCTATAACCTTCCCGCAAGTGTTAGCAATAAGTTGGCCAAGTTTCATCGCAATCGGATCAACGGCACGGCAGTGCATAACATACGAACAAACAAACATTCATTTTTATATATAAGAAGATACACAATTCAAAATTAATACATTGTTGTTTTTGGCGCCTGTTTTGTATATTTGCTTACGGGCCCTAGCTACTCTTGCACCGCCACTGCTCGCGCTCAGCTTGGGGCGCATTTGATAAACGTTACCTACACTGAAAGAACAAATAAAAATTAATTTTTGTTTTTTAAAATTAATTTATGGGGCGGCAAACTTTTTGGGCCCAGGGCGCCAAATTTTAAAATACGTCACTGGATGGAAGCCAGAGGCCTAGAACAGGAGGACTGGACTAATAGAGAGGTTTCGTAATAATTTGTAATAGCTGCACGGGTAGTGGTTCAATACCCACTTTGTACTGAAACTCTAGACTTATTGTAGCCCGTTTTCCATTAAGTTGTTAAGGAAAGTTATTAGTATTTCGATCCATAGTTTGACGTTCACCAGAGGGCTGAGCTAAGAAATTCTGCCAAGTCCGGGATTTAAATCGAGAATTTCCGCTCATAACTCTACTAGCGATCACATCAAGCCACCACTGTGGTCTGTAAACCACTCGCTAATATTATTATATGGGGTATTCCATACCAAATCGACCACTTTTGACCCTGACCCTTTTCAATTTAGCTGCAAGTTTTTCAACTTTTTCCACCCTATGAAAAACGATTCTCAGAATTTTTTCAAATTTTTTTACCCAACCCAAATAAAGCTATAAATTTTTCAAAAAATGGTTTTTTTATTTTCAAATAGCTATAATTTTTTCAAAAATTGACCTTTCGCGACCGCATTATAATATTGAAAATTTTTGTTTTTAAAAATATACTTTAAATAAATTTTAAGATGATAAACTATGAAATTTTCGCCTTTTTTCTGTTATTTTCTCAAAGTTCGCCATTTTTTATTTTAATTTTTATTTTCTCAAAAAAAAACTTCAATTAATTCTGCAATTATTCCCGCTAATCCCAGAGTGGCCCGATTTTGTTTTCAAAGATTACAGGCAATCCATCCGGATTTAGTAACCGTGGGGGGTCTAAATGCTATAACCTTTGGGGAAACCCATAACACGGAAACGAAATTTTGAAAAATATTTAGAAAGGAGTTAGCCTTTGTTGCTTTTCGGAAAAACAAAATTTAAAAAATTTGACAATTAGCGACGGAAACGGACGGACTCAACACGTGGAAGAATTTTGGATCGAAATTAATTTTGTCAGTCGAAAAATTTCGTTTTGAAGAATCAAATTTGCAAAAATTTACAAAAAATTTACTATTTTTACCCTTTCCACCCAAACCAAGAGAGAAAAAGTTAAAATTTTTGACGTTACAATAATTGTTATCGACGATTGTGCGAACCATTCTCGGCCATTGGCAATTACTGCCAAGTTCTTCTAAAGGCATCCGACCGCTTTGGAGGACAAAAAAATAGGTAGGTACTCATCTATAAATTTTGCACTTAGACCTTTATGGTTCTAACCCTGGATATGATTTAAATTTAAATAAAAAAATGTTTTCTGAGAAGAAAGAACATTTTTAGTGTTTGAAAGTTTTGAATTCTAATTAAAATAATTAAAAATTAGGAAAGAAATTAAATTATTTATTAACAAAAACTTTTATATTCAACCCTGCAATATACATCTATGTGTTGCGGTAGCGTACACCGGGGGGTCTGGGAGGTATAGAATAACAGTACTGTGTAAACACCGTAATCACCAAATTACAAATTTACGTTTTATACAAATTACTACCGTGATGTTAACACTGTGTTAACACCAAGTTAATAATTCAAAATGATGTTTAGGCTGGTTTATTGCTAAATCATAAATAAGTCTTTATAAATAAATTGTGTGTAGGTATAATAAATTTACAATAGACTACACATGCATAATTGGTTGTTGTCTATGTAATACAATACATTAAATATGAATACAAAATAAGATAATTTTAAATTAATATAATTTAACTGCAATAAATTTATTATTCCTTTAACAGCTTTTACAATAACTACTTGATGATTTATTTATAATAAACTAATGCGAAATAAGTCGGTACTGATAGTTCATAGTTCCTTAAAACTGCTCTCTAGCAGATTATTACATTTATTAAATTTAATGTTAGTAATAAATAATTGATTTAGCACTGAACTTTTCTTCTCCAGCTAACATTCTAAGTAACGGTCGGTTAATTAGGACAACTTTTTAAGTATATTAAAAAAATTTTTCCGGATTATCCATTAATAATTTATGCATGCTAGTTTACATGTAACATTTTCGATCTTTAAAAGCCGTTTTTTCTAAAACGAATGGCTCTTTTCAATGGTAATAAGAAAAAAAGTGAAATTCGTGATGTTAATTCCCTGACAGTTTCCACATTTTCTGTAGATAAAAGTATTTTATTGGAAATTAAAATTTAAATTATAAATTTAAAAAAGCATAAAATAAAATTCTTGCGCCGAACCGTCTTTGCGGCGTATCGGTCGCGCCGAATGGCATGCACCGAAAGAATCGGTTATGCAACCCCATTAGCTGGCATTTATGGAGGTTGCCTTGTTTTGATTTACTAGAAGATTTATTACTTTCTACATCAATTTTGAAATAGGAAATTATTATGGCAGGAGGTCGTTCTTACCTAGATTTTTGTATACTTATCGTATACATATATAAAAAAAAATAAAGAAAGCTAATAAACTTCCAGTAGGATTTTTTCAATTCTCTTTCGAAACCAATAATTTAATTAATATAAAGGATATATTATTAAGTGATAGAAAAAATTTTATTAAAAGCTTTGTCTAAAATCAGTTTTCCCGATAGAAAATTTAACGAGCTATAATTTTAGTTCAATAAACTTTTTCGAAAGCTCATCCATTTTGCAGAAAAACCGAAAAAACAGAAAGCAAAAAAAAATACAAAGAAATAAACAAGGAATTTTACTATTTCGAAAAATAATAATTAATTTTTTAAATTAATATTCAGGTTTCGGTAATTCGTCGAATGCTCTCCAATTTAAGCCGCTGTAGGTTGGAAACTATTTAAGTTACAAAAATATGTTTTAGGTAAAAGATTTAGGAAATTATCTGTTTTATAATATTGATTGTAAGTATTTTGACTGTAGAACCAGTAATAAGGAAGATATTGCAAAAAAACCGTTTAGGTTGGCAATTTTTTAAGATGATAGCGCTCTATCTGAATTACATGACCCTGCAAAAAATTAAAACTTTTCCGATGTTTGTAAAGTAAAACTACCCTTCATCTTTAATGTGCGAGATGAGGTTTTTAAGAAACACTTCAGTTTGAATTGAAAAAAAATTAGTCGGATTGAAAGAAGAAATTAAAAAACTTTTCGGAATTATGGAATCGTATTTATTAAAACAGTAACAAAGGTTTGCATTAAGAATTCTTTTTTATTATATTGTGTTGCGTGTTTGAATAATTTAAGAGGCAATTACATGAAGCACTTATTTTCAGTAGGTAACCAATCAGCTAAATTAAAATAAATAAACCATAAAGAAAGTTAATTTTCCATTGGATTAATTGATTTTGGTTCGGCGATAGAGGAAAAATTTTGTCTACACTTGGCGGGTGTAAATGAGCTTTTCGAACTGCGGGGAAATTTTATCTACCAACGAGATGAGATAATTTTCGTCTTAATGAATAAATTGTTGAATTACATGAAAAAATTAAATCTTTTATATTTAAATTTATTTTTAAAAGGATTTCCATTAAAATTCGGTACGCACATCTTTGTGGAAAGCACTTCAGAGAATTACCCTTAAAAGTATTTGAAATATTTTCAAGCAGATTACTCCGTTAGCCGTAAATGTCTAACAATTTATTATTTTTGTACTGTCATTTTAAGACCTCCATGAAAAATATAAAAAGTAAACTCTGCTATAAAAATTGAAAATAGAATTTTAAAAACGTTAAAGGATGGTTGGTACATTAAAAATTTAAATGTAAGTGTTATCGTAACCACAACAATATATACAAAGTATCTAATTTTGTTGAAGTTATTTTAAAAGAATTTTTGAAGAGGGTGGCATTTAGAAGTTTAAAATATTATTTTGTTAGTCCCTTAATTGTGTTTTTAGTTAAAATTTGTATGAAGCACCGAAACTTTCTATTGTTCAACTTTTTAACCTACTTATAATTTCAATTTCCATATTTCATGACCGCTTAATCTCTAAATTTGACGCCTGTAGTAACAAAAATCGTAGGATTTATCTCAAACCTGATAAATGTTTCATACAAATTTCTTGCTGCTCCCTTACCCGTTTGTTTGTGTAAAGAGCTTAAGAATTTATATAGTGGGAACTTGACTCCCTTGTAGTTTTTCATGTAATATTCATCAACAACATAAAGGATGTATAACGTAATTTAAATGGACCACGTTTTTTTGTCTGGGTTCACAGGTTGTTTTTCCAAGGTGCAAAAAACCAAAATAAACAACTCGGAATAATCATTTACCTCAAATGAAATTAAATTTAAGTCCAGTCAATGAAGGAAATATACGGGAAATAATCCGTGTAGTCGCAAATTTTTGTACATTGGTAGGGGAGAGTGTCATGAACAACATACTAAAAGTCCTGACCGATGGATGGGGGGTGAGCGTTGGGACGAGGAGGGGGTTATACGTCACTTTTTCACGTTTTTCTTAAATAACTCGAAACCGGCGGCTTTTAGAAAAAAAGTGTCAATATACAAAATTAAACTACATAAAATTTCCTACAAAGAAGATGTTTATCAATTTTTCTTTAAGTTAAATAGTTTGCGAGGCACGGGGGGTGGAAAAATCGCGGATTGTTAATTTCTTCACCTTAAGATATCTATCGGATAACAAATCTGCCCGACAAATTAATCAAGGAACCAAGCAGACAACCGCAATTCAAATCCAAAAAAACAAATTAAAATTTGATTGGTTACTTAATTAATTTGTCGGACGGCTTTAAGAAAAGACGGGAAAGCTGAATGTTTCAAAGACAGAAACACGGTGTTGTTCGTGAGTCTTGCAGAACAGAGTACACCAGACCTGAATCAATAAAAAAGTTTTTGAGAGAAACTCTTGCAGAGCTACAGCCTTCAGCGTCACATGGTGCTCGACGACAGCGTTCAGCTGAACTGAAATTTGATTTTAAATCGAACAAACGAATTTTCCTGACTTTTGCTCAAAAACAAAAAAATTTCCCTGAAATTTGTATAATTATTCTGTCTTTTGTAGGTATTCTAGAAGAGTGGGAATTTTACTATTTTACCCGATTTACACTTTTGATTATAATTTCGACAGTTAACTTTCGAAGTAATGCAAAAGTTGCTGCTAAACTCTGAGCAGTAACGCACTAAGATAAATGTTTTTCCAAGCTTTAATATTTTCTAGCCGAAGGTTTAAATTTCTTTCAATTTTGCTTAAAAATTCAAATTTACTGGTTTTTTCCTGGCAAAATTTCTAAAATTATAAATTCCCTATCTTCCCCAAGTATTCTAAAAGAGTGGAAATCCTGCGATATGTACTGGAGGGTGTTCCACACCCCCCAGACCTCCCGGTTTACAATTTTGACTTTATATTTTTATAATTAACTTTTAAAGTAACAGTAAAGTAACAGTTGCTGCTAAACTCCGTAAACAGTAAGGTAATTAAATAAATTAAAATAATTATTTATTCATTATATACGACTGAAGATCTGAAATAATCTTTTTTCATTTCGCGAAGTAGAAAATTAAAAATCGCAAAAAATTATTTTTGGCGCTAGCCCCCTTTTTCGAAAATTTTGAAAAATTTTTTTTGTATTGCGTTGTATTCAATTTGTATTGTTTGTATTGTTAAAGATTAAAATCCTAACTTTAATATTAAGCGTGTAAATCGCGAAACAAAATTTTGCGTTAGCCCCCTTTTTGAAATTTTTGAAATCAACATCAGTTGTATCAATACTTTCAATTTCGGCACTGCAATTAGCTGATTATAACTCACAACAGAATCATCTGAAATTTAAAAAATTGAAAATTCGAAAAAAGCATCCTCCCAGGGTTACCCCGAGAAACATCTCCTTGAACAAATGCATTTTGATTTTTTTTGTTTCGATAGCCAATCAGATTTAACCAAAATAAAGGATTAAATAAATTATTGTAAAATACTTCAATCTGATTGGCTCTTGCCAGTTTTTACCTTGAGCAAGGTACGACAAGAATCTTGATCTGAATGGCGTTGTATATAAAACTTAAGACTTTAATTTTTAGCAATACAAACAATACAAATTGAATACAACGCAATACAAAAAAATTTTTTCAAAAATTTCAAAAAGGGGGGCCAGCGCAAAATTTTGTTTTCTCGATTTACACGGCTAATATTAAATTTAGAATTTTAATTTTTAACAATACAAACAATACAAAAAAGGATTTCAAAATTTTTGAAAAGGGTGGCTAGTGTCAAAAATGGTTTTTCGCGATTTTTAATTTTCTGGTTTGCGAAATAAAAAAATGTTTTACGATACAAACAATAAAAACTGAATACAACACAATAGAAACAAGAAACTTTTAGTTTTCGAAAAAAGGGGGAGGGTCATTCCATATCAAGTGGTCCAACCCTATGGTTTGACCATTCTAAAAAAAATTGATTTTTTTTGTGTAAACATCCTAACATATTAGTAGTACTAAATGACCATTATTTCAATTTTATTGTCTTTTGTTTTTGTGTGAGAGCCATTTTTGCTTTGCAATATGCGGCATATTTTGCAATTTTAAAGGTTTACGGCAACCGAAATATTTCAGCTATTATTTGTCCTATCAAGATGAAACAAAAAAGAAATTGTTTAAAAAGAAACAGACTACAATATTCCTTCTTACATATTTTTACCTAAAAGCAATCCTAAAGGGTAAAATTGCAGCCTCAGTTCTTATCTAGTTTTATAAAAAAATGACATTTTTAAAGAGAAGTTTATGCATGAAGGGAGAATATTTCAAAGTTAAATTTTTTTTTACAAAGAGATGATAAGTAGTTGAAATCACACACCAAATATTAACCCTAAGATTTACTCCCTCTTTCTTCTAAAAATTTCAAAGTTTGAAAATTTTAACCAAACGGCGAATTTTGGCACTAAATATCGCTGGTGGGGGACCAGATAAAAATCTGAAATTTCTTGTCATAATAGTACTACATAATGGCATTACGCAAAAATAATTTTTTCTAGCCGAAGGTTAAACTTCCCTAATTTTTGCTTAAAAATTTTAATTTCCCGGTTTGGATTAATATTCTTAGCCTTAATTTAATATATTTTTAGGTTGGTAAAAAAATCGACCAATCAGAGTGTTTGTTTCTCGCTGTAGCAGGAGCAGCAGCAGCGTGCTGGGATTTAAAGTATTAGGATTAAAATATCATATTTAATAATCTGTGGTGTTTCCACCCCGTTTATATCGCTAACTATTCACTCTAGAGGAAAAATGAATAAAACTATTTTTGTAGAAAATTTTATGTAGTTTAATTTTGTGTATGAACACATTTTCGCTAAAAGTCGCGATTTTCGAGTTATTCAAGAAAAACGAGAAAAAGTGACGCTTACTCCACCCCAACGCTTACCCCCCACCGGTCAGGATTTTTAGTCATTATGAGCATTACATTATTATTACTGAAAATTACTTCATATAATATAACATAAAATTTTTCCGAATCAATGTTTAACTAATGTCGAGAAATAAAATTAAGGTTAAATAAAAGAAAGTAGGTTTTCATACAAGAATTAAAACAAACAGCAAAGTTTACTTTTGGGTTAACACGACTGCTGAGGCTTCTGGCTTATAGCTTATCCTACACGCGTTAGAATTTCTCTCATTTCTTACTCTATATGTACACAGTACTTCAAATACCCTAACTAAAGTGTCCCTATCATTAACACAAATATTGATTTTATTGCTATTTAATGTTGAAGAATAACGATTCCTCTACGAGTTTTGCGCACCGTGGAAGATTTTAGTGTCAAATCCCTACTTGTATTTTATACAGGGTGATTTATGACCTACCTAACTTTAATCTTCATTTTATTTCCAAAATACGTTATTCTGGAAACGAATGTTTGGTTTTATTACGCCAATAAAACAAGAGATCCTGTTTTTTTAAATTGCAGACAAACTTTTTGAATTTGTTTAATTGCGTGTTTTTACAACACAAAAGTTTTAAACGTTTAAAAATGTAATAGCTGCATGTAGATGAAAACTATTTCAGTTTCCAACAGCAATAAACTCAATGTACGATACGCAAAATTGACTAGCTAAACTGCACAAATTTTAGTGCTCAACTAGTTGGTTTTTCTTTATTGCAAATGTTGTACAGCATGGGAAATTTTATAAAAACTTCTACGCTTACAGGTAGTGGAAAGTAGAAAAAATTTGCTTACATTTAGTCCCATTGTTCCACTTCATTTATTATAAAACGTGTACGTGACTATGTTTCCCTTCAGGGTGTTTTTTCAAAGAAATTCTAGATCCTTCTGCCATATTTTAAAAAAAATTTAAATTCGATAATTTTGTAGGTAATGCTTTTTACTATACGGGGTGGTCCAACCAAGGCATAACAACTCCCCAAGTTAATTACAAATCGACTCGTTGTAATTATATTACATACTAATTAACATTTGCTTAGACAAACAATTTGTCCTCATTAAACACAAGTAGATGCCTTGTACCCATAGAATCTTATTATTTCTTTAATTATATTATATTAAAAGTAAAACAATCCTGAAATGAATACGCTATATCTCAAAAGCGTAATTTTCTTCTCGTCTTTTTCTTCAAGAACATTTTCTATAGAAGCTCGAATATCAGGTATCACAAAGAGCGACTGCTTTTTAAGATTATAAGGTTGCGGTGGCAGGAGGTGTAAAAGTAAAATATAAAATTTTGATAATTACGTCCCATTGCCTCATCAACCTAATTAAGCATTTTAATTAAAGAAATATTGAGATTAGATTCATTTCTAAATGAATTCGCAATTTTTTAATTGGACAAACAGATTAAATATTTAGTAACAAACAAAATTCAGGATATTTTCCCTTTAGCCCCAGATTTAATTCAAAAGTACTTTTGATTCGGATTTGAAAATCTGTGTTTTAATTATGTTAATTTTTTACAAATTTAAAGTTAATTGAATATACAAATTTTCAAAGAAGATATTTTTTACTGGTTTCTTTGTAAAATTAATAACTTTTATAAAAACATAAAGAAATAATATAAGAAATAGTTTACAGTGGTGGCTGGTACGCGTTATTTTCTAATTAAAAAAAAGTAACCGAACGAACAAAATCCTTTTAACAATCCCGTGCATGTTTACTCTATTGGTGGTTTTAAATAAGATTTTCGGAAAAAATTAATTAAAAAAAATAAATTAACCTATCCGTATAGAAAGCAATCTATCCTGCTACTATGTAATATTTTGTTGCTTATTAACAAAAAGTGTTGTTTAGATTTTCCATTAACACAGTTTGGTTTTACTCTGAACAAGGGAAGGTGTAAATAGGATGAGAATCTACGAAGCACACTTCAATGTAGGTAATTAAAAAGGGCTGAATGCTCGATAAGATGAGCTATTTAAAATAATTTGCAAAACCAAAAAATGAATAATTTATTTATGCCCAATCGTTGACACACGAGAGTTGTCTACCCTAAAGGGCTTTATAATTTGTAATTTAAAATTTGTTCACCATTATAATCAGTCATAAATTTTTTGAAAAGGCATATATTTCAATGGCATATTTGTATCACACAATGTCTACATCATTTTTACGGTTTTCTAAAACGACTACCGATTTTCGTAACAATAGCAAATGAAATATGGTTTTGGTCAAGCTGATATGCTGTTATTTTGTTTCTATTTAATAAATCTTGTAGGCCAGTAGATAAAAGTAATAAATAGCGATTTGGCATAAATAATATATTTTTAATAACTTTATAACTTTCAAAATTTATAAATAACCCTGATTTATTTACGACGAAATTTATTACGTTAATAAAATAATATCGGGCCGCATTTAAGTATAAATTTCGAAAGAAACCAAAACAATTGTTGAATAAAGCAAAAACAAGACGATTTTTTTATAATTAATAGATAATAATCTGAAATCTGTTGCAGACATCGACAAGAGTCAAACCCTGTAGTAATCACATCGCCCAAGATCTGGTGAGAGTCTGGTCAGAGTCACGAGATCGATTCTGTCAAAATTCAAGTGTTCCTAGGGGATTGAAAACGCCTAAGGATATTTCTGGTGCTATAGATATAATAATAGGATTCCGAAATCGTCTTATTTGATTTTACAAAATTTGTTTATGTAGCCCTTAACTTGACTTTCAGCCAATATTAACTCGAGAGATTGAAACATTTGATTTAAATGTAAATCATTTTAATTTCAATTTCACATAAGTAATTAAAATTTAATTTTTCATCAAACGAACCGAGAAAATCGATATTGATGATAATAGCAAAGTAGTAAATAAGAGTAAACTTTTATATAACAGCGTTTGTAGCAAAATTCTCTAAGGACTAAATTTGAGGAGAAAAATGTCAAAAGAAATTAAGTTTATTTGAAAAGACAAAACTTTTGTCTTTATAAAAACTTATTTACTATAGAAAATTCAGACTTTTCTTTAGCATAAACCCAACGTGTAATATAATAAATGAAAATAGAGCTAAACAAACTATTCGTATTAAAAAAAATTTTTTTTTTGCTTTTTTCTCCAAACAAACTTTGAAAAAGTAATTAAATATATTAGCGAAGGCAAAAAACCGGGGGAAACCCGAGAAAATTTTTATAGGCTTTTCAGGACCTCAAAATTTGATTACTAAAAAATTGTATTCTACCTAAATCAAACTTTTTATTTACAATTTCAAGTGAAATCTTAGGGAGGATTTGCAAATTTTTATTGGCAGATTTTAAAAAGACGAAGTACAAAGAGTTTCACATGAGCAACGCAGACAATGCTTTTACAGGGTGGAAGTCATTTAGATGTTGTGTAATTAATGTTATTTAAATTTTGAATATAGCATCTTAAATACATTTTCAATTTAATTAACTATACCTATCCATCAGAAATTTCTTGTTGGTTTGTTTATTAATATAATGGAATTGCGAATTAAATTTATAATGGCATTTAAATCAGTCGAATCATATTATAAATAAATATTATTTTAAATTCATTAATTAATTATTGCCCAATTACCCACAAAAATGTACAACAATGTAATAAAATGAAAAATTTAGAATTGGCCGATTATTTGTATTCCATGTATTGCATACGTGTCTTGATAACTCCTATAGTCAATGGTTAATCCATATCTCTTCGGCTGTAAGGGAGATGTACCAGGTATGAGACGGGTTTTGTTTTCAAGCCAAAACTTTCTATGGAAACCAAATAAACCAAATATCTTATATACCATTTGAAAGCTAATAATCTTACGCAACTTTTTGCTGTAGAAATTATCTTGATTCCGTCAATCCAAAAAAAGTTATGAGCATTTCCGTGATGAGTTGATTTTTGACCGGAAAAAAATTTGACACCAGCTACGAGACACCCGGTAAAATCTGCTAAATATGGGGAAATATGAAGTAAAACAACCATGAATACAGAAAATATCAATGTTTATTCATCATGAAGAAGTTACGCAAAAGAATGACACTTTTTTTTCTATAATTTATACATCATATTTTTCGTCTTCATCTTCAGCTCATGTCTAATTCGCAAAGTAAAGATGCTGGCACGCATATATTTGCACACTTCAAAATTGCATTCGATGCATTTGATCGAATTGGCTATAGTCTTTTAACTGGTATTCTCGGCTGTCTCACACCCGGAACATGACGCCATTTTTTCAAAACGCATAAAAATTTATTTGTGAACATAAATCAGTCCAATCGACTACTTCATCGTAAAATATAAGAAAAATGCTGAATTTATATGCACTGTAATCTCATTTTTTCGTTGAATAACTAATAATAACAGCAATTACAAAAAAATCAATTAAAACTTTTTTGATGAAATTTTTACTCGATGTTTGGATCACATACAAAAATTGTGAATATTGACTCCGGTGTCTTAAAAAAAACTAGCTTCCAACATGGAAAAATGTTGACACTAGTGAAAGCCGGAAAATTGGTATCGCAATATGGAAAAATTTGAGTGTCTCACATCTGGAGCCGTCTCATACCTGGTACATCTCCCTTACTGTATTATGATGAGTGCTGTTTTGCAAGCTACGCGATTGAATATGATACTTTGTATTAGTATAATAAGCTGAATCACTTAGGGCTATAATTAGTATATCACAAAATGTTTGATATTATACATATAGATTAATATAAACATCAATCTAATTTGGGATTGTTTATTTTTTGTAGCCTATCGTAATTTTAATACATATTCATCACAGTGAACAACACCGGCAGCTAACGATGCCTCTAGAATCAGACGTACAATGGCTCACAAAACTATTTATTCAGTCCTATGTTATCAATGAATGTAGTAAATTGTATGTTTTGAAGACTTTTTAGTCATATAAAAATCGCCTTATAGTAATACTTCTTAGTAGGGTCCGGATTTATAGGCACTAAAAACCTTGAAAATATGCAGGCAAATATGCGCTAAAAAGTTTTAATATGCCTCAAAATGCTGTATTATTGCAATAAGTGCAAATAATGAAAATAATGAGTGTTGAACTGTCGTGGTTACAGCGAGAGTACATCTTTAGAAATAAAATAATAATAAACTATTGTTTTATTTTTTATTTTTTTGATTTTTGAAATTTACACCCAAACTTTCTTTAGCATTGGGCATTTGCAAAAGTAAAATAAAATTCAATAGATATTTAGAAATACGACGTCTCAAGGAATATTTTTGAAATGAAAGTTTTTGAGGATGAGGCTCATTTTAGGTTTTTCAATATTTTATTTATTTTCTATTATTCTTGACCGCTAAAGTTGAAAATGTTTCTTAAAACTCTTAAAAATTCTAATAATATGTAGTATAATAATACAGGGCGTAACAAATATTGATGTAACGGTTTAAAGGTGTCAGACTGTTTCAAACCGTTGCAAAAACAAAATTTTTACTATTTAATTTGCTAAATATACAAAATATATGCCAATAATAAGTAAATATGCATTTATAGGCAAAATTAAAACTACATAAAACGACTCAGAAAGGAGTAAAACAGGTTTCCCTTTTAAAATTTTTACGTGCCTGGACGCAAAAAAAACATGCAAATGCCTAAAAATCTGATCTCCTACTTATTAGACATTCTGAGCTACAATAACTAATAAAAGACTATAACATACTATCTGTATCTCAAAACCAGAACAACAAAATAGAAAAATGAAAAAGTAATCTTGTAAAATCAGAGGCGGATTAAGGATATATGAGGCTTGGGGCTAACTAATTTTATAGGCCCTTTGGCTTTGCGTGTTTCTACAAAATGCGCCGCTGGCCGAAAGTTTTGATATTTCAAGGTCAACCGCGCTTAGATCAAATGTAACATTTTTAAAAGGATCATAATAATTACTATACATAGTTCATCATAGTTTCTTTTATAAAACACAGGTATACATACAGCTACTCGCAAAAGAACCCGGACACTCCTAATGTTACCAATGTAGATTGAACATTTTGAAGCCGTTTTTTGTCATACCAAAACCATTTTATATAATATTCTGTGGGGTGTTCCACACCCCCCAGACCCCCCGGTGAAAGTTTTTACGACATATAGATATATAACATACTTACTGAATAAATTTGCAATACTAAAATTTTTTGTTTATGAAACTGAGTGGGTATGAATTGTATACAAACGATGTGTAGATGTATTTGTTTTGAAAGAATAAAAATTTTTCATTATGAAGATAAATCACGCAACTTACACACACACACACACACACCTTTGGGTTTTCAAACCGGGGGGTCTCGGTGGTATGGAATACCCTCCAGTGCACCAGCAATTATAGTTAAAGGATTTTCGTGTTAATGAAGTTGTGACTTCCGTTTCAGGAATTTAACTTTCTAAAAGGTCTTACAATTACTATGCTCTGAGGGGTGTTCCACACCCCCAGACCCCCCGGTGCAAATGTTTACAGTACATGATGTCTAAATATTCATTAAAACCTTTTGTTTTAGGTTTGCTTTTTAAAAAAACTTGACAAAATCCAGGAATTTTCCTATAATATTCTGTGGGGTGGAACAATTCCCAGACCCCCCGGTGAGGGTTTTACGACACATAGATGTAATATACTGTATAAATATGCAGTACTAAACTTTTATGTGTATGAAACTAAGGTGGATATGAATTGTATACAAACGATGTGTAGATGTGTTTGTTCTGAGAGAATAAAAAGCTTCCATTATGAAGATAAATCACACAACTTACACACACACACACCTTTGGGTTTTCAAACCGGGGGGTCTGGGGGGTATGGAATACCCTCCAGTGCACCAGCAATTATATTTGTTTCTGAACTCGGAATCGAATTTATTCACTTTATTAAAAAAACTGATTTTTCTGAAAATCTGAAAAAATTTGGGAGCCCGGCGCTGCAGCTACCCTCTCCCCATTAATCCGGCTCTGTAACTACCCTATAAAAATATTTTGAAAACATTTTTTGCTTACTTTAAGTTGCACAAATTCAGTAATTCAATCATCAAAATTTGTTTGCCGAAAATAGTGTTGCTTCTATTTCTTGAGGCCCCTAGAAATTTGGAAGCCCGGGGCTGCAGACCTCTTAGCCTACCCCTTAATCCGGCTCTGTGTAAAATTCATTCCCTATATATGTATTTCTTATACGTTTTTCTATTTTGTTGCACCGTTTCTGAGATACAGATGATAATAACATATTTTGTATTTTACAGAAATCTTTTTAAGTCACGGTAACTCGAAAACAGTGCGACAAACTAAAAGAATTTATATAAACAAAAATAAAGGGAATAAAATTTGCAACAAAAAATGTTTAATAAGTATTGCTGTAAAAGCGATTTTTATATGACAACATAAATGTTTTCAAAACGTACATTTTACATTGGTAACATAATATTGTTGCCTCGGTGTTTTAATTTTACATTTTGCTGCAACTGAATTGCTTTAAAATTAGCAAAATGAAAACTGTTCTTAAATAATTTATGATAATAGGCATAAGGCAGAAAAGGCGGCTGCCTAGGGGCCCCGCTTATTTTAGATGCCCCGTGAAATTACATTTCTTTGTTTTTATCTTTTTATACTGATTCAGCGCCTAGAAAGTATAAAAATATTAATTAATTAATTTTTTGTGTAAATGAATAAGGTTTATCAAATTAATTTAATAAACATTGTTTCATTTTTTAAATATTATATGTGCATATTATGCAAGTAATACATTTCTAGAGGACCCCGAAAATTTAATTGCCTAGGGCTTCACAAATGTTTAATCCGGCACTGCCTCCACTGCACTATGTGCTCTTTCTTCACGGGTTATTCAGTTATCAACGTTTCGAGATAATAAACAAAGAATGCACTGGAGGGCCCCCCAGACCCCCCGAATTTATGCCTTTATTTTATATTATCAAGAGCCAACCTAGAAAAACGCATACTATTAGTATTCTGAGTATATTATTCTGCTTTATAACTGAAGATATGGCAGTAATTCTGATTTTTAGTACCCGAGTGCACGTTATTTCAAAAGAAATTTAGAAAAACGCAAAACGTACAAATTATCCGGGGGGTCTGGGGAGCATGGAATGCCCTGCAGTGCACTATTAGCTCTTTTACAGCGGTTATTCAGTTATCAACGTTTGGAGATATTTTCCATCGAGATAATGGGGCCCCCCAGACCCCCCGGATTTACACCTTCATTTTATATTATTAAGGGCCAACCTAGAAAAACGCATACTATTAATACTTTGAGTATATTATTCTGCTTTATATCTGAAAATATGGCTGTAACTCTGATTTTTAGTAGTAATCCGGGGGGTCTGGGGGGCATGGAATGCCCTCCAGTGCACTATTAGCTCTTTTACAGGGGTTATTCAGTTATCAATGTTTGGAAATATTTTCCATCGAGATAATTAACAAGAGATGCACTGGAGGGAGTTGCACACCCCCCCTAGACCCTCCGGATTTACACCTTCATTTTATGTTATAAAGAGCCAACCTACAAAAACAGTACCGGATTACCCATAAGGCAGAAAAGGCGGCTGCCCAGGGGCCCCGTGAACACGGAGAAAAATTTTTTTAATTATAAATTTCGTTTCTTTGTTTTTATCTCTTTATACTGATTCAGCGTCTAGAAAATATAAAAATATTAATTAATTAATTAATTTTTTGTGTAAATGAATAAGTTTTAGCGAATTAGTTTAATAAACATTGATTTATTTTTTAAAAATTAGTTGCTTATTATTGAAATTGTTTATTTTAATTATTGATTAGTAAAATTAAAGACATATTATGCAAGTAATAATTTTCTAGAAGGCCCCGAAAGTTGAAATGCCTAGGGGCCCACAAATGTTTAAACCGGCACTGGACTTATGTAACGACATTTATTTCGTTGTCCTATACAACTGAAGCACCAGGAGTAACCCTTTGCGTCCTAAGTCAACAAATAAAGCATTCACTGTAATGCGGGTGGTTACGAAAATAAACACCGCATCCATAAACATAACTACATGTAAAATTCGTTTGATTCTAATTAATTAAAATCATGTCTTGATTTTGATTGCCGCTTAAATTACTGCAATATACAGTTTGCTTCCAGAGTAGGTGACCATCAGAGCGCTACACAATTCTATTGTATTCCAGTTTTATTGCAATAATAAAAAAACCTTCGATCATGATTTCCAATTAACTAAATTAATATTTAGTAATTATTGGGATGCATTAATTCAAATCGGTTTGTACTTAAATAGGCAAATACCGCAGAATCCAATACAAAGGTTCTGTTAGCTACGAATGCGGCTATTGCGAACATATGTATTTCTGTATTTTGGTCAAAATTATTAGCAACGTAAGCTACCGTCAAGTTACTTATCAGATAAAAATTTGAAAAAACATTTTCACAAATTCTGAATTCTAATGGAAATTTGTGACCTCTTTCTGTCAGACCTCGTATTTGCATACGTCTGAACTTGTGGTCCCAGGGGTGCTGAATATTTTTACCTTTTTCATGCGGTCATCAAAGCACAACGATTGGCTATCGCAGATTCAATGCTATATACAGGAGAAAATGAATCGAGGAAGTTGAGATTTTCCAGCGCACGTTCCATTCCGGTAATAATAAATTCATGATCGGCTAAAAAGTGAAAATAATACTTTCCGATGCTGGGAAAGTTTGTTTCCAAACTTTTCATAGAAGTGTAATTTTGGTTTTATAACCGAATTTGACGACAAACATTAAAAAGTATTTTATATTGTATTATTTAAAACGCATGTGGCATTAAATATTTTATCCAGATAACAATTGCGTATAATAAACTTAAAAGATAGCAGGAATTTTAGTTTTATTAGTATTCACACGGCATCTTTATTTTACAGCATTTTCTGAAGTTGCTGAATATGAA
Source organism: Cantharis nigra (assembly GCA_958510845.1). Taxonomy (NCBI): domain Eukaryota; kingdom Metazoa; phylum Arthropoda; class Insecta; order Coleoptera; family Cantharidae; genus Cantharis; species Cantharis nigra. The sequence goes on along the minus strand of OY294030.1, from coordinate 43,989,082 downwards.
ATCAGTGAGAGGAAAACTTGATATCTAAGCATACTAAAGTTTTACTGTTTCAAAGATTATAAAAAGGATTAAAGTTATAAAATTGGTATTTACCTAAAAAAATATATTCACTGCTTAAATTTTTCAACTAAGACGGTGCTGAAGTCCAATTCTTTATAAGCTATTACGAAAATAAAATATAAAATATGTTGCTATTGTCTCGTTTCAACTACGCACTTATAACGTTTGAATATAATTTTCCTATTTTCTTACGTAATTTATAGTGGCCACTAGGGAAATTTAAATGTGCCGTCTCGAAAAGATATCAAAACTTTATTATTTATTTGTTTGTTACTAAAGCGAATTAAATTTTACAATAAGTTAAGGTTTTCACGATAATCGTTCATCATGCAAATCTTTGAAAAATTTATTCCATCTTATCCCGAGCAATTTCGTAATTATTATTTTTCAGTCGCAATTCAAAATTAAAAGCGTTTCAGTGTATCTTCAAGAAAAATAAAACCGCATTATTTTCTTTTTTTCTAATTGTTGCATTCTGTGGTAAACAATTCTTGGTAATCATAAATTATACTTATTGTTCTCAGTGGGTAACAAGTTTTGCAGTAAATTTTTCTCCAACTCAAAGACAACTTAAATTCGCCTTCTCTATTTTTACAAGTTGTGCAGAGTTACGCTGACAGTTTTTGTTTTGGCTGAAAGAAAACTGCAACATATTTCAGCATGTGGCTTTTTAAAATTTAAGGTAAATAAAGTGTTGACCGGAATGGTATAAATCAAATCGATACCGAAGCATGCGTTTAATGTCGAACTAAACGATGCATTGGAGCTTTCAGTAAATGGCAAAATTATGCAGTTTGCTTAACATGCATTTTAAACGAATGCGCTTACATTTTCAATTGTTGAAAGCTAGAACCTCGGAATAAATTAGCTTCACTACATTCTTGAAAAAAAGAATGTAGAATTTATTGCAAAATAAATTTTAATAAGAACATTTTTCATTTCACTGTCACTGTCACTGCTGTAAATCTATTGTTGCAATTTTATCGAGCTTAAATTTTGTTACATTGGATAAAGTTTACAAAAAATATGCCGGCGATGATTCTCATACTGACGCGCATTAGCGGATTAACAAAAATTGAATATTTCTGAGTTTAGTATACCAGAAATGTATTGAAATCGAATGCGATAGTCGAGTACATTAGCCATGCATTTACAATTCATCCATTTAATCACCAAAGCACTTGAATGTAGCAAAGCAATACTTCTCAATTAAACCCCTAAATTCTCGAAACTGCCTTGAATAATTTATTTAGTACAATTTGTAAGGAGTGGCCAATTTCACCAAGTTATCATACCTAAAAGCTAAAATGGCTACTTTTGTGTGAATTTAAAAATGTTGTACGTTCGTGGCTTGAGGAAATTCCGGGGTTTTCATCAAGAGTTAAATAAATAAACTAAATAGAAATGTGTTTACCAGTTTGACATGTTAACCTCGTACCATGAAAAAGTAAACATTCCTTTCAAATGTTAATATTTAATATACATAGTAGTGATTTGTATTTCCTTTCAATTATGCGAAGAACAATAAACAAGAGATAACCTACTTTATAGTAGGTATTAGGAAAGGTGCAATATGAATGAATAATGAATATAGGGTTCTTCATGTGAGGTAAACAGATGAATTGTTCTATTTGCATGCATAAAGCAGGATCTCGAGAGGAAAGACAAATATACATTTGCAGCTTTAGGTAATTTTTAGGTGATTTCCTTACTTTCAATTTCCATTAGTAACTAGAATTATATTAATTTTACTTCATTTGATTATATTTTTTGTAACTTAAAAAATGTATTAACGTTGTTAACCGTCATTTAGGATGAATATTTCTAAATTCAATCTACAAATAGTGCAAAATCATACATACATAATGTGATGAGTTCTAGAATAGCATGCGCAAATAAGGAGGATGGTTAAATAATTATTGTTTGATTAATTAATTAAAGGGAGTAAACGTATATACATAGATTTAACGCATGCTTCGATGGCAAACATAACAAAATCAACAATAAAATATAAGTTAAATAAGTTAAAAATATGTATCTATAAATTGCCTGCAGTATGTTGAAATTTCATATTATGATACGACAGAAATAAATATTATGAATACTTTTGTACGAGTCGAGCTAAATGAGATTTGTATGATGAAAACTGCATTTATTTGTGAATTTGTACCATTGCTGCAGCAACTTTTGTGATTTACATAATATTCGTGGTGAGGGCTTTAATCTCAACTAGCATTGTTTATTCATTATACAGCAAGTTAGCGTGATTACACGAAAATAAATGTATGTATTTTTCAAAATTTATTTTTAAATAAAAAATGCGTTCGTTTAAAGTCATTTTAATTTATTGCTAATGATGTGGTGGTTTTTATTATTATGTTGTGGAAACTACACCTAAACTACCCATAATATAGTCCAGTCAATGAAGAAAAAATAGGTGTTATGAACAACATACTAAAAGTCCTGACCGATGGGGTGAGCGTTGGGACGGGGAGAGGGTCAAAGTTGCTGCTAAACTTGATGTGCCTTAGAGCAATTAAATTTTTTTGTTATAATAATATAAGAATGAATAAGTTTCGTAAATTCTAATTTTCTTTAGCCGAGCGTTTTAATTTTCCTCACTTTTGCTCAAAAACAAAAATTTCCCAGCTTTTTCTGACGAAATTTGTAGGTATAAATATTCTGTCTTCTGTAGGAATTTTATTATATGTACTGGAGGGTGTTCACCCCCAGACCCCCCCTGGTTTACACTTTTGAGTATAATTTCGACAGTTAACATTCAAAGTAATGCAAAAGTTGCTACTAAACTCTGAGCAGCAAGACACTTAAATAAATATTTTCTAGCCAAAGGTTTAAATTTCCTTCAATTTTGCTTAAAAATTCTAATTTACCGGTTTTTGCTGGCGAAAAAATTATAAATTCACTATCTTCTCCAAGTATTCTAAAAGAGTGGAAATCCTGCGATATGTACTGGAGGGTGTTCCACACCCCCCAGACCCCCCGGTTTACAATTTTGACTTTATATTTTTATAATTAACTTTTAAAGTAACAGTAAAGTAACAGTTGCTGCTAAACTCCGTAAACAGTAAGGTAATTAAATAAATTAAAATAATTATTTATTCATTATATACGACTGAAGATCTGAAATAATCGTGAAATAACATTATATCGTATTATGAATTTTTCATAATTTCAAATATTTTAATCCAGACCTGTTATATGATAATAATTAATTAATTTTTAATTTTTTCTAGCCGAAAAGGTTAAATTTCTCTCATTTTTGCTTAAAAATTTAAATTTCCCGGTTTGGATTAATAGTCTTAACTTAATATATTTTTAGGTTGGTAAAAAATCGAACTAATCAGAGTGTTTCTCTTTTTCACCAAAAAATGACTCGCCGTAGCAGGAGCAGCAGCAGCGTGTTGGGATTTTATGTATTAGGATTAAAATATCATCCTAATCTATAAAATCCCAGCATGCTGCTCCTGCTGCTCCAGCGTGTCATTTTATAGTGAAAAGAGAAACACGCTGATTGGTCGATTTTGTTTACCAACCAAAAAATATATTAAAGTAAAGGAGGTTAGGACTAAAAATATTTGTCCAATTTTAATCCAAAAGTAAGGGAAATTTAACCTTCGGTTAGAAAAAATTAAAACAGAGAAAAAAGCAATCCTCGCAATAATTTTGAAGTAAATATTACATCAATTGGAGTAATTTTATATCAAATTTAGTAAAATTTACTTCAAAACGGTGTGAGGCTGATTTGAACTTTAATTATAGTAAAAATTACTTCAAAACACCAAAAACTTTTCTCTGTATGTATTTATTTAATTACTTTTCTGCTCACAGAGTTTAGCAGCAACTTTCTGTGTTACTTTGAAAGTTAATTATAAAAATATAACGTCAAAATTGTAAACCGGGGGGTCTGGGGGGTGTGGAACACCCTCCAGTACATATCGCAGGATTTCCACTTTTTTAGAATACTTGGAAAACCAGCAGTATGGCGTAAAGTCTACACCGGCCGACTGGGTAGCGGGGCACCGCGGTTCAAATCCTGGTCGCGTCGAATACACTGCTGTGATCTAAAGCCCAAAATAAATCTGTGGGCTATGGGGAACGCAACGGGAAACCACCCCATTAATTAAATTTCCTAGTAGTAAATTTTGGATTCAGCCAAGATGATCGCTAACATCCGGTAACGGATAGGCACGGGAAGAAGAAGAATACTTGGAGAAGATACACGGAGAAAAAAATATCCTTGCAATAATTTTGAAGTAATTCAAGTAATTCAAATAAGTAAACATCAATAAATTAGAGTAAATTTTATATCAAATTTAGTAAAATTTACTTCAAATTTAGTAAAATTTACTTCAAATTTAGTAAAATTTACTTCAAATTTAGTAAAATTTACTTCAAAATGGTGTGAGGCCGATTTGAACTTCAATTACAGTAAAAATTACTTCAAAACACCAAAAAGTTTTCTCTGTGTAGGAAATTTATAATTTTTCAAACTTCACCAGGAAAAAGCGGGAAATTTGAATTTTTAAGAAAAAGTGAGGGAAATGTAAACCTTTGGCTAGAGAATATTGAAACTTGAAAAGCATATTTATTTAATTACTTTCCTACTCCATGGAGTTTAGCAGCAACTTTCTGTGTTACTTTGAAAGTTAATTATAAAAATAACATAAAAATATAAACTCAAAATTTTAAACCGGGGGGTCTGGGGGGTGTGGAACACCCTCCAGTACATATCACAGGATTTCCACTCTTAGAATACTTGGAGAAACCAGGATATTTGAAGTTTTAAGCAACAGTGCAGCTACTTTTGCGTTACTTTGAAAGTTAACTGTCAAAATTATAGTCAAAAGTGTACACCGAAAGGTATGGGGGTGAACACCATCCAATACATATAATAAAATTCCCACTCTTCTAGAATACCTACAGAAGACAGAATAATTAAAAAAATTTCGTCAGAAAATGCTGTGAAATTTTTTGTTTTTGAGCAAAAGTGAGGGAAATTAAAACGTTCGCCTAAAGAAAATTAGAACTTGAGGAACTTATTTATTTTTATATTATTATAAAAAAATAGTTTAGCAGCAACTTTTTGCGTTACTTTGAAAATATGGAAAAACGGGGAATCCCCCAGTAGAGGAGCTCCACCGTCTAGCTGCCCGTCCGCGGACGGGCTTTCCAGCGAGTCTTTAATAATCTGTGATGATTCCTCCCCCTTTATATCGCTAACTATTCACTCAAGAGGAAAAACGAATAAAACTATTTTTGTAGGAAATTTTATGTAGTTTAATTTTGTATATGAACACTTTTTCGCTAAAAGTCACTATTTATTCGTTGACTGGACTAATACTGGATTATACATATATGATAAGTATCTTAAATTTTTTTTGTAATTAAAGGAATATTTAAATATTTTTTGTTTGCTTTATGAGCATATTACATTATTTTCAGTTTCAATTAAAAAGTTTTAAAAATCAAACCACGAGGGTATAATTTACGGAAATAAAGTAGCAAAAAGGATGTTCGAGTGGAAAACGCATCACAGAAAATTTCAAGTTCGACGTTGATAGAATGCAGACAGGTTAAAGAAACTCAAGAGTAAATTGTAAAAACCATACCAGAACATAATCTACCAGTTGATCAATAAGAATAAAAATAAAGTTGTAAAATGATGTAAAAAATTACATCAAAAGGAAATAAATAAATTAAATAATGTAGCTTTTTGCAGTATTGTTACTTATTACTGCATTCATTCGTTAATTGTTTTTTTAAATTAAAACAAACTTATTAAAAATGGTTACCATGCTGTTAGTAGTTGACTTTTTAATTAAAACACAAATCTCGTTGACTTTGAAACTTAATTTTTCAACATTTTATAACCTTTTACAACAATGCGGTAATAAAAAAACTTTTCACTTAAAGCAACCCTTTCAAATTTTATGAAAGAATATGTATAATTGGATAACTTGACATTTCCTACTATAATGAATATTTTAAAAAAGCTGCTTCGTTTGTAAAATGGAAAATTAGCTTACACAATATCTTAGCTGAAGATGAACCAGTATGCGTTGATTAGTGAAAGAAGTATCAAATTTAGTTCTACTAAAAATAGTTGGGTTAATTTTCAAGCTCCAAAGCTCCCTTTCCAACTTAATTGCCAGCATTAAAAAGTATACGATGAAAATTTGTTTACTTTCTTATCTATAGAACAGCGAATTAGTTTACATTTTGCAATTAACTAACAAACACAATCTCGCGCTGTACTTGTAAATGCGTATTGTGCTGCTCTGATTTAGTATCTGATAGAAACGTAGAATCGACCTCTAATGTAAATTGTAAATTCGTTGCTTCATCTAAATATGAAACAGGCGCAGTTTAGAAATTATAGATTTGTATGTACAACAATGTTTCCATTTTATTTGCTTTCAATTTTAGAGAACAATAAAATAAAATATAATTAATAATAAATTCACTCTAGGTAATAAAATACAAATTAATTATACCAGACTAAATTTAGCTTTGAACTGAATTAATAATTTTATTTATTACCTTCATTATTTTAAAACCAGTAAATATCTGAATGATGAATATGAATATAAAAGCTCAATTGGTATTTTTAGAAATATTAACTAACTAATGCAAACCATTTGGCTCTTTTTTTCTAAATCACAATAAATTTAAACTAACTGCAAATTAGCTTGTTTAATGAACTCTTTTATATTCCAATAAATTTTTGCAATTTAAGCATAGATTTAAATATTTTTGTCAACTACTTTTTTGAGATTTTTCAATATTTTCCACTGTATTTTTATCTAAAATATGTATGTATATAAATTATTAACCTGCGAAATAAATATTAAATCGGTATTTTTCAAAACTGTCGTAAACGCATGAAAAAAATCGTCTTTTATTGTTCAATTTTGATTTAATATGTATTTTTTATCGGCCTTTTCTTTATTTCCTGGTCGGTTTTCAATTTTTTATTCTCAGTTTGACCTTTCAGAATTTTACAAATGTTTATTGCGAAGGAGTAGATCAAATAATAAAAATGCATTCGAAAAACTTGCAAAGTTAAAGTATGAATAAAGAGCGGTCAGTGCAAACAATTAGCTACAACATATTTGATCAAGCTTACAAAACAATTGATTGTCAAATAAGCGATTGACGTTCGCAGCGCCACTAATCAGCGCATAAGTCGCACATGCGCAGTTGACTTCCTAGTTGAATTGAATGGCAAACAAAAAAATAAAAAAACTCCTTCCTGTAAAAGCACCTTACTTTAAAAACTACTGTTCCTTTTAAAAAGGAAGAAATAATTTATTTTTCTTCACTCAACAACATAAACTCTCGGATACTTAACTCGAAAAATTAACTTATCATCCTCCGCTCCCCCTCCGCCACTACAAAATTTTAACATAAATTTTGAAGTCAGGGGAAACGTAGAGTTTTTAATTCGGCATTTATAAACAGGTTTCGTAAGTGGAACAAATCTCCGTTTCCCATGACTTCAAAATTAATGTTTACATTTTGTAGTGGGTGGGGGGGGAGCGGAGAATGACAAGTGACAAGTTAATTTTTCAAGTTAAGTGTCCGACAGTTTATGTTGTTGAGTAAAGCAGAAAAAATTATTTCTTGCTTTTTAAAGGAAACAGTAGTTTTTAAAGTAGGGTGCTTTTACTGTCAAGTGTTTTTAAAATTTAAAATTTTTATTTTATTTCACTCTTTTTGGAGTACATTTTGTCAAAATGTATAGAGAAACCGAATATATGCTTTAAACCGCTTCGTGATCCAGTCAGACAATGTAATAGCGCGAATAATCTAACATAATCTAACAAATATAGATAACGGGAGGGGAATAGAGGGGTATTTCTGCGATAGAAATTCTTCTCGTGGGTGAAAATTGTATTTGATCAGCCAGGAACACTTTCCTGATCTTTACAAATATGCTGTCAAAAAAGTACCTCGCCACCTGTAACCTTTCGGGAGATATGGTGACACAAACATATACTAGCAGGTCAGGCGGCCTACCGGCCGCCATGACCTCCTAATATTTGAATGACCTGGAAACTCTTTTTTGCACAGGATCATTTATTATGATTAATTTCTTATTTTATTATTATAAAATCACAAAATTAGTCATATTATTTTTACTTTTTTTTCAGAAAATTGAAAATTGACGTAGAGAGTTGGAAATAGTGACGTTAACCTTAGAACTCTTAGCTGAATAACCAGTTAAAATTTCAATTCAATCGTGCTTTCCGTTGGGGAGATTTTGATGGGACGGACATACATACAAACTTTGAGTTTTATATATTAAGATATGTTACGGTCAATGATGACAATTCGGCCATTAACGTCAATGGCCCAACAATAACGTCAATGCCCAACTAAGCTGGCCAATGACGTCAATGATCATGCATTTTGGGTGATGTTGACATTTAAAATTTCATATGTGGTTTTTACATCATTGCCCGGGCAATGACGTTAATGCCCAATACAAGGTTGGCAATGATGAAACTACTATCACTCTTTCAGTTTTGGCTGGCGCAACCACGGCAAATCACAGATCCACCGTAAAATGAATTAATTAAATTAAATTAAATTTTTATCCGGGCATAAACACGACATATTACGAATCCAAAAAAATCCTTGTACGCTTATGAGGCCTTCAAAAGGGCCGAGTTGCTGTCATTTCCACGGAAAAGCGCGTGCACGACAAATGATATTGTCGCGGGTTGAAGTGCATCGCCATTTTGCTGTTCCTTAAAAAAATTATTCTATAATATCATCATTGTCCAATTTTTTCCGTTTTAAAATTGTTTTGAATTGAAACCTGGACCGACCAGGTGATAGTCGTACAGCTTACCTATACGAATAAACGTAATATTCGAGAGGTGGGCGCTGCCGCTTGGCCTAGAGTTTGTTATTACGAAGTACTTTTTTCTCCCAAAAGGGCTTTAAAACCCGTACCCGCAGGACAAGTCTCCACCTTTTAGATCCTTTTTACAAGGAATTAAAAATTTCTAATAAAAAAAAATTAATATTTAAATAAAATTAATTTAAATGCAGAAAGCTCTAGAAAATCTAGCATATTTTAAAGTCAATGAAATCTCAGAAAATGGAAAAAGCAAAAAAAAGATAGTCTATAACAGGGGTCGGCAACCTTATCCAGTATAAAGGCTCATTTGAAATAAATTTACTCCTGAAGGGCGCACGAATGTTTGACAACGAATGAGCTTTTTTTTAGCTTTTTCCCTTTCTTCAAGGGAAGAATGCCGTGATTTGCAAACAACTAATAATTCAGGGACTTCCCTCAAGAGAGGTGAGGGCTCATCAAAATGCCGCCGCGGGCGCACAAGTTTTCCTGTAGTTTTTCATATGACAATTTCTCCATCATGCTTTCACTTATTATTAGTAAACAAAGAACGGAAAATTTTTAGAAATCCCAGAAAATTTTAGTAAATCCATAAAAATGTCGCTAATTTTACAATTAGGAAATGTAGACAATTAGAGGAAATAGAAAATTCTAGGATATTTTAGAAAATTTAGACAATCTCAGATAATTGAAAAATAGAAAAACTCATCTAAGTATATATTTTTTTAAAATATTTAATACAATTAAATAGGGGGAGGGGGTAGTTACTCGTCTCTATATCCGACCTTGTTTGGAAGGAATTCTTTGGAAATCACTGGAATTGCATGGAATTCGTCTGAATTTCGAGTCCTGTATACACATTTTTTTTGTGTTTTATAGAAGCAGGGCCCCTGTTAACAACCTCGCACACGGATCCTTCCCCTGCTTATTTCGCTACTGACCCTGTGTTTTTGAAAAACAGTGAGGGGTAATAAATTAATAATTTATTTACCGTCGTTCTTATCCAATTAACGCTACGTAAAATAATAACATGACATTGCTTCGTTGAAACTTTGTTTTCATCGACGTATTGACTTGGAGTGAATTTCTATTTACTTTATTAACTAATTAATTACATAAAATTAATTGGATAAGAATGACACTTTGTTGTTTACCAATTAAAACAAAAATAAAATAATGACAACTTATTTCACCTACCTATTCAAAAAATACAGATTGGAAAATATATTATTAATGTTTTTAGTTACAATGTTATTGCAAGTGGATTATGTATAAAATATTTCCAATATCTTCTGGACTAATGGGTTTAATATATACATGAACAAGTCTGTTTACATTATTAAAGTTTATATTATAATCAAAAATCAATATATAACATTAAAGATATTAACATACATAAATATTATAATTGGGTCATTTAAATTCATAATTTATTATAGCCTGTTCACACGGTTAATATTATTTTGTTAATAATTTTAATAAGAAACTATTTTTACCGTGGGTCGTTTTGACAACTTCTCCGATACAAAAAATGAAAATATTGACCGCGGGAACAGGTTATAACATAATATTTAATAAATAATATCGCGAGAAGCGTAAAGCCTAACCGATCCGTACTTACCATCTACGATCACAAAAAAGAGCAGTGTTTACAATTACACCAACTGTTGGTAAATGCGGGTGAAAGACCGAGGATGAGGGCTTAAATATTAGGAGGAATGCTTATCTTAATACATCTCTTTATAATATCTAAATTTCATTTATTTCGAATTTTCTTTGAAGTTTTTTGTTTTTTCTAATTCTCAATTAAATGGAAATTTACTTTTTGCTAGGATTTTAAATAATACACCTAACAATACAGTGAAGAACAATTTGAAACTAACAAATGGAAGAATTATTTATAAAAACCGAATAATTAATTAATTAAAGATAACACAGTATTTAAATGGTGCCCAACGTGGGACTTAAAGGAGTAATCGAAAATTTTACAATTGTCATGTTTGTTGAAAGGTTCAAATTAAGACAAAAACCAAACTTGAGAGTTTCAATACAAACAAACTTAAGAAATTTTTTCGCATTATCCACTTCTGATATGTAGGATTACAAGGAAAAGTTTAAATATTACAAAAATCTGTGTAGGTATACATTTTTATTTTTGGAGCCACTATATTTCGTTTACGAGTTTTAAAAAAACAATACAATTTTATTTCGGATTTATTGAAAGTAAAAGTTGTTGTCAACGTAAAAAAACGACAGTTTCGTGTTGAGGTGTCAGCATAAAGTTCAATCAATACCTTGGAATTTTAAATTGAAATTTACGAACCTCTGAAAGCTTTCCGGTTATTAATTTGACGATGTGGTGGTTTCAAAACTAAAGGATTATGCCTGGTTTATGTAGCGAGGAAAACTATTCAATTAGATATTATTAGATAAACCGCGTATTAAAGCATGGAAACATTGTTTCCATTTAAGTCCTTCGCAACAACAACGAACGTTGTTAATTTTCTTTAAAAATGGGAAAGATTAAAGTTTGGAAAGTAATAGAAGGATTTTCCAAAAATAGAAGAATATTAGCGGCTTATCGAGTTGGAAACTTTTTAAACTTCAAATACATTTCAACATATTTGCAATCTCAAGACACTTTTGTCCGAGAATTTTCAAATTTGTGCTAAATTGTGTTTTCATTACAAAGTTTAAATTTTACAAGAAAAAATCGCAATTCCCGTGGTATACATTTTTGAGCGCCATTATTTATCATTTGGAGAGTTTAAGAATCTACAGTGAAATTTCGTTATTCCTTAACCTCTTAAGTCGTTTAGATGGTATGGCAGTTGACTGACAATATAACTATTTGGAGTTTTTTAAGAAGTCGCCTGCGGCGTTTTTTATCTGAGGTTGTTCAACAAATTGCTTTCATTTTCCAGATTTTTCAGTGCAATTAATTCTATTAAAACGTCACTTTACGTCAAAGTAAAGCTCAAATTGAAACCCAATTTCACATACACATGCGAACCTCGATGAAATAGCGTTGCGATAGTTTTGCAATAGCACAGCTGGGCACAATCGATAACGAGCGGGTAAAGGATAAAGTTTGTATTCCGGGTAGTACATGTTCAGTTTAATCAGATTTGTCTATGTCATGGTTTGAATTCCACGTTAAATTGTACATTCTAAGTATCTGAAACTTAAATTATTTGTAATGGAGTTAAGTAACTTTTATAGAAGGTGACAGACTATAAATAAATCAATCAATTGGAGTCGACACATTGCTGCACCAAATGGATTTGCATCTGCATTTCAAAATGTCTTGTTATTTCATTGTCTTTTAGAAAACCCAACACAGCGGTGGGTTATTTAATCAACCTTTTGTTTGCACCTGCATATTTTTGCATTCGTACTGTTTTTGCAGCGCATTGTACGTTATGTAGCGGTGAACTTGAAACAGGAGCTGAGATCTGGGCCCATAACCTGTAATAGTACATCCTAAAGGTAAAGTATCCACTAACTTTTTAAATATTGAGCTGCAGCGACATTATTTCTACAAATTCGTATGAAGAGAAAGATTGGTTTAATTTAATTTTAATTAATTTCAACTTGCAATAATTAAGATAAATTAAATTTTTGAAAACTTTTAATTAAAGAAAATTGGTGTTAACTACATAAAGTATTTGTATGCTTTAGCAAGCTAGCAAGTGCTTAAGATCATGGACGTTAATTAAATAATCCACGGGGTTGCTATACAACTATATTATCTTGTCAAATATATATTGCATACAAAACTGTATATGCATAAGTCTGCAACGTTTAATTAAAAGTTTTTCAAGATGAGAAATTAATAAAGAGTAACTTTTGTACAAATGACTTCGTTGCTCCGTTAACATTTATTAAAATAAGTACAAACCTGGTGAAAAATGCGAAAGAACACAATCTGCAATAATATTTCACATTTTTCAAAGAAAATGAAAAATTGTTGACATAAATTATTGTACTTAACGTGGTCAAGTTCAATTCATTGTGACAGTCATATTATGAGTTACGCATGTCACACAAAGAATGACGAATACGCATGTTTTCTCAAAATATTTTATAAAATATAATATGACGTTAACGATTTATAAATCTGAGGTTTTTCATCGACAGCGATATTTATTTACTATTTTCAACACAAAGAAAAACTCGTGACAATTATTTTCCTTTACAATGAAAAAAATATTGCAATATTTCCGTAACGTAGCGGCTTACTTACGGTCCGAAATGAAACTCTGCTTGGGGGATTTTTATGAAAAGTTCAAACGGAATTATTTAATTTGTTAAATTAAACTGAATTAATCATTTAAAATTAGTTGATGGCGGAGGTTAGTTATCTAAGAGAATCGGTTACTTTAGCATACTAAAATACGATCCAGATGCACCACATCACTTCCTGGGAATAACGATGGCTGCGAATAAGGAATTTGTAACGCTAATCCTAAGGAAAACTTAATGCGATTTTAAGCTATTCCGCTTTGTGCTTTTGGGAAAAGCTGTAGTTTTAGCATCATGCCAACTACCTCTACTTAGCATTGTTTTAATTTTTTTGTGATAGATAATTTTAACAAAAACTATTTTCGTCTTAATTAAAATTACAGGATAATTGCAATTTTTAAATTTTCAAAGTTCAGGATCAACGCAATAAAAAAATCTTGATAAACTTTCGATACATTTTTCTCAATTAAAACATAAAAGTTTATTTGTTCGACTTTGAATGATGAATGAGTACAAAATTGCTTTAAGTTAATTTAACTGAATTACTCGAGTTATTTTTACTTCAATTATTTATTTATCAAAATAAATAAAATTTAATATTAATTTAAAATTAAAAAAGTTAAAATTGGCCCTGGTGTTTCATATGGAAATAGTGGTTGAGGGTTCTCATAGCAGTACTACTAACCAGGGCCTACTTTTAACTGAGTTGGGCGCTAGGCTTTTGCAAATTTTCGGGCCCCTTATATTCAAGGGTAACTAATAGCATCGAAGGTCCAATTTTTGGGTTCCGCTACCAAGCCACACAAGTAATAATAATAAACTAGCTGGAAAGCCCGTTCACGGACGGGCAGCTAGACGGTAGATCTCTTTTTTTTGCGGTATAATATTTTTTGTTTTCCGCTACTGGGGAATTCCCCGTTTTTCTATATTTTCAAAGTAACGCACAAAGTTACTGCTTACCTCGATGTGCCCTCGGGCAATTAAATTTTTTTTTTATAATAATTCAAAAAATAAATAAGTTTCTCAAATTTTAATTTTCTTAATTAAAATTATTAGCTCTTGAAAATAATATAAATTAGAATTATCAATATTGAGCTGCAGGACACAAATGTTTATAAATGTGTTTTATTTGTGTCCTGTAGCTCAATATTGATAATTCTAATTTATATAATTTTAATTTTCTTTAGCCGAACGTATTAATTTCCCTCACTTTTACTCAAAAATAAAAAATTTCCCAGCTTTTTCTGACAAAATTTGTATAATTATTCTGTCTTCTGTAGGTTTTCTAGAAGAGTGGGAATTTAATTATGTACTGGAGGGTGTTCCACACCCCCCAGACCCCCCGGTTTACACTTTTTACTATAATTTTGACAGTTAACTTTCAAAGTAACGCAAACGTTGCTGCTCAACTCTGAGCAGTAATAAGCCATAAGTAAGTATTCTCTATCCAAAGGTTTAAATTTTCCTCACTTTTGCTTAAAAATTCAAATTTAGCAGTCTTTCCCTATCTTATCCAAATATTCTAAAAAAGTGGAAATCCTGCGACCCCCCAAACCCCCCGATTTACAATTCCAATTTTTAATTTTAATTTTATTTTTATAATTAACTTTCAAAGTAACACAGTAAGTTGCTGCTAAACTTAAATTTGCTTTCCAAATTTTAAATTTTTCCCTCATTTTTGCTTAAAAATTCAAATTTCCCAGTTTGGATTAATACTGGACAAATATTTTTAGTCCTAGTCTTAGTTTAATATATTTTTCGGTTGGTATAAAAAATCGACCAATCAGAGTATTTCTCTTTCACCGAAAAATGACACGCTGTAGCTGGAGCAGCGTGCTGGGATATTATAGATTAGGATTGAGCTTCAATGTAGCTATTGGTAAACCGGGGGGTCTGGGGGGTGTGGAACACCCTCCAGTACATAATAAAATTTCCACTCTTCTAGAAAACTTATAGATGACAGAATAAATTTTGTCAGAAAAGCTGGGAAATATTTTATTTTTGAGTAAAACTGAGAGAAATTAAAACGTTTGGCTAAAGAAAATTAAAATTTGAGAAGCTTATTTATTTTTCTTGGGAAAACTCCCCAGTGCACAGTTTACTGTTTAGAATCTACAGTCTTGCATATTTTTTACTATTTTGGTTATTTTTTAGAAATAACCCCCCATAGTCAGGAAATTTGCTTTAAAAATTTAGTGGGAACCCTAGATGCTTGTACGGCCTTTTAGATTGAGGATATTTATTTCATTACTATGGAGTCGGTACCTTTTAATATTTGTTACTAAAAGTAATACCTTAATTCGGATGGGCGAATAATAACCAAAAGATGCACCCCCAGACCCCCCGGATTGCCACTTACATTTTGTGTCTAAACCAGTTTTGTGATAGCAGCTAAACTGAAGATTATCGCATTTTTAAAACAGATTATAGAAATGTCTATAGCAAACTAGGTAATTAATTGTTAAAACTTCTAAATTTGGTTGTAAAGCTATGTTGAGATTTAATTCAGCTGCTACTATAAAACTGTTTTGTGGCAATCCGGGGGGTATGGGGGGTATGGAATAGCTTCCAGTGCACTTTTTGCTCTTTGTTCGCGCAGCAAAATTAATGTTAGAGGTATTCTACGATCTCCAGGCCTCATAAAATTTCAGAAAAAACATCTGGCCTTTTTGCGGCAAAAGTTGCTATAAGTTTTTTTTTTATATTTTGCACCTTGATCTGGTTTGCGCCTTAGGCAGTTGCCCAGCTTCCCTTGTGCCTGGCACTGGCCCTGATCTTAACGAATAGTATGGATTTCGCTCATGACACCCAAGAATTGTTCATCAGTGCCAATTTTTAACTGAGTTGGACCCTGAGCTTTAGAAAATTTTCGGAGCCCTTATATTCGAGTGTAACTAATAGCATCGAAGACCCAATTTTTGGGCTATTTTATCAGTATTTCATTTTTATTTTACGATTTTATGTTCTATCTTTTCGGCCCCTCTGGCGATTAGGCCCTAGGCACGTGCCTAATACGCCTAGTGGTAAAATAGGCCCTGCTACTAACGAAAACAAATTGGTATAACTAGGGAAAAGCGATATTATATGTAATTAACTAGGTTTCTCTCGGCATGAGTTCTGAACCACTTACCATATAAAATTATTCTTCAAGGCAGCTTTATTACAAATTTAATTATGTTTCCCATTGCTAATACCCCAGCCTACTGAAAAACTAATAAAGATGGAAATAAATATGTAGTAATGAAAATTTAATTTTAACATATTGCTATTACGTAATCAAAACAATTATTTGCCATCAGCATTCTAGAGAATATTTCCACTCGATTGCACTAAAGTAATTACTGCTGTTTTGCCCCCGTCCTGTCATTTTGTCAGATGTTAATATATTTTGATTCACATCAAAAGTAATTAAAAATGCAAAATTAATATAATTTATTATTTAATGCGAAATTCCGATTTAAGTAACAGATAATTAAATATTTTGTTACAGTGAGCTTTGGCACTTCGGCAACACCTTTGTAAATAGCATAAATTAAATATTTTATTTTATGAGAAAGCTTCTACAAAAGATTTCACATCTTGCTATTGGGTAAAAAAACGATAAAACATCTTTTTGCAGCTTTTAGATCCACCGGATATAGACATAGACACAGCTTTACAGATTCATTATTTAAATCGAATATTAAACGCCTGAACTATCGTATAATAAATTCGACACCTTCTCTTTGCTTGTAGGGGAGTATTTCTACAATTCCAAATATTTTAATATAAAAATTGAAAATTTACTTAAGGGGTTTTTGTGCTCTTGACGTATTTAACTGAAAATTTAAGTTGATCTTTATTCAAATATTAGATAACTTCAGATGCAAGAAATTTTTTTCTCTCACGAGTATCTGCAAGAAGCAGTGGTAGTGAATCGAACGATTCTAAGGATATTGCTTTACGATGCAGAATTCCACATATTTATTTGAATGGAATAGTCGAGTGCCTCAAGATATTTCAAAAGTGGATTATCAAACACACTTCTTAAAAATAAAATCAACTTTAACTGAATCTTTATAAATAAGTACATACAGATAGAGGATATAAAATTACCAATGTGAAATATTTGAAAAAATAAATAAAATAAAAATATAACAAACGCAGTTTCATTCTAATTTTAATTAAAATTTCAATTTTCCACCAGACGCAGTATTTATGTTTAAGAATTTCGAGACCTGAAAAGACTTAAACTTTCAAAGGTATTAGGTGAAAGTAATAATTTTTGTGTCCAACCAACCCAAATAATATGTCCTTATTTATTAGCAATTAGTTTATTTTTAAAAAAGATCTGTTGTGCGCCTTACGCGCAAATAAGATGAAATTATTAGTAAATGAAATTCTCTTTTAATTGTTACACGAAATATTTCGTTTCATGAATATTCTTTAACTTGACTTTTAAAAGCCTGAAACTTTTAGGTCGGAATTTCTGTTTACAAGGTCTTCACATTTCTTAAGTTATAATTTCCTCTTTGTAATAAATACGTTTTGATTTTAATCTCTTCACCTGAATCCACCGAGAAAATATAGAAAATAAAATAAATAATACACAGGAAAGGATCTGGAATAATGTTACGATCGACCATTTCAACAAATTTTTATAGAATGAGTTTAGGAAAAACTAATTTCCACATATCACACGTAACTGGTGATCTAAAGGGGTCCTTAAATAGGCAATAAAGTTCAGAATACCGCAGTTTAATATTTTAACAGCGCGAAAGCTCGTACGTTTTGTCGAAAAGAAAAACTTTCACATTTTTAAAATAACATTTAAAGTTCCGCATTCATATTTCTGCACTACATACATACTTGTTGCTTAATATAACGTCTTCTGATAGAAAAGTTTATGAAATAAAGCTGTCATGCTTTCGTCGTATCGTAAAATCTGAAGGGTGTCGTGTGAAATAACGTTTTCTCGCACTAGAAAATTCTTTTAAATGTTACATGCCAAGAAGAACGGAATAATTGATGTTTACACCGTTTACACTATTGGAAAATTGCAGCCCTCATGTGGAAAGCATCCTTCCGATGCAGGGTTAATTTTTATTTAAAAAAATGCTGTTATTACAAACATTTCATCAGATTATCATTTTTTTTTATTCAGATGTTTTAATTTTTGGTGGATCATATACACCGTTGCCCCACCCCAGATAGCAATTTAAGGTTTTTGTAAGCTTGCATCAACTTTGTCGGGACAAGCGATAAAGGTTGCTGCAAGGTTGTCATTATAAGCTTACAGGCTTGAAAAAAGCTTGCCTTAAGCATTCCTAGTTGACATTTGAGAAGCTTGCATAATCTTATGACAACCTTGTCGTGACAAGGCTAATAGTCATTTTGAAGCTTGGTATAAACAGTATGTAAAGCCTTTGAGAAGGGTTTCATTTTAAGGTTGTAGCCGAAAACCTTGAGGCAAGCTTGTGACAAGTATTTCATGATAAGCTTGTTGCCGAAAGCCTTGCTGTAAGCTTTTTACAAGCTTTATTACGTAAACCTTGTCATGGCAAGGAAACGGCAAGCAAGCGAGAACCTTGTCGTAAGCTTACATGTTTTCTGGGACCCCCTTGAATCTGTTCTTTTTTAATACTCAAAATATCAAACATTTGTCGATTGCAGTTTAAAATATAAAATTTATTTATGACTAGCTGGAAAGCCCGTCCACGGACGGGCAGCTAGACCATCGGTTCCCAATAATCAGTGTTGGCCGCGGAACCCCAAGCTAATTTGTTTATTATTGGCTAAAAAAAAGGTCATCAAGTTCTGCATTTAAAGGTTGTTTGTGTATGCACTCTCTCTCTCTAAATAGGAATTTCGTAATAATAAATAACAATAAATTGATAATAATATAATCCGATAATTAATCCGTTTTATTAAACTGATTATATAAGCATATCGTGGGCTTGTAGGTAAAACTGACCAAGTCCAAAATGCCTTTTTCGCAGGAACAAATATAAAATTCAGTTAATCACTATAAAGCAGGAAGTTATTGGACTTCCTAATTTGTAGTGATTAATTGAATTTTCTATTTGCTCCTGTGAAAAAAAAATTTTGGACTTGGTCAGTTTTACCCACAAGCCAAGGGTACAAGGGTATTCAAAAAATAATACTTTTTAAGCGGCAAAATTTATTTTTCACAATTCCGGGAGTAAAGTGCTCACTTAGTGACTAAAGTAATACTTTTTTTCCCGCGCCTTTATTGCGCGCTATTGATCTGAAATTTTGCATATGGCTTCTTACGACAAATCGCTGACGGCTACTGTAACGGGGGTAAATTTTTTGCTTGGTTTTTCAATATTTAGCGCCGTTTTCGAGCAATTTCAAAATATCAAATTTAGTTATTAACCAATGTAATTCAGCATTTTCAGCGAAATTGTGAAAAATAGTATATACACCTTGGGACTAAGGTTCTTTTCATCCCGTGTGCAAAAACCTTTGCACGCGGGATGAAAAGCAGCACCTTAGTCCCATGATGTATAATATACTATTTACGCCATTTGAAATTCTTTTTGGCGGAACCCTTGGATCTTTTCGTGGAACCCTTGGTGGTTACGGAACCGCCGTGCTAGACGGTAGATCTCCTTTTTAGTGGTATATTATTAAACAACGCTACTGAGTGATTCCCCGTTTTTCTATATTTTCAAAGTAACGTAAAAATTGCTGCTAAACTTGATGTGCCGACGGGCAATTACAAATTTTTTTTTTAATAATAATATAAAAATTAATTATTTAGCCGAACGTCTTAATTTCCTTCAGTTTTGCTCAAAAACAAAAAATTTTTCAGCATTTTCTGACAAAATTGGTATAATAATTAGCTGCTGGGGGTGAAAAAGGGGTTAAGTCTTTTTTTCGAAAATGGGATTATGTCATTTTGGGAACCTATAAGTAACCTATAATTACTGGTAAAATAATTTAAGTCCTATCAATAATGAATATCAATTCTTATCAATAATTGATAGGACTTAAATTATTTTACCAATTCCAAGATGAACACTTATAGGTTCCCAAAATGACGTAATCCCATTTTCGAAAAAAATGACTTAACCCCTTTTTCACCCCCAGCAGCAAATTATTCTGTCTTCTGTAAGTATTTTATAAGAGTGGGAATTTTATTATATGTGCTGGAGGGTGTTCATCCCAAACCCCCCAGTTTACACTTTTGACAGTTAACTTTCAAAGTAACTCAAAAGTTGCTGCTGAACTCTGAGCAATAAGGCTCTTAAATAAATGTTTTTAAAAGCTTAATAATATATTCTAGCCAAATGTTTAAATTTCTCCCACTTTTGCTTAAAAAATCAAATTTCCCGGCTTTTCCTGGCGAAATTTATAAATTTATAAATTCCCTAACTTCTGATGTATTCTAAATGAGTGGAAATCCTCCGATATGTACTGGAGGGTGTTCCACACCCCCCAGACCCCCCGGATTACAATTTTGACATTATATTTTGATATTATTCTTATAATTAATAAAAATAAATTAAAAGTAAACCGGGGGGGGGGGGCGATACATATATCGCAGGATATCTACTCATTTAAAATGTTGGAAGAATATTTTTAGTCCTCTTCTTAGTTTAATATATTTTTCGGTTGGTAAAAAAAATCGAACAATCCAAGTGGTTTTTTTCACCAAAAAATGACACGCTGTAACTTTTGACAGTTAACTTTCAAAGTAACGCAAATGTTGCTGATAAACTATGAGTAGTAAGGCTCTTAAATAAATGATTTTTAAGCTAAGGTTTAAACTTCCCTCACTTTTGCTTAAAAATTTAATTTTCCTTGCAAAATTTGTAAAATTATAAATTCCCTATCTTCTCCAAGTATATTCTAAAAGAGTGGAAATCCTGCGATATGTACTGGAGGGTGTTCCACACCCCCCAGACCCCCCGGATTACAATTTTGACAAAATATTTTTATATTATTCTTATAATTAATAAAAATAATTAAAAGTAAACTGGGGGGTCTGGGGTGTGTGGAACACCCTCCAGTACATATATCGCAGGATATCTACTCATTTAAAATGTTGGAAGAATATTTTTAGTCTTCTTCTTAGTTTAATAGATTTTTCGGTTGGTAAAAAAAATCGACCAATCCAAGTGGTTTTTTTCACCAAAAAATGACACGCTGTTACTTTTGACAGTTAACTTTTAAAGTAACGCAAAAGTTGCTGATAAACCATGAGTAGTAAGGCTTTTAAATAAATGATTTTTAAGCTAAGGTTGAAACTTCCCTCACTTTTGCTTAAAAATTTAATTTTCCTGGCAAAATTTGTAAAATTATAAATTCCCTATCTTCTCCAAGTATATTCTAAAAGAGTGGAAATCCTATGATAAGTACTGGACGGTGTTCGACACCCCCCAGACCCCCCAGTTTACAATTTTGACTTTATATTTTATAATATTTTTATAATTACGAGTATTATAATACGGCCTACCGGCCGCCATGACCTCCTAATATTTGAATGACCTGGAAACTCCTTTTTGCACAGGATCATTTATTATAATTTATTTCTTATTTTATTATTATAAAATCACAAAATTAGTCATAGGTACCTACTTTCTTTACTTTTTTTTTCAAAAAATTGAAAATTGACGTAGAGAGCTGGGAATAGTGGCGTTAACCTTAGAACTCTTATCTGAATAACCAGTTAAAATTTCAATTCAATCGTGCTTTCCGTTGGGAAGATTTTGATGGGACGGACATACATACATACAAACTTTGAGTTTTATTTATTGTAATGGAAAAATATAGGGAATTTGTGGAAGTACAAGAGGAGCACAATGGCAATTTGATTTGGAGAGAAGAAAATGTGCAATCGAGTGTCAGTCAGTCATGGTTTTCGTATTTTGAAAGAGACAACGTCATATGTAACATTAATTTGAATAATTTGATAAAAATAATTTGTAGAAGTTTATAAATAAATATCTACATCAATAAAAGAAGTACTAAGCTAATTGGAAGATTTATTGAAGAAGAGAAAAGGTTGATATAAATAATACAACAATATTAAGATAAATAAATTAAAAGTAAACCGGGGGGTCTGGGGGTACATATGGCTGGATATCCATTCATTTAGAATATTGGGCAAATATTTTTAATCCTAAGCTTAGTTTAATATATTTTTCGGTTGGTAAAAAAATCGACCAATCTGAGTGTTTCTTTCTTCAAAATATGACACGCTGTAGCAGGAGCAGCAGCATGCTGGGATTTTCTATATTAGGATATCTTATTTTATTATTATTTATTTCCCTGTTTCCCATATTAATATAAACTTAATTTTTGAAAAACTTACATGACCAAATATCCAAATGTAACCCACAGGCACTTCCACACTACAACGAAGTCACTAGCAAAATAATGTTTTAACATAACCTTACGACTACGCTGACGAATGGTATATATACGTATGTCATTAAAAACTTCATTTTACGTAAGTCATCATCGTTATTCATATCCTCGAAAATTATGAGTAACTTATACAATAATAATTATAGTTACAACCAGAAAAATGATTGAGCTCTAACAGCAAATAAAAGCCAAAACAAAAATGTTGGTTTTATTTATTATTTTATAATTTTATTGGAAATAAAATCATTTTTCAGAGTGTATGTATGCATCGCATGTTAAAGGATTGTCAAATTGTTGGATAGGATACTATTCACCACGAAACAAATAATGATAGGTTTTTGGTGCCCATTTAGCAAATTAACACCGAACGAAAGGCATTATTTCTTGTTTATTGATTTACGTTTCTGAGTGATATTGCAAGTATATCAAGTAAGAAATTCGTTTTGAATGATTGACATTCGTTCGTTTAATATACTACTCGTATATGCACCTTTACATTTAAATTTCCTACAACAACATAAGACTGTTTGTACAATTCCGTTAACTCTAGCGAAAATTCCTTGGATTTCTCTGAAATGCATCCCGTGGAAGAAATTTAGTACCTGTACATTTCGATATTCTAATTTCAATAATGAATAAATCTGTAAATTTGATTCCCAAAATTACTTGTTACTTTGAAATCGAACCGGCAAACCACAAAACTTTCTCATCCTGTTTTTCGATTTCTAAAATTCGAAATTGTAAAAACATTAAGAAATTACCTCAGAATCCAGATAATTTTGAACAATATCATGCAAAATTAAATTAAAATTACACTCTTCCCTGAGTTTTTCATTCACAGACGCCCTTTATTGAAGTACAAAAGAATCTTGTCACCGAAAAAAAGCTGGCAATTTTAAAAAACCTAAAAAGTTGACATTTTAATAAAAAAGCTGACTTTTTGTTAAAGGATCGCTTTTTTGGTTTGGCATAAATTATACACAAAAAAATGTTCAAATAAAATATGTTTGTTATTCAATTTTTTTATTTTAAAATTTACACGAAGCAATATACACATTGGATTATTAGGAGTTAAAAAATTGATTCTGTACAGTTTGCTCTTTCTCTGTATTAATTTATTATTGATTTTCAAAATTTTATTATGTTTATTCACATCTGAAATTAACATGTTTTTACATGAAATTTGTTAGCTTGAAGCAAATTTTGATTTTATAAAGTAGTTTAAAAAAATCTACATTCGAATGAAATCTGTTATACAAAAATTATGGCTGGCATTAATCAGATTTTAAACTAAATATACAGGGTGTCCCGTGACCGTGGAGAACCTTCGAGGTGGTGTTAGAGGACACTTTTCTAAGACAAATTTTCAAATAAAATTTTTGTCCAAGTCCAAACCCTTGGAGAGTACCTCTTTTAAAGCAATTTTTTGGATTTTTAATTTCAAACGGCCATAGCTCCGATATTATTGATATTTTAGGCTAAATGGATTAAAACATTTTTAAAGATAATTTACTTATCTATAAATTAGGTTATAACACCTTATCGATTAGAATCAACGGAATTTGAGTTATGAATTAAATTAAGTGAAAAAATGTTACAAATAAAATTCAAGTTTTATTTTTTTTACTTTTCTTGCAAACTCCGTATCTCTTAAACTAAACGTCTTAGAAAAAAACTAATGCTCTACACCAGATGGATAATTTAACGGGCTACAACTTTGGTTAAATACATTTTTTTGGGAAACCATCCGTTTTTCAGAAATTTTGAAAATAATAAAGAAGGTGTAGGTAAAAAAGATAAATTTACACCTGCACCTACTCCTTGCTCATTATTTTCAGAATTTCTGTGAAAACGGTTAATTTCCCAAAAAAATTTATTTGACCAAAGTTGTAGCCCGTTAAATTCCCTAGCGGGATTGGGTCATCAGTTTTTTTTCTATAACGTTTCGTTTAAGAGATATGGGGTTTGCAAGAACAGTTAAAAAAATAAAACCTGAACTTTTTCACATTTTTTCCCTTAATTTAATTTATAACTCGAAAACCATTGATTCCAGACAATAAGAGGTTATAAATTAATTTTTAGATAAGCAAATGATCTTTAAGAAAGTTCTAATCCATTAAGCACAAAAAATCAATAATATCTGAGCTATGGCCATTTGAAATCAGAAATGCAAACTTGCTTTAGATACCCTGAATTTCAAATTTTAATTTAATTGTGTTGTAACGTTGTAAATGCGAACTTGAAGTGTTCTGCATTTGGTTTCGTTCACACGCCGTTACCAGTGATTAAATTACAATTTAGATTGGATAAAATTTAGAAGAAAATTGTAACACTGTTTGTGGTCAGCTGGAAAACTATAATTTATGTGACAGTCTAATTTTCTTTGAAATGCCGAAGCTAGAAATTTTTAAAAGAGGAAAAGCAATGCAAAGTATATCCATATTGACAATCGGAATATTATAATTTTGTAGTGCGTAATTAAAGTGGCACTTAAATTTATATACAACTACAATACATTCAATATACATGCATCTGTCGAATTGAATACATACACCATTTACGACACATTTACTTGAACTAGATTAATGGTCCTTGTACAAGTGTACGACTGTGAGAATTTATTACAGAATCAGATTAACCAAAACAAATTTATCTTCAACTCCGAAATGGCATGTCAAACTACTTGTGTAGGAATTATTACTTACTGGTAACTTCCTTTCATGTCCTTTCATAATCATGCATTTAGTCCTATCTCTGAGCTTCCACTTGGCTCGAAACCATATATAGTACATAATAGTACATAAGGTACCTGCTTTTTCTGTCATCCAATTTTTTTTCCACTGCAGATCGAATTAAAACAATTTTTGTTAGCTACTACTATTATTTACTGTGCCAGCTACGATATCCATTGAATTATCCTTGCGGTGTAATATTTCACGAAATTCTTTTGTTATCAACATAACTTTATTTTAGGTTTTTGGAATAGAAACATACAATTTGCATGCTAAAGCGATTTTTATAACTTTTTATGTGTTTACTATAAAAATATGTTCGGGAAATTTCAAGGTACGAATATCAATTTCAAATTTTATTTCCAAACCTACATTGTGAGAAGGCTGAAAATCGGGAATGACGCCAACTTAAAATTATTTCTGCAAGTTTTCCAGAAAACACATGTATGTTCCTACATACAAATATTTGTTCATACCTGAAGCCTCTGTGCAAATTATAGTGAAATACATCAATTCTAACGATTAAGTTGTAAATTACACTTTTTCTGAAAAGGTTGGCATTATGTTCACAAGAATAAATTCTCCAAAAATCTAAAATGTATTTAGTTTGTTTCATTTTATATAAGTGAACAGTAATTTTGTATTTAATTATATTCTGTCTGGACCAACGTTTTATGTCAGAAACATAAAACGAGCAAATAGAATGAAGATCCTTTCGGAAAAAGGATCATATGAGTGGCATTTATTAACCAAAATTAATTTACATGTAAATTTCATTAAAAAACTGTTTTTAATAAATAAAATATTTTTTACGTCTAAACATCTTCGGCAGAACTCTCTTGTTCGAACCCGATTTCCATGCAACCTTGTTTGGCTAATCAAAAACTTTCGGGTTCAGCTCCTTTTAGAAATTAGTTTCAAATTGGTGGATAACTTCCTGAAGTTTTTAAAAAGCATTTAATTTTGCACTAAAACCCAATTTGATGTAAAGCTAGACTAGTTTAGTAACCAACCATAGTAACCAACTTATCCCGGTTGAATTGAAAAAGTATCTCATATATGAGAAGACTAATTAGCAGCGAATTTCCAAATCCACCTTCCGCAACTGTATACATATAATATCATTAAAGCTAACTATTCGAGTTATGTTATATGAGAATATAGATTTCGTATTATTTATGCTTGTGAGTAAGGCTTTTCATTAAGTCAACACGGAAATTAGCCTGAGAAATTTTGTCAAAATTTCAAATATTTTTGTTCGGAAATACCATTCAGCATGAATCTAAATTGTAAAGCATGAAAATGATAAATGCATCATCAATCTTGAAGCAAAAAGCAAAAATTGTTTTATTTTACAATAAAAGAAAAAACTACGCTGAGTTAATGGAGCAAAAAATTGCTGCTAGTTCTACTTGCAAGCGTCAAAATATACGGAATCCAATTGCTACTTGAAGCTACGATGCTATGGTATTATATGTTTAAGTTTTGCTATTTATTTTATTGTGCAAAATAAGATGACGAATCTCATGAAGTTAATTTTATTCTGCGGCGCAGCGTTGTCATTGCATAATGAAATGGAAATATGTTCGGAAAATTTTTTCTAAAACTATTTTAATTTATAAATTCCTGAAATAATAAAAGTTAGGCTGTCATCAAGAATTTAAATCAATGGAAGAATTTAATTAAGTTTGTATGCAATGTAATTTCACTAATAATTTGAATGTTTGCACGAAAAATTATATTTTTAAGAAAGCTTTTAGGAAAAGCAGAGCGGGGATGGTTTTCTAATGCTGCAAGGTTGTAATTACGAAGAAAACCCTGTAGTTCATCAAACTGTTTACACTCTGATTTACCGCCTTCGAGTGGCTATAAATGTTTACTAGGTAGTAAATGGAAACTCTACGTTTTGATCTCGTGGTCAAGTATTAACTATTCATTGAGAGCTTCAATAATTTAATATTTAAATATCAAGGCATTCCTTTATCGACAAATATTTTCAACAAACAAGACGGGGACACCTGTCGTGAAGTAAAATTTCTTCAAAATTAATCTTCTTTGACAAGGAATTTCATATAATTAAGATCGAATTTTAATCGATGTAAGTTTGTTTGATCTTTTAATAATTTTAATTAAAAGTTGAATTATTGCAAAAGCTATATGCCGACAACCTGATAAAATTAATAAATTTTTTCCGGTTCGTCGAATCCTTTCAGGATATATTTTAATTCCTTTATTTATTTAGGATCCCAGTCTAACCATCCTACTTCAAATTCTTCTTTGACAATATAAAAACACTTGTCGCCAATTCGACGAATTTATTTCTTTGTTACAATATTTTTGCTCATAACAGAGCAGTTTTATCAATACGACTTGCCGACCTTATTACTCTAGCCCAACTGTATTGGTAGGGGGCGAGGGGCCGAGAAAGTGACTAATGAAATAAAAATAAAAATGGTTTTGATTAATAAAATTGACAAATAGTGAGAATCCCATTTTTGCAATAATTTATTGTTATTTTTCCAATAATTGCAATATTTTATTTTAACTGCTTGTATGTAACCTTAATAATTGAAAAACTTTTGCAGTATAGCAAATGTAACGGCTATTATTGCAAGAAACATGTTTACTTGACCCGAAGGTTTTTCTTTTCAATTTACAATAGAATCATATGTGCGAAATTTATATTTATCGCTTTAATTTTAAATGTCATACTTCGTATAATAATAATAATAATAATAATTACTTTGAGGTTGTTATTTGAAAACTCGAGTAAATGAGGTTTCCAAATTAAATTTTCACGATGGCAAACCCTTTTTGATTTGGACTAAATTATGCAGGACAACAAATAACATGAATAAAGAATAGTGGCTTTTATTTGCTATAGAGAAATTTTTTGAATGTAAAGGAAAGTGGAAAAGGTTTCCAAATTAATTCGTAATTTTTGGCTTGAATTTTAATTGGGAAAATCTCATTAAAATGTAAAATTAGACATGAACTCATTATGTATTGAAAAAAAATTGCAATAGCTTGCAGTCTTTTGAATACAGAAAATCTACCTTCTTTGGTTACCAAATTTTATATAATAACGAGATGTTTTACTTATAATATTCATAATAATCTCTCTTTCCACAGTAATTTATTTCTCATAAAGAAAGCTCAACCCTATGGCAACTGATCCAGTTTGAGCAATGTACCTGTACAGGGCTGGTCGCGTCGCACCCAGCGCCAAAATTCAGAAATCTCCAAAAAAAAAATTGAAAAAAAAAAGAATCATAACTCACAAAACGCTAAGCGAGAAGTCACAATTTGTGATTTAATTCATATTTTCTTTGACTTACGAGCGCGCTGCCAGAATGGGAGAGGGAAAGACGAAATATGACGTTAAAAAGAAGCCTCTTTTTCTTTAAAAAAAGAAACTTTTTTTCAGATTTCAAAAACTAAACGTTGTATTAGTGTGATTTTTTTTTATATTAATAAGAAAAGACTATTGAAGGTAACAAACCTATTTTTAGCGTTTTAAATTAATAGTAAATAGGTCAATTTAATTTTTGAAAACGGAAAATTTTGAATTTTTATGACAACCAATTTTTATAAAACCTCGGAATTGCCGCTTGCAGGTCATTATAAGGACAAAACCCGATTTTGAAGTGATTTCATAATCAATTATAGGAAAGCGATACAAAACTTTGCGATGAAAATATATCTTTAGTGGAGTTTTAAACTATATAAAATCAACTGAAGGAGCAAAGGGTTCAAGGGCTCCCTTATAGATGGTGCAAGTAAATTATTTAACACTCACGTGGTAGTATGATGTATTTGATTCTCTGATAATCGCATTCAGAAAGTGAGATAAGTTTCTTATTTATAAACACCGGATATCGCCAGACCTACATCAACAAAATTCCACCAAGGAAGTCAAAACAATCGCAATCTACATTTTATTTCTTTATTATTTCAATACACTACCATTTTCAAGCGCATAAAATTAAATTTTGAAGTGAATAATATTATAATAAGGAACCAGGGACGGATCCAAAATTTTTTTCTAGGGGGGGCACAAAGGGTCGAGACGGGCAAAAAGGGTTCTCGGATTTGGGATTGTCTGCTTGTTTCCTTGTTAATTTCGAGCGTCTGGGGGAGTGGGCACGGGGGAACGTGCCCCCTCGTCTATTAATTACGCGAAGCGTTTAGAGGGAGGAGGGGGTCGAGCAAAATCTCACATGGGGGGGGGGGGGAATAAAAATTAAAAAAGCGCCCCAAACGAAATTTTTTGATGTTTCAAGATCATGGCGTTTAAATCAAAAATTATAAATTATCACAGGCTTCAAAATTTCAGGATTCTATATGGATGTTTTTTTCAATACCTAGATGTTCCCACATTCTGACGTTTCACTCCACTCTCCGAATAAAAATTTGTTTAAGTAGTCAAGTATAATAATACTAATTTATTATTTATGTAGAAACATGTCCAATATCGTCGGTTAAGAGTGTTAAACTGCTAACTCCTAAATGTGAAATTTTACAGGATACAATAAAAACTGTATAAACAAAATTTTTATTATGAATGGCATTAAAAACCATATTAGTGCAAAAAGTGAAATTAACCTCCTGAATCCGAATAGGATCTCAATTTTCCCCCATCATCCACCTCTTTAGGGGGATACTCCTCCCTATCTATTTTATTATTTTTTTAACAATTATTTTAGCCTTTACATTTCTCCTGGTACACTAATTCCCCTGAATTTGTAAAAAAATCATTAAAGATGATAGAATTTTCCGTTATTTTGCTTAATGTTCACTTATTTTTGTTGTTTATTTCAGCAAAAAATAGCAGCAATCACACAGAACATGTACATATGCAAGTTTTCAGTTTTTACGTCCGGGGGGTCTGGGCGGTGTGGAACACCCTCCAGTATACCTGTAAGTGTGTTAAAAAAAAACAAATAGGTGTACATTATACCGAGCAAAGTTGTGACTCTACTGGGACTATACATTTGGAAAAATGTATAGCAAGCTAGATTCTGTGACCAATTTGGTTTAGGTGTACTGGAGGGTGTTCCACACCTCCCGGTTTCAAAAACTGAAAACTTGTGTATATGATCTGTGATTGATTTTAATAAGAGACTAACTATCACATTTTGAGAATAAGTACATTGTAGGTTTAGGCAATACGCACTAAGTAGTACCGAGTACCCCAGTATTCAACTGATTCTATAAAATTATTGCCACAATATATAAATGCAGAGGTGGAACTACCGGGGTGCGGTGGGTGCGATGCACACGGGCCCCTTGCTAAAAGGGCCTCCAGTTGTACTGCGACCTTTTCAATCTTAATAAAAATCTCAAAAATGGGAGGTGCACAACTAGATGCTATTTGAAGTCTTCCGTACCAGGAATTCACACCCCCCAGACCCCCAGGTGAGAGTTTTCACGATGCATAGATATAAATATGCTGTATAAATATGCACTAAAACTTTTTGTTTTTAAACAAATGATATGTAGATGTATTCTAAGAGAATAAAACGTTTTCATATGAAGGTAAATCATACAACGTACACACACACCTTTGGGTTTTTAAACCGGGGGGTCTGGGGGGTATGGAATACCCTCCAGTGCACTAGCAATTATTGTTAAAAATTATTGTTTTCCGTTTCAGGAATTTAACTTTCTAAAAGGTCTTACAATTACTATATTCTGAGGGGTGTTCCACACCCTCCAGACCCCCCGGTGCAAATTTTTACGGTACATGATGTGTAAATATATATACTTTTGGTTTATACAACTTGGGGTATGAATGGTATACAAATGACGTATAAACGTGCATGTTCTTACAGAGTGAAAAATTTATATTATAAAAGTAAATCACAAAACGTATACACACACTTTTGGGCTTTCAAACCGGGGGGTTTGGGGGGTATGGAATACCCTCCAGTGCACCAGCAATTATATTTGTTGAAAAAACAAATTAAAGTTAAAACCCCCCAGTTTTTTATTTTTATTGTCAAAATCAAATTTTTGATTTTGCTTTTCGATCACAGGCTTAGATCCTTTTTACAAGAAATTAAAAATTTTTAATTAAAAAAATTTAATATTCAAATAAAATAAAATGCATAAACTGAAAAATGAAATCTCAGAAAATGGAAAAATCAAAAAGAATAGATTATTATATTAAGAGAAGGTCTTTTAAGAGACCCCGGGCGAAGCTGGGTATCCAGCTAGTATTTAATAAAATGAAATAAAAGGGGGGGGGTAGTTACTCGTCTCTATATCAGCTCATGTTTGGAAGGAATTCGTTGGAAATCACTGGAATTGTATACAAATTTTTTTTTGTTTTATAAAAGCAGGGCCCCCGTTAACAACTTCGCTCACGAGTCCCTCGCCTGCTTGTTACGCTACTGTATAAATGCATTGGTTCTGAAAGAGAGAAAGGCTGCTATGTAGTAATATTAATCACAAAGCATTAACACAAATCTTGGATTTAAAAAATCGGGGAGTAATTGTTAATGAATATTGTACTTGGGGAGCAAAGCCCCTTAGAAATCACATATTGGTGTCCCCTAACAAATAATCCTTACACCAAATAATCCCTAAAATGAATAATGATTATTTTTAAATAAATTAATTTTTTTTTTTAATTTCAGGATTTGTGCCAGGATCATTTGGTATGAGTTTAGCCGACTATCAGGCGCCATTTACCTAATCTGCACGCGGCGCTGAAATAGCTTGATCCGGCACTGTACCTGTAACATTGTTTTATTGTTGATGGTGGCATCATCAACCCAGAGGGCCCTCCGAAGCACGGAGACGGTCATAAAGTTGATCTGATATTATCTAGCCCTATTTTTAACTTACACTCGAATCTATCGACCATAAAGACCATATCGAATCTGATACTCTCACCTCATCAAATTAACCGCATCCAAAAATTTTTGCACCCACCTAGATGAATAGGTGAATTTTATTCGCAGTAGCAAATATTGATTACCAGTAGATGCAGTAGTTTGAGATAGTTAAGTATTAAGAAAACCATTGCATTGAATTTCACTGAATGTGTTCTCTAAAGAGGGTTTAGCTTTATAGTTCAAATACTAAGATAGAGTTCCACTTTATCGATTAGCGATTTGTATTGTTTCAAATGTGTAAAAAAATGATGTTGAGAAATTTACGAGTTGAATTAACTGTTGTGCTTCTACAGCTCCCTACATACGTACGTAACAATTCAGTTACTGTGCTGGTTGCATCTGTGAAGGTTTGTAGAGAGCTTAAGGTATAAATCGATCTTGAAGCAATTACAAGTGGATTTTAAACAAAAACGGTATAAACTACAGAATTTATTCTGTATGCATATTAAACACTGTAACTCCCAACAGAACAATAGAATTGAACAGGTACTTCAATTTCCAATAAATTTTCTGATTGCAAATTTTTAAAATATTACATGCAAGCTGCTGATCGTGTAGGTAACACCGTAACAACATCTAAAATTTAGAATATTTTACAGTGTGCAGGGTTACACATAAATAAATTTGAGAAACTATAAGCTTTTAAATTTACATTTAAATAAAATTTACATACTTCTGCAATTTCTTGTTGCAGTAACATGAACATGTTTCAGTAATTTGATTTAATAGCTTGAACTTCCTACTGCTCTTCTCTTCATAAAATTACCTTGCACTTAAAGAATTCATACAACAAACGGAAAATACCAAAAACGACATTAGGGACAAACTTTCCGCTTCTCAACAGTCGGCAGCCATTTCTAATTATTCCCCCAATTGGTATTACGCCAACCTAGTTTATTGGAAAGAAGAACATGAATGATGGTTTTAGTTTTGGAATTGTTAGAGTTGGTCATTTTCCGCAACAAGTGGTTCATTATCACTTGAGAGATGAATATTTGGTATTTTTATGATATTATTTAAATGAAAATTTTCAAAATATTTTAAGTAACTCAATTTTTTTTAAATTAAATTAAAATTACGATAAGCTGTTAACTTTATGTTAGTAGTTGTTAACATGTTAATGTTAAGTGGTAATAGATTTATAAATTTTTAATTCAATTCGACTGATATCGAGGGAATAACATTTATGTTATGTTTTATTTATAATATAAAAATATAAAATATAAACTAAAAATAAAATTAAAATTTATGAGAAACAATAATAAATTTATAAACACTACAAACTTGCAATTTAATAAGGGTAATATCAACATAGAACTCGTAAGTAAGTGTTTATACTAATTTCTAATTAAAACAACAGCTGCTTTTCCAGTTCGTAAAATTTAATTGTAATTGGTGTTTTTATTATTTAGATGTTACTTTCGGTAGAAACCTTTGTTTTATAAAGGAAGAAAATTTATTTTGTGTTGATACAGTTTCACCCAGTTTATAAAGTTGAAGTGGGCGGTGACCAATTACGATGCTTAAAAAGTGTTTCACGGTTCCCGATTGGCCGGTAACTTTGTAAGCTCGATCGAGTTGTACAAAAAAACCCAATGCTATAGTAATCTTGAGCATGATTCATTTAGTAAAGCACATAACAATTTAGCTAAAAGCTTTCTGGGTTTTAAATTAAAAACTTAAAAGTAAACCGCCCACCATTATAAATGTTTCTGCAATTAATTTTGCGAATGCAAAACAGTGATTTATTGTGCTACTTAAAGAAGCAAATGCAGTGGAAAGAGTCCAAGTCGCAAAGACCATGTTGAAAAAACTCGTAATTAACGAGTTTAATCAAGAGTGGGATAATTTTTGGGGCTTCATTGTTAGCCACTTATAAACAGTTTCCAATTAAAGGGTCGATAATTGAATCCTTCAATTAGGAAACTTGATCGCAAATTTACCTGACCTTATAATATTTAAATGAAAAACTTTCAATTAAACAGAAAACTCGAAGTTTTATCTACTGTTGAAAGAGGAAAAACCACAGCTGACATTCTATTACAAAATATGTGTGGTAATATTTTTGAAGCAGAATTGTACAAATCCAGAACGCTATTTACCTCATTAATTAACTGCCTGAAATTTTATGAATTAGCAACTATTGAAAATTGCGTTTACATTGTATATTGATTTCTAATAACAACATTTGTATATACATGGCGGGTAAATACCAATTATTCATAAAAATGATGTTTGGTGTAAATCCATACCAAAATTCTCAATGAAACATTAAAAGCAATCGCAGATGTCTATACTGCCTGAAAAACAAATGGGGTATGGAAAAGGACAATCATGCACAGATGCAACATTCACACTGCAACAAATCATTGATGAAAGGGGTCAAGTACGATTTATTGGAGAATCCATACAGAATTTATATATTTCGAAAAGCATTCGATAACGTTAATCGTGACATATTATGAGAAATTTTAGAGTAAAGAAAAAATTCTTCTTATTTTCTTACTTTGGTTAATTATTAACTCCTGGCGCCCATAAGCCATCAATCTTGTCACGTAGCTCTTGATAAAAGGTCCAGCCAGTCCGGGATTACCATCAGTCACATAAACGATACAGTTAAGTGACCTTCCAGGTCAAATGATTTAACTCTTTCGATTTATATTTATTTGCTATTCTAAAAGATTTATTATATTCCTGCCCTAACACTAACATCAATCGGTAACGTGGAAATGCAGCTACCGATAGGCAATTTAGGTACATTCTTTCTGCGGATTTTCAATTTCAATTTATTTGAAATATAAAATTAATAAAAATCTTAAAATATAGAAACAAATTTTCTTACTAATTTACTATTGCGAAATAACTGAAATCTTGAAAAAATTTATTCAACCCTTGTCGCAGCGGCACGATCAGATTTTCAGAAGAATACTGCATTTTGTGATATACAAGCAAGAGCTTCGGCACACTTGTTTCTAACACGATTTGAAGTGATTTGACCCGAGGCGCCGAAACATTCCGCGTGGCAGGCTCAAGATGGCGGCCGTTTTCCAAAATGGCGGCGAAAATTCTAAATTTCTATTTTTAATCGTATATCAGGAGTTGTGTATATCGTTTCCGACTAAATTTAGCATGAGGAATACGAATAAAATAGTAAAAAACAGTTTTGACTTCTTTTGAGAGCCATTTTCGCCATATTTGGGTAACTTTTTATTTTTTCCTGTTTCATTAAAATGGGAAATTTAAGTTTACACGATTTTGAGCATCAGCCAAATGGCGCCTCTCACACTCCAGACACTGAGTAACTCTTTTTCTAAAGTTTTTACGCACTCTTTGCAACAGAAATCTCTGTGATTTGGGCTTAAATGTTGTGTTTGAGAGCTTCAAGAGTCCTGGGACAATCTTTGTAAACCAAGGATTTTAGATATCTCTACAAGAAAAAATCACAAGGGGCCAATCCAGGAGAGCTCCCTAACCAGTTCAAATTACCTCTTGAGAAATGAGGCACTCGGGGAATCTGTCTTGCAAAAAGTCCATGCAAACCCTTGTTTTGTGGGCTGTGACGCTATTTGCTGAAACCACACGTCTTCCAGCTCCATTTCTTCCAACTGAGGCCAGAAAGCTTCATGGAACCTTGCAAAGTAACGTGCAGAAGTGGCTGTAACCGCTCGATCATACTCTTCAACCCTCTGGATGTTTTATGGGGTAATGAAGGTAAACTGAGGCCACCGTCTTATCGTGAAGACATTTCCGGTATCCTGGATTGCATTAATCCACGTAAGAATTCGATTTAGATCGGAAATTCGGCGGCATGGGCTAACTTGAACTTTAAACGGAAGGTATGCTGAACGCGGATGATCGAACGGCCGTTTGACAATTATGTCTGTACACAAATAAACAGTTGTTCAACGGACCACTCCATTGTGGCAACTGACACCACGTGGAACATAAACTTCCCTTTTTTTTAGTATCGCACGATAGCTCAGTGTATCTCCCCAAGATTTGAATCAAATTGGCTTCGAAAGTTCTTGAAAAGCAGCGATGCTTTCAGGATATGGAGGTCAGGCTTGCCAAACAAATAGTATTATTAGCTTTAATATTAAAAAAATCTTTTTCATCCATAATAGAACCCCTTTCAATTCAACATTTTTATAGATTAACATACCTACATCAAAGGCCTTTCAGATAAATTAATTAATTAATTAATCAGGTAATTTTTTAAGAATTTTAATATTGTAACTTATTTAATTTTATATTTATAGCGTTGAAAATGGGTCCATTATAAATGACCCGAAACGTCGGACAATAAATTTGTTTAAAAAGACCTACAACTTAACTATTCTTGATTTAATTAATAAAAAGGATCAACAATAAAAATTATTACTAATTATTATTGTTGCTCAATTATCTTTATTTCATTTAATTTCCGTTTGCAGTTTCAGATATTGTGAATCAGACGAATAATCTTTTTTCTATTTTTTTTATTTTAAGATTTGATAAAATTGTCGAGTTTAGTTTATTGATTCTATTTTTATTTAATGCACAATGTGAATACTACAAATTGAACAAATTTATAATAAACTCGAGAGCATTCTTCTTTATATAACCGTTAACCTTTTTTACCCAAATATGTCGAAAATGGCTCACAAAAGAAGTCCAAACAGATTTTTACTATTCTATTCGTATTCCTTATGCCAAATTTAGTCGGAAACGATATATAGAACTGCTTATATACGATTCAAAATAGAAATTTAGAATTTTCGCCGCCATTTTGGAAAACGGCCGCCATTTTGAGCCTGCCACGCAGAATGTTTCGGCGCCTCGGGTCAAATCGCTTCAAATCGTGTTAGGAACAAGTGTGCCAAAGCTCTTGCTTGTATCACAAAATGCAGTTGTTTTTGCGTAGCGCGACGACTACCCCCTTTCTGCTAAAAAATAAGCGAATTTCCTGCAATATAAAAGAAAATGCAACCAATTGAAAATATCGATGCTATGAAGAAATTAAATTAAAATCTAAATTTCATTAAAAATATTAAGTTTATTTTGTAAACAATTTCGATACATTAATATTTGTCCTATTTATTCCTGGCTTTCCCTTCAAAATCCAATGTTTATCACATTTTTTTAGATAAAATTCCCTCGGGGCGAGCTAATGCAAACAATTTTCAATTTATATTAACCAATAAATATTTGAGTTCAATTTTTTAGTTTCCTTTTTGGTTTTAATCTAAAAATTTTTTTAAACAGGATTAAAAAAAATTTGAAATTTTTTTAAATTAAAAACATAATTATGTTTTAACCATTTTATTAGGACATCGTAATCGTAAAATACCTCGTTTATGTGTCGATAAAGTGTCATAATATATTTTGAAAATGGAACACAAAAAATATTTTTGACGTTTTATAAAGTGAAAATTATTGACTAAAGCCCGCAAAACTTTCTTTTATGCAAAAAAAATAACATTTTTGCAAGACAAATAGTTTCAGTTTTCCGATACGAGTTGAAATTTACAAGCCCATAAATTTATTTGACGGGAGCTTTTTAGCCATTTTCTGTTGGTATGTCTCTATAAATTTTGTATTATTTAAGGAAATTTACATTTACAATTTGCAAATTACTTAATTTTTTTGAAAATATATTCCTTTTGTAAGTTTAAGCTTAAATATTAAAAATAAAAGAGCAATTTAAGATAAGAAATTGAAAAAATAGGCTACGTTGTAAATTGAACCTTGTAAATTCTATCATATTTCAGGAAAACCTGTCAAGTAGGCTATGAAAATCTTAAATTATTGTGCGCACTTTTGATGTAAAATAAACAGAATTTAGAAAGCTATCTTGAGACTTGGTCAAATCTCTCTCCTGTAGTTGAGATAAAATAAATAAATTGCTCGGGTAGACCATTTTATTTAGGAAATATTTGTTTATTCATCGTTATTTCAAAAAGCAGGCAAGAAAATCGAAGCTAACTTTTCGAATTTATTTAGTTTATCCCATTGCTATAATTTTTAATGTTGCCGTTGTTAAAAATCCGTTCTAACAATAAAAACGTAATAAAGTACAAATAAACAAATTTGAAAAAGAAAATACATGGGCAACTAGTGCGTTAAAACTTATTTCGTTTCTTCTTTACGATACTACTGTCCAATGGGATTTTGTTTACTGTAAGATATAAAAAGTTACTTAAAGCGAGAAAATTTAAAACATCCAAATGTGAGAAAATTTAGCAAATCGAGGAGGACCCAATAAATCGCTAACTTTAATTATTGTTTATTATTTCAAACCTTCCCTTCGTGTTTATAGCTGCCTGACCTATCTAATACAGGTCGGGCAGTTTTTAATTTTTCATCAACAAAAATGCCGGAAAATCTAAAACTAACTTTACGAATTCGAGAATCAAACACTTAATTTTTTATTTTTCCAAGCCCGAATAAAATTTTGCTGATAAATAATTTTTTCCGCAAACATTGGTAATTTTTTATAAGTTGGGTGATTATAGGTTTCTTTAAGAACCGCGTATAGAATATTTTTTTGAAAGGAGCAAATTTAAAAGTTTTTATATTGGCTATCGTATAAAGTTTTAAAAAATTTATGCGCTTCTGAGATAAGCAAAAAGCAAGGAAACCTAACATCCATTGTGAAGCTCCCTCGTGCGCCATTAACATTACGTATTCCCATTCTGCGATCACGAATATATGTCGAGCTTTTTGAACATGTGAATGTAACATTGACAATTGACTAACCGCATCACAAAGTGACTGTCTTATTGCCCTATATTAAACCGTTGTGAATATACAATTTGATGGAAACATACAAGGTGGTTCCCTTAGACAGCTTGCACTTGGTGTCTCATCTTAACTCATCGTTTCAAACATGAAATTGTAAAGAATGTGCTACATTGTCAAGCTGTACAAGGCTTCATCATTAATTTTCTCACACAATGTCGACTACTCGTAGGCTGCTATCTCGTAAATATAAATCTAAAAAACTAAGCAACAACAGAGTTTATTGTTCTGAATTACAATTGACGCTTACTTACTCAAAACTAATGGCAGAAAACAAGAAAAGTTTTGTTTTTTATTGAAATTTCATTGATTTTTGTAGTAATATTGATGTAAATATTTATCTAATATATTCAACATTTAAAAATTTTGCTTACTGCGTGTTGACATTATTTGTTAGTTGTGGACAGCGGTTGGCAGTTAATGCAGTTTTGTGCACTCGCTACCGAGAAATACTACGAAAATATTTAAATTTTTAAATAAACAGTTAATTTTTCACTATTCACATCCAGTTATTGATTTCAAGCAAAAAAATTTTGTGATATTCTATTGAACTATCAATTGCCTCATTTATTAAGGAAATACAAATTTTAAGTCACTTTTACCATTGAACCAGTAAAATTTACTTGAACCTCGCAATTTCAGATATTTACTATTCTCATCAATCCAAGAAGATGACTTCTTTGGAATTTGGAAAAATGAGGTGCTTCGCAACTCAGATTCTTCTGATCGTATTTCCCTCACCAAAGTTGGCATTTCCTCTCTACCAATTTAAGTTATACAAAATTTTCTTGTTGCATGTAAGTAAAAGTTTCGATGCACTTTATTTAAAACGGTTTTGGATTTTTATGAGTTTATAAAATATTAGTTATTTAAAAAATTGTGCAGTTTTGAGTAGTTCATTTTCTCCATTTTTCCATATTTTTCATCTCTATTTTACAGAGCGGCAAAAAGTAAATTACTAATAAATCCGTGTTCGTAATTGAACCAAAGCATAAAAAGGTAATTGAAAAATAACGAGATTAATGAAAATGATCCGAGCCTACTGAGTTTTATAGATACACATATATACATAATGTATAATGTTCGTATAGTGAGTGTTCTTTTAGCACGTGACCATTTTATTACAAAATAGAAGGGCACACAAAATTTTAAATGAAGAACCACTAAAGCAACAATAAAGCAAAATAAAAAAGCTTAAAAAGGATGTTCGAATCTGGTCATTCAGTAATGAAAGAGCCATGTTCCACATTTTATTAATATAGCAGTTTTGAAAAAAGCTTTTTAGCAAGCAAAGCTAAAAAGTTACGAGTGTATGTAACTTTTACGTGTGCATTAACCTTCACATTTACTTTTTTCGCGAAACACTAAATCTTGTAAAAGTCAAAAAGGTTAAGATTTCACATAAACCACATAGGTTTGAACAGCATCCCTTTGCAATAAAAATTTAGAATAAATTTTTGTTCCAACTTTTTAACATAACAATTTGAGATTTTTAAAACTGAAAAATTGTGAAGAATTGTAGCATAAATTACATTATGTAAATATTTCAAAATTAATGAAATTTAATGAATCTACAGTTCGACTTTTTTGTGAGCATTTTGTAACAATAGACCACACATCGATTTCAGTTTATTATATATAAAAGCTTCGTAAAAATTTTAAAAGCTCCATTGAAATAATGAAATAACTGCTATATCCAGATAAATGAATTATGCTTGTACAATCCCTGTTATTAAAGTGAAATTTGAGTCAAAATGCTAACTGAAACCTATACAGAAATATACATATATGGGGCATTCCACGCCAAATCGGACATCATTTCCCTTTTGCATCTCGGATTTAAAAAAAAAATTTTTTTCTTTTAGTAGTACTAGTTGAGTACTGATTTCCTTCGATTTTCTTATCAAGCCATTCAAGAAATACCAATTTTTAGAAAATTACGTTACTTTTTTTTAAATGCTCATACTACAGTCATTATGTCCAAATAATCCCCATGAATATACAATAATTCCGTTGTCGCTTTTTCTTATTTTAGCTGTTTGGGGAGGTCCCTGGTAGTCTTCATTCAAAAAGTCGACCAAATTCTGCATTTGCTTATGTCCGCCATCTTAAATTTTATGAAAAATGGTTTTTCTTGAATAACTCTGCCATTTTTAATTTTAACAAAAAATCGTAAAAACAAGGTTATAGGAAATTCAATTTCCTACAACTTTGATTTCAGCATTTTTTTTCTAAAATCGATATTTTTTAAATTAAACCTGAAAAAAGCGGCGAAGTAAAACTTGCAAACTAGATCAGGGTGCAAATATTAAAAAAAAACTTATAGCAAATTTTGCCGCAAAAAGGCAAGATTTTTTTCTGATGCCTGGAGATCATAGAATACCCCTAGCATTAATTTTCCTGCGCGAACAAAGAACAAAAGATGCACTGGAGGGTATTCCATACCCCCCAGACCCCCCGGGTTACCAATAACTTTGAAGCTCAATTATTAATATTTTAAATTATAATAATAAATACGTTTAACTTCAAAAGTTCCACAACAGCTAAACAGTTAAACATAAACTGAACGGCTTTCTGCAGAAAGGAACCAACCCCAATATTTTAGTTATGAGTAATTGATAGTTAAAGTCTAAGCTTAATATAGAATTAAATGAGATGTTGGTTGGTTCATTCACATACAAATGGCAATATTTATTTGATATGTGGGTTGGTTCTTTTCTGCAAAAGACTTTATTACATTTAGGATCAAATGGTTATAAAAATTTTTTTTTATTTTGTGGGTTGGTTTCTTTCTGCAGAAAGCCGTCCAACTAACCATATTAAAGGTAGCTGCTTCTGAGACATGCAAATATAGAATTACTTGTGGGCTTGGCAGCGGAACCAGTTGCTTTATTGCTTAAAATTAAACTTAAGTTTTAAAAACACAAAACAGTGTATACCGGGGGGTCTGGGGGGTATGGAATACCCCCAGTGCACTCTACTCTATTTATGAATTATTCCAAAATTTTTAAATTAAAGATTCTCTGCTCTACATCAGAGCTATGTTTACCAAGTGCGTGGACTTATAAACTTACTCACTTGAAAAACTCTCCGCTTCATCATAGATGAGACTATTTGTAAAAGCGGACCTTAATAGTATGAATGTTTCTGTGAGCTTGTAGAGAGCTGGC
The DNA here is from genome assembly GCA_958510845.1 of Cantharis nigra. NCBI lineage: Eukaryota > Metazoa > Arthropoda > Insecta > Coleoptera > Cantharidae > Cantharis > Cantharis nigra. The sequence goes on along the minus strand of OY294030.1, from coordinate 43,946,928 downwards.
AACAGGCTAATAGGTCAGTTTCTAGTTCCATTTTAATTTTTTCCGATATATGGGAATCCTAGAATAACCCCAGCATTGATTTTGCTGCGCTAACAAAGAGCTAAAGGTGCACTGGGGGGTATTCCATACCCCCCAGACCCCCCGGATTGCAACAAAAGTTTTATAGTAGCAGCTGAACTAAATCTCAGCAAAGCTTTATAAGCAAATTTAGAAGTTTTAAAAAATCTGTCTTAAAAATTCGATAAGCTTCAGTTTAGCTGCTATTACAAAACTGATTTAGACACAAAGTGTAAGTGGCAATCCGGGGGGTCTGGGGGCATCTTTTGTTTTTTAAGAAATAGTGAAAAATATGCAAGACTTTAGATTCTAAACGGTAAACTGTGCACTGGGGGGTATTCCATACCCCCCCAGCCCCCCCGTTTACCAATACCTATATTGAAGCTCAATAAATTATTAATATTACTTGTGTGGCTTGGTAGCGGAACCAGTTTTTGTTGCTTAAAATTAAACTCAGGGCTTATTTTACCATTAGGCGCATTAGGCACGTGCATAGGGCCCAATGGGCAGATGAGCTCAAAAAGAAAGAACATAAAATTGTAAAATAAAAATCAAATACTGATAAAATAACCTAAAAATTGAGCCTTTCATGCTATAATGAATGAGATCAGAATGAACAAACAGAACTCAAAATCTGCCTCAATGTAGAAGACTAAATAACATGGAAATGATATATCAGCAAACCCCACCATTAATACTTTTTGCATTTCTAGAAAACAAAAATACAAACAACTTCGAAGAGGAACCCTTTGGACTCCTCTTCTCAAGAAACGCAAAAAAAATTCTGGGATTACCAAGAATAGGTACCGGCGCGAACTGGCCGAACACAAAACTAGGAGACAAAGTAAAATCTCAGCCTTTTCAAGACAAACAAACACAAGAAACAATCCAAAATAAGGAAAACTGACATAAAAAAGAACCAGATGACCCTGTATAAATTGGACCTAAATATCTAGATAAAACCCAAGACATTAAAAGAATGGAGATGTGAGGAAATATTGGGAAATTTTAAGGGAAGGGAGACGTGGCGTAGGTACATATTTTTGTCAGGAGTAAACACGGAAAATTAGAAATTCTAAAAAAGATAGATTCTATTGCTTGCCCATTATGAGACTAGGTTTAAAATTTGTTAAGGGGGTATTCTAGTCTAGAAACATGAATTTTCGGGCGGTTTTTGAAGCTCTGTACAAACGAAACAAATTATATTTTTAATATCCATTTTTTTAGCATTTCCTTACTGATATTTTAGGATTACATAAAAAATTAACCGAAAAAAAACTCAAAATTCACAAAGTTATGAGCTGGCAAAGTGGGAGATCCAAAAATAACTGGCGTGCACGATATCTCAAGTTCTAATAAACCGATTTATTTGAAATTTGGTGTGAATGTTCTTTATACATTCCTCTATCGCATAAACCACGCTCCGATCAAAATTTTTAATTTAACTGTGATTAAAAAATTCTGAATTGTTAATTAAAGCATGACACAAATAACTGCCGCTATTTTGTGAAAAAATTTTTGTTTTACTTTTCCAAGGTTCGTATTATAGCGGCATCTATAAAAAACATTCACACCAAATTTCAAATAAATCGGTTCATTAGAACTTGAGATATCGTGCACGCCAGGACACCCTCTTTTTTTGGACCTCCCACTTTGCCAGCTCATAACTTTGTGAATTTTGAGTTTTTTTTTTCGGGTAATTTTTTATGTAATTTTAAAATATCAATAAACAAATGATAAAAAAATGGATAGTAAAAGTAGTTTTTGTTTCGTTTGTACAGAGCTTCAAACCGCCCGAAATTCATGCCTCTAGACTAGAATACCCAATGGATAACAGTTTTTAACAAAATATTTTAAAGAAAATCGATCAGTACATACATTGTTAAAAATTATGATTTATTTTTGAAACCTGAAAATTAATATAGTTTTCAAAAATTTTTCAATATTTTATTTAAAAAAAAAACATGCCCTTTGATAAATTATTCGCTGAGTTATGAGCATTTCAAAAAAAAGTAACAAAATTTTCTAAAAATTTATATGTCTTGAATGTCTTGATAGAAAAAATTTTCAAAAAATTCCGAGATGCAAAAGCAAAATGGTGTCCGATTCGGCGTGGAATTCCGCATATTATGTATTTATAATATTAACAAAAATAATATTTTGTTCTTTTGAAAGTCTACATAATATTGAAATGGCATAAATAGTGTTTACGTAAAATTATGAAACAATTAGAAGGCACATAACTGTGGTTAGTCCTGTTTGTTTCTGTTATAAAACAATTTAGTGAGATGGTAACCCTAAGGAAAATTCCATGCTGTAATAACGTTTAGAAAATGAGACTTGCCTTGCTGAAATCTGCTTGTTCAAGACAAGAACTGAACAAGGCGAAAACTGGTGAAGCGTGAAATAGGACTAAGTAGAAATAATACCAACATTACACGGCACTATAAAGTATGTGTAGTAAAGGCTTCTTGTTACTGCTCTTTTACAGCACTCCCGGCGACCAACGAGTTGAAAATTTATTGGTTCCTCACCGCCTTCCATTGCTTTATCTGACATTCGATTGCAGTGCACCATCCTAGCAATTCGTTTAATCAGATACTTTGTTCAAATTGAACCCACTTTTCATTTTCATTTTGAGCAAAGTTTATATTCCTGGTGTATTTATTGTCCACCTACTAATGAATCGCTGATTGCGATATTGTAAACGAGCGCAAGTTACAAGTTTATCTCATCAAAGTGAAAATGTTATGGATTTATTTTGAACAAAGTTTACGTTTACATTAAATTAAAGTAATAATCTCGCTTAATATGAATGCAAGTAGAAACGGTTTAAAATCTTTGAGTTGGCTTTAAAGTTGATTCGTTCCAAAATGCTTTAAGCATATTAGTATAAAAGAGACGATTTTGGATCGCATAATGGAAATATATTTGAAAGCATTGAAAAAGCCGAGAATTTACAAAGTGAAAGCAAGTGGATATATATTGTAGTAATAGAATGAAATGTATAGAAAATTTATTTCACTTGCATAAATTCGAGAATAAACTTTCATCAGCACTTCATATTTACATTTAAAGAACAAATAATTACCTCACGGTGTTGTAATTACTTCTAAATTACTTAAATTTAACATCAAAAGCAATGTTTAATATATTCAAAAACTAATATAAGTTTAACTTTAATTAACCACATTTAAATCCTCAATGCAAATCCAATACACCTACTATAACGTATAATTTTCCATTTCTCTCTTAAAATATTCCCATTTACTCAACTTTATCGTATTTACAACTTCTACCGATCAATACTAAGACAATTTAAGATTTTTATCGACATTCTACAAAATTGAAAATAAAAAACAAAATTAAAACTTATATTTTTGACATATTGACGCATAATCTGTAAAACTATGCCAGACAGGACAAAATTGTAAAATGTAAAATCCAGCAAAGTAATTTATACTTTTGAAAATTCAATATAGTATTCGATATGCATCAGATTTAAACTGTTTATTTGGCATTTAATTTGTAAGTTTTATTTTAAATATTTTTGAATTTTCTCGTTTTCCTTCCAACTAGTTGACGTTACGATAGCTAGGTGGAAAAACCAGGCTTTTGTCGAAAATTACACCACCAGAAGCGGTTAAGGAGAAAACCGTCTCCCGAGTTTTATTTGAGATTTTGTGTTGAAGTTGGTTATTTTTAAGTGGACAATTGAAATTTTATAATTAATTGGTTTTCACTGGGTTAAGATTTAATTAAAAATACTGATCACATTTGTAATTAAGAACAATAAAAACATACACTTAAATCGCAATAAGTTTTGTATTTTAATTTTTCTGTAGTGTTTGGTGCATGTTTTGGTCTGAATAAATATGGTGCAGGATGTCTCGCCTCTCGTCGTAACTTTACAGTAGCCAACGGTGACGACGAAGTGGCGACGGCGAAACAACCAAATATATACCCCAATTACAGCAATATTTGATGTTTGACGAGAAGAACTCCTGGTTCGGTAGTTTGAAAAATTCGCTTCGCTTTAAAGAAAACAGCCTGGAAAAGTTTATAATTGCAATTGTTTAGCTATAACTAAAGGGCTTCAGGTTTTCAACTATTTTGATATTTTCCCCAATACAATACAGTACATGTTACCTTTGTATACTCTTCTACCCTTATGTCATGGCATAATATAAGAAATAATTATTACTGGACCGTTACCATCTCAGCTACTAGAAGACCTTTGGATTTTTATTGCATAAACTAGCTGAAGTATTGCATTCAAACTTCTAAACGCTATTTTCTCAGAAACGATTACGTATAGCACTCTCAATTTTTTAACTTAAAAAATTTATTCATCTCAAATGAATACCGAAAGTGCACTTTTCAAAACGGTAGTAGAAGGCTATATTATAAAGATCTCTTATTGTTTCGTTTAATATTTAAAAGTTCTATTGCCAAGAGAAAACAAACCGTATTTTTGATTTTTTTCCATTTTAATTAGAATAAAACTGTTAACTTCGAAACAATAAGACTCGAGCGCCGCGACCAACTCCGCATGTCTGCTATTTAAATGGAGCTGGCCACACTTGCCACAAAAATGTTATTTTAGATCGTAAGGGTGGTCCTGTTTTAAAAAATAAAATATTTATAGTTATTGATTTTCTACAAGTTTTATTTAGTAAAATTTTTCGTATTTGTCACGATTTAAAATTTATATACCGTGCGCGGCTGTGGATCTGGATATTATGAAAACGCCGACAGGTAATGCAAAATTTATTACTTTATCGATTCACATTATATTAGATTAAGAAACACTAAACCCAATCGTAAAACATTTTGGATATTCTTTCGATTATTTAAACATAAATTCTTGAATATACAATTTCCTTCCAGGTCTTTGTGTAGGCTACCTACTGCAGGATGACCACTGGAATTCAAGAATTCGTTGCTGATGATGTTTTCAACACTATTCGTTTTCTCGTTTTTGCCTTTGCTGTAAAATATTCAGGGACGGAACTACCGAGGTGCGGTGTCCCCCCCTCCCAGTTGCAATTTTGTTAATTAATTAATTTAAGTTTTAATATTCACAATAAAATATAATATTTTGGCAGTCTTCTCTTATTGAGGTAAACAAAGTGGCCATCATTATCATCAATAATTCAATGTTCCCCCTAAATTTTCAAAATCAAATCCTGACATTTCCAGGTTTTCCTTCACAAAGAATAAAAATCATCCATGACATTTCGATAAATCAGAAAATAAAAAAGCAATAAGAATCTTAATTTTAAAATTAAATTATAATCAGTAACAATTTAAAAAAATTAATTTTTAAATAAAGTACATTTAAAATCGGCGGCCTAGGGGTCCGGGCCCCCTCTATAACTAAACAATATATTAATAACATACAATTATTTCTTATTTAAATACTTATTTAAGAGTCCTGATTTGTTTAATAAATTAATTATTAATTAAATTAATAAACAAAGGAACAAAAACTATTTTTAGGAAAAATCATTTCAGCATTTCATATTTTAAATTTCCATCAGAGCGCGTGTCCTTGAAACTTTAGAAAAACCCAACTGCGGCGCTGTACGCCAGACGACTCGCTTTGCTAGAATTTTCAATGTTGTTTTTTACTTTTTGATCCCAGGCCCTAAAGTTTAAAATTCTTTAAGATGATAATCTCGTTAATCCCTTCTTGCGCACCGGTGACAATTTCGCACACAATGTTGTGCAAAAATCTCAAAATTATGAAGTCATGTCTAAATACAGCCTTAAAATCTAAACCATGGCGGATCTAGGCATGGTTTTTTTATGGCTCATGGAGAGGGGTTGATATCCCGTTGTATCTGCCTTTGCCTGGAAATCTTGGAAAAGGGGAAATTTAGAATATTCTATAAAATCTTAGAATAACCAATATACAAGAAAATCTCAGAAACTGAAAAAAAGAAATAAAAGAATTAATCTATGAATTTTCCAAAGATTTCCTAGGGAAGAAAGTGGTATTGTATAATTTTACTAAGATTTTTTCATAGCATTTTCTAAAATACTCTAAAATTTGCTTGGATTTCTTTTCACTTTTGTATATCACGATTTTCCATTCGGTTTTCCAGTTAGTGCAAAACTAAGGGGAAATCGTCGGAAAAATTGTGTGTACTAGTGAAGGTAAATCTGAAGAAATTCTGGAAACTTCCAAGACATCTCAAGAAACAGATTCTTAGAAAATTTGTAGAAATATTGAAAATCACAAAAAGAAAATCTTAGGATATTTAAGAAATGGAAAATTCTAAGGTATTTTAAGATATCTCGAAAAATCCAAAAAATTTTAAAGCCAATGAAATCTCAGAGAATGGAAAAATCAAAAAGGAATAGTCTATAATATTCTAGAAATCCTTAAATTTCCGCTGATTTCCCTTTAATTTTGCATATGACAATTTTTTCTCCATCATTTTTCCACTTAGTAAAATAACGAACGGGAAATTTGAAGAAATCCGGAAAAATTTTAAGAAATCCTAAAAATTTTAGGAAATCCAAGAAAATCGCATTAATTTTACAATCTTAGGAAAAGCAGAAAATTAGAGGAAATAAAAAATTCTAGAAAGAAATCTCGGAAAATTGAAAAATAAAAAAAGCTATCTAAACATTTTTGATAAGAATTAAGGTATAATTTTCAAATTTTAATAAAATTAAATAGGGGACATTACTCGTTTGGAAGGAATTCCTTGGAAATCACTGGAATTACATGGAAATCTTCGGAATTCTGAGTCCTATATACAAATTCTTTTGTTTTTGTCTTTTATAACAGCAGGGCCCCCGTTAACAACTTCGCACACGGGTCACTCACCTGTTTGTTCCGCCACTGAAAATATTATTACTTTATTTTGGCAACAGTTTTTTAAATTAAAACAAAATCAGAAGAGAATTCCAAAATAAAAGCATAAATATATGTCCGTTGCTTTTAGCTCTACAAGTAAAGCTATCGGTTCTAGTTTTTACATAACGCAGTCAAAAATAACAGCCGACGTGCACGCCGACAGCACGAGATGAAGTATGGCATTGGAAAATCAAACTATTCACAAAAAATTCTTACATTAAAAAAATGTGTTTTTCAATTTTTTACATTTTATAAATTATAAAGCAGTTTTCAGAAGGTTTGAAAGTAGAAAGAAGGAAGAAAAGAAAAAAAATTTAATTAAGTAGTATTAACAATTATTTTTGATTTCAGTTTCCAGTTTTTAACTTTAAAACTATTTAAGATTAATAAAAAAATTTACAAAAGCAAATAAATCATTTGTTTTTGATTCCACACTAAATTCAATTTAAAAATTTTCCGCATGTATGTGTTCAGCTTTAAACTGTAAATTAAAAAGTAAGGCTTTTAAAATCAGCACACTTCAGTTGACATAGATATATTTAAGAGGTCGAAAGTAGAAGGGCTATGAGAGATTTAGTGCAAGTCCGAATTTAAGTATTTATAGAGATTTAGTTAATTAGTGCTAACCGGTTTTCTTTGAAGACAATGGCAAACCATTGAGGTAATTTGAAACGCACGTTCGGGGTCTTAGAAGAAAGAATTAGCATTCACTTCTATATTTAAATGGAAGCCGTTGTACTTCATTATGAACATAAAACAGTTTGAAACATCTCTCTATTGCCGTATAAACATTATATTAGAGCATTGAGATTAGCAATGCAAAATTATAGCATGCTGTTAAAATACGTTAACTTCAACCGACTAAAAATATGACATTTAAATGGCTATGATTAGTAGGGTATTAGTAAACACCGCAGTAATCATGGGAGATTATCTAAACCGATATATTGCATAAAAAGTAATATTTTACATTATAGTCGTTGTTTGTATAATCATTTTTTGTGAAATTTAAGAATAAGCATGAGTTATCCCAGGATAGAATGATGTTTTACATTGTTTACGTTGCTTGTGTTTACATTGTTTTTATATATGAAAATTGTATTTCATTGTATGCTACATAATATATACTGGTGTAGTGTAGTAAGAGAAATTCATTAAATAAATGTTAAAATGAAATATACAAGCTGATTAAAATTAGAAGCAAATAAAATAAATAAAAATGAAACAGCATTAATAAATAAAACGCCCCACGTTGGGCGCCATAGTTATTGGATAATGGTTTAAATTAAATAAGTGAGCGTGAAAGGGTACCTAGAGATAGTTATAGTTATAAATGTTTTTGTGTTAATTGAAAATTGTTAAAACTAATCAATTTAAACTTAATTAGCGAATAATAAATTCAAATACGAAATCCACTTCAAGATTAAGGAATTATTAACGAATACTAATAAATCCTTTATATTGTAGGTACCTGAAACTTGATAAAATATATTTACCTCTGCCAGTTGAATACGCCTCAGTAGGCTTTAATTACTACAGTGGTGTTCTGTAAACACAATTATTTATGTACCTATTAATTTTAATTATCCATCGAATATCTACAATAGCAACTGGGTGGTGTTACGGAAATAACTTTGGAAATATCTCGAAAAGATGGTCAAGTAAAATTCGATAATCGGCTTTGGAGTTAAAAATTAAACTATTGTGTCTCCGAGGAGACCACTTCTTGACGTAATAAATGGAAAATTGCTGAAAAATTAAAGTCATACCGTGAGTAAGTAAGCATTGTGTAAAATTTCTGAAACTTACCTTCGTATCGGGCCTTTTAAAATTTACTTCCGTTTTGTAGCCTACAAGTTTCTGATTGTACGAATTTAAAAAACACATCGCTTGAGTTAACATGATTTGTCGAGCGGAGAGATTGAACCTATCAGTTTCAGACTAAATTGAGTGTGCCAAGTTAATGTTGTATGTAATGCAATAAAGTTTCTCTACACCTTTAACTAAATTTTTGACTAAGATTATTACACGGGTAAAATAATTTAGTTCGCACTTTTATGCCTTGGAATTAATTTAGAAGACGCCGGTAAATCACCGGTTGTATTAGGTATCATAATAACCCTTATAAGGCCTAATAATAAAAGTAATGTTGGGGTAGCGCGACTACTAATCATTTTACGCATTAACATTCCAAAGAACACCAAAACCCTAGCAAACCTCAAGATAATACTTCATTATCTAACTAACCATATTTATTGTTTCGATTTACACGGTCTCCATTCATACTGTCGTTATAAATAAAATTTAATCCTTCATTTTTCATGATTTCACCCAAATAAAACATACACCCTGCTTTGCTTAATTAAGTACTTTTATTTAAATGCGTACAATGCAAATGTACATGATAAATGAACATTTAACATTAGCTCATTTAAAACTAATTAAGTGCTTCACGAATATCAATTTAGGTATTCGATGTTTTTAACATTATAAATAACAGTTGTATCACAATAAAATTTTCAGTTAAAAGATTTTCATTTTTGGCTGAAAAATTCGAAAACAATCACGTTAAGGTGGCAGTTTGATTGACAATGTTACGTTATATCCGATAGATGGCGTCCGGCACTGATTGTAATAATTGACTCAGCATCAACAATTTTTCAGCTAAAAATGTTTTTAATTACATAAAATGGTAAACAAATCGAATAGTTTAAAGTGCTTCGCCGAAAAACACAACATCGAAGTGTTTATTATATAACTCTACTATTTACACACTATGTACATTCTTTTTGTAAAATTATATCACCAAATTGGTCGTAAAGTTGTAGTCGGTTAAAATAAATTAAAAGTACCTGTTGTAGTGTAACATTGCAGTGAATACAACCTTATAAATAATATCACTTTTTAAAACGCACGGTGGTTCAATTTTTTGATAAAGTTTAATTTGTTTAATACCCTGCCACCCCGCTAAGTCAGAAACTCGTTTACTCGTTTGCGTTTTTAGTTAGTTATTAAGTAACTGCAAATTTTAGACCGGCAAGTATACACATTGTATAGGAAAATACGACGCTTTGTGATGCTGTTGATTTTGTACGCGCTCCGTCGTCTGCCATAACACTACTTGCTATTACGACCGGAGAACCGGCAGCGGAAACACTGGACACTTCCGGCACAATGCAAGCCGTATAGTTGTCTATTCCTTGACAGCGTTGTGCGTGTTCTCCTAAGCATGCACTATAAGCGATCGCATGTGGAATGTAACTTTGATCGAATGTGCCAGTAAAAAGAGTGGTAGCTAATGGCCCTAGGGCATACACCGGCACATCTTCACCTCCGTGCGTTCCCCATTGACGTGGAACAGCTGAGCCGTGCACTTGATTGCGATCTTCGCTTTGGGTCGTTGTGTTTATTGGTATTGTACGAGGTGTGCTATAACCCGGACCATTACCGTAAAGTAGAGTGCTATATGGTTGACCGTCTATATCTGATACTTTGCTATCCGGACCTGAAAAATACATTTTTCTTTTATGAAACTTCAGCTTCAACAGATTACTCTGATATATGGTTATTACTATAGATACTAGAAAACTTTTGCACGTTTCCGCTCCTCCCATCACACAAAATAATATTGCCTGTAAAAAATAAATTTAACATAAAATCAAAAAGCTAAATTACAAAAACATTCCTAATAATACAATTGAGTGGCGAGAGCTTGCCCTCCAGCGTGGAACAAACGGATTTTATATTTACCGAAACTTTGTTATTGCGGAATTGACTGCTTCATTTCAACTTTTCCATGGTTTCAAAAATATAGATCAGGTGTACTATGTACAGCAATTTTAACAATCCGAAACAGTAATAATTTTTGACTTTATTATTAAGTAACTAACCCCAACATTATTATAAGCCGCTGTATTTTATTATAATTAAAACTAAGTGAATTGAAAAAATCCCAATTTTAAAAAGGCTAATAGCATTAAAAAGTCGCGCACCTGACCTAAGTGCAATTAAAATTTGCTGAAATTAAAAAAGGAATGATCAGATAATTTCACAAATTTATTACTTAAATTTATTCTTTGTGTCACGTCTAGTTCAAAAGGATTACCCTTTGTCGTGAATCCTTATCATTTTAAGCGTCGAAAACAGCGATTCAGCTTTTTTTCTAAGTCGGTGGAGTTTAACCAAGCGTTCGACAACATTTAATTATATTCTTAGTCAAAGTAGATTTGCACTAAACTCAATTATAAGTTAAAGCTAGCAAATGCAGGTATCTATGAGATTTCTTAATTATTTATTTTTCAGTGTAAATATCGGGAGCGACGTTTAATAAAAAAAAATCTTTCACATAATAAAACCAACGTTAGTAAATTAATTGGCAATTATTTGACAATTTAAGCAAATAAAATTTAGTGGGATTTATGTTTGTCTACCCAAAAGGAAAATTATAAGACGATGGTTGAGCTCCAAATAGAAGAGAAAGATATTAATCAAGATAAACTTGTGTTATCCTGGATTTCCTTGAAGATAAGTTAGATGTATGGTTTATGTTTTTTGCGATATAAAATTAAATAAATAGAAAATCAAATAAAACACTTGAAGACAATATTTCCTTGCACTTATCAGATTTGCATAAAATACATACAAATTAGGGTTGGGAAAATAACTTGATATTTACCGAGTATAGGATGTCCTCGAGGTGTCGCTTGCCCACCCATCGTTAAAACATGCGAGTGATCAGCTGTAACAACTATAAGAGTTTCCGTGGGGTTAACCATAGACAAAGCTGCCAGAAGTGCCGTTTCCATTGCTAATGTTTCATCCAAAGCTCGGTAAGCATTGTTGTAGTGATGTGCATGATCAATTCGTCCTCCTAAAATGGATAAGCTTTACATCAGTTTCGGAAGTTCAAATTTAAATTTAAAAATAAACAGAACTGTTTGCACAAATATCACTTGAAATGTTTCAAGTTTTAATTATTCAGTGCAGTGCATCTCAAAGCATCGGTTTTCCTAATTCCCTCAAGTTAAATAATATTGCATGTTGCTAATGCTTGGATTGACAATCACTTGGGGCCACTGCATACTGTTGACTTAACTGCAATTAATATCCTTTCTGGTTGTTTCAACAACCGGTACTGGCAAACATGAACTCTATTCAAATATAATTTGCTTTCCTATAATCTACTACATGCAATTGCACACGTTGAAGTTTTGCATAAAAGTGTTAACAAGAATAACTAAAGCGGATATGGCACATTTTCAAGTTTTCCGGACACCTTTTAAGTTGTTCAAGGAAAGTGCTTTGTAAGCATGACGTTAGCCAATTCTCTAAACTAGGTGAATTATTGAGCGCATTCATTAATCTCTAAGGAAACCAGCAAATGCAGTGTTGGTTTAAACGGAAGGCTAAACTATCAAGTTAGAAAGGGGAATTTAAAATTTTTCTAAAGAATATTAAACGATAAACTGATTTAACATTTTTCCAAGTTTTGAAAACTCAACAAACAAGGAAAATCACTTACTTTGAGTTATAAAGAAATTCAATGTGACGCAATTGTTCTGAACTACGTGCTTGTTTATTTTTGGGCAAAAAAATTTTCTTCTATTTTGAATTACTACATATTGCATGGGTGCATGGTTCAGAATAACATTTCGCTAACAAGTAACTCGAACTATTTGTTTGTTTGTTTGAACAAATAATCTCACAGAAATATTTTTTATTAGAAGTAATTCACTAATTTTCAGAAAATCTTTTCTTGTTAAAATAATGATGTGATAACACTAATAATTTCTGTGGTAGGAAAACACAATTTTTGATAATGTCAATAAAACGGTGCCAGATATTTATTTTGCTTGTTTTGATTCGAAACGAGAAAATGGAAAATTAATCTTTTACTAAAATAATCTACACCTAATCAAACATGGTTAATGATATATTGCTTTTATATTTTTTTAAATACTAATATTCTTGTTTATTTTGCTTAATAATATAGATCTACAGATTAATTAAAAGCAAAAAGAAAAGTTGTGGAGGTATTAGAAATCAGATTGATATAATAAATAAATAAAACTAATTTATATTATTTTCAAAAAAACACTCAAGTTCCTGAGAGGTTCTTAAAAGCGCGCAATGGAAAAAATGCATAATCACAATGGGAAATAAGTGACTCCTGTAGATTCTAAGAAAGAAATTTCCATCCGGTTCCTAAGTAATAATTTTGTCTGAAATACTTGCCATGAAAATATTCTTCAAGTTTAACCAGTTGTATTACCTAAAAACCGAGTTTTATTATTTTTACGCTAAAATTCAAATTTAATTATAATTTGGGCTAATTTTCACGATAAACAGTAGTTTTTTATTTTTGTGCTGTTAAATTTTCTAATAATTATTTAATTACATCCGTTAACATGGGATTAGTATGTTCCAAAAAATAAATTACTGGTTAAGCCTGTTCTTTGAACAATTTACAATTGTGGGAAACACGTTAATCTGTTCAATATTAATAGAAATCTCGTTAATCCATTCATTACCGGCATCGATGAAATCTGTCCCCTTGGAGTATTTAAATTTTTTTAATACTTATAATACGTCCAGGAATAACCTTTTTGCGTTAAAATTAAAATAAACTTAAGTTCAGCTTAAGTTCAAGTCAAAAAAAGGCAGAAAACTACTACAGCGTGTCATTATTTTGGTTAGAAAAACCCAAAGACGCAGACATGATTAATGAGAAGAAAAACAAAAAGGAGAAATGGAGAACGTATCGCAAGGTTTCCACTCTTGTGGAATACCTGAAGAAGACAGGGAATTTATAATCTTACAAATTTCGTCAGGAATAACCGGAAAATTTAAACCTTCGGCTAAAAAAAATTAAAACTTTGAAAAGATATTTATTTAATTATCTGAGTTTACGGAGTTCAGCAGCAACTTTGAAAGTTAATTATAAAATATTATAAAAATATAAAGGCAGAAATATAAACCGGGGGGCAGGGGTGGGCAAAATACATGAAAATATGTATTTGAAACACAAAATACAAAATACATTTGTTTTGGGTATTTGAAATACAAAATATAGCATTTAAAATACAAAATACATAATTTCTAATACTACCTGGTTGGGAACAAAACAAATAACAATACAATACAAAGGCAGGGCCGTATTCAGTAATATCGTCGAATGAAAAGAAACGCAAACAAAAATTTTTTACGTTACTGTTACTGAATACGGCCCTGTCTATTTAATATTATCAATTTTAAAGTATTTTGTATTTTGTACAGTATTTTGTAATTTGTATTTGAAATACAAAATACATTTGTTTTGGGTATTTGAAATACAAAATATAAATACATTGAAAATATGTGTTGAAATACAAAATACAAAATACAAAATGTATTTCAAATACGTATTTCAAATACTGCCCAGCCCTACCGGGGGGTGTGGAACACCCTCCAGTACATATAATAAAATTCCCACTCTTCTAGAACAGGGGTGGCCAACTTCATTGTGTTTGCGATCGACTATGTTTCTTAAAATTTTTTCACGATCTATCTGTTAAATATTGACATATCAGGGTTCTCTTTAAATTTTCTAAATCAAATTTTCTGGCTTTTCCCTAACAAAGAATAAAACATTTCCCAGACATTTCGATAAATCGGAAGATAAAAATGTAAAAAAATCTTAATTTTAATTAAATTAAATTAAAACTAATATTTTTTTAAATTTCAAAATAAAAAAAATTCAATTTTAAAATCTAAAAACAAATGAATTTAAAATTTAAAAAACATTTTTAAAAAAATTGTTTTTCCTGACTGATAACTTAATTTCCTTGACTTGGCACTAAAAATGAGAAATTCTCTGACAAAATTAGGAAAATCTTAAGTTCCCTTACTTTTCAAGATTTTCAAGGTTTTCCAGACGAGTGGGAACCCTGCATATAAATAATACTCGAATAGTATTTGTTAAGGTTAAAGTAGACTAAGAAACGTATTTTCTTAGCTTATTACGAGGAGGAATGCACAGACTCAATACACCAGATTTTTTTTTATGACATTTTCTTGAATTTCTGTAAATTTCCCGAATATCCTAAAATTTCTTCAGATTTCCTAAAATTTTCTTGGCTTTTCTTTTGCATTGCTTCATGATGTCTTTTCAAAACAGTTGAAAAGCAAGATTATCTGTAATTTCTAAGATTTCCTTAAATTTCCTTAGATTTTCTCAGATTTCCCTTCATTTGTACAACAAATTTCTCCAGCGGTTTCCTCCTTGGTTTATCATGAATCATGACTAGTGTCGGCAGCTATGATCGATAACTATTCTGGAATACCTACAGAAGACAGAATAAGTATACAAATTTCGTCAGGAAAAGTGGGGAAATGTTTTGTTTCTGAGCATAAGTGAGGGTAATTAAAACGTTCGGCTACAGAAGATTAGAATTTCAAAAACTTATTAATTTTTATATTATTATAAACAAATTTTTAATTGCCTGGCATCACATCAAGTTCAGCAGCAACTTTTTGTGTTACTTTGAAAATATAGAAGAACGGGGAATTCCCCGAAATTAAATGTTTAGATATTATACCGCTAAAAAAAGCTGCCGGACGGGCTTTCCAGCTAATAGAATAATAATATCCCATACTGTTGACCTATCTGGCTCAAATATTTTGCGTGCTGTTCGGTGATGGCTTTTGTACTTCCCCTGGAACTGCGTGTTCCAGTGACGAAAATACTAATTTATCGCATTGAAAAGTACGCAAACTATTGTTTGTAATTTTTAAAATCAAGTTAACTTGGGCCCATCATGTATTTTTAGATATTTATATACAGTGAGTAAAAAATGAAGTTGGACACTCCTGTTTTACCCATGTAAATTAAACATTTTAAAGCCGCTTTTTTTTGTATAAAAATCGATTTTACAGCAAAACTTTTTAGACATTTTTTGTTGAAAATTTCATTGCTTTCAATTTTGTTTATATAAATTTTTTCATTTTGTCGCGCCGTTTTTGACTGACAGCGACTTAAACAGGACACTGTAAAATGCAAAACATATTTTTATCTATATCTCGGAAACGATGCAAAAAAATTAAAATATTAATAAGCATTTTTTCTTGTAAATTTTATTCTCTGCATTTTTGTTTCTATACATTTTTCTATTTTATCGCACCGTTTCCGAGATATAGACGACAATTTTTGTTGTGTTTTACAGAGTCTTCTTTAAGTCGCTGTCAGTCAGAAACGGCGCGACAAAATGAAAAATTTATATAAACAAAATTGAAGGTAATGAAATTTGCAACAAAAAATGTCTAAAAAGATTTGCTGTAAAATCAATTTTTATACGAAAAAAAGCTGTAAGTCATAAATCATAACTTGAACGTTCAAGGTTTGCGAATCTGGACGCTTATCGGAACAGAAAGCTGCATTTTGCTGCTTCTATAAACCACAAACTGCTGCCCAATTTCGTTATAAATAATTAAATAATTCTCATATCATAATATATGTCTGAAATTTAATTATTATATTGAAAACTATTTGAGTTGTTGAATAGTTGATGATGGATTTATATTATATTAATGGTGATTTAATTACCTTAATATCAGTGTGTATTAATTATGCAACTAGAATTTATTGTAATGGAAATTGATTTGATTACAAATTTTCTAATATTCAAATGTTATCATTAACAATTACACATAATGGTAATAATAATAGTAAGTACAATAGTACAATGTGGGTATTTGACACGAAATATAATGTACCTACTGAGAGATTTGAATCTTGAATATTAAAAACCATATAACACATGGTAGAGCGTGTGATTTTGTTTACTATTTTTGGTTTGCTTCTTGTTGTCTCTGTAGACTTCAAGAAGTAGACAAAAATCAAAATTTTGTCACCTCTTGAACTGTGAAGACCAATAGCACAGAAATGATGTGTTTTATTGACAAAATTGTGAACAAAGAACTCTGAAAAGTAAAAGCTATTACTTTTTGAAAAGCAGTTTACAGGTTTTGTGCAAAAACCTAGTATATTAAAGTTGGTACTCCATCTCATAAAATAATTTGTAGGACAGAATTTAAAAAATACCTTTTCATATATTTTCACATACATAAAATATTTTACGTTAAATAAATTTATCGAATTTACCTTCAACAAACAAGAAAAATCCTTTGGGATTTTTGACTAAAACCGAAAGGGCTGCTCGCGTCATATCCGCTAAAGAAGGATCTTCCGCTGGTCCAGGAACACGGTCTGCTTCGAAATCCATATGGGAATATGAAAACAAGCCTGTGGACAAACACACATTGATTATCATACAATGATGGATGACTTTATTAAAATGACAATGTGTCCATTTAGGTTATGATTTATTAGACTGATTTGTTTTTGTAGCTTTTTGTGGTTTCATATTTGATCTGTAACTTCGGTTGTAGGTATTCAAGTACTGCTTTTCATAATTTGACGTTCAATTATTTATGTGCCATCAACAAAAGTACGACAGCTTTTATTTCAAAGTAAAAATTTCCAAACAAAATTGTTAAACCCACAATTTCATATCAATTATTCCCGAATTTTTGTGTTAATTAAATTTTTCATAATTTAATTCCGTTTAAGGAAAGAAAGCTTTTTCAGCAAACTTTTCTGTTACTTAATGGTGAAATGCGATTAAGTTCTTTCCTCATTGTTGCAACTTTAATATAGACATTTTGACGCTTAGTAAAAAAGACATTTTGGATAAAATTTAAACAAAAATGTTAAAAGTTGTTTTCTTTTAAATTTAGAGAAACGGAATTTCCATATTTCCTTAATAACTTTTTGCGTTATAAGATTGATTGTAAGAACGCTGAAACTTTTTAAATTAAAATTGCCGTAAATACAAATTCTATTATTTTAGTAATCAAATTACTGTTTATTGGCATAATACCATAAGCGCCTTTTATTAATTTTTAAATCTAACACGGATTTCAATTTTACACGATTCCGGATTTATTGTAGGATTGTAATTATTTTTTTCTAGTCTTGTTTGATTTTTACTTAAAAATTTTAATTTAAAAGTTGGAAGAAGAACGGAGAATTAATACCTTTTTAAATTAAACTTGATTGGCTAAATTGGGTTTCTAACGTTGGAAAAATTCATTCCGTCCTAAATAAACATACTGCTCAATGCATCGTAAGATTAATAATGGTAGAAAATATGCAAGGTGACGGTTGATTTAATATGGTAATATCGCCTAGAATACATTAATATATTTTAAGTATTAATTTTCAAATATTGTTATTATAGCTTATTACGATATATTAGTTTGCATTAACACCATCAAATTCCAATGTCATACATAATAGCGCTAATACATTGTACATACACATAAATAGCATAGTATATAATGTATTTTCTAGTCAATTAATTTGCATAATATGTATACAAAATTGCGGTAACTTAATGCGTGCTTATAAGTCAGGTGAATCATCAAAATAATAACTTAAATTTGAAAATTTATATTAAAATAGTAGTTTACACGATGAGTGACAAAAGGCAAGTGTTAATTAGCCTTTTCGTTACATTTAATCCCATTATATAAAATCCCAGCACGCTGCTGTTGCTCCTGCTACAGCGTGTCATTTTTTTTTTGGTGAAAAAAAACACTCGGATTGGTCGATTTTTTTTACCAACCGAAAAATATATTAAACTAAGATTAGGACTAAAAATATTTGTCTAATGTGTAGATATTATGCAATATGTACTGGAGGGTGTTCCACACCCCCCAGACCCCCCGGTTTACTTTTAATTTATTTATAATAATTTATAATTCCCGTGTGGAGTACTAGTCTCCCATCGGACGCCTCCCCAGGTGGCGGATAGGGGAACGCCCGCCAGATATGGCAGGTACCGGGGAAATTAAATACCCGGGGCGGACCGAAACTAGTAAATGGGAACAAAGGCAGTAGTGAACTAATACAGTCAACGAGGGTTTCGTTCGAACACTGCAATCAATGTGGGACTGCAGGAAGAATACGGTAGCGGAAGACTTCTCCAATGAGAGGCAACGATAGCGTACCTGGCCTTAGTAAGATAGGCTACCACATCGTCACAAACCCGCAATGGCTAGCGTGGTGACGTTTAAGCCATTTACCCCCTTATTTGTGATATGAGAGTTTTCAAAGGAAAAATACCCCAGGTGGGTAGAGTTACTAACTCACAATCCCACACCGACATGTCGGTCTGCCTCAAGGATTCTGGGAAAGGCAAAAAACTGGATATATCAAAAAAGCCGTTCAAATCATTTAAACTGCAACTCGCTACTTATAATACAAGATCACTGTCCAACGAGGAAAGAATCATTGAACTTGAAGAAGAAGCCAAAAAGATAAAATGGGACATAATTGGCCTGTCAGAAGTTAGAAGAAAGGGAGAAGAACATATTGTGCTGAAAAGTGGCAACACATTAAGATACACAGGCAATAACGATACATCATACGGAGGAGTAGGATTCCTTATAAATAAAAACGTAATTCAAAATGTTGTGAAAATTCAAGCAGAGTAATGTATCTCATCTTCCACATAAATAAACGTTACAGCCTAAAAGTCACACAGGTATATGCCCCCAACAGTTCCCATACAACAGAAGAACTGGACGAGTTCTATGAAGATATTATGATTGCTATGACAGAAACTAAAACGCGATATACTGTATTAATGGGGGACATGAACGCAAAAATAGGAAGGAAAGAAAGTGACATGGAAACATCCATTGGAAAATACGGGCATGGCATTAGAAATGAAAGAGGAAAAATCCTGGTAGATTTCATACAACAGAATAACATGTACAATGTGAATAGTTTTTCTAAGAAAAAACCTCAAAATAAATGGACGTGGCGAAGCCCAAATGGAGCAGTAAAAAACGAGATTGATTACATCATAACAAGTCATAGGAATATTGTTCGCAAAGTAGAGGTTCTTAATGCATTCTCAACAAGTAGTGATCTGGTTAGGGCTAACCTACAAATTAATATGGATTTAGAAAGATTCAAATTGATAAACAGTGGAATACAAAAACGTATCAATATAGAGGCACTAAAAGTGCAATGCGACCTATATGAAGAAACTGTAAATCGAAGATCGGGAAAATTGATGAAGTTGGGAATCACTAACAAGAAGCAATAACTAACATACTTACGGACTTGGCTCGTACAATAACACCAACAAATGCACGAAAACAAGATAAGCTGAAGACAGAGACAAAGCGACTGCTCCAAGATCGAAGAGATATGAGAAAGAATGGGCAAGCCGATACGGTGGCTTATGCAGAGTTAAATAAACTTATCCGCAGAAAAATTCGTAACGATATCTATGAGTACAATCAAAATCTAGCTTAGGAGATTGTGGAGAGGAATGATAACACTCGGGTATTAAGAACCCAAATAAGCATAGGAAAACAACAAATTATAAAACTGACGAAGCCTGATGGCACAGATGCCGTAACAAGGGAAGAAATACTCGAGGTTGCCGAAAACTTCTACGAATCACTTTATACATCACAGGCGGATATGACAATGACTCGGAGTAGACCCAACATGCTTAACGTGGGATCCGAAGAGATCCCTGAGATTACAAAGGAAGAAATAAGAACTGCATTAAAACAAAATAAAAATCGAAGATCACCAGGAGAAGATGGAATTATTAATGAACAGATTAAATATGGCGGAGAAAATGTCATTAATATCCTTCAAATTCTATTTAATTAATGCTTGGAAAGTGGAGAAATACCGGATGACTGGAATAATGCTCTAGTGGTGCTGCTTCATAAAAAAGGCGACAACACGAATATAAAGAACTACAGACCAATTAGCCTGCTCTCTCATCTATATAAGACTTTTATAAGAATAATCGCAAATCGCCTAGGTGGTAAACTTGACTCATACCAACCAGTTGAGCAGGCAGGATTTCGAAAGGGCTATGAAACAAATGACCACTTACAGAGCATTAAACTGCTTATCGAAAAATGCCATGAATATAATATACCGTTAGTGCTGGCATTTGTGGACTACGAAAAGGCCTTTGATACTATAGAAATAAGACCAATACTGAGGGCGCTTGATGATTGCAGAATAGACACACGATACTCAAATTTGATCAAAAGAATCTACGATAAAGCAACCCTTACAATAAAAATAAATAGTCTATCAAAGAGAATTCCAATGAATCGAGGGGTACGGTAAGGAGATACTTTGTCTCCAAAACTTTTTACGTTAGGACTGGAAAATGTTTTTAAGAAACTGGACTGGACAGGTATGGGTATTAATATTGATGGCAAAGAACTGAACCATCTACGTTATGCCGATGACATCGTTTTGATCGCAAAAAATGAAGCAGAAATTACAATAATGCTGCAACAGCTTCATGAACAATCAGGGAAGATAGGTCTCCGTATGAACACACAAAAAACAAAAATTATGTCTGATGGTCCTCAAATTGATATTAACGTAGACGGAAATAAGATTGAAAATGTGAACAACTACATTTATCTAGGTCATACTATCAGGCTTGGAAAAGACAACCAGGACGCAGAAATAAACAGAAGAATAAGCCTGGGATGGGTGGCATTTGGAAGACTGGCGTTTGTGCTTATGTCAAAAAAGTTTTCCAAAAAACTTAAGGCAAAAATATATGACTCTTGCATACTACCAGTGCTGACCTATGGCGTGGAGACTATGACAATTACTAATAAAACTGCAAATAGACTGGCAGTGACACAAACAGCAATGGAGAGAAGAATGCTTGGCATAACTCTACGTAATAGGAAACGCAAAGAATGGATTCGTGAAAAAACGGGGATCACGGACATAACACAAAAGGTAGAAAAACAGAAATGGAGTTGGACTGGACACGTTATGAGAGCGGAAGACGGCAGATGGTCGACCAGAATCATAAACTGGAGACCGAGATGCAGTAAAAAGAGTGTCGGCCGACCGCCCAAAAGATGGGCAGATGACATAAGAGAGATAGCCGGAAAACAATGGATGCGAACGGCGCGTAACCGCGAAGAGTGGAAAAATAAAGGGGAGGACTATGTCCAATATTGGAATGAAAAAGTCTGAAAAGGAAGGAAGGATTTATAATTAATTTACTTTATAGTAATTGTAAAAATAATATGAAAATATAAAGTCAAAATTGTAAACCGGGTGTCTGGGGGGTGTTCCACACTCCCCAGTACACATCGCAAAATTTCCACTCTTGTAAAATACTTGGAGAAGATAGGGAAGTTATAATTTTACAAATTTCACCAGGAAAAACCCAGAATTTTTAATTTTTAAGCAAAAGTGAGAGAAATTTAAACATTTGGCTAGAGAATATTAAAACTTGAAAAAACATTTATTTAAGAGCCTTGCTGATCAGAGTTCAGCAGCAACTTTTGCGTTACTTTGTAAGTTAACTGACAAAAGTGTAAACCGGGGGGGGGGGGGGGGGGGGAGTTAAATAAGTAAAGTTTGAAAATTTATATTCAAATAGTAGTTTACACAATGAGTGACAAAAGGCAAATGTTAATTTGCCTTTTTATTACATTTAATTTTAATATATAAAATAAAATCCCAGCACGTGTTCCCGGTTTACTTTGAATTTATTTATAATAATTTATAATTAATTTAAGCAGTGGCGTAACAAGCAGGTGAGGGACCCGTGTGCGAAGTTGTTAACGAGGGCCCTGCTTTTATAAAAAAAAATTGTATACAGGACGATTTCCATGCAATTCCAGTGATTTCCAAAGAATTCCTTCCAAACAAGAGCGGATATAGAGACGAGTAACTACCCCCCTCCCTATTTAATTTTATTAAATATTTTAAAAAATATATAGATGGGTTTTTTTTATTTTTCAAATTTCTCAGATTGTCTAACTTCCCTAAGACATCCTAGAATTTTCTGTGATTCCCCATTTCACCAGATGTTTAAGATTTTCCAACATTTTCTGGGATTTCTTAAAATTTCCCGCTCGTTTTTTACTAATAAGTGGAAAAATGATGGAGAAATAAATTGTCATATGCAAAACTAAAGAGAAATTTGAGGAAATCTAGAATATTACAGACTATCTTTTTTTGCTTTTTCCATTTTCTGAGATTTCATTGACTTTAAAATTTTCTCGAGTTTTCTAAGATTTTTTTGAAATTCTTAGTTTCTTGAGATGTCTTGGAATTTTTCAGAATACACACAATTTCTCCGTCAATTTCCCCTTAGTTTTGTACTAACTGAAAAACCGAAGGGAAAATCGTGATATACAAAAGTGAAAAGAAATCCAAGCAAATTTTAGGGAAATTCTAAGAAATTTTAGTAAAACTTAAAAATGCTATTTTCTTCCCAATTTAAGAAATCTTTGGAATACCATAGATTAATTCTTTTATTTTATTTTTTTTCTGAAAAAATTCTGGATCCGCCGCTGTTTCGTATTATTATGGACGACTAACACCAACTTAGTGTATAACACATGGTGTAGATGTCAATCCGGAAGGTCCGGGCGGTATGGAATTATTATTATTATATTCGCGTCGCGTTGCGTTGCATGGAATGGAATACCCCCCAGTGCACACCCATTCTACTTTACTAACGTGCTGGAGCCAAGAAGTTAATCAGTTATCAATGCCGAAAGAGTATTCCATACCCGGTAAGGTAAACCAGGTAAGGGTTTAGGTAACAGTTTTTAATTAATTTACCAAATTATGCTAGATTACTCAATTATGGTAGATTACGCGACGCAACGCAACGCGACGCAACGCGACGCAACGCGACGCAACGCAACGCAACGCAACGCAACGCAACGCAACGCAACGCAACGCAACGCAAATATAATAATATTTATAATAATAGTACAGAGTACTTCCTTACAAAGGATTGGGGGTTCGGGGGGTATGAATTAATTGATTAACTTCTGAGTTAACTAACTAACTGAATACCTACCAGTTTTAACTAACTCTGAAGTTAATCGATTAATGTATACCATCCGAGTTTCCGATCTCTTATAACAAGGCATTCGCTTTAAACTGAAACCTAGAAAATAAACTAAATTTCTTATTACTATGGATTATTTTCACTAAACCGTGAAAAAGCGCACTGGGGGGTGTGGAATTCCTGGTATGAAAGTTTAATAACATGGCAATGATGGACTTCAAATAGCATCTAGTTGTGCACTTCCTACTTTTGAGAATTTTTTTTAAGATTGAAAAGGTCACAGTACAACTGGGGCCCTTTTAGCAGGGGGTCCGCGTGCATCGCACCCACCGCAACCCGGTAGTTCCGCCTCTGAATTTAAGTTACAGTAATTGTAAAAATAATATAAAAATATAAAGTCAAAATTGTAAACCGGGAAGTCTGGGGGGTGTGGAACACCCTCCAGTACACATCGCAGAATTACTTACTTTGAAAGTTAACTGTCAAAAGTGTAAACCGGGAGGTTTCGGGTGAATACCCTCTAGTTTCTTGTATACATATATAATAAAATTCCCACACATCTAGAATACCTACTGAAGACAGAATGAGGGAAATTAAAACATTCGGCTAAAGAAAATTAGAATTTGAGAAAATTATTTATTTTTATATTATTAAAAAAAAAATATTTAATTGCCCGTCGGCACATCAAGTTTAGCAGCAATTTTTTGCGTTACTTTGAAAATATAGAAAAACGGGGAATCACCCAGTAGCGGAAAACGAAATTTCCAAACGTGATATAAAAATTTGACCGCTACGGGACTAAAATCATAAATTTCCAAGGTCAGACCAAATAGCCACTGATTGTGAGGGACAAACTAATATTATTAATCTGTAATCTCTAAAATTCCCGAGAAGTTCTAAACAACATTTTATGCCAAAATCACAAAATATAAGTTAATTTAGTTTTACATTTCTGTTCGGTGAACTGAGTCAGTATTATTATAAAAATTTATGCTGGTGAAAAACCATTTAAAGTAAAAATTTGTATTTTGTCTATAGTTAATATAGCTGATACTACTACATAGGTAGGTATTTAGAAATCTTAGAATATAATAAATTGATTACCAAAAATGTAAAAATAATTGAAAACAAAAAAGTTTCTTTTACGAAAATCATTCAAGTTCACATATACTTGTATTAATTTTCAAGAAGTGGAAAAGTTAAGAAAAAGCCCATAGATAAAATCTTGATGCAGTAGATATTCTATAATACTTATTTTATATTAAATTTTGCTTTAAAATTAATATGCTTTTATGTTTACATATTTATTTTAAATATGTAAGCTAAATAGAATTGCTAACTATAATGTGAATCAAATTTTCATGAATGTCAATTACTAATAAAGCAAATATAATGTAATAATCAAAAATAGCAGCAGATGGCAAAAAATAAATAATTTCCATATTTTTAAAAACTAATTTGTTTTTAAATTAGCGTAGGATTTTTAAGATTAAATATTATTCGTCACAATATTTTTTATTAAGCCCTACAGGTTTTGCCAATTGAAAAACCAAAATTCACAAAATGGCCTTAACGTTTAAAGTAAAATAATTAAAAGTTTACATTATCTTAAATAAGATAAAATGCATCTGAATGTGGAGATCATAGCAATATAATAAATTATTTGAGTTAGCACAGTTACCTTCACCAGCGACGAATCTAAATTTCCCAATGAGCGTACTACATACAAATAAGCACCAGCTAGATTAAGTTTAGCGGCGGCTTGTCCGGGAAGGCAAGAGAGGTTTTAACCTCTGTTGAAATTCTGAACTATTAATCAAACTAAAAAATTTTTCAAAAAAGTAAAAACGTAGATTTTCGATTGTGAGAACTATCAAAAGACTTATTCTAGAAGTAAAGCGAGGCTACCTCAAGAGTAAAATCCTCAGCCTAGCACCTACATGGAAATGATTTAGCTATCATCACATGGACTTAGGACAAATCTTAGGAAATCCGAGTAAATGTAGAAAATTCAAAGAAATTTTTGGAGATCTAGGAAATTTTAGAAAAACCGAGAAAATCTTAGAAATTTAAGGAATTAAACTTTTTTTTTTGCATTTTCAACAGGAGAAAATCGAAGCAATCTTTTAAAAATCTCGTAAAAAAAAATCTAGTGTACAAAAATATGCTTTGTGAGACAGTGGTAGCTTACACCCTCAAAAACAGATCATGTGAAAAATTAACGTTGGTATTAGTAAAATTACAACTATGTCTTTTGGATAATCAATCGTACAATTGTTTGCAATTACCACAGCTCTCACATATGGAAAGCCACCATTGGGATGGATTGCACTTTTACATTATACTTTATGATTAGCCTCCTCCAATAAAAAAGCCACGAGCCGTAGATTAAACCATTTTTACCAAAAGCAAACTCTTTGGTTTTACTTGTATGTATATTTATCTCAAATGTAGAGTAATTCATATAAATGTAACTGGATGGAATTACAATTTAATGAAACAACCGAAAGTTATTTTTACGTGTGATTATTAACTATGTATGTTGTGCATTCTCTGTTTTAGACTTCATCTAAATTTGAAAGCCAAATAATATTATTTATTATTCGACAAAAAGTTTAATATGTGCAAACCACATCCAAAGGAAAATATGATCAAGTTTTCCATAAAAATTTACTGTAACTTTTTGAAGCTGTTAGAGATGAGAGTATTATGTGTTGAATTATAAAGTTACCATTGACCCACTGCCCTTGATTTCGCACTTAACAGGAAGCCGGAAAATTGGTTTTGCGTTAAAATTCAAACGAGGTTAATGGATTTTCTAACCTACTATACCTTCGGGTTAAAGTGGAGTTTTCCTTTTTTGCAGATAAGGAAAATGTTTTAACATAACGATGCAGTTCCGATTCAGTCTCACTTTTATATTACTAATGCAGTATCTGTGTGGTTACATTTGAATAGATAAAACAATTTGATAACAATTCATAGCCGTTATTTCAAAACTAACCGAAAAATGCAACATTAATTTCAAGTTTGATAAATTCTATTAATGTGATAATCAAGATCAAGTCAATCAGAAAATGTAATTCTGTTGGGAAAGCCGGCGTACGGGTTAACAATGCGAAATTCAAGTCTTCCTTTAGATTTTCTACATTTCTTTAGCGAATTATACGAATGCAGCTTTCACAAGTTTGAGCATCGAATTTGCATATAAAAAGCTTTACATTTAATCTAGCCTTTGTTATTAGCATTACTTTATGGTGTAAGTAATTGTATTACACAGTATCTATCGAAGATAAATTTGTGGAGTTTAAATCTACATTAGCCGAGTGATTTATAGTAAATTTTAGTAAATTTGGGAAAATGTTCATATTGCAACTAGTCCAACTAGTGTAATAATTTTCCAGTTTCCATATCATTATTCGAGCAAACACAATTTATTAGATTATGCAGAATGGTAACGGGTCAGTGTCGCCTTGTTTAACAAGTATTGTCGCACAGGCAAGGCAGTTAATTACCATTGAAATTCCGTTTGAATATCCACATCCACATCAAATTAATATAATATATCGCTTTGATTTATTATCTCAATTGTAACATAAGATAATTTGTTTAAACAATATTGGAATCGATAATGCGATAAGCATGACGAACATGCTTCCAGAATCAAAGAGAAAAATTCATCCTTCACTTATTTCGGCACATTTCCCTTTACAAAATGAATTACGTTTTTTATATTTTGTTGCTTTATATTTTTTATCAACTCGCATGCTTTAAGATACAGAGCTGAAAGTGAAAGCCAAAAATTATCATCCTTTTAAATTTTGTTCTTAAGTAAACTTGACGTCCGCTTCTTTTAGAAAAGATTACATAGTATATTTTTGGTCCAACTAACATGTGATTACTTTCAAAATTATGTTTCAGAATTTTTTTAAATTAAAATTAACAAAAGGAAATTTAAAAGTATTCTTGCTTAAACTGAGATTTCACCTAATGCAATTGAGTAACAGCAAAATTGGACAAATGTAATTTAGAAAATTAGTTTACAAAATATTTTATAAATATTCATATTTCAAATGTAAATCTTTTAAAGTATGTACTTTAATTATGAAAATCAATACGCTCGGTAGGAACAAAAAATATGTTTCATGATCAAATAAGGGTTATGCAAATATTTTCTAGTTTAGGTATAAAACGAAATAATTCACCCCCTAATTGAGAGATGAAAAACATAGCAATTTGTATATTCGTTATCAAAACATTGAAAATTATATGTTGTTTAAAAAAAGCTAATTTTGAAAGTTATATAAATTTAAATTGCTTTTTTTAATAAGTTTTTGATCTTCTACATTATTTCAAGTTGAGTGTTCGATTTATAATTTGTTTTTAACTTCAATACTTTTAGAGTTCCTTTATTATTATTTTCCTTTATTAATTTTTCACCGTCGTTTTAATTATTATTCCGATTTTATCATTTCTTGTTTTCATTTCTCAAAATTATTTTTATTTTTAAATTACTCTTTATTTAGCAACTCCCTTGATTATTCGTTGCCTGATGAATTGTAATAAGGTAATCTAACAACCCCGACGTTTGTTCGAGTTGCTTTATAGTTATTTATGGTATAAGTGAGTAAATAAAGATATTATCGGATAGGGAAAGTTATATCTCCGATGCCGTAGGCCCAATGGGGTAATTTTCTCGAGTGGATAATATCTAAAACTCACGTAATGCATACAAGATTTTATCCAACACCTAATTGTTTTAAAAAAATATTTAATTTTTATCTGACTCCTTAAAAATACGACGTTAATTATAACGTCACTGTCATCATTTGCATCATTTCAAACAAGAGCGGATGTAGTGACGAGTAACTACCCCCCCTTATTTTAAAAAATATATAGATGGGATCTTTATTTTTCAATTTCCTAATATATCTTAGAATTTTCAATGATTCCCCACCTCACGAGATGTTTTGGATATTTTTCTAAGATTTTCTAGAATTTCCTATTTCCTCTCATTTTCTACATTTCCTAATTGTAAAATTAGTGAATTAGTCAAATTAGGAAATTTGAGAAAATCTATCTTTTTTTTTGCTTTTTCCATTTTCTGAGATTTCATTGGCTTTAAAATTTTCTCGAGTTTCCTAAGATTTTCTTGAAATTTCTGTGGATTTCTTGAGATTTTCTGTATTTCTACAAATTTTCTATGAATCTGTTTTTTGAGAAGTCTTGGAATTTTTCAGAATTTCTTCAGATTTTCATTCACTAGTATACAGTAGCGCTACAACCCAGAGTGGGTTTTGGCTAACCACTTCATTTTATGAAGGATTTTCAAGGCAGTTTACCTCGGTGGTTTGCCATTGCTCGCCGAGGGAGGACGGTCAGAATAAAGTTCTTGCTGTACTCGGGCTCGAACAAGAATTATCTGCTTAGTAGCCAACGCACTTAAGCATCAGACCGTAACCGTCCGTAGCCATTCACTAGTACCTAAATACAATTTTTCCGGCGATTTCCCCTTAGTTTTGTACTAACTGGAAAACCAAAGGGAAAATCGTGATAATACAAAAGTGAAAGGAAATCTAAGCAAAATTTAGGGAAATTCTATAAAATCTTAGTAAAGCTCGAGGTAAAACTTAAAAATGCTATTTTCTTCCCAAGGAAATCTTGGGAAATTCAGGAAATCTTTAAAATGCCATAGATTAATTCTTTTATTTCCTTCTTTAATTTTCTGAGATATCCTTGGCTATTGGCACTCTTAAGATTTTCTAGAATATTCTATAAATTTCGCCGTTTCTAAGATTGCCTGGCAAAGGCAGATACAACAGGATATCAACTCCCACTCATGAGCCTTAAACAAACAACAACATTTTTAAATTCTTGTAAAAATGATCTAAGCCTGGGATCGAAAAGTAAAATAAAATCAAAAATTTGATTTTGACAAAAAAATTCAAAACTGGGGGGTTTTAACTAAAATTTGTTTTTTCATCAAATATAATTGCTGGTGCAGACCCCCCAAACCCCCCGGTTTGAAAGCCCAAAAGTGTGTGTATACTGTAAACATTTGCACCGGTGTAACCGTGAATTTTTACCCCCGGGATATTTTACCCCGGGGTAAAATTTCACTAGGGATATTTTACCCCGAGGTAAAATTTCACTAGGGATATTTTACCCCCTAAAGAATTTTTACAGGGGGTAAATTTTCACTAGGGATATTTTACCTGGGGTAAAATTTCACTAGGAATATTTTACCCCAGGGGGGTAAATTTTCACTAGGGTATATTTATCAAGGAGGTAAAATTTCACCGGCGTTAAAAATTATCCTGAATCAAAAACCAAGGCAAATACTTAAATTAAGTGGACTATTTATTATTTTTTGTAGAAGTGTATGAATACAAATCTAATCCAATAAATGCCGCAGTAAAATGTAGCTCAACTTCTGTTGCCCATACTGTATCACTTCTCATTCGACTGTTTTCTAAGTAATTCGTAGTTCCAGAAAAATTATCAACTTCTGTTTTTCTTTCCTGGTGAGATTTCGTGAGATTTGGCTTAACCCCCTCCCCCCCCTAAAAGCCTCACGTAATTAATGGACGTCCCCTTACAATTCCTTAGTGAAATTTCACTAGGGAATTTTTACCCCCTAAAGAATTTATACAGGGGTAAAATTTCGCTAGGGATATTTTACCCCCTAAAGAATTTTTACAGGGGGTAAAATTTCACTAGGGATATTTTACCCCCGGTAAAATTTCACTAGGGATATTTTACCCCAGGAGGGTAAAATTTCTAGGGGTAAAAATTCACGTTGACAGCGGGGGTTCTGGGTCCCCAGAACATAGTAATTAATTGTAAGACCTTTTAGAAAGGTAAATTTCTGGAACGGAAGTTCCTTTAACTATAATTGATGGTGCACTGGAGGGTATTCCATACCCCCCAGACCCCCCGGTTTGAAAACCCAAAAGTGTGTGTGTATATATATGTATATGTGATTTATCTTCATATGAAAACTTTTTATTCTCTTAGAACAAATACATGTACATTTCATATAATTTTTATACAAACAAAATGTTTTAGTGCAAATTTATACAGCATATATCTATGCGCCGTAAAAACTCTTACCGGGGGGTCTGGGGGGTTTTCACCCCCCACAGAATATTATAGTAAAATTCTGGTGCGGATGTAACAAGTTTAATAGCATATTATGGCAATCATTTGAACATAATTTTTTTTTGAGATTTTTTTGAGAAACCGCACCCCGGTAGTTCCGCCCCTGATCATTTGCTTATGGTTAACAAAGCAACCAGTAGGTTGTAGTTCATAAGTTATAATTTATACAATAACATCAACGTAATCGGTAACTCTCAAGTATTCTAAATATCCATCATAACAGGATTCCTGAAATTGTCTCCAGTGGTGTCTTGTGCTGATGTTTTGTGCCGTCAGATGGCATAAGGTCAGAAGTTTTTCCAAGTTTTTCCCCGAGCTTCGCAATATCTTTTTATTGTAAATCGATAATTTCAATAAAATTATTTTTGCAAATTTCATTTTGTATCATTGTAAAAAATTTTAAAATCAAAGCATAAATCAGTTTTAAAGTGGAACGTTTAAATATTCGCGTAGATTTTAATGCGTCTTTTAGAATAATTGTTAATCGTAAATATTCATTATTTAAATTTAACGGTAAGCTTTCACCATAAAATATTAATTTGAGGATCCATTTCGCTAATACATTATACTGAAATTGTTTACGCTTGCGTACATCAAAATTGGATGTTATTTTTACCTTAATCCCCTGAAGTGCCGATTCCAACTTCTGTTTTTTTTTAGCTTATGATACACAATTTCATATGATTATTTCGAAGTACTAAATGAAACAAACAGACGATGGATAATCCCACGGTAGAACAACACTATTTCAATTTATTTATAGTTGCCTCTCGGTGAGTTTGAACTAAATTATTTACCGCTTCGGTATTATACAATAATTTAAAAATCATGCGGTTTTTGCTGCATAAAAAAATGAATATTGGAAAATAGAGTTAACTAAATGTATCAACATACACATCGGTTTGGGAAAAGAAATAATTTGTCGATAGTTTGCAATGAATTTATACTGTTAGCTTCAAATTGAATTTGTTATTTAGTTTAGTCATTAAATTAAGTTGTCATAGAAATTGAGGAAAACAATTTTAACAAATAATGAAAATCCTAGTTGGTATATTTCGATACTTAAAAAAATTACGTGTTAAAATCGAAAATGGCATCTGCAGAACCGAGAAATAAAATTTAAAATGTTAGAAAACTCATACATAAGTTTTTCGCAACGTGGATTTTGGAGCTTATACGACTTTAGAGAACATTAATCAAAACAATAGTATTGCTTTACTCGAGCAGAACTACAAACAAAGAGGAGAAAGATATTAAATTATACACTTAAAGGAATCCAGGAAACTTACGTTAAAAATTGAACAGCAGCGAGGTTTTTGATTTAAAATTACAAAATCGAGAAGCAATTTCAAAAATGATAAAAAGTTAGCTATTTCCAGTAGAGTTTTCACGTTTCTTCGGACGCCTAAGGCAATGAAATTGATCTAAACCCCTAACTCTTTTTCTTGAAAGCATATTTTATATAATTTTAAAAGCTCAAAATCGCTTACCGAAATTCTAATATCTACACTCTCACAATTAAAAACTCAAAATTGAAGTTTTCAAGGTAATATTTTGGTTATATTTGGATGGGTGACCGCTTAGTGCTTAATTTTAAGATTAAGATTGCAGCTGCTGACTGCAACATTGCCTAATTAAGAGTTAGTTGGTTAATTTAGTTATTTTATTTTTCTTTACTAGTGTTTAAGTCTTCAATTGAGTACTAGCGTTAGTTGATAATTATGTATGCTTCGTGTTAATTGTTTGACTAATATGAATAACCAAAGTAATCATGATCTTTTGTTGTCCATCTATTATTCATTGTATTTATAAGTTTTATTTGTATTAACAAAATCATAATTATTTTCCCATTTAGCTAAGAGAGGAATCTCAAGTATTATTGTAATCTAATGTTACTAAAATTCAAAATTTAATTAAAATTGTTGTGAAATGGAAATTTCATTTAAAATATCGTATAAGTTTTCCGAATAAGTAAAGGAGCATGAAATTCGTTATAAGCATTTTAGTTTTCATAAACTAGAGACACAAAATGGGATGAAATCTGTTACTTACAAATGGTAAACTTATTAATAGTGCGAAAACATACAAAATAAGAAAGTCGGGTTTAAAAAAGTCTTACAAATAAAAAAAAGGATCTACAAACTGTTTACGAAAAAGTCCACGCTCTCAGAACTGCGTTTTAAAGAACCAAGCTAGCTAACATCTATAATAATTATATTAAGTCGATATTTCAGCTGTTATCCCTAAAAGTACAAATTACAGCTCTGAAAATTGAACAAAATTATCAATAAGCAATTATATGGGCTATTGCACGACAGACTATTAAACCTAATTAAACTTTAATTGACATCAGTTTGATATACTGAAACTGACTCAAGTACCTTGTAATTGCAAAGCTGAACAATCACTTGAATAATACAGGATAGTATACGGCCGTGCTACAAAGATTTGCTTTTTTAAACCAATAAATCAACTATTACAAGAATTATAACAATGATTTGTACCTACATCAAGTTGCTATCTGGTCAGGTGCTATCAGTGGCGTACATAACTCTTGCAACTGATTAAATCGGAATCGGATAGGAAATGCCATTAAATGTCAGAGAGCTTTGTGCAATCATCTGAATTGTAATGGTTGCATTATAAATAGTTGCGGTGGAACACAAAATTATTTATGACGTGGTTTAGATTCCACGTTATAATTTAGGTCCTTCAAATTGCAATTTCAACATTTTCGTAAAAGATTTTCTCAGAAATGCCCGTAATCCTAAATTTTTTTGTTGATGTAGCCAAACCATCGACCCAGGAGGACCGCCGGCTTTACGTGCCCTCCGAGGCACAGAGAAGATCATAAGAAATTTTTGACTCTATCCGGATTTGAACCGAGTACCTTAGTGTCAGCAGTAATTCAGCCAACATACCAGGCTAATGACCGTCTCCGTAAAGAAAATAATTAAATTAATTTACAGTAAAACCTCTCAAGCTCGACATAAACGGGACCCATTTCCTGTCTACTAAGTGAATGTGTCCACTAATAGGTAGAAATAAATAACAAAACATGTAACTCAAGTCTGCAAACATATCATGTTATTCT
Source organism: Cantharis nigra (assembly GCA_958510845.1). Taxonomy (NCBI): domain Eukaryota; kingdom Metazoa; phylum Arthropoda; class Insecta; order Coleoptera; family Cantharidae; genus Cantharis; species Cantharis nigra. Next base: position 43,912,817 of record OY294030.1, on the reverse strand, counting down.
TGATTACAATAAGAAATTATTTGCATTATATAGGGCAGCGATTCTCAACCTGCGGGTCGCGACTCCCAGGGGGGTTGTTGATCTATTTTAGGGGTCGCAGAAAATTTTGCGATTTTTTTCAAAAATTACTTTTGAATTTGAATTGGAAATTAGTAACCTGAATTTTAGGATTTCCTTTGCTCAAACAATTGAATATAGGATTGATAAACTCGTATCAAAACATCAAAAAATATTATTACAGATTGTGGTTCCATGCCCATTTGCACTGAAGCTCGAAGCTTATACACCATCAGCCTTAAGTATGCGCTGATGGGTGCTTGAGTTATTTCTTCGGTTGTCGGATATGGCCAACCGAGCCCCAACGAGGCTGGGTTGGATACACACATAGTAAATGGTGTGGAGTGTCTTCCTCCTCACCTCCTCAAGTTTTCTTTTGTTATTCAATGAACATCCGCGATTGCCTCAGTCCTGAAAGTACTTTTGCGGTCAGATATGCTATCCCGCAAGTAGGTTCTCGTCCTATTAGATATCGTTTTGCTACAGCCTTAGCAAGGGCATCTGCTTTTTGGTAGCCTTTTATTCCTGAGTGTTTCGGCACACCCACCTCAGCGTTAAGCTGTTCTATTGAGCATGTGCTACTAGCACATCGAGGCAGTGACTTACAATCCTGGATTGTGTTTCCACTCTCTCCAGGGCTGCCGGCATAAGCCATCCATGTTATTTCGTCTGCACAAGCTGTTACAGCAGTTATTTCTGCCTGGAACACAGTAGCCTGGCAGCCTAGGTTTATGCTAAACTGATTCCTGCTTCAGTACTAATTTTCGTTTTGGATCCATCTGTGTACCATCAGATGGTATCATATCGAGCCCCCAGCTCCTGCTTGGTGCCTTCCGCTCCCCTATCACGTGTGAGAACCTTGAAAGGTTTTTGGAAAATCATGGTATGATGGGCCTCTCTGGGGATCACTCCCTCCACGATCGTTGATGGTTAGCCTGTATGCTGCCAGTAGAACTTCAGTTGCCACAATCAAGTGTAGTGGAGGAAGTCCTAAGTCCTGTCGTTGAGTATTTGTGTTTCTTTTAGAGATGTATCCTTTTTTTAATAAAAATAAACAAAGTAATTTATGACTATTTTTTTACTGACATTGTTAGGGTCGCAGAAAATAAGCAAGAAAATATGGGGGTCGCATTGTAGATAGGTTGAGAACCGCTAGATTAAATAATTATAAGAATTTTTTAAATATTTATTTTACACTTTGGATTACCTACAAAATTGAGAAGTCAGAGGAGAGTGACGGGGTCATTGCGGCCTTTAGGCCGCACAACCTGGGCAAACGAGTTCTAAATGATTAGGATTGCTAATAATCCAGAAACACAGTGTTTGTCGCTCATTCCTTAATTATGAAGAATAATTTGAAATAATGTTCATTATACCCATCGATAAACAAATTCATAAATTCAATGATTTTTTCATGAATACTATGAAATTGTTTATCAATATTGTCATCGGGGGAAACGAAATAATTTTTTCGTCAAAATAAAGTTTCACTTTATGGATTGCAATTAAGAATTTTATAGCTCTGGTGGTCGTTGAAGAGCAAGTGGTAGATTTGTGAGAGGTGTAAACCAGAGTTGGGTACTTAAGTATTTCCTGGAGGACTCGATCAGTGTTGGTTTTCATGAGCTACAGTAGCTTAGAGATTTATTTTTCAAAAATTTAATTAACCAACCATCACCATGGCTTATAAAATTTCCGTTAACAATAATAATAACTTATATTATTTCGAATTTTCTTTAAATGAAAAATAATGGTTATGTGTATTGTGACGTTATCTCTTACACAACGAATAAAATATTTCGTGGGTGGTTTGTCCTTAATACAAATTTAGATAAATCTCATTCGAAATCTTTATTTCATAGGCATATTATACTGGAGCATCTTATTATCTACAAATAAAATTTTTTGTTTAATTTATTTATAAAGGATAATTTTATACATTACTTTTTGATTTAATAAAACATAGAACTGAATTCATTTGAATTTTATTGAGATATTATTAAATGATGTGAAATGAACAAAATTTTCAAATGGAGCAATCGGTATCGAAAATTGCTAATCAAAAGCTTGTACTATTGGAAGTTCCGATGTGACATTTTCAGATCTGAGTGGGTTTTCTGCTATCGAAACAGATACGAAATTAAGTTTCAAGAGGGGAATCCCTAGAATTTGGATGAGCGCCTGGAGAAAAGTGAGATTTCCCCTAATTTCGGACATTTCTTTGAAATATCAAAGTTCGTCCGTTTGGAAATACAAATAGTGCGTAGGTACTTGAAAATAATTTTATTTGCATTGTTAGAGTAAATATTTATTTTGCAATATCAAAAACCTTTCGAAAATAATTTTAATTGAAATTTATTTTCAAAATTTAACATGGTCGCTTAAGAAAACTAATTATTGCTGGAACATTAAGTTCAAAAGAGGCAGTGCCTTCTGTTTTGTCTTTGGTTTGAAAATAACAATAGGTGCTCATTAAAACTGACAGCCTCTAACAATTACTTTGTCTTGAATGTGTTTTGTATATAAAATAAAGATATTTGTCACAGCGCTTTAAATAATTACGAAATTTTAGTACTTAGAAAATTGGAGAAGTTACAAAATTTAATGAAGTCAAAAAAACTTACCGAGTAAATAATCGACATGATTGTAGTTTATTTTGGCTAATTCGCCTTTGTTTTCCACATATTCCGCTTTCAATCCTCTCTTTTTCTTGTCTCTTATCCAATCGTCGATTAAATTTCTTCCATCCAGGCGTCGTCCTTCCTCCTCCGTTTCGGGATCCACTGCGACCTTCGGCATCCAGTGTCTTCTTCCTCCGCCAAAAACGACCTGAACAAAAATAATAGCTGTTAAACAGGAACAGCAGTGGGTGTGTTTTCACGTGGTAAATAGCCCCACAAAGATTTAATGAGTGAATAAATATACGCGTTTATTTACATGAGCATGTGGTTTCGGGGATTTTGGTAAGAAAACCACAAACTAAACCAGCAGTCGTAGCAATAATTTATTGCTTGAAAATTTTCGAACAACAATTAATTATAAAAAATTATTTCATTATATGATAACATTATCGGTTATTAAATTCGGCTGTTGTCTTTGTTTATCTATTATGAGACTAATTTGATGTTAACTTTAGGTAATTAGAACTGACATCCATAAATTAAATTTTTAAAATTGACGAGCCATGTCATTAATCAAACAAAAAGCGGAGCTGTTATTAAAGTTGTTATTTTACAATTTAAGTATATAAAACAACAATTTGTCAGTTATTGTTAAATGAACTAAAATAACCAATTTATTGATTAAATGTCTGCGGCAAATAAAATCGATAATGCAAAATTAAGTTTGTGTTTCGTGATCAGTCTAGTGAATTCCATAGCAAAAATATTTTTGTGTTGAAATAGTTTTACATACATTCATTTGCCTTTTGATAAAATTCGGCTTGAGCTTTCAATAAGAATATACTGTCGGTTCCATTGAAAATTTGCACAGCCATAAAAAAGTTTTCTCGCCTATAAACATTTTCAATTTTAGACAAGGTTTATCAATCGATAAATCAAAATTACCATAATGAACAATTTTCTTATGATGTTGTAAAAACAACAAACCTGACACGTGAAGAGGTTTAGGGGTTTATTCGAGATTATTATGTACAAGCTGCTTGTCAGGTTCTATTGAATGTTTAAGTCATTGAATTTCTGTCTTTGAAGTTAGGACAATGTGCTTTTCTGTGGTTGTAGGTAAACTAATTACCATTGCGAGCTTTAAAGCACTTTCAAGTATTGAGCGTATGTAGCAGTATACGACGCGTTTAACAAATCGCTGAATTTAAATAACATCGGCGGCACGAAAAGGGTCAAATAAAATTTGTCAGTTAATTTGTACGTCGCCGTCGCTTCGCATGATATTTCAAAAGGCATCGTAAAATTTATTTTAAATTTAAAACAGTCCGAGAAAATGCTTTTTCCGTGTAATGCGAACCCAACGCAATATTTTTTATTTAGTGGTAACACCTCTAGTTGTATAGCGGGAAAAGTAATGACCTCTGAACCAATACCCTCAGGATACCCTTTGTAACAATAAAATTTTACTAACAAAACTTTCTAGATACTACATCTTTAGTGATTTATCGATTCTCAAACTTTGCAAGATAAATGGTTTGTCATTTGCAATCAGGTTAATGAAAAATAAAAAAAATCTAAACTATGCTAGCTTCTGATATATTTTAAAAATTCTCCCTAAGTTCAAGTGGGATTAAATGGGTACCAAACATGTGCAAGAAGCTAACAAAAGTTATACGGAAATTTAATTATAACATAGCTAATTGGACCACAAAGTTATAGGTAATGAGGTTAAGCAAATGCGAACTTATACATGCAGAAATTACAACATCAAATACCAAATTTTAAATTTTGAAACAGAACGAACAGTATAGCCTACAAAAATGTCAAACAAAATTTTACAGAATTTTAGATTGAATAATATTAATTTAATTAAATGTAGCATACTACGTAGTTCTATGCTGTTGACAGCAAAATCTACTGTAAATTTAATTGTTTAATCTTGGTAAACACTCATGTAATTCTTATCTGAAATATAATTGAAATAAAAGGAATTGTTTACTCCTCGTACTGTGCTACTGGAAAATTCATGGAGTCATTTCCACAGAGAAAAAAACACCATTTGTAATAATAACGTCAAGGTACACTTAATAGTAATACATACAATAAACATTTATTTACATAAAGACAAATTTTACTTTTTTTTTACTTTTATTTTTTATATTTAGGAATTACGAAATTTACCGGTATAGTGATTTGTCAGTAGCGTATCAAGCAGGTGAGGGACCCGTGTGCGAAGTTGTTAACAGGGGCCCTACTTTTATAAAAGACAAAATAATATTTATACATAGGACTCGAAATTCCAATGATTTCTATATGCAATTCCAGTGATTTAATTTTAATTTTCGTCCTAGGAAATGAACCAAAAAGTCATTTTGTAGGAAATTTTATTTCCTTTTTTTGATGATTCAAAAATCAATTAGGTTGCCCAAAATTTTGAGTTTTTTGCAAACAAACGTACATGTCGCTGACCCCCCCCCCCAAATCGAATTTTTGATTAAAATTGGTGTCAAACGTTTGAGCTTCGTTTGAGCATCAATGAGCTTCCATTCCCGTCGTTTGAGCTTCAACGGTCGCGGAGTTATTCGCGAAAACTTTTGGGGGGGGGCTGTGGACATGATAGCCTCCCCCAAGTCGAATTTTTGACTAAAATTGTTGTCAAACGTTAAAGCTTCGTTTGAGCTTTAATGAGCTTCCATTCCCGCCGTTTGAGCCTCAACCGTCACGGAGTTATTCGCGAAATCTTTGGGGGGGGGGGGCTGTAGACATGTTTTTCAATTTTTTGTCTTTTTTAAATTTTTTGCGTAATTTTGGTGTCAATCGATAGAGCTTCGTTTGAGCTTCAATGAGCTTCCATATTCATCATTGTAATTTAATTTTTTTCAAAGCTATTATAGTTTTTTAAATTTTGTGCACCTCCGAGCAAGTTGCGCTGGAAACCGTTAATTTTAATTTCGTAAACAACTCTTTATTGAATTTGTAAACTAATGTAAATTTACTCCAAAAGTAAATTTTTAAAAAATTATGTTTTATTAGTTAATAAATTTTAGAACTTTCAGGGCCCAGTTTCATAATGAAAATTTACTAATATTACAAGTAACTTTAAATACTCTTCAAATCGTTAATCTGAACATCTAGCTGCGTGGTTTCAGGTACTTATTCATGAAATAACATATTCTACAAGCATAGCAGAAAGTTATTCTTCATTATTTTTCAATTATTTTTATATAGAGTTAGTCGTAGACAGTTCTGTAAAAAATTGGTTTTACACACAATTCTCTTTACAAAGTCGAATTGTTAGCTGAAATTGATAAATTTATGTTTATGCATGAATTATGTTTGATTACCGTCGTGCGAGCTTCCGCTGTCCGAAGAAATGTCCAAAATTGTTAAAGGGGGGGCCCCCTTTATGTATGAGTATGAAATGGGATGTAGATTTTGTACTACTTTCCTTTCAAATCAACAAATTTTTTTTCTGAAATTTTTTTCTGAGTTTTTTGTCTCATTTTTTGAGTTGCCAAGACTAAGATTTTTCTATGATACACTCCCCCCCCTCCAATTTTAATATACACAGTAAACTAAAAAACTATTTTATTCGAATAAATTTATTTAAATCAAAAAATCATTTAACTGAAGAAATCTAAATTCTTGGTTAACTACAATAAAATATAAAAAATTTTATTTTGATTAAATTTTGTTTACTTCTAAACAAATTATTCAAACAAAATAGTTTTTTTGATTCAAAGAAGCGCCAAATTCTAAAAGGCGCCGAAAAAGCCTGAAAAGTGTAAAAATCCCGTATTTTAAAATTCCCTTAATTAAACATGTCTCTTTTAGTAAATAAACATTGGTACTCGATACATACAGCCGGGGGAAGGAGGGCACCGAAAAATAGTTTTTTAGTTTACTGTGTATATTAAAATTGGAGGGGGCGAGTGTATGATAGAAAAATCTTCAAGTCTTGGCAACTCAAAAAATGAAACTAAAATCTCATTGAATCTTAAATAATCCTTAAATAAAGATCTCGATTTCAGAAAGAAATTTGATGATTCGAAAGGAAAGTAGTACAAAATCTACATCTCATTTCATACTCGTCTCCCCACCTTCAACATTTTTGGACATTTCTTCGGGCAGCTGACGCTCGCAGGACGGTAATCAAACATAATTCATGCTTAAACATAAATTTATAAATTTCAGCTAACAATTCGACTTTGTAAAGAGAATTTTGTGTAAAACCAATTTTTTTACAGAACTGTCTACGACTAACTCTATATAAATCTACTGTAGAGCGATAATAAAATGATAAAACTAGCTCTCAACCCAATCCATTCGCAATAATCAGGTAAAATGAAAATAATGAAGCAAACGGGTATTGCACTACTATAATAGTGGTAGTAAATTTAAAATCGCAATGGAAAATTCAATAATCTAATAATTGTATAATCATTTAAGTTAATAATAATAAGATCTCACTAATAAGTACCTACTCTAAGTTCTAAAATTTATTAACTAATAAAACATATTTTTCTAAAAATTTACTTTTGGAGTAAATTTACATTAGTTTACAAATTCAATAAAAAGTTGTTTACGAAATTAAAATTAAAGGTTTCCACCGCAACTTGCTCGGAGGTGCACAAAATTTAAAAAACTATAGCTTTGAAAAAAAAAAATTACAATGATGAATATGGAAGCTCATTGAAGCTCAAACGAAGCTCTATCGATTGACACCAAAATTACGCAAAAAATTTTAAAAAAACAAAAATTGAAAAACATGTCCACAGCCCCCTCCCCCAAAGATTTCGCGAATAACTCCGTGACGGTTGAGGCTCAAACGGCGGGAATGGAAGCTTATTGAAGCTCAAACGAAGCTCTAACGTTTGACACCAATTTAACTCAAAAATTCAACTTGTGGGGACTATCATGTCAACAGTCCCCCCCAAAGATTTCGCGAACAGCTCTGCGACGGTTGAGGCTCAAACGATGAAAATAGAAGCTCATTGAGGCTCAAACGAAGCTCAAACGTTTGACAACAATTTTAGTCAAAAATTCGACTTGGGGGGGAGCTATCATGTCCACAGCCCCCCCCCCCCCCAAAAGTTTTCGCGAATGACTCCGCGACCGTTGAAGCTCAAACGACGGGAATGGAAGCTCATTGAGGCTCAAACGAAGCTCTAACGTTTGACACCAATTTTAATCAAAAATTCGATTTGGGGGGGGCCAGCGACATGTACCTATTCTAAAACCAAAATTACACAGGAATCAGTTTTCAATCCTTAGCCACAGAAATTTGTCAGGTAAAACTACCTGGTTATTGGACTAATACTGCTGTGATCTAAAGCATGTGTTAGATCTTTGGGCTTATGGGGAAAATTCCCAAGTACGTCATTTCGACTTAAATAAAGTCGAAATGATAGCCATGCATCGGGAATCGGATAGGCACTTGAAGAAGAAAAGAAATATTTAAAAATATATATAAATCAGTTTTTAATTTTTCAATTTTCTGAGATTGTCTAGATTTCCTAAAATATCCTAGAATTTTCGGTGATTCCCCATTCCACAAGAGTTTTGGGATATTTTTATAGATTTTCTATTTCCGCTAATTTTCTACATTTCCTAATTGTAACATTAGTGACTTTTTTATGAATTTTCTAAAATTTTTAGAATTTCATAAAATTTCCCGCTCGTTTTTCACTAATAAGTGGAAAAATGATGAAGAGATTGTCATATACAAAACTATGGGAAAATTTGACTATCTTATATAGATAGACTATTATAGACTATCTTTTTTTGGCTTTTTCCATTTTCTAAAATTTTATTGGCTTTAAATTTTTCTGGATTTTCTATAGTTTTCTGCATATCTCTCGATTTCTAATTTACCACAATTTTTCTTATATTTTCTTGAAATTTCTGTGGATTTATTGAGATGTTCTAAATCGTAAATACGCCACTGATAATTTCCTATATAACAATTACAGAGTTCACACTTCTTTGGAAAATCTGGAAAAGTTATGGAAAATTTAAGATTTCCCTAATTTTGTCACGAATTTCTCATTTTTAGTACCAAATCAAGGAAATTAAATTTTCAGTCGAGGTAAACAATTTAATTTAAAAGTTTTTTTAAATTTTAAAATAAATTTGTATTTATTTGTGAACATTTACTTTTGTTTTCCTCTACTGGGGCATTTCCCGTTTTTCTATATTTTCAAAGTAACGCAAAAAGTTGCTGCTAAACTCTGAGCAGTAAAGCAATTAAATAAATGTTTTTCCAAACTTTAATATCCTCTAGCCAAAGGTATAATTTCCCTCACTTTTGCTTAAAAATTCAAATTTCCCGGTTTTTCTGGCGAAATTTAAAATTATAAATTCCTTACTTTCTCCAAGTATTCTAAAAAAGTGAAAATCCAGCGATATGTTCTGGAGGGTGTTCCACACCCCCCAGACCCCCCGGTTTGCAATTTTAACTTTTTCATTTTTATAATTATTATAAATTAAAAGTGCACCGGGGGGTCTGGGGGCTGTGGAACACCCTCCAGTACATATCGCAGAATACGTTCACCCTCAGAACCCCCGGTTTACATTTTTGACTATAATTTTTACATTTAATTTTCAAAGTAACGTTGCTGCTAAACTCCGAGCAGTAAGGCACTTAAAGAAATAATTTTTTAAGTTAAGGTTTAAACTTCCCTCACTTTAGCTTAAAAATTCAAATTTCCCGGACTTTCCTAGCGAAACTTGTAAAATTATAAATTCCCTATGGGGCTGTCCATTAATTATGTAAGGACGATTTTCGTAATTTTTGACCCCCACTCTCACATAAGGACACGTAAGATTTTGGCAAAGCTCCCCCCCCCCCTTCACATCTTACGTAAGGATTATTAAACAAAAAAATGTTAAGCCCTCCCTCTCCTTCGCTTATATTTATAAAATACTAGCAAGTCAGGCGGCCTACCGGCCGATTCACAGAATCATTTATTATAATTAATTTCTTATTTTATTATTATAAAATCTTATAAAATATTATTTAAAAAAATATATTAAAATTGATTAATTGGCGTTAACCTTAGAACTCTTTGAAGTTGAATAACCAGTTAAAATTTCAATTCAATCGTGCTTTCCGTTGGGAGAGTTTGATGGGACGGACATAATTACATACATACATACAAACAGCAATATTGTTATTATACGAAAATTACAAAATTTTAATTAAATTTTATGTTTACTTATATAAATAAAAGTTAATAAAGATTAATTAATTACATAAAAACGTTAATACAAAAAATCGGTAATTCCTTAATATCCAGGTAAAAAAACTGATTTAATTAAAAAAAATGTATTTAACGAAATTACGTAAGAAATACGTCGAACCTTCCCCTCCCCCACGTAAGGGTCCGTAAGATTTCCGATAACTCCCCCCGGTTTGGATTACGAACAAATATTTTTAGTCCTAATCTTAGTTTAATATATTTTTCGGTTGGTAAAAAAAAATCGACCAATCGGAGTGCTTTTTTTCACTAAAAAATGACACGCTGTAGCAGCAGGAACAGCGTGCAGGAATTTTATAAATTATAATTAATTTTTTACCTCTTTGTAAAAAGGATCAAAGCCTGGGATCGAAAAGTAAAATCAATTTGATTTTGACGAAAAAAATAAAAAACTTATAACATAACAAAATTTGCACCGGGGGGTCTGAATATAGTAATATTCCTGATTGAATAGCATGACAATCATTTGACCTTAATAATTGCTGGTGACCTGGGGGTATTCTTCTCCAGACTTCAAATGGCATCTAGCTGTGCATCTTCTATTTTTGAGATTTTTATTAAGATTAAAGAGGTCACAAGTACAACTGGGGGCCCTTTAGCCGAGGGCCCGCGTGCGTCGCACCCACCGCACCTCGGTAGTTCCGCCACTGCGATTTGTTAATATGGTTTAAATCGGATTAGTGCTTTTAGAGCATTTAAATAAAAATAAATTGTCGTAGTGTACGAGGCTACTATATCCTCTTGAACAAGATTTAATATTACACTTATTAACACTTAATATTATTATTATTATTATTCCTCGACTTAAAATAATTAGAATAAGTGACACTTGAATCGTTTGGGTTTTCTTACGTTATCTATCTGCTGTGCAAAAAGTTGAATTAAATTTAAATCCAGCAGTGGATAGACAGGTTGAAAAGAAGTTTACTATTATTATTATTATTATTATAGAAAACACATACAATTCTTGAAAAGTGGATTTGTTCTAATGCTATTCCCGAAGGGCAAATAAATAGTACAAGCAGTATAGAACTTTTAGTATGTGGACGAGATGGTTATTTTACGTTTCTTGCTAATTCGGTTGCTGCTTTCCATTGTGTAATTTTTAATAAGCTGAATGTTGTGTACTTTTCAACAAAGTTTTTCAATATTTTTGCTAAAGCGCTTTCAAGATTTCCCCATTCTTAGCTCTACTTATTACAATGATCACGTACAGGTTCACCCCTAATGACCTAAAGCTAAACCACAGAATTTGCCATTACTACATGATGATCGAGAAAGAACAAGTTTAATTAAAAGTTCCATACATTTCTGATTGGATGTGAAGCTATTTAATACCATCACTCAGGAAGTGCAATCGATGCAATTTATTAAGTAGGATTGCACTTAATACCTTTCATCCCCATATATTGTCTTCGTGAAGTGCGAACGCAATTAGTATTTTGGGGGCGACATAAAAAATTAATAACTTTAAAGCAAAACATATCAAAATTTATTATATCGAACAATAAATCGAAATAGCTTTAAGGTACGCAACATGAAAACGCTTTTAACGCTACACAAGAAAAATTTAACAAGGATTAACAGCTGAAAACATGTCTAACCGATCACTAATATCGAAAAATTAAAGGTAAAATTTTCTGTCTCTGTGCGGTCAAATGTACATTTTTTTAAAACTTTTTTGAAGTTCTGGTTTTGGTTCATGCATTTTCTTATTCTATATGGAGGATACATAGATCCCTCATTAATTTGGGCAATTAAAAACTGAGTGATTTATGGGAAGTACATACATTTAAATGTATTTGTTTCAAAATGTTTTCTATTTTTTTATAGCTTGGAAAAACCTAATGGATGAAATCAATCTCTTTTATTCTAGGTAATTTGTGGAAATGTGGAACACGTCAAACCATATCCTAATGTGACAGAGATTTTTTGTTGAAAGTGATCCTTTCAAAACCGCCATTTTAAAAAATAACAACTTATGTGCTTTTATTTATCAATTGAAAGCTTTTTTATTTTCTATTCCACTGTGAAATTGAATCATAAATCAAATTTGGAAAAACAAAATAAAATCATACCTTTGATCAAGTAGAAATATCAGTGATGAGGCTGCGATGCAAGTAAAACCAGCCTAAAGTCATGCGTCATTTGTTTGAGAGAAATCACCGATCAGATAAGTTTCGAAATTTCGAAATCCTGGTTATGTGAAAGGATCATCTCCGTGTAACAGTTTCAATTTTTCTTGTCAATTTTTAGAATCTTTGTACGGTCTAAATGTCCAATTTTATCAATATAAAAATTCGGTTAAAAGTTTTTTAATAAAACAAACATGGTCAGGTAAATCTAAGCGAATTTTGTGGATACCCGATAGAGAAAAGTTTCTGGTTTTGGTCAGGTACACGTTTGACTTTATATCGTGTTTACTCATATTTTATACGAAAACCCTGCGACCACAGCTTTCACCTTTAATCTCATACCCTAACATGATTAGAATTTCGATCCTTTTTGTTTAAAATACACAATGCGTGACATCTGGGGATTACACTTCCAATTTTCTATATTTCGTTATTCCGATTAATGATGCAATTATATGATAGGAATGAATGTAAATGAGGCAATGGTCGGTGGTCCTTGAAATAATTCAACGTGTCAAACCCGAAAAGGATTCCTTTTAGATCTAAGTTTGTTTTTATTTAAAATTAATTTTGCATTCGGGCCTGATTAAATGAAGCTGCTCAAAGCTTTCCCAAATACCTTTCGCGATGAAATAACTTTTTCTGAAATTTTTACACACAAAATTTGTTATTTATTTATAATATCGCAATTTCAGTGTCGTATAAACTTTTCAAGTAGACAGGCTAATTTTTGTATCTCTTTCAATTTCGCAAAGAAAATCCCATCATAAATTCAAGTTGCATTTTTATTTCTTTAATTTTCTTTTCATTTCACTTTGATAAACGAGTCGCATTGTATAAATTCTCTTACTAAGTAGCACAGAGATAAACTGTCTAAAGAAATTTCAGTTATTCAGGATCGAATTTTAAAACACGTGTCCAACAAAATAAACATATTGATACTTTGAAATTTGAATTTTACGCTTATGATGTCGTCGAAAGTGGCAAAATTAATTAAGTTGTCGTAAAAAAACACTTACATTGATGTTACGCCCAGGGTCGTTCTCGATTAGCTGTCTAGCAAGATCCTTGCAGGATTTTCTTGCTGCAGGTGGAACTTTAGAGTCGTCTTCCCAATAACGAGACGGAGAATGACCATATAAAGCTGCTGGGGTTGCGTGCGTTATTCTTGTGTTCGTAACTATGCCTGTTGATTTTCCTAAAAACAAAATTTATTCAAGTTATGAAAATTTTAAAAGTATCAATAAAACCATTCAGAGTCGTTTTTTTTAAACGCTGACAACGTTTAAACCGATTAGTTTGCATTCGTGGCATACTGGAATGTCAATATTGAATTAGGACATTAATTTAGATTTTGTTTGAGGATTTGTGCATTTAATTAACAAAATAACCAATACAGAATTTTTTCAACTTTAATTCTAATTGAAAATGGGATTTACTTTTCCATTAAAATATTTAATTAGCATTGTTTCTACTGCCGGCGACGGGCGGCACTCAAATAGTATTTTAAAGCCGCCTGTCGCTATCATAAAAAATTAAAAAAATTATTATAAATTAAAATTATAATTATAAAGATAGCTGTCATTGCCTGCGACAAGCTGCAGTAAATGCCGCATTTTATTTTTACTTGTAAAATAAAAAGATCTGCAACCTTCACAGTTCTACTCCTTTGATCTCCTTTCAACACTACTATCACAACTAACTATTATTCTAATACATAATTTAAAAGTTACTTATTTTGTATTACATATGTATTGCATAGTATTTTATAATACACTAACTTCTTACGTTACTGAGTAAATTCTAGACAAACATATTCCATAAATAAATAATAAATACTGAGTACATACGTGATACTCCTATGTTCACTAATGAAAACATGAATATGATGTAGGAAGTTATGAATTAATCTTATATTAAATTGATATGAAAAGGAAAAATTGGGTAAGGAAATATCAAATTTTTACTTTAAAATTAATAATAAAAGAAACATATTATTACATTAGCATTTTAGAATATTTTTTTATTTATTTCCTACTTTATTTAGTTTAGAGAATATTCTAAAATAGCTATTCTATTTCTTAGATTACAGTTTTTACGAATAAAATATACTTTTGCGCGAGTTTGAATAGGATCAACAATAAAAATCCCAGAGATTGAAAGAAAACATAGCAATATATTGCCGTAAAATCTGAATCAGTCGGAAAATAAAATAAAATTATAGGCTTAACCTTGGGCCAAATTTCCGCACGTTTGAGCTTGAGACTCTTCTTTCCAAAATTTTAAAGAAAAATCCAAAATAAACAAATCCAAGTTCAAATATATAATTTAAATCTAATTACAAATCCAATTCAAACTTATTTAAAACAAATTTTTAAATCTAAATTGAAAGCACACCCAGACGATATCGAAACTCATCCTTGATACTCTCTAACTTTTAATTTTACAAAGCTCACCATGAAATTAACTTTGGTTTTCCAAATTAAAAAGAATTATTCAAAAATATTCTTCTTCATCTGCCATACACTATGCAGTGCGTAAGGAATTTAATTAATGGGGTGGTTTCCCGTTGCCAGTGCATTCTAGGATTTGAACCGCAGTTACCCGATTCCCAATCCGTCACTGCTGGTCAAAGGTATTACTCATCCAAATTAATATCGTCAAAAAATATCCAATGTTCGTCCAAGTTTGGGACGAATATTATTCAAAAATAATAAAAATTTTACTCACAAAACGCACAACTTTAGCCTTCTGAATTTATGCGCTGGGTACGACGGCTCCATTGCACCCATGGTTTATCCAGCCCTGAATACAGGGTGGATACATTTTATTGCAGCTGTCTTTCAAATCAACTCTACAATTAGAACCTCCTCCTTTTTTTTGAAGTCGGTTAAAAATAAAAGAAAAACTTTTTCAAAAACCTTTGTATCTCAATCTTCGGATAAAACACAAAACTGAAATTTAAAAAAATATTTTGTTTGTCAGTCAATTTTATTATTGACTTCGTTGAGTATAAGAACTTAAATATATAAAAAAAATTAATATTTATTTCAGGATTTCAATAACTCACATAAGCTTGAAAACATGGCTTCCAATCAGCTTTCGTAATCTATCTAGTATTGCTCTTTTTAATCGGAAGAAACAGGGTGAAATCAATAAATTCCACTAGCCATTCCTTTCACACTTTCAAAGAATTCCATACAATTCCAAGGATCTTGTTATTAGTCCAGTCAACAAACACCAAAAAAGATCGAATAGAGGAAATACTTGTACATTAGTAGAGGAGAGTGTCATGCACAACATACTAAAAGTCCTGAATGGTGGGGGGGTAAGCGTTGAGGTGGTTACTTTTTTCTCGTTTTTCTTAAATAACTCGAAAATCGCGACTTTTAGCGAAAAAGTATTCATATACAAAATTAAACTACATAAAATTTCCTACAAAAATGGTTTTCTTCATTTTTCCTCTAGAGTGAATAGTTAGCGATATAAAGGGGGTGAAAACATCACTGATTATTAAAGATGGTATTTTAATCCTAATACATAAAATCCCAGCATGCTGCTGCTGCTCCTGCTACAGCGTGTCATTTTTTGGTGAAAAAAGAAACACTCTGATTAGTCGATTTTTTTACAAACTTAAAAACATATTAATCCAAACCGGGAAATTTAAATTTTTAAGCAAAAATTAAGGAAATTTCCCCTTCGGCTAGAAAAAATTAAAAATTAATTACTTCAATAATTAAAAATATTAAAAAAAGACATAATTATTATCACATAAGAGGTCTGGATTAAAATATTTGAAATTTCACGATTATTTCCTATCTTCAGTCGTATATAATGAATAAATATTTATTTTAATTAATTTAATTACCTTACTGTTTACGGAGTTTAGCAGCAACTTTCTGTGTTACTTTTAAAGTTAATTATAAAAATATAAAGCCAAAATTGTAAACCGGGGGGTCTGGGGGGTGTGGAACACCCTCCAGTACACATAGCAGAATTTCTGCTTTTTTAAAATACTTGTAGAAGATAGGGAATTAATAATTTTACAAATTTCGCCAGGAAAAACCGGTAAATTAGATGTTTTAAGTAAAATTAAAGGAAATTTAAACCTTTGGCTATAAAATAATAAAGCTTGAAAAAAGCTCAGAGTTTAGTGGCAACTTTTGCATTACTTTGAATGTTAATTGTCGAAATTATACTCAAAAGTGTAAACCGGGGGGTCTGGGGGTGAACACCCTCCAGTACATATAATAAAAGACAGAATAATTATACAAATTTCGTCAGAAATAGCTGGGAAATTTTTGTTTTTGAGCAAAAGTGAAGAAAATTAAAACGTTCGGCTAAAGAAAATTAGAATTCGAGAAACTTATTCATTCTTATATTATTATAACAAGAAATTTTAATTGCCCTACGGCACATCAAGTTTAGCAGCAACTTTGACCCCTCCCCGCCCCAACGCTCACCCCCCATCGGTCAGGACTTTTAGTATGTTGTTCATGACACTCTCCCCTACCAATGTACCAAAATTTGCGACTACACGAATTATTTCCCGTATTTTTCCTTCATTGACTGGACTATATAGGTTAGACAGAGAGATAAGGTGAATGCTATCCTGGCCTGCAGGATTAAAATAAATCGATTAAACTATAGATTAACCTACATTTTTCGGAAGTAACTGAATTTAAAGTTTCGATTCTTTACACGAAAGGCTATGAATAGTTCTAACCGTGGTACTGGCGTTATAGTCGAATTTAACTTAAAAACAAAGAAGAAAGTTTAAGGATGTTTTTAATTATTCGTAATTTTTGAGTTGATGCCGCTTCAGGGATGTTTTTAATGAGCGAACTGTTTAAGTAGATAATAGATTTTTAAGTGAAATACCTATTTTTATTGGAGAATTTTTAAATTCGTGAGAGTACTTTCAAGAAAATACTATAATATTTCAGATACTATAATATAATATTTCAACTTCAGAAATCGTTGAGCTCTAAGCCAATCAAGATCCTTTAACCCTAGGATTATCTACAACACAAAAGAGATCATTAAATACAAACTATCCTCTCCACATTTTTGGAACCTCATCTTGTAAATGTGAAATCCCGAGCTTGCGGTACTGGAATGGTGATCAACAGAAGGTGTATCGTGTTATTTTTAGAAGTACCATAATTTACGGACAAGTTGATTACACCTATAATAAGTTGAACAAGAAACTTTGTCCTGCCATCAAGATTACAATACTTGTTAAAGTATACCGGGGGTTCAACTTCAAGTAAACTAAAGTTTCGCGTGCGTTAACAGTTTATTATTTTAACGTTGGGGCTTTTTTGATTGCGTACTCGCAACGTAGCAATAATAAAAATTGATGAGGCTTCGCAAACTACAGATTTAGATTAAATAAGCCATATTAATTGGTTAGACTGACAACGGTATACATAATCCTTATTCGCTTGGGTTTAAAGTTGCTTAGTTGAGCTAAGTTTGGTTAACAACTTGTAAATAAAACTTTACGCATCAAATTTGTTAAGCCGAACTAACAAGCTAAAATCGAAGAATTTATAAGAAACACTCTGTATACGCCAGGCAATCAATAACAAGCTTTTCTGACTTAGCATAACCATTAGCTCGTACAACATCGGTAATCAATTAAAACAAATTGCAGCAATTACGTCACTGTTTTCTCCTTGCATGAGAATAAAGACAAATCTGCAAGGAAATTTGATTTTCTTGTGAAATTCAAAAAAATATAAACGCAAAGCCGAACGGTTTAGTACTTTTAATCGGCGTAATTTATGTCAACCGAATAAATTATTTGGGTATTAACAAAGAAAATTTTAAGGAAAATTTTTATGGGAAACAAAGTGGCAAAAAATAAATTTCCTTAATGCACGATAGACTACGTGTCTCAAACAAATTTTCATATTTTGCTAAACGTATGCTTGGTGCAGAGTAATAAATCGAATTTTAAATAGGAACGCCCAAAATCTGTAGTTTATATGCAAAAAAGAAAACATAAATTGAAGTTCAAATTTATCCCCGGTGGCTGTAAACTAATGGATGATCGTTATCTGCTGCTATCTCTAAACGAAAAACACAAGTAAACCTGCGGATAAAAGCTACGCGCACATTACGCGAAACCATTTTACCTTAATATTTACTCAACACTTTTTGCTCCATACCATTTAATAATAAGCATCCTCATCATCATCACAGTTTGAAAGCGTTAAAAAATTTTTAATGATAGGAAACTTTTGGACAGGTGAATGATACTAAAGGTTTCAACAGCGTCAATAAAAAAGGAAGGCTGAAATCGTTGAAAAACAAACCAAAGAAAAAACTTTCCTCTCTCTAATTAACACTGCATCAATACCGAAAGTGTTTATTGTTTGGAAATGTAACAAAAAAATATTTAATTAAGAAGGTGCTAAGTTCCACAAAAAAGTAATTTATAATGCAAGGTGTCGGGAAAACTTCAGATTTAACTTAATAAGAGAAAATAATTGAACCTTTTAAGGTTTTAGCCAAAAACAACGATGCTAAATTGTCAAGAAAATGTGTTCTACACGCAGTTAAGTTTGTCCGTATTTTGTAAACAAAAAATTTTAAGCAAGAAATCATGAGGCCATGATTATTTAATGCGCCTTGGAAATAGTTTACTCCACAACATAAGTTTCCCGAAAGTTTTCCAACAAAATTAACCTATGTAAACCTAAAATATTTTACATATTTCACTGCAAACCAATTAAGAATTTAGAAAAACCTACGCAAGTTATCCGCCAGATAATCCAATATAGTAAATCTGTCCGTTGTGATTGATCGCAAGAAATAATTCTAAAAACAATTGTTTTGGAAAATCGATTATAACTTGGAAGAAATTGTATCTACCAGTATAGAACAATATTACATTGACCGCATTCTCTGAATGATTCTATCTATTTTATGAGAAATAGAAATCTCTATAGTTTCTTACCGGACTCCTGCGCCCAATCTATTAAGGATGGAACTCTTGAAGAAAAACTGGAAAAGCAATTCTCGAAACGACCTCGGGCGTCTAATCCTACAGTCTCAAAGTTTGTTTTTACTCCGCACATCAATGCCGTGGCGCATGCTGATGATTCACCAACTTGTGCGTCCATATTATACGTCTGAAATGAAATAATTTTTTTAATATTTAATTATACATATATATATTTTTATATTTATCTAACAAATATCCATTTCCAAAAATGCAATTTCAAATACCAAATTGGATAGCATAAAATAAACAAATTGGAATAACAGTGGTGTTCCTTAAAAAAGCATCTAGTTTATGTTAAATTAAGTTATTTATATTACATCTACATATGTGATATGAATTACATTAAACAAACTCATTTTGTCTTGAAAAGCAAAGCTTAACGCTTTACAAATGTTGCGGTTGCCAATGACAGGCTAAGGGTTTTGATGAAGGCCCGATTTTTTAGTTTAGTCTATCAAACACAAGTTAGGCAAATAAGTCATTAATTATTTAGTAATTAAATCATTAAGGCGTTCGTATTAAGCAGACTCTTTGACAAAGGTAAAAGAAAATAAATATTTTACTCCTCCCAATCGTAACGCCACTGGTCGCTTTTCATTTCTTGCCTCGAAAAACATTTTTTGTTAAAGTTTTCTGAATGGCATCGAGGTTACACTAACACAAGGCAAAGTATACATAGGGCATAAACCAGACAGTCTTATAAATATGGAATAGGAGAGACCGGGGCTATTTGGTCCACCTAAAATAAATTATTCTGTTTTACATTCTCATTGCAAGTTGAAAGTTCAAAGACAATATAAGTAATTATATTTTTTATATTGTTATACCAATTGGATGGATGAGAATAATTTAACTTGTTTTAAGTGCTATTTTCATTCAATTAACGCTACGTAATTTAAACGTTAATTAATAAAAAAGAATACCTACATTTTTATCTACAAAATTCCCTTAAAATCAAAAAATACATCGTTGAAAACAAAATTATTTTTTATAATTTTTTATGTTAAGCAGCGTTAATTTGACGAGAACGACGCTTAAGCATTAAAACTGATGATATTCAATCACTGTATGAATCAAACGAATTAATCGTATTATAAAGGTTCGTTATTTTTTAATCAGTTTAACCTCGTCAAATATTTTGTCCACATAAAGAAACAAAGTTAAATCTGTTACCTGCAGGATAAAGCAACTTCACAAACATTTTGGTATAGTAGGTACATATAAATGGGCGCAAAAAAATTAATGCTGTCTTTTAGTACAGCTAACCAAATTAATCTAATTACAAGCACATTGTTATCTGGTACAAGAAATAACAAACCGCATACTAGCATTTCAAAGAAATTTGATAATTTTCAAGATGCATAGCTGAATTTTTCCTTTGAAACCGTACCAAACAAATTTTATGTTTTGTGAGAAGTTTAATCTTGAGGATAAAGTCTGCGGCTATCTTTACTCGGCCCCTCACCTTTCTTGGTCTGAGGTCTTCCAAAGCCACTGTATTATACCTCAATCTGACCTCAAAGACTAGTTGAATTTAATATTTTTTACAAAACTAGCCAACATTTCTTTGGTTTTATCATTTATCCTATTATTTCTTTAAGCCTATAAATTAGCATGACTAAACATTTTTTAACTTTGAGCTTTTTGTGCCTTGAATAATTTTATTCATCCAATGTTGGATCATTATTGCAGATTATGTTAAGCGTTTAGTTAAGCTTGCCTGTCAGGCTTTTTAACTGTTTCATTATTTATTATTAAATTGATTAATTTAACTTAATATTTTAATTAAATATTTATCGTGCAAAGCAAACAATTTGTTATTAATTAAATTCAAGTAGAATTCGAGTGCAAGCTCGGTTTGTGGTGACAATATTTGCAGTATCTATTACTCTAAATCGGTTTATTGTATAGTCTATTAGACTATTACATGCAATAATTGCTAAGGCTGTTTTCTTAGAGTTAGTAATTAGTTTGACATCAAAAAAAGGATAGGATCGGTCGTGTTTTTGATGTTTTTTGGCCATCCGAACTTTTTATTTAAGCATCCATCACCTCAGTTAGTCATCCGGTCATTAACGCTTTGCCCATCAAAGCGTTAGCTTATAAAGTTTCCTTTGTAAGCTTAACCCCCAAGACTAAGAAAGTAAGAACTTTAGTTGTAACTGTCTTCCCTTGGAAGATAATGGCAAACCGCTGAGGTGTAATCTGCCAGGTATTACACTTGGGGTTTACAGTTCATCTTCACAAGTGGGTTCTTCATGTTTGTGATAACACTCTTGCCCACACACCACCTACCTACAAAGGAGAGAAAGTCGCCTAAGCATTTCAGAATGCTGAAAGAATAGAAGCGGAGAGCGGAGCTTCAAATTAGAAACAAGAAGTTTCCAAGTAGATGTGAACAACAATAGAGAGAATATCGGTTTATGTTATCATTGCCATCAGGATTGGTCGTTTGCAGGTAAAGAAAACTGAATGTTTCAGTTTAAATTATTTTTGATCTTTGGGAATTTCAATTTTGAAAAATATAAGTTTTTCCTACTTTGAAACTGAATTTCTAGTTTATTTTCTATATTTTATCAGTTATTTCAATCAAAATTTAAATTTCGACTATTTTCATACTGTCGTATTCCAAAATCTCCCAATTATAATTGGATTTTATTTATATTGTGAAATTTTCATTTTTATAACCGCAGCAGGGATTGATGTTATTGCTGATTGAGTTACAGAGCAGAAATTCAGTGTTCAAATCTCGGACTTGACTGAATTTTGAAAAAATTAAATATAATTTGGAAAAGATTGGATATTTTGAATGGTTAATTTTGGATTTAGAATTTTGAGATCAGAAAGTAACATTTAATAAGTATTAATTGTAATTGATTTGATTTAAATAGTAAAGGACCCTGCACCATTCTTATAGGAAAATGTCTCTCTGCAGATCTGGCTGATTTTTGGATCATCATTCTGAACAAACGTAATGAGCAGTTTCCAGATTATAAAGTTCTAAAAGGTCCAGATTTAACAAGAGAAAATCAATTTCGAGTCGATATAATATGTGATATCCAGTCGAACATGGGTGAGGATGTACAGTGGCTAACGAAAATATTCGAACCCTCCTATGTTAACATAGGGGATGCAATAGAGCAGATGAAACAGCTGAACATGTGCTCTGTCACTGTTCGGTGGTAGCGTCAACGAGAGGTGCGATGTTAGGGGACTTCTGGCCTAACATGGCCATCAGATATGCCAAAATACTAGAATTCATCCTAGAGACAGGATTGCTTGAGGAACGACAGGACGGAGAGCCGCTGCTTTGGAGACAGTACAATAGGTCCGATTTAGTGGCCTTAGGGCCACTTGTATAGTGCGAGTTTAACAACCGATCAAAGTTAAACCAAGATTAACTTACTGTTAAACCAATCAGAATGCTCAATTTCAAAGTTAATCTTGGTTTAACTTTGATCGGTTGTTAAACTCGCACTATACAAATGGCCCTAAGTGGGATATACCCTCCTAACGAAAATCCAAAATCCAGAATTTCTCCTATGTTATCAATGTAAATTGATTATTTTGAAACCGTGTTTTGACATATAAAAATAGCTTTTACAGCAAAACGTTTCAGACATTTTTTGTTAAAATTTTCATTGTCTTTAATTTTGTAACTATACATTTTTAAATCTTTTCGCTCCCTTTTTGACTGGCAGCGACTTAAAGAAGACTCTCTAAAATACAAAAAATAGTATTACATGTATCTCAAAATCGGTGCAACCAAATAGAACTAACAATTACTATGTACTTAATTGCCCCTTAAATTCACAAAACGTAGGTGTCAATCCCCGGGTCTGGGGGCATGGAATGCCCTCCAGTGCACCCTATGCCAAATATCTCATTGGTGAATATTTCTCATCTGAATCTACGTCAATTCGAGATATTTGGTAAAAAATGTACTGGAGGGCATTCCATGCCCCCCAGACCCCCACGGATTGATACCTACGTTTTAAATTTAAAAAGCACTGGGGACATACAGTGGCTAACGAAAATATTCGAACCTCCTAATGTTAACAATGTAAATTGCACATTTCGAAATCGTTTTTTGACATATTTAGGTATAAAAATCGCTTTTACAGCAAATCTTTTTAGATAATTTTTGTTAAAAATTTCATTGTATTCAATTTTGTACCTATACATTTTTTAATTTGGTCGCCCCGATTTTGACCGGCAGCGACTTAACCCTCCAGTACTAACAATCGGTCTCACAGACATACGACTTCTATTTTTAACTGTAAATTTAATTTTTAATATTCTTACATCTGATTAGCGATGAGACTTTTCTCAAATTCAAAATTCAAGTTTGAAACAAAATTTAAATTCTAAAATGGGAAATCTATAGTTGAATAGATAATTCGACCGAGGTGCAACTTCAATTTATGTCGGCTTGAAATTTAATAGATTAAAATTACACCAATCCAATTAATATTGACATTTAGATCTTCATACAAATCCACTTCAATTTCCAAAATTTCCAATTCAAATCACTTAACCGAATACCGATTTATTATCCAAAATTCAAAATAACCAAATTTGAGACAGTTTTCCAAAATAATAAAAATTTTACTCACTTAAATTAAACTAATTTATTCGCCAAATACAAAAAATATCAAAATCAAACTCATCTCAAAAATAATAAAAAATTAAGGGAGACGACTTTCTCCACAACCACTACGAGCGGTCATCTTGGCAAAAAAACCTGGTTTTCACCGCCCATTACTCCCACCACAACACCAAATCTCGCAAGCAAAATAGGGAACAAATTCGCATAACGTAAACTCGACTTTACGTAAGGACAATTTTTGAAATTTTTTAGCCCCCCCCCACCCTTCATTATTTAATCGAAGGACGATTCTTGTAATTTTTTAGCCCCCCCCTTCCCTGTGTAGGTACGTAATATTATGTCCCCCCACATTTTACGTAAGAATTAATTAAAAACAGTGGGAACTGAAGGGTGGGAACCAAACGGTCGAAGGCGAAACGGTCGAAGGCGAAACGGTCGGGGGCGAAACATCCCGGGGCGAAACGACGGGGGCGAAACGGTGGGGGCTAAACGGCGTTAGTGAAACGTCATATTACGAATTAATATAAAAAATAAATAAAATAATTGAAAATTTTTCATGTTAAATCTGAACCTTTCAGTGCTTGTAACTCGGGAAACTGTCCATTACATCGAGTTGTACCGAGTGAGACACATTTGTTCAGAATGATGAGAATAATAAATTGCAATATATCCAAAAATCAGCCAAATCTACGGAAAGACATTTTCCCATGAGAATGGTGCGGGGTCCTTTATAATATTTACAATTAAAACTCATAAAGTAATAATACCATTGCATATGTGCGAATTATCTCTTAAATTTTACGTTTTCACTTACGAGTATAATTTTTATTGGGAAATCATTTGGAAATTGTGGTATTTATTAATAAATATGTAGTTTAATATAGATTATAAGTATGAATAAATTCTAACACAATGCTAACTGTATTATCGTCATATAATTCTACCAGCATCGCTTGATAGGTACTACGTAGGTATATATGCAGATATTTTGGTATATAGACCATTATATGATATTTATTGGTGTACTTATACTCGTATACACTTGCCGTTAACATAACTAGCGACAAAGGTTACCTGCTATTCTGTTTATGTAAGCAAGTTTAATTAAAATTTATCCAATTAAAGTCGACATTTATTAACGAATTTGTCGATTAAAATTAGGTTAACAAACGAACGTGCGCCTTTCAGGATAGTACATTTTTCATAACTGTAAAAATATTAAAATTTATCGAAGAAAATTGTCGGAGACAGTTGGGTTACTCAATTTAATGAAAAGGAATTTGAGCATCACCTCTTTGATAATTTAATATAAAAGATTCAACGTTTTTATTATTTCAGCCTTACTGAAAACGTTAGTTTGTTACATTTCATAACGTTTTTCTTGCCAATTTTTATCTTTCATTTTCAACACTCCATTTACTTATTGAAATAAAACTTGACTAACTTTATACACTAATAGATAAAACTAATAGAAGAATATATTAGTATTCTTTCTTTCTTCCTTTCTTTCTTTTTTTTTATTTTCGCTTTCAACACGACGCCATTTATTAGTCAATTGAAAATTTATTACCTTACATTTTGTAAATTAAACTCCAAGGTAAAAACGATTCAAATTCAAAAGTATTACCACATAGATCCATTGCCGATGGTCTTTATTTTTTATTAGAAAATTTAATTAAAACATTTTGTTAATTTTATTCAACTAATACCTTGGCTAAAGCGACTGCAGGAAATGCGTCCCAGGCGAGTTCGTGTTCTTCCCCTTGTTTTCCTTGACGTTGGCCGCGGAGAATACGGGCTGCCGTAACGGTAGCGACTCCCATACCGTCGCCAACAAAAAGGATCACGTTCTTAGCATGAGGTCTGCGGTCACTCGAGTATTGCAAACGCTTCCTCAACGCTATACGTGCTTGCTCGTACCAGTAATCCAGATCTGCAACAAAAGTAACACACTTAACCTTTTTTCTTTTAATTTCATTAAATTTTAAATTCCTCTTTCTACAAAATTATTAACCTCTAAATCTATTCGCCAGCTAACTTCGTTACACAGTTTAGTAGTTCTAAAATTACATTTACTTCGCTTCAACTAAATTAAACTTTTTTACTTTTTACTCAATTTTTTCAATAAATTAAGCACCACTTGCTTCTTC
Source organism: Cantharis nigra (assembly GCA_958510845.1). Classification (NCBI taxonomy): domain Eukaryota; kingdom Metazoa; phylum Arthropoda; class Insecta; order Coleoptera; family Cantharidae; genus Cantharis; species Cantharis nigra. The sequence continues at coordinate 43,886,968 of OY294030.1, read as the reverse complement.
CCTTTATAGATGCTTTTGCATTTTTATAAGTTTGCGGTATGTGCCGCTTTGCATAACGTGCAGTACTTAAAAGTCATCCAGTCAATTAAATGTGGCGAAACTTTCAAGTTTGTAGGACATCAAAGAAGACCCTTATGTATAATACTAGTTCTCTTTAAGCCTTTAACATACATGTGAAATTGCTAATACTTTACCAAATGGCGAACATAAAGTAACATAATATTATGAGTGGAATAAATAACTAGTCAGTTGTTGTTTTCACAATAATAATTCATTGTTCTATTTTGGTAAGGTAGCGCCTCAGCGCCTCTCCGTATCAGCCGCCACTGCCTTATACAAAAATACATAAAAACGAATACCTATGTCATTTATAAGAAATTTTTTAATATTTTATTATATTACTTCTACTCACGTCGCATGCTAAATTAAATTGAATTTAGTGGCCTTCCAGTCTTGGAACTTACTACGTCGTATTATAAAGGCCGGTTCGACCAAATCAATTTAGCTGGTTCTGTCAATTACAACATGTTTGATTAAATTCGCAAAGTAATTAAAAGTTGGCAAAATATATTATTATTAATTCGATTGTACCATTGAAGGGAAACAAGTTGAAATTTCATATTTAAACTTGGTAAACCCGGCCTTAAATATGTTATAACCAACATATAAAATTTATTACTTAATTTTTAAATAAAATTAAATTTATAATATCTGGCCACAATTTATCATATCATAGATATGGAATATTATTGTTATCAAAAATTGAACAAATTTTCAACCTTCAGGATTGGATTGGAGTTGTGCCAACGCTTATAGCTTGGAATCATAAATTTTCTACTGTTTGTATTAAAAATTTACAATTTTAAAATTACTTTTCCCTGCTACGATATACATAAGGGTATAAAATATTGTAAGTACGTAATTAAAGCAATTTAGCAGCAGGTTATGAATTGCTTTATAATTGAATGGAATTTAAATCAATAACTTACGTACGATAAGTAGTAAATTTTAATAATTAACTAGATGATAATAAATCATTGCTGTGTGATAATAACATTGTGGCGCCCTAATATCTCCGTTTTTTAATTTTCATCCACAAATTACTAGCAACATCGAAGTAAACGAATAATTTTAAATTTGTTTATGCAAATTTAAAAATTGTATTTTTAAACTGAAAAAACCGAAGTTGTATATATCAGGTTTTTACAGTTACATAATGAAAACTTGAAGGTTTTATTATTTTTAAATTAAAAAACGTTAACAAATATAAATTGTTTGCTAAATAAATATTAAACGCACATAACTTCGAATACAAAGCATAATATATAAAGTTCAAACTGCCAATCTGTGGTCTGAATGGTTTTGTTTGCTGCTAGCTGCAAAGCCCGTCCGCGGACGGGCAGCTAGACGGTGGATCTCTTTTTTAGCGGTATAATATTAAACGTTTAATTTCGTTTCCCGCTACTGGGTGATTCCCCGTTTTTCTATATTTTTAAAGTAACGCAAAAAGTTGCTGCTAAACCTGATATGCCGACGGGCAATTAAAAATTTTTTTTAATAATTTAAAAATAAATAAGTTTCTGAAATTCAAATTTTTTTTAGCCGAACGTTTTAATTTCCCTCACTTTTGGTCAAAAACAAAAAATTTTCAGCATTTTTTGACGAAATTGATATAATTATTCTATCTTCTGTAGGTATACTAGAAAAGTGGGAGTTTTATTATATGTACTGGAGGGTGATCACCCCTAGCGCCTAGACACCCCGGTTTACACTTTTGACAGTTAACTTTTCAAGTAACGCAAAAGGTGCTGCTAAACTCTAAGCAGGAACACTGAAAAAAAAACCACTAAGAAAATTTCCTACAAAATTGTAGTAAATAGATAGTATATGTTTTGTAAAACTTATTTAGACAATTTGTGGAGAGTTGTAGAAAACCTTGTAGTAAAATTCTATTAAAATTTGTTTTTTCTTTAAATTAAAAAAAAAATACACTGAAAAGAAATTTTATTAGTAAATCTTTAACAATTTTGTGGAACATGATGGTATCACAAAAATTTACTACAAAATTGTATAGAATATTTTACTACAATTTGTATAATATGAATGTCACTATTTTATTTAGAAATTGTAGTAATTTGTACTACAATTGTAGTAAAAATTGCTACAATGTTTTTTCAGTGAAGGCTCTTAAATAATTACATGTTTTCCAAGCTTAAATATTCTCTAGCCAAAGGTTTAAATTCCTCTCACTATCGCTTAAAAATTCAAATTTCCCTATTTTTCCTAGCGAAATTTGTAAAATTATAAATTCTTTAGCTTCGCCAAGTATTCTAAAAGAGTGGAAATCCTGCGATATGGAGGGTGTTTCACTCCCTTCCCCCCGGCTTCCTGGTTTACAATTCGGTGATGGGTAGGAAAAAGAGTATAAGTCTAAATTAAAGATAAGTGAAAAAAGAGGTTTGAATGCTTACTGCTAGTTGCCAGATCGACCAATTAATAAAAGTTCAATTAGGAGAGGTCTAATTATGTCATTCAAATGTATTGTAATGGTATTTTATGAAAAAATTAATTTTCCACAAAACCTCTCCTACACTTTGATTTTGCACCGGCTAGCTCAGATAATTTCTAAATTTTTTTATGTGGCGATAACTTGCCAGGTCACACTATCTCTTCAACACGCGTTCCCTTGAACGAATCTTCAAACGAATCCAAATTTAAATTTAATTATTTACCAAATTTATAACAATTCCAATCTCCAACATCCAAATTAATCAACCAATATCCAATCCACTCAATCAACAACCAAACCTTCATCAGCTTTGAAAAATCGTCGAAACAAAATAATAAAATTCTCACCATAAATAATTCAATTATCTATTTACTTAAATAAATCAATTCCATCGTATAATTTTATACAATTATTATGCCAAAAACTGGCCAAAACGCTCAAAAATTACCAGAGCGTGGCGGAACACGTCCGCTCTCGATATCAACCTCGGCAAAAAGCCCCTTCTCTTCCAAAAATTGTCGCCAACTTAAAATATTTCACGCAATATTACCAAATTCAAATTAATATTTACAAAATTAAATAAAATTATAAAAATGAACAAATTTAACAAAAAAATTCAAAATTTAACGTTTGAAACACGACAGTATATTTACTCTGTATTATTTATACTTATTTTATAACTGACGTAAAGGGTTGGAAGCCGATTTTCGACTTATACCCTTTTTCCTACCCACCACAGAATTTTGACTTAGTATTTTAATAATTATTATAAATAAATTAAAAGTAAACCGGGGGGTGTGAAACACCTTCCAGTACATATCGCAGGATATGTTCACCCTCAGAACCCCCGGTTTACATTTTTGACTATAATTTTGACAGTTAATTTTCAAAGTAACGCAAAAGTTGCTGGTAAACTCTGAGCAGTATGGCACTTAAATAAATATTTTTTAAGTTAAGGTTTAAACTTAAATTCCCTATCTTTTCCAAATTCTGGGATATGTACTGGAGGGTGTTCCACACCCCCCATACCCCCCGGTTTACAATTTGACTTTATATTTTTATATTATTTTTATAATCATTAAGTATAGATTAAATTAATTATAAATTATTATAAATAAAATAAAAGTAAACCGGGGGGTCTGAGAGGTATGGAACACCCTCCAGTACACATTGCAGGATATGTTCACCCCCAGAACCCCTGGTTTGCATTTTTGACAGTTAATTTTCAAAGTAACGCAAAAGTTACTTACTTCCCTCACTTTCGCTTAAAAATTCAAACTTCCCGTTTTGTTCCCGGGAAATTTGTAAAATTATAAATTCCCTATTTTCTCCAAATTTTGCAATATGTACTGGGGGGTGTGGAACCCCCCGGTTTACAATTTTGACTTTATATTTTTTTTATACCTAATGATTATAAAGTAAATTAATTATAATTTCATAATAGCTGCACGAGTAGTTGTTCAATGCCCACTTTGTACTGAAGCTCTAGACTTATTGTACCCCGTTTCCCATTAAGTTGTTAAGTAAAATTATTAGTATTTTGATCCACAGTTTGATGTTCACCAGAGGGCTAAGCTAAGAAATTCTGCCGAAGCCGGGATTTGAACGCAGAATTTCCGCTCATAACTCAATTAGCGATCACACCAAGCTACCACTGTGGTCTAAAAGTTAATTATAAATAAATTAAAAGTAAACCGGGGGGTCTGGGGGGTGTGGAACACCCTCCAGTACATATCGCAGGATATTCACTTATTTAGAATAATGGACAAATATTTGTAGTCCTAATCTTATAGTTTAATATATTTGGGGCAGTCCATTAATTACGTAAGGGTTTGGAGGGAGGGGGGGAGGTATCGAAAATCTTAAGGACCCTTTCGTGTGGAGGGGAGGGTCGTTTCTTCCGTAAGTTTGATAAAATACTTTTTTTTAAATTAAATCAACTTTTTACCTGAATATTAAGAGATTTCCAATTTTTTCAAAAACTTTTTATGCAATTAATTAATCTTTATTAATTTCTAATTATATAAACATAAAATTAATTTAAATTTTTGTATTTTTTGCATAATAAAAATATTATTGTTATTCATATTCTATAATTATAGGCGGAGGAAAGGGGGACTCAATATTATTTTTATTTAATATTAAGATGTGACGGCGGGGGGTGTCAAAATCTTACGTGCTTTTATGTGAGGGGGAAGGGGGTCAAAAATTACAAAAATCGTCCTTACATGAATAATGAACAGCCTCTTTTTTGAGTGTTTTTTTTTCTCCAAAAAATGATTATTTATTAATAATTTTTATTAATTTTTTATTATTTTTTTTTAATTTATTAGTTATTATTAATAAAATAAAAAGAATTTTTTCTGTCTCATATTATATCTGTAAGAAATAGGTTATTGCTTTCTTCCTAGATTTCATTAAACATTGTCGAAAGCTGGTGAGCAAAATTATAATAAATATATTTTTTTCTTTTTCTTAATTTGAGACTTAATGAATATAATAGTAGAGATAGGGGTTGTTTTAATCTACTAAAGGCAGTATTAGACTACACAAGTTAGCATGCAATATCCTAGACATTTCTTTTTTCACTTTCCCCAATAATCTCCCAATAATCAAGTAAGTCAATGTAACGATTGCGTACAGACCATCGTATAAAAGCTCTTGCTCTCCACCAGTCCGTTTGATTAACACTTTTATCGATTTTGCATTTAATTAAATTAATTTGCTAATTTGCAATGCTTACATACAAAATTTAATTATATAATATCCATATTTAAATTATTAACAATAAAATCAAAATTGCATTCGTGTCTAATTAAGTTACTTCAAATATAATTAGCGTGATTTTACTACTGGCAATTACCTAATTTCGTATAATAATTATTAATTATAAATAATTTTAACGATAAAATTAGCAAAGCAAACTAAGAGCGATTTTACGTGTTTAATTTAATTATAACGCCATTACATTTTACCAAATAATTGTCACAGTTAATGTCATTTATGCTGTTTTGTTATATATATTAATTAATGAATCATTCATATTTTTTAATACTCCATCCAAAATTACAAAGAGTTATGAGTTGTTGGTATTGATTACGTCAATTACAATATATTATACCGTCATTTTATTTTTTATCTATTCCGTCCGATTGTTTTTGAAAGCCTTCAAAATATTTCAAATTAAATAATATGCAAAAAATAAAATAAAATAATAAATTCTAATTAATTTTATCATTAGCTACCAGTAAAAAACTTGAAAAATTTCCAATAAAACGTAATTATAGTTTTTAATTACTTTTCAACGCTGATTTTTTATAAATACAATTCTTTTATTGTAAAAATTAATTACCTGACAGCGTAAAATAATCTTTTAACTAAATTTTATTTTAATATTATTTATAACATATTTGAAAGCTTTAATATTAATAAAAATAAATGCTATTTTTTTCATTAATAAATAGTTTACGACATTAAATTTGTTTTGATCCGTAGATTATTCAGTGCCAAGTTTATGGAAAAATATTTAAATAATTTCTGTAAAATTACAAGAAAAAATTTTTTAGGATGCCTCTTTATGTTAATATTTTATTTCACAGGTGTTTGATATTCTGATAAGATGTTGTTATATTAAATTTAAAATTCGTTAGCACCTGATATTGAAGTAGCTCGTGATAAAGGTTTGTATTTTAGACAAACCTAAAAGGATTACCTTATTTTTCAGTCGACAATTTATAAACTTTAAAAACCAACCAGTTCATTTCTTTGTCTTTGTATGGTTGGGTAAAATTGTTTGTACTTGATAGTATTTACTAATAGTAGTTTCAGATACCTGAAGATTCAGAAGAAAGTTTGTTTTTGAACAACAAACATACCATTGCTCTATTATTCTTAAGTTAAGCTGATTGTTGATTTTGTAATATTCATATAAATTTATTATGCACAAAAGTTATTAGGTTCAATGGATAATCGCTTTTAAAAATATTGATTTTAGTTTTTTGTAAACCATAAGGTTAACTTTGTGAGGAGCTAATTTGCTCAACTTGAGCTGTTTTTATACATAATTAATTTATTATTCTACTTTGTTGTAAATTCTAGAATATTACATTTAAATCTTTTCTTTGGCAGAAATAATTAGAATTATAATAACTATAATTTTATTATGATCAAAAATTTAATTTTAAGTTGTAGGGGTGGACAGAAATTAGTATTAGATAATTTTTACAAATCTACAATCAGCACATAATTTTTTATAATTTATTTATTTTTTTAACACTTAAAAAATTATCTGTGGCGTGGATCAAGCTACAAGATTTTGGCCCTGCAATCCACACGGCTAATGGTTTTCGCCACGATAATCTAATAAAATAATAATAAAAATATATGTAAATAAAGTTTTAAAAATACAACAGAAAATATATTCCGAGTTAATAATAATAATAATTATATTGGTACTCTGTCAGTAGAGAAGCTAAGGGGCTTCTACGCCACTTTCTAAGTCAAAATTAATCCAATTAATCGAAGATGCAGCCTTCATTCACGACTTGATATTATTTTGAATTAATTATTCGTTACATAATTAAATGATAAAAGAGCAACAATGCTGAAAACTCATATTCGTATTTGCTCTTAGAAAATTTCCGCTGTTCTAAACGTTCCTAAATGTAATTTTTTGCCAGTTTTTCATTGTATACTCGTAAATTACTTGCAATCAATTTAAAAACAAACAGCGTTTAACAAAACAGTGTTATTGATGAACACAAACGTTCCACTAATTAGCAACTTTGATTTTCCACATCATAAATTACTTTTAAATGTTTGTTTGTGATTTAATTTACGTAATCTGCAACGTGTCATATTTTAAAAATACCGAAAATCATTTGCAGGTTCGAAACTATTTTCAGATAACATGCAAAGTATTGTTGTGCTTTGCTTATATAACGACAATTTGATGTATTTCTAATTTCATCTGAAAATCCTGAAAGGAGGATGTAACATCCTCCCAAAAAATTACTCGAAAGAAAGGAGAAGGTAATTAATTATGATGTAGGATAAAAATGAATATTTACCAATGGACCAATTGCCTCTTATTTATAGAGCTCTTCTTGAGACGTCCAAGTATATTATTTATCATGGGAAAATTGCCTATATTTTATTGAAATTTCTTTAAGATGGTCCCTTGTGTCACGCCGTAGTCGCGTTCCTATCGTTTTCCCAAAAATGCATTATTTATGGGATTCACATGACTTAAGCAGACCCTTTTGGAGCTTGTCTAGAATTCAGGATATTCCTGTTTTATTTACGTACACAGAACGATGGCATAAAAACTTGAAAAATTGCCAATAGTACTTTATAGAATTGGTTGAATATCATTTTCATTTTTACGAGTCATCGTTATTGTACAAATTTTGATTTTGACCGCTACCGATATTTACGACAAAGAAAATTATCAAACTGCATTACGCACGTTGGTTGCTTAAATTAAGTGAAGTTTTCGATTAGGCCAATCCCGCGAAAAAAATCCTGATTGCGTTTATCTAGTTTGCATGCTTTTTACATTCAATAAAAGAAAATACGTGCCTCGAATAATTTTCGTGACTTTTCTTTTATAAAGTGAACTAAATAGAGTTTTCAGTAGATAATGTTTGTTCGTTACCTGAATTTTGATTAGGTTTTATGTAAAACATGAATGTGTACATTTAACTTGGTCGTATCATTTCGTAATATGAAACAATTAGGGTTTGAAGTTACAAAGGAATATTTGCTTTCATCTCAAAATAATTAACAATTTATTTCAATATTTAAATGCCTCTTTTTCCTTTTTTTTTTGTTAATTTGCCGATCCGATCGCATTTCTCATATCTGTATAGGTTGGTGAAATTTTTATTTCAGTTACTGTGAAAATTTTAAATAAATGAGAAGAATATAAGGCATTAATTGGCAAGAAGTGATGTAATTAATTTTGTAGGATTAGTAATTTTGTTAAGCTTTCGTGATTATTCTTAATTTAGTCCCGGTCTTTAATAAAAGTCTGATAATTATTTTAAATTGTTAGTATCACTGTTAAAGTTAGAGTATAATTTGATACCAGCAAGTTTATTTTGTCAATTGGCGGACTTTTTTTTAGCAAAAAGATTTTTGGAGTAATTGAATACGATTGTCTAATGACATCTTAGCTGCAATGGAGACGTGTTCTTTCATCTGTTCTTAATTGGAGAATCTCAAAGAACATTAATGTCGTTTAGCCAACGTAATGGTTTTCTATTGTCTTTTGTATGTAATAAAATCTAACTGAATTATTTATTTTTTAGTCATTTCGTGTTTACTTAAAATAATTGCTGCTTAAAACTGCGTGCGGTTAATGCGTTGTAAATTATTTTTTACTGCTCAAGATTATAAGGCATGAAGCATTTTAATATTTTAAAAGCCGTTTTATCACAAAGATGTAAATTAATCAGATCGGGCCTTTACATTTATTATTCTTGCACCCGACGTGAGTGAGGCTTAAATCGGCAGAAATTCCCAAAGAATTAAAAATATTGTAACTTTTCGCATCCCCTCCCTAGGAAAATATTATTTTTCATTTTGGCTTGATGAATGTTGTACTTAAATTTTAGTTCCACTTTAAAATAGAATTTGCATTTCCCATTTTTCATTGTCTTGCGATGCAAATTAGATAAACTGAAACTGACAAATGTCTCAATAAATTATCAAAGAAATGTTTAAAAGTTGAAAACATTATTTACATCTTTGATTTTTACATTTAAACCGCGAGTAAGCGGTTAAATCGATTAATATAATATTCGGGCCAATCTTTCGGAAAAGAAAACTCTTTGAAGCATAGCATTTAATTTTCATAACAAAATTCAATAATATATTAACTACTTGTTGCTAAAAGGTTGTCATATTCATATTGCTACCTTTTATTAAATTTTCGACGTAAAATTTCCAACTCAAAGAGTTTTCCGGGTCTTCTTAAAACTAAAACGTCATTAGTATCCAGAAAGTTGAAACTTTGTTAAACTTAACTTTTAGAAGTTAGTTTACGCTGGAGGTAGGTGAATTGTCGCTGTACATTTGTGTTCAATTACTACCAACCAAGACTCGAGCATGATTAATTAGGGTAAAACCAGCAATTTCAGAAATCTAACCATTAGGTCGCTTTTTGCCAAAGTTTATCTACCAACTTTGTGGTTTCAACAACATTTTTCAATTAAATTGCTGAAGCGGTCAATTGATTATTATTCTTCAAACTTTACTTTAATTTAAACTAGAGCTTTACATTCTCTTCCTGTATTAATTATATGCTAAAATTAAGTATATCGCATGTTATTATCAATAAAAATTTGTTTGCCTAAAGTGGAAGTTACTCCACGTTATTACTTTTTGTTCCTGTTTTGTCATGCTAGATTATTTCGAACAGACATAAATTCTCATTACATAGTTCAAAATTCAAGAATAAATTTAAATTTTTGAAACTTCTGCTCTCAAAAAACGAATATATTAGTAGTAGTTGCCAATAACTGCTTGCTATATATTGCGATGAAACTCGTATGGAGATTTACGGTCCTAAAATCAAAATTTGTAAAAACTTTAATTCAAGGAAACTTTAAAATCCGAAATTCTATATAAATATAACAAACAAAATTTTATTAGTTAAAACAAACAAGCGAAAATTAAAATCAAAAATGTGTAATAAAACAAAAGTATTGCCAGCAGTGTGCGCGTGCGGATGAACTTAAAATATAAAAAAAAATAGCATTATCAGATAACACGCAAAAATTAAAAAAAAGAATGGAATTTGTCTGGGTAACAAGGATAAGAGAAAAACAAAAATAAATAATTTAGTTTTTGAAGAGATCCCAAAGGGGAAGGTCGTGTTAAGTTGACCATAGCTCGTCACAAAGTGAATTCAAATTAAATATTCCAAACAAATAAAACTAAATTAAAATTTTTGAACGAGAATCAGTGGTTCATCATTTATAAGAAAAATTTGGAAGGAGTACTTCAAGAAAATCATTTGAAATTGGAGAGGACAGTTTTTTTTTAACGTGGGAGAGAAGAAGAGGTACACACAACCCATTGAAGTAAAAGATAGGAATACAGAACCCAGTGAAACAGGTTTGCATAAAAAAACTTAACATTAAAAGTGCTCGCGATTTATGCGTGTTATATTCGAGACGGAATTTTAAATGCGAAACTGCAATTACTTATAAATCAAAATTAAAAATAAATTTGTAATTCGAATGTTTAATTTAACAAAAATAAAATTCATATATAAAAAAATTTATATTAAATAATAAAAAGAGAGTGGATCACATCAAATAAAAGATACACATGAATTTAAAAATCCTTTAACGAGTCGTGGCAATATGTACTACTTCGCATGCACAGGGTGAACCATCCCAAAAATAGAAAATTAACCCAAAACAAAAATTTTAGATTAAGTTAAGAAAAAATGCAAAAAAATTCAAAAAGCAAAATAGTATATTACACATCATGGGACTAAGGTGCTGCTTTTCATCCCACGTGCAAAGAACCTTAGTCTCAAGGTGTATATACTACTTTTCACAATTTCGCTGAAAATGCTGAATTACATTGGTTAATAACTAAATTTGAGATTTTGAAATTGCTCGAAAACGGCGCTAAATATCAAAAAACCGAGCAAAAAATTTACCCCCGTTACAGTAGGCCCTCAGCGATTTGTCGTAAGAAGCCATATGCAAAATTTCAGATCACTAGCACGCAATAATGGTACGGGAAAAAAAGTATTACTTTAGTCCCGCAAAGGCGGGAGTAAAGTGCTCACTTTACTCCCGCCTTTGCGCCGAATTGTGAAAAAGTATTTTTATCCAATACCTGCAAGTAAAATAACTTTTACATTGACATTTTCAATGTAAATGTAAAATTATATAATGTAATTTCAAATTTTATTTGATTTTGAAATTTTAATTTTACTTGCAGGTTTTGGATAAAATGTTATATGCGACTCTTGAGTAAAGATATTTGTATCCACTTCCGGAAGATAGCACACTCGGCGTTGCCTCGTATGCTAAACTTTCCGTTCGTGGATAAAATCTATCTTTACTCACTAGTCTCATAAATTACTATTTCTTAACTTTATCTTAAAATCACCCCAAATATGGAAATACATTTTACTATGAAGTAAACTAAACTAAATTTAAGTAGAAAGTCCCCACAATTTCAGTTGAACTATTAAATAAAAGTAGAATCTAAAAGAGATAATATGTGTCTTGGAATTTTATCTAATGCGGTTTCTTTTCGCAAATAATGAGAAACCAAAATCATAAACAAACGACAAACAATATGATGGTAATCTGGTAGACCAGGGTTGAATTTTAAAAACGGAAATGGCTAGGAGCGAACTCTGATATAAACAGCAAATACAAGTTTAAACACTGAAACGCTGATTGCTACACTAACAGTTGTATATCGTCTGGTTACTTTTTAATCTTATATGATTTATTTATTTAATAATAAATACGAGCAGGCCCAATATACAATAGGTATAAACTTTATATAAAAAGACATGCATTTTTACATTTTGACTCTAGAAGGTCAGACAACCTTGAGTAGCTTTGATCTCCTAGTCGGCGATTGAGGTGGCTGTTCGGTTTTAAGTAGCATTTAAAGAACATACAGCTTTACACAAAATTAAACGTACACCTCAAAAAAGTATAATTGTTTACCTAGTATAATTCATTAGAAATATTAGTAGTCTTATTAAATAAGAATGAGATTAAATAAGATTGAGATATTATATTGAAAAAAATTTATATAAACTGCATTCACTTAATCAATTTTTAAGAAATTTATAGTTACTGCATAAAGTGCACACACAAAGTTGAACGTACACATACTACTATAACATTTCCACGATGAAAAACTGCGGAATCCGTTTCATTTATTAAATGTTTACGTTTCATAGTGATTGTTAACCCTCCAATACCCTCCTCATTGGTAAATATTTCTCATCTGAATCTACGTCTATTCGATATATTTGGTAAAAAATGTACTGGAGGGCATTCCATGCCCCCCAGACCCCCCGGATTGATACCTAGGTTTTGAATTTAAAATTAAATAAGTATTAATTGTAATTGATTTAAATAGTAAAGGACCCCGCACCATTCTTATAGGAAAATGTCTTTCTGTAGATTTGGCTGATTTTTGGATATTATGTCATCATTCTGAACAATTGACATTCTGTCAATCCGGGGGGTCTGGGGGGCATGGAATGCCCTCCAGTGCAACCTATGCCAAATATCTCATTGGTGAATATTTTTCATCTGAATCTACGTCAATTTGATATATTTGGTAAAAAATGTACTGGAAGGCCCAGACCCCTCGGATTGCTGCCTACGATAGAACTATGTACGATGTATTGTGATGTAAAAATGAAAAAATTAAATTAAAATTGATAAGTCGACCATACGTGAGCGCTATCTAATTCCATTTACAACGGCGTCAATTATAATTTTCAAAAATATCCAAATCTACACTTTAAACTTCAATTTTTCAATCAATTTTGAATATTCGAAAACTTAATCATCCAAAAATCTATCAAACTTTAAATTAATTTATTTTTAAATATAAAATTTAAACAACAATTTTTAATGAAAATCAGACACAAAAATTTATATTCCGCTTCACGCGGCCATTTTTGACAAAAAGCCCCAAATTAAATACTATTTTCGTGCCAACATAAAATTTGTCGCGCGAAATTTTAAGAATTCAAATTTAAAAATTTACAAAAAAATCCCATCTTTTACATAAATAATAATTAACAAATTAAAATTCCAAATTTTAAATACAAAAATTGATTTTGGAACAGGACAGTAAGTACAATTACTATGTACTGTAACGAAAAATTGTTTCTCCCATTCGGGGATCAACCGAATTCCCAATCTCTGACCCTGCCAACAAATTGTGCCAGTCAGTGCAGCACATAAATCCACCAAAGGTGAAACTTCGGTTCATTAAAGAATCAAAATCCGAATCCTAGCACTGAGAGCACCAACAATAAGCTAGGCCAGAAAACAAACAATTCCTCTTCCCTCACAAGGTCTCCAGAATTTTTCTCTACACGCTGGGAAAAGATCAACCAGCTTTTATTTACTGTAGATGCCCTGTAGATGTTACTCAAGCTGAGATAGTGCGGAAGCGAGTGTCAAAAGTTCCGGAAAAAGGGTAACAACAAAATAGAACATAATCTCTAAGAAAAACACAAAAAGGCGTAGCAACTTGCCTCGATTATTATCCTTTGGAGTAAGATAACTAAGAACAAACAGCATACGCTAATTGTTGAACCAAATAAGTAAATAAATTTAATTACTAAAATTAAATATTTAACGTTGGAAAAATTTGCGAGCAGAGATAAAAGCTATCAGTCGATAAGCTCGCATTAGGTTGGTTCCATATAAAATAATTTACCGTTAGAAATTATTTAAAATAATTATACGGCAATTCGGAAGCAAATACGAGATTCCCAGTCAGCACAAAACAACAGATCAAACGAGTAAAAAGAATATCGTCAAAATTAGGTGTCGCCCTACAAAGTTCATTACAAAAAGTAAAAACTTATTCCAAAATTTGACGAGCACACGAAACACTCTCACAGTTACAAAAGTTCACACCAAAGTCCCGAAAGTTGCGCTCTTGCGTTTACAAAACGCAAACTCCCCCCCCCCCCAATTAGACTTTAGGCAGGGGCGTACTCAGCAACGAAACAAATTGCAAAAATTTGTTATAGTACTTAATTGCCCCTTAAATTCACAAAACGTAGGTGTCAATCCAGGGGGTCTGGAGGGCATGAAATACCCTCCAGTGCACCAGCAATTATAGTTAAAGAATGTACTAAAACCGTTTTTTGACATATAAAAATCGCAAAGAGCAGGGCCTATTTTACCATTAGACGCATTAGGCACGTGCCTAGTGCCCAATAGCCAGAGAGGCCCGAAAAGAGAGAATATAAAATCGTAAAATAAAAATCAAAATTTAATAAAATAACCCGAAAATTAGGCTTTCGATGCCCAAAAAATTTGCTAGAGCCTAAAAAATGGACCCTGCCTCTCAATTTTTATCTTTCCACTGTCTTTCCTCTTTTACTCAAAACTGCGACTTCCAAATATTTAAGGATATTTACGTATGTAATAATTGTACTTTTTATGGGTGTACGTTCAATTTTGTGTATAGCTGTATTTCCAGAAAAAGATGGCGGGTGGAACCAAAATACTTTAGTGCCTAGGCTCTAAAATAAAGGTAAAGCTAATTAATTTAATAATTATTTTTTTCGTTTCCAGAATAATGCATGTTTTATTCAGAGCTAACGAACTTTTTGTGGTTCGTCTGATCACTGTCGGGAAACCCTTTTTTTGCTTGGCAATAAAATAAAAATTAATCCCACGTAGCCCAAAATTTACTTTTTAAATATTTTTTTAAATCTATTAACATAATTTGATGTTAAAATTTGAATATTCAAATTTTAAAAAAATTTCCATTCGACTGAAGCCACTTACATTTTTTGATTTATCTGAATAGGAATTATCCTAGTTTAGAGAATTAACCGTATGAATTGTGAAATATTACAGCTAATTCTAAGTTGATCTAAAGTTAAAATTAGTTACCATGTAATTAATCATCTACAAAATAATATTTTCTAAAAGTAAATTATTGTTTGATGAAAATTAAGTTCACATAATAATATTTTTAGTAAAATAATATTTTATGAAACTATCAATTCACAATTATTATAGAGCAAAAACCATTAATATTAAATTTTACAAATTTTTTTATGTTAACAATTCAACTTCCATTTATAAACAAATTGTAGGTAATTCCGCTCTAAATTGGTTTTAAATTTATTTCTGTAAAACTTCTTGATTTAAAGATAGCTCGGTAAAAAAATTTGTAAAATTTTTGTGCTTAAACTTGTCGCACAAACGAGAAAAAGTATGAAAAACTTTATGAAAGACAAAAATATTACCCACTAACTAAGCTTTCATTTAAAGGTTAGAAAGTTTAAATCGCACAATTAAAAGCTGAAACATTGTTAATTTTAAAAAGCTGCATATTTAAGAGCTACCTCTTTGACAGGATAATTACATTTTGTATCCTTAGGCTCCCCCACCTACAATCATTTCTAACTTCACCTGGTCAATAAAGATTATTTACCTTTCCACGTGGTGGACATAGGAAAACCGCCCCTTTTGCATTTTCAAAAGTTTTCCGAACGGTTACGGAAGGTTAATGCGTTTGTGCATAATTTTTCCATACGAAAAGTGTTGACCTGCCAGCAAATCAGTAGTTTTTATCTCCAGCGTATCATTCACATCGTTAAATGTAAAATTTTATTGCTCTGTGCGCAATAAATTTAAAATTTAAAAATAAAACTAAAATAAAAGCTCACTGAGTACGGAACAGTTAAATTACATAACCTCAGCCCTAGGGATTACATCCTTGTCGTTTAAAGGCAAAGGTGGCAGTAACCAACACGCATAGGTAGTCACACTTTACGCAACGTATAATAATGAATGTGTCACGCACATTGTTAGATGGTCCTAATGTAATTTTTCACAACAAAAATGAAATTAAATAATTAAAAAGTGCAACAGCAGGAATTTTCTTTAACTAAAATTCGAAAATGGTTGAATTTATAGGAGGCATTAATTTAAACGCCCCTTTAAAATTAGATTCGTTGATCGTTCGATTCTGTTAAATGAACACTTTTTCAACACTTTCACTTAACTCACCAAATTTTAGTGTGATTGCTTTGAAATTTATTGCAGCAAAATCCTGTTTTACAATTTTCCAACGTGATTATAAGGGAAAATTTTGTAAATCCTAAGTTTAACGAAATATTTTCGTACAACACCTGCAAAGATCCCAACAGTTATTTTTCTGCTTTATTTGAAAGGATATTCATGTTCAATTTTAAACAGTTTTTATAATTTCTCCAAAGCTCTTACATTTTTTGATAATTATAACAAAAATCCTTATTATTTATATTTTATATGAAAAACCTACGTCATTCAATTTTTAAGTATTCCTATATTTTTTTTCGGAATAGCTCTCGGAAGCTTGCTTTGGGTTCTGTCCCACCGGAAGGATTTTGAATTTGTTTTCCAATTTCATTTTTAATTAAATGAAAAATAGCTCTCAGAATTTTGAGAGATTAAAGACTGCTTTATAATTTTTAATGTTTATTAAACTTGCAAATAGTAGATATACATATTTCATATCTTGTTATAAATTTTAAAATTAGTTCATAAACTATAAAATTAGAAATTTCAGTTTATATTAAAAGTTGCGCTGCTCTTGATCTTTTAAAAACAAACAACTTTAGTAGGTAGTACGTTTAACTGCTAAAGTTGAGAATAATTTTTACTATATACTACAAAGCTGAAAAAGGAAAACTAAGAAATGCAATCAAACACTCGACCTAACTCCGAGAAGCTTAAAAAATTGCGATGAAAAATCTACAGCAACTTATCTATTTCTGCAAAACAGGGAAATTTATTAAAAAAAATTGAGTTTTACGGATTCTTTTGTATAATAAAGATAATTAATTTCACAGTTTTAAACTTTTCCTTCCTCCAACTTTTACAATCAACTAATAAAATGAAGTTTAGTTTTTCTTAAACTTCTGTGAAAACTAAAACTTTTTACAATTTTCCAACTTTATAGACACAGCATCGCTTGTTTTAGGTCTCCACGCCTAATAAATAAAAACTAATGCGATTATATAACATGAAAGCTCACCATAAATTTACCTAAAACTATAAACTAATTTAGTAATCTTCCATAAAGCTCCTTTTATTCGGCCCGCCTGAGCTTTTTAAATCAATTCTTTTTATTTTGCTAATTTGAATGTGTAAATAGAAATCACTAGTGCAAGATATAAAAATTTTAATTTCCGTTTTAATTCCGATAGATTCCTAAATTTTATCTTCTTTGTTTAAGCTCCCCAGGGTAGATTATTCCAGTTTACGGTGTCAATCATTCTGCATGTTGGATTTAATAAAAATGCTGATTAAAATTAAAATCAAAATCGATTTGTTGACATAAATAAATATTGCTCGATTTTTAATATTTCCCAAGGAATGCGGGAGCTTTCGAGCTTTGATTTAAAATTTGTTTAGTAATATGTAACATTTCTTTTCATTTCGAATTTTCATATTCCGCATGCCTAAACATTTAATTTTAATCTTGCAAATATAATAATATTTAATTGTTTCATCATAGCAGTTGATTACTAAATCGATTACCTATAAATTTTACAGTATAGAAAATCGTAAACCATGAAATTTTGTAAAAGCAAATAGCTGCAGTTTATTTCAAAACAGTTAACCTTAATTAAAATGCAATATTAATTTGAAATTGTTAACCACAAATTTTATTGACTTTATTGAATATTCGTTAATTAACAAAAAGTGAATTAAGCACCCGAATTACGCGGCTTCGACCATATGTGGCCTATAAGGTCATGAGTAATTTACCTAACCCTGATCAATTAACTTGAAACGTTGATGACCACAATTTGGTTCATCGTATGTTTTTAATTGAAATAACGTAGATTTATAAATATTTTAGTCGGAAAATTTACAAAAAACAGTTTTCACAGCAATTAATGCACTCAGATTTAAAAATTAACATAGTCAAAAAAAGGGTTTGAATTGGAAGTTTCCTGTAAAGTTTTCTCTTTTCCTAGTGACTGACGGTTTTTCTTTTCGCAAAAAGGCCACTAAACTGTAATAATGTAGATAGTACGAGAGGTAACTGCAGTAAATCTTTACTTATTGGCTGAAATTTTATTACTTCAATGAACATTGTTATTTCACATAATAAAGCAGATTTATAGTCCAGTCAATGACGGAAAACTATGGGAAATAATTCGTGTAGTTGCAAATTTTTGTACATGAGTAGGGGAGAGTGTCATGAACAACATAGTAAAAGTCCTGACCAGTGGGGGGTAAGCGTTGGGGCGGGGAGAGGGTTAAACATCACTTTTTCACGTTTTTCTTGAATAACTCGAAAACCGCGGTTTTTAGCAAAAAAGTCTCTATATATAAAATTAAACTACATAAAATTTCCTACAAAAAAGGTGTTTATCAATTTTTCTTTAAGTTAAATAGTTTGTGAGGCACAGGGGTTGGATTATTAAAATTGCTAGCTCGGTTTAGAACATCAAGAACCAGCGCTAACTTATTTATAGTTGAGCTATTTACAGTTATTAACACCCGATTTCTTTACCTTGAGATATCTATCGGATAACAAATCTTCCCGACAAATTAATCAAGAAACCAATCGGACAACCGCAATTCAAATTCAAAAAAACAAATTAAAATTTGATTGGTTACTTAATTAATTTGTTGGGCGGATTTAAGAAAGGACGATTCGAATTTAGCGGTTTTTCCTGGCAAAATTTGTAAAATTATAAATTTTCTATCTTCTCCAAGTATACTAAAAGAGTGGAAATCCTGCGATATGCACTGGAGAGTGTTCCACACCCCCCTGACCCCCGGTTCACAATTTTGACTTTATACTTTTACAATTAACTTTCAAAGCAACAAAAGAGTCAAAATTGTAAACCGGGGTCTGGGGGGTGTGGAACACCCTCCAGTACATATAATAAAATTCCCACTCCTCTAAAATACTTACAAAAGAGAGAATAACTTTACAAATTTCGTCAGAAAAAGCTGGAAAATTTTTTGTTTTTGAACAAAAGTGAGGGAAATTAAAACATTCGGCTAACTTTTCCAAGTATTCTAAAAGAGAGGAAATCCTGCGATATGTACTGGAGGGTGTTCCACACCCCCCCAGACCCCCCGGTTTACAATTTTGACTTTTTGGTTACTTTGAAAGTAAATTGTAAAAATATAAACTCAAAATTGTGAACCGGGGGGTCTGGGGGGTGTGGAACACCCTCCAGTACGTATCGCAGGATTTCCTCTCTTTTAGAATACTTGGAAAAGTTAGCCGAATGTTTTAATTTCCCTCACTTTTGTTCAAAAACAAAAAATTTTCCAGCTTTTTCTGACGAAATTTGTAAAGTTATTACTTTATGGTGGAACACCCTCCAGTACATATAATAAAATTCCCACTCTTCTAAAATACTTACAAAAGAGAGAATAACTTTACAAATTTCGTCAGAAAAAGCTGGAAAATTTTTTGTTTTTGAACAAAAGTGAGGGAAATTAAAACATTCGGCTAACTTTTCCAAGTATTCTAAAAGAGAGAAAATCCTGCGATACGTACTGGAGGGTGTTCCACACCCCCCAGACCCCCCGGTTCACAATTTTGAGTTTATATTTTTACAATTTACTCTCAAAGCAACCAAAAAGTCAAAATTGTAAACCGGGGGGTTTGGGGGGTGTGGAACACCCTCTAGTACATATCGCAGGATTTCCTCTCTTTTAGAATACTTGGAAAAGTTAGCCGAATGTTTTAATTTCCCTCACTTTTGTTCAAAAACAAAAAATTTTCCAGCTTTTTCTGACGAAATTTGTAAAGTTATTAATTTGGAAGTTAATTGTAAAAATATAAACCCAAAATTGTAAACCGGGGGGTCTGGGGGGTGTGGAACACCCTCCAGTACATATAATAAAATTCCCACTCCTCTAAAATACTTACAAAAGAGAGAATAACTTTACAAATTTCGTCAGAAAAAATTGGAAAATTTTTTGTTTTTGAACAAAAGTGAGGGAAATTAGAACATTCGGCTAACTTTTCCAAGTATTCTAAAAGAGAGGAAATCCTGCGATATGTACTGGAGGGTGTTCCACACCCCCCAGACCCCCCGGTTCACAATTTTGAGTTTATATTTTTACAATTAACTTTCAAAGTAACCAAAAAGTCAAAATTATAAACAGGGGGTCTGGGGGGTGTGGAACACCCTCCAGTACATATCGCAGGATTTCCTCTCTTTTAGAATACTTGGAAAAGTTAGCCGAATGTTTTAATGTTCAAAAACAAAAAATTTTCCAGCTTTTTCCGACGAAATATGTATTACTTTGTTAATACATATAAGTTATTATAGTTATTACTTTGAAAGTTAATTGTACAAATATAAACTCAAAATTGTAAACCGGGGGGTCTGGGGGGTGTGGATCACCCTCCAGTACATATAATAAAATTCCCACTTTTCTAGAATATCTAGGAAAGAGAATAATTGTACAGATTTCGTCAGAAAAAGCATATTATGCTTACCAAGTTTTAATTTTTTGTTTAAAATTTAAAATTTCCCGGTTTGGATTAATATTGGATAAATATTTTTAGTTCTAATCTTAGTTTAATATATTTTGGTAAAACATTGGTAAAAAAATCTACCAATCAGAGTGAACACCCTCCAGACCCCCCGGTTTATAAATTTGACTGTATATATTTATATTATTTTTATAATTAACTTTTAAAATAACACAGAAAGTTGCTAAACTCCGTAAGCAGTAAGCAATTAAATAAATTAAAATAAATATTTATTCATTATATACGACTGAAGATCGGAAATAACCGTGAAATAACGTTATATCATATTATGAAATTTTCATAATTTTAAATATCTTTAGTCCAGACCTGTGATGTGATAATTATGTCTCATTTTAATTTTTTGAATTATTGAATTTTTACGTATTGTGTAATTCTTATTTTTTAAATTTAACCATAAATACATACTATATACCACAAATTGACTTAAAATTTTTATTTTGGGTTCATTTCTGAATAAATATGCTTTCCAAGGCTTAATTTTTTCTAGCCGAAGGTTAAACTTCCCTCATTTTTGTTTAAAAATTTTAATTTCCCAGTTTGGATTAATATTCTTAGCCTTAATTTAATATATTTTTAGGTTGGTAAAGAAATCGACCAATCAGAGTGTTTCTTTTTTCACCAAAAAATGACACGCAGGAGCAGCAGCAATTTTAAGTAGTAGGATTAAAATACCATTTTTAATAATCTGTGATGTTTCCACCCCCTTTATATCGCTAACTATTTACTATAGAGGAAAAATTAATAAAAGCATTTTTGTAGGAAATTTTATGTAGTTTAATTTTATATATGAACACATTTTCGCTAAAAGTCGCGATTTTCGAGTTATTCAAAAAAAACGAGAAAAAGTGACGTTTAACCCCCTCCCCACCCCAACGCTTACCCCCTATCGGTCAGGACTTTTAGTATGTTGATCATGACACTCCCCTCTACCAATGTACAAAAATTTGCGACTACACGAATTATTTTCCCTATTCGAATCTTTTTGGCCTTCGTTGAATTAGCGTCGGCGCTAAAGTGAAACAATTGCTTTCACAAAAAGTATAATTTTCAATTTGATAATGGAATGTGATAAACCTGAAGTTTCTTCATATTTATTTTATTTTCTGGTTTTTTTAATTTTATTTTTATAGTTTTGTATTTAAATAAGTTAGATGTTACTCTCTCTTATCCGAACCGTGCTGAATCGGCTATCCACCCCTAACATAAGTGGTTTTCAAATCAAATTCGCTTATAAACAGATATGGACCCAGAGTTGTTATTGGCACTTTTACAATTTATAAGAAATGTTATCTTGGTCACAATTTTTATCGTCGATTTCTATTAGCCCCAACGAGGCACTTCCGTGCCATTGGCTCTCAACTATCCACATTTTGGCACCATCCAGTGGAATTTTCTTGGCCACGGTGTTACAATCGCCGGTTTTCTTACCTTCTTGGTTATCATAACTCATAGTTCTAATTCATCGCTAAATATCTCAGTTATCAGATTAAGAGCTTAACGCAATCATTCATTTCGGTTGCTATTATTTTAGTAAATGTTGTAAGATAATCAAAAGTGTTTTAGGTGTCAGAACCGCTCTCATTAAACTGTGTGCTATTTATTATTCATTAGAGTAGTTTACAATAAACACAAATATTTACTCAATTAAAAACCTCCTACCCCATCGATCCTTGAAATCACTTAAGGAGGCTGTCAAGTGGATATCGCTCAATAATTCACGAAATTAACCAGTTCAGGGATGTCCAAGATTATATCTAACATAAAAATTTATAAACCTACACAGCAGAATTTGCAGTGATTCAAACACAAATTCGCAAAAAAAATTGTTACTCCTAAATTCTTAACCTTTTTTGATACCGCTATTGTAACAGCTTGTCAACGACATAAAGAAAATATAGATTTTAATAAGTTGGCGCCACAATTCATAAAGCCGGAAAATTTTACTGTTGGACGTGTTTCCAAATCATCTAATCTTATGATTTTCTAACATTTGGCTTATTTAAAAAAGCGACCCGTTTTCACGTATCAATAAAGTCTAAGTTATTAAACTGCTTTATAACAATTAAATTTTTGATTCAATAGCCAGTTTAACTCGCATGTGTAACACAAAGTTATCAAATAGTGATCTTTAAATTCGCCCAGCATAAATTGGCGTTTTGCCCAATTGCGGTTGTTTTTCACTTCGGAACAAACATCAAGAACAAAGATATGTATAATTTTGTTTGTACACACATAAAATATTCAAGGACCGATAGATACTACATAAGGAAACTCGACGAGAAAAACTTGAAACCGGCAGCAAAAGTCAAATAATATTAAAATTTTCCAGCATTTCCACAAGTCCAAATATTTTCGGTGTATCGATCGGTTCTAATTAGGCTACCCATTTACGTTAAGATTAAGCGGTGTTCATTTTTCCAGCTAAAATATTTAGGTTTTTGGGTCAGAGTAATCAAATACTGGAAGAATTCTCGGGCTTTTTAAATGAAATCCAAAGTTTTAGTATGTATCACACAAACTTCAAAAGAGCCTGACTGATGTGAGTTAGCTAGGGATAAACCACAACTATAACAGCAAAAATATCGAAGTGATAAAAAAGATGGAACGCGATTGGCTTAAAATTCAGACCCCCGTGATGTTCTTTAATACCGTCAGACTTTTGACGCTGTTTTCTCACAATCAGACAAAAGAATTTGGATGTTTGATTAGAAAAAGCTTGTGATATTAAATTTGAATTTAAAACGTAAAAATCAACGCTCGAGATTTTATATTGCTTCGTGTACCGACATATAAATTTAATTAACAATATGAATTTTTTGAGCCGTCGCGTCGCCGACGACGTCGACTTCTGATATTTAAAATCGTCAAACCTAACAACAAATTTTAATCCCGATTTCATATCATTATTTTATTGGATTTTTTTCTCCATGTTAAAATTATCATTTACACTGCAGATAACATCCATTGAGCATAGAAAAAAATAAATTGAAAGAAGAAATTGCGCCGATCAAATTTTCAGGAAAGCATGGAAATTATTATATTTTTCTCTCGTATTTCATTTTTTTCTAAATTTTGCTGCGCGAAATTGTGACAAAAAATTAATATAGCTAAGCTAAAGCACAATTTCAACTTTGGCGTTTAAGATATTCAAATGAATGACATCTTTTATTCCTTGTTAAAGTTGAAGTATTTATAAAATGTAAAATTCCGAATACCGTAAAATTTCTGAAAGCGTTAAATTATGGACATATTTAAGTAAGCAAGACATTTATTAAACTATTTAGCAATATAAACTTCAACTGACTGATAATCTGCAAGTCGAGCTTGACAGAAGGGAATTAAAGATTTCACTAAGTGACTGAGTAGGCAATGTAATTTTGTTTGCTTTAAATTACATTTCCGTTTCTTTAGTTTCTTTTTTATTTTTCTCTTATTTCCAGTTTATATTTACCACTTTGTTAATTTCGTGTTGCGTGTTTTTTTACGTCATGAGAATTTGTTATAAAATTTATTTTATGATAACCCGCAAATACAGTAAATTAAAGTAAGAAGTTCTTGTTTCAAATAAAGGAAAAATAAAGCTAGAGTAACGAGAAATGCATGGTGGTAAAATTGAAATATCATTTTGAGAAGAAAAGAAAATTAATTAATTGTTTTAATAGTTTTGTTGCAACTACAGAAAGTATTAGCCTTAAGGATCTCCGGAAACAACAGTTTGCTAAACAAAAAATTTGCTTGCACAACAAACAATAATAATTATATTGCAGAAGCTAAAGCATCGCAATCAACAGCTGCAGTTTTCTTATAATCTCAAATTTTTAAACAAATAGGAATTATCCTAGACAAATGGTGAAGTTTGAAAGGATCATATTGTTTGCCTTCGACCTCGATTACTTTGATGCTTACAGTGTCCGGTTTATATTATATTACGTTGATATCGATTACTTTTAAAAAGAAAAATCTTCGACGGCGACGGTTTAATAAAGCGTAAAAGTTTAATTTTTTTTACTTGCTATTAAGCATATTTTTACCGTTGGATTCTCTTTGTAATGAAGCACAAATTTTAAAATAAAAAACGCGCACGACAAGTTAACACTAATTTATTGAAATTACAACTGAGAACATCGCAACAATTTATTATTCATGAAGTTAATTTATGCATATATGCAGCGACAGACACCGAGTACAGTGCGAATAATAGTCATTTTTTAGTAAAGGAAGAGTCTCGGAGTATTTCGCTCGTCAATAATTTTTATAATAGTTGGATATGATGCGAGAATATCGCTTGTAGCTACTTTCCGTTAAATTTTTCATATCATGCATAAAAATCAAACCAACGGTTAAGCAAGAAGATGGCAGCCAGCAGTAAAGTACTTTACTGCCGCTCTCCGCTATCCTGAGAATTCTGCAGGATTTATAATCATTCAAGTTAAAAGCTTGCTTGCAAAACATTTGCTTTAAAGCAAAATTTCATCAAGCTCAAAGATGAGTTTTATGGAATTTAACGATAATAATTATTATTATGATCAAAAATAAACTGATTTTCATAAAATTGGCAATTAATTATTGATGTTTTTGATGTTGTCCTGATAAGATTTAATGTAGACTAAAAAATTTATTTTGAAATTTAATTTCAAAAAAAGTTTCAGAATGTTAATCTCGTTGTTATCTGACGAACCGTATAAATGCCAGGAACTGCAGTCATTCCAGTTCAATTCTATTTCTTTTGAGATTCAATTTAATTAACTCAAAAGATCTTTAAATTTTTTGATTTAATTTAAAAATAATTTACAGAATGAGAATTTCATTGTTAGCTGACCAACCGTATAGAAGCCAGAAACCGCGGTCATTCAAGTTCCACCTTGTTTCTTTGATTAAACAATATAATATTATTTTTCTCCAAATGTTTGAAACACTGTACTTAATGAAATGTAATTTATTATGAGTCCCTAATAATTAGATTAAAACTGCAGATTTCAAACTTTAATGTGAAGCTAAAACATTAGATCCAGAGGAAGACGGTGGGGGAGACCACCCCCTTAAAGATCAAAAAACATCAATTCTTTCACTAAAAATGTTAATTTATTGAAAAACAAAATATAAATTTATTTTTGTTACTAGTACTTTTTAGTTTGCCGCCCCCTCCCCTATGGTAATTGTCTGGATTCGCTGTGATCCGGAGTGCACTAGAACGCACAAATACAAGCTTTTCACTCAGTTTTAACCAGTTCTCAAGTTAAACTCATCTCGAGCGGTGTTGGTACGTTATCGAAAGAATCTTGACTTAGAGCTCCAAGTTCTCAAGTTGATCTCAGCTTGAAAGATGTTAGTTGCACCATCAAGGTGGTTTTGATTTGGGGTCTCGAAACAAACTTTTGATGGTTCTCGTGGATGCGGTTTACAAGCTTCTCGACAACTGTTGAAACGAGTTATTCAGTCACAGGTTTTCAAAGCAAACTATTAGCCGCTCGATTTGACGAATTAACAAAAAAATTGTGCTGAAAACACGATCGATTTTAGTACGTCGTTTTCGATAGGTGCCTTATTTTGGAAGTTTTGTTAAGAAAAAAAACCTTGGTACGCTTACCAAACTGAGCGACCTAATGAGGCGTAAGGAAAGTTTCTTACAATTGGCGCCCGAGCAGGGGTTATGCACCTCAAATACACAACTTACTGTTTATGTATTTCTGTTAAAAGAACAGAGGCGGAACTACCGGGGTGCGGTAGGTCCCCTGCTAAAAGGGCCCCCAGTTGTACTGTGACCTTTTCAATCTTCTAATGTTAGAAGAACTTCCGTACCAGGAATTTTACTATATTCTGTGGGGTGTTCCACACCCCCCAGACCCCCC
The DNA here is from genome assembly GCA_958510845.1 of Cantharis nigra. Taxonomy (NCBI): domain Eukaryota; kingdom Metazoa; phylum Arthropoda; class Insecta; order Coleoptera; family Cantharidae; genus Cantharis; species Cantharis nigra. The sequence goes on along the minus strand of OY294030.1, from coordinate 43,860,328 downwards.
GGTGAGAGTTTTCACGACGCCTAGGTATATGCTTTATAAATATGTACTAAAACTTTTTGTTTGTAAACAATAAACGATATGTAGATGTATTTGTTTAAAGAGGATAAAAAGTTTTCATATGGAGGTAAATCATAAAAAGTACACACACACACCATTGGGTTTTCAAACCGGGGGGTCTGGGGGGTATGGAATACCCTCCAGTGCACTAGCAATTATAGTTAAAGGATTTTCCGTTCCAGAAATTTAACTTTCTAAAAGGTTTTACAATTACTATGTTTTGAGGGGTGTTCCACACCCCCCAGACCCCCCGGTGCGAATTTTTACGGTACATGATGTGTGAATAAGAAGGTGGATGTGAATTAAAGGTGGGCATGGTGATTGTAATATTTATGTCTTTGGCCGGTCAATGACGTTAATGGCCATTGATTGGACAATGACGATAGTATAGTATAATTACTATAAGGAACAGCAAAGTGGCGACGCACTTCAATCAGGGACAATATTACTTGTCATGCCTCAACATGCCTCATGCTTCAAGGCCTCAACAGCGTACAGGGATTTTTATTTAATTAAAACAAACGATCATTTTAAGGTAGATCCGTGATATGTCAGCCAAAGTGGCCCGAAGAAAAAATTAATTTAATTTAATTCATTCATTTTACGGTGGATTTGCCGTGGTTGCGCCAGCCAAAACTGAAAGAGTGATAGTAGATTCATCATTGCCCACCTTATATTGGGCATTAACGTCAGTGCCTGAACAATGATGTAAAAACCACATATGACATTTTTATTGTCAACATCGCCCAAAATGCATGGTCATTGACATCATTGGCCGGTCAATGACGTCAATACCCAACTAAGCTGGGCATTGACCTTTTTGTCCGGCCATTGACGTTAATGGCCGAATTGTCATCATTGACAGTAACATATACAAATGACGAATAAATATATTTGTTTTATATATTTGGGGGAATAAATATGTTATGTATTTTAATATTATTATTAATATTTTAATATTATATTTTAAAATTTCAACAAAACGAAACGTAGTAAATTTTGTTGTTTTCTCAACGCTCATGGGTGGGGGGTTGATATCCTGTTGTATCTGCCTTGGCAAAAAGAAATAAAAGAATTAATCTATGGTATTCTAAAGATTTCCTAAATTTCCCAAGATTTCCTTGGGAAGAAAATAGCATTTTTAAGTTTTACTAAGATTTCATAGAATTTATTTGGATTTCTTTTCACTTTTGTATATCGCGATTTTTCCAGTTAGTACAAAACTAAGGAGAAATCGCCGGAAAAATTGTGTGTACTAGTAAATGGAAATCTGAAGAAATTCTGAAAAATTCCAAGACATCTCAAGAAACAGATTCTTAGAAAATTTGTAGAAATATAGAAAATCTCAAGAAATCCATATAAATTTCAAGAAAATCTTAGGAAACTTGAGAAAATTTTAGTAAATAGGAAATCGAGAGAAATGCAGAAAAAAAGCAAAAAAACATTGTCTATAATATTCTAGATTTCCTCAAATTTCCCTTTAGGTTTGTATATGACAATTTCTCCATCATTTTTCCACTTATTAGTGAAAACCGAGCGGGAAATGTTAAGAAATCCCAGACAATTTTAGAAAATCCATAAAAATTTCACTAATTTTACAATTAGGAAATGTAGAAAATTAGAGGAAATAGAAAATTCTAGAAAATCTACATATATCCGCTCTTGTTTGGAAGGAATTCTTTGGAAATCACTGGAATTGCATGGAAATTGTCGGAATTTCGATTCCTGTATTCAAATTTTTATTTTGCCTTTTATAAAAGCAGGGCCCCCGTAAACAACTTCGCACACGGGTGCCTCACCTGCTTGTTACGCCACTGTAAAAGAATTTGATGGTAATAAAGTAAATTAGAGATAGAGAACAAGAAAAAAAGCAGTAGCACGTGCTTTAAATCTGAAACGTTAACCGCTCGGCTACCGGTTACAGCAATAAAAAAAATAATAAATATAATTTAAAAAAATAATAATTTCACGACCGAATGAAACCAAATACAATTTTTCGCTAGAGTACAATGTTAATATAAATATTGCAAACAAACAAATAAAATAAATAACTTCTCACAATTTAATATATTTTTTATCACTGACTGATAACTTCAATTATATTATAGAAAGTTATCAAAATATAAATCAAAAAGACGTACATATTGTTCGGAAAAACAACGAATAACAAAATTAAATGTAACAAAATCGAACATTAAAACGAAGTCAAAACACAAATATAATCACACAAAGAATTCCTTTGTGTCACATTCTTTGTGTGATTATATTTTTTGTGTTTTGACTCTGTTTAATGTTCGATTTTCTTACATTTCATTTTATATTTTTTTATTGTTTTTCAGACTTCCTGATTTTACACTTGATAACTTCCTATAGTTTTATTGGCGTTGTCACTCTGATGATGTGCATGAAGCACAAAACCTGTCAGTGATAAAAATATTTGTTAAAATTATCAAAAGCAGTTTTATTTATTCTAACAAAAACTGTTCACTTGAAATATTTAAGTGTGCGGTTGCGTAAAGGAATGAAAGTTTTCACCGGTTTTTATTTCAACGTAAAATATGGCAATTTTGTGCAGTTTTCCTTTGTCAGTTAGTGTAACTTACGAGTTTTTCTTTAAGGTGAGACATGCATATTTGTAAAAGTCACCGAAAATGTCGAAACAAAAAACTTAGAAAGTTTACGTTTCGGTTATCAAACATTCTCACTTTGAATAAAATTATGAAGTAAGTCTACGTTTCTTTTATAAATAAAAAACGTTTAAAAATACGAACAGATATGTCGCATTATTTTGAAGGATCTTTCGTGTTTCCGGAAAATTCTTGCCTCTAGGAAGTGTAAGTTTTAACAATTTTGTAGAAAATGCTGCATGGAAATCCATATTTTATTAAATAAAATTTATGAAACTGTCTGAGTTTATTATGTTGTATTACACGATTACCTAAATAACAATAAATTAAAAGATTGTAATTTAAAATAATACTGTAAGCTTTTCAAAGAATAGTTGTTTATTATGAAAAGCTAATTAAAGAATTTCCTTTTTTTTAAATAGTGTTAATTTGAATTTTAAATTAAAAATAACAATGTAATCAAATCTTGAGAAATTCTTGAAATTTACTTAAAATATTAAAATTCTTTAATACTTTTTAATTTAAATTTAAATTTTTAAAAACTAACGTCATCGGGAGCTAGACTCTGTGTTGCCTTATTGTCTCTGAGATAGTTAATTAATATTAATTAATAAGTTAATCGATATTTTTACTTGTCCTGGGTTTCCTGGTAAGAAATTATCATATACATTCAGATACCAAATTGTATGGTTTGGCCTGAAAATTTGAAGAATTTATTTTAATGCAATGGTATCTGCTGAAAGATGATCGAAGCGCTTTAATAAAACTCGTATGAATTTCTACCCACAAGAATTTATTAATAATTTGTTTAGAATTTGTATAGAAACTCAAAAACGTTCATACCGACAACATAATATGATTAATATAATTATAAAAATAAAATCTAAGGGTAGAAGCAAAACAGTCTAAATGCATTTTCATGGAAAATCCAAAAAACCTTGTGGTTTATATACTTTTTTGACGTTGAAAAATTTCAACTTTTCGAACAATAAAAGTTCACAAATAATGTGAAAACTTGTGAACATTATTTGTGAAAACTTAAAACATTTTTGTTCTGAAAAGTGTGAATGCATTTTTGGTTTTCTAAAATATTGATATAGTCAAAAATTTAAATATTGGAATAAAATAAAAAAGAACATAAAACCACTTTTTACTTCTCCATCAAGCTAAGATAGGCCCGACAAAAAATTGTATTTCAACTATTTATATCAATGTTTTTACCTGGAATGTAAAATATACCTAGGGCATCCATTTTTGATGGATGATGTAGAAAAAGAAGATAAAACTGGGACAAAGGCAATGAAATTGTTATCGTAATGTAAAATCAGAAATGGATCCTTTAACGATTTTGCTCATTAATCATAAAAATTCAAACTAAAATTTCCTGCTATATATGAAATCAGATTAAATTGAACATCGCGAGAACTCAAATGCCGGCTTATGAAGGATTTTCCTCATTATCCACGTGATCGGTCTGCCTTTGATTAGTTAGTCGCGAATTCAGCCCAACATTCCCCGATATATATGCAGGTATTTCTGGAAGAAGTTCTATCAACAATAGTTTCACGTATTTCTGAACTTACATAATAAAATCAATAATGCATAAAAGTGATTAATTACCAAAGCCAAGTTGACATCGCTTCTTGCTGCGAGTTCATTGTTATTAACGACGCAATGTTCGAACTACTGTGTCGGGAAGAACATATAAATCATGCAAATGTGCACTAATCAATTTCCTTGATTATTTGTACAACTTTAAAGCAAAAAATTTTTTCAAAAAATTACAAGTCGCCGATAGATTTGCGAATTTAAAATTAAATCTTACTTTCGAATCATTTTTGCAGCATCCCGAAATCGACAAAGAATTTTCATTCCGTGAAGCTCAATTTCCATTATAAAGTAAAATTAATAAAAAAAAAATTATTAGGTATTCTAGCAATAAAATGCAAAATATCGTTTTGCCGTCTAAAATTTTGTTACGTTCCTTTGTTGGACAAAAATTCCGCACGTTTCACATTCTGGTCGGCTAAACTTGTCCGAATTTTTTCAGTTTATTTTCAGCAAAACAAAAATTGCTTTAATAACAATTTAATTATTTTGCAATTAAATGAATGTAATATTTTCCTTCTTCCTTTTTCGTATTGTTTTGCCGGGTTTGTATAGTCTGGAATTATTATGCATAAAACAAATTAAACTAATTTCATGTTTTCTGTAAATTCATTTAAAGTTTAGATTAAATTATTCAGGGCTGATTATAGAAGGTATTTTATTTAAAATACAAATCGGCAGGAACGCGATAAATATATGCGTAAATTTTGAATTAAAACTTGTCGGGTTGTGAAAGCTATGACTTTGGGAAAATTAAATTAGGTTTGTTGTAACCTACAATAACTTTTAAATTGGATAAATTAATTTTTAATCTGTTTTCCAGGCTGCAATGTGACCGAAATGCGCCGCATAAAAGTAAACACAGTAAGATGAGTGACTGCATTAATTTTAACTTAGCTTAATTAATTGTTTAAAAGTTATAAAAAACTGTTGTTTGCGAAAAATCGGTAAGAAAAGTGTCAACAAGTGGTGCATTAATACTTCATTAGTGTGAACGTTTTCGTTACTACTTTAATTTTATTAAATTGGAGTGAACTCCCTTTCTGACAAAAGTTATATGTTGGGAAATTCAATTAATTGCAAGCAAATCTTCCCTAAGTTAATATCGCGGTAAAATCGAAAGATATATTTACGTAAAAATACTTGGTGTTTCATGACGATTTTCATTGTGAGTAAGTAACACGAATTTTTTAAATCTACCATGCGGGAAATTCGTTTCATCTCGAGGGATTAATAATTAAAATAAATGTAAGTTCAAGCTTGGCGTGTACAGTATTTTTATGGCGTTATGATTGTTATATAAGTACTATGAATAAGTTATGACCCATAAAATATTTTTTCTTATACGTAAAGCTGTAAACAGAACAGAGAACAAAATAACAAAGGTATGAATTTTGCCAAGTTGTTATCTCGAAACTGTTTCTATCTCTTAAAATAAACTGTATAACCAAGTTGGAAGTTTGGAACAAATAAACCGGAGCCACGAGTTGTAAACAAATTATAAACCTTTTAAAATAGACCAGAAAGCCCTATTCAATTTTATAATTAACTCACCTTGTAAGCCTTCCTGTGCTGACTGTTGTTGGGATGGAGCTGCGATTGCAAATCCTATTATCGTCCAAATAATTACATATTGTATCCAATATTGAAACGACATTGTTCAGTATTGAATATTATCCATAGTTACAAATCACGGAAACCACATTCACTACGATTGTTTACCACTCCGTTTTTAATAAAACTGAAATTGAAAGGGAGAAAAGTATAAAATTTCTAATAACTTGCTCGCAGAGGTTTTCATTGTCCACGAGTTGTCTAATGGATCGGTAAACAAAACTTTGGTCTAAATATTGCTTGTTTATTCAGTTGATTAACTTTTTCGACTGCCGAAAATATCGTTTACAATAAATTCCCCAAAATTAATTTGAAGATACCTTCGTTCTGGCAATAATTTCGGAACAAATTTTAAACTAAGCATTAATATTTGTGGCCTAATAACTGTTTCGAGCAGTTGACATTTAAATCCTTAGTTTACGATTGTAATCTCGAAACAATTCTATACCCAAAACTTTTTCGCATTCCACCTAAATGGGGTCGTTTAAGGAAAGCATCCCCGGAATCAAAAATTAAACCAATTTAATTAAATAATACCATTTTGCTTAGCTGTTTTTTCAGTTACTAAATTTTGTTAAATATTTTTGGGTTTTTGTTTGAGTCTTAACAAACAAGCTTTGATAAAATTGGTTTGTAAATTTAGATACTGTCGATCTTTGAGTTATTTCGACGAAAGCAAAGAGCTAGCGCATGGAGCTAATGTATATTAGTAGATAATAATTTGTTTGTTAACTCAAACTAAGCCTGGTGTAAAAATAATTAGATTAAATACGATTTTCAAGTAAAACTATTATAATTAGTGGTTGTTTGGAAATTTCAATTAAATTTTCGAATTCGTTAAATAATCAACAAACCAAGTTTGTAGGAATGGCTAGAATTGAATAAACTAACTTCGGAGTTAAAGTTTCGCAAATGATTCGGCTCCGTTTCGATTCCAATTTAATGTATTATAGTAAAAAGTGATTATAAAAGTTACAGAATGCCGTAATAATTAATTGTAAGCTTATTAGCATTTTAAGCCTAACGTGGAAGACGTACAGCAAAGCACACACGCACGCATAATTTCTAGCTCCTGATTTGATTGCCTATCACAAAGGAAAGCTTTCTCTAAGTAAACTAATTTGAAAATCTGGAGAAGGCACTCGTAATCGAATAATTTATTTTATCGTACTAAAAACGTGACGTTTGATATTTAAAATTGTATCAAAATTGCCTAAAACGAGCATTATAATATGTAGTAGAGCATTATAATTAATCTTTTTAATGAATTCATCGGCTAACAAAACGCACACGACGACATATTAACGCAGGTATAATTGCCATTGTTAAATTTAATATTTAACTTTTGTATTCTAAAACTCACTTAAAAGTGAAGGTGTTTTGTGTTTATTGTTGTAGTATTACCATGCACAAAAACACAAAAGCTTGAGTTATAAAGGAGCTAAAAATTATAACTATTAATTTTAATTCAATTATAATTTTATTCCTTCCGCAAGGGATTCGTACAAACATATTTATTACACCCAACTAAAGCACAATAATAAGTTACCGTAAATTCCTTTAATTTTTCTTAAATCAGAAAATAGGTCTTTTATTCCCAGGGGCCGACGAATTTAACCAAGCAAGAATCGAGCACTCATAAGATTCGGCTCAGAACTCATATCTTTTTATTATGGTTTAAAAAACTAAAGAAAAAATGTCAAAACACCAGCGAAAGTGTCAATTCGTCCAAAGTGAGTAGGGATCCCCAAATATGAAACACTTAAAGATTATTTGAAAAATTTTCCGTTCGTTCCCATCGCTCCTCAAAAATTTAGAACGTTGCTGCGGTGAAATTGAATTAAATAAAATTTTCCAAGTTATTTTACATTCTAATTTTTCATTGAAAATATTACGCAGCCAGCCTTAATGACGCATTAGCGTAATTAACAAAAACTTTCTTTTCAGAAGAAACCTAGAAAGCAGCTTTGTCTATGAATTTCTAACGAGAAGCTATCCGCACTTATACCATCGTCCTTTATTAGGCCGATAAGGCCGAGAAGAAAATTATCTAAATTTATCAAACAAATGATATAGAAGGAAGCCGGAATTGTACTCATTGTTTTAGCGAACACCAGCAACAACTAATCAAGTTGACCTATTTGATTAGCTATAATGACAAAAGAGATGGGAGTTCAAAAAAGGAGCACCCCAGATAGTGCCTAACGACGTAATCAATCCAATAGAGCAAAATTGCGTTGCCGACAGTTACAAAAGAAAGCTGCAGCAAAGAATTTGGATAATGAAATAAAAAGTTAAGCGTAAAATATGGAAAATCTTAAGAAATGGCGAATTTTCCAATCTCTTTAATATTTTTGGGTAATTTGGAATTAGGGGTTGTAACAGATTTCCCTACATGATAACGCGCAGTAAAATTCTTATCTGTTTGTGCTTATTTAGCATCATCAACTCTGCTAACGTACATTAGGGATTGGCGATTTTGTTCGCCAACCCTCGAGATAAAATCGAACAAAATAGCAACTTCACCTTTTAGAATTTTAATTAAGAGGAAAATTTGACACCACCATTGCACGAATTTCCTTGTATTTTATTAGAAAACTTTAAATAGTCGTCGTATTTGCCGTAGAAACTTGTAAAGATCCCCATTTAAAATCTTAATTCTTTAAAAAATGTACCCCTACAACTTTGCGACCTTTTATAATTTACTCGGAAGCGCAAAAGTGCGGAACTTAACAAAACGAATAGCCCATTGTGTAAATTAAGGACAACCCTGCATTACCGCTTTAAGTTGTTTTGAGTATTTAAGAAATTCAACGTTCAACTTCTTTATTATTCCAGAAAATTTTATTTAATCTCAAAAGAATTCCGAATGCAAAATTTAAAACAACATAATTTTCGTATTTTGGTTTAACAAGATTATCGTCGATATAATCACCACAACGTTCATTATTTTAATAAAATTTCATATTTTCACTTTAAAACGAGACGATGAAAATGGGCGTAGGTAGTTTAGGTAATTAAGTTTGACTTTCGTAAAAACAAATCCAATTAGAAATTTTATAGATTTTCAAAATTAAATTAAAATAATTAGCAAATAATTTACAATAATGAAAAGTTTTTTGAAACTTTTTGAAAAATTACTATTTGTACCTTTTTATAATTTATTTATTAATTTGCTTAGGTTTAGAGCACACATCCGCACTACTTAAACTAACAATAGTTTATTTTTTAAAATGCGCGTTAAAACAGATTTAAATAATGAACTCGAAAATTTGAGGCGTCTATCGCGTATGTTCAAATGATACTGGCGCTGGATTTGAGCGCTGCGGCGTCGGTTAATGCGCCTGTCCACGTCCGCGAAACTGGAAAACGTACAGTTAACGATAATAGGGAAACTGATGAGATATGCAAGTCGGAAACGGAAAGATTAGAGATCACAACAACAAACTAAGTGCTTAAGAAATTAGAACTCACGCTTTCGATTTGAATGGAATATCGGATTCAAGTCCAACTCTGTTGAGGTAAGAAAATGGTGGAAAACACCAGTTTTAATACGAAACTGAAACATTTTTTTTGTAACAATTTCAGAATTATTCTCTGAAGTTGCGCGGTAGACTGCAGAATTTTTGGTATTCTTGTTAAAAATGTTGATATCTTTCATTATGCGACGACGTACAAATTTTCACAGTTTCATTGTGTGATATAAAAACATTATGCGTTTCACATACAGACTTTAATTTCCGAAAGTCGTCGATCAAAACTAAATCACTCAAAATAAAGTGAGGTATCTCCCACTTATTTTCTTTTAATATACTATGTATTTCCTTATTACATTTCGGGTATTTTGTAAATTACATCAAATAATTTTCTTTAACTTTGAGGAAGAATTTGTTCTGAAAGAGTGAAAGATGCCAATTTAATCTTAAAAATTTTAGTTTTTCCAATGTTCATCAAAAATATAAAATTTGCCAAGTCCGGAGTGGGCTCATAAAAACATGAAACTACATATTTTAAATTTGTTTTAGTTTCATTATCACGCTGAAGATAACTTTGTATTTTAGCAAGCAGTTCCGAGAGCTTGGATTTGTTTATAATAAAAACTATATTTCATATTAAAATATATTTTTCTGGAATTGTGAAGATTATCTAGCAACAGATTTTAATAACATGTTCCAAGCAAGTAAACTATCTTTAACCGAATATTCGTGTTAATAGTTCGAAATAATAATTATTAAGTGGTTTAAACTAACAATTAATGTACTACCGAGAACTTGTTATTATAGCATAGTTACAAATAAAATAAAATTACAATTGCAATCCAAAGATATTATTGCTATTAATTAGATTCGTTACCCTTTGTTCTATTTGTTATATTCAATTTTTTACAAATACATCGTTAAAATATTGTCAGCTTCCTTTTAATAATAAATAATTTATATTTTATGAAAGATATTAACCAGATCAATATTTTAAAATAACAAAAAAAAAATTTTTTTCCTTCATCCAAGGTATATATTTACGAAATTAAGTTTTATTTAAATGAATTGCAATTTGTTGTTTTGATTTTCATTTTAAATTGAATTCCGTCATTCAAACGTAATCCAAATAAAATTTGAAGTAAATGATAACTGACTGATCTGCTTTTCGTATTAACTTCAAAAAAAAAGTCCACTAGATTTTCTACTTTGAATTATTTAGTAAAACATGAATATACCAAATATCTGTAAGTAATATAATATTTATAAAAAAAACATCTGGCCCGGGAGGCTATTTTATTCAGTGGCGTAACAAGCAGGTGAGGGACCCGTGTGCGAAGTTGTTAACGGGGGCCCTGCTTTTATAAAAGACAAAAAAATTGTATACAGGGCTCGAAATTCCGACGATTTCCATGCAATTCCAGTGATTTCCAAAGAATTCCTTCCAAACAATAGCGGATATTTAGACGAGTAACTACCACCCCCCTATTTCATTTTATTAAATATTTAAAAAAATATATAGATGAGTTTTTTATTTTTCAATATTTTGAGATTGTCTAAATTTCCTAAAATATCCTAGAATTTTCTGGGATTCCCCACTTCACCAGTTTTTTTGGATATTTTTCTAAGATTTTCCAAAATTTTCTATTTTTGCTAATTTTCTACATTGCTTAATTGTAAAATTAGTGACATTTTTATTGATTTTCTAAAATTTTCGGGGATTTCTTAAAATTTCTCGCTCGTTTTTCACTAATAGGTGGAAAAATGATGGAGAAATTGTCATATGCAAAATTAAATAAAAACTTGAGAAAATCTAGAATATTATAGACTATCTTTGCTTTTTCAATTTTATGAGATTTCATTGGCTTTAAATTTTTCTAGTTTCCCAAGATTTTGAAATTTCTCTGGATTCTTTGAGATTTTCTACATTCTATAATTTTTCTAAAAATCTGTTTCTTGAAATGTCTTGGAATTTTCCATAATTTCTTCAGATTTCCATTCACCAGTACACAGAATTTTTCCGGCGATTTCCCCGTAGTTTTGTACTAACTGGAAAACCGCAAGGAAAATCCTGATATACAAAAGTGAAAAAAAATCCAAGCTAATTTTAGGGAAATTCTATGAGATCTTAATGAAACATTAAGAATGCTATTTTCTTCCTAAGGAAATCTAGGAATATTTAGGAATTCTTTAGAATACCTTAGATTAATTGTTCTTTTCTTTCCCTTTTTAATTTTCTGAGATTTCCTTGGCTGTTGGACCTCCTGCGATTTTCTAGAATATTCTAAATTTCCCCCTTTTTTAAGATTGCCCGGCAAAGGCAGATACAACAAGATATCAACCCTCACCCATGAGCCTTATGTTTTGTTGAAATTTTAAAGATATTAAAACATTATTTATTTATTTTATTTAAATATTAATTTTTTTTTAATTAAAAATTTGTAATTCCTTGTAAAAAGGATCTAAGCCTGGGATCCAAAAGTAAAATCAAAAATTCGATTTTGACAAAAAAATTAAAATCTGGGTGGTTTTAACTTTAATTGTGCACTGGAGAGTATTCCATACCTCCCAGACCCCCCGGTTTGAAAACCCAAAAGTGTGTGTATACGTTGTGTGATTTATTTTTGTAATAAAAATTTTTCGCTCTGTCAGAACAAATACATATATACGTCATAAGTATATAATTCATACCCCCAGTTTTATAGACCTAAATAAATAACAAAAACAAGTTTTAGGCACAAAAGGTGGATATTCATACATCATGTACTATAAAAATTTGCACCGGGGGCTGGAAGGTGTGGAACACCCCTCAGATCATGGTAATTGTAAGACCTGTTAGAAAGTTAAATTCCTGAAACGAAAAATTCTTTAACAATAATTGCTGGTGCACTGGAGGGTATTCCACACCCCCCAAACCCCCCGGTTTGAAAACCCAAAGGTGTGTGTGTACGTTGTATGATTTACCTTCATATGAAAACTTTTTATTCTCTTAGGACAAATACAAACAAAAAGTGTTACTGCATATTAATACAGCGTATATCTATGCGTCGTGAAAACTCTCACCGGAGGGTCTGGGGGGTGTAGAACACCCCACAGAATATAGTAAAATTCCTGGTACGGAAGTCACAAGTTTAATAGCATGGCAATCATTTGCACATAATTGCTGGTGACCTGGGGTATTCTATACCTCCCCAGACTTCAAATAACTAGCATCTAGTTGTGCATCTCCTATTTTTGAGACAGGGGGCCCACGTGCGTCGCACCCACCGCACCCCGGTAGTTCCGCCCCTGATTATATTGTTATTTACGTAGTTATAAACCAACCAACTGGTATACTCGCGTCAGATAAATCACAATTTCAAAATAGTAGGTTATTCATCTGAAACTGACATGACGTGCCAATTTTTAGTATTACAAGACGTCACTAACGTAAACAAGACGTACAAGTTCGAGTATAACCCTCTAGGCGGCCTGACTTCAACATTTTAGAACAAAAATTTTTAAGTTTTATGATGACGCCTCCAGCAGTTCAACGAATTTTAAAAGTAGTTCTGCAAAGAGAATGGAAACGAGAAAATCTTGAGAAAACTTTATTAAGTATTTTGCAATAGGCAATTACGATTGAGGTGGTTGTCCGGCGCTCGACTGCACTTTGAGATTAATTTGCAAATATATCTTTGTACAAAAAAAATAAAAAGTTTACTGATTGGAAAAAAGCTAGATTATATTTAAATATTTGTTGGGAAATTTTCTAATTTAAATTTGTATTTATTTTCAAGATAAAAAAATTTTAATTATAATTCTACTTTTTTAGTTTTCCTCATAATGAGAAAAGTTGTCTTCATTCTTTTTAAGCAGATATTTCATTTTTCAACAGTTTTATTTTGCTTGCGTATTTCCTGCAATATATTGACGTGTTTTATTTTAATTCAAGGTATTTCCCTTACGCGACGCTACTGGTGCCGGTCGATTTTGGAAGTAATCTTGCCGACTTTGTAAATAGCTGAAAAATTGTCATGAAAAGCCACATTTATACCTAATATTTTATAAATAATCCCTGTTTTATGGAGGGAAATCAATACTGTGGTTTAATTAGAAAAGTACAACATAAATTGCCCACTGTAAAAAATTAAGTAATAATTAAAAATCGCAAAATTTTTTCAGTTTTTGAAAACGCAATTTACGAAATTAACGTTTTCCCTAATTAATGTCCCTCATAAATGCGGTGTTATTGTTATTACATACACTTTTCTATTAATAACGTTAATATATCACACAAAAATAACATTTCAAATTGTCAATGACATTTACATAGGTTCAGCACTTGGGCATTATTAAAAACATCATACACTGTTAGCATATAAATAACAAGGGTTTCCAAGTTACAAACAGGATTATGTATTTTTCAAAAGTTATATTATACCTTCTGAATATTTTATTACCATCTAGTTGGCTTACTGCTTAGAAAGCCAACTAAAATGCATTTTTATATTATAATCTTAACATTCTTTAATTTCTACCATTATTTTTATATTTCAGATTCTTAAAGTTGGCAACTTGGCCTGATATCTCGTATATACGAAAGTATTGGCTAAATTATTAATTATCCACTTAAAAAGTTATATTTAGACCAACAAATGGTTAAGAACTTTCCAAAGTTTCATTTCTCCAGCTGTTTTATAATTAAATCAAGGTAAGAGCGGTCGCTAATGGTAAATAAATCATCAATTTGAAAAACAAAAATTTTCACTGCGAAAGCTTTTCTTCCGAAGGGAAGAACTGACGAGACGAAAGGCTGACAGGGTTTCACAAATTTTTCGCAAAAGTTTGTTGCATAAAATCAATACCTATGTTTGTTTTTATCAAATTTCAAATGATGTTGTAACGAAAAAGTCCCGTTTTCGTTATGAGGGCGCATTTTATTAAATTCGAATAAACTCGATTTATTGTATTTTAAACCTTTTAAACATTGAAGTATTTTACGTCGTGTCGAGAATTTGTTTTTGGGGAAATTAATCGACTAAAGTGTTGAAAGTTGCTTTAGTCGTGTTTAAATAAGACATACAAAGAATAAATATTCAGTTCACGAATGTTGTCGCCTTGTCGCTACCAAACTTCTCAGATATTAGCTTTACTTTTGTGGTGATGTAGGAGCTTATAAATTCTTACACATCCCCAGAATAAACAAAGATAATACTTTTATTTTGGCTTTAAAAAAACATAAAATTTATTTTATTGTTGAATTAGTGGTTTATTAAAAACGTGTGCTTGCAACTCAACGAGCAAGTTCATTTCGGTTCCGACGAAAAGCTCAATGTTTTTGAATTTTTAAAAAAATTTTTAAAAATTGTTACTTTTGCTCTTACCGAGTGCCAGATAAAATTTGTTTCGTTGCCAAAAGTTGAAGAGGTGACAGTTGGAGCCAATTTATATTTATATTTTTTTTCAGCTTCGATTCAAAATTCATTTTAGCGTCGAGAATACCCTGCTCGCCAGGAGTTTTATGAAAGGTAACCTGATATAAAAAGTTTTCTTTTGCGTAGTAAAATAGCTTGAAAATTTTGAAAATTTTTAAATTATATTTTTTATATTAGTTTTGGATTCCGACAAAAGACTGCTCCCACAATGACGTTTTAACTCTGTTTATTTTGCCAAAGCCGAATCATTCACTGCCACTGTTATCTGCTTTTTACGCAAGACAAATAAATATCTTTCGGAAGCCGAGGTTGAACTTTCGGTTATGTCGATTTTTAAACTAACATGTCATTTTTCATTCGTACTCGTATTAACTCCCATTGATCGAATTCATAACACGATCGGTTTCGCTGCACATAATTATCACGGCGTCATTTCTGCAAGTAGCATCCAAAGTCTAAAACACGAAGGGGGAGTGGCTAGTAGCGCTGCAATCGTTTTGCTTGCCAATCATGTCATTTGAATAATCGTTTTCTTGTTTCTGATTGATCGACTTCTAGTTCGCTTAATTTCCGTAGTTTTGCAAGCTCGATCGAACTATGTATAGTAAAACGCCTTATCATTATAATAATAATTTTTTTATGTGCGTTTGTCGACAATTACTTCTGGTGAGCTGAATTCATACAACATAAATGAACATGGTTTAATTTGCGTTTTATCAAAATTTGGCAAGTCTTTTGGCGTTCATTAAAGTTAATGATGTAAGTTTCACTAAAGTTTCTGCAGATATGAAGATTTTGATTATATTTCTTCTATAATAGGACCCCGTTATTGACCATTCCCTTACATAACAGACATTGGATAGCACAAAATTAAATTGTTTAGTTTTTAAATGTTAAATTCGACTCTGTAAATGGGCTAGTTAGAACCGAAAATATATCTCTCGAAATTTAAGCCGTTGCTTTTATTCGATTTAATTTTTTAAAGAAAACCAATAAACATTGTCTAATTAATTAGTTAAACTATCTATTAAATTAAAGAAGATTGGCTTGTAGAACCCATTCGCTTAATGAAAGAGGGCAAAACTTAGGTGCTTAAACTCAATTTACTAAGCTTGCATAGTTAAGGAGATACAACGATGCCTAAGAAACTTTACATCCCATAGAACTTACGAGATTTATTTTTTATTAGAAAGTGTTTTGTTTTCCATTGAATTTAATAACGGAAATTCTTAATTGTTAACTTTAGCAATAGTTGCTGTAACCTACATCCGCGTGCCTGCTCTACACGACCGACTTATCGGGATTTTAGATTTAATATACTTTTTTTTGTTATAGTATAAAAAACGCAATATCTTCGGGTTTATCTGAGGCGATTAATGTTAACTAAATTAACAAAGCAGCTTTTTATCTATCTTCAGGAAAGAAAACTTAATTTTTCGCCTGATGCGCGAGGTTTCCGTATATTTTTATTAACTAAATCTAAACGTTGGCTAAATTATGCAAAATTTATAATTTAAAAACTTCAGAAATAAGGTAGGTATCATATTTTTTTATAAAACATATAATGATAATTTCATGTAAATGAAGAAAAAATTTATTTATTCATAAAGAAAATAGTAATTTTTCCGCATAAATTTTTAGAAAAGTTTTCAGCTTTGAGTAGGATTCGAAAGTAAATCAACCGAATTAACTACTCTGTCGGTTATAAAGCAATGTAAATATTAAAATATAATAATAAACGAGAGGATTTAATATTTTAAATCACTGCCTTTGCTTACATTATAGAGGAATTCTTTTGCAAAGAAGAAATTTGCTAGTTTGTCTCAATTTATTATTTGTTAAAGTAATCGCATATGTCGTTAACTTAGCTGTCACGAATATAATTCGCAAAATTGAAAAAGTTTCAACCTTTTTAATAAAGCAGGAGATCTTGATAAATTTCTAAGTTTATAAACAACAGCATTGGGAAATAACATGGCAAACTTTAAATATAAAAACTGGAATGTTATACACAATATCATCTAGAAAACTTGAAGCAATTGTACTTTTTAAATTTGTAACTGTCATTTCCATAAACGTAATTTACAAGTTTTAATAGATTATTTTAATACTGGGTGTTATAAATTTGAATTAAATTGTTAAGTTTGGGAAAATGTTTGCACAAATCACCTTCACCTTCCTATAAATCATATTTAAGGGGATCCCGTAAGAGGATGTGTAATAAATGGCCAAACTAGATTTGAAAATCGTACATTAGAGGAACCAAGCTTCCATTTACAGATAACAACACGTACACCTACAATTTATAGATTTAATATTCAATTTTGAAATTACAATAACTTTCCATATTTATTTAACAGGAATATCCACCGCTACACTAATACCTCGCAAAAATGTAGCACACGTAGATATAATAAACTTCCTCAACATATTCATTGCAACTGGACAAGATAATTCTTCTCGAGTGCCAATGCCGCTCAAGATTTTATGCAAAATAGCATTCATTGCTCGAGCACTCTTGAAATTTTTACTTTTTGTATTGAAATATAGTTTTGTAAAAACATCTCGAAAAGGTGAGCTTTGGGATTGAAATATTTTGTCTATTTTCTTTAAAGGTATCTTCTGCTTTAACGTCACGAAATTTGACATTTCTACCATATTTCATTTTCATCGTATCATTGGTTTTCTTACGTCTATGCAGTGTTTTTGATGCAAAATTGAGAGCTTGAAAAATGTTACTTTTAAAGTCACAAAATTGTCCTTATCGCTTCCTGATGTATAAATTAATTTTAATTTAATTTTTATGGTTATTCAATTAAATAACCTACATTTTGTTTGACGGAAATGTAAATTACCCTGTTTCTTTTGTGAATTTTCACCGACTCCATGTTTCTGACATGTTCGTAATTACTGCTAATTTAGAAAATTATTGTTTAGGCGAGTATTGAGTAAAAACTTACCGATATCACGTGATTGATTGCTTCTAAATCTGCTCCATATTATGTTCTTTTTAGTTATTCCAATCGCGGATGGGAAACGTAAAGTAACTAACGATAGTCGATAACGTTATAATAATGACAATTCTATTGACACTTTTTAAACAATCACGTAACTGCAACGTTAGAAATACTAGTACTAAATTACCCCAATAATATTATGCTTTTCGCAATGCTTCAATGTACACTACGTCAGTTTTACCATCATTAGCTGTTACAGGCGCTAGCTAACTTCGTTTATTTAAAAATACAGCGACGAGAGCCGGGTTCAAAAACAATATTGAGAGATATAAATGATCAGCTAAACCTCAAATTCAAAAACAGCTAGTATCATTTTAAAATCAATAAAGCAGAAGCTTTAAATCATTTTGTTTTTCTACTACTGAAGAAAATTCATGAATATTTCTTTTCCTAATTGTATCCACGAGTATCAGCAGTGATGCCTGAATCTTGAATTCAAACTTTGCCCAATCGCATAATCGATGATTAATCATCACTTCTGCATCAACCCATTTCTGTGGTCACCAGCTTAGATTTCTATTTATTTATTCCCTTACAGGGGCGGAACTACCGGGGTGCAGTGGGTGCGACGCATGCAGGCCCCCGGCTAAACCGGCCCCTAGTTGTACTGTGACCTTTTCAATCTTATTGTGACTTCCCTACCAGAAATTTTACTATATTCTGTGGGGTGTTCCACACCCCCCAGACCCCCCGGTTTTCACAACGCATAGATATATGTTGTATAAATAATAATATGCACTACAATTTGTTTTGTATACAAATGATGTGTAGATGTATTTCTTCTAAAACAATAAAAAGTTTTCGTATGAAGGTAAATCACACAACGTACACACATACACCTTTAGGTTTTCAAACCGGGGGGTTTGGGGGATATGGAATACTCCCTAGTTTTTTATTTTTTTTTGTTAAAATCAAATTTTTGATTTCGATACCTGGGATAAATTTCGATCCCAGGCTTACATCCTTTTTACAAGGAAGTAAAAAAATGTGACTTGGCACTAAAAATGCTTAGGGAAATCTTAAATTTTTCATGATTTTTCCAGATTTTTCAAAGAACGGGGAATCCTGTAACTGTTATATAGGGAACAATCAGTGGCGTATTTACGTAGGGGGCCTGGGCCCTTCTGTAACTAATCAATATAATAAAGAACATACAATTACTATTTGTTATTTAAATGTTTAAAAGTCTTGAGCGATTTTTAAATCCTGATTTATTTAATAAATTATAATTTAGGTCAATTAAATTAATAAACAAAAGAACGAAAACCATTTTTAGGAAAAATTAGTTTTGCTTTTCATATTTTAAATTTCCATTTTAAATGTTGTTATTTTACTTTTCTCCCCACAAAATTCTTTGAGTTGATAATCTCGTTAATCCCTTCATGAGCACCAAGGATAGACATTTTCGCACACAATTTTGTTCAAAAATCTCAAAATTATTAAATCATTGTAGGGGGGAATAAATATATTATGTATTTTAATAAGAATACTTTATTTTAATATTTATATTTTTAATATTTTAATATTTTTAAAATTTCAAAAAAACAAAGGCTCATGGGTGAGGGTTAATATGGGGGGTCAGTCAATCTTAGAAAATTAAAAAAAGAAATAAAGGAATTAATCTATGTTATTCTAAAGATTTTCTAAATTTCCCAAGATTTACTTGAGAAGAAAATAGCATTCTTAAGGTTTTCAAAGATTTCATAGAATTTCCCTAAAATTTGCTTGGATTTCTTTTCAGTTTAGATTTCCTAGAGATTCTGGGTTTCCTCAAATTTCCCTTTAGTTTTGTATATGACAATTTCTCCATCATTTTTCCACTTATTAGTAAAAAGCGAGCGGGAAATGTAGAAAATTAGAAGAAATAGAAAATTCTAGAAAATCTTAGAAAAATTTCCAAAAAATCTTGTGAAGTGGAAATCACAGAAAATTCTAGGATATTTTTGGAAATTAAGACAATCTCAGAAAATTGAAAAATAAAAAAAACTCATCTATATATTTTTTTAAATATTTAATAAAATTAAATAGGGGGGGGGGCAGGTACTCGTCTCTATATCCGCTCTTGTTTGGAAGGAATTTTTTAAAAATTACTGGAATTCATGGAAATCATTGGAATTTCGAGTCCAGTATACAATTTTTTTTGTCTTTTATAAAAACAGGGCCTCCGTTAACAACTTCGCGCACGGGTCCCTCACCTGCTTGTTACGCCACTGATCCTTTATATTCCTTTATTGTTGGTGACCACAGATTTATTTAAGTGTTAACTGATGAAATTTCACGTAATTCGACTTAGACGTGTTAGCAAGTAGTCATATCGCTCTTTGAACACGTGGTAATCTGGGGACTGTCCGTGAATCTGTGCCACAAATTTTACTTTTTCCCATATACCAATGGAAAAACAACAATTTTTTAATTATAGTATTAAAAAAATGAACTATCTATTAGTTTTCGAGAAAACGGCATTAAAAAATCTAAAATTTTACATATAAAATCGCATGCATAACATAGTGGGAGGAGCTTAACTGCAAATCTCTCATCAGCCTTTCTGTCCACTGCAGATCAATCAGCTGTTTTCTCCGAGAGAAAGATTTTAGCATTCACCCTGTTTGTAATAGTTGATGGCAGCGATCATCAACCTAGGTCCTAGGGGGACCGCCACCCACATTTTCTAGCTAGCACCCCCACCTCTTCAAAATTTGGAAATTTGAAACGGTTGGAAGTTGAGTGCTTCGAAGGAGGGGGAAGGGAAGTTTATCCTCCTTCCATCCTCGTTCCATCGTCCGTGTGCAACGTTCCTTTCGTTTAAGGTTCAATATAGCTCCACGCCGCCGAATTCCTGATTGAAATCGAATTCTTACGTAGATTAATGCCTTCCAGCACGCCGGAAATGTGTTCAAGGTAAGAAGGAGGCCTCAGTTTACCGTCATTACCCCAGAAAGCATCGAGAGGGTTGATGAAATAGATCTAGCGGTTACAAACACTCCTGCACGTTACCTGACCATGTTCTAGGATTTTTCTTGGCTCAATTGGAAGGGATGGAACTGGACGACGTCTGGTTTCAGCAGGACAGCAGGACCTTTTAGAAAGCAGATTCCTCGAGCGCCTCATTTCTTTGTGAATTTTTCCTGTTGGGATATCTAAAATCCTTGGTTTACAACGATCGACCCTAGAAGCCCTACACAACATTCGAGCCCAAATCACCGAAATTCCATTTGCAATGCTTCAAAGAGTGCATGAAAACTTTAGAAAAAGGGTTACTCAGTGTTTGGAACGTGAGGAGCGCCATTTGGCCGATACTTTGTTTAAAACCGCGTAAACTTAAATTTCCCATGTTAATGAAACAAGAAAAAATAAAAAATTTGATTGTTTTGTAACAGTCTCCGTTTTATTCCTTTTTCACATCCATGCGTTTGCCGCGCGCCACCCTGTATGATAGAGATTAGAACGATAAAAGCTTTTCCGCTTCCAGAAGAAAAGAAATATAGCTATGGGAATTAAATGAAAACGTGGAAAACCTTCAAAGGGAAATATCCGTAGGAATGTCTATACTTATTGATATTCAAATTTTTATTTTTATTTTTTAAATATAAATAAACATGATTGCTAAGAACATTCGACTTCCCGATTTCGTCTGTATGCCAGTGTGTGGTTAGGGTATGAAAAGAAATAGTATCAATCGCACAGGTTAAACCACGCAATTTGGAAAGAATAGTTTTAATTTCGCATTTTATATTTTAGCGACAAATATAAAATCCATGTGACGAATATTCAGTCAAAGTGGATAATATTAATTTTCTATGGCAAATATTCGTCTACTGCATCATTAAATTTGCATGTAAAGTATAAGTGACAAAAACAATCCCTATTTTAACTTTTAAGTTTCTGTTTGAAGAATTTCGAAAAGCATTAATATTACAACCCTATATGACGTTAAGTTAACTTTATTTGAAAACGATGCAATTGTTGATAGGGTTTTGCCAAATCTTAATGTTACATTTGATTATCTAATGTTCTGTGATTACAATTCGAGATAAAACTTCTTTCTCGTCGGTTGCTGGCTTAGTGCAGCTCTCCAAAAGCAGAAAAGTTTGTTGTTGTTAACTGACTTAAAGGAATATATTGAATATAAACCGGAAAATTTTGTTTAACTGAAATCTTTCAAACGATTTCATCAAAATTGTTGGTCGTTAAGGAATGAATCTTCTACTTCCTCTGGTAAGCAAAGACTTTTCAAAGCTTTTAGGTTCTGTAGGTCCGGAAATGCGAGGGCTGGAATAACTTCTTCGCCTTGGGGCCACTGCACGAGAGATTTTAGTATCTCAGAAACTTGGGATAATTTTGCGCTAAATAAACCAGCAACTAATATAATTTTTAGTAAAAACGTGTTTGCTTATCCAATTACTTTAGCACCGAGTCCCGTCTATTGTGCGTATTTATTTATTTGAAATTTGCATAACGTATTATTCCGTTCTCCAAAAATAAGTTTACCTAACTTAAACTTTAATCACTGGAATCTTCCAGCCCCTACTGTCAGTTGTTTATACAATATTAGTATTCCCTGCGAGATAGATATATCGCGAAATTAAATTCACAATTGTGTTTCGAAAATCTAAACTCAATAAAATGTCATATGGAATAGCTAAAAAAAATTGATTCAATTGGGCTCCCTAATTTGCCGAACGTGTCGCAAACAAGTGACAGAAATCTGGAACGCCTAATCAAGTTATGAGAATAATCAGAATAAATTGTGTTTACGTGGAGGTCATATTAAGTTCAGGTAAGTGTCTCATATTTCAGTTGTGTGTCTTGATATACAAGATAACTTTAGGACACAGTGGAATGATGAGCGACTAAAGTGAACGCTACCCGCATAATAATGAAAAGTAAGCATTCTGAATGAGCAAGTAAATGACTTGAATGTGTATGCAGGAAAATACCGTCCATGTGTATTTGATTTGGCTAAGGCTAAATTTCATAATTTCAAAAGTAAAACTATCTCGCAATCCATTCCCAACGGGCATTTGCTTTATTTATTTTATTCCAACTTATTTGATTCTCAATTGTGCAAATTGTGTTTATTAAGTGTAAGCACTGAATGTAATTTACGTTCCCTCTATAATTGGATTAAGCGAACTGGTGCAAAGTGCAATTGCAACTTACTAGTCCAAAACCGAATTACTGTTTATTATTTCTCTTCCAGCTCTATTTTCACTCTAATATATACAATCTTACAATTATTAAACTATAAAATACTTGAAACGTACATTATACTGAGCTTTATTGTTATATAAACTATAGCGACATATGTTTTTGTTATAAATTAATTATTTTAATCAAATTTACATTAAAATTTACTGTTGCTAACGCATATCAGAACCACAAAGGGGAAATAATTTAATGGACGGCATTACCTTGCGCACACACGCACAAAATGTTACATGTAAAAAATTCAAATAACCTTCATTATACTCATCTACATAGTTTTTCTTGTTTAATCCTCTTAATTTTATAAAAAAAATAATTATCAAATTATCTTACGTGATAATAACTCGAAAAAAACGTAAAGCAGCTTCAAATCGTCAGTATTTACCTTTATTCATTCATTTGATTTATTTGGAGCAAATGTACTTTTTTTGGGTTGTTACAGTTTTGATTTTAATTTTTATATCTTGGAAAACGGACTATTTCCTTGAATAACCCTATGTGAGTACTAGGTTGCACTGTATTTTCCCTTGGGTTCCAAATTGGTTGTTCATTTATAAAAGTTGCTTTAAAAGGTGTCGAAGTTTGAACGCAAAATTTATAATGTAGTTAAAATGTTGGTTTAGGATGAATACAGGAATTTAATTCCAGTGGGAGCATTATTAGTAGGTATATCATACCGGGCACAGCCTAATCAACTTAGTACGTAGTGGGTTTCAAACTCACTTATAATTATCTAGATAACTCCTGGTGGGGCAATAAAATTTTTTAGTTATTTCTTGGATATTCCTGTTACGTGCCACGTATAAATATTTTAGTATATTAACTAGTTTTTCGTTCGATGCGAAATTGTAGAGCATAAAATTCTCTAGGCTTTAATTTCTGTAAATTTTTAATTAAAAACTAATCATTTGCGGTTATTTTCTCAAAACAGAACACGCAACGAGCTTCGTTTACCAGCAGTCTTTGTCCTTATGGAATTTTAAAATTTGTGTATTTCTTTCTTTGCAGGTTAGCTAGATCAGAAATATCCTAGATATTTATTTTGCTTTTGCAATATTGCTACATCAAAATATATTCGCTCAATGTAAATTCAGATTCCCTTGACAAATTTTCCGCATCATAAATTTCAGCATTGAGCCAACTATTATAACTTTCGTCTTGTAATTATAACATTGTTAATTTCAATTTAATTTTGCAGTGATTTGTTTGCTTTATTAAAAACAAGCACCTGCTAAATTAATATATTTAAAACAATCGAAACTTTAAGTATGACTAGCAAAACTGCAACTATATGGTCATATAGGTTTATTTCCCACATGTGTTCTTCTCTACAACATAAAGAAAAATGGAATGGTAAAATGTGCAATTGGAGGGATTATATTCGCCAAAGTAAACATTATTTTTGTCTCCTGTATATCGAAAGGTTTCGCACAATTGAAAAGGGTCTATACAAATTGAAAAATTTAATATTGATACACATTTCTTTTATTTTCTTTCGAATCCAAAATAAAATAATCTTCTTGATTTAAATTCAAGATTAGATTTGGGTTTCCCGCATATTCAATCCCCCCCCCCTGTAAATTAGGTTGGAATATTCGTGTGAAATTGCCGAACAAACATATTAAGTTATGCATTATAGAAGGAAATAAGAAAATACAGGTCCTTAAATATAATAGTAATCCTTGAAGAAAAGCAAGCGTCATTTACTTGAGAACATGTAGAAATGCTATGAATGCATGATGCGTATAGAAGTGTGAATCGATTTTGATCTACGTATATTGCTTTTAGAATGCCAATTTCTACGTAGACAATTTTAAGATAAGTTCCAATTTAAAATTTATGAATCTACATGAGTTGTTTTTACGATTTATGGTTTAAATCTTTATGTTCGACTTGTCCTAATTTTTAGCATTAAAATGTATGGATTCAAAGCTGCAATTATTTTATATTTATTTTCGTCTTTACTTTTTTATATTCTGTTATATTGCTTTGTATATGACGTAAATGGTTAAGTTGCGGTCATATTTGTGATAGATTGCACTTACATTATGAGACTTCTTGAAAAAAATTTGATGTATGGCGGTTTACCTTATAGATTTTGTGACCAGTTACCGAGCTTCTAAATTTATTGCAAAAATTACATTTTTATTTCAGAAAAGTTTAATCTCAACGAACGTTCATTAAAGTTTTTTGGTGCTTTTAAAAGCTGAAGAGCTTTTACTTTTAAGCTCAAAACATATTTTGCGATATTTACAGTTGATTAAATATTTAAATACAGCAATGTTTATAACTTTTGCACTAAGCTTCTTTAAAAATTCCAATTCACAAAAATCATAATAATTAAGGCGCGTTTAACTGTGAACAATAATGTTTATTTTTAAATAATTTTAAGAGTTGTTCTTGCTCGTAAAATAATAATATATTCCGTTTTCATTTTTGTTAAAAATAATATCAAAAAATAATAATTCAACTGCATTTCAATTTTTCGAGTTTCCCTGCCACGGTTTACTTCTGATCCTTCTAAATATTGCAAAACATAAAAATACAATACAATACAGTGCATATCGTATCATATATTATGTATGTATGTCATTATTTCGACTGCATGAAATATTTGAATCAAACTTCAAAAATGTCATTTAAAGCCATTTCTCAAGTTTTAAAGGGGGATCGTATTGGTATCAAATAAAAATAATTCAGCCAAATTTTGAGCTTTTTATCGAAACGGTTCTCGAGTCTTTTCGAAAAAACCTCTTTTTTGGTAATTTTTTAAAAAAATTTGGTAATTTTTTTTATCGAATCAAATTTATATGGGACCACCCCTGTGGTATTTTTTTACCAAAAAAAGAATCATTGAAATCGGACAAAGTGGTAAAGAATTATCGCTGAACATACATAAAAATTTTCAGACGAACTGAGAACCTCCTCCTTTTTTTTGAAGTCGGTTAAAAATAATTAGTGAAACAGGAATTTGCATAAATAAATTTCCTATGTTCGGCTAACTCACTCGGCACCCTATGTAAACTAGTTTTCACAATTTTGCTGCAAATGATAAATTACATTGGTTAATAGCTAAATTTGAGATTTTGAATTTACAATAACTCAAAATCGGCACTAAATATCGAAAAACCCAGCAAAAAATGTCCCCTTTTGTCCGACCCCGTTTATTTCATCGCCTAGTAATTTGTCGTAGGAATCTATATGCAAAATTTCAGATAAAAAAATAGTAGGTACTTTACTTCCGGAATTGTGAAAATTTACAGGGTGTCCCCGGATACACTTTACATAATTTCAGTGGTGATAGAGGACACTATTCTAAGAAAAATATTTAATAAAATTTTTTTTCTAAATTCAAACCGTCGAGAGTTAGTTCACATTGCCATAGCTCGGAAAATATTGATTTTTCAGTAAAAATGGTCAAGTGCTTTTTTAAAGAGCATGAAATAATCTACAAAGAAGATTCATACCTTTTATTGTCTAAATCTAACGGCTTTTCAGTTATGAAAAAAAGTAAGTAAACAAATGTGGAAAATTTTGAACTTTTTTTTTCTTGGTTTTTTCAAATCGCCTAAGTGACGGTGTCCCACTATAGCATTTGTTACTCTGTCCATTAATTCGTCTCTGGTAGGAGGGCCTATTTTATCACTAGGGCATAAAATCGTAAAATAAAAATCAAATACTGATAAAATTACCCAACAATTGGGTCTTCGATGCTATTAGTTACACTCGAATATAAAGAGCCCGAAAATGTTCTAAAGCCTAGAGCTCAACTCAGTTAAAAATAGGCCCTGGAAATAGATTAAAATTCTGACCCTGTTATATACAATGCCTGGTGGGGATGTCCTGAGCGCAAACTATACTATTCGTTAGGACCGTTAGAACGGCCAGATTTCTGGAGATTATAGAACATCCCTAGCATTAATTTTGCTGCGCGAACAAAGAGCAAAAGGTGCACTGGGGGGGTATTCCATACCCCCCAGACCCCCCGGATTGCCACAAAACAGTTTTAAAGTAGCAGCAGTATGGATTACCCCCCAGTGCACAGTTTACTGTTTAAAATCTCAAGTGTTGCATATTTTTTACTATTTTGGTTATTTTTTAGAAATAACCCCCCATAGTCAAGGAATTTGCTTGTTTTATGGTTGTACGACCTTCTAGCATTGAGGATATTTATTTCATTACTACGGAGTCGGTACCTTTTAATATTTGTTACTAAAAATAATACATTAATTCGGATGTGCGAATAAAAAACAAATGATGCGCTGGGGGGTATTCCATACCCCCCACACCCCCCGAATTGCCACATAGCAGTTTAATAGTAGCAGCTGAACTAAATCGTAACAAAGCTTTACAACCAAATTTAGAAATTTTAACAATTAATTACCAAGTTTACTATAGAATTTTCTAAACTCTGTTTTAAAAATTCGATAAGCTTCAGTTTAGCTGCTATTACAAAACTGGTTTAGACACAAAATGTAAGTGGCAATCCGGGGGGTCTGGGGGGTGTTTTTCCATAAATTTGCTGGACTAAAATTTTATTTAGGAAAAGAAACAGTTTCCAAAAAACATTCAACTTCGATTTTTTCAATATATTTTTACTTATTTAATTCATAACTAGAAATCGGTTAATTTTAAAGAATAAAAGATTAGAATCAATTTTGTACGTATTTTCACGATCTTAAAAAAAGCACTGACGTATTTTCACCAAAAAATCAATAGTTTCGGTGCTATGAGCATTCGAAAAACAAAAATCCGTAAATAATATTATAAATTTTGTATTTCATTTTTTACTTTTAGAAGGCGGAGCAGGGGAGGGGGTTTGATTTTTAGTAAATCTGTCGATGGCTACTTTTTTAAATGCTGCTTGGATTTTCCTTGATATTCGCAAAGGAAAAGAAACAGTTTTCAAAAAAATATTCAACTTCGATTTTGCAACATACTTATTTTTATTTAATTTAATCAATAACTCTAAATCGGTTGATTTTAAAGGATAAAGGATTAGAATCAATTTTGTACGTATTTTCACGATCTTAAAAAAAGTACTGACCTATTTTCACCAAAAAATCGATAGTTTCTGTTCTATAAGCATTCGAAAAACAAAAATCCGTAAATAATTATAAATTTTGTATTTTATTTTTTACTTTTAGGGGGCGGAGCAGGGGAGGGGGTTTGATTTTTAGTAAATCTGTCGATGGCTACTTTTTTAAATGCTGCTTGGATTTTCCTTGATATTCGCAAAGGAAAAGAAACAGTTTTCAAAAAAATATTCAACTTCGATTTTGCAACATATTTTTATTTAATTTAATCAATAACTCGAAATCGGTTGATTTTAAAGGATAAAGGATTAGAATCAATTTTGTACGTATTTTCACGATCTTAAAATAAGTACTGACCTATTTTCACCAAAAAATCGATAGTTTCGGTGCTATAAGCATTCGAAAAACAAAAATCCGTAAATAATTATAAATTTTGTATTTCATTTTATACTTTTAGAAGGCGGAGCAGGGGAGGGGGTGTAATGTTTTAGTAAATCTGTCGATGGCTACTTTTTTAAATGCTGCTTGGATTTTCTTCGATATTCGCAGAGGAAAAGATACAGTTTTCAAAAAAATATTCAACTTCGATTTTGCAACATATTTTTATTTAATTCAATCAATAACTTGAAATCGGTTGATTTTAAAGGATAAAGGATTAGAATCAATTTTGTACGTAATTTCACCCCCCAGTGCATCTTTCGTTTTTTATTCGCGCATCCGAACTAAGGTATTACTTTTAGTAACAAATATTAACCCAAACCCAAAATTTGGGCCTTCGATGCTATTAGTTACTATTACTATTAGGACCCGAAAATTTGCTAAAGCCTAGGGCCCAACTCAGTTAAAAATAGGCCCTGTCTGGTATCGGGCTTTCATCTGTTGCTGTACACCAACGCTTTAACAGCACACCAAAAAGTATATCAAGAGGAGTTAAATCTGGAGATATTGCTGACCAATTAATAGTTCCACCTCTTTCGATAAATATTTCAGGATTACTTCATTTAAAAAATTTTTTAATTGAAGCTCAAAATTTTGTGAATTTAATTTTTGTTTTGTAGCTGCTTTTTTTATTATTTTCTGATTTTCTGTAAAATAGATTCGTTTTTCAAAAATTTTTACTTGACAAAAGTTATAGTCCGTTAAATTTCCTATCCGAAATAGGATGTCAGATTTTTTGTAAAATATTTCGTTTAGAAGATATTTTTTTATTTGAAAAAAACCAAGAAAAAATAAGTTCAAAATTTTTCACATTTTTTTTACTTGCTTTTTTTCATAACTCGAAAGCCGTTGAATTTAGACAATAAAAGGTATCAATCTTTCTTGTAGATTATTTCACGCTCTTTAAAAAAGCACTTGACCATATTTACTGAAAAATCAATATTTTCCGAGCTATGGCCATGTGAAAGTGGAAATTTAAAGAAATGCTTTAAGGAGGCCTAACTCTCGAGGGTTTAAATTTTGAAAAAAAATTTTGTAAAATATTTTTCTTAGAATAGTGTCCTCTATCACCACTGAAAATATGTAAAGTGTATCCGGGGACACCCTGTATAAGTTACTGTAAAAATTACTTTTTAATTTTTGTCATTTTGTTCCACCACTTCAAAAAAATCGAAAAAATTCATGAGTATAAAGGAGTATAAAAGACATTTTCTGACAAGATTTGGTGAGTGACACTTTTCAGAAAGGCCTTAAAAATTACGATTAAATTTTATTTCTATCGCCAAAAATCGGCTTTTCGTTTAAGAATTATGACCAATTTTGAATTTTACTATCTAAAAAAAATTAAAAAAAGAGGGTTTTTTGAAAAACTCAAGAACCGCTTAAGATAAAAAGCTGAAAATTTGGCTTAAAATCTAAAAATAGGAGTTTTTTTTAAATTTTTACATCTAGTATACGGACAGTTGCTCGTTCATAAATAAACTAGAAGTAACTTCAAAATTAATTTTGTAAATCCAAATTTCATAAAATATTTTAATTGCAATTTCGACCACGAAAATGTCTTTTGCACAGATCAGCATTCGATAACAAATTAAGATTAGTATATGAAGTTTGCTTAGTGCGTGCTTATTTCGATATTCCGCAATGTTCAGCCGCAATATTTTACAATAACAAAATTGTAACGTTGTAACAATAATTTGTTATCGCAATTTTAATTAAAACTTAGAATCAACTATTAGTACCTACACCCATTTGTTTAAACTGATCATAAATTTTCTATACGTTTATTACAGTAGCTCTATATGAAAATTTTGTTACAAAGTATAAAACCTCTCTTCTACTGTAAATTAGTCATTAAAATTTAATTTATTTGATATTCTACTAGCAATGAAGAAGTAACTTCAATTTAAAAATAACTGAGGCAGAATTAATGAAAGTTTACTTTTTAATATTACAATTCAATATTATTTTCTTTCCACTCATTCATTCATATACATTGTATGTAACTTTTTATTTACCGGAAAAACTACGAGATTCGTTTTTCTGCTTTGCTGTAAAACCGACTAAAAATAAATTTTGTGGTCATAAAAATGAGCAAAGCCCAATAATGAAAAAGAAAGCTCTCGTTGCCACAAAGGTAAACACACCACGAAATAATTATAGTATTTGTAAAATCCGGATGATATTTTCACTTTGATCAGTGCATTATTTTTTGAGAACAACAATTTTTTTAATAAACTAAAAAGCGAAATATTAAAAAAATTTATGTGAAAAGCGGTTTCGGAAACACAAAGCTTTTTTATATTGCATTGACCATTTTATTAGACATGTCCGGTTACAATATTATAAGATAAAGTAAGTTGTTTAAAAACATAAAAACTGTTAACAGCACCGGCTATTTTTGGCAAAAATAGTTAAAAGGATGTGGATGTTCGTACTTACATAAAGACTGTCTTTATCACTTTGCTTCATGTACTTATAAAATAAATTTACGACATTTTTCTTGTATTTTTACTTATTTTGAGACGTGTATTTCACAAATACATATATATTTCGGCTTCATAAATAATATCAATCAAATATCGCTTAGCGGTTTCTTCAAAATCGATACCAACAATTCATAGTTGATATTATAGATTTCTCACAGTCTTTATTGGAACACAAATAATTAATAATATTTTTTTATCCAAGCCAATAAAAAAATATTGAAGTTCTCGAAGGTGCGAAGTTTATCCGGAATAATTTTGGTAATGCGTCAAGCCAATTTTGTAAAAAAAAGTTTAGGTAGGTAAAGTTTTTGTTACATTAAACTTCTTACTTATTTCAATCTATTAAACTTTAACTTTTCCTACAATTTTCTTTTTGTTAGCAAACTACTTAAAATTCTTTCTACTTCAATTGCTTACAGTGCATTATGAACAAAAGAAAATGGCGACATTTGTTTAGGTCTAACTACTGTAACTACAGTTTTCTTAAATCTTTTAGATTTTGTATTTTTCTTTTCTCGGATGAAAATTCCTTATTCGACACGACGTAAATAGGTATCATCAAATGTTAAGTTTGGAAGAAAAATATCCAACAAAATTTTATGGATTTCAAAAATAGCTGTTCTATGTAAACTATCATTTTATATTCGCTTTTTATCCACAAAAAATTGTTTTAGTTTTTATAAAAAAATTGTGTATTAATTAAATATTTACTTTTACGCATTCCTGTAGGATCAATTATTTTTAAACGACAAATTTTTTAAATTCCTAATTTTAATAACAAATTTTTGGTTTTTTATTAATTCACAGTTTATAAATAGATCAACAAGATCGCGTTTTTTTGTAAAACATTTAAGAAATTTTATTTCAATTTATAACTCGCGAATTGGAATATCGCAAAAATCCAAATCGAGTTGTATGAAGATGCTTTAGAATGCAATAACCAATTTTAAGTGCCTACTTCATAAACTCAAAGACGTACATGACACCACCTATCCATGCATAATATTTTTAAAATTTAGTGCTACACAACATTTTATCGCTTTTAACAACATTAAAAACTAGAGCGGTTTCATTAACCGTGCACTTTTAATTTATTTGCGGAATTTATATTTAATTTTATTGTGACACTTGACTAAGTAAAGGACTGTTTAATTACATATTTAAATTTTTATTTGTTAACTTCATTATTTCGTGCTGCGTTTTCATTTAATTTTCTGTTACACGAAGTCTTGAAAATCTGATTAATTCTTCATGCTGCGGATTTTAATTGAAATGTTTATAAAAAAAAGTTGTTAAATACTACTAACAGTTTTTATTAATTATAACTTTTAATTTGGCTTTTCCGTCATACAGCTGAGCAATAAAATTTGAAACTTCTGAAAAAACCTAATATTTTTTGAACCCACGTCAAGCTAGCACCCCCACCTCTTCAAAATACAAAAATATTTATACTATAATTATGCGCTAATTTCAGACAGTAATCGCGAATTAATGTTTAAATTTTGTAGTTGAGGGGGGGGAGTTAATTTTTAAATTTTTGGAATTTTTTTAGTCAGGTGTTTTAAAATTTTTTATTTTTATTTTGTGTCACTCTTTTTGGAGTAAATTGTCAACAAAAATGTAGGTATTCGCCGTAGTTTGGCCATAGTATAATACTATATATAATAGAATAAGTAGTTTCACTCCTTGTCGACACGTTTGAAGTTGGTGTCCAAAGTGTGAACTCGCGCACCCCCCTACGCGCACTAGTATTAGATATAAGAAAAAAATTAAAATGAACTTTACAAGCAAAAGCTGACAAGGATACTGAATAACCGTGGGCTGCTATTGGTCCTTGGCTTGCGGGTAGGGGTCTGCGCGAGTTCCGACTTGGGACAAAAAATCACGGGAGTGAAACTACTTATTCTATTATATAATATAATAGTCTTATACTATGGTTTGACTTTCTGCTAGGTTGTTGAATCGGGCTTGAAGATTGAGGGCTTTTCTGGGTCATGTGGGGGGGTTGAGGGGTGGAATGAAGGAAACTCCTGTCTTGGTTTCAATTGGGAGAGTGGGACAGTTTTGTATGTTGAGTTCTTCAGGAGCTTCGGTAGTGTTGATGAGTTCTGCTTGGGAGCCGGTTGAAGGAGTTTGATTAAGGATAAATTTGGTATGGAATGCTCTTTAACTTGAAATAAAAAAATCTACTACCCGTCCAATACAACAACTGGTTTTAATTTAATTCTAATCAATATAGAGAACGGGGGGAGGTAGAGATGGTGTTCTGCGATAGAATTTCTTCTCGCCAGCGAAATTTGTTTTTGACCAGCCAGGAACACTCTCCTGATCTTTACAAACATGCTGTAAAAAGGGAAGTTGCTACCTGTAGCCGTTCGGAAGATATGGTGACATAAACCATGGTGACATGTTAGAATAAGTAAGACATAGAGGTTGTTAATACGCTAACATAATAATAAGTTAGTAATGCGAAAGGAACTATAAAGAAGAAAATATAAGAAGAACATTAACAACAATAATTAAAGATTAAGAACAAATCGTAAAACACAGGAATAATTGAAAAGATACTATCATTTGAAACGAAACATTTTTGAATACTTTTGAAATAAAATAATAACGATTTAACATAATATATAATATTAAAGAGTTTCTTTGGATATTTATTCGTTATACACTCCTAAACCCTTCGGCCGATTTCAACCAAACTTGCCCATTTAGTGGGATTTAGATTTGGTTTGTGTCCAAAGAAATCGAGAAAAATTGAGAGGAGCGAAATCTCGCGAATTACTAGTAAAATGTCGTCAACAGGTGGCGCGACAATAGAAAAATTACTAAAAGTCATTTTTTCGAGGTGGGGGTGCTAGCTTGACGTCAACTCAGCACCCCCACCAAAGATTTATGTTTTATCGCGAAACCGTTGAAGCTCAAAATTCGCGATTACTGTCTGAAATTAGCGCATAATTAGCGCATAATTAAAGTATAAATATTTTTGTATTTTGAAGAGGTGGGGGTGCTAGCTTGACGTGGGTT
This sequence comes from Cantharis nigra, assembly GCA_958510845.1. Taxonomy (NCBI): domain Eukaryota; kingdom Metazoa; phylum Arthropoda; class Insecta; order Coleoptera; family Cantharidae; genus Cantharis; species Cantharis nigra. Next base: position 43,826,314 of record OY294030.1, on the reverse strand, counting down.
CAAAAAATATTAGGTTTTTTCAGAAGTTTCAAATTTTATTGTTCAGCTGTATGACGGAAAAGCCAAATTAAAAGTTATAATTAATAAAAATCATATACCTGATTGTGATAATCTATAAAAATAAGGAACTGCCACCTCCCGCTGAAGTTAGCCGACAATTTGGCTTTATTCAGAGGTCGGTGCGCTTTACACAATTTGTAATTGTATAACTGTCGAGAACAGTTAAACTTTAATTTTAGTTCTTAATTTTTAGGTTTGCTGTCGCTGTCTGCCACAGGAGTGAGACAAATTTGACTAAGTCCAAAATTCTAACACGAAAATTTAATTTGTTCACAATTAGAACTACAACTACATAGTAGTCTAACTTCTACAGGTGTTACGTAATTGTAGCATAAAATATGTTACGCTAATAAATAACTTAAATGTTAATTAAGAGATAATTATGTCTTTGTTATTATATTGTGAAAATTATAACTTGATGATGTTACAGTTGGAAAATATTGCCTAAATGTTACTCGACAACATTTTCGTGGTAGGTAATTCTGTTTATAAAGTTAAATTTGTAATAAAAAATGGCTAGAATCAGTAGGTACGTCCAGTCAAGTTTTAAATAGAGCAAGATCCCAGGGCTGCCAGACATTACTTATTTTCTCATAAGTAAAATATACGGGATAAAGTAGTGTTAGTATATATTCTGAGTGTAGGCATACCTGCTACCTTGGGCCGACAGCCAATCTGCAGGTACCAGAAAACACTACTCACTTTTCTTAAATTCTCATGGCTGATTTTTATGTATCTTTTAGAGAATATTGTTAGAAATTAGTAATTAATGCTGCCAGACACTTCCCGTCGGCGGTAACTTTTGCCAGACGCTTTAAAGCTCTTTGCTTCCTGTAGGCAGCCAGACCAATCCTAGGGGTCAAACATCCTCTAGAGTCAATTAAAGTGTCGCAATGAGTATGAGCGCGAGCTCATTATTCGTACGCTTGAGCGTGAGCGATATATCTACTATACTTGGTGCTGAATGAGTTAGCAGAACGTAGGAAATTAACATGTAAAATCTTATTTATGCAAATTCCTGCTTTCCTAATTATTTATGAGAAAAAACAATAGACACAAGAATAATGCAGAAATATAAATTACGAATGATCAGATGATTAGATTATATTTTCAAAAATAATTACCATGGAAACTTACATGGCAAGTGCGATAAATGAAAATTTTAACAATTTCGAAAGCATTTTTTGACCATTTAAGTAAAAGCTAGATGAAATCTAATAATCTTATCATTCGTAATTTATATTTCTGCATTATTTTTGTGTCTTTCATTTTTTCTCTAAAATAATTAGGGAAGCAAGAATTTGCATAAATAAGTTTCTGCATGTTAATTTCCTATGTTCCTATGTTTCCTATGTTCTACTGCTTTAAAGCGTCTGGCAAAAGTTACCGCCGACGGGAAGCGTCTGGCTGTATTAATTACTAATTTCTAACAGTATTCTCTAAAAGATATATAAAAATCAGCCATGAGAATTTAAGAAAAGTAAGTAGTGTTTCCAGGTACCTTTAGCACCTGGTACCTGTAGATTGGCCGTAGACCCAAGGTAGCAAGTATGCCTACACTTAAAGTACATACTAACACTGCTTGATTCCATGTCAAAATGTTGAAAACAAAAACGTCGAAAGCCAAAAATGACGAAAACAATAACGTCGAAAAGCAATAATGTCGAAAAACGAAAACGTCGAAATCAAAAAGGTCGAAAACAAAAACGTCGAAAATGAAAACTTCGAAGTTTTAAATATAACTAGTTTTACACTTAAAGTATATGATTGGCTAATATATTATTTAATGCTATCTATTACGTAATTGAATAAAAAGTATAATTAATTTTTTTAAATTAAATTATATAAGTACAAGGGTGAGCAAAAAAGAGAACATTTTTGGGCCGAATTTTTAAAATACGTGTATTTTAATAAGTCGTCCCAAAAATGTAGTTTATTTTTTTATCCCACCCCTGATTATATAATGTAAAAGTTAAAATTAATTTATGGATTTAAACATGATCTTTTCAAAGAGTTTGAAGTTATAGATGATGCTAGGCCTGTGGAAGAAGAAAATTCGGTCGGATATATTTAAATAAAGAAATTCAACACTACAAAATATTGTATGTTCAGTTTTTATTATGATTTAGCGGTAACGGATCTAGGATGACACTGTATACTTGTGAAATACTAGCCTAATCTTTCGTGAATTTTTTTAATTAACGAAAATGCTAATAATATGTATGGAGTTTTAGCCCTCCTATTGATGTTTTAGCCCCTCTTTGATTAGGTCATAGCTCGGATTAATCGCATAAGAAGATACCAACAGCAAATTATAACTATATACTACTATAATATATAAACAAAATGTTTACTCACCAAATACTATCCCTAAAAGTCAAACATTTAAACTTACTAGTGAATATGGAATTTATTAAAAGTCAAAAGAAAAATAACCTACTTCTTCATGAAGGTTTTCTCTATAAACGAAATGGAAGTAATAGAGACAGAACCTACTACAAATGCGTGGAATACTCAAAATTCAAGTGCAAAGGACGTGCCATCACTAAAGGAGAAGAAGTAGTTAGTACGTCAGGATCTCATAACCATGTGGTCAACGTGGCCCAAATCGAAGCAAAGAAAATTCTTGCAGAAATCAAGCACAATAGTGAAACTATGATTGATACTCCGGCTCAGCTTATCTCTACGTCTGTCGATAATTTGCCCTCTGCTGTAGCTGTGGCACTTCCTTCAGTTCCTCTTATGACGAGAACTGTTCAACGCGCAAGAAGAGCAGCTACAGCTCCACTTCCTAACGCTACAAATCTTATGGACTTGACTATCGTTGGAAAGTACAGGGAAACGAAACGAAATGAACTGTTCCTCCTCTTTGATGGTGGCCCCTCCGATGACCACATCCTCTTCTTTAGTACCCAAAAGAATTTAGATTTAATGAAGGAATGTAATCACTGGTACACGGATGGAACATTCAAGTCTGCTCCCCCATTGTTCGAACAGTTATTCACCATTCACGCTATTCAGTACAATAACGTGATTCCGACCGTTTTTGCTCTTTTGCCGAATAAACGTCAGGAGACGTACGGTAAAGTCCTTGATGTTCTCAAGAACCTCATGCTGGGCTAACTCCTGAGAGCGTCATGACTGATTTTGAAGTCGCTCAGATAAATGCTTTCAGACAGGCATTTGAAGGCATTGATAACCGAGGATGTTTTTTCCATTTCAGTCAATGCATATGGAGAGTTATTCAAAGAAACCATAGGATTCGAGTCCAGTGCGAGAACCGTGAGAACATTCAGTTCTCGGTTAATATTCGAAAGTTGGCTGCTTTGAGTTTTGTTCCCGTCGACGAAGTGGTTCAATATTTTGAGGAACTCATTCAAACCGAGTTCTTCATTACTAACGATGAGATACTTGAACCTCTGATCGATTATTTCGAAGATACTTGGATCGGCCGCCAACGCGGGTCAACTAGACGTCCTCCAAAGTTTCCAATTGCACTTTGGAATTGTTATGAAGCTGTACTCAACGATTTGCCCAAAACAAACAATTCTGTGGAAGGATGGCATCGGGCTTTCAGTTCTCTCTTAAGTTGAAACCACCCTTCGATTTGGAAGTTTATCGATGTTTTGAAGAAAGAACAGGGTATGAACGAGTTCAAAATAGAACAATATATCAGCGGTCAACAACCACCCCAAGGACGAAAAAAATATCGCGACGTTGTGGCCAGAATTAAGTCGATAGTACTGTCGCATGGTGAACGTAACCTGGATGACTATCTGACTGGTATCGCCTATAACTTTGAATTCCAAGGCAGTTGATGAAATCGTGTTTAAAAAAACCTTTTGACTTTTTTTTTGTGACATAATTTATAAAAAAATTTAATAAAATTAAAATTAAAAATAAAAATTTGTTTTCCTATTTTCGACGTTTTTGACTTCGACGTTTTTGTTTTTCGACGTTATTGCTTTTCGTCGTTTTTGACTTTCGACGTTTCGACGTGCTACCCACTACTTTATCCCGTATATTTTACTTATGAGAAAATAAGTAATGTCTGGCAGCCCTGGGTTCTTGGACTAAAAGTATGCACACTTCAAGGATGCGTACTTTTAGTTTTGTAATCAGCTAACCGCATTTTGGCAAACTTTAGTGACCTACTTGTTCAACTTTAGCTTGAGGTAGGTAATTTGAAATAACAAGCTTGTTTCCTCTACATTTAATATTGCAATATACTTGATTTAAAGAGCTTTATTACATAAGGTACTCGAATAAATCGTGTACCATAAGCATTACGTAATTAAAGTTTAGCTTTAGTACCCATCGCTTTTGCATATTTTTTCAGGAAACCCAACTTTTTAGTTAGTATACGTTTAGCAAACTAGTCGGAATAATGCAACATTACTCTGATTAGAACAACTTTCTGAGCTGCTCCCTAAGCACACACACACATTAACTAAAGTATTTAATTTAAATGAAAATGTTTTAGGAGTTGTTTAATTAAGTCTGACTATTTATCACGTTTTTAAGTTAAACTGAGAAGTATCACTTATATTGCCGATACCAGGATCTGAATTTTAATCTGTAACGTAAAAATAAAAAATTTCCAGCGTTTTATATCCACTAAAAGAATTAATGAAATTGAAAAATCTAGAGATAGTTCCTATACAAAAGCATGGCACGGGACTGTACTGCAATAATCCCTCCGAATTTATTGACCCTAATTATCGTCTTAGATTTTCGATTTATTGACCGATAAATTTTTATCCTATCCTATAGAATCGCTTTACTGGTTTATAAGGGCAACACTTAGAATTAAATTTGTTTTGTTATTTGATTTAACCGTTTTAATTAACTTCAACTAATTACCCAAAATAGTGAAACTGCTCCGAACAGCACTTTTACAAAAATTGAATATTTAGCAAATAAGTATTTCTAATTAACTTGTAAAAGAATTAAATTATTTTTATTTAGAATACTGCCAGGAGGAAATCAATTACATTCGAATTGGAACAAAGTGAAATTAAATAATTCAGAGAAACTTATAAAATTTGATAATTGTAATAAATTTAGTACAAGGAATGATAAGTTTAATCGCAGTTTGATATCAATTGAATTTTTAATAAAATTCGTATTAAATTAATTTGAGCGGCAAAGTCCCACATAAATTTCGATTTTTATTACTCTTTTAACCTTATTGCTATACCATAGGTCTATTAACATAAAATTTTCAATATTGAAAACCTTCAAGAGAATTTCAATGAATATGTAAATTATTATTTGCATTCAGGTAACCTATTTTCAAAATTAATTAGTTTGGTCTAATAATAATTATTAATTTAAATTTTCATTAAAAATTTATAACTTAATAACAATTAATTAATGTGTCTAAGAAATTTTGGATATTAAAAGCTTTTTAATAATATTTAATTAGTCTTGAAAAATATTTTTATTGTTTGGTTTCAGAAACTTTCCAGTCGGAAGGATTCCCTATCCTTTTTAGTTTTTTTGCGTTGGTTAAAGGGGAATAATAAAATTGCTTTGTTGTAAAGTTTCATTGTTTAACAAAATCAGTTAAACATTTTCTATAAGTTTTGTAAGTTTGGTTAAATTGCACAACAACCGTAATAAGCGTTTGTTACATTACTTTGTCTAAATTTGATTTCATGTTTAAATTGTTAGTCCATTGGAAATGTTTAGTAAACTTTGTTTATTTCACATTTGAATGCTTTTGTTTAAATGTTGTGTTGACTTTATTTCAAATTGTTTTCCAACATCCATATGTTTCACGGTTCAATTTGGCTTCTCTTCGGTTTCCCCTGTCTAACATGTCTCCGAAAAGTTAGTGGAAATGTCCATTCGTATTTATTGGGATAATTTAAATTTAATACGAGATATTTGCATATATATTTTGATTCGACTAGAACACGATTATATTTTGAAAAATATTCCAGATTAAGTATATTAATAATTCATTAGTTGAGCATAATCTATTTTCATTACTTAAACGTCAAGATAAGCACGTCGTTTATGACAGCTCTAAAATTACGAAACTGCTAAATGCTATTATGTAGTGGTTTTACAAAATTTGCTAAAATATCCCGTGAAACTTTATAATTTAAATGAGAATACTTAATGTTTTGTCTACACAAGCAATTTTAGAATTAAGTACAGAAATAAGCATAAACTTCTTAGTTCTTCCAAGTAGGACTCGTACAGAAAATTATTAAAATTTAATAATAAAATTAAACATGCTGAGTCAACTTGAGCAGATCGTGACTATCAAAAAATTAGAGAAAATGAAGAAAATTCAGAAAACGAAGCAGGAGCGCAGGAAAGTTGAAATTAATTTGGAATATCCTACAAATAGCAAAATTTATTGGCGAATTTGTAAGCCAAATTTTCGAAATTTGTCTGCTCATATTTTGTAGGTTACAGGATTAAGTTGATGCTTTGAAAATTTACAGACACTAAAAATTTTTCATACCGTAAGTAACTACATTTGTTTCAGCATTCAAATAACTTTTTGAATGGAATAAATCACCACCGCAATTCAGAAACTTGGGTTTGGAGAGGACGCTTTTTAAAATTTTGCTTTTCAGCTGGTGTACTTTTAAACTTCTTCCATTATTCATACAATACATTTAGTGCATCATGTACAAAAAATTGAAACGTATTTTCCGTATTCGTACCTTTATTTTAAAATTTAATTAAATATTTTTCCATTCCAAAGGAACAGTTTGAAACGAAAGAATAAAACTTGCAATGCAAAAGTTGCACAATTTATATTTACATACAAAAAGTCATTGAAAAGAGTTTGACAAACCTGAAAGCATAAGTAAGTGCCTCATTAGAATCGTGGTAAAATGAACGATCATGAAAAACGAAGAGACTGAAATATGGCAGATAGATATAACTGAAGAGATTCTTCAAATTTATGGATGAATAGGTGAAAAGAGTCGAATTACGTCATCAAATGAATGAAAGAAATCGCATAAAAGAAATATAATGAAATAACCGAATTCAACAAAAATAACAAATATAATGAGCTTGGTAATAAGTTCGGGATAAGAATTTTCCTTCTGTAGTTTTCCAAATAAATCGCTTTACACTATAAACTCTCTTTTAGCTGACACCTTGTACAAGTAGGTGCTTCAGTTTAAAATAACCGAGATTCTAAGATTTATTTTCTAATTTTTAAAGAGCAACTCTCTGCACGGAAATAAATTGCTGTTTCTTATTTTAATAAAAAGATTTATTTGTTAACAGAAAATCATTACTTTATATGCTTTTATTATGGCAGCAGTCTACTAACTAACTATGATTTTGTAAATTAAGTTATAGGTAATTAATTACGATTCGATAACTAAGTGCAGGTCGTGCAAGTTTAGTGTATAGAAACTATACACAATCAATGTCCGTGAATTCTATATCTAAGATGAGCTTTAAATCAAAGCAGAAGGAAAACTAGTTGTCTTAGAATGAAATCCACTAATAACAACAATCACGATTAATTAGGAGAGTCGGTTTTAACCCTGAAAGGAATAAGAGAGTTTAACGCAGCTATAATTCCATCCATTGAATTTCAAAATCACGAACCGTAATTACTCGATTATTACTTATTTAAAATTATAAACGCGGCATAATTGGCTTATTACGCTTTTAACAAGTAAACCTAATTCCGTTCTAAGAGGTTTGAATAAAAGCTCTAAAAGATAAACCTCTAGTACTTCAAATCCTAATTTGATGTAAAGTTTATTACTGCAATCAATAGTTAATCAAAGTATTAAATTTATAGACCAACAAAATAAGCGTAAGGGTATTTATTGCGTTGTTTTATAAGCGTTGTTAGCACCGTATTATCAGGAAAACGGAGTTTTCCAGTAATGAGAAAACTATTACGCTTCCTTTTTCACAAAAGCAAAATGTTTCGAAGTTTTGCATAGAAAATAGTTAAAATATTAATTTTATAAATTTTACTGTCCCTACAACCAAAATAATCAACTTTCAGAATAATGTTACATGCAGATTTAAATCTGAAGTTGACATTTTTCCAAAATTTAATGTCCTTAAACCACCATGATTAACCTGTCACAAAATTAATTCAGCATATATTAATATTTTCAAAATTAAAAAATAATTCGGAAAGTTTAATTCCAAGCCAAATGAAAATAAATTTCATTTCGTCTTTATTGCATGTGGCTGCTATATTTTGATGCTGATGGATTTCATGTCAATGTTTTTGAACTTAATGATCTACTAAGTTATCAATTACAATAGAAAACAGTAATTAATAGCGAATTTTAGCTTTATTGAGTTCAAAACTTTCTTCTTAATTGTTTTTTTAAGAACGCAATAAATTATTAAAAATTTCCCAATAACACTAAAATTTTCTTCGGGCGCCCTTCCACAGTCAATACAATTTGTAAATCTCAAACAAAGTATCTACTCTTTAATAATAAATAAAATCCGAACAAAAATTTGAACTGTTTAATAAAATAAAGCGGAAACAAAAAATTCTAAATGAAATTTTATTAACGATATTTTTAATTAAATTTTTCGCTTACCTCGGTATTTGAAAAAGTCTCCTACCTAAATATTTGCATAACAGAAATTATTTTCCTAAGTTGACGTTAAAAATATTTTTATTAAATTATGCTATGCTTTTGTCTAAACAAACAAGATTAATTCAAGCAGGAATCTTGTGTTAATCCATTAAAATGTTCGATATTCCACAGCAAAAATTACAAAATGCATTTTTTACACCAGCATCTATCATTTGTAATGCACAATCTTTTGAAACACCGCACAAGTTTTCTGTAAGAAATTTGTTACGATTCAAAGTTCTGACGAACAAAACGATGGGAATAGAATAATATCATTCGTTACGAAACTTTTCTGAAAGGAACTGCACTGCGGTTGAATTACACAAATGCACAGCAGAAACGCATCAAACTTGCTAAACTTAATCAAATGTTAAGGATTTTGAGTTACAGTCAATTGTTTCTTTTTTTCTTGGTTCTTTTTATTGGTTAATATAAAGAAGGCGGGACTACCAGCAAATTAAACGGATGCCGGTACATATAAAATATAAGAACTTCTCGAGTTAGAACCATACATACATACATACACATACGACACATACAGTGATCACCGAGGAGTGAACATCAACACGTGTTAAGAGCGATAAATCTGACGATTCCCCGGCTTCAGCTCGATTTTGAAGCCAACAAATCGACAGATCCACGATAAGACCGATTCAGAAGTAGCCAAGAAATCTCAGGATACGTTTTGGAACAATTATTTAATTTTTAACTATTTTACCTATTGAAACTGGAAGTTTTATCTTCCCTTTCCAATTTTTGGAATATTTATTAATTTTAAATTAAACACTCAAGTGTGGCTGCTAAAAATTTATTTTAACAGACACCACGGGTTAATTTGAGAATTTACCTTTGTTTTTTGTGACTTCAACCACGTGGTCAGTTACAGTCCCGTTACCTAACGGACCTCTGTACACTAGGTAGCCATCTACCGTCAGTTTTTCTCACAGGCCCAGGCCTATCCTGCTAATTTTATTTGTCTCCAACCAAGACATGACCTGCGGTAGTAGGAAAGGAAGAGGCAAGAAGTCTCCACCCAAACCAAGGGGCGCTGAACTCCGGTTACGCAGAACATGCAGAGATGCGAAGAAGAAACTCGAAGAATTGAAGAAGAGACTCGAAGAAATCGAAGCAAACGCGAACCGACTTGCAGAACAAGCAGACAAGAAGAAACTAGAAATTTTGGGAATAATGGGCATACAATGTTCACCTGAAAACTTACCTAGTAATACCGAGCTCATAGAAATGTTCTAAAAGTTCATGGAACAATCAGATCAGCCATCCGCCCCCACCGCATCAAATCTCGACCCAGTTACTGCTCCAGATCCAATACCAGAAGCCAAACCCCAGTTAGAGACTGAGGACAAGTATCCCGAGCAACCACAGCCCATCAAAGAAGAAGAGGATGTAGAAAAGCCTGCAGCAGCTGAAACCCCCGAACCTCCCAGGGATATAAATGGAACACCGGAAGAAGAAACCAAAAGCCAACATCAAGAAGAACCTGTCTCACAAACAGCCAAATCAAATGAAAAAGGGGGTGCCAATCACCCCCCCCCCCCCAACGATCGATCCAGCAGGAAAAACGGCCGAGCCCGCCACCAGATCCAACCGCCAGCAAAAGGAACATTGTTTCTTCAAGCCACCGATTAACCAACAGATCCCACCGATCACCATAAAGAACGTTTCTAGATGGTCAACACTCGAAACCGAACTTGACAGAATGAAGATCAAGTTCACACATGTTAAACAAGTTGAGGGTGGACTAGCAATCACCTTCACAACAGCTGAAGACCACAAGTTGCTAAAAAGGTTCCTCGAAAAGGAAGGCTTTGAGTTCATCTTCCGACACCTAAAAGACGACTCATCGATGAAGATCATCATTAGAGGCATCCCAACTCGAATTCAACCAGAGTACATAGCAAAGTACCTGACATCAATTGGCTATAACATCACCACGATCCGAAGAATGACGCGACATCAAGACAAACGGCCCCTTCCACTATTGGTAGCCACCCTCCCACATACGGAGGAGAACTACAGCATATACGAAATTGAAGAGATCAGCATGCACCCTGTCAAGATCGAAAAACCGCACAACAAGATTAGTATTCAACAGTGCTATAATTGCCAAAACTTTGGCCACTCGCGGAAAAGCTGCAGGCATAAATCCAGATGCGTCAAGTGCGCTGGATTCCACGCAGTCTTCCGCTGCCCTAAGCCACCTGGCAGCCCACCAAAATGTGTCAACTGCGGAGGGCAGCACCCAGCCAGCTACAAAGGCTGCCCCAGATTCCCGAAGGTCATCAGAAAAAAATTCGGCACCGAAGTAACAAACACAGATCACTTGAAGTCCAGATACAGATCAAATAGGACTTCCCAAGATTCCTACACGCAGAAGGTGACAAATAACCTTCATTCAAGAAAAGAGGCTCCAACTGCCTCACAAACGGCGAAAATTCCGATCACAGCGAACGAATTAGCCATGATCTTAACCTCCCTAATTAGAACAGGGATGGATCAAGACGCAATAGATGCAGTGCTCGCCGAATACTGCCAACCGAACTAGAAGAATACGACGAAAACGCCCAAGCCCAAAGAGACAAGTATATTACCTAATTCAGACACATACTAACCCATTCTTTGTTTCAGATAAACCGATAAGACTCCTCTGACCCGATGCCATGATTTCAAGGGAGAACCCCTCCCCTGCCAGCTAAATCAACTCCTAAGTATATTATGTTTAAAATCCCGCTAACCACTCATATTTCAGGAAGTCCAATCGAGCTGTGTGGTCAGATACCGCTCTGGCGATGTTTTCCCACAGAGCTCCTTGGCCCACATAGGTGTTTTCGTGTGGAATATTTTGGGCTCGTGTGACTGGTGACTCCGCGGTCGTTTGCTCGGCGTGCTTTTTCGGCCACGCCCCCCGCCCCCGCTCGCTTTAGATATCGGTGATTAATTCTCTCTCCTGCGCCCGCCTGTATTCACTAAAAATTGTCATTTTTGCTCGCCGGTACTCGCCCAAAAATTCATATTCTTGCTCGCCTGTACTCAACCAAAAAGTTCTATCCCCGGATTGCACTTCTATTTTTCTCCCCGCTCCCACTCTCCTTCCAGCTCTCTCACTTTCTTTTTCAACAACCGCCCCCTCGCACTTGCATTTTCCTCCCCGGCATCGTTCATGAACGACGAATAGAGTTTCTTACCTCAGCATTATTCTCTCTCAGCTAATAAATATTTTGATTGTTTTATTTTTCAACCAATTAATTTTTTTTCTTATCAGACAGGCTCGACGCCACCTCCGGGTTAAGTAATTCCCTTAAAAAACCTAGAACGTGCTCGTAATTGATTTAAACAATTCAGAAACATGATTTTTTGAACAATAAGACCACCAGAACCACAGTCTGTTCTTTGAGGTTCCTCTATAGGTTCGAGAATAAACACATCTTATTTTATGTCAAACAATCTGGTTTACCCACATAATAATAATAATTACATCTACAGCTTCATCTTTTCCTTAATTATGACCGAACTTTACCACAATACAGACCAAATAAACGATGTGGTATTTACAAATATCTCCATTACAATTTCTAAACCATGTTATTAGGTAAGAGACTACTGGCTCATTACCAGCTAGGTAAGCATGGCCCAAAGAAACATTTTTATCCATAAAGCAGCTAACTTTGAACTGAAAAATGTTTCAATTTATTAATTCCTAAAGTATTCCAGCAGTAAGCTACGTTTCAGTTTTGGCTTGGTGATTTCAAATTTTCTACAGAAAACGTGTGTCGGTTTATCATAGCAACTTGACATGGTAAGCAATATTTTCTATTCCTAAATCCAATTTCAAGGTTTTGATTTCTGTTCGAGTTTTAATGTTAAAGTTCATAGAATACTACTTTAGCTACAGTTTTTACTGCAAAAGCTGAGGAAAAAATTGTTTGTTTTGTTCACTGTGTGACAAATGTATTTTCTGCTATTATATTACAAACTCATGTAAATCGATTTTGGGTCTAATGCTATCGAACATTATTCTTTCATTACCAAAATTAAAATTTTAAAATACTTTTAATTCCCACCACTGTCTGTTTATTACTAACTAGTTACTATTGATTAAAATTGTTCGAGTAAGAGGCAAACTGTAAAGTAACAGCAGAAAGCCCTTAAGCGTGTGAATAAATTCTAGTAGGTAAATGCCAAGACAAACAAAACTCAAAGAGGTAATAGTGTAATAACTTTAAAAACAAGATACCAAACACATAACAACAGCACTGATGAAAACATACCTATTGTGTAAAGTAGAAGGACTAGCGGTACCTGTCCCACTTTTTTTCTAAGTCCGAATTTCATTAATTTATTATTTTTGGAATAATTTATTAAATCATTCAACAACAAAGGAAGGGAACTCAAGGGACGAGCAGAGGTTATTGATTCGAATGATAAATTTTACAATTCAGGATAAGGAAGAAAGCTTGTGTGTTTCGTACGGTACTAAATGATTTAAACTCATAACAGTCTGGTCGAAACTAAAATCAATTTTTCGTATCCAAAAGATATAGCAAACTTTGGGTAACATCAGTCAAAATTACAATTAGAAAGATTTTTCATATTTTAGAATTATCATAACAACTACAAAGCTAGAGAAGGCTGATCCACCCCTTATTGATATTTAACCCATTTAAACAACTTTGGCAAGTTCTATAATTAGACAAGTAAATTAAACGAACTTTTAGTATGTTGATTAGAGAGGATAAATAGGTAACCAGTATTGCCAAAGTTTGTATTTCCGGGGTTTCACTACCTCTTATTTTCTAATTATTTGGGTAGGTTATTAAAATTTTGGACAAACAATTTTAGCTAAAACATTTACCAACCTTATCAAAGGCAAGTTATGATGTAAGAAAATTTTGCAAGTTATGAACAGGGTTACATTAACGAGAAAAGAGATTCTTACCAATTAGTACAATTTCGATTCTCAATAATTCCTAATCGGTTTATAAACTTCCCCGTTGATTAAAACTTTAAAATTTAATTTAAACTTTCAAAAAGACAATATGCAGAGTTTAGATTAGTTAAACTTCGTCAATCTATGTCCGTCAGGCTAGAAATGTTATGCATAATGCTGGGTTGGTACGAGAATCTATGGCTTAATTTTGTTTACAGAAGTTTCTTTCTGATCTGCAACCCAATTGACATTTGTACATGAAGGTTGCATTGTTTGTTTACGTCAGAAATTTTCCTCTTGTTATGGTAGATATTGCAATATGTAAAATTGATAATAATGAAAATTTTGCTTAGGTAATTATTTATAGTGCATGTGAGGCATTTAGTTTTGTATACCGAAAAATAGAAAATAGATTTTCGGAAGCTTGAAAGCTTTTGTATGTATTCAAACTGTTCATTCTATACGATAATGGTTAGTTAAACTAATGCATACTTTTGAAATTTAAACAAAGTTCTTTTAAATTCTACAAACGTGAATAGCAGCGAAAAACCCATTTAAACCAATAAAAGTTGTTATTTTAGTACTTTACACGAAGAAATTAAATATTTAAAAGAATATCTTTATTTTTTAATCAAGGGATGTTAAACAGGTTGTTTGAATTATTTGTTTGATTCCGTGGGGTTAATAAAAAGAATCTTGCATTTTTTAACAGTTTTTTTTTAATTTTTGTTTCAAATTCCTTTATTTAATTTTGAGTTAATTAAAAATATTAATAACAAAGTGCCCCGAAGGCCTGAATAAATATTTAATTAAGAACGTTAGGATAATTTTTTGCATCTCTCCAAGACTGTTATTTACTTTATAAGTCACAAAAAGTGAAATTTAAAATTCTTTAGACTAATTTTAAACTTTATTTTTATTGTTCCTACCTAAAAGTAAATAAACAATTATATTTTTTAAAAATTGTTAATCCAAAATGCTTGTAAAAGTTTTTTAGCATGTCGTTGTACTTTTTGGTATTATTTAATGAAACATTACGAGAATTTTTATGGAATACTCAAAAACCTAATACAATTTTTTCCCACGAGTTGAAGGCGAACGAATTTCAAATCGTAAAATTTTATAAGCCTGTTACATTTTCCGATGAAGTAAAACTCGTGATAATAGATACTTTAATTTTCATTACTTAAAATAAATTGTCGTAAATAAAGTATTGATGAATCTATATCATTTAACATGAAAATCCTATTACAAAATTGGGGTTAATTCCTTTTGTATATTATTTATTGTTATAATTTAATAATGCCGGAAGGAATTTCATAAATTTTACAAATTGAATTACGAAGTCATATTTATAACAATTTCAACTTCTAGTTATGAAATTTTTAAACCTACCATACACGTACTTGCTTGCGGGTTAATTAGGTATAACAATTTCCAAGTGGAAGATAATTAAGGAAAATAGCTAAACTTTAAAATATTTTCAGTAAACCAATCTACTCTATAATATAAAAAGATAAGGCTTTTCATGCAACGCTAAAGTGCAACGCTCAGTGGCGTGGGGCTAAAGGGCAATTGTCCCCCCAAGGATGATTCGGATTGTATCCTTGAAGCCCTTCCTGATAAAAATAATGTTTTAAATAATGGATTAACGAGATTCTCCTGAAAATTATTTTTGGTTTGTTCAGTGGCGTATTTACCGGGGGGACTCATAATACCCCATTGTAACTAATCAATATATATTAAATAATATATAATTATTTCTTATTTGAATATTTAAAAGTTTTGAGCGATTCTTATAAATCCTTATTTCTTCTATCATAAAAATTAAGGCTGGGAATCAAATTCGAATAATTCGAATATTCGAATATTTGAATATTTGAATAATATAGCGACGTATAATTTGACTAATCGAATTATTCGAATATTTGAATAATAATAATTTGAATATTCGAATATAATTTGAATATTCGAATAATTTGAATATTCGAATAATTTCAGTA
The DNA here is from genome assembly GCA_958510845.1 of Cantharis nigra. Taxonomy (NCBI): domain Eukaryota; kingdom Metazoa; phylum Arthropoda; class Insecta; order Coleoptera; family Cantharidae; genus Cantharis; species Cantharis nigra. The sequence goes on along the minus strand of OY294030.1, from coordinate 43,810,706 downwards.
TTCGAATTATTTGAATATTCAAATTATTCGACGTTAAACTTCCCTTAAATCGCTAAGCCCCACCCCATTTCATTGTACACTGATTGCCCATTGATCGGAATAATATTTAAGTAAAACTTAAGTTTTCAAGATAGGTGGTGCAATTGGTGGCGGAAAACATTCAAAATATTCGAATATTCAGATTATTCGAATATTGACATATTATTTGAATTTTAAATTATTCGATTATTTAACAAATTTAAATATTTGAACAGGGCCGGCAACACACTACAAATTCTAATATTATTCGAAATAAATTTAGCAAAGCTACATTATGTATAATATTTAAGATTATGTGAGCACCACACCGAAAATCTAAAAGATTCCGGCTCTATGTTTGAATGTAATCTAATCTGAATTCTGAATATTCGAAAAATTTGAAATTAGAATATTATTTTATATATTAAGTATATAATTCGAATACATAATTTGAATATTCAAATTTTCGAATACATCATTTAAATATTCGAATATTCGAATAATTTGATCAACGAATATTCGAATACAAAAATGACTACGATTCCCAGCATTAATAAAAATAGTAGAAAAAATTATTAAGAGAAATTATTTTTGAATTTCATAATATTTTAAATTTCGATTAGAGTGCATGACCTTGAACAATTGCCTTCAACGCTGTGTGCCAAATGACTAGCTTCGCACGAGTTTTAAATGGTGTTTTTTCACTTTTCGATCCGAGCTGCTAAATACGTCACTGGGTCTGCTCAACTTTGTTGTTACTTGGTATGTTGCTACATTAAAATTCTGCGATATATACTGGTGGGTGTTTCACACCCCCCAGACCCCCTGGTTTACAATTTTGGCTTTATATTCTTATATAATTTTTATAATTATTATAGATTAAATTAATTATAAATTATTATAAATAAAATAAAAGTAAACCGGGGGGTTTGGGGGGGGGGGGGTGGAACACCGTCCAGTACATATCGCAGGATATGTTCACCCTCAGAACCCCCGGTTTACATTTTTGACTATAATTTTGACAATTCATTTTCAAAGTAACGCAAAAGTTGCTGCTGAACTTCGAGCAGTTAGGCACTCAAATAAACGATTTTTAAGTTAAGGTTTAAACTTCTCTCACTTTAGCTTAAAAATTCAAATTTCCCGGTTTTTCCTAGCAAAATTTGTAAAATTATAATAAATTCCCTGTCTTCTATAAATTTCCTATTTTCTCCAAATTCTGCGATATGTACTGGAGGGTGTTCCACACCCCCCCAAACCCCCCGGTTTACAATTTAGCTTTGTATTTTTATATTATTTTTATAATTATTATACATTAAATTAATTGTAAATTATTATAAAAAAAATATAAGTAAACCGGGGGGTCTGGAGAGTGTGGAACACCTTCCAGTACATATCGCAGAATATGTTCACCCTCAGAACCCCCGGTTTACAATTTTTACTTTATATTTTGCTATAATTTTAATAATTATTATAGATTAAATTAATTATAAATTATTATAAATAAAATAAAAGTAAACCAAGGGGTCTGGAGAGTGTGGAACACCTTCCAGTACATATCGCAGAATATGTTCACCCTCAGAACCCCCGGTTAACAATTTTTACTTTATATTTTTATATAATTTTTATAATTATTATAGATTAAATTAATTATAAATCATTATAAATAAAATAAAAGTAAACCGGGTGGTCTAGGGGGTGTGGAACACCCTCCAGTACATATCGCAGGATATGTTCACCCTCAGAACCCCCGGTTTACAATTTTTACATTATAATTTTATATAATTTTTATAGTTATTATATAAATTAGAATTATCAAATTTAGCTATAGAACAAAATAAAACACATATTTGAAACGAGCTTTCGGAAAATGACATTTTCTTTTCAAGTTTAAAAGCTCGTTTTAAACATGTGTTTTATTTTGTCCTGTAGCTCAATTTGATAATTCTAATTTATATTATTTTCAAGAGCTAATAATTTTTAATTAATAATATAATTATTATAGATTAAATTAATTATAAATTATTATAAATAAAAAAAAGTAAGCTGGGGGGTGTGGAACACCATCCAGTGCATATCGCAGGATATGTTCACCCTCAGAACTCCCGATTTTCATTTTTGACTATAATTTTGACCGTTAATTTTCAAAGTAACGCAAAAGTTGCTGCTAAACTCCATCAGTTAGGGAGCAGTTAGGCACTTAAATAAACGATTTTTTAAGTTAAGGTTTAAACTTGATTCACTTTATCTTAAAAATTCAAATTTCCCGGTTTTTCCTAGCAAAATTTGTAAAATTATAATAAATTCCCTGTCTTCTGCAAATTCCACACCCCCCAGACCCCCCCGGTTTCCAATTTTGGCTTTATATTTTTATATAATTTTTATAATTATTATAGATTATATTAATTATAAATTATTTTAAATAAAATAAAAATAAACCGGGGAGTCTGGGGGGTGTGGAACACCCTCCAGTACATATCGCAGGATATGTTCACCCTCAGAACCCCCGATTTACATTTTTGGCTATAATTTTGACCGTTAATTTTCAAAGTAATGCAAAAGTTCCTGCTGAACTCCGTGCAGTTAGGTACTTAAGGGGGTATTCTAGTCTAGAAACATAAATTTTCGGGCGGTTTTCGAAGCTCTGTACAAACAAAACAAAAAATATTTTTACTATCCATTTTTTTATCATTTCTTTATTGATAAAAAATTAACCGAAAAACAAAACTTAAAATTCACAAACTTATCAGCTGGCCAAGTGGGAGGTCCAAAAAAAAATGGCGTGCACGATATCTCAAGTTCTAATAAACGGATTTATTTAAAATTTGGTGTGTATGTTCTTTATACATTCTTTTAATTTTACTATGACTAAAATATTCGGAATTGTTATTTAAATATGCCGAAAACAAAACGGTTTTTCAAACTGCCGCAATTTTGTGAAAACATTTTTGTTTTACTTTTCCAAGGTTCATGCTATACCGGCATCTATAATAAACATTCACACCAAATTTCAAATAAATCGGTTCATTAGAACTTGAGATTTCGTACACGTCAGGACACCTTCTTTTTTTTGGACCTCTCACTTTGCCAGCTCATAACTTTGTGAATTTTGAGTTTTTTTTTCGGTTAATTTTTTATTTAATTTTAAAGTATCAATAAACATATGATAAAAAACTGGATAGTAAAATATTTTTTGTTTCGTATGTACAGAGCTTCAAAACCCGCCCGAAATTCATGCCTCTATACTAGAATCCCCCTTAACTAAACAATTTTTTAAGTTAAGGTTTAAACTTCCCTCACTTTAGCTTAAAAATTCAAATTTTCCGGTTTTTCATAGCGAAATTTGAAAAATTATAAATTCCCTATCTTTTCCAAATTCTGTGATATGTACTGGAGGGTGTTCCACACGCCCCAGACCCCCCGGTTTACAATTTTGACTTTATATTTTTATAATTAATTTTCAAAGTAACACAGAAAGTTGCTGCTAAACTCCGTGAGCAGTAAAGTTTTAATTTTTTCTAGCCGAAGGAAGGTTAAATTTCCCTAATTTTGGTTAAATACAAATATTTTTAGTCCTACTCTTAGTTTAATATATTTTTCGGTTGGTAAAAAAAATGGACCAATCAGAGTGCTTTTTTTCACCAAAAATTGACACATTTTATAGATTAGGATAATAGTTTTTTAACGAAATTAACCATTGATTTTTTAGTATAAATGGAACTAGATCCTAACTCTTTATTGTCAAAAACTCCGATTTTCAAGTTATGAATTAAAATAAGTAAAAATCAGAAATAGAAAATTATTTAAAAGCTTTTTAAGAAGAATTTAGTTTGTTTGGAAAGTGTGTAAATAAATTATGGAGCATTATTAATAAGTAATGAGGTATGTATAAGTCATATATAAATTACTGTTATATTTTATAATTTTGAGATTAAAACAAAAAACAATTTCTTGCTCCAGAGGTTTAAGACAGGCCTGAGCAATCATTAATCATTTTTGCATAGTTATTGAAATCGCCAGACAGTATGAATAAAGCAACTTTATAAGATTTGAATAATAAGAGAGCCCGAAAACGGCAACAGTGAATTGTATAGGGTTTTGGAAAACGTTTTTCCTCTTTTTTTGGCACAAGCAAGCTGCTGTTTTGATAACTTTAATTATTATTTTTATATGCTTTACTTTGTACAGCGTACTTAGAAAGAACACGCGTGCTTGATAACAAAAATAAATGAGGTACCACGTAACGCTCTCGACTTTTGACTAAAATTAATGTCTTTCTGGATTCAAGATAAAATTAATGACATATTTTTTTTTCTAAATTTGGCTTAAACAACAAACTCCGTCACTTTTTGAAATTGTTGCAAACAAAAAGTGCAAGTGGGAGGATGTGGTTGTTACTCTTTAAATTAATAACTTTAAATTTAATAGAAGCTTAGAGGAAGGGAAACTTGCTATAATATAATCGATAGGTGAAACTTGGTGAATTAAATTTAGAAGTCGAGTTTCCAACAAAGAACACTTTGTTTTTCTATACCATGCTGCAAGTAGCATTTATCTTGTGATGAATATTAATAACAACAGCTTCCAGTTTTGTGGACACCGAGTCGAAGATAAGTATTTTGTAATTACTCATTGAGACTTAAGGTATTTACTAGAGCAATGAAATTTCAAGTCAAGACGTCTATACGACGACATTTTACAAATTTTCCTCGGATGATAAATAATACCGACGGATAAATTTCATAAAAGTTTTTAATTCATTTTTACGATGGATTATATACTTATAAAGTTAAACCATCTTCGGACATTGCTTACGATTGCGCCCCCAACCCCCGGTTACGCTTTTCCATTAACGGAACCTCTTCGGTTATTATTTTTACCGGGCGTATCTGCGAAATAATTTATGTCAACCTTTTCTTTGATATTACAGGTTCTTTTGATTTTCTTTTTATGCCGTTTTAGATTTATTACGGGCTCCATCAATTTAATGCAATACGTGCTGAATGATTCACCGAGCAGGTTAGCATTCTTACTACAAAATCTCGCTTTATTCGAGATTTACAAGAAAACGGCGCTAGTCAATTAATTTGAGTATCTTAGTGTTAAAATCGGGACACTATTAATTGTAGTGATAACAAAAGATAATTTCGATAGATTAAAACGCTTAATTACTACCCCCGAAAATATTTAAATTAAGCTTTCCACTACATATTTTTAATTATCACCAAGAAATTATTTATGTGATGGCAATAAAGTAATTTACGATTTAAACTCGTAATGTATTTTTCATTGTATTAAAACACAATAAAAATATTATGGTCGTCATAATAAATTAATGAAAAAATATAAACCTTACAAAATTTTATATAAATCTTGCTTTAGATACACTTCCATCATAAATCCTAGTAGGCCTAACAGTGATCCGCAAACAAGCATTTTACGGGTCAAAGCTTTTATTTTATAATTAATGTGTATCCAAGTGTTCTTAAAAAAACCTACAAAAACTTTTGATTACTTTAAATTTTTTTTATTATTAAACAAATAATTAATTACCACCCTTAAAAAACAATCAAGTCATAAAACTTTCTAAATTAACCCCAAACTAATTAATGGGGTTTGTAAATGAAATTTACCTAAAGAAATGGTAAAATTCTAATTGCAATTTAAAGTTAAACAAATTACCAGCAATTATTTGGTAACGAGAATTCTTGTTGCATACGGTTATTTGCGCAGCAATAATGCGATAGAGACGATGTTGATCAAACCTATCAACCGGACCATGTAAATATTATTCCAAAATTTAATTTAAATTTAGTGGTCAACCGGTCAAACTCTGAAAAAACTAAATCTAATGCTGCACCAATCGTTCGGAATTTCCTAACCCAGTATAAGCAGCTGTGAGGTTTATATAATATAAATACCTATATCATTCGGAATCAATGTTCTACAGCAGGCGTCGGCAACCTATGGCACGCGATGGGGTTCTGAATGGCACTAAAATTCTTCTCCTCTAGAACCCCATTATATAATTTAGAATTAAGGCGGCACCCTGAATCATATTGGTAGAGTGGCTTGGCACACCACAGCTAAAAGGTTGCCGACCCCTGTTCTACATAAAGTATTTTCACAATTTCGTTTAAAAGTTTTACCTCCAGCTATTTCATGATTTCCTTATTCCCATTAGTTCCTAATAAATTCATAATTTCACTCTTATTCATTAATGATTGCTGTAATAATTATTTATCTATTATGTTTTCTAATAAACATAAATTCAAAATAAAATAAAATAAAATAAAATATTATTGGTGTAGTACTAGAGTATAATATGTAGAACTTATCCCAATTCAGGAGTACTGGAAACTGGTATCCGTAAAAAATTACATTTATTGCTTAACTTAGTTTGCTGTTTTTTTATAAAAATAAATACCTAACAAATATTTTTAACCGGCCTACGAAAAAGAATTGAATACATTCCGGTCCGCAATTACTCTCAATTTAGTGGAATCTTTTAGTCAAAAGTTAAAATTATGTATATAGGTAGCTTTAGGATCGCCACTATCACCACAGATGATATAGATAGTTGTCATGTGTGACTATCAATATTGTTGTTGGATATAATATCTACTATGTATAATAGTTATATTTGAATAATTGCAAAGACAAATTGTTCCATGTAAATTCCGTCTTCAACGACAACGTCCGTATTGGATTAGGTTTATTATGTTTATAATATATTACAGACTTGGACTGGCAATAAGTTAGTTACTGAGAAAACTACACATATACAGGGTGTTCCCGTGACCGTGAAGAACCTTTGCGGTGGTGATAACAAAATTTCAAAATTTCGAGTCCAAACCCTTGGGGGTCCCTCCCTTTAACGCAATTTTTTGAATTTCTGATTTCAAACGGCCATAGCTCCGATATTGTTAATTTTTTAGGGTTAATGTATTAGAACTATTTTAAAGATCATTTGCTTATCTACAAATTAGCTTTTAACCTCTTATCGTCTAGAATCAACGGATTTCGAGTTATAAGTTAAATTAAGGGAAAAAATGTTAAAAAATTCAGGTTTTATTTTTTTTATTTTTCTTGACAGAAAAAAACTGATAGAATCAGTTCCCAAACCTGATAGAGATTTTAACGGGCTACAACTTTTGATAAATAAATTTTGTTGGGCAACCAACCGTTTTCACAGAAATTCTGAAAATAATGAACAAGGTGTAGGTAACAAAAATATATTTACAAAATTGCTAAAAATCCCAATGTGATTTAGGTATAGCATTTGTTTTAATGTCAAAACGAATTTGTAGCATTTGACGTTTGAGTGACATTGTTATAAAGGGGCCTGCCCTGTCAGAATAATGTTAATGTTAATGTAAACCTAATGTTAACGAACGGGAGCTTTGGATTGGTAGATCAGCAGAAACATGGCTTAACGTTAACAACCATCATGTCAGATCACATCACACAAATATGAATTTACCTTTAGTTTATCGTTAATTACTTTGTCAATTTATGATAATAATTTATGAGTGAGGCCATTTTGAAAATGTAATTAAAATTAATTTTGTAAATTTAGTTTTTTACATTCACCTTATTCATTATTTTCAGAATTTCTGTGAAAACGGTTGGGTTCCCAAAAAAATTAGTTTAACCAAAGTTGTAGCCCGTTAAATTCCCTATCCGGTTGAGGTCGTCAGTTTTTTTCTAAGAAGTTTCGTTTAAGAAATATGGGGTTCGCAAGAAAAGTAAAAAGAATAAAACTTGAATTTTTTTAACATTTTTGCACTTAATTTAATTTATAACTCGAAATCCAATGATTCTAGACGATAAGAGGTTATAACCTAATTTGTAGATAAATAAATTATCTTTAAAAAAATTTTAATCCATTAAGCCTAAAAAATCAATAATATCGGAGATATGGCCGTTTAAAATTGCTTTAAAGGGTTTTAATTTGGACGAAACTTTCATTTGAAAATTTGTCTTAGAAAAGTGTTCTTTATCTCCACCTCGAAAGTTCTCCACGGTTTAGAATCTTATTCTAAACGCAATTCACTTTTTTGTAAATGCAATTGTTTTACTTTACTGCCGGCGACAGGTGGCACTAAAGTACTTTACTACCTCACTAGATCCTATTGTTTTATAGCGTCTTTAGCTGGTGATGCAAGTCTGCACTAATTCGAATTTGAAAAACTTGACTATAATTTCTGTTGAGTACTCAAAACTCGTTTCAATCTAACTTTTTGTGTCGCTCGGTAGGCCCACATTCTCACTGTTGTGAGAGTAAAACCCAAGCAAAGCCTGGTCGCGATGACTAAGTACACTGCTGTGATCTAAAGCCTAAATTCGTTCTTAGGGCTATGAGGAAGATAACGGGAAACCGCCCCAATAATTAAATACCTTAGTACGTCATCTTGGCTTAAAGAAGCACAAAACCAAGGCAATCTTCATAACTGTATGTCAGAGGGGTTGCATACTGTAGTAGCTCATTATAATTTCTGAAACATCACCAAATTTTGTTTGAAGCGATCAATCACTTTTAGACTGGTTAAACTGTTTCAAGTGTTAAATTTTGTCCTAATTTTAAACGATGTAGTAGGCTTCTTACATTGAAGCCATTGTAACTGAGAAACAAGTGAATTTAGTTAATCTACATTTCAATTTTTATGCAATTTTTATGCTCTTCCAATATTATATAGCCCAATACTTTAGTTTCCAAAAAATATTCCTAAGTTCTAAGATGTTTGAAATACACAGTTGGAATAAGAAACCAGTATATATTAAATTTTCATCACGTCCTTAACAAAAAATTTAAATTTTAATGCATGTATGAAAATTTAAATTCCTTCGAACATTTATGACGATTGCCAAACTTGCAGTATTTTGCAGAATTCTGTATTATGTGCATATTTTGTAAGCGCTTTAACGTCTAAGTTAAGTTTAATAGCATGAAAGCTTTGTTCAACTGTTTGATGTCTTGGAATAGTTCACGTTCACTAGAATCAAGGTTTTAGTATTCATTGTGCATTTTAAAAGTGAAAAACAAGAAAAACTTGTCGTAAATGCGAAATTTTTGTCTTTTTAAAAACTTAATGCAAATAATAGCTTTTAAATTTAAGAACTTTTCAGGGATGCGAGATTTCAAATATCGAATGTTCATTTCACACAAATTCTACTAAGTAAAATTATACTAAAGAAATATATGATTATATTTTCTTTTTCGCAGAAACATGGTAAACTAATACTAAAGGAAGTATAGACGACAATGTTTATGCCACTATGTAGTGGCAATCGGAGTAACCCTAATCACCTACAGAGGGCGCTGCTACCAGTTGTGTTTGTCCTGCCAAAACATCATCATGAACTAAATAATGAAAATATACAACCTACTGATTAACGTAACTAAAATAAAGTTTTATACATGTTTCCTCTCTGCGTTAATATTTGTTTGAATAAGGGAAAAGCAATTTACCTTGAAATTTGTTCAGGAAAATTCTTTACATCTTTTATTTACTAATTTATGAATGCGTTATAATATACAAATTGATTCGTTTTACTTTGTAACGGCAAGAACAAGTTGAAAGGAAAGCTGAAGAAATAAACCTCGACGCAATTCAACTTTAAATTAAATTTTACTAAACATATCCCTCTAACAAAGCACATCATGCATTGATTCAAAATGTTTGCGAGTGAAAACTTTTAATGATTTTAAAATTTCCGGATTATTAAATACCAAACTAATTAAAGTTTTACCTAATAAGATTTTCAGATTTAATAAGTTTGAGAATATAGAATTGATTTTTGGTCACATTGTGGAGCAATTTATTTCCGTCTGCTTCTTAAAATATGCAGAAAAATAAATTTTGAAAATGAGATACCTACTCAACTTTTTAAAATTTAGAAGTTCTACTATGAAATAATATTAGAATGACATTTTTTTAATTAAAAATGCAAAGTGGTACCGGTTGGTTATTTTTAGAAAAACCTACAGGCTTATATGATAAGTTAGCTCTTAGTTCTTGTAAAACAAACTAAGAAGATAATTTTCACTTTACTGTCATTTACGTTAATTAATTACTCAATCTTTCATTTTCAAAAAACAAAAAAAAACCGTAGTAATTAATGTGGTCGTTAATTTTTAATTTAGAAAACTAACGGCGTAAGCACCCAGAACTATTGATGGTCTGGTGTGTACTCACGTTATTTTCTATTGTGGTGAAAAAAAATCTAATTTTGATGTTAAATTTATAAATAATGAATTCAATTTATGTGACGTGGGTTACAAAATAAACATACCACATTATTTATTCGCTTTTGTTGCTTTATTTTCGAATAAAAAGGAAAATTTATATATTAATATGACGGGAAATTGTATTCAAGATTTATGAAAACCTTTTTTATATTAAAATGTGGATGCCTTTTTAACGAGCCTAACAAGTTTTTCATGCTATAAGACTGTATAGTTTTATGCCACTCACAAACTTAATTTAACACAAACAAACTACGCTCTTATGTTGGTAAAAGTAAAATTTAATAATGGTAACAATAAATGGAATTTTTCCTTTATTAATATTTCATAGCATTTGTACGTGTGTGATTTGCAAAGCTAAACGAGGAAAATGTGAATAGCTGCTTTTATGCTAAATTTTTATTTAATTCTTTAATAAGAGGGCTTCATTTGTTGACGAATATATTATAAGAAATGAAAAAATTAAATTCATATTAAAAATATTCTAATCCAGATAATACCTACTTATATTTTTTCGATTAGTTCAAAATTACAATAGTATGTTTACCTGAAGTATCCACCGGTTTAATATTATATTACTCCATCTTCTAAAATAAAAGCATTCAACGAATTTTTGCACAAGCGTGGATCCTTGCTAAAAGAAATTAATAAAATTATTCTTTTATGATATAAAAACCATTTATACCTACCATTATATAATTTGGAAAGCACTAATCTACAAATAAAAGCAAAAAAATTACATAAAATAAAGTAAAAACACAAATTAGCAACAAAATCATATTCATCTGCTTCGCCATTATTATGGCTCTTTGGTACTGCCTGATATCGTTCATCTAAAACAAAATAAAATTAGTGTCTGCTTTATTGCATTTATTATAAATTCTAAAAGTTTTATTTGAGCTTTTCCTACCGTACATTGACACTCACTAAATTCACTGGTCGCTTACCTATTATGCACTTAGAAAAATAATTTTCCCTAACCTTTGGATGCCAAACCCACGAAGTGGACCCTACCTACAACAGGAAAAAATGTTACCATTTTTATATTTTGATTTCCAAAAAATTATATTTACCTTTATCACTGTTGTCCTTTTGCTTTTATGCTGTTATGGAAAAGTGTCCAACCAGTCCAAGTGTCCAAAAATTTTTCAAAATTTTTAAAAAAAAATTAAATGCACTACTTTTTCACTAAGAATTAGGCAAAAATTATCCGCGTAAATTAAACTTTTACTGCCGCTCCCGGAGCACAATTAAATGCGAGAAGAAGGATCCTTTGCGACATCAAAATCCTAGAAACACAAAAGAACATTTTCAATTTTTTTCTTTGAGTATCAACAAAAAGTTTTAATAAATATTTAATTTGCAAATGTATAATTCATACAATGTAATAAGGAATCCAAATCACGGTTCAAATAACATGCAAACAAATGCAAACTGCAAACAAACAAATAACAAGCAAATCAGCAAAATTGGCTTAAAAGTAAGTCAAATGAAAAAGTTAATCGACAACTATTCTATTAAAATCCACAAACATTTTGCAAGTTACGAACTAGACTATTCAAGCCAAGTCTTGAGTGTGTGAAAAGCCTAAGATATTTATTCGATAACGTTCTAACGGCAAAAAGTCAAAAGTCAAAATTCAAATTTATTCATCCGAATATTTGTTTTCAAAAGCCACTAAGATATGTACCTAATATTCTTTATAATTTATTATTATTACAAACAATAATTTGAATAGACCCTAACGTGAAAAGAGTTTCATTGTTGGTGTTACTCAAATTTAAATAAATATTTAAATAACTAAACTTTATTAATTAATTATACAAAATAACAACAAACAAACCACTATCAAAATAAATATAAAACATTATATAACAAGCTTTACAATTGTCTAGACATACGACACCAGTGTAAAATTTAGTTTGGACGAAAGTCGAAAGTCCAGTTTCAGTACGAAAAGTAACACTTTAACTTTGGCATTTGATTAACATAAAATATACTTTTTCTGTAGTTAAATAAACAAAGAAGGTACAAACAGGTGTAAGCAAGGTACAAACAATTTTGACTATTTCAAATTTTAAATTCAAAATAGAAGGGGAAGAGTTGTCAAAATACCATTATTATGTTCCTGTCCCACTGTCTATATTTTCGTTAATACTAGTATTGTGATAATAATTTTAATAAAAACCGTTTTGATCGTGGGACAAGTCGTATTGTTAAAATTTTGACGAAAACAATGCTGGAAATGTTAACCGTGGGACAGGGGCATTAGACATTGTAAAATATCTGGAACAAAAGCTAAACTGCTGAAGAAAATCTACAAACTCTTAGAAAATCCAAGAGAAACTTAGGCAATTTTATGAAATTTAGGAAATTTTTTCTTTTTAAACTTTTCGAAAAACGAAAATTTTTCAAACATTTTGAAAAGAAAATCTGGTATATAAAAATTTTGCCTTATGGCTTTCCCATCAATTTGCAATATAAATAAAATGAGAACAAACAAAAATAAAATAAGTACAAACGAGTACTACAAATAAGGCCCTAATAATTTGGATTATTTGGATCCAAAATTCAAGATAGGGGAGGGTGGCTGACAAAATGTACCTCTCTATGAATCTAATCTCATGCGGTTTTAAAGAACTTCGAATTATTTACAAAGAGTTATGGAGTTAATTTTTGTTAAATGTTTTTTGAAAGCCGTTAAGGGGTTATGCCACTCTAGAGGCCAAAAGAAATAGGGTTTTTGGGGATTTTTTTTCACAACACAAAATTAATATAAACTACGAATGATAAGAGCATTAGATTTCATCTAGCTTTCATTTAAAATGTCAAGAAATGCTTTTGAAATTTTTAAAAGTTTCATTTATCAAACTGGCCATGGAAGTTTCCAAGGTTTTTTTAAAATCAAAATTTAACTGAATTCATGGCATGGCCAGCTAGATAAATGAAAATTTTAACAATTTCAAAGGAATATTTTGACTTTTTAAGTAAAAGCTAGATGAAATCTAATGCTCTTATCATTTGTAGGTTATATTTCTGCATTACTTTTGTGTCTTTCATTGTTTCTCTAAAATAATTGGGGAAGCAGGAATTTGCATAAATAAGTTTTTACATGTTAATTTCCTATGTTCGGCTAACTCACACGCTATAACGAAATATAATTTATTGACTTATCATAATTCAAAGATTACAGAAGCTGTTGTCCGCCATTTTGAAATAATTCGCTTCAAAAAAATTATTGTAGACAGTCACTGATATGTATGATAAACAACCATTTTGTAATCTCGATTTATTTTGCAGTTTTTCTGAAAAACAATCCCCCAAAAGCCTATTTTTTCGGTCTCTAGAGTGGCCTAACCCCTTAAACAAAACCTTTTACAGAAAATTCGTTGTTATATAGGAAATTTAATGGCCTACAGATTTGCGGAAAATTTTAAATAGTAATGAAAAAGTTATGTTCAAAAATATTCAGGTTTTCCTTGAAATAGATTACTTGTTCACAAAGTTTATCTGATCTACAAGTGAAGGAAAACCTTAGGAAATCGAAAGAAATCTTAGGAAGTTAACAAAAATCTTAGGAAATAAAAAATCTGAAAAATTATGCAAAATGCCCAAGAAATCTAGGGAAATCCAAGAAAATCTTAGAAAATCAAAAAGCGTGGGAATACCATAGATGAGTTTATCTTTTTACAGAAGGAAATCTCAAGGCAATCCAGGATGAAATCCGAAGAAATCAAAAATGTGTGGAAATTCAAAGATATGCAATGGACGATGAGCTTTTGTTTCTGTTACTTGTCGAGTTTTCAGCGTTAGAAAACTGCAGAATGCAAGGAAATCCTAGAAATTCGAATTAGGAAATTGGGAAATCTAGGAAAACTAGAAATAATTGCAATATTGACGATTACACTTTTATGTATTAATTCCTGACTTTTAATTCAAATATAAAATTTTACAAACATGTAAATGCCTCATAATACTAATGGCTAACCCGCCCCTGCTCACAGGAACAAGCAATGATTAACAAAAGTTTAGTTTGTTTAATTTCGTTTAATTTTGTTTCCTTTATGCTTATGGAAAACTTAAAACGTAAAATTATGTAAAAGAGAATTTATTAAAAATAAGTTGTCACTTACCATTTCATAATGGAACTTCTTAAAAATATCCTCGAATCCTTGATGAAATTTCAACAGCGAACAGCGGGTTAACACGAATACTAAAAAGAAAATTAAATTTTAGAAACTTATATTCAAGTATAAAATTAAAATCATTTTAATGTTTTAATGTTGCCATTTCGTTAGTGAAAAGTGGAAAGTGAAAACTACGCACGTCGTACTTACCCCAACAAACGCCTACGACGCAATTTGCTTTTTCAACCCTTTTAACACCAATTCCTCTATTTTTTCAGTTCAAACTGTATCGTTAATGTATATTTAATGTAATTATTACTTCATAACAATAATATATTGTTGGGAAATCAGAATTTCGAACAAAACTAACCCGCAATGAAATGCACGCAACCGAAAACAGCATTACTGTCGTCTCGACGTCACACATACTACGTAGAGTGCCTTTTGTCTCAACCAATCATGACATTACACAAGTTGTTACCATAACAACTATGTAAAAGTAAAAATTCTTGGAAATTAAACTCAAATAATGTTTTTATTAAAAAAATTTTGTTTTGTATTTGTAGTAAAACCGCGATTTTTCAAATAAATAAATAACTAAGAATCAATCGAGTAAGTTTTTTCTGTATTTATTTGTTTCATTCAATTAATATTTTCTTTTCAATTACATCTTTTATAATTAATTTTTACTCAGCACGCTGAGTACACTGGAAACGTCTGTAGAATTTGCATCAGAAATACAGGAAAAAAAGCTTTCCATGTAAATGGATAACATCAAAGGGTAATCCAGTAAATCCATTTCTCTAGGATGTTTTACTGTAAGCAAAAAATGTGTAAATAATATTATTTGTTCATTTTCATTTTATTGTAAAATGTACAAAGAAAGAAAATTATTAGCCTCCCTCCCTCACGCACTAAAAAATTTTTTGAATCTCGGCGTTTACACTTTTATGAATTTTACCTGTATTTTTTTCAGTAGCAGCGAATGTTACTGCCTCTTTAGTGTTATTAATCTGATCCAACCCTATATATCTATCGGTTGCGTTGTTTTCTTCGGTTTCTGTTGCAATTTCATTTGTCACTTCCGGATTCAACTTGAAATCTTTTGGCAATAGATTTGCCAATTTTTCGTTACTTTCAAAAATTTTGATAAACTCTTCGTATGTTATTTCTCTTTCTTCTTCCGTACTTTGGCTTTCATTTGTTTGCAAAGCTACTAAGCTTATAATTACTTGAAAAGCAAACAACAATATTCGTGTGCGGAGCATAGCGTGAAAGAATATAAAGTTTACGTAGAATACAATTTATGTTAATGGCAACATAATTAATGATAAGGTAGTAATTACGTTTTGTCTAACCTTGATGCTAAAATTGTCAATTAGTACTTAACGGTAAATGTTAAAAAATATTCAGGACTAAAACTTGGAAGTAAATTAAAATTAAATTTTACTTGTTCATTACACACTGTAACATGCAACACGTTAATTAAAATGTTTTTCGAGTTGACTTATTTGGCAATTTTCATCCAAACAAACATTTTTAATTAAAATATTTTTCAAATAATAATTTTACTCTCAAAGTTTTGTTAATTGCTACAGTTTCGTTATCGCTGTTACAAAAGGTTAATAGCTAAAATAGTGAAATACTAAAATTTTCAAACTAACATATTTAAGGGAAAAATAACAAAACTGCCAGTTTACGAGCTGAAATTTAGAGTTCAGTAAATAAATTCAGTAAATTATCTAAAATAATTGTATTGCTATGTTTTTGCTCCTCTAATGGGGGTGAAAATTATAATGTAATAGACATTAATTTAAATTTATTATTGTTGATTGTTGACGTTGAGAAGCAGGAATTTAAAAACGAAAACTGATTTCTTACATTTCATTCTTGCAAGTACGCTAGCAGACGTTTACAGTTGTCCTGGATTGCAAGTGGAATTTCTTTAGCTATTACATTAGGAAACATTCTCGATTTATAAACGAAACAAATATAAAAGCATAGAATTTCCATCTGACTGCGGGGTCAGTACATGAGCAATCAGAAGCTTTGCAAATTTTACCTTCAAAAATTGAAGGATAAAAATGTAATAAAGCTATAAACGCTTAATCCACAAGCCATCAGTTACTTCCGAAATAACTTCTTTTGACAATCCTGGCTGAAAGAAGGCAAGAAGATGGGCTACACGTGATAAGCCTACATGAATAAAAAAAATGAAATATACGAGGTGTCCATAGCTATATTTATTTTTATATTTTCTAAAGCTACACTAATCGGATTTAACGGATTTTTCTTTCAAGGTCTTCGAAACGAAAGTATTTTTATTGCATTACTTAGTTTATTACATTTCAATATTATTTTGTTTTTAGTGCAGAGTTATAAATATCTAATAATTAAGCATCTACATTTTAAAAAATTAAAACTTGAAAGTGATTAGGTAGCCTGAAGACCTTTAACTGCTTTTAACATATCCTCTCCCATCTGGTTCATTGTAGGATCACTGGAATACTGTTCTATTATCTTTGCAAAATTCATTGCGGCATTTTCAATTTCCTTATCTAAAAAATATTATTTCTATATAAAATAATAATTTCTTGTGAGCCATTAAATTGAACTTACTCATGTTTGGATTTTCAGCAGGAAAAGCGTCGCTTTTCTCAAAAATTAAAATAATTACGCAAGTCGCGAGGAACAAAACGAGTTTCATTTTGCTGCAATTGTTACACTGTCACAGTACGGTGTCCTTACTTTTATTTAAATAATGGTAGATTATCATAATGCCACAATAATTCACGTTCTTAATTGACTTTTAAAAATAATTACAACAATTATTATTATCACAATATGACTCAACGTTGACTTTTTTCCAATTAGACTTTTTGTAAATTAGGGCGATTAGACAAAAAGAAGTATTTTTAAACCGTAATTACTTGTCTAACTGTGTAAAGGTGAGCAGCCACCAATACGTTTTTAGGGGATTCCCGCGATTTATATTCAATTTATGTAATTTTATTATCTCTGCAGTTCTTTGACTATTGTACCTGCACCGTTTTGTTCCTCAAAATACCGTAATTTTCTTTACAAGCTTAAACGTAACAATACACGAGTTCCATATAATAATAATAGATTTCGGGTTAGTTTCTAACTCGGTGAGATTTCAGTGCTTAAGACAAAACATTCGTATTATCATTAATCAGGGCCATTGTTGTACAATTAACGCCATTGTAAGCTGTTGAATTCCCGGCACGTAAAGATTTTCACAACCAAATGGAAACATTGGATATCGTTAGTAATTGGTAACAATTTGTTAAGGACAGACAGACATAATTTGTATTCTTTTTAGTCAAAAAAATGTTGTTGATTTCGCATAAATCAACAACGTAAGATATTGTTTGTTGATATAACATTTCACGAAATTTACTAAATAGCACGATAAAGTTTAAATTACAAGGAATTATTAATAAGGAAAGTAAGCGCAACAAATTATTCCGTTTGATTTGATAATCTAATTATATGTAACAGGAAAACAATTTGAAGTTTGTTGCGTATCCGTAATTCATAGCAACTTGTCGTATTTGGTTCTAACATTTTTAATAAGAAAGTTCTAACTACAACCTGCAAATTGTAATGTAAATTTAATATGTAACCATGGTCGGATTATTAATCTATGCGCCCCTAGGCAAAATTTTTTAAGCGCCCCCCCTCCCCCAAAAAAATGTTTCTAGAAAATTTCGGGCTTAGACTCAATGTTCTTAAATTTTTTAAATTTATTAAACTTAAAATTGTCGTCTTACAAATACAATTATGTTTATCTTAAAATCAGTTCTCGCGGAGGCACCAATTTTTTGTAAAATTATTTACCTATTTTGCGATAGTTTTATACTCCTGAGTTTATACTCCAAGAACATTGTATTCGATAATTATTATGACAAAATATATTATTACAATATATCAATAAATCATTTGAATTAAATGCACTCTTCAGAAAATTTCAATTTGAAGTCTTCACAGCATATGGTTTGAAGATTGTTTGAATGACTGCGTAAATTGCCATTATCAAGATTTTTCAAATTATTTAAAAATCTAAAATTATTTTCAATTTTGCTATAGACAGTTACCCATTTTTTAATTCTTCTTTTAATCCGTCCAGGGCCGGTTTTAGTGGTCATAGAGCCCCAAGCGGATCTTTTTTCGGGACCTCTAACGTGTATTGTAATGGTGGGGTACGATTTTCTATGGGATTTTTAAATTAATTAGAATGTTTTACATTTATGAAGAGATCTAGTTTTTTAATTTTATTTTAACTTAAATTTTTTTTTTCTTGATTTTTTTTATTTTTGAGCTTGGAAAACGGGCCCCTCAGGTTCCCGGGTTCCCAAGCGGCCGCTTGTTCCACTTTATGGAAAAGCCGGCGCTGAATCTGTCTATAATTCCAAATAAGTGTTAATTCTCATTTCAGCTTTTCCATCAAACCCGACTTCCCTATACTTAAATACTTTTGCCAACCAGTCTTTTACAAGTCTTCGTTCGCTTTAAATTGTTTTTATATTCATAAATATTCGACAATTCTTTTCCACGTCCTCGGTAAACGTCTGATCTCTAATTCTGCTTTGATTTGCTTTGATTAACCAAAATTCAATTAAAATTCCAGTTTCCAACAATCCAAAATTTTGTAGTAACCTATTTGCTTCAGCCTTTTATAAGGTTTTTCAGTTTTATTATGAGCTCAAATAATTTGAGCGCCCCTTTGCTGATCGGCGCCCCTAGGCAGTTGCCTAGTTTGCCTATTGGATAATCCGGCCCTGTATGTAACGTTACAACTGCGGATTTCCAGCGTTGCACTTTTCGATTTGCAATGAGAACTTTTAGTAGGTTAAGCATAAAATTTATATCCATCGGAAAAACTGTTTGAAATTATTGATTTTGTTGTATCATTAATGTTAATGATGTAATTTGAAAGCATCGTTCATTCAGCGTAATTTACGTTTAATTACGTTTTATACGTCTTGTTGGCAATGAAAATTTAAATTTTAGGAAATTATTATTTATACAGTAACTGAAGACGAGTTAAATAACGTAAATTATGCATAAAGCGCTTTCCATATTTTTCCTTACGCACTCTTGAAAATGTTGGAAATTGATGTTACGTTCAATTCAATAATAGGTTATTCTGCATTTACATTTGATAATAAGTAGATTTGTGATGTTGGAATATTCTGCATAACTTTGCATTTTGGGTTTCGCGAGATAATGTAATCTCAGTTAATTTGTTAATGGTGAACTCTAAGTTACTTAAGTAGATTTAAATATTGGACTGTTTCATAAATTTCAAACGCCGTCCAATAATTTTAAAGCTCATAAAAAAATATTTACTGTTGTTGTAGTCAGAAATAAAACTTTATGACTTGAATTATAATGGGACATTATTCATAATATCAAAACTTAGCAACTGGAAGATGTATTTGTACTTTATAGAGTTCGTTTGACAACGTCATTAACTTCCATCTTAGACTTTATAAGGTCTTAAAGTTCAACTAAGGAAGTCGACACATATAATAACAACGTATAGTATACTATGTTTAGTGTTTGTCAGGGCCCTAATGATACCGCAGTCGCCTAGATAAGATGAAACACTTTACACGCACGCGAGTATATTTTATCCCATAAGGTCACATGTTTCATCATTCAAGATTTATGTAGTAAATCTTGCATTCTCTGTAAAACTAGAATTTTCCTTTGCAAAATAAATGTTCTAAAAAATTCGAAACGCCAAATTGTTTATTGATTCAAACAGAAGTCGATGTGATCGTGGATGCCGGCTTCCAAACCGATCATAACGATTTCAATTAGAAATATAATCCACAACAGCTCCGGAATATAATGCGTAAAGACCTAAACAATAGACTACGCAATATCTCCAAAATAGCTCTTATCGGTAGCTTCCACGAAAATATTGTTATCCGCAAACACTTTCGCGAAGAATAACAGAAAAAATTAACAGAATAATCTTTATACCAATTCGAATGGGTTATTCCCATAATATTTTATTTACTTTAAAAAGTAAACTAAATACTACTATTATTTTGTCAAAATGACTTTTCGTAAAGCTAGATATATGCCAGCAAGTGGAAATCACTGAAAAGTGAAAATTTGGTAAAGCTGGGATCTGATTAAAATTTCTTTAAGAGTAAAATATTCGCTGATGTATTTTGAATATACCGCAACAACGGCTTACATTAGGTTTGTAACTTTAATGCTTTAAATTATATGGTATACACAAACAGCAAATTTGTGTTTAATTACTGCGAGTTGTAATGAATGGAACAGCCTGTTACTCTTGCAAACTGCACCCTTGAGAAAACCTCCGCGGTATTCGCATCCCTGGCGGATTAAAATCTATCTGATGATTTGTAGTAACTACATATTTACTTTTATCGCTTAACAGTCTATCAATATCCGTAATAGAGAATTTAATTTGGAAGAATTCTTTATTTTTGATTATCTGACACCTTAACTACATTTATTTACCTAGAACGCAGGAGTCGAGCTACATTTCACTTTAGCTCAAAGAACGAAACTTTTCTAGAAAATTACATTATCCTAATGGCATTAATTAAATTTAATTTTGTATTGCATAGTAAGAAAATAATAAAGCGAATTCCGAGGCATGGAGTATTTTAGTTTTGTTTTAATTAAATTATTACATTTCCCATTTTCTTAAACTATTTGTTTAGTTTTAACTATTTTTATATTATAGCGAATAAGAAAACTCATTTGAGTTTCATTTGTTTTTCAACATAGGAGATGCTTAATCCAAAAAGTCGATCTTTTTGTGAGTTTGTCTCCGGAAGGTATTTTATATTTAATAGCAAATTTTATTTTGTCAGCGGGGACTACCTATGGGAAATCTATTGTCAAATTTATTATTTTATAAATTACTCGGAAAATAACATTTTCAATATTTCTATTTAAAAAAAGTACAGTTCTGTACAGGTAAATTACAAAGAAATTAGGCAATTGGTGATACGAATTCGATTGAAAGCCTAAGATCAGCTTGTTAGGGTAAGCGATTCTTATCAAAAAAAAATAAGGACAAATTTATTTTTATGGTTCATATTTTTCCTTTAACAGCTAAACTCCTTATTTTTGTTCTTTTTAAGATGTCCAATTCAATGTTTTCCAAACTGTCTATCAGTGAGGCAGCCAAGGATTCTTTATCCCATTTGTAAATTGCTGAAAGAAGCTTCTTCGACTGAATTAAAACGAAAATTAATTATTGCGGAAGGTTTTTAATGGAGGAAAACAAATTTTTGTTAAAATATTTTATCTTTGATGTATTCAAATGAAAAAATTTTTTAGTTAAATTTGGGTACAAGAGAAACTAAAGAGATATCGTAGAAGAAAAATTTATAACGCTCGGATTGCTTTGATTAAATTCAAGAAAATAGCAATGAGCATAAATTTGTCATATTTTACGTAAAGAGACAAAAAATGCAAATTACAAAGAAAAGTTATTCAAACTAAAAGGAAAAATCTAATTAGCATACTTAAAAGGCGTCTACGATTTAGGAACGCGGTAACCGGTTAAAGAAGATGCTTCAAGAAGGCAACTAACGCTATTATTAATTCGTAGGAATGCCTCTAATTTTTAATTTTCTTTACTAAACAAAATTAGCTCATTAAATCAATTAAAAATTCTTACATAAATTTAAAATGGGCATTTTACTTTAAGCTTGATTATTATTTTGCTTCCTTTGTTACGCATATTCGTAGCTACAAAAAAAACGGTTATATAATATCAAAGCTTTTTCAATAAGGATCAAATTAATTGGTAATCGCTATATTATTAAAATGAATTCAAAAATATGCTTTGAAATATTCACTTTATAATAACTTTCAAGCGTAATTTACTTTAACTCTTTTTATTTAAATTTGGGTGCTCTAAGCCAATCAATGTCTCTCTGTTATTAACTTGAAAAATGAAATGTTTACCTTAAATATCTGAAAGCTATTCATCAGATCATTCAAAACAGCATCTCGTAAACGATAAGGTACCGCTTGCTAGAAAAGACAACGCAGCGCAACAGCACTCACAAGCGCGATAATTTCTATAAATATTCAATTTTTTTTTTCTTCTTTTTATACCAAATTTACACTTGGCATTTATGGTTTTTTGAACTCTTGCAGATATTATTGTAGGGTGCTAACCTTGCTAGATGCATAACCCATCACAACAGTATGCGGTCTCCTGCTCTGTAGGACGGCATACTTTTCCACCGTTCCACCGATGGTCAGGGTAGCTTATGAAGTATTAGTAGGAGTACAATCAATGGGGCGATTATATAACCTACTAAACAGAAAAAAAAACTCATAAACTAACACTAACCTACATAACCGATGCATATCTTCGCGCGGATATTTTTATTTTTTATTATAACTAATATATTTGTTTCTATCAGATTTCTGCGCGGACACCCTGTATGATTATATTTCAAATATATAAAAAGCCAGAATGCTGCTGCTTCTGCTGCTACAGCGTGTCATATTTTTAATAGAAAAACGCAAAGTCACAGACATTATTAATCAAAAGAAAAACAAAAAGGAGAAATGGAGAACATATCACAGGACTTCCACTCTTCCTGAATACTCGAAGAAGACAGGACTTTATAATTTTACAAATTTTGTCAGGCAAAACCAGGAAATTGAATTTTTAAGCAAAAGTGAAGGAAATTTTAGTTTGGGTAAACATTTATTTAACCCTTACTTGCCACACTGGTGTGTAGAATACCCCAAGCCCACTATTAGTTAATTTTAAGTATGTACACCTGAGAAAAGCAGGTTTACGGCATCATCTGTTAGTTATGTTTTTTTTAATGTTCTCACTTGATCACTTTTTCGATATTTCAATTTTTTAATAGTATTTAATTTTATTTATTTGCCATATAACCCATTCACTACAAAAAATTAGCTCTTGAGAAGTAATAAAAAAATTGGCAACTTAAAATATTCAATAGATTATTAGAAATAACACGTTTTATCGCTGGGGTGCATCGCACCCCAGTGTGTAAAGTAAGGGTTAAGTGCCTTACTGCTCACAGAGTTTAGCAGGAACTCCTACGTTACCTTGAAAGTTAAATGTCAAAATTATAAAGTCAAAAGTGTAAACCGGGGGGTCTGGGGGGTGTGGAACACCCTCCAGTACATAGAATAAAATTCCCACTCTTGTAGAACACCTACAGAAAATTAAACCGTTCGGCTAAAGAAAATTAGAATTTGAAAAACTATAATTTAGTTTTATCACGTTTAACAGCAACATTTTGCGTTACTTTGAAAATATAGAAAAACGGGGAATCCCCCAGTAGCGGGAAACGAAATTAAATGTTTAAATATTATACCGCTAAAAACGAGATCCAGGACGGGCTTTCCAGCTAGTCTTATACACCAGGGGTGGCCAACAGATCGATCACGAAGCAATTTTTAGTCAATCATAGCTGCCGACACTAGTCATGATTTATAATAAAAAAGGAGGAAACCGCTGAGAAAATTTGTTGTACAAGTGAAGGGAAATCTGAGAAAATTTAAGGAAATTTAAGGAAATCCTAGAAATTACAGTTAATCTTGCTTTTCAACTTTTTTTTAAAGGAAATCATGAAGCAATGCAAAAGAAAATCCAAGAAAATTTTAGGAAATCCGGGGAAATTTACAGAAATTCAAGAAAATGTCATATAAAGAAATCTGGTGTATTGAGTCTGTGCTTTCCTCCTCATAATAAGCTAAGAAAATGCGTTTCTTTGTCTACTTTTACCTTAATAAATACCATTCGAGTATTATCTATATGCAGGGTTCCCACTCGTCTAATTTTGTCTGAGAATTTCTCATTTTTAGTGCCAAGTCAAGAAAATTAAATTATCAGCCTGGAAAAGCAATTTAATTAAAAATTTTTTTTTAATTTTAAAGTTTTTTAACTAAAAATTATTTTTTTATTTTTAAATATAAAACAATATTAGTTTTAATTTAATTTAATTATAATTAATTATAATAATCTTCGGATTTATGGAAATATCAGAGAAATGTTTTATTCTTTTTTTGAGAAAACCTGGAAAGCCAGGGAATTTGATTTGAAAAATTTAGTGGGAACCCTGATAATGTATTATTATGTTAAGATTTTAATATGTAAGCGCGAAAAAACTTTAAGAAACATAGTTGATCGTATACAGGGTGCTGAATGACTAAGGTTCGCTTTTACAATAGTCGGTTAAGCATTATTTAACCGGGGGATAATTTTATCCTGGTGTTTTTACTTAAAAAGTCAAAAAGTCTTTTGAAATTGTTAAAGGTTTCATTATCAGACTGGCCATGTAAGTTTCCATGGTAATTATTTTTGAAAATAGAAATTAAATTGAATTTATTACATGGCTAGTGCGATAAATGAAAATTTTAACACTTTTGAAAACATTTTTTGACCTTTTAAGTAAAAGCTAGATAAAATCTAATGGTCTTATCATTCGTAGTTTATATTTCTGCATTATGTTTGTATCTTTCAGTTTTCTCAAAAATAATTTGGGAAGCAGGAATTTGTATAAATAAGTTTTTACATGTTAATTTCCTATGTATGGCTAACTCATTCAGCACCCGGTATACAATGAAGTTTGCCTCCCCTGTTATATAGAAATTTTCCATTAATTACGTGAGGCGATTTTGGTGATTTTTAACTCCCCCTCTCTCCCCCTTTTTTGTGCGGTGGGAGTGGGGGAAACCTTCAAAAGACACCGCCTATATGGTTTGGGCGGTAGTCAGTGGCGGATTTATATGGATGCTTACGATGCTGGAGCATCGGGCCCCCGATCATTGAGGGGCCCTCGAAACCTTGTTTTTTTATAAAATTAAATTTGTTTATTTTCTACACTTTTCAAAAAACATAAAAGCAGATGCAAATTATAAATTCTTGCTTATTTAATTAAATACAATGCAAAAACAACTATAGCTTTCAGGGGTGAATTTATAGGAATGCTTAAGATGCTGGAACATTAGCCCCCTCATCATTGAGAGCTCCAAAGAGGCCTCCAAGACCTTACTCATTATTTTATAGAATTTAGTTTGTTTTCTCTTTTTATGAGCTTCAGTTACCTTTGTTTTGTTTATTAGATAATCTATAAAATAACCGATTGATATGTAGTTTAGGTGGTGTAACTCGATATTACCAATAATAGGTATATATTTTAGAAAATCAAAAAAATGCAGACACACTTTCAGAACTAAAATGTTTTAAAGTTATCACAAATAAAATACACTGTAAATATAAAATATCGCAAACGTTTTCATTATATTAGAGCATCATCAGACGATAAACTAGAAAAAAATTAAAGAGAATCCGTTTAAATGCTGTTCGGGGTGGTGGCAGCAGGTATTTTTGAAAAAAAAGAGAGTTTTTCGGAAAGTGATTTATTAAGGGTAGGGAGTTAATTATTTTTCGAAAATTCTACATTTTTATTTTTTGTCTCTACATGTAAAATTTCGTATCCCCCTTGGTTGTAATTAATGTCTAAATAGAACTAATTGATTTTCCGTCTGACATTTTTCGCAACAATATATTTTTTATTCTTTTAAAATGATTAAATTTCTTTCTTTGATTAGTCAGAATATTTTTTTTATCTATTACATACCATTATTTTGATATTAGACAAAAACAACCCCCTCCCCCTCATATTCCTACCAGGGGCCTCTAAAATCTAATTAGCATCGGGCCCCAAAAATTCACCATACGCCACTGGCGGTAGTGTCGGATTTTAACCGACTAAAACCCCACTCTCTTGGTCAGCCTGCAATGCTGCTCTTACCGCACACAGTTTTTTCTTGTAATTTTCTGGATTTGCCCTTATTATAATGGCGTCCTTCTTTGTATGCTTGAACGTCGGTTTCTGCGATGCTCTTGCTTTGTTTGGTCTTCTTGTGTAGGTAGCTGTTTGAAACTCGCTACCATCATCCATCACCTTGTTCATAATGGCTCGTTGTGCCTCTTCTTCACGTTGCCCTTGGTATTTCTTTGCTCCCCTTCGGGCCACCTGTGCCATTGTTTCTTCCGGAGAGTGTCTCGTCCCAGGTTCATCTAATTTAGGTGATTTTTCTGAGATTTTTCGAGTCTCCTGTCTGGCGGTTGTTGGTCTTCTAGTTGCTGGGAAAGAGTCTTTGACCCTATCTAGTTTCGTCTCAATCTGATGTATTTTACCCATTATCTGATTTATGGCAGCCTCTCTGCTTTTAATCGCCTCCAATGTCGTTATCTTAATTTGTTCTCTCCATGTATTTTCATCGTTTCCAAGACTGAGTCAAGGGTTTTTTGCTGTTGCAAGTAGATTTCTAACAAAAACTAAGGTTCAAATGGTCCACGACCTGATTCAGCTCGTCCACTCTTATTTCTGCTGCTTCATACTTCTTGTGTTCCTTTTTATAAGTCTTCTTAACAAGCTGAAGCTGCTTTGCCAGGAGCATTGATCTTCAATATGGCCTCGTCTATTTGGGCGCCTGCTAGGTATTCCTCCGTTTGTTTTCCTTTTCCAGTAGCCATTGTGTGAAAATCGCAACCAGCAATTCACGACCGATCGAGTTGCACGTTAATCAAGTTTCACTGTTATTAAATCTAACCCATTTTTATCTCCGACCTAAAAGAGGGTGGTTACAAGTTTTATGTGTATGTGTATGTTTGTCAGTTTGTCGGTCTGTCTGTGGCTCCGCAACTCTTCGTGAGGTTGAATCTTAATGATGTTGGTTTTAGATTGAAAGATATATGTACCTATACCTTAATAAATTTTATATGGGCTCTCAAATTTTAAAGTCATCCATCAAACCTTCTTTAAAAAAGAATTACTTTTCAAGTATTTAAAAAACGTGAAATTATTTACAAGCTAAATTGTACCTACTACTTTATTTGAGATATTATTTATTATTTATATTTAGCTCTTATTTATTTTGTATTTATCTTGAAGTTACGGTATTATTTTTGGTTTCTCTGTAAAATAGATTATTTTTCAAAACGCTTGTTTGGCTTTAAGTTACGCTTTGTTTAATAAATACAGAGTTCTCAAAACCGAAACAAAAAATATGTAACTTGGTATTTCCAACATTTCTTTTACTTTATGCTTTTAAAAAATAATATTTATTGAACATAGAGTAGCTTAGGAATTGTTCATAAAGTTGGTCAACAAATTTGTTTATTAGTTATACATTAATTCATTATTGATTGACAAATTCTAAATATTAAACAAAAACAATTTACAGCATTGATCTTTCTCACAATCAAATCGGCACTGCTCACTATAGCAAAATAATAACAACTTTATAGTTTAAACACGAGTTGGTAAACTCAATGCCCTAGGCACAATAAAGTAAATTATTTTTTCCATATCAAAGCACTTCCAAACTCAACAATTCTCTGCGTTTAAACCATATTTAAATTTAAACCGACAAAACTTGTACAGCCCAGGGCCGACCCAAAAAAAATCGCAATAATAATGTATTCGAGTAACTAAAGCTTAAGTTATTATCTAATTTATTCTCTCCTAGGTAAACAAGCGTGTTAAAGTTGCCTACAGCAACATAGGTGACCTATAGTTTGGAATAAGTCCAAGCCTGGACAGGCACAGCATAAACGCTGCGCTACGCTAATACTCGGAGCCGGACATTTAAACGCAGCCGTTTGAACGCAGCCGGTTGAACGCGGCCATTTGAACGCAGAGCCGATTGAACGCAGGGACGTTTGAACGCGAGGACGTTTGAACGCAGGGACGTTTGAACGCAAGGACGTTTGAACGCAGGAACGTTTGAACGCGAGGACGTTAGAACGCGTGGACGTTTGAACGCAGGACGTTTGAACGCGAGAAATTATATCCAATTGCACCCACCCCCCTTATTATATTTAAATATTATTATTCTCTCTCAGATTCCTTTGCTCTACGTAAGAGCATAGTAACCACTTATTTTCTTTAGAAGGGTTCTCTAGGCAGATACCTCGGTGGTTTGCCATTCCCTGCCGAGGGAAGACGGTCAGAATAAAATTTTTACTCCGCCCGGGGTCGAACCGGTGATTTCGGCTTAGCAATCGACGCATAAAAGCGCCAGGCCAGTCTTCTTTTTAATATTATTTTAATATTATTATATTTTTATAATTAATTTTTATTTTATTTATTAAAATTATATTTAAATATAATAAGGACGTTTGAACATAATAAATTGCACCCTCCGCGACTTATGACCAATGCACAAAATTGCGAAAAAAGTGGGTTAACAACAAACCATCTCACGTGAGATTAGGGTGGGGTGGGGGGGTTCAAGCCAAATCTCATAACATCTCACCAGGGGGGAGGGGGAGTTAAAAAACTGCCAAAATCGCCTCACGTAATTAATAGACGTCCCCTTACCTTAGTTACCTAAGGTAACTAACATGCTAATGGACTAGAGATTGGTCTTGATTTTTTTCTTTGGAGGGCAGTTTACATTTTTTTTTAGTTATCCGTAGTCGTTCATGCAGAATACCATTCCATATTTAAATATAACAAGGGGTGTGCAATTGCATCTAATTTCTCGCGTTCAAATGTCCCTGCGTTCAAACGTCCCTACGTTCAAATGTCTTCGCGTTCAAACGTTCCTACGTTCAAACGTCCTTGCGTTCAAATGTCCCTGCGTTCAAACATCCTCGCGTTCAAACGTCCCAGCGTTCAACCGGCTCTGCGTTCAAACAACCGCGTTCAACCGGCCGCGTTTAACCGGCCGCGTTTAAACGTCCTAGACCGCTAATACTGGTTAGCGTATATATAGTAAATTATAGCTAAAGATAAAACCAAATATTCGAATTTTTGGTTCCATCATATTATTATCTTTCCTGATGCTATCATGGCAGTAATTACTATTACGACTATGAGAGCAATCCTGGAAATCAAATCCAAGACAAGAGCTTCTACAAACACATAAGTCCACTAGATATCAGTACCTACCCAAGTGAAGGAGAAGCGCAAATGGCTTTCTACTTAAAAATTAAATCTGAGCAAACTTTGTGTAGCTGATTATAATTTAGGAGGTAAATCGTCTCAATATCATTTGAAAGTTTGAATTTTATTGGTTTAATCAAATTTATTAATCTAGTAAAACTTTAATGTCAATTTCTACACTCCACTTTGCTGTTATGGTCATCAAATTAAACTCAAATCAGAAAAATTAAAATATAACTTGAGTTAAATTTCTTAGCAAACCAAATTCGAGCATTTCTTCCTATGCAACTTATAGAAAATGTAATGTAAGGGAAGTTGCCTAAAGCTAGGCGTAGTTGTAGGTATTTATTCCAAAACGAAAATATCAGACAATTTTTTTTCAAAAGCAGTAACTTTGGTTGAATAAAATTTAAACTTTTTAACTACACATTTGCGGTGGACAAAAAATGAGGCAAACGTTTTACTACACAATTTATTGCTACCTAGAGAAGAATTCATGGCTCAAACGGGAGCTTGCATGTTAGATTTTCCGATTAAATGATTACGTGGGATTTATAATTTGAAAAATTAAGCAATTATTTGGTATTAGTTTTTGCCGTTTGCAGCTTACTCGGATCTATTTATAATTTCCTAACCTACTCAGTAAAAATCAACAGACATCATTACAAAACCTTGTATTTAGCTTTAATTAAATTTCCGCCATCACTCAAATCCTTCCTATTAGTAATTTTGAATTCTCTGCATTCTCACCCACTTTTCGTTTAATAATTTCCTTCCAGTTCAAAACGATATTCTATCACACCGCAGTGGCGTTACAATTTATTTTTAATTCGTATGACATTACTGCCAGGATTACCGAATCCTGACTAAGTAACTGCTGAAAGAAACAGAAGAAAAATTTAACTTTTTCTATTTATATCTGGAACTAAAGAACAGATTGCTCCTATTCACCTGAAAAGGTAATTAACCATTAATGTTTTCAACTGGTTATCGATTACGATTAATTAACGCTGAAAGTTAGCATTTGGTTTACGTGTGAGTAACCTAATAAATTTACGAACATCAAGCGGAATAACAAACATTGTTCTATTCTAACAATCGCAATCGCATGGTATTTTCTGTTAAATTGCGGGGGCAGACGATAAGGTAGAAACGTAGGTGTATCTGTAACATTTAAGATTTTCGAATTGATATTTCGTTACATATTCGATAAATCAATAACTAACCTGCCAGCTTGACCTGCAGCTTTTGAATATATAGGGTGCTCGTTCGAGAAAGCCTGTTTCATTTTCGACAGGTCCCGATTCGCTGGCAGTTCTATTAAATGACCTAATTCTTGATTTTGGCCAATAAAAGCGTCTGGTTTTTACTGTTCTTAATTAATTTTGTAAGAATTAGTAAATACGAAGGAATTTTAATTATTTTTAGTGTTGATTATGTATTCATATAGATGTCATAGAATAATATATAGAGTACGGAGATATTAACAAAATAATTGTTAATACTTGGCACATGCAATTATACAATAAATTCCAACATAAATACACATGACATGTACGTCTTAATGTAGACAGCAATCTTATTTTTATGAATAGAAAATTGCACTCCCATACGCTACGTGCATACATCAAGTAAATTGTTTGAAGTACTAATTCGTTAATTAAGAAAACAATGTTGTGGTATAATTTAAGTGTTTTAATTTTTTGTTGTCAGACCTAGATTTCGCCCGGAGGCGCTCCCTACGTTCGACACATAATTTATTTCAATAAAAACAAGAAATAACATCAAATTATATCATATCGATAACTCCTTCATCATCCAGTCCAGTTTATGTATCTTCAACTTTCTTTTCAATTTCATAATCACTTCCCTACAAACCTTACTCAAAGGAAACTCCTCTTGATTGTACAAATTCTTAAATAAGTACTTCAGAGGAACCCATTCGACATTCGAAATTTCATACTGATTACTAATGTTCAATTCAATATTCTTAGGAAAATTCTTTATGATGTACATACAACATGTTTTCCCTTTCCGGGTTTTCTTGATACAGGAACTGGAGTCTATGTATTCCGATATATCTAAACCTACTTCTTCGTAAACTTCGCGAATGGCACAATCGACTGGTGTCTCATCGAAATCAATTTTTCCTTTCGGGAAGCCCCAAAACTGATCATATCCTTCCTGCACCATTACGACCTCTTCCAAGTTTTCCGAAAGTATTATTGCTCCATAACAGGGCAACTTGCTTCGGAACTTCGAAAATTCCGTAAAACAATTGAATACTTCATCTTCGTCGTACCAATTTAAAGGATCCAGCTTGTGGACGTAACAAAAAAATTCGAATTTGCTGCATTTTTGGAATCTTTTGTTGGGCTGGTAAACATAATTGTTCACAAAATAATAGTAAGCTTGCTCCAATCGCGTATATCGTCTTAAGTATTCTTCGTCTTGATAATGAAATATTTCAAATTTTTCCGTAATTTCTAGCAAAACTTTCAAACTCACTTTAGGCAATTTTGGAAAATACGTGTTTCTTTGTTGTTCTGCCATTTTTACTGCAATTGATAAATAAGCTAGAAATTTTTATAAGATCCAAACGTTTTATAATTTATATTTTATTATTCTATTAGTGTAAATACAATTATAGATATATATACTAATATAATATCATATTATTTCGATAATATTTAGTTGGTACAAGAACATAGGTTTTTCCAAGTGAATTTAAAAAAATAAATGCAGAGCAGCCTTGGAAAGTCAGCATTCACTTAAAAAATTTAATTCAAAACAAATCCATTTGACTATTAGTAGTTTACGAGAAGGAAGTCACAACGCAAATTTTTAAGATAAGATTTTCTTGAATTTCCTCTGATTTCTTAAGGGCCAGTTGCATAAAGCTGGGATAAAAGTTAACCTAGGATCAACTTACTATTGATCCAATCAGAGTGCTCAAAGTCAAAGTTAAGTTTTTTTTATAGCAGATGTTAAAAAAAAGAATTTGAATTATTTCGAATAACCCAAGCAATTTTCGCCTTTCTTCTGAAAAACTTAGTTTTTAAGGAGAATCGGTAGACTTTTTTAGATTTTATTAATTTTCCGCACTACTACAGGACAGGCCCGAAAAATTTTTGGGGGGGTGGGGCTTTAATCGACCTAATTGCCCTTTAATTAGCGTTAAAGGTTACGCTAGTTATATAATGATTTTATAGATTTTATTTACAATAAATCAGAAAAATTTGGAATTTTAATAGTAATTTCAGTAAAAACAAAAAACTTTATCTACCCTTAGTGTTATAATGCTATTTTATCTGCTCTTGCGGTTAAAGTGTCACTTGTTCAATTATTTGTAGTCGAACAAAGTGCACTTTTGCATCTGCTATAAAAAAATTAAAATAAGTAAGAAACAAAATGGAATTGAATTTTTATTGTTTAATTTATTGATAATTTAATGAATTAGATAAACTTATTTGAGTGACCATTCCGCCATTATCCCTTATCACATTTTCAGATGTTAATTTGATATATTATTGCTTTGCATTTTACTTTTGAAATTATCTTATTTGTAAAAAAATGTAAAAAAATTATTTCAAAGTTTTTAATTTGATTTTACTTTTAATTTCAACTCAAACTTGAAACTTATGTATATGTTATCATTAACACTTGAGCCAACTGTCACCAACAAATTCTTTTTGCGTTTCAAATTTTCTTTACAAATTTTATTTTATTATAATATTGTATTATTAACTATTTTCGATTTTCACAATAAATTCTATTTAATTACTTAGTTAAATTTTAATAAACTTACATTTTAACAGTTTCTTCTTTGTTTTCCATTTTCAGCATTTTCATTTATTTATTCTATAATCAATCCAGTACTACAAAATTTTAAACTTGATTTTCTCAAGAATCTGCTTGATTATCCTAATCAAAGAACTTTAATTTCATTTTAATATCTGCATTCTAAAGAAATCTTATCCTTTTTTCCACACTGCCAACCTTTAAACATTTCGCGGTAAATTCAAAAATAAGAAACCGCTTTATTCCCAAAACTAGAACAATTTACTTTACCATCAAGTCACGATCAGCCTGATGAAAGAAAATCGAAAAATGCACTGATCTCTTTAGGAAACAAGGGAGAAGAGATAAGAAAAGATCCTACTAGTATTACATCATAATATAACGCTGAGAAAACGCTAATGTGATAATCAGATACATTTATTTTTAAATAAAAAAATGAAAAT
Organism: Cantharis nigra; assembly: GCA_958510845.1. Lineage (NCBI taxonomy): Eukaryota > Metazoa > Arthropoda > Insecta > Coleoptera > Cantharidae > Cantharis > Cantharis nigra. The sequence goes on along the minus strand of OY294030.1, from coordinate 43,777,087 downwards.
AAAATTCAGAAATTGTATCTTACCTAGAGAACCACGAAGAAAAGATGCACGTGGGAATAACTAACAGAAAGTAAGATTAAAACTTCTGAACTGATATTATCAAGTAACCCTACAGTTATGCAATATTGTGCAGTAATAGGTATTTACAAAACGATAAGAAGGACCCTTGTCTTTCTTCTTATATTATCATGAATTGGTAATTACTCTATACTACGATTGCGGTATTATTAACAAAGAAAGGTTTTATTTTCATCAGCATCAGAAAATATCAATGTTAAACTGAAAAGATGAAATAAAAATAATGTGAGAATAAATTGCCACTTTGCTTATACTCGAAAATTTCCTTCATCAAAGTTGCTGTAAATGAAATGAAATCTAACTTTATTTAAAAAATTTTGACTTAGAAAAATCTTGAAGGAGGTGAGTTAGAACCACCATAGCAAGTCTACTATTTTAAATAAGGCTCTCTATTATGAAGAGTACATAAAACAATGAAAAGCTGATTTTTGGTTTTTATAAGATTTGAAAAAATTATTTAAACGAAACTATTTAATTAATTAGTTTTTGGTCAAATTCTTGAAATTTAAAAATAGGGAGAAATACTATAAAATATTAAGAGAAAATTTAAAAAAAAGGTCTGAAAACATTTTTTCAAAGCACAATATATTATCGCATACAAAGCGGTCTTTATCTGCAACCCCATTGCTAGCTCATGAGACCATATTTGACAAATCTTCCACTTAATCCACCCTTCTTTACTACGACAATTGCAATACAGATCATTGCCAAATAAACCTTCTGTTAATTTCACACAGATTTATAATGATTATGAATGACACGTTTCTTATTTTGTTAAGTTGGAAATAAAAAATATTTTATCTACAATTTTTTTTAGATTATTTTATTTGGCTTTTTGTCCAAATTTGTCTGAACAATGTCAGTTTGTTAGTATTTATTTAAATAGCATGTATGCAAAATTGCAATGTCATATTATGGCAAAGGGCTATTTAAAAAGTAAAGCCAGTATCTATCGTGGTAAAATGAGATTTATTACTTCAGTCAACAGTGGTAAACAGATAAGTTTCCCGGGACCTTAAGACTCCTTGGTTTATAAATTCAGCAGATGGAGGAGAGCTCTTAGAGCTGAAAAATTATCATTAGAGCTGTGAATTATCATAATTAAAAATTTTTAAAATTAAAATAATAATTAATATCAATCGCTAGCGGTTTATTAACTTGATCTATCAAAATCAAAAATTCAAAATTTAATTAATCAAACTCGGACGTGGGCCAGCTCCGGTCTTGTTTGTCTACTTGTGTAGATTACTAAGCAGCAGTGGCGTAACGAGCGGTGGCTGTCCAAAGCCAATCATATATTTAGTTATGTCAGCTTTCAGTTGACTGTTTCCAGCTTGGTATTAGGATTTTCTTCTGGTAAACTTTCCACCAACAGAAGAGAAGCGCATTTGGCGTTTACAAAAAATAGCCTCTCCTTGAAGCTATTTAAGACTTTTAACTCTTATTTTTGGGAAGTAACTGCAACCTGGATTTTCTCGATTTTTTACAATTTGAGAAAACTACATTTATGTGAGCTTCCGAATACACTTTAAAGCATTCTCCGGAAACACAGCATAATTTTTTTAAACCAATATTTGAAAAATGAGAAAGCTGTCGGGATGATAAACCATAAATCTGAATTTAAGTAAGCATACCGTAAATGTTATCGTATCTACTCTACAACTCGAGCTTTTATACGAACCAATGTAAACAAAAAAGATTTTAGATAATATTTTATTGTTTTAACACCACAATGAACTTAAGTCTTTGATTAACCATCTTTATGGAACACATTTTTTTAATAAGAAAAAATCGCATCAAGTTTTAATGACACAAATCGGGCGAGCATTCTTGTTCAGTGAAAAAGGACATATTATTTGGGTCATTTATTAATGGGTCATTTAGAGAAGAAAACTGACTGGGGTGTGGAACACCCCCCAGCAACAGGCTATCAAAATGTATTTTTCTTTTCAACCTTACTTGTCTGCATTTCTTTGTAGAATCACATGTAATCTCCGAACCTTTGTCTTTGGAAATTCCAAATTCCGTGAGGAATGAAAATTTGAGCAAATTTTCTGCAAGAACTTTCTGAACCAATGTGTTAAGTTGACTGCCCGACTTGGGCAAGAGAAATAAAAATAGATTGTAGTTATGAGTTTCTTTGGGTAGAGATGTGTTTTGCGTATGCATTAGAGACGAAACGCATTTGAAAAATGTAAGTTGATGCATTAAAATCGTTTATCTAATTAGCGTTTTGGGTGGATAGCCTATTTTGCTCTAAATTTATTTATTTTCTGATGTAACTGCCGCCTTTTCACACGAATTATTATTACTTCAGCCGTAATTTTGGTTTAATTTTGTTAACTGGTTCTAAAGTGAAAAAATCTTGAGATTACCACAAGATATTAACGCCTTCTTTAAGTTTTGTACTACGACTACCAGGCTTGCACAAATTGGTTCTTGGTCAGTAGATGATCATCGTTTGTTCTGAGTGGAATAATTCTTTGACTCTATGAATTGAAACTTTAGTTTAGTACTTGCATACATTATAGTCAAATTAAATCGTGGAGACGGCAACTTACAGCATCTGAACGACAGTCGCATCTCGGCTTTGTATCCGCGAGCATCGTCTTTACCAATCTCTTCTTACGCGTAACGTACGCATGGCCACAAGATTAGTTTTTTATAATAATAACAACATGAGGACTTAAAGTGACCGAATTTGGATAACAAATAGGTACCCACGTAAGTTTTAAATAAATTTTATTTTTAATATTTGTTTCTCTTTATTATTTATTATTACAAAATTATTATAACGAATTAAAAGTGTGGGTAATCTTTTCCCGCATTATCAGTACTTCCGTGTATTTTGCAGTTCGTATTATCACTGTTACGCACAACTTACTGGATAACTCTTTCACATATGAATATTTTAATTTTGTAATGTCAAATTTAAAACTTGTAGTCGGTAATCAACTAACCCGACCCCGCGGGGTTAAATTTTAACCCTAGAGTTTACAAATATTCTGCTTTCAGGAACTTCCTACCAATAATGTTTTGTGTTCGGGAAGGACATTTTCGTTCGCTTGTGCAGAGCATTGTATTTTGTTCTATTTTTGTGATTGTTGCCACGGAAATTGCAAATTCTCAACGAAATTTCCATAATGGAAACATAGATCACGTTCAACAACCTGTAATTCCTGGAGGGTGAGTTGTACCTATATTTTCTTTTTTTATTACAGCTAACCGTATAATTTTTATTTCGAAAGTGATAGAATTTCCAAAATCGATTCGCTTCAAATTACAGGGTTAGTTTTTCAAATTAACATCTCCGAGTCGGAGCGAAAATTGCGTAACCAGGCGCCTGCTTGCAAGGTCGATTTTTTTGACTGGCAAAAAAGCAGACTAATTATTATTTTTTGTGTATTGTAAATATTTGATTATTTCATTATATCATCGTCATCTTGCTTCATTAGATGAATTAGTACTTAACCGCTCTTGGAAGACCGATTATTACTTCCTTTTTAAGAGTAACTAGGTCAAGATTGTACGTATTTTTAAAAATTTTCTTTTCCAATTTTCGTTTAATGTTAACTGTGTAATAGTCAACTACCTTTCATAAACAAACCACTACTTTTATTTTCTTTATCTTTGCAATTATTAAAAGATTAAAACAGGAATTAATTTTCCTCTTTCCATATCTACATTCGCAGAACAAAGAAATTTGATTGAATTATTGATTTATTTAATGAGAAGATAAGTTTCACTTTGATAATTTCTTATTGATCAGATTGTTTTCGATTGAATCAGTTAACATTGCTTTAACTAAACTGATTAATAGCAGTTTATTACGTAGTCGAAGATTCAATTCAATTACTTATCTATACTAAATTATTGACTGTCCTGGTTTGATGCGACCTCCGATCGCGTATACAGCAGAAACTTCTGATTCGAAAACTACTACATTTTAGGTTTATACCATAATTTAATGGCATCACAAAGAACATTTTTGAAAATTACATTAAAAACAATATTATCTTTCTTAATTAAAATAAATTGTTCACAAAGCGGTCGTCTGACCTTTGGCGGCATTCGAGAGATGATTAATACTATTTTATTTTATTTACAAATCTTATATAAAATAATTTACATTTGCATCCACCACATTGAAAAGTAGTCAAAATATTGAGATGAGCACCCTGTACTGCGGCTTGCAGGCATACATGGAGAATTATCAAAATCATATATTGCTATGATCCTCTATAAAATTTTTTGAAACTCTTCTTATTGCTAGTGGACCCTCATCTCTGACCCTTATCTTCGTTCTTTAGTTAGACATTAAAATTTTACAATAAGTATTTAATACAATTCATCAATTTTACCTTCAATCATATTGACTTTCTAAATTTTAGTATGGTTTTTTAGTAATCAAATAAAACTAATTTATAATTAAATAAAAATTGTTTTGACATTAAGTAAATTTATGGCTGACCAACACGCTAACCTCGGTGCAATGTTTTATTAAAATTAACATTTGAGATCTACGAACATACAATAATATCGAACTAATATCAAAATTCTTATCCTTTTACCCCTGTTTACACTAAAACACATAGCAATATATTACGGTCTTAACCGATGTGGAAATCGCTGAAATCTTGGAAAATCCAAGGAAATCTTAGGAATATTATAGATGAGTTTTTACTCTCTACAAGCAATCCAGGAGGAAATCCGAGGAAAATCTCGTAAATGAAAATCTGGTGTCCAAAAATTTATGATACGATTCCCCTTTCGATTTTAATTCATTTTTATTTTTATTCGCCTGAAGTTTTTTGTTTCATAACAGACGAATGATCTTATAAATAATTTTCAATTCAATTCAATATTATTCCTTTATTCTAAAAAAAAACTGTAAGGACTAGGACATAATGTTTTATTTCTTGTACAATTTCTACAAGAATAATTTCACATTATCTGCTGCTTGATATTTTTATTTTAATATTTTATAATTTATTGGTAATTGGAAGAGCACGCAATGATAGTAATTACATTCTTAAGTGCCTTAAAAATTAGTCGAGGCTAATTTTATGCTGATAATGCATTTTATCGCATTGGTGTTCAAAAAATAATCGTGTTGCAACATTAACATATAAACATTAGTTTAATTTAATGTAAACAAAAATTTATCTTGCTATAAATACTATAGAATTTTTTATAACATTTGATCTTAATTTATGTAAGAATTACTTAATTTTTCGGCTAAAGCAATATTGTACAGCAATAAACTACCGAACTTTAAACTAATAACTTCCATTCTTTAAGTTATTTACTTGAAAAAGAGAATTTTGATTATAATTTAAAGTACAGAACTTTAAACTAATAACTTCCGTTCTTTAAGTTATTTACTGTAATAAAAAAATTTTGATTTTAACTTACATAAAGTACAGAACTTTAAACTAATAACTTCCATTCTTTAAGTTATTTACTTGAAAAAGAGAATTTTAATTTTAACTTAAAGTACAGAATTTTAAAGTAATAACTTCAATTCTTTAAGTTATTTACTTGAAAAAGAGAATTTTAATTTTAACTTAAAGTACAGAACTTTAAAGTAATAACTTCAATTCTTTAAGTTATTTACTTGAAGAAGAGAATTTTGATTTTAACTTAAAGTACAGAACTTTAAACTAATAACTTCCATTCTTTAAGTTATTTACTTGAAGAAGAGAATTTTGATTTTAACTTAAAGTACAGAACTTTAAAGTAATAACTTCAATTCTTTAAGTTATTTACTTGAAGAAGAGAATTTTGATTTTAACTTAAAGTACAGAACTTTAAACTAATAACTTCCATTCTTTAAGTTATTTACTTGAAAAAGAGAATTTTGATTTTAACTTAAAGTACAGAACTTTAAACTAATAACTTCCATTCTTTAAGTTATTTACTTGACAAAGAGAATTTTGATTTTAACTTAAAGTACAGAGCTTTAAAGTAATAACTTCAATTCTTTAAGTTATTTACTTGAAGAAAGAATTTTGATTTTAACTTAAAGTACAGAACTTTAAACTAATAACTTCCATTCTTTAAGTTATTTACTGTAATAAAAGAATTTTGATTTTAACTTAAAGTACAGAACTTTAAAGTAATAACTTCAATTCTTTAAGTTATTTACTTGAAGAAGAGAATTTTGATTTTAACTTAAAGTACAGAACTTTAAACTAATAACTTCCATTCTTTAAGTTATTTACTTGAAGAAGAGAAGAGGGGTGGAGACTTTCTCCATTATCCCCGAATGGATTTAACTGCCCTTCTGAACTTAATAGACATTTTACTGTTAGGAACGTACAGATTTATTTTCACTTGGAATAATTAAAATTAATTTTGGATAATTCGATTAACTGGGAAGTTGTAGCATATTGAAAGATTAATGTCATTCAGTTAACATTGAAAATTTATGTTTTAAACATGACATATACAAGTAAGTAATTACGTTTACTTACTGTAATGGATCATAAATTTTTTTGAGTTCGTCAAGATTAGCACGTCAAGAAACGTGTTAATTAAGTTGTCAACCTAAGTTAATTCGTAATGATTTTATGAAGTAGCACCATTAATTAATTATAAATTAATACAACGATAAAAAATTCGTAATGAAAGAAAAATTTCTATTAAAAATTATAATTTGTTCAAACTAATTTGGGTTGCTAATTTGCCAGTTTTAAAGAGGAAAAGTGATTTAAAAGTTTTAAACTTTTTTGCAACCACTGCGTCAATTGTCTCATAATTTCGATTTTCATAATTTAAAAATTTGATTAAGACACAAATAAAATAAAATTTCTTGTCCTACTTCTTTTCCCGAACAGATCGTTGACTTCATTGAACACAGCGTCTCCTCACTTGGCTTGCCACTTGTAAACTTAATTAGCTCTCAACAGCAATTAATTTGAACTTATCCCGCCGCATCCTATAAACGATTGTTTTGTAATATTTAAAACAAGCAAATATATTTTGTCTTGTAAAGCTCCGAATTATGAGAGAAATTGAATTTCCACATATTGAGACCACGAATGTATTTTTTAGCTATGGTCACGACTGCTGGATTATTGGACCTCCCACGAAAACGACGCTTCTGTGTTTTAATTTGCTTTTATTTTGTTTCCATATCTAACGAATCGGTGCATAAATAAAAGTAAACGTACGGATTAGCTGTGTATTTTACAATATTTAACCTAATACTTGGTAATTAATTTGCTAAAAGAGTTCCCTCTCGTTCTACCAATAATTAATATACCTCGATACTTTTTGAGATTATCGAAGGGTTAAAATTAACGTTGTCAGCTTTTGAATAATTACATATTACCGATTTTGCTCTAATCCAATCATTTTTGATCCAAAAGTAATTATAAGTTTCTCTATTTTAACTGCGAGACCTAAATGTGGGTATAAAAGGAAATCCAATTTGATTTTGTGACGTATTGTGAAATTTAATTATTTGACTAAATATTATTATAATGTACACAATGCAAAACTATCGACCCCTGTTTGACAATGCAAATTTGGCTACCAAGTATTGCGTTCATGCGTATGAATAATTTTGAAAATGTTCCTCGTTTTTTAAATTCTGATATAAATGCGTTCTCACACTAAAACTGTCATACATTTTTTTATTACTTCAAATTGATTTTTCTCTGATAACACAAAAATATAGAATTGAACCATTATTACAAATAAGTAGATTTTTTGGACTTTTTAATATTGCATTTAAAAATAAATTGAACTTTAATACTTCAACAGCTTTAAATAATACTTTGTGTAGCTCTAAATGTCTTTAACATACAAAATAAAATTTTGCTGTGGATTTTATTTGTATAAAAGAAATAAAAATCAGCTCTAGTGGGATTTAAATAAAAATAAAAAATATTATTGAAGAGGTTAACATGTAGGTATTTACAATTTAAGATTATTTTTGAAAAAGCTCATGAGAAAACTCATAATTGTGATTCTTCTAGATAGTCGTCGCATTTTGTGATACAAGCAAGAGCTTCGGCACACTTGTTCCTAACACGATTTGAAGCGATTTGACCCGAGGCGCCGAAACATTCTGCGTGGCAGGCTCAAAATGGCGGCCGTTTTCCAAAATGGCGGCGAAAATTCTAAATTTCTATTTTGAATCGTATATAAGCAGTTCTATATTTTGTTTCCGACTAAATTTGGCATAAGGAATACGAATAGAATAGTAAAAAACTGTTTGGACTTCTTTTGGGAGCCATTTTCGACATATTTGGGTAAAAAAGGTTAACGGTTATATAAAGAAGAATGCTTTCGAGTTTATTATAAATTTGTTCAATTTGTAGTATTCAGATTGTGCATTAAATCAAAATAGAATCAATAAACTAGACTCGACAATTTTATCAAATCTTAAAATAAAAAAAATAGAAAAACGATTATTCGTCTGATTCACAATATCTGGAACTGCAAACGGAAATTAAATGAAATAAAGATAATTGAGCAACAATAATAATTTTTATTGTTGATCTTTTTTATTAATTAAATCAAGAATAGTTGAGTTGTAGGTCTTTTTAAACAAATTTATTGTCCGGCGTTTCGGGTCATTTATAATTGACCCATTTTCAAGGCTATAAATATAAAATTAAATAAGTTACAATATTAAAATTCTTAAAAAATTACCTGATTAATTAATTAATTAATTTATCTGAAAGGCCTTTGATGTAGGTATGTTAATCTATAAAAATGTTGAATTGAAAGGGGTTCTATTATGGATGAAAAAGATTATTTTAATATTAAAGCTAATAATACTATTTGTTTGGCAAGCCTGAACTCTATATCCTGAAAGCATCGCTGCTTTGCAAGAACTTTTGAAGCCAATTTGATTCAAATCTTGGGGAGATACACTGAGCTATCGTGCGATACTAAAAAAAAAGGGAAGTTTATGTTCCACGTGGTGTCAGTTGCCACAATGGAGTGGTCCGTTGATCAACTGTTTATTTGTGTACACACATAATTGTCAAACGACCGTTCGATCATCCGCGTTCAGCATGCCTTCCGTTTAAAGTTCAAGTTAGCCCATGCCGCCGAATTTCCGATCTAAATCAAATTCTTACGTGGATTAATGCAATCCAGGATACCGGAAATGTGTTCACGATAAGACGGTGGCCTCAGTTTGCCTTCATTACCCCATAAAACATCCAGAGGGTTGAAGAATATGATCGAGCGGTTACAGCCACTTCTGCACGTTACTTTGCCAGGTTCCATGAAGCTTTCTGGCCTCAGTTGGAAGAAATGGAGCTGGAAGACGTCTGGTTTCAGCAAATGGCGTCACAGCCCACAAAACAAGGGTTTGCATGGACTTTTTGCGAGACAGATTTCCCGAGTGCCTCATTTCTCAAGAGGTAATTTGAACTGGTTAGGGAGCTCTCCTGAATTCGCCCCTTGTGATTTTTTCTTGTAGAGATATCTAAAATCCTTGGTTTACAAAGATTGTCCCAGGACTCTTGAAGCTCTCAAACACAACATTAAAGCCCAAATCACAGAGATTTCTGTTTGCAAAGAGTGCGTAAAAACTTCAGAAAAAGAGTTACTCAGTGTCTGGAGTGTGAGAGGCGCCATTTGGCTGATGCTCAAAATCGTGTAAACTTAAATTTCCTATTTTAATGAAACAGGGAAAATTAAAAAGTTACCCAAATATGGCGAAAATGGCTCTCAAAAGAAGTCCAAACTGTTTTTTACTATTTTATTCGTATTCCTCATGCTAAATTTAGTCGGAAACAATATATAGAACTTCTTATATACGATTCAAAATAGAAATTTAGAATTTTCGCCGCCATTTTGGAAAAAGGCCGCCATCTTGAGCCTGCCACGAGGAATGTTTCGGCACCTCGGGTCAAATCGCTTCAAATCGTGTTAGAAACAAGAGTGCCGAAGCTCTTGCTTGGATCACAAAATGCAGTATTCTTCTGAAAATCTGATCGTGTCGCTGCGACTAAGATATTGTATTCTTCTAAGAAACAACCGGAATAAATTATTGATCCGGGGAAAATACATCTCAATACATTTCAATTGTAAACATATCCAACCATTTGGATTTTCAATTTTTACACAAAAGGATACTTTTCAGGTGATATTAATAACCAAGAATGTAAGATTTTCTGGAAATTCACCCTAATAAATGGAACTCATCTACTGTTACTATTCTGCAATGACTCTTTTTTCTTTAGGTTTTTTCAAAAATCATCATTTTCAAAAATTTTAATTTTAATTTTTAGATTTTAGAAGAATAATCGTTAAAAATTGGAAAATTAGGAAACCACTGTCGTGCGTTTGAACTTTGAATTCTACCTCGACGAAATCAACCTTTAATCAGTAAACTGTTTTTGTGTTTTTATTCAAGTCATTTATTCGCAGGCGTTTTGTTGCTGAGCTAAGGGTTGTAAGAAGAAAAAGTATAAACAATTTTGTAGGAAAATTTGATCTGTTCCATTTTGTACATAGCTGTTTTTTACGTGACTGGAACTGTTTAGAAGATAAAACGCGAGAAACTAATTTAGTTGGAAGCATCTGAGATTATTTAAAAACTAATTATTGTACAAACATACTTACAATAAATTAATCTCGTCGAATTCTTACGAATTGTTTTTGTTTTCGATTTGGGTAACATAAATTGGGCAATCGCAATAATTAAATTATTTGATAATGTTGGTAAAATAATATCGTGGTTGTTGAACAATTAATTAAAATCAAAAATTCGCCACGTCGAATAACAAAATTTGTAATTCCAATTGGAATTCAAATAGCACGATTTAATTTGAAAAAATATTTAAAAAATTTTAGGTCACTCTTAATTAACGTTTCCGTTTTGACCAAAGACTTGATGGGGTAATTGAAATAACCGCTTGTATTATTTTATAACGTTTAGCTTTTAATTAAATTAGTTTGTGATCTTTTTGAAAATTGCGATAATTCCAAGCCCGTGGCTTTGAACTTTAGGCTGGGGCAATCGACTCATTTAACCAGTGACATAATTTGTAATTAATATTTATGTATTGCTATGTTAATGGATAAACATTAATGGAACATTAATAGTAGAAAACTATCGTGCGTTACTGCCGTAATTAACAATTACATTCAATTACAATGCTTAATTAAGGTATCCAAACATAATACAGGTGTTCATAATTTATTTTCTGTTGTGTATTATAATGGGGACTTTATTAATTATAAGAATATGAAATTTGCTCAGCTATTTCCTAAGAGGAGTGTACTTTGCATGACGAAATAATTCACATAGCGCCTAATAGGCAGGTAATTTATTATCGAACTGTAAGAGCATCTAAATTAACTTAGTTATCGAAAGTCAGGTTTATCATTAATTTTGTTAACTTTAAATATAAAAAATTGAGCTCCAGTATTATGTTTTCCTGTAATAAATTTTTCAAATTTGTGGTTTTACAAAGCAATTTTTTACTGTTTATTTAATGCTTCCTCCATGAAAAATTGCTTCCGAACTTTCGAAACCTACACTTGAAAACTTTCGATATTATTATTATTATTTGTTCCAAAACATTTTCATCCACACATGGAAGTTTATATAGGCTTCCTGAGGTTGTTAGCATTGTTTTTAAGCGTGAATCCGTGTTATCCTAAGTACGAGCTATAAAGTAAACATTTTTTAATTACTTTTATCTACCTAAAGCACTAAAATAAAGTTAATCTCGTTTAAATAACGATAAGATTAAGTCGAAGCAGTAAATGCGGTTGCGTTTACGCTTCACAAACTGAGCGAACGTGAAAGATGGCCAGAGTTACTCGGATAAATGTCCGGATCGACATTACGGATCGGACCATAAGTAATAACCAAAGAACAATACAAAATTCATTTTCCAATGTAAAATACGATTTTAAATTAGATAGCCTCTATTAAATGCAAAAATTATGGCTGCCAGAGAAAGTTAATGTTCCAGAACTAACAGGTAACAACGGCGCTACTCTTACATCTACTCGAATAATTTAGGCTTTCTTCCATGATTATCATAAAAATTGAATGTTGATTCACCCAAAAGATTTCGTTCATTAAAATGTTAACTTCCGTTGGCAATTAATTATGAAGTAATAAATTTAAAATTCGTTCGAGTTACGCAGAGCCAGCATCGTGTAAATAATTAATAAAATATCAATTATGTTGATATTACAAAAATTTATAATTAAAGATGCTTCAGGTTATATCGTGCCTTGTTATCTCAAACATCTCGGGCCATTAGAATGGCACTCGATAAATTTCAGGCTAGCTGCCTTATACAACAAGAAGACAAGACAGGTTCACACTTCAACCTAAACATTATACAAGACAGCAATATTACGTTTGTTGCAAATTCTCACTTCGAATATTAAATTGTTTCTTTGATAAGCCAGTCCTTGAAATTTTTTACTCAAACGCATCTTGCTCTCGATTTCATCAAGGGATGAATTTATTGTTAAAGTTAACCACCGAGAGGAACATTTGCAAAGATGCGAATTTGACTTTGATGTTCGCTCAACCATAAGTTCCACACAATATCTAAAATTTGCCTATTACAATGTTACTGAATTATCCAAATTATGTGGGGAAAATTCAAAAGGGATGCCGGCCTGTCCGTCCAGCTATTTGGTTCAGAAAATTTATGCCAATTAAAAAACAGAAATGAAAAACTGAATTTAAATCATCATAACTTAAATAAGTTTCAAAACGCTGAGTATCAGTTGAAACAAGGCAAAAGGAAGAGTCCTCGACAATTTTCGATACCAAACACACAAAACAATGTTCGAACTTTGACGTACGTCGAAGTTTTCCAAGTTACACAGCGCACGAGAGTAAAATACAGAACAAGGGTTCATCATGCTTTGGAGATAAACCGGTGTAACTTTTCAAAATTACAAAAAGTAAGACTTCAAAGAGCAAAAAGAGATGCTGTTCGGCTTTCGAGATATTTAAATTTTGATAAAATAACACCAGAGCAGTGCTGAATGAGATAATTGTATAATAGAAGTACACTTGCGCCCAAGTCCTTTTGATCTATAAGGCGACTAGCTTTGAATCAGTTCCGAGAGCCGATTTTACCGAAGGAATTCCATACCCCCAGACCTCCCGGATTTAGACTTAAATATTTTTTGTGTTGTAAGCAGCATTTGATCAATAGAAATTCAGATGCAATCAAATATGCACTGAGTGCGCACTCAATTTATCAGCTAAAAAATACTGAAGCTTAACGAATTTTTCACCAAAATCAGCTCCGCGGGACAAAAATTTGTTTTGAAACCAAAACTACCCTTGGAGGTTTTAAATATCTCAATTTTTGTTGTTGTTATTACTTTTGTAAAATTTTTTACGAATGACCTTGCATGCTGTTTAATAAGTAAATAATTAGTAAGCAGAGTGCACTTTTATTGTAAAGGCTCAGAGAGGCTATCTCTAAAGATTTGTATCTCGCAGTTTTCCTAATAAGAAAAGTTTGAAAAATTTTCCTTCAGAATTTAATTCCTAATTTCTTAGTTGGGTGAAAGAGAGAACAAATTAAAATGATGAAAGAAGCGTGGGTAAAAATTTAAACTTCAGATAATGAACTTTTACAACAACTGAAAATATTTACAAATCCTGAATGAACCCACGCAGGATGCAAATAAAGGACAACATTTTAATAGTATAACTTATTATAATTGGTTGTAGGCTTCCCTCTTAAATAGGTATGTAGGTTGCCCTAAAAATGTTAGCCTAATTACGATAATTCTTTTAAATAATTGTTGATGTAGGATTTGATCAAAATTCTTGTCGTCTCAATTAATTAATTTAAATTGTTTGATGGTTGGGTATTTTAAAGGAATCGACATTATCGTAACAATTTTATTTTAAATTGAATCATTAAATTTACATTGTTTAAGCTTATGTAATTTGATACTGAAATGGTTTACGAGATTATCATTTTAGGATGTAACAGGTGCTTAACTCTTGCTTGTTCTAATATCACATGATTTAAAAGTTTTCTTTCTTTTTACTTTCGTGGTTAATTAAAATTATAATGAAGGATTACACCCCCAGAACTTTGTTTTGGTTTACGAAACTATAAGTCTTCCTGGAAGATCATGCGGTGCATAAACTTACAAAGGATTCATATTATAATGGCCGATTAAAGTTATTAATATTTTCCACCCTGTAATTCTTTGAAATTCAAAATTGCAATTTCCATGCAGGATTTATGAAAAATAATCAAAAGTAGGATGCTTTTTTTCTCAAAAAGTAATTCGTAGGATGATAAATGCAAATCCAACGATCCTTGTAATGTCTTGTTAACAAACGAGACTCGGTTGGTCAGTATTAAGCCATACCATCCTGCGGTTTTCATTTAAATTAAAATCTCCTGCACTTGGTCGGAAAAAGGTGCGATGAACTTCCTCCACGTAACACATCATCAATTTTATTGAAATTTCGAAATTTTATTTCCAATTTGTTAAAGTAGCGAATTATGTTATTAACACCTTTTTATTAATCCCAAACCGTAAAACCAAATCGCCAGATAACCATCTTTATAGCTACATCATCATTAATTCCACATCTTTGATGCGGATTAAGGCAACTAAAAGTTTATCGATTATTTAAAAATAGAAGATTCTTGATAGAAGCACAACAAACACTGATTTAAATTTAACAAACTCATGTTTGTAGAGAAATGCATTCGATAAATGTTTATCCGAAGCAATCTTCATTTGATAAATATTTTTGTCTTTTGACAAATGTGAAATGAAACACCACTCTGGAGAGAGTCACCAGCTGAGCTATACATATAATACAGCAAAAATTTTGCTTTTATTTTTTGAATTATATTAAATTTACTTTATTTGAGCAGAAATACGAAGAATCTCTTTAAATGAGATTTCCTTATTTTCCTTTTAATTAAGAAACGGTTTCTAACTAATTAGATTTACTTACTCATTAATAAAATGTAATTATTCTTAAGACTTCGTTATTTTTTCTGGTGTTCTCATTTGTGTTGTAATTCAATACAAAATTCTGTTTCAATTGGAATTTTATTACTTAAAATTGTGGAGTTATTTGTTTCTCTGATGCACTTTTTATGTTCTTAATGGCGGTCTAATAGACTTGTTTGCTGATAATAATTTTAGGATTCCGTTTTACTTCTTCAGCTATTTCGATATCCTTATTGTAGATAAAAACATTTTATTATATCGGATTGGTCATTCGCTTTTAATGATATAAAATTTAAAAATAATGATTTTAATTGTCCATTTGAGTGGGTCAGTGCTGTTATCAATAATTTTTATTTCAAAGTCATTTTTTGCATTATAAAATATTTATATATAATGCATCACTTATCGCTGGGTTTAAATATAAATCTCGGACATTTTTATTAAATTATCCACTTAATATGATAAAAAATTGCATTAATTTTAAAATTATGCAAACGCGATTTATAAGATGAAAGAAATCAACGTCGGTATCTTACCATGATATGTGGGTCTTGGTGATGTCAGATTGGGCAAGACCATTCAAATTACAGGTGTCATCAGATAAAACGAAGCGTTCCATACATTAAATTTCAATCTGGATTTTGTCAATCTGTCGATAATACCTTTAAGTCGGTTGGCATTAAAAATAATCAAAATTTTAAACTGACGTAAATTTCTGGCGGTTCAATTTATCGCAAATGATTCTGCAATCTTTCAGTCTGATATCTCAGAACAGGTATCCACTTGTCTGTCATCGATTTTGTACCATACCGACACAATACCAAAATTTCGATTTTTTCATTTTTAAATCTCATTGCGGCAATTTTATCCAATGCGTCGACAGTTGTTGTTGTAAAAGAATTTTCTTTTGTTAGGATTCAAATGCGCACTGTCATGCGCGTAGCTTTCTATTTTCACTGATCATCCAATAGCAATTACGAATTAGCCTTTTTTACTTAATTTTAAGCGAGTTAATCCCCCCCGCCCCCGATTATGGGGAATTTTCTAAAAAAATTTAATTTAAACTCAAAAATAACCAATGGTATACATTGGCATTCCAATTCAAAATAGTTATTTTATTTGCATCTATTAATATTAACTAGGTTTCACTAGTTTCTTAACAATCATCGGAAGTTCATAATTTAGAATTTATTAAAGCTGACTAATTATTTAATTTTCAATTTTAATAAATTTTAATTTGACAATAAAAATAAAATTACTTTTAGCTTATTTACGAAACATCTTAATTCTTACGGCAGGCTTCTGTAGCTTCAGCTAGCCTAAATAATTTCTCAGGCAAAGGATTGAAAACTGATTCATATGTAATTTTGCTCGTAGAATCCGAATTTGAGGTTTGCGAACAAAATTTCCTTGTGCCAAAGCCGCCATATTGAAAAAACGTTGCCAAACCAAGTTTTTTTGCAAAAAACTTAAAATTTTGGGCAACCTATTGATTTTTCGAAAAAATAAAATGTATCTCTAAAAAAAGTAGATCAAATTTCCTACAAACTGACTTTTTGGCTCATTTTCTAGGACGAAAATTAACGCCGCTGACGCCAATCGCGTTTTTGCCAACTTTTCGAAAAATTCAAATTTCGTGATTTCTCGAGTGAAATAAATAAGGTTCCATGCCGACGGCAACGGGTTAAAATATAACCTCTGGTTGGCTGACGCTGGTGAGGAGAGGGTAAATAAATATATTTTGACAAGAATTTAGGTATATTTTAAAAATTTTTAAAAAATTTGCTAGATTTTGTCATGAGAAGGGGGTTACCCAAATAACATTTTGTGCTGAATATCAACTGCGAGCACGCTGTGGCAGCACAAAATTCAGCTATTGAACTGAGTCAGCTGCTGAAATTTAGTAACGTCAGAAGCTGAATTGCTTCTGATTTGCTAATTTGGCGGCTGAAAACCAGCTGAAACTGCGCTGCGTCAGCTGGTCAAAATGCTGAATCAGCTAATATTCAGCGCTAAATCAGCTAATATTCAGCGCTGAATCAGCTAATATTTAGGGCTGAATCAGCTAATATTTAGCGCTAAATCAGCTAATATTCAGCGCTGAATCAGCTGATATTCTGCGCTGAATATTAGCTGATTTAGCGCTGAATATTAGCTGATTCAGCGCTGAATATTAGCTGATTCAGCTGACGCAGCGCAGTTTCAGCTGGTTTTCAGCCGCCAAATTAGCAATTCAGTAGCAATTCAGTTACTGAATCAGCTGATATTCAGCTTCAGATTCAGCTTCCACTTTATACGCTGCGCCACTTCTTTTGTATTTCTTAAAAGTTTCGGTTAAATTAATACGGTATGGAAGTTTACCTTTTTTAATAATAATATTATCCATATCTTATGTAGTTTAATTTTTGCCTGGTTATACTCACAGAATAGTAATTATAGTTAATAAATTAATAATTAATATATATTATATTTATTATATATTATAATTATTAATTATAATTATTATTATTATAATTATTAATTAATAATAATATATAAAAAGACATGACAGCCATTCTTTATATTATACTAGTAAACAGAATCAGCTGATTACCAACATATACTACAAACTAAGATACCACCATAAATTTAAAAATATTTAAATTTACCATACTTCGATTTGTTTGAGGGACGTCTTATTAATTACGCCCTCCTGGTGAGATGTCATGAAATTTAGCTTTATCCCCCCACTCTTCTAATCTCACGTGAGATCAGGGCCGTGTCTGAGCCCCCCACCCCCCGAAATAAAGGGCGAGATAAAATCCTAAAATATAAAATATAATAAAGAACTTTTAAACAATTTTTTTGACAGAACAAATGTCCGAGATATAGTCCTCTGCGTGAGGGTTTGTTTTATTTAATTTAACTCAGTTCAGCTGAATTTTGAGCTTACGCAGCGAAGCGTCAGCTCAAAATTCAGCTAATTTGCTGAAGCTGAAAAGCAGCTGAATATTAAACTGAAGCAGCAAAGCGTCAGCTCAAAATTCAGCTAATTTGCTGACGCTGAAAAGCAGCTGAAGTTTAAGCTGACGCAGCGAAGCGTCAGCTCAAAATTCAGCTAATTTGCTGACGCTGAAAAACAGCTGAATTTTAAGCTGACGCAGCGAGGCGTCAGCTTGAAATTTGCTGACGCTGAAAAGCAGCTGAATTTTAAGCTGACAGACCGCAGGGGCAGCACCTAATTTGCTGACAAATTTTGTCAGCTACTTGGGTAGATACACCGTTATCCTCCCTTCTTCCAGCCGCTTTTGCCAAAAAAACTTAGAAAATGGGAAATTCGAGAAAATTTAGAATATTCTGAATATTTTAGGAAGGCGAAGGAAATCTCAGAAATTTTAAAAAGCTGAAAAATAAAGCTCATCTGGAGCTTTTCCTTCACTTATGTATATCACGATTTCCCCTCGATTTCCCAGCAACAAACTAGGAGAAATAAGAAGTTTTAGATTCTTAGAAAAATCCTTGGAAATTTTACGAAATTCAAGAAAATCTTGAGAAAGAGAAAAATATAAGGAAGATTCTAGGATATCTTACAAAAAAGAAAATTTCAGGGAAATCCAACGAAATATCAGAAAATTCTAGAAAATTTCGAGATATTAAGAAATGAAAAATTTGAAAAAATGTAGAAAATTATAAAGATCTTAAGAAATCTCGGAAAATCTTAATAAACTCAAGGAAATCTCGAAAAATTGAAAAAATAATAAAGAATCCCTCTGTTGTATTCTTAAAATTTCCTATTTCTTAAGACTTCCTGGGATTTTCTCAAATTTCTCTTCACTTGTAGCAGATTTTCTTCACAGCAGATTCAGAAAAAATTCATGGAGATACGTGAGGCTGGCTGGAAGAATGTAGATACATTTTTTTTACAAGAATTTTATATTTTTCAAATTTTAACAAAATCTAGTAATTTTATTGGTTTTGATGGGTCATGGGGGGAGGGGATTTTTGAAAATCAATGGAATTCTTTGAGAATCTGGGGAATTCCATGGAAATCATTGGAATTCCGAGTCTTGTGTACAAAATTACTTTGATATATTTATTGGATCAACACTGAGTTGATCCTGTTAACTCTTACCTGAGCTTTATATAACTGGATATGAGGCGTCATGAATTTTAAGTTTTTTTTTAAATTTCTAAAATTTTAATAGAATTAAATAAAAAAGACAAATAAAACTAAAGCAGAAATTAATTATTTATTAAATATAAGGCAGATGAAAAACATATTTTAAACGAAACTACTTGAAACGTAGGCGTCCTTCAGACCGCTACAATCGGAAATTGAATAAAAACAAAAGGCTCTAATAGATGGTTAAGTAGCACTTGGTGCCATTTGCATCTATAAAATAGTAATAGAATACATTTATGTAGTACTAAATAGCAGTTTATCTGAAAGCAACGAAGAGACCAGGCCTGGTCAGTTCCAAATATGTAAATTCAAAAATATTATAATTATGTTTCTTATAGTATGACTTGTTTTTATGACAGAAAGAACACATCTATTGTTTTTATTTTTTTAAAGTTATGGGTATTAAAAAGCACATAAAATATCACTTTAAAATTTAATGGTAATATCTTAAGGGTTATTTGATTGTTTTTTAAATTGCAATTTAAAATAAAGGACCCCGTATATGATCTATACTTCAAAATAAAAATTAAAAGTCCTGAAAGTTTTTAATTAAATCAAATTCATTATCCACGATTGCTCTCAAAATTCGTAACCTGGTACCATTTGAACTATCTATGGATCTATAACTTCTAAGTTTTAAATAGCGAAGAGCCCTGTCATATCCAACATATCAATATTTTTGTTTGATTTTGTGAAAGGCGAGGAATTTAATAAATGAATAGTAAAATTTTAACTTTCTAATGAGTGCAGTTTATCATTACTACTGAAGTGTAGGATTGCAAGTAGCAATTCACATCGATCAACACAAAATGACACACACCAGAAATATTTTTATATATCTGTCCAATCCAGCAATAGTTTTATCCAGCTCTCACATAAATTACGCACTTCATTATACAATCGCCGCGCTTATTAGCATCACAAAATCACGAAATAAAAAAGTATGTTAAAGCAGCTACTTGTTCGCAATTTTCTAGCTGTCTTGAGATTATTTTTAACGAGAAAAGTGATTGACAAAAATTAAACGAATACTTTAAACCGTCAAGATGCGTATCAGACGTAAGTGATATTACAACGATCAATAACCGCCGACTGATACAATAATTACTTTATTCTTACGTCGCTTTAATCACTATAATTACTTTTCTCTTGCAACATCGGCGCCAGTGAGGAAAATTTTTCTTTCGCGAAAATGAGGGTCGACTATACGTGAGCGCCAAATATTGCGTGAAAATTTGCTTAATTTTACTACGATGCTAACAAAGTTAATGCTTTATTACGCTAATAACTTTATTGTACCTAATTGAATTAGCATTTATTAAATCTAACTAAAACGCAAATTTAAGTACCTGCCTGATCTCATTACTGTCAAAATTAAAATTAAATTTTAGTTATAAATTTGATTTTAGCAAATGGACATAACTTCTAAGCTCACATTTGATTTTGATGAATTAAATTAAACGGCGATGTATCCTTTTAGGTAGAAATTAAATTATTTATTTAAATTAATTACTACGTTGTACAGTTCGATTAAGCTTGTAAAATCGGTGCCGACCAATCGCCGTAATCCAAACAATCTGATCGGTGGAAGTTTCTTTAATTTTGTTCAACATTTTCTTTGTGGTGATGACAATTCTTAAATTCGCATTAATCAACGACCATGTTGTGTAAACTATAATAATAGAATTAAAGTGATGGAACCTTGAATTTACTAATATTGCGATCATCACCGCCTTTAATCTTTTAATCGGTTGAGAAAAGTGCAAACTGCAAACTAATTGGGTATGATTTTACTGCTATAAATGTGCATGGGTGTATTTTCGACCCACGAACTGCATCGCAGTTCATTTAATAAACCCTTATTATTAAAGGTTACACTCGGTTTTGATATTAATTATTACGTTTCATGCTTAACCGACCATTAAAATAATTAGAAAATTACATGTCATTCCATTACTATATTTTTGATTATAGTTTACACAGCGAGATTATTGACAAACTTGACCATTACGATCCTATTTATTACATGAAATATAGGTAATTTTTCCGTCAATACTATAATCAACATAAAATGTTACAATAGAAGTAATTATGAGTTTTAATGTTGATATTTTTATTGTAGTGTAACAAATTTGTTGTCTCGTTCTTGATAATTAAGCGCCCATTAAGTTTTCTCGGAGCTAATTTAGAACTTGCAGTTAAGTTGGTGGTTATAATCCTAGATACAATTATGAAAAATATATGGTTTTGCCCTTTAATGTCGCTAATTTGTTCAATCGGTCCCTGATGGCTGCAATTATTTTCGAAAATGATACAGATATGCATACGACCGACATTTTCTGCATTCGCGTCGTAATTAAAATCATTAAATTACGAAAAATTGTAAAATATTTGTCTTTTACAAATTAATTAAATCTCATAATTTACCAGATCCGGCTTTTATGCTAATAAAATAATATCGATTTAATAATGAATACCGACATAGTATGGTTACGTTAATGACTCTGCAATTTTATTTTTTAATATTTTATAATTAAATGTTTGTTTTACAGGATAATACCTCAATGCAAAACCAGTTGCACAAGAACTAGAATTCTTATATTGTAAAGTTATTATTACTTTGCCATTTTTTACAAATGACTTAATTACGTGTTTGTGTAAATAAATCATGTAAATTTACATTCGCATTAAAATCTACAAAATAAATAATAACTTGCTATTGATCATTGAACCTGTTTGTTTCTTTTTATTGCAATATATAATTCACATTCGTGTGTTAATTAAAGGTTTTTGTATTAATTTTCATAACCTAATTGTGGTAAACCACTTAATCTGTTCGGTTACATAGCACGAGTTGTGTGTGTATCAGACATACTTTCATTAATATTTGCATATTAAATTTAAATAAAATTATATAAATTACGTGCAGGGTCGGTGTTGGTCCTGTCGATCACTGAAACCGGTCCTGCCTCGCGCAACTTGTACGCGCGTTTTATCTTACAACGTCAAATAACGCATGATTGAATCACCACAAAAAAAATTAATTTAACTTTTACAATTTTACAAGTTTTGACTTAAATTCAATTAAAAACTTTATAATAAGTTGAAAAAAAATAGTTGTAGATAGGTAGGAAATGGCTAAAGTTTAATTAATTTTGCAGATAATTAATTTATCGAAACTATTATTACAAAGGAAAACTTAATCGACTTCTTTGTGCAACTTTTTTTTCCGGCCAATTTTTTCATTCAATTAGTTAACTACGTATCACATTTATCATCTACTACAATAATTGAGTTGCTGGAGTAGTAAATAAATATACAAGTCATACTTAAATTAGAACCCACACAGCGTACAAATTATACTTGAGAATTTCGGACGTTGCTAGCTGTCACTCAAAATTTCATCCGATGTGTTCTTAATAAAAACAAATCAATAGTGTGGTGGTATTTGATCTAAACTTGATTAAGTGCGAAACGTGTTACAATTTTTAAGTTAGATCTATGAAGTTCGGGTAGCATATCAATTTCCCTTACAGACCTACGACACTAAAACCAATGCATTTGATTGTTTGCGATGTTAGAATTTCGAAAATTTTATAATCAAGTTTATTCACGCTAACATATCTGTATTATGTTAAAAATTGAATTAAACAGCAGTGTTCGTTTTATAAAATATTTCCTAAATGAAAGTGAATATTATAATTTCATAACAAAACATAGCAATAGATTTAATCTAACGACTGCACTCAGGTGTAAAAATCTTGGAATAGATTATAGATTCGAACCTACGATGTCTCGAGAGATTTTTAGTTTTCACTTGATACTTTTCAATATTAAGTAAGCCAACAGTTGTGCGGCCTGAAGGCCGCATTGTAACCTATGCCCGGCTCGGTATAAAACTAATTAGTAATGCTGTTCACCTAACAGTTGACGGAATCAATTGGAATTCCTTTTAAAACAAAGTTAGAATCTTCGGATTAGGATATCACATTTTCCTGTCAGCCGGTCGTTGAAATTCCATTAAAATCTTTTAGAATTTTTTGGAAATATTCCCAAAAATTCCAAGCCGTATACCGGGTGCTGAATGAGTTAGCCGAACATTGGAAATTAACATGTAAAAACTTATTTATGCAAATTCCTGCTACCCTAATTATTTTAGAGAAGTAATGAAAAAAATGCCAATGAAAGGATCATTAGATTTCATCTAACTTTTACTTAAAAGGTCATAAAATGCTTTCGAAATTGTTAAAATTTGCATTTATCGCACTGGCCATGTAATAAATTCAATTTAATTTATATTTTCAAAATTGATTACAATGGAAACTTTCATGGCCAGTCCGATAAACGAAACTTTTAACAATTTCAAACGCATTTTTTGGCATTTTAAGTAGAAGTTAGTTAAAATGTATTACTCTTATCATTCGTAGTTTATATTTCTGCATTATTATTGTGTCTTTCATTTTTTCTCTAGAAACAGGAATTTGCATAAATAAGTTTTTACGTGTTAATTTCCTATGTTCGGCTAAGTCATTCAGCACCCTGTATACACTAAATTTCAGGGATATTTACCACTAGGCATTCCATTATATTGTGGTTAATAAAATAACCAATACATTATTTTCTGCATTGGATCAATAAGATTCTTAATTTAATTTCCAATAAATTTCAAATAACTTTTCCCTTCGGGGTCTTCAAAATCCCTTAAATATTTTGCTCAACTAACTTCCATTTTTAATTTTACAATAAACTCGTTCGTATAAATTCATATTAAAGTTCAATAAATTTCATAAATTGAATGTTGAATCGAAGATAAGCATATCCATCTGCGCTCGTATCAAAATTTCTTAGAATTTCAAGTTTAAAATTCTCTAATTTTACCATTTGAATATTTCCGATTATTTCCAATTATGCAATTATTATTACCAACTAGCTGGAAAGCCCGTCAGCGGACAGGCAGCTAGACAGTAGATCATTTGTGAACATTTAATTTCGTTTTCCGCTACTGGGGGATTTCCCGTTTTTCTATATTTTCAAAGTAACGCAAAAAGTTGCTGCTAAACTCTGAGCAGTAAAGCACTTAAATAAATGTTTTTCCAAACTTTAATATTTTCTAGCCAAAGGTATAATTTCCCTCACTTTTGCTTAAAAATTCAAATTTCCCGGTTTTTCCTGACGAAATTTGAAAAATTATAAACTCCAAGTGTTCTAAAAGAGTGAAAATCTTGCGATATGTTCTGGAGGCTATTCCACACCCCCCAGACCCCCCGGCTTACAATTTTAACTTTATATTTTTATAATTATTATAAATTAAAAGTAAACCGGGGGGTCTGGGGGGTGTGGAACACCCTCCAGAACATATCGCAGGAAATGTTGACCCTCAGAACCCTCGGTTTACATTTTTGACTATAATTTTCAAAGTAACGCCAAAGTTGCTGCTAAACTCCGAGCAATAAGGCACTTAAATAAATGATTTTTTAAGTTGAGGTTTAAACTTCCCTCATTTTAGCTTAAAAATTCAAATTTCCCGGTTTTTCCTAGCGAAATTTGTAAAATTATAAATTCCCTATCTTCTCCAAATTCTGCGATATGTACTGGAGGGTGTTCCACACCCCCCAGACCCCCCGGTTTACAATTTCGACTTTATATTTTTATATAATTTTTATAATTATTATAGATTAAATTAATTATAAATTATTATAAATAAAACAAAAGTAAACCGGGGGGTCTGGGGGGTGTGGAACACCCTCCAGTACATATCGCAGGATATGTTTACCCTCAGAACCCCCTGTTTACATTTTTGACTAAAATTTTGACATTTAATTTTCAGAGTAGGTAACACAAAACTTGCTGCTAAACTCCGAGCAGTAAGGCACTTAAATAAATGATTTTTTAAGTAAAGTCCCGTTGACATGGTTAGTGAATAACGATCGTGTTCTAAATTTATGAATTTACAAATTTTAATTTTCACGATATGATAATTTTTATATTCGTGGCGAAGGTTACACGGATGTTTATATTGCTGTTGTAAACATTAACTCGGCGAAAAATCACGATTTATATTTTACGAATGAAAAACGGAATAGTGGAAAATTGGACAGTCAATAAAACACAGGTTTTTAATCGATCAACGTTTTGAGGTTTTATTTTTCCTCTTCATCAGGATCAATAAAAAATGCGTTGATACTTTATACTTTACGAATCAGTAGTTCACACGGCGTATATTCTACAAAAGTGTGATTCACTGTCGTGATTCACTACCCATGTCAACGCGGCTTTAGCTTAAAAATTCAAATTTCCCGGTTTTTCTATTAGCGAAATTTGTAAAATTATAAATTCCCTATCTACTCCAAATTCTGCGATATATACTGGAGGGTGTTCCACACCCCCCAGACCCCCCAGTTTACAATTTTGACTTTATATTTTTATAATTAATTTTCAAAGTAACACAGAAAGTTGCTGCTCAACTCCGTGAGCAGTCTAGTTTTAATTTTTTCTACCTGAAGGTTAAACTTCCCTCATTTTTGCTTAAAAATTCAAATTTTCCGGTTTGGATTACGAACAAATATTTTTTGTCCTAATCTAACTAATCTAAGTCGTAACCTAAACGGTTACGGTCTGATGCTTAAGTGCGTTGGCTACTAAGCAGAGAATCCTGGTTCGAGCCCGAGTAGAGCAAGAACTTTATTCTGACCGGCCTCCCTCGGCGGGCAATGGCAAACCACCGAGATAAACTGCCTTGAAAACCCTTCATAACATGAAGTGGTTAGCTAAAACCCACTCTGGGTTGTAGCGCTACTGTACTGTATACTGGATATTCTTTAATTAATCCAAATAATCTTCCAAACTAATTACACCAGCAGTATGACGTAGACCCTACATTGACCAACTGTGAAGCGAGTAACTGCGGTTCAAATCCTGGTCGCGCTGAATATACTGCTGTGATCTAAAATGTCCAAAATAGATCTGTGGGATTCCCTCGATACACACATTACATGTAATTAGTTTTCACTGTTTGTAGTGTGTCTAAGCCAACTAATTTTAATTTTTAATTTTAATTTTAATATATTCTTCGGTTGGTAAAAAAATGGACCAATCAGAGTGCTTCTTTTCACTAAAGAATGGCACGCTGTAGCAGCAGGAGCAGTGTGCTGGCATTTTATAGATTAGGATTACTTTGGTAAAAGACCTGGTTTCTACCGCTAGTTGGCCTTAGTCAACCAATTCGCGGAAAAATCAAAAATATACAATAAATTAAGAAAATTAAAAAAAAACTTTAAACAAAAATATCAAGTCGTTCACGGTGTAGACCTTAGGATCGTAACCTTAGGCCTGTTCCGATTCCTAATCAGCCCATCTCTTCCTTGGAGTCATCCCGTATAGTGAAAAAAAAAGTAATTTTTCCTATCTTTGGCCAGTTATTGAAAAAAAAGATGCCATTCTGGGGTCTTACTATAGTAATTAGGGGGATTCGATTGGCGTACAACTTGATTGGTGTGCAACTCGATTGGTTTCTATCTTTTAAGCGAAATTGCAGACTTATAATTAAAAATAATTATTACTTGATCATTCCAAAACAGCTTTTTCGTTATTTTTTGCAATTATTCCATCTACTACCTATAAAAACTATCGAGATTGAGATTTGGTACTGGCAACTAACAGAAATTTGTAATGTCTACACACATTTCCAGTTCACTTTCGTTTACTTTAATATTACAATTCTTTTGTACATTTACCTATATTAACGAAAAATCAAAGAAACAAAAATCTTAAACAATAAACTTCAATATTTAACTTTTGTTTATGTAGTTTTCTATATAAACCTCTTGAGCGTAAATTGTTATGTGAGTTTTCTTCTCTTGAAAACTCGAATCTCTCTTTTTCCTCAATTTATTATTTCTTAAAATTCCTGAAAGAAATAAATAAATTATATAAAGTAATTTTAGGCAATTTTAACACTTTTACCTCGCGGATTTACAGACTTAACGCTGTTTCGAGTTTTCTTCGGCGTCGATTGGCTTAGAAATGTTTCGGTCTGGATGCCAATATCTCGAGAAGATGTAGAACAGAAATGTATTCCGTTCAAATCATAAGGCGAATTTGTTATGATCGCTGGTATTATGTGTTCGTACGGATGTTCAGTGATTGTCGAAAGCTGAGGAAACGACAGGGAAGTATTTTGACAGCTGGCATCGCGCAGTATTTCGGGTGCGCCTAGCTCTTCTTCAACCGTTGGTTGTTTTTCCTGATTTTGCCCGGCGAGAGAGTCTCTCTCAAAATGTAAATAATCCTTATTAACGCTCAAATCTTGAAAGGTTGAATTTGCTATTTCGTTATTGGTGATTGGCTTGACGAATGTGCTGTAACTTTTGGGCAGATGTGCTGTTATATCGCAAGGTTTATTTGTTATCGAACTAAAATTTACTTTCTTGGGCAGTTTGCGTATCATCGATTCATTATTTTCTTGGAACTGGATCTGCTTCCTTGTATTTGACACGTTCGTACAGATGTATCTTAATGATGGACTACGAAGATTTTTTTTGTCTAACTTGGCGAAAGGGGTTCCGTTGCGCATCTTCCCAATTTTACCTTTCGGCGATTTTACGTTTAAATGGACATTTTTGGGTATTTTTTGTCGCGTCTTCATTATTTTATAAACTAAAATTGTCACACTGACCCGTGCATTTATTTTTACGACCACTTCGATTTTAAAATTTTTGGTTTTGGACTATCTTGACAACAGGGATAATCACAAATTGATGGGAATCGTGGAAGTAATAACAGCAGAATAAAGCATATAAATTTTGAAAACCAAATTAGGGTGGGTATATTCGGTCGGGTGAATGTAAACTGGGCCAATGGTAAACTGGGCCAAATTTAGAAAATGGTAAACTGGGCCAAAGGCACTTTTGAACTAAAATTATGAAAGTGGTAAACTGGGCCAAAGCCACTTTCAACTAACATTTTGAAAGTGGTAAACTGGGCCAAAGGCAAATTTTAGGTAAAAGAAGGGATACAAGCAGGGTGTGCCGGTATGAATTCTTTTTTGATATTATTTCAAAAAAAAATCAGAAACTAACTGTAACCTACCGACCGATCTACATCCTCGCGTCCGATCTACCTTTTCAAGCAGATTTGTTTGATTTTAGCTTATTTATGCCCGTATTAAAAGTCACGGATTAATCCGAGATTCAAGATAATCCTAGATTTTACTAATGAGATTGCTTGAATTTAAAATTTCCAGTGATCTCATTGGTAAATCTTGAATCTCGGATTAATCCGTGACTATTAATACGGGCATTAGTTTAATTTCCTATAGAAATAGTGGAAGATTTATGTTTATAGTTCACAATTCTTGAAAAAAATTTGCGGATAGTAAAATTAATATCTTCAGGTTGATATATTTGACTTACATAATTTACAATAATTCATTCATTTTACGGTGAATCCGTGATTTGCCTTGGTTGCGCCAGCCAAAACTGACCCTACACTACCCGGCGCTCCGGGCGCTCCGGGCCGTTTTGGCTGGCGCTGAAATCGGTAAAAACTTGCCTGAAGTCAATCCACCTCGACTGGGAAGCTCCACCTCGACTGGGAGGCCCCACCTTGACTGGGTAGCCCGCAATATTCCATAAAATAACAATTTAAATTTAGTTACAGAGTAGGTAACGAAATGCCCGGTAACAAAATTCAGCCTACCTAAAGATATTTTCCTTTGGCCCAGTTTACCACTTTAAAATTTTAGTGAAATTTACTTTTGGCCCAGTTTACCATTTTTAAAATTTTAGAGATATTTGCCTTTGGCCCAGTTTACCACTTTCAGGTAGTTTTTTGGCCCAGTTTACATTACCCCATTCGGTCACGGAATGGGAAACCAGTTGGATTTTTATATTTTTTTATATTGGTGCATCTTTTTTGAAGATCCATTAACCGTATCACCTACTGGTAAGCTGTCAGAAGGAATAAGTAGAAAGCGGATTATTGTTTGAACATTGATTAATGATTTAAACAATTACGGTATTTATTGTTAGACGTATTTGTCAATACATCACAAAAATTAATTATGAAATTCACTCTTTTACTAATTAAAATAAAAACAAATCAATCAAGACGTGGTGTACTGGAAAATTGAAATTAGATTTTTTCATCAAATTTAAATAAGCCCAAAGCATAATATACATTGAATAAACCAAAAATAATGTTGCTTGTTGTGTTTAATAACCGCAGAGGAATACTTAATTAATTATATTTATTTTTAATAGTATAATGGCGGATGGGGTTTTTGATATAAGTAAATTAATTTTTTTTTAATTTCCCTCGGATAAATTTTATTATATTTTTTAATCATCGTTAAATTCCAAATTAATATTTTATTTTTCAATTTTCCTAATGTGATCATATACCTGTCTCTTCCTGCTTCAACCCTAACGTAATTATGCGAGAGATTTCAAATGTTTTAGTAAATTGGCGCAGTCGAACTGAAAAATTGAAAAAATCAAACTCTCGAGTTTCATGACGTGGAAACCTCTAATTTTACGGTATAAACTCTGTATTTTAGATGGAATCAGGTAAATGATAAAAATTTTGAAAGGATTAAATAAGATAGTATCTTTTAAACGATGACTGTAATGCAACATACGAAGATTATAGAAGATGCGTTCCTTTCAGCTATTTAATAAATAAACAAATCAATCAATTTAAGTATTACAGCACGAGTTTGTTTGAATGCCTTCTGGTATAAATATAAACTGTAATTTTATGTAATAATTTTCTTTAGATTGAAACTAATGTCCACAATGATGTAAGTTCCGCTTTAAGCAAATGTTGAAAGAGCGGAAATATTTGCAGTATTAAGTTGTAATTTTGTGTGAAGGCGTTTACAATTAGTAGAAATTAGAGTGTTTATCATATTAAGCCACTTATTTGTTGTATAAACGTCAATCACAATCAAAAATTACACCTGAAGTAAATATTAATGCAAAGTGCAGTTTAAAAATAGAACTGCAACTTTCGACGATATATCCGATTAAATTAATCAACACTCGAATTTATCGCTACCGTAATCGCGCAAGATTTATTCAAATTTAAAAAATTTAAATAACACTCGGAGCCCCCGAAGAAGTTAATAAATTTATTGTGACTAAAAGCACGAGTTTAACGCGTCAATTATATAAAAGAAATTTCTTTCATATTCAAATGCGTATGTGCGCCTACCGAACCAATATAGCAATAAAATTAATTTATAACATTAATCTCCGAGAAAATTTCGAATAAATAATAATTAAATTGTGAGCTTTACAAAAAAAATGTTTTCGGCGCCAAATTAAAAATTCTCCGAGTGTAAATTCTCGCATTACAATAAATCAATTGTTTAAATTTTGCAAGTTAATTTTAAGTGAACCTTGACTCAATGATATTGACCCCGAAGAATTATCGATTTTCAAATATCACACTTAATCAGTGGGATCTATTCATTCCGCACTTGGATTTAAATAATTTACAGTTAATTTCCATCTTACGCTTTTAATAATTTTTAAAAAAGTAGGTAATTATCCTGACATTTTAATTGTAAAAAAATTATCGATCGGTATTATTTCTTAAGCAAAGCATTCCAGAAAAGTATAATTGATGACCATAATGTTCGGTTAATTTTGAATCTGGTAGGGTCGCGCGAAGAGCTCTTAAGCTGCCCTCATACGTTAACTCTGCGGGGTTCAACTGTGTAATCAGGCTATCGGGTATCAAAAAGACTGATGCTTCGATGATGGCAGACAATGAAGACTGGTTAAGGACCCACTGTGCCGACGACACGAACAACATTTTTATTTTGTTTTACCCATGTTAATTCAAATTTTCAAATCATAAACAGTTACGCTACATCATAATTTGTAAAAATATTGACGAAGACCTCTTCACTTTCTTCCAGCTTTCGAATCGCGCCCCGGTGCGCCGCCTCAAAGCTCCCACCAACTTATTATCCCTAATTTTTTATTTTTAAACAATTATCACGTAAAATGATGTATGGGACTCATGCGTGTGTAAAAGAAATAAATTATTACAATTATTCATCTTAGATGCAGCAAAACGATATGCGCCTTTCATGTAATGCTCAAGATTGTATGGAAAATTAAGATAAATTATTAATTTTAAAAATTTTCTCTGTGAATATTACGTTTAAAGAATTTTAATCGTACCATCATAATTTATTATGCGTTCTTTATGTTTCCATAAATAATTTTCAATTAAACACCATTTTCCTATCGAAACTACGCATCCACAGGTGAACTGGCCATACGAATAACACCAAAAATTCGATTAACTCTATCGTCTGATGAATTAACTAACTTAGAGTTAACTTAATTAACTTTATTCAAAAATATTTATTAGAATCTCGTTAATCCATTCGTGCGCGTCAGTGGTAACCGAATCCCGATATATAAAATCCCAGCACGCTGCTCCTGCTACAGCGTGTCATTTTTTGGTGAAAAAAAAAACACTCTAATTTCCCTCACCTTTGCTTGAAAATTCAAATTTCCCGATTTTTCCTGGCGAAATTAGTAAAATTATAAATTCCTTATCTTCTCAAAGTATTCTAAAAGAGTGGAAATCATGCAATATGTACTGGAGCCATGGTACTGCAGGGTGTTCTACACCCCTCAGACCCCCCGGTTTACAATTTTACCAACCGAAAAATATATTAAACTAGCTACGATTAGGACTAACTTTAATTTTATTAAAGTTAACTAAATTTAATCTTCGGATAGAAAAAATTACAACTTGAAATGCATATTTATTTCATTACCTTACTACTCATGGAGTTTAGCAGCAACCTTCTGTGTTACTTCGAAAGTTACTTATAAAAATATAAAGTCGAAATTGTAAACCGGGAGGTCTGGGGGGTGGGGAACACCCTCCAGTGCATATTGCAAGATTTCCATTCTTTAAATAATACTTGGAGGAGATAGGGAATTTATAATTTTTCAAACTTTGCCAGGAAAAACCGAGAAATTAACAAATAATTTAATTTAAATTAAATCTAAATTGAAATTGGATTAGAATCTACTTTGTTTATCTACTTTTGCTATATGAATCTTCTCAGAATTGGTAATAATTTCTACAAAAGTAAAAAAAACTTTTATACTAATTGCTAGCGAGAAACAAAAGTACTTCATGTTAAAAATTCTGATAAAAAATATTTATAATGTAATTTATTGTTAAATTAGTAGATAAACTAAAAAGGTTTGATCGCACTTTATTCTAAGTTTACTTCGAGATTTTATTTAACCCAGTTTGTTTATCAGAAACAATATCCAAATATATCCTGCTACAGCGTGTCATTTTTTGGTTAAAAAACACTCTCGTTTCCCTCACTTTTGCTTAAAAATTGAAATATCCCGATTTTTCCTGGCGAAATTTGTAAAACTATAAAGTCCTTATCTTCTCCAAGTATTCTAAAAGTGCAGAAATCCTGCAATATGTACTGGAGGGTGTTCCACACCCCCCAGACCCCCCGGTTTACAATTTTACCAACCGAAAAATTTATTAAACTAGCTACAATTAGGACTAACCGGGAAATTTGAATTTTTAAGTAAAAATGAGGGAAATTTAATCTTCGGATAGAAAACATTAAAACTTGGAGAGCATATTTATGCTCATTGAGTTTAACAGCAACTTTCTATGTTACTTTGAAAGGTAATTATAAAAATAATTTAAAAATTTAAAGCCAAAATTTAAACCGGGGGATCTGGGGGGTGTGGAACACCCTCCAGTACATATCCCAGGATTATGCCAGGAGAAGATAGGGAGTTAATAATTTTGCAAATTTCGCGAAGAAAAAAGTTTTTGCGTTACTTTGAAAATATAAAAAAAACGGGGAATCCCCAGTATCGGGATTAAAAGAGATCCACCGTCCACCTGCCCGTCCACGGACGGGCTTTCCAGCTAGCAAATAAATAAAAATAATTTATAATTATTTAAATTTTAAAACCTCATAGTAAACACTATTTTTATCAGAGAGGGTTTCAGGGATACAATCCGAGTCATCTAAATACTAAATACGCCACTGTAGAGAAATGATAACGCCAATATACAATCGCATTCTTGTTTTCAGACCCAACGTATGTAGATCAAAACACAGAGCGTTCTGCTGTTTAGGATGGTCGAGACATCCAGTATCGGGCATGTGTATAATTCGTAAGTGACTGTTCAGAATTTTAGAAACCAAATGTTAACCAAACCATTCTAGCTCTTTGCAGCAGAGCGTGCGGATCGGGTGGACGATGCATCCAACCCAATCTATGCGTTTGTGGTGATGGAAGAAGGTCACCATCGTGTAGCAACAACTACCAAGTACTCCAAAACTATGGTAATAACGTTTTTACCTCTTCAAAATATTTAATTTTTCGTCCAACAATCACTAGGTCGCGAAAATGGAACCAATGGAAACGAAAACGGAAACAACGGAGGTGGTCGCGGTCCAGGCCACGGTTACAACAACCAACACTCCTGTCGATTAATGTGTATTAATGGAGGAACGTGTGTGGAAGGAAAATGTGTTTGTTCTCCCGGTTATAGTGGAGAATTTTGTACAGATCGTAGGTTTTTGAAAGAACTCGTTTTAAAAAAATTATTTAGGAATTTGTTGTAGCAATTTGTCTTACTCCATGTAAAAATGGTGGACGATGCATTGGACCAGACAGATGCGCTTGTGTTTACGGTTTCACTGGAAACCACTGCGAATCCGACTACCGAACAGGTCCTTGTTACTCGGACGTTAAGGGAAGTTTGTGTGTAAACCAATTGGATGGCGTTGTGTGTACCAAAGTTTTATGCTGTGCAACCGTGGGTCGAGCTTGGG
Source organism: Cantharis nigra (assembly GCA_958510845.1). Classification (NCBI taxonomy): domain Eukaryota; kingdom Metazoa; phylum Arthropoda; class Insecta; order Coleoptera; family Cantharidae; genus Cantharis; species Cantharis nigra. The sequence continues at coordinate 43,743,044 of OY294030.1, read as the reverse complement.
GTCATCCATGCGAACACTGTCCATCACATTTGGACTGCGAAGTTGGCTTCATTAAAAACCAAAAAACCAACGAATGCGTTGGTAATGTTCTCGTAGTTTCCGTTAGTTTCTCTATTCATTTTCTTCCTTTTTAAGATATAAACGAATGCGAAGCAATCCCTCACTTATGCACGGGTGGATTATGCGTCAATACGATTGGATCGTTCACCTGCGAGTGTCCGTATGGACAAGCCAGAAATCCTGGAACTAATAAATGCGACGATAGAGACGAATGCCTAGACGAAGACGTTTGCCGAGATGGTCGTTGTGTTAACACAATTGGAGGATACTTCTGTCTATGTAATCCAGGTTTCATTCAAAGTCAAGACAAACAGTACTGCATTGGTAAGAAAATTCCATTTCATTTAAAATCACACCTAACTCTATTTGTCCAGACGGAAGGCAAGGTAATTGTTTCACCAGTAGAGGACCCGATGGTCGTTGTAAAAATTCGTTACCCATGAGACTTTCCAAAAAAGATTGTTGTTGCGGAATAAATATGGGTCAAGGATGGGGAGATACTTGCACGAGGTGTCCTCTACACGGAGAAGGTAACTTTTCCCAATTACTTACGAACTCTTTAATTAATTTAAAATTTTAGAGGAACACCGGCTTTTGTGTAGCGGAAAACCAATTGGACCACCCAATATTTTGGAACCTCCTACAAAGGATGGAGAAAAAACTCCTCCTGGACCAGGCGACTTAACACTTGTTAACGAGTGCGTGCTTCGGCCAGATATTTGTGGAGATGGACAGTGTATCGATACAGTGGAAGGATACGAATGTATTTGTAAATCGGGTTATAGAAACGGGAAATCGAGGACGTGCATAGGTAAAACATCTTAAGTAATCCACGTCGGCGGGAAATAAACAAATTTAAATCTTGATTTAGACATCAACGAATGCCAAGAAGGAAAATGTAGAAACGGACATTGCATCAACACACCTGGAAGTTTCAACTGCATGTGTCCACCTGGTTTCGACGTCTCTCCAGATGGAACAATTTGTACTGATCATGACGAATGCAGTGAAATAGGAATGTGCACAAATGGTATTTGTATAAACATGGACGGCAGCTTCAAGTGTCACTGTAAGCCCGGATTTAAACTCTCGCCTACTGGTTACGCATGCATTGGTAAGTGCTGCGTCTTAAAGCTTAACATTGATAAAGATTTGTTAATGTATTAATTACAAACCATATACAGCAATACTCTTTGTATGCAGACATTGATGAATGTTATGAAAACCCAAAAATATGTCTAAATGGAAGATGTAGTAATACGCCAGGATCGTACAATTGCCATTGCCTTCCGGGATTTGTGGAATCAGCTGATAAGACCTTCTGCATTGATCTCGACGAATGTTCCAACACAGGTACCTAACTAAATTTAACTAAAATCCGATCAGGGAAATACACTTGTATTTTAAGGAATGTGCAGTCATGGTAAGTGCGTAAACATAGAGGGATCGTTCCGTTGTGTATGCGACTCTGGATACAGACTGGAATCGGATGGGAGACACTGCGCCGATATAGATGAATGTATTTACCATCCTTGTCAGCATGGAACGTGTTACAACACGCAAGGAAGTTTCAGATGCGAATGCCATCCTGGTTTTAACCTGGGACCAGACGGAAGGTCGTGTTTGGATACCCGAAGAGACTTGTGCTATCAACAATATAGAGATGGCCAATGCTTTAATCCTTCCACAAGCGCAGTGACAAAATCTAGTTGTTGCTGTTGTACGATAGTAACCGGCCAGCCTATGGGTTGGGGAACCACCTGCCAATCATGCCCAATGCCTGGTACTACCGATTTTGAAGCGCTGTGTCCGCACGGTTCGGGTTCCACATTTGACGGGAACGACATTAACGAATGCGCGTTGAATCCAAATATTTGTCAAAATGGTGCGTGCGAAAATCTAATTAGCACTTTTAGGTGTATCTGCAATCCAGGGTTTGAAGTCGACGATAGTGGCAAAATCTGTACCGATATTAACGAGTGCGAAATTGAAGAATTGGTAATTTATTCCTGCAACCACTTTTTTGTACTAACAGTTTTTTTAGGTGTGCAGCGGTGGACAGTGTCGGAACACGCCTGGTAGTTTTCAATGTATTTGCCCAACGGGAACCCAACTTAATCCAACTACGTCGGTATGTGAGGATATCGACGAATGTCGTGATTTGGGGCCAGAGGTTTGCTTTAATGGAGAATGCGTCAACACATTTGGTTCGTACAAATGTGAATGCGATCCTGGTTCCATTTTAGATAATACTGGAAGAATATGCATTGGTACTCGATGACATATCCGAAAGTCCTAGTAGTTATATTATTTTTTTGTAGATAATAGAAAAGGTTCTTGCTGGACACGATTGGTTCACGGACGTTGTGAAAATAATTTACCACTCATAAGCAAAAAATCCGAGTGTTGTTGTTCGGTGGGAGTGGCGTGGGGATCCCCGTGTGAGAGATGTAACAAAAATGAGTGCGAATGTTCTAAAGGATACGCTAAAGTCGATGGAAAAGCTTGTGGTGATATAAACGAATGCGAATTGAATCCAAATATTTGCCAAGGAGGAGGTACCTGCATCAACACCGATGGTAGTTTCACTTGTAGTTGTCCACCAGGTCTGACTCTTGACGAAACACGTAAGTTACATTTATTTGTGATTGATCAAAATAACTCTCGATGTACGCAGGAACTCAATGTCTTGACGTAAGGCAAGAGCAGTGTTTCACCCGGTATAAACACGGCAAATGTTCCCATCCAATTGACGGATTGTTCCATAAAGATTTGTGCTGTTGTTCTTCGATTTCGAGAGCTTGGGGTAGTAGGTGTGAAACTTGCCCAAAACCAGGCACGGCAGCGTTTATCGAGTTATGTCCCAAAGGGCCTGGATTTTTAGACAGAAAAGATATCAACGAATGTACAGAATTTCCAGGAATGTGCCTTAATGGAAGATGTCAAAATACCATCGGTAGTTACAGTTGTAGGTGTAATAAAGGATACGATTTCGATGAAAACAGAATACAGTGTGTAGGTAGGTAATCTTAAAAACATAACTGGAAGTTGAACTAAAATTGATGATTCCGTTAGATATCGATGAATGTACCATAACAACCAACAACGTATGTGGTAATGGAGTATGCCGAAATATACCAGGCGATTTCGTATGCGATTGTAACGATGGTTTTCGCACTATGGCACCAATGCAAGTCTGCATGGGTATGCAATATAATGGTAACTTAATTTATTTTTGCTGACCAAACCCTTTCTCTTAGATATCAACGAATGCGAGGAAATTCAAGGTCTTTGTAGAGGAGGCCACTGTATCAACACGGAAGGATCATATAAATGCGAGTGTCCACCTGGACATGAACTGGCTTCGGACAAACAATCCTGCAAAGATATTGATGAGTGTTCTAGAACCAGTGGAATTTGTTCCAATGGAGTGTGCGAAAATATGATGGGTACATATCAGTGTGTATGCAACGATGGTTACCAACAAACTGGATTAAAATCGCATTGCGAAGGTATATTTTTTCTTAATTTCGGACCTGAAAACTATAATCACTTTTTTAGATATTGATGAATGCGAAGAAGAGCTGTGCGATGATATCTGCATCAATACACCTGGAAGTTACGCATGCGCATGCGGGTAAGTTAATCATACATTTTGAAAATTTAAAATAATTTTTTCATATGCAGGTCAGGCTATTCTCTCCTTTTGGATGGACGAAGTTGTTTGGACGTCGATGAATGTAAGGAAAATCCCAGGATATGCAACGGTGGTAAATGTACAAACGTGGAAGGCAGTTATATTTGCTATTGTACCGAAGGTTTAATTGGTGGAATTGGAAACAACTCCTGCTTGGGTAAGATGTCTTTACAAATAATAACTTATTTCTGATTTCACAAATTAATTTAAGATGTTGACGAATGTAAACAAAATCCAAACATTTGTGGAAATGGAGAATGTATAAACACCATGGGATCGTTCCAATGTCGTTGCGAAGAAGGATATTCCGTGAAGCCTGGAGATGATACAGCCTGTTCCGATGATGACGAATGTTACCTCGGCACCTACACCTGCCACGTTAACGCGGATTGCATCAACAATCCTGTAAGTTTATACAGTTACCAACATTTGTTCTGGTTCCTACCACGGTTTTGTTTTAGGGATCATACCAATGCAGATGTCAAGATGGATTTACCGGAAATGGAATAAGCTGCAGAGATATAAATGAATGTTTGACTAACAACGGAGGTTGTGATCAAAATGCACAGTGTATAAATACAGATGGCTCTTTCAAATGCGTATGCGACACGGGGTTTCGGGGAGATGGCTACACCTGTACCGACGTGGATGAATGTTCCAATGATCCATCGTTGTGTGAAAATGGCCAATGTCTAAATTATCCAGGAGCGTTTAGATGTGAATGCGAAATGGGTTTCATGCATCCAGATGAGCATCACGACCAATCTTGCGTCGGTTAGCATTACTTCTATTACCGTTTTTCTTCAACTGTCTTTTTCCACTAAATTTCAGATATTGACGAATGTCAGATGTTCAACAACTTATGCGTTTATGGAACTTGCGAAAATGTGTTCGGAATGTTCCGTTGTGAATGCCACGATGGGTTTAAACTTGATAGCTCTGGCGGTAACTGCACAGATGTGAACGAATGCGACAGTCCACAGTCTTGCCTTTATGGTAACTGTCAAAACGAAGAAGGAAGCTACAAATGCCTTTGTCCACCAAATTACGACCTGGTATCCGAAGGAAGCGCTTGCATTGGTGAGTTCTCTTTAATTTTATAGCAGTTCAGAGTGTAATCGCCTTTGCACCTTTTAGATCGTAGAACGTCGAGATGCTACCTCTTTATTGATGACCAAGGCAGATGTGAAGATCCCACAGCTGATTACGTGACTAAAGCCTCATGTTGCTGCTCCGTGGGAAAAGCTTGGGGATCCTACTGCGACTTATGTCCGTTACCCGGCAGCATCGAGTACGACGAATTATGTCCAGGTGGTTTAGGTTACAAACCAAACGAAATCACGGTAGGTTATCCTTCAATAGTCTAAACTGAATCTGTTATAGATTAAATATTGTACAGGTTGTTTTGGAAGACATAAACGAATGCGAGGAACACGAAAACATCTGTAAAAACGGTCACTGCACAAATACTTTTGGAAGTTTCATGTGTTCTTGTAACGAAGGTTTCCGTTTGGATGGATCATCGGTTGAATGCGTTGATGTAGATGAGTGTGCGGAGAACCCGACAGTTTGTAATGTTGGACAGTGTATTAACGAGGAGGGGAGGTACTTTTGTCAGTGTCCTGATGGTTATATGCCTTTACCTGGTGGAAGTAAGCCATTCGATTTTTCATCCAATCCGACAGTTTTATTTTAAAATTTTTTAGGAGAATGTGTTGATATGAGACGGGAATTGTGCTTCTTGGAATACAACAATTGGAAGTGTTCTACACCTATGACACAAAATCAAACTAAAAAGCTTTGCTGTTGTTCCATGGGCCAGGCGTGGGGTCAACCTTGCGAACCTTGTCCAATTCCAGGCACCAGTAGGTATAACCGTCGTAAAATTATTTCTTTGCTTTCACGTTTCACATCGACATTCTAAAATTTTATTTTCTAACTTAGATGACTACATCGGTTTGTGTGGGGTTAGGCCAGGACAAATAATGAATCCGATGACGAATCGAACAGAAGAAATCGACGAATGTGAGCTTATGCCGACCATGTGTACTCATGGAACTTGCATGAATACGCCTGGAAGTTTCGAGTGCCAGTGTAACCGTGGATTTATTTACGACATCAATTCGCATCAGTGTATTGATGAAAATGAATGTTTGAGGGAGCCAAGTCCTTGTGAAGGCAACGCTCAGTGTATTAATTTGCAAGGTAGCTTCGAATGCAGGTGTCCAGAGGGCTACAAACATGGATCAAGCTTTATGGATTGCGTTGATATTGACGAGTGTGTCGAAAGACCGAATATTTGTAACAATGGGGAATGCAATAATTTGCAGGGAAGCTTCCAGTGCATTTGCCGAATTGGTTATTTGTTAACGCCATCCAGAGACAACTGTTTAGACATCGATGAGTGCGTGAGACATCCGAATATTTGTAACAACGGAAGTTGCATCAATATGGTGGGAACTTACAAATGCCACTGCAATCCAGGATTTAAACTCAGTCAAACTAACGACTGTGTCGATGTTGACGAATGTCACATGATGCCCTTCTTGTGTCGAAATGGTCGATGTCGGAACACGATTGGATCTTTCATATGTGAGTGTGCTGCCGGTTATTCGCTGACGTCAGATAGACACAACTGCCGCGATGTCGACGAGTGTTACGAGGTACCCGGTACTTGTCCTCCACCTGGAAAGTGTCAAAACATTATGGGTTCTTACGCTTGTACTTGTCCGGATGGTTACGAGTTAAGCACGGTGACGGACCGATGTGAAGATATAGATGAATGTTCGTCCAATCCTGGAATTTGTGAAAATGGAGTTTGTACCAACACCGATGGTGGAGCATTTTGTACCTGTCCAGATGGTTATGTTTTGGATCCAAGAACGATGATATGTAGTGACGTCAGGCAAGAACAGTGTTACGACGATTTCGAAAGAAATCAATGTTCTTCTCCGAGGGGCATGCAGATTACAATGAAAGAGTGTTGTTGCTCAAGAGGAGCGGCATGGGGAAGATATTGCAAACAGTGTCCGAAAGAAAACTCACGTAAGATTAAATTTTTTTTCCAAACTTTCAGCTAACTAGTTTTTTTCAGCCGAGTTTGCTAAGTTGTGTCCTGAAGGACCTGGCAGAATGGATTCTGGAAATGATTTGAACGAATGCGAATTAATGGCTAATGTTTGTGATTCGGGAGATTGCATCAATACAGATGGATCGTTCAGGTGTGATTGTGCCATGGGTTACGTATTGGATTCCACTGGAAGGCGGTGCGTTGATGAGAACGAATGTATTTCAACACAAAATGTTTGCGGAAATGGAACGTGTACAAATGTTGACGGCGGATTTGAATGTTTCTGCAATGATGGTTTTGCACCTGGACCTTTGCAGGTAAATTTCTTTATTGTTTTGCTTTTCAAAAAAATTTTTAATTTGTTAATTTCTCAGGTATGCGAAGACGTCAACGAATGTCTCGAAATTGGAAATCAATGCGCGTTTAGATGTCACAACGTTCCTGGTTCTTTCAGATGTATTTGCCCATATGGGTATGCTTTGGCACCCGACGGTCGACATTGTCAAGGTGGATCTTTAAAATATGCAATAATCGCAGATTTACTTAAATTTTAATTTCAAATTTTCAGATGTTGATGAATGCGTGACGCCTGCTAACGACTGCAAATTCCAATGTAAAAATCTTATTGGATCCTACATGTGTATTTGTCCGGAAGGATACACTCCTGTGGGATTAACGGACGACTGCCAGGATATCAATGAATGTGCTGTAAATCCAGGTTTGTGCAATAACGGCCAGTGCGTTAATCTGCAAGGTTCGTACAGGTGCGACTGCTTGGAAGGATACGAACCCAGTCACGACAGGAAGACTTGTATTGGTATGTAAATTTATTTCAGAAGACACCGCAGGTCCAACTTCTAATATTTTACAGACAGAAGACAAGGATTCTGCTTCAGACAACTAATACAAGGACGTTGTACTACACACAACAGAGAAATGAAATTGGTAACGAAAGCTGATTGTTGTTGTTCTATGGGCGAAGCCTGGGGTCCGAGATGTGAATTATGCCCACCGAAGTATTCGCCAGAATATCAAGAACTCTGCCTCGAAAGCGGTTTCACTGTCGACGGTCAAGGTAAGAAATTCGTATTGATTATTTTATCTCTTCCTTCCAACGCAACAGCTCTAACACTTGCGCATTGTACGAGATGGCGCCTCTTTACGCTATTCGAATAAATCGTAACAAATTCAAATTATTTATTTTGTTTTCTATTTTTTAATCGTCCTAGATGTCGACGAGTGCGCAACAATCCCAGATTTGTGCAGAAACGGCAAATGTATTAACACTCTCGGATCTTATCGCTGCATGTGCGACAGAGGTTTCAAAGTTGATCCCAGTGGTATTTATTGCAGAGGTAAATTTGCAGAATTAATTTAACGGATAGTTTAATAGCCAAAGATTTCCTTTAAGATGTAAACGAATGCACGCAATTACCATCTCCTTGCAAACACAATTGTCAAAATACGGAAGGAAGTTATGTTTGCTCTTGTCCTCCTGGTTTCTTACTAAATGCCGATGGTATATCCTGTCGGGATATGGACGAATGCAGCACCGGTTTACATCTGTGTCAATATATTTGTATCAACACTCCGGGAAGTTACACTTGCTCCTGTCCAAAGGGTTACAATCAAGTTGGTGATAACTGCGAAGGTGAAATCACAATATCCGTTTGAATTTGATTATCTAACAAATTCTTTTCTTAGATATTAACGAATGCGACCAACCTGGTTTCTGTCCAAAACCAGGTCGGTGCGTCAACACTCTTGGAAGCTACAGATGTATTTGCCCAAGAGGATTCTCGCTTGATTCCAGCGGAACTTACTGCTTGGATACCGACGAGTGTTTGGACGACTCCAAATGTCCAGAAGGTTTGTCCTGGAATCTAACGAAATGATCTCTTTAAAGTATATTTTATTTAGGATGTCAGAATTTAGTGGGTGGATACCGATGCGGTTGTCCAGACGGTTACGTTTTGCATCCTTACTACAATCAATGCGTAGACGATAACGAATGCGGCAACAAACCTTGTGGAGAAGAAGGAAACTGTTTCAATACGCCCGGAAGTTACCGCTGTGGCTGTCCAATGGGTTACCAATACGACACCAAACTCAACATTTGCATCCAAGTAATTATAACAAATTTTTTTAGGGTCAAAATTAAAATTTCTGTTTAGGTAAGTTCTGGATGTTCGGGAGCTCCATGCGCGTTTGGTTGCTCGTCTGGCGTTGGTGCAAGCTACCTTTGTGATTGTCCTCAAGGTTATTACAGAATTGGACAAGGTCATTGTCTGTCAACGATATCGCCATCTACTCCAACGTACGCTCCAGATATTGGAAACGTTCCCACCTACTTAATTAACGACCACAAGGTTAACGATAATGGCAAAATTATTACTTCAGAAGGGTGCTTCTCTTGCAGGGTAAATTTCTACGTCAGTTTTTGTAAAAATTCACATAACTTGACTTTCTCTTATTAGCTGAATGGCCGGCATCGTCGAGATTCGCGAAATCGCGCTCTTCCTAATGGAAGGAAGGAGGCATACCGTCGGATTTTGAGACGATCCTCCGATCCGTTAGTGAGGACCAGGCGGCATCATCATGGAGAGGAACTTAACTTAAACATTCATCTACAACAAACGAAGCACAAAATGAGAATAATAAAATTGCAACCGGCAGTTACGGTAAGTACTGGATAACAATTATTTATTGTTGGGATGGGGGAGTCAAGCGGGAATTTGTCATATCTTTTTAATTTGATAATAAAATTGGGGTTTTGAAAATTTTTACAAAATTACGATAAAATAGCAAGTAATTTTTCATTAAATTAACACGCAGTAAATTAATTTCTTGCGTCGCTACCTCTTTTTGTAATTAAAAATTCCCGAGCGCGAATGCATATAAATAAGAGAAAATGTTTTTATTCCAGCGAGATATGGATTATAAAATAGTACAAGGAAATGAGAGTAACAAATTCCAACTGATTAAGAAATATGGCGTTTGGGCATTGCACTTCAAACGAAGATTAAAACATCCAGATGCTTTTGACTTAACGATTCATGGCAGACCAACTGATTCACAAGACTACATCAACGACGTATACGAAAAACCCTTGGCTTTGAGATTAAAGTTAAATGTATTGGAGTAGGTAATGCAGGAGCAATAATAAATAATTTTTGTAATAAATATTTAACTTTATGTACTACTAGGTAATTTAATAAGTTTCGATCTGTTGATTATTTTTCTAATAAGTAAGTGCCTTAAATTTACTAAATGTTTATACGAATTGTAATTTATATGCTTGATGTAACTGCCTTTTAAACGCTAGGTATAATATTTTATAATCAATTTTCGAACGCACGCGGTAACTGCCATAGAATGCGCATCCTTTCGTGACACCTGCCGCCCTATTCTATCGGTTACTTCGTGCGTATAAAATGCAAAATTAAATTTTGCACTGCCATTTTATTGTAAAAAAAATGCTAAGTCAAAAATATTGTCCACAACAATAAAAAAAATGTGTTCATTATCAAATAAAAGGAAATTTTTTTAAATTGTAGATATTTGTATTTTACTATAACTATATAAAAGTATTATATTTATAATTATTATTGTTTATACGGTAAAATCTTTTGTATTTGCCTGAACAGTTACGTAAAGAGATTATGTTTTCAAACATTGCAAACCTATGTAATAAATGCCATGCTAAACTTTACATCCTTGGCGATTTTTTGTCCAAATGCCCAAAAACAGAGTTTTTTCGCAATTGCAAACGCAATTCATGGATGAAGCTATTTTTCAGTTTAATTTTGTATAATCGACTTCGTCAAAGTTGATGGGGGAAGATAGAAAAAAAATTGGCAATCTCTTAATCCTAATTTTTATTTTGGGATGTTTGTATGTACAACAAACAGATATTTCAGAATTAACCGAAGCTAGCGATCATTTTAATTTTTGTACAATTCTGGAAGTATATAAATTACATAAAACATGAGTTACTCAATATTAAGCTCTAAATTAAATTATAAATGATGATGTTTTATGCAGCGTCGTTTGTTGTAATATTACAGTATTAGTAACACAATATGATCCAAATAATAACACACCTTGATTACCCTCGGTTTCCAATATCAACATAAATTTGATATTAATTTTGATACACATTTAGATAATCCTATACAAATAGCATTATTTGAATAGATGAGTAATAGATTTTCCTCACAGAGGTGTTGTATCCCGTAATAGAGTTACGACGTCAAGTTCATCAAGTTTTTTGAGACTTTGCCCTTCATTTGATCAAAAATTACTCGATTTTTTGCGCTTTTTGAGATTTTCTCATGCAAAAGGCTTCGAAATAAACAAAATAAAAAAATGATTATTCCGAGTTGTACAGTAATAATCAATATGTATTTAAAATTTAATAAAGATTTAGTAGTCTATTGTGGGAGGGCGACGCCTTATTACCCTCCTCGTAACAACCGTCACTGACCTATATACCGGGTGCTAAATGAGTTAGCCAAACATAAGAAATTAACATATAAAAACTTATTTTATATGTAATTATTTTAAAGAAAAATGAAAGGCACAAAAATAATGCAGAAGTATAAACTACGAATGATAAGAGCATTAGTTTTCATCTAGCTTCTACTTAAAATGTCGAAAAATTGCTTTTGAAATTGTAAAAATTTTCATTTATCGGACTGGCCATGAAATTAATTCAATTTAATTTCTATTTTCAAAAATAATTACCTTGAAAACTTACATGGCCAGTCTGATTTTTTGACTTTTTAAGTAAGAGCTAGATGAAATCTAATGTTCTTATCATTCGTAGTTTATATTTCTTTATTATCTTTGTGTCCTATTTTTTCTCTAATTATTAGGTAAGCAGGAATTTGCACAAACAAGATTTTACATGTTAAATTTCCTATGTTCGGCTAACTCGTTCAGCATCCTGTACATATGGCATACCTACAAGTATTAAGTTAATTTTTTTGGTAAAATATAATATACGTAACTGAACGGGAACGGTACGTTTCGCCGCGCACGATTCGCCGCGACACGACTCGCCGGGAACTATTCGCCGCCGCACGATTCGCCGCGGCACGATTCGCCGCGACACGATTCGCCGTGGCACGATTCGCCGCGACACGATTCGCCGTGAGTTTTTTATTTTTATCCGTTCAGTAACCCCATCTATTGATAATCTTTGATAGATTTTTAACCCATATAAATGAATTAAATATATTAAACAAATTAAATAGATTAAATAGATATATTTCTCAAAAGTTAGAAAACACAATAGTAGTTATTTTTGTTTTCTTTTATTTAGATTAAGTCTCCAACATTTCGAAATTGTGGGCCGAACCACGAAGGTATTCTAATATATCCCGATTCTCAAAATCATTGACTAATGTCAAGATTGCCTACCATTGCCTTTACGATTTCTTTCGCCCATGTAGTACCTTTCGAACCAATTGGCTAAGGAATAAAATACAGAAAACAACGATAAAAATACACCATCTTATTACCTATTGAAGTACTTGAGGATGAATAAATTAGGAAGTGACGGTTGGACATTTAAAATTGTTTGGATTTTTCTTCCTCAAAATGGTATAATGCGATTGATATACCGTTACCAATTAGAAATTGGAAATTTAAAACGATAAATTTTAATCCTAACTTACAAAACCATGAAAGGTAAAGAGGTATGAAAGATAGAATTTGAACCATAGTAGTTGACCTGTGTATTCATGTAAATACAAAAGGTCAACATATCAAATAATTTTCTTCTTGTTTAATTCCGAAGATTATTCATATGTGGCGCTGTAAGCTCTCGGCAAATCTAGCCACGGCGAATCGTGCCACGGCGAATCGTGCTTGGCGGCGAATCGTGCCGGCGGCGAATTGTGCCGCGGCGAATCGTGCCGCGGCGAATCGTGCGCGGCGAATCGTGCGCGGCGAGTTGTACCCAACCCTAACTGAACAGTGGCGTAACTAGGGAAGGTTATTCAATGAAATTAAGCTTGCTTAATTCTAGTTACGCTACTGCTTATGGACATAAGCTATCACAAAATTACAATATTGAGGTCAGAAAAATAAATAAAAAATGCAATTTTTTAATTTGCGGAAGTCTCATAAAAATATTTAATTGCTGATATAATAAAGAAACCGTTTACTACTAATTACTGCGCTATAAAAGTAAATAAAAATTGCAAATTTCAAAAGAAAATCTGCAAATTTTAAAATAAAATCTGCAAGTTTAATATTTATCAGTACTTTTCGGTGGCGAGCTAACTGTATTATCCAATAAAAAAAACGAATTTTGATAGTAGGATTTATTGGCCTCCCGATAACCTCAAGTAATTTCCAAAATTATTGCAATTTTGTTTATTTACTTGCAATAAATTTTATGCATATTTAGTTGTTAATCTCCGACTGTATCTGTGGCTTCACATAAATTAAAATATACTTAATAAAATAAGATAATTAATAAAGCAAAATTAAAAATTGTCGAAAAGGTTATCAGATCATAGCCCCTGACGCTAGTCGTGATTTATAAAACTCCGAGGAGGAAATCGCTGGGGAAATTTCATGGACAACTGAAGAGAAATCTAATGAAATCCAAGAATATCTTAGAAATTACAGATAATCTAGCATTTTCAAATTTTTCGAAAGGAAATCATGAGAAAATTCAAAAGAAAATCTAAGAAAATTTTAGGAAATCTGGAGAAATCTTAGGATATTCGGGGAAATCTGGAGAAATCCAAGAAAATGTCCTAAAAGGAAATCTGGTGTACATAAATTGGGTTTATCCTCTTTTTCCCTTATCCTTATCCTCGGTTTTCCAAAATTAGAGAAATTTATAAAGAAAATAAAACTAATGTTTAATAATAATTAAGACGATTAATGATTTGGTAATTACAACTCCCGAAACTAAATTTTGCGTCTCCTGAAATTTTGCGCCACAAACCTGAGTTTCATAATACGATAATACGGCACTGCTCCTCGAAATAAGGTAAGAAAGTATGTTTTTCTTCTTTTTTTTGTCTACTTTTACCTTAATAAGTACCAGGGGCGGAACTACCGGGGTGCGGTGGGTGCAACGCACGCGGCCCCCCGGTTGAAAGGGCCCTCAGTTGTACTGTGACCTTTTCAATCTTAATAAAAATCTCAACAACAGGAGGTGCACAACTAGATGCTATTTGAAGTCTGGAAAGGTATACACAGAGAAAAAAACAATCCTCGCAATGATTTTGAAGTAAATATTACATCAAATATAGTAAAAATTACTTCAAAACACAATAAATGTTTCTCTGTGTGTGTAGAATACCCCCAGGTCACCAGCAATTGTCACTTCCGTATCAGGAATTTTACTATATTCTGTGGGGTGTTCCACACCCCCCAGACCCCCCGGTGAGAATTTTCACAACGCATAGATATAATGCTGTATAAATATGCACTAAAACCTTTTGTTTGTATGTATCTGTTCTAAGATTAACCTTGGGTGTTCAAACCGGGGGGTTTATTAATTTTTTTGTCAAAATCAAATATTTTATTTTACTTTTCGATCCCAGGCTTAGATCCTTTGTACAAGGAGGTAAAAAATTAATTTTTAATTTAAAAAAATTAATATTTAAATAAAATAAATTTAATATTAAAATTTAAAAACAAATTTATTTTAAAATTAAAAAAACTTTTAAATTAAATTGTTTACCTCGGCTGAAAATTTAATTTCCTTGACTTGGCACAAAAAATGAGAAATTCCCTGACAAAATTAGGGATATCTTAAATTTTCCATGACTTTTCCAGATTTTCCAAAGAAGTGGGAATCCTGTAAGGAATAATCAGTGGCGTATTTACGAGGGGGACTACGGAGGCCCGGGTCCCCTCTGTAACTAATCTAAACTAATGTACATTTTTTTATCCAAATTAATTTTAAATCAGCACCAAATAAATTTCGATTCAAAATACAAAAGCTAATGGATTCATTCAATTAGCAACATTGCTAACAATACAACAACATGTGTTGCGCATGGCTACACACCCAAAGAGTGGCGGAAGGTCAAAGTTATTTTCATACCCAAGCCAGGCCGAGCTGATTACTCACTGGCTAAATCCTTCAGGCCAATAAGTCTTACCTCGTTCTTTTTAAAGACACTGGAAAGACTGTGCGACAGAGAAATTCGTGATGGTGTTTTGGTGCAGAACTCACTCCATCCGAATCAGCATGCATATACTCCAGGGCGATCTACTGAGTCCGCACTTCATAAAGTGGTGGAATGTATCGAGAAATCGTTACAGTCTCAGGAATGCACTCTAGGAGTATTTATAGATATCGAAAGGGCTTTTGATAACGCCACCTTTGAAAGCATTACGACGTCCCTACGGCGTCATGGCGTTCCTGGTACCATCGTAAGATGGATCAGCTCCATGCTGAGCACCAGGGCTGTTATGATCGGGGTGGGAGATGTGAGCATAAAAGGTGTTGTTACAAGGGGCTGCCCGCAGGGAGGTGTACTCTCCCCACTTTTGTGGGACTTTGTGGTAGACAGCCTTCTGCGACTCCTTAATGAAAGCGGTTATTGTACCATTCGGTACGCGGATGATATAAACATACTGCTTAAAGGAAAATTCGAGAATGTCCTGTGCGAGTTGATGCAGGATGCTCTACGAATCCTAGAGCAATGGTGCACGGAGCAGTCTCTCTCGGTCAACCCGACCAAGACGAAGCTTGTTCTGTTCACTAGAAAAAGAAAGCTAAGAGACATGAAAATGCCTAGCTTAAAAGGAACCCCTCGTAAATTAGCATCCGAAGTCAAGTATCTGGGAATTATACTGGATAGGAAGCTAAATTGGGGCAAACATATCACTTCAAAAATAACCAAGGCTGGCATGGCTTTCTGGCAGTGTCGAAGGGCAATGGGAAGATCGTGGGGGTTTTCCCCAAAGATTGCCCTCTGGCTCTACACGGCCATAATAAGACCAATGCTATGCTATGGTGCACTAGTCTGGTGGCCCAGGACCAGACTGGTAACAACAGCGTCCTCTCTATATCGGCTGCAGAGATCAGTCTGCCTGGCTGTAACGGGAGTGATGCGAACGACACCGACTGTAGCCTTGGAGACTCTTCTCTGTCTTCCTCCGCTGGATTTCTATGTGGAGGAGCAGGCGGTGAGAGCTGCTCTTAGGATGCGGGCATGGGGTCTTTGGACTCACAGACAGGGAGCCAGTGGGCACGCACGGATCCTTGAGGAATGCTCAAGAAGAGTGCCTCTTTTGGGTCTAGATGCCGACAGAATTTCTCCCAAATATGTGTTTGACAAGAAATTCAACATCTTGCCGGATGCAACAGAAGCCGACGGATCGGACATTTGTCTGTACACGGATGGCTCCAAAAGTAATACTGGCTCAGGGGCGGGGATTTTCTCCCCTGAACTTCAGCTGGATATAAGTTTAACGCTAGGTAAATATGCCTCCGTCTTCCAAACGGAGCTTATGGGCATACTACACTGGGCGGAAATAGTCCAGGAAAGAAATATCCAGGGCAAAACAATTCAAATATTCACAGACAGTAGAGCTGCTCTTGTGGTACTTGGTCGTCATAAGATCATCTCGGGCCTGGTGCTGCAATGTATCCGGGCACTGAATGTAATATCAACACACAATGCTCTAACCCTTAGCTGGGTAAAAGGGCACAAAGGTAATGAGGGCAACGAGAGGGCTGACGAGTTGGCGAGGCTGGGCTCGGGTAATCCACCTTGTGGTCCCGAGCCTTTCATAACGCCGGCCGTTAGAACATTAGATGCCATCATAAAGAAAGAAACACATAAACGGCATGCGGAAAGATGGACGAATGTGATTGGATGTTGGCAGGCGCGGGCAACAATGCGTTCTCCCTCTGAGAAACATGCAAAATACTACCTACAGCTGTCCCGGGATAGCCTGCGTACCATTGCTGGCTTTCTTACGGGACACTGTAAGCTAAATAAACACCTGTACACAATGGGGCTAGTTGATAGCCCAACCTGTCGAGGATGTAATGAAGCAGACAAAACAATAGAGCATGTGCTCTGTAACTGCCCAGTGTTGGCGTCAAAAAGAGGATCCATGTTGGAGGACTTCTGGCCTAGCATGGCCAGTATTGGCGGCACACCGCCCTCCAAAATACTCGAGTTTATCGTAAGTGTGGGATGGCTCGAGGAATAGAGGGGTAGGTGGGCTGCTACAAAACTCGGAGGTAGCATAATGGGCCCGCTTTGTGGCCTGAGTGCATGCGAGCTTCGGTTTGCCCTCCACATCCTATCCAAAATCAATCCAGACAACAACAAAAAGCAACAAATTCAAAGTAGTACAATTTCAAAAAGAAATAAAATATCTACCAAAAAAATACAAAATTTCCAAGTTATATACAAAAATTTCAAACAAGAATTTTAGAACGTGACAATAATGAAGTTGGTCACCCCTGCGATATAGCATATTCATACATAGCAATGTCCATATGTAGGATATCAAATTTTCTACAAAAAAGTCCCGAAGAGCATATAATATTATATAGTAGAATTCGCTTAATGTGATCACTTTGGGCCAAGAACATTTTAATAATACTGACTGATAACTGATAACTAATAACAAAAAAAGGGGAATTTTAGAGTCCTACCGTTTTTTAAATTATTAATTGTCGGCGTTAAAGTTATTGGCATAATAACTTGTCGGTGCAATTGCCTATCGGCGAATTTACCATCGGCGTAATTTCATGCTACCATTCGAAATTCTGTGTACACTAATTTTTAGTGATTTGTACTCTACGCAATATCCACACTAATAAAATATGGAAACTAAATTTGTAGCCTCTTCCGTAATATTTATATATTTCTGCAGGTTAACTCCCCCCCCCCCCCGCGTTCTTCTCTAAATTAAAGTCTGTTTGTGACTATTTTAAGTGCAGTTAAAAAAAAATTAAAAAATAAACAAAATTTGACATTAATTTTATAAGATGTGAGCTCACGCTGCTGTCTTTCAGCTATAAACAAAACCAAACTGTAGATTGGTTTCCGATGGCCATTATCGACAATTTCAAAAATTTTGCTTACAGATGCAAAACATCCACACTCATAAATGTTATTTTATCTTTATTGCCAGTAATTTGTTTCTGCTATAAAATACTTTCTTCTGCTGATTTTCGTACTAGAGTGATTTGCAAATGACCGAATCAAAAAGAAATATTTTTAAAAACATCTTGAGATGACCACCAATCACAAAGAGAAAGGTAACATTTTATGAGATTTTCTGAAAATGTGAAGAGGGTACTCCCTAATAAAAATATAAATAAGTTGGTAACCAATTAGCTTTGCATATTCAAAACTGCAAATTTGGGCATTGTAAATTTAAAGTTGAACTTGTGAGTAATAAATAATTTTAATTTTGAAAGTGTTAACAGTAAATTTAAATTACTTGCTACCTGTTATTGTACTTTTTCTAGAAGTTAATCCGCTTTGAAAATAAACAACTGTTGGCCTCGAAAAAATTTTCAAGTTGCCGAAGTTCACCAGTTTTTGTTTAGAGAGTAAATAAAAATACTTTTATTTTGTTGATAATGCTTTAATTAATGAAAACACAAACTAAAAACCCTAAACTACACCTTTACTCTTTAGAGTCTAATAAATTATTACCTTTTCTTATAAATATATACAGGGTATTTACAATATAAATTTTCTCTCTGGCCGCTATAAGAACTAACTTTAACATTAAATTATAACAATAAAATTTAACAAATTTGTATTAATTTACATAAGTGACTCTTCGTTTAGTTTTCACACAATCGCACATGAAGGGCAAGGCCCGTTCAACCCAGACCCATGGTGAAGAGCTTCTTGCATTTTTCTTTGAGGTCTTCGACGATTTACATTCTTTCGATTTACGGAGAATAAACACAGTGAACGAATTTTGCACACAATAGGATTGCCCATACCAACATTTTTCATTCCCACACTCTGCTATTTGAATGTATCGCGGAAAATAATCTTCCCCCAAATCTATCCATCTTGGAGTTACGTTGCAGGACCACGGTTGTGCCTCCTTTTCGTCTGGTAATTTTAACGACAGAGCTCTTTTAGTCAGCGTTTGATTGTTAACATCAGTTTCTCTCCTTTTTGGTTGTTGATCTTCCTCATTTTCGGGAAACAGTTCACGAACATAATTTGGGGGCAAGTAAAACTGCTCCGATATCGATAGCGAATTCCTTTTCCCATTTTTGATGTTATCCTTTGGACGTGTTATGCTCATGTATCTTGGATTATAGGTCATTCCGAGTATTTTCGTCAAAATTTCTGTGGTTAATTCTTCGCAATTTTTGTAGCCCGCCAACAAATTACCATCACATGCAATTTCAGTTTTTTTAACCACTGCCGAATTAACAATTTGTAACACTGAAACAATCAGCACAATTGACAACTTCTTCATTTTACCCTTTAGTGGTCCACTCGCTACAATAAGCTGACGTTCACTAATTTTTAAGCTCACTTCAGGTTGAAATTATAAGGGATTAAAATGAGTTTGTTGGTAGGGGTACACGTAGCTTTCGTGCTTGTCATTGGATAAATCATATTTTTCGGCTTCAATCTTAATCCTGAAGGTAGGGTTGTAAAAATGAAGAAGTCAAATAAACTAAATAATAGGATCATTTATTTTACAAGATAACATTTGCAGACCTTCTGGAATTATTTTAAAATATATAAAAATTATTATACAGGGTATTGTATAAAAGTGTCATATTTTCCAAATTACTTAAACCTCAGCTTATCAAAGGCCGAGGATAGCGTCGCGCAGACATGTTTTGGTTTTGCCACCGGCTTATTTAAGTGCTTATTACTTTCTTAGAAAAATATGTTGAAATCGGATTGTCAAGATTATACGGTTAGGTTTAACATTATTATTTTCTAAAGGGTACAACACAAAATTTAAATATCGAAACTGATTTATGATTACTTGCAAAGGGAGCTTAAGACCAGTTAGGTAAAATGTGTTAAACTTGCTACCTAAAATTTATGCCGAAAAGAAAACTGAAGTTTTAAGTAATGGGATTTCAATTGGTCGATGCTGCTTTCTTGTTCAAGTGAACGATCCGTAATAATTGGAGTCAACTATGTGATTTGGACGGGGTGGGCAAAATACATGAAAATATGTATTTGAAATACAAAATACAGAATACATAATTTCAAATACTACCTGGTTGGGAACAAAACAAATAACAATACAACACAAAGGCAGGGCCGTATTCAGTAACATCGTCGAATGAAAAGAATCGCAAACAAAAAGTTTTTACGTTACTGTTACTGAATACGGCCCTGTCTATTTAATATTATCAATTTTAAAGTATTTTGTATTTTGTAATTTGTATTTGAAATACAAAATACATTTGTTTTGGGTATTTGAAATACAAAATACAAATACATTGAAAATATGTGTTGAAATACAAAATGTATTTCAAATACAAGTATTTCAAATACTGCCCAGCCCTGGATTTGGAAACTTTTACTTTGATAATCTGGAATAGAAGCTGTTGGGAAGCATCTGTGGTGTTGGTCAATGTGGCCTTTCCATTACAATCGACCAAGGCGGACTGGCCATGTGGGGGAATCCGGTGAAAAATTCAGATCATGCGTCAATCTTCTTGAAGATTTTCTTTTGATGTAGATATCGCACTATCTGCTTTTCTTTACCTCCGTGACGTAATTTATATTATGGAAGATTAAAAAAAATTACGCCTTTTAAATTAGTAATGCCATCTGCCGGCAATCTTTTGAACCAGAGAACAAGTAGAGCGGTTTTGAGATTACCCAGAAGACTTTTCGATCTTTAATAATAATTTAATTTAATTTTTAAAAAACAAATTAATAACTTTCCAGGCTGTTGGTTTATATTAAATAAGTAGGTACTTATTTCAGAACAAACTGTTAAAATAAAAATATAGGCTGAAACCTCTTCGACCTACACTCAAGCAAAACATCGAATAACAAAAAAGCAACTAATCCACTGCTCCGAGCTTCGAAACTCCAAAACGAGCAGAGGATCGAGAAATTGGCATTGAACTTTCATGAAATGAAACAACAAATTCAATTTATATTAAAAAATTGTTAAGTGAAAAATTAAAATGTATTTTTTGCTTCCGGCAAACTCGTATTGTATTATTTAATTCAATTTTAAATAATTTACAATTTAATAAAACACTTAAATCAATATTTCGGTTCATATAAATTAAATTACATTTTGTATTTATTTTCCAGATTCGTAACTTTGGTTACCGCTGCAATACAAATCCAGATTGCAACATTTTAACTACCTATTTTGAAGCAAAATAATCACTTTAGACCAATGGGATTCTCTATCGGGAAAAGTTCAACCTATTGCTACTACTGAATTTTACTCATAAAAATGCATTCAAAACTTTTTTGTTGGGAGCACACAGAAAAATTTTGCATGCTCACAAATCAAGCAACCGCTGTCTAATTTAAGTTCGTAAAAATAAAGTTAATTTAAGTATATGCACAACTTTACATAAGCATATATACTATACTTGACTTTAAAATTCTTAAAATAAGCATACGAAATGTTCAAGTAACTCTCAGGTGTCAAGTTTCTCTATTACTTCTATTAAGTATGGTCATACTCAAGTTATACTCAAGTAGTTATTCGTAAACTCTTGCAGATTTAATTGACTTTGATAAAAAAGTTTAATCTAAGTAAACAAGTGTTTCAAAATGAGCATGATATATTTGATTTAACATGCTTAGTTCAGATTCTCAAGTATGCATGCTCCAGATAACATGGTAAGTTTGCGAAAAGCTTGCTGCAAGCTTGTCGTAAGTTTTTCCAGATATGCCTTATGTTGTAGATGCAAAAAATACATATTACAGTTAGTACTGCATGCTTGTTTCGAGCATTTAAATACTCAAATAAGTCAATTAAATTCTGCTTGGGGGTTGTCCTTTAATCACGTGAGGTTCTAACAGGGGGGGGGTTTAGAATAACATCACGATTGATCACGATGGGGGGGGGATGTTGTGACAATCACGTGTATATTTTCTTACGACCACGTGAAATCCCGAGCGAGCAAATTTATACCTAAAAGCAACATAACAACAATATTTGGCTCTCAGCTGGCTTCTGGCACTGGACCTTGTGACTCCACTTGTCGCCCCGCTGCCCGCGGCCTTCTGTCTTGCCGTCTGTACTTGAAAAAAAAATTTCAAAAAAAAAATACACGTGATGTTGGGTAGGGGGGGTAGGGGTAGCCAAAAACCTCACGACGTATCACCAAAGGGGAGGGGGGAGGATGCTTCAGGAGCTACCTGCATCGCTTCAAGAGGTCCGATACCCCCAGCTGTCTCTTCTGTGGAGAGATCGATGATGCAGAACATACTATCTTCTTCTGTAACAAATGGACGGACCGCAGATTAGCCGCCCAAACGCAGCTGGGGCAGACCCTGACCCCCACCAACATCGTGAAGCTGATGCTGGCTAGCGAAGAGCTCTGGATGGTGATCGAGAGGATGCTGGTCGACATCATCTCCGCCAAGGCCAAACTACAAGATGAGTCACAAACATGAGAGCAAAGTCCCGAAAGGGCGAAAAACCAGAGGCAGGAGAGTGTACGGAAGAAATGCCTAGCGATTCCCGGCACCTCCAAGGAGTGGGGTTTTAGTCGGTAAAAATCCGACACTACCACCCTAATCATCGGGGTGGTGTCTATTGAAGATCTCCCCACTCCCAACGCTCACAAAAAAAAAAGAAGGGGGAGGGGGGGTAAAAAAATTGCATAAAAAACCTCACGTGATTAAAGGACGACCCCTTGCTTAAGTTTTGCAGTAGTATGTACATTATGTATTTGACAACATCGGTGTCCGTTACTGTACGACAGAAATCTTGTAATGTGCAACGAGAGTAAGTGTATCAATTTTGTTAATTCAATGCCAAGTAGTACAAGACTCGAGAAAGGTAAGAAAATTTTGATCATTTTATGTTAATTTATGTAGATGTTAATTTATTATTATATGGTAGTTCTTACAATCTCACTTTTGGACTAATAAATTAGTTTTACCAAATTTAATGTAGAACAAAGGTATTAGAAACAGCGTGAGTTTAAGGACATTAGGCATATTTTATAAGTTTGTAGTGATTTTCGTCCATTTAATCATTTTTTGCAGTTTTTAATCTCAAATATCCAGAGGAATGCCAACAAATCTGGACGTTTATACAATTATGTTTTTCAATATTCAAACTACTTTTGATGCAAATGTTTCAAGAATCGAAAGTTATATATCGTAATTAGAAACAATTAAGGACTCAAAAGTAAATCTACTCTTAGTTGAATTAATAACCCTTTAAAAGTTAACTTCTATTGTAGATTATGGAAATATTGACCTCATCAGCCAATAGAAGATATAATTTCGATCTGTTTTGTATTATTATTATTATTATTACGTGTAATGTTAAATATAAAATAATGTAAAAAGAATATATTGTTATTGTTTAATGTACTTTTTAATAAAAAGTTAATTTGTTCTTGGTATTTTATAGTTTTATTCTTTTATTAATATTTTAACCCTAGGTAGGTTACCTTAACGTAAGTATATCAGTAAGTTTAAATTTATTTGGTGAGTATAAACTTTATTTTCATCAAGTGTGGCTTATTTTAATACAATTAATATAATTAATTTTCATTCCAGAAAAACTTATTTTTAGTACGGAAAATCTACTAAATACTCGCATGCATAAGTTTGTGGAATGCACAAAAGATCACGTTAGGGCATACGTTGGCTCACAGAATTACTGGTACAGTCCTATGTTAGCAATGTAAGTTGTACTTTTTCAACACTAATGCTGGGTTTCACAAAGGTTAGTTAAATTTTAATCTATGATTAAGGATTTTCAACAATGTCACAACAATGAATTTTTATTGTTGAAAACCCTTAATCATAGATTAAAATTTAACTAACCTTTGTGAAACCCAGCATAAATTTTTCACATAACAATCGATTTTACAGCAACAATTTTCAGACATTTTTTGTTTCAAATTTCATTGCCTTCAATTTTGTTTATATACATTTTGTAGCACCATGTTTGAGATACAGCTGAAATAATTTTTTGCATTTTACAGAGTCTTGTTTAAGTCGCTGTCAGTTAGAAATGGTGCTATAAAATAGAAAAATGTATATAAACAAAATTGAAGGCAATGAAATTTGCAACAAAAAATGTCTGAAAAGTTTAGCTGTAAAATTAAGTCAAAATAGTCTTGAAAAGGTACCTATTACATTGCTAACATAGGACTGTGCCAATAATTATGGGAGCCATTGTATACTAAATTTAAGTATTTATATAAGGTCAGGCCAACCGTTTCATTATCTGAGCGTATAAACTTAGTCTAAGCATTCCCAAGTTCAATATAACTATTTATTGCTTAATGTGACTATTCGATTACCTTACTATTCTAAATAACAATGCTCACTTTAACATATATAAGTTTAAACTAATCTTTTAAATATTTGAGCCTACATGATTACTGTAAGCATTCATAGTTGAATTTACCTTTATAAGTAAGCTAGATTTAAGCGTTCCCATTCTTAAAACAAATATTTCATGCTATTGCTAGAACTAACATCGGCAAACTTCTTGCAACATCAACCCAAGTTTGGCTGGAAATGAACATCGTGTATGCTTAAAATGACACCCGTTTCTATTTGAAAATAGCATTTATTTTTCTGTGTGAGCCCCCCCCCCCCTTGTAGATTTTCCAGGAAGCCTAATCTATTAAACTCGGTTGGTATACTATTTTCCTATTTCCTATATACTTATGATGTTTCCTGTATTTATATTAAAAAATTTTAAATTTTCAAAATTTTGAGTTTGTTAATTTGAAAAACCCATTAGCAATAACAATGGTTGTGTTTTCTTTGAACATGCATTATTATCTAATCCCTTTCGTTTAATCTTGAAATCAAAACGAGTTTCAAGTTTCAACAAAACAACTAATTTACGTACCTTCCCTTGTTTTCAGGATGTTGCATTTACCAGGAAGAATAATTTAGTCGTCAATGTGCTCATTATAATGCTCGTACGCGAAGACTGAAGTAAATAGCGAATGGGGTAGGTAGGTAGTCTATAATTTCCACTTCGTATTTTTCTGAATTTCCTTGCTGGAAGCTTTAAATTACGGATTTCTTTTTTTTAATGTTTCAGTGAAAAAGTGGTAGCAGCAGTGTCATCAGTCCTAAAATATTTTCGTTTAACATTTGGACCTCATGATTAGAGTAATGAAGATTGGCACAATAAAAAGGACAACAGGCGAACAGAAAAATGGAAAACAGAGATAAAAGTAAATATAGAAGGTATAAATTCGATATCATTGAGTAAATCGATAGAGCGAACCCACTTAAATATTTGAAAAGATCCAAAAAAAAATTTTTATTTCAGGTAGGATCCACTTGTACCTTTAAAAAACAAAAGGATAGTAAAACTTTTTATATTTAGTAACTATTAGTGAGTGAGTGAGTGTAATATGGCTAGAAATGAACGGTTTCTTTTTTAAAACACCCGAAAGTAAGAAAAGTTTTGTTTACTTTAGTGGAAAAACGTTCTGAAATTTATATAAATTTTAGAGAATACATGAAATATAAACTAACTTTATTTGGTTTTCGGTTTTAGTAGAAATGAGCGGTTTCCAGCACCAAATTCATAAAAATGTACGAAACTGCTTGTAAAAAAGGCAATTTTGCGGCTTCTTAATGGAAAGACAATATTTTTTACAAAGAAATGTTTCGATTCAGGAAGCAAATAATTTGAACGTGTACGACATCCAAAAGTTAGTTCAGCCACGAAAAACACGCGTAAAGAGGGCTTTGGTGCGTGTAAGTAAAAGTTCTCATTTCTCATTATCAATATGATGCGTCGTAGTTTTCTAGTTAGGTTATTTTTTGTTTAATCAATGTTTATCTCGATGGTTCAACAACATTTTATCTTCATTCACATTAAATTTTCTAATAAAGGAATTATGCAAACGAGTCATTTGATAAGAAATGCCTGCTACAATGCCATATTTGCAATTGTACCAGTGATAGCACTTGGATCTGTTTTAGCAAATACGGTGAATTCTATAAGGTTTCAATATTCAAAATGTTGAAGGTAATCTGTATTGAAAGCTGTTCTCTAATTAATATTATTTACATTTACCTAGTACGCATTAGCTATGTCTCTTACGAGAGTTTGAACACCAATAGAGCAATTTGCTCTGCTCTTCTCCGTTCTCATGATATGAAACGAACCGCAAGAGAGACTATTGTAGAATACGGATTTTCGTATATTTTCAGAAAGTTTGTTTTCTGTTTAGGGCAAATACGAAAATTGCTTGTCAAAAAAGACCACTTTCAATCAGTATGAAACAATATACTATTGTTACAAACTTTTTAATAACAAAACTCTGTGGAAACTACGTAAAAAATTAAACAATTCGGTTTTATCAATATTAATGTTTGAAATTCAATATGTTATTATGAATTTATGAAATTTCGTCTGAATAAGCTCAATTAAAAATTAAAAATTATCATTATAGTTATTTATGTATCAAGGGCATTATGACGATGTTTATGTCGAGGGCAACCAATTTAAAAGGTCGAGGGCCGCCAGGCCCGAGAGTTTTTAAGTTGCTCGAGAGCATAAACATCGAGTAATGCCAGTGGTGCATACAACGTTTTATATTACACTGCATTTGAATTTGAGAAAATTTAAAAAATTTTATAAATTTTGAATTAGATTTTGCTAAATTTTCTAGTTTGCGGTGGAATTGGTACTGAGAGGGCATAATAAGCGGGCATTATAATTTATACGCCCTAGGTTATTATAGCATACTTAATATAAATTCGTTGTCAAGGTATAAATAACAAATAATGATTCAGTGTAATATAAATAAATTATTATATTTAATAATTAAAAATGTATTTTAATTTTTATGAACAGTTTCAGACCCACGAATTCACACTGCTTCTTCACAAAACCTCTTGGTTGGCACTTACCACTCTGCAGAAAATTTCAACCGATACTTTTAATAAATATAATTTATAAACAAAATTTAAATTTGAACTTACAAACCAGTTTGAAACTATAATTGAAAATGTAACTTTGAACTAAATTAATAATTTGAGCTGCTTTTATTAAAAGTAAATATAATTTAACAAAGTTTAGTAAAAATTGCCAATTTTATCGCTTAATAATTTATTTCACTATGATAAATCGAAAAACTTTAATAATGGAGTTTTTAAAAACACGTTGCAGTTTGTTAGTTATAATTTAGTAATTGTTTGACTTATAATAAGTTTTCCTCAAAAGAAAACTCCAAACATTTTCTCCACGTTGCTAGTTTACTAGTGCGTTCGGTGCTCAAGAAGTATATCAATTTATTATTAATTGTTTTTCAAATTTCGTTCATATTTCGTTCATTGGCATTTTCTCATTATGCTTTCGCGGCGGTTTTTACACATGCGTTTGTTTTTTAGACGGAAATGACGACTATATTCGACCAAATCGTCAGACAGGCAGTGTGTTGCGTAAATTTGATCTCAGGTTAGACCAGCGATTCTCAACCTGGGGGTCGCGGATCTATTTTAAGGAGTCGCAGTAAATTTGAAAATTTTTAAGATTTCCCTAGCTCAAACGATTGAATATAGGATTGACAAACTCGTATCAAAACATCAAGATCAAGGAAGTTATTAATACGTAAAAAATATCGTCACTTCTGCCGCAATACCTCCAATCATCAGTACCTACACCAAATTTGAGCAGAATCGGTTAAACGTTTCCGGTGATTTGTTTGGTGTGTACTATATTAGTGGTCACTCAAGAAGACAAGAAAGGTTCAAAATACAGACCGATAAACTTAAATACTTTTTAAATATTGAAAAAAGCTACTGTCAAACTTGCAAAATGAATGACATGTCTTAAGATAATTATTAAATTTTTCAAAATTTTCACAAAAAAAGAATAAATTAACATTTCAGTTAATATTTTCTATAATTTTCTTGCTTTTACATTTGGTTCAATTGTTTCCTTACCAATACTTGTATTTTAAAAGCTCCATCAGCACACAAATTTTTATTTCAATCGGTTAAGCATTTCATTCTTTTGTTATTGCAGCTAGGGTTGCCAACTTTCGAAAGGACCAACCCCCTAGGGGGGGGGTTAAAAGAAAATCTCGATCATTTATTAATTTTTAAATTTATATTTACTTTGTTTTCGCACAGCATCTAAGTTTTGACAGTTTTTTACCATAAAATCATAAAAGTTTTTACATGAAAATTCGAAGTTTGTTAGTATAAAGAAATATTCATAGCGACGTGCGAGCGACGGATGCGTATAATTTTAGATAAACCGGAGAAATGAATGCATCCCGGAAGGTCGGGAGGTAAACCATTATTACTGGAGCCTCCCGGGCAATCCGGAGGGATTGGAAACCCTAGTTGTTGCCCTGGCTTGGATTTCTTTGAATGTTTTCGCAAAAAAAAAGTAGGTAATCTTTTATTTAATGTTGAATTACTGATTTTCATGAAATTGTATCATATGGAGGCAATGTTCCTACATACAAAATTATGGTTGAGATCCCTTCAGTACTTTTTTGACAAATTACAGATAGAAAGTTAATTTCACCTATTCGAAACTAGTCGGCTGATAACAGTTGTTTCATTTCATCCCCTTCCCTTATACCCAAGAATTTACTCACATAAGTTACTCAAATAAGAAAACCTTATTTTCACCTTTCTACCGTAAACCCTACTACCATACCAAATTTGGTCGTGATTGGTTGGACGGTTTAGGAATAAAACGAAGAACTAACTTTGACGACAGACCGACAGACCAACATAAATTTTTATTTTTTGCAAATATTTACGTTTCTGAACATGGTGATTTTGAAAATGTAAAAAGAATTTTAATGTTTTTTCGATTACCATACCTCCAAAAGAAAAATTTTTTTTGATTGGAGGTAAGAAAAAGTACAAGTTGAGTATTTGTGTTTTTTTAGATATGAATCTATTTTTAATATAAATTTAAACAAAGTAATTATTGATGACTATTTTTTATTACTGACATTGTTGGAGTCGCAGAAAGTAAGCTTGAAAATTTGGGGGTCGCGTCGTAAAAAGGTTGAGAACCGCTGTGCTCCTAGGCGATTTAGGGGGGGGCACGGGGGCACGTGCTCCCCCAGACGCTTAAAATTAACAAGGAAACAAGGAGACAATCCCAAATCGGAGAACATTTTTTGCCCGTCTTGACCCTTTGTGCCCCCCCCCTCCCAGAAAAAAATTCTGGATCCGCCACTGGCTGCGCTAGTCGGTACATCATGTAGAAATGAAGTACCAAAAAATCTGAATTAAAATTGACGATTTCTAAATCATCACTTGACATAATATGAAGCTGAATTGCAGTTTTATTTATATTTACATTACTAACAGTGCGAGTGTACTCCGCTTTCCCTAAAATTGGATTGATCTGTGACGTCATTATTTATGTTGTACCTGCAGAGGCCTGATTTGCAGCACAACATCAAAAACGTCGGACTGGGGGATGTCCTAAAGAAACTGTACGATACTGTGATGCCCAAGAGGGGCCCCATTCGTGAGAAGGGGGCCTATTGGTGGACCGATGAGATTTCCTTGGCGAGGAAGCACTGCGTAGGCGCCAGAAGGGCGTCTGCGGAAGTTGACTTTGCGACGTCGCGGAGAAGAGACAAGACTTGAACTGAAGAGACTCAAGGATATCCTGACGAACAAAATCAGAGAAAGAAAGGAAAACAACTGGAAGAAACTCATTGAAGAAGTGAACGAAGCTTAAGAAATAGTTACCAAGAAGCTGAGCAGTCCACCTATTTCTGGCCTCACTGAGGCTCGCGAGAGATAATCCAGACCCCTTTCGCAGTACATCCGAAAATGGCATTTTTGCCGAAACTGGCACCAAGCCAGTGGACGGACACGTCCCATACTTCAATAAAACAGAACTGAGGACAGCTGCGAAGAAGATCCCTAACAATAAGGCACCGGGGCCGGACGGAGATCCGTCGGCTATTATCAGAGAATTGGCAGAGACCTGCCAAGTGTACAACAGATTGGTATCTGAGCGAAGGCAGATACCGTGAAAACTGGAAACAGGCTAAACTCCGACTGTTGAGGAAGGAAGACAAGCCTCTTGAGCTCCCGAACTCCTATAGACCGATCTGTTTACTGGGCCACCCTTGAAAATGATTCGAAAGACTGATCCTATCTAATCAACCCAGAGGAGGAGTGCCCTGAGGATATGCAAAGCCTATGAAACGGTATCCGGTACTTGTGTTGGTGTCCCTTCTGCCAATCCACCATAAGGCGGAGATGCGAGACGCCAAATATAGATCCAACAACAAGAGCCTCTTCAAGAGTAATTGTATGGACATCCCAGAGCGGTAGCAGGCTTCATGAACAGCGTCGGACAAGAGCCGATGGACGCATCGCCTGATTCCAGACTAGAGAGTCTCGGTGAGGTTACCTATGAAATCACCCAAGCCCTGAGCGGGCATAGATGCTTCAGGAGCTACCTGCATCGCTTCAAGCGATCCGATACCTCCAGCTCTTCTGTGGAGAGATAGGCGATGCGGAAACCACCATCTTTTCCTGCAATAAATGAACGGACCACAGCTGGGAAGCTGATAAATCAAAAAGATGCTGGTGGATATCATCTCCGCCAAGGCCAAACTCCAGGACAAGACACAAATATGAAGAAGAAAGTCTTGAGAGGGTGTAACAGTTAGAGGCAAGAGCGTGTTTAGAGTGGGGTTTTAGTCTTGAAGTGAGGATGAACATTAAGTTCATCCTGGAGTTAACTCTGATCCTAGGTTAACCTTATACAAGTTTTCGGTCTGAAAATCGTGAATTTTATTGCAGAATGCAAACTGACCTTAAAAATTTCCCTACAGTTTATCTAGATTAGGAGCAGTTGAAAATACGAAGTTATATTTTGATATTTGAGTCAAAATTTCTATAATAATTATATTTATTTACTTATTTACATTAGAATTATGTACAAAACTCAATCACTCACTTCCTCACTCCTTCACTTGGGAACTTTGTGCCAACCAAAATAAAGCTCTGATTGGTCGTCTTCTTTTTACCAACCAAAAAATATATCGAACCACCGACCGGTAAAACAGCTCTGATTTTGTAGTATTTCAATCAGTGGCGGCTCATGGCTTTTTCTTTTAAGAAGGCTAATCATAAGGTTTCTTAGGAATTCCTCAAATAGCCTTGGATTTGCTCCCCCCTCCCTTAGTTTCATCCCAATTTTTTTTTTTTTAATTTGGATGATACTACCATATCTGGATGAGAATACCTGATTCAATCGATTAAAAAGCTTTCAGTCGATACATATAGTTACTGAGGACTAATCTGTGCCTGATGATGAGAAGAACAAAATTCATCATATTGATGAAGAAATTCATAAATACATTGATTTTGTTCATAAATACTATGAAATTTTCATCAATATGATGAATTTTTTTAAGTGTAGTAAAACCTTGCAGTCCGTGGAATGGTTACGTTCTCTGCATGCATGTTCTAGGCTGAGGATTCTGCTTTTGCGGTAACCTCACTTTACTTTTTTGATAAATATTGTAGAAGTATCTATCTTTAATAATTCTTTCAATTTATTGAAAATCCATTTTCTACTATTTTGAAAAATTTATTAGTCTAATTAATAGGCCTCCCTTGCCTCCTCTAACGAGCCGC
The DNA here is from genome assembly GCA_958510845.1 of Cantharis nigra. Taxonomy (NCBI): domain Eukaryota; kingdom Metazoa; phylum Arthropoda; class Insecta; order Coleoptera; family Cantharidae; genus Cantharis; species Cantharis nigra. Next base: position 43,711,429 of record OY294030.1, on the reverse strand, counting down.
CACTGATTTCAATTAAGTTCTCCTGTTTCACATCAATGAAGTTCCACTGTATTCATCTTAAATAAAAAATATTTTTATTTTTTTTTTAATTGTTATTACTTTTTAGTAGATGTAATTAATTTATTGCATGTTTTAATTATAATTTAATTTAATTATAATTTGTTATATTATAATTATTAATATTAATTAATTTTAAAAGTGAAGTGCATTTGCATTATTACATTTTTCTAAATTAAAAGAGTATATTTATGATTTTCAAATTGCGACGAATTACTTTATAAATTATCTATAATTTTCGAATTTAAATATTGAACAATTGCTTCAAGTTTAAACGGAAAACAAAAAACGATCGTATGTTTGAACTTGCAACGTAGAATGAGTCAGTTTTTTAATGGCGTCGGTTAGTGTCAAATAGGCTCACATGAAAATCAAAAGTTTGCGGGGTTTTAGTGTTGTGATTTACGAAAATTGTTTTAATAAGTGTTAACCAAAGAACATGAAAGACATTCTTAATGTTAGAACGCCAGTAGGCGTAAACAATTCGCGAAAATTTAGTAACGAACATTTTTTTACGAAACAAAAAGGCATCGGGCTTTGCAACTGCGTCATTGTGGATTAACTAAAAACTTATTAGTTGATTTTATTCGTTAGTTTTTGAACATAAAGTGATGTGCGGTCGTGGTAAATGCATACAGCGTTTTGTCTGTGTTAATTTTCAGGGATTTAGAATCCATCGTTTCCTATATGCAACCGATTGCTTTGCAATTTTAAAACGAAATCTAGATTGTTACAAATTTGTGTAAAAACTAATAAAGTTAAGTGCGGTCGGTAGTGTTAATTCAGCATCCTTGCATTGCCCGAAAGCAGTGTCCAAGGTAAAAATTTCAAATTCAAAGTTTACACTTATCAAATTGTAACTAACATTTTATTCCAGGACGAAGAAATCGAAATTTGGTTGGTGGAACTGATCCCCATAATAATAACAGCACAAAGGTAAGTTCTTTTATTAATATTTTTACTTTGGCTATTTTTTAAACTGTGACAGTTTATTAGGTTAGGTTATTCTTAATTTATTTCTTCACCTACGACATAGATACGTCACAGATGAATCCAGTTTTAGGGAGAGCGGAGTACACTCGCACTGCTAATAAATATAATTTTGTCTTCAAGGGGTAAATATCCTGATATATAAAATCCCAGCACGCTGCAGCTGCTCTTGCTACAGCGTGTCATTTTTTGTTGATAGAAAAACGCTACGATTTCCCTCACTTTTGTTTGAAAATTCAAATTTCCCGATTTTTCAGGGCGAAATTTGAAAAATTATAAGTTCCCTCTCTTTTCCAAGTATTCTAAAAGTGGAAATCCTGCAATTATGTACTGGAGGGTGTTCCACACCCCCCAGACCCCCCGGTTTACAATTTTACCAACCGAAAAATATATTAAACTAACTTAGATTAAAATTAACCGAAAAATTTGAATTATTAAGCAAAAATGAAGGAAATTTAACCTTCGGCTGGAAAAAATTAAAACTATTTAGGAAAGAGGCCGTCCTTTAATCACGTGAGGTTTTTAATGCCATTTTTTTACCCCCCCCCCCTTTGGTGATACGTCGTGAGGTTTTAGGCTACCCCCCCCCCACACGTGTACCCAACATCACGTGTATTTTTTCTTGAAAAATTTCTTCAAGTAGAGACGGCGAGACAGAAGGCAACGGGACGACGAGTGGCGTCACAAGGTCCAGTGCCGGAAGCCAGCTGAGATCTAAATATTGTTGTTATGTTGCGTTTTAGGCATAAATTTCTTCGCACGGGATTTCATGTGGTAGCAAGAAAATATACACGTCATTGTCACAGCATCCCCCCCCCCTATCGTGATCAATCGTGATGTTATTCTAACCCCATCCTCCCCTGTTAGAACCTCACGTGATTAAAGGACAATCCCAAAGCATATTTATTTAATTAGTACCTTACTACTCATGGAGTTTAACAGCAACTTGAAAGTTAATTATAAAAATAATATAAATATATAAAAACAAAATTGTAAACCAGGGGGTCTGGGGGGTGTGGAACACCCTCCAGTACATATCGCAGGATTTCCACTCTTTCAGAATACTTGGAGAAGATAGGGAATTTATAATTTTTCAAATTTCGCCAGGATAAAACGGGAAATTTGAATTTTTAAGCAAAAGTTAACTGTCAAAATTATAGTCAAACGTGTAAGCCGGGCGGTCTGGGGGTAAATAAAATTCCCACTCTTCTAAAATACCTACAGAAGACATAAGAATTATACTAATTTCGTCAAAAAAAGCTGGAAAATTTTTGTTTTTGAGCAAAAGTGAGGGAAATTAAAACGGTCGGCTAAAGAAAATTTGAATTTGAGAAATTTTATTTTTATATGATGAAAAAATTTGTAATTGCCTTTTAAACTTTTTGCGTTAATTTGAAAATATGGAAAAACGGGAAATCCTCCAGTAGCGGGAAACGAAATTAAATGTTTAAATATTATACCGCTTAAAAGAAATCCACCGTGTAGCTGCCTGTCTACGGACGGGCTTTCCAGCTAGTCTCAAAATAATTTTGTAAACAGGACTCGGAATTCCAAAATTTCCATGGAATTTCAAAGATTGTCAAAGAATTCCAATGATTACCAACAAGGGGAGGTAACCTCAAAGACCCATCAAAACTAATACAATTACTAAATTTTGTTAAAATTTAAAAAGAAATGTATGTATTTACCCTCTCCAGCCTATATTTACCTTACCCAGGAATTTCTCCTGAATCTGCTCTTGTGTACAACTGAAGGGAAATTTGAGAAAGTCTTAAGAAACAGAAAATTAGAAAATTTTAAGCTTTTTTATTTTTTTGATTTTCTGAGATTTCTTTGAGTTTTCTCGTATTTGTAAGATTTCCTTAAATTTTCCAAGATTTTCTTGATAATTCTATTTCCTGGGATTTCTTAACATTTTTTCGGTTTTCTGTAGATTTCCTTTCACTTGTACCCTAATTTTAACTAAATAAGTGGAAATCCAGCTGGAAATCGTCATATACAAAACGAAAGGGAAATTAGAAAAACAGTATATTTCCTTTGATAATTCCTCTTCCTGAAGATTTTCTTGAATTTCTTAAAATTTCCTAGAATTTCCTGAGATTATCTCGAAATTCTTAAAATTTTCATGAATTTTTTGAAATTTTCTAAGATTCTAAAACTCTTAAGATTTTCTGGAAATTTCTCGAATATCTTCAGATTTGTCTTCGCTAGTATACCAGGGTTTTTTGATGATTGCTCCGTAGTTTGTTGTTGGAAAACCGAGAGAAAATCGTGAAATACGAAAGTGAAGGAAAATCTTATGACATTAGGAAATCTTAAGAATAATAGATAAGTTTTAATTTTATAGCTCTTTCTATTTTCTGAGATTTCTTAGACTATCCTAAGATTTTCTCGATTGCCTAAAATAATAGCATTTTCTAAATTTTCTCGAAGTTTGGAGAGAACTCATGATTCATCAAAAACCAACAAAATCGACAACAAATTAATTTTTTAATTTCAAAAATATACCTAAATTCTTATCAAAATATATTTATTTACCCCCCCTCAGTAGCTTCGTTTATCCTCTCCATGAACTTTGCCTGGATACACCTTTGATTTCCAATTATAATTCATTCTGAAAAAAGATTTTTCGTCGTAACAAAATCAGTAGTAGCTATAGCCTCAACAGAGTTTTTTCCTCCTACAACAAATTTTATGCTGCCACAACCAAGTTTTTTGTGTTTAGAACAAACTTTTTTTTCCAAACAGCATAAAATTTGTTGTAACAGCAAAAAAGTCTGCTCAGTCTATAGCCACTAATGATTTTGTTACGACAACAGATCGCTTTTCAGAGTGTTCCAATCTAAAGAATTTCTATGATTTCCAAAGAAATTTCAAAGATTTCTAAGGGAATTCCAAATAAGTGTACACAAATTTTCGAGATATTTACCCCTTATATTTTTACTATTTAGTTTAGGTAATTATTTTTTGTGGTTTTGGACAAAATGATTTTTGCAAATGATTTGCCTATTTTTTTCTTTCTTTTCCTCTCTGAGATACTTGAAAGTAATATTAGTTGGTAAATAAAATTGATAATTTTGCCTGGGAGTCAAAAGGTTAAATAAGTATTAGGTACGTTTTCTGCGTTAAAAAAGTGAAATTACGAGCTTGGGAATATCATGATGTTGGCTTTCTAAACTAATTTTTTAAAAATTTTAAAAATTGTTTTCGATGAAATAAAATTAAATTAATACCTTTTTTTCACAAGTTTTTTTACTTGGGGTCCATGGGCAACTTTTGACTATAAAAAGGGGTCCTTGGGCCAAAACAGTTTGACCACAGTTCTAGAATAAATGAAACACCAATAGATTTTGACGAAATATTTATTTCTTAATGACATACAAATATTACAATCTGAGATAATGTCTGGCTAATATGGCACCCTGGGGGGCCATCATTAAATATATGTAAAAACACTAGCTTATTTCAACATCAACATGAAACAAATAAAAAATAATTTCTTTGAAAAGGAAATAAAATCCATAAAATTGTTTCTGCGTGGAAATCAATCAATTAGGGACAAAAGTCAGCTTCCATGCAATTATGAGTCCAGATTTCACAACTTTAGGCATTTAATCCATAATATTAGAAGAAACTTCATGTATGCACAATAAACCTTAACTAAAATTAATGTTCACATTAGTTAAATTATAAAAAGTGTAGATAATTAAACTAAAAATCAAGGGGCCTATTTACTAGCAGAGGGCCACGTTATCAGCTTTTCTTTAGGTATAGTATATTAAATATATTTAGGTGAGAGACTTTATACTTTTTGATATATAATTATAATTTTTTGTTTTGTCAATGAATATTTGAAAGCTTTGGGGAACGGGGGGAGGCTGCTTAATGACTGATTCTTAAACTAGTTTTCTGCAGTTATTTCTCAAATTAAAATTTTTAATGTTCTAAATTTAGTTTGTTTTTCTATAGTATTTGTTTTATTTTTCTTGACTTGGTAATTATTCTAAATTTACTTAACAGTAAATAATCGCCTGCGGCATCTTATTTCAGCTTCAACCACTCTAGACGCTTTTACACTAATTGACTACTCCTATTATATTATTTAAATGTAGAATTATTTGCAACAACATTCAACATTTTATTACATTATTTAATTTAAATTTATCATGGCCATTAAAAAAAGTGGTAATTTGTAAAAAGAAATTCAAGATTAAATTTGCAAAAACTTGAACTTTTGTAGCATAGTAGAAATAAATTTGTCCTAATTAGTAATCGAACGATTTTAATAATTAATCGAACAAAATCACTTAATTACATTGTCAAATTGTAAAAATGAAATTTTCCTCTTGATATTTCAATTTTCCAACTAAATGAAGTTTTAGAAAATTTTAAGTTCATTTTTGATTTTAAAAACGTGGTTGATAAAAAAAAGTTAAGTTTTAGGGTTTTGCTACGCGTTTTGTATAAAAATAATATTTTTGATAACATTTTTTATTATTTTTATTAGAAAAAGTTACGCACAGCGCATATTGGTAACGGGGGAGTGGTGGGAGATCCCTGCTTGTATACACCATGATATACACCAGCCGCAGTTGTACAGTGTGTAAGGTGGGTGTAGGTCGATTTTTCGTTCGTCGCAGTTTACGTCGCGTTTACACCCCCTACTGAGATGTTGACGATTTATAATGTGTTTTTAAATAATACATCGGTCGCGTAATAATATAATAATTAATTTGTTTGTGAACGTATCGGCTGTCGGTGTTGCTTTTTGAAACTTTTTCGAAATGGATGAAGTAAATTTTGCGGCCCAATGTTTGTTGGCGATGTCACACAGTAAGGACTATATTAATCGACCTTTGGATTTATCCAGGCCGATATTTCGTGACGCTTCGACTTTTCTGCCCCAAAATAAAAGCAGTCCTGCGGTAATTGTGGAAAATATTCCTGTGGTACCGCACTCTTTTATAAAAGACGAACCTGTCACTACTAATTCGACCGAATCCTCATCTTATATGGTGGCTCGCATCCTTACAGATTTAACTCGCATTAAACAGGAACCGGTACCGGAAGTTCCTTCGGATTCTGAAGGAAATCTGACCATAGATGAAGGACGGGATAAGGGCTTTAATAGTTACGCTAATAGCACCGATGGGAAATCAAATACTACAAAAGTGTGTAAAGTTGTCGACGTCTCTCCAAGAAACCGCAAATCCGAAGGATTGTCTTCGCGAAAACCTACAGTTTCACGAGCTCAACCTACCACCAATAGACTTTCATCCCAGTTAAGAAAAATTCATAAGTGTTCGTACGATGGATGTCACAAAGTGTACGGCAAAAGCTCCCACTTAAAAGCTCACCTCAGAACTCATACAGGTAAGCCTTCTTTAAGGGTTTATTTTTAGACATTCAAGGTTTTTTGCAGGTAGTAACGTTGAAAACTTACCTTTGTTAACTTCCAAGGTTTTCGTAATTGTTACAAAAAAGGGGGCGTGTACCGCAAATAATTGCCGATTCAAATTTGAATATCATCAAAGAAGTTAATTTAATTCTATTGACAGTTTTTAAATCGAACCGATTTTGAGGGATGTCAAGTTGGTATTTAGTTAAGGAGACATTTTAAATTGCTCAAAACGACATTATTTTTACGACGTCGCGACAAGAAGGGATGATATTAATTTTCAATATATTTGTTTTGGGAATTCCATCCTTGGATTAAACTAGTTTTGACCACCCTTCGGGCTACAATTTTATGCCCACTTGCAATATGTCCTTTGATGGCACAAAATTGGCTCCAGATTTGCAGTGCGATACTTTTTAATTTTAAGGGATTATTTTTCGAATTAGTGAAACAGTACAACTCAAAGGATCTGAAAATTTCTACGCTGTAGGAATAATACAAAATTAATTACATATCAAAAATAATCTAATTTTAACGACGAACCTTGATTACTTATTTTTATATCCACATGAGGAGTTACAATTAATTTGAAATTATAAATGATTTGCAGATTTTCATTTAACAGTAAAACTTTAAACTTTTATTTTATTAATTTTTACCTGGGATATCCCCACCAGAGCTTGACTGGACTGTGGCGGCAGTACTACTTATTTGTTACTGGATAAAAGCTTATTATTGAAAATAACTTGGTTGGTATAAAAAGGTCACAACGTTGATCCATAATCTTTTTTTTTCACGGAGTAATAAACTCATCGTACTAGTTTGTTTTGTTTTTTTCGAGTTAGCCATAACACTCGGTCGATGTTTGATCAGCCGGAAATTTTAGAGGTACAATAAAGATTTATAAATGTTTTCCACTGGAAAAGATTATACAGAAACCTCTATTTTTAAAAATAAATAATAATATTATGAACTGAATGTGAATAAAAATTTTGTTATTAGAAAATCTGATAATATTCTGATGTTTGTGTTTTTCAACTGATCTACTGAAAAATCCGAGTTGAATAAAGAATGTAAATAAATTATTTAATTTTAAAATGTATTCTATCGGGTAGCATTAAAGTTAGATTATATCTTAAGTATTGAGCTTACGTTTTTCTCGAATTTTCAGTATTCAAAAAAAATTTTTTATTATTTTTTAAAATTTTAATTTAGAAATTTTGGAAATAGATTTATAAATTTTAACAAAATGACACACCCCCTCGGAGAATATACGTTACTATTATTGGAATTAATTTCTACTTACGTTGGAGATGAGCTAAACATAGCTGACCTACAGGCCCGGACTGAAATCAATTTTTGAAATTAATTATTAATTTATATTTACACCGAAATTGAATTGCGTGCCATTGACGTTTCATTAGCTTTTATTAGTATTTCTGAACGATATTTTAAGGATAACCACAAATAATATAGATGTTCTTTTGTTTTATGATTGAAGGATTTTTTAACTCTAAAATTTTAAATCCGGGGAGGCCGGAATCAAAATATGGTTAACACATGATCATGCCTGGCATGACATGCCGCTTAAGTATCATAAAAAAAGTATTCAAAGGGGCTATGGTTTGAAACAAAGAGGTTAGAGGTTCTTTTATTTTATGATTAATGGATTATTTAACTTGAATATTATACGCAAATAATTACACTGTCTATTGCAATTTGCAACTAAGATTAATAGTTTAGTGGTCTAAAAATTTAAGCTGGGGGTATGGCGTGGTTGGGGAGTATTCTTGGGGTACCCCAAGACCACTCAGTCCGTTTTTTTTGCCTTGTAAACATTTCAAGAAAAAGCTGTGAATTTGGCCCTGAAGTACTTCAATGCCGCTGGTCGCCGGCAGTAAAGTAAAACTATTGCTTTCACAAGCAAGTGAATTTTTTGTAAAATATTTCAAAATCAAAAAATAATTATTATTTGAATTATTTAGTTTATTCTGATTATTGGATTAATGCTAAATTATATTTAAAACAAATCAGCATCATGAAAATCCTACAATAAATCTTCATTTATCGTTGCACCGGCATGGTTGTCACTGATATCTTCTTCCCCTCCGCACATTCATAGTTCAGTAGACTTAAATTTCGAGAAAGACATTTGCATGATGAAGCACATTTTCCTTTAACAGAAGAGCACCTAATAAGCCGAAGAATTGTTTGTGGAGCGCATGGTAGCATACACATACAGAAGCATAATTGGTTATAATTAAATTTCGAATCTACGCGTATCTGCCACATCTATTCTTATCTATTTGTCCTCTATAAATGGTAGTTCGTACTCGTTTCAAAAACGGATCAATTAAAACAGTAATTTTTTTGCAGTTTTCGAGTTATTACAGAAGAACGGTAATGTTTTTTCAATTTAGACTTAAAATATTTTTTTTATACATATGAAACCCTACCGTTAAGCTATAAGTTCTTCGAGGGTGGTCAAAGCTGTTAAGTGTTTTGACCTGGGCTTAGAAAAATCCGTTTTTGGTGGAACAAAAATATATAGGTCATTTTAGAATTTTAAGTTTTCTTATCGTACCACGAAAACTTCTATATTAATTCAAAGTGAGTTTTTAGTTTTGTAATTCAAGTTTGTAAATTACTTTTTTATTTGCCGAGTTAGAGAGACTCGACTTGCCCCAAATAATAATCCATTGATTATTCTATTAATACCTACGTCGCATCGTCACTTTCAACTTTTTGTTATCTATTTTTGTTTATAATATCCAATAAAACGTAGATTTTTCTATTTTTATTACGAACTAAAACATTATTATCACAAATTTTGCTGTTTATATACAAATTTTTTTTTAAATAAATATGTATGTCATTGACCGGAAATTCTTATGCGATTTACCAACTTGAGTATGTATAAATAAATGATTTTCAAAATTTTTATAAACACAAGGTTGGATAAAGTGACTCAACTATTCAATTTGTGTCAGACCGACGTTTTTCAATTTTTTAAACCGAATATAATTATTAGTATATCGAAAGAAAATTACAGTACTGCCTGGTAATTGAGTTATTGAAAAAGATAATTTTTTAAATGTGCAATTAAGTTACAAAATGTTCGTGACGGGGAACATCCACCCACCATTTTATAAATTCAGCAATTTCCTTCTATTTAATTACATCAATTTTTTACAAAAGCCGATCATCTTGAGATTTCGCTTGAAAGTCCACAGTCTAACCGCAGGACTATATCCTAGTTGGTTAGTCTACGATTTCAAAGTTTGTGCGATCAAATTTCAGAGAATTCCAATTGAAAATTGTTGTTCCACATTTACAACAAAACTATTCGATTCACGATGTAAATTTTTGTTTAAAATAACGCTGACCCAATTTCCATGGAGTACCATCAACAAGCAAGTTTGCGGTTTATAAGCACCGAAGTAGAATTTTTGGTTAACATTTTTTCTTATACCGTTACAACAGGTGGAACAAAACTACATTAAAATTAATTAAATTCGAAAGAAAGTGAGTTAAACGATACGAGAGTTAATTCAGAAGAATTTGGAAATTCTGTGGGCTCCAAATAATTTTTTTTCTGTAGTTTGCCGAAAAAGGAATGATTGAGATTTTAGGGCGGTAAACTTACGTCATAGCTGTACAACTCATATTTTGTAATACATGTTGATGTGTGGGTATGTGTGCCATGTACATACTATTACGTGATACATATAATATATTGTATGTACCCATCTATTAGCTTTAACCGCACTGTGCGTAGATGCTATTATTATTAGTTTTGCATTTCAAAGATATGTTTTGATTTCATTTTATTAATGAAAATACATTGTTCTACAGGTTAAACTCAATTATCGAACATGGGATAGGATAGGATAATATTTATGTAAAATATATTATAACATATAACAACCCCGACATACCATGTAGCATACAAAACTTACATTTTGAAAAATTTTAAGCAAAAACAATTAGAATTTTTGAAAAAGAAAAAATTAGCCTTCCAAATCTAGTTGTTAATCCATTCACGCGCGTCTCATCATTATTTTGATTTTTCGGATAATATGAAATTTGATCTTCATTGTTACTTTAAGTAGGAGTCTCATGCATATTATATTCCACCGACTGGCTAAGTAAAAGATAAGTGTAGCAAGTAATAATCTTGTAAATTAGAGCTTATAATTTTTATTTGGAACTGTGACTTCAGGCCATTCTAATGTAGGTATTACAAGGCAGTTTCTAATTGATCCGATTCCAAGACATTTGAAATAATAAATTTATACTCGCGTTATCCAATAATTTGAGTTTCATTTTTGAGATAATTTGTTTTTGACTTACGATAAACGTAGCTGGACGAATCTTTGAGTACATTTTAGAAATTAATCACTCCAAGCAATCCATTTGTATCGGTCAAATTTTTGTGGTTAAGCGCAAAACCAGTTGTGACCTCCGAAGTTATTTTTTGATTTTACTGTGTAGTTCAATTTCATCGTAGAACTACAAAAAAACGATGACGAACACAATAATTACACGGCAGCTACATAATCATAAAAACTGCAATCGAAATTGACTTGAGCATTCAAATTCATTTTTTGATCAGCTTCATATTTTTAATTGATTTATTAATGAAATTTTATTTTCTTGTGAACTCAAAACAATTAGTTCGTACTTACTTACCATATAACCAAAATTTATTACATTCATTTTCGTGTTTAAAATCTCCTGGGCTTTCATTTAGGCTCAGGATTTGTTGTTATTTCAGTTCGCCTACAAATTAGTAAATTCAACAAAATTAAGGTTATACCAATTAAACTATTGTTTGATTAATTTACAAAACACACACAACGGTTGACAATAAACAATTTTTGTTTTTAATTTTGACACAAAACTTTTCCGAAATAGAAAATCCTTTTGATTTTCTTATTTAACTCGACTGCGTGCGTGCTTTGCTTTTATATAACACAAAAAATAAAATTTGTTTTACCGATCGTCCTGTTGCAGATGTGTTGTAGTATTGTTGTGTTTCGTTATTTGTTTGGTTGCAAGTACCACAACCTGAGTGGATTTGCATCATGTGTTTTTAAGTCTACAAACATCGATCTCGTTTCTGCGTGAAAAGTAAATGCGTTTCTAGCTGATGTCAACATCGTAGCTTTGGTGGAGGAGGCCCACACGTGGAGTTAAAATTGCTGATACAATTTATTGAAACCTTTGGCCCCTTTGCGTATTAAGTTTTTTCATAACTGAACTTATCCTTTGATATGGATATGCGTGTACCAACAAATACAAGAATTTTTTCAATAAAGCGGTTACTTTTTAGGAGAAAACCCTTTTGAAGTATTTTCATTATTTAAAAATGTACTGATTGTAAAACTTCCTTAAAAAATTTATTTTTACGAACATTTGCATACATTTACACATAGAAAAAAAATAAATTAATGCCAAATACCTGAGCACCTACTTAAAATTCACTGGGGAAATTTGTTAACATACGAATGGCTGGTTTTATAGCAGTTTGCATTGCAAATGCTTGATTTTCCTCCATTGGATCTAAGTACGGACTATTTACTTCTTTCAGTGGCAAGAAAATATTTAGAAAGTCATTCCAATAAAGAAAATGAGTTTATTATTGATTCGTTTTAAATAGAAATTTAATAATTTATCACTTCCATGAGAACAAATGCTGTTGCTTATTTTAAGTTAACATATTTCAAAATTGATGGCTTTTACCACTTTTACGTTACTTTGTTGTTCTTAAATCATTTATTTTACTTCTTTCACAAAAGAATTCATTTTCTTATTTAGATAATTTCGTCTAAATAATTATTTGAAAACGCTTATTTCGTTGTCATTACTTAGCTTTTGTGTCACATTTTGGACCGAATTCTTTTATTATCCTACGAGCTTCATCAAATCACTTCTTTATGGCTACTCGATTAGGCAATGAATCGTGTCTTATCTATCTCAATAGACCCCTATTTTTCTTCACTACTTTAATTATAATTATCATTATTCTTACACTCTTTATTTACTCAGAATAGCAAATCGATAAAGCTTCTCTAGAAGGATGGTGTTTTGCAATTTATTTAATAATAAAATGGCGCCTTGGAAATGCTGATAACACAACATTAGGGAAGTGCTTTCGGGACATACATATTAGAGCTTCAAATCACAGTTTAAGCTGCTCCTTTCTTTTAGACTAAAATGTAATGAAGAGACTGTCGTTTAAGAATTGCCTCACTCTGATTGTTAATGCTCGAAAGCAGAATATTAAAAAAAACTTACAGTTTTAATTACTTAGGCTTTTAGGTTTTGGAAAACGGGAGGGTCTGGTCTGGGTTTGGATTTACACCATGCACTGAAAAAGTAATACTGTGGGGTATTCCAGACCAGAAAGAGTGAAAGTTTTTTTTAAATAAAACTCATCATAGAACATGCTGTTTGAAACCTGGGGGTATACCCTAGTCACCAGCAATTGTATTCAAAAGGAAAACTTAGGGTCAAACTTGAAATTAACTAAACTAAGTTTAAACTTCCATTTTAAATCTTTTCGATCGCTTAAGGGGATAGATTCATGTAAAACGTGAAAAATTAATAATATTTTGGAGTTTTCGATTTAAACGAATATTCCTGAATTTATGTAACCATCATTTGACAACACAAAAATATTATTTTAGGACAATTAAATAACTTCAATCCTCAACTTAAGCAACAATACAATTTTTCTAAAATGAAAAAATGTAAAACAATATTGAACTGAATGAGAAAACAGCGGAAACTGAAATGAAAAGGATTTACTGTAGAAAATGTAGTTTCGAGTGAATTGAAGTAAAATTTCGAAAAATAGTTTATTTATAGATTGGTCCTTTGTTTACCTAGTTAAAGCTAACTACGAGCCTTTCAACCTTCGTTTGAGTTACTTTCGTTACTACGTCGCTCTTATCTATGTATTTTTTGATAAATAAAATTTAAAATTTTGGATTTTCCTATCGAACTCCATCGTTGACCGTCATGAATAGATTAACGGGATTTCCATAGTGAATTTATTGTAATATTTTAAATTGGAATATCATTTACAAAAACAAATCTATTATTTTTATTGCTATGGGAAGTTACCGCAGGGCTGTAATATTATATAGATTCACAGGCAATTTGCATCATTTTAAATTTAATTAAATTATTTATGAAACAAAATTGATATAAACTACGTGCATTTTATAAATTTATACTTTGTTTGAAAAGGGTTCGAATATTTTGAGCTAAAAATACTTTTCTAAAAGAGAAAATATTTCAACAATAGATTTTATAAAATATTCCAGCTGGATCCCAAAATTGATTTACTAATTTATTTTGGAAATCTTTATTCATCTGCAAAAAACTGCATAGCTCTGGATTGAAATGCTGCAAATTTCGGATGTGACTTGAACTTGAAGAAAAAATAGGAAATGCGTCTTCCGCTTAATTATTCATTAATTAAGAGAATCTTTTGAAAATGACTGCCTATATAACTATTTGAATGGCTTTTGGCGATTAATTAAGTTGAGGGTAAATTATGCAACGAAATCGCTAAGTTATGTAATAGAATTAGTTTCTTATCAATTGATAAAGTAGATAAACTGATAAGAAGAGAATTCCGGGATTAACAGGATATTGATTTCGTAGTGACCGGAAACTCTGGGATTCGCTTTAGAATTTCTAGGGTTACATTCTCAACTTGTTCTCTAATTCACAACACATGTTACAAAACTTGAACTTTAATTAGTCCAATGTCGTCCGCTTTTACATTTTTACAAGATCCGGAATACGGTGGTTTTAATAAATGGGGTGCTTTTAAGATAACGCGTAAAATATTATACATATTTCACTTGTGATTTATTTCGGGAGTATAAATTTTTGTGCTAGTGTGAAATAATAATTGTGGGAGTTAACAAGACATTACTTTGAGTTAGTGTTTCTGAAACAAACACTGTCTGGTGCAGTAAACAATTGACTAAAGGCCATAGAAGGCGGACTCAATTGGATAGGATCAAATGGGGTGTACGCAGTTTGAAACAGCTCGTGTTTGTTTGCGAAACGTAAAGCCGTTTAGATTTCGACACAAGTGGCCGTTATTATTATACATGAGGTATTTAAAATTAATTCTACCTCCCGCAAAAAATTTAATACAACATTTTAACAATTGAAACTAGGAATCATCCCCTCGAGCATCCTAATTTAATTAGTTTACAACAAAAGTAACAAGTTATACACGAACAAGTATTAAACATAACGTCATATGACATTACTTGATTTACAAACTCTGTTAACTCATCCTATGTCTTTATAAATCCTAATAAATTGAAGTGTTGTACCCGAGATTCGAACCTACGATCTTCAGATGTTTGTTTTCAATTTATTGAGGGTTGCATTTCCATTTTATATTAGAAAAAAATCAAAATAATATTTTTTTGAAAGAATGTAACCGCTGTGGATATTGCGTTTTTAGATGACAAGCATTTTCATTGTGAACTCAAATGGTGTGTGCTTTCTAGTAACCCTTGTTATCGATGCTTATCGAATATCCTGAATGGTGTTACCCTTTTGCTTTAGGTATCAAATATTTGCTTGCTTTAGTTAGAAATGTTGATAAAAATAACCAGGTCACATTTTGTATAAACCGCACTTCTTTCTTAAATTTCTTAAATTTTGGTATGTATCGATTAAGGATTAGGAAGCTCTCCATTGCGCAAATTTCACTAATTACTGGAACATGTTTTGTTATAATAAGAAGTCGGAATGTTACGGGTTTTTAAAAGTTTGCTCGATACCTAAATATTTTAGTGTGGTCAGCTGTCCGACCCTCGGCCTCACACAAAAGCTTAATAATCCTAAGCGACCGCTATAAGCTGGAGGATCTTACTAAAATAAGGTCCGTTATTTACCAAACACCCAAAGATGTCGGACTAGTGATTGTTTTTTGTATTGAAGTAAAAACGAAACATTAAACCTGAAAAATTCAAGTAAAACTGAGAGGATTATGAAATTACTCTGCCTCTAAATTTTCAAATGGGAAAATTATATCGGTAGAGTTCTGTATGCATCAGACACTCCAAGTCAAACATGACAAACAAATATTTTTTATAAGGAAATAAATTTTTTCAATAGAAAATCTGTCAAAAATTTTGACATCTTTTTGATGTTTAATATGCATCCGCTGTTTTTTCGTGGGATTTGTTTTTCAATTTCATGGATGATTTCTAATTTGTGCATTCGGGTAAAACGAAAACGTATCTGTACCAAACAAATAATGTTGATTCAAAATTTCTAAAATTAATTGGTAAACTGAATAAAAAATAAGTAAACTGTAACAAAACTACACTGGAATCAAAATCAAAAGTCAAATTTGATATTAAAATGGTTTCTCGCCAGTATAAATTTTGAATGGATACTTGCAATCTGATGGGTCTAGCCCAGTCGAGTTCAACTAAAACGACAACTACATCTACGTAAAATCAAAATTTGTAAAAAAACGAAATTGCATAGAAAGTACAAACTCTCTGACGTTATTGCCCCAGTTCCACATCTAAAAAAATTATGAGAAAACAGATTGTAACGGGACAACCAATCAAAGAGAGGCCTCTGCTGATGTGTCATGTACAGATCCCTCGAACTGTGCAATAATGGAACAAAATTATGCAATTACAAAATGCCTACAGAGTAATTTAATTTAGTACCAAGTGATCTGTGTAATCGAAAACAAAATGTTAGATGAAATTGGGGTCACTTTGCCCGGCCACAGACTATTTTTTTAAAATTAATTGGTTTATTTAGAAAATATAAAATAATATATTCATTATTTTGTTTTCGTTTATACTTTGTAAATTAATTTAGCAAGTGATATTCAGCCAACATCGAGAAAATCCCATTAGAAAAATTGCACTCAGTTAATAGTGGTGTATTCCATTCGAATCTGGCTTTCTGAAGTTAACAGCTACATTATTATATAAGTCAAGTTTATCTGCGCCAATTAACAAATATTTAATTATCTTATTTTTATTACTGGAGTTTCCCCTTGACGAACTGAATTGGGGGACGACATTTCCAAGATTTCCATCAGGAATTCTTTGGCGAAATTGAGTCCTGCGTGCATTTACTCCGATGATGTCGACGTGCATCTACGTGTACCCCGATATTGATTGACTTACTATAAACGAATTTTCACCCTATAAAATTAATTTCTCAAAATAACAAAAGGAGAATGCATCAGATTCAAATGAAAAGGTTCGAGTTTTGTGCGATTGTGGATAGCATTTTGGGATTATATATATTATTTAAAATATTAGTTGAACGTTTGATGTTTTTTTATTTAATTTTAAAATGTTGGCTTTATATAGAACAATGCAGTGTGATTTATCGTTGCATCGTTTTTGCAACATGGTTGAATTTAATGTCGGTATGCAATCAATGATGATACAGTAATCTAATTTTGACTATCGCGTTCACTATGAGGGCATTTCATTTTCTACTATATTTAATAGTTTTGACCGTAAAGTTAAAATTGAATTAAAATAATCGAGTTAGTTAATATGATGTGGTGTATTTTAAACAATTTTATTATCGGGACCAGAAGCGTTTAAATTTCTATTTTGCAAATAGGGACTCGGGCGAAATTAATAAAATTAGAATTACGAATAAACAAAGAGGAACCCAGCAAGCCCAGTGCAGCTAATAATTTCCTGGCAGTTTTCTCTTTTCGAGATTATGAGAAATAATTTCTAATAAAAATTAGAGCATTGTGTAAGAAAGATGAGCGTCATTTAAAGAAGTCATTTTTTCAAGTTTTACAAAATAGCCAAGATCACGCTTAGCACGCTAACGATGAGAAATGCACTTTCTCCATTTTGATAGCGTGACTCGACACGGCAAGTTTTTTTCGTTAATTTATAAAAAAAAAGAAAAACGTACAGAATTCAGAAATAATAGAGACGCTAAATGGAAATTTTATGAATGTGTAATTTTTTCAAACAGTCCGGATTAACAACACAAGACGAGTGAGGAAATTTATCATTTGGCTCTAAAAGGTTTGCAATGGCAATGTAAGGGTTATTTCGTTATCTTTAAATGGATATCATTAATCCTGGGGTAGTTTGTGTATTTTAAATCGTAGACGCTCTAAATCGCTGTAAAAACAACAAATTTACAACAGGGAGAGGAGTAACGGTGCATAATTAATTCAATTAGATGTGTAGGTACGCAGTTTGGAACTTTGCATTAAAATTTTTACTTTCTATACAATTTGTATGTAATCTAATCCTTTGAAGGGGGTTTAAACCAGGTATATTTACATTTTACCTACTAAACGTTTGTTGAAGGGATTAAGGATTACAAATTTGTTAATGTAATACAAATTTGAAATGCACAGAAATGACTCAAACAAATTTGACTAAATTAAAAAACTTTATGCATTTATTGTGAGGAGGGTTGTTTTGACACAATAAATCATTGTATATGTAGTTAGTTAACTTTTAAAATGTTGCCTGTTCTCGGCTTGTTATTTAATTTTCTAAAACTAAGTTGGAATAAAACACAATTAAGGGAAGATTAATTGTATGCATAAAAAACTGCATTTTTTTTGTTTCCAACTTATTGTACAAATTTTGCTGATTTAACGAGGAAAACAACCAACGCACTGTTAATTCCATCGTATTTCTAGTAGCTGTTCCATTCGACAGCTCCAAAGATAAACGACCCTATATTGTAAAATTCTGGAACTGTAGCAAACTTGGCGGAAGAAGGGTTTGGTACCGCACAGGTAGTAAATTTATTTCACTGGAAACGTACTTTATGGCCTGCATGATAGTCACCCTTAAAATTACCTCAATTTAATTCATACAGTTTTTTTCACCCCCAAGAATCAAAAAACTATGCTCTCTGATTGGTCATTACGTGCTGCCATCTATATCTTACAGTGTTCCCTTTACAGTTCATAACATCTTTTTAATTTAATCTTCCGGCACTGCAAGGTGTCCTGAAGGACCCAGTATGTTTCTAAATTAGTTTAGTTTAAGATTTGCCTCACTGACATACATTTTGTGATTCTTCACATGAAAATTTTATTTTAAATCAAACTAAGATGAAAATGCAATTTTTCTTCCATTCTGCAGGCCTTCGATTTTCTTTATTTCAGACGTTCCTAAAATTGTAATTTTTCTCTCTCGAATAAAATAAAATTTTCCCGACTTTTTTTGAAAACTTTTATAATCCATTTTCGAAATATGACAAACATTACTGAATGTAGAAAATTCTGAAAGAAGCTTCTAATGACACGACGTGAACTAGTTGGAACTCATTAAAGTTCGCCTTACATTTTATAATATCACTTGCAAGCTGAAACATTCTAAAATGAAAATTATTTTTCTAACATCCTAGTATATATTTCACATGCAACTCTTGAACTTTGGCGTGCAAGCATTGTAGCTATAAAAGTAATTTGATATCATTAATCTTACATATAAGTACTTGGTAGTTAACAACGCGCATAGTTGTGTACAAACTTCCAGTTTACTTTAAATTTTTCTTTTTGGTTTGCAATGCGCTGTAATCAATCATATAAATCGGCTTCATTATTACGAACCTAAAAATCTATCGTAGACCCAGAGGAGCTATTTAAATTTCAAATCCATATTTTTATTAACTGCGCCTGCAATAATGAAATCAATGTTATTTTTTTTCTTTAAAATCACCTAAGGGAAAATGCAGTTTATTTCCAAAAATATTATGTCACTTTTTCTCGGACGCCACCCGTCGAGAACGGTAAAAATCACTCCGGTTATTTGAAAACTCATCAGCTTATTATTTTAAATTTAATATTCTCAACCTAAATTAGCCATCCATCTTACTATTAAAGAAGTTTTCTCACATAAAAGTATCGTTTATATCAATTTACAGCAGTTCATTTTTATCAAAGCTGATCGTTCTATAACGGAAAGTGAGTACGTCAAATCCATTTTGGATTTACACTCTAAAATAAACTTATTTACAGTAAATACAAGAGAGCGCCTTTTTTTATCTTGTTACTGGCTTTTGAGGTCAAATTTGTATTAAATTATATTTTGAAAGGAGTTATAAATTTTAAATTAACGATAATGACAACAAATTTTAGAAAAATCTTCTAGGTAAAACCCTTATTGTGTACTTCAAAGTTAGCGCCAGGTTTAAAGCTGTAAAGTTTCCATCATAAAACTTTTGTGCGAAGGGAAATCTTTCAATTGTGTAATTTTGCTTACCTTCAAGAAAGTATGATTTATTCACCCTAAAAATAATAAATAATTTGGAGACATAATAATTGTTTCACATTCTAAAGACATCTTTATCGCCAAGATGGGGGTGTTTTGGAAACACTCTTTTGAGCTTTGATGTGTAATGCGGAACAGAAATCTCGAAGAGGCTGTGTGTGTGTTGGTGAAATTATAAATGTAGATGCTAATATGTAAGTTTATGTATTGATTTATAGCTCGAAGTAATTAATTTCTGATAAAAGTCGAATTCAATCAAAATATGAATTAAAGGAAACCCCAGGTGTGTTGAAATTAAATTAATTTTTTTTTGGATCTCTTCGATATTGGAAGTGATTGATATTCATCATGAGTGGGTGGTTCCCCAGCAAAAAAATTGATGCTACGAACTTTTTTGATTCATTTGTCAAGAACACCGACGTTTTTTCATTTTCCATTCTTCGACGGAAAATATATGCACGCCATACGTTTTTTATTATTGTTAGGAGAAATAGCGTTTTTTTTTCAAATGAAACAAAATTAATTAAAGCAAATAAATAAAATGACATAAAGTCTGCAAACCTTGAACTTAAAACTTTCTAGGTCGAGAACCTGCAGCACATCCGATTCAAATCCGACTAGCACTCGCAAGTCGCGACCTCCGTTCCCACACGCGAATCCACTCATAGTCTGGTGAATCTTTGTTCTTGCCGTCGAGACGCATTTTACTGACATTTGGAATTTTTCCAGGGGTCGAAAAACGAATTTTCCTTTTATAAAACTAGTTTTTTAAATTGCGTATTCGCCAATTCATCGTTCTCTCGCGTTTTTCGAAAATATAAATTGTTATAAACGGCGTAACTTGCTCAGACCAGAGTTTTTCTTTTTGGAAATTTTGAATCGAAAAGTTTTACTTTGAAACATTGCAGAACCGTTGACTTTGCAAGAAGAAACCTTATTATACGACACTCGATCCCCCGACGAAGGGGTAAAGCTTATGTCATTGTGAAAATTTTAATTAAAATTATCCTGGATCCTAAAAATGGCCTCTGGAAACTTCGCAACAATTTTCTTTTAGAACATCGGATTTGCGTTTATTTCGTAATAATTATCAAAGGTCAAATTTAGGCAGCGATCAAGCGTAATAATTGAAATAGGTAATTGCAAGTTTTTATCAAATCAAAATTACTTTTTCTAATATGAAAAATACAACGCGAAAACCAAGGAAATTTATTTTTGCGGATTTTTTAATAAGTGAAATTGGTATGGCAGTTCTGGGATAACCGCTTGATGTTAAAGTATGGTTTATAAAAGGGAGATGCTTAAATTTACTCCTAAAGGCTATAAAGAAGACGAGATGAGAGATTAACGTAGGTATTATGTTAAGATGGAAGGATTAAAATGTTGATTTGAAGTATTATTTTCTACCAAGCTTTTAATAATATTTTATAATGAAGTTGATCAATCAATATCTTCAGATTTCTATTTTAAATTACCTCATTAATGATTCTAGTAGTATCGAGTTGATACAACTTTGGTAAACATCGTTTGACCGACATACAGGGATGGATTGGCGCTAAAAGTACCAATAGAAACTCAAAACATTAGGTTGCTGTTTTCGAAAAATTCGAAAAAAAGTCTGCCCATCTCGATCGTTCTTAAAATTCACAATTGCACAGAATCGCAATGATTCGAGTTGGGTGCTTGCGTGATTTTAATTCCCAACACATTTTTCAAATAAAAATGATATAAATTTTTATTCTTTGAATAACATTAATATTATTTTTATCAGGTAAAAAATTTATAAAAATACGTTTGTAACAGAGATAAAAATTTTTTTAATAAAGCAATTCGAATAGTCTAACGAGTTCCATTCAACATTATAATTTGTTATTTAATTTTAATATTAAATTTCTTTGTCGATTAAATTTGACCGAATGGAGATTATTACGTTATAAATAAATTAGCCGAGGCCAAATTAAATTTTCTTTTCACGAAAACTCCCTTTTCTAAAAATAGCCCGGTATGAATCGAAAACTATCACACTTTCAATTAGTGTTTCGATAAGGTAGCGGGGAGTTAATGTAGCGGTTCCTCTATAGTTTCTTGGACTATTGATTATTTGAAAATTTCAAATTTGGTTTTTCGTGTAAAAAGCTAAAGTTACGAGGGAATAAATGTTTTCTGAAGGTGTAAGCAATTTATTATAAAATAAATTTAAGATTTTACACTCTTACTTGAATTTATAACATCATCATGTCTCTTCGCGTGCATCAGTTAGGATTTTAAACCTTGCTACATCATAACCGCAAAGTCCGTAAGGGTACATTGAAGTAGTTTATTGCATGTAGATGTACTTGAGTTTCCATGCATGATAGCAACGAGGGTTGGATACAAAACTGTAAATATAGTGGTCATGTTTATCTTTGTGTAAGTTATGCTCTGCGCCGTTTGAAATGAATTTTTGATTACAACAAAAATCACATTTGGGAGCAATTTGTCAAGAATTTTATAACGCATTCTTATGATTTCGTATGTTTACTTGAATATAAATTTTTTTTCTGGATTTAATAATTCAAAAACCTATTTCTTTTGATTGCATTTTGGCAATTCTAGTTGCCCCCTTTAAAAATTAAAATATTTGTTTTATCAAATTACATACAGAGAGCATTGCGGCATTCTATTCAATATTTTTCATACAGTCTTCTATAATTCAGTCCACGTAGAGATTATAAACGTTCTTTACACACCAACGGCACTAAACTAAAATGGGAGCATCTCTTATTGCTAAAATTTGAATTGTACCAGTATGAGTTTTACTTTATAGCATAAAGTTATCGATTTTTCTCTATTTTTTTACCACGAGGAACTCTACGGTTGGTTTTAGATTCACAACTTTGAGTTGGATTATTGGAGATTTTGACGAAACAAATCATTTTAATCGAAGCTCTTGTCCAGGGTCCTAATTTGGATATAGATAAAAATGTATTTCTAAAATGTAAGTAGGGAACCAAGGGGTAAATATCTCTAAACTTTGAGTACACTTGTTTGGAATTTCTTGGAAATTACTGGAATTCCATGAAAATCGTTGGAATTCCGAGTCCTGCATACAAATTTTTTTCGAGATACTTACTCCTTGTGCAGAAAGAAAAAAAAACTTGCATCAACTGTTTCTGCATCACTGAATTCCAAAGATTCTCAAAGAATTCCAATAATTTCCAACGAGAGGCAGGTAATGCATTTACCTCACTCATGAATTTCTCTTGGATCTGCTCTTGTGTACAACTGACGGGAAATTTAAGAAATAGAAAATCTTAAAAATAATAGAAGATGAACTTTTTCTATTTTTTCAATTTTCTTAAGTTTTTTTGAGATTTTTCTGAGATTTCTTTGGATTTCCCGAGTTCTTAAGATATCCTAGGATTTTCTACATCTTTGAATTTTCAAAGATTTTCTTGGATTTCCTGGGATTTTTTAACATTTTTCCGGTATTCTGTAGATTTCCTTTCACTGATACTCCAGATTTCTCCTCGATTTTAACTAAGTGGAAAACCAACTGGAAATCATCATATACAAAACTAAAGGAAAATTTGAAATAAACTTGTATTTCCTTTGATATTCCTCTTCCTCAAGATTTTCTTGAATTTCTTAAAATTTTCTACCATTTTTTACATTTCTTCGGATTTCCTATTTACTAAAATGACCTAGAATTTCTTGAAATTATCTTGAAATTTTTAAAATTGAATTTTTTAAAATTTTCTAAGATTCTAAAACTCTGAGATTTTATGGAATTTCCTCGAATATTCAGATTTCAAATTTCTGTTCACTAGTACACGAGGGTTTTTTGATAATTTCACCGTAGTTTTCTGTTGGACAACCGAGGGGAAATCATGTAATACAAAAATGAAGAAAAATCTTATGAAATTTGGAAATTTTCTGAGATTTCCTCGGTTTTCTCGATTTGTTAAAATAATAGAATTTTCTAAAACTCGAATTTCCCATATTTGAAGTTTGCTCGCCAAGGATGTTTGGAAGGGGGAGGGTAACTCCCTCGTCATGACTCATCAAAACCAACAAAATCTACAAACTAAATGTTTAATTTCAAAAATTAAAAATCACTAGCCTCGTTTGCCCTCTCCATGAACGTTGTCTGGATCCGCCTTTGATTTCCAAACTACTTCCAATCTAAAGAACTTCTATATGATTTCCAAGGAATTCCAGAGATTTCTAAGGGAATTCCAAATAAGTGTACACAAAATTTTCGAGATATTTACCTCTTGAGGTAAAATATACAACAAACCAATATCAACTGAACTTCGTCATTGAGCCACCAAGTTACTTACATTTAGACACGAATCTTTTTTTCTACTCTACTTTTTTTGAAAGTACTGAAATTGTAAAGTGGGCAGCTGTAATCAAATGTCGCTTGAATTAACGTATTTTTAACGTTATTGTGGTTAAAAATATTTGTAGAAATATATTGAATATAATATAGGAAACTAGATTGCTCAGAACCCTTACTCTGCGTGACTTAATTTTTTTAGTTTGTTAGAAGTTGTCGATTTAACGGCATTTTGACGTATAATTAACGTTTGTATGTGGTTATTGCAAAATCGTTGTCTCAGCCAATAGAAACTTGCTTCTTGAACTCTAAGCTTTCTTGATCTATAAACTGGGATTTAGACATGGCCATGAAATACGATTTTTGTGTTCTAAAATATTCTAAGAATAATATTAGAAGTTGGAGTTAAAGTCTATTTAACGGTTAACAAAATGCTCTTCATCTGCTTTTAAACAGAATTCCTGGAAACCGGGGAATATGCCAGTTACCACCGGTTTTATAGAGCATAGAGCAAATTTAGGTGTGATTGATTTTACAAGATAAGAAACTGACACTGTTTGAAAACAATGCTAACGCAGCGGAGGTTTCACAGTGATTGATTGATTCAACTAAAATATCTAAAGTGAAATTCGGACTAATAAAATAGTTTTGATAAAAGTGAGCTAACAGTCCTATAGTTTATCTACTGCAGGACTTGGCAATATTTGCAACTTTATGTCGAATTTAAAGATCTGACGGGAAATATGTGTGCATCTGTTCGTCGTCATCTGCTTCGAATTTGTGTATTGCTTCGACCTGTGGCGTCTACCTTGACCCCATAATAATAAAAGTAATAATAATGCAGACCACAGGTTTTTGTTTGTTAAACCAAGATTGATCTAATTTTATTAATGAAGTTGGTATATTGTGGGTCATTTAAATTCGAGGTTTTATTTCGTTAAATATCCAAATTCAATTATTGTTATTACTTTTCCAAGGTAGGTACTTGAACTTAGCAGTACGTGTTATGTCTCCCATGGTGAATTTTTTTAAATAAACTTGAATCATTTATTTGTATTTCCATAAAGGGGGAAATCTTTTTTTTTACAGAATTAACGCTCATTTTAGGATTTATTATTGACAGGTCTAAGTAGTAAATCAATTTTATTATTTGTGGGTGTAATTTATTATTATTTAAATTCAAGCAATCCATAAACAATTTTAATAATTTTTGAGAAAAATTGCTACATCGGTCGAACTATCAGAATACAAATTACGGATCTAGAAGGGCAGAAATCTCTGTTTTTAAGTAAAACTTGGAAACCAGCCTACTTGTAAAACAAACTTGGATATCGTGCGAAAGGCGCAGGTCTAAAAGGACAGAAGAAAATAAAAATGAAAGAGTAAATTTAAGTAAAACCCAACGTAAGCGTTTAAAAAGGTGGGATTGAGGTGGACTTCTAAAATGCACATACTGTCAACAGAATGGAGTTAAGTTCCTCATCCTGGTCCCGTTTTCATTTTGTTCTATCAGGATAACTGTTTGAAACTTTTCAAGTGAACTAATTGAGTAACTTAATTTATTTCAATTCATAAATGCAGCATGAAATTAAACATGAGAAGTAACTACTTTTTCATGTTTCTAAATACTTCAGAAGCAAATAGGAAGATGTGATTAACATGCATTTTATTTAACTTTTTCTAGAAGTAGCCGTAGAAACATCTTCTGGAAACTAGAACACTGCACCATGATGAACGGAATAATTTTAATTTAATATTAAAAATAAATTCTCATTATTACTCCTTACATTAAGGATAATTATGCTAACTATTCGTCTTTATATTGCAAGTTGTATACAATATGAAAACTGCACCTGCAGTTAAGTACTTTATAGCAAAACTAACTTTTATAAAATATTCACTTGGTTGTAAGTGATTTGATTATTTTAAAGCAGTTAATTTTAATAAAACGTCAATTCTGACTTGCGATAATACTGGGCTTTTGAAATTACAGATTTTAATAAAAAAATTTACTTTTTGACGCTTTTGACGTTCAATCAACTTTTCTAGTATTTTTTGAATATGTATTTTTAGAATGGAATCTGATTGCTTTGATATTACTGACGCCCCACTGAATAAAATTGAATTATATGCATAGAATTTGATGTTCATAGTATTCAAAAATTTTTATTCAATTTCGAAAATGATTTTATATTAACGTTGGCTGAATTAACTCCGATATGTGGGATATTCCAACCTTTCGAACATCGAGCGCGGATTTGCACGCAGACATTTTACATTTTTAAAACGACCGACACAACTACGTTGCGAATCGCGTTTTTATTTTGCTAAATGAAAATTAAGTATGCGTGCGTGCACGGCATTTTCCTCTTTCGGCAATATGTGAGGGATTCGTTCTGACATTTTCTGTCCCGTTTGACTCCGAAAGCTTTGTCACGTCGTTTATTAATTCTTTGAATGGGGGGTTTACGAAGTATAACAACTCGAATTGTTTTCTCGTAAATTTAATATCTTGCTATATTGCTTGTTTTACCGAGGAAGTTTTTCGATTAGTATTTATTTTATGACTCGGGATCAATACATAAAATTCTTGACGAAAATCCGACGAGATCCAAAATATTTCTTACTTGAGTGGTTCAAAATTGTTTTCAATTGGCTTTTCCACGCAATTATTGTACAATTACCCATGTAAAATTTACAGCCAACTTTTACGCCTTTTATAGGCTGTCATATAAAAGGGAAAGTAAATTTTTTCATTTTACGTCTTTAAATATTAAAATTTGAAGTAATTTTATTCGCGTGGGAAATAAATTTTAGGTTGGGGTTCTCTAACGAAATCCTCTATAATTATTGAGGATGGTGCTAAGTGAGTTAGATAATAATTTTATGGGGAAAGTTTTGTGACGATTATTAAAGAAACTGGCATACGAAACCCGCCATTTTGATGAGATTAAAAAATTATAACACTTTTCTCGCATAAAAGTCCGACGTTATTGAACCTCACATTCTCAGACGTCTTTCGAGTAGTTTCGACTCGAAAGTTTTCTTTTAATTCGCCTAATTTCCTGATGGCAGTAACTTATCCAATTTTTTAAAATTAAATTACGAACTTGTTTGTGTTATTACACAAGTTTTCTCGAGCGTTCTCGAGAATTGCAACTTTAAATTCGTACGTTGTTGGCGCGAGTATCTTAATTAGGATACAATAATTAACTGTAAATTTCATCCAATTCGCGTTATTTCTTTTAATTTGCTTTTGTAACCTAATCTACTTTCTTAACAGATATAAATACCGGCTTATTAATTAAATTACATTTTGCGTTAATTAAAGTTAAGTTTTGCATGCTTAATTTAATTAATTTACGATGGTTAGAGAGCAAAGCGCTCTTAGTAGGTGGAATTTCGTGGTCTTAATTTTTCTGTAATTAAAAAGCGGTAAAAATCTTATCGAGGATATAACGCATATTTTTGGAACAACCATTGTCACGAATTTCAAATTAAACGCCTTCGACTAATTCTGCCGAAAATTCGCTCGAGTTGCAAATCGTTGCCATAATTACACAGTAATTGCTAATTATAATCGCCACTTACAGCTTCTACGTTTGAACACGTTCCAAATAGATCTGAATTACACAACAAATCATTCACAAATTTATCCAACCGATTTTTAAAATTCATTATTTGTCTTTTGTAAAACTGCCACCGTCCACCTCGGTTCCGATCATGCAAAACGGAAATGTTGCCGAAATATTCAAAACAAACATAATAAATTAATTATTAACATACCAAGTGCTTGGTATATCCAAATTATTTCGTAAAGATCCCGGCGGATATTCAATTAATTTGATATAAATTCGTTTAAAATGAAATTTGATATTCCGCACTGGGGCCAATGAACGAACTAATAATTTTATAATGAGAATTGTTCTAATTGTGGTTCGTAATTACTATACTTAAATTTCCATATGGAATT
Source organism: Cantharis nigra (assembly GCA_958510845.1). Taxonomy (NCBI): domain Eukaryota; kingdom Metazoa; phylum Arthropoda; class Insecta; order Coleoptera; family Cantharidae; genus Cantharis; species Cantharis nigra. Next base: position 43,683,401 of record OY294030.1, on the reverse strand, counting down.
ATTTTTGCTCGTCTGCATCTTACGCCAAGTGCCTAATATCCTCTTTTTTTTTAGTTGAAAACACAAACCGTTAAATTGCGCTGATGGATTTAATGTTTAAATTAGCTTATCAGTTATTCAAAGCCGCTTTGCTTTGGTTTAATTTTTAATTTATGTTTCATTACCAATTAGAAAATTGTCTTCCCGTATACAAGTAATGACTTATCGAAGCGAATTAATGCTATTGTAGACTTCCTAAGCGGTAGACTAATTTTACGTATCGACTGATTCCCCAAAACCACCGGCGAAATTTGAGCTTAAATTTATAAAACGAACACAGCAATCCACCGGTTTCCACTTTTCCACAATTTATTTTTGAAATACAACTACTAAATAATTTTGTTTTGGTCTTATTTGCTCAACTATCTTTAAGAGCAGCGTTCGCTCCGCAATGTTACCAAATATGCGGGCAACATATTTTTACAAAATCCAAATGAGATTTTCTGTTTAGATTAAAAATACCTGCAAACCACAACATTTTTGAAAACAAATTTTTCCGATTCATTAATTTCGATAAAATTTTCATTATTTCTCAAAATTCCCAGACGAAGTACAAAGGTAATTTCTCGGTTCTATGGGGGAAAACATCCCTTATTATGTAGGCAGATAGCAAAATCTGTCTTTCACAAATCACTTACAGCGAACAATAACCACAAACTGTTGTTGAGAAAACTTGAAAAACAAAACCAGGTCAACGGTTGGCAAACTGAGCACTGCTTCCTCCCATCCGAAAAGGGACTAGGGCAGTTATAGAGAAGGAGCTGCAAATTGGTACGCAGAAGGTGATGAACAAAATGGACAACATATTCCTGGTGCTGAAGCCCTGGAAGAGTATTCGGGAATAAGGTCTGCCCAAGGGGAAAATATCTCAAAATAATTCTGGACACAGGACTCGGAATTCCACTGATTTTCATGGAATTCCACTGATTCTCAAAGAATCCCAATGATTTTCAACAAGAAGAGGTAACGGGGTAATCATCAAAACCAATAAAATTACTAAATTTTGTTAAAGTTTGAAAAATATACCTAAATTCCTATTACAAAAATGTAGTTATCCTTTATCTGCTTTTGTGTACAAGTGAAGAGCAATTTGGGAAAATCTCAGGAAGTCTTAAGAAATAGGAAATCTTAAGAATACCATAGCTGGGCTTTTCTTTTTTTTCAATTTTTCGAGATTTCCTTCGCTTTATTAAGATTTTTCGAGAATTTTTTACATATTTTCGGATTTCTCATTTCTTAGAAATCTCGAAATTTCGTAGAATTTTTTGCGTTTTCTTAAATCTTTCTCTTCCTCAAGATTTTCTTGAATTTCGTAAATTTTTATGGATTTCTTGAAATTTTCTAACATTCTAAAGCTCCTTATTTCTCCCTAGTTTGTTGCTGGGAAACCGGAGGGTAAGTCGTGATTTATACAAAAGTGAACGAAAATCTTAGAAAATTTTAAGAATACTCCAGATGAGTTTTATTTTTTAGCTTTTTAAATTTTCAGAGATTTTCTTGGCCTTTCTAAAATATTCTGAATTTCCCATTTTCCCATAACGGTGTAACTAACCCCCTCCTGATGACAAATATATTTTTATTTTAAAAATATGTACCTGGTTTCTATCGAAATATATTTGTCTCATTTGCCCCCTACATGAACTTTGCCTGGATTCACCCTTGATTTTCAATCTAAAGAATTTCTATGATTTCCAAGGAATTCCAGAGATTTCCAAGGGGATTCCAAATAAGTGTACACAAAACTTTCGAGATATTTACCCCTTTGGTCTACCTGAGACCCATCAGGGAGTTGAATAACGAGGGTTCGCTGATGGATAAGCTACTCTCTATTATTATTTATCGGCAGTTTTCTGGACAGCGTTGAGCTAGTTGCTGAGGAGGTTTTTCCCTGCATGCATCTGCATCTGATGCCACTGGAAAGATTTTTTTATCAGGTCACTGATAAACGCAATTCATCTGTGCAGGAATTTGTATTGTAGTGAAACATTTGCAGATCTCACAGCCAGAATATAAACTAAGAAACATAAACATTTCTTTTTCTCGAAGATTCAAAGATTATTTAAAAAGATAGCTGAAACTGAAACCGATGCACCTGGGCGTCAATTAACCCCCCCATTAATCCTAAACTTTCATATGAATGTCTCCGTGTTTCGGAGGGCACGTAAAACCGACGGTTCCTCTATCAACTGTTAAAAACAGGATTAACAGGCATCCCCCAATCCGGTTTAAGCAGGCTTGAGGTTTAAATGTTGAAATTTTTTTCCAAAAGAGAAAGAGGTTATTTTTTCAAAACTCCAAAACGTTTGAAACTGTCCGGCGCAGGTGTAAAGAAACAAGTTTATTATTCTGTTTTGTAGTAGGGGCATTCCATCAGCCTCTCTATACCTCAAAATGGAGTGCAATGAAGTGTCTTCGTGTAGTTGCTCAGCAACCAACTTTCCTGGTTTTGTAGCCATAAGCTTCTCTACAGAGAGTTCACCGATTATGCTCGAGGGGAGTTGGTGTTTATATCACGCACTTCGGGTTTAAGGGACTTGTTGAAGTTTTTATATTTTAACATATCATTTTGAAATGAAAAGAAAGTTGAAAAGGAGCTTGACTTCTTATATGAATTACATATAAATTTCTATCTCTCAATGCGGCCTTTAGGCCGCACAACCTCGACAGACACGCACTTTTGTCACATAATATTATTAGCATGATTATGTTTCCTTAAAAAGGAGAACACAAATTATGCAGTGCGAATATTGGCTGTAAAATGCTCAAAAGAAGGAATAAACACTAAAGGATTTATGGTGTACACTCACGAGGATTTACCGGGGTTTATCAGGGTTGTATGAAGAATTATCCAAATACTTAGTTTACAGACAAACGCAATAATTGTGTAAAATTAAAAAATTGTTGCTTATTTATGGTTTCCAAATAAATAATCACCGAAGGCCTGCGACCCAAATTCTTGAATTTTAAGATATATAATTATTTTTACTTCCATCTCTTTTTTTTAAGGATTCTGATCTTTAAGTTCTGCATGGAGTAAATAATATTGTATATTTTGTGTAATTTTACTAATTGGATTATTTACTGTCATTATCGAAACATAATTAGGAAAATCTGACTATATCATATAGAATTTTGAAATTGAAGGAATTGAGAAATTGTAGTGGCAAGAATTCAAGATATTAAAGGGGGAAATGTCATGTCTTTTATGAGGCAAAAAAATTTTTATAAACTAACTGCAGAAGGTTTTGAATTTCTGTCTATAGTTTCAGTCGGCACTTCATTGCCAATTACTTCATTTTTTTATAAAATTATTTAGTATAAATAAATTGACACATTAAAATGGTAGCATATAAAAATCACCCACGGCGCTGTAATAAAAATTTTTTGTTATTAAGTTCAACAACAAAATTTTGTGTCAGTCCGTCACTGTCAATAATCGATTCTTTCTTTGAGAATTACCGCAAGGGATTTTGCTATCAGTTTTCCCACTTGATTGATGGCGCAGGTGGCACTGATCTCTTGATGTGAAAATTAATATCAAAATATGTTTTGTTGTTGTGGAGGTTGATTTTTCCCCGGGCGTCTAATCAAATTCGTATTGTCGGTGAAAAATTTTGCTTGGAAAATATGTCATGGATAATTAATACCCATTAGATTCACTTTTTATAAAAATATCCTGTTCAGGTGAGACAGCAGAATTGACATTTTTGAAACGTAACATCGTTAAATAGATAATATTTTTGAGTCCTTTCTGGTTTTGTGTTACCTGTCTGTTTGTGGGGAATACAATTTTCTAATACATTTCCTATTTCTTGACCCACATCTTGTAAATTGTTAATAACTTTCGGAACCGATAGGTTGTTTTATAAATTTAAATTTCGTTCTTGTTTTAATTGCGTCGTGGCCGAATAATATTTTCACCTGATTTTCTTATTTTCGAGGCTTCAAAATTTGTCGGAAAACTTTGCCACTTCGTTCGAATGGTCGCTCAAACTTTTTGATTACAACAGAATACGTAAATATCCAATTTTGTCGTGCAACTAAAATTTTAACGTGGAAAATGGGTTGAGTTTTCCACTGCATTTTGTTTTTTTGCCTACACATTAGTTTATTGTTTGGAGTATCGATAGCTAGGCTTGTGGTATCACATATTGCTGCATACATGAAAGAACAAGGGCCGTTTGAAATATAACCATAATTAACAAGTTTATACCAGAAGCTGGTTTATTGATTTTATGCCTGTTAAAATGGAAACAACCTGCATGTCGTATTTTTACATCACAATTGCATCCACGACCTGCAGCATATTAACATTATTTACAGGCCTACAGCGTAATACCAAACGAGCGCATCTCATTGGCCGAAATCCGAAGCCTCGCGGTGATAACTGCTTGACAACTTCAGATTGCAGTATTTTGTCAACAAATAATGTTATTTACATTAATTTAATTTTTTATTATACAATAATAACTCCCGATTGATTATCTTTTTTTTGTTTCAGGTAAGCATCTAAAAGCAATCCATCCGAAACGGTTGTTCGGTAAGATATTTGAAAATTCGTTAATTTAACGGGTAAATGCGTAAATGTCGATTTAGAATTTGAAATAAGTTGACTACATCAAGCGATTAAATAGTTAATTTGTGTGATCGCTGTTTATTTCTCATTACGTTTTAATCCAAGCTTTGTTTTTATGCCTGTTGATCGCTGGAAATCAGAATCGATTATTGATATATTTGCATTTTAGTAACGGAATTGTTTTACATCGTCATGATGTGTGGAAACGCCCTTACATTGTTTTTCTTCTACCGCATATTCGTATCATTAAATTATGACAGAACAAAACTTGGAAACTAAAACGCTTTATTTCGTTAATAAATGGGGTAATACTGCGGGGGTTCCCCATTGTCACAAAACTACAGCTTTATGCACTAATCGTTTATTTTGCCATCCCAATGAATTGCTTTCGGTTATCTCTATTTAATTTTCTTTAAAACGCAATTTGATTCGAATAAATAAATTGCTCATGTACTTGATGGGTTTAAAATGCAAGTAATTACAATCGCGCAAGCATTCCTACGTGCTTTTTCAAAGTTTATACACAAAGCAAATCAATTAAGGAAAGTTTTAAGATCTCATTTAGTGCTCAACTAAATTTGATTTCGTTATATATAAATAATAAAATATTCACTTTTTAAGTCGGTCGTTTTATACATTCATTACGTTGACTATGAATAATTTTCTAAAAGTAAGAAATCGATTTTGAAAGTTAATTATGATATGATCGTGCCTGGGATTGCACAGTTCTTCTAAATAAAACTGCAACAGCATCTCGACTTACTCGCAGTTGTAGCAAATGCGAATCGATTTTTTATTACGGAAATTCTGTGATCTAACTTCTGAAAACCCGCGTGTATGCAGATAAATTAAGATATTATTTTGGGAAATTTAAGGATTCGAACACGCCACGACCGCCTCGCAAGCCACTAAATTAACCACACGACGATACGTGCGTAGCAAAAATAATACAGTTTGATACGCGTAGTGATTCGAGTGGAATTTGTTGGGTTCGAGTTATTTATACCACTCGTAAATTTGCCTTAAATCGATGAAATTCTTGTGGTGTAATGTTAATATCTCCATCGTGCAAGCATCGTTTTCGAATTTTATTTTTTTTTTACATCGCCGAATGAAGAGTTTTGTATTTTCTCTAATCTCAAAATGGTGCATCCGTTTGCCTGGTAGGGTATTTTTCAACCTTCCCTTTTCAAGAGAAGTTCTTTTATACTTTCGTATTCCGTTTTCTTGGACAAGTAGGGTTGGATTAGATTTAGAATCTTTTTACCATACCATGACTCACGAATTCGATCAATGATCGCTATTGTTACACCGGCACTTCATCAAGCACTTGCCATATTATTATTACTATTTGAATTTTAAAGCCATGTTAGTAATACCCGAGTAATTTCACTTTATAAACCCCTAATAATATGTACACGTTTTATCATATCTTTTCCCTTTATTAATTTTGGAATAATCTTAAGGAATTTGAACATACCTAGCGTTTAATTTCGAAACTGCCTTTAAGCAATAAATTTAAGCTTTACATCTTGAGACTTGATTTAGATAGGGAGAAATTTGTTATACTACAGTTAAATTTAATTTATAATTGTGTCTTCATATTTTCGAAACGAAATGAACATGAGTAACAAAAAGTTCAGAAATCTGATTATCAAAATTGTACCGATCCTGTCGGAACTCTTTTGACTTTGTTTATCAAATTTTTTTAATACTCCCCTGCACTTCAATTATCCTTTTTCGTTTATGAGAAATTTAATATTTTCAAAGTTGTCAAATAAACGTAATTGCTTTATCTTTCAACTGATAACAATGAACTGCGAATTTTGTTGATGATAATTTTCAATTTATTTCGCTCTAGGTAATTACAACGATTTTGATGTTACTCAACCCTGAAGGTTTTATCTGAAACATGAGAGCTTTTTTGAAATTTGAAACAGGAAATTATCCAAAAGGTTGCCAAAGTCGTTGTCATTCAGTAAAAAAATTTCAGAATTACAGAATGGGATTTAATAATTACAAGACAGGGGCGGGGTTACCAAGAAAATTTACCAATTCAGAAATGTTACAGAAGAGGTTATCATATAGCTAATATTTGTGAAGTTAGCGAAACATACAACAATGTTTGTATGCTGATCGATAATGAATATACAATCCTCACCTGCAATTATTATTGTTCGAATTTTCGCTTTTCAGACTCCAGAGAATCTGAAAGTTTGGCACAGCAAAGTAACTAGTTATTTTTCAAACTCTATCACCGAGTCTGGGGTGTAATTGTATGGAATATCCTTGGGCAGGGTTTCCATTAAATTTTCGAAAACCAATTTCGTCACTTTTCCAGGTTTTAGCTTTTTTAAAGTTTTGATTACTCAATAAAACAAAAAAGCTTTTCTGATTTTCTGTAAAATGAACATAGTAGTTTTTCAAGAAACAGAAAAAATATTTAATCTAACCCAACCTAATCTAGCGAAGGGGTAAATATTTCGAAAATTTTGTGTACAGTTACTTGGAATTCCCTTGGAAGTTTCTGGAATTCCTTTGGAAATCATAGAAATTCTTTAGATTGGAACTAGTTTGGAAATCAAAGGGGGATCCAGTCAAAGTTCATAGAGAGGGTATACGAGGAGTGGTGAAGAGGGGATAAATAAATATATTTTGATTAAAATTTAGGTATATTTTTGAAATTACAAAAAAAATTTTGTAGCTTTTGTTGGTTTTTGATGAGTCATGAGGAGGTTAGATAGTCTCATTCAAAACATTCTTGACGAGCAAACTTAGAATATGGGAAATTCTTGAAAACTTAGAAAATTCTATTACTTCAGAAAATCGAGAAAATCTTAGGAAAGCCAATGAAATCTCGGAAAATTGAAAAAGCAAAAAAATAAAACTTATCTCGATCATTCTTAAGATTTCCTAATATCGTAATTTCCCTTCGGTTTTCCCTCAACAAATTACAGAGAAATCATCAAAAAACTCTAGTGTACTAGTGAAAAGAAATCTGAAGATATTCGAGGAAATTCCAAAAAAATCTCAAAGAGTTTCAGAATCTTAGAAAATTACAAAATTCATGAAAATTTTAAGAATTTCAAGATAAACTCAGGAAATTTTAAGACATTATAGTAATGGTTAAAATGGAGGGGGAAATCTGGAGTACAAATAAAGGAAAATCTACCGAACACCGGAAATATGTTAGGAAATCCAAGAAATAGAAATATCCAGAAAATTTTGGAAAATTCAAGGAAATGTAGAAAATCTTTGGGTATCTGATATCTTAGGAACTCTAGAAAATCCAAAGAAATCTCAGAAGATTCTAGAAAATTCTAGGATATAAGAAGTCTTTAGAATATCCTAGAAAATTTCAGAAAATTGAAAAAATAAACAAAGCTCGTCTATAGTATTCTTAAGATTTTCTAATTTCCTTGTATTTTCTATTTCTTAAGACTTCCTCAAATTTTCCTTCAGTTGTAGACAAGGGAAGATTCGGGAGAAATTCATGGGTGAGGTAAATGAGGCTGGGGAGCGTAAAAACATATTTTTTTGATAAGAATTTAGATATAATTTTTAAGTTTTAGCAAAATTTAGTAATTTTATTGGTTTTGATGGGTCACGGGTGGGGGGAAGGTAGTTACCCCGTTATCTCTCTCTTATTTTATATATAAAATTATTTTATTATTTATTTTATCTAAATCCGAAGGTAGTTCGGAACCGAAAAGGATAATATAATATACTAATAATAAAAGTTTAAGCTAACCTAAGCTTGTCTATAACTTTAACTTAATTGTAAGCTTATATTTTATACTTATTTACTTTACTCTTTCAGTCTATGGTATAAAGTGGATACTTATCTACCACGAAAACAGTTTTTCTTTTAAAGGCCGTTATTGTTATGCTGGGGGGGGGGGGTATTTTAGATTTAATGGTTTTTCTAGACATTGTTGTGGATTAAAATTGCAAATTTTGCAATAACCACACTATATAAACGTCCATTTAACGTCCAAATGTCGAATTAACGTCGGCCATTCTATTATAGCAAGCTGCGAGCTGCTACGACCACTAATATAAGAATGGTATATATCAAAATATTCGTAACAATATGTCATATTATATCAAGTCTTCTTTGTTTTTAAAAAGTTTCTCAGAGATGACAGGTGCAACGAATTTCTGAATTGTGATGAAATATATTTTAGCGCTCCTTCAATAAACTTTAGAATTCCACTTACCATTATAAACTTACTTTAGTCGCATTACTCAAGCCATTCGAAAACAGCTGATTGCATGCATACACCTGCAAACAACTGTGCAATGGAACAATAGTATATTATATACCAAGGGACTAAGTTCGTCGCGGAATAAAAAATTCAAACGAATTTCTCAAAAGTTTGTCCTAATATAATATAATATTGTTTTTATGGTGAATAATATAAGCGCAGTCGTAGACTAGCGTTAGAATGCTGGATTACTATGTCGCAGTCATGTTTCTCTCTCAAGATCCTGGCAACATGTTTGAGGAATTAAATGCTTAAATACTAGTCAGCCCTGGGCCAACGTAGCCTGTAGCGCTTATCGATACTCACAGCAGCGGACCACTTTTTGGGTTTAATATTAAAAAAATTAATTCATATAATATTCCTATTCAGTGTTAACCAATTCTTGTTTAACCGGAATAAAACTTGTTGATTTTACAATACGTGCTTCGATCCTTTTCATGTTCTGTATTCCCCAATTTTTCAGAACGGAGTCAGCATCTTTATGGGAATGAAAGGATTTTTTCGTCCTTTAGACTTGGATATCAAACACGACAAAATATTTTATGCGTTAAAGTAATATTAGTTAAAACTTTCAACCTCTCAGACCAAAAGTATCTGTTGCCTGACCCCTGAAAGCTTTGGCTGCCAACGCTACTCCCGATGCATTTTAATAGGTTTGATTTTGATTTGCCCACTTTGTCTATATAATTGGAGATTCCATCCCACTTCAAAGTTTTATTACACAACACCCACTTGACTGTGATCAGTTAGGTTGATAAGAAAAATTAATATCTGGGTTCATCTTTTTGACATTCCTGTGTAAACTTCATTAATTTTAATCCGCCTACACTCGACAGTCATTTCAATCCAGAGTTTTCATTTCTCTCTTAATTATGTTTTTCTGATTTACGATGTGGGTCCAAAAAATTTTCATTTTGGATTGTTTTATAAATTAAATTTGCTTGTTTTTATTTTGTTAAAAATTCGTCAATAATTTTTCTTGTTATATCTACATTATTATCCAAGTTAAAGAAAATATTTGAAAATATGATTTTTACGTTCGAACTGTAACTACGTTATTTTGAAGAATACTTGTGTTGTCTGAATATATTTTCTTAAAAAAGGAAATTCGTGTTTACAACAAAACACACTTGAATTGAGATCATTCAGTCGAAATTGTAAATAATGAACGGATGGATGGAGAGTAGATATCGATATGAGTGTGGTTAAATCACTCCATTATATTTTGTCAATATATACAAATTTTATGTGGATTGTTATTAATGGTGATGCGAAAGAGTGGAAATTCGTTTTCATTTCGTTTAAATTTCGAGTTTCAAACTGACTAGTCCGTTGAGCTCACCTTCACAAGTGTAAGATTGCTATCTAAATAAGAACTTAAATAAGTGATTATATAATCAGAACAGCCGTCGCCGAACGCCACGCACCCTCGGATGCTGATTGTACACGTCACCTCCACCACCGCCGCCGCCCTCGAATCAATATTTGGTGGCGTCTCGCTGTATTGATATCAGATCTGGCGGAGATTGTATATTATATAGGATTTACTTGTTCAGATATATATAAGGATGTGGTTTAATGTCACACTGATTTACTAACTTTCTCAACGCGCTGGCTTTCCTTGCGGAAACTTTGAAATGAACATTTTCAACTATTTCACGTTACCCGATTACTTATTCGCCAGACATAAATTTAACAATAAACCCCTAATTATTAGAACAACCTCTTTTTTTAACTTCTGAATATTCGAAACTAATTAAAATCCCTTCCGGTTTCTTTTTCTAAACTTTTCTACCCTATTAGAAAATAATCTTAAAGTTTATAAAAAATTTTACTTTTCTTCAACTGTTGTTCTTAAATGAACTGAATTTTGTAAGAAATTTGCATCATATATCCACTTTATTATATTTGTTCTGAAGTGCCTTATTGAATTTTCTTTTTTTATATTTTTTAATATTTCTCTTTGAATTTAATGGGAGTTTATAAAAATATTATTGCCGAGGTATGTAGAAGCAGGGGTTGTTTTTTTGAAGTTTTATTAAATAAATTTTAACAATTGCTTTGAACTCATATTATATTACCCCATGCCGGGGAACACTTTATTTTGTTGTTCAGGCCGTTCCGAAGAACGATATGGATCTCAATTTTCAAAATTTTGTATAGGCAACATGACTACCTACTTAAATATTTAATCAGGAGAAAGTTTACAAATCTAACGTATCAATTCTGTTATTTGTAATTTCTAATTCCTTATTCAGTGTTCTTTGTTTTTGTTTCGCTTGTGATGCATAATGTATGCATCCCCAATAAATATATTCATGATTGTTCGATGTTTAGCTTAAACTTACTTCCAAATACTGGCACAAAAAGCCAACGTTTGTAACTTTCAGTTTACTTTTTCTTGCTATAAAATAAGGCTACAATTTAATATTAATTACAAATGAAACAGCAATTTACCTAGAACAAAATTTATAGTGACTTTTGTTAAAATATAGGAGTTGATTACAAAAAACTAGTATGCGGATTTTGGTAATATTAATTTTTCCAAAGGAAAGTTTATTGAAAATTCGGAAGTACTTTAATAGTATTTTATACTATGAAAGATACAAAAGACGACTTACTGAAGGAGTAGATAGTCGAGTGCTTGAAGTTTAAGAGGTCAATAACCTTTCGTTAACATTATTGTTTAAATGTTCGTGTATGTTAAGAACTGAACTAATAAAATTTCGAAAAAATAGTATATTATATAACTTGAGAGTAAAATAGCGCATTAGTCGCGAGGCGAATTCCGTAATATTTCATATAGAGAACACTTACCAAGGGGTAAATATCTCGAAAATTTTGTGTAGCCTTGTTTGGAATTCCCTTGGAAATCTCTGAAATTCCGTGGAAATCTCTGGAATCTTTCAAAATCATAGAAATTCTTTAGATTGGAACTAGTTTGGAAATCAAGGACGGATCCAGGCAAAGTTCATGAAATGGGTAAATGTGGGTGGTGAGGGGGGATCAGAATTAGGTATTTTAAAAAAATTAGTAGATTTTGTTGGTTTTTGATGAGTTATGGAAGGGGGAGAAGATACCCCGTTATTCTCCCCTTCCAACTTGTCTTGCCGGGAAAACTTAGCAAATGGAAATTCGAGGAATTTTTGAAAATTCTAGAATATTTCAGGAAATTTAGAAAATCCTTTAAGTCAGTCGAGTATATGCAAAACCTGGTGAATTTGAAAAGGTGAAAAAAAGGTGAATTTAAGAAAAACGCATAAATGAATGTTTATATTTGATACAAATATCGGTTTTCAACCCCTATTTTAAGCAGGATTTTTTGGTTTAAATGGTAGAACAGCCATGAGGAACAAAATATATTATCTCAGATTGATTTTTGTAAAATGTGACTTGTCTGGTTTTGCATATACCCGACTCAAGTAATCTTAAAAGATTTCTTAATTTTATAAGATTTTCCTTCACTTTTGTATATCACGATTTCCCCAGTGATTTCCCTCGGATTTCCAGCAATAAGCTAGGAAAAACTCATCGGAGAAATCAGAAAAATAAAATAATGAGCAGTTTTAGAATCTTAGAAAATCTCAAGGAATCAATGGAAATTTAAAAGATTTAAAAAACTTGAAAAAAATTGTGAATTTAAAAATTCGAGAAAATTTTAAGGAAGAGGAAAATTTAAGAAAAGGTAGGAAATTCTATGATATCGTAAAGAAATCAAAAGAAATTTCAGAAAGTCGTAGGAAATTCTAGGAAATGGGAAATCCGAGAAAATGTAGTCTAAGGTCCAGTATTTCAGTTGCTAGTTAAACTAAGTTCAAAGATTAACCTACGTTTATGGCTACCTGATTGGTCAGATATCAATATAAACGGAGTTTAAACTCGGATCGTAGTCGTAGTTTAAACCACAACTGAAATAGCGGCCCTAAGAAATCTCGAAAAATTTAAAGCTAAGGAAATCTCAGAAATTTGAAGATTTCCTCAAATTTTCCTTTGGTTTTATATGACGATTTTTAGTTGCCTTTCCACATAGTATAAATCGAAGTAAAATCTGGTGTAAAAGTGATAGGAAATCTAAAGAAAACCGGAAAAATGTTAAGAAATCCCAGGAAATTCAAGAAAATTTAGAGAATCCTAGAAAATCTTAGAATCAAGTAGAAATATCAAGAAAATCTTAGGAAATTCAAAGAAATCTAGAAAATCAAATTTTCTTTTGCTTGTATAAAAGAGCAGATTCAGGAAAAATTCATGAAGGAGATAAACGAGACTGGAGAAGGTAAACAAATTTTTTGATACGAATTCAGGTATATTTTTCAAATTTTAACAAAATTTAGTAGATTTTGTTGAGTTACAACCTCCCTTCTTGGAAATCATTGGAATTACATGGAAATCGTTGGAATTCCGAGTTCTGTATACAAACTTATTTTGAGATATTTACCCCTTGGTTATTACTGTATGCGATTATATTGATTTAACTTTGAATTATTACAATTCTCAGTAGCTAGAATAAGCTACGGCCATAATAACCTTAAGGTTATGAGTGAGGTTCAATCCTCAACACTCCCTGTACTGTCCTTATGACATGTCATTTCGACCCCTTCGGAAAGTGCTCCGTAGAACACCCTGTGTTTATAATTTGAATTTAAAATAATTTAAGAAATTCCTTTGGAAAATTAAGAAAATTGTACTTTTTTCTTTGAACCAACACATACCTGTTGTCAAAAATAGGTTGTAACACTCGAGCATGCAGAGAAGTGCAAAATAATAGTACAACTTGAAACGACTTCATGTTACACTAAAACCTAGCCAAAGACAAGATCTGCAAGAGGGGGGTGGGTAATTTTTCCTAAATTTGAAAAAATCGATTGTTCTACCAACCCTGAATTTTGTAATTTTTGTGTGAAAAACACAAAACCCATAGATAATATAATATTGAAGCATGAAAATGTGGAATGCAGGAGGTATGATATCAATGGAAATCGATGGAGAGGTGCTATTATTGTGACAACATGATATACATAAATTGGTGTAGGTTGCTATCGGCGATTTATCGATTATGAGGTTTATTCCACATAGTAGTAGAAAATTATTTGTAATTATAAATATGGTAATTACTTTTAACAAACAGTTTAGTATTTTGAGTGAAGATTATTTACATCGGCACAGTCAATAATCTGTAATTTTCACGAACAGATCCTTAGAATCTGGTAGATAAAACATTAGAATGTGTCTACTGAAGCCTGATTGTAATAGACACTTTCCGACAGCAACACATCTTCCACCCTCATAATAACATTCAACTAAAACAATTCTGTCAGTCTAAGATGTTAAAACTTGAGGAATATATTTACATAGTTCATAAAACACTTTTGATGTTTAATTTCTCGAAAATTATTAATTGCGCCATTTTTGTTGGTGCAAATTAAAATTTTTCCTTTTCCTCATGAAGAAGTGGAAGTCGTTTATTGTTAACTTTTTCGTAGATGTTGCTGCATTGTCTGATTTATACAACACGGCATCGTATGGAACAGTTAACAAATGTACTTTCTCATCAAAGTAATATCATTTTTGGACCCTATTTTTCGGTATCGTTATGCTACAAAAGTTTAAAGATAAAAAACGGAACGATAATTTAAGCTTCTCACGAATCAAGTTTGCCCCTGAATTTTTCACAAAACTTCATCGGCACGTAAAGCTGAAATAGGAAACACGGTTTTGACATTTCGTATATTTTACGAAACGGAACAAATTAACGTACTTTGCAGCGGCACCCGGGCTTTTTTTAACGAAAATTACTTTCTCTTACAAATTACAATTATTGTTGAATCGAAAGTTTTAATTTGATTTTTAATTATTTTTGATTTTATTGCCACATCTGCTAGGGATTAATTTTTTATCGACAATTTTTGAGGGATTGTTGTTGCTCGAAAATTTAATTTAGTTTCAAAATCGCTTTGCTTTACACCCTGCTACGTAATTAAAAATCCAAGTGAAGTTTTAATTATCGCGACTTTTGTTTAAATGTCCTTAATGTTTTCAGGGGTTAATTAAGAATTAATAGTTTAAAATCGGCTTAATTGTGCTATTTATACCCAACGAAACTGGCAATTCAAAAAAAAACAAAGATAATAATGGCGTCGGTCGTTAAATAAAAATCTTCAAATAAAAAATCTTACAATTTGTTGCGAAGGCTCAATCTAAATTAAAATATTAATAAATATTACGTAGCGTGTAATTTGAAAATTTTAATTTTCATATCCTCGTGCAGCAATTATTCGCGTACTAAATTGCATGTTTGTTGTTGTACCACATTAACCATTCCCCGACCAACACTTTAAACGGATTTCAAATCCAGTAATAAATTTCGTTATCCTGTCACTCCCAAAATTTGTTGTTAAGTTTACTTTATGCCGCATTTTCGAAAATGCTTAATTTACCGTGTTTCTTTGGGTTTATGATTTATTCAGCAGTTTAACGAATGAACAATTGATAATTTAAATTTTTGCAAGTTAATTAAAAAGTTTATCAATTTCAAGATCGTCGACTGTTTTATAAGAACACAATTATTACATTTTTAACTTGGCCGAATTTCGTAATCCTTACTTTTTAAATATTAGGACAAGAGGATTAGTTGCTATCGATTTTAACTTGAGACAACTTTATTTTTCGAAACATCGTGCACTTCTCAAGTACGCGCTTGCTTGTTTAATTCTCACGAAAATCTAAAATAAGGGTGGTTCAAGAAGTAAAAATATTTCAGTTTATTCAACTTTATTTTCGAATCTGTGTTTGAAATAGAATTGGTTTTCATCTCCTTGTCTTTGAAGTTTGTTGGAGTAGAAAATCTTTTGAAAAGTTCTTCCAAATAAAGGAAAATCTCAATTCCCTGGCGCGTGTACCTACTGACATCCTTAAATAGTGTTACTGCAACTTGCCTTTTAATACTACCAAAAAGCATTTTCAAGTCATAAATTATTTTCGTCCTTCGACCATAGCGACGAAAACTTCAACTTACTCTTCGAAAGCTTCGACCAAGCTACAACAACCAGTCAACGGGAACGGATCGCTGACTTATTTTCACTTAGCTTTATAATAACAAAAATTCGTAAAATTTATGGTGCAGAAATTAAAGATATTTTAAAACTTAAAACTAACGATGGACTTTCATCATCAAAGGAATTGTAATTTCTGGTATAGATGTGCTCGAGGACGACGATGATTGTCTTTCTGTAAACCGTGAAAGAAAATTGCTCACTTTGCTCGACGCCAGATAAGAATAATATAACAAAGAAGAAAGCTACTTTTACACCAAAATAACAGAATTAACTTTTGCACCCTTATCTTCTTATTTTAAAAAAAATAAAAGAATTTTTGCCGATTTTGTCAAGATGACAATAAGTTTCCAGTTTGTACGTTACTACGGTAGTTGTTACGTCGGAAAATTTATTCAAATTACAGTTTTTATTATTTTTAGTCAAAATGCTTTAAGCAGCTGTTTAAAACGTCTCATTTATGCGATTGATATCTCAAAAGCACGGGCATAAATTGAATATTATGTACATTTTTGTACTGAAAATAATAAAATCATTTGTTTTTTCCTCAAATTTATAATCAAACTGTTTGGTGGCCAGTTTTTGGGGCAAATTACGTTGTTTTCTAAATTAGCACAAAAATTAATCAATAAATAATGATTTGGTTTTCGAGAACTGTTACAGAGGTTTTTAACACATGCTGTTTCAAATCTGGAGCTACCTCGAAAATTTTGCAGACTTAGTTTTTGCACCAATTAATCTCGAATTGTAGCGACTTTGATTCACAACCAAGATCACCCGATTTAACGGCGCCAGACTCTTTTGTGTGAAGTTATCTTAAAGGGAAAGAGTATTACGAACAAGCGACTAATAATTGAATAACTAAAGGACAATATTTGCAAGACTGTAGGGGAAATATCTTAAGACATTCGTGAAGGAACCCGCATGTGTGGCGGTCATTTGGCTGATATCATATTCCAAACATACCACCCTCTCCAACCCCATATTAAATAGTTAGCAAAAGTAAAAATCATCTGGTTTCTGCTTTTCGTTCAAGAATAATTCTGGTAGCTCACCATCCGTTATTAATTATATTGATGAAAGGGTCGCCGATGGCAGAGTTAGAAGTCCAAAAGAAAATCCTATTCTATCAGTTTGTTTACTGAATATTCTCAATTACGGTACTTCAAATATCCTGTATTGTAATGCTACCCTCTTCGCAGTGACTGCCACATGAATTAATTTTTCAGCCAATTATCGTTCTCAATACAAAGCCGAATTGAGTTATATCTCCAATCATACGCCAACAACCTAAATTATTATAAGTGAACCCTCATACACCTGTTTACATTTATAGTTGTGTTTACCCTAAGAGATAAAATTTTTTACGGCATGTGAACCCGTGAATTAAAGTTTGCTGGTTATCCTACATTGTTATCGATTAATACAGAGACTCCCAAACATTTTACCGTCACAGCAATATTTGCAAAACCGGAGTGAAGTGTCAAATGTGCATGGTTTGGCCCACCCGCACCCTGGAGAGGTTTTAAGCAACGTGAAAAATTTTAAATTAATTTTATTCGTGCATCGCAGAAAGAAAACAGTTCTCGGATACTCAATCAAATAGAAGTTTGCATTAGACTGCTCGAAAATTTAGAATTCGACTATCCACATAAATGTCTACTAAATGTTCCATCTCACCTGTCGCTGGCAGAAGATATTAGAGCAGTTATTACAAGGATTCCTGCACGTAATACCTTCATTGGCCTTTCTACTTTATGCATGTTTTATTAGACAAAATTAAATTCTCAGATAAAATACTGTGGTTTCGACATAAATGAGAGTAATGATTCTATTCTAAAGTTGGTTGGTTTTAAACGATCGACCACGATAAAGGCCACTCCATTGTCCAATACTTTTTCTATTTTTTTGCCCCTTCAATTTATAACAGAGGCTTATATTGATTGACTGTCATGTCTTGTAATACAAATCTACAATGTATACGGAGATTTTACATTTTGGTGATAAATATTCGTGAGTCAACAGCGAAGACTTAACGCCTCATGCAAATTGAGTGTAAATTAGAAGAAAATTAACATTTTTACACAATTTAAACTTTTAATAGTATCGATTGTCTTCGTTTTGTTTCGAAATTAAAAAAGTGGTATCAAATTCATTTTAAATTTTTAATTACTTGCCGAAAGCGTTTTGCAAAACTTTTTAACCGATTAAGTCATTGTACTCGAATGCGAATAGTTTTTTATCCTTAAATGTTAATTTTTTTTTTAATTTATATTTTAATTCTTTTTGTGTCTGTCGGTGGTTATTAAAAAATAATTATGAAGTTTTTGCATTGAAACGGGGAACGAACGAGCTTGTGCGGAATTATTTAAAAATAAAAAAAGCTTTCTTCGGCAGTTAAAATAACACCTAATGCTTAGCAATCGAAAAAGTTCTTGCTAAAGAGGATAGGAAAGATAAAATTGAAAATAGCGTTATTTTTTCCATTCGAAATTCCCGTATTTCGATTCTTTTCTTTTATCCGGCACTTGGCGAACATCAGAGTCCCCACGGTCCTTCAATTCCATTCTGAATTATTCGGAATCAGAGCTTCAGAATAACAACTCTTACAAACTAGTTCAGAAGCCAAGGGTCTCTCGACATGTTGTCAAGGGTCAAACGAGTCAAGGCAAAACACATGCGTTCGTTATTCTACGACAGGAAACTTGAGTGTAATTTTCAAATTTTATTTATTTCTGGAATAAAATTTCGTCTTCAAACACAATCGCGTTTAAAAACTCTTTAATTCTATTTTGCCTTGTTTGTCTAACCGTAATATTTTGATGAAAAATTTATTTTCCGAGTTCTATCGTAATTCATTTTATTTACCTCGGAATATTTGAATATTTTGATAAATATAAATAAAAAGGAAAATTTTAACAAAACATATAAGAATATGACATTGATGGAAACGAATCTGTAGATGTATAAAGGAAGAAATGTTATTGAAACGATTGACTAAGCCTTCGATTGAATAAATCTATTCGTCTTTTTTATTGTGAAAAATGTTACTTTTATGCTATTTAATTATTTAATTTATTCGATTTCATTTTAAATCCAAATATTTTTATACTTTTTGTGCTTCCCTGAATCTTAACAATCTTTCAAATTTCTATTATAGTTTTTATTGACGAGAAATTTCGAGTTCAAATTTTATTCTGGACTCAGTTTGCTGTTTTTCAAAATTTAAAAATGTGATTAAGGGTTTTCATTGCATACCTGGATAGTAGCAGATATAAGACAGTGCGGCCTTCAAGCCGCACAATTTTGGCAATCTGATTTTTAATTAAAAATAATTGGATTTAAAATTGGTGTCATTTTATTGCTGACACTTCAATTAATAAATTCAGCGCTTGGCTAAAGCTGAAAGGTTAGGTTAAATGAGATTTTGCTAGAGATTCAGTAACAGCTTAGTTAAGACAGTCAACATCATTGCAAATTTTGAGGAAACTGCATATTAGTATGTCAATTAAATAATTCGATATTAACCAAATGCTAGATTGTTCGTCTTATTAGATAATCAGATATCAGGTTGTTCTGCTACTGTCTTGTCATCTTGTCAGTGATACTGATTCTTTTCTCAATGCAGAATATTTCATTTATTAAAAAATAAAAAGAGAAGAAAGTTTACTTTGAACACAATAATTATTGTAGGAGAGGGGGGTATTCCCCCATAATCTCCAGTCTCCAGAATTTCAGAATTGTTAGTTTCCACTTGTCTGGAATTTAGAATTCTCCAAATTTAGCGAAGTGAAATTAGGAAACTTTTGATTATTTAAACTTTTGTTCAGAGAAAACCTGGAAATTTTAGTAACTGTGAGACATAATAATTTTTCACTCTTCCAGACTGTATCATACCCCTTAGAGCCCCTGGTTTTGCAGTCCAAATGCATGTAATATCATTTATGTTACATGATTGATATTATTAAATAGAACCTTTCACTCTTACAGGACAAATATCTACATATTGAAGTTGACATTCTGCTAGTAACTAGAGACAACCTACATTATATTCATTACAATAAATTACTCCCGGTAATCTAAATTTAATACATAATTAAGACTATTGCAAATTATTTTCCTACTCGGTTGCAATGTCGAGGTCAGGACTATGGTTTTTATATTGCGGAATCTAATAATCGAATATCTTCTTTATGGTTGAGCAACCAATCAGAAATGCTTTGGTTTTTATAACAGGACAGTGACGGTACAACAACAATTAAATTTAGTGCAGTGGTAGCGCAAGAAAAGTCACAAAGTTGAAAAATTTGAAAACCCGTTAAATTAAGGCCCAGATTTACTTCTTTACACACATAATTTGATGCGGAAGACCTCGAGAAAGCGACGGGTTGCGTCTGCGCGCGACGCGAAGCGTAAAACTCGAAAACATGTCAAAATTTTATAAACGTCTAACTTAAATTAATTTCCAAATTTATTTGGAAATTATCTATTTTGTCGCACCGTTTTTGAGATACAGCTGAAATTATTTTTTGCATTTTACAGAGTTTTGTTTTGTTTGTCAGTTAGAAATGGAGCGACAAAATGGAAAAATGTATATAAACAAAACTGAGGGCCATGAAATTTGCAACCAAAAATGTCTGAAAAGGAATAAATTGCATTGCTAATAGGGCTGTGCCAATAATTCTGTGAGCCAGTGTAGATCTATGTACGTAGAAAGTATAAATTAAACTTACTATTTATATCAACTAAAATTATTGTTTAAATATTTCTGATTTTCTAATTGAAGTTCAAGAGCAGATTTCTTTCCGCACTAGGGTGGAATTGTTTCCAAAATATTTAACTTTCGGAAAGAGGCGTGAATTTATTTTTATTTTGTTTATTGATTATGTTTTTGCAATTAAAAATTTTTAAATTAATAATCTTCTTGTTTGCCTTCCCCTCTCCGGAATATCTGGATTTGAGCTTTGAGAAATGAGAAACTCTAGTTACAATATCATCCAAAATAAAGAGTTTTACAAAATACTTGTGTAACATAAAGACACGTCGTGGGCGGGGTTAACCTTATGGAGACAACCAATACAGTAGCCGCTTTAAATTTTTTTCGGTTTTTTGGATAAGCCAGACGTTCTAATCGTTTATTTGAAATCTACGCCAGAAGCTACCATAATTTCATTAGAAAATTTTTAAATTACTATTTCCAAATAACTATTGAAACAGATACCTTCTATTAAAAAGGAATGAAAAATACTTATATAAAACAATTGAATCAGAAAAGCAATTATTGAAGGAAGTTCTAAAATAAATACGAAAAGCAAACAAAACAGGAACGAGAAATTAATAAAATACCGGGTCAACTCAAAAAGATCTGATCAAACAAATCATTGGAGATAGAGTTTCAAATATTTCTTTATATCACCTGGTATTTTCTTGTGCTGGTATTTTAAAATATCTTTTGGTTTTGTTTGATATATTTTGCATATAAAATCCTTAAGAAGCTTACATGATTTGCATTGATACACAAACATTTGAAATAAATTGGAAGTAATCCCGTCTCTATTATTTTTTTTACAAAAAAAAATTATAATTTTGTTTCCGTTTTATCAGATTGCATGAAAGCTTTTTCTCCTTGTTTGGTTGAAACGAAGATTTGATGATGATTTGAGTGCACGTGAAAGAATGGTCGGCGAAGTTCAGGTTGAGTATTTTGATTATGCTTTGGAAAAGTCTCTGTGAGGGGTACGGAAGCACTGGAAGCAGGAAATAATGCATGAATGGATGTAACCAAAATGGAAGAGGAATTTGCAAGAAAGCTTAGGTAGTGGAAATGGAATTGAGAAGCGTAATGCATGCTTGGCTTATTGTTAACAGAAAAATTGGCGTAAATGGTTGTTAGCGCCTTTAATTTCAAATTTTACGTGTTATTCTGGAAGCTTTAATTAAATATTAACCGCTACACCGAGAGAAAAACAAAGCGATCGATTGCAGTTTTTAAATGGCATTTACACTTTTGTGCTTTAAATTTCGCTTTATTCGCCACTAAATATAAAAATATTGACACTTTAATATTTACTACAATTTTTTATCTACTACAACATACAACTTACGGTTTTGGCATCAACGTCGAGCGGAAAATTTATTGTATTTAGTAAAAATCGCTTTAGAAAACGTCTGAACTTTTATTAAACGGGAATGAAATTTTAATTAAAAATGCGATTATTTTTAATGACACGTACTCGGCATTCATTATGCCAAGTTTTAACATACTTGTTATTCTGTAAGGGTATAATTATTACTTCACGCATATTTCTTTATTTCTTTAGTAAAGTGTGAAGCCCTAAAAAGAGTCAGCAACCCTTGCGAGCTTTTAAGCATAAGTTCTTTAAGTTCA
The DNA here is from genome assembly GCA_958510845.1 of Cantharis nigra. Classification (NCBI taxonomy): domain Eukaryota; kingdom Metazoa; phylum Arthropoda; class Insecta; order Coleoptera; family Cantharidae; genus Cantharis; species Cantharis nigra. The sequence continues at coordinate 43,661,081 of OY294030.1, read as the reverse complement.
CAGCATGATCATAAAATTGCAGAAAGACCCCATTTCCTCTCTAGGCTCGATGATACAACGGCACGACCAAGATGTATGCCTTCAATTATTTTTCAGAAAACAGTAATTTAGGAGGTGAAACCGTGCCACATTACATTTTTTTCTCGTTTCAACACATTTTTATTGCACGTTTTCTATTTTTCATTGGATAAGAGGTCAGTTAAGTAGTTCTCATTTGAAGCCTGCGTCACAGGACGACGAAACCGATGTTCCTTAGTGCAAATCCAAGCCCACACATCATATTGGACAATACACTTTCGACGAACCTTATTATTTTTTATCATAATTGAATTTCCAGCTTTATTCTAAGTTTTAAAACGTTTTTATTTTTTCAGCTCGAGCACTTCTGCAAACTTATCCATTTCCTCTATGTTACTTCAATTTAAACATTATTATGCTGCGAAACTCGATAAGTGTTTTTAAACTTATCTGGAATCTTGTTTGTTTGTCTACGAGTCGAGACGACGACTTTAATTTGATTTCCATATGCTACATTTTTAAAAATTGCATTACTTTTGCACTTTTTCATGCTCTCACGGCGGCCTTAGATAACATCCTGTTTTATTTACTTGTTTCGGGGATCAAATCAAACTTGCGAAATTTGTATCATACTTACACTTGCCAATATGGCTTAAAACTTCTTCGTTCGGAGCTTGTTTAGAATAAGGGATGGAGAAGTTTGCATCTACAACCGTCGTTTCTCACGGAGTCGTCCGTACATCAATTATTCATTACTCGAAGTGATGGTACGTGTACTACTTGCACATTATTTACTATTTTATGTTCCAGTTTCTTATTCCCGGATATTAAACTAATTTAAAATTTTAAAACTTTCGTAGTAATATTAAAAAATCAGAGTTGGCATAGCCTACCTACTTACCCACGTCGAGCTAGCTCCCCCACCTCTTTAAAATTCAAAAATATTTATACTATAATTATGGACTAATTTAGGACTCGAATGGTTTTGCGATAAAACATAAATCTTTGGTGGGGGTGCTGAGTTGACGTCAAACTAGCACCCCCACCTCAAAAATGATTTTTTTTTAAATGAACTAAACATTAAAAACCCACCTTAAGGTAGATTCTTTATCAGTACAAATGCCATTATAGTTTATAGTAGAAACCAAGAAAAATCAAAAAGAACTTTTCTCGCAAAACGGCAGCTACTCAAAAAAAGGTACATTTTTAGTTATTTTTTAACTTTTCCGAATTTTTAAAAAATAATTAAAATTGAAAATTTTGAAAAATTCAAGAAATTCAGTCAATTAGAACTTGAGATTTTGTAACAAACAGAATTCCCCCCCCCCCTTTACTTCAGCAGCGTGTAACTTTGTGAATTATATACTATGTTTTTCGAAATTTTTTTGTGAATTCTTAAAATTAATATAAATAAATAAATGATAAAAAAAATGTATAGTTTAGAATACCCCCTTAATTCATATTTTCTTTGATTTAATTGGTAAAGTAAAATAAGTAGGGTGTGGCTATTAATTACTTGAGGCGATTTTTCGTCCCCTTCTCCCCCTGGTGAGATGTCGTAAGATTTGTTTTTTTTTTAATTACGTGATATTTACCGAGGCTCCCCCGGGTGAGATTGGGTGAGATTCGGCTTGACCCTTCCCCTAAACGTCCACGTAATTATTGGACGTCCGCTAATGATAACACAGGCCTGCAAATTAAATTTTTTTTCGAGCTCTGATATCATTCCTCCTAATTCTTATGTTAATTAACCCCCGTTTGAAATCCGTTTTTCCCCATCATCCACCGTTATCGGGATCTATCTATTTTTTTTAACAATTATTTTAGCCTTTACATTTCTTTTGGTAAACTAGAGAGGTGCAAAGTTAATATTTGTAGCAAGAAAGTTGATTTGGGAGAAGATTTGTCCACTGAAATTGTAAAAAAAATTGTTGAAAATGATCGAATTTTCCGTTTATTTGCTTAATTCAGCAAAACATAAGAGCAATCACACAGAACATGAACATATGCCAGTTTTCAGTTTTTACTACCGGGGGGTCTGGGGGGTGTGGAACACTTTCCAGTATACCTGTAAGTGTGTTAGAAAGCACAAATAGGTGTAGGTACATTCTACCGAACATTTTCAAATAGCAAACAGATTTCGATTCCAATTTTAAAGTTGTTATTGGTCTACTGGGCATTACTGGATCTAGGTTACAAAAGACATTTGAAAAAATCTATAGGAAGCTAGATTCTGAGACCAATGTTGTTTTAAGTGTACAGACCCCCCGGTTTCAAAAACTGAAAACTTGTGTATACAGGGTGTCCCCGTGACTGGAGAACCTTTGATGTGGTGATAAAGGACACTTTTGTAAGACAAAATTTCAAATAAAATTTTTGTCCAAGTCCAAACCCTTGGGGGGTACCGCCCTTTAAAGCAATTTTTTAAATTTCTGATTTCAAACGGCCATAGCTCCGATAATATTGATTTTTTAAGCTTAATAAATTCGACCTTTTTTAAAGACCATTCGGTTATCTACAAATTAGCTTTTAACCCCTTATCGTTTAGAATCAACGGATTTCGAGATATAAATCAAATTACGGAAAAAAATGTTAAAAAAATTCGAGTTTTGATTTTTTTACTTTTCTTGCAAACCCCGTATCTCTTAAACGAAACGTTTTAGAAAAAAACTTATGGCCCAAACCGGATAGAAAATTTAACGGGCTACAACTTTGGTCAAATAAATTTTTTTGGAAAACCAACCGTTTTCACAGAAATTCTGAAAATAATGAACAAAGTGTAGGTAAAAAAATAATCACTTTTTGAGAATAAGTACATTTGCAGGTTTAGGCAATGCGTACTGAGTACCCCAGTATCCAACTAATTGTATTAAATTTATTGACACAACATATAAATGTATTGGTTCTGAAAGAGTGAAAAACTGCTATGTAATAAAATTAATCAGAAAGCATACATTCAAATCTTGGATTTATAAAATCGGGGAGTAATTGTTATTGGATATTATAATGACTATAGGTGAGCAAAGCCCCCTAGAAATCACATATTGGTGTCGCGACGAATAATCCCCTCACTAATAATCCTTACAGCAAATAATCCCCAAAGTGAATAATGATTATTTTTAAATTAATTTGGAAATAAATTTTTTTTTAATTTCAGGATTTGTGCTAGGATCATTTGATTGGGGATCATTTAATATGAATTTAACCGACCTCATATCTCTTATAATAACTGAAATCCCTTATAATAAGGGATATAATATATAAAAAACTGAAAAAATATCATTTCCATGTAGGTGCTAGGCTGATTTCTGCTTTTGCGGTAGTCTCGCGTTACATCTTGGATAAGTGTTGTAGATGGAGTATCTCTCAATCGAAAATTCACGTTTTTACTTTTTTGAAAATTTTGTTAGTTTAATTAATACTTCAGAATTTGCCTATGCCTCCCCTGACAAGCCGCCGACCTAATCTGCACCCGGCGCAATTGGTGACCCCCTTTTCCGCAACTTGCTTACCCAATATAGAATTGTGTACTCCCTACCGAGAAATTTCGATTTTCAAATTTCAATCTAGTTGAAATTTCGCCTGAGCGATAATTTGAAATAATTATGGAATTAAAATTACATCCGGAATAAGCGTTTCAGGTTTCTTTGTATGATGTAGTTACACTAATTGGAAGGTATAATACATTAAAACGAAGATATTGGTTAATTCAAAACTGTATGAAATTGGCAGTAATCTTATTAGATTTAATCTCACTACTAATTAAGTGAACAGATCAATTAGCACATTTTGGTGGTGTTAGTGGTGTAGGAACATGTAGACGGTGAAATGGGTTTAGCGCATATTCAAATTATGTTATGTCCAGAATTCGACCAAGTAACGGACGGAGGGTTTATATGTGACGATTCCCAGATGTAGCTTAATTAAATTTGAACTTGGGTTTAATTATAATAATTTTTAACTGCACTCCGATGAACCGAAATGCTCATTTTTCTGCAAATAAGTGAATATATTCGATTTGATTGATATATAAAATGATGCAGTATTTTATTTGCATCAAAGAACTTTTTACAAATTAAACGGATACGATGATTCCGGAGGAAAATTGTAATTGCTACGTTTTCCACCTTTCACATATTTTTTTATATACGCTGACGATAAAAATTCCACCGTAATTCAATGTTTTTGCTGACAAATAAATTAAACTTGTGCTAGTTGAAATTTAAGCATCTCGATTTTAATTATTCAGATTAAAATAATTTTGTAAATTAAAATATGGACATGGTTTATGCGAAATCCTGTTTAATTGGTTTTGTTGGTCATCTCCTAAAAAAGTGAGACGAAACCCCAAACCAATTATTATAGATTTCCTTGATATATCCAAAATCGCCTGCGGCTACCTTTTTTGAAAATAATATATTCTAGTTGAACTGCAAAGTAAAATTACCTTAAAATGAAGATTTTTAATTGATATTTGCTGTAAGAAACGATGTCGGGGGATTTCCCCTTATCTCGGTTTTCGCCATCACTTATTCTTCCCGCCACTAATTGATTTAACAAGTTCTGCTATCTTTTCGAGAATTACCTTCGTCGATCGTTTCATTTTAAATTCCACCGAATCACATAATATTATGCATTGACAACTTATTGGATTTATTTTTAACAAATAATACAAGCACAAGAGAAAGATCGACTTTACGTCATCATTCATATTTTAAATCAAATTTAGTGTAGGTAGGTACAACATGCATATATTGCTATGTACGTCAGAAATGCATCAATAGACATCTGCATATAGAGAGCTAAGTATTTGGTGTTTATTTTAAAGGAGCGACATCGCACTTCTATTTTAGAGTAACAACAAAGGAATATCAGAAAGATTGATTTTCTTTGGGAAATCGTTTTTTCTTATCGGGTTTTCCTTCACATGCCAATTCTGTTCAAAGCACGGTCAACAATGTGCATGGAAAGATATATCTCAGTAGCTTTTTGTAAATTTTTTCACGATTTAAACACTTAGGGCTTAATTGTTAAGCATTAGGAAATTTTTTCTGATCGAATCGATTTTCGTGTTAATTTCTAAATTCAATTTTTGATACAATTTATCTAATTAAGACTGTTTAATTATTGAAAGGTTCACTAATGGAAATCCCAAAATCTCCGAGGATGAATATCCAAGTAGATGTTTTTACAGTTATAAAGCAATAATCTATTTTCGATGATTTCTAACTAAAAATTAATTACTCGTTATTATTAATTAGTGATCAGTACGATTTTCGTATTATTTATTTACAATTTAATTTACTATTCGTTACAAAAATAAGGCAACATTAATTCACGCGATTTTTAATCTTTTTTTGTTCGACGCTTTTATTTATAGGCAAAAATTGTAAATAACGGAAAGTTTTCCAGCTGAAAATTGCTTTTTTCAAAACAACTTTGAGGTTATTTCAAGGGTCAACGGGAATATCTAATTTAGTTGTTAATAATTTTCGCTTGGAACATTCCAATTACGCAAACGACTTAGCGACACATTTTCGGCTCTTCAGATTATTTCCACCCTGTTGGGTTAAAGCACATTTTAATATTCAGTTTTCACAATTTTCTTTTCCTTCCGTTATTTATTTATTTATTTAAAATTTAAGAAAAGTACATTTTCGTTTTTATTTAATTATTGCTATTAATAAAAAACTTATTTATATTTTTTGTGTACATAAACTGTTCGTATGGTTTCGACAATTTTGATGTTAATTAGGAAAAACAATATTTTGTTGGGAACTTCAGTAGCTGACTGTATCCGAACGGTTAGGACAAGTCTCTCTGTTTTTAAGTAAAATTTGGCTATAATTAACGAAGTGTCATTCGTGACAATCTATCCGAATGATAAAATAATTATATTTAGTAAGTTTATACTAAAAAATAGTTTTTTGATTATAAATATTTAAGAAATTCGGGTTTCAAAGATGTAAATATGTACAACTAAATAATTATATTGTTGCGATCAATACTTCCGTTTTATATTATTTATTAGCAGGTAGTATAAATTATGAAAATGGTAGATCCTGCTTTTAATTGTCACTCAACGGTTTAACGTTAGGATTTGCAAATTCTTGCTAATATGCACAACATGATGCATTTAACAATAAACTTTCAATTTTACGTTTTATACATTTACCAGATAAAACTAGTAAATTCTAGTTTAGCTTGTCAATCCTAGGATTTAACTAATTTCGGGATTCTACCATAATATAATATTTCCTGATAAAAATATTACAAGAAAATAGTGCATTGTTTCAAACGGATTGAAGGTAGATTTGTTTTTGTGAGGCGAAGCGTAGCGTAGCTGAGTAGCAGTTAGCTTTCAATCAAAAGATCTTGAAGCCAAACTATCTTGCGGGTGCTGTATCTAACAGACAGATGATTTAGCTACTGACATTTAGCTCTCAGCCGTTTATTATCGATTAATCATAATGTATGTTAACTGTATTATTAAAATTATTAAAAGCAAAGATTTTTGTGTCATTTGCAAACATATTTGCATTTAATTAAATTCAAACAATTTGCTTCGATTCGCCGATTCAAGGCAATTACAATTTGTTTGAAAATAAATTAAATACCAATGTTGATTAGTTTCAAAATTAATATTGTTAGTTTTGTAACAACTTCAATTTATGCAAAATGAAAAAAAAAATTACGAATTTAAATAGGTTTGCACAATGCAGCTTTTGAAAATTTGTGCCTTTCTATCATGAAAATACCAGGACTGATGAACTGTGAAGGAAATACTGGAAAACTTGAAACAACTTATCGCTTTCCGCACGTCGGAAAAATTTTTGTAATTTTTTCAATAATGGAATATCTCTGGATTGATCTTCACATTAAAAGTTATGTGGCACTTAATCGAGGAGTAACTTTTTTAGCATTAACGTAATGGTTTTTAAAAAATTCAGTCGGATGGTTATTGAAAAGCTGACTTTAGGATTATTGCTGCTTCTTAAGTAGCAGTTAACGTGAATAATGACGAGCAATGAAAACTAAGGAAACGCATTTTAACTGCCATTTGGGTTAAGTCCCAAATTGGACTAAATTTCAAATGAAACGTGCTCGTCTTAATTTAATTCCAAAAGATTTAGGTTTTCCCTTTCAGAAAATTTATTTTTTTTGCTCAAGAGGACGAGAATTTCTAAATTTTATTTTTTTAAGTTTTCTTTTATAGCCAGAAGGGTCGTGTTTGATCACATATCCATGTTCCTGGTGCTTCACATGTTTCACCCGATGTTTGTTTACTATTTTTGATCAATTTAGTATATGTTTGTCCAAGGATTTCTTGAAAAATTAAGTTTATTTTATATTTTTTTCCTAAGCTAGAGAAAAATGCCTCGAGAGTTTTACTTTTTTTTTGTATGTAAACCTTTTAAGATGTAACGAGTTTAATGAACAAAAAATATCTAAAACGCGGAGTGTATTAATGAAATACCTTTGTAAATTTTTATACGCTGTAAAAATCTTCAAGATTAATTAACGACCAGCAAAAACGCTGAAATAAGCATGGTTGTGCGAGATATTTAAAATTTTATAACTAACGAAATTTTAAAGCATCCGTTAATTAAATTACATTGTAATTATGTAGTCTTACGTGCACGTTACGTTGTCAAATTTTAATTAACTGATTATTAAAATTCTTACAAAGTTTTCCGGAAAATCGATATTTTTTACGCCGTTTGGTTTTCCGACTTAAATTAATGTATGGAAATGTGCGTGAGTGTGCGTGTGTGTTAAACCAAATAATTTTTCTATACCAATGGCCGTTGTAATTTCTTAATACATCAATCTCTGTCAGGTTTTCTCCGTCAAGATTCTTTTGGGTTTTGCCCATATCAAATGCAAGCCACCAACAATCTGTCACGCCGAATTGGTTTGTTTTCTGTCGATAGACTCCAATTTCTAATAAGTAGCGAAGAAATTTTATTGCACCCTGTAGAGAACGATTGTAATTGCGATTTAGAAGTTAGAAGTTGGGATTTACTTTGGGCTTATATTGCCAGTTCTAATTAATCAAAGCAACCTTAACCTGTTGTCGTTAGCTTTTTAAACACAAAAGCTCTCTTTTGGGATTATTTTTACAAATGCTTGTTTCACACACAATTACGACTCTGCGGTCAGCCAATACTTAAACTTTTCTAATTTCACGTGACAACTCTCGTTTCAAACTTTTCACTAACGTAATTATTTTTTAATTCTGTTATTTTTATTATTTTCAAAATCAAATTAAATATTTTTAATCGAAAAGTTTTTATTTACCCAGTAGAAAATATGTTTTCCTTTTATATAGGAAAACTATTCTAAAAACCTTCGATTTATCCAACATTTAACCTTTAGTGCTGGTGGTTTTTGTGTCTGTTTGTTTTCACGATCGGATAAATGATCAGGGTCGGATTTGCGCTAATGCTTTGGTACGAAGTTTTTTAAACCACAATTTGTTCAGAAACACTTTAAGTTATTAAAACACTCGAGGAGCTTTCTTTACATAAACTACTGCTAAAGCACACACCCAATATGATGAGAAAATGTTAAATAGGTTGATTGAATAGTAGGTGTTTCTTAGATCGCTACATCAGGCTTTGGTTAATTCTATCTCTCAGTATTTAATGAATTTAAACAAAGATCGGCATTATTCGCGTTGCCAGTCCGGCCCTGTCGTTTCGCGATAATTTTTGAAACCGCCCTATTGTCTAAATAAACGCGATTATCATTTTGAGTAAAAAAGTTTATAAGGACAAATCAATTTTGTTTACAAAAGGAACTCGAAATCGATTATCGAGTCACAAGAGCCGCGTTGTTGTAGGTTAATGGGTCAGAAGGGTACGAGTCCAAGTCGCAGATTGCCTTTACTATCAATTTAACTGGATCGTTTCAGAAAAACAATGTGCGTAAATTAGGAAGTACGAAAACGATTATTTTTTGTTTTTCTTTGTTTTATTTCGTTATCGTTAGTTTTGCAAGCAGCCGCTCGAGCAATTACGATTATTACACATTCAAACCTTGTTTACGATAGAAACTGAAAAAAAGGATTTAGAAATTTTAAATACTTTTCAGTTCTCCCAGCACATGGTTATTCAATTTCGTTCTAAAGCTTAACACCTTTTGTGTTTTTCAACAAATAACCAGGTATTTTGTTATTTCTGCATGTTCTTTTTATTTGTGTTAATTATGGCGCAGCTTACATTTGAGTTTACATTAATGAAAATCATAATTCGGTAAAGCTAAGATAGAAATTTAATTTTTGTTAACAAAGGATTAATTTCTCTCGGGAAAATTTTTCAATTTTGATGAGAAAATTAAAAAACGAAATGTTACAGACGTATTTGCGATTTTTTTCAGAATTTTAATTTGTTTCAATTACTTTCAGTTTATTAAAATTCAACTTCTTACGTGCTTGCATTAAATAAAATTAATTTTTTTTATGAGTAACCTGTAACTCGGTGAAGTATCTGTGCTCTAATTTCCTGGATTCCCCGAGGTATGCGTTTAATTCAGACATGTCGGGAAAATGTATTTTACAGTTTCAGGGGATGTTGCTTACATTATACGTGTCGTGTAGCTTTTAACTGTTACATACAATTTCCACTGTTTCAAAAATTTTGGTTTCTCACTTAAAAAGATAGGCTGGAAAATTATTTTTATTGCGCCTGAAAATAGGCAACTAATACAACATACATTTTATTATAGGTTATGTTATTGCCATGTAGCAGTTAATTTTATATTTACACTACAATTAATTCACAGGAAAATTGTAAACTTTGGAATTTGGAAAATTCGCTGGTAGCTAAATTTGTCGTATTACATTAAAATCAAAACAAAAAGCTACATTACGTTCCGCCAGGTGATCCCATTATTATTTTTTGCCGGCAGTGTATTCGATATAAAGTTGGAGTACTTCTGCCCAGTTTCCAGCAAAAAATCTTTAAACGGAAAAATACAAATTTTGTATTCTAGCTATTTTTTGTAAAAGAGAAATTTAATTAACCTTTGAATTCGTTACTTTTGAAATGGAGAAAATATTCCTACCGAATTTTTATTATAATATATTCTTTAATCGGTCACAAATATTATTCAGGAAGTTTTAAATAAAATATGCGATGATTGAATTTCATTTTAAATGAAGAGATGTACGGATTTCGTTATTCCATCGTTAAATCTTCGAACTGCACACTAGAACGTCGGTTATCCGATACGCGATTATCCGAACTGTAACGTTGATGTAGGATAACATCATATTACAGAACTCGCAACTGCATTTGCAACTTCACTTATTTAATGAATTTCCAACAGAACAAAGGGAAATGAAAAATTTAGAGATTGAAAATGTGCATTGTTTTTATTTAAGTTGGTGGAGCGTTGCGAACCGCTAAATCCGTTAATTTCATTTTCACCTCCGCTTTTCAAAGTGGTATAAGTTTGTTTGGTGTTTGCACATAACTCGCAAACCGTGTAACATAAAAGGAAAGGTTTAAATAAAAAATATAAAAATCAAGTCAACATTTACATATTTTTTGCCGATTTAACTCGCAAGTTTTGATCAAACAAAAGAATTGAAATGAAAACCGTAGTAAATCGAAAAATACATCATTTTTATGATGTTTTTCTGTAAACTTGAAGATTTGCACGTTATTGGCCACATTAATTTTGCATCAGTCAATTTTTAACACGAAAATTTTGCATATAACTCATAAACTCGGATAGATAAAACAAAAAGTGTGAAATAAGCTATGCAGGTAATCAAAAATCCCACAACTTTTAAAATTTATGTGTTTTTACAATGGACATGACGGTTTGCATTCATACGCCATTCATTTTGATGCAGTTAATTTTTAAACTGTATATTTTTGGATATAATTCAGTTTGAGATACATAATATGTATATGCTTTTATCCAGGTCGTTGGGGTGTTTCCAGGAGAAAGAAAATGCTATAGTTGTGACAAATTAAAAAAGTTATTGTGGTTTTTAGTTTATATTTTAGTATTGTATGGAGGTTATTCCGGGATATTTTGTGATGTAGGAAATAAATTTGAAATATCTTTGCGTAAAAAGATAGCATTTTAAAAAAATATTAAATGAACATCTTTCACTCTTTAACCCGGCATTACCTAGGTGGAAAAAATTCCATCAGTACCTAGGTGGGGTGTGACAAACCTCAAACATTAAAACAATGTAATTTTTTGTGTCCCGTGGTTTTTTTAATATTTATCCTTATCGTGATAAGGTGCTATTTAACTATCCAGGCGAGTATATAACATTCCCACTATCTTCCCACCAAACTTAATCAGTTTATCTGAAGTTTTGATCCACCAAACAATAAGAACATTAAGTTTATTAATCAAAATCGTCTCAAAATAATCATTACTTTAAAAGTCTAAATTACATTCGCCATTTTACATAGGTGGGGTCTGACATACCCCAAAGCACTTTAGATGCATATAGCTTAATTGACTGTTCACCCAAAAATGCACTCACAGCTGATTTCAATGATGCCAACATATATGGTAAGCTACTGAGTCGGACATCCACATGAGATCACATTAGGTACATATTTAGATCAATTTTCAAGCGCTGGGGTTTGTCAGACCCCACCTAGGTAACGCCGGGTTAAGAACTACAATATTTTGTAGTATGTAGGATTCCCCTCATTTTTAATTGTTCAATCTGAATAATCTTCAATCTACGAATCTGTGCAAAATAAAAGGAAATATTTAATTAAGCAAGTGAAGGGAAATCTTAGGAAATGCAAGAGGAAATTTTTTAAAATTTGATAATCTTAATAATACTACAGATGAGCTTTTCAAGTTTTTAGAAATCTTAAGGCAATCCAGGTGAAAATCTAGTAAAAGGAAATGTAATCTACCAAAATTTGTCTTGTGACTCCGCCTCCACCAATTTCTGTCATTGGCGTAACCAGAAATGTGATTTAGAATATCGATAATTTAAAAACTATCGTTAACTTCGATTAATCGATATTAGTCGATAATTATCGGAGTTTCGAAGTATCGATAATTATCGAGGTATTGATATATCGATAATTTTCGAAATATTACTATGACTATCGCACTCACATATCATGTGACGAACATCAACCAATTGACAAATTGGATTGACACATTGTCGACCAATCAGTACAGAATTTAGCGAAAATTTGAAAAACGGAAATCACCTTAGGGAGACCATCGCGAAGTCTTCCGCGAAACATTAATTAATGAACTAATGAATGACAATTGTATTAATTCATTTGTTTTATCATTGCAACCTAATATTTTTATAAAAGAAATTTTTAAATACTCGTTTTAACGATAGTCTACTAATATACCTCAAGCAGAGCATATTTATGAGACAAGTTGTTCGCGCTGTCTACACGCATGTTTGTTGCGTGTAGAAAACTGCCTGCGCGCAAGCGCTTGGGCAATTTTCGTGCAACAAACACTTGTTTGACGGTTTGAACAAATTATCGGAAATATGCCCAGGTCTTGGTATATTATATACGACTAGCTGGAAAGCCCGTCCGTGGACGGGCAGCTAGACGGTGGATCTCTTTTTTAGCGGTATAATTTTGTTTCCCCTACTGGGGGATTCCCCGTTTTTCTATATTTTCAAAGTAACGCAAAAAGTTGCTGCTAATCTTGATGTGCCGTCGGGCAATTAAATTTTTTTTATAATAATATAATAATAAATAAGTTTTTCAAATTCTAGTTTTCTTTAGCCGAACGTTTTCATTTTCCACACTTTTGCTCAAAAACAAAAAATTTCCCCAGCTTTTTCTGACGAAATTTGTATAATTATACTGTCTACTGTAGGTATTCTAGAAGAGTGGGAATTTTATTATATGTACTGGAGGGTGTTCAACCCCAGACCCCCGAATTACACTTTTGACTATAAGTTCGACAGTGAACTTTCAAAGTAACGCAAAAGTTGCTGCCAAGCATTAATATTCTCTACCGAAATGTTTAAATTTCTCTCACTTTTGCTTAAAAATTCAAATTTTCCGGTTTTTCTTGGCGAAATTTGTAAAATTATAAATTCCCTATCTTCTCCAAGTATTCTAAAGGAGTGGAAATCTTGCGATATGTACTGGAGGGTGTTCTACACCCCCAGACCCCTCGGTTTACAATTTTGACTTTATATTTTTATATTATTTTTATAATTATTATAAATAAATTAAAAGTAAACCGGGGGGTCTGTCTCCAGTACATATCGCAGGATTTCCACTCTTTTAGAATACTACTTGGAGAAGATAGGGAATTTATAATTTTACAAATTTTGCCAGGAAAAACCGGGTGTAGAACACCCTCCAGTACATATCGTAGAATATCCACTCATTTAGAATATTGGAAAAATACTTTTAGGCTCAATCTTAGTTTAATATATTTTTTCTAATCATGTTTCAAAAAGTCTTACTTTGTGATATTCAAAAGTGTGTGGAAAAGTACTACTTTTCCGCACACTTTTAAAAATCTGCCTTTTCCACACACGTTTGAATATCTCAAAGTAAAAATAACCAACCATTGGTTGGCAACCAATGGGCTACCAACCAATATTTAGTAAATTCTAAAATAGAATTTAGTAAATTCATTTTAATTTAGGTATAAAAAATATGTTATTGACTCAATATTTTGAAAAAATATTGTTCGATACTCGTGGAAAACTTTATTTTTCCATTCTCGACTTCTCGGCTAAAACTTCACCCTGAATGGAAAAATGTTAGTTTTTCTACCTTGTATGGAAAATATCCATTTCAGTTGGTAAAAAAAATCGACCAATCCAAGTGTTTTTTGACAGTTACCTTTCAGAGTAACGCAAAAGTTGCTGCTAAACTCTGAGCAGTAAGGCTCTTAAATAAATGATTTTTAAGCTATGGTTTAAACCCTCACTTTTGCTTAAAAATTCAAATTTCCCGGGTTTCCTGACCAAATTTGAAAAATTATAAATTACCTATTTTCTCTAAATTTTGCGATATGTACTGGAAGGTGTTCCAGACCCCCCTGTTTACAATTTTGACTTTATATTTTTATAATTATTTTAAATTAAATTAATTATAAATTATTATAAATGAATTAAAAGTAAACCGGGGGGTCTGGGGGGTTTTGAATACCCTTCAGTACATATTATAGGATATCCACTCATTTAGAATATTGGAAAAATATTTTTAGTCCTAATCTTAGTTTAATATATTCTTCGGTTGGTAAAAAAATCGACCAATCTGAGCGTTTTTTTTCTCCAAAAAATGACACGCTGGAGCAGGAGCAGCGTGCTGGGATTTTATGTATTAGGATAATTATATAATTATTGATATGTTAATACTTTGTAATTATCGAAATAATAAACTTCAACTTTTTTTTCTCTCGAATAAAGAAACCGATCGAACCCAAAATTTACCAATGGGAAGTCCAAAAAACATAAGACGATAACCTAAATTTGAAATATCGATAACTATTGGAATATCGATATTTTAAAATTAAAATATCGTTCTTCGATTAATCGATAACTATCGATATATTTATCGATTAATCAATAATCGTCGCTTCTTGGGGTCTTCCACGTCGAACTGACGAAAATTTACCCTCGAATTATGTGTGCAAAGAAGTAAATCTGCGCCTTTAATTTAACGGGTTTTCAAATTTTTCAACTTTTTGACTTTTCTTGCGCTCGGCGTCGCGCACAGCGTGATTGTGGAGCGCCGCATGCGCGAACTGTGGCTTCCTCGCGGTTTTTCTCGTCGAATAGTACCCGGACAGACTCGAAATTTTTGAATATAGTACATTTTTCCAACCTGACGGTCCTGAAATCATTTTCTATACCCAAATGAAATGGGGAAAGTTATGCGATGTTTACATAGCCAATTTTTATTATAATTTTTCTATAAGCCTGATGGTTGGATTTAGAGAGCATTAATGGAATAAGCGTAGGTAGTAGTTTACTAAATTTGGCATCCGAAGATGACTGTATGCAGTGCATTTCTCAATTTTTCAATAAGCGATTTAAAATTTTTTTATCTCGTTTTGGGTAGGAGTAATCGAGAAAAATTTAATGTTTTCGATATTTCATTTTCAATATTAAGTGCACCAAGAGCGTTGGTGTAAAAATGTTTGTATGCAATTTATAACACTAGTAGCCGTTTGGTTTATGACATTTATTACGAACAACACTCTTATTGCACTTTGAAAAGACTTATTTGGTGCCACTTGAAATAATTCACCTAAAGCTCGCTTTATTTTCACAACGTACTAAAATTTTTATCAAAGTGTCATTATACTGAGGTTTCAAATAATAACGGACATAAAATTTCTGATCGATTTCCTTTATGCTTTTTTGGTGTGTTGACTTTTATTTGCGTTATTAGTCCGTATGGTACCTACTTTTATGCGGTAAATATTTTGGTTTTTCCCGAAACCGTCCGGAATAAATTTAAAAGGTTCATAATGATTGAGGAATAAATCCCAGCGCGGATTTGCATGCAGACACATCAGAAACAAAACAGTTTATCAAATGAGTTTTTGCCGGTAAGATTTTTCTAATTATTTAAAAAATATGAGCTAATTTTTTGTTCTTTGAAATTTTTGAGAGTTTCCTTTGCGGTTATAATCACTTTAATAAATTTTAGTTTAAATTGAGGATTTAAGCGCGGTTCGTAAACTTAAAAAAGTTAGTGTAATTAGTTTTGTTTTCATCGTTTCAGACGTTTTAACTTGCGAATTATTACATGATATACCCCGTTATGTTTTACTTTTTTAGTACTTCCAACTTGGCCGTAAAAATTTAGGTCGTTGGGGAACAACGCGTATTAAATTTTAATAGATTTATAAAATGGACATGTTTTCGGTTTTATTATGTTCGGAAAATTTTTTCGTGGTTGATTGATTCTGTCATAATATAAAAATGTTTGCGAATTCCATCTCCGCTGAAAAAGGGTCAGAATTGCTGTTGTTCCAGGGCTTCATATTACGAAGAAGTTTATCCGGAAAATCGCGACTACGTAAGACAGATATCGTGGTAAACGTGTTCATCTCTATGGCTATCGCTAGCAGACAAGAATAAATTTGATATTTCATAAGAATGAAACTGAAAGGCCGTCCTAGATTACACGACTTTAGATTTTACAGTCGATAAGAAAAATGCTTTCAAGTATTTGCAGTTTTCCCGATTGAAATGAAAGCTTCATGTTTAGGAGATCGTAAGACACTTTTTTGAATCCATTTTATGAAAGCGAGAGTGAGGCGCACGACTCGGTTTTCGAAATAAAGAAAATAACGCATTTGGAATTTAATTTTCCAAGAGCAATGATTGAAATTAACTCTCTGTTTGAGTTAAAGTAAAAATACAATAAATCTCGAGAGTCAATTGCGGTACAAATCATTCGGAAAGTACAGACAAAGCCGAAATGTTTGAAATGAACCAAAGAGGGACGTTCTTTCTTATTCTCCTTATATTCTTAATTAGTGTTCATCGTACAGAAACTTTCATTTGAGTGCAAAGATAAACGAAGGTTTCAAAAGTTGGAAATCTAAAATAAAAATCGAGTCTTTGCTGAAACATCCGAAATTATTAAAATACTCCCGAAAAATTAAATTAAACTGAGAAGAAGCTTAACCGTAATAAAAAATCACAAACCGCAATTTTTAATCACAATTTGTTTTATAAAAATTAATAAACTCAAAATTGTTCATAAACCGTAACATTAAAATTGGAACGACGAATACTGGTAGCGCCCGATTTATTTTAATTGATCATTAAAAATTTTTTAATGGCGTATTTTAATTTTGAAAATATTTATCGCAATTGAATATATTCGATTAAATTTTTAAGTATAATCCTTAATGGCACACGGAATGTGTAAATAATTAAAACTTCATTTTATGCGACCTTTAATTTATTAAATTTTTGTGGAAAGCGCAAAATGTTAATCAACTAAATTTTCTCTTTCCTTCTCTAAAATGAAAACACTTGGACTAAGCTATTTGCATTTTATTAATTTAACTTAAAAAATATTAATTAAATCGAAGCCGACGCAGGGAGAAGTATTTGCGTCCACAAAAAGTATCTTTTTCCTTTCTTCAATTTTTTAAATAAACATTTACACTAAATTAAAAAACGATTATGTTCTGTTATTCTACTTGAATTAAATAAAAAGAAACTTAAGTGGGTGGAAATTTTATTTCAAAATCAAATATGAAGAAATTAATTTTTACTAATTAAGACTTCTTCTAGCGAAAGTTATTCCGAGATTGCCAATTTACTTTTCCCAAATTTAATTTTTTATGCTATCAACATTTTTACATTAGGGTCTTCGCAGTGCCGGATCATGCTTTTTCAGCGCCGGGTAAATGGCGCCTTTGACAGCGGCGGCTTGTCTATTAATTATTAATTATACCTACTAATAAAATTTTCAAAAAAGTAAAAACGTAAAATTTTCATTGTGAGAAAGATGTAACGCGAGGCTGCCACAAAAGCATCAGAATCCTCAGCTTAGCACCTACATGGATATGATGTAGTCATCACATGGACCACAAGGCTTTACTGTATTACTGATAATTATGAGATGACTCCGATTACACAGATTAAACCGTAGATGAGTATGGATCAAGAGATTAAGAGGCACACCCCCAGACCCCCCGGTTTCAAGAACTAGTCCTTTATGTTCATGATCTGTGATCAAATGTTATTGAGTAGTAGGAACCTTTCACTTGATGACAACATAAATATTTGTATAGGTAGTGAATTTTCATTATCTTATGTGAAATTTTCTCAGGTTTCTTTTATTAACTTGAAATCGAGAAGAGAATTGCTGCGAAGAAATACCTAAGGAATTTCGCAAAAATCCAACGAAATAGAACATTCGAAATTCGAGTAAATGTAAATAAATTTTTGGAAATCTTAGAAAATCTTAAGACTACAACTTTTTTGTTTTACTTTTTCAACTTTCTCGAAAGAAAATTAGAAGGAAATCCGAAGCAATCTTTTAATTATATTCTAAAAGAAAATCTACTGTACAAAAATTTGTCTTATGAGCCATTGGTAGCTTAGGGGACGTCTATTAATTACGTGAGACGTTTAGAGGGGGGAGAGGGTCGAGAAGAATCTCACCGAATTTCACGTGGGGGAGAGAGGGGTCGAGCAAATATCACGTAATTTTTTTTTCCGCCAGAAACTGTAAAATTGCAAGAGAATTGGGTTAAATTAAGAAGATAAAGCAAACAATCTCACGTGAGATTAGGGGACGGGGGATCGAGCCAAATCTCACGACATCTCACCAGAGGGGGGGGGGTTTGAAAAATCGCTAAAATCGCCTCACGTAATTAATGGACGTCCCCTTACACCCTCAAAAGCAGATGTGAAAAATTGCAAATTTATTTTCCCTGCCCACGGGCTGATTATTACCTGCAACGTTGGCATTAGTAACATTACAACTATGTTCTTTGGATGAACAATTGTGCAATTACTACAACTTCCACATATGGAAAGCCGCTATTGGGATGGATTATACTTTTACACAATGCTTTATGATTAGCTTCCTCAAATGATAAAGCCACGAGCCGCCACTGGTCTTTAATATCAAGAACATGGCGGCTCCATTACGTACAATAATATTGATGTTGTTTTGAGTTTAATTCTAAATTATTATCGTAAAACCGCGGTGAAATTATAATTTACAAAATAAAATACCAAACGAAGGCAAACGTTTGGTTTTAAACAAAACTTTCTATACCAACTATACGTGTTAGATTAACTTAATATTTTTCCGCGCGGTGGCGTTCATTTAATGTAAATCGCGAATAATCGAAGAAAACCAAAATTTTAATGTAGAAAATAAGTGAAAATAACGGAAAATTCGAATCATTTTCAATGATTTTATAACAAATATACTCTCAAATCAACTTTCTTGCTACAAATATTAACTTTTCACCTCTCTAGCTTACCAGAAGAAATGTAAAAGCTAAAATAATAAAATAAAGGGGGCGGGAGGGCATCCTCCGAAAACGGTGGGTGATGGGGGAAACGGAGGTCATATTCGGATTCAGGAGGTTAATTTATATAAGAATTTTATTTGCAGACCACTGTTATCAATCTCACGTGGGGGAGATGAGAGTTTCGGCAAATATCACGTAATTTTTTTTTGCATGAAACTGTAAAATTGCGAGAGAACTGGATTAAATTAAGTAAAATAAACTATTTCACCTGCGATTAGAAGGGCGGGAGGGGGTTAAACCAAATCTTACGACATCTCACGCGGCCCCTACTTATTTTATTTTACCAATTAAATCAAATAAAAAATTAATTAAATATGGAACCCGGCTTTCAGATATTTTTTTTATTCAAAATTTAATATTTTATAGAAAATTAAATTAAAAATACACAATTTTGGACTCTTCTGAATTTTGTCGCTGGGTGTTCGTCTTGCAAAACAATTTGTTCCATGCTCTATGGATGGAGTTCATATTTCTCCCAATTACTTTTTCTAATTTCTTTTGGCTTTGACAATGGTTACATAAGCTTCTATGTAGAATACATGTCAATTACGATTTTGATCATACAGAGTGGTGCAACATAAAACTAATGTTTGCAAAGCGGAAAAGTTGTTAAAAGTTTAGAAGGTAGTTACAGTGACATTTAGCTTATTGTGAATGTCTGGGTTTCAAACCTAATGCACCGGACTATTAATAGGAACGAACTCGGAAACACTATTATTTCAGTATCTACTTTAATTGTGTCTTCTATCTTTTTAAATTAAATTTTTTAATTTGTTTATTTTTCAATTATTTCATTTTCTAATTAAGTTTTTACACTTAAACTTCTCTCTAATTGCTAGTTCTTACCTCTTGCTCGATAATTTAGTGTCGGGGCTTATTTGCATTGGAAGGGTGTTTCTTACTATATCGATTTAGTTTTGTGGCCGATATTGACTAAATTTTAATTAATTTAATTCAATACTGTAATTTTGGTCAAGCATTTATTTTATTTTAAACAAACTCAAGCTCGGATGCGATTGTACAAAGAGTTAGGTATGCATAAAACATAAAAAAAATCGCCAGCTTAATTTGATTGTATATTATTGATTTCGGATGGATTTTTTAGTAGCTTCAACCCCTGAAGTAGTAGTAATATAAATGTCAGTTTCTTGAAGTTTAATAAAAATAGAACTGTCTAAGGATGTTGTCTACCTTTCCAAAGGGCAATTTTGAACTAAAGATATCCGAGATAAAGGATACTCCAACAATAGGATGTAAAATAACTGACAAGGTTTTTTATAGTGGCTACTGTCAAATTTTGTTTCTATAGCTCCGCTGCAATTATACACGTCCAAGTCAAAAAGTCGCATTTTTATTGGCTTGGCGAGTGACATGAATAAGGGAAATTATTTTTTAATTTGGTTTTTAAAATCCAATTACTAATTGATTTTTTGTTTGTTTCAGGTATGGTTGGATTAGTTCAATTTACCAAGTGCGGTTCGTCTTGATCTTCTCGATTCTACATTAAGAAATTTCTAAAATTAAACCAGCAATGCTTTGTAAGAGGTAAACGAACTGTCAGTTCGGTCGTTTCATAGTTTTTATTATGCCATCACTAAATGTTTTATTTCATTAATTGGGAAAAATTCTTGGTTGGCCACACGAATTTCTGGCAATTTAACTGTTTGCTTTGTGATTGTTGAGTGGGAACAATGAGGTGTAAACATTTTGTATCAGATTTAGAAGCTTGAGTCTTAACATTTCTCTGCTTTAAATGAATGAAGTAGGCCATTAAAGCCTAAAGGGGTATTCATTAACTATAGTTTAGTAGCGAGGTCATAATATATTGCGTACTTTGCGTCCAAAGTGGAATAAGTAATTTTGGTGGTTATTAGAGAAATTCGTTACCGTAATATATTTTCATCCTTTCAGGAAGTTTCCAAAGGTATCGTCTCATAACTCTGATATAAACTTAATCGGTTAATCCTTATGCACTCCAAAAATTACAAACTAATTATCGTAATGTTTCCCTAACAAAATTAGAACTTTTGTGAGGACTTTATATTTAGTTTCTACATTCCACTTCCCAAACACCTTCATACTAAACTCGTGTTGATCGATGGTCCTCCAGAGTGATGTGTCGACCAGAAAAACACTTATGTAAAATTTAACAGAGCTTAAGAACTTAATTGTCACTTATCCTGTATATTCCGGTTTTTTACAAATAAAAAAAAACGAATCAATAGGTAAGTATATCGAAAATAAAATAGAACAAACTAATACCAAATACAACTACCTCTTTCAATTTTTCGAGAACGACTGCCCGTGCGTTTATTTGAAATTCACATTTAATTATTGAATATTTAAAATATCTGAATATATATTTTCATTTATTCGTAACCACAATAAACTAGGAACAAAAGCCTCAACCTGTATATTTATACCAATTCTCTTTTTGCAATTTTATTGTTTGTAATTAGTCAATTTTAGTTATGAAACAAAAAAGCGCAATTTTGTATAATTTAAAACAGCAATCAATATTTTTTGCCTGCACTTTACAAATTTGATTGGTTCGTAATTATTCGTTACATATATTTTCTGCAATAATGAATATTACCATAATTTCTGTTTACACATAATTAGAACATATGCATTTACAACAAAGCACTTGGTTACTGTTTTTTTTTTAATTCAAAATCATTATCAAAATTATAATCTCATTATGGTTTTCCAATTTTGACAAAACGAATTTTTATTAGTAGCACAGTAACTAAGCAGTTGTGGGCGGTAGGACAATCATATTGATTGTGCTACTAGCCGGCATACAAAAGTGATTATATTGAGCGCCAGATGAAATTAATAAAACAAAAAAGAAATAGAGAGCTGCCTTATTTTATTGCTAACGGGTAGCAAATTAAGGTTTAATTGAATATTGAGACAATCCAATAACAGTCAGTGCCGGATCAAGTTAATTTCAGCGCCGGGTTAAGATTAGGTAAATGGCGCCTAATGGTCGGTTAAATTCATACCAAATGGTCCTGGCGCAAATCCTGAATCCCACTTTGGGATTGCGCCGATGAACAAAATTCATCATATTGATAAACAAAATTCATAAATATGATTTTTTCATCAATACTATGAATTTCTTTCATAGTTGAATTGATGAACTTTTGATTTACTTATTTTTTCAGTGTACAATGTACTTATTCTCCAAAAGTAATAATAGTCTCTTATTAAGTAGATCAATCACAGAACATATACGCAAATTTTCAATTTTTGAAACCCGGGGTCTGGGGGGGTGTGGAACACCTTCCAGTACACCTAAACCAAATTGGTCCCAGAATCTAGCTTGCTATAAATTTTTCCAAATGTCTTTTGTAACCTAGATTCAGTAATGCCCAGTGGAAAAGTGGAATCACAACTTTAAAACTGGAATCGAAATCTATTTGCTATTTGGAATATGTTCGGTAGAATGTACACCCATTTGTGTTTTTTAACACACTTACAGGTATACTGGAGGGTGTTCCACACCCCCCAGACCCCCCGGTTGTAAAAACTGAAAACTTGCATAATTATGTACATGTTCTGTGTGATAGCTGTTATTTTTTGCTGAAACAGCAAAAATAAGTGAAAAATTAAGCAACAAAACGGAAAATTCGATCATTTTTAATGATTTTTTTTACAATTTCAGGGGACAAATCTTTGCTCGAATCAACTTTCTTGCTACAGATATTAACTTTTCACCTCTTTAGTTATCCAGAAGAAATCTAATGGTTAAAATAATTGTTAAAAAAATAATAAAATAGATTGGGAGATCCCCTGAAAGCGGTGGATGTTGGGGGAAAACGGAGGTCATATTCGGATTTAGGAGGTTAATTTACATAAGATCAGGGCTCGAAAAAACAATTTGATATGCAGACCTGTGTTATCATTAGGGGACGTTCATTAATTACGTAGGTGTTTAGTGGGTCGAGCCGAATCTTACCCAATCTCACGTGGGGAGTCTTGGTAAATATCACGTAATTTTTTTTTCGCATGAAACTGTAAAATTACGAGAGAATTGGTTTAAATTAAGTAAAATAAACAATTTCACGAGAGATACATACAGCAGATTAGAAGGGGGGAGAGAGGGTTAAACCAAATCTTACGACACCTCACCAGGGGAAGAGGGGGTAGAAAAATCGTCTCACGTAATTAATAGCCGCCCCCTATTTATTTTACTTTACCAATTAAATCAAATAAAATATGAATTAAATCACAATTTGTGACTTCTCGCTTAGCGTTTTGTGAGTTATTAATTTCATATGTAGCCGCCGTTCTGATATTCTTTTATTCAAAATTTAAAATTTTATAGAAAATTAAATCAAAAACGCACAATTTTAGAGCCTTTTGAATTTTGGTGCGACGGCTTCATTGTACCGATAACTTACCTACCATCAATAATGATATGATACATAATTTTTATAACTTGCCATCCACAATAAAAGAGATTTTAAATCCCACGTAAATGGTTTTTCGCCTTTTAATTATAGCAGCTTGTAGAGTTCTTAAAAAAATAAACCGATTTTGTTAGTTTATTGGGCTTAACATGTATACTAAGTCCGTTACCCTAGGCTACTCTGTTGGGTTAAAAACTTATAATGTACAAGCTGGATTAATCTTGGTGTAAATGGAGAAAAGCCATTTAAGTGATTGCCATTCAGCTTGTAGAGTTCTTAAAAGAAGTGAACCAATTTTGTCAGTTTATACATTGATCAGCATTGATATGACGAAGTAATCAATGACATTAAATGTAAAAATAAAGAATTTTAATTAACATAATATTATGATAGCTGTCAATAATAACCCAATTAAGAATAAAAATTGAAAATGAATAACATGACCGCCTCAAGTTGTTCCCAGTTTAGTTATTTGAGTAGTTTGGTGTTTTATTGTTTACGACGGACAAACCCGGATACATAAACTGGTATATTATTGAAGGCATTGCACTGAACTGCATCGAAAAGCCATCGTCCAAGCTATATTTTCGTTTGAGATGCACGGTTTTCGAGATGTAGGTTATCAATAATATTTTGAAATTGGTAAAAATTGGAAAAATTTACAAACCAAATCGAGAAAATATCAAAATTTATTGTTATTTAACTCAAAACTTGGCCGCATGAAAGAAACAGACAGTTATGGGTGGATAAGTTTTCCAACGTGGCTTCCTATTCTGTAGCATTTCTCAATTTATATCGTCTACACCAACTTGTTTATTTACTTTTCTCTTTTCTTCTTCTATTTTGTATGTTTCGAAAATTGCAGCTAAAATCTGATTATAAATATAAATTTGACTTAAATGCAAATAACTCCATTAAAAAGGAGAAACGGGGAAAATTTATTATTCAAGTCACTTAAAAGCATTAACTCGATATTATACCATACAAATTGTATTATTCAGAAAACTAATTTGGAAATTTACATTAGCACTAATCTAACGTAACTTTGCATCCAATGTAGTAATGGTGTAGTGCACATCCAATGAAAACCATAAACTGATTTGTTATCAGGACTCTGCAACAAACAATAACGACGAGTGTACGTATGCCAAGCACATGCACGAAACAATTTATGCAACAGGAAGTTTGTTAATAAATAAAAAAAAAAAAATAATGACGAGGTGGATGATTTAATTTTTTATTAAAAAACCACTTCTATGTAAATGTTGTTCCATATACATAAATAGTCTTATGTTTTATTTATATATAAGTTCACAATACAACAAATGTCAAGATAAATTTCAAAGGTGAAGTTGAATAAACTTCTATTTTTAAAAATCTTGCTGCTATTTTAAATTATCCTCGCCCATTATCATGACCCATCGTCACCCCAAAATGTTTTCGAGCCCCAAGTTGTTATTAAGCAGTTAAGCAATTTGTCAGAAATCAATTTAAAAATGTTTTATCGTGTTTTATGCTAATTTTGGAAAGTTCATTTGCCAAGCTCGAGTTACAGGTTGATCGAGTGTTAGTTAGTGCGTAACGACAACGCATTCGAATTGTCACAAGTTGAAAGCGAATGAGTGTATAGTTTGTGGTGTTCATGCATCATTCTGTCCGGAAAAGCTTAAGCTTCACCTCATTTTTGGCAATAATGTACGTCTTGGGTGTAAATGACTTGAAAATTAATTAACCCTTGATTCGGGTAAAAAATTCGGAATAACTTTTCCTTTGTAATTTTCCGGTATCGAGTTGTATTCAAGTTTTAAATGAAAATTTTTCTTCAAGTTTTTAGGTACCATGTGGGCGTGGAAAAGCTTTATTATTAAATCTAGAAAATAGAACTTTTCAAATAATAAGTTTGGAGCTTACACGTACACTACTAGAATGTAGGGTTGCGGTTGGTTTGCATAAAAAACTTTAATGTTCCCTCATTTTGGCCCTTTCAACCAAAAACATATACAATTAATTTTCTCTATTTATGTAATAAGGATAACACGAAATGATAAATGAAAAAGCATTTAAATAACTGCGACGGCAAAAAATGAGCAGAAGGCGAATTTTGTGCGACTAAAAGGAGTAAAACGGAAACGAGAAATCATCAGAATCTCGAGAATCTGTTGCTTTTCTATTTCCTCGTCCTTGATATTTAGCTGAAAGCCGTATACATGATGTTTTCATGAAAAACATCAGAAAAGTTCAAGTGTAATTTTCGCGACGCCGACAATATATAAAATTATTTTATCCTTTTTTGAAATTGTTGATATTAAGGTCTTTTTAACAATTAAATTGTCTGACGTTTCGTGTCGTTTATTGGCACATTTTCAAAGCTACAAGTTAATAAATTTAAAAATTTTAAAAAATTAAAAGATTTTATAAAGGTTTTTTCAAAAAAGGATAAAATAAAAGGTCAACAATATTTAAAAATTATAAAATTATTTTATCTTTAAATTTATTATAAAACATAAAAAATAACATACACGGTCTGGATAAATTAGTTTCCAGATCGTTTTTCTACATCACATTTTATTGAAATTCTCTTCTGCGATGGAAATTTAATGAATTTTATTATGAGGAATTTAAACAAGGTTTATTCTCGATATTTCTATTACTACATATTTTTCTTTTTTCTCATTAAAGTTTTCAATTGGATTTCATTTTGATTTTAAAATTGAGCGAAGCGTAGCCATCTGATTAATAAGATGTAGTTCTGCAGGTTTTAAAAAATTCCTATTTTAGCTACGTCTTAACGCATACGACAGGTTTGCGTAGCTCTGACGAATTTCTAGTGTATACCTCAATTTGCATCGTAACAAGACTGCCATTCGCACTAACCGATAAATCAAGATCATACAAGTTGTACACACATCTACGGGCTTTCTATCTTGTTTTGGATTATTGATGGTGACAATATCTAACAATTTATTATCTCCGTGCAAACACAAACAGTATAACTAAAGAACGTGCAAAGCCATTGGTTTCTGTTTTCAGCAGATTATACATAATCAGCAATGTTCCACGGATATTAGGGAGCGGAGGTGTAGCTGGGCGCCAGATGAAATAACAAAACAAATGTGTAATCTGTAATAAGTAGCAATAAAACTACAAAAATAAAAGTAGGACTTGAAAGAATTGTTGAAATGAAAAATATCTGAATAGTTAAATGCAAATAAGAAAAGTTTCGTATGCTGCGTTACATTGTAACAATCTTTAGGATGTACGCGTGTGGTATTGCATTAAAATACTCCCACGATTCTCGAATACGTTGAAAATCGATAGCGACATCTGTGTTTCGGTACACGTACTAATATTGGTTACACTTGGCTAAATTTTATATTTTCCGTTCTTTCTCACAATAAATACATATTTACCGAGCGATTATTAAATTTATATCATTTTCACATTTCCGAAGGATTACCTTGCTAATTCAAAAATTATTACTTTTAAGTAAATACCGATTTTTGCCTATTTTTACGACCAATTCGATTTATTTTGTTTATTTTTAGTTGATGCATTTTCACTAAGCTGTAAGCTTCGGGGCTATCATATTACATTCCGTTGGTAATCCTACAATAAATTTAATTTCAAATAATCGTATTACATTTTTGGTTCATTAAAAAATAGTAGGCATTCGAATATTGCAGGAATCGCATTTATTCTAAATTTATATCCAAAATTATTTCATACTTACAAATGGTTTATTTAAAAAATGCGAAAACTGGAGCGGAATTCTCAACGAGGAAACCACATGTGTAGTACCACATAAGACGGTTATTTGATCACACTTTTTTCTAGTTTTACACAAAAAAACAAGAATCGCAATGACGCTTCGTTAACACGAATATACAGGGTGGTGGTGCTCTTACGGTAATTCTAAAACTTTCCACATGTTGTAATTTTTTTACCAAATTATTTTTCCTTCATACAAACAACAAGTTTAGGTTTCGAAACGGTGGGTTTACATTGTTTCATATTGAAGCTGCGTTTGGGTTTTGTTCCTTTTATCGAAGTGCTTTACCTGCAAGCGGGCAACGGTGAGGTAAATAAATATGGGGAAAATGTCTACACAATTGCTTCGCGAGCAAAACTTTTTTCTGAGACCGTAAAAGCTTTGCAAGGATTTATAAAATTAATAGCTGCAGCAGTTTAGCATCTACAAACTTCGTTTAAAAACGATTTTGTATAAAAGCTGTTTAAAATTTAAACGCCGTATTAAACTTTACCGAGCTTTCGCGTTAAAACTAGCACCCATCTATTACAACTACCAAGTAGTGTATTGTAGATGTTTATAAAAGCTCTATTAGTTGCTTTTGTGTAATTCACGCCTGCATGACTTTTTCTTTTACGTTATAACATGTTTTTCCTCCCAACAGAGACGCACTCACACAAAAATATATTCGGACTCATATTTTAATAATGTAAATTTGCTCACGTAAAAATCGCTTTTACACTAATACTTATCAGACACTTTTTGTTGCAAATTTCATTCCTTTCATTGTTGTTTATATAAATTTTTCCATTTCACGCACCGTTTCCGAGATACAGGGACAGATACAGTGAAAAATGTAAATTAAATATTAATCGTTTGTTAGATATGATTGTCTAACGTGGAATCCGAACATCGGCACAAATAAGCGAAATATAAACCAATCTTGTTTCTTAACCGATTTCAAAAAACGTTTTAAATTTCAAATAATATTTTGAAGAACTCCGTCGACAAAAAAATGTTTTCGTAATAATATTATTGTAGTTCAAAAACACCGAAACATTGTAAATTCTTATATTTGATCTACCTCCTTTGTCACATTGAATTATGTTTTCTCAAAAATGCGTAGAATGAATGAGTCAAGTTACTTTCCCTGAATGTAGATTCTCACTTTAGTTGAAATTCTTTTATTGGTTTAACTTTTATGAGCAGTTAAAGTATACAACTGACATATTATGATGCTTTATTATCCAAGTTTAAATCCATTATTTATACTGATTTTATTATTAAATTATATGTATAATGTAAAATATAGTTGCTATTAAACACTGAAAGATAACAATCATAAAGGTTTTGAACAGGTTTTAGGAAAAAAATTTTGGCATTTTGAAAACTAGACAATATTTGGGAAATACACTCCCAAATACACTTGGGAAATTCTGTGGTCGGCACTTAGAAGGTCATAATCAAGGGGTAAATATCTCAAAATAATTTAGTACACAAGTCTCGGAATTCTAATGATTTCCACAGAATTTCAAAGATTCTCATTTCCAACATGGGGGGAGGTAAGGGAGTAACTATCCCCCCCATGACCCATCAAAACGAATAAAATCATTAAATTATACCTATAAAATACACCTAAATTCTTATTAAAAAATTTGTATATATAATTTGTATTTAATTTTTTTTGAGATTTCCTTGGTTTTATTAAGATTTTCCGAGATTTCTTAAGATATATTAGAATTTTCTACATTTTTTCGGATTTCTCATTTCTATATTTCTATTATTATTTATAATTTCGTAAAATCTTCATGGATTTCATGAAATTTTCTAAGATTTTAAACCTCTTTGAGATTTTGTGGAATTTCCCTGAATATCTTCAGATTTTTCTTTACTAGTACACAGGAGTTTTCTAACGATTTCTCCTCAGTTTGTTGCTGGGAAACCGAGGAGATATCGTGATTTTTGTTAAGAATACTCCAGTTGAGCTTTATTTTTTAGCTTTTTAAATTTTCTGAGATTTCCTTGGCCTTCCTAAAATATTCTGAATATTCTAAATTTCCTCGAATTTTCGATTTTCGTAGTTTGCCTGGCAAGGGCGGCCGGAAGACAGGAGGATAACGGTGTATCTAACCCCCCCCCCCCCTGATGACAGAAACCACCAAAATCTACAAATTTTTTTTTTAATTCCAAAAATATACCGAAATTATTATCAAAATATATTTATTTACCCTTTCCTCACCAGCCTCATTAACCCCCTACGTGAACTTTGCCTAGATCCGCCCGTGATTTTCAAACTAGTTTTAATCTAAAGAATTTCTATGATTTCCAAGGAATTCCAGAGAATTCCAAACAAGTGTACACAACATTTTTAAGATAGTTACCCCTTACTCTATTTATTTTTTTACTGAGGGGAATCACCGGGAAACAAAATTCGGTAAATCTAAAAAATCTTAGAAATTAGGAAGAAATTGTAGCGAAGGAAAACTTAGGTCATCCGAGAAAATTCCAGAAAGTTTTAAATAATCTCAGGAAATTCAAGGTAATCTCTTGGTAATTAAAAATTTTGAAATCTGGTACAAGATCTCATAAATACTAATCATTTATTAAGAAGCTAGACGTTCTCTTAATTGGATGATTTCTACGAAGATTAGATTTTCTAATGGAAACTAGTCCAGAAATTTATGTTGCGATTCCTTCTTTTGATTTTTTTTTCAATGAGTATTTTGCGAAAGATATCTTGGATTTCTTCAAAATTCATTTGAAAATATGATATAGAAGGGATTACAGACATAAATGTATGGCTTTTTATAAACATTATTATTCTTTGAACCGAAAGAGAGGTGACTCGCTGTGGAATATTGGTGTACAAGTAAGAACTCCAATTGTCCGAACTCCAGTTATCCGAATCGCTTTCAGAATTTCAGAAAAAAATTCGCAAAATAATGATTCGAGAACATTATTGTGATTAATTCTAGTAATTAAAAACTCATTTTCTTTAAAAATAGCTTATTTTTCCCATTTTCAACATACATGCAGTAATTAAAAATTAAAATAAACATTTTTTTCGGAAAAATCCATTTATACGAATTTTTGTTTATCCGAATGGAGTCCGGTTCCGCTTGATTCGGATAATTGGAGTTCTACTGTACTAGGAATAGCAAGGGCATTCATTAATGCATAGCTTTTTATAATATAATATAATATGCAATCGAGTTGGGAGTTGGGAGAGTAGACCTGCTGACCTCTAAGTAGAATATTATGTTAAAATTTCTAAAACTGATTTTCAAACTGTACTGAAATTTAATCAGCTTGTTAGCTATTACAAAATTAGCCTTTGAGTACAAAAAGTAAAAACTTTAGGTGTAAATCCGGGGAGTCTTAGTGAGAGGGGGGGGGGGAATACTCTGCGGTGCACCTATTACTCGAATCACAGATCTTTTAAAACTGATTGTTAACGTTCGTTGAGTTTCAGATTCCTCATTATGAAACTAGCATTTAAGCAGGCACCAAAAGTATAAAATGTAAGTGTGAATCCGGGGGGTCTGCGGGGTATGGAATACCCCTCAGTGCACTAATTTTCGGTCCTTAAAAGTTTGAGATATAATTTGAAACAAACCAAAAACTTGCGTGCGCAGAGAAAATTTTGAAAATTAAAATATACTTTTTTCAGGAAAAATTGAAAAAGTTTACTTTGTCGAAGTTCAAGTGTTACTTTTCGTAAATCCAATTGTTTTTAAAGAAAAAAGGATCCAAAATACGAGGTTTTACGGATTTTACTCTCTTAAAACAGAGACAAAAGTGGTTACTTTCTCCCGAAAACTTTTCTCTCTCTTCCCAATTTCCAGCCAATGTTTTGCCGAATCGAAATTAGTATTAACCAGCAATCGAAAAATTGACTTGAAAATTATATATTGTTAAGTTAAGTCATAATAAATTTCTACACTCATCCGCCACGATTGGCGTTACAAGCGCGGAGTTAGCAGATGGCTTAATGCCGAGTTGAATTCGTCTGAGAAAATATCAAACAATCATTCTGGTTCGAGAATGTTTACTCTGGTGGTCAACAAATTTATTTTTAATTATTTACAAATTTCTTTTATGTTCAATTTATTTAAAGGATAATTTCTATTATAATAATAATTTATTATTGTTCTATTAGTAGATTTCTCTGGATTTTTCTTTACTACTTCTCATCTCATTTAAACTCATCGCCTTTTAAAATAAATCTATAATATTCCCAGGATTTTTTCGAATTTCCAGGATATTGTTAAAATATAACAATATCATTCCTCTGGACTTCCGGAAATCTTTTAGATTAGATTTTTAGAAGAAAAAGTTTCTTGCCAATGATATCAATCACAGAAAATGTACTTAAATCTTCGGTTTTTGAGACCGGGACCATCCAATACTTTAGTAATTGCGTTCAAAAGGAAAACTTTTATTGTAGTAGGTAACCGTCCACTGGGAAAAGTAACAAAAATTACATTTTTTCAATCCCCATTGAATTTTGATATTTAATTTTGTAATTTTATTTTAAATTTGTAAATATTTTGAATTTTGCTGGTTTTCTCGCCAACTAGTTCAGCTTGCAGAAGCTAGGTGGGGAGGCCGGGTCAGAATCCGATTTTGTCTGGTAATTAGCGAATTGTGTATTTGCGGGAATAAATTTAATTGTCCCAGACTTAGATAAGGATTGGATTTTTTGGATGATTGGGATTGAATTTGAATATTTGGAAGAATATTTGTTTAAATGATAATAAAATCTTATACTTTTAAAGAAAATTTGCGACGATTTTCGCCAAAAGAATAACTAATGGTGGTTATGTGGGTCTCGGTCCGGCTCTGGGATCTAACCAATTATTTTTATTGGTTCGAATAATTTCGGTCAATAAAAAATGCTATTTAATATTGTAGCGAAACCGCAGGACATTATTAGCACCTAAATATTTTATGGTAAATATAATTGCGCTTCATAATAACATCCTAACTCTATTATTATTCTATTTCCTAGAGGTTGATTTGGCTTTTCCATTTTCATAAACCAACATGTTGGATTTGAAACGTAAAGGAAATGTTTGCTCATCTTCCGCATTAAACTTAAATGTCAAAACCTTATTAGTGCTCCAATTTAAATTCAAATATGTACCAAACTTTCGCCTTTTTTTTTCTAAAAAATTCATAATATCTCTTGAACACTTTTGAAAGCTTTATTAAAAATTCTGTTTAAAAATAAGAATAGTCGAACTAAAAATTCCCCAATTTAAATTGTAGCAGACAGCCAGATGTAATATGTGACATTACTGGCACAAAAAGAATAAAGCAGATAAACGGAAGATTGATGTTGAGCGACGCATCCAACAACTCCGTAAAGTTGTCACTTAAATACCGGAATACTGAGGAGCCTGAAAACGCAATTTTTCTCTCCATGTAAAATATTAATTGAGTTACAAGTTTCTATTTTAATTTTCAATTTTTTTGCGTTTTGTAAATTTTGATAAATTTACGCTTTTCTTTGACAGCGACAAAACAAAAATTATGAATTAAATTTTTGTGATGTGGGTGTCATAGGGTTGAACTTTTTGTATTAATTATGAGTCGTGATAAATAAACATCACTTTCGGTTGGCTGTTTCTGGGTTTCGAGTGCTGTTAATCTCAGGTTTAATTTTCTCAAAATATAAAAAGTTCTCTCATTGTGTTCGTTCGTTCGCCGTAACACTGAAAAATTACCCTATTCATTGTTTATCATACTTCCCGACGCCCATCCGTTATTATTACCAGATCAATTGAAGATGGTCATAATAAATAAGTCGAAACTTACCCTCTGTCCGCTTTATTTGCAATGTATACATTTGTATGATACCTACAATGGCAGTGTAAACACAGCGACGATTAAGCTGTGCGATTCAAATTTCAAGTACCACTAGAGAATTTGTTTTGTAAAACCCGAAAGGAAAATCGATAGCAGAAAATGTTTCCACCGTTCTTTCTGTTGATTTTTGATATTTGGTTCCATTATCGAAATGGCGGATAAGTGTTGATGTTCCAGACGAGACGTTCGTTCTCTTTGTAGTTATTAATGTTTTCTCAAATGCATCCAACGTTGTGGATTCTTAATGGTGTTAACTTTACATTATAAATCGAAAACAACTAGCAGATTTTAAAGGAAAACATTTATCACTTAAATAATTCAATAACGAAAAACAATCAATCCTTTTGACAAGAACGTATGGATTATCCAAATATTGGCAACGTTTGAAATGTTTTTCTTGCCGCCAACCAAAAGATTGATTATAAAGGGATTAAATCCGTTAATGCTTTGAATATTAAGAACATTTTACTTATTTTTATTGTTTCACATTTTTGTCTCGCTTGAACTTAATTATAAGCTTTCAATTTGTGACTGAAGCTTAAGTGAGGCGGTTACCGAGTCCTCGAATACCGAGTGCATTTAGTAATGATAATCTAGGCCACGTGCCTCTTGATTGTTTGCTATCATCGGCTGCATCTAACAGATCGTATGAGAAATAATATAATGTTTGGCACGAGTTACCAATGACAGATGAGTTACATCAATTATATAATGGGCTATAAGCCAAAACACGTGCTTTGGACTGTCATAAATGAATGTAGCCTTTATATTTACTGAAAGTAACATTGTGTTGGGCTTTTGTCAGAGCCGGATTTAGGGGGGATGCTAAGGGGGCTGCAGCCCGGGCTTCCAAATTTTTAGGGGCCTCAAAAAAATTGAAGTAACAAATTTTAATTCACCAAAGTGAAATGTAATCAAACAAAATTTAATGATTTAATCATCAGAAACAAAATTTTACATTTTTGATCTAAGCGACTTTGAAATATCTAAATTTTTTACCTGCGATGCATTTTGTTAAAACATGCAAGGCCGAGGGGCCTCATATATCCTTAATCCGGATCTGCACAGTTACTCTTAAAAGAACTCGGACACTGCTATGTTACCAATGTAAATTGAACATTTTGAAGCCGCCGTTTTTCATAAACTTTTTAGAGAGTTTTTCTTGCAAATTTCATTCCCTTCAATTTTATTTTACGCATTTTTTTATTTTGTCGCACGGTTTTTATACAATACAAGATTTCATAAAATGCTAACAATATGGTCATCTATATCTCGGAAACGGTGCGACAAAATAGAAAAATGTATACAAACAAAATTGAAAGTAATGAAATTTTCAACAAGAAATGTCTAAAAAGTTTTAGCTGTAAAGGCGATTTTTATATGTCAAAAAACGGTTTCAAAAGGTGCAATTTACTTTGGTAAATTGTTGCATAACTCAAATACGGTAGATCGTAGAAAGTTGAAGTTTTGTTTCTAGTTGAGCACCTCATATTTTTGGTTGCGATTGTCCGTGCCAAAATGGCATTCATTCATGACGCGCACAAATAGATTAACGAGATTCCTGTACAATCATTCTAAAAATGACAAGCAAGTCATGTGGTGTTTACATAAGATTTTTTAATAAAGTAAATCGCCTATAAGAAATTTGATTCAGGGTCCAGAAACAAATACAATTGCTGGTACACTGGAGGGTATTCCATACCCCCCAGACTCCCCGGTTTGAAAACCCAATAGTGTGTGTATACTTTTTGCGATTTATTTTTGTAATAAAAAATTTTCACTGTCAGGACAAATACATTTATACGACATTTGTATTCAATTTATACCCTCAGTTTAATAAACGAAAGGTGTTGGAGCATATTCACACATCATGTACCGTAAAATTCGCACCGGGGGTCTGGGGGATGTGGAACACCCCTCAGAACATATTAATTGTAAGACCTTTTAGAAAGTTAAATTCTTGAAACGGATAATCCTTTAACTATAGTAATTGCTGGTGCACTCAGGGCCCCCGCTACCATATGTGCAAAGTGTGCAATACACACGGGCGCCATCCTTTAGGGGCGCCAAAACTCAGGGTCTAAAAAAAAATTTGCAAAAGAAACAAAAAACAAAAATTAATTTTAAATTAAAAGTTGAGAAATTAAATATGATTAGGTATAAATACATACGAAGGGGCCTTAAGGGGCGCCTAAATCCTTTTTTGCACACAGGATCCAGTAGCCCTTACGGGGACCCTGGGTGCACTGGTACAAATATGAAACTGAGGAAGGTATGAATTGTATACAAACGATGTGTAGATGTATTTGTTCTGAGAGAATCAAAAGTTTTCATCAACGTTCACACATACACACACACCTTTGGGTTTTCAAACCGGGGGGTCTGGGGGGGTATTCCATACCCCCCAGTGCACGTTTCTTTTTATCCCACAGAGTAGGAATAAGATGTAGGATTGTCCTCCCAGATAAGGACGGTCATAATACCACTAAGTTTCAAATTCCACAGACTCCGATTGAAGAAGGGAAGTGAATTTATCTGGCATTCTAAATTATCTATAGAAATATACCTATTATAATAGAGACTTCGTATTTGTGTTTTAAACTACTGAATCAAATTTAACCAAATTTTTTGTGGGTCTTCAATGGACCATGAGGAGTGTTTATGTAACATAGAATGTAAAAAAAATTGAGAGGAGAGCGAAATCTCACGAATTAGGGACTAGTAACGAGCAAAATATTGTCAACAGGTGGCGCGACCAATCAAATTGAAACCCGAGCGAAGCCGGGCGGTCAGGTAGTATTTTTATAAAATTTAGAATTGGGAAGGTAATTACTCATCTGTTGTTTTCTAGAAAATTTTTTTGACTCGACTACGCCTCGTTAAATATTCAAAATTTCACTTTTTTTCTAGTAACATAAATAGCTATTATTAAAGTCACTGTATAGTTATTACTTAGAATCAGACTTAAAGAGGATAAAGTCTTTAGTTTATATATGGAAATTGAGGTAAACCATTGACTATAGTAGTTATCAAGACACGCAGCCATATATGTTTTAATGCAATACTAAATTGTCGCGACAACTAGATGGCGCTAATTTTCAATGTAAATCCTCATTAACAATTATTAATCTCGCGATCCATTCTGTTAGAACGTGTGGACTGTATAGTGCGCGGAGTGCGTCCGAGTGAGAGGGACATAGAATTTACAATTCTTCCATATGGCTGCGTGTCTTGATAACTACTATAGTCAATGGGTAAACTAAAGTTTTACTATCCCAATCTCCATGAAAACCCAAACTCCTTTACAAATATTCTTTTTGCAAAAAACTGGATGAAAAGGTAAATGAGGCTGGGAAGGGGGGGTAAAATGTAGTAATTTTGTTGAGATTAGCAGGGAGGGGGGAATTAATTTCCAAAATTCATTCAAACGTCATACTTTAAAATATTGAATTTCGAAAATTGTGGTCGTCTGCATTTTAAATTTTGAAATCCAAAAAGTTTGAATTTTGAAATTAAAAAAATTTTAAAGGCACTAAACAGTAGGTGTAAACCAGGGGGTCTGGGGGTATTCTGCACGCTTTTATTATATTCCCCAATCGCTATGCCCAACACAAGAAACTAGACTACATCATCTATTTAACCTCTCAACCTAGTCCTCAATGGTCAGAGGGTCCCGAAAAGAGAGAACATAAAATCGTAAAATAAAAGTCAAATTCTGACAAAATAATCCAAAAATTGGGCCTTCAATGCTATTAGTTACACTCGAATATCAGAGGCCCGAAAATTTGCTAGAGCCTAGGGCCCAACCCAGTTGGGTGTCGTGAAAACTCTCACCGGGGGAGGGGGGGTCTGGGGGGGGTGTTTCTAATAATATCGCAGAAGAAGATTATATCCTTTTAATCCTTTTACACATTTTACATTTGATCTAAGCGCGGTTGACCTTGAAAAATCAAAAATTCGCGTCTGCGGCGCATTTTATTGAAACTTGCAAAACCAACGGGCCTAAAAGATGGCAAATGATTTTTTTGTAAAATTAATTTCTGAAAAGCGGCTGTTCCGATCTTACAAAGGTTCCCCTCGTTAGAGAGACCAATCGAGCATACAAAGATTAAATAATTTAAATTAAAAAATCTTGAAGTTGTAATAGTGAAAAATTTGAAACTGCTAGATTAATTAATTACATTATCTTAGTAGAATAGTCTCGGTTTCGTCGCAGGTGAGCGGAAGATAATGTCGGGATTAAGGATTTTTTGTGTAAATCCCACAACACCACTGAATAAGTTAACTGGAACACGTCCACGTAAAATTTGCCAAGGAACTAAAATCTTTCTTTAAAGTAAATAAAGCGAAAAGTTGAACGTGAATATTTACAAAGGAAAGTTTGTTTTAATTATTTTAACATTTGTTCACTACACTTAATTTAAAATTTACTCAAAGCAATTTCCATGTTTTTGTAAAATTTTACTTGTTAACACATAAAGGTTTTCACGTTACTTAAACTTGATGGTATTAGCTACGTCAGGGCAATTTCAATTTTCACTCTCGATAAATAATTCACATGGTTTAATTTAAAAAGTTTAAATAATAATTACATTTCGGAAAATAGATTTAAAATATTAGAGAATAACTGGAACAATTTCGTTAGGAAATGGAAAAGCAAAATGATACTTGACGTGAGTGTAAGAAAAAAGTAAATTGTTTTGTATCGAAAATCGAAATTACGCGAATTGGAGCAACAGATTGAATTTACATATAAATAGAGTACGGAACTTTATTTTAGCGTGTAAAAGAAAATCCATACAAATAGTTACCTACGTAATTTTTAGCAAATTGCTTGGCGGGGGTTTCCCTAATTGATTTTATAGTTTTTTCCCGATGACGCGGCCGCCGCAGACTTTCTTTCGATTCAATTAGGGTAATTAGATTGTATGTATCGTATATTTCAAATTAACGGAGCACTTCGTCACCTGAAAGTTTTCCCTGCTACTTAAATGAGCTTGTAAGTTTTCTCAAAGTGTGTAATATTCCAGTTTAATTAGAAAATTAACATACGTAATATATTTATTTTATTAGTCATTTGTATAACTACCAATTAATTACACGAAAGTTAGGGGAGTTTCCTATGAGCCAAGTGGGTGGAAAGACGGAATAATTTGTGCTTTACGTTAGTTTGAGCTTTGTTGGACTGTGCACCATTTGCGCTCACTAAGAGCGAGACGGCCGCTTCCGTAAACTGATCTCTCTTACAAAGTGGAGTCCCACTTGAGCTAAATACCACGATTAGCGTCACTTAAAAGACATATTTTCCTCTATAGATATTATGTGAATGCTACCCTATTTTTCAAGTTTTGTCTAATAGGATAATGAAAGCGGAGCTTTCCCGCTTTATTTCCCTTTTAATTTCGCATTTTAAGTTGTCGGATAAAAAGCGCTTTCGTATATCGTTTACACTTATATTCAGTTACATAACACAATGTAGTTTTCCCTTGTTATCAGAATAGCAATTTCATCTTCAAACTTCACTTCTTAAATCATATAAGAATTTACGAGCGTAAAGTGCTACGCGATTTTAGGTCTAAACTACCAACATGATCTTGTGTAAGTGGCTCGGATTTTCTTACGCTTTTACTACTAGTACAATTTTTACGACTCTAATAAACTGGATGGTGTTTTTTGTAACAAAATGTTAATTTCCTAAATAACAAATTTACGACAGTAAGTTGTTTTCATACACGAAACTGCAATAGAAAATTCCCATTTTCCATGTCAGGTTGAATGTTTTAAAGTGATCGTTAGTCCTCAGAGCACGTGTTATGTCTACAACTTTGTAAATCTCTTTTCCTGACCACAAGTTGTCGGCAAATAAAACATTTTCTCTTAACAAATAAAGCAAATTTAAAAAATTTGTATGTAAAACGTGCGATCGAGAAAACATTCGCTTTTTCACATTTTCCTTACGATTGTTCCTAACTTTCAAATGTAATTTTTATTACCCTTGATCCGCCTATTAGTTCAGTCGTTAGGTAAAATTGCCTTGCAAAAAATGCCAATCGGAAGATTTTTATGTATGGAACAAGATTTTACTGTTCTTCTCCCGGGCGGGCGGCCGCAGGGGTACGCAACAGTGTAAAGTGCCAAAAATCGATTGAAGACAATTCCAGATCACTTAGTTGCAGGATAAAGGTTCTTATCAATCGAAATCTCATAAAATTTCTTACATACATTCTTTTAAATTATTTTACGCCAGATATATTTTACTATTAAGTATATTCGTATATGCATACAATATTTTTGCATATTTCTCAATTTTAAAGGTACTATTTTATTTATTCTTTACAAATATATGTTTGCTATATTCATATTTTTCACCTAAGAATTATTAAGATTTTTCGCTGAAAGTTTTCTAGAAAGTAGAGTTATGGTATCTCGTTAATTTATTCATGCGCGTCCGTAATATACTCACTGCTTTATAATTTTGAGTTTTCGATAATATTTAAGAGCTTAAAGGGGTTTTTCCAAATCTATAACATAAAGATGTCTGTTCCGATTTTTTAAGGTTGTCATTAATTTTTCCGCGTTTCAGTTATTTAAAAAAAATATAAACAAATTAAATAGTTTTCGTTTACCAAATTTCAATTTTTATTACTAAATTTTTCTGTTTGGGTTAAAATTCTAAATGAAAGTGTAGTCCATAGGGGTTGTATGTACAGTTGCTCTCAAAAGAAATGGGGGCAATTCTTAGCAATGTAAATTGTACATTTTGAAGCATTTTTTGTCAAATAAAACTCGATTTTAGAGCAAAACTGGCGGCATAGCCCCAGACAATTGAGGTGTATGCGAGGGGAAATCTCCGGAGAAATTTGGTGTACAAGAGACGGGAAATCTCAAGCAATCTTAGGACACCTCAGGATATTTTAGGAAATCCGAGGAAATCTGAGGCAATCTTAGGAAATTCCGGGGAAATCTGGATGAATCAGATAACTTAATGTTATACAAGTTTCGTTACAATGTTAAATTAGCACTTGGAAAATATGAATGCATACACCTTTGTTTTAAAGTTCTTGATGGTTTTGAATTGCAGATTCTAAAGATTCCTACCTGTACATTTCTTATTGCGTTTATGTGACTTAGTTTGAAAGTAGTTATTGTTTAAAGCAGTTTTTCTAAAAGAAATTTTATTTTAATGTGTTAATGATTTTACTGATATTTGTTATAGTCTGTGCACCAGATTTCCTTTTATGAAATTTCCTTGGATTTCCTAAAATTTCTTAAGATTTCCTAGGGTTGCCCAAGATTTCCGTGGATTTCCTTGCATTGTCTACTCTCTGAATGAAGCGAAATCCTAGGAAATCTTAGGCAATCCAAGAAAATTTTAGTAAATCCGGGGAAATTTCATAAAAGGAAATCTGGTGTACAGAAGTTTAGTTTGCGATTTCCCCCTTATGTCATTAGAGTTTTGTAGATTAGAAGTTGATTTATAGGAGACAGCGTGTTGCTATGGCTTAACACGGGGTCAAGTACAGCCATTGCATTTATTGTTCCTGTTTTTTTGCTCCTATAGGATGATTTGAAATTGATGATCAATTTCAAAAATCAAATTTTTACTTACGAGCAGGTGTTTTGTCCCATACTGTTGACGGCACGTGTACTCGACGTAGATAGTTGCATCAACGTGTTTTAGTGAGCGAAGGTGGTCTCAGTTGTCTTTTAGCCGTGAAACTGGTAACATCTTATTAATAATTTACTGCTTATTACGGACGGCTTCCAAGATCCCGTCTATCTAGATCCGTAATTATCGAGT
Source organism: Cantharis nigra (assembly GCA_958510845.1). Lineage (NCBI taxonomy): Eukaryota > Metazoa > Arthropoda > Insecta > Coleoptera > Cantharidae > Cantharis > Cantharis nigra. The sequence goes on along the minus strand of OY294030.1, from coordinate 43,620,211 downwards.
TTACGCCCTAAGCTATCATAATACCTATCATCAAATTTTTTTTAGATTTTAGATTAGAAATGGTAATATTAGTTGATGTAATTTTTCAAATACTTATTATAGAAATTCACCTTTTCCGATCAAATCACTGTAGTAGTTATTAATTAATTTATTTCTTAGCTGACAATTTTGCAAAATTGTATTATTCAGCGTTGCACATTTTTAAATTCCCTCTGCGAATCCTAGTGCATATTTTTATATAAATTGACGTAGAACTTAAGATTTAAAAATTTACTAAGAGAAAAATATTTACATAAAAATCTTGAGAAATAGGTACTGATAAACCGCAGTAGTCGCTTCATATAAAACATCATGTCAACAACATGGCGGCTCTATTACGTATACATTTGATGTGGTTTTGAGTTTGATTCTGAATTATTTTATCGTAAAACCGCGGTGAAATGGTAATTCACAAAATAGAACACCAAAAGACTGCAAACGTTTGGTTTATAAACAAAACTTTCTATACCAACTATACGTATTAGATTAATTTAATATTTTTCCGCTTGGTGGCGTTCGCTCAATTTAAATCTCGAATAAGGGGTGCCACCTCTCCGGACTTCGGGTTTAACATCGATATGTCCGGGTACTGGGGGTTATCTGATATGATAGAGTTATTTCTTGAAATACAAATTTTTAAGTATTAATGTTTTACTGGTGGATACACTCCCTAGACCTTCGAGTATGTACATTCGTTCTGAGAGGTTTCTATTTATTGAAATTAAGCATAGAATGTGACACAACCTTTTGTTTGTCAAACCGGGGGGTCTGGGGGGTATGGAATACCCTCCAGTATCTCAACAATAATTTACGTTTGAAAGAAAATATCATGGCAGGTAACCATCCACACCAAATTGCTAGTAACTTGTTGCCTAATTATGAACAAATCGAAGAAATCGATTATTTTTCATAATCGATTATGAAATTTGTGTAAGTATTTGTTTTAAGCTTTCATTTCGTTAAAAGCTTTGTGGCGGCGAGTTTTTCTTGATGATTTTACTTATTTTGTTCATATTCTTTTAATTTTAAAACATTTTCATTGAGAATCAACTTTTTATACGATTTTATATACATTTTCCAAGCTTCCATTATATTTAAAGTCTTGTGGCATGGCGCTTTTGTACTTGTTTTGTGGCTATATGTTCTACTTATTTATTCATATTTTTTACTTTTAGAATTTCTATTTCTTTGTTTATTCTACTCTTTGATTATAATAATATGCAACTGACGATGTGAAAAAAAGATGAAATAGCGCTATTCCATATGAAATCAACCAAAAATAAATAGTTTTCAAATTGACCCACAGATTTTTTTGAAACTTTGGTTAATTATACTCTTTAACATCCTGAATTCAAATATAATTTTTTTTAATTTTAACTCATAGTTTTTGAGCTATTTAATTATAAAAATCGCAAAAACGACACTTTCTTGGCTCACGCTCAATCATACAAATTGTTATAACTTCAGTTGTATAAGTGCTACGAAGTTGTATGATAACTCATTTTAAAGATAATTTAAAGGGGTTTAATTTGATACTAATCTTGACGATTTTCTAATAAAAATAAATTATTTTGAAAACTTCAAAAAATGTTTTTAAAAAATTTTTTGAGTTAGTGTTTTTTGAAAATTATAAAAATGATATATGTTTATAATAGTGACTTGCTGAATACTTCATAAAAATTTCAGAGTGGGACCATGGTGGGATCAGCAGTTATGATAAAAAATTCAACTCAATGTTTTAGCTCAAGTATACTTTAATTACAGTAGGTACTATTAAGAATATACATACAGGGTGCCCCCGGATAGATTTTACAAAATTTCCGTGGTGCAGAGGACACTTTTAAAAAAAAATATTTAATAACATTTTTCTAAATTCATACCCTTGAGAGATGGGCCTTTTTCATCAAAATCATCAAATTCATCAAAATCCTTTTTCAAGAAAATCAGAAAATAATAAATAACAATTAAAATCGCAAAATTTTCATATTTATTCAAAATTTATTTTATTAAGCTAAACTTAAACCATTAAATTATTTGAATAAGTGTTCAAAATGGCAGGATTTTGAAAAACCTAAAATAAAGAATGCTTGAATTATTCAACATTTTTTTATTTACTTTAATTCATAACTCGAAAGCCGTTGATTTTAGACAATAAAAGGTATGAATCTTTTTTGTAGATTATTTCACGCTCTTTATAAAAGCACTAAACCATTTTTACTGAAAAATCAATATTTTCGGAGCTATGGCCATTTGAAAGTGAAAGTTAAAAGAAATGCTTTAAAGAAGCCTAACTCTCAAGGGTTTGAATTTAGAAAAAAAATTTTGTTAAATATTTTCCTTATAAAAGTGTCCTCTAACACCACCGAAATTGTGTTAAGTATATTCGGGAACACCCTGTTTGTTAAAACCGTAGCACCATTATAAATATATATTATTTTTATAATTTTCAAAAAACACTAGCTCAAAAATTTTTTCAAAAACAATTTTTGAAGTTTTCAAAATAATTTACTTTTATTTGAAAATGGTCAAGATTAGTATCAAATTAAAGGCCATTAAATTCTCTTTAAATTGAGTTATCATACAACTTCATAGCACTTATAGAACTGAAGTTATAACAATTTGTATGATTGAGCGTGAGCCAAGAAAGTGTCGTTTTTGCGATTTTTATAATTAAATAACTCAAAAACTATAAAAGTTTGAATTTTTTAAAAATCATATTTGAATTCAGGATGTTATAGAGTATATTTAACCAAAGTTTCAAAGAAATCTGTGATAGTCAATTTGAGTGACTTGTTGGTTTGACATGGAGAATGACCCACCTTCTCGATACAGCTCCCCAACTAAAAGATTTTGGCAAACAAAACTTTTGAAAGTTAGTACTACTACTATGTATTTCAATAATCTAACTTATGTGCTTACATCCTGTTCCGAGTGCGCCATACATTCGCATGTTCTTAAATAAATAATTTTTGAGTAGTAATTCACTCAAAAGCACAAGTTGGCTAAGTAGCACGCCCTCTTTGTGTAATTATAATGTACATAAATTTTAATACATTCTCTCTAGTTAGAGCAAACTATAAATGTGTTATGTAGACAAACATTGTTATTATGATAGATAAAATTCGCCAGTTTGAAAACGGTTTCCATTATTTGAGCAGGCTTTATTTATGCTAATTCGGTTATAGCAGGCAGCGTTTGAAAATATTTATATACAATTTAATTTGAACGTGTTAGATAGTTTGGGTGTCTACATAAAGGAAAATATTTTTACAGGAAAATGTTTTAATATCGGCAGCGTGTACTGGTGAATTATTTGTCGGCGATAAATTTAAATTTGACGTTCCTTGCAGAATATTTATTTTGCTGTATTTTTGATAGCCGTTGAAAAAATGCCAAAGGAATATCGGGAAACTCCATTTCACAATATGAAATTTACACCCTTTACATTTTTAGCTCGTTACAGTTTGGGTCTTTTTAAAATTCCGATTTCGTTTTTGTCACAAATATATAAAAGTACCCAAGTTGAATTTCAAAGTCTAATTTTTAATACATACACTTTTTTGTTGTTGTTAAAGTAATTCAATCACTTATCATTTATTGAAGCTTTTGTATTATTTTATATTTTCCTGCCGAACTATCCATAAAACTTGAATTTTATTCCATCATTTTAGAGCCATTCCACGTAGCTCGTTTATTGTTCTCGTCCAATATAAACCTTACGGCTTTCGTCTATAGATTATAAATGAAAATTTATTATTTACCTAAATTGTATTGCCCCGTTTGATGTTACTAATTAAATTTGTATTGTTTTCAAATCAAAAATTATATTTCTAACTTTCGCATTAGGCTAACAGCATTTTCTTGATAGATCCACCATACCTACATATACCTCCTCCTTTCACGTTTTGTGTTGAAATTCTGGAAACGGCACTAAAACTTTATATAAAGCCATTCAATACTGTAGTATTCTCTCTATTGCTGGGTCTCTAAATTATAGTTAAATAGAGTAAGTTTGGAAGTGTAATCTTACTTATAATCGCAGATAATGCATAAACTAAACTACTTCATTGAATTGTGCATTATTAAGTGTATTTTAATATTGGTTTGTATTTCGATGAGTTATCTGTTTTGCAAATGTTGAACAAGTAAACAATTTAATATCTTGCAAGAATACATTTTCTCCTTATTTGTTACTGCCCCACGCCGGACTACTGTGGCCTTTACAAAGTTCCCTAATCCAAATCCGACCCTGTCGGCTAATATTTTGTTGACTTATTCCCAACTTACATTCCCATAATCTGATGAGAATTTTTTTCAAATTTTTATATAAATTTTGATTAGGCACTTCAAATTTCAGTCGAAAAGAGAGATTTCTGCTTTTTTAGGCCTGATATTCAAATATAATTCAGATTTTTTTATTCATTTGCTAATAAATTTAATTGAAATAAGAGGATCGACACCCAGACACCAAGAACGAATTCGGGGTTTTTGATTTGTAATGCATAGCTCGATGTGATTATGGTAAACCGCGGTTTTATCCAATTAATTGGCGGTTTTATTTGGTGAATTGGGGAATTCAGAATTCCAGGCTGCGATTCTGAGTGTACAGGCAGCCGTGGAAAAATTCATATGTTTCTGATTTGGTGGTATGTTGTTAGAGTACTTACCAGTAGGGTAAAATCAAGTTATACAAGAGTGATTCTAGTTTTTGGCCCGGAAAAAAGTCATTCCACCCTTTTTGAAACTGAAAATTTCCTACAATTTGAGCTTAATCCCAATTTTTTAAGTCCAATAAATCTTAAGATACATATTCTGAAATGTTGGATTTTTTCCCAAAAAGTTCAAAATTTCTCTTTAATTTAAGTCCTGAGTGAAGTCTGTAGGCCTAACAAGTCCTCATTATTTTAGAAAAATTAAAATTGGGGAAATCGAGGTAGGGACAGGAATTATTGGAACCTGACGAGCTTTTTCAGGTCTTTCTCGGGGTTTATACAAGTCCTGCCTCGACAGAACTTGCTGAAAGCAAATCACTTCAGCCCTGCTTTTTGGCATGAGTAAGTTCCAAAAGGAATTTGAAGAGAGTTTGTGGGGCAGGGTCTGTAGTGTTTTGTAAGGGAAAGAGTCCGTGGTTGCTTCTATTCCAGCCCCAGCTGGATAGATCCCTATCCACCCCCTACCACTTCTGCCCTGGTGATACGTGCGATAGCTTAGTAGCCGCTTCTTTGGTTGGGGGTACACGAGCCAGATGGACCTTTAATAAATCGTATCGCAAGGTGTGGAGGTCATCTTCAGAATCCCCTCCATAGTGGACCACCAAGCACTTTCTCCCAGCTGACTCTATTTGTTCGTTGGTGGCGTTAGGCTGCAGGAATTTCTTTGCCTTTTTCACAGGGTGTTCATTTTTGAAGAGCCGGAAAATGAGTGGAGAAATATTTCAAATCCAGGGCAACTCGTAGAAGCGAACTGTTAACAACCAGCCTCATCTCTGCCACTTTTCTGGAAAACACGTAGTCAACGTTGGAGCCCAATGGAGAACTAGTAGATCCAAATCTTCTCAAAAATTCCCAATTTTTGTTTTTCTAAGATAGCGAGGTACCTGTTGGGCCTACAGACTTTGTTCGGGGCTTAAGTTAAAGCTAAATATCTGATCTAAAACTTCAAATTTAATGAATTTTTATTATTTTGTTATTTTTAATGACAAAAACTGAAATTTTAAACTTTAAAAAAAAATTCAATTTTTGAGGGTCTGAATACCCCTCAAAATTGGGGGTAGGTTAAATTCAACGAAATATTCACAGCTTCAAAAATGGATAAAGTGACTTTTTCCGTAGGAAGCACCCTTTTAGGAGTTTTGGGCCAAAAACTGAAATCAATCGAAAAATTTCGAGGTTTTTCGAGCACCACGAAGTTAGCACAGGTCTTTCGAAGCTGCAAACTCATTCAAATGATTAACTACTTTTTTTAAAGCCTAAATAATCTACAAACAACGTTCTAACCCTTTGTTGTCTAAAATGAACGGCTTTTGAGTTAAGTGTTAAATTAAGCTAAAGAATATTATTTTTTTAACTGCAAAACGGTTGACTACGATGGATAAGTAAAGAGATTACATTTGTACAGCACAAAACGAAGGGGGAATCACTGGAGAAATCTGGTATACAAGTGAAAGGAAATTTGAGGAAATTAAGAAATCGTAGAAAATTAGAAAATCTTAGGATTGTATAAATGAGCTTTTTTGCATTTTCTACTTTTTTGAAAAGAATATTCAGGCAATCCAGGACAAAATCCCTCGAGAATCTTGTACAAGGAATTCTATTGTATAAAAATTAGATAAATGATAAGGGGACGTCCATTAATTACGTGAGGCGATTTTGACGATTTTTCGACCCCCTTCGCCCCTGGTGAGATATCATGATATTTGGCTCGATTCCCCTCTGTAATCTCACGTGAGATTGTTTGTTTTACTTAATTTAACTCAGTTCTCTCAAAATTTTACAGTTTCTTGCAGTCAAAAAAATATTACGTTATGTTTGCCGAAACCCCCTCCTCTAAGGGGAGCCTCTCAGATTACACTGCTGCCTCGGGCCTCTTCAGATGTAGTTACGTCACTGGGAATATTTACTTTCGAGCTAAACTAAGATAATTACTCTTCAATAAGCTCTTCAAAATTGTCTACTTCCAAATTTGCTCTATGTTCATGGGCGCCCATAAGTGAAATTTTAAGGAGAGGGAGGAATAAAAACTTTTCAAATGTAGGTTTTAATTTCAACATGTTAATTACATATAAATTATTAAATTACATTTCAATTTATAAAAATTATTAGTTCATATAATTATTACATATTATTACTCCCCCAATGACTATGTTGAATAGTTTTTTCTAGAGAGGCGTTGAAACAGTGCGCAGATTGCGTATTAGATTGAGACTCGAGTTTCAACGTTTTATTCCAAAATGAGATGGGTCTCCTCAGCCAATCGCTGGTAATAGCGATACCAAGTCCAGTTAAGTGTTCTGCTTATACTTTGAATTGCTTAAAAATTCAATGTAAACTACATAGGTCCCGAGGTCCCTGTATATAAGATTCACAATTTGGTTGTCGACGCTCATTTTTATTCCTATTTTGTACTGCAGATCTTGAATTTGTACTCAGAATCTGAACCAGATTCCAGCTTACCGGCTGAAAGTTTTTCTTATAATTTTTCTTAATTTGATAATTATGAAATAGTGATTAAAAATGTGCACCAAAAAATATTTGCGTGGAACCTAAAATTTTAAGCTGCACTATAAACTATAGATTGAACTACCAACGAACAAACGCAATCGCCGCTGCTTTAAGAAATGTCTTGGTTCCGGTTAGCTCTTCTACTAGCTTGCAGATTTTTTTTAAATAACTAAGAATAAACGAAAATTGTACTTTACAAAATAAATTTTTCTAGAAAGTAACAAGCGAACGTCGGGGTCGGTCAAGCATATACAGTAGAATCAGCTTAATGTGATCACGGATAATGTTATCAGTCGGTTATTGTGATCATTTTTTTGGAAACCGGTCGCTTTTTTTCTATTTTATTCGCTTTTTTCTAAATTTCGTTTATTGTTATCAGTTAATATTATTAAAATGTTCTTGGCCCAAAGTGATCGCATTATGCGGATTCTACTGTATATTATCAACTTTGATTTAAAAATTGTTAAGAGTGGTCCAGCTATAATTATTATTAGAAAAATTTCAACAAAACGGAGACATGGTCGGATTTTCTTTGCCTCAGCTTTTTTTTTTCTACAATTATCCTATATTACGCAATGCAGCTGAATTGGCGCCATAACATAAATTCGAATGGTACAGTTTTTTGTAAAAGTGTTTTTTCATATAAAATCTCATCCCCGTATGAGTGGGCTTAGCTATGTATATTATGCATGCCAAAGGAAACGGCATATAATTTTGTAGGAAGCTGAATATTTCCCATTCATACGGGTATATTGCATTCAGTCGATTCCACATCAAAGTAAATAAGACTCTCACGAGTATTATAATGAAATTCAATAAATTTAAATTTATTTAATTGTACCAATTTGGCATTCCATTGAAAATTTTGAAATAGCTGAAATTTCGTTGCAGATATTTCATGACATTACCACCTATAGTAGGCCGTGTTTTACGTGCTAATTTTGCTGTTGGCATATTTAATTAAGTCTTCATTAGTTTCACTTCATATGTGTGCTCATTAGATATGATATTAACTGCGTCGCGTGCGTATTTATGTAGCAGTAAAAGAATTTAATTATTTACAAACAAAATTCTGTCGTACATCACAACAGCTCAGCAGCGAGCGCGCCAGGATAAATATTATGTACAATCAAATAAATAGTTTATTTAGCTTGATTAAATATTAATTTGTTTAGAATTTAAATTTTATGCCAGTTATTTCACAAGATTGTCATGAGGGTTGTTGCTATGTCAACACATCAGAGTTTACAATTAATGCCGATCTCATCAGAAGCGGGTTGGCGTAAATTGCACCAGTATATGGTAATTTGTGCACAATTAGCGGTCCCTTTTCCCGCTCGGGAATTACTAGAACATCATTCCGTTGTCCTTTCAGTTTTCCCAGTTATGACATTGCATTCCAGCTGTTTTCTAAAAATTTAGCTGCATTTACATTCATTTTCTCCCAACAAATTTATAAAATCACAGATTAAATAATTTATTGTTGGGGGAACAAATTTTATAATTTATTTTATTATTATTCATCCAACCGCTTAATTACTTTTAATGTGTCAACTAATCTCTTAGCTTATGAAAAAACCTTTAAAATTATGTTGCTCGGGGACCACTTGTTGCCATTCCCTTAGATGGTTTTTCTACTTTTTCTTTACGCGCGATTGGATTAGCGAGCAAATTTTTGTATTAGTAGATAAACAACCGCGATTTAAACCATTTTTGAGCGAATATTTTCCAAGTTTGAATCTTCAGAAATGATTCAATTAATTGAATATAAAAAGCTTCGTAAGAAAATGTTGTTATCAAATGTTTTATAGTATTTGCACTTGGATTTCTTGCGTGACTGATACATAATTTCGTAACGGCCGGATGTCCGAATGTTGTAAAATATTTAGTTTATTGTGAAACGTGTTCGCGGTCGGTTGTGTCTTTAAAACTGCAAGTGTCGTGTTCGATGCAATTGATAAACTGGAAATTCACTTATATTTGTGGAAATAAGGTAATTTTTAACAATCACGTCTTTGTCGAGGATGAAAACCCTGTTTTGATAGCAAGGACGAAAACGCGATTGAAAGAGTTAATACTTATAGATTTTCTGTGCCGGGAAAACTACTAACCTAGTTACAAGTTTTACTTTCCTTTGTCTTGCGTACGTGCATATGCATGTGTTGGAAGGCGGGGGGGGGGGGGGTGATAACGATTGGTGTTTGTGGCACCATTCTACAGAGTGTTGCATAATTAAAGTTAATTCAGTTTTAGCTGCAGTTTTCTAATTTCCTTCGTTTTATTTGCCACGCAACAGCGATTTAACGTAACGAGGAGACTAATTACTTAATAGTCATGTAAAAGACGACTGACTACCTCGATGTGGAAATGCGTGTAATTGAACTGGTACGGTAATAAAAAATTAATTAGCCGACGATTTTTTACATTATTTATTAATTATGAGGATATCGATTAAATGAAAAAAAAAGTATCTATTTAAAGCAATTTCTACATTGTACGTTTTATCAGGTTGTTTTGGCACGTCCTTTCGATGTTTTGTTCATCACACAGTGTGCTTTGTTGGTCGCCGGATAGTAATTAAATGTAAAGTGAATTGTTTTCTGGGGGGTTGCTTTAGTTTAAATTTAAACACAGTTTTACTTTGTCTTTGTTAATTATTTTTTCGAAATTTCCAACCCTGTTTTGATTTGAATTTTATTTTTATCTGGTGTTTTTAATTAAAAATAGCAAATAATTTACGTTCCCTTAAATGCAGTAAATCCTGCAGTGCTTAAGCTGATATTTTAATTTCCGAAAAAAGTTTTCTATTTTCCAGCACTATGTAAATGACACGAGACGATAAAAATTAGCTTGGTTCGTGTAGGTCGAACAAGTTAAAGAGGAAGCCACTAATTGAGGTTTTTTGATTAAATCTACAGCATCTACAGGAAATTGTAAAATATTAAAAGTGATTTTCAGGTATAATAAACTTTTGGAGCAGTTTGGTTGGGCGAGTAAAAATGAAATTTTCCGAAGGAAAGCCGAAACTTTAATTCGATAAATTTAGATTACCAATACCTTTGAACTTTGAGTGAAGAAAACTATAATCAATTTAATGGCCATCTAAGTAAGCTCTTTGATCTGTCTGATTTGTCTCTTTAGAGTTTGTTACAAAAATAAATGTAGCGTGTTTTAGAGAGAATCGATTCAAAATTTTTTGATCGTAAAATACCAAGCGGTTAAGACGAAGACGAAATACGATCGTATTAAATTTGGGTAAAACAGTTGAAAAATGATAAGCAAACTCTTGCATAATAAATTCGTGATTTTTATTACGCACAAATTTTATTTTCCACGGTTTATTAAATTTTTCATTATTTTGTATCATTTACTAAATTCAATCCGTAATACCTTTTACGCAACCAATCTTCTTTTCCGAAATAAAAGTAGAGATTAGTTTCTATATTATTATAGATCAAACGATTATATTACTCGATATATACTTAATAATAATCATTTTCAAAAAAAGTAACTTTTTCGTTTTATTGAATTACTAAGATCGGCGAGGAATAAATCGAATTTCTTGTAAAATTACAAACTTAATGAGAATAATGAGCAAGTGAGTGAGTGAGGAGGCATAAATTGGCAATTGCATGCTCGAATTATTTTTAAAATGGTTAAAGTACCCGGTCTTAAAATTAGAAAGGTGTCGTGATGGGGAAGTGGAAGTTTATTTAAAGTGTCGGGGCAATAAACACATTTATAGGAGATAATCTAATAATTCTGATTCCGACAAGTGAGTGCTACAAAATATGGCAGGATCCCGGTTTTTCGGGATAAACGCGTTGACCAAGCAGGGGCAAAGAAAAATCGAGACATTAAAAGACTTTTATTTTCCGTTTTACAGCGTCGTTCACTGAACTGGCGATACATCTTTTTTTTGCAACAACTTTGTTTTTGTCTTACTTCATCTTACGACACTTGGTATAATTTTCAGTATGGTAGGTTGGATATAGCAAATTAAAGAAGTTTTTCCTCCTAAGCCGTTTCACGCAGCGCATGACGATAGCGTGATGGATCAAGGGACTACATTTATGTGATGTTCGACTATAGAAATTGTGATTTTATGTGCATTTATTTGCACTAACATATTTAATGTTTCGTTTAGGGTCCCATGCCAGAAATACAGCTTCCTTTCGAGACTTCATAAACATTTTATACCATTTCGATAGTTACATCCGTGATCGTTACATCCATTTTTTACGCAACAATAAAATCGACAATTAAAAATTAATAAAATATTATTTATAACCAGAAATATCCGCACCAAAGCATAAATCAAATTGATAGATTCCTGCACATACATCAACTTTGAGTTTGGTAAACGGAAGGTAATTGACCCACGATCACAACCTGATTCATCTAAACTGACTCATTACTTTTTAATTACAACCTGTTTGAAACTATGTAAGTGTAAATTGAAGCAAAAATCGAGACGAGTCGCCATTCCGCTTTATTTTTAATTGTCAGCCCTCATCGCATTGCATGCAAAAAATTAGATCTGAAAATTTAATATTTTGATAGTACAACTGATGGCGAGGGAGGCTTAGGCTCTTCTGAAATTCTGAACTATTACAATTTTTCAAAAAAGTAAAAGCGTACATTTTTTATTGCAAATAAGGTAGTCATCACATGTATATGCATCAAGAGATTAGGAAACACTGGGGCTATTCCATACCCCCCAGACCTCCCGGTTTTGATCTATGATCAACTTTATTAAATAGTAGGAACCTTTCACTCGAAATTTGTGAAATTTTCTTCGATTTCCAACTGAGAAGGGAATCGCTGGTGAAATTTAGTGTAAAAGTGACGAAAAACCTGATGAAATTCAAGGAAATACAAAATTCGAGAAAATGTAGAATATCATAGGAAATCCGAGAGAGAAATTTTCGGGAAATTTAAGAAAGTCTTGGGAAATTAGGAAATCTTATGAATATAATTAACGATTTACTTTTGCTTTTTCAAATTTTTTTAAAGAAATTCTTGAGGCTATCCAAGAGGAAATCTTTAAAAATTTTGTAGAAGAAAATCTAGGGTACAAAAATTTTTCTTGTGACTGGCTCTACCGCTTAAGCAGCTTTCGCTCTCAAAAACAGATGTGAAAAATTGCAAATTTAATTTCAGTACAGGCTTATTATTACCTGCAATGGCATTAGTAAAATTACAACTACATATATAGGATATATGCGGATCAAGACGTACCAGCTTAGTAATGGTAAAATATGAAAAAAAAATTTCACAAAGAATCGCTTACCCATTTCAACAGAGGTGTAATTATCACATCTATCACATATGGAAAGTCGCTAGAAGGCTGGAATTACACTTTTGCACTGCAGATGGGTGACCCACTCCGAGAAAGCCTTCTCTTTGCACTTTTCTTCCAAATGAAGGGTTGAACCGAAGGTAATTTACTAAAACCATTGCTTAAATCATTATTGGGTATTGGAATAGATTGTAGATCGGATTTAAGGCTAGAGGCAGGTTCAAATACTTAATTGATCTGTAACAATACACAGAGAAAAATATGTGTTACTAATCCACACAATTATGCAAAAAAAATACACAGTTGTGCAGAGAAAATACACAATCGTGTAATTTTTCTGCGCAATTGTGTGGGTTAGTAACACATATTTCTCCCTGTGTATAATGGTAATAAGAACGATAAAAATCCATCGCAAGTTTAAGATATCCATCTGAATAGCAAGATATATTATCAAGCTTGATTATTTTCAAAAATTCGTGAAATCTAGTCAAGCTTGATAAGTTATCAGCAAAATTTTAAAAAGACTAGCTAGGGCTAGGGTATTTAAATACCATACAACATTGTTAGCTAACAAGGCGATTATAAATATTAATTAGGTAAAGATTATCGGGATTGGTCCAATCCCGATAATCTTTACCTAATTTAGTAATCATGGACGATAATGAAACAATAACTAATTATAAATATTAATTAGATTATATTAGCCAATTTCATAATTTTAATTTTAAAAACACTTCAAAGTAATAATTAATTAGTTCAAACAAACCCATGAAGATCATCAGTTGTACAAGATAGCTGCAGTTTATTACATTAATAATAATCACTTAGGATTAACGAGGTTCCTCTGGATTAAACAAACCCGTTGGCTTTTTTTAATTTTTTTTACTAATCAACACTATTTTATTGCTCACACCTGTATTTTGAGATGCCGATGCCGGTTTGCTATTTGAAACGTTGCTGGTTGATAAAGTGAAGACGCATTAAGGGGGTATTCTAGTCTAGAAGCCCAAATTAGGTTTGGCGTCTTTGTGACGGTCGTTAAAGCAAAACTACTTAATATTTTAACCGTACATATTTTTATCATTTATTTATTTATAATTTAAGAATTCACAAAAAAATTTTCAAAGAAAAAAATATATATTTCACAAAGTTACACGCTGTTGAAGTAGAGGGGAAAATAAAAAAGGGTTCCCATCTTGTCACGATTCCCACCCTTCTGGTCATCTCAAAAATAAAAACAAGGTAGATTCTTTATCAGTACAAATGTCATTATGGTAGGAACCAAGAAAAGACTTCTCGCAAAATGGCGGCTACTCAAAAAAGAATTTCATATTTTTCGGAATTTTTAAAAAATTGTAAAAATTCAAAATTTTGATTTTTTGTTTACTTTAACACCGTGTAACTTTGTGAAACATATATTATTTTTTTTGAAAAAATTTGTTTGAATTCTTAAAATACATAAATAAATGATAAAAGGATGTATAGTAAAAATATTAAGCGTTTTTGTTTTATCGACCGTCAAAAAAACGCTTGAAGTTCGGGGTTCTAGACTAGAATACCCCCTTAAGTCAATTACAGTAGAATCCGCTTAACGTGATCACTTTGGGCCAAAAACATTTTAATAATATTGGCTGATAACAATAAGCGCAATTTATAAAAAAGCGAAATTTAGAAGACTTGGATTAGAACAAAATATAAGAAAGAAAAAGCGGCCGGTTCCCAAAAAAAAAAAATTATCACAATAACCGACTGACAACATTATCCGTGATCACATTAAGCGGATTCGACTGTATATTGAAATTTTTATTAATAATTTTTCCATTTTTAGTTTTCAATGTAAAGTTATTTTAACCATGCAGCTCTAGCTGTAAGCTTTCAAACTTGATCACTTTTGAAATTATGTGGCTATTGATTACATTTTTGTAAATAATTCGATTTCAGTGCCTCTCAGGCGCAATATTAACGTTAATTTTCGAATTAACATGAGGAATTTGTAATTGACGAAAATTATTCATTTAATGCAACTTTAATAAATAACGTAGGCTTCTTTCAATTTATGAATAAAAATTGTGAATGGTTTTTCGCCAGTATGAATGTTTGAATTTTATATTAACCGCTGACTTTAAATAATTCCATAAAATCATAATTTTTCATCAATAAACTATATTATAATTTTATTTCATATTAAATTTGAGTTTGGATTCACACTTTTTATAATTAATTTTTTAATACAAAATTTGATCTGTAATTATCTTAAATCGAAGTCTCATGCAAATTGATGCACCTACTGAGCTAGATAACAAAGTAATAAATATTTTGAAAAATACATTTCGAGAAAATATATGCATACACTATGGTAAAGGTCTGGATCTGCTACTGATTTTTTTGTTGAATTTGCAACATTTTGGGCCGATTTAGGGGCCTTTTGTCGCCACTCTTCCTATAAAGACACTGTAGTCTGAACCAGCGACTAACACATGAGGGGCTAAAGGGGATAAAAAAAAAATATCGAAAAGTTGAAATTCATTAGTATTCATTTCGTTTGCGAGATTTTTGAAAAAAGAAAAGAGGAACAAAAAGGAAAAGATCAATAACCGGCTCCTCTCCGAATAATTTTGTTTGAGTCCGTCTCTGGTCTAAGCTTGGGTTGGACTTAAAGGAAATGTTTTTTTATTTTTTTGAAAATCATCGACTATGTAAGTTGATGTTGATGAAAAATATTCGCAAAAGCTCCAAAAATCACTGGTTTAGGTTTTACTTGCAGGGTTTCCACTTGTCTGCAAAATCTGGAAAATTCAGGGAATTTAAGATTTCCCTAATTTTGTCAGGAAAAGTCAGGGAATTTAATTCTCCAATTAATTATTAAATATATTTTTTAATTTTAAAATTAAATTTGTTTTATTTAAAAATTAATATTTTTCTAATTAAAAATTAATTGTTTTTAATTAAAATTAGTAATTTTAATTTAATTGTAAAATTAAGATTTTGTTTTACCGTTTCATCTTCCGATTTATCGAAATGTCAGGGAAAATTTTTGTTTTTTGTTAGGGAAAGCTTGGAAAACTCAGGAAATTTGATTTGGAAAATTCAGTGGAAACCCTGAATATGCATCTGTTATTGATTTGAACGCTGATTTTGTCAAAATTACAGCTATTTAAGAAATTACTTTTTCTATAATATTTTTTAGATTAGCAAAAAAACTACTTTTTATTTGCATGTGATGAAACAACATCAATAATTATTTTAACAAGACAATAACAAGAGGACGGGACTGTGGCGGAATAGCATTGACAATATTTAGCAAAGTAAACTGTTGTTGTTAACTCGGAATTTAATTATTTATGCAGTTTACCATTGACGTCGACAAATCAGCATAGAATACGGTTAATTGTTTCTCTAAGGTTATTATAATTTTCCATATTAATTAAAAGAATAATACGTTTAATATGAAATTATAGAAGACCTACAGACGAAAGCGTAAATTTTTTCGAATTTCAGACTGAAATTTGCTCTAATCTGTTTGAAATGCAGGCTTTCATCTAGCAAATGAATTGGATTGTTTACCAAACCTCTAATCAAATATGCTATAGCTGATAATCGTTGATAGAATGGACAATGACGAAAGTATCAAAAAGCCAAACAGGTCTATGTACGTTGGACAATGACAAAAAAGTGTGAAAATGCAAAACAGTTTTCATTAAAAGAACGAAAATGTTCCTATTTTTCAGCCGGTATCCAATTTTGGGCTTAGATTACATGCTTGACTCAGTTATTAAGTAAAATTTACTACTAAATCCTCCAAATTGCTCTTTTTTAATAGCGCCATTGTATAAATTTTCCTCTTTATTAATATTTCCTTTTGTTTTAGGTAATAAATTTGAAATTCCATTTGGATCACTTGACGCCCGAGCAATACAGACCGGTAAAGTAAATTTTTATTATTTCGATATAAGTAAAAAACCTGACGAAGTAATTTAAAATGGTAGTTTCAGCGGTAAAGTTTGGTTGTCCTCGTGATTTCAATAATTCATATTAAATTTAAATTTAAAATTTTCGAATTTAGTTTCCTTTTTGGAAATTAGAGCACGGAATATTTTAATAATTATCCATTCCGATGTACCGGCCCTTTTAAAAGTTTGTTTAATTTAATTATGTCAGTAAGTTCGGGCAATCACTGGATCATTGTGCAAAATTGAATTATTAAACTCCATTTGGCTCGTTTTATATTTTGAATAAAACGACCTCATTTGTATATTGCGAGTTTTAGTCGGGAGGCGATAAAATGGAATAATTGTGTTGTAATAATTGCTATCTATTAGTGGCGAACCTGATTGCAATTTAAGAACAACCAGGTTACAACAATAATGCTTAATTATCTACTTGACTCAAATTTATTACGATCCGATCAATTATTATCGATGCCCGATATACAAATTGCCAGACAATTAACCTCGATTCGTTTAAAATAAGGGAATAATAAGGAAAAATGGGGGCGAAAGTTGTCTGGAAGCTTTCGACAAAATCAAAGAAACGAAGAAAAATAAAAAAGTATAGCTTATTCAGTTTACGTTTCCACTCCTTTTCCTTTTCTCGCTTTGTTTACGCAGTTAATCGAATATAATGACGGCTTTTGCGGGATTAGCTTTTTGTTCCTAGGATTTGGTAAACGTATTTCAGGTAGCCACGCTGTAAGGTAAGACGTGATGTTTCTGTTTTTTGAATGAAAATAATGAGTTGCGCACTGCGGAAAAATTACTTGATACTTTTCACTGTCTCGAGTATTGCATTTATTAAAATTTCCATTTTGGAATAACGTTGGTTCATTTTTTGGTAAGAAAATTACATTTGAATACCAAATGGATCGTCCATTGAGTGGTAAAGTTGCCATCACTGGGGTGATGGAAAGTTTTTCTTTTCGCACTTTTATTCTTCATCGAATTAATGCAATTATATTCTTAATTTGAATATTGTTGCTCTCGCGCTGCGCACTCGTGCAGTTTTCGTCGGAAAACTTTGCATCGTCAGGAATGTTGCACCCAATTTAAAATGATAATAATAATCGGGAAGTACTCCTAGCATGAAAATTCATTTACACGTTAGTTTATCTGAAATTTTGGACGAAAATTAAATCATTGCGAACTGAAACAAACATCCGTAAATCTAATTAATCTGGTTGGATTATGTATTCAGTAGTGAAAAGTAGGTACATTAAATTGCAACAAAATGTTGTATCCGACTGCTTCATTCATGAAACGATTCGACAGCTATTATGTATGTTTAAATAGTGTAGGTTTTGCTAATTGCAACAGTCCGTGCATGAAGTTTTTTTACATTATACGCATAAAATACGAGAATATTTAGACTTTCCGTTTAGCATTTTGCATTCTAGAATTTAAAGGGCACAGTTGTGTTAGTTTAGTTTTCCATTGAGCAGAATAATTACAATCAGTTGAAAACATAGGTTAAATCAAACTTGAGTCAAACTCTACATGAAACGGCCAATTGGGCGTGCAAACCTCTACACACTCTAATATGAATTTAATTTACGTTCAAATTTCACTCAAATATTAAGTCCATTCCTGGACAAGAAGGAGCTCCCCGGAGTACCTTGAAGACTTGGTTGAAACAGTTCGATAGGTGGAAAATTTCTCCCACTTCAAATGAATGCAAAAATTGGAAAACCCTTGACTTAAACAAAGAATGCAATCTCCATACACGAATGTCGAAAGGGTTGCATATTCACGCATTGCTTGATTATTGCTATTAAAATATATATAACAACTGAATTGAATTTTGCTATTATTAAGCAACCAGACCATTCACATATAGAAATAACGAGGAATTACGGTAAAAAATATTATTTATTATGTAATAAAGAATTCTACCTTCCCTTGCGGGTAAATAGAATTTTTCTCTTCACGCTGGAAGAGATGACCCAGCTTTAAATTGGTGTGGAAGCCCACGGTGTTATGACCAGCTATAAATGAGTCGGAAGCGATGGTGTGGCTTCCGTGATAAGATGAAAAACAACTGCAAGAAGTTTAGAACAACTAAACTACTTTCCTAAACTAAACTACTTTCCTAAACTAAACTACTTTCCTAAACTAAACTAGTTTCCTAAACTAAACTAGTTTCCACAACGGAAACTAGACCAGACGGAAAAAGACACTGGGAGTTTTTGTGAAAGAGTCCCCGCGCAGGCGCCAAAATGTAATTTGTATTTTGGAAACGTAATAAATAATCCTAATCTATAAAATTCTAGCACGCTGCTCCTGCTTCTGCTCTAGCATGTCATTTTTCGGTAAAACAAGAAACACTCTGATTGGCCGATTTTTTTACTAACCGAAAAATATATTAAACTAAGATTAGGATTAAAGATATTTGTCCAATATTCTAAATGAGTGGATATCCAGCGATATGTACTGGAGGGTGTTCCACACCCCCCAGACCCCCCGGTTTACTTTTAATTTACTAATACTAATTTATTATAATTATTGAAAATTGAAAAATTGAAAACCGGGTGCTCTGGGGGGTGTGGAACACTCTCCAGTGCATCGCAGAATTCTATCTTTTATTTGCTTTTTCCATTTCCTGAGATTTTATTGACTTTAAAATTTTCTGGATATTTCGAGATATCTTAAGATACTCGTATCTTAGAATTTTCCATTTCCTAAGATTTTCTAAAGTTTTCTGTATTTCTCTCGATTTCCCATTAACTAAAATTTTCTCGAGTTTCCTGAGATTTTCTTGAAATTTCTATCGATTTCTTGAGATTTTCTATATTTCTACAAATTTTCTAAGAATCTGTTTCTTAAGATGTCTCGGAATTTTCCAGAATTATTTTACTTATGCCCGTATTCACCAACTACAAATAGCACTATTTGTCGAATAAAATGACATTATTACAATGCAAAACAATGCAAAATCTTGTTTTTATTTGATAAATAGTGCTATTTGTAGTTGGTGAATACGGGCATTAGGAAATTATCTTAGGAAATTCTATGAGATCTTAGTAAAACTCAAGAATACCATTTTCTTCCCAAGGAAATCTTGGCAAATTTAGGAAATCTTTAGAATACCAAAGATTAATTCTTTTATTTCCTTTTTCAATTTTCTGAGATTTCCTTGGCTATTGGCTAATCTAAGATTTTCTAGAATATTCGAAATTTCCCCTTTTTTATTTTTTTAAGGTAATTGCATATAGACCAAGATATCACGCCCCCCTGGGGGGGAGTTCTTTTTTATTAATTTAATTAATAATTAATTTTTTGACCTAAATTAATTTATTAAATAAATCAGGATTTAAAAATCACTCAAAGTTTTTAAATATTTAAGTAACAAATAATTGTAAGTTATTTAATATATTCATTAGTTACAAAGGAGGCCGGGCTCCCTAGGCTCTCCTGTAAATACTCCACTGGTTATTCCCGATATAACAATTACAGGGTTCCCATTTCTTTGAAAAATCTGGAAAAGTCCTTAATTTCTCAATTTTACTGCCAAGTCAGGGAAATTAAATTTTCAGTCAGGGAAAACCATTTAATGCAACAAATTTTAAATTAAATTTTTATTAATTAAAAATTAAGATTTTTATTTTATATTCATCAAGATTTCATACATATCAATCTTCGGGAATTGAAACCGGGTACCCCAGTAATTGGTGCGTTTGGTTTCAAAAATTGTAAATTTTAATAATTTTCAATTTTCGCTGACCGTACATCTTAATTTCCCGCAATGCTATATGTTGGTATCGACCGCTCAATCATAAATTCTAATTATAAAATTAAGGTTACAAGGTAAACAATCAAATCACTATTTTCAAGAATGCATGTCAAGAAAACATGTCTATCATTGTTGTGTTCTTGATTATATTAATTTAACTTTGAATTATTAAAAATCATAAATTTCCTGACTTTATCAGGTATTTTATTCCAGGTTTTTCAGACGAATGAGAATCCTACGCAGCCCTTCGCTACGCCACGTGCGCTTCGGGCCGTTTTTTTATACATGGCATTTTATAATTAGTAAAATTTTCGATGCAAAGAAACATGCAAATGCCTAAAAATCCGATCTCCACTTATAAGTTTAATTCAATTCAACGTAAAAACCAACATCCGCATCTATCTTAGCTCCGTTATTGTCGAAAAATGTTGTAAATTCCTATCCTCTCCGTTTGAAAATAAGCAAAATGTTGAAATTTGAAATGATACTATTATTTTTATTATACAGTGGGAAGAAATGTTAACAGATGACATTATCGGTGTATGTGGGATTTCTAAAAATAATAATTTTTTTTATTTATTTTAATTTTAAAAGAGGGAATAGTTTATAGGATTGTCGGTTTGTTATGTTGTATAGAGGGGTAAATGATGAATTATTAGATAAATCACATTTTGGGGGCACAAAAAAGTGTAATCAAAATAATTAAATTAGCTGATGTGTCGACATGGCATTTTGGTTTAGGCAGATTTCGTCGATACGTGTTAATTAAGGACATTCCACGTACGTGGTTTTTAGCGTTACCTATTAATTTTATCTCGTGTCGAACAAAAAGTGTTTCCAGTTGTGACCACACGGAATCATCCCCTTAATGGAAAACCCTTCATCTAATGATTTGTTTGCATTAATTCCATATCGTACATCTGTGACACAAATCAATTAGCACAAGAGTTTAGTATAAAGGAGAAGAATGGTGGTTGCATTGTGTGGGAGTAAATCTAATTAAATACACAAGAAATGATGATTTCAAAAATACACAGGCGAGACAACAAAGTATCGAATTGAAAGTTTATAAATTAAATTTTGAAGTTAATTTCAATTTCAATTAATTCAACATAATGGCTGGAAAGTGTTAAAATTGGAATCTTGGAAGCGAAATTCGAATACGTCGACGTTGGGTTCGGTTTCACTTGGATTCCATTCGAGAGACAATAATAAATCATGCATAACTCATCAGCCATACGCGTAGGTCGTATAATTCAATAATTATCGCAATTGTAATTGAATTATTATAACCAAAACCAGAAGATAGTGGTCGTGCATAAATTCCCTTGTATAACAAATGGGGTAATGGTTGTGACTGTATTTAGTTTACAAAGGATGAGATTCATCATGTCAGCCACTGCTAAAGTCTTGATATGACATTTGCATTGCAAAGAGCAAATCTCTTACTAATTCTATCACTAAGCTGCAATGACTGCTCCTTGATGGACAGTTATATAATTAAGATGAGATTAATTTGATAGATACCCATATCAAAAACTTGAAACACTGGAAACACACAAGTGCACTCATATCTTGTTAAAACACATTAATTAAGGACACCAAACTTGGCTAAATATTGTACTACCATATTTACGAAAGGGTATAAAGGTGATGGAGGTTCAACCGTTTAGACATCGAATTTAATATTAAACACGCAACCCATATCGAGCTAACTTTAATTCTAATGTTGCGTTGACTGTCATTGCAGTATAAACAGACCCACAAAATATTCAAACATTTCTTATTTTTACATTTTTTTAATTTTTCCTTCAAATTTCCATAGCTCCAAAATTAATTTATTATTCATTTTTTACTGTAATGGATCAGTGCATCAGAGTTATCTAAAAACTAGAATCTAACGCTTAAGTATCTAAAACCGAACTTGATGTGTTTTCAATTAAACATTTCCAAATAAGTTGACTTCCCTTTTGTGAAATGCAATTTAAAAAAAATTAGTAAATCAAACTTATAACAAAGGGAGTCAATTATTTTGTAACAGCTTCCATTTTACCGAACTGGGTTTTCAAAAAAAAAGAAGAAATCGAAAACTACAGATTTTTAAACATATTTTATTTAATTTAGTTTGTAGCTTGAAAACCGTTGACTTTGAGACTCTAAAGGGTTAGAATCTAGTTGGATTTGTGTCGCTCTTGAAAAAAGCACTGTAGTATTAACCCCTAAAAACAAATAGTTTCGGTGCTACTGCCATATTTTGCATATTAGGCGTCAGATCCTAATCTATAAAATCCTAGCACGCTGCTCCTGCTCCAGCGTGTCATTTTTTGGTGAAAAAAAAACACTAATTGGTAGATTTTTTTTACCAACCGAAAAATATATTAAAGTAAGTGAAGTTAGGACTAAAAATATTTGTCCAATATTCTAAATGAGTGGATATCCTGCGATATGTACTGTAGGGTGTTCCACACCCCCCAGACCCCCCGGTTTTCTTTTAATTTATTTATAATAATTTATAATAATAATTATAGAAATATATAAAAATGTAAAGTCAAAATTGTATACCGGGGAGTCTTGGGGGTAATCTGAACTTTTACCTACTTATCTATTTTCAAATGGCTATAGACTGGTGATACCTGCTTCAAAGTAGGTTTAGGCGGAAGTGTCCTGGCGGTTTCCTGCTTACAAAACTCGTTTTCTCAAACATTTGCTATTAATTTCTTTGAAAAATACATTTTGAATTTCTAACGTAAGTTTTGAAATGTAATGGAATAAATGTAATAATGAGGTGGATTACTTAATATTTAGAGCCTCGTGTTATCGATACATATAATGGATGAAGTATATAATATATCTCAAAAGTAAATAAAATGCACTTACGATTGGAATTGCATTTATGTAAATACTTGAAATATAATTTGATTATAAAATACAAAAATTTATATATCTTAAAATAGCAACTCCAACATAACAAGTTTTCTCTGGATTTTTCTTTAAACTCCAATTAAACACTCCAGCGTAAACAGGAAATTTTGGTAGAGGAGGGGGAAGGAAGTCGAGGGAATATAAAAGAACTTTTATGGTTCTGTGAAGCATAAATTGCATTCGAAAATGGCGAATTTACTTGGACAATAAATCTTTGAGGTGCTCTACTCGTTAAAAACATCCCTAAAGCGGCTCTAATTCAAAAATTACCAATCTAGAAAGACCAAAGATGTTGCGATCGTTTGCAACGGGATTATTTGATTGGTGATCAAAGGCTATTCTTGCAAGGATTTTTTTGTACTGGGTCAATAGTCGTGTCACCTGTTTTACCGTTTCTTGGGTGGGGAAACTAGTAGTTAGAAATATGAAATAGAAGGAGAAAAGCAATTTTGTAAGTTGCCATATAGAACACTCCACGGCGGAAATTGTATTTTGTATCTTTTACCTAATTAGAGTATTTATTAAATTACTAGCTGGAAAGCCCATCCGCGGACGGGCAGCTAGACAGTAGATCATTTGTGAACATTTAATTTCGTTTTCCGCTACTGGGGGATTTCGTGTTTTTCTATATTTTCAAAGTTACGCAAAAAGTTGATGCTAAACTCTGAGCAGTAAAGCACTTAAATAAATGTTTTTCCAAACTTTAATATTCTCTAGCTAAAGGTTTAAATTTTCCTCACTTTTGGTTAAAAATTCAAATTTCCCGGTTTTTCCTGGCAAAATTAAAAACATTATAAATTTCTTAGCTTCTCCAAGTATTCTAAAAGAGTGGAAATCCTACGATATGTTCTGGAGGGTGTTCCACACCCCCCAGACCCCCCGGTTTACAATTTTAACTCTATATTTTTATAATTATTATAAATTAAAAGTACACCGGGGGGTCTGGGGGGTGTGGAACACCTTCCAGTACGTTCACCCTCAGAGCACCCGGTTTACATTTTGACTATAATTTTGACAGTTAATTTTTAAAGTAAAGCAAAAGTTGCTGCTAAACTCCGAGCAGTAAGGCACTTAAATAAATGATTTTTTAAGTAAAACCCCGTTGACATGGGTAGTGAATAACGATCGTGTTCCACATTTGTGAATTTACAAATTTTAATATTCACGATATGATAATTTTTATATTCGTGGCGAAAGTTGGCTGTTGTGAACATTAACTCGGCGAAAAATCACGATTTATATTTTACGAATCAGTAGTTTACACGGCGCGTATTCTACAAAAGTGTGACTCACAGTCGTGATTCACTACCCATGTCAACGCGGCTTTAAGGTTTAAACTTCCCTCGCTTTAGCTTAAAAATTCAAATTTCTCGGTTTTTCCTAGCGAAATTTGTAAAATTATAAATTCCCTATCGTCTCCAAATTCTGCGATAGGTACTGGAGGGTGTTCCACACCCCCCAGACCCCCCGGTTTACAATTTTGACTTTATATTTTTATAATTAGTTTTCAAAGTAACACAGAAAGTTGCTGCTAAACTTCGTGAGCAGTAAAGTTTTAAATTTTCCTCATTTTTGCTTAAAAATTCCAATTTCCCGGTTTGGATTACTATTGAACAAATATTTTTAGTCCTAATCTTAGTTTAATATATTTTTCGGTTGGTAAAAAAAATGGACCAATCAGAGTGCTTTTTTTTCTCCAAAAAATGACGAGCTGTAGCAGCATTGAATAATAATATCCATTACACAACGATTTTTGAAACTGCTTTGACAATGAGTGACTTTAAATACAATTTTTGATGCCCTAGGATGTCTTTTTGCACCAAATTATTCAGATAAATTTATTATTACTTTTATTATTTAAGGACGTAAGGACAATTTGCTTCAATTCGCAGAGAATTATTTCAAAATAACATTTAAATACTTTCGTTTACTTCTGACTAGCTTAGGTCTAAGCTACTGGAAAGCCTCGAGTAACTTCAAGCAGCTTAAGCGATTTTTTTATTTATTGAATAAGCCAGTTATTCCTGATGTCAACTCGGACAAAAGCATTCATTAGATCTTAAATTTATGGATAAGTAAAAAAAAGTTATTATATGATTAGAAATATCCAATAAATTGTCACCTGAAAATCGGTGTTATTTGTTCAATATCAGATATAATATAAGTGGACATTGAACAAACCAATATATCCAGGCGAAAAAATATTAATTTCGTTTCTGGGATGGTTGGATGATTTCGAGGTGTAGCATTCAGATTGAATTAATTTTAATAATAAATGCCAAGTAATTTCAGTGTGAATGCTACTTAATTGTCATAACTACGCCGTTAACTTCCCCAGAGGCCGAAAGGGTTAAAATTGGGAAACATTTCTTTGGAAAGCCTTTATCTGTTGAAAATCCGCTGAAAAAGAAGAAAAATTTATCATATTTGCATCATTTAAAACAAAGTATAAGTTTTGTGAAAGTTATCCCGAAGAATAAATTTGAAAGATGTTTTCAACAATATGAGCATACCCAAAGGGTGTACTTTGAAGGTCATAAAATGGAATAAGTTTGAAATTCAACGATAAAGAGTGAAATATTTTCAGGAATTTACAGTTACATCCTCGTAAATCAAGTTTTAGAATAATAAATTCTGTTGGAAGGTACTTATTTTCAATATTTATTTGTTTGATTAAGCTAACGGCAGAAAGAAAATCATTTTAAACGGATCTGGAATAATTCGCTCGACTTTGTTTTAAATAAAATAATTGACGCGAATATTTGAAAGGTTTTAATTAATCCATTTTCGATGTAGTAGTACATAAAATTGGAGCCTCCGAACGAGGGTAATTAATTTCGAGAAGAAAATAGGAAACGTCTTTAGTTTTCTCATCAAATGCTCCTTAAGTGTAAACTATTGTATGGTTTAATCTAGCCCATAAAAGCTAAGTGCCGTAAAAGGTATAGAAAATTTCTCAGACAATTTAATTATAAGAGAAAATCGAGTTAATGGACGTCAATTAGAATTTTTACGTGCATGATTTCCTAATTTAGCTTACGTGACAATTTGAAGGAAATTATCGAAAAGAAATATGAAGGCTCATTTGTGAAATACCAAATTCGAAATTACCAGTTGAAATTCCGCGTGTCAGTGGATTAAATTTAACCAGAGCAATGGCTGTATTACCTACATGCCCTGATTACAAATTCACGTGTAAGTTACCTTTCTGTATCTTCACCTCTCGCACATACGAAATATTGAATATTCATTCGCTTTCCGCACTATACAAATTTAACACGAAACTGCTGTTTCCAATTCGGGGGCGGGCGAATCGTAATTTATTTACTTGTAAATTTTCGGATTATTTTTTCGAAAAGTAACTTAGCACATAAGCAGACGAAATATAATTTCTGTAAATTATGGAATTTTATTATGGGGCTTCATTATTCGCATTTTATCGACGCGGCGGAATCTCGGAGGGTTAAAATAATCAAAGGATTTTAAATAAGAACAACAGGAGACTGGAGGCAAGTAAATAAAAAATTCAATTATAACAAAAAAGTTATTTTATTACTCTATTACACATTTTACAACATGGTAGTTCTCGAATAATAATGAAATGAAAAAAGGTATTAGACAAATTTAAATAAGTTTTTTTTTATTTTCCCTTTCAGCCATTTTACTACCGCTAACTTCCATTAAAATTTAAGTAAAAAAATTTGTATTACAAACACGTCTAATGGTAACACATAAAACGTTAAACATACGACAGGCAACTTACCAAAATAAGAACTGTTTATGAGCTACAAAAAACATACTAAACGTCAAAAAAAAGCTTTTGAAAATAAAGATCAACTTTTATCATACATAAAATTTTCACTTCATTTAGCACTAAATTTAAAGAGATCAAAAGTTGAATATTGCTGTTACGAAAACGCAGCTAATTAAAAGGGAAAATTTTGTTTTTCATGTTCACGAAAATCTTTTTAATTTTATTTTTGTTCCCATCGGAGTATGTAGGGTTAATTGAATAACCATTAGGTGACCGTGGAATATGCTAAATTTCTGTTTACCCTTTTCTCGTTAATCTAGGATCGCGACAGCTTTTTAATAGTTTTACTCGTCATATTCATATTTTTTCTCTTCTCCAATTCGGACACTGTTTAAAGCTACTAATTTTGACTCCATTAACGGAATCATTATCGCGGATGTTTATCACTGCAACTTGCAGGCGAAATGGCGTGGAAGCTATTGTCGGATTGGATTTTAATCCATTTCGAAATAACTAAATTCCAAAAGTAATCCTTGAGGAAGATTACATACTTGGCATTTATTGACGACCGCTGTTAAAATTTGCATTCTAATTGACTCGTACGTTAAGGGCTAAGCTAATCCTTTCTCATAATGAAATTTGTGAAATTATTGTTCGCTCATAGTTGCATTTTCTTCTGATTAGTACAAAACTTACCTGTAATTTGCATAATATCGATATGCTTCGCGAAAGAATTATCTACTTTTCCATTTATTCTTTTTTGATTCAGTTCGGATGTTCAATTGTCAATATCCAAATATATAAAATATAACAAATTAATATAAAATATAATATAATATAATAAATGATATTTATTATATCCTAGGTTACCTAGGTTACGCCCTAGGGGCCCACACCACAAAAAAAATGTTTAAAAATTTCAATCTTGAATAGACTAAAATAAAAAAAAGTCAAAAACATGCACTACATCAAGTAAATAAGTTAATTTTGGTATCTATGGTTGATGCTAAAAGCTGAATGCAATAGCGGAAGTGCCAAACGAGAGTTTGCACTACAAAAAGAAAAGAAACATAAAAAAACATCAGTTTAGAGGACAAAGAAGATTCCGAAAAATCATGTGTTACTGCTCCAAGTTTGCATAACAAAATGTTAAACATAGAAACTGGGGTCTACAAAGAATTTTGGGATGATATTTTAGGACAAGGAAATAAAACTAGTGAAATTCTGAAGAACATTAGATTAGACGTGAACTCAGCTTCCTTTGCACCATCGCTAATAAGCTTCATTGGAACAAAATGGGATAGGTTAATGATAAACGTGCGTTTGGCACCAGAAGTTGAGATGACTCCGTCAGAAAAATCTCGAACCCAGAGTTCAGAGTTTCATTCCTGACATAGATCAATTATTGAATCTTGATTGCGGCAGTGGCTTGATGCATACAAACTTGTTGATAACCGTTTTGGGTTTCTCAACAAGAAAATTCACACTATCGATGATATACGGGTTGGAAACAATGACTATTACCAACAAGAGTGCAGAAAGGCTAAAGACGAGACAAAATAAGAAATGGTGAGATAAGAAAAAGAACTGGAGTTGTGGCGTGATGGAGCGTGTGGTACATTTGAAATGGAATTGGGTCGGGAACGTGGCTAAGGCAGGACTACAGCAGGTGGACAGTAAAAATAATAAATTGGAAGCCAAGAACGACGAAAAGGAACAGAGGTAGACCCGAGATGGCTCGACGATGTCAAGAAAGTGGCGGATCGGGAGTGGTTACGAAGGTTTTGAGAGATAGGTTTGGAAAGGATTTGGAGAGGCTTATATTCAGGAGTAGACCAAGAAAGGCTGACAAAGAAGAAGAAGAGATGATAAGGGAAATGGAATAGCCTATAGTCAGGAGAGGTGAATGTATAAACTCCTTCTAGGGGAAAGGTCATTTTCAAAATTAAAGTTGATCAAAAACAGGCTTCGAACCTCCATGTTGAAAGACAGGCTCAACGTTTTGGCTTTGGTCAGCATTGAAAGTGATCTTTACTTTACTTAAAATATTTCTCCTTCTCAAAATAACCGGTAGGAGCCCACCACAGATTCAGCCGAGGTGCCTAAAAATTGTAAATTCGGCTCTGAGACAGTTTCCTCAAGATGTTCATCATATATATATGGCGCTGAGTTTGAAATTTTCCAGCACTGTTGTGCATGAAACTCTTGATTCTAACAATGAAAATTAAATAATCCAAATAAAACTCAAATTATAAATAAATTCTTCAAAATTTAAATTTTAACTTGCACTGCCTTCAACTTCCACCATCAAAATTAAATTCGTAATTGTTTCAAATCTTCGAATCCAATTCCAAAATATTAACAATCCAGGTAATCCAACTTTCATCCAAATATCGGACAAATTCTCAAATCACTTTCAAATCAAAAATTCACTTAAGTACTCAAAATCAAATTAATTTATTCTCAAAATTCAATATTTAAAAATACAAACGAAAATCTCAAAAATAACGGGGTCCGTTACTTTGCCCCCCTCCCAGTTAAAAGTTTTGGCCAAAAAGCTAGCTCCCGAATTTACGGAGCTAGCACCCAAATATTAAAGCTAGCACCATTATAGTTTTTTCACAAATCCAAATTGAAAGTGGGGGGGCTAGCGTTACTAAAGTTAATATTTTGGCTTCAAAAGCTAGCTCCTTAATCTATATAGCTAGCACCAGCTAGCACCCAAATATTAGAGCTAGCACCGTTACAGTTTTTTTGCAAATCCATATTGAAACTGGGGGGGGGGGGGCTAAAATAACGCTAGCCCCTCCAGTTAATATTTTGACTCCAAAAGCTAGTTCCTTAATCTATATAGCTAGCACCCAATTATTAGAGCTAGCACCGTTACAGATTTTTCACAAATTAGTATTTGATTAAAATATCTAGATGTTTCATTCCACTGCGCATGAGCAATGATAGATTCCACATGCCCCGCCCATTCTAAACTTTACTAATAATTTTTTAATAGCTTAAAGCTTATTTCTAATCTACATTATGTAATTTATTTAAGAACTCCGATATTGTCTTACATGCTATAGATAAGAAAATGACACCCGACTATTTGATTTGGCGAAACATCTTCTTAATTTTTTAACCAGCCATTATAAATTTCCCATTTACCATTGTGTCGTCTTCCATAGGTCAAAAAGTGTCCCGTATAATTTTAAAACTTTGTATCCTTAAAATATATAATGCGCGTTATTTACTCGGAAAGGGGGGTGGGCAGAAGCAAATCTTCAGTCATGCTTATAGCGCCAACCCTGGCTATTATAGAGACCGATATTCTCTTATCTATGGCCAGTGCTGGCGCTAGATGCACTACGCAAACTAGGCAACTGCCTAGGACGCAAAACCAGATCGAGATGCAGCTTTGGTCGCAAAAATGGCCAGAAAAGTTATTTGATTATTTTTTTAAGTTTTATTTTTGTTCGAAATGTATTTTTTTAAATAAAAATATGTAAATGTAAGAATATTTTTTAAATATCGCGGATTCTTACCTCTTAGCTCAGTACTACTATATAAATGGGGGGGGGGGGGGGGCGCAATGATAGATTTTTGCCTAGAGCGTCACATATCCTAGCGCCATCACTAAGTGCCGTCGGGCCCCGTGGCAAGACTTTTTGCGAGCCCTCTACTCTTTAAAATTTCATAAATAAAAAAGAAAAATATGAAACTTCGTATTTAAAAATTTAACTCTGAAGTTTTTTGAAGTTAAAGGTAAGAACTAAGTATCCTGTAAATTTCAAATATTGATAACCAATATTGCCTTCCGCTTTTCAGCCAAAATCGGGTAAATATTAATGTTTATGTATGAATATTAATATTGTTTTGACCATTATGATTATTTAAAAAATATTGATTTTGAATAGTGGACCAATATTGGTTTTCAACATTGGCCCAATATTGCACCAACATTTGTGCTACATGGGATTGAAAAAAGATAAAAATGGGAAAAGATATTGTTTAGGATTGGCCATTATTTATAAAATTAACATTTGGTATTATTTGAAGTTTGTTTACTGTAAAAGTTTGGATTAACAAATAACATTGCCAACATTATTGATGTTCCTAAAAAAATAAAAGGTCTAATAAAATTTTCATTTGGAATGGAATGTTGAAAATAAAGTTGGATGAAAAGGTTTTTTTTAGAAAATTTTGATAGGATATGAAATAAAAAAGTTATATTCATATCTGTATTTTAGAATTAATAAAAAGCGAACAAACCCTTTTAGAACTAAAATGCATAAAGTTTCACACATAAAATACACTGTAAGTTTATTTGTTAACATTGTAGTATCGAAAACTTGTAAAGGTAAAATGTTACCACGTTTATGAGGGCTCTGTTGAAAAGATTTAAAATCTTGGGATTGCGGATTATTTTGTTTTATTAGTGTGGTTGGGAAACCACGTTGAGACTAATCGTAACTTTCTTTAGTGTCAAAGTTGATATTCAATAAGTTCCGTGCATGGGTAAATGGAGTTGCACCATAAACTTGAAGTTGTGTTAATTCCGTAGCTATGTACCTAACTTAGTTAAGAGAATTATTAATAAGTTTCGTTGTAATTAATAATTAAAAGCAATTTTGCTTAATGCGTTATCCAAATAATGTAAATGGGGAGAGTTGAAATGGCAAGTAAAGACCTGCACGGTGCGGTGCAACAAGAGTTGTCTTGATGCGTATAGTTTTTAGTTTACACATGGGAGATCCCAATCCACTTTATCCTTTCCGTCACTTCTCAATGAACATGCTTTGTTTTAGCTAAAATAAGCGAAAACGTTATTTGCTAGCAAAACACTTTGAAACATTCTCTAAAACAAATAGCATTGTCGGTAAAACAACTTCTAGAAACAAGTCCAACTGTATTTAATGAGTACGTTAAAGTTACACGTTCTGGAAATGCGCATTAACTCGAAAATGTGCAATTTGAGCTAAATTTCAACTTTTATTAGATAATTTTTTAATGCTTCCAAACTTATGGTCATTATAATAAAATTTTCTCGTTTGTATCTACCGGCGCTGCTATTTTCTTCCTAATTATCCACATTGGGATTTATTAACGCCGTATTTCATTTTCTCTAGTTATAGCTACTAAAATTTACAATTTTGCACACAAGTATCGCCTTTTCGATAATCCAGGTCTCAGACCACCTTTAATCCAATTGAAACCGCAGATTTCACAAATTTCCTAGTGGTTCCAATTCCGTTAAC
Source organism: Cantharis nigra (assembly GCA_958510845.1). Classification (NCBI taxonomy): domain Eukaryota; kingdom Metazoa; phylum Arthropoda; class Insecta; order Coleoptera; family Cantharidae; genus Cantharis; species Cantharis nigra. Next base: position 43,588,003 of record OY294030.1, on the reverse strand, counting down.
CGGCAGAGTACCCTTTCCCGGTTACCGGGTTAGCAGACGCGATCGGAAATTAATATAGTTCCATTTGCCGTTTCGTTATTGATAGTTTCAAATTTGCATCTAATTTATATTCTGCTGGGGTTTGTACGTCACGATACACAACAATACGATCGGGACATTGATTCCCGCGAGTCTTTTGCTAATAATAATTAATGTCAGCCAAATCTATTCCAACATTCTAAACCGAACATAACATTTTTTGATTATAACTTTTTTGTCGAGCATTTATCATTGCTCGCATTAAAATTAAGAAAGTCATTATTGTAGGCTGCAAATTTCTTGCAGTTATTCTTTTTTTCTTTTCACGGAAGCCACACCCTCGCTTCCGACCCACTTACAGCTGGTCATAACACCGTGGGCTTCCACACGAATTTAAAGCTGCTTCATCTTTAGAGGAAAATTCTGTTTACCCGCAAGGGCAGGTAAAATTTTTTACTACAAGAATTTGTTAAGGGTAAGTTCATCATTACAATTACATATTTAAAAATGCAAACCAAGTTTAAACCTTATTTGTTAATTGTCTGAAATATCCTGGTAATATCCTGATATTACCCTGACGGTAAACAAGTTTTTATAATATTATCAATAGCGATGACGTTTTAATTTAATTCGAGACCACCCTCCGTTACCCCAATGTAGAGACCACCGCTTTTCCTGCATAAAAAGAAAATAATCAATTGCGAATCACGTACCTGGCTAACTAAATTTACCGACAACTTCAGCACAAAAAGTTGATGAGATGTATACAAAACATACCTAAGTATAATTAATATTTGCAAACTTGTAAAACTAACATTTGAACTTGAACCCTCTAGATGGGTAGACACAAAATAGTCAGTTATGCTGTTTGAAATGCCGAAGCGGCGCCGTATCAGACTGAGAAATTTTTTACAGAAAATTAGGTAGTACACCGACAAGGAGACTCTAAAGTGTAACTCTAAAAATTAAGCTAACATCAATTTTTAAAAGCTTTTAAATGCAATACTTCGGCGAGTTGATGCAACAATAATCACAAGGTTTTCTAGCTGATGAGATTGCATCTCGATTGCATAGCCCTTCCACGCAGGAATAGTTGCTTTTTTAGTTAGGTACTCTTTCAAGCAGAAATTTTTTGGATTTTTGGTCCAAACTTGAAGTCATCATCAAGGATTAAGCCAAAGGTGTAGTTTAGTGGGCAGGCCGCTCTCAGTTGACTGCTAACCGTGTTACTGCTAACAACATATTATAAATTTATTTAATTCTTTCAAAAAACTGAAATAAAATAGTAGGTATGAGTCATTCCATACGAAATCACAAAAAGGAAGAAAATTGTGGCTGCACTATTTTAGATTTTGATTAAACTTTGTGGAAATGTTTTTTGGGGTTCCGAAGACTAAAATCCAGAAGGATTTAATTTTCTCACTTGCTAATTCTGGTCCACACAAAATCAAGCAATTGAAAAGTCTTATTTTTGTGCTTAGAGGTTTTAGCTGCAAAAAATTTTTTCTATTAGAGATATCTAGTCGACCGAGGTGTCATTTTGAAACTGAAAGATGGTAGTTTCTAGAAAAAAATATAAACATTTACATAATCATATACCTGAAAAATAACGTGGCATTGCAATACGTTTATTTTATTGATTTTTTGTGATTTTCAATTGATTCTAGTATCTGAGCTTTTTTTTTGATATCAAAGTGCACATATATCAACATAGTCAACTAGTCATGAAAAAATCTTTGCTTGAAATTTCAAAATTTTAAGCATTTGCATATTTCAGGCTACAATTCAAAACTTGAAATTTTCGGGATACTTAGTTCTTACCTTTAACTTCAAGGTCCTTTTAAAATAAAATAAAATATAGCAATTTGTTGTACAAATTGGTATTTGTAACTGTAAAAAAGCATTATTGATATATGTATAATAACAACAATAACAAAAAAAATTGTATTTGGACGTGTTTGATAAGAGGCAAAATTTGACACTTACAGGATACTGAGTTCTTACCTTTAATTTTAAAAACCTTCAACGCTCAAGGTAGTTTCACTATGGAATACAATTTAACACAATTACCGATGTCCCCCAGACCCCCCGGTTTGAGAAATAAGAAGTTTGTTTTATTGTACCCCCAGAACCCCAGTGCATATTATTGAGACCTGTATATGTAGTTTTTGTTTCTGAAAAAGTGGAATTTCTTTGTTTCATAAATTTAATAAAAAAATATTTGCACGAACTTTCTGCTTCTGGTTCTGAATATTCCCTGATATCTGAATATCTGGGAAACTAGAAAGATTTGCAATTAAAAATAAAAGTTTCAAAGTTAAACAAAAATAAAAAAATTTTTTAACAAATAAAGTTCTCCCCCTCTTTCTTGGATATAAAAATAATACGACAACATTCATACAAAAATTTAATTTCTCGAACCGGGGGGTCTGGGAGGCATGGAATGCTCTCCAGTGTACTAGTAATTTCATTATGGAATACAATTTAACTGATGTACTAGAGAGCATTCCGTGCCCTCAGACCCCCCGGATTGATTAATAAAAAGTTTGTATTATTGTACCTCCTAGAACCCCAGTGCATATTATTGAGATCTGTATATTTTTTTTTTTTTGCTTTTTTGTTTTTTTTTGTTTCTGAAAAAGTGGAATTTCTTTATTTCATATATTTTATAAAAAACTATTTTCACGAACTTTCTGATTCTGGTTCTCAATCCCTTTCTGAATCCGATATCTCAATATCTGGGAAACTAGAAAGATTTGCAATTATAAAAATACAAATAAAAATTTTTTTTAACAAATAAAGTTTAAAAAATTTTAAACTTTCTCCCCTTTCTCTTGGAAATAAAAATAACACGACAACATTTATACAAAAATTAAACTTCTTGAACCGGGGGGTCTGGGGGGCATGGAATGCCCTCCAGTGTACTAGTAATTTCATTATGGAATACAATTTATCACAATTACTGATGTACTGGAGGGCATTCCATGCCCCCCAGACCCCCCGGTTTAATAAATAAAAAGTTTGTTTTATTATACCTCCGAGACCCCCAGTGTATATTACTGCTACCTGTAAATGTAATTTTAGTTTATGAAAAAGTGAAATTTCCGTATTCTATAAAATTCCATAAAAATCAAAAAATATGCGCACGGACTTTTTATTTCTGATTCTAAATATTTTCAGAATTCTGAATATTCGAGAAGCTAGAAATGTATATAATTAAAACTAAAATTTTCATAATTAAACAAAAATAAAAAAATTTTAACAAATAAAATTTTAAAAATTACTCTAGTGCCTCTGGTATGAAAATAACACCACAACATGCATACAACAATTAAACTTTTCAAACCGGGGGGTCTGGGGGGCATGGAATGCCCTCCAGTGCACTAGTAATGGAATCACTGATTACTAAAACAAATCGCTATGTGTTTTGCTTCTCTTACAACTTCTGTACATCTGCGAGAGAAGAAAATAAAAAAAGGAACTTTGAAGTTTTTTGAAGTTAAAGGTAAGAACTAAGTATCCTGTAAATTTCAATTTTTTTTTTATCGAACATGTCCAAATTGTAGTTTGAAATAGGCAAATTCTTAAAATTTTGAAATTTCAAGCAAAGGTTTTTTCATGACTAGTTGGCTCAGATACTAGAGTCAATTATAAATCACAAAAAATCAATAAAATACATGTATTTCACAATACGATGTTATTTTTCAGGTATTATTTCAGTAACCACGTCGAAAAGAGGGGGTCTAGCTGACAAATTTCTGTGGCAATGGATTGAAAACTGATTCCTATGTAATTTTGGTCGTAGAATCCGAATTTGAGGTTTGCGAACAAAATTTTCTTGTGCCAAAGCCGTCATATTAAAAAAACGTTGCCAAATCACGTTTTTTTCTATTGATTTTTCGAAAAAATGAAATGTATCATCAAAAAAAGTAGATAAAATTTCCTACAAAATGACTTTTTGGTTGATTTCCTAGGACAAAACTTAAAGCCGCAGGCGCCATTCGCGTTTCTGCTGGCGTTTTTGCTGGCGTATTTGCTGGTTTTCGAAAAAATCAAAATTTATAATTTCTCGAGTGAAATAAAGGTTTCCATTCCGACGGTAACGGGTAAAAATATAGCCTTTGGTCAGCATGAAGTTTGAATTTTTTCAAATTTTCAAAAAAAATTTGAATTTTTTGAAAAATCGGCCAAAACGCGAATGGCGCCTGCGGCGTTAATTTTCGTCCTAGACAATGAACCAAAACGTCATTTTGTAAGAAGTTTTATCTACTTTTTGAATCAATTGATTCATTTTTTCGAAATATCAATAGGGTGCCTAAAATTTTGATTTTTTCTAAAATCACACGAAATCTCATGTTTTTGCAAAACATGAGCACCCTATGGATTTTTCAAAAAAATGAATCAAATGAATCAAAAAGCAGATAAAATTTCCTACAAAATGACTTTTTGGTTTATTTCCTAGCACGAAAATTAACGCCGCAGGCGCCATTCGCGTTTTTATCGGTTTTTGAAAAATTCAAATTTTTTTTGAAAATTGAAAAAATTCAAACTCCATGCTGACCAGAGGCTATATTTTGACCCGTATTTCAGTCGAGAAATCATAAAATTTGAATTTTTCGAAAAACCAACAAAAACTCCAGCAGAAACGCGAATGGCGCCTGCGGCTTTAATTTTTGTCCTAGGGAATCAACCAAAAAATAATTTTGTAGGAAATTTGATCTACTTTTCTTATGATACATTTCATTTTTTCGAAAAATCAATAGGTTGCCTAAAATTTTGAGTTTTTTTCAAAGAAACGTGATTTGGCAACGTTTTTTTAATATGGTGGCTTTGGCACAAGGAAATTTTGTTTGCAAACCTCAAATTCGGATTTTACGACCAAAATGACATAGGAATCAGTTTTCAATCCTTTGCCACAGAAATTTGTCAGCTAAATCTACCTGGTTACTGGACTACCAGTTAATTTATCTTGTTTGAATTTAATTCGTCGGAAGTTTGTGGAAAACCCTGTAGATGGAAACTTTTGATGAGAGTATGTTTTATTATTTTTCTTTTCAACCCGACAAGCCATCTAAATTTTCTTAAAGCGAATGGAATAACCAACAAAATGGTCATGAATATTAAATAGTCCTGTTTTCATTGACATTTATAACTTGAGTACATGAAGGTTTGGGATGTGTCGAGATTAAAATTATTATTTGTGAAACTCCACACCTTTTGGGTCTCATCGGAAAGTGCAAAGCACCTCTAAAGGCGTATTTGCATAAGTCAAACGTCGTCAGGTACAAACGAGGTCAGTGTTTCAAGACGACATGTTTTGCCACAAAGGCTTTATCAAGCGTCCGCCCTGGGCTCCGAACAATGAATTTGTTAGTCACAAATTGTAATTAATGCAATTTAATTTTTAAATACGAAACTTACCCGAGCGTGTAACATCCAAATTCATTTACACAAACAAATCTGGAATAAACAAACAATTTCGTAGATTTCTGAACCGACCTTTGGACATATGTGAATTATTAGTTTCGGGGGTGGTCGAGCGGTTTCAAATTTCATCAAACTAAGGTTATTACAAAAATAATCGCTCGAACGATCTTTTGATTTCTCCTTAATATCCTGTTTGGTGTTTGTTTATCGTGCCCCACAACTTTCTTCCAATTTTCAACCTTCCATTAATATTATTTTCCGTTCTGGCCATTTTGTATTCCATTCTCACCACCTAATTAACCAAACCTGTTACGTGAATTTATTTTTTATTTACAATAAAGTTATTTTATGTTGAAGGGAACGTGGTTTTTGGTTAAATAAATACTGAGATTGTTTATCTCTCGATTCATAATGGAGTCTGCATTAAAAATTTAACCAAATTTTAAGTGGAAACGGATCACGAAAATAACATACATTAACCGTTCCTTTCAATTTTGAATGAAGGCGAGACCACAATGTTGAAAATCTGGCTTGGATAAACACGATATTGTAACAAATTCTCTTATTCATCTTTTTCATCAAACCACTGCCCCTTTGTTAACCTCATAATGCACATTATCTTTTTATCTTCCTTTTTAACTGTTTGTATTTTATTTCTATTTCAACAAGTGTTAACGTTCTTTTATTTTCTACGGCATAATTCAATTTTGTCTGGATCTGATTGTCGAGGACGTGCAATACAACCAAACAATTAGACATCTTTGATTGTTACATGGGGTTGATTTTCAGATTTATTAAAACATTTTTTTTTTCTTATTCTTAAACCCAAACGAATTTTTAGTGAAATACTGCAGTAGTGTAATAATAGTTGAATAGAAAGGAATTTACCCTACCGTAAACATGCTTTATAATAATATCGTAGAGCGTAAAATTCTACACAAGTTTTGTTTGAAATGTTTTTTGATACATTTCATGTTTTAACTGTTATGTTTGTTATCAAACATTTAACATAAATCCAGGACTGAAGCACTGAAGGTAGCGTAAAAGACAATTGAAACTGATTTGAGAAAATGGCTCAACAGCAAAAATAAATCCATCGATCTCAGTTACAGTGGAGAATACCCTCAGGATAACGAACAGGACGATATTCCATAGTTTGCTGACCTAGAAATGCAATTTATCGCATTCGAAGAGCTTAACTGACTAAAAATATTAAATGTGGCATTACACCACCCTTACTTGAAGAGGAATTTACTTAAATGTTAAACTAGCGGTCGAATAGTTCAGGTTTTATAACTGAAATTAAGAAAAAATTAGAGTTTCGTGGAAGTAGAAACTTTTTTGTAAAATTAATTTTTAATTGAAAAAATAACGATTATTACGAAAGAACCCCGAAGCTGTTCGTGTACCTACGTATGAAAGCGAAATTGTAGATAAAAAAAGTTACATAATTTTTGTTTGAAACTTTGTTTCTGATGAAATTGACAGTTTAACACTGATTATGTTTAGTTTTTGTTTCCTTTGTAACTTGCTTATATTACAGCGGATTTTAAACATCAAGAGATGATTTTGTTTGAAATTTCAAACTCTACAAAAAAGAACTTTTAATATTTTTTCATAAAATTATGAATAACGAAGCCATTTGAAAAAAGTCGAATTTTGTTGTGTAAATTGAACTACATTTGTAATTCCATGTTGGTTTTCCTTTCGGTTTTAATTATATTCTTAAATATGAAAATTTGTAGAAGTATAAATTACACTTTGCGCAAAATATTTCATAAAGAGACATTCTCGACGTCAAATAAATTTTAAAAAAGCTCCAAAAGAGAAATTTACAAATTCTTGCGTTATTACATTTTGCTTAATAATTGAATTTTTCTATGCAGCTCTTTTAACAATAACATGAATAATAACAAAAATAATCGGCTTTGTTTCATTAAACCTTGTCAAAATTTGATACATTTTATGTCAATCTCAAATTGACGGACGAATTATACAGTTTATGTGCTTATACAATGGATTTCGTATAATTCTACATTAGGGATGAACAAAAGCCAGATTGGGGGTCATTTCTGGTTTGTCAATTGATTGGATTTTGCTGGCGGTGCGAACGAGATGAGCAACGTCTGCTTTTAAAAATAAAACAATTAAAATTATTTTCTTAAAAATTAATTAATATTTGCGAATTTATCCTATTCTAATTGGCATAAATAGGACACATTAGTAGCAGTAGAAATTAATTTTTGAAAGGAACGTGATGATTTTTATTTCGTTAACGTTTATAAATGATTTTTTGGTAATTTTGAAACGAGTAATAATGAAAACGAAAATTAATGGACAGTTTAATCTGATACAAACTCTCTCTGTTAACGAGTAATGATAGCGATTGTAAGAGATTCAAGAGCGAAAATTGATTATCCTTCTTTTGCAACCCTTTTATGGCTTATAAATTTTCAAAATTAGTATTAATAAAAATTTTAATAATTCAATTTGCGGTTTCGTTTAAAATTCAAGTGTTAAATCACAATTTTTACAAATTTTATTACTTGAGAACTTGCAAACTCCAGCTACAAATTTTATAATTAATTATTCAATTTGTTATTTTCCAAATAAAAACAAAAATGTGGAAAATTTGCTCCATATTATTAATGCTGCATTGCTTTTATACACTCCAATTGAAAATTTCTTTAAAATACAAATTTTCTTTAAATCTGCAAAAATCGTTTGCATTATATTATTTACCTTTATCGGTTTAATGGATTTTGTAAAACTGTAGAAGTGCTTAGGGAATAAATCCCGTTACGGAATTTATGTATTCCCTATTGGCACTTAAATATTAGTGCATGCAATTTTATTACCATTATAAATTGATTAAATTAAACAAGAGAGATGCCAACGGACAATTACACGGGGTGGCCCAAAATTATCACGAATTTCCCGCATCGTACACTCAGAAAAATTATTTTCTTCCGTTAATATAATAATGCTGGCGTTACCAAAAGGAAGAATTTTGTTTCTGTTAAATTAATAGATGCATTTCGCCAACCCCCCTTCCCATTTCGAAGTTTAGATCCAAAAAATGGTTTAAATCGTTTGTACCTGGTTTGAACCAGGATGTGCTTGCTCATCAAAACTTGATGTGCCGACGGGCAATTAAATTTTTTTTAATAATTTAAAAATAAATAAGTTTCTGAAATTCTAATTTTCTTTAGTCGAACGTTTTAATTTCCCTCACTTTAGTATTCTCTACCCAAAGGTTTAAATTTTTCTCACTTTTGTTTAAAAATTCAAATATTCCGGTTTTTCCTGGCGAAATTTGTAAAATTACAAATTCCTTAGCTTCTCCAAGTATTCTAAAAGAGTGGAAATCCTGCAATATGTACTGGAGGGTGTTCCACACCCCCCAGACCCCCCGGTTTACAATTTTGACTTTATATTTTTATAGTTATTATAAATTATTATAAATAAATTGAAAGTAAACCGGTGGGTCTGGGGGGTGTGGAACACCCTCCAGTACATATCGCAGGATATGTTCACCCCCAGAACCCCTGGTTTACGTTTTTGACTAAAATTTTGACAGTTAATTTTCAAAGTAACGCAAAAGTTGCTGTAAACTCTGAGCAGTAAAGGCTCATACACAATTAGTCTGTAACAGTAACGAGAACGGGAACAATAAAAAGATAAAATACATGTATTCAGGTGGCTTCATTCATAATTAGCGGGAACGGGAACAGAAACGATTTAACTTTTATTGCTTTGGTTATGCGCATGCGTAAACTGTCAAAAGTCGAAACTGTCAAAAGTTTAGCCAATGAATAATCTTTATATAGCTATCGTTACTGTTCCCGTTCTGGTTTATTGTGAACCGACGATTCATTTCGTTTCCGTTCCCGTTTTCGTTTCCGTTCTCGTTACTGTTTCAGACTAATTTTGTATGAGTCTTAAGGCACTTAAATAATTGTTTTTTTAAGCTAAGGTTTAAACTTCCCTCACTTTTGATTAAAAATTCAAATTTCCCGGTTTTTCCCGGTGAAATTTGTAAAATTATAAATTCCCGAACTTCTCCAAATTCTGCGATGCATTGGAGAGTGTTTCACACCCCTCAGAGCCACCGGTTTTCAATTTTGACTTTATATTTTTAAAATTATGATAAATTAAATTAATTATAAATTATTATAAATAAATTAAAAGTAAACTGGGAGGTCTGGGGGGAGGGAAACACCCACCAGTACATATCGCAGGATATCCACTTATGTAGAATATTGGACAAATATTTTTAATCCTAATCTTAGTTTAATATATTTTTCGGTTAGTAAAAAAATCGACCAATCAGAGTGTTTCTTGTTTCTCCGAAAAATGACACGCTGGAGCAGGAACATATTTTTCCAGCATTTAATAAACTTGCACATACGTCTGACATCTTCAAACCGTTACAAGGTTCGCACTGAATTTTCCAAATCAAATTTACTAGTTTTCCGGGTTTTCTCTGAAAAAGAATAAAAATTTTCCTTTACATTTCGATAAATTGGAAGATAAAAAGGTTAAATAATCTAAGTTTTAATTAATAAAAAATTTAATTTTAAAATTTAAAAACCTTAAACTGTTTTCCTTGACTGCAAATTTCCCAGGCTTCGCACTAAACATAAGAAATATCTTGATTTTGAACCGCGGTAATTTGATCCCCAAGGTAAATTCTCCGGTAATATGATCCCCAAGGTAAATTGATCCCCGGTAATTTCAACCCCGGCAATGTGATTGCACCTAATAGTTAACCTAAGCTTGACCTGTGGATCTCTTTTTTAACGGTGGTAAAACTCTATAACTAACACTAACCCACATAACTCATGCATATCTTCGCGCGGATATCACTTTTACGGGCGATTTCGCTAAAAAAAAATCATAAACTACTACTAACCTACATAACCGATGCATATCTTCGCGCGGATATCTAATTTCTACGGTCAATTTTGCTAAAGAAAAATCATAAACTAACACTAACCTACGTAACAGATCCATATCTTCGCGCGGATATCTCTTTTTTACGAACAATGTAACTAACACCAAATTACAAAACATGAAGAGGAGCAATTTTGTAAAATAATAAATTTTAATAAATTATTTTAAATATAAATGAATTATATATAATTTAATTATAAATATAAAAATAGAAGAGTGGGTAAATGGAGGAAATCCGGAAAAGAATAATTTCACTGCTGCAGAAATTATTGAGGAATTTATTGAAGATCCGAACGGAGAAGATGGTGAAGAAAGTGAAGAAAATTATGGGATTCGTTTTATAAGAAATAAGGAAACTGTCGATAGTTTTAACGTTTGTTTAAGATGGGCATGTGAAACTGATGGCCAATCTCATAAAATATTATTGCTCCGACAATTAAGAGAAAGGACAATTGAAAAGGAAATGGCTGCGAAGAAACAAATCTAAGCACAGCAGAATATATTTTAATTAAAAATTATTCAAAAAATTTCGTTTTTTAACTTTATCTAGCAATCCGAATGAGGCCTGGTTTCTATTAGTTCGGATTACCGAGACTGTACTGTATTTCGAAAATGAAATAAATACAAACAGGTAGAAACAAAGTATAAATAATTTTGATTATTTTCGAACCAAAATTCAAAAAGTGGAGGGAGGGGAAGCTAGTGGAATGTTATTATTAGAAATTTTGAAATATCTTAAGAAGAAAATGTGGTACAAACGAAAATAAAGAAAGTACAAATGATTTAAACTATTTTGAATCCAAAATTCGAAATGAGGGGGGGGGCTGGCGAAATGTACCTTAAATTAATTAATATTAATGAAGCTAGTTTTAGTAGTAACTTCTAAAATAAGAGATAATATACAGAACATTAATAATTATGGCACCCAACGTGGGGCCCTATACTTTTGAAGAACCATTTCATGGGGCAAAAAATGACTATATTATTGAATAGGTACATTTTTTTTTATTTCAAATTAGCAGAAAACTTTTTAGGATACAGTCTTTAAGGAAAAAATCGACAGGGACAGGGATAAAATCAATTTGTTGTCGTCTGATTTCCTAAATTTAATTTAGATTTAGCTCCCTATCGTTCAATTTAAGCGATTTTTGGCACTCTGTGATGCTTATGAAGATATCACACTTTGAGCGTAGGGGAAATTCGGACCCTAACATTTTAAACCGTTTTAGGGAAGTACCCGTAGTTATTTATCGTGTTTTCGTAAAAGTAACAAGGCCTGATTTAGGACTTTTTCGAATATTTTTAGGGTAAAATGTATAAATATATCCATGCCACACTGATTGAGATTAATTTGTCTTGGCTTAATTGACTGCTGCCGAGTTTCCCGAGTTTGTTTTCGAGAGAACAACGAACGATTTTCGCAAAAACTTAAAGTAATTTTCACTGTACCAATACATATTTTTTTATAAAAGTACACGTACGGTTATCAAATTTTCCGAGTAGAAAAACTCGCATTTTTATAAACTAAGAAAATATTCGTTCAACAGGTAAAAAATTTAATATATGGGGGCGCATTTAAATTTCAATTTGCAGGCTTAACTCAATTTTATATCGGAATAGAGTGAATGGTAGGCGTAATGATGTGCGATTTAATATAGTTTGAGTTTTTTTTTTCCTAAAAAACGTACTTAAAAGGGTTTTACTGAATGAAATATCTGCTACATTCCATATGTATACGTTTTCTGCATCGATGCTGGATTTTAAAACCTCTCGAATATGCAAACTCATTAGTAAAGGATTACAGTGTTTATAATTTGTCCGTATTTTAATGCCATACTTAACCAGGCCTGTTTAATTTATGCTAGAAATTGTAAATCTTCACGTTTTGCTTTCTATCGAATAAAACCGTACAGACGGTCAGGAGTAGATTAACGAGATTTATATTTTTTCTTGCTATTTATGCTAGGGTGGCGGGGCTTAGGTCATTTTACTTTGACGTCAACAGATGGCGACCAGCGTAAAGAGTGGTATTTTGAATTTAACAATGGAAAACATAGGGAAATAGAAAAAAGTTTCCATATATTAATGAAAAATTTGAGTTGACACATTTAAAAGACAAGCAAAAAAGTGAGAGGCATCTTGAAATTAATGTTTGCTTCTTATCAGCTGAACCTCGACTGTGATTTCACGTTATGAATAATGTATTTCTCTTTTACCTCCGGATGCTATAAAACTATTAATGTATGCTGTCTGCTACGGAGTAAGAGAGATGAGAAGGAACCATTGTTATATGCAGTATAATAGAGCAATTCGTTTCATGATAATGGTTATTAGTTACCTTACTTTTATTTCAATATAGGAATATTATCTGCTATAGAATTTTCAATTTTTTAGCCGGAAAAATAAAACAAGGAAAAACTTTGCAATATGAATTACTTTGGGGATTCTATTAAAAAGTTTTGCAAGAATGTTATTTATTTATTTATTTTTTCGATTTTCCGATCCTATGAGATCTGTGTAATTGTTAAGCTTAATGGAGATTCAAATGCATTGCCACTTGTTAACCAAACTTTTCAAATTTATTTATTATTCATTACTTTTCAAGTAAAAGCACATTATCTGCTTACGAAGTTGTTTAATCTTTGTTACAACTTTTAATTACAATTTAAACTTGCTAATCTCGAGTTATTTTATTCCGCACTCTAATACATAATTCTGAAGTGAACGCCGCTGTTATTATCGCTTTTGGTGTAGCGCTCGCGGTGGCCGGCCCAAGAAAAGTTTATCTTTTGTTACGGCTACTTTTGTTGATATTCCAGCCAAAAATATGACACTACATAAAAATGTAGCCAAGAATATTTACTTTGGCCGTAAGGGTGTTATGAGTTATGCATTGTGTCCCAACAGTATTACATTAAGGGTAAATCTTGGGAAGGATTTTTCCCGATAACGCAAATGGTTACGATTATTTCCCTGTCCAAATAACACTTATTTTGCAATTTTATCGCCAAGAACAGTTTTAAATTTTCTAATAATTGTGTATCTTTGTTTCAGGTATGCAAAATTCATGTCGGTGAAGCACCCAGACTCTAAATGATTACATAGGTAAAGCTTTTTTAAAATTCTATAAAAATTATTTTCCTTGTCAAAATTTTCGTCGCTTTACCCAGCATTGTTTTTCTTTTGAATTTATTATCGTCAAATTTAGCTGAATGTCATAGCAAACGTTGTAAATTAGGTTTAGTTTCCGTAAACTTCTGACGATGTTTACCGCAGATGTAAGTAATATATTAAGTGCTATTCTACTTCGTGGCTTACAGAAGGAAATTTTTCAACGAACAAAGAAGTACGTCGTTAGAAGAGCATACATGAGAGAAAATTTTCTTAAAATCACGAAAAGTGTCTGCCTGCTTATGAAAATTAACTTTAGCCCAATCTACCGGGCTGGTTCAATGCAATACCGCATTTCTTATCTACTATTGATTTTATTATTTACTAGCTGGTGGATCTCGTTTTAGCGATATAATATTTAAACATTTAATTTCGTTTTCCGCTATTGGGGGATTCCCCGTTTTTCCATATTTTCAAAGTAACGCAAAAAGTTGCTGCTAAACTAATTTTTTTATAATAATATAAAAATAAATAAGTTCCTCAAATTCTAATTTTATTTAGGCGAACGTTTTAATTTCCCTCACTTTTGCTCAAAAACAAGGTAGGTATTCTAGAAGAGTGGGAAATGTACTATATGTATTGAAGGGTGTTCACCCCCAGGGATATACGTCAATTCGTCGCGGGAAATTCGTCGCAATGATGCATATCTTCGCGCGGATATCTAATTTTTACGGACAATTTTGCTAAAGAAAAATCATAAACTAACACTAACCTACATAACCGATCCATATCTTCGCGCGGATATCTCTTTTTTACACCAAATTACAAAACATGAAGAGGAACAATTTTGCAAAATAATGTATTTTGATAAATACATTAAAATAAGACCAATTTTGGATTATCTTCGAAGAATTGCGCCTAATTTTAAATTACAAATATTTTCTTCGTTGATGTTTATTGTTTATTAATAAAGTTTTTTACTTTTGAGAACAAAAGAGAAGAGGAAAATTGTCGCGCGACGAATTATCTCCGACGAATTGACGGTATACCCACCCCCAGACACCACGGTTTACAATTTTGACTATAATTTTGACAGTTAACTTTCAAAGTAACGCAAAAGTTGCTGCTAAACTCTGTGAGCAGTAAGGCACTCAAATAAATGTTTTTCCAAGTTTCAATATTCTCTAGCCACAGGTTTACATTTCCCTCACTTTTTTTTAAATTCAAATTTCCTGCTTTTTCCTGGCGAAATTTGAAAAATTGTAAATTCCCTACACATAAATTATTTGGTGTTTTGAAGTAAATTTTACTAAATTTGAAGTAAATTTTACTAAATTTGATGTATAAGTTACTCTAATTGATGTAATATTTACTTCAAAATTATTGCGAGGATTTTTTTTCTGTGTATCTTCTCCAAGTATTCTAAAAGAGTGGAAATCCTGCGATATGTACTGGAGGGTGATCCACACCCCCCAGACCCCCCGGTTTAGTTGCTGCTAAACTCTCTGAGCAGTAAAGTGTTTAAATAAATACACACAGAGAAAATTTTTTGGTGTTTTGAAATAATTTTTACTATAATTGAAGTTCAAATCAACCTCACACCATTTTGAAGTAAATTTTACTAACTTTATATTAAATTTTACTAAATTTGATATATAAGTTACTCTAATTGATGTAATATTTACTTCAAAATTATGGCGAGGATTTTTTTTTCTGTGTATCTTCTCCAAGTATTCCAAAAGACTGGAAGTCCTGCGATATGTACTGGAGGGTGTTCCACACCCCCCAGACCCCCCGGTTTACAATTGTGACGTTATATTTTTATAATTAACTTTCAAAGTGACACAGAAAGTTCTTGCTAAACTCTGTGAGCAGTAAAATATTTAAATAAATACACACACAGAGAAAATTTTTTGGTGTTTTGAAGTAATTTTTACTATATTTGAAGTTCAACTCAGCCTCACACCATTTTGAAGTAAATTTTACTAAATTTGAAGTAAAGTTTACTAAATTTAAAGTAAATTTTACTAAATTTGATATATAATTTACTCTAATTGATGTAATATTTACTTCAAAATTATTGCGAGGATTTTTTTTCTGTGTATCTTCTCCAAGTATTGTAAAAAAGTGGAAATCCTGCGATATCCCCCCAGACCCCCTGATTTATAATTGTGACGTTATATTTTTATAATTAACTTTCAAAGTAACACAGAAAGTTGCTGCTAAACTCTGTGAGCAGTAAAGTATTTAAATAAATACACACAGAGAAAAGCTTTTTGTGTTTTGAAGTAAATTTTACTAAATTTGAAGTAAATTTTACTAAATTTGAGGTAAATTTTACTAAATTTGATGTAAAATTTACTCTAATTGATGTAATGTTTACTTCAAAATTATTGCGAGGATTGTTTTTTTTTGTGTATGCTTTGTGTATGCTGGGATTTTATAGATTAGGATTTTAAATTAAAATTATCTTATAAAAGCTTTCGTATAATTTCTCCCCTTCCGTTGGGGAAACTGCAACATAAATTTTTGTACGCCAGGTTTTCACATACTGTATTTTTCCACGTGGTTTGCTTTAAGATTTTCCTGTATTTCTTCATATTTCCCTTCACTTCTCCACCTGAGTTTCCCAACGATTCCTTTCTCGCCCCCTCCTAATTTTGATTTGTTTAGAGAGCATGAAAAAGTTTGTTTTTTCGCGTTTGTGTCGCGACAGGGGGTATTGAATACTCCCAGCATTTACTACTGAGTAGCTTCTCAGCTGTGGTGAGTGATCAAAGAGAAAACATTGCACTGGAGGGTATTCCATACCCCCTATATTGTGACCCTATATTGACTGAAATCCCATAGGTACACACTGAGCATCAGCCTCTTTTGTAAATCTTGCATCTATGACCTGATTTGTAGCATCATTCGATTGATTTTTTAAAATTATTACGTGATTAGCATCCTCAAATGAAAAAAAAAAATGGAAAACCAGCCGTTACTGCACAAAATATTAGATTAAATCCGGACAGTTCTGAAGGGTTACAGAATATACTCCATTACACTTTTGCGATTATTTATATGCGCTAACTAATGCCACCGAAGGGTGAACTATCATCTTAAATCGCTGACGATGGGTCATCTGACCTGGTAATTACAGTAGCGGTCATAGAGTTTATTTTTAATTGAATCAAAAGAGTCAAAATTTTAAATTAAATTTAATCAATCCAACGAAAATTGACCCGTTTGACTCAATTAAAAGAAATGATTTCTATGACCGCTACTGTATATAGCAGAGGTTGCCAACAGGTCGATCGTTTTTGTAGTTGATTATAGCCGCCGATACTAGTCGTGATTCATAAAAATCCGAGGAGGTAACCGCTGGTGATATTTGATGTACAAGTGAAGGGAAATTAGACAAAATCTAAGGAAATCCAAGGATATCTTAGAAATTACAGATTATCTTGCTTTTTCAACTATTTCGAAATAAAATCATGAGACAATCTAAAAGAAAACCCAAGGAAATTTTAGAAAATTTGATGAACAAGTGAAAGGAAATTTAAGAAAATCTTAGGCAATCTAGAAAATCTATAAGGAAATCCAAGGATATCTTAGAAATTACAGGTAATCTAGGTTTTTCAATTTTTTCGAAAGGAAATCATGAGGTAATCCTAAGGAAACCCCAAGGAAATTTGATGTACAAGTGAATGGAAATTTGAGAAAATCTAAAATAATCTTAGGCAATCTAAGAAATCTAAGGAAATCCAAGGGTATCATAGAAATTACAGATAATCTTGCATTTTCAACTTTTTCGAAAGGAAATTATGAGACAATCCAAAAGAAAACCCATGGAAATTTTAGGAAATCTGGAAAAATCTAGAGAAATCCAAGAAAATGTCTTGAAAGGAAATCTGATGGTGTACAAAATTGGATCTGTGGAATATGGAATACGTGGTACTTCCCACCCCAGCATTGGCAACCAAAGAACTCTTCTAATTGAATTTTATACAGGACAATAAAATTTTCTCGAGCTTTAAGTTCACCAAAAAATATCCAGATTATTTGTTGTTATGAATACCTGAGACCATTGCAAACCAGTCGTAAGAATTAAGTCGAACCAGTTGTTTGCAATTTATGTAACTTTTCGCACTTCTTCAAGCTGTAATGTTTTTATGTTTGTAAAAATGTTAAAAATGTTTGTAAAAATTTAATAATTGGATTAATCTGTAGTTTGAGAATCGCTGTTCTAGAACAAATTTATAAATGAAACCACAGTATTTATAGGAAACTCGATGGACGAGGTATTAAATTCAAGGATACAAGTTGTATTTGTCACAAAGAATTTTTTTGAATAAAAAATCTCATTTTATTCAAAACGTTGATGCATGCCTCACTTAGATAATTAAAGCGTAAAGCACCGAAATAGCTATTTTGACATACATAAAAGTAAGTGCAACATAAAGTTTGAACCCAATTTTAATTAATGTTTTTTCCGGCAATATTGTTTGCATAGCGGATGAATTTTATTAAATTTTTTATTCATTACTCCAATATTACACGAAGAAAAAACATGTTCGAGTGTTTTGTGCAGCAGTAAATAAAGGATCCAGCGCAGAGGTTGCACGTCCTGACAAGACGGCAGATGCAGGATCGATCCCACACCACCTGGTTATTGCAGGCTGCATCCGTTTGTCACTTTCCATCTACCCGTATTATCGTGTTTATAATTCCCAACAACAATTGATACGACCCATTATGCACTACCTTGTATCGTGAAATATCAATAGGCAAACTTCAGATTATATTAATGAAAAGCAATACCACACACGTAGTTACTTGTTCCACTCCAAACTTAATTAACGACAACATTCCAATTATGTTTGTACAGTGGCGTAACAGCGCAGAGTCCCAAATGGGTAATAAATTAACCATCGGGTTTGTATCGCGAAAATTATGTATTATGAGGAAAATGTATTATAATGAAAGATTAGCACTTTTGATGGAGTTAAACCTTGATAAAATCCTGGGGGATGTGAAAATAGGAAAATAAACATTTCAATTGAAAGTGTGCCGACTTTAATAAGTTGGAAAATGAATAAAAGCTTTCCTATATACGTCAATTCCTTTTGGTGTCGAAAATCAAATTTGAATAAACGGATTTAATATTTTATTTACGTACATGATTAGTTTGAAGTTGTACCACGTTTTGACCGTGTTCACAAATGTTGGAATAGAAATGAAATATAGAACGAACCAAAAGCTCGTATTCAAAATGTACTGTCGTCTATGCAGAATAATAATGAAGCGGATAGCTTAGGAAGATATAGCTTTTGTATCTTTGTGTTACCTTTCAAAACAATTTCTGACAACGCTTTTTGCCATCCCCAGAGCTTTAAAATTGCAACACTAAAACTTATGGTTTGCAATTATAGCGGGATTTTATTTTGCCCATTAGCTAATTAATTTTGCTATTAATTTTTGATTAACATTAATGCAATCTATAATTTGACGATGCATTTAATTTTGATTTGCCGGAGAGATTGTTGAAATTTTGCAAAATTTCCGAATCTACATTACAATCGGTTCGGTATAGGTATTTAAGTGAAAGGCCTACATCAATATTTGCATTTCATCACACGCTCGATTTGTTCTCCCTAAAGGTGTTAAGTCCTTTACGAGTCCTCATTGTCGGCTAAAATATTCATCAGCTTTTAGAATATTCCGTCCATTCAACTACCAGATCACATATCCAAGCTTAAACTGTTTTTTGTTTAACTTGCCAATAATTTAACGACATCTTTTTTTAGTTCTGCTCCCGATAGAGTAAAAAACTAAATTGCTTATTGCGACCACAATTTACTATTCACTCTTTTAATGGAATTAAGGCAAAAAATTTGAAATTACAAATCGTGACGGGAATTTTTCTTCAAATTTTTCTCATTCCTTCCTTCCTTCCTTAATGCTGACTGTATCGTCAATGTAACCGAAATTTTTGTGTAATCAACAACCGACTTGCACATATGCAAGCAATGTGTAGGACGTATCATGTGTTGCCAAAAAAGTTGAACATGAAAATTCTTAACTGATGAAACTTTACTTGGCTTTGTGTGCTTCTATAATTAAAATGAGAATTAAAGGTCGAAATATTTGTCTTTGCGCGATTTGCAATCGTTAACAACATTTTATTCTTATTTTTTTAATTGAACTGCTTTTTATGTAAGGGGTATCCCCGAACGTTTTGCTTCAAATGGCCGTAGCGCCGAAATTATTCCATTTTGTGCGTAAATTGCTCAGTACTTTTTTAAAGAGCGTGAAATTATCTACAAATTAGATCCTTGCCGTTCATTGTCCAAAATCAACGGTTTTCAAGTTATATATTAAATTAAGTATGTTTTTGTTTTTTAAACTTCGAATTTTTCTACACTTTCTCACTTAATTTAATTCATAACTTGGAAGTTGTTGATTTTAGACAAAAAGAGTTTCAATCTAGTTTGTAGATAATTTCCCGCTCTTTATAAAAGTATTTCACTATTTTCACTAAAAAATCAATAGTTTCGTAGCTATGGTCATTTGAAAGCCCTCTTGACGTGGAATAACGGTTGATATTTGAAATTCCTATTAAATTTTATGAATAAAAGTTGCACTGTTTTGGAGATAACATAGCACCGAAATTATTCCATTTTTTGCGTAAATTGTTCAGTACCTTTTTAAAGAGCGTGAAATTATCTACAAATTAAATCCTTACCGTTAATTGTCCAAAATTAGCGGTTTTCAAGTTATAGATTAAATTAAGTAAAAAATGTTTTTTTTAATTTCGAATTTTTCTACGCTTTTTCACTTAATTTAATTCATAACTTGGAAGTTGTTGATTTTAGACAAAAAGAGTTTGAATCTAGTTTGGATATAATTTAACGCTCTTTAAAAAAGCATTTCACTATTTTCACTAAAAAATCAATAGTTTCGTAGCTATGGGCATTTGAAAGCCCACTCGACGTGGAATAACGTTTATTCTATTAAATTTTATGAATAAAAGTTGCACTGTTTTCGAGATAACGTAGCTACTTGAATCTGAAGTGTGTGATTTGTTATGTTTCAAATTATCATATTTTGACCTATACATAAATCTACAAACCGTCGTCGCTGCTGGACAATACTACACCTTTTACATTATGATAAGGAATTCGCTTTTAATTAATTTTAATTAACAGACTGAAAATTAAACATTATGGTTCTGCAATAGTTGGGAACAGAAACTAAAGACAACATTACCGTTAAATTAAGCAAACCCAAGTATACCTAAAATAATACAGCGTTTAAAGGAAAATAAGGTTTTGGAAGAAAAATATGTTCTACCTCAAATTTTCACCAGCGAATTAAAAAAATCTGTTATTATACAGGACGAGTTCGGAGCAATTTAAAATCAATTGAGATTTAATCATAAGCTTCGGCTGCAGCCGAACATTAGTTCAACGAAATGTAATACTCAATCATAAAATTACAGAATATAAGTGTCAAAACCGAAGGGTTCTTCAGTTGTGCATACCGGGGGGTATTCCATACCCCCCAGACCTCCCGGTCACGATAATAGTATAAAAGGTCGGATAGCCTTCTGGTAATTACACAAAGCAGAATATATGGATTTGCAACATGAAATTTTGTAAAATGCATTATTCAGAGTGATTATGTTCATTTTTTACGAAGTTGAGTTTCGCAGTTTTTTTAAATTTTTCTACAGAGAAACCTTCATCACATCCGAACGAAACCAGGCACTTTGACTAGTTATCTATAATGCAGGGTACCCTGTAATATCAGGGGTCCGAAACCTTTATTTTATTAATGCACGTAGATCCGTCGCTGAATTATACTGTATATTGAGCAGCGTCGTAGCGCAACGCAAATGTCCGAGATTGTAAAATAAAATTTGAATAAACATTTTCCCACTCGATTCGTTCTCATTAGATCACAGAATATAAGCATGGTTTGTTGTGGTGGACTAATAAATATTTAAACGGATCTTGTCTGTTATCAGGCTACCACTAACGTGCACGAACGGATTAACGATATTCTAAATTTATATATACTTGAACCTCATAATACATTTAAAATTTGAGTCAAAAATTAAAAGTCAAAGCTTTTTTCTTTCATGGATGGGGAGATTATTAAAATACCATGGGCTGAGATGACGATAGCCCAAGTAAGCCTGCCAACTACCTGTCAGGTAACATTTCACAGGTACCCGTACCTGTAACAGGCTTATTACATGCTGACCACAGGCCTCATACAGGCAATTCGGCCCACATAATAAGAGGTACCTACCAGGTACCCAGCACGCTCCTGCTACAGCGTGTCATTTTTTTGGTGAAAAAATTGTCGATTTTTTTACCAACCAAAAAATATATTAAACTAAGATTAGAACTAAAAATATTTATCCAATATTAATCCAAACCGGGAAATTTGAATTTTTAAGGAAAAAATTAAAACTTGCAAAGCTTAATATGCTTTATCCCACGAAGTTTGTATAATTATTATTAATAATTAATTAATTTTCAAAGTAACACAGAAGTCAAAATTGTAAACCGGGGGCTGTGGAACACCATCCGGTACATATAATAAAATTCCCACTCTTCTAGAATACCTACAAACCAGAGAATAATTATACAAATTTTGTCAGAAAAAGCAGGGAAATTTTTTGTTTTTGAGCAAAAGTGAGGGAAATTAAAACGTTCGGCTAAAGAAACTTAGAATTTGAGAAACTTATTTATTTTTGCATTATTATAAAAAAAATTTTAATTGCCCGACGGCACATCTAGTTTAGCAGCAGCTTTTTGCATTACTTTGAAAATATAGAAAAACGGGGAATCCCCCAGTAGCGGGAAACGAAATTAACTGTTTAAATAGTATACTTCTAAAAAAGAGATCCACCGTCTAGCTGCCCGTCCGCGGACGAGCTTTCCAGTTAGTATTATATAAAAAAATAAAATTTTAAAATCATAGGATTGGTTAAATCCGTCTTGTTTTGTTTAAAAATTGTATTTATCGCTTTGTATTGCATTATTTTTACAGAGTTAAACAAAACATGACGATTTTCCCCTGTAGCAGGTAATTTACAGGCACAGGGAAATAAGCTCTCAACAAGTTCCTGCCACGTACCTGCAACGTGGCGCGTATCTATGGCGAAGACCAGGCAATTTCCATGGAAAAATGTTACTTGGGAGGTGGCAGTGCAGGAATTTGAACTACTATGGTATAAAGACACTATACTTTTCTCTCGTTTACACCTTAACCTCTAATCGCCGTCAGCTTAATCTACCACTATCACTGAAAACCTCCTGTTGTTTATCAGAAAACCTTTCAAATTCGGCATCCTTTCCAACTTTTTCTGCAGTTTTTTTTGAGTCAATATTTTATGGAAGTAATTAAGGTTCTTTGGTTTTCATTTTCTTATATTTTTACGGAACTCTGCTGGTCTTCATCTTACTGGCGTGTCGGCTCAGGTTTTTATCTGTTTTTCATTTTATATTTTCTAGATTCGCTATTTTCGTTGCAATATTTTTTATAATTGCAGTTTTAATGATAAATTATTAAATTAGTAATTATTTGAAAAAAATATATTCAGCTGCAATATCTGGCCGGGGATCGAACCCGACATGATCTGTTGGAGAAGTTCTATACAGCCGGAATAATCATCTGCGCTGTTACGATATTTTGCATAAGAATCGGTGTTTGTCTCATTCTGTTGACGGTACGTGTCCTCGACGTAAATAGTTGCAACACTGTGTTTTAATAGGCGGAGCCGGCCGCAGTTGCATTCTAGTAGTGCAACAGTTAGCATATCATATATTTATTTTAACTTGAATTTTGTTAATTAATACCGAATGTAATTTAAAAACAAAGATCTCATTTTTCCAGCTTCGCAATCTTTGAGTTGGAGCGGCTTCTGTAATTAAAACTAAGAATTCAAGTTGCTCACTTATTAAATGTTGGTGGTATGCCGTCGTAGATAATTTATCTGGCCTAAACTAAGATGACTTACTATGAAAATGTTATTTTATTAATGGGCGATTTCCCGTTGTCATCTCCAAGGCCCACAGGTAGATGTTGTGTTTCATATCACAGTCGTGTAGTCGACGCAACCAGGAGTTTCGAACTTCTGTTGAAGTTGTTTCTTGGCCCCTAGCCCTCAGATGTATGTTTTCCTCTTGCATTAAATTATCGTCAAGTTGACACAAAATATTCAAATTGCGATCTTGAATCTGTAATTGGGGAAAACGAAATAAACAATTTGCAGATTGAAAACTACGATGGTTGGTGTTTAATCAATCATTGCACTATCTGGCTATTATTCGAACGATAATTTTGGGTTATCGCTGACCCGAAACCGAACTAACCACTCCGTGAACAAACACAAAATATCAAAACCAATAAATTTCTACTACAGCAAGCTTTATCTACCTGTCACGAGCGAAAAACCAACTCATTATGTAACTGCTTCTAAAACATGCGAGCTCAAGATACCGTAAGTTGTTAATCCTGAGAGGATACGCCTGAGGTAAACAAAATTAAAATCGTCCTGACATCGAAGAAATTCCCCAGCTAGAGTTTTCAGGACCGCTTTGAGAATTTCAATGAACGAATTTTTAATAATTAAAATTTTTCAGAGCAATCACAGTAAAAACGTTTTTCAATCAAAAAAACTATTTTGTTTGAATTATTTTTTTGAAGCAAATAAATTTTGTTTAATTTCAATAAATTATTTTTGGCCCAACAAATGTTTATTTAAACCAAAACGAAAAATTTTAGTTGCATATTTAAAACAAAAAAAGTTTTTTGATTTAAATAAATATTTTTGGACCAAAACTTTTTTTGTTGGACTAAAAATATTTTATTTAAATCAAAAAATTTTTGTTTCGTTTCCTCCAATAAATTTTTTTTTGTTTTAAATAAATTTTTGTTGGTCCAAAAATATTTTATTTAAATTAAACAAAATTTATTTGCTTCAAAAA
Organism: Cantharis nigra; assembly: GCA_958510845.1. Taxonomy (NCBI): domain Eukaryota; kingdom Metazoa; phylum Arthropoda; class Insecta; order Coleoptera; family Cantharidae; genus Cantharis; species Cantharis nigra. The sequence goes on along the minus strand of OY294030.1, from coordinate 43,563,503 downwards.
AATAATTCAAGCAAAATTGTTTTTTTGATTCAAAGAAAACGTTTTTACTGTGATACCGGACAAATTATGTTTTGGAAATTGATTTGTCTACCGTAATTTTATGCATATAAAGTCTAAATTTGGGAAGTGATAAATTAATTTTAGTCTTCTCGTAATTAATTAAATTTAACACCGGTTACTGACATGGTACAATTTTCGATGTTAGTATGCCAGTCAAAACATAAAATTTATAAACTTAACTTATTTTACTCCTTTGGACTTTTAGATTTCCTTAATAATAATAATTGTCTGTATCAAATTTAATTAGATTTTTGATTATCAGGATTACAAATGTCATAGTTGGAATTTAATAAAGCTGGAATCTTGTTTATACTTACTTTGTCGAATCAAATTTTTGAAATTTTCATGACAGAAACCGAAGAGAAAACGGAATTCTAACTCTTCCGGCGCAAGAAGTTGATCTGTTCAAATTTTTAATGATGTTAAATTCACCGAATGTTTTACGTTCACCCCCTGGACGTTGAGCACACGCTTTTGGCAGCAGATAATTATATCTATGAAATTTTAATATTCAAGTAATAAAGATCCTCGTTCGTTATCGTCTTCAGCATTTTTAAATTATATTTTACAAAACTTTTCCAAAAGTGTGCGATAAGCTCATTATTTTCGAATTAATTAAATTTCTTGCCTTCTTTGTCTGGGTAAAAATGTTTTTTTTTTGTTTTTTTTTTATTGACGGTAATACGTAGGATACCTACACATCAGACAACTTGTTGCGGTGAAAAGTTCCACGAGTGTGTTTAAAGCGCTAACCGTCGCGCACATCCTATTTTTCATTCAAGTTTTTCAATTTCGCATCCTAACAAACTTCCTAAATCGATTGAAATTTTTCATTTGGGCTTGAATGAAATCGTAATTTTGCTGATTTAAAACAAATTGCTAACAGAATTGCTGCGGTTGTGAAGAAAGTCGACGCCAAATTAAGATTTAAATCCAGGTGTCAATAAATTAGAAGAAGTCGGAGGCGGAGGGTCCAGCCAAAAATTATTGGATAATTCAATTTGTGCTCCAGCTAACGGGGGTGTAGTTAATTTCACCCAAATTATAGTAAATAATATATGGTGGCAAGTAAATTCTTGGAGGATTGTAGAGGATCTTTGCGAACATTTGCCACGTGTAGCCGCGGGGATGACGGGTTAATTCAGGCGAGCAACCTGAGCCACAGCGTTATTGATTTAAACCGCCCCCAGCCGCGCGCATTGCAGCTTCTCTGACAGCTTCATCCATCCCCTATTTGTTCCCCAGTGGCCCCCCAACTGATGGTCATTTCGTTATGTCTGATTCCGATTCAATTGCCACTTTTAGCGAATTTTGTCCATTTAGATTGTTATTGAATTTTATGAAGTTATTTAAGCTAGTTTTGTTGATTTATTGAAAGCAAGATTCGATGTTTTCCTCAACAGGTGCCGGCATTGTTTCATAATTTTGTTAAAATTTCTTGCTCAGATCTCAATTCATTTAATTAACGTTTAATTTAACTACTTGTAACTTGTAAGGATTAAACTAATTGTTTCCAAGTTTCTATTGCTCAAGTCATATTTTCGCAAATAAATTAATTTAAATGTATTCAATTATATATAAGGGAAACGCGGTTGTGTCACGTTTTGGGTTAATTGACAACTGACAACTCCTCGATCGTCACGTATTTCCAACACGTGGAATTTTCAGTTTCACGTGTTTATAACAACACCGCTTTACATAATAATTCAATATAACTACCTATTACTATTTTTTAATCTTCAATTTATCTAGAAAAATTTCTCATGGATCAACTTCCTCTGATATTCCTCACGCCAACGCTGCTCAAACTGGGCACTGGTGTAAAAATTTGGAAATTTTTAAACCTTGGATGTTGGTCAGGAGCCTAGCATAGCTTAAAGGGTCCTGTGGTGGACACCGTTGATTTATTTAAATTAATTAAATGACTTAGTTTGTGCGGCCTAAAGGCCGCACTGGTCCGTCAGTCTGAATATTTAATAATAATAATTTTAGTTAAATTTTCCAGCTCCACTTGAATAAAATTTTGTATAAAAGGAAATCGCTGGTGAAATCTGGTGTACAAGTGAAGGGAAATTTTAGGAAACCCGAGGAAAATCGATCCCTACAGTGTACTCTCGAATCTAGTGTTTTTTGACTCCGGGGTCAACGGGATCGCTACAACTAAAGTTGTAGATTAAATTGGTATAAAGACAACAAAACAAAATTTTCTATTTGATATAAATACCAGGTAAAATGGTATATTCCGTTTTCCACCATGCCTTCTTAATGACTAAATAATTATTATTTAATTTTGAATTTATCTTGGTTATTCAAATCAAATGTCTGCATATAGAAGAAAAGCAATCCCCGCATTAAATTAGGAGTAAATATTACATCAATTAGAGTAAATTTTACTTCAAATTTAGTCAAGTTTACTTCAAATTTAGTAAAATTTACTTCAAAATTGGTGTGAGGCTGATTTGAACTTCAATTATAGTAAAAATTACTTAAAAATACAAAAAAATTTTCTCTGTGTTGGTGTGAAGCTGATTTGAACTTCAGTTGAAGTAAAAATTACTTCAAAACGCCAAACATTTTTCTAATAATGATTAGAATTTTGTAAACTTCATTTTTTTAATTATTAATTTATTACATCGCCGAAGTTAATTTGCGCGGCATTATAGTTTCGTTAGGCCGTTAGGCGGCACTGAAACTTTTCACATCAGACATTATTGCGATAAAAAGTCATGAAACGGTGCACAAGGGCAAAAATTACACAGAGAAAAATGTTTGGTGTTTTGATTTAATTTTTACTAAAATTGATATAGAATTTACTATAATTGATGTAATATTTACTTCAAAATTATAGCGAGGATTGTTTTTTTCTCTGTGTACACAGAGAAAATTATTTGGTGTTTTGAAGTAATTTTTACTATACTTAATTGAAGTTCAAATCAGCCTCACACCTATTTGGAAGTAAATTTTACTAAATTTGAAGTAAATTTTACTAAATTTGATATAAAATCTTAATAATATAAAATCCCAGCACGCTGCTCCTGCTACAGCGTGTCATTTTTTGGTGAAAATAAAACACTCTGATTGGTCGATTTTTTAACAACTGAAAAAACAACCAAGATTAGGACTAAAAATATTTGTCGAATATTAATCTCCAAACCGGGAAATTTGAATTTTTAAGCAAAAATGAGAAAAATTTAACTTTCAAAACCTTTTCAAAATTATATAAAAGTATAAAGTCAAAATTGTAAACCGGGGGGTCTGGGGGGTGTGGAACACCCTCCAGTACATACTTTTGCTTAAAAATTCAAATTTCCCGATTTTTCCTAGCGAAATTTGTAAAATTATAAATTCCCTATCCTCTCTAAGTATTCTAAAAGAGTGGAATATGTACTGGAGGGTGTTCCACACCCCCCAGACCCCCCGGTTTAAAATTTTGACTTCTGTGTTTCTTTCTACAATTAACTAATTGTATAAATATAAAGTAAAAATTGTAAACCGGGGGGTCTGGGGAACACCTTCCAGCACATTGCAGCACACTCTTTGAATACTTGGAGAAGATAAGGAATTTATAATTTTTCAAATTTCGCCAGGAAAAAATCGGGAAATTTGAATTTTTAAGCCAAAATGAGAAAAATTTAACCTTCGGGTAGAAAAAATTAAAACTTGGAAAACATATTTATTTAATTACCTTACTGCTCACGGAGTTTAGCAGCAATTTTCTGTGTTACTTTGAAAGTTAATTAAAAAATTATATAAAAATATAAAATTAAAATTGTAAACCGGGGGGTCTGGGGGGTGTGGAACACCCTCCAGTGCAAAACGCTGGATTTCCACTGTTTTAGAATACTTGGAGAAGATTGGGAATTTATAAGTTTTTTAAATTTCGCCAGAAAAACCGGGAAATTTGATTTTGAAGCAAAAATAAGAAATATAGAAACATTTATTTAAGTGCGTTACTGCTCAGAGTTTACTTTGAAAATATAGAAAAAGGGGGAATCCCCCAGTAGCGGGAAAATGTTATACCGCTAAAAATGGGATCCGATCCACCGTCAGAAGAAGAAATATTTGAGAGAAGGGTGATGAGGAGGGTACTAGAACCTGTAAAGGTAAACGAGGAACATCAGTATCGAAGAAAAACTGACAGAGAGATAGCTAATGAACTGCAGGAAGGTGATATAATCAGGCGCGTTAAGGCTCTGAGATTGGGATGGCTGGAACATGTGGAAAGAACAGAAAAGAGAAGAGCCATCTGAAGAATAATGAATTGGAATCCCGATTTAGAAAGACCGAGGAGAAGACCAAGAAAGAGATGGAAGAAGGATGTCATCGAGGACCTGAGACTGATGGACGTAGATGACTGGAGAGATCCCAAGCAACATTTTTACCTGAGAAATACCTGACAATTGCCTAATAGCTTTTTCTTTCTTTTTCTTTTTGGCTGTAACTTTGTGGGAGACACCAACTTTACCTTATTTCTATCTTTTGTTTTTTTAACTTGGAAATTTGTATTCGCCTCCGATTTCGTTGGAAAACTACTTGTTTTTTAGAATGTTTCTCCACTAGGATAATAACAAGACATGTAGCTAGGATTTCTTCTTTTTTTGTTCATGTCAGTTGTGGTGTCGGTTTGTTGGCAGCCAACTTCGTGCAGTGGTTGTTTTCACACCATCGCTACCGACACATATACAGCTGGTCGTAACAGCTTGGGCTTCTACACGAATTTAAGACTGATTCATATTTTCCAGCGTTTTTTATTACAGGAGTTTTTATTTACTATTATTTTGCTTTGGACCCCACTTTCTAAGCTGATCAACTACTCTTTTCTTTCTTATTGATTAGGTGCAATTGCGTAGATGTTCCAAAGTAGCTATTTAATATTTAATTTTTTTTTAAATAATTTATCAGCTCTATATTTTAACGACAGCTCTGTTAAAATTATTTGCGTTTAAACATTCTCCCTTATTTTTATTTTCCGTTCTAAATTAAATCTTGCGTAATTGAATTGTTTTATCCAATTGTGACAACCCGATTAAGGCTAAATAAATGACAATATATAAATTACGATCTGTTTATTTTCGACTGTTGCTGCTAATTATTTTGTTTGTCCTTTTGAATTGCTAGGACCGTGTGTTTATAACATTTTCACACCAAAATGTTGGGGCCAGTTCGCCTCTGAACAGAAAATCAATATAGATGTGAAATCACCCTCGAAGTCCATAACTGGCTCGTACGTTTGTTTAATTTATTGTTAACTTCTACATTTTAAAATAATTTAAAAGTTTAATATAATTATCAAATTTAGGATTAAGCTTCCAGCTTGTTTGTTAAAATATTCCATTTAAACAATTTTGTAAATGTACAAAATCATAATTAATTTGTAAAAGTTAGGAGAACATTTAATATTGTAATTTAACATAATAAAAAACATTAAATTAAGTGTTTCTCCTGGGTAACTTCCGAACAGACGTCGAGCTTTATTTTGTTGACCGAATCACTTTTTTATAATTTAAAAATTTTAATCGTGTTTTTAATTTCGAATTTTACTTAAAGGGAAGCGACTTTATATTTGCGCTCGTCTATTCCATTTTTTCCAATTTTCTTTAGAATTGTGAATGCAGTCAGTGTACAAACAAATTTCTTTTGTGTGGAAAACTGTCATTCTATTGGTAGAATTGTTAAATTTTACAAATATTTGTACAATTTCACAATATGTCAAAAATTGAGCATTCAAATTATTTATTTGAAATTTTATTTCGGAAGTTTTAATATAAATTTTTTGCGGTCAAAACAATTTTTTCAAATTTCCATTTTAATAGCAAACAAACGAATAATAAGTAATTATTTTTCGTATTTTTTTTTATTCCTATAAAATATAACCGAAGAGAGGATCGCAGTCGTAATTTCGTAATGTGATTTCTGTTTGGTTCGTTTTGTTGATTTTAACGACGTAATTATTAGGCACATTCTGTTTATACTTTTTTGTTTTCCAATTTAGATTTCCCCATTATAATTAGTTTACCTTTTTTCACAATAAAGGAATGTTTGAGATTACGTAAACATTCAGATCTACCGACAATGGAAATTCATTAAAGTTGTAGAAAAATTCTCCCCAACTGGAGTCATGGAAAGTAAACATTTATTCTACCAGCCAAATGATAATTTTATGAAATTTAAATTATTTTGTGGTGAATAGTCCGTTAAATTTACGAATTTAGCAAAACAAACTTTTTTATTATTCAAATTTTTTGAATTACTTCCAGCGGAAAGCTTGCGTGGTTTCTACGATTTTCTACATGAAAAGTCAAATTTCTTACAGATTAATCACTTCGTCTTGGGTAAAAAATTAGATTTTTCAAAACTTGTTCAATTACAATTCAGACATAAGTAGGTGTACAGGGAAACAGATATTCCCATTGATAACCTAACCGGTCTGAATTTTCTTCTTAATGTCTGATATCTCCTTTTATTTCCAGTAGAAGTTTACTCTTGAGGATTTTGTGTAAATAGCAGTTTTTGAGGTATTCCCCGTTGTGTAATTTATAATTGATCGAGAAAAGTTTTTCTGTTGTAGTGTAGTGAAGGCATTATCAGACTATTTGACATTAATAATTGAAATTTAAAAATAAGTTACAAAATTTGCTCTCTGAAATTTATTTCAGCATTTTTAGTTATTTCCAAAATTGGGTTTTCGATATATTTAAATTTCCACTTTCACATGGCCATGACTCCGAAAATATTGATTTTTCAGCTAAAATAGTTTAGTACTTTTTTAAAGAGCATGAAATAATCTACAAAATAGGTTTATACCTTTTATTGTCTAAAATCAACGGCTTTCGAGTTATGAATTAAACTAAGTATAAAAATGTTGAAAAATTTGAGATTTTTTTAATTTTGGTTTTTTGAAAACCCTGTATCTTTTAAACGAAACATTTACAAAAAATCTGATAGCCCATTTCGGAGAGGAAATTTAACGGCTTACAATTTTTGTCTAGTAAAATTTTTTTAAATACCAGTCCATTTCACAGAAAATCTCCTAATATATAAAATCCCACCATATCATTTTCTGGTGGAAAAAGGAACACTTTGATTGGTTGATTTTTTTTACCAACCGAAAAATATAGCTAAAATATAGATTAGTCCTAAAAATATTTGTCTAATAATCCAAACCCGGAAATTTGAATTTTTAAGCTAAAATGGGGGAAATTTAACCTTCGCCTACAAAAAATTAAAACTTGGAAAGCATATTTATTTAATTACCTTACTGCTCACGGAGTTAGCAGTTACTTTGAAAGTTAATTAAAAAATCATCAAAAATAAAAAGTCAAAATTGCAAACCGGTGGGTCTAGGGGGTGTTGATCACCTTCTAGTACATACTTTTGCTTAAAAATTCAAATTTCCCGGTTTTTCCTTGCGAAATTTGTAAAATTATAATTTCCCTATCGTCTCTAAGTATTCTAAAAGAGTGGAAATCCTGCGATATGTACTGGAGGGTGTTCCACACTCCCAGACTCCCCGGTTTACTATTTTGACTTCTGTGTTACTTTGAAAGTTAATTGTAAAAATATAAAGTCAAGATTGTAAACCGGGGAGTCTGGGGGGTGTGGAACACCCTCCAGTAAATAATTTTGCTTAAAAATCAAATTTCCCGGTTTTTCAGAATTGTCAAAATTGTAAATCGGGGTGTGGAACACCCTCCAGTACATATCGCAGGACTTCCACTCTTTTAGAATACTTAGAGAGGATAGGGAAATTATAATTTTACAAATTTCGCAAAGGAAAAACCGGGAAAATTGAATTTTTAATCAAAAGTATGTACTGGAGGGTGTTCCACACCCCTTAGACCCCCCGGTTTACAATTTTGACTTTTTGTTTTTGTAATTGTAATCCCGATTTTTTTCGGTTTCCAAATTTTGACGGAAATATCCGTTTTGACCTTCCCCGAATACATTTTGACTATTTTCGTTGTGACGTCTGTACGTGCGTACGTACGTACGGACGTCTGTATGTCGCATAATTCAAATACGGTAGGTCGTAGAAAGTTGAAATTTTGGATTTGAGACACTTATAGCATCTAGTTGTGCACCTCTTATTTTTGGTTGCGATTGTCCGTGCCAAAAGTCGTAATTCATGACGCGCACAAATAGATTAACGAGATTCTTGTACAATCATTATAAAAATTACAAAGAAGTTATGTGGTGTCCACATCAGATTTTTACAATTAACTTTTAAAGTAACACAAAAGTCAAAATTGTAAACCGGGGGATCTGGGGGGTACCCTCCAGTACATATGGCAGGATTTCCACTCTTTTAGAATACTTGGAGGAGATAGGGAATTAATAATTCTTCAAATTTCGCCAGGAAAAACCGGGAGATTTGATTTTGAAGCAAAAATGAGAAATATAGAAAAACGGGGAATCCCTCAGTAGCGGGAAATGAAATTAAATGTTTAAATATTATACCGCTTAAAAAGATATCCGATCCACCGTCTACCTGCCCGTCCGCGGACGGGCTTTCCAGCTACTCAGAAAATAATAACAAGGCAGCTACAGAAAAAAGTTAAATTCACAAAATTTTTATTTTTATTAAAAAATTTAGACAATAAAAGGTTTAAATCTAGTTTGTAGATTATTTCAGGTTCTTCACTCAATTACTGAAAAATCAATATTTTCGGGGCTATGGGCATGTGAAGGTGGAAATTAAAAAAAATGCTGGAGGGTTTGAATTTGGAAAAAAGAATATTAAGTATTTTTCTTAGAAAAGTGTCCTCTATCACCAATGTATTCGGGGACACCCTGTATATAGGAGAGCTAGATAGGATTACTAAAAATCGACATTTGTATTGTACCGCGGTTGCAATCAATTTCAGTCTAGGAAAATTGTTCGCCGGAAATTGTTGTTCGCGGGGATATTTTTGTTTAACAGGCAATTTCGCTAAAGAAAAATCATAAACTAACACTAACCTATACATAGCCGATACATATCTTCGCGCTGATATCTCCTTTACGCAGGGCAGTATATAAGGAGGTGGTTTTGGGGGTTTAAACCCCCCCTCTATGGGTAAAGTAATTCTAAATAATTACTTCACTACAAGAATTAATTTAAAATACGGGCATATATCAACCTTTTTTTAAATTCCATAATCCCCCCTTTCTGACCAATGTCTAACTACGGCCCTGGTAAATGCAATAAAATTGCATCTACTGGTTATAATAACTTCTAAGAAAAAATTCTTTTATTTTACATTTCTTTTATAACTTTTATTTTAAAAGTTTTAATAGTTTCTCCTTTACGGTCGATTTTGCGCAAGAAAAGTCATAAACTAGCACTAAACCTTCATAACCGATGCATATCTTCGCGCGGATATCTCTTTTACGGCCGATTTTGTTAAAGAATAATTACTAACCATATCATCGCACAGATATCTAATTTTTACAGACAATTTTGCTAAAGAAAAATCTTAAACTAACACTAACCTCATAGCCGATCCATATCTTCGCGCGGATATCTCTTTTTTACGGATAATGTAGCTAACACCAAATTACAAAACGAATAATCAAACGAATAATTGTCTGGCGAACAATGGTCCGGACACGGTTTAATTTCAGACGAAGTAAAAAATTTGCCCTGGTCTACAAAGGGCAAAACAATGTATATTTTGGATTTCTTTCAATTCTGGCGAGGGATATTGACGTTTTTCCGGATTCGAGGAGGTAACGCGACTGGATGTCCCAGGCTGAAAAACTAGATCAAGAAATTCATACACTGAAAAAAATGGTTTTTCATTTTTCATCATATTTTTACATCCAAGAACAAAATTCATCATATTGATGAAGAAATTCATAAATACATTGATTTTGTTCATAAATACTATGAATTTTTCATCAATATGATGAATTTTTTTCATCGGTGTAAAAATGATGAATTTTTCATCAATATGATAAACCATTTTTTTCAGTGTACATACTGATGTCTTGAGATATTAAAGGGCTTTTTCGTTTACAATTTTTTTCACAAATTCACAAATTCTAGAAATGAAATAAATCAAATCAAATCAAATTCCCTTCGTTTGTGAAGACTTCTCCCCTTATGATTTTAATTGAATTTCGGACATTTCTGCTGAAAAGTGGTCTATATCTCTTCTAGCCCTTCTTCTTAGAAATCTCAAAATAGATTATTGCATTATATTTTACACAATTTAGCAAAGCCAAAGTTGACGGAGGGGGTATAAGGTATAATTTCTAGTTTGTCCTCCTCCATTTTGAAAGGGGGCAGCGACAAACGATGTTCTTGAAATGGTCATCCATCCGACGAGAACGAAAGAAAGAGAGAGTAATGCATATTTAGCATTAAATGCACAATAATTATTTAAAAAAAATGTTTGTATTAAAACAAAAAAATATTAAAGTTTAACAAGAAGCGAAATGTTGAGAGGTTTTGCGTTACCTTTTGATGCTGAAACATTTTTAAATAATTAATAAAGATGAATTATTTTATTCCTCGTTTTTATTTAATTGGGATAGGGTAAGGTGTAACAGCCGAGGGGCTACTTCTTTTTACTCTTTGACATTTTTTCGACTTTGTTAGTTATTATTCATGTTAGTTACCCCATTACCATATCTATGGCAGGTTATGAACCCTGCATTTATTCTAAATAATTTGTTAAATAGCTTTTCTAAATTCTTAAATTTAAGTTCGTTTTAAGCTATGCTTAGGTGCAGAAACTAATTATTTAGAATGTAAATTCAAAAAAAACTTACGGTTACCCTTTTCGAGAAAATTAGAACACAACAAATTTCCTGCTAATACTAATACAACGTTGCTAATCTTCCTATTTCGAATGCAAGATTACTTTAACAAAGTCCAACAATAAAAGTTCCCTAATTTAAGTTTTAATCCCAATTTATAGCGAATACCAAACGAAGAAGTAAGGGATATTAAATGCTTCGACGCCCACTGTGATAAATCAACTTAAATAAATTTCAGTTTCTTAATTTTTTCTACTTTTGCTCGTCTCGAAAATTATGTTGTTGGGACAAGGGAAAAAAGTGTTAAGTGCCGTAACTTAAGTTGAACTTAATTAAGTAAAAAAAGTGTCTTGATTAATCGATCGGACAGTTGGTTGTGGTAATAAAAATGAAAAAAGTGTTGCCGTTACAAAGTAATTTGTAAAAAAGGTTGAGCGATTACTTAGAGCTTAATGTAGAAAATACTCGAGACTTAAGAACAGTACTTAGCTACTGGTCGTCCACATAAATCATAAGATAAGCGTTTCTGCTTCCGTACTTCCTCCAAAGTTTACGTTGTTAATTAAATTACTACGATACTTAATTAGTACCAGCTCTTGATTGCACAACGTTTTATATTTAATAGCAGACGAAAAGGTGTGTAATCGGATTTCAACCGTATTAATTCACGTTGTATTAATCTATTTTACCGAGATTTCTTTGTCTCCTGCTCGTTTTGCCATTTTCAGTGTCACTCCTTCATATTTGCATTACGAACATTTTATTTGTTTAACTTACGTAATCTAATATACATTTAAACGCTTATTTTATTCTCTTGACATAAAGCAATCCTTTAAATTGGATTTCCGGATTAAGCTGCTTATTTTTTACCTCGCTACCTGTTGAACACCGCGACAAACCTAATTTCCTTCAAATTCAATCCTTTGTTTGATTTATTTTTGCTACTTGGGTAAACCAAAACAATCTTTCGGTTATTTGTAACGCACAAACTAATCCGACTGCTCTTTGTCGAGCTTGTTTGTCAAAGAACCAACTGCTCGGTGGACCATATGCTCAGGTCATTTAAATATATATGTAGTGGACTGTAGTAGACTATAGCTTTTTAAATTAAATAACAGAATAAACTAGATTAAGGGATAGGTAAAGCTCTTATGGTATAGATACGAGTATCATTACTTTAACAACTTTTAAGTTTTCACGTAGGTACCTAAAAAGGTATTTCGTTCATAAAACACAATTTTTTGTACGAAGTTTTCTCTTTTATCGCACTCAAGGACCCTCGGTACAAAAAATTCGCTCCTCGCCATTGTTAACATCCTTGCTTGAAAAAATCTTCCAATAACGCTTTTTTCTTTTTGATTTTTCATACATCAAAGAATTTGTTATCAAAAGATGAACGTGTATTTATTCTCGCAAACAGGAAATTATATTTTTTGTGCGTTATAAAGCTAAAACGAGCCGAAGCATTTGGTAAAAAATAATTTGTGAAGTTAATTTTTTCGGCAGTTAATATTTTATGTTTACTTTCAGGAGAACGGCCGTTTCCCTGCAGTTGGGATGGATGTGGAAAAAGATTTGCCAGATCGGACGAACTCGCCAGGCATACGCGCACCCACACGGGAGAAAAAAACTTTGCGTGTCCTGTTTGCAACAAGAAGTTCATGAGAAGTGACCATCTCAGGTAACTTATTAACGACTTTCTACTTTTCTCTCGGAGCTATATCCTTAATGAATATCTGCACTAAGCAAAGTTACAAGCCATCTCAAGTTTTAGAGACGTGCTTAGATGATTAAGATGTTCTTGGTCGGACTTTTATAGCGACCCAGTATTAATACTTAGCAAGTTGAAAGCAAATTTAGTTAATTTTTTGCTTGCCTCCAGAATTGTAACGAAAACTTTTCTCTCCTAACTACAATAAAAATTTAACTTTTTAAATATCATCTACACTTCAATCTAATTACTAAGATTGTACCAATTTTTAGTATAAAAAAACTTTTCTCGAGTTTTAAAATTTTAATTTAAAATTTTTCTGCCAAGAAATTAAAACTTAATTAAAAATCTTCGTGATTGTAATTTTTAAAATTGTTTAATTGGTTAAATCGTCGCGAATTCGCTCTGTGACGGAATTAAAAACGTTATACGCCAAAGCATATTTTATTAATTTTTTTTATACATAAACTAGATATTGCATTCTAACTAATTTCGACTTTCAAATTTCCTCTTTATTATTCTTACATTTTAATTTTACATAATATTTCAAACAACAAACAATTTTATTTTATTTTTATTGAAATTTTTTATTAAAATTTCATTTATTATTATAAATTACCCCTGTTTAATAATTATGTTGGCTTAATTATATTTATTGCTTGTTGAATATAAATATATTTAAATGATTTAATTATTAAGAAATAACCTGCAGACATGCAAACATATTAATTATGTTGTTCAATTTAAATTGCTTATATGCACCAATAACCGCTCTAATAATAGAACAATCGGCTGTTCCCCTACTCCTAGCAAATCTTATAAAAACTAAATTAAATTCGAGGTAGGCTAATCATGACTAGTCTCCACCTTGATGATCGATTAGGTCGTACAGTCATGTCGTGAGTATCGCCGTCTTTTCGGATAACAAAAAATCACATTACATTTTGACGCCCGACCAGGGACTCTTTTTCTAAACCACCTAACAATAAGCAAATTAGGTTCTCACTAGAATTTTTCTTACAGTCATCTCATATTATTAAATAAGGAGACGTCCATAAATTACGTGAGGTGTTTTTCTTAAAATGTAGACCCCCCCCCTTGGTGAGATGTAACGGGACCCCTCCCCCCTCTCTATCTTCTCACGTGAGATTTTTTCTCACGAGAAAATAAGTAAAATAAAAAAAAATTAACTAAAAATACACTAAAATACAAAATGTTATCTGTTATAATAATGTTATTCTCTGAATTAAAAGGTTTACGTGAGATTTTTATTAACCTCTCCTCCCCTTAAATGAGATTTGGTGAGATTTTGCACCCCCCCCCCCCCATTTTGACCTCACGAAATTAATGGACGTCCCCTAATATAATCAGCTAATCACAATTAGGTTGTTATTAATAACTAGCTGGAAAGCCCGTCCGCGGACGGGCAGCTAGACGGTGGATCTCTTTTTTAGCAGTATAATATTAAACATTTAATTTTGTTTCCTTCTACTGGGTCATTCCCCGTTTCTCTATATTTTCAAAGTAACGCAAAATGTTATTGCTAAACTTGATGTGCCGACGAGCAATTAAAATTTTTTTTAATAATTGAAAAATAAATAAGTTTCTGAAATTCTAATTTTCTTTAGTCGAACGTTTTAATTTCCCTCACTTTAATATTCTCTAGCCAAAGGTTTAAATTTCTCTCACTTTTGCTTAAAAATTCAAATTTCGCGGTTTTTCTTGGCGAAATTTGTAAAATTATAAATTCCTTAGCTTCTCCAAGTATTCTAAAAGAGTGGAAATCCTGCAATATGTACTGGAGGGTGTTCCACACCCCCCAGGCCCCCCGGTTTACAATTTTGACTTTATATTTTTATAATTATTATAAATTATTATAAGTAAATTGAAAGTAAACCGGGGGGACTAGTGGACATCGTACAGTCATTTCGTGATGATCGACGTCTTTTCGAATATAAAAAATCACATTACATTTTGGCGCCCGACCAGGGACTCTTTTTCTAAACCACCTAACAATAAGCAAATTAGCTTCTTACTAGGAAATTCAAATTTCCCGGTTTTTCCTGGCGAAATTTGTAAAATTATAAATTCCCTATCTTCTCCAAATTCTGCGATGTAGGGTGTTCCCCCCAGACCCCTCCGGTTTAAAATTTTTACTTTATATTTTTATAATTATTATAAATTATTATAAATAAATTAAAAGTAAACCGGGGGGTCTGGGGGGTGTGGAACACCCTCCAGTATATATCGCAGGTTATGTTCACCCCAGAACCCCTGATTTACATTTTTGACTAAAATTTTGACAGTTAATTTTCAAAGTAACTCAAAAGTTGCTGCTAAACTCTGAGCAGTGAGGCACTTAAATAAATGTTTTTTTAAGCTAAGGTTTAAACTTCCCTTACTTTTGCTTAAAAATTCAAATTTTCCGGTGTTTTCCTGGCGAAATTTGTAAAATTATAAATTCCCTATCTTTTTTAAATTCTGCGATGTACTGGAGGGTGTTCCACACTCCCAGAGCTCCCGGTTTTCAATTTAGACTTTATATTTTTATAATTATGATGAATTAAATTAATTTTAAATTATTATAAATAAATTAAAAGTAATCCGGGGGGGGGGGTCTGGGGGAGGAAATCCACTCATTTAGAATATTGGACAAGTATTTTTAATCCTAATAATCTTCTTCTTCTTCCACTTTTAGGCTAGGATAACTCCTGTTTGCCTTGACATTGGGCTGTCTTCTTGCAAAGACCGAGCTGTAGTCACAAAGTCTCTGAGCATATAAATTGCCTTACATCTGATGCAGCTTGCTGGGCTTGTCTCAGTTGTGAGACAACTCCGAAGCACGGAGACGATCATAAGAAATTTTAAACTCCCTCCGGATTTGAACCGGGTGCCTTAGTGTCAGCAGTTATTCAGCTAACATCTAGGCTAATGACCGTCTCAATCCTAATTTTTCGGTTAGTAAAAAAAATCGGCCAATCAGAGTGTTTCTTGTTTCACCGAAAAATCACCCGCTGGAGCAGGAGCTGCGTGCTGGAACTTTATAGATTAGGATTATTCATTACGTTTCCAAAATACAAATTACATTTTGGCGCCCGCGCGGGGACCCTTTCACAAAAACTCCCAGTGTCTTGTTTCGTCTGATCTAGTTTCCGTTGTGGAAACTAATTTAGTTTAGGAAAGTAGTTTATTTGTGGCTGTCGGTTTGTTGGCAGAAAACTTCTTGCAGTTGGTTTTCTTCTATCACTGAAGCCACACCCTCGCTTCCGACTCATTTACAGCTGGTCCTAACATCGTGGGCTTCCACACCAATTTAAAGCTAGTTCATCTTTTCCAGCGTGAAAAGAAAAATTTTATTTACCCGCAAGGGCAGGTAGAATTCTTTATTACAGAATAAATAATGTTTTCTACCGTAATTCCTCGTTATTCATATATAAGGACCCCAGGCTTTAGTGAACCATTAAATAGTCACAATTTCAGTAACCACCAATTAACATAATTGTAATGTTATAATTAAACTGATTGTATTTTGAGAAACTAAAAACTTGAAACATTTTTATTTCAATTACTTCGGAATGGAGTTCGACAATTTTAATGTTTAACCTGGACTCGAAGGATATTATCGAAAGTTTTGCACCTTGGTTTGAAGAGGGTTCCACAACAAATTTGATTGTGAAATTTGATATTCTACAAGAGCTACCTTTTGCTAATTAAATCTCGATATTCGTGCTTGCAGTTGTTTTGTCAAAAAAATTTGGCCTCTCTATTGCATAATAGAATAGCTGGAACTGGGAAAAAGCTATTACGTGTAATGAAATTTTAAAAAATTACCCTGTCGAAGAAAAAGTAAATCGAATGAATTGCACCACTGCAACAAATGGTTGCAGCCGACATACATAATGCATCGCCATGAAACTGAATTCACGTTAATTTATTTTAATGCTCCACGAGAAAAGGTGCGGATTCTTTCGATTTATCTCCTGATTATCAATTTTAAAAGGGTGAAACATTCATCACCCTTGATAAATATTTACAGCGGAATTTAGACAGATACTCCGCCGCGCCGCATGGACTGAAATATTGGGATCGACTGGAAAATATGTCGACCAATTAAACAAGGCCGTTTTTCCGTTGCAACCTTTCGAGCCGTCGTTTCGTGACGCTTTATTAGAGACAAGGTACCTAATTAGAACAGCCTACTTGTAAAATTTGCAAATGAGCTGACAAGAAAATATAATAACGGTTTCTGCTTTTAGATTCTTGCTTAACACTTTAGAATAATGAAGTTTGTAATTATAAAGTGTAGAATTTAGCATAAAAGAATTTGGAGGGCAGGAAAAAGTTAAAGTTACAGTGATGGACTGGAATTAACAAAAGTTTTGGTGCTTAACTCTTTCTCGTGCATCTGTTAGTTCGATAAGTTTTTACAACTTACAAGGCATTAGAGTCTTGTGACCCGTATTTCAGTAGTCGACGATCCGAGCAGAAAATTTCACCTTTCGGTAAATCGGCTGGAAACTAAATTACAAGTAGATGTTGGCTATATATTTTTCTTATCTGGGAAACTTGATTTAGGTATGCATCTCGTCGACAATTTTGCTCGCAAATGTAGTATGTGCAATTCCGTCACACCGAATTCTATTAGGGAAACCGCGATGATTTTTTCCGTGTAAGTCGCGAAGGAGATAACTCGATAAGTTTGATTTAGAATAATAAGAAATTATGTAGGTACCTTGGATAAATCGATGAGCATGTCGTATATTTCAATAATATATGCAGTTATTCAGATTCATTCCTCCCCTATTTTATCAAGAAGGCCATTAGTAACTCAGAAGCAGCCGGATGTGGGGATGTTTTTCAATTTTATTATAATGAGTCCTCATTTAACGCTAACGGTTGCCATTATGATAAGAGATTCAATAAACCAAGGATGTCACCCTTATAGAATAACTTGGCTAAATGCGACAATCGTTTACTTTCCAAAACTTTTCCTTTTATTTATGTGAAACTTTGTTTTTGTTCTACGGCCAACTAACTACTATAAAGAATTTAAACTTATTCACTATAAGCTCGCTCTTCGAGCATACCAACCTGAGTACTTAGTTTTACAAATAATACTTGAAATAGATGTCTTTTCCTTAGTACCCACTTACTACGTATTGCGGTTGCCGGTCATTTCATATTCATATATTCTCTACTATTACTTGTAGGAAACTTACTAAATGAAATTTTATATTAAAATGTATATTCCTCAAAGCATTTTGTTTTATATTTCTTCATCTCAACTTGTACGTTTCAAACCTTTTCTAAAATTATGTGCCGTAATGTAGGAGTTAATTAGTCAAGCCCTCAGGTTTTCCATTAAAATATACGCTTGGGTAATCGCTCATCTGGCTAACCACTAATCACTTAACAATCTTTCTTACTATACTTCGATTAAAAATGTCAAAACAACAATTTTTTTCTCCAAACGTCACGAAAGTCAGCTGTTTCTTTATCGATTTTAAACACCAAAGTCAAACTTTTCCTCAGCAACATACATAAAACCACGTGGCGTAGAGTTTTTTCCGAAAGTAAAACTGTCGGATGTGACAGATGTGACATTATTTTAATAAAATTGAGTAATTTTGGTATCTACCTTCCTACCGATAATTTGATATCTAGCACCGTTCCCGAGTTATTGCCAATTTTGAAATTTATTTTTGAATTTTGTTTGTTTGGAGAAGAAGTAACATGTTTTATTCGGATGGAAAGGTAACTTTTCCTGCCACGTAAGTTTTCCATTCGCTCGGCTCGTTCCACTCACCTCGCAAATGAAAAAACTCGCTAGGCAGGAAAAGTTAATCTTTCCATCCTAATAAAACAATATACTATTTTAGCCTAAAATTCAATTATATAATAAGATAGAAGATTAATTTGGGAAAATCATCGTTAGTCGGAGCGATAGGAAGTTAACAAAAATGGTCAGGGAAGATGAAGAGGTAGATGTTAAAGATATGGAGGAAGAAGTAAGGGTGTAAGAAGAACGAAAGGAAGAAGCAGCAAAAGGGGACGAAGAGAAGGTTGCCGAAAAAACAAAAGAACAGGAAGATAAGTTGGAGAAGATGTTCCGTATAATGATGGAATTAAATAAGAAATCGGAAGAAACCAATAAGAAATAAGAGGATAAAGCAGAAGAAACCAAAAACAATAGAAAAAACCAATATAAAAATGAAGCAAAGCAAAAGATGAGTTTATTGGTAAAAGGAATCAAAATAGAGTTTGAGGAAAAGGTTAGGGAGATGGGAAGTAACGGAAGCAATGGTAACTAAGAGGGTCGAATTGAAGATAAAGTGGTATGAGGGAAGTTGAGGAAGAAAGACATAACGTAAGAGGGATGTTCAGTTAGTGGAAAATATAGCTGAGGAAAGGGATGAATGAGCGACAGGGTAGGAATAAATACGAAGAAAAGGAATTAGCGAAGATAGTTCAGTTTAGAATGTTGAAGTTTAGCAGGATTAAGTTCCAAATATGGAAAATATTTAAAAGAAATGAGATTAAACTTGGATCGAATTAGTTTATGTTCATTACTAGAGTACTAAGGAGTAAAAAGTTAAATTTTTAAATGTTAGAGGTTTGAGTTCCAGATAGGGAAGAAAAAAATTCATTTTTAGTTTCCATCGAAATTTTAAACACTTAAAAAATATAAAGATATAATGGTGATTCTGTAACTATAAAGAATCCTTTAATGACAGACTGTCTTTTAAAGATCGATCTTTATGGACTGGATATTACAAAGGAATTGTTTTATGTTAAAGGATTGGTAAAGAATGCATTAGTTATGTAAAGAATTTGGTTATTCTGTAAATCTAACGAATTCTTTAACGGCGCCTTTATGTTGTGTTTTGTCGATGATTAAAAATCCATCTTTAAAGGACGGTCTGTCATTAAAGGATCCTTTATGGTTACAAAATAAGTTTATCTTTTCAAAAAGGAATAGCTTTTGTAAAGCTTCTTTATGAGTTACAGAATAACCACCTAAGAGTAATATTTACATATTTAGCAAAAGCTATTAAATTGCATAAGAAAAACATTTCTTTGGGGGATCTAACTTGGGACTTTTCAATCCACTCGCAGACGCGTTACCATATCATCAGCTAGTAGACCTTTGGATTATTGTTGCATAAACTAGCCGAAATATTGTAATTGAAATCTTTTCATCGCTGTTTTCTCAGAAATGGTTGCTTATTTATATTTTAGTGCTCTTTCAACCTACCAAAGCTTGTTCCAATCCTAGAATTGTACTTCAGGGGTTTTTCCCGTCAGTAAGAACTAATAGGTGGCGGGCGGGCGTTCAGAAATGTGTCTACTTTTCTATCCTAGGATGGAAAAGTAGGTCATTTAGTTTTACTAAATTTTACCTAGTTTTACTAACCAGGAATTTTTCATTTATGTCACGACAGTATGCACCGGGAGGTCTGGGAGTTTTGTATTTGTTAAGCCGATTCTGGTCTGTGATTTTATAAAAATAATTTGTTTTTGAAAAAAATCTTTTATTTGTATTAACAAACATTTTATGAAAATTATGTAGTTTTAAATCCTTCTTTATTTGTTAAATTAAACAACTTATTTAAAAGTTAAATTAATCTTTTTGGCATTCATGGAACCTGGAGTAGCTACGACTTAATTCTTACGGATGGCTTGACATAATCCTAGGGTAATTTATCGATGCTAACGAAAGCTGATGAATTAATTAAAAATTCTTTGAATAATTAAATGTAACTAGAACTGAAGTCGAACTTGAACTTTCACACTATCTAATATTATATTTTAATTTAAAAGGGAATTTTAAATAATAATGAAGAGTATTATTCACATATTAAGCTCGAACAGGGGGGGGGGGGTCGTTAATACGCCATTCTCCCAAACATTCGACTAGTGGGAACAATATTTTGCTGAGATAAAAATCGATGTTTTAGAGGAATTTAGTCTTCCACTCACTCTATACGACGATGCTAATTAAATTTTACCATTATACCATCAATGCTACGCAGATTTGATTCAAACTTACAAAATAACCCTCGTTGTCTGGTATTTAATATCTTTATGCTTTAATCCTTTAAATTTATTAAGCGCATTTGAAAGCGGCTCGAGTTATTCAACAAAGCTTTACCGAATGAAATTCTTTGTTTTATGCTTTGCGTTTCTAAATTACACAATTTTAAGTAAGATTAATTGACGTCTTAACAGCAAACAATTTTAAAGATTACTTAAAATGTTTAATTTTATTTAATATTGCTAAAAAGTAATTTGCAATTATTTATCATTTCGTTTGTTTCAGCAAACACGCGAGAAGACATCCAAATTTTGATCCATCTGTTCTCAGACAAAGGAGGGCTCCAAACAGAGCTTTTTCCATTAACTCGAGTGATGGAACACCGTCTGACGTCTTATCCGACTCCATGCCCAGTCCTTAAAAGTGAAGAAGAAATAATGCACTACAGACTAATGTGTTGCGGCATGCAAAAATTCAGTTTTGGACAAACATTTTATATTCGTTTTTTACTTTTTATTTTAGTTTTAGGAAGCAAAATTGTGTTATAAGGAAGGTGGCCTTGCTCTTCCTTCATCTACGATACTATTTTTATGTACTTATTTTAGAGAGTAACTGTTACCTAGGTCAAAAAATCATTTTCTGGCTGCATCTATGCCCGAAATTTATTGTCAAACGTGAGAAACATGCAACCAGAAGTCTCACTCTTACTTCCGAAAGAAAGAGCTCGCACAAGATAACTTCAAAATTTTTGAAAATTACTCAAAATTTGAGAAATATATTTTAATGAAACAATGACTAAGTAAAGAGTATTTTGTAAATAATTCATTATTTGTGTGATATAGTCAGTTTAGTTACTTACCTCTTGGTTAATTTTTAGCATTTATATTATTCTTCTTAATTTTGGTATGAGCTACTCGTATTTATTACCCACGGGGCCGTCTTTCTTGATGAATTCTTAGATGAATACTGCCTTCATAAACCCAGTCATATTGCCAACGTTCAACTGAGGAGACAAATCCCGTAATGGGTAATGGCTCCGGTGGGTTTTATGAAGATAATATTCATCTAATATTTTAAACGTAAATTGATCGCTGAGATGTTCTTGGTCAAAAGATGGCCTTCTTACCTATTATACTTTGTGTTCCGTATTTAGCATGCGTTTACGCTTGATTTCTTTTTTTTTTCATGAATAATGCTAATTCGTTTTAATAAATATATTATTGCGCCACTTCTAACATAAAACGAGCATTACTCAAATTTTATTTGTGTGTACCTGTACTATTTTTATTTTACTCGTTGGGCAAACTCCCATTACTATTATTATTTTCCTAAGTATTCGTTTTTTGTTTGTTATTATTTTATGTACTAAATATACATACATAATTATTTCTATTTATTTTTTTATTTTAAAATTTCCCTTTACTTTTGCTGCAACTTACTGCCAGGGCCAAAAAGTTGGGTCGCAAAAGTTGCCGTGGTCTTAAATGTACAGAGCGAAGCAATAGTTTGGACTCTCTTCTTACCATTCAAAGCAACAAAAATGTTATTTTGATTATTTTTTAAATTAACAGGTAAATTGTTATGTTTCAAAATAGAAAACTAATTTAAAAAACACAAAATTTGCTACACACAGAAATCAAGAAAAGTCACAGAGTTATAGAGGAAGTCCTCGCTACTGATTCACTTTGCACGCAAACAACTTGATAATTACGAAAAAAGCAAAATAAATTTTATATAATCGACAATCACGACGTTTAGTCTAAAATGAAACCTGATCGGGCATAATTAAAGAAAAGTGATCGAAAATTAGTGATCATTTAGGGATTTTAGTGTAATAGCAAAAGATTACAAATTAATTCAAAATTTATCAAACTAAAAGTCAGCTATTTTGGACGATTTTGTGTTACTCTAGCAATTAGTGGCCAGTAAAACGAATTACATATATCGATCTGATTATCAGAATTTTTAATGAACTGGTAAGCAGAGAAATTAAGGCCATTAATATTTTTTTGTGTTAGCGTAGCAACAATATATCAAATGTGTAGTATTTGAAGTTGAAGAAGACAATATGTATGAACGGGTGATTAATGAATGCTCTCGCTATCAGCAGAGAAGCACAGTCAAAATCTAACACATTTTGCCATAACTTAGATCGTTTGCTTAATTAATACCATTAGAGAAGCAAACGTAGTAATTAAAAGAAAAACTAAAAATAATTATTAATATTTGCAGTAGTAGGTAATTGTAAAGACTGAGCGATTTATTCTGGTATTGAAAAAATGCGTATTATCCTTGCCTACAAAATACATGTCCTTAACCTAATTAGCCGTGAATATTTAGATAAAAAATACTGAAGTAGAGAAAGCAATATTTTTTTCGTATTCGATCGTACCTACTAAATTTTTTCAGAATATGAAAATCAAATTTGGTTTGTAAAAAAATACTAAAAATTAAAAGTGTACAATCTTGACCAAAGTAGTAAGCAGTGAAACTTAGAGTATTTTTATATTTTAAAAAGCTTTCACCTGTATGATGTACTAACGTGAAATTGTAAATGTGTTTATATTATTGGTGCATAGCGATGCATGGTAGTGCATTCTCAAAACTATTTGTAAATTTTGTACATAACTCTTCGTAACTGTTACCGATTAAATGTAAGATCCAAACCTCTCCCTCTATGTTGATTACCTTTTATCCAAATTCTAAAATCTGAATACCTAGTAAATGTTACTTTTTTGAATAATTAGATAAATGGTTACATTTACAATTATTATTCTTCTTTCGTTTCTGCAAAAACAGAAATATACCATGATTTATTACTGTACTTTAGGTATGTAAATATAAATAACAAATCATATATCTATACACATGCAGATTAATGAAATATTAATATTATTAAATAGAATATTTGTATATATTTAAAGATGTACATTAGATTATTATTTAGGTATATCCAGCGGCATTCCGAAACTCGACTAATTTCGATATTGTATTTATATTACTTTCTATTACATTTCCATCGTGATTCCTTTTAATCATTTAATTTATTAAATCAAATTGTGAAAAAATTAAAAAGTTGAATTCGACAAACCGCAATGATTCCAATAAATTTTGAGTGCTTCCGAATGCCGCTGATAAACTATAATGTGGCACAAAAGAGATGTATTACGATTGTACATGAGAAATAAATAAATATAATAGTTACATACAATAAAATATAGTAAGAGTTACTCATAACATGTCGGCATCGAGGACTTCCGACATCCTTCTTGAAAATTGTGCGCACTTCTTAAAAGGTGACTTAACATCCATAACAGCGGTCAATCCCCGAATTGATTTTTCACCCCGTGGTTGATTATCTATTTGAAATTTATGGCAAGTTGTAGGCTGACTTGTATATAATGGCCACTTCAGATATAACTAAACAAAAAAGTTATTTGTTTAGCTGGATTACTTGAGCATTTTACTCGTGGTGTGGACTTGGTGCCAATTCTATAGTATGGCACAGGCCATTTAAACAGAATTTTGAAAATAGATAATACATTAAAAATTAAAATGTTCGATTTTTGTAGAAATTAGAAATAAAAAGTAAATTATCCTAATTCTGAGTAATCTGTCTTCGGCATTTTAATTTTCTGCTCGAACTACATAAGATAAAGTGAAAAAAACTTCCAATTTCGAATTTTCTTTTTGGGGTAACAAAATTTTAATTAATTAAGTTTTTATGAAAATTTTAGTTGGTCTTTTTAAAACGCTTTTATTATTACCTAAATCAACGTATTTTGATGCCTAGTGCTCGAAACTTCGCCGTTAGAACATCGCACAAGCAATCAAAATGATGGAAAATTGAGATCTAATATGAGAGTAAATTCACCACGAATTTTTTACGTACAAAGCCCCATAAATCAAAAAAATATCATACTTAGGTAAAATCTGGCTACAAATTCCGATTTCTCTGCTCAAACCAAGTAAGAAACAGTGAAAAGTTTGAATTGGAATTTTGGAAGTAACAATAATTTAATCAAAATGTAGCAAAAACCTTTGGTTATTTTCGAATAATCTTAAAAAATTAAGATGACTTTTTTATTGGATAATATGACGTAGGTATTGTGTTGCATGGAGATATAGAACAGCTTAGCTCTGGCGGAAATGCTCTAAAGCCGACTAAAATCAAATTAAAAATTGGAACTTTAAAGCTGCACAAAACGAAAAATATCATACTAGAGGAAATTCTGATTGCGCCATTCTAATTTTCTCATCAATTTCCATAAGAAAACGCAAAAAGTTTAGCTAAATACAAACTTTCACCTTTTAAGTACGTCGATTTAAGTAATAAAAAAGCCACCTAAATTTTTTATCATTTTTGAAAAAAACGTATGGTTAACCCCTTTGGTGTTTTTTGACACCAAAAAATGAAAAGTGGAATTCGGCAGCTTCTTTCACTGTTTCTTACGTATTTTGATCAGAAAATTCGAATGGCGCAGTCAGATTTCTCGTAAGTATGATATTTTTTATTTTATTTGGCTTTAAACGTAACACATTCGCGTCAATTTGACCTAAATTTGTTTCGCGATTTTACACAGTTTTGATTGATTCCGCGAGGTTCTGAAGGCTGTATCCAGCAGTAGGCATCTAAGTACGTCGATTTAAGTAATATAGAAGCCACCTAAATATTTTAAGATTTTTGAAAAAAACGTAAGGTTAACCCCTTTGGTGTTATTTGACCCCAAAAAATGAAAAGTGGAATTCGGCAGCTTCTTTCACTGTTTCTTACGTATTTTGATCAGAACATTCGAATGGCGCAGTCAGATTTCTCGTAAGTATGATATTTTTTATTTTATTTGGCTTTTAACGTAGCTCATTCGGGGTCAATTTGACCTAAATTTGTTTCGCGATTTTAAACAATTTTGATTGATTCTGCGAGGTTCTGAAGGCTGTATCCAGCAGTAGGCATCTAAGTACGTCGATTTAAGTAATAAAAAGGCCACCTAAATTTTTTAAGATTTTTGAAAAAAACGTAAGGTTAACCCCTTTGGTGTTTTTTGACCCCAAAAAATGAAAAGTGGAATTCGGCAGCTTCTTTCACTGTTTCTTACGTATTTTGATCAGAAAATTCGAATGGCGCAGTCAGATTTCTCGTAAGTATGATAATTTTTATTTTAGTTGACTTTAAACGTAACACATTCGGGGTCAATTTGACCTAAATTTGTTTCGCGATTTTACACAGTTTTGAATGGTTCCGCGAGGTTCTGAAGGCTGTATCCAGCAGTAGGCATCTAAGTACGTCGATTTAAGTAATAAAAAGGCCACCTAAATTTTTTAAGATTTTTGAAAAGAACGCAAGGTTAACCCCTTTGGTGTTTTTTGACCTCAAAAAATGATAAGTAGAATTCGGCAGCTTCTTTCACTGTTTCTTACGTATTTTGATCAGAAAATTCGAATGGCGCAGTCAGATTTCTCGTAAGTATGATATTTTTTATTTTATTTGGCTTTAAACGTAACACATTCGGGGTCAATTTGACCTAAATTTGTTTCGCGATTTTACACAGTTTTGATTGTATCCGCGAGGTTCTGAAGGCTGTATCCCGCAGTAGGCATCTAAGTACGTCGATTTCAGTAATAAAAAGGCCACCTAAATATTTTACGATTTTTGAAAAAAACGTAAGGTTTTTAAAACCCTTTGGTGTTTTTTGACCCCAAAAAATGAAAAGTGGAATTCGGCAGCTTCTTTCACTGTTTCTTACGTATTTTGATCAGAAAATTCGAATGGCGCAGTCAGATTTCTCGTAAGTATGATATTTTTTATTTTATTTGGCTTTAAACGTAACACATTCGGGGTCAATTTGACCTAAATTTGTTTCGCGATTTTAAACAATTTTGATTGTATCCGCGAGGTTCTGAAGACTGTATCCCGCAGTAGGCATCTAAGTACGTCGATTTCAGTAATAAAAAGGCCACCTTAATTTTTTACGATTTTTGAAAAAAACGTAAGGTTAACCCCTTTGGTGTTTTTTGACCCCAAAAAATGAAATGTGGAATTCGGCAGCTTCTTTCACTGTTTCTTACGTATTTGGATCAGAAAATTCGAATGGCGCAGTCAGATTTCTCGTAAGTATGATATTTTTTATTTTATTTGGCTTTTAACGTAGCTCATTCGGGGTCAATTTGACCTAAATTTGTTTCGCGATTTTAAACAATTTTGATTGATTCTGCGAGGTTCTGAAGGCTGTATCCAGCAGTAGGCATCTAAGTACGTCGATTTAAGTAATAAAAAGGCCACCTTAATTTTTTACGATTTTTGAAAAAACGTAAGGAAAACCCCTTTGGTGTTTTTTGACCCCAAAAAATGAAAAGTGGAATTCGGCAGCTTCTTTCACTGTTTCTTACGTATTTTGATCAGAAAATTCGAATGGCGCAGTCAGATTTCTCGTAAGTATGATATTTTTTATTTTATTTGGCTTTTAACGTAGCTCATTCGGGGTCAATTTGACCTAAATTTGTTTCGCGATTTTAAACAATTTTGATTGATTCTGCGAGGTTCTGAAGGCTGTATCCAGCAGTAGGCATCTAAGTACGTCGATTTAAGTAATAAAAAGGCCACCTAAATTTTTTAAGATTTTTGAAAAAAACGTAAGGTTAACCCCTTTGGTGTTTTTTGACCCCAAAAAATGAAAAGTGGAATTCGGCAGCTTCTTTCACTGTTTCTTACGTATTTTGATCAGAAAATTCGAATGGCGCAGTCAGATTTCTCGTAAGTATGATAATTTTTATTTTAGTTGACTTTAAACGTAACACATTCGGGGTCAATTTGACCTAAATTTGTTTCGCGATTTTACACAGTTTTGAATGGTTCCGCGAGGTTCTGAAGGCTGTATCCAGCAGTAGGCATCTAAGTACGTCGATTTAAGTAATAAAAAGGCCACCTAAATTTTTTAAGATTTTTGAAAAGAACGCAAGGTTAACCCCTTTGGTGTTTTTTGACCTCAAAAAATGATAAGTAGAATTCGGCAGCTTCTTTCACTGTTTCTTACGTATTTTGATCAGAAAATTCGAATGGCGCAGTCAGATTTCTCGTAAGTATGATATTTTTTATTTTATTTGGCTTTAAACGTAACACATTCGGGGTCAATTTGACCTAAATTTGTTTCGCGATTTTACACAGTTTTGATTGTATCCGCGAGGTTCTGAAGGCTGTATCCCGCAGTAGGCATCTAAGTACGTCGATTTCAGTAATAAAAAGGCCACCTAAATATTTTACGATTTTTGAAAAAAACGTAAGGTTTTTAAAACCCTTTGGTGTTTTTTGACCCCAAAAAATGAAAAGTGGAATTCGGCAGCTTCTTTCACTGTTTCTTACGTATTTTGATCAGAAAATTCGAATGGCGCAGTCAGATTTCTCGTAAGTATGATATTTTTTATTTTATTTGGCTTTAAACGTAACACATTCGGGGTCAATTTGACCTAAATTTGTTTCGCGATTTTAAACAATTTTGATTGTATCCGCGAGGTTCTGAAGACTGTATCCCGCAGTAGGCATCTAAGTACGTCGATTTCAGTAATAAAAAGGCCACCTTAATTTTTTACGATTTTTGAAAAAAACGTAAGGTTAACCCCTTTGGTGTTTTTTGACCCCAAAAAATGAAATGTGGAATTCGGCAGCTTCTTTCACTGTTTCTTACGTATTTGGATCAGAAAATTCGAATGGCGCAGTCAGATTTCTCGTAAGTATGATATTTTTTATTTTATTTGGCTTTTAACGTAGCTCATTCGGGGTCAATTTGACCTAAATTTGTTTCGCGATTTTAAACAATTTTGATTGATTCTGCGAGGTTCTGAAGGCTGTATCCAGCAGTAGGCATCTAAGTACGTCGATTTAAGTAATAAAAAGGCCACCTTAATTTTTTACGATTTTTGAAAAAACGTAAGGAAAACCCCTTTGGTGTTTTTTGACCCCAAAAAATGAAAAGTGGAATTCGGCAGCTTCTTTCACTGTTTCTTACGTATTTTGATCAGAAAATTCGAATGGCGCAGTCAGATTTCTCGTAAGTATGATATTTTTTATTTTATTTGGCTTTAAACGTAACACATTCGGGGTCAATTTGACCTAAATTTGTTTCACGATTTTACACAGTTTTGATTGTATCCGCGAGGTTCTGAAGGCTGTATCCCGCAGTAGGCATCTAAGTACGTCGATTTCAGTAATAAAAAGGCCACCTAAATTTTTTACGATTTTTGAAAAAAACGTAAGGTTAACCCCTTTGGTGTTTTTTGACCCCAAAAAATGAAAAGTGGAATTCGGCAGCTTCTTTCACTGTTTCTTACGTATTTTGAACAGAAAATTCGAATGGCGCAGTCAGATTTCTCGTAAGTATGATATTTTTTATTTTATTTGGCTTTAAACGTAACACATTCGGGGTCAATTTGACCTAAATTTGTTTCGCGATTTTAAACAATTTTGATTGTATCCGCGAGGTTCTGAAGGCTGTATCCCGCAGTAGGCATCTAAGTACGTCGATTTCAGTAATAAAAAGGCCACCTTAATTTTTTACGATTTTTGAAAAAAACGTAAGGTTAACCCCTTTGGTGTTTTTTGACCCCAAAAAATGAAAAGTGGAATTCGGCAGCTTCTTTCACTGTTTCTTACGTATTTTGATCAGAAAATTCGAATGGCGCAGTCAGATTTCTCGTAAGTATGATATTTTTTATTTTATTTGGCTTTAAACGTAACACATTCGGGGTCAATTTAACCTAAATTTGTTTCGCGATTTTACACAGTTTTGATTGTATCCGCGAGGTTCTGAAGGCTGTATCCCGCAGTAGGCATCTAAGTACGTCGATTTCAGTAATAAAAAGGCCACCTAAATATTTTACGATTTTTGAAAAAAACGTAAGGTTTTTAAAACCCTTTGGTGTTTTTTGACCCCAAAAAATGAAAAGTGGAATTCGGCAGCTTCTTTCACTGTTTCTTACGTATTTTGATCAGAAAATTCGAATGGCGCAGTCAGATTTCTCGTAAGTATGATATTTTTTATTTTATTTGGCTTTAAACGTAACACATTCGGGGTCAATTTGACCTAAATTTGTTTCGCGATTTTAAACAATTTTGATTGTATCCGCGAGGTTCTGAAGGCTGTATCCCGCAGTAGGCATCTAAGTACGTCGATTTCAGTAATAAAAAGGCCACCTTAATTTTTTACGATTTTTGAAAAAAACGTAAGGTTAACCCCTTTGGTGTTTTTTGACCCCAAAAAATGAAAAGTGGAATTCGGCAGCTTCTTTCACTGTTTCTTACGTATTTTGAACAGAAAATTCGAATGGCGCAGTCAGATTTCTCGTAAGTATGATATTTTTTATTTTATTTGGCTTTAAACGTAACACATTCGGGGTCAATTTGACCTAAATTTGTTTCGCGATTTTAAACAATTTTGATTGTATCCGCGAGGTTCTGAAGGCTGTATCCCGCAGTAGGCATCTAAGTACGTCGATTTCAGTAATAAAAAGGCCACCTTAATTTTTTACGATTTTTGAAAAAAACGTAAGGTTAACCCCTTTGGTGTTTTTTGACCCCAAAAAATGAAAAGTGGAATTCGGCAGCTTCTTTCACTGTTTCTTACGTATTTTGATCAGAAAATTCGAATGGCGCAGTCAGATTTCTCGTAAGTATGATATTTTTTATTTTATTTGGCTTTAAACGTAACACATTCGGGGTCAATTTAACCTAAATTTGTTTCGCGATTTTACACAGTTTTGATTGTATCCGCGAGGTTCTGAAGGCTGTATCCCGCAGTAGGCATCTAAGTACGTCGATTTCAGTAATAAAAAGGCCACCTAAATATTTTACGATTTTTGAAAAAAACGTAAGGTTTTTAAAACCCTTTGGTGTTTTTTGACCCCAAAAAATGAAAAGTGGAATTCGGCAGCTTCTTTCACTGTTTCTTACGTATTTTGATCAGAAAATTCGAATGGCGCAGTCAGATTTCTCGTAAGTATGATATCTTTTATTTTATTTGGCTTTAAACGTAACACATTCGGGGTCAATTTGACCTAAATTTGTTTCGCGATTTTAAACAATTTTGATTGTATCCGCGAGGTTCTGAAGGCTGTATCCCGCAGTAGGCATCTAAGTACGTCGATTTCAGTAATAAAAAGGCCACCTTAATTTTTTACGATTTTTGAAAAAAACGTAAGGTTAACCCCTTTGGTGTTTTTTGACCCCAAAAAATGAAAAGTGGAATTCGGCAGCTTCTTTCACTGTTTCTTACGTATTTTGATCAGAAAATTCGAATGGCGCAGTCAGATTTCACGTAGGTATGATATTTTTTATTTTATTTGGCTTTAAACGTAACACATTCGGGGTCAATTTGACCTAAATTTGTTTCACGATTTTACACAGCTTTGATTGTATCCGCGAGGTTCTGAAGGCTGTATCCCGCAGTAGGCATCTAAGTAAGTCGATTTCAGTAATAAAAAGGCCACCTAAATTTTTTACGATTTTTGAAAAAAACGTAAGGTTAACCCCTTTGGTGTTTTTTGACCCCAAAAAATGAAATGTGGAATTCGGCAGCTTCTTTCACTGTTTCTTACGTATTTGGATCAGAAAATTCGAATGGCGCAGTCAGATTTCTCGTAAGTATGATATTTTTTATTTTATTTGGCTTTTAACGTAGCTCATTCGGGGTCAATTTGACCTAAATTTGTTTCGCGATTTTAAACAATTTTGATTGATTCTGCGAGGTTCTGAAGGCTGTATCCAGCAGTAGGCATCTAAGTACGTCGATTTAAGTAATAAAAAGGCCACCTTAATTTTTTACGATTTTCGAAAAAACGTAAGGAAAACCCCTTTGGTGTTTTTTGACCCCAAAAAATGAAAAGTGGAATTCGGCAGCTTCTTTCACTGTTTCTTACGTATTTTGATCAGAAAATTCGAATGGCGCAGTCAGATTTCTCGTAAGTATGATATTTTTTATTTTATTTGGCTTTAAACGTAACACATTCGGGGTCAATTTGACCTAAATTTGTTTCACGATTTTACACAGTTTTGATTGTATCCGCGAGGTTCTGAAGGCTGTATCCCGCAGTAGGCATCTAAGTACGTCGATTTCAGTAATAAAAAGGCCACCTAAATTTTTTACGATTTTTGAAAAATACGTAAGGTTGACCCCTTTGGTGTTTTTTGACCCCAAAAAATGAAAAGTGGAATTCGGCAGCTTCTTTCACTGTTTCTTACGTATTTTGATCAGAAAATTCGAATGGCGCAGTCAGATTTCTCGTAAGTATGATATTTTTTATTTTATTTGGCTTTAAACGTAACACATTCGGGGTCAATTTGACCTAAATTTGTTTCGCGATTTTACACAGTTTTGATTGTATCCGCGAGGTTCTGAAGGCTGTATCCCGCAGTAGGCATCTAAGTACGTCGATTTCAGTAATAAAAAGGCCACCTAAATTTTTTACGATTTTTGAAAAAAACGTAAGGTTAACCCCTTTGGTGTTTTTTGACCCCAAAAAATGAAAAGTGGAATTCGGCAGCTTCTTTCACTGTTTCTTACGTATTTTGATCAGAAAATTCGAATGGCGCAGTCAGATTTCTCGTAAGTATGATATTTTTTATTTTATTTGGCTTTAAACGTAACACATTCGGGGTCAATTTGACCTAAATTTGTTTCGCGATTTTAAACAATTTTGATTGTATCCGCGAGGTTCTGAAGGCTGTATCCCGCAGTAGGCATCTAAGTACGTCGATTTCAGTAATAAAAAGGCCACCTTAATTTTTTACGATTTTTGAAAAAAACGTAAGGTTAACCCCTTTGGTGTTTTTTGACCCCAAAAAATGAAAAGTGGAATTCGGCAGCTTCTTTCACTGTTTCTTACGTATTTTGATCAGAAAATTCGAATGGCGCAGTCAGATTTCTCGTAGGTATGATATTTTTTATTTTATTTGGCTTTAAACGTAACACATTCGGGGTCAATTTGACCTAAATTTGTTTCACGATTTTACACAGTTTTGATTGTATCCGCGAGGTTCTGAAGGCTGTATCCCGCAGTAGGCATCTAAGTAAGTCGATTTCAGTAATAAAAAGGCCACCTAAATTTTTTACGATTTTTGAAAAAAACGTAAGGTTAACCCCTTTGGTGTTTTTTGACCCCAAAAAATGAAATGTGGAATTCGGCAGCTTCTTTCACTGTTTCTTACGTATTTTGATCAGAAAATTCGAATAGCGCAGTCAGATTTCTCCTAAGTATGATATTTTTTATTTTATTTGGCTTT
Source organism: Cantharis nigra (assembly GCA_958510845.1). Taxonomy (NCBI): domain Eukaryota; kingdom Metazoa; phylum Arthropoda; class Insecta; order Coleoptera; family Cantharidae; genus Cantharis; species Cantharis nigra. The sequence goes on along the minus strand of OY294030.1, from coordinate 43,530,686 downwards.
TAACGTAGCTCATTCGGGGTCAATTTGACCTAAATTTGTTTCGCGATTTTAAACAATTTTGATTGATTCTGCGAGGTTCTGAAGGCTGTATCCAGCAGTAGGCATCTAAGTACGTCGATTTAAGTAATAAAAAGGCCACCTTAATTTTTTACGATTTTTGAAAAGAACGTAAGGTTAACCCCTTTGGTGTTTTTTGACCCCAAAAAATGAAAAGTGGAATTCGGCAGCTTCTTTCACTGTTTCTTACGTATTTTGATCAGAAAATTCGAATGGCGCAGTCAGATTTCTCGTAAGTATGATATTTTTTATTTTATTTGGCTTTAAACATAACACATTCGGGGTCAATTTGACCTAAATTTGTTTCACGATTTTACACAGTTTTGATTGTATCCGCGAGGTTCTGAAGGCTGTATCCCGCAGTAGGCATCTAAGTACGTCGATTTCAGTAATAAAAAGGCCACCTTAATTTTTTACGATTTTTGAAAAAAACGTAAGGTTAACCCCTTTGGTGTTTTTTGACCCCAAAAAATGAAAAGTGGAATTCGGCAGCTTCTTTCACTGTTTCTTACGTATTTTGATCAGAAAATACGAATGGCGCAGTCAGATTTCTCGTAAGTATGATATTTTTTATTTTATTTGGCTTTAAACGTAACACATTCGGGGTCAATTTGACCTAAATTTGTTTCACGATTTTACACAGTTTTGATTGTATCCGCGAGGTTCTGAAGGCTGTATCCCGCAGTAGGCATCTAAGTACGTCGATTTCAGTAATAGAAAGGCCACCTAAATTTTTTACGATTTTTGAAAAAAACGTAAGGTTAACCCCTTTGGTGTTTTTTGACCCCAAAAAATGAAAAGTGGAATTCGGCAGCTTCTTTCACTGTTTCTTACGTATTTTGATCAGAAAATTCGAATAGCGCAGTCAGATTTCTCGTAAGTATGATATTTTTTATTTTATTTGGCTTTAAACGTAACACATTCGGGGTCAATTTGACCTAAATTTGTTTCGCGATTTTAAACAATTTTGATTGTATCCGCGAGGTTCTGAAGGCTGTATCCCGCAGTAGGCATCTAAGTACGTCGATTTCAGTAATAAAAAGGCCACCTAAATTTTTTACGATTTTTGAAAAAAACGTAAGGTTAACCCCTTTGGTGTTTTTTGACCCCAAAAAATGAAAAGTGGAATTCGGCAGCTTCTTTCACTGTTTCTTACGTATTTTGATCAGAAAATTCGAATAGCGCAGTCAGATTTCTGGTAAGTATGATATTTTTTATTTTATTTGGCTTTAAACGTAACACATTCGGGGTCAATTTGACCTAAATTTGTTTCGCGATTTTAAACAATTTTGATTGTATCCGCGAGGTTCTGAAGGCTGTATCCCGCAGTAGGCATCTAAGTACGTCGATTTCAGTAATAAAAAGGCCACCTTAATTCTTTACGATTTTTGAAAAAAACGTAAGGTTAACCCCTTTGGTGTTTTTTGACCCCAAAAAATGAAAAGTGGAATTCGGCAGCTTCTTTCACTGTTTCTTACGTATTTTGATCAGAAAATTCGAATGGCGCAGTCAGATTTCTCGTAAGTATGATATTTTTTATTTTATTTGGCTTTAAACGTAACACATTCGGGGTCAATTTGACCTAAATTTGTTTCACGATTTTACACAGTTTTGATTGTATCCGCGAGGTTCTGAAGGCTGTATCCCGCAGTAGGCATCTAAGTAAGTCGATTTCAGTAATAAAAAGGCCACCTTAATTTTTTACGATTTTTGAAAAAAACGTAAGGTTAACCCCTTTGGTGTTTTTTGACCCCAAAAAATGAAATGTGGAATTCGGCAGCTTCCTTCACTGTTTCTTACGTATTTTGATCAGAAAATTCGAATGGCGCAGTCAGATTTCTCGAAAGTATGATATTTTTTATTTTATTTGGCTTTAAACGTAACACATTCGGGGTCAATTTGACCTAAATTTGTTTCGCGATTTTACACAGTTTTGATTGTATCCGCGAGGTTCTGAAGGCTGTATCCCGCAGTAGGCATCTAAGTACGTCGATTTCAGTAATAAAAAGGCCACCTAAATTTTTTACGATTTTTGAAAAAACCGTAAGGTGTTTTTTGACCCCAAAAAATGAAAAGTGGAATTCGGCAGCTTCTTTCACTGTTTCTTACGTATTTTGATCAGAAAATTCGAATGGCGCAGTCAGATTTCTCGTAAGTATGATATTTTTTATTTTATTTGGCTTTAAACGTAACACATTCGGGGTCAATTTGACCTAAATTTGTTTCACGATTTTACACAGTTTTGATTGTATCCGCGAGGTTCTGAAGGCTGTATCCCGCAGTAGGCATCTAAGTAAGTCGATTTCAGTAATAAAAAGGCCACCTAAATTTTTTACGATTTTTGAAAAAAACGCAAGGTTAACCCCTTTGGTGTTTTTTGACCCCAAAAAATGAAATGTGGAATTCGGCAGCTTCTTTCACTGTTTCTTACGTATTTTGATCAGAAAATTCGAATGGCGCAGTCAGATTTCTCGTAAGTATGATATTTTTTATTTTATTTGGCTTTTAACGTAGCTCATTCGGGGTCAATTTGACCTAAATTTGTTTCGCGATTTTAAACAATTTTGATTGATTCTGCGAGGTTCTGAAGGCTGTATCCAGCAGTAGGCATCTAAGTACGTCGATTTAAGTAATAAAAAGGCCACCTTAATTTTTTACGATTTTTGAAAAAAACGTAAGGTTAACCCCTTTGGTGTTTTTTGACCCCAAAAAATGAAAAGTGGAATTCGGCAGCTTCTTTCACTGTTTCTTACGTATTTTGATCAGAAAATTCGAATGGCGCAGTCAGATTTCTCGTAAGTATGATATTTTTTATTTTATTTGGCTTTAAACATAACACATTCGGGGTCAATTTGACCTAAATTTGTTTCACGATTTTACACAGTTTTGATTGTATCCGCGAGGTTCTGAAGACTGTATCCCGCAGTAGGCATCTAAGTACGTCGATTTCAGTAATAAAAAGGCCACCTTAATTTTTTACGATTTTTGAAAAAAACGTAAGGTTAACCCCTTTGGTGTTTTTTGACCCCAAAAAATGAAAAGTGGAATTCGGCAGCTTCTTTCACTGTTTCTTACGTATTTTGATCAGAAAATACGAATGGCGCAGTCAGATTTCTCGTAAGTATGATATTTTTTATTTTATTTGGCTTTAAACGTAACACATTCGGGGTCAATTTGACCTAAATTTGTTTCACGATTTTACACAGTTTTGATTGTATCCGCGAGGTTCTGAAGGCTGTATCCCGCAGTAGGCATCTAAGTACGTCGATTTCAGTAATAGAAAGGCCACCTAAATTTTTTACGATTTTTGAAAAAAACGTAAGGTTAACCCCTTTGGTGTTTTTTGACCCCAAAAAATGAAAAGTGGAATTCGGCAGCTTCTTTCACTGTTTCTTACGTATTTTGATCAGAAAATTCGAATAGCGCAGTCAGATTTCTCGTAAGTATGATATTTTTTATTTTATTTGGCTTTAAACGTAACACATTCGGGGTCAATTTGACCTAAATTTGTTTCGCGATTTTAAACAATTTTGATTGTATCCGCGAGGTTCTGAAGGCTGTATCCCGCAGTAGGCATCTAAGTACGTCGATTTCAGTAATAAAAAGGCCACCTTAATTTTTGACGATTTTTGAAAAAAACGTAAGGTTAACCCCTTTGGTGTTTTTTGACCCCAAAAAATGAAAAGTGGAATTCGGCAGCTTCTTTCACTGTTTCTTACGTATTTTGATCAGAAAATTCGAATGGCGCAGTCAGATTTCTCGTAGGTATGATATTTTTTATTTTATTTGGCTTTAAACGTAACACATTCGGGGTCAATTTGACCTAAATTTGTTTCACGATTTTACACAGTTTTGATTGTATCCGCGAGGTTCTGAAGGCTGTATCCCGCAGTAGGCATCTAAGTAAGTCGATTTCAGTAATAAAAAGGCCACCTTAATTTTTGACGATTTTTGAAAAAAACGTAAGGTTAACCCCTTTGGTGTTTTTTGACCCCAAAAAATGAAAAGTGGAATTCGGCAGCTTCTTTCACTGTTTCTTACGTATTTTGATCAGAAAATTCGAATGGCGCAGTCAGATTTCTCGTAAGTATGATATTTTTTATTTTATTTGGCTTTAAACGTAACACATTCGGGGTCAATTTGACCTAAATTTGTTTCACGATTTTACACAGTTTTGATTGTATCCGCGAGGTTCTGAAGGCTGTATCCCGCAGTAGGCATCTAAGTACGTCGATTTCAGTAATAAAAAGGCCACCTTAATTTTTTACGATTTTTGAAAAAAACGTAAGGTTAACCCCTTTGGTGTTTTTTGACCCCAAAAAATGAAAAGTGGAATTCGGCAGCTTCTTTCACTGTTTCTTACGTATTTTGATCAGAAAATTCGAATGGCGCAGTCAGATTTCTCGTAAGTATGATATTTTTTATTTTATTTGGCTTTAAACGTAACACATTCGGGGTCAATTTGACCTAAATTTGTTTCGCGATTTTACACAGTTTTGATTGTATCCGCGAGGTTCTGAAGGCTGTATCCCGCAGTAGACATCTAAGTTCGTCGATTTCAGTAATAAAAAGGCCACCTAAATTTTTTACGATTTTTGACCCCAAAAAATGAAAAGTGGAATTCGGCAGCTTCTTTCACTGTTTCTTACGTATTTTGATCAGAAAATTCGAATAGCGCAGTCAGATTTCTCGTAAGTATGATATTTTTTATTTTATTTGGCTTTAAACGTAACACATTCGGGGTCAATTTGACCTAAATTTGTTTCGCGATTTTACACAGTTTTGATTGTATCCGCGAGGTTCTGAAGGCTGTATCCCGCAGTAGGCATCTAAGTAAGTCGATTTCAGTAATAAAAAGGCCACCTAAATTTTTTACGATTTTTGAAAAAAACGTAAGGTTAACCCCTTTGGTGTTTTTTGACCCCAAAAAATGAAATGTGGAATTCGGCAGCTTCTTTCACTGTTTCTTACGTATTTTGATCAGAAAATTCGAATGGCGCAGTCAGATTTCTCGTAAGTATGATATTTTTTATTTTATTTGGCTTTTAACGTAGCTCATTCGGGGTCAATTTGAAATAAATTTGATTCGCGTTTTTAAACAATTTTGATTGATTCTGCGAGGTTCTGAAGGCTGTATCCAGCAGTAGGCATCTAAGTACGTCGATTTAAGTAATAAAAAGGCCACCTTAATTTTTTACGATTTTTGAAAAAAACGTAAGGTTAACCCCTTTGGTGTTTTTTGACCCCAAAAAATGAAAAGTGGAATTCGGCAGCTTCTTTCACTGTTTCTTACGTATTTTGATCAGAAAATTCGAATGGCGCAGTCAGATTTCTCGTAAGTATGATATTTTTTATTTTATTTGGCTTTTAACGTAGCTCATTCGGGGTCAATTTGACCTAAATTTGTTTCGCGATTTTAAACAATTTTGATTGATTCTGCGAGGTTCTGAAGGCTGTATCCAGCAGTAGGCATCTAAGTACGTCGATTTAAGTAATAAAAAGGCCACCTTAATTTTTTACGATTTTTGAAAAAAACGTAAGGTTAACCCCTTTGGTGTTTTTTGACCCCAAAAAATGAAAAGTGGAATTCGGCAGCTTCTTTCACTGTTTCTTACGTATTTTGATCAGAAAATTCGAATGGCGCAGTCAGATTTCTCGTAAGTATGATATTTTTTATTTTATTTGGCTTTAAACGTAACACATTCGGGGTCAATTTGACCTAAATTTGTTTCGCGATTTTAAACAATTTTGATTGTATCCGCGAGGTTCTGAAGGCTGTATCCCGCAGTAGGCATCTAAGTACGTCGATTTCAGTAATAAAAAGGCCACCTTAATTTTTTACGATTTTTGAAAAAAACGTAAGGTTAACCCCTTTGGTGTTTTTTGACCCTAAAAACTGAAAAGTGTAATTCGGCAGCTTCTTTCACTGTTTCTTACGTATTTTGATCAGAAAATTCGAATTGCGCAGTCAGATTTCTCGTAAGTATGATATTTTTTATTTTATTTGGCTTTTAACGTAGCTCATTCGGGGTCAATTTGACCTAAATTTGTTTCGCGATTTTACACAGTTTTGATTGTATCCGCGAGGTTCTGAAGGCTGTATCCCGCAGTAGGCATCTAAGGAAGTCGATTTCAGTAATAAAAAGGCCACCTAAATTTTTTACGATTTTTGAAAAAAACGTAAGGTTAACCCCTTTGGTGTATTTTGACCCCAAAAAATGAAAAGTGGAATTCGGCAGCTTCTTTCACTGTTTCTTACGTATTTTGATCAGAAAATTCGAATGGCGCAGTCAGATTTCTCGTAAGTATGATATTTTTTATTTTATTTGGCTTTAAACGTAACACATTCGGGGTCAATTTGACCTAAATTTGTTTCGCGATTTTAAACAATTTTGATTGTATCCGCGAGGTTCTGAAGGCTGTATCCCGCAGTAGGCATCTAAGTACGTCGATTTCAGTAATAAAAAGGCCACCTTAATTTTTTACGATTTTTGAAAAAAACGTAAGGTTAACCCCTTTGGTGTTTTTTGACCCCAAGAAATGAAATGTGGAATTCGGCAGCTTCTTTCACTGTTTCTTACGTATTTTGATCAGAAAATTCGAATGGCGCAGTCAGCTTTCTCGTAAGTATGATATTTTTTATTTTATTTGGCTTTAAACGTAACACATTCGGGGTCAATTTGACCTAAATTTGTTTCACGATTTTACACAGTTTTGATTGTATCCGCGAGGTTCTGAAGGCTGTATCCCGCAGTAGGCATCTAAGTACGTCGATTTCAGTAATAAAAAGGCCACCTAAATTTTTTACGATTTTTGAAAAAAACGTAAGGTTAACCCCTTTGGTGTTTTTTGACCCCAAAAAATGAAAAGTGGAATTCGGCAGCTTCTTTCACTGTTTCTTACGTATTTTGATCAGAAAATTCGAATGGCGCAGTCAGATTTCTCGTAGGTATGATATTTTTTATTTTATTTGGCTTTAAACGTTACACATTCGGGGTCAATTTGACCTAAATTTGTTTCGCGATTTTACACAGTTTTGATTGTATCCGCGAGGTTCTGAAGGCTGTATCCCGCAGTAGGCATCTAAGTACGTCGATTTCAGTAATAAAAAGGCCACCTAAATTTTTTACGATTTTTGAAAAAAACGTAAGGTTAACCCCTTTGGTGTTTTTTGACCCCAAAAAATGAAAAGTGGAATTCGGCAGCTTCTTTCACTGTTTCTTACGTATTTTGATCAGAAAATTCGAATGGCGCAGTCAGATTTCTCGTAGGTATGATATTTTTTATTTTATTTGGCTTTAAACGTAACACATTCGGGGTCAATTTGACCTAAATTTGTTTCACGATTTTACACAGTTTTGATTGTATCCGCGAGGTTCTGAAGGCTGTATCTCGCAGTAGGCATTTAAGTACGTCGATTTCAGTAATAAAAAGGCCACCTAAATTTTTTACGATTTTTGAAAAAAACGTAAGGTTAACCCCTTTGGTGTTTTTTGACCCCAAAAAATGAAAAGTGGAATTCGCCAGCTTCTTTCACTGTTTCTTACGTATTTTGATCAGAAAATTCGAATGGCGCAGTCAGATTTCTCGTAAGTATGATATTTTTTATTTTATTTGGCTTTAAACGTAACACATTCGGGGTCAATTTGACCTAAATTTGTTTCGCGATTTTAAACAATTTTGATTGTATCCGCGAGGTTCTGAAGGCTGTATCCCGCAGTAGGCATCTAAGTACGTCGATTTCAGTAATAAAAAGGCCACCTTAATTTTTTACGATTTTTGAAAAAAACGTAAGGTTAACCCCTTTGGTGTTTTTTGACCCCAAAAAATGAAAAGTGGAATTCGGCAGCTTCTTTCACTGTTTCTTACGTATTTTGATCAGAAAATTCGAATGGCGCAGTCAGATTTCTCGTAGGTATGATATTTTTTATTTTATTTGGCTTTAAACGTAACCCATTCGGGGTCAATTTGACCTAAATTTGTTTCACGATTTTACACAGTTTTGATTGTATCCGCGAGGTTCTGAAGGCTGTATCCCGCAGTAGGCATCTAAGTAAGTCGATTTCAGTAATAAAAAGGCCACCTAAATTTTTTACGATTTTTGAAAAAAAACGTAAGGTGGTGTTTTTTGACCCCAAAAAATGAAATGTGGAATTCGGCAGCTTCTTTCACTGTTTCTTACGTATTTTGATCAGAAAATTCGAATGGCGCAGTCAGATTTCTCGTAACTATGATATTTTTTATTTTATTTGGCTTTAAACGTAACACATTCGGGGTCAATTTGACCTAAATTTGTTTCACGATTTTACACAGTTTTGATTGTATCCGCGAGGTTCTGAAGGCTGTATCCCGCAGTAGGCATCTAAGTAAGTCGATTTCAGTAATAAAAAGGCCACCTAAATTTTTTACGATTTTTGAAAAAAACGTAAGGTTAACCCTTTTGGTGTTTTTTGACCCCAAAAAATGAAAAGTGGAATTCGGCAGCTTCTTTCACTGTTTCTTACGTATTTTGATCAGAAAATTCGAATGGCGCAGTCAGATTTCTCGTAAGTATGATATTTTTTATTTTATTTGGCTTTAAACGTAACACATTCGGGGTCAATTTGACCTAAATTTGTTTCGCGATTTTAAACAATTTTGATTGTATCCGCGAGGTTCTGAAGGCTGTATCCCGCAGTAGGCATCTAAGTTCGTCGATTTCAGTAATAAAAAGGCCACCTAAATTTTTTACGATTTTTGAAAAAAACGTAAGGTTAACCCCTTTGGTGTTTTTTGACCCCAAAAAATGAAATGTGGAATTCGGCAGCTTCTTTCACTGTTTCTTACGTATTTTGATCAGAAAATTCGAATGGCGCAGTCAGATTTCTCGTAAGTATGATATTTTTTATTTTATTTAGCTTTTAACGTAGCTCATTCGGGGTCAATTTGACCTAAATTTGTTTCGCGATTTTAAACAATTTTGATTGATTCTGCGAGGTTCTGAAGGCTGTATCCAGCAGTAGGCATTTAAGTACGTCGATTTAAGTAATAAAAAGGCCACCTTAATTTTTTACGATTTTTGAAAAAAACGTAAGGTTAACCCCTTTGGTGTTTTTTGACCCCAAAAAATGAAAAGTGGAATTCGGCAGCTTCTTTCACTGTTTCTTACGTATTTTGATCAGAAAATTCGAATGGCGCAGTCAGATTTCTCGTAAGTATGATATTTTTTATTTTATTTGGCTTTTAACGTAGCTCATTCGGGGTCAATTTGACCTAAATTTGTTTCGCGATTTTAAACAATTTTGATTGATTCTGCGAGGTTCTGAAGGCTGTATCCAGCAGTAGGCATCTAAGTACGTCGATTTCAGTAATAAAAAGGCCACCTTAATTTTTTACGATTTTTGAAAAAAACGTAAGGTTAACCCCTTTGGTGTTTTTTGACCCCAAAAAATGAAAAGTGGAATTCGGCAGCTTCTTTCACTGTTTCTTACGTATTTTGATCAGAAAATTCGAATGGCGCAGTCAGATTTCTCGTAGGTATGATATTTTTTATTTTATTTGGCTTTAAACGTAACAGATTCGGGGTCAATTTGACCTAAATTTGTTTCACGATTTTACACAGTTTTGATTGTATCCGCGAGGTTCTGAAGGCTGTATCCCGCAGTAGGCATCTAAGTAAGTCGATTTCAGTAATAAAAAGGCCACCTAAATTTTTTACGATTTTTGAAAAAAACGTAAGGTTAACCCCTTTGGTGTTTTTTGACCCCAAAAAATGAAAAGTGGAATTCGGCAGCTTCTTTCACTGTTTCTTACGTATTTTGATCAGAAAATTCGAATGGCGCAGTCAGATTTCTCGTAAGTATGATATTTTTTATTTTATTTGGCTTTAAACGTAACACATTCGGGGTCAATTTGACCTAAATTTGTTTCGCGATTTTAAACAATTTTGATTGTATCCGCGAGGTTCTGAAGGCTGTATCCCGCAGTAGGCATCTAAGTACGTCGATTTCAGTAATAAAAAGGCCACCTAAATTTTTTACGATTTTTGAAAAAAACGTAAGGTTAACCCCTTTGGTGTTTTTTGACCCCAAAAAATGAAATGTGGAATTCGGCAGCTTCTTTCACTGTTTCTTACGTATTTTGATCAGAAAATTCGAATGGCGCAGTCAGATTTCTCGTAAGTATGATATTTTTTATTTTATTTGGCTTTAAACGTAACACATTCGGGGTCAATTTGACCTAAATTTGTTTCACGATTTTACACAGTTTTGATTGTATCCGCGAGGTTCTGAAGGCTGTATCCCGCAGTAGGCATCTAAGTACGTCGATTTCAGTAAAAAAAAGGCCACATAAATTTTTTACGATTTTTGAAAAAAACGTAAGGTTAACCCCTTTGGTGTTTTTTGACCCCAAAAAATGAAAAGTGGAATTCGACAGCTTCTTTCACTGTTTCTTACGTATTTTGATCAGAAAATTCGAATGGCGCAGTCAGATTTCTCGTAAGTATGATATTTTTTATTTTATTTGGCTTTAAACGTAACACATTCGGGGTCAATTTGACCTAAATTTGTTTCGCGATTTTACACAGTTTTGATTGTATCCGCGAGGTTCTGAAGGCTGTATCCCGCAGTAGGCATCTAAGTACGTCGATTTCAGTAATAAAAAGGCCACCTAAATTTTTTACGATTTTTGAAAAAAACGTAAGGTTAACCCCTTTGGTGTTTTTTGACCCCAAAAAATGAAATGTGGAATTCGGCAGCTTCTTTCACTGTTTCTTACGTATTTTGATCAGAAAATTCGAATGGCGCAGTCAGATTTCTCGTAAGTATGATATTTTTTATTTTATTTGGCTTTTAACGTAGCTCATTCGGGGTCAATTTGACCTAAATTTGTTTCGCGATTTTAAACAATTTTGATTGATTCTGCGAGGTTCTGAAGGCTGTATCCAGCAGTAGGCATCTAAGTACGTCGATTTAAGTAATAAAAAGGCCACCTTAATTTTTTACGATTTTTGAAAAAAACGTAAGGTTAACCCCTTTGGTGTATTTTGACTCCAAAAAATGAAAAGTGGAATTCGGCAGCTTCTTTCACTGTTTCTTACGTATTTTGATCAGAAAATTCGAATGGCGCAGTCAGATTTCTCGTAAGTATGATATTTTTTATTTTATTTGGCTTTAAACGTAACACATTCGGGGTCAATTTGACCTAAATTTGTTTCGCGATTTTACACAGATTTGATTGTATCCGCGAGGTTCTGAAGGCTGTATCCCGCAGTAGGCATCTAAGTACGTCGATTTCAGTAATAAAAAGGCCACCTAAATTTTTTACGATTTTTGAAAAAAACGTAAGGTTAACCCCTTTGGTGTTTTTTGACCCCAAAAAAAGAAAAGTGGAATTCGGCAGCTTCTTTCACTGTTTCTTACGTATTTTGATCAGAAAATTCGAATGGCGCAGTCAGATTTCTCGTAAGTATGATATTTTTTATTTTATTTGGCTTTAAACGTAACACATTCGGGGTCAATTTGACCTAAATTTGTTTCGCGATTTTACACAGTTTTGATTGTATCCGCGAGGTTCTGAAGGCTGTATCTCGCAGTAGGCATCTAAGTACGTCGATTTCAGTAATAAAAAGGCCACCTAAATTTTTTACGATTTTTGAAAAAAACGTAAGGTTAACCCCTTTGGTGTTTTTTGACCCCAAAAAATGAAATGTGGAATTCGGCAGCTTCTTTCACTGTTTCTTACGTATTTTGATCAGAAAATTCGAATGGCGCAGTCAGATTTCTCGTAAGTATGATATTTTTTATTGTATTTGGCTTTAAACGTAACACATTCGGGGTCAATTTGACCTAAATTTGTTTCGCGATTTTAAACAATTTTGATTGTATCCGCGAGGTTCTGAAGGCTGTATCCCGCAGTAGGCATCTAAGTACGTCGATTTCAGTAATAAAAAGGCCACCTTAATTTTTTACGATTTTTGAAAAAAAGGTAAGGTCAACCCCTTTGGTGTTTTTTGACCCCAAAAAATGAAAAGTGGAATTCGGCAGCTTCTTTCACTGTTTCTTACGTATTTTGATCAGAAAATTCGAATGGCGCAGTCAGATTTCTCGTAGGTATGATATTTTTTATTTTATTTGGCTTTAAACGTAACACATTCGGGGTCAATTTGACCTAAATTTGTTTCACGATTTTACACAGTTTTGATTGTATCCGCGAGGTTCTGAAGGCTGTATCCCGCAGTAGGCATCTAAGTAAGTCGATTTCAGTAATAAAAAGGCCACCTAAATTTTTTACGATTTTTGAAAAAAACGTAAGGTTAACCCCTTTGGTGTTTTTTGACCCCAAAAAATGAAATGTGGAATTCGGCAGCTTCTTTCACTGTTTCTTACGTATTTTGATCAGAAAATTCGAATGGCGCAGTCAGATTTCTCGTAAGTATGATATTTTTTATTTTATTTGGCTTTTAACGTAGCTCATTCGGGGTCAATTTGACCTAAATTTGTTTCGCGATTTTAAACAATTTTGATTGATTCTGCGAGGTTCTGAAGGCTGTATCCCGCAGTAGGCATCTAAGTACGTCGATTTCAGTAATAAAAAGGCCACCTAAATTTTTTACGATTTTTGAAAAAAACGTAAGGTTAACCCCTTTGGTGTTTTTTGACCCCAAAAAATGAAAAGTGGAATTCGGCAGCTTCTTTCACTGTTTCTTACGTATTTTGATCAGAAAATTCGAATGGCGCAGTCAGATTTCTCGTAAGTATGATATTTTTTATTTTATTTGGCTTTTAACGTAGCTCATTCGGGGTCAATTTGACCTAAATTTGTTTCGCGATTTTAAACAATTTTGATTGATTCTGCGAGGTTCTGAAGGCTGTATCCCGCAGTAGGCATCTAAGTACGTCGATTTCAGTAAAAAAAAGGCCACATAAATTTTTTACGATTTTTGAAAAAAACGTAAGGTTAACCCCTTTGGTGTTTTTTGACCCCAAAAAATGAAAAGTGGAATTCGACAGCTTCTTTCACTGTTTCTTACGTATTTTGATCAGAAAATTCGAATGGCGCAGTCAGATTTCTCGTAAGTATGATATTTTTTATTTTATTTGGCTTTAAACGTAACACATTCGGGGTCAATTTGACCTAAATTTGTTTCGCGATTTTACACAGTTTTGATTGTATCCGCGAGGTTCTGAAGGCTGTATCCCGCAGTAGGCATCTAAGTACGTCGATTTCAGTAATAAAAAGGCCACCTAAATTTTTTACGATTTTTGAAAAAAACGTAAGGTTAACCCCTTTGGTGTTTTTTGACCCCAAAAAATGAAATGTGGAATTCGGCAGCTTCTTTCACTGTTTCTTACGTATTTTGATCAGAAAATTCGAATGGCGCAGTCAGATTTCTCGTAAGTATGATATTTTTTATTTTATTTGGCTTTTAACGTAGCTCATTCGGGGTCAATTTGACCTAAATTTGTTTCGCGATTTTAAACAATTTTGATTGATTCTGCGAGGTTCTGAAGGCTGTATCCAGCAGTAGGCATCTAAGTACGTCGATTTAAGTAATAAAAAGGCCACCTTAATTTTTTACGATTTTTGAAAAAAACGTAAGGTTAACCCCTTTGGTGTTTTTTGACCCCAAAAAATGAAAAGTGGAATTCGGCAGCTTCTTTCACTGTTTCTTACGTATTTTGATCAGAAAATTCGAATGGCGCAGTCAGATTTCTCGTAAGTATGATATTTTTTATTTTATTTGGCCTTTAACGTAGCTCATTCGGGGTCAATTTGACCTAAATTTGTTTCGCGATTTTAAACAATTTTGATTGATTCTGCGAGGTTCTGAAGGCTGTATCCAGCAGTAGGCATCTAAGTACGTCGATTTAAGTAATAAAAAGGCCACCTTAATTTTTTACGATTTTTGAAAAAAACGTAAGGTTAACCCCTTTGGTGTATTTTGACTCCAAAAAATGAAAAGTGGAATTCGGCAGCTTCTTTCACTGTTTCTTACGTATTTTGATCAGAAAATTCGAATGGCGCAGTCAGATTTCTCGTAAGTATGATATTTTTTATTTTATTTGGCTTTAAACGTAACACATTCGGGGTCAATTTGACCTAAATTTGTTTCGCGATTTTACACAGATTTGATTGTATCCGCGAGGTTCTGAAGGCTGTATCCCGCAGTAGGCATCTAAGTACGTCGATTTCAGTAATAAAAAGGCCACCTAAATTTTTTACGATTTTTGAAAAAAACGTAAGGTTAACCCCTTTGGTGTTTTTTGACCCCAAAAAAAGAAAAGTGGAATTCGGCAGCTTCTTTCACTGTTTCTTACGTATTTTGATCAGAAAATTCGAATGGCGCAGTCAGATTTCTCGTAAGTATGATATTTTTTATTTTATTTGGCTTTAAACGTAACACATTCGGGGTCAATTTGACCTAAATTTGTTTCGCGATTTTACACAGTTTTGATTGTATCCGCGAGGTTCTGAAGGCTGTATCTCGCAGTAGGCATCTAAGTACGTCGATTTCAGTAATAAAAAGGCCACCTAAATTTTTTACGATTTTTGAAAAAAACGTAAGGTTAACCCCTTTGGTGTTTTTTGACCCCAAAAAATGAAATGTGGAATTCGGCAGCTTCTTTCACTGTTTCTTACGTATTTTGATCAGAAAATTCGAATGGCGCAGTCAGATTTCTCGTAAGTATGATATTTTTTATTTTATTTGGCTTTTAACGTAGCTCATTCGGGGTCAATTTGACCTAAATTTGTTTCGCGATTTTAAACAATTTTGATTGATTCTGCGAGGTTCTGAAGGCTGTATCCCGCAGTAGGCATCTAAGTACGTCGATTTCAGTAATAAAAAGGCCACCTAAATTTTTTACGATTTTTGAAAAAAACGTAAGGTTAACCCCTTTGGTGTTTTTTGACCCCAAAAAATGAAAAGTGGAATTCGGCAGCTTCTTTCACTGCTTCTTACGTATTTTGATCAGAAAATTCGAATGGCGCAGTCAGATTTCTCGTAAGTATGATATTTTTTATTTTATTTGGCTTTTAACGTAGCTCATTCGGGGTCAATTTGACCTAAATTTGTTTCGCGATTTTAAACAATTTTGATTGATTCTGCGAGGTTCTGAAGGCTGTATCCCGCAGTAGGCATCTAAGTACGTCGATTTCAGTAAAAAAAAGGCCACATAAATTTTTTACGATTTTTGAAAAAAACGTAAGGTTAACCCCTTTGGTGTTTTTTGACCCCAAAAAATGAAAAGTGGAATTCGACAGCTTCTTTCACTGTTTCTTACGTATTTTGATCAGAAAATTCGAATGGCGCAGTCAGATTTCTCGTAAGTATGATATTTTTTATTTTATTTGGCTTTAAACGTAACACATTCGGGGTCAATTTGACCTAAATTTGTTTCGCGATTTTACACAGTTTTGATTGTATCCGCGAGGTTCTGAAGGCTGTATCCCGCAGTAGGCATCTAAGTACGTCGATTTCAGTAATAAAAAGGCCACCTAAATTTTTTACGATTTTTGAAAAAAACGTAAGGTTAACCCCTTTGGTGTTTTTTGACCCCAAAAAATGAAATGTGGAATTCGGCAGCTTCTTTCACTGTTTCTTACGTATTTTGATCAGAAAATTCGAATGGCGCAGTCAGATTTCTCGTAAGTATGATATTTTTTATTTTATTTGGCTTTTAACGTAGCTCATTCGGGGTCAATTTGACCTAAATTTGTTTCGCGATTTTAAACAATTTTGATTGATTCTGCGAGGTTCTGAAGGCTGTATCCAGCAGTAGGCATCTAAGTACGTCGATTTAAGTAATAAAAAGGCCACCTTAATTTTTTACGATTTTTGAAAAAAACGTAAGGTTAACCCCTTTGGTGTTTTTTGACCCCAAAAAATGAAAAGTGGAATTCGGCAGCTTCTTTCACTGTTTCTTACGTATTTTGATCAGAAAATTCGAATGGCGCAGTCAGATTTCTCGTAAGTATGATATTTTTTATTTTATTTGGCTTTTAACGTAGCTCATTCGGGGTCAATTTGACCTAAATTTGTTTCGCGATTTTAAACAATTTTGATTGATTCTGCGAGGTTCTGAAGGCTGTATCCAGCAGTAGGCATCTAAGTACGTCGATTTAAGTAATAAAAAGGCCACCTTAATTTTTTACGATTTTTGAAAAAAACGTAAGGTTAACCCCTTTGGTGTATTTTGACTCCAAAAAATGAAAAGTGGAATTCGGCAGCTTCTTTCACTGTTTCTTACGTATTTTGATCAGAAAATTCGAATGGCGCAGTCAGATTTCTCGTAAGTATGATATTTTTTATTGTATTTGGCTTTAAACGTAACACATTCGGGGTCAATTTGACCTAAATTTGTTTCGCGATTTTAAACAATTTTGATTGTATCCGCGAGGTTCTGAAGGCTGTATCCCGCAGTAGGCATCTAAGTACGTCGATTTCAGTAATAAAAAGGCCACCTTAATTTTTTACGATTTTTGAAAAAAAGGTAAGGTCAACCCCTTTGGTGTTTTTTGACCCCAAAAAATGAAAAGTGGAATTCGGCAGCTTCTTTCACTGTTTCTTACGTATTTTGATCAGAAAATTCGAATGGCGCAGTCAGATTTCTCGTAGGTATGATATTTTTTATTTTATTTGGCTTTAAACGTAACACATTCGGGGTCAATTTGACCTAAATTTGTTTCACGATTTTACACAGTTTTGATTGTATCCGCGAGGTTCTGAAGGCTGTATCCCGCAGTAGGCATCTAAGTAAGTCGATTTCAGTAATAAAAAGGCCACCTAAATTTTTTACGATTTTTGAAAAAAACGTAAGGTTAACCCCTTTGGTATTTTTTGACCCCAAAAAATGAAATGTGGAATTCGGCAGCTTCTTTCACTGTTTCTTACGTATTTTGATCAGAAAATTCGAATGGCGCAGTCAGATTTCTCGTAAGTATGATATTTTTTATTTTATTTGGCTTTTAACGTAGCTCATTCGGGGTCAATTTGACCTAAATTTGTTTCGCGATTTTAAACAATTTTGATTGATTCTGCGAGGTTCTGAAGGCTGTATCCCGCAGTAGGCATCTAAGTACGTCGATTTCAGTAATAAAAAGGCCACCTAAATTTTTTACGATTTTTGAAAAAAACGTAAGGTTAACCCCTTTGGTGTTTTTTGACCCCAAAAAATGAAAAGTGGAATTCGGCAGCTTCTTTCACTGTTTCTTACGTATTTTGATCAGAAAATTCGAATGGCGCAGTCAGATTTCTCGTAAGTATGATATTTTTTATTTTATTTGGCTTTTAACGTAGCTCATTCGGGGTCAATTTGACCTAAATTTGTTTCGCGATTTTAAACAATTTTGATTGATTCTGCGAGGTTCTGAAGGCTGTATCCCGCAGTAGGCATCTAAGTACGTCGATTTCAGTAATAAAAAGGCCACCTAAATTTTTTACGATTTTTGAAAAAACGTAAGGTTAACCCCTTTGGTGTTTTTGACCCCAAAAAATGAAAAGTGGAATTCGGCAGCTTCTTTCACTGTTTCTTACGTATTTTGATCAAAAAATTCGAATGGCGCAGTCAGCTTTCTCGTAAGTATGATATTTTTTATTTTATTTGGCTTTAAACGTAACACATTCGGGGTCAATTTGACCTAAATTTGTTTCACGATTTTACACAGTTTTGATTGTATCCGCGAGGTTCTGAAGGCTGTATCCCGCAGTAGGCATCTAAGTACGTCGATTTCAGTAATAAAAAGGCCACCTAAATTTTTTACGATTTTTGAAAAAAACGTAAGGTTAACCCCTTTGGTGTTTTTTGACCCCAAAAAATGAAAAGTGGAATTCGGCAGCTTCTTTCACTGTTTCTTACGTATTTTGATCAGAAAATTCGAATGGCGCAGTCAGATTTCTCGTAAGTATGATATTTTTTATTTTATTTGGCTTTAAACGTAACACATTCGGGGTCAATTTGACCTAAATTTGTTTCGCGATTTTAAACAATTTTGATTGTATCCGCGAGGTTCTGAAGGCTGTATCCCGCAGTAGGCATCTAAGTACGTCGATTTCAGTAATAAAAAGGCCACCTTAATTTTTTACGATTTTTGAAAAAAAGGTAAGGTTAACCCCTTTGGTGTTTTTTGACCCCAAAAAATGAAAAGAGGAATTCGGCAGCTTCTTTCACTGTTTCTTACGTATTTTGATCAGAAAATTCGAATGGCGCAGTCAGATTTCTCGTAGGTATGATATTTTTTATTTTATTTGGCTTTAAACGTAACACATTCGGGGTCAATTTGACCTAAATTTGTTTCACGATTTTACACAGTTTTGATTGTATCCGCGAGGTTCTGAAGGCTGTATCCCGCAGTAGGCATCTAAGTAAGTCGATTTCAGTAATAAAAAGGCCACCTAAATTTTTTACGATTTTTGACAAAAACGTAAGGTTAACCCCTTTGGTGTTTTTTGACCCCAAAAAATGAAAAGTGGAATTCGGCAGCTTCTTTCACTGTTTCTTACGTATTTTGATCAGAAAATTCGAATGGCGCAGTCAGATTTCTCGTAGGTATGATATTTTTTATTTTATTTGGCTTTAAACGTAACACATTCGGGGTCAATTTGACCTAAATTTGTTTCACGATTTTACACAGTTTTGATTGTATCCGCGAGGTTCTGAAGGCTGTATCCCGCAGTAGGCATCTAAGTAAGTCGATTTCAGTAATAAAAAGGCCACCTAAATTTTTTACGATTTTTGAAAAAAACGTAAGGTTCACCCATTTGGTGTTTTTTGACCCCAAAAAATGAAATGTGGAATTCGGCAGCTTTTTTCACTGTTTCTTACGTATTTTGATCAGAAAATTCGAATGGCGCAGTCAGATTTCTCGTAGGTATGATATTTTTTATTTTATTTGGCTTTAAACGTAACACATTCGCGGTCAATTTGACCTAAATTTGTTTCACGATTTTACACAGTTTTGATTGTATCCGCGAGGTTCTGAAGGCTGTATCCCGCAGTAGGCATCTAAGTACGTCGATTTCAGTAATAAAAAGGCCACCTTAATTTTTTACGATTTTTGAAAAAAACGTAAGGTTAACCCCTTTGGTGTTTTTTGACCCCAAAAAATGAAAAGTGGAATTCGGCAGCTTCTTTCACTGTTTCTTACGTATTTTGATCAGAAAATTCGAATGGCGCAGTCAGATTTCTCGTAAGTATGATATTTTTTATTTTATTTGGCTTTAAACGTAACACATTCGGGGTCAATTTGACCTAAATTTGTTTCGCGATTTTACACAGTTTTGATTGTATCCGCGAGGTTCTGAAGGCTGTATCCCGCAGTAGGCATCTAAGTACGTCGATTTCAGTAATAAAAAGGCCACCTAAATTTTTTACGATTTTTGAAAAAAACGTAAGGTTAACCCCTTTGGTGTTTTTTGACCCCAAAAAATGAAAAGTGGAATTCGGCAGCTTCTTTCACTGTTTCTTACGTATTTTGATCAGAAAATTCGAATGGCGCAGTCAGATTTCTCGTAGGTATGATATTTTTTATTTTATTTGGCTTTAAACGTAACACATTCGGGGTCAATTTGACCTAAATTTGTTTCACGATTTTACACAGTTTTGATTGTATCCGTGAGGTTCTGAAGGCTGTATCTCGCAGTAGGCATTTAAGTACGTCGATTTCAGTAATAAAAAGGCCACCTAAATTTTTTACGATTTTTGAAAAAAACGTAAGGTTAACCCCTTTGGTGTTTTTTGACCCCAAAAAATGAAAAGTGGAATTCGCCAGCTTCTTTCACTGTTTCTTACGTATTTTGATCAGAAAATTCGAATGGCGCAGTCAGATTTCTCGTAGGTATGATATTTTTTATTTTATTTGGCTTTAAACGTAACACATTCGGGGTCAATTTGACCTAAATTTGTTTCACGATTTTACACAGTTTTGATTGTATCCGCGAGGTTCTGAAGGCTGTATCCCGCAGTAGGCATCTAAGTACGTCGATTTCAGTAATAAAAAGGCCACCTTAATTTTTTACGATTTTTGAAAAAAACGTAAGGTTAACCCCTTTGGTGTTTTTTGACCCCAAAAAATGAAAAGTGGAATTCGCCAGCTTCTTTCACTGTTTCTTACGTATTTTGATCAGAAAATTCGAATGGCGCAGTCAGATTTCTCGTAAGTATGATATTTTTTATTTTATTTGGCTTTAAACGTAACACATTCGGGGTCAATTTGACCTAAATTTGTTTCGCGATTTTAAACAATTTTGATTGTATCCGCGAGGTTCTGAAGGCTGTATCCCGCAGTAGGCATCTAAGTACGTCGATTTCAGTAATAAAAAGGCCACCTTAATTTTTTACGATTTTTGAAAAAAAGGTAAGGTTAACCCCTTTGGTGTTTTTTGACCCAAAAAAATGAAAAGTGGAATTCGGCAGCTTCTTTCACTGTTTCTTACGTATTTTGATCAGAAAATTCGAATGGCGCAGTCAGATTTCTCGTAGGTATGATATTTTTTATTTTATTTGGCTTTAAACGTAACACATTCGGGGTCAATTTGACCTAAATTTGTTTCACGATTTTACACAGTTTTGATTGTATCCGCGAGGTTCTGAAGGCTGTATCCCGCAGTAGGCATCTAAGTAAGTCGATTTCAGTAATAAAAAGGCCACCTAAATTTTTTACGATTTTTGAAAAAAACGTAAGGTTAACCCCTTTGGTGTTTTTTGACCCCAAAAAATGAAATGTGGAATTCGGCAGCTTCTTTCACTGTTTCTTACGTATTTTGATCAGAAAATTCGAATGGCGCAGTCAGATTTCTCGTAAGTATGATATTTTTTATTTTATTTGGCTTTAAACGTAACACATTCGGGGTCAATTTGACCTAAATTTGTTTCACGATTTTACACAGTTTTGATTGTATCCGCGAGGTTCTGAAGGCTGTATCCCGCAGTAGGCATCTAAGTACGTCGATTTCAGTAATAAAAAGGCCACCTAAATTTTTTACGATTTTTGAAAAAAACGTAAGGTTAACCCCTTTGGTGTTTTTTGACCCCAAAAAATGAAAAGTGGAATTCGGCAGCTTCTTTCACTGTTTCTTACGTATTTTGATCAGAAAATTCGAATGGCGCAGTCAGATTTCTCGTAAGTATGATATTTTTTATTGTATTTGGCTTTAAACGTAACACATTCGGGGTCAATTTGACCTAAATTTGTTTCACGATTTTACACAGTTTTGATTGTATCCGCGAGGTTCTGAAGGCTGTATCCCGCAGTAGGCATCTAAGTACGTCGATTTCAGTAATAAAAAGGCCACCTAAATTTTTTATGATTTTTGAAAAAAACGTAAGGTTAACCCCTTTGGTGTTTTTTGACCCCAAAAAATGAAAAGTGGAATTCGGCAGCTTCTTTCACTGTTTCTTACGTATTTTGATCAGAAAATTCGAATGGCGCAGTCAGATTTCTCGTAGGTATGATATTTTTTATTTTATTTGGCTTTAAACGTAACACATTCGGGGTCAATTTGACCTAAATTTGTTTCACGATTTTACACAGTTTTGATTGTATCCGCGAGGTTCTGAAGGCTGTATCCCGCAGTAGGCATCTAAGTAAGTCGATTTCAGTAATAAAAAGGCCACCTAAATTTTTTACGATTTTTGAAAAAAACGTAAGGTTCACCACTTTGGTGTTTTTTGACCCCAAAAAATAAAATGTGGAATTCGGCAGCTTCTTTCACTGTTTCTTACGTATTTTGATCAGAAAATTCGAATGGCGCAGTCAGATTTCTCGTAAGTATGATATTTTTTATTTTATTTGGCTTTTAACGTAGCTCATTCGGGGTCAATTTGACCTAAATTTGTTTCGCGATTTTAAACAATTTTGATTGATTCTGCGAGGTTCTGAAGGCTGTATCCAGCAGTAGGCATCTAAGTACGTCGATTTAAGTAATAAAAAGGCCACCTTAATTTTTTACGATTTTTGAAAAAAACGTAAGGTTAACCCCTTTGGTGTTTTTTGACCCCAAAAAATGAAAAGTGGAATTCGGCAGCTTCTTTCACTGTTTCTTACGTATTTTGATCAGAAAATTCGAATGGCGCAGTCAGATTTCTCGTAAGTATGATATTTTTTATTTTATTTGGCTTTAAACGTAACACATTCGGGGTCAATTTGACTTAAATTTGTTTCACGATTTTACACAGTTTTGATTGTATCCGCGAGGTTCTGAAGGCTGTATCCCGCAGTAGGCATCTAAGTACGTCGATTTCAGTAATAAAAAGGCCACCTAAATTTTTTACGATTTTTGAAAAAAACGTAAGGTTAACCCCTTTGGTGTTTTTTGACCCCAAAAAATGAAAAGTGGAATTCGGCAGCTTCTTTCACTGTTTCTTACGTATTTTGATCAGAAAATTCGAATGGCGCAGTCAGATTTCTCGTAGGTATGATATTTTTTATTTTATTTGGCTTTAAACGTAACACATTCGGGGTCAATTTGACCTAAATTTGTTTCACGATTTTACACAGTTTTGATTGTATCCGCGAGGTTCTGAAGGCTGTATCCCGCAGTAGGCATCTAAGTAAGTCGATTTCAGTAATAAAAAGGCCACCTAAATTTTTTACGATTTTTGAAAAAAACGTAAGGTTCACCACTTTGGTGTTTTTTGACCCCAAAAAATAAAATGTGGAATTCGGCAGCTTCTTTCACTGTTTCTTACGTATTTTGATCAGAAAATTCGAATGGCGCAGTCAGATTTCTCGTAAGTATGATATTTTTTATTTTATTTGGTTTTTAACGTAGCTCATTCGGGGTCAATTTGACCTAAATTTGTTTCGCGATTTTAAACAATTTTGATTGATTCTGCGAGGTTCTGAAGGCTGTATCCAGCAGTAGGCATCTAAGTACGTCGATTTAAGTAATAAAAAGGCCACCTTAATTTTTTACGATTTTTGAAAAAAACGTAAGGTTAACCCCTTTGGTGTTTTTTGACCCCAAAAAATGAAAAGTGGAATTCGGCAGCTTCTTTCACTGTTTCTTACGTATTTTGATCAGAAAATTCGAATGGCGCAGTCAGATTTCTCGTAAGTATGATATTTTTTATTTTATTTGGCTTTAAACGTAACACATTCGGGGTCAATTTGACCTAAATTTGTTTCACGATTTTACACAGTTTTGATTGTATCCGCGAGGTTCTGAAGGCTGTATCCCGCAGTAGGCATCTAAGTAAGCCGATTTCAGTAATAAAAAGGCCACCTAAATTTTTTACGATTTTTGAAAAAAACGTAAGGTTAACCCCTTTGGTGTTTTTTGACCCCAAAAAATGAAATGTGGAATTCGGCAGCTTCTTTCACTGTTTCTTACGTATTTTGATCAGAAAATTCGAATGGCGCAGTCAGATTTCTCGTAAGTATGATATTTTTTATTTTATTTGGCTTTTAACGTAGCTCATTCGGGGTCAATTTGACCTAAATTTGTTTCGCGATTTTAAACAATTTTGATTGATTCTGCGAGGTTCTGAAGGCTGTATCCAGCAGTAGGCATCTAAGTACGTCGATTTAAGTAATAAAAAGGCCACCTTAATTTTTTACGATTTTTGAAAAAAACGTAAGGTTAACCCCTTTGGTGTTTTTTGACCCCAAAAAATGAAAAGTGGAATTCGGCAGCTTCTTTCACTGTTTCTTACGTATTTTGATCAGAAAATTCGAATGGCGCAGTCAGATTTCTCGTAGGTATGATATTTTTTATTTTATTTGGCTTTAAACGTAACACATTCGGGGTCAATTTGACTTAAATTTGTTTCACGATTTTACACAGTTTTGATTGTATCCGCTAGGTTCTGAAGGCTGTATCCCGCAGTAGGCATCTAAGTAAGTCGATTTCAGTAATAAAAAGGCCACCTAAATTTTTTACGATTTTTGAAAAAAACGTAAGGTCACCCCTTTGGTGTTTTTTGACCCCAAAAAATGAAATGTGGAATTCGGCAGCTTCTTTCACTGTTTCTTACGTATTTTGATCAGAAAATTCGAATGGCGCAGTCAGATTTCTCGTAAGTATGATATTTTTTATTTTATTTGGCTTTTAACGTAGCTCATTCGGGGTCAATTAGACCTAAATTTGTTTCGCGATTTTAAACAATTTTGATTGATTCTGCGAGGTTCTGAAGGCTGTATCCAGCAGTAGGCATCTAAGTACGTCGATTTAAGTAATAAAAAGGCCACCTTAATTTTTTACGATTTTTGAAAAAAACGTAAGGTTAACCCCTTTGGTGTTTTTTGACCCCAAAAAATGAAAAGTGGAATTCGGCAGCTTCTTTCACTGTTTCTTACGTATTTTGATCAGAAAATTCGAATGGCGCAGTCAGATTTCTCGTAAGTATGATATTTTTTATTTTATTTGGCATTAAACGTAACACATTCGGGGTCAATTTGACCTAAATTTGTTTCACGATTTTACACAGTTTTGATTGTATCCCCGAGGTTCTGAAGGCTGTATCCAGCAGTAGGCATCTAAGTACGTCGATTTCAGTAATAAAAAGGCCACCTAAATTTTTTACGATTTTTGAAAAAAACGTAAGGTTAACCCCTTTGGTGTTTTTTGACCCCAAAAAATGAAAAGTGGAATTCGGCAGCTTCTTTCACTGTTTCTTACGTATTTTGATCAGAAAATTCGAATGGCGCAGTCAGATTTCTCGTAAGTATGATATTTTTTATTTTATTTGGCTTTTAACGTAACACATTCGGGGTCAATTTGACCTAAATTTGTTTCACGATTTTACATAGTTTTGATTGTATCCGCGAGGTTCTGAAGGCTGTATCCCGCAGTAGGCATCTAAGTACGTCGATTTCAGTAATAAAAAGGCCACCTAAATTTTTTACGATTTTTGAAAAAAACGTAAGGTTAACCCCTTTGGTGTTTTTTGACCCCAAAAAATGAAAAGTGGAATTCGGCAGCTTCTTTCACTGTTTCTTACGTATTTTGATCAGAAAATTCGAATGGCGCAGTCAGATTTCTCGTAAGTATGATATTTTTTATTTTATTTGGCTTTAAACGTAACACATTCGGGGTCAATTTGACCTAAATTTGTTTCACGATTTTACACAGTTTTGATTGTATCCGCGAGGTTCTGAAGGCTGTATCCCGCAGTAGGCATCTAAGTACGTCGATTTCAGTAATAAAAAGGCCACCTAAATTTTTTACGATTTTTGAAAAAAACGTAAGGTTAACCCCTTTGGTGTTTTTTGACCCCAAAAAATGAAAAGTGGAATTCGGCAGCTTCTTTCACTGTTTCTTACGTATTTTGATCAGAAAATTCGAATGGCGCAGTCAGATTTCTCGTAAGTATGATATTTTTTATTTTATTTGGCTTTAAACGTAACACATTCGGGGTCAATTTGACCTAAATTTGTTTCGGGATTTTAAACAATTTTGATTGTATCCGCGAGGTTCTGAAGGCTGTATCCCGCAGTAGGCATCTAAGTACGTCGATTTCAGTAATAAAAAGGCAACCTTAATTTTTTACGATTTTTGAAAAAAACGTAAGGTTAACCCCTTTGGTGTTTTTTGACCCCAAAAAATGAAAAGTGGAATTCGGCAGCTTCTTTCACTGTTTCTTACGTATTTTGATCAGAAAATTCGAATGGCGCAGTCAGATTTCTCGTAAGTATGATATTTTTTATTTTATTTGGCTTTAAACGTAACACATTCGGGGTCAATTTGACCTAAATTTGTTTCACGATTTTACACAGTTTTGATTGTATCCGCGAGGTTCTGAAGGCTGTATCCCGCAGTAGGCATCTAAGTACGTCGATTTCAGTAATAAAAAGGCCACCTAAATTTTTTACGATTTTTGAAAAAAACGTAAGGTTAACCCCTTTGGTGTTTTTTGACCCCAAAAAATGAAAAGTGGAATTCGGCAGCTTCTTTCACTGTTTCTTACGTATTTTGATCAGAAAATTCGAATGGCGCAGTCAGATTTCTCGTAAGTATGATATTTTTTATTTTATTTGGCTTTAAACGTAACACATTCGGGGTCAATTTGACCTAAATTTGTTTCACGATTTTACACAGTTTTGATTGTATCCGCGAGGTTCTGAAGGCTGTATCCCGCAGTAGGCATCTAAGTAAGTCGATTTCAGTAATAAAAAGGCCACCTTAATTTTTTACGATTTTTGAAAAAAACGTAAGGTTAACCCCTTTGGTGTTTTTTGACCCCAAAAAATGAAAAGTGGAATTCGGCAGCTTCTTTCACTGTTTCTTACGTATTTTGATCAGAAAATTCGAATGGCGCAGTCAGATTTCTCGTAAGTATGATATTTTTTATTTTATTTGGCTTTAAACGTAACACATTCGGGGTCAATTTGACCTAAATTTGTTTCACGATTTTACACAGTTTTGATTGTATCCACGAGGTTCTGAAGGCTGTATCCAGCAGTAGGCATCTAAGTACGTCGATTTCAGTAATAAAAAGGCCACCTAAATTTTTTACGATTTTTGAAAAAAACGTAAGGTTAACCCCTTTGGTGTTTTTTGACCCCAAAAAATGAAATGTGGAATTCGGCAGCTTCTTTCACTGTTTCTTACGTATTTTGATCAGAAAATTCGAATGGCGCAGTCAGATTTCTCGTAAGTATGATATTTTTTATTTTATTTAGCTTTTAACGTAGCTCATTCGGGGTCAATTTGACCTAAATTTGTTTCACGATTTTACACAGTTTTGATTGTATCCGCGAGGTTCTGAAGGCTGTATCCAGCAGTAGGCATCTAAGTACGTCGATTTAAGTAATAAAAAGGCCACCTTAATTTTTTACGATTTTTGAAAAAAACGTAAGGTTAACCCCTTTGGTGTTTTTTGACCCCAAAAAATGAAATGTGGAATTTGGCAGCTTCTTTCACTGTTTCTTACGTATTTTGATCAGAAAATTCGAATGGCGCAGTCAGATTTCTCGTAAGTATGATATTTTTTATTTTATTTGGCTTTTAACGTAACACATTCGGGGTCAATTTGACCTAAATTTGTTTCACGATTTTACACAGTTTTGATTGTATCCGCGAGGTTCTGAAGGCTGTATCCCGCAGTAGGCATCTAAGTACGTCGATTTCAGTAATAAAAAGGCCACCTAAATTTTTTACGATTTTTGAAAAAAACGTAAGGTTAACCCCTTTGGTGTTTTTTGACCCCAAAAAATGAAAAGTGGAATTCGGCAGCTTCTTTCACTGTTTCTTACGTATTTTGATCAGAAAATTCGAATGGCGCAGTCAGATTTCTCGTAAGTATGATATTTTTTATTTTATTTGGCTTTAAACGTAACACATTCGGGGTCAATTTGACCTAAATTTGTTTCGCGATTTTACACAGTTTTGATTGTATCCGCGAGGTTCTGAAGGCTGTATCCCGCAGTAGGCATCTAAGTACGTCGATTTCAGTAATAAAAAGGCCACCTAAATTTTTTACAATTTTTGAAAAAAACGTAAGGTTTGTTACACCCTTTGGTGTTTTTTGACCCCAAAAAATGAAAAGTGGAATTCGGCAGCTTCTTTCACTGTTTCTTACGTATTTTGATCAGAAAATTCGAATGGCGCAGTCAGATTTCTCGTAGGTATGATATTTTTTATTTTATTTGGCTTTAAACGTAACACATTCGGGGTCAATTTGACCTAAATTTGTTTCGCGATTTTAAACAATTTTGATTGATTCTGCGAGGTTCTGAAGGCTGTATCCAGCAGTAGGCATCTAAGTACGTCGATTTAAGTAATAAAAAGGCCACCTTAATTTTTTACGATTTTTGAAAAAAACGTAAGGTTAACCCCTTTGGTGTTTTTTGACCCCAAAAAATGAAAAGTGGAATTCGGCAGCTTCTTTCACTGTTTCTTACGTATTTTGATCAGAAAATTCGAATGGCGCAGTCAGATTTCTCGTAAGTATGATATTTTTTATTTTATTTGGCTTTTAACGTAACACATTCGGGGTCAATTTGACCTAAATTTGTTTCACGATTTTACATAGTTTTGATTGTATCCGCGAGGTTCTGAAGGCTGTATCCCGCAGTAGGCATCTAAGTACGTCGATTTCAGTAATAAAAAGGCCACCTAAATTTTTTACGATTTTTGAAAAAAACGTAAGGTTAACCCCTTTGGTGTTTTTTGACCCCAAAAAATGAAAAGTGGAATTCGGCAGCTTCTTTCACTGTTTCTTACGTATTTTGATCAGAAAATTCGAATGGCGCAGTCAGATTTCTCGTAAGTATGATATTTTTTATTTTATTTGGCTTTAAACGTAACACATTCGGGGTCAATTTGACCTAAATTTGTTTCGGGATTTTAAACAATTTTGATTGTATCCGCGAGGTTCTGAAGGCTGTATCCCGCAGTAGACATCTAAGTACGTCGATTTCAGTAATAAAAAGGCAACCTTAATTTTTTACGATTTTTGAAAAAAACGTAAGGTTAACCCCTTTGGTGTTTTTTGACCCCAAAAAATGAAAAGTGGAATTCGGCAGCTTCTTTCACTGTTTCTTACGTATTTTGATCAGAAAATTCGAATGGCGCAGTCAGATTTCTCGTAAGTATGATATTTTTTATTTTATTTGGCTTTAAACGTAACACATTCGGGGTCAATTTGACCTAAATTTGTTTCACGATTTTACACAGTTTTGATTGTATCCACGAGGTTCTGAAGGCTGTATCCAGCAGTAGGCATCTAAGTACGTCGATTTCAGTAATAAAAAGGCCACCTAAATTTTTTACGATTTTTGAAAAAAACGTAAGGTTAACCCCTTTGGTGTTTTTTGACCCCAAAAAATGAAATGTGGAATTCGGCAGCTTCTTTCACTGTTTCTTACGTATTTTGATCAGAAAATTGGAATGGCGCAGTCAGATTTCTCGTAAGTATGATATTTTTTATTTTATTTAGCTTTTAACGTAGCTCATTCGGGGTCAATTTGACCTAAATTTGTTTCACGATTTTACACAGTTTTGATTGTATCCGCGAGGTTCTGAAGGCTGTATCCAGCAGTAGGCATCTAAGTACGTCGATTTAAGTAATAAAAAGGCCACCTTAATTTTTTACGATTTTTGAAAAAAACGTAAGGATAACCCCTTTGGAGTTTTTTGACCCCAAAAAATGAAATGTGGAATTCGGCAGCTTCTTTCACTGTTTCTTACGTATTTTGATCAGAAAATTCGAATGGCGCAGTCAGATTTCTCGTAAGTATGATATTTTTTATTTTATTTGGCTTTTAACGTAACACATTCGGGGTCAATTTGACCTAAATTTGTTTCACGATTTTACACAGTTTTGATTGTATCCGCGAGGTTCTGAAGGCTGTATCCCGCAGTAGGCATCTAAGTACGTCGATTTCAGTAATAAAAAGGCCACCTAAATTTTTTACGATTTTTGAAAAAAACGTAAGGTTAACCCCTTTGGTGTTTTTTGACCCCAAAAAATGAAAAGTGGAATTCGGCAGCTTCTTTCACTGTTTCTTACGTATTTTGATCAGAAAATTCGAATGGCGCAGTCAGATTTCTCGTAAGTATGATATTTTTTATTTTATTTGGCTTTAAACGTAACACATTCGGGGTCAATTTGACCTAAATTTGTTTCGCGATTTTACACAGTTTTGATTGTATCCGCGAGGTTCTGAAGGCTGTATCCCGCAGTAGGCATCTAAGTACGTCGATTTCAGTAATAAAAAGGCCACCTAAATTTTTTACGATTTTTGAAAAAAACGTAAGGTTAACCCCTTTGGTGTTTTTTGACCCCAAAAAATGAAAAGTGGAATTCGGCAGCTTCTTTCACTGTTTCTTACGTATATAGATCAGAAAATTCGAATGGCGCAGTCAGATTTCTCGTAAGTATGATATTTTTTATTTTATTTGGCTTTTAACGTAGCTCATTCGGGGTCAATTTGACCTAAATTTGTTTCGCGATTTTAAACAATTTTGATTGATTCTGCGAGGTTCTGAAGGCTGTATCCAGCAGTAGGCATCTAAGTACGTCGATTTAAGTAATAAAAAGGCCACCTTAATTTTTTACGATTTTTGAAAAAAACGTAAGGTTAACCCCTTTGGTGTTTTTTGACCCCAAAAAATGAAAAGTGGAATTCGGCAGCTTCTTTCACTGTTTCTTACGTATTTTGATCAGAAAATTCGAATGGCGCAGTCAGATTTCTCGTAAGTATGATATTTTTTATTTTATTTGGCTTTAAACGTAACACATTCGGGGTCAATTTGACCTAAATTTGTTTCGCGATTTTACACAGTTTTGATTGTATCCGCGAGGTTCTGAAGGCTGTATCCCGCAGTAGGCATCTAAGTACGTCGATTTCAGTAATAAAAAGGCCACCTAAATTTTTTACGATTTTTGAAAAAAACGTAAGGTTAACCCCTTTGGTGTTTTTTGACCCCAAAAAATGAAAAGTGGAATTCGGCAGCTTCTTTCACTGTTTCTTACGTATTTTGATCAGAAAATTCGAATGGCGCAGTCAGATTTCTCGTAAGTATGATATTTTTTATTTTATTTGGCTTTAAACGTAACACATTCGGGGTCAATTTGACCTAAATTTGTTTCACGATTTTACACAGTTTTGATTGTATCCGCGAGGTTCTGAAGGCTGTATCCCGCAGTAGGCATCTAAGTAAGTCGATTTCAGTAATAAAAAGGCCACCTAAATTTTTTACGATTTTTGAAAAAAACGTAAGGTTAACCCCTTTGGTGTTTTTTGACCCCAAAAAATGAAAAGTGGAATTCGGCAGCTTCTTTCACTGTTTCTTACGTATTTTGATCAGAAAATTCGAATGGCGCAGTCAGATTTCTCGTAAGTATGATATTTTTTATTTTATTTGGCTTTAAACGTAACACATTCGGGGTCAATTTGACCTAAATTTGTTTCGCGATTTTACACAGTTTTGATTGTATCCGCGAGGTTCTGAAGGCTGTATCCCGCAGTAGGCATCTGTTATATTTTGGGTTCTTTAAATAAAACTCTTTTAATTACGACCATGACTTTATTCTTACATGCTAGACGCCATGACTGCTCTCCCTGTCCGCCTGCGCATTGCCTCACAAATCTCATTATTATTTATCATAACACGCTCTTTTTTTTTTTTTTTAAATTGAATAATCAATTACAATTCTATATACAAATAATTTATATACATAAACTTAAAAAAAAATAATTACATCGATCTTACAAAATAAACTCTTCATCTCTACACATAAAGAAACAAAATAAAATTTCAAAATATTAATTAATCATCTCGCTCATACATTAATCGTTTAGGAGGTTTTATGACTCTACCACTTTTACTACGATATTGACTAGTTACATCGGCTGTTTGTAGTTCAGGAATATGACTAGGACTTATTTTTGGACTAGGACTAGGATTTCGTTCCTTTTCTGGACTTGGAGATTTGCTACTGTTCCAATCTTGTGGGTAGTAATGATTATATCTTCTCTGATTATAGTTTGTATTTTTCAAAACCGAGGAAGGCTGCGCTAAAATATGTTTCCTATTTCTTCTATATTCCACCCCTTCTGGACTTTTAATTATATACGACCTTGGACCATGTATCTTGACAATAATTCCTGGAGACCAATGACTATCTGGTTTATACTTAAAGTAAATTTGATCTGATATATTTAATCTTGATAACGGCTTACTTGATTTGTCAAAATAATATTTAGACTTTTGTTGTTTTTCAAATGCTATTCTTAAATGTTTATTTTTATTTTCAATTTTTGGACGTAATAATTTATGATTAATAGGTAAAGTACAACGTAATCTACGTGACATTAACAATTGTGCTGGAGACGACATTTCATCTTTGGGTGTATTTCTTAGATGAAGTAAAGCTAAATAAGGATCTGTTTTTGCATGTTGACATTTACGAAGTAAATTTTTAATAATTTTTACAGCACTCTCAGCCATTCCATTTGACCTAGGATTGTATGGACTACTCATAATATGCTGTATGTCCCAATCATTAACAAAATCTCGAAAATCCTTGGAGGAGAAAGGTGGTCCACCATCTGTAATCAAAACTAAAGGAATACCATGTCGAGCAAAAATTGACTTTAAATGTGTAATGGTATTGTAAGCAGTATTTGATGATAATTTTATTAAGTCTATATACTTTGAGTAGTAATCAACTACGACTAGATATTTCTGTCCTTCATAATCTAAAAAATCTGCACCTACTCTTTGCCAAGGTAATGTTGGTAATTCATGTGACATTAAAGGTTCATCAGTATTTTTTCTCTTATATGTTAGACAAGTTTTACAATTTTCTATCATATGTTTAATTTCCATCGACATATGCGGCCAATATAAAACACCTCGAACTAAATTTTTAGTTCGTTCAATACCCATGTGACTAGTATGTATTTTTTGTAAAATACGCGAACGTAATTTAGTTGGAATAATGACACTTTGATTTCTATAAACTAAATCTTTCATGACGTTGATTTCTTCTTTGATATTCCAAAAATGTTTCACTGACTCAACTACTAATGACTTGTTTTTAGGCCAACCTTCTGCACAATACATTTTAAGTGCGTTCAAAGTTTCATCCACTAAGGTAGCTTCTTTGATTTCTGACAGAGTTTGAGGAGAAACTGCTAAAGAACTTGTTATTAAATTAACATGAATTGCTACATCTTCATCTAGACAATGTTCTATTTCTGGTAAAGGAGCTCTTGACAACGTATCTGCAACATACATTAGTTTTCCAGGCTTATAAACTACATGAATATCATAAGGCTGTAATTGAAGAAGCATGCGTTGCAATCTACACGGTACAGTAGCCAAAGACTTTTTACAAATTGTTACTAAAGGAGAGTGATCAGTTTCCACTGTAATTGACTGGCCATAAATGAATTGATGAAATCTGATGCATCCAAAAACTACTGCATACAATTCTTTTTCAATCTGTGCATATCCTTGCTGACAAATTGTAAGGGTTTTAGAGGCATATGCAACTGGTCTTCCGTTTTGTAACAAAGCCGCACCAACTGCACTCTTAGAACTATCTACTGTTATAACTATTGGCTTGTTAATATCGAAATGAGATAGTACTGGACTTTGTGTAATAAGATTTTTTAATTTATTTAATGCTTCTTGATGATGGCATTCCCATTGCCATTGTGATTCTTTCTTTATGAGCTCTCTTAAATGAAAAGTTTCTGAAGAAAGATTTGGAATAAAATTGCCCAAATAAGTTATCATTCCCAAAAAACGCTGAAGACTTTTTTTATCGGTAGGAGATGGCATTTGACATATGGCTTTAATTCTTGATTCGTCCACACTCATACCATGTTTTGAAAAAATATGACCCATATATTTGACTTGACTAGCCCCAAAATTACATTTTGAAATATTAAACTTAATGTTAAGTTGATTGGCACGTTCAAGAACAGCTTTTAAGTTATCGTCATGTATTTTTTTATTTTTACCAAATACCAGTAGATCATCTACATAAATGCGTACCCCAGGTAAATCACCAAAACATTCAGTCATTTTTCGATGAAAAATTTCAGATGCCACCTTAACACCAAATGGCATACGATTAAATTTGAAGCGTCCAAATGGCGTATTAAAAGTTAATAATTTTGAGCTTTCCTCTTCAATTGGTATTATCCAAAATCCTGAATTTGCATCTAGAGTAGAAAACACAGCTGCATCATTTAATTCTGTCCTTATTTCTTCTAATGTTGGTATTTTATAATGAGAACGTAATAAAGCATGATTTAAATTACGTGGATCAATGCAAATTCGTAAATCACCTGATTTCTTTTCTGTTATAACCATCGAGCTTACCCATTCGGTCGGTTCTGTTACTTTGGAAATTACTCCGTCTGCTTCCATGCGTTCCAATGCCAACTTGACTCTCTGGTATAATTTAAAAGGTAATTTTCTAGGAGGATCTATGACTGGTTGACAATTAGGTTTAAGGAATAGTTTACATTTAGTTGACAAACAACCAAGACCATTAAAGATATGATGATATTTATCAATTAATTCATTGTAATCCTTGTTATTGCTAATCATTTGTACTCGTTTTACTAAACCTAATTTTTTACAAGTTTCTAATCCTAACACAGTTGGACAATCTAAAACTATTATTTGAAAAAGAATATTAACTGACAAATTGTTAATTTTACATGGCAATATACAAGATCCATAATTAGGTATTTCGTTACCACAAAATGATTGTATTTTAGTTTGACTAGGTTTTATCAACTTTCGATTAATATCTAAAGAAGTAAATTGTTTTAACGACATGCAATTAGCTTGTGCTCCTGTGTCTAATTGACCCTTTATCACTGTGTTGCCTATAATAATATTTACTAACCATTCTTTTTCTAAATTAGCATGTGATGCTGATAACATACATACAAAATTTGTATCTTGACTTGAATAATTATTATCTATCTGTCCTTGACTATTTAAAATTTTTACAAATTTTGTTTTACACATTTTGGCAAAATGATTAAATTTTTTACATTTGATGCATTTCTTACCATAAGCTGGACATTTGTAGCGATGGATTTGTCCACATTTGTAACATTGACGACTGCTACTACTATTTCTGGATGACTGACGAAAATGATGACTGTTCGTTGGAGAAGCTGAACGAGAGGATGAACGGGAAGATGCAAAACTAGATGTTGGTCGTCTGTTGGTTTGATTGCTAAAATTGGTTCTTATAGAATGTATACCTTCGCCTTGATTACTTTTTTCACTGATATTTTGTGCTTGCGATTGTGTTAATTCCAGCCGTTTACATATTTTCATAGCTTTTTCTAACGATAAACTATCTTCCATTAACAATCTTTCTTTCATTTGGTAATTAGCTTTATTTAAACCACATATTAAGACATCTTTAACTAAATCTTCTCTAAGATTTCCAAGCTCACATGACAAACTGAAATTTTTCAATTCTGTTACGAAATCATCAATCGATTCATTTTCACGCTGACGTCGTGATAAAAATGTATATCTCTCAACAGTTATGTTCTTCTTCGGTGTAAAATGGTTATTGAATAATTTCAACAAATCATCAAATTTTATGGTATTTGCATCCCGATTGAACGATTTAAATATAAATTTACCTTGACTACCAATTAATGATAATAAAATTGCGACCTTTCTTCTATCATTTTCCACTTCCAGACCTGTGGCTGTTAAATATAATTGAAATTGTTCCATCCATTCTGTCCATTTATGGTCTTCATTTCCATCTATTTCCAATGGAGAAATGTTTGGTTTTATATCAATGATTCTTGGACCCAGATTTGCTGCACTTGCAATTGACATTTCTGTTTGTTCTAATTCGCTAATACCACTATCTCCAGTCAATTCTGTCATTACTTTTACCTTGAAAAAATCACTTCTGACACCATGTTATATTTTGGGTTCTTTAAATAAAACTCTTTTAATTACGACCATGACTTTATTCTTACATGCTAGACGCCATGACTGCTCTCCCTGTCCGCCTGCGCATTGCCTCACAAATCTCATTATTATTTATCATAACAGCATCTAAGTACGTCGATTTCAGTAATAAAAAGGCCACCTAAATTTTTTACGATTTTTGAAAAAAACGTAAGGTTAACCCCTTTGGTGTTTTTTGACCCCAAAAAATGAAAAGTGGAATTCGGCAGCTTCTTTCACTGTTTCTTACGTATTTTGATCAGAAAATTCGAATGGCTCCGTCAGATTTCTCGTAGGTATGATATTTTTTATTTTATTTGGCTTTAAACGTAACACATTCGGGGTCAATTTGACCTAAATTTGTTTCGCGATTTTAAACAATTTTGATTGATTCTGCGAGGTTCTGAAGGCTGTATCCAGCAGTAGGCATCTAAGTACGTCGATTTAAGTAATAAAAAGGCCACCTTAATTTTTTACGATTTTTGAAAAAAACGTAAGGTTAACCCCTTTGGTGTTTTTTGACCCCAAAAAATGAAAAGTGGAATTCGGCAGCTTCTTTCACTGTTTCTTACGTATTTTGATCAGAAAATTCGAATGGCGCAGTCAGATTTCTCGTAAGTATGATATTTTTTATTTTATTTGGCTTTTAACGTAACACATTCGGGGTCAATTTGACCTAAATTTGTTTCACGATTTTACATAGTTTTGATTGTATCCGCGAGGTTCTGAAGGCTGTATCCCGCAGTAGGCATCTAAGTACGTCGATTTCAGTAATAAAAAGGCCACCTAAATTTTTTACGATTTTTGAAAAAAACGTAAGGTTAACCCCTTTGGTGTTTTTTGACCCCAAAAAATGAAAAGTGGAATTCGGCAGCTTCTTTCACTGTTTCTTACGTATTTTGATCAGAAAATTCGAATGGCGCAGTCAGATTTCTCGTAAGTATGATATTTTTTATTTTATTTGGCTTTAAACGTAACACATTCGGGGTCAATTTGACCTAAATTTGTTTCGCGATTTTACACAGTTTTGATTGTATCCGCGAGGTTCTGAAGGCTGTATCCCGCAGTAGGCATCTAAGTACGTCGATTTCAGTAATAAAAAGGCCACCTAAATTTTTTACGATTTTTGAAAAAAACGTAAGGTTAACCCCTTTGGTGTTTTTTGACCCCAAAAAATGAAAAGTGGAATTCGGCAGCTTCTTTCACTGTTTCTTACGTATTTTGATCAGAAAATTCGAATGGCGCAGTCAGATTTCTCGTAAGTATGATATTTTTTATTTTATTTGGCTTTTAACGTAGCTCATTCGGGGTCAATTTGACCTAAATTTGTTTCGCGATTTTAAACAATTTTGATTGATTCTGCTAGGTTCTGAAGGCTGTATCCAGCAGTAGGCATCTAAGTACGTCGATTTAAGTAATAAAAAGGCCACCTTAATTTTTTACGATTTTTGGAAAAAACGTAAGGTTAACCCCTTTGGTGTTTTTTGACCCCAAAAAATGAAAAGTGGAATTCGGCAGCTTCTTTCACTGTTTCTTACGTATTTTGATCAGAAAATTCGAATGACGCAGTCAGATTTCTCGTAGGTATGATATTTTTTATTTTATTTGGCTTTAAACGTAACACATTCGGGGTCAATTTGACCTAAATTTGTTTCACGATTTTACACTGTTTTGATTTTATCCGCGAGGTTCTGAAGGCTGTATCCCGCAGTAGGCATCTAAGTAAGTCGATTTCAGTAATAAAAAGGCCACCTAAATTTTTTACGATTTTTGAAAAAAACGTAAGGTTAACCCCTTTGGTGTTTTTTGACCCCAAAAAATGAAAAGTGGAATTCGGCAGCTTCTTTCACTGTTTCTTACGTATTTTGATCAGAAAATTCGAATGGCGCAGTCAGATTTCTCGTAGGTATGATATTTTTTATTTTATTTGGCTTTAAACGTAACACATTCGGGGTCAATTTGACCTAAATTTGTTTCGCGATTTTACACAGTTTTGATTGTATCCGCGAGGTTCTGAAGGCTGTATCCCGCAGTAGGCATCTAAGTACGTCGATTTCAGTAATAAAAAGGCCACCTAAATTTTTTACGATTTTTGAAAAAAACGTAAGGTTAACCCCTTTGGTGTTTTTTGACCCCAAAAAATGAAAAGTGGAATTCGGCAGCTTCTTTCACTGTTTCTTACGTATTTTGATCAGAAAATTCGAATGGCGCAGTCAGATTTCTCGTAAGTATGATATTTTTTATTTTATTTGGCTTTAAACGTAACACATTCGGGGTCAATTTGACCTAAATTTGTTTCACGATTTTACACAGTTTTG
The DNA here is from genome assembly GCA_958510845.1 of Cantharis nigra. Lineage (NCBI taxonomy): Eukaryota > Metazoa > Arthropoda > Insecta > Coleoptera > Cantharidae > Cantharis > Cantharis nigra. The sequence continues at coordinate 43,492,928 of OY294030.1, read as the reverse complement.
ATTGTATCCGAGAGGTTCTGAAGGCTGTATCCCGCAGTAGGCATCTAAGTAAGTCGATTTCAGTAATAAAAAAGCCACCTAAATTTTTTACGATTTTTGAAAAAAACGTATGGTTAACCCCTTTGGTGTTTTTTGACCCCAAAAAATGAAATGTGGAATTCGGCAGCTTCTTTCACTGTTTCTTACGTATTTTGATCAGAAAATTCGAATGGCGCAGTCAGATTTCTCGTAAGTATGATATTTTTTATTTTATTTGGCTTTTAACGTAGCTCATTCGGGGTCAATTTGACCTAAATTTGTTTCGCGATTTTAAACAATTTTGATTGATTCTGCGAGGTTCTGAAGGCTGTATCCAGCAGTAGGCATCTAAGTACGTCGATTTAAGTAATAAAAAGGCCACCTTAATTTTTTACGATTTTTGAAAAAAACGTAAGGTTAACCCCTTTGGTGTTTTTTGACCCCAAAAAATGAAAATTGGAATTCGGCAGCTTCTTTCACTGTTTCTTACGTATTTTGATCAGAAAATTCGAATGGCGCAGTCAGATTTCTCGTAAGTATGATATTTTTTATTTTATTTGGCTTTAAACGTAACACATTCGGGGTCAATTTGACCTAAATTTGTTTCGCGATTTTACACAGTTTTGATTGTATCCGCGAGGTTCTGAAGGCTGTATCCCGCAGTAGGCATCTAAGTACGTCGATTTCAGTAATAAAAAGGCCACCTAAATTTTTTACGATTTTTGAAAAAAACGTAAGGTTAACCCCTTTGGTGTTTTTTGACCCCAAAAAATGAAAAGTGGAATTCGGCAGCTTCTTTCACTGTTTCTTACGTATTTTGATCAGAAAATTCGAATGGCGCAGTCAGATTTCTCGTAAGTATGATATTTTTTATTTTATTTGGCTTTAAACGTAACACATTCGGGGTCAATTTGACCTAAATTTGTTTCACGATTTTACACAGTTTTGATTGTATCCACGAGGTTCTGAAGGCTGTATCCCGCAGTAGGCATCTAAGTAAGTCGATTTCAGTAATAAAAAGGCCACCTAAATTTTTTACGATTTTTGAAAAAAACGTAAGGTTTTTTGGTGTTTTTTGACCCCAAAAAATGAAATGTGGAATTCGGCAGCTTCTTTCACTGTTTCTTACGTATTTTGATCAGAAAATTCGAATGGCGCAGTCAGATTTCTCGTAAGTATGATATTTTTTATTTTATTTGGCTTTTAACGTAGCTCATTCGGGGTCAATTTGAAATAAATTTGATTCGCGTTTTTAAACAATTTTGATTGATTCTGCGAGGTTCTGAAGGCTGTATCCAGCAGTAGGCATCTAAGTACGTCGATTTAAGTAATAAAAAGGCCACCTTAATTTTTTACGATTTTTGAAAAAAACGTAAGGTTAACCCCTTTGGTGTTTTTTGACCCCAAAAAATGAAAAGTGGAATTCGGCAGCTTCTTTCACTGTTTCTTACGTATTTTGATCAGAAAATTCGAATGGCGCAGTCAGATTTCTCGTAAGTATGATATTTTTTATTTTATTTGGCTTTTAACGTAGCTCATTCGGGGTCAATTTGACCTAAATTTGTTTCGCGATTTTAAACAATTTTGATTGATTCTGCGAGGTTCTGAAGGCTGTATCCAGCAGTAGGCATCTAAGTACGTCGATTTAAGTAATAAAAAGGCCACCTTAATTTTTTACGATTTTTGAAAAAAACGTAAGGTTAACCCCTTTGGTGTTTTTTGACCCCAAAAAATGAAAATTGGAATTCGGCAGCTTCTTTCACTGTTTCTTACGTATTTTGATCAGAAAATTCGAATGGCGCAGTCAGATTTCTCGTAAGTATGATATTTTTTATTTTATTTGGCTTTAAACGTAACACATTCGGGGTCAATTTGACCTAACTTTGTTTCGCGATTTTAAACAATTTTGATTGTATCCGCGAGGTTCTGAAGGCTGTATCCCGCAGTAGGCATCTAAGTACGTCGATTTCAGTAATAAAAAGGCCACCTAAATTTTTTACGATTTTTGAAAAAAACGTACGGTTAACCCCTTTGGTGTTTTTTGACCCCAAAAAATGAAAAGTGGAATTCGGCAGCTTCTTTCACTGTTTCTTACGTATTTTGATCAGAAAATTCGAATGGCGCAGTCAGATTTCTCGTTAGTATGATATTTTTTATTTTATTTGGCTTTAAACGTAACACATTCGGGGTCAATTTGACCTAAATTTGTTTCGCGATTTTACACAGTTTTGATTGTATCCGCGAGGTTCTGAAGGCTGTATCCCGCAGTAGGCATCTAAGTACGTCGATTTCAGTAATAAAAAGGCCACCTAAATTTTTTACGATTTTTGAAAAAAACGTAAGGTTAACCCCTTTGGTGTTTTTTGACCCCAAAAAATGAAAAGTGGAATTCGGCAGCTTCTTTCACTGTTTCTTACGTATTTTGATCAGAAAATTCGAATGGCGCAGTCAGATTTCTCGTAAGTATGATATTTTTTATTTTATTTGGCTTTAAACGTAACACATTCGGGGTCAATTTGACCTAAATTTGTTTCGCGATTTTAAACAATTTTGATTGTATCCGCGAGGTTCTGAAGGCTGTATCCCGCAGTAGGCATCTAAGTACGTCGATTTCAGTAATAAAAAGGCCACCTAAATTTTTTACGATGTTTGAAAAAAACGTAAGGTTAACCCCTTTGGTGTTTTTTGACCCCAAAAAATGAAAAGTGGAATTCGGCAGCTTCTTTCACTGTTTCTTACGTATTTTGATCAGAAAATTCGAATGGCGCAGTCAGATTTCTTGTAAGTATGATATTTTTTATTTTATTTGGCTTTAAACGTAACACATTCGGGGTCAATTTGACCTAAATTTGTTTCGCGATTTTAAACAATTTTGATTGTATCCGCGAGGTTCTGAAGGCTGTATCCCGCAGTAGGCATCTAAGTACGTCGATTTCAGTAATAAAAAGGCCACCTAAATTTTTTACGATTTTTGAAAAAAACGTAAGGTTAACCCCTTTGGTGTTTTTTGACCCCAAAAAATGAAAAGTGGAATTCGGCAGCTTCTTTCACTGTTTCTTACGTATTTTGATCAGAAAATTCGAATGGCGCAGTCAGATTTCTCGTAAGTATGATATTTTTTATTTTATTTGGCTTTAAACGTAACACATTCGGGGTCAATTTGACCTAAATTTGTTTCACGATTTTACACAGTTTTGATTGTATCCGCGAGGTTCTGAAGGCTGTATCCCGCAGTAGGCATCTAAGTACGTCGATTTCAGTAATAAAAAGGCCACCTAAATTTTTTACGATTTTTGAAAAAAACGTTAGGTTAACCCCTTTGGTATTTTTTGACCCCAAAAAATGAAAAGTGGAATTCGGCTGCTTCTTTCACTGTTTCTTACGTATTTTGATCAGAAAATTCGAATGGCGCAGTCAGATTTCTCGTAAGTATGATATTTTTTTTTTATTTGGCTTTAAACGTAACACATTCGGGGTCAATTTGACCTAAATTTGTTTCGCGATTTTACACAGTTTTGATTGATTCCGCGAGGTTCTGCAGGCTGTATCCATCAGTAGGCATCTAAGTACGTCGATTTAAGTAATAAAAAGGCCACCTAAATTTTTTACGATTTTTGAAACAAACGTAAGGTTAACCCCTTTGGTGTTTTTTGACCCCAAAAAATGAAAAGTGAAATTCGGCAGCTTTTTTCACTGCTTCTTACGTATTTTGATCAGAAAATTCGAATGGCGCAGTCAGATTTCTCGTAAGTATGATATTTTTTTTTTATTTGGCTTTAAACGTAACACATTCGGGGTCAATTTGACCTAAATTTGTTTCGCGATGTTACACAGTTTTGATTGATTCCGCAAGGTTCTGAAGGCTGTATCCAGCAGTAGGCATCTAAGTACGTCGATTTAAGTAATTAAAAGGCGACCTATTTTTTTAAAAATTTTTGAAAAAAACGTGAGGTTTGCAATATTAATAAAAACAATTTAAAGCAAATTTCACCAAATAATTTTAATACGGGGTGTTCGCATATTTAAATAAAAGTTATTTCGCGAACGGAGCTTACACAAACTAAAATAATTAATGCCCAAACGTACACAAACGATACACAAACGATTGAAACCAAAATTGACCCAAAATTCGCGATGGGCGGTGCTAGCATTTCCCCAGCGCGCCCACTTAAAATGCAATATATTTCGCGAACGGTGAACGTTGAACAATCAATTAAAACTTATTTGGACCCAAAATTCACAATGGGCGGTGCTGGGGAAATGGATCTACTTTTTGGGGTCAAAAGTCACCAAAGGGATTAACCTTTCGTTTTTTTCAAAAATTTTAAAAAATGTATGTGGCCTTTTTATTAGTTAATTTGACATATTTTAATGCCTGCATATATAAAAAACAGCCTGTGACTGGCGGAAGAGCTCCAAAGTCAACTTAAATGCAAATTAAAAATTGGAACTTTTAAGCTGCATAAAACGAAAAATATCTTACTTGAGGAAATTCTGACTGCGCCATTCTAATTTTCTCATCAATTTGCATAAGAAAACGCAAAAAGTTAGCTAAATTCAAACTTTCACTTTTTGGGGCCATCTTAAAATCAATCTTAAAAAATGTATGTGACCTTTTTATTAGTTAATTTGACGTATTTTAATGCCTGCATATAAAATAAACATCCTGGGACTGGCGGAAGAGCTCCAAAGTCGACTAAAATGCAAATCAAAAATTCGAACTTTAAAGCGGCGTAAAACGAAAAATATCATACTTAGGAAAAATCTGGCTACGGCATTCGAATTCTCTGCCCAAACCACGTAAGAAACAGTAAAAAGTGTGAATTTGCAATTTTGAAGTCAAAAAAATGTAATGCATTAAAATTTAGTTGGTCTTTATATTACCTAATCGACGTATAATCAAAACGGTGGAAAATTAGGAAATAATATGGGGGCAGATTCACCCCGAATTCCTTACGGTTAAAGCCCCATAAATAAATATTTAATTATTTTCTAATACTAATATTGTTAATAAATATTTAGGGAGCCTAATGAATTTATACGATACACAGCAATTAAATTTAATCCAGTGATGGTAAAAATTAATTTACCTCTGTGTCTCTTTCGATCTTCTTATCTGGATCATAACCGGGATAATGAAAGTTACCATCGTATTCTGTGCAATATTCTTCGACCGGTGGTGGTTCGTTATTTTCCTGGATAATTTTTTGGGCAACCTCTTCGGTCACTTTTTCCTTGAATAGCATTCGACGTTTCCCTTAAATAAATAATTAAGGGTTTAATTCAAAATTTTGCTTAATTTAATATAATACTTATGTACCTAGAAAGTTTAATTCCAAACTGGATTATTATGTTTGCACATTAAAATTTCATAGTTAGGTAAGAAAATAATCAACAAAGATAAACATTTTGCTCAACTTTTGCAAGGAATATTGATAAGTTAATAAAAATATGTAGGTGGGTACTTGAAATTTCCCGGCAATAAAAACTTTCATCTCTATTGCTGCTCTGTTAAGGTATTTCGATGATTTATTGAACCAAAAGTTGGCAGTTTGTCAGATAACAACATAAAAAGTTTACTCAGCTTACCTTAGGAATATTAAATTAATGCATCTAATAACTTTTAATGAAAAATAAACTTGGCATTGTTTTACCATTAAGTAGACCCTTATTATTTTAAAAGGAAAATCAAGTTAAATCGACAAACGAAAGCTGTTTAAAATGTAACCAAAGAAAAAGTATAATTCGAGAGGTTTCCAGAAATATTGACTTTTCCAACTTACTTCATTGTTTTTAAGAAAAACTTTTTAAAGTTTTGGCCATGGTTAAAGATTTGGGCAGTAATTTAAAAAATCAAAATATCAGATTGGAACCTCAGTTGCAAAATTATAATTTTATTTTTGAATCTGTAATTTGCAATAGTTGCAATGTAAAATAGGCCGAAATTACTTATGGAAACAAAAGTTTTAAGTAGTAAACAGGTCACTGATTTCGTAACGTTCAATTTTGTACAAGAGTCGTGATTACGCTAACTTATAATTAAACCAACAACAAAGGCGCAGAGCTACCGTTCGCAAAACACTTTCCACCAAATGAACACATTCTCTCAAGCTAGTTGCGATAGAATTCATGTACTTGCAGTTATCTTCAAAATTCCAATAAAAGGATAATTGGAAAAAGTTTGCAAGTTTTAATGTTTCGTTCCTGTTTTGGCAGCTTGATTTATTTTCTCCTGATTACTATTCCATTACTGTACCCTTGATGCAAAATAAAAGCTTACATTTGCATTATTTAAATATTCACATTTGAAAAACTTGAATTTTACGCTTTTATTGTCAGTTAAGGCTAGGCCATCCAGACACTATTTTTATTTTCGAACACAAGATGGCATAGTTAAACAATCCTTTCACTCATACAAATTTTAGTAATATCATAATTTTCAAATATTTAATTTTTTATTGTGCAAATCGATCAAGACGAAGTATGTATTTTAGATAAAAAAAAATTGTTGAAACTCAATTCATTTCGAAATTCTTGACGAGAGATCGCAAACGCCAAGAACAATAACCTGTAATCCAGAGCTTAAATGAAGGAGCTGTTCAAATGTTTACATAACAAAAACCATAATACTTTATTCTCTTCTTGAGAAGAGATTAATCTTTCTGTTGTCCCTTTTATATTTACCTGAAAGTCGACAGTAAAATCCTTGTATGTAATAGAGAAACCTAAAATACGAGTATAAGGGTGATTGTTATTGATTTCGTTTTTTCGAGGTAATTTTCGCGGAAAACACTGAGTTTGCTTGTCAAGTGTAAACTTCTAACGGCTTTAATTTGTCGCTGCGGTTTATACTCAGCGTTGCTTTCAGCCTCACACTTGGCAAATATTTGATCTGCAAAGCAACATTATTTGTTGGTCTGTGGTCTCCTACTTAGAGAATAATGCGGATATCTATGCGTTTTGACCTCTCCCTCATCCTACTCACTGAATAACTTAGGAAGTTAAAGTAAAATCATTTTGATAAACAGAGCAAAAGTGAATTGGTCCTAAATAGAAGTAAGAAGATGAAAATGATTTTTCCTCTTTTATTGTCTTTAGTTTATCGGGGATCGCCCGGCGTAAAACGTGAGATTATAGTGAGTTTTGAAACCATGCACAAGAACTTAGAGCGGCTTTGTCACCAATTAGTTGTATCCACATGGGGGAAAAACACCCCTACAAATTAACTCAGCTTTTAAGCGCATTATCTGTTTTCTTCCCTACCAATAAGTCTAACCAGTTTCGATTTCTCTATACATGGATTAGAGCAGAAATTCGCATAACTGCAAAATGTAATTTTCGTTATTCTTAAAAAACATAGTTTTTACACTCAATAAGAAACATATTTACTACAATTTGGCAACCAACAACCGGTTGTGATTCCTAAAAATCGTTCGGCTAATATAGAGAATTGTTTGCTTCTGTCCGCTCGCTTGAGAGAGAGTTTAGTGTATATAGTATCAGAGAGATAAACCTTATGGAAGTATATTATTAAAAATTTATTTGTAGTTACCGATTAGTGGACGCTCATCGTGTTCGGGAACCAGGTAGGATTCTTTCATGCTAGAACAAATCATCCCCCGGGATTCCTCGTTTGAACCATCTCTCATGAGCCAATATTTACTATGCCCTCGACGCTTTTCTTTCCAGCATCTTTCCGGAATTCCTTCATCGTTTTCTTCGGCAATATTGGGAGAAATATTCATGTTTGAAATAACTTTTTAAAACTATCAAATTTAACGTACAATGTATTAAACTGTCAGTAACATACAAATTGAATAAACAAATTATAGTTGCTTAGCAACCACTCGAATCAGTTATTGATTAAACTAAAATATAACAAAGCTCCATCTCCAGTACTCCAAAATTATTTGTGCCGTGGTTGGGACTCCACGACTTTCAGTCAGATAATTACACTTTTGGAGTTCAGTGGTTGGTTAAAATCACAAAAAAATTCATTGGTAAAATTTTCGACAACCGCCTTTTGAATAAGTACAATTGTTTAAATGTTAATTTCCTGAATACTACATCTTTGAATTTACCTTCGGGTAATTCACATGTACCTACAACCTACTTCAAATATTATTGAACAAATATTTCAGACGATTCAACAAATACTTGAAAGTGCCTATTCCAATATTTCAGCAACTCTTAGATATTCCTACCTAACAATAATAAAAATATTTCCTGTAATAATTGAGTTTGTCTATTGGAAATCAAAATTATTATTGATTATTCTGTCTATTTTGTTTAGCATAAAAACAAAAAAATGTAAAATAATACATATGATAAGTATTAAAATCGAAAAGCAATTATTTGTCTGGGAAAATGAAAAACCCAAGTTTTCGACCTTGGGAAGGGGGGTCGGCGGAGTCCGAACTCTCGTTACACATCTGACTTACAAAAAAAGGGTTCATACAAGAAATGTAGGAAATTTAGTCTTCTTCAAATTTGTATAAGACATTTTTGTCGAAGGATCAGCCGTTGAGGAATTATTTTGAAAAAAACTAAGTTTTTATACCTTTAATCGAAGATGCCGGACCGCGCCGACCTCCCCCGAGGTCGAAAACTTGGATTTTTCATCAGGGCCTGGTACTAAATAACATATTAAATTATATAAAATTCACCTTTGCACCACCTTTTGTAAGCAAACGGTTTTTTTTAATCCACATTGACTGGACTATTAACAAAATTTCAAAAAAAAAATTATTATTTTTAAGCTGAAATGAAATTTAGTAAAATTTATGTAAAGAAGTAATCACTTTTATATGCACAAAGTAATATTAAGCATAAAAACAAAAAAATGCAAAATAATATTTTGAGTATTAAAGTCGAAAAGCAATTATTTGTTCTCGGAAGCGTAAATTCAATATCAAGCTCAAGGTTTAACTACCAAAGACTCTTTTAAAAAATTTTTTACAGCTGATGCTTTCATTAATGAAATAAAATAAAAAATAAAAAAATAGTCATAATTTACCACAATTACAGATCGACAGAGTGCAGAGCTACAAAATTTCGAGAAAACCATTTCATAAATATTTTTTCAATTACTCTTGGATTTAGGAAATCTTTAATGCTTACACAAAAACTAAAATCAAAAAATTTATTAAACTAATTTAAACTACAATTTAAGGAAAATATTCCTTCACATAACGTCCTTTATGCCTAGGCAAATCAGGTCTCAAAGCACGAGGAATATATTTTGGCAAACGATTATCATACGTTCGCTTCCATGGATTTACATTTGTTTCGAAAGGTCTTCGTCTGGCATCCCTGGGTCGGGTCTTATGATCCACTTTATAGATTTTCTCCCAGTGGAAAATTTCATACATAGGTAAATGATGCGGCCTATTTGTGGAAATCTGTTGCTTAAATTCATTTTCCAACCACCCGCGTTTGTCATCATCTTCATAATCGGCAGCCACTTTTTCTCTCTTACTCAAATATGGTCTCAGTTCCACCCCAGGTCTTTCGCACGGTGCATTTGCATAAAACTTGGCCAAATTTTTCACAATTTCTACGTTAAAGCCAATAAGTTTTCCGTTTTCAACGCCATCAAACAGTTTCAGTTCTTTAGTTGCCCAACAATAATTTTGTTTTGGATTTTCTACAACATCGTTTGAATGCGTCAGCATTGTATTGAGCTGATAGACAAAGAAGGACCAAAGTTTTCCATTGGTTATAATGCTTTGGTTAACTAAAGGGTAAGTTACGTCATTGAATGTTGTAAATCCGAGCATGTTTGCTTGACCTACTAGCCAACCAAACGAAGCCAAAATCCCTTGCCTACAAAGAGCTTCTTGGTTATCGTTATAAGTTCGATCTATCAAGTGAGCTCTGTTGTGGTAGGAAATTAAACCGAAATGGTAGGGATCTCCAGGCCAGTACCCTAAAACAAAACTCTTTAGTAGAGCGGATAATAGTTTAAAAGTAACTACAAACCTGGTGTGTTAATTGCTCTCCTTCGTAGTTTCATTATTCCCACAGTTTCCGGACAATACTTGAAAGTGGGAACTTTAATTTCGTCTGAATCCTCGAAAGACACCAACGGACGCAAAGGTAACTTTGACCTCAAAGTAAGACTTGGCTTTCCGATATACTGCAGTGGCCTGTCGACAGCATCATCCACGGTGTGCTTTAATTGCGGGTTTTTCTCACGATAATTTACCAAACCTGCAGGTGGATTCATCCCACCTGCAAACCAAAATGCTTCGATACGTGAATCCTGATCTTCGTGAGCTTCACTCAAATGTGAACAATTAGTGACAAAGAGTCGGTTTATCACATTCGAAATGGAAGAAGTCATTAAGTTTTCTTCGTCTTTTTTATCTAACTCCGCACTGGATAAGTCATGCGTTTGCCGAAACATTTCGTACTCTAGTAGTACTACTTCCTGTAGTTGGTTTAAAAAGTCATCAGTAAGAATGTCGTCAACTTTGATGTCGTCGTAAAAACTTGGAAGGGAATCCTGCTGGATTAGATGAGTACGAGTTACGTGTTGAACAAGCTCCAGATTACTATAAGGTATTTTGTCCTCTTCGAACATGTAGCACTTATAACCGTAGTATTTTGGCATATTTAATTTAATTTGTTTCTCTTCGACAGTTTTCACAGCTTCCATTTCCTCTTGTTGTCGCTTCTTCAGTCGTTTAAATTTACCTTCTCGAGACAAATCCAATATTTCTGGATATTGTGGTGTTTCGGTGTACTCATCAGAAATTGTTGCCGTTGTTGGAGTTCCATAAAATCTTTTGAATTTTACCAATTTGTCCAGCCTGCGGTGCACGGCTCGCAACAGCGACATTTTAAAAAATCTCTAATAATTAAGTTTTGCACAAATTTACAACATAACCTATGAAATTAAGCAAGGTAAACAAATATTTGGTGACTTCACGTTTGTTACCAACTGAAGGAAGACGTTTCTAAAGCTCAATCTACATGATTTTTGGTCGAACTTATCTGATCTTGAAAAATAGATAAAAAATGTTTTGCTTAAAATTTATTGTACAGCAATTAATATGTTACAGGCAAAAACATAAATAACCTCTAAATTGTATTTAAAAATTTCTTAAATGATCTAGTTCCTTAAATTCTTTAACTTTTCTTTCAAATACCTTACACGCTCGATTAATCTATCGGCAGCATTGTACTCCGTATATGGGACTGTCAATACCTTATAATTTTGTGCTTTTAGTAGCGACACGAAGAGGGTGCTCATTCCGGTTGGTTCAATGCAACCGCTGCACATGTCATGATAATTTTGAACCAAAACTGCAACCCTATAAATATTTACTTAAATAATTTTTATTGTCGGTGCAATCTGCGACTTACTTGATTTTATCTTTTTGAGGACTGCTTAAAGGTATTGGGATGTAATTTCGATCCAACGCCAATTCAACATCTAAAAAAATACAAATTTTTTTTTAGAGATATTTACCCCATGAGAAAATATGTATTACCAATTAAGAAGCCCATGTTGGTGTTAATGTTGGTCTTCATGTGAACGTTAGGACTGAGAAAACCAGCAAATGTATCCTGCACGGAACTAACAAGCACCTCCTTGTCCTTCGATCTCTGAATTGCAACATTTTTGTATTCTTGAATTGTCGGTACTTCGAGTCCTTCATAGTCTTTTACCAACAGCCTACTGACGCACTCAATGTTGAGTAGCTTTAACTTGGCTGCTGGTGTCAGCAAGGAGTTTTCTATTAGAATAAAAACAAAAAATAAAAAAAACAAAAAATATCATTTTCTTACTTTCAAGTGACGACACAAAGTGTTCTGATAAAACAGAGGAGATGTGTTTCTGCTGAGCCTGTCCGGCAGCCGCTAAAGCCCAAACCACATTCAACCAAGTGGAAGGCTTTTTGGTTTCCGAAATACTCAATTGGGGCATCAACATCTAAAAGCAAATATTTTTGGTTCAACCAAAACAGTAAAAATAATAATTTACCTTGTATAACTTTTCGGCATCGGAAGGTTGATAATTAAGAACTCCTAAGGTAACAATCAGGGCATGCAAATCGTGGATTCTACATTTCGCCGAATTTTTTAATATCCACTGACACAAAGAGTCCAAGGTTTCTTTATTTCTGTATTTTAAAACTCCAAAACTTGTCAGAATGGAACCAATTGCTGCCGATCCTTGAATTTCACTTTGTAAATTCTGACAAATATCATTACAAATCTTTTCGAATAGATTTTCGTCTAGGAAATTTAAAACTGCCGAACTGTATAACAAATCGGCACAGTGCTTCAAATTCAACGTCTCCAAGTTGTTGATGATGTTAAACGCTATGGAACGCAGTAACGGGGTGGATCTTCGTTTTTTGTTTTGCAATACCGACATAACCTAGTGCAAGAAATACATTAAAACATAGAATAAGTAATCAATGAATGAATACCTTGATCATTTGTGGTACGCTAAGCGTGGAAATCAACCTGACAGCTTCGTCATCGACGGTGACATTGATGATGGTATTCAAATCTTCGTTCTTTATAACCGGTTGGTGATTCTTGCCACCTCCTTTGATTAAGACTTTGCACAGCTGGATAAACCGCGAATCTGAATCGAACTGTGATAATTCTGCCTTTCCCGAGTTAGACCAATCGGCCAAGATTGACACCACTCGTAAGGCGTACTTCCTCGACACTCCACTGCCTTGAGAAATGGATAACAGTTCGTCGACATTTGACGCTTTCGATATTCGATCGTTGGTGACTGGCGTTAAATCGGCTAAAGGCTCATTCTTCAATGATGCAAAAGCCGCAGCCACTAAATTATTTGATGTTTTGCTCGAACTCTGTTTTTTGACAAATGCAATCGTTTCGTTTCCTTCACTTTCCACACGTTTTACCGCTAGACCCGTAGGTGCCGAAGAAAACTTATTAACCAACACATTATTTTGTAGTATTTGACCAAAACGGTTCAAATAGATCCGATTAATTTTGAACATGGCTAGATAACCTAAAAATATTTATAATACAAATTTAACTAATTCAAGTCCGAACGTTGCAACTAATAATCGTGGCGAATTAAAATTACGAAAGTGCTTAAAATATCTGTAAATTCTTAATTATATTTACAGACATTTTTGCAAAATTCACATTTAGTTACGAAAGAAGTGTAACATTACAGGTTCCTGTAATTTCCAATGTCATAAATATTGTTGAACCATGGGCGGCGACTAGGTAAAAATTTAATTAGGTAAATTAGTTATATTTATTGCAACAAAAATCATATATTTAATAAAGTAATATTCTCTTTACAGGATTGATTGAGAATCGCCATCTCCCGTTACGCAATAAACAATTTTCCCACTTTGGTCTTTTAAAGTAACTTTCACCAGCAATTTTCCATAAAAAATGGATTTAATGTCAAAATCGTTGGAGGCGAGTTGCAATTTCTCCAACTTGTAAGATCCCTAAAGAATAAGTAATTTTTATTTCCAGTAAGATTAGAAAATGAAATTAACTTACTGGCGGTATTGGACAATTTGAAGTAATTTTTGGTTCAAACCCTGCTACCAATTTAGTCCATAACTTCTTTATATAGAGATTAAGTTCTCGGCAAGGCTTTCCTTTAATACTATAAAAAGTCTGCCAATTTCCAAATTCAAATTTTTTAATATCGATTACTAGCTAAAAATTTTTAGAATTATAACAGAAACCCAAAAAAAACTGTTAAATCTTACATTCAAATTGTCGTCGATGGGAATTTTATTTTCAAAAAGTACATTAAGAGCTTTATCACCTTTATCGTTAATTTTAACTAAATCTACTGTAACCTTTATTTCATCTCCTTTGGGCCTTTCGGATTCATTACATTCGTATATAGAATGTACATCTAGGTGACCTAATGGTCCCATCTGGAAGATAATTTAAATTTAAGTTTAAAAAATATTAAAAAGCTTACACTCCCAATGGCCGCAACTTCCCTCAAAAGGGTAAGGGAGCACAAAACAAAAATTAACAATTTCAGGATCATGACTTAAATTTCAACTAAAAATAATATAGAAAATTGTCCAGTTATATATCACCGTTTATCCTTGATATTTTCAATGATTAATCCCTATAATTAATTTTTTGAATTATTGCGGAAATTGTAATATTTTTATTCAACATCATTTTTTTTTTCAAAAAAAATATGCAATCTTCCAACAAAGAATCACGCAACTATTGTTTTTAAAATTTTACATACATTTTTTTTCATAAAATAGCTAGTTATGTCACAAGTGAAAAAGTGTTTTTTTAATTTCCAACTGTTTTTTGTTTTAGAGATAATTTTACTACTAATTTTTTTATCCAGATTTGAATCACATAATTAAAGCTGAAATAAAACTGAAATACCTACTCAAAAAATGTTTGAAAATTAAAACATTATTTTGTGATTTGTATTATTAATAAAATTAGGTGGTTGCTGGAATCCGAGAAAAATCCAAACTGTATAGTTTCATATGGAAGAATTTGAGTTCCCCCGGAGTAAGCTCGCCTGCTCCTGGATGGAATGCTACTGCTTTAAAAGAAAGGTAATCAGTAGATATCGGGTTAGTGGAACTTATTAAATTAAAACAACTAGTTTTATCGTTGACACAAGGTACACCAACTTCAGGACTATAATTAGATGAACGGGCTTACATACATTTTATGAGGAAACAAGTAACATACCTCAAATATCTGATGTTGTTGTTTTAATTTAATAAGTTCCACTAACCCGATATCTACTGAATATCTAATTTTTGGACGACAACTTTTTGATCATTTAAAAGAAACGTAACCAATTAATGGGAAAGGACAAACGAAAATAACTGTAAAAGAAAGCAAATTTTATTCTAATTAAACATAAGGTACACTATATACAAATACACAAGAAAACACCATAAATAATAAATAGTCGAATGAAAAACACAATTTTCGATCGATTTACGTACAATTAATTTTTTTTACTAATTTATTTAGGTACATAATCAACAAATTAGTTGGGAACAAAGCGTAGAAAGCTTTATTCCAATAGTTTGATGAAATAAATAATTATAAATTGGAAAATGATTAATTCAAGGCCACACAAAGGTGTGACAATCGATGTCCACTTAGATCACTTTAGTATAATCGAAATATTCAGAGGAGACAGACTTGTTGCAATTTTTTGGCAGTAAATTTGAATAAATAAATCAGAATTATCGCGATCCCACGTCTGATTTTTACCAAAATATGGTGGCAATCCTGTATAAAAATTCTGTAATTAAATTTGCGCACTAATAACAATTTTTTTTTAATAAAAAAATAACAAATAACGTAATAATAATTAGCCCCTCGTTATTATTACAATAAATTACTTAGAAGTATTTTTGAGAAATGCACATGACAAAATACATTAAACTATCAGTACTGGCTCTGACTGTTGGCATTCGAAAAATAAAATGTTAACACTTTACCTAGCTGAAAAAATAGAATAAATTATCACTTTCACTGCTAGATATAGAAATTGTTCAACACTTTAGTTGTAAAAGATCACGTTTTTCAGGTCACATCACATTTTAGTTTAAAAATTTTTTAAAAAGCATAACTACAAATTTGAATTAATTGTTTAATATTTTGATTGTAAATTTAATTACTCCGAAATGTCGTCTCCGCCTTGGTCGAAACCCGAAAGGTCTGCAGATTGTAGATGCCCTTTCATTAGTGCGTATTCGATAAGAGCTAAATGGCAAAAGACGTATTGATCTGGCATTTGGATGGAATATGCTCTTTGTGACCTAATTTTTTCTACAGTCCCTCTAACGTCCACCGTTCCAACATCTTCCAAGCGTGATATGCATATGTCCAATGTACAAAATGTACCTAAAATTTCATTTGTCAACATTTTTTTTGTTTTGTTTTGCATAGCAGGATCAGGTTTTCGGTAAGTAGTAAAGGAAAAAAGCTATTGGAAAAGCATCAGAATCAAATTCACCATCCTTATGAAAGCATTTAATATCGCCATCTGTTATAATTTATCCAAAACTCCCATAAGGTTCGCAAATTACTATACAAGGTTTTTCTAAGAATACTTTTCTAAGAAAACTATTTAACATTTTTTTTTAATTTACACCTTCACATGCCCATAGCCCCGAAAATATTGATTTTTAAGTAAAAATGGTATAGTGCTAATTTAAAGAGCGTGAAATAATCTACAAACTAAATTCAAACTTTTTATTGTCTAAAATCAACGGCTTTCGAGTTATGAATTAAAGTAAGTAAGAAAATGTTGAAAAATGCGAACTTTTTCTTTTTGGTTTTTTTAAAAGCTTTAAAAGAAACATTTTACAAAAAATCTGACGCCCCATTCCGGATAGGAAATTTAAAGGACTAAAACTTTTGTCTGGTAGAAATTTTTGAAAAACCAATGTTTCACAGAAAATTATAAAATAATAAACAAGACAGCTACAAAACAAGAAATTAAATTCACAAAATTTTTATCATTTTCAGAAAATAAAAGTTCGAATTATTCAACATTTTTTTACTTACTTTAATTCATAACTCGAAAGCCGTTGATTTTAGATAATAAGGTCCAGTATTTCAGTTGCTAGTTAAACTACGTTCAAGGATTAACCTACATTTATGGCTCCTGATTGGTCAGATATCAATATGAACTGAGTTTAAACTCTGATCTTAGTTTAAACCACAACTGAAATACCGGCCCTAAAAGATTTAAATGTAGTTTGTAGATTATTTCACGCTCTTTAAAATAGCACTAAACCATTTTTACTGAAAAATCAATATTTTCGTAGTTATGGCAATGTGAAGTTTGAAATTAAAAAGAAATCTTTCAGGGGAGGGAAGAAAAAAAGCACAAAATTTGAATAAAAACAATTATACTAAATTTAATTTGGTACCTAACGTTTTTATCGTAGCATGACATCATCAGGCAATTAATTCAATTGTTTTCTATTAAATTAATTATGAATTTAATTGATAATGACGAAAATGTTGAAGTATATTTCATCAATATTTCTAATTTGTAATTTAATAAACTATTAAATGAATTAATCACCTAATGATGTCGAAGTGTGACGAATTAGAGAATATACAGTTGAAATCATCAAACATGAGATTACGTCATAATCATCTTAACCTAATACAAACAACAAAAAGACAGTAGGAAGGAGGCAAGGAAAGATAAGGAAAAGCTTCAAATTATTACCTGTTCGTCCAATTCCAGCACTACAATGAACGGCAATTGGAGGTCCTCTAGGATGGCCGGCCCAAGTATCACCTAAAGCCGTGACCATGTTAGCCTGTTGTGTCCGAACCTTTTCTAAAAACTCCAAAGTTGCTCTTGCAGAATGTGGAACTCCATAATCGGGCCAAGAAGTGAACTGCCAATGTGACACCTCCCTACTTTCCTCTGTCTAAAATTAAAAACCTTAACATTCTCGCACGAGAATAATTCAAAACTCACTTTAGTGTTAGTAAGTTGAAGCATGGAAATAGTATAGTCTGGATCTGTTTCGATTGAAATAGTTTTAATGGTAAAATGTCCGTACGTCACTTCACCATCGGCATCTGGTTCAAAGTATTGATGGCATTTTGGCCTCCCCCTCTCCATAACCCTAGTGGTCATTACTATCACTAAACAGTGTTGTTCCCATATCATCCGCCAAAAATCGACTGTCGTTTTCATCAAGGGACCTAAATTTAAAAAAATAATCTGTAGGTATTTTTATTCCACTTGTTATCCGCGCACTGGTTATTATGTGATCCGCACATCATCTTTTAATATTTAAAGCGACAACTCACCTTGTGTATTAATAAAGGCATTTTTTTGTTTATAACCATCCACAAAATTGGCATGAATATAATCACTGTCTTTATCACCATCTAATTCAGAAAGTATCACCCTACTATGATCGTAACACAACACATCCGTATATCTGTTTTTAGGTAAATTATTTTTTGACTTAGCCACGTTAAACACTCCATCCGGAGGTCGAGAACGAATTTCTGCGTATTCTTGCACAAGCCCGGAACGTCCCCTTTCGCGTACATAATCTACTAATTGAAGCATAGTAAGTGCGGTACCGTCGCCATGGAGGGAATCATCATCAGAAAAACCACTAGAAGCACTGCTAGGTGGATTTAAATTGGCTTCTTCTGCCCAACTGTCGCTTATGTTATTGGTCGATGACGAAATCTTGAGATCCTCATTTGTTCCAATACGTTTTTGTGGTGATGGTGTTTTACCATCTAAAATAATAAATTTTTATAATTCGTACAAAAGTAGGTTTTATCTACTCACCATATTGTGGCTGCGGTGAATCTGGACGGGCTGTCATAGACTCATAACAGTGCAACAGCCAAGCATCATGGTCCAGTTTGTGGCTTCCCCCTAACTGCGTTGGAAGGGAATCCCTAGGGATGTGACTGCTCAGTTGTGCTACCGATACTGTGTACACTCTCTCTCTAAGTTTCTCCCTAACAAACAGCCGGAGTATTTTAAAAGGCGCTTTGAACCACAGGGGGGCCGTCACTATCAAAACTTTTTTTAATTTTGCCGGATATCCACCCTGGAACAAAAACAAACATCACCAAAGTGTAATGACTCTTATGCTAGCAATGCAAATTGTACCTTTTGATGACTTGTTTTCGCATATGAAAATCGCTTCTACAGCAAAACTTATTGAACATTTTTTGTGGAAAATTTTATTCTCTTCATTTTTATTTATATACATTTTTCTATTTCGTCGCACCGTTTCCGAGATATCTCTGCAAAAATTCTTTTAAGTCACTGTATCTCGAAAACGGTGATTCGAAATAGAAAAATGTATATAAACAAAATTGAACAGAATGAAATTTACAACAAAAAATGTTGAATAAGTTTTACTATACAAGCGATGTTTATATGAGAAAACGTGTCTTAAAACGAGAGTAACCAACCGATGTAACAAAATCAGCAAAAAATTCAATTGGGAGCACGAGAAACGTGGAAGCAATAATTTAAAAATTGATTTTGTGACTTGCGAATTATGGATTAGGGAAACAATAACAAATAATGACGTTGCGGAAATAAAAATAGGCATAATTGGACCAAAAGCGTTAAATAATAATATTTACAAATTTTAAAAATACTATGTATTCAAATTCAATTAACCTTGAAGGTCGTTTAAAACCGGAGGACTAAAATTAGCAAAAATTTTCTTGAATTGAAAATATTAAAAATAGGAAAATTTGTTATTGTAAGAGGAGTTTATAAATTGAAAGAAAATACAGACGTAGTAATCTTAATAATGCATCGCCTCATTCAAAAGGACGAAGGACAAGGTTTTAAAAATTGATGAAGCAATGGAATATTCATAATATGCTTACGGAATCCTGGACGCTACCAAGCGCGCTCGCAGCTTTTAACAAAAAAAAGTTATTAAAATTACGACTTTCTTCAATTTTGAATGGATATCGTTTGTGAGATGAAAGAAACCATTCATCCAGTTTTTCTTTTTAATTTTTTCTTATTTAAGAATTTTGTGACTTCCACAATTTTGTATGACAATTACAACAATATATCATTACTGTGCCTTGTATTATATCAACACGTGTGAAACTATATTGTTATTAGCAACAGATTATGATTATTATGCAGGGACGCCCCCAAGGGCACAACATTATTTTTTCCTGATGTTCTTCTGATTTAAAATAAATTGCAGAACAGAGGCTGGTTTAAATTGCCATCTTTTTACGTAAAGAAAATAATTAAAATCGAAAATTGTTTTTCAAAAAATAATTATTATGTATCGAGATTTTTCGATTCAAAATCACATTGGTGCTCGCCGCTTGAGGGTTGTCACCCCTTGCACACCTGCATAATACGTTTGACTGCAGGGTTAATGCTCACGTACGCTCATTGGTCGCCATAATATTTTAGCAGCAGTATTTATTTTGTCGACCTTTCAGTAAAATCTCTTGTATGCGATGGTAAAAAAACATCGTCTGCTCACTTCCAGATAGACAATAGATTTTTTATTCGAGATTTGAATAATAAAAAATATCGAGTTTCATTTTGCTCAATTTTCAACAGTCGCCTACAAATTGTATTCATTCGACTTTCTTTTTAAAACCACGTCGCCGGGTTTTATTATTTCCAACACAATTCAAAGTCTTTTCATTCTAATGATGTTTTGTGAATTCCAAAAATTATATCGCTTGGGGGTTTTTCACGCGATAGGATAAAATCAAAGACAATAAAATTTTGGAAATGTTTGCTTTATTATAAAAACTGAAAAGCTATTTCCTGTAACATAAAAATTTCGAACAAAAATAAAAGCGAAATCCCTTGTGAGCTGTTGCGAGTAGCTTTCGGGTGTGTATGTTAACATTTTTATGATCCTTCTCAAATTTTCTAATGCAATTTAACCTCTTTTCAACTAGAAATTATTTTGGTAATTACGGTAATTAATTTAAAGAAAAGAGACAATAATATACAATTAAATCCAAGGTAACAACAACTGGTAGTCGATAAGCTGTTGGGAAAGTCTCAGAATCTACTAGGTTTTTTGTGGGTGGAAATGCATGCTTATTATAAAGGGTAAGTGGCGTGGAAAGACAAAAAGGTGAATCTTGATTGAGCAAGTTGGAGGGGGAATAGAATATGGAATGAGTGAGTCATGCTTGTTATACGATTGCATTAATGTACACCGAGTGTGTAGGATTTCGAAAGATATAATAATAGGGGCCCCCTACGAGATAGCTGCCAATCGCGATTCCATCATTTAAGCGAGCTAGAACACGAAATTGTGTAATTTGGCTAAAATGCGATGCACAAGAAATATGAAAATTGCACACGGTGAAGGAACGTAAAAAGAAGGAACTAAGAAAATCGATACTTCAACAGACTCCTTTGCGAAACTGTACACAACACTAGAGGAGATGGAGAACTCGAGCAGATGGAAACAAAGAAATCCCCCGAATCGACCAAACGAAATTAATACAAATTTAATATTAAAGGAAAAATATGAAAAGAGATACATCGACCATCCTGTATAAAACAATCAAATTTGGATGCAAACCAACCGAGAAGAATGTGGAAATTAAGCACTTAATATGAGAATATCCAAAAATAAAATTCAAAGTCGAACGTAGATCCACCTCCATCTTCTCCTTCAATTGTCAAGATTGAAGATAACTTTTATCGTTTTATAATTTGGTTGAATTATTTTGTGCAATTTTTGTAACTTCGTAATATCCTAATTAGTAATTAGGACAGCAAAAGTTGTAGTTTTACAATTTATGGTAAAGTTTACAATGGAGCTCTTGTGAATGATGAACTTGTAGAATGAAGTGGGTGCTGGGAAAGCACATGTCAAGGTTTCGCGTCTAATTAACTAAAACATGAATTAAATCATTCACAATAAATTTTCAGGTGGTCGGAGTTTCCAAAATTGCCATTACATACATCATCGACAAACTGCGCGCTTTTAAAAATCCAATCTCACTCAACATTAAATTAAACCATGACTATAGAATTTACACGCACTCGGAATAAATGAAGCCAAAACTCACGCATTAAAGGATAACTACATCGAATGACGTGGGTATCATTCGTATTATTGTTTACATTGAATTAGTTCTAATAAAAAAAAATAAAAACAACTACAGCAGTCTGCAACTAACATTCTTCAAACGTGATTCACCATGTTTTGCCAGTGTTAAATCATTTTGCGTATAATGCAATATTTGGAAGAGCACCAACTTGAATAATAATAACAAAGCTTAAAATTTTGAATTTCTTTCTCCTATGTTCGCAATGTAAATTGTACATTTTGAAACCTTTTTTTGATTTTACAACAAAACTTTTTTGACATTTTCTGTTGCAAATTTCATTGCCTTCAATTTTGTTTATATACATTTTTCTATTTTGTCTCACCGTTACTGACCGACAGCGACTTAAACAAGATTCTGTAAAATACAAAAATATTATCATCGATATCTCGGAAACGGTGCGACAAAATAAAAAAATGCACATAAACAAAAATGTAGAGAATAAAATTTACAAGAAAAAAGCTTATTTATTCTTTTTATTTCGTTGCACCGTTTCTGAGATCCAGATGGGAGATGACAATATTTGTTGTATTAGTCGCTGTCAGTTAAAAACAGTGCGACAAAATAGAAAAATGTATAGAAACAAAATTGAAGGCAATGAAATTTGCAACAAAAAATGTCTAAAAAGTTTTGTTGCAAAATCGATTTTTATTTGACTAAAATTGGTTTCAAAATGTACAATTTACATTGTTAACATAGGAATGCCACCCTTCTTTTGAGAGTAACCGTATTGGTCCAGAATGAAAAAATTTCCAAATAAAACCGAAAAATTAAAAACCGACGCTGTAGTCGTCAAAAACCTCTTAGTTGTGCGTGTGTATAAGTTGGCGAGAGTTCTAAGAATTCAGGATATCTTAACTTGCAAAATTACCAACTCCTGCCTGGCATGAAAATAATACAATATTATCGTCGAGCATTTAGGTCTTAATTGATATATAAACAGATAAAATATGTTTCTACAGAGGCAAGAGAGACTTAGCCTTTCTTGAAATTCTAAACTATTAATTAAACCAGGGGTCTCCAAAATCCGGCCCGCGAGCATCACCAATCCTGCCCGCGAGAACGGACCTGATGTGTCTGGTATCCGGCCCGCCCTTTAATTTATTTTGATAAATCAAATCAAACAAAATAATCATACAAAATAATAGTTAGATATTTTGTTAATAGTTGATACATTGTTAACATAGGAGAGTTCGAATATTTTCATTCAGGGCCGTATTTGAGGGGGGTTTTGGGGGTTCAAACCCCCTCAAAATAAAGCGCGAGGTAACATCCTAGAATATAAAATGCAATCAAGGACTTTTAAACAATTTTTTTGACAAAACAGAATTTTTAAAGAATAAAAATAGAAAATTGCAGTTTATATTAAAAATTAGTTGAATAAAAATTATTTTTTTTATGTTGCGTGTTTCTTTAGTAGATTTCAGTGGTGCACATTTATTTACAGGTAAGTATAGGTAATTGCAGTTTTACAATGAAAAACGCCGTATCTGAGGTGCGCTGAATAGGGGAAAATATCTTTGTATCGCAATTTTCTAACTTTGGATTAGAACGTTTGCCCTTGAAAATTTAAAAAAAAAGCCTGCGGCGCTTAATCCTTTGGGTAAACACATTAGTTATTCACCCCCCCCTCCCGAACAAAAATCCGAGGTACGGCCCTGTTTTTATTAGCCACTGTAGCTAGGCCTTGGCCATCGAAGCTTTATGGAGCAATCAGTCTGGCCCTTAGGCTAAAAAGTTAGGAGACCCCTGAATTAAACTAATAAAATTATCAAATATAGATACTTCTTTTACAACACTTATCCAAGAAGCAACGCGATGCTACCGCATAAGCAAAATCTCCAGGTTAGCACTTACTGGACCGCAAGGATTTACTGCACTACTGATAATTTAGAGATGACTCCGATTATACAGATTAAACCGTAGATGAGTATGCATAACAGTTTAAGATGCACTGGGGGGTATTCCATACCCCCCAGACCCCCCGGTTTAAAAAACTAACAATTTTTGTTTATGATCCGTGATCAACGTTATTGAGTAGCAGAAACCTTTTACTTGAATGACAATATAAATTTTTAACCCTAAGGAATTTCGCAAAAATCCAACGAAATAAGTAATACCTAAATCATTCGAAATCCTAGGAAGTCCGAATAAATGTAGAAAATTCAAGGAAATCTTAGAAAATCCGAAAAAATATTAAGAAATTTAAGGAAGTCTTGGGAAATCTTAAGAATACAATTATTTTTTTGCATTTTCAACTTTCTCGAAAGAAAGCAATCTTTTAGAAATCTGGTAAAAGAAAATCCAGTGTACAAAAATTTGCCTTGTGATACATTGGTGATGGCTGATTATTATCTGTAACGTTGGCATTAGTAAAATTACTACTATGTCCTTTGGATATTCAATTGTGCATTGAGATTACACTTTTACACTAAACTTTACGATTAAGTATCAGAATCTAGCAAATAGAAGTTATAAATTTCAAACTAACTTACTAGATGATGGTATTGATCTCATCAAACCCATAACTTCTATTCGCTAGTTTTCCATTCGATGAGGATTATTAGTGCTTTCCTGCACATCAAATAGTTTTCTGAATTTAATGTAAATGTAAAAAATAATTAACATTACTTTTACTGCCGGTGACGGTCGATACTAAAGTAATACTTTAGTGCCGGCGTAGGTAAAATGAGAGTTCCAATACTATTATTATAATATAATGGCCTGTTCTCGCGATCAATATTTTGATAAAAACTGGTTTTGGCCGTGGGACAGGTCCTTTTGTCCAAAAAATTTTTTTTTAATTTGTTAGGTAAACCAATTAAAATGTTGTTGGTAACTAACTTCGAATTGGATATCTGGCACCGGTATGTTTGGCAAAATTACGAGTGGACGGCCCTCTTAACGTTGCATAGCAGCCGTAAATAATGAGCATCCAAAAATAGGGTAGCATCAGGCGAGAGATTAACTATAAATACTGGCAATCCTCTCTAAAACCAGAAATGCATTCCCTCATCGATTAATTAAAAACGATCGAATAGGGAATTTTATTTTGGGTGGGCAATTAAGAAATTCAGGTTGTTTTGTCACCGAGATATTTTAGACAGCTTGACGCAAAATCCAATTTGGCAGCGATGCTTCATTTGTGTCAGTGACCAAACTTTTTGGCTATCGAGGATACAAGAGTGTGAATAAAATGCTAATTAGACTAGAAAATTCCTGGTGCTCGAAAGTTGTTCTAAAAATATACATATAACATTTTTTCCAAATCCACCTGCCCCCCCCCCCACCTAAAGAAAGATGCAATTTTTACAAAGGCTAAAACGAAGGTCTCTGGATCAATTTGCATGCTGCATTTTCCGATATCAACCGGAAGTGGTTGTACTTCAAGGTTATACAAAAAAACAATTGGCCATTATGCGAAACGACCTTGAAGCAAAGAGTAGAAGAAAACATTTAATCAAAGAGCCTCCCTAAAGATTTGATTGACCTATTTAGTTTCTAAATTTACCTCGTACTAAGAAATAAGAATCAATAAGTAGCTGATTAGAGCTAACAACAGGAAACTAAATATCATTCGGCTGACCATATTGTCATAAGCAATGTATCATAATTATTGGATTATTGATTTCGATGGAATAAACACACCTAACGAATAAAGCCAAACGTCAAAATTTCCAAATCTCACTTAAATGCTGCATTAAAAAATTACAAAAATGTCGGAAGTACCAGGTCAAAGGGTTAAAACGTTTAGTTACATCACTCTAATTTATTGGATATTTATTAAATATTCGAAACACTGGTTGGCATTGAAAAATATCGACGAATTATAGAATATTGGATTTAATTATACATTTTAGAAAATGGGGAAAGAAGTTTTTAGAAAAAAATACACTGGACTCGATTACTTACTTGGTTCAAGGCTTTATTATTTAACGCAATCAATTAAAAAAAATAATAAATACGTCGCTAGTGTCAATTTGTAAAATGGAAATTTTTACAAGAAAATTACAATGATAATAATAAAAATAGATAACTTAAGTATGGGCAACTTACGTAATTTTCCAGTAAAAAAATGGTACGACGTAAATTTGCAAAATTTTGATTTCGCACTGCCGATGTAAAAATTTCTAAACTACAAACAAAATCGAAGAAGTTGTTTATTAATTATTATTAAGAGCAACAGATAACAAAACCACTACGTTGAGAAACGATGAAGTAACTAAATCGATGCTCTGACCGCGTCGCGACGCTGCACGGCGCAAGACTTGCGCAATATCACCACACATACACACACGACGTCCCGACGTCTATACACAAAGTGATCGAAAATATTACTTCGAATTTTCAAACAGAATCGAGCACACAAGAACGGAAGGAAAACGCACTTAGAAACGGTAGTCACACACTCAACGCCAAGTGAATACTAAACTAGCTTTATCTATTAAAACATCAACAATTATTATGATTTCGCGGTTGTTAGTGGGTCACGCCAGGCGCTTCCACATACACCTTGAAATTACTTATGTTGTAATCATGGTCATTCACAAAATTTATTGTCTTTTAAGTAAACCTACAAGTGGATGCGTATACGGGGTGCGATAAGAAAGTCCATCGACCTCTGAACGTAAGTTTCGGGCGGGGAACCCCACATAGTTTTCTATTGTTACCAATAATTCGAGTTGCAATTTACAAAAAACATAAATAAAAGTGATATATTGCATTGGGTGACGTCATTTGTACAAAATAAAGAAACTTTTGCAATTTTAATTAAGCTTAAATGTTTTTTTAAACTTGTAATTTATGGAAATTGTTACGGGCTTCAAGTTTATACCAAGACTTAAACTCATTTAAACTTTTTCAATAATTTTGCTAGTACTTTCCCTAACCACCCCATTTAATATCGATTTGGAAGCCAACAAATAAAGTCCTCACGAAAACTTTCACAAAATTGTTTTCCCTGAAAGAAAATTGTTCACGCGTACGTAATTCTACCGACTTTCTCTCGAAAAAAAAGACGACACTTTTAATTTAATTATAGGGCAAGAACCTTGCGTTCCCACCCTTTTCTAGAAAAACTTGAAGAGTTTCTGTTATTAAAAAAAAAAATACGCAATTTCTGATATTTAACTTCAACCAACAAAAATTTAACCGATGATCAGTGTACGTGTCGACATCTAGTCTACACTTGGACTAACTAAAAATTTCATCTTGAAGAATTCGACCGCAATTGTTTTTTTTTTTAATAAACTAATTGGGATATTTGATTCAATTTTTACTTCGACCTTGAAGAGCTTTTAAGAAATGACCATCGATTTTTTTTGTCGAGGCAAAGGTCACACAAAAGCTAATTAAGCTTGCGCTATTTTAAAGTTACCATTGGTACATACAAAATATGAACTTTTAAAATTAAACTTTCAATATCAATAAACAATAACTTCCGCTCAAACTGAAATAAAATAAACGGCCCCTTTCCAAGATCTTTATTTATAATAAAACTATAAATAAAACTGCATAGGAAAATTTCGTATTTTCTAACAAAAAATTATTTTAACTTAAATGCCTGATCGAAAGTTCCAATTTTTATTGACGTCGCCTCGTACGCGAAAAATATTATACAGGGTGTCCCCGTGACCGTAGAGAACCTTCGAGGACACTTTTCTAAGACAAATTTTCATATAAAATTTTTGTCCAAGTCTAAACCCTTGTTAGGTACCCCTTTAAAGCAATTTTTGGAATTTCTGATTTCAAATGGCCATAGCACCGATATTATTGATTTTTTAGGCTTAATGGATTACAACTTTTTTAAAGATAATTTGCGTATCTACAAATTAGGTTAAAACCCCTTATCGTCTAGAATCACCAGTTTTCGAGTTATAAATTAAATTAAGTGAAAAAATGTTAAAAACATTCAGGTTTCAATTTTTTTAATTTTCTCGAGAACCCCGTATCTCTTCAACGAAACATATTAGGAAAAAAATATGGCCTGAACCGGATAGGGAATTTAACGGGGTACAACTTGGGTTAAATACATTTTCTTCGGAAACCAACCGTTTACACAGAAATTAATTAAAACAAAAGCTACACCTAAATCAAATTGAGATATTTAGCAATTTTGTAAATTTATTATTTTTTCTGTGAAAACGGTTGGTTTTCCAAAAAATTTTATTTGACCAAAGTTGTAGCCCGTTAAATTCCCTATCCGGTTTGGGCCATCAGTTTTTTTCTAAAACGTTTCGTTTAAGAGATACGGGGTTTGCAAGAAAGGTAAAAAAATCCAAACTTGAATTTTGTTTACATTTTTTTCCTTAATTTAATTTATAACTCGTAATCCGTTGACTCTAGATGATAAGGGATTAAAAGCTAATTTGTAGATAAGTGAATGGTCTTTAAAAAAGTTCTAATCCATTAAGCTTAAAAAATCGATAATATCGGAGCTATGGCCGTTTGAAATAAAAAAATTTAAAAATTGCTTTAAAGGGCGGTCACCTCAAAGGTTCTCCACGGTCACGGGGACACCCTGTATATGGGAAAACAATCCATTTTTAAACGCGGATGACTATTGTATTATTATGGTGAGAACTGGGTTAGAAAACCAGTAAATTGGATTAATTAAAATTGAATATTAAACAAAATTAGGAACCGAAAGTAATTACCGCAAATAACATATCGCTTTTTGTTTACGTTGGGAAAAATTTAGTTCTACTTGCAAAAAAATTATGCGTAAAAGTAACAGTCATTTTGTGATAAACATTATCACTGGTGAGCAATGGAATCGCCCCTTTTAGCTTTTAAAATGCAAATACAATTCCAATACACCGCATTTTCATAAATAATAAAAAGAATTATGGCGCCCGTGCAATAAATTACTAAAATGATAAATTACTGGGGCACCAAAATGGACAATAAATCCTGGTGTCAGGTTGGGGAAAATTTTTCAGAATAATTAAACCTCCCTTTTAGGCGACGCGCACATCAAAACTTAAATTTAGTTTAAAAATTGGAATGTTTACCTTCAATAGAGTCAAAATCTTCTGTGATAAATCGTAATCGAAATTCGAATATTTTGAGTTGGACATATCGTAGATGAACACTATACCAGCTCTCTGGGTGAGAGGATCTTGGAGAGCTGCATCCAATTGATAAACCACCCCCTGGAGAGTTGTTTGGTGGGTGCTTGTCGTTGGTAAGTGTCGATGGGCTGTAAATACGGCTATGGACGCACCGGTTGCATCACGTGTAGGCTGAAAATAAATAAAAAATTTCGTATAAGACATAAGATTTAAATAAAAGAGCGCCGCACGAGATTGTTTTTGTTGTTATTTTCCATTGAATTTAATATTTAACTTTGGAAAATTTACAAGTCGAGTTTAAGACGAATGATTGCGGATTTCTAAAAATAAAACTGAGCAAATTCAATTTCATTTCGATAAAATCAAGTTTATATAAATTTTATAATCATAAATAAGTATTTAGCACAGAATATAATCGCATAAAGAAAAAATTGGTCCCAGATATTTTTTATCTTCAATGGAAATAGCTCGGAAAACTTTAAATTGGAAATTTTATTTAAATTAAATTTGAACAGAAGTAAGTACATAATATTTACAAATAAACTTGACTGAAATATAATATAATTTTACTTCAAAGAAAGAAAATTTTTTCTTTAAGCACCAAATTAACTTGACACTTGAAGCGCCCACACTACATAAATACAATACATTAAAATTTAAATAGTAAAAGAGAGGAAAATGGAGAGAAGAGAGGGAGAGAGAAATCGCGGGATATAAAGTTACTTCTTCCCATAGAAAATAACCTTATCTCCCTAGGAAATAAATGCTACTTTATCTCCCGCTGTTGGGTAAACTCGAGACTTTTTCTTATCGCTTTTAAGTAAGTAACCAAACACGTTGTGAAATTTCAAAAAGTCGAGTGAAATTAAAATGACAGATTACTGGCCAGTGGCAGAACAGTCGCTCAAATAAATCCAACAAAATTAAAATGTACAATTAATCGAGAGTACTTGATAACCTAATAAAAAAGCAATATATTATGTCAAATAAAAATCTAACAGGGTTATAAAATAATTCAATTCAATTATTGTTTTCAAAAGTGAAACGTAAATTCTTCGTTTCTAAAATAGATTTGGTAGGATATAAAATTTGAAAATTATAAATAATTGCAATAACTCCAAAATTGCGAATCGAAAATTAATTTCAATATCACAATTACTTATTCAAAGTTTACGTAAGACATGGCAGCACCCTTTAATTGGAATTTAAAGTGTCGTGAACAACGTAAACAAATTATACTTAACACGTTAATTGAATGTGTTAAGTGAAATTGTTAATTTCGAGGTTGCGAATGGGGCACTTGTGGCTCCTGTAAGTTGATTTCAAAAATTTTTGACAAAACTAGAACTGCGGAGATAGCAGCTACACTCATTATATGTTTAATTTTGCAATGGTGTATTACGCAACGAGGGTAGAAAGTGCTTCATTACCGCACTCATAATTTTAATGTATCTTTGAAAATACAATCATTGAAGAGGCTCTCAAGAGAGCCGACCTTTGCGAAAATTCAAATATTTTAATTTAAAAATCGATCCTTCGTCCACAGGATGTTTCGGGCGTGAACAGTAATGCAATTGAAATTTCCTAGCTATGCAAGGGCGGATGGACATATCTACGCTTTTACGTTACGTTAAGTGGATCGAAACGCCAGTACCGGATCGAGGTTCGGAGTGATATACTTTCACTTGCAAATTTATGGTTAGCATGCAAAATTTTTTTAATTTGAATCATCAATTTATTTTCTCAATTGAAGTTTACTATAGCAAGTCACTGCCCCACAATAGTGGTTAAATTGTTAGGTGTGTCACTAATTATGCACTTGGTTTGCGGTGTCGTCAATTTATTCTTTTTGTGGTCCATCATTCTGCGAACGTTGGAGGAAGTTACGTTAATTCAAACCAGAATGACTTTAATTACCGCATTGCTGAATGAATACACCTAATTTGGTAAAAAGAGAAAGTTTATCCACCCCCGCGAAATAATTTAAAAAAAATTGTTTTGTAGATTTTGGAACCATAATGGATTGCCGAATAAAACAATAATTCATCATAGTTTTGATTATGTTGCGGTTTATGATTGTTTCTCCAATATTTAGTTAGTTTGTTTGTTTTGTGTATCAGCCAAAGTAACATAAAATTACGGAATTAATCAAAATGTAATTTTGGTCTAAAAATATGCCAAGTTCAAATTTTGCAAATGCATCAGTCTGAAATTGCTCATTCCTTGTGCACATTCTCACATGTTTACGACTGCTGTGTAGAATAACAGCGAACATAATTTACATCAGAAAAAATGTAAAATTTTTGCGTACGTGCAAAAATTGTATGGTTTATTTTTATTCAAGTAGGTCACTACGATAAAATTCCACCATTTTTTTTGGGTTTTATTATCAAGTCTGCAAATTAGACAAATATTGAGAAAACCCTGACCACACGTGCACTCCCGAGAGATAAATCTGATTTGCAGTTTTAGGCAGGGGCTAACTCGAAAACTTTCGATCTTAAAAATAGAATTTTTAACGCCATAGTGCTACATACAGTGAGTGACGAAAATATCCGGACACTCATATGTTAACAATGTAAATTGCACATTTTGAAACATAAAAATCGCTTTTACAGCAAAACTCTCATTGTCTTCAATTTTGTACCTATACATTTTTCTTATTTGTCGTCCCGTTTTTGACTGAGAGCGACTTAAACAATACAAAAAGTAATGTCATCTGTATCTCAGAAACGGTGTGACAAAATCGAAAAATGTATATAGACAAAAATGTAGGGAATAAAATTTGCAACAAAAACTACTTATACAATTTTCTATTTCGTTGCACCGATTTTGAGATACAGGTGACAATATTTTTCGTATTTTACCGTTTTGTTTAAGTCGCCGTCGGTCAAAAATGGAGCGACAAAATAGAAAAATGTATATGTACAAAATTGAAGATAATGAAATTTTCAACAAAAAATGTCTAAAATGTTTTGCTGTAAATGCGATTTTTATATGTCAAAAACCGGTTTCAAAATTTCAAACAATTTACGCATTAAATGTGCCAGTCCGGCCCTGGCGAGGGGTTCAAAAGCTGTTCAATTAAAAAATCGAAACGAAATTGTGATGTGAGTGTATGCGGAGATTATGTAATTTAAAATTCTTTCTAGAAATTGGTTTAGCCAATACTAGGAGGCCTTGAAAGAAACCACAGATCGCAAGGAAAAAAGAAACCAATTAAATTAAAAATTTCCTATAATATATTTTTTACCACCGCTTTCTTGGAAATCAAATTAGATGAATCACGGAGCAAGTACGCGACAATTTTATAATCAACAATAAATTGCATTTGAAAACAAATTACAGAAATTAATTACTCACCAATACGGTAAATTTCCCTGTAAGTAATTCGGATTTGAGTGGATCACCCGAAGGATTGAAGTTAATTAGGCCTTCTCTCTGTCTGGTAAGCTCATTTTGTTCGAAGAGGGCTATGGCACGACCGACGTCGAATTTTCGGGCGATCAAAAACCTTACGGCCGTTGACCAGCTCACTGGTCCCAATTTGCGTCGAAAACGGACTTTATTCACTGTTTCTATAAACGTTTTGGTTGCCTAAAAATAAAAAAAAAGTTAGAAATATTCGCTAAAATTAGAACTTCACTTATCTCTCGTTAATTATTAGGACAGATAATTTCCGAGTTATTTATCCTCGAGATAAGCGTAATTATGTGAATTTCCCAACAAAATTATCAATGAAATGATGGACATTCGCATTATTTATGGTAGGTAATTTTAGAAAACTTCAGTTTTCAGAATTGATTTCCGACTTTATCACCCCATCAAGCTCTGCTCTACGTCCAAATCACCCCGATCTTCTTGTTGAGACATATAAAGAGGGCTAATGCAGCAAATAAAAGTTTCAATTGCACTTAAATAGTTTTACCACGACACATGAGTGTACTTAGATTTAATGAATTTTCAACCGAGCATGAGTGCTCTGGAAACCGATTGCCGAAAGAGACAAAATAAAAGTTCGCGAAATTTTTGAAAATGTGGTAACACAACAAAAATTCTATTTGTGTACATCACTCGTAAACCAGGTAATATTTTTAGAATTCTCCCAAAGCCAAATTTAATTGTACGTAGTTAAATACAATTAGAGAAGGAAAGTCGTTCCGCCACCGGAAGTTGTGATTAAGACCACTCCGTAGTATTTTCGTCTTTATCCTAAAAAATAATAATTAGCGATAGTTGCGCAGATAATAAATCGCAATTAAAAATTGATAACTAGAAAACAATAAAGAGCACTCGAAAACGCCCAAGTTATAAACGGGACTTGTTATAATCCTAAAACACGTCAGCCCTACGGATATCCGGTGTCATCAGCTAAATAGAGGCGCAATCTAACAGCTGTTTTAAATGACGTCCCGTCTAAAGTTTAAAAATTGTAAAATCTTAATATAATATGCAGAACACGAATAAATAAATTCAAAACCCAACGATTGGTTTGTCTAATGTCGATTAAATCCACCCATTAGATATCCAGGGCCTCTAGAGTCTGGACTAAATAATTATTATCGTATCAGGCGGAACTCAATTTCAAAAAGATAAAATCAAAGGAACAATTTATTTTGCTTGTGTAGTATTTTCAAAATTGATAGTCGATTACGTAAGCATTCATTCAATGCTGCTTCTTTCATTCCAATTTTCCTCGTATTTATAAATATTTGCTATCCTGTATTACTACTGATGTGGTATATTATTAGATATGGTAATCGATTTTATACGAGAATCCTTCGAAATTTAGCGGACAAATTATTTTCCTCGATCTGGATTCGAACCAACCAGGTCTCTTCGGTTTTGTTAATCTCCGCAACCATGCACCAGAACCAAGGTGAGAATAAATACAATGGACCACCGTTTTACGTGAGCTTCGAACCAAAGAAGTTGCTCCCACTGGGTCGTTAACTTTATCTGTAAAGCTCGAGTGCCAAAATCAAGTGACTGAAAAATTGCGGGTTCCGAACGGATTTACTGCAATCTACGTTTTCTATATTTCCTGGAACGGCTCTTACGCACGTAAGAAATTATTCTAGAAATCTTCAATAATTTGGAAACCTTCCGGTATTTCTACTATTTCCATATGTTCCTTGTCCATATTTAGAACGATTGCTCGAAATTATAAATTTCGAATGACGTGTACATTTGTCATGTTGGTTTATTCTAAACATAGGATTTTGCGTTAGGGTGCATCTAAACCCACAACTCCCGCTAGTATAGTGTCCATGACCCTTGATGAATGATGAATAATCACTATATTGAGTGTTCTAAAGTATCTGACCCCAGCGATATCAACCCGAAAGTATTTCGAAAATTTCGGTACCAGTCGTGAATGGATTAACGAGATTTTCCGGAATATAAAAAACCCCAAAATTGCTTTAAGCTATTTAAACTACCAAAAATAAAAATTGAAGAAATACCACAACAATTAGAATTTATTTCTAACGAAACGATAAAGAGTTTCTCGGGAGATGGACACGACGGTATCCAGTCATTTGGCCAACAGCTATTTGACTGACAGTTATCTGATATGTTGAAGTGCCGTTCATGTATTATATAAGACATATTTCCTACTTTTAGACTCCCCATCCCTTAATAAGGGGATGTAAGGATATGCAGGAGTGTAAGCTCTTTTCGGGCTTCGGGAGAGGGTTTGGGTTAACCACGGGTCTGAAATTAGTCTTTACTACTAAGAAGAGATATATGAGTTCTGGAATATTCTCCTAACATATGAAAAGCTTCGACCTCTGCTCTCTCGTCCCTATACAGATCACACCAAGAGGTAAATATCTCGAAAATCTTGTGTACACTTATTTGAAATTCTCTTGGAAATCTCTAGAATTCGTTGGAAATCATAGAAATTCTTTAGATCTAAACTAGTTTGAAAATCAAGGACGCCGGGATCTAGGTAAAGTTCATGTAGGGGGTAAATGATGCTGGTGAGGAGAGAGTAAATAAATATATATTTTATAAGAATTCCGCTATATTTTTGAAATTAAAAAACAAACTTACTAGATTTTGTTGGGTTTTGTCACGAGGAGGGGGTTAGATAAAATGGGAAAATCGAGGAAATTTAGATTATTCAGAATATTTTAGGAGCATTCTAAAATTTTCCCTCGGTTTCCCAGCAACAAACCAGGGAGAAATCGTTAGAAAACTCCGGTGAACTAGTGAAGAGAAATCTGAAGATATTCGGGGAAATTCCAGAAATTCTTGAGAAAGAGGAAAATTTGAGAAAACAGAAAATATTATATAACCAAGAAAATCCAAAGAAATTTTAAAAAATTCTAGAAAGTTTCGAGATATTAAGAAATGAGAATTTCGAAAAAATATAGAAAACTCTAAGATCATATATAAGATTTCCTTGTATTTCCTATTTCTTAAGACTTTCTGGGATTTCTGCAAATTTTCCTTTACTTGTACAAAAGAGCAGATTCAGGAAAAATTCATGGAGGTAAGTGACTGGCCGGGAGAGGGTAAATATATATTTTTTGATAAGAATTTAGTAATTTTATTGATTTTGATGATCAGGGGGGACAGTTACACCGCTACCTCCCCTTGTTGGAAATCATTGGAATTCCGACTCTTGTATACAAAATTATTTTGAGATATTAACCCTTGGATCACACTTCAGTAACCGGTGTACCAGTTCATCTAGTAGTCAGCCATTCAAGGCACAGACCGTCGGCAGACTTCCCCAATCGCTTGAGGTTTTATTTCCGGTACAATCTAGATTCCGGTATCTCATCTTTGTTATAAACCAAGATAAAGACACCGCTCGAAGGTCATCCGCGTAAGCATCGACTTCGATCCCTTCTTGAGGAGAGTCCAGATAATCGTCGAGAAGGGAGTTCCACAGGAGAGGAGTTTGCCCGCGGTAATGGCGCTAGATGTGGAGGTCACTGTTCTGTTCCTGAGCTAGGCAAAGATTCCTCAACTCATCTTAAAGAGTTGATATTGATAGAAATTTTGAAGAACTTTTTGGACGTCGACTTTCTTATAGTACTTCAGGCGTCCTCTTCGTTCTTATAAACCTCTCTTATGTTGCTACCGGACACTGAAGGTGGCAATCATCGACTCAGGAAAACAAACGACTTTGAGTGACCTTCGAATAATGAAAATGATAATAAGAAAGTTAATCTCTGAAACTATTGCTTCTCTCAAAGAATTAATATTTGGGTGGACAGCAGAAGTCGCAAGAAGTCTAGAGATCTATACCTATACTGTTTACTGAAGATCGAGAGAAAGAAAATCACCGACAATAAATGACAACCGAGGAAACCTGACAAAGTGCGAATTGAAAGCTCTGATCTGTGCATATCCGTTCTTAGTTGGTGGAACAAATGTCTTCTTCCTGGTTTCGAGAAGCTTTTCACTCGTTCCTCATTACAGTGAGGAATGTATCTGTCTTTTTCCCACGTTGTCGATAAGGCGGAATTTAGAACAAACCATGAGGACTAATGATTTGGATGTGTTGAAACTCACATTACCCTTCTTGCAGGTTGACTGGTGAAGTGCGACCAAGAGGTTAGTGTGGCAGCAGTGTGGAAAGACTACGCCAAGATGGATTAGGCATCGGTGCGTGGCGATCATAAAAGTCATCTCTCCATGGTCACTCAGATTCCCCCACATTTCCTAGTGGGAAGATGCAAAGTTTCCCAGAAAAGTAAAAAAAGTTGACCTGACAAATATTTCGCATTTTAATATAATTCCAGCGATATAATGTGACCTCACGAGATAATTTATTATGTGTTCGAAAAGCCCCAAGCAAAATCCAAGATTCCCGGATGCAGTCCTGCACATTGCAACTTCCTGAACATTGAATGGGCAATTTACCTTTGAATCGCAAAGTCTTCGGTGAGCAAAAATATAAATAATTAAAAAATAAATATCAATTTAGGCAATTAAACTTGACATTAGAAGAAATTATAATAATTTAACAGTAAATTCCTCTCGATGATTATCAATTGAAACTTTTTTATAGGTAACGAATTTCGCCATGCATTGAAATCTCGAGAAGTAGAGGATTTAAAAAATTAATTAACAGCAAATTTATAAAATTAAAATATTGTAAGCTATCGTAGGTATCGAAATGTGTACACAAATCTTAAAAATATCTAACGAAACCAGATGTGGTCAATGACTGGTAGATAAGAAGTCAAACCCAATGGTGGGTTAAGACATCTTCAAACGGTGGTACCTACACTTTTGCAATAAATTATTTATAAACCATGTATCGTTTTCGCGAATTTTTGAATTGCAAATAAACTTATCGCACAAAGCTACAGGTAGCCCATTTAAAAAACCCACTAAGGAGACTGTGACTTTTGAGCGGGAAGGATTTCCCACGAAGATACTTTTCACGAAAATCCACTAAAATATCAAAAACATATTTTTCGCCCACGATAAAATTTTTAAACTGCGTAGGTTGTGGGGCATAAATGAATGAAAATCACATCAATTTTATTGTTTCCTGTTAAAAGCCATCTGCTGCTTATTTCCAATTTAATAATTAAACAAACAACGACGGCCACGTGGGAAATTTTATTTAAATTTGCCCCAAAAACACACCAGGTATTTAAAAATCGCATCTAAAATCGTGTTACTTACAACTTCTTGCTCTGCTGTCAACGGCGCCGCCATTACAAAACCAACTCACACACACACCGCACGTCACGTACTAAAATTTCTGCCGACTCGCAGCAGAGCCCGTTACAAGCGCAACAATCCCTCCACTTTTCCAAGTCCGATTCACATAATAAAAACCTAACCGAACGACAGAGATCGATAATACTGTTACGGGACATTTTTTGACTTTTAAAAACAGTTGATATCTGCCTTCAAAAATATTTTGTTTTCCTACTTCTTCTGTTCTGTTATTTATACCAGGGGTCAGCAAACTTTTTTTGAAAGCAGGTCCGGGCTGGCTATAATTTAGTTACCGGGCAATCCATTAAACAGCTCCAGGCTTGAAAAACATGTTTACAGAAAATTGAATAGGTACAAAATACATACTAGTTAATTGTGATAAACCCGATCAAGAGAAATCAATATTTTTGATGAGAAGGTTGCACATAAATTAACAGCATGAGGATAAAAGTTTATATTTTTGTATTTCATTAGAAAAACATACAAATATGTTTCTAAGGTGCACAATAGCAATCAAACTATAAAAAATTATTTTGGCAAAGATTCATATAACCACGTACTTGTTCGAGTACAGTGGACCTTGATGGATTAAATCACAAATATCACAAAAAGTCATAATTATCAATAAAATAAAAATTTTTAAGCAATGCATTCCATGATCGCTGCCACATCAAATTTAAAGTTAGTCCACGACTGAGCACTAAAGTCCTCCTTTTTGGTGGTATCGTTAAACAATTGCCGTTTGGGATGCAAATTTTTTCGTTCCAAAGACCTCTTCCGACTCTTTTCGACACCATTACTACCTCCTTGTAGGGCTTTGAACTTACCTTTTGTGCTAGTTTCGCCCCCCTCCTCGCAAACACTGTTACTTTTCTGCCGACTTCGTTTCGGCTTAGCCGACTGATTAGCCGAAATTGCTTTGATTCGCTTAATAAATGGCATAACCATAAAGAACGAATTGGGATTCACGCCCATCTTAACCTTAGGAGTGTTATCTTTCTTGCTGTTTGGTAAATCGGCGATCAAGAACCACTCGCAGGCCTTAATTTCGTTTCGGGTCCTCGGCTGAAACTTGGTATCCCTGGATACCCCCATAATAACATACAATCGAACTAGCTGTTCGTTAATTATCGATTCAAAAAACAAATCCTTGTTTATGTAGTTTGTGGTATCAAAACCGGTCTCTTCAAAAACTTCCCGTATTGCACAACGTGCTGGATCCTCCTCTTGATTAACTTTTCCTTTAGGAAAACCCCATGACGATTTGGCAAAATAGCTCTGCACCAAGAGTACGTGCGTAGCATCTTCCGATAAAATAATCGCACCGTATGTGGGCACAGACTGCTTATACAATTTAAACTCGTCCATCACCTCGGGTACATTGTCCGACAACGGTTGCAGCGAGGGAATGTGCTAAATAAACAATTTATTATATTTGGACTATAACTCAATGTATAATTTACCTGAAAGATGTGATGGGCAAATTCGGTGATGGTACATTTATTCAAATTCGGATCACTTTGCACATAAAAATCCAAATAGTACCAATGTGCCAGTTCGATTTGGAAACATATTCGAATCAGGTTTTTCTTCGACTCTTGTGGAACGAAGATCAAAAACCTCCTAAAAATAAGTCATGATTAGGTGTTTATAACAAAGCAAGATTTACTTACGTTATAAGGTCGTTCAGTATATCCAACGGTATGGAATGTTTCACCTTAAGACAATTTTCCTCACTCATTTTAAATCTAGTTCAACGTTAAAATTGTAATGTTCTTTGTAGTTAAATATTCATTCTAAATACATTTTTGATAAATGAAAACTCTCATCGGGTTCTCTTTATATATTTTTCGAGATTGTCAAAATTTGAGGTTATACCAATTCAGTATACAGGGTATTTATAAACTTAACAAAAAAAAACCGTAAACCCAGTGACTTTTTCATCTACAAAGCTTTGAAAAACTTTTCGTGGGAAAATGCACCGTTTCGGAGATATACAGTGGCTCACAAAAATAAGCGTACAGTTCTATGCTAGCAATGTAAATTGTACCTTTTGAAGACTTGTTTTCTCATATAAAAATCGCTTTTACAGAAAAATTTCTTAGACATATTTTGTTGAAAATTGAATTCTCTTCATTTTTGTTAATACAGATTTTTTTATTTGATTGCACCGTTTGCGAGATACAGCGACTTAAAAAAATCTCTGTAAAATTTTTAATAAAATACCCATAAAAGAGATCTTTTTAAGTTACTGTATCTCAAAAACGGTGCAACCAAATAGAAAAATGTATATAAACAAAAATGAAGAGAATACAATTTTCAACAAAAACTGT
Organism: Cantharis nigra; assembly: GCA_958510845.1. Lineage (NCBI taxonomy): Eukaryota > Metazoa > Arthropoda > Insecta > Coleoptera > Cantharidae > Cantharis > Cantharis nigra. The sequence goes on along the minus strand of OY294030.1, from coordinate 43,453,201 downwards.
CTAATAAATTTTGATGTAAAAGCGATTTTTAAAGCAGAAAACATAGCATAGGACTGTACGCTAATTTTTGTGAGGCACTGTAGGTTCTTTAAAATTTTCAAAATTTAATTTTAAATTGTGACAAATCTGTTCAGGGCCGTATAATGAGGGCACAAGGAGCAAACCGGCAAAAAGTGTTCTCAGATTTGGGATTATCTCCTTGTTTCATTGTCTATATTTAAGCATTGTGGGGGAGGGAGGAGGCACATAAATCCGCCTATGTTAATATTATTTTTAAATATTCAAAGAAAGAAATATGAAAATCTTGAGACCAGGGATTTGGATCTGTTTGAGATCCTTTCCCGAGCCCGAGACAATACAAAGTAGATAACTCCGGACATTCAGATAAAGAACATGGAGAGAATCCAGAATAAGCAAAGAAAAATTAGGTGAACATGAAGAATTACTTACCAAGTTATAATTCCAAAGGAAGGAAAGCTTGTAAGCTTTTCCAATTTTATATTTTTAAGACAAAGCAATAGCTTAGTCTGCTTACACTTCTTTAACGTGCCAGGTTTTTGGTCCTGATCAAGTGCAATTATTGACAAAACTTCTGAAGTAATTGATTTTTATAAAACTGCACTAAAATATAGGATTAGATGTAAATTAGCAGATATAAACAAAACTGAAATTGATTATGACACCACTGACGGTAAACAAATAAAGGACAAACATCGGAAAAATTCACATGTTTCTAATTTTGTGGTATGTTGTTAGGGTAAAACCAAGTTTGCAGCTTCGAAAGATCTGTGCTAACTTCATGGTGATCGACTGGTTCTAGTTTTTGGTCCGAAACTCCTAAAAGGATGCTTCCTACGGAGAAAGTCAATCCGCCCTTTTTTGAAGCTATGAACATTTCCTACAATTTGAGCTTAATCCCAGTTTTTTAAGTCTGAAATATTGGATATTTTTCCCAAAAAATTGAAAATTTCGATTTTTGTCATTTTACGATAAAATTCATTAAACATGCAGTTTTAGAGCAATTATTTAGCTTTAATTTAAGCCCTGAACGTTGTCGGTGGGTCTAACAGGTACCTCGGTATCTTAGAAAAACAAAATTTGAGGAAATCGGGGAAGAAACAGGAATTATTGGAGCCAGATGATTTGTGGAACCAATAGTTGCTATTGTTAACTATTGTTGCTATTTTCTGAAAGACAGTCATCATTTTCATATTTCCTTGCCGGAAAAGGGCAGAGCCTCACCCCTGCCACTTTTCTGGAAGAACACGTTGTCAACGTTGAAGTCCAATCCATTTAGGAGAACTAGTAGATCCACATCCTCTCCAATGATGAGAACTGTTTAATAAGAAGTTCTCTTCTTCAGCGCTGTCTGCACAATAGAGCAGTCAGTATCCTCTGCTGCTTGTTTGGCGGTAAATTCCTGGTTTTCCATCCCGCTGAAGAGAAACTCAATCAGGCACTGCTTGTTTTTTCATTGTGGAGGAGTTTTTCGTGAGGCACTTTGCTGAGTGTAGTATCTCGTAGAGGCTGCATAGCGATGCAGTGCTTCAAACAACTGCCGAATTCCTCCCATTGTGGTTAAATGTGTAGATAATGTATTTCTCAATTTTTGTTTTTCTAAGATAACGAGGTGCCTGTTAGCTCTACAGACTTTGTTCAGGGCTTAAATTAAACCTAAATAACTGATCTAAAACTTCATGTTCAGTGAATTTTCTCGTAAAATGAATATTACAGCCAATATTTCGCCCGACAAATTTTATACTTCTTGGAAAAAAATCCAATTTTTGAGGTTCAGTATCTTGGGATCTATTGAACCTTAAAAATTTAGGGGTGGGCTCAAATTATAGGAAATATTCACAGCTTCAAAAAAGAATGAAGTGACTTTTTCCGTAGGAAGCACCCTTTTAAGAGTTTCGGACCAAAAACTGAAATCAGTCAAAGCTGCAAACTTGGTTTTACACTACTGGTACATAGGTACCTTAACAACATACCACAAAACAAGAGGCCAGATCATAATACTTTCTGTTATACTGCATATAGAAGTCCGAAACAGGTAGGTATGGTATGAGATTAAACTGATCTCAGTTCCTATAAATTAAATAATTTATTTAATCATGAATTTGCACAATATTTTGAGATCTTTTGAATTTAATTTGAAACCAAGTATTTTAAAATTAATATAGTACACAATTGTGTACACATATTGTCATTATAAACAGTGAAATAACGATGGAAATAGAAGCCCATTAAACCTTAAAGCGTTTGACACAATTTCAGCCGAAAATTCCATTAACAGAGCATCATTGCAAATAACTCCAAAATGATAGAGCAGCAGCTTCTTAGTTCTTCTCCTACTTCAGTCTTTTGTTTATTTGTCATTTAAACAGTTGGATCAAAATTCTCTTCCTTTGTTCCAGCGCATTTTGCGACATGTTTTCCGTAATACTTTTTATAAAAAAACTCTTTTCCGCAAGTGGGACAACTCACACACCCTTGCCGATGCGAATGCATGTGTTCCTTTAACTTTCGCACCGTGAAAAACTCCTTGTGGCACAGCTTGCACTCGTGCAGCCGCTGTCCGGCGTGTCTTTTCATGTGCTTACTTAAATTATATCTTTCTATAAACGCCTTATCGCAAATATTACAAACATGCTTACGTATGGTGTGAATTCGTTTCATGTGCTGATTTAGACTCGGTTGCGATTTGAATAACTTGGCGCAAATTTCGCACACGCACTTTTCGGCAAAATGTTTACGAGATGTATGGACCTGCACTATGTTTAACGACTTGGCGTTAAAATTACAATATTTGCACTTGTAGGGCCGTTCGGTGCTGTGGTATCCCATGTGGCGGTTCATCGAAGACTGACAGCTGCTTTGTTTACCGCAAATATGACACACAAAGCCCCTAATGCCAGCGTGCCGCGCTTTCATGTGGATTTCTAGTGACGCTTTCGAAGTGTGACGCATCCCACAGTTGGAGCACCTGAGCAACTCAAAATTGTAATATCTGAACAAAAACTTCTAAAAACCTACCTATGGACGTCGGTGTGAATTAACAAATGCGCCAGCATACTTTTTGGTAAAACTTCCAACTTACAAACACCACAGGGTATTTTATGTCGGCCATCGTGATCCACAAAATCTTGACGAGTAGAAAACACCTGAAATATAAAAGCAATATTACCGAAAAATTAACTGATATTTTTTTGTATCCTACTTCCTCGCACTTGCTACACTTAAACACCCAACCGCCATCGTGCACTACTTGGTGGTCATGGTAGTCGAAAAACGACAAAAATTCTTTAGAACAAATATCACAGACGTAAATGTTCTCACCAATTATTTCTCTAATCTATAAAGAAATGTAAATTATTGGAGCCACATAAAATGATAGCAACCTCACCGTATCATCAATTTCGTAAGTTTTACCTCGCTTGCTTATCAAATCTTTAAAGTCTTCCCTGGTTATGTCGTAGTCTGAGTTGCACTCATCAGGCGAATTCGAGGAAGCAGAGAAAGATTCATCACAATTCGAGTATCTGGATTTAAAAATTTCGTTTGAACGCAAACATGTCTTTCGAAACAAATCAAATTGTGTTACCGTGTCTATACAAGTTAAACATACATCGTTTGGAATTCTATCGTCTGAAGAAAACTGAAAAGAAAACGTAAGCTATAGGACAGCAGTTTATTGAAACGCTTCTACCTCGATTGATGTGCATATCTCAATTTTTTGAGGTAAATCCTCGATTTGATTGTCAAAGATGTTATAAACGATTTTTTCTTCGTCCAGGCATAATCTACAAATTCCTCTTGACATTTTTGAGACCATAAACTTCTAGGTTAATTTTGTAAACAAACAAAAATGACCTTGAGGCTTCGTTTGTTTACGAAGAAATGTCAAAAAATGGTTTCTGGCGCTGATTTAAAAATAAAAAATCTTCAGCCGATTAGACCAGCAAAATAGTTTGGAAAAGGTTTGATGTCAGGACTAAGTTTTATTTTGTTTCCTTTATTATTTTTTCCAAATTATTATAAAAAATATTTATTGTCATGTTTATTAATTTGAGTTCAAGTTTTATATTAAATTTTTGATTTAAAACTGTAAACATATGAGAATCAATAAATACCTCTCCTCTTTACCCAGCTCTTGGAAGTTGCAAAAGAAATGATTTTGCAACTTACGTGAAATCTGAACTAATTCAAAAAATCTTAAATACGTCCAGAATGAATGAGATTCGAGTTCACGACAATCACATTACCAGTTCAACATTATTGCCCCTACACCAACCTACGTTAAAGTATGTAAAGTACCCGATACTTTCCCACCCCTAAGCCCATTTAACCCAATGAAACCAACCGAATCAATGTTCAATTAAATCCAATATTTTTACGACGGCTAATTGAAACTCTTCCCCATTGTTATTTTTGACGCTAAGATCCCAATTGTCATAATCGTCTAAATCACACTCGGATGCAACATCGTCGACGCCTGCGGTGAAAACAAAGCCTCTTTTGTACCGAACATCCAGATCTGCCGATATTCTGACGCACTTGATTTTCTCCCCATAACTGTTTTTAAACCAATCAATATCAGTTTTTCTTCTAATATCGCTGACTATCCATATAGATTTTTTAGTTGCTAGAAATAAAGATAGTCAGTACTCAAAATCCCAAATTTTTAACTTCTTACCTTTAGAACAAGCAGCTTCGCAAAAGTAACCGGGAGTTTCTTTACGAACAACCTCACTCCAATTGATCATTTCTAAACGATAAACTTCTTTGTATGCATTGTTGCTCATCAGTTCCTCCAAATTCAAATTTTTTAGCTTTGCGTAATGGCTCTTGATCGGCTCCGATATTCGAACTATCGCACAGTTTTCTGGACCTATTCTAAAGAAAAGTAATTGTAATAACAATATTAGACTATTTTCACAAATGTCCAATGCCACTACAGCTTCGGTGTGGCAATTTCAAAACGGTTTGAAGTATACTATAGAAACAAAACTTTAAAAACAAAAGGAGGTCAAGGTTAATTCGACGGATCTGTCAGTATGCAACTTAAGACTCACCCTGTATAATATGAGTGTTCAAAACTTTTCAGAAATATTTTAACACCAACCCGGGTGGCTAATTTTTGATTAATGTAAGTAAACAATAATTATTATTTAAAATTACCGTTTTTATTAAATAAATAACAAAATAGATCAACACGAAAAATTAAAACTACTTACTTTTTAACCAAGTTTTCCGACAGGAAATCCTTCCCGGACTTTCTTTTTCCACTAAGAAGCAAAATAACGTCCGGCTGCGACATTGTTCTTATTTTTCTGAAAATTAGGAGTGAGGTTATGTCGAATGATCTACATGTAATTTCCCCAACATTAAATTATTTAGTACAAGTACAAGGTCGTGGAAGGTAATTTGAACAAAAACAGGTTTATTTGTTTTTATTAAAAATATATTATAAAAGTGCGGAGCAAGTGTGCCTGGCAACACCGCGCTTGGAAGCAAACTTTTTAGCACAATTTTTACACTCATGAAAAGTCCTTTGTCCGTGTGTACTCATATGTTCTCTAAGTCCGTCGGAACGTATAAAAGCTTTGTCACAAACGGTACACTTGTAGGGTCTAATGCCGGTGTGGCACCTCAGGTGTACGTGTAACATGTACTTGTCGACAAATCGCTTATTGCAATACGTACAATGATGCTTCTTCTCCGTGCTATGTACCCGCCTCAAGTGATCGTTTAAGTTTCTCGTACTTTTGAATAATTTGGAACAAATTTCGCACACGCACAGGTCATTGGCGTGCGTCGACATGTGAACGTAAATTGCGGACGCCGTCCGGCCTGCGTAATTGCACAATTTGCACGGATACAAACGTTCGTCGCTGTGGGATCTTCTGTGGACTTTTATTGCAGTTTTGGAAGAGAAGCATTTGCCGCACGTCTCACAAATGTGATCTTTCCTTGAAGTGTGCACGGTGATTTTGTGCTGCTCCAAAGCTGCATTGGAATTACAGTGGATGTTGCATCGATCGCACCTACATAGAGAGAATCAAATTAGCTTTCAGAAAAAATTTAATTGAAGTCTTTTTAGCAATTTAATACTTTTTTGAAATTACTTGTATTTATCCGTGTGTTTGATGAGATGCAGTTTCATGCTGCTTTTTAGAATCAATTTTCCGCAAGTCTCACATGGCTTCTTGTGATTCCTGTCGTGCTCCACTAGGTCCTGCCGTATTTTGAAGAGCTAAAAAACAAAAGTCAAACTTTGTTTTAAAATGTAAAAAGAAACAAACCTGCGGACATTTATCACATTGAAACACTTCTTCCCCATTGTGTATCTCTTGGTGATCCAAGTATGTGAAACAAGTGTCAAATTCAGCTGAACATATCTCACACTGGTAAACGTTTCCACAAAAATCTGCACTTTTAAACTTAAAATTCTGAAAATTGAAATCAGAAAGAAATACGACTTGGAAAAATGTCTCACCAAAAAATCCGATTCAAAAAGTTCATCTTGCTCTTCTATTTGTTCTTCCTCCTCCTGCTCGTCGGAAGACGATAACTTTCGTTTTGGCAACTTTTTATTCGATCGCAAACTGCTAGTTTCCTTTTTCTTGTCATCTTCGTCATTTATAATTAGAAAATTTTCAAATTCTGTCTTAAAGTGGTTCGTTTTCACGGTCTTCGATAAAATGTCGTTAGATTTTTGACAAGTGTTACGAAAAATATCCCATTGTGTGATTTGGTGAATGCAGGAAAGGCAAGCCGATGTAGGTAGTTCATCGTCTTTAGTTACCTAAAATTAAATCATTAATTTAAATATTAAAGCTCAAAATACATTCTCACGTTAATTGAAACACAGTTGAAGATTTTATCGGCCAGATCTTCCACTTGGTTCTCCCAGATTGACAAAATTTGGTTTTCGTCGCCTTTGTATAAACATAACCTGCAGACTTTCGACTGTGGCATTCTGCCTCACTAAATCAATCACTATTTCTATTTTAACAAAATTAAGAGTTGAACTTAAATAATTAATTAAAAAAATAAAATAAAATTGAACAAAATTTACAGGTTATTTGCACAAACGTCAAAATTTTAAAATGACTCGCGCTTGAAAGTGTAGATGGCGGTGCGGTTTTTGTTTTGAATTTTCTAAAGGGGACTTCACAGCTTAGACCTTGACTTTATTTTCAAAAAAAATTTCCTTCTGCGGGGGGAGGGGATACTTAAAGTATTGGATGGGAGGCAGCCCCCTCCGCCGTAGTTCCCGAAGGCAATGATATTCATTTATTATTTTGGAGATTACTGGAACATAAAAGGTTTCGCACTAATTTTCAATTGATCTGCACCGAAATAATTACGTCAACAATTTATATAATTATTATACCTTCGTAAATATTTATTATCTGATTAGTAAATTAAAGCAATAAATACTAACTATACCTACGGCTAATAAATTAAAAAGTTACAACAGTAGAAATCGCTAAAATCTCATTAATATGCAAAACAACTTTCCATTTATTGAAATTTTTTAATAAAAATGTAAAAATCATTTACCACATCCGTAATTTCCTGAAATCTGTAGATTAAGCGACTTCCTGAAAGTTTTTTACACAAATTAGGAATTTCTAGTTGATAATTAATCAACAACAATGAAATAAAATAATAATAATTGTGTATTATTTTGTTTCAATTTTTAACCGGTAGGGGCATGAAACGCAGCGCAAGTCAGTTTTATGGCGCGGGACGGAGTTATATTTGAACCGCCGCATAGAGAACATCACAAAAACTAGGTTAGGTTGTACTGGCTTTGTTTTCTTTTTTTTTATTAGTATTTAATTTTGTAACGGACGATAAAGTTAGTGAAAAGTTTAAAACAAACTCAAAAAGTGTTACTATGGAAATCGAGTATGGTACGAACGACTTTTTATATTCTGCAGTTAAGAGAAAAAGAGAAAACGACGATGAAAATGCAAATGAAATGAAAAAGCGAACTGTTGACATTCGAAATTTCATTTCCCAATTAGAAGAAACAAACGAAGGTTAGTATTAAATTAACACCCACGATTATTATTATAATAAATTCCTCTTTATGTAAACAAACAAAAAATTTAAATGTACAGAGTGTTGCTTCTTAACCCTTAACTGGTATGCTGGGGAACTGATGATCCCAGTATGTATATTAAATGTAACTGATTTTTGTATTATACGACCTTCTATTGTTTACAAAATTTACGAATTAAATTACATTTATGGTAAAAACAAAAAATATTGGCTGGCATTGTATAAATTAAAGTTGAAGATTTATGGTGGCCCATACAAATGAGCTTGGATTAAATTAAATGGTTACGTAAACTGAACTCAACTGGCCCATAAAAACTTGAAATCATAATTATCTTGATTGGCTTTAGCGCACTTAGTATAAACAATAACTTTATTTTTAAAAATGTGCGCATCCCCCCCTCTTGTTCGACAACCAATCGAACCGGTGCATGAAGATCCACCGAATCGTCATCGCCGACTTTCTTTCAATTGTTTGAAATGCATGAGCCGCAAGCGAACCAATCGCAGTTAGCTGTGATTTGCTACGCGGTTCACTTATTAAACCAAGTAAATTCGAAAAGGCGGACGCTTTTGTCGGCTAAAAAAAATAATAATAAGAAAAGTTCGAGCGCAAGTGAGAATTTGATCTAATCAAGCACGAATAAAAATGCCGGCACTTCTTGTTTCAGAAACCATGACCACGATCCACTCCGCAAATTTAAGCGAAGTGTACGAAGTTCCATTGCACGCGATAATTCGGCCAATTCTGCCAGAAGTGAACATAGAGAAAGTGGAATCGCTAATGAGAACGCTGTCGAACGTAGACACAATTAATCAAGTTCCTCCCATAGACATTTTATGGATAGAAGGAAGCGAGGGCGGTAATTATTTTTATAGTTTTGGCGGATGTCATCGATTTGTTGCACATAAACAATTAAATCTGCCCACAATTAAGGCAAAATTAATAAAAACCACAAACGACGACCTGAAATATTACTTAGGCTCGAGTACGCCTACCTTAAAATAATATTATATTTATTGCTTTTTAATAAATGCACTTCAAAGTTTTAGTGCTAATTTGTGTTATTGGTTAAAAAATGAATGTAGTATCTGTTATCTATTTATGTATGTATTTAATAAAAAGATAAACATGTTTTCGAAAAAATTGTTTTATTTATTTTTATCACAGCAACAATACAGAATCCACTCATTCGTCTTCATTATTTACCTTCTTCTTTTTTTAATTAACTCATCTTTCTCATTAATCTACTACATTAGTGACATTAATCACGCAAGTACAACATACTTAAGTTAATTAATTAATTATTATTATTAAAATAATACTAACAATTTTCACAAAAAAATACGAATTTGAAAAAAACATTGTCCACTTTACGTGAATGCAGTAATTGCTTGTGGTGTAATTATAAATTATTCCTCGCAGCATACACCGATAGAATATTCATAAAAGTAATTAATTAATTCATAATTAATTTTAATGTAGTTAAGTATATTGAAAATTTCTAATTCAGGTCGATTATTTCAAGGACACTTCGAAAATAACACTCGCAATTATAAATTCGGAGGTCAGTAATGCACCGAATGCGAATTTCACAAACAAACCGTTTTTTTTAGGGATGGGAACCCCACATTTTGAAAAACTGCTAAATTATCACCAAGTACAGTTGTCCTAAATTGACCATGAACTGAATGAACAATTTTAATGACTTTGTCTTAGTTGTCGCCAATGCTACGCATTGCCCACATGAGGACAATGCACCAAGAAAAGGCAAACAAATACTTCCAACGTAGAAAAACAACTGCAATTTGAAAGTTGGCGGGCGCGATTACTCTAAACCTAAGTAAACAATCCAACTGTACTTTGCGAATTCGAGTAGGCAATTAAATTCTATCTTCGATGAACCTAAAAAATCTACAATTTTATGTTATGTATTTTAAACTTTAACTTCAATTTACTCGAAACTACAAATTACAATAAAAATAAAAAAATGTATATTTGTTTCAGTCGAGAATTGGTGGTACATTCGGGTGTGCCAATTTTGAAGTCCGAAACTGCCTTTCTGATGTCGAATGATGGTTTAATCTTTAATATGTAATAAAAATTTCAGAGATTCGTTTTATTGTCAAACTACAAAAAAAATGAAATGGGATACCATTGAAAAGAGGACAATTTTTTAAACATATTAAAAAAATTTTTTCTGGGATTATTCATTAGTTTTGGAAAAAACGGCATTTAAATTTTCGGAAATTTTACATATAATATCCCATGTATAAATGAGTGGGAGGAAGCCAAATTAATTTAAAGGTGAATCCGTGATTTGCCATGGTTGCACCACTCAAAACTGACCCTACGCAGCTCTCGATACAATGCTAAAAACATCCCCCTCGACTGAGAGGCCCGACCTTGACTTGGAAGATCGCACTCGGACAGGTATGACACGCGTGTGACGGCTATCACTAACCTATTATGTCCTATCGTACCAAATAGCTCGTTTTTCTCACCAGTCTTTCCTGGAAACATTGTATCGATTTCTACCGATTGATCATTTGCCACAGAACCAGATACAACCTAATTTTTGTTCAGTTTTGTTTTCTGACATTTTCAACAGTTTCGGGAGAGAGGTTGAGCACAAAATATAAAGAACCAAAAATACATGTTTATATTAAATTTTGGTTTTATTTCAAAATGTAATGTTGCGTTTTATAGGTATTTCAAAATTATTATATGCTTCTACAAATTCCCCAAGGAAGGGGGCATTTTGTAAGCACCCCCTGGTGTCAGAACTTTTAAAATATTTTCCCTATAAAATGAAAGAAATTTTTCCTAGAATTTTTTATAAACAGTCGGTGCATTTTTATGGCTTCCGGGAACAAATAAATCTTTTAAAATATTTGCCCTATAAAATGAAAGAATTTTTTCCTAAATTTTTTTCTTCTTTCCAATGGTATAATAGGAAAAGTGAAATTCATGGAATCAATTTCCTGACAGTAACCGAAAAAACTACCCATTTTGCGTTTAAGTAAAACAAGAGAAACTTGACATAGATTGAACAGTAATAACTAATAACAAAGTATTGACTTATTCGATTCGAAGTAACTAAAAATCAATTATTAACAGTATCGATGAGTTTTTAATTGTATTTTTATCAGATTTGAACATAAATCTGCTTATCGCACTAACAAGTGCTACATAAATAAGCTGGATTTCTAAATGCCACATTTTTTAGATTCCCCTTAGCTTCTTGTATACGTGAAGTAATTTATTCTCAGGATTACCTCAAATTTTATCCAATCAAAGTGAACCAATCCCGATATTTATTATAAATTTTAGATATTTTTTAAACGCCACGAATTTATCCGTTCACGTGTGCTATCTGGTCGATTACGGTGGGCCGAAACAGCCCATAATACGGCTCTCTGATTCGCCCAAATTACGTGATACATTTATTTAGACGCATTCGGGTAGGAAATTTCCTTTTTTTTTGGCGCTTTCAAAAGCAGTGCATAAGTCGCTTGGATCTCAATATTTTTCTATAAAAAAGTTATGTAGTAGGTATAGGTCAAATGTAGCCCCCTTAAATATCCAAAATTCGAGTGATAATCTCATTAAAAACTGCACTGTAAAAATATTTCGTTGGCTGGTTTTACAAGTTGACAGTCTCGACCTCTAAATTATAATAAATTAGCTGAATTTGGTTGTGTCACCTCGGTGGAATTTGTGTATTGGTAAAATGCGGGAGGTCATTGATTCATTATATATAGAAAATTTGATAAGGATGATCCAAAATGTTGCCTGTACTTAGGATTATTGACAAAATGTCAGCACGTGATGCTTGCAAAATAAAATTAAAAATATCAAGTCAACAAATAATATATGCTAACCAATAAACCTGTTTCGTACTAATAAATTTACAACTGGCGCGCGAAATTAATATATTTTTAAATTGCAGAAAACCCAGTTTCAAATGAGCAAACAACTTATTATTATTTTTTAGATTATAAATAATCCACTTGTAGAGCAAGATAAATAAAAACGAGTTTTCTGAGTGTGTTCTTGAAATAATCTACAAATAATCGCGAGTTTATAAGACCTCTAACTTGGGATTTTTAATCACCTCATTATTTGGACTAAATAAATTATTTTAATTCTAAACTGTTTTTGTTAAAAATATTTTTATAACTAAAAGTTTTAATGTTATACTTAAATTGTACTTTTTTAAATTACGTTTTTGTACATTTTTACAAAATATCACCACTTACTGTGTACACAATTAAAAAATCAATGCCCTCATTGTGCATGAAAGTATTGCATGTTTGATAGTCTTAAGTTGTAGTTCCGTAGAACCTCGGATTACCCACTGGTGGTAGCTATTGGTCTGTGATTAAACTAAAAAGTTATTTTTGTTAATTTCAAACCGTTTCCATAAAAATGCGATTCAATAAGAATAAATGCTGGAATACTTCCAATCCGGAATAAAATTAACAAAAATATTTCACACCCTAAATGTAATAAACTATAAAAAATAAACCCAGTGCATAAAAAGTTGTGATCTTTTTGAAAAATCTACATGCTTTATTTTAAATCTTAATTAATAAAATTAACAACACAATTAGTCTTCTAGCGGACGCAAACATAAAAATACCCCTGAAAAACTTTGTACAAAACAAACGATAATTCGTGCAATAAAATCTTAAAATGGTCAACGTTACCTTTAACAAACCGATCAATCATCTTTAAACTTCAGGTAAGAATTGCGCATGAAATAAGGCTTGTAAGTAGCATTATTAACTTTATAACCGGTTTTTTGTGTGGCGTTCGAGTGGTGCACGTTATTGTCCGTTGCTTCTTGCGTTGCATTACCCGGAGTGCGCAAATGTCTCGGAATTGAACCGTATTTCACATGTAGCAGGTGAGTGTCCAGCACTTCGCAATCAATTTGCATCAAAGGAACCATCGACGCATGAGAAGAAGTCCCTGGAATATAAAAAGGAATTTTAAGAAATTTTACCAGTTTTCATTATTTTAAATAATCGGCAGCAACATCACTGGTGTTTGATAATATTTAAGAACAACGCGAGTGAAACCTGATCATGTCAATTTTACGCCTATGTAATAGAAATATTTTAATGGCTTTTCACTCAGATAAAAATATGCAAATAAAAAAGCTAGTTTATTAACATCAGTATTCAGTAGTGTGGCTATGAATCATAAAACGAAAAATGTAGCAAACTCAGATCTTGGTTCCCAGACCCTAGCCCTCGTAAAGATCGAGATAGATAGAGATAAGGATCAAGGTAGGTGATGGTCAAAGTACTGCCTAGATTCTATTTACCATTTGAAATGATTACATCAATTATGCAAATTATCCCCACTACTGGCGCTAGTTGCAAATACGCTCGGTCCCTATAGTTAGTAATTACAGTACAACAGGGTTCCCAGTTCCTACCGAGTTTTATAAATAAAATTTCCTAACCGAGAATAAAAATTTTCCCCGATATTTCGATAAATCGGAACATTTGGTGCAATAATTCGTCGCTTCTATCTTCAGTTTTCATTCAACGATGTCGGTGTTAGTCAAAGTTGGCAAAGCCACATTTATTTGCAAAATATTTTCTAAATAGCTCTCCAGTGCTGGACTTTTCTCCTGTTTGTTTGGTTAATAAACCAGCTTGCAGAGTTGGATGCATTCCTTACCTTACGGTAAGCATACACGAATGTTCATTTCCGCAGTAAAGACGAACAAGTCCGGTCATAGGGGGAACATTTTTGAAAAATAACCAAAGTATTGAAAACTATTGAGACGTATGAATGAATTAATGAGAAACTGCTACCATAATCCATAATAATACAATAATATAATCCATTTTTGTGCAAGCTGTGGTGGATCTCATATCAACTTTTGCACATCAACGGAGGCACGTAGCAAATAAAGAGGAAACGGAATACCCCCCAGACTGTACAAGTTAAAGGAAATTTGAGAAAATCCGAGGAAATCCTAGAACATCTGTGGCAATCTAGGGAAATCCAAAGAAACCTCATAAAAGAAAATCTGGTGTACAAAAATTTGGTTTGCGGTTTCCCCCTTGGTGCAACCCTATAACTTCTTAAATTTAAGTTTAAAAAACACAAAACAATGAGTATAAACCGAGGAGTCTGGAATACCCCCAGTGCACACATTTTTTTATTCTCTCTCTTTTTTATTACTTGGTGTAAGATTTTCGCTACATACTACATTCGACAGCTGACTTTGCATCCCATCAAAAGCTTACAGATTGCCCATCCCCTAGATGGTTTGGTAAACTCTACATTAAAAAAAAATATTTTTTAAATTAATTTGTTTTCCCTGACTGACAATTTAATTTCACTGACTTGGGCACTAAAAATGAGAAATTCCTTGACAAAATCAGAAAAATCTTAAATTCCCTGATTTTTCCAGATTTTCCAGACCAGTGAGTGGGAATCCTGTACAAGGTAAGTACTTCCAAAAGTACCAAATGTTACTCACCGTTTGGTAACATCGAAGGCAGCAACAGCGACATCTTTGGTCTTCTGGTCTTGTTGTGGTTTAAGGCAGGTAGAAGCAAATGGTCCGGACTTAAAGAAACCAAATAGAAGGTATCTTCTTGTCGGTTGATGGCTTCGAAAAATTCGGCATAAATTTGATCCGAAGTTGGGGTGTAAATTTCCAGGCCGTTATTGATGGTGGGGGTGTAGTCTAATTTCCTAGCGCGTTTGTTTATTTTAGACAATTGAGATTTGCTGGATAGTTTTTCAACCAAATTGTTGCCGTTTCGCGGGTGTTTTTCTTTGATTTTCAGTTTCTTTCCAAATTTGGCCGTTTGGTAAAGTTTGCGCGAGTTATTGTAAGGCTTTCCAATCAACCTAAACAATTTTTATTGTAGGAAATAAGATTTTTTTTGATATTCTACTGTACCTGTGTAATTCCAGCGCTAATCGCACATTTTCCGATTGGTTAACGTATACAGGACACATTGGTAACAACTTTCGCGTAGTTTTATTTTCTGGTAATGTTTCAGATTCGTCAAAGTTCTTACTCCAGAGTAAATTTCGACCGTGGAAATTGTAGCCTGGATCCTGTTCCGAATGAATAGTTGGAAATACGCTCGTACTGGGGGTTACCCTAAGAATATATTTTTTAAAAATTTGATTCTAATTTGTTACACCCACACTCACCTTAAGTAGTTCATGTTGAAACTCATAACACAGAAGAGCGCACAAACTGCCAAAGTTTTTGTGATGGTTTTTGCGGGAAACCTTAGTAACGGTGAGTGATTAGTCGATATAATTAGTTGCTCTTTTAGTTGCGCATTTTCCTAAAACAAAATTGTAGTCAATAAAATTCAAGATAGCCAGTAGACATCAAATTGATCCGTTCATGTAGGGCACAAATTATATGAAAAAGAACTTAAATTGGATTTTTTGTGTTATTATCAGCCAGCTAGTTCAAATCTGGTCAAATTACTATTACTGCTGATTGGGATTTCCGTGGGGAATTTTACAAGTTTGGGGTCAATTTAAGTCGTAAACCAATATATCTTGTTCGCATTGTGAGCTCGTTATTATCAAGTCATTAAAACAAGATTTTTCAATATAAAACAAATAAAATTAACATAGAAATTATTTTCAATTTGTTAACAACGTAATAACTAATTGTTTGTTTTATCAACATAATAACTATGTTAATTTAACTGGTTATATATTAAAAACCCCGTATTCCGCTGTGCTAGTTAAGAATAATCGAGCAACACAAAAGAACATAAAAAATATTAGGCAATAAAAAATTACGTTTGATTTTATAGCTAATAAAATGAAAATCTGCAACTAACCGTTTTAAGTCTTTTATTTTCATCCTCCAACTCCTGAAGCCTATTCTCCAGCGAAGTCACATAATCTTTCTTTTTTTTTCTTGATAAGCAGGCAGATTCTCGATTTTTAATCATGCGCTGTTGTCTCTTCAACGCCCTGGCGTCCATAATTTGATGTCGACCCGTGTCCATAGTTAAAGTCATTTCGGGGCTTTCAACGGGCGACGACAAGGGACTTAAGGGTAATGTGACAACTTTATTAATGTTAGAAGTGGTAACTATGCTAGGAACGGTGGTTACTTGAGCAATCATATTACTGGTGGTCAACAAATTGTTCACCGTGGGTTTCGGCACCGAAGTTTTAATATTATCAAGAATGACGACTTTCGAATTATTCTTGGTTACCGTCGTCTGGTTAGGTACAATAAGTATGTTACGTCCATTATTACTGTTGGTCTTATTCGGAACAATATAGGGTCCCTTCGGAGTATAGTTAAACCGTTTCTGAGGTAACTTTACAATTTTTACGTTCTGTGGTACAACTTGTGGTGAAGTTGGAGAAACAACAATGTTATTGAAGGGAACTTCTTGTGAGAAGAATACCGGTTCGTTTACTACAGAACTCGGCGAATTTTCGTAAGGTAAGGAGGTTTCATCTTCAGTTTTAATTTCCGCTTTGATGTTGGGGAAAGCTTCGGGGCCGCACTGTGTCAAATCAATTTCATTTAGTTCGTCTAATTCATTCCACTTTGTTTCCATTTGAGAAGAAGGGGGTGTACCCTCCGATAAGATTTCTTCGGGACTTCTATCGAAATAGGAATTGAGTACACCCATTTCATCTTCGTTTGGGTTTAAAAGTAGCGGTATGTCCAAATCTGTAGAGAGTTGGAGAATAAAATCCTCGTCCGAAGGGGTATCAAAGTAATCTAAAACAATAAATGAATTAGTAAAGGTTACACGTTAACACAAAGAACTTACCGCAAGTAAAGGAATCATCGCCCGACGATTCAGGTGAACTTTTAAACGCGTAATCGTTTACGTGCAATAAATCGTCGGTGGTTAACATGTTTGGTTAGTTAGTTTACAAATTAACAGGTAACAAATTATCGAAAAGCCGGATATTGGTTAAATTTTATACGACGCATTGTTTTGCTGACGTTTGTTATTGAATTTGATATTTGACACTCCCAGAATTTTAAAATCAAACTCGCTAAAGGTCGCGCCACACTTTTAAAGCCGACGTTCCAGTAAGGAACTGCACAAACAATTTATCCCAAGTTTGTAAAATTAACAATATTATTTGGCCTGCAATTCCCATAATTTTGCAAAATCTGAAAAGTCCGGTTTTATATTTATAAAGAAAATCTTTAGAAAATAAGAAATCCAAAAAATTGTAGAAAATCTTAGGAATATTATACAGGGTGATAGAGGACACTCTACTAAAAAAAATATTTAAAAAAATTTGTTTTCTAAATTCAAACCCTCGAGAGTTAGGCTTCCTCAAGGCATTTTTTTAATTTCCACCTTCACATAGCCATAGCTCCGAAAATATTGATTTTTCAGTTAAAATGGTGAAGTGATTTTTTAAAGAACGTGAAATAATCTACAAATTAGATTTAAACCTTTCATAGTCTAAAATCAACGGCTTTCGAGTTATGAATTAAAGTAAGTATAAAAATGTTGAAAATTTCAAACTTTATTTTCTTGTTTTTGTTTCAAATTTTGTATCTTAAACGAAACATTTTACACAAAATCTGATGCCCATTCCGGATAGGAAATTTTACGGACTACAACTTTTGTCTAATAAAAATTTTTGAAAAACCAATCCATTTCACAGAAAATCAGAAACAAGGCAGCTACAAAATGAAAAAATTTTTATTATATTTTGATTTTCTGTGAAATAGATTGGTTTTTCAAAAATATATACTAGACAAAAGTTGTAGCCCATTAAATTTGCTATTCAGAATGGGGCGCCAGTTTTTTTGTAAAGCCAAGAAAACAAAAAGTTCGAAATTATCCACATTTTGGTACTTACTTTAATTCAGAACTCGAAAGCCGTTGATTTTAGACAATAAAAGGTTTAAATCTAGTTTGTAGATTATTTCACGCTCTTTAAAAAAGTACCAAACCATTTTTACTGAGAAATGAATATTTTCCAAGTTATGGCCACATGTAGGTGGAAATTTAAAAAAATGCAAATTTTTGTTAAATATTTTTCTTAGAGAAATGTCCTCTAGCACCACTGAAATTATGTAAAGTGTATCCGGGGACACCCTGTACATCAGTGGTCGCTAACCTGCTGGTCCGTGAACCCCTGCTTTCAAATACTTGGAAGCTTAGGACTTCTTAACCCCTGCGTTTCTGAATGCAGCTCTGCTTAAAAGTTATATTTTCACCGTTCTAGGGTTCTATCTCCTTTTGATAAGTATATCCTTCATTAAAAAATCTAAAATAAAAACAATTATTTTTGAAATATTTAAAATTGAAAGTTACAACGTAAATTCAAATGTACACAATTTTCGTTTCAAATCCGTTAGCTCGCCGGTCCCAGTCCAATCCATATCGACTAGAATTTTCAGTACTGTATAAGAAAAAAATCATATATATCAATAAATTCTTTTATTTTCAAAATTGAAATCTGTTAAAGAGTATTTCCATGTATACGCATTTTTTACATTTAATTTGTAAAATATTGTATTACCTAGATAATAAAACATGAAGCAATTATGATTTTTATATTTCTTGAAATTGATTAGATTCCTATCGATGCTCATTATATTTTCATCAGTAGCATCTACATCACGCAATATCCTGGGCACTGCCACAGCAAAAAGATGTCTCAGATTCGATTTAAAATATATGATCTAATTAATATTTTTTCTGTGTATAATTGATTATATTGGAAATTATTTAAGTAATCTAAATGCTAATTATTATAAATATTTCATAAAAATCAGTAATATAGATATAGAAATATTCCAAAATTCCTATGTTAGCAATGTAAATTGTACGTTTTGAAGACGTGTTTTGTCATATAAAGATCGATTTTACAGCAAAACTTTTTAGAAAGTTTTTGTATCTATACATTTTTCCATTTTGTTGCATCGTTTCCGAGTTACGGTGACTTAAAAAACTCTGTAAAATACAAAAAATATTATCATCTATATCTCAGAAACGGCGCGACAAAATAGAAAAATGTATATAAATAAAATGTAACGAATGAAATTTGCAAACAAAAACTACTTATACATTTTTCTATTTTGTTGCACCGTTTTCGAGATACAGACGACAATCTATTTTAAGTCACTGTAACTCGGAAACGAAGTGACAAAATAGAAAAATGTATCGATACAAAATTGAAGATAATAAAATTTTCAATAAAAAATGTCTAAAAAGCTTTGCTGTAAAATCGACAAAACACGTATTCACTGTATGTGGAAAAATATTGTGATAGTAATAGGAAGTATAAAAATGTAGAGGATTAATAAATCAAGATCGTTTTTATTCACCTCAAGTCAATATAAATGTAATTGTACAAAAAAAGGAGCTGAATTTACATAACAATACGTAATAGTTTGACGAGAAACCAAAATATATTAAGGGATGCAATTATTTTTAAGTGGTCCAGTGTATTCTGTCGTCTATTGTACATAAATATTTTGTAAGATGTGAATATCTACATCGTAAAACTTATAAATTAAAAACCATTGTCCATTACCATAACAAGTACTTACTATTTTTTAATTAATCAGTAATAAAAAAGTCTGAGATCTTAACATCGCGATACAATAATTAATTATTAGTTATCATTATTTAAGTACCTAAAATAACAATTAAAATTTTCATACAATCACCAGTTCTTTTTGTTGTAATTAAATTGTTAAAGCGACAAAAAACAAATTTAAAATTACAATTAATTAGCGTAAGTTAAAGAGCACCCTTAGGCCACGACGCCTCCTCCTTTGCCTCCCTGTCATCACAACATAAATCCCTAAAACTTGCCACAAGTAATTACATTACAGGAAATTGAGAGCATTCACAACCTTAACGTTAATAAAAATTTAGAACAAACAATATAAAAACACAGATTACAAGCTGCATTCTTCAGTTTTTGAACCGAAGCCAATTTGTCAAAATTAATACAACAGCTTAAATAAATTAATTACGATTGACAGTTTCAAACATGATAATAATTACGTCGCTTTTTTTGAGTGGTTTAGTACATTTTTTTTGTAAAAATAGAAACTGCACAATTTATATTATATTCGTGCATTTGATAACGAGGGGCACCTGACACGTTAAAATAAAATAGTTTTCATGATTATTGCTATTTACAAAAAAGCCACAATTTCAAAAAAAAATAATAATTAGGACGGAAAAAACCAAAAATTTGGAGTGACCGACCGACTCCGTCATACAAATCCTAAGAGTTGTGCGATTCAAAATTTACAAAATTGTGGCCCGTTAAATAAAGTTGGTACAATAATTTAAATAAAATGTCAAACAAATTGCAGTTACTTCACTCTACTCGGATCACAATGGTTATATCACAAAAAATTAAATTGCTTAAATGAAAGTCGTTAAGGTTATGCAGTTTGAGTAAGGCGAATAGTAAGCACAAATTCTAAAACATTTTACTTCCTTCTTTTTATATATATAAAAAAAAAGGTTCAATGAATCGTTAAAGCACGAGAACTCCTACATAGTATATGTACATATTATAAAAATCTCAATTTGTTTAGGTTATATGATACAAAAATAAAACACTATGTAACATTAAATTTGCACAATTATCGATAACAGTAGTCGAGATAAAATCAAAACATGATGTCAGTTATATTATAGTTTGGCTGATGTACGGTTCTAATCTGCAAACGTGGGACTTCCGTCCTATTGCATAGTAAAAATCAATATTCTGTGTCGTGATGTTTTGTTTAAAATAATAAGTGAAAAAATATGGTCGATGTAAACGACTATGAAAAACTGCTGATGACGAAGGTCCCATTTTTGAAGACTACAAGCATATCTAGATAATACACACAAGTAAAACGGGTCAACTAATATTAAATTTAATAAAACAAAACATTTACAAATACTTAATCAAAATTTTGAATAAGAAAGCATTAATTATAGGACTGAGATCAACATGAGCGCATTAAAGTAAGGGTATGACGGGCGTGTGTGCGCGCACAATTTTTCATTTATTAATTCATTAGCGAGGTTTTGATGGGGAACACAAACAGATGATGCCAGGTACCAATGTGAGCCAAATCGATTATCAGATTTACATTTTTCTAGTGTGGTTTATTTTAAAAATGTATAAATGAGAGCACTGTTTTGTATTTAATGTAGCCAGGTACTGTAACAGCAAGGCGACAATGGCTAATACATTTATTTCTGTCGCTACCTGCAAACAAAATTAATTTAAAAAAATATTTTAAGGTCTATTACTACTAACAACTTACCTGTGATTGATAATACCATTCACAGGTTGCGACACGGTGGGCAGCATTTCCAATTCAACGAGAAGAGGAAAATGATCTGAAAAAACATGTGGATGTGGACAACCGACCACCTTATTCTCTTTTAACCACTCAGTCGATAAAGGTCCGAGAAGTCCCAACGGTGTCATTGTATTTTTCGAATAAAATATGTAATCAATAATTCCTTTAAAATCAAATCTGAAATACAAAATTAAATATTACTGCTGCCTCCATGAAGGCAATTTTGCTTTAGAAAGAAATTTGCTAGCAAGAGGAGACAGATTAAAACAAAATAAAAATATTCATTATTTGAAAAATAGGTATTCCCCCCGCGACTAATCCGAGAACTTATGAAAAATTCACATGTTTATGATTTTGTGGTATGTTAGGGTAGCTACAAGTGTAAAACCATATTTGTAGCTTCGAAAGACCTGTACTAACTTCGTGGTGCTCGAAAAACCACGACATTTTTCGACTAATTTCAGTTTTTGGCCCGAAACTCAAAAAGGGTGCTTCCTACGGGAAAAATTATTTTATCCTTTTTTGAAGCTGTGAATATTTCCTACAATTTCAGTCCACTCCCAAGTTTTTACGTCCAATAGATCCCAAGATACAGAACCTCAAAAATTAAATTTTTTTCCAAAAAGTTCAAAATTTCAGTTTTTGATGTCTGTCGGGCTAAATATTGGCTGTATTACTCATTCTGCGAGAAAATTCATTGAATATGAACTTTTAGAGCAGTGATTTAACTTGAATTTAAGTACCGAATAAAGTCTGTAGAGCTAACAGGTATCTTGTTATCTTAGAAAAACAAAATTGGGAAATACATTATCTACACATTTAACCACAATGGGAAGAATGTGGTAGTTGTTTGAAACAATGCGTCTCTCTCTATGCTGCCTCTTCTTGCAGTGATATAATTTTCGTGGAGTCTACACTCATCAAAGTGGCTCAAGAAAAACTCCTCCTCAAAAACTGAAATTAGTCGAAAAATTTCGATGTTTTTCGATCAACACGAAGTTAGCACAGGTCTTTCGAAGCTGCAAACATGGTTTTACCCTACTGGTACGTACCGCAACCCTGCTTGTTTTAAATATTTTACAATCGCGTCGCCGAAACTAGAGTTTCAAATTTAAAACAAAATTGGAGATTCATCTGAAACTTAAAACTGATGATTTTAGTTCCGTCCCGTAATATAACGAGAAAGATAGGAAATTCCGGAACCAATTTTCTTCTTTACTTTATTCTCAACTAGGATGCTTTTAACAGTCAAACTTGTAATGTTTTTTCACTAAAAGTAAAAACAAAACTGTATAAAAGTTTGACTGCCCCGACCTGTCGGCTGAAATAAATCAGATATTTACATACATAAAATTCCAAATCCTCGCTCACCGACTCATCACGAAATCTTCCGTTTCCCGTTTAGCAAAAAAGCTGAAATTTTCATCGAGCATCAATCAACGCGTAAAACATAAATATTAGTTTGTTCTGTAAAAATTCGATGATTAATGAATTACCAACAAAAAACTTACAAATTTTGATGCCAAATAAAATTTAGGTTGTATATACCGCAAAGTTGAATCCCGACCCGTTGAACGGTCAGACTTTCCGCCCGAAGCCGACCGTATCGGTTAGTAGTGAATAAACCAAAAGAAATACTCCCCCTCCAAGAAATCTACCTAAGCTATAGAAAAATTAAACGAAAAAAAATTGACAAACGGCGACTGTTAGAAATTCATTAATGAAACTTACGTGTAATTAGTGTATGGCATGATATCTTCGCTGTAAGCTGATGCTAATTTAAAGGAATGTGAAAATTCATTGGATTTATCACAGCCCGAAATCTTATCAAGACACTGTTTGTAACTCAAATCTTTAAAGTCCTTATGATCCAAAGAGACTCTTCCAGATGTTAAAAATTCAGTGACGCCGGAATCTGGCAAGGAATTAAAATCCCCGCACAAAACTAATTGTATATTTCCGGCGTCAATGTTAGAACTATCGGAAGATTTCAAAACCTGAGCCGCATCATCCAAAATAGCTTTCAATTCTTGACCCAACATCATTGTTTGTATTAATTTAACATCGCAAAATTCTGGATCCCAATGTATATGTGCCGTACAAACTAGTAAAGGTTGTTGAACTAACATGGTGTCAGGTGGAACTAAAAAAAGCATTCAACAAAGTGAACTAAAATCAAGCGAAGCTTACCATTTTCCCATGCACTTTCAGTTGTTTGTAAAAGAGCGGCTAATCCTATGTTATCTTTTGGCATCACCCTATTCAACATGTGATCTAACCCATCGGCGTTGGCCATGGCCAACTGATTGAACTCCACTAAATGCTCCTTAATCAAAGTAAACCTAAAAAATTCAAATTAAAGAAATTCAGTTTTTGTATTTTCTCTGCTCACTTTAACGTTCGGTAAAAAATGGCACAACCATCCACGTGCTTCCTTTCGTTTTCTGCCATAGTTTTTGCCCTAGATTTTGGTGAAAAAATTCCGTCGTAGCCTTCCTGTTTTAACTCGGGCAAAAAGAAGGTGTAAAATTGATCCATCTCTACTTCTTGCAAATTAATAATGTCGGCGCTGTAGTGCCTTATCTCATCCAAAATCCCTTTTTTTCTATATTCCCAACTAAGTGCCCAACTTGGACAGTAGCTGTACATTTGTCTTGTTGCATATTTGTCACACAGTACATTGTAACACATCACAGTAAAAATACCTGCGAAAGTGTTTTTGCATTAAAATTCAATAGGAAAGCAGAAAGGAACTTACATGTAGAACGATTCCTTGTGGGTCTTGTAAGAGGAATCCATGGTCGTTGAGGTGGAGGTTGGGCGGTAACTAGAAAGAAAAAAAATCGTTATGGTTTGTTTCATTTCTGGAACCAAAGGGAGTATTCGACAATTCTAAATGGCACCCGGCTACTTAAATTATTATCAATTGCAAACTTAATTGTAATACAAGTATTTGCAAAAATTACAGTTTACAGGAATTGCTTTGAAATTTAGGGTACAGTTAAGCAATTAATTTTTTGCACTGCAGTATTACACCAAGACAGGTGTAATAAATGCACCTGTAGAGGTGTAAAAGTACATAGAAGGACAGTGTATAAGCACGAATTTTTCGTTTTTTGCCAATTTAATAGGATGCGTGATGTATACAAGGAACAATTTTTTCTAAATTACTTTAAAAATTCGCCATATGAACACTTGTGCATTACTTTTTTGAAACCTTGATATATTGAAGAATCTGTGAGGTCAACTACATTCTTAATAAACAATGTGTACGTTCTAATGTAATAAACTAAGCAAAGGTGTGTCTAAAGAGAGCTCAACCTAGAATTATTATTAAGAAGTAAAAAAAATGGACAGCAAATAATACAATAATGCGATTTCCGGAGATTATTGTTACGAACGACAAAAATTACAGTTGGTTGATCTTAAAAATTTGCATACATATTTAATAAGTTGCTCATACAATGTGTGACCACGCATCGCAACTATACACATTGTCTGAGTTTTTTTTTTTGGTAAATTTCCAACAATAAGCCAATTATTGTAATTGCAAGCACAAAGGCGAAAAAACCAACCCACTTCTCTAAAGAAGATGAAAATAAGCAAAAACGTAAACAAAGAATTACTCGAAGTGGGGGAGGTCCCCAAAAGCTCCGAACTGATACAGGGCAAATGTCAACTTTTACTGTTACTCGTGATAATTTGTCTCGAGCTATTTCCTCAATATTACACAACCAATTAAAATGTGCACGAATATTAGTCTAATGCAACTCAAAATTTGCGACGTTACGAAATATGTATGTATCTAATTTAAGATACTTGCTACATAACGAGAATTTAAATTAAAAAATGTTTGAGAAATTCGTCAGACCTACATAAAGAAAGTAGTGGAGAAAACGAACAAATAAACGAATGCAACAGCATTAAAATTTCTGGGTCACGGTTACGACGAGTGGATGATTTTTATTGCTCGAGTGGTCCAAGGAACAAGTTTTCAAAATTTGTCCCGCAAGATTTTTTTTGCAAAAATAAATGCCCAATTAAAGTATGATATTCACAATTCGGTAATTTACTTTGCACCAGCAAGCGAGAAATGAAGTCGAAAAGAAAGCTAAGAAAAACTGAGGTGTCACATCAAGTGTGACGCTAACGAACGAAATTTGATTACTTTTAAACCTGAAGCCTTTCACCGTTAAGAAGTAATTACCTAGAGGTAAGATAAAAATTTGTAATGAACGATGCACTCATGTAGATGAGAAAATTAATCAGCGAGTTTTTTGCTCACGTCTCCAAAAAATCATATTTGCAGCTTCGCTGAACAAAGAACAAAAAATTATACAAAAAGGAAAATGCGATACCAGCATGCAACTACCCTTGTCGCCGCAACCCTCGAGGTCCGGACGCCAAACGAGCGAATTCATTGTTAGAAATAAACTACACAAGTGAGGCAACATTTAAAAGCGCACGAATTAATGTTTTGCCAACAATGAAGCCGCACCTGTGTACACGGATGATTTCCTAATTATTAAATACCTAGCTATTTATACAAAAGGTTAGAAATTTAATTGTCAGGCAAAATTTCAAAATTGATATTTTCAAAATTTAAACTTGACATAAATTCCACATTTCAAGAAAATCGTGGCTCCTCTATTTGAAATGCAAAGCAACTTGGTTAAGTGTATCACTTACAAACTTTCTATTCTTATTACGACGACGTCGTCGTGACTAGAAAGTGAAGATCAAAGTAGTGATTTATTCGTGACCAAAATCGTAGAATATGCTGAAATGGACAATAAAATAGTTGCGCCTATAAGGGAACACACCACAAGGAAAAGACAATTTTGCAATACCAAATTTATGATTCACCTCTCAGTACTTTGCTATTTTGTAGTCACAAAGCGCAGTTTTCACATACAAAAATTTAGTTGGGCAAAATTTTAAATCCGTAATTCAATTAAAATTCGTTATCGAGAAACCTCTATTGGCATCCAGAGATACAGATCAACACAGTATGGGAACCACCGGAACGCAGCGCCGTTCCGCTTCGTAAAAAAATAATTTATAAAGCATTCCATGTTCGTGAAAGCAAGCAGAAAAATTGTTTTTTTAAGCTTCAAAAAGATTTGACTCGATGTCATTCAATTTTCAAACTTCCAGTTTCACTTTTTACGAATGCAGTTACTTTACTTTAGTGCCGCTCGTTGCAGCCAGTAGAAGTAACGTTGATTAAATAATTTGATAATTTTTTTACATTAGAAAAAAATAAACGGAAAAAGGAAAAGTTGCCTCGAAACACAAAAAAATATTAAAATTAAATTATGAACCTGAGCAAAGTTTTATTATTCTTAATTTAATCTGTTTACTTTTTATGCTTTGATTCAATACACAAACAATGCCTGAGGGCCTGGGACTCACTTGTATCTCACCTTTTCTTTTTTTTTTAGGATTAAAAGTTGATTTTTAATCTCTTGGCGGTATATATGGGTCATTCTACCAAATAAAATCACTGTTACGGGGGGTCCCCCGCTGATTTTGTTCAAACTTTGTGAATATGATCTCCAAATTATAAAAAACATTTCCTGAAAATGTTACTGCCTTGTCAGAATCATGTTAACAAATGCTCCAATCAAAAGCGATGTTTCTGCTGATCTACCAATCCAAAGGCTCCCGTTCGTTAACATTAACATGATTCTGACTGGGCAGTTAGTCCTTAATAAGCAGCCATTTTGAAGTTACAGAGTAGCGCTACAACCCAGGGTGGGTTTTGGCTAACCACTTCATTTTATGAAGGGTTTTCGGCTCGAACGCACTTAAGCATCAGACTGTATTTAAATTAAAATTTTTTCATTAATTTATTTGAAGTAGAAAACTTTTTTAGAAAAATTAGAAAAAGGCAGTATTTTCTAGGAAAAATTCTCAGCTTTTCAATGAAAATATTCATTGTTTGTCATACGTAACAGGAAATCCTTTAAAATTCAATCAAAATGGAAAAGACGATTTTTCTCACAGTTAAAGTTAAAATTGCAGAAAGTTTACATTTTATTTTTTTTTTATTTGATTGAATTTAAACAAAAAATATGCATATCGTGAAAATAACATATTTTGTTGGAAAAACTCTCAGCTCTGAAAAAAATATCGAATTTGAAGTAACACGCGCCGCACAATGAGAAAAATCGTTTTTCCCACTTTAATGGGTTTTCTGCTACGTGTGACAAAAAATGAATATTTTGATTGAAAAGCTGAGTTTTTCCTAGAAAAAACTGTTTTTTTCCAATTTTTCTAAAAGTTTTCTACCTCAAAACAATTAATGAAAAATCTAATTATTAAAATTAAACAATAATTAATTAAATTTAAACAAAAAAATATGCCCATCCTGAAAATGACATATTTTGTAGGAAAAACTCTCAGCTTTCAGAAAAAAATATCAAATTTGAAATAACACGCGCCGCACAGTGAGAAAAATCGTTTTCTCCACTTTAATTGAATTTTAAAATGTCTTCTGCTACGTATGACAAAAAATGAATATTTTCATTGAAAAGCTGAGAGTTTTTCCTAGAAAATACCGTCTTTTTTCAATTTTTCTAAAAAAGTTTTTTACTTCAAAAAAATTAATGAAAAATTTAATTATTAAAATTAAACAATAATAACACAGGCCAATAAAACAAAAACTTTTTTCTGCGGTCTTGGGTTTTGCAGTGAATTTGGATGCACTAATGTAATAATGTACTCGGCACATAGTTATTTTGTTCAAATTGACTCTAGTTCTCATGTTAAGAGGGGGGGGGGGGGTAAAGTTAATTTTCAGCAAAATCAGCATATTTCGATAATTTTTTTTGACGAAACTATTAATATATATTTATTGCTATAATTACTACATAATAAAGTGAAATTTGAAGAATATACTGTGAAATTTTTATTAATTTTTATGAAGAAATGAGCCATTGACAGCGAATCTCCGCGGACATCTCAAAAAGAAATTTTCATTTTATTTTCGATATAAAAAGGATGGCTTTATCTTAAAAACTGGAATCAATTCGACAAATCTAAAATTTTTTTTGAATTCAGGAGACCATAATTACCCAAAATAGACGCATAAAGCTCACACCTCAGAATTACTCTTTCCCTATGTGGTCTTTGAATATATTAAATTTTTTTTTCATTTTATTTTCAATATAAAAGGGTTGTCTTTATCTCAAAAACTTGAGTCAATTCGATAAATATGAAATTTATTTTGAATTCAGGTGACCATAATTACCCAAATTTGACTCATAAACCCCACACCTCAAAATCACTGTTCCTACTATGTAGTCTTTGAATATTTTAGTTTCATTTTATTTTCAGTATAAAAGGGTCGTCTTTATCTCAAAAACTGGAGTCAATTTGACAAATCTGAATTTTTTTTTAATTCAGGTGACCATAATTACCCAAATTTGACTCATAAACCCTACACCTCAAAATCACTGTTCCCACTATGTAGTCTTTGAATATTTTAGTTTCATTTTATTTTCAGTATAAAAGGGTCGTCTTTATCTCAAAAACTTGAGTCAATTCGACAAATATGAAATTTATTTTGAATTCAGGAGACCATAATTACCCAAAATTTACTCATAAACCCCACACCTCAAAATCACTGTTCCTACTATGTAGTCTTTGAATATTTTAGTTTCATTTTATTTTCAGTATAAAAGGGTTGTCTTTATCTCAATAACTTGAGTCAATTCGACAAATCTGAAATTTTTTTTGAATTCAGGAGACCATAATTACCCAAATTTGACTCATAAACCCCACACCTCAAAATCACTGTTCCTACTATGTAGTCTTTGAATATTTTAGTTTCATTTGATTTTCAGTATAAAAGGATTGTCTTTATCTCAAAAACTGGAGTCAATTCGACAAATCTGAGTTTTTTTTTGAATTCAGGTGACCATAATTACCCAAATTTGACTCATAAACCCTACACCTCAAAATCACTGTTCCCACTATGTAGTCTTTGAATATTTTAGTTTCATTTTATTTTCAGTATAAAAGGGTCGTCTTTATCTCAAAAACTGGAGTCAATTTGACAAATCTGAATTTATTTTTGAATTCAGGAGACCATAATTACCCAAAATCGACGCATAAAGCTCACACCGCAGAATTACTCTTTCCCTATGTGGTCTTTGAATATATTAAATTTTTTTTTTCATTTTATTTTCAATATAAAAGGGTTGTCTTTATCTCAACAACTTGAGTCAATTCGATAAATATGAAATTTATTTTGAATTCAGGTGACCATAATTACCCAAATTTGACTCATAAACCCCACACCTCAAAATCACTGTTCCTACTATGTAGTCTTTGAATATTTTAGTTTCATTTGATTTTGAGTATAAAAGGGTCGTCTTTATCTCAAAAACTGGAGTCAATTTGACAAATCTGAAATTTTTTTTGAATTCAGGAGACCATAATTACCCAAATTTGACTCATAAACCCCACACCTCAAAATCACTGTTCCTACTATGTAGTCTTTGAATATTTTAGTTTCATTTTATTTTCAGTATAAAAGGGTCGTCTTTATCTCAAAAACTGGAGTCAATTTGACAAATCTGAATTTATTTTTGAATTCAGGAGACCATAATTACCCAAAATCGACGCATAAAGCTCACACCGCAGAATTACTCTTTGCCTATGTGGTCTTTGAATATATTAAATTTTTTTTTCATTTTATTTTCAATATAAAAGGGTTGTCTTTATCTCAAAAACTTGAATCAATTCGACAAATATGAAATTTATTTTGAATTCAGGAGACCATAATTACCCAAATTTGACTCATAAACCCCACACCTCAAAATCACTGTTCCTACTATGTAGTCTTTGAATATTTTAGTTTCATTTTATTTTCAGTATAAAAGGGTCGTCTTTATCTCAAAAACTGGAGTCAATTTGACAAATCTGAATTTATTTTTGAATTCAGGAGACCATAATTACCCAAAATCGACGCATAAAGCTCACACCGCAGAATTACTCTTTGCCTATGTGGTCTTTGAATATATTAAATTTTTTTTTCATTTTATTTTCAATATAAAAGGGTTGTCTTTATCTCAAAAACTTGAATCAATTTGACAAATATGAAATTTATTTTGAATTCAGGAGACCATAATTACCCAAATTTGACTCATAAACCCCACACCTCAAAATCACTGTTCCTACTATGTAGTCTTTGAATATTTTAGTTTCATTTTATTTTCAGTATAAAAGGGTCGTCTTTATCTCAAAAACTGGAGTCAATTTGACAAATCTGAATTTATTTTTGAATTCAGGAGACCATAATTACCCAAAATCGACGCATAAAGCTCACACCGCAGAATTACTCTTTGCCTATGTGGTCTTTGAATATATTAAATTTTTTTTTCATTTTATTTTCAATATAAAAGGGTTGTCTTTATCTCAAAAACTTGAATCAATTCGACAAATATGAAATTTATTTTGAATTCAGGAGACCATAATTACCCAAAATTGACTCATAAACCCCAGACCGCAGAATCACTGTTGCCCTGTGTAATTAATTGAATTTCAACAAAAAAATATGTCCATCGTGAAAATGGAAATTGTAGGAAACTCTCAGCTTTCAGGAAAAAATATCAAATTTGAAGTAACACGCGCCGCACAGCGAGAAAAATCGTTTTTTCCATTTTAATTGAATTTTAAAGGGTCTTCTGCTACGTACGACAAAAAACTAATATTTTCATTGAAAAGCTGAGAGTTTTTCCTGAAAGACACCGTCTTTTACCAATTTTTCTAAAAAGAGTTTTCTACTTCAAAAAAATTAAAAATTTTTTTTTAATTCGAAAAATCATAACTTCAAATTGGTTGCATATTAAGCACTAACATTTTCAGGAAATTCTCTTTATAATGTGAAGAACATATTCACAAAGTTTGAAAATATCGGCGGGGGTCGCCCAGTAAAAGTGATTTTATTTGGTGGAATGACCCATATACTCTATTTCTGATTTTCGAGATTCAAGTGCCACGGTTCCTCCCGCAACCAGAGAGAAAATACCCAATACTTTAAATCCCATAGTTTTTACGGCCGATTACGGTGCCAAAGTCATAAAAAAAAGGAAAAATTACCAATTTATAAAATTATTTTACCGGAATTGGTGCCTGCTCAAGTCGTATACCAAATATAGTTGAGCAATTCGTTACACATACAATAGGTGACACACTTCCCAACATACAAAAAATGTATCATTAGCAAGAGTTTATGATGCAAATTGGTTTAGCAAATAGCTATAAAAATAATAGTTAGTAATTACACAAAGATAGCTTAGTCATGTACATTTTTCAACATACATAAATATTTAACTTTGTCGGATAGTCGGATCACGGTCAAGGTGAGTAATTGACAAAATTCGTAACATCAACAAAAAGTAGATGATTATTATTATTATATAAAATGGATTAAATTGTAAAAATATTGTTAAGGGTCGGCCTTGATTATTAAATTTAATTGTAATTATTGTAAAAGCCCCTCGCAAAAAATCGAAAAACAACAATACGATTATGTAATTTAAACTAAGAACAATGACAAACATGTAAACAAAATAAATTCAATGTTATGGTTGTAATAATAAATTAGGTAATTTAGCATAAAAATACCATAAGCAACCACAAACTGCGGTTTAAAATCTAATGTAAATTTTTTGGCCGGTTTTGGTAACTTTGGTTTTTACAATCAATAAGCAACCAAATACCAAATACAATAATATGTTTTATTTTATGAGTACACCTGGTACGATAAACAATAATTGCAAAAATTAAATAAAACTGGATCTGGAAATATACCCCGAGGGACGTGGCTCGATGGGTCTATGCTATGCATACAATAACAATGATTAAAATGGTCGTCAATAAAACTTGACGAGTTTTAATGAAAAAGCATCGGCGGACGGATTACTAATATTCAATTTAATTCATTCAGGAGAGATCATAACAATAAAATTTTAGACGATTACACTTGAAAAATAAATCATAATACATAGGTGAGGCATGTCTTTTGCGGTCGCTCACCGTCGTCGATCTCTCGAAGGTGACTTGCAAACTAATGATTATCCCCGAGCCAAACAATGTGCATCCATTGATTATTAATCAATTTTATGTAAATCGTATTAACAAAAACGTGTATTAAATTTTACGTTTCATTTTATCCATCTCCCAGACTTACCGGCACAATCCCACTGAAACATTGCAAATCTGAAAAAGTGGTTTGTACAATGCAATTATCGCACCCAAAACCTTTCGTAATCGAAATTATCTCACGAAACTATTTCATCGTAGTACAGAAACGCAAGAATTTTTTCTAAATCCGCACATAATACCCCATTATAAATTTCTCTCACAAACTACTAATTACATTCTAAATCCTGCAAGTGTTATGAAATGATTGTTGTGATTGCAAAATATTTCAATAAACTTGCAACTTTCTAAAGCGGTCTTGCAAATTAACATTTTAACATTTAAAATCACTTGTTTTCAATAAATACATGCAAATCTTTCAATAATGTAATTCGAAAAAAATGTCAACCATTGATGCAACTTGTTCTGATCACTTTTCTTATGATTTATCATAAGAGAGCATAAAACATGCATTATGTTTTCTCCTATGATGAATTATATAATGTTAAGTTCCCTTTAATTAATTGAGTTCAATCAACCGGAAAAATGAAAAATATGAGGCGAAAAATTTCTCTGCTTACATTTTCCTTTCATATTACATTTCATTATTACAGTTCCTCATAAAACCAAACACATTACATCATGTAAAAGCTGATACTTGAGAAGCTTTTACGATATTCTAGTGGTCAAGTTCAGCTATGAAATCGGAAGACGATTAACAACAAAAGTTGGATGTGATCTTTAAGAAGATATAAAACGTCGATAAAGGTAACCATAAATGATTAAATGAACCATTAATATTTTTATATCCCAGGGTGAACCGATAAAAAATTCTTTACAACATGAAGAATGAGGAAGAATAATTTAACATTTTTTTTTTAGAAAATCTGCCCACTATTTTAATGGATCCAAAATGCACAGTGCTAGAAAACCAACAAAGCATAACTCCTAAAAACATCATCGTTACCGAACACAAGAAATTAATTACAAGTTTTAAAATTCAACAATTTAATTTCACTTTAATTACGAGAAAGTACAATTGAAGACTTTTGTTCCAGGCAACAAAATTAATTTCCAATTATGCTATTTGGTACTACTCGTATAGCCAGGGCCCATTTTATCATTAGGCGATAAAAATCAAAATCGGGCCGTCAGCTAGTACTTTATAAAATTTGAAATTGGGAAAGCAAATACTTTTCTGTTGTTTTCTAGAAAATTTTTTGACTCGACTACGCCACGTTAAAAATTCAAAATTTCACTTTTTTTCTAGTAACATAAATAGCTATTATTAAAGTCACTGTCGATATTACTTGAGAATCAGACTTACAGAGGATAAAGTCTTTAATTTATTTATGGAAAAATAAACGCCTTTACAAATTAATATTCCTTGACTGGCTGGAAAGCCCGTCCGTGGAAGGGCAGCTCGACGGTGGGTCTCTTTCAAACGATATAATAATATCTAAGCAGTTAATTTCGTTTTCCTCTACTGGGGGATTCCCCGTTTTTCTATATTTTCAAATTAACGTAAAAACTTCTTTCCTCGCGAAATTTGAAAAATTATAAATTCCCTATCTTCTGCAAGTATTCTAAAAGAGTGGAAATCCTGGGATATGTACTGGAGGGTGTTCCACACCCCCCAGACCCCCCGGTTTAAAATTTTGGCTTTATATTTTTATAATTAACTTACAAAGTTGCTGCTAAACTCCACGAGCATAAATATGCTTTCCAAGTTTTAATTTTTTCTGTCCGAAGGTTAAATTTCCCTCACTTTTACTTAAAAATTCAAATTTCCCAGTTAGTCCTAATCGTAGTTAGTTTAATCAATTTTTCGGTTGGTAAAATTATAAAATATATTGCAGGATTTCCACTCTTTTAGAATACTTGGAGAAGATAAGGAATTTATAATTTTTCAAATTTCGCCAGGTAAAATCGGAAAATTTGAATTTTCAAGCAAAAGTGAGGGAAATCAGAGTGGTTTGTTTTCACCAAAAAATGACACGCTGTAGCAGGAGCAGCAGCGTGCTGGGATTTTATATATCAGGATGCTTCCTTGCTCCCCGCATTCGTTTATGCAAAAAGCTGGATGAAAAGGGTAAATGAGGCTGTAAAGGGGGGTAAATGATTATTTACGGATAAGAATTTAGATATAATTTCCTATCTTCTCCAAGCATTCTAAAAGAGTGGAAATCCTGGGATATGTACTGGAGGGTGTTCCACACCCCCCAGACCCCCCGGTTTAAAATGAGGCTGGGAAGGGAGGTAAATGATTATTTACGGATAAGTATTTAGATATAATTTCCTATCTTCTCCAAGTATTCTAAAATAGTGGAAATCCTGGGTTATGTACTGGAGGGTGTTCCACACCCCCCAGACTCCCCCGGTTTACAATTTTGGTTTTATATTTTTATAATTAACTTTCAAAGTAATGCAGAAAGTTGATGCTAAACTCCACGAGCATAAAATATGCTTTCCAAGTTTTAATTTTTTCTGTCCGAAGATTAAATTTCCCACATTTTTACTTAAAAATTCAAATTTCCCAGTTAGTCCTAATCGTAGTTAGTTTAATCAATTTTTCGGTTGGTAAAATTGAAAACCGGGGGGTCTGGGGGGTGTGGAACACCCTCCAGTATATATTGCAGAATTTCCACTCTTTTAGAATACTTGGAGAAGATAAGGAATTTATAATTTTTCAAATTTCGCCAGGAAAAATCGGGAAATTTGAATTTTCAAGCAGAAGTGAGGGAAATCAAAGTTTTTTTTTCACCAAAAAATGATACACTGTAGCAGGAGCAGCAGCAGCGTGCTGGGATTTTATATATCAGGATGCTTCCTTGCCCCCCTCATTCGTTTATGCAAAAAGCTGGATGAAAAGGGTAAATGAGGCTGGGAAGAGGGGTAAATGATTATTTACGGACAAGTTACGCATAAGAATTAAGATATATTTCTCAAAGATTTAGTAATTTTGTTGAAATTAGCGGGGGGTAACTCTGTTACCCCCTTTATTTGTTCTTGTAATATATCAACTACAATATTAATTTCCAAAATTCATTCAAACGTCATATTTTAAAATATTTAATTTCGAAAATTGTGGTTGTCCGCATTTTGAAGGCACAAAACAATAGGTGTAAACCGGGGGGTCTGGGGAGTATGGAATACCCCCCAGTGCACGTTTTTATTTTATTCCCAAATCGCTACGCTTAACACAACAAACTAGACTACATCATCAACTTAACCTCTCAACTTCGGGTTCAATGGGCCTAGGGCCCAACCCAGTTAAAAATAGGCCCTGCGTATAACCAAATTTTGATTTTTAGCAAATAAGCTTCCTCGGGAGCCAATATTTCCTCTTCATTCACTTCTGTCTTCTTCTGCCATTAAAGTCAAGATTAAGTTATTTATTTCTCGTGGCGTTTGTAAACGCCTTTTTTATCAATTTGAATTGTACAGTGATGCTAGCTAATTGCGCAAAATTACAAAACGTCGAGTGGGAACAAGTCACGAGCTAACAAACTGTGGAGGTGTTAAAATGAACACGGCATTGTGATATGTAATTGTTTTCTCTAGTAAAGGTTCGCAATAATTTCCGATAATTCATCACTGTAAAAGTCTCTTGAAACGAGAGCTAATGCACGAATCCCGAGTTGAAAGATCCCTTTTAAAAATTACAATTTAAACACTGCAATCTCAATTTTATTGCACGGCGTGGTTTACCAGCGGTTACCTCCGTTTTATGTTCC
This sequence comes from Cantharis nigra, assembly GCA_958510845.1. Lineage (NCBI taxonomy): Eukaryota > Metazoa > Arthropoda > Insecta > Coleoptera > Cantharidae > Cantharis > Cantharis nigra. Next base: position 43,416,903 of record OY294030.1, on the reverse strand, counting down.
ACTTTATGTTTCTTTCTTTAGTACCACAGTTCTTTTAATTTGTTGTTCCAATACCACTTCAAGTCTGAGAATAGAAATCCCTCCCTCCCCCCCTAGCATTTCCAACTTCAAATACAAAAAAAATGAATCCGAATTTTGAGAAACTTTCACTAAACCAAAAGTGAATCAATTCAAGGTTAAGCATATCCGAAAAAATTGAATTTGAATCTTCTCTGCAAGTTCAAGGTAGGATACGCAACCGAAAATGTTAAATTTCGGTCGTTAAAAAATTGGAATCTTTGGACACTTAGTCTCAAGGACCAAACAAAAAAAATAGAATAAAACATTCAATTCGAGTCGATTTAAGTATATTAACTTATTTTTTGTGTCTGTAAAACAGGTTGCTGCGGTATTAACATATTAAATTGTGCTACCACTTGGCAAATTATTTATCGGCAATTTGTTTAGTTTCTCGAGTTGAAATTTTGCTATAAGCCTATATAATTGGACAGTCATAGAAGTGTAACTCCTATCATTACTTTCTCGTACTGCAAGAATAATGGAGAAAGTTTCATTTATTACTATCATTTTGATAATTTGATACTTTAATAATCGGGTAAACAAACAATTTGAGAAATTTCTAAAATAAATTAAAGAAGATAATTTTGTAATTTGAAAAAAAAACCATTTAATTTGTTAAAATAAAACAAGAAAGTGGTAAGAAAGTTGCTCATCCTACATCTGCCGATTAGAAAGCGTGTCGGGATGAAAATTAACTCTTGGAGTTCCATCCTCTGGGATCGAATTTTCCTTTCCGAGTACAACGACTTCGATTAAATTTAATAGCATCGAAAGATTTATTTTATTGCCGAATATTAAAAAACAGCAGGACCAAAAATTAATGAGAACCAATTTACTTGGCAGAGTGACACAATTTTTTAATGGCGCCGCGCCGGTTTCCAAAGTCAAAAACCGGCGATGAAAAAATTGTGATAATCAAAATAACGACCAACAATCGTTTAGGTAAATTAATGAACTCGGATAAAAATTTAAATAGTTCGGCTAGAAAAAGCAATAATTAATTTGGAAAGATTCGAGTGGAAAAATGGACAGCGGTCCGGTGCTTAAACCCATTAAGAAGTTGTTTTTGTATTCGGATTAAAATAATCCAACCGAGTCGATAACTTTTGGAAAATAAATTTCAGTTTTGCCCTTGAAAATGAGTAAACTTTTCCGTTTATTAGCGTTGGCAAACGTGTCGAGAATGTAAAAAAATCCACGATGGGAAAAAATAAAGCTGCTGGAGAGATACGATCAAATTGCAAAATACTCGGAAAAGTTTTGTCCTATTATCGCGTGTATAATCAAACGGCTGGAAAAATATAAATAGGTAAATAATGTTATAATCGCGATAAAAAAGTTCCTCTAGAACAGTGTAACCATAAAATAGACGCTTTCAGTTTCAGTAACAAGTCAACGTTGCTTGGTGCATGTAAGAGAAGCGCTTTAATTGCACACTTGATTTAAATCGGCTGATCATCGATAATAACAGTTCGGAACCAATAAAGTAAAGAATGTAATTGAACAGTCTAGTGCGATTGCAGATAGGGATTAATATATGGGCAGTGCCAGTCATCACCGGGCTGAAAAATGTTACGACTTATCACGTTTCTAACCCTCATCGATTTATATGAGGACTACCTTCCTACTTTGTTCATCCTCTCGCACATCTTTCAGTCAAATTTTTAATTCAATTTTAGTTTTGATTCGAAAAACGCCAGTATTTTTGTATCACCCCCAAGTAGCCATTACTGAATCATCTAATTTTTTTTATTTTTCGGCTAGTGAAACCTTTCTTGTTGGCAGTTCAGTTCAAAAGTTACTAAAAAAACTACCTCGCATAGCGGGAAAAGTCGTAGAACGTTAAGAAGCCGATTGCTTCTCGATTTCCAAGGTTGAATAGCCTAAAGGCCGACTTTAGGGGTCTTAGATAGGCAACTAAAAAATTAACCAATGAGATGCCTTATTTAGCGTGACAGATTAAAAGATTGTAAGAGTTACGGAGTGATTTAGACGCTTATTAATATTAAAATTTTATAAAATAATAATTGCATAAGATTTCATCTACAATCATCAGCCATTTGACTATATTATTTTATCTTATATGGAAAATTTATTATCCCAGACGTTCATTTTTTATTGATGATTATAATCATATTTCATAGGAATATCATAAATGACGTGGGGTCATTTTTTATGGCAAGGAAAAAGTTTCTATATCTAGCTAGTTTTCCAGTAAAAAAATAATGATTATATAACGATAAATATATTTGAATATTAATTTAATTAAACAACTACTAAAAAAATCAGACATTAATATTTATGATTTTACTAAATTAATAGGTTAAATAAACAATTAAAATCATAATTATTTTAGATACTGGTATATAATTTAATATTTTACCATTCTTTTTACTTCTGTATTTTAATCCAACTTGAAAATTACGGATCTAATAAAAGAATTGCTGCATCTATTTACGTCGAGTACACGCCACGTCAACATAATGAGCAATTCACTGATTTTTATGTGAAAAACCTCGGGCTGCGCTTTCCTGCAATCCAAAGTCAAAAATAAAAACTTCATCGAAAAATCCTTGCTCGAACTCTATTTTCTCAGTGCTGCTATAGTCCAGTCAAATTAGGATTTCACCTGGAAATAATTCCCGGGAGCGAATTTATTTTTTTAAACTTAAGGAGGGTTGTTTGGTAGTGTAAATCTCGATTTTCGGGAAAATCCCCCAATGCGTTTTTATGTTGTCTTGTTTTTCAAATATGCAAAAATGATAATACTGAAAATAGGGTAAAAAAACATTTTTTCTCAATTATCTCGTTTATTATCATGTTTATCGTAAAAATGGTAATATCAATTACGTAGAGAATTTAATTTCCTTCAACTTTAGTCTTTACTATTATTACCCTAGGATCAATACTTTAAGACTTATATTGAATTCAGGTGAGGATTTTTATTTATTTTCAGTTATCTCGTTTATTATCATGTATATCGTAAAAGTTGTTATAAGCAATTGGGTAGGAAATTTTATTTCTTTCAACTTTTCCCAGGAAATACGTAATATTGGAGCAATATTACGGTATCCCCAGGGAATACAGTATGAGTTTTCCTTGTCCGCAATGTAATTTTTAACATTTTTAAAAGATGATTTCTTAAAATCCAAACCGCAAAAAGAGTTAAAAATTCACCAACACTTAAAAAAACTATCTTCTTTTGATTCCATCTAAAAAAAACTTTTGATCACCAGTGAACGCAAACTCTACCCAAGCACCTTAAAAGTGATTAGATTATGTAAAAAAGATAAGTAGGCGAAGGTAAAAACAATTGCAATAAAGTGAAAATTGTAATTGATCCTTTAGCGTAAAAATGGTCAAGACCAAATTTGAAAGAAATTAAATTCTCTGCGTAATTGCATATTATCATTTTTACGATATAGGCACATGATAATAAACGAGATAACGGAAAATAAACAAAAATCTACTCCCGAATTCAATATAAATCTGAAAGTATTGATCTCAGAGTAAAATGGTAATTATCAAAGTTAAAGAAAATTAAATTCCCTATTTAATTACTTCTTATCATTTTTACGATAAACGAGATAATTGAGAAAAATGTTTTTCACCCTATTTGCAGTTTAACTCTACAAATATCGATCCTAGGGTAAAAGTTATATGAAACAAACTTGTGGGAAATTACATTTCCTATAATTTTCGGTATTATCATTTTTGCTCTCAAGTTGAGAATAAGCGAGTTATTTGAAAAACAAAACACCACCCTTTAAATCAAGATGGCGGCAAACGCAATGGGGGGATTTCCCGAAAATCGAGATTTACACTACCAAACAACCCTCCATTATTTCCAGGTTGACCGATTTTTAGTCCTAATTTGACTGTACTACTACAACTGAAGTTCAATCTCGGATCAGAGTTGACTCTGATTTTGAGCACTTATCAGCACCACATCCGATTGTAATTGTACGGAACTGAAAATCAATGAGCCAATACACCGATGCTAATACCAAGAGATAGCCTTGGAAAAGCAACATGCGATTTTAATGCTTTTCAAGATAATCGCAGGCGATTGATTGACAGATTCGTCATCTTACTTTCTATCCCCAAAGAGTCTGCACCAACTCGATAGCTCACCACGTGTGGACAAATACCGTTATGTTTAAATTTGGTCAGTTTTCTAACAGTTGTTGTTATTTAACAATGCTACGTGGTAGGTATTTGTTAATGCACCATTGTTCGGCGCACCTCAAAATGTAATACAGACGACATCGGGCCCAACCATATCCTATATTCTTTCAACTGAAGAAACAACAAAAAATGGTAAAGGGTCGAAAAAATGTTGAATCATTGCGAGTTACTCCCTCGACAAGATGCGTTTCGAGTTTAACAGCCTAGCCCAGCTCCATTAAAATCGAACAATCCCGGTAACTTTCATGATAGAACCGCCCTATCAATCATATTGTAAAATGTATGCATTAAATTCCAACGCACTCTTCCACGACTATCGGTTCATCGGTGGCCTGCCTATCATGATAAGCAGATTATATCATCCAAGTATTGCAATTCATGTGTGATGGATCGATTTAGAAATTATAAGGCACAACAAATCACAATTGAAATTTTATAAAGCTGATTAAGATGAAATAAATTGGAAAATACCTTTAGCACATATTCCACCATAACATTTTATCGCAAACAAAATTGAAACGCCTAATAGGACGCCTTTCTCTTTCGATAATCACGTAAACAAAATTATCCACATTTGCCGTGTAAAAACATTTTCGCTCGGGGTCACCTCACAGGTGAGAACGAAATTGAAATAATATTGAAGACCGGTCGTGTAATTTTAAAAATTTTAATTAGACGATCTAGTGCGATACATTTAAGAGAGCAATTCCTAAATGGGTTTGTTGAGTCGGGCAGGTTCTTAATGAGGTCCAGGTGTTCCCTGGTAATAAGTCGGTCAATCGCTTGCATACCTGCCTCTTCTAATCATGGTTTGTATTTATAAGAGTATGTAATAAAGTAGATTCTAGCAGGTCGGTAAAACATTCAAGATTAAACGTGACTAGGATTAATATAAATCTTCATTAATCGAAAAAATCGCGCAGAACTGCCAATTTTTCAAGATGCAAAGATAATTCTCGATAAACTGGTCGGCCAATTTAAAATGGGGGTAGTCCATCGATCCAATACGAACCATAGAGCAACCAGTTCAATTTCGAACTGTAAAACGAAAAACCAGACCACGTATGATTTTGAATTAACAGAACCCAGTTCTAAATTGGCCACATGGTATCAAGAGTGAAATGAAAAGTAACATAATTTAATTTTTACCATACAACCACACCTGCTCTCCACCACTAGTAAGTTGACAAGTCGTCTATACCGCAAAACTAGAAATTTCTTGTAAGTTGTCAACATGCGATGTGGGCATGAACTTATTTTTTCTTTTGGAAAAATAAAGAAAGTAACAGCTAAGAAAGCGATTCTTAATTGTTTGGAACACGAGATGGTTTCTTTCTCTAATCTTCAGGCCATAGACTGGGTTTAACGCAGTTATCCACTTACTACCTTTTTCATATCAAATTTCGTTTGTTTTAGTTTATCAGACCAATCAGAGAGCCAAATTTTGCCCTGTCCATAAGCAAGAACGGCGCTTCGAGAGCGTCGGAAACGATTAAACTGCCTTAGAGATGAAAGTGAGGAGTCAGTTTTCGAGTTTGATTTTCTACTACTTCTGCCATGGCAATGGCAAACCACCTAGGTAATTTTCCGTGTGAACTCTTCCCAAACTAAAGGGTACCTGTTATCTATATCTTCTCATTCCGTTGATTTTCTATAAACTATCATTCATATCCACTTAACGTAACGTAAAATTTGTAAATCAAGACACAATCACTTAACGTAATGTGGATACAAAGGTAAAACCTGAGGAAAGGGGTTTCTTAAACATATTAGTTGTTTAAGTAAAAAAAAAATCAAATATCGACAATTTCATTTATTTCAAGTTATGTCTTTTTGCAAGCGCACGGCTGGCACTTGGTCAAATAAGCTAATGTTTTCTAAAATGAAAACCATCATTTAATACAAAAATTACCTAAGAAATTAAAATTACGAAATCATCAACTACTAATACGGAAATAATAAATACAAGGCGGAGTATATTTTCAGTTAACACGCCAAAAATTATCGTTTCTTCCGCATGCACCAGTCAACTTTACTCAAATCTCAATTACCAAAATAATTAACTTCAAAGTTTGTAAATGATACACGCGGAATTTCGTCTGACAAAAATCTAATTTGCTTGTTGTAGTACTAACAATAAAACTTGTTAATTACAACAAAAAGTCAAAATTTCTAAAAATACGCTACTAACAAGAAAATCACCCTCGTGATTTCGTTCGCAGCAACAAGAGTCTACCATATTTAAAAAATTTACATTATATATTTTAATTAATTCATAATAATTATACAAAAATGCAACATTTTAAAATGTAGGTACTTAGTTAACTGTCGGGTGTACTAATTATGAAATTTTGTAATTAGAAAGCGTATCCTGGTGTTCGAAATAATAATTATTAAGTGCAAATACTCAATTAATAACGAGTCCACTATTTTATTATACAATGAAGTTTTGATATATATTTCAAAAAAATCAGTTGAAAATATTCACCTATTACATTAAAAACCCAAAAATTCACGAAAATTTAACTAGAAATACTTTTGGTTTTCATTAATCACAATTAAAAAAATCCACGTCACATTTCTTTCTAATTATTAAAATCACAACAAAAAATCGAGTCCAATAAACCACAAATCCAAATTTCTAAAATTTCTTCAACACTTTCACTTTCCAGTCGAGATCAAGAATTAGGAAAACAACTCTTTTACAACCCAAAAACCCTATTTTATCACAAATTATTCATCGGTACCATTTCTCGTTCGTTTCGAATTGTCGGGAGAAAAAAATTTGATTTCGAGATCCCTGTGACCGTTGTGAGATGTGACAATTTCGGTCGAAACTTCCAAATCTCGTCTAGACGAAACGCTATCTAAAGAAAGATCTGCTAGTGTGCTAATTAAGTCGGACGACAAAGATGTGTCATAATCTCGAACCAATGGTTCAACCTGAATATCAGGAAAATTAAAATGACGTTCGGGCGTGGTGAGAAAGGGTGAGTAACAATTTCGGTCCACGTCCCAAATTTGACCGCAGGGGTCGCAATAACGACACTGACACGTGCTTGCCAGTTGATTGTCGTTTTTGTCTTTTGGAACTTCTTTCACTTCCTCGAAAGAGTGATGAAGTTTGGGAACTTCCTGTTGGCCGACTTCTTCGTGATTGTTATTGTTAAAATTGGAAGAAGCGTAATGATACAGATCGAAAGCGAACGGTAAGTAGGAGTTGATATTATCGATAACCGCAGTGGAATCGATATCCGGACTAGCACTGTCTGTCGAAAAACAATCTTCCGTTCCGAGGGGGCGAGTTAAATGAGGCGGTTTTCTGTCCTTTTTCCGACGCTTCCGGGGTTTTATGATACGAGGTAAACTATTTTCCGAATTCGTCGATGCCGAACTTTCATCACTATTAACACTAACAGTATCGACACCAATATCTTTAGTTTTGTTACCACTGGTAGCACTATCCCTAGCCGGAATAAAGTTCCGATTGCAGGTTTTATTTTTCCTGTGGTTATAGCGATTTGTCAAAATCAAAGGAGCTCCTTGGGTATGGACGGCAAGTCGTGATAAAGGATTATGTCGATCTTGGTGCTTAATATCCTGGGGAATCTGACATCGACGCTGATAGTTGGCAAAAGAAATTAACGGCATTCCACCTGCCCATCCATCCACCGAGCGACATCGTTGCAGGTGATTGTTATTATTATTGTTAACATAGCGATGCACGAAGTGATCGTTTTGATAAAACGAATCCGATCCGTTGTGACATTTCGATAGATTCGATCCTTTGTTACGAGATTGAGAAGAAATGAGGCACGCACCGATGTATCTCTCGACCTCAAGAGCACCCGATGATGCGGGGCTCATGATGAACGAACAAGTTGACGCGACTCACATGCCAACCGGAATATTTTATCGAGTGGCACGCAAACAGCGACTGCTGGTAAATGACTGAAGCCTTCGAAGTGACTCGAGCGTACCGAGGAGGCCCCACCGCTAGCTGCACTAACCTACTTCTTAGACAAGTCGAGACCAGAAACAAAGAGAGCGTACCGAGATCCACCCACACAACTGGGTCACAAGTTTAAATAGTGGGTCGCCGAAGAAATACACCCCGTCGTATCAGAAGATCGTCTCGATTGGGCGGCCGCAATATTTGGCCCAATTAGTTAGTGGGTTAAACTTGGAGGGTCAAGACGAAGATGAAGAACGGAGAAGTATCAATTCTTCTAAGCTTCATAATTAATTACAAGAGAAAATGCATTAGCTCGACTTGTTCTATTGTAGGTAATCATATCCGATGACCTACTCTCATCATCCACTTTGAAACAATTGAGAATGTGTGCATTACATCTTTTTAAATTTATTTAACCATAATTATTCCAACGAGTAGGTTCAAGAACCAACTTTCTCTGCGCCTCCTCAAGAAAAAAATTAAACTAGTTCCAATTGAGTGGTCCGAGATATGTTCCACGCAGAGGAGTACCGATTCGAAATGAATCACAAGAGAAAATACAAATCGGAGATGTTGATGGTTGCTTTTGCATTCATTACGTTTCAAGTGATTGAAATCCAAATAAGGAACAATTACACCCATCAAACTGTGTCAAATAAATTTGAAAACTCAAGAGGAAATCGATACGCATAAATTTCTTCAGAAAACCCAAGAAACTCCTTGACACAATTAACTCGAGCCTACCTAGTTGACATGGATGGCTGTCCTGGGACAATTACAGTGCAACCTCTATAATCTTATTCTATAATTAAGTAATTATCCAAGGGCGTGGTCGAGATTGAAAAAAAAGTAAAATTTCAATTATCAGGAATTGAAAATCAGCGACCTTGATTCGATTACAAAAACCGTGTAATTGTAAAATAATTAATTAAACCAACATAATTATTGACATTTCATCTCGCGAACAAAACCTGTACGATGAATAGAAATTTCAACGAGCAGTTAAACTGAAAACCTCAATTCTTTTAGTTCTCGGATGGAAAAGATCCGCTGCTTCTTGAATCTTGGACTTGTAAATAAAGCGGTTTTATTTAGACGCGCCCAGCGGTACTAATTATCGCATGTTTTTAATTAGGTAATACGTCTTACCGACTTTTCCAATGAGCCTTATTTAGATAATTAGCGTAAGTCAAGTCGAGTAATGTCAGCACCATAAAAACGTACGTATAGTCCAGTCAATTTAGATCAATTTTCGGTATACATGTTTATTACTGCTTCCTGTTAAACATACTAAAAGTCCCAGTCGAAATCTGGTGCGCTCGAGTCGCCATCTTGGAAAAAAGGTACACTTCTTCAGTTTTTGGTCTGTATCTCGGCAACTTGTGCTGATGCAAAAAAAAAGTTCAACTAAAAATTGTAGTTTATTAAAAACCCTTCAAAAAAGTTGATATATATTTTTTTGTATGACTAATACTTTAGCTGTAATTCGACGTTGTATACAGAATGTCCTTTTGCAGCTTTGTCGTTTCAATGCAGTAAATTTGTTTTTTCATGCTGGTAAATCCTTTACCTTTAACACTGATATGCGTCGCATAAAGTTTCGTCACTAGTAAGCATGAACATCGTGCATAATGCGTCTCCCTTCTAAAGTGTCTAAACTAAAGCTAAAGTATTGAAGATAGAAAAAAATGTATACTTAGAAACTTTTTTTTTGTATCAGCACAAGTTGCCGAGATATAGACAAAAAACTGAAACAGTGTACCTTTTTTCCAAGATGGCGGCTCGAGCGCAACAGATTTCGACGGGGACTTTTAGTATGTTTAACAGGAAGTCGTAATAAACATGTGCAAAAAATTCGTATCTTTACCGATTAATGTTTTCTTTTTATCTAATTTTACTGGATTAGTAGGCCAGTCAAAATCGACAATAAATCGGAAAAATATGATGTATCTCTGATTTTTTAGTATGTTGTTTAGACCCATTAATATCCAAGTTTTCAAATCTCTAAAAGTTGTGGAAAAAGTGTAGCACACGAAAAACCGAAAAAATTTGGGATTTTTTTTTAGTTTTTGCTCTATATCTCCTAAACTATGCATTTTTCAACAAAAGCCACTATATACATTTTTGAAGGGCATTACATTTGTGATAATTTAGGCCCAACCAGAGCTCTGTAGACCAATTAGTTACCGAATTACGGCACTTTGAAAATAGGCCATTTTTTCCATAAAGTGAAAATTTTAGATTTCGACCTTCTTGAGGCCGAAATCGCGGCTAAACCATTGATCCTACGAGTAGAACTCATAAAATAGAAGTTGTAGGCAATTTAATTAGCTTGAAATTAAGCGCAAAGGAGGTCTGTAGGCCTCGTAAAAATGGAAAAAATGGCCTATTTTCAAATTTAATGCTATTCAAGAACGTATATAGTATATAGAATGCATAGTTTAGGAGATATAGAGTAAAAACTGAAAAAAGTCCTAAATTTTTGCGGTTTCTCGTGTGCTACACTTTTTCCACAACTTTTAGAGAGTTGCAAACTTGGGTATACACTACTCTAATGAGTCCAAACAACATACTAAAAAATCAGAGATACATCATGTTTTTCGAATTTAGCGATTTCTTGTGTCGATTTTGACTGGCCTAAATTAAAAATTTTCGGTGCCAGCTTATCAAACGATTGGTTTTGGCTCAGCGGATTTCTGATTTAACGAATTGGCAACTTTCAATTAAACAGCATGCAAAGCAAAATAGAGCGGAAATCCATGCCGACTTGCGAACGTGAAAAAATCCAAAATTTACAATTTCCTTCGATAGGCAATTGTTTGTGACGCACAGCGCAATTAGCATAAAATTAAACTTTAACCTTCGTTAAGTGCTCTTTAGAAATTTGAAATTCTTCTCAAGTATAATACATAATTTACATGGTATGTAATTATTTCTAATACCAGAAGCTGAAAGGGTACAACTTTGACATTAAAAGAGAAAAAAGTATGAATTCCATCGTGCAAACCTTGGAAAATTTCTTGGTTCAAACCACAGTTAGGACGGAATGAAAAATTGAGCCGATCGATAATTTTTGAAAATCGGCTTACATTTTCAAACACGCAACTTCTCGAGATTTTAAGTTAACGGAAACACTAGTTTTATGCCGGTCGACATCTTATAAATATTTATAAAATTCTCATAATGGTTCTCTGCTATACAACTATAAGTTATTCTGGTACAGTTTTAATAAAAAAATTATTCCGTTTCTGTTTACTTTAGAGAAAAAGTCGAGAAATCTCACAAGAATAAACCAATTAACAAGTTAATCGAGCATCGAAATCTAATCAAGTATCACAAAACATTTCTATTTGATTTGAATTAGTTCGTTATAGCAATTTTGCATGCCGAATTCTAAACAAATCGATTTATTTCTCAACGAACTCAAGAGGCTCTCACCTATTCATAGCCGTTCACAATGACACCTGCTTGTTTAATTATTCATTACCCTTGACAAACAAGGGTATGCGTACATATAGAGACCATTTTATCGACCCATTACCATAATGCGCATAATATAACGCCTTCAAATTTATTACAACATTTGTTCTTAACAAATCTTATAGATAAGGCATGCATATAACTCAAGACTTACGCAACGTTTGGTTCTACATGAATTAACAATCGTTGAACTATTTAGATTACTTTCGTTGAAAGTATGGTGGTGGTTTCATTTCCATCCTCGCCAAGAATTGAATTAATTGCTCGCGTATGCGGTCCGTTAATTAAGACCATAAAAATTGTAACAGCGATTTTTGAAAACTGTTTCAACGCACACCTGGCGGCGTTTGGTTTTATGTATCATAATTTCCAACACTCGAGATATTCATAATTTGTTCACAAAAAGGTACTTAAAATGAGATTAAAATTAATATTAACACTTCCGTTAAATCCATAACTCTTTCTTGATGGAGTGGAACAGCTTCCAATTTGGGTTACAACTGTATCCGATAGCGTTATTGTCGCTATCTCTCTTGAGCGATGCTCCTCATCAAAATGGTACTAACTCACCAACTTTCTGATTACACCCACAACCAACCCCGAAAATATTGATCAAGAAGATCAATATTAGATCATCGAATTACCCATGAGTTGAGTGGAAAAGCAGAGAGCAAAAAAGCCCATCTTGCCGCTGGGATTTCCATTTTCAAACATATTTGTTTCCGCATATAACTTAAATCATCATCACTGGAGCCCGGATTCTAACCATAAGATATTCCTCCTTCTGGATTTTGACATTTCTTAAAAATTGCAATGCTTTCACCTAATGTTGATAGCAGGGCCTATTTTACCACTAGGCATATTAGGCACGTGCCTAGGGCTCAATGACCAGAGGGGCTCGAAAAGAGTGGGCCTTCCATGCTAGTAGCTACACTCACACTCGATATAAGAGGCCCGAAAATTTTCTAGAGCCTAGTGGCCACCTCAGTTAAAAATAGGCCCTGGGAATAGATTAAAATACAATGCCGGGTATTTTTGATTGTGGGATGTCCTGAACGAAAACCATACTATTCGTTAGGATCAGAGGCAGCGCTAGGCACTGCCTAGGGCGCAAATAAGATCAAGGTGCATAACATTTAAAGCAACTTTTGCCGCAAAAAAGGCCATAAAACTAAAAATTTAACTAAGTATTTTTTTTTATTTGAGGTTCCAAAGGTATTTTTTTAAATAAAAATAACTAAATGTAAGTATTTTCTTTAAATATCGCGGATTATCACCCCCCCCCCTTCAGTACTGCTATATAAATGGAGAGATTTTTGCCTAGGACGTCACATATCCTAGCGCCGACACTGGTTATGATTGTCCTTCGGGGACAGTTTTAATTTAATATTATGAATTTTTCTGCGAGCTTGCAGAGAGCTGGCAACAGGCTGATAGGTCAGTTTCTAGTTCCTTTTTAAAATTTTCTGAGGTCTGGGGATCGTAAAATACCATTGATTGAATAGCATTGATTTTGCTGCGCGAACAAAGAGCAGAAGGTGCACTGGGGGGTATTCCATACCCCCCGGTTTACCAGTAGCTACATAAAATCGTAAAATAAAAATCAAATAGGTATACACAAAGGTAATTTTTTGTTGTTCAAATCAGCCTCACACCAATTTTGAAGTAAATTTTACTAAATTTGATATAAAATTTACTAAACTGATGTAATATTTACTTCAAAATTATTGCGATGATTGTTTTTTTCTCTGTGTACTGATAAAATAACCCAAAAATTGGGCCTTCGATGCTATTGTTACACTTGAATATAAGGGATCCGAAAATTTGCTAAAGACTAGGGTCCAACTCTAGGCCCTGGTTGATAGTGCTTTTTTGCTTTATTCTAAAAATTTTGCTTAAAACGCACATTAGTGCGAAAATGACTCAATAACCTACAGTTACTACAGAAATTATTAATACAATCCTATATGTTCAATGTAAATCTAGTCCAGTCAAATTAGGACTAAAAATCGGTCAACCTGGAAATTATTCCCGGGAGCAATTTTTTTTCTAAACTCAAGGAGGGTTGTTTCGTAGTGTAAATCTCGATTTTCGGGAAAATCCCCCTCATCTCGATTTAAAGGGTGTTTTCTTGCTTTTCAAATAACTCGCTTATTCTCCCACACGTTTGGTTTGCATAACTTTTACCCTAGGATCGATATTTGTCGAGTTAGAGTACAAATAGGCTGAAAAACGTTTTATCTCAATTATCTCGTTTATTATCATGTTTATCGTAAACATGATGTTGAGTAATTAGATAGGGAATTTTATTTCCTTCAACTTTGATGATTACCATTTTTACTCTAGGATCAATATTTTCAGACTTCTACTCAATTCAAGGGTAGATTTTTGTTTATTTTCCGTTATCTCGTTTATTATCATGTTTATTGTAAAAATGATAAGAAGTAGTTAGATATGGAATTTCATTCTCTTCAACTTTGATAATTACCAGTTTTACCCTAGGATAAATACTTTGAGTCACAATTCAAATTGGGGTGCAATATTTTATATTTACTTATTTCGTTTATTATTAAGTTTATCATAAAAATATAAAGGACAATCGGGTACGCTACAACTCTGGTTGTGTCCTCTGGTCATGAGTAGGAGTGTCAGCAATTAGAAACCTATGGATTTGAACACTTGATTAGTTCTTTTAACTTAAAAATTATGTCAAATTCGTTGCCGACAGCTTCGGCCAGTTCTTCTGTCTTAGTTTTTTACAGAATCTAATCACTTTTAAAGTGGTTGGGTAGAATTTGAGTTCACGGGTGATCAAAAGAATTTTAGATTTAAGTAATCATCTTTTAAAATTTAAAAACATTCTATTGCGAACATAGGAAAACGCATACGGTATCCCCATGGGAGGTATTGATCCTAGAGTAGAAATGGTAAAGACCAAACTTGAAGGAAATTAAATTTTCTACGTAATTGCATATTACCATTTTTACGATAAACATGATAATAATGAGATAACGGGAAATGAACAAAAATCTACCCCTGAATTCAGTATAACTCTGAAAATATTGATCCTAGAGTAAAAATGGTGATTATCAAAGTTGAAGGAAATAAAATTCCCTATCTAATTACTCATTATCATTTTTACAATAGATATGATAATAAACGAGATAACGGTAAATAAACAAAAATCTACCTCTGAATTCAGTATAAGTCTGATAATTATTTTTTTATAATTTTGGAATTATAAGTGCTTATAAATCCGGGCTCTAATCATCAGTCATCACACACAGAATTTATTTTCCCACCAGTTAGTATTATTATTTTAAATAAAAATAAATGTATCGTAATATCGTTAAACCAATCAAGCGCATCACCCAAGACCACAATGACGTCCACGATTGAGATGATCCCGAAAACTATTGGAATATAGATGAAGGCATCAATGGCAAATTTCGTTCATCTACAGTTAATATTTGGTTTCATATAAGTCCCCTGCCACTCCCTAATATCGAAAGGTTCATTCTATTCAAAGGAAAACTGTTTGCATTAATTTCTGCATATTGCATAATAATCTCCCAACCTTTTTGGATTTTAATTATTCTGCGATCTGCATCAACCACCTCGATTCGCACACTCGCATCTTGCTATTGTCCGAGAGTTTATTAGCCTCGCAAAAATTGGGGTTTCCTAATGTGAACGAATGATTTATGTTTAGCAATCGTGGATTACCATTGTTCAAAAAATTGGATCCTGTTTTAATTTATGTATAACACACTGACTTACTTCACACAGAAATTTATCTTGTAAATGTGGAGTATATGATCGAGAAGTCGATTGCATCTCTCGTCGAAGGTTGCTTAAATTGAAGACGATTTCTCACAGATAAGTTAACTGTTTCACATCATGAAATCGGGAGAAAGTAACATAACTAATAGGTACACACGGAACCCTACCGTTTTGTCACCTCGATTTAACCAGATTTTGAAACTGCTCATCTTTAACCCTTGCGTAATCGCCTTTTGGGGTTAATCGGAAACATAATCGCTGGGAAAATATTGCTCACCGGATTTTTATGATTTAGTAAATTACTTTCCGAAAGAAAGTTTGTAACTCTATATCTTAATTAGCTAAACTACAAATCTAACTGGTTTTTACTTTTTTTTAGTATCCATAGATTTTTTGCACTTTCTCTCTTGGATAAAGCAAACGACGACGGTCGGGCAATTTATATTCGTTTTGTTGTGGCTAATCTCGTACCTGGCGTTTTTGTTTTTGAAAATAACTCTATTGTCTTTTGTTAAACAGGTAAATAAAGTAGAAGCGATAAACTGTTACAACGCAATATGGTGATTGTGGGTGCACGAATGTCCTCGTTAGCGAGTAGCAGTAATTATTGCTTGTTAGGTACGCTCACTTAAATTACCATTTTTTTGCCAAGATTGGAGGTTGCACACACACAACTTGGTGTAATTTGCGAAAATTTCTAATAGTTTCGTTGATTTGATGCTGGAAGCGCCAAATACAATGATTATGCTAATGCTCGAATAGCCAATTTCTTCCATATAAGTTCGCGTCGAGTTTGAATAGCAATAGATTGGGATTTAATAAATTGAATTAACGTATCACGTCAAATTACATTTTTTTAAATAACACGCTAACCAATTATGAATTATTCAAACCAGTAAATCCTTTAAGTTTCAAGGAACAGGTAGATTATGAACAACATTGAGACGTCAACGCTGTCTTGTTAATTTTTCTAAATTAAATCATAAGTCACGCACGATTCGAAATCTCGATCTAACAATAACGTCGACAATAAATAGGTCGACTGATGATGATTTTAAAAATCTGAAATCGGGACAATTTTTTTAAATGCATTTAATTAGACCTCTTAAAATGATGCTGCAACCGTAACGAGTCGTTAAAATAAAACATTTCCACTATTATATTACTAAGATGCATAAATTTGAAAGCAAGATTGTTTCGTTCCCACGCCGTAGATTTGAGTAAAAATTTCGTTTTAAAAAAATGGCCTGGCTTGGTAAGCGTGATAAAACATAATTCATAAGAAATGTCAACTATAATAGTAAACGTGAGCTTCATACCAAAACCAGAGCTTGTAATTCTCTCAAGTTGTAATAAGTGAATTTGTGGTTCTATTCAAGGTTTTGGCTACGTTCACGTTAAAAATCCGGTTCACTTACACACTAACCAAAACGACCAATTAAACAATCAAAAATATTTCTGATGTAGTGGCCGTTCAAGTGCAGTACTTACAGAATACATAAATAATATCGTCTCACAAAAAGAGTAAAGGAAAGTAAAGAAAGTGGGTTAGATTGGTTTCTTTAAAATGGTGACCCAAATCGAAATTGAAAAAACGTGTCTAACAATGAGAATGAATTATCATATTCGAGTTCCGTTCCTGGCCGATGAAGAAGCTCACAGCAGAAGTTGTCACTGTGTCATTGCAGATGAATTCCGTTATATTTATGCCTCGCTTAATTAACGTAAAGGTGTAATTTTACATCGACCGTCTGATTAAATTCATCGGCACGTTCTAATTCAAATATCAACACCTTTCTTTAAACTTGAAAACCACCAATTCAGAAACGTGGTAATTATGCTTCTTCTCGAGGGGAAGTCCGTGGCGAAGCAACACGCACTTATTTTAAAACAAGTGGATTAATGAATAAATTCAATTTGTTGGCCTTAAGCCCACATTAGTAAGTGAAAATTTTATTGTCAAACCGTCATTTTAGAAAGAGGGTCACGGAATAGATCTGACCTCTGTAACTAATGATATTTTAATTATTATTTCTAAATAGCGGTTTCGAATAATAAAATCTGCACCGACTAAATTATAATTAATATGTTGCTTTTCTCGATCGAAAGCTGCATTTCGATGGGTTAACCCCCTAAATTATGGAAAGAACTGTTTTTGAAATTGTGAAATCACGTTTATCGCATTTAAATTTTTATCATCCGAAGGTAGCGAACACCAATAATTTTCTCTATAACGGCACAAACTGTATTTTCCCATATAAAATTAAAAATCCAGGATCAGCAATATTTATTTAAATATGAAAATTAAAACGTTTTTCACTTACAGAAGATAAAGGGTACCTACAAATTAAAACGTCAACCTGTTCGACAGAATAAAAATTCGCATCATCAACTTCACTGCAATTTCAATAAAATATAATATAAAAGATAATAAAATATTTCAGCATTTTCAGTTAAACGCTCTTCAAGTGCAAGTAGACGTGAAAGGTGAAATTCGTGATTATTAGAAAATTATTGTAAACCTCCAAGTGTTTGGCACGGAATTGTTTTGACAAATGTTGGTTCTTAACAAATTCGTCACGTTGCTTTCTAAAGGAATATTTTGCTCGGATGAGAACATTTTCCAATACTAATATTAGTTTTAGTACATTTTTAATCGCACGGTCTATTAACTCATTACACAAGGAGGAATTGTAATCAAAACTTCGTTGTTGGCTAACAATGGTTGCATGATCTTTAACTTTTTCAATACAAAATCCCATTCGTTTGTAATAAAATTGGTTCCAAATATCACAAGAATTAACCAATGTGGTCGTTTTTGCAATTATCTAAGAAACGGGGCATCGAAATACAATAATGCATAATGTATTTCTCATCCAAATAAAAATGATGGAATTAGAGACAAGTCTTTGATTATTTATTAATCTACCTTTTCATTCAAAGCCTGAAACCCGAGGTATTAACGTCAACCATGTCGCGCGGAAGTGCCGAGGACGTGGCAGAAAGCCCCTTCCACTACTGATGATTGGCCTGGCAAAAACGCTGGAAAACAAGACAATCACCAAACAGACAATTTTCACTCTCTCTCCACTAGGTAAATCCTTATGTCATATTGACCATTATCAACAAATGTGAAACCTCAGTTTGCAACGAACTAAAACCATCGACGACAACAAAAATAAAAGGTTTCTAGGCCACTTCAGTAGACCCCGAAAACCTCAACGTCCGCTATTAAATGCATCGACGAACGAGATGGATGCCTCCGCATCATCAATGAAAATAATGGCACTAGGTGATTCCCCGGAAATTTCATCACCAGTAATTTCACCCCTTGGTAATTAAATTTACCTGGTAAATTGGTCCCCGGTAATTTCACCCCCGGCAATGTTTCTTTAAGGGGCGATTTTGCTAAAGAAAAATCATAAACTAACACTATAACCTACATAACCGATGCATATCTGCGCGAGAATATCTCTATTTTATATTCCAAGCCATTCCTCCCACGTCATCAACAATAAAAATCAGAGTTACAACTATATCCTGAGATGTAAAGCATCCCTTGTTAATTATCTCGATGGTAAATATTTCGAAACGTTGAAAACAGCAAATACTGCACTGGAGGGCATTCCATGCCCCCAGGATTACTCCTACGTTTTGTGTTTTTAAAAGTTTCCGGTATCATAGCATACGCTGGGGCAGGGGTCGGCAACCTTATGAGACGGAAGAGCCAAAAGTTACAATTCACAAAATTTCCCAGTTTTTAAAGAGTCACTAACATTTTATTTCAATATGTTGGTATTTTATCCTGTTTAAAGCTTTTCCTTTAATTATTAATATTTGCGAATGGAACTGGAGAGCCGCATCTTGCGCTGGGGTACTAAAAATATTTTAGTATTTAAAATAAAAAACTGGGTATTTTAAAAATATGGGGCATGGAATGCCCTCCAGTGCAATCTAAGATTATCCCCGAATTTCTTATTTTCTAATGCCCGATTTCTTCACCTTGAAATATCTATCGAACAAGTATAACTATAAGGTCCAGTATTTCAGTTGCTAGTTAAACAACGTTCAAGGATTAACCTACGTTTATGGCTACCTGATTGGTCAGATATAAATATGAACTGAGTTTAAACTCTGATCTTAATTTAAACCACAACTGAAATACCGGCCCTTAGTATAACCAATCAAACAACTGTAAAAATTTGAATTACGGTTGTTTGATTGGTTATTCTTAGTTATCCGATAGATATCTCAAAGTGAAGAAATCGGGCATAAGAGGTTTTAGAACTGGAACGTTTTGTAAGTTGTCCCTTAACATCATAAAATGAAGATGTAACGCCCTCCAGTGCACCCTTTGTTAATTATATCGATAGTAAATATCTCGAAACGTTGATAACTGAATAACCCGAATCTACTCTTATAAAGAATAAAAAACACTATAACCTAGATAACCGAAGCATATCTTCGCGTGGATATCTCTTTTGCGATCAATTTTG
This sequence comes from Cantharis nigra, assembly GCA_958510845.1. NCBI lineage: Eukaryota > Metazoa > Arthropoda > Insecta > Coleoptera > Cantharidae > Cantharis > Cantharis nigra. The sequence continues at coordinate 43,396,941 of OY294030.1, read as the reverse complement.
CTAAAGAAAAATCATAAACTAACACTAACCTACATAACCGATGCATATCTTCGCGCGGAAATCTCATTTTTACGGACAATTTCGGTAAAAAAAATAACCGATGCATATCGACAATATAACTATCACCAAATTACAAACATGAAGAGGATCAATTTTGTAAAATAATATATTTTAATAAATTATTTTATGTAATTCGTTACAAAACTGCAGTGAAATTCCAATTCCAAACAGCGCTACAACCTAGAGTGGGTTTTGGCTTTTGGTTTTCAAGATAGATTACCTCGGTGGTTTGCCATTACTAAGGCCCGGATTTTTAGGCACTGAAAACTTTCAAAATAGGCAGGCAAATAGGCATCAAAAAATTAGATTATAGGCACTAATAGGCAGTCCAAAATAAAAAATTAAATTATTAAAATAAAGAATATAAAATTTGTACAAAAAACTTAATTTATTCAATTTAACTTTTAATTTAACAACATTTCAACATTTACATAACAAATTATACGCAGAAAATAACCGCTTACGTCACAAGAAGTAACAGGAGCATATTTAAAATCTAAGCTTCCAATTTTATTTGGGAGACTATTTGAATCTCCAGATAATACTTTGCTAATTTGCATTAAATCCAAGTAGTCCAGGTTTTTCACCAAGAGAGCATCCAATCGTGCAGAAATAAGTTTTACAATCTTACCCAGAGCTTCTTTCAATTGTAGTTGCAAATTTTTAAATTTGCTAATATTAGAATGCAATGCTTCTCTCTTAGTTTCTTAGCTCTTAGGAAGATAATCTTCACTAAATTTTTCTCAAGATTAGATGCCTTAAACGCCTCTTGTGATTTCGCTATGCAGTCTGCAGTATTAAAATCAATAAAACTATCAATGACTTTTCTTACATTTTTAAAATTCTTATGGTAAAACACTGCAGCCCCGATCCATGTGCCCCATTTCGTCAGCACAAGCTTTAGAGTCAATGGAATACAGTGAGTAACGAACATATTCGGACACTCCTATGTTAACAATGTTAATTGCACATTTTGAAACCGTAATTTGATTAAATTATAAAATAATTGAAATAAATATTAATTTAGGCAAGTTATAGGATAAAATCAATTGATAAAAGCCATTTAGGCGCAATTTACGAAAAAAGACACTAAATGTAGAAAATAGGCATTTTAGGCAGTTTAAAGAGCGGTTTAAAATGATCGCAAAGTCGCAAAATACATTTTGCTGCAAAAAGAATTTTAAAGCCTGTACGGAATCAAAAAAGGCAAATGCCTAGAAATCCGGGCCTTAGCCATTACCCGCCATGGGAGGACAGCTAGAATAAAGTTCTTGCTCTACTCTGCTTAGTAGCCAACGCACTTAAGCATCAGACCGTAACCGTCCTCATGCAGTGAAATAAATTGCAGTAAAATACACAAATTAATGATGAAATTATGGGGTCAAAATTACCGGGGACCAAATTACCTGACGATGAAGTAACCTGGTTACCAGGGGTTCAAATTACCGGGGACCAAAAAGAAGGCTCTATCTTGCTTATTTTTTAATTAACTTTAGAATGAAAAAAAACAGAAATAGTAAATTATTTATCGAGGGAGAGTAGGTCATTTTCTCCCTGACGACGCAACGTGGCGTTTGCTGAGCGAAATATGAGGTCGGCAATCCACGTCAGGGAGCAAATAATGAACTTCACTCCTGAGGCAAACATATTATTTTTCCTCCGATGGAGAACGAATTAAACCCACTAAAAACCACAATTTAATTTATAAATTAGAAACACGGGAAGAAAACGTAATTAATAATAAATCAGCATTGATGGTAGTCCTATCGGTACAAATGTTCTTCACCAGAGCAAGTGCATATTTTGCAGACGAAGAATCTCTTTCGATTGATGGCAATTTCATTTTTATCTGCTGCAATAAAACGCAGTAAAAATTCAAGTCACACGTGGTTGATCGTATTCGTCTACGAAAAAAAGAACACGCGCCAAAACTGGTCTCAACCGATTTGTATCGACTCAGAAAACATTCCAAAAATTCCAAATCTTTTTTTAAACTGGATTGCAATAATTCTACACTTTCCTCGTTTTCCCCTTTTAAGGAAAACGGTAAAAGCTAATATAAACAAGAATGAAAGAACCAAAATTTTAACAAGAAGAAAGCTCCGTTAGTTTTTAAATTATTATCATCATCAAATTTTTTTTGGGTGTTTATTTTACTGCAAATAACTCGTAAACGACAACATTTATATTAAAAATACAAGTTGTAAACAATTTTCTATCCTACAGTTTCACCTCTTATATTTTCAGAGATGACTTAACAGTGCGAGTTATTTACATAAAACGATTTCCCAAGCATACCCCCACTTCTGGCGGCCATCGCCAAGATCTGAACCTTTCCGGAAAATGAAAACGCAAAAAAAAAGTTTAATTTATGTATGAAGTATACCAAAAAAGAAAAAAACGGTACAGTAAGCATCGCTGCACGTTGTTAAAAATAAACAATAACTTATTTATAAAAATAATTTCGCTGGCCATAAAATCTTCAAATATGGAAACACTAATCCACTTTTTGTATCTTTTGGTAATGTAAACAGAACATGCTAAAAATTTATTTAAAATCCACGATATTTGTAAAACAACGCACGTTTGTCTATTTTGGACGTGCAAGGTTTTTCTACTCACGAGAATCCTAAAACAAATTTTAATAACCTTGCAGCGAAAATTTCCTTTTACAAATTAAAATGTCAATAACTGAATAATTTTAAGTGAAGAATTGGCAGAAATTTCAAAATCGAAAACTGCTATTCCCTCTTGCGACAATTTATTCGTGCGACTCCTATTATTGCAAGATTCAAAAGACATCCGCCATGTTGTAATTAGATTTTGTGTCATTTAAAATATTATACAGAAATAAAAAGTTGGTAATTGCGCGTACATTTAAACTACCGTTCTTAGAACCCACATATTCTTCATCGGATCATATAAATCCGTTAGATGTGTAAATGCATTATCATGTCGAGATTATAAATAAAAAAAAGCATTATACAAGAAAGCTTGAATGATACATAAAATTATCTCTTCATATCCTGTAGAGAAACACGTTCAAGTTTAAATTATGCAAAAGAAAAAAACGTTAGATTGTTTGGAAAATACTTTTGGAGAGATCAGTCCAAAAGTCAAACTCGTCTTCCACGAAAATAAGCAAATTTAGATGTGTCCTCACGAATTAGCCAACACATTATTCCAGTCATCAACAATGGCACGTTCTCGTGTTATCCAAACTTGGTAAGTTGTCGTTTTGACCTCAGCGGCCGCGATCTTTCAATTGGATTTTTCAAAATTGCCGCATTGAAAAATGCCACTTAGTAATCTATGTGGTGCAGCAGATCACGTCGCATCACTTAATATACAACAAAATCACAGCCTAATGCTAACAAATAATTGATTGCCTATACCGTAACAGAACGGATAGCGTTTCGTACTGTTTAACAGAAATTAAGAACATTCGGTTACTTGGAGAAGAACAACAGTAAAATGGTAAGTAAACAAGCTGGCAAGCAAAAGTGACAATTTTTATTCGATTTTGCAGCTTCGATAGGCAAGCAAAATTTGAAAGTATCACGGACCCCTTCGAAAATGACCGTCCACGTTTGTGAAATGGACGAAAAAATATCGACCATCTAACGGAAAAAATGGACGACGCTACTGTGTTTTTTGTTCCGCTTTATGCAAATTTCTTTAAATGGACAGTTGTAAAATTTAATTAATATATTGCGTTTTCATTTGTACCACTTAATTTAATATTTAAGTAGACGATAACGTTAAAATCTAATTTTGTGAATTGATTTGGTATTTAAATTTAACAGACAATGGTCGAATTAAGACAAACAAGTAGAGCACCCATTCACCAAACAATTACCGAGTATATAATTTGAAAAATTACATTAGTTTAACATGTATGACTATCTTAATAGATCGAAATAACGGAAGAAATATTTACATAAAAAAATTGGTACCATGCGTTGTACAAACTCCATTAGCATAAATAAACTTTGCATAACAATTATGATAAACACCCAGTTATTGTAAATTTGGCACCTAAAAACTATTTACTAGTATTTGCTTTCCAACAGTATTATCCGTTATTTTCAAACTAACAATAAAGCAATAATTGAAATAATCCAGCGTAAATGGTACGAAATTAAATTATCTTCAAGGCGGTACCAATAAAAATTCAATCGGAAACAGTTACAATTGTTAAAAGTCGTAAAATTACATAAAAGGTCACGAAATCATTAACCAGAAGTAAATTAATAATGTCTTTGTGAATCACAAGGTATAAACTTCATCTGAACAACTTAAGTAGACCAAAAGCAAACCTTCAACTGACGTTCAAATAGAAATGTAAAACTTTACCAACGAGTCGGAAACGATATCGATCAACCACTTTTAACATAAAAATTTTGATTTATCTTAAAAACTCCCACCCTATTTTTTTCCATTTTATTATAAATTCTCATTTGGCATAATATCATGTCATAATGAAAATATTCCAAAATAATTTGCCTACTTTTATGATGAAAAACAGCTTATCGTATTATATTGACTTGGGAAATGTTCGAGATTCAATGGATACCCAAAAAATCTAGTCGAGTAACCAAACATGTTTTGGTCACCAAATTCACACCGTCAACCAATGAACCAGTGCCAACTGACATCAAATTCAATGTTAGCAAATCAAATAGGTAAATAAACTGAGCAATATACTAATAAACTTTTCAAATTTTACAAGTTAATTGAGCCCCTTTTTTTAAAATAATTACTTGTATACTGGGTGTCCCCGGATACACTTCAAATAATTTCAGTGGTTATAGAGGACACTTTTCTAAGAAAAATATTTAACAAAATATTTTTACTAAATTCAAACCCTCGAGAGTTAGGCCTCTTGAAAGCATTTTTTTAAATTTCCACTTTCACATGCCCACAGCACCGAAAATTAAAATTTTTTAGTAAAAATTAAATTAACGAGGCAGCTACAAACTAAAAAATTAAATTCACAACATTTTTAATTTTATTGAAATAAAATAAAATAAAAAGAGGCCTAACTCTCAAAGGTTTAAATTAAAAAAAAATTTTTGTTAAATATTTTCTTAGAAAAGTGTCCTTTATCGTCACTGAAATTATGTAAAGTGTATCCGGGGACACCTTATATAAACGGTAAGATGTTTCGCTTTTATTTAATTTATTCCGATAAGTATAATTTTCAAATAATTAAATTTATTATACCTAGTTAGTTAAGGTCAATTAATTAGTAAAATTAAGCAACTAATTGTAAATTGATCTTTCCATTTAAAAAATTATATTTAGCAAACTTTTGTAAAAGTTATTGGCATTGAAATGATAGATAAAATTAATGTCCCTGACTAATATCGTTAAGATTGAGTTTCATTATTTAAACCAGGAATCTATTGATTATTATCAATGGGACTTTGATTTGTTAATTAATTACTTTATTTAACAGAATTTTCAAGTGTAACTGACGGCGAAAAATTTTAGTCCTAGAAAGAAAACACAAACATGCTATAAAAAATACAAATCAAGTTTTAAACTTTTAATTTTACTTTTAAAGTAGTCAATTTACGTTTGAAATATTCAAAAATTTGTATTCATTTGAAATTAAAATCAAATTTTAATGATCATTTTTGACTCCAGACTCCTGCAGTTTATCTTAAAATCTAAACGTCTATCAGCTATATCTAATTAAAATGAAACCGAGTATTTTAATACAAAATGCGCCATCTATAAAGTGAGCTCGAAACCGTTGAAAAAAGTGATTTAAAATTTTTGCAAACAAAAATTGAAATAAAATTAAAAATCCTACCTTGAAGATTGTCAAGCATATACAATAGCAGCTTGTTGGTTCCATTTGGCTCACTATATAACGTCATAATGTCCTTGTTTAGAGGATTACCACTAAGTCCAAACACGATGAGATTGAAAAGTTTGCCCAACTCGTATGGCAGAATGCGTAACATATTGTAATTCAATAGCAATTCCCTGCAAAAAAATGAGCAAAGGTAAATCACAATAAAATAAGCATAAAAAGAAAACACAAACTCTATCGTATTTTGGCAACTTACTTTTAGGAGCCACAACAAGGTTGTGGAGGCTTGGGTTTATAAGGAGGACCAGTACCTGTCATAATATATCTAGAAGCAAAAGGAATCATGTTGGGAGAATACCGGTAAGGTTGTGCTTCTTGGTTTATAGGACTGGAAAAAATTTCATCAACAAAATTATGACCATTGCGTTAAACCAAATACTAGTTAGCATGCCTACCAAGATTATTCTACTCTAATAGAAAACAGTTAGTTTGCTGCCAAAACATTACTACACAAATACTGATCCTTACATTTAATTACGGTGAGTTTTCCAAAATTAAATGATGCTTAAGCTAAAGCAAGCGTCAAGTATGAAAAGCTTTCACTCGAGAGTTTAATTAATTTGTTTGGTTGATTTATTGTTAATCTAAATTCTAGAGAAACCCCTTCTTCGTAATAGCTGCACGGGTAGCGGTTTAATGCCCACTTTGTACAGAAGCTCTGGGCTTTTCACCAGAGGACTGAGCTAAGAAAGTCTGCTGAGTCCGGGATTTTAACTCAGAATTTCCGCTCATAACTCAACTAGCGATCACATCAAGACATCATTAGATATTTTTTAGTATACACCCTCTTTAACCCTTCGTTAGTGTTGTGGGGTATAACATACCCCAGTAACTTTAAGTCGAATTCTTGTTGCTTTGAATAAATACTTAAATCTCTTTTAATATACTTTGTTTAGCGGTTTTATTTGTTTTATTCAACATACAAATACGTACAAATTGTATTTATATTACAAAATTACCAAATTTTAGAAAAATTCAGATGGTTTGAACAAAACGTTAACTGGGGTATGTCATACCCCACTACACCAACTATGTAACTTTTTGTCACCACACTAACAAAGGGTTAATCATCAATCGACAGTTTTACATGAAATATAAGAGTTAAATAATTCCTTAGGTCTGCTTTTACAACAGTCGGTTAAGTAGGAGTATAACTAACCTATAGCTATGAACCAATAAATGATAAACCAATAAACATCCGTATAATGGTACACCCTGGATAAATAATACTTAACCGACTATTGTAAAAGCGGACCTTAATCATAAAACAAAGGAACCTCTACCTTACATGTGTTTGTCAGTGACATTTATTCATAAAAATCACATTTCTTATCAGATTTAATTGCTATCGGTTCCACACCAAAATATTAACAGCCTTATTCGTTCATTGATCAAATAATCAGTGATTCAGTTATATCTTCAGAACTAATAACAAACATTTTTTAAATATCCTCATCAGCTGTTGACAATAAATATGTCATACAGGTCCTAGCAGTGTAGACCCCAATAAAATGCAGTTACAATATAAAAAAATTTTATTTTGTACAACTGAAGCAGTTCCAGTTTAACTTCTCAAAAATAAAAATGAAATATATAAATAAATTTGCATACGTATTTAAGAATTATACTGGTACCTGACCAGATAAATCTAGGGTAATTAAATATTCTTTCAACAGTTTAAGTGCAGCTACATCCACATGATTACTTTATTAACTCAAGAAAACTTTTGATGTAAAATAGGCTGTACGTTGGGTAGAATTTTGTTAATCGAAATACTAGTTTTTTGTTATTAGCAGCTGTGATTTGGATTTAGAATAAAAACAAAAAAACTGCAGTATCCCTGCATACATCGGGCTGTAATCACAAAATCATTGTGCAAACAAACACTTGAATCTCTCACACTTAGAGCAAATTTGATTAGAAATATAATTAAAATTTGAGTGTGCAATCAGGGAAAAACCAATTAGTGGGTTACAAAATCAAATTAAATTAGGTTCCTGGATATTTTTATTCGACTAATAAATTTTGTAATGAAATTGAATTACAAACGATAAAATTAGTTTCAAATTTCACTGAGTTATTAATCTAATTAAGCGTTTGTAAGGGCGAATAAGCAGCCAAAATTTGCGATAAGGCAACACCATAATTTTGATGAGAAATTGACACAAAAAATGTAAACCTTGTCAACATAACCTCACAGTGGGAAAATAATAATAATAATAAGGGACTACGACAGGTACAGGGAAAGTAGTAAATTGCAAAGCGACGATTAAAAAGTAAGTGAAGAGGTAATAAAGGATACAAACCTGAGATGAATAAGGTCTCCAAGTTCGGCAGGTAGTGATCTTAATTTATTATAGGATACATCCAATGTTCTAAGGTTGATGAGTTGATTAATATCGGGTGGTAATCTATGCAAACTATTATGTTTTATATGTAACCCAGTGAGGTGAACTAAACGAAATAAATTAGGACTTAAGTTACGAATAGTCCCTGTTATCTCCAGTTCTGTCCAAAGTGACTTTTTTCCGGCTGCCAAATCTTCCTTTGACATAAGCGTGTATCCCTTTCGATTCGACCCATTATTATCGTATTTATTTTCCTTGTGATTTCGGGGCATAATATATCCTACAACATAATGTCATATTTTAATTGCTTTATCTATAATATTAAATAGCACAAAAAATTTTGACGTGCGAAAATGCTAACATTTATAAACTTGGTGACTTTCGATTGTCAATTATTTTTCATATTTTCCAAGTGCAGAATAAACAAGGTTAACACAATTCAAAAACATCGCTTTGCGTAATTCAACAACTTACGACTTAAGTAATTTGAGCGTCAATTTTAACTTTCAAAAAAATAATCGACAAACTTGCAAGTTGTATGGTAAGAAAAATAAGATGCATATCAAAAGAAACAATAAGGTTTTGTTGTGGTCGAATGCGATGCTTTCGGATTCTAAAAAATGTGCATGACGTTTATTTAAAATAATTAATTTACCTTCATCTACTTCCGGTAATGTAATAGATAGTAGATATGTAAAAATATCGCGTTTTATTAAGAGATTCACTTTAGTACACAACAATCGCCATAAAAAACGCCAGGGCAAGTAAACTCGCGTTACCACAACAAAATTTTGCGTGAAACAAAAAATCCCCAAAAAGGAGATTTTAAAACTTTTAAAATCAAAACCAAAACTTTAGTTTATTTCAATAAATGCTCGTGCGTTATTTTAAAAATACGTTCCGCAAACTCGAGAACCGAGAACGTATGCACTCAAAGGTCAACTGATAAGAAAGCAGAAAATATATACAGGGTATTTCGTCCTAAATCGGTCAAAATTTTTATACTTGCCAAATCGAAATTTTAAACTATCTAAATTCTAGTTGGCGTTTTATTTATCCTTAAAAATATTTATAGAAAAAAAGTTTCCGTTTATTAATTTTTTCTGAATTTAATTGTAGAAAATGTGCAAAACAGGAGTAACGGGTCATAGACAAAATTCAAAAAATTATTTAAAAATTTTAATAGTATGTACTTACATCGAAATTCAAATTCAACGCATTTCATTATTGTTTTGAAAATTGGTTCCTCTCAATTAAACGCCTATTTAATAACGAACAGATTAATTATATTCCCTACCAATTATTATTAATTAAAAATAGTATGCACAATTAACTTTTAACACTGCTCTTAGTTTCACTATTAAACTGTGACTGAATTTTACCAACTTGTTACTCAACCAGCTGATGACTAAAACGGCGCTGATGTTAGATTTTATTAAAACATATTATATTATATCACCAAGTTCAAGTTGACGCATTTTAATATTTGACACGAATACCAGGTATCTATAATACATATAAAATACAAATTTTAATCTAATTTCAGTTTGACGGACCCAGGCAACCTACAACTTAACGTAGATTCCAAACCACGGGAATAGCCGATTTTTATAATGCAATTTCCAGATACCAGCGAAGGATCGGCATAAAGCTTCGAGCCACCTCTCATATTGGCTCCTATTCATACCGATTTGGTAAGCTCGGGGGCCATATTTATTTAATTTTTTATTAAGCTGATGCCGTTCGGAAACAAGAAGTTATTTCTTTTATTCTGATATTTTAAATGAATATTTTCCATCACCGAGAAATGGAAGATCTTAGAAGCGTAGGGATCTCCTTCGTAAAATAGTAAATCCCCTAAGCTTTAAAATCAAGTACGTACACAAGAATTATTCTTAGGGGCAACCCAGCAAGGCAAAAAGTATTTTTTAAATTTTAATAACCTAGTCTAATTTGATCGTAATTCACCCAAAGAAATTTTAACAAATAAATATGATAGATTTCAAAATAATAAACTTAAGTTTTCAATATTTTATATATATATATAAGTAGATCAGTTTTTTAACGTTCAACGTCTTCCAATTCCTCCTCACCCAGAGCTGAAGAGTATTTAGGCATTTAATACAACAAAGATGGTGCCAGCATCTTGTGAGAGAGAGACGCTCGAGATAGTCAGATGTACTTAGTCGGGATCGAACCAACGACTACGGCATAGCAATCTAGCATTCTAACGCTAGCCTACGACCGCGCTCTTTCTTCTCTTCAAAATTTTAAATTTAATTTAATTCATAATTCAAAAACTGTTCGTTTTACGCAATAAAGTGTTAGAATCTAGTTTGTAGATAATTTAATTTTCTTTAAAAAGCACTGATCTATTTACTAAAAAAAATCAATAATTTCGGTGTTATGGCCATTTGAAGAAAGAAAATTTCTATGTTTTTACCTTTACGACTACATTTTTTTTATGAATTTAAATGGCGGGGCCTTTAGCATAATTCATTTCATTCTCTGCAAGCAATATCATAAATTATAAATGAAAATAAAATATATACAGTGGCTCACAAAAATAAGCGTACACTCCTATGCTAGAAATGTAAATTGTACCTATTAAAGTCATATTTTCTCATATAAAAATCGCTTTTGTGAGCCACTGTATAAATATACGAAATATTGAAATATAGTGGCGCACCTAGGATTTGATTAAAGGAATTGCGGGATTGGGCGGACCAACATAGTGCAAAGCTTCAAAATCCATAATTGGCTGGAGGAACGAGCCTATCGGCGGCGAAAAACAAAGATGTCAATGATGAATCAACTCCGGGAGAGTTGATTTCCTACAAATCGGTTGACACAGTTATCAACCAGGATGAAATAGTCACCTATCTCACAGAATTCTTGAATTGTCCAGATTACTACCTCACAATTTGTAATTGAAAGTAGGCTCAGTCATCATCATGTTGAGTAACATCAATCAACCTCGACTGTGAAATGGAACGAGACTGGCTGTAAAAAAGATTATAAACAACGTAATCAAAGCGACGATTATCAAGGAGATGATGTTTTGATTCAGCGCATCCCGATCATTCCAACAGACTTGCCATTCTCAGTGCATTTGGCGTTCGCGATGACCATCAAGTCGTTAGAAGTTTGTGGAATTAACTTGGAGTTTCCATGTTTCGCGCATGGACAACTATTTAGTCGCGTGTTTCAATTAATCACAAAGCGAAACTCAAACCATACACAATGCGGCCAAAGGTTGATTGGTATTCATAATCGCTTAGGAGACGTCCATTAATTACGTGAGGCGTTTCAGGGGGAGCGGGTCTTGGCAAATATCACATAATTTTTTTTCCGTAAGAAACTGTAAAATTGCAAAAGAACTGAGTTAAATTAAGTAAAACAAACAATCTCACGTGAGATTAGAGGGGAGGGGTTCAAAAATTTTCCAAAATCGTCTCACGTAATTAACAGACGCCCGCTTATGAAGATTTACAATTTTAGGTGGTACGAAGTTCACCAAGTCAGCTAGTTTAAAATAAAAACGATTTTCAGTGGCTCATCTGTAATTGCAAAATATACAGTAAATTCCTTCTATCCCCGAAGTTCTTCTATGTCAAAATAAAAAAAATATACTCCCTCAGGTTTTAATTTTTTTAAAAAATATTAAAATTATTTTAATAGTTTAATAATAATAATTTAACGCAAGAACAAAATCCCAAAAACCCCCTCGATGATTTGATTCCATTACCGTTTTATTAGAATTGAAAATGATTACCTGAAATTCTACTTCTGCATACCACAAAACCCATGGTAGTATTTGTTTCCACGTTCCGAAAATTTTCAATTTTTACAATTTTACTGCAAAACAAGTAAAATTAAGGAAAGATTTTCGCGAGACGCCAATTTATAAAAGAAAAATCCTTACTGGTAATTTGATATGTTAAAGAGACTACGAGACTAAATCCAAGTGGATCTAACAAAAGATCGAGACGGTCAAGATGGCGCAAGTCCTGCAACAAATGAAAAGTAAAAAGATTAAAAAGTTGAGTTTTCGTATAAAAAAAGAGAATGTCGGTTCTTTGTACATGTTTTTATTAATTTATTGTTGTAATATGTAACTAAAAAAAAGTAAATATTTAAACACTAAAAATTATTATAATTAAATGTGTGACAATTTAAGATTGCCTCTTCATTTTATTACTCGAAACGATACTTAAATAAACTTAAATAATCAAGATACATGAAGCTAATATTAACAATAACATAAAAAAATGGAAGCAACCTTAAGATTCCATTTGATGAAAAAATGAACAAGATGAAAACATCACAAATAATTGAATGCAGCAGGCACAAAAACATACAATATAACAATCGTATATTTTTAATCACTGTTTTAGAATATTACACTGTAGTAGTAGTAGTAAAAGTCAGAGTTGATTTAATAATTAAATAAAAAGCAGTTTCACGTTCACAAAAATTCACTATTATACTTAAAACAAAATCATCAATGTCGCAACATATTCTAACAAAGTAATTGCACATCGAAACAATTACTATTCATTGTTAAGGCAATAAAATGTGACTTACGTTAATGAACTCTCTTGTGTTCCTACTACTGGCCGATAACTTAAAATTCATCAAGAAAGCATTAGAAAAACGTTTATCACAGTGCAAAAAAGTACCCAGATTTAGGTATCCAATACGCTTACTATAGAATTACCCAACAAAAAAATTAACATAGTAAGGAAACCAAAATTAAATCCAAGTTCATTAAAATAAGCCATCATACAAAACCTCGTTACACTATGAACATTATAAACGATTTTGTTGCAATATATACACATCATATTTATTTATTTACTTTTGAATTATTTTTCATACCTAAACCAGTCAAAATAAAATTTTACCAATTTTAATTTATTAAATTAATTTAAATTTTCGATTCAAAAATGCAGATCAAGAATTACATTTTCATTATGAGGCACTAATACACAAATATTTAAATTTATTTTTTATTTTCAAAATATTAAAATACGTTTAAACAAAAATAGGACAAATGACATCGTTTCCGATTTTATTTCAGGGAAATGATTGAAGGTCTATGTTGGCACAGTCTTTTATTTAGTACTTAACCGTCCTCTTTCGGTGGTGTGAACCAACCTGAAATTCAAATAATATCATTTTTTTCACTCGACTCCAATTTGACTTACCATTTTTTTCGTGAATTTGTACAAGTGATTTAAAGCTTTGTTGGGCCCTCGCGAGGCTGTATTGAGATTGCGATACAACCTTTGGAGCTCCAAATTGAATGCGTGCTTTACCTTTAACGAGAGTTGCGGATATTTGCATAATTACGGCTTCTACAGTATACGCACTACTCCAGCCTTGTTTCGTTAACAATTCCATGCAGATGGCGCCTCCCACTAATACGTAACCACCTCAAAAATTTAAAAAGTCAGCATACCTAAACAACAACCAAAACAACTCGGTACCTGATATGACGGGATGTACTACTCTCACAAAAGGTGGTTCAAATGGATAAGTGTCTTTAAATAGCATATTTAGTAGAATGGAATCTTTGCCTTCTTTTTCTTTGAGCATAGCTAAGTCGTGACTAAGCGGACTATCGGGATCCACAGTCAAAAGCCTCACATTCCATTCATAAATCGAATCATTTACTAATTCAATTTGATATATTTTATTCTTGAAAGAGTCAGATCTGTAAATGTCCCGCAGTTCTTTCATTAGTCGATCTGTCGCTTGCACCGAGCCCGAAACCGAACCCTAAAATTTTCAAAATTTCATTAATTTATATTCACAGTAAACAATTTTGTGTGATTATTGCAGTTAGTGTAAATGCCTGAGTAAGCACCAGGAAGAATTGCTAACGTTTCAGGCGTTTACGTGTTATACTTACAACGGTATGCTTACGCACATATTGTTCTGCACAGCGCTAGAGTATTTGAGTTGATCAGTGAGCATACCGTTCTAAGTGTATCGTGGATTTTTAAAGGAAACAATCAAAACATCAAAAAAAATCAAAATGTATTTATCAAAATTAAAAATTAATTATATAAATTTACCTACAATATACTTAAAACAGATTAATTCTCTGAATTAAGAAATAAACTACATTTTTTATATACATTAAATATTAAGAATCTACAACAATAACATTGAGTAACGTAAAGAAAGCAATGGGGAAAAACCCAATACGTTGGCCCCATAAATATATCTTGTTTTTCGTGTGGAATCAATCACTTTTTAATAATTCTTCTTAATTTAGGACTACGTCCTGTTATTACCATGTTATGTGCCAAACTTATACTTGGCATTCATGGTTCTTTGAGCACTTGCATTTTGCATAGTCTAGTTGAGTGCTAACCTTGCTAGATGCATAGCACATAGGTGAAACCAACAGTTTCAACTACAACTAATGAATGCCCCAAAAGCTCAGTGTTGTTTAGAAAAAAAAGTAACTTATGATAATTCAAAAAGTAACTAATCGGCAGTGTAGATATTATTTACAAAATTTTGAGGTGGACTGGTTTTCTGGGAGAAAATTTAACAAGGAAATTTGGTTATATATTACATATATTCATACTAAGTCTATACAATAATATAAATAAAACAATTCTTTTCGTTTGAGCTTAATTAAGCTCATTTGAGGTTCTGTGGTGACAATCCTAGAATGTCAAAACCTAAAATAAAAAATCTGCAGTGTTAAATTTTTCCATACAATAGACAAATCTTTACAGGTTTTTTCAATTAATTTCTGCAAATAAATTCATACCGAGAATAGGTAACGGGGCATAAAAATCCAACAAGAAATTGTGGTTATCTTAATGAAATGAATTCGTTCAATTATTTCATTAAATTTTTAAACTGAAATTAAACGTTTAAATTAAAAAATTTAATTTTTTAAGGTAACTGTCTTCCCATTTGTACACCTATGATGAAAAACCTACTTTCACCTGTGTTGAAAAAAAAATTTACATTTTATTAATAAAGGCTGAGGTCAACTGTTTAGTATATGGGTAGCAGGTGAGGATAGATAATGTTGAATTCTGAATATATTCTAGGTATCAAGTTTAAGTAGGTATCCACTTGGCTACTCAATGCAACAAATCGATTAAGTCAATCTTAGAAGATGACTTACCAAGTTAATCATTTTTAATCCCATTTCAAAGAGATTTGTTATTATTTAAAATTTACTAGTTTTTGGCTAAAAGTAAATGAAATTCTGCGTAGTTTATATAATAATAAAATGATATTAATAGATTAAAAATAAATTATCCTTTAGAGCTTTGATGGTTCCTATTTTCCATCCCATATTGAACTCATGCTATCAAAGCTTCAAAAGAAAATTAAAATTTTGATGCAAGAAATTAGGAAAAACTTGTATATTTTTAGGTTTATTTTGATAAAAAGCTATATTTTAACAGAAAAAAATAGTATATTGCTTTATAAGGATCTAATGGTTGACTTTATTATTCCGTAACTCATTGCTTACAAAAGTTCAAGCTAGGTTTCCAGGTAAAATCATGTTCAAATTTTGGGATAAATCAAATTGAGAATGCCACCTTCTATAATAATTGTTTATTCGCTGTCAAAAGGAAAATACACAGCAAGTCAAATAACATTTAAATACATAAAACAGACAAGTCAATAGAATAACTCTCCTTCTTTTTAACAATATTTACATTTCACAACATGATCATAACATAAACATCAAGGCAGCAATTTATTTGTTTGTCACCACACTCACAAACTGCTTTCTAAAAAGTCCTGTATTGAATAGTACGCTGCCTCCATGAGCAGTTTTTTTACCGATCTTTCGAATAGTTTCGCATTTTGGGCTTTAATTGAGTTAGGTAATTTATTGTATATTTTGGTTGTTGGTGTTGTATTGGTGAATGTCTTCATTTGCGGAATGCCTTGACTCCGCATGGACCAGCTTAGCACAGGATAACATGTACACCGAAGGCAAGGTAAGTATGTGCTCACGCTTAAAAACCTCTCTGCAGCTATCTGTTTGTCTTAAGCCGCACATAATTCTTATCGCTTTTTTTGCATGATGAAGTTTCTTTGTGTCAGATGCTGTTCCCCAGAATAGAATGCTATATGTTGCGACACTGTGGAAATTGGAAAAATATGCCATTCTCACCGCAACAGACGATGCTATTTGTTTAAGTCGTCGAAGACTGTATATTGCTGCAGACAACCTCTTGCTTGTCTCTCTTATATGGACGCTCCAATTTAATTTTGTGTCGAAGTGAACACCCAGAAACTTGGCCGAATTAAGCTGTTGTTGGACATTGTAAGTCCATTGTAAGAAAGTAAGTTTCTGTGTCTTGTCACGATTCAATTTCAATCTGTATGCGACAAACCACCGCTCTGCTTTTTCCAAAATATTTTCTACTTCGGCATTTACCTCTTGTAGACTTCTTCCGATTCTCAGGAATGAAGTGTCATCTACGAACAGCCAAGTGCCTTGCTCATTGACACTTATCGGCAGATCATTTATGTACAGCAAGAACAGCAGTGGAGCAAGGATTGAACCTTGAGGAACTCCACAATTCATCTCCGATTCTCTCGATGTTATTCCATTCCATGTCACGATTTGAGTTCGTTTCTCCAGGGAGGACTTAAAGAGTCAAAGTGCTACACCTCTCACACCATAGTATTCCAACTTCTTTAGTAGCTGATCTTCTGATCTTGGATTTCAGAATTCAATGGGAATACATTACTTCATTCGTCAAGTACCAATCAAATCCGAAATGACTGTTGAACGTGGCAGCACACTACTGGCTCTGATGGAATTGACGATAGAGCAAAGCGTAGGTGAGAATCAGACAATTACAGAAAAGCAATTGCAACCAAATCACAGCGGTGCGACCAGGGCTAGAACCATGGTTTCTCGCTCCCCATTAGCTATCATTAAATTTAATGAATATTACTTTTATTAGCATCTTAATTAATAAAAAACTTGACTGCTTTACTTAAAAAGGTGAAATTCTTCACTACTTTTCTTAATTTTTAATATTCGTTAATTTCAGTTAATATTTGAACATTCAAGATTAGTTTAATTGTAGATTAATCTTATTACATAGAGAAACGGGGGTCATTTTTAACCATGAGGTACATTCAACCACTTCAACCATTTGATTGAATTTCCTGTTCAATTTATCAAACAGTTCGATATAATGTCGAAGTTTGATGATGACTATGATCTGTGAGGGAAAATGGAATAGGGTTTCTTGCAGGGCTGTGTCTCAAAAATTATAAGGGCTTAAACATTACATCTTTTTTTGTTTTCATTCAGTTACATCTAGTTTAATTTTGATTATATATTTTAATATTATATGCTTCAACCTAGCGTTGAAAACTTATTTAATTTTATCAAAAAGGGGTCGTCCTTTAATCACGTGAGGTTTTTTATGCAATTTTTTTACCCCCCCCCCTTTGGAGATACGTCGTGAGGTTTTCGGCTACCCCTACCCCCCCTACCCAACATCACGTGTATTTTTTTTGAAATTTTTTTTCAAGAACAGTCGGCAAGACAGAAGGCTGCGGGCAGCGGGGCGACAAGTGCAGTCACAAGGTCCAGTACCAGAAGCCAGCTGAGAGCTAAATATTGTTGTTATGTTGCTTTTAGGCATAAATTTTCTCGCTCGGGATTTCACGTGGTCGTAAGAAAATATACACGTGATTGTCACAACATCCCCTCCCCCCCCATCGTGATCAATCGTGATGTTATTCTAAACCCCTCCCCCCCTGTTAGAACCTCACGTGATTAAAGGACAACCCCAAAGGTAAGAAACGAAAAATATATTTGCTACAAATATAAAACTTTTCACAAAATTATCCTTGATCAAGTTAAAAAATCACAAAATGACGCACAATTTGATAACAAAGAATGATAATGATAACACAAATCTGTTTGTAAATCTTACCTAGATTACAAAAGTGCTTATAGCATCAGATAGGCAAAATTTAGATAATTCAAGAGATTATTAACATTATGGTGACACTAAATTAAAACTCTTAATATATTGGACAAATTCAGAGACGATCAACTGCTCAGTAGCTTAGTATTTCAAATTTAGATATAACTAACATTTAAGCTTAAATCTTAGATTAGCAAAAACTTTAAATAATGTTATTCACCAATACAAATCAAGAATTTGAGTATACAAAAATACAAATCAAACTAAATATGTTCAAATATAAAGATATACAGTAAAAGCCCTCGTATCCGAAAATTTTTAGAATTTACCGCGTCAACCGAAAGATGCTTGCGAGGTCAACGCATAGGCAGACTTCCGTTTCATGTTGTGGTATTTATATTTCAACCAACCATTTATCCAAAGCATTCGCTATCTGAACAGAAATAAGTCCCATTCATTTCGGATACGAGGGGTTTTACTGTATTTTAATATCTTTATAAATATTCTAAAAATCATGGTTTGATTTCTTCCAATCTTCACTTCATTTTGTTATGGTATTTCTGATTCTTGTGAATATTCACTCCTTATGTATTGGTTGCGATCCTAATTGGGCATTTGAATTTCTTTCAGTAAGTCCCTACTTTACGAATAGACAGATCCGTACTTCGTATTATTATTTCTATCATTATTGCGTAGTATCGGCTTCGGTATATTTTCATTATTGCTAACAAATATATCATAAATGCTCAATATTTTTGCACTAAACTATTACCGTCAACTGGGGAGAGATTGGTCCAGTTTTATCGTCTTTTGAATTTTCAATGGTTGAAATATTGCCAAGTAAAATAGAACAAATGTTGAACAAAAACTAATTACAGTTTAAGTAATAGTTTAAAGATGACTTCGTAGGTTTATTTATTTTTTTTGTTTTCCAGTTTTTCACAAAAAAATAAATAAATTTTGGAACAATCTCATCCGGGCTTGGGTTGATATTGTTCCATATCTTAAAAACTGTGTTTCTAGGCAGCTCACTTGCTCTACACCAATGTCACATTTTCACAACTTTTTGTAAAATATTGAAAATTTAAAAGCATCCTATGTGACATGAGTACTTTCCAAATTATTTGAGATCGTTCATGTCTGTCTCCGATTTAAATTTACAGGACACAATTTTTATGTCTAAACTGTTACCAAAACTAGTGCTGTCACCTAACAAAACTTCTCTCAAACTCAAAAAGCTATACCAGTGTGGTCAACATATCATGAAAACATACCGATTCCAAATGTCACCACTGACAATGTGGGAAATAAATTGTATTTAGAATTATCCAGAATAGACCAATCTCACCCCTGTTGACG
Source organism: Cantharis nigra (assembly GCA_958510845.1). NCBI lineage: Eukaryota > Metazoa > Arthropoda > Insecta > Coleoptera > Cantharidae > Cantharis > Cantharis nigra. The sequence goes on along the minus strand of OY294030.1, from coordinate 43,377,340 downwards.
GTACTTCAAAACTTCCTCCGTTAAAATCTATAATTAATGTATCCCATACTTTGTAAGAAATCCTCAAACCTAATAGATGTAATTTGATTCTACTAAAAGCAATATATAACGCCATTTATTACAACTTTTTTAAACTACGGTAGGCGTTTTCAAAACTCTCCTAAGGTTTGCTTAGAGAGTCCAGAAATAACTCTGCAAAATATTTAAAGTAAACGTTTGCTTCATAAGACTTGAATGTAAAACTTCTTCCACTTTTAGGCTAGGATAAATCCAGTAGGCCTTGCCCTCGGGCTGTCTTCTATCCAAGACAGAGCCGAAGTCACAAGTCTGAGAGCATATTACTTGGTTTACATCCGAAGCGGCTCGATGGGCTAGCTTTGTTGATGAGAGCAAATCATCAACCGCCGGCTTTACTTACTTACTAGTTATTCAGCTAACATATTAGGCTAATGACCGTCTCAAATGTAAAACCGTGATTTAATAAACATCTATTTTTATGATCAAAGAAACGTTTCCGGCCATAATTATGTTCCGTAGCCACTTTTACTCAAAAGCATACTTTTTACAATTCATGAAAATTTTGCAGAGTTATTTCCGGACATACTATATAATCAAAGGTTAACCACTTAATGTACATGACCGACACGGTCGCTCCTTACTAACAATTTTTCATTAAAAATGGGATATTTTCTGTCAAAAAATTCAAAATTAATGTGTACGTTAAGCGGTTAAGCCACTAAAAAACTTATGGAAAACTACCAAACAATATTTATATAGTTACTGTAAGATAATTTTAATCATAGTAGGATTTAAGAAATTGAAGCCCCCCCCCATATCAGAAGAATGTACTAGACCTTCAGATACGGGTAGGCAGGTGTACAAGATTGTGCACCTGTTTGTACTAGAAAAACCTTAACCCCCCCAGAGATTTTAAAATATTCATAAACACAGTTATCATTTCAAAACCAATTGATAATAATTAATCAATCGCATCACTCATTGAGTAGATCGTTGCTTTAATCATGTTTTTGTTATAAAACTTTACGAAAAGTGCTCACATAGAAGAATACATAAACTTTTAGATGATTTGTCTTTTGTATGACTACGCAAAACGTTGATTCACGATTAATAAACATTTTAATGAGTAAATAAACATTATACGTAAATGTTTTTGTTTTGCAGTACACAGGAACAATTAACTAAGTAATAACAGTAATAAATAAATAAAGTTAAAAGTAGCAACTTCGGCCATTTTGAAAAAAAAACTTAAAAAACTGGGACTGACAATTTAATATTTTCTCCAAGGAAAGGATAAACCTTAAATAACCTCCAGTAGAGTAATAGAGGTCAAGGTTGCCAGGTAGTAAAAATCAAGCAAATAATCAATAAAGAAAACTTACTTTTAAATAGTCTTGTCTTTGATTCTGTCTCAAACGTTCTAATGTAGCTAAGTGTTCTACACACATTTCATCCGACTTATGTCCATCTTCCATTTCCATAGCTAAATCCTCATCGCCGTCGCTATCGGCACCTTCGGCATCACTGTCAACCATTTCGGCTTCACTATCCAAACCTTCGTCCTCCATCTGATCACTTGCATTACTTAAATTATCACTACAACATCAACAGACACTTTAGAAAAATTTTCTACACTACAACGAAGAAGTTAAAAACCTGTTAGTAGTCGTAACGAGAGGCATAGGAATTGTCAGTCTTTCTAAATCGGGGGGTTCTGGGACGGCGTGTAGACGACATAATTCACGTAACAGTATTGACACTTGCAAAATGACATGATTATCTAAACCTTCGGTGTTACTCAAGACTTGAACTGCGTTTGTGATGCTGGTTTCCTCCGAGTCTGCAAACCAAACTGGCGGCACAGATGGGTATGTTTCCTAAATGCAAAAGATAAAATTGAAATTTGCACAATATTTACATTGACGACGAGATAAAGAAATAAAAATAAAGTCACATGTAAAAACGCTCAGCTGTTCGGTGGCTACATATGTTTTAAATGTCAAAAACAAACATGGAGAGAAATCTAGTCCCTTTGTTATGATTTAATTATTTACGTCAACTGGCGTAAAGGATGTTGAATTTCTTTGGTAAAACTCAAAATAGATTTAAAAAATCGACGCTTACCGTAATGTTGGCGTGAATTTCGTATTTTTTACCATTTTTGCCTATAAATCTGCAGCTCAGTTCGTCAACACTCGCGGACAAGATCTGAAATCGTTCATGATTTTTAGGAAATATCGATTCTAATGTCCTAATTTCTTGTTTTAATGTATTTAAACAAGCCATATGTTTTCCACTATTAGTTTAATTATCGTGTCCTGCGTCTTGTAAATGATTAAAAAACACAAAATTCAGTAACAAACACTGCATACAAGTGCACTCCCTACATTTATACCAAAATGGCCGAAAATGGTTCTCTTCATTGGCCAATATTTGATCGAACAACTTCGTATGTTACCGACCCTAGATGTACAGGGATAAACAAAAACACTGCATTTATACCACAATTTTTTTCAAAATCACTCAAATTAAGCTGTCATTCGTCGATATTTGATTTTTAAGTTCGATTTTAAAGTTTTCCCTTTATATTAATAATTCAATCGAATCAACACCAACATCGAAAATCGAAATGAACATACTCGATAGAAAATTTACGGCTATTTCACCTCTTCATTAGTGGTTATTTTAAATTAAGAACTACAACTGTTTTAATACTGTTTTAGTAGGTGGGATGGGTGGGATCAACAAAGAATTATTTTTCCACCAACTTGATTGAAATTCAAAGAGCTTCTTAGTACAACGCAATATCGAACTAGAATTAAATTTACGAAGCGAAACGATATTTCAAAGAATTTCGTTAATCCATTCGAGCGCGTCACCACTTAGATATCGCACTGTAATTCATGACATTTGTTGCACGATGATAAGAGAGAACAAAATTGTTCAAAATAACAGTTTTTTTCTCGTAAAACTACAGAAAAACAAATTTATTACATGTTTTTTAGGAAACTGTTTTTTTCTAACCTAAAACCGAGGGAGAAACGCTAGGGAAATCTGGTGTAAAAGTGAAGGGAAATCCGAGGAAATTTGAGAAACACCAAGGAAGCAATAAGTAATGTTTCTTTCTCATTTTCCACATAAACGCCAATTTCCATTTCAAGTTCCATTGAAATAACAACAGATTTTCAATCTTCATTTTCTAACAAATTGTCGATTTTCTATAGTTAAGCGGGAAATAATGATTTCAAGAGCAATGTGTATATTCAGTTGCAGCTACCCTAGGCGCCGAAGAAAAAATTTTCCTTTTAAATTTAAAAAAATTAGACTAGGAAATTAGACTTTTCCTAGAAAATAAGTGGCGGAAAGTTCAATTTTTACACAAACGTTGTTTTTAGGGTCCTAAATAAGAACTGAAAGTTCCCCATCGATCCGAGTGCCGCTAACAATTCTACGCGGGGTCGAAGGTTGTAAAAATCGAATTTTTGCGAATATCTTTATAGCCGTTGCTTTTATGGAAAAAGTACAAGATATCAAATTTGTAGCTCTCAAAATTGTCTACAAAAACATTTACATTTTTTTTCTATACAATTAGCTGTTTCGACGATAATTCAATTCGTAGAGTCAGCATTTTTCAAAAATTTTTCTTTCTTTCACCTCCTTCGAAGTTGAGTACAAGGCACGTTGTTATAAATGTGATTTTCCTAATACCCAATCCACGTTGGTGTCTACATTATCAACAACATATTGAACTGCAGGACCATCTTGAGATATTTTCAAAATCAAAATTTTAAACAATCAGAATGATGATAGAAAGATACTAATTCGCTGTTTAACTGTCCTTGCAATTTCACCGGAACGATTTCCTTCTGCTTTTTAAAGGCATTATGACGATCATTTACTTTTACTAACATTTACTACCCACATGTTAGAAAACGCGCTTTGTACTCAACCTCGAAGGTGGTGAGGAAAGGAGTATACATTTTAAGAGAACATTTTTGAGAAATTCCGACTAAGAATTGAATTATTGTCAAAACAGTTAATTGTACAAAAAAAAGTTATAAATATATTTTGTAGGAAATTTTAAAAGCTACAAATTTGATCTCTTACATTTTTTGAATAAAAGTAACGGTTAAAGAGATATTTGCAGAAAACCTATCTTTACAACCTTTGACTCCGCGTAGATATGTTAACGGCACACTCAGATCAATGGGAAACTTTCAACAACGTTTTTGCAAAAATTCAGCTTTCCGCCACCTATTTCCTAGAAACGCCTTGTTTGATCTAATTTCCCTCGACTAATATACAGGGTGTCCCCGGATACACTTTACATAATTTCATTTTCAGTTTAATTTCAGTGATAGGGGATAGTTTTCTAAGAAAAATATTTAACAAAATTTTTTTTTCTAAATTCAAACCTTCGAAAGTTAAGCGTCTTTAAAGCATATTTTTTTAATTTCCACCTTCACATGGCTATAGCTCGGAAAATATTAATTTTTCAGTAAAAATGGTGAAATGCTTTTTTAAAGAGCGTGAAACAATCTACAAATTAGATTTAAACCTTTTATTGTCTCAAATGAACGGTTTTTGAGTTATGAATTAAAGTAAGTAAAAAAATGTTGAAAATTTCGAACATTTTATTTTCTTGGTTTTCTTAAAATCTCTGTATCTTTTAAGCAAAACATTTTACAAAAAATCTGACGCCCCATTTCGGATATGAAATTTAACGGACTATAACTTTTGTCCAGTAAAATTTTTTGAAAAACCAAACCATTTCACAGAAAATCAAAAAAAATAAAAAAAGCAAAAGAAAAATAAAAAATTGAATTCTCAAAAGTTTTATGTTTATTAAAAAAATATTTTCTTAATTAAGGTTCAACCATTACATTATTGAAGTAAATGGTCAAAATGACCACCCTTCTTCTATTTTGTCCTATCAAGGTGGGGAAAAAATAAAATTGTTTAAAAAGAAACGGACTACAATTAATATTGCTCTTAAAATCAATATTCTAAACGGTTAAATTTTTAAAATGCCATTTTTGAAGAGAAGTTTATGCATGAAAGGAAAATATCGCAAAGTTAGATGTTTTACAAAGAGATGGTATTGCAAAACATCAAAAAAAGAAATTTTTTGAAATGTAAAAAATTGCAAACTTTCAAAAATATTGAATAGTACAGTACAATATTAGATGCGAACCCCGAAATCCAAAAATTAAGAGGTTGGATTGTCACAAAATGATTATTATCAGTTGATCTATAAGTACTAAAAAGTCTCCCGCTTAAGAGCGGTTTGTTTGGGTGGGGCGAGGGGGAAGGAGTCAAAACCATACATTTCCACTGTTTTTGTCAAATATCTCAAAAATGACGTTAGATAGAGCAAATCCCATCCCATGCAAAATTGAAGGCCGTTAAATTTTCTTCAAAAATTGTCTTAAACATGTTTTTGGTAAACCCCACAGATTAGAAGATATGGAGGACGAAAGTTTTAATGAATTTTTGCCTCTCTTGAATACTTTTTTCCAAGATTAATATATTTATACGACAAAAACCTTTGTTAGTTACAGACTGGCATTTGTAAAAAGCATTTTAATATATCCAATTAAAATTACATATACCGGGTGCTGAATGACTTAGCCGAACATAGGAAATTAACATGTAAAAACTTATTTATGCAAATTGCTGCTTCCCTAATTATTTTAGTAAAAAAATGAAAGGCACAAAAATAATGCAGAAATATAAACTGCCAATGATAAGACCATTAGATTTCATCTAACTTTTACTTAAAAGGTCAAAAAATGCTTTCGAAATTGTTCAAATTTGCATTTATCGCGCTGGCCATGTAATAAATTGAATTTAATTTATATTTTCCAAAATGATTACAATGGAAACTTTCATGGCCAGTCCGACAAACGAAACTTTTAACAATTTCAAAAGCATTTTTTGGCCTTAAGTTAGATAAAATCTAATACTCTTATCATTCGTAGTTTATATTTCTGCATTATTTTTGTGTCTTTCATTTTTTCTCTAAAATAATTAGGAAAGCAGGAATTTGCATAAATAAGTTTTTACATGTTAATTTCCTATGTTCGGCTAAGTCATTCAGCACCCTGTATGGACATACAAATATACCGGGCCCATTGCAGTGGCGGTGATATCAATAAGTGAATGTAAGCAATGCTTAGTGGCCCGGGACCATAAAGGGTATAGTAAATTCCAAACAAGAGATTTTTAAATAATATACGCAATTCCAAATTAATACATTGCTTTCTTTAGGCGCCCGTTTTGTATATTTACTTACGGGCCCAGCTACTCTTGTACTGTAACTGATACTATTACCATATTTACGATAAACATGATAATAAACGAGATAACGGAAAATAAACAAAATTCAACCCCGGAATTCAGTATAAGTCTGAAAATATTGATCCTAGTGTAAAAATTGTAATTATCAAAGTTGAAGGAAATAAAATTCTCTACGTAATTGCATATTACCATTTTTACGATAAACATGATAATAAACGAAATAACGGAAAATAAACTAAAATCTACCCCTAAATTCAGTATAAGTCTGAAAATACTAATCCTAGAGTAAAAATGGTAAGTATCAAAGTTGAAGTAAATAAAATTTCCTATCTGATTAATTCCTATATTTTTACGATAAACATAATAATAAAAGAGATAATTAAGGAAAACCGTTTTTCACCCTATTTACAGTCTAACTCTAGAAATATCGATCCTTGGGTATTAGTCCAGTCAATAAGGAATTTTGCCTTGCAATAAATCGTAAAGTTGTGAAACTTGACAAAAAGTTTCGTCTTAAATTCCTGTTTAACCAAAAAAGGTCGCCATTCCTCCGAGGTCCGGAAGTGTCCGCCATCTTGGATTTGAAGTGACAATTTATGGATTTTCAATAATATCTTCAAAAATATTAACTTTACAAAAAAATTGTTCGTATAAAAATTGAAGCTCGTCAAATTCTCCATAAGAAAGTTTATATTCAATATTAGCCTAAATGTAAGATTTAACCGACAAAATCCATCTGCCTGTCGTGAAATGTTGTGCTGCGTCTGATTATGACTACAGTGTAGCGGATTATCGTCAAAAGTGTTCACTCTCCCAATTACGACGTAGAACTAGACGAATTATATATCAAAATGTTCGTATTGACCTAATGGATCAAAATACGAAGTTTAGGACATCTGAAATTGTGAGAGACAAAAGTTATAAGCCAAAAACTAAAAAAAATTAATTTTATTTAACCAATTGAAAGAACTTTTGAAATCGTTCGTACTTTAAAATTAGTATAGGTATATCAAGATAATTTTAACACTATTATTTAGCTCGAAATGTCTACTTTTCAACGATATATAAAAATATGTGTTAATTAAGTTCTAATTAGCTCTAATTTAATATTATACGAGCAGTGAGAAATTTGAATTGTCGGAATATTTGCAATCAAAAAAGTGCCTAAAGGAAGTAATTGCCAATTACAATTACAAGATGCCAATTTTTAATTTTATTTTTTCATTCCTTATTATGTTGTTATTTATGTGTATTATTTATTTTAAACTACTTAATATTTTCTTTGTAAATTCGTAACTACTTGAAAAAAATTCTAATTTTCAAATATTCAAAAAAATTTTGAAATTTTTGTTTAATTGGATCAAACTTTATAAAACATTATTACAAGTTTGATACAATACTTGATTTAAAATATATCAAATGCTGTTTTTACTACTGAAACATTGGTAGAAATCAAAAAATAGAATAAATTGCGGTTAGAGCGGTATAGGGGTTAGGGGGTTGCTCATGCGGATTACGCTATTGGTCTTTATGTGTTATTGTTCTCCTGTGTTTATTTATAAAACTAAGTGCATAATGAATATGAGATATTCTCCATAAAATTCCGCTTTTTGTCACTTGCACGAATTTTCAAATTTTAATGAGACAAAAATTCTATTAAAGAAAAACTTGCCATTTTGAATGAAAATATTTTACAAAAATTTCTCACTGCTCGTATAATATTAAATTAGAGTTAATTAGAACTTAATTAATACATATTTTTATATATGGTTGAAAAGTAGACATTTCGAGCTAAATAATAGTGTTAAAATCATCTTGGTATGCATACAGTAATTTTAAAGTACGAACGATTTCAAAAGTTCTTTGAATTGGTTAAATAAAATTAATTTTTTTTTAGTTTTTGGCTTATAACTTTTGTCTCTCACAATTGCCGATGTCCTAAACTTCGTATTTTGGTCCATTAGGTCAATACGAACTTTTGGTATACAATTCGTCTAGTTCTACGTCGTAATTGGGAGAGTGAACACTTTTGACGATAATCCGCTACACTGTAGTCATAATCAGACGCAGCACAACATTTCACGACAGGCAGATGGATTTTGTCGGTTAAATGTTACATTTAGGCTAATATTGAATATAAACTTTCTTATTGAAAATTTAACTAGCTTCAATTTTTATACGAACAATTTTTTTGTAAAGTTAATAGTTTTGAAGATATTATTGAAAAACCATAAATTGTCACTTAAAATCCAAGATGGCGGACACTTCCGGACCTCGGGGGAATGGCGACTTTTTTTCGGTTAAACAGGTACCTAAGACGAAACTTTTTGTCAAATTTCAAAACTTTATGATTTATTGCAAGCAAACATCATTTTTGGTTCCGTATTGACTGGACTATATAAGTTATATGAATCAAAACTTGTGAGAAATTATATTTCCCATAATTTTGTGTATTATCATTTTTACTCTAAAGTTGAGAATCAACGAGTTATTTGAAAAGCAAGAAAACTCCCTTTAAATCCAGTTGGCGGCAAACGCAATGGGGGGATTTTCCCGAAAATCGAGATTTACACTACCAAACAACCCTCCTTGAGTTTAAAATTAAAAAATCGCTCCCGGGAATTATTTGCAGGTTGACCGATTTTTAGTCCTAATTTGACTGGACTACAGATAATATGAAGAAATCAGTGAATCATTTTTGTAGTTTAAGAATTTACGGATTGACAGGTACTTGGAACGTCCACGCAAATAAAAATTGACCAAAGCTGCAGAATATGATTTATATTATTTTTTTTGTTTCAAATCCTATTTTGTATTAATATCTACTAAACGTATTAAAATAAATCATTCGCACATAGGTCTCTATTAGTAGGTACCTCCTAGCTATAATTAAGAATGAAAATTTGTGGGTAAATATTCCACAATAAATTACGTCGAGTTGTATCAACTATTTTCGAAGAAAGAAAGAAAGAAGAAAAAAAAAAGAAGAAGAAAGAAGAAAAAAAGAAGAAAGAAGAAAAAAAAGAAGAAAGAAGAAAGAAAATGAATCTACTCTGGTTTGCAGCAAAACAAAAATTAAAAATTCAAGATGCAGTTTTGCAAATTATAAGCAAAATGAAGAACAAGCACATCGGTGTATTAAATTAAGGCAAAAAAATAATTTCTTAAGAATTAAAGTTTCAAATTTGATCTTATCTAACGTACATGTAGCCAAGTGACTTGTAATATATGCGTTGCAAATAATGCTAAAACGTTGAAGTGCAAAATTTCAACATTAATTTATTATTTTTATTATCTCCACCAAATGTGCACCATTAATATTATATTCTTCCTACGAAAATTTTGTTATTTTTAACTTTAAAGAGAGGTCGGTAAACCTAAAATTGATTTTTCGATTGTGAAGGAAACAAACGTAGGTAATCCTATTTTTAGTAATCTCCAATCGTGTTAGTGTATTCAAAATATGATAAATGTGCAAAAATTCCGGGTTCAGTTATAGCAATGAAGATGCGAAGTAAAAAAACCACGTTCGATTTTCTTAATAAACATTCCAACGAAATCGAAATCGTTTGTTGATAAATATCTATAACCCATCTTCTAACCGATAAGCCAGCGTAAAAAATAACATTAGATATTTCTTTGGTAATCATTTCGTGGGCAGAATAAAAATGCACCGTCATGCTAATATCGATAGATTATACAACTGAAAGATTAATTTGACGTTTCATACACCTGCCAAATCTTCGGTTCGCTATTTTTTATAATATTAATTTTTATTGCTGACTATACAAAACTTAGGACATGATTATTTCTGCAATACCCACGCCACGCTTTACAAAAGTTGAGAAAATTTAGCGAGACATATAGAGAAACCCCTACTAGCCCGAGTTCAATACTCCCACTCGCCGAACTAATGGACACAATCAAACTTATATTGTGGTTTATTCAATTTTGGATCCTTATTAAGTTGTACGAACTTAATTGTTCTCCTTTTCACGCTTCGGTGCCATCGCAGAACGCTAGAAGATTCGGTCTCCTGGGGATCCCAAAAAAATCCAAATTGGAATATTGTCTAGCATATTCATGGTGGTCGGTGTGTTGTACTAAACCAGAATTTTGAAACCAAACAATGTCACACAGTTCATTGTTGGAAGCCGAAACCGGTGCTGCGTATTTTCCAAAAAAATTTTTTAAAATACCGCACTAGAATATAAATATTCGGATAAATCGTAATTTGAAATTCTTCTCTAGTGAATCAAACAACCCCGAACAGGTCTTTCAGACCAAAAAATTAACATTTACCTCGAATTTGGATTTCCCAAACAAACCAGAAATATAAAAATTCTCAATATACAGAAATGAGTCAACTTGGGAGTAACCTATTTTGCAAACAGATTTTCTTAGAAAGAAACACGAAAATCTGATAAAATTTTTCTGAACATTCGGTTTTTAAAATGCCCAAGAAACATTTAATAAAATCTTTTACATGTAATTTTATTTTTATATTAATTATTCAAAAACTATAACAGATACAGACTTTAAAATGAAATAGAAAAAAATAATTATTTTGAAAACTAATTTCAGCATTTTACGTTAAAATTCAATTTTGAAATTATTTACGTAATTTAACCCTTTCAGTCCCGCATTTTCATTTTTAAAGTAAAAGATTTTTTGATTATGTTTTTGAATTAAGTGAGTTTTTTCAAGTGGTTTCAAAAAAAATTTTTTTTTTTAATTTTACTTTTACTTTATCAAAGCAAGTATGAAAAAGTATTGTTATAGTGCAAAAAAAAAATTGAGAATTTGTTAAATTTAGGCATATTGGGGTCCCAGAAGTTGAAAATCATTATTTCCAAAAGATGTCTGTATGTGTGTGTGTGTGTGGTCAAATTTTGTGTGCGCTCTACCGCAAAAAGTAACAAAAATTTTTTAACAAAATTTCGTATTTAGTACAAATATATTGAGACTTAGAACTGATTAGATTTTGGTTAAAATCGGTACATGGAAACGCAAAAAAAAATAATATTTTGTAAACTAAAAAAATAATTTTTTTCCTTTTTTTCAAATTTTATTTTTTTATTAAATTCTTCTCTATAATGATATTACAAAAGTCTTAATCAATAATCGTGTAAGTATCTTATTTTTTCAAATATTCATTTTTGAAATTAAAAAAAAAAAATTTTTTTTTCTTATTTTTAAAATTTTATTTTTTTATTATGTTCTGATCCATAATAATAATAAAAAACTTTAAATTAATAATCGTGTAAATATCCTATTTCTTTATATTTTTGATATTTTAAAGTATGATAAAGTTATGGGCATGGCCACATCCGATTTTTTAATTTTTTAATTTATAATTTAGAATAGAATTTAATATAATAAAATACTTTTATCTACAGAAAATGTGGAAACTGTCAGGGAATTGACTCCACAAATCTAACTTTTCTCCTTATATACCATTGGAAAGAGGACAATTTTTTAAAACAAAACGGCATTCAAAGATCGAACATTTTATAGGTAAACTAGCATGCATAAATTAGTGGGAAGAACCCAATTAATTTATTTTACAGTGAATTCATGACTTGCCGTAGTTACGCCAGCCAAAACTGACCCTACGCAGCCCTTCGCTACGCTACGGGCGCTCCGGGCCGTTTTGGCTGGCGCTTAAGTGCCGTTTTGTTAAAAATCATCTGAAACAAAAAAATCAAACCGGATATTAAAATAGATATGGATACTATTATCTAGTTCTTGTCGTAGCGGATTTACAAAATATCAAATTTTAACAAAATGGCAGACGCTTGAACTGAAAGAAATCATTTTCAAGGAAAAAGTTGTTGGTATTTTGCAAATAAACAACAAACTAAGGTGGTTATTCTGTAACTCATGAATGAGTTTTACAAAAAGGATCCCTTTATGAAAAGATGACCTTATTCTGTAACCATAAGGAATCCTCTAATGACAGATTGTCCTTTAAAAATCGATCTTTAATCATTGACAAACAACAACATAAAAGCGGTGTTAAAAAATTCGTTAGATTTACAAAGTAACCAAATTCTTTACATAAATGTGTCCTTTACCAATCCTTTAACATAAAGGCATTCCTTTGTAAAATCGATCGATCTTTAAAAGACAGTCTGTCATTAAAGGATTCTTTATAGTTACAGAATAAGTTAATCTTTTCAGAAACAAATCCTTTTCGTAAAGCTCCTTTATGAGTTACAAGGTAACCATCTTAGAATCGAAACCAAAAAAATCCTATGACAAAGACTAGACAATAGTAAGTATATCTATTTTAACAGGTATCATGTGTGATTTTTTGTTTCAGATGATTATTAACAAAACGGCACTGGGTACCGCAATTTCAGAGCAGAAAAGAAAAGTAGAGAAGTATCCCGTGCTTTTCACAATATTTTTAAATAAAAAAAATTTTAATATTTCTTGAAAGTATACATTTTTAACTAGAAAAAAACCCGATCTGATAATTCCAATAGTTTCTCTGAAAAAAATTTTTGAAAATTACTTTTTTTCTTGTGTTTCGAGGTATATCCCCTTAACTGGTTAAAAACATCCCTGAAATCGATCCACCTCAACTGGGGTACCCGACTGTGGAGGCTATCATTAAGACTATATCAGAGCACACGTAACGTCAACAGAGAATCCGTGACTTGCAATTTCTATGTACTCCCAAGTTGGAAAATTTCGATTTTCAAATGCCGTTTTTGTGATAACTAATGGATAATCCGCAAAAATATTTTTTAATATAATATAGGAAAAGGTGAAATTATTGGTCTAAATTAACTGACAGTAACTGTGGTTTATTATGTCTGCTTGATCAAAATTCAAGTTAAATTAAATGTCTGTAATTATTTGCGCTGAAAAGTCCTTGGCTAAATCCGCTCGCGCCGAACCGTCTCCGCGCCGAAGCGGTCTCGCGCCGAAACGGTCTTGCGCCGAAACGGTCTCGTGCCAAAACGCTCTAGAGCCGAATAGGCCCGCGAAACGTCCCATCCCGTCTATTTCCATTTGAATTGTGTACAAAGGGTGGCGACTGCTACCGTCTGATATCAAAAGCTTTCGTTGGGTTTATGAAAGAAGTATTCATCTGAAAAGGTGAATCATTCGATTGCAGCCTAAAACACTTTTTCAAAATTTCGTTAAACTTAATCAGAGCCATGGCCCCCTCCAAAGCAACGTATCATAGTATTTTAAACGAATGTTCTTACTGAATATCTATATATTTTTCAATAATTATTCAGTAATATTTTAGAATTGCCCCCCCCCTAGAAATTAAAATTAAATAAAAATATTTGCCTAAAATTAAAATTAAGAGGCTCAAAAAATGTCAAAGAGGATAAGCTCCTGTTTGCCTTGACTTTGGGCTGCATTTGAATCTGTGAGCATAATATGTTGTTTTACATCTAAGGTAGCTTGCTAAGCTCATCTCAGATGTGCCTGTAACCCTGGTTTTTTTGTTGATGAGGGCAGATCATCAACCCAGGGGACCGCCGGTTTAACGTGCCCTCCGAAGCACGGATACGATCATAAGATTCGGATTCGAACCGGGTAATGACAGTCTCTGTTACAAAATTAAAGTTGATAATAATTAATTAATTATTAGATTGGCTAGGTTGTGCGGCCCGCAGGCCGCACTGAACCGTCACTCTTCGAAAATTTAATGTAATTTTAAGCTACACCCATTAAACTTTTAAAGGCGAGTATCGCGATAGGAACAAAAACTTAAATTTAGATATTTGTGAAAATGTAATTTTTGTAAAAATAAGAACCAAGAAGAAAATGATTATGTTAATTGAAAATGTATAAAAGAAAACAATCAGATCAAAAACGAAATTTTTCCAAAATTACCCAATAACCAGCGACAAAAATTAATTCAAATTGTTTTCTGCCCATAAAAAAATGCTGGAATTCATAATTACGAATTAAGTTTGGCCATTTAAGTGGAATTTTGAAATAATTTCAAAATTTGTTTATTGGATGTTAATTAAATGTAAGGTCCCCATCGCAAGTTACGTTTTATATTGATTAGCATCTTTAATAATATTGCATTTGAGCAAATGGGTGGGGATATGTCTGAAGAAGTGGTATAAGAAGACACGATCTTGACATTGAAACAAAATTTTGCAAAATTTTTTCGAGTTGCTGTAGTGTGGAGTTAGTTCACGTAATCCCATTCCACTATGAATTACCTATTGGTTAGTGCACTTTGGTACCTTCTGCTATGGAAGGAGGCAAATGGAGATCATATCTTTGGAAACAATCCGTTTCTACATAAAGGTAACTGCATTATTTTTTATTAATATTAGTTTAACTTTTTTAAATTTAAATGTAAAGCAGTTCAATTTTCAAAATCTTTTTAAAGCTAAAATTGAAAATGCGGATTTTGGATTTTGGAACTTAAAATTTAAAAAAGTTATAGTTAAATCTTTCATCGGAGATTTTTATTCTGATGATATATATTTTTTTCAATTTAAACATGTAATTATATTTTGCCTCGAGCGCCACTAACGCTTCAAATAATTATTAAGCAATATAATTATTAATAGTGAAGGTAATAATCTCGAGCTACGTGTGGTCGTTAAAATAGTGAAAATGAATTTTCTGCATTTGTAAGCTTAATTTCCAAGTACCTGCACTTGAAAACCAATTTCGGTTTTTACGTTAAGGAATTTAATTAAACATCTTTCTGAACATCCAAATATGGAAAGGCCAATATATTTACGTTTTTGTCATAATTTAGAGGGAGGAGGCGTCGAGTGGTATTTTATATATTAGATAAAATAAAACGATCCCACAACTTAAACCGCCTACAAAATCCCACGTAGAAGTGAATAATTCGTGATTGGAAATAAGTCTTCCATAAAAAATCGACTGCAGATAAAATTTGCATAACAAAATTATATCTTCATATGATCAAACTTTCGATTGAGATCATCAACGCTGCAGATCTAGATCCTCTTTGTTGTGGTAGCTGTTGATAAAAAATTCAAATTTATTCCGCAAATTGTCAATTTAATATGAATAATTAAGAAAGAATTTGAGAAATCATAAAATAAAGTTAAAAATATCTGGATTAACATTTCCGCGTGGTTTTTTATTGTCTCATGTATGGCACGCCCAAAAATTTTAAAATTATACAGGAAACATTATTTCAGTTAGCATTTTAGTTTTGAACAAAATTTTTAAATATGCAAATAAATTAATCTTGTTTTCATTTTTCCGTCATAACATCGCTTGGACAACTCAGTCACCACCTTGCTCCTGGGATTTTTCAAAATTTTTTTTAAGAAAAAGTAGACAAAGTACTAAACAGTTCGTCTACCCTGAAAAATTCCATAAATTTTTAGATTTATTTTGTTCATGGTGAACAATAATGATACCTTTGCTAATACCATCATTAGAAATAATAATCAGAGTCTACAATTACGTCGAAATATAACCCATTATGTGGTTACTGAACCACAAAATTAATAAACTTAAATTAAAATTTATCTTTTATTTTATTTGTTATAATGGAAACTTATATATATATAACTTATAATGGAAACAGGAGGAAATTTTTCACTTTATAAATATTAGTTTCATATATTTTCGACAATGTCAACCTGAGGGTGGTCCTTGCCCTTTGTTCCCAAGTCGTTGCAACTTAATTCTTACGGCTGACTTGCGCTGCGCCTGACGTATCCCTAATAATTAATTTGTTATTTATTAGTAATTTAATTAATTTAAATGTTATAAATATACATTTATTCGTTTATTTAATTTTAATTTATTTAAATATGATTTAATCCGGATTATGGTAAATTTATTATTTTAAATTTAAGAATTTGTTTATGTTATTGTAATAAATAATAAACTATAGACTCCTTTCAGTTATCAAAATATATTAAAATTAATATCAAAAATCTGATGTGGCCATCAAATAATATATTATTATATTAAAAAAACTCCCAATTAATAATCAATAATCGTGAAAAACATTTAGAAAATCGAAATAATAAGCAAAACCCAAAAATACAAATTAAAAATTTGCTTATCTATAGACAATTGAGATATTTTTTCAAAATTTTATCAAAAAGAAAATTTATTTTATTATTTTAGAAAAATTTCTATAAAATAAAAGTTGTAGATAATTTGATACTGATAATTTTTGTTAGTACAAACTTTTACCTATTTCATTGCGTTTCGAAGTTATGATGGATTATGTTTTATCGCTTCAGGTAAACCCCCCGTTCCCACCATACGATTTCATTCATCTTCAATAGGATTCGTGCCACAACAGATCAAATCCTAAATTTAAAATTTGGAATGATTTCCTTTGGATACTGTCGTGTTCATACCGTTGATACGCACAGATTACAAAAAAATTAACAAACGGAAAAACAGTTTTCCTTCCTTATAACTAGAATTCCAAAATACCAACTCCATCCTGGGCCTATTTTTAACTGGGTTGGGCCCTAGACTCTAGCAAATTTTCGGTTCCCTGATATTCAAGTGTAACTAATAGCATCGAAGGCTCAATTTTTGGGTTATTTTATCAGAATTTGACTTTTATTTTAAGATTTTATGTTCTCTTTTTTCGGGCCCCTCTGGTCATTGGAAGGCACGTGCCTAATGAGTCTAATGGTAAAATAGACCCTGTTGAGAGGTTAAGTAGATGATGTAGTCTAGTTTGTTGTGTTGGGTGTAGTGATTTGAAAATAAAATAAAAGCGTACACTGGTGGGTATTCCATACCCCCCAGACCCCCCGGCTTATCTTCATTGTTTTGTGTCTCTTAAACTTAAATTCAAAGTTTCGTAAGTAGTAGAGGTCCCACAATATGTTTAAAGCTTTGGGCATCGTAAGAGATATATCCATTGATGGATGCATATGCATGTGAGAGCTTACCCAGGAGTTAAATATCGTTGATCGATGGCAGAAACCATAATAAAACAGGCCCGAGGTTAAACGTATTTATTTAATTTATTATATAACTTCTAATATTAATCGAGCTTTCGTGTAACCACTGGCAAACCGGGAGGTCTGGGGGGTATGGAAAACCCCCCAGTGTACGGTTTACTCTTTATTCATGGAGCAATAGTACTGAAGAGTTACTTAGTAGTCGAAAGCCCAATTTTCGGGTTATTTTATCAGAATTTGACTTTTATTTTACGATTTTATATTCTCTTTTTGGGCCTAATGCGTCTAATGGTAAAATAGGCCTTGACTCCATCCCCATTCTAGTTGAGTCATAACCAGGGCGACTGTAAACTGGGTCAAATTTAGAAAATGGTAAACTGGGCCAAAGGAAAATTTAAGATAAATGAAGGGGTGCAGGCAGGGTGTACCGGTGTGAATTCTTTTTTGATATTAATTCGAAAAAAATATCAGAAACTAACTGTAACCTATCGACCGATCTACATCCTCGCGCAGATTTATTTGTTTTCAGTTTATTCTGATCGAGAATAATTTTTTAAGTAAAACTTTACTTAATATAAAATTAGTGGGGGGATCCAAATTAATTAATGTAATTCATTCATTTTAGGGTGGATCTGTGATTTGCCGTGGTTGCCCCAGCCAAAAATTCCCCCTCGCAGCTCTCCGCTGCGCTCCGGGCCGTTTTGGCTGGCGCTTAACTCGCTAAAAACGTACCTGAAGTCAATCCACCTCGACTGGGAGGACCGCACTCGGCGAGGTACGACACTTGTGTGATGTCCGGTAGCGAATTGTCCTAGTAGCTAAATGTTCGGGAGCAAAATGTCCCGTAAAGAAATGTCCGGTCACTTTAAAATTCTGCTTACCTAATAAATTCTTCCTTTGGCTCAGTTTACCATTTTCAAAATTTTAGTAAAATTTGCTTTTGGCCCAGTTTACCATTTTTAAAATTTTAGAGATATTTGCGTTTGGCCCAGTTAACTACTTTCAGGTAGTTTTTGGCCCAGTTTACATTACCCCCATAACTAAACTTCTTCTAAAACCTGAAATAACCTGCAATAATAGTTTCAAAAAATAGTATACTGTTTTATTAGAATAAAAATCGAATCGCAAAAAGTTACTTTTTCTCCGAATAAAGCAAGCAATTTTTTTCTTCAAAAAATAATTAATCAATTTGATCCAAAAAAAAAGCAAAAATAAACATTTACTTTTATTAGATAATTAACAAACTTTCTTAAAGGTTATCCGGATAGATAGATCTATCTGCTATGTAATTTACAAGATTTAGAACTAATACTTTTCGATGGCTGGTTGCTGTTCTGGAAACTTTTAGTTGTCAGTACTGGAATTTTCGAAGTATATTTATCCCTATAAAGAGTACCCGCTTTAATAGTGGTGAGTTGCTTTTTGACATTCTTAATGGTAGTGACCACATCGCAATCCAACAAATCAAAATTATCTCCCTTTTCCATACACTGTAGTTCTTTGATACTCTCCTCTAATTCTCGCCTCTCTTTGACAATCTTTGAAAGTTCTCCTTTTATAGCTTCACTGCTTGCACTGCTCAGCGAACAAAAACACGACTTGTCTTCAATTTCGGACACCATCATCATGCATTGTCTCTCTCTTTCTTTCAAAACTTCGTTAAACTTCTCGAATGCTTCAACTTTATTCACCAGTTGATTTAAATCCGGATTATATTCAAGTCCATCGCCGGGCCATTTTAATCTTTGGTAATAAGAACTATCGTCATCTTCAAAGTTTACCTCTTCACCTTCATCGATGGGTTCTAAATACACAGACGAATTATCTTCTTCGTAATTTTGCGCAAAATATTCCACCGATCCAAAACCTACGCTCTTATCGTCGATGACTTCTTGGATCCCTTCAGCATTACATTGGTAAATGTTGCACATTTTTTGGATTGTTTTTGATATGATGAAACTTACACAAAAATTTGGTCAAAATTTGATAGGTGTCAAGGGTTTGAAATTTCAGATCTGTCAATTTTTGTGATAGTGTCAAATAGAACTGACGTTTCGCGATCAACTCTCAAAGAATAATCAAGCTTCTACTTTTTCAGTTACTACTCCTCAAATAAACAATGGAATAACACCGCCGGGATTGGCTGGACAAATTCATCAGACGCAGCAACCAGACCATGTCGTAAATATTCAAACCTTTTTACCACCAGCAAATCCAGCAAATGTTGCCTTCAACTACAATAATCCTCAAAACAATTATAATTATGGAAATCCACAATCACTCCCAAGTTATGCGCAACAAATACCCAACAAGCCATCGAATTCAGTTTTACCGCCATATATTCCTCAAACTCAAAATGGACTGCAACTCTCCGCACCGGTTTACCCATTAATTATAGATCAAAATAAGGTAAAACCGCCATCCTCTGTGATTAACTACGTCACAAAACCTCCACAACCGTCAAAACCACCAACACTTGTAGAATATCCACAAATTCCAGAATTACCAAAGAGTCCGCTACATTCAACAGTTTCAGAACGTAAGTTCAGGTTTCATTGTTGAGAACATTCCACAATTTCATACTTTCAGCTGAGTACAATCTAAGACAACTCTGCTTACAACCAAGAGGTCAATTTCCAACCAGTAAGTGCAACAACTATGTCAATTGCTGGGATGAGGTGATAATAGAAGAAGCTTGCCCCGAAGGACTTTTGTTCAACACAGCTGGCTTTTGCGACTATCCCACCAATGTAGCTTGCCAAGGAAGAACTGTCGACACCTCGTTCATATCTTCAAGTGGCAGAACTGAAACACCACATTTTGAAGGTAACTTAATTAAAAAACAAAGAAACCCTAAACCAAATTTTGCTGATGTTTAGTTAATCCACAACTGAAAAAGAAGTGCGCTCAATCACGAGGATTGTTCCCTAGCGATAACTGCTTTACCTTCATTAACTGTTGGGATGATAATGCAGTGGAAGAGCATTGCCCAACCAATTTGTACTTTTCCGAAAAGGGATATTGTGATTATCCCAGCAACGTCGATTGCAATGGTCGGCTAACTTATGGTGAATACTTAATATTCAATTCATAACAATTAGGTTCATAAATGTAAATTTTCAGAAAACTATTACCCAAAACAACCAGTTCCAGAAACTCAATACAATCCGATTGTCCGTCCCCCGCAACCAGTTAATCAAGGTCCAATCGATTCATCAACGTCAGCACCACTTGGTTCAGGTAAAAAAAAGATTTCTTCTTAGAAACAAACTAAGATTTGAATTTTCAGATCAGGAATTGAATAAAAAGTGTTTGAGAATCAATGGACTTTTTCCCAGCCACGCTTGCGATAAATACGTCAACTGTTTAAACGGACTCGCAGTGGAACAAGAATGTCCTCCTGAGTTGTTGTTTTCAGAAAACGGATACTGCGATTTTGCACAAAACGTAGACTGCAAGGGCCGCAAAATTACTGCGGGAAAAGTATCAAATCAATATTTAGTAAATCAAATTCAGGGAACGGGAACGTCTGCTGCGGGAAATTTAGCTGACCGCTGCAAAGGTCGGAAAGGACAATTCTTGACAGAAAGATGCAACACGTATTTGGAATGTTGGGAAGGTTCGGAAATAGAACGTGAATGTCCCCCTGGATTGTTCTTTTCGCAAATTGAGGGATTTTGCGATTTTAGCCATAAAGTTGATTGCCAAAATAGAGTTGTAACTGGTAAATGTTGGCGGGGAAAATTGTTTAAAAATCTCACGGTTTTGTAGTTTTAGAGAAAAACATCGAACAGCAATGCGTTGATGGAACGTACAGAAATCCACGTAACTGTAGTCAATACTACGTATGCAGTGGTGGACTGGTGACATCGACACATGAGTGTCCGGGCGGACTTCGTTATAACGAGGTGAGACTTTAGACTTTTTCAATTTCAGAATGCTGAACGTGTACGATTTTCAGGTAGTAGGAGTTTGTGATTATCCCAGTCGAGTCGAATGTTCCGTTAATCCAGTTGGTGCAATTGATGCAGTTCAAGGAGTTCCTGCTGGTATGAAACGATTACTTCCAAGTTAAATGATTTTTTAATTTTATTGTTTTTTAGAATTGGCTGGCGAAAACTTCACTTGCATACCAGGGCGAATATTTAGACTAAGTTTAAACTGTTCCAGTGTGGCAATCTGTAGAGAGGAGGGTACCGAAGTGGCAACTTGTCCGGACGGATTAGCTTTCGATACGCCGACCGATCGCTGTGTATATCCACAATACGCTAGATGGTAAAAATAATTTAATTTACTGTTTTTGATCTTCAGCGGGATGAATTGAGATTTGAAAAGCATTGAAGTTCCTGTCTTCAAACTAATTACTTCAGATCTTAAAGTTCTTTACTTGAAAATCAGATATAGTTTAATAACTTGAAGTTCCTAGCTACAAACCAACTACTTCCGATCTTAAAGTTCTTTACTTGAAGATCAGATATAATAAACTTGAAATGTCTACCTTTAAACTAACCACGGGGTTAAAATTAAAGTGTTATGCAACCGGATATACAGAAGTTAAAGTTGCCTATGTAGCCAGTTAACTTTAATCGAAATTTTTGTTGCAGCTTCGACGTGAAGGGATAAGAAAGTCGAATAAAATAATTATAAGAAATATGGAAGACTGAAGACTTAGAAAAAATTCCCTTGCGCTCAAAATACACGGCCAGCAGAAACTGGCTCGGCCAGAAATAATTAACGAATTAAATTGTAAATAATTGTAAAGATGCAATAATTGAAACGATGATTGTTGTCGATATCTACAGTGCAACCTTCACAAGACGAAATTTCGTGCTAACGAGGTTGCACTGTATTTAAGTTTCAGAAGCGCTCTTTTATTTTTCGTAAAACTGCTTTTCTGAAAGAGGGTTTGGTGATGGGTTAATGTAACAAAGTAATTAAAAAAAAATAAATAAAATTTTAAATAATAAATATTATAAAGGATTTATGTTCAAAACACGTAATTTGGTAATAAGGAAAAGTATTAGGAGACTTCCTATCCACAATAATTTTAAATTCATTATAATCCATTATCTAATTAACTTTTTTTAAGTAAATCCAATAATAAAAAATATACATCCGTTATTTAAAGTTCATGGATTCATTTTCTACGCTAAACATGGTCAAAAAAGGTCACGTTACGTTAACGATTAAATATTCATGAAAATAATTGTTAAAGGTGAATCTCATCTTGTGCAACGACAAAATAAGACAAAACGATTACTTATTGATTGCGGATGGAGAAAGTGTCAATTCGCATAATGTGCAAAGGGCTTGTGACAAAATACTTTCACTTACGGTACCGCTCTGTATTTTACCTATACATGTACGTGATCTTGTTTATCAAACCAAAATTTAATTTCAATAAAAACTGTCTCTGCGGTTTAGAAATCAATAAACTTTTATTTGCAAAAAACCTAATATTCAAATTCTACGCCATCGACACAAAAAAGTCGGACAAAAAATTTAAATTAGAAGAATATCTCAAATTAAAAAAAAAATCCATTTCAAAAGTTACTCCGAACAAGTTGCGCTCCGAAAAAATTTATTGTATAGGCACAGTGCGAACATTAGCCTATGTGAAATTTTCATAATAATAAAAGTGGGTCATAAATGTTTTATTAGCGCTAATTACTTTTTAATTACTTTAATCGTTAAAACGCATTCATACAATTCGAAGCGTGAAAATGTAATGTAAAACCTGGTGCATTACATTCGAAATCCACTTTAATTTTTTTTTTATATTTTTTTTTAACAACACAATTTTTTTTATGATGGATGTATTTATGGGATAATTTATTCCAAAGATCTGGAAACTTGGGCAGTCTGGAGTCGGACCGCACGACTATTAGCGGCAATTGTACAATAAGATAATTATCGTTTAAACATCCTTTTAAAATAATTACGAAATATTTAATTGCAAAGTTAATAAATGATTTAATATTTATCTCTTTAATTAAATCAACTTTAAACAATAAACTTAAAACATATCCTGTCTTTGTTTATATTTTATATTTTAAAATTCTCAGGATTGGCCAATATTTGAAATTACCACCCGACACCACTAATTTTCTTGTAGAAAAACTTGATCAGATACCACTTTAATTGGAATAAAAAAACTTAAGTCAACACCTGAGACGTGATGCAAAAAATAAAATAATAAAGAGTGGTTCCCACGCCAAACGTAAAGAAATGCACCAATTTGTCTTCTGTGGTTTTTAACAAACTGGTTTTCAAACATTTAAAAAAATGAGATGCTGCGAACATCGATCTAGGTAAGGGAAGGGAATTTTGGTAATAAAAATCAACAAAAAACTTCCAGAGCTATCAGTGGCGTAACAAGCAGGTGAGGGACCCGAGTGCGAAGTTGTTAACTGGGGCCCTGCTTTTATAAAAGAAAAAAAATTTCTATACAGGACGATTTCCAGTTATTTCCAAAGAATTCCTTCTAAACAAGAGCGGATATAGAGACGAGTAACTACCCCCCCCCTATTTAATTTTATTAAATATTTAAAAAAACATCTAGATGAGCTTTTTTATTTTTCAATTTTGTGAGATTGTCTAAATTTCCTAAAATATCCTAGAATTTTCTGTGATTCCTCACTTCACAAGACGTTTAAGATTTTCTAACATTTTCTGAGATTTCTTAAAATTGCCCGCTCTTTTTTTACCAATAAGTGGAAAAATGATGGAGAAATAAATTGTCATATGCAAAACTTAAAGGGAAATGTGAGGAAATCTAGACTATTATAGACTATCTTTTTTTTGCTTTTGCATTTTCTGAGATTACATTGGCTTTAAAATTTTCTCGAGTTTCCTAAGATTTTCTTGAAATTCCTATGGATTTCTTGAGATTTTCTGTATTTCTACAAATTTTCTAAGAATCTGTTTCAGAATTTTTACAGATTTCCATTCACTAGTCCACACAATTTTTCTGTCGATTTCCCCTTAGTTTTGTACTAACTGGAAAACCGAAGGGAACATCGTGATATACAAAAGTGAAAAGAAATCCAAGCAAACTTTAGGGAAATTTAAGAAATCTTTAGAATACCATAGATTAATTCTTTTATTTTCTTTTTTAATTTTCTAAGAATGCCTGACAAAGGCAGATACAACAGGATATCAACCCCCACTCATGAGCTTTAACAAAATAACAAAATTGACTATGTTTTGTTTTGTTGAAATTTTAAAAATATTAAAAATATAAATATTAAAATAAAATATTCGACTTAGATCCGCCCTTGGTTTTAGATTTCAAGACTGTATTAGACTGCAATAACTTCATAATTTGAATTGTCTATCCCTGGTGCGCACAAAGGGATTAACGAGATTATCATTCCAAAGAACTTCGGGGCAGAAAATTAAAATAAACAAAATAAATAAATAAAACAGATTAAAAACGTGGGGGGTTTTAATTTTAATTTGTTTTTTTAACAAATATAATTGGTGGTGCACTGGAGGGTATTCCATACCCCCAGACCCCCCGGTTTGAAAGCGCAAAAGTGTGTGTATACGTTTTGTGATTTATTTTTGTAATAAAAATTTTTCACTCTGCCAGAACAAATATATTTATACGTCATTTGTATACAATTCATACATCATGTACCGTAAAAATTCGCACCGGGGGGTCTGGAACACCCCTCAGAACATTGTAATTGTAAGACCTTTTAGAAAGTTAAATTCCTGGAACGGAAAATATACTTTAACTATAATTGCTAGTGCACTGGATGGTATTCCATACCCCCCAGACCCCCCGGGTTAAAAACCCAAAAGTACCTTCATATGAAAACTTTATATTCTCTTAGAACAAATACATCTACATATCATTTGTATACAAACAAAATGTTTTAGTGCATATTTATACAGCATATTATATCTCTCACCGGGGGGTCTGGGGGGTGTGGAACACCCCACAGAATATTATAGTAAAATTCCTGGTATGGAAGTCACAAGTTTAATAGCATGGCAATCATGGTGACCTGGGGCAATTCTATACCTCCCCAGATTTCAAATAGCATCTAGTTGTGCACCGCCTACTTTTGAGAATTTTTTTAAGATTGTACTACTGGGGGCCCTTTTAGCAGGGGGCGCGCGTGCATCGCACCCCGGTAGTTCCGCCTCTGAGTGCTAAAATCAAAAGCTAAAACAAAAAAATAATATTTCAATTTATTATAATAGCACATATTTATGTAAACTAGACGAAGAAGTGCAGCTTCATAAGTTAAAAATTAACCCGAAAAATATGTAAAGCCAATGTAACAAATCATAATTAATTGAAATAATCCCAAGGTGCGCCAGACAAATTGTAAGTGACCCCCGGCGACGCCGTTGTGTTTTAATAGTTCACACACTGACATTTTAAATCCAAAAATTAAGAAAATAAAAAAAATTGGAACAAAAATTTTGACTTTCCAGATTAGTATATTATCCAAGTTTAAGTACAATTCAAATGAAATTAAAAAGTTCCAATCAATTTCTTTTTTTAAAAGAACCTTAAAATGTTAATTGCGAGTGAAAGTAAATTACCAAAAAATCTAAATAAACTACTCTAATTATTATCGAAAAAAAAAATAAATAAGTGTGATAATTACCAATTAGCGCCAAAATAACTTAATAATTTTCCGGATTAAAAAAATTACAGTTAACCTTGTAGTTAAATAATTTTTTTAATTCAGAATTCAAACGAAATTTTTTTTATGTTCTGTTAAATAATCAATAATTTAGCAAACTCGTCCACGCTTCCTATTTGATAAATTAAATAAAATAGGAAATCATAAATAAATTAGCTTTTTGAAATTTAAAATTTAAATTTGTTATTTAACGTTTCGGCATTTTGTTATCAGTAAAAATTTTTTATGGGATGGGATCTAACACACCAAAAAAATATTATGTACATATATATGTCTCTTTACCTAAAGTTCAACTTGTACATATTTTAATGTTAGCCTTGTATGGCATACCAATCAAAGAAATGTCCATATTGTATATAATTTCCATTACAAAACTGTTACTTTCGAAACGTGTCTCTAATTTTAAATTCTTTCATCATTAATGATCTAATATTTTTCTTGTAAAAAAATAATTTTAATAAATCATTCGATTCTTCTGGGTACTTCCCCTCGAGGGTAGACACTTAACCGCCAACGCGCACCTCCACTTTCATTTATATTCACTAAGTGGGGCGTTTATGATATAAGTTTGATTAAAATTTTGATAAAATATTACTTAACATAATTCGGAAGTCATGTTAACATGCTGTCAAGGTCGTTTGGAGAAAGATAAATTAGGTATTCAAAAACGTAAACAAAAGGATTGTATGCACTTTCATGTTTTTTCCTATATATTTGCATAAAAAAGCTATCGAAAGGAAATTTTTGGCTTGGGTTGAAGGTTTGCCAAGAGATCGATAGCCTTTCGAACATGTAAAAATTCTTCAAGATATTCGGAAACTGTTGGGAAATAGACTTATTGGAGGATAAAGCAATTCAAACTCTCGAAAAACGTAAAATTCAGCTCGTTCTGGAAAATGAAAATATCAGATTTTTTTAATTTAATTTTTTTGGGTTTTGAACGCTTTCACCTTTACCTCATCTAATATTAAAGTTATTGAACTCATTGTTATGCATTATATGAAATAATATTAAAACTTTATCAGGTTATTATGAAAATAATATTATATCATTACTAACGGTGGACTGACCACAAGCAGAATGTTGTCCAATATATATAAATAAACTTAAAAAATACATTACTGAAATAATCACCTAAAAAATTTGGGTGCCCACCTTGGCCCACCCCTGGCGCCGTCACTGCACCGTACCTGTGTGCTTTACACTGCTGCTTAGTTGTATTCCATAATCAAGTTACTGCGTCAACAAATTTCGAGTGCACTGGAGGGCATTCCATGCCCCCCAGACCCCCCGGTTTGAAAATCAAACAGTTTGTGCGTATAATTTTTGATTAATTTCATTTAACAAGGAAACAAGGAACTATTTGGTTCTGAAAGAGTGAGAGTTCTTAATTTAATCAAATTTATAAAAAAATATGGCCATAAACTGTTTGTTACTGAAACTGGGGGAGCTGGGGGGCATAGAATGCATCCAGCACATCAGTTATTTATTGACTCAATAACTTGATAATGGAATACAATTTAACCCAATTGATGACGTACCCTGAACACCCAGATTTCCGAAACTGAAAGGTTGCTCACATATGTTTGAATTAATTTTATCAAAAAAATACTTTTACTCTTTCAGAGCCAAATACCTTTACAGCGGAGAGTCTGGTGCAGTAACTTGATTATGGAATGCAACTTAACGCAATTAATGATGTACTGGAGGGCATTCCATGCCCCCATACCTCCCAGTTTGAAAAGCAGAAAGTTTCTCAATCGCTTCTTACAATTAGTGAGATACTGGAAGGTATTTTATAATCCACAGACCCGCTGGTATGTACTGCCGTGACTTGAAAAAGTATTTGATTCTGAAAAAGTGAAAGATCCATATTTAAAAAAAATCTTGTTTTTCAAATCGGGGGGTTTGGGGGGCCTGGAATGCTCTCTATAGTGTACTCGTAATTTGTTGATTCAGACCTGAAAATGAATTTTGTTCTTAAACCAAAAAATTAAAGAACCAAAGATTTTTCTTATGATATATGCTCACCAACTTTTAATTTTTCCAACCGGGGGGGAGGGCATATTTGTGTTAAGTTGTATTCCATAATCAAGTTACTGTGCGAAGGTACATTGGAGGGTATTTCATACCCTCAGATCCTCCGGTGTAAATGTTCTGAAAGAGTAAAAGTTCCTTGTTTAATAAAACTAATCAAAAACTATGCACACAAACTTTTTGTTGTTCAAACCGGGGGGTCTGGGGGGCATGGAATGCCCTCCAGTGCACTTTAAATTTGTTGACCTAGTAACTTCATTATGGAATTCAACTTAACACAATTACAGATGTGCTGGAGGGTATTTCATGAACCTTGTCTTACTGTTTTATGTCTCTCAGACCAGTTTTAGAGTGCCCACCCTGGCCCACCCCTGGCGCCGTCACTGCTCATTGCATGACCTAGGTTTCGACATCACTCCGAAGGAATCCATCATTCTGGAAATCAAAGACATAAAACACATATTATTCAGTATTCATGCAGGGCCTATATTGCCATTAGGCACGTGCCTGGGGCCCAATGGCCCAAGGGGTCCGAAAAGAGAGAACATAAAATCGTAAAATAAAAATCAAATTCTGATAAAATAACCCAAAATTTTCCTTCCCTCTTCTTCTCAAAACTGCGACTTCCAAATACGGTGCTCACGATCAAGGATCCCAACATTGGCTACTAAGTAACTCTTCGGTACTGAAGAAATAATACTAGTGGTCCATAAATAAAAAGTAATCCGTGCACTGGGGGGTATTCCATACCCCCCAGACCCTCCGGTTTACCGATAGCTATATTGAAGCTCAATGAATATTTGATGTTATAATAATAAATAAATACGGTTAACCTCGGACCCGTTTTATTATGGTTTCTGTTATTGATCAACGATATCAACTCCCGGGTATGCAAAAATAAAATTACTTACATATGCGCCCAGCAGAGGATCTAACTCTTTCGATGCTCAAAACTTGAACCATATTTAGGGCTGGGCGATATTCAAAAATCGATATCGAATGTCGATAATTCAAAAACTATCGATTACTTCGATTAATCGATATTTGTCGATAAATATCGCCGTATCGATAATTATTGGAGTATCAAAGTATCGATAATTATCGAAATAATAAACCCCAACTTTTGTTTCTCGAATAAAGAAACCGGTCGGATTCAAAATTGACCAATGGAAAGTCCATAAAACATAAGACATGAGCATATCGATTAATCGAAATTTCAAAAATAAAATATCGTTATTCGATTAATCGATAACTATCGATATTTATCGATAAAAAGTCCCAACCATAACCATATTGCGGTATCTCTACAACTTATTAAATTTTGAATTTAAGTTTAAGAGGTACAAAACAATGAGGGTAAACCGGGGGGTCTGGGGGGTATGGAATACCCTCCAGTACACGCTTTTATCTTATTCCCAAATCCTTACGTCCAACACAACAAACTAGACTACATCATCTACTCAACCTCTCAACAGGGCCTATTTTACCATTAGACGCATTAGCCATGTACCTAAAAATAACCCAAAAATTGAGCTTTCGATGCCATTAGTTACACTCGAATATCAGGGGCCTGAAAATTTGCTAGAGCCTAGGGCCCAACCCAGTGAAAAATAGGCGCTGTATTCATGACGAAAAAAAAAAGAAAAACATTTTTACAAGTTAAGTAGAAACGTCAAAATCAGAATTGCGTACAATATCCATGAAAATTACCGGATTCCGAAAACCACGGGTTCGTAAGCCCACACACTGATTAAAAACAGCCCTGAAGCGGTCAAAACTCGAAAAGTTCGAAAAAGATGGGATAAAAGTAAAAAAATGTGTCGACATTTCTTCGATGCACCTACTCCCTGTAAACACAAAGCCAAACTTATTATTTAAATTAAATTAAGTTGCAATATCCTAACGCCTTTTTGAATCAACTAAAATAGCCGGGCACATACTTAAAATGTGGGACGTCAATAATTTGGATTGCGTAACTTTTTCGATGAATGGTTTAATGATTACGAATGCATTATTAATTTTATCGTCGTCATAAAATACTTGAATTATTTATTATAAAAAGCCAAGTTCTTGTCCATAGATACTCTGTTATCCGTTATGTTACTATCAGTGAGTCAATTGACGAGACATGTTAACGTAACTCACGTTTTGGAATGGAGAGGAAGTCACGGACGAGATCGACGTCCTTTATGTCCAAAAATAGGAGCCAGAATTAATTTTTTTTGCGAACGCGCCGGAAAATTAATTCGAATATTCGGTCTAAAGAAAGTAAAAGAGCAAATGCCACACTGGAACTTGACATTTTAGTTATGCTAAATATGGCCATAAATGTAAAATTATTACCAAATTAATAGCAAAATTGTAATTTTCCTTCTTGGTCAGCGTTACATCACTAATGGTTATTGTTTTATTGCATTGTATTTTTATGTAGGCCCATAGGCAGTACCATCCTCGACAATTGGATTCTAATGTGTATATGATAATTATATCGTGGGTGGTGAAGAACAAACGATTATTGCAAAATATAGTCAAAAATTAGAATACAGGGTGAAACAATACAATGAAACTAATATTTCACGCTGAAACAGTGAATGACTTCAAGAATAAAAAAATTAATTAGGTTTTATTTTATACATAATTAATTGCGCTTTCTGCATCAAATAGAAAAGGTTACCTACTTTAAGTACTAATGATACAAGTCGAATCACATATTGCAAGTTTAATTTTAATTAAAACCCATTAACAACATTTGCATATATTAAATGCAGTGATCTACATTACGAACAACATTATATTTAATCTATTTTATTTTCTAACATTCTTTAAATTTCAAAGAAAATTAAATGTCAATATTAATAAAGAAAATTTTAAACCAAATTTATTGCCGAGTTTTGTAGCAGACCCGGTACAAACATGGAAATTTTCGAAAATATCCCCCCCCCCCCCAGTGGCGTACTTATAAAATGCTTGGTAGGGGCAGATTAAAAATATTGTTTAGAATCTCGTTAATCCATTCGTGCGCGTCAGTGGTAACCAAATCCTGACATAAAATCCCACCACGCGCTGCTGCTACAGCGAAATTTGAAAAATTATAAATTTCTTATCTTCTCCAAGTATTCAAAAAGAGTGGAAATCTTGCAATATATACTGGAGGGTGTTCCACACCCCCCAGACCCCCACAATTTTACCAGCCGAGAAATTGATTAAACTAACTACCATTAGGTCTAACAGGGAAATTTGAATTTTTAAATTAAAATGAGGGATATTTAACCTTCGGATAGAAAAAATTAAAACTTGGAAAGCATATTTATGGTCATGGAGTTTAGCAGCAACTTTCTGTGTTACTTGGAAAAGTTAATTATAAAAATATAAAGTCGAAATTGTAAACCGGGGGGTCTGGAACACCCTCCAGTACATATTGCAAGATTTCCATTCTCTAAAGAATACTTGGAGACAGTGCCGGATTAAACATTTGTGGGCCTCTAGGCAGTTAAATTTTCGGGACCCTCTAGAAAATTATTACTAATAAATATTACTATTATTACTATTGTATTTAACCAACTAATTTTAAACAATAAAACAATGTTTATTAGATTAATTCACTAAAACTTATTCATTTACACACAAAAATTAATTAATATTTTTATATTTTCTAGACACTGAATAAGTATTAAAAGATAAAAACAAAGAAATGAAATTTATAATTAAAAAATTTTTCCCCTAAAATAAGCTGGGCTTCTAGGCAGTCGCCTTTTCTGCCTTATGGGTAATCCGGCACTGGTTGGAGAAGATAAGGAATTTGTAATTTTACAAACTTTGCCAGGAAAAACTGAGAAATTCACAAATAATGTAATTTAAATTAAATCTAAAAGTAAAGAAAATTGAAATTGGATTAGAATCTACTTTATCTAATTTTGCTGTATGAATCTTCTCAGAATTGGCGTGGGCGCCCGAAGGAGGGTGGCAGTAGGGCCCATTGCCCCCCTGCGAAATTGAATGGAAGAATAAAAAACAATTTTTACAGACGAAGAAACAACATAATGAAATTTGGAAACTGTAAATATATGTAGTTGCCCCCCCCCCCCCGAGATTTATTTCTTCGGGCGCCCATGAGAATTGGTAATAATTTCTACAAAAGTAAAAAAACTTTTATACTTATTGACTAGCGAGAAACAAACGTACTTCATGTTAAAAATTCCGATAAAAAATATTTATATTTTAATTTATTGATAAATTAGTAGATAAACTAAAACTAAAAGTTCGTTTATCTGAAACAATATCCTGATATATAAAATCCCAGAACGCTGCTGCTGTAATTTTTTGGTGAAAAAAAAACACTCTGATTTCCTGATTAAAAATTCAAATTTCTCGATTTTTCCTGGCGAAATTTGTAAAAATATAAATTCCTTATCTTCTCCAAGTATTCTAAAAGAGTGGAAATCCTTCAATATGTACTGGAGGGTGTTCCACACCCCCCAGACCCCCCGGTTTACAATTTCACCAACCGAAAAATTGATTAAACTAACTACGATTAGGACTAACCGGGAAATTTGAATTTTTAAGTAAAAATGAGGGAAATTTAAAACTTGGAAAGCATATTTAAGCTCATGGAGTTTAGCAGCAACTTTCTATGTTACTTTTGAAAGTGAATTATAAAAATATAAAGCCAAAATTTTAAACCGGGGGGTCTGGGGGGTGTGGAACACCCTCCAGTACATATCACAGGATTTTCACTCTTTTAGAATATTTGGAGAAGATAGGGAATTTATAATTTTTCAAATTTCGCGAGGAAAG
Source organism: Cantharis nigra (assembly GCA_958510845.1). Taxonomy (NCBI): domain Eukaryota; kingdom Metazoa; phylum Arthropoda; class Insecta; order Coleoptera; family Cantharidae; genus Cantharis; species Cantharis nigra. Next base: position 43,344,609 of record OY294030.1, on the reverse strand, counting down.
AAGTTTTTACGTAACTTTGAAAATATAGAAAAACGGGGAATCCCCCAGTTGCGGAAAACTGGAACGAAATCCACTGTCTAGCTGCCCGTCCACGGACGGGCTTTCCAGCTAGCAAATAAATAATAAGCAAATAAATAAAAATAATTTAAAGTTATTTAAATTTTAAAACCTCGCAGTAAAGATTATTTTTATCAGGGGGGGCTTCAGGGATACAATCCGAGTCATCCTTGGGGGGGCAATTGCCCCTTTGCCCCCTCTAAATACGCTACTATCACCCCCTTTAGAGCTTAATAAATTTCAAATATATAAAAACCAAAATATAAATTTATTTTTGTAATTTCTACTTTTTATTTTGTAATTGTCTGGATCCGCGACTCCTGAATAAAAAAGTGAAAACAAAATTTGGGTTAGGGAATGGTATGCGGCGAGCTTAAATAATGTGTTTTTTAAACCTGAATTTAATAATAAAGAAAAGCAAAAGCTAAATGAAAAGTGGTTCTCCTTGAAGATGGGTCTTATTCGTGATTCGGTTGATTGTAAATCGTGACATGGTAATGGTACCAAACTGTTATTCGAAATTTTAATTAAAAATACTTTATGGCCAGCAAAATAAATAATATTTATGAACTTTTAAATGTTGACATTAAATAATCAAATTATGTTTAACCTTGTCGGCGAATTTTTCGTTAAATGTTAACAAAAATGCCATCAAAAAAATTTTATTAATCCCCTACAACAGCATTCTAAATGAAATCGTTAGGATTTTATTGGATTCACGAATTTGCATTCAAAGAAGTAAGGTAATTTTGTTACAGTTTTGTGATCCAAGTGCAGAAAAAACCGGAAGAAGGTAACGCAATTTTCCTTAAATTACTGGGGGACTCTAGGGGAATTGGAAATCTCGAGTTTATGCTCCTAGAAAACCATGCAATTACGCAAAAGATAATATCAAAACCGACGACATTAAGAACGACGAAGCCAATAATGTTGCAACGAAATATGTTGGTGCATTTTGTAATTTTTTGAGATTAAAAGTCAAAAGATTTACATTAAAATATAGATAATTAATTTTAACCCAAATGCAAGCCAGTTAATAATTTTTTTTGAAATTAATGAATTAATTTTTCATCGTCTGTTTTAAATAATACTAATTTTGACATTTAATTTTAAAGAAATACCAATTTTAAAATTTTTATCTGTACACCAATTATGAACATTTAATTTGTAAAGGTTGCGTTTCTCACTTTCTCATCTGAGAAATGAGTTCTATTACATAACAAATGACATCTGCCCTGGAGCTAATCGTCTGTTTATGGATACTTTGGTTAATATTTTATGAAAATAAATTGATTTTTATCAATGTATGTGAGGGAAGCGGTTTGCATTTTTTAAGTAAAAAAATAATGGTACGTGGGAGCGCAACTTGCTCGGAGCTACCGACTGAAAGGGGGTTAAACCGTTCGTTTTAACAATTAATTCGCGTATTGTGTTATGTAATTTTCTAATCTGGTTGTATTATAAAATTCGTATATGTATGTACTCATTAACTTTCTATGGTAAAAATTTTTCATAATTAACTATGTGTAAAGGTATATACGAATGCGTATTTGTATCACACTTTCTTGAACAGGTTACAAAAATTAATATTTATAATAAAAAAAGTGTGAATTATTTAAAATTCAAATTAAAAATTAATAATTACAGAATGTTTGTTTATAAACTGCCGATCGTGAAGAAAATTAACCTAAATTTGCGAATAACTCGGCTTTCAAACAAGGAAGGGGCCACCGAACGTTCAGCTCGAAAAAAGCAATTAGATCTGAAATCTTCACCGACCCTGATCATTATTGCCAAGTTACATAAATTAACAGAAATAGAGCAAGGCTCAGCATTTTTTTTCAAAAAAGTGCAAATCCTTAAATGGATTTCTTCGTTTAAATAAATTCAAGTTGAATGCTCTACCGTACGATAATAACAGTATTGTCTAAGTGCAGAAAAATTAAACAACCGTTAGTTTTATTAAACAGTTTATAACAATAATATTAATACCGAAAATGGGAGTGGCTCTCTGATTAATAATTGAATCTGTACAGCAAATATCCTTGAGCGAAAATGACTGATTCTACAAAATTGACTATACTAAAAAATTCAAGGTAAATTACTGTGCTTTTTTTGAATACTTTATTATGATTCACACTGCAGTTTAGCATACAATCAACTGATCCTACCTCGTATGAAGGACCAATCTTCCATCAAGCACCGGAGATGCAGAAAACGGATAGTCGTTCCAGAGGTTCTTCCAAATGTCAGGGACCATCAAAGTCCTCGTCGTTTAGCCCGAAACTACGGTTTTAACTAAAAAAAAAAATCGTCGTAAGGTCGCAGGCTTTGATGTCAATCAAATATATTAATTTTCCTAATATAAATCAACAGATTATAGAATTAACAATTTCCAACCTTTACTCTCCGTGATAATTGCAAAAGCAAACTCTGAGGTGACAATTATTAAGGTCAAAATACTCGTAAATCATAAAATTATTTAAATTTACACAATGTAGATTTTGGTAAAATCCTAATTTGCGATTTTAGTTGTCCAAGGTGTCGTTAGTACAAAAATTGGATCAAGACCACACCAAGCCTTCTTCTGGACGACATTGCCTCTAACCAAGCACCTGTAATGTTGTTATGACAAATTTATACAATATTTTTTATGTGCTAATCAAATTTCACAAAAAAAAAATTGGCCTGGTGCTGCAAAAGCCATCAGCGCTATTGGAACAAAAAGCGAGAAGATGGATGTAAAAGTAGATGATCGTTTCCTCATCAACATGCAGGATAATTTACTGCGTACCACACCTAAATTCGAGTTTACCTTGATCCAATTTCTTATGTTCAATGGTCACCAGCGCTTAAACGTTTTACTCCAAAGTTAATTGTCAATTTATGGGTGGCACAAAATTTAACTTCCTATTAAAAATAACGTCCAGTCCATTAAAAAATTATGTGCTGTACATTGAAAAGTAACTTAGTCATTACTAGGTACTAAAAGTTATTATACCGTCATACCTGATTCAGATATGTAAGGTTGCTGGATGTAATTTATTGGGTGCTGGGAAGGTAATTTCACCTTTCACTAAATATTAACAAATTTGTCAACTTGCTAAACAACTATTTGAAAATTTACCAATTTAACATAATTTTTCATTACGTAAAATTATTATAAAACAAAAATTATTTAACTAACTGGATGAGCATCCTCTCAGAATTCCATAATTCTCTACGGAATTGCTTCTTTCAGAATCGGCAGTTGCAGTCAAAAAAATTTTATTTCAAGCTAGCTTTCACAGCAAAACGCAGTTCTCGAGAGCATGGATACACACATAATATCAATCACAAATCACTCATGTCGATTTTTCTAAAGTAAAGAAATTCAGCAAAAACTAAAATTCGACCAAATTTTCCTTTCGTTCGATTTGTTAAAAAAGGTATGAAATAAATGCAGAAAATTTACAACTTCAATTGTAAAGATTTAATTAATTACGGTTTCAAATTAAAATTAACGTTAATAAGCTATTACGTACAACATAATTTGTAATTTGTTTTAAAAGTAGTATAAATTTTAATTAAAGGATTCGCCGACCTCTTTAGCTGCACTGACCTTGAAATCAGTCGAAATGAATCATAATTGTAATTAGTTGTGAATGGTAAGTTAGTCCTTAATTTCAAAGTAGCAATTTTTAGTTTTTCAAAAAGTTCACTATGTACATACATTTAAAGTTCAAGCAGAATGTTAGAATAAAAATCAGGAAAATAGAAAACTTCACAATTCGGGCCTGCCTTGTAATTGTGCGGAAAATTAAGAAGATCTAAAAGAGTCGAATGGTTTGAGCGAGATGAGCTCTTAAGAATGTGGCTTAAAATCAAATTAAATTAAGGAAAAATGACATGGCAATGCGGCCTTCAGGCCGCACAATCTGGACAACCTGGTATAAACAATTGCTTGATTTCCAATTTTAATTACAATATTTTTTCTTAGACTTTTTATATCAGCTTTCATTTTAAATCGCAGAGAATTACAATCTGACCAGCAGTGGGTCTCTGGGGTAGAAGTGAAGGAAAATCTGAGAAAATCCAGGAAATCTTACAAATACTATAGATGAGATTTTAATGAACTTTTTCGATAGAAAACCTTAAGAAGTTACATGGGTTTGAAAATCTGGAAAATGTCCAATGAGTTTGAACGGGATGCCCTGGATATAGCAGCTCCAGCAGGTTCTATAACTTATAAAACTTGAATCGACGATTCTAGATAAAATGAAAAAAAACTGAGTTATTTAATCGCGTTTTTCTCAAAACTCCAATTTTGAAGTCGGTTGATTGACTACTGCTTGAACAAAGGAATTTTTTTTGTTAATCACAACTAATTTTACCCCAAATTTTATTTTTCTTTCGTTTTCCTTCGTTCAAGCACCAGCTATATACATATATCTGTTACGGTCAATGATGACAATTCGGCCATTAACGTCAATGGCCGGAAAATAACGTCAATGCCCAGCTTTGTTGGACATTGACGTGATTGACCGGGCAATGACGTCAATGACCATGCATTTTTGGCGATGTTACATCATTGTTCGGGCAATGACGTTAATGCCCAATACAGGGTGGGCAATGATGAATCAACAATTCTACAGATTCTGTAGCCGTAACACACGTTTCGTACTTTGCCGAGTTCGGGATTCTCTGGAGAAGTCGGGGCCTACCAGTCGAGGTGGATTGATTTCAGGGATGTTTTTAGCGAGTAAGCGCCAGCGAAACCACCCCGGAGCGAAGTGAAGAGCTGCGTAGGGTCAGTTTTGGCTGGCGCAACCACTGTAAATCACGGATCCACCTTAAAATGAATTAATTAAATTAAATTAATTTTTCCTCCGGGCCGTTTCAGCTAACGCAACCACGACGAATCACGGATCCACCCTAAAATGAGTTCGCGTTTGTCTAAATTAAATAAAAATTCCTGTACACTTATGAGGCCTTGAGAAGTGCCGAGTTTCTGTCATATACACGAAAAATTGTCCTGGGTTGTACCTTATAGTATTTATTCTATAATATCATCATTGTCCAAACTATTTTGGCTATTAACGTCATTGACCGGCCAAAGACGTAAATATTAAAATCAGATGAAAATATTTACATCATTGCCCACCGTTAACGGGCGTTGACGTCAATGGCCGGACAATGACGTCAATGGCCGGACAATGACGTCAATGCCCAATTTCCGTCATTGACCGTAATATATCCACTAACAGAAAAATTTTTGCTTTTTAATTTCTGATGAATCTATCATGAGTTATTCTAACAACACCAAGGGAACGAGGTCCCAATGGCTGAATTTTCAAAATTTTTAAATGAAAATGTCCCAAAATATTTGTCAAATGTTTATCTTTGATATGTTGAACAGTTTGAATAAAATATTTTAATTATTCGAAAACAATTCGAAAAAATATGGTTTTTTAGCCTTCAAAACCCATGTGACCTCTTAAAGCAATTCAGGAGGAAATTCAAGAAATTCTACTGTACAAAAATTTGCCTCACAAACTGCTGACAACACTGTTGAGGTATGGAAGACAAAGCCGAACACAGTATGTGAGCATATTAATTGCTTTACATCTGAGGCAGCTTGCTGGGCTCGTCTCAGATGTGCCCGTAACCCTGGATTTTTTGTTGATGAAGGCAAATCATCAACCCAGGGGGACCGCCGGCTTTACGTGCCCTCCGAAGCACGGAGATCATCCTAAGAAAATTTCTCTGTAATTAATTCTGAATTTGTTTATTGCATTTTTGTGACTGAAAAAATAGTCATCAGATTCTTTGAAACCAGAAGGTAGGTTTTAATCAAATCAATGATTTTTAAGCCATAAAAGTAGGATTCGGCTTTTTTTCGGTTTAATTCTTTCGGCTGGCTTGCTAGTCTGCCTATCTGCAGGCTAGATTGACATGAAAATGAAAAGAAAATATGGTCTGGAAGAAAGGAGAGGAAGAGGTTTCATATTCCATTATAATTACAACATTAATTGTAAATACCATTTTTTAGCATGCTGATGAGGTTGTAGCGATTGATGAAACTTTGATTGTAAATCCAAGTTGATTCATCCTGTCACACTTATCGTAAAGACTGATGAAATCGTCAAAATTTACTTTAAAATGCAACAGCAAAGCAGACGATCGAAGTATAGATAATTCCCACATGCTTCCAAGAGTTGCTCAAAAATGCATTATTCAATAGGCATAGTCTATTCTACGTGCATTTTCTTAAGAAATTGGAAGATTTCACATTCAACAGGAACCATTTATGCAAATCTACCATCAGAGCGTCAAAGTTCGAAAAATATTAACTATTTTACGATCTGAAAAAATTCAAAACTATGGGATAGAAAGTTAAAAACCATAAAACGCTTTTCTAAAAAATTGGGTTAATTTAGACACATTAGTAATCAAAAGTTCAATACAATTAACAATAAAACAAAACAACATTAAATAATAAATAATATTCCACGAAACAAATAAATGTTGAGACTGAAACCTGTGTGAAAAATCTTAGAAAAAAAAATGTTATCATACGTGGTGCTCGTATGCATATTTTGAAAATTTTCAACTGAAAAAAAAATTACGAAATATTCCCGAAAAAATTATTATATTAAAAGAATGCTGAAAACGAAATAAAAATTGAATAAGCTGGAAATTCAATGTCTTTAAGAGTAGTTGCAGAATGCACAATGCTTTCTCAATGACGGAGAGCTTACTAAAAGAATCGACAAGCGGGGGGGCCTGCAGCGGTAGGTATAAAGTAAGGAGGCCGCTTGCAAATCGACAGTTATACATATTCCTTAGTGAACAAAATGAAGAGGATATCGTGTTTATTAGTGCTAAGTGCACTCACATCAATTGGTATGTAATTCAGTGTCTTCTTCTACACGTTAACGCGGATTTACAAAAAATAGGGCCCGATTTTAATTTGTGTTAAATCGAAAAAAAAGTGTTTTGTGGAATTGAATTTTTACTCGTATAATCGTCATTTAAAAAATTTAAAAAATTATTTCGGGTTTGTCGGATGCAACGGCATTGAAGTCTCCAGTAAAAACCTTCATTTAAATCGTGAATTTTTAACTTTTATTAATTTTTCCAACCAGGAAAGCGATTAAATTTTATTAACACAGATTAAAATGCAAAATTAACTGATTATAATATTAGAAATTTAATTCAAGGTTTAATAATTTAAATTCAATTAATTAATTATTATCTGTCGATTTACTTTTAATAGAAAAATCGACGATTTAATGCTCAATGATTTACGATAAAAGCATAAAGTAAAACTTTTATATAAGATCCGTTGCGTGTAATGTATTATTTTCCACTTGTTTTCCAATTAAGATCAGATTTCATGTTCTAATTTTTCAGAACAATTAACACATTTAGTTCTTCAAGACTCAACTTTCATGTGAAATCCTTTACTTTCGAAATTTACAAAATTAATGTACGGGCTCGAAAACGATCCGTCACTAAATCCGTCTCTGAACATTTAACGCGTCAGTTTGTATTTTGCAAATAATAATAATAATAATAGTTATATAAACTTCAAAAAATTATGAAATGGTTTTTGCATAAATTATGAATTTTTTGGTCGAGGAGGTTTTCATTGCGTAATCGAAAAATATGAAAATTATTAAATTTAAATATCGAGCGTTATACAATCAATGAAAACTATTACCACCAATGTTTTGTTGTGATTTTTAATTACTTTTGTATTAATTTACAACTGGATTATATCATTGTAGTATTTCCTGCTCGACTAAATGTGAACAACATTCGACGACGTGAAAGTGTATTGTATGTCGTAATATCAATTCAAAAATATAATAATGATAATAATAATAATTAAATATCCAGATCAAACATTTAAAATATAAGCAGCCTGCAGCTTAAAGCTATTTAAACAATAAAGATATTATGGCTCGAACAAGCTCGCGAGATGGAATCAAAATTTTATTGTTTCAATTTCACAAGATTTAAGAACCAATAAAAGCAGCTTATAATTTTCTACTTGACAAAAAATATCAAACGACCTTAACATTCACCTTAATTGAGTCTACTAGAAAGTTACAGGATATCAACATCAACAAACCATTCGTTACAAGAAATATGAATTCTTTTTATTTTTCTAAAACCCATTCAATCCAATAATTAATCTTCACAACGCCGCTCCGCCGTTTGACTCCTAACTTTCGATAAAAATTAAAATCCAATTTTTCCATTTTTTAAGTAATCACTTTCGTTCTTCACGAAGGTGCAGATAATTGTTATATTTTTAAGGTGCGGATCAAGTATTTTTAAATTATCGATGAGTTCACTTCACTTTCGTTTATGTACTTTTCATTAGCAAACTTGATTTCGAGTGTTTACCCGGTTTAAACGCGACCAATTGCGAATTTTTCTCAGGTCAAAAACAGCTTCCATCGAAGAATTTACTCTTACATCATTTAATTCCATATCAAAACCCACTTCATCAGTCGATAACCTGATCTTGAGTTGATTCAAAGCATTTGGTGCAAAGGTGGCCAAAACAGTGGAAAAAATCCAGCAGACTTCAGTTCGGGAAGAAAATTTTATAAAAAAAACCCTCTGGTCAGAGCAATAACCTCTTACCAACCCCCCCTCCCCGCCCCCGGTGTTCCTATACAATCCAATCAATTTATCGGATAGGATTACTTGCACAAATATCAAAATAATTTTTGGGCGAAACAATTCATCTTCTGATAATCATGCTTGGTCGAAAGTGACTCCAGTGTTATCTTCTGACCGAATCTGGATCTCTAGAAACCAGGAAACGATCACGTCGTGCCGAAGTGATCTGTCAAGGTCTAGTAAAATTTTCTGCATTCCTAGACAAGTTTTATGGTTTCCTGGGGTCAATTCAAGGCTTAAAGAGAACCATCGATATGATTTAGTTAATACAATTCTAAATATTGCAGATTTGCATGTTCTATTCCTCCTTTTCTCCTTCCTACGCTTTAGTTTCCTCGTCCTTTCTAATTTCTTGTACTTCCTCAATCTTCTCTAAATCTATCACTGGATAGTTTTTCTTTCCTTCCTCTTAATTCGGGACTTTCTCCTGCTATCTCGTGGCACTATCGGTTCTGTGAACACTCGAATGAATTTCCTTCGGAAATATTTCTCGGAGTGCAGTTTCTCAGCTTTCATGTTTCGCCCATTTCGTCCATAGTAACAGTAACGTGGTCACGTAAGGAAAAAATTAAAAATCAGACATGAATATTAAAATAAAAAGTTGTAATAAATAAGTGTGCATAATTAATTATACAAAAATTTGCGAAGAATTCTACTAAAAATACCTGTTGACCTTAATTTTTCAAAAACAAATTAACCAGTTTATCTATAATTAGAATAATACTTCCAAAACTAGTTTTCAAATTCGAGATGCATTCAAATGATGAACCAATATGTTGTTCCTTAATTAATTAAAAGTAGTTCGAACAAAAACTCGGCAGTTTTTCTCATGCGGAAGTAGCAAGAAGGAGAATTTTAATAAAACAGCTTACTACTTCTACCATTATTTTTTCAATTACTCAACATTCCTGCGTCCTGCCCTTAAGAAAGTCGTTAAAGCAGTTTAAAAGAGGTGCGTGCAGATTGTCTCGTCCAATTTTACGTAACCCAAATTCCACTTAAACTTTCGGCAAAAAGTGCACATGTAATTAAGAAAAATGGAAAGTAGATTATTTGCGATGCCCATAAGTCGATATGGTAACTAAAGTCGAGTTACGCCACCATCATGGGCAATAAAATCCGCCGCCCGGTAAATATTTCATATGTGGTGCCGCGCCAGTTTTTTCTCTGTGCAACCATGCTTTACCAACTAAAAGTTAAATTGAAAAGTGTCCCAGATTACGGTCTTTCACCTACACAACATGCAAATGCCCACCACGCCCAACCTTTCTTGCCTTTTCATTCCCCTTAAATCTCGAGAGATATGTTTTTCGTTATGAAAATATGCGAGCAGCAAAATCGAAAGTTGAGAAAATTTGTGTCTCTTGTGTCGCATGAACAACCACGACTGCGTCCTTGATGGTAACGCCCTGTAACTAACACTTCTGGAATTCTATGTGTAATTATTGTAAAAGTCTCGAAGAATTCTTATTTAATCGACCATAGAAATTCTCAACATTGAATTCTCTTTTCAGCTTTGGCACAAGACAACTTCAAATGTCCAGACGACTTTGGTTTCTATCCACACCACAAATCCTGTGATAAATATTGGAAATGCGACAATAACGCAGCCGAATTAAAAACGTGCGGAAATGGTTTGGCCTTCGACGCTTCCGATTCCAAATTCTTGACTGAAAACTGCGACTACCTTCACAATGTCGACTGCGGTGATAGATTAGAATTAGGTAAGTGGAAGACGAAGACCATTTGGTACGTGGATTTAACAACGATGTTTCAGAACCACCAATCACGACACCACATTGTTCGCGATTATACGGCATCTTCGCCGACGAAGCAAAATGCGACGTGTTCTGGAATTGTTGGAACGGAGAAGCTTCCCGTTATCAATGTTCTCCCGGTCTTGCTTACGATCGCGAAGCTCGCGTTTGCATGTGGGCCGATGAAGTCCCAGAATGTAAAAACGAAGGTAATACAAAGGCGAAAGTAACCGGAAAGTCGTACTATAGATTTGTTTCAATTTTGCAGAAGTAGCTGGAGGTTTCCAATGCCCAAGCACAGGAACCGTGACCCACACTGGCAGCTTCACAAGACACGCACACCCAGACGATTGCAGAAAGTACTACATCTGTTTAGAAGGAACTCCACGTGAATACGGATGTCCCATCGGCACAGTGTTCAAAATTGGAGACTCCGACGGTACAGGAAACTGTGAAGATCCCGAAGATGTCCAAGGATGGTAAGCAAACTTTTTCATCCACTCAAATCCTAAAACTTTAATTCATTGCATGCATTCTATCTTTGTAATCCAATTTTGACTAACATTTTTTCGTTCGTCCATGAGATATTAGGTCATTTAGTGTTTTGCATTTTGAAAATTTTGAAAAAACTTCCTTTCCCTAACCCTAACCTACATAAATTTAAAATGAAAAACCAAAACTTGATGGGGATTACAGCGAAGACTACTACGGCGATTTGGATTTGAAGAGTATCCGCAAGAGTGAATTATTGGCCGGTTTAGAGAGAGGTGGTGGTTCTTCAAAACCAGCACCATCTGCACCCAGACCACCGGGTAAACCAAGACCACCTCAAGCATCACGCAACGTCCCAGAATCTGCGGATAATTAAATTTGAAATTCTCACCTAGCAGGTGTCACTCGGACAACTGATATACAAATATTTAATTACTTTAGTTGCTATTATTTTTAAATAGTCAGAAGTATTCACTTGACCGATTGACTCTCTGCTGTAATGATAAAAAATTTAGTTGAGGAATTAAATTGTGTTTATAGTGTTCAATTATATTCATAATGAAAACTTTTTTTTTATTTTCCATTCGGTACAAATATTTTGTATAATTTAATAAACAAATAATTTTTACTTTCTTTTCTTTTTATTTAAACATCCTAATTTTATATTTTTTAATCAAATTAACATACTTGTGGTAGACATCACTTCTTTTTCATCGTAACAATTAATATTGTAACACTTCCTACTCATTATCGTACAAATAAATCAAAAGGTTGAAGCATTAACATCACTGATTACTGGGTTTATGGTTTTAAAGTATAAGGATGGGTTCCTGAGCAGGCTCAGTTGTGTGTGAAGGTTGCCACGAGCTGAAGCTGCATTTAATATTTGTACATCAATTTGACTTAAAAAATGAATTTTTGCTTTGGCTTACGAAATCCTTCAAGATTGTTTTGCTATTGTCGTGCTTGTCAGCTTAAGAGTATTATAGAGATGCTTAACGTCCAATCCCCACGCCTCCCAGTAACTTTTTTGCCGAATTATTAAAGCTACATTTCGTACATTCAAGGTCATTAAGATTTCAAGGTCATCGCACTTTCGCTAATCGAAGTTATGAGTTTTGATGGCACAAATGCTGTGCTTTCGTGAGTAAACCGAAGGGAGCAATTCAGCCTTTCCAATGTCCTTGATTTTGGCCTGTTCTTCAATCCAAAAAAATCACATTGCTTGCTTGCTCATTTTTCATAAAATTTTAACCTTGGCTATCAAACTCGTCCTTTTATTCCTTAATTTTCAACGCTCTCCAAGGGAAAAAGAAAAAATCCTTTGGACCATTATTGTTCTTCAAGAAAACCTACACCAAGACTTTCTTTGCGCGTTGGAAGAAAAAGATTTAAAAACATTTGGGTCAAATAATGTACAAATATTTATTCAAGACACTGCCCTAGGAAAATTGTAATTTGGTTATTTTTGAAAAATTTATCACGTTTTTTAATTTTTTTAACAGCGAGGAATACTACAAAGACGTCGATCTAAAATCATTGAAAAAATTGGGTTATTAAATCGCGTTTGAAACCCAGCTACGTGTACAGAAATACATCGATGGAAGAAGCCATCGTTTTCAAGTCATCGTTTTTAGATTATAGATTTTTTTAAAGTTAATTTTGTACATAAACCAAAAAATTAAAACTGAAGACAGAAAACCGCAGTATTTGTTACTTTTCCAGGCGAAAATTTTTATTTTTAAAGTTAACTTACTGTTTTTAATTTGCTCGATTCGCTGAAAATAGTTTTTAATTTCGCAATTTTACAATAAATTACAGCCTGTTGTTAATTTATAGTTTAATGTATTTATAGAAAAATAAAAATGCGTTTTTATTACACCAATTATTTGTTGTTTTTTTAATGGAAAAATTAATTTAGTTCTTGGATGGGTGAACATGTCGTTATACATTCAACGGTGGTCTCAGCTCAAAAATGTTTTTTTGCTTTTTAAATTCAAAATAACTGAAATTCACTTACCCTTTTCCGAGATGTTCTTGAAAATATTTTCATATTGGAATGGAAAACTGCTTGGCCCGTATTTCCGAGATCCCATAATATTATGATCGTGGAGATTGCCAGGATTACTGGCAATTACGTCATTAAACAGACAAAACTCATCTACAAAAAAATGGATTTACTCTTTCTGATGATTCTTTTTTTCTCTTTCATGTGTTTTGAGGAATCCACTTAACAAATTAAAAGATTACCAAACTTATTGTTCATTCAAATTTAACAGGGCCATGTATCGGTAACCTTTCAAACAACAAAAATTGAAAAAAAGCAATGATAAACCGGTTTTATCTCTGGTTTCGTGCAGCATTCCTGTGCGTAAAAGCCAATCAGAGCGCTTAATTTTGGATTGTCGATATGTGATTACAACACTGTCACCTCGGTAACAGCCGTCGGAACGCCATCGATAAACGGAAATTATCGAACTAGCTGTAAACGACCAAACAAATCAAGTAACATGATAAATATTCAAATTCATCTAAAAAATACAGAAAACCATTCTAAAAATAAAGTGTATTACTCTTTCCGTGGTTCGGAATCCAAGTCCAACAGTAGGTTTTTGGGTATGTAAATGTACAAATGTATATTATTTCAGCCAAGTGGTGAGACAATTTTCTGAGAAATAGCAAAAAAAAAGACAATAAGAAATTTTTAATTCGAATTTTACACGTGAAATATTTCCACTGCGCATTCTTTAACTGAACTTATTCATCGTGATCTGATCGAAAGAAACCTGGACACAATTCCTTGCTTTCTCTTACAAAATCCCCACAATAAATACAATAAAAGTACTGGATTCGTAAATAAGTTATCATTTCTTTTAAATTAAATTCGTTGATTTCCTCTTCTTCTTCTTCTTCATCCTCACATTTATCTTTTTCCTTCAATTTACTTCTGGTTAGTTTAGTCCAGAAATATGGTAAAGTAGGTTCTACAACATCCATTTTGAAATCCAACTCTTCGCATATTCGTTGCGCTTTAAAGTAATCCTTTTGCAATGTCATAAAAACTCTCTTCTCTGCATTCATCGTTCTAAAGTCATTTTCGATTCTTTTAAGAATTTCGCTTTTCACCTTTTGCTTTTCCTTAATAATACTTTTAACGTGTTCTTCACGGCCAACACCCAAAGAATTACTTTTAATATTAATTGATATACGCACTTTAATTCCCGTAATTGTTTTTCCAAGACAACTGCCAGATTTGAACCCCATTTTTTGTAATAATTTGAAACCCACGTTGTCCTTCGAAATCGCAGTACTCAAACCCTTTTCTCGTGATTCTCTCTCTTGCTCGTGGTATTTCTTAGGGTTTTTCTCTTCTTTCTTCAAAAGTTCGTGTTGACGTTTTTGCGTTTGATTAAAAAGCAATCCTGGTTTCACGTCTTGCTTTTCACATTTCCATATGAGTTTATCCGACATGTAATCGTCGTCCGAATCTGACATTTTCCACAATTGAAAAAACAGTCTGGGCTTTATAGCCTTAAATTAGTGTATTTGAAACGATCGCCCTTGATTTTTATGAAAGAAACAAAAAAAATTTGTAAACAGACTGAAAATTGGTTTTTAGGGACAAAAATCCAACAGAAACATAATTCAAATTCAGTTTAAAAAAAAAATTCTGATCGAATTATGCAGTACTTACCTACTTTCGGAAATCCTCTTTAATGTTTATAAATTAAATTTTCTTCAAGTTCTTACACGGCATCTTCGTATAGAGATTATACCCTTCGATATTCAATTTCCATAAATATCTTCATGGCATTTTGAAAAATATTTTCGAATCATCTTCTCACCCTAATTTTTGCAGAGCATGAAAAAAAAATTTCTGGGACCACCTACAACAATTTAATAAAATACTGAAATATTTCAAAAAAGAAGAAATCTCTCAAGGTTTCACATTTTCAAAAAGATACAATCAGGAAAAAAAAATAATAATTATAATTCAATAAAACTAGTCAACTAGTTCAAGATCTTAAAATTAAGAAAATTGTATTGAATTTTGGAATTTTGAACAAAAACGATACAATTCATTAATTACAATTTAATTTTATATTATTAAAAATTTTGCCTTTTTAAAAAGCTTACAATAAATTATTATTTTTCAGAAAAGTATTTAGGAATATTTGGTTTTTGGCATAATATCTATTCCGATTTTGAAATGAAACTACAAATCGGAAGAGCGAAGAATGCCAGGCTAAAATGAGTTTGATACATTTTTTATGCTTAAAATGCTTTTATTTTGATCAGGTATATTTACACAATTAATTAAATATACACAATATCATATTTATGGCAACTTCTAATATTAAAAATATTTTATTAGATTGACAAGATTTGTGCGATTTTCATGTAGATAATTTTTCATTTACGTTCATTTAAAAAATATCATCAAACCTTGTCAAATCTTTATTACCCAACAAAATGCAAAAATAATCTTGAAAAATGCATTCAAAAGTTTTTTATATTGCTTGTCTAGAACAAAAAATCACATTTTTTAAAATAAATAAAAAATATAAAACAAATATAAAAATTATACACAAATTTTTCAAACATTTTTTTAAAAATAAGCAAATCCAATTTTAATACTATTAAGTGATAAAATAAGTAGAAAATATTTGAAACGATTGGATTTTTAGTCCAAATGCACGAAATCTAACCGACAAAAATATTTAAAAAGCAAACATAAAAATACGAAAAAAAATCTAAAAGCAAAACAAAAAATAATCATTTGAAACATATAAGTGAAATCTGTGGTGTGTGATAAAAATAAGTTTTAAATAATTTATTATAATACACCTTCTGCGACCACCAAAATTAACATCCTGACGGAATTCAGACTAGTAAAGATGCTGCACAATCGAGGCAGTCGAACACAATTTTGTTAACTTTAAAATCATTTAAAGTTAAAAAATGTTAAAAGCAGTCTCACCAACATTATAATTATTATATAATTGGCTATATACAATCATCATGCCACTACAAAATTCAACGCAATGTATATTATGGTTCTTAGGCATAATAAATCAAAATTTTGAGTTACAAAATTTTTACAAAATTCTTCACCATTTCCTACTGTCGTTTTTGAATTTAAAAAAATTTTATGTGAGGCAACTATCTTAGTAAAAATTGCTTCTGTATTATACCAAAGAAAGGTGCACAATTTTGTCATTGTCTCAATCAAACCTGAGCTCTCCAATTGGTTTCTCTCCGATTCAATTTGGTTAAAAAAAATAAAATAAAATTTGTTTATTTTATTTTAAACTGTTTTTTCGATCAAATGATTAATGTTTTAAACTAGATCCATTTAAAGAGCTTAATTTGAATGAGCGACAAGAAATTTTCTTCAATTATGCATCTTTACATGTATTGAACATGCAATAAAGGCAACAACATACTCCAGCTAATTTTTGACTTCCACAACACATAATATGAATAATCATGAATACAACACTCAACTTTTTCTCCACGGAAAGGTAAATTTCATACGTACACAGTTGCATTACCAGTTTCCTCTGTAAAAAAGCTAAAATTCAAGTTTTTTA
The DNA here is from genome assembly GCA_958510845.1 of Cantharis nigra. NCBI lineage: Eukaryota > Metazoa > Arthropoda > Insecta > Coleoptera > Cantharidae > Cantharis > Cantharis nigra. Next base: position 43,328,030 of record OY294030.1, on the reverse strand, counting down.
AAAAATTTTTAGAAAAAGTCCGAAAAGTTGCAAATATTTTACAGAGTTGAACAGAGTTTCTTACAACACGCTGTGTAAATATTTTACACGAGACTAGCAAATCGGTAACAATGCAATTGTTATGATGAAATGTCGTTGTTTTGGAACAAACGTCGCTGAGGTTCTGGTGTGTAATTAAAACGTGCCCTCAAGTGTTGAGGAGAACCAGGCACAGATGTACTTTCCGATAGTCTTCTCGGAGGCGGAATCGGAGGAGATGGAGAAATGTATCTATACAAATTTTGTAGTCTTTTTATTTTTTTCAACATTTTTACCACCATCACCCACAAAATCAATTTTAAAAGTAAGACTTACCTTCTACACAGACTAGGCGAAGTGGTTGACTCGATAAAAGTTTGCCGTGCGGCTAACGGGCTTTGACTGTCGGCGCTCACGCCCCGGTTGTATCGAGGCGGTGGATCGGGACTTTGATGCCTCGAAGAGCGTCCACTACGATCGTCACTTAATTGGAGTTTAATATAGGAACCAAACTTTCGTTTACCTAAAACCAAAACTTGGTTACCACTTTACGATTTTGGTAGTATAAGTTTTCCTAATACCTAAATCTTCTTTTGCGGCCTCCTCCGCCTCTTGCGCCTTTTGTTGTTGCTTTTGTTGGTGATAAAAACGTTGCAAAACTATTGGACTAGTATTACCATAAGCGTGCTGATCTTGACTTACTTGACTTCGGACAGGGAGCGGTGAACCAACTGGCGAATGCCACCTGTTCTCGTTTATAATCTTTCTTTGCTGGTAAGGTGACTTGAGTTCGTTTCTGTTATCGCCCTGCACGGTTTGTAAATAATTGTTGGATTGATAAGTGCTGTGATAAGGTCGATAGGGCGAAAAACTTCGATTCGACGATGAAGCGTTACTCGTCTCACTTTGGTTATAAGTTAGGTGTATACTTTGGCAGGTGTAAGGTAATGAACTATCTCTTTGGTGACCAGCGGAATTGTGAAAATTGGTAAAACGGGAAGCGTGGTGGGAACGACCGTCTGGTGGTAAAGAATTTCCGCTAATTTGATAAGAGTGCTTAATTTGATATTCTAGTGAATTGAATGGATTTGTGGTGTCCACTCGAGATGACGAAGGCGATTTGATGCTACCATTTGTTAAGGTTGCTTGAGCTGTATCTAATTGAGGCCTTTGGTACGTAAAGTTTTGACGCCGGCTTGACAGTAACGGTGAAGCTGTGTGTCTAGGAAAAAAATAACATTTAAGTTTACATTTTATTCACCTACCACGAAAAAAATCGTTTAAATTTGAAATAACCATGAGAATCCTCCAGAAGTAAACTGCAGTGGAATTTAGGTGTGCAAAATGTGGGAATTTGCGAAAGAATTGGAAACAAAAAGAGGAATTCGAAGGATTTTGGTTTGCAATTTATCCCTTGGCATCTCTTTAATATTAACAAACAGTAGAATTTACAGGGCTCGAATTATAATCTAAATTTCAAACTATAAAATTTACAATTGCCTGTCTAATCCCTATAATTTCTAAAATCTTTTCATAGAAAGAAAAAATCAGGAGAAATTTGAGAAAATCTTAGTAATCTCTGGGAATAAGCAAAAAAATGTAGTTAATCATACAGTAATTAAGATCCGAGACCATTAAATTCCTCTGTTCGTAAATAATCAGTTTCAAATTTTACGAAACCTGCACAATTATGATTTCGGTTAGAAAAACTCAAGACAGTGCATGCATGCAGCATACAGCTGTCGAAATGTTAAGAGCAAACGCAGGCACACACAAACTGCTAAAATTAGAAATTAAAAAAAAGTGAAACTAACCATGCAACGTACCTAGGCAATGCTTTCTTGTTTGCCAGTAAATCTGCTTGTTCCAAAGCCTTTTGAAACCATTCACCAACGTTCACATTGGCGGTTTCAAATTTTTTGATAAATTTTTCATTTTGTAATTTATTGTACTTGGGTCTTTGCTTTGGATCTTTTGTAAGGCTGAAACGTTTAAAATTAGCATAATTAATTTAACAAACTAGAAATTCTCACCATAAATTAATAAACTGCCGAAATTCAGGGGTAAATTCGAGCCGCTCCGGTAAAACAGGTGGAGCTTGACCGATCACTTTAGTTAAAACCTCAAAATCAGTCTTACAATCCTGGTAGGGATAAACACCGGTGGCCAGTTCGACTAAAGTAATCCCGAGAGACCACACATCGGCCCTGATGTCGTAGTCCGGATTGTTTGGATCCGGCTCAATCCGCTCCGGCTAAAATTCTCAAACTAAGTAATCAATTTGTTACTGGACACTTAAACTTACTGCCATGTATGCTGCACAGCCGGCACTTCGCGTTTTTGCCATCGAATCCACCAAACGACCACTTATACCAAAATCACAAAGCTTAATATTTCCACGTTCATCTAAAAGTATGTTCGACGGTTTCACGTCCCTGTGAATCACCCCGTGCTTTTCCTTCAAGTAAGACAGCGCCTTGACGGTCTAAAATTAAAATACTAAAAACTGACAAAACGAAAGGATAACTAAAATTACAGCAACTGTCACTTTTCCAATAATGTACTCCGGTATGGCTTGCTTTAACCTTTTCAACAGTTTATCGAAACACGTGGCCATGAGTTCCATACATATCCAGACTTCGGCGTCCGTTATAAAACAACCCAAACATTGCACTATGTAAGCACAGTCGTGCGATTTGATAACCACCTCGATGTCCATGATTATCCGTTTATTTTCTTCGCTATTTCCCGATCGCCTCATTTGCTGCAAAAAAAAGATTAAATATCGCTGCTTTTATGTCGCAATTCGTAGTAAATTACTTTGACAGCAATAATTTCGCCACTAGGTTTGTGTCTCATTTTGACTACGTGTCCGCATGTACCGTTTCCCAACTCTTCGATATGTTCCATATCCTTCAACTCAGTCATGTATGTGATACCCTTAATTTTAAGTTTGCCACTATTTTTCATAATTTCTTTCAATTTTCTGTCAGTCTCAAGATTGTCGTTACGTTTTGGTGAAAATGGTAATTCCTTTGGTCTCCTCATTACTGGCGAGTTTGATAAATTTTCCACTACAAGTAAATACAATTAATAGGTACAGTGGTTTTTGTAACAGGCGAATAGTAAATGAAAACTTGAGGTACATACATCCTAAACTGGGACGATTTGGTTTACGTCCGCTTCCCCGTTCGGAACCATTGGAAATATTAGGCAATTGTTGAGAACGTAAAGTAGAATTTCCTGTGGTTAAACCAGTTAATCGTTCTAATAAAACATTAATTTTATTTTCTTCACTAGACATTTTTTTTCAGGTGGATCTCGCTATGACAGCCATTTAACCGATTTAACCTGTAAAATGTTAATAAAAACTGACGATTGACAGTTGAAGATTATTTGTACGTCAAGTTGCCTAACCTGCAGGAATAACTAAAATAAACAAAAAATTTAGCAAAAGTTGGTTAATGTTTTTCGCATGTTAGTGTTGATAAAGGAAATCCTTATCCTTCTAACCAATGTGAAAACTATGTAGGGGATATCCTTTGAGTAGGTATATTTGTCATCCTGAGAAATCTCCACCAGTGGGGTAACGTTTACTATTATCAGGGGTTCGACAGTCCGAATAGTTGTATTGGGAAATATGAAAAAGTAAAAAAAAAAGAAATGGAATATGGACTAAAGAACACAAAAAGTGACATCTAATTCACAAGACTGGCTTGAGTAAGTTTTATCACATTCATAGGGCAGTTACTACCGAATATGTTAAAAATTCTAAAAGCTTGAATATTATCCAACCTGATTTTTTTCTCTCTCTCGAGCCCTCATAATTATAACTACATAACTGGGTCTACGCCTAAATAAGAGACAAAACATATTTGTAAATTTTTTTTTATTAGAATATTCGTATAGGGGTGTTTCGTTTGGTTACGAACCCTATAAGGAGTGCAAAGTACAAAAATTACCGACAATCTTCAACTCCTTATACATTATGATTAAAATGTGTATGTATATAATGTATTATGATATAATGTAAAACACTTTCTATCTTTACAATAACATTCATCCAAGCATATACGTTCAAAATATGCAAACATTAAAGAAACTTCGGCTAGGTAGATCGGATCTTCTTCACTATCAAAATCTTCCAGCGATAGTTTACTTTTTACTCGATCAAAATAGTCAATTGATTTACTCATACTTTTAGCCATCTCAGGTATATCATCCTGGTATTTCGTCCTCTCCAACATATTTGAAGAAATTGCCTCATCCTTAGCAGGTTTAATTGCTTCAACTAAAATTACTAGATCATTTTCATTGAGATATCTAAGTATATTTTTAAGACAACAATATGGTGACCCAAAAATATTGGGTAACGGATTGATTTGTTTCAACAGCATGTTCCTTCTTTTCCTCTTGATAAGATAAACTTCTAACATATCAGCATATATTGGAAATTTTATTTTATATTCCCCCAATGTTAAGACTTCTATTATATCTTCATATATTACCTGTGTCGCTAATTTATTTTTTATCAAGATATCATAAAACGAAACGAAATTATTAATCATTTCCCTCTTCATATTTTCTATTTCTGTTTCACATTTGTTTCGAAAATTTCTCATTTCAGCATTGCCATTCACAAATTCTGGAATTTTTTCAGTTACAAATAAATTTAAAGCTCTCATCTTAATTACATGATGTTTAAGAATCTTATTAGTGTTTTCTAATGTACACAGGTCACCTTCAGGATCATACATTTTAGCTTGTGAATAATGAGAACCAACTTCAGCATAATCAAACAGCGTAGAATTATCTGAATTTATAATATTAATATCGGCACCGTGGTTTAGAAGAGCTGTAATGATACCCCCGTATCGTTTCTTAGAAGCAATGTGAAGTGCTGTTCTACCAAATTCATCCTTGGCATCCAAGTCAACTCCGAAATTTAAGAAAAGTTTGACAACTTTTAGACTACCCACAATAGTAGCAATGTGGAGCGGTGTTAGGTCAAATATTGTTTTACAATCAAGTTTAGCACCAAATCGTAGAAGCAGTTCTGCAATTTTTTCGTTACGTCTATAAGCAGCAATGTGAATTGGCGTTATTTGACAATACGTTAGCTTAGCGTTTACATTGGCACCTTTCTTCAAAAGCCGTTGACTAATTGCTTCAAAATTTTTTCTGACAGAAACATGCAGTGGTGTTTCGTTTATATCAGTTTTTAAATTAACATCGGCGTTGTGTTCCAAAAGAGTGTCAACAAGTTCAAAATATCCATTTTCGATAGCTGCATGTAGCGTCGTTACACCCTTGAAAGTTTGAATATTTACGTTAGATCCCTTGCTTAAAAGCATTTTGGCAATGTCTGCCGCTACACAATCGCTATGGGGAGGTTTAGGACTATTCTTAGAAACTGGTTCACGATAAGCAGTGAAATACAACGCCGTTTGTCCATATAAATCGGTAGTATCAATACAAAGACTACGTCTTTGTAAGAGAATTTCAAGAATTTTTATGTCTCGTAACTGAACAGTAATACGCAGCAGTATATGATTCGTTCTTACATTACCTCGAAATCGCAGAAAGTTATTTACATCGCCCTGCTGAGCAGAATAACGGAATTCTGGAAGATTTCCATCACCGTCTTTGATATTTGCATCAGCTCCAATGAGTATCAATGCATAGGCCATATTGTTCAGTTTGTTTTTGGTTGCAACATGTAAAGGCGTACAATGATGAGCATAAGTGTTATTAATATTATAGCCGCCGCCTCTTAAGAGGTCTAGAACAATATCCAATTGTCCGTTCCCAACAGATATGTGCAACATTTTACAATTATCAAAATAATCTCAAAGTTTTCTCGTTTAAGTTAAAAAAAAAATTATTTGAACTGCAAAATGAAGAGGATTTGAATCCACAACGTTTGGAATGTCAATATTAGAGATTTAACTCTTTCTATTGCAGACAAATTAAATTGTAGCTTGTATTCTTGGCCGGTAAGGTAATCACAAGAAAGATTTCTCGAAAAACTGCCAAAGATCTAAAAAGAAGTAGGAATTTTAATCGTACAATCAATCAATAGATTACTATCTTCAACACAACAAAAGGGGTTTTCTACAACCGGACAGGACAAAATTTGTCCAGAAAAATCTCAAAAATTAATAATCATAAAATCTAAAAATTGGCTGTTTCCTGTACATCTTATACCTAGTTTATTTAGTTTTCTAGATAATAGCCGCTCGATTTTTATTCGATATTCCTGTTTGATCCTTTGTTTTTGCCATTTATTAAACATTTAATAAAAGTAAAAAATATTTTGTTTTCTACACTTTCGGTAATATTATGATTGCGGCGTATAGGATGAACAGGAAACGACAAATTTAAGATTTTGTTTTTTGGGCCTCTTTTTGACAAATTTGACCCTGTTCCGGATTGAAGCTATTGTAAAAAATTTTAATTTAATTTTTTTCTGATACTAAAGTAAAGGGTTTAAGCAAACAAATTCATTTTTCTACTTCTGTTTGAAAAAATACAAGTTTTCGATATTCATTTGAGTAATGTAAAATAAGTTATTTCCACACACTGTGCGGAAAAGTAATATTTTCATGCACTAGTGTGTTTTACCTTTCTTTCTTTACAAATATTCTCATGATGAAATTATTACAAATATTACAGGTAGGACGGCTACCTACCCTAAGTTAGTAATATATAACTGCTTATTGCAAACAAAAATAAAATTATTTAAAATAATAAAAAATTACGTAGCTTTACTCTAGCTCCCCAACCCATAGATAAGAAAGAGTAATGTAGTTTGCCCCAACCCTCTATTAGCCCTGCATAGCTTTCTACGTAACCCCTGACGAGCCCATGGTAGAAAAAAAATTGTGTGAAAAGTGGATGAAAAGCTTATCTTTAATCATGACTAGTGACACAAAAAGTTATTTCTATGTACAGTACAATGACTAGACTATTTATCAAAATCTACATTTTCCTCCCTTCACCCCCTAACTACTTTTTCTTACTTTGACTCAAGTTTATAAAAAAACCAGATATTACTGTGGTGGTAACCGCTTATTTAAAGATAATAAACCTATTTATTATTCTTTAAAAACACTTTTATATTAGTATTGTCGATAATATCATAAGATATAAATTGAAAAACTAAATCAACAATGCTCTTCTACACAAAGGACCTTCTGATGAAAAAATTGTGTCTCCCACAGAACAGTCAATTTAGGGGTGTCTCCCCTACCGTAGCGAGTAGGGAGATTACCGGTGTCGCATCTTCCATTTTTTCCATGAAGGCCCAAAATTTGAAAAAATTGAAAAATATAAATTTACCATATTATGTATCTATAATAATTAATTATAGTATAATGAAAATCCATCCATCTATCGTTACTGTTAGAAAAAATTTCAATTATTTTGTTATACTATTAATTACAATCCGGAATTCTCTCAAAATTTATATGCTATGTCCAAAGTCTAGTAGTAGATCCTACAAAAAGCTAATCTAATCCACCGTTTGAAATGATTCAAACCGGGATTTTTAGAAAAAGTAATACTTAGTAGTAGTTTTAATTTTGCTTTCAAATGGCCATCGCACCACAGTAAACGGTGTGAAATTATCTAAATTTTTACCTTTTATTGTTTAAAAGCAATGGTTTTCAAGTATTTAAAAAAATCCTACATCTTTTAAAAGAAAAGTTTTATAAAATAATCGATGCTAGATTCTTGGACCACAACTTTGGGCTAATAAATTTTTTTGAAAAACTAAAAAAAAAGGATTTTCGAAAAAGTCGAAAAAAATATATTTACAAAATTAGTAAAATTTATTTTTATTAAACAAAATTTATATCTGTTTTAGTAAACATTGAAATATATCGATCAAGAATTTGACGACAAATTGGATCAGAAATCAGTGTGTTTGACGTGTTACACAGCTCTTGGATGTTGTCCGATTTCATCTGTTTGAGGATTTGTATCTAGTTGAATGTATAACCAACTCGAAGTTTTTTAAAATATTTATTTTGTTTACAATAGTGCGTTTTGGAAAGAGTAAAATTGATATTTTTCCGAAGTTTTTCAAATAAGTGAATCGTTCATTTTGGTTTTCGAAAAGAAGTTTCTTGAATTTGCAAATGTAGATACCTATTAGATAATATAAGTCCTTCCTAGCTTTTGGGATTCATTCACTGCACTTAGCGTTTGAGATATTTATCGATGAAAAATATTAACTATGTGGTTGCTTTTGTAAGTATATCAATATGGTTTTTTTTTTAAATACATACTATATTTGCAAATTTTCTTTTAGTCGTGAAGAATTTCCGTCATATTGCCTATAAAAACTAAATTCAATAATTTACCATCTGCCGGAGAACCACCGTAATCAGCTCACGAGATAAGTGTTTATTGTCGTCCTTATTTTATTTGTTAATCCATAATTTTGATTGCGCCTTAATTTGGTTCAGCATTATGTAAGTTATCATTTTAACCAAGTAGCTCAGTTCTGAAAGATTCAAGGTCGGAAAACTCCACTATCTTAGAAAATGGGTGCACTTCAAAAAAGTTTCCAACTTTATAATAAGTACAATATAGTTAGAGATTTGGAAAATTTTAAAATATAATAAGTAATACATTTAAAAAAATATAACTTACACCTAAAGAAAACTAGAAATTGATAGTTTCCAAGAAAATAATTAAAATTAACAATGCACGACTACTATAATATAAAATAAATTTTAAACATTACGACTAGGTTTACAAGCCTCAATTAAAATTCTTAAATCTTCATTACTTAGGTAACTAAATATGTTTTCAGTTAAATCATAAGAAAATTCAGGATAATTATTAAAGAGAATATGGAAAAATTGATAACCTTGTTCTAGTAACTCTTTTCTTCTTTCCCCCTTTCTAAAAGTTTCCACTAACATTCTTAACTCCTCATCACTTAGATAACTAAATATTTTTTCGGTACAATTATATGGTAACTTCGGAAGATTGCTCGAAAATTCTTGAAAAATTACCTTGCTTTGTTCTAGCAAACTTTTTCGTATTTTCCCCTTTGTAAAATTAATTTCCAGCATATCAGCATACATTGGAAATCTTTTTTTATGACCATTTGACCTGAAGACCTGGATTATGTTTTCATTTAGTGAATATATTGCTAATTGATTTACATCTTTTGTCAAGATATCATAAAACGAAACATTAGTATTATCAATCTTCTCAATCTTCATACTTTCTATTTCTTTCTTGTATCTATTTTTATTTTGATTGTTGTTACTAATTGATCTTAAATTTGTTTTGGATACATATAAATTTGCAGTTTTCAACTGAATTAAGTGATCTTCAAGAACCTCAGCAACTTTTTCACAACCACAGATGCCACGTTCACAGAAATTATAATCTATATCCTCATCATCAAAGGTATTATAAAATGAAGTGATACCGGCCTTGGCATAGTGAAGCGGTGTATGATTCATTTTACTCTGAATATTAATATCTGCACCATGTTTTAGAAGAGCTCTAACTATTTTTGTATGCCCTTCTTTAGAGGCAATATGGAGAGCAGTTTTACCAGATTCGTCTGTGGAATTAACGTCGGCACCGAATTTTAAGAGAGCCTTGACAATTACTTGGTAACCTTTCTGAGCAGCAACGTGAAGTGATGTTAAGTCAAATTTAATTCTAGGATCAACCTGGGCGCCACATCTTAGCAAGACTTCTACAACCTTTTCTTGACCTCTATAAACTGCCATATGTAGTGCAGTCATTCTGTTATCTTTTAGCTTCGCATTTATATTAGCTCCTTTGCTCAAAAGCATTTTGGTAATAACTTCGTTCCCTTCTTGGGCAGAAATATGGAGGGCTGTTATATCAGTTGTCACCGTGGCATTAACATCTGCGTTACATTCCAAAAGAGCTTCAACAACTTTCACAAATCCGCTTTGAGTAGCAGCATGAAGCACCGTCATACCTTTTTTAGTTTGAGCATTTACATTAGCTCCTCTATCGAGAAGCAATTTGGCAATTTTTCCTTGAACATTACTATCGGGAGTTTTACTTTCATATGGCATTCTGATAGGATAAAATTCAAGAAGTCGTTTGTTTAAAGCAGTTAAATGCAATGCCGTTCTTCCATATACATCAGTACTGTTAACATCGGCACCATTTTGTAAAAGAACTTCAACAATTTCTGTGCATTCCTTCTTAACAGCAATGGGCAGTAACTTCCTATTTTCTTTTACGTCAGCTCCATTAGCTAAAAGTAACTGGATCATTTTTAAATCGCCGTTTTCAGTCGCATAAAATATCGGCGTATTTTCATTCGCATCTTGGACATTTACATCAGCTGCATAACTTATCAATAGTTTGGCAACTTCCTCCCGCCGATGTTTGGTTGCAACATGTAAAGCCGTATTATAGCCTTTTTCAGATAGAATAGCAGCATTACTGTATTTTAAGAGCTCTTCGACAATTTTCAAATATCCTTTCTCGGCAGCAACATGCAGTAACTTATAATCGTTTGCATCTTCAGGTTTCAAGGTAAAACCATATTGAAGAAGTTTATCGACAATATGTCCTTTTTTCCAGCCATGTACTGCGGCAACAAGAACGCTCTTGTTATTTTCGTTATTCACATCAGGACAATATTTTAAAATATGTTCAATAACTACCGGACTTCCGTTTTCAACAGCCAAGTGTAGTATAGTTTTACCGTCTTTATTTTGAGCATCTACATTAGCTCCGTACTTTAAAAGTAATTCGACAATTTCTTCATGTCCGTTTTTAACAGCAAACCACAGTGGCGTATAACTTTCTCTAAATGTACTGGTATACACAGAATTAACACAAGTTTCATGTTTTAAAAGAAGCTCAAAAATATTTAAATTTCCTTTTTTAGCCGCAATATGAAGAGAAGTTTCACCATCCTGTCCCTTATCATCTACATCAGCACCAGTACTTAAGAGTAACTTGATAACATCTTCATTACCTTTTTCAATGGCAAGGCACAGTGCAGTATAATTGGCCCTATATGTCACAAGATCTTCTAAAAGTAGCTTAATAATGTATAAATTTCCTCTTCTAATTGCAATATTAATTGCAGAATTGTTAACGTAGGCTCGACGATTTAAGAGTAATTCAACAATTTCCATTTTATTATCTCCAATCGCATCGTATAAGGGGGTTCTACCATTATGATCTTCAGCATCTATATCGACATCTCTGTCTAAAAGCATTTCAACAATTTCTATGTCACCAATTTTAACAGCATGATGAAGTGGAGTGCACTTGGGAGTTTTGTTTTTACTGTTAACTTTAGCACCACTTGTTAAAAGTAATTTAGCAACCGCTATACGTTTATTCTCAAGAGCATCTTGCAACAAAACATATCCTTCTGACCATGCTATCGAGTAGGATAGACCAAAGTCATTAATTAACTCTCTTACTCTTTCTAGTTTTCCTTCACGAACTGCATAAATTAAACTGTAGTTTATATCGCAATTACCTGACATGACTAATTTTCGTAATACTTGATGCAGTCACTATTTCATTTACCAGCAATTAAACGAAAAATTACTGTCGATCTGAAACAAACAAAATTGGAATTTTAATCTCTTATCTATGAATCAACAATAAACTACGCATCAATTAATTATTATTTATTTAGATACAAAAATTAAAAATAATCTTAAATAACTGTAACTTCTCTTAAATCGTACAGAAACAGGGATAAAATAATCAAATTATTAAAACTAAGTTAATATAGTAGAATATAATTATAATCATTGTTAAAGTTACAAGCCTCTACTAACATTTTTAAATCAGCATTACTGAGATAACTAAATATTTTATCAGTACACAAGTATGGAAATTCGAGACGATTGTTCAAGACAAAATGAAAAACTTGGTGACATTGTTCGAGCAACTCATTTCTTCTTTTCCCCTTCTTAACATTACCTTCTATCAAGGTAGCATATAATGGAAATTTTGTACTATAATCATCTGATGTTAAAACCTGCGTTATACTTTCATTTCTGGCATACCTTGCCAATCCACTTATATCTTTCGTCAAGAAATCATAAAAGGACACAAGATTATTGATCTTCTCTCTTTTCATATCTGCTATTTCCTTCTGACATTCGTGTTGAAAATCACTTAGTTCGTTAACTATTACAACAACCGATGGCAAATATTCTTCCATTATATGTAAATTTGCAGTTTTCATCTTAACTAGATGATGTTGTAAAATGTTAGCTATTTCATTATCGTCAAATAAGCAGGTAAACTGTTTTTGGATTTCAGATAAAATATTAATATTGGCACCATGTTTTAGAAGAGCTATAGAGGTTTGCGTAAAATTCAAAATAGAAGCAACAGTAAGTGCTGTTTGATTACATTTATCTACAGCATCTATTTCGGCACCAAATTTGAGGAGAAGTTCGATAATTTCTACCGAGTCATGTCGAGCAGCAAGATGGAGTGGTGTTAACTCATCTCTCATTTTAAGATCAGGTTTGGCGTCGCTTCTTAGCAATATTTCTACAATCCTGTCATGGCCACGTGAAGTTGCAATATGAAGTGGAGTCGTTCCATTGTCATCTCTAGCATTTATTTTGGCTCCTTTACTCAGAAGCATTTTGCAAATTAGTTCGTTGCTTGAGAAGGCAGAAACATGGAGTGGTGTCCTACCATGACTAAAGTCTACAAAATTGGCATCTGCGTTGTATTCTAAAAGAGCTTCAATGACTTTCACATATTCTTTTCGAACGGCGACATGAAGCGTCGTACTACCATTTTTATTTATTTCATTTACTTTAGCTCCTCTACTAAGAAGCAATTTGACAATTTCTCCGTTAACATCAGAATCTTTCTTAAATTGCTCATTACCTAAAACACTTATATGCAACGCTGTTTTTCCCCAACTATTCCTAGCATTAACATTGGCACCATGTTGTAAAAGGACTTCACACATTTCTTTGTTTTCCTTCTCAACAGCATGATTCAGCAGATCGGGATAATCTTTCACGTTTGCTTTATTACTTAAAAGTAGCTGGACGATTTTTAAATCCGCGTCATTAATAACAGCATAAAATACTGAAGACTTTCCATCTGTATCTAGAGCATTAACGAAAGCTCCATGTTGTAAAAGAAGCTCGACTATCTGTATATGCCCTCTATCGACTGCAATGTGTAGAGGAGTTTTATTGCTTTTTAGCTTAACATTGCTATTGGCACCTCTAGTTAAAAGCAATTTCACAAGATTTTCATTACCTGTTTCGACAGCAAAACACAGTGGTGTATAACGTCCTTTAAATGCCGAGTCAGGTTCACAATTGACATTAACTCCAGAATTTAAAAGACGCTCAACAATCTGTAAATGTCCCGATTGAACTGCAATAATAAGAAGAGTTACACCGTTTTTATCTATATCAGTAAAACAACCTTCCCGATGTAACAGTAATTCAATAATTTCTGTTTTATTATTGCTAATTGCAATGTCAAAAGGAGTTACACTCTCTCTAGTACCAACATTGATATCGACACCTCTATCCAGAAGCAACGTAAGAATTTCTATGTTACCATTCCTAACAGCATCATAAATTAGAGTACCAGAAATGGCTTTGTTTTTACTGGTAACTTGAAAACCCTTTTCTATAAGTAATTTAGAAATCTCTGTATGATTCCTTTTAACAGCTATACAAAGTACATCATATTCTTCGGACTTTGTTAGCGAGTGAGATGGATCACAATCACTAATTAATTTTCTTACTCTCTCTAATTGTCCACTCGAAGCTGCAGACCATAAACTTTGCATCGCATTCTTGTTGCTCGACATAATTAATTTTCTTTGCACCCAAATAATTGTAATCTTCTAATATAATCCTAATCACTTGGATAGTTTTTTCTGCTAATCTTAAATTTAAATATGCTGATAATTATGAATAAAATAATATTAAACAATAACTTACGATTTTCGGGTTACATCCTTATGGTATACTTGAGCTTCACTCTAATCAATTCTTAGCTGTGGGCACATATATTCACTTCGATATTTGAGTTTTCTTATCAGTAAAACTAGAAAAACAAATTGAAATTCAACATGGCAGCTGTTGACCAGTTGTGTGTTTATTTACAAATTTTCTATTCTGTGGTTTACACGGGGTTGCCAATGCTTCAGTAGAATATTCCTCAACTTTCCTTAATTTTTATGAATAAATAAAAAAAAATTTATTTATAAATTCGATGCGCTTTTGTTTTATTTTTCGCTTGTTTTAGACTATCTTTGCTGTTAACTTAATAAAAAACACCAACATTTTAAATTTCATTACTTTTCTTCAAACTTCCTCACATTTTGAGGTATTACTTAGGTACACATTGGCAACACAGCCTATTTATTTTGTACTTTGTGGTGGTAGTCAGCGCCACAGACATCCAAATTTGAACAATAAAAAAGATTATTAATTTATATTAATTATTATTATGTAGGTAATGTGTTGCATGGGAACGAGCTAAATGGGAAAAGAAATTCTATTCTGTACCGGCTGCTTGAGTTTATAATTACAAACCACATTTGAAATGAACTGCCATAACAGCGAAGGAAAAAGTTGTTCACTACGATAAAGCAAGAAGACTTGACATCACAATAAAAATTAAATATCAACGAATGTGCAGTAAATACTTCGTATCAGGTTTGTTTTATACTACATTTCCTATAAATTTTAAATTGAAAATAAATTGTAGGCCAACCTGCTACTGTGGAAGACGTAGATCACCTGGACCGGGTTATCTCACAAGAAATGCTATATGGATTGGTGATTTCCGGAATTTTAATCAGTCTGTTGGATTTACATGTTATTGTTAGTCAGTAAGTTATGAATGCAAGTTTAAATTTTTAATCGGTTAAAATTATTTTTTTAATTTCAACTAAATGAATAAATGAATAATGCTTTCTATTTGGACCTCTGATTCACTTCTGTTGTGGCCACCCTATATAATAAATTAAACTACTAAAAAACTTTATCAAAATTTATGAAAAATAACTGTCCATTAGGTAACAAAAATAATAAGACAATAATAAAGTATTAGACGGCCATTAGAATGAAGTCGTAACGATTTAAGAGCAGTGCTCAGAATTTCAATCTAGTTCTTTTAGCATTTCTAACAATTTATTGGCAACATCTTCGTGTCCATTAGCTATAGCAACTTGCCTTATCGTATTTCCTTGATCATTGCAAGCATTTGTTACCGCTGTGCATACATCGGGTCTTAGTGCACGTAGCTTTCCGATAACTTCCTCATTACCCTTTTTCACTTCTTCAAATGATTTTTCAATTAGTTTCAATAAATCAGTGACGCCATATTTTATGGAAAGTTCGATAGGTGCCTTACCTTCTTTATCCCGAACATTGTAAGATGCACCCTTTTTCAATAAAGACTTGGTGACATCCAAAAAACCATTATTAACTGCTAGGTGAAGTGATGTAGCACCACTAGCAATGACTTTAGCATTAATATAGTCGTTTAATTGATCGGGATTTACATGTTGCAACAAAACATCGACAATTTCTCCATTACCTTTAAAACTAGCCGTGTGCAACGGAGTGTAGCCTTTATTAGTAACTTGAGTAACATCAGCTCCATTTTTCAGTAAGATGTTCACAACATCCACGTGCCCATTGCTAACAGCGTAATACAATGGTGTTGTTCCATCTAAGTCCTCATCGTTGGCGACAGCTCCTTCCGTTAATAAACGCTGAACAGTTTGTACATCGCCATTACTACTAGCAATGTGAATCTCTTTCTTCATATGCTGAATAACTTCAGATATTTTGCTGCCTTCACGCTCAAATTTTGAATTTATTTGTACTAGCTTTTCTGAAATATCCAAAACACTCCGATGATTTGGTCCAAAAATAGCTTCCATTTGAACAAAACATTTCATGTAGGCTTTAAGCGTACCAATCAGTTGAGTTTGACCATAAAGTACAGTTCCGATGCCGTATTGAGTATCCAAAGTATCAGGATGATTTCGTCCTAAAACTTTTTTCTGCACATTCAAAACCTCTTGGTAAGTTTTCAAGGCTTCGTGATATTTCTTTTGGTTTAAAAGCACTCCAGCAATCTCATATAATGTCCTCAAAGTCTCCGAATGATTAGTACCTAACATAGCTTTTTTCTTTTCGATTACTTCTTTATACATTTTCAGTGCCTTTTCATAATTACCCTGGCTAGAAAGCAACATTGCTATATTATCTTGAGCATGCACAGCGGTTGGATCGTTTACGTCGGATACTTCTTTTCTTTTTTCAAAAATTGCTTTGTTGATATTTAAAGCTTCTTCGTATTTTTCTTGATTCTCCAATATTAGTGTTTTGTGAAATAAAGTATCCGAATGATCTGGTCCTAGAGTCTCTTTTTGCATCTGATAAACTTCCATATCAATATTGAAAGCCTCTTCATATTTTCCTAGTCTACGCAGCACCAAAGCGATTTTAGTTCTTGTACTTATAGTACTTTCATCTTTCAATCCCAGTATTTCCGTCTGTTTATGAAAAATGTCTTCAAATGAATTCAAAGCTTCTTGGTAAGACCCTTGTTTGAACAATACCGTAGCTATTTGCACTCGAATGTCTAGAGTACCAGGATTATCTGATCCTAGTATATCTTTTCGTTTTTCATATGCGCTTTTAAAAATGTTTAAAGCCTTTGAGTACTTATCTTGATTTAACAGCACCAAAGCTTCATTAATCTGAACGGATATATCTCCTTGTGCTATCTGTTTCAACTGTTCGACTTGGGGAAAGTTACTATGCACTGCAGCAACCACCAGCGTTTTATTTTCTCCATTACAAGCATTCATTATTGCTTTTACTGTATCAATATCCTTTATATTGCTAAGGTCATCAACAACTTCACAATTACCATTTTTAATACTTTCAAATGAATCGCTCACTAGTTTGAGTAAACCACTTATATGTTCATTTGCAGCAAAATCTAACGGTGTTTTACCACCGTCAGACACAACATTGTATACTGCATGATTTGACAGTAGGGCCTTGACAATTTTCATGTGAGAGAACTTGACTGCATAATGCAGAGGTCTCAACCCCTTGTTACGAACTATATTGGGATTGGCTTTACTTTGCAAAAGAATGCTGACGACTTCATCGTAGCCTTTCCATGCGGCATGATGTAATGGAGTTTCACCATCGGCATTTATGGCATTAACGAAAGCCCCTGCTCTAATGAAATTCTCAACTTCTGAAGGGCTATTATGTTTTACTGCCTCCAACAATTTCTCAGTTGAATCTAATAGATTGATAATACCTAGGTCCTCGGCTAATTCTATAGGTTTTTTATTCAAACTAGCCATAGCGCCAATATTATAAACTGCACCATTTTTTAATAAAACTTCAATATTGCTTTTATGACCATAATTTGCAGCTACGTGCATGGGTGTAAGGCCATCGGCAGTCTTAGCATTGACGTCAAAACGTTGCTCTATCAAATAATTCACAACTTGTAAATTATCTCTCATTACAGCAAAATGTAGTAATGTAAAGTTACCTACTGGACCACGTTCGTTAATATCGAATCCCTTACTAAGAAGAAACTCGACAGTATCTTTATAACCCTCTCTAGCTGCAATATGTATGGGTTTTAAGCCAAAAGCGTTTGTAGCATTAATATTAGCGCCTTCACTTACTAAATATTTTACCATCTGTGAATTACTCCATTGTGAAGCGATCAATAGTATCGTGTGATCACCGTTACCTTTAGCCTCTATATGTACTTCTTGGCATTTTAATAACATTTTAACCGCTTCAAAATGACTTCTTGCTACTGCTAATTCTATAGGTGTTCTGTTTTCGTTATCTCTAACATTAGCTTTTGCTTCATTATCTAGTAAAACCTTTACCGCATTACTATGACCATTTGTTACTGCCGTATGTAGTGGTGTGTAATCTTGGGTAGTTTTAAAATTCACGTCAGCTCCATGTGCTATAAGAATTTCAACAATTTCTGCATGACCCTCTTGCGCTGCAAGATACAACGGCGTTTCATTCTTAATGGTTACGGCGTTAACATTAGCTCCTGCTGTCACAAGAGAATTTACCATTTTTTTATGACCCAAGTTGGCAGCCCAATGTAATGGCGTAGAATTTTCAATGCTATTTCCATTAACACAAGCTTTATTTTTTAGCAATATATCGAAAATGTCTGTAGATCTAATAAAAATTGCTTTTGATAGAAGTTCCGATTTCGTGCCTTCTGCATTAACATCAGCTCCTTTTGCTATCAGAACTTCAACTACTTCTTTGTGATTAAATGTAACTGCGAAATATAATGGCGTCTCGTTGTTACATTTCATATTAACGCTGGCTCCATTTGATGCCAAAATCTCGACTATTTCTTTATGACCTCCTTCGACAGCTGTATACAATGGTGTTTTATCTTGAATACCTCTTTCGTTGACTAGGGCTCCATTTGCTATTAACAAGCTTACGACATCTTTGTGGCCTTTCACGATAGCCGCTTGTAATGGCGTAAAACCATGATTTGCTTTAGCATTCACTTCAGCATTATTTTTAATTAGAAAATCAACAGCATCTATACGACTGTTCATAGCAGCTGCATGCAAAGGTGTCGTACCGTTATTGCTTCTGGTATTTACCTCGGCACCAGATTTTATCAGTACATCAAAAATATACGTGTTACCGGTCATGGCAGCTGCCTGTAATGGGGTCTCACCATTGGCGTCTTGAGCGTTAACTTCGGCTTTATTTTGTATTAAGAGATCGACAACATCTCGATGGCCTTTCCAAGCAGCTATATGTAGCGGTGTTAGATTATTTTTGTCTTGGGCATTAATTTCTATTCCTTTCGCAATTAAAAGTTCCGCAATTTCTTTATGTCCACTTTCAGCTGCGTAGTGTAATGGTCCAGAATTATCTTTATCTTTCGCACAAATGTCAGCATTAACTTTGAGAAGAGCATCAACTATGTCGAAGTGCCCACCCTTTACTGCAAAATGTAGCGCAGTCATGCTTTTAATATTAACTACATTTACGCTTGCTTTATATTCGAGTAGAGTCATAACAATTCCTGCGTGTCCAAATTTTGCTGCATAATGTAAAGGCGTATAAGCATTGTTTTTCTCAACAGCATTAATATTAGCTCCATTTTTCAGTAAAATATCCACTATCTTCTCTCGACCTTTTTCTATTGCGTAATGTAATGGAGTGCAACCGTCTAGAAGAACTACAGCATTAACATTAGCTCCTCCTAGAATTAAAGCGTTCACTACTTCTAGGTGGCCATTGTAGGCTGCCAAATGTAATGGTAAACAATTTTTATAATTGCTAGCGTTAACATCCGCTTTATTTTGTATTAAAAAATTAACTAATTCTAGATTGCAACTCTCGGCAGCTAAATGTAACGGAGTAAAGCTACACATAAATTCATTTAAATCCCCTTCGTCTTGATTTTTCAGTAGAACCTTAGCCACACCTGTATTATAATGCCATATTGCATAGTGTAATGGTAAAATTCGAAACATGTCTTGGGCGAAAGGATTAGCATTATTTTTTAGTAGAACTTCAGCAGCATCATCGTTACCATTTTGAGCAGCAAGATGTAGTGGTGTTTTGCCTCTATTATTTAGATCGTCAACATATAAGCCTGCTTCCTTGATAAAAAATTCAACAACATGTTTCCTTCCATATTTAGCAGCTATGTGCAATGGACTTTCACCGTTAACATCTTTAACGTTGGCATTTAAATTTTGATCCAGAAGGAATTTTACAACTTCAAGATTAGGTCCCTTGGCTGCAAAATGTAACGTGGTCCATAAATGAACACTTCTAGCATTGATATCTGCTCCTTCCTTGAGACAATCCATTAGACCTTCCAGATTTCCTTCTTCCAAAGCAACAAACATTTTTTTCTGATTGGTAATGGTAGCTAGACGCTGATCGTATTTCTCTCGCAACTTGGAAGGATCGTCGCTTATTACCTTTCCAATTTTCTTCTTACTTATCAGTATATTTTCTTCGGTAAGTTTTTTAGCATTTAACATAATTGCGGTGCAGGGATCGGATAATAATACATCAACGACGGCATTATCATGTGCTAAATAATTACGTAAGCATTTTCCATTTAATAAAGGGCTGTAATCGTCTATAAAAATATCGTTATGCTCCAGGTACTCCTTTGAATTGCCCAAGATGGACATTATATCCAGAACAAGCATTTCTACTACCGTTTGCAGTTGTTTATCACTCTTATAGAAAGGAAAATTTTTATTCGATGGATCGATTAAAGAATTATCACTTAAAATACTTTTCAGTTCATTCAGCTTTGGCTCAAAGTAGTCATCATAATTTTCTTCTGGTATCTGGACGGTCTTTCTTTGCTTACGTGTGGTACCAGAAGAACGTTTTTCGGCTAATTTTTCTTGTAACTCCTCGACCCATTTGATGTCGCCCGTTCCAAATGCAGTAATACAAAAAATTTTGCTAATTACTGATGATAATTGAAGATTTTGTTCCCATGGTAATCTTGACCAAACACTAGTGGCGATCTTCTGCGCAAGCTGAGATATTTCTTTAAATCCACGAAATTCTACTTTCGGAGTGATACTTTGTAATTCGCTCTTGGCATACAATTTCAATGCTTGCAAATTATTTTGGTCGGTCTTATGAATACTAGTAATAGCTAAGCTTGTGAGCTTTAATAATACAAATACTGATCTATAATCGGTAGATTTTATATTTTCCGATCGAGTTGCTGCATTGATTATCTCAGTAATTTTATCGAAAAGCTCCTTTTCATAATCTGTCTGATCTGGTGTATTAGCTTTTAATTGCTCAATCATTCTTTCAAGTTTCCCGTGTTCCATCATTCTAAAGTTACCCGAAATTATTTTATCCAATTCAACACTGCTGAGCACTTCGGCCACCTCTTTCATCTCTTCCGAATTTTCACTTTTAATAAATTTTTTTAAAAGCATTCTTATTGCTTTGATTTTGTTATTATACAGAATATCAATAATCACTTCGGCAACTTTTTTAATATCATTTTGAATATTGGGAAAAAATTCAACATCTGTATTTCCTTCCATCTGTATTCTCTTGGACAGCGAATTGACGTGTGAGAGTGAATCGCGTAAACCTATGATGATTTTTCTTGCGTTCTTTTGTAATGAGTGCAACAGAAGCTCACTTATAGTCTTGGATAACTTGGGAGACTCCAGGGTGTTTTTGAAATGTTCCCCAATAACTTGAAAAGCCCTTGCAATAATTAATTGTCCTTTCCTTTCTTTGGGATCGGCCGTCGATGCCAACTTCATGTAACCACTTATTTTCTCTAAAGAATAGATATCCCTAATTTCTCGATAATCCTTATACAATTCTTCAAATTCCGGGTGGCTTTCAATAATATTCTCAACAATTTTATCGCGATTTAACCTAGGAAGCCTATTGGGTTTACCACTATTCACAACGTTTATAATATCTTTCTCGTCCTCTAGTTTTTTCGCAAAACTTTTTATGTAATCTAGTATTTTTCTTTTATTCAATGTTACGTGATAAAATAAATTACTTTCTTGCTGTTTTGTGTGAGCCGAAATAAAAATGATTAAACAAAACTCAATTTCTTCCCATGGTAATCTATCGTATGTCGATTTCACGTATCGCTTTAATACGTGAATATTTTGTGCAATAGACTTGGCTACAAATAAAAACTTTTCGTTAACCTCTTCCGTGTTTGAATAATTTGCGTTTAGCAAGTTTATGTTTTGAAAAAGTAATTTAATCCGATCTTTGGTGCTATTTAGCTCATCCTGAAGATTTTGATTCTGTCCAGAAGCATTCGAGAAGAATCGGAGGTCCATTAACTTGTTTTCGACAAAAATTTCCATTTCGTCTGTTAATGGCACGTTTTTTAACTTTAAGTCTTCGTATGCTCTTGAAAGAATTTCGTCCAATTCTCCCAAACGAGCAGCAAAATGATTAGTGGGCCATTTATCGATGAGCACATCGAGAAGATCTATATTTCCTGAACGTACAGCATAATAAAACGCATTATGGTGTGATTCATCTGCATCGTCGGGCAGTACAGTGGTTCTTCTGACACCAATAGATAAATTATTTAGAATTCTACTACCACTTTCAAATAAATACTCGAGAATGTTTACTCTATTATGTTGACAAGCCAGGATGACTAAATTAGTATTTCTAATAGGATTGCTTGGATTATCATAATACTCTTTTAAAGTTACTTGATCTTCTACGTCATTTATATAGTCAACTAAATTGCTTATTTCTTTAAAACTATCAGTGTTGCCCTCCGATATAGTCTTTTCGAGTTCGGTTAAAATCAAGAGATAAAGGTCTCCGGCTTTTTCCATTTCATGGTTAAGCCTTTTTTCTGTTAGGTATTTTCTCACAAAATCCTCTTTAGATGTATATCGACAAGATAAAAACAATTTATTTCTTTGGTAAAAACTGACTTTTTCTCTAGATATGTACATGCCGGTGTTATACATGGCTTTAGACCAGGCGTCGGCAACCTATGGCACGCGTGCCAGGCTTGGCACGCGATGGGGTTCTGAATGGCACTAAAATTCTTCTCCTCTAGAACCCCATTATATAATTTAGAATTAAGGCGGCACCCTGAATCATATTGGTAGAGTGGCTTGGCACACCACAGCTAAAAGGTTGCCGACCCCTGCTTTAGACTATCCAAGTAGGTAGCAGGTACATAAAATATTAAAAAAATAAATATCCACTGAATCCTGAATCTGAAAAGAATAGTTATATTTTAACTGCTCGAACAGGCTATGTAGTTTACTTAAATCTATAAAGTAGGTTTAGAAATTATTATTAGATAATATATGAGGGGCGCCAAAGTACTTTTCCACCCTAGGGCCTAAAAGGGACACTTTACGCTCGCTCGAACAAAAATATATTTACAACTAGCGTAGAAGTTTACACAATTTATTACAGGTTGATCAATCGGGACAGTTAAAAACACACCCAATAAAAATTATTTTTCGTTTACTAACTACAACAAACCTCATAAAAATTGTTTTGAAGCACTCTTCGGTAGAAATTTGAAAAAACAATTGAATACTAGGTAGATAGTATTTTTATAATAACAACTCGTTCCACATTTTGTTTCACAGCTTTAGGTAGTACTATGTACTTTCTGTACATACATGTAATTTATAGATACTATTTATACTTTTTTTGTAATCATCATTAATCACCTATGAATAATAATAAACCAGAAGTTGACAAAATGTGAAAAAAAGCGCTGATCCCTCGGCTGATCTATATCTCGGTTCTAAGGGATGGGGGGGGGGAGACTAATTTAACAAAATTTTTGTTATTTTTAGTTTTATAAATTTTAAAACAGCTTTATGAAAGTTTAAAAATATATTTTCAAAATTTTACACCTCATTTTCCCTAGATTGAATTATTAGTATACAGTTGAATCTGTTCGTTTGTTTATTTGTTAAAATACTTGATTAATAAAGAAAATTAGTAAACTTCAAAAATGCCCTCTCCCTAGAGCAAATTGTTTTAAAAAAATGTACAAACATTTTTTGCTTTATCTTTCTTATTTTAAAAAATATTTGCTATATAATTAATAACTTTTTAAGCCGAAAAACATGATTAAAAATTTGTTGATGCCCAAATCAATCAGTTATCACTGTAATGATAAGTTGTATGTGAACGGGCCTTTATGTAACACAAAGTAATTGAGGTTAGGTTTCATTGTTGTTGTCAAATGTCATCTAATAAGAAAATTTAAATTATATTTTTCTGCAGGTTTCTCGCTATTGCTGATATCCTCACTACCAAACAACATACCATGTTTTTATAAGGTTTGTAAATAGTACATATTGATGTAAATATAAATAATCATCTGTATGTTCTAGTTCCGCAGAAGTCTTTAATATAGCAGCACGAAACGTTCACAATTCAATGGATGTTTTAGTGATAGTATTCACTAATAGATAGTAGTAATCACTTATCATATATTAGAAAAACGTAGTAGTTGTAAACCTTTATAGCAGAAGTTTGTTTTGAGGTTTGTACTAATTTTTTCAATAAAAGACTAAACAGCATCCATGTAAGATCTTTTGATTGGTTTTAATTTTTGTTTTTGATATGAAAAACTCTTTTCCATCTTTTAATAATACCATTATTTTTAGCAATTATTGTCCGAAATGTAGAAATATCTACTAGGAAAATGCAAGAGCCAAACAACTACCTTCTAGTTTTAACCGAACTAGAAAAAGCAATATCGGATGGTAATATAGAAAGCTTTAAAAAATTAAGTAATTTAATAGAACTTTCGAGTAATATAGAAAATGCCGTTATCGCTAGCAACCCTATTACAAGCACCAGATTAGTTATCTTGGCTTGTAAGCATAATAACATCAATATTCTCGAAAGTTTGTTTGGTTGTATTACTAGAATTCTAAATAATTTATCGATTACCATCAGAAGAACTTTTATATTACCAAATGGTGAAGATGAAACACATCATAATGCATTTTATTATGCCATACGTTCTGGTAACACCGAGCTTCTGGATATGCTGATTAACAAATGGCCCGATAATTATTTTGCTATTCATTTAGAAGAATTGGACCAAATTCTCTCACAAGCTTACCACGAGTTAAAGTTACAGAGTATACCATTGTCAGACGAAATTGAAATTTATGTTGAAAATAAGTTAATAAACCTCCGTTTCTTCGCTGAAGATGAAAGTTTTACAAGTAATCTTGATAGTACCAAAGAACGGATTGAATTAGTACTTCAGAATATTAGATTGCTAAAGACAGATTTCTCAAACTTGGAGGAAGTCGATGAAAAGTTTTTATTTGTAGCCAAGTTTATTGCACAAAATATTCATATATTAAAGCGACAGTTGAAATCCACCTACGATAGACTACCTTGGGAAGAAATGGAGTTTTGCTTAGTCAGTTTCATTTCTTTTCACATAAAACGACAAGAAATTAATCTATTCTATCATGCTGCTTTGGATAAAAGCGGAATAATAAACCACTTGGAAAATTTTGCAAGCAAACTTAATGAGGAAAAGGAGGTGAATATTGAGAAACTCTCAGTTCTCCCCAGGGTGAAGCGTGAGAAAATTGTAGAAGAGATTATCAACAATTATCCTCAATTTAAAGACTTGTATAATGCTTATCAACAGATTAGGGATGTCTGTTCTTTAGAGAAAATAAGTAATAATATAAAATTGGCGTTATCGGTTGATTCTAAAGAAAGAGAAGGACAGTTAATTATTACAAGAGTTTTGCAAGTTATCGGTGAACATTTAAAGAACACACTGGAGTCTCCTAAGTTGTCTAACACCACCAGTGAGCGTTTGTTATTGTCGTTACCAAGAAACGCAAGAAAAATCATTGTAGATATACGGAATTCGCTATCACATGCCTATTCGCTCTCGAAGAGGATACACATGGCGGATAATGCAGATGTTAATTATTTTAAAAATATTCAAAATGATATTAAAAAAGTTGGTGATGTGATTACCGATATTCTTTATAGCAGCAAATTAAAGACAATCAAAATACTTTTAAACAGAATTGTTAATAGCGACAACTCAGATGAAATACAGAAGGTTGCCAAGGTGCTAAGCACTGTCGAATTAGATGAAAGAATTTTAGAAAAGTTCCAGATGATGGAGCACGAGAGACTTAATGTAATTATTAAAGAATTAAACGATAAAATAACAGAGAAGACGGATTATGAAAAGGAGCTATTGAATAAAATTAATAGCATCATTACTAAGTTAGGAACTCCGGCAGAAAATACCAGAACCGATTATGTTACAGGAATTGCAACATTGAAGAGTTTATGTTTTGGTTTGAACGACATGAAGACTGACCATAACGTTATTAGAGGAATGAAATTTCGTGCTAGTTATACATTGAAGATTATAACTCCAAGAATAGAATCTCATGGTCTTAAAGAGATAGCCAACCTGGCAATAAAAATTTCTCGGAGTGTTGGGTCAAGAATACAAAACGATCAACTTGACGAAGTAAACATATTAATTCAAGAAGTATTTTATATTGCCCAGTTTGGAATGGATAATATCAAATGGATCGAGGAATTAAGGGAAAAGTTAAATAACAAAAATTCTAGAAATGAACAAAATCAGACTTGCAATTTAACAGAAGAAATATACAAGCTACAGCTTGAACTAAAACTATCCGATTTGAAAAATGTGTTAAGCGGTTTAAAATTATCTTCATATAAGTTTGATAAAAAATTGCAAGCAGTAGTAGAAATGCTTGTCCTAGATATAATGTCCATTTTAGGTAGCTCAAAGGGTTACCTGGAAAACAACCAACTTTTCTTAGATGACAATACTCCTTTATTAATTGGAAAATGTTTACGTAATCATTTAGCACATGATAATGCCTTAGTTGATGTATTACCATCTGATTCTTTAATGGCTGTTATTTTAAACGCTAAAAAGCTTATCAAAGAAAATAAACTAATCACTAAGAAGAAAATTGGCAAGCCAATAACCGACGATCCTTCTAGGCTGAGAAGAAAATTCAATCGAGGCCTAACTACAGTCACCAATCAGAAAAAAATGTTTGATGCTTTGACAGAAGGAAACCTTGAAATCTTAAGGGATTGTTTCAAAATGGGATCGGACATCCATGCCAGAAATAGTATTAATCTATGGACCACGTTACATTTTGCTGCTAAGGGGCCCAGCCTTGAAGTTATAAAATTTCTTTTAGATCAAAATTTATTCGCGAATCCCAAGGATATCAATGGCGAAAGCCCTTTGCATATAGCAGCTACACATGGAAGACATCATATTGTAGAATTTTTGGTAAAAGAAATAGGTTTACATGTTGATGATTTAAATAATAGTCGCAAAACACCACTACATCTTGCTGCGCAAAATGGTCACGAAAGTGCTGTTGAAGTTTTATTGAGAAATAAAGCTAGCACTATTATTCAAGATATGAGTGGTTTTTCACCTTTATACTATGCAATAATGAATAATCATGTAAATGTTGCCAAGGTTCTTCTGAAAGAAGATGTTAATGTAGACATTAATGAAGCCATGGGGGGCTTTACTCCTCTGCACGGAGCAGCAGAGAGTGGGCATTTAGAGTTAGTTAATTTATTGCTTCAAAATAAAGCAAATGTTAACGCTGCAAATGACAGAAATTGGAAACCATTACACGCAGCAGCGTTGAACGGACATCTGGAAGTAGTGGACGCTTTAATTCTAAAAGGAGCTAACGTTAACGCTAGAGTTGTAAATGGTTGTACACCATTATACTATGCAGTCGAAAATGGCAACGAGAAAATAGCAAATATTCTTTTAAAATATGGAGCTAACGCTAATGATTTTGTCAACGCAAGTTTACACCGTGCGGCAAAAGACGGGCACTTGAAAATCGTTACGGCTTTGCTTAAAAGCGGAGCCAACGCTGATACTGCCAATGTTGAAGGCATAACTTCTCTACATTTTGCAGCACAGGGTGGCAAACTGGAAATAGTTGCTGTTCTTCTAAAACACGGGGTTGATATTTATGCAAAAGATAAAAATAATGCAACACCCTTGCACTACGCAGCAGAGGGTGGTCATAAGGAAATTGCAGCACTTTTAATTAAAAATAAATCAAAAATCAACGCCAAAATCAATAATAATTTAACGCCACTTCATCTGGCTGCTCGAGAAGGCCACAAAGATGTTGTCGACCTTCTAATAGAAAGTAAAGCTACAGTTAACAGTCTAGACCTTAAGGGTAATACACCATTACATGCAGCTGCCTCGAGAGGTAGCAAAGATATTATCGATGTCTTAATAAACAATAAAGCTGAAGTGAATTCCAGAACCAATGACGGTATTACACCATTGCATGTAGCTGCTCTAAGCGGACGCGTAGATGCTATTGATTTTCTGATAGAAAAAAAAGCTCAAGTGAATGCTAAAACTGATTGTGGTCTTACACCGTTACATTTAGCTGTTATAGAAGGCCACAAGGATGCTGTCGATTTTTTAATAAAAAATAAAACCCAAGTCGATGTTACCGATTTGACAGGTAGTACACCATTACACGTAGCCGTAGAAGCAGGTCATAAAGAAATTGTTGAAATTTTGGCAAAAAATGG
This sequence comes from Cantharis nigra, assembly GCA_958510845.1. NCBI lineage: Eukaryota > Metazoa > Arthropoda > Insecta > Coleoptera > Cantharidae > Cantharis > Cantharis nigra. The sequence continues at coordinate 43,299,816 of OY294030.1, read as the reverse complement.
AGCTAATGTTAATGGTAAGAGTAAAAACCTGACTCCATTGCTCTCTGCCGTTAGACATAATCACAAGGAAATCATTGAAGTTCTTATTGCAAATGGAGCTAATGTTAAAACAGAAAGAAATGAAGCTTTATCGCTAGCAGTTCTTGCTGGTTACGTAGATATTGTAGAAATTTTTCTCAGAAACCATGCTCGTGTCAATATGCCTGGTCCCGAAAATGTTACACTATTACACTTAGCTGCCACAAGAGGTCATAAGAAGATAGTGAACATTCTGATAACAAGAGGAGCCGATGTTGATGCTATGACTCTAAATAATGTGACTCCATTATATTTCGCAGCACGGGCGGGCTACGAGGAAGTTGTAGATATTTTAACAGCAAGCGGAGCTAACGTCAATGTTAAGTCTGATGATAGTTTTACACCATTACATATAGCAGCATCCAGTGGTCATTGTAATGTGGTAAAAGTTTTACTACATAATAATGCAAACATTGACGTTAAGGATAATGAAAATAGAACTCCGTTAGAGTTAGCAGTGTCACGTGGTCATTTGCAAGTGGTTAAAATATTACTGAAATACCAGAAAGTGGATATAGACGCTAAAGGCAATGATGGTTATACAATACTGCACATCGCTTCACAAGAAAATAACTTGGAAATGGTAAAATATCTAGTAAATGAAGGTTCCAATATTAATGCTAAAAATGCCTTTGATTCCAAATCTATACACATTGCAGCCAAAGAGGGTTTCAAAGATACTGTCGAATTTTTTCTTAGTAAAGGATTAAACATCAGTGATCGGGGTGCAGCTAATCGGACATTAGTACACTATGCCGCAATGAAAGGTCATTTAGAAGTTGTGAAATATTTGATCGCACAAGGGGCTGACGTAAATGCTAAAGATACCAATGGCTTAACTCCTATGCATATTGCTACTAATTTTGGTTATAAATCCATTGTTGAAATTCTATTACAAAATGGTGCAGCTTATAACGCCATAGACAAGTTTTTTAGAAAATCTTTAAAAATGGCTAACAACAAAGATGTTATTGATCTATTGGAATCTACCCAGAAATTATTTAGTTCTGTAAAACGGAATAACTCTCCAGAAGTTGAGAAATACATTCAAGCAGGAGCGGTCGTTAACGCCAAAAATACTGAAAGTGGAACACCATTACATTACGCTGCATGGAAAGGCTACGAGGGAGTTGTCGATGTTCTATTGCAATATAAAGCTAATCCTAATATACTTGGAAACAAGGGGTGGACTCCTCTGCATTATGCTGCTAAGTTCTCTCACTTGAAAGTTGTAAAAGCCCTATTGTCTAATAATGCAATATACAATGCACTATCCGATGGTGGTAAAACTCCATACGATTTTAGTGTAGATAAAAATATATCCAGCTTATTTAAATTATTGAATGAATCATTCGAAAATATTAAAAATAGCAACTCTCAAGTTGTTCACGACCTCAACAAGATAGAGGATATTGATACGATAAGAGCAGTGATGAATGCTCGTAACAGAGAAAACAAAACGCTAGTGGTTGTTGCTATGCTTAGTAGCTTTCCAAAAGTTGAACAGTTGAAACAGATTTCGCAAGGTGATCTGTCTACCCAGATTAATGTAGCTTCGGTGTTCTTTGAGAAAGGCAATTACCAAAAGGCGTTAAGTATTTTCAAAAGTGCATTTGAGAAAAGAAAAGAAATACTGGGATCAGATAATCCAGGCACTTTAGATATTCAGACATACATAGCTAAAGTATTATACACACAAGGGGCCTACCAAGAAGCCTTAAAGACATTTAAAGAGATTTTCCAGAAGCAGATAGACTCGCTGGGTTTGAACGATAAGGATACTTTAAGTACAAGAAGTTCGATTGGTTTAGTGCTGCATAGACTTGGAAGAGATGAAGAAGCGTTTAGTATTTATTCAGAAGTTTATCAAAAGCAAAAGGAAATGTTAGGATCCAGTCATTTAGATACTTTAGATACTCGATTTCATATGGCACTGGTATTGCATGGACAAGGCAAATATGATGAAGCGTTAAATATAAATAGATCTGTTTTTCAAACGAACATAGAAACCTTAGGTGCGAACCACCCAAACGCTGTGCTTGCTCAAAATAATATAGCGATGGTGCTTGCTAGTCAGGGTAATTATGAAGAAGCATTTAAAATTTATCAAGAAGTTCTTGAGAAAAAGAAGGTTATTTTGGGTATTAATCATGCTGATACGTTGAGAACGTTACATAACATTGCTGGAGTACTCTTCAATCAGAAAAAATATCGCGAAGCTTTGGAAGCTCATCAAAAACTTTTAAAGATCCAGAAAAACGTTTTGGGACCAAATCACCCTGACACCTTGAATACACAATACAACACTGCAAATGTACTTTACGCTCAAGCTAAATGGATTGGTGCGATGAAAACCTACAGAGAATGTCTGGAACAAATGAAAGCGGTTTTTGGACCAACTCATCCTAGTGTTCTGGATATTTCAAAAAGAATGGAAACGCTTAGTTTTATTTTTAAGCTCGAAGGCAGTGAACTATATTAATGGTAATTACAGATAATTATGGTTCTGTTGACATTGCCAAATTCACAAGAACATAAAACTCCAATTGTTCTTGAGCTCCGAAGATTAAAATGTGGCACGAAGCCTGTTGATTTTAAATGGGGGTTGTGATTAATATTCTTTTTTTTTAATAAAAGCTTTAATATGTTATAAAAATAAAATTGTTAAGTACAAAATATATAAATTTTAATCTGGCTATTTTAAAATTTCTAACAATTTACTTGTAACATTCTTACGTTTATTAGCTATAGAAACTTGCAATAAGGTTTTTCCTTGATTATTACGAGCATTTGTTACAGTTACCAACTCATCAGATTTTGCTTTTAACTTGCCGATATTTTCAATGTTACCATTTTTTGCATCTTCAAACAAATCTTCAATTTGTTTCAACAAGTTAGTTACATTTTGCTCTGTAGAAAGATCAAGTGGTGTTTTACCTTCATTATTTTTAATGCTATAAATTGCACCTCGCCTTAATAAGCACTTGACAACATCCAAAAAACCACTCTTTGCTGCTACGTGCAATGATGTGGCACCACTGGTAATGGTTTTAGCATTAATATAGTCGTTTAATTTATCACAACTTACATGTTTTAACAAAACATCGACAATTTCATTGTAGCCTTTAGAAGTAGCAGTATGTAATGCTGTATTGCCTTTATTAGTAACTTGAGTAACATCCGCTCCGTTGTTTAGTAAGATGTTCACAACATCTGTGTGTCCATAGCTAACGGCATAATGTAATGGCGTCCTTCCATCGATGTCTCGATCATTGACATCGGCTCCATTTTTTAATAAACGCAGAACTGTTTGTACATCACCACTACTAGCAGCAATGTTAATTTCTTTCTGCAAATGATCGAGCACTTCCGATAAATCGGTGCCCTGAAATTTCAATGCCATCGTAATCACTTTTATCTGCATTGAAATACCCGAAACACTGGGATGGCTTGGTCCATAAAGCGTATTCAGTTGATAAAAACATTTTCTGTGAGCTTTAAGCGAACTAATCCATTTACCTTGAGTAAAAAGTACACTTCCCAAGTTGTATTGAGTATTCAAGGTTTCAGGGTGATTTGGACCCAAAGCGCTTTCCTGGATATTAAGAACCTTTTGATAAGCTTGCAAGGATTCGTGATATTTCTTTTGCTTCGAGAGTACATCAGCAATATGTTGTAACGTTCTTAAAGTATCAGTGTGTTTAAGACCTAAAATAACCTTCTTCTTCTCGTAAACCTCTCGATAAATTTGCATTGCCTCTTCATAATTACCCTGACTAGCAAGTACCATCGCTATATTATTTTGAGCAAACACAGAGGTTAAGAAGTTTGGACCAAATATTTCCTTTCTTTTTTTATAAACTTCTCTATTGATACTCAAAGCTTCTTCGTATTTTTTTTGTTGATGCAATACTAGTGCCATGTGAAACTGAGTGTCTAAAATATCCAAATGATTGGGCCCTAAAAGTTCCTTTTGCTTTTGATAGACTTCTTGATAAATATTAAAAGCTTCTTCATTTTTTCCTTGCCTATACAGCACTAAAGCAATCGCACCTCTTGTATTTAAAGTGTCCTTGTCATTTAAACCCAGTATTTCTATCTGTCTTTGTAATATTTCTTCAAATATATTTAAAGCTTTTTGGTAAGCCCCCTGCTTGTATATTATTTTACCAATATCTGTCTGGATATCTAAAGTGCCAGGGTTATCCGATCCTAATATTTCCTTTCTTTTTTCAAATACGTTTTTTAAAATGCTTAAAGCTTCTTGGTATTTTCCCTTAAGGCCGAGCATTGAAGCTGCATTGGTCTGTGCTTCTACATCCCCTTGCAATATTTGTTTTAATTGTTCGACTTTCGAAAAGTTACTACGCATTGCAGCAACTACCAGAGTCTCGTTTTTTCTATTACAGGCACTCATGATTGCTTTTACCGTTTCAATGTCCTTTATCTTGTTGAGGTCCTTAACAACTTGAGCGTTATTATTTTTAATTCTTTTAAATGCTTCAGTCAGTAATTTAAATAAACTGGCTATCTTTTCATCTACAGTAAAATCTGATGGTGTTTTACCACCATCGGATAGTGCATTGTATATTGCATTATTAGACAATAGGGCTTTTACAACATTTAAGTAAGAAAATTTAGCGGCATAATGCAGAGGCGTCAACCCCTTGTTACGGACTACATTGGGATTAGCTTTATTTTTTAATAGAATACCGACAACTTTGTCGTAGCCTTTCCATGCAGCATAATGTAATGGAGCTTCACCATCTAAATTTTTGGCGTTAACAAATGCTCCCGCTTTAATAAAATTCCGAACATCCGAGGGGCTATTACATTTTACTGCCTCAAATAATTTTTCCGTTGATGTTAATAGAGTGATAACGTTTTTGTTCTTAGCCACTTGTAAAGGTTTTCTATAAAAATTGTCGATGGCGTTGTAAACCCCGCCATTTTTCAATAAAACTTGAATAATTTCTGTATAATCATAATCATAAGTAGCAGCAATATGGATAGGAGTTGATCCATTAACATCTTTAGCATTAACATCAGAACCTTTCGCTATCAAATAATTTACAATTTCTAAACGACCTTTCATTGCAGCATAGTGTAGTAATGTCTGATTAGCAGCACCACGATCTTCAATACTTAAGCCCTTACTAAGGAAAAATTCGATAGTATCTTTATAACCTTCTCTGGCTGCAATGTGTATGCACTTAGAACCAGAGGCATTTCTAGCGTTAATATCAGAGCCTTCATCTACTAGATATTTTACTATATCCAAGTTACTTTCTTCTTCTGCACTACACAAATTAGGTAACGTGTCTGAACCGATTCCTTGTGAAGCAATATGCAATAACGTCCAACCGTCATTTCCTTTAGCGTTTATATCTACTTTCTTGTGCTGCAGTAACAGTTTAACTATTTCTAAACGACCGTGTGCCACAGCTAATTCTATGGGATTCCTTTTCTTACGATCTTTAACATTAACATCTGCGTTATTATCTAGTAACACTTTTACGACATTACTGTGGCCACCAGATGCTGCATTATGTAATGCTGTAAAATCTTCGTTTGATTTAAAATTAACGTTGGCTCCAGCTGCTACTAAAATCTCTACAACTTCCTCATAACCGCCTTGGACTGCAAAACACATTGGTGTTATATTATCAGTAGTTATTGCATTAACATCGGCCTTGCTCTTTAACAAAGCCTCCACTATCTTCTTATGCCCTCGCATAGCAGCCACATGTAATGGTGTACACTTTTCTGTGTCGTTTATAATATTAACACTAGCATTGTTTTTTAGCAAAATTTCTACAATATCTGTGTATCCAGCAAAAACTGCTTGTGATAAAGCTTCACCGTTTCCTGCATCAACATTAGCCCCATTTCTTATAAGGACTTCAACGATTTCTTTGTTATTACACTTTATAGCCGACTGTAATGGCATCCGTTGGTTACTTACAATATTAACATTCGCTCCATTTGATATTAAAATGTCAACAATTTCTTTATGACCTGCTTCCACGGCTGTATTTAACAGCGTGCTCCCTGCAACAGCTCTTTCATCAAGTTCTGCTTTATTTTTTATTAATAACTTAACAACATCTATGTGACCTTCTATAACAGCCGAATGCATTGGTGTAATACCGTAATCAGCTCTAGCATTAATTTTGGCTTTATTTTTTATTAGAAGATCGACAGCAGTTCCATGGCCGTTAACAGCAGCTGTATGTAATGGCGTAATACCAGCATTGTTTCTGATATTAACTTCCGCTTTATTTTTTATTAGAAGATCAATAATTTCGTTATTGCCGTTTATGGTAGCTGCATGTAACGGAGTGTTACCTTGAATATCTTGAGTGTCAACTCGAGCTTTATTTTTTATTAGAATATCCATAACATCTTTTTGGTTGTTCAGGGCAGCTGCATGTAGTGGTGTCCAATTGTTACTTCCTTTGGCATTAATGTCGGCTCCAAGTTGTATTAAAATTTCCGCAATTTTATTATGACCGTATCCTGCTGCAAAATGCAATGTTGTGTCATTACTTATAATTTTAGCATTAATGTCGACACCATATGCTAGAAAAGTAGTTACTATTTCCAAATGATTATTTTTTACTGCAAAATGTAAAGGGGTGAAGCCTTCAACGGTGACTGCACGTGCGTCAGCTTTGTTGTTCAGTAGAATCTTAACAATTCCCTTGTGACCATCTTTTGCTGCATAGTGCAAAGGTGTGTTTTGATAGGTTTTGTCGAAAACATTAGCATTAGCTCCATGCCTCAATAAAATATTAGCTATTTTCTCACGACCGGTTTCTACCGCATAATGTAGTGGCGTACAACCATCTATAACTGCAGCGTTAACATCGCTTCCTTTTAAAATTAAAGCCTTCACTACTTCCAGGTGACCATTCAAAGCTGTTGTATGTAACGGTATCGCATTTTTATCGGTTTTAGCGTTAACATTTGCCTTATTTTGAAGTAAGAAATTAACTATTTTGAGATGACCATGCTCTGCAGCTTCGTGCAATGGGGTAAACCCACCCTTAGTTTCATTCATATCTACGTTCACATCTTTTTCCAATAGAATTTTAACAACATCAATATGATTATTCCTTATTGCATAGTGTAAAGGTGCCAGACCACAAAAATCTTGAGTAAGAGCATCAGCTTTATTTTTTAATAGAACTTCAACGGTCTTCTTGTGACCACTTTGAGCAGCAATATGTAGTGGTGTTTTGCCATCTTTATTTGCATCATCGACGTGTAAACTTCCTTCCCTTAAAAAAAACTCTACAATATTTTGCCTTCCATATGCAGCAGCTATGTACAGTGGACTTGCACCATTCTTATTCTTAGCTTTGACGCTTACATTTTGATCGAGAACAAACTTGACAACTTCAAGACTAGGTCCCTTAGCAGCAAAATGTAATGTGGTCCATAAATTAATACTTCTAGCTCTAATATCTGTCCCCTTTTTAAGACAATCCTTTAAGCTTTCTAGATTTCCTTCTTCCAAAGCAACAAACATTCTTTCCTGATTAGTAATGGTAGCCAGATCTCTATTGTACTTTTCCTGTAATTTTAAAAGATCATCGCTTACTAGTTTGCCAATCTTTTTTTTACTTGTCATTAAATTTTCTTCGGTAAGTTTTATAGCATTCAATATAACTGCTATTGATGGATCAGATAATAATATATCAACTAATGCATTGCCATGTGCCAAATGATTACGTAAACATTTTCCAATCAATAAAGGGGTATTATCTTCTAAAAACAGTAGATTATCTTCCAGCTTTGAACTACCTAAAATGGACATTATATCCAGAACAAGCATTTCTACTACTGCTTGCAATTTTTTATTTTTCTTATAAGAAGATAATCTTTCAGTTAATGGGCCAATTAAAGAGTTATTGTTTAAAATACTCTTCAGTTCAGATAGCTTTACCTGAAGCTTATTTTTATAATTTTCATTTAATCCTTTGGAATTTTTAGATTTAGGAATAATAAAAGTATCTGTTTCGTTCAACTTTTCTCTTAATTCTTCAATCCATTTGATGTTTCCTGATGTACCAAATTCAGTAATATAGAAAATTTCGTAATATAATCTCATTACTTCATAAAGTTTGTCTTGTGGTATTCTTAATTCAACACTGTGATAAATTTTTCCCAACAACTCAGCAATTTCTTTAAGGCCATCGAGTTTCATTTCTGATGGTGTAATATTCTTCAATGTTTGGTTGGCATGGTATTTCATTATTCTAATAGTGTTGTCATCAGGATTATTTTCCGACAAGGTAATACTTACGCCCCTCAATGATGCAAATCCTGTAATATAATCAGTTTCTGATTGAGTTCCTACACCGTCGATTATGCTATTGATCTTATTAAAGAGTTCCTTTTCATAATGTGTCTTCTCGGTCACTTTATTGTTTAATTCTTGAATAAGTTTTTTAAGCTTCTCGTGTTTTGATATTTTAGAATTTGCGGAAAACAGTTCACCTAATTTAACAGCGTCTAGTACTTCGGCCAACTCTTTTACTTCATCTGATATTTCACTATCAACAATTTTCTTTAGAAGCATTCTGACTGTATTGATTTTATTATTAAAGCGAATATCAGTAATCACATGACCAACTTTTTTAGTATCATCTTGTATATTAATAAAAAACTTAACATCTGAATTTTCTTCCAACTGTATTCTGTTAGAGAGTGAATAAGAATGCGACAGTGAATTACGTAAATCTACAATGATTTTCCTAGCGTTTCTTTGCAACGATAGTAAAAGAAGTTCGCTTGTAGCGTCAGATAATTTAGGAGACTCGAGGGTGTTTTTTAAATATTCACCAATAACCTGTAGAACCCTGGTAATAATTAATTGTCCTTCTCTTTCTTTGGGATCAGCGGATAATGCCAATTTGATGTAAACACTTATTTTTTCTAAGGAATGGATGTCTCTAATTTGTCGATAATCCGTATACAATTCTTCGAATGGAGGGTAACTTCTAATAATTTCTGCAACCACTGTCTCACGTTTTAATTTTGGGATATCAGTGAGTTTACCAATATTCATACCTGAAAACAGGTAAACAATTTAAAATATTATAATTATTTTGTTTTTTTATTATTGTTTACTGTGGTTTATAAATTTTGTACACATTCTCACCTTTTACAATATCCTTTTCTTCTTGAAGTTTCTTTGCAAAATTCTCCAAATGGTTTAGTATTTTCCTTTTATTCAGTGCAGCACGATAAAATAGATTAATTTCTTGTCCTTTTGTGTAAGAAGAAATGAAACTAACTAAGCAAAACTCGATTTCTTCCCAAGGCAACCTAATGTATGTCGACTTCAACTGTCGCTTTAAACTAAAAATATTTTGTGCAATCGACTTTGCCACAAACAGAAATTTTTTGTCTACCGCTTCTGTGCTTGAGTAATTTGTCTTTAGGAAGTCAATATTTTGAAGTATTAGTTCAATCCGTTCTCTGATATTATTAAGATTACCCCCAACTGTCTGACCCTGTCCAGAAGCATTAGAAAAAAATCGGAGGTTGATTAATTTATTTTCAACAAAACTTTCCATTTCGTCCGACAACAGTACGTTCTTTAACTTTAATTCTTTATAAGCTCTCGAAAGAATTTGATCCAATTCTTCTAAATGAACAGTAAAATAATTAACGGGCCATTTATTAATGAGCAAATCAAGAAGCTCGATGTTGTCCGATCGTATAGCATAATAAAACGCATTGTGACATGTTTCATCTTCTTCGTCTGGTAATATAGCGGTTCTTCTGAGAGCAACAGATAAATTATTTAGAATTCTACTATTATTGCCAAACAAGTATTCGAGAATTTTTAATTTTTTATGTTTACAAACCAGGATAATTAAATTAGTATTTCTAATAGGGTTGCTAGCATTATCCCAATCGTTAGTCAAAGCTGTGTGATTTCCTACATTACTTGTGCAGTCTACTAGTAAATTACTTAATTTTTTAAATCTATCAATATCGCCCTCTGATATTGCCTTTTCGAGTTTAGTTAATACCTGGAGATAGTTTTTCGGCTTTTGCTTTTTCATTATGGAGCTTCTTATGTTCTCTTACAAACGTTGAATGTTGCTTTAGCTCCTAAAAAATTGTATTATTTAGTGTATTAATAAGTAAATAATAGAAGACGGAGGTGTGTCCTCTCCGAAAGATGACTAGCATCTGTTTGTAAGAAATTCAAAGTGGAAATACAGCACGAGCCTCTTCTTAAATATTTTTTTAAAAAAAGTGTCCTCTATCACCACTGAAATTATGTCAAGTGTATCCGGACACACCCCGCATCAAGGTTTTCCGAGACTAAGAAGCACTTACGAACAAACAAGATTGTTACGGTTGGGTACTAATTCGCAAGAAACCAGATTTAAAAGAACTACAAAATTATAAATTGCCTATTAAATAATATAATAAATTACCTAAATGGCTAAAATCCAACAATATACAACTTGCAAATACAAAATTATTATCAAAATCCACATGAATCTAAAAATTGTTATCTATAATTGCGTCAGCAATATACCCAATCTATAAACACGAAACACTTCCACTTATCTAATAATTTTTAAGCATATAACAAGGGGATTAACTCATTTTTACTTCGTACGAATAAAAGATAATGTAATAAATATACATGTACAAGTGAATTTTTTGATGAAATAGAAAAATGTGTATTGTCAAAAATAAAGGGAATGAAATTTCATGTGGCAAAAAGACTTCAACAGATACAATTTACATTGCTAACATACGACTATGCGAAAACTTTTGTTATTCACTGTAAATGAATCAGCTTTTTGCGATTTACTATTTACTTTGCATTGTGAGAAAACTGTTTGTGATTTATAGGAAATAACTCTTAAATAATAATTTTATTGGATTATACCCACCTAATCGGATTTTTTCACATCACAGCCTATTATTTAGATTCAGCCCTGAAAAGTTTAAAAAAATCTTTTTCAACAACCTTGATAACTTTTATTTATCATAACTTACATTCACAACAGTAACATATCATAAATTTTGGAATTACTACAATAACTGCACTCGACATACAAAAAACTAATCTAATTGTTATAAAACAACAGAAAACAAAATAAAAACTTAAAGGTTATGACAAAGAGTATGTATATATAGAGGGACAGCCATTAACAAATATTTGTCACAAGTTTTTGTTAATGGCTCTGCTACGCCATCTAGTAGACGGTGTGATCTCTACGTTTTAATTTTTAATTTATGGCTGATCCTTTATATACAGGGGGGTATTTTTACAAAGATAAGTTTTTACATGTTAATTTCCTATGTTCAGCTAACTCATTCAGCACCCTGTATATAGAGGACCAAAAATAAAGACGTAGAGATAACCCCCTCCACTAGATGGCGTAGCAGAGCCATCAAGAAATACTTGTGACAAGTATTCCCATAAGAGCTGTCCCTCTATATATACATACTCTTTGGTTATGATAAGCTAAACAAATCAATTGCAGTGTTTTCCTGCAAAACGTTTGAGAACTTCTGAACAAACAAGTTGTGAACGCTCCTTAAATTGTTAAAAACTTAGGTTTTTTGTCGACTCAACACAAGTTGACATTTTGTCAAAATCAATTTATGTGGATTTATTTTTTCTAAGTTGATTGTAGTGGTAGAATTTTAAAATAACATTTTTAATGAAATAAACCATTAATCCTTTGGTTAATCTACTACAAAATTTTGAAGGTGGCACCGAGAGTTAACATAATTTTAATGGTATGGCAGTTTTATTGAAGTGTTCAAAATTTATTAGGTTAAGTTCACTGTCTAACAATTTAAAATTGTACAGTTCTCGCCCAGGAAAGGTAAGTTTTATAATTCTTCTCCGATCCTGTTCTCTAATCGTCGTTTTTTATAATTTGCAGCTAGGACTGGTTCTTGGGGGACATCTCAATGAAAGCAAGGAATTCGAACTGACTCCTGACGCAGTGAAGTACAATAAAATCAGCGAAGGCAAATTATGTGAATCTATAAAATTGTGAGTATTTTTTCTCAATAAATGCCAACTTTCCCATCGTATGGGCTGCATGTGTTTTTCCAATATTTTATTTTACCAATAAATGAAACTCAAACACCCCGGGTGACTTGCTGATAGCATTCATCTGTTGATATTTAAGATAGCACTTGAATTATTAGATCAACATTTTCAATTTAAAGAAATTCTAGCTTGGCTATAAATTGCATTTTTATTTTAATATCTAGGACAGGTGCCAGGCAGGAATGCACAAAATTTTTCTAAATTTTATTTTAAGCCAAATCTATTTGAAGTATGAGGAACCGTAAGCTAGATGTGTAAACTAACACAAGGGCTGTGATTTAAATATAACTAATATGTATTTGCTTCAAAATTACCTGTTTTTCTAGTGATTTAAATTCTAACAAAGATTTTCAGAAAAGTCGCTTACAATGCGATTGGAATTTCTGGTTGAACTGTAGGTTTCATTTATATAAGCAGTAATAACTATTGTTTTGCAATTAATTATAATCCAAATCAATTCTGCCTTAATAATATTTTTGGTGCCGGGAGCAAACGAGTAGGACGATTAAGAAAACCCTTATTTTAAATTTAATCTAGTTTTTGTTTTGCTCCTCCCCATTTTGATTTGGAAACTGACCTGAAACTTACCCAATTTTTATTATTTGTAGTTTTTGAAAACCTCCCCCTTAATTTTAGTTAGATTAATAATAATAAAAAGTAATAGTAATAATATTGTTTCAGGTCGGTCGCCACGTCTTAAATAATAACTTTAAAAGGCGGAATTAGCATCATGGCTAGTAACAGAGATGGCCGTAGCAGTTCCGCATCTTCTCACAGCGGCAGCAACATACCCGCGAATCGCTCGTCTATACGCACCCCCAAACGACAGCGCCCTGCCACAAGTAGTTCCTTCGAAGAAAAAAATAACGATTTATTATGTCCGGTCTGCTTTAACCTAATCGACGAGGCGTATCTGACAAAATGTGGTCACACGTTTTGTTACGAATGCATCATGAAATCGATCGAAAATTTGAAACGTTGTCCCAAGTGTAACGTTTCGATTACAAGCGAAGAAATGATTTTTCCGAATTATTTATTAAACGATTTAGTAAAAAAGCATAAAATTCGAGTAAACGGTTTAGAAGCGCTTGGAATGAGTCGTGATAATTCCACCGAGTTTCCCGCTCCTGCTGACGGTTTGCGCGATTTTGTCGCTTCAGAATCGCAAAATTTAACCCTCCCGGATGTGAACGTCATGCTTGAGGTTTTAACGCAGAGAAAGCAACTGTTAGAAGCGGAATCGTGTGCAGCACAAAACAAACTTCTTCTCGAATTTCTGAAGCAGTTATTACAACAGAAAGAAGACCAAAAGAATCAGATTGTTAAGGAAGTTGCGATTATTAATAAGGATGTAGCGGAAGTGGAGCAAATTTTGAAAGATGTTCACAATAAGTGTCCTACTTTGGAGGAAGTGGAGCGGGCGGTTGCATCGGTTTCGGAAGGGGACGCTTCCGCTGCAAGCATTATGAAGAAAGAAATGTTGCATCTTATCGACAATATTGGGTCTACAACAAAAAAGGAGGAACCAAATTCGTCTGACAGCATCGGTAAACGCATGGGTTTGTCTTCGTTAGCCACGAGACGTCGGCGAATGCACGCCCATTTTGACGACTTTGTTCATTGCTATTTTTCGTCGAGATCGCAAGATTTATTTTTACATAAAGAAGGAACGGAAAAAATGACTCGGACGAGCGGAAATTCTGGTTTGGACGAATTCAGAGAAAATTTGGTGAAATTTTCGCGATACAACAATTTGCGCTTGTTAGCGACGCTTAACTATTCTAGCGATTTGTTCAGCAACTCCACAATTGTTTCGAGTATCGAATTCGATAAGGATAACGAATTTTTTGCTATTGCTGGTGTTACTAAACGCATTAAAGTTTTCGACTATGGAGCTGTGATAAAATCAACTGTCGATCTTCATTATCCCTGTATCGAAATGATTTCCAATTCAAAAATATCCTGCGTCAGTTGGAACAGTTATCAAAAGGGTAAGCAACAATAGGATTTCTGTGTAACCAAATATTACTTTTATACTTTTAGGTACGTTGGCATCAAGTGATTACGAAGGCACGGTAACAATTTGGGACGCTTCGACGGGACAACGTACGAAAACGTTTCAAGAACACGAGAAACGTTGCTGGAGCGTTGACTTTAATGAAGTAGAAACGCGGCTGATTGCTTCGGGATCCGACGACGCTCGCGTTAAGCTCTATTCGTTAAATTCGGAGCACTCCATAGCGACTTTAGAAGCAAAAGCGAATGTATGTTGTGTGAAATTTAATCCGCGCAGCTCTTATCACCTCGCATTTGGTAGCGCCGACCATTGTGTTCATTATTACGACATGCGTTATATGAAAGAAGCCGTGGGTATTTTTAAAGGTCACAAGAAGGCCGTTAGTTACGTTAAATTTTTAAATAGCGAAGATATCGTATCCGCGTCCACCGATTCCCAATTAAAAATGTGGAATATAACCACTCCTTATTGTTTACGATCCTTCGTAGGTCATATTAACGAAAAGAATTTTGTTGGTTTAGCCACGGACGGCGACTACGTTGCTTGTGGTTCCGAAAATAATGCGTTATATGTGTATTATAAAGGTCTTACCAAAAAATTATTTAGTTACAAATTTGAGGCAGCTCGAGGAATCTTAGAAAAGGAGCGTCGCGATGAGGATCCCACCGAGTTTGTTTCTGCCGTATGTTGGAAGCAACAGTCGAACGTAGTTGTGGCAGCTAATAGTCAAGGAACCATCAACATACTCGAACTTGTTTAAACTGCTCCCCCTTACCCCATAACCTCTCGTGTTGTTTTTTTAACGGTAGCTGCAACGTAGAATTTCGATGTGTATTACGTATTTATAAGTTGGTCGCGTCTGAGTTGACTTAAATAACTAACTAAAATAAATTTGAATTTAAACGGTAATACGCACAAAAACGACGTTGTAAAATAATTTTATAAACCAGCTAATTAGGAAAAAATTTTGCTCACTACAGAATAGATTAATAATGTGTGTGCCAAAAATATACATTAGTTGGATGTTTATGTTTTCGTTTGTTACGTGTGGGGGAAGCCCCACGAGAGATTTTAATAGTTTTAAATATTTTATTGTGAAAACATTGATCGAAAAACGTGGTTAATTTTTGTTATGGAAGGTTTTAGTAATTTTTTTTTAATATTCAGTAGTCTATTCTCTGAAACCGGTTATTATTGATTTATGCATTCCTAGACGGAAGAAGACAAATTTCAAATAGATTTCAGTTTTTAAATTAAAAATGTAGGTCGTGACTTCGCTGTAATTTTAAGTGATTAATGTAAAAAATAAATTTTATTTTAAATAAATGTAAATATTATTCATGTTCATGTAGATATTATAAAAGCTAAATGTGAAAAACGATTAAACTTGAATTTCGTTTCCTTATTGAAAATAAAATAAAAATTGTGATTTTTTGGATCAAATTTAAATTATATTTTGTATTAAAATTTATAAAAAGAATTTAATGGTGATTCGATGATTCTTTTGTTAATGTAAACACTAAAGTGGAATTTTTAAAAATAAAATGTAAAAGTGGTAGGTGATTCTATGTACTGACCATTAGTATGGGATTTATTGTTTTTAAATGTTTCCTTTTTACCATTGTAGCATTAGAGCAATAAAGATTCTACAACCCTACAATTTTTTGTATCCTGGGAAATATCCCATCATCTTTCGGACTCAGTATTTAAGTTTCCAAGTCTTAACATGGACCTAATTTTGAATTGCTTCTGGAACATGCTGGCGTTCTTAATTTGCAGGAAAAATTGAAATCAAGAATCAAAATTTTTAGATTGGAAATTAATGAAATTCCTGAGAATATTTGGAATTTTATGGAAATCATTGACATTTTTTTAAAATTGCACTTGTTTGGAATTCTGGGAAATCACTGGGATTCTGAGGCCTGTGTACAAAATTCTTTTCCAGATATTTACCTCTTGATTTATAATTTACTGTATAATATTGTTCTACACGATTAGGGGTGTAACATTAATATCATAGGATTTATTAGAACTTTTTTTGGGAAAGAAGGGGGGGCTCAAAATAGAAATTACACACAATCAAAAACATATTTTTTTAATTGATTTATAGATACATATCAACAGGTTTCCTTAAAAAAAACTTTTATTTTTAGGGTTGAAGATAAATTAAAAGCTGGAAAATGTTTCGTTTTTTGGAAACTCGATTGTAAATTTGATGCGATAGCTGTGTGCGGTCTTGGCGATAAAAAAAGGGAACATGACGACTTTGAAAACTATGATATAGAACAGGAGTCGGTTCGCATCGCTACCGCAGGTACGTGATAATTTTGAAATTTTTAAAATTATTTATGCATGGTTTCCAATTGTTTCAGCTGGATGTAGAGCTCTTCAGGAGGTCGGAGTGAAATCGATATGTGTGGATTCTATGGGACATTCAGAAGCTGCGGCCGAAGGAAGTACCCTTGCTTTGTGGAAATTTCAAGAATACAAATCGAAACAAGAATGCGCCCCCGAGTTTGAACTGTACGCACCGACGAAGGTTTGCGAAGAAGATGAGTGCGCATGGAAATGGGGCGTGATAAAAGGAGCAGCACAGAATCAAGCGCGATGGTTGGCGGATATGCCGTCAAATTTGATGACTCCGTGCATATTTACAGAAAACGTAAAGAAGATATTTGAAGGTGTACCAGTTTGTGTTCAAGTTCACAATAAGGAATGGGTAGAGAAAATGGGAATGAATGCATTTTTAGCCGTCGCACAAGGCTCTAGTGAACCACCTTACTTTCTTGAACTGTCATACAGTAAAGGGGGAGAAACTCCACCGTTCCTTTTAGTAGGAAAAGGAGTTACTTTTGACTCCGGTGGTATTTCTATTAAACCTTCGAATTGTATGGACGAGATGCGAGCCGATATGGGTGGGGCTGCTACTTGTGTGGCAGCTTTAAAAGCTGTTGCCGATCAAAATCTACGAGCCAACGTAAAAGTTTTAATTCCTCTATGTGAGAATATGCCTTCTGGCAAGGCGATGAAACCTGGCGATGTTGTACAAGCAATGAGCGGAAAAACAATTGGAGTTAACAACACTGACGCCGAGGGACGATTAATTTTAGCCGATGCTTTATGTTATGCAGCACGATTTAATCCTAAATGGATCATGGATGTTGCAACCTTGACGGGTGCTATGAGGGTGGCGCTTGGTACGTCTGCTTCGGGAGTTTTTACAAATTGTGATGCTCTTTATGAACAGTTAGAAGAAGCTAGTAAACTAACTGGGGATCGTGTTTGGCGTTTTCCGTTGTGGAAGCATTATACTAAGGAAATAACCGAAAAAGCCGCATACGATGTCGATAATATTGGAAAAGGAGGAGGAGGTGGTTCCTGTACTGCAGCTGCTTTTCTTAGAGAATTTGTGCCAAAAGATATCCCCTGGTTACATCTAGATATTGCAAGTGTTATGGGTCCAGCTACGGAGCTGCCTTATCTAGTCAAGGGTATGACTGGTCGTCCAACCAGAACTATAGCAGAATTTATCAAAATGCAAAGTTGTTTGAATAAGTGTTAGTGATTGTTTTTGTTTTTTGTATATTTTTTTCATCAAGTGTTATAAAAATGAATTATTTTCAATAAAATTTTAGATTTTTGTAGTGTAACTTGTGTTTTCACTTCCCTAAGTTCCTTGTTTTACACAAAATTTATAAACATCCTGTACATAACGATGGAATAATTCGAATAATTGATTTTTTCGTCACTAGTGGCGCTGATCGTAGCTGGCATTTTTCTTGTGTTTGTTTTGTTGATTGTAAAAACCTAAAATTTTACTGTAACATGTAGATCAATCGTTTAAAATCAGTTAACAGTGTAAAATGCAAACATTTACAATACAAATTGATCAATGAAGGAAGCTTCAGCATCACCATCCGTTTCTGCAATGGCAACTCCAACCAACAGTAGCGGGAATTTAGTGGACGAATTCGAGGAAGCTTTTCAGGTATTGTAGTTCAAACTTGGCTTTATAGCGTAAAAATTAATGTGTTTTACGTTTTAGCATTGTCTCAACGTTTTAACGAAGGAGGAAGCTGTGGGAAGTACAGACAAAGATGATATTCGTACAGAAGTGGAGCAAACGACACTGCGGTTTGTCGATTTGGCTCGACAAATGGAGGCATTTTTCTTACAGAAACGCTTCTTGCTGTCCGCCCTGAAGCCCGAAATGGTGGTCAAGGAAGATATAAGTGAATTAAAATTAGAATTGGCACGAAAAGAAGAATTGCTTAAAAGGCATTACGAAAAAATTGCTGTGTGGCAAAATTTGTTAGCAGATTTACAGGGCTACTCGAAAAGCCCCGCCCAAGCCGGTACTTCCCAATCCATGATCAGCAATGGTAGCAATGCGAGCAGTAGTTCGATACCGCAGTCACCTATTGGTGGTATTCCGGGCAATCAAACGCCAAATCCGATGATGGTTTCGGGAATGTCACCGACTATACAACAACAAATGCAGCAACAACAGCAGCTGCAACAAATGCAACAGCAGCAACAGATGCAACTCCAACAGCAACAACAACAAATGCAGCAGTTGCAGCAACAGATGCAGGTAGACCGTCGTTGATCTCTTGGGGCATGATTTACTGTTGTAGTTAGATTTTGTTTTTCTATTTTTAAGTATTTTAGTTTCGCGTTATTTAATTTAATAAACTTGTGCCAAAGACGAGATGGCATTTAATTTGATCCGTTTCAGGGAAACCATTTTGTTTAATCTCAGGGCTTTCCAAACTGCAATTTATGTATAATGATAATGTGATTATTGTATCGATAAGTAGTACATTAGAAATTGTTTGCTCAAATGTGCCTTTGATAGGAAGTAAAATAAAATACGTTAGTCTGTATGTTACGATTTTGCAGTCGTTGTTAATAGTTTTTGTTTTGGCCTTATAAACTTAAATTGAAAGATTGTATAGTTAAAATTTGTCAATAAATGCACTGAAAGGTATGCAATCGCAGTTTTATTTAATTTTTTTCTAAATTACATTCACTTTCTTTAAAAAATCCTATTCAAGGGTACGTATGAATTAACAACAATATCACAATGAAAACGTTCACGCTAGTACTTCATCGATCGATTTGTTCTAATTTCAAAAATTTGTATTTTACATTGTTTTATTTTTTAGGTCCCCCCAGGAATGGGTGCATCTGGGGTTGGAGTTGGACCAGGGATGATGTCACCCCAACAGGCCATGTTTATGCAGCAAGGCATGGGCGGGCCCAGACCTCAATTTGCACAGCAGGGTGGACTCTTGCAAGGTCCACTGGCATATTTAGAAAAAACCACGAGCAACATAGGTAAGCTGTTTTTATTTTAGGAGAATAATCTTAGAAAAGTTTCATAAGCTTCCCATATAGTCCAGTCAAGACAGGACTAAAATTCGGTAAACCTGGAAATACCTAATATACAGTACAGTCTCGGTAATCCGAACAAAACGCTAGTCTGATTATCCAGTAATCTGAAGACAAGAAAAAAAAAACTTAGTAGTCCGCATACATTTTTATAATCACAACTTAGTTGAGTTCAGATTATAACTACTTGTGCATAGTACTGAGTTTTTCTTCTTTTATTCGGATTACTGGAGATAGGATTAGCGTGTGTGTTCGGATTACCGAGACTGTACTGTAATTAGGTATAAAATATACCTCCGATTGTGTATAATAATATAATATGTATTGAATTTTCCGTACTTTCATTCTAACTCTCAAAATTTTGATCCTAGGGTAAAAATGATGATAATCAAAGTTGAACGAAATAAAATTTCCTACGTAATTACTAATTACTATTTTTTCGATAAACATGATAATAAACGAGAAAACTGAAAATAAGAAAAAATCTACACCTGAATTCAGTATAAGTCTTAAAATACTAATCCTAGGGTAAAATTGGTAATGACTAAAATTGAAGGAAATAGAATTCACTACCTAATTACTTATTACCATTTTTACGATAAACATGATAATAAACGAGATAATTGAGAAAAACGTTTTTCACCCTTATTTGCAGTCTAACTTTACAAACACCGATCCCAGGGTAAAAGTAATATGAACTTTGGTCATTATCATTTTTACTCTAAAGTTGAAATTAAGTGAATTATTTGAAAAACAAAAAACCACCCTTTAAATCAAGATGATGGCAAACGTAATGGGGTGATTTTCCCGAAAATTGAGATTTGCACTACCAAACATCCTCTCCTGTGTTTAAAATAAAAAAAAATCGTTCCCGCTAATTATTTCCTGGTGAAATCCTAATTTGACTGGACTAATAATAGAACAACAGCTGTTAGTTCAGTTTAAATACCAAAAATCGACGTTTTTGCTCTTTTTTGTTATATCTTGTTTTTCCGTTAATTTTAGGCGCAAAATAGTTTTAATCAAATTTCAGTAAAAATATAAAATAGCTTATTGTGTTCTGTAAAGCTGTAAAAATTTCGAGTTGAACTATCGAACCCCATTTATTAAAAAGCGTGGACTGACAATATATTTCTTCTTCGACTATTAGGACTTTGTCCTGTAATTTCCAACTTTTGTGTCTAGTGCATCTGCTCTTGTGAAGCTTGTGCAGCCAAGAATGCAGTCCTCTTCGAGACATTATTGGACATAAAAGCAATTGAGTTCATTCTAGTACGATGCTAACTTGCTAGATGACCGCAACATGCAGTGTTCTCATCAAAGTACTAACATTGCTTGACTTGGCGATCAAACGAAAATGGGTATGTTGACAGCGGTGTATCTTTGTAGAAAATTAAATTGTCTACAAGAAAGACAGATAAAATCCTCAAAATATTTTTTCATATTTTTTGGGAAATTTCAATATACAACCACTATTATTTATTTGAGTCGTGTATATGCAAAACCGGACAAGTCACATTTTACAAAAATCAATCTGAGATATACGTTTTGTTCCTTGTGGCCTGTTTTACCATTTAAATAAAAGTTTTTGGTAATAAAAACAAAGAATCCTGCTTAAAATAGGGGTTGAAAACTGACATTTGTATCAAATATAATGGTGAACAATATTCTTTTATGCGTTTATCTCAAATTCACGCTAAGTGACATGTCCGGTTTTGCATATACCCCCCTCATTTAATGAAAAAATTTATTGGAACATTTTTGTCGAAAAATTAAATTTTCTACAAGTTTAATCGGTGCTATATTTGTGCTAAAATCAACGAGAAACGAGATATTCATTGCATTTAAAAAACTTGTCATCTAATTTTTTTTAAATTCATGATTGGTAACATTTTATGTTTTGTTTCAGGCATGACGGATGGACGAAGGTGACGCGGACGCGGGAGGGGGAGAGGCAGAGGAAGGGGTAGAGGCAGAGGTCGCGGCCGGGGGGCCTTGCCCGATTACGTATCCCCATAACCCCCTCCCGCAAGTTAATATTCCGGCACAAACTTGGGGGGAGACTTAAGAAATAATTTAATTTTAAGATATAAAATGAAATTTGTTTTGGTAAAATACGAAGTAGAAGATGAAACTTACTGCTTGAATTAACTCGAATTTGAAATTTGTATTTTAATTTAGTTTGTAATTTAAAAAATGGGTATATTTATAATAATGCATTATATAATCACAATACATTTAATACATAAGGAATAATAAATTCAGATATTTAATTTGTTGAATTGTATAAGTGCTTAACATGTTGTATATTTTTTATTAATATTTTTTGTGGTGTAACTTTATTGTATAGTGGTGTATTTTTAGCCTAAGGGAAAATTGCATAGGGTACTTTTTCTTTTAATTTCCTGTCCGTTATTATTTAATTAACCTTAATGTAGAATAATTAACACAATAGTTTAATTTCAAGTGTAAAAATTTGCTCAAAATGGTGTTTTTCGTGTTTTGTTACTAACCATGCTACTAAGATGACAATTATTGCTATTTTATTAATATAAACCTAATTTTGACATTTTTTGTTAATATGAAACGTTACCGAATTATAAATAAAATTTGTGATATGATATTCATGTTGCATTATTTCTTATCATGCAAATTTTAAATTAGAAAAAAGTAAATTGTTTGTTACCTATTGATCCCAAAATTTGAAAGTCATAAATTGGAATCTCATTTGGCATTTTCTTATGCAGTTTGAAGAGATAAATTGATTTTACGGAAGTATGATAGTCAAACCCGTGTTTTAAGTAAATTCAAGAAAGCGTGGGGTTAAGAATTTCACAATTTAATATCTGTAATAGCTTTGCGAATATGTTTATTAAATGGGAATTGAGCCTATTACATTTTCAGAATAAATATATTAATTACCTATAATATGTCACGTCAGCTCACGCGGGGGGTCTGTGTTATGATACACCCCCCAGTACTCCAATAATTATATGAAATATGCATTTCTATGCATAGAAATCTATGCAATCAAATCTACTACATGCGATGTGACTTCAAAGGCCTTAACCAAACAAATGAGTTCGAGCGGCGCGGTTCGCCGTAATTCGTAACCGTTTTTTGTTTTTTAAAAAGTGGTCAAGCTGGCGCTGATAATTTTTTAACATTAGTCATACGCAAAATACGAAAATGGCAAATTAATGACGATGAGCAATGTTGAAATACGAGGCACTTTGTGCCGAGTAAAGGACATTTTCCTGACATGTTTTGCATTAAATTTTTTCGAAAATCAAAAAAAATCAACATTTTCTTTAAAATGAGCAAAAATCAAGTTTGTCAATTTGTTGAATCCGTAGTTACAACCAGTACAATTACTAATTATTATTATTAGGAGACTAGTCAAAGAAATTCAATTTAATAAGCAGGGTTTCGATGATGATTTCCGGAAAAATGAAACTTACAAATCATGCTACGATGCCTCACCGTAGTATACGTAAGTAAAAATAAAAAAGTATTTAGCAAGTTTTACCCACGAGAGTGAGTTAAGCAAAAGCTTAGTATCAGTGGACTTTTGCATTTTAGTCTATACAAAACTGAAATTTTCAAACAGGTTTTTTGTCGTGCGGACCCATAGGCTGCAGCCTAGGTAGCTAGCGTGCTAATACAGCAGCACCGATGATAGTTTTTTTTTTATTTGACTTTAAAGTGAAGAAATGCAATTTATGCAATCTATAGTTTATTTCAAAATTTTACACGGTAGTGTAAGTTTCCGCCAGATCCAAGAGGGTTTTTCGAGCTGATCATTACAATTATTCATGATTCTTGAACTCAAAAATTGAAAGACTTAAATCGGAATGTTATTTTCGATTGACGCAAGCAGATTTTATTTAAGTATTCAGGTGGCTTTAAACATAATATCAAAAAACTGCATTCTCATTTGGAGCTGTTTGGGTGTTTCCGCCAAGCCCAAACGTTTATATTTGAAAAGAAGGTAGGGTGTAATCCATTACGGTGTTTGGTTTTCAAACATAAATTAATTTTAAGAAAAAGAAGGGAAGAAATAATTTCTTAAGTAACTTTATTAAAATAATTATTCGGTAAATATAATATGCACAAAGGTAAATGTAATAATATACAAATTATACTGTACATAATGTAAAGAAAACAGAACAATCATAAACTAAAAAGAAAAACATAGTGTAAAGATAAAAAATAACTTAAAAAAGTTGTAAATGACTGGACTGTTTTCTATAATGTTAAATCTCAAAATACACAAATTATTCATTATTATGTTGATAGTTCGATATGTCTTCCAATAATGTATTTATTTTATCACCTTACTTTTAAGTAGAATAAATTTAAAATCGTTAGTAAAATAATTAAATATACATAATTTTTTTTTAAATGTTAAAATAGATTAAACATATTTTTCTCCATTTAATTTTCTAATTACTTATTATTTTGTACAACCGAGTTGTTCGTTTCTTAAGCATCCGAATAAAACAATCAAAATAACTTTAAGCTATTATTTCTAAAAATTACAAAATTTCATTCAAATCAAATTAAAAGTATCAAAACTATGCACGCACCCACCGCCCTCCTTCCATCAGTCTAATAGGTACATACATCACTAAAATTAGTTCATTTAAAAAATTTATTATGACACAATTTAATTGGAAGAAGCAACTCGACCGAATTGACCATTTTCTTGTCCATTGTTTTTCTTTTATAAAACGAGGCACTTTCAAACGTAAAAAAGTTAAAAATGCTAACAATAATAATTATCTTCATTTCCTATTAACTCTAAACTTTATTGTATTCAGTCTGCTCGGCCCATATTATACACAAAATATGTACAATTTAAGCATTTTCTGGGCCTCGATTAATTACTTTTCTATCGTTTTCAACTACCCACTCGAAAAATTTAAATTAATCTCAGTTTCAACCTTCCGACACAGAAGACATACTGCTACGAGTCGAACCGACCATCAAACAAGAATCTTGATTTAATTCCGGTAAGTCCGATGGCAATGCCAGCGGCATTATAGGACCATAAACTCTCTCTTGTTCATCCAATTGTTGGGCAAAGATCTCTTCCAATTTCTGAAAACAAATTAAAATTTTTATTGCTTGAATTTTACTTTTTTTAGGCAGCAATGTTCAACAAATCAGACATTCTAAATTTACCCAAAAAATTGAGGTAATTTTAGCAAAAATTAGTAAATATCTGCTAATTTATTAAACATCACCAAATATTTTTAAACAAGAACAGTTAATTAACATCCTCTTGTGTCGAATTAATTGAATCAACAGTAAAAAATTAATTTCTAAACAATTTCCGTCGAGTATTTCAAGTTTAGTAAAACATATTTGTACACAAATGAAATATACAGAGTTAAGTGCAGTTTACGTTATGTGAGTTTGCTTGCGATTTTGCTTCCAAGTTGTCGTAAGCAAATGTTTCGAAGTTCACGTTATACGATTTAGCATATGATTCGACCCGAAGATGAACTCGCAAACGAAGTCGTAAGCAAATCTTATGAATAGGACCGTCTCTATTTTCATACAAGTTTCCTTGCGATTGCTGTTATTAATGAAATCTACTTTAGCGACATATCCAACCTGCTAATTATTATTGACAATTTGTTACCAAATTACTGAAATTTCAAATGTGAATTTTGGTTTATGTTGGTATAATATGAGGGGGTCCATTGCAAAACTCGTTAAATCCACTTTTAATCAAAAATGAGTTAGCCGTGTTTTCAGATTGTATTTACATAGTTCTATTAATGGTAAAAATTTCTCGCTGCTAAATTTGCTATAAAGCATAGAAAATCACTGTTGAAAAATAGGTATTACTGCAAAGCTAATGTGTGAACCAAACAGTTTTTTGCTCCTCCTGTAAAATTTACTAAAGTGGACTTAACGAGTTTTGCAATGGACCCCCTCATATAATATATTACAATAGTTTATTTTGTTGATAGATAAATTGGTTTATTATTACATTATGTACGAGATATAAGTACATTATCATAGATCGTCGACATACAAGCAAAAGTGACCAACTGCATAAATGGCGAAATAGTATATTCTGTAACGAGTTAGGAATTGGCATATTCTGCACGAGGGGAAAGTTTGTCACCTGAGCCGTTAGGCGAGGGTGACGGTCCACGAGTGCAGAATAGCCATTCCAAACGAGTTCCAGACTATACTTTCTATACGACTAATGACAGTGCTAATACTTATAACAGTGCTAATTCTTGTAATACGCGAACTCCAATTTGACAGTTGGCGTTATAAAACAGATAGAACAACTTGTTAATAGATGTCACTACCAGGTTTTAATATTTCTTAGATGTGAGAATATAGTCATTCTGTAACGGGTTAATAGGTGCGAAGAATGTGTATTGTCTGAACTGAAAATTGAGCCAGAATGTTCGTATTCTGTATTAGTCGTATAGAAAAAAGATATTCGACTAATTGAATTGATTAACGATATAATAATAAAAGAATAATTAAAATTTTAATATAATAAACTATATTAATTGTATTATTGCTAAATTTATTGAAATTTAGCATTAATTGTCTGATTTTATAAGCGATATTTAACCTAAAAGCTGCTCTCCTGTAAAACTCGAGTTTTGTAGTTAGTCAATTTTGCTTGTATGCCGACGAGATATTTGTTCGAATTCACAAATTTAAGTAATCTTTTGTAAATATTCAATGTCGGAGTTGAGATTTTTAGTTTTTGTAATTTGTAAATAGTACAATACTGTAGATGGATGACCATTGACCAGAGGGTTTAATTGGCAGGTCTTACATCCTTTTGTTTGTGGACGGACCCCGGATGTAGTACCTACTTCCTACCAAAATGTTAACTTGCCCAAACTGCACATGAGGTCATTTTATCTGTCGCAATATTCGTTAAAATATTTTCGAGTCCGATCGTAGTTACTCGCAATTGCTCGTAATCTCAAGCGAACTTGTAACAAAATCGCATAACGTGAACAGAAAACCACCAAAACTAGTCCTAACAAAACTCGCAAGAGAAATCGTATATAAACTTGCAAGCAAAATCGCATAACGTAAACTGCACTTTATACATATTATTTACATTATTATTCTACCAGCTACATTAAAATTACTAAATTCCCACAACCACATCGCCCAATGTTCCCTCTAAATAATACAGATAAGTACAAGGGGTAAATATCTCAAAATAATTCCAATGATTTTCATCAAGGGGGTGGTAACAGGGTAACTATCCCCCCATGGCCCATCAAAACCAATAAAATTACTAAATTTTATCAAAATTTGAAAATATAATGTATTTACCCTCTCCCAGCTAGCCTTACTTACTGCATGAATTTTTTCTAAATCGAAATATAATTTCCAAGGAATTACAGAGATTTCCAAATACATGTACACAAAATTTTCGAGATGTTTACCCCTTGAATAAGTACTATGAATTAATTTCCTACAAAATTAACTGTTCTTACTTACAAATAATTTTAAATATTATCATACAATCTAATAAATAAACAAACCTGCTTGTTTGATAAGAAAGCGAGCCTCGTAAATGCATCAAGGATTTTGTATTAAGGTAAAATGAAAAACAAAATCCACAACCAAACCCAAACCAAACAATAAATAAAAAAAAAAGTAAAACGGTTGGACAAAAAAGCTTTCGATAGGTTAGAATAAAACATTAGCACAATAACAAAATTAAAAGACGACACAATAATCAATTTGAGGATTTTTGAGGTTTAGATTCGGATAAGGAGGTTAAAGATTTGTCGAAACGTGAGCTAAAAGGCGTGCCGGTGCTCCAAGATCTCGCATGACCCCAACTGGTACGTGAAATGTCAGTGGGCGTGGAAGGAGTGGAATAAGGAAATATTGCTGAGGAAGCGTCTGAAGAAATTGTCGTGTTATTTTTCGACTTCTCCGATAATTTCGGCAAATATTGCAAGTAACGACCCTTCCTTGATTCTTGATAAAGTTCTTCTTCTAGTTTCTACAATAATGCATGCTCTTGTTAGTATAATACATAAGCTAAACGGTTATCTATTTAAATTTAAACAACATTTTCTACCTCAGTACAAACAAATTTTAATTAAGGTGAGTAAGCAGAAATATAAAAACTACAAAAATACTCGATAAGCGTTCATTTCGGGAGCTCAAACTGCTTACTAATTTTTCTTCCATCTCAACTTTTCAGGAATCCGTGTCACCGTCTCACCAAAAAAAAAATTTCAATTAAAATACACTGTTAATCTAATCTTGCACGTCAATACTTTTGCAACCATCAAGTCACACAAATGACGAAAATGGAAGCACATTAAAGCACAAAGTGTTATTAATGGCGGTGCAATAAAATTAAATGTCAGGTTAATGCAGGTGGTGATGCGATGACACAGACTTAGTCAGCACTGTCGATTTAAAAGTTTTAGATTATCGGCCTTAATTATTTTCTAGCTGGGTGGTACATCAAAATGAGTTTACCAATATAACTTGATTACACTTACTGGAACAAACCTCCCCAGCCATTTTCTAAATATTTTCTTAGGTTTTTTGATAAGTCTCGTTGGGTATTTCGAGAAAGAAAATTTTCTTACTTCCTACAAATTAAAATTACCCTGTATATTCTATTCTCTACTTTTGGGCCACCCTGTACAGTCCAGTGAGAAGATTAACTGAATATAAAAACTAACCGCCCCCAAATTAATAAAACATGCTAAGCATTTAACCGTTTAAACTGCAAATCTTAGAAAACAATTTTATGGAAATCAAATTTGTTTTACCTGCTTACGTGGCTTCAACTGACCCTTCCATTCTTTGAGTTCCTTAGAAACAGCCTCGTCTCTCTGTTTTAATTTCAAAGTTTCATGTTCCATCAACATTTTACGTTTCTCGTTCTGTAACTGTTCCAGTTCCTTGATAGTGGCGTCGCTCATCGCCCGAAGTTCTTCCAACTGCCTCTGATGTTTCAATTCAAACCTTTGCTGTTCGGCCTGATAACGCTTCTTTTCGTTTTCTTGAAACTGCAAGACAGAAAGTTAGACAAATTTGAAAAAATTACCTTCATTAAAATTTACTTCTCTAATTTTACTCTTATCGACTTCTGGATCGTTTGTTCCCGAAACCGAAATCCTCATGGACTCCCTGAACATCATTTCCCTTGCCTTCATTTCTGCTCGTATTCTCTTCGGCAGAGATCGCTTTTCAACAGTTTGTTTTTTCATTAAATCTTCCTCCTTGCGTGCCGCACGTCGTTTCACTTGTTCCATTTCCTTATCATGCCTTATAAGCATCTGGTGTCGTTGTAAGAAGAAAATGTCCTTTAATTGCCTCTTTACTAGTTGATGTTTCTCGTGGATCTGCTTCTCCTCGACTTCCCATAAGGCAGCTTCTCGTGTCCGGGCCAACTGTTGTTTCTGTTGTAAAAATTGACGCTCCATGAGCGCGATTTTCTCACGATGCGAATCGCTCAACCGACGCAAAGAACTTTCGTGGTTTTCATTCAATTTCTCCAAAAACGTCTTCTCCCTCTCCAAATGTTCAATGTCCAACTTTTCCTTGCGGGATTTAAATTCATTTTTTCGCGAATCCTTCGGTAATCGATCGATTTCCGCTTTCAACAACCTGAGTTCTTGTTTTAAACCGTCGCGGAATTGCTTCAATTCGCGCTCCTGATCGCAGCGGATCTTTTTCGATAATGCGCGTAGATCTGTTTCCTGTTGCGCTTCCGCTCGTTCGATTTGAAGCCTCTGTTGCCTACTTAACATCTCAAGATCACTTTCGTAAGTCCGTTCCAAACTTAACCTCTCTTGTTCGAACCTCTTCTCTTGTTGTTCACTAGCCAAATTTTCTTTCAAGTACAAATCTTGGAACTGTTTTTGTTCCAATTTCTGCAAATACTTTAACTCACGCAGTTCTTGCTTCCTAAAAACGTGCGGATCCAGAGTATTGCTGTTTTCTTCGTCATCGTAAATAACCTTACTGGTTGTCGTTGTAATAACCACGCCATCTATGACAAACTTTCTTGTACGCTTACGAGTCTTACGATTTTGATTTCTAATGTGCAATTCGTCTTTTGTTCGTGAAGGCGGCAATCTCTTCCTTAATACAACTACATCTTCTTCGTTCTCACCCGATTCACTTCTTTGTCCCTTACCACTACTACCTCGACTATCATGACTAGCTAAAGAAATGCTCTCGACATCCGAGTGCTCCATACTTTTACCCGATGGCGGACGTCTGTTTGAATCTGTACTTCGTACTGATCCACTATCGCTATGCGACCTCGAACCTAACATCACAAAAATTAATGAAATCTAGACAAAAACTGACTACTACACTTACCATTTAAGTTATTTTTCTTATAAATATCATCTTGACTGGAAGAGTAAACAATTTGACCGTTCATTTTATGCTTAGAAGCGGAACCGTCCACAATAATTGAAGTAGAACGAATTTCGTCTCCACATTCACTCTTAATGCTACCGCTTTGTGCCGACGATAAATCACTGGTAGATTCTCTGAGTTGACTTTCGCCACCAGATTTGTTATACAAAATTGAGGCAGAATCTTTCACTTGCACCTTCTCTTCATCTATTTTAACCACAGACACATGACTCGTGTCCAGGAGATGTAAATTATCGCCTGACACATCCAAACCAGAATCGTTTATAACGTAACTGGAATCTTCAATTAAAACCTCACTGTCGTCCAATTTTTTGGCATTCGATGGTTTGTCTCTAAATTCGTTAGGCGGCGGAAATTCCAAAGAGTCTAACGAGGGGCAGCATTCGTCATCTGTCGATGATTCGTTAACGTGAGTTTTGTTGGTTTCGTTTGAGACTATCACAACTTCACTGTTGGACGCACGAGGAGCTAAATTGTGCGTGTTGTCTACTAAAACAGGTGGGTGCGTTGTAACAACGGTCACCTAAAAATATGAAATTATTATTTATTTTATAATACATTTTTTCTTCTACACATACTTGACTGATGTTTGAAGCTAAACTGTTGGAGGGATCGGGTAAATCGGTGATAATGGTAACAGTTGAAGTGTTCAATTTGTTGCGCTCCATTTGAGGAGTCGAAACTACAACCAAATTTCCAACTTCTTCGGAACTGTTAACGACCACTCCATCCTTGCCAACTTTTTCGGCTGCTTTTTCACTTTGTGCCAATCCTTCAAATATATTTTTTATACTATTAAAAGATTTTGTACTGGAGTTGGCGTCTAAAGAGTCTGTCGATTTCAACTTGAAAGGTTCACTTTTTTCTTTTTTCTCACTTAAACTCGGGGGTAAAACGGGAGGAGGAGGTGGAAGAGGTACCGAAGACGCGGTTACTGTTATAGGACATATTTCAACTGGTGATGGTGAGCAAGGAGGAGTGATAGGAGAAGATGGGGGAGTTGGAAGCACCGGAAGTGGTATTACAGGTGGTGGTGCGACGGTTTTTTCCGTTACGCTGGAAGACTCGGGTACCGAAGGCGGCGGTAAAGGTGCGGGGCCTTTTTCTCTGGAAGAACGACGTTGACCTTCGTCTTTTTTGTCACCCTAAATAAATATTACAAAAATTTTAGCACATAGGCAACCAAATTGGATGTAAAAATAAAAAAAACCTTTCTAACCTTTTTATCCGCTTCGGCTCCACTAATAGGAGATTCCGGATCTTTTTTCAATTTCTTACATTCAACATCTTCGGCTTCAATTTCTCGTTTAGCAGTGGGCTCAGCTTGATTTGCTAAATTAAGATCGAACTCAAATAACTCAAAAAAAAACACCTCTAACTAAGACTTACGTTTTTCAGCATCTGTACTTCGTACAGAAGTTGAATCTTCTTCGATGTCTAGTGGAACATTGGTTGTTCGTTCCTGAAAATCAAATCACTCTTACACCACACAGTTACAAAAAAAAATAAAAAAACCTTTCTATAATAATGTAATGCTAGAACCCCTTACCTTTGCTGGTATTGGAGACTGCGGAGGATCAGGAGAGCCGCATGTACAACAAATATGTCGTGATAATATAAATTAAATTTTACCTCAAATATTTTAAGCAGAAAAAAAGAGAAAATATTTTGATCTCAAAAACCGCACTTACCAATTCTTTGATAGATTTCCTTATTTTTACGATGCTTCCTACCTCTCTAAGCATGAAAGCATTTAAATACACGCACATTAAGGACTTGAGTAAAAAAATAAAATTAGACCTACCTCTGGATCGTCATCGGTTAAATCTTCTTCCACTACTTCCGCCTTATATTCCAAAAGCAAGTCTCTGATTGATTTAGAATCCAAGGTGCAGTTTATAAACGGGTGCTTCAATAAATCATCACAAGTGGGTCGCTTTTGCGGGTCTTTTATCAAACATTTACCAATAAAATCGTTAAAATCCTTGGACCATTTGGAAGGCTGTTCGAGTTTTGGGGGATCGGATTTTTGAATTTTTAACAATACTCTCATGGGTGACATTTCGTGATTGGGTGGTTCCATTTGTGCGAATTCTATTAGAGTGATGCCCATCGACCAAATGTCGACTTTCAAATCGTATGGGTTGTCACGGAATGTTTCGCACAAAACCACTTCGGGTGCCATCCAATAAGGTGTTCCAATGAAAGTGTCGTGCTTTTGGAGCGTCGATTTGTTTTTTGCAGAAACGCCAAAATCGGCTAAAAAATATATTTTGTTAAAATTAGAAAGAAAGAAAATAGAATAAATTTTAAGTGACATAAATACGAAGCCCTTGGTTTATTGCAATTTAAGTAAAACCTAGAAATATTAGTTTCAACTTTCTATGGATTTTTTTATCCTGTTAACTACTTCTAGAAGGAGGCAGCCTTTGAAATGCAAAGTAAGTTGATATAATTCAGAATTTATAAAATATATTAGTAATTCAAAAATTTCCTGTTTTGAGCATAATAATTTAATAATTAATCACAAACTTTTCCCATTATGGTCATAACAACGCTTCGAGGTAAAATTCTTGAAATAAATCAAATTTTTTGAATATATTTTAGTTGACAATTAAGAGAAATTTAGTTGAAAACATTTCAATTGACCTAAAACCTAAACTAAACTAATATTGGTAATTCAATTGCATCCGCCCAATACTATGTGAGATGAATCATGAATAATTAAAATCTTAATTTTTATTAATAACATCAATTTAAATATTTTTAGACAGGATGCATATTAATGAGGACTTACACAAAACATTTATGTTTGTTTTATAAAAATTATGGTGTTTAAAAACAAGTCGTTAATATTGTTAAAAACATTTCCTACATTAACGATGCTATTAAAAAAAAATCGATGTTTACGTGATTTCATCATTATTCGATTGTAAATAAGTTTTTATAAGTAGACAACAGAGGTTGTAGTAGAAAAGTACTAACGTCCCGTATTCATATCGACACCTCCTACGTTAACTGTCGTAACCCACAAAATCCCAATTTTTACTTTTTTGTAGAAATTGACTGTACTATACCTAATCTTAATGTTACAAAAGCTAACGTTGCAAAAATTATACCGATTCATTTTTAATTTCAATAATATACATTGACATGCCCATTTAAGAGCACACACATTACAAACTTTAAAATGCTCTCCTGTAAAATTACGCTTTTGAAGACACGATAGTTTACGTAGGAGGTATCGATATACAAGTGAATACTAATACTAAGAGTCAAAGTACATTTTAAGATCACATAGATCAGGGCAGTCTAATACTTTCATATACCTAGGCTACAGCCCAAATAAATGTTTAAAAATTTCAATCTTGAATAGACTAAAATAAAAAGTCACAAACATGAACAAGAACGAGTAAATCTTTCAAGCAAAGTGATAAAACTTCTGAAGAACTCTTACGAAAAAAATGCCAAACAAGTTTTTTCGATCGAAAAACTAGCAATGGACATATCTACTGCTATGGGTGCAAACTTTTCTCCCGAACATCTTCACAGTTTACTTATGGTGGTTATTGTGACTGGAAAAATGCTGTTGCACGTCTGCTGGAATACGAAACTTCTAGAAACCACCTGAATGCTCTTCCAATTCATTTGGGTCATCAAAAAATGGTAATTATCTAGAACTACTGGAGCTTATAGCAGAGTAAAGGTAGGCGTTCACTTATCCGCATCGTCGTCACCGTCCGCATCGGACGAATTTTCGTGTTAAGGTGAGCCTGTGTAGAACGATACGATGTAATGAACGCTGGCTCATTTAAAATAATGCAAAGCAACTGAAAATGCGATGACGGCGTTGCTGGCGGTGAGGTCGATGCGGACAAGTGAACGCTTACCTTAAGAGTATGACGACTTTTTAAGCAAACACATAAAAAACTATGGAAACCATGGAAGTGGTCACGCAAACTAAATAGAAGAAACCCATGCATCCCATTGCTCGGTAATATTTGAACCAAGATTAGTTGCCTTGTATTACAACACTAATAAGAACCAATCCAATTAAACAGGATTCCTATTGCATTTTCTAAAAGAAATTCTCTCTTTTGTAAGCTTTCCCTGATTAAAATTAAAAATCTTCCTTGACATTGCGAAACTTGATAAATTATAAAATTAAATGTCGATCAAATAAAGAAAATACGTCCGCATTAATTTGAATAAATCAAAAAAAGTTTTTATTTTAAGTTTGATATATCTAATACAGAATATTTATAACTCCAATAGGGGCTACGTGAGGGTGGATAACGATTTATCGAATAGCTTCCAAATAGAAAATGGAGTAAGGTAGGGATGCATCCTTCAATTATATGGGGAATGGATAATTAAAAAAGCACCAGAGGACTACGAAGCGGGACCACCCATAGGAGGTAAAAGAGTATCTAACCTAAGGTACACGAATGACACGATCATCCGTGATGATGATGAAATGAAGAAATGACTGAGTTCCTGTGACGAATAGAACAAGAAAGTGCAAGAGACGGTCTGAAACTTAATCGATCCAAATATGCGCTGTTGGTTATCGACCGAGCAAAGACTCTACCACCCCAGCTAACTACTATTGGAGATATTCAAAGAAAACGCGAAATTGTGTACCTTGGAGCGCGCATATCGGATATGGGGGTTTCCGAAGGTGAAATTAGAAGGGGAATCGGAATATGATGATATGGAAAGATCATCATATCGAAAAACATTTCAATGAGGCTGAACGAGACACCGGTATTCATTATCGCCACATACGGATGTGAGACCTTGAAAGGTGAAAGCCACATGCCTAAAGAGGATAGAGGCCTTTGAGATGACATGTTATAGAAGAATGAATCACATCCCTTGGACAGCCCGTAGGACAAATGCATCAATTCTATGTGAGCTAAAAATAGAAGCTACAAAGCAGCTACTACCAACAACTCAGAGACGCATAATGGGTTTCTTCAGACATCATTAGATGAGATGGAATGGAGAAGCTCGTCATACAAGGAAAAGTCGTTTACGCACCGTGGTGTCAAATTAATTTACACAGATCACGACGTTCGAAATCGAACAACAACAAAGAAAAAGAAGAATTCAAAACTTTCCCTACTGTTCCAGAAAAGTGGGAACCTCTTAAGTTTATAGTATACAAGAGTTTGTAAGTTCAGATTTTATAATTACTGATTGCTTCTTGAAAGCTCTTACAATACAATAAAACCATTCTCTTAAAACAAACCATACTCATTCTTAAGGGCACAGAAGGTGAAGGGGGTCGGGTAGTGCGATAACCTACATTTTAAGAACTGATATTTTAATTTTTGACTTTAACGATACTGTCGGCGATATGTCATCCAAAGTGAATACCTTAATTTATTATATTCACTTTAAGTTCCATATATAAAAAAGTACTATAGGTAGGGGGTAAATAATGAAAGTTTAATGAAATTATGATGCCATTTAACAGCTTGAAAATACAAAATTTCGAGTCACGCATCGTAAGAAAGGTAAAATAATATTTCTAGGATGTAGTGATTCAAATAAAAGCACAAAGTGGTAGATTAATGATAAGCAAATAAATGAGGTTAAGAGTGACTCACCTAATTTAACACCACCATCCATGGTTAACAGTACATTTCCAGCCTTAATATCTCGATGAATTACATGCACTTTATGCAAAAACTGAAGTCCTTCCGTCATACTTTGGCACACGTAAGCAATTTGAGATTCGTTTAACGGTTTTTCGAGTTCTGTCATAATACTATCAACAGCTCCACCGTTACAATACTCGATCAACATCCACAGCTGCTGTTCCTTCTGAAACGCCTCGATGAGTTCCACGACATTTGGATGTTTACACTCGGATAAAATATCAATTTCCACCATAAAATCAGATAAATCTTCTTCTCCATCCAACCGACACATCTTGGCAGCAGCAAGCAAACCATTATGTTTGTGTTGGGCCTTGTAAACTTTACCGTAAGCGCCGTCGCCTAATTCGCCAATCAAGTCCCAAAACTCTTCGGGATCACATTCCATCCGAACATTATTGAAAACTTTCTTCTTTTTGGCATCGTTGCCGCCGAAATGCAGCGCTTTTTTTATGTTAGTAAAAAACGACATTATCACATTTGATTACAATCACTTTACAGCAAAAACTCTTCCAGCATATTGCGCTTCCTTTCAGTTTTATCTATAAAAAAGGTGACATCATCTACGTGTGTGTTCAAATATCAAAAAAATCAAAAATTTTCGTCCAGCACAGTTGACACAAATTAAATTATCAAACAGGTAGGCAGACCAAGTAAATTTTGATCTGTGTCAATCATTTACTCAAGTTTAATTTTGACCTTTTGACAGATCAACGAAATCGGGATTTAAGGAATTATAAAATACGGGAATAAATTTAAAGTACAAATGTACTTAAATCGGACTGGTTTATTGGTGAAAGGACTGAACGAACACGGTTGTCAAAAATAACCTAAATAATATTTTACGTACGGAAAATCAACTACCAGTCACCATCCAATATTAGTTTCGACACACTAGCGAAGATAATCACAATTAATTTAATCTTTTAATCACATTTTTGCATTATTTCATCTGTACTCGAAACGGTCAGCCATGCCAATTTTCCCTTAACAGATCCCCGTGACCCCCGCGCTGCACCACGCCTGAAAGTGACATCACGGATAGCGCATGCCATCACATCAACTTTTCAAAAAATTTTATTACTTAAAAACACTTCTTATCTCATATTACGGAATTATTATTATTACAAATTCTGTTTATTTATCAATTTGAACAATTATAAACTTGATGTGTTGAACAAACAAATAACGTGATTTGTTTGCTTGGCCCATTTTTTTTTTGTATTAAAAAAACCTATTGATTCTGTTCTGAAGGTTAATTAAATATAATTTGAATACCCTCTCGACAGTAGTTTAATTTTATCAATCAATAATCAGCTACTTTCTTAATAAATTTACGAAACACCGTATACAAGTTGAAAGTACGGGAGTAGCGCCATCTGCACATAAAATATTTTACAGAAACGTCAAAACAAAATAACCTAGAAATGTTTTAAAATATTATTACCTGACTTAGAAAATAAACGTTTAATTGATTTTTACACAATTTTAACCGGAATGGCACAACCGCCGCCAGCTCGACATCTCTTTCGAATAATTTGGAAAAATTTTATAAATTCGTTGAAACCGCGCCAATTTATTGGCGACTTAAAGGGTTCCGATTATTTCGGTAACAAATATTACGAAATTCCTGCTGACTCTTCGCGGGGTAAAACAAAATCTTCCCGATGGTTCACACCACCTGAAAAGGAGAATTTCGAGCAAGAAATGCCTGCCGAATGGGAGTCGTGGTTGCGTTTCCGTAGGAAACATCCTCCCTCCGAAGAGGAAGTTATGAAAAATTTAGCGATAATCCAAATGAAAAGACGTAATGCCGCTGCAGTTAGTAAGAAGTCGGGGAAACCTACTCCGTTGGAAAAAGGTATGGAGACTTTTCCTGCTAGACCCGAATATGAAATCATGCCAGGCAAACCTCAAAAGTAAAATTATGTAATTAGTAAATTGTAGGATTGTAAAATAAATTAATTTTTGATCTACAAGGGGTTGTTATTTCAAGAGTGCTGAGGAATAATAGCTTAAATAATGTTTAGTATACCTAAACAGGTTGGAATCTTCTTTGCTAAATCTGAAATAAGAAGGAAAAAAATTACAAAAGTAATTTGTAAATAATTTAATGAATTTATTCAATATTTTCGAGTATTTTAACCTAGGAAGGTGGCCATGTACCCTAGGATTTACTTTACTTTAAATTACGACACTTCGTATTTAAGTCCTTCTGCCAAAATGTTTAAAATTAAATCAACCTTAAAGTAAATTGTATGCTACTTTTCGTCATTTTATTTACAAATGTAAAAATCTTTTATAACAAAAAAGAAAATAGAATATAAAATTGTACATGTTGCAGTTAAATAAAGACAAAAAAACATTAAAATGTAATTAATATAATTTAGCGTTATTAATTTAAAAAAATTAATGAACAATAATTATGTTTTCATTTAACTAAGAAGCAGATTTAAAATTAACCCGAGAGGTCGCTGTGATCAAACAGCGTTGGATCGTATAAGGCTGCTTGTACCATTCGTCCGGCAAAATACCTACCATTAAGAGCGTCTCTCGCCTTTTCGGCTTCTAAAAACAAAATCGTCAAAACATGAAAAAGAAAAAGAAAATAAAAATGAATTACCTTTCGTTTCCGTAAATTCTACAAATATTTTCACAATGATTTCGGCATCGTCATCATCTTCAGATTGCTTTTCGTTATAAATTATGACACGTTCAACATCGCCAAATTTCCTGCACTCTTCTTGAATTTCCTCTTGGAGAGTTTCGTCCACGTCTTCGGGGCCGACCATGTTTCTCAGTATGACGACTTTGGATTCGACTTTACGCATCAGCTTTTGCATGACAAGGTGTCGGGCGTTTTGGCCTTTAATGGACATGTTCTCTTGTTGTTGTAACGTTTGAGGTTCGTTTTGGTCTAAGAGTTTCTTTTGCAATTCTTCTTGTTGTTTCATTTGAGCTTCCTGGGCCTTTTTCATTGCTTCTTTTGCGGGATTCACAATAGGTGGTGGCGGTTCCAGTGAAGTGGGATTAATCATCATGGGAGGAGGAATACTGTTTACATTTGCGGGGGGTGGTGGGACCGTGCTTATGATGGGAGTTACTAAGGTTGGTTGGGCTAGAGTTTGGGGTGGTAGCTGAGGTATGGCCAGACCTGGCGGTGGCAATACGGATGGAGGGTTTTGCACGACAGGAATCGACGGTTGACTCAAATTTGATAATCCAAGCGCTACCGCGTTGCTGGCCACAGCGTCCATCGCCTGGATCTTTGCAGTAGCCGCGGCGGCGGCCACGGCTGCCGCAGTCGGCATCACGCTCGATCCCGTTGAGGGACCCATGAGAGCGTTCGGAGGCGTGATAGCACGTCCCACTCGTAAATACTGACCGCCCAGATCAAACAAGTTCATACTTGCGATCGCCTCGTTTGCTGCTTGGCCAGTTTCGTACTCGATAAAACCGTATCCTTTGTGTTTCAACGCCGAACTGCCCTGCGCGAGTTTGCAGTAAATTATTGGACCAAACGCCTCGAAGACGCTGAAAATGTCGAATTAAAAACGAATTCTGGAAAACCAAAACAAACCAAACCTTTTTATATCATCTTCCGTCAAGTCGGGATGAATAGAAGCCACGTAAATTCGATTGTAACTCTTAGCTTCTTCTTGTATTTCGTCGATTACGGTTTGAGCTTGGGGCATATTGCTAGGTCGTCCGACCACCTTAATGTTTCGTCCACCTATCATAACTCCGTTCATTTGTTCGAGCGCTAACTGCGCCGCTTCTGGTATTTCGTATTCCACAAAAGCAAATCCTTTGTGTTTTTGAGTGACCGGGTCCCACGACATATTTATCGATTTGATCGGTCCAAACGGCAAAAACGCTTGGCGAATTGTGTCTTCCTTCAACTCAAAACTAATACTTCCGACATACACCCTAGCAAAAAGCAATAACAATGTTACATTAAAAAAAAAAAATAAAACAAAACAAAATAATTGCTAATAATTTTCCATCAAAATTTAAATTTCTGTTTTAAAGAAAATAAAGATTTAAATTTGACCCGGTTTAGTCAGATCTTATCAGCAAAGAATCACAAGTCGGAGAAAATCTTAATAATCTCGACAACTTCTAAATTTTTAGTTTGTCATCACACTAAATCGGTAGGTAACATGCAAGTAAAAGGCAGAAAAATTGTAGCACGTTACGTTTAGAAAGGTTAAAAGAAACACAAGAATGTTAGTTATTCTATCAGTAAGGTGTTACAAGAATATTAAATTAACGCTAACCTGCACATAAGGGCGAGAGCCTGTTGCCGTTGAACCTGAGTCCTCTGACTTTCCATTTGCTGGAACAGAGGACAATTACCACGTCACAAGAAGTTACAAATCAATTTTGGGGGCGAGCTCTCGCCCCCTGTGCGGGCGCGTGTATCTAACTACTACGCACCACTAACCTGCACATTAAAACTAAAACTTGATGTCTCTGGAAGGTCTTATTTTTCTGTGAAGAAATTGTGATTATTATTTTTACTATTTGTAACGCTTCTGACACGTTACAACAAAAAGAATCATCTTGAACATCTAATAAATAAAAAATTAAAATTCAAAACAAAAAAGACCGTAAATATCAACTCCTCGAATGCAAATTCACTGGAGAAGCTTCAGAAATAATATGTCACATTTATGAAAAACTTAATCAAAATTAAATTATAATTAAGAATTCTTCATACGGTGAACTAAAAGATATATAAAATACGTGCACGGTAACTGATCAATATAACATACGTGCTGTTTGTGTGCTAGAGTTTGCTTCATGAGGACCATCTTGATGCTCTGTTCCATGGCGTACTTTTTCGCCCGGTTCACCGCATCGCTCTGACTGGACGATAATTTCGCTAAAGCACCACCTAGGATGCCTGCTATTGTGCTGCTTCTCGCTCCAGGTCCTACAAACATAACAAATTTCCAAAACAAAATTTCAGAAGTCAAAAACCAAAACTTACCCGTTATAACTTCACCGGTTTGCATTAGATCACTAAAAGTATCATCTGCGTCGCCCAAATCTATAACAAAATAAAATTTAAAGCAAATGAGCCGCAATTCGCAGGAAAAAATACAATTTTATGGTACAATTACGTTGCAAAGTTGTTGAAACGTAAAAAACCGTCGTAATTTCACAATCCTTCCTAGGTCCGTGTCACTAACCCCACTTGCTTTCCTTTTAAACGAAATTGGCGTCAATCGTTTGGTCTCAACGGTTGCAAAACTATTAGCAAAAACTGATTGGGTTGTACTTACTCCCTGGGAAATCATTGAAATTCTTTAGATTGAAACTTAAGAAATAAACACGTTTGAAAGCCTGTGCAGAACCCCAGACTCTAATCCCTGAAAAATTGGAAATAAGTGGGATTCCAGACCATAGCCCCATCCTCCCCAAAATTCCGAGAACTGTATCTCACCTAGGGACAGAGTGACAAACATTTTCTAAGTGCCGTAACCGTTCTACCATCGGATAATTTGACTTGGAATGAATCTTTTGTAAGCATTATGATAACGAGAGCAAAGAGGTATATCCTCCCAGAAGTATTTTCTGAATAACTACGCCGTTTGAAACGCAAACAATTGACAGGAAATTTAATTAAAAATATTGCAAGGGGGGCAGGGTGACATGGACCTAACCTTGTCGAATAAATTCAAAAAATTTATACTACAAAAAAAAAATTGGGAAATTCGAATTTTCTCATGATATTCTAAAAATATAGGGAAAAATTTTCCTTACATGTTGCCATTAATTTAAATATAAAAATTATGCAAAATACTTATTTAGAATTTATAAATCAAATAACCCATAAGTAAAAATAAAACAGCTGAATCAATCAATCTTTAGAGCGAGTTTTGGTCAATCTCAAGTAGAGCACGACACACAGGACTCTACACCGTGTGCTGCCAAGCGATAGCTTGCACCTATTTGCATCTGGAAAAATAAAAGAAAAGTAGCTTTGTCTAAACACAAACCCCCCTCTTTCACTTTGGAAAAAATGAAAAAGTATAAAATGTTTTTTATTTAAGAAAACAAACCTCGAATTCTTAATTATTTTCCTGACAGTTACGAGTACAATAATTGACGGCGACAAATTTAGAATTCGAAGCAAGTTTGACTACCTTCATGTAGCCTGAGTAAACAAAATTTCGATACAATAAAAAACTGATTAAATTTGATACTCAAACTCATAAAAGGTCGTTTTGTTAAGATTCCTACCATGTAACCGTGACGGAAACGGTTACAGCATAATCGGGCTTGTGCAACTCCACACGTGGTAAACGAGCCAAGTGATCTCAATTCTGGAACATCGCAAGCAGACCGAAACATCGCACATTAGTATGAAGGCCGGTAGTTGGTAGTTTTTTAAACTCTTTTATGAAATTTTAAAAT
Organism: Cantharis nigra; assembly: GCA_958510845.1. Taxonomy (NCBI): domain Eukaryota; kingdom Metazoa; phylum Arthropoda; class Insecta; order Coleoptera; family Cantharidae; genus Cantharis; species Cantharis nigra. The sequence continues at coordinate 43,257,698 of OY294030.1, read as the reverse complement.
TAAAAAAATACTTACCTCCTGTCCTACGTTTCGTGGGAGGCTCTTCCGTCCCCGGCACAGGCGGCTCCGGATCCTCTGTGTTTTCTACGTGCATTTCGTATGATTTCTAAAAGTTTTTAAATTACATCGGCTGTTCGGCTAGCGCGGTTAGGGGCGTCGCAAAAACTTACGTTATTCGATCCTAATCCGTTTAAGTTTAAATGTTCCTGTTGAAATGTGGTCATCATCGCTTTACACTAAACTAAAACATACATTTAACATAACCTTTTGATTATTTGCTTATAAAATAAATATTATAAACTTGGACAGTTTCGTTGAAATCACGAAATGGCGACAACAAACTGGAACTCTAGAAAAATCGATACCACCGGAGCTGCTGTTTCCATCTACCGCTTTAATTTTAAACTACACTTAAAAACTGCAAACACGCTGATTTGAAATCATTTGAAATGTTACAAATCGAGTTCATTTCGTTTCGCAAAATTATCGAAAAATTAATTGTTATTAACAATAGTTTTAAATTAATTAATTAATAATTTACGTACTCTTTTCGTGTATTTCGTTATTACCGATAGTACCTAGTTACGCCACTGCCTTTCCATCAGTAAATAATTTATTCTAACCTCACATTCAATTCAAATTTCTAGAAGTTTTGAAGGTAGTGCCAATAAATTGGGAATAGGAATACCTGGGAACTCCTCAGGTGCAGAATTTCTGTCGAAACTGCTAAGCACCAACCTTGCATTTTTGAAAGAATCCTTAACGGAGGCACCTTTGGTTTCGGTTGTTAGTTATACCATAATTACCAGATAAGCAGCAGTTGGATAATTTTATTGATAAGTTGCACCAAGACATGGATAATGCTTTGGGTAATTTTTATTTACACCTTGGAAAGTGCTTAAAATCCAAACGAGAAGAAATTTGGACGAATGCAATCTTGAACGATCGAGACATTGCAGGCATAGAGCTTTGATGGAAAACTATTTATTTGTTTATCGGTACAAGAAATGCCTAGAGCATAATCCTGCTTGATGTTGCTAGCAACCAACTTGCGAGTTAAAATAGAATTAACGAAATGACAAAATCTAGCGAACCTTCCATTGGAAGTGTAAGACAAAGGACAGAGAAAATTAAAAACAAGAAGGGGCTAAAAATAGGTAAAAAATTAATACAATTATTACACAAAAAACCATTTGCCTGCCTGCCTCATACATAGTTCGGACATTCCACGTCCCTATTCTCATGTTCAACTCAGAGATTCTTAGCACCCCCTGACCATTTAAGGTCTGCCGGGGACTACGGGCCAAATTTTTATTGTTTAATTTTTGCTTGATGTAATAATCGAATGACAATAAATTGGGATGCCTCTGGTTAACATAAACTTTGACAGGCCCTTGAGATTGTAGATCCAATTTCCGACTATTCATAAATTATTTGAGCCGTATTTAGTATGAACTAATTGCTGAATTATAATTCGGTTACAATTAAATTAAATTAATCAAATTTTTCACGTTGAAAAGGTAGAAAAATATCAATCGTATATGAAAAAATGGCAAATACTGAAGCTGTCGAGAATTTTATTTCCTACAAGTTTCTTAATGATACCCGGATGCTCCAACCTTAGGTAATATTTTATTTATTTATTGCAAACAGTTTTAAACTTTTATTTCATCTAACACATAAATCACTGATACCTACACCAAAATAATGTCAACTTATTTTAATGTTATCTATTTTTTTTGTTCAAATAAAAATTATCTTATTATAAATATCAGCAACCATCCATTACGTGCGCGTTTCAAATTTTAATTTTATTCCATTGTTTGTTCTAATTACTATATCGATGACTAAATCGATTTTGTCTGGAAAATCTATAGGAGTCAATTTGAAATTCATCAGAATTTTAGCTATAACTATTTTCAGTTCTAAAATAGCAAATTTTTGCCCTAAAAATAATAAAATTATGATTTTTGGTCGTTGGTTTTTAAGAAACTTACCAATGCAGTTTCTGGGACCGGCACTAAACGGAATATACGCAAACGGATGTCGTTTTATGCAGTTCTCTGGTAAAAATCTATCTGGATCAAATTTATGTGGATCGGGATAAATGTCCGGGTTGCGATGTAAGTCATAAATTAAAAGATTTATGGTAGATCCCTTTGGTATAACATATCCCGAATGCGTGGTAAATGTTTCACTTACTATTCTCGATATGAGAGGAACACTGGGAAATAATCTCAAGGATTCTTTTAAAACCATTTCTAAGTACTTGAGATTTTTAATTTTTTCAAATAATGTTGTTTCTTTGTCGTTGCATAATACTTCATTTAATTCGGCTACCACTTTTTCCTAAACGTCAAATTTCAGATGATGCTAATAAATATAAAAATAATATAATAAACTTGCCTGAACATTTGGATGACATGCCAATAGCATCAGAGTGAAACAGATTGACATTGCGGTTGTGTCGTGACCCTATTGAAGAAATAAGGTAAGATTGCTGTTCGCAAATATTTTTATTCTAAAGGTTTTACCTCAAACATAAACGTATCTACTTCTTCTCTGATACCATCTTCCTCAATGGGAACTCCGGAATTTTGAGCAGAAATTAAGAGATCCAACATTGCTAACTTTTTTTTGCTTGATATGGAGTCATCAAAATCATCGTCTGTTACACCATTAAACTGTTTAGTGCGAGTTCTAATAACTTTTTTTGAAAATGCATGTAAAATACTGGCCAGTTTATCAGTTTGACGTTTTGTATTAGATAAGGAATACAGTATACCATTATACAACCATGGACTTATGGTGCGGTGAACTACTAATTCGCCCATTCTGAAATGAAATAGTTTTAAATTAAATCTTAATGGAATAGATAATATTGCAGAAAATGCCTAGGTACTTATTAATTGCGTTTCGGTATTCATCGTGTTTTTTGTCTTCCGATTTTAATTGTGTTCCCATTGCTGTTTCTGAAATTGAGATATTTAATACAAATTATTTTATAGACTTGTACTACCAACCGCAAACGGAATCCAATGTAAATTTGGTGATGAAAGGTATAACATCTGTGTAAGACTTATGGCACTCTCCACGAAGTCGTTCTATAAGCTGATCGCCATGGTTTTCAAAGATTTCGGTAAATTGTTTTAAAACGTTGAAATGAAAAGCAGGTGTTAAAAGCTTTCGCCTTAATTTCCATTTTTGACCTGATGGGAAACGACAAGAATTAATAATGGAACTGAAATGAAGGAAGTTTTCTTTACCGTCACTAATTAACAATCCAGTTCCTAGCCAAGATATCAAACTGTCATAAAGCATACTTTTCTCCATATGCTTCGTACTCGATATTAAAATCTTCAACATGTTTAAATTTAAACTATAATTATTTTGATTGCATTTTTAAAATTTTTACCTCTGCATCTTCTGGAGACATAAAAAATATTGCGGGCATATAGGCACTCCATATCTTAAAAATCGGATAATACTCTTTAGAGAATCTTCGTATGGTAAGCCATAAGTCGACTGTCAAAGAAATGAGAACCGAATAAGAATTGATTTAAAAAAATATGCTGTACTTACGCGAACCGCGACTTATATCCAATAAATTTCCAATCACGGGCAGAGTCGGCGGACCAGGTATTTTATTAATTAAATTAACCATTTTTCGTCTTTCAATAATCCAGTAGATCAAGATTATTGATGCTATCGCTAATATTAAATACAAAGCAAAGAAGAACAACATTTTAATTTTCGACAACTTTTGCAAGACCGCTTTTATTAAATAAGCTTAATTTCACATTTTCAGCCAGATAAGTAAGAGTTTTTCTTACTAATTTAACAAACAATTTCTTAATACTTGACCCTTTCAAAAAAATTGTTTATAAATATTGATTAAAAAAGTTTTTAATTCCAGAGGCGGATTGACGAAGCGGCTGTTCAAAACGAAGTATGCCATTTTGGATCCAGAATACCAATATGCCATTTACATTAAAATTTAATATTTCCTAATTATAGAAATTTGTTATGCTTTTCCGGGAAATCTTCCATAAGAATTTTTTTCTCAATCCGCTTCTGACTTCCAAACTATTATTGAGGATGGAGCGATTAAATTTAATTATTAATGTTGAGAGTCTGCCAAAACAAAATAAAGGTGATGTTTTGTTGATATTTTTATCAGGCGTGATTATTTTTTTATGAAGCACAGAAAATGCGTCATATTGTTCAAAATAATAATTAATTATGTTATCAGTTTTTTTTTTTAATTTTAAAACTAGATTTTTGTGGTTTTAAATATCTAAATTTAAATTTTTATGAAGATATTGAAGAACAAATAAAATCAAAGAAGATATTATATCAAAAATTTCTTTAAAAGAATGATACCAAATCCAAAGAAGAATGGTAAAGAACCAAGTCATACATAAGAAAAACCTAAACTAATCGAATTGGTAATCGAACCTCGGAAGCTTGGAAAACAATAAAGTCTGTAAGAACATCTAGTAAGTCAAGGATTAACTTGGGAGGTATCAGAAAAAAGGAATGGTTGCAAGAAACAAGACCGGCATTTATAAATCAACAACAACGATAAGATATATCACAAGTTGAAGGTTGAACAAGTTCAAGAAGCAATAGTGGCAACTTAATGTAAAGAAATCACCGGGACCAGAGGAATACATCCAGAATTTCTAAGAATCAGGCCACAGAAGCAAATAGAAATGCTAAGAGATCTATACGAAAGATGCCTAAATGGAGAGATGATTCCAAAAGAATGGAGAACCTCATTTATATAACAACTATATACGAAAAAAAGGTTCGAAAGAACAAATAATTATAGAGGTATCCCAACAATAGAAGAATTCTTAGAAGAAGATATTAAAAATGATCAACCCGAGGAACAAGCAGGGTTCAGAGCTAGAAGATCTACAATTGACAACTTGTTTACTATAAAAATTGCCCTAAATAAACGAATGCAGAGAAATCAAGAAACACACTTAGCCTTAATTGACTTAGAAGAGGCATACGATAGCATACCAATATCACAGCTATTGAGAGAAATGCGGAAGCTAAAAATATGACCAACTTTAGTTAGAGCTATTCATTAATATCATAGAGAATATACAAAGGGCTAAGACAAGGATGTCCGTTATCACCCACTCTATTCAAAATTTATCTAAACAAAATCCTACAATGATGGACGAAGAAGTGGAGAAGTATGAGACTGCGAGTCTCATAAGTATGGAGACGACATACTTTATACTCTTTTTTTACAGACGATCAGGTTGTGCTAGCGGAAGATGAACAAGATCTTAGTTATATGATTAGAAAACTACATGAGGAATATACAAAATCAGAACTACAATGAATTTAAGTGAAAGAGACAAAATAAAGAATCTACAAATTTATAGTCCGAAGACTGATGATGTACGGCGCGAAAGTGTGGGATTTCAATGCAATCGATAAACGAAAATTGCTAGCCACAGAAATGGATTACCCGAGAAGAAGTTGTAGAAGATCTAGACTGGAAAGAATAAGAAATCAAATTATAAGAAGAAACGTGAATATGAAGATCGACATAGCGGAAAAACTTCAAAAACTACAACCGACATGGTTCGGACATACAAAATCAATGGGAGAAAATAGATGGCCACGAAAAGTGTTACAATGGAACGGAGGAAGAGATGATGGCCTAGGAGAAGCTGGAGAGACGATGTAGATGACGCGATGACTTCCACAAATATAGAAGAAGAGTTATGCTAAGATAGAAAGGGATGGAAACTATGAACGGAGAGGCAGTCCCGAGCGTAGTAGAAGATCTGTACATATACTGCACGGAGTGGTTCAAGGCCCACTTTGCACTGAAGCTCTAGGCTTATTGTAACCTGTTTGATCCATTGAGTTGTTACGGAAAGTTATTAGTATTTCGATCCAGCTTGATGTTCGCCAGAGGGCCGAGTTAAGAAAGTCTGCCGAGTCCGAGCTTTGAACCCAGTATCTCCGCTCATAACTTCAACTAGCGATCATACCAAGCCACCGCTGTGGTCTTGACACAACTTGTGTTGTGAAGCGATAGCTTCCACCTATTCGCATCTGGAAAAATAAAAAGGCATTTCGGCAGATTACGGCCATGGTATTGCTACTTGCAGCACATAGAATTTTTATTTTTATGATAATTTTTATTCACCAGATAAAAAATATCTAATCCTCTTTTTGGAACTTTGAAGAAAACCAAACTTTCAGAACTTGGACTGGCAACACCTGGTTACGCCACTGCCCAGTAGATAATTCTAACCTCGAATTTTAACTTCAATTCTTTAATTTAAATTTGAGTAAAAATGGTAATTTCTATAGGTTTTGAAGGCAGTGCCAATAAATTGGGCATAGGAATAATAAACGATGGTGTAGTTTTATCAAATTGTCGGAGGACGTACATAACTCCTCCAGGTGCAGGTTTTTTGCCGAAGGAAACTGCTCAACACCATCGTGAAAACATCCTCGCACTTTTGAAAGAATCTTTAACGGAGGCCAAAATCGACACCAAAGATATCGATGTAGTTTGTTACACCAAAGGTCCTGGTATGGGGGCACCTTTAGCTTCGGTTGCTGTCGTAGCTCGAACTTTGGCACAGCTATGGAATAAACCCTTGCTGGGTGTTAATCACTGCATAGGTCGTAAGTACCCCGCTAAATCTATTCAAACATTTATTTTAAAGAACCCTCGTTTTAGATATCGAAATGGGAAGACTAATAACAGGAGCTAAAAATCCAACAATTTTGTATGTCAGTGGCGGTAACACTCAAGTAATCGCTTATTCTCGAAAACGTTACAGAATAATGGGTGAAACAATTGACATAGCCGTTGGTAACTGCTTGGATCGCTTTGCTCGTATTTTAAACTTGTCGAACGCACCCAGTCCGGGATACAACATCGAACAATTAGCTAAAAATGGTAAAAAGTTTGTGACCCTTCCGTACTGTGTCAAAGGAATGGATGTTAGCTTTTCGGGAATTTTATCCTACATGGAAGAGAGAGCAAACAATTTGTTGGAGTCAGGTCACACGAAAGAAGATTTGTGTTTTTCTTTACAGGAGACTTTGTTTGCTATGCTGGTGGAAACTTCGGAGCGTGCTTTGGCGCACTGCAATTCCCAAGAGGTGTTGATTGTAGGCGGTGTTGGGTGCAATGAGCGGTTACAAGAAATGATGGGCATTATGTGTAAAGAAAGAGGCGCAACTCTGTTTGCAACTGACGAACGATTTTGTATCGACAACGGCGCTATGATTGCTTTTGCAGGTGAAGAAATGTTCAAAAGTGGGGTTCGAATGAAGTGGGAAGACTGCGACATCACGCAGCGATTTCGAACAGATGCGGTGGAAACGACGTGGAGGACCGATTGAAAATGTATTTTTAAATTTTAATTTTTTGTTATTAAAAGTATTTTTTACAAAAAAGTGGATGCGGAGCTTTATTTATTTTGACAGTTACCAATTACATAACCTCAATCCACTTGTCAATTTTAGTACTTTCAACGGTGACGTGTATCGTTTCACTTGAAAAATGTTAAAATATACTATTTTCACACTTTTAGCGGCCCTTTCGGTGCTTAATTACGCTTCCGCTTTATATTTCCACATAGGTGAGACCGAAAGAAAATGTTTTATTGAAGAAATTCCGGATGAAACAAACGTCATAGGTTGAGTATACAGACTGAATTAGAATGCTAACTGGCTAACGAAATTTTGTTGTTTAGTCAACTACAAGGTTGAACTGTACGATCCCCGTAGTGGTGGATTCATGCCATCGTCTCCTGGTATCGGAATGCACGTCGAGGTTCGAGATCCGGACGATAAATTGTTGTTATCCCGAGTGTATAGTTCCGAAGGTCGGATATCGTTTACGTCTCACACACCTGGAGAACACGTAATTTGTATTTATTCAAACAGCACAGCCTGGTTTAGTGGCTCTCAGTTGAGAGTTCACTTGGATATACAAGTCGGCGAACATGCGATTAATTACGGAGATGTCGTACAAAAAGAAAAGTTCACCGAGTTACAGTTACGAGTCAGGCAACTTTTAGATCAAGTCGAACAGATCACTAAGGAGCAAAATTATCAAAGAGTGAGACGTTTCCATTCTGGTTGTTTTAAATTTAATTTTATGATTTTTTAGTACCGAGAGGAGCGGTTTCGGCAAACAAGTGAAAGCACAAATTCTAGAGTATTATGGTGGTCAATCACACAAACTGCTGTGCTCTTGATAATGGGAGCTTGGCAGATGAAGCATCTTAAGGGTTTCTTTGAGGCTAAAAAATTAGTTTAAGTTAGCAGTAGTTTTTTTGTAAGTGGATGTTTGTAAAAAATAAAGAAAAACAAGGAAATCTTGTATAATAAAACCGACATCAGATATCAATTTCCTAAGCCCTAAGAAAAATCATTGCTTATTTTTAAATTAATTTTATTGAAAACCAATGCACTTATCTAAGTAATTTGAAAACAACTGTGGATTCGGAATGGGATACTTTCTTAGTATACTAAAGTCTTTCGATAAAACCTCTTGCAAACCATCACAAGTGCAATAATATAGGTAACCATCATCTTGCAGTTGCTGAGCGAGTTCCGTTTGATGATTATCCATCAAATCGGTATTAACGACCACGATCAAAGGTTTCCCAATGTGAAGAACCTGTAGACAGGAACCAGCTCCTGCATGACTAATAACTAAATCTGACTTTCTGATTTCTTTTTCAAAGTCTTCAAAATATCGGTTATAATGTAAGTTAATCTTGTCATGAGTTTTCGGTTCGTATTTGCCATTACCGGTTTGAAACTGCACTGCGGTGTACCCCAACTTGACCAAAATGTCCAACACACCTTTGTCAGAGACTGTTGAAACCAGTTTTTCAAACTTGGTCGTTCCGACCGTCACAAACACCCGTTTTACGCCTTTCATCATAAACTGTTTATTTTCTAGTGGAAAACGTCAAGAAGGGTAAACATTTTCATAACATAACCTCACAATTTTCATAACATAACCTTTCGTTACACACGCAAATTTCTGCCGAAATGGATGTCGAAATACGCCACATTGATAATTTGAGGGTAAATATTCATATTTAATTAAGATTATTGGAGATGTAACGTAATTTAATTTAGGGTAAGGGACTGTTTGCGAAGAAAAGTTTCCAATGCGGTAGCGTCATATTCGAGGAAGATCCGCTGGTCTGTTGTCAGTTCTCCTGGAATGCGGCGTACTCCTACAAAGCTTGTGATCACTGTTTGAGGTGAGTTTAAATTTTGAGTCGAAAAATTGGGTAACGGAACGTTTTAGGCCTTTAGAATCGGCGCAGGAGAACGCCAGGAGGCTCACTTCGAATCCCGAGTTAGTTTTACCCTATCCCGAATGTTGTACGACAAACAAAAGCGAGATAGTTGCCTGTGCAAGCTGTGGAGTGGAGTATTGCAGCCCTCGGTGCCAAGTGGATGCTTTTAATCAGTACCATCGAACTCTATGCGCTTTGAGTGCGAATAGGAGCAACGACAACTCATTGGATCAACTGAACGAAGCATGGAAGTAATAATGACCTGCAATACTTGATTTCTTTATTGATTGAAATTTTTATTTATAGGCAAATACATTATCCACCTGAAACCAGTTCTATCATGCTGATACCACGAATTTTGGCCACAATTCAACAATCGAGCAATATGGAAGAAATGAAGGCGAAGTTTTTGCAATTTACACATCGCACAATTAACGAGGATTCCGAACTGGCCCATAAATTGTTAGGCCAGAAATTTGCGAGTCAACTGAGTTTACTGCAGAATTTATTGGCAACTTCAATGCCTCATGGTGGAGTAGAACAATTCTTGACGATGGAAGGGTTTCAGAGTTTGTTAGCCTTGATAGGGACCAACGGGCAAGGCGTTGGTACTAGTGCGGTGAGTCAGTGGGTCACTAAAAGTTGTGAATTACCTCTACCAGATGCAGACAAGCAGCAGCTAGATGATTTCATTGATAAGTTGTACCAAGACATGGATAATGCTTCGGGTAATTTTCTAAACAACGAAGGGATTGCACTTTACACCTTGCAAAGTGCTTGCAATCATAACTGCGTTCCAAATGCAGAACCGACGTTTTTGAACAATAACAGCCAGCTTTCGTTGGTTGCCTTAAGAGACATTCAAGCTGGAGAAGAAATTTGTATAAGTTACTTGGACGAATGCAATCTTGAACGCTCGAGACATTCCAGGCATAAAGCCCTGATGGAAAATTATTTATTTGTCTGTCGGTGCAAAAAATGCCTAGAGCAGGAACAAGATCCCGATGTTACCAGCGATGAGGAAGAAGATGATGAAAATATGAGCGAATAAAACATTTGATTAGTTTTTTTTTGTAAAAAAAGTTATATAAAATAAAGAAATGCGCACGTTCTATTCTATCTATATTTACCTCTCAATTTTCGTCTTGGAGTCTGATTGAATCATGTTTGAAAAATTCTACCCGTTGCATTTAGTAATACTATAATAATTTGCAAAAAATATTTATTAACATAAAAAATGTAGTTTGTAAATAAAACTTTGTAAATTGCATGCAATATAATTTACCTATCTAAATAAAACAAATCTGACAACAATTTAACTAACTATGGACGTTGGTTTCAAATTAATGAGTTCGTTACTACGTTCAGCCAGCTCCGCTATGGAGACACGCCCCCTTTGTTTAATAAATTTAGCAATTGCTTCCATTTCTTGAGCAGAAACGTAAATAAATTTACCTCGGTCGTCGATAACGCCAGTCAGAATGTTGTCCTTGAGTAAATCCTGTATCCTGTCGATTGCAGCTTGAGTTTTCAACTTAAAATGTGCGGCCAAGTCCTCGATAACAACCACCTTGTTCGTCTTGATGTAATCGACGAATTCTTGCAACAAATTTCGACCCTCATCCTCGATACCCTCTTCGTAACCTTCCTCTTCCACACTGAAAGCTTCCTTCATTTTTAGATACTCCTCGTACTCTTTACGATCTTTCTCCTCTTTAATTTTCTTTTGCTCTTCTTCTAACCGCTTCTCTTCTACACGTTCCTTTTCTTCAATTTTCTTACGCTCCTCGTCAGCCAACTGATCTTTCTTTTTCTTTTCCTGGCGTTTGTGTTCTTCCACTTCACGTTGCGCCTTCTTCTCCGCCTTTGCTTCCAATTTCGCACGCTTTTTAGCACCCAGCTTGTCATCTATCGTATCGGCCTCTCGTTCGTCGAGGTTATCCTCCTCTTCTATTTCGTCGCCGCGTTGCAGACGAGCCCTATTTCGAACCCCGCGATTTCGAACAACTTGTGCCCTACGGAGCCCACCTTCGCGAGCAGCTGGCACTGCATTTTGCAGCTCTCTTGCTAAAATAAAAAATAATTAAAAAAGCACAAACATATGGAAATTATTTACCATTCCTCGCAGGTTTCGCATTATACAGATAACCTAGGTAAACCAAAATTAGCAACGAAATCGAAGCTATGACAATCAGAAGAATTAATTCCATTTCATGAAGGTATAATAATTAATTTTCGCGTTTAGTAAGATAAGGTTATGTAAATGTCAAAATGTCAGATAAACAGATGGCGTCAAACTATAAACGTCAAACTTTTATAACCTAACATTTAAATAAATAGATATCTTTTGATTACTATAATATCCTAAACTAATTATTATGCTTCGTTTTTGCTCGAAAAAAAGTTGACCAAAAATGGATTTTTGTCGTCTATGTCAAGTGCAAGTGGGCACTTTGAGTTTTATCGAAAACCAAGATTTTATTCAAAAAGTGGCCGAATGCACCAACATAAAAGTAACGCAAGTTATTAATATTATCTTTCGCTTGCAACACTAAAAATGTACTTTTTAGATCGACAACGACAAAAATTGCTTGCCTCGAAAGGTGTGTACCGCTTGTAAGTTAAGCATCGAAGAATTTCACGTTTTCCTTTTAAAAGTTCGTCTAGTCAATGAGAAACTGCATCAACGCGATCTGTCGAATCCGGTAATACATAATATAAAAGTTAGTAAAAGCGAGAAAAGTAAATTAAGGATTAAATGTTCTTTTTGTACGAAAACGTTTGCCAAAGTGAGGTTGCTGGAGATTCACAAAAAGGTTCATCATTCTGATCAGGTGGACTGTGCCAAATGTAATTTGAAGTTTGAAGACTCAACAGGTGCTCAGAGTCATGTTTGCTTTGAAGAAAAGTTTAGTGCGGTGTCCAATTTTGATGAGACGCTGCAAGATTCCAATTGGCACTGCTTCAAGTGTAACTTGAAGTTTGAAGACCCCACCAGTGGACAAAATCACAAATGTTTGGAAGACCCCTTGATGGACAAAAATAAGGTGGACAATTTGGAAACGGCAGGTAAATACATGTTTTCTTGAAACTTTTGAACTTTAAGAGCTTCGTGTACCTGTTGGTCTAAACTCTAAAGGGCGGGTGGGCAAGATTTGTGTAACATGAAAAATTAAAATTTTACTATTAGGAAACTAAACTGCATTACAAATTTCTGAAAGAGTTTTCATAATATAAATTGCATTTCTGAGTTATGTTTGCTATATAGTAAATTAATAAATGTTATATAGGAAATTAATTAATGGTATATATTAAAAGAATGGTGTACGTTATGAGTAAGTACTCATCCTTGCCTTGCCGGTACAAATATCTTTATTTATATTAAAAAATAAATTAGGTAGGTATAGTGAAATAGCAATTATTTAATATAAATGAAGAGCTTGAAAGCTTGGTTTGGTCATTTGAGCTACGGCCTTTTCTAGTATTATAATTTTATTGGTTCACTCATTACGTCATCTATTAGCCATCTTATTTTTTGTACTTTTGAAGTGCACCAGGCGTTGGCAAGACATAGTAATCAGATTGGATGTTTTTGAAAATGTAGAAAATTATTACCTATCTAATTTCATTTATTCTTTTTTTTCGCAGAGAGGGAGAAATCTTCTAAGCAACACCACTGGTTTGTGGGGACTGGGGGGCTTAGTTTCGTTGGCATTTTCTTTTAATATCATTTTCGTTGTTCTTCACGATTTTACAGACAGACCGTGTCAATAATTAAGAGAAATATTGTTTTATTATGATGAATGATGATGCACATAATTGATTTTTTAAAATTAATTTTAGGAAATGTGAAAATGGAGCCCTCATATGTTGACGAATACGAATCGGATAATGACAGTACCGATAACGAGAATGTTCCAAAAAAAAGGAGAACTGATATTATTTGGGTAAAAGAATCGACATTTCACGATAAAACCACCGTCGAAGAGACAATATCGACCGAATGTTGGAGTAAATGTACGAATTTTGTCGATACATCTGGTAATCACATTGTTCGATACAGATGTAATAAAGTTAAGGCTAGAGGTATTCAGTGTGCTGCAGCTCTGCGGCTTGTTTTCAACTCGACTAATAACGAAATTGATTTATACCGATCGGTGTCTACACACAATCACGACGAAATACTCACTAACAGTAAGCAGCGTTTGCCTGAGGTAGTTAAAGAGGAAATAAAGAACATTTTTAATGACGATCATAATGTAAAACCTAACAAAATTTTGCAAATCTTATCCGTAAGGAAGATGACCGTGCCAACTAAAACTCAACTGAATAATTATTTAGCTCGTTTGCGTAAAGAAATGTTTGACTTGGAGAAAATGATCATTACTAAGAAGAAAACTCCGTAAGGTTCTTCGTAGAGTATGATGCTAAGTTTAGATTGCAGCTCATGTAATAGGAACGATTGATAGAATCACGATTGGGTGTAGACAAAGAGTTTTTGATCAAGTTTGGTACTGATTAATTTAAGATCATGACAGATCTGAGATACTTTGGAATACATGTGAGGATCACCAAGGAATATAAAAATATCCGAAATATCTAAAATTGCATTATGTAGTATAAGCATTTTCTGTTGCTTGGTTTCTTAAATAAATCAATAATAATTATTTGTTGATATATTTATCATAATACCTACTAATAGCTTAATTGTTATTTTTGTATTTGCAATAGTTTAGTATAGGAATTGCATACAAGGACTAACATTATTTCGTATATAACAAATATTAGTTCTGTATAACAACAATAATTATTTCCAATTATTTCTATATACCGTTTGTATAGATCAGTGCAAAATAAACTTGATTGACAAAAATGGATTTTCGACTCAAACAAGTAGTATATTGCAACACTTCGGGATTCGAGGGGTACACGATGCTCTTAAGTATGTGGCAAGGGTAAAAGGTTTTGGTAAAAATTAAAAAATTTGTTTAGACAAGTATGAGTGCATCTTGTGCCCCCAAAAATACGATCTTAATTACCAACTGCAGGAGCACTTAAAAACACACGGGTCTTCCTTCGTTTGCAATTACGAAAATTGTAATAAGGTGTGTACTTCAATTTACACTTTAAGGACTCACAAAATGAAGCACGAAGGAAATACGCCGTACTTGTGCGTTACCTGCGGTGAGTAAGGTCTAAATTCTGGTCAACTTAAATTTACTTTGTTTGTTTAGGTAAGGGATTTAGGACAAAAAATTCTTTAAACTGCCACGAAAAGACACACGCCGAAGTGAAGGCGTACACATGTAAGGAGTGCAACATTGGATTTTCAGTTTCCAGTAATTTACGAACTCACGAGAAAAAGCACCACGAAGGTAGAAGGTTTTACTGCTCTCAGTGTACGAGAGCGTTCATCACCAAGTGTAGTCTAGAGCGGCACGAACTGGTTCATGTCGGTTTGAAAGAATTTAAGTGCCAGACATGTAAAGCTGAATTTTATACAAAAAAGGAATTAACCAAACACGAACGTTATCATCAGGTAATTCCCACATTTGTGGCTAAGTAATTTATTAGATCGAATTTTTCTAGGGCGTCCGACTTTATAAGTGCGATCGATGTTTCAAAACATTTTTTGAAAAACATCATCTCACCATACACATTCGAATTCACACAGGAGAGAGACCTTACATGTGCAAAGTCATTGGCTGTGGGAAAACTTTTATCGAAAGTCAAAAATTATCACGTCATATCAAAGCTCGGCATCCTACGGGATAATTAAATTTGTACCTACTTTTAATTAAATTTGTAAATAAAATTTAAAATCTGATTTTTATTTGATTAAATTTGACTCTCAAAGTGTCTGGTTCGATTCTCACCGAAGTAGGGATTTTATTGTAATAGTTTCTGATAGAACAGAACAAGGGGTAAATATTTCGAAAATTTTGTGTACACTTGTTTGGAATTCTCTTGGAAATCTCTGCAATTCCGAGTCTTGTGTGCAGAAATTTTACTGGATATTTACTCCTTGACTTTTCTAATCTAACCATCTTCTACTGTTGCAGATTCATAGGCCTGCAAACTTCTGCATAAATCTTAATCTCAAACTTCCGGCTTGGCAATGCATTGATCTATTTTTGGTCCATTGAGGAAAGTTCTGCCGGCGGCGGTAACGGAGGCAGACCCTAAACTGGATATATTTAGGTCATCTATTTTTAACTTACTTTAAGTGCTTGTAAATTCCAGCAAATATCCAGCAGATCTTTTGTAGTTTCTTTTAGATATGGATCCCAACAATTTAAAAATTGAAAGAAGAACAAAGAAGAAGAACATACATAATGAAACGGACGTAGTTGGCAAAATGTGCCCTGAAGTTGGATATCAAATTTTGAAGATGTTAGATCTTAAGGATTTGGCTAGTTGCTGGTATACTTGCAGACGATGGAGGGTTCTAATTGGCGACGATTACTTTTGGAAATTAGTTTGTCAGAAAAACAATTTTTTGGAAGACAAAATTTTTTTAAAATCTGGGATTGCGCAAAAGGAAGAGTATTGGCAAATGGTGTATAATTATTACACGGCGACAAAATACACTTGGATAAGGGGACTTTGTGAAGAAGTAGATTATTTTCAATACAATTTTTGCGACATTCTCTATTTGGATGACGAAATTGTTGTAGGGTATGTAAAATCCGATGTTACTACTTATTTAGTAGTTATAAATCATTTGGAACGAAAGGTGCAGAGTAAATTTGAAAAGGCCGAGCGTTTCTGTACTGACATCGTAAAAATATATAGATATAAGGAGTTTTTGATCTTCTGTTTTTATAAATGTGGAAATTATGTTATTTATTATGGAATAATTTCAGAAACGTTTATAGTTGATCTGAAGATTAATGAGATAATAGAGCAGGAGCCCAAAACGGATTTAGCGAAGTTAATAATCTCAAGGACACAAATTATCGTTTTTGAAAATTTT
This sequence comes from Cantharis nigra, assembly GCA_958510845.1. NCBI lineage: Eukaryota > Metazoa > Arthropoda > Insecta > Coleoptera > Cantharidae > Cantharis > Cantharis nigra. Next base: position 43,241,405 of record OY294030.1, on the reverse strand, counting down.
ATTATAAGTGTAACTAGAGATCGAACAAGTGTCTTAGAAGTATATAACATTGATACTGATTTAATAGAATACACGTATCCGGATGTGAAATCCTTGGGAGTTACTAATGGTAAGCTGGCAATATTGAAGGATAATGCAGTACAAATTGTGAATTTAAATGATTCTTCGGAATGCATGCTTATTCCTTGTAAGAAGATCTTACTTGTTAAAACTATACTGGCTAGTAATACATTGATACTCTCAATATGTACAACTGGACACATCTGTTGTTGGTGTGCAAAAACAGAACTTGAGATACAGCACTTTTCAGTTCCATTTGAAGACAATTACGAAGGTGTGCTTTCTTTACATAATGAAAAACTTATTTATTACGACATTGAATCCAGATCAACAGAAGTTTGGAATGCTCGAACAGGGAATCGTCAGTTTGTAATTGAGAAATTATTTTACATGCTCGATTGTAATAGCAGGTTTATGGTTGGTGTAGATGTAGGCGAACAGAGGGTCGATTTGAGATGTTTTGAATCTGGAAGAGTTCTAGTTAATCATTTCCATGGAATGAACATATCAGAATTACAATCATCCAATGTAATAGAATTATTTAGTTTATTCCGAAAAGTTCGAGTACAACCTAAACCATGCCACTTCCAAAGGAAAACCGCAGCAATGCGCGCACTGATATTGTCTAGCCCTGCAATTCGCATAACCGAAACCTGTTTAGCAATTTCCAAACCTGCAAAACCTTCAAAGTTAGATTTCTTTAAAAAGAAGAAAGATCCAAAAATGGGTATTACCATACTAAATTTTAGAGGAAGTGAGCTTTGAGTCAGATTTGCTATGGTTTGGTAGTTTAGATGGAATCAAGGAATGGAGATTAACAATTTCTCTCTGGAGCTGAATTCAAAAACTAACTTATTAATTATCAAATTTTTACAAGCTGGTTTTTCACTGCCATTTAGAATTTTCTAATAAATTTAATAATGTGTTTGCTGTTTGTAATATGAATATGTATTTAATAAAATTGTAATACTCACATAATATGATTTTATTCAATCATTTTATCTCTGAAATATGGACTTACCCGAGATGCAATACAACTACTATTTTCACTTTTCAGGATTCGGAATCCATTAAAAATTAGCAATAACACTTTTCCGATCCACCTAACAGATTGCTATTTGGGATGAAAATTTATTTATAAAACATAATTTGTTTAATTATTTTTATTTAAGACAAAAAAATTACGCGATATTTGCCGATACCCCCCTCTCCCCTACGTGAGATTTGGTGAGATTCGGCTCGACCCCCTCCCCCCTAAACGCCTCACGAAATTATTCGACCCCCCCTTACGTAAATTGTGACGGGGGGGGGGTGTCAAAATCATACGTGCCCTTATGTGATTTGGTCCCCGGTAATTTGATCCCCGTAATCATAAAATGAAGGTGTTAATCCGGGGGGTCTGGGGGGCGTGGAAAGCCCTCCAGTGCATTTTTTGTTATAATTATCTCGATGGTAAATATCTCGAAACGTTCATAACTGAATAACTCGTGAAGAAAGAGCAAATAGTGCACTGGAGGGCATTTCATGCCCCCCAGACCCCCCAGATTATCCTACATTTTGCGTTTTTAAAAGTTTTTATTACCACAACATACTCTGGGGTAATAAAATATTTTAGCATTTATAGTAAAAAACCGGGGCATGGAATACCCTACGGTGTTATCTAAAATTTTGCAAGAGTTTGCAAAATTATTCCCGAATTTCTTATTTTTTAAGAGTTCCAAGAACTGAGACGTTTTGTGCGTTTATGTAGATTGTTTCTTATTACCATAAGATGAAGGTGCAATCCGGGGGTCTGGGGGGCCCTCCAGTGCATCCTATGTTAATTATCTCGATGGTAAATACCTCGAAACGTTAATAACTGAACAACCCGAATATATTCTTATAAAAAATACTATAATCGACATAACCGATGCATATCTGCGCGAGGAGATGAAATTATCGGGGTCAAAATTACCCGGAATCAGTAGCGTATTTAGAGGGGGGCAAAGGGGCAATTGCCCCCAAGGATGACTGCGATTGTATCCTAAAGCCCTAAATAACTTTAAATTATTTTTATTTATTTATTTACTATCTAGAAAGTCCGTCCGCGGACGGACAGCTAGACGGTGAATCGGATCTCATTTTTAGCTGTATAATATTTAAACATTTAATTTTGTTTCCCGCGACTGGGGTATTCCCCGTTTTTCTATATTTTCAAAGTAACGCAAAAAGTTGTTTTTCCAAGCTTTAATATTCTCTAGCGTCTAGCCAAAGGTTTAAATAGTGGAAATACTGCAATATGTACTGGAGGGTGTTCCACACCCCCCAGACCCCCCGGTTTACAATTTTGACTTTATATTTTTATATAATTATTTAATAAACTTTCAAAGTAATACAGAAAGTTGCTGATCAACTCCGTAAGAAGTAAGGTAATTAAATAAATATGCTTTCCAAGTTTAAATTTTTTCTAGCCGAAGGTTAAATTTTCCTCATTTTTGCTTAAAAATTCAAATTTCCCTGTTTGGATTTATATTTGACAAATATTTTTAGTCCTACTCTTAGTTCAATCAGAGTGTTTTTTTTTTCACCCAAAAATGACACGCTGTAGTAGGAGTAGCGTGATGGGATTTTATATATTAGGATTTGGTTACGACTGACGAGCATGAATGGATTAACGAGATTCTGAAAAATATTTGATCCCCCCTCAAAGCATTTTCTAAATACGCCACTGCCCAGAATTCAAATTACCGGGGACCAAATTCCTGGGGGGGAGGGCAAGTTACCGGCTACGGTCCCTAATATATAATTATTCCGTATCAAAATCCCCAATTCAGTGGACTCTTCATCGTTAGTGTAGTGGTACGGAGTATTTCTGCATTATCAAGACGGCACTCTCGACACTGAATTTTTCTTCAAAATCATCTCTCCCATGGTTTCCCTAACGACGACGTTCAATTTAAAATTAGTAACCATAAACAGATGTTTGTCTAATTTTTTGCACCAAATTTGTTAGTCATTTCTCATTTACATCAAATTTATTTTTCCAAATTAAAAAAAATACAATGTGTAATGGTTAAATTAAATAGTAATGTCTTGTGCCGTCCCCATTCAAAAATTTGGAAAAATATCGATACTACGTAGAGGGTTACTTCACTTGACTCGAAGCTATGCCGACTGTCCCGAAAAGGTTTTTATTTGTATTTTGAATAATTTTTGAATTTAAAATATTTTAATTTTAGAAAGGTTTAATTTTGGGACTCTACGAAGGCGAAAATGACGAACCGATTTTCACGCCAGCAGCTCAAAAATTTAACGACACCACAGGAGGCAAATTATTTGATCTGGTCAAAGCGTAAGTACGCAGTTTTCGTCGATAATTTGCGATAGTAACTAAATGAATTTTAGCGCGGGATCTGAAATAGGAAAAGGACAAACCAAAATATTCAATAATATAACGAAGGATTTTTGGTCTATCGCAGTCGTTGGTGTGGGAAAAGAAAAGCAAGGGTATTGCGAGTTGGAGGCCATCGAGCAGAAGTTGGAAAGCGTTCGGATTGCGGCCGGAATTGGTGCTCAAAAGCTGCGAAAGCAAGGCGTGACTCGAATTTTGGTTGACGGATTGTGTCATCCGGAACAGGCGGCAGAAGGCGCCGCCTTGGCTTTGTGGAGGTATCAGGAAAATAAAAACCGAAAAAATTGGAAAAAGATACCGTCGTTGGAATTGTTTGAGGATGCGGACGCCGAGAGCTGGCAGAGGGGTTTGTTTAAGGCGGAGTCGCAAAATTTGGCTCGGAGGTTGAGCGATACTCCGGCGAATCTAATGACTCCTTTGCATTTTGCGCAAGAAACGGTGAACGAGTTGTGTCCTTGCGGAATCAAGGTGGAAGTGCACGATAAGGATTGGGTGGAGAACAAGCACATGCAGGCCTTTTTGGCAGTAGCTCGTGGTTCGTGTGAACCACCGGTGTTTTTGGATATCACTTATTGTGGAGGGCCGCAAGATTCGAAACCGATTTTATTGGTCGGGAAGGGCATAACTTACGATAGCGGAGGATTGTGTTTGAAGAAATGTAAAGGAATGGCAAAATATCGGGGGGATATGAGTGGAGCGGCCGCCATTGTTGCGGCTATCAGGGGGGCCAACGCTCTCAGTCTGCCGATTAACTTGAACGCTTGTATTCCGTTGTGCGAAAACATGCCGAGCGGAATGTCGATGAAGTGTGGAGATGTGGTTCAATCGTTAAATGGAAAGTCGATCTATATTGAAGATACGGATAACGAAGGTAGATTGATGATGGCAGACGCGTTGGTTTACGGCCAAACTACGTTTAAACCTCGATTGATCATCGACGTAGCTAGTTTAACTCCTGGAATTCGGAAAGCACTCGGTTCGGCCGCCAGTGGAGTTTTCTGCAATTCTCAAACCATGTGGTCGCAAGTGCGCAAGGCCGGAATTATCACGGGGGATAGGGTTTGGAGAATGCCATTGTGGAAGTTCTATACCCGCAAAGTGACAAATTACACGTCTCACGATGTGAATAACAAAGGCCAAGGTAGAGGAGATCCTTGCTTGGCGGCAGCCTTTCTGAACGAGTTTGTCGAATGCATAGATTGGATTCATTTCGACACGACGGGAGTGGGCATGATGTCGGATGATAAAATAACGACTTATTTGACAAAGGGAAGGATGACTGGTCGTCCTACGAGGACGTTGGTTCAGTTACTGTACCAGCTGGCTTGTCCGAAGGAAGGAATGCGAGAAATGAAGTAAATCATAAAAAGGGCAGCTTCATCATCAAAACATCACTATCGAATTAATAGACGTTCAGCCATTTATGTGCATAATTTTTTTTTTTTTTGGAAATGTAGGCTTCCAGCCACTACAAATTAGCAAGAGTTTTTTTTTTAAACCGGGTTCAAGTTTATTCTTTTTAGTTTTTTTCAAGTAATTTCAAGTATCAAGGGGGAAAATGACTTTTAAATTTCGACAGCTTGGTCAACTGTCGGCTAAACCACTTAAATGGTTTAATTATTTTTGAATCTTAGTGAATTTTTTCTATTTATTTTTATCAATTTCAACTGAACGCGCTGCTCTTCGTATCCTACGTATCCAATCATTTAGCATTAAGACATTTTTATAAATTTTTTTTCATCATTTTTGGTGTACCATGTAGATGCTTTAATTTATTTTTTTAGACCGACCTTTTTGTGTCTTACATATTTATGAATATGAAATAAAGTTATTTTTACATGCATTTCTAATATTTTTTCTCGTTTCTAGACGCATAAAAATCTAAAAATTACCATCGGTTTTGGCTGATGCAACTTCTTGTTTGAATACATCACTACAGTCGTCCAGCAAATTTGCAAATATATTTTTTATTTATTTTTATTAAAACACTCCGAGAAGGCCTGTTTTTCTTATTTTTATAATTTATTTTCTTAAATTTACCTTAATTTTGATACAGGTTCCATTTTACCAAAATGCTGTTTTTGTACCTGGTTCTTAAATTATTTGAAATTTTCCATCTAATTGCATGATACCAGTAGGTACATCTTGTAATAATTTGAATATCTGGTGAAATTTCTACACCTGATCGCAGCGTGACCAATTCATATATCTAATTAAAACGTTTCCGCTGAGTTCCTTGATTGGCCATCAAAACTTTTTAATAAAATTCCGCTGTTTTTGCATTTTTTGGGAAACCAAATATTTCTAAATTAACAATTTTGTAAAATATGAATTTGGCTATACCCAAAATTTGAATTTTCGAAACACTCATAAAGTTTTCTTAAGCAGGGGAACTACAGAAAACCACAGACATCTTTTCCTAATAGGCAGTTGAAATCATGAGCATTGAGGCAGTTTGATAATATGCACTATTGTTGGAAAAACCAAAAGAGATCTGCAGTGAAGTTCCCAAAAAGAACATTCAAAATCCAAAAAGAGCAAAATTATCTTATTTTAAAAATATTTCACGAATTATTAAAGTAAAATTGAAACAATCACCAACCTAGTAGTTAGCGCGATCAACTGCTAACACCCAAGTATTTGATTTGATTCTAGATTATGATTATCTCCGGTTTTCGAAGTAAAACCGGCGATTTTTCTGAGTTGAATGAATTTTTTCCAGATCTAAATAACACTTATCTTGAGCGGGGATCTACTTATTTATTTTCCTTATATCAATTTCAATATATTGCTGTGTTTTCTTTTATCAGACTTTCTTATATGGAATTTATATTTTTGCAAAAATTTTATTTATTGAATATACAGGGTGTCTTCGTGACCGTGGAGAACCTTCAAGGTGACGATAAAGGACACTTTTCTAAGACAAATTTTTGTCTTATGCGGTACCTCTCTTTAAAGCAATTTTTTGAATTTATGATTTCAAGCAGTCATATCTCCTATATCATTGACATTTTAGGCTTAATGGATTAGAACTTTTTTAAAGATAATTCGCTTATCTACAAATTAGCTTTTAACCTTTTATTGTGTAGAATCAACGGATTTCGAGTTATAAATTAAATTCAGGGAAAAAATGTTTAAAAACTTCAGGATTTATTTTTTTTACTTTTCTTCCGAGTCTCATATCTCTTAAACTAAACGTTTTAGAGAAAAACTCTTAGCTGAAGCTGGATAGGGAATTTAACGGGCTACAACTTTGGTCAAATAAATTTTTTTTAAAAATCAACAGTTTTCACAGAAATTCTGAAAATAATGAACAAGGTGTAGGTAAAAACAATATAAATTTACAAAATTGCTAAAAAATTGACAAAAGAAATGTCAAAACGAATTGTATCATTTGACGTTTGAGCGACATTGTTATAAAGCATTTTATGATAATAATTTATGGAAGAGGCCATTTTGAAAATTTATTAAAATAAATTTTGCAAATTTTTTTTTGTACCCACACCTTGTTTATTATTTTCAGAATTTCTGAGAAAACGGTTGGTTTTACAAAAAAATTTATTTGATCAAAGTTGTAGCCCGTTAAATTCCCTATCCGGTTTAGAGCATCAGTTTTTTTCTTAAACGTTTAGTTTAAGAGATATGGGGTTCACAAGAAAAAATAATAAAACCTGAATTTTTAAAGCATTTTTTTCCTTAATTTAATTTATAACTCGAAATCTGTTGATTCTAGACAATAAGGGGTTATAAGAGAATTTGTAGATAAGCGAATGATCTTTAAAAATGTTCTAATACATTAAGCTTAAAAAATTAATAATATCGGAGCTATGGCCGGTTGAAATCAGAAATTCAAAAAATTGCTTTAAAGGGAGGTACCCCCAAGGGTTTGGACTTGGACAAAAATTCTATTTGAAATTTTGTCTTAGAAAAGTGCCTATATCACCACCGCGAAGGTTCTCCACGGTCACGGGGACACTCTGTATATAAAAAATTACAAAATAGTTTTGATTTTGCAAAAATGCAGTAAAAATGTTCGTCAATTTAAACTAAAAATTAAAAAAAATATATATTTTTTGGAAACTCCCAGAGAAAATGTCATCTCGAAGAAAGTGTACTGGTTGATGTGGTTTAGGTCACGTAAACAAAATATGTTTTATTAATATTGACGTAATTAGAAAACCGTTTACGCATTTACCTCACAGCTCATCAGACCTGAAAGCCAATTTTTGGAATTTTATACTTTTTCTCGAAAATCGGACCGCGAATTTAAAGAAGATAAATATAATTTTGAACCGATTTTTGGCAGTTTTTGAGTCAGCCACGAAAACTAACTCTGGAATCAGAAGATCCCAGAGAAGAATCAGCAAATTCTGCATATAACTCGGTAATTAGTTGAAAATTGCAAATTGAAGAGGAATTTTACAGTTTCTACTTGTTTGATTATAAATATTTAAATTAAAAAAAACTGGCTTTTATTGATTGTGACGTCACCGTGGTTTATATAAGTCTTGGTGGAAGAGAATCCACTTCATTACAGTTCTAGCTTCAACGGTCAGTTCCAAGTTATGCAGTGTTGTTCGGTTTTAATAAAATTAATTAAAATTTTCTTATGTGTCAATGAATCGTAAGGTTTTAGCAATCTCTTCGAAGCATATCTCAATCGTAAGGTAAGCAAAGAATTCGATCAGAAATTGAAAAATAAATTTTCAAGCCGACGCGCGACGCCATTTGCAATAACCCAAACCTGTTAAAAAATGTTTTTTATTGTGAAAAATAATAGGAAATTTTCTTTTCTCAGATTAAATAAAAATCTTTGTACCCGCCAAGGAAGTCGTAGAGGTAACACAGGAAACCGCCTAGAGCTTCAAGTTTTAACACAAATCCATCACGTACCGTAGTTGGTTTTGTCCAGAAAAGTTTTTGAATTTGATTAAAATACTGAAAATATATCCTCAAATGGCTCAAGGTAGCGAAAGTTCTAGTCCAGCTGGAAAAATTAATGTGTACGATAACACGGCAAGGTAATTTCCAAAAATTCCAAAAAATTTAAAAAAAATCTATTTAAATTTTTTATTTTACAGAAAATCGGGATTTCAAGCCATACAAAATAAAGAGCAAGAGAGAAAAGAGCAAGAGAAGAAGAAGAATAATCCGTGGGGTCCAGTTTTTAAAGATAAAAAGAACTTCGTTAATATGCATAACTGCTAATTTAATTATTTATAAATTATATGACATAGAAATAATAAAATTTTAATTTAAAATTTAAAAAACAGTTTGACTTGAATTTTATGTTACAAACGAGCGTACCTGCTCTCTCTTCCGACGAAAGTAGTAACTTATCAGTTTTTCTCCTGACAACCAAATCGCAGCGAAGAAAAAACCTGAAACCACACAAATCTTAAGCATACTTAACCGTTAACCCCCTCCTGTTTTTGAAATTACCTATAACAAGGACAAAGAAGCTTCCTTGCATGTCGTCCAAATTGACGGTGTGGTTGGTCACCTGCGTGATCCGGCTAACTTTAAAGCAGCGATCCTTTTTGGGCAGGTAGCTGGTGTACCATTTTTCAATTAAACCAACCTGATGAAGTCGTTTTATCCTGAAACAATCCATGTTTGCAAAGCACTCTTTAGGTAGGTAATTCACTTGGTCCTTACTCGCGATTTATCAAATTGAGATATGGAGTGTCTTTGGCAACGATCATAGCTATTTGTTCGTTAAAGTAATCTTCGCTCCCCAAAGTCAAATCGCACCGATCGCTGATGAGGAATTGCTTCTTCATGAGACGATGAAGCTTGTTTTTCCAATCAAAATACACGTGAGTGCCCCTTTCCACGTTGTTAAGCATGACGTACGGGTCCTGATCGTCTTTCATCATACCTTCGTACAAACTGTGATACTTAGGCTCTTTGGATTCCTGTTAGAAAAATAAAGGTAGGTACTAACGAAGTGCAATTTTGGAGGAAAACAAACTTTTATGAGTTTTTCGAAGTAGCTTTCTCTCGCAGTGCTCCACGTTACCGTCTCCCGGTGGGCCAGGAGTTCATCAATCGTCGTGATTGGAATGTCAATTTTTGGAAAAGTTAGAAACGCTACCAAGTTGCCACAGTAAGTGGTGGATACGACCAAAACTACCAACCACCAGGTTCCAACTATTAGCCTTGCACTATCGGCAAATGGAAGGTGCATTCCACCTGCAATATTAGGTTCAGTTGAGCCTTTTGGGAATCAAACTAAAAATAACTTTTGGACTAGTGGACTCTAGTTTGTAGTCGTAAAGTTCAAGTTAAACTTCTGACCAAAAAAACTGTCTAGCTGGTTAGGACCAGTTTTTTCCAGGTAAAGCACAATGAACTTAAAACCGGATCAAGCCAAAACAATAACATTTCTATTACCTTGCTGTAAAAGGGCACCGTACATGTACCATAAACAATTTTGGATGGAAGATAATCCGCCAATTTGAGGGATTCCCCTATATTCGTAGACGGGACTCAGTCGATGAATTATAAATAAAATTGGACCCATTACGAAAACAGCAGCTGCCAAACAAAGCCAGGTCTGAAAAATACAAAACAATCAAGTGTTTGTTTCTTAATTACATTAATTGATGATTTGGTTTGAAGGTGGATACAAAAAGGGAACCAAGGAGTAGTTATCATTACCTTGCGGGACATTGCCCGCAACTCCTAAAAAGAGTCACTCGCCTAACGGCTCGTTCTTTATCCCCCCTCTTATAACCCCTTGAATGGGCTGGAAAGTAACTTCAACAGATCTATGACTGCGGGAAGAGACATCTGAGGGGTTCAAGGACATCTTACAGGGTTCCGTACTGTAGCTTTTCCAGGTTTTTCCTGACTGAAATTGAAGATTTTTTCCGATTTCTCCTTTGAATCTGCTGGAGAAACAAAACAAATATATTTTTTAATTTAACTAAAATTTGAGAAATCGGGAAAATCTTCAATTTCAGGGCACTAGGTGATTTGGTCCCCGGTAATTTAGTCCCCGATAATTTGATCCCCGAGGTAAATTGGTCTCCGGTTATTTAGTCCCCGAGGTAAATTGGTCCTTTAATTTTTTTTTAAATTTACCCCGGCAATGTTTCTTTTAGGGGCGATTTTGCTAAAGAAAAATCATAAACTAACACTAACCTGCATAACCGATGCATATCTTCGCGCGAATATCTCTTTTCTATATTCCAGCGATTCCTCTCACGTCATCAACAATACAAATCAGAGTTACAGCCATATCCTCAGATGTAAAGCAGAGTAATATACTCAGGGTACTAACAGTGTGCGTTTTTGTCGATTGCCCCTTAATACCATAAAATGAAGGTGTAAATCCGGAGGGTCTGGGGGGCATGGAACGCCCTCTAGTGCATCCTTTGATAATTATCTCGATGGTAAATAACTCGAAACGTTGATAACTGAATAACCCGTGAAGAAAGAGCAAATAGTGCACTGGAGGGCATTCCATGCCTCCCAGACCCCCCGGATTTTGTTACCATAGCATACGCTGGGGTAATAAAACATTTTTACATTTAAAGTAAAAAACTGGGGCATAGAATGCCCTCCAGTGCAATCTAAGATTTTCTAAGATCATTCCCGAATTTGTTATTTTCTAAGAGTTCCAAGAACTGGGACGCTTTGTGCGTTTATGTAGGTTTCCCCTTAATACCATAAGATGAAGATGCAATCCGGGGGGTCTGGGGGGCGTGGAACGCCCTCCAGTGCACCCTAAGTTAATTATTTCGATGGTAAATATCTCGAACTGAATAACCCGAATATATTCTTATAAAAAGTAAAAAACACTATAACCTACATAACCGATGCATATCTGCGCGAGGATGAAATTATCGGGGTCAAAATTACCGGGAACCGGGAAAGATCAAGTTACCTTGTGACCAAATTACCGGGGGTGAAATTACTAGGGGATCAAATTACCTGGGGCATAAAATCAGCGGAGATGAAACTACAGGAGACAAAATTACTCGGAATCAGTAGCGTATTTAGAGGGGGGCAAAAAGGCAATTGCCCCCCCTCTCTAAAAATGACTCCGATTGTATCCCTAAAGCCCTTCCTGACCAAAATAATGTTTACCACGAGGTAAACATAACTTTAAATTATTTTTATTTATTTGTTTATTTTAATTTATTTATTTACTAGTTAGAAAGTCCTTCAGCGAACGGACAGCTAGACGGAGTATCGGATCTCTTTTTTAGCGAAATAATATATATATAATTTCGTTTCCCGCTACTGGGGGATTCCCCGTTGTTCTATATTTTCAAAGTAACGCAAAAAGTTGCTGCTAAACTGGAGGGTGTTCCACACCCCCCAGACCACCCGGTTTACAATTTTGACTTTAGATTTTTATATAATTTTTATAATTAACTTTCAAAGTAACACAAAAAGTTGCTGCTAAACTCCATGAGTAGTAAGGTAATTAAATACGCTTTTCAAGTTTTAATTTTTTTAGCCGAAGGTTAATTTTTCATGTTTGGATTTATATTTGACGAATATTTTTAGTCCTAATCTTAGTTTCAGTGCATCTTTTGATAATTATCTCGATGGTAAATATCTCGAAACGTTCATAACTGAATAACTCGTGAAGAAAGAGCAAATAGTACACTGGAGGGCATTCCATGCCCCCCAGACCCCCCGGATTATCCTACGTTTTGCGTTTTTAAAAGTTTCTGTTACCATAGCATATGTCCAGCGTATAAATTATTTTAGCATTATTTAAAGTGAAAAACTGGGGTTTTTAAAAATACGGGGCATGGAATGCCCTCCAGCGAAATCTAAAACTTTCTAAGATTATTCCCGAATTTATTATTTTCTAAAAGTTCCAAGAACTGGGACGTTTTAGCGTTTATGTAGGTTGCCCCTTAATACCATAAAATGAAGGTGTCAATCCGGGGGGTCTGGGGGGCGTGGAACGCCCTCCAGTGCATCTTTTGTTAATTAACCTATACATAACTGATGCATATCTTCGCGCGGATATCTCTTTTACAAGCGATTTTTCTAAAGAAAAATCATAAACTAACACTATAACCTACATAACCAATGCATACTTACGCGACGGTATATGTTGGGGTTGAAATTATCGGGGTCAAAATTCAAAATCGGGGTTCAAATTGCTGGGGGTCAATTTACCGACTACGGATTCAAAGCATTAATTTCACTGAATGTTGATTAAAAAGTACAAATTCCTTGACTTTCCCTGACAAGATTTGCATAATTTTAAATTTCCTAACTATTTCAGGTATATTTCAGACAAGTGGGAACCCTGGGAAAACTTTTCTCTAGGCGAAATTGCAATTAAAATTGAATTATTAAAATAATATGCTATGTAAAAAATAAATGTTAATTCTGGTTCGGCTTAGTTATGCAATTCCTATTATCTTAAAATCAACCGCCGATCGAACTGTTTTTAAGATGACTATTTCGTTTGAAATGAAGAAAAACTCCAGCCTTAACCTTTGATAAGTAGTTTACTCACAAAATTGTATTAAAAGCTAATGGCTAATATATAATGGGTTTTCTTATTTTGAAGAAAACGCAAAAAGTTGATTCCGGATGTATTGCAGCCAACCTCGTGCGTGCTGGTCGGGAAGGATTAACGAGATCCCTATTTGGAGAGATCTTATTTGGTGTAGGTACTTACGTCAAAAGTAAATGGAGACATAAATAAAAGAGCTCTGCTGAGCTCCCTTGGGCGAGCTGCTAGGAAGGTATACGTTTGTATACTGATCGGATTGGTAAAATCAATTAATTCTTTGTACTCATCGTTAACTGTGAATCCAATTGCACCCAAAGCCATGGTTTTATTCTGAATTAAATCTATTATGGATGAGGGAATTATGTTCGTCAGAGTTCCCTCCGAATCTACTATGTCGCCTTGGTCCTTCCGTTTGGCCCAAGTTGCGTTTTTGGGCATCGTCCAGTTCGTTTTCACTACGTGAATCGTATAGGTAAAATTCAGACTCTTCGACAGTTCCTTCAACACGTCAAAGATTAATCCGCCATAATGGATAACGGAGCCCGATTCGTTCAGCTGAATCAATTGCCATGGCGGATTCTGCAAAACCAAAACATAAATAATTTTTTTTTAATATATTAGAGAATGAATGCGTCAAAAAGTTCCCAATTGAGGTAAACATATTTACAATTTGGTTTTAACAGAAAATTTGTACTTTGACTCTTCTCTAGGAAATTTACATAAAAAATTACATAATTAATTTGATTATAAATAAACATAGCCATTTAATTTGCTGAATCGGAATTCATAGTATTTTTAAAACACAAAAATCTAAAAATTTGAAGGAAATAATATGTAGATACATAATTCAACATCAGGAATGGGTTTATTGGACTTTTCACGAGATCGAGTAGTGATTTCTTATTAAAAATAAATGTGTGAATAATTGAATAATAATGAAGTCCAGCTGGACAAATCAATAAACATCGAACAAGTTTAATAATTATTACATCCACACTTTTCACGACTTTGTTTAGTGATTAATATGAATAAATTAAAAAAAAATAAAATTAGCGAGTCAGATATTTCTTGGACATAAAAACTATAGGTCGAAATTTGCATACGATAATGTAAAAATAATTTTAAAATCTTTCTTACGTGGTAGGATATTATGGGCAGCATCTTTTGGCGGAATCCGTGCGAAACGTGCGGAAAAACCTTATCTATCAGCGCTGGACCGTCACTGGGCCTCCAGCTTCCCACTTGCAGTAATTCGGTGGTCGAATCCGCCGAGTTCTTCTGGTATTCTTTTCCCCAAGTCTCTCCCGCCTGTATCTGCCAGTTTGTGCAGTTATTGCAAGTACCATGTTGGAATAGTTGATTCTGAAAGTTTTTGCGTTATGAACTGAAAAACAGTTGTGCTGTACAACCTTAACACTTGCAAGAAGCAAATTCCGCCGTTCCAGTTTTGTTGGCCTGATGGCCTCCCATTCTTCGTCAGATACTTGACTGGCCAGGTCGTTTTCTTCCAAAATTGCGTTTTCCAGAGATTTTGTGAAGGCTTCCAGAATTTCCTCCAAGTGGCATTGTAAACCACTCTTGCATTCCGCGTTGTTCACTGTAGTGTTGTAAACAAAAGCGATGTTTTCTCCTTCGGTGAGCAACTTTTTAAAATCACTAACGGAGGTATTCAAAGTATTGGTATCAGAAATCATGTACATCCATTGATTATCAGTAGTGACCAGATTCAGCGATTTTGCGACCTCCATCAAGTGCTCAACTAGCGCGTAGTTTACAATTGCCAAAAAGTTTTTGCCCACCGAATTGCTGTCTATCACCGAAAGGACGTCCATCAGTACTTTACGAGTATCGTTAGCCTTCGCGGTTGTGTTCAAATGAATCAAGGAGACGGCAGTACCGGAACTTTTGAAATCTCTGGATTCTCTCGTAAAACTTGTGACGACTCGCGTTACCATGTCTCGTTCTATATGAAGAGATTTTTGTATTGGGGTTTACTTACGTCGGACCACTTACGTAAAGAATTGTCGTATAAAATTACGACGGAGCTCCATTTGTAAGCGTCGATGACGCGCAGATCCAAAATCATCTGAGACATCTCTTCTCCTTTTTGCATTAACGGAACCGTTATTGCTTGGTCTTGGGGCAGACGCGAACAATCAGATTCTAAAGTACAAAAATTAGATAAAAAAAAGTTGGGATGGAAACACAAGTAGATTACCTGAGATTGCCATATGTAAGAGGTATTCGTCTTCAGCTGCGTTGAACAATCTCCAAGTGTCTTCGCACGAGGCCACGCTTATCAGAGCCGTTATGTCTGGAAAATGTTAGGTACAATAATTAAGGAGATTTTTCAAAAAACCCTCTGGTACCTCGTTTGATGTTAATGTTGGTCCAAGAGTAGAACTGGACGTTAACTCCACCGTGTTTCAGTAATTCACGTTTGGCATACACCAGATACGTTTCAATCGCTTCTCTAGTGTGATCATAATCGTCTGAGAGAAATTCTCTGTCGATGACAATAGCTGGAAAAACAAACGGTTCTAAAAAGTTACAGTCGGCTCCGAGCTATTGAGCCGCCATTATGGCGAAAGCGAATTATTATGTGAACTGGTGTAGATTTTTAATTTCGACCAGGCTACAGAGCCTATTTCAGTACACATTAGAGAGCTTTAACTGTAAAATGAACTGTGATTGGTTAAACGGATCAATAAAAAAAAGTAATTTTTTTAAAAATTGGGTTAGACATATTAAGTTCACCTCACCCCCTGAAACCTTTTTTTTTAATTTACTGGACACTAAATAATTTGAATTTGAAAAAAAATAGAAAACTCACCCAAAGTTGCATTCGTTGTGAGCAAAGATGGAAACTTATCGGCTTTCGTGCAGACGAACAAAGCAAAACCAACAATCAGTCTCATAGACATTTTTAAAAAACCGACACATCACGCACGATATTCGCTTATAAGAAGATTTTTAAGTTATTCTATTAAAAATCATAATAGAAGTAATAACGAACACAAAATTATAAATGATCAATGCTAGCAGGTGTGCTTAATTTCAAAGAAATCGAATTAAGCTCGTGTAAGTAGGAACTGGGAAAAAGGTCGAAAGTTGATTATTTATTTAAGAAAATTCAATTAAATAAGTAGAACGATTGAATCACATGTCCGCAGTTGATATTTAAAAATTCGTGTTTATTCAAAATCCCCATTCTTCTAATGAAATCATGAAATTTTAATGAAATTATTTCAAATTTTCAATTTTTGGGATGGATGATCGAAATTTAGGTAGATAGGGCTGTCTTCAGGATTCAAATAACATGTAAATTCGAATTATTCAAAAAATATTTAGCCAAGCCAAGGGACTAGGACCCATACCTCTCTTATGGTTCGGGTTGATTAGACCCAGGCAATGTAGTTAGGCTGGGGGTAAATTCCCCTCTTAGGTTAAACCTATTTGGTAATCGAGGGGGGTTGGTT
This sequence comes from Cantharis nigra, assembly GCA_958510845.1. Lineage (NCBI taxonomy): Eukaryota > Metazoa > Arthropoda > Insecta > Coleoptera > Cantharidae > Cantharis > Cantharis nigra. The sequence continues at coordinate 43,224,979 of OY294030.1, read as the reverse complement.
CGCATCGTCCCCTGTTTATTTTCAAAAATCGTAAATTTATGTGGCGTTTTTATTAGTTAATTCGACGTATTTTAATGAATGCATATAAAAAAAAACAGCCTGGGACTGGCGGAAGAGCTCCAAAGTCAAGTAATATGCAACTAAAAAATTCGAACTTTAAAGCTGCATTAAACGAAAAATATCATTCTTGAGGAAATTATGACTACGCCATTCTCATTTTTTCATCAATTTGCATAAGAAAACGCAAAAATTTTAGCTTATTTCCAACTTTCATTTTTGGGGTCAAAAAACACCTAAGTTTTTTTCAAAAATCTTAAAAAATTTAGGTGGCCTTTTTATTACTTAAATCGACGTACTTAGATGCCTACTGCTGGATACAGCCCTCAGAACCTCCCGGAATCAATCAAAACTGCGTAAAATCGCGAAACAAATGAAGGGCAAAGTGACCCCGAATGTGTTACGTTTAAAGCCAAATAAAATAAAAAATATCATACTTACGAGCAATCTGACTGCGCCATTCTAATTTTCTGATCAAAATACGTAAGAAACAGTGAAAGAAGCTGCCGAATTCCACTTTTCATTTTTTGGGGTTGAAAAACACCAAAGGGGTTTCCCTTACGTTTTTTTCAAAAAATTAAAAAAATTTAGGTGGCTTTTTTATTACTTAAATCGACAGACTTAGATGTTTTACTGCGGGATGCAGCCCTCAGAACCTCCCGGAATCAATCAAAACTGCGTAAATTCGCGAAACAAATGGAGGGCAAATTGACCTCGAATGTGTTACGTTTAAAGTCAAATAAAATACAAAATATCATACTTACGAGCAATCTGACTGCGCCATTCTAATTTTCTGATCAAAATACGTAAGAAACAGTGAAAGAAGCTGCCAAATTCCACTTTTCATTTTTTGGGGTCAAAAAACACCAAAGGGGTTAACCTTACGTGTTTTTCAAAAATTTTAAAAAATTTAGTTGGTCTTTTTATTACTTAAACGGCGTACTTAGATGCCTACTGCTGGATACAGCCCTCAGATCCTCCCGGAATCAATCAAAACTGCGTAAAATCGCGAAACCAATGGAGGGCAAATTGACCCCAAATGAGTTACGTTTAAGGCCAAATAAAATAAAAAATATCATACTTACGAGCAATCTGACTGCGCCATTCTAATTTTCTGATCAAAATACTTAAGAAACAGTGAAAGAAGCTGCCAAATTCCACTTTTCATTTTTTGGGGTCAAAAATCACCAAAGGGGTTAACCTTACGTTTATTACAAAAATTTAAAAAATTTAGGTGGCCTTTTTATTACTTAAATCGACGTACTTAGATGCTTACTGCGGGATGCAGCCCTCAGAACCTCCCGGAATCAATCAAAACTGCGTAAAATCGCGAAACAAATGGAGGGCAAATTGACCCCGAATGTGTTACGTTTAAAGCCAAATAAAATAAAAAATATCATACTTACGAGCAATCTGACTGCGCCATTCTAATTTTCTGATCAAAATACGTAAGAAACAGTGAAAGAAGCTGCCAAATTCCACTTTTCATTTTTTGGGGTCAAAAAACACCAAAGGGGTTAACCTTACGTTTTTTTCAAAAATCTTAAAAAATTTAGGTGGTCTTTTTATTACTTAAATCGACGTACTTAGATGCCTACTGCTGGATACAGCCCTCAGAACCTACCGGAATCAATCACAACTGCGTAAAATCGCGAAACAAATGGAGGTCAAATTGACCCCGAATGTTTACGTTTAAAGCCAAATAAAAAAAAAATATCATACTTACGAGCAATCCGACTGCGCCATTCTAATTTTCTGATCAAAATACGTAAGAAACAGTGAAAGAAGCTGCCAAATTCCACTTTTCATTCTTTGGGGTCAAAAATCACCAAAGGGGTTGACCTTACGTATTTTTCAAAAAATTAAAAAAATTTAGGTGGCCTTTTTATTACTTAAATCGACGGACTTAGATGCTTACTGCGGGATGCAGCCCTCAGAACCTCCCGGAATCAATCAAAACTGCGTAAAATCGCGAAACAAATGGAAGGCAAATTGACCCCGAATGTGTTACGTTTAAAGCCAAATAAAATAAAAAATATCATACTTACGAGCAATCTGACTGCTGCATTTTAATTTTCTGATCAAAATACGTAAGAAACAGTGAAAGATGCTGCCAAATTCCACTTTTCATTTTTTGGGTTCAAAAAACACCATAGGGGTTAACCTAACGTTTTTCTCAAAAATCTTAAAAAATTTAGGTGGTCTTTTTATTACTTAAATCGACGTACTTAGATGCCTACTGCTGGATTCAGCCCTCAGAACCGCCCGGAATCAATCAAAACTGTGTAAAATCGCGAAACAAATGGAGGGCAAATTGACCCCGAATGTCTTACGTTTAAAGCCAAATAACATAAAAAATATCATACTTACGAGCAATCTGACTGCGCCATTCTAATTTTCTGATCAAAATACGTAAGAAACAGTGAAAGAAGCTGCCAAATTCCACTTTTCATTTTTTGTGGTCAAAAAACACCAAAGGGGTTAACCATACGTTTTTTTCAAAAATCTTAAAAAATTTAGGTGGTCTTTTTATTACTTAAATCGACGTACTTAGATGCCTACTGCTGGATACAGCCCTCAGAACCTACCGGAATCAATCACAACTGCGTAAAATCGCGAAACAAATGGAGGTCAAATTGACCCCGAATGTGTTACGTTTAAAGCCAAATAAAAAAAAAATATCATACTTACGAGCAATCCGACTGCGCCATTCTAATTTTCTGATCAAAATACGTAAGAAACAGTGAAAGAAGCTGCCAAATTCCACTTTTTATTCTTTGGGGTCAAAAATCACCAAAGGGGTTGACCTTACGTATTTTTCAAAAAATTAAAAAAATTTAGGTGGCCTTTTTATTACTTAAATCGACGGACTTAGATGCTTATTGCGGGATGCAGCCCTCAGAACCTCCCGGAATCAATCAAAACTGCGTAAAATCGCGAAACAAATGGAGGGCAAATTGACCCCTAATGTGTTACGTTTAAAGCCAAATAAAATAAAAAATATCATACTTACGAGCAATCTGACTGCGCCATTCTATTTTTCTGATCAAAATACGTAAGAAACAGTGAAAGAAGCTGCCAAATTCCACTTTTCATTTTTTGGGGTCAAAAAACACCAAAGGGGTTAACCTTACGTTTTTTTCAAAAATCTTAAAAAATTTAGGTGGTCTTTTTATTACTTAAATCGACGTACTTAGATGCCTACTGCTGGATACAGCCCTCAGAACCTACCGGAATCAATCACAACTGCGTAAAATCGCGAAACAAATGGAGGGCAAATTGACCCCGAATGTGTTACGTTTAAAGCCAAATAAAATAAAAAATATCATACTTACGAGCAATCTGACTGCGCCATTCTAATTTTCTGATCAAAATACGTAAGAAACAGTGAAAGAAGCTGCCAAATTCCACTTTTCATTTTTTGGGGTCAAAAAACACCAAAGGGGTTAACCTTACGTTTTTTTCAAAAATCTTAAAAAATTTAGGTGGTCTTTTATTACTTAAATCGACGGACTTAGATGCCTACTGCTGGATACAGCCCTCAGAACCTCCCGGAATCAATCAAAACTGCGTAAAATCGCGAAACAAATGGAGGGCAAATTCACCCCGAATGTGTTACGTTTAAAGCCAAATAAAATAAAAATTATCATACTTACGAGCAATCTGACTGCGCCATTCTAATTTTCTGATCAAAATACGTAAGAAACAGTGAAAGAAGCTGCCAAATTCCACTAGTCATTTTTTGGGGTCAAAATACACCAAAGGGGTTAACCTTACGTTTTTTTCAAAAATCTTAAAAAATTTAGGTGGTTTTTTTATTGCTTAAATCGACGTACTTAGATGCCTACTGCTGGATACAGCCCTCAGAACCTCCCGGAATCAATCAAAAATGCGTAAACACGCGAAACAAATGGAGGGCAAATTGACCCCGAATGTGTTACGTGTAAAGCCAAATAAAATAAAATAATATCATACTTACGAGCAATCTGACTGCGCCATTCTAATTTTCTGATCAAAATACGTAAGAAACAGTGAAAGAAGCTGCCAAATTCCACTTTTCATTTTTTGGGGTCAAAAAACACCAAAAGGGTTAACCTTACGTTTTTTTCAAAAATCTTAAAAAATTTAGGAGGTCTTTTATTACTTAAATCGACGTACTTAGATGCCTACTGCTGGATACAGCCCTCAGAACCTCCCGGAATCAATCAAAACTGCGTAAAATCGCGAAAGAAATGGAGGGCAAATTGACCCCGAATGTGTTACGTTTAAAGCCAAATAAAATAAAAAATATCATATTTACGAGCAATCTGACTGCGCCATTCTAATTTTCTGATCAAAATACGTAAGAAACAGTGAAAGAAGCTGCCAAATTCCACTTTTCATTTTTTGGGGTCAAAAAACACCAAAGGGGTTAACCTTACGTTTTTTTCAAAAATCTTAAAAAATTTAGGTGGTCTTTTTATTACTTCAATCGACGTACTTAGATGCCTACTGCTGGATACAGCCCTCAGAACCTCCCGGAATCAATCAAAACTGCGTATAATCGCGAAACAAATGGAGGGCAAATTGACCCCGAATGTGTTACGTTTAAAGCCAAATAAAATAAAAAATATCATACTTAAGAGCAATCTGACTGCGCCATTCTAATTTTCTGATCAAAATACGTAAGAAACAGTGAAAGAAGCTGCCAAATTCCACTTTTCATTTTTTGGGGTCAAAAAACACCAAAGGGGTTAACCTAACGTTTTTTTCAAAAATCTTAAAAAATTTAGGTGGTCTTTTTATTACTTAAATCGACGTACTTAGATGCCTACTCCTGGATACGGCCCTCAGAACCTACCGGAATCAATCACAACTGCGTAAAATCGCGAAACAAATGGAGGGAAAATTGACCCCGAATGTGTTACGTTTAAAGCCAAATAAAATAAAAAATATCATACTTACGAGCAATCTGACTGCGCCATTCTAATTTTCTGATCAAAATACGTAAGAAACAGTGAAAGAAGCTGCCAAATTCCACTTTTCATTTTATGGGGTCAAAAAACAACAAAGGGGTTAACCTTACGTTTTTTTCAAAAACCTTAAAAAATTTAGGTGGTCTTTTTATTACTTAAATCGACGTACTTAGATGCCTACTGCTGGATACAGCCCTCAGAACCTACCGGAATCAATCACAACTGCGTAAAATCGCGAAACAAATGGAGGGCAAATTGACCCCGAATGTGTTACGTTTAAAGCCAAATAAAATAAAAAATATCATACTTACGAGCAATCTGACTGCGCCATTCTAATTTTCTGATCAAAATACGTAAGAAACAGTGAAAGAAGCTGCCAAATTCCACTTTTCATTTTATGGGGTCAAAAAACAACAAGGGGTTAACCTTACGTTTTTTTCAAAAACCTTAAAAAATTTAGGTGGTCTTTTTATTACTTAAATCGACGTACTTAGATGCCTACTGCTGGATACAGCCCTCAGAACCTACCGGAATCAATCACAACTGCGTAAAATCGCGAAACAAATGGAGGGCAAATTGACCCCGAATGTGTTACGTTTAAAGCCAAATAAAATAAAAAATATCATACTTACGAGCAATCTGACTGCGCCATTCTAATTTTCTGATCAAAATACGTAAGAAACAGTGAAAGAAGCTGCCAAATTCCACTTTTCATTTTTTGGGGTCAAAAAACACCAAAAGGGTTAACCTTACGTTTTTTTCAAAAATCTTAAAAAATTTAGGAGGTCTTTTATTACTTAAATCGACGTACTTAGATGCCTACTGCTGGATACAGCCCTCAGAACCTCCCGGAATCAATCAAAACTGCGTAAAATCGCGAAAGAAATGGAGGGCAAATTGACCCCGAATGTGTTACGTTTAAAGCCAAATAAAATAAAAAATATCATATTTACGAGCAATCTGACTGCGCCATTCTAATTTTCTGATCAAAATACGTAAGAAACAGTGAAAGAAGCTGCCAAATTCCACTTTTCATTTTTTGGGGTCAAAAAACACCAAAGGGGTTAACCTTACGTTTTTTTCAAAAATCTTAAAAAATTTAGGTGGTCTTTTTATTACTTCAATCGACGTACTTAGATGCCTACTGCTGGATACAGCCCTCAGAACCTCCCGGAATCAATCAAAACTGCGTATAATCGCGAAACAAATGGAGGGCAAATTGACCCCGAATGTGTTACGTTTAAAGCCAAATAAAATAAAAAATATCATACTTAAGAGCAATCTGACTGCGCCATTCTAATTTTCTGATCAAAATACGTAAGAAACAGTGAAAGAAGCTGCCAAATTCCACTTTTCATTTTTTGGGGTCAAAAAACACCAAAGGGGTTAACCTAACGTTTTTTTCAAAAATCTTAAAAAATTTAGGTGGTCTTTTTATTACTTAAATCGACGTACTTAGATGCCTACTCCTGGATACGGCCCTCAGAACCTACCGGAATCAATCACAACTGCGTAAAATCGCGAAACAAATGGAGGGAAAATTGACCCCGAATGTGTTACGTTTAAAGCCAAATAAAATAAAAAATATCATACTTACGAGCAATCTGACTGCGCCATTCTAATTTTCTGATCAAAATACGTAAGAAACAGTGAAAGAAGCTGCCAAATTCCACTTTTCATTTTATGGGGTCAAAAAACAACAAAGGGGTTAACCTTACGTTTTTTTCAAAAACCTTAAAAAATTTAGGTGGTCTTTTTATTACTTAAATCGACGTACTTAGATGCCTACTGCTGGATACAGCCCTCAGAACCTACCGGAATCAATCACAACTGCGTAAAATCGCGAAACAAATGGAGGGCAAATTGACCCCGAATGTGTTACGTTTAAAGCCAAATAAAATAAAAAATATCATACTTACGAGCAATCTGACTGCGCCATTCTAATTTTCTGATCAAAATACGTAAGAAACAGTGAAAGAAGCTGCCAAATTCCACTTTTCATTTTATGGGGTCAAAAAACAACAAGGGGTTAACCTTACGTTTTTTTCAAAAACCTTAAAAAATTTAGGTGGTCTTTTTATTACTTAAATCGACGTACTTAGATGCCTACTGCTGGATACAGCCCTCAGAACCTACCGGAATCAATCACAACTGCGTAAAATCGCGAAACAAATGGAGGGCAAATTGACCCCGAATGTGTTACGTTTAAAGCCAAATAAAATAAAAAATATCATACTTACGAGCAATCTGACTGCGCCATTCTAATTTTCTGATCAAAATACGTAAGAAACAGTGAAAGAAGCTGCCAAATTCCACTTTTCATTTTTTGGGGTCAAAAAACACCAAAGGGGTTAACCTTACGTTTTTTCAAAAATCTTAAAAAATTTAGGTGGTCTTTTTATTACTTAAATCGACGTACTTAGATGCCTACTGCTGGATACAGCCCTCAGAACCTCCCGGAATCAATCAAAACTGCGTAAAATCGCGAAACAAATGGAGGGCAAATTGACCCCGAATGTGTTACGTTTAAAGCCAAATAAAATAAAAAATATCATACTTACGAGCAATCTGACTGCGCCATTCTAATTTTCTGATCAAAATACGTAAGAAACAGTGAAAGAAGCTGCCAAATTCCACTTTTCATTTTATGGGGTCAAAAAACAACAAAGGGGTTAACCTTACGTTTTTTTCAAAAACCTTAAAAAATTTAGGTGGTCTTTTTATTACTTAAATCGACGTACTTAGATGCCTACTGCTGGATACAGCCCTCAGAACCTACCGGAATCAATCACAACTGCGTAAAATCGCGAAACAAATGGAGGGCAAATTGACCCCGAATGTGTTACGTTTAAAGCCAAATAAAATAAAAAATATCATACTTACGAGCAATCTGACTGCGCCATTCTAATTTTCTGATCAAAATACGTAAGAAACAGTGAAAGAAGCTGCCAAATTCCACTTTTCATTTTTTGGGGTCAAAAAACACCAAAGGGGTTAACCTTACGTTTTTTTCAAAAATCTTAAAAAATTTAGGTGGTCTTTTTATTACTTAAATCGACGTACTTAGATGCCTACTGCTGGATACAGCCCTCAGAACCTCCCGGAATCAATCAAAACTGCGTAAAATCGCGAAAGAAATGGAGGGCAAATTGACCCCGAATGTGTTACGTTTAAAGCCAAATAAAATAAAAAATATCATATTTACGAGCAATCTGACTGCGCCATTCTAATTTTCTGATCAAAATACGTAAGAAACAGTGAAAGAAGCTGCCAAATTCCACTTTTCATTTTTTGGGGTCAAAAAACACCAAAGGGGTTAACCTTACGTTTTTTTCAAAAATCTTAAAAAATTTAGGTGGTCTTTTTATTACTTCAATCGACGTACTTAGATGCCTACTGCTGGATACAGCCCTCAGAACCTCCCGGAATCAATCAAAACTGCGTATAATCGCGAAACAAATGGAGGGCAAATTGACCCCGAATGTGTTACGTTTAAAGCCAAATAAAATAAAAAATATCATACTTAAGAGCAATCTGACTGCGCCATTCTAATTTTCTGATCAAAATACGTAAGAAACAGTGAAAGAAGCTGCCAAATTCCACTTTTCATTTTTTGGGGTCAAAAAACACCAAAGGGGTTAACCTAACGTTTTTTTCAAAAATCTTAAAAAATTTAGGTGGTCTTTTTATTACTTAAATCGACGTACTTAGATGGCTACTGCTGGATACAGCCCTCAGAACCTACCGGAATCAATCACAACTGCGTAAAATCGCGAAACAAATGGAGGGCAAATTGACCCCGAATGTGTTACGTTTAAAGCCAAATAAAATAAAAAATATCATACTTACGAGCAATCTGACTGCGCCATTCTAATTTTCTGATCAAAATACGTAAGAAACAGTGAAAGAGGCTGCCAAATTCCACTTTTCATTTTTTGGGGTCAAAAAACACCAAAGGGGTTAACCTTACGTTTTTTTCAAAAATCTTAAAAAATTTAGGTGGTCTTTTTATTACTTAAATCGACGTACTTATATGCCTACTGCTGGATACAGCCCTCAGAACCTCCCGGAATCAATCAAAACTGCGTCAAATCGCGAAACAAGTGGAGGGCAAATTGACCCCGAATGTGTTACGTTTAAAGCCAAATAAAATAAAAAATATCATACTTACGAGCAATCTGACTGCGCCATTCTAATTTTCTGATCAAAATACGTAAGAAACAGTGAAAGAAGCTGCCAAATTCCACTTTTCATTTTATGGGGTCAAAAAACAACAAAGGGGTTAACCTTACGTTTTTTTCAAAAACCTTAAAAAATTTAGGTGGTCTTTTTATTACTTAAATCGACGTACTTAGATGCCTACTGCTGGATACAGCCCTCAGAACCTACCGGAATCAATCACAACTGCGTAAAATCGCGAAACAAATGGAGGGCAAATTGACCCCGAATGTGTTACGTTTAAAGCCAAATAAAATAAAAAATATCATACTTACGAGCAATCTGACTGCGCCATTCTAATTTTCTGATCAAAATACGTAAGAAACAGTGAAAGAAGCTGCCAAATTCCACTTTTCATTTTTTGGGGTCAAAAAACACCAAAGGGGTTAACCTTACGTTTTTTTCAAAAATCTTAAAAAATTTAGGTGGTCTTTTTATTACTTCAATCGACGTACTTAGATGCCTACTGCTGGATACAGCCCTCAGAACCTCCCGGAATCAATCAAAACTGCGTAAAATCGCGAAACAAATGGAGGGCAAATTGACCCCGAATGTGTTACGTTTAAAGCCAAATAAAATAAAAAATATCATACTTACGAGCAATCTGACTGCGCCATTCTAATTTTCTGATCAAAATACGTAAGAAACAGTGAAAGAAGCTGCCAAATTCCACTTTTCATTTTTTGGGGTCAAAAAACACCAAAGGGGTTAACCTTACGTTTTTTTCAAAAATCTTAAAAAATTTAGGTGGTCTTTTTATTACTTAAATCGACGTACTTAGATGCCTACTGCTGGATACAGCCCTCAGAACCTCCCGGAATCAATCAAAACTGCGTAAAATCGCGAAACAAATGGAGGGCAAATTGACCCCGAATGTGTTACGTTTAAAGCCAAATAAAATAAAAAATATCATACTTACGAGCAATCTGACTGCGCCATTCTAATTTTCTGATCAAAATACGTAAGAAACAGTGAAAGAAGCTGCCAAATTCCACTTTTCATTTTTTGGGGTCAAAAAACACCAAAGGGGTTAACCTTACGTTTTTTTCAAAAATCTTAAAAAATTTAGGTGGTCTTTTTATTACTTAAATCGACGTACTTAGATGCCTACTGCTGGATATAGCCCTCAGAACCTACCGGAATCAATCACAACTGCGTAAAATCGCGAAACAAATGGAGGGCAAATTGACCCCGAATGTGTTACGTTTAAAGCCAAATAAAATAAAAAATATCATACTTACGAGCAATCTGACTGCGCCATTCTAATTTTCTGATCAAAATACGTAAGAAACAGTGAAAGAAGCTGCCAAATTCCACTTTTCATTTTTTGGGGTCAAAAAACACCAAAGGGGTTAACCTTACGTTTTTTTCAAAAATCTTAAAAAATTTAGGTGGTATTTTTATTACTTAAATCGACGTACTTAGACGCCTACTGCTGGATACAGCCCTCAGAACCTCCCGGAATCAATCAAAACTGCGTAAAATCGCGAAACAAATGGAGGGCAAATTGACCCCGAATGTGTTACCTTTAAAGCCAAATAAAATAAAAAATATCATACTTACAAGCAATCTGACTGCGCCATTCTAATTTTCTGATCAAAATACGTAAGAAACAGTGAAAGAAGCTGCCAAATTCCACTTTTCATTTTTTGGGGTCAAAAAACACCAAAGGGGTTAACCTTACGTTTTTTTCAAAAATCTTAAAAAATTTAGGTGGTCTGTTTATTACTTCAATCGGCGTACTTAGATGCCTACTGCTGGATACAGCCCTCAGAACCTCCCGGAATCAATCAAAACTGCGTATAATCGCGAAACAAATGGAGGGCAAATTGACCCCGAATGTGTTACGTTTAAAGCCAAATAAAATAAAAAATATCATACTTAAGAGCAATCTGACTGCGCCATTCTAATTTTCTGATCAAAATACGTAAGAAACAGTGAAAGAAGCTGCCAAATTCCACTTTTCATTTTTTGGGGTCAAAAAACACCAAAGGGGTTAACCTAACGTTTTTTTCAAAAATCTTAAAAAATTTAGGTGGTCTTTTTATTACTTAAATCGACGTACTTAGATGCCTACTGCTGGATACAGCCCTCAGAACCTACCGGAATCAATCACAACTGCGTAAAATCGCGAAACAAATGGAGGGCAAATTGACCCCGAATGTGTTACGTTTAAAGCCAAATAAAATAAAAAATATCATACTTACGAGCAATCTGACTGCGCCATTCTAATTTTCTGATCAAAATACGTAAGAAACAGTGAAAGAGGCTGCCAAATTCCACTTTTCATTTTTTGGGGTCAAAAAACACCAAAGGGGTTAACCTTACGTTTTTTTCAAAAATCTTAAAAAATTTAGGTGGTCTTTTTATTACTTAAATCGACGTACTTAGATGCCTACTGCTGGATACAGCCCTCAGAACCTCCCGGAATCAATCAAAACTGCGTAAAATCGCGAAACAAATGGAGGGCAAATTGACCCCGAACGTGTTACGTTTAAAGCCAAATAAAATAAAAAATATCATACTTACGAGCAATCTGACTGCGCCATTCTAATTTTCTGATCAAAATACGTAAGAAACAGTGAAAGAAGCTGCCAAATTCCACTTTTCATTTTATGGGGTCAAAAAACAACAAAGGGGTTAACCTTACGTTTTTTTCAAAAACCTTAAAAAATTTAGGTGGTCTTTTTATTACTTAAATCGACGTACTTAGATGCCTACTGCTGGATACAGCCCTCAGAACCTACCGGAATCAATCACAACTGCGTAAAATCGCGAAACAAATGGAGGGCAAATTGACCCCGAATGTGTTACGTTTAAAGCCAAATAAAATAAAAAATATCATACTTACGAGCAATCTGACTGCGCCATTCTAATTTTCTGATCAAAATACGTAAGAAACAGTGAAAGAAGCTGCCAAATTCCACTTTTCATTTTTTGGGGTCAAAAAACACCAAAGGGGTTAACCTTACGTTTTTTTCAAAAATCTTAAAAAATTTAGGTGGTCTTTTTATTACTTAAATCGACGTACTTAGATGCCTACTGCTGGATACAGCCCTCAGAACCTACCGGAATCAATCACAACTGCGTAAAATCGCGAAACAAATGGAGGGCAAATTGACCCCGAATGTGTTACGTTTAAAGCCAAATAAAATAAAAAATATCATACTTACGAGCAATCTGACTGCGCCATTCTAATTTTCTGATCAAAATACGTAAGAAACAGTGAAAGAAGCTGCCAAATTCCACTTTTCATTTTTTGGGGTCAAAAAACACCAAAGGGGTTAACCTTACGTTTTTTTCAAAAATCTTAAAAAATCTAGGTGGTCTTTTTATTACTTAAATCGACGTACTTAGATGCCTACTGCTGGATACAGCTCTCAGAACCTACCGGAATCAATCACAACTGCGTAAAATCGCGAAACAAATGGATGGCAAATTGACCCCGAATGTGTTACGTTTAAAGCCAAATAAAATAAAAAATATCATACTTACGAGCAATCTGACTGCGCCATTCTAATTTTCTGATCAAAATACGTAAGAAACAGTGAAAGAAGCTGCCAAATTCCACTTTTCATTTTTTGGGGTCAAAAAACACCAAAGGGGTTAACCTTACGTTTTTTTCAAAAATCTTAAAAAATTTAGGTGGTCTTTTTATTACTTAAATCGACGTACTTAGATGCCAACTGCTGGATACAGCCCTCAGAACCTCCCGGAATCAATCAAAACTGCGTAAAATCGCGAAACAAATGGAGGGCAAATTGACCTCGAATGTGTTACGTTTAAAGCCAAATAAAATAAAAAATATCATACTTACGAGCAATCTGACTGCGCCATTCTAATTTTCTGATCAAAATGCGTAAGAAACAGTGAAAGAAGCTGCCAAATTCCACTTTTCATTTTTTGGGGTCAAAAAACACCAAAGGGGTTAACCTTACGTTTTTTTCAAAAATCTTAAAAAATTTAGGTGGTCTTTTTATTACTTAAATCGACGTACTTAGATGCCTACTGCTGGATACAGCCCTCAGAACCTCCCGGAATCAATCAAAACTGCGTAAAATCGCGAAACAAATGGAGGGCAACTTGACCCCGAATGTGTTAAGTTTAAAGCCAAATAAAATAAAAAATATCATACTTACGAGCAATCTGACTGCGCCATTCTAATTTTCTGATCAAAATACGTAAGAAACAGTGAAAGAAGCTGCCAAATTCCACTTTTCATTTTTTGGGGTCAAAAAACACCAAAGGGGTTAACCTTTACGTTTTTTTCAAAAATCTTAAAAAATTTAGGTGGTTTTTTTATTACTTAAATCGACGTACTTAGATGCCTACTGCTGGATACAGCCCTCAGAACCTCCCAGAATCAATCAAAACTGCGTAAAATCGCGAAACAAATGGAGGGCAAATTGACCCCGAATGTGTTACGTTTAAAGCCAAATAAAATAAAAAATATCATACTTACGAGCAATCTGACTGCGCCATTCTAATTTTCTGATCAAAATACGTAAGAAACAGTGAAAGAAGCTGCCAAATTCCACTTTTCATTTTTTGGGGTCAAAAAACACCAAAGGGGTTAACCTTACGTTTTTTTCAAAAATCTTAAAAAATTTAGGTGGTCTTTTTATTACTTAAATCGACGTACTTAGATGCCAACTGCTGGATACAGCCCTCAGAACCTCCCGGAATCAATCAAAACTGCGTAAAATCGCGAAACAAATGGAGGGCAAATTGACCTCGAATGTGTTACGTTTAAAGCCAAATAAAATAAAAAATATCATACTTACGAGCAATCTGACTGCGCCATTCTAATTTTCTGATCAAAATGCGTAAGAAACAGTGAAAGAAGCTGCCAAATTCCACTTTTCATTTTTTGGGGTCAAAAAACACCAAAGGGGTTAACCTTACGTTTTTTTCAAAAATCTTAAAAAATTTAGGTGGTCTTTTTATTACTTAAATCGACGTACTTAGATGCCTACTGCTGGATACAGCCCTCAGAACCTCCCGGAATCAATCAAAACTGCGTAAAATCGCGAAACAAATGGAGGGCAACTTGACCCCGAATGTGTTAAGTTTAAAGCCAAATAAAATAAAAAATATCATACTTACGAGCAATCTGACTGCGCCATTCTAATTTTCTGATCAAAATACGTAAGAAACAGTGAAAGAAGCTGCCAAATTCCACTTTTCATTTTTTGGGGTCAAAAAACACCAAAGGGGTTAACCTTTACGTTTTTTTCAAAAATCTTAAAAAATTTAGGTGGTCTTTTTATTACTTAAATCGACGTACTTAGATGCCTACTGCTGGATACAGCCCTCAGAACCTCCCAGAATCAATCAAAACTGCGTAAATTCGCGAAACAAATGGAGGGCAACTTGACCCCGAATGTGTAACGTTTAAAGCCAAATAAAATAAAAAATATCATACTTACGAGCAATCTGACTGCGCCATTCTAATTTTCTGATCAAAATACGTAAGAAACAGTGAAAGAAGCTGCCAAATTCCACTTTTCATTTTTTGGGGTCAAAAAACACCAAAGGGGTTAACCTTACGTTTTTTTCAAAAATCTTAAAAAATTTAGGTGGTCTTTTTATTACTTAAATCGACGTACTTAGATGCCAACTGCTGGATACAGCCTTCAGAACCTCCCGGAATCAATCAAAACTGCGTAAATTCGCGAAACAAATGGAGGGCAACTTGACCCCGAATGTGTTAAGTTTAAAGCCAAATAAAATAAAAAATATCATACTTACGAGCAATCTGACTGCGCCATTCTAATTTTCTGATCAAAATACGTAAGAAACAGTGAAAGAAGCTGCCAAATTCCACTTTTCATTTTTTGGGGTCAAAAAACACCAAAGGGTTTACCTTACGTTTTTTTCAAAAATCTTAAAAAATTTAGGTGGTCTTTTTATTACTTAAATCGACGTACTTAGATGCCTACTGCTGGATACAGCCCTCAGAACCTCCCGGAATCAATCAGAACTGCGTAAAATCGCGAAACAAATGGAGGGCAAATTGACCCCGAATGTTTTACGTTTAAAGCTAAATAAAATAAAAAATATCATACTTACGAGCAATCTGACTGCGCCATTCTAAATTTCTGATCAAAATACGTAAGAAACAGTGAAAGAAGCTGCCAAATTCCACTATTCATTTTTTGGGGTCAAAAAACACCAAAGGGGTTAACCTTACGTTTTTTTCAAAAACCTTAAAAAATTTAGGTGGTCTTTTTATTACTTAAATCGACGTACTTAGATGCCTACTGCTGGATACAGCCCTCAGAACCTCCCGGAATCAATCAAAACTGCGTAAATTCGCGAAACAAATGGAGGTCAACTTGACCCCGAATGTGTTAAGTTTAAAGCCAAATAAAATAAAAAATATCATACTTACGAGCAATCTGACTGCGCCATTCTAATTTTCTGATCAAAATACGTAAGAAACAGTGAAAGAAGCTGCCAAATTCCACTTTTCATTTTTTGGGGTCAAAAAACACCAAAGGGGTTAACCTTACGTTTTTTTCAAAAATCTTAAAAAATTTAGGTGGTCTTTTTATTACTTAAATCGACGTACTTAGATGCCTACTGCTGGATACAGCCCTCAGAACCTACCGGAATCAATCACAACTGCGTAAAATCGCGAAACAAATGGAGGGCAAATTGACCCCGAATGTGTTACGTTTAAAGCCAAATAAAATAAAAAATATCATACTTACGAGCAATCTGACTGCGCCATTCTAATTTTCTGATCAAAATACGTAAGAAACAGTGAAAGAAGCTGCCAAATTCTACTTTTCATTTTTTGGGGTCAAAAAACACCAAAGGGGTTAACCTTACGTTTTTTTCAAAAATCTTAAAAAATTTAGGTGGTCTTTTTATTACTTAAATCGACGTACTTAGATGCCTACTGCTGGATACAGCCCTCAGAACCTACCGGAATCAATCACAACTGCGTAAAATCGCGAAACAAATGGATGGCAAATTGACCCCGAATGTGTTACGTTTAAAGCCAAATAAAATAAAAAATATCATACTTACGAGCAATCTGACTGAGCCATTCTAATTTTCTGATCAAAATACGTAAGAAACAGTGAAAGAAGCTGCCAAATTCCACTTTTCATTTTTTGGGGTCAAAAAACACCAAAGGGGTTAACCTTACGTTTTTTTCAAAAATCTTAAAAAATTTAGGTGGTCTTTTTATTACTTAAATCGACGTACTTAGATGCCTACTGCTGGATACAGCCCTCAGAACCTCCCGGAATCAATCAAAACTGCGTAAAATCGCGAAACAAATGGAGGGCAACTTGACCCCGAATGTGTTAAGTTTAAAGCCAAATAAAATAAAAAATATCATACTTACGAGCAATCTGACTGCGCCATTCTAATTTTCTGATCAAAATGCGTAAGAAACAGTGAAAGAAGCTGCCAAATTCCACTTTTCATTTTTTGGGGTCAAAAAACACCAAAGGGGTTAACCTTACGTTTTTTTCAAAAATCTTAAAAAATTTAGGTGGTCTTTTTATTACTTAAATCGACGTACTTAGATGCCTACTGCTGGATACAGCCCTCAGAACCTCCCGGAATCAATCAAAACTGCGTAAAATCGCGAAACAAATGGAGGGCAACTTGACCCCGAATGTGTTAAGTTTAAAGCCAAATAAAATAAAAAATATCATACTTACGAGCAATCTGACTGCGCCATTCTAATTTTCTGATCAAAATACGTAAGAAACAGTGAAAGAAGCTGCCAAATTCCACTTTTCATTTTTTGGGGTCAAAAAACACCAAAGGGGTTAACCTTTACGTTTTTTTCAAAAATCTTAAAAAATTTAGGTGGTTTTTTTATTACTTAAATCGACGTACTTAGATGCCTACTGCTGGATACAGCCCTCAGAACCTCCCAGAATCAATCAAAACTGCGTAAAATCGCGAAACAAATGGAGGGCAAATTGACCCCGAATGTGTTACGTTTAAAGCCAAATAAAATAAAAAATATCATACTTACGAGCAATCTGACTGCGCCATTCTAATTTTCTGATCAAAATACGTAAGAAACAGTGAAAGAAGCTGCCAAATTCCACTTTTCATTTTTTGGGGTCAAAAAACACCAAAGGGGTTAACCTTACGTTTTTTTCAAAAATCTTAAAAAATTTAGGTGGTCTTTTTATTACTTAAATCGACGTACTTAGATGCCAACTGCTGGATACAGCCCTCAGAACCTCCCGGAATCAATCAAAACTGCGTAAAATCGCGAAACAAATGGAGGGCAAATTGACCTCGAATGTGTTACGTTTAAAGCCAAATAAAATAAAAAATATCATACTTACGAGCAATCTGACTGCGCCATTCTAATTTTCTGATCAAAATGCGTAAGAAACAGTGAAAGAAGCTGCCAAATTCCACTTTTCATTTTTTGGGGTCAAAAAACACCAAAGGGGTTAACCTTACGTTTTTTTCAAAAATCTTAAAAAATTTAGGTGGTCTTTTTATTACTTAAATCGACGTACTTAGATGCCTACTGCTGGATACAGCCCTCAGAACCTCCCGGAATCAATCAAAACTGCGTAAAATCGCGAAACAAATGGAGGGCAACTTGACCCCGAATGTGTTAAGTTTAAAGCCAAATAAAATAAAAAATATCATACTTACGAGCAATCTGACTGCGCCATTCTAATTTTCTGATCAAAATACGTAAGAAACAGTGAAAGAAGCTGCCAAATTCCACTTTTCATTTTTTGGGGTCAAAAAACACCAAAGGGGTTAACCTTTACGTTTTTTTCAAAAATCTTAAAAAATTTAGGTGGTCTTTTTATTACTTAAATCGACGTACTTAGATGCCTACTGCTGGATACAGCCCTCAGAACCTCCCAGAATCAATCAAAACTGCGTAAATTCGCGAAACAAATGGAGGGCAACTTGACCCCGAATGTGTAACGTTTAAAGCCAAATAAAATAAAAAATATCATACTTACGAGCAATCTGACTGCGCCATTCTAATTTTCTGATCAAAATACGTAAGAAACAGTGAAAGAAGCTGCCAAATTCCACTTTTCATTTTTTGGGGTCAAAAAACACCAAAGGGGTTAACCTTACGTTTTTTTCAAAAATCTTAAAAAATTTAGGTGGTCTTTTTATTACTTAAATCGACGTACTTAGATGCCAACTGCTGGATACAGCCTTCAGAACCTCCCGGAATCAATCAAAACTGCGTAAATTCGCGAAACAAATGGAGGGCAACTTGACCCCGAATGTGTTACGTTTAAAGCCAAATAAAATAAAAAATATCATACTTACGAGCAATCTGACTGCGCCATTCTAATTTTCTGATCAAAATACGTAAGAAACAGTGAAAGAAGCTGCCAAATTCCACTTTTCATTTTTAGGGGTCAAAAAACACCAAAGGGGTTAACCTTACGTTTTTTTCAAAAACCTTAAAAAATTTAGGTGGTCTTTTTATTACTTAAATCGACGTACTTAGATGCCTACTGCTGGATGCAGCCCTCAGAACCTCCCGGAATCAATCAAAACTGCGTAAATTCGCGAAACAAATGGAGGGCAACTTGACCCCGAATGTGTTAAGTTTAAAGCCAAATAAAATAAAAAATATCATACTTACGAGCAATCTGACTGCGCCATTCTAATTTTCTGATCAAAATACGTAAGAAACAGTGAAAGAAGCTGCCAAATTCCACTTTTCATTTTTTGGGGTCAAAAAACACCAAAGGGGTTAACCTTACGTTTTTTTCAAAAACCTTAAAAAATTTAGGTGGTCTTTTTATTACTTAAATCGACGTACTTAGATGCCTACTGCTTGATACAGCCCTCAGAACCTCCCGGAATCAATCAAAACTGCGTAAATTCGCGAAACAAATGGAGGGCAACTTGACCCCGAATGTGTTACGTTTAAAGCCAAATAAAATAAAAAATATCATACTTACGAGCAATCTGACTGCGCCATTCTAATTTTCTGATCAAAATACGTAAGAAACAGTGACAGAAGCTGCCAAATTCCACTTTTCATTTTTTGGGGTCAAAAAACACCAAAGGGGTTAACCTTACGTTTTTTTCAAAAACCTTAAAAAATTTAGGTGGTCTTTTTATTACTTAAATCGACGTACTTAGATGCCTACTGCTGGATACAGCCCTCAGAACCTCCCGGAATCAATCAAAACTGCGTAAAATCGCGATACAAATGGAGGGCAAATTGACTCCGAATGTGTTACGTTTAAAGCCAAATAAAATAAAAAATATCATACTTACGAGCAATCTGACTGCGCCATTCTAATTTTCTGATCAAAATACGTAAGAAACAGTGAAAGAAGCTGCCAAATTCCACTTTTCATTTTTTGGGGTCAAAAAACACCAAAGGGGTTAACCTTACGTTTTTTTCAAAAACCTTAAAAAATTTAGGTGGTCTTTTTATTACTTAAATCGACGTACTTAGATGCCTACTGCTGGATGCAGCCCTCAGAACCTCCCGGAATCAATCAAAACTGCGTAAATTCGCGAAACAAATGGAGGGTAACTTGACCCCGAATGTGTTAAGTTTAAAGCCAAATAAAATAAAAAATATCATACTTACGAGCAATCTGACTGCGCCATTCTAATTTTCTGATCAAAATACGTAAGAAACAGTGAAAGAAGCTGCCAAATTCCACTTTTCATTTTTTGGGGTCAAAAAACACCAAAGGGGTTAACCTTACGTTTTTTTCAAAAATCTTAAAAAATTTAGGTGGTCTTTTTATTACTTAAATCGACGTACTTAGATGCCTACTGCTGGATACAGCCCTCAGAACCTCCCGGAATCAATCAGAACTGCGTAAAATCGCGAAACAAATGGAGGGCAAATTGACCCCGAATGTGTTACGTTTAAAGCCAAATAAAATAAAAAATATCATACTTACGAGCAATCTGACTGCGCCATTCTAATTTTCTGATCAAAATACGTAAGAAACAGTGAAAGAAGCTGCCAAATTCCACTTTTCATTTTTTGGGGTCAAAAAACACCAAAGGGGTTAACCTTACGTTTTTTTCAAAAATCTTAAAAAATTTAGGTGGTCTTTTTATTACTTAAATCGACGTACTTAGATGCCTACTGCTGGATACAGCCCTCAGAACCTACCGGAATCAATCAAACCTGCGTAAAATCGCGAAACAAATGGAGGGCAAATTGACCCCGAATGTGTTACGTTTAAAGCCAAATAAAATAAAAAATATCATACTTACGAGCAATCTGACTGCGCCATTCTAATTTTCTGATCAAAATACGTAAGAAACAGTGAAAAAAGCTGCCAAATTCCACTTTTCATTTTTTGGGGTCAAAAAACACCAAAGGGGTTAACCTTACGTTTTTTTCAAAAATCTTAAAAAATTTAGGTGGTCTTTTTATTACTTAAATCGACGTACTTAGATGCCTACTGCTGGATACAGCCCTCAGAACCTCCCGGAATCAATCAAAACTGCGTAAATTGGCGAAACAAATGGAGGGCAACTTGACCCCGAATGTGTTACGTTTAAAGCCAAATAAAATAAAAAATATCATACTTACGAGCAATCTGACTGCGCCATTCTAATTTTCTGATCAAAATACGTAAGAAACAGTGAAAGAAGCTGCCAAATTCCACTTTTCATTTTTTGGGGTCAAAAAACACCAAAGGGGTTAACCTTACGTTTTTTTCAAAAATCTTAAAAAATTTAGGTGGTCTTTTTATTACTTAAATCGACGTACTTAGATGCCTACTGCTGGATACAGCCCTCAGAACCTCCCGGAATCAATCAAAACTGCGTAAATTGGCGAAACAAATGGAGGGCAACTTGACCCCGAATGTGTTACGTTTAAAGCCAAATAAAATAAAAAATATCATACTTACGAGCAATTTGACTGCGCCATTCTAATTTTCTGATCAAAATACGTAAGAAACAGTGAAAGAAGCTGCCAAATTCCACTTTTCATTTTTTGGGGTCAAAAAACACCAAAGGGGTTAACCTTACGTTTTTTTCAAAAATCTTAAAAAATTTAGGTGGTCTTTTTATTACTTAAATCGACGTACTTAGATGCCTACTGCTGGATACAGCCCTCAGAACCTACCGGAATCAATCAAAACTGCGTAAAATCGCGAAACAAATGGAGGGCAAATTGACCCCGAATGTGTTACGTTTAAAGCCAAATAAAATAAAAAATATCATATTTACGAGCAATCTGACTGCGCCATTCAAATTTTCTGATCAAAATACGTAAGAAACAGTGAAAGAAGCTGCCAAATTCCACTTTTCATTTTTTGGGGTCAAAAAACACCAAAGGGGTTAACCTTACGTTTTTTTCAAAAATCTTAAAAAATTTAGGTGGTCTTTTTATTACTTAAATCGACGTACTTAGATGCCTACTGCTGGATACAGCCCTCAGAACCTCCCGGAATCAATCAAAACTGCGTAAAATCGCGAAACAAATGGAGGGCAAATTGACCCCGAATGTGTTACGTTTAAAGCCAAATAAAATAAAAAATATCATACTTACGAGCAATCTGACTGCGCCATTCTAATTTTCTGATCAAAATACGGAAGAAACAGTGAAAGAAGCTGCCAAATTCCACTTTTCATTTTTTGGGGTCAAAAAACACCAAAGGGGTTAACCTTACGTTTTTTTCAAAAATCTTAAAAAATTTAGGTGGTCTTTTTATTACTTAAATCGACGTACTTAGATGCCTACTGCTGGATACAGCCCTCAGAACCTCCCGGAATCAATCAAAACTGCGTAAATTGGCGAAACAAATGGAGGGCAACTTGACCCCGAATGTGTTACGTTTAAAGCCAAATAAAATAAAAAATATCATACTTACGAGCAATCTGACTGCGCCATTCTAATTTTCTGATCAAAATACGTAAGAAACAGTGAAAGAAGCTGCCAAATTCCACTTTTCATTTTTTGGGGTCAAAAAACACCAAAGGGGTTAACCTTACGTTTTTTTCAAAAATCTGAAAAAATTCAGGTGGTCTTTTTATTACTTAAATCGACGTACTTAGATGCCTACTGCTGGATACAGCCCTCAGAACCTACCGGAATCAATCAAAACTGCGTAAAATCGCGAAACAAATGGAGGGCAAATTGACCCCGAATGTGTTACGTTTAAAGCCAAGTAAAATAAAAAATATCATACTTACGAGCAATCTGACTGCGCCATTCTAATTTTCTGATCAAAATACGTAAGAAACAGTGAAAGAAGCTGCCAAATTCCACTTTTCATTTTTTGGGGTCAAAAAACACCAAAGGGGTTAACCTTACGTTTTTTTCAAAAATCTTAAAAAATTTAGGTGGTCTTTTTATTACTTAAATCGACGTACTTAGATGCCTACTGCTGGATACAGCCCTCAGAACCTCCCGGAATCAATCAAAACTGCGTAAATTGGCGAAACAAATGGAGGGCAACTTGACCCCGAATGTGTTACGTTTAAAGCCAAATAAAATAAAAAATATCATACTTACGAGCAATCTGACTGCGCCATTCTAATTTTCTGATCAAAATACGTAAGAAACAGTGAAAGAAGCTGCCAAATTCCACTTTTCATTTTTTGGGGTCAAAAAACACCAAAGGGGTTAACCTTACGTTTTTTTCAAAAATCTTAAAAAATTTAGGTGGTCTTTTTATTACTTAAATCGACGTACTTAGATGCCTACTGCTGGATACAGCCCTCAGAACCTCCCGGAATCAATCAAAACTGCGTAAATTGGCGAAACAAATGGAGGGCAACTTGACCCCGAATGTGTTACGTTTAAAGCCAAATAAAATAAAAAATATCATACTTACGAGCAATTTGACTGCGCCATTCTAATTTTCTGATCAAAATACGTAAGAAACAGTGAAAGAAGCTGCCAAATTCCACTTTTCATTTTTTGGGGTCAAAAAACACCAAAGGGGTTAACCTTACGTTTTTTTCAAAAATCTTAAAAAATTTAGGTGGTCTTTTTATTACTTAAATCGACGTACTTAGATGCCTACTGCTGGATACAGCCCTCAGAACCTACCGGAATCAATCAAAACTGCGTAAAATCGCGAAACAAATGGAGGGCAAATTGACCCCGAATGTGTTACGTTTAAAGCCAAATAAAATAAAAAATATCATATTTACGAGCAATCTGACTGCGCCATTCAAATTTTCTGATCAAAATACGTAAGAAACAGTGAAAGAAGCTGCCAAATTCCACTTTTCATTTTTTGGGGTCAAAAAACACCAAAGGGGTTAACCTTACGTTTTTTTCAAAAATCTTAAAAAATTTAGGTGGTCTTTTTATTACTTAAATCGACGTACTTAGATGCCTACTGCTGGATACAGCCCTCAGAACCTCCCGGAATCAATCAAAACTGCGTAAAATCGCGAAACAAATGGAGGGCAAATTGACCCCGAATGTGTTACGTTTAAAGCCAAATAAAATAAAAAATATCATACTTACGAGCAATCTGACTGCGCCATTCTAATTTTCTGATCAAAATACGGAAGAAACAGTGAAAGAAGCTGCCAAATTCCACTTTTCATTTTTTGGGGTCAAAAAACACCAAAGGGGTTAACCTTACGTTTTTTTCAAAAATCTTAAAAAATTTAGGTGGTCTTTTTATTACTTAAATCGACGTACTTAGATGCCTACTGCTGGATACAGCCCTCAGAACCTCCCGGAATCAATCAAAACTGCGTAAATTGGCGAAACAAATGGAGGGCAACTTGACCCCGAATGTGTTACGTTTAAAGCCAAATAAAATAAAAAATATCATACTTACGAGCAATCTGACTGCGCCATTCTAATTTTCTGATCAAAATACGTAAGAAACAGTGAAAGAAGCTGCCAAATTCCACTTTTCATTTTTTGGGGTCAAAAAACACCAAAGGGGTTAACCTTACGTTTTTTTCAAAAATCTGAAAAAATTCAGGTGGTCTTTTTATTACTTAAATCGACGTACTTAGATGCCTACTGCTGGATACAGCCCTCAGAACCTACCGGAATCAATCAAAACTGCGTAAAATCGCGAAACAAATGGAGGGCAAATTGACCCCGAATGTGTTACGTTTAAAGCCAAGTAAAATAAAAAATATCATACTTACGAGCAATCTGACTGCGCCATTCTAATTTTCTGATCAAAATACGTAAGAAACAGTGAAAGAAGCTGCCAAATTCCACTTTTCATTTTTTGGGGTCAAAAAACACCAAAGGGGTTAACCTTACGTTTTTTTCAAAAATCTTAAAAAATTTAGGTGGTCTTTTTATTACTTAAATCGACGTACTTAGATGCCTACTGCTGGATACAGCCCTCAGAACCTCCCGGAATCAATCAAAACTGCGTAAATTCGCGAAACAAATGGAGGGCAACTTGACCCCGAATGTGTTACGTTTAAAGCCAAATAAAATAAAAAATATCATACTTACGAGCAATCTGACTGCGCCATTCTAATTTTCTGATCAAAATACGTAAGAAACAGTGAAAGAAGCTGCCAAATTCCACTTTTCATTTTTTGGGGTCAAAAAACACCAAAGGGGTTAACCTTACGTTTTTTTCAAAAATCTTAAAAAATTTAGGTGGTCTTTTTATTACTTAAATCGACGTACTTAGATGCCTACTGCTGGATACAGCCCTCAGAACCTCCCGGAATCAATCAAAACTGCGTAAATTCGCGAAACAAATGGAGGGCAACTTGACCCCGAATGTGTTACGTTTAAAGCCAAATAAAATAAAAAATATCATACTTACGAGCAATCTGACTGCGCCATTCTAATTTTCTGATCAAAATACGTAAGAAACAGTGAAAGAAGCTGCCAAATTCCACTTTTCATTTTTTGGGGTCAAAAAACACCAAAGGGGTTAACCTTACGTTTTTTTCAAAAATCTTAAAAAATTTAGGTGGTCTTTTTATTACTTAAATCGACGTACTTAGATGCCTACTGCTGGATACAGCCCTCAGAACCTACCGGAATCAATCAAACCTGCGTAAAATCGCGAAACAAATGGAGGGCAAATTGACCCCGAATGTGTTACGTTTAAAGCCAAGTAAAATAAAAAATATCATACTTACGAGCAATCTGACTGCGCCATTCTAATTTTCTGATCAAAATACGTAAGAAACAGTGAAAGAAGCTGCCAAATTCCACTTTTCATTTTTTGGGGTCAAAAAACACCAAAGGGGTTAACCTTACGTTTTTTTCAAAAATCTTAAAAAATTTAGGTGGTCTTTTTATTACTTAAATCGACGTACTTAGATGCCTACTGCTGGATACAGCCCTCAGAACCTCCCGGAATCAATCAAAACTGCGTAAATTCGCGAAACAAATGGAGGGCAACTTGACCCCGAATGTGTTACGTTTAAAGCCAAATAAAATAAAAAATATCATACTTTCGAGCAATCTGACTGCGCCATTCTAATTTTCTGATCAAAATACGTAAGAAACAGTGAAAGAAGCTGCCAAATTCCACTTTTCATTTTTTGGGGTCAAAAAACACCAAAGGGGTTAACCTTACGTTTTTTTCAAAAATCTTAAAAAATTTAGGTGGTCTTTTTATTACTTAAATCGACGTACTTAGATGCCTACTTAGATGCCTACTGCTGGATACAGCCCTCAGAACCTCCCGGAATCAATCAAAACTGCGTAAATTCGCGAAACAAATGGAGGGCAACTTGACCCCGAATGTGTTACGTTTAAAGCCAAATAAAATAAAAAATATCATACTTTCGAGCAATCTGACTGCGCCATTCTAATTTTCTGATCAAAATACGTAAGAAACAGTGAAAGAAGCTGCCAAATTCCACTTTTCATTTTTTGGGGTCAAAAAACACCAAAGGGGTTAACCTTACGTTTTTTTCAAAAATCTTAAAAAATTTAGGTGGTCTTTTTATTACTTAAATCGACGTACTTAGATGCCTACTGCTGGATACAGCCCTCAGAACCTACCGGAATCAATCAAACCTGCGTAAAATCGCGAAACAAATGGAGGGCAAATTGACCCCGAATGTGTTACGTTTAAAGCCAAATAAAATAAAAAATATCATACTTACGAGCAATCTGACTGCGCCATTCTAATTTTCTGATCAAAATACGTAAGAAACAGTGAAAGAAGCTGCCAAATTCCACTTTTCATTTTTTGGGGTCAAAAAACACCAAAGGGGTTAACCTTACGTTTTTTTCAAAAATCTTAAAAAATTTAGGTGGTCTTTTTATTACTTAAATCGACGTACTTAGATGCCTACTGCTGGATACAGCCCTCAGAACCTCCCGGAATCAATCAAAACTGCGTAAATTGGCGAAACAAATGGAGGGCAACTTGACCCCGAATGTGTTACGTTTAAAGCCAAATAAAATAAAAAATATCATACTTACGAGCAATCTGACTGCGCCATTCTAATTTTCTGATCAAAATACGTAAGAAACAGTGAAAGAAGCTGCCAAATTCCACTTTTCATTTTTTGGGGTCAAAAAACACCAAAGGGGTTAACCTTACGTTTTTTTCAAAAATCTTAAAAAATTTAGGTGGTCTTTTTATTACTTAAATCGACGTACTTAGATGCCTACTGCTGGATACAGCCCTCAGAACCTCCCGGAATCAATCAAAACTGCGTAAATTGGCGAAACAAATGGAGGGCAACTTGACCCCGAATGTGTTACGTTTAAAGCCAAATAAAATAAAAAATATCATACTTACGAGCAATTTGACTGCGCCATTCTAATTTTCTGATCAAAATACGTAAGAAACAGTGAAAGAAGCTGCCAAATTCCACTTTTCATTTTTTGGGGTCAAAAAACACCAAAGGGGTTAACCTTACGTTTTTTTCAAAAATCTTAAAAAATTTAGGTGGTCTTTTTATTACTTAAATCGACGTACTTAGATGCCTACTGCTGGATACAGCCCTCAGAACCTACCGGAATCAATCAAAACTGCGTAAAATCGCGAAACAAATGGAGGGCAAATTGACCCCGAATGTGTTACGTTTAAAGCCAAATAAAATAAAAAATATCATATTTACGAGCAATCTGACTGCGCCATTCAAATTTTCTGATCAAAATACGTAAGAAACAGTGAAAGAAGCTGCCAAATTCCACTTTTCATTTTTTGGGGTCAAAAAACACCAAAGGGGTTAACCTTACGTTTTTTTCAAAAATCTTAAAAAATTTAGGTGGTCTTTTTATTACTTAAATCGACGTACTTAGATGCCTACTGCTGGATACAGCCCTCAGAACCTCCCGGAATCAATCAAAACTGCGTAAAATCGCGAAACAAATGGAGGGCAAATTGACCCCGAATGTGTTACGTTTAAAGCCAAATAAAATAAAAAATATCATACTTACGAGCAATCTGACTGCGCCATTCTAATTTTCTGATCAAAATACGGAAGAAACAGTGAAAGAAGCTGCCAAATTCCACTTTTCATTTTTTGGGGTCAAAAAACACCAAAGGGGTTAACCTTACGTTTTTTTCAAAAATCTTAAAAAATTTAGGTGGTCTTTTTATTACTTAAATCGACGTACTTAGATGCCTACTGCTGGATACAGCCCTCAGAACCTCCCGGAATCAATCAAAACTGCGTAAATTGGCGAAACAAATGGAGGGCAACTTGACCCCGAATGTGTTACGATTAAAGCCAAATAAAATAAAAAATATCATACTTACGAGCAATCTGACTGCGCCATTCTAATTTTCTGATCAAAATACGTAAGAAACAGTGAAAGAAGCTGCCAAATTCCACTTTTCATTTTTTGGGGTCAAAAAACACCAAAGGGGTTAACCTTACGTTTTTTTCAAAAATCTTAAAAAATTCAGGTGGTCTTTTTATTACTTAAATCGACGTACTTAGATGCCTACTGCTGGATACAGCCCTCAGAACCTACCGGAATCAATCAAAACTGCGTAAAATCGCGAAACAAATGGAGGGCAAATTGACCCCGAATGTGTTACGTTTAAAGCCAAGTAAAATAAAAAATATCATACTTACGAGCAATCTGACTGCGCCATTCTAATTTTCTGATCAAAATACGTAAGAAACAGTGAAAGAAGCTGCCAAATTCCACTTTTCATTTTTTGGGGTCAAAAAACACCAAAGGGGTTAACCTTACGTTTTTTTCAAAAATCTTAAAAAATTTAGGTGGTCTTTTTATTACTTAAATCGACGTACTTAGATGCCTACTGCTGGATACAGCCCTCAGAACCTCCCGGAATCAATCAAAACTGCGTAAATTCGCGAAACAAATGGAGGGCAACTTGACCCCGAATGTGTTACGTTTAAAGCCAAATAAAATAAAAAATATCATACTTACGAGCAATCTGACTGCGCCATTCTAATTTTCTGATCAAAATACGTAAGAAACAGTGAAAGAAGCTGCCAAATTCCACTTTTCATTTTTTGGGGTCAAAAAACACCAAAGGGGTTAACCTTACGTTTTTTTCAAAAATCTTAAAAAATTTAGGTGGTCTTTTTATTACTTAAATCGACGTACTTAGATGCCTACTGCTGGATACAGCCCTCAGAACCTCCCGGAATCAATCAAAACTGCGTAAATTCGCGAAACAAATGGAGGGCAACTTGACCCCGAATGTGTTACGTTTAAAGCCAAATAAAATAAAAAATATCATACTTACGAGCAATCTGACTGCGCCATTCTAATTTTCTGATCAAAATACGTAAGAAACAGTGAAAGAAGCTGCCAAATTCCACTTTTCATTTTTTGGGGTCAAAAAACACCAAAGGGGTTAACCTTACGTTTTTTTCAAAAATCTTAAAAAATTTAGGTGGTCTTTTTATTACTTAAATCGACGTACTTAGATGCCTACTGCTGGATACAGCCCTCAGAACCTACCGGAATCAATCAAACCTGCGTAAAATCGCGAAACAAATGGAGGGCAAATTGACCCCGAATGTGTTACGTTTAAAGCCAAGTAAAATAAAAAATATCATACTTACGAGCAATCTGACTGCGCCATTCTAATTTTCTGATCAAAATACGTAAGAAACAGTGAAAGAAGCTGCCAAATTCCACTTTTCATTTTTTGGGGTCAAAAAACACCAAAGGGGTTAACCTTACGTTTTTTTCAAAAATCTTAAAAAATTTAGGTGGTCTTTTTATTACTTAAATCGACGTACTTAGATGCCTACTGCTGGATACAGCCCTCAGAACCTCCCGGAATCAATCAAAACTGCGTAAATTCGCGAAACAAATGGAGGGCAACTTGACCCCGAATGTGTTACGTTTAAAGCCAAATAAAATAAAAAATATCATACTTTCGAGCAATCTGACTGCGCCATTCTAATTTTCTGATCAAAATACGTAAGAAACAGTGAAAGAAGCTGCCAAATTCCACTTTTCATTTTTTGGGGTCAAAAAACACCAAAGGGGTTAACCTTACGTTTTTTTCAAAAATCTTAAAAAATTTAGGTGGTCTTTTTATTACTTAAATCGACGTACTTAGATGCCTACTTAGATGCCTACTGCTGGATACAGCCCTCAGAACCTCCCGGAATCAATCAAAACTGCGTAAATTCGCGAAACAAATGGAGGGCAACTTGACCCCGAATGTGTTACGTTTAAAGCCAAATAAAATAAAAAATATCATACTTTCGAGCAATCTGACTGCGCCATTCTAATTTTCTGATCAAAATACGTAAGAAACAGTGAAAGAAGCTGCCAAATTCCACTTTTCATTTTTTGGGGTCAAAAAACACCAAAGGGGTTAACCTTACGTTTTTTTCAAAAATCTTAAAAAATTTAGGTGGTCTTTTTATTACTTAAATCGACGTACTTAGATGCCTACTGCTGGATACAGCCCTCAGAACCTCCCGGAATCAATCAAAACTGCGTAAATTCGCGAAACAAATGGAGGGCAACTTGACCCCGAATGTGTTACGTTTAAAGCCAAATAAAATAAAAAATATCATACTTACGAGCAATCTGACTGCGCCATTCTAATTTTCTGATCAAAATACGTAAGAAACAGTGAAAGAAGCTGCCAAATTCCACTTTTCATTTTTTGGGGTCAAAAAACACCAAAGGGGTTAACCTTACGTTTTTTTCAAAAATCTTAAAAAATTTAGGTGGTCTTTTTATTACTTAAATCGACGTACTTAGATGCCTACTGCTGGATACAGCCCTCAGAACCTCCCGGAATCAATCAAAACTGCGTAAATTCGCGAAACAAATGGAGGGCAACTTGACCCCGAATGTGTTACGTTTAAAGCCAAATAAAATAAAAAATATCATACTTTCGGGCAATCTGACTGCGCCATTCTAATTTTCTGATCAAAATACGTAAGAAGCAGTGAAAGAAGCTGCCAAATTCCACTTTTTATTTTTTGGGGTCAAAAAACACCAAAGGGGTTAACCTTACGTTTTTTTCAAAAATCTTAAAAAATTTAGGTGGTCTTTTTATTACTTAAATCGACGTACTTAGATGCCTACTGCTGGATACACCCCTCAGAACCTCCCGGAATCAATCAAAACTGCGTAAAATCGCGAAACAAAGGAGGGCAAATTGACCCCGAATGTGTTACGTTTAAAGCCAAATAAAATAAAAAATATCATACTTACGAGCAATCTGACTGCGCCATTCTAATTTTCTGATCAAAATACGTAAGAAACAGTGAAAGAAGCTGCCAAATTCCACTTTTCATTTTTTGGGGTCAAAAAACACCAAAGGGGTTAACCTTACGTTTTTTTCAAAAATCTTAAAAAATTTAGGTGGTCTTTTTATTACTTAAATCGACGTACTTAGATGCCTACTGCTGGATACAGCCCTCAGAACCTACCGGAATCAATCAAAACTGCGTAAAATCGCGAAACAAATGGAGGGCAAATTGACCCCGAATGTGTTACGTTTAAAGCCAAGTAAAATAAAAAATATCATACTTACGAGCAATCTGACTGCGCCATTCTAATTTTCTGATCAAAATACGTAAGAAACAGTGAAAGAAGCTGCCAAATTCCACTTTTCATTTTTTGGGGTCAAAAAACACCAAAGGGGTTAACCTTACGTTTTTTTCAAAAATCTTAAAAAATTTAGGTGGTCTTTTTATTACTTAAATCGACGTACTTAGATGCCTACTGCTGGATACACCCCTCAGAACCTCCCGGAATCAATCAAAACTGCGTAAAATCGCGAAACAAAGGAGGGCAAATTGACCCCGAATGTGTTACGTTTAAAGCCAAATAAAATAAAAAATATCATACTTACGAGCAATCTGACTGCGCCATTCTAATTTTCTGATCAAAATACGTAAGAAACAGTGAAAGAAGCTGCCAAATTCCACTTTTCATTTTTTGGGGTCAAAAAACACCAAAGGGGTTAACCTTACGTTTTTTTCAAAAATCTTAAAAAATTTAGGTGGTCTTTTTATTACTTAAATCGACGTACTTAGATGCCTACTGCTGGATACAGCCCTCAGAACCTACCGGAATCAATCAAAACTGCGTAAAATCGCGAAACAAATGGAGGGCAAATTGACCCCGAATGTGTTACGTTTAAAGCCAAGTAAAATAAAAAATATCATACTTACGAGCAATCTGACTGCGCCATTCTAATTTTCTGATCAAAATACGTAAGAAACAGTGAAAGAAGCTGCCAAATTCCACTTTTCATTTTTTGGGGTCAAAAAACACCAAAGGGGTTAACCTTACGTTTTTTTCAAAAATCTTAAAAAATTTAGGTGGTCTTTTTATTACTTAAATCGACGTACTTAGATGCCTACTGCTGGATACAGCCCTCAGAACCTCCCGGAATCAATCAAAACTGCGTAAATTCGCGAAACAAATGGAGGGCAACTTGACCCCGAATGTGTTACGTTTAAAGCCAAATCAAATAAAAAATATCATACTTTCGAGCAATCTGACTGCGCCATTCTAATTTTCTGATCAAAATACGTAAGAAACAGTGAAAGAAGCTGCCAAATTCCACTTTTCATTTTTTGGGGTCAAAAAACACCAAAGGGGTTAACCTTACGTTTTTTTCAAAAATCTTAAAAAATTTAGGTGGTCTTTTTATTACTTAAATCGACGTACTTAGATGCCTACTGCTGGATACAGCCCTCAGAACCTCCCGGAATCAATCAAAACTGCGTAAAATCGCGAAACAAAGGAGGGCAAATTGACCCCGAATGTGTTACGTTTAAAGCCAAATAAAATAAAAAATATCATATTTACGAGCAATCTGACTGCGCCATTCAAATTTTCTGATCAAAATACGTAAGAAACAGTGAAAGAAGCTGCCAAATTCCACTTTTCATTTTTTGGGGTCAAAAAACACCAAAGGGGTTAACCTTACGTTTTTTTCAAAAATCTTAAAAAATTTAGGTGGTCTTTTTATAACTTAAATCGACGTACTTAGATGCCTACTTAGATGCCTACTGCTGGATACAGCCCTCAGAACCTCCCGGAATCAATCAAAACTGCGTAAATTGGCGAAACAAATGGAGGGCAACTTGACCCCGAATGTGTTAAGTTTAAAGCCAAATAAAATAAAAAATATCATACTTACGAGCAATTTAGGTGGTCTTTTTATTACTTAAATCGACGTACTTAGATGCCTACTGCTGGATACAGCCCTCAGAACCTCCCGGAATCAATCAAAACTGCGTAAAATCGCGAAACAAAGGAGGGCAAATTGACCCCGAATGTGTTACGTTTAAAGCCAAATAAAATAAAAAATATCATACTTACGAGCAATCTGACTGCGCCATTCTAATTTTCTGATCAAAATACGTAAGAAACAGTGAAAGAAGCTGCCAAATTCCACTTTTCATTTTTTGGGGTCAAAAAACACCAAAGGGGTTAACCTTACGTTTTTTTCAAAAATCTTAAAAAATTTAGGTGGTCTTTTTATTACTTAAATCGACGTACTTAGATGCCTACTGCTGGATACAGCCCTCAGAACCTCCCGGAATCAATCAAAACTGCGTAAATTCGCGAAACAAATGGAGGGCAAATTGACCCCGAATGTGTTACGTTTAAAGCCAAATAAAATAAAAAATATCATACTTACGAGCAATCTGACTGCGCCATTCTAATTTTCTGATCAAAATACGTAAGAAACAGTGAAAGAAGCTGCCAAATTCCACTTTTCATTTTTTGGGGTCAAAAAACACCAAAGGGGTTAACCTTACGTTTTTTTCAAAAATCTTAAAAAATTTAGGTGGTCTTTTTATTACTTAAATCGACGTACTTGGATGCCTACTGCTGGATACAGCCCTCAGAACCTCCCGGAATCAATCAAAACTGCGTAAATTCGCGAAACAAATGGAGGGCAACTTGACCCCGAATGTGTTACGTTTAAAGCCAAATAAAATAAAAAATATCATACTTTCGAGCAATCTGACTGCGCCATTCTAATTTTCTGATCAAAATACGTAAGAAACAGTGAAAGAAGCTGCCAAATTCCACTTTTCATTTTTTGGGGTCAAAAAACACCAAAGGGGTTAACCTTACGTTTTTTTCAAAAATCTTAAAAAATTTAGGTGGTCTTTTTATTACTTAAATCGACGTACTTAGATGCCTACTGCTGGATACAGCCCTCAGAACCTCCCGGAATCAATCAAAACTGCGTAAATTGGCGAAACAAATGGAGGGCAACTTGACCCCGAATGTGTTACGTTTAAAGCCAAATAAAATAAAAAATATCATACTTACGAGCAATCTGACTGCGCCATTCAAATTTTCTGATCAAAATACGTAAGAAACAGTGAAAGAAGCTGCCAAATTCCACTTTTCATTTTTTGGGGTCAAAAAACACCAAAGGGGTTAACCTTACGTTTTTTTCAAAAATCTTAAAAAATTTAGGTGGTCTTTTTATTACTTAAATCGACGTACTTAGATGCCTACTGCTGGATACAGCCCTCAGAACCTCCCGGAATCAATCAAAACTGCGTAAAATCGCGAAACAAAGGAGGGCAAATTGACCCCGAATGTGTTACGTTTAAAGCCAAATAAAATAAAAAATATCATATTTACGAGCAATCTGACTGCGCCATTCAAATTTTCTGATCAAAATACGTAAGAAACAGTGAAAGAAGCTGCCAAATTCCACTTTTCATTTTTTGGGGTCAAAAAACACCAAAGGGGTTAACCTTACGTTTTTTTCAAAAATCTTAAAAAATTTAGGTGGTCTTTTTATTACTTAAATCGACGTACTTAGATGCCTTCTGCTGGATACAGCCCTCAGAACCTCCCGGAATCAATCAAAACTGCGTAAAATCGCGAAACAAATGGAGGGCAAATTGACCCCGAATGTGTTACGTTTAAAGCCAAATAAAATAAAAAATATCATACTTACGAGCAATCTGACTGCGCCATTCTAATTTTCTGATCAAAATACGTAAGAAACAGTGAAAGAAGCTGCCAAATTCCACTTTTCATTTTTTGGGGTCAAAAAACACCAAAGGGGTTAACCTTACGTTTTTTTCAAAAATCTTAAAAAATTTAGGTGGTCTTTTTATTACTTAAATCGACGTACTTAGATGCCTACTGCTGGATACAGCCCTCAGAACCTCCCGGAATCAATCAAAACTGCGTAAATTGGCGAAACAAATGGAGGGCAACTTGACCCCGAATGTGTTACGTTTAAAGCCAAATAAAATAAAAAATATCATACTTACGAGCAATCTGACTGCGCCATTCTAATTTTCTGATCAAAATACGTAAGAAACAGTGAAAGAAGCTGCCAAATTCCACTTTTCATTTTTTGGGGTCAAAAAACACCAAAGGGGTTAACCTTACGTTTTTTTCAAAAATCTTAAAAAATTTAGGTGGTCTTTTTATTACTTAAATCGACGTACTTAGATGCCTACTGCTGGATACAGCCCTCAGAACCTCCCGGAATCAATCAAAACTGCGTAAAATCGCGAAACAAATGGAGGGCAAATTGACCCCGAATGTGTTACGTTTAAAGCCAAATAAAATAAAAAATATCATACTTACGAGCAATCTGACTGCGCCATTCTAATTTTCTGATCAAAATACGTAAGAAACAGTGAAAGAAGCTGCCAAATTCCACTTTTCATTTTTTGGGGTCAAAAAACACCAAAGGGGTTAACCTTACGTTTTTTTCAAAAATCTTAAAAAATTTAGGTGGTCTTTTTATTACTTAAATCGACGTACTTAGATGCCTACTGCTGGATACAGCCCTCAGAACCTCCCGGAATCAATCAAAACTGCGTAAATTGGCGAAACAAATGGAGGGCAACTTGACCCCGAATGTGTTACGTTTAAAGCCAAATAAAATAAAAAATATCATACTTACGAGCAATCTGACTGCGCCATTCTAATTTTCTGATCAAAATACGTAAGAAACAGTGAAAGAAGCTGCCAAATTCCACTTTTCATTTTTTGGGGTCAAAAAACACCAAAGGGGTTAACCTTACGTTTTTTTCAAAAATCTTAAAAAATTCAGGTGGTCTTTTTATTACTTAAATCGACGTACTTAGATGCCTACTGCTGGATACAGCCCTCAGAACCTCCCGGAATCAATCAAAACTGCGTAAAATCGCGAAACAAAGGAGGGCAAATTGACCCCGAATGTGTTACGTTTAAAGCCAAATAAAATAAAAAATATCATACTTACGAGCAATCTGACTGCGCCATTCTAATTTTCTGATCAAAATACGTAAGAAACAGTGAAAGAAGCTGCCAAATTCCACTTTTCATTTTTTGGGGTCAAAAAACACCAAAGGGGTTAACCTTACGTTTTTTTCAAAAATCTTAAAAAATTTAGGTGGTCTTTTTATTACTTAAATCGACGTACTTAGATGCCTACTGCTGGATACAGCCCTCAGAACCTCCCGGAATCAATCAAAACTGCGTAAAATCGCGAAACAAATGGAGGGCAAATTGACCCCGAATGTGTTACGTTTAAAGCCAAATAAAATAAAAAATATCATACTTACGAGCAATCTGACTGCGCCATTCTAATTTTCTGATCAAAATACGTAAGAAACAGTGAAAGAAGCTGCCAAATTCCACTTTTCATTTTTTGGGGTCAAAAAACACCAAAGGGGTTAACCTTACGTTTTTTTCAAAAATCTTAAAAAATTTAGGTGGTCTTTTTATTACTTAAATCGACGTACTTAGATGCCTACTGCTGGATACAGCCCTCAGAACCTCCCGGAATCAATCAAAACTGCGTAAATTCGCGAAACAAATGGAGGGCAACTTGACCCCGAATGTGTTACGTTTAAAGCCAAATAAAATAAAAAATATCATACTTTCGGGCAATCTGACTGCGCCATTCTAATTTTCTGATCAAAATACGTAAGAAGCAGTGAAAGAAGCTGCCAAATTCCACTTTTTATTTTTTGGGGTCAAAAAACACCAAAGGGGTTAACCTTACGTTTTTTTCAAAAATCTTAAAAAATTTAGGTGGTCTTTTTATTACTTAAATCGACGTACTTAGATGCCTACTGCTGGATACACCCCTCAGAACCTCCCGGAATCAATCAAAACTGCGTAAAATCGCGAAACAAAGGAGGGCAAATTGACCCCGAATGTGTTACGTTTAAAGCCAAATAAAATAAAAAATATCATACTTACGAGCAATCTGACTGCGCCATTCTAATTTTCTGATCAAAATACGTAAGAAACAGTGAAAGAAGCTGCCAAATTCCACTTTTCATTTTTTGGGGTCAAAAAACACCAAAGGGGTTAACCTTACGTTTTTTTCAAAAATCTTAAAAAATTTAGGTGGTCTTTTTATTACTTAAATCGACGTACTTAGATGCCTACTGCTGGATACAGCCCTCAGAACCTACCGGAATCAATCAAAACTGCGTAAAATCGCGAAACAAATGGAGGGCAAATTGACCCCGAATGTGTTACGTTTAAAGCCAAGTAAAATAAAAAATATCATACTTACGAGCAATCTGACTGCGCCATTCTAATTTTCTGATCAAAATACGTAAGAAACAGTGAAAGAAGCTGCCAAATTCCACTTTTCATTTTTTGGGGTCAAAAAACACCAAAGGGGTTAACCTTACGTTTTTTTCAAAAATCTTAAAAAATTTAGGTGGTCTTTTTATTACTTAAATCGACGTACTTAGATGCCTACTGCTGGATACACCCCTCAGAACCTCCCGGAATCAATCAAAACTGCGTAAAATCGCGAAACAAAGGAGGGCAAATTGACCCCGAATGTGTTACGTTTAAAGCCAAATAAAATAAAAAATATCATACTTACGAGCAATCTGACTGCGCCATTCTAATTTTCTGATCAAAATACGTAAGAAACAGTGAAAGAAGCTGCCAAATTCCACTTTTCATTTTTTGGGGTCAAAAAACACCAAAGGGGTTAACCTTACGTTTTTTTCAAAAATCTTAAAAAATTTAGGTGGTCTTTTTATTACTTAAATCGACGTACTTAGATGCCTACTGCTGGATACAGCCCTCAGAACCTACCGGAATCAATCAAAACTGCGTAAAATCGCGAAACAAATGGAGGGCAAATTGACCCCGAATGTGTTACGTTTAAAGCCAAGTAAAATAAAAAATATCATACTTACGAGCAATCTGACTGCGCCATTCTAATTTTCTGATCAAAATACGTAAGAAACAGTGAAAGAAGCTGCCAAATTCCACTTTTCATTTTTTGGGGTCAAAAAACACCAAAGGGGTTAACCTTACGTTTTTTTCAAAAATCTTAAAAAATTTAGGTGGTCTTTTTATTACTTAAATCGACGTACTTAGATGCCTACTGCTGGATACAGCCCTCAGAACCTCCCGGAATCAATCAAAACTGCGTAAATTCGCGAAACAAATGGAGGGCAACTTGACCCCGAATGTGTTACGTTTAAAGCCAAATCAAATAAAAAATATCATACTTTCGAGCAATCTGACTGCGCCATTCTAATTTTCTGATCAAAATACGTAAGAAACAGTGAAAGAAGCTGCCAAATTCCACTTTTCATTTTTTGGGGTCAAAAAACACCAAAGGGGTTAACCTTACGTTTTTTTCAAAAATCTTAAAAAATTTAGGTGGTCTTTTTATTACTTAAATCGACGTACTTAGATGCCTACTGCTGGATACAGCCCTCAGAACCTCCCGGAATCAATCAAAACTGCGTAAAATCGCGAAACAAAGGAGGGCAAATTGACCCCGAATGTGTTACGTTTAAAGCCAAATAAAATAAAAAATATCATATTTACGAGCAATCTGACTGCGCCATTCAAATTTTCTGATCAAAATACGTAAGAAACAGTGAAAGAAGCTGCCAAATTCCACTTTTCATTTTTTGGGGTCAAAAAACACCAAAGGGGTTAACCTTACGTTTTTTTCAAAAATCTTAAAAAATTTAGGTGGTCTTTTTATTACTTAAATCGACGTACTTAGATGCCTACTTAGATGCCTACTGCTGGATACAGCCCTCAGAACCTCCCGGAATCAATCAAAACTGCGTAAATTGGCGAAACAAATGGAGGGCAACTTGACCCCGAATGTGTTAAGTTTAAAGCCAAATAAAATAAAAAATATCATACTTACGAGCAATTTAGGTGGTCTTTTTATTACTTAAATCGACGTACTTAGATGCCTACTGCT
Organism: Cantharis nigra; assembly: GCA_958510845.1. NCBI lineage: Eukaryota > Metazoa > Arthropoda > Insecta > Coleoptera > Cantharidae > Cantharis > Cantharis nigra. The sequence goes on along the minus strand of OY294030.1, from coordinate 43,186,212 downwards.
GGATACAGCCCTCAGAACCTCCCGGAATCAATCAAAACTGCGTAAAATCGCGAAACAAAGGAGGGCAAATTGACCCCGAATGTGTTACGTTTAAAGCCAAATAAAATAAAAAATATCATACTTACGAGCAATCTGACTGCGCCATTCTAATTTTCTGATCAAAATACGTAAGAAACAGTGAAAGAAGCTGCCAAATTCCACTTTTCATTTTTTGGGGTCAAAAAACACCAAAGGGGTTAACCTTACGTTTTTTTCAAAAATCTTAAAAAATTTAGGTGGTCTTTTTATTACTTAAATCGACGTACTTAGATGCCTACTGCTGGATACAGCCCTCAGAACCTCCCGGAATCAATCAAAACTGCGTAAATTCGCGAAACAAATGGAGGGCAAATTGACCCCGAATGTGTTACGTTTAAAGCCAAATAAAATAAAAAATATCATACTTACGAGCAATCTGACTGCGCCATTCTAATTTTCTGATCAAAATACGTAAGAAACAGTGAAAGAAGCTGCCAAATTCCACTTTTCATTTTTTGGGGTCAAAAAACACCAAAGGGGTTAACCTTACGTTTTTTTCAAAAATCTTAAAAAATTTAGGTGGTCTTTTTATTACTTAAATCGACGTACTTGGATGCCTACTGCTGGATACAGCCCTCAGAACCTCCCGGAATCAATCAAAACTGCGTAAATTCGCGAAACAAATGGAGGGCAACTTGACCCCGAATGTGTTACGTTTAAAGCCAAATAAAATAAAAAATATCATACTTTCGAGCAATCTGACTGCGCCATTCTAATTTTCTGATCAAAATACGTAAGAAACAGTGAAAGAAGCTGCCAAATTCCACTTTTCATTTTTTGGGGTCAAAAAACACCAAAGGGGTTAACCTTACGTTTTTTTCAAAAATCTTAAAAAATTTAGGTGGTCTTTTTATTACTTAAATCGACGTACTTAGATGCCTACTGCTGGATACAGCCCTCAGAACCTCCCGGAATCAATCAAAACTGCGTAAATTGGCGAAACAAATGGAGGGCAACTTGACCCCGAATGTGTTACGTTTAAAGCCAAATAAAATAAAAAATATCATACTTACGAGCAATCTGACTGCGCCATTCAAATTTTCTGATCAAAATACGTAAGAAACAGTGAAAGAAGCTGCCAAATTCCACTTTTCATTTTTTGGGGTCAAAAAACACCAAAGGGGTTAACCTTACGTTTTTTTCAAAAATCTTAAAAAATTTAGGTGGTCTTTTTATTACTTAAATCGACGTACTTAGATGCCTACTGCTGGATACAGCCCTCAGAACCTCCCGGAATCAATCAAAACTGCGTAAAATCGCGAAACAAAGGAGGGCAAATTGACCCCGAATGTGTTACGTTTAAAGCCAAATAAAATAAAAAATATCATATTTACGAGCAATCTGACTGCGCCATTCAAATTTTCTGATCAAAATACGTAAGAAACAGTGAAAGAAGCTGCCAAATTCCACTTTTCATTTTTTGGGGTCAAAAAACACCAAAGGGGTTAACCTTACGTTTTTTTCAAAAATCTTAAAAAATTTAGGTGGTCTTTTTATTACTTAAATCGACGTACTTAGATGCCTTCTGCTGGATACAGCCCTCAGAACCTCCCGGAATCAATCAAAACTGCGTAAAATCGCGAAACAAATGGAGGGCAAATTGACCCCGAATGTGTTACGTTTAAAGCCAAATAAAATAAAAAATATCATACTTACGAGCAATCTGACTGCGCCATTCTAATTTTCTGATCAAAATACGTAAGAAACAGTGAAAGAAGCTGCCAAATTCCACTTTTCATTTTTTGGGGTCAAAAAACACCAAAGGGGTTAACCTTACGTTTTTTTCAAAAATCTTAAAAAATTTAGGTGGTCTTTTTATTACTTAAATCGACGTACTTAGATGCCTACTGCTGGATACAGCCCTCAGAACCTCCCGGAATCAATCAAAACTGCGTAAATTGGCGAAACAAATGGAGGGCAACTTGACCCCGAATGTGTTACGTTTAAAGCCAAATAAAATAAAAAATATCATACTTACGAGCAATCTGACTGCGCCATTCTAATTTTCTGATCAAAATACGTAAGAAACAGTGAAAGAAGCTGCCAAATTCCACTTTTCATTTTTTGGGGTCAAAAAACACCAAAGGGGTTAACCTTACGTTTTTTTCAAAAATCTTAAAAAATTTAGGTGGTCTTTTTATTACTTAAATCGACGTACTTAGATGCCTACTGCTGGATACAGCCCTCAGAACCTCCCGGAATCAATCAAAACTGCGTAAAATCGCGAAACAAATGGAGGGCAAATTGACCCCGAATGTGTTACGTTTAAAGCCAAATAAAATAAAAAATATCATACTTACGAGCAATCTGACTGCGCCATTCTAATTTTCTGATCAAAATACGTAAGAAACAGTGAAAGAAGCTGCCAAATTCCACTTTTCATTTTTTGGGGTCAAAAAACACCAAAGGGGTTAACCTTACGTTTTTTTCAAAAATCTTAAAAAATTTAGGTGGTCTTTTTATTACTTAAATCGACGTACTTAGATGCCTACTGCTGGATACAGCCCTCAGAACCTCCCGGAATCAATCAAAACTGCGTAAATTGGCGAAACAAATGGAGGGCAACTTGACCCCGAATGTGTTACGTTTAAAGCCAAATAAAATAAAAAATATCATACTTACGAGCAATCTGACTGCGCCATTCTAATTTTCTGATCAAAATACGTAAGAAACAGTGAAAGAAGCTGCCAAATTCCACTTTTCATTTTTTGGGGTCAAAAAACACCAAAGGGGTTAACCTTACGTTTTTTTCAAAAATCTTAAAAAATTCAGGTGGTCTTTTTATTACTTAAATCGACGTACTTAGATGCCTACTGCTGGATACAGCCCTCAGAACCTCCCGGAATCAATCAAAACTGCGTAAAATCGCGAAACAAAGGAGGGCAAATTGACCCCGAATGTGTTACGTTTAAAGCCAAATAAAATAAAAAATATCATACTTACGAGCAATCTGACTGCGCCATTCTAATTTTCTGATCAAAATACGTAAGAAACAGTGAAAGAAGCTGCCAAATTCCACTTTTCATTTTTTGGGGTCAAAAAACACCAAAGGGGTTAACCTTACGTTTTTTTCAAAAATCTTAAAAAATTTAGGTGGTCTTTTTATTACTTAAATCGACGTACTTAGATGCCTACTGCTGGATACAGCCCTCAGAACCTCCCGGAATCAATCAAAACTGCGTAAAATCGCGAAACAAATGGAGGGCAAATTGACCCCGAATGTGTTACGTTTAAAGCCAAATAAAATAAAAAATATCATACTTACGAGCAATCTGACTGCGCCATTCAAATTTTCTGATCAAAATACGTAAGAAACAGTGAAAGAAGCTGCCAAATTCCACTTTTCATTTTTTGGGGTCAAAAAACACCAAAGGGGTTAACCTTACGTTTTTTTCAAAAATCTTAAAAAATTTAGGTGGTCTTTTTATTACTTAAATCGACGTACTTAGATGCCTACTGCTGGATACAGCCCTCAGAACCTCCCGGAATCAATCAAAACTGCGTAAAATCGCGAAACAAATGGAGGGCAAATTGACCCCGAATGTGTTACGTTTAAAGCCAAATAAAATAAAAAATATCATATTTACGAGCAATCTGACTGCGCCATTCTAATTTTCTGATCAAAATACGTAAGAAACAGTGAAAGAAACTGCCAAATTCCACTTTTCATTTTTTGGGGTCAAAAAACACCAAAGGGGTTAACCTTACGTTTTTTTCAAAAATCTTAAAAAATTTAGGTGGTCTTTTTATTACTTAAATCGACGTACTTAGATGCCTACTGCTGGATACAGCCCTCAGAACCTCCCGGAATCAATCAAAACTGCGTAAATTCGCGAAACAAATGGAGGGCAACTTGACCCCGAATGTGTTACGTTTAAAGCCAAATAAAATAAAAAATATCATACTTACGAGCAATCTGACTGCGCCATTCTAATTTTCTGATCAAAATATGTAAGAAACAGTGAAAGAAGCTGCCAAATTCCACTTTTCATTTTTTGGGGTCAAAAAACACCAAAGGGGTTAACCTTACGTTTTTTTCAAAAACCTTAAAAAATTTAGGTGGTCTTTTTATTACTTAAATCGACGTACTTAAATGCCTACTGCTGGATACAGCCCTCAGAACCTCCCGGAATCAATCAAAACTGCGTAAATTGGCGAAACAAATGGAGGGCAACTTGACCCCGAATGTGTTACGTTTAAAGCCAAATAAAATAAAAAATATCATACTTACGAGCAATCTGACTGCGCCATTCAAATTTTCTGATCAAAATACGTAAGAAACAGTGAAAGAAGCTGCCAAATTCCACTTTTCATTTTTTGGGGTCAAAAAACACCAAAGGGGTTAACCTTACGTTTTTTTCAAAAATCTTAAAAAATTTAGGTGGTCTTTTTATTACTTAAATCGACGTACTTAGATGCCTACTGCTGGATACAGCCCTCAGAACCTCCCGGAATCAATCAAAACTGCGTAAAATCGCGAAACAAAGGAGGGCAAATTGACCCCGAATGTGTTACGTTTAAAGCCAAATAAAATAAAAAATATCATATTTACGAGCAATCTGACTGCGCCATTCAAATTTTCTGATCAAAATACGTAAGAAACAGTGAAAGAAGCTGCCAAATTCCACTTTTCATTTTTTGGGGTCAAAAAACACCAAAGGGGTTAACCTTACGTTTTTTTCAAAAATCTTAAAAAATTTAGGTGGTCTTTTTATTACTTAAATCGACGTACTTAGATGCCTTCTGCTGGATACAGCCCTCAGAACCTCCCGGAATCAATCAAAACTGCGTAAAATCGCGAAACAAATGGAGGGCAAATTGACCCCGAATGTGTTACGTTTAAAGCCAAATAAAATAAAAAATATCATACTTACGAGCAATCTGACTGCGCCATTCTAATTTTCTGATCAAAATACGTAAGAAACAGTGAAAGAAGCTGCCAAATTCCACTTTTCATTTTTTGGGGTCAAAAAACACCAAAGGGGTTAACCTTACGTTTTTTTCAAAAATCTTAAAAAATTCAGGTGGTCTTTTTATTACTTAAATCGACGTACTTAGATGCCTACTGCTGGATACAGCCCTCAGAACCTCCCGGAATCAATCAAAACTGCGTAAAATCGCGAAACAAAGGAGGGCAAATTGACCCCGAATGTGTTACGTTTAAAGCCAAATAAAATAAAAAATATCATACTTACGAGCAATCTGACTGCGCCATTCTAATTTTCTGATCAAAATACGTAAGAAACAGTGAAAGAAGCTGCCAAATTCCACTTTTCATTTTTTGGGGTCAAAAAACACCAAAGGGGTTAACCTTACGTTTTTTTCAAAAATCTTAAAAAATTTAGGTGGTCTTTTTATTACTTAAATCGACGTACTTAGATGCCTACTGCTGGATACAGCCCTCAGAACCTCCCGGAATCAATCAAAACTGCGTAAAATCGCGAAACAAATGGAGGGCAAATTGACCCCGAATGTGTTACGTTTAAAGCCAAATAAAATAAAAAATATCATACTTACGAGCAATCTGACTGCGCCATTCAAATTTTCTGATCAAAATACGTAAGAAACAGTGAAAGAAGCTGCCAAATTCCACTTTTCATTTTTTGGGGTCAAAAAACACCAAAGGGGTTAACCTTACGTTTTTTTCAAAAATCTTAAAAAATTTAGGTGGTCTTTTTATTACTTAAATCGACGTACTTAGATGCCTACTGCTGGATACAGCCCTCAGAACCTCCCGGAATCAATCAAAACTGCGTAAAATCGCGAAACAAATGGAGGGCAAATTGACCCCGAATGTGTTACGTTTAAAGCCAAATAAAATAAAAAATATCATATTTACGAGCAATCTGACTGCGCCATTCTAATTTTCTGATCAAAATACGTAAGAAACAGTGAAAGAAACTGCCAAATTCCACTTTTCATTTTTTGGGGTCAAAAAACACCAAAGGGGTTAACCTTACGTTTTTTTCAAAAATCTTAAAAAATTTAGGTGGTCTTTTTATTACTTAAATCGACGTACTTAGATGCCTACTGCTGGATACAGCCCTCAGAACCTCCCGGAATCAATCAAAACTGCGTAAATTCGCGAAACAAATGGAGGGCAACTTGACCCCGAATGTGTTACGTTTAAAGCCAAATAAAATAAAAAATATCATACTTACGAGCAATCTGACTGCGCCATTCTAATTTTCTGATCAAAATATGTAAGAAACAGTGAAAGAAGCTGCCAAATTCCACTTTTCATTTTTTGGGGTCAAAAAACACCAAAGGGGTTAACCTTACGTTTTTTTCAAAAACCTTAAAAAATTTAGGTGGTCTTTTTATTACTTAAATCGACGTACTTAAATGCCTACTGCTGGATACAGCCCTCAGAACCTCCCGGAATCAATCAAAACTGCGTAAATTGGCGAAACAAATGGAGGGCAACTTGACCCCGAATGTGTTACGTTTAAAGCCAAATAAAATAAAAAATATCATACTTACGAGCAATCTGACTGCGCCATTCAAATTTTCTGATCAAAATACGTAAGAAACAGTGAAAGAAGCTGCCAAATTCCACTTTTCATTTTTTGGGGTCAAAAAACACCAAAGGGGTTAACCTTACGTTTTTTTCAAAAATCTTAAAAAATTTAGGTGGTCTTTTTATTACTTAAATCGACGTACTTAGATGCCTACTGCTGGATACAGCCCTCAGAACCTCCCGGAATCAATCAAAACTGCGTAAAATCGCGAAACAAAGGAGGGCAAATTGACCCCGAATGTGTTACGTTTAAAGCCAAATAAAATAAAAAATATCATATTTACGAGCAATCTGACTGCGCCATTCAAATTTTCTGATCAAAATACGTAAGAAACAGTGAAAGAAGCTGCCAAATTCCACTTTTCATTTTTTGGGGTCAAAAAACACCAAAGGGGTTAACCTTACGTTTTTTTCAAAAATCTTAAAAAATTTAGGTGGTCTTTTTATTACTTAAATCGACGTACTTAGATGCCTACTGCTGGATACAGCCCTCAGAACCTCCCGGAATCAATCAAAACTGCGTAAAATCGCGAAACAAATGGAGGGCAAATTGACCCCGAATGTGTTACGTTTAAAGCCAAATAAAATAAAAAATATCATACTTACGAGCAATCTGACTGCGCCATTCTAATTTTCTGATCAAAATACGTAAGAAACAGTGAAAGAAGCTGCCAAATTCCACTTTTCATTTTTTGGGGTCAAAAAACACCAAAGGGGTTAACCTTACGTTTTTTTCAAAAATCTTAAAAAATTTAGGTGGTCTTTTTATTACTTAAATCGACGTACTTAGATGCCTACTGCTGGATACAGCCCTCAGAACCTCCCGGAATCAATCAAAACTGCGTAAAATCGCGAAACAAAGGAGGGCAAATTGACCCCGAATGTGTTACGTTTAAAGCCAAATAAAATAAAAAATATCATATTTACGAGCAATCTGACTGCGCCATTCAAATTTTCTGATCAAAATACGTAAGAAACAGTGAAAGAAGCTGCCAAATTCCACTTTTCATTTTTTGGGGTCAAAAAACACCAAAGGGGTTAACCTTACGTTTTTTTCAAAAATCTTAAAAAATTTAGGTGGTCTTTTTATTACTTAAATCGACGTACTTAGATGCCTACTGCTGGATACAGCCCTCAGAACCTCCCGGAATCAATCAAAACTGCGTAAAATCGCGAAACAAATGGAGGGCAAATTGACCCCGAATGTGTTACGTTTAAAGCCAAATAAAATAAAAAATATCATACTTACGAGCAATCTGACTGCGCCATTCTAATTTTCTGATCAAAATACGTAAGAAACAGTGAAAGAAGCTGCCAAATTCCACTTTTCATTTTTTGGGGTCAAAAAACACCAAAGGGGTTAACCTTACGTTTTTTTCAAAAATCTTAAAAAATTTAGGTGGTCTTTTTATTACTTAAATCGACGTACTTAGATGCCTACTGCTGGATACAGCCCTCAGAACCTCCCGGAATCAATCAAAACTGCGTAAATTGGCGAAACAAATGGAGGGCAACTTGACCCCGAATGTGTTACGTTTAAAGCCAAATAAAATAAAAAATATCATACTTACGAGCAATCTGACTGCGCCATTCTAATTTTCTGATCAAAATACGTAAGAAACAGTGAAAGAAGCAGCCAAATTCCACTTTTCATTTTTTGGGGTCAAAAAACACCAAAGGGGTTAACCTTACGTTTTTTTCAAAAATCTTAAAAAATTTAGGTGGTCTTTTTATTACTTAAATCGACGTACTTAGATGCCTACTGCTGGATACAGCCCTCAGAACCTCCCGGAATCAATCAAAACTGCGTAAAATCGCGAAACAAAGGAGGGCAAATTGACCCCGAATGTGTTACGTTTAAAGCCAAATAAAATAAAAAATATCATATTTACGAGCAATCTGACTGCGCCATTCAAATTTTCTGATCAAAATACGTAAGAAACAGTGAAAGAAGCTTCCAAATTCCACTTTTCATTTTTTGGGGTCAAAAAACACCAAAGGGGTTAACCTTACGTTTTTTTCAAAAATCTTAAAAAATTTAGGTGGTCTTTTTATTACTTAAATCGACGTACTTAGATGCCTTCTGCTGGATACAGCCCTCAGAACCTCCCGGAATCAATCAAAACTGCGTAAAATCGCGAAACAAATGGAGGGCAAATTGACCCCGAATGTGTTACGTTTAAAGCCAAATAAAATAAAAAATATCATACTTACGAGCAATCTGACTGCGCCATTCTAATTTTCTGATCAAAATACGTAAGAAACAGTGAAAGAAGCTGCCAAATTCCACTTTTCATTTTTTGGGGTCAAAAAACACTAAAGGGGTTAACCTTACGTTTTTTTCAAAAATCTTAAAAAATTTAGGTGGTCTTTTTATTACTTAAATCGACGTACTTAGATGCCTACTGCTGGATACAGCCCTCAGAACCTCCCGGAATCAATCAAAACTGCGTAAATTGGCGAAACAAATGGAGGGCAACTTGACCCCGAATGTGTTACGTTTAAAGCCAAATAAAATAAAAAATATCATACTTACGAGCAATCTGACTGCGCCATTCTAATTTTCTGATCAAAATACGTAAGAAACAGTGAAAGAAGCTGCCAAATTCCACTTTTCATTTTTTGGGGTCAAAAAACACCAAAGGGGTTAACCTTACGTTTTTTTCAAAAATCTTAAAAAATTCAGGTGGTCTTTTTATTACTTAAATCGACGTACTTAGATGCCTACTGCTGGATACAGCCCTCAGAACCTCCCGGAATCAATCAAAACTGCGTAAAATCGCGAAACAAAGGAGGGCAAATTGACCCCGAATGTGTTACGTTTAAAGCCAAATAAAATAAAAAATATCATACTTACGAGCAATCTGACTGCGCCATTCTAATTTTCTGATCAAAATACGTAAGAAACAGTGAAAGAAGCTGCCAAATTCCACTTTTCATTTTTTGGGGTCAAAAAACACCAAAGGGGTTAACCTTACGTTTTTTTCAAAAATCTTAAAAAATTCAGGTGGTCTTTTTATTACTTAAATCGACGTACTTAGATGCCTACTGCTGGATACAGCCCTCAGAACCTCCCGGAATCAATCAAAACTGCGTAAAATCGCGAAACAAAGGAGGGCAAATTGACCCCGAATGTGTTACGTTTAAAGCCAAATAAAATAAAAAATATCATACTTACGAGCAATCTGACTGCGCCATTCTAATTTTCTGATCAAAATACGTAAGAAACAGTGAAAGAAGCTGCCAAATTCCACTTTTCATTTTTTGGGGTCAAAAAACACCAAAGGGGTTAACCTTACGTTTTTTTCAAAAATCTTAAAAAATTTAGGTGGTCTTTTTATTACTTAAATCGACGTACTTAGATGCCTACTGCTGGATACAGCCCTCAGAACCTCCCGGAATCAATCAAAACTGCGTAAATTGGCGAAACAAATGGAGGGCAACTTGACCCCGAATGTGTTACGTTTAAAGCCAAATAAAATAAAAAATATCATACTTTCGAGCAATCTGACTGCGCCATTCTAATTTTCTGATCAAAATACGTAAGAAACAGTGAAAGAAGCTGCCAAATTCCACTTTTCATTTTTTGGGGTCAAAAAACACCAAAGGGGTTAACCTTACGTTTTTTTCAAAAATCTTAAAAAATTTAGGTGGTCTTTTTATTACTTAAATCGACGTACTTAGATGCCTACTGCTGGATACAGCCCTCAGAACCTCCCGGAATCAATCAAAACTGCGTAAAATCGCGAAACAAAGGAGGGCAAATTGACCCCGAATGTGTTACGTTTAAAGCCAAATAAAATAAAAAATATCATATTTACGAGCAATCTGACTGCGCCATTCAAATTTTCTGATCAAAATACGTAAGAAACAGTGAAAGAAGCTTCCAAATTCCACTTTTCATTTTTTGGGGTCAAAAAACACCAAAGGGGTTAACCTTACGTTTTTTTCAAAAATCTTAAAAAATTTAGGTGGTCTTTTTATTACTTAAATCGACGTACTTAGATGCCTTCTGCTGGATACAGCCCTCAGAACCTCCCGGAATCAATCAAAACTGCGTAAAATCGCGAAACAAATGGAGGGCAAATTGACCCCGAATGTGTTACGTTTAAAGCCAAATAAAATAAAAAATATCATACTTACGAGCAATCTGACTGCGCCATTCTAATTTTCTGATCAAAATACGTAAGAAACAGTGAAAGAAGCTGCCAAATTCCACTTTTCATTTTTTGGGGTCAAAAAACACTAAAGGGGTTAACCTTACGTTTTTTTCAAAAATCTTAAAAAATTTAGGTGGTCTTTTTATTACTTAAATCGACGTACTTAGATGCCTACTGCTGGATACAGCCCTCAGAACCTCCCGGAATCAATCAAAACTGCGTAAATTGGCGAAACAAATGGAGGGCAACTTGACCCCGAATGTGTTACGTTTAAAGCCAAATAAAATAAAAAATATCATACTTACGAGCAATCTGACTGCGCCATTCTAATTTTCTGATCAAAATACGTAAGAAACAGTGAAAGAAGCTGCCAAATTCCACTTTTCATTTTTTGGGGTCAAAAAACACCAAAGGGGTTAACCTTACGTTTTTTTCAAAAATCTTAAAAAATTCAGGTGGTCTTTTTATTACTTAAATCGACGTACTTAGATGCCTACTGCTGGATACAGCCCTCAGAACCTCCCGGAATCAATCAAAACTGCGTAAAATCGCGAAACAAAGGAGGGCAAATTGACCCCGAATGTGTTACGTTTAAAGCCAAATAAAATAAAAAATATCATACTTACGAGCAATCTGACTGCGCCATTCTAATTTTCTGATCAAAATACGTAAGAAACAGTGAAAGAAGCTGCCAAATTCCACTTTTCATTTTTTGGGGTCAAAAAACACCAAAGGGGTTAACCTTACGTTTTTTTCAAAAATCTTAAAAAATTTAGGTGGTCTTTTTATTACTTAAATCGACGTACTTAGATGCCTACTGCTGGATACAGCCCTCAGAACCTCCCGGAATCAATCAAAACTGCGTAAAATCGCGAAACAAATGGAGGGCAAATTGACCCCGAATGTGTTACGTTTAAAGCCAAATAAAATAAAAAATATCATACTTACGAGCAATCTGACTGCGCCATTCTAATTTTCTGATCAAAATACGTAAGAAACAGTGAAAGAAGCTGCCAAATTCCACTTTTCATTTTTTGGGGTCAAAAAACACCAAAGGGGTTAACCTTACGTTTTTTTCAAAAATCTTAAAAAATTCAGGTGGTCTTTTTATTACTTAAATCGACGTACTTAGATGCCTACTGCTGGATACAGCCCTCAGAACCTCCCGGAATCAATCAAAACTGCGTAAAATCGCGAAACAAAGGAGGGCAAATTGACCCCGAATGTGTTACGTTTAAAGCCAAATAAAATAAAAAATATCATACTTACGAGCAATCTGACTGCGCCATTCTAATTTTCTGATCAAAATACGTAAGAAACAGTGAAAGAAGCTGCCAAATTCCACTTTTCATTTTTTGGGGTCAAAAAACACCAAAGGGGTTAACCTTACGTTTTTTTCAAAAATCTTAAAAAATTTAGGTGGTCTTTTTATTACTTAAATCGACGTACTTAGATGCCTACTGCTGGATACAGCCCTCAGAACCTCCCGGAATCAATCAAAACTGCGTAAAATCGCGAAACAAATGGAGGGCAAATTGACCCCGAATGTGTTACGTTTAAAGCCAAATAAAATAAAAAATATCATACTTACGAGCAATCTGACTGCGCCATTCTAATTTTCTGATCAAAATACGTAAGAAACAGTGAAAGAAGCTGCCAAATTCCACTTTTCATTTTTTGGGGTCAAAAAACACCAAAGGGGTTAACCTTACGTTTTTTTCAAAAATCTTAAAAAATTTAGGTGGTCTTTTTATTACTTAAATCGACGTACTTAGATGCCTACTGCTGGATACAGCCCTCAGAACCTCCCGGAATCAATCAAAACTGCGTAAAATCGCGAAACAAATGGAGGGCAAATTGACCCCGAATGTGTTACGTTTAAAGCCAAATAAAATAAAAAATATCATATTTACGAGCAATCTGACTGCGCCATTCTAATTTTCTGATCAAAATACGTAAGAAACAGTGAAAGAAACTGCCAAATTCCACTTTTCATTTTTTGGGGTCAAAAAACACCAAAGGGGTTAACCTTACGTTTTTTTCAAAAATCTTAAAAAATTTAGGTGGTCTTTTTATTACTTAAATCGACGTACTTAGATGCCTACTGCTGGATACAGCCCTCAGAACCTCCCGGAATCAATCAAAACTGCGTAAATTCGCGAAACAAATGGAGGGCAACTTGACCCCGAATGTGTTACGTTTATAGCCAAATAAAATAAAAAATATCATACTTACGAGCAATCTGACTGCGCCATTCTAATTTTCTGATCAAAATACGTAAGAAACAGTGAAAGAAGCTGCCAAATTCCACTTTTCATTTTTTGGGGTCAAAAAACACCAAAGGGGTTAACCTTACGTTTTTTTCAAAAACCTTAAAAAATTTAGGTGGTCTTTTTATTACTTAAATCGACGTACTTAAATGCCTACTGCTGGATACAGCCCTCAGAACCTCCCGGAATCAATCAAAACTGCGTAAATTGGCGAAACAAATGGAGGGCAACTTGACCCCGAATGTGTTACGTTTAAAGCCAAATAAAATAAAAAATATCATACTTACGAGCAATCTGACTGCGCCATTCAAATTTTCTGATCAAAATACGTAAGAAACAGTGAAAGAAGCTGCCAAATTCCACTTTTCATTTTTTGGAGTCAAAAAACACCAAAGGGGTTAACCTTACGTTTTTTTCAAAAATCTTAAAAAATTTAGGTGGTCTTTTTATTACTTAAATCGACGTACTTAGATGCCTACTGCTGGATACAGCCCTCAGAACCTCCCGGAATCAATCAAAACTGCGTAAAATCGCGAAACAAATGGAGGGCAAATTGACCCCGAATGTGTTACGTTAAAAGCCAAATAAAATAAAAAATATCATACTTACGAGCAATCTGACTGCGCCATTCTAATTTTCTGATCAAAATACGTAAGAAACAGTGAAAGAAGCTGCCAAATTCCACTTTTCATTTTTTGGGGTCAAAAAACACCAAAGGGGTTAACCTTACGTTTTTTTCAAAAATCTTAAAAAATTTAGGTGGTCTTTTTATTACTTAAATCGACGTACTTAGATGCCTACTGCTGGATACAGCCCTCAGAACCTCCCGGAATCAATCAAAACTGCGTAAATTGGCGAAACAAATGGAGGGCAACTTGACCCCGAATGTGTTACGTTTAAAGCCAAATAAAATAAAAAATATCATACTTACGAGCAATCTGACTGCGCCATTCTAATTTTCTGATCAAAATACGTAAGAAACAGTGAAAGAAGCTGCCAAATTCCACTTTTCATTTTTTGGGGTCAAAAAACACCAAAGGGGTTAACCTTACGTTTTTTTCAAAAATCTTAAAAAATTTAGGTGGTCTTTTTATTACTTAAATCGACGTACTTAGATGCCTACTGCTGGATACAGCCCTCAGAACCTCCCGGAATCAATCAAAACTGCGTAAAATCGCGAAACAAATGGAGGGCAAATTGACCCCGAATGTGTTACGTTTAAAGCCAAATAAAATAAAAAATATCATACTTACGAGCAATCTGACTGCGCCATTCTAATTTTCTGATCAAAATACGTAAGAAACAGTGAAAGAAGCTGCCAAATTCCACTTTTCATTTTTTGGGGTCAAAAAACACTAAAGGGGTTAACCTTACGTTTTTTTCAAAAATCTTAAAAAATTTAGGTGGTCTTTTTATTACTTAAATCGACGTACTTAGATGCCTACTGCTGGATACAGCCCTCAGAACCTCCCGGAATCAATCAAAACTGCGTAAATTCGCGAAACAAATGGAGGGCAACTTGACCCCGAATGTGTTACGTTTAAAGCCAAATAAAATAAAAAATATCATACTTACGAGCAATCTGACTGCGCCATTCTAATTTTCTGATCAAAATACGTAAGAAACAGTGAAAGAAGCTGCCAAATTCCACTTTTCATTTTTTGGGGTCAAAAAACACTAAAGGGGTTAACCTTACGTTTTTTTCAAAAATCTTAAAAAATTTAGGTGGTCTTTTTATTACTTAAATCGACGTACTTAGATGCCTACTGCTGGATACAGCCCTCAGAACCTCCCGGAATCAATCAAAACTGCGTAAATTCGCGAAACAAATGGAGGGCAACTTGACCCCGAATGTGTTACGTTTAAAGCCAAATAAAATAAAAAATATCATACTTACGAGCAATCTGACTGCGCCATTCTAATTTTCTGATCAAAATACGTAAGAAACAGTGAAAGAAGCTGCCAAATTCCACTTTTCATTTTTTGGGGTCAAAAAACACCAAAGGGGTTAACCTTACGTTTTTTTCAAAAACCTTAAAAAATTTAGGTGGTCTTTTTATTACTTAAATCGACGTACTTAAATGCCTACTGCTGGATACAGCCCTCAGAACCTCCCGGAATCAATCAAAACTGCGTAAATTGGCGAAACAAATGGAGGGCAACTTGACCCCGAATGTGTTACGTTTAAAGCCAAATAAAATAAAAAATATCATACTTACGAGCAATCTGACTGCGCCATTCAAATTTTCTGATCAAAATACGTAAGAAACAGTGAAAGAAGCTGCCAAATTCCACTTTTCATTTTTTGGAGTCAAAAAACACCAAAGGGGTTAACCTTACGTTTTTTTCAAAAATCTTAAAAAATTTAGGTGGTCTTTTTATTACTTAAATCGACGTACTTAGATGCCTACTGCTGGATACAGCCCTCAGAACCTCCCGGAATCAATCAAAACTGCGTAAAATCGCGAAACAAATGGAGGGCAAATTGACCCCGAATGTGTTACGTTAAAAGCCAAATAAAATAAAAAATATCATACTTACGAGCAATCTGACTGCGCCATTCTAATTTTCTGATCAAAATACGTAAGAAACAGTGAAAGAAGCTGCCAAATTCCACTTTTCATTTTTTGGGGTCAAAAAACACCAAAGGGGTTAACCTTACGTTTTTTTCAAAAATCTTAAAAAATTTAGGTGGTCTTTTTATTACTTAAATCGACGTACTTAGATGCCTACTGCTGGATACAGCCCTCAGAACCTCCCGGAATCAATCAGAACTGCGTAAAATCGCGAAACAAATGGAGGGCAACTTGACCCCGAATGTGTTACGTTTAAAGCCAAATAAAATAAAAAATATCATACTTTCGAGCAATCTGACTGCGCCATTCTAATTTTCTGATCAAAATACGTAAGAAACAGTGAAAGAAGCTGCCAAATTCCACTTTTCATTTTTTGGGGTCAAAAAACACCAAAGGGGTTAACCTTACGTTTTTTTCAAAAATCTTAAAAAATTTAGGTGGTCTTTTTATTACTTAAATCGACGTACTTAGATGCCTACTGCTGGATACAGCCCTCAGAACCTACCGGAATCAATCAAACCTGCGTAAAATCGCGAAACAAATGGAGGGCAAATTGACCCCGAATGTGTTACGTTTAAAGCCAAGTAAAATAAAAAATATCATACTTACGAGCAATCTGACTGCGCCATTCTAATTTTCTAATCAAAATACGTAAGAAACAGTGAAAGAAGCTGCCAAATTCCACTTTTCATTTTTTGGGGTCAAAAAACACCAAAGGGGTTAACCTTACGTTTTTTTCAAAAATCTTAAAAAATTTAGGTGGTCTTTTTATTACTTAAATCGACGTACTTAGATGCCTACTGCTGGATACAGCCCTCAGAACCTCCCGGAATCAATCAAAACTGCGTAAATTGGCGAAACAAATGGAGGGCAACTTGACCCCGAATGTGTTACGTTTAAAGCCAAATAAAATAAAAAATATCATACTTACGAGCAATCTGACTGCGCCATTCTAATTTTCTGATCAAAATACGTAAGAAACAGTGAAAGAAGCTGCCAAATTCCACTTTTCATTTTTTGGGGTCAAAAAACACCAAAGGGGTTAACCTTACGTTTTTTTCAAAAATCTTAAAAAATTTAGGTGGTCTTTTTATTACTTAAATCGACGTACTTAGATGCCTACTGCTGGATACAGCCCTCAGAACCTCCCGGAATCAATCAAAACTGCGTAAATTCGCGAAACAAATGGAGGGCAACTTGACCCCGAATGTGTTACGTTTAAAGCCAAATAAAATAAAAAATATCATACTTACGAGCAATCTGACTGCGCCATTCTAATTTTCTGATCAAAATACGTAAGAAACAGTGAAAGAAGCTGCCAAATTCCACTTTTCATTTTTTGGGGTCAAAAAACACCAAAGGGGTTAACCTTACGTTTTTTTCAAAAATCTTAAAAAATTTAGGTGGTCTTTTTATTACTTAAATCGACGTACTTAGATGCCTACTGCTGGATACAGCCCTCAGAACCTCCCGGAATCAATCAAAACTGCGTAAAATCGCGAAACAAAGGAGGGCAAATTGACCCCGTATGTGTTACGTTTAAAGCCAAATAAAATAAAAAATATCATATTTACGAGCAATCTGACTGCGCCATTCTAATTTTCTGATCAAAATACGTAAGAAACAGTGAAAGAAGCTGCCAAATTCCACTTTTCATTTTTTGGGGTCAAAAAACACCAAAGGGGTTAACCTTACGTTTTTTTCAAAAATCTTAAAAAATTTAGGTGGTCTTTTTATTACTTAAATCGACGTACTTAGATGCCTACTGCTGGATACAGCCCTCAGAACCTACCGGAATCAATCAAACCTGCGTAAAATCGCGAAACAAATGGGGGGCAAATTGACCCCGAATGTGTTACGTTTAAAGCCAAGTAAAATAAAAAATATCATACTTACGAGCAATCTGACTGCGCCATTCTAATTTTCTAATCAAAATACGTAAGAAACAGTGAAAGAAGCTGCCAAATTCCACTTTTCATTTTTTGGGGTCAAAAAACACCAAAGGGGTTAACCTTACGTTTTTTTCAAAAATCTTAAAAAATTTAGGTGGTCTTTTTATTACTTAAATCGACGTACTTAGATGCCTACTGCTGGATACAGCCCTCAGAACCTCCCGGAATCAATCAAAACTGCGTAAAATCGCGATACAAATGGCGGGCAAATTGACCCCGAATGTGTTACGTTTAAAGCCAAATAAAATAAAAAATATCATACTTACGAGCAATCTGACTGCGCCATTCTAATTTTCTGATCAAAATACGTAAGAAACAGTGAAAGAAGCTGCCAAATTCCACTTTTCATTTTTTGGGGTCAAAAAACACCAAAGGGGTTAACCTTACGTTTTTTTCAAAAATCTTAAAAAATGTAGGTGGTCTTTTTATTACTTAAATCGACGTACTTAGATGCCTACTGCTGGATACAGCCCTCAGAACCTCCCGGAATCAATCAAAACTGCGTAAATTGGCGAAACAAATGGAGGGCAACTTGACCCCGAATGTGTTACGTTTAAAGCCAAATAAAATAAAAAATATCATACTTACGAGCAATCTGACTGCGCCATTCTAATTTTCTGATCAAAATACGTAAGAAACAGTGAAAGAAGCTGCCAAATTCCACTTTTCATTTTTTGGGGTCAAAAAACACCAAAGGGGTTAACCTTACGTTTTTTTCAAAAATCTTAAAAAATTTAGGTGGTCTTTTTATTACTTAAATCGACGTACTTAGATGCCTACTGCTGGATACAGCCCTCAGAACCTCCCGGAATCAATCAAAACTGCGTAAATTCGCGAAACAAATGGAGGGCAACTTGACACCGAATGTGTTACGTTTAAAGCCAAATAAAATAAAAAATATCATACTTACGAGCAATCTGACTGCGCCATTCTAATTTTCTGATCAAAATACGTAAGAAACAGTGAAAGAAGCTGCCAAATTCCACTTTTCATTTTTTGGGGTCAAAAAACACCAAAGGGGTTAACCTTACGTTTTTTTCAAAAATCTTAAAAAATTTAGGTGGTCTTTTTATTACTTAAATCGACGTACTTAGATGCCTACTGCTGGATACAGCCCTCAGAACCTCCCGCAATCAATCAAAACTGCGTAAATTCGCGAAACAAATGGAGGGCAACTTGACCCCGAATGTGTTACGTTTAAAGCCAAATAAAATAAAAAATATCATACTTACGAGCAATCTGACTGCGCCATTCTAATTTTCTGATCAAAATACGTAAGAAACAGTGAAAGAAGCTGCCAAATTCCACTTTTCATTTTTTGGGTTCAAAAGACACCAAAGGGGTTAACCTTACGTTTTTTTCAAAAATCTTAAAAAATTTAGGTGGTCCTTTTATTACTTAAATCGACGTACTTAGATGCCTACTGCTGGATACAGCCCTCAGAACCTCCCGGAATCAATCAAAACTGCGTAAAATTGCGATACAAATGGAGGGCAAATTGACCCCGAATGTGTTACGTTTAAAGCCAAATAAAATAAAAAATATCATACTTACGAGCAATCTGACTGCGCCATTCTAATTTTCTGATCAAAATACGTAAGAAACAGTGAAAGAAGCTGCCAAATTCCACTTTTCATTTTTTGGGGTCAAAAAACACCAAAGGGGTTAACCTTACGTTTTTTTCAAAAATCTTAAAAAATTTATGTGGTCTTTTTATTACTTAAATCGACGTACTTAGATGCCTACTGCTGGATACAGCCCTCAGAACCTCCCGGAATCAATCAAAACTGCGTAAATTCGCGAAACAAATGGAGGGCAACTTGACCCCGAATGTGTTACGTTTAAAGCCAAATAAAATAAAAAATATCATACTTACGAGCAATCTGACTGCGCCATTCTAATTTTCTGATCAAAATACGTAAGAAACAGTGAAAGAAGCTGCCAAATTCCACTTTTCATTTTTTGGGTTCAAAAAACACCAAAGGGGTTAACCTTACGTTTTTTTCAAAAATCTTAAAAAATTTAGGTGGTCCTTTTATTACTTAAATCGACGTACTTAGATGCCTACTGCTGGATACAGCCCTCAGAACCTCCCGGAATCAATCAAAACTGCGTAAAATCGCGATACAAATGGAGGGCAAATTGACCCCGAATGTGTTACGTTTAAAGCCAAATAAAATAAAAAATATCATACTTACGAGCAATCTGACTGCGCCATTCTAATTTTCTGATCAAAATACGTAAGAAACAGTGAAAGAAGCTGCCAAATTCCACTTTTCATTTTTTGGGGTCAAAAAACACCAAAGGGGTTAACCTTACGTTTTTTTCAAAAATCTTAAAAAATTTAGGTGGTCTTTTTATTACTTAAATCGACGTACTTAGATGCCTACTGCTGGATACAGCCCTCAGAACCTCCCGGAATCAATCAATACTGCGTAAATTGGCGAAACAAAGGAGGGCAACTTGACCCCGAATGTGTTACGTTTAAAGCCAAATAAAATAAAAAATATCATACTTACGAGCAATCTGACTGCGCCATTCTAATTTTCTGATCAAAATACGTAAGAAACAGTGAAAGAAGCTGCCAAATTCCACTTTTCATTTTTTGGGGTCAAAAAACACCAAAGGGGTTAACCTTACGTTTTTTTCAAAAATCTTAAAAAATTTAGGTGGTCTTTTTATTACTTAAATCGACGTACTTAGATGCCTACTGCTGGATACAGCCCTCAGAACCTCCCGGAATCAATCAAAACTGCGTAAAATCGCGAAACAAATGGAGGGCAAATTGACCCCGAATGTGTTACGTTTAAAGCCAAATAAAATAAAAAATATCATACTTACGAGCAATCTGACTGCGCCATTCTAATTTTCTGATCAAAATACGTAAGAAACAGTGAAAGAAGCTGCCAAATTCCACTTTTCATTCTTTGGGGTCAAAAAACACCAAAGGGGTTAACCTTACGTTTTTTTCAAAAATCTTAAAAAATTTAGGTGGTCTTTTTATTACTTAAATCGACGTACTTAGATGCCTACTGCTGGATACAGCCCTCAGAACCTCCCGGAATCAATCAAAACTGCGTAAATTCGCGAAACAAATGGAGGGCAACTTGACCCCGAATGTGTTACGTTTAAAGCCAAATAAAATAAAAAATATCATACTTACGAGCAATCTGACTGCGCCATATTAATTTTCTGATCAAAATACGTAAGAAACAGTGAAAGAAGCTGCCAAATTCCACTTTTCATTTTTTGGGGTCAAAAAACACCAAAGGGGTTAACCTTACGTTTTTTTCAAAAATCTTAAAAAATTTAGGTGGTCTTTTTATTACTTAAATCGACGTACTTAGATGCCTACTGCTGGATACAGCCCTCAGAACCTACCGGAATCAATCAAACCTGCGTAAAATCGCGAAACAAATGGAGGGCAAATTGACCCCGAATGTGTTACGTTTAAAGCCAAGTAAAATAAAAAATATCATACTTACGAGCAATCTGACTGCGCCATTCTAATTTTCTGATCAAAATACGTAAGAAACAGTGAAAGAAGCTGCCAAATTCCACTTTTCGTTTTTTGGGGTCAAAAAACACCAAAGGGGTTAACCTTACGTTTTTTTCAAAAATCTTAAAAAATTTAGGTGGTCTTTTTATTACTTAAATCGACGTACTTAGATGCCTACTGCTGGATACAGCCCTCAGAACCTCCCGGAATCAATCAAAACTGCGTAAATTCGCGAAACAAATGGAGGGCAACTTGACCCCGAATGTGTTACGTTTAAAGCCAAATAAAATAAAAAATATCATACTTACGAGCAATCTGACTGCGCCATTCTAATTTTCTGATCAAAATACGTAAGAAACAGTGAAAGAAGCTGCCAAATTCCACTTTTCATTTTTTGGGGTCAAAAAACACCAAAGGGGTTAACCTTACGTTTTTTTCAAAAATCTTAAAAAATTTAGGTGGTCTTTTTATTACTTAAATCGACGTACTTAGATGCCTACTGCTGGATGCAGCCCTCAGAACCTCCCGGAATCAATCAAAACTGCGTAAAATCGCGAAACAAATGGAGGGCAAATTGACCCCAAATGTGTTACGTTTAAAGCCAAATAAACGAAAAAATATCATACTTACGAGCAATCTGACTGCGCCATTCTAATTTTCTGATCAAAATACGTAAGAAACAGTGAAAGAAGCTGCCAAATTCCACTTTTCATTTTTTGGGGTCAAAAAACACCAAAGGGGTTAACCTTACGTTTTTTTCAAAAATCTTAAAAAATTTAGGTGGTCTTTTTATTACTTAAATCGACGTACTTAGATGCCTACTGCTGGATACAGCCCTCAGAACCTACCGGAATCAATCAAAACTGCGTAAAATCGCGAAACAAATGGAGGGCAAATTAACCCCGAATGTGTTACGTTTAAAGCCAAGTAAAATAAAAAATATCATACTTACGAGCAATCTGACTGCGCCATTCTAATTTTCTGATCAAAATACGTAAGAAACAGTGAAAGAAGCTGCCAAATTCCACTTTTCATTTTTTGGGGTCAAAAAACACCAAAGGGGTTAACCTTACGTTTTTTTCAAAAATCTTAAAAAATTTAGGTGGTCTTTTTATTACTTAAATCGACGTACTTAGATGCCTACTGCTGGATACAGCCCTCAGAACCTCCCGGAATCAATCAAAACTGCGTAAATTCGCGAAACAAATGGAGGGCAACTTGACCCCGAATGTGTTACGTTTAAAGCCAAATAAAATAAAAAATATCATACTTTCGAGCAATCTGACTGCTCCATTCTAATTTTCTGATCAAAATACGTAAGAAACAGTGAAAGAAGCTGCCAAATTCCACTTTTCATTTTTTGGGGTCAAAAAACACCAAAGGGGTTAACCTTACGTTTTTTTCAAAAATCTTAAAAAATTTAGGTGGTCTTTTTATTACTTAAATCGACGTACTTAGATGCCTACTGCTGGATACAGCCCTCAGAACCTCCCGGAATCAATCAAAACTGCGTAAAATCGCGAAACAAATGGAGGGCAAATTGACCCCGAATGTGTTACGTTTAAAGCCAAATAAAATAAAAAATATCATACTTACGAGCAATCTGACTGCGCCATTCTAATTTTCTGATCAAAATACGTAAGAAACAGTGAAAGAAGCTGCCAAATTCCACTTTTCATTTTTTGGGGTCAAAAAACACCAAAGGGGTTAACCTTACGTTTTTTTCAAAAATCTTAAAAAATTTAGGTGGTCTTTTTATTACTTAAATCGACGTACTTAGATGCCTACTGCTGGATACAGCCCTCAGAACCTCCCGGAATCAATCAAAACTGCGTAAATTCGCGAAACAAATGGAGGGCAACTTGACCCCGAATGTGTTACGTTTAAAGCCAAATAAAATAAAAAATATCATACTTACGAGCAATCTGACTGCGCCATTCTAATTTTCTGATCAAAATACGTAAGAAACAGTGAAAGAAGCTGCCAAATTCCACTTTTCATTTTTTGGGGTCAAAAAACACCAAAGGGGTTAACCTTACGTTTTTTTCAAAAATCTTAAAAAATTTAGGTGGTCTTTTTATTACTTAAATCGACGTACTTAGATGCCTACTGCTGGATACAGCCCTCAGAACCTACCGGAATCAATCAAACCTGCGTAAAATCGCGAAACAAATGGAGGGCAAATTGACCCCGAATGTGTTACGTTTAAAGCCAAGTAAAATAAAAAATATCATACTTACGAGCAATCTGACTGCGCCATTCTAATTTTCTGATCAAAATACGTAAGAAACAGTGAAAGAAGCTGCCAAATTCCACTTTTCGTTTTTTGGGGTCAAAAAACACCAAAGGGGTTAACCTTACGTTTTTTTCAAAAATCTTAAAAAATTTAGGTGGTCTTTTTATTACTTAAATCGACGTACTTAGATGCCTACTGCTGGATACAGCCCTCAGAACCTCCCGGAATCAATCAAAACTGCGTAAATTCGCGAAACAAATGGAGGGCAACTTGACCCCGAATGTGTTACGTTTAAAGCCAAATAAAATAAAAAATATCATACTTACGAGCAATCTAACTGCGCCATTCTAATTTTCTGATCAAAATACGTAAGAAACAGTGAAAGAAGCTGCCAAATTCCACTTTTCATTTTTTGGGGTCAAAAAACACCAAAGGGGTTAACCTTACGTTTTTTTCAAAAATCTTAAAAAATTTAGGTGGTCTTTTTATTACTTAAATCGACGTACTTAGATGCCTACTGCTGGATACAGCCCTCAGAACCTACCGGAATCAATCAAAACTGCGTAAAATCGCGAAACAAATGGAGGGCAAATTAACCCCGAATGTGTTACGTTTAAAGCCAAGTAAAATAAAAAATATCATACTTACGAGCAATCTGACTGCGCCATTCTAATTTTCTGATCAAAATACGTAAGAAACAGTGAAAGAAGCTGCCAAATTCCACTTTTCATTTTTTGGGGTCAAAAAACACCAAAGGGGTTAACCTTACGTTTTTTTCAAAAATCTTAAAAAATTTAGGTGGTCTTTTTATTACTTAAATCGACGTACTTAGATGCCTACTGCTGGATACAGCCCTCAGAACCTCCCGGAATCAATCAAAACTGCGTAAATTCGCGAAACAAATGGAGGGCAACTTGACCCCGAATGTGTTACGTTTAAAGCCAAATAAAATAAAAAATATCATACTTTCGAGCAATCTGACTGCTCCATTCTAATTTTCTGATCAAAATACGTAAGAAACAGTGAAAGAAGCTGCCAAATTCCACTTTTCATTTTTTGGGGTCAAAAAACACCAAAGGGGTTAACCTTACGTTTTTTTCAAAAATCTTAAAAAATTCAGGTGGTCTTTTTATTACTTAAATCGACGTACTTAGATGCCTACTGCTGGATACAGCCCTCAGAACCTCCCGGAATCAATCAAAACTGCGTAAAATCGCGAAACAAATGGAGGGCAAATTGACCCCGAATGTGTTACGTTTAAAGCTAAATAAAATAAAAAATATCATACTTACGAGCAATCTGACTGCGCCATTCTAATTTTCTGATCAAAATACGTAAGAAACAGTGAAAGAAGCTGCCAAATTCCACTTTTCATTTTTTGGGGTCAAAAAACACCAAAGGGGTTAACCTTACGTTTTTTTCAAAAATCTTAAAAAATTTAGGTGGTCTTTTTATTACTTAAATCGACGTACTTAGATGCCTACTGCTGGATACAGCCCTCAGAACCTCCCGGAATCAATCAAAACTGCGTAAATTGGCGAAACAAATGGAGGGCAACTTGACCCCGAATGTGTTACGTTTAAAGCCAAATAAAATAAAAAATATCATACTTACGAGCAATCTTACTGCGCCATTCTAATTTTCTGATCAAAATACGTAAGAAACAGTGAAAGAAGCTGCCAAATTCCACTTTTCATTTTTTGGGGTCAAAAAACACCAAAGGGGTTAACCTTACGTTTTTTTCAATAATCTTAAAAAATTCAGGTGGTCTTTTTATTACTTAAATCGTCGTACTTAGATGCCTACTGCTGGATACAGCCCTCAGAACCTCCCGGAATCAATCAAAACTGCGTAAAATCGCGAAACAAAGGAGGGCAAATTGACCCCGAATGTGTTACGTTTAAAGCCAAATAAAATAAAAAATATCATATTTACGAGCAATCTGACTGCGCCATTCAAATTTTCTGATCAAAATACGTAAGAAACAGTGAAAGAAGCTGCCAAATTCCACTTTTCATTTTTTGGGGTCAAAAACCACCAAAGGGGTTAACCTTACGTTTTTTTCAAAAATCTTAAAAAATTTAGGTGGTCTTTTTATTACTTAAATCGACGTACTTAGATGCCTACTGCTGGATACAGCCCTCAGAACCTCCCGGAATTAATCAAAACTGCGTAAAATCGCGAAACAAATGGAGGGCAAATTGACCCCGAATGTGTTACGTTTAAAGCCAAATAAAATAAAAAATATCATACTTACGAGCAATCTGACTGCGCCATTCTAATTTTCTGATCAAAATACGTAAGAAACAGTGAAAGAAGCTGCCAAATTCCACTTTTCATTTTTTGGGGTCAAAAAACACCAAAGGGGTTAACCTTACGTTTTTTTCAAAAATCTTAAAAAATTTAGGTGGTCTTTTTATTACTTAAATCGACGTACTTAGATGCCTACTGCTGGATACAGCCCTCAGAACCTCCCGGAATCAATCAAAACTGCGTAAATTGGCGAAACAAATGGAGGGCAACTTGACCCCGAATGTGTTACGTTTAAAGCCAAATAAAATAAAAAATATCATACTTACGAGCAATCTGACTGCGCCATTCTAATTTTCTGATCAAAATACGTAAGAAACAGTGAAAGAAGCTGCCAAATTCCACTTTTCATTTTTTGGGGTCAAAAAACACCAAAGGGGTTAACCTTACGTTTTTTTCAAAAATCTTAAAAAATTTAGGTGGTCTTTTTATTACTTAAATCGACGTACTTAGATGCCTACTGCTGGATACAGCCCTCAGAACCTACCGGAATCAATCAAACCTGCGTAAAATCGCGAAACAAATGGAGGACAAATTGACCCCGAATGTGTTACGTTTAAAGCCAAGTAAAATAAAAAATATCATACTTACTAGCAATCTGACTGCGCCATTCTAATTTTCTGATCAAAATACGTAAGAAACAGTGAAAGAAGCTGCCAAATTCCACTTTTCATTTTTTGGGGTCAAAAAACACCAAAGGGGTTAACCTTACGTTTTTTTCAAAAATCTTAAAAAATTTAGGTAGTCTTTTTATTACTTAAATCGACGTACTTAGATGCCTACTGCTGGATACAGCCCTCAGAACCTCCCGGAATCAATCAAAACTGCGTAAATTCGCGAAACAAATGGAGGGCAACTTGACCCCGAATGTGTTACGTTTAAAGCCAAATAAAATAAAAAATATCATACTTACGAGCAATCTGACTGCGCCATTCTAATTTTCTGATCAAAATACGTAAGAAACAGTGAAAGAAGCTGCCAAATTCCACTTTTCATTTTTTGGGGTCAAAAAACACCAAAGGGGTTAACCTTACGTTTTTTTCAAAAATCTTAAAAAATTTAGGTGGTCTTTTTATTACTTAAATCGACGTACTTAGATGCCTACTGCTGGATACAGCCCTCAGAACCTACCGGAATCAATCAAACCTGCGTAAAATCGCGAAACAAATGGAGGGCAAATTGACCCCGAATGTGTTACGTTTAAAGCCAAGTAAAATAAAAAATATCATACTTACGAGCAATCTGACTGCGCCATTCTAATTTTCTGATCAAAATACGTAAGAAACAGTGAAAGAAGCTGCCAAATTCCACTTTTCATTTTTTGGGGTCAAAAAACACCAAAGGGGTTAACCTTACGTTTTTTTCAAAAATCTTAAAAAATTCAGGTGGTCTTTTTATTACTTAAATCGACGTACTTAGATGCCTACTGCTGGATACAGCCCTCAGAACCTCCCGGAATCAATCAAAACTGCGTAAAATCGCGAAACAAAGGAGGGCAAATTGACCCCGAATGTGTTACGTTTAAAGCCAAATAAAATAAAAAATATCATATTTACGAGCAATCTGACTGCGCCATTCAAATTTTCTGATCAAAATACGTAAGAAACAGTGAAAGAAGCTGCCAAATTCCACTTTTCATTTTTTGGGGTCAAAAAACACCAAAGGGGTTAACCTTACGTTTTTTTCAAAAATCTTAAAAAATTCAGGTGGTCTTTTTATTACTTAAATCGACGTACTTAGATGCCTACTGCTGGATACAGCCCTCAGAACCTCCCGGTATCAATCAAAACTGCGTAAAATCGCGAAACAAAGGAGGGCAAATTGACCCCGAATGTGTTACGTTTAAAGCCAAATAAAATAAAAAATATCATATTTACGAGCAATCTGACTGCGCCATTCAAATTTTCTGATCAAAATACGTAAGAAACAGTGAAAGAAGCTGCCAAATTCCACTTTTCATTTTTTGGGGTCAAAAAACACCAAAGGGGTTAACCTTACGTTTTTTTCAAAAATCTTAAAAAATTTAGGTGGTCTTTTTATTACTTAAATCGACGTACTTAGATGCCTACTGCTGGATACAGCCCTCAGAACCTACCGGAATCAATCAAACCTGCGTAAAATCGCGAAACAAATGGAGGGCAAATTGACCCCGAATGTGTTACGTTTAAAGCCAATTAAAATAAAAAATATCATACTTACGAGCAATTGACTGCGCCATTCTAATTTTCTGATCAAAATACGTAAGAAACAGTGAAAGAAGCTGCCAAATTCCACTTTTCATTTTTTGGGGTCAAAAAACACCAAAGGGGTTAACCTTACGTTTTTTTCAAAACTCTTAAAAAATTTAGGTGGTCTTTTTATTACTTAAATCGACGTACTTAGATGCCTACTGCTGGATACAGCCCTCAGAACCTCCCGGAATCAATCAAAACTGCGTAAATTGGCGAAACAAATGGAGGGCAACTTGACCCCGAATGTGTTACGTTTAAAGCCAAATAAAATAAAAAATATCATACTTACGAGCAATCTGACTGCGCCATTCTAATTTTCTGATCAAAATACGTAAGAAACAGTGAAAGAAGCTGCCAAATTCCACTTTTCATTTTTTGGGGTCAAAAAACACCAAAGGGGTTAACCTTACGTTTTTTTCAAAAATCTTAAAAAATTCAGGTGGTCTTTTTATTACTTAAATCGACGTACTTAGATGCCTACTGCTGGATACAGCCCTCAGAACCTCCCGGTATCAATCAAAACTGCGTAAAATCGCGAAACAAAGGAGGGCAAATTGACCCCGAATGTGTTACGTTTAAAGCCAAATAAAATAAAAAATATCATATTTACGAGCAATCTGACTGCGCCATTCAAATTTTCTGATCAAAATACGTAAGAAACAGTGAAAGAAGCTGCCAAATTCCACTTTTCATTTTTTGGGGTCAAAAAACACCAAAGGGGTTAACCTTACGTTTTTTTCAAAAATCTTAAAAAATTTAGGTGGTCTTTTTATTACTTAAATCGACGTACTTAGATGCCTACTGCTGGATACAGCCCTCAGAACCTACCGGAATCAATCAAACCTGCGTAAAATCGCGAAACAAATGGAGGGCAAATTGACCCCGAATGTGTTACGTTTAAAGCCAAATAAAATAAAAAATATCATACTTACGAGCAATTGACTGCGCCATTCTAATTTTCTGATCAAAATACGTAAGAAACAGTGAAAGAAGCTGCCAAATTCCACTTTTCATTTTTTGGGGTCAAAAAACACCAAAGGGGTTAACCTTACGTTTTTTTCAAAACTCTTAAAAAATTTAGGTGGTCTTTTTATTACTTAAATCGACGTACTTAGATGCCTACTGCTGGATACAGCCCTCAGAACCTCCCGGAATCAATCAAAACTGCGTAAATTGGCGAAACAAATGAAGGGCAACTTGACCCCGAATGTGTTACGTTTAAAGCCAAATAAAATAAAAAATATCATACTTACGAGCAATCTGACTGCGCCATTCTAATTTTCTGATCAAAATACGTAAGAAACAGTGAAAGAAGCTGCCAAATTCCACTTTTCATTTTTTGGGGTCAAAAAACACCAAAGGGGTTAACCTTACGTTTTTTTCAAAAATCTTAAAAAATTTAGGTGGTCTTTTTATTACTTAAATCGACGTACTTAGATGCCTACTGCTGGATACAGCCCTCAGAACCTACCGGAATCAATCAAACCTGCGTAAAATCGCGAAACAAATGGAGGGCAAATTGACCCCGAATGTGTTACGTTTAAAGCCAAGTAAAATAAAAAATATCATACTTACGAGCAATCTGACTGCGCCATTCTAATTTTCTGATCAAAATACGTAAGAAACAGTGAAAGAAGCTGCCAAATTCCACTTTTCATTTTTTGGGGTCAAAAAACACCAAAGGGGTTAACCTTACGTTTTTTTCAAAAATCTTAAAAAATTTAGGTGGTCTTTTTATTACTTAAATCGACGTACTTAGATGCCTACTGCTGGATACAGCCCTCAGAACCTCCCGGAATCAATCAAAACTGCGTAAATTCGCGAAACAAATGGAGGGCAACTTGACCCCGAATGTGTTACGTTTAAAGCCAAATAAAATAAAAAATATCATACTTTCGAGCAATCTGACTGCGCCATTCAAATTTTCTGATCAAAATACGTAAGAAACAGTGAAAGAAGCTGCCAAATTCCACTTTTCATTTTTTGGGGTCAAAAAACACCAAAGGGGTTAACCTTACGTTTTTTTCAAAAATCTTAAAAAATTTAGGTGGTCTTTTTATTACTTAAATCGACGTACTTAGATGCCTACTGCTGGATACAGCCCTCAGAACCTACCGGAATCAATCAAACCTGCGTAAAATCGCGAAACAAATGGAGGGCAAATTGACCCCGAATGTGTTACGTTTAAAGCCAAATAAAATAAAAAATATCATACTTACGAGCAATTGACTGCGCCATTCTAATTTTCTGATCAAAATACGTAAGAAACAGTGAAAGAAGCTGCCAAATTCCACTTTTCATTTTTTGGGGTCAAAAAACACCAAAGGGGTTAACCTTACGTTTTTTTCAAAACTCTTAAAAAATTTAGGTGGTCTTTTTATTACTTAAATCGACGTACTTAGATGCCTACTGCTGGATACAGCCCTCAGAACCTCCCGGAATCAATCAAAACTGCGTAAATTGGCGAAACAAATGAAGGGCAACTTGACCCCGAATGTGTTACGTTTAAAGCCAAATAAAATAAAAAATATCATACTTACGAGCAATCTGACTGCGCCATTCTAATTTTCTGATCAAAATACGTAAGAAACAGTGAAAGAAGCTGCCAAATTCCACTTTTCATTTTTTGGGGTCAAAAAACACCAAAGGGGTTAACCTTACGTTTTTTTCAAAAATCTTAAAAAATTTAGGTGGTCTTTTTATTACTTAAATCGACGTACTTAGATGCCTACTGCTGGATACAGCCCTCAGAACCTACCGGAATCAATCAAACCTGCGTAAAATCGCGAAACAAATGGAGGGCAAATTGACCCCGAATGTGTTACGTTTAAAGCCAAGTAAAATAAAAAATATCATACTTACGAGCAATCTGACTGCGCCATTCTAATTTTCTGATCAAAATACGTAAGAAACAGTGAAAGAAGCTGCCAAATTCCACTTTTCATTTTTTGGGGTCAAAAAACACCAAAGGGGTTAACCTTACGTTTTTTTCAAAAATCTTAAAAAATTTAGGTGGTCTTTTTATTACTTAAATCGACGTACTTAGATGCCTACTGCTGGATACAGCCCTCAGAACCTCCCGGAATCAATCAAAACTGCGTAAATTCGCGAAACAAATGGAGGGCAACTTGACCCCGAATGTGTTACGTTTAA
Source organism: Cantharis nigra (assembly GCA_958510845.1). NCBI lineage: Eukaryota > Metazoa > Arthropoda > Insecta > Coleoptera > Cantharidae > Cantharis > Cantharis nigra. The sequence goes on along the minus strand of OY294030.1, from coordinate 43,155,227 downwards.
AGCCAAATAAAATAAAAAATATCATACTTTCGAGCAATCTGACTGCGCCATTCTAATTTTCTGATCAAAATACGTAAGAAACAGTGAAAGAAGCTGCCAAATTCCACTTTTCATTTTTTGGGGTCAAAAAACACCAAAGGGGTTAACCTTACGTTTTTTTCAAAAATCTTAAAAAATTTAGGTGGTCTTTTTATTACTTAAATCGACGTACTTAGATGCCTACTGCTGGATACAGCCCTCAGAACCTCCCGGAATCAATCAAAACTGCGTAAATTCGCGAAACAAATGGAGGGCAACTTGACCCCGAATGTGTTACGTTTAAAGCCAAATAAAATAAAAAATATCATACTTTCGAGCAATCTGACTGCGCCATTCTAATTTTCTGATCAAAATACGTAAGAAACAGTGAAAGAAGCTGCCAAATTCCACTTTTCATTTTTTGGGGTCAAAAAACACCAAAGGGGTTAACCTTACGTTTTTTTCAAAAATCTTAAAAAATTTAGGTGGTCTTTTTATTACTTAAATCGACGTACTTAGATGGCTACTGCTGGATACAGCCCTCAGAACCTCGCGGAATCGATCAAAAATTTTTCAATCTTCAAATTGATGGGAAAATTAGAATGGGTTAATCAGATTTTTTTCACTTTTCCTATATACCGTTAGATAGAAAACATTATTTTTAGTATATTAAAAAAATTTTTTGGGGATTATCCATTAGTTTTCGAAAAAAAAAGACATTTAAAAATCTATAATTTTGCATATAAAATACCATGCATAAATTAGTGGGAGGAGCCAAGTTAGTTTAGTTTAATTAATTAATTTTATTGTGGATCCGTGATTTGCCGTGGTTGCGCCAGCCAAAACTGACCCTACAGAGCTCTCCGCTGCACTCCGGAACGTTTTGGCTGGCGCTTAACTGACAGTAACCCGACTTTATATACGCAAATAATTTCCATTACGCAATCGCCAATTAATTTCACTTTTTCAACATTTGAGTTGTACCCCGGTTAATAGAGAACAAAATATATAGTAACTGTTTCTGTCTAGCTTAAAAAAATATTTTGTCTGCAATCCACGACCTCCTCTAAACCAATATATAAACTAGGTACTAAAATTTATTGCTTCAATCTAACAAATCTTATAAAAAAGTTGCTAAAAATTAGAAACATATTAATAATAAAATATAAAATATTCTATTTAGTGAACAGTCTTGGTATCATCCTTAATTTTCAACTAGTACTTGCACTGTTTTGAATTTTAATTTTAAATTTTTTGATAAATTCCTTAGCCAACTTATCGCCTTGTCTCGTTTCTAGTGCTTTGATTGGATCAGTGTCTAAAAATTCAAATATGATAAAATGTTTCGCCAAAATGCTATTCCTCCTTACTGATGTCGCTTGGTCTACTCAGGAGAAGACGAACTTGAGGTAACGTAGAAATCGCATCCGTACTTTCAGGAATGTCTTTAAGATTTACAAATGCCTCCCCTATCAACTGATTGGTCATACCTAGAAAATCTTTGTCTCTTACACTAAATAGAAGTAAACCATCGGGAATGTTTTTCTGTTCTGCTGTTAAGTTTCTAAAAAAAATTACATAATATACAATTTTTTAAACTCGACAATCCAACTCACAATATAAATGTTTCATCGAACAAGGGAAATAAATTTTTACTGTGCGTCTGGGTTTTTGGTTTCGGAACAGTGGTGTATTTTTCTTCAGGTAACAGGAACATTCTTATGTAGGAATCACTGAATCCTACAAAATTTAAAATGAAAAATCATGCAAATTTCAAATTTGATCAAATACCATTTGAATCCATGGGAATTAAATTTCTGGCGTTTATAACTTCAATTTTTAAATCTTTTTTTATGAATTGCAATCGGACAGTTATTTCCCCATAAGGTGAGGTCGTTAATTTTTGCTGTTCGACCCAACGGTCGACGTGCACTTGGTGTATTAATTCTGATGTTTCCATTCCATTAATTTTCAGCAAATAATCAATTTTTTTTAAGCCGTCGCATTCGGATGTCTCGTCCGTTTGTTTAAAGCTCTTGATCATCAGCTGCAAGGTTTCGCGTAAATTGGCGAAGAAACTGGGCGGCCGTCTTCTCTGTAAGGAATGCGTTAGGATTATGGCGTAATGGTGAACGTCTGGTATTTACCTCGATATTTGATTGGATTAATTCGCTTATTATGATTCCCAAATAATCCCATATTATTTCTAACGTTCGATCGAAATTGTCTGAGTTTAATTCTTCGTGCAAAGTGGCCAGGTTGTTGTCCAAATATCGCATCACTTTGTCTATGCTGTTGCTGTCTTGGTGCAGCAGCTCCGCTCCTTCGATTAGTAATTTTTTCATTGCCGGCTTCATCTGAAAAGAAAAATAAAAATAAACCCATTCCCATCTCTAAGTTTAGAGATCCCCTTACTTTTGTTGCAACTATTTCGAGAAGTTCTATTATTTTATTTCTGACTGTATCGATTGAATTTTCCAGAACATTCCCCAGCGTTTCGCGACATCTCTGAGCTTCCACGGGTCCGCGAATATCGACTAATTGCTGAAGAATATTTTCTAAACCCAATTGTTCGCTGAAAGGTTTTAACGATTGGCAAACGTAATCGATGTTATTTATGGCGACACACCATTCCTGGGTAACATCAAATCTCGATTCGTAAGGATCCTGCACGTCGCCCATTCCTTCCACTTTTACGTCCACTTTGTCCGCATAGAAAACACAACAGCGACAAATGTCCTACAATTTAATAAAATGTAAACCCCAAAAACTTTTGCTGTTAAACACTCACATCGATGATTTTAGCTATGAAAGTGTAGGAGCCTTCCACGTCTGGCCAATTGAGTTGATCCCAAAATATTTTGATCTGCAAAAATCAAGCATGGGATTGAGGTGGTTGTCCGGTCATAAAATTCTACTGTACCTGATGGAAGATCGTAAGTGTGTCTAATGCGGAAGAACTGTGTTTGACTGTTTCATCAACCGGCTTCAAATCGTCCAATTCAACAGCTTTTTCGATTCGTTGCATTGCCTTGAAAACGGCGATGTCTAGCCATTGGGCCACACCGCCATGGAACCACTTGTGAAAATTCACAATTTCATACGATTCGCTTTCGGTTGGATTCAGACCTTTACCTAGACTAAAATAGAGATTGTAAGGATTGTAAGTTTGCCTCAAATTACTTACACAACAAATCGTTGCAAAGCCAAATACAACTCAAACAGTTTAGTTCCCAAAGCCAAAGGCTCGTTAGCTTCATCGGCATTCACGCAATTCCATTCGTATGAAATCTGCTTCAAGGACTTACAAATCACCATAATATCTGACTCCACTAAAGTGGCAACTTCACCCTGGTACAGTTTATACAGAGTTTTGGCGTAAGGTATACCAACATTTCTAAAAAACAGATACAAAATAGGATACAGAAATCCATTTGGAATAATTCGACTTACTCTTGAAACATTTTGTCGTAATATTCGACCGCTTTTTGCAAGTCCGTCCGAATTAACTGAATGACTTTGTTAAAATGGATTAGCGTTTCTTCTTCGGAATCGTCTTGTTTGGGGTTGTTTTCCAATAAATACTTGAACCAATTTTGTGCGCCACTTAAAACGGCATCGTTAAGGGTAGATTTGATATCACAATTCGGGCCTTCCTTCGTGGTCGTCAGCCAAGAATATGAAGTTGCTGGAAAGAGATCGATTCCTTCGGGAGGTTCCAGCGACGATAACTTGGAAAGGATTTTTAAGACTTCTGATAATTTTTGGACAACAGTCTTTTCGTTGGTCGAGATTTTCCTCATTTTTCTAATCGTTGCGAAACAAGAAGGCAAAACTTTTTTCGCCGATTCCCAGAATAGTTTTTCGTCCTCGTCCGATATTGTCGTCGCGCTTAGAGGTTTAACTAGTACGTCTAATAAGTCGGAGAAGACTCCAAAATTTAAGGGATGGTCTCTGTGAATCTCGGTGTACGTTGCCCAAGTCGCTAACGACGAATCTATCGCTGACAAACTGGATATGAGCCGGTGTTGATTTATAATCGCCTGGGGCTGATCCCGAAAATTACCGTTCCAGCTGAACGGCCCTAACTAAATTTCAAAATTAGTGAAAGTAAAAGCATCAAAGAGGAAAAAAGTACCTCTTGGGATGAGAGTTCGTGTAAAAGAATGATGTGTAGTAAATGCTTGTGTTCTTGAGCTGCCACCTGACTGTCTTTTTCCGACCCGAAGGTTAAGCGGAGTTTCACGATTCCTCTTTCTTGCTTTTTCCCTTTCTTATCCAAACGATACCACATCGTCATGCCAGCAGAAGGAATGGTCTATCAAACCAAAAAATATAAATCGGTAAGCTGTCGGTTTGTAGAAAATATTGCTTACCTTAAGTGGAATTTTTGCCGTTCCAATTAACTCATTCTTGTGCTGTCCTGCGGTGGCCGTGACCGCTATTTCTTTAAGTAACTTTTTGGCGCCCCTGACACCTTTCACCTGAAATATCTTTCCAAACTTTTCGCCCACCGTTTCGGCGGGATCAAAATCCCAGACCTCTAAAAATAAGTGATCCACTAGGGTTTGATCCGTAATCGGTCTAAAATGTGCTGGGTTAATTGGGATTTTTTAATTTTCAAGAAACTTACAGTGCGAAATGTTCTTCCCAGACTGGATTTAAGGTTTCTGGTTTTACGCTTGTGGTGTAGCGTCTGGAAGAGTTGGACATTAAGTACAACGAGACGTACGGATCGCTCAATCCGTTGCTGTCTTTTGGCATCAGTTCTTTCGCTTCGATTACTTCCACGTTTAGTAAAATTTCCGGGGCCTTTTTTTGTTCGACGGCGGACAATAACGTTTTGTGCTTTTTATTGCTTATTTTGAAAGCTTCCTGTATGTAGGAAAATAATGCGGTTTGACCTATTTCAAAATTGTTGTCACATCCCACATTGTGAAGGATTTCGAAGAGGATTTCTGAATATAATTCTTCGATCTAGAAAAAAAATTACGTCAACGTAACAGTCGGAATTTGGAACAAAAATCTGCTAATTACTCACAGTCATTGATGCAAGGTACAGATTGGTTCGAAATTTGACTTCGTCTTTTTTTAATCCCCGTAAATTATTTTTAGACAATGTAATGCGCCGTTTTACCTTCCGAGCGATACCGCCATCCAACGTGTTAAACTTTTGAGACGTGTTAATCATTTTTGAAAATGTAAAAAAATCATCCAACTCTTACAAAGTTGGGGTAAATACTAAACAAGCATCCTAAGGATGTGCCAAAATCTATTCCCGTAGTTGCGTGAGTGACGCTCACCTTTTCTACAATGCCACCGTAAAATCAATGCCAGTTCTATTTTATCCATACTTCCATTAATACAATTTAATTTTTCCCGAAATACAATGGGTAAGTAAAGGGAAAGTCAAAAAACCCGTAATTCAGTGGAAAACGGTGGGTACGTGTTCTTTTTTGGAAATCCAAAATTACGTTATGACCGAATCAAATATTTTAAGAGTGAGAATTTAGCCTCGAAAATAATCTCGGTAATTGAAATGCATCTTGCGCATTTTATTAAAATGATAAAAAAAGAATAAAAGTAAAATATTACCGGCGCCAATACGAAATAGGTCGTATACGGGGTGAATCAATAGTGTAGATATCGGAAAAAATTAAATGAAAAATTTTTTTGCTTTATTACCTTGACCCTAGACCTTGACCCGAGCGTATAAAAAGCTAGTTACGGTTCTGAACGGGAGGGGGGTCAACCGCAAATTTTGGCGCAACCCAGATTGTCTCAATTTATTACGGCTCCGTTATTGGTTTCATAATTATTAAAAATTTCTAAACTTAGAGAAGCAACTAATAAATTGCTTGTCGAAAATTAGAACGCGTTTGAAGTATTTTTACGCGTACTGATTATGTCACTTTTTTAACATTCTTATTATTTTTTTACCAAAATCGATGAAATATTTAAGCTAATTTTAAATTTTTAATTTGGCCGACGATGGACGTCCGAATAAAAATATCGAGTTCACTTACATTTAATCCGACTGCGTAAAATTTGGCAAGATCCTTATTTTTCTCGTGGTCGGAATCGGAAGTGGTGAGAATATCTTCAGTGAGCGAGGCATCGTTCGATTCGGCGTTATCTGCACCGTCCGGAGTTTCGCCCTCTTTGTGAACTTGGGAAGCGGCTTGGGCTACCCGTAAATTTGCTTTTCGTTCCTCTGCTTCCGCTTTTACCGATTGCTCCCGAAGGAGCGTTCCAAATCTTTCGAAAAATCCCCCATCTACCTCTTGTATTCTGCAAATGAAATAAACAACAATCAAACAAAATTGAATTTTTGTTCTAATTTGTTTGGTAATTTATTGATCGGCTATGAATTATAGCTAACCATTTATTCGAAAATTCCATAGAAATTTCCTAATTGATGTTGTGTTATTTATTAAAATGCTTATTAGCTGCGACTAATGCTTATCTTCACTTGTGATAACCTTTTAATCTTCATAGACTTCAAATTTTATTTTTTACTTTTGAGTTTACCAAGTGCGATGCTTCGAACCGTGGCACAGGGCCATAAGAAGACAGGATGCATTGATCGTGAAATTTAAAAAGGTTATCAGGCGGCCACAACACCGAAACTATTGATTTTCCAGGGTTAATGGATTAGTAATTTCTTAAAGAGCATTCATTTATATCAGTTTATCGTCTAGAACCAGGGAATTTTTGGAAAAAAAATTTGTTTTAATTGGGCCCTTTTCATTTTTTTTTTCTAAAAACACTGAATAGTGTACGGATAATCCTTGCCAATTTTGGAGTTCTGGAGCTAGACCGGTTACAGTGCCGAAGTGCGGTTCGCTGCTGTTGCTTCATACTGGGCTTCCCCGGATACACTTTACATAGCTTAGGTGGTGATAGAGGACACTTTTCTAAGAAAAATATTTAACAACATTTTTTTTCTAAATTTAAACCCTCGAGAGTTAGGTCACTTAAAAGTATTTTTTTCAGTTTCCACCTTCACATGCCCATATCCCCGAAAATATTGATTTTTCAGTAAAAATGGTCTAGTGCGTATTTAAAGAGCGTGAAATAATCTACAAACTAGATTCATACCTTTTATTGTCTAAAATGAACGGATTTCGAGTTATGAATTAAAATATGTAAAAAAATGTCGAAAACATCGAGCTTTTTTCTTTTTTTGTTTTTTTAAAAATCCTGATTCCCCATTCCGGATAGGAAATTTAACGGACTACAACTTTTGTTAATTAAAATTTTGTGAAGAACCAATCTGTTTCGCAGAAACTCAGAAAATAATAAACACAGCAGCTACAAAACAAGAAATTGGATTAGTTTTTCAAAATATTTACTTTTTAAAAGTGAATTTAAAAAATATTTTGTATCTGGATCGAAGACATATATACAGGGGCGGAACTACCGGGGTGCGGTGGGTACGACGCAGGTTTGATCCGCAAATCTGCGGATCAGACCCTCAGTTCTACTAGGACCTTCCTCAATCTTTTTAAAAACAATTTTGAGGGTGAAAACTACCAATGTCTCACTCAAGTTCTTGTACACTAGATCTCTTTTTTCGTTTCCTTGAATTTTCTATTTCGTTGGATTTTAGCGAAATTTCTTAGATTTTTCTTCGCAGCAATTCATTTCTCGGTTTCAAGTGAAGGAAAACTTGAGAAAATTTCACAAGAGATAATGAAAATGCGGTGTACAAACATTTATCTTGTCATTCAAGTGATAGGTTTCTACTACTTAATAATGTTGATCACAGATCATGGATTAAACATTCCTAGTGTTGGAAACCGGGGGGTCTGGGGGGTATGGAATACCCCTCAGTGCAACTCAATGTTTTGATTAATTTTGACAAGTCCTAGACCGTGTGCCTCCTGATATAACACTCTAACTCTAACCATGTTTACAAAAATTACATACAATGTAGAATGCAGGTGTCAAACCGGGGGGTCTGGGGGTATGGAATACCCTCCAGTGCACTCTTCGTTCTTAAAACTACAGTTTAATAATTATGTTTTCAACGCTGGAAGGCGGTTTTAAGAACGAAGAGTGCACAGGGGGGTATTCCATACCCCCAGACCCCCCGGTTTGCCACCTACATCCTACATTGCATGCACTTCTTGTAAACATGGTTTGAGTGTTTTATTATTTTTTTTATACAATTAATGCAGCAGTTCACTGCGCTCTTTTCAAAATTTCACTAATTTCAGAATGGTAAACTGGGTCAAAGGCAAAATTTTTTTAGTTAGCTGAATTGAAAAAAATTAATTTTATTCTATGGAATATTGCGGGCTACCCAGTCGAGGTGGATTGACTTCAGACATGTTTGTAGAGAGTAAAAGTGCCAGCCAAAGCGGCCCAGAGCGTAGCGTAGAGTCAGTTTCGGCTGGCGCAACCATGGCAAATCACGGATCCACCGTAAAATGAATGAATTATATAAGTAAATTATGTAAGATTAGTAAGAAAGTCTAAAATGATAATTACTCTATTTTTTATTCTAGAAGAGCCCTATCCCTGTTACTGAAATTTTTTATTTTATTTCAAATTATTCAGAACTGATCCTACTACAAACGTTAATACACCAAAATGTTGAAGCTAATCGTTGTAGCCCATCGTGGTAGATAGCTTAAAAGGTGTAAAAAGCAAATTAAAAACTTTTTAAATATTTATTTAACAATTAACAGCTACAAAAAAATGATTACCTTCCTATAACAAACAATAATAAAAATTGTTGCTATAACAGAAGCTTCGGTTGGATTTTCAGTTTAAAAGTAAAAACTTAACAAAGTAATTATTCTAAATAACCTATACAGGATGCAGATAAAAATTGTAATTTCCTCTTTCGCACCCTGTGCAAAGGAACTTCACTAAAGCAATTATTGCTAATAAAAGCAAGGTACTATAAATTTGCTAAAACTTCTCTACAGTGCAGGAACCACAGTGTAAATATTTTCAAAATTGAGAACTACGATTATAAAATAGTCACTTAAATAATTTTATTATTACAACACTTGAGTAACAAACCCAGGGTATTTTCAAACATTTACCGCCAGTGAGTGATAATCAAAATTTTTGGAGCCCAAAAAGACGTCCTACCCTGAGTCGGGCACTAACAGTAATTTTATTATTCTATTAATAAGCAATTTATTGGAAGACTTTCATGGAAGACCTAAGTGTTGAAGATACACAGTCATTATTACTTATTTTACTTTAAAACACAAATGCATTGATGTGAAAAGTTTGTAAAAAAATAAAAACCAAAGAAAGAAAATTTCCCTGTAGCATTGACTTCAAAATGCATCTTCCTAAATTTATAATCAATATCCATAGATAGACAGAAGCAGACTCCGGTTTGTAGATGGAATTTAAATTTATTTTCTCGCCAAATGAAAGAGCAATCCCTCGTGTGGTTTTTCATTGAGTACCAACTGGTGAGAAAATAAATTTGAATCACAAATATTGAAAACAAAAATTTTTGTACAAACTTAAACATTTCCAATACAGGTGTACTTGATGTAGGAAAAATCGTCGATACCGTGATGCGAACCCTCGCGTCCTAGGCCAGACTCCTTAATACCACCAAAAGGAGCTTCTGCGGTTGAAATCAAACCTTCGTTTATGCCAACCATTCCACATTCTAACGCTCGACCAACTCTAAACATCTGTGAAATATCTTCAGTATAAAAATAACCAGCCAAACCCCGCTCAGTGGAGTTGGCAATTTGTAGAGCCTCTTCTTCCGTTTTAAACTTGATAATCGACGCCACAGGCCCAAACACTTCATCGTTATACAATTTCATATTTTCTTTTACGTTAACCAAGAGAGTTGGTTGATAAAACAATTTACCAATGTCAGAAGCAGGACAACCACCACACACAGCTTTAGCGCCTTTTGCAATTGCATCGTCAACAAAGTCGCTCACTTTCTTAAATTGCATTTCATTAATTAAAGGTCCATTATTAACCCCACGTTGAGTACCATCCCCAATCTTGATGGTCTGAATCTTGGCAGCAAAAGACTTAACGAAGCACTCGTATACATCTTCTTGAACCAAAAATCTATTTGCCGCCACACAAGTTTGACCGCAGTTACGAAACTTCGATGTTATCGCACCGTCAACAGCTCTATCGATATTTGCAGAATTGAAAACAATAAACGGTGCGTTTCCGCCCAATTCCAATCCCAACCTCTTAATACCAGATGCACACTGTCGATACAACAACTTACCGACACCGGTTGATCCCGTAAACGACAATCCCGCAACTAAAGGGGATTCACACAAAAACTTTCCGATTTTAATGGAATTTTCTCGATTACTCGTAATAACATTAAAAACGCCTTTCGGTATGCCAGCTTCGTGAGCCAAATCGGCAACCACTAACGCCGTTAAAGGAGTATCTTCTGCTGGTTTAATTACACAAGTACATCCCGCTGCAAGTGCAGCTCCTGCTTTTCGAGCGATCATTGCATGTGGAAAATTCCACGGCGTGATGAGCGCTGCCACTCCAATCGGTTGCTTCGTGACCATTATTTTTCTTGTAGGTACCGGACTCTCGATAATCTCACCATCTATACGCCTGGCTTCTTCCGAAAACCACTCCACGAACGAATTTCCGTAGTTGACTTCTCCGCGCGATTCGACCAAAGGCTTACCAGATTCGGCGGTCATTATTTCAGCGATACCATCCACGTTACTTTCGAGTAAATTAAACCACTGACGAAGTATGCGTGAACGCTCCTTTGCGGTGGTGTATTGCCAAGTTTTGAAGGCTTCGGATGCTGCTTTAACAGCTACTTCCGCGTCTTCGACGTCCATATCCGGTATGGTAGCTAGGACATTTTGGTTTGCAGGATTTATTACTTTAAACGTTTTACCACTAGCAGCCTCTATCCAGGAGCCGTTTATGAAATTTTTAGTTTTTAATAGATTCGTCGGCATCATTAGCTGATTAAGGACTTGATTACTGATGAAACGCATATCAGAAAGTTATCACAACGTATTTACTGTAGAAAAATACACTAACTAGTTAGTGATTAGATTAAAGTATCTAATTTATTCTTATTGCATCTTATTATATTAAATTGAATTAGGTTATGTTACCTAAATGTCAAAGTGACATTTCAAATTTAAAGGTTCGCGCACACTTAAAATTTACTGAAGTGGAGGAAATGGAAATTATTGTAATTTTTGAATTTTATTTTGGTAAAATAATTTTTAATTTGCACATAATGCAAGGTGAGCGTACAAGATTTTTTTAAAAAAGGACTTCGTAAAATCAAATTAAAAGTAAATATATTACAAAAAAGTATTAAAATCAGTTTCTAATTTTAGCTTAGCCCCCCCGCCCCCCACTATGGCCTCGAGTCAAGCCAAACCGCATTTTAGAGAAAAAGTAAAAGTCTTTGCGTGTTCGATGTTTGTTGACTTGAAAATGAAGCATAAAATTATATTTAAACTACATTTACTTGGTAATTAATTTCTATTATGTAACTAAAAAAAAATGATTATAGCTAGGTAGAGCAAAAACTTGTTTGAAGACTATATCCTTGATTTTATATACCGTAACAATAATAAAAACAATAAAATCATAAAACCCCGATGAGAAACTTAAATTAGCTTTCTATAAATACATACAGGGCCGAGTGAACAGGCGTCAATTAAAAAAAGTGTTTGGAGTAATTTTGAGTTAAAATTCAAAATTATGAAAAATTAAAATAACAAGTTTTTCTCGTCCGTTCCTTAAACCTTTGTTTACGCAAATGTGAAAAACATGTCTATATAAACAAGCAATAATTATATTTATTATTTGATTATTTATAATTATGCAGCATAAAAATAAAATTATTAATTATAAAAAAAATAAAAAAATATAATTTTTATTATATTCAAGTAAAAAGAATTTTTTTTAATTTAATCAAAATTTTTAAGAGACAGATTTGTTAATTGAAGATATATAGGTACTTAGCATATTTTTAACCTGTTTGTAGAATTTCTTGTAGAAAGTCCTACAAGGTAAATAGAAATTGAGCTAATATTATTTAATAGAAATCACCTTTGTAAGATTGAGTCGCATAAAAACATAAAATAAATACCAATAAGAATTTAATTAAATAATTAAATGTAATATCTTCTTCCATCTTTTCAAACAATGTAAATTTTAATAATTTCCGCAAATTAAATTAAATAATTTATTTTATTTTTCAAAGTTTCAAAATAATTTCCCTGATCCAAAGTCTCAATTTACCTGAATTTTGCTTAAAAATCAAAAAAAATCTGGATTTTTTTGTGAAAAATAATTCAATATTTCAAAATAATTTGTTTTTAATTTTTTTAAGAAAAATATTAACCCGCGAGTAGGATTAAAAAGAAGAAGCGGGCCGGATATGACCCGGGGGTCGTAGATTGCCTACCCCTGCGTTAGAAATACGCGCTGATGATTGTCGATGAGCTGGAGATATAAAAATTGGTTCCTATATTGGATAGATCAACAAATCTGCAAGGTCATAGCAAAGAATAAAATCCGGCAAGCGACAGCTAATAAATAGTTAGAATATTAAACATTCAAATTAGTTTTGATTGTGAATAAAAATTACACCGACCAGAATTTTGCAATAACTTGAGTTTGAAAACTCTAAAATTTTTACCCTTGGGGCGTCCATTTGACTTGACCAGCCGCTGACCCCGACACCACCTAGCAATGTTTTTGAAAAACAAACAAATTTCTGCATTTCATCAATTATCCGTTAATATAACCGATTTTAAAGTTTTGTTTTTTCACCTAAAAGTCGGAGTAATAGCTCATTCCGTTGACGGTGCGTGTGCTCGACATAAATAGGTGCAACACTTGTTTAAGTGGGCGGGGCTGCTAGCCGTAAAAAAAGGTTTTTATATTAATTTATGAATTTTGACATTTTGAACAAATTTGAAAAAAGTTGAGGAATTTTGGCAACGTTGCTAAGGAATATGCTATTTGAGCAACTCAAAAATTCCGTCTTTGTAGATCCGCAAATTTCGAGTTGGGGCCACTTCAGGGAAGTTGTTAATGAGTTAAAGATTCACCGCCGTTTTCGAGTAAAATTTATGCTAAAAATACTTGAATAAAATAAAAGCACCCCATGGGCGGGGCTAACCTTATGGAAACAGCCAATCGAAAACACAAATTGAGTTTTTGGTCTTTTTTATGATTTAAGCCCTGAACTAACATAATTTCATTAGAAATTTTTTTTCTGCATTTCGTGTTACTCTCAAAAATGTTTCTCTATCACTTTTATTTAGTTTTTTAATTTAAGAAAATAACCAAATGAAGACCGTAAACCATAAGTGGAAGGTTAGGGAAGGGAACAGAAAACCCCTGTTCTAATCCAGATCGCGCTTGATATACTATTGCGTACGCAAGGGAAATAACCTCATCCATTGAACGGATTTATATTTAATTAAGACATAAGAGTTAGCTAATTAAGACATAAGAATTAGCTATTGTTTTATTTTTATTTATTTGTTATGTTTAACTACATTTCATGTTTTATTATAACCATAATATTATTAAATTCTATTCAAATGTAACTACCAGGTCGTAACAATATTTCTACGCTTCCGCCGGCATAAGTCACTGATTTATTTAAGTCTAAAATTGATTAAATTCCACTAGAAAACCGGAATAAAAATGCCCACGCTTTTGCCCTTTCACCCTGCAATTTTACAGTTCGCATATATTATTTAATTTAATTAAAAAAAGTTTTTGATGCCGATATCAAAAATTACAAAATTCACTGTACCAGCGGCCTGGGGTGCGCCAACAGTTGATCGTGCTAGCTACTAGACTGACTAGCCGCTTGTTTTCATTAAAAATCGATTTTACAGCAAAACTTTTTAGAGATTTTTTGTTGCAAATTTCGTTGCCTTCAATTTTGTTTATATGCATTTTTTTATTTTGTCGCACCGCTTTTGACTGACAGCGACTTAAACAAGACTCGATAAAGTGAAAACATATATTGTCATCTATATCTCGGAAACGGTGCGACAAAATAGAAAAATGCATAGGAACAAAAATGTAGAGAATAAAATTTACAAGAAAAAATGCTTATTAATTTTTAATGGTTTTTTGCATCGTTCCCGAGATATATCTAGATAAAAATATTTTTTGTGTTGCAGTCGCTGTCAGTCAAAAACGGTACAACAAAAGAAAAAATGCATATGAACAAAATTAACGGCAATGAAATTTGAAACAAGAATTCTCTAAAAAGTTTTGCTGCAAAATCGATTTGTGCCCACCCATTTCAAAAATGCTGGCGCCGTCACTGGTACAGCCAAAGGATCATCGATTCACAGAAGTGATAATTAAAAATTGCAATCTATAAATAGAGATGTCATGTGCATTTTAAGTTTCTCTGTTCCTAAATCATCCCACATTCTTATGCAATATCCTGCAGTTATTCACTTAAAAGAAGTTTTGCAAAATTCTAAAATTTGAAGAGATAATTTGATGTTTCTGGTGCGCACTCGAGCGCATACAGCGGATATTGAAAAATTCAAATGTCTACGTTGTAATTTAAATTTCGTAATAAAAACACAAAAAAATGCCTGATGCCCTAGGGGGTTTCCAAATTAAAATTAATTTGTAATTTGTAAGTAATGCAATTAGTGTTTTGGTACCTGTCGATGTATACCTACTACGGCCTTGGGTAATCCCCCATATGTCAATGCCTCGTTTCTTGTTTGCCAACGCCAATAAGCCAATTTTGAAATTTAAAATTCCAAAAAAAACCTGGTGAAAGGTAATTTTTGGAGTTGTAAATTCTACTAGAAAAAATTGTATAATTAAAGAATTTACGCGGCAATAAATTTTGGACAATATTCGTAGTTATGGGAACTAATTTAAAAAAACTCACTTAAAATCCTTGAAAATCTCCGAGTAAAAATTTGTAAAATCATAAATAACATGATATTTTTTTGAAATCTAATCTAATGAAATAGTAAAAAAGTCTTTGTTGTTCGAAAGATTTGTGATAATTTTCGATTATTTAAATTAAAAGGAAAATTATAGCAATTCAAAATCAAATATTCCAAATTCTTATCAATGCTGAAAAGCTAAAAGCGCAACTCGGTTTGTTAATCGGAAAAAGTTTCGTTTCTTGTTTTGTGTTGTGATAACGGATAAGGATACATAATTATATGTGTACCAATTTATAATTAGACACATAAATTTGAATACACAATTAGCGATAATACAATATATATGTACCTTCGTTCGTGAGCAATTTCCTTAAACGATTTTTGCTTTTTCAATCTGATGCACACCTCCCCCCACACGTCGTCTTGAGTATCATCGTTTTTCATTATCGTTAATATATTATTAAACACTCAACTGACCCACAATCACAAAACACAAATAATTATAAAAATTGATTTCAAAATCGGAACAAAATCTTGTCCTTGCTAACTGCAAGGTAACAAATGATCCGCGGTCTCCGCACACAGGCTACTGGCGACCTCAGAAATTCCTACTTAATTAAAGAGCTTTTCATCACTCAATGTACCTATACAATTACAATTACTTGTGGGAATTCCTATTAAAAAAATCTAATTACGATTTCACAAAAGAACCATTTTGGTGTTTACCAATGTTTACACTATTCAAGACTGACGCATTTTAAAAATGTTCGCTAATTTAATAATATGATAAAGGTAATTACCGCAACCGGATTCTCTTTCCCATTCAAAATTTGCTCGACTTATCAAGAAATATAAAAAATAAAAATTTGAAGTCTGAAGTCTGAAGATGGTCAAAATCAAAATTGTACTTACTTTCGACGATTGAATGTTTTAATATTTGAAAACATGGCAAAATGGAGCAGAGTACAGTTGTAACTGATAATATAATTTAAACGGCTTTCATAAATTATGAAGTTATATTTTTAGCCCCTCTTATCAGTTATTCAATCTGAGTAATTAAGTTTTACATCAATTTAAGCGGAGTAACTATGAGTAATGAAGCAAAATATAAATAATTTTTTAGCAAGAATGTCGCGGTTTCTACGACACAACTTGGTCAACAAAACTAAAGTTGGAAAACCGCAACTTCTTTCAAAATTCAAAAAATTTTCCGTAAGATAAAAGCGCAAATCACAATCTATTACCTTTCACCTCCGAAATTGCGCTAAAAATAGAAAAGAATGGAAAGTCTATCGGATATAGGATGTGCGGTTGCGATGTTATCAAAAGGCCTCCTCCGCCCTAACCCTCTCGAGGTTAATTATAATTAGTAAAGACATATCTGTCTTTAAATTGCCATAGCACCGAAACTATTAATTTTTTAGGGTAAATGGTTCAGTGCTTTATTAAAGAGCGTGAAAGCAGCTACAAATTAGATTCTAACCATTTATTGTCTTAAATCAACGGTTTTCGAGTTATGAATTAAATTAAGTACAGAAATGTTGAAAATTCGATTTTCAGCCCCCCCCCCCCCCGCTCACTTTAAAAATTCAAAAACATAAAATCTTACCTGGAATCCATCGGTTCGACTCTCCTGTTTTTCCACTTGATTATCCATGGGGTCCCGATCACTTTGGAAGGCTGCCACCGATTTAGGAACAAATTTTTGAAATTCCTCGGCGGACCGAAATTTTGATTTCTAAAAACGGGATTTTTTGTAATTTTTAAATTGTCACTTTCCAGACCAAAGAATTACCGTTCAGTGTCCACTTTAATTGTATGCAAAACTCCCACGTTTACCAAGATTCCGTTTCCATTGTTTACTTTATTAATAGGCTCTTGATCTTCGTGAATTTCTTTCGTTTCTGCATATTTAAATGCTAGACTTGGCTTCAATCTACGAAAAGCTTTATATTTCGATCGTTCAAAATTACAATTGGGACATTCAAACTGTTTTGGATTCAGAATTTCAATGGAGCGCATTATACCATCCTCTTCCTGCATTATGTAATTTGTTTGATATTTTCTAAAAATAATTAATTTTACGATTGAATTATGAAAGATCGTCTTTTAATAAAATAAGAAAATCCGGAAAATTATTTTCCGGCACATTTTTTCGCACCCGCGCGCTGCCACCACCCCAATAGGTCAATTAAAATTAAAATTGCATTACTCACATTGTTTCATTTCGTCGGAATTAATTGTGCTCAAGCACCAAAACGACTTATCCCGGGTGATTACCCTTGGTGATTTGACGCGCACCCCACAAAATAATTCTTCGGCCCTAATTGCAGAAAATACTTTCGAAATTATGCAAATGAACATGTGAGGTAATAGACTTAGGGTCACTTACAGTGCTACTGAAGATAACAAAAGCAAAATAAAAGTACAGGTGGGGACTTCCGGAAACATTGTTACGATTCGATGGTTCTACAAAATTTTTAAATTTCTTCTATGAGTCATGCCAATATAATTAGAACAGGTACAATAATAATTATAGCACAGCGGTCGATTTTTACATTAATAAACACTTAATTAATTAACTACAGGAAAAAAAAACAAATTCGTCTGGATATTGTTTCGGTAATACCGGAGAATTCGGGCTGATAAAAAATATCCCCGATATAAATCATGCAATAACATATAATTAATATGCTCCAAGAGGTAATTTAGTCGGTAATTATAGTGATTTTTAATTACTTACTATATTACACGAAAATGGAACGGGTCAATAAACTTAACAAAACACAATTACCGACACCTAGAGATAGTAAAAATTAAAATATTTTAAGATTACATTGAATACAACTGAGTTAATATCTGAAGAGGAAATTGCTGCATAAAATTTTTTCCCTTTCGAGATATTCCGGATTTCCTAACATTTCCTGGGAATTCCCTACACTTCAAGTTGAAACCAAATTATGTAGTATTATTCGCGATTTAAATCAATTTTTCCGCAGTTGGCAATACTGTTGTAATATTAATTTACAATGTAACGGATAGATGGTGTTACCTATCTATGTACCTAGCAATGTTATCGCTAGTACTAAATATATAACCATCTATCTGAAGACTGTAATCGTCTCGGTACGACCAGCCTCGCGCGCCCCACCCCCAGAGGTTACCCTCTGCAATCCACCGCCAAGACACCAGCACCAGACGAAGGAGATATGGGATCATCCCGGCACTCCGAACTTCACACAAAGACCAAAGACCAAAGTAATCATCAAGCCCATCCAGACAGTCGTGGTTCAACACCTCAAAGCGTAAACACACCAAATCAACGTCAAAACAACGATCACCAGACGAAGAAGATTAAAGTGCCTCCGGCACTAAACGCTTCACAAGCCAACAAGCTACGCTACGCTGTAATCATCAAGTATCCACTTGATGTTAACAGGTCAGTGTATTTGTATTGTTATGTAATGTTTGTGTTAGTTGTTATTAAATTTATTAAATTGTGTGTATCTCTCTTTGTTTACTGCCAACCTTCCCAATAAATACATGGTCAGGGCCTATTTTACCATTAGGCGCATTAGGCACGTTACACTTGAAAGTTGCCAGAGCCTAGGGCTCAACTCAGTTAAAAATAGGGCCTGATTGCAAGTTTTCCTAAAGAATGTATTTAATAGATTCACTGAAAGAGGGGGGAGGTAGCATACCCGAAAACCAGGTTCTGAAAATGGAAAACGTTTTTAGCTTCATAAAACTTTCGGCTTTGATGGGGCATTCCCATTCCATGCCCCCCAGTACATCACAAATTGTGTTAAGTTATATATAAGTATTTGGTTCTGTGTCCAAAAATAAGCGAACAAATTTTCCGTTTCTGAAACCTGGGAGTCTGGAAAGCAGTAATTGAGTTAAATTTGTATTCCATTATCAAGTTATTGAGTCAATAAATAACTGATGTACTGGAGGGCATTCCATGCCCCCCAGACCCCCCGGTTTCGGTAACAAAAAGTTTATGGCTATATTTTTTGATTAATTTGATTAAATTAAGAACTCTCACTCTTTCACACAGGGGATATCGAACACCGTTTAGTGCTTTGAAAAAGGGGGGGGGTACCCTACCTTCAGTGCGTACTGATGCGAACTATAAATATATTTTGTTCTGAAAGAGGGAAACGGTATCTTATCTAATGGAACCAATCACGGAAGATTACTACAAACTTTCGTATGTGACACTGAAGAGACCTGAAACGGTCTGGGAGATACATGTGGTACATCAGGGGGAGGGAGCACTGCCGCGATCTATAATAATGTATTTTGTTGTAAAAAAGTTAAAGGTTTCATAGATCAGAGTAAGAGAGAACTGTTGGGGAAATCTTGTGTACAAGTGTAAGGAAATCTGAGAAAATCTTGGAAAATCATCGTAGAAAGAAATTTAGTATACAAAAATCTGCCTTGTGACACTCGCCCCTCGGATCATAGGTTTTCAAACACTGTAAACCTAGTCACGACCCACCAAAAATCGATTCAATTTGGGAAACCCCTTTCGTAGATTTCTTATCTAATGGCAGGGCCTATTTTACAATTGTATTTGACACGGTGCACTTGTCTGGTGGCCCAGAACCAAACAAGTAACAGCAGCGTCCTCCCTACACCGGATTCAGAGACTAATCTGTCTGGGCGTAACGGGAGTGATGCGCACTGCACCAACTACGGCATTGGAAACCCTTCTCTGCCTCCCTCCACTTGATCTTCATGTGCAGGAGATGGCGGTTAAGGCTGCTCTTAGGCTGCGTAGTTGGGGACTATGGAACCATAGGCGAGGTACTGTGGATCATATGCGGATCTTAGAGAACTACTCAATTGGAGTACCTCTGCTGCACCTTGAACCTGACAGAATCTCCCCTAAATATATATTTGACAGGAAATCTGTTGAATCCAACAGAAACCAACGACTATGACATATGTCTATTCTCGGATGGTTCCAAAAACAATGTTGGCTCAGGAGCAGGAATTTTCTCTGCTGAACTTGACCTAAACAAAAGCATACCGCTGGGCAGGCACACATCGGTTTTCCAAGCGGAACTTATGGGTATACTGGACTGCGCAAAAACAGTCCAAGATAAACTTATCTACGACAAAAACATTCAGATATCTACAGATAGTAGAGCGGCACTTGTGGCACTGAGGAGTCACAAGGTCACATCAGGTCTGTTGCTAGAATGCATTCAGACGCTAAATGAGATATCTAACTTAAACACCATTTCACTCCTGTGGGTGAAAGGGCATCAAGGCAACGAAGGTAGCGTAAAAGCGGACGAGCTGACAAGAAACGGCTCCAACAGCCTTCCCTGCGGTCCGGAGCCGATGATTGTACCAGCTGTCAAAACTATCGATACCCTCCTAAAACTGCACTCTTGCAGATGGGCAAAAGAAACTGAATGCAGACAAGCAAGGGCATCGATCAAAGCACCCTCTAGTAGGCATTCAAAATATTACTTGAAGCTGTCCAGAGTCAATCTACGGACAATTGCAGGGATTTTAACTGGACACTGCAAACTGAACAAACATCTCAACACAATGGGACTTGTAGATAACCCCAGATGTCGGGGATGCAATACAGCAGACGTCACTGTCCGTCGCTAGCGTCAATTAGAGGTGCCATGCTAGGAGACTTCTGGCCTAACATGGCCAGAATCAGCAACACTCCGCCTGCCAAGATACTCGAATTTATCCTGGAGACAGGATGGCTTGAGGACTGACAGGACGGGCGGCCGCTGCATTCGGAGGCAGTACAATGGGCCCGTCTTAGTAGCCTAAGTGCGTGTGGGGATACCTCCCTACCCTCCTACCTAAAATCCAGAATCCAGAGGTTTTCAAACACTGTAAACCTAGTCGCGACCCACCAAAAATCGATTCAATTTGGGAAACCCCCTTCGTAGATTTCTTATCTAATGACAGGGCCTATTTTACAATTAGGCGCGGGCTTAAAACCCAATGGCCAGATGAGCCCAGAAAAAAAAGAACAAAAAATCTTAAATTAAAAATTAAATACTGATAACCCAAAAAATGGGATTTCGATGCTATTAGTTACACTCGAATATAAAGGGCCCGAAAATCTGCTGGAGCCTAGGGCCCAACTCAATTAAAAATAGACTCTGTACATGATCACAGGGGATTTCTCTTTTTTTTTGGCTGAAAAATATAAATCCAACTTGTCTAGTTACTGGCAAGCCGTTGAATTCAGAGGACTGCAGCAACAAATGAAATAACATCTGCCTACATTTAGGGTACACAAACTCCCAAAATCAAAATTACTAGACCCGCCCTCCGCCACAATTATACTTAATATTATTCCACGGGGTAAATATCTCAAAATAATTTTGTACGCAGGACTCGGAATTTCATTGATTTCTATAGGATTCCAAAGATTCTCAAAGAATTTCAATGGTTTCCAACAAGGAAGAGGTAACGGGGTAACTGCCCCCCCCCCCCCCCCCCCATGACCCATAAAAAAAAGTTACTAAATTTTTTAGTAAATTTAAATTCTTATCAAACAATTTGTATTTACCGTCTCCCAGCCAGCCTCACTTACGTCCATGAATTTTTCCTGAATCTGCTCTTATGTACCAGTGAAGGGAAATTTGAGGAAATCCCAGGAAGTCTTAAGAACTAGAAAATACAAGGAAATCTTAAGAATACTACAGTTTTTTTTAATTTCCTAGAATTTCTGATATTTTGTTGGATTTTCTTGAATATTTTTTTTTTCTAGATTTCTTCCCAGCTGACATGGTTTCGTCAAAATCCGTCAAAATCACGTTATTTTACGTGTTTTTGACGTCAAATCACGTGATTTTGACGTGATATGACGTAATTATGTCAACTGGGTTGAGATATCCTAGAATTTTCTACGTTTCCTTAAATTTTCCTCGTAAATTTGAACTTCAATTTCGTAACATTTCCATGGATTTCTTGAAATTTTCTAAGATTCTAAAACTCCTTGAGATTTTGTGGAATTTCCCTGAATATCTTCAGAATTTTCTTCACTAGTACACCGGAGTTTTCTAACTATTTCTCCCTCCTTTGCTTGGATCCGCCCTTGATTTTCAAACTAGTTTCAATCTAAAGAATTTCTATGATTTCCAAGAAATTCCAGAGATTTCCAAGGGAAATTTTCGAGTTATCTACCCATTTTATTATTCAACAATATGTTACTGTCAATTGTCCCGACAATGACAATTGTTGAATTGTCCTGGTAATGACGTTAAAGCCCAATACAGGGTGGACAATGATGAAACTACTATTCTACAGATTCCATATTCTATCACCCTTAGTAATAGCCGTTACACACGTTTCGTACTTCGCCAAGTTCGGGTTTCCCTGGAGAGATCGGCCCTCTCAGTCAAGGTGGATTGATTTCAGTGAAGTTTTTAGCGAGTAAGCGCCAGCCACAACGTCCCGGAGCGCAACGAAGGCCGAGAGCCAAGTTGCTATAATTTGCCCCGAGTTGAAGTGCATCGCCATTTTGCTGCTGTTATTTATTCTATAATATCATCATTGTCCAATCCATTTTGGCTATTGACGTCAATGCCGAATTTACGTCATTAACCGTAACATATAGGTACACTATTCAATATACTTTTTATTAGATACACAACTGTAAGTGAGAAATGGATTTTAGACTGTCTCTAACAAATAATTTATTTTAAACAATAGTTAATCACACCCAGTTCATTCAAACATTTTATAACCTAATATAATGAACTGTACAAAACTTAGGAACTGCATCGTTCCCTCACCCCATAGTTCGCCAGCGCATAATAACGCTACTGAACGATTTCTGGTAACAAAACGATGATGGTAAGATCATCTGATTATAGTAAACCCTACATACTCAGAATTACCTGCTGAAAAGCTTCCAGACTCAGATCTCAGAAGAAAGGAGGACTGAGCAAAACTCCTGATGATGTTCTCAACAAGGCAAAAATCTAAAACTTAAGTGACCGGAAGTTAAGACCGATCCCTACATGTAGATCTAAGCTGTAGACAATGTGATTTATGTACTGGGTTTGGATGTGCCGATCCTAACACGTAAAATTAAACCAGCCAAATATATTTAGTTGGTAGCCGAAGAGATGAAAACTCTCGAGATCCACCTATGCCAGAGTGTTCAATTCTCCAGACCTCTGAAGTCAGACAAGGCTCAGTCTAGTCTCGGCTCGAGAATCCTAATCACAATAGAAGTCACATAATCACGAACACATAATTAGAATAAAAATCTGTAGTAAAATACTTTTACCTGAACTCCGAGGTCCGAGCGAACCAGAAGAATTTAGCACTCCGCAAGACTTCCATCCGTTACGCCACTGAAAAAAAAAAGTTTGTTTGTTTTAATTCATAAAGTTAAAATCCCCCATTTCACATCATAATAAAAACATAACCAACAATTCATTTTTCACTTGTCATCATTATTTTTGAATTTAATTTATTTCAACTTAAATTTTAAAATGGTTTTTGGAGAAATATCGGAACCGTCCAGCAGGGCCTTATGGGACGAAGAGGGTGATGAATTTGTTCCGGTCGACATTGGGTACATAACATTAATACTTTCAATTTAAACATTGAAATGTTTTATTTTAGAAAAGAAATGACCTGGAAAGGGAATTTCCAAGTACCTTCTTCGACTATAGAAAAATTTGTTATATGCGAAACTGCCTGCATTCTAAATTTAATCGAAAGCTGTGCGACAAATTTGACCAAACCAATTTGTGAGTTGGAAAACGGAAACACTGCAATCTATCAATTAAACGACACTTTCTACGTCTTAGCATTCAAAAGTGATCCTAATGTAATAGTTGGAAATGTGAGTACACAGCCGACTTTTGAAACTGTCGAATTTTTAAAATATATTTTGTAGATAACGGAAAAAATTATGCCTTGGCTAAACGCTGCCAAGTCGGTTTTCGTGGTGACTTCCGCACCTATGGTAGCACTTCAAAACTGTCCCCTCAAGGAAGAGGTTCCTTGTATGATACGGATGTTATCGACTGCCGGATTCAGATTTTATCCCACGTTAGAAACCCCAAATTTGGTTACAGGTTTAAGTGCGAGCATACTTTCCTATTGCATATTCAAAGATTTAAAATGCACTCTGTATGTGAGCTTCTTAGATAACGAAAAGTTGGATTCGGTTAACGTGGAACCCATTCTCGAATTGTTACACCAGATAGGCGTTGGACCACTCAAGAATTTCACTTCTAAATTCAAACTACCCTCAAATAACTTATACATGTAAACTGCAATAATATCTAATTAAATTGTTACAAAGTTAATTTTTTGAGGTTAAATATTTTTTTTAAATTCGGTTGTATGTCAAAAATTTAATAAATAAGCATACATTTAACAAAAATTAACTATCACACTTTTATCAGGACCAATTGTAAGTATTGGTTTCATTATTATACTTGACGCACTCGACATTCGTCACTTGCTCGGCCTTTGATGTACAAAAATACTTTAACAGTTTTGAACTTAAACCGCAATCCGTTAAATTTTCTTTACCAAAAATCATTGTACCACTTGCATCTTGACTTTTCTTATTACTAAATACTTTGCTCAGCGGCAAAGAAGATTTAATATTTGCAAATGTCATGGTTAAATTTTGTTCAGGGGGGTGAATCGAAAACAAACTGTGACTAACTTGAGGCAATATTGGTCCAAGTAATTCTAACGAGTAATATTCCGATTCGTCGACGCGCACTTTGCTCTGTCGTACTTTTAACGCCGACAAGGTTGCACCGTGATACGCCACCGGAGATAACAACGTCGGTGGGATTCCGGCCAGCGGTCCCGTTATATTTGTGATACTTTTACTATTCATGAGGAAATTATAGAAGCCTTGCACCTCACCCCCTTCAATTAGAACTAAACTTTGTTCGCTGTTGTCGATTTCACACTCAGCCTTGTGTACCATTTTCGATTGAGTATAATTAATTTGCTTAATGTCCTTTTCGTCGATTCCCATACTTTGCAGCCATTTTTCTTGGTTTGCATCCTCATCTTCATCTCTTTGAATGTCTTCCTGTGGAGCATCCAACGTCTCGTTGCCTAAATCCGTCGATGCCCTCTTAATTTTCAACGGCATCGTGAATTCGATGTCCTCTTGCTTAAGTAACTGGCGAAAGCCTCTCGTGGTAGGAATAACTGAAGCATTCATTTCGGTAAATCCATTAATACCCGAGGCACGAAACAAAATTGTAAAGTTATTTGCACACACATAAAAGTAGGGACACTGACACGTCCGCACCAACTGAAATAGCGACCGTAAACTATCGGCCCAGGCGTTGTGTAGACTTTCTCTAATTTTTGCATTGGAAGCCATGCTTGAACCCATTTCAGACACTTTTCCAGATAAACGAGGAAATAGATTGAGCCATGGTAACACCGGTTGCTGCCAATACAAGCAGCACTGATGAAACTTCGCGTTGGGCGAACCGTCCAACGTCGTTTCACTATCTTTGTCCAAACAACGCACAAAGCCAGTGATTCCCGAAGCTTCTTCACTAATTTTAAGTTTCTGATTCCAAGCGAACGGTTTCGACGATAATAACCGTACCTTAGACTTTAAAGACCAATCGATCGGTATCCAAGTCTTACCTGGTTCGACAACAATCTCTCTTTTTTCACTATCTTGTATTTTTTCAAGCAAATTACTGAAACTGTTCGTTTGATCGGCAGGTCTCTCCTTCGTACTCGAATTCAAGTGTAATAACTTAAATAAAGTGTGATCGGATGATTCTTCATTCAGAAAACTGTCATCGGGCTTGGAACGTTTGTTCTCGGGAGCTTTAAGAAAGGGATTTTTTCGCTTGTTCGATTGATCATTAATTTGTGTTTCGCTCAATACTCTTTTTTCGGAGTTTTGCGTTTGGTTGATCCGGGCCTGCAATTTACTCTTTCGCAACTTCAAACGTTGTAATTTTAAGAGTTCGTTTGGATGCAACCACTTTTGAGGAGGATCATCACCGGTGGACATCCTAACTTTTGAATGCGAATATTGCTTGATGAAACAGACTACAGCATGAAATACAATGTAAACATTGCTTACGTAATTAATTAAATTGGTTGTAAATTTACTGTGAATATTATTGAAAAGTGGGGTTATGAACTACTTCTTGTCAAATACTATGGTCAAATTATGTTACTTTTTAGGCAGTGGCGTAACAAGCAAGTGACAGACCCGTGTGCGAAGTTGTTAACTGGGGTCCTGCTATTTAAAATAATAAATAACTTATATAACCGTAATTTGAAGATAAACAAATAACAAAACTATATAATGGGCCGATTTAACAATAATCGGATAAACTTAGTATAACGAACCTTATTCACAGAGGCGGAACTACCGGGGTGCGATGCACGCGGGCCCCCTGCTAAATGGACCCCCAGTTGTACTGTGATCTTTTCAATCTTAATAAAAATCTCAAAAATAGGAGGTGCACAACTAGATGCTATTTGAAGTCTGAGGAGGTATAGAATCCCCAGGTCACCAGCAATTATGCTATTAAACTTGTGACTTCCGTACCAGGAATTTTACTATATTCTGTGAGGTGTTCCACACCCCCCGGTGAGAGTTTTCACGATGCATAGATATATGCTGTATAAATATGCACTTTGTTGATGAAGGCAAATCATCAACCCAGGGGGACCGCCGGCTTTACGTGCCCTCCGAAGCACGGAGATGATCATAAGAAATTTGAGACTCCCTCCGGATATGAACCGGGTACCTTAGTGTCAGCAGTTATTCAGCTAACATACTAGGCTAGTGACCCTCCAGCTCAGTACTCTTATATAAATAGGGGGGAGCACTGATAAATTTTTGCCTAGGGCGTCACATATCCTGGTCGCCCCCAGGTAGTTCCGTCCCTGCTTTTAGGTTATATAACGAAAAATTTCGGTTCGCAGGCGTGCCAATAGCCACTGTGGAATGTTGACAAGCGAACATGCGCAAATGTTGTTATGGTAACGTCAATTACATCGTTTGAATTTCAACGGTTTTCCCATTGAAATAATAATTTATTTACATAATTTCAAGTTTAATAACAATAATTAGTTAAAATGTCGGTAAATAATATCAGTCGCGAAGATCCATCATTAGAACACAATTTACGTGGACACAAAAAAGCTATCCTTGGGTTATCGTTTCATCCGTTGGACACTCATTTGGTTACTTGCAGCAGTGATAATTCGGTAATGTTATGGAATTTAAAACCAGCTAATATTCGTTGCTACGATTTTAAAGGTCACACAGATGTGGTCAACAGTGTTGATTTCGCTTCGAATGGTGAATATATGGTTTCGTGTTCTAGCGACCAAAGTGTTCGTTTATGGGTTCCTACAATCAGTGGTGGAAGTACCAGTTTTAAAGCACACACCGCAGCTGTACGTTACGTAAATTTTTCACCCGACAACGAAAAGGTAAGTCTCGAGTTGCTAAAGAGATTTAATTTTATAATTCTATTTAAAAATTTTAGTTGGTAACTTGTTCAAACGATAAAGTGATTAAGGTATGGGATGTACAATTTAGGAGATTTTTAAGTTCGTTTACTGGGCATTCAAATTGGATTCGCTGTGTTCGATATTCGCCTGATGGACGTGTACTTGCTTCGTGTTCCGATGACAAAACAATAAGATTTTGGGATATTACAAGCAATCAATGCATCCAAACTTACTTTAATGCTAAAAGTGGTGGAAACTATGTTTCCTTTCATCGTAGTGGCAATTCAATTGCTATTGCCATGAGCAGTGGAAGCGTGAGAATTTATGACGTTCGGAGTAACAAACTCCAGCAACACTACACATTACATAATAATACTTCTTGCGTAGTTTGGCATCCATATTCGGAATACTTCATAAGTTCCGGTTTAGAAGGTACCATAAAAATTGTTGACGCTTTGGAAGGCCGCCCACTTTATACATTGCGAGGACACACTGGATCAATAAACAAGGTTGAATTTAGTCACGATGGTCAAAGATTTGCGTCCGTTGGAAACGATCAACATGTTATGGTAAATATAAAGGGCGAGGGGGGGTTCACAAAATGTATTTTTCAAAAACACAGTTATTCCCATGCAAAAATTCGCAATAACGGAACCAAGACAATAAAAGAAATGAATTTAAACTAACCGGCAACTGTTTTTCAGATTTGGAAATCCCAGCTGAGTCCGCGACAAATGACTCCACCCGAATCCGTCACATCGACCGCAAGTCTGGAGACCGTTTAATTGTTAATGCATATGATTTATATTTATGTTCTTATACTTTTTATTTATAAAGACTTCATAAAAATTAATGTTTCTTTTTCTTTCTCAAATTTTTGTTCTGCCTAGCCTTTTTCTTTTCAGCAATTTGACGACTTTTAAGAATTTCTTCGGTACTCTTAAGCTCGGACTTGTTCTTTTTATTTCGCACTTTTTCGTTGTGTTTGGCCCAATGTGTATGAAGCTGTCGTTTTAAGCAACGAGTATTTCCATTGTCCTCATCGTAATCGCTACCATCATCAACTTTGGTTCTTCCTTTCCACTCAGCATACCTTTTGGATTTGTATGTAGCCGAAATCCAACTTCCCGATTCCGTTTGAATTTTACCCATTTTAGGATTCTAGAAATTTTTAAAATTAAGTTCGAGATTACAAAAAAATAAATTAAGTTGTTTACGTTCACTGCCACCATCTTCTTCTTTCTCCTGTCCCATTTCATTTTCTGTCTGCTGGTTTTTATCGAATCTTCAACTAAATTCAGTTCGTATTTATTTGCATCACGTTCAAAGGTATTCACAGCCAAACTGAAAATAAATTACTGATTAAAAATTTAAGTTATAATTTTGTAAACTTACTGTTCTTCTGTATGTCTGTCGGCAGGGACATAAGGAATATAATTGTCATCCTTCATTTTCTGTCTCTGAATATCTTTTTTGTACAAATTTTCAATCTTCCTCCTTTTTGGAATCATAATCTCTCCGAAAGCGTCTTCGATATCCTTTTCGTTACTTTCTTCTATGACAGTCCCCTCAACCACTTCTTCGACTTTATTTTTCCGTTCTTGCAATTTGCTGTGAAACTTTGAAATCACATCTTTGTGAAAAGCACGTTTCTGTTTCATACTCAAATAATCCTGAGACTTATTTTTACTGCAGATTTCAAAGATGGTCTAAATATAATCATTATAAAAAATATTATCCACTAAACACTTCCACAACCACTTACCCCTTGAGGTCGATAATTTTTCATCCGTTCCAAAAACTCTTCTCTATTTTTAGTTTCATCTTTAATTTGAAAAAGCGGATGAACCCCACAGTTGTTAAACTGGAGTTCCTTAACCCGCCGATTACTCTCCACCGAAGCCAACGTTCTCGTCCGCAAGTAATGCTTGTACCCATTTTCCATCACCCCTTTTATACTTTCCTAAAACATAAAATGTCAGTTTGCGATTTCAAGACAAAAATAAACCAACCAGGTTGAAATGATTTGAATGCATTGTTAATACGGTATGGTATTGTTCCTCCAACAAATCTTGCGGCATGCATCCAATATTTCCTTCATTTTTACCAGGTTCTACCAACTGAAGAGGCCGTCCCAAAAACAAGTGTAAATCTATCAAGAAAGGATACTCGTCGGCGGTTATTAAGGAGTAAGCAGATCCCGAGCGACCAGCACGAGCACAACGACCTTAAAACAAAAATTAGTCAAGGAAGTTTAACAAAAACTTGCATGCTTACCAACACGATGGACAAACAATTTTGGTTTTGGAGGAAAATTATAATTCACTACGTTGTCCAACATAGGTATGTCCAAACCACGGGCTGCTACATCTGTCACCACCAAAACTGAAACTCTCCTTTGCCTAAACTTAGCTGCATGGATTTTACGAGCCGATGGGTCCAAATTTGAGTAAATGTAGGTGTTGGTGATACCCACAAGATCTAACAACTAAAAAATAAGATAAATTATTGATTAATAATTGTGTATCCGCAACCTACCATGTGAAGGTATTCGACATGATGTTTAGTTGCGACAAACACCACCGTTTGTTGATCCATCTCTATATGATTCTTCAGTAAAACTATTAAAGCAGCAGGTAACTGTTCATGTCGAACTGTTATGAAGTACAGTTGTAATTCGTCAGGTATTTTTGTTTCAACATCCAACCTTCAAGAAAATATTAATTTGAAAACTAAATATGTATTTTTAAATGTTACCTGATTAACGTAGGATCGTTTAATCCTGCTTTGGCAAACTCGACCAAGCCTTTCGGTAGAGTAGCCGAAAACAACAAAGTTTGACGAGTATCGGTTAGTTTTTCCAAAATGCCTTTGAGTTGTTCCCCAAAACCCATTTCAAATAAACGATCAGCTTCGTCAAAAACAACATATTCGATACTATTCAACTTCAAGTCCATTTCGACACACAAGTGAAAGAAACGACCTGGTGTTGCGACCAAAACGTCAGGATTACCATGCATTATTGAAAATTGATTTTCCATTGAATCGCCACCCAAAATAACGGCGGCTCTTAAATCGGTGTATCGGCCTAAATCTTTAAAAAATTTGAGTGTCTGAAAAAGATGTTATTAGTTGGGAATATTTTGAGCATTAAAGATGAATCTAACCTGTAAAGCTAACTCACGAGTGGGAGATAAAATTAGAGCCCTAGCTCCGGTTTTAGCACTTCTCATTTTTAGCTTCTCAAAAAGTGGTATCAAGAAACAGGCCGTTTTACCGCTACCTGTTCTTGCCATAGCAACCACATCGCGACCCTCCAAAACCAACGGGATAGTCTGAAATAATGTAATTTAACAATCGACAAGATGATTTTCATTTTCTTACTTTGCGTTGGATAGGTGTCGGTATATTGTAACCTCTTTTAGTGATTCCACGTAACAATTCGTACGAAAGATTCATCGACTGAAAACCACCGCCTCTTTTTTTACCTATCTTCGCGACTCCTTCCATAGATCCATCGTCAATGTTGGACGGTTGATCGGGATCCTCAAAACCTGGTACTTGTAACATTTTTACTTCGATATATTAACTTAATTACCAAACATTGCACTTCACTTCTGACAACCAAAAGAATGTAAGGTTAATGTAAACTTGACATGTGCGATGTACATACAGCTACTAACGCCATCTGTTATTACATAGTAAAATGAATTATGTGGTATTTAAATCAATTTAAATCTTGAAAATTTGATTTCAGTTTCCGCATTAAAAAGGATTTCTGTATTGGGAATTAAAAAAAAATCGACCTTGATTTCAAAACAGATTTGTAATTTATTATTTTTGAAATAATAAAGAAGACAATTTTTTTAAAAAGCAAACTTGCTTTGTCAAACTTTGACGTGCCTAACGTAACACTTGTAGATTGTTTATTTGATTGATCAACTTTTTAAGGTGGAAGGGGGATTCTTCCAAGCTCTAGAAAAAAATAATATTAAATGTGTGGTAGAAATGCAAGTGTCGGTTTTACTTTAAACTGTCATTGTGTGTTTTGTACTCCATGGTGGCATTTGCAGGTAAATTTAATAACCTCTTGAGGGCATCTCTTATGCGAGCTGTGGTAGCTTGATCCGAAGCGGTTCGATTCCAAACGCTCAATAAATCCTCCTGATATCGCATGGAAACGACAACACCGCATATTTCGTTACCGGCCTAAAAAAATAACAACATAATGTTAAGGGATTACGAAGCATGGAATGGGCTATTACCATAAATTGTTCACCCAACATTGCCATACATAAATTCTCCCAAGCTCGACCGACTTGACCCTTCCGTAACCTTATAACCCATTTGCCCCCTTTACTGTTGGCAGAGTCCTCCCACATGGGTTGTATACCTTTTTTAAACAAGTGGAGGTCTGTGTGAGGTGCGAGCTCTTGCAATCGCTGTAGGTGACTGTATAACGACCACCACTGCTCCACGGTGCCTACCTGTCCCACAAGTCGCAAGGCCTGGCTGTAACCCTGTGTTCCCTGCACCTGTATGTTTCGAACCATTGTGGGCCGTTTCGAAAACCACAAACAATAAGGATGCTGAAGTCTGTGTTCACTCGCGGGATATTCCACGGGACCCAAATCGGTCACCAGGTTACAGCCTAAATCGTCTTCTCCACTTCCGCTATCCGAACGATCGGAATTCTCGGCATGATGTTTCAATCTGTTACAACAACACGGTCAATTGTATTCATAACCTCAACTAATTTTTTTTCAAAACACAAACTTACGCGTTAAATTTGTTGGACATATTTGTATAATGATTATTTAACAATATAAAACTTTTATATCACAGATTTTTAAATAAATACTTTAAAAAATTGAAGGTAAAAATTAACTTCACAACTATTTTGTATTTTTCAGCAACCTTATCGCTCCAAATGAATATCCCCAGAAAAATCTGCAATGTACAGGATGTTGCAAAATTTTTAAGGTGAAATTTGTTGCATTGGAAAAATTTGAGTAAATCTTTTACCCTAAGATCAATATTTGTAGTTAGACTGAAAATAATGGTGAAAACTATCTTTCTCAACTATCTCGTTTATTATCACGTTTATCGTAAAAATGGTAATAATGAATAAATAGGTAGAGAATTTTATTTCCTTCAACTTTGGTAATCACCACTTTTACGCTAGGATCAATATTTTAAGACTAAGGACGATTCAGATATACCCGGCATGCACAGACCGGCAACGGCACGTACCGGACCGACAAAATATTAAGCAAGCATTTTAAATGGTTTAATTCACACTTAGTCGACTGACACCGCAGACACAGCACGGAACGGACCGACAACGGTGGACATACTTTTGAGGAATATTTTGCAGGTGCCGGTGCGTGTCTGTATGTATTGTATGTGTATGACATATGTGTAATATGTCGTGTACCCGCATATTCTCTTTCTATTTTTCTGTTCTTCATCATTTATAACAGCTACTATGGCGAAATCTTCCGAAAATAAATGTTAAAACATTTTCATCATCAGAATCTTTATCGTAAAAATGGAAATGAGTAATTACGTAAACAATTTTATTTCTTTCAACTTTGATTGTTGCCATTTTTACGCTAGGATGGATATTTTGAGTTAGAATGAAAGTACGGTAATTTTAATTTAAAAAAAAGAAGTACATTTGCAAAATCGGTAATGACCAAAGTTGAAGGAAATAAAATTCTCTACCTAATTACTCATTACAATTTTTACGATAAACATGATAATAATTGAAATAATTGAGAAAAACGTTTTTCAACCCAATTTGCAGTCTAACTCTACAAATATTGATCCTAGGGTAAAATTAATTTGAACCAAACTTGTGGAGAATTCCATTTTCCACAACTTTGGTTATCATTTTTACTCCGAAGTTGAAAATAAGTGAGTTATTTAAAAAACCAGAACTAATCCTTTAAATCAAGACGAGATTTCTAGGTGAAATCTTAATTTGACTGGACTGTTAGTTTTTATTAAAAAATTAATTTAAATTAAAACAATTGGAGAGGTAACAAATTGACACAGTTACTAGCAAACAAATTCTGACACTCCTATATTAGCAATTTAGCAATGTCAGAAGGTACAATTTGCGTTACTAACATAGGAGCGTCAAGTTTCGACTATAGCTAGACGTATAAAGATGGTGGTGGTTTTGGATGCGGATGGAAGGTAAAAGGCGAGCGAATAACAACTTATTTTATTTTCATTTCAAAATACATAATCGCATTCATTCAAGCGTACAAAAATATATTATCAACACGTTTACTAAACTCGTCATTTTTAAATATGTATTTGATTTATAATATACATTTTGAATTAATTTTTAACAACTGGTAATTTGTTTTAACACAATTTAGATTGTGGGTATAAAATATTTGTCTATATTCATTCATATTATAATTATTATACAGCTATAAATATTTGTGGAATCGCAGTAGTTGTATGTAAATTAAAAAAAAAGTACTTATTATTATCACAAGTGAATAAAGAAAATATTTGTTCTTACATTCATTATTACATGAACACGATATGGAAAGGCAAGGGTAATTATCCCACAACCTAAACAAATAAATTAATCAATTATCGAACAGTAAAAATCATGCAATATTACTAATGCTAGGTACTAAAAAGAAACCCACAGAATATTGCACAATCATTTGTTCTTCTAATAATAGTAATATGTAATAATTAATAATAATAATAATAAAAGTCCATAGGCCACAAAAGTACCATAGCAGCCTCACTAATCAGACTTTTAAAAACCGTTTTAGGTAGTATATATTATGAATATAACAAAATAAAAATATGTACATGCAAAAAACTGTTGGATGGAACAAACACGTTTTTGTTTCAATAATAACTTCACAACACACAACAAACTAGACATTCGCATACTAAATGTAAAAAAATTAAAGTGCCCTGAGAAAATAAAAATCATCTAAAATTATTATAAACAATAACGTACTATATTATATTAAATGAGGTAGATTATTTATAATGCCGCCTTTTCAATTGTTCTAAATCAAAAAAAGCGGCTCAGTGTATTTGAACAGCATCGGACTTATTTGGTAAATTTTACGTTCCGATTCTAAATTCAAAAAAATAGCTTTATAATATTATCTTGTAAGGTAAGAGGTACTCCGTAAAAATTAACAACAACAGGCTACTTGCACACAAAAAATTACTACAAGTACCCTGTCGCGCACCGGCGGCGACCATTTCGTGCTATTTTTTTTCAATATTAAATAAACAAAACAAATGAGTCAATTCAAGCCCAATCACTCTTTACTGCTTTCTTCTCAAGTGTAACAATTTTAATATTAAAAAAAAACATGTTGCAAAAGTAGCGGCCATCCTATTATTAATACTATTAGTTCGGTTATTAGGAATGTTAATCGAGGTATATCGTTCATTTGCAGAACCCTGAATTAAAATGTCGTAAACATAACAGCAACAACGTATTCGAGTTATATACTTTGTATACATCGTGGGTTATAACGCAAGTGCAACTTCTCCAACTTCATTATAATTCTAATTAATAAATTAAATCCAGTCTATTAAAACTTGAGCAAAAACAGCGCTAGTTACGTAAACAAAAGGCCACTGCACAACGCTAGACTTACTACTCATTTTTGCCATTATCCAACAAACTGTGCACAATCAAAACCAAATTTCACAAAATTAAATTTACAACAAAAAATGTTCTATCAAATTTAAATTTACCCAAGGGGTAAATATCTCGAAAAATTTTAGAAAAAAATGTAGGTATATTTTTGAAATCAAAAATAATTTAATAGATTTTGTTGGTTTTTGTCATGAGGGGGTAGATACACTGTTATCCTCCCTCCTTCCAGCCGCCCTTGCCAGGCAAACTTAGAAAATGGGAAATTCGAGGAAATTTACAATATTCAGAATATTTTAGGAAGGCCAAAGAAATCTCAGAAAATTTATGAAAGCTAAAAAATTAAAGAAACGTAGAAAATTCTAGAAAAATAAGAAATCTAAAAAAAAGAAAAATTCAAGAAAATCCAACAAAGTACAAAAAATTATAAGAAATGAGAAATCCGAAAAACTTTAAAAAGAAAATAAGAAAATTCTAAGATATCGTAGGAAATCTCGGAAAATCTTAATAAAGCCTAATAAATCTCAACAGTAGTATTCTTAAGATTTCCATGTATTTCCTATTTCTTAAGACTTCCTGGAATTTTCTCAAATTTCTCTTCACTTGTACACAAGAGCAGATTCAGAGGTAAGTGAGGCTGGCTAGGAGAGAGAAATACATATTTTTTGATATTTTAACAAAATTTAGTAATTTTAATGGTTTTGATGAGTCATGGGGGGGGGGGGAACAGTTACCCCGTTACCTCCCACTTGTTCATTATAATTCCGAGTCCTGTGTACAAAATTATTTTGAGATATTTACCCGTTGATTTTTCCCTTCATAGGGTAAACAAGGCCAGAAGCACAAAAATTGTACAAAGAATATTTAGTTTGTTTTAAAAAAGAAATACCCTCTCCCCACCTATCCAGTGTACATAAAAATAACTAGTGGTAAATTTTTTGTTTGTTTTTTTCCCAAAAAGTACTAGCGAGGAAAACCTAAAAGAATTACAAAAGTAATTTTCGACTCTGAATACATAGAACCTTTTTTGTGGGAAAACAAAATTATTTTCTTTGTTCTTGTTTACACACATTTTGCAATAATAATGCAGAGTTTCGGAGTAATTCGCGAAGCCAAATGTGACTGAGCTGCAGTAGAAATTTAACAAAAGATTCTCTTGCACTTGCAACCGAGATTTCATGAAACAAAATAAATAAATTAAAGGTAAAAAGGTAACTATAGAAGTCGAAATGAATCTTAACGTCGAAACAATTAAAAATAATCGTTGTTTGTACATTTATTTAAAGGCACACACAAGTAATGAGTTTGAAAATTGATTTTTAACAGGTAAAAATGATACGTTTTCACGAGTACTTATGTGCTTAACGAGAACTTAGGCGGTAAATAAAATAACATAAACATCCATGCGCACACCCGACACGCTCGCATTCACGCAAACAGTCACACAACGTTACAAAATGGGATTATTAAACTACAGTTAATTAATAATTGTTTCTTCAGGTACCAGATGCATATTCTGTTAAAATATGCAGAAATTGATGCTTGAAAGCAAGCGAAACATTTTCAACTTTATATATTTAAGACGAAAAAATGTATATGAAGAAATACTATGTACGTATTTAGAAAAATAACATCTAAACAGGAAGAGTATCCGTTATTTCATAAAACAAATTCAAACTATGGATTAGCTCCACTAGAGAAATGCAAAAATTAGAGACAGACGGGCAGTTCGTTTGAAAATATTGTTTACTTTGAGCAAATTTGTATTTTTAACCTGTTTCTTATTTTTTTTTTTTCTGTTTTTTTAAGTATTTTGATTAACAGTACGCATTAAGAATTTACAGATCACGGTCAAATATTACACGTAAGTACAACACGTTAATTTTACTACTAGGAGATAGTTAAAATTATGCACGAAATTTACACGGTGCAAAACTACATCAAAAATGAAACCTTAAACCGAGGGCTTAAGGCGTGAAAATAAAATACCAAAATGTGTCTTACTTATTACCAAAAACTGCAGGTTTTGAACAACCGTTAATTCTGCCAAAAAACAAACGCAGATCAAAAAACTCTGAGATCTAAAGTTGCACGTAAAAAAAATTCCGAGTATTTAAAGCAATAATACTGTGCAATATGTAAAAAAGTGAGTAAATTAATATATTTTGATGAACAACAAGCGAAGATCAATAATTGAAATAACGCACCGTCGACTCCCATAATATGGCAAACATTGAAGCTTTCGCATGAGCATCAAAGAAACAACAAATTTGAGATGAGAATGTGAAAATTATTTCGAGGCAATATGTACGCGTTCCTATTATATTTAAAACTTGTACTGTAGGTGTAATTGTCTAGCATGACAAACTTGTATTTTAAAACTCGTCAGATTTTCAAGTCTGCAGTTTTGTATCAAATGTGAAATAATAAATGCGTAACAGCGTTTTTGAGTTTTACAAAATTCTATCAACTACAATTTTGTTCGATGCAAAATATCGACGGATGTCAACCGTTAGGACCTAAAGTGGGCAAAGTTCGTCGTGTTGTAGGAAATGAGTCGTCCAAGTCCGTTAACTGTGTTACGTTTGGATCATCCACGTGTAAATTGTTACAGTTTGAGTTGTAGTCGGATGCTTTGTTATTTTCGCACAAAGTTATATTAGGGAACGAAAAGTGGTTCGCTTTGATTTTAGGCTTGTCGTCTTTAGAGTTCAAAATCAACTCATCCTCTTCGTGCACCGGAACCGGTTTTGGTGTTTTACAAATCGTTAAATATTGAAGTGGACCGTTCTTCTCTTTGGGACCAATATGACCGTTGCAATCAAAGTGATTAAACTGAAAAACAAAAAATATTCAAAATCAAACCTGTGAAACCTTGTAAATCCTTACTCGAGGATTTTCTGTGATGTGAACCATTCCGTTACTGGTAGCGTGACCGTTTAACTGCAAAAGTTTTATAGGCCCATTGGGCTGATCGTTGGGAAAATTGGCCGGTCCCTGAGAAAACACAGCAAATTACACAAAATTAATTAAAAACTGGAAGATAAAAATTTACTTTGGTATCCAAGTGTGGAACAAGAAGGGGTTCTAATCTATCCAAATTTTCTTCAACCAGGTGTTGCATTTCGTGTGCTTCGGCATTACATACTTCCGGATGTCGCATGTACAACGACGAGGATTCATAAGGCGTAGACGTGGAAGTAAAGTGATTATTGGCTGTGGGATCTCGAGCAAGAATCGCAGTTCGTCTTTTCAAACACTGTTTTCTAAAAAATATGCAACTAACGCAGCAAGCAATACACAAAAGCGATATCGACACTCCCAAAATTACACCTGTAAAATAATCGGTAGTAAACTAAAGCCTTTTAAATTTTCAATAAAACTCACCTAATTTTTGATTATAATTCGGATCGTTGTCTTGGTAAGCCGGATTCACGTCGCTTTCTTCAAAATCTGGCGAAAGAGAATTCATGTAAATTTGTTTTGTCGAGAATATAATCGGAACAATAGGTTTCCCTATTCCAGCTTTGGTTGCGGCACGCACGGACACCCCGTAAGTTTGCGCCGACTTTAATTTTGGTAAGATAACTGCTGAAGAATCTTCCGTACTTGGTCTGCAATTCTGCAAAAAATGAAATTATGAAATAATAAATCAAAAATCCGAAGTTTTAACTCACCTTTACGATGGGACCCTTTAAGGAAACATCAAAAAAATTCCACTTCTCTATGGGTTGTTTTGGATCCGTCGTATAGAACACCACATATTTGATGATCTTTCCATTTTTGTGCAACGGTGTGCGCCACTTCAAACAAATGGTGGACGAATTGATGACGGTGTAGTGCAAGTCCCGAACGGAAGATGGTACTGTGTTTTTAGAAAACAATTAAAACCTTAATTCAAATATTTTGAAATTACTTACTGCCAATTAATGTTTGAACTTGAACGGAATGAGAGAAAGTGCTTACGGTACCGTTAAAAATTTGTGAACGCACTTTAAACTCGTACATAGTATTTGCAGTTAAATTTTCCACAACCAAGTAATTTGTTATGCTTAAATGAAGTATAAATTATAACATTTTCAAGCTTTCAAGCTGGCATTTTCTTACCTGGATAAAAAAACTCCATTTTCGCATTGATTTTCATCTTTCACTTCGATATAGCAGATTGTATAGACGGCGGTTTGATTTCTTGAACCCAACCACGTCAAATTCACGCTATTTGATGACAAAGGCTGGGCCTCCACTTGTTGCGGAGTCGTAAAATATTGTACAGCGTAGTTGGGAATTTCTAAATTCTTAGACGTTGTAAATGTAGGTTCCGAACTACTTTTGAATTGTGCGAGAGAAAATTTAGTCCATGGCGTGTTATCATTTTTGTTGAACTTAGATTGAACGTTAAATTCGTAGGTTGTTAACGGTCTTAGGCCTAAAAATAAAATTAAATTGAAAATATTTTTTACCCAAAACGAATGCAGTAATTATTGCATTAAAAAATAAATACAAATAAAAAATAAATGCAAAATTTGAAGCTATCATAATTTTAAAAAATTCCAGGAATAAAATTTGGAAAAAAAAGTAGATACTCAAAATTACTTTTTCGCTGATATCCTTGAGATAATGGCTGAGAGGCCCGACCTCTCCATGGAAGCCCGCAATCGGCAAAATAAGACATGCGTGTGACGGCTATCACTAAAACTATATCAGAGCACACGTATCGTCAACAGAAAACCCGTGACTTACAATTTCTATGTACTCCCATTTTAAACATATAGAAAACAAACCAGACATCTTATCGACCAATTAGCCTCCTCCCCTCCCTAGGCTTACTCCCCGAAATAATAATCCTTTGCAGACTAAATACGGTACTAACGGAAAACCAAATCGTCACGGATGAACAATTTGGTTTCCGTCCAGGACACTCAACAGTGCACCATACTCCGCCTGACGGAGCATTGGTACAAATAGCAGGTCACTGGAGTTTCCTTTCTTGACATAGTCAAGGCTTTTGACACAGTTTTGCACGAGGGCCTGCTTTACAAACTGTTCCAAACAGGTATACCAGCTTCATTGATATACCTCTTAGCTTCCTACCTAAAAGATAGACAATTCAGAGTCAAAATCAAAGACACAAAATCCAACCTCAAGAAAATGACTGCGGTACCCCCCAACATTTATATCCATGACGTCCCCTCCCCACGAGAAAGACAAATCAAAAAGAGGTTTCTACGCGGATGATACCACTTACTTCAGTAGCTCCTTCCGACCACAACCCATCATCAATCGCCTTCAAGCAGCCCTTGACAATCTCAAAAGATGGTTCCGTACCTGGCGTATAGGCGTCAACCCTTCCAAAACCACGGCAACCTACTTCTCGAGATCACACAATCCCGCCACGTCCTACTTCGTCACAAATGCAGGGCTGCAGGCGGACTCGAATATGAAATCCACCGAGATATCAGCGAAAAAGTAATTTGGAGTACCTTTTTTCCAAGATGGCAGATCGAGCCCAAGAAGTTTTGGTCCCGACTCTCAGTATGTTCAAACATAAACCTTCAAACTTCCACTATTCGTAAAAATCTGATCTAATTTGACTGGACTACAATTGAATTAAATTTTTCTATTTTTAAGTAAACATAGAATTTGAACACAGTAAAGATTTTTCTTTCTTTGTTTTGTCCTTGATGTTGTCAATTGGCGAGAATTATGTAAATAAACAATCAATTCCAATGTTTTTCTCTTGTTTGTAATAGGTACATTGTTGATTGTTTTTTTACTCTATCCTCTATCCTGTGAAATGTGCATCGTAATTCTGACCCTGTTGTATTCTTTTGCAAGTACACATTCATTTTATTACTATTGTTGTTTTTTTCAAACTATATTTTACTTAAACAAGTTAGTATTTAAGATCTCGAAAGTATCTTATACATATTCAGCCATTTTTTCTGATGGCCAAGCAACTCACCTGAAACAACCCAATTGAAGCCGTTGACCAATTCGCCTCCAACGAAAGACGATTGATCTATCCTTCTCCATTGTACTTTGTATAAATAATCAGATCTACCACAAGGAACATCATTACTAATTTTAGACCATGTTAAGTTAACAGAAGTTTCGTTTAAAAGGCGGACGATTAAGTTTCTGACTCCTCTAACACCTAAAATGTAGATTTGTAATAATCAAATGTGATTACTCATGTGATAGCCTACCGGTTAAACATGACACGTTATTTGACTGATCACTAGCTTCTTTGGAATAGGAACGAAGATAAACGGTATAATTTGTACTTCTATCGAGACCAGCTGCTAAGTAATAAGTATAATTGGTAACGAAATCGAATCGGTTATCTGAAACATTCAAAATTGTAGTTTTATGAAAAACAAAATTCGGTTTTTAAACTCACCTGAACTAAAAGCGTAAATACTGTAAGCTTGAATTGTTGCATTTGTAGGAGCATCCCACGTTAAACAAACACTATTATCATTATACTGTTCGCACTGCACATTTTGAGGAGGATTAGGTCGATTTTGTGAAAAGTAAGGTACCAATTGTGAAGAAACCCAAGATCTTCCAACTGAATTTATGGCCACACACTGATACAACCCTACAAAATAATTAAAACACCTTTACGACATGTCAGGTTAGTTATTTGTATTTACCTTGATCTGTAGTAAAAGAATGGCTGAGTACCAAACCACTCGGTTGGATTTTGATTCTTCCCACAGTCTCTAGTAATTTACCATTTTTTAGCCAAACTAATTTAGGTAGAGGTGTGCCGTGCGCTTGACAATCTAAACGAACCGTTCTTGCAGGTGGAAACGAAATTGATGTTGGCGTTATGTTAAAGTAAGGTGGTTCTGCTACTTCTACGTTATAAATCTGAAAGGAAAATTTCATGACAATCCCAATTGTTGGTAAATATATCAAAGGCTTCCGTTTTAAGTATTCCCTATAAACATCTGAAATACTCCCCCCCGAGGGAAATTTAGTAATTTATGTTATATTCTTTTTGATAACTACAGTTTTTATTATTATTAAAGTTTCAAAAACTTGAATCAAAATGGAAATGTGAGATAAGTGGCAAAAAAATAAGGAAATCAACCAGACACAAAAGCAAAACTATTACATAATAAAATTAGAGCAATAGAAATGTCACTTATCGTTAAGTTAATGGTTTAAATGGAAGACGTTTTGATATGTAAATATGTAATGATGTTGCATGCAATCGTTGTTAATTAAAAACGCACCAAATTAACAAGGTCATTTGAATTGTAAGCCAAACAGGTATAATTGCCTGCATCATCTTGTGTAACATTTTCTATTTCCAGAGTGCTGGTATTCATCGCCACAATTCTGGAATCTAAAATTTAAAATTTAACGCTAAATTAATATAATGCATACAATTTGATTACCTTTGCTCCATTGAATGGTAGGTTTGGGCCACCCCGTAACGGCACAATATAAACTTAAATTACTATGTACAACAATGGTTTGATTCGATTCGATGCCGAGAGGTAGTATTTTAAGAGGTTCGTTTGTTTTGTGAGATGAAACTATGGTCAGTGTGCCTGTTTTGCTACGTTTAATTTTTTTAAGTAATTTATTTGTTGCTATACATCTGAAACAATAAATTATTGTTAGTTAGGAAAATATAAAGATTGTATAAACATGTTTACCTATAAATACCAGTATCTTCGGTTTCAGTACTTGTAATTAACAAAGCTCCCGTGGGGAGAGGAACATATCTGAAAATTTCAGTTTATTAATCGGAATTTTTGTTTTTAAAAAATATCTCACCTTCTATTATGAGGTAGAAGTGTGTTGTCGCGTTCCCACTGTATAATTGCACTGGGAGTGGACTGTATTTGGCAAGGTAATAAAATGGGTTGAAATTCAAATGCACTTATATTTTGAGGTTGTTCCATAAATTCATGAATTGCTAAAATTGAAATAATTACGGTTTGCAACAAAAAATAATGTGCATTTGCTTACAAGCAATTTTTAATGCGGCCGAGTTAGAAAGAAGAGAACCAATATTATTTTTGGCAAGACATTGGTAACGTCCTTCCATTTTTCTCCCTGCAACTTTTTTTATGTAGAGTGAACCGTCACTTAATGTTTGTTTTCGACTGTCGTTGAATGCTATAGGGTTATCTTCGTACAGCCAAGAAATATTTAATCCAGGTACCGTTGACGACGCTTCACATCTTAAAGTTGCAGGTTGACCACGTCCTACTGTCACATCTTGAGGATCCTTCAATTGCAATGATAGAGATATTTCCGTCACTCCGGTGGCCACTGCAAGACCTGTAACAACAAAAATCAACATTTGAAATTTAGGGGAATCTCCAACTTAAAATATGTTTTTTTAAATAAAATAAAGGCAACTAATACAGGCAACCCCCATAATACCGAGAAAGAATCCACAACGGTGACACGATATTATAATGTTTCAGGTTTGTTGTAATTGATTACTATAATGAGTTTTAAATTACATAATATAATATTAGTTTTTTTTACAGCATGTGGCTTATGATACTGGTGGTTATAGTTCAACAATTC
This sequence comes from Cantharis nigra, assembly GCA_958510845.1. Lineage (NCBI taxonomy): Eukaryota > Metazoa > Arthropoda > Insecta > Coleoptera > Cantharidae > Cantharis > Cantharis nigra. The sequence goes on along the minus strand of OY294030.1, from coordinate 43,111,604 downwards.
TTTGTGGAATCTTTTTAAAATCTCTTACATAGCCATTACATATGCTTTTTTAATTTATATTCGAGCAGGAAAAATTAATCTTAAAAAGATCACAGTAGACGGTACATATTTTTTTGGATTAATTTTATGAAAAGGTGACACCACCGTTCCAGACTCTCGGATATAATATATTTAATTTTTCAGAAGCGGATAAATTAGTATATTTTACTCGGGCGTTATCTGCTCGTTACATTGATATACAGTGGCTCACAAAAATAAGCGCACAGTCCTATGCTAGCAATGTTAATTGTACCGTTTGAAGACTTATTTTCTCGTATAAAATCGCTTTTACAGCAAAATTTCTTAGACATATTTAGTTAAAAATTTCATTCTCTTCATTTTTGTTCATATAAATTTTTTTATTTCGTCGCACCGTTTTCGAGATACGCTGACTTAAATAAATTTCTGTAATGTAAATTTAAAAAAAAAGAAATATTTTGAGATTCTACGAATTGAATTATTGTCGAAAGCATTGATCGCACGGAAAAAAGATCTGAATATTTTTAGTAGGCAATTTTAAGAGCTACAAATTTGATCTCTTGTATTTTTTCCGTAATAGTAACGGATAACACGATATTCACGAAAAACCGATTTTTGCGACCTTTGACTCCGCTTAGAATTGTTAGCGGCACCCGGAAAAAAATTAGCTTTCCGCCACTTATGGTTCCCTGGACCATTACTTTCACCTAATAATCCAATAACCCATTACCGGTTCCTGTCCCATTTTTTATGGATATATAAATAATGGAAATGCAGAAAACTGTAGCCAGAAATGGCGCTTTTCTTTTAAATTCAATTATGGATGATAATAAGTTTAACCTTAAAAAATGTAAATACAGTAGAAACTCGAAAAAGAAACAAATACAAAAATCTGAATATATAATGTGAATATCTAAACTGAATATATTTAAAAAAAATAGTTTGGGAAGCTTAAGATCTCGATATCAAAATGGCTAACTCCCACATATAAATATTTATATTATTATAATATTATTAATAACAAACACAAATATTTAATGTTTTAATTTTTGTGTTGAATTAATATTTAAAATTTTGTTCATTTTATTTTATAAAAAATTAAATTTGAAAAAAAAAATTTAATCCTGGGTAAGGGTAAACGAGGATTTGGCCCTCATCTTTTCATTTGTATTTTCTTTTGGAAATTTATTTAGTCCTGCCCCAGCTCGAAGTGGTGAATTAATGTCTTTCAATTTCTTTTTAAATAAAATTTCTACATAATATGTTGTGTCTTCGGTCGACAGTTAAAATTCAAATATTTTAGTGTTTCGTTTGTTTTTCCATTTTATTTTACATACAAACCTACTACAACCACACCTTTACTGGATATTTTTATTTGGTTCAATTTCTATAAATAATTTATTGTTATTTTGCGATTGGTTTTAGTGGTATAATAATTTTTGTATTTGAATAAACTTGAATATTTAATTTCGACATAATTTTCCCTTCTATTTTTTTTAAACCAAAGCAAATTTATATCACGAATTGCAAACGGGATTAAGAAAGCAAAATACTGGGATTGTAATTTTGATCCAGAATTGCAATCCCTAATCCCTACTGTTTACTCGCTAGTCGTGCAAAATATTTATTAGGAAATCCTTTACATCTTATTTTGTTGGAACATTCCGATAGTAATAGAAATAAAATGGTGCATTTTGTTAGTTTTGAAATGTAACCGGTAACCTTTTTTTTATTGTTTTTGTAAGTACTATTTCTTTTTTTTTTTTTTTGATTGATTCCTCGCAATAAAAATATTGCTTGGGTAATATAATAACTTAGTATACGTGCAAGCAATATCTAACGAAGTATATTGAGGTAGCCGGAGAGGAACCAACTATCGTATGACCGTTTTGGTGCTTCGGAGAGCATGCAAAGCAAAAACAATTTATTAAATAGTATGAAAAATAAAAAGTACTAGTAGAAATATCAAAAATAAATTTATTTTTTGTTTTCTTCATAAATTAAAAATATTTTTGAGCGCTAAGGGGGGAGATCCGCCACTGATCGGAATTAAAAACGTGTAAGTGTCTGTTTACACTATTGTACTTTGTCAGAATCGATTTTATGGAAAATTTATATTTTTAATCTTCCTATTGTAGCCAAGTTTATAATTATTGGGAATTGCAATTTTAAGAAAGTACAATGTAAAGTTAATACGAGTTTTCAGTAATTTTGAAATTTGACTTGGAAGTTTAAAATTGCACTCTGCGGATTTAATTTCGCATTCCAAATAATATTTTGCATAAAGCGTAATTTTTACTAGTAATTTATTAATCTTATTAGACATAAAAAAGCACGAAAGAAAAAAATTAACTATTTCTCATTTATATTCGCTTTGTTGAATATGCTTATTTAAGAGATCGATTTTAAGGTTCAACAAACTAATCATTAAATGATTTTTCTGGCTCTACATAAGCATGAAAATAACATTAAAATGGCGACATAAATCAAAAGAAAATGTAAAAATCAATCGTGGAAGTTAATAATGATGATAATTTAGTAACGTAAAAGTCGAAATGAGCAATAATTTTGACAAAATACTCTGCGATTTGAATCTATCGAATGACCCGAAACATCCGCACGATACAAAAAATCAATTCGATAATTTTTCTCGTTAAATTCTTTTTGTGGAAGGATTTCGAGTGACCACAAAATTGGGTCGAGCGATTGCGAAAAAAAAAGTGAATAGCTTCAACTTCTACTCCAGCAGCGTTTCGATCGGGGTGAAAAGTTGTAAGTAGTAAAGCCTGGATAAAAGAAAAAGGGGAACGAGGACGGGGTGTGTCGTTAAAGCATGAAAACACAAAAGTATCGATCTCATCATTTTGCAGCACAGCACAGCGCACTAGGGCAGTTGCAACGAGTTCATTGCATCCTCAACCCCATTTACATTGATAAAAGAGGAGGAAGACGATTCGTACGAGTTGCGTAAGACCCATCGCGTTTTTCGATCGAGAAGTTATTGTAAAAATTATTAAGATGAGCAACATTCCACGGGTAAAGAGCATTGATCACTGAGAAGGCCAAACACGTGGTGTGATCGCTAATTAAGTCCATTGCTCTTCTATTACTTAATGTTTTAATGAAGTCGATGGTTTTTCATAATAAAGCTACCAAATCGAAGGAATTGCTTCTTCCATCTTTTTTATTTTGCTTACCAATAATTAATATGCGTTTCGAATACAACACATTTGATAATGCAAAAAGATTGATGAGTTAATAGTAATTTGCTTCTTTTGTATGGCTTTCCTCTCTCCACTTACCAATATAAATTCTCCTTTGCACATGTTCACAATTTTAAATAATTATTATTCCTGCCTAGCTATTTTATTTTTCCATACTTAATTATTTTTATTATTTCAAAGGTTCTTAAATAAAGGCAGGGTTCGAACTAAAATAGCTGTATCGATTTTGGGGAAAACGGGGAGTTACTTAGCATTACAAACCAAATTTACCAATAATTTTTTTATATTACCACCTATTTCCTACCTATCCGGGCTGCACAAGCAGAAATTACAATTTTATAAAAAAAAATTTCCGTTCGTCACGAACGAATGAAATGTTTACTTCTGTTGCAACATCTTCAAATCGGAATAAAATATTTAATGTTGTTACACCTGACTGATACCATAATTAATGTTTATTCTACTCAATTTCTGCCCTTATAAACTAGAGAAAGCATTCGAACATGGAAAGGGCAGGAATTGTATGTTTTTGTTGTTTATATTATGTTTAATTATAGTCCAGTCATTAGGAACTTGTGCGTAGAAATAACTCCACAATTAAATATTTTTGTTTTGCCATTTTGTCAAAAAAAAACAACAAAGTAATCCAGAACAGGAGAACATCTAATATCCAAAATTCAAAGTAGATACAATTCTGCGTAAAAGTAAAAAAAAATTATTGTTCCAGTCCATCCAGTTTCCGAGATATAGCCCTCCTTAGAACCCCAATTTTTATCGATGTTTGCCCAAAAAAACGTAAGTTTCAGTTTTCCATGTAGAGTTATTTTTCTGTTTTCTGACCGAAAAGTGGACTGGGGATAAGTGAAACTAGACTCAATTACCTGTAAATCAATGTATAAAACAATTTCGTAGCTATAATAAAGCCAGCGGACGACACGTGGCTTTTTCATTTGAAGAGGTTAATCATAAAGTATTGTGTAAAAGCGGGAAGTAGATTTAATAAAATAACAAAAATGTAGGTGAATTCGTCTCTGGACCTAAGCCCACGCACTCATTTAAAACATCTCTGAAGCCGAAAAATCTAGAAAGACGGAATCATTGTTTTTAAATTAAATTCGGCTATAATTGACGTTCACTATTGCACAACTAGAAGGCAATTGAGGCCGATACCGCCCACTATTTACGTCGAGCCCACGTACCGTCAACAGAATGGGTAACACAGCGACATTTATGTAAAATAAAATAAGTATTTAATTTAACTAAATAGTTAGGTAATTAAATTCCCTAGGAAGTCATCTTGGCTTTGGCCAAATTGATTTTAATCAATAAAACTATTGTTGAATCATTCACGCACGCCAGCAATATTACCTATATTAGCTACCTAATTCAGTAAAATATAAATTACAACTAACAATGCATGTGTTTTAAGGGAGGATGAGCCTTATTAATACCAGGTTTTCAGCTTTACCTCGTCAATTTACCTCATAAAAAATAATATCCCAGTTGCATGTAATCCTCGATTATAAAGACATTAAAAATAGAATTAAAAATTTAAATCGTTTATTATGTTTTGATTGTACAAATTTATAGGAAATTATTCCTTTTTTGCAGCTACACTTTTATTTCATGTTTTTTAATCGAATCAAAATTATTCTTTTTAGAATTAATTATTAATATCAATACAGTAGTCTCGTTTATATGTTGTAGATAACAATTTGAGGTTTTATTTTAATATCAAAATAATCGATATTTGGTAGGCTTCTGATTGGGAATATATGCCATATGAGCTTTAATTTTCATACGGGAACTTCTTACGTCATACATATAACTTTTACAGTAATACTATATCAGACATTTTTTGTTGTAAATTTCATTACCTTCATTTTTGTTTATATACAATTTTCCATTCGGTCACACCGTTTCTGAGATACAGTGACTTAAAAAAGTATAATGGTAATTTTATTAAAATTTCTACATAATATATTTTTAAAATAATATATCTCAGAAACTATGCGACCAAATAGAAAAATGTATATAAACAAAATTGAAGGGAATGAAATTTACAACAAAAAATGTCCGAATAGTATTTCTGTAAAAGCTATAATATAACATATATGACGTAAGAGAGTTTCCATTCGTTACAATTTACATTGCCAATATAGGATCGTATACCGTATGTAATAAAACAGAATTATATGTACAAAACCTTTTCTTGTAATAAAAAAAGTAATTAAAAGCACAATATAACAAAAGATTAATACAATTTTTCCTTCCTTTATTTTGTTTTCAAGGTAAAAATTTAATATAGAATCCCGCCCCCCCAACCTTAGCAAATGCGTGCTCGACAGAAGTATCACGATTTGTAGGGGTTTTAGAATGAACACTCGTAAGTAATCCCCTGCTTACATACACGTACGTGCTCATAAAGAAGAGGTCGAAGATTATGCTTTATTTTTAAAGGTTGACAATTTTGTGGTGAACCATAAAAACCAAGAATTATTATTTGAAAACCCATCGAGTTCAGGGGCGGATTGGGGCATAAGTTTTGACTTGGAAAACTTTGGGGAGGCCAACGAGAAAACAATTGAAATCAAAACAAAAAGCAACATTGGATATATTTAAACCCAAGGCTTCGTACTACGGTTCAATGCGCCCCTCTGACTCCATCTAGCTTAGTACAAGCCAGTAGTTCTTACTTACTGACTAAACGTCAACGAGGTGTCAACGTGGAGTCCAAACCACGGAACAAATAATTTTTAACCTGTAAGACAGGTTATATTTACATGAATGCGAATTTAAAAGTAAACGAAATTGATGAAAAAACTTTTAACAAAACTTTTTTTACACAACTCATTATTAAGAAATTAATTAAGTTTCATCTAATGTGACATCAGGGATTCAGTTGTAAAACAAAAACGGAACAACAAAGTTAAAAGTATGTCTATGCTTGGCGCATACAATAATAATTATCTTTCATCTTCCAGCGCGCTTGTCAAATTAAATTGCTTTTTGCAATTTTCTTCTGAAATGTCAACTTTTCAGTTGTCATATTTAACTTTGAAATGAGACTCTTTACACTCTTTTAATATTCCCAAAGAAAACTGCTACCTACTTTCCATTATTATTTGGTGAAAAATAGTATATTATACAACAAGGGAGAAAAGTAACTTCACTCCCGAGTGCAACAAACAAGATTCTATTAATACTACTAAATTATGCCAATAAATAAAAATCAAGGGAGTCAACAGGGTAAGAAGTTGCGACAAAATCTCAAACATTCAACTGATGTTTTCAGGTAGGCATTGTTCGCTATTGAATGAGTTTATGTATTTTAAGCAAAAAAGTAAACATTTACTACCTAATTACAATTTATTTAAAAAAATTTTTTTATTTTATAAATAAACAGATTATGTGAAGAAATGTTAAATCTGTATAATATGCAACCGAACAATTTGCCATCCGCTATGTCTAAAAAGCTCGAAACAATTTAAATCAATTGACTTTTCTAAAAGTTGTTGTTATTGTAGTTGTTTATATAAAGTGACCTTTATTCGGAAGATTCTCAATTTAAAAATGATATTCAACTATGTAATTATAAATTAAGAAACTTATTTATATTCATAAAATTTTAGAAGAAAACAAATAATAAAAGTGAGTTTTGGAATTATCTATCTAAGCTCTCCTGCCCGGGCCACGATGCGGAGAAGCCCGCTAGTCCAGATCGAGTCCGCTCCTGATCCCGTTTAGAGGATAACGAAATTTTGGCATTAGTGTGGCGATGGTGAGTAAGCTGTATAAAAATTTGTAAACGAGAAGCAGGTGCATGTACAATCGATGCGAAACAATAAAATTTAAAATGTTTAAGTAGGTACCTCCCGAGAAAAAGAACAAAAGAGATGCGAAAGGAAGAAAACCGCAAGATAATTCGAGTTCTATGTAGGTTCATTTGAACGAAACCGATTGATATCCGCTCCTAAGTTTGGCCCCCCGCATTAGATTCGCCGATATAACGCACCTTGAAGACGTCGTTGCCCCCGTGGAATCGAAACCATAACTTGACAAATCAAAAATATCGAACGAGACAAAATTTTTCGAAAATTTCCGATACAAAATCGATCCGACAATTTGTATCGATATGCTGTTTTGCAAATTATTGTTACCAAAATAGATGAGGTCGTTGTCTCTTTTGGAACAAATACATTACATTATTACATACTCATGCATAAGCAAAGCTTCGACACGATAAATTTTACATAAAAATGAAAAATTTTAAATTAAATTACATTAGTACCGAAAATAACAAGAAAAAATGCTATAATCCACTTAGGATTCGTTCTACTTCGCCTAAATGATTTTAATTACATATAATTACCTTCAGTAACATCAATTTTTGATCTTTCGATAAAAGGGTCAAGAGAGTCCGCCAACATTTTTAATTTAAAAATTTTGCTTCGTTTACCTATTATTGGGTAGGTGTAACACCACTTTTTCACGCTTCGAATGCTACTTATTATGCGTCCGGCAGGTCTAATTGCAAAGCGATTACAAATTTTTATCATCAATCACCTGTTTTTAAATTATCAGCAAAAATAGACTTTGGAACGAACGCACTTGCTCGCTTGGTACGACCCTAATTTTAACCCCCCCCCCCCCTACAATAGCTAAAAAAACATTAACGAAAACCTCGATTGTGTAATCCATAGATGACAGTAGATGCATACTTCTCTCACACAAAATGTCCAAAAGAAAACACAAAGTTAAAATCATGGATCACTTAACCACAGCGCATGACCGGTTTCAGTCACAACCACTGAATCCGCTTCAATTTTTAATTTATCAGCTACTTTTATTTTGATGTTACAGTTTGAATCGTATGCCTAACCCTCCCCCCGGTGAACATCTATTTTATATAGAAGGCTTTGGCCAAAATATTTTTCGGAAGTAACTGCTAAAACGTTTTTTCGCTTTTTTTTCCCACAGTGCAAGCGGTTGCAATCAGAACTCTCTTGGGATTGGTAAAGAGTTGATAAATCAGAAAGAGTGGTTACGGGGAGATAGACGGGCCAAGTTTTGTACGTAATTAAATTTACTTATAATTTTTGATTTTAATCTCTCCATCTCGCGACCTTTCCACGCCTCCTTTTTCTTGTCTTGTCTTACTTCAGTCTTCTCATCCGCCTCTTAGGTTGGTATAAACGAAGAACCAATCAGAAGTTTTAATTTCAATGATTAAAAGCTAGATAGAGGCGCATTTTGAAATTCTACCTTATAAAAAAATTTTTTTTATTCTGTTTCGAATTACCTTCCCCCTTATAAATCTATATCTTCATTTCCTGTTTTATTTTCTTTAGTTGTTTTTGATTTTCTTCCACCGTCTCCTTGCTCCCGAAAGTTCTGGCGACTATCTACTTGTGGTAGCCAGTGTGATAATTGCACACGTATTCAAAAGTAAATCTGGAAAATGCATGAAGCAAATAATTCAACAACCAATGAGAGGGGGGAGGGTCAGACTCAAGTTCAATAAAAAAATTAAACCCATTTAGAAATCTAGAAAAAAATTAAATACAAAATGAGAGGTTTCCGTGATGACTGATGAGTTAACTTTGACTATGACAGGGTTCCGACTGAATTTTCTAAAGCAAATTCCCTGACTTTTCCAGGTTTTCCCTGATCAAGGAATAAATTTAATTTTAAAATTAAAAAAAATTATTTTAAAATAAAAACAAAATTATTTTAATTAAAACTTTTTTTTTAATTAAATAGTTTTCTCTGACTCGGCGGTAAAAATGAAAAATTCCCAGACTTTTCCCTGACAAAATTCAAGATATCTTAAATTTCCTGATATTTCCAGGCTTTCCAGACGAGAACCTTGTACCAGTGCCTATTTTCAACTGGGTTTAGCCCTAGGCTCTAGCAAATTTTCAGCCCCCAGAATTTGATTTTGTTTTACAATTTTATGTTCTCTCTTTTCGGGCCCCTCTTACCATTGAGCCCTAGGCACGTGTCTAATGCGTCTAATGGTAAAATAGGCCCTGTTGAGAAGTTGAGTTGATGATGTAGTCTAGTTTGTTGTGTTGGGCGTAGCGATTTGAGAATAAAATAAAAGCGTGCACTGACGGGGGGGTACTCCATACCCCCAGACCCCCCGGTTTATCGTCATTGTTTTATGTTTCTTAAACTTAAATTTAAAATTTAGTAAGTTGTAGAGGACCCACAATATGTTTAAAGCTTTGCGCATCGAAAGGGATAGATCCACTGTTGGGCGCATATATATATACTCGGTGGTTGAATATTGTTGATCGATAGCAAAACCAAACCGGGGGGTCTGGGCATACTCCCCAGTGTACGGTTTACTCTTTATTTATCCAACAGAACCAACAGTATTAGTTCTTCAGTACCGAAGAATTACTTAGTAGCCAATGCTGGGATCCTTGATTGTGAGCGCCGTATTTGGAAGTCGCAGTTTTGAGAAGAAGAGGGAAGGATGTGAAAAGGAAAAAATTGAAAGGCATGGCCTAGTTTTAACTGGGTTGGGCCCTAGGCTCTAGCAAATTTTCGTGCTCCTGATATTCGAGTGTAACTAATAGCATCGAAGGCGAAATTTTTGAGTTATTTTATCAGAATTTGATTTTGTTTTACCATTTTATGTTCTCTCTTTTCAGGGACCCTAAGCACGTGCCTAATGCGTCTAATGGTAAAATAGACCCTGTTGAGATGATGTAGTCTAGTTTGTTGTGTTGGGTGTAACGATTTGGGAATAAAATAAATACCCCCCAGACCCCCCGGTTTATCCTCATTGTTTTGTGTTTCTTAAACTTAAATTCAAAATTTAATAAGTTGAAAGAGATAGATCCCCTGCTGGGCGCATATGTAAGTAGTGCAAGCTCGATTCTGTGAACACAAAAATCCAAAGGTATGTTCAACTTAACGCAAGTTTTCAGTTTTAAAAACTAGTGTTATGCATATATTTATTCTTTATAAAACATATAATGCATAAGGTTGGTAATTAAGAACATTGATTGACATTGAGAAGAAATTGGGTGTTCACAGGACCGAGAACGAGTGTTCACGTTATCGAGCTTCTACTGCAATTTTATTTTAGCATACCCTTAATAAAACGGGTCCGAGGTTAAACGTATTTATTTATTATTATAACTTCAAATATTGATTGAGCTATAGAGTAGCCATTGTCGAACCGGGGGGTCTGGGCGGTATGGAATACCCCCCAGTGTACGGTTCACTTTTTATTTATGGACCAAAAGTATTAGTTCTTCAGTACCGAAGAGTTACTTAGTAAGTCGCAGTTTTGAAAAGATGAGAGAAGGAAGCGATAAAGAAAAAATTGAGAGGCAGAGTCAATTTTTAACTGGGTTAATTTAGCGGAAATTCAGGGTTCAAATCCCGGACTCAGCAGTATTTCTTAGTTCAGCCCTCTGGTGAACATCAAACTGTGGATCGAAATATTAATAACATTCCTTAACATATTCATGGAAAACGGGGTACAATAAGCCTAGAGCTTCAGTACAAAGTGGGCATTGAACCACTAGCAGCTAATTTGGAATTTTGGATTTGAATATCGTTGATCGATAGCAGAAACCATAATAACACGGGCCCGAGGTTAAACGTACTTATATATTATTATAACTTCAAATATTGATTGAGCTTTAGAGTAACAATTGTCAAACCGGGGGGTCTGGGGGGTATGGAATACCCCCCAGTGAACGTTTTAGTTTTTATTTATGGACCAACTTCGTAAATCGCAGTTTTGAAAAAATGAGAGAATGAAGCGAAAAGGAAAAAATTGAGAAGCAGAGCCTATTTTTAACTGGGTTGGGCCCTAGGCTCTAGCAAATTTTTGGGTTATTTTATCAGAATTTGAATTTGTTTTAAGATTTTATGTTCTCTTTTCGGGCCCCTCTGGCCATTGGGCCCTAAGCACGTGCCTAATGCGTAAATAGGTCCTGCCTTGTATGAAGCCGTTGAATTCGGGTTCAAGCACAAGTTTCCGATTTTTCATCTTCTCATAAAGAAATTGTTTTCTCTAAAATATAATATAAGAAACAGTTACAACTCCGACAAAACCGGATAATGGTGAAAACTTTTGTTAGAAAACTGCTTGAAATCTCAAGAGCAGTTGAGGGGAGCTTAAGCCCCCTTTTGAAATTCACAAACGGTCAATTTAGCCGAATTTTCTCATTATGTACATCCATAACTTCATGGTTCAAGTAACGAAAAGATGTGGGAACGACAGGAAATTCTCAAAATGTAAGTTACTGTAAGTATGAGTTCAAAATTATCATTCGCTTTCCTGTATGAAAGAATAATAATTAGAAATAAAAAAACAAAAAAATGATTTAAAATTATAAAATTTTATGGTCTCGCTCATGTTGATGTCATTTCAACGCTTAATAAAAATAAACTACAATAATTAAGGAATTATGAATAAATTTCAAACATCCAGTAGTTTAATTTTAAAATTTGTATATAAATACAAGCGAGCACACAATATATATTATTTATATAGTGCATTGTAACAATTTTGGAAAAATATTTTATTATTCATCATAGATTCCATCTATTAAATAATCCTTGAAAATGTAAAACAGGATGTTTGCAGCCAACCAGGCTTCTGTATTCCATAATATGTTAGTTATATGTATTACATACTTATATACAAAACGGTTTATCGCGTTATCAGTAAAAATTCAAACATTTTTAAAGAGAAAACGATTGTTCAATAATCGACATTTTGATCGAGACAGGAAATTATCGCATTCCACGCACACAAGAATCTCACGTCTTTTCAATTACGTTTTGTGGTTTTTCGATGACAATAACGGAAACCAATAATACTCAACAGGTCAACACGATTAAGGGTTGGTTTATCGATGTATCGGGTAGCATTGGGAATTTAAGGGAACATTTAAACTAGTCCGATGATTTATTTTTGATTAATAATTGAAAATTTATAGTTGCGTAGGCAGGAAGTGCGTAGTGCTAATTTCGGTTTTAACGAAACGAAGGTCAACAAGAGGCCCATAGAATTTTGTCTAACCTTTCCTTTCTTTACTTTTCTGATACATCAGGTAAAACAGAAGTAGGTTTGTATTCGTCACAAACAAAATAAGATATAAAAAAAATTTGATTTTTATACACAGAATCAAGTGGCACGCGGCGTTGCTTAGGCTACCATTGAATTTAGTGATCAATGCTCTCAAATAAAAAAGTTACTTGTATCAATTTTGTCGTTAAATATATTACAGAAAGTTTTTTTTGGGTACGCCACAATCATCTGACCACACATTGATCATTGTTCATTAGTCAAGAAATGAGAATTATTAAATATTTAGGAGGCTCACATGGGTACACCAGTTTCTTAAATTTTAAATAATGTTCGTTTCTAAACTGTTTTTTTTGTTAGCCAGATCCATCCCAGGCCAACTTTGACAATTTTACCTAAAATTTTTAGAGGTTTAATCATACAAGGCTAAAAATCTTGTCTTTAAATTTTTTTACCTAATTATACGATTAAAATAAATATCAATTTTAAACACCTTATCCGGTTTTCGTTCTGATCTAATCTAAACTACTAATTAATTTATTTAGAATTTATAAAATTCTAAAATTATTTCCGACTTTTTTTCAGTGTAGACATTTTTTTAAATTTAATTCGAGGTGAAGAGGGAACCATACACCGATTCAAACTAAAAAGTGCAATTTTAGAGCAGAAATATCGGAAAAATGTAATTTTCCAACAGCTGTTTTTCAAAATTTTGAAAAATCATTTTTTACTTTACGTGCATTTTTAATAGAAAATTTAATTAATCATTAATCATTATATTATAATAAAAGAATTATTACAACCATCTGACGACTTGCAATAAAAGCGAAACATATGTCGTGAGATCATTCAATCTCGGTGTTAAATTTTAAAAAAAGTCAGCATTATATGATTTCCCATTTAAGTTGTTCAAGTCAAAAATTTTATATTAAAAAATTTATAATAGAAAACAAATTTTGTCGAGTTTCGAGCAGTTCCGTCTTTTTCTCCGGCCTAACCGGTGCGTCGAAATGGCTTAAGGCGGCTCTGGTTTCGAGTATAATTGAACATAATATCGAACAAAAATAGAAAATCATCAATCTATCGCAATACGTAGGTACTATACTCTATTCATTTAGCACATGCAGCTGATGTAAACAATGATCGCTGATGATATCCACATGCTTCCTTTATATTCAATTGCGATTGGATGCTCATAAGGCCAAGACAACCCTATATACCGTCCGTACTTACAGTTTTTCATTGTAAGTAGATGCATATAATTTTCACACGGCGTTTGAATTTATAAAAATGCAAGACAACCTAGATTAGTCCCTCTCTGTCAAGCTCCTCCCCGTAAATCACGTGCAAACTGCATGTATTTGTTATTGTCCACTGCATGTGCTAAATGAATCGAGTATATCTGGAAAGCCCGTCCGTGGACGGGCAGCTAGACGGTGGATCTCTTTTTTAGCGGTATAATATCGTCGCTGTCAAGTCAAAATCTGCTATGAGGAGAAATGCAAATTTTACAGGAGGTAGAAATAAAAGCAGAAATTTTTTACGTCTACTCACATAACAGATTTTTACAACTCGATTTTCAGCGGTTTTTGAATAAATTCACATAACCGATTTTGTGGGAATGTACAGCTTGTTAAAATCTACCATGTAAGTATAAAATGTAAAAATTTGAAAATCTACCCCTAGCAGATTTTGACTTGACAGCGACGATATTAAACATTTAATTTCGTTTCCCGCTACTGGGTGATTCCCCGTTTTTCTATATTTTCAAACTAACTCAAAAAGTTGCTGCTAAACTTGATGTGCCGACGGGCAATTAAAATTTATTTTTTAATAATTTAAAAATAAGTAAATAAATTTTTGAAATTCCAATTTTCTTTAGCCGAACGTTTTAATTTCCCTCACTTTTGAACAAAAACAAAAAAGTTCCAGCATTTTCTGACGAAATTGATATAATTATTATTCCGACTTCTGTAGGTAACTAGGTATTCTAGAAGAGTGGGAATTTTATTATATGTACTGGAGGGTGTTCACCCCCAGGCCCCCCGGTTTACTCTTTTGGCAGTTAACTTTCAAAGTAACGCAAAAGTTGCTGCTAAACTACGAGCAGTAGTTTAAATAAATATTTTCCCAAGTTTTAATATTCTCTAGCCGGAGGTTTAAATTTCTCTCACTTTTGCTTAAAAATTCAAATTTCCCGGTTTTTCCTGGCGAAATTTGAAAAATTATAAATTCCCTATCTTCTCTAAGTATTCTAAAAGAGTGGAAATCCTGTGATATATACTGGAGGGTGTTCCACACCCCCCAGACCCTCCGGTTTACTTTTAATTTATTTATAATAATTATAAAAATATAAAGTCAAAATTGTAAACCGGGGGGTCTGGGGGGTGTGGAACACCCTCCAGTATATATCACAGGATTTCCACTCTTTTAGAGTGGAACACCCTCCAGTACATATCGCAGGATATGTTGACCCCCCAGAACCCCCGTTTACATTTTTTACTAAACTTTTGACAGTTAATTTTCAAAGTAACGCAAAAGTTGCTGTTACAACTACGACGGCCGCATTTTCACTTGTTTTGCTGTGTGGACGGCAGTTTTTTGCATGCAGTTGTTTTGCGTCTGTACGGCAAATTGATTTTTTAAATTTGTCTGAAATATATGACATTAGTCCATGGAGCATGAATAACTCGATGTCACATATATCGGTCAGCCGTCCGTGTGCCAAATTTGTATGTGGCAGATATATCGGTCATCCGTACTGAATAGGTTAAATGGGTGTTTTAAGCTAAGGTTTAAACTTCCCTAACTTTTGCTGAAAAATTCAAATTTCCCGGTTTTTCCTGGCAAAATTTGTAAAATTATAAATTCTGTATGTTCTCCAAATTCTGCGATATGTACTGGAGGGTGTTCCACACCCCCAAACCCCCCGGTTTACAATGTTGACTTTATATTTTTATAATTATTACGATAAATTAAATTAATTATAAATAAATTAAAAGTAAACCGGGGCTTTGGAACACCGTCCAGTACATATCGCAGGATATCCACTCATTTAGAATATTGGGCAAATATTTTTAATCCTAATCTTAGTTTAATATATTTTTCGGTTAGTAAAAAAAATCGACCAATCAAGTGTTTTCTTTTTCATTAAAAAATGACATGCTGTAACAGGAGCAGCAGCTGGAAATTTATATATGTATTAAGATATTTGTGAATCTATACCCTCAACAGCTGCGACTTACTGGAATAACATGTTATGGGCCCAGGTCAGCCAAACGTTGAGAGCAGCTCCTGTATAATTTATTATATTATTCGAAGTAAAAACAATCAATAATAGAGAACATGAAAATAAATCATGCTAACTGGGTTTCGAGGAAACAAAATGTGGGTTTAAATCCAGGGTCTGGGAGGTAAGGAATCCTTCTAAAACACTGAGCTCTTTATTCATTCAAGATTAAGATTATAAATAAGCAAAAAATTGATACCAAAATTGCATTAGCTGTCTAGATTTGTCCCCTTGAAAAATTTGTACGACATAAATGCATTGTTAAATGTCAGAAAAAGTTCCTAAATATTCTTAATCCATTTCCTCATTCTTTTCCAGAAAAACAATAAATTCCTCAGGTGGTCACTCCCACGGTAAGGGGGCGTCCATTAATTACGTGAGACTTTCAGGGGGAGGAGGGGGTCGAGTAGAATCTCGCACAATCTCATGTGGGGGAGAGCGGGGTCTCGTCAAATATCACGGAATTTTTTGGTCTTAATTAGTCTTAAATAAAAATAATTAAGCAAATTCTGTTTTTTACATAAATCCAACTTAATCAAGCCCATATTAATGTATTTACACTAAAAATACGCATTTTAAAAAATCTCACGTGAGATTAGCAGGGGAGAGAGGGGGTCGAGCCAAATCTCATCAGGGGAGGA
Source organism: Cantharis nigra (assembly GCA_958510845.1). Lineage (NCBI taxonomy): Eukaryota > Metazoa > Arthropoda > Insecta > Coleoptera > Cantharidae > Cantharis > Cantharis nigra. The sequence continues at coordinate 43,095,371 of OY294030.1, read as the reverse complement.
GGGGATGTCTAAAAATCGTCAAATTCGCCTCACGTAATTAATGGACGTCCCCTAAAATCCTTCCAAGTTCAACAAATTTTCCAAATCAAATTCCCTGACTTTTCCAGATTTCCCGACAAAAAATAAAAAATATTCCACACATTTCGATAAATATTTAATTTTAAAATTTAACAACAAATTTATTTTAAAATTTAAAATAAAATTGTTTTCCCTTACTGAAAATTTAATTTCTCTCACTTGGCACTAAAAATGAGAAATTCCCCGACTTCCTCGACAAAATTAGGAAAACCTTAAATTCCCTGACTTTTCCAGATTTTCAAGACGAGTGGACCCTGTTCAAGTCATCTAAAATAAATCCCCCATCCCCTTGTTTAGTTTTCCAGGTGGGCCGGTACAAAACACAACTTCTCTAATCCAATCCTGATCCTGTTTTAACCTGAGAAATTTCCTCCGATTTCCTTGTAAAATGGTAGAAGCAAAATAGATTTCTTCGGATATCCTCAGATTTCGTCGGCGATTCTCCCTTCAGTATTTATTTGTTTATTCAAAATTACAGTAAAAAGGGAAATCTGAGGAAATCCGAGAAAATTTTGAAGAAATCTTAGCTTGTAAAGCTCAACTTTTTCGCAAGGAAATCTGGACAAATCGTTCAAAATTCTCGAAAAATAAATGTAGTTTACAAAAATTTGCCTTGTGACTCGGCCCCCGCTTTAACTGAAAACTTCCGTAACAAACTTAATGTGACATCTTATATTACCTGAACTGGTAACTGAATTAAAATAGCAAATAAATCCCAGAATTCTGGAAAGTGTTTCAATTTTCCTCATCGGTTTAAGCGACTTTTAGCAGCTATATTAACAAAATGGCGGCCAAATTAAGTGTCTCCCGAATCGGTAACTTTCCGGAAGTTACATGGCAGTTTTCCCCAAAATAAATATTTTTTGATTTGACCCCTCATTTCATCTTGTAACGAAATTTGATGTATTAGGTAGTACAGAAATCCGATTTGACATAGATGACCACCTCCAGGTTCAGATTAAATCAAAGTTTAGGAAATGAGGGGGAAATTTCAAGTTCAGTTGTAACATTAAAATGTTAAACTTACTAATTAAATGCAGTGTAATAGCAATGAATATTAAATACAAAATTATGAATTTTTTGTAATTTTGACGTCCATATTGGATTTTATTGATTTAAAATTTACAAAAAATAATCTTTATTAGTTCAAAGTTAACAAGCGAGATTCTGTTAAATAAAAAAAATTGTTTGTCTATAGGCGCGCAATGTAAACATCGTGGTTACATTAATTTCATCTCTTGTTCTTGGTTAGTGTACACATCCATCTGATAATCACAAAAAATATTATTGGATTCGATGATGCGAATAAATTAAGAACAGAGGCGGATTAACCAGCAAATAAAGGGAGCTATCGCTCTGGGCGCCAAATGTATTTCAATTATTTGTTTATCTCAAAAAGGGACCTGGTGCGAAGAATTCCGTTTTTGGATCATGTTAAAAAAGGCAAATAAATTCGAGAGAAGGGGCGCAAATTTTAGTTCAGCTTGGGGCGCAATATACCCTTGATCCGCCTCTGATCCAAGAACCTAATTATCTATAACATTGCCATTATTTGATAAAATATTGAAATTGGAGGCAAAAAGTTGCCGAAGGTTTTTTTAAAGCAAACTATTGATTAATCAACAAAAAAATAATGTAAATTTCGAGTTTTACGTGGACTTGGGTAACCTTCTGTCATAACGAGGCTCACTTACGATGAAAAACTGAGAATGAAATTATGGAATGTGTCCATGAGTGATGGAATGTGCTGTAACTTCACCTGTCCATAAAACCAGAGCATCGGTCAGATTCCAAATACATCAACTTGATAACGAGTTCTAAAACGTAACTGTTGTTGGCAGATTCTATAATTTTGCACTTGTAATGAATGATACCGAAGTCAAACGAAAATATTTCACCTCGCATGAGCAAAAAATTCCAAAAGTAAGATTTTTAATTTTTTCGGTTTCGGTAATTCCCACACCCACACATAACATTTTTTTTGATAATTATGATTGAAACCAATAAAAAAATTAATGGAAGAGAAAAATTGAATGAAATGGCGACTTTGCACCCCACGTGCAATTTGCTCTCACGAGAACATCCTGATTGGTATTTTGAAGATTATTATTTCCATCGGCAGTGAAAACAGATTGAATTGAAAGCAACCCTTCGTCTCCCTTTAACGTGGTAACAATTTAAATGGATTTTGCTTACGCAACAAAACCAAACGCCGCAGCTCTTCTTTTAATTTGAAAATACAATAGAAAATTCGCATAAAGAGAAAAATCACGACGGTATTGATTGTATCCGCAGCGAGGTTTGCTTGGGAGTTAAACGGATGTGTATGTGCGTGCATGCTAATGGTGAGTTTTTAATCGACAGTTTACTCTTCCACAAGTTGCATTGCATTCTACATTGTGGGAACATTAAGTTGACGTTAAAATCCTGACCTCGCGAAAATTACGCAGTTGCCAGGGTCAGTAACGACAACGAAAATAAAAAGAATCCGGTTATCATTTTGCCACGTCCAGTATACGCGTCGAGCACAATAACTATACAGTCTGGAATATATTTTTGCATAATAACATCCAACGAAATTGAGTACCACATTTCCGGTCTCGAAATTTGATACAAGATCCAACGTCTTCCACGGCGCGTTACTCAACAATGTTCCGATCCTAATTACTAGATGAATAAAATTATCATACCAAATTTTACATTACGAATTAGTATTTGGCTTTCCGAATTAACTAAAACTGCCAATTAGTATTTTTCAACAAAAATTTACTCGGCAGTTTTTTAAACCCGTTATCCCGGTTTCGCCCACCTCCACAACTTCAAACAACCCCCTAACCTCCCGGAGAATCTTACCCAAATCAAAAATAAGCCAGAAACGGTCGTTACGTGACGTTTCGCTATTTAACAAACCCCTTTTTGTAAAACCAAATCGGATGGGATTAGCAATTTAAGTTGTGTTGGTTGGCAAAGAATTGCAGCAAAAGCCGGCTCAGCTCGCATTGTGACGTAACGGCTGCAATGTGAGAGTTCTGCAGATCTCGGGGTGGTCGATCAATTGGCCTTGACCGGGGCTTCCGCTGCGAACAGCTCACTGACCCGGTAACGTTGCCCATGCATTCCAAACCACAAGATATTAGATAGTTTCTAGATATTTCCAATGATTACCAGAAGAAATTAACGTCCAGATACTCGACCCTTCGCCACTTTTCTTTTTGGTAAACAAGATTCCGACAATTTTTGTTTGTGCAATTTCTAATCGCGTGAAGGTGGAAGAGGAAGACGGAGAGATACCTATTTACGGAAGCCCATTACATAAATGTACATAATAACTGCGTAGAGTGCACAAGCAAGCATCTCTCAAAGGTTACTACTCTAAATATGTAAGTGAGAAAACCAAGTAGTAACATCATAAATCATAAAATAAGATTAGTGCAAGTACTTTGTAAAACTTGCTCATCTAATGACCATAATCAACTATCTTCACACAATTTTCGGTTTGTTTGCTAATTATCTCAATTTATAAATTATTTCTCCAAGTGGGCACTTGGTTCAGTTTTGAAAACTCATGCAGGTACCATACAATTTGCCAAGCGCAGCATGCGCACCTCCATTTTCTTTTTAAAATTGGAATAAAAAAAAATTTCCCAAGTTGTTTGTTACCTAACAACTTATTAGCCGCAACGATAATTCCCAAATACGCCACATAATACAATCAATATCCAACTTGTGCGCACAAAAAATCTTACACAACGGAATAATAGAAACCAGAATTCGTTTGAAAATCACTTCCATCACCGAATAAAAGAAAAGACTGTTTTAAAAACTGTCCATACCAGAAAAATACTAGGTTATCGCCAAAGGCGAGATGAAACGAAAATTTGCGTTTTCCTAATCTAGTTTCACAGAAATATGATACAACATCATATTAGTCGGAAACCACATGCTATCGTCGTGAACTCGAAAGTGCATGCACAACCCTTGCATTTTCCTGCACAAAGAATAATATGCAGTTCAGCCATTCGCGAAATGTTTATGGGCCCTGAGTCACCTCACAATGCAGCAACAAACTAATAACCAAGTTGCGAGAAAAACCATAAATTCAATTTCTTCTAGAAATTTTTGGATACATTTTATTATGTATTCCTTTAAAAAAAAATGAATGTGTCTGGAAGTTAAAACACAGAGGATGGAGGATGGGACGAACTTAATGATAAAAGAGAGTCTAAATAAATATAAATCTTTTTTTGTAAAAAATAAAAATCCTTTGTATATCGAATGTTAAAAAAACTTTTCTTCGCTATCGAACGTCATTAGTTTTGTTTACAATCTTTCATTCTTAATTTAAGAAGCGCGGAATTTTAGAAAATATTTCAACAAAAATACGTTTCATGTTACTCGAGTTTTTTCAAATGAAACAATCAAGTTAAAAATTAATATCTAGAGAATATGCCTGCTGGGACTTCTCCTACCCACGGGCATTCATAGAATTTTTACAAAAAAATAGAAAGGGAATAAACTCAAAATTGAAATATTACATGTGAAAAATAAAAATGTTCTCAGAAATTCGTACCTGTGCAAACATGGCAACCTAAATTACTCTACGGAAGTCAAAATTGCAAAAAAAAATGAAATAATTCAATATAACCTTGATGGACATCGCTTTTAAGTCGCTCGACTTAATTCTTACGGCTGGTCGCATCTGGGGACCCCTGACTATTTTTGGTGGATTTAAAAACTTCCAAATGATTTTCTGAATCGCTTTTGTAGTAATACTTATTAGACATTTTTTATTGCAAATTTCATTTCCTTCATTTTTGTTTATATACATTTTTCGATTTCGTCGCACCGTTTCCGAGTTACAATGACGTAAAAGAAAGTCACTCTATAAAATACAAAAAATATTTTCATCTGTAACTCAGAAACGGTGCAACAAAACAGAAAAATTAATAAGCATTTTTTCTTGTAAATTTCATTCCCTACAATTTTGTTCATAAACATTTTTCTATTTTGTTGCACCGTTTTTGAGATACAGATGACAATATTTTTTGTATTTTACGGTTTTACATTTTAAAAAAATGTATATGAACAAAAATGAAGTTAATGAAATTTGTGACAAAAAATGTTTAATAAGTGTTGCCGTGAAAGCGATTTTTATGTGTCAAAAAGCCCTCAAAAGGTACAATTTGAGACATTCTTGAATAACTGTACTTAATTATAATTTGTATCGTTTCCGAATGCTTATTTAAATAAAATGCTTTTAAATTATTATGATTATTAAATTAAAGGTTAGTCTTAAAAGGACCCGTTCAATAGGATATATCAGCCTCGCACTCTACCACAATGTTTCTATTTGAATACTCAAAACAACAAACCAATTTTGTTTTATTTAAATAGTAAACTGTTTTTGGTGAAACAAAATTTTGTATAATTTTGATTTAATCAAATATATTTTAATTAAATTAAACAGTAATGCCCGAATTAATAGTCACGGATTAATCCGAGATTCAAGATTTACCAATGAGATCACTGGAATTTTTAAATTCAAGCGATCTCATTGGTAAAATCTTGGATTATCTTGAATCTCGAATTAATCCAAGATCCAAAATCTCATTGGTAAATCTTGAATCTCGGATTAATCCGTGACTATTAATACGGGCATAAGTATATTAATTCGTCATAACTTCCCCGATCTCAAAATTGAATGAGTTTTCTTGTTTTGCCCTCTTACAAAGTTTTATACAACACAAATGCATTGTTGAATGACTTGAAAATGTCAAACAACAACAAATTTTGAAATATTCTGTACTAAAAAGCTCCAAAAGAAACAAAAAGTTTGAGACAGCACAAAATTTAAATTGTTACAGATCAATCCGATATAATCAAAATTTGAACAAAATTCTAAACAGATTATTAAAAACTAGCTGGAAAGTCCGTCCGCGGAGGATCTCCATTTTAGCGGTATAATATTTAAACATTTAATTTCGTTTCCCGCTACTGGGGGATTCCCCGCTCTTCTATATTTTCAAAGTAATGCAAAAAGTTGCTGCTAAATTAATTTTGTTTATAATATTTTATTTTTGATTAGAATATCAAATTCTAATTTTCTTTAGCCGAACGTTTTAATTTCCCTCACTTTTGCTCAAAAACAAAAAATTTCTCAGCTTTTCTGACGAAATTTGTATAGGTAATTTATTCTGTCTTCTGTATAGGTACTATTCTAGAAGAATGGGAATTTTATTAAAATATGTACTGGAGCACTGGAGGGTGTTCACCACCCAAAATACAGATTTTTAAACTAACAACTTCTATTCTTTACGTTATTTACTTGAAGAAGAGAATTTTGATTTTAACTTAAAGTACAGTTGCTGCTAAACTCTGTGGGCAGTAAGACACTTAAATAAATGTTTTTCCAAGTTTCAATATTCTCTAGCCAAAAGTTTAAATCTCCCTAACTTTTGTTTAAAAATTCGAATTTCCCGGTTTTTCCTGGCGAAATTTGAAAAATTATAAATTCCCTATCCTGCGATATGTACTGGAGGGTGTTCCACACCCCCCAGACCCCCCGGTTTACAATTTTGACTTTATATTTTTATAATTAACTTTCAAAGTAATACAGAAAGTTGCTGCTAAACTCTGTGATCAGTAAAGTAATTAAATAAATATGCTTTCCAAGTTTTAATTTTTTCTAACCGAAGGTTAAATTTCCCTTATTTTAACTTAAAAATTCTAATTTCGCGGTTTAGATTAATATTGAACAAATATGTTTAGTCCTAACTTGACTTTAATATATTTTTTGGTTGGTAAAAAATCGACCAATCAGAGTGTTCCTTTTTTTAAAAAACTATTAATATCAAATCTTTAATGTTCCTTTTTAGATAAATAGATTAGGATATCTGGATATCCCGAAGAAGGTGAAGATTTTTAACTTCAATATAACAAACGAATTATTCCCCACCAACATTAACGATCTAGTGGTCTAGAACTGGAAGTACCCCAAAAGACCCTATCTCATATGCTTTCTATAATCATTTGAATCTCTGTTCATCCTTTTCCGTCCCTTGCAGAACAATCAATACGGTTGCTTAATCCGGATTGGGAATGCCTGTAACCCTGTTTTTAATAGTTGATGGCGGCAATCATCAACCCAGGGGGACCGCCGGCTTTACGTGCCCTCCGAAGCACGGAGACGGTCATATTATGAAAGTTTTAGCCTCTCCCCGGATTCTAACCCACCAAGGTAATGAATAATATACTGAAAATGTGGTATTTAGCAGATAAATCGAAAATTCACTGCGCACCAAGTTTACATTTGACCAATAGAAATTATAACGGGTAAATATATCCCTTGCCAATTTTGATTTTTAATTATAAAAATTTGAACTAATCTTTTACGTTCAATATTTGTTTATAGTTAAGTTACGGTATGTGCTGATGAGAACATAAGCTGAAACCGGTTCATTAACCAATATAATATTTCAAAGAAAGTGTTTTTTAATTGTGATTTGTCCTCAAATGTGATTTGTTAGATTTTATTGAGTGCTAACTTAACATACCAACTAAATAAGCTATTAAAATAAATCAAAAACCAATTGCTAGCACATTCAAACAAAGGTGAGTTCTTTTTGGGTTTGGAAAATAAGAAGTTTTAGTAACTAAATTATTTATCAGTTCGGGCACAACTTATGGACGCCCACGACCTAAACTTCAAAGAAACAGTGGTTTTTACCCTTAACTTAAATTTGAAATAAATTTGCTAGTTGAATTGTAAATTTCTCGAAAAAAAAAACACCGAACTTAAAGCTAATAAACAAATATAGCGCCGGTAGGCACAAATCAAGATTAACATTGCTCCTGGGAAGTTATTGTACAAACAATTGTTAATCAAGGAATATAATTAATATTCCAAACTGTTTACTGATGACTAGATATCTAGAGATATTTTCAGCTAATCTGCAACTGACGCGCACGAATAGATTCACCAGCTCGTTCCAGACGAGAGGAGGCCTGTTGTTCACTGTATATAAATATTTCGTATGTTTGAAGGTAAATCAAATTAATGACTGTAACGACAGTCAATTTTTCTTTTCTAATGACCAAAGGGCTATATTCACACAAGTGGATTAAAAGTTAATTAATCGGTTTGCTCTTCTTCGCTTTTATATATTCTCACGTTTCCCATATTTGTTGTATGCGCACTCGGGAATTAAGTGCGCACTTGAAATTCCGCAAACTCTAAAAATCGATTGTGATAATTAATTTTGTAAACTTAAAAGTGAAGCTCGGCAAGTTATCGTTTAATTAAGGGCCGGTTTATCGCGTACAACGAAAATAGCAATCGGTATAAAATAAAATCGTCATTTGTAATAATAAATTTTTTTAACCTTGTTAACATTTTAAATCCACCCAAACAAACTTTTAATATTCGAATTTTGCTAGGAATAAGTTTATTTAATGGTAATCTATGTATACGACGTCTAGAAAAACAAATTGATGTCTCGATTTCTTATACTCGTTTCATAATAATGTATAGATAATTCGGTACCGTAAAATAGAAAACAAATTTGTTGATTTAAAAATAAAAAAATTTTAATTTTTAAGCTATTCACCTTTTTTCCTACTTAATTAAACAAGATTACGGGCACTTTTTCCATAAATTACTTTGATGTTATAAATTAAAATGTGAATTTATCATATTGAAATAAAAATGGTAGTTAAATTTGAAAAGGAAAGCTTTACAACAATTTTAGGTGTTAACAGCTCAAAATTTTAACAAAAATATTGGGTCAAGATGACTCAGACGCGATTTAAATAAATGAATTTAAAATGTTAGTCTGCAATTTGTAACAAATCGAATTAAATAAATTAAAGGAGGAAAATTCGATAAGCGGTCCGACTTTTTGAAATTGAATAAGAAAAAAATATGTTGGTGCAATGGAAATAATTATAATTTTGGTAATTATATTTACTATAATTAGGGAATGCCTGTAACCCTGTTTTTAATAGTTGATGGAGGCGAACATCAACCCAGGGGGACCGCCGGCTTTACGTGCCCTCCGAAGCACGGAAACGGTCATAATGAACGCTTTTTTACTATATATTAATAGGTAATTATCCAATTTTAATTTTAATACAAAAATATTATCTGTAGAAATAAAATTTTAAAAAAAGTCACGAACTGTTGATAAGTATTATGAAGTTGGAAATGTAATTTATACCTTTTGAGTTTTACATTAAAAAGTTGTTAATGATTTTTGTTCAAAATTGTTTCAAGTCTACACAAAATCTATATAAATTTCATATTTAAAAATTTACATTACTTAAATTAAAAATGTTTATAACAAACTTTTACGTGGGCTTCTGTTAACAACATATCATAAATTTATTTTAAATTATATTAAGTTAATTATAGCCGAATTTAACCCAAAAAAAGAACCCTGCCAATCCACCCGAAATTTGACAGTTGTACGACATAAACACACAATTTTAATGTTTATATTTGTCATTTACACCATAAACTACCATAATTTCATTAGAAAATTTTTGAATCCTGCTATTCCCCAGTTGCACTACTTGATGGCAACTGTGGTCGGCTCCGCCTCTTTAAAAACAGTGGCGAAATTATTTACGTGGAGTACACCCGCACTGTCAACAGAATGGAGCTAACTCCGCTAACTAGATACCTATACTGCAATACCGGTAACTGATCCTCGATTTTTAGATTCTAATCTCAATAATTCTGTTTTAAATTAATACAAATAACACTAGCTAGGGGAAAGCTTTCCCTCATACCAGACTTATACTTCAATAGATTATACCAGCGGTCTCCAAACTTTTTAGCCTAAGGGCAGACTGATTGCTCCACAATGCCCCGAGAGAGGCTAACGAAAAAATTCGAACCTTCCTATATTAATAATGTAAATTGCACATTTTGAAACCGTTTTTCGACATAAAATCGTTTTTACAGCAAAACTTTTTAGACATTTTATGTTAAAAGTTTTATTGTCTTCAATTTTGTACCTTTACATTTTTCAATTTTGTTGCCTTGTTTTTGACTGGCAGCGACTTAAACAAGACTCTGTAAAACACAAAAAATATCGTCATCTATGTATATCTCGGAAACGGTGCGACAAAATAGAAAAATGCTCATGAACAAAAATGTAGAGAATCATGTTGTCAAGAAAAAATTCCTATTAATTTTTTTATTTCGTCGTACCGTTACCGAGATATAGCTGACAATATTTTTTGTGTTTTACGGTCTTGTTTAAGTCGCTGTTAGTCAAAAACGGGGCGACAAAATTGAAAAATGTATAGATACAAATTTGAAAACAATGAAATTTTTAACAAAAAATGTCTAAAAAGTTTTGCTGTAAATGCGATTTTTGTATGTCAAAAAATAGTTTCAAAATGTGTAATTTACATTGTTAACATAGGACACATCAGGTTCGCTCAAGCGGGCCGTATTATGGTGCTCGCGGGCCGGATTTGGGGACCCCTGGATTATACTGCAGCCCAGGAAGAAGATACAAAATAAACAAATAATAACAGTGAATGAACCACAGCTAGAGGATGATTATTTGTTGTCCCTAGAACAGATATGCTTATGAAAACTTAATATTTCCAATTCTAATCTCATCATGCGTAAACGTACACTAATGCGTACGCAATATGCAGGTTGGCCTAGAATGTGTATCTATCGCTTTGCGAGATGTTTATGACTAAGATCGGATTCTAGGCAACAGGAAATGTGATATTTAGTATGTGGCATATAATTTATAATATGTATATAATATCTTGTTTATGCATAAATTGTATTCCGCATACCAGATATCGGGTTCCGTATTGCCTAGAATCCGATCCCTATTTATGACAAGCTGAGTTTGTCAATTGCAGTATGGCCGTGATAAAAATAATTGCTGTTCTTGCAGCAGTTTGAATCTTCCGTAACTGATTTTATTAAATACGAATTTTTCGTTCTTTTCAATTTTAAAGGTCTGCGGTGCTTTTACTGGCCAAGTATTGCCCCCCAGGTGGGTCCAGCGCCCATGCAGCCTCTCCGTGGTTCGGATTCCACGTAAAATCCTAGGTCCCGTCCTATGCCTTGACTTACTAGGTGTTGCACTTGTCAGCATTTGAAGACAGAAGATCTGTTCCCTAGAGAGTAACATACAAGGCAAATCAAATTCAGGCCTTAAATTTTTATAATTTGTCCTCGACTACCACAAATTGCATTAGAAAATTCTGAAATTTGTGAATGCATTTGCGTGCTATTCCCAGCCAAGTGCAATACTCCCTTTTGCGTCTGGTGGAAACTCTGGTAACCCTAATTGCAGTACAGGTACCTAGTTAGAAAAATTATTTTCATACTTTTTCAAGTTTATTTTTAGCGTTTACTTTGATGTATGGGGTTTTCATAATGTAATTATTTTTTATTTTATCGATTTTCACATGAACGGACATTGAACTCATTTGTCTCGTTAGTTTTATCCCGCTGAACAAATCTTGTACACCAGTTCTCATTTTTAAACTGTAGGTCCCCTATGTATATTTCCTACACCATCATAGGTTACAGGATCCGTTCCTTCCAAATTCAAATTAACTAAGCGATGGAATATGTTCAAAAATTTCCGAAAAGTGTACAAGTAATTTTTAAGGGCGACCGGTATTTTAACAATACCTGGATAATTCCCTGGGAATTTCTCCTCTTTATGAGAGTTTTTGTTGCTGCAAATATAAATAGTACCGGGTATTCTCCAATGAATGCCCTTAGAATATATTTGACTGACTTACGCAAACAATTGGATTGTTTTCGTAATTAAAATAAATTAGTTATGAAGTAATTAATTTAGCAATCGTTAACCTGAGCAATTTTTCCGGGGCGCAAAAGTTGAGCCCATCCCACGCTTCCTCCGGCCTCGAATAAATGAAAAAAACTTGATTTGAAATAAAGATCGATTGATAATGAATTTAAGATTTTGTGTGCTTGGCATCAAATTAAGAATAAATAAGTTGGTTTGTAGAAATGTGCGAAGACCAATAAAACAGAAAATTAATCTTAGAGAGAAGAATTTATTAGAAAGCAGTCGGGTAAGGGATTATTATGCATTCACGTCAAGAAATTACTTCCGGCATCTCGTAAATCAATAGCTCTTAATATTTAAAATACTCTGGAATAAATAAAATAACCTAATTCGCAATAAAATATAGAGACGTAAACACCGCAAATCTCGAAAATTAATTAACCAAATAAATAAACAATGTCAACGAGCGAATCTCGGGGACGACGGTTATTTGTTTATTTCCGGAAAAAGTAAGTAGCGCCGATTTTAAACATCGAGATGCGATTAATAATATTGACTTTAAAACTGAAATTGAATTTTAGGATTTTTTTTTAATTTTGAACGCCGACCGAATCGTGTTTTCGTAATGACAGCTGATAACGGCGGGCGAATGAGAAAAAAAGTGGTAAAAACGAAAACGTTATCGAGTAAAAAATTCGAATGATAAATTGAAAGCGGAAATTAAACAATCGATGTAGGAATTTGGTGCGAAAATCTTGCAAGAAGTCAACAACACTCTCCGCCATGTTGGTAAGATTGGTGTGTATACAAACCAACAGCGAAAATTTCGCGTGGTTTTTATTTAAAAAAAATAGAATAAAAGCCACCAACCTGCTGCAGGGCCAATACAAAATCCTATTGTAAACACAACGCTGAATTGAAATATTCGTACCGCCATATATGTGTAATCATTTGGACGCGAATAATTTAAAACTCACACCGTTCGTCACTCACCACTCACGTTACATTACTAGCATTACAAGTTCGCAACATTTCCCTTCTCGTACGAGTGGATGGGAACACGTCGTGACCTGCCCACCATTCACCATTTCGAATACACACATACGCTGTCATGCGCAACTATTATTTACTTTTAATAAAAAAATTCAATAAAAACCCCGAAAAGTGCGCGCTATATATTTTGCAAACATTTATTACACTTTCGACGCCTCCTTCGATAATAATTAACCCGCACTGCACTCCGTAATTACTAATAACCAAAATTAAAATTCCACATTTACATAACCATCGTGCACCCGCTGGCAGTTGACAAACATTTCAAATTATCAACAATTAACCAAAATTAGTAACAACAATAATAACCTTGATCTTTCAAATTTTGACAAATTAATTATTACTGTCAACATTTTGTTTTATTATTTAAAACAATACAACTATTTTTAGGTTACATTTTCAAGCTTTGCTTTTGTTTGTTATTACATGTGCGATTAGTTTGTTATTCTCGCAATTTGCTTGTCAACCTATCCGACGTGTCGGCGCTAATATTTAAAATGTAATTAAATTTTTATTGGGAAGGTACGCCAGAAGTAAAATGCACTTTTCTCAAGAATTTATTTATTTTAATCCATCCTATTACGATTAACAAATAATTTCTGCGTTATAATGAAACAAAAACTTACAATCTGAAAAATTAAAGTTTCAATTTTCCGGCTCCCAAAATCCAGTATAAATTGGAAACACTGCTATAATTCTAATTTTCAACTGTAAAAAAAAGAAGCAAGATTAATAACGAAAATTCCAATAACCCAGAAAAACACCTGCAATAAAAACTCATACAAAAACATAATAAAATTGAACTTGACCTAAAAATAGGAATTATGAATTCAATAAAATTTATTTTATGACAATATAATTAAGAACTCGGGAGACCAAATTTAAAAAATTTACAATAAACAAGCAAAACAGTTCCCATTAAACTCGGGAGCTTATCAGACATTTAATTTCCTTTTATCTTTTCTTCTTGGGAGTCAAACTGCGCGATTTACTGCTGGAACTGCTACTACTTGTACTCGGCCTGCGCTTCTTACGTGCCATGTAAGCTTTCTTGGATTTTCTAAAGCATTCTTAGATTACTTCAAGTTAATATTAAAATTACGACAGCCTACCTAGGTGACGAATCGGAAGAGCTACTGTCGCTCGACGAGCTGCTATCGCTACTGGAACTTGGAACTCGTCGTTTCTTCAACGGTTTCTTGTCCAATTCTTGTAGAACCTTCACGGTTTTCAACAATTTCTCCTTCTCTATCGCATCCCGCTTCGCTTTCTTAGCTTTATCCAACATCAGCGCCTCTTCTTTAGCTTTACGCTGCTTTTCTTCAACCAAAATCTAAACAACAATTAATAAAAATCTTTTGATTAATTTCTAAAAATGTCACCTTCTCTTTATCCTCCTCGTTTTTCTTCTTTTTCATTTCCAACAGTTCCAGTTCCATTTTCTTCTTCAAAAGCAAAATTTGTTCCGCTCGTCGCTTAAACTTTTCCACTTCAATCTCGCTTTTATGTTCTGCAACAACAGGAATTACAGCTTTCGGCGATTGGTTTCGATCCTTCCTTTTATCATCTTCACTTTCGGAATTACGTTTCTGCTCCTTCCTATCCCTGCTTCGCGACTGTGATCGTCTATCACGCGAATGAGAACGTCTACGATCACGCGACCTTGAACGTCTAGACGACCTGTACCTATGATCACTTCGGTGACGATCGTAACGCTCCACATCTCGCGGTCCACCTCTCGGTCGATCGCGATTATATCGCTTAAAATCGGAAGGTCGCCTGTTGTAGTCAAAGCGTCTTCGTTCGGGCCCTCGAAAACGATCGTTCCTATAATTATTGGCCGCTCCTCGATCGTAATTTTGGCGATTATCAGGTTTTTCTATTTCAAACTTGTTGCGTTCGCTACGCTTGTTATTATTACGATTCTCTCTTCCAATTTTGTTAATATCTCCGGCCGAATCGTCCAGTGAGTGCTTACGGCCCTGACCGGCCATTTCCATTAGTTTTAAGTTTAACTGTTGCTCTCCTTTCGAAACAAGCTCGGCGTTATTCAAATGTTCCTCACCTCTTTGTTGTTTTTTCTCGTAACCACTTATTTTGATATCGCCCGTGGGCGGATCCTCTCCAGTTTTAATTTGAACACCCAATGCCATCGCTAATACTTCCGATCGCTCGTTTTGAACCAAATGGTCTTGGTGTTTGTCCTTGCCATTTTCGATTTCGTCGCCATTTTCACGTTTATTACTCTTTTCAATCGGATTAAAGCTTCCAGGTAAGGGATACTGAACCAAACTAGGTACCTGTTTTCTCGAAACGTCTCGTTCCTCGTCTGATTGGTTTTCTTGTTCATAATCGAGCGCATTATAATCAATTTTACTTCGATCATTTTCTTTACCAGAGTTGTAACTGTCATCTAAATCTCTGCCTTTGTCTGATCTTATTTTATCTTCGTTCCATTTCTTCTCCTCTTCCCTTTGTTTTCGAGTTGCCTCCACTTTTTCGTAGTCACACAATTTAATTACTCTCGATTCTTCTTTTCTCCAATGAATCGGAGTTGCACTTCTTGACCTGCTTCTAGAAGGTGTTCGGTAGCGCTAAAAAAACAAGTCAGCTTTCGGATATGGTTGATAAAACTGAAGTAACTTACAAACACGCCCCTTCCTTTAATCACACGTCCACTTTTAGTGGTTGCCGGTAAACGTTCTCTACGGAAGTTCCCACCACCTCTTCGATCCCAATCGCCACGTCGATCACCGCCTCTCACATTTCTATCTCGATCGCGTCGATCGTCTATAAATTATTAAATTAACAACAAAAAAAAAAGGAAAAAGAAGAAACAAACCTCTTCCACGTTTGGAATCCTTTTTGTTGTTCTCCTTTTGTGGTCCACCTCGTAATAAAAATTTGTTAACAGGTACATCGGGAATTTCTTCGGGATCAATATTGGTGAGCGTAACCAACGGATGAGCTTCGTCCTCCTGTACTTCACCTTCCTCTATCGAATCTTCGTCATTCTTTTTACTAAAATCACGATAAAATTAAACCATCTAATTGGAAATCCTAGAAAATGATTTACAAGAAACTTACCCCTTTTTTTGCTTCTTTTCTTTTTTCTCCTTTTTGGCTTTCTTTTTAGCAGTCTTTTCTTCGGTGGACTCATCTTTACTTTTTTCCTCATCACTGGAAACCTTCTTCTTCTTCTTATCCTTCTTGACTGTAACATTTAAAATTTAATAATAACGAAAATAGATTTTTAGTTTATTTTTACCTTTGGTCTGTCTCACTAATTCGCCACACCTAGTGATCTTAGCATCTTGCAATGGTCGACTATTAGAATCTACGGGCAAAGCTTCAATTTGGCGCACCACGTCAATTCCACCAACGACACGTCCAAATACCACATGCACACTAAAAGGAAAACGTTAGCAACAAGGCCTACTAGAATTGGCAGTTATAACTTACTTGTCCAGATGAGGGGCCGGTTGAGTTGTACTATAACACAAAACATGACAAGAAATGATCAGTCAGCGAAGACCAGGCTAGTCGGGACAGACGCCGTGCTACAGAACAATAAAAGTCAATGTTCTGCAACACCTCTCTATTTTGCACACTTAACGCGTTACACCTTCTCTTAGCGATGTAGAAACTCATGTATAACAATCAAGTGCACAAATTTATAATTTAGATTTAAAAAGAAAGTAACCTACTGAACATACATCCTATGAATTGTACGATTTTACTTACAATCCTGGAAGAAATTAAAAAACTATTATTTTAACTCACATAAAAAACTGGGATCCATTGGTATCCTTTCCGCGATTTGCCATCGACAAGAGAAGCGGTTGGTCATGTTTCAGTTCAAAATTTTCATCTAAAAGCAGGTTTATAAAAAATGTCATAAAACAAGTGATCGCAAACCTTCGAAGGTTCCTCCATAGATCGATTCGCCCCCGGTTCCGTTACCGTTACTAAAATCTCCCCCTTGAATAATGAAATCCTTAACAACGCGATGAAAAATTACATCCTAGTAAAAAAAAGGCAAAGTCAAGTTTACTCGAGAGATTTATTCATCAGGCGTACCTTGTAATGAAGCAGCTTTTTCGTAGTCTTTCCCAGACCTTTATCTCCAGCACATAGAGCTCGAAAGTTTTCGCAAGTAATTGGAACGACATCGCAAAATAATTCGAAAACAACTCGGCCGGACTGCAACCCACCGATTGCTACGTCGAAGAAACAACGTACCCGTTCTGCTTTCTGATCGTCCGACATTTTGTTTACATTCAGAAATTAATAATTATAAATCTAATGAGCTTAACGAAAAATCGGCAAATAAATAATTAACTGGCAATAGCTTCGTCATATACCTTTAAAATATGGATAGCGAAAATGACAGCAAGCGTTTCATCAGGATTACCAACCAAATATTTTTTTATACAGGGTGGTTTAAAACAAGAAGGTATTTTTATTTTAACTTTTATTATTTACACTACATAGAAATAACCGAAACTATTTATTTACTTTCGCCATCACTGGCAGGTTTTTCCGTAGTTACAGAACTGAGAGAAAAAGAATCAAAAAAGTTCTTAATTTCGGGATTTTCTTTAGCTTTCGAAACACCGGTGTCGATCCAACCGTTTACATGTTCGGGCAAATCACCTAAATATTGAAACGTAGCCATCACTCCTTTGTTCCAGGATTCTTTGACAACGTAAGACGTTTGGTTACTACTCGGTAAATTAGGAATCTAAAATGTTAGATTACACGTAAGAGAATGAGCCTTATATTTTTAATAAATTATACCTTAAAAGGTAATTGCTTTTCGATCATTTCTAAATAAGGACTAGCTGCGTTGTACATTTTACCGTACAACTTGTTACTCTCTTCACTGTTTCTCCACACACCTTGATGTGCCAAATAATAAACTGCGCCCCCGGTCAAGCCAACTTTCACAGTAAACCTAAAAAGAAACTTCTTAGAATATAATCACAATGTAAAGATTTCTAACTTTTTCGATAAATATTTTAATTTATTTATATAACGACGCATTGCTACAATGTAATTATTGATGTTCAATTGTTTTAAAATTTGAACTTACTTGAGCATTTTTTGGAAAACGTCAAAATAGGTTATGTAAAATTTGAGGTATCTACAGTGGGAAATTATTCGACGGAACCGAGGCAATTATTCAAGTGATATACAGGGTAATTGCCAAATCAGCGAGATTGGGGCAGTTTTCGATATGGAAGCTTACGGCGCTTTTGGTACTAACGTAATATGTTCTTTTATGAGTAATGATTGGTACCAAAAGCGCCGTAAGCTTCCAAATCGAACACGGCCTGGGTTTCCAATAAGACAAAAAACTGCCAAAAACATTTTATTGTTATTTTAATTACAATTGGAACTAATTTTTCAATCAGGATAAAAATTATTTATACTTCTCTATAATAATTTATTAAAATTCTTCCAAAAACAAAGGTAAAAAATCCCACATGGTTCGAGAGAAACAAAGCAGCCACTCGATAAAAAAATAGGATTGTGCCTCAGTCAGAAAAATTATAATAAAAAAATTAGTCAAAATACCGGTTTAAGTGTCATTTCTAAAAAATTTGTCCAAAAAACAAAAATTGCAAGTTAAGCTGTAGCTTCTTCTTCCATGGGAGTTTCACTCTCGGACTTCTTCTTTTTTTTCTTTCCCGATTTAGGATTGGCAGAACTGTTGAGCAAAGATTTAAGCTCAGGATTAACGATCGAATGTTCGGATTGGTACAAGTCCGACTCAAAGGGCAATCCGGTTATCTTATGCGGTCCGTTGGGCATTAAAAGTACTGTGAACTTAAAATGCGCTATGTATTCTCCTAGAATATTTAAATTTGGATTAAAAATTCCACGAGGAACAGATTTCAATTTATACCTTGTTTTTCATAAAGCACTTGGAATGGTTCTACGAGTTTATGATTAACACACTCAACGACACCCATTTTAGCTTTCGCTTCTTCCTGGAAGGTACGTAAATTAAAAGGCATATTTCCATGCTTGGTGCGGACCTCACTGTAAAACATACGAGAAGCTTTCAACTTCAGTTGGTAAATTTCATCTGTCTTTTTATATATTGCAACTCTTGTTTGCCCTTCCTTGCCTGAAAAGAAATATAATAATTATCTCATATTATACTAGGGCTCTTTGATAACTTACCAGCTCCTTCGCCTGTACTGATGAGTACATCCATGGCGTAAACTTCGTGTTTTTCAAACTCAAATTTTTCGTGCTCCTTCTTTTGAGCTTCATTTGGATTTTGAATGATGGTCTTCTCTCCATCGATTTTAAATTGTTTCAACTGATGACTTAACATTCCCTCCACGGGTTTACAGTGATAAGCTTCCGACACTTTTTGCACGGCATCCGTTACTGTGTAAGTCTCGTTTCCAGCTTTCAACAAACGTAACGCAGCTTGTGATGCATAATATGCGGCTAAAATAACATCAGCTTTTCTACCGGTGATTTTATTTTCGCTAGAAGAACCCACAACAATTGTGTGTGCCACAACTGCAATGAAGCCGTCTATGTGTGCACCTAAATCTCTAAAATTAGAACAAATTAATTACACCAAGCGGCGAGATAAACAGCTGAAGTCTTACACTTTTGCTACATCCTCATCTTTAAGAGTATAATCGGCCTCACTAGATAACGGCGAAAAGTGACAAATGCAATTATTTACAGAAACGCAAGTAGGGAACGCAATTCCTTTCTTAAGTTCTTTTTCTTTTTTGAAAACTTTAGAAGTTTCTTCCAGGAGCAATGTGTCACCAAATTCGCAAATCTCTCTGACAGAAGCTCCGGCCACACACTTATCAATGACTTGCTTCAGGACACCTGCAAAACATGGTCTTTAAACTTTCGAAAGTAAGATAAAGAAAATATTGTAAAATTAAGGAAAAAACAAACAAAGACCACATGGTTTGGAAGTTGTAACCTCCATATGGCTAGGCAACGTTTTACGACAGAGGGAGCGGAAAAATTACCATGCAAACAGAAAGCATATTTTTTTTTGTTTTAAACTCACGATTCACCAATTCTCCTGCCATTTTATATTTGGTGACGACCAAATCTTCAGCGATGGTTTTTTCGGGAACATCTTTGTCGTCCGCCATGATTTCGTTCACTACAATCACGTGACCTACAATGTGGCGCGGAAATATACAAACTTAAACAAAGCCTGGCGACATCTATGCTTCGCGACTGGAACTTACATTCATCAGTGCAGTGCCAATGATTCAAAAATAAAATATTTTAAATCTTTAAATTAATTAATTGTGTATTGGTATATAATAAATGCAAACACATGAGAAATTATTAATTTCTTAACAAATAAGTTACAAAAGGCTAAATTTTATATACAACTGTTAAATGTAAAATTACGTTTATTGGTTAGCTACATCCTCACAAATAAATTTTAATTTGAAAGTAAGCGTATTCGGGGTGGTCAAATCGGCTACCATAATTTCGGATCCGTCTTGCAATCCTAATTCAACTAAACTTTTATCCAAATTATCTCTTGTGCGCTCTTCGATACACTGAATGGTGGACATGTACAGGGTCTTGTTTTTACCATTGATGGTGGTCGTTAATCCAGGCGTTTTCATCTGATATGTTGCACTCTCACAAAACAATTCAATCAAACTTTTCAACTTCATTTTGTTAGCATCTTTGATGGGCAAAGTCTGGGGTACTTGAGAACAGGCCAAACAATTATCGAGTTTTTCATTTTCAAAAGTGTAGGTGTAAATTCCATCCAAGTCGTTAAACACAAAATAATTGTTTAACGGACTAGAGCAATTGGTGGCAATTTTAAAAACTTCCGAAGTGCAGATTGCGGATATCACTGCGTTTGTCGACGCAACAGCTGGAATAATATTTTTGAT
The DNA here is from genome assembly GCA_958510845.1 of Cantharis nigra. Classification (NCBI taxonomy): domain Eukaryota; kingdom Metazoa; phylum Arthropoda; class Insecta; order Coleoptera; family Cantharidae; genus Cantharis; species Cantharis nigra. Next base: position 43,074,523 of record OY294030.1, on the reverse strand, counting down.
GACACCCTGAACAAGACGGTAGGTCACACCCGTAATGTTAAAAGAGTGTGCCCTCTCTACGGCCTTCTCAAAAATCCAGTTTACATGCTGAGGGTCGTCGCCGTCGATTGGCACACCCCAGGGGTTTTCTTTTGGCCACTGAATTATTTTAACATATTCGATGCAGTGTTCGGGAAGACGAGGTGTATTTGCAATGGTGCAAAGTGGATAAGTCACTTTAGGGGGATATAAACCTATGGTACAATCGACGCACGCGTTGACACCTGGGAAGATAACACGAGCGTGTCCTTTAAATCCCTCGGTACCTCCATCGATCATGGGAATAACACTACTGACGTCCAAGGTTCCATCTTCATACACTAACATCGAAATTAACATTCCGTTTATCCAACGTCTGGCAATGATAGAGTCGAGACCGCACACGATCACATGAAATTGACTATAAAACGATTCATCAAAATCTTGAATTTTACGAAAATAAGGAGTAACTTGGCATCCTTTAAATTTATTGTTTATAAAAGCGGCAGCAACTTCTGCTTTCGATTTGCCTATGTCAGTTTGTCTAAATAAAAATTGTCTATTCAAATTGGACAATTCGATCGTGTCCATGTCGATCACGTCCAACTGTCTGAAACCCATCAGAGCCAAATCCTTTAATAATTCGCATCCTAAACCACCTGCACCGATCACTAGAACTTTGCAAGTGTTGGTGATGAAATCCAAGATATCGGAAGATGGTTCAAAATCTGTTTGACTGAACGGACCCGGACGCTCCAGTATTTTACGTAAATGATCAAACTGGATCGATGCCGATTGCTCTTTACAGGCCATCATTATTCTTTTTTCGATTAAAAATACAAACACTTCAAATAAACATAACCTTCAAGTAAATCTTTGTCAGCAACCAATCAACGGTTGGTCATCAAGTTAAGTATAGGGTGATACGTAAACATGACGTCAGCCAAAATTCCAATTATTAACATTTTAGATTGAAATTTTTTTTTATGAAAACTGTTTTTGTTTTGTTTTTTAATCGCAAGTAGCGGGTTTTGTTTTATTTATTTGGTGCAAAACAAAATATTTTGTTTTTGTAGAGGGCTACCGCATGGAGTGGTTGTATATTTTATATGTCAATGGTGGTTGTCGTATCGGCAATTTCCGGAAATTCCGTAGTTTTCCAATATAACACAACTCCATACATAATTTTTTACATATTTACAATATTGTTGTTGTGTAGTTGTTCGAGTGTATTTTTTTCGAAATAATTTTTCTAAAAAGCTAATCAACTTACTCTTCTTATCAGCAAAATTATTGTTTTATCATTTTCTCGGATATTGTTATGATAACTGATAGCGATATTATACCAGTTATGAAAGAACGTATTTGTATGTCGAAAAATGGAGAGAAAACAGCAAATTTTATAGACATTCGCTCTTGCACCAGACCCAACAATAAAGTAAGTTTGTAATTTTTTTTTCAAATTCCTAAAATTGTGTAAATATGCGGTATGTTTTTCGAGTGCATTCAACTTGATTCAACCTATCGGGAATAATTCGGGCTATATACAGGGGGACGTAAAATTAGGGCATTTTGTAAATTGAAATAAATTGAATAATAAATTATTATTTAAAAAAGACGCCCGCTAAAATTTATGTTAATTTATACTGCGATCCTATGTAATTTACTAAACAAGAAAGCTATTCATTAGATATAATTTGTAAAAATTTATCCAAATAAAAATTACTCTGCTGTTAATTTTAAGTAAGTAATTTATTTACTCGTTGTATGTGAGCGATAATTACATATCCTATAAAGCTTTTTTGTGGAAGTGAAGCGTACAGAGGTTCCTTCTTGTTGGGTTTATAACAGTAACGCATACTTATCTGATTTTTACGCTTACAGTTGCAATAATTTTGTTCAACAATTTTCATGCGTTGGTTTCTGTTTTGTATTTTTTGTTACCGATAACTTAAATTTTGTTATAATTATCATAACCAAGCGTTTGTCGGCTCCAGACTTGGCTGTCGCCCAAACGTCTATGCTCGCTCTAGGGTTAGGGGGTGAAATCGTCCCCGGACGAAATAGGTCACAGCCACCTTGACAAATTCGGTTCCTTTTTCTTGAAAAAAGGCTACGTGAAAAAAAATAATCAATATTTAACTTTTTTTAAAATCACAGTCACTATTAAGAGAATTATTTACCTATTGTTTTTCTTGATTTTATCTTTCCTTAGATAAGAAATCATATATTTTGAAAGATAATTAAAACAATCGGCAGCAGAGGCGTACTAGCCATTGGAGACAATTTTAATACAGAATGTTGGTGCTGGTTTATGAATAAAGTCCACTATAAAGTGGACGGTTATCTACTACGGTTGATTAAAGCATCACTGATTCATATTTTAATCTTTTTCTATCATTTTTGTAAAATTCCTATGCTTAGATTAATTTGTCGGAAGTACATAAAATAGTATATTATGTAACTCAAAAGTAAACTGGTTATTATCCCGAGGGGCGAATCGCAAGCCAAATTTTTGTACACTAGATTTCCCTGGATTACCTCCTGGATCGTCTTAATATTTCTATTCGAAAAAATTGAAGAAGCAAGAAAAGCAAAATTATAATTGAATCGGTGAGAGTTAGAGGGAAGTATATCCCTGGTGTAGGTCGGTCATATCAAAAGTCACTGACCGGCGAAGATTACTGGTAACTGGTTCCCGCAGGGTAACTAACCCTCACTTATAGCTCCACGCACCACATCCCGGACAACTGCATTGACCTGCAGGCCAAAGTTGATAAGTAAGGTGGGGAGGGGTCAAGTGGAGGATGCTGTCGGTGAATTCAGTCTGGGCATTAGGAATTAAAGGGGAGATACCCTCGTACAGTTTTGCCAGGAAGAAGACTTGGCAATCATGAACACTTGGTTCCAGCTGCCTTTTCGTAGACTACACTTGGAGATCACCACGAGATAGTAACATGAACTGTATACGCAATCAATTTGATTATATATTGATCAATAAATCGGCAAAGAGCTACCCTGGTGCCGATGTCCCAACTGATCACAACTTATTAGCAGCTAAAATAAAGAAATACAAATTAAAATTGTAGAAACTCAAAATAAAAACCTTGAGCAACTTCAGAAAGAGGATAATGACGCGAAGAATGCAAATACACTGGGGGAGAGTATTAAGACAAACTTGGCTGACGCGCAAGAAAAATGACTAAAGTCAATAAATAAAAATGCCAAACGAAATACATGGATGACAACTGAGATATGGAACTGATGGATGAAAGACGAAAATACAGAAATTTGAACTGCGAGAAGTATAGAGTAATCCATCGAACAATAAAACAAAAGATCAGAGCAGCCAAGGAGGAAAGCATAAAAAGATAAAGGAAGTGACCGGCATGTTTAAGAGCAGTAGACTACCGAGCAGACTATTAGATGAAGATGGAAGAGTAATTGACGATACTGATGGAATAATGGCAAAGGAGAAGGGGTACATCAGCAAAATTTTTGGAGACGAGAGATTGAAACCAAGAAATGACGGAATACAGAAGGAGGAAAGTCTTTACATCTTGAAATTCGAGGTAGAACATGCAAAAATAATCTCTAAATCCATGAAAGCTCCGGGTCCTGACAGAATGCACAGTTGAAAGTTTTAGGTACCTGGGAAGTTGGATCATAGACACTTTCAACCTGGAGATCGAAATAAGAACTAGAATAGAACACGCTAACGCTAGCTTGAGCTATGGAACTCCGATATCGAATGATAAAGTGCTACGTTTACTCTGTCTTGCTTTAATGGTATGGAGGTGTCCGGACAGTTGACTCTACGACAGTTGGCTACGACAACTGGCCCTGGAGACAATTAGCCTTCGGGACAGTTGATTTTTGCGATTACCGACCTCATGACGGAGGTCTTACAAAGCAAGTTTTAGTGAATTGATTTTTGGAATTGCTCTTGCTATTACGATAATTCTGTATTTTCACTTTTATGGATTTCAAAGTTTATTTTATAAATATAAAAATAAAAATTTTTCAGTTTTTTTTTCAGCATTTTCACCAAATAAAGTGAAAATATTGAATAAATAGTTACAGCAAGGGCCCGGCATTTCAATTCCAAAAACCAATTCACTGATACTAGTTTTCCGAGACGACAGTGGTGAGGTCATTAATCACAAAGATCATTGGCATCACCCGAGACCAATAGTCCCGAAGGCCAAGTGTTGTCGGAGGCCAACTGTCCTACAATCTGTATGGAGGCCTGGACGCTGATAGTGAACATAATGAGAAGATTGGAGGCATTTGAGATGTGGGTATTTCGACGAATGTTGAAAATCCCCTGGACGGATAGAATATCTAACAACATGGTACTACAACGAATGCAGAAAGATCGAGAATTGCTGTTGACTGGAAAACAATGAAAAACAGCCTATCTGGGTTACATACTCCGTAATAGCAAATACGAGCTTCGATAACTTATAATGAAAGGTAAAATAGAGGAAAAGAAGACAAATCTCATGGATGAAAAATATTCGAGATTGGACGGGATTGAGTGTTGAGAGACCGATAATGACCGCAGAGGATAGATAATAGTTTTCCATAAAACGCCAACCTCCTTTGATGAGGAGGCACCGAAAGAAGAAGAATATCCACAAAATTGCGTCGAATTTCATAGTTTACATTAGAAAACCTTACTATTTAATCAAAATGAATAAGTGGAGAATGGAAATGGAATTCCTGAACATTTTACTTTTCAGGAGTTAGTTCCGTTTAACAATCACCGATTCAATTGTGTTCCTAAGATTTTTAAATTTTCTCGGATTTACTATTTCCTAAGACTTCCTCGGAGTTCCTTGACGTTGTTCAGGGAGACCCCTATATCAATTTAATTTTCCACGTACCTCCTGAATGACCGTATGGACCACTTTGGGAATCACTGGTCAATTTTTTTAGCACAGATTATTAAAATTAAATTTTAATTATTAATTTTTAATTGAATAATTATTACAAAACTTTACTTTTTCGATTTTTTGAATATTCACCACTCGGGAGATAAATGGTTCTTTTTGACCCTTGGTGCATACATACTTTTTTTAAGACAAATAAATTCAAAAATAATTAGACAGAAAAAAAATTATTTTTTTTAAATAAATAATACCGGGTGTAAATTAAAAGTTTTAAAAAGATATTTTTTTCGAAAATAATTTTCACTTTTGGTGAAACTACCTATTAGTACCACTTACTGAAAAAATTGTTCAAGTCATAATTTTTAATTTTTGAGGAAACGCAGTTAAAGGTTTTTAATATATTTAATACCTAATTAATAACAACCAGTTTGATTGTATCTTAATTTATATTAAATTAATATAAAAAAATTTCAGCTAACCAATTCATAGAAAATTAAATAAGTGCATTCACATTAGTCACTTTTAATAATATTTCCGATAAAATTACATAATTCTATATTTATTTTGACTTTTTTTTAAATTAAATAAAAAATTAAGATGCTGGATGCGTCAGTGTGAATGTAAGGATGGCAAATCTTTTAGGGTAACTTTGAAACCGGCCATGCAATAAGACAAAAAAATTCATGTTATTTGAGATCACTTTTCCGGCTTGATCCAACAGAGTTATGCTCTCCAAAGAGAATTAACTTTTACAGTTGATTAAAACAAAATAGCACCCAAAGTGCAGTTAATCGTTTTAATGCAATTTGCGATGTAAACATTGAAATGGTTTCTCATATAAAATGTTATTTTTAGCTCTTGTTTATCCTTTTAAGTAAAATTCGATTCGAACGTTTAGAAAATTCATTCTGTGCGTTAGAAAGTTTCGTGAGAAATTTTGAAAAATAAAGAAAAAAATGTCCAGTTAGGTACTATCGTTTTTTAGATAAATATTTAAAATCGAGTGAAATGCGTGGAATTCCACCACTGTTAATTTATTTAAAAATATTATTTAACATAATTTAAAAGGAAGGAAATATCTTTTAAATTCCTTAATTTCTAATGGAAAGCAGTAATTAATATATTATAAACGAAGGAAGAGAAGGGGATGCAGTTGAGAATGAAAGCCAAATCATGATTAATGACTGAACGAAATATGTTTTTAACGAATTATCTTTGTATATAGAATATAGAACATACTTTAGTTGTTATTCGTAACGAATTAGATAATATTTCTTCTTGTTTTGGTTTTACAGTTGTGAGGTATTCTCTCTATAATATTTGCATGAGCTTCAGGATTGGTGCTTTTTTGACAAGTTTTTATTATTTTAATTGGACTATAAGATGACGAACTCGCAGGTAAGATTTCATTATCATTTTTATTATTATTATTATTTTGTACCGCACTAGTATTACCTATTATTGTAGTATCGTGTGCATGTGCCAACACCGTAATTGAAAATTTTGATTAAAAAGCAATTCAAAAACTGTTATTTTTAGATTTATTAGTTTTCACTTTCATTATGTACAGGTAATTTCCTCTACACGGTGAATAAGCAAAGGTCGTTTGAATCAATATCGCACATAGCGTTGCTCTTTTGCAATAATAACATAATGAACGATCAAAGTTAAATTTTCCACTTTATAAAAAAAAATCCTTGAATTAATTGTTATCAATCTCATGTAAATAAACAAAACTATTTTTCTTTTTTTATCTCCGTTTTGAGAACAAACAGATTTTAAGTGCATACTATGTTCTCATTCGAGTTTTATCCACCCTCACATTTTAGTTGTGGTTTCGAGGAGTTCGAAGTTCTAAGTTTAGACATGTTTATGGAGAACCGGCAAAACGAGAAAATTGTTATGACAATATAAAAATCACCAAAAATGCCCACGATTCGCAATTTTGTGCGGTAAATCCAAAATTTGTTGCCGTCGTTACGGAGGTTGCAGGAGGTGGTGCCTTTTTAGTTATTCCTATCGATTCCGTAAGTTACCGTAATTTAACTTGTTTTTGTCAAAATCATTAGTTTTTCCTTTTAGACCGGAAGGTTAGACTTCAACGCTTTCAGGATCACAGGTCACACCGGACCCGTCCTCGATATCAAATGGAATCCTTTTAACGATAACATTGTAGCGTCATGTTCAGATGATTGCACTGTAAGTTGCAATAACAACAATGAATTTTTTTCTTTTAATTAACAGGATTGGTTTTAGGTAAAATTATGGCACATTCCCGATGGCGGATTAAATACGCACTTAAACGAGTGGCTGGTCGAATTGGTCGGTCACAAAAGAAGAGTTGCCTATATCGAATGGCACCCTACAGCCGAAAATATTTTATTTAGCGCCGGATTTGATCATTTGGTGAGTTTTACTTTCTAAACCATTAAATTCGAGTTTCACTTTTTTATTAAATGAGAAATAATTAAAACAATTAATTATGAATAGCATTCATTTACATCTTGATTAGTTTTACAAGTTGGTATTAATTATCTTAACAACTCTTTGTTCCAATTTTATTCTTATATTTTTGTAAAGAAAATGAAAATAAATTTTGGAATTAAAAAATCACTTTTGGTTAAATTTATTTATAGGAAGTGCAATTTTTATCTGGCTATGTACCACGCGAAGTTCAATAAGCGTGAATTTATTTCCTGCTTTTTTTTTTTATTTAAATTTTTTGTGTAGGTCATAGTTTGGGACATCGAAAGTGGAGTAGCCGTTAACGTAATTGACGCACATCCCGACGTAATTTATTCTATGTCGTTAAACCGGGATGGCAGTTTGCTGGCCACCACCTGCAAAGATAAAAAGTTGAGGGTTATCGAACCCAGAACTGGAATCGTTAAATCGGTACAACAACTTAATTAATTACCTAATTTTTCTGTGATAACAAAAGTGGATTTCAGGAAGGAATTTGCCATGCAGGATCGAAAGCAAGCAAAGTGATATTTTTAGGCGGAACCGGAAAGCTTCTAACGACCGGTTTCTCCAAACATTCCGATCGGCAGTATTCGTTATGGGACGAAAACAATTTGTCTTGTTCGCTAACCACCGAAACAATCGATAGTTCCTCGGGCGTGGTTTTTCCATTCTACGATCCTGACACTTGCATTCTTTTCCTTGCGGGTAAAGGAGATGGAAATATTCGATACTACGAGATTGTCGATCAACCACCTTACGTTCACTTCCTCAGTCAGTTTCTTTCTGGAAATCCACAGGTAAAAAATCCAATAATAAGTTTTCTGTTTGTGACTATAAATTCCACAGAGAGGCCTTGGCGTGATGCCGAAGCGCGGGATCAACACGAAATCTTGCGAAATTTTCCGATTTTTCAAGCTGCACACCATACGGAATTTCGTGGAACCCATCGGCATGATCGTTCCCAGAAAGAGCGACCAATTTCACGACGATTTGTACCCCGACACACTCGCACCGAAATCGGCCATTTCGGCCCGCGATTGGATCAACGGACTAAACGCAAACCCGATTCTGATGTCCATGCAAACTGGTAAGCTACTTGTAAACCATGTCGTCCGGTCCGATTTAACATTTTTGCGTTACAGGTGCTAATATCAGTGTGATGGCGCAAAAACCACGAGTATTAAAGACGCCCACCACCCCAGCTGTACCATCCGTCGAAAATAACAAGCGAAAGTTTGCGTTCCTTCAAACTACGACCATTCCTGACTACCGATCCAAAGAAGACATCATCGCCTGCTTGGAAAAGAGTCAAAAAACGACCAACAATCAAAATACCAGGTTTCAACAACTGCAACAAAAGTTTGGTTCTCATCCCATCAACACAAAAGTGGAGGATTCGGTTCTGAAACAAATTGCAAATTTGGATAACATGAACATTGAAGAAGTGAGTATTTTTTATCTTTTGTAGGGGTGAATAAAAATTTAAAATTTGAATTTGTTTCAGCTTAAAAAATTGTACCTAATGCAAAGAGAGGATTTAAAGTCGACCAAGAAACAATTAGCAAATAGCGAAATCAAAGTAAAGGAATTGGAGGAGCAAGTTTTGAGGTTGCAGAAGTTAAATTAAGTTACCAACTTTTAAAAAACCAATAATCAAAAATTTGTGTTAGTTTTTATGTCAGTGATAGTAGGGTATGTTTGTTTTTCGTTGTCTGTTATGTTAGGTTTAACGTTTAATTCCAAAGAAGTTATTCCTAATTTTGTTACCTTTTAGGATTTAGTTTTACGAAGTATTACTGTACAATTTTTTATTTTTCCAGTATTTTAAACGCTAATTATGCATATCAATTTTATAAAGGATGCTTTTGGTACCTACACCTATTTAAATCCGATTTAAAATGGATCGACAATTTTACCGCTGCAAAATTACGAATTTATTAAATGACAATAGAAAAATATTGCTTGCAAAGCTTACAAAATTATAACGTTCGTATTAAAATGGCTTTGTCATATCTTTATAATAAAAATATGCAAACAAAATAAATAAACAACTGCTTTCTTTTTTTTCCTAACAAAACTTAAACTTTATTTCTAAAAAATGTATCATCTAAAACCTAAAATGTGGAAGAACAGTAAATTACAAAAAATTCCCAATGTTAACATTGTAATTGATTGATGAACCAGATTGCTCGAGTTGCAGCCATCTCCTGTGCAAGTGTGAATGCAGGTTCTGTACTGTAGAATATCGCCCGGTTGCTGTACATAGTTGCAATAATTTCCCAAATCTAAGGACGAGCAAAACCTCTTCGTTCCAATTCCTCCTACAACATACATTTTTGGTTAGACATAGAAAAAGTGACAAACTCAAATAGAATAAGTTCTACTAAGCACTTAAAACGAGCAGGTAAGACAGAAATAATATAAGTTCTTGTGTTTGACTCTGTGCAGATACAATTATTAATCTTGTGTTGCACAACGTGATTTTAATACAACACCTATGTATTCTTGATGTGATTCCAAATCGAAAGTTCTGAACTATTTTTGATTTTGAACCACATCAAGATTCCAGCATGCATATAGCTTAAGGCTAGCAATTACCCCCAAGACTAGTAGATTTGATACAATATTGAGCTTCGAAGACATGATTACAGTTTTGTGGCTGGATGCCACCAAAGTGAATCAGGCCGTCTGCACAATCCATCGTTTCAGAAGAAGAACATTGGAAGCAGTCAAGACCAGCAGCTGAGTTAATCCAATAAATAAAAAGTTAGTAATTAGTACAGAGGATTAGAGTAATCGTGAAAGTTAAAATTATTTTGCTAGATTGTTAGAATCCCAAGCCCACGATTAATTTCTTGATACCTTCAAATCTTCCGGTGTGTTTAACACAGTATTGAGCTCCATACACAACGTCACATGGTTCTGGTTTCAAATCGATATCGTCACTAAGAAATTCGTTGCATTGAAATGGGCTCTTATTGTCAGTACCCGAACACTGATAACAATCAATACCTATGGCTGTACCAATAAAAAGATGTAATTATAAATTTACGAAAAACATAATAATTGTTTTGTTTGAATTAAAACTGCCAAAGTTTAAACTGAGTAGTAATTTAAGCCGATGCATGCATTTAAAATTGATGATCATGAATAATTCATCGTAACATGCAAATGGCATTAGAATTAAATTGGAAAACTTGACAAACGCTCCCGTGTTGACTTAACGATGCAACACCTTTGTGAATCAAATGCGCGGAAAATTGGAACAGATCCAATAAAGTGTCCGTTGGTTTAGCATATTGATTAAAAAATTGACAAAAACGAAAAGACAGTATAAGTAGAGAGAAGTAAATTTTTTATTGCGATTGTAATCTAAAAGAGTGCTGGGCGAGAAATTTAATTATGGATCTCGCGTGTCTTCGCGGCACGATCTTATCCCAAAAATAAAGAAGTGGGACAGTGTAGTTTTTTAGTAAAAATGTTTCTGCCAATAAAATTTTAATTGAAGAGTCTTATGCATGTCCACTTTAGTTTGCTGATGAAGCGTTTCTTTTATAAATTATTACCTACATCTACAGGAGGAAAAAATCGCAATTAAGTAAGGGGAAATGAAAAAAACGCTGGGTTGTGTATTTATGGGAGCGGAAAAGTCGAAAATGTGATATTTTTCATAAAAAGTAAATATTTGTTCTTTCTCGAATTTACGAGTAGTAGGTATATTTACTCATATGCGAAAAATGTAACAAGTTTATTGCGAAATCGATAAAAAAATTCGTTATAAATAGACACCTTCGCCTTCCTAGCAGGATAAAATAGGGTGAAAAATAATTTAATGCGAAGTGTATTTATTATGCAAATTACTTCGATTTTACTTTGCAAAACGAGAAAATATATGAATAGGTTTCAGATGCAGGAAAAATAAGTCCAAAATCTAATTTTTTCTTTCGATTTTATTCTGCAGTGTAAAAGTATAAACTAGCATTGAGAATTTTTGGAAAGTCATTCTGATAAACTGTTCTCTTTTCAGTTAATAACTATTTATTTCCCTAATCCCTAGGGATTCACCGAATCGGTTATTTAGAGTTCCACCACTTGAATTTAACACTACAATACATTGGAGAAAATCAGACTTCATTTATTTTAAAAAAATTATAAATTTGTCTCAAGTTTTACTATTTTTCTATAAAAAATTTTAATTTCATAATTTTTAATTGATTTTTGTATACTCCTAGACCCTCCGGTCAGAGATTCGATAAAGCTCCAAATCCGAACTCTAATGATGAACTATTTTATTTCAAAATAGTTTCTGTGGCTGGCTTTGCAAATCATATAATCTCACACCGGGAATCTGGAACCCCCCTCTTCTAACAAAGGAATTCAATAAATAATAAAAAATTATTTAACCTGCGATTGGGGAAAATAGTGAAAACAATTTTCAATCTCAACATCTTTTAGTTATTTCCTATTTTTTCCGATTGTAAAACTGTGGTTATTACATACTCTGAATTCCGTACTAAATTTTACTCCCCCTCCCTCTCATTACTGATTTCAGATTGCTGTGCTGGCTACTAATTATTCTCTCTTCAGTCTCTTTCTCTGAGAGAATGGTTTTAAAGGAAATAATTTAGACCCCACGGTTGCTTAATCCGGATTGGAATGCCTGTAACCTTGTTTTTCATAGTTGATGGCGGCAATCATCAACCCAGGGGGACCGCCGGCTTTACGTGCCCTCCGAAGCACGGAGACGGTCATATGGAAGTTTTAGAATCTCCCCGGATTCGAATCGAGTACCTAGAGTCAGCAGTTATTCGGCTAACTAATAAATAAAAATAAAATACCTACATAATAATCTTAAATTAATTACATCAATTCTAGTCTCGAAGAAGCCCACATTACAAAAATCTTCTTGTCTAATATTCCAAAAAAATCAAATCAAATAATTATTAATAATGAATTATTGAATTTTATTCTGCCTAGACGCGGGGCCCGCAGCATTAGCTACTTCTGCTGTATGGCTAATCCGACACTGATGCGCTTCCACAATAAATATTTTATCAAAAACTTTTAGCTGCACCCACGACTTCTTTAGAATTCAATTAAGTTCTCGAAACAGTAATAGCACTGCCAAGATGCAATAATAATTGATTGTGACCTGTGACGTCACGGAAAATGGTTCATCCGTAAATTAGTTAATGAGTAATACTGGTTTATAAGTACCTACTAATAAAAAATATGTAAAGGTCGAAGCCGATTTAAAATTATTTCTGTTCGAAGAAGTTTTTACTCCAAATTTTAAAAATTATTTTAATAACGAAAAATTGAGAAGTAAATTTAATTTAATTTAAATTTATTGACTCATCATAAGTCAAAAATTACAGGAGCTGTTTGTCCTGCCGTGCATCCTGCTATTTTGAAATTAATCGGTTCAAAAAAAATTATTGTATGCGGTCACTGATATATATCATAAACACCCTTTTTTTGAAATTTCGATTAATTTTGTAGTTTTTCTCAAAAAAAATCCCCAAAAAACAGCCTATTTTTTTCGGCCTCAAGAGCGGCCTAACCCCTTAATCTATTTATCTATGCTAAAGGTCGAAGTCGGATGAACATAATAATTATAATATAATTAAAACATAAAATTTTTTAATTTTTAGAAAAAATGCAAAAATAAAATTTTTCAAAATAATTTCGAAAAACTAAATTTTACAATTTTTTTGACTATAATTTTCCTTTGTTTACATTTTTTTTACAAACAAAATTTTTCTAAAATGTCCCGTTTACATTCAAAAATTTGTGGACGTTTTCTCATGACCTACTAAATAATCCAGAAATTGAAGTTTCTTCTAATAAATAAACAAAACTACGAAGAAAACAACTTAAATATTCAAAAAACAAAAGATCGCGAAACAAAAACAAAATGCTCCCGATAAAAACGAATTTTTAAAATCCCAAACGTAGTTCAATTCAAACAAAACAAATGACTAATACTAAACCACCTTAATTATTATTCTTGTACATATTAAAAGTTAAAAGTGTAATAAAAAGGTAACTTACAAGTTTTTATAAAAATTGAAAGCAGAACTAGCTGGAAGAAAATTTTCCAATCGGAGCTATATGCCATTTTTTATTACAGTTGAAGGAGTAAAAACATCACCTGCGGAACCACACCTTCTAAAAACCTTATTAAAATCCACCAATATCAAAACACACGCAAGAATACTGAGTGAAATTGTTCGGTGGTCATTCCTTCTAATGACCGCTCAAAAATGCGCTCGAACAGGTACGAGCGCTGTGTTGCGCACCTTTCAGGAGGCTTGTTTACTTCCTCGTTTCTATGGCTACTAATAAATGAACATCGTCCCGCCATAGTTACACTATTTTATTTCAAAAACCTACACAATACATTTTTATTAAATTTATGCTTTCCTTTTTCTAGTCGATCTTTTGGTACCTGTCCTCCGTTTGGAAAAATCGTGAACGCGAAAAGCGCTCTTTTCGTGGGGAATGCAGTGCATCGCAAATCTCCTGGGATCTTTTCCTCTGTAAGTCAGAACTTGTGCCCTGTTGTGTTCGTTCCAAACAATGATCAAGTTATCTTCTCCGTTATTGCTGACGTCGCCGTTTTTCGAATTGTACTTGGCGATCATTTGCTTTCCGAAGCTATTTTTTATGAAACAAATTTCTTTCAGCTTGGGATTTCCCGATGATTCCTGTTTTTCTATTTTCTCAACTTCCTGCACTTTTTTTGGAGGAGACGGTTTTATTTTGTAGGATGTGTTCTTCTTTGTATTATGGGTAGGATAATCATTATCTTGATAGTTTGGTAAAGTTTGCGTATCGGAAGTTTTATATTTTTCTTTAAGTGTAGCTTTCGCGAGAGAATTTTTTTCAACCGATATCTGTTTTTGATTTATTGGCGTAGTTATAACGTACGTGGGTCTTGGATCGATGTCCACATAATAACTATTTTTCCTCGACGACGTCTTGAGAAGGTAATCTCGCACCAATTCATTTTTGGTTAAAGGTAATTCCGTATTAGGTAAAATCTTATCTTTGCGCTTTTGCGGTTCCATCGGAGGTAAAAGCGTATACATGTTTAGATAGTACTTACGATTGATTTAAACAATAATTTTCTTGGGACTTGATTGAATAAAAACCTAATTTTGAAATTAACACGACAAAAAAACAAAACAAAAATTTTTAGAAGCAATTGACATACACCGGCTTTGATTAAAAATTCAGTCTATAAAAAAATACGTACTAGTCGCAGCCCTCTATGTATAACTTTTATCCGAGTTCGAAAATTGTTCCACAACAAACAATAGAATGTCACTGTAAAAAATAAAAAAGCCTACAAAGTAAAATTAAAAATTTTCCTTTTCGTTTATTAAATTTCAAAAAACAAACAATAGTACAACATTTTATAAGTTTCTTATTTACACATTTTTAAAAAATAAAAATATTAATTTAATAACAATCTTGAAAAACGTAGTTGCAGTAATCACCATTTTTCATTAAAAAAACAAGTCATTAGTGCGTAATATTCCAAAAATTATTAACAATTTTGTCAGGTGGTAACAAATTTAAAATTGCAATAGAAAAAACAACATGGGCGCCCTTAAAGCCCACCCCTTTGCTGAGATTTGAAAGGTTCTTTTAAATGATATATCAAATTTTTCATTTTTCAACTCTCAAAAATTTTATGGTGAAAAAATAGATTTTTATAATTTTTGTCCCCCAACCCCCTCGTGAACGCCCATGAAAACAATTGAGCGAAATTTTGGTGCTGTGAAACGGAGATGGCTTTTTATAATCATGACGTTACCGCTCTTTGCAGCAATCAGGTGCAGTTTAAAAATTGTAACAATCCCAAGTTCAAAAATTGAAAACCACCTCGTTAGTGCAATATCACAACTTGAAAAATGTACCCTGGAATTATAGCGAAGCACCCTGTAAAATTAGTAAATAAAATCTGCAAAAACAATAATAATATAATATTTATAAGGTCTTTGTACATGATCACATAAAATAAGCAGCACTAGAAAATTTCAACAACAAAATAAAACTGAATGATTATTAAGTTAATTGATTCTTCACAATTTTACGTTTTTTAAGTTTATCTATCTTGATGGGCGCGTCCGTGGCAGTGGTCAACCGCCTCAACGGACGCTTGCTTCTCTTAAGTTTTACCGAACTAGCTTTAGCGTAATTGTTAATTCGAACATTTGTACGGCTAGTTCCGGCTTGATTGCCAATTAGTTGAAAGTCCTTTGTTTTGTTTGAAAATACTTGAGTATCACCGTGTTCGTCCCACACCAACAAATCCTCCTCCTTCTTTTCTTCTCCAATATCTTTCTTTAATTTCGTAATTACGCGCTTACTTTCGCTACTTTTCACAAACGAAATGTCCTGCAATTTAGGTCTACTTTTCGAGTCTTCATTGCCAGTCGCGGACTTACCTTTAGATTTAATTTCTTTGATTGTTTGCAACTTGGAGGAAAGATCAATTTTTAATTTCTGTTTGTTCTGGAAAGAAGAGTTTTGGGTTGGACTTCGAACGTTCCCGCTGGCTTTGGTTTTGTCGTTTGCCAAATTGCCTTTAAGTTTTAGTGAGCTATCCTTTCGTATTTTGCTTCTAGCCATGCTAAACGACTTAGGTCTGTGCTTGGGTACTGGTACCACATTCGAACAGCTAGGCTGCGGTAGGACAATATCGCTGTGTTCGTAGATATTTTCTTTGCGCTCGATAGGTACACTAGTAGAGCGCATCATGCCTTTCGCATTCATTCTCTTCGTACCTTTAAGTGTGGTCGAACGTGTTTTTACTACGACAGCACGTCCCGATTTACCCTGTGGAAAAAATTACTTGCCAGAGCTAATTAAAAATATTTTAAAATAATAGGTTATACATTCAAAAACGCCTAAAAAAAAAAGAAAAAAAATAATAAATTTTTAAGAAAAATACTGTTTAATAAACTATCTGCATTACATTGGTGTCTTACACACAAACAACATCACACTTATAAATTTTTTAAAGAATATACAATACTAAAAAAAATTTAAAACACGTTAAGTTGAACTTGATTGTTTGGTTAAGGCGATCGGACATTCAAAACAAAAATTCGAGAAAATAAAAAATGATAAATTTAAGATTTGGGTAGAATAAGTTGGGAAAATTCTGCAGAACATCATTAAATTTAATTCTTGAGAGATGAAATAGATGTACTTACGTCGATCATGCCATGCTCAAGAGTAGGAAATAAAGAGAATATGGAAAAATGTACATTGGAGGGACATACTTACAAGGTGGACAAAGTTGAGGTCTAATCTTTAGATTAGAAAAATGTCGGCATAGCTTTCATTCAACTTTTAAACAACAAAATTATAAGGTATAACCGTATAACTGACCTAGACTGAAAAAAAACAAAACAATATCATCAATCCATTCATGCGCGTCACTAATTCATTACTCAAATATTGTCAAATAAGCATGTAAATAAATATTATTTACACACCTAGATAACATACTATTTTGCCTACAATCACCAAGAAAACCAGAAAGGCGTTCCAGGGTGTTAGCTTCCATTTCGAGCACTGCAACTGATAATGAAAACGCCCCCTGGTTTTAGATCACCACTACGATATAAAGCACGGATCACAATACTTTGCATGTCTGGTGGCGCCGGCTACACTGCTACGAAATGCAATAGCTATAGGAAAAAAAGTGATTTCAGTGAACAAATAACATCTCATGAAATGAATTGTGAAATCATGAATAATAAAAGCCAGTGGTTTGTTGTTAAAATTTTAAAAACCAATGTTGAGTTACCTAAACCTAAAACCCATCATTTATATTGAATTCATCCCTCCCCCTTCCTTTTCTACAAATGTAAATGTATGCCCATGACTACACAGAAGACTGAAAGCTGACAAACAAAATGTTAAAAACAAAATCCTACTCCTACTCTACGTTTCGTTTCAACAAAAGCAGTTAAATAAAACCACGCCCCTTTAGATTAGAAAGACCGTTGAGTCAGTTAAAAGTCAATCACAAAGAAGGACGGATCCAGAAAAAATTCATGGAGGGGTTTTCAGCTTGAAAACTTGATCATGTCCCGTCAATTGATAAGTTACAGATCTGTGCTTTTCAAATAATAAGTCGGAGATTGTACTGTATACCCATACACCTAGGGTTCATTGATTTTCAGAAAGCCTTCGTTACGGTTGAGCTATGAGTGGTTTACAAGGGACTGGACGACGCCAGAATATAATAAAATAATAAAATTTAAAAAATAAGAAAGAAATTAAAAACGAAATTTGTAAAATAAATAGGATACAGTAAAAGCTCTCGATCGAAAGATGCTTGTGAGGTTAACGCGTAGGCAGATTTCGGTTTCATGTTGTAGAATTTATTTCAACCAACCATCCACCCGAAACATTCGCTATCCGAACAGAAATGTGTCCCGTTCATTTCGGATACGAGAGCTTTTACTGTATTTACATGATTATTCATTAATCAGTCAATATATCGGTTTTTATAACGTTCAACTTCTTCAGATTCCCCTCGGGGGCCAGGGCTGAGGAGTGTTTAGGCATTTAATACAACAAAGATGTTGGCAGCATCTTGTGAGGGAGACAGGGTCGAGATAGTCAGATGTACTTAGTCGGAGATCTAACTAAAATTTTATTATATAAGATTATAGAGCAAAATATAATAAAAAAATAAGAAAAAATTATTAAAAAAAAAAATTCTACTACTTTTTGAGATAGAGCGCATACACAAAATTTGAGCACATACACACATACAGATATTTTTTGGAAATGATGATTTTCCACCTCTGGGACCCCAAAATGTCTGAATTCATCAAAATTTCAATTTTTTTTTTGCACGATTACAACACTTTTTCATACTTCGTATGGAAAACAAAAGTGACACAAAACCAAACTGCCGAAATAACAAGAAGGGTTACATTGGGATGGGCAGCATTTAGGAAGCTGGAGTAGATTCTACAAAACAAAGAAATACCAATTTGTCTGAAAACTAAGACATTTGACTTATATGTGTTCTGCCGGTAAGGGGACACGTCCATTAATTAAGTGAGACAGTACATTTCCCTGACTTATTTTTGAATAGAAAATGTTTACTACCAATTGACGAGAAAATTAATTTTAATTTCTCTCTCTCAAACCATAAAGCCATCTCTCCGAGTCAAATTTTTGCCGACATGCGCAAAAAAAACAATTGATGGTGCACACGTAGAAACAATTTGTTCAAGGGGGCGTGGTTTTATCCTGATTAAATAGAAATCAAATATATTTTATTTTTTCCAGGGTGAGGTATCTCGAATAACCCCAATCTACTTACACCATTGAGAACCTTTAAGACAGAATTTTTTTAAAACTACATTTCTAAAGAATGGTCCATGCTGAAGGTTACAACACAAACATGCAACTACATAACCAACTATCTAAAAAATCGCCTTTCGTAGTGTAAAATTAAAAAAAGTTCAACTCATCGTGTATTCATATCATTCTTGCGGTATTCAACTTGTCAACGTATCACATAGGCAGGCAATAACTAATATTAATTTCTCTTTTAGAATTTCTCATTCAAATAAACATAAAAATTAAAAAAACTTCCTCCGAAACTACAGTTTAATTTTTTTTTATTCAAAGTTACTGGGTTAAAATTTTGAGGAAATCTGGATTGCATCGTACCCTCGAATAAATATTTACAAAATTTTCAAAGCGTCTAAGTGGGGAGTTAAAATGTCAAGAAATTACGCAATTCCGAATACTAACATTATCAGATTCATTACTACAACCACCGTTATCATGTTTGCCTACCTGAGCATGCAGGTTGGACGAATTTCTCAATTTATATTTTGTGGACGTAAAACGAGTCTCGCCAAGGTCGTTCATGCAATGAACTCTTATCCAATCGCGCAGGCCATTTAAAGAGTGGAATTGAGAGTTGGGAAGTCTGGTTAAAGGATTTTGAGCTGTTAAGTCTAAAATCGATGCTCCCAGTGCTTTTCCGACCTGCAAAAAAACATTAAATCACTTATTTAATCGAGCAAAAGTTGCTAACCTCTTCGAAAACGTGGGGTGTGTATTTTGGCGGAACGTGAACGTTATGAGATTTCGAATTTGATTCTTTTATGGTCGATGGCAACACATTCACAAGACGTCCGGTATTGTAGTTACACTCAAGAGTGTAGCTCCGAATCAAACCGGTTAGTTTGAGTACGGCCACTCGACCTGATCCCTCTCTACTCATACCGTCACGACGATCCCTGAAATTAAAGATAGTTAAACAGATTGAAAAGCTAAAGATTGCAAGCGTTACTTGAGGTACATGTTTCTTTCGGTAAAGTTGCAAGCGGTGAAATGAAAATTATGATTGTTAAGACTCATAATTTTCGGCAAGAGCATGCAGTCGATGTTCTGTTCCAAGTCGTCGAAATGATTTCCGTACATAAAAATTCCTTTTTTTGACGCGTGACCATGCATATCCATGTACATAAAAATGCCAGAATCAAAACTGTGGTCGCCATGTTCGCATTTGTAATCCGTTACAGCCCCACCAGCATTGGAGCTTTTAGAAACACCGGTGCCGCAATTAGTACACATACCTTTCCCTACAGAAAGAGAATTAGGTTGAGTTAAAGTGAGCGGAACTTCCGGTACGACATCCTCAAGCTTTATACTCTTACATTTATTACACCAACCATCTTTCTTTTTTTTATTTTCCTCCAACGACATGTGCGAAACTTTCTTGCTTAACTGGCGGTTATCTTCGACGGAAGAACCATCTTCTGCCTCATCATCGTTTTCATTTGATATTCCTACATCTACGATTTCTTCTTCGTTGATTTCTTCTTCCTTTTCATAGCCATAGTGATAATACCGAATTAACGCTCGAGCGGCATAAATAGGAGGATGCAAGGTGAAAGAAGGATTTAAATATACTCTATTTAGGTTGACACCTCGAGTGTCGGTTCTGTAGTGACCTTTAGCGACTCCATCAGGGTTCAGCATAGGTATCAGTTTAAACACATAGTTTCTTCGCAGTGCTATAGCTAGTGGATCTTCGCGATTTAATAACATATTCAAAAAACCATTGAATACAAAGCTGGAAGGTGTTTCACCTGGATGAACGCGAGCTGATACAAAAATCACCTAGAAAGTAAATAATTTTTGGAACTCAAAATGCTTTTTACTAGGAGTATGTAAAGTGCCTACCTTTTTTCCAATAAATCGAAATGGTCTAGGAACTGTCTCTTCGGGAAACAAATTTTTTAGTCTAACTTCTCTCTCGGAACTAATATTGTGGTACGACGATATTGTCATCAATTCGACTCTTCGTCCATCTAAAGTAAAACAGACAGCTTCTCGAGTGTAATAAATATCATCTCTCGACATAACCTCGAACTTCTCGAACCGTGTATCTATGTTCCCTAACATACTGGTAAGTTCGGTGTAGGTGTAAGGATATGTGAAGGCAAAATACACGATGCTTTGTATATTTTCTGGAGTCCTGTATTTAAAACTAAGGGTAAAAATATTGTCATTTATCTGAAAGAAACAAAGAAAAATAATTTAAAAATTTAATTAGAAACATATACAAATGGGACTTACAGCGTAAGTGGGTTTGTCTCGTACTCTCTCCCAGTGCGGTTTTCCTGGAACAATTCGATACACAGGAGCCATACCCTGACTGTACATTTTGGCCTGTCTGTTGATGTCCACCATATTTATTTTGACCAAAAGTCCAGAAGAGTTGGCTAAAACAATGAAATGACAGCAAGGAGAATAGGAAAAATTTCGATCCTTACCTCTTACGCCAAAATAGAACCAAGTTCTGTTACCATTTTCAAATTCTGTACCACAGCAATCCGGTTTAGTCCAAATATTAAATTCGACGTCGATTACTTCAGGTGGATTACCGTTCCGGCCGTGACCATGGCTGGCGGGAACTAGGAAAGAAAAAAAGGATTCAATCGTAGAATCAGGCAGGGTTTTTTGTAGACTTACCGGGTTTAGCATCGCTCGGAGGTACATATTCGATTTTAGCTAAATTTGCAGAATCAAAATTTGAAAAAAACTCGAAACCAGCACAATCCTGTTCTTCCATTTCGTTTGTTAAAACGACAAATCGGGCAGGTGTTTCATATTTATGCAATGTAAACTATCGAGAAACCTAAAATAAAAAATTTATTTCTTCTTAAAATACGCAACGTTAAACCTTGACCTGTATGATAACAAAAACAGGTCTAATTATAATAAAGAAAGTAAATCGTGACAAGAGGTAATGTTTCCCATTGATAGGGATCAAAAAACTTACACTAAAAAATTTGACACTTGATAAATTATAATATAAATGATTTATTTGGTATGGACAGTTGCGTGCGTGACGGGTGGGCAAAATATAAAAATGTTAGAAATGCATTACCACTTTAAAATGAATTGGAAATGATTACCATTTTTTCGATCAAAATAATAACACCTTTTCACTCAGCTGTTTTTGTTTTGATGTGGAACAAATAAAATTGACAGCCGAGGTGTGCGGAATGCTCCTAGCTAAGAAACGCGATCGTTACGTCACATCATCTGAATTTATCTCCGACAAACATGATTAGATCATTACATTTAATACAGGACAGGATTTACTGACTATAAAAAAAGGGGTAATTATGACGTTCAAGTTGGCTGATCCAACAAAGTTGAATGTCCCCCCCTCCGAAACTTTGCTAATATTACGTAAGTATTTATGGAAAATAATTGTTATTTTTCTTGGTAAAATAAATCAGGTTAAACCTGTGAGCAAAATCGGATAGCTTTGCCCGAACTAGGAGGTCATCCATAAACCACACGTGATTTCATTTTGGCCTCTTTAGAACCCCTCCCTCCCTTCATGTAACTAACGTAGCTTTCACTGTGGCTTCACAAAATTTTTATTTTTATTGAAAAATTAAGTTATTAATTCAGATTAAACTATTATATTATTTAAATAAATGTTCTAAATGTCCCCCCCCCCTCCAGAAAAAAATTCTGGTTTCGCCATTGATTAAACATTCTATCTCAAATTGTGGCACTAGCCACTCCTGCAAATTATTTATTTAGAACAATTAAAAAATTATGTAATTTGACTCTAGCTCCCCCTTATTCTCACGTAGCCCCCTCCTGCCCTTGGTTTATGGACAACCACTATAAATCTCCCCATTTACTATATTTACATAAATATGATACTTACGAGAAATCTGCGTATGCCATTCAAAATTCCTCATTGTGAAAATTTCGGATCCTGGTCAAGTGCAGTTTACGTTATGTGATTTTGCTTACGATTTCTCTTGTATGACTGGTTTTGGTTGTTCACGAGTTCATCTTCAGGTGGAACTGTATAACGTGAACTTCAAAACATTTGCTTACGGCAACTTGGTAGCAAAATTGCATAACGTAAACTGCACTCAAAACTAGCACCTAAACTGTCAGAATACAATTGAATAGAAATATCAGAACATTAATAAGTCTCGTTTCCGTAACTTATCTAAATCATCAGTCACCTTTTATTTCAGGATGGCCTAACAGGTAACAGGTTGAACAGTAATGTGTAAGAAAAATTTGCATATATGCCTATCTATGGTTTAACCATGAAAATTCGCAAAAAAATTTCAAGTTGATATGAAAAGTTTACCTCCAAGAAAGATTCGAAGTGAAAACCTTGAATTTGTTGACTAAAAAATAGCAAAACAAAGCAGTCACCTTTTGGATCCACATCTTGGATCTGAGCTCCTAATACAAAAGTAAAAAAATTTAATTAATACTTAAGCGGTTTATTGTTAATTTATTGCTTGCCCTGGATTCAAACTGCTAAATTGGTTTTATAATGCAAACACGTTGATACTGTTTAATGGACAAACAACATAAAAGATTATCACATTTTTTTTATTACATAATATTATAAAGCTCAAAAGCAAATAATTGCGCATCTTACAAAAAATTAATAAATTTACAATAATTATTTATTTTTATTACATACATAGGATTCAGTCAGAAACACATACAATTTTAAAATGATAAAAAAACAATCAATTCAACCTTGTCAATTGTTTTATAATATACTTTCTTTTAAATATTTTTATTTATACAAATTTATTTGTTCACTTACACGGGATGATAATGCCTTTAAGGACAGACAGAAAGTTCTTCTCTATTTTTCACTTGTTCCGATTATTAGCAAATCTACGTAAAAATTGGGCAAATTTGAGTGAGCACTTCTCTCGCTGCTAGGCTAAAAAATGGCAGAAGTTGGCAATCGAAAAAAATAAAGGTAGGTACCACTAACTTCTTTTCTTTTAGAACACGATTTGCACAATAAAAATAAATTCATATAAAAAATATATTATTATTATTATTATTATATTATAGAGTCCTTAAAAGCACAGGATATGTAAAAACTTAGCACAAACACAATTTTATGTTAATCACCAATATAATAATAAAATAACGACAAAGAAAAATGTTTCGAATTGCAAATTATTGGTATACAAAAATGAAATATTTACAAAATAAATTACGCAGTCCGAAACAAATTTTCTTATTAATTATTATTAGCGAAAATAATCATCTCTTACTAGTGGGAGCAACAAATTTTTTTCAAACTCAACGACAACGAAAAGGAGTAGGTAGTAAGGGAAGGGTGCTATGTGGTTAATTTACAATTGCCTACGAAATACTTTCGACTTACAATATAAAGTAACATTAATTATCTAAAATATTTTGATAAGCTTGTAGAAAAACGCTTCGGTTTTAATCGACAATGGCCATTCAAATTTAAAAAAATATTCACAAAACAATTATAAATGCGCCGCCACCGACATAGGTATTCAACATTTGATTCATTTCTCATTAAAGTTTCCGAAAAATAAATACAAAATATGATAAAAATAATTTTTAAAAAATTAGGAATGCTTAACAATCAATAAATTAAAAACTTTAGCCATTTGATAACAATAATACGTGTAGGTACGTATAATTATTGGACAGTTTATATAATTATGACACACTCGTAAATCTCGAAACTTTGAAATGAAACTAGAATGTGCTCTCAAGTGAATACGTACCACACCCGCTTAAGTATTCAACAAGATGGTTTCGATGTACGACGTCGGAACAAAACCTTCTTCGAATTCGCCATTATTACGTCTAACTCTTGTCCATCCGTCGCCTTGATCAAACTCGATTATTTGTAACTCTTCGTTCTCCATCATAGGTATGCTGCCTTCGCTTGTTGCTATCGAAATAAATTCTTACGATGGTTTTTTAGAAACTTGCCAAAACACTTACCGTCAAACGGATATAAAGCCCTACAAGATCCTAACGCTGGAAGTACTTCGTAATATTCACCGTCGTTATCACCGCCTGGACCCTCAAATTGATCTTGATCAGAATCGGCGCCGGGTAACGACGTGTGGGAAGTGCCCAAACCACTTTCAGGACTGTTGGAACAACTACATCAACGAAGAATTACAATAAAACTAAATTATAACAAAAATGCTTGGAAAAATTATTTTCATCTCACTATTGAGTTTTTGAGGTAATTGTTTTTGGAGAAATAAGATTTTCCCCATTTCCTCACTAATTTATTATCTTACATAATACATATTACACGAGTAAAAAACCAAATACAATTACTACTTTCAAAAGAACTCTGAAGAACGGAAGAACCTATATAAATATAAAAATCGATGTTACAACGAAACTTATCAGATATTTTTTGTTGCAAATTTGATTCTTTCAGGAAACTTTATTTAATGGTGACCATATCCTCCGTTGCACATAATACATTAATCAATAGATAAAACAAGCCACAACTTCATTTTTTAATTTAAATAAATATTAAAATATGAATAATATTAATCAAATTTGGACAAAGAACCGTGATGCTATCTCAATTAAATCTACTGTAGATTTCACTTCAATTTTTGCTGTAAAAAATATTACTTGAAATCTCCTGCAAACTAAGTATTAAAAAACAAAGCTACTTTGTCTTTCATATCAACTATTGATATGACGCTCCGTGTTGATAAAATAACCACAAACTCAGGATAAAAATCAGTTCAAAGTTATACACTATCCAAAGATGGTCCTTATAAAATTGTGCGTGAGTTGGATCATTTTTACAAGTTTGTGTAAAGAAACCGAAGCACAAAAATTCACTGCAAGTGTGATATACGAAAAGCTGAGTTCGCCAGTCTTGACCAAGTTTGAAAACTTAATCGAAAATGAACGGACAGGAAAAATTAAAAGTATGTCTGTTACAAAGAACAAAATTGAAGTGCTGGAAGAAAACGTTTTTTCTAATTTTTCTCACTTGGAAAGTCTCAGGCTTGACGGAAACGAAATCAGAAGTATTAAAAGTAACACTTTCAATAACCTGCAATCTTTAAAATCAGTAAATTTAAGCAACAACGATTTAGAAGATCTAGAATTTAATATATTTGTGGACATTCCCAAAATGACGCAATTGTATGTAAGAAAAAACGGCTTGAAAAAGTTTGAACAGCGCTGGTTGGGCTGCATTTTCACGTTAGAATGGTTGGATTTAAGTTATAATTGGATAGAAGAAATCCATGTCGGTGCATTTTCTTATTTTTCCAACTTGTTGCACCTAAATTTGGCTCACAACAATATAATTTTTATACAAAGCGACGCGTTTTACGGTTTAGACAAATTACAAATGTTGGATTTAAGTTACAACAAGATTGGTCGACTGGACGACCACCTGTTTATGCCCTTGGATCAGCTGAAAATTTTAAACTTATTTTACAACGAACTGATCTACATATCCGATAAAATTTTAAGCGACATGGAAGGATTGGATCATTTAATTTCCTTGTTTAATCCACTGCAATGTGGTTGTCATGAAAAATTGTTGGATTGGGCAGAAAACAATAATGTTTCTTTTAATCAGGACGTTTATTTTAAGTGCATTAAAATTCAAGAGCTGTCCGAAATTCCGGTGTGTGTAAAATTTGCCGAAAGTTACACCTCTTGTTTAGCTGAAGTGTCCGACAATAATATGTGCAACACCTTGTATAATCAGATTGAAGATTCCAAGTGTATCTTTGACTATGATGAATATTTGTTGCTAAAATTATAATCAAATGTTTTCAACTTTCTGTTACTTTTACTTAATGCACTTGAAGGAATGCTAAATTCCTGTGTGCTTTGCATTCAAAATTAGTTGTTGTGTAATTTTCAAAAATTATAAAAACAACATTTCCCACTTTCATTTTAAGTGCCCTGAATAATAAGAGCAAATTATTTATGTGTAAAACAACTTGTTCGGGAATTCCCCAAATTTTTAAAAGCAAAAGTTTTACTTTAATTTCACTAATATATTGAAAATAAAGCGCATATAAATAACGCAGTTTATTAGTTTTACTTTTACCATTCAAAAACGATAATTTTGTTATAACCTTGTAGATAACCTTTCCTCGGGTTTCTATTTATGTTGTTAGTTGAAATCTACAAGTAATGAATTTTCTCAAAGTATTAATGCTTTTAATTTCATTAAACGAAATTTTCGGTTGTGATTTTACCTTCAACGTGAAAAATGAAACTGTGAACGTGCATTACGTAGCCTACGAAGTTAAAATTCAAGATTGCATAAATCCCTCCACTACGATCCTAGAAAATGAGAACTTCGGGAGTGTTATCAAGATAAATTTGCAAAATCTAAATGTTCCAATATTGCATAAAAATTTTATTTCTAATTTCTCAAACGTTCACACAATGGAGTTGACAAAAAACCAAATAAGAAGAATTGAAAGTGAGTCATTCAATAATTTAATTGATTTGCAAGTTCTAGATTTATCAAACAATAAAATAAATGATTTACAAAACAACTTTGTTTCAAACAATCATCAGTTGAGGAAACTAATTCTCACAGGAAACCAATTAACCAATTTCAGACAAGAATTATTTACAAGTTTACCAAAATTAGAAATGTTAAATTTGTCACACAATATAATGCAGGAAGTAAATACTTTTAGAAATTCACGGCTAGAAATTTTGGATTTATCGCATAATTCCATAGGAAAAATTGACGAAACGTCCTTTGTGAGTCTGACTCTACTCAAGCATTTGGATTTAAGTTACAACAGAATCGCACATTTTAGTGATCAGACCTTTGTTGCTGTTGTTGGCTTAAAAAAGTTGATATTGTTCCACAATAACATCAGTTACATATCTCCTGACGTTTTAAAGAGTTTAACTACGTTGCACGAACTCATAATTTCGTTCAATCCATTTCCTTGCGAATGCTACAATGAGGTATCAAAATGGTCAAGCGAGGAAGGTGTGCTTCTTAGCAGTGAAAATTTTATATGCAACGAAGTTCAAGATTATGAGGACGTGCCGGTTTGTGTGACCACCAGCAACGGGTGCACAGCAGAAAACATTAAAGATCTGTTTTCAATTCTACATTCCGAAAATATGCAGTTTAGCTGCCATATGATTATTGATGAGAATCTTTAATTTGTATCAGATAAACAAACCTTATGGCAGGAATTTGAAAATATGTAACAATAAATTTCTATAGAATCAATACAAATTGAACAATGCAAAATAGTGAGATTTACAATATTCTTCCATTAAGTATTTTAAGCTAAAAAAAAAGTAGTAAAACTTACCCGTGGTTATTAAGATGTGGCGTGCCGGGCGCAGAAGGTTTATTATGATTTAAAGTTGGATTAGTGACGCTACTATCACTGCCAGACCTACTCAGTGATTCCTCGTCGTGCCCACTTCCAGCAGAATGCCTGTGATTTCTCGAACCGTTAACTAATCTAGGCGAATTATTTTGTGAATTGGGATTTTGAGCTGCCGATTTCGATGCATCTTCTAAATAACCTTGAAATCTCCTTAATTCTAATTGAAGTTTTTCTAATTTATGACTACATTCGTTTAATTGACCTAAAAAAATAAATTAGCACTTAATTGATTATTGATTATTAGAAAATCTAACCTTCTACTGTCATGGGATCTCCTAATGCTGGATTCGATTCGTAAACCCCTTTCATTTTCATCAGGCCATCCCGAGTTGCCGTTTCTTGGGAAACCTTATTTTGTAATTCTTCTACTTTTTGGTTCAACTTTTTCCGTCTTTGATTAGGAGCTAGATCGCTAAAATCGTCCTTCGCGTCGGCAATTGCGGCGTTCTAATTAAAAAATTGTTTTAGAGAAAATTATAAATAATAAAGGACTGGATGATTAGAATTTGATCGATTCAAGAAGTGGGGAGATAAAGCAAAACGATAACAAGCGTTGAAAAATTATTAAATAACTGTAAGCTGAAGCAACGTACCTTGATCGCTACACAGACGTCTGCAAGCTTCTGTTAGCATGAAAATATAAAAGCAATTAAAACATGCAATTATCCACCATAATTAGTTGAATTGCACTAAACCAAATTTTGTAGGTGCAATTTTATAGAAAAACGTTAGCTTTCACAAAATTTAAAATTCAGATTTGTAGAAATTGAGCCAATTTGCTACAAAACTTTTAAAAATATAAGCGAAAAGCTGAAATGAAAGTGAAAAAGAAAAACCCAAGCTTGTGTTCAAGTCCAGTCGTTACGTCGCGAAAAAGTATATAACGACCGGACCATGAGGTTAAAGGTAGTTACATGCACTTGCGATTTTCGAATTGCGATTTTTGTTTTAATTGGTTGAAAAATAAAAATCGCAAGTGCATGTAACTAGCTTAAGTCAACGTTCACTCAAAATGCACACAATTTGATTATACAAATAAAAAAAAAAACACAAATGGTTTTGAATTTCTTCAGGTCTTCAAAACAGGCATGCACATGCTGAAAATAAGAAATTACTTACAAAAGCAAAATTTTTCCAACAGCATTACACCCGAGACACCAATCACCAAAATAAACAAGAAAATTGAAATAAGATTCACTCGACTATGAAAGATACAAAACAAAAAACACATAAATCATAATACCAACCCCTCTGTTGCCAAAAATGTTTAAAATTCCCGCTCTCTTTTTGATTTTGCTCCCCGATAACGTTCCTTTTACGGTGTAACCGCCGTCTTTTAATCTGGGAACGTGATTAATATTGGGAAGACTTCCGGAATCACTGCCATTACTTTTGGACCAATCTTCGAAAGGATAATCTTCGGGTGGAACGAACCCAGACTTAAACCTTTCTATTACTAATTGAGAATCCTTAAAAAAAAACAGTTTTAATTAGCACCAAGTTGAGGTTGCATAAATTACCTCTTTTTCGTTGATCACATCTGCAGCTTTTGAAATTCCATCTAAGCATTTGTTAATAATAGGAAAGACGTTTCGTTCAATTTCGACCGAACTGTAAATAAAATTTTTTATATTTTTAATGCGCTTTTCGTCCAGCTCTTGCAACTGTCTGAAAACTTCGGGCAACCCCGAACGGTAGTGTTGGCGTTGAATATCGTTTGTGCGTTGAAGTTGATCTGCGTACTCGTTTTTAGCTAAATCACAAACTTGCGACTTGCAAGCCATATTAGCCCTTTGCTTTTCGACCTAAAATACGCTTTTAAAAATATGCGATTTGCCATTGCCAACTTTTCACTTACTTCCGCCCTAGATAAATTATAATCAGCGTCCGCTT
This sequence comes from Cantharis nigra, assembly GCA_958510845.1. Taxonomy (NCBI): domain Eukaryota; kingdom Metazoa; phylum Arthropoda; class Insecta; order Coleoptera; family Cantharidae; genus Cantharis; species Cantharis nigra. Next base: position 43,044,471 of record OY294030.1, on the reverse strand, counting down.
TTTGAAAATTCTCTATCGCCTTTTCTGACTCTTTAAACGCTTTATCGTAAGCTTTCTTCGATCGAACCAAAGTTTCAATTTGATTTTGTAGCAATTGCGTTAGCCTAGCGCCTTCCTGTAACTGCCTCTTCCTTTCGTCCCTTAAATCTTTAACGAGAGCGTTTAATTCTTTAATTACGTTTGCTTGTAAATTTTCCGCCACCACCTCGTGTTGTCCGGCCAAATCATTGACTTCGTCCATTAAATATTTAAACGCTTTACACGAACTAAACCTACAATTAAAAAGAAATTAATCGATTTTTAATATAATTTTAATAATTGTTCCAATTATGCAATGGTGAAAAAACTAGTTCCGATCAAGGGCACCTTTCACTACTCGAATATTTCATAACAATTTCTCATAAAACATTTAATATTATTTTATACATATTATCCACTTAATCGGGTTTGCAAAACAAATTTTCAAAACCAGAAGTTGCGTTCGAGACCTTTTCTAGCATTCCCGTTCGGATTCCAAGATAATCAAAGTAATAATTTGTGAGATCATTTGACAAAATTGAGTTAGTGAAGTACCCAATAATGATTTTCGTCCTTGAGGGGTCGTGAGTATCCTATGCATGCTTAATTCATACGTGCATTGCATAATCTTTCTATTTTGGGAGTAAACAGAGTGAATACCTATTAAAAAAAGCTTGGCTCACTTAAACGATTGGAAAAGGCTACTGGGTAAAAGTGACAACTTTCATATTATTATATACTACATACTTGTTAGGTAATTTCGAATCATTGCAAACTCATTTACATAATTTACTGACTCATTTTTACCACCACCGCCAATAAATTATGCTCGACAAATTAGTTTTCGTAATTTCACTGAACAAAAACAAAAGACGTTTAAAAAACTGTTCATGTATCAATAGCTATGATGAATAGGGCCATGGGTATTAACCTCGCAGGTTCGAATCTGAATCGGAAGAAATATTTGAACCACCCTATACTTCGTATGAAACGAATTCTTCACACGGATATGTTCACTTTCATTGTTTTGTTTTCTTGCTAATTAAATTTGCAAAAAAGGCGCCCATCCTTCCATTTTCAACCTACGCCTAGCTAATAACATGCATTTATACGCTCAAACAATTTAATTAGTGCATAATTATTTTCTTATATAGTTAACAAAATGAAGATCGGAAGAAGGAATTTATGGATGGCGAAAACCAGACTTGGAAAGCCTACAAGGTAGTCGTTTCCTTTATGGATGTCCTTTGCCGTTTGGCATTTTTTGCCCAACTCATTATTAAGTAATTAAGAATCATCAAAAACAAAACGAAAAAATAAAAGCTGAAGTATGTCTGTGCTGTGAACGCTTGTCAAGAATATAGGCATACTTAATTAACTACTTAATAATGAGTTTCGTGTTTGCATAAAAAGATGTATGTTGCAAGATTCTGGAATGCTAACGATTATTTAAAATTCTGGTACTAAACGGCGCAAACCATACGAATAACTCAATTATCTGTTGACATTTTAGAGAGTAGAGATTAGGTATTATGGGAGCTCGAGGAACTACATTATAGTATATATTATACTCCGATACTACAATTTGATCAATAAAACTGATCTCTACAGTATAGAGATGCTACTTCAGACAAGAAGCTGCTCCATTGTTTGCATTATTTGAACAAAAGTAATTGTATTAGAAAGAAAAGGATCAATAATATAGAATATGTAAAATTAATGTGATCAAATTTCATGTTGATATTCGAAATATTTTTTGAGATATAGCACTTCGAGCGGAACAAATTGTTAAGTAATCACTCTATAGAGGTAATAAATTATTATAATTTATTAAAATACATTATACAGCATTGTTTATAAATATTAAGATTATCTAAAGTATATCCCTTGTTATTTTTTGTTAAACCCGTTTTTAGAACGCTTTCCAATCAGAATCTCGTTAATCCATTCACATTCTCGTTAATCCATTCACATTCAAAAGAAGATTATTAATTTTTAAATTGTAGATCATGTTTAAAAAAAATATCTATCGATCCTTCGGAGGTCAAACGGATGGCTCATAGCTGCGAAGCGTAAACAATTTATGCAGGGGGCATTCCGATAAAAAAACATTTCTGTGTGTGAAAGAGTGCATTTAAAAATGATGAAGGCTTCATGTACGAGTGGAAAAATTCTACTAAACCTAAAGGTGCCTACAGATGATCGGAATAATGGGACAGAACCTCTGCTGGTTGATTTAAATTATTATAATGCGGTTCTAGACATTCTTGCTGGAATAATTTTTCTCGGTGCATTTCCAGTTGTAAGATAGCAAACTTGTTTTGTTAATTGAAAGAACCAAATTACTTTCAGAAAACAGGATTCCGAGCATTTATCCCGAATTAGTCACACAGAAACATATCGGTCGCTCTACAATCACATTCAAATAATTAGATAACAATTGAAGTCTCCTGTAGATATTAAAATGAATGAACTTTCTTAAAACTAACGACTGGAAAAGCTTCCCACACAACTTATTATTATTATTTGCTTTTATAAGAATTATTTGTTTTGCAATTTTACCATAGACATGCATAATTCATAAGGCAGAACTCGTTTTCAAATGTAATTTTTTTTAAATTTCATTTCGAGTCCTAACGACTGGATCTCGTAAAATTCTGGTAATTGAAATTTATTATCGCGCGGCTTACCAACGATAAAAATGATAAAATCAATCAATAAAAATATTTATTATCAGTAAGCAAATAAAGACCGCAATAATAATTTTAATCTGCCGAGCAATCAAGTATACTTACTGGTACTCTTCCTCATCCTTTTTCTTGGGCTGATAACTTTTGACTAATTTTCTGAAACAAATTTCAAAAATTCAGTAAATCTACTTGGTAATTAATTCAAAACTGTTTAAAAAACTTTCCTCTTTAGGCTAGTTATAATAATTACTTGAAAACACAATGACGAGTATTATTAGAATCCATTTCGCTCTTGAGAAAGCTATTGAGATATCAAACAACTTAGTTAATTTATTAAGTTACAATGAACACAAAACCAAATCAAACCAAAATAGAAAATAAAAATCAGTAGGCATTATTTTTTAAATTTCAAAAATCTAGTCGGATTTCGAATTTGGCGCTTCCATGGAAATAATAAGTAAACAAATTAGTGAAAAATTGTAGTTCCACGGGGTTGAACGTTTTTCGTTGGGGGTTTATAAAATTCTATTTTTTTACTTCAATTAATTTTATTTTTAATTATTTGATTTCAAAAATGGTGAGCTTATTTAACTATCTAATCGATCGATCGATTAATTAATTTTATTTTAGCGTGAGGTTATTTCCATTCACGTGGGTCAAGCCGGAACCCAAATTGGCAATGCATGTTGGGAATTATACTGTTTGGAACATGGGATTCAACCTGACGGTCAAATGCCGTCAGATAAAATGGTCGGCGGAGGTGACGATAGTTTTACGACCTTCTTCAGCGAAACGGGCGCTGGAAAGCACGTGCCTCGAGGAGTTATGGTAGATTTGGAACCAACCGTAATTGACGAAGTGCGCACCGGTACCTATCGCCATTTATTTCATCCGGAACAGCTAATCACCGGAAAGGAAGATGCGGCTAATAATTACGCGAGAGGCCACTACACGGTTGGAAAAGAAATTGTGGATTTGGTTTTGGACAGACTGAGAAAATTGGCGGATCAGTGTACCGGTTTGCAGGGTTTCTTGATTTTTCACTCCTTCGGTGGCGGTACCGGATCTGGATTTGCTTCCTTGCTAATGGAAAGACTCTCCATTGACTATGGTAAAAAATCCAAACTGGAATTTGCGATTTATCCAGCACCGCAGGTGTCCACGGCGGTGGTGGAACCCTACAATTCTATTTTGACGACGCACACAACTTTGGAACACTCGGACTGCGCCTTTATGGTCGACAACGAAGCCATTTACGATATTTGCAGAAGGAATTTGGACATCGAACGTCCGACTTACACAAACTTAAATAGGTTGATTGGACAAATTGTGAGCTCCATAACGGCTTCGTTGCGCTTTGATGGTGCGCTAAACGTCGACTTGACCGAGTTTCAAACCAATTTGGTGCCTTACCCGCGTATACATTTTCCTCTGGCGACGTACGCTCCCGTGGTTTCTGCAGAAAAAGCGTACCACGAACAAATGACTGTGGCGGAAATAACGAACGCGTGCTTCGAACCTGCCAACCAGATGGTCAAGTGTGATCCTCGACACGGAAAATATATGGCTTGTTGCGTCTTGTATCGTGGCGACGTGGTACCCAAAGACGTGAACGCCGCTATTGGTACCATCAAGACGAAGAGGACGATACAATTTGTCGATTGGTGTCCGACAGGTTTTAAAGTTGGAATAAATTATCAACCACCGACGGTTGTGCCGGGAGGAGATTTGGCCAAAGTTCAGCGTGCGGTTTGTATGTTGTCGAACACGACGGCCATTGCGGAAGCTTGGGAACGTTTGGATCACAAGTTTGATTTGATGTACGCTAAACGTGCTTTCGTACATTGGTACGTCGGCGAAGGTATGGAAGAGGGAGAATTTTCCGAAGCCAGGGAAGATACGGCGGCGTTGGAAAAGGATTACGAAGAAGTGGGGACGGATACTGCAGGACAAGGCGAAGAAGAATAAAAAATTGGGTTTTCAATCGCTGGCGGTGATCATTCAAAATGGCACCGCAGCTTGTAGAATAAAATTAAATAAAAGTAAACCTCAGTTTGTTCTTTAATTGAAGTGTTCGTGCTAAAGAGGGGTAATAAATTGGGTTGACAAAGTATATTTCGCCATAACGGGTGGATCATGATCTGGTCGGTGGAGAGTGTAGGCGCCGTGCACCGGGGTCGCCGATCTTCGACAACACAAACGAGTTTCTTTTACTTTTGCCAAAGATATTCGTTACAAAACACACATGGCTTCTCGAATTAAATACCTACGTAAGCGATTTTTGGATTTTTGATTTTGGAAGCAATTCCGATGCAAACTAGGTGTAATAAATGAAATTCAGCGGTGATTGATTTTTTGGAACACCTAGCGGTATCTTATCTTTTATTTATCAAAATTCTAACAATATTCATTTAGTTTGTAGCTTTTCTGTGTCATTTTTATCATAAATTAAACATTCTCGAAATATTTTCCTATTTGATTTTAATTAACTTAAGAGAAAAGCAACAGTTTACTCTTTCTTACCTCAATTTATAAGCGTATTCGCATTCTATCACCGCTCGATCCTTGACAAAATGGCCGTATTTTTCTAAAAAATCTATCCCCCTTTGAGTGTGGATGGATAAATTCTCGTACTGATCCTGCAAATGAAAAAATGCATAAGTAGAAGAATTTTAGATCTTTCCCAAAACTTTCCCAAAATTGTAGCACGCGACCCCTTTAACTTCGTCGTAAATTTTAAGTGGATTTTTAAATAACTACCAACTCTAAATCCGTGTATCCTCCATGAAATTAAATACATGTTGAAAGAGCATCTTCCAATATTTTTACATTGCATATACCGAATTCCTCCGACTCGATTAGAATAAAAATTTCAACTTGTAACCTCGTTTTTAAAGCAACGGCAAGTCGATATGTAGGTACATAATATCAATAAACTAAATAAATATTTCTGCTGTCCAATTAATAATAAATTCGCCATTGGATATTACATTTTTTTTATTTTACCAGACATCTTGTAAACGTTCGCGATAACCTTTGGTCAGTCTAACATAAATTACACAATAAAATATTCTAATTTAGTTATTAAATTTAAAATTAATTATCAAGAAAGAGTTTTTGAAGGATCCTCGTATATACCAAATTGGGCCAATTAAATGTAAACGTTCTCCATTATCGAAACCGAATACTTGGGATAAAAATAAGAGCAAAATCCTTATAAAATGTCACAAGCAGATAAAAATATTCCAATAGAATGACCGGAACGTACGATGACCCTCAATCTGATTCACTTCAATTCCATCATTTTTATCTTAAATCCTTCCGGTGCAAGTCTTGGTTAACAATACTTTGGTCTAAGAAAGCCAAAATGAAATGTCTGAAATTTCCACCGACAATCTTATCGCAATAATTGGTAAAACCGCAACATAAGCCAAATTAAAAATTTTAGATTATTCAGTTCCACTTGGACTGACCACAGACGCGTAATTGGAGTTACGTTATTAGGTGTGAACGCAAGTTATGCATAGCAATGTGTGCCACTTAAGCTGAAAATCATGTCCCATACATCACAGTCAAAAATTTAACCAAATAACGCATTTTTGTAATATATGCGAAAAACCAGAACTGGTTTAGAAATTACGAAATCTGTTAGGCATATCATTACCGAAAGAACAGGTAGTTTGGAGCTTCTGGGATGAAATTTGAACAAAAAGACTTTCTGACTTAAAAATCATACATAAATTCAACTTACATTCTTTTGCATTTTTGCTTCAATTGAAGCTAATTCGAACCATAACAAAAATGGAACACCAAATACTTATGTAATTCATAAATTAATATAGAGACAACTTCAGCCTCCGAGTCGACACCCACCAGCGTTGGTGATAATGTTTTCTGCACCCACCTCCTCGAGAGCAAACAAGAATTTTTATATAGAACAGACAAAAAAAGTAGGCGACATATCAAAATATGCTAATAAGCTATCCAAAACCAATTTGGTATTGTGATTTTTTCTCATAACGAATTTCTTCAACTCTCGTAATTGATGGTGTGACTTCGTGCCAATTTTAATAATCGAGAGAATTAAAAAAAATTCAATTGCATGACTCTAATTTAAGTTAGTTAAACTTCCGTCTTCTATTATTAGCTTCTATTTGGTCACAAACACAAAACAAGCGTCAAAAATAATCCTAGCTTTAACCGGTGATTTAGCAAAATCTTGAAATTGACATCTCACGCCTACCAACGAAGGTAGAGCAAGTCGGCGGTCTACTCAAAATTATTACCAACAAATTTACTTTCCGGTATACTAATAAAGATCCACCCACGTGAAGATTTTTTAAATTTACCATAAAAATGGAAACACTTTCAAAACCGAGTTGGCCTTCAAATTCTTTCGAAGATTGTCAAAATCCTAAAATGGAATTTCCTAAAATGCTCCATTTCGTAGTTGAAAGACAGTGGGAATCTTCATGACGCTAGAAAGTTAAAGCCCTCTGGCTGAAGCCAAGATGACGTACTAGGGTTGTCTTCCCCATAGCCCGCAGATCTATCTTGAACTTTATATCACAACAGTGTATTTGACGAGACAGGATTTTATCAGACAGTGTCTGGTAGATAACACCAAAATGAAGATAACTTTAAATATAGATTAATTTAGATAATAATTGGTGCGGTACTCGACGTAAATAGTTTCGGAAAATTTTTTGAGGGGCGGAGCCGGTCGCAGTTGCCGTCCAAACTCACAATACGCACGCGTAAGCAAAGAAAACGACAAAGGAAAATACCTAAAGTCAAGGGTAGAACTCAATCACGAAGAACTCATCTCTAAACCTCCACAACCACGCTAATAATTCCAAAATATGGAAGCTATGATGTCCGAAGCTAAACGATGATGGACGATGAAACCGCAAGTTTGTTGAGCTCTTCTCCGCTATCATCACATAGAAGGTCTGAAGTTGACGAAGAGATAATGAGATTTATTCCTGGCAAGGCCATCGAATCGACCGATAACATGATGAAAACGAAGATTTCGCCAATATCCAGGAAATATTTCACACACAAACGATTCCACTCTACAATAGGGTTGCCATAATTGTGTAAGTACTGACCGGGACATTTGGCTATAACTAAAATAAAAAACATCCTAAATTCGTAAACACTCCGGGGGGGGGGGGCAAAAAAGCTCCTTCTACTTAACGTTTAGTATTGTAAAAAATTTTAAAAAATGAAAAACTGGAAAATACCGGGACATTTGGTAGATCAACCGGGACAGTAGTGCCAAAAAGGGGACATGTCCGGATGTGGCAACCACAAAATGATGGTAAGCTCACAAAACAAACCAGGAACTAAAATTTTGAAAATGGTTAACTGGGCCAAAGGCAGAATTTTTAGGTAAGCTGAATTTTAAGGTGACCGGACATTTCACTCCCGAACATTTAGCTACTAGGACATTTCGCTACCGGACATTTTTGAGTCTTGGTGTTAGCCGTCACACACGTGTCGTACCTCGCCGAGTACGGGCCTCCCAGTCGAGGCGGATTGATTTCAGGCATGATTTTACTGAGTTAAGCGTCTCTGCGAAGGGTCAGTTTTGGCTGGGGCAACCACGGCAAATCAAGTCTATGCTCAGTTTACCTTCTTTAAAATGTTAGTTGAAAGTGCATTTGGCCCAGTTTACCATTTTCTAAATTTGGTCCAGTTCACAGTCACCCGAACAAAACCCTGTTACCCCAAGAAGATACACTCGTCGCCAAAAATGCAAATCAATCACGCTCATCAAGACCAAGTCTGAAGGTGTTGGTAGTGTCCCCGTTCGCAATCAGCTCTGTCACCCTGGACGGCTACACAGCGTTGATCAAGGTTCTTGAAGCAAATCATATTGGCGATAGAATCCTGATATAGGTATAAAATCCCAGAACGCTGCTGCTGCTCCTGCTACAGCGTGTCATTTTTTGGTGAAAAAAACACTCTGATTTCCCTCACTTTTGCTTCAAAATTCAAATTTCCCGATTTTTCCTGGCGAAATTTGTAAAAATATAAATTCTAAAAGAGTGGAAATCCTGGGATATGTACTGGAGGGTGTTCCACACCCCCCAGACCCCCCGGTTTACAATTTTACCAACCGAAAAATTGATTAAACTACCTACGATTAAGACTAACCGGAAAAGTAAAAATGATGAAAATTTAACCTTCAGATCGAAAAAATTAAAAAACTCGGAAAGCATATTTCTGCTCATGGAGTTTAGCAGTAACTTTCTGTGTTACTTTGAAAGTTAATTATAAAAATATAAAGCCAAAATTGCAAACCGGGGGGTCTGGGGGGTGTGGAACACCCTCCAGTACATATCCCAGGATTTCCACTCTTTTAGAACACTTGGAGAAGATAGGGAATTTATAATTTTTCAAATTTCGCGAGGAAAAAAGTTTCGGCGTTACTTTGAAAATATATAAAAACGGGGAATCCCCCAGTAGCGGGAAACGAAATTAACAGCAAGTGGTCGCCATGGGCATCTATCAATCTATCGACACCGAACTCATCAAAGAAAACCTGGTAACCTAAGGTCGTGACGGGAAGCCCCTTGGTCACTCTAACCAAAATACTCGAGAACAATGTAATTTACCCAGATCAAATTGCCAAACCGAATTTGCCCCAGATACTAATCGTTTGTGGTTGTTCGCCACGAAGATTCCATCTGGAAACAACTCACTTTCCACGAAGTAAATCTAGATTTCATATTAGTCATTATCAGTCTCAGATTGGCATGAATGAACTGAGACCGGCCAATCGTACAATTAATGCAGTACCACTTAGGTACATATAGGTAAATATGCGGTCTACAATTGCTACAACGACAAGCAAAGGTTTCCAACCAATCCACAGAGAAAGAAGATCCGCATCATCAGTTATAAGAAGATAAACAGGCGTCGTCCAGAAGTGGAACTGTCAAAATCTTACTATAAATTTATTTTAAATTGAATTTTGTTAATTATTTCCGAAAAAATCCCTGAAGCAGCTCCAACTCAAAAACTACAGATGTAAAAAATCATCCCTGTGATAGCCAGAACTCAAAAATTCTCAGATTTTTCTCAGAAAAATTTATATAGGTATACTAAAATGAAGAGAATGAAATTTGCAACAAAAAATGCCGAATAAATGTTACTGTAAACAATTTACATTGCTAACATAGGAGTGTACGAATACTTTATGGCGCCACTATACCATAGTATTCTCTTGCATTTTAGTTCTGATAACAAGAAACGGTCGATTATTTTGGAATGCAGCTAGGTTATTGCACAGGCCGAAGAATAGGTTACTAATTAAATTATCCCAATCTGCGTCCAGTATTTCGTTGTAAGTCTTTTTGATCCGATTACGAAAATCCTCTAAAACAACACTACTGACCCAGATATTTTATCGATATCAACCCGCAGATTGCAGACACGAAGGAAGTACTAGTAATGATTACATGAATGAGCAATCACTGGAGGCAATGTTACCATTTCCAGTCATTCCACTCTTTCGATCTACACATTGGAAACAAGCACATTTTGGAAATACCTTCGATTCCGGTAAAGTAAACCTAAATGCAAGTGGATCGATGCCATTGTCCAGATTGCATTTTTTTAACCGCAGATGGGGGAAAAGCCATCTGATCCAATACAGCTCACATTTAACAATAACCCTGACAGATACGGAATAAGGAGAAATAAATATGTTTGGAGAACTTACGGACAAATTTGGGTACGGAAAGTTCACTTTGCGTGTTTTCAAAGAGGGGGGTTTGTTTTGATCACACGTCGGTCGTAAATATTTACGTTTCTGCTATTTGAGTTTCTCCAGCTGTTCTTCAAACTGCAGGTAGTAAAATTTTGTTATCATTCCAATACAAATAATGTGGTCTCTCGTCAACAACAGACTGTAGATAACATAATATTATTAAGCGATAAAATTATTCAAAACCTCGTTAGCCCCCATATACAGTCGGAGACGATTCAAATTTGTTAGAAAGAAGAAAACAGGGTCGGTGCACTCGAAATAAATTCATAATGAAGCTTAATTATTACGGTAATTGTTCCATATAAATTACAATATACATAATCTTATGTGTAATAAAACAAAATAACAGTTATTTTTAATACTTTCCGTTTCTTAAGTACATAAGGGAATTTGTCGAGGGAAAACTTTTATTAATTTTTCATTGTGTGAACGTCATTATCAATCCTATTATAAAATAGAATGCATTCGTATCTACGAATTATCTCCAATTGTTGAGGAAGATTATAACAACAATATATAACCGGTTAAGTGTCGGCGGTGGATTTAACAAGTGACCAGGACTTTTGTCACCTTTTTTCGAATTTATCAAATCGGGGGGGAAAAATTCCACGCGATGACGACGTGTTATGGTAAATCACCATAGCAACAGAATAACCCCAACGAATTACCAATTTATCGAGGTTGACGTGATGCAAAACTTATAAAAATTCCGGCATGAGTAACGGAAACGTCAATTTTCTTCACATTTTCCCAACCGTGACTCATACTATCTAAATAATGACCTATCTCAAGTTGGGGTGCGCATGCTACGCCCTTATTATTTTTTTAAATAAAACAATCACTTGTTTTCGATCGTTATTCACTTGTTGAAATAACAAAAAACAATCGCGGTTTCATAATTTGCTATTATTTATTATTGGCGATCGTTGCAAAACAATTGAAAATAAGTTAGTACTAATTACCTATGTACAAATTAATGTTATCTAAACAAGATACGGGCAATCGGTCGAGATAAAAGTTAAATTTTGCCTACATAAGGTAAATCGAGTGTCCAACGTAAATAAATAACAAGGCACGTAAAGTACCAACCTATCTGGTAAATACAAATTAAAGGAGATTTAAAAAACGTGATGTCGCAAATTTGTTTAAACAAATCTGTGCAATTTTGCATTAGTGCAAGCGTAATTCACAGAAAAAAAAAGTTTCACTTGAATACCTGCTACACCTGCGTCCCGCAAATACCTGAATCATCAGACAGGTTTTCAAATCATACCTCCGCGAGATGAACTTTTTTATTTACCCAAAAAATTTATCTAAAAATTCCTTGCGCAACAAGACAGTTTAAAACGCAATTGTTTTTAATTTCAAGTAAAAAACGTAGACACGGATTCGCCAATAATAAATAAATGTAGGTTGGGTCGTGCAAAAATAACCGTTTTTTATACTTATTCTAACGTCAACTCACCCACAACTCGGTACCCCAACTCATGGCGGGCGCTTTATTAATCCAATGTTCTCAAATCACACACAAAAAACATCAAATTGTTAGCACAACCGATCAATTTCGCAAATGCAACTCGTTTTTCGATCACTAACCAACATGGCTATATACACACACACTTGCACGTACTAAGTGCTCAATTTAATAACTAAAATGGAAAATCCTATCCGAAGAGAAAATACTCAAACGTCGCGCGCGCCACCTAAACGTAAACACTCGAACCGAACGTGTTTATTATTTTTTTAAATGCGTCGAAATTTAAACAAAATTAAAAATAACAAAGTTCCTTTCATGAACTTGATTGGATTGCTCATATTATTCAAAAATAACTTACAAGACTGCCCTTGAAGAAAATTTAATCATAGATCGTTTACACGGTAATAAAAATAATAATAATAATTATTTGCAGGGACGGACCGGCTATTTGCAAGAAGTCATTTAAATCCAAGAGCTATCCATTGTGCAGAGCAGCTAAAGTAAGGAATTAATTCAACATAATAAAATATATTGTTTTTTGAAAAACATCCGCACTGTTTGATTTTATTCTATATAATTATCTAACTAAATTTTCCACAGTCATTTGTTTTCGAGTCATCGCCAACCACGATGACGTCGCCGATTTGTTTTTAAAAAAATAATTGTTGTTTGATAATAACCTAACAACATTAAGTTATTACAGTGAGTATACAAAGCACTCCTCACCTCCTATGTTACCAATGTAAATTGCACATTTCGAAACCGTTTTTTGACATATAAAAATCGCTTTTACAGCAAAACTTTTTAGACATTTTTTGTTGAAAATTTCATTGTCTTCAATTTTGTATCTATACACTTTTCTATTTTACCGCTCCGTTTCTGACTGACAGCAACTTAAACAAGACTCTGTAAAATACCATAAATATCACCTATATCTCAAAATCGGTGCAACGAAATAGAAAAATGTATAAGTAGTTTTTGTTGAAAATTTTATCCCCTACATTTTTGTTTATATACATTTTTCTATTTTGTCACACCGTTTCTGAGATACAGATGATAATATTTTTTGCATTTTACAAAGATATGTTTAAGTCGCTGTCACTCAAAAACGGGGCGGCAAAATAGAAAAATGTATAGGTACAAAATTGAATATAATGAAATTTTTAACAAAAAATGTCTAAAAGGTTTTGCTGTAAAAGCGATTTTTATACGTCAAAAAGTGACATATAGGTGACGAATACTTTGTACTTTCGGATTTCCACATTTTCCGCCGGAAATTTTTAGCATCGGCAAGACTTTCTTAAAAGCTGGAAAGCAAACTAGATTTATCTGGTATACATAGGCAGTATAATATAACTAAAAAATAAATGATATTGATTCCTCCACAATCAGAGGAATTTCGTTAATTCATTTATGAAAGTTAGTAGCAGACTAGCAGACATAGAAAATACAAAAATTATTTTTTTGTTTATTTTTATTCTAATTTTTTCACCCTTTAGTTTCTAGTGGTTTCACTATGAAACCACTTTTTAATAATTTATTTCATGAGGACTAATGATAAATCCTTAAAACCACCTACGCAATATCAAAAACAATATCTATATATATAGATGGACTAGGCTCGTCCAATTTGTAGTGGGCGGGCAGAACATTAGAACATATGACTAGGTCAGAGTGCTGGACGTTGTAGTCGACAGGGGTCTGACCTTTAAGCCCCACATCATGAGGGTCTCGGCCAGGGCGGCGGGCAAAGATGGAGAGGCCTTAAGCAAGATCAAGCCAAACATGAATGGCCTAAGAAAAGAAAAGAGAAAGGCGACGTACAGATATATGTTGTACAAATCCCAGAGCAGATGTGCACAGACGCGGCACTGGTAATCGCTCCCTTATGCCAATCCACCTCAAGGCAGAGTTGCGCGACGCCAAGTACAGATCTTCGAACAAGATTCTTTTCAGGATTCGAAGTACCGAAAAAGGAAAGGTGACAGGATTCATGGAGAGAGTCGAGCAAGGGCAGGTGGACCTACCAACTTATCCCAGACAACGCGCCGTTGGTGAACAGAGGTCACAGAGAACTCACTTACGAGACTACCCAGGCTCTAAGTGGTCACGGATGCTTCCGAAGCTATCTGCATCGCTTCAAGAGTTCAGATACCTCCAACTGATATTTCTGATGTGTAGAGGAGGACGATGCACGACACACCAAATGGTCAGACTGAAGAAGTGCCGTCCAAACCCACATGGGGCAGGACTTCAACCCTTCCAACATGGTGGGGCTGATGCTAGATAGCCGGAAGCAATGAGAAGTAATAGAGAAGATGTTGGTGGGAATAATGGCAAACAAAGCCAAAGCTCAGGACGACATTGACAAGACGAGAACAATGAAGAAACCGGCATTTTGCTTCTTTTTGTACAATTTTTTTTTTATAAAAATAAAAAAATATTAATATTTATAGGGGGGACGGTAAAAGCTCTAGGTACGCCAGTGAGAAATGTACTAGCGATTCCCGACACCTCCATGGTGTAGGGTTTAGTCAGATCTGACACTACCACACCCGGGGGTCGAAAAATCGCTTCACGTAATTAATGGAAGTCCCCATTCCCCCAAGGGGAGGGGTTATCCCATTCTAGATTCAATTTTAAAGAAATAAGGTGCATCTTCTAATTTGTAATCATCGAACGTTCTTAGGGGGAAGACGAAAAATTGTGATCAACTGTGACAAGAGTAGAGGGCTTAAATAACCGGAAAAAAATTTTTTTAGTAATATAATATTTTTCATAGTTTTACAGGAATATAACCCCGCAGTAATCGATCACACGGTCGCCCCGCATCTACGCTTATATAAGCTGCAAATTTAAAAAACTTTGAATTTATCTTGGTATGTAAGTTATCATTGAACTAGACTAGAAGGTTGCGGTTACCGATTATAAGATTGCTGATTTATGTATAATACAATGATAGTAATTAATTAAAAAATTCTAATTTTTAAATTAAAATTAAATACATGAGTTTATCGTACTTTTAGAAAAAATTTAAGAAATACAAATAAAAAATTAAAATAAAAAAAATAAAATAAAGGATTCGCACGATTATTATGATCTAGTTTCTAGTAGAAAATTAAAAAATTAAAAAAGAAATTTTTTTTACAAGAACAAATCATTAATACTTACAATAAACAAAATCGACCCGAGCAATCGACTTGATTGAAGCCAGAATGACTTACTATTAAGGAGAAAATAATTAATGAGATGATTTTCGATTTCCTTCCTTATACCCCATGGTTCGTCTTGGATAGAAGATCCCAGCAGTAAATTTTCCAAACAAATCCAAAAAAACAACCAAAATGATTTGCCTACATAGCTCTTGCAGATCTCTGTGGAGAGTTTTGGTTAAGAAAATCAAAAAAAAATATAAAATTTTATTGTTATAAAGCGAAACTTTAAAATAAAAATGCTTAAGTACAATTTAAAATATTTGCAATCGGCAATTTATTAATTTTGTTGCAATTCCACATAATTTGCAGGAAAGAGCCCGTAGTGACCTTTGCACATACCTCTCCACCATCCCTCATCAATCTAAAAGTATAAATTTAAGACAAGAAATGAAATATTTACACTCTTACCTTTTCGACATGGGTAATCACATCGTCAGGATCAAAAGAAATTTCGTCTTCTGCGCCAGCTTGATAATCAAAAAGAGCAATTGCAATGAGGCCGGTATCGGCAATTTCATCTTCTTGGAGAATTTGTGGTTCTTCGATTGGAATTTGATCGGTCGTCTCGATACTTGGTTCTTCTTGCTGCTGCTGCAAGTTTTCATATATCTGTTCTTCAACCGGTTCCTCTTGCTTTTGCTGTTGGCTAAGTTTAAGCTGTTCCAGTTCTTCTTTTATCTAAAAAAAGCAAAAAGAAAGCTTGAAACCTTTACCGTCTTCTGAGTAATAAAACTTATTTACCTGATTAGCAGAAGTGTTTTCTGTAGTAGGATTATTTTGGAAAGCAAATTGTGAAATTTTTGTTTGATCTAACTGACCAGGAGTTGATTTAGGTGTTGAAGGTACAGAATCACTTTGACTGCTTTGTTGTGTTAAGAATGCGGTTTTTGATTGATCAAATGCTTTCGGCGCTCTTTCAGCAGTCGATTTAACTTGCGTTTCATTCGAGGGTGTATTAAATGCGGCAGCTCGTGCGTGAATCGTACTTCGTTGTGCTGGAGTGGCAGACGAAGATGATCGAATGGCACTTTCGGGTTCTTTCTAAAATTTATAAAATAAAACATAAAAGTTGCTAGTCAACACAACTGCATTACCATTTGTTCAAATTTAGCCCTCATTTCTGACGGTTTCGCTGTACCAATATCGGGTTTAGTTTTTGTGTAGGTAGTTCCAATACGAGTGGGTTCGTCACTAAAAGTGACTGCAGATTTATCCATTCGATCTGTTTGTACTCCAAATTTTCCACCAAATCCAACACTGTGATCGGTTTGGCTTTCGTGTTTCTGAGGAGCTTCATGATGATCCCACCCAACTGCAGACTTATCTTGTCTGTCACTTTGAACCCCAAATTTTCCCCCAAAGCCATTACTGTAATCTAAAATAAAAAATTATACAACAAATTACGTTTAGGTATTGGTCAACACCTTTTTGTGATTCATGTTTTTCCACCTTCTCCACGTGATCCCAACCAACAGCGGATTTATCTTGCCGGTCGGTTTGAACGCCAAACTTTCCACCAAATCCTGAACTGTAATCCTTTTGTGAAGTGTGTTTTGCAATTTTTTCTTTGTGGTCCCACCCTGCAGCACTCTGAAATTAATTTTGTTATTTTCGTTAAAAACTGGTCTGCATGAATATTTGGGTTTTTACGAGAAATTATTTATATAACAAACCCGCTTGCCTTATCAACCCTATCATTTTGTACACCATATTTTCCACCAAAACCGGTGCTGTAATCTGTCTGGGAACCGTGCTTCTCGACTTTAGCCACATAATCATGCCCCATCGCCGACTGATCCATTCGGTCTTGTTCTACTCCAAATTTACCACCATAACCAAACGAAGAATTAGCACCTTCCAACAATTCCTCCTTTTTCTTCAAGGCGTGTGATTCTTCGGTCTCTTTGCGCAACTGATCCATACTAAATTTTTATAAATATATGAATAAAAATATTAACGTAGTAAGATAAAACGTACTTAATTGCACCGGCCGTTCTCCCAGAACCTTGGATGGTGGTCGAGCCCCATCGTTGTTCCTCCTCGGTGACGTTATTTTCAAAATCTGGATCAGTCTCCCAATCGTCGTCTTCAGTCTGATTATTTTTGATATTTATTTGTAAACCCGCTTGAGCTTTCCACATTTTATTTTATTTATTAAAATAACGAATTTAGCAAGCGACAAATTATTTATGTTTTTATCGCAATTTGTACACTCATCAACTTATCTGTAACCTAAAAAGTGACAACACCCGGTTTTCTATTTGCTAAAACAAAACAAAAACTGTTAGTTATGCAACACACTTCACGTTTACACTTCCGTTGTTGCTAAATTTAGCATAAATTTGTTATCTCGGTTAATTTCTCTTATCAACGTCAATTAAAATAAATTGTTTTTGAATTGGATGTTAAATGTATATTAACTAAACGAAGGAAGTTCAAAGTCAGTTTCATGATGCTGTATTTTATCATGAAACAACTCTGAAGATTTTTTAGAAATGAAAGATTTTTAAAAAAAGTTGAAAACAGTATTTTGTATTGCCAGGAGAAAATAGGACTTTTCGTGATGAGTCTGTCCTAATTTTATTTTATTTTGTTTTTGAAATAGTTTTAAAGTTTGCCTTCGCGGCAGGTTGGAAAAATTCTGTCGTGCAAATGAATTAACGAGATTCCCACTTTTATTTTTTAACACAAGACGTGTCAAATGTACAACACCAGTTACAAAATTTGGCGCATAAATTATTATTGAGCAGTACCCTGTAGATAGAATAACAATGTTAGGTTATGTTACAGCTTCTGAGTTTGACAGATTGTTTACTTTATTCAAAGTGGAATATTTCCGATAATATTCTGAAAAATCAAATTTAAAGCGGGATAATGGATAACGATTATTACTTCAAAAAGTTGTGCTGGGTTTGTTTGGCAGAAAAGAGCGATATGGACTCCATCATTACAAATAACGCGAAAATACAAGTGGACAACGTCAATTCTCATGTCAGTCTGTACGATTTGCTATCGTACGTAATTGCAGATAAGGTAATTTGAATAAAAGTTTAAAATATGTTAAGGATCCACAAAATTCTTTTAGATTTGTTTTATGGATGGCCCCCATTCGATATGCAGTTCGTGCAAGATGCAAGCCTATGCGGCTTATAAATTTAAAAAACGCTGCGAACTATCGCATAAAGTGTTTCAAAAATCGGGTTTAGTCACTTGCGAAAAAGAAATTTATTCCAAAAAGTTAGAAAGTTTACTCGTAGAGCAAAACGAACAAACTGTTATACCGGATGAACAAATCGTGAAGGAAGAGGTGATGCTGTTTGACGATTCTTTCGTTATTAAAGAAGATATAGAAGAAATTTTAGATAGCGTGGAATTTGAAGACGAAGCTGCCATAGAAATTGTGGGTGAAGAAGAAGTTGCCGAGGAGGCTAGACCGATAATTATGGCAGATCCCATAGCAGAAAAGCGGAGGTTACCCAATCCGCAAAGAAAAACATTTCTGTGCAGTATTTGTGGTTTACAAAAGTCGAGGCAGGGCATTCGACAACATATGCTGAGGCACAGCAACGCGAGAATATACACTTGCCAATTTTGTGAAAGAAAATTTAACGACAAAGGAAATTTAAATGTTCACGTTCGTATTCACACCGGAGTTTACCCCTACACTTGTAACATATGCAATAAAAAATTCATACAGGCTACCGGACTAAAAACCCACAAAAGAGTGCACGACAATGTTAAACCTTACAAATGTCACATTTGTCCGTACAGCACTCGCACCAGTTCCCACCTCCAGTTACATATAAAACGTCACATGGGCTTAAAAAATTACCACTGCGATCAGTGCGATTACTCGGCTTGTTCCAAGGCAGAACTAAAATATCATTTTGCTAAACACACAAACGACAAAACTTTTGTCTGTAAGATTTGTAATAAAGGCTTCACGAGATATAAAGGATTGAAAACTCACGAGAAATCTCACACCGGTGAAAAGCCTCACATCTGCGAGTTGTGTGGGAGAGGATTCACTCAAGCACATTCTCTTCGATCTCATTTGAGAAATATTCATAAACAGGAAAAGTAAAATATTCCTTATTTTGTATTTTATATTGTTTATATTGATTAATTTTTAACTGATTGAAATTACCAATTAATTTTAGTTTAAAAAAAATAAATTGTTTACGATTTCTTGCAGTGTTTTAACAGCACCTTGTATATTTTTCGCGAACTCCATCTATATTTCCGAACCAGAAATACTCTTGGCATCAGCTCAGGTGTCAAATTATATTTGGTTAATGTCAGAATATTTTTACCCAAACTCCCAAACAAAAGTAGATTCTTTATCGGTCGCTCGTTCACAAATTTTAATTTAAATTAAATGGACGGAACGACAATAGTTACGACGTTAAATTTACATAAAATATGTAGAGCATGCTTAAATGAGTGCGAAGATATGCTGTCGATATTCAGTGAAATTCAAAGCGAAGGAAATGTTGATGAGGAGCCAATGTTTTTATGCGAGATGTTGAGCAGCATTTCAGCAATAAAAGTGAGTTGTCGACAGTTATATTTTCTTCAATAAAAAATGTCTTTCCAAAGATTGCAGCCGACGATGGTTTACCCACCCTGATATGCACTCCTTGTGTGGAGATGGTGCACACTTCGTTTAAATTTCAACAGCAGTGTAACCGGTCTCAGGCAATTTTGGACGTCTATGCCGTTGAGCTGCAAACTAAAGAGTACGAGGTTAACGAGAACGTATTGGAGTACATAAATTCGACCATTACATCGACGAATAAAGAAGACGAAGATTTGTTTCAGGATAGTTTGGTTGAAGAAAGTCGCGGTATTGAATTGGAACACGATTTGTTAGACGACAAACAGAGCATCGAAGAAACCTTAGATTTGACCGATAACGATGTGATCATGGTTTGCAAAGAAGACGAAAGTAATATTGTTGTTAAAACTGAACTGAAAGAAATAAAAGATGAACCCACGGTGGAGGTGGTCGAAGAAGTTGTGAAACCTAAAAGGGTGAAACGAAGCGACGGAGAAAGTAAGAGGAACGGACAACCGGCAGTAGGATTTAGTTATTACGTTAAAATGAATGAAAACGGCGAAAAGGTATAATTGAATGAGTTACAATTTAGTGTTTTATTATTTTGTATATTTTAGGTTTACGAATGTAATTATTGTAAAAAGTTTTATAAACACAGTCAGAGTGTAAAGATTCATATTCGAACTCACACGTTGGAGCGACCGTATGTATGCAGTCAATGTGGAAAAGGTTTTAAACAACATTCGGCTTTAACGTACCACCTACATAGTCACACCGGAGAGCAACCGTATGCTTGCAAAATTTGTGGTAAACGGTATAGACAGTCGGGCACTTTGACGGCGCATATGAGGATTCATACAGGACAGAGACCATTTCTTTGTTCGGTTTGTGGACGAGGTTTCAGGCAAGCACCCGATTTAGGATACCACATGCGAACACACACAAAAGAAAGGCCTTACATGTGTAATATTTGCGGCAAAACTATGCGAATGCAATGTCACTTGGTCCAGCATATGAGAATTCACACAGGAGAAAAACCATTCCACTGCACGTAAGTTACAATAAACAAAAAGTACAGGTACATAATTTTATTTATAATTTTTTAGAGAATGCAATAAGGCTTTTCCTTCGTCGACACGTTTAAAACGTCACGCCATCATTCACACAGGACTGAAACCTTTCACGTGTGAAGTTTGCAGTAAATCGTTTAATCGCAGCAGTAGTTTACGTGTTCATGCCAAAATTCACACCGACGAACGACCTCACATTTGTAAAATCTGTAACAAAGGTTTTATTCAAGCTCACGCACTCAGGGGACACATGAATACTCACATTACGGAAGATAATGTATGCAAAACGGAAGAAAACCGCGCGTAGAACTGAAAGGTTAGAAATTTTGTACTTACTGTGATTTTTTTTTAGTTTTAATTAAAACAATTTTATATCCCTCGGAAATTGTATACTTACTTTTAATATAAATTAAAGTTGGATTACTTTTTGGGTGAAACTGTGAATTAAATAATAATTAAATTTGTGAAATGCAGTTGTTAAATAATAAAAGTACACAGGTTTTTTAAATAAAATTATGCAACTCAAAACTTACTTTTTTAAAAATCTAAAAAAAAATAAATGATCCTAACCAACGAAGTGAAATCCAGAATTACAAATTTTTTGTTGTAATAATTTCAAAATTTACTCCATTATCTTGTAATTGTTTCATATACGACGTTTTACCGAATGCTACGGCTGGGGAATAGACCCCACCCCTGAGATATCAATAAATCATATTAAATAAAAATTATTAAATTATCCAATTACTTACTCTTTTGGAAGTTTTTCTTTTTCGCTCAGCAAAATAACGGCGGCAACGGTTAAAGCTACACTTGTGAACCCGTATCCTGGACTTTTCAAGTTTACTTTAGTTATCATCAATTTATTAGGGAGCGATTTAAATTGATCTGTTGCCTCTGAAAGCTTTTCGTTCCAACCTGTTCCATAAAAGGTGTACGAAGCTGTCGAGTTCATAAGTGATTCGTCTGTTGGCTTTTCGTGTGAAAACAGTCCTGCACTAAATAATTTAGGATACTAAAATTAAATACATACATTACAGTTATAAAGTGACGAATGAGAGAAGCATTAACCTTTAATAACATTTTTCGTCCACAGTTAAACTGAGCAAACGCTATGGTTATAATTCCAAAAAATAAAACCATTAGTAAACTTTTAAACGAATTTACTTCAATGTAACAACTTTCTTGAACCGGCCTTTTTTTGTTGTTTTCATAAAAGTATCGTTGAGAGCGTTGAATTACGTTTCTGCTTGAAATTGTTGACGGTATAGCCCAAGTATTCACGTCTTTCCTTCTGTGGAACGGCCACCATCTTGTCTGAAGTTTTGGGAGAAATATGGGTAAACATTTCAAATTTAACTGCTTTTGTATAGTAAGAAATTCCATAAAACTTCCTAAGCTGCCTACCATTGACTCCCAAGTGCCGTAGTGCACAATGGGTGGACTACCACTTGGATTGTTGTTTTCTATTTTCAGATAAATTTCTACCGAGTTTAATGTTCCGTCAAAATTGTTTTCCAAAAATGTAATACCGAGATCATCCGGAACGCAACCCATTCCACAAGCACTAACCACGTAAACTCCTTTTTCTCTAGCAGCTCGATCGTACTTGAACATGATTTTTTCAAGATACTGCATTTCACCACTCACGTCGACTATGTAAGTGCCACTTTCCAGACAAGCTCGAATTACGACCTCCCCGTATAAATGGTAAGGGCCGCAACAGTTAATAATAACTCGAGCTTGCCGAGTCATTTTTTTGATAGATTCCTCATCGTCCACATCTGCTATTATAACGGGCACCCAACTTAAATCATCCACCTCTTAAACATAAAAATTAAAAGAAAATATATGAGGGGACAAGAACTCACCGACTCGTTTTGCTGTTTCGATTAAAACCGCATTAAGTTTGTTCGAGGAACGTCCAGCAATACCCCAAGACAATTGTTTTCCATTGCTTTTTGTAAATTTGTATACTTCAGGAAGTGTATATATTCCTGTAAAGCCTGTAGCACCAAAAACTACCATATCCAGTTGTTCCATGATTTTTATAATATAAATTTAGTTCAAAATTTGCAACTTGAAATAAAAATTATGAATAGTAATCTAAATTAAATTATTGATGCACTTGATGCTCATTTGTAGATAACCACCTAAAATAAATTCCTATACTTGTAGATAACTTGAATGCATAAAAAATTAATTATAGAAATGAAAATTAAATTTATATGATGGAAAAAATTTGGAGTTTAAGCTTTAATTAATGGCGGAGATATTGCAAGTTCATAAAATATTTTTCTGAATTTACAAGTCAGGAGTAGGGTAAACTCAAATATCGGGTGGACTTATGGAAGTGTTCTGAACCATCAATATCATATCAATTCTGCCATCAAATTTGACAAAAAATATTAGTATGGACTCTGGACTGATATTTGCTCTTTGCAGATTGATAATAAAAGTTCAGTTGATTTAGTAATTTTTATTTTTTTAAATGTAAAACTGGCAAGTAAAAATTAATTATATTCGTATAAAATATATAATTTTATATTATATATAAAATCCCATAACCTGTATAAAATAATGAATTAACTGGGTTTCTTTGGATTAAAACATAGCACCTTAAACTTCTACAATTTTTCTTGTAGACAAAACTTCAAACTTCATTCCATGTTCTTGTAATTGCTCAATGTAAGAAGTTTTTCCAAATGCAGCAGCAGTAGAATAAACTCCACCCCTATAAATAAAAGACAGGTAAACCTAAAATTAGCTCATGCAAATTACTTACTTTTTTGGAAGCTTTTCCTTTTCAGACAGCAACAGAATACCAGCAAGAGTGATCGCAGAACAAGTTAATCCGTATCCTGGATTTTTCCCACTCACTTTTGCAATCACCAATTTATTAGGAGGTGTTTTGAATTGATCGGTAGCTTCTGCAAGTTTTTCGTCCCACCCTAATCCGTATAAAGTAAACGCAATGCTCGAATTTTTAATTGTCTCTTCGCTTGGATCTTTATGAGAAACAAAACCCAAAGTGAAGAGTTCTGGGTACTAAAATTTTTAATATTAAAATACCTATAAAAATTGTACCAAAGAGCTTCTCTTTTACCTTAAGTAATAGGTTTTGTCCAATTTTAAACTGAGACAGCAAGAAAATTAAGGGACCACCAAAAATTAATATCAATAAGGTTAGAAATGAATCAATCGTAATATAGCAATTAACTTGAATTGGTCGTTTTTTATCATTGAAATAAAAATATCGTTGAGAACGATCAACTACATTTTTATCTTCACCTACAAACGGTAATGCCCACATGCTTTTATCTTCTCTTTTGTGTAACGGACACCATCTACATCAAATGTTACATTAGTAGTATTAGTATATTTTCAAATATTCGAGCAACCAATATTGAAAACATAAAATTTAAATTGTAATTTTACGTACCTATTCTTCAATTTTGGTGTAAATTTGGGTAAAGGCTCAGTTTTTAATTGTTTTAAAATAGGGAACAATTCAGTAAAATTGGCTAGAGCACGTATAGCCGATTCCCAGGTGCCGTAGTGAACTGCAGGCTTCTTCAATAATTTGGTGTCTCCTAGACTCATGTACATTTCAACAGAGTTCACCGTTCCTGTTTAGAAAAAAATAATTAACCAAATTCTGATGATTATTTTTTTAAATTTACCCTGAAAATTATTTTCCAAAAATGTTACTCCAAGATCGGCAGGAACACAATCGACACCACACGCGCTAATTATGTAAACACCCTTGGCTTTACAAGCTTCGTTATACTTCAATACCATCCCTTCGATAAACTGCATTTCGCCACTCACATCCACCATATGAGTTCCACTTTCGATGCAAGCCTTAACAACTACCTCGCCGTACAATTGATAAGGACCGCAACAATTAATAATAACTTTGGCTCGTTGAGTCATCTTTTTAATCGACTCTTCGTCATTGACATCGGCTATTACAATTGGAACCCAACTCAAGTCGTCCACCTCTACGAAACGACACCGTTAACCGATACAATTAAAAACGGCAACAAGAAACTCACCGATGCGTTTAGCAGTTTCTGCCAGGACAGCTTCGAGTTTGTTTTGCGAACGCCCTGCAATGCCCCAAGACAAATTGTTACCAATGCTTTTTGTTAGTTTAAACACCTCGGGAAGGGTGTATTTGCCTGTAAAACCTGTAGCACCAAAAACTAGAATATCTAAACGTTCTGCCATGTTGGAGGTACAATTACTAAATTTTTTCTGTGAAAAGATTGGACTTTACATGGGTGTAGTTTTTTGCACCTACGTGTGAATTGGAAGATTTGGCCAATTAAGTATGTCAAATTTAACCTTGAACGGTATAATTTATTCCGTTCTCAAATATTTTATTTGTTTTCATACAAAAATTTAATCAGCAAATATTGCATATCATCTACCGATAATAATTCCTCAGTCTCCTTATCATAAAGCTTTGGTACAATGTACCAAGTATTTTGTAACAGTTGTATGACTGGTGACATAAGTTTGACAATGAAATTTTTTATCTAAAGCTTCCAACACACTTACTAAAGCCATATTTGCTTACTTTAGGGCCGTTCAACAAGTACAAACAGGGACGTGCCGAACCGACACTTCTGAGGGGGGAACAGTCTTACAATTGCCAATTACTTTGCTCTTCGCCTTCGCATTATACGAATGAGCTTTGTCTTCATTTTCATCTTTTTTTCAAGGAAATACTACAATAATTTGTGACAACTATAGTAGTTTTGTCAACGGTTCAATAAATTGGGGGGATCCCCCCTTTGAGCACAGTCGGTTTTGATCGCTGTAAATTGATTTGTAATCGCGTAGTATAGATCTTCTAGAGATTTCGTTGCTTGGATATGCAGATAATTCGCTACTGTTCTGATATACCTTTAGAGTTTAGATATGTATTAGTATTTTTCTTAAAACTTTGGAACATCCTGTGTTCCATCCAAGTTTTTACAATTATCTACGGCCCAAGTAATGGGCTTGATTCTCAGGATATAGATAATTTACTACTTCGCGTGCGCTTAATCTTATACCCCCAAATTTAACCACTAGGTCGCGCGAATGATGTTTTTTTAGCTCTAAAATTACTATTCAATTTTATGCCCTTCCATTGAAAAAAATGAAGCGACGCTACTGCACATATTTAGTGGCAGTCGGTTGCATTGCGCCCCACAGAATAAATAAGTTATCTGGGAAGTAAATAGGTAAATACGTTTAACCTCAAAAGTATATTAGAAAATTATGGAAAAGAATGATATAAAAATATTATGTCGGACTTGCACCGAAGAAGGCGAGCAAATGTCGAAGTTAGAGGATACGGTAACTTGCAGCGGCATTTCTCTTCCGATTTACTCGATGCTAAACACATTTCTAACAATTTCTGTAAGTTACGTCGATCCATTGAGCATACATAGCACAAAAATGATAACATTTTAGATTATGAAAAACGACCTGTACTCGAATATGATTTGCACCAAATGCTTGAATTGCTTAACCGATGCATATGAATTTAAGTTACGATGTGAGCAATCTCAACTTTACTTCGAGGAACAATCCAAACGTATTTTATTAATTAAAGTTGAATCTGATGTAGACGATAATTTTAATAAAGTAGCCGATCACCTCGAGATTAAAATTGAGGAAAGCGCTTCAACGGAGAAAGAAAAGGTGGGTAAGAAAAATACTAAAAGGAAAAAAAATCAAGTTAAACCCGAAACGGAGCAGGAGAAAGTAGATACAGTTTACGTCTGCAGCGAGTGCAATAAATCTTTCAAAAATAAGTACATTTTTGTGGCACATCAAAAGCGTCACGAATTCAAGGGTCAGTTTCTATGTAACGTGTGTGGCAAAGGCTTCAACTCGCAGTCGTGTTTAACACGACACTCTCGAATTCATACCGGCGAAAAGAAGTACGAATGTTCGCAGTGCCAGAAAAAGTTTCCTTCTTCTAATAATTTAAGATTACACTTGCGTGTGCACAGTGGTCAAAAACCTTATTTATGTATGGTTTGTGGCAAATGTTTTAGTCATCCCACGGGTTTGACTTATCACATGAGGACTCACACAAACGAACGACCGTACGAGTGCAAGTTATGTAACAAACGCTTTGCGGTGCATTGTCATTATGCACGACACAAGAAGACACATTCTGGTAGTAAAATTAAAAAGGGTCCACTTGGTAATATAATTTAAATATATTCTTTTTATAGGTGAACGTCCTTTTGCTTGTACGCAGTGTAGCAAAGCCTTTATTAAGAAAATTGATTTGCAAAGGCACGAAGACATTCATACCGGACTTAAACCACATAGTTGCAACATTTGTGAGAAAAGCTTTTTACGCATGAAAAATTTGAAGCTGCACATGATGATGCACACGCAAGAGAGACCTCACAGTTGTCCCGATTGCGGAAGAGGGTTCATAAGAAGTTATTATTTAAAAGATCACATTAAGAAGCACCATACGCTAACTTCCAACCCCAGTTAAATCAGATATTTTTGTAGAAAACTCAAACCAAAGTTTTTTTGAAAGTACAATAAGACCACGACGGATACGTTCAGCGGTATACTAAACTATAATTTTTACAAATATGGGAATCCCAGTTTTTTGCCGAACTTCAGGGTGAAGTGATAGTATGGGCTTGTTTGGTAGCTTCTTTTCCGCTTAAAATTAAAAAAGTTAAAGTTAAGGTAAATATATTGAAAAATTTTTGTCCACTTGTTTGGAATTCCTTGGAAATGATTGAAATTCTTTGGAGTTCCGAATCCTGTGTACAAAATTTTTTCAAAATATTTATCCCTTGGTGTTCCCTCTTAAAGGAAACAAAATTTGTGCTTAATTTAATTATTGCTGTGCAATTATTCATTTACGAAACATTTTTTTAACAAAATTTGTCGTAACAATATTGTTAGTCTAAAATATTTGATTTTGCACAAATAATAATAATTATTATGTGCTTTTATTGTACAGGGTGTCTATTGTAAGCTGGAAACTGGTCAATATTAAAAACTGAAATACCAAAACTTTTTTTTTATGAAATGGTTTTATTGCCTTCAACTCGAAGATGAAACTTTTTGAAAAGGAAAAAAAAGAGGAAAGGAAACAAAAAGTTCAAAATTTTAGATTTTGTCGTCTGTCGGGCTAAATATTGGCTGTAATATTTATTCTACGAGAAAATTCATTGGATATAAAGTTTTAGAGTAGTTATTTAGCTTTAATGTAAGCCCTATGGAAATCGGGGGAGGGACAGATCGGAGCCTGTTTGTATTTGATGAATTGGATAGGCGTAGTCCAACCTCAAAACTCTGGGTACACTACCGCATGACAACACTGATGAAGAAATTTATACAAGCTGAGAGGATGGGAGACTGGTACGTCCACTTGGAAACAATTACAAATGTGCCCCATTCTTCCATTCAGCAGGCCCCTTTCTATACGTTAAGAGTGCTCGTTTGTACCTCAGGACGTGGACAACCTACAGCAAAGAATGGATTCAAAAGAGTTTCAATTATTTAGCCAGGGAGGAGAGAGTTCATAATTCAGGTGCTGATGATATCAATGAAGGCCCCAGGGGAGCTGGACGCATGGACGAGGTCTCTTTAGCAGTGTTCTTGCCCATTGGACTGAAGGAATGGTGTACATGCTAAACATTTGTGAGAACCTTGAATGCTTTTGGGACGTTTCCTGCAACACTACCGAGTAACATTTATGAGACCAGCTCATATTGAATGAGATACTGCTGATGTGGAGAAATTGAAATCCTGATTCGATGTACACTCACCATTTCCATACTGCGAAAACGTCGTGGAGGCCTTGAGGTCAATTTTCACATGGCTCAAGAATTGGGCACTGATGGGGTCAAAGAAATTGTTGGAAAATCGTTTGGGAAAGTTGGATTCCAACGAAGAGGCAAAGTCCTTACCCTGTCGGTACTCACCATCATAGTGCAAAACAAGCAGGTTGAAATTCATCTTTTAACCATTTTTCAGTGGCTTTGCATCACAATACAGTCGGTTGATGACTTGAAGGAGCATTTCAAATATGAGTTTGCTTCCTACCCAATGACTCCCTAATAAATTCAGGCCACGAGCCGCCGCCGTTTTCAATATTAATCCTTTCTCCTCGTTAATAGCAACTATTGGTTTCGCAAATCGTCAGGCTCAATTAATTCCTGTCCCTACCCCGATTTTTGTTTTTTAGAGATAGAAATGGTTAACTAAGAGCTTCCTTACACTTGAAAGCAGCTTCTTCTTCGAATGCGTTATGCACAATCAACTCTTTTGAAGCCAAGATGACTTACTAGGAAATACAATCAATGTTGTAGTTTTCCATTGCCTTCCCCATAACTCACAGATCGATATAGAACTTTGGATCACAGCAGTGTATCCGTCATGACAAGGATTTAAACTGATATTTTGGTTCCCAATCGGTCAATGTTGGTTTCACGATATTTGAAAGCTAATGGAATATGTCTAAACTACCTTTATTTTAATTACTTTACAAAATTTACTTATATAATATCAAAGCAAAAGGTTTCACACACTCACTCCGAATAAAGCCACACCGTACAAGATTTAACTTGCCAAATTCAAAATTCACGTAAATAAGCTTTACAATAAATCATTTTTTACGAGGTTGCGAGTTCGTTACGATACATGACAATATATACAGAACTTATTACTTAAAGTTATTTGTGTATGTATTTTTCATTTTTAGTAAGTAATCCGTCTAGTTGGGTCTGATGATGCTGAAGGCTAAACCGGTTACCTAATAAAATTAAAAATGCAAAAATAAACTTCTTAATTTAAATAACGAACAATTACGATATATACAGATGAAACAAATGTTTTGCACAATACACAGTGACTTGATAGATACAGTAACAACAGCCATGTTGAGTATACCTTTTTATCTTCACCGTCACTATCAAGTCACTGTACAGATGATGGTTTTTTCTACGTCCCAGGATGGACAGTTATAAATGTTTGGTTTCTGGGAAAATTCATTATTTGTATTACCAAAAAAAAACAAAAAAATTAAAATTAAAACAATGCAAAATTTGTTTATTATAATATAACAAAAATTAAATCAAACTAATAAAATGCTAATTTATATTGGGGCATCCAACATAAACCAACTTAGCCGTGTTTCTACAGCTTCTTTCCGTACCAACCGTTTCCGGTCATCTAAACTTTTGGTCAAGCCACTTATGACGTCCTGCTTAAAAGGTAACAGTTTAAATACAGGATATCCTGCCGGATAGTGATTTAAACATTGTAAAGCTATACTTCTCACGTGCTACAATTCAAGAGATAATAAAAAAACTCAAAAGGTTTTATAAACTTACCATTGATGATTGAAAAGTTACCAGTTTTAGAAGGCGGGGTATAAACTCGCCGGCATGTTCTATCAATTGCAATTCTTTGTTTTGAATTAAAATGTTCAACATACTTAAAATTGCACACAAAACCTCAGAATCGTTGCATTTATCTAACGACAAAACTAACAAATTCATTATCTAAAAAAAATAGGGTAAAATTTAGCCAAAATTGTTTTACAAACTCTATTTACCTTTTCAAATTGCAATATTAAAACTTGTAGGGGCGATTCTTGTACCATGTAACCAAATGCCAACAAATAATTGGTATTTTCACTGGTACATTTCTCTTTCAATTTGTTCACAATTGTATTAAAAAATTTCTGACGATACAGAGCTTTCTTAATACAAAAGCATTTGTCGTTTAAGGACTCACAATTTTCCTTCATGATTATTTTAAAACTAAATATTACTTCTTGGTTTGTTTCTAGCAGGTCAAACAACTGAAAATTTAATTGTTTTAATTTTAACTTGAAGGTCAAATTAAATATTTTCAAATTGTCCTTACTTTCTGAATCCACAAATCAGCGGTCCGATGAGCCCGCATTGCCAACGCTTTGGCAATGTAAGATATCACGTCTATAGTGTTTTTTACATTTTTTCCTTCATTCAAGAACGCCTCGCAGGTAGCAGTAATTTCGTTCAAGTGCTGCTCCAATGCAAGGTCTGCAAAAAAACCAACAATAAAAAGGTAATCTTATTGTATTGCCTTACCATCTGGAAGTTTATTTAAAATGTTGGCTAACAGCAGGAGCCCAACTTGACGAACAAATTCCTCTTGGGCATTTAAAGCGATCTTGACCAAATCTCCAATAATGCCGATTTTAATTCCAACTTCTCGTTTCAGCCTCACCAATAAAGCGTCAAATAGAACAAAGTACAAGGAAACACTTGGATTGCTTTGGTATAGAGCATAAATTTGCTGATATATCGAGATTACAATGGCAAATTGAGACTCGCTGTTCTCATTGCCAATTATAATCTTACAAACAGTCGAGAGATTCTTTAGTAAGCCTACGTGCGTCTCATCATTTAAATCAAAATTGTTGAGGTGGCACACAATAAAATCTACCAACACCCCCACCGCCTTTCTTTTTACTAAAATTGTCTGAATTTTCTCATTGCCTTCGTACAGTTCTAAAAGGTGTCTCAGGCAGTTTCCACCTTCGATCGCCCACTTGATGTTGTCACTGGAAAAACTGACAAATATTTCCAAAACAATTTCAGTGAAATATTCACAATCGACAATCGTAAGCAAACTTCTCAAGAAATTTCTCAATTGTTCTCCGTTCGTCACTTCAATCATTTCCAATACCTTCAGTTGAATTTCTTCGGGGTAAGTTTGAGAAAATAAATTAAAGGAAGGTAAGAATGCGTTTGTAACCGCTTCGGAGAGTGTAGTAATTGCCAATAAACAAAAGTGTTTGTACAAAACTTCCCTTAACTCCGGAGAAACCAAAACGCAAATTTTACCCAAACCTTGTAAACCGGCAGAACATAACACATCCTCTTTTGTAAGCACATCCAAAAACATATTTGAAATTGTTAACAAATCTTTAGATTGTAAATCGGAGATGTAACAAATTTGAGCTAAACTAGCCAAAATTCTCAAAAGGTCTGCTTTTTGCTGCACGGAAGTCGTCATGTTGTATGTGTTGAGGAGTAAAGGAATGAAGTGTTTCTTTACATAGTTGGAAGCAAATTTAGATGATTTAGTTGCGTGTTGCAATAACTTGCAAGAAGGAAAGAATAGTTTTACATTTGGAATAAGATTTGGTTTGATTGTATCCAAAAGTTCTGCAAAAACTTTTTGAAATTCATCTTCTGTTGTTCCTTGTGACAAACTGTGCATCAGTTTCTCTAACAAGTCTAAGGAAAGAGTTTCTATCTTGATGTCGTTTAAAGTAAACACTTCGCGACAAATTTGATGCCAGATATCGGTGGAATGTGTAAGTAAAGCTTCGCGACGGAAAATGTCACAACCATGGATCTAGAAAAGGGCTTAAAATCAGAATCTCGCCTTCACCAGAACCTTTGCTTAATATCACTGTTAGGTTAATAAACAAAAATCTTACCAAGACGTTTATCGAATCTAATTTGGCAATGGCTAGTGATGAAGCTAGCTTTTCCAAAACTAGTGGAAGACAATATTCTGAAAATTCTGGTACGGCACATAAGCAATAGCAAAGACTATTGGCCAAACTGTCCCGACTGATACTCTAAAATGTACAAAAAATAGAAAAAGTTATAAAGGGAAAGTTAGAACTTACGTTAGGATCATTTGACGGGGCTTTAAAATCGACGGGGAAGTAACATGCAAGTACTTCAAACATCTCTTCGGCTAGGTGACCCAACGTAAAATTTTTCAAAAATTTTGGTAACCATTGAAACAGGTACAGTAAATTTCGTGGGTCACGTTCACCGTCCATTGCCGATATAACACCGTAAATAAAATCAAATCCCATATCTTGCAATTCTGCAAAGAAAGTCAAATTGCAAATATATTTAATATTGGTTAAAAATCTTACCGGAATGTTTGGTGTCGATGCAGATTTCTAAAATTTTATAAATATTGTTACGATCACCTTGTTGCTGTTGTTGACAGGGTACATGTTTGAATAAAGAATTCAAAATTTGTTTTACTGCTCCGTTGGGTAAATCTTTAAAACTTAGCAAAGCTAAAATTCCGTTCAAAACGTCCGGTATCACCTAAAAGATTCGTTGAGTAAGGAGTCAAAATAAAACTTGGTACTTACATCGTGATGATCGTTAAGGCGATCGGAATAAAAGGCACAAACAAAATTGAGTTGTGTGCTGGTTAGTAGGTCGCGTGGTAAAAATTTTATCACTCGGTACAAAATAACCATACCAAATTGACGGTTCTCAGGCACGGTGTCGATCAACAAAGTTTTCAATTGTTCTACTAATTGTAAAATCGAAATGCTGCCCTGCTTTATATCTAAAATTTACCTTTCGACGTTAATTCCTTGTTAAAATTAATTACTACATTAATTTACCTTCCGCTAATTGATTACATTTGTTGATAAATTTTAAGTCTTCTTGGCGTATTTGACGAAATTCCTCGACCAAACTACTTTCCACATCTACGTCCATGGTTAATAATATTTAAATTGTATTTTTTATTCGGAAATAGCAAATAATAAACTCTCTACGCTGCGATTACAAGAAAAGTTTAGTTCTGGTTTAACATAACCTCAAATATTAAAGAGTTTTATTATTACAGACTGCGATCAAATTGAAACGCAATTAAATCTTCTAAATTTGAAGGTTTTTAGAAACTCCTACTCGATTGAACTTTAATTATTGTAATTATAGTGTTACAAACTTAAAATTTGAATTTACCGCTTTATTTTCAAGAACAGGGGCGGATCATTTCCAAAATTTTACTGTGAAAAAATTATAACGATTTTCGAACGTGGTACTCATTTATCAAAATAACGGAATTTTGATTTTTTTCAATTAAAATTTATTTATTATTAAATTTTATGGAAAGCCGGCTTAATTTTATGGCCTAGTAAACTTTCGAAATAGTTGAACGAACGTTGGCATTATTGCTTTTAAAAAAAAATTTTTATGCCGAAAAAAGGTTAATTGAAATCGGAAGTATTAATTCGATTAGTATTGATAGGAGAATATATTTTTAGGATACGAGCGGCCTATTTTATTTATTTTTACTATTTCTCGTAGTTTGACAGTTGGCGTGCGGTTATTTAATACAGGAAGGTGGTGCCAGTTACGTTTTTCAGTGTGAGCCATAACGAATAGTTTTTTAATCTCTTAAGTTGGTTTTATGGAGTAAAATGTCTAAATCTAACAATGCTCCCGAAAGTTTGAGCGTTTCTTCTGCCAGCTGTAACAGTATAACGTCTGATTTGGAGGAAATTGAGAACGGTGTGGAAGATGGGCTTGTCATATCGAACAAGTCTAGGAAACCTTCGCCGTCGCCTCAGCCTCGAACTCATAAAGCGAAAAGGATACGATTTTATCATAACGGCAATAAATTTTTTTCCGGTGTGACAATTCCCGTTACTACCGACCGCTACAGGACTTTCGATAGTCTCACGGAGGAATTAACTACCTCTTTATCGAAGAACGTTACTTTACCTAGTGGTGTGCGAACTATATTCACGTTGGACGGTCGAAAAGTAATAATTTCATAATTTTGTGTTAGTTTTATGACAATTTTATTCCAGATTTCTTCTATCGATGATCTGGAGGATGGTAAAGATTACGTATGCAGTGGGAAAGGGGAGGTTTTTAAAAAGTTGGATTACTCAAAATTGGAAATAAATAAAATTAAAAAAGTCGCTAGTATTAAAGTAAATAATCGGAATAGCATTCTCCCACGTGTTGTACCCCCAGATTGTATAAGACCTCGAATTGTAACTTTAATAAGAAATGGAATTAAACCTAGAAAGGTTAGTTTATTTATAACTATAGTATGTATCATATTATATCAATCAGGGATATCCACTTTCTGGAAATCCTTCAAAGGTCAAGGATTTTAACATGTTGAAAGTCAGGGGAAATTTAATAAGAATTAAACTTCAGTTTATATAAAAGTTATATAATATTTTGTATCAATGTTGAATCCAGGCGGGGGGGGGGGGTGCCCGGAGGAATTTGTAGAAGAATGTAAAAATTTAAAATAATAATTTTAAATACACAACGCAACATTACATTTTGAAATAAAACCAAAATTTAACATAAACATATATTTTTGGTTCTTTGTATTTTAATTAAAAAAAGTGCCCTCCCCAAAAGCCCCCCCCAGGGGAAAAGGTCTGAATTCAACACTGATTTTGTATTATATATTAATTTTTCTGTATTGTAATATTGGTATGTACAAGGTGGACAAATTTGGTTAATTTTGCAAGTTAAAAACTCATTAGCTTTGTAGTCAAGGTACTTCTGCATTAAAAAAAAGATTTTTAATTCTAAACGAGCTATCTTCCCTCTCCCTGTTTCGACGTCCAAATACCTGCGTTGACATGTGGGAGGAACGTTTTTCATTTTAGGCATAAACTATTGAAACAAAAAATTATTTTTTGTAAAACTCTTACCATGGAGTTCTTGGTTATCTTAGGGCCAAGGCAAATAACCACAAAAAAATTTCATCTACAATTTTCAATTTTGAAGATAAACAGTTACTCTTAAAAGAACTCAGACACTTCCTATGTTAACAATGCAAATTATACCTTTTGAAGACATTTTTGTTATAAAAATCGATGATATTTGAGTTCTTTTAACCCTCCGGTCCACGGGTAGAATAAATTACATATAGTTTACCATGTAAGTAAAGTCGGACAGGCTTCATCTGTGGACCAGAGGGTTAAGAGTAACCACATCTATTTCTTTATTTTACAGTACATTAGATTTCCTTTTATATGCTTTTTTAAAGATATCTCTAGAAAAGCTCATCTATAAATTCTAAAATTTCTTTGGATTTCCTTTCATTTCTACAGCAGATTTCTCCGAAGATTCCCCCCTTGTAAATTATCGAACTAGCTGGCATATTCATCAACATTTGCCCATCCTGTATGTATTTTAGTTTTGTTTTCTGGTTGTATACAGTTGAAAAAATTGATTTGGAAAATTTATTGATACTGTTATATTTATACACTGTAAAAAATAATCGTTGATTTGCATATGTTAGGTTTACCGCCTTTTACTCAACAAACGCAATGCATCGACTTTTGATCAAGCTTTAAGCGCGCTAACCGAAACAGCGCAATTAGATTCGGGAGCCGTTAGGAAAGTTTTTACATTATCGGGACAACCGGTCACGTTGTTACCGCAATTTTTTGGATCTGAAGATGTTTTTTTTGTGTACGGTAATGAAAGGTTCTCGCATGAAGATTTCGAATTGGAATTTGAAGAAAGCAAAGCTATTCAGTTGCACAAAAAGGTGCCAGGATTTAAAAACGGGTAAAGAATAATTCATTAATAAATTAATTTTTAACTAAATCGATGACTATAGGGTCGGTCCAAAACCAATTATGCCCAAAAAAGAATTAAAAAAATCTTCGAAATCCGAAGAGAATTTGTTGGTCCAATTAAGTAGAGACTGTAACATCGGGTTGCCTGCTAATATAAAACAAAAGTATAGTGTTTCACAGGTGATCGGAGATGGTAAAATTCTAAATTGAATATTTTTTTATGAGAATAAATTTTTTTTATTTTTAGGAAATTTTGCAATTGTAAGATTGTGTATAGATAAAAATACGAATAAGGAACATGCCTTAAAAATTATTGATAAATCAAAGTGCATTGGAAAGGAAGACATGGTGGAAAACGAAGTGAGAATTTTGAGGAAGTTAGAACATCCAAACGTTATGCGTTTGATCGACGAACAAGACACAAAATTGATGTTGTTTTTGGTCTGTGAATACGTCAAGGGCGGTGATTTATTCGATGCCATAACTGTAGCTCAAAAATTTTCGGAAGAGCAAGCCGCTCTCATGATCACTCATCTAGCGTCAGGATTGGCTTATTTACACAACCTTAACATCGTGCACAGGGATGTCAAACCTGAAAATCTCTTAGTAAGTTTTAATGTCATTTGCTGTTTTGTTACTCTCACGTCACTGTTATATTTCAGGTCGAAATATCGTCGGAAGGAAGAGTACAAACGTTAAAATTGGGTGACTTTGGTTTGGCTTGCGAAGTTAGCAGGCCATTACTGACTGTGTGTGGTACGCCGACATACGTGGCACCTGAAATTTTGGCCGAAACAGGATACGGCTTAAAGGTAGATTTCATTTAAACATATTTTACGAAACTTACATATTAACTTATTTATTAGATCGACGTCTGGGCTGCCGGTGTAATTTTGTACATATTATTGTGTGGATATCCACCGTTCGTTAGTCCAGACAACGACCAGGAGCTCCTGTTTGATTGTATTTTGTCCGGAAGATACGATTTTCCAGACGAGTATTGGCACGAAGTTTCCGACACCGCTAAAGAACTGATCCAAAATATGTTACAACTCGCGCCCGAATTGCGGTTTTCGTCCGAAGATGTGTTAGATTATCCGTGGCTTCGAATTGCTCGATGATGGTTTGAATTTTTAATTTGTACATTGAGATTTTGTATTATTATTATATAAGGATATTTTAAATTACTTGAGCTTTCGGTAAAATTTTAAACTTTATTTACGCCAAAGGTTTTCTCTTTTATTTAAATGTGATTTTTTTGGAACCTCTCATTTTTTTAGCAGCTTACAGTTAGCGAAATTTTCTAGTAGGCTTACCTAATTTAAGCTGAAAGCGTTTTAGGTAAGCTTAAATCCATGGCCTAAGTGGAAGAAAGATGTATACTTGTAATTGTGTTCATAACTCATTCCTAATCATTCCAAATGAAGTTGAAATCGTCCTACAAAACAATGTCCAAAATTATTTCTTTTCTTTTATGATCTCTTAACGAATTGTGCAATTAATTCACTTTCGAGTGACATTTTACTCTTGTTTCTACTTGTGGTAGATTTTGATATTTTTGTAATAGTATTAATTATATTTATTATATTAATTTTTTTTATGAGTACTCACATTAAACAGTTCTTATTAATTATACTTTTGAGTTTTTGCAAGCTTGTACATTTTTAATTTAATTTGTTAGATTTAAGTAAATAATTTATTGACACATTTATTATAATAATTATTTATAGCACTAACGAACACGTATCTAATCAAGGAATTGTAGATAGTAAAACCCAATCTATTATGATCTTAGCTACATTTTAGTGGCTAATTGATTTAAAAGCAACCAATATTTCTTTGCTTTTTTTACAAAATGTAATATAGTCACCGATAGTCAACAATGTGTTTTATTTCTTACTTGTCCTGATCCTAAATTTCATGATTTTTTTTTGGGACCAAGAGGATGTGGCCCTTTATAAAGCAAGGGAGGTGAAATCTCAAGTTTCTAGGGCTCTTAATCCAAAGAGTTTGAAAAAAGTGATGCGTTTATGTCGTTATGGTTCTATCGAAAAATTTCGAATTGTCTGTTTTAAACTAGGAAGGCATAAAGCGAAGAAGATGCTAAATTTCCAAACCCGATCTTTACTTGGTCTTGGTGCAACCAACTTCGCTAGTGCAATAGCTTCACATTTTTTTATGAATTACATTAGGAATACATAAATTAAAAAAGCAGATAGATTAAAAACTAAAATTATATTTTGATTCGGCCGGTTGCCACAATTTCAAGACTTCTGTGTGTTCTACAAGGGGTACATGAATGCAAGGAGAATCTAAAAAATAAAATTATCCGATTTTGTTCTGATTCACACTACTGCTATTATTTCAAGATTTCTATATTTTCTATCAGGAGTACACGAATGTAAGGATGTTAAAACAATTAAATAATTAAGATGATATTATTTTTACTCACCCTTTTGTTACAATTTGTTTCAATATTTCTGTGCTTTTTATCGGGAATACATAAATGTAAAGGTTAATATAGCTTTAATTCTACAGTTCATTTTCTTTCACCCTGCTACCAACATTTTCATGATTTTGTATCAGGAGCACATGAATATTAGGAACATAGAAACTAGAAGAGGTAAATTCGAAATACTTAATGCAAGGCATCATCACGTGACTTTTAAAAATCATAACATGCATTCTATTTAGGTTTTCACTTTCCCGTTTAGAAAAAGGTTATTATAAGAAATCGAATTTTGTTGCGGTTTTTTTAAAATTGTGGAATATTTTATTTAGAAGATTTATTACATATAATTTTTTAATTATGTTTGTCAACGATAGATTGGATCCAGCATCCAGCATAAAAATTTTAGAGGATAAAGTAGAAGTAGAGTGACGCAACAGTTATCTGCTGTCTTCAGGCCGCACAGTCTTGGCAAAGTCGAAGGATGAAGACTTCCGTTTTGAGGTAGGGAGGGGATGTAACTGATCTACAAAAAATTGTTTTTACGATTTTTACTATTAATTATTAAGTTTATATCGCAAAATTTAATTTTAAAATTTCAAAATAAGCAGTTCGATGAAGCTTCTAGGATGGGAGGAGGGTAATTCCCCTATTACATTGGTGCCTGGATACCCGTTTTATAACGCAGTTTTAACACAAAGGTGGATGAAATCAGGGCATATTTTACCATTAGGCACGTGCCTAGGCCCCAATGGCCAGACGGGGCCGAAAAGAGAGAACATAAAATCGTAAAATAAAAATCAAAAAAAAATGATAGATAAAATAACCCAAAAATTGGGCCTTCGATGCTATTAGTTACACTCGAATATAAGAGACCCAAAAATGTGCTAAAGCCTAGGGCCCAACTCAGTTAAAAATAGGTCCTGCATGAAATTCATGACTATTGCATCGGCCTTAGGTGCCGCATTCTTAGGAAGTCGTAGGAAAAATGGTGTTTATAACTTATTAGGGTCTGGAATAACCGTTTTTGCGTTTTCTCTTGCATTTTGACGTTTTCCCTCTTAATAAATGTGCGGAAATGCGTTTAAAGTGTTTTCACATACCTGAAAATATTAGCGTTGTTTATTAATTAATTAAAAGCGTAAGTTTGGTGTACCGAAGAAACAACCCTAATATAAACCATTATCCATTAGCAGTTTACCACTGACGCGCAGATATGGATTAACGAGATATTTTAATAAAACAAATCACTAACATGTAGTACCCTGAGAAATCAACAAGTCTTAAAGCTTTGAGTCGTTGAAGTGAATAGGTTTCTGAGCCTTCGCACTTAGTAAAGATATTCCTGAAACACTAACGAACTCAAAAATCAGACACTATGTTAGCGGAAATCTCATTAATCGATTAATCCATTCATCCCCGTCAGTGATAGTCAAAAAATCAAAATGTCTTGAAAATTGTCGATCATTAAGCAATTGATAACTGAATAAAAAATGGAAAATTTACGTAGGTACTTGCGAATTTCTAAAATTGTTAACTTGACACAATATAAAATCTGATCTTTATTTCATTTTACTGAGAGTCTCATGCAAATTTGTTTCACCGACTGAGCTAAGCTAGGTTGAGTTTTCCTACAGAAAAAATTGAAGATCCCCGGTTTTGGAGCGGCTTTCGACAGGACTTACAGAATTGATTTCTAAACGTTTTTCCGATGGACCTAACTTTTGTCACGAAACCACCGGAGCGAGGGGAAGTGCTCGAGGGTTATGGAATAACTCTTTCAGGTGAGGATTACTTTAATAGTTTCCAAAAATAATAATTACTGTTTTCTACTTGTTTTCCGTTAGCATTATATTTCTGCTTCCGTATGATTATTAATAAATTTTAAAAATCCAAACATTAAGTGACGAGAAAATTTCCGGACAAAAGTAAACTGATGTGTAAAAAATTTCGACCAGCATCGCGAGCTTGTTTTGGTATTTTCAGGTGAACCAAATAGGTGATTTAAAACGCAGGTCCGGAAGTGTTGTGAAAAGTAGGAAGGTAGTCTAGCGCCGATCGTAAAAGGAACTGTTTGTGTTTGGAAAAATTGTCTCGGAGACTCGACTTGCGTGTTTTTGTTCAACAGGATTTCGAGGATTTTAGTCAAAAGGACAAAGTTTGCGGCTTCGCTAGGCAAGTCAATTATTGTTTTCTATTACCGTTAGATGTTGTGCTATTATTACTATTGGGTAGGCGCAAAAAATTAAAAATTGAAAAGGGAAATTTAGAAATATTTTGGGAAACCTTCATCGGAAGTACAAATAAATAAATTGGAACAACTGAGGAGACGGGACGAACATTTCCATTGTTATCTCAACAACATTGTAGTTTGTAAAGTTAACTTTTTAATTGATATTTGATACGTTTCTTCCCTTAATGCTATCGATTTTTAATTAACCACCTGGAGTTTTGAAAAACCGGAAGTATTGCGTAAATACATTCATAACACATGCGGTTCTCGCACGTGGATTTTTATCATTCATAAACATTGAATTAAATGTAAACGTGAGTGACATTTTGAGTGGGCCTATATACAAAATTGTTTTTTAGTTTTGCCCGTCGAAGTCGGTCGGGGTGTTTGATATTAATTGTAATTTTGACAAAATATTTTTGTCACGTTTGCCTAACTTACTTATCATTACAATTTAATTGCAAATCTAATTATCGCTATCCGGTTGTCTCGATCGATCCAAAAATTTTTCCTTTTTTACCAAAAGGGAAATCACCGAATATTTGTGAACACTCGGTATAATATATTTTTTAGTAAGACATTGAAGAGGGCTTCAAGACGAGTTAAATGATATGTAACAAGGTACGAGTGAAATTTCAAATTTTTCCGATATCACTGTTTCGGTGTTTCGTCACAAACGGTCAATATGGCGCTCTAGGTCAAAAACTAATAATCTGAATGGTACCTTGTCGCATATCGTAGAAATCGTCACGTCTTCTACTTTAACATTATCCCTAACAAAAGCAGTTAGATGAGAAGGATATTTAGGAAAGGTCAATTATTGAAATGACCCCGATTATTGCAAGTTAAATTGAATTTGTTTTTAAGTTTGTTACGCATTGTACTCGACGTGTGCGGTTATCCTCTTGTCAGTATTTATCGGAATATAATTTATATTAAGAGTTTATCACTCGTGATAACCTAATAAGATCGCGTATACAGGGTGTTCGAGATTTTAGATTTCGCTTATTTTGAGTTTTATTGCACCCCATCCTACCTAGCATATTAAACACAAAGCAGGATACGGTATAATAAATTTGAGTGGAAATAGCGAGATAAACCACTTAAATTTTCTTGTAAAGCAATAACTGCATAATGCAGTCTGCATTAATTTCGGTGTATAAAACATGAAATAGGAATTATTACGATTGCCGAATAATAAAAAATGAATTATATTTTTCAGGTGATGCTATGGATTGGATATGACGGCGGAAAAGAAATACGATCCACAGGAAACTATACAGGTATGTAGGACATTTTAGTTTGGTTGTCCGCGAGTAAAAATAACGTCATTTAGACGTTACAAACGCGTGAAAAATATTAATTAGGTTATTTTAAGAAAGTAAAGGGGTCGCTGGAGCGTAAACCTATTTAATTAAGGTGAAATTTTGATGTTATATAAACACATTATCGTCTTCCGTTTATAGAAAATGTATTTATTCGTTTTATTAACGTGGAGTAAAAAAATATACAAGAGCGTAGCCGAAGTGTCTGGTATATTCCTGCAAACGCACGTGCAGCAGGAACATGCGCATTTGCAACGTTGTTTAATGGTAAATCCATATTGCGTACGAAAGACGTGGTGCTTTCTAAAGGAAAGTGTGATTATGTGTTAGGAAGAACTTTTCGACAAAGAGCTTTGCTGTTATTGTTTCCACTATGGAGCTCTACATGCGCCACGATAATTTGCCCTAGGTGGTGTACTTGCTTCGCATGTAATTAAAATGGGGCAACAGAGGTGTGCCTTGCGGGCTTATCTTATAAATTAGGGTCGCCGTGCTTTTGCTGCCTCACTTTACTCCATTTATATCTTCCCAAAATCATCTATCTACTTTTAGGTGCTTTAATGGCTCTCGGATTCGTTCAGGAAGAAAATTAAAACATGCATTCCATTATCTTGCCATTTTAAACGTGCAGCTTCTTTTCTCCATTTCTCCTCGGCGTCTGTGCGTGCATTGGAACCATCTTGTACATATTAAGTAATAATAACAATGCAAGCGCGCTAGTGGCCACAAATCAAGCGTTTTAATATGTTGGCGCCCCCTTTATGAACGAACATGTTGGGTTACTTGCCTCGAATTAACCGAAAATAAAATGTTATTACAGTTTGGGATCTCGAAATTGCACCACACACTTGATTAAAACTAATTCTTCTTCTTTTGAACTTGCGGACGTGACTCACGTTTTGCTTTACCCTTTCGGCCTGCGCGTTCGTGTAATTAATCATAGAGCGTAGGTGGAATGAAATCCGTTCCCCGAAACAATTCGAAAAAGCAACAGTGTATCACCCTTACGGGGATTCCAATTGGATTCCCATACTCGTAACATGAGTCATACGGCAAATAGCATAAGGAAATTGCGAGGGTAGTTTTCGTCAGTCGTGTCCTCGCAGCGATTCCACCCTCTTCATCAACGATAAGATAATGAACGAATGCGTGAGATCGCAAAGAGAAAAAAATCTTAGTGTATCGGCACGCGTCAAACGATTTACAACCCTTAACTCTTACTTCAGTTTTATGTTACGGCGCGAAACGTGATGGCGCGTTAACGGTGTGCTGTTACTTTTAATCCTGTTTGTGCCCGAAAATTTCGCGAATTAA
This sequence comes from Cantharis nigra, assembly GCA_958510845.1. Taxonomy (NCBI): domain Eukaryota; kingdom Metazoa; phylum Arthropoda; class Insecta; order Coleoptera; family Cantharidae; genus Cantharis; species Cantharis nigra. The sequence goes on along the minus strand of OY294030.1, from coordinate 43,000,975 downwards.
CAAAATCCCACGACGATTGTTTCGAAAATTTTATAAATCATGTAAATTGGCAATGTCAACCGAACGACTCCATCGTCGCAAAGGGATAGTTTCGTCAGGTCCTGTAACTTCTCGCTCCAATTCCCTTGACTGGGACTCGCCATCCACTAAAACAGGAACCGTGAAACGTAGACCCGTGTCTAGCGACTTTTCTACGGAGAACAACGTAAATCTCGAGAACTATAATAAAGATAACTCTCCAATGCGGAGGGTAGAAAGGAAAGACAAATCTACTTTGACCTCGCGACTCGATAAAATACAAAAGTTTGACAATCATAAAACCAGAAATAAAAGCCATCTACCAACTCTGACGAAAATGGCTTATCCGGCCAAGTGCGAAACTCTTTGGCAAAACCAATTAAGTACGGAAGATGATTTAAAATTGAGAACCGCATGCAAATTAGTGGAGTCGCACACTCATCATAAGAATAAATACAACCACTCGAGTTTACGACGTGAAAGTTGTGTAGATTACGAAAACCGAATTACTTGGCAATGTGAGAGGAATGACCAAACAGAATCTGAATCTTACGTTAATGTTAGCGCCATCGATAATCCCAAGTGGATGCTTCCTTTGACGGAGGTTAATGCATATCTGATTGAACGCAAAATTTCCGGTTTTAACTTTCCCGGAAAAGCTGGCATAATATCGGATTCCGATTCTGGAATTGCATCGCCTCTTTCGCCGTCGTCACTTTATAGCTTCGTGGCGTACAGCGATAAAGACAAAAGTGAAATTTATTATAGGAATAATGTGGAAGACGGGGAGGAATTTGGATTGCCCAATAATTCTTTTATTGTTAAACAAATTCAGGTAAAAAGTTTTTGTTACAAATATTATTGTCCCAGCCCTCTCTACGCAACATTAACGTGATATATGTAGGGTTTTCAAATCAAGATCGGAATAGAAACGGGGGGCATCACCGACAGACAAATCGGATAGACCATCAAACCGTGTCGTAATTGAACGCCCTCTTCGATGGTTATGACCCAAAGGGCTTGATATAGTTTTGTCTTTCAAACTTCATTTCTATGCAAATTTCGAAGACGTTTTAGAGGGAAAGGGTCGAAGTAAACTTTTTATATTGCACCCCGTAACTTTTGTATTTTGATATCTAAACCGATTACTAATCTTAAATTCGTTACTCCACATCACGACTTTTCGTGCAAACGTGACTTCTTATTCCATTGTGTTTACACTTGTCGAGATAATCTTCGCTGTTCGATAAGAATTAATAACTGGAAATTGTGACGAACATAAAAAACGCCAGTTCAATCGTTTAAGTCAATTAGGTCAACATTTAATAAATTAAAATTTATTGCGAGTTAATTGAATCATGTTTGATTCGTGTCGAATCGTTGACACCTAGCGAAATTCTGAATATGAGTCATCTTTACCTTTGTTTCCTTCCAAAATTAGTTCCTAATATTGTAGGCCCTAGATCACTGTCATGTTCAATTTTAGTCCTTTCCATTTGAGTGCACTTTAGCAAGGGATCACTGATTAAAATGAAATATAAATGTTTTCCTTTCCTTTCACCTACACAGGGAATTGTGCCCGCTTTTTCCTGTATTTTTCCAGAATACAAAATCTAAACCAGTGTGCTAACTTTTTTTTAAATGCATAAGCTGTTAAATTTGCTGAATGTTGAAAATAATCTGCGTACAATTGTAAAAAGGGGTAAATACAATTTACAAATATTTGTAAAATACAAAGGGGTAAATATTCTAATGATATTTCCATGGAATTTCAAAGAATCTTCCAACAAGGGTAGGTAATGGGGTAACTGTCCCCCCCATGACCCATCAAAACCAATAAAATTACTAAATTTTGTTAAAATTTGAAAAATATACCTGAATTCTTATCAAAAATTATGTATTTACCCCCTCCCTGCCAGCCACTTACCTCCATGAATTTTTCCCGAATCTGCTCTTGTGTACAAGTGAAGGGAAATTTGAGGAAATCCCAGAAAGTCTCGAAATTTTCTAGAATTTTCGTAAAAATTCTTTGAATTTTTAAAGATTTTCTAGACTGATATTTCTTTGGATTTTCTCAAGATTTTTTGGAATTTCCCCTAATATCTTCAGATTTCTCTTCACTAGTACACTGGAGTTTTCTAACGATTTCTCCCTAGTTTGTTGCTGAGAAACCAAGGGAAAATCGTGATATTTACAAAAGTGAAGGAATATTCTTAAGTTCCTCGATTTTCCCTTTTTTTAAGTTTGCCTGGCAAGGGCGACTGGAAGGAGGGAGGATTACGGTATATCTAACCCCCTACTCATGAGAAACACCAACAAAATCTACTAAATCTTTTTTTTAATTTCTAAAATACACCTAAATTTTTATCAAAATCTCACCTCACCTCACCAGCCTCATTTGCCTCCTACATGAACTTTGCAAGTAGCATATAAGAGAGCTCCATCCTTCGAAAAGAGGAGATCATCCCTTTTGTTGCACAGCAACGCATTCGGGATCCCACTATTGTTTCTTGGTAATTTTTGTTTTTAAACAAAATATAATATATTATTATGTATTATTGCTTTTAAGCAGGAATACACTTTTGTTTACATTCTTAAATTTGCAATATAAAACATGAAGTCTTATTTTCGCGTTTTCTATTGGTTGAAGTAAGAAAATAAGTTAAAAATAAGCTAACATTTCTGAAGACAATTTTGAGTAGAAAAGAACTTACACAGTTGCTTTTTTTTGAATAAAATTACATTACGGATAGATGATAAAATACCACAACAAGAAACCGAAGTCTCCCTACGCGTTGACCTCGCAAGTTTCTTTCGGTTGACGCGATAAATTTTCGGCTACGAGGGATTCGGATACGAGAGCTTTTACTGTATAAACGTAAATGCTAAAATGCAATATTTTATATTATTTGTACTTTTAAATACATAAATCTGTAGATTAGATTAGATTATTATTGTTGTATTAAACAATCTCGGTTGTTAGGTTTATATGCAAATCAATGTTTGGATATACTTCATCAACACAGGGCCTATTTTACCACAAGGCGTATTAGGCACGTGCCTAGGGCCCAATGGCCAGAGGGGCCCGAAAAGAATATAAAATCGTAAAATAAAAATGAAATACTGATAAAAGAACCCAAAAATTGGGCCTTCGATGCTATTAGTTGCACTCGAATATAAGTGTAAAAATTTTCGAAAATTATCTAAAGCCTAGGGCCCAACTCAGTTAAAAATAGGCCCTGGGAATAGATTAAAATTCTGACCCTGTTATGTACAATGCCTGGTATTTTTGATACTATATCATACTGTTCGTTAGGATCAGGGCCAGCGCTAGGCACTAGGGAAACTAGGCAACTGTCTAGGGCGCAAATCAGATCAAGGTGCAAAAATTAAAAAAAAACTTGTAGCAACTTTTGCCGCAAAAAGGCCAGTTTTTCTAAGGCTTGGAGATCGTTGAATACCCCTAGCTTTAATTTTGCTGCGCGAACAAAGAGCAAAAGATGCACTGGGGGGTATTCCATACCCCCCAAACCCCCCGGTTTACCAATAGCTGCATTGAAGTTCAATTATTAATATTTTAAGTTATAAGTTATAATAATAAATACATTTAACTGCAAATGTTCAACAACAGCTAAAGATGCACCAGACCCCCCGGATTGCCACAAAACAGTATTATAGTAGCAGCTGAACTAAATCTCAACAAAGGTTTACAAGCAAATTTAGAAGTTTTAACAAGTAATACCTAGTTTGCTATAGAAATTTCTAAAATCTATTTTAAAAATTCGAAAAGTTTCAGTTTAGCTGCTATTACAAAACTGGTTTAGACACAAAATGTAAGTGCCAATCCGGGGGGTCTGGGGGGTGTGGAACACCCCCCAGAGCATCTTTTGGTTTTTATTAGCGGATCCGAATTAAGGTATTATTTTTAGTAACAAATATTTTTTATTTAGTAAAAAATATGCAAGACTTTAGATTCTATGCGGTATACTGTGCACTGGGGGGTATTTCATACCCCCAGACCCCCCGGTTTACCAATAGCTACATTAAAGCTCAATTATTTTTATTACTTGTGTGGCTTGGTAGCGGAACCAGTTTTTATTGCTTAATATTAAACTTAGGGCCTTTAGGCACGTGTATACGGCCGAATGGCCAGATGGGCACAAAAAGAAAGAACATAAAATCGTAAAATAAAAATCATATACTGATAAAATAACCCAAAAATTGGGCCTTCGATGCTATTAGTTACACTTGAATATCAGGGGCCCGAAAATTTGCTAAAGCCTAGGGCATAACTCAGTTAAAAATAGTCCCTGCATCTCAAGCGTAGAAAAATAGCCTATTAACTTTCGGCATTTTTAGTCAAAATGTGTCTTAACCCTTCATTAGGACCGTATTTCTTATGGCGCTTAAAATAACGCGACTAACGGAGGGTTAATAAATATGATAAGAAAAGCTACAAAACAAAATCAAGAATGCGTAGCCCGAGTGATTTTGAGAGGAAATTTAGGAGAAAAAATGGATAAAATCCATTGAAACTGGTTTAAAAACGTATAAATCCGCAAACATCCTAAATATTAGATCAGGTCCCTGTAGACCCCGTGGTGCAGGGGGGTACAAGCTAATGGCGTTTTATAATAGTCATTTGTGAAGCAAAGGATTTGTAAATTTACGTGGAATCTAAATCACTCCATCAACATTAGCACAGATTTGGTTCCTGTGCTTAGCAGTTAATTCAAATTCATCCAACGAGGTACTTCTATTTTGGTCCGGTTGTGTAGATCTGTAAAGGGCGTTAGTACCTACACCATCGGTAGAAGGCGGGAAACCGCACTTTGAGGAAGAAACCGGGGAACCACCCTATTAATTACATTTCTCTAGTAAATTATCTTGGCTTCCTGCAAGATGATAGCCAGCGTTTACCGAGCGGATACGGAACTTGATGAAGAAGTAACATCTAAGGTGAAATTCATTCGGCCTTTCTAAACTTTGCGAGCAACTTAGGCAATAGTAGATTTTAATTGCCCAATTGTCCCCTACGTTCTAATCTACCCTATTTTCACGTATGCGTATGTTCTAAATTATTTTCGTTTTTGAATTTTCCATATCCATTAAAAATTTATTTAATCATCTACGGTTGTTTAAAGCACGCGCATTTTTATCCCCTTTATTTATTTAATTTTTATTAACTTATCTGTTTAATGTCATCGTAAATAAAGCGATGATGATTTCAAAGAGTTAAATTGCATTTCCTGACGGTTCATTTTAATGGCGTTTTAATCAACGCAACGTTTACAAAGGCACTTTTTTATAAATCCCCTTACGAAATTCGGCCTCATTAGCCCCAGGATGCTTATTAAAAAAAGTTAAAATACCTAACCGGTAGTTTACGAAACTGTCTTCTCTTTTCTCTGGAATCTAAAGTTAGATCCAAGGTGCTACGCCCCGAGTGGAACAAATCAAACAAGCCTACAAAATAAACACCGATTTTCTATACAAATTTTCTTCTGGGCCACTTTTCCAACAGCACGTGCAAAAGTTGCAGTGTGTTGTTCTATTTAAATACCTATCCTCCTCCTGCAAACTTCAAATCACCTTAACGAGGTGAGGAAACGCGCTAAACATACCTGTATACTAAGGTTTTTTTTAACCCTTTATGTCGCGCACGTTGGAACATCTCTTACACCCATAAATATTACAACGCAATGCACTTATGTCAGTAGTACTTTGCTATTTTAGAATTCACATATTTGGGGGACTTTCCCTTCAGCGTTTGAGATTCAAGTGTCATTGCTTATGAAGTCAATTTACAAGTAATTATAGTTGGTAGGCGGGAAAATTGTGCTCTCGAGCAGGAAAATTGTGTTTATTCTTTTCTTGATGATGAAGTGTAAACAATAAATTTTAATGTAGATATTGACCCTTTTGCCCCCCCCCTCCTGCTCTCCGCTATATTGTGAAAGTAAAATTTTTAAATTCTGATGACAATTTTATTGTTGTTGTTATTTTGGGTTTAATGAGTGAAATAATTGGATTACCGAGCGCCTGCGTATGGGAACGCCGAGCGTCGTTGCTTCAGGCGTGCAGTTGGGCGCTAGGGCGGCGTTGAACGTGAACGCTCGCGACGCCGGCGCTACTCGTATCGGTTTGAACCTCAAATACCGGAAATATTCAATGCGGTTTATAATCGACATGTCATTATAATCTAACAGTGGCGCCTAATCCTTAACATTATTTTTTAAATTATTTTCTCTGTTTATTTAAAATCGTTCGATTACTTAGTGCGTCACGAAGGTGTGCGTTTATTTAAAAAAAATTAAAATTTTAAGTGTCACTTTGCGAGAAATATTTTAAAATAGAATATCTCAACTAATAGGTTGCCAAGTTTTCTTGTTTCATATTAGAAGAATAATTAGAAATTTGAAATAGCCATAACTTGGTTTTTCGAAAATTGTGCCAAAAATAATTCGATGGAATAATTTTTCTCTCGGAGACCTACATAAGGCTTCGTGAAAATTTCGTAATATTTATCTCAATATACAAAACGGAAATCCGTTAGTCATCTCGGTAAACTTGGATTAAGTAATGACATTCGAACAATGGATTTATACATGCACATCATCGTCATTATTTCTTGGTAATTCTCTTGCCGAATGAACGAGCAATTTAATTAGATTTTCGTTCACGTCCAAATTTCATTACCATTAAATCGATATAAAAAATTGCAAGCAACGGACCGGACCAATATCAATATTAAAAGAAAAAGTTAGTCGCACACATGACGCAACAGAAATTGAAAAGTCTTCCAAAGTAATGTCATGATCGTTGGGTGTAATAATTCGCGAAAAAGTTTTTCACTTAAACTAACAAGTGTCAGTTTTATTGAGAAACTCGCGAGTAAAAGAAAATTTTGAAATTGTGAAATGATTCCTGGATGCATTAGGGCTCATAGATCCACGCAAGGATCTACTGATGATATAACGAAACAGACCAAGTCGATTGTTCAGGTTAGTATAACAAAACATTCCTAATTTTTTGCACCAGTAACCTTTCCGAAATACTCGCTTAATGTGTTTGTTGTGGTTTTTCCCTCGTTCAAGAGAAATCTCTCCTACATGCATCAGTTACAACGACAGGCGTTGCGCCAACAATTTTTCTAAAGATTACAATTTAATGACTAAGCAGCGAAAAAAATTATGGTCTGCTTTTAATTGGTATTAATTTAATTTTATTGCCAGGATATAGTCCTCATTTATAAGAAGCTAAACGTGAAAGTAGCTTATTTATATAACGCAAAATAAAACGAAAGAGGAATGAAAAACGGATACTAAATTTAAACAGTCGTGCAACTTTCAAAACAAACACGAGATACATTTTGTCAAATTTTTCCGAACGTAAAATCTAAAATAGCAGCAAGTGCAAGTCGGTCTGGTGCTTTACCGACAATTAGTTAAAGAGCGGTGTTACACCGAATAGGAAATAAATTTAGGCGAAGTGGAGAATTTGAAAAGTACTTGAAATTTTTTTCCCATTGAAAAAAGAATTTTTGCATAACAGCATTTTATATTTTCTCCAACATCAATCAATTTCCCCTTTCACACGTGCTCGTCCCACCCCAGTAAAATACTTTAACAAATTTTTTGCTTTGCAACTCCTACATCTGTCGCCAGTATTTTAGTCCACCGACCGTTTCATCTTTCCAAAATTTTACCGGCAAATCTGTCGAAAAAACGTAACTCCCCGGGCGTACAACAAATTAATATATTGATTTTAATTTTTTTAAGATATCTAAATTGGTTTTTTTGATAACGAAATCGTTTGTAAAAGAAAAATAACTTCCGCGAGCGTGATTATTGTACCAAGTGCAAAGTAAACCAATGTCGGACATCAAAAGAAACTTCAAACGCCTTCTTACGTACACAATTTGATTAAGTAGTTCGTAAGTCGCTTCGCCTAATGATAATTTTATTTTAATTTTAAAAATAACTGATATTCTTTTGCTCATTACCGAAACGCAATTAATAATTTAGATTAATTAAGCAGAAATGAAAATCTGATGAGGGTAGACGCATTTCGTTTAATTTCAAAAGCTCTACAAACTGTAAATCATTCATCTTGTCTTGTATTGCTTCAAATTTAATTAGTAATTACAAAAAAGTAAATTAATGTGCCTCTTCCTCATTTCTTTGGTTTTCGCAAAAACATTTACTGTTTACAATGCTTTCTTGACCACATACGCTATTAACATTGGGAGTAACACGGTAACCCCGAAACCGCGGCCATGCAATAGCCTATGTAATCCATGTCTTTGAGTTCCTTACCAGCAGGTAAGGTACCTTCGGTACACCACGAATGAGATCCAATAAAATAGATTCTTTTAAAATAAATTTGAAATTAAAATTTTTTTAACCCAGCAATTTTCGAACTTTAAAAAATGATCTGGGGTTTGGGGTTAAATAAACCCGTGTTAATTTCCAATTAGACATTTACGTTTTTTTTTAACTTGAATATGGTTAGAAGACCATTCTGAGGAGCCTTAAGACCTATGTTTACCATGGGCGTCCATAGGATCATTTTCCGGGAGCGGCAAAATAAAAAAAAAAGGAAAATGGGATTTCAGGTAGAAATTTTAACAAATTCGTAAATTTGTACTTTGTAATTATTTAAAACCGCAAGTTTTAGAAAATTTAAAAAACTTACGTCACGTCAGCAAAATATTTAATGTTTAAATGTTTAAAAAAATTTAGGCAAGAGCCAGGGAGGGACAGTTGCCCCCTTTTCCCCCCTAATGGACGCCCATGATCTTTACTTTAAAGTAGCTAGAAAATAGCGGATCTCTTGAGCAGAGTTTCTCAGCTTAGAGTCCTCGAAAGAATAGATTTAGTACCAACTAATTAATATTATATAAAATATTATATATTTTTCATATTGATAAATTTTGATCTGGACTAGAATATTTTGCATCGGAGTCTCGTGATTCCTAATTACGCTACTGTATGATAGCAGGAAGTCATGATGACTTTCCCATTCAGCAGATAATTTATTATTTTACATAGTTGATTTTATTATGGCATTTTTAACAATAATAAAGAGATTAGTTCTAGGATTATTATTGTGGAGAAATCTATAAAATTTAAGTTAAAAGAAAAGCGATCCAATTCCAACAGGAATTGTGTCCACGCACTTTGTAAAAACCAGTGGCAGTTTGTCGAGTAAACAGGAGAAACAGTACCTTCCCAAGTGAACAAACCTCACCACCTTAATTCTGCACAAGCCGCCACTGAATCTCTGTTTTTAAGTAAAACTCGGATTCCAGTTCAATTAAAAACATCTATATGGGACAGATATACCAAAAGTATGAATCTAGAACAGGGGTAGACCAGACTGATTGCTCCACAAAGCCCGGAGGGCCAAATAAAATAAAATATTTGATTATTATTTTGTATGATTACTTTGTTTGATTTGATTGAGGCCGGATACCAGGCACGTCAGGCCTGCTGTTGCGAGCCGGATTGGTGGTGCTCGCGGGCCGAAGTTTGGAGAGTAGCCGGTAATTTGACCCCCAACAATTTGGGTCCAGGTAATTTAATCCCAGTAATTGAAACCCGTGGTAATTTCGTCCCGTTACAAGGTGACTTGATCTTCAGGTAATCAGTTTATGATTTTTCTTTAGCAAAATCGCTCGTAAAAGAGATATCCGCGCGAAGATATGCATCGGTTATGTAGGTTATAGTGTTTTTTATTCTTTATAAGAATATATTCGGGATATTCAGTTATTAACGTTTCGCGATATTTACCATCGAGATAATTAACAAAGGATGCACTGGAGGGCGTTCCACGCCCCCTAGACCCCCCGGATTTATACCTTCATTTTATGTTATCAAGGGCCAACCTACAAAAACGCATACTATTAGCAGGGCCCCCGCTACAATATGTACAAAGTGTGTAATGCACACGGGCGCCAAAACCCAGGCTTCAAAAAAAATTTGCAAAAGAAAACAAAAAACAAAAATTAATTTTACAATAAAAGTTAAGAAATTAAATAGGATTAGGTATAAATACACACGAAATTTTATTAGTATATCATCCAGTTACTGCTGATTCCTATGTTGCGAGAACATGCCAGGCGGTAGTTTCTCGATTTTTCCTGTTGAGATATGAATAATGCCTGGTGCGCCAAAATCCTTTTTTGCACGCAGGCGCCAGTAGCCCTTACGAGGGCCCTGACTATTAGTACTCCGAATATACTACTCTGCTTTACATCTGAAGATATTGTAAAAGAAACTTTTAAAAACGCAAAGCTTAGGAGTAATCCGGGGGTCTGGGGGGTATGGAATGCCCTCCAGTGCACTATTTTCTCTTTTTTCACGGGTTATTCAGTTATCAACGTTTCAATAAATACAAAATCGTGACCCCAAATATTTTCTTCAGAGAAATAATGGAAATCGTGGGTTTTTGGGCCAATATTAAAACAAAAAACTTCCTTTTCAAAAGTCTACTTTATTCCTGACTAGTTTCAACCCTAGTGTGGGTTTTCATCAGAGTCTAAAAAACAAAATATATTAGTTGAAGATATTTGGAGATATTTTTCATCGAGATAATTAACAATGGATACACAGGAGGGCGCCCTCAAGACCCCCCGGATTTACACCTTCATTTTATGTTATTATAAGGGCCAACATATAAAAACGCATCCTATTATTACTCTGCTTTACATCTGAAGATATGGCTGTATGTGCCCGAGTGTATGTTATTGTAAAAGAAACCTTTAAAAACGCAAAACGTAGGAGTAATGCGGGGGGTCTGGGGGGCATGGAATGCCCTCCAGTGCACTATTTTCTCTTTTTTCACGGGTTATTCAGTTATCAACAATTGGAGATATTTTCCATCGAGATAATTAAGAAAGGATGCACTGGAGAGCGTTTCACGCCCCCCCAGACCCCCTGGATTTACACTTTCATTTTATGTTATTAAAGACCAAACTACAAAAATGCATACTATTAGTACTCAGAGTATATTACTCTGCTTTACATTTGAAGATATGGCTGTAACTCTGATTTTTAATAAAACTAAAAGAAAATTTTAAAACGCAAAACATAGGAGTAATCCGGGGGGTCTGGGGGGCATGGAATGCCCTCTAGTGCACTATTTTCTCTTTTTTCACGGGTTATTCAGTTATCAACGTTTGGGGATATTTTCCATCGAGATAATTAACAATAGATGTACTGGGGGGCGTGGACCCCCCGGATTTACACTTTCATTTTATGTTATGAAGAGCCAACCTACAAAAACGCACACCGTTAGTACTCTGAGTATGTTACTCAGCTTTACGGATATGGCCGTAACTCTGATTTTTATTTTTGATGACGTGGGAGGAATCGCTTGGATTACTCCTATAAAGTAGGAGTACCATTACACCTAAATGTCGTCTAAACTCCGTTCAACTAAACGCTATCTGAACCTCTATTGTACAACCCAAAAAACTGTGAACCTAGTTCAAGGTTGAACTGCAGTTCAGTTGAACCGGCGCTAGCAAAATCGCTCGTAAAAGAGATATCCGCGCGAAGATATGCATCGGTTATGTAAGTTAGTGTTAGTTTATGATTTTTCATTAGCAAAATCGCCCTTAAAAGAAACATTGCCTGGAGTGAAATTACTGATGGCGAAATTACCGGGGACCAAATCCCTGATCTGGAAGAACTAAATTCTAAATTATGTTGTTGCCCTAAGTTTTTAAAATTGAACGAACTGCAATAAATAATATTTGAAGCAAGTAAAAACCAATTATTGTATTTAATTTTGATTTCTATCTAACTTTATCGTAAATCTACTCATCGCGCTAACATGCACATAATAATTGTGATATTATCGTTCACACTGCAAATAAAATATTGCGTGGCTGGCCAATGTTTTCAATTTATTGATAAACACCTAATACAGTTAGGTAGACACAGTGGCGTGCTGTGACTTTTAAGGCGCAAATGATGTTCCAACTCAGTTCCGATTTATTATTTTGCCAGCTTTCGTACAGGACTTCGCCTGGGTTTTTTTCGAAAGTCCAATACTCTGAAAGCGACATAGTTGCATTCAGCTAGAAATTCGGAGCTGAACGTTCTGCAAAGAGGGGTTTTGTTTAGATACACGCCAAGAGAAACTTTGAAAATATAAATTCTGTTTTTCCGCACTGAATTTACATTTTCTTTCTAAATTGTGATAGGATGAAGTGAACATAAATTATTATTATCGCAATATTTTAGTTTTCAAATATCGACTTTCATTAGACAATTACGTGAGCTAATTCAAAATTTTGTTGGTAATCTATTAACGTTTTGTCTATTTTTGGGGTTACTCGGCATTACTAAAAGCTTAGTTGCGTTGAATCTTGGGGCAAATGTTATTTATGGGTTTTAAAATTAGCTAAAACTAAGAGAAATACCGGCTTTTAAGTTGATTAAAATTTAACAGCTGTAAATTTGAATGTATGGTAATTTATTTACCCGTGGCAATTTGGTATTTACCATGTTTTCTTATGTAATAATTATTTGTATACAAATTTTACAAAATATCGATAGGGCGTTTTCGACCATATTGAATTGTTTGATCTCTTTTTTGATTGCATTTATTTGCTTAAAATTTCTTTGGGTAATTCCCCAGACTTGCGATTGCCGAAAGCTGTGCCGCCCTTCGTACTATACTTCTTCTTGTTTACTTTTGAGGAAACCTTTCTTTTTTCTCTGATTTAGAAGTTTTTTATTTGTAAACTAACTTGTGCTCTCTAAACAAGAGTCGACAATTGGTAATTCGCGTGTTGAACGCATAAAGTTTTTTTTTTCCTACGATTTTGTTTATTTTATATTCGATTATTAACATCAACATTTGTGATGTGTTTGTATGAACATGCCAAATAAAACTTGTTATTGCTGAGCATTGAATCGAGGTTAAAATAAAATAATTATGTATCTGATCAAAAATTATTATTTCTATCGCGATGCATTTGTTTACATTTGATTGTTAATAATTTCATGGTCAATCCTGCGGTAAATATTTACATAAATCTCATTCACATTTAAATACAACGGTTTTTTTATCGATACATTAATTAACCCTGCACGTGAACCATGGTATGTCTGCTGGTTACTGGTTTCTTTGATAATTCTTTTTGATTTTCGGTTCCTTTTTAGGAACATCCCTGTAGATATCGATCAATCGTCATGAAATAGCATTTATGTCCGGTAAACTGTTGTTACCGAAGATACATTAATATTAAACATGTTAACCGTATATAAATTGAATAATTGTTAGCTGGCCCAGCAGACGACAGATAGAAAAATTGTCGGAATAAATTTGAACAAAAATAGACGAGAGGTTTTAATTAAAATTTATTTTTGGTGTCCCAAAGTAACCAACCGTTGTGGAACGCATTAGGGTTTTATTTAAATGTGAATATTTCCGTTATATTTATAGGGTAGTGTCGAAGTCCTCGAAAAATTGACAAAACATAATATTATGTGGCCGCTTTTTCATAATTAAAAATTGTAATCATCGTTTTGTCCAAAATAGTTTTGCATGCTTCGTACGAATTGAGTGTTTTTACTCGGTGATTTACTACCCTTTTGGTGTAAATAGAGGGTGGTTTCAATTCTACCAGCATGATTTATTAATAGACCTGCATGCACGGAGCTCAATTTCCACCGTAATTGGTCGTAAATAGTGATACACTTTATAAAATTATAATCAATAATAATTTATGCTCATTACCAACTTTGAGATTTTAATGCATTTCGAATCTATTCGGCCGACGGACTGACGGACGACGATTTTGATCAACCATATTTTGACGAATGACGATGCTAGTTTTTCTACAATAATAGAATTTTTTTTATTATTTAACACGCAAATAAGAAATTAGAGGGTAGAAACGTAACAATCGAAAGTTTTAATAGACAGTTGATAAAGTCGGAAATAATTCGTGTGTGTGCTTTTGGCGTTAATAAGCTATTTGGGATTTTCCCATGAATCGTCGTAAATTTGATGGTACGCTAAGGAGGTTTGATAAGAAAAGTACGCACTTATCCCGAAAAAAAAAAATTCCACCCTCGTTGTTTGGGCTAAGTTGGTGTTTTCCTTTGAAATAAACATAATAACCATAAATTTTATATTACACAAACATATTTGAATGAGAAAAACGTCGAATTCGAGAAGCAACACAAATCTGAAGATTTAAAGAGCTCTTGAATGGAGAGGCAATAGAAACGAAAGCTCTCCAAAGGTTGATAAGCACGAAATGATAAAGTAAAGCTTTAGACAAACTTTTAAAAGATAAATTTTGTATCAAAAAGCGTGCATGTGTACGTACGTCTTTGCCAGGCTACATTTTCCAAATTCGTTTAGGTGAATTTTTTTCTCTTATTGTACAGCAATAATAATTGTTCGATTCAAAACGTAAAGGGTAAATTTGACGATCAAATCGAGATTAACATCCAAATTTGGTCGTCGGAATGGAACTGGAATTTAGCCAGTTGCAGACAATAAAAAGAAATGCAGAAAGCGCCTACTTTTTTCTTCCTGTTCGCCTCCCTATTTGGTACTATTTCTGACACGACACGCGGGGGTTTCAAATACGTGCCCTGCATTATTTACACCACCTTTATCCGCAACTTATCCGAAAATCTATACTTTACTCGTTCTATCTAAAATATCCCATTCGTAAACGAAAACTCGTAACTAGGGGATCATATGTCTTTTGTTTCCAAAAAAAATCGCGCACGTTTCGGGGTTAAAACGACATTGACATGTTCCCAAAGTCGTTTTCGTTTTTAATTACTGCATTTTTGTTTTACGAGATGATAATAAAAGTATCTTGCACCTTAAATACTTAACTGTATACGGCCGTAATATTTTAGGTCAAAACAGCTAACTCGTTTCATTATCCCGTCAACATATTTCATTTTTAAAGACAAGTTAAAATTTTTAAACTTTTTAAACTATTCTTTCTTGCGTGCTTAAGTATCATTTTAAAGACATTTTATCTAAATATCCTATTTACGTAAGAAAATATCTATTACCTGAGTTTTAATGATTTCAGTAAGCCACCAATGTTTTAAACGCACTCACGATCGGCACAAAGAGTTGACCCTAATCTAGAAAATACTCTAGGTCTAGAGGTATTTTGAAATTCTCATCCCATGAGAAATAGGTGGAATTCGCCACCATTCCATAAAAATTCAGTGGCGGATGGCGAATTTTTGAGGCCCAATGCTAATTAGATTTTAGAGGCCCCTGGTAGGAATATTATGGGGAGGGGGGGGGGTTCTTTTTGTCTAATATCAAAATAGATAAAAAAAATATTCTGACATATCAAAGAAAGAAATTTAATATCATTTTAAAAGTATAGAAAATATATGTTACGAAAAATGTCAGACGGAAAATCAATTAGTTCTATTTAGACATTAATTACAATTGTAATTAATTACAACCAAAGGGGATACGAAATTTTACATGTAGAGACAAAAAGTAAAAATGTAGAATTTTGAAAAATAATTAACTCCCTACCCTTAATAAATCACTTTCCGAAAAACTCCCTTCTGTTTTCAAAAATACCTGCTGCCACCACCCCGAACAGCATTTAAACGGATTCTCTTTAATTTTTTTCTAGTTCATCGCCTGATGATGCCCTAATATAATGAAAACGTTTGCGATATTTTATATTTACAGTGTATTTTATTTGTGATAACTTTAAAACATTTCAGTTCTAAAAGTGTGTGTGCATTTTTTTGGTTTTCTAAAATATATACCTATTATTGGTAATATAAAGTTACACCACCTAAACTACATATCAATCGGTTATTTTATAGATTATCTAAAAAACAAAACAAAGGTAGCTGAAGCTCATAAAAAGAGAAAACAAACTAAATTCTATAAAATAATGAGTAAGGTCTTGGAGGCCTCTTTGGAGCTCTCAATGATCAGGGGGCTAATGTTCCAGCATCTTAAACATTCCTCTAAATTCACTCCTGAAAGTTATAGTTGTTTTTGCATTGTATTTAATTAAATAATCTGCTTTTATGTTCTTTGAAAAGTGTAGAAAATAAACAAAATTAAATTTTATAAAAAAACAAGGTCTTGGGGGCCCCTCAATGATCGGGGGCCCGATGCTTCAGCATCGTAAGCATCCATTTAAATCCGCCACTGCATAAAATTCAAAAAAATATTCGATTATGATTATGATAACATTTCTATGAATGAATATTTTGACGACAATATTATTCTAAATAAGGGAAATTACACGAAAGCAAAATTTCTACATGACTTCCATTATTAATTACTAGCTGGAAAGCCCGGGGACGGGCAGCTAAGACGGTGGATCTCTTATTTAGCGATATAATATTTAAACATTTAATTTCGCTTTCCGCTACTGGGGGATTCCCCGTTTATCCATATTTTCAAAGTAACGCAAAAAGTTGCTGCTAAACTATTTTTTTTATATTAATTAATTAAAATTTAGTAAGCACTTTCAATCATTAATAATTTTTTACAACATTCAATTGTATAGGATTGCGAAATCCATATAATAAGATTTATTTGTACTCTTTAGCTCACTATTGAGATTCATATTTAATTGTATTTTTTATATATATATATATATAAAAAAAAAGTTTAGCAGCAACTTTTTGCGTTACTTTGGAAGTTAACTGTCAAAATTATAGTTAAAAGTGTAAACCGGGGGGTATGGGGGTGAACACCCTCCAATACATATAATAAAATTCCCACACTTCTAGAATACCTGCAGATGACAGAATAATTAATACAAATTTCGTCAGAAAATGCTGTTAAAATTTTTGTTTTTGAGCAAAACTGAGGGAAACCTAAACGTTCGCCTAAAGAAAATTAGAATTTGAGGAACACTTTTGCTCAAAAACAAAAAATTTCACAGCATTTTCTGACGAAATTTGTATTAATTATTCTGTCATCTATAGGTACCTATTCTAGAAGTGTGGGAATTTTATTATATGTATTGAAGGGTGTTCACCCCCATACCCCCGGTTTACACTTTTGACTATAATTTTGACAGTTAACTTTCAAAGTAACGCAAAAGTTCCTGCTAAACTCTGTGATCAGTAAGGCATTTAAATAAATGTCTTTCCAAGTTTCAATATTCTCTAGCCAAAGGTTTACATTTCCCTCACTTTTTCTTAAAAATTCAAAATTCCCGCTTTTTCCTGGCGAAATTTGAAAAATTATAAATTCCCTTCACAGAAATTTTTTTGGTGTTTTGAAGTAATTTTTACTATAATTGAAGTTCAAATCAGCCTCACCATTTTGAAGTAAATTTGATATATAATTTACTCTAATTCATGTAATATTTACTTCAAAATTGTTGTGAGGATTTCTTTTTCTCTGTGTATGTTCTCCAAGTATTCTAAAAGAGTGGAAATCTTGCGATATGTACTGGAGGGTGTTCCACACCCCCCAGACCCCCCCCCCCCGGTTTACAATTTTGACGTTATATTTTTATAATTAACTTTCAAAGTAACACAGAAAGTTGCTGCTAAACTCTGTGAGCAGTAAAGTAATTAAAAAATAAATTACACACAGAGAAAAATGTTTGGTGTTTTGAAGTAATTTTTACTAAATGATATATAATTTACTCTAATTGACGTAATATTTACTTCAAAATTATTGCGAGAATTTTTTTTACTCTGTGTATCTTCTCTAAGTATTCTAAAAGAGTGGAAATCCTGCGATATGTACTGGAGGGTGTTCCACACCCCCCAGACCCCCCGGTTTACAATTTTGACATTATATTTTTATAATTAACTTTCAAAGTAACACAGAAAGTTGCTGCTAAACTCTGTGAGCAGTAAAGTAATTAAAATATTTAAATACACACAGAGAAAAATGTTTGGTGTTTTGAAGTAATTTTTACTATAATTGAAGTTCAAATCAGCCTCACACAAATTTTGAAGTAAATTTTACTAAATTTAATTATTACTAAATTTGATATAAAATTTACCCTAATTGATGTAATATTTACTTCAAAATTATTGCGAGGACTGTTTTTTTCTGTTTTAATTTTTTCTAACCAATGGTTAAATTTCGTTTATTTTTGCTTAAAACTTCAAATTTCGCGGTTTGGATTAATATTGGACAACTATTTTTAATCCTAACCTCCTAACTTTACTTTAATATATTTTTTGGTTGGTAAAGAAATCGACCAATCGAGTGTTTCTTTTTTCACTAAAAAATGACACGCTGGAGCAGCAGGAGCAGCGTGCTGGGATTTTATAGATTGGGATTTTATTTGAAATCACAAATATTTGAAAGAAAAATTAATAGGGATGGCGGCAGTAATCGTTCAATTAAGAAAGCTTAAAAAGTTAATTTAACTACCTCATTTTCCATTAATGACAGAAAAACACCCGAATAAACTAAATCGTCCCAAACACGGTTGAAAATTGACTGCTATCTGCTATGTTGAATTTTTTAAAAAGTCTCCTGCAGCATTGTTCGATGGCTCAATTGGCAGTAGTAGTAAAATAAGAATTAAAGCTACAATAAAATTATAAATTAATCTAATTAAAACAGTATCTACTCTAATTTCAACAGTAACTTACCCCAGTTAAGTAAGTGAGTGCAAAACATTACTTACCCAAATGAAAAGAAAATGCGTTTACACAATTTCACACTGTACACTGCCTACATCACTAGGAAAAATTTTCTCTAACCTGAATTATTGTTAAACCCACGAGTGGACCTACCTGCAACAATAAAAAAATCTGTTGTTAATATTTTTGCGGAGGAAAGAAATTTATAAGCAATTACCTTTATCACCCTAGTCCTTTCGCTTTATTCCTCTTTCCCATGATAGCTTCTCCATTGTCCAAAACTCACAAACCCGGACACTTTAACGTTTTATTAACGATTTCGCATATGAAATTTTTTATAAAAAACACTTGAAAGCACAATTTTTTCACTCAAATATTAAAAGAAAAATATGATTGCGATTAATAAGCTTGCATCAAGCTTTTTCACAGAGATTCGTACTCGACACATCACACTCCCGTTCGCGTAAAACGAATACCGCGTTCACGCACAAATGTCCATCTTAACTGAAATGAAAAAAAATAGTTAGTCCTTGTTTTGATCGAAAATTTTGTAATCGAGACTATAAACAATGCCGGTTATAAACCCAACAGAGTTAAAGTACTAGGAAATACTAGGGGTATTTTGAAATTTTTAATTGTCTCATGAGAGGTAGGTGGAATTCACCACCTATTCATAAAATTCAAATGAAAATTTCGACGACAATGTTATTCTGAATAAGGAAAATTACACGAAGGAAAAATTAATAGGGATGGCAGCAGTAATCATTCATTCAAAAAATTTTTTTAAATAAATTGAATTACCTCTTTTTCATAATATGATACTCTCAACTATTAATGACAGAAAAACGCCCAAATAACCTAAATTATCCAAAACTCGGTTGAAAATTAACTCTTATGTTGAAATTTTTGAAAAATCTCCTGCGGCATTGTTAATTAAAAATTGAAGCTGCAATAAGATTGTAAATTAATTTAATTAAAACAGTAACTTACCCAAGCAAATAAGTGAGTACAAAACATTACTTACCCAAATGTATAATTCCTAGCATTTAAAAGAAAATGCGTTTACACAATTTCACACTGTACACTGGCTACATCACTAGGAAATAATTTTCTCTAACCTCAATTATTGTTAAACCCACGAGTGGACCTACCTGCAATAATAAAGAAAAGCTGTTGTTAATATATTTGTGGATGAAAAAAAAATGTAATCAATTACCTTTATCGCCCTGGTCCTTGCGCTTTATTCCTCTTGACCATGATAGCTTCTCCATTGTCCAAAACTCACAGCACTTCAACATTTTATTAACGATTTCGCATATGAAATTATTTATAAAGAACACTTGAAAGCACAATTTTTTCACTCAAATATTAAAAGAAAACATGATTCGCGATTATTAATTAGTAAGCTTCCATCAAGCTTTTCCACAAAGATTCGTACTCGACACACCACACTCCCGTTCGCGAAAGACGAATACCGCGTTCACGCACCAATGTCCATCTTAACTGAAATGAAAAAAAATAGTTAGTTCTTGTTTTGATCGAAAATTTTGTAATCGAGATTATAAACAATGCCGGTTAAAAACCCAACGGTGTTTAAGTAAAGAATTTGGTCAGAAACGTCAGTAATTATGGAAGGGGGGTGGAGGAATCGTAAAATATTGAGCAATATTCGTAAACGGAAATAGACGTCACGAGTCATACGACTTTGAAATTTGAAACCCAATAAGTTCAATCTGATAAGATCTGCTATGTTTTGATTAATTTATAAAATCGCATGAAGCTCTTTATTTAATTTTCTAAAATTTAAAATAAAAATTAAATTTAAATTGAAATGCTTATTTAGTTGGAAAATTTTCATCTTGACGACAAAGACCAATATTTTAACTAAACGACTTACATTTTTGTTGAATATTTTGGAAAAACCAAACTTTCCATTGTATTCTAATGGACTTTGTTTAGAGGGGAGGTCAATTTTTGTATGATTTCATCTATCTTCCAGAAAATTCGTTATTCGATTTCCAAATTTTGAAATTGGTCAAAATAAAGGAAGTCAGGGGGGGGGCAAATGCGCCCATTGCCCACAATATAAACCAAGTTTTATATTCACCGACTGAAAGTTCCAAAAATCATGCAAGGTTTAAGAAATGTCTTTCCTTTCTTTGATTTTCCCTAAAGACGCGACGACGCTTCTTCTTCAAAGGTTAAAAAAATTAAAAGTGTCTTGAAAACTAACCAAAATCACAGAACAAAAATAATTAAAATTACCCGGCACTTTCCCGAAACTACAAAAATTGCGAAAGTTTACCAATGTGGAATAAATCACAAATACTTACCGAAGAGGGTTGCAAAGTAAACATTTTTCTGAATTTTCTCCATACGATGTTACCTTAGAGGCTTTCAACAAACTAATGAGTAATGACTTTTTGTTTTCTAAAAGGTGACCACACTGATAACATAATAACTTACACGTGTAACGATGTGTCACCATAGTATTATGCCGGTAATAGTATATTACAGTCCGAGATTCGAAAAATTGCTCGTTAGTGAGCACACTCTCGCTCTCCTCTCTCCTCCCCCAAAATATTGGACCTAATGTTTTTGGGCCGACTAATACGAGTATACAAAAAATAAATCAAATACCAAAAAAATGACATAGCGAAATGATTGTTTTTGAGCTCAAAAGCAGATCAGACTAATTTACTAAAATTTACCAATTTCCTTGGCACTAGGAAGCAAGTTTACAAAGTTTGTACAAGATGCATTCGAACCATGTAATAAGAGCTCGCTCGATTACACAGATCAGGAGGGTTGATATGCTTAAATACGAAGCGATTTTGTGAAATTTTAACCCGCTATAGAATTTTCCGGCATATTAACCGAAATTGACGTTATATTGCTTTTTAAAGTGAGGTTTTTATCGCTCCCTACTTGTTTACAGAAAAATGGCGCCATAAGTAACTGCTTATTTACAATACAAAATTTTCGTTTCAGATTTACACGGATTGGGCAAACCATTATCTGGAAAAATCTCGCAGTAAGAAAAGGGTTAATTCGCTCGCTACGGATTGCAGTGACGGCGTCCTTTTGGCCGACGTTATAGAATCAGTCAGTAAGTATTTATTTTTTTCTAATTTTACTCTCGACATATTAAATTAAAATTTATTAAAATTGGAAGTTTCGAAATTCTGAATTTTTACTTTGGAAAAAAACATACTTGGCATTAGCAGGGTAGGTAGGTGTTTTATTGAATATGTATTAAGATGTGGGTTTAATTTCAATGTAGATACTACGAATACGTTGAAATAGTCGCGATGAAAAAAATATGTTGTGGGTGTCTTCGTGTATACCTACAAATGGGATTGGTTTTTCTTTTACATACTAAATATCATGTCAAGTTTAAAATTATCTCGTCGAATTTATAATTAGAAATATTAGTAAACATTTACTCTATGAATTTAATTCTGCACCTTAAAAATAACTTTTCAAAACTGCATCAATCACGCGCGCGTTTCTAAACAAATTACGAAACAGACTTTATTTGCTGCACCGTACTGGTGCAGCATACGTTTTGTAATAAATTTTTATTCCTTTTGTTTGTTCCAGCTTCACAGAAAATTCCAGACATAAACCGAAAGCCAAAAACACCTTCCCAAATGGTAAGTAATTATTAATTATATACTGAGCGATTGTGTAACATCTGACATCTTCCCGAAGAGATATCTAAGCTTCCGCCTAACGTGGGTGTCCGATTTAATCCTCCCGATAGATTTATGCGCATTTATCTCAAAAAAAAGATTATAAAACTCACGAAATAAATAATGATACCTGAATCCCGAAAAGATCGTTATTGTGTTTTATATAAAGAACGAAGACCTGATAATAGAAGTTGCGACAGAAACTAAATTACCGCTGAACTTTTATTTTTATTTGAAAACCGGAGTGTTTTTTAGGTTAACGTTAACTAGCAGTTAGGTGCTTGATTAAGACAAAATAATTATTTTGGTTAGATAAAGAAATAATTATATTTTTAATTAACTTCGTGATTTATTGCATTTCGTGACGATTACATGTTTTTCGGTTAATTTTCATTCATCAATTCGGTATACCAAAGCAGAAGTCAACATAGAATATTGGAATATGTGACTAGAATATTTGATTAAGGCATCGAAATGTAAGCCCCGAGCCAAGTTGTAAACTTTTAAATTAATTCTCGGTTATACTTTTAATAATTGATTAGCTCGGTTCGATTGTGACCAGAAAAAAATAATACGGTCAAACACGCTTGCTTCGTTCTGATTTGAACTCTTCACTTCTTTTTTAGGAATTCAAAATTCAAAATTAAGCTCTAATTGGTATATTTCGATATTATTAGAAAATAATCGCAATTGTGAAATTATACAGGTCATCAGTGACGCGCATGAATGGATTAATGAGATTCCCGCAACGATAAACAATATTTTCTCGCGGAAACTAGTAGTTTTGCGACCACTGATATAGACAGTTGATAGTTACGTGTTCATTTGTATGCTTATATTATTACTTATATTTGCCGAAATAACTTTATAAGCCTGTAAAACCGGTAATAATTCTATTTAATATTCATATAAATTAATTCAAAAAATTTCTCTACGTCCTCACGTCCAGTAGCTCACGCGTCGGGGGGTTTGGAATACCCCAGCATTAGCTACCGAGTAATTTCTTAGTTTTGGTTCGTGAACAAGGAGTAATCGGTGCTCGGGAGGGTATTACATAACCCCCAGACTCTCGGATAAATAAATACTTGCTTACAAAAAAAGGAAGTTTGAGGAGTTTGAAACTAAACGTGAAAAACGTCAAAAATGCTTTTGACAACGCTGGTCTAATGTGACCTAGTCAATGCTAATGACGTGTATTGTTTTTGCTTTTAGACAGAGCATAGCTATTTCTATTACGATTTCTGCAATCGATTAACGGACTTCTACTACCGGGAGAGCAAAAATAACATTTTTTTCTGGGCCCAAGGCTTTCTAAACCTCTTTGATTTTTAAAGTTAAGTTTTAAAATACAAAACAGTGGGTGTAAACCGGGGGGTCTGGGGGTGCACAATTTCTTTCTATTTCCCGAATTATTCAGTAGCCAATGTTGTAGAGTATTTCATATCCCACAGATAAAGGCGGTTATTTCTAAAAAATAACCAAAGCAGTAAAAAATACGTATAGGTATCTACGGCTCTTGTCGGTTATCTATCTACCACGGACGCACAAGAATGGATTAATGAGATTCCCGCTACCATGATCCATTATTTACAAGTTGGGACGGCCTTTGGACACATACTAGTAGTACTCCGAGTATATTGCTCTGCTTTACATCTGAAGATATGGCTGTAACTCTGATTTTTAGTGCCCGAGTGTAGGTTATTGTGAAAGAAACTTTTAAAAACGCAAAACTTAGGAGTCATCTTGGGGTCTGGGGGGCATGGAATGCCCTCCAGTGCACTATTCACTCTTTTTTCACGAGTTATTCAGTTATCAACTTTTGGAGATCTTTTCCATCGAGATAATTAACAATAGATGCACTGGAGGGCGTTCCACGCCCCCCAGACCCCCCGGATTTACACCTTCATTTTATGTTATGAAGAACCAACTTACAAAAACGCATACTATTAATACTCTGAGAATATTACTCTGCTTTACATCTAATTATTGTTATTATATATATATTTATATCTGTTATTCTAAAAGAAACCTTTAAAATCGCAAAACGTAGGAGTAATCCTGGTGGTCTGGGGGGGCATGGAATGCCCTCCAGTGCACTATTCACTCTTTTTTCACGAGTTATTCAGTTATCAACTTTTGGAGATCTTTTCCATCGAGATAATTAACAATAGATGCACTGGAGGGCGTTCCACGCCCCCCAGACCCCCGGATTTACACCTTCATTTTATGTTATGAAGAACCAACTTACAAAAACGCATACTATTAATACTCTGAGAATATTACTCTGCTTTACATCTAATTATTGTTATTATATATATATTTATATCTGTTATTCTAAAAGAAACCTTTAAAATCGCAAAACGTAGAAGTAATCCTGGTTGTCCTGGGGGGGCATGGAATGCCCTCCAGTGCACTATTCACTCTTTTTTCACGAGTTATTCAGTTATCAACTTTTGGAGATCTTTTCTGTCGAGATAATTAACAATAGATGCACTGGAGGGCGTTCCACGCCCCCCAGACCCCCCGGATTTACACCTTCATTTTATGTTATGAAGAACCAACTTACAAAAACGCATACTATTAATACTCTGAGAATATTACTCTGCTTTACATCTAATTATTGTTATTATATATATATATATATATCTGTTATTCTAAAAGAAACCTTTAAAATCGCAAAACGTAGGAGTAATCCTGGGGGTCTGGGGGGTATTCCATACCCCCCAGTGCACAATTTCCTTATATTCCCGAATTATTCAGTAGCCAATGTTGTAGAGTATTTCATATCCCACAGATAAAGGCGGTTATTTCTAAAAAATAACCGAAGCAGTAAAAAAATACGTATAGGTATCTACGGCTCTTGTCGGTTATCTATTTACAACAGACGCACAAGAATGGATTAATGAGATTTCCGCTACCATGATCTATTATTTACGAGTTGGCAGTGGCGTATTTAGAAAATGCTTTTGGAGGGGGCAGATTGAAGATTTTTCAGAATCTCGTTAATCCATTCATGCGCGTCAGTTGTGACTAATTCTAATACATAAAATTCCATCACGCTTCTGCTGCTCCTGCTACCACTACCACAAAACACACTGGTTGCTCGATTATTTTTACCAGCCAAAATATATATTTAACTAATAATTTGGACTAAAAATATTTGTCCAATATTAATCCAAACCGGGAAATTTGAATTTTTAAGCAAAATCGAGGAAAGTTTAACCTTCGGCTAGAAAAAATTAAAACTTGGAAAGCATATTTATTTAAATTACTTTTCTGCTCACAGTTTTTAGCAGCAACTTTCTGTGTTACTTTGAAAGTTAATTATAAAAATAATATAAAAATATAAAGTCAAAATTGTAAACCGGGGGGTCTGGGGGGTGTGGAACACCCTCCAGTACATATCGCAGGATTTCCATTCTTTTAGACTACTCGGAGAAGATAGGGGATTTATAATTTTACAAATTTCGTCGAAAAACACTGGGAAATTTTTTGTTTTTGAGCAAAAGTGAGCTAAATTAAAACGTTCGGCTAAAGAAAATCAGAATTTGAGAAACTTCATTATTTTTATAGTATGAAAAAAATTTTTAATTGCCTCACGGCATATCAAGTTTTGCAGTAACTTTTTGCGTTACTTTAAAAATATAGAAAAACAGGAATCACCTATTAGCGGGAAAAGAAATTAAATATTATACCGCTAACAGACAGATCCACCGTCTATGGCTACCCATCCATGGACGGGCTTTCCAGCTAGTAAATAAATAAACAAATACATAAAAGTAATTTAAAGTTATTAAAATTTTAAAACTTCGTGGTAAGCATTACTTTTATCAGGGGGGCTTTAGGGGTACAATCTGACTCATCCTTGGGGGGGGGGGGGGCACTTGCCCCTTTGCCCCCCTCTAAATACGCCACTGCGAGTTGAGACGGCCTTTGGAACAGTTTTTTCCAAGTACGTGGAGTTCGAGATCTGCTCACTTCGAAGACTTCCCGTTGTAAGTTCTGTAGGGCTCTTAGCTATAGTGATTTTTAATTAAAATATCTCGTTATTCCATTTATGCGCGTCAGTGGTAAACAATTAACGGTTAAGGTTAACTAATGAACGACATTGGTTTATGACCGCCTTTGTGAAAAATGGGTCCCTTCCCAGAAAAATAAATCAAAAATACAAGCAACGGAAAAGACATTTAAGAGAAAAACTACAGGCTGCCACCCCCCAGACCCCCCGGATTACAACCACTGTTTTTTGTCTTTAAAATTTAAATTCAAAATTTTGCCCTAAAAGCTTTGGGCGTGATTCCGTGATTCCCATATATTCAATTTCAAATATTGCTTGAGCTTCAACGTAGCTATTGGCAAACTGGGGGGTTTGGGGTCTGAACGTTTGCTCTTTGTTCACCAGTAAAACTGAAGTATTACGAAGTGATCATGTAATTGCTCTAATAAGTAATTGGCATATCTCTATTATTAGAAATTGCTTTGTCACATAACAAGTCTTGGTTAATTTGATGATATTTCCACAAAAAACAATTTATTGTTTACTTAAGGCGCAGTGACTAATATTCCGTAAATCAATGATTTCACGTTTGTTGATAACCGGCAGCCCGCAAGGACCACAATTTGCACTTGTTATCTGTTTGTTTTCTTATCGCGGAGTCTCGAGAATCATCTCAAAATTTAGTCAGTGACTATGTAGGCACCGACAATTCGGTTTGTTCGTTTTGACGTTAATGGTTTTTTATAGCTTGTTTAAAGGACATAGTAAAACACCTTTACAGGTGGATACATTTTATGGTCCACTCGAAACTGTGGGAGTCTGACCGATTGTTACGTTAACAGTTAGTAAGAACCACGGTGGGGATTTAAATTCGTGGGCATCGTTACGTTAGTTTGGTATTTACTCTTCGTAGAGAAAGACGATTCGGCTTTTGATTACCTCTTGCGGAATTCCGTGCGTAAGTTCCGATTTTGTCAACGGTACCGCTAATTTCCTGACCGGTCCTAATTTAAATATCGATTGGCGAATAAATTCCGTAGCCGATTAAGAGAACCGCTAAAATGAAACGTTAAGTTTGTTGTTGCCTATTGGATTTTACTTTTATCGAAACTTTCAGGTAATTTTTTTGAAATAATAATAATATTAATATTAGGTATTCCAAATTTTATTGTAATCAAAACAACTCGGAAATTATTTTCCTTGCGTCATGGTTATATAAAATTATGCCCAACTCTTTAATTTGAAATGAGGTAGGATGCACTTAAACAAAATTGAGTAAACAAATTTCAAAATTCTTGTTTTGCAAAAATTTAATTCGTGCAATCGGAGGTCGACTGTAGCGTCCTGGGTGTATAGTACACGAAAATGATTGCTTTTTCTAAATCTATCGTAATTATCGGTGTATAGAAGGTTATTTTTTTATATTTGCAACAAAATACATTTGAAGGCTGACTTAGGGTAATTATCGACTCGTAATAATTATTATCGTGGTGCGACTAATAAATAATATATACAGTGTGCATCGGCTGCGTGTGGCATGAGGTAGTATTTAATTAAGTTAAATAAGTAACCTGGAGTGGAGTAATTTATTTTAAGTAGCTTCTTGAGCACGACCAAATTAATACCAACTCAAACGGTCTGTAATTTAGTTGGTCTGATTTGATTGTTTGATTATAAACATACAAAACAAATAAATTAATTGGGAGAATTGATTAAATTACATTATAAACTGAGATTTTCTAGTATAATATACAGAATGTTACATAATCGATGGATATAATATGCTTACAGTGTACTTCATTTGTGATAATTTATAAACATTTTTTTTTCGTAAGGATTTTCGTAAGGAACCACTCGATAACAATTATTTTATTATAAACTAACTACCAAAGTAACGGAGATTTCAAAAAGCGGCCAAAGGAAGGCTGCACACGAATGTGAACTGCTCACCATTATCAAAATTTAGGTACTTTTATTACACAGTTTCGGCAACATTATCTCTTATATTTTATGTTTAATTACACGAATAGCTTTCGGCGAGCTTTAATATGCTGCATGCATAATTCATTGTGGTTTACATTTAGCCAAATAAGGTAAAAAATCAACATTGACCGTTTTTAATGTAAATTATTGGATTTTCAATACAACTTTATTATGTTGTACCTAGTAGTATGTTTCGTTATTATGTAATAACAAACTTGCGCGTCTCATATTACTACTTTTTTTATTTTGTAATGCCATCGATTAAAAGGGATTTGTTAAAAAATACTGTGAGTCAGTAAAGTAAGAAGTGTCAACATTTTTCTAACGAATGTCTGGCAAAAGATTTATTCACATTTTCAGATTCACTTTTTTTCTAACTTTCTGGAATTAATTAATGCTAATTAAAAGAACTTAAATGAGCTATTATGTGCTCAAGTTTCTCAGCTGCAAAATCGACCTTGCACAACTTTTTTCTAAATTTTATTTGTTTTTAACTTCTTATCGGTTACTTTAAACATTACATTAACCAGAACCCCTCGTTTTTTTACAATATTTTGTGAGAATCGAACAGAAGTTGGTTTTTATTTGATAATTTGAAATAAAAACATATGCAGTGTCAAACTGCAGATGTGTTTAAATGATTAATAAATATTGTTATAATGGACTTCTATGAGAGCTTATGAAAATATTGTATATGTGCAATAAACATTAAAAGTTTATATTATAATCAGGGAGGATTTAGGTTTAGCAGAGACCAGTGGCGTATTTAGAAAATTCTTTAAAAATTTAGAATCTCGTTAATCCATTCCTGCGCGTCAGTGGTAACCAAATCCTGATATATAAAATCCCACCACGCTGCTGCTGCTCCTGCTAAAGCGTGTCATTTTTTGGTGAAAAAAACCACTCTGATTTCCCTCACCTTTGCTTGAAAATTCAAATTTCCCGATTTTTCCTGGCGAAATTTGAAAAATTATAAATTCCTTATCTTTTCCAAGTACAGTAGAACCCCGATTATCCGTTATACATTGATTTTTCTATCTAAATTTTCTGCTTACCTACTTTACTCAATTTAAGTAAAAGTCAAAAACAAACGAAATTATCTGATTTCTTCAAATAAAACTTTTTAATTAATATGTTCCTTGTTTGTAATCTACTAAATAATAAGTATATCTTGTAATATTAACAAAAAACGTCAATTATTATTATCCGTGTTTTTCAATTATCCGTTTAAAGCACGATCCCAGTTGGGCCGGATAATCGAGGTTCTACTGTATTCTAAAAGAGTGGAAATCCTGCAATATGTACTGGAGGGTGTTCCACACCCCCCAGACCCCCCGGTTTCCAATTTTGACGTTATATTTTTATAATTAACTTTCAAAGTAACACAGAAAGTTGCCGCTAAACTCTGTGAGCAGTAAAGTAATTAAATAATTCAAACAAAAATGTTTACAATTTTACCAACCGAAAAATATATTAAACTAACTAAGATTAGGACTAACCGGGAAATTTGAATTCTTAAGTAAAAATGAGGGAAATTTAACCTTCGGATAGATAAAATTAAAACTTGAAAAGTATATTTATGCTCATGGAGTTTAGCAGCAACTTTCTGTGTTACTTTGAAAGTTAATTATAAAAATATAAAGTCAAAATTTTAAACCGGGGGGTCTGGGGGGTGTGGAACACCTTCCAGTACATATCCCAGGATTTCCACCCTTTTAGAATACTTGGAGAAGATAGGGAATTTATAATTTTTCAAATTTCGCGAGGAAAAAAGTTTTTGCGTTACTTTGAAAATATAGAAAAACGGGGAATCCCCCAGTAGCGGGAAACGAAATTAACTGCTGAAATATTATATCGTTTAAAAGAGATCCACCGTCTAGCTGCCCGTCCACGGACGGGATTTCCAGCTAGTAAATAAATAATAAGCAAATAAATAAAAATAATTTAAAGTTATTTAAATTTTAAAACCACATAGGAGGGTTTCGGGGATACAATCCGAGTTATCCTTGGGGTTGGGGGCAATTGCCTCTTTGCCCCTCTTTAAATACGCCACTGGCAGAGTCAAAAATATATTCAATAATAATCGCCGATAAAAGTGATCAAAATCGCTAATTACGTTGGAACGTGCAAAATACTTAAAAACAACGTTGTACGTAATTAATTTAGATACATGATTTTCTGACATCACAGCTTTCCATGCAAAATTAAAAAAAGAATGTGTCTAAGTTTGGTTTATAAAAAGTTATTTGTATTAATCAAAATTAAACATACATGTGACGTTACGCAAAAAAAGAAAAAGAAATAACTGGTAAAGGACATCCTAAAAATCATATTATCGTGAACTTCGCACAAAATCATTTTTGTGTAAATACCCCATTAGAGGACACAAAACCTGTGACAAAAGAGGGGGCCAGCCCCCTAAATTTTCATTTGGGATCATTTGGGATCATTGTAATCCCGATTTTTTTCGGTTTCCAGATTTTGACGGAATTATCCGTTTTGACCTTCCCTGAATCCAATTTGACTATTTTCATTGTGACGTCTGTACGTGCGTGCGTACGTACGGACGTCTGTATGTCGCATAACTCAAATACGGTAATTCGTAGAAAGTTAAAATTTTGGATTTGAGACACTTATAGCATCTAGTTGTGCACCTCCTAATTTTGGTTGCGATTGTCCGTGCCAAAAGTCGTAATTCATGACGCGCACAAATAGATTAACGAGATTCTTGTACAATCATTAATATAAAAATTACAAGGAAGTTATGTGGTGTCCACATCAGATTTTTAATTTGATTTTAAAGAAATAAAAGAAGATATTGATTTATGACTATATCCTATGTTTTTAGAGGGGGGCAAAGATTGCGACCAACCTAAATAAATGAGAGATTATGAGAGAATGACTTATTCAGGCCCCACAACCTGGACAATCGAGTTCCGTACTATTCAAATAATATTATTTATTGATAATATTGGAATTTTTTTGAAATAACTAGAAACAGGACATAGGAACCACCGAAAGAACTAAACTAAATTCTAACTCTTTATAGTCTTTTCGAAGTTTTTTCTCTATTTTTTGAAAATCTTACTTGAGTGACTTAACGGATAACCAGTATAAAACCCGCAGATGATGACGATTATGATTATGATGATGAAAATCCAACTGATGTAGCTTTTACAACAAAATTTCCACCCATTTAAGCATAACAAATTCGACGGTCAACAACGTCAGTGTAGTAAACATTTAACAAATATTCAGTCAATTTAGATGAATTTTCGGCAAATAAAACATTAATTGGTAAAGATCTTAATTTTGGTTTCATGTTTATTACGGTTTCCTGTTAAACAGGAGTCGTCATCTTGGAAAAATGGTACACTTCTTCAGTTTTTTGTCTATATCTCGGCAACTTGTGCCGATACAAAAAAAAAGTTTAAGTAAAAATTGTAGTTTATTAAATATCCTTCAAAAAAGTTGCTATATATTTTTTTTGTATTTCTAATACTTTAGCTGTAATCCGACGTTGCATATAGAAGGTCTTTCTAAAGTGTCTAAATTAAAGTAAAGCTAAAGTATTGGAGATACAAAAAAATGTGTATCAACTTTTTTGAAGAAAATTTAATAAACTACAATTTTTACCTCAACTTTTTTTTTCTATCAGTACAAGTTGCCGAGATATAGACAAAAAACTGAAAAAGTGTACCTTTTTTCCAAGATGGCGGCTCGAGCGCAACAGATTTCGACGAGGATTTTTTGGAAGCCGTAATGTGTACCAAAATTCGGATCTTTAATTTTTATCTAATTTTACTGGTCTAGATTCGTTTGAAAGTGAAACACAACTTGAAGTTTAATTCCGTAATATTGAAAATTCACTAAAAAGGTTTCTGTAAAATTAATTTTTCAAAAGGCCATTGGCGGATTCTGTCAAATTTGAATGGAATTAAAGTAATGGATCCACACAATGGGTGATTAAAGAAAATGTATTTAGAAGAAAAACGTTAATAGATTAAAAAAATTACAATGGAACAATCGACAAAAACTACAAAACGATATCAAAGCGAAACAAATTACAACAAAAAATATTTTACAGGATAAAAGTAAATTAGAAACTGTGGCTGATTTCATCAATGACAAGTGTAATAGAGCAAATCAGAAACCTACTGTGAAAAAGTTCATTTGGGAAAAAAATTCTTCGAAAATCAACTGCAATCAAACAATTCAAATTCCAGTTAGTAAATTAAAAATGACGTCGTCGAAGTTTATGTTGTTAAATTAACCAAAAACAAGACAAGGTTATTGCGATTTAAATTATGTTTTAATTAACTCATTGTGTTATGCAAAGTCACGAAATTGATAAGGCTACCCCCTCGCGGATAACTTTATTGGGGAAAAAAAATTGGCGCAAAACACATTGGTTTTATGATTTAAATTACACTTTTCATGCTTTAATAATAAATTCGCCATAACGAAAACCACCACGATTCGTTCCGTAATTGAAAAAAAGTCCTTGATGTTTCACTGCCGAGTCAATTTCGTTTTATTTGCATTTTCTTTTTTATAAAAATAACGAAAATTAGTATTAGGGAAGGTAGTAATTATGATAATTTGATAAAGCTGTGGGCTATGGGTTAAATTACGGTTTGACAACCAATTTACCGAAGGTGTAACGCAAACGTGTAATTACCGAATGACCGGGCAAAATTCAAGACCGTTAATTTTGCGCTGAACGAATTTCCGTAACCTATCAAATCAACATTTTGAATACATTTTCCTAATGAACTAAAATAATTGGCTCAATTGTCGTTATTCGGAAAATATTAGAAAATCCACAACGACCGGCTTTCTATGTGTGGTAAGAGCGACAATCGTACACTTGTTGAATTGTGAAGCTGGATCTACAATTGCATTTCTTGTTCTGTTTTTATCACTTTACCTGGACAAAGCCCGCCAGTAAAAAAATAGAAAGGAACGCGAGCGCCACGGTGAAGTTGTGTCGTGTGTGGCAGACATTAGGTAATGGAAGTATTTTAAGTTAAATTACAATTTATCTCCAGTTACTTGCATTAATCAACACGAGCTGTTAAAAATAACGAGATATGAAGATAATTATCTAGAAATTATTAGCAGAAGTTACATATTTGCATAACATTTTATAAAGTCACAAATATTTGTACTTTGAATATATTTGCATTAAAATCTTATCTCCATACACAATCTAATATTATCATCGTTTAGGTTTTCCTTTATACATAAAGGTTTACCATAATTTAGTAGAGCAAACGCAATTTCGTTCCATATGTCGACAACAAAGCTTAAAAAATTTCATTTTATGCCAATTCAATTGATACGTTTTCATATTCTTTTTGAAATAAGAAGAAATTTAATAAGCTTCTTTTATCCGCTTACTCGTGGTAATATTTTGTGACCGGATTTACAAAACGAAATGAATTTTCCTTTCCAAATCACTTCGCATTTATTAATCCCATTTAGTACAAATTGGAACTAATCAACAATTTGACGATTGATAAAGAAAATGTTCATAAATCTCAATAAAACGCCACAGTAACAATTTAAAATAAATTAATTCATTAAGGAAAAAATAATAAATTACCAATTTTTAACGACAAGTAAATTCCTCGATAAGCTTTCAAAAAGCTCCTTCTCTCCACGGCCGGAAACTAATAAAATCGAGAACGAAATCGATTTTTACATTAGCCTAATAAATTGGACCATAACTCCATTAAAACTAATGCATTAATTTTTATTGTAACTCTATTGTTGCTTATATACTTAGGTACTCCAATTGTAAAAATCGTCTTGACGTTTTTCAAATTAGATCCATTAAAAGTTCATATTTCCCCCGAATCGTGTCAAGTCCGTCGTAATACATCTTTCGAGTTAACTGCAAAGGAATGCTCCTTGTTTTATTTTTAGCATATTGTTTCGTAAATGTATTATATGGTTTGCAAGGTTCAGACTTTGTGCCATATTAGGAAAGAAAAGTCTGGCCAGTTTAACGGACAATGCACTAATGCAGTTTACACAAGCACGAACACCGACCCAACGATCGTTTAATATTCGGTACGTCAAGCTTAAATTAGAAAAAATAAAAAACAGCAAACGTTTGGCAAGTTTTAATCAATCAAATTAATTTTAGCCCACCCGGCTGCCTCTCCGCTCATCTTTGATTTATTAAAATTTGAAAACAAAAAGTTTCGGCTTTGAATGTGCAGAAACCTAATTGAGTACAACTAACTGTGAAATATGCCACGCTTGTGGTTCACTTTGCATCCCCTAGTGTACACAATAACAGCGTCCAATTTAATGACTAACATATTTCATTTCAAGTACCGTCCTAGTTACGTATAATGGTAGTTTATCAACTTCCAACTTTTATATTACCTGTTGTGTTAGATTTATTAACTTTATGTAATAGAAAGTCATGATTCATAAGGATTGTCCGGGAGTTCAACATAACTGATGAGCAGTCTCAAATCTGAGAAAAAATGAAGGAAAAATCAAGCAAGTTGGCCGCTCCATTTCGGCCGCGCTTAGTTGTTGCCCTATGCCCGATTTCTTCAATTCGGACCATCGTGCTATATTTTAGGGGGATCCCAAGCACTTAATTTGTCGTTAAGGTGGTACAGTTGAACATTTTTAACATACTAAATTCGTGCTTACTACAACCAGTACGACGTCATCGACATAAAAAAAGAATCAATGTTTTCAAAATTTCAAGGTGGCGTAACCCCTTAATTAGAAAATCATAGTTACCGTAAAGTAAAATTGACATTTAGACATTTAGACATAAATTTAGAATCGATCGTAACAAATTGAAAATTAAAATGTTTGGTTTCATTTTTGAATATTTATTTGAAGCCTTTTTTAAAACACCTCCAAGAGAACCAGTTTTTTCATTTTTGGATAGTATTCCAGTCACTATAAGATTTTTGGCAGCTGGAACCGTTTTCGTAGCACTGTTACTAAATTCCATACTTTGTAACCAAGGACATAGAAAATCTGTGCGCGAAGTGTCCTCTGATGTGTATTTTAATTAAAAAAGAATGTAAATAAATTTTTGTACCAAGTGCTTTTACTTAAGCTTTTCTTTTAATTTTGCAACTGGTGAAAATGGAAATTTTCAAGTCTAAAGAATCAAAAATAAAAGAAACTGAAGGTGAGGCAATAATTATCTCCAATCGCCGATATAATTTTGATTTTGCATTAAATTAATTAGATTTCATAGTAGTCATCTTGGGTTGTTGACCCAAGTTGGGCCACGTTGACCCGCTGGACAGTTTTTCAATAGTATTAATTTCCCGAAAGCCCGAGGTAAATTGCACGTAAAGACTGTCCGGTACGAATACGTTAATCTTTACCTGAAGATATAGATATCTACAAAAATGCCATAGCATCTGACAGATAACACTAAAATTTCGCAATC
This sequence comes from Cantharis nigra, assembly GCA_958510845.1. Taxonomy (NCBI): domain Eukaryota; kingdom Metazoa; phylum Arthropoda; class Insecta; order Coleoptera; family Cantharidae; genus Cantharis; species Cantharis nigra. The sequence continues at coordinate 42,965,239 of OY294030.1, read as the reverse complement.
TCGTCCACTGTTGAACATAGACCTCACTCTCTGATGCTATCCAAGTTTTTCTATCTTGCTCTACTTGCATCCAGATTCCAGCAGTACTCCTGAGATCGTCCGTCCATTTAGTTTGGTTTCTCATAAATTTTGCTTTTTCAACATTTATACACTAGGTCGACTATATATAAATCAGTAGGGTGGACCCCCGGCAGTGCCGGCGCCTTTAATACTAGTTTTGAGTTTAATTCTGAATTATTTTATCGTAAAATTGCGCGGTGAAATGATAATTCACAAAAAAATACTAAAAGAAGGCAACTTTCTATACCAACTATAAGTACGTAACATATTAACTTAATATTTTTCCGCGTGGTGGTGTTCATTTAAAGTATTATTACTGTAGTATTATTATTATTATCAGTGCACGGGTAGTGGTTCAAGGCCCACTTTGCACTGAAGCTCTTAACCTATTTGTACCCCGTTTTCCAACGAGTTGTTAAGGAAAGTTATAACTTATAAGTATTTTGATCCACAGTTTGATGATCACCATAGGACTGAGTTAAGAAATTCTGCCGAGTCCAGGATTTGAACCCAGAATTTCCGCTCATAACTTCAACTAGCGATCACAGCAAGCTACCACTGGGGTCTCGTTTAATGTAAATCGCGAATAATCAAAGAAAACCAAAATTTTTATTACTTAGGGGTGTTTAGAAGAGGATGGAGAGGCTGGAAGCTGGAATATGTAGAAAATAAGTGTAAAAATTGATCATATTTAATTGTCAAATAATTATTTTCGTCAATTTTTATTTATTTTTTCTGGATTTTGGACTTTTTTAATCAAATTCTGTGTAGCGGTCTACGTTTCGCCAAACCTTGTTGTGGGCCTCGTCAGGACTAGAAACTGTTTTATTGTAACATAGAATATGCATAATTGATTAAAAAGTCCAAAATCCCGAAAAAGAAATAAAAGTCATATTTAATAATTTTTTTACAATTTTAGGGGACAAATCTTCTCCCAAATCAACTTTCTTGCTACAAATATTAACTTTTCACCTCTCTAGATTACTAGAAGAAATAAATCGTTTTTGTCTCTCCAAATTATTGAAAAGTGATAAAAATAGATGGGAAGGGGCATTCCCCAAAAACGGTGGGTGATGGGAAAAAACGGAGGTCATATTCGGATTTAAGAGGTTATTTTACATAAGAATCAGCAGGAATGGTATTAGGGCTCGAAAGAAAAATTTTATTTGCAGACCAGTATTATCATTAGGGGACTTCAATTAATTACGTGAGGCGTTTGGGGGGAAGGGGTCGAGTCGAATCTCACGTGGGGGTCTCGGCAAATATGACGTAATTTTTTTTCGCAAAAAACTGTAAAATTGCGACAGAACTGGCTTATATTAAGTAGGTAAAACAAACAATTTCACGTGAGATTAGAAGAGGGGATTCGAACCAAATTTCACGACATCTCACCAGGGGAGGAAGGGGGGTCGAAACTTCTTGTTTAGAGTTTCGGGGGTTATTGCTTTGATATGAAGCCCGCCGTTCAGACATTTCTTTTATTCAAAATTTAATATTTTTTATAAATAAAATTAAAAACGCACACTTTTGGCGCTGGGTGCAACGGCTCCATTGCACCCATGGTTTATCCGGCCCTGACCCCGGGCACCCTTAGTGCTGGTTCAGATAATGACAAATTCGTGCAATTTCCGCCACTGTTATGGGGATTGAACTTGATAGCTCTGACCGGGATACGAACCTGGATACCTCTATTCAATATTCAAATCTCTCAACCAGCAAAATAAAAAGCCAGTTGACGTTACCGACTTCTCGAATTATCGCGCCATCTGTTGGAGACATTTCTCATTCTTGAAATAAATCCCCCTCTGAACATAAAAATCTATAATGATACAGGGTGGCTGTTAAATTTTGCTTATTGTATTCCAATGAACCTGGGTTCATAACGGAAAAAGGGGTTTATAGATTATAGCATAAATTATAGGGAAATAAATGTTATTTTGACAACAGGTTGAACGATAAACAGATAAATATATATGTTTCACATAGAAATCTAATGCGAAAACATAATAAATGTTGTCGTATACATGAATGTTTATTCGTAAAAATGTTCGCTCAAATATAAAAGCAAAAATTTTAAATTGGCAATAAATTCGTATAGGTACATTATGTAAATAATTTTATTTATTAACTATTTCGCTGGATTCGAGTGGCTACACCTTCCGATTTATTTGAAAACGTTACGTTCTCCTTACGTTCTTCTTACGGTTGTAATCAGGGCCGGATTAACCAATAGGCTAACTAGGCAACTGCCTAGGGGCGCCGAATAGGAAAGGGGCGCTTAAATTATTTGACCTCATAATGAAACTGAAAAACCACTTAAAGGCTTAAGCAAATAAATTACTAAAAAATTTTGGATTATTGAAATCCATTGATTATTGAATTTTAACTGAATTTTGGTCCGTCATTTTGAATAAATGTGACAAAGTCAGCAAATCTCTTCAAAAAATAGAAACAGATTTATCAATTAATTGCTGTTTCAACCAAATTCTACAATTCAGTATTAGGCAGAGCCTCATTAAGGGGGGCTACAGGGGCTGCAGCTCTGGGCATCCAATTTTTTAGGGGCCTCAAAAAATTAAACAACAAAATTGAAATCACCAAAGTTTACATTTGCACAAAATTTTACATTTGACCTAAGCGCGGTTGACCTTCATAAATCAAAAATGTTTGCCTGCGACGCATTTTATTAAAACGTGCAAGACCAAGGGGCCCCCAAAAAGAGTTAGCACCGGGCCTCACATATCCTTAATCCGGCTCTGGTATTTGGATGCTTTCGTTCTCTAAAGAGATCAGTATACTCGTATGAGAAACTCATATAAGAAAAGAATTCTTGAATATTTATTAATATAAAAACGAAGACAGTTTCGCAAAAGAAATCATGGTGAAGTCGGGTTTGCTGTGAAAACTGAAATGAGAATTAACACTTTATTTGCAATTATAGACAGATTATAAGAGGAATTGAAAAAAGGTGTAACTGACTATAGCAAAATTGAAAATAATTTTAGATTTTTAAATAATTTGAAAAACCTTGCGTAATTTAAAAAAGAATTGGTGCCTCCGGGAAATCTGATTTTATAAGATAAATGAATATGTATTTGTAGGACAAGAATTTCAAGTTAAATTTCAAAAATTTAGGAATATCGAGTCTACGCTCGAAATTTTCTAGAAACATTTATTGGGTGGGGGGGGGGCGCTTAAAAACTTTTGCCTAGGGGCGCATATATTAATAATCCGGCCGTGGTTGTAATGTAGAGGTGGAGGCAGGAATGGGCTAACTCCCTGTCCGATTACCGTTTTCATGTTCACTAAAATCTCTTCATCGTGTGCCGATACCTTCAACGTACTTAATTTGAAGTTACGTAGGTTTCGACAGAATTGTATTTTAAATTTTTAAACAGGAAATCAGGTTACTTTCCTCTACTCGACCTTCGTTTCGAAAATGCTAATAAATTAAAAGGCAGAATAAAATAGCAAACGAAAATATAATTGGGCAAATAATAATATAATGAAAGGAACTACTACATATTTCCTTTTTGCGCTCATTATGATTATGCTACTTCATTTGCATAATTATAATTTAGGAAAACTTTACTTTCAGTTGCCGTTTCATTCAAATTCCAAATATAATTCCTTTAAATTTTGCTACAACAATTTAAAATTTACATAATTTTTAAGGCAGCCCATAGACGGTCACGGATGTGCGACTTAAATACATATTAATTAATTTATTAATTGATGTTCATAAAATTAATTTTGTACAATGACCACCGTTATGATCGGAATCGTGTAGAAGGAATCCAAAATAAACGTCGAAGAAGGAACAATAATAAATAATTTTCTCATGTGTGGAACTTCTACTTTGTCACGTTTTGCTCTTAATGAAAATCCATTAGGTTTTTGACGAACATGACGAACTGCTAATGCTTTGTTAGCGCAAACCAGTTATTCATTCAAAACAATCGGGCGTAGGAGGAAATTATTTTTTAATGTATACTACGAAATTGTGTTTAAATGCTAAAAATTCTCAATAAATAATACTATGTAAATGACTAACACATTGGTCTACCCTGGTCACAGCGGAATGTGTTTTTATTGGCCATCTAAAATAAATGTCTGGAAGAAGTTTTTATGGCTAATAAAATTTTTACTGATTTTTGAAAACTATTGCTTTGCATAAACTTTAATAAATTTTTGCTAATAGCGAAATTTTTTTTTGCAGTTGGACAACATCAACATATGTTTGAGCGTGTTACGTAATCAGCATGTCGCGGGGGTGGAAAGTGTTACGGGTCAAGATCTTCGCGATGGAAGATTGAAAGCTGTTTTGGCATTATTTTTTGCTCTGTCGAGACATAAACAAGCGACTAAACAACGAGCACAAGTTCAACAACAACAAATTCAACTGGGCCAGCAGATCGATATGACGCCTAACAGGTATGCAACACACCATACATACTTTTTCAAAAACTCCCTACATTTTTATTATTTTTTTATTTTATCATTGAAGCTTTTCGAAATGTAAAATTATAATCACGAAGTCTTTCTCGAAATAGATTTAATTTTCTAAACGAAATACAGACTTAAGAAATGCAAAGGGAAGCAAAATGTTAACCCGCCGCCGCCGCAATGTTTAGCGGGAAACTTGCGTAATCATAATTTATTCTCCCTAGGGATAAATAAATAAATTTAACGATTTGCATATATGCTTGCGGGAATATGCTCGAAAATCGTTAAACGAAAGCCCGAATGCGAATTACGGAAAAACAATAAAGAATAGCTCTCATCACTATGAAAGGGGTTTTAGTGCGGCACCCACCTTACTTTTGTTTATTTTTAATAAATTAAAAAAATTATTATCTGGGACCATCGATTTACCTATTAATTAGTACATGGTAATTCATCGTTTCATGGTGAACGATAAACAGACCCGATAAACGTAATCTTTTGTCATGTAAAGTACAATGCTTGCACTAGTATTTCTTCAACAATAGCCGAGTACGCAGGTGTTTGCTTTAACTTTTTATTTTCTTTCTTCTTTTACTTTAAAAGTAAATTGGATATTGTTATATTTTTGGATCATCAACCTTTGGGAATCAAGCTTTTTAAGCTTATCGCGACGTATGACTGGACGATAGTATGTGGAAACTGGAAAGAGAAAACTATTGATTTATCTGCGTTAACAGATGCATTTGTTTCATTTTGCCATCCATACATCAACCTTAACTTAATTTTCGGTCATTCGTATTTTCTTTTTTCGAATGGTCCAATTTGTCAATTACAACTTTAAACGATGCCGAGTTTTCAATAAGTTTGCTTCGGTATTTCTTTCTATCGATTTTTGTCTTTTTCTTATTTTTCGAAGTTATTTAACGACGAAGTGGGTGGTGAAGTAAAGTGGGGCTTTATCAACGTAGATTCTACAATAACTTGGGGCGTTTTGTTGCAGCATGTGTGCTTCCAGTCATAAAATATGAAACTTTCTCAGGCAATTTTTGAAAAAGGAATAAAATTTTAATCAGATAAGGTTGCAGTAGTCGCTATTTCGTACTTCACTACGTCAGTGTCAACCTTTTAACCCTTTTTCCCCGATTTTTTCTTCGCTAATCAGGTGTCCTGGTCGTGACATTGACGAAACCATTCTTTGCTCAAGAATTAAAGAAATTCAAATCTTCAAGTTTGGGGTAATCTTGAAAAATTGATATTTTGCTTATTTAAATTTAAATTTTTACCGGGATATCTTTTCAAATTCTTAGCATAATTTCTCAATAAAAAACTCCTTTTCGCGAAAATATGATACTGTCGACAATTTTCAATTTATTTCTATTGCTAAACTTTTAGACCTGGCGATTTTCCTAAAGCTGCTCAGCCACCCTCTTTTCAGCTCTAAGGCATTTTTGATTGTGTTTCGATAAAATAAGCAAGAATATGAAAAAATACGAAAGGTCGACAAGCCGAGAGTAAGAAACAAGTCCTCATTATTTTACGTCAAAATACGAGTTTAATAAAAAAAATCGCTTCGCAGCGCAAATCCTCCCCCGCAATCCACTTTCCCAACATTTTTAGATTTTATTATTGTTGCCCGAATTACCGTCAAAAATGGAATTGCCATATTTTCATAGACTTCATCAATTATTGATATCTGAGGTTTTCAATCTTAAGTGCTTGTAAAACAAGTTTCTTTTGATAAAAAAAATATTAAAAAAAGCTCGGCGTAACAGCATCAGTGCCCACAGTTTATATTCGATCATTGAGATGCAAATGCTCGGTTAGGGGAGCCAGAGGCGAGATGGCAGATGCAGTTTCGCATTGTTAGGGTGCGCGTATCAGTGCAGCTTCCACCGCGGATCTGTAGGTTACCTTGCCTTCGTAATGGGCAATAACACTTCTTCGGGGGTTCGTAAATCGAGAAGTTTACCAACTTCTCCTGAAGTAAGAAGGTGTGTGCCAACATTTTATTTTATATTTTTCTAGACGACGACGTTTACAAGATGCGGTGTTTATTATTTTTTTCATTTTCCTTGTTTATATTTTTGTTCTTGTGTGTAACAAATCTGTTTGTTGTTTTAGGTCTTTGATCGCGTCTCACAAAGGAGGATCGAGCATACCGCTGCCCGGATCGGCACTGCCTTCACGAAAATGTCCACCAGATAAAGTTCGTCCGATGGCCGGATCTAGCAGGGCCTCCAGTCCGGCCATGTCGATGATTCCTCGAGGTCCCCCAGCGACTACGGTCAATAGTCCATATCAAACGTCGCCTCAGCAAAAGAACTCCATGTTAGATAAATTAAAGCTATTTAAAACCACCGATAAACCGGCTTCGGTGACGACGGGAAAACGGACCAGCAGTTCGAGTGGCGTTTCTTCTGCACGTAGTGAACGATCCGACAGTAGTATAAGCTTAGAACCGAATTCCGAAGTAAAACCGGTACGAAGCAACGGGAGGATAAAGCAACAACGGCCACAAAAAAATTCAACACCTAGGAGTAGTCCGGGATCGAATAAAAAGGAAAACAAAAACACTTCCAAGACCGTTTTAGAGGTCGAAAAACACGCACAAAAAGTTTCCAAATTAGTCGAACCAAAAATTAAAAATCCAGGCAAAGTTGAAAACATAAATAAAATACCCTCCAGTTGTTCTCAGTCTGCATTGCCCACTCTCGCTCCGGGAACGGGAATCCCGAAACCCACGGCGGCAATCAAAGGCACGAGTAAAGCACCGCGAGAGGATAAAAACGTTTTACCTGTCGTTAAATCTCCTGTTGCCTTCTCCAGAGAAAGCTCGCAAGTAAATATTCCAGTTCCTAAACCGGCGATTGCTTTGGTGTCGCCTATAAAAAATACAGAAAAGGATAACCAGTTATCCGAAAGTAGTCATAGCGCTTCCACGGGCCAGCATAGCAATTCTAGCGAAAGTAGTGTAATTTATAAACCTTCCAGCGAAAGTGGTTCGGAACAAACCAATGTGATACCAAACAGAAAGGAACCTTTAGCTTATTTGACGGATATAAACGAACAGCAGGACGTGGTGGAAAAAAATATCATAAGTCATGTGAAGGAGAGTTCTCAAGGCGAAGACGAACTTACTTCCATGAACGTAGAGCCCATGAGGCCGCTTTTTCGGGGCTATTGCAGCACATTGACGTTACCAGGACGAACGAGACATTATCCCCGCGTTCCAGAAAATGGAGATTATTGCGAAATTACTCTTGCCAATGGTTATTTGTCCGATGGAGAAGTTTTACGAAACGTTCCTGCCAGGGAGTCCTGCGATGGATACATGTCCGAAGGAGGCAACGCTTTGTACGCCAGGAGATTGCAAGCCATTCCGAATGGGTAAGTTTCTTTATTTGCTTATTTATGAGTCAAATCGGTACCAGGATTCAAAATAAATGACTTGTGTTTCTATAAAAATACACAGATTATGTGCAGCTTTTCCAGTCTCCCTTGCAGAGACAAAGGAAAATTGATGATAGTAATAAGTCAGGAAGCTTGATAAATGATTGCGTTATGTAAGACTGTATTATTTACATTTACAGAAAATCGACACTTACATTGTTATTGGGAATTAACTGAAATCCGAGTTATATAAAAGTGCATTTGGGTGTCGAGTATCTCCCCCATGATTCGATCAATCAATCAGGCTTCGGTTATAATTTTATAAGAATTTTGCGTGGGCACGAATTATCCATTGTAGGATTTTTTAAGGGGTGGTAACGAACAATGCAGCGAAATTCGCGTCACGTAGTGAATGAACTAGCTTTGGTGGAATTTTGATTAACAAAATAGTAAACCAGCTGGCGCTTTTATGGTTTGAACCACGCACGATACGACACGCGCGCATTACCCCTTCGGTCCAATTGGGTGATTCATTCCGCAAATCACTCGACCAAGAGCTTCCCGTTTATCAAATGTGTCACCCCAAGAGCTGTGGGACTAAAAGTACACAAACTTTGGTAACTTGGAAAGAAAATTTAACATTTGCAAAAAATTAGTCACGCTTGATAACGTCACATGTAGAGGGCTTTCACAAATTGTCCATTTAACTGGGGGTCATAGTAAAAATGTATGTATATTTTTAAGAAGCAACAAGTGCGTTTTTACAGGAGGTATATGACTCATATTATTGGATTAACATGTTTATTTCTCATAAACTGAAAGGTCGTCCGAATATCTGGATATTGGGGTATCGACCTGGAGTTTTATCTTTTGATTCTACTGGGAATCGAACCTGAATCTCCTGGGGCATTAGAACAATGTTTGGTAAAATCTAAAGTTTCCCCCATTATTTTGTTTTAATTGAAAAATGAGAAGTCAAATTATTTCCTTCCTCCCAAAGAAAATATCGGGTGTTACTCACAAAAGCTGGGAAAACAAGAAAACTTGTTCATCCAACTTCGAATGTTTTTTGTTCAAACAAAACTACCTTTGAACTTTTGTTAAAGGATTGGGAAACTTTTCTTTGTTATGTAAATTCAAACACACGACACGTTTTATTCTCTTGACCTAATGTAACAACGATTTCTTGACAAAGTCGAGATAAGTTGAAAGCTACTGTTGAGTTGGTATTAGCCGAACCGTGGTGCTATTGCACGAAGCCTCAAAAACTAGGGTACATGCGCCCCCTCATTGATTTTATATCGCAGACGCTAGACAGACATGGTCACTCGGCCTAACCGAAATATTGCAAATGAAAACATAACTTTTGTATAATAAAAAAGAAAATATTGTGATAATTTTTTTATAAATACAACTAAATTTGTGATGAAGATTTCGTGTTTATCGGAAATAAAAAGTAGTATTGTTGGAGCCTCGTCTTTGTTAATATCTGGTAGGTTATTTCCTTTCTTTTTATTTGATTTTAATTAATTTAAATTTAAATTACCTACGCGAATGCAAAATTTTATATTTAAAATAGGTTAATCCTTTCTCTTGCATCGAGGGGGACGGGGCCAAAAAAAATATTTTTAAAACAAAATTTAGAATTAAAAAAAAAAAAAATTAATCCAAGGGTCGATGATGGGATGCACGAGAAACTTGTACTCAATTAACCCCAATTGCATAATTTTCAAGTCATTTATATAAATAAACTTAATTGATATTTTAAACACCCATTTAAAATTTTAATTACGTCTCTGTATAAGTAGAGGTCAGTTTGCATGGATTAATTGCGCTAAATCCAATTAATAATAATTGATGTCAATGTTTACATTATTGTTATCTTATTTATGTAGAACAAGCTGTGTACCCGGAAACTTCACCGTGTTGACAGAACAATCATCAAGAAGGGGGCGCGTGGAGGAACCCCCACCCCCACCCGCCCCTCGAGTTTCGTCAAGATCGCAAAGAAATGCTGGACAATTACAAGACACAAAGCACGGCCAATGGAAAAGGTATACGGATTCTCCGGGAGTTGGAAGTCCACCGCCACCTGCTCCAGCTCCATCCAGTCCTACGTCGTCGCGTCGCGAACGTCGAAGTAGTCCGCACGGAAGCAGCAAAGAAAAAAGTTCGAAAGTAAGAGGAGTGCCACAAAGTTTCGGCTATGTCAAAAGAAGCAGCACTTCTAATGGGACCAATGGGACGTGCGCTGTTAACGGAAGTTCATCTCCAAACCAAAGTAAGTTAAAAAAATTAATATTTTCCCCTACGATTATATTATTCTCCCTTATTTTAGACATTCAAAACTCTTCTGGAAAAACCGCCCAAGTGTCTGCTGTTCCTAGGACGAAAGTTAAAGTTTCTGGAGGAACCCAAACGTGTTCTAGCGATCTACAACAATCACACAGTAAGTTTATTTATGATCCTCTGTTCTTCTGTCTCGTTTCGCTAATTTCTTTTCTTTTTTATAGAAACCCAGTATAAAAGTTATTCCTTAACTGGAAATACTGCAAATCAGTTGAGTCAGTCCGTAAGAGAAAGACTGATGATGGGTTCCCAAAGCTTGCCCAAAGGTGCAGGTGCCAGTCAAGATTATGGGCTAATTTTGAGACAAGCTCGCGTAAAAGCTAGCGATGGATCTTTATCGGACACACAGGCTATCGATGTTTCTAGTCCGTACGCTCCATGGCTGAGACACAGGTAACAGTGAAATGCAAAATTTTTTTCCCTGGCTAAGTATACTATTTTAGTAACACGTATTCCGTGGCACCAAGGCTATCAGAAACCGACAGTTTGGAAAGTCTATCAAGCGCACCTAGTCATCGTAGCAGTCTGACTCACGCGAGACTGTTGAGAGACTCTCCAGCTCGCCTCAGTCGCAGCAACAGTATCAGGTAAATATGGAAAACAAACTAACACATCATGCAATTTTTTACTAAAATGTGTGAGAAACGGCATTTAAAATCTTTTTTGTTTACATGGTAGCTACCTCAGAGATCGGACATTTCCCAGGTATATAGTAAAAACAGGGAAACGCTATTCTTCACTGTGCAAACTGAATTTAACGCCACTTTTAAATTTTTTTCCTTATTTGGCATAATATCAAATTACCATAACGCGAGGGGAAATCACATATATTCAGGGATATTTTATTTGTTTTGTATTTTGTTCACCCTTTCTGTTTGCTTAATTGCAGATATGGCATTTGCATTTGGTTGTTGACAATGTTATGGTGAAATTAGCCTCGAGCACAAACAGGGAGTTCCCAGAAGATTTGATTTCATAAAAAGTTATCGTCGACCGCCACAAAAGCATCCCTTTATGACACTAGCGCTTAAATTTCGAAACGTTAACTTCAGTTTGCTTTATAAAAATTTTGTCGCTTTGCACATTGTAGTGTCCGCTTTATGTGTATGACAATTGCGGCATAACTGCTATCATTGAAAACGTTTATTTCTCGATGGTTTCCACACAAGAAATTGTGAATCTTAATCGAAAGAACCTCAATTGTTGCAGATCCACCAAATCGGAAAAACTCTATCCTTCGATGCTGCATCGCAATACGGAAACCGAGACGGAACCTTACTATTGCTTGCCGATTGGTTCTGTTTTGAATCACTGGTCGCAGCCCACAAGTCCTGCACCAGGTTCTGCCAGAACGTTTCCTTTATCTCCGACGCATTCGACAACTCCTAGGCACAGTATACCTAAAAACGATGACGGTGAGGATGCAATTAAATCGAGTCGCTCCTTTTGAAGTCACAGTTTTCTTTTTATTTCAGTTCACGGTTCATCCATTAGTTTAGTTTCGACCGCGTCGAGTTTATATTCTTCTGCCGAGGAGAAACAGGCTCACGAGATTAGGAAATTACGAAGAGAATTGATGGAAGCCCAAGAAAAAGTACAAACGCTTACCTCGCAACTTAGCACTAATGTAAGTGTTTTCAATTGCTTTTGTTTTGGGAAATTGCTTGGTATTATATTTTTTCCCAAATTGTCAAAAGATCTAATGAGTGGTTATAAAATTGTAAAGTCTACGTATTGCAACGCTGCAATTTATTTTCTATATTACGAAGCGCAGGATAAAAGGCGAAGTAGTACATACATACTAGTTCGTCCTCGGTGGTTCATTGGTCTGTGTACATAGAGCTCAATGCCAATTTGGTGTAAGAAAACTTATCATTTATAATTAATAATTCATAAACAGCAATATGCGCCAAGCTATAAAGTAAAATTATGATGTTCATAACTTATAAGTCAGTTTCAATCAAATGTGATTATAAGGGGGTCCAAGGGAGCTATGATCCCCTCCAAACCAGCAGTTATAAATCGTTAAGGAACCATCTATCCCACAATGTCGGTCCGAAAGCATCAGTTGCTATTTTTTTGCTCTTTTAAAGAAATATTAGGATTAAGGAAAATGTGTATTTTTACAATTGAAAAACCCAGTAAGTCAAATTTATAAAAATTGAATTAATAGTTTAATACTACTATTATGATGTTCTTGCGCGATTGTGTTTGTTTTTGATTTGAAAATGGGAAAATACACTTTTCCCAATCTACTGAAGATCTCTTTCGCTTCGAAGTTTAATCATCAGCCTTTTCTTGGCGCTGTCGTGATTATTATGACACAGAAGATGTGAAAATCGAAAACGCGGAAGTTAAAAAGAACACTTATTTGGAAGTAATCGCAATTTGAAGCAAACATTTTTATTCTAGGTCGGTCACAGCACTAGTTAATTCTGGAAAATAACCAAAATAGTGAAAAATATGTAAATTCTTCTAACGCGCCTGAGTGGATTAATGAGATTTTAAAAGCCCAAACAATGGCGGATATCATAGCGATGACCCTTTTCTCGGCTTTTTTTTAATTTTCTCGCTGATCAATATAGTTTGGCAACCGCTGATATAAACAGTTGATAGTCACGAGTGCATTTATATACTTATTCTTACTTATATTTGCCAAATAATTTTGTAAAACCGGTAATAATCCTATGGGCATATAAATTATTTTCAAAATTTTTCTCTATATCCTCAGTTTTTAGTTTCTTCTTAATTGTTTCCCGATAGTTCTCGCGTCCGGGAGGTCTGAGAATACCACCAGCATTGGCTACTTCGTAATTTCTCAGTTTTGGTTGAAGCTCAACCAATATTTGAAATTGTAATAACAAATAAATACATTTAACCTCAGGACCGAAAAATCAGAATGAGTCTGAAGAGCTTGAAGCTAAACATGAACTAATCGTAATGAGATACTGCTATATTATGATTTCTGCAATCGATTCGGTCTTCTACTCCCGGGCATGTAAAAATAAAATTACTTGTGCGATCAGCAGAGGATGCAATTTTTTCGATGCTCAAAGCTCTAAACATATCGTGGGGTTCCTAAAACTTCTCAAACTTTGAAAATTTAAGTTTTAAAGACATAAAACAGTCGGTGTAAACCGGGGAGTCTGGGGGGTATGGAATACCCTCCAGTGCCTGTCTTTTTGATTGCGAATTTGTAGTTAAAATAAAACAGCTAGCAGACAATAACTATATCATTTGTCGTAGATTTATGTGAAAAAATTCGAGGTAGGTAATTTCTTTAATAAAAATTAAAATATAAAGAAATTATCCCGACTAGCAAAAAGGTTTTTTTATAAAAAATAAAGTTATTATTAATTAATACACTAATTAAAATATATCATTATGTGTAAATTTAAAAATAATATAATAATTATATTATGAAATAATATAGGTAATTTAAAAAACATTAAAATTAATTATTTTGATTTTGGAATAGGTAGAGATAGTGTAATAAATTATAAAACAATAACGAAAAAATTACCCACCAATTTAAGAATAAAAAAGTATAAAAATTAATACAAACAACCTTAATTAAAAATTGAGATGATGCATTAATCACAAAATTTGAAAGTTTTCTTTTAAAAAATATACAGTGAGTAACGAAAATACCCGAATGCTCCTATGCTAACAATGTAAATTGCACATTTTGAAACCGTTTTTTGACATATAAAAATCGCTTTTACAACAAAACTTTTTGGAGATATTTTTGTTAAAAATTTTATTGTCTTTAATTTTGTACCTATACATTTTTCTATTTTGTCGCCCCGTTATAGACTGACAGCGACTTAAACAAGACTCTGTAAAATACAAAAAATATTATCATCTGTATCTCAGAAACGGCGTGACAAAATAAAAAAATGTATATAAACAAAAATGTAGGGAATGAAATTTGCAACAAAAACTACTTATGCATTTGTTTATTTCGTTGCACCAATTTTGAGATATAGGCGACAATATTTTTTGTATTTTACAGTAAGTCTCGTTTAAGTCGTTGTCAGTCAAAAACAGGATGACAAAATAGAAAAATGTATATGTACAAAATTGAAGACAATGAAATTTTTAACAAAAAATGTTCAAAAGGTTTTGCTGTAAAAGCGATTTTTATAGGTCAAAAAACGGTTTTAAAATGTGCAATTTACATTGTTAACATAGGAGTGTCCGAATATTTTTGTTACTCACTGTATAGAGGCACGATTATAATCAGAATTGTTATTGTTTTGATTGAAATAATTTTATGAGTTTACGACATACCGTACCTAGTTATATTTAAATAATTATTCATTAACATGATTAGCAACCCCATTTTATTATGATTTGTTAATAAAATTATATGAAATTTTATGGCCGCAATGGCTTGACTTTTCCATAGGCAAATCAAAGCTCAGTAATAACATAATAAAATATACCATAAACAATAATTACAATGGTATTAATCGTGAATGGAATTAATTAAAGGTTGCTGAAGCACAATGCTGAAATTTTATTATTTTAACTTGAAAATGTTAACAAACTTCTTGTGGCTGGAATAATAAATCAAGTTTGATTCACGATTTTTGATTTGTTTTGATCACGATTTTTTATCAATCCGTTATACAAGGTCGGTTACATAAAAGTATCTAATTGAGTTGTAACGGTAAATTCGATAGGTAATTTGGCTTTCACGAAATTATGATTCCGGAATGCCCTTTTCCACCTTTTCGTGTTATTTGTACAAAATTTGTTATGCCCAGTGAGCAATGGCGAGAAGAATCGAGAGTGACGTTTTAATACTTGTTGAAATTTATGGGTTGTTTGGTAAATCTTGTTCTAGCTACCAGTAGAGGTAGATATGCTAGCCGTTCTTTTTCCTCCAAAGACAACTTAGCCTTCCTTTGGATAATTTATTGTGTGCACGTTTCCATTTACATCTTTCTTTATTTGAGATCTCTTTCGGCAAGTTACGTGTTGCTGTGCAATAAATAAAATTCTATGCGCGAAGGGTTAATAACAACATAGACTAAAAATAACCCGTCATTTTTTCGCCGGACTTGGGTAAAAAAATGTTTGTTTGTTGATTAGATATTATTTAATTTTGACATAACTTGGGGTAATTACTACGAAATTGTTACGTAAAAATTTTAATGTCAATAGTTTATCGTACCGAATGCGATTAAAAGCCAGAATTTTTGAGCTAAGAAGTGAAGCGTTCGTGCGGGACCAAAAAAACAGGTGTTTGGTGATAAGAAACGTTCGTGTCTTGGTGTTTATTTTGAAGAGGGACCATCGTCTTCCTTGTCCACTTGTTTGGTTTTAATCACTTGCAACACGAAACGTAGACCCTCGTGTTTGCAGTAGTGAAGTTGGTCGAGTCAGTCGGTCTCAGGTTGCTCCGGTCGTTAGATCGCTCGTAACTCGTCTTCAAAAGCGCGATTTCGAGTTTTTGTTGTGCTTAATTAGACGTGAAGTTTTTTATGTTTAGGTGAATTTTGTGGTACGCAGGTTGTTACATCACCACGATATAAACAAAAGCAAGCTAGAATTTATACGCCATGGCAGCTTCTTAAATGTTAAATATTTTTGTTATCTCATCTAATTTAAAAACAATTTTTTGCAAAATGATATCACAATTTTATCTGGCATTAAATTAGAATTTTTTCGAATTAAAAAACCGAGCCCAAAAAATATTCTCTCTGAAAGAAGTCGGCGGGGGTCACATCTCGTCAATTGAACTTTATTTATTTTATTATTGTCCAATTGAAGAAACACTCGTACAATGGACAATGGACTACTTTTTGCATTTCGAAAATAAAATTCAAAATTTTTATCCCGACCGGGATTTAACGAATTTCCAAACAATTGAATTTAATTTAAAAACGTCGGGCAACATTTGTCGTTCCCTGCACACATACGGCATCGGTTATAAAACTTCCCCGTTAAGTGCTTAAACAAAAATAAAGGGGTTCTGTAACTTAAAAGGTTGCAAGATGCACCCACCCCACTCGAGATAACAAACTAAACACTTGAAATAATTAAACAAACTACTATTGCTATTTTTGACGTTTAATTATTTTTCAATCGTCTCCCCTAAAATAAACCACCCATTTTTCTTTTTTCAAAAAAATTTTTTTTAATTTCTCACCATAATTATATTTTTACTGTTATCGCCAAAAGCAAATGTTTATTTTGAACTTGAATATTAATGCGCACGTACATTAAGACATGCTAAATGAACGCCCACAATTTTGAATGTCTAAAATTACTTTTTAATTTTTTAATTGCGGAAACGTTTCATTCAAAATACCCAATTGGCGGCTTAACAAACGAAAATTCTTTTAGTTTATTTTTGATTTTTAAAAAGAAACGTGATGGCCGTTGTGACTAAAACGTTTCACTCCTCGGTTAATTGTTTTAATAAATAGTGCTAATGTTGATTTATTTTGTTATGAATCATCTCAAGTGCGATAAATTAATTTCTTCTTGTTTATGTTTATACAGGGTCACATAACTTGTGTTGTTAAAACAAAACGGAAACATTTTTTAAATTTTGACTTTGGACCGAAGAAAATATTGTGCTAAAATGTAATTTATAATTCTGTGTCGCGGGAAAGTTTTAAAAAAAAGTTGAAATGTGAAAATGTCGTGTTCAACGGTTTACGATGGTTTTGCAACCATCAGAAGGCCCAGAGTGGGTGTTCCGCGCAATCCACCACGTCCGCCATCGTTGGCTTGCGTTCCGGAAGATCCAAGAATCGGATTTAATCCTTCCACGTTTAATAAACCCACCATTCCCTGGTGGGAATTGGCCACAAGAAGAAGCAAGTACAGATCTTGCCCGTCTTTGGAACTGCACGTTAGTATTTTTTATCTTTGAAAGGTTCCGTTAAATTTAACTAAAAATTATTGAGTGCCGATAATAAAAAAATTAAAAAATGTGGATTTTCGGTAGTATGATTTATCATTGAAGGTAGATACTCCTATTAAAATTCAAACCTCTGGTAAAAACTTGCGCTCCCACAAAGCCCCCTTTTTTCTGCCGGTCACGGCGGCGGCAAAAGTAATTATTATGATCAAAAATTATTATTATATTAATCGAATTTATATTATTTTTGCTAATACTTTAGTGTTGCCGTTAGTAAATCGTTGGTATTTTCGCAAAACGAAAAGGTTCTGAAGTTTGACAATTGAATGGCAGTAAAAAACTGTTACAAATACAACAAAAAGGAAAATAAGTCTAGATTAACCTGCGGGACTACTTGAAAGACCAAAATAGCACGGAGGTACCGGATACTCGATGCGGGTACTTTAGGGATTATATAGATCTGGTAACATAGCAAGCGTAGAAGAAGAAAACACAGAACTCTCATAATTTGATTTATTTTATAATATTTTTTAGTAGCTTCAAATTTTCCAATCGCAAATTCAGTTTTTAATATACTAATCTGAAAAATTTATACTGAAAAAATGTGATGACGTCACGAAGGGGACATCAGATTGTTTTGTTTTGTTGGATTCTGGTCGCGCCAGGCCGTCGTGATTTTCACACAAATTGGTATTTCTAAAATAAACGATCGTAAATTGCCCAATTTATCTAATCTTGTATCAGAAGCTCTAATTAAGTAACCGAAACTAGTGCCATTAACAATTACCAATGTAAATTTATGACGTCATCGTTTAATATACAACAAATTGTTTTTGCTAGTAGTTAAATACTTATTTGTTTTTCAAATTAAATTCAAGAATTCCTAATTAAATTACGATAACAAAAATTACAATAAAATTAGCATAAAATTCCTACCTTATTTAATCCGATGATGTCTGCTCCTGTCTTGAACCTTGAAATCTTCTTCCGTATCAAGATCACCCGGAAATCTGAAATAGGAAAAATAGTATTAATGAAATAATATTATAATAACAAAAAAAAATTATAATAAAATCCCAAGTTCAAAACGTCACGATTAAAATCAAGCAGGCGTTGACAGCTCTTCGTTTTTGTTTTGCTGCAAATTCTCTAAGTTCGAAATTTCCAGGAATTATATCAAATTTTAATTCGGCTCTGCACGCACTTGCACGCATATCATCAAAAACTTGTTCGCGAGTTGTAAATTAGCAAATATTTGAACAGTTTTTATTTAAAAAAAACTTCACGAACCGGATAAATTAAGTTTCTTGCAACAGCAAACTTATCACTCAACAACGCGATCGTCCTTTGTTTGTTTTTTTTTCAATTGCGACACGGGTAATCTGGTGCAAAAGTGAAGGGAAATTTGAAGATTTTCAATTTGTTCGAAGGGAAATTTTAAGTCAATCCAGGAGGAAATATTCGCATTCGCAAGAAAAATGCTGTAGACATAAATTTTTTTAAATTGAAAATTTTACCTTTGACACTTCCTTGGGGGAACGTAAGAATGCTGAATTACACTAACACTACTGCACTTCACTTTTTTAGTTATTTCACATTTGTAAAAGTTTTGATAGCAATGGATTCTAGATCCCTGAAAATGAACACAAACAAAACATTGTTATGAATCTACACGACCGCACTTCTCTTGATGTTTAACGAACACAATAAACTAATAAGTTTTAGTTAATTCACAAAGACGCTGTTGCAAAGCCCGATGCGTTTTTGTTTGGCCCAAAAAATGTTTGGTACTAAATTTTCGCGAATTCTATGCCTGTACTTGCGTTTTAACATCAAGAATGTCTTCAACGTTCTTTGATCAACACTTAATCAAACAATTTTCGTAAATCACAGCACTAAAACCGGTAAATATTTGATTTTTACGTGAGCCGATTTGACACTAACCAACGCCACTAAAAAACTGACTCATTCGGCTTTGCAAGTTTCAACGCGATTGTTTTTTGTTTATCGGTTGAATTTGACGTGTTTGTTCACAAAATAAAAAATATTTAAATTTGTAAATTGTAAATGATTTATAAAGTAATAAGTTGCAATAGAAAAATCATAAAAATACTATTTTAATTAAAAAATTGTAATTGACGCAAATGCACCCCAGTTTTAAAAATATATTTTTAATTAATACATCAGTAGCGCTACAACCCAGGGTCGGGGTTTTGGCTGACCACTTTTTTTTTCAAGACAGATTACCTCGTTGGTTTGCCATTGCTTCGAAGCAGACAGTGACGGCGCCAGCATTTTAGAAAAGGGTCCAATATATTTAGGGTGGGCAGGGTTTCACAAAATTTTTAATAATTCAGGTATTTTCATGGTAGGAACTATAAAGCAGCATTTATTGAAGGTACACATCAAGTTTGAAGTTAATCTGTCGAATAGAACTTGAGATATTTTGTCAACGACTTTGAAAAACGAAGTTTTGAAAAAAATCATGATTTTGATTTTGATTATGGAAGTAATTTGAGCTGGGATGCAGTGGCGGAA
This sequence comes from Cantharis nigra, assembly GCA_958510845.1. NCBI lineage: Eukaryota > Metazoa > Arthropoda > Insecta > Coleoptera > Cantharidae > Cantharis > Cantharis nigra. The sequence goes on along the minus strand of OY294030.1, from coordinate 42,945,576 downwards.
CTTCAAATTTTTGATCCTACCCAATCTCTTTAGCCTGTTCTGCTCACTGCAGGACAATTAGCCTCTTTCTCTAAGGGGCTTAGAAAGGTTTAAGCATTTAGACCCCACGGTTGCTTAATCCGGATTGGGGAATGCCTGATGCAGTGGCGGTGATATCAATAAGCGAATGTAAGCAATGCTTAGGGGCCCGGGACCATAAAGGGTAGTAAATCTCAAAAAAGAGCTAGGGCTTACGGGTCCTAGCTACTCTTGCACCGCCACTGGTCCATTGTACTACCCCCGATGCAGCTGTCTCGATCGAATTCATCCTGGAGACAGGCTTGAGAAGTGACAGGACGGGGAGCCGCTGCATCGGAGGTAGTATAATGTGCCCGATTAAGTGGCCGTAGGGATATCTCCCTGCCCTTCTACCTAAAATCCAGAAACCGAAGAGTGCACTGGGGGTATTCCATACCCCCCAGACCCCCCGGATTACACCAATTATTTTGTGATTTAAATAATAATGTTTAGACTTTTTTTGACTGCTTTTGGACTTAGGGGTCGTCCTTTAATCACGTGAGGTTTTTTATGCCATTTTTTACTCCCCTCCCCTTTGGTGATACGTCGTGAGGTTTTAGGCTATCCCTACCCCCCCTACCCAACATCACGTGTATTTTCTTTTGAAAAATTTCTTCAAGTAGAGACGGCGAGACAGAAGGCCGCGGGCAGCGAGACGACGAGTGGCGTCACAAGGTCCAGTGTCGGAAGCCAGCTGAGAGCTAAATATTGTTGTTATGTTGCTTTTTAGGCATAAATTTGCTAGCTCGGGATTTCACGTGGTAGCAAGAAAATATACACGTGATTGTCACAGCATCCCCTCCCCCCTTCTCGTGATTAATCGTGATGTTATTCTAATCCCCTTCCCCCTGTTAGAACCTCACGTGATTAAAGGACAACCCCTTAGCAGCGAAACCAGTTTTTTCGTACTCCAAAGCTCTAAACATATTATTTAAGTTACAAAATAATTGGTGTAATCCGGGGGGTCTGGGGGGTATGGAATACCCCCCAGTGCACTTTTCTGGATAGTGGATTTTAGGTAGGAGGGTAGTGAGATATCCCTACGCGCACTTGGGCCACTAAATCGGGCCCATTGTGGTGGCGGTGATATCAATAAGCGAATGCAAGTAATGCTTAGGGGCCCGGGACCATAAAGGGTAGTAAATCCCGGGCCCTAGCTACTCTTGCACCGCCACTGGCCTGGTGTAACCCTGTTTTTAATAGTTGACAGCGCCAATCATCAACTCAGGGGGACCGCCGGCTTTACGTGCCTTCCGAAGCACGGAGACGGTCATATGAAAGTTTTAGACTCTCCCCGGATTCGAACCAAGTACCTTATAGTCAGCAGTTGTTCGGCTAACCTACTAAGCTAATGACCAACTAATGACCGTTCCTATCACAAAAAAACATAAATTTTCATAGATATTTTTATTAAAAATTACAAATCAAGTATTTTCGGTATCGTATCAGTTTCGAGAATGTTACACTTTTTTCGTAATGCATTTGGGTCCCATATAGCTCTGCTTCTGGCGGCTTTACTTATGTGGTAGGTGTGCTAATTTCACACATCTTGTTGAAATGCAAATTTGAAAAAATTATTAAAAATACATAAAAATGCAAATTAAATTAATTTCTTCGGAAAAGACGTCTAAACATCGTCTACAAAGTGGCTCATTGTGAAAGTAGTTTAAGAAATTTTAAATCTATTTACTTCTTTTTCAACTTTCAGCATAAAAACTTTATAAATTTGCATTTATGCACACTGGGTTTTGGAGGCGAAAACCGCCATTAGTATGGGAGGTATGGAATAACCCCCAGACCCCCGGTTTACACCAGTGTATCTTATGTAATTGTGTGCTTTTACGGTACCTAACTGGTAAAATGCAGTCAAAATAAAGTACTTCAGTGCCGCCCGTCGCCGGCAGTAAAGTAAAACAATTGCTATCGTAAAAAGTGAATGTTTGAATGTTTCTGCTTTTTATCTGCAAATTTAATTTTTGAAGGTGGCGAGTATTTGGGACTTGGTTATTAAATGTCAAGATTAAAAACGGATAGTTAGAATATAAATTTCCAAATAGAATCATTAATTATGTTATAAATAACAACAAGGACAAGGAACAGTAGTTCATTTTTGCAGACGCTATTAACTGCATAAAAAGTGTATGTATAACTAAAACGTATTATTAAATTTATTAAGTGTAATGATAAAATTATAGACCCCCTTGGTCAGCCCCGAGTAAAAAATTTAATCTTTATGCAATACATTATCACACTATAAAATAATGGTAAAACAGGGCGTTAACCCTGAGGTGTGCCTCTTGTATTAATCATTCCATTAACCCTCGGTAATGAACGAGGGTGATGTCCATTAAAAGAACAAAAGAGGTAGTTTGATTATTAATAAATTAAAAAAGATAATTAAAACTGACGTCAGTCTGTTATCAGTTATCACTTATCAGTACCACTGATGTGAAGAAGCCAAAGCTAAAAGGCTCTTCGAGTGACTTAATTAAATTTTTGTCGGCTCAAGGTCAAGCACTTGGCCTTTTTCTATTAATTGTATCGTTTCGATGCTCTTTATTTTACTTTATTGTAATTTTCTCTCAAGAATATCACATTACGTAACAAAAACTGGTTTTGGAAGAAAATAAAAAAGTTTCAATGTAACAGCTGAAGAGTTAAATTGTAGGAGTAGTTCCGTTTTGCGTATACGTAGTTGTTTATGTAAATTAATGAATGTATTTATTATAATGACGACACAATTTATTAAAAAAAAGTGAAAAACAAATAAGTAGCCCAAGGTTAATCTTGCATCGGGACCGTACCCACTGTTTTGATTTTGTTTTGCCCCTCCCCCACCGATGGAGAAAACAAAACTTAAAAAAAAATTGCTAGACCGATAATGTCGAGATGACCATCATCCAGCAAACTCGTCATTGTTTTTCCAACTTCCTTTTTAACATTCCAGCAAGAACGTCAACGCAAGACGTTCTGAATAATACATTCATTGTAATCAGACTTAACTGCAGCACAAACCACAAGAAAATTCTCTTAAATTCAATTTATAAGATAAATTGTTCAGAAAATGTAAATTTTGCAAAACTCTACTTTTTTGACGCCAGGGGGGGGGTGGTTAAATTATGTGACAAAGGTGATTGACACGGCCAAGAGTTTGATTGGAAAACATAATGATTATCACTCAATCAGCCCCAGTGCCACTGGAACATAAAATTAATTGAAATTGAATCGCTATTAATACGAGAAGAATTTTTAGAATTATAATTAATTACATCACGCCAGTGGGATGATACTATAACGAGGTATTAAATTACGAGGTATTAAATATCGTCACTCTTCCAATGGAATGATCGTCCGTTAATCAGAAAGTAATAAAAGTTATTAACGTGGGGTTTTGTCTCGTGAGTTTACTTAAAAAATAACTGCAATTAAAGGGAGCCGACTTGGAGTTTCCGCAAGGGTTCCGCTAGGCTTACTTTGAAATAACTGGTATTTTTTAAACGAAGCCACGCAAGGATGAACAGAAGTGTGGGAAAAAAAGCATAACGATTCCACTTAAAAAAAGATTAAGAAACTCTGATTTTGACACTTGAAATTTTGAAAGTAGCCAAACGACCCCTCTTTCTCCTCGAAATGCGTTTAATTAAAAACGCATTATATTTTTCCAAGAACTTGAACAAACGCGACTGCATTTTATGTCCAAGAAAACTGCATTCGTCATGAACAAATAAAAACTTTTTTATTTATCAGACAACTGCAGATGAAACTACCAGAAGTCTTTTTCTAGATATATAATCAGCAGGCGTTGTTCATTCACCAGATTAAATACAAAACGCATGCTGAATAAAAATAGCACAGGTTTATGAATTTCAAAAAAATTTAAAGCAAAGGTGCCAAGACTAATAGCTATTTAATGGTCACCATTTCAAAGAAATTAACCGCAATGAATAACTTCCTCTGGGGACATTTTTGAGGTTTAACTTTTAATGTTTTATATTATTTAATTTTGCCGCGTGGGATGCCAAAAATAAGTAATAGGCCAAATGGGCCAATTGTTAAAACTTACTTGTGCGGGATCCGGTATGACACACAATTTTTATCATAAAACTTTCAAAAAGACCGAACAAGTTGGCTTTATTTCACAAATAAAAAATGACATCCCGACAGTCTTTTGTTTAAAAATGTAATTTTTGACGAAACTTTTGTTTCAGGCGCACGTAGTAGCGGCTTTCGAGCAAAGTTTGTCGTCGATGACGCAAAGGCTCCAAAATCTCACCACAACGGCAGAAAAAAAGGTAACTTGCTTTTGTTTTATCTTCCATGGCTAACCAATCTCTTTAGGATTCAGAATTATCGGAATTGAAAGCCGCCATGGAATCGTTACGATTTCAGTCCTCTCAAGTTGGGATAGGTCTAGGTTTGGCTCGTCAACCCTCCTCGGATAGCGTTTCTAGTCTTTCTTCGGCGTGCAGTTTCGACAAACACGAAAAGAAGAAGAAAAAGGGATGGGTAAGATAAACGCGTCAAAATAACGTTTTCGCCTCAAACCATTTTTCTTACAGTTGAGAAGTTCGTTCACAAAAGCATTTTCTCGCAACGCCAAAGTCACCAAAGTACAAACACAACAGAGCGAATCTGAAAACGAACATAATCAACAATCAAGTCCGCCGCCGCCAGTTCAAATCGACACAGGAGCGGAAGTTGCAGAACTTCAGAAACAATTGCGCGAAAAGGATTTGGTTTTGACAGATATTCGATTGGAAGCACTCAGTTCGGCCCATCAATTGGAGAGCTTAAAGGATACCGTAATGAAAATGAGGGTAAAACCACTGCGGTTATTTTATTGAGTTTGTACTAAATTTGAAATAATTTTCAGAGCGAAATGTTAAATTTGAAACAAAATAACGAACGGCTACAAAGGTTAGTGGGGGGCCCGACGAGTGTACCCCCAGATATTGTCAACAACAGCAGCATCGACCCGATTAACGATCTCATCGCTATCGAAGAACCTCCACCTGAAGTCGAACCCGACGGAAAAAAGATTACCATCGCCGTTTACCTCGGACAACCTCAATGTTTCGAAAAGTACTACTTCGAGCATTACGGAAACGAAGCAGATTCCTCCAACGCAACAGGTGAAATTGCGATTACACACACAAGCGTTAGTGCGACTACGTCGTGGGCCCAGTTGGACAACGCGGTAAGAAGAGCATTTAAACAGCACGTGGCTCGACTCGATCCCGGTGGTGGACTCGGTTTAGGAGGCGACTCCATTTCGAGTTACAAACTTGGAGAAGCCGAAAGAAAGCTGGATTGTCCTTCGACACCTCACCTCTTACCGGTAGGATACGCAATCGGATGCGTAACTTCCGTTCACATTATTTTGCAACCCGTCGCAGCATTAGCCTTCGAGGCGTTGATTCCAAAAGGAGTTGCTCAGCGATTTGTTTCGCTATTGGCCGAACATCGCCGCTTGGTTTTGTGCGGTGCTCCAGGAACAGGAAAGACTCACTTAGCTACCCGACTTGCTGAGTTTCATGCGCAATCGTTAGGACGTGATCCCGCCGAAGCTGTCGCCACTTTTAAGTTAGTACTAAATCAATCAATTGCTCAAAAACCAAATTCTACCTTTTTATTGTTTTTAGTTGCGATAATAAATCTGGTAAAGAATTGAGACAATATTTAACGCACTTGAGCGAGCAAGCGGCCGCAGGTGACAATAACGTTTTACCCTGCGTTGTGGTTTTGGACAACCTTCACAAAGCCGGACCTTTAGCCGACGCGCTTGGTTCGCTTCCACGGAATTTACCATGTCTCTTGGGTATAACTTTTACAGTAAATTTTGGTTATTTTAGTACAAACGCATTTTTTTAGGTACTATGGCGCAGTCAGCCTGTTCTGCAACTAGTCTACAACTTCAACATGGATTCAGGTGGGTTTTGGTCGCTCCTCATATGGAACCGTCGCGTGGTCTCTTAGGCCGCGTTCTCCGCCGACGATTGGCAAGTTTGGAACTGGAACAGGGGCTTCAACCCGAATTGGCGGCGGTCTTGGGATGGTTGCCTCGTGTCTGGCAACATCTCAACGCATTTCTGGAAACTCATAGTTCTGGTGACGTTGCCATCGGACCTAGGCTGTTCTTAGGTTGTCCTTTAGAATTAGACGCTGCTAGAGCGTGGTTTGCAGACGTTTGGAATTATTCCATTGCACCTTATCTGCGTGAAGCTGCCCGAGAGGGGTTGCAACTGTACGGAAGAAGAGCGCCTTGGACCGATCCTTGCAAGTTCATTTTAGACACTTATCCTTGGCCAGGTGCACCGCCTCAAGGTTTAACCAGCATTAGCGCTCGTGACGTTGGATTGGAAACGGGTCCAAGTTCTCAGGCCGAAAGTGATGGAGATCCTCTACTCAATATGCTGATGCGACTACAAGAAGCTGCCAATTATTCGAGTCCTCATTCGAACGATTCCGATTGTAATAGTTTGGATTCAAATTTAACACACGAAAGCAATGCAGGAACGGAAAGTGTGTCGTAATTAAGAGACGGTAAATGAACCTGCCGTTATTTAGAAGTTGTTTTTTTAACCCACTAATGCCAAAAGGTAGAACAGCAACTCTATGAGCACCGATCTTATATAGTTTTAAAAGCAAAAATTGGTGGCACAAAGTTAGTAGGTTTCTGGCGTCAGAATTCTTCCGATATAACCAAAATCTTTGGAAATTCAATTGCCTTGACTATTTTAACAATTTAATTTAATTAAAAGAAGTGAAACTCAAAAGTGCTTTCTTAGCGAATTTTCTTATTCAGATCAGAGGCTTGAAATGTTAACAATCAAACAAGCAATTACATAACAATAAATAAGTAGCACCAAATTTACAGGATCTATTTTTGGTAATAATTTAGCGATATGCCAAAAAAGTGTACTTGTATTTTATATTTTTACAAAATATTAAAAATAGTTGCAATTTTTAACAAGTGGGAACTTAGGTTAGCTAATTTTTTGCTGTGAGTTGTTTGAAGCTTCAAATAATTTTGTATATCTACAAATTTTAATTTTAAGAATATGCGGAAAAATGAAGCTCTCTGCATATTTCTTAGTTCGACTGTGTTTTTATGAGTATATCTGGTCAAAATAATAATTATTCTATTGTAAATAATTAAATGTTATTAATATTATACATTTATATAAAAAATTTTTTATTGTATTTATATCATGTAAAGTGTTTTACATAATTTTATATTAAAATGTGTAAACTATGATAAATAAATTATTTCCATTTTTCTTATTTTTCACGTTTTATTTATTTTTGCAAAATTCGAGAGTATGCAACCCAACATGCACCACAAGAAAAGTTCTCATTATTCAACAAAATCCACGGATTTAAACAAAATCACTTGGCGCCAAAATGTTTCGAGAGGTCGAATCAATCTCAAAATTCTCTCCGGTTCGATTCTCTAAAACTAAAAACAAAATTCTGGAGCCAGTCCGCCCCTGATCCTATTGTTTGACATCGAACAGCTGATGGAATGCAATAATAAGTAATAACCCATCCTAATAATAATTAATTAATTAGTACTTAAAAACCGCCTCTAATTAAAATTTTAATGCTAACGAAATAGCCGGATTGCAGCGGCGTTCGAGCGCTTTCGTGCCGCATCCGACCATTGTGATCGCGAATTGACAGATTAAAATGTTTAACAATGGAGATAGGTTAGTTCTCACGATATATTTTTAGGAAGTGAATTGGTCAATAAAAGTCGCAACTTTGTGTTATGCTTTAATTGGTGTGCGACCCGAAACAGGAATTATTAAAGTAATGGCTGACCTGATAAGGAAAGGAAGTGGTCATGGAGCTATGATAAAAGATAAATTGGGATCTCCAAGCACTGGCAGCGAAGACGGAAACGAACAAGACACCCATGGGGCACCCAAGCAGGACACGGAGGAACCGGATCTGGGCGATTCTGCACCTCATGCACCGTCTGAAACAGAATGGTACCACGGTCGCCTGGATCGGTACCAAGCCGAAGAAAGGCTGTGGACTGCCGCACGATTAGGAAGCTATTTGGTTAGAGAGAGTGACAGAAAACCTGGATCTTACGTCTTATCGTATTTAGGAAGAACAGGAATAAATCATTTCAGAATTACAGCCGTTTGCGGTGACTTTTATATCGGTGGCAGACAATTCGATTCCTTAAACGACTTAGTTGGATATTATACTGCTTGCAGCGACCTGTTGAAGAAGGAAAGGCTCGTACATCCTGTAGCACCACCCGAGCCGGTCAATGATAAAAAGGTTAGTTACTGTTTTCTTTTGAAAATATAAAAATAACTCATGATTCATGGTGATTTCCTTTTAATGTTATCAATATTTTTGTATGTTTGTAATCGTAGAATTAACTGTCTTTGTGGTTTGTTTACATTTATATCAAAACCAATAAATTATGATCTATTTTTGCTTCTTTATCAGTTTTGTGATTAATTTGAAAATATCAACTTGAGCTTCAATTAATCTAAAACAAATTATTCGTTTAAAATAATTGTATTAACTAATTTAAATTTACATTTTTATTCAACCGATTTCACAAAATAATTTTGTACACATGACTCGGAATTCCAATGATTAGCATGGAATTCCAAAGATTCTCAAAGAATTCCGATAATTTCCGACAAGGGGAAGGTAACGGGGCAACTATCTTCCCCATGACCCATCAAAACCAATAAAATTACTAAATTGAAATCTGCTCTTGTGTACAAGTGAAGGGAAATTTAAGGAAATCCCAGGAAGTCTTAAGAAATAGGAAAATACAAGGAAATTTTTTTTATTTTTTCAATTTTTTGATATTTCCTTGGCTTCATTAAGATTTTCGAAGATTTCTTAAGATATCTTAGAGTTTTATACATTTTTTCGGATTACTCATTTCTTAATATCCCGAAATTATCTAGAATTTTCTACATTTCCTTAGATTTTTCTCTTCCTCAAGATTTTCTTAAATATTGTAATATTTAAATGGATTTCTTGAAATTTTCTAAGATTCTAACTCGAGAGATTTTCTGGAACTTCCTCGAATATCTTCAGATTTCTCTTCACTAGTACACCGGAGTTTTCTAACGATTTCTCCCTAGTTTGTTGCTGAGAAACCGAGGGGAAATCGTGATACACAAAGTCAACGAAAATCTTAGGAAATTTTAAGAATACTCCAGATGAGCTTTATTTTTTAGCTTTTTAAATTTTCTAAGATTTCCTTGACTTTCCTAAAATATTCTCAATTTCCTATTTTCTAAATTTGCCTGTCAAGGGCGGCTGGAAGGAGGGAGGATAACGGTGTATCTAATCCCGTCCTCATGATATAAACCAACAAAATCTACTAAATTTTTTTTCATTTCAAAAATATACCTAAATTCTTATCAAAATATATTTATATTTTTCTCTTCTCACCAACCTCATTTACCTCCTTCATGAACTTTGCCTGTTATTTACTCCTTGGATTTCACACTGGGAATCTGAAGAGAAAGTCTACTTATTCGATAATCAAAAAATTGATTTTGAATTTTTATGCTTTCTGAAACATTAGTCTTGTAAAACTGCTAGTCTACTGGAATACAGTTTATTGTATTTTATTAAATTGTTTAGAATTTTTGCCTTGGTAATCCCGTAAGTCCTGGAACTAATTTTTTCAATTAGTTGACTTGATATAAATTAATTTAACTACTTGCAGTTCCTAACTTCATACTAATTACTTCAGATCTTAAAGTCCTTTACAAAAGGTAAATATCTTGAAAAAATTTTGTACATAGGACTCGGAATTCCAACGATTTCCAGAGATTTATACAGAAATCCAGTGATTTTCAAATAAGTTCTAATCTTAAGAATTTCAATGTTTTCCTAGAAATTCTAGGAATTTCCAAAATAATTTCATATACTTAAGTACACAAAAATTGTCGAAATATTTACCTCTTTCTTGGTCCATGATTTGAAGATCAGAGTTAAATTAGTAACTTGAAGTTTAACTGATTATTTCAGATTTTAAAGATGTTTACCTGAAGATGAAAGAGGGAAACAGTGCAACTACCCCCATATGGCTCATCAAAAACAAGCAAAATTAACAAATTTTGTTAAGTTTTGAAAAATATACTCAAATTCTTATATCAGAATATATTTATTTACCTTGTATTTACCCTTTCCCCACAGCAAAAATAAAAGATCTTATTTATATATAGGTACACCAAACTTCTACCTTGACACTAGGAGTAGTAGTAGTAGGAGGACTATCTCAATCTCAGCTCTTTTATATCCCGATAGTGGAGATTTTGACTCCCTCCCCAAGAATTATCCAATTGAATTACAAAATAAGCTACCTTTTCATTTATTTCAGCGCGTAGTTGCCAGTTTACCATACACCAAAATGCCCGATACAGACGAACTGAGTTTCAAAAAGGGCGACATCTTCTTTGTGCACAACGATATGGGCGACGGATGGTTGTGGGTAACCGCTCATCGCACCGGAGAGCAAGGTATGATTTTCAGAGAACTTGTAGAAGACTTGGACGACAGCATAGACCCAAACACCGTTTTTCCGTGGTTTCATCCTAACTGCACCAAAAACGAAGCCGTTGATCTTTTAGTAAAAGGTAATTCTTTGTACTTGTAAGTTTTATTTTAATTTACAAAAATTTAAATTAGCTGGACCTGGAAGCTTCTTGGTTCGACCTAGCGATAACTCTCCAGGTGATTATTCCCTCTTCTTTCACATAAACAATCAAATTCAGCGCTTTCGTATCGAAAAAAAGGGGGTCCGCTATTTGATGGGCGGAAGAGTCTTTGAATGCTTGGACGCCGTGATTAATCGTTACAGAAAAGAACAAATTGTCGAAGGTTATACTCTTCAGCATCCCGTAAGTTGAAAGTTCCAGAAGATCCAATTTTATGTTCTTGGTTTTAGTTGTTGGTGGACGGTACCAAACAACAAGATTGGGTTCCCGAAACTCCGAAAAGCAAATCCGAAGCTGCCGCCGAAAAGATCTACGCAACTTTAAGAGAATGTCGCGATCAAGCTGGGTTGAAAAGGATGAGAGGCATCAAACATCAGGGTTATCTTCACAGAAAGTCAGACAAAGTTGGGAAAAAGTGGAAACTATTGTATTTCGTTTTGTTGGTTGATGGAACAGACACCCACTTGTATTTGTACGACAATCCAAAACGTACAAAACCAAAAGGACTCATCGACCTTTCTTGCGCTTACTTGTATCAGGTAAAATTTTTCTTAATAATTTCTACATAATATTTTAATTTTTTTAACAAATCAGGTACATGACAGTTTATGGGAAAGACCACATTGTTTACAATTAGTCGAAAGAGCACTGCCATGTCTTGCCACAGTAACTCACCTCGCGGCACCTTCGACCGAAGAGTGTCAAGCATGGGTTAATGCGCTCAAACCACTCTGTATTCCTCAATTAAGCCGGGCGACAACCAAAGTGCCAAAACTTCGAGAACTACGTTGTCTTACCCTGCACATTTTGGATGCTCATCGTTTACCTTATAAGCTTGTACCGACACCTTTCATTACAGTCCAATTAAATGGACAAGTGAGAATAGCAAAAACGAGGGTGAAGTCGACTCCAGATCCGGTTTGGGACGAAGAATTTATTTTTGAGTAAGGAGAATGGAAAAGGTTATATTTCGAATATTAACGATTTTTTGTAGTGATGTGCCATGTGATATTGTTTCTGTTACGTTAACTGTACACAATAAAGGGAAGCGTGGGAAAGATAGTGAAGTAGCAGAAGTTCATTTAGAGCTATCTTCATTGGGAAATGGAGAGGAAAAGGAGGAGTGGTATGGTTTATCAGGTTTAACACCTATCGGCGAATGGGGTTCTCTACGATTACGAACCAGGTTTGAAATTAATTTAATTTTTAATTTTTTATACTAGCAAAATCTTTCAGGTATCTCCACGATTTGGTAATGCCGGCCGAAGAGTACAGCCCCATACAACAGCTACTTCTCGAACCTGGTCTCGTTTCGGTGAAGTGCCTGGCCGAAATTTGTCATTCGGATCGTGCGCCGTTAGCTACCGCCCTGTTGCGCGTGTTTAGGGCCGAAGGGCGTGAAACAGAGTTATTGAAGGAACTTAATTCGGCTGAAGTGGCTCGCGAGACAGAAACACCTACTTTATTTAGGGCTGCAACTTTAGCGACCACACTGATGGATTTGTATATGAGGGCGGAATGTGGTGGGTTTTTACAAGCCGCTGTGCTAGAAACGGTTTTACGATTACTGGAGAGTAAACAAAGTGCAGAATTAAATCCGGCTAAAATGGATTCCCCAGACGATGCTTGTAATAATGCGGAATTTTTATTACAAGTGCTGGATCAGGTAAATTTCAAGATTTGCTTTTAGAAATGTACTTCTTTATTAAATTTTTAGGTAACCTTGAGTATTTTTATGTCGCCTGAAGCTTGCCCGAAATCGGTGCGTTACATTTGTGGGAGTTTACAAAGAGCTGTCGTAGCTAAGTGGCCTGGGGAAAGGTTAGTACGCACAAGAGTTGTTTCTGGTTTCATTTTTCTGCGTTTGTTGTGTCCCGCACTGTTAAATCCAAGACAGTTTGGTCTCGTAAGTGAGCAGCCCAGTCCGGCTGCCACAAGAAGTCTCGTTATGGTAGCCAAATGTTTACAAAATCTTGCAAATTTGGTCGAATTTGGTGGAAAAGTAAGTTGGATATTTTTGTGAAAGACTTCAATGTAATAGGAAATTTTAGGAACCCTACATGGAAGTGGTTAATCCTTTCATTTTGAAGAATAAGGAACGGATGGTGGTGTTTTTGGACCAACTTTCTTCGGTTACCGAACCTGGGGAACCAAGAATAACTAGCAAACCAGACACGGCAAGAGAATTGGCAACTTTGCATCACATTTGTGTGGCCCACTTGACCGAGCTGCAAGCGGTGGTAAAGCTCAACGGTAGCAGCATTAAAACTTTGGTTACCGTTACCGATATGTTGACCAAACACAAGCAAAAATACTTGGAAATGATTAGATAGCAAAATTGAGATGATAATTTTGATGGTTTTGGCTGATTTGTTCAGACATAATCAAACGATTTTAAAACACCACCACCAAATCATTTTCAAAAAAAAACCAAATTACTTTTAAGCTTTGAGGAGTTTTTTTAATTTAGATAGACTTTTGATAACCTAATTGTATGATTTTAAAAGACTGTTTTACTTACAACTAAGTCAGTAGTTTGATTCGCAAGTCACTAAATGGATGCGAGATTATTTACGGAATATTTTTAGGTTGTGCTTTACATTATCCGAATAGAACAAATTATTTTTGAACTTTAAACGCTCTATGTAACTGTGTCATTTTAGAAATATCGACATTATTAGTTAATTAATGTGAAAAGTCATATAGCTTATCGAGAATTTTATTTATATTGCCATTTTTTTAAAAGAAAGTTGTGCTTAAAAATAAGTAGGTAGTTTAAAGTGACTTCGTACACGGCATGCCCACTAACGATGATCTCTTTCTTCGTGTAGTCCTTAATGGTGAAAGTAATGTCACTTTTATTAGGGCTGTGAAAGAATTCACCGTAAGTGGACCATCCTGTACGTGTAGGTAGTTCCTCTACACAAAACTTTTGTAATTTTTTAAATATTGTGTACTTCTTTACTTCCCATGCTTAAATTTTATATAAAATAAATTTTAACTCGACTGAACGAATGGTCAATTGCAAAACACTTTTAAACGTAGTCGACACTTCCCCATACTTTTTTAATATTCCTAGACGTTTCCCCTTTCTTTCTATATGTAATTTTTATATAAAAAAATAAATATCTTATTCAAATTTTATTCCGCTAAGATTATTTACAGTACGATAATAATAATATAAGAAAATCACGTTAAAAATAAAAGAGAGAATGCCATTATAACACAGGAAGCGGCAACCCAAGGCGATTTTCTTTCACCTATCCTTGCACATTTCCAGAACGTTCCCATCAAACTAAAACAAATAGGATTTACCCTCCGATTACAATCAGAAGCAACAGGCTTACCCCACTTTGTTACGATCCATGATGCTTGGAAATAGAGAACGTAAATAGGCACAAGTGCAAATTAATAGAAGCACCACGGTTAATAAACTTTGGAAATTAAACACTGCAGACTAAAACAATGACATAGAAGTGAAATATTTGTTTCGTCAAAAAAGTGGGGTTATATATATCAAATTAATTATTGTTAAAAAAATAAAAATCAGTAACCTACCATTTCGAAGGTGGTGCAGTCTTAAAATTTCGATAAAAACTCGATTAATTTTTCAAAATATCATACACGACAGCATGACGGATGATTGGCTGTGTTTTGTCAATGTTGGATGTTGGTAACCATGAATTTTTAGTTGGCAAGACGAATCAGACGAATGAATAGTCGTATTTTATTTGTCGCATCGTGCACGTAAGATATGGCTACAAACAATTATTTTGGTTTTACTCACGGAGGAACTCAATATAGGTGAGCAAAATTCTGTATTTTTAACGACCAAATTATGGGAAAACGGATTTGCGATAAATTTTTTTTCGGGACCGCGTGTTAATTTTGTTTTTTAAAATTTTTGGCTTGACCGGCGACCTTGGAGAAAATGGCGCCGGCAATTTGCGATCAATAACTTTACCGGCGTTAGTTGATCCACTAAACTTTTGTCGGGGTTTGTAAAGCTATAAATAAATTTGAGTTAATCATTTTTAATATTCTATTTAGCGCGGCTGCCGCAACAGGAGCAGCTTATCAAGCAAGTCAAGCAGGATATGCAGTGACTGCACCTGCCACTGCCGCCGCCGCAGCGGCAACTTATGGTACTCAGAGAGCACCCGGGTACGATACGGCTTATCAAACTGCCGCAACTCCAGGAACGTATGCTGCTGTAGGTACCGGAGGTGCTCCCGCTTACGAATATGGATACGGTCGTGCGGCTGCCACAACAGGCTACCCCGATGCTAGCAAAACTTACTATCAACAAACTGCCACCGGTCAAACCGCCGCGGCTGCTGCTACTTACAACGCTGGTTACGATCAATCTGGCGCCGCTAAACAGACGGCTTACAACCCCACCTACACACAAAGGGCCGCCACAACGGTTCAACCTCAAACCCAAGCTGTAAGTTTCTAATTTGTTTGAGTAGCACGACTTTTTTTTTAAATAGCATTTTAACATGTTCCAGACTGCAGCTGCGGCCAAACCCACTCAATATACGGGTACGTATCAAGCCAATCCTACAGGATATCAAACTACTTATGCTCAACCTGCAGTGCAAACTACGGTTGCTGCTCAGCCCACCCAAGCAAAACGTAATTAACTCTGTTATATTTAAATATTTATTTCAATGCTTCTTTCATTTCAGAAGCAAACAACACAACTTACACTGGTTACGATGCGGCACTATATTCTGCTGCAACCATGTACGTTGCGCAACAATCTACAAGTGCATCACCACAAAAGGCTACCGGCTGGCAAGGTTACAAGAAAGGTTTAGGAAATAAAAATATGCGCACAAAGGCACCACCGAAACCTCAACAACTTCATTATTGCGATGTGTGCAAGATCAGGTGAGATTCAAAACAAAGAAACTGAAAGAATTATTTTACTAAGTTGTTTCTTTTTAATAGTTGTGCTGGTCCGCAAACTTACCGCGAACATTTGGAAGGACAAAAGCATAAAAAACGTGAAGCTGCTACCAAGATGGCAGCCTCTGTTAATGTGACCAGTCAGAACAGGTCAGGAAATTCCCTGAGGTGTCAGCTTTGTGATGTTACCTGTACAGGTAAATACAATTTTGAAAAACCATTATTATTATGCAAGGAGAATTACGAAAACGTTGATCATTACGTTAATCGTTCAGACACCATGCTAAAACAACAAATTTTTTTTTTACTTCAAAGAATGTTATTGCATTCTTTTAAAAAAAAAATTCAACATTTTTACCTCTGAACTAAAACATGAACTATTTTAGACTAATGTTTTATTTTTTACTTGTAGGAAATGATGCGTATGCTGCCCATATTCGCGGCGCGAAACATCAAAAAGTAGTTTTATTGCATACAAAATTAGGCAAACCAATTCCTCCACAAGAGCCCGAAGTTATAGGAGGAGCTCGCAAGTCCATCAGTTCTACTCCCAAAATTAACTTTGTGCAAGGTGGTGGCTTAGGAATAAGCAGCAATGGGGATAATAAAGAAGGAGATGATTCTGTGGATGAGACTCCTGAACCAGATATTCAACCCGTTGGTCAAGATTATATTGAAGAAATTAAAAGCGAAGATGGAAAAGTTATTAGTTTTAACTGCAAGTTGTGTGAGTGTCGTTTTAATGATCCCAATGCCAAAGAAATGCATATGAAAGGACGTCGACATCGTTTACAATATAAGAAAAAAGTCAATCCCGATTTGGTTGTGGATGTTAAGCCATCCTTGCGTCAAAGAAAAATTCAGGAGGAGAAAATGCGTAGAGCCGTAAGTAACATTTTACTTTAGCTTTAAAATTGTAATTTGTATCGACAACTGTTCCTCTTGTTAAAGGAAGTCCAATTTTTCAAGATTTTAGGTTGGTCGTAAATCAAAGAGCCTTTCACTCCAAGTTACATTAGATCGTAACTTGTGATTTTGCAGACTTGTACATTTTGATCCTGATTTTTAAAATTTTTGTTATTAAATATATCATTGTTATAGGCTATGCGAGAGGAATACTGGCAGAGGCGTCACATGGCTGCAGAAGATGAAGAAGAGCGTTTGTATTGGGAAGAGAGGCGACGTTACGAAGAAGATTACATGGAATGGTGTCGAAGAGGTAACATGGGTCCGTTCCCACGTCAAAGGCCATTCTCTGGTTCTGTAGTCCCGCCATTTTTCCAAGGCCCTCCAGCTAGACGAGTCGAATCCAGCGATGATCGTCACGTAATGGCAAGGCATTCCGAAATTTATCCCAAAGAAGAAGAATTGCAATCTATACAGCGCATAGTTTCCCACACCGAAAGAGCTTTGAAAATTGTGTCAGATCAATTAGCAGAGTCTAAACCCAAAGAGGCAAATGCTCAAACTCCCGCCGTCACCCCTTCACCTGCGCCAAAAGCAGAGCCACCCAAAGCAGAGGCTGAGAAGAACGTCGCCGCTCCGGCCAATGGTACTGAACAAAAAGAAGATGGTCGAGACAATCAGCTGTAAGTAATTATTTTTAACATATAATTCTGCCCCATGCTTGACAATTCTTTTGCAATTTCAAAGTTATTGTTTTCAATGGAGGCACAGATCAACCAGCGATTTTTTCGCAGAATTATTTAATTTAATTAGTAATTCTGTAGCCCGAAAATCGTGACATTTTTATGAAATATTTTTAAGTTGGCAAATCATCTTGATCAAACTCAGATCTTTTTAACGTTTTCTATAATTAATAAATAACTTTATTTTGGAATAGAAGCTTCAAGGTTTCAAACCATTTTTAGTTTAGTAAACATACATTAGGAAAATTTCAAGATTTTTTTAGTTTTGTTAACAATTTCTAGGTAACTCCTATCTGTTTCGGTTGGCTCTGTTACAATTTTGATTACATTCTATCATAGAGTTCTCACTCCTTGCGGTAGTACCTAGGAATCAGGGAATTTTTGATTTTTAAGTGAAAGTCAGAGAAATTACTTTGAATCGGAAATTTTTTTAAAGTTGGAAAATTAAAAACAATAAAAATTTTAAAATTGATCAAGTTTGAAATATCACAAGAAATTTTCAGTTTTAGTTAACTTGGAAAAATTGTGGAATTTGTTTTGAAAAGAATATGATTGGGAACCTTGAATAAACACTGCAATGTTACGGATAATTTTAACAATGTCTGACTCATATGCTTGATGTTCTAGAAAGCAACAAAGCAGTTGCAGTTTTGTTGACATTAAACATTATCAAAATTATAGATAGGAATTGCAATACATGAATGCATATTTAGAATATTTAGTACATCATCACCAAGGTTATTGTACTATTTCCTAATTTCTTACCTCATGGGTTTTGAAAATGAATGCTTAAAAGCATGTCCTTGTTCAATCTTGGTATTTACATCTATCAAACTTCTGTTACTTCTAATTACATCCAGACGTGGTTGTTTCCAATGCTCTGACGGATTGCCATCGTAATGATAGTGTTGTCTCTGCTTATTAATAGAGCAAAAATCCAACTCTGTGATTGATTCAGGCAAAATCGAATGATTAAATCTGAAAATAAATAATATAAAAAGATATTACAATTATTACAACAAACTGTATGATTAAGGTGGAGTAGTATATGGCTATATAAACACCAAAACTGAATGATAGTAGGTATCTGTTGAAATGAATCAAAGATAAAATATACCTGCTCATTAAGCTGCATTTGAGTTGGAAGCTCTTAACCCGTTTAGTATCAACGCTAACTCTTGAGACCAATGATTACTCTGAAAAGAGCAGGCGTTGGTACCAAAAACATTGTAAGCTTCCAACTCATACATGGGCTTAGAAGGCGGAAGCTACCAACTATGCAAGGAGAATTTCAACAATGTCAATAATTGCATTAGTTGTTCAGACACCATGCTAGAGCAATGATTGTTTTTCTTTGACAAATGTCGGTTGTTATGATTGACACTTTTACAAACTTTCTACATTTCATAAAAAATAAAATACTGCTCCATGCTTGACAAAATTTTGCACTATTGAAATTTCTGTTTTCAATGGCAGCATAGAAAAACTGTCTTTTCTTTTGCTTTTTGCAGAAATATTTAATTGTAAGCTATTCTGTAGCAATAAATGTAACATTTTTATAAACAAAATTGAAATTATGCAAGGAGAATTACAGCAGCGCCAGTTATTGCGTTAGTCGTTCAGACACCATGCTAGAACAAAGATAGTTTCAATTTACACAATTGACAAGATATTGTCAATTTCATTAATAAAACTTTCTACATTTTTATTGAAAAAATAACATGTTGCCCCATGCTTGACAATTCTTCCGTATCATCGAAGTTATTGTTTTCAATGGGAGCATAAAAAACAATTGGTTTTTTGTAGAATTATTTGTCTTATAAATTATTCTGTAATCTTATAATCATAACATTTAATTAGTTTAAAATTAAGATAAATCTATTATTAGATCCTAAATTTATCAATTTTAACATTTTTCTTTAATTTCAGATTTTCCTTCCAACAAGATAGGGATTCGAGTAGAATACTGAAAGGAGTAATGCGTGTAGGACATTTAGCAAAGGGTTTGTTATTACGTGAAGACACATCTGTGGAATTGGTGGTTTTATGTGCGGAAAAGCCAACACTCACACTGTTACGGAAAGTTGTCGAGCTTTTACCGCCAGCCATAAAACAAGTTACGACAGAGCACACCTACAATGTGACAATCAATGCTGCCGATGCTGGTCTTACCGTTTCGGGAGATGGTTTAACCGTAGTTGTACAACTTACTAGTCCAGTGATGCGTGAAGGTTAGATTTTGGTATATGGATGCATGTTAACAAAAGCTCGGTAAACAGTACTCTAGGTGCAGGGTTTAAGCTGATATTTTAAATGTTTTAACTTGTTTATTAATCGCACTACAGGATTTGAAAATGAAGAGGCTTCCAGGTGTGAAGAATTTCCCCGAGTTTGTGTAATAATTTATTATTAAAGTTAGGTGCAGCTTAAACCTTGGTAGTAATAAATATTGGACTTTTTCAGATGTTACTTCCAATTTAATGTATTTTTTAATTTTCTCCATTTTATTTTTGCAGCTGTACCATTTTTGTTCACGTAACAATCGAGACGTCAAAATATTTTTTAAATTAAAAAAACGATTGCAAACGTAACCGATCAGAAATGACACATTTGTGAACACAATTAAATATAATTCTAGATGAAGCACCCGTTTTTATGGCGGGTGTGTGGTCCAATACTTATGGTTGTACTGTACTGATGTGCCTGTTAAGAGCTGATTTTAGGTTGGTGTGGGATAAGGATTTTTGACCACCCGGCCCCTTACTTCAGCTGCAACCACACTCTTTTGCTGTGGCTGCAGCTGTGGTGAGCGCGATGGTCAAACACCCTT
Organism: Cantharis nigra; assembly: GCA_958510845.1. Classification (NCBI taxonomy): domain Eukaryota; kingdom Metazoa; phylum Arthropoda; class Insecta; order Coleoptera; family Cantharidae; genus Cantharis; species Cantharis nigra. The sequence continues at coordinate 42,925,414 of OY294030.1, read as the reverse complement.
TCTTTGATGTCTAGAAGCTGCGAGCGGCGGGTCGGACCGGGATGTTCTCGCACGCGGCAAGTGTCTCCAGGCGCTAGCAGCCCTCAGACATACCAAATGGTTCCAGGTTTGTGTTCATTCTCACACCGAGCACCTCACTCGCTCCTAATAAATTTTATTGATAACTTTTTTATTTAAAAAAAAAAAGCGAAGTAATTGTTAATGCGACACTTTTTTTTCACGATCTGAGATGTGAGTTTTATATTTTCCATTAGGGAATCGGAGCTGAGCTCTCTGTATAACTCACGATTTTAATTTACATTATTTCTATTTTTTTCTTCAAATTTTAGATTTTTGCTTCTATTCCCTTTATCACTTGCAAGTTTTTTTGTGTATTTTAATTAATGTTAAAAGTAAAGTAAAAAAAAATAGTTTTAACAGAGACCTTTTCAAAAGTCACATCTTTATCAGATTGCAAATTGTTTGTCTATTGAGGGTTCTACTTATACATGAATAATAATGAAGTTTAGTCAAAATTTTATTACTTTTATTTATTACTTTGTCGCAAGTTTGTTTTATATAAAAAGGAGCATCGGGTTTAGTTTTATGTAGAACCCTCTTATTTATTGTTTTTCTAACAAATAATAAATGACATTTTTAGGCTAGGGCTCTTGGACTGCAATCTTGTGTGGTTATTATTCGAGTACTCCGAGATCTTTGTCAACGTGTACCCACCTGGTCACCGCTTAATTCTTGGGTAAGTGAAAGCCATCGAATCATGAGGTATGTTTTTCATTTAAACTTTTATTTAGGCCATGGAGTTGCTAGCCGAGAAGGTTATTTCGTCAGTCCCTGCTGGAATTCAACTTTCGCCTGGAGATGCTCTTCGTCGTGTCATGGAAGCTGTCGCAGGTGGAATTTTATTACCAGGAGGACCAGGTTTAGGAGATCCCTGCGAGAAAGACAACCCTGATGCAGCTGTGGCTCTTACCGCCCAACAACGTGAAGATCTGACATGTTCTGCTCAATATGCCCTCCGACTTATTGCGTATAGACAAATTTATAAAGTAAATATTTATTGTTGGAATTTTGCGCAAGAATATTTAAATCTTTTTATTTTAGGTATTAGGAATGGACCCTCTTCCAGTTCAACAGAAAGTTTTCCGTCGTGATAGATCCGCTAGAAAGCGACGTCGTTCAGGTGGAGAACAGGCAGATTCTGAAAGTAGGTTTTCTTCTTTCTTCAAATGTCACGCGGTTTAATTATAAAATTTTTAGGTGATAGTGGAAAGGTTGCGAAAACTGAGAGTGCAGAATTACCCATCGTTGCTGAACCGGTGACTGTGAAATGAATGGATTAAAAAGAAATAATTTGTAGAATATGTTTCCTTTTTAAAACTTTGTGGATGTATTTACACGGAATTGTGACTAAGAAATTTGTAATTCTAATTTGAGTTCAATGCAAGTTATTTTATCCTTAGAGGACATTTATAATTTTATTTAAATAAATATTGACTCGCGTCAAGTAATATTAAAATTATGTTTATAATAGCATGAATATGTCGTTTCAATAAACCTTTGTCTTGTGTTGAAATAAAAATTAATTCCATGCAACATCAAGCTACTTACTAATTGTAGAGCTTGACGCCAAGTTAGATCCAGTCTACATTGTTGATCCACTTCCTTCTATAGGGACCGAGCGTATTTGCAACTAGCGCCAGTAGTGGTGATAATTTGCACAATTGGCGTGATCATTTCAAATAGTGATATTGCATATTAGATTTTGTTTATTAGTATCACGTGCTTTTAACAATAAAAATCGGTACTCATGTGAATTGCTGTGTTGTTGGGTGTACAAATAATTATTTAAACACCGAAGGAGCTGTAAAATTTTATAGATTTCCCGCAAAAACACACGAAAAAAAGCGACGTGATCAATGGATAAAAAGTGTTCGCAGGAAAAACAATAAGTATATTCCATATTTTCCTCATTTACTGGTACAATTAAAGACATCCTAATTGTTTATTTTAGTGATAGAAAGTTTATGGCAACCAACAAAATGGACTCGAAAGCCTAAGGCCCCAGAAATTTAAAGTATTATAGGAAGGAAAAACCCTTGAAAAATCCATCGAAAAAAAGGGTGAATAATTGTACTTTTATTTTCTAAGGTGAGCCAATTTATGATTTTTTGACTTTTTTGCTTTTTTATTGGTTCAACTAGAAGATAGGTACATGTTTTATGAACACGCTCAAACCAAAATTTTTGATCTCAGATCGCTGTAACAGAAGCTAAAAATCCTGCCAATTGATGCCTTTTGCCGCGAGGGTCTAATCGGCCAAGATTAGTTACTCTATCCCCCCCGTTCTCTATGTTTGTTAGATTATGTAGGGTCAAATTCATATCATTGGCTGACAATTCGCGCTACCACATCGTCTGATTGGATCACGAAGCGGTTTAAAACATATATTCGGTTTTTCGATACATTTTGACAAAATGTACTCCAAAAAGAGTGAAATAAAATAAAAATCAAAAATTTTAAAAATCCCTGACTGTAAAAGCACCTTACTTTAAAAACTACTGTTCCCTTTAAAAAGGAAGAAATAAGTTTTTCTTCTTCACTCAACAACATAAACTCTCCGACACTTAACTCGAAAAATTAACTTATCATCCTCCGCCCCCCCCCCCTACAAAATTTAAACATTAATTTTGAAGTCAGGGGAAACGGAGATTTGTTCCACTTACGAAACCTGTTTATAAATTCCGTATTAAAAATTCTCCGTTTCCCCTGACTTCAAAATTAATAATGAAATTTTGTAGAGGCGGGGGAGGGGGGCGGACCATGATAAGTTAATTTTTCGAGTTAAGTGTCCGAGAGTTTATGTTGTTGAGTGAAGAAGAAATATAACATTAATTTTTGATTCAAGTATAATAAAAGTAACAGTAAAACTTGATATTAGGTACATAAAAAAACGCCAAAACACCAATTTCTAGAAAAAGTAGAAATGTGCCAGGTTTGAACGAGCTATCAAGCGAAAAGAAAATAAATTAGAATTAGTAGGACCTTGTGGATCTAAAGAACAAGTGAACATTAATTGTGCAGAAGAAGCTTAAAGAGATTTTTGTAGTCAAGTGAGTTTTCGAATTCATGTCGAAAGAAGTATAATACAGCGAATCAAAACCCATCATATTTTGCACAATATAAGCCACGATTTAATGCCTTACCTTGATGACATAGTCCGTTTGTGTTGTGCATTAGCTAACTTGCAACCACCAATTTATTCGACAACCTCCCTAAAATCTATAAACATTTCCAAGAGAGCTAAATTTGGTTTATATTTTATTAAATTTTAATTTGTCATGTAATTATGTTGTATTTTTTTACAAATAAAATGTAGCATGTTTTGAAAATAATTGCGTTTTAGTGTTAATACTAGATTCACAGCGAAATCATAATTAAATTGAACATTAACGATCTTTAACAATAATAATATATGTTTTGTGGCTATGACCTTCACGCCAAAAATGTTCAAAGTGTCCGCCTTAGGCGCCACTTTACGGTATTCGCTCGGTCCCTATTTGCTGGAACAAAGTTCTAAGGTAAAAATTATGATAAATATGAATATCAATTACGAGCTAAAGGGTACTAATAAATCTTATTATATGGATTTCGCAATCCTATACAATTAAATATTGTAAAAAAATTATTAATGATTAGTACCCTTTAGCTCGTAATTGATATTCATATTTATTGTATTTTCAAGAGCTAATAATTATAATTGGTAAAAATTATGATAATAAATGATAAATTAGTTAATTGCATCTGTCAGTTACCGACAAATTTAAAAAAATCTATCTACTTGAAATTTAGTTCAAAAGTATTTTAACAGTTATTTTTAATTTTAATAAAATAACTGTTGGAAACACTGTCTCCATTGATTTGATTGGTAACAGTTTTATGGCTATTTCGAGGTTATCTCACACCTTATGACGAATAACAAATTTCCTTTTTAAGTTACTCTTGCGTCTTTTTATAAAATCAATTTAAATTGTCTTACTATTCTACTTATCAGTCATGTCGAAACGTTTGCAACCGCCGTGGTTTCCTCCTCCGGAGCAAAATGTGCCGGTTTTGAAGTTATACAACAGTTTGACACGTCAAAAAGAACTTTTCAAACCTCAAGCCGATGGAAAAAAGGTAACTTGGTATAGTTGCGGTCCAACTGTTTATGATTCGTCTCATATGGGTCATGCTAGGTATGAAATACGATTCCGTTCGATGGTTCAGTTTATAAACGATTGTATCTTTTTAGGTCCTACATCACTTTCGATATCCTCAGGAGAGTTTTACGTGACTATTTTAGTTACGATATACTTTATGTTATGAATATTACCGATATCGATGATAAAATTATTAAGAGAGCTAGACAGAATTATTTATTTGAAAAGTACGTTGCCGAGAAACGTACATTGGAACAAGTATTAGATGATGCAAAGGAGGTGCTGGTAAAATTTGAAAACACAGCTTCGTCTACTCTAGATCAAGACAAGAAACGTATGTTAGTTAAACTGTTAACCAAGTAAGTCAATTTGATTACTAACTTGCACCATTCAGCATTGTAATAAATTCTTTTAGATTAACCGAAAGTGTAGAACATTTAAAAGAAGTTTTTAAAGGAGGAGATGGTAAATTAATCGATGAGGCTCAGAGTCAGTTGATTGCTGATGGAAAAGATCTTTTTTCTGAGTGGTTGGATTTCAAACAGGGTGCAAGTGTTACAGATAATGCCATATTCAGTTTGTTGCCCCGACACTTTGAACAAGAATTTCACAAGGATATGGATTCTTTAAACGTAAGTCTAAACATTTTGGGTTCTCAAAAAAATTCAGTCTTTATTTAATTAGGTGCTGCGACCAAACGTGCTAACGAGAGTCAGCGAGTACATTCCCGAAATAATCGCATATATAGAAAAAATTATTACCAATGGGTTTGGCTACGAAGCAAACGGTTCAGTGTATTTCGATGTAGCTGCTTTTGATAAAAATGAGAAACACTTTTATGCCAAGTTGGTTCCGGAGGCATACGGGGATACCAACAGTTTGCAGGAAGGAGAAGGGGACTTGACTACGATTGACCAACAAAATGAAAAACGTTCGCCAACAGATTTTGCATTGTGGAAGAGAAGTAAAGCTGGGGAGCCGGCGTGGGATTCTCCCTGGGGTCGCGGACGACCCGGATGGCATATCGAATGTTCTGCTATGGCATCAGCAATTTGCGGTCCAACTCTCGACATTCACACCGGTGGAGTGGATTTAAAGTTTCCTCATCACGATAACGAAATCGCCCAAAGTGAAGTAAATTTGTCGTAGCTTAAAAAAAGTATAGATTTTCTAAATTCAATTTTATTTCAGGCTTACTTTGAATCAAAAGAATGGGTCAAGTACTTTCTGCATTCAGGGCATTTAACAATTCAAGGATGCAAGATGTCGAAATCTTTAAAAAATTTTGTGACAATTCAACAAGCACTGGAGAAGTATTCTGCTCGACAGTTAAGGTTTGCATTTTTGTTACATTCTTGGAGAGATACTTTGGATTACAGCCAAAATACGATGGAGTGTGCAATTCAATACGAGAAATTATTTAACGTAAGGGTTTGGTTTTTCATTTTAACACCACTTGATTTTTTCTATTTTAGGAGTTCTTTTTAAATGTCAAAGATTTAACCAGAGACCCAAAAATAGCAAACAATCTGAATAAATGGAGCAAGTTGGAGTTGGACTTAAATCTGAAATTATCGGAAGCCGAAAAGCAAGTTCACATTGCTTTATGTGACAATATCGACACCAAATCTACCTTGGAAGCACTAAGAGAACTCGTAACGGCTAGTAATTTATACCTAAGGGGAAATCAGGAACCACATCTTAATTTATTAATAGAAATTGTAACATATGTAGCCAAAATTTTGACCATTTTCGGTACTATCAATGTTCAACCTCAAACTAGCTTTCAAACATTACAATCGTCGTCTGCAAATGTAAGCAAAGGTTGTTTTCTAATTTCATTATTTCATAGTTGAATTTTAGAACGAAGACACGATAATGCCGTATTTAAATATTATTGCCGAATTTAGAGAGAATATTCGAAATCAAGCACGCGTTTTAAATGCTACTGAAATATTGACCGAATGTGATAGGCTACGGGATGATGTGCTCCCCAATGTGGGCGTGCGGTTGGAAGACAAAGACGGTGGACGGAGTGCTATCAAGCTGGTGGACAAGGAAGTATTGTTAAAAGAAAAAGAAGCTAAAAAGTTGGCAGAGCTAGAAAAGGCGGCTGAAAAAGAGAGAAAGCGTGCGGAACTTGCAGCTCAGGCTGCCGAACGGGAGGCTCAGAAACGAATTCCACCTTCCGAGATGTTTAAAAAGGATACCGGAAAATATTCGAAATTTGATGAAAATGTAAGTGAACTCATGAAAGTTAAACATTGATTTTTAATTTACCAATTTTTTACAGGGGCTTCCAACTCACGACTTTGAAGGTAAAGACTTGAGCAAAGGGGTTATCAAAAAATTAGCGAAATTACAACAGGCACAGGAGAAAAAATATCAAGAATATTTAGCTTCGCAGCCATAGGTATTTTGAAATTATAACGCAATTTTTTTAAATAAAATTTCCAAATTTTCTATTAATATGTTTGTTCATCCAAAACTTCCTGTTATGTCTTAGGAAATCAATTTGAAATTCAATTTTGGGAGGGGGGCCTTATTCCGTAAATTTTTGTTCACAAGAAATAAATGAAAAATTCTATTTCAAGATGCGGTCTTCCGATGGGCTCTGACTCAGATGCTTTCTTCTCCGATGAAAGGAGTATGAAAACAGTACTTCCAAACCCTACCTTTTATTTAACAGCAGTCCTATGTAATCAGCATAGAGAGGGTCCTATTCATGAAAAAAACCTTTTGTTTTTTTTGTTGACAACCAATGTTTTGACAAGTAAAAATATGACATTTTCAAATTCACAGTTCAACTGGTATTTATTTTCAAAAAACTAAATTATGCATTGAATTCATTAACTCGAATAAAAAATCAGTTACGTTGAACTAAATTTACAAATTCATGGGTCAAAATGGTACAAAATTTAGAGAAAACTACAAAAATAACGAAAAACGTGGTTGGGAATTGTGTAACAATTACCTCATTGTTCGAAATTTGGACGAATCTGGAAAGGAAAAGGAACAACTTTCTCATCAAAACATAAAAATGAAATCAAGCAAAATTAAAAACCCTACGAGTTTTATGGAAAAAACCAAAAAGAAATATTTGAAAAAGAAACCCAAGTCAAAATTGATTTTGTTTGAAGTGAATCGGGAGGACATATCAAAATATTTTTATATATCAAAAAAAGAAGCAAATATTTCCGCCACCAGCTACAAAAATCAAAAAAGAAAATCTTTACTGAAGCGTAAATTAAAGCAAGAGAATCATTTCTGTTGTGACATTAAGTCCATTAAATCGGGCAGTTCTTCTATCTCCAGGCAATGGCCTTCGGAAATATCGTCCAAGATATCGACCATCAGAAAGTACTTGATGGAAAATAGCAGCTGTTCTCAATATTCCATGAGTATGACGACATCTGCACCCGAAACTACGACACTAACAAATACGCCATTTCACGCCACCGACCAAACTAGTCTTTCTTGGCCGTCTATAAAAAAATATTGCGATTTCGCACTGGCAAACTTGTTCGATCAGTCCAAGTCAAAATTGATGGACGATCAATTTGTAGAACCGAAATTGAATCTAAGGCATAATAATACAGTTCAAATAATTATGAATGTTAAGAATTTTTCCTCTTCGCACACCTTGTTTAAGATGCAGTCGAAAGATGCCGGAACGTCGAACCAGCACCTAAAATTACTACAGCAATTAAGTAAAGAATCAGAAAATACGTTAAACAGGTTGATAGAACTCGGAAAGAAATACAATTTGAAATCCGAATGCCCAAAAAGCTCGAGATTTAATTCGAACCGATCTTGTCAGACGCTCGAAGTGGCGATTTGTCTGGACCCTCTTGAAAAATTACCAGAACATGTTCAGATGGACGTGATTCCAAGAGTAGTCGACATAAAATCGATAATTGAGGAAGTTCCACAGAAACACGAAAGCGTGGTGAATACATTATGTGCGACTTCTTTTGAGAAATCCTCTTCGACAACTGACTTTTCAAAAATTTTGTGCGACATCGAAACTAAAAGTGAAAAAGAGGAATCATCTACCAACGCCTGTTCTTCAAAAACTACGATTACCGACGAACATATTTGGTCTTCCTTAAAAATGGAAACTCACGGTGGGAAACCGAAAAACGAAAAGAGGACTAGAAAAACAAAAATCGCAAATTCTGATAAATCACTCAAACGATTGCGTCACGACAGCGCTTTACAGTTTGAATCGGAAATCGTAATTTCAAAAGTGACGGAAAGGAAGAAAGTGAAACGTATGTCGTTACCACGCAAACGATCACAAAATGTGGTGGAGATTCATACGAAAAAAGATTACTTTGCGCTTGAAGCGACTTCATCGTGTTGCGATAAGACTTCGGACGATATTTCGGAAGTAAAAAAGTCCAAACACGTCAATTTTAAAGAAAACTCCGTAAATATGTTGGAAGTTAAAAAAAGAGAGAGCAACAGTCGTAGCGAACATAATTCAACCACTTACTTAATTGTGAATAAATTTGAAGAAGTTTTAAACAAAATGTTGCTGTTGATTACAAATAAAAGAGAAACTAGAGTGGTAGAAAAATCAACATCGGCCATTGATGCGTTTCCCTCCAAACAAGTTATAAGCAGGCCTTTGAAAAATTCCCCAAATAATTTAAAAATTCAGCCTCGGGAGTGTCGTTTCGTAAATCAGTGGGATTCGATTGCTACAAATTATTCAAACGCGTCGTTAGACGAGAACGAAAGTTCGACTTACTCGATTTCGGGATGGAACAACGAATCGCGACACGGTATCGATATACCCTACAAAGGCTGGGACTCCCCGTCCCGGAATCAAACTTTAGCACGCAAGAGTGAGATTAGTGAAAGTTCACAAAAAAATGAATCATCCCGATCTATGCTGCTACCTAATCCTGTCCTTGCAAAAGAATGCCTAAGCGAGTTTATGCGAACTTTGGATAATGATCATTTAAATGTGAAGAAAAAAAATTCGAATCAATGTTTTTCCTGCAGTTTTCAAACCGTAGCTTTCGTCGCCATACTTTATTTAACGCTTTTGCAATTTATTTTAACTTTCACTGTAAATTATTTTAGTTCTTTTGGTAAATAACAATTTTGTATTTTGAGTTTTTCATTGTCATCGTTTGCGATGTCAAGGCTTTTGAAATAATTGAAGTGCCAAACGAAAATTGACAGTTAAAATGATAAATTAAATTTTTAGTTCGATGATTCAAAAACATAATATTCGACTCGTTTACGCGCATGGGGCATGCTGTTTCAAAAACAGCGGAGGAAAATGAAGAACTTGATCAATCCGAAGAGGCTAACGAGGAAGAATTTTCATCAAATGAAACTGTAAACACATTTGCCGATTCAACATTATTTGACGATGCTGCAAATTGCAAAATATCCAATTTGCAGCCACCGCTCACCCAAGCAGCAAGTTTGGAAGAGGAAACTTCGCAACCGAACGTTATTCCTGCACCCACACCATGCAGTGAAGTTCTTATTGGAAACAAACAACACAAGCAAGTCATACAGACTTTTATGGATAAATTTAAAAACAAATTCCTGAAGATCGATAATATACTGCACTCGAAAGCTGAAACATCGGACGACGTAAATGCAACGGAGAGCTTTGCACAGAACATATCGGTACCAGTTCCGAAAAAATCTAAGCGGAAGAAGTTACAGCCCGTAAGTGATCCTGGGTTGGAAGAGCCAAATGAAGCAAAAATCACAAAACAAAAAAGTTTTGAAGTCAAAGGGGTTGGACAAGATCCCTCGATGCAGCTGGAAATTTTTGTAGACGCTAAAGGAAGCTTAAAAGTTGATTTAACCGATGGTAAAAAAATAGACAAATTAAGACGTACAGGGAAGAAAATCGTTTCGGAAAATACAGAAATTCAATTAAATTCCAATATTTTGGCAAAAATCGAAAACGTAAAAGATAAACGTCCAAAAAATAAACGGAAGCTTTTTTGTAAAAATATAGAAAATTTGGGCATAAAAAAAGAGCAAGAAGTAATATTACTTCAAAATCACAAATCCAAAGAAAATCCAGACAAAGTTGCCTGCAAGGGTTTTCGGAAACAGTTTTTTGGGAACAAATACGATGAGGATATAATTTCGCTGGAAAATTTAATGCTGATGCCGAAAGGAAACGAATTTGGAAAAAAGTGCAAAAGCAGTAAAATTATTAAATTTGAAGGGCTTCAAATTGCCACGCCGAAAGCTGCCGTTGACGAAAACGAAATAAAACCAAAGTTGGAAGTTATTAATACGAAACACGTAAGCAAGGTTTTGCTAAAGAATAAATCTATAGAGGATGAATTTCCAATTCACAAAGTGTTAATTCGTGCATGCTCAAAAGGAAACCACATAAAATTTGACAATCCTTTTAGTATGTTCGATATGATTATTCCTGAACAACTAAAGGCAAATTCGAATAACTACAAGAATAGTTCAGTATCTCTCAGTTCGTACACGTCACAAGCAACAGAGAATGACGTCTCGGATATTGACGAAATTCATTCTTCGTATGCAACTTCCTCGAGTATTCCAAAAACTTTTAACTTAGAGAATGAAGCTGATACAGATTTTTGCAGTAGTAGTGAAATGAGTGACAACTCAAACTTAACAAAAATGTCTTTGCAACGCATGCAAGGATTAACTTCGTTTTCGGTTAACGATCCCAACGAGTTAGAATGTTTCTATGCCCTTCAAAAAATCTCGAATCCAAGTGCAAAATTAACTTTTTTAATGGAGCTCAAACACAAAAGAAAATTTAAAACTTTGGAAGAGCTGTATCAGAAACCTATCCAAATGATTAATTTTTTATACAGAGGCGAATTATTTGAACCCAACGAATTAGAACCAGTCGACAGCTTCATCAGTTACGAAGAAATATTGAACTCGATAGTTAGCGGAATTTAAACAATTTTTAAAATTGGGTTTCCAGTTCCAAACCACCCTAATATGTTTTTATTTTACTAGCTTTTGTGTATAAACCTATAACAAAATTCTCCTAAAAAATGTGATATAATAGCCCGTTACCTTTAAAAAATTGTATCTTTGTACAGTCTCCAACTTGTCGGAACATTTGGGGCACATAGGTTCCCTTTTTGGGATGATCCCCCAACTGCTGCAGAGTTTCTAACAAATATTTTTTAAGCCTTCTCCTCAATAAATCTTCTAGAACGGAAAAACTGTTATTTCTTTACAAGAATATTTGAAAATGCAAAAAAATTTGAATATTCTAGGTTAGAAACACCGGTAAACAAATTAATATACAGTGGCGTACATGTGAAATTATTTTGGAGAACACGAAAAGAACAAATCTAACTAAAATATGCGCATTTAAAAATATGTAAACTGAAAACTACATTTTGCTACGAAATTTAAACATTTGCACTGTACACTTGCGAAAAATGCCAAGTTTACCTAGTACTTTCTGTGGCGTCAATAACACAATTGGAAGCCAAAACAGGATCCATTCCTATTGCCTTCTTTAAAATATCGAAGACTTTCTTAAAAAATTTTCTTTTTTTAAACAAAGCTGGATTTTAAATGGGGCGCGGTTGTGGAAATACCAACATAACCCTAAAATGAGCGAATTAACCTAACTTGTTGTGATGCACTAGAACATGTGTTTGGTGAAAGTAGGTAAATCGGATTGATAATCAAAATATAATTAACAATCAAGGTGAGTTTGCACTTAACGGAGTTAATTTTTACTTAAATATCGATTCAAACATTGCCACGGTTCTTCGTTAGCTTCTATTTCCGCCTATCAACAGGAACAGGAAACGTGTTAACAAAATGGTTATTTTCCTGTTGCTAAAACTTGAAAAAGGAATTTCAAATATGAAATTTTTAATTCGTCCCCCAATTTTTCCGTTTTGTAAAGGTTTATTTAACAAAATGTGAACTTTTAGGAGTTGAATATGGAAGAGGAGCTCCAAGTGGACGTAATTGAATCTTTTGATACAGTCTCTAATTTTATTTTACCTGATGGTTTTAATTATGAAGATTTAGATGGTGCTCAGTTCGTTCCCGTAAGTTGTTTTGATTTAAATGAAAAAAATTATTTTTAATTAAGACAAATTAGGTTAATTTGAATGAAGAGCTACCTACATCCTCATCCATAACAGACTTGGGGAAGCAGTTACTTAAAGCGTCTGTGGAGGGTCGAGTCGAAGACATTAAATTGCTTATGCAAAAAGGAGCACCGTTTACTGCAGATTGGGTAAAAAAAACTGCTTCTTAACTGGAAACTTTGTTTTATTTTTAAAATTATAGTTGGGAACAAGTCCGTTACATTTTGCGGCTCAAAACAATCACCTGGAGGTTTGTGAGATATTACTGAGGGCCGGAATTTCTAAAGATGCCAGGACGAAAGTCGATAGGACGCCTCTTCACATGGCCGTCTACGAAGGCCACTTGGAAATCGTCAAGTGTCTTCTTGACAACAAAGCCGACTTGCATTGCACCGATATGGTTAGTGAAACCGCTTTTCACCTCATTGTTTTTTAAATTGCACACTTGTAGTTGAATATGACGCCTTTGCATTGGGCGGCGCAAATGGGCCACCTTGAAATTGTACAATTGTTGCTCGATCATGGTGCACAAACAGACGTGATAAATAAGTTTAATTTAACGGCGAGTAACATAGCAAACGAGATACAACGACCGGACATAGCGTCGCTGCTAGACGAGGTGCAGACACGAGAAGCGGAACAATCGCCCAACGAAAAAGAAGCTGTAAATTTAACCGCTGAAGTGGAAGGTAGTAACGACTCTTCGTTAGTGTACCCCCCTGTTGAAGTAAGTCACACCGAACCAAATTCTCCCATTCCTTTGGGTAAGCAAGATTTAATTTTGAAAAATTTGTGGGTAACTTTATTTTTTTTAGAAACTGTTTTGGAAGAGATTGACAGTGAAAATTCTATCGATCCCGAAAGTCTACACATAACTCCCGAAGGTATAAAAATATTTATTTAAAAGGAAATTTATTTTGTATATCTACAAATGTCGGGCATTAGACTAATTTTTAGTTTACCTAATGAATGTTTAGGTAAAGTGGTAACATTTTCAGAATTGGTAGAACGAAACTACTTCTTTAACACGCAGCCCGAAGTCCAAATGCCTCCTATTGAAGATGAAGTTAATAATTGTAAATTTTCCGAATCGATGAAGATTTTACAACAACATGGAATCACCATGCTTCCAGCAGACGACACAAATATTTTATCTTCTATCCTAGAAAGTGGACGATCCGTTTCGTTAACTGGTAAATATAGTTTTATTTTTTGTATTTGCATATAAGGTTTTATAAATTTAAAGCAGAAATTAATTGCATGTTAATAAACTCCTACTAATGAAGCTAGCAGCTATTTAACTTTTTGTTTTTAATTTTAGAAGTTGGAAAGCAAGTTTTGAATTCGACAAAACCACTGGATAATACGACCAACGGAATAAATAAAGTAACGAAGATTAAAACACTTACGGTTCCGCTGAAGAACAAAAAAGTTGTTAAAGTTATTCCGAAACAGTACATTGTAGCGATAAACGAGGACGGTGTGCTGAAACCTGTAAAAGACAAATTTATTACAGATTCGACTGGGAGACCGACTACCAAACGAATCGTGATGAAAAAAAATAAGACTGTACCTTTAGCTTTTAATTCAAATGTACTTCCGTTAATGAAAGTCGTAAAACTTTTACTTTAGCCTGTTTGTTTTAGATTGTAAAAATTCCTAAACAAGAAAACGTGATTGAAATGGAAAACTTAAAAAAGGAGTTGAGCGAGGCGCGAAGGATTATTGAAGAGTATAAACAAAAGTATTTATTGAAAGTTGCCGAGGCGGATAAGTACAAGAAGTTATTATTTTTATATAAAAAACAGGGTATGCGATGAGTTGTTGATGGATGAATTAATTTTTGTTACCCACTCGATGATGTCAATTGTTTGTATTTAATTTTTTTTAATCTGATTCGTTAATTTTGTAAGTGGACAATATTGCTTGTGTATTTATAGATTATCATTTTGTACATAAAATAAACATAGTTTTATAATGTTGTTATTATCGTTATTTATATTAAATACGTACATTTTTAATTGTTGTGCTTTTTCATTCCAACTTTTACAAACGCACTGGATTTTCGAATTCAAATGGTTGCCCACTTGCACTGCAGTTTTAAGCTTATTGTACCCCACGTTCCAAGTTTTACTCCATCAGCTTTGTTTCATGAATTTCCTCGGTTGCCGGATATGCCCAACCGAGGTATCTACATCTGGGATCCTAAGAATTCTTAATTTATATTTTAGAATTTCTTTTGATTTCCTCAGATTTTTCATCACTTATACACCAGTGACCCCTCTCAATTCGTACATTTCTTTTCGAGGTTTCTAAAATAAGCCTTTTATTGCAATAATTTAACAGAACCAAATTAGTAAATTAATTATTGGTTTTGATCAATTTTGAAAATTTTTTTTTCTGTGATTTTGATCATATTCAAAATTTTTAGCGCCATCTAACATTTGCGATATAGTAAAACGACACTAGTGACGTATGACAGATCACAGAATTACAGTTTCAGAAGTTATAAGATTTTTGAATTGTTCGTATAGTTGAGGTTAGGTTCGATTTTTTGTACAAATTTTTGTTTTTTGTGTTCTTATGACGTTCTGCTTCTTGAAAACTTATCAAACCTTATTAAAATATTAAGTTTTTATTTTGTATGGCAACTGAAAATCTCCAGATAATGTCCTTTTTGGTCTGATTATGCTATCATATAATACATTTGCTATCCGTACATTTTAAATTTACCACTGACGCACATAAATGGATTAACGAGATATATTTAATAAAATATTACCATGTTACAGGAGTTTTCAAGGTGAGTTCTAATCTAAGAAAAACAACCATATGGTACTTGGAATCTCGTTTAGCTATTCATGCGCGTCACTGGTAGACAGAATCAAAAAGATTCGGATTTTGCATTACGAGTTGGAAGAAAAGTAAATTACTGAACGAGCATACAGATTTGTAATGTCAAAGAGTTCAGTAAGCTGTTTTCACTAGGTAGTGCAGTTTTTTCCATTAGGATAGTCATCCTAAAGCCAATTGAATTGGTCGGCATTAAATTATGAAAATTTATAAGCAATTTAAACTAATTATTAACATAAATATAATACTACAGTTGTTTATTTTTAGAACAAAACGACCATTGTGAGAAGTATTCCACTACACCATGAAAAAGCAGAAGAACTATCTCCAGGTTTTAACCGATCTTCAAAAGACAGTTGTAGAAGGCAGCGTTGATGACTTGCATAAATACAATAATTTAATAATTGACTACACAAATAATACAAATCGAGCAACTTTCAGAGAACATTATAATAATTCTAGCAATCCTGTCAAAAATACCAATTTAGTTATCCTTAGTTGTAAACATAACAAAGCGAAAATTCTCAAGTATTTGTTTGGCAAGGGTAAAGCAATTTTAAATAATTTATCTCTGGTTATCGGAAGAACATCTATATTACCCGACGATGAAGACGAAACCTGCCACAATGCGTTTTATTATGCCGTACAATCGAGTAACATTGAGCTGCTTAATATATTAATTAATAAATGGCCCGATAATTATTTTGCTGCCCATTTAGAAGAATTGGATGAAATTCTTTCGAGAGCTTATGAAGAATTAAAATTCAAAAATGTACCGTTGTCAGACGAAATGGAAATTTTTGTTGAAAATAAGTTAATAAACCTTCGGTTCTTCTCTAATACTTCCGGACAGGATCAAAATTTTAGAATCGATCTTAATAATATCAAGGAACGAATTGACTTACTGTTTCAAAACATTAGCTTTCTAAAGACAAATTATTCCAACAACGAAGAAGTGGATAAAAAGTTTTTATTTGCCGCCAAAACTATTGCACAAAATATTTATACATTAAAACGGCAGTTGAAGTCAACCTACGATAGATTACCATGGGAAGAAATTGAATTTTTTTTAGTCAGTTTTGTTTCTTCTTACACAAGACAACAAGAGATTAATCTGTTTTATCGTGCTACATTGAATAAAAGTAAAATGCTAAACTACTTGGAAGATTTTGCAAAGATACTCGAAGGAAAAATGGGTATAATCAAAAGTAAGTAATAAAAGTAAAAAAATATTAATTATCAATAAGTTAAAAATTTATGTATTTAGATATAGGTAAACTTACGGAGCTCCCGAACTTGACACGAGATCAAGTTGTTGCAAAGATTATCAACGGACATCCGCCATTTGCAGAGTTATATAAGGATTATCGACAAATGAGGGACATCTATTCTTTAGAAAAAATAAGTGGTTATATACAGTTGGCATTATCCGCCCATCCTAAAGAGCGGGAGGGGCAGTTAATTATTACAAGAGTTCTACAGGTTATCGGCGAATATTTAAAAAACACCCTCGAATCTCCTAACTTATCTAACACCACAAGCGAGCTTTTTCTTCGGTCGCTACCGAAGAACGCCAGGGAAATCATTGTAGATTTACGTAATTCGCTATCGCATACTTATTCGTTATCCAAGAGAATGGAGATTGAAGAAAATGCAGATGTTAATTTCTTTATTAATGTTCAAAACGACATCAAAAAGGTTGGCGATGTGGTTACCAATATTCTCTATAACAATAAAATCAAAACAATCAGAATTCTACTCCAAATCATTATCGATAATGAAAATTTAGATGAAATAAAAGAGATTGCCGAAATGCTTAGCACTATCGAATTGGACGAAGCAAATTCTGGAAATTTTAAAATGAAGGAACATGAGAAACTCGAAAAACTTTTTAAAAAATTAAGCGACAATATAGCTGAAAAAACAAATTGTGAGAAGGAGCTGTTTAAAAAAATTCAAGACATACTTGATTGTGCAGAAATGCCATTAAAAACTGTGAAAACTGATTATAAAGCAGGTTTTGCCATGCTAAAGGGTTTAAGTAGACTAATTACCTTAGATGACAACAACGCTCTTAAAGGAATTAAATTCTTTGCCAATCAGACATTAAATAATTTTATTCCAAAAATAGAACCTCGTAATCTTGAAGAAATTGCCAACTTGGCATTGAAAATATCTCGTAGTGTTGAATTGAGAATGCCACCGGAAGAATTTGGCGAAATAACCTTTCTAGTTTACGAAATATGTTGTATTGTTGAATTTGAAACGGACAACATCAAGTGGATCGAGGAATTGAGGGAAAAGTTTAACGAAAAGAGTTCTTCTATTCTTGCACATAAACAAAGAAAGACTAACAACGTTACACAAGAGAAATATAACAATCAACTTGAACGAAAGTTAACCGAATTGAAGAGGATTTTAAGTAAAAACTCATTGAACGGCTCTGTAATTGAAAAGTTACCGTTTTATAAGAACGATAAAAAATTACAAGCAATCGTAGAAATGCTTGTCCTAGACATAATGTCAATATTAGGTAGCTCCAAGCGTTACTTGGAAAATAACGTACTATTTCTAGACGATAACACTCCATTACTGACCGGAAAATGTTTACGCAATCATTTAGCACACGATAGTGCACTAGTCGATGTGTTATTATCTGATCCTTCGATTGCAGTTATTTTGAACGCGAAAAAACTTACTGAAGAAACTTTAGTGCAAGATAAAAAGATAGGCAAGTTAGTAAGCGACGATCCTTTTAAATTAAGAGCCAATTACGATCGAGGCATGGCTATCATTACAAATCAGGAAAAAATGTTTGCTGCTGCGGAAGACGGAAATTTAGAGACTTTAAAAGATTGTTTCAAAATGGGAGGAGATATTCATGCTAGAAGTGTTAACTCTTGGACCACTTTACATTTTGCTGCTAAAGGACCCAGTTTAAAAGTTGTACAATTTATTATCGATCAAAATTTAGACGTTCAAGTTACGAATAATAAAGGAGAAAACTCGTTGCATGTGGCCGCTGCACACGGACGGCAAAATATTGTCGAATTTTTTATAAAAGAAGCAGGCTTGTATGTCCATAATAAAAATAATATAGAGAAAACGCCGTTACATATTGCCGCCCAAAATGGTCACAAGAAGACTGTTGAACTTCTACTGAGATATAAAGCGAACACTACTATTCAAGATAGAAATGGATTTTCACCTTTACACTATGCGGTTAGGAATAATCATGTCGATGTTGCTAAGATTCTTCTGGAAAAAGATGTAAATGTTGATATTAATGAAGTTTCGGGTGGCTATACTCCGTTGCATCTAGCTGCCGAGGGTGGTCATGTAAAATTGGTAAATTTCCTACTTCAAAATAACGCCGATGTGAACGCTAAATCTGATCAAAATTGGACACCCTTACATGCATCGGCATACAGTGGCAATCAGGAAATAGCAAAAGCTTTAATCTTAAAGGGAGCTTCTGTAAACACTAGAGTTATAAATAATGGTTATACACCGTTACATTATGCAGTAGAAGCTGGTCACGAGAAAGTAGCTAATGTTCTATTACAACACGGAGCTAATGTTAATGCTGTTGCCGACAAAAACTATAATAATGTATGTTTACATTATGCGGCAAAGGATGGGTATGCAGATATTGTTAAAACTCTACTGAAAAATGGAGCAGACGCCAATGTTCCCACAGTTGATCGCGTAACTCCTCTACATTTTGCAGTCCGGGGTAGGCATTTGGAAATAGTTGTAGATCTTCTCGAACACGGGGTGGACGTTCACGCTAAAGATATAAATTACTATACGGCATTACACTTTGCTGCAATAAGCGGTGATAAGGAAATTGCTGAACTATTAATAAAAAATGGAGCCGAGATTGATGCCAAAATGGAAGGCAATTTAACGCCTTTACATTTGGCTGCCCAGAAAGGTAACAAAGATGTTGCCGAACTGTTGATAACAAACAATGCCAAAATTAACGCTCAAGAAATTAAAGGAGGTACACCAATTCATGAAGCTGCATTACATGGTAGCCGGGATATTATTGATGTCTTCATAAAAAATAAAGCAAATGTGAATGCCAAATCTTGTGATGGTACAACACCGTTGCATGCAGCCGCTAAAAATGGTAATGCGGAATCCGTTGTTTTTCTAATAAAAAATAATGCCAAAGTTAATACCGTAACCAATCTTGGTGTCACACCGTTACAATTGGCAGTTATGTATGGCCACAAAGATGTAGTTAACGTTTTAATAAACAATCATGCAGAAATTAATGTAAGTGATATTACGGGTCTTAATCCATTATATGCAGCAGTGGAAATGAAGTATAAAGATATTATTGAAATTTTGATAGCAAATGGAGCCGATGTTAATATCAGGAGTAAAAATACATCTCCGTTGCTCTGTGCTGTTAGATATAATCTCAAGGAAATTGTTGAAATTCTTATTGCAAATGGAGCCGATGTAGATGTAGATGGCGGTGAAGCTTTGTCACTAGCAGTTCTTGCCGGATCTACGGATATTGTAGAAATTTTATTAGAAAATGGAGCCCGTTTTAATACGAAACATTCTGACAATTTAACGTTGTTACATTTGGCTGCTACAGCAGGTCATAAGAAATTAGTGAAAGCTCTGCTAGCGAGAGGTGCTAATGTCGATGACGTAGCTGTTAAAAATGTAACGCCTTTATATCTTGCAGCACAAATGGGTTATGAGGATGTCGTGGAGATACTAATATCCGCTGGAGCTAACGTCAATGTTAAATGTGAAGAAGATTTTACACCTTTACATAAAGCAGCAACATGTGGTCACGAAAATGTTGTTAAAGTTTTACTAGAAAATAAAGCAAACATTAATGCTATGGATGCAACTAATAAAAAACCAATAGAATTAGCACTGATGTGTGGCCGTTTAAAAGTAGTTAAAATGTTATTGCAATACCAGAATGATGATATCGATGCTAAAGGTTATCTCGATAGAACGTTACTGCATACTGCTTCGTGGGGAAATAATTTGGAGGTAATAAAATATCTTGTAGATGAAGGCTACGACGTTAATGCTAGAGATGCCTTCGATTACAAGCCCATACACATTGCAGTCATAAGTGGTCATAAAGATACCGTCGAGTTTTTCATTAGTAAGGGTTTAAGTATTAACGATACCAGTGGTCCAGAAAATCGGACATTACTTCACTTGGCCACATTAAAAAATCATTTAGAAGTTGTCAAGTACTTGGTTGCGCAAGGTGCCGACGTTAATCCTAAAGATGTCGATGGCTTAACTCCCATACACGATGCCGCCAGTTGTGCTTATACAGACATTGTTAAAGTGTTATTAAAGAATGGTGCAGTTTACAACGGCGAAGACAATTTGAATATAACACCTTTACAAATGAGTGAGGAAAATGCTGTTGCCGATTTGTTGAAATTAACTGAAAAATTATTTGACGCTGTTAAATGTAATAAATACACCGAAGTTGAGAATTGCATTAAAGCAGGAGCTTTCATTAATGTTAAAGATGCCGATGGTGCTACCCCGTTACATTATGCAACTTGGAAAGGCTTCGGTGAAATTACCCATCTTCTATTGAAACATAAAGCAAATCCAAATGCAGTTGGAAATCGCGGATGGACTCCTCTACATTATGCTGCCAAATTCTCACACCTCCACATTGTGAAAGATCTTCTGTGTAATTATGCAATATATAATCCGCTTTCTGAAAATAATAAAATTCCATCCGATTTTGCCGAAGATAAAGATATAACTAGCTTATTTAAATTGGTGAGCGAATCGTTTAGGAACATCAAAAACAATAATTCTCCACTTGTTCATAATCTCAACAAACTCAAAGATATTGATACAGTAAAAGCAATAATGCGTGCTTGTAATAGAGACAATCAAACTTTAATTGTTGCTGCAATGCACAGTAACTTCTCTAAAGTCGAACAGTTAAAACAGATCTTACAAAATGATGTATCATCCCAGATCGATGCGGCTTTAATGATCTGCAACACAGGCAATTATCAAGAAGCGTTAAATATTTTCCAAAGAGCGTTTGAAAAAAGAAAAGAAATACTAGGATCGGATAATCCGGGCACTTTGGATATTCAGACGTACGTAGCTAAAATAATATATAAACTGGGGGCTTTCCAAGACGCTTTAGTTATATTGGAAGAAATTTTACAGAAACGACAAAAAATACTGGGTTTAAACCATGCAGATACTTTGGCTACGAGAAGTTTCATTGCTTTAGCGTTTCATAGATTGGGAAGAAATGAAGAAGCTCATAATATTTATCAAGAAGTTTATGAGAAACAAAAAAAAATGCTAGGACTAAATCATACGGATACCTTAGATACTCGTTTCCACATGGCAATGGTTTTACATATCCAAGGAAAATTTGAAGAAGCAATAAACAACTATACAGCAGTGTACGAAAGGAGAAGAAAAACGTTAGGCGATAACGACCCGGTCGTTGTGCTTGCTCAAAATAATATAGCAATGGTACTCTCCGACCAAGGTAATTACGAAAAGGCATTGAAATTGTTTAAAGAAGTTTACGAGAGGAAGAAGAGTTTTTTAACTGTTGATCATCCGGATACTTTGAGAACCTTACAAAACATTGCTTCTGTTTACTTTAATCAAAATAAATATTATAAAGCTTTGAAAGCTTATCAAGAGGTTTTAAATTTTCAACAAAACGCTTTGGGACCAAATCACTTTGATTCGTTGAATACTCAATTTAACATTGCAAATGTACTTTTTGCTCAACAGAAATGGATCGGCGCTCTGAAAATTTATAGAGAATATTTGAATCCAATGAAAAGAGTTTTTGGAGAAAATCATCCCAATGTTTTGAATATTATAAAGCGCATAGAAGTTATTCATATGAGATTTAAGTTGGATGGCACCGATCTATCGAGAATTCTTCAGCATTTGCAAGAAAATATTAACACTGCCGCTAGTAATGGTGATGTTCATACCGTTGAGCGTCTATTAGAAGGTGGAGCTGATGCCAACGATCAAGATATCGAAGGAAGAACACCTTTACATTATGCCGTTAGCAATGGGCACATGTGTGTTGTGAAAATTTTGCTAAAAAGCGAAGCCGATGTTACTCAGGTGACTAAGAAAGGAAATACACCATTACATACTGCGAGTTCGAAAGATAATAAAGAAATTGTCGAAGTTTTGCTGCAAAGTGTAAGCCATGATAAGTTAAACGACTTTATTAATGCTAAAACCACTGCCGGTGGTTCTACGGCTCTTCACGTAGCGGCCAATAATGGATTTGTGGATGTAACCAAGTTATTATTAAAACGAGGTGCAATTTATGATCTTAAGAATAATAAATGTAAAACACCGCTGGATCTTTCTAAGGAAGAAAATATTGTTAATTTATTGGTACTAACGGAAAAATTGTTTGAAGGTGCAGCAAATGGCAATGTTGAAATTATGGACAAGTTAAAAGCATTAGAACCCGATGAGTTTGGAGCTGTAACCAATGCTCGTAATAATCAAGGTAATACTTTAGTGCAAGTTGCTATAGCTAATAAGCACAGGAATATTGCAAGTAAATTGTTAGGAATGCTAAAAGAGCGAAATCAAAATTAGAAAGTGGATTTTGGAATTATACTGTTTTTTTTCTTACTTTTGTATTCTTTTCATGTTGTTTATTTGTAACAAAACTACTTTACGATGTTAATTAAAAGTAAATATTTAAAAAATATATTTGTTTTATTATATTATAATATAACCAAACGAAAATTTAGTTAATCCAAATGAACCTCTTCATTCGTCAGCATCAAAAATATTGTTACAAAAATGTTAGTGCAATATTAGTTAGTAATAAACAAAATTAGTGCCATATCGACACTCCCTGCGAAGACTACAGTAACTCAGTTTTACGGTTTTAAAAACAACGCAATTCAATTCAACTTTTACTATAAATCACAGAATTGTATAATTTGTAAAGATACAGTTTTTGATTTAATATTTAGAACAAATTTCAGTATACCTACATTGTAATTTTTTTTGAAATCGTGATAATTTATAACAGTATTTTTAGTAAAGTCAAAAAAATTGCTCTTTCGAGTTACTATAGTCTTCGAAGGGAGCGTCGATATAATCGTAGCCAATCCATCAGAAAGTCTGGCCATGGCCTATTTTACCCATAAGGTCTGTTCGTTTGCTTGCACTAACTTGAACCGAGCAAGTTAGTGCAAACAAAGGCGTTCGTTGCCTGCTCGGTTCAAGTTAGTGCAAGCAAACGAACAGACCTATGGATATGAGAGAGTTAGGCACATTAGACACGTGCCTAGGGCCCAATGCCCAGAGGGGCCAGAAAAGAGAACAAAATCATAAAATAAAAATTAACTACTGATAAAATAAACCAAAAATTGAGCCTTCGATGGTTCGATGCTATTAAATTACACTCGAATATAAGGGGCCCGAAAATTTGCTAGGGCCTAGAGCCCAACTCAGTTAAAAATAGGCCCTGAGTCTGGCGACGCCACTGGCCACGTATTCGCGCTTTATTTTTCAAGGTTTTCAAAATACAACCTGCAAATGCTGCAATGTTCAAAACTCTGAAAAATTTTCAGCGCCACCTAACCATGGATGGTAGCGAAACACCAACAGTTTGATAAAAAATTCAGTATCCAACAGTTTGCGTAGAAGAATTATTGCAGAAATTGTGATTGTTTATAAGATTTTCTTATTTGTGAAATTTGGGTGAAAATACATCAACTATTCTGAAGAAATTTGTTTTGAGGTAAAAAATGTTTAATTTTTAATGTACGATTTCTCTTCCCTCACTTCTGGATCCTCATTGAAAAGTCTGGGTATGAAAAACTTTCAATGTTGATCATAGAAAATCGGGAAATTTTTTAATTTTAAATGAAAATTGGTCAGGTTAAATATTGAGATCGGAAAAATTATAATATAGCTTCTGTTTTATGTATTTTACTTGCAGAATTTTACAAAAATTACGCAATCACTAGTTTCCGTCAATCTGGAAAATCTGGGGTTTTCGCAAACACGGAGAGGATTTTGATTTACTCGTTGATTAATCGTGTAAAATGAAAATTAGCGTTTGGGAACCACCCAATGTCAAAAGATTGAAATGTTTTCAGTTTTTTAATTTAGAAACAAAAATTAATTTTTTTTATTTTTCGTGAAAAATTCAATAGTACAGCTATTTTGGATTTTATAGGATAATGCTGTTATTGCACCAATGCGATTCGATTCTCACTATTTCAATATAATAAAAAAATCATGTCTGTAAATTCCGAATATTATTATAAAATTTGCAGGAATTCAGCAAATTGTCCTTATCTTCTGATAAGGTCCGCTTGCATATTATGCAAGCGACTATATTTTTATGGTGTGGGAAGCTGGCATAGGAAACTGTAAATTATTATGTTGATGTATTATGAAATTAATGCAACCGCATTTCCAAATAAGTTATACATAGGTAAATAAAATCAGCTTAGTAAGCCAAAAACCTGAAGAGAAAGAAATCCTCTAAATACTGATCTCGGAAACGGTGCAAAAAAATTAAAATATTAATAAGCATTTTTCTTGTAAATTTTATTTTCTACAATTTTGTTCCTATACTTTTTTCTATTTTATTATTGTATAAAAAAGCGGCTTCAAATGTTCAATTTACATTGGTAACATAAGAGTGTCTGAGTGCCATTGGCGTAACAAGGATTTCAGTTTGTACGGGGTGGAATTACATATCATGTTATATTAAAAAAATTTTAAAATACTGATGAAAACTTAAAATAACAAGAGTATAGGCAGATGCGGTCATATTCCTAATTTCTGGGAAGGGAGCGGGGGGGGGGGGGATTTCTGAAAAATTAACCAAAATATTTAAAAATATGTAGGTAGTATCATCAGAAAGGACATCGGTACAAAATATTATAATTTTTTTGGTTTATTCAAAATAAACTTTATTACATTTTACATTTCTAATGAGTAAATCAATGTTCTGTAGAATTCTGGAAATAAAAGACATATAATTTGAATTAACAATTAAATACCTTCTCAATCTAATACTGCAATGCTTTTATAATTTTTTTTAATAACAAAACTAAATAAATGTAATTATTTTCAGCAACTCTGAAATGAAAAAGCAAAATCCGAAGAACTATTCTGTGATTCTAACTGGGCTTGAAACGGCTATATCTGAGGGCAATATTGATAGATTTAAGAAATTATGTGATTCGGTAAACGATTCAAGTACTACTGGGAAAAATCAAGTAACTTTGAAAAATGATTATGATAGTGCTACCAACCCTATCAGAAATACTAACTTGGTCATCCTGGCCTGTAAACATAATAAAGTAAAAATTTTAAAGTACCTATTTAACAGTGGAATACTGAATAATTTATCCATTGCCATAAAGAGAACTAACATATTACCTGCCGACGAAGATGAATCACGCCATAATGCATTTTATTATGCTATACGTTCGGGCAACATTGAACTTCTGGATTTGCTCATTAAAAACTGGCCCGATAATTATTTTGCTACTCGTTTAGAAGAGTTGGACGAAATTCTTTCAAGAGCTTATGAAGAGTTAAAGTTGAAACATGTATTATTGTCGGAAAGGATGGAAATTTTTGTCGAAAAGGAGTTAATAAACCTGCGCTTCTTCGTTGAAGCTTCTGTGACACATGATCATAGTTTTGGAAGTGATTTTAATAATACCAAAGAACGAATAGAATTTTTTCTTCAAAACATTGGCTTTCTGAAGACGGAATATTCCAGCAAGAAAGAGGTGGACGAACAGTTTTTGTTTGTAGCCAAGTCTATTGCACAAAATATTCACATAGTAAAGCGACAGTTGAAATCAACCTACGATAGAATACCTTGGGAAGAAATAGAGTTTTGCTTAGTCGCTTTTATTTCTTCTCATAAAAAACGAGAAGAAATTAATCTATTTTTTCGAGCTACAATGAATAAAAGTAAAATACTAAACCACTTGGAACATTTTGCAAAGAAACTTCTGGACGAAATGGATATCATAAAAGGTAGGAATAACTATTTATAAAATACTAGCAGGTCAGGCGGCCTACAGGCCGCCATGACCTTCTAATATTTGAATGACCTGGAAACTCCTTTTTGCACAGGATCATTTATTATAATTAATTTCTTATTTTATTATTATAAAATCACAAAATATATTAAAATTGACGTAGAGCTGGGAATAGTGGCGTTAACCTTCGAACTCTTAGCTGAATAACCAGTTAAAATTTCAATTCAATCGTGCTTTCCGTTGGGGAGATTTTGATAGGACGGACATACAAACTTTGAGTTTTATATATTAAAAATAAAATATAATCTCTGCAAGAAGTTCGCTGCCAATAAAATCGACAGCCATAACTGGCGAAAGAAAGATCATACCTACTTGCCTTATATTATCCTATCAGAGAAACATAAAAGAGAACAAGTAGTTCACACCAAAAGTTTAAAATAATTTAATTATTAAAATTAAATATTTCACTTAGATTAAAATTAACGTTGTGGAAAAATCAGATTCTAGGCAGGGACATACTTAGAAAATAAAACAAATTACTAAAATTTGTTACACGGGATTCCCCACCGACTATCGAAGGAGATCTGTTTATCTACTTAAAGAAATCAGTTTTGTTCGTGAGTGGTCTTTTAGGTTGGTCTTTTTATTAGTTTATTCGACGTATTTTAATGCCTGCATTTAAAAAAAACAACCTGGGCCTGGCGCGAGAGCTCCAAAGTCAACTAAAATGCAAATCAAAAATTGGAACTTGAAAGCTGCATAAAACGAAAAATATCATAACTTGAGGTAATTCTGACTGCGCCATCTAATTTTCTCAACAATTTGCATAAGAAACCGCAAAAATTTTAGCTAAATTCAAACTTTCATTTTTTGGGGTCAAAAAGCACCAAAGGGGTTAACCTTTCGTTTTTTTCAAAAATCTTAAAAATTTTAGGTTGTCTTTTTATTAGTTTATTCGACGTATTTTATTGCCTGCATATAAAAAAAACAACCTGGGCCTTGCGCGAGAGCTCCAAAGTCAACTAAAATGCAAATCAAAAATTGGAACTTTAAAGCCGCATAAAACGAAAAATATCATACTTGAGGAAATTCTGACTGCGCCATTCTAATTTTCTCAACAATTTGCATAAGAAACCGCAAAAATTTTAGCTAAATTCAAACTTTAATTTTTTGGGGTCAAAAAGCACCAAAGGGGTTAACCTTTCGTTTTTTTCAAAAATCTTAAAAATTTTAGGTAGCCTTTTTATTAGTTTATTCGACGTATTTTAATGCCTGCATATAAAAAAAACAACCTGGGCCTGGCGCGAGAGTTCCAAAGTCAACTAAAATGCAAATCAAAAATTGGAACTTTAAAGCTGCATAAAACGAAAAATATCATATTTGAGGATATTCTGACTGGGCCATTCTAATTTTCTCAACAATTTGCATAAGAAACCGCAAAAATTTTAGCTAAATTCAAACTTTCATTTTTTGGGGTCAAAAAGCACCAAAGGGGTATTTCGTTTTTTTCAAAAATCTTAAAAATTTTAGGTAGTCTTTTTATTAGTTTATCCGACGTATTTTAATGCCTGCATATAAAAAAAACAACCTGGGTCTGGCGCGAGAGCTCCAAAGTCAACTAAAATGCAAATAAAAAATTGGAACTTTAAAGCTGCATAAAACGAAAAATATCATAATTGAGGAACTTTTGACTGCGCCATTCTAATTTTCTCATCAATTTGCATAAGAAAACGCAAAAAGTTTAGCTAAATTCAAACTTTTACTTTTTGAGGTGAAAAGTCACCAAAGGGGTTAACCTTTCGTTTTAGGAGGGGGCGAGCCAAATCTCACGAAATGAGATTCCTCCTCACCAAGGGAGGAGTGGTGGGTCTAAAAATCATCAAATTCACCTCACGTACTGGACGCCCCCCTAACTAGTTTTGTATTTTGTCTTACTTTGCTTTTAAATTTTTCTAATTCAACTTAGTTTTGCTGGCTTTTATAATCCAAATAAATTTTCTTTCTCCTTTCTAAATGATCCACACAATAAAATTAAAAATTAATCATCAAAATCTTAAAAAAATGGATTTTGGAACACAACATATTGCTATGATTTTTACCTTTTAATTTGGGGGTGGTTATAAAAATTTATAAATTTATCATAGTCTATTTATTACTTAACTTGTTATTTTAATATTAATTTTTAGAAGTAAATAATTGATATATTATTTTTAGATATGGATATTGGTAAACTGGTTAAGCTCCCCAGGCTCCAACGTGAAAAAGTCATTGAAAATACAATTAGCAGTTATCCTCAATTTGAAGAATTATACAAAGATTACCGTCAAATGAGGGATATCTGCTCTTTAGAGAAAATAAATGGGTATATAAGGTTGGCTTTATCGACGGATCCTAAAGAAAGAGAAGGGCAGTTAATTATTACAAGGGCGTTGCAGATTATCGGGGAACATTTCAAAGACACTCTCGAGTCTCCTAAGTTGTCTAAAACTACAAGTGAGCTTCTTCTGCTGTCGTTGCAAATGAACGCCAGAAAAATTATTATGGATTTACGTGATGCTCTATCACATTATGATTCCTTCTCGAAGAGAATTGAAATTGAGGAGAATGGAAATATCAATTTTTTTGTTAATGTTCAAAATGATATTAAAAAGGTCGGTGATGTGATTGCTGATATCCTGCAAGACAATAAAATGAAAACAATCAGAGAACTTTTGACAAAAATTATTAACAGTGAAAATTTGGATGAAATAAAAGAAGTTGCAGAAGTACTCGATAGTGCTGGCTTGGAAAAAATGACTTTGGTAAATTTCAAAATGCTGGAACACGTGAAGATTAAAAAAATCATTACAGAATTAAGTCTTATTATTACTGATCAGACGCATTATGAAACGAAAATGTTTGGTGAAATTAATAGTATTATCAATTGTGAAGGTGAAGGAATTTCATCAGAAATGGTTACTGATTATGTTACTGGATTTGCAACATTGATGGCTTTATGCCAAGATATCAACGATGATAAGATTTCCTCCAACGTCATTAGAGGAATGAAATTCCGTTCTAATCTAATATTGGAGAAAATTCGTCCGAAAATCGAACTTCATAGTCTTAAAAAAATTGCAGATTTATGCAGAAAACTTTTTTGCAGTGTTCAACTAAGAATGCAAGATGACAAGTTTGATATAGTCAAGAGTTTAATGTACAATATTTTTTATATTACCGAATTCGGCACAGGCAACATAAAATGGATTGAAGAATTGAGAGAACAGTTGAACGAAAAAAGACAAAAACTATGTATGCCGAAAAAAAGGAGCGAAACTTTAGAAACACATAATAACCAGCTGGCACTCAAATTGTCTGAACTGAAAAGTATTTTGAGCAATAAGTCGTTCGGTGGTTCATTAATAGAAAATATACCATCTTATAGGAATGATAAAAAATTACAATCATTAGTAGAAATGCTTGTTTTGGATATCATGTCAATTTTAGGTTCCTCCAAGCAGTACCTGGAAAATAACCTACTGTTTTTGGATGATAGTACTCCATTATTAATTGGAATATGTTTACGAAATTATTTAGCACACTGTAATGGATTAGTCGATGTATTATTTTCCGATCCTTCAATAGCAGTTATTTTAAACGCCAAAATGCTTGCAGAAGAAGATTTAATGGGCAGTAAGAAAAAGATAGGCAAGTTCGTACCCGACGATCTGTTCAAATTAAGAGCCAATTACGATCGAGGCATGGCTACCGTTATCAATCAGGAAAAATTGTTTGTTGCTGTGGAAGAAGGAAATCTAGAAGGTTTAAAAGATTGTCTCAAAAAGGGAGGAGATATTCATGCTAGAAATATTAATTCTTTGAATACGTTGCATTTTGCTGCTAAAGGATCTAGTCTTGAAGTTGTAAAATTTATTCTTAATCAAAATGTAAGCGTCAATATTAAGGATGTCAATGGTCAAAACCCTCTGCATACCGCTGCAGCACATGGAAGAGCAAATATTGTCGAGTTTTTTGTAAAAGAAACACAATTTAATGTTGATGATTTCAATAATACTGGAAAGACGCCACTACATATTGCTGCTCAAAATGGACACCGTAATACTGTTGAAGTTTTATTAAGAAATAAAGCTAATACTGTTATCCAAGATATGGGTGGTTTGTCACCTGTACATTACGCGATTAAGAATAATCATATTGACGTTGCTAAAATTCTATTGAAACAAGACGTAAATGTAGATATCAACGAAGCTGTGGGTGGATTTACCCCATTGCATGGAGCGGCAGAGAGTGGTCATCTCGAAATAGTTAACTTCTTACTTCAAAACAATGCAAGTGTTAACGCTGGAGATGATAGAAATTGGAAACCGTTGCATGCGGCTGCGTACAACGGTTATTTGGAAATACTGGAAGCTTTAATTCGAAAAGGAGCCGATGTTAACGCTCGAGTTGTAAACGGTTGTTCGCCATTATATTATGCAGTGGAGAACGATAACGAGCAGATAGTTAATATTCTATTGAAGCATGGAGCTAATGTTGATGCGGTTAACAAAACTCACAATGCCACACCTCTACATCATGCTGCAAAAAATGGGCAAGAAAGAATTGTTAAGATTCTGCTGAAAAATAAAGCCAATGCTAATGTTGCCATTTTTGATGGCAGCACTCCACTACATTTGGCAGCGGAAAATGGCAATTTGGAGATAATTGCTGTTCTTCTCGAGCACGGTGCAGACATTCACGCTAGAAGTATAAATAGAGTCACACCTTTACACGTCGCAGCAGAAAGTGGTCATAAAATAGTTGCGGAAAATTTAATACAACGTAAAGCCGACATTAATGCCAAAGATATTAACAATTCGACACCACTACATATGGCTGCTGACAAAGGCCACAAAGATGTTGTGGATCTCCTCATCAAAAATAAAGCTCGACTTGACGCTAAAGATATTAAAGGTGGCACTCCATTACATGCAGCTGCCCTAAACGGTAGCAAAGATGTCATCGAACTTATCTTACAAAATAAAGTTGACATTAATATTAAAAACAGTGCTGGTATGACACCATTGCATATAACTGTTTGGAAAGGTCATGAGGATGCCATTGTTTATCTAGTAAGAAATAACGCTGAAGTCAATTCTAGAGCGGATCGCAATTTGACGCCGTTACATGCAGCTGTTATAGGAGGCCACAAAGATGTTGTTAGCCTTTTAATAGAATATAAAGCTCAAATCGATCCTAGAGATGTAGAAGGCGGCACACCATTACATATGGCCGTGGAAGCAGGTCATAAAGAAATTGTTAAAATTTTGATAAGAAATGGAGCGAATGTTAATGGCAAAAGTAAAAACATGACAATATTATTTTCTGCTATTAAAGGCAATCAACAAGAAATTGTTGAAGTTCTTATAGCAAATGGAGCTGATGTTAATGTAAACAACGGTCAAGCTTTGGGAATTGCAGTTTATGCTGGATACACAAATATTGTAGAAGTTTTACTAAAAGGCGAAGCTAAGGAGTATATTAATTCCAAAAAATGTTTACATATAGCAGCTAAACAAGGTCATAAGACGATAGTTATGGCTCTGATAAAAGAAGGAGCCGATGTTGATGCTACAGATATTCACAATGAAACCCCATTATGTTATGCAGCACGAGAGGGTTATGAAGAAATTGTTGATATTTTAATAGTAGCCGGATCTAACATCAACGTTAAATCTATTGAAGGCTCTACGGCATTACATATGGCAGCAGCACAAGGTCATGTTAATGTTATAAAAGTTTTGCTTAACAATTCAGTAAAGATTAATGTGAAAGATGATCAAAATAGAACTCCCCTAGAAATGGCAGTAGCGTACGGTCATTTAGAAGTAGTCAAAATATTACTACAGCACAAAGAAGAAGGTATTAACGATGATTGGACGATATTACATATTGCTTCACAAGGAAGTAACTTGGAAATGGTAAAATATCTGGTAGATGCAGGCTGCGATGTTAATGCTAGAAATGCTCTTGGTTCGAAGCCGATCCACATTGCAGCAAGAGAAGGTTATAAAGATACTGTTGAGTTTTTCCTTAGCAAGGGGTTGGGCCTTGAGGATCGTGGTGCAGCTAATCGGACATTACTACACTATGCAGCAATGAAAGGACATTTAGAAATTGTCAATTATTTGATATCGCAAGGTTCTGATGTTAATGCTAAGGATGCAAATGGCTCAACTCCAATGCACATGGCAGCTACTTTCCATCATAAAGAAATTCTTCATGTTTTATTAAAAAATGGTGCATTTTATAACGCTGTTGACAATCATAACATAAGACCTTTACAAGTGGCCAAGGACAAAAACGTTATCAATCTATTAGAGTGGAATGAGAAATTATTTGAGGCAGTAAAACACAATTGCTTCTCAGATGTTCAGAATTGCATTAAAGCAGGAGCGATTGTTAATGTCAAAAATGTGGATGGTGAAACTCCATTGCATTATGCCGCATGGAAAGGCTACGAAGAAGTTGTCACTACCTTACTAAAAAATAAAGCTAATCTTAACGTAGTTCGCAACAAGGGATGGACACCTCTACATTATGCCGCTAAGTTTTCTCACTTGAAAATTGTGAAAGCTCTATTATCTAATAATGCAATATACAATGCTCTCTCCGATAGTGGTAAAACACCATTAGATTTTACAACAGATGTAGTTATATCTAACTTATTTAAATTATTGAATAAGTCATTCCAAAATATTAGATATAATAATTCTCAAGTTGTCAATGACCTGAACAAGATAAAGGATGCCGATACAGTAAAAGCAATAATGGGTGCTCATAACAGAGAAAACAAAACGCTAATAGCTGCAGCAATCCTGAGTAACTTTTCCAAAATCGAACAGTTAAAAGAGGTGTGCCAAGCCGATGTGTCCGATCAAATTTATTTAGCCTCGGAACTTTTTAATGAAGGCAATTACCAACGGGCCTTGTATAACTTCCAAGAGGCATTTGAAAAAAGAAAAGAATTGCTTGGACCAGATAATCCTGCCACTTTAGATATTCAAGCATTCGTAGCTAGAATGTTACACGTACAAGGAGCTTACCTCGAAGCTTTAAATATATATGAAGAAATTTTCAAGAAACAAAAAATGATGCTGGGTTTGGATGGAAAAGACACTTTAAATACCAGAGGTAATATCGCTTTAGTGCTGCATGCATTAGGAAGAGATGAAGAAGCTTTTAATATTTATCAAGAAGTTTATCCGAAGCTAAGTGGAATACTAGGACCAAATCATTCAGATACTATAGATACTCACTTCCACATGGCACTAGTATTGGAAAGACTGGGAAGATATGAAGAAGCATTACGTATCAATAGAGCAATTTATGAAATACACAAAAAAACGTTAGGTGCAAACGACCCATCAGCTGTGCGTGCTCAAAATAATATAGCGTTGGTGCTTGCTAGCCAGGGCAATTATGAAGAGGCGTTAAAAATTTATAAAATGGTTTTGGAGAAGAAGAAGCTTGTTTTAGGTATTAATCATCCCGATACTATGAGAACGTTACATAACATTGCCGGGCTACTCTTCAACCAACATAAATTTCCTGAAAGCTTGGCAGCTCACGAAGAAATCTTTAATATACGGAGAAATGTTTTGGGACCAAATCATCCAGATACTTTGTCGAGTCAATACCATTTCGGAGGCGTACTTTTTGCTCAAGGTAAATGGATTGGTGCTCTTAAAATCTACAGAAAATGTTTTGATAAACTGAAAGCTGTTTATGGACCAAGTCATCGCAGTGTTTTGGATATATTAAGTAAGTTGAAAATGTTAAATGTTATGTTTAATATTCATGGCTGCGGAATATTGGAAATTCTCCAGAATCTGCAGAATAAGATTAACATTGCTGCTAGTAATGGCGATGTACAAACTATTCAGATTTTATTACAAGATGAAGCTGATGTCAACGATCAGGACATTGATGGAAGGGCACCATTGCACTACGCTGTTAGCTATGGACACATCGATGTCGTGAACATCTTACTAAATAATGGAGCGGATGTTACCCAAACTACCAATAAAGGTAATACACCGTTACACACCGCAACTTCGAAAGGGTTCAAAGAAATAGTCCAGGTTTTATTACAACATGTACGTTGTGATAAATTGAACGACCTGCTCAATGCCAAAACCACTGCTACTGGTGCTACAGCACTTCACGTTGCATCCAGTAATGGTAGTTTGGCTATTACCAAGATGTTATTGAAGCGAGGTGCTATTTATAATATCACAAATATGGATCGTAAAACACCACTTGATCTTTCTAAGGAGCAAAACATTAGTAATTTGCTGGAACTGCTTGAAGAATTGTTTGTAGGTGTAAAAAGTGGTAATGTCAAAATTTTGGATAAGTTAAAAGAAATAAACCTTGATGAATTTGTAGCTGTCACAAATGCTCGGAATTTACAAGGAAATACATTATTTCAAGTCGCTGGAATTAATCGACATATAAATGTTGTAAAAAAATTATTGGAAATGTTAAAATTTGGAAACCAAAATTTTCAAGAGGCCATTTGAAATATTTATATTATGTATCTTGAGTTTAATATTATACCATTATAATTATCATTAATTTTGTTTTATACGTTTACATATTAAACTGTTCAAAAAATAATATGATTTTATTATTTTCTCTCTCCGAGAGTCCTTCGTTCTAGGTAAGGTAAGGTAGTATGACCACTTCTTTTTCTTTAGAAGGGTTTTCCTGCAGATTTCTCTGTGGTTTGCTATTATTGCCTACCGAGGGAAGACGATCAGAAAGAAGCTTTTACTCCTGCAAAAAGACCTGAACCATTTTTTTGTATCAGCAAAAGTTGCCGAGATATAGACCAAAAACTGAAAACGTGTACCTTTCTTCTAACATGGCGGCTCGAGCGCAACAGATTTCGACGGGGACTTTTAGTATGTGTAACGGGAAGCCATAATAAACATATACACCAAAATTCAGATCTTAACCGATTAATGTTTTTTTTTGCTGAAAATTGATCTAAATTGGCTGGACTATATTATTAATCTACAGATACGATGTGGTGTGCTGTGAATACTTTATCTAAACATAAATTTAAAGAAAAATCACAATTCACATGTGGCGCCCGCTCCACTATTTTTATTTACTTAATTCAAACAATTTGACAGGCGGCTTAATAAAAAAACAACGCGGATTCCACGCCATCTGAAATTCAATCCTTTTACGTCCAGCTCCACTGGAGAAGCCAAATTTTGTTTTTGAAATACATCAAGGTCGAGTGGAGAAGCCAGATTTGCGCGGCAAATTCAAATAAATTACATAAAATAAAGTTTTCCGTTACAAATTTAATTACTTCAATTATTAAAAACACGACAATATATAAAATCAAATAAGAGAATTTAGCAGGTAAGTTATTTTTGTAAATTTTGCTTTGGAGTACCCACCAAGATATTCCATTTGAAAAATGTTTATAAACAAAACTAAAGAGAATAAAAAAATGTCTGATAAGTAGATGACAAAAGGTCTTTATTGAAGACCTTGAAGAGAATGAAATTTTCAACAAAAAATGTCTGCTAAGTTTTGCTGTAAAATCAAATTTTATATTACAAAAAAAATTTTCGAAAAGTGTAAACGCAGCTTAAAAATTTTACCTTCAGTCCACCCCTGGTGTTTATACCACGCGAACCATAATTAAATTATAAAAACTACAAGATCTGGCCACGACATCCTATCAACACATAAATCAAAATTATAGCAATTTAAATATTGATTTTTAAATTTTTTTCAACAAAATCGCCTGGATGTCAATTTTAGTTCAAATAGCCCATAGTTTCGTTCAAATGTCAGCGCGTCATGTTTGACATCTGCGAGTTGTCTTTTTATAAATTTGTGTTCTAATTTGTGCGTATTCGAAGAATTCCAGAAATTAATTTACAACTATGGCTGATCCTTTGAGTTTATTGCGCCAATATAATGTTAACAAAAAGGAAATCATCGAGCGCGACGCCCAAATTATTTTCGGGGAATTTTCCTGGCCCAAAAATGTTAAGACGAATTACTTGATGTGGGGGTCCGGAAAAGATGGTACACCGAAAGAATATTACACGTTGGAGTGCTTACTGTTCATTTTGAAGAATGTGTCGTTTACTCATCCGGTTTATGTGCGACAAGCAGCTGCCGAAAACATACCCGTTGTACGAAGACCCGATCGTAAGGAACTGTTGGCTTACTTAAACGGAGAAACCGCAAGTTGTCCTTCAATTGATAAAAGTGCACCTTTGGAATTGCCCACTCAAGTTAAAAGATCTGCAGATTATGACGCTAACGATAGCAGCGCTAAAAAGCCTCGACTGGAAGACATTCATGTACAAAAGGTTAGGGAACAATTGGCCGCTAGGTTGGATGCACCTAAAGAAGCTTCGGTGACGGTGGATAACATCAAGTCACTCTCGGAGGCTATGTCAGTTGAAAAAATTGCTGCCATCAAAGCAAAACGTCTTGCAAAAAAGAGAACGACAATTAAAGGTAACGACGATACTGGACAGGAGTACGACATCAGAGCTATATTAGATTTGGATGTGGACATAACGAAAGATATTTTAAGTAGAGAGAGGCAGTGGAGAACTCGTACCACAATTTTGCAATCCAATGGTAAGACTTTTGCTAAAAATATTCTAGCAATGTTGCATAGTATTAAGGCGAGGGAGGAAGGAAGGTCGCGGCCGCCCCAACAACAACCTATTATCACGCCACGCCAAACGCCTATTCGGCCACAAGCTCAACCTTCAGTTTATAATCGTTACGATCAGGAACGTTTCATTAAACAAAAGGAGGAGACGGAAGGTTTTAAAATTGATACCATGGGAACATATCATGGTATGACTTTGAAATCGGTGACGGAGGGTTCGGTTAAAACTCGCCCTGCTAATGTGCCAGCTCAGAACAATCCAGTTTCTGCAAGACCTCAACAACCGGGAGGAAATATGCCAAAGAAGGTTTCTCGTACTCCAATCATAATAATCCCAGCTGCTACAACTTCTTTAATATCTATGTACAATGTTAAAGAAATTTTACAAGATTTAAGGTTGGATTTTTTAGATTTGTATTTTGGTTTATAACATTTAAGTGTTGGTTTTGTAGGTACGTGACAAATGATCAAAAGAAAGCGGAAGGTGGAAGGCGCGATAACGAAGTTTTGTTACAACGTCAAAGAAATGGTGTTTCGATTCCATATCGCGTGGTCGATAATCCTGCCAAACTGGGACCAGCTGATTGGGATCGAGTGGTTGCCGTGTTTGTAATGGGGCCAGCATGGCAATTTAAAGGTTATCCGTGGGACAACCCTGTCGAAATATTTGCAAAAAGTGGGTAGTTCATTTTGTAATTTATTGTTATAACAATATGATTTTCTATTTCAGTTAGTGCATTCCACATTAAATATGACGAAATGAAATTGGACACCAATGTGGGACGATGGGCGGTTACCGTAATTGAATTGTCACGGACGAAACGGCATCTCGATCGAGCTCAACTGATGGTTTTCTGGGAAAAGTTGGACAGACACATAATGCAGTACAAACCACATTTACGATTTTAAGAATAAATATGAGATTAAGATTTAATCATTGAAAACGGCGGGAAATTATTAAGTAAAGGTATGAAATTTTGCTGCTTGTAAAATAAAGTCTTCACGATTACAGAAAATAATTAAATAAATTATATTTTATAAGGCTATATGTATTACAGTATCGGTAAGTTGTAGATCTATTAAAACTGGTTACTTGTTAAAAATTCATTTGTTTTGTTCCTTCCAACTTTTTAAGAGTTTCTTCTTTTAATTTGTTGCGTTGATAACTCACTTGCTTCTTTATGAAATATGGTATTGTGGGCATGGTGTGAGACAGAGCCGAATTTAACACCAAAATCAGATGCTAAAACATTTGGTCATCGACATCATTTTTTAAATAATATTTTGCTTACCTCGAATGCAATGACGGAAACAAATCGAATTGCTATTATGTACCAATACGAGCTTGTTAATTGATACTTTTGTGGATGATTTGGAGGGTATCTCATTGCATGGTAATAACAAATGACATCCGAGTGATTCTGTTTCATTTCGTCTGTAAAATCAGGCGAATAGTAATCTTTCATTGCAAATTCTAAAGAGAGCAGAACAATTTGTATTAAATATCTTATTAATTGAAGTTATATTTTACCAGAATGAACGTAATCAACATAACCTTTCAAATCCCAATTTATTTGGTACTTATACAATGTTCGTTTGATGTAATTGCTGGTAAAACCAATAACGAAAGCCTACCTTAAAAGAGTAAATTATTCATTTTTAAGTGAAAGAATATCGACAACTTACATTGGTTATGGCGCTTATGAACGTCATAATCTTTAAAATGTTATTAAAAGTTGACATTCTGGCACCTTGTACAGGAACAGGGCGACGATAAATTCGCAAAAATGCAATCGCGTCCAACCTTAATTTTATAGAATTATTAATCATTGCACATAAAGGACCCAAAGGAAATGCGGCCACAAAAAACGTTACAGCCCCATACTGTATTACTAACATAAAGAAAAAATTATGCTTTTGTCTAACTGCAACATTACCTTACTTAATTCCAAATACTGCTCGGCAAGGAAGTATTCCGGTATTTCACTAAGATTATATTCCAGTTCCCACTGTCGCGACGAAGAAGTTACTACGTAGCGACGTTTATATTTGTAACAATTTTCCGCCCATTTTACAAAAATCCTAAAATATTTTAATTTGTTTAAGAATAATTTATTATAAAATGTTGAAAGCTTAACGGTTGTAGCATTGCCATCACACTTCCAAACGTAGATGTTAGTAACATGAAAATTGTTAGTTCAATGCATAAGCCCAACATGCAACCTCCGTGGTGGCATGGATCTTTTTTATACTCTGCCAGGCGTTCTCCTGGGTAAGTAATAAATGCACCCTAAAATTGCACACTTACATTTTGATTAAAAATAATTTTTACTCACCTTAAAGAAAGCAACGTAAGTGATTGATGAATAATTATTGACAAATGCTAACATGAACGATTTATATATGAAAGAACTATCAAATTCTTCTTGCGTTCGAGGATTTTCGCGTCTCGTCAACCACATTGAAATTCCCAAATATACCTAAAATATTGTTGAATTGCACAACCGATTATTTTAAAGTTATTTTGTTACTTGTGTAAATATTTTAACAAAAAGAACGCTGGATAATGATGACGTCAACGAAGAAGCCGTAAGATACTGCGTTCGTAAAAACTCATATTTGCTCTTGAGGAAGATGGGTATTAGGAAAACTCGCATCATAATTAGCATTATTGTAACGGACGCTACAATGGTTATCTGAAAAATTTAGTTTGATTTGCATACTTTTCTGTTAGTTTTCAATTAGTATATTATGCAGCACGGCAATATGTATTACACGGAGAGCTAGTTATGATGGATGTAACTACCTCATTTCATAGTATTTAATTTCTATACGAATATCTAACTTGTAACTTCTTTGTTCAGAGGTCAGTTGGGAGGTATCCAAAAGTGTTTAATTTTATAATTTTTTTAACTCCTTTTGAGGACTTGTAACTTGATTGGTTGTGAACAAAGGGGTTACAAGTTAGATACTCGTATAGAAATCAAATGTTACGAAATGAGGTAGTTTTATCCATCGCTGGCTCTTAGACTACATTGCTTACCAAAGTTAGACACGTCGCAAATGTTATAGAATAATTTTTAAATAAAATTTTTTTGGGGATGAAAGCCTCAATCTCATTAGTATCTTCACACACTCTTCGATAAGGCGTATTTTGTTCAAATTCCAGCCTGGATTCGTAAGTTTCATCGAAGCTTATGTTCCATCTGTACATGAATATCACATGCAATCTTTGCCAAAGACATATAAAAACTGTAGCTAAACGAATACAAAATTATATTACCTAACAAAAATTATTTTTAAGATGTTTGTTTTACCCCAAAACGACATAAACACCGCAAATGCTATTGTTAACGGACTATCAAAAATATGGATTAATTTAATATCTAAGCATAAATCTTTTAACTTTTTGTAACTAAAATTTTTTGTAATAACTATTGGACACAAGATTGATTCGCTAGTACAAGCTTCGTTTCTGAAATTTAATGTTTATTAACAGAATCAAAATAGAAAAAAGTATGCTCACATTATCTCGTTGTTTGCAGTTAAACCACGTATGATGCTAACCGTGAAACTTATAATACCAGCTACGGTAGCATAAATTAACATTTTATTGTAAAATCCAAAATAGGCAAAGTAGTAAGCAACATCTGCTCCAAAATAGTATTGAATGGTGTTTAACGGTTGCTGCTTGTACCACATGTCCATGTTACCCCAAAATTTCGTTAATAACTTATAAATTAACAAATTAAACATTTAAAAGTCACTTTCTTCTATCGATATCTTACTTGTCTATCATTTAGTGGTTCCGATGGATTATTATTCCACATCCATGTTCCATCGTGTAGAGGATAAGCAGTAACGAGAATACCTTTTAAGATTAAATTATTTACTCCATAATCATTTATATTATCTCCGAATTTAGCTCTCATTAACAACGTGTACACAATTTGAATTCTTTCACTTCTCAATATAGAAGTTGGTCTTTCTCCAGAACAGGTTTCCCTGTCACCTTTGTATTATTTAAGATTCTTTTATAAGTATACCTAAAGAAAATACTTACGTGGCCCTTTGATAGATTTCACCGTCGGGATCCGGGTCTGTCAATTCTGTGCCCATAAACTTGAACGGTATGCCTGGTTTTAAATGATAATTGTACGATTTATAGCTTAAATTTAAGTTGAACGCTTCGGCATATTTTTCCAGATTATTTTTACCTCTAACTTTCAGGAACACCAAATCGGTAAAGTCCTGTTGAAATAATTTCATCAATGGCTACCACATTGATTTTTGCGACGGAAATTCTTACTATTCCGAGTTCAAATTCGACACTTAAACCTCGTTTTTCTAAATTGCGGACGTACGTCGAAATACAAGCAAGTTTTTCCGAATTTGCCAAAGTAGATACAGAACAAACCAAAATGAAGTCAATGGGACTGCCACTGCTTACCGTTTTTCTTGATTTTTTTTGAAATCCGAATCCTATTATATATTCGAAACCTTCATCTTGACCACCTGCCAGATTTTCCATAATTTTTAATGATTATTTAGTAATTCGACGTTTATATTTTCAAAGCGTCAAATTGATTGCGATCAAGTTGACCGAGAAATTGTACAGCAGCGGACCCTGAAATTATTTCTGAATGCCTTTTTTTTCTACGTAGTATCCTATTACAATAAA
The DNA here is from genome assembly GCA_958510845.1 of Cantharis nigra. Taxonomy (NCBI): domain Eukaryota; kingdom Metazoa; phylum Arthropoda; class Insecta; order Coleoptera; family Cantharidae; genus Cantharis; species Cantharis nigra. Next base: position 42,883,823 of record OY294030.1, on the reverse strand, counting down.
GAAAAATATAACAAAATCCATAATTTATTACACTTTTCTATTTAAAATGCATTTACAAATTTATTTACGAATTATTTATAACTATTGCAGCAATGCTGACGGCCGATTTTGTTGATTAAAATAATTTTTCATTGAAGCTGACATGACTGGAACGTAATACGTAAAAATTAAAAGAAAAAGTAATACCAGGTGCTGAAAAGTAAAAAGTTACAGTTAAAGGTACTTTTGATTTCCATTTCCATGGGATTGTTTTTTGTTCATCGGAACTCACCTCCATTACTGTGGTAAATATTAATTTGCCCACTATTATTTCAAAATAAATCGGCGTGTAATCCAAACTACTACTATTGCGATATCCTAGAAATTCACAAAATTTCATTGTTCCGTTATTGCCAAATTCTTGGGTGTAATGGAAATCTAAAATTAGAAAAGATTATTGAAGAAAGTTTTCAGGTTTTGAAAGTTTACCCGTCAGTTTCGATTTGATATAATTTTCGAAATTCAAATTTTGGGCTAAGTAGAGAAATTTTGGAATTGCCTCAGTGGTAAAGGCGATGACAAAAATCTGAAATTTTAAATTAACCGCAAGCACTGAGAGAATCAGTTTAGAAATATTTACGTGTATCACTATTCCGATGTATGTCACAATCGCTAGGATTTTATTCCAAATGTCCAAACCTGTTATCACAGTTGGAGTTGGTCGTTTTTCATTTCTGATCAATTTAATCGCATATAATCGAATCTTAATGATATTGGTGACCCACACCAAAAAAGGAATGAGAGGACATGCGGTCACGAAACAAACGACAAAGCCATATTGAATTACTGAGGGACAAATAATGTTTAAGTGGAGGAAAATCAGAAATCAAAATTTTATTGTTACTGTTTTCGATGTACAGTTGAATTAGTTGCCTTTTGCTATATGGTGCAAGTGTGTAATTTTTTTCCCATTCGGTTGGGAAATTAAAGCTTTTAAACGAAATTATCATTCTCGGGGCAATATAATCCACGATGATAGCTTTTATTAATTTAATAATTATAATTGTAGTCATCCAACATGCAAGAGATACCATACATCCAGATGGGTCGCAAACTTCGTGTCTTAAATTTGGATATATTGACCCTTTCATCGTAGTGGGAGGAATGTAATAGATTCCCTAAAAAAATCTTCGGGATGTGCGATTTAAGAGGATAGTTAATCTTACCCTAAAAAATGCCAAATAAAGTGGTATAGAGTAATTTGATATGAAGGTCAGCACAAAAAGTTTTATTATGTAGGATTGGTCAAATTCGCCTTCAGTTTTCGAATTTTCACATCTTGTTAACCAATGCGTTATTCTCGGCGTGATCTGCAAATTGGTAATTTAAGAAGTTTTTGAATTAGTTGAATTTTGGTTGAATTAAATTTATGTTCTTCGGTAAATTTACCATTTCATGATTATTAAAAATATGAATAGATTTTGAAGTTTTTTACATACATTATCGATAATCATTATAAAAACTATTGATACTGCAGACCACATAACGTCAACTTTTAATTTGTCGTAATTTATTTTTTGAAGTAACTCGTTGAAGAATTTTGATAGACCATACAATTGGATGATTTCCATTTTCATAATTAATAATGCATATATGATGTTAATAATCACCAAGACACTTAGAAGCATAATGGTTATCGAAAAGAAATACCACCAGTTACTTTCACGCCTTTTATATTTTTCAATATCTACTAAGGTTAAAAATTTTTTTCGTCTGTTTAGGATGTAAAAATTTGCTCTAAAAAATATTTAGAAATTAATAGCAGATCTTCAGGGGGTGGGGTGGATCGGATGAACTGCACATTTAATTCTTACCGTTTAGTGGTGTCAGTTATCTCAACATTTGATAAATTCCATACGATTTTGAAAAAGTTTTCCTTCTGTTTCCATAATATTAAAAATATGACACCTGAAACTGTAAGATCAGACAAATTTTTCGAATTTAAATTGAGAATGAACCCCAAAACGACATCAAAATGTTAAATATGGTTGTGGCGCCGTTATCCAACACATAGCTCAATTTCGAAATCTTATATGAATCTTTCAAAACGCTATAATAGCAGTTTCTTGGACAAACTGGGCACAAAATAATATTCGATTTTGAAATTTCGTAACTAAAAAATTTTGATTAAAAACTGTTCATGCCAGAAAGTGTCCTTGCCTTTGTATGTTCATTGATTTGAAATTGGTAGTTGCCAAACCATACAACAATACTAGCAGTCCAAAAACAACAGCCGGTAACAGCATTTCGGTATAAAAACCCAACCAAGCAAAATAGAATGCGATTTCGTTGCCAAAATATTTATTTATCAGCTGTTTTGGTTGAACTTTAAAGAGGCAATTAAAGTTTGCCCAATATTTACTAAGTAACTGCAAGTTGGGTTTGTTAGAATCGAATGTCATCAGTGTTTTGTTTTGTACCTGGCGATCACTTAACATTCCAACATTATTCCACTGCCACATTTTATCGTGTAACGGAAAAGCGCACACTATTATTTTACTTTCTATCAGTTTTTCCAATCCAAAATCGTGAACATGCTTGCCAAATTTGACTTCGGTTAGTAATTTATGTACTGCAAGTATCCTTTCGGCGTCCGTTATGGTGGTTCTTTGTATCCACTGACTGAAAAATTATTATTAAAATATGAATGGTAAGTTGTCCTACGAGCACTTACGGTGCTCGTTCACTGATTTTGCCGCTTCCTCTAGAGCGAGTTAAATGTGTATCTGTGAAAGAGATAATCGGCTTTTGTTCAAAGAAGTGGGGATTTTTGAAAGACCATTTAATCGGTAGTCTCGGTTCCATTTTCTTCAAAAACTTCTTCGGCGCGTGTATTTTTACAAACATCAAGTGTTTGAAGATCTGGAAAAACCGAGTCCACTAGAATTTAAAAATTCTTAATCTACGATTATTCTACCTTACTTTCTTCCACTTCCAAGTCTAAACCGTCATTACTAATGTTATGCAAGAAAACTTCAATTGCGGAATTGTTGTTTTTAATTCTTTTTATTTTGTTTTTTTTGCTATTGTTTTTATTGTATACTAAAATATAATCCACCTTTCTCAATCCATCTTTAAAATACGTCGAAGTATTGTTGATTATATCGTCAGGTTCGTCTTGATCCAAATCATCTATTTTGCTATTACTTTCTAATTTCTTTGCTTCCTTTGTTAGAGAAGGTTTTTCGTAATCTTGTGCAACTAAAAATTTTTCGGAAGATTGAAAACTTGAAATTTCCGAATTAAGAATACTGGGTTTGCTTAATAGTTCAAAACTTTCGCCCTGTGAATTTTCGTCAATGAAATACACGTTTGTTTCGCTTGCATGTACTTCGTCGCTTGATCTTTCTTTCAATATTTTAAAGTTGCTGGAAGGTTTTGTTTTACGTTTTTCCCGCCTTGTTATCGCTTCTGATATCGCATCGTGTATATTTAGTTTTCCTCTGTTTTTATTCACTACCTTTATAGAGGAGGAACTGTCTTCCCGTTGTACTCCTGAATTCGATGTTTTGTTTGCCGATTGGGCGTTTTCGAAATAACTTTCATTGAGAGTTACGAGTTGCTCTTCTTGTACACTAAAAACAGATTTTGTTAGAATTTATAGATATTCCACCGAGCGTATTAGACCTTGCCGGATCTGATCGTTGAGATTCTTTATTTTTTACAAAGGCAGGCTTAATATCATCTTCCACTCTGTAAATTCGGAACGATTGTATTGTATTATGCAAGCCATCTCTCAAAAGTTGCAACTTAAAAATACATTTTTGTAATTATTAGTGATTAATTTGAGATAATTTCATTACTGTTTTGTTTAAATCTTGATTTTTAGTATTCATGTCAGGAAAGAAAAAAATAATAAAAACGTCAATGTTGTTTGACTTCTTGATTTTGACGCCCTTCAACCTTTCGACAAAAGAAATTGTAGCAAACAAACTTTTTCCATAAAAAACTTTATTCAATAAAAAATAATTCATATGTATCTACTTCTAATAAAATCTTATCAACTACTTGCAATTTCTAACATTTTCTTAATGTCCACCAATTTTTCTCGAGGTTTACCTAACTTTTTTCCTTCCTCTTGTTCGTAAGCATCAATCTTGAGCCAATCTTTCCAAGTCACAACTTGAATATTCTTTCCTTTTAATATTTTTTCTACAACCTGGTAGCCACCTTTGTTATCTTCAGCCGTTTGCTTCTTCAAGTCGTTACAAATTAATTCAGCTGTTGTGAATGCATTATTCATGGTTGTTAAAATCACCCCCACAGGTCCGGTTCCTAACCATCCATTCACATACAACCCATCTGCAATTTTTCCTTGTTCATTTTTAACAATACCTCTCCCATCATCGAAAGGTATATCACGATCCACTCGAAACGACTTATATCCGATACTCGTAACCACCAAATCGGTTGGAAAAAACTCCTTTTGTCCAGTTAAGACTGCCTTTTGGTTTAAGACATCTTTGCCTTCGAGTTTATTTACACCCAAACAAACTTTCTCGACTTGACTTGAACCCAAAATTTCGAGAGGCGACTTAAAAAACATAAATTGAAGGCTTTTGTCCCGGCAAACCTTACTCTCTTCTTGTACAGATTTTAACATCAGTTCCGTTATACGTTTCCTAGGTCTGGCTAAATTTGGTACTTGGTCTGCTATTCCTTCAAAATCGTTTGCATTCCATACTGTCCTACAATTCTCTAACCTCAGCAATTCTCTTAATTCCTTTATAGTGAAAGCTGCCTGTAGGGGACCCCTTCGACCAACCAACCGAACTTCTTTAATTTTTGAAGTGGCAAGAGCTTCTAAAGCGTATTGGGTTATATCTGTTTTCTGTAAAAAATTCCTAAACATCTTTCAATTTCCTTGTTTTACATTACAAACCTTAAGTATATCGATCGGTGTAAGTAAAATGCGTGCAACGTCAACGGCGACATTTCCTTGTCCAAAAATTGTAACAATCTCTCCACTAAGATCAACTTTTAGATTTGAATCCTCCGTAATTCCGTTATACCAACCAACTATTCGCCTAGCGGGTAAAACGTTCGTTAAGGTTTCTCCTGGTACATTTAGTTTCCGATTATCTTCTGCACCGTACGACTAAAAATTGCCCACAAGTTAATTCATTACTCAAATATGCAAAATATTTATATTTACCAATAAAACCACATTATACGCTTCTTGCAGTTGTTTCAAAGTCACGTCGGTTCCTAAACTGACGTTTCCAAAAAATCGCACTCCCAAGTTATCGATTGTTTTCGTAAAAGTATTGATGACATTTTTAACTTCGGGGTGATCCGGAGCGACCCCAAATCTAAATCACGCAAATAGTTTTTATTAATTTCGATCGAAAAACTGTCTTGTTACCTTACTAGGCCAAAAGGAACAGGCAGCCTCTCGTAAATGTCTATTTCGACAGGATTAATAATTTTGGCCAAGTGCTGAGCCGCATAAAAACCTGCCGGTCCCGACCCCACGATGCATATTTTAACAGGAGATGGCTTTTGAACACAAAAACTTCTTTTAATTAAGTTAAAAAATTGGTTTCTCATTTTTGCAAATGTAGGTTAGTTAACTGTCAGGCATTTAGGTTAACGGGATTTCAGTGGCGTGCGGTATCTCTATGTTTCAATTTTTAATTCATGGCTGATCCTTTATATACAGGAAGCTATTTTTGCGAAAATAAGTTTTTACATGTTAATTTCTTATGTTCGGCTAACTCCACGGGGAGGCAGCTCTTATGGAAAAACAATGAACTGAAGTCGAAAACTTGTGCGTGCAATATATAGGTGGCACTGCATGTATTAATTCAAATTAACCAATTAAAATTGTGGAAGGGGACAGCAAGTTCAAGAATCACGTTGAACAAGTCGAAATGAAGTCGAACGTGTGTGTTAAAAATGGCGACTAATGTTTGCAACAAAAAATGGAGAAATGCAATGTTTTTTATAATTTTGTGTATTTTCTTATCCCTATTATTAATTTAATAAGTGAATTTATGGTGTAAAAATACTTATCCGTCATTAAACTGATATCGTCATCAAATCAACATGATTGTAAAAATAATTCGTAAGTTGATAAATAGGCACATAAAATTAAAATGTAATCATCGCTAATTACTATTATTGCTTTCGTTTATTTGTTTTTTAAGTTTTTCAATTTTAATTACAAATTTATACAACTTGTAAGAATATACCTTAAAATTTAATTTTGAAAAACTTGGAAACTAAATATTTTAACAAAACGATTGTTTTTATCTAATCGGATGCTTTGTATTTTTTCAGTAACATGGTACAACTGTTCACAAGAAAGGAACGTATGCACCGAGTTAGTGAATTAGAACGAAAATTGAGAAGACAATTAACGTGTTTTATAATTGCACAAGTTATTCGAGCAGTACCTACTCGAACAAACTCAGGGGCAGTCTGAATCTGCTCGAACAAAGTGAAATAAGAAACGATCTGTGCGTGTGTGTACAAACCGATCTCATTAATAACTTCAAAATATAAGTTAGTGCTGTAAACAGCCATCTTTTTAGGTTATGTTTGTCGTTCAACTTTGGTGCATCTCCTCGAAAGCTAGTGCATGAAGTCGTTATTCGAACGGCTGTTCGAGCAAAGGTGGTGAATTTTAAAACGCAAGCATTCTTTGGTCGAACGAATTATAAAGCAGCTAACTGCTGATCAAGTACTCGAACCACTGTTCGAACAATTATAAACCACGCTAAATGATTCTAGCAAGAGAAATGTTAAGTATTAAAAAAAACCAAGACTGTTATTATAAATTTTGTGGTTTTTATGTATTTTTTGTCATTAATAAATTGTTCTTACAAATTAATATAAAAAATGTAACTATTTTTATTTTGAAATCTGTATTTATAAATTTTATAATTTATTATTATTTGCATTGAATAGAAGCAGTAATTTAAATAAACGATTCTGTTTATTTAAATTATATTTCTTTTCAAAGCAAATAATAATAAATTATAAAATTATTTCCCTTTCCCAATATTATTTTTAAAATACCCGCCAATAATCGTGTTCACTGTCATCTATCGGACCGTTTTGACAACTGCAGTGTTATACTTATGCGTGCAATAACTAGGTGGCGTGTCGCCACAAATTTTATACAGGAGATACCTCCCCGTGGCTAACTCATTCAGCACCCTGGACCAAAAATTAAGACGCAGGGATCACCCCGTCTACTAGATGGCGTACACAAAAATCGATTTTATTTCTAGTTTATTTAAAAACAATTCGCTTATTTACAACTTTTTACAATTCTACGGTAATTAAAATGCAAACTTCGTGCAGATTATCTAATATTTTTCACCCATAAGTAACACGGTGAGAGCCGACCAGCCGGTAAAAGGTCGACAACCACTACCTTGCCCAGTCTTATCATTATATTGTTCCCAAATGTATCCGGATTCGTAATATTGTTTCATAACGTTTGTGATGATGTTGTGACGTAACTCGCCGTACACCTTTTTCGCCTGTTCTTGATAAGGTCCTTCAATTTGGGAATAATGGTTTAAGGCTAGTACTGCCAAAAAATTTATGTTTATCCAAATTTGTCCTCTCCAATACGGAGGATCGTGTTCCGTGTTACGTTTCATGTAGAGAGGAGAATTTTTGGATAGGGATCTAAGTCCAAACTTGGTCCACAATAAGTTAGGATTGCGGATATCAATTAAAGTTTTGTTTAATTTAGGCGAATCTGCGTCTAATAGTTTTAATAAAAATGGGAATAAACTGACATAACCGTAGGTAGAATCGACCAAACGATATTCCGGTGCTTTCAATGTTTGTCTTACCATTTCCAAATTTTGCGCTGTTTGAGATCTCGGCGAAAGTTTGGGACGTCTGAGTACAACTGCGTCCGTATGGTAACCGTAATCGGCATACATTTGGGCATAATCCGACCAATGAAGTTTGTCCATTAGTTCGTTTTCCGAGAGATATTGGGCAGTTTCGTAGTATTTGTAACTGTTACGTCCTAAAAGTGTGGCTAAATTTTCTAAGGTACTGGCTGCTAGAGCAATCCAGCAACGCAAATCTATGTGGCGCTCTTCGTTGGTTGGATGCGATGATCTGGGATAGTCATCTAAACCAGACGTTAAAGTTTTAGGATTCAGTTCGCGATTTGAGGTGGCATCCCGACCTCTCCAACGATATGTTCCAGGCTTCAAGCCTATTTGTGTAGTGTTGAACCAATTAAACCACGCCTGGAAATTCATAGGAATGTTATCGATGCATAAATTAATAATTTTAATTACCTGTAGGCGGGGATAAAGCCTCTCTAGTGCAGCTAATCTAGTCGCAGTAAGTTCGTCTTTGTATTTATCCAAAATCACATTTAAAGTCAGAAAGAAGGTAGGAGGATTGGCGTTTGTGTTCCTTTGCGTTACAAACTCTTCGGGAATTTTTGCTAGAGCTTCAACTCCTAAAAAATGAAAATGGGAATAAATAGTCAGTGACGAGGGGCGAATCGATGGGGAAATCATTCAAAAATGTTAGTTTTATTGTATGTAGTATTTTTATAGATAATATCAGATTCGTTCTTAACTTACCTAATATTTGTTCACGAGGTATCCATCCTTCCACATTCATCAAGTCAAACCAATGACAAATAATGTCCAATTCGATATCCAAATCCCAAGCGGATATTAAAAGTCCATGAAAACCTTCGTCCCAGAGAAATCCTCTAGGGAAAAAACTCCTAAAATTAGTGTAATATTCAGTTAGCAGCTGATAGTTGAAGTTACTAATCTACCTAGAAGGAACGCCACTGTATAAAGGAGCCCTCCAATAAGGAACGGGTTCTTTTGTATAAATGCTTTGAACACGTGAGGTTCCGTAAAAATATCCGATTCCGCCGACCATATTACTCAGCGCTGCTTCGGCAAAGTATATCTCCTTAACGCCGTATCCCTTTTGTTTCAAATTAAATGTGTCTTCAAATCTCTGAACAAATCGCGTTTGGTGCCAGGTTAAAGCGTCAGAATAAATTTCTCCAGCCAAAGTGTTTTGTCTGGTACCAAAACTCCCCGATTCAAATACAACGTCCAACGCAAACGGAACTTTACCGGTTATTTGCGTTGCAATAAAATTTGGTTTCGCCTAAAGTTAAAATTTTATACTAAAAAAATGTCTATAATTTCTGCAGATGTACCTTTTCGCCTCCAGTATGGGGAAGCAATTCTCCAGCTAAGACAACTCTCCTGGGAGACGTCGGTTTATCTTGAGCTAATCTCAAAGATGAAATCATCGTTTCCCTTAGGAGATGTAGGCCTGGAGCTACAGTGCTTAGATAGGATTCGTGATCAACGGAACCTAAAATTTGCGACATAATATTTTATTTGAATCGAATTAATAAACCCACCGGTGTAATTAAATAACTTGATTGTAAATTCTCCTAGCCCAGGTGTGTTTCCACGAATACCAGTTAAGAAGCTTCCTGTATTGCTAGGTTTAATAGAACCTTTCGAATTCTCTTCAAGTGCAGAGTACCATAACAGTGACACTTCTTCTCCTTCCACTGTTGGATGCTAAAATATTAAAAGTTGTTCATCAAATTTTGACTTCTAATATTTTAAATTGCTACTTTTGCGTCCACACTGATTCTTGCTGTCCAATCACCCCCATGATTACCTCCCAAACGTTTAACAAATGAAGTGGTTAAGATAAACGGTCCGTCATGTATTTCTTGTATTCCGAAAGTGCTGCCATCGTGTTGTAGCCAACCATATTTTTCCAAACCGTCACTTTGTTCACACCAGTGACTACAAAGAAAATTTCTGTAATTCTGTAAAGCTGGGTAAAAGGGCACAAAGGTAATGAAGGCAACGAGAGGGCTGACAAGTTGGCGAGGCTGGACTCGGTTGATCCACCTTGTGGTCCCGAGCCTTTCGCCGGCCGTTAAAACATTAGATGCCATCATAAAGAAAGAAACACATAAACGGCATGCGGAAAGATGGACGAATGTAATTGGATGTCGGCAGGCGCGGGCAACAATACGTTCTCGCTCTGAAAATCATGCAAAATACTACCTAGTACCTACAGCTGTCCCGGGACAGCCTGTGTACTATTGCTGGCTTTCTCACAGGACACTGTAAGCTAAACAAACACCTGCACAAAATGGGGCTAGTTGATAGCCCAACTTGTCGAGGATGTAATGAAGCAGACGAAACAATGGAGAATGTGCTCTGTAACTGCCCAGCGTTAGCGTCAAAAAGAGGATCCATGTTGGGGGACTTCTGGCCTAGCATGGCCAGTATTAGCGGCACACCGCCCTCCAAAATACTCGAGTTTAGCGTAAGTGTGGGATGGCTCGAAGAATAGAGGGGTAGGTTTGCTACTACAACAATCGGAGATAGCATAATGGGCCCGCTTTGTGGCCTGAGTGCATGCGAACCTCGGTTTGCCCTCCACATCCAATCCAGAATCTGGGCGTGGTTTAATGTAACTGTGGTCAATAATAAAAATTATTAGGAATAAGAGACACTGCCGTATCGTACATAACCTCAATTTTATTGTTGACAGCAACCAGCAGTTATAAAAATGGAAAATTTTGTTAAAAATCAGTTAGAAGCGGATTTGGAACATAATATTGCGCAACAAATCAAAATAACTGATGAAATTGGTATAATAAAAAGGGTACAAAATAATCTGAATTCGATTGTAGAACAACCCGAAAGGCCACATTCCTTCTTTCAAGTAAATTCTTTAGCTTACGTACCAGCCACAATAATTCACACGGGTGAACAATATGTAACTTTGGGTAATTTGGGACAAATATTGATGACGACACAAGAAACCCTTTCATTTTTACAGAGAAAAATTGATCGTTTGAATTCTACTTTAAATTCATTTAAATTTGAAAATTCACAATTACAAAAACGTAAAGAAATTTTGTTTGTCGAAACTGAAGAAATTACGGAAGATGTAACAAATATGCCAACAGAAATTCCATCCAATTTCGGTACTGCATATAAAACGGGTACAGGAGTTTTCGAAATTATAGAACCATATAAAGAAGATGAGAGGAAGCCAGTTAAGAGTATGAAAAAGTGGGAAGAAGTAGAAACAATCAAAGATGACAATTGGTACATGAAAAGGTTAGAAGAGTTAGAAAAAGAAGAAAATGGTGATAAAATTACTTCGGATAATGTAGAATGTAGTGCCGAAGATGAAACAGTTTTAAATAAAGTGAAAATGATAATTAAAGAGTGTGGACTTTACGAAAGCTTGTCAGGGGACTCTGATATTAAAGGGTTCTGTGATCAAGCAGCCAAAAATGGCGAAAGCTTTTTAAATTCCATAATAATTAAAGCGTTACAAAGTGAATCGACAAGTGCTTTGACTTACAGTAATAATGATCTTGCTCGAGAGTTTGAAGAAAATGTAAATATATCGGAAAATGACTTACGAGCCATGGCGTTTCTCGACAGCATCGAAAATGATTTGTAAAAAATTCATTAGAAATAAAAACCTCTTTTTGCTAAAATGGTAATTTAGTTCAACTTACCGAATACCATCTCCGCCTGGTTTTAATCTTTTTGGAAAGTACCACATCAAGCCGGTTACTATAGAATGCGGATCACGAGTTTTTAAACCAAAATAAACACCTGGACGATAGCTGCCCCAAAATCGTTCGGCTGTGCCCAAACCATTATTTACAACCATCTAGCAAAGAAATTGTATAATTTTATTAAGTAAAAACTTGAAATTATTACTTTTTTGTCGTCGTATGGTGTATTGACTCTTGTTTCGAGGTAGCCCATGTAACCTACGCCGACTGCAATAGCCAAACAAGAAAACCCAATAAAATGTTTCCAATACGATAAGATTCCAAATGTGGCTTCGATATACTTCGGTGGGCTACTACCAGTGCTGCTGCTGCTGTTTGTACCTTTATCCTTATTATTTTCGTTGGAGCCGGGTTGATTTCTACGTGGCCGGGCCATTTTGAGGTTATGCGGGATTATTGCTTAGCTACGTATGTACAATCACAATTTTTATTTGTTTATGATGTGGTTCTATTCATTTTTAATGAATTTTACATTGATTTTCATGAAATTATAAAATTGATCAAACGTAAACTGAAAATGGCGGTGTCTCTTCTAACGTCTCATTTCTAACCTAGTACTGTCATCCTAACTTCCAGCATTATGGGGCTTTTACGCCATAATAAATCCTAAATAGGACTTTAAGCATTATTTTTTTGTCTACCACCGACGTGCACGAATGGATTAACGAGTTATTAAATAAAAAGCTATGAAAGTCGGCAATCTCGTTAATTTACTCGTGCGCGTCGGATAAGCACAAAGTTTTCAAAAAGGTAAACTTTTGTAAAATATTTTATTATGCTACAGAAGTTTTTTCATTTTAGATGCAATTAGAATAATTTGAAATTATAAAATTCCTTTCATGTAACTAAACCAATCAGAAATCCTCCAATGAATCCAGCAGCAAAAGATCTATTTGAACGTCCAAATTTTGAAGCCTTAAATGGAGAGCTTAAACAATTTTGCATTTAAGAATTGTTAAAACTTACATTTTGTATCATATCGGCGCAATATTTAGTATTCACACTCTTTGTAGATTGTTTGGCTTTTTCTTTAAGTTGATCCCAATTCATTTTTGTTAACTTTTGCTCTTGAGCAAGTTGAAATAGAAGGATTCCGCCACCGGCTGCCAAAGCTCCCATTCTGCCCACTCTTGCAGATAAACTTCCTGTTATCCTAATAAAATAATATTTTAAGTTCACTTAAGGTTGATCGAATTGAGTTTACCATCCGGAGACAGTTCCAGCTGCAAGTTGCTGCACCGGTGTAGCTTTAGTAAACGCTTCGGTTACTTTTGTAGATAGATTTGATACCGTGTTCTTTACTTGTGCCACTCCTTTTTCGGCCTTTTCTTTGGGGGATGGGGTATCTTCACATTTTTGAGTCATTTTACATCTGCCCTTGGAGAAAATTCATGAGGCTACTTGGAAGTAGCTAATTTGTTTTTGAATGTGCTTGTATTGAAATGTAAATTTTAAAAAATTGAATTGACAAATTAAAATGACAATTTGTAAATCAATTTTTTGTTTTTTATTGACAACAAACTATGTACAAATTTTTTGGATTCTGATAGGACCAGCCATGGACTGTCAAACACAAAAAGGCAATTAAAATTAAAAATTTTTATTATTATCTACAATTTAATAATTTCTAGTTAAAGGATGTTCAATGCAGTATTGACCAAACTTTAAAGTTCTTTTGGCTATGGTTTTATTGATGTCATTGCAATTATTGTAGGGTCCTTCGATTATTTGATTGATTTTATATTGTACGCGACTCTTTGCTTTTACACAAAAGCTCTTTGCCAGTATCATTTCTACGTCGGCATTTTGTAAGCCTATACAGTAAGCTCTCGAAGCTCGTCCTAAACATGCAGTCATTGCGTAGATATCGATGGCACATTCGGCAACTCTCAACAAGTCCATATGATGATTAATAACTTCGAGGCCATTTTGACCAAATAGAGTATCGATTGCAAATTGGAGACGTAAAACGCAATACCTAAAATAATAAATAAAAACTCTCGATATTGTTGGACAGTTACTTACTCTAATAATTCGGATGCAGCTACACAAGAAGGATGCAAATAATCGCCTAAACGTAATTTTAGTTTTGGTTCATCATTTACTTGGTGCCGGTATTCCCACGATTTTTTAAACGTATGTAACGGGTTGTAAAGTGGATTTCGTCTTTTTTTAACATCTTCATGAATGTTCATGCCGGCATGTTGCATACCCAATAACGCAATTTTTATTTTCAAGGTTTCACTGCTTTCATTTAAAATCAAGTGACTCAAAGCGTCTTGATGTAACACATTGCACCAATGGTCTTTAAAGTACGCATCATTGCCAATCAGTTGCATTGCTTTGGTTGTCCAGTTAACAGCTTCTTGCGAATTGAATACCTTCAGTATTGCGGCTTCCAGCTCACAATCTTGATTTTCGTATTGATCCATAAGGCCGCTAGTTAAATATGTGATACTCTCCATGGCGTACAACGAAGACGACATCTAAACAAACGTAAAATGAAATTTCAAGGATTTAGAAAGTTAAAAAAATATTCATACCTCTGCAACAATTGATTGAGCATGCTCGGTCTCAGCGATAGGCTTGTTAGACACATTGGTATGAGTGGTAAATTTAATCACGTTATTAAGTAACGTTTTCACTAAACTCGAACAAGCAGACCCCGAATTCAATCGAAAACTATCCGTAATCTTTCTTACCACTTGGTCACCTCGGTAAACCTCTCCCAAAACGTTTTCTGTAACCAAATATTTCGTATTACCTAGCAAAACATTACATTGGAATTTACCGTACCAACAGGAATTGGAGTATTTTGAAATGTAACAGTTTCAACATTAGTGTCCTCAATGCCTGTAATTTTACACGGATTTGTTGAAATACCCCCGAAACTTCTTTCCACCAAAAATGCAGTTAAATACGTGTCGGCAGTATTGTACCTGTTCAATTTACCAGTTCCTGCTATCACAATAAACAAATCCGCAATTCCAGCATTTACGATCAACGTTTTTTCGCCATTTAAAATCTGTAATTACATTCAAGTTTCAATTTATTATATTATCAGAAAAGAACTGTCATTTACCCAAAATTTCTTACCGGGTTCCAGCTCGGCACGAGTTTGCATTTTAGTGATATCGTAAAGGTTTTTCTCCGACATGCAAAATGCAGATAACACATTACCGGCAACCAATTGCGATAAATACTTTCCTTTTTGATCGTCGTTTCCAACTTTCATTATAGCTTGCATTCCTAACTGTTCATTATATAAGAGTCCGGTAAAACCAGAACTTTTAGTCGACAAAACATCGTTAACCCTACACGTTTCCGTGCAATTCAAGTCCTGTCCGTCTAAAAGCTGTGGTGCTTCCAAACCAAGCCCACCTAAGCGCTTCAAGTTTTCAGTCAATTCACCTTGCAATTCCAAACTACAGCTAGTTTTCGATAATTCGTTAAAGTAACCTTCTAAAGGTTTCACTTTTTTGTTTAAGATTTCGTAGTCTTCCTTTTCCAATTCTGGGTATGTTAGTATGTCGGTGTCGTAAACACCAAAAAATACATTTTTCATAAACGGTGGTTTTTGTGGCTTTTTAATTCTCACTTTATTTGTTATACTGGACAAACGGTCGACTTTCTTGATCAATGCTTGTTGCTTTGCATCTAGTTTTTCTTGTTCGACTGCAACAGGCTGTGTCGAATATGTCTTGCAGCAAACATGCTTCAATTTTTGAGCAGAATTACGTAGAGGAATGCTAGATTTTAATAAATTCAGCATTTTTTAAATGTACCCAGTTAAATTTGAAGCATTTGACCTTAACAGAATAGAATTTGAGGTTAGAATTCGCGTAATACGTCAAAATACTATACAGGGTGAAATGTCAGTCCATTTTTAAGGGATATATGACACGAAACAGTGGGCACTGCGCAAACGACATAAACTCGTTTCTGCGCAGAGACAGTCAGATGGGAAAAAATTCGGAATTTAACAGAAACAAAAGAAAAGCTAGAATGAGTTAATTAATGTTTGACTTTTGGAAATACAGCAGTTGTTGATTTTGGAAGAGTATAACAAAATAATTCCACAATTATTTAAACTTGTTGTTTATTTAATAATTCAGTTTGCAATTTACTCCACTAATTTAAAATAAAAAAATTAAAATAAAAATTTCAAAGTTTTAGTTTATAAAATTCGAGGTATAACATGTTTTTTTGTTTTTTTCACTAAACCCCTGCTACGACAAGTTTGACGTGATTACCTATCAACCAACCAGAATGGCATTTACAATCCAAAACCGACTCATACAGGAAGTCGAAACAAAATTCGTTGTAAGTGGTTACATATTTAATTTTTAATCATCAAATGTTAGTGTCAGTTGGTGGAAGAATTAATTTAACTGTTATTTTCCAAATTAGAAAGTGCATTTTCCAGAAAAAGTATTGAACAATAATGGTGGAATAATATTGATTGAAATTCAACTAATTGGCAAAGTGAAAACTACAGAATAAACAATTGAAATCCAGGTTTTCCAGAATATTGCAGGGCTCAGGAAAACAGTAGGTAAGTTGATATTAAAATTGGTGCATATTTTTGATTCCGTGACATTTATGGATGTGGAAACCCGAAATATTCCATTTGTTTCTTTCTTTCGTCAAGTTTGTGATGTTTGCAGAAATTTAAAAATCGTTCTTCTCCTGGGTCCGGGAGAAGAATTGTCCAGGGCCTGGACGATCATCTTTGCACCTAATTTTGCTTTTGTTTTGTTTTACGCAAATTTGGACAAGTCCAAAGCTTAGGTTCGTCATTTTTGCATGGCGGTAACGGATGTTGAATAATTTTCTCTTAACTTGAGAGTCCAAAGCATATTTACCTCTTCCACCCTTTCTGTCGGTTGCTATTATACTCTTTCTCCTTGATTTACCCTGCTGTTCCTAATACGGTTTTATTTCTATTTTTTACATCTTCAACCGCTGCAGTTAGGAAATCTCTGCTGCAATTTCCGCAATAAGCACCTTTGTGTGTCCACTTCCTATATCTTCGAATCGTATTTTTGAATTTTTAAATTATGGGGTAACTGGAACTTATGTCCCAGTTTCCCGACGTAATAGGTTTTAGTTACCCCATTTGATCATATTGTTCAGGGTAACCAGGACCCATCTAAAACTCCATGTAAATCGTGTCTGGAATTTTCTGTACCAGTATTTCTTCGACAAACACCAACAGGGCCTATTTTTAACCGAGTTGGGCCCTAGGCTTTAGCAAATTTTCAAGTGTAACTAATAGCATCGAAGGCCCCATTTTTGGGTTATTTTATCAGTATTTGATTTTTATTTTACGATTTTATGTTATTTCTTTTTGATCCCATCTGCCCATTGGGCCCTATCCACGTGCCTAATGCACCTAATGGTAAAATAGGCCCTGAGTTAAATTTTAAGCAATACAAACTAAGAACTATACAAAAGTAATATTTGTAATTGATTGTCAATTTCACGTCCATTAACTATAAATACGACAACCTATCGGGAATGTGGACTTTGGTTTAAATAAAACAAACCTTTAACTTAATCTAACAACTAAACTAAACTAACTAAAAGTTAAAGGTTTGTTTTATTTAAACCAAAGTTCACATTTGCGATAGGTTGTTGTATTAGTAATTGAGTTTCAATGTAGCTAGTGGTAAACCAGGGGGTCTGGGGGGTATTCCATACCCCCCAGTACACAATTTATACTGTTTAGAATCTAAAGTCTTGCATATTTTTTACTGTTTTGGTTTTATTTTAGAAATAACCCTCCAGTCAGGGAATTTGCTTTAAAATGTTTTTGATTTTCTTGAAGGCTACGGCTTTCTAGCATCGAGAATATTTATTTCATTACTATGAAGTCGGTGCCTTTTAATTTTTGTTACTAAAAATAATACCTTAATTCGGCTGCGCGAATGAAAAACAAAAGATGCACTGGGGGGTGTTCCACACCCCCCCAGACCCCCCGGATTGCCACTAACATTTTGATCTAAACCAGTTTTGTTATAGCAGCTAAACTGAAGCTTATCGAATTTTTCAAACAGATTTTAGAAATGTCTATAGCAAACTAGGTAATTTATTGTTAAAACTTCTAAATTTGGTTGTAAAGCTTTGTTGAGATTTAGTTCAGCTGCTGCTATAAAACTGTCTTGTGGCAATCCGGGGGGTCTGGGGGGTATTCCATACCCCCCAGTGCACCTTTTGCTTTTTGTTTGCGCAGCAAAATTATTACTAGGGGTATTCTACGATCTCCTCAGAAAATTTTAGAAAAAAAAATCTGGTCTTTTTGCAGCAAAAGTTGCTATAAGTTTTTTTTTAATTTTTGCACCTTGATCTGCTTTGCGCCCTAGGCAGTTGCCTAGTTTCCCTAGTGTATAGCGCTGGCCCTGATCCTAACGAATAGTATGGTCAGAATTTTAATCTATTCTCCCAGGGCCTATTTTTAACTGAGTTGGGCCCTAGGTTTTGGGAATTTTTGGGCCCCTTATATTCAAGTGTAACTAATAGCATCGAAGGTCCCAATTTTGGGTTATTTTATCAGTATTTGATTTTTATTTTACGATTTTATGTTCTCTCTTTTTGGGCCCCTCTGGCCATTGAGCCCTAGGCAGGTGCCTAATACGCCTAGTGGTAAAATAGGCTCTGAACATCAAATCGACAGCGTTTGTTCGACATGGAATTTTATTCGGCATGGCAAATTTAGAAAAAATGCATTAATTTTGAAAGTTTTTTACAATTTTTTTGAATCATTTACTACTTAATAATTATATTTTTTAATTTGTTTGATTACAGGTAAGTTTGGGATTGGCAAACGAAAATCGGGAGTATTGTGCCTAGTACAAATTTTTGTGGACAATTAATGAAAACTTTAAATACCCGCGTATTGTGTTAGTTCTTTAAATGCTGAGTGAAAATATAGTGTTCGATAGACATTTCGCTGCTTTGGAAGAAAACCGGCACAACTCGAAATTCACAAGTTTGGAGAAAATCACATTTAAAGTGCAACTGAATACCACTTTATATACCAATAGGTACCTACTCAGTTGCACTATAAGTTAACTCTTTAAATGCGATTTTCTAGTGAATTTTGAGTTGTGCCGGTTTTCTTCCAAAGCAGCATTTAAACAAAAATTCGGTCGCGATCGTTATAAAGTTTGTTGTTCCTGACGCCATCGGATGGAATTATGAAAAGGCGACGGACTACTGCGACAGGACTATGGTGTTAAAGGTAGGTTTGATGAAAACCATAACTAAAATGAATTAATACTAACATAGTGTTTATTTTCATTACAGGTAGAGTCCACCTGGTGGGTTTTTTAAGATTGCTTTTGTAAGTTTTAAGTTAAAATTGTTTAAATTTAAATGAAGAACCTGTACCGTATGT
Source organism: Cantharis nigra (assembly GCA_958510845.1). Lineage (NCBI taxonomy): Eukaryota > Metazoa > Arthropoda > Insecta > Coleoptera > Cantharidae > Cantharis > Cantharis nigra. Next base: position 42,864,795 of record OY294030.1, on the reverse strand, counting down.
TTAACAATTTGCTGGAATTTATTTATGAAATCATTAGTTTTTAAAATTTTGTTTGCGCCAACCGAAAGCCAAAAGCTTTTTTAAAATTGCTTCAATATTTACTTTGCTTTTGTAGAATAAAGTAATTTGGCTTCAGTCTTAAGGCAGCGATAATATGGAGCAAACTTGACTCTGCAGCATCCGATTTTTTAGTTATAAGTTTTAGTGAAAATTTTAGTGAATTGATAAAACGGAAATCCTTGTGGTAGCGGCCTAAAACTTACTTATTTTGACTAAAACTTTGCAGGTTGAGTTCAGACTTCTCCTTTTGTGGCGTCGAAATAGCCCACAACTTCCTACTAGCACTAGCTGCAAATTATTTTCTGTTGGGGGTTGGCGACCTGCACTTCTAGACAATTTCTTGGGATAATTTAAACTTCACACTGTGCTTCTGTATTTTCAAAATATTTTGGAAGCCTTTCAACAATAAAACAAGAGCCGGTGTTCCAGTTACCCCGAAATCTGGGTAACTAGGACACCGGGTCAAAAATAAGTAAAAATTAAAAACAAAAGTAGTTTTTTGAATTGCATTTGAATTGGTAGAATAATTAGAGTTTTTACTTATATTTTTTTGAATAAAACTAAACATTTTGAAACTGTAATCTTGAAAATTCGCCGTATCGATTGCTGCAATCTTGCGTTATTCTCTGGAAGATGTCGCTAAAGTCTACCAAAATAATTTTTGCTTTTCAATTTACTTGATCTTATTTATTTAAACAAAATATTAATTAACTTGACTTACATTTAAATAAATTAATTTGTACTATACAATTCTTAGCTTAGAATAATAAATGGCTAGGTACAATATCATAATATTAACTAGACTATTGAACATAAAATATAAAAGTGAGTTAATTTAGGGGTTTTCAGGGCAACTCTTTGTGTTTCCAGTTGAAAGCCTTCAAATTGTACTCGTACCATAACATAATGGAATTATAGAAATTTAAAAAATCTAAATTTAAAAGACTAGATTCGATTTTTTACTTATTTAAATTTAAAATATCATTAACGCGTTTTGAAAAAGTCGCAATGATGATGACTTACAAAATGCCCTACTGGAGGGGCAAGTAAATCGACTTAGGCATTCGGATAAAATTCTATCGCATTCGCATAGTCTTTGGGCACAGGATCCAGTACTGCCCCATTCTCCATGATCGATTGCTACAAGAAGTTGCGGATTATCGGCCTGAATTTTTGAAAATAGAAATCTTACCGCAGAAAGGTCTGTTATTGAAGCAAGTCCAATAATAAGGCATGAAATATTCCATAAACGAAGGACAATTTGTCCTGTCATAACACCAGTCGTGTCTCTTGCAACACCTAAATTAAAATTTTTTCACACAGTTTTTGCGCAAAGTCTCAACTTCAACTTACATATCAATTCCATCGACGGTGTATCCGGAACCTAAAAATCCGCAATAACATCCGTATCCTTTATAAATAAGTGGATTACATCCAGTTGCACAACTAACCATGTTATACAGGTGGTACACCCCCCTTTTCGGACGTTGTTTTTGAAATTTTGTTCTGGTTATATAATTAGGAGGCATTTTAGGTAGGCGATATTTTGGATTGTAAAATTCAAATAATTGAGATCTGAAAAACAATTTTGTTAATTTATAATATCCGTGGTCCTTGGGAAAAAGGGGATAAGTCCATTTTGAACAATTTTCAGTAGAATTAACTTAAGTTCGGAGACGTGCTACAAATCAGGTTAAAATCAAACACATAATATTTTTATTTTATGAAATACAGTGTTTGGTGGCTAATCACCCTCACTAAATTTGCTTTGTGTTTTGGTTCTAGTTTCGCGAACAACTAACACTTATCTCGTTTGACACACTTAAAAAATGAGTTATCTCTTTTAACACAATATTAACTATTTTATCCAGCTATGATTTTGTAAGAATAATTTTCAATAAAATCATATTATGTACCGACAAACGGGGTGAGACCGGACAGGTTTTGGTATATTTTGAATGACTGCATCTTTTCTGTTACATTTGTAGGTCCAAGTATTTAACCATGTTGCAATCGAAGCCTAAGCTATAATTTGAACTAAATACTTCAGCAAAAAATTATCAAAATTAGGAGAAAACAATTTTTGTTTGCTGTCCCGACTCACCCCAGTGCTTGGGGTGAGTCGGGACAACGCTTTAAAATGCCCAATTTTGACCGTTTTTCCCGTGTGTGGGGAGAGTAGAGATATATTTTATGACTTAAAAAAAACATACAAATCACCTTTACAAAAATGTGCTCCTTTTGGTTCAACAGACTATCTAATTAATAAAAAACAGGCAATTTTTTAAAAACTTTGAAAAACTCTTGTTATTATATATAAATGTAGATAATCCTCATCCAATGTTAATAAAATTTTAATAAATAATATCAGTTTGTTTGGAAATTAAATTCCTGTTAAGAGTTACTAAAAAAAAGAACTATTTATGATCATCACGAATTTGTTTGGTGAGCAAAATAGAATTTTGTCAACACTAGTTTTAGGACTCATTTGTGTATATTTTTAGTCTTGAAAATGGAGGAATAAATTCTCTGAAACTTCAACATAAGAAGTCTTAACAAGAATTTAATTTCCAAACAAACTAATATTATTTATAAAAAAAAAATTGTTTTTTTTTAAATAATCAAATTTTAATTATTGACGAACACGTACGTGATAAGCACGGATAGAATACAAACATTCACTATAGAGAGGACATCGGTGAGTAGGTTTTGAAACTTGAAATTAAAATCTACCGCTATTTATCAGCAAAACATGTTTGTCCCGACTGACCCCCTATGTCCTGACTCACCCCGTTTGACGGTACTTACCTATTACATAATTGCTAGTCCGGTCAATTTAGACATAAAAATAGTGGTCAAATAACAAAAATTGCCGGAGAGCCAAATTTTGGTAGAGAGCTGGGGTTTACCATTACAAATAAAGTTTTAAAAATCCCCATCGGTCCTATGTGTGCTACAAAAGTTATTCGGGGTCAAAGGTCAAAATTTGTTTTATCTAAAAAAACCTCAAACCAAAGTTGTAGATCTTAAAATTCTCTAGAAAACTGGTCTTCATGATTTTTTTTCTAAGAGTTACCATTTCTGAGATATCGTGATTCTAAGAGTCACATTATACATGATATATGCACATTATATAAAGCCGCTTTACTCACTGATTCATCATTTCGAGTGAAAATGTTTGACCACTTCTAGATATCGTGGAAAGCTGAAATTTTGCAAACCTGTTGGGTTATTGGCACAACCACCCAGAAAAATCGAAAAAGTTACCCCCGAAGCCTTCTGCGAGGGTTGAAAGGTTTTTGCTAAATGCGGTTGCATCGCCGTTATTTGGGTCGGATTTTGATTTTCTAAAAAGTTTTAAAGTCGTCGTGACGGCGGCATAATAGAATAGCCAGATGTTTTTCAATGCCACGTGGGTAGAGGGGATTCAGTTCGTTGCTTATTATGCGCATATCATGTATAATGAGACTCTTAGAATCGCGATATCTCAGGAATGGTAACTCTTAGGAAAAAAATTAGGAAGACCATTTTTGTAGAGAATTTTAAGATCTACAACTTTGGTTTGAGGTTCTTTTTTGATAAAGCTTACCGTTTTCTAGAAAAATCCAAAAAACCTCAAATTTTGACCTTCGACTCCGAATAACGTTTGTAGCACACATAGGATCGATGGGGACTTTAAAAACTTTATTTGTAATGGTAAACCCCAGCTCTCCACCAAAATTTGGCTCTCCGGCAATTTTTGTTATTTGAAATGTCTATATTGACTGGACTAATGCTTTTTAGTTTTTGTGTATTTGATTACCTTTTAGAGTAGATTATTTACATGACTGGCTTGTTTAATTAAAACATTAATTTGACAAGTTTTATTTTTAAAATGGCAAAATACATACTGTGTATATCTGCCCACTCAATTCTTCTCTTCGCTTCTAAATTTATTTATTTTTTTTTGGAAAATCCCGTTTAATTTCAAATATTAGCTTACCTATTTTGCACATTCTGAAAACGTATGGATGGTCCGAAAGGATTGTTAGCATATCCAAGATAAACAGTTGTATTGATGAAAATTTTGTTCTCTAGAGATGAAATTTGGTATTTGTCGATCGTTGCTATGCAATTATCGGCACCTAAAAGTATTTTTTAAATAAAGGCAAATTTTCAAAACATTTTATATTTTGTCAGGCATACAAATGGGTCAAAAAAGTAAAATTTTACTTTGAAAAGCGAATTCGCCGGTGCACAATAGGGCGTATCGGTGAAAATTCAAACTTCTTTTATTATAATAATTACTGTGTAAAGTACAATATGCTTTCTAAAAATAATTTATACTTTTGCAAATCAATTTTCAGTTGTATCCGCCTTCGTGCTTTATAAATAATTGTAGATTTAAGCGAATTGTTGCTGCTACACCCAATTGCACACCAAATTTGAAATTTTTTCAATTTGACTCGAGAACCTGATATTTTAAAAATCAGCTTTTACTGCGATTTTGACACTAACGTAAAGGTAAATTTTCTTTTTAACACGAAAACTCCCAAGGGATTACGACTCACAATTTCAAAATCTTTAGTATATCTAAAAAACAATGAAAAGGGGAATGCAAAAATACGTTTGATTATGTTTTGCTTCAATATAGACATTTTCACAATGTCATAGAATTTTTATTAAAAATGTTCTTGGTCGAATAAAGAAAGAAGCGAAGCCCCTTTGTCAACAGGAAAACTCGAACGTAATTAACTTAAAATTTGTTGTTTTTTTTTATTAACAAAAAAAATGTCATTGCCATACCAAAAATTACTCCAAAAATTAAATACACCGATAAAGTCATCGTAGTAATCACTGGCACTAAAACTGTTTATTTTACCATTTCATTTTGAACTTTAAATTTTGGGCATTCCCCCTTGGTAAATTAAACTCGCAACAATTACTCATTCATTATTTACAAGAGTTAGCTTCACGTGAACTGCATCATTAAAATAATATTAATCCGATACAAAATTTCTTATTTTTTTAATAGAAAAATTGTCAAATTCACTTATTTCGATTTCATATCACAGACGAAAATTGTCTTTTAATCCCAAGTGATCTCTCTTAATAATCACGTTATGTTGCCGGTAGCCAGTTTGGTACATTACTGACGACACACATAATCGGTGAAAATAAAACATTATTAAGAAAAGAATAGAAAACCTTTCACTTTTTTTGTCTGAATAGAAGTTAAATCAACAAGATCGTTTATACTTTCTGTATTATGTATGTAATGTAACCGACTGAATTTTTGATCGTTGGATTAGTATGTGGACAGTGCATCTCCAATTTTTTTTTTTTTTTGAATACCTCAGCGTCTTAATTTTAATTCCATGGAGCACTCGAATTTAAATTTTTTTTAAATGCACCTTCAAAGGCAGGAATTTTGATTTATTGTAGATTTACCCTTAAAATGTTTATAATATTTTATGTAAATACGAATTTGCAAATACAGGGCTGATGCAATGAACCGATTAATTAATTTACCTTTAATACGATTACAAGTAGACCGTGGCAAAATGCTCAAGTTTATAATATTAGTATGTATTTTTTATTAAGGTTACTTTGAACAAACGATATTTTATTTGTATTGTATCTCATTTTTACTTTCTCAGGGAGTTGGTTAAACGACAATAAATAGTCAGAAATTAGAAGACCCTAAAGGGTTCTTTATTTTTTCCGCTATTTTGGATAAGGGTGGACTTAAGTCAATAATCTATTATACAAGTAGGCGAATTTCCAATATACTATATTCAGTGGCGTAACAAGCAGGTGAAGCACGTCAAAACGTCGAAAACAAAAACATCGAAAACAAAAACGACTAAAACAATAACGTCGAAAAACAAAAACGACAAAGTCAAAAATGTTGAAGTCAAAACGTCGAAAACAAGAAGGTCGAAGTCAAAGCGTTGAAAATAAAAATGTTTTTTTTTACTTTTACTTTTAATTTTATTACATTTTTTATAAATTATTTTTCTTCCATAGGTTTGGCATCATCTACAACTTCGAACTTTTTGAAAGGATCATGTTTAATTCATAAATTGATTTTAACTTTTACATTATTATAATCAGGGGTGGGATAAAAAATATAAAATACATTTTTGGGACGGCTTATTAAAATATATGTTGTATTTTAAAAATTCGGCTCAAAAATGTACTTTTGTTTTGCTTTTTTTGCCATTTAATTTTAAAAATTTAATAAAACTTTTTATCCAATTACGTAATCATGATAGTATATTTAATTGTACTTCAGAAGTTTTCATTTTCGACGTTTTTGTTCTTGACCTTTTTGATTTCGATGTTTTTGTTTTCGACGTTATTGCTTTTCGACGATATTGTTTTCGTCGTTTTTGACTTTCGACATTTTTGTTTTCGACGTATTGACATGGAATCCAGGTGAAGGACCCGTGTGCGAAGTTGTTAACGGGGGTCCCGCTTTCATAAAAGACAAAAAAAATTTGTATACAAGACTCGAAATTCCAACGATTTCCATGCAATTCCAGTGATTTCCAAAGAATTCCTTCCAAACGAATGCTGGTATATAGAGATGAGTAACTACCCCCCCCTGTTTAATTTTATTAGATATTTTAAAAAATATATAAGTTTTTATTTTTCAATTTTCTGAGATTGTCTAAATTTCCTAAAATATCTTAGAATTTTCTATGATTCCCCACTTCACAAGATGTTTTGGATATTTTTCTAAGATTTTCTAGAATTTTCTATTTCCTCTCATTTTCTACATTTCCAAATTGTAAAATTAATGACCCTTTTAGGGATTTTCGTTTCTTTTCCCGCTTGGTTTTTACTAATAAGTGGAAAAATGATGGAGAAATTGTCATATGCAAAACTAAAGGGAAATTTGAAGAAATCTAGAATATTACACATAGACTATCTTTTTTTTGCTTTTTCCTTTTTCTGAGATTTCATTGGCTTTAAAATTTTCTCTAGTTTCCTAATATTTTCATGAAATTTCTATGGATTTCTTGAGGTTTTCTATATTTCTACTTTTCTAAGAATCTGTTTTTTGAGAAGTCTTGGAATTTTTCAGAATTTCTTCAGATTTCCATTCACTAGTAGGTACATACAATTTTTCCGGCGATTTCCCTTTAGTTTTGTATTAACTGGAAAACCGAAGGGAAAGTCGTGATAGTACAAAAGTGAAAAGAAATCCAAGCAAATTTTAGGGAATTTCTATGAAATCTTAGTAAAACTTAAAAATACTATTTGCTTCCCAAGGAAATCTTGGGAAATTTATTTATTTTTATTTCAAAAAACGCGCGAAAAATGCTATATAAGGTAAAAAATCAAATCAATATTTTTAAGAATGCAACTATATGATACTGATGAGACCTAATAAGGTCGAAACATATCTATCATTGTTGTGTTCTTGGTTATATTGATTTAACTTTGAATTATTACAATTCTCAGTAGCTAGAAGAAGCTACGCCGTAATAACTTTAAAGTTATAAGTGAGGTTCAATCCTCAACACCCCCCTGTACTGTCCTTATGACATGTCAGTTCGACCTCTTTGGAAAGTGCTCCGTAGAACACTCTGTGCTTATAATTTGATTTCTTTTATTTGCTTTTTTAATTTTCTGAGATTTCCTTGGCTATTGGCTCTTCTAAGATCTAGAATATTTCTAGAATATTCTAAATTTCCCCGTTTCTAAGATTGCCTGGCAAAGGCAGATACAACAGGATATCAATCCCCACTCATGAGCCTTAGAAAAACAACAAAAATTTTAATTCCTTGTAAAAATGATGTAAGCCTGGGATCGAAAAGTAAAATAAAATCAAAAATTTGATTTTGACAAAAAAAATATTAAAAACTGGGGGGTTTAAAACTTTAATTTGTTTTTTCAACAAATATAATTGCTGGTGCACTGGAGGGTATTCCATATCCCCCAGACCCCCCGGTTTGAAAACCCAAAGGTGTGTGTGATATATTGTGTGATTAACCTTCATATGAAAACTTTTTATTTTCTTAAGTGCAGTTTACGTTATGCGATTTTGCTTACGACTTTGTTTACGATTTTGCTTCCAAGTTGCCGTAAGCAAATTTTTCGAAGTTCACGTTAAACAGTTCGATCTGAAGATGAATTCGCAAACGAAGTCGTGAATAGAAAACCACCAAAACCAGTCATACAAGCGAAATCGTAAGCAAAATCGCATAACATAAACTGCACTTTATAACAAATATATTACTACATATCATTTGTATACAAACAAAAAGTTTTAGTGCATATTTATACAGCATATATCTATGCGTCGTGAAAACTCTCCCCGGGGGGGTCTGGGGAGTGTGGAACACCCCACAGAATATAGTAAATTTCCTAGTACGGAAGACTTAAAATAGCATCTAGTTGTGCACCTCCTGTTTTTGAGATTTTTATTAAGATTGAAAAGGTCACAGTACAACTGGGGGCCTTTTTAGCGGGGGCCCGCGTGCGTCGCACCCACCGCACCCCGGTAGTTCCGCCCCTGACTATATTATATTAAAGTAATTAAGATCGATTTCTTTTTTATTTCCATATTTTTCTCGAACATGAACAAGAAATCTTCATTGCATACTCGTACTTTAATTAAAAAATGAATAACCAAAATTGCGTAAACAGTGAACAGCATACAGCAACAGCACAGAATAAAATTATAGGAAAATTCCTGGTACGGATGTAACAAGTTTAATAGCATATGGCAATCATTTGAACATAATTGCTGGTGACCTGGGGGTATTCTATATCTCCCTTCATTTTCTCATCTTTTCTTTCGCTTTCTCATCTTCATTTGACACTTTCTCATTTTTATTTGACGACTTCTCAATATTAATTGGAAAATATTAATTACAATTGAGGTTTCCTCAATAGCACTTTAGCTTTTCTCAATTACAGTTGGAAAAGGTGTAGTTGTGCACCTCCTATTTTTGAGAATTTTTTTAAGATTGAAAAGGTCACAGTACAACAGGGGCCCTTTTTAGCGGGGACCCGCGTGCGTCGCATCCACCGACCGCACCCCGGTAGCTCCACCCCTGACTATATTATACTAAAGTAATTAAAATCGATTTCTTCTCTATTTCCATATTTTTCTCGAACATGAACGAGAATTCTTCATTGCATACGCTAATTAAAAAATGAATAACCAAAATTGCGTAAACAGTGAACAGCATACAATAATTTTATTGAAATTAGATTTCGTTAATTATAGCCGAATTTTACTTAAAAACAGAGATCTTTGGCTTTGGTGTATCTGTTGCATATAGGGAGTTTGATCGATTTTCGAATATTACTTAAAAATAGTTTTCTGCCCTTCACTCTTTGTGAACCTGTACTTTTCAAATTCTTTTTAAAGTGGAATGATTTACGAGTTTTACTTAAAAACACAGATTCCTCCACTTCTATACTAATTTCTTTTGAATGTTGGTTATAAAAACCTAAATTTAAATAAATATATTTTTAGACATAGGTAACTACTAGGGTGAATGTAAACTATTCTAATTCATCAAATTGAGGAGTATAAACTGCTCTGACAGATTAACAGTAATCCCATGTGTAAACTGCTCCAACTAAATTGCTCTCAACAGTATCTGCCAGCCCCGCAAAAATATAATTTATTAAATTTGTTTATTTTAATCATATTATCTTTGAAGGACAACTAGACTTCAAAGTCACGAATCAATTAGAAACCAGCGATCTCTAGGCATACAAATTTTCAAAAATTCAAAAATTACGAATCTAGAAGGACGAATCGTACAACAAAGTGGGTAGTTTAGAGAGCAGTTTACATTGTGAGATTGTGGAAATCTTTTTGCTCTGATGACATAAAACCCCCTAGCAACTTACAAACTTTTTGACTCGACTTGATCTTATTTTGGAGTACAGCATTCGATGTTTATGCTGTGTGTGCTAAGTAGCATCTGGGGGCACGTGTGCCCCCGAAATGTTCAAAAGAAAAAAATTTTTGAAAGAAAATTTGAATTTCGAAAATAAAATTGGAAAAAAATTTTGGGAAGGGGAACCCCGATTTTTTTTTATTTTTATGGGTGCCCTCCCCCCCGAATTAAAATCCTGGCTATGGGCCAAGTAGCAATATTGGTAATTGGTACATTGACTAATTTTCAATTTTATTTAAAAAATTTAATTTCAAAATGGAAATATTAATTTCATAGATAAACATACTTATCTGTCACCGTATCAAATTTAATCTTATACTTCCTTGAACTACTAATTTTAACTTCATCTTTTCTTTTTCTTAAACCGTAATATTTTCAATCTCTCATTTAATATCAGTGGCTTCTGTTTCAATTTTACTTTCCAAAATTATTAAATTTTTCTCAAAATCACACTATTCAGTTTCTTTCAGTCTACTCAGTCTTTTCAGTGATGTAATCCTTTTTATCGTAAATTTTATAAACAATCAGGCTACGGCGTAAACGACATTGGGTTTTGGAAATACCTATATTATAGGATTAACTGTTGAAGATTTAGAACTCTAGTTGCCTGTGGCTAGCGGTATTTCTTCCTCTCTCACCCGAAGACACCCAACCTATGTATGTATGTATTTGTTCCGAAAATGAGAAAGGATCCTATAAATAAATGCATTTATATAAAACTTACACACAAATCTTTAGTTTCTGAAACGGGGGGGGGGGGTCTGAAGGGTATGGCACACCTCTTAGGGTACACTTATTGTGTTGAAAGGAATAACTTTCATCATGGTAAATAATCTTTCACTTTACACCATAAGCTGAAAGACTAAAGTAGAACTTCTGCATTTAAAATTCGATAATTAATTAATATTCTGTTTAGCGTCCCATCGCCTCCCGGTACCAACCGCCACTAGTTCATATTATAATCTTTATAATATAGTTTAAGTTTATTAAACTATTTTTCAAGTTAATTTTTACAGTTTTTACAGTAGTATGGGTTGCTTCAAATTATTCAAATTTTGCCTATGGAGACAGTAAAAGTATTAGTAAGACTAATGTCCGTATTCACAAAGGTCGTAAAACTTTTAACGAGTCGTTTAATTAAATAAACCAATGGAAATTATCTCGCAGTACAAGCAAATAATTTCCATTGGTTTTTAAAATTAAACGGTTCCTTAAAAGTTTTACGGAAACGGGCATTAGACATTAGCTGGACCCTGAAGATTTACACAAAAAGTGCACGAAACTAGTCAGCAGGAAAATAATTATTATAGTTCTGTAACGTGATAATGCGGCCTTTAGGCCGCACTACCTTGGCAATCTACCGATTTTGAGATTATCTTTTATAGTTTATAGACCGAAATCAAATCTCAAGTGAAAACTTAAAACCAAAAATGTATGTCTGCATCGCATAATGCCAAAGCGATATAATCAGCTACGGATGTACTATGTAGAAGCTAATGAAGCTGAAGCTTGGGGCATCAAATGCTGTTGTACTAAGTGCAATAATATACAGTGTACTTTTTCTTAAGCGGCCACCTGCGGTGGAAAGAAAAGAAATTTCATGAAAGTCTGTAGTGTTTATTCCAACTTCAATTTTTTATGCAAACACAAGAAAACAATTGGATTTATTCATTTGAATATTACGTAAAATGTGAACTCAAGTTCGAGGATTCCCACAATCTAATTTTCACTTTACGTGATATTCAAATGAATAAACCAATTTCTTGCTTCACATTTGCGTTAAGATATGTTGTAAAATTGTGGGAAACTTACAATTATTTAAATTCTTTATTGCTTTGGAAAACTGCCCTAAGAGGACTGAGCGCATAAGAGAGTTTTAACCGTTTTGTCAGTGTCTATACCAGGTTTTTCGAGATACATTCTAGGTACTCAATACTTAATCTATGTAAAATCTACTTTCAATTCCCATATCATCAATTTGCATCTTCTTTATTTTCGTTTACTGAGATCTGGCCGTCAACAGAAACCACGACGCACAAAGTCACAAAAAATTTTATTTTCTTTTTTTGCTATCTTTCTGTTCTTTTGATTTTTTAATCTGCATAAACTGTTTCTTACAGTTTTGTTTACTTTAATGTAATAATTAATTCATAAACTTTGGTAAGTTATAATGATGCTTCACTTAAAATTTTAAATTAATTTAAAAAATAACGTAGGATATAATAACAGAGTATACATACATAGGTATACACAATACCCGCGAGCAAAATTCTGACATAATTTTTACAATATCTTTACATGAATTTTAGAATAAATTTAAATAGTTGGATACTTAAAATAAAATAAAAACTGGATAAATTTCGGTAAATCTTGTTTATGTTACAAAAAAAATCACATCGACCCCTTTCTCTTTTTCGGAAATTTACAAAGCGATTTATTTCCTTTGTTTGTTAAATATATACTCCCAACAAATAATAATTAATATATTTTTTTATAATTGTTATTAGAAATATTATTTTTGAAACATATTTCTCACAATGAACTGTTGATATTGTAAATATCTAAATTTTTGTTTTCTAACGAGCAAATTTAATTGCGTAATTTCACCGATTGGTAGGTGAATTGTATGATGTAGTTAATACAATTAATTTTGCAATTAGTAAAATTGTTGTCCAATTGAGGTGGCTTGAAAAAATCTGGTTAATTTTCGTGTTTGGTAAAAACAGTATCAAAATAATGATTTAATATTGGTTCAAGTTAATTGCAATTAAAACAAATAAATTTTTGAATGTTGGTTTTTTGTTATAATCAAGTGGAAAGTTGATATAATATAATAAAGTCAAATATAAACAAAGTGACGTAATTTCAATAACAAGCAATTGCTAGCAATTTTACAACATAGGTAAATTTTCGATTTATTTTTTTTGTCTCAAAAAAGCTGTCGATATATTGGAAACAAATTAACACCTCCCATATTGGCAAGTGGTAGAAGTGTTTGCTGAAGCTAAATCAAAATTATAATATTTGATATCGAAAAAATAATTTGAATTACCTGAGTGAGTACTTCAACATGTGGAAATTCTCAGCAATACTTGGGTTACCCACGTATTGTTATCGATCACAATATTGATACAGTAAATATTGCACATTTTTTTACATAATATTATTTAAAAATGTTGGATCTGAAAGATTTTAAATAATCTTGCCCAAGGCTTTTGAGCTTTCGCTGGGATATGATTTTGAAATGCTGATGTGGGCACACAAATTATTATATTAAAAATTAAAAAAGTCTTTTTCGATAGATAATTTTATGGTAAGAAATAAATTTTTACGCATTATTCGAATGGCGTTTTTATGGAATTTATTCAATAGTTTGCTATCTTCTTGTATGCAAGGATATTCTTTATAAAAATTTTAATAAACACGTTTGATCGACATAAATAGTCAGATCGATGAAAAGTTTTTAATAAATTTTAAATATTGCAAGGACATAAAAATTTTACATTGCCTTGGGTGTTTATTTTACAAGTTGGAACAATTCAATTAACTCTATCGACAGATGAAATCAAGTTTAATTTGTTGATTTTATTTAATACCAAATATATAAATATCATGTTGCGCAACTTTCGGTCGTTTTGTATAATATCCTTTGTGGGTATTATCGAAAGAAAAATAATAATAAAATAAAGTGTGAGCTTAAATTTTCTCAATGTGGAAGGTTCGATTTATTTTTACAATAAAATTGAAAAGCTATACGTCGGTTTTGTTCTGGTCGACCCCAACGGGACCAATTTTATTCTCCGCCGTGATTATCCTCCGCAACCGTATTTTGCATTATATGTTTGCATGCACGCCGTCCGTCCAGTTGTAATTGATTCTTTAGCTTTCCTTTACGTTTTGAAATAATGTATTTTTTATTGTATCGCAGCAAGTGCCGGTAATAGATACTCGTAACTTTGCAAAACCAACTTGAAAATTCCACACCATTTAACTTACTAAATTACTTTTTTGTTCCTACTTTTGTTTGATCGTTAATTTATCAAACAAATTTTAATGAAATAACTTGAACTTGTGTCAAAAATTTTGAAAAATTAATTTTGTAGTACATCCACTACCAAAATCAACAGGGTTTCCCAACTGTCTCAATCGGAAAATTTGATAAACGCCCCCACAAAACCCACAGGCGCACATTTACTGATGTTAATTTAACTAATTTGCCAGAAAAACAAACTTCCAAATTTAGCATTGCTTCTCAAGTAATTAACCCAAGTCCACGGGTTAACCCACCATACTAGAACTTTTAGTTATAGTTAACCTACGTTTATGACTACCCTGATTGGTCAGAATTCAAAATTAATCATTGAATTTGGGCAAACTCTTTGATTTGGGTTAACTCACGATTGAAAAACTTTCAATCAAAAATTCGAAAAAAGTCATTTTTCTCAAAAAATCAATATCAGTTTCTGAAATATTAATTTTTGCATCAACAAATATGTTTAAATCACTTTATTCGCAAAATACGAAACTCAAACTTCAATCAAAATCAAACTGCAGTAAAATTTGAGACAAACTCGATCTCCGCACTGCTTAAGATTCAGCAAAAGATCCTGTTTCCCCACCTAGTTGATGCAAGCTCAACTAGTTGGCGGAAAAATCAGAAAATTTTAAATAAAATATTTTTATTTATAAAGGACCCCGCACCATTCTTACGGGAAAATTCTTTCTGTAGATTTGGCTGATATTTGGATATATTGTAATTATCTTCATTCTGAACAAATGTCTCAATGGGTACAACTTGATGTAATGGACAGTTTCCGAGTTACAAGTACTAAAAGGATTCCCCGTTTTTCTATATTTATATATCTCGTGAAATTTGAAAAATTATAAATTCCCTGTCTTCTCCAAGTATTCTAAAAAAGTGGAAATCCTGGGATATGTACTGGAGGGTGTTCCACGTCCCATAGACCTCCCGGGTTAAAATTTTGGCTTTATATTTTTATATTATTTTTAAAATTAACTTTCAAAATAACACAGAAAGTTGCTGCTAAATTCCATGAGCATAAATATGCTTTCCAAGTTTTAATTTTTTCTATTCGAAGGTTAAATTTCCCTCATTTTTACTTAAAAATTCAAATTTCCCGGTTAGTCCTAATCGTAGTTTGTTTAATCAATTTTTCGGTTGGTAAAATTGTAAACCAGGGGGTCTGGGGGGTGTGGAACACCCTCCAGCACATTTTGAAGGATTTCCACTCTTTTAGAATACTTGGAGAAGATAAGGAATAACAAATTTCGTCAGGAAAAATCGGAAAATTTAAATTTTTAAGCAAAAGTGAGGGAAATCAGAGCGTTTTTTTTACCAAAAAATGATACGCTGTAGCAGGAACAGCAGAAGCGTTTTGGGATTTTATATATCAGGATATTGTTTCAGATAAATAAACTGGGTTAGATAAAACTTCGAAGTAAACTTAGAATAAAGTGGGATCGAACCTTTTTAGTTTATCTACTAATTTAACAATAAATTAAAATATAAATATTTTTTATCGAAATTTTTAACATGAAGTACTTTTATTTCTCGCTAGTCAATAAGTAGAAAAGTTTTTTTACTTTTGTAGAAATTATTACCATACAGCAAAAGTAGATAAACAAAGTAGATCCAATTTCAATTTTTTTTACTGTTAGATTTAATTTAAATTACATTATTTGTGGATTTCTCTGTTTTTCCTGGCAAAGTTTGTAAAATTATAAATTCCTTATGTTCTCCAAGTATTCTTTCAAGAATGGAAATCCTGCAATATGTACTGGAGGGTGTTCCACACCCCGCAGACCCCCCGGTTTACAATTTTGACTTTATATTTTTATAATTAACTTTTCCACAACACAGAAAGTTGCTGCTAAACTCCATGAGCAGTAAGGTAATTAAATAAATATGCTTTTCAAGTTTTAATTTTTTCTATCCGAAGATTAAATTTTTCTCATTTTTATTTAAAAATTCAAATTTCCCGGTTAGTTCTAATTGTAGTTAGTTTAATCAATTCCTCGGTTGGTAAAATTGTAAACCGGGGGGTCTGGAGGGTGTGGAACACCCTCCAGTACATATTGCATGATTTTCACTCTTTTAGAATACTTGGAGAAGATAAGGAATTTATAATTTTTCAAATTCCGCCAGCAAAAATCGGGAAATTTGAATTTTCAAACAAAAAGGACACGCTGAAGCAGAAACAGCAGCAGCGTGGTGAAATTTTATAATATTTCAGGATATATTCACTGGCGTACCTAGAGCTTTTTCCGCCCAGGCGGTTTTAAAATTTGCCCCCCCCCTCATATAAATATTATAAAAATATTTTTGTACGAAAGGAAGCAAAATGCCGCCCCTTGAAATGTGCCGCGCGGGGCGGTCCGGCCCTACCGCCCCCCCCCTAGGGACCAACAAATTAATAGATAAGCGTTGGTAGAAATTGCAAGTAAACGTCAGAATATAATAATTATTTGTAATTATACCGAATTTTTTATTTCATTATTTCGGTGAAAGTTTAAATGTAATTAATTAAATGTAAAATCTATGTTAACAATGTAAATTACACATTTTGAAACCGGTTTTTGATATATAAAAATTGCTTTTACAGCAAATCTTTTTAGTCATTTTTTGTTAAAAATTTCATTGTTTTTAATTTTGAATCTATACATTTTTCAATTTTGTTGCCCCGTTTTTGACTGGTAGCGACTTAGACTTAAACAAGACTCTGTAAAACACTAAAAGTATCATCATCTATATCACGGAAACGGTGAACTGAAAATAGAAAAATGCTTATGAACAAAAATGTAGAGAATCACGTTTTCAAGAAAAAATATCTATTCATTTTTTCATTTCGTCGTACCGCATCCGCGACGATATTTTTTGTGTTTTACGGAGTCTTGTTTAAGTCGCTGCCAGTCAAAAACGGGGCGAAAAAATTGAAAAATGTATAGGTACAAAACTGAAGACAATGAAATTTTTAACTAAAAATGTTTAAAAAGTTTTGCTGTAAAAGCGATTTTTATATGTAAAAAAACGGTTTCAAACTGTGCAATTTACATTGTTAACATAGGAGGGTTCGAATATTTTCGTTAACCACTGTATGTCCCCAGAGCTTTTTAAATTCAAAACATAGGTGTCAATCCGGGGGGTCTGGGGGCATGGAATGCCCTCCAGTACATTCTTTACCAAATACCTCGAATTGACGTAGATTCAGATGAGAATTATATTTACCAATGGGGTATTTGGCATAGGGTGCACTGGGGGGCATTCCATGCCACTTAAGAGCCACTTTCACGCTCTAGTGCGGAATGAGATTTACTTTCAGCACCGGTTTGAAAGTAAATTTACTTTCTCCTATCTGCAAAAGTTTATTTTACAGTTTATCGAGATTTGGTGTAGTTCACGAGAATGGACCACCCCTCACCATTCTTATGGGAAAATGTCTTTCTGTACATTTGGCTGATGTTTGGATATATTGTAATTTTCATCGTTCTGAACAAATGTCTCAATGGATACCCAGTTTCCGAGTTACAAGCACTAAAAGGTGCAGCTTTGACATGAAAAATTTTCAATTATTTTATTTATTTTATTATTACTGTAAAAGTTTAAATATTTTTACTTGTTTGTTGATGTCAAATCAATCTACACGGAGAAAAATGTTTGGTGTTTTGAAGTAAGTTTTACTATAATTGAAGTTAAAATCCGCTTCACACCAATTTTGAAGTAAATTTTACTAAATTTGAAGTAAATTTTACTAAATTTGATATAAAATTTACTCTAATTGATGTAATATTTACTTCAAAATTATTGCGAGGATTTTTTTCTGTGTATACTGTTTTGTATTAATTGTTGTGCTATGTTTTGTTTTCTTGACAAATACACAGGGCCGTCTTTACCCTATTATAGGCCCTAGGAACTTCAGGATAATGGGCCCCCTGTGACTATGATATAACAGACAAATATTTTATTAACAACAAGCAAAACGGGTAGTCTCTCTAAACATTTTATTAAAACTGCCATAAGAGGAATGTTAAATTTTCTGAAAATTTTACCGAATTTGGGGCCGAGGAGACCACATAGATCGCGGAACGCTGGGCAGTTGCCCAGAGTGCCCAATGGAGAAGACGGCCCTGCAAACACATACAGTGACTAACAAAAATATTCGAACCCTTCTATGTTAACAATATAAATTGCACATTTTGAAAGAGTTTTTTGAACACAAAAAATATCGTCATCCATATCACGGAAACGGGAAAACAGAAAAATGTAGAAAATGGCGTTTTCAAGAAAAAATGCCTCCCTATTCATTTTTTCATTTCGTCGCACCGCTTCCGAGATATAAGATGACAATATTTTTTGTGTTTTACAAAGTCTTGTTTAAGTCGTTGCCAGTCAAAATCGGGGTGAAAAAATTGAAAAATGCATAGGTACAAAATTAAAGACAATGAAAATTAAAAAAAATGTCTAGAAAGTTTTGCTGTAAAAGCGATTTTTATATCTCAAAAGCGGTTTCAAAATGTGCAATTTACATTGTCAACATAGGGGAATTCGAATACTTTCATTAGCCACTGTATGTCCCGAGTACTTTTTAAATTCAAAACGTAGGTTCCAATCCGGGGGGTCTAGTACATTTTTTACCAAATACCTAGAATTCACGTAGATTCAGATGAGAAATATTAATCAATGAGGTATTCGGTATAGGGTGCACTGGAGGGAATTCTATGCCCCCCAGACCCCCCGGATTGACACCTAGGTTTTGTGAATTTAAGGGGCAATTAAGTACATGGTAATTGTACATAATTCTATTTTGAGATACCTACAGGTAATAATATTTTTTGTATTTTACAGAGTCTTCTTTAAGTCGCTGCCAGTCAAAAAGGGGACAACAAAACTAAAAAATGTATAGATTTAAAATCAAAGACAATGAAAATTTAAAAAATGCGATTTTTATATGTCAAAAAACGGTTTCAAAATGTGCAATTTACATTGTTAACATAACAGGGTTAATTGATTTTTTCTTGTTAAATCTGGACCTTTTGAAACTTATAATTCGGAAACTGTTTATTACATTAAGTAGTGCCCATTGAGACATTTGTTCAGAATGATGAAAAGTATCTACACCACCTGCAAGAATCAGCCAAATCTACAGAAAGACATTTTCTTATAAGAATCGTGCGGGGTCCTTTAACAAATTAAAAATCACTGGAAGATCACTGGAGGGTTAACTGAACAATAATACGAATTTGTAAATGAACACAATAATGTTTCAAAATAGTAATATATTTTTCGAAAAAAACCATTTAAAGCCAAACATTTATATCCGCAACATAACATAATAATTTCATATTAGTCCTAAATTCGTTCCTAAAGGACTTCTCCTTCTACACTGTCTTGTATAAGCGCAATTAAAATTTTAGTGCACGAAAAAGCATCTATACTGATTGTAATCGCCTAACAGTTTAATTAAGTTATTTTACAATAGAATTATAAAAAATAAATTTTACAATTTTGCAATGAAAGAAGTAAATGGATGCAGTTTGATCACTGAAATTTACAGCTTAACGATTAATTAGCACGTTTTAATTATGTTCATTCCAATGAATGCAGATTTATGTTTAATTAAAAATTAGTTAGACATTAATTAGTAAAAAATTGATTTTATTTTTCGGTAGAACCTTTCGTTTTTATATTTCTTTGTTTGAATCTTCTCAAAATTGCAGCTAAAAATTTTCTGTATTTATATCAGTAGTATGTTTTTCATAGAGTAGTACAGAGGGGATGGGACATTTCGCCGTCGTCTTACTTCGTCGTCGAAAATCTAAAATTTAATTTTTTAATGTCCAAATGAGCATTTATTCAAGCGGCAGAAAGCAAACTACATTGCGCAATATAATTTATTAAAATTAAAAAATTAACGGATTAATTTAACAATAAAGTTTGAATTATTATCAATTAAAAATTGAGAAATTTTTAAAGGGGGGGTAGTGTATTCGGACATTTTAAAGAAAAATCTATTTGATAGATCATGCTTTTTTTTATTCAAAAATGAAAAAAATTATTAGGGGGGCATGAATATATTTTTTTAACGACCGGGGAGGCTCAACGTAAAAAAGGTTGGGAATCTCTGATCCAGACAGCTACCTGACTTCCAGTTAGTACAATAATAATTTTTTTTAAATAAAATCAAAACCTAATCATAAGTTAATATAAAAAAATCTTAAAATCTCAAATTTTAACTAAAAATCTGGATTTAACCACAAATATAAATTAAAAAAAAAGATTAAATTTCATTTTTTAGCTTACCGGTAAAGGAGCGTTTATTAATCACATAAGGACGAGTTTTGAAATTTTCAACTCTTTCCATGTAAAAGTTACTAAAGTTTTGGTAGACCCCCTCTGTCCTTACATAAGAATTGGAATTTGTAACCCTTTTTTTACATATTTTAATGTTTAATGGATTTGTATTTGAAAAAGTAAATTTAATATAAAAATAAAACTACTTGTTGGAATCACTACCTGTATTTTTACAATCTGGCTATCACAGTACACATTGGATATCAAACTGTTTTTATTTGTTTGGCATTATTTATTTGTTTATTTTGGTTTAAAATTCTCAAATGAACGAATTCCAAATGAAAGTAAAACCTGATATTTCCCTGGTAATCAAAGCAGGATGTTTTCTTAGTTTTCAATTTCGGAAGTTTTTTCAATTTTATAAATAAATAACCTAGATTTATACGTAAAAGTAGAAAACCTTGATGAAGTAAAAAATCGGATGTGTCCATGTCCATAACTTTATCATACTTTTAAATAACAAAAAATAAAAAGAAATAGGATATTTACACGATTATTAATTAATACTTTTTTATTATAATTATAGAGCAGAATATAATAAAAAAATAAGATAAAAATTTTTTTTTAAATTGGAAAAAAAATTTGTAAAATAATAAATAAATAAAATTTTAAAAATAGAGGAAAAAAATTATTTTTTTAATTTTCAAAATATTTTTTTCTTGCGTTTCCGTGTACGGATTTTAACCAAAATCTAACCAGCTCTAAGTCAGAATATTTATGTACTAAATACGAAATTTCGTTAAAAAATTCTTACTACTTTTTGAGGTAGAGCGCACACAAAATTTGACCGCATACACACATACATACAGACATATTTTAGAAATAATGTTTTTCCGCTTTTGAGACCCCAAAATGTGTAAATTCATCAAAATCTCAAATTCTTTTTCTGCACGATAACAATACTCTTTCATACTTTGTATGATAACGTAAAAAGTAGTGATTTTCTGATCGAAAAAATATGCAATGTAAAAAGTGAGTTCTAGTTCGGCGGTAAATATAATACAAAACAATAATACATAAGGCAGCTAAAAGGTTTTGAATTCTTGATTGCACAAAATAAATTAATTTACTCTGGCTGCAATAATTAAAAAAATTATAAATTAAGGAATTAACAATTAAATTATTAATCCTTTCATTTTAATATAATATTATTATATTGTAGCATTTGTTTGTTATCCATCTCTTAAAAGAAATACTCTGGATGCTCATTTTGACATTAATAAATTAAATATTAAATTTCCGCCGGTGAAATGTTCCATCCTACATGCATTTCCCTCTAAACAAGCGATGACAGATGACAACATGTAGTTCGCTTGTGATATTGAAAAATTTGCGTCGCGTTTTACTTTGTAACAAATAACTTAGTCCCATGAAATCAACGTATAATTTGAATTCAAATTCTTATTTATTAATTTAAAGAGGATTAACCTTGGAAAATACAAAATTCAAAATTTTATCTATTTTATTGATTCCATGAAAGAACAGAACATGACATAACAAAACATGACAGAACAGAAAATGAAAAAACAGAACAATGAAAAAACAGAACATTGACAAAACAGAACTTTGAAAAATGAGAACAATAAATTTATATAAATTTTAAATTTTATTTTAATTCTCATAAAAATAAAACAAAAATAATAACAACAAAACAACAAAACAACCAAAGTCAATAATAATAAAAACAAAAAATAAAAAACAACTGTAAATCATTGCAAGTTTGCCATCCGCCGCAAGAATCTCAACTTATCATCATAACTTTCGTATTCCTGAACCACGGCTGCCACTTGTATGCCAAGATTCTCATACTTCTTCTTTCTTACTTCTAGGTATATATCTAATAGATATATTCTATTGGTTAATTATTAAAAATATAATTAAATTTCTTAATTTTAGTTTCTGAAGCCGGATCTCAAACAAGTAGTTAGTAATTTATGTTCCCATTTTTCAAAGTTCTGTTTTGTCAATGTTCTCTTTTGTCAATGTTCTTTTATTTCAGTGTTCTGTTTTTTCATTTTCTGTTCTGTCATGTGCTGTTCTTTCATGTTCTGTTCTTTCATGCTCTGTTCTGTCCGGTCACCATTTTATTTTGTTTTGACCTTGAACTTTTCCTCTTTACTTTTTATTTCTTGTTCCCTTCCCTCTTATCATCAATTTGTAGGTACGGCTCTGTCAATTTTGATTTTTTTTTTGCCAAAATTGATGACATACTGGCCAAGATTTTTGAGTTTATCCGTTAGTTGAGACAGAGGTAGACTTACTTATTGGGGGGACGGGACATTTCACCGTCGCCACTTCGCCCTAGCCGTTTTGCGAAATGGGTCGACAACGAAATGTTCTATACCAACTTATTGGTACTGAAAGCAAACAGAGACTTTAGAAATGAATTAGGAATGATAAAATCATTTTTATGTTGGATTTTGTTGCAAGAAGTAGTTAGGATTTTGTTGTGGCTTTGACGGCGTTGTGCATAAACTAGATAGGTATATTGTATTAATTAAAAATTTTTTTTTTTAATTAAATACAATATTATTAAATAAAGATATAGACTATTTAAATTGTCTAAATCTGATTGAAAGTAGTTAATTTTAAACACGATAGCTGGCTTTGAAGGCTTTAATTAATTCAATTTGATCAAACTTTCTAGATATCAAAAGCGCATTTGATGTTTTAGATTCTGGCACAGTTTTAGATAAAAAAAAGATATTGCAATTTTCAAGACAGTTATAGTCCTTTTGAAATAACTTGAGCTGATATTTCAATTTCGGACGTGATAGTTGATGTCGAAAATTTTGTTTGCACACGTTTGTATTAAATTTTGAAAAACTTTTCCTAGGAGGTTCCTGGTTAGCAATAATTAATTATTGGTATTGGCGAAGTTAATGTGTAGAAGCAGAAATTTGAATTTCTTCCTTGTAGTAGAATAGATAAACAAAATTTGTATGCATTGTTGTGAATGTAAAGAGCCGATAGCCAGAGGTTAATATTCCCTTTTCTTTAAATATGCATACACTTTGCCTAGGGCTTACCTTTTGTACGTGGCAAATATATTTCAAAGCAACAACAACATTAATGTTAGAATTTTTTTCTGATTGACTACCGTAAGGCAATTAAATCAATGAACCGTTTTTTAACAATGACAATCTTGAAGAATCTCGGAAATTTTATAGGCAATACATGGCTATACCTTTGCTAAATATAAACTTGAATGCTTCTTTTTTCTTTATTGTATAATATCTGGAAAATTTGAATTTTTTAAATAAATCATTAAAGGTATACGAGTTCATTTAAGTACACCTAGAACAGATTGCTTTTACAGTAACTCGAAAAACTTAATAAAAATATAAATTAGAGTCTGCAAGTAATGTTAATATGTATGCCCATATAAATTAAATTATTACTCTCTCCCTTAATTTTCAAAGAAATTAATTCGGTTATATATTAATTTCAAACAATCCAAGTTGAAGTAAAATCATGACGTACGTTCCATTATTTTAATTAGAAATTAATAAAATTGAATTAAGATTTTAGTGAAAATATAATTTTATTGTATTATATTAGCTCTCACACCTACAGAAACGATAATATTATATTGCAGATTTATTTTTTTACGAAAACCGAAGTTTGAAACTTATTTTTTGAAATATTCAAACTAATATTAACTTATTGATAATGGGATGCAGGTGGAGAGGAGTGCACGAAAGTCAAAGTATTATCAACACTTTAACATCCTTTGATTATTATCAATATGGTACCAAGTTTGTGTGTGAAAATCCTAGTGGGGGTGAGTTTAGTTGTAACGCGCGCAAGGCGCAACTTTGAATGAAAAGGCGAACGCTAAACAATTTTCATCATTTCCAACCAACTTTTCACTATAAACACCTGATAAACAAAATTGTCAAAAATTCCTTTTTGGTTTTTCATTCATTAACATCGCTCACAGTATGAACTGGTCAAACACCATCGTCGTTACCATATTACCCATCGTAGCTTTCGTCGTTTTGTTAAATTCAGCTGGAGTCGATGCAAAACGTGAGTACAAGAAAAGTTTTAATAATTTAAAATTTGTTGAAATATTAACATATCTACTTAATTAATTTTCACCTCCGATAAAGTTATTTTTGGGATTATCCATTACTAGATTGAAAATTTTGTCAAAGAGCTTTATACACTTTCTATATAACAATTTAAAGGCATATTTTATTAATTATTTTTGGAGCAATATAAAATATTAATTGTATAATACAACAATTTTTTATGCGGATTTTGTAATATACATTTTTTAATTAATTACATGGTTGTTAAAAATTTATATAACCCGTCAAAATTTTTAACATCTACAAAAGAAATGCTAAATTAATGCAGCCGTTTGAGCTTGAAACAAATCAAAGACTTTTTATTTCATATTTTGCCCCCAATTAATAACCTGTCACTTCAGTTAAATTAGGTTTAAAGATTAATTTTTACGAATGTTTATTTTACGAAACTTCTAAACTTGTTAGGAAAATTAGAGCGGCATCAAAGTTGTCCCTACTGTTGATGATGCTTTTACTATTATACACAAAGTGGTAAAGTTATACATCTGAAAGATCTATTAGGTTTTTTTCACAATAAATAAACTTTGTCGTAATAAAGTTATTTCATATTGGAAAATTTATAGTTTACCCTAATAATCAAAAACTGCGTTTAAATTTTCATATTTTTATGGCAATAAATGTAAAGCTTTAACCGAATTTTCTTATTATGTCAACGGATACGTTGGTTTTTTCGTAAGTAATAAATACTTCTTTAAGTGAAATTTAAAAAATTTAACTCAATTGGCCACTTTAACCGAAAAAAATTTTACAATTTTCTTTTGATCTTCCTCGACATCGCGTCCGTTAGAAACTCTTATCACGATTGCGACGTCGCGTCGGCTTTATCCTCACGATTTACATATGATTGAGAAGTTTACAGCCAGATATCACTTCAAAATTATATCATACCTGATTAATGTATAAACGCCCACGAAATGTCCAAAAAAAATTGTTCGAAAAACGTCAATTCGTTTGCTCTAATTAACGATTTCAAAGAGCAAAACCCTTAAAAAGTTCTAACAGTTAAGAATAATGAGATTTCGGTTGGATCATTTTTTCTCGACATATTCCATAAAGTTAAAGAGTTAAAGAAACATTTTTCAGGATTTTTAATTCAAAATAATTTTAATCACCATCATTATTTTTTTCCAAGTTTTTTTAAATATTATCTTAACAATAATATATTGAATATAAATTATCGTTTTAATTTTCTGCAAAAGGACTTAGTAAAAATAAGGGGGGGGGGACAATTTTGTTTAGAATATTTTTCCATACAGTTAACAGAAAAGGCTTCCAAGCTACATTATTAAGTCATATTCTGAACTTCTCAACTAAAAAAAAAATAAAAATAAACTTAATGTGGATATCTTTTATCTTTTTTTTTATTTTCTATAAATTCTATAATAATTGCTCTCTCATTTTTACCAATCAAAGGAGTTCCTCGTTATTGTAAAAGTTTGTTTTTGTTTTTATTCAAATATTCTCAATTCAAAGTTAGTCAATTTCAGTTTGGAAAAGTTGCTTTTCCGAACTGAAATTGATATCGAAAAGTAAGACGTTTCCAAACTAGAACAGAAAAAGTCCTGAAACTTTCAAATTATGTTTTGTTAATTTATTTTATTAAGGAAAGGGAAAAACGAGTAAATTAAACATATTATTTATGATTTTACACAAATTCTGTGCTATTGGCACTTTAAATTGTTGTGTTCTTTATAGCAGTCAAG
The DNA here is from genome assembly GCA_958510845.1 of Cantharis nigra. NCBI lineage: Eukaryota > Metazoa > Arthropoda > Insecta > Coleoptera > Cantharidae > Cantharis > Cantharis nigra. Next base: position 42,838,655 of record OY294030.1, on the reverse strand, counting down.
CCCTTTATTATTTTAAAATTTCATTCGTACCTTTTACTATGTAATTTCGGAATGAAAGCAATAATTGTTTGCTTTTATTGCATAAAATTTATTTCAGCAATTTTATGCTTTGTTTATTCAGATACAAAACGATCAACTTGGTAAATCATTATAAATGATGTTTTATTATGTATTCAGAAATAAATAATTTTTCCTAAAATGTTAGACACAAAAGAAAATTTTAGAAAAACTAGCTTTGTATTACTTATTACTTATAAAAAAAGAGTCAAAGTAGAAATGCTATTTTTATATAATAATTGCACGTTAAATTATGTCCTGTGATCGATGATGTGCAAAAAAATACGCAAATTGCAACACGTTTGATGCCCCAAAGAGATGTGTATATGTATCCGGTCGATTAAATTGACTTCCAACACATTTTCATTTCTAATAAACTTTTCTTTCATCTCCACATGATTTACGTAAATCGACGATATGCTTCCAGCTACATATTTGCTGATTGAATGTGTTTTGCTCAAACTAAAATTTACTAGCAACAGTTTTTCACTTCTCCTAATCGGAAATTTTAATGCAACTACGTGCCAGCGATTTTCTGATGAATGGTACAAATCAAATTATTTGGTCGGGTGCAATTTTGAAAAATCGTGAGCATTCAAAATCAAATATATTATTGGTTATTAAGTCCTCTCAGAGTCTTAGATCGGTTTTGTGCGCTAAAATTATTATCAACAATTTAATTGCGACTTTGAAAAACTTAAAGTATATTATTAAATTTCTAAAAATTTTGGTAGTCGATCAAATTACGTTGACACGCATATATAGGTATCTCCACTATAGCCAAGACAATTTTGGTTCTCGTTTATCAATTAATTTTATTATTTCGCCAGTCCAGCACCTTCAAGCCTGGTTTTAACCCATTAGACGTCTTGTCAGTTTTATTAAAAAAATTAATCTCGATTGAATTGATCTTCAATCTTTTATATTTACAAAAAGTAATAATTGCTTTTCGGTCATTTTGAACATATTTTAGGAATTTTATTTGTATCATAAAGAGAAAGTTCTTCTATCATTAAAGAATGCAGTAATAATTATATGTTGCTCTTGAAAAACCTAGGTAACTATTGGTAAAACTCATTTTAACATTTCGAAGGTTGAAATTAGAAATTTTTCCAGCTTCGAATTTATTAAAAAAATTTTGAAATTAAATTTAAAGAAGCTGTTTAGTTCGTATTCGTGCTTGCAAAGTTTCAAATTTTTACCAGACAAATGATTGTTTACTTGATAATAATATCTACTAATGATGGAATTTAATTTTGATCAATTAAGCCCACTCGGTAAAAACATGCCTGGGAGCCGCCTGCACTCGAAAGTTATGAATTTATAGAAAAACAGTATATCAGACTCCACGCACTTTTTAAACACCTTCCTAAAGACGCCCGCACGTTAACATTACGGATTTAGAATGGCAGGAGTCTATTTTTAAGTTAAATTTGGCTATAATTAAAGAAATTTATGATATAATGTTAACTGTTACATTCCTTGAAGGCAGCTGTGGTCTGCTCCGCCCATTAAAACATCTAGCTGCAACTATTTACGTCGGGTACACATACCATCAACAGAATGCGTTAAACCGGTGTTTTTTCTAACAAGTGGATGTTTGATTTTTTTCCGATCTTTCCGGTCCGATCTTCCTAGCCCGTGATTATTTAAAAAAATTTTAATAATATATTACTGTAATATTTTAGGGTTTCGGGCTTCACATCTCTTAATTACGCTACTACTCTTTTTATGTCAGCCGCTATGACCCCAGTATTTTTTTCTCAAGTTTTTAGGTTGAAAATAAATATAGCAGGTGTATTACGGAAGAACTTTTATATTTAGGTTTTCATATTGAAAAGGAATTTTCCAGCCTTTAAATTATCCAAAATCTGAATAGCCAAAAATACAATTTTTTTGAAATTTTGCCCGTTTAACTTTCAATTTCCTTTCAATAAATTATATTTAAAAAAAGGAAATGTTAAATCAAATAGATAAGCATACCCATCTGCACTCGTATCAATCTAATTTTGTCGTTCTTTCAGTAATTACAATTAATTACAGTGAAATTACAATTTCACTTCTAATCCAATGTTTTGTGCGCTAGTTGACGCGAAGTCAACTAGTTGGCGGCAAACGCAAAATTTAGACAAAATTAAAATAAAAATTTTCTTTAATAAATATTTGAAAATTTACTAAAACTGATCAACGAGATCAATTGATGAAATGATATGGCCATGATTTCCTTGAGCAAATTCAACGGAACTCTGTCAATGTGCAACTCGATTGGTGCAGATATTTGTTAAGTTGGTAAAAAGAGAAGACCGATGAGAGCCTTTTTTATGTTTTTAGGGCAGAGTTTTGCACGTTGGTAATTAAGTAAAATGTTTATAGTAATTAATAGCTTTAAATTTTTAATTTTTGACTGTGGGCGAAATTTTTGCACAAATGTTTTGCCAAAGAGCAAACGCTTTTAATTTCGGCACATTATTAAATTAGACCTTTTTATTTCTACCCCCAAGCGTGCAAAGTTTTATTATAATAATAATAATTATAATATTAAAAACTTCAAATATAATTTTCACAAGTTATATAAGATTTATATGCGTGTTGTTAACAACAATTTCAACATGGATCAAGATCCATTAGAAACTTTTTTTGTAAATCCTACTAGTAGGCAGCTTCGATTGGGTTATTAATACTGAATATAAATGTAATAATATAGGTATTTGGAGTTGTGTCTGCATGTCTGTAAATTCTGCTATAGTTTACACCCTAATGGTAGCTCTTTGAAAACTTAAACACGCGTAGTTTTTTAGTTTTGTCCCGGATGACAGAACCAAGAACGACAGATTATAGTTCCTACGGATGAGTAATATAATAAATTCCACATCATTCAGCACTAGGAATTTTTTTACAATTGTGCTTTCGCATACTTTAATTTTACTCATATTTAAAATTTTCCTCCTGGCCTTTCATTATTTATAATTTCAAGCATTAACTTTTTTTTCATTTACAAGTTTTCTTTCTACCAAATCTCCATAATTTCCAAATTTCTTATAATTTTTTTAAATTTGTTACGCTAAAATCTACCGTACAATTAAAAAACCTAGTAACTCGAGTTAAAACTGCTTTTACGTCGCTAAAAATTAATTAAAAAATTAATATTAATTGAATTACAAACCTAAATAAAAAATTAAATAATAAAATATAATAAAAAAACTGAAAAATTAAATTGATCAGCGAAGGCTATGGGTTTGTATTCGAGGGTCTCTACACATTCTTTACCTTGACTTACTTGAATATTGGAAAGCTAGACTTTATAACTGTTGTCGGTTGTGTCTGGATTTACCTTTTTTTATAACTCGGACAGTTTAATACATTTCAGTTGACAAATAATTTAATATAATAGTCAAGATTAGCTACAGTAGAATATATTTAATTCGAATATGAGGAAATTGAATGTTTTGGTAAGCCTTGTAGACTCATCGCATTGTTATATTCACAAAAGAACCTGCTTAAAATTGCGTGGTAGGTTTATTATTATAAAATTAATTTTATGTTTTCTGATAAATAAAAAAAATTTCGAATTTTATGTTTTCAAATATTATTGAAAAAATTTTTATGGAGGATGTTTAACAAATATACCTAACTAATTACTTACAAGCGAACATTTCAAAATATCCACATTTGAAAATATTAATAAAAACAAAATTTTAATCTTTGAAGTTTTTACTTGAGTGCATCAAAAACGAATAAGTTTATGTATATAGCCTACCTACCTTACCTACTTAGGAGGATTTAAAAGGAAAAATTGAAATGATTGCAAGAAACCGCAATCAGAAAAGATTGCAAACTTGGTTTGAATTAAAGTTGATAATCGACTGATAAATGGGTTTATTTATAAATAGTATATATGAAAAACGCAGTTTTCCTTTTATTTTCACAACATAAAAATGTTGTGAACAGCTTCTGGCCGAATTAAAAAAATTTATTTTATAATAACCGGTAAACCTATTTATAGCTGACAAATTCAAAAGTAAATCTGATTTACTATTTACTTGCTTTGAACTAAAATATTTTTTTTGTATTTTGCTTTTATTGTCTAAAGGTTGAAAATCGTTACCAATTTAATTATCTATATGTTCTATCAACGTGTGATTTTTTTATTACTACAATTTCATAAAACTGCTGACGAGTTGATTTCATAAGACATCCTGATCCTCGATCCCGGATTATTCCAAACGTTTGGTTAATTTTCAATTACAGATGGATTATTTAAATGCGGTTCAAGAGTATCTCAGTGATCGTTCGAATGCAAAAAATTGGTTTCCGATAAGGAGTTTATTCAAAAAAAAATTTGCATAGAATTTTATTCAATATTTAATGGAATAGTTTCTCTAATGTAGCCTATTATACTATGTTAATTACTTTTTTTTTAATTATTAAAAAAAATATTTAAAATTAACAGAAAATTAACAAAATAAAATTTTACTTTAACCAATAAATTAATAATTATTAATTTGTTAAATTAAATAATATTTTGTTGTTGAGGTAGTTTCTTCTCAGAGTGTACGCGTACCTACAGTAAAAATTTTCCAGTCCAGATAATTGAAAACCACGATTAATTTAAATTACATTTTAATGGTTAAATACATAAAAAAACGAATAAATACAAAAGTGAACATTTTAAAATTTATTCAGATCGAAATTCAGTGATTTAATTTCTTTTCTACGTTTTTTATTTTATGTACTAACAGGGTGTCCGATTTTCGACTTTTCTTTCGGTTTATATTTTATTATAATATCTGAAAATAAATTAAAGTGATCAGTTGCACTTGTAGAGTCTCGGCGTTTACAATGTTGTTAATTTTATCGATAAGATTTCCGTTAAAAATGAAAATAGAAAAATCTAACATTAATTTTTATGGAAAAGTTTTCTCGATAATAAGTTGGGTTTTGTAGAAGATGTAACCTGCACATTTAAATGAGCTATCATAAAATACGATATATACTGAAAATTTTTCATATATCTTGCTTTTCCTTACGTAAGAATATACAATTTATATTTTACTAGATATTATTCAAAATAATTGTGTCAACATGCAGTTGTATCGTTAGAGAAATTTATCATGCACACCGGGACCTAACAACAATAAATTGCGCTATCAATAAGTTTTCAATAAAATTATTCATATTGTCAGGTAGTTTATGCATCATCATAAATTATATCTGAAATAAATTGATTTTAACTTTGTCTTAAAATTTTAGTTTTTTTTAAATATTTTATTATTTTTCAACCTCGACGTAGGTAACAGGTAAATGGATGCAGTCATTATATTTCATTTAAAAATTTAATAAACAATCTTGAGGTTAGTAAGTACAGGATAAGAAGGTTCGAGTAAATATGAAACCGCTTGGGCAGAAAATTACTTATTTTATTTTTCGGAAGGTCGCAGGTTATTAAAATATTTTTTAGTGCGTAAAACTTGAAGAAGAATATCTATATATACCACAACACGTGGTTAGATTTTAAATTTTTCATTGACAAATAATTTGGTTTAATATTTTTTGTTTCAGAAAAATTAAAAAAACATTAGAAATCATTATTTTTATTTAAATACACTATTTTTTTGTCCCAGATGGCGCTGAAGAAATCCTCAATTGTTCTTATTAAACAAAAACAAAAAACAATTGGAAAAACAGATGTTTCTGATTTGTTTTATTCAATTTTTTGTTTGTTTTGTTTTTGGAAATAAAACCGACATTTTTGTTTCGGCGATATTTTTTGTGAGAAACTATTACAATAATTATAATCTAGGTAAATTGAGTCGAATAAATAATTATTTGGTGTAATCACATTCAAACCGGTGTTTCCCATATTACACAATATGTTTCAAGCAATACATTTGTAGATTATTTTCTGTAAAATATGAAAGTTCATATAAATGTCACTAAAGATTCAAGGGAATTTGAATTTGCTGATTTCTCACAAATTGAAATTGATCTTGTTTGCATTGCTTTTGTGTACAACTTGAACGGTTTAAGTGAATTCGAAATCGGAATTAGGACTTTTCGAAAGTTTTCCCACACTTTTTGAACAATCGCGAGGTAAAATGGTTTTACATAAATAATCCCGAAATTAATGTTTAAATTTTTTCGTATTAAAATCTTTTGAGGTGCTAATTCGCAGAGTGGTTTCATAAAAAATTATAAACGTATGTAAATGAACAGTAATTAATAAAATTTCCATTTTAGGTTTAAATTTAAAAATGGAACACCTTCGTACCTGCGTAGGTATAGAAATTTTATTTGTACATTCGGGTAAATTAAATTAATTGTTTAATGAAACGTGTACAAAATTTTGATTTTGTTCAACAATGGTGGAACGTCGTCAACTTAGAACGAAACTTTTTGTTCTCGTGCATTTTCATTTTCCGATTACATTTAAAGCTATTTCAGTGTAATTTATATTAACAAAGCGTTTCCTTTACGTGTGAGCTTAAACTAATAGACTTGCTTATGCAAAGTTATGCTAAATACGAATTATAAAGACTTAAAAAATCCCACCAACAATATTTCATCTGAAGGAGTTCATCTCCTTCCAGATGCTTTAAAAATTGATTTTAAATATACTCAAAAATCTCGCAATTACTGAATAATATTTAATGAAATCGTTTTAATGCAAATAGTTTTAATTTGAGTTGAAATGAAATTTCTAATTTTTTATATATTTAACATCCGATTAGCAGTAGCTAGTATTTAAAATGATCCTGTGACTGAAGATTGGAGTACCCTGATTAGCGATTACTAAAGCTTAACCCAATGATGGAAAATTAAAAGCCGATTTTTAAATTATAAACCAACTTGAATATAATACAGAGGCGAAACTACCGGGGTGCGGTGGGTGCGATGCACGCGGGCCCCCTGCTAAAAGGGCTCCCAGTTCTACTGTGACCTTTTTAATTTTAATAAAAATCTCAAAAAAGGGTTTGGGTGAGGCGAGGGGGGTATGGAGTGAAAACCATGCGTTTCTACAGTTTTTGTCAAATATCTCGAAAATGATGGAAGATACCGAAAATACCATTGTATACAAAATTAAAGGCCGTGAAATTTTCTACAAAAATGGTTCTATGCATTTTTTTGGTAAACTCTATAGATTAGGAGATATGGGGGAAGAGGACAGTTTTGATAATTTTCTTACTTACTTCTTGTTTTTACTGTAATTTTTAATTAATTTTAGAATTTTGTAATCACCGATGGAAGTGATGGAGAAGAGAAGTGATATTAACCCTGTAATGAACATTTCAAATGGAATCCCGTTAACCTGTTCATGCGCGTCACAAACAATGACAAAAATCTGTACTAAAATGTGTTTTGAATAGGATTTTCGTAAATATTATTACAGAGAAACCTTCTCCTGACAATTACAAACACATCGAAAAATAGATCAGCCAAATCGGTAGAGTCGTTCTCAAGTGATGAGCGTACATACATTTTTTACGTTTCATTTTTATATACCGGGTGCTGAATGAGTTAGCCGAACATAGGAAATTAACATGTAAAAATTTATTTATGCAAATTCCTGCTTCCCAAATTATATTAAAGAAAAAATGAAAGACACAAAAATAATGCAGAAATATAAAAACTTACAAATGATAAGACTATTAGTTTTCATCTAACTTTTACTTAAAAGGTCAAGAAATGCTTTTGAAATTGTTAAAATTTTTATTTATCGCACTGGCCATGTAATAAATTCAATTTAATTTATATTTTCAAAAATAATTACCATGGAAACTTTCAAGGCCAGTCTGATAATTAAAACTTTAACAATTTCAAAAGCATTTTTTTAACTATTTAACTAAAAGCTAAATGAAATCTGATGCTCTTATCATTTGTAGTTTATATTTCTGAATTATTTTTGTATCTTGTATATTTTCTCTAAAATAATTAGGGAAGCAGGAATTTGCATAAATAAGTTTTTACATGTTAATTTCCTATGTTCGGCTATGTCATTCAGCACCCTGTATATAGATTTGTATGTCCATATGTAATTTTAATTAAATGTATTAAAATGCTTTTTACAAATGCCAGTCTGTAACTTACAAAGATTTTTTTTTCATATAAATATATTAATCCTGGAAAAAAATATTTAAGAAAGGCAAAAATTCATTAAAACTTTTCTCCTCCATATTTTCTAATCTATGGGGTTCACCGAAAACATGTTTAAGACAATTTTTCTAGAAAATTTAACGGTCTTTAATTTTGTACAGGGTGGGATTTGCTCTATCTAACGTCATTTTCGAGATATTTGACAAAAACTGTGGAAATGTATGGTTTTGACTCCTTCCTCCCTCGCCCCACCCAAACCCGTCACTCTTAAGCGGGAGACTTTTTAGTACTTCCAGAGCAACTGATAATAAACATTTTGTGACAATCCAACTTCTTATTTTTTGGATTTCCTGGTTTACTGGAATTATACATTATACTGTACTGTACATTCAACGTACACACACGCACACACCTTTAGGTTTTCAAACCAGGGGGTCTGGGGGGTATGGAATACCCTCCAGTGCACCAGCAATTATTTGTTGAAAAAACAAATTAAAGTTAAAACCCCCCAGTTTTTTTTGATTTTACTTTTCGATCACACGCTTAGATCCTTTTTACAAAGAATTAAAAATTTTTATTTAAAAAAAATTAATATTCAAATAAAATAAAATGCATAAAACTCTAGAAAATTTTAAAGTCAATGAAATTTCAGAAAATTGAAAAATCAAAAAGAATAGATTTCCTCAAATTTCTCTTTAGTTTTTCATATGACAATTTGTCCATCATTTTTTCACTTATTTAAACAAAGAACGGGAAATTTTAAGAAATCCCAGAAAATTTTAGTAAATCCATAAAAATGTCACTAATTTTACATTTAGGAAATGTAGAAAATTAAAGGAAATAGAAAATTCTAGAAAATCTTGTAATTGTATGGAAACCGTTGGTATTTCGAGTCCTGTATACAAATTTTCTTTTTGTCTTTTATAAAAGCAGGGCCCCCGTTAACAACTTCGCACACGGGTCCCTCACCTGATTGTTACGCCACTGATGTAATACTTTGATTCTAACTATCTGTATTTTAATTTGTAAATTTGATAGAGTGATAGAGGTCGATCTTTTTTGTGAAAAACTTGTGTCGTCTTTTGTGGGGGAACCCAGTGGGCCCCTTCCGCAAATTGATTGTCCCCCTTCTCCCGGTTCTCTTTGGAAATGGTCCATTTCCCACCGGATCGAATCGGGCGATGTATTGATGGACTGAAGAATGACACATCTCCCGGCTTGGATGGTATTTTTTCTTGCCCTATATATTTTCTATATTTCTTTGCCCCTATCGCTGATCATGGAGAACTCGTTTGCAAACTACGAACTTCCGGATGTTTGATGAATATTTAAGAAGGTAACAAACTTGATACCGAAAATTATCGTCCAATCAGCCTTACTCCAATAGAGGACAAATTGATGGAAACCATCATTGCTGAAGATATGACGCAATTCTTTCTTGACAACAATGTAATACCTGAGTCGCAGCATGGGTTCCTGCCAGGTCGCTCCGTCATGACTAACCTGTTGACGTGTGTTAATGACTGGAGTTCTCGCCTCGATCGTAACATCCCAGTGGACGTGATTTATTTAGATTTCTCGAGAGCCTTCGGTAGAATACCCAAAAGAAGACTTTTAAAGAAGTTGGCGCATTTTGGTATTGTGGGAAGGTTGCTGCGATGGCTGTCCGCATTTCTTAGCGACCGAAACTTTACGGTACGAATTGGGCAGACGTTTTCTCGCGATGCTCCCGTGCTCAGTGGTGTCCCTCAAGGATCTGTGCTTGGTCCATTGTTATTTCTCATATACTGTGATGATTTACCGTCCCTGATCCTGTCCTCAATTTCCTCTTATGCCGATGACACCAAGATTTATAACAATCCTATGTCTTCCCATGATTTTCTGCAAAATGATCTGGATAGAGTGATACTGTGGTGATTATCTGAACATTGATAAATGTGTTATTATGCATCTCGGTAAGAACAATCCGCGATTGGAATATACGGCTAACGGCTCAAGTTTGAAAGTTGTCGAGTCACACAACGATTCAGGTGTGACAATAACAAGTAATCTTTCCGGGAGTAGTCACATCAACAGAATCTGCAGCAAAGCCAAAACCATGGTGTATTTTCTCTCTAAGTACTTCTAGAGGCCCAGTCCTGCTGTTGTCAGAAAGATTCGACATCATCTCGAGTTTGCTGGTCCGGTGTGGTGTGCGGAGCTGGTGCGCGATGTTGACATGCTTGAATCTGTCCAGAGAGGCTTATCCTTATGGAAACAGATTATCTTATGAGGAGCGTTTACGCATTTTTAACTTGACGCCCCTTTACCTTCGGCGTTTGAGAGGAGACTTGATAATTACGTTTCGAGAGCACTTAACCACTTCTTTCCATTAGATATGTCTCACCTCTTTGGTCTTAATGTGGATGATCGCTTGCGTGGACATCGTCTGACGTTGCTTCGCGAGAGGTTCAAGAGCAGAGCCAGGGAACATTTCTTATGCCCGTTTTCATAAAGACTGCTCTAATCATTCGTTAACTAATGGTTTGTTAACTTTAACAATCCGTTAAATTTTGTTCAATTTCATAAAGCACATCTCTTGTTAAATTAACTAACGAAATGTCACTAGATATTCTAGTCATTGTTGCACTATTTTTCGGATGTATTCGAACTAAAACTTCACCTTTACTTGTCAATATTCTTATAAGTAGACAATTTAATAGAATTTAAACATTCAAGTAAAGTATTTTATTAATATCTTCTATTTCGTGAACGTTTCGCTTGTGAAAAATATTCTTCTTGAAAAAATATTATATTATTATAGCAGGCCCGTGCGCAGGACTTCCTCATGGGGGGGCTTGTAAAAAAAATTTCTAAAATAAGTACATTAGAATTATCAAATTGAGCTACAGGACATAATAAAACACATATTTAAAACGAGCTTTCGGAAAATGACATTTCCTTTTTCAAGTTTAATTCGTACATAATAATTCATATTAAACTTGAAAAAGGAAATGTCATTTTCCGAAAGCTCGTTTTAAATATGTGTTTTATTATGTATTTATAATGTAGCTCAATTTGATAATTCTAATTTATATTATTTTCAAGAACTAATAATTTTTAATTAATAAAATATTTAAATACATGATTGATGTATTATGTTTATATCAATTTTTGAAATATATAAAAAGTATTTACTTGAATTGGTAAAAAAATATGTAATGAGAGAGATTTGAACCTCCAAACCCCCTCTTGCGCACGGCTCTGTATTATAGGATTTAAATTTATTAAAATAAATAAAAATTAAAATTATCTACTTTTATTAATATTAAGCCATTTATCAAAGAAAAACTATAAATCCAAATTTTTGTTGTTTTACAAAACAATTCCTAGTTTTGAGATTAGAAATCTCGTTATAATCTCTCGTTAAGTACTTAACTGGAGAAATTTGGTGCGTTAAAAGTTAACGCCTGATTAGTGCTAACAAGCCTTTATGAAATCGAAATTTGGATTTAACGGCTTGTTACTGGCTTAACGGCTCGTTAAAAGTTTTATGGAAACGGGCATTATTAAAGAAATCAAACCGGTTAGATCTTTTGAATCTGTCATGACGGGATTGATTTTGATTTTAATTTTAATTTTAATTTTAATTTTAATTATATCTTTTGAATTTTATTGTGTTTGTTTTTTGTATGTTTGGCTTTTTGTTTTTATATTTAATTGCACTGTGTCAAAATTTTTGTAATTTAGAGTTTATAGGATAAATCCTCAGCTCTTTCAATGTTGAATAATAATAATAATTATATTTTCTTTTATTCACTAATAAGTTCTATGCAACATCAGCGTTTCGTTTTTTGATTTCCTGCCCCTCCTCGATGCCCTAAGTCGAAGAGTTGTCATTATTAAATTAATTTAAAATTTTTTTTATAAAAATATTTTACTAAACAGGAAACAATATAATAATTCTGAAAAATGTTAGTATGAATTTTGAATATTTAGGAAAAATGCGGAAAATTACTTCTTAATTAAACATCTTGGTAGCAATTAAAATTTGGCAATAACGGTTTAATGAGGATATTCGTTGAAGTTAATTTGAAAATTGAAACGTATATATTTGCGTGATAATACAAATTAATAACCGTCATAAATGCTTGTAAATTCCGGTGTTAAAATGTGATCCACCATAGATATTATTTGATCGTTAAATAAAGGGGTAGATTAATCAGTCACCACCGTAGGCGTAATACCAATGAATTGTTTGGTGTTACGAACTCGCAACTTTTATAATGAAAAAAACTTTTCAAAATTTCCCGAAGACGTTAAAATCACTTGTAATTATTATCCTCGCTTTATGGTTCTATTTAAAAATATTTGTGATGGGCGTAACTACTTATTCGAAAGGGAGAACGGTCGAGATTAATTTTTTTTCCTTGTAATTGAAGGATTCGATTTTAATTAAGATATGGAAAATATAATATATAAAATTAGTCAAAAGTTAATTGCTTTAATTAATTGTTTCACAATTAAACCAAATCCAACACACTTTTAGTGTCTCTTATTTTAAGTCCAACTTAATGAGTTTCATAAACTTGATTGAATTTAAAAAAAATCAATTTGTTAGCAATTAATTTTATGTATTAATTAGGTAGTATTTGAAAGGTTCGTTTAGAAAATGACGAAGTTATTTTTAATTTTGTCAATAATACAAACCTGATTATTATTGGTGATATAGTTAACGAATCTTTTGTATTTTCGAAGTAAAGGGGGATTATCGTGCAATACTACAAAGCTCAACCTTATTTTGTGTTTCATTTATAAACTTATATTAAATTTGCGAACAATGACTAAATTATGTTACAAGAACAACGCACAAAAGTTTTGTTACAATTTATTATGTTGCCACGATACTACACATCCTGTGTAATTTTATAAAACGTCACTTAAAATTATTAAAATAATTGACATTAAAATTTACTTTCTTTGCTGAAACGCATGCCAGTTATAAACACATTTTCGTTTACGCTAAATTGAAAACTTTTTTACAAAGCCCTGCGCACCTTTTAAAACGGCTACAAAGGCCAACTACCATAAAGCTACAACATCATTTCCAGTCAATTCAAAAATTTTTCTTTCTATTAGGAACAACGTTTGATAATATTGCCGAGTAATGAAAATTTTATAAAATGAAGATTTTTGTCACATATTTCCTAAAGCTGTAAAGGTAGTAGCATTTCTGCCGGAATTAATGTTACTGTCCAATTCGTTTCCAGTCTTTTTGTTTCAATTTTTGTTGCTGTTCAACCTAATTTTTTTCAAATGTACAACTTAGCCGAAACTTTTCAAACCATTTTACACAAATAACTTTATTTATTTGATATAAAACAACTTTATTTTAACTATAAGATAAGTTTAATTAACGAAATATTTCAACAAATTTTAATTATTACCTACACAATTTTATATTATAAATTGCAAATGCTAGGTGGATGTGCAACGTTTGGTCACTCGTGCTATGGTGGAATGGGGAAGCGAATGGCAGTGTCCGATATTCCAAATGACGAAGAACTTCAAGACGTACAACAGCAAGGCAATTCCGAAATAGTTTTTACAGGCCCCCGCAAAGACAATGAATTCGAATCAGACAGAAGAGTTACGATGCAACAATTATATAACTTATCGCCAATTGTTAGGCAATGGGTAAACAATTTTTCCATCCAATTCAAAATATAAACCATATCATTATACAATAAAGGAGATTTGGTAAAAGATGATTAATCCACTTGTCATCCAGCCCCCCTGAGTTTCATCGCTTTCATCTTGAAATATGAAATTCGGGGAATATATTTTTCAAATTTCAAATCCGGTTTTCAGGTCTAAATCTTGATGCTTTCCTCCATAAGAAACAGAGCTATATTGATCACTGACGGGTCATTCCATATCAAATGGTCCAACCCTATGGTTTGACCATTCTAAAAAAAATTGATTTTTTTTGTGTAAACATCCTAACATATTAGTAGTACTAAATGACCATTATTTCAATTTTATTGTCTTTTGTTTTTGTGTGAGAGCCATTTTTGCTTTGCAATATGCGGCATATTTTGCAATTTTAAGGGTTTACGGCAACCGAAATATTTCAGCTATTATTTGTCCTATCAAGATGAAACAAAAAAGAAATTGTTTAAAAAGAAACAGACTACAATATTCCTTATTACATATTTTTACCTAAAAGCAATCCTAAAGGGTAAAATTGCAGCCTCAGTTCTTATCTAGTTTATAAAAAAATAATATTTTTAAAGAGAAGTTTATGCATGAAGGGAGAATATCTCAAAGTTAAATTTTTTTTTACAAAGAGATGATAAGTAGTTGAAATCACAAACCAAATATTAACCCTAAGATTTACTTCATTTTTCTTCTAAAAATTTTCTTCTAAAAGTTTGAAAATTTTAATCAAAAGGCAAATTTTGGCACTAAATATCGCTGGTGGGGGACCAGACAAAAATCTGAAATTTCTTATCAGAACAGTACTACATAATGGCATTACTCAAAAAAAAATTTGAGTTTTAGATTTGACTACAAGCCGAGATATAGCAATCACAAAATGTTAAAAAATGTTCACGTTTCAGTGAACGTATAAATGCTTTTTTTTCAAGGACGGTATTGTTCGGACACAGATGATATGCATATACATTAGGGTGGTCCTCAGTGTTATGGGTAAAATTTTTTTTTTTAAATTTGATGCTTCCACTCACTAAAATTATTCCTTTTGATGTTTCATCATATCAGAAAAAAAATAGAAGGAATTCAGCAATGTTTCGTGGTCGCCCAAGACATTCAAACTTCTAAAAAGTTAAAAAAACATTACAAAAAAAAGTTTTAATGTTTTGGGCGACCATTAAACATTGCTGGATGGCTTCTATTTTTTTTCTGACGTGATAAAACACCTAAAGAAATAATTTTAGTGGGCGGGAGCATCGAATTTCAAAAAAAAAATTTTACCCATAACACTAAGGACCACCCTAATATACATATGTACATATGTTCTTCTAGCATAAGGTCTATTGTAATAGCCACATAGGAAGGTTGTGTTTTTGTACTTAAGGCGTTGAAAGTTTGAAAAATGAAATGGCAAAGATTGTCATAAAAGTGTGTATGGTTTTCGTACCTTTTTTATGTATTCTGTAATATAAATTGATTTTATATAGTATAAAATTATTCATTTCTTTGACATTTTAGGATTGTTATATCTCGGCTTGTAGTCAAATCTAAAACTCAAAATTCTTTTTGCGTAATGCCATTATGTAGTACTATTATGACAAGAAATTTCAGATTTTTGTCTGGTCCCCCACTAGCGATATTTAGTGCCAAAATTCGCCGCTTGGTTAAAATTTTCAAACTTTGAAAATTTTTAGAAGAAAAAGGGAGTAAATCTTAGAGTTAATATTTGGTGTGTGATTTCAACTACTTATCATCTCTTTGTAAAAAAAAATTTAACTATGAAATATTCTCCCTTCATGCATAAACTTCTCTTTAAAAATGTCATTTTTTTATAAAACTAGATAAGAACTGAGGCTGCAATTTTACCCTTTAGGATTGTTTTTAGGTAAAAATATGTAATAAGGAATATTATAGTCTGTTTCTTTTTAAACAATTTATTTTTTGTTTCTACTTGATAGGACAAATAATAGCTGAAATATTTCGGTTGCCGTAAACCCTTAAAATTGCAAAATATGCCGCATATTGCAAAGCAAAAATGGCTCTCACACAAAAACAAAAGACAATAAAATTGAAATAATGGTCATTTAGTACTACTAATATGTTAGGATGTTTACACAAAAAAAATCAATTTTTTTTAGAATGGCCAAACCATAGGGTTGGACCACTTGATATGGAATGACCCTGACGGTAAACAAAAGAAAGGGCAAACATCGGAAAAATTCACATGTTTCTGATTTTGTGGCATATTGGTAGGGAATCTACTAGTAGGGTAAAACCAAGTTTTCGGCTTCGAAAGACCTGTGCCAACTTCGTGGTGATCGAAAAACTTCGAAATTTTTCGACTGATTCTAGTTTTTGGCCCGAAACTTCTGAAGCTGTAAATATTTCCTACAATTTGAGCCTACCCCCAATGTTTTAGGTCCAATAGATTCTAAGATAAAAATCGTCAAAAAAATTTTTTCCCAAAAAGTTCAAAATTTCAATTTTTGTCGTCTGTCTGGCTAAATATTGGCTGTAGTAGGTAATTATTCTAAATTTTAAATTTAAATTCTAAATTTTCTAAAAAAAAGCTGTAACATTCAAAATGAACGTGTTGAAGACTTGACAATTCCGCAACTTCTTCTACAATCAAAATCGGAATCTCAGGTTGGTCCTCGTTGCTGATCCGTTCATATAAGTCTTACCTTCAAAGAACAGAGCGTTTAGCCCTGGAGCAAGTTGCACCCTTGCATCTCTTGCGGCATTTGCAAGAAAGAAATTTAAAGAGAGTTTGTCGGGAAGGAGTCCTGGTTGCTTCTACTCCAACCTCAGTTGGATGCGGGTCCCTATCCACCCCCAACTACTTCTGCACTTGGTGATACATGCGATAGCTATGTTGAGCAGCAGCTTCTTTGGTTGGGGGTAGCGTTGACTGCACTTCTTACTAATTAATCGTATCGGAGATTGCGGAGGTAATCTTTCTCTCAGCTGCAGGAAAGTATTGGTCTTTTCCACAATGTGTTCATTTTTCTGGAAGACAGTCATTATTTTCACTTTTCCTTACCGGAAAAGGGCAGCGGTAATGTTATAGCCGGTAAATGCGTGGAGGAACATTTCAAATCCAGGGCAGAGTCAAATTCATTTGGAAGAACCAGTAAATCCACATCCTCTCCAATGATGACAACTATTTCATATGAAAATCTTTTCTTCAAAGCTGTCTGCACAATTAAGCAGTCAGCATCATCTGATGCTTGTTTGGTGGTAATCCCCTGGTTTTTAGGCGCCGCTTGTTTTTTTCATTGGGGAGGAGTTTTTCTTGAGGTACATAGATGAGTGTAGACTTTTTGAAAATTATATCACTGGAAGAAGAGGCTGCATAGCGACTCAGTGTTTCAAACAACTGCTAAATGTGTAGATAATGTATTTCCCAATTTTTGTTCTTGTTAGGCCTAAAGACTTCGTTCAGGGCTTAAATTAAAGCTAAATAACTGCTATAAGACTTCATATTTAATGAATTTTCTCGTGGAATGAGTATTACAGCCAATATTTAGTCAGACAGACGACAAAATCTGAAATTTTGAACTTTTTGGAAAAAAAATCCAATTTTTGAGGTTCTGTATCGTAGAATCTATTGGACCTAAAAAATTGGGGGTAGGCTCAAATTGTAGGAAATGTTCACAGCTTCAAAAAAGGGTAAAATGACTTTTTTCATAGGAAGCACCCTTTTAGGAGTTTCGGGCCCAAAACTAGAATCAGTTGAAAATTTTCGAGGGTTTTCGATCACCACGAAGTTGTCAGTGGTCCAATATTCAAAGCTGAACGATTTCGTCTGGCAATAGATAAGAAAAACTAGGAACAGATATGTCTTATGCCCCGAATAATGGGGGAATAATTTCTTTACTTAAAAAAATGTAAGCATATTCGTTTCTAGCAACTACAAGATTAAATTTCTTTAGAATCCGGTAGTTATATATCAGAGATCTGAGGGTCATATTAAGGTCACTTGGTTTTATTAAGGCGATTTTCCTGATCTCGTTGTTCTCAAGAGTTTCCTTTGTTAGATCTCTCTTAGATTACACCTCCTGTGTAGAGAAGAAAAACACTTGCAGAGAGAAAAAACTACTTCATGTCAGGTTTGTGGCTGGACTGGTCAGGGATTCTATTTAGCTCAGAACTGAATTTTCACATCCCTCCAAGGGCACTAAGACGTTAAACTGCCTTCTATCTTGAGCCCTTTTCAAAGCTATACTTGATGTACTGGTAAGCTAGACCCAATTTTGTCGTTGAGGTCGCAAGCCAAAGTTTTTTTTTTAATTTTTACTACGAGAACCCGTCCCAAAAGAGTGGATCAAGCGATTGAAGAGTGGTCGAAAGAGAAAATTTATCAACTGCTATCATTTGAATAGATTTTCTTTGCCAACGTTCCCATCCGCTGAGCATTTGAAGAAGTACAAATGGAGTCTCTGAAAGAATATCACGTGACAGATGAAGATAAAGTAATTGCAAGGCAGTGTACAACAGATCCAGATTGAGTAAGCTTTAGGAGGACATGACTTAATACGATACGGCTTGGCCCAATCAGTACGGTTTGGAGGAATTTTGGGGAACAGGATGCCATGTGAGGGAAATCACCTATTACGAACGCTTTGGCTAGTGCTGTGGAAATCTTTACTTTCATATTCCAATAATAATTTATCGTTTAAATTTTCCAACTCAGAAATAGAACAACTACTAGCAGCAGTATCAATGATGGCTGTGGGAGGTCACGTCGTGAAGATACTGCGGTGGCAACTGTTTTCGATCACACTTCTTCTTTTTATTTTTTGGCATAGAGTTTATTTCTTTAGCAATAGTAACATAATCTGATGTTGCTTGCAAGTTGGCTTTAAATACGTATTGCGATGTACTGATGATGCTTTTATAAAATGCTGGTAACATTGTGTCTCACTACTAGCATCCGATTTTTTTTGAGCATGAGACTCTTTCTTAGTTAATTTTTATATCCAAATCAAATTAAAATTTAATTTTCAATATTTATCAGTCGTAAAATGGGAACGGTAAAACGGTTCAATCCAATTGAACCAATTATAATTTCCAAAATACCCAAATTTACTTTTTATTTTCCAATAATTAATTCGTTATCCAAACCAATTCATTTAATTTTATCCAAATCTTCACTTCATTTCATTCAAAAAATATTCAAATTTTATCCAAGATGGGACAACTTCTAACTCTAATAAATCAAATTACTTTTATTCTCAAAAATCAAAATTTTAATCAAAATCACAATAAATTATAAACGCAAATACAGGGTGGAGCGCGGCAGACGCATGGATTTTAAAATGGAATTAACACAGAATATTACAAAATGACCGAATTTTTTTCCTGTTTCATTAACA
This sequence comes from Cantharis nigra, assembly GCA_958510845.1. Classification (NCBI taxonomy): domain Eukaryota; kingdom Metazoa; phylum Arthropoda; class Insecta; order Coleoptera; family Cantharidae; genus Cantharis; species Cantharis nigra. The sequence continues at coordinate 42,819,435 of OY294030.1, read as the reverse complement.
TGGAATATTTAAGTTTATACGGTTTTGAACAAGGTATCATCCAAACTCCACCAGAGACCCCTGCAGGATGACAGTATGGTGTGGAACTTTAAGAATTGGGAATACAGTCACTTCTGCACGTTACCTGACCACGATCAAAGATTTTTTTCTTGCCTCAGTTGAAAGGGTTGGAGCTGGAAGACGTCTGGTTTTATCAGGACGGCGCTACAGCCCACACAGCAAGAGTTTGCATAGACTGTTTGCAAGACAAATTCCCCGAGCGCCCCATCTTCCTAAGAGGCGATTTGAACTAGCCAGGGCGCCCTCTGGAAACCCTAAAAACACAACATTTGAACCCAAATTACCGAAATTCCTGTGGTAATGCTTTCAAGAGTGTACGAAAACTTCAGAAAAAGACTTACTCAGTGTTTGGACTTTGGAGTGTCAGGGGGGCTATTTGAACGATGCCTTTTCCATGTTAATGAAACAGGAAAAAATAAAAAAAATTACCGAAAACCAACTTCGGTACGTCCGCTTCGTGCGGATTCAACAACAAAATAGTATGTTCTTCCTCCACGTTCGCACAATGCCAACTTAATTTGTGAGCGGGAAGGCGATCAATTCAAATTTCTACAAAAATAATATATTAACAAATATTTACCAGCAGTGGATTGGTGTGATCGCTGGTTGAGTTACAGAGCGGAAATTCTGAATTCGAATCTCGAACTTAGCTCGGCCTTCCGGTGTGCATCACACGTTGTGGATTTAAGAATAGCTTCTATATTTACATAGGTCTAACCAATTGACAGAGTCAAGGTCAAAATGAATAAATAAAAAAAACAATTATTTACAAAAATATTCAAATAATCAAAATGGATTTTGAAACACGACAGTGTATAACCCTCTGGTTTAATAATGCCACCATTACCCCAGGCTCCAGGGGATCACCGGTTTACGTGCCCTCCGAAGCAGTGTCTACTGAGTCCCTTGCCTCGGTCACTCTATTAATAAAATTAATAAAAAGACCGAATAAATGTAGTCCTCTGAGGGTAGAAAAATACAAACAAAATTAAAAGAAAAATTTTTATTAAATTATTTTTATATATTTTACTCTAATAAAAATTGATTTTGCTAGATTAAACTAAGGTATATTTACAGTTCCAGCATTCTCAAAAAAGCACATAATTAGGAAGTTACATAAATCTTGTTACCTATTAATTAAAAATGCCAGATAAGCAAGATGGATTTAATGTGATGTATAAAGTGCTTGAAAAGTAGCATCGTTCAGACCGCTACAGTATAGGTTAATCAATATTTCAGAAAATTCTCCATTGTTGTGTAATGATTTATATTTAATATGTACTCGCAAGAATTTCTGTCTAGACGCAATTATGAGATCTAATAAGATCGATACACGTGTAGTATGTTGTTGCTGGAATTCTTGTAAATTATTTTCGATATTTTCTAATTCACGAAAATATGGAGCCCAAAGTGTCGGATGTAAAAATCATAACTTACTTGCAATATGTTAAGTGTAGTCGGATCGAAATAAATTTTCTAGCTAAAATTGCATAATTAACCAAATTTATAAAACTTTTCCGACGCTAGGGGCTTTGAAGCGTTAACAAAATTACTCTAAAGTGCAACTTGTTTCTTTTAGCTTCAATCCTACAGAAGAGCTCAAGAATTGCACAATAACAACTTCTATTAAAGGATATCAGCGGAAATGAACCTACAGGATGTTATATTAATAACTGTCACTTGTATATTTGTTCTTAATCGTAAATTTTATTAGATGTATAAATTGAAATATTTACTGAAACGGAAATATAACTTAATACCCTTAAATTAATGATTAACGTTGTTATCGTTAGGTTGTGATTTATTGTCAATAGCGATTAGAAAATTAAAAATTCGGGCTGGATATTGTGGTTTAAATTTTTTACCTATTTCAACTTTATTTAATTGTTTGTAGATATTTTGTTTTTCAATAAAATTTTCCAGACGAGGCCTTTAAATCTAATCTATGAGACTTTTTTATGAAATATCCCCAACCGTCTCTTTTCTGAAACACACACGTAGAGAAATTGCTCTTCAATAGGGGGGCAGACGCTATTTGCTGAGCTTGGAAAGCACCGTACAGGGAATTAAAATATCAAGAGACGCCATCTGAAGGAACATAAAATAATTACAGAATAATAAAATAATTTTTCAATAAAAATAAAAAATTTGTTATTTAATTTTTTGTTTTGTATCTGCCTTGTTTATTATTTTCTGATTTTCTGTGAAATGGAATAGTTTTTCAAAAAATTTTCCTAGACAAAAGTTGTAGTCCTTAAAATTCCCTACCCGGAATGAGCTTCAGATTTTTTGTAAAGTGTTTCGTTTAAAAGATAGAAGGTTTTGAAAAAACCAAAATGAAGTTTGCAGTTTTCAACATTTTCTTGCTTATTTTAATTCATAACTCGAAAGCCGTTGATTTTAGACAATAAAAAGTTTGAATCTAGTTTGTAGATTATTTCACGCTCTTGAAAAAACCACTAAACCATTTTCACTTATAAATCAATATTTTCGGGGCTATGGCTATGTGAAGGTGGAAATTAAAAAAAAATGCTTTAAAGAGGCCTAACTCTCGAGGGTTTGGGGATAGTCAATCTACTCGTGCGCGTCAGTATCAAGTGAGACCTTCTAGTATCCACTCTATGGTGTGGGCTGCTAGCTTTACACAGGCCCGAATCAATAAGAATGAAATCAAATAAATAGGTATATTCGATGCAGTAAATCAGGAATGGAATATTCATACGCCATCTGTTATAGCTTCTATGAAATAGAATAATTTATATAATTAAGTCTAAAATTTATAGGTAGGTACAAAAATTGTATGGTAAAAAATACAAAATTAATTAAGTTTAACAATTTATTGGAAAACCGCAAGCTGTGAAGCATATTAGCGGAACAAGTCGCTTATTATGCGACCATGTATAAACATTTCTTTATTCTCTGCATATTTTGCTTGTATAATTTTTTTTTCTAATTATTAATATTACAACTTTTAATCGATGACGGAAAGTCAATATTTACGCAAATAAAATTTTTTGACCTGCACATAAAATACAGCAAAATTTTGTAATGGCGCTTATGAACATAATCTCCTATTGTACGTAAAAGCAATGTGAGATAATCATTTATTAAACAATATTTTGAAATGAACGATAAAATTTAAGTTAATACTCGAGATTATCTATCATTGTTAAACCGAATTTTAGTTATAAGTGACCGGAATACGTCTACATTTCTTTGTTGGAAATTTACACTTGGTATAATAATAATAATAATAATCGTGTGTTATGGAAGTTTCTGTTTCGGATAAATCGTAAGTTGTTCCATATTTTTATTATCTCTATATTATTATTTTTATCATCTGAGGGTCACAATTTTGTTGTGTACACTAAACCGGTTCAGTATTAATTGCGTTCATATGAGAGAGTGGGCAGTATTTTTCAAATTTCAATATTATTATACTTTTGCTTATTTTTAATAATTTTAGAATCGATTATGATCAAGCTTACGACGTTATCGACTTCGATTCGATACATTCAATTCTACAATTTGATGCCTTAGGGGACGAAACCGATATTTTCGATATGACGTCCCTTAGCACCTTAATGCTTCTAAGTAAGTAATTACATGTAATTATTATAATTCGTTCATTAGGCAATTCCATTTTTCTTTGTTGGAATTAAATTTTTTAAGAGCATGTCATCGTTATTTGTGTACACACAACATATCGATATAAAAATATTGAAGAATTACGAGATAAGAGATTGATTTTGTTGTACTACCAGTGACCTAATATGGCTTCCCTGGATTAACTCGACGTTTCCTTATATTTTCACATTTAACCGAACCACGATATTTCTATTTTTGAGGTTACAATTTTTATCTTTTCAAAGAAGGATCAAGGTCAAAATCAAGGAAACAGCCGATTGCGTCTTACAAAAATGATTTTCCTTTTTAGCTCAGACCGAATCCAAGAGAACGGGCCTCGACGATTCACAAACGGAGGAAAACACTGATAACGAAAAATTCAGATTGTCTTTGGCATACGAAAAGTTACATATCATGCCCAAAATGATATTACAGGAGCTTTCGTCCACAATAAAAATTTTAGATATAAGTCACAACGAATTTGAGTGAGTTTTTCGAATTTCGAACCGCTTTACTCCGTATCTAACCTAACTGCTTTTAGACAATTAGGATTTTTAAGCGAATTTAATGAATTAACCACTTTAATCTGTGATCATAATAAAATTACATCTTTAACTAGCATTCCATACATGCCAAAATTGGATCTGTTATGGATGAACCATTGCAAGGTTAGTGATTTACTCTGCAATTTTGAGTAGGTATAAATTTTAAATGGTAGGGTGTGATCGGAAAAGATGTAAAATAAAAAAGTAATTAGTTCTTAATTTGAATAACTTAATACGAAATTTCACTTTATCGCATCCGATGCGGCAAAGTAACTTTCCGCACTCCGTGAGAAAAGCGTTTAACGTCAAACTAATTTATGGAAAAATATTGTTTTTAAAGAAAAATATGTATAATTCAAGTATCTCTATAGAAAAATACTATTACTTATTCTTAAAATTACAATTGACATAAACACTACAGTTTTGATAAAGAGGGTTATCGTTCAAATTTTGCAACAAGTGTCAACCGCATAGTTGATAATATTATTAAATTTTCCAATTTTTAAAATTCCAAAATATTTATTTGCTGATCAAATCTTAGATTCAAGTCATACTTAGGCGATTTATTGATTTAGCTTTAATAGTGCAGTTGTAATTGTTAGAATGTTAATTGCAAGTTATTAAATTTGTTCATAACTTTTAAGTGCATTTTCTATAAACAACATTGCTTTTTTGCTTTTACCTATCTAACATCTTTAAAAATCTACAATCAATTAATTGGCTTATACATTTTATTTTGCAAAAATTAATCTTATCAAATCATATATTACTTTTTTTTAAAGTAACTTTCATGAAATGGGAAAATTCTGACTCTTGTTATTTTCTAATTATATTTATATTTATATTTCATTATATAAATTTAATATTAACCCGTACAATAATATTAATTATACTTTTTTTTTAATATTCAGGTCAAATGAACAATAAAACAATTTTTTTATAACAAATTTTCAGCAATGGTATTTTGCTATCTTCAGATGTTTATTAATTAACAACTCCCAAACATTTAAATGAAATTTATTAAATGTCCACACATTCTTTTGTTTAGCCATTGGATGACATTGCCGAAAACCTACATTATAAAAAGGTTCGTTTCAGTGTTCATGTGACCTGCAGATTTAAAAAAATACATATAATTAATAATATTTATATTATATAAACTATGTATTTCTCTGTTGGACCAAAATCTCAACATTTCACTTTGCTATAAAATAGATCTCTCTACAAGGTCATCTGTAGTATTTTTTAAATTTCTTAATTTTAAAAAATTTCCTAGAATAATCACAAAAACACAAACAATATAATTAATTTTTGGCAACGTTTCGTTCTCTTACGACTTCTTCAGCACTAATAATATCTGCATTGTTAGAAAAACCATAATGACAGCAGAGCAGAGAGTGCATCTAGTAATGCATAGATCAATGCAAAATATACTAATAAATAGCTTTTAGTTCTGAAGAAGCCGTTACAGGTGAAGAAACGTCGAGAACAGATTAATTATATTCCTTTGCATTGTTGTCCAAATATCGCATTATCTAGCACTTTATCTGGATATCTATTGGATATACGTAGCAACAACATCTGGTGGATATATATATAGCCGACATTTAGTAGACATCTATTTTATGAACGTCACTATCCATTGGATATCGATACAATACATCCACTGGATAACTTACTAAGTTTGTGACACCTCGATGTCCACTGTATTTAGCAGACTAACAGATATCCTCTAGATGTCGGATTGTCTTCAGGGCCTATTTTTAACTGAGTTGGGCACTAGGCTTTAGCAAATTGTCGGGCCCCTTATATTCAAGTGTAACTAATAGCATCGAACGTCCAATTTTTGGGTTATTTTATCAGTATTTGATCTTAATTTTACGATTTTATATTCTTCCTTTTTGAGCCCATCTGGCCATTGAGTCCTTTGCACGTGCCTAATGCGCCTAATGGTAAAATAGGCCCAGAGTTTAATTTTAAGCAATAAAAACTGGTTCCGCTATCAAGCCACACAAGTAATATTAATAATTGAGCTTCAATGTAGTTGTTGGTAAACCGGGGGGTCTGGGGGGTATGGAATACCCCCCTGTGCACAGTTTACTGTTTAGAATCTCAAGTGTTGCATATATTTTACTATTTTGGTTATTTTTTTAGAAATAACCCTCCATAGTCAAGGAATTTGCTTGTTTGATGGTTGTACAGCCTTCTAGCATTGAGGACATTTATTTCATTACGATGCCGATGGAATCGGTACATTTTAATATTTGTTACTAAAAATAATACCCGAATTTGGATGCGCGAATAAAAAACAAAAGATGCACCCCCCCAGACCCCCCGGATTGCCACTTACATTTTGTGTCTAAACCAGTTTTGTAATAGCAGCGAAACTGAAGCTTATCGAATTTTTACAACAAATTTTAGAAATTCGAATAGCAAACTAGGTAATAAATTGTTAAAACTTTTTAGTTCAGCTGCTACTGCAAAACTACTTTGTGGCAATCTGGGGGGTCCCCCTTTTGCTCTTTGTTTGCGCAGCAAAATTAATGCTAGGAGTATTCTACGATCTCCAGGCCTAAGAAAAATTCAGAAAAAAAAAATCTGGCCGTTTAGCGGCAAAAGTTACTATAAGCTTTTTTTTAATTTTTGCATCTTGATCTGGTTTGCGTACTAGGCAGTTACCTAGTTTCGCCTGTCGCTGATCCTAACGAATATTATGGTTTGCGTTCAGGACATCCCACAATCAAAAATACCAGGCATTGTATATAACAGGGTCAGAATTTTAATCTATTCCCAGGGCCTATTTTTATCTCAGTTGGGCCCTAGGCTTTAGAAAATTTTCGGGCCCCTTATATTCGAGTGTGACTAATAGTATCAAAGGCTCAATTTTTGGGTTATTTTATCAGTATTTGATTTTTATTTTACGATTTTATACTCTCTCTTTTCGGGCCCCTCTAGTCATTGGGCTCTAGGCACGTGCTTAACACGCCTAGTGGTAAAATAGGCCCTGATTGTCTTGCAGGACATCTAGTGGGCATCCAGAAGATAGGTTTGTTTCTATTTTCTAGAATTAGTTATGATTTCCTAGAGGGAAGAACCTCTGTGGAAGTCTGGTGTACAAGTGAAGGGAAATCCAAGAAAGTCTTTGGAAAACAGATGAGTTTTTTCTTGCTTTTTTTGAAAGGAAATCTATAGGCGATCTAGAAGGAAATCCGGGAAAATCATTAAAAAGTCTTGTAACAGAAAACTAGGAAGCATTCATCTCTCCCTGACTATGGAATACCCCCAGTTTTTTATTTGTTTTGTCAAAATCAAATTTTTGATTTTACTTTACGATTCCAGGATTAGATCCTTTTTACAAGGAAGTAAAAAATTAATATTCAAATAAAATAAATTTAATGTTAAAATTTAAAAACAAATTTATTTTAAAATTTAAAAAAACTTTTAAATTAAATTGTTTACCTCGACTGCAAATTTAATTTCCTTGACTTGGCACTCACCCTGACAAAATTAGGGAAATCGAAAATTTTCCATGACTTTTCCAAAGAAGGGGGAATCCTCTAATGTTGCATAGGGAATAATCAGTGACGTATTTACGTGGGGGGCCTAGGGGGCCCACGCCCCTTCTGTAACTGATCAATATATTAAATAACATACAATTATTATTTAAATATTTAAAAGTCTTGAGCAATTTTTAAATTCTGATTTATTTAATTAATTATAATTTAGACCAAAAACTTAATTATTAATTAAATTAATAAAAAAAAGAACGAAAACTATTTAAAAATAAAAATTATTTTTGTATTTCATATTTTACATTTCCATTTTTAATGTTGTTCTTTTATTTGTTATTTTACTTTTCTCCTCCAAAGTTCTTTGGGATGATAATCTTGTTAATCCCTTCATGCGCAGCAGGGATAGACATTTTCGCACACAATTTTTGATAAAATTAATTTTAAACTGCTGAATAACATCGTTGTTTTATTGTTTATACCGAATGTTAATAGTTATACAATGTTTTAAAACAAATTTATCTTATTTCAAGGAAGACAGGAAGTAATGATCTATTAATAACTTATTTATTTTACAGTCTACTAGCATTAGTACACGGTTTTCCCAATAATGTTTGACTCTTCAATTGTTTTCTTCTCATATTATGTTAAATTTTAGTAAATTTGAAAAGTAGTAGATAGATAAAGTCTGCTAATATATAATTTTATTTCAAGTAAATGTACTAAATAAATAAAAAGCGAGCCACAAAAAGTTTATTTGTTCCGAATAAAACATGCTATTTTTTCTTTAGGTTTAAGTCTTCCGTTTAAGATTTTAAATCATTTATTATTAACATTATTGTTAATATATTATTTAATTTATTTTTTTAATTACTGAATTTTCTAGAGTTTTACAATTAATTTTTTAACTTTTTTATTTTACATCTTCTTCGAACCCTTAACAGTACTAAGGAAGGCATTATAAATGAATTTTTTTAGATATCTGAATTATATCCTTGGGCATATAGATTGCAACACTCGTGTCCAAACTTACGACATCTCTCGTTAATGGGCAACCCAGCAGCTCCATCATATCTCAACGGTGGTAGTTTTTACGAGTATTTAAAATATAGGTAATATTTTTTTACATTTTTTTTCTATTGGCAGAGCTTTTAGGTACAAAAACAAACATATTTTTTTATTGCACTGCTTGTATGTCTCAAATAATTGTAAAAATCAATAGAAAACGCAACAAGTGAAGTTCCTGCCTATTATTCGGCTTTTTCATCCCAATTAGATAGATGAACAGGGTCACTAAAGAAATCGATAATTGTTTTCGTTGTAATAATAACTTGCTTAGTTCCTAAATTTTGAGTGGAAAATTATTGTTAAATCGATTACGTTTTCAGGCTATTCATAATTTCGTTATTTCCGAAATTAATTTATTTGGATGATAGGTCAGTGACCATAGACCAAAAAATGGAAGCTCAGCGTATGTACAAAAGGCCACTATTGGAAAGAATTACATCTAAAACTCCTGCCACTTTTCCAACATACTTACGCTCGGTCACCGATAAGCTATCGGAAATGTTAACACCGGTACCATCATTTGCGGTTCCTCAAAAAAATGCCGTGATATAATTAATTTTATGTATACTATTTATTCCTGTAAGTATAAAATAAAATAAAAGGCATAAATAAAATAACATTGTTCCTGTATTTATTACTATGGCGTATAGTAGATAGGTTCCGCCGAAAACGTAATTTCCCTTTTCGGATTAAAATGTTCAAAAACGACAATCTCATTGGTTCCAACATTCAATAGCGATGCTGGCAAATAGAGCGCTTGTTGTGGTCCCAGCTTTGACGCATATCTCCCCAAAACAAATCCATTTATTATTACTATTCCCCTATTCCATGGCTTCATATTTACAAAAGTGTCTTTGGGACTTTCAACCTCAAACGATGCTTTGAACAAGGACGGTCCTGGCGGTGCCACGGTTTCCGGAACGTGCCATCCGGTCAACCCTTTGGTCCATTTCGTCTTAAATTCCAAAGGAATGCTTTGCCACTCCAACAATTCTTCGTCGTTCAGGAAAATACCCCCCTGCCAAATACCTTTATATTGTTTAAACTGATTTAAAAATCCAAAATTATTTCTGCCCAAATTTTCAACGACCAATTCCAAAGTTGCGTTGTTAACCTCTTCGCCTAAATTCAGTGTTCCGTTATAAATTCTCCAATAGCCAAAACCGTTTAGATCCGCTTTACCTGCTAACGGTTTTGACTTTAAGACTCCGTTAACCAACACCATAACGGTATCGCAAACGTGTCCTTGAATTTTTAAAATAGAATTTGCTGGTATATTGACGCCTATTTTTCTATAAATAATGTAACCGTAACTCTGACCGGCATCGTTGTTAATGGGCAACAATTCCATAGGAATCGGTTTGATGGTTAACACTTTCTCAATTTGACTGATAACTTCGTTTAAATTTAACTGGAGAGTTACTTCGACACTTGGATAAGCAACTTTAGGTGTAATGGCCGGCGTTAAAGGCGTTCTCAGAGCAACGTCGGTATATCTTTTCAGCATATCCTTCACTGCAACATACTTATCGGTATAATCTCCGGCTTCGTTTAAGGCAGCGTCGTAATCGTAGCTGGTAGTGTCTGGTTGAAACCCTTTGTTGTTCGTTCCTCCATTATTGATGTTGGCTCCGTTCATAAATCCCCAGCTGGTTCCTCCGTGAAACATGTACATGTTCACGGAAGCCGGATATTGAAGGATCTTCTCGAGAACATTTGAAAAATCCTCAGTACTGCGTAGGTGATGTTGTTCCGACCAGTGATCGAACCAACCTATCCAAAATTCTGTTGCCATCGTCGGTTTGTTACTTTGAAGTTGTTTTAATCGGTCGAACTCGAATTTCGGATTACTGGCGAAATTTGCAGTCTAAAATATTTAAAAAATAGAATATTTAGATGAATAATTATAATATAAACTAATTCGAACCTGTAGGAGTATTCCGGGTAACGTTCCAACGCTACCGTGCGCCGTGGGCGAATCGGATGTAAACAATAATTCGACAATTCCATTTCTTCGGTAGAGGTCAACCAACTGCTCCAAATATTTTCTATCCGGAACAAACTTTCCCTTTTGTTCGGTGCTTCCGTACTCATTTTCCACTTGCAAAGAGATGATGGGACCTCCAAGTGTAAATTGCAAAGCGGCTAAAATTGGTAAAAGAACGTTAAAATATCGCGTAACGTGTCTCATAAAATTGGGTTGGGAAGTACGAATTTTGATATCTCGATCGCGTAATAACCAACTGGGTAATCCTCCAAATTCCCATTCGCTACAAATGAAAGGTCCTGGACGAACGATAGCAAGTAAATCTTCTTCTTGGGCGGTTTTCAAAAATAAAGTCAAATCCAAAAATTGTTCCATATCGGAACCGTTTTGTCCAAAATCGAAGAAATTCGGTTCCGGTTCGTGAAGATTCCAAGGTACATACGTTTCTACGGTATTTAACCCTGCTGCTCTCAATTTCCGCAAACGATCTCGCCAATGTTGCTTTGGAACGCGAAAATAGTGCATCGACCCGCTATACAAAGTAATATTTCTATTGTTTAGCGTAAAGTAAGATTGCGAATCTGATAACCCTGTGACAATTCCTCCACTTGTGTAGTAATCGTACAGGGTTGGTAATTGAGGAGCAAGGGCCATTGCAGTTTTTATGTTGAACACTTTTTCACAGCACTTTTAATGTCAAGAATAACAATGGTTAGTAATAATTGACCTTTAAATTAACAACAATTAAATCATACGAACTGACACCGACGGTGAACGAATGGGTTGTGAGATGGAAGATCTTGGTTATCAATGTCACGGTTGCTTTTACGTTCTCTTCCTGTTAAGAAGTAAATTCGTTAGACATATATTGCATATATTGATAAATGCATAATCATTTTTGATTATTTTCGACCTTTGACTTGGAAAATATTGTGATGAATTTACAAGAAATACAGTAAATAGCATGGTCAATTCAATATTATTATATTGAACCTATTGATTAGTAAGTATCTACGTACAGTGGCGTAACAATGCAGTTACCGCTCTGTGTTTCAGAGTTAAACCGAAATCAATCAATCAGCAAATTAAAAAAAAATTCTATATTTGTACTCCTACAATGGAAAGTAAATAAACAAAATTAAAAAAATTATTTTTGAAGAATTGAAAAGAAAATTAATTGTAAAATTATATTAAAAATTGCAAATTCAAAATTTGACCAAAACACATCGTTGTAAGTAAGTAAAATATTCATCGCACTTTATTTGCAACTGTTTTTATGATAACAAAGTAAGATAACAACCAATGCGAAATCAAAATAGCAAAATCATCAAAATGTAACTGATACATAAATTGGTAAATCAAAATTTGATCTGTATAATTGACGTTTCTTGTAATTTACGGAATGCAATTAAAAAAATTCATCAATATAATTAAATTGACGGGCAGCTAGACGGTGGATCTCTTTTTTAGCGGTATAATATTAAACATTTAATTTTGTTTCCCGCTACTGGGTGATTCCCCGTTTTTCTATATTTTCAAAGTAACGCAAAAAGTGAAACTTGCTAAACTTGATGTGCCGACGGGCAATTAAAATTTTTTTTAAATAATTTAAAAATAAATAAGTTTCTGAAATTCTAATTTTTTTTAAATTTTCTTTTCGGTTGTGAAATTGCCAACGATTTTGTTCCTCGCAGTATGCCAATGAGCTTTTTTTTAAGCTTTTTCGCGTTTTTCTCAAGAGAATACCTAATTTATGTGATTTGTACCAACTAGTAGTTTTGCCAACTGTTCAATGAAAATTACCAACTTTGCCAACTTTTTTCAATGTTGGGGAGAGAGGCTCCCCTCCCTTAGGCACGTCGCTGTCTCTAGCCAAAGGTTTAAATTTCTCTCACTTTTGCTTAAAAATTCAAATTTCCCGATTTTTCCCGGCGAAATTTGTAAAATTATAAATTTCCTATCTTCTCCAAGGGGGGTCTGGGGGGTGTGGAACACCCTCCAGTACGTATCGCAGGATTTCCACTCTTTTAGCATGCTTGGAGAAGATAGGGGATTTATAATTTTTCAAATTTCGCTATGAAAATCGGAAAATTTGAATTTTTAAGCAAAAGTGGAGCAACTTTTGCGTTACTTTGAAAGTTAACTTAGAAAAAAAACTAATATATAATCTCCCAGCACGGTGCCGCTACTCCTGCTACAGCGTGTCATTTTTGGTGAAAAAAAACACTCTGATTTCTCTAATTTTTGCTTGAAAATTTAAATTTTCCGATTTTTCCAGGCGAAATTTGAAAAATTATAAATTTCCTATCTTCTCCAAGTAGTCTAAAAGAGTGGAAATCCTGTAATATGTACTGGAGGGTGTTCCACACCCCCCAGACCCCCCGGTTTATAATATTACCAACCGAAAAATATATTAAACTAACTAAGATTAGGACAAACCGCGAAATTTGATTTTTTAAGTAAAAATGAGTGAAATTTGACCCATGTAGTACAAATCGTCGCTGTGAAATCAAACCGGCATAACTGCAAAAATTGAGTTTTTGAGTTGTTGGTGTCAAAAAATTTCTTTTTTTTTCAGTCTATTTTTATGTCAATCCGGCATATTCGTATTCGTCTAAATTAATTCATTATTACGGTGACTTTGAGGTGAATCTAACGGACGTTAAAGGGAAAATAAAAACTTCGAAGCGCTCTAGAGAAAAATATGCATTTTGCAAATATGCCGGTTTGATTTCACAGCGACGAAATGTTGGCGCAATATTGAGCCAATATTGAAAATCAATATTGGGCCAATATACGAATGGGAACATTTTCCAATGTTGGCGCAATATTGAAAACTAATATTGGTCCATTAACCAAAATCAATATTGATTTTCAATATTGGCCCAATATTCAAATGTGAACATTTTCCAATATTGGTGCAATATTGAAAAACAATATTGGTCCAATATTAAAAATCACTTCCTTCGGCTAGAAAAAATTAAAAATTGGAAAACATATTAATTTAATTACCTTACTACTCCTGGAGTTTAGCAGCCACTTTCTGTGTTACAGAAAATTAATTATAAAAATAATATAAAAATATAAAACCAAAATTTTAAACCGGGGGGTCTGGGGGGTGTGGAACACCCTCCAGTACGTATCGCAGGATTTCCACTCTTTTAGCATGCTTGGAGAAGATAGGGATTTATAATTTTTTAAATTTCGCTAGGAAAATCGGAAAATTTGAATTTTTAAGCAAAAGTGGAGCAACTTTTGCGTTACTTTGAAAGTTAACTTAGAAAAAAAACTAATATATAATCTCCCAGCACGGTGCCGCTACTCGTGCTACAGCGTGTCATTTTTGGTGAAAAAAAACACTCTGATTTCTCTCATTTTTGCTTGAAAATTTAAATTTTCCGATTTTTCCAGGCAAAATTTGAAAAATTATAAATTTCCTATCTTCTCCAAGTAGTCTAAAAGAGTGGAAATTCTGTAATATGTACTGGAGGGTGTTCCACACCCCCCAGACCCCCCGGTTTATAATATTACCAACCGAAAAATATATTAAACTAACTAAAGCCAGCCTCACACGATGCTTGTTTTGCTGATGGCAACGTGCTGGATGCCCTGATGGAAAATGACGTCACTGTTGGCTTACTTGCTTGCTTCCCAGACCCCCCCCCCCCCGGTTTACAATTTTGACTTTATATTTTTATAATTATTATAAATAAATTAAAGGTAAACCGGGGGTCTGGGGGGTGTGGAACACCCTCCAGTACATATCGCAGGCTATGTTCACCTTTAGAACCCCCGGTTTACATTTTTGACTAAAATTTTGGCAGTTAATTTTCAAACGCTCCAATCAGAAGCCATTTTCTGCTGATCTGCAAATCAAAAGCTTCCGTTCGTTAACATTAACATGATTCTGACAAGGCACAAATGCTCTTAAATAAATGTTTTTTTTAAGCTTCCCTCACTTTTGCTTAAAAATTCAAGTTTCCCGGTTTTTCCTGGCGAAATTTGAAAAATTATAAATTCCCTATCTTTTCCAAATTTTGCGATGTACTGGAGGGTGTTCCACACCCCCCCAGAACCCCCGGTTTTTAATTTTGACTTTATATTTTTATAATTATGATAAATTAAATTAATTATAAATTATTATAAATAAATTAAAAGTAAACCGGGGGGTCTGGGGGGAGTGGAATATTGGACAAATACTTTTAATCCTAATTTTAGTTTAATATATTTTTCGGTTAATAAAAAAAGTCGACCAATTCGAGTGTTTTTTTATACTAAAAAATGACACGCTGTAGCAGGAACAGCGTGCTGGGATTTTATAGATTAGGATGATTTTGTAATAATAAATATCTATGAACAAGTTAGGTGGTTTACCGACCCCCTGCCCTACAGTGGCTGAAGACCGTGGAACTTGATAAATTGGTCTATCCTAAAAAATCATTTCTCACAAATTGTGACAAAAAATGTCTACCGACTGCGCCAATTAAATCTGCAGTTATAAATTTTTACCTTTAAAAGGATATTTTTAAATAATAAATATAGGAAATTAGAACTATTGATTTTAGAGTAGGTACAATATTAGAAGCAATTTACAGTTAATTTGAAGCTTTATATAAATAGCATAATATACTCATTATTCAAATTTATATCATTGGTTGCAATTTTGACATAAAGCATGAATAATTAATAATGGGTTCAATAAACTACTTGCTAATAAAATTATTATATAATTTATTTAATTTTGACATACTATAGCAGCCGCCTACAAATACCTATAGGGTTTTCCGCCTACAACCCCTGTGTTTTACTCAAGACTACAGCACATACTATAGTTCACCTATATTCCATTAATATAAGTTTATTACTACTATTGTGTTGTAACACCTAATTTCCCAACAACAGCAATCACTTGGTGTCACATGATTTATAGAGTTACAAACGGTAGCTAACGATTACAAACAGACGAGTGAGTGGATCTTTTTTCAAAAAGAATACTGAAACTTCGGCTGAAATGCCATTAAAATCTTTTTTATAGAAAAACTTATTAAAGATTTTTTGTTGAAAATTTCATTCTCCTCATTTTAATATATACAGATTTTCTATTTCATCGCACTGTTTTCGAGTTACAGTACTCGAACAGTACCTCGACTGTAAAATGCAAATATTATTATCTGTATCTTGGAAACGGTGCGACAAAATAGATAAATGTATATGAACAAATATGTAGGGAATGAAATTTACAGGAAAAAATGCTTATTAATTTTTCTATTTTGTCGCACCGTTTTCGAGATACAAAACAAATATCTCTTGTATTTTACATAGTTTTCTTTAAGTCACCGTAACTCGAAAACGGTGCGACGAAATAGAAAAATTTATATATCCTAAAATGAAGAGAATGAAATTTGCGACAAAAAATCTTTAATAAGTTTTTCTATAAAAGCGATATTTATGTGTCAAAAAAGGCTTAGAAAGTACTATTTACATGGTAACATGGGAGTGTACAAATAATTTCTTGAACCACTGTATATACAGAGCTCAACTTAAAATATGAACATTTGTATGTTTAATTGATTCTGTATACGTAATACAGAAATTAACACTTCGTCAACGTCTACTATAAATAGGCTATAAAATACCTGGTTGTTACAATACTTAGTTTCCTCTCTTACGGAGTAATATACCCACGCATAATGTATAATAGTCGATAATAGTAGTGGAATAGGTCTAGACAGCTGCAATGGTTCAAGAGATACTCATTTTAATCTTTTCTTGCTATATTTTTATTCAAATTCATTTAATTTGAAAATTTTTTAAAAAACTTATTGTTTAATTTTTCAGAAGAGAATAAAATAGTATATTATAACTCGAGCTTAAATTGCTCGTCGATTGTATATTACTTATTTCCACCTCGCGAATAATAAGCAACTTTAAGCTCTAGTTAAATAATTAATTATTAATTTAAAACATAAAATATTTTATAAATTTAGCTTATACTATCCAAGCATTTAAATCCACAAATGGCAATTTTTCACAAGATATGACCGCATTACTAGAAAAAAAAATTATTTTGGAGAAAAATCAATAATTTCATTCTTTACTTTTTTGTTATTCGTTGAAATCCATGCGGTTGCATCCGTTTTATGTTGTCGCCATTATCACAGAATAATCTTGAAATACTGGTTTTTCGAATTTGATTTAATTGTCCTAAAAAATTTACATCAGCAAAATTAATTGTATGAATAATTCAACAGACCTAAGGTAAATCCACCGACTGGATTCTTATTTTCAAAGAAAAAGCGATCTCCAACTCTGGTTCTTAGAAATTGTTCCGTTAAAATGCAAAGAAAGGTAGGACCCGATAGTGCTCCATCAACTTCCTTTTCCAAACTTCCGCCAACCATTAAATCCACATCGTCGGGGGATTCATATAATTGTGCAAGCTTTTCCACGTGCTAAAAGCAAATATAGCCAACAGACTACATCTATGAAAAATAATTTCAAAAAGTAAGCTTAGGTCCGTTCATGACCTTTTAGATTATACCAGTACGCTCAAACAGACAAATTTTGGATACGTGCAGTCAGCGCCACCTGTTCTGCCAAACAAAGCGTAATTTATTTACAACGTTTAGGAACCGCGGAGACCGCTAACCCAGCAAACCTGAGTGCCCATTGGCTTGTACAAACAAAACGTTAAACAAAGTTTAATATCAAGTAACCTAACCTAAAAAAACAATTGAACCCATCAAAAGTTGTTGACAGTTGTGCAAAAAGTTAGGATAGTTACATTTTTGGACAAGATGAAGGTAAAAATAGATTTTGAAAGCATTCTTTCTTTGATCAAATCATTTTGATATACCACAACGTCAAAAATATTTCAATGATTTAGCCGCCATTTTATATTCTAACTGACATTCTTTCAGAAATATCACTGTTGTATTCCCGGTTGTACAACCTATGATACGTTAAACAACTTTTTAACTATTCCTCCCGATTCGGAAGCTCGGGCCAAATGGTTATCGGTAGTTTCAAGAAAAGATTGGGTGGTTGACAGTTCAACCATGGCTTGCTACAAACATTTTAAGAAATCGGATTTTTACATTACTAACTTGTTAGTAAAAAACTCGAAAGGGCAAGAGTGCATAGTTAGAACGATAAATCCTGTAGAGCACAAAGTCGTCGCACCTTCAGTTATTCCCCAAGTCAACAACGCCTACACTGATCAAGATTTTAGAGGCAAGTACATGTACGCGATAGATCCCAACGAAGCGAGACCACCCGAAATATTTGAAGACATTGAAAATGGGAAAAACGATGATTTCGTCATCGAGTTTTGGTATATGAAGATGTCATACAAAGAGCGGCTGAAAAACTTCTTGGAACAGAACTGGCAATGTTTTGCCAATGCAGACTATATACTTTTCTATATAATAGATTTTTCCCCGGTTCCAAGAATTTCAATCAGCGTTAAAATTGACAGCAGTTTGCGTGTAACCGTTACGTTGGATGGTAGATTTATGGATATCGCAGATTTAACTTGGGTTTTGCCCGTCACCGGTAAACTGAACCGCTGGTCTCAATTACAATTAATGTTGAAAGTTTACGGAAAATAAATTTAGTTAGGTTAGGTTAAGCTACACTTTGTAGGTTATTTATATAATTAAATAAGAATATGTAATGAATGTAGTTTTTGACTTACTTGTTGCGGTATTACATCTGCAAAATCACAAAATGTTCTAGCTTTTGGCAAACCGCATTGTTGTCTGCATTCATTGTAAGATGCCAGCCCATGATCTCTGTTTCTCTGTATATCGATTGCTTTTAAGTCGTCACCGAACAGGGTACCAAAAGGTCTGAATAAATATTGAGTTATCTGCAATGTTGATGTAATTTATACGTCCAGGTTTGGATATCTTCTCACCTCGTTTGTTAAAAATTCGTCAGATTTTGACTCCGGTTGGGTAGCTGCTCCGCGAAGTAAAAAATCGAAATTTCCGTGTTCTAAAATCGAAGGGCGGTTGAACCAATCGCTTAGACGTATACTGCCTGTTTTATTTCGATTTTCCGATATAAATCTGCGAATAAAATCTAAATTTTGGTAATTCAAATTTTAGGAGTAAAACTTACTCCAAATGACCAACAATTGAAGAATGAAAGCGTCTGAAGGCCACGGTAGCGTGTTCGTTGCTAACTGCCGGATTTACCGTCTCGTCATAATCGTTAACAAAGTCTTGGGTATTATCAAAGAGTATGTATATATAGAGGGACATCCATTAACAAATATTTGTCACAAGTTTTTGTTAATGGCTCTGCTACGCCATCTAGTAGACGATGTGATCTCTACGTTTTAATTTTAAATTTATGGCTGATCCTTTATATACAGGGGGGTATTTTTACAAAAATAAGTTTTTACATGTTAATTTCCTATGTTCAGCTAACTCATTCAGCACCCTGTATATAGAGGACCAAAAATAAAGACGTAGAGATAACCCCCTCCACTAGATGGCGTAGCAGAGCCATCAAGAAATACTTGTGACAAGTATTCCCATAAGAGCTGTCCCTCTATATATGCATACTCTTTGGTATTATGAATTAATTTATTGGCAATTGAATTTTTGACTCCTAAAATTAAAGGCAACCATTCGTAATAGGTGATAGCTTGAATTTCCGCTATGGCAATTTGTCTAGATTCTTGATATAGCTTCTCGTCGGTCCAGTCGGGATTTAGTCTTTCTAAAATACCGGCTATTCGATTATGTTCTCTCAGCATAACAACATGTAGGGCGGCTAAATGAACGTTTGAATTGATTCTGGCATCACCTCCAAAATAACAAGGTTCGTTGAGCGATCGGATGGCTGGACAGGCTAAGGTAACGTTTGGATCTTGTGGTAACCAATCTTCTCCGTCTCTTCGGGCAACCAACAGTCTGCCACTCTTGAAGGCTCTTAATCGGGAAGTCCTGTCGTCCATGTTTCCGTACACATGTGATAAGTCCAGAAAGTGACTCACAGCTGATATCTAAAAGTTTAAAATTCACTCATTGAAGTAAAAAGAACGTAATATTAACTTGTTCTGCTGGTTTATTGGTTTTGATACAATTGATATCACGATTGGTTAACGATCTGATGAAATTCATACACGTGCGGCCAGTTGCCAAAGTCTGGGTATCATTTTTTGGCAGCATTATTGGAAAACAATTTGGTGGCAATTGTTGTTTAGTTTTTGGACAACAATCCGTTGAACCTTGAGTGTCTGAAAATTTTAATTACTATTATTTTGTGTTTTTTGAAAATTCGTCAGACCGTACTAGCAATTGATATACTCATATCGTGACTTATAAATTGGCCAAATTGCATAGAAAGAATAGTCAGTTTGGGATCTTTAACTTCGACATCTGGAAAAAGAGCTAAACTTAGCTCACGAGCCAGAGGTAGCGGGTTTCCACTTTTTGCTACGGATGGGGTGCTGAAATCTATCAATAGTCCAGTCAATGAAGGAAAAATACGGGAAATAATTCGTGTAGTCGCAAATTTTTGTACATTGGTAAGGGAGAGTGTCATGAACAACAT
This sequence comes from Cantharis nigra, assembly GCA_958510845.1. NCBI lineage: Eukaryota > Metazoa > Arthropoda > Insecta > Coleoptera > Cantharidae > Cantharis > Cantharis nigra. The sequence goes on along the minus strand of OY294030.1, from coordinate 42,799,072 downwards.
ACTAAAAGTCCTGACCAATGGGGGGTCAGCGTTGGGGCGGGGAAGAGGTTAAACGTCACTTTTTCACGTTTTTCTTGAATAACTCGAAAACCCCGGCTTTTAGCAAGAAAGTGTCTATATACAAAATTAAACTACACAAAATTTCCTACTAAAAAGAAATTTATCAATTATATTTTAAGTTTCTTTTTCCACAGGGGGTGGAAAAATCGCGGATTATTAAAATTGCCAGCTCGGGTTAGAAGCTGTGCTTGTGCTTATTTGTAGTTGAGTTATTTACAGTTATTAACGCCCGATTTCTTCACCTTGAGATATCTATCGGATAACAAATCTGTGCGACAAATTAATCAAGGAACCAATCAGACAACCGCAATTCAAATTCAAAAAACAAATTAAAATTTGATTGGTTACTTAATCAATTTGTCGGACGGATTTAAGAAAAGACGATTTAAATTTACCGGTTTTTCCTGGCAAAAAATTGTAAAATTATAAATTCCCTATCTTCACCAAGTATTCTAAAAAAGTGGAAATCCTGCGATATGCACTGGAGGGTGTCTCAGACCCCCCGGTTTACAATTTTGACGTTATATTTATACAATTAACTTTCAAAGTAATACAGAAGTCAAAATTGTAAACCGGGGGTCTGGAGGGGTGTGGAAAACCCTCCAGTACATATAATAAAATTCCCACTCTTCTAGAATACCTACAAAAGAGAGAATAACTTCACAAATTTCGTCAGAAAAAGCTGGAAAATTTTTTGTTTTTGAACAAAAATGAGGGAAATTAAAACATTCGGCTAACTTCTCTGTTAGCCTCTGTTCTGCCCTTTCGGGTCTTTGCTCTTCATGTATTTCTCTAGTCGTCTTGTGCTTTGGCGGACAATATCGCCACCAACATCCTTCCTATGGCTGCCCAGTTTTCCTCACTTTCCAACATAAGTTCGACGAGGTTGTTTGGGCTGATGCCAGTGCCCAACTGCGTTGCGGTTTGTTGTCGTATCTGGCCCCATTTGATGCAGGAGAAGATGGTATGCTCCGCATCGTCGTTTTCTCCGCCGTAGAAACAGTTGGGGGAGTCCGCTCTGCCGAACCTATGAAGGTAGTTCCGAAAGCAGCCATGCCCGCTGAGCGCTTGGGTGATTTCAAAGTTGATCTCTCCATGCCTTCTCGAGGTCCATTGGGCTATGTCCGGAATGAGGCGGTATGTCCACCTGCCTTTGGTCGAGTTGTTCCAGCTGCTCTGCCAGGTGTCATTGATGTTTTTGGCTCTTTTGTCGTATTCTTCCTTGTTTTTAATACGATATTTAGTTTCTCTCAGTTCCGCCTTAAGGTGAATGGGGAGAAGTGAAGCAAGAACCAGAACCGCGTCGGTGGATACGGTCCTGTACGCGCTACATATGCGCAGGGCTCCTCTTCTCTGGACGGTCTCCAGCAGTTTCCTATTTGTTTTGATTTCCAGGGCTGTCCTCCATACCGGGACGGCGTACAGCATAATAGACTCTGCTACCGTACCTAGGAGCCTCCTTCTGGTTTCGCTGGGGCCCATCTTGTTTGGCATTATTTTTTGAAGCGCCTCCGTTAATGCCGTTGCCCTCTTAGCTACTCTCGAGATATGGGGTTTGAAGGAGAGGCAGCTATCTACATCTATCCCCAGGACCCTAGCCTGGTCACTCGTCGGGACCACCTGTCCGCCCACCATGAAGTGAATGGGCCTCTTGTGCCTCTTCCCCGAAGCAACCACCGCATCGGTCTTTTCCGGGACAATCTGCAGGCCCCTGTCGGCCATCCACTCGTAGATCTCCTCTACTGTCCAGTTGACCAGATCCTCCAGCTCGCTCTCCGTGGTAGCCTCAGCTTCTATCGTGATGTCGTCAGCAAAACCTGTAATTCTCACCCCAGGTAGCATGGGGAGCCTGAAGACGTCATCGTACATCACGTTCCACAGAAAGGGGCCGAGGACCGAGCCCTGTGGGACGCCACTGGATATTGGTATGGTGTGCTGCCACAGCTGCTCCTCCACCAACAGCTGTCTTCCTCGGAAGTAGCTCGCCACCATGTTCAATAGGTAGGGAGACACCCCCCTGCTCTCCAGTCTTTCCAAGATAAGTTCCCATCTTGCAGAGTTAAACGCGTTCCGGACATCCAACGTAATCAGGGCCGCGCAGCGTCTTCTCCTCCCGTCGCGCCCCTTCGCCCTGGCAATCCGTTGGACCATGCCATCCACTGCATCCACGGTGGATCTTCCCTTCCGAAACCCCATACTGACCGTCCGCCAGGCCTCCATCTTTATCAATCTCCTGTTGAAGCCTATTAAGTAGAAGGCGTTCAAATAGTTTGCCAACATGTACTGGAGGGTGTTCCACACCCCCCAGACCCCCCGGTTCACAATTTTGACTTTATATTTTTTAATTAACTTTCAAAGTAACAAAAAAGGCAAAATTGTAAACCGGGGGGTCTGGGGGTGTGGAACACCCTCCAGTACATATAATAAAATTCCCATTCTTCTAGAATACCTAGGAAAGAGAGAATAATTATACAAATTTCGTCAGAAAAAGCATATTATGCTTTCCAAGTTTTAATTATTTGCTTAAAAATTTAAATTTTCCGGTTTGGATTAATATTGGATGAATATTTTTAGTTCTATTCTTAATTTAATATTTTTTCGGTTGGTAAAAAATCTACTAATCAGAGTGAACACCCCCCAGAACCCCCGGTTTACAAATTTGACTTTATATTTTTATAATTAACTTTTAAAGTAACACAGAACGTTGCTGCTAAACTAAACTAAAAAAAAAATTAGCTAAAAAAGCTAATTAAATAAATTAAAATAAATATTTATTTATTAATTTATTATATACGAATGAAGATCGGAAATAACCGTGAAATAACGTTATATCATATCATGAATTTTTTATAATTTCAAATATGTCTAATCCAGACCTGTGATGTGATAATTATGTCTTTTTTTAATTTTTCGAATTATTGAATTTTTAAGTATTGTATTATTGTTATTTTTTAAATTTAACCATAAACACATAGGCGGATTTAGAGGGTAGGCACGGGGGCACGTGCCCCCCCCCCCGACGCTTGAAATTATCAAGGAAACAAGGAGATAATCCCAAATCTAAGAACCCTTTTTGCCCGTTTCGACCCTTTGTGCCCCCCCAGAAAAAATTCTGGATCCGCCCCTACATAAATACATACTATATACCACAAATTTACTTAAAATTTTTAATTTGGGTTTATTTTCTAAATAAATATGCTCTCCAAGTCTTTATTTTTTCTAACCGAAGGTTACACTTCCCTTATTTTTGCTTAAAAATTTCCCGGATTGGATCAATATTCTTTGCTTTAATTTAATATATTTTTAGGTTGGTAAAAAAATCGACCAATAAGAGTGTTTCTTTTTTCACCAAAAAATGACACGCTGTAGCAGGAGCAGCAGCAGCAGCGTGCTGGGATTTCAAGTATTAGGATTAAAATATCAATTTTAATAATCTGTGATGTTTCCATCCCCTTTATTTCGCTAACTATTCACTCTAGAGGAAAAATAAATAAAAGCATTTTTGTAGGAAATTTTATGTAGTTTAATTTTATAGCGATTTTCGAGTTATTCAAGAAAAACGAGTGACGTTCAACGCTTACCCCCCCCCCCCCTGGTCAGGACTTTTAGTATGTTATTCATGACACTCCCCTCTACCAATGTACAAAAATTTGCGACTACACGAATTATATCCCTTATTCGACCTCTTTTTCTCTTCGTTGACTGGACCACACAAATGAATTGTAACTTTAATTTCTTAAGACGACTAACCGTCGCCATAATTTAGTTTAGATAAACGCAGATATGGTGTTTGTGGAGTTCCAATGGCAGGAACGATCAAATTGTTACAGGATCCATCTTGAGATCTATATTGGCTTATGGGACAACTAGGAGGTGGTTGTGTACAACCAAGTTGATTCATCATGGACGCTTTACTTTGGTCTATGTCGTTACGAATAAAATTGGAAGTGAAATGTGTTGGTTCTCTAAAATTAAATTCCAAAAATTACTATTTAAACAAATTTTTGACAAAATTACCCGAATAGACTTGCAACGAAGTGTGAATTATTGTTATATATTGTAGAAAAATTGAATTGTGAGATCACTTCGGTTGAGAAAAATCCAAAAAATATTAACATTCCATAATCTTGAGTTTTCATTATTTAAACCTAAAAAGTAAATTAGATTTTTGTTTTAAATAACAAGTGGGGATGTTAGTTTATTGTAGGCTGTTATATTGCGATTACAAGCCAGATGAGTAAAAATCGGAGCGTTCGCCATATTGGCACCGAAAGCGCGGAGCCGACTGTAAGTGATTGTTACCAATTAGCAAACCTTGACTTGACAAAAGCACTCAACCTTAATTTTTTCATTTAACTTAACGCGATCGAACCATATTAATCGATATTATTTGACTATTAATTAATTATTTTGTAATAATCACAGTTTTTCTTTAAAGTTGCACAATTACTCTAAATAAAAATGCATGTTTTTATCGAGCAAGGTCGTTGTTTTTAAACAAATTGAAACCTTTACAATTTTGCTATTGATGCGTAACGATTTTTAAATATAATATTTATTTTCTGTTTATATTATTTATAATAGTTAGGTACATCTATTCACACAATTTAATTTATCAATAGAAACTTCCTGTTTTAAGCTTTTTTCTGAATAACATTTTTGGAGAATTATAAAATAAGGAGATATTTAATGCAAAATCAATCATTAAGAAGGTTGCAAGTAAGCAAATCGTTAATTTTATTGTCAATTTTTCTAAGTGGTTGCTTTTAAATATAATTGCTCTTTGTTTAGGATTAACAGTAGATTACTTTTAACAAATTTATAATGCATATTAAACGCCATAATAAATTTAAGATAATTCTATTTATTTATTGTTAATTGAATTTGTAAACCTATCGTAGATTTAATTTAAACCGCAATAAATAATTTCTGAAATATTTTTAATTTAATTATTGATGACTTTTGATCGCCTACAGGTTGCTATTTGCCTGGTTAATGCTTGTACACTAAAAACGTAATTTGAAATGTACATAACTGTAATATATTATGTAATTATACATAATTCTTAATGTAACATTACAGAATATAATATAGTGGTATAGTCATATTAGGGTGTCACCTCGGAAATAAGCTGAAAACTTGTATACACCTTCATGTTTGTGTTCTAAAGGTTGTCTCAAAAGTCTCATAAAATCTCGTGTCTGTGCCGTAAGTTATTCAGGGTCAAAGGTCACAAAAATCAGTTTTTCGCGATTATCTCGGTATCTATAGCTCCAATGATGTTAACATTTATTATAAAAATTGCAGAGCATATAATTTGCAACAAATTTTGTTTTAAAAAATTTTTCATACGCCCAACCGTTTTTGAGATACAGGGCTGAGAGCCCGCAGCGCTCAGCCTTACTCACTCTAATGCAAGGTCAACCGTGAATCTCAGTGAATAATACCTTAGTGATCGTGCGTCGATACTATTTTTTGACTCCGCTGCTCCATCAGCTGTTTGGCCACAATATAAACACAGTTTTTTAAAATCAATCACTTCATTCCTTTTTTTACGAGGTACACTGGATACACCTTCTTCTAGGAGTCGTTTTAACTCTGCTATGCAGTTTTTACTACACTCAACATGCACATTCACAGGGGTTAAAGTATTTAAGAAGTCTATGTGACCATCATTTTAACAGAATCACCTTCTGATAGTGACTTTTCACAAATAAAACACAAATCAGCCATAATTTTTAAAATTATACTTTCGTTAACATCTCCGCCCTCTATCTCAAAAACGGTTGAGCCCATTAAAAAATGTTTTGAACAAAATTTGTCGAAAATTTTATGCTCTACAATTTTTATAATAGATCTTAACATCATTTGAGCTATAGAAACCAAGATAATCAAGGAAAACCGATTTTTGTGACCTTTGACCTTGAATAACTTACAATGCAGACATGAGATTTTAAGAGATTTTCGAGACAACTTTTAGAACGCCAAAATGAAGGTGTATACGAGTTTCCAGCTTATTATCCCTCATTCCGAGGTTGACCCCTTTTTTGTGGCGGATCCAGGATGATAGAGGCGATCGCCCTACCCCCCTTAGAGCTCAGAAAAACATCAGTTTTTACACCAAAAATTTTTAATTTATTAAAAAACAAAAAGTAAATTTATTTTTAATATTTCTACTACTTTTTATTTTTTATACTTAATAAATTTTTATTTTGTAAAATTGATTACTTACCTACTTTAAAAAGTTGGTTCTATCGAATTAATAATCTTCTAACACTTGTAACCAATAATTGACTCCACCTAATATTTAATTTTATTTTTTATACAGTAGGAAGCAGAGAAAGAGACCTAGAATAAATAAATAACTGCAAATAAATAACTATTGACAATTTATTATTACCAATGGATATTATAGGCGTACTTTATCTTACCCCCGCTTATTTAATATGCATTATAATCAGTGCAGTGGAGAAAGCAGGGCGGTAAGGGGTAAGCATAAAATCTGTTAAAACATATCGTGGTGCTGATGTAAATTCAGACCACAATCCCGTAATAGGGAAATTCAGCAATCAATTCAAAAAAGTTCACCCAAACAGACGCATAGATAGAATCGATATTAAAAAACTAAACCAACCAAAATTGCCAATAATATCAATAATGCGTGGGGGGGGGGGGATGAAACTGATAATAAATAAAAGCTGCAAAAATAACTTTAAGGAAGAAGTTCGAAGAAAAAGAAAATCTGGATGAACGAAGAGATCCTGGAATTGATGGATCAAAGAAGACAATACAAGATAAAAGGCTTTCAGATATATAAAAGATAGATCGTGCAATAAAGAGAAAAATAAAAAGAGCAAAAGAAGAATGGATGTCGGAAAGGTGCAGTGAGACAGAAGAGCTTCAATCAAAATATGACACTTTAAATATGCACAAAAGATTAGAGAGGCTACTGGAAGCTTCAAGAATAGAGGTAGTGGTACGTTGGTTGACGAAAATGAAAATATTGCAATGAGCATAGAGGAGAAGCTGACCACATGGAATAGGTACGAGTATATAGAGCAACTATTTGAAGATGACAGAATGAACGGTCATGACATAGAATATACGGCAGAGACTGGGCCAGATATCAATAGAAACAAATAGCATATACTGTACAGGTAACATTCCTGACGACTGGTTGAAGTCAACTTTTGTCGTGCTTTCTATTGGCTAATGCCAAAACATGCAAGGACTACCGTACCATAAGTCTCATGGGTCGCACGTTGAAAGTGTTTTTGAAAATTATTCACGGAAAAGTATACCGTCGATGTGAGGAGATGATGGGCGGCATCTCCACCCATCAAGAGCCCATCTCTTGCCCATCTCATCAAGACTCGTGTAGGAGAGTAGACGCGATTGAGATGTGGATATATCGGAAAATGCTGCGTATCTCATGGGTGGATTGGAAATATTCTTCATTCTTCTTCAAGTTCTTCAAACTTCATTGGAAATAATGAATACAGTAAAGAAGCGTAAATTGGAGTATCTTGAGCATGTGATGTGGGGCAAGAAATACGAATTGCTCCAACTGATAATTCAGGGCAAGATCAATGGAAGAAGAGGACCTGGTCGTCGCAGAATCAGGCTTAAGAATCTTAGGCAGTGGTACGGTAAAAGCACATGATCGCTGTTTCGTGCTGCAGTATCAAAAGTACAAATAGCTATGTTGATTGCTAACCTCCGGTAGGAGAGGACACAGGAAGAAGAAGAAGCAGGGGAGGCATCGCTTCACAAACCCGACAAGCCAAGTTTCACAAAAACATAATTACTATTTTTTGAAACCCTCAAACCCCTCGGTTTTGAAGTCATTGCTGTGATATCTTCAACCAATCCAGCTATCAATTTAATAATTATAATTCCTCTTATTCTTCAATTTAAATTCAATTATTAATTAAATACTAAAATCAGTTTACCAAAAATCATTATTTTATATTCTTTTCCAATCAACCAAATTTATAAATTTTTCTACAAAATTATTACCTACCGACCTCCTCAAAAATTTAGTGCGGAACTGCTCGCGCATTCCAAAATTTAAATTAAAAATAAAGGCCACTTCACATAACATGACAATATATTACAGATTACTAGCAAGTCAAACGGCCTATCGGCCCCCTCTATCTTTTAGCAAACAAAGACATTGAAACTCGATTGATATAAATCTTGACTGGTGTGGATCTCGATTGGTTGCCACGTAAATTTACATTAGTAAAAAATAATTTATCAAAAAGGATCTAACCCTTTGTTTACTTGATCAAAATTTAGTGGTTTTAATTTATAAAAATAATGCATGCTGTTTTATTAATCGAAATGAAATTTTCCTGCTTCAATAAATTTTATTACTATCCTATTATATAAAATCCCAGCACGCGGCTGCTGCTCCTCCTACAGCGTGTCATTTTTTGCTAAAAAGCACTTGGATTGGTCGACTTTTTTACCAACCTAAAAATTAGGACTAAAAATATTTGTCCAATATTCCACACCCCCCAGACGCCCCGGTTTACTTTTAATTTATTTATAATAATTATAAAAATGTAAAATCAAAATTGTAAACCGGGTGGTCTGGAATACCCCCCAGACCCCCCGGTTTGTGATCTTGACTTTATATTTACCATATCGCAGGATTTCCACGCTTTTAGAATAGTTGGAATGGGGAATTTATAGTTTTACAAATTTCGCCAGGAAAAACCGAGAAATTTGAATTTTTAAAGCAAAAGTAAGAGAAATTTAAACCTTTGGCTAGAGAGTATTAAAGCTTAGAAAACCACTTATTTAAGAGCTTTACTGCTCAGAGTTTAGCAGCAACTTTTGCGTAACTTTGAAAGTTAACTGTCAAAAGTGTAAACCAGGGGGTTTATCAATTTTAGTTATATCAATTTCGTCAGAAAATGCTGGAAAATTTTTTGTTTTTAAGCAAAAATGAGGGAAATTAAAACATTCGGCTAAAGAAAATTTGAATTTCAGAAACTTATTTATTTTTCAATTATTAAAAAAGAATTTTAATTGTTCGTCGGCACATCAAGTTTAGCAGCAACTGTTTGCGTTACTTTGAAAATATAGAAAAACGGGGAATCACCCAGTAGCGGGAAACGAAATGAAATGTGTAATATTATACCGCTAAAAAAGAGATCCACCGTCTAGCTGCCCGTCCGTGGACAGGCTTTCCAGCTAGTACATAATACATTTTCTTTAACTCGCTTCTTTTATTTCCTGCAAATAAATAATTGTAGTTGTTCATTAGACTCTCCGGGGACATGACCCTCTCCGTGCTTTTGAGGGAACGTAAAGCAAGCGGTCCCCCTGAGTTGTTGATTGCCGCCATCAACTACTAAAAATACAGGGTTACAGTCATTCCCCAATCAAGATTAAGCAAGCGTGGGGTTTAAATGCTAAAACTTTCCCCATTTGAAAGAAGCCTACGTGCAGGAGTGGATAAATAACAGGCTGATGAAGATGAAGAAAGAAGAAGTTGCTCATTCTCGTATTAATTCATACTCTCATAATTGATGACGCAGGGCTTTTCTTTGGTTGTTCAAATAATACGTCGGCATATCAGTAATAATAATTGTTTTCCAAAAATAAAATGTTATTTATATAAGTATTTATATACAGAGCTCAACGAAAAGTATGAACATTTTTATGTTTACACAATATTAAACAAATAATATAAAAGTAATAGAAAAACTTTCCATCGTTAATGTATTATATCTTCCATGGCTGCTTATATTCTAATATACAAAAATGTGGAAATAATAAATTAATTAAATTTAGTTTTATGAATACAGAATATTTTATAAATTTAACTAAATTATTCCTTCCAAGCATTCAAATCCACAAATCCCAGTTTATCACATTCAATAACTGGATTACTGAAAACAAATAAATTAATTTAGAATAAAATTAATGATTTTATTTCTTACTCTTCTGCTATTCGTTGGAATCCATGCGGTTGCATACGTTTTATGTTATCGCCATTATCACAGAATAATCTTGAAATACTGGTCTTTCGAATTTGATTTAATTGTCCTAAAAATTTACATCAGCAAAATTAAATGTTTAAATATTAATTCAACAGACCTAAGGTAAATCCCCCGATTGGATTTTTATTTTCAAAGAAGAAGCGATCTCCTACTCTCGTTCTTAGGAATTGTTCGGTTAAAATGCAAAGGAAGGTTGGACCTGATAGAGCTCCATTAACTTCCTTTTCCAAACTTCCGCCAACCATTAAATCTACATCGTCGGGGGTTTCGTATAATTGTGCAAGCTTTTCCACTTGCTGCAAACAAATATATTACATAAAATAATGAGGTGGAACTTGGATGACCACAGTTTAAATGTAATAGAAACCCAGTAATTCATTAATTCTGATTTTGACTTACTTGTTGTGGTATTACATCTGCAAAATCTCCAAATGTTCTAGCTCTTGGCAAACCGCATTGTTGCCTGCATTCATTGTAAGATGCCAGCCCATGATCTCTGTTTCTCTGAATATCGATGGCTTTTAAATCGTCACCGAATGTGGGGCCGGGAGGTCTGAATAAATATTGAGTTATCTGAAATGTTTATATAATTTATACATTCCAGCTTTATACGCAGATATCTGCTCACCTCGTTTGTTAAAAATTCGTCAGATTTTGACTCCGGTTGGGTAGCTACTCCGCGAAGTAAAAAATCCAAATTTCCGTGTTCTAAAATTGCAGGACGGTTGAACCAATCACTTAGACGTATACTTCCTGTTTTTTCTCGAGCTGCTGTTATAAAACTGTAAATATAATTAAAATTTTTGCAATTCAAATTTTAGAGTAAAACTTACTCTAACTGACCAACAATGTTAGTGTGAAAATATCTGTAGGCCGCCGTAGCGTGTTCGTTGCTGACTGCTGGATTTACCGTCTCGTCGTAATCATTAACAAAATCTTCGGTGTTGTAAATTAGTTTATTGGTAATTGAATTTTTGACTCCTAGAATTAAAGGCAACCATTCGTAATATGCGATTACTTGAATTTCAGCTATCGCAATTTGTCTAGCTTCTTGATATAGCTTCTCGTCGTTCCAGTGAGGATTTAGGCTTTCTAAAATACCGGCTATTCGATTATGTTCTCTCAGCATAACGACATGTAGGGCGGCTAATTGAACGTTTTGATTGGTTCTCATATCACCTCCAAGATAACATGGTTCGTTGAGCGATTGGAGTGCTGGACAAGCTGAGGTAACGTTTGGATTTTGGGGTAACCAATCTTTTCCGTCTCTTCGGGCAACCAACAGTCTGCCACTTCTGAATTCTCTCAAGCGAGGGCTACTAGCGTCCGTGTCTCCGTAAACATGTGATAAGTCCATAAAGTGACTGACTTCTGTTATCTAAAAATTAAAAATTGTACATTCCAGTTATCGTATCAAAGACGGAATATTAACTTGTTCTGCTGGTTTATTGGTTTTTAAACAATTGAGATCACGATCGGTTAAGGATCTGATGAAATTCATACACGTGCGGCCAGTTGCCAAAGTCTGGGGATCATTATTTGGCAACATTATTGGAAAACAATTTTTTGGAAATTGTTGGTTAGTTTTTGAACAGCAATCCACGACTTGAGTGTCTGAAAATTTTTATTACAACATTTTTTGTTATTTAAAGGTTTGATGTACCCTACTCGCAATCAATGAACTCATATCGTGGCTTAAAAATTGGCCGAATTGCATAGAAAGAAGAGTAAATTTAGGATCGCTTTCTTCCACATCCGGAAAGAGAGCTAAGCTTAGCAAACGAGCCGGAGGTAGCGGGTTTCCACTTTTTGCTACGGACGGTGTGCTGAAACCTAACAAACACATACATTTTTTGATAAGCTTGATTTGGGCAGACGACTAACCGTCGCCATAATTTGGTGGAGCTAAACGAGAATATGGTGTTTGTGGAGTTCCAATGGCAGGAACGATTAAATTGTTGCAGGATCCATCGTGAGATCTGTACGGGCTATTGGGACATGTAAGTGGCGATTGTTTACATCCAAGTTGTTCCATCATGGACGCTCTACTTTGTCCTATGTCGTTACCAATAAAATTCGAACTGAAATGTGTTGGTGGTCTAAAATTAAATTCCAAAGAGTACGGTTTTACCAAATTTTTGGAAAAATTACCCAAATCGATTTGTAAAGGATTGTGGATTATGGTTAAATATTGTGGAAAAATCATCGTGATTGATTAATTCGGACACGTCGGGACTTCCCCAAAAATCGAATTGTGAGATGACCTCCGGTAGAAAGAATCCAAAAAATATTAAAATTCCGTATTCTTTTGTTTTCATATTTAAATCTAAAAACAAAGTAGATTTTACTGTAATTCACTTTTTGTTACTATTTGTTTTTGTAATGTTTGGTTAGATTGATATCATCTAGATTCGCCATAATGGCGTCCGAAAGCGCGGAGCCGACTGTAGCTGATTAATTGTTTCATAATAGTTACTAGTTGCAAACAGCGGCATAATATTTAAAAATTTAATTTCGCTTCCCGCTACTGGGGGTTTCCCCGTTTTTCTATATTTTCAAATTAACGCAAAAAGTTGCTGCTAAACTTGATGTGCCGTCTCAAATTCAAATTTTCTTTAGCCGACCGTTTTAATTTATCTCACTTTTGCTCAAAAAAACCCCAGACCCCCCGGGTTTACACTTTTGACTATAATTTTGACAGTTAACTTTCAAAGTAACGCAAAAGTTGCTCCACTTTTGCTTACAAATTCAAATGTCCCGATTTTCCGGTTTAAAATTTTGGCTTTGTATTTTTATAATTGACTTTTAAAGTAACACAGAAAGTTGCTGCTAAACTGCATAAGTAATAGAAGGCTTCTAGCCGAAGCGAAGGTTTAAATTTCCCTCATTTTTACTTAAAATTTCAAATTTCGCGGTTAGTTCTAATCTTAAGCCCACCTCACACGACACTTGTTTTTGCTGATGGATTGCTTGCTTGTTTCGCTGCTGAGTTTCTAGCAGCTGGGTGGTGTGATGGTTTATGTGCACCAGGGTTGTCAACTCTCAAAAATTTATCCCTATAAAGCACAAGTCAAAAACCCCTAAAAAAATATTATTAACCCTAAACTTGGCAAGCGCTTATTTTCGGCATAAAATTCTTTCTGTCGGATATGATATCTTTTAGATTTTTTCAACCCTACCTGGTAAATGGAATTTTTGAAACTATGTATCTTGTGAGATGCATTGCCAACTTTAGGGTTAATGAAATTGCCAACGATTTTGTTTCTCGCAATATGCCAATGAGCTTCGTTTTTTTAGCTTTTTCTTGGTTTTTAAGGGAATAAACGAAAATATATAAAAATAAAAAACCCCTAAAAATTAAACCCCCCTAAAAAAAAACATCGCACTTTTTCCCCCCTAAATTTAGGGGGAAAACCGCTAAGTTGTCAACCCTGACACGTGCTTTGTGGTTTCAATCCGCACGCAAGTAGTCAGGTAGTGACTTATCTATAGTATTTGGTGACAGGTAGTAGAGTAGGTATGGCGAAACTCGATATTTCTCGACACCACTCGTGTTTACGAATATGACCCGCCTTTTCATTGGTTAGCGCTGAAAACAATCACATAAACCAACAGCAAAAATAACACGAGATCTATGACAGAAATCCAGCACGAAAACAAGCAAGCAAGCCAGTAGCGACGTAATTTTCCATTAGGGCTGCCAACAGCGAAGCAAGTAAGCAATCTATCGGCAAAACAAGCATCGTGTGAGGCGGGCTTTAGTTAGTCTAATATATTTTTTGGTTGGTAATATTGTAAACCGGGGGGGTCTGGGAGGTGTGGAACACCCTCCAGTACATATCGCAGGATTTCCACTCTTTTAGAATACTTGGAGAAGATAAAGAATTTATAATTTTTCAAATTTCGCCAGGAAAAATCGGGAAATTTGAATTTTGAAGCAAAAATGAGAGAAATCAGGACGGTTACGGTCTGATGCTTAAGTGCGTCGACTACTAAGTAAAGAATCCTGGTTCGAGCCCGAGTAAAGCAAGAACTTTATTCTAACCGTCCTCCCTCGGATGGCAATGGCAAACCACCGAGGTAATCTGCCTTGAAAACCCTTCATAAAATGAAGTGGTTAGCCAAAACCCACTCTGGGTTGTAGCGCTGTTTGACTTGAGAGAAATCAGAGTGTTTTTTTTTCACAAAAATTGCCACGCTGTAGCAGGAGCAGCAGCAGCGTGCTGGGATTTTATATTAAGACAGCTTTTTTAAAGGTAACTTTCAAAGTAACGCAAAAGTTGCTTCACTTTGGCTTAAAAATTCAAATTTCCCGATTTTCTTGGCGAAATTTGAAAAATTATAAATTTCCTATATTCTCCAAGCATTCTAAAAAAGTGGAAATCTTTTGCACACCCCCCAGACCCCCCGGTTTAAAATTTTGGTTTTATATTTTTATATTATTTTTATAATTAACTTTCTGTAACACAGAAAGTTGCTGCTAAACTCCATGAGTAGTAAGGTAATTAAATTTATGCTTTCCAAGCTTTAATTTTTTCTAGCCGAAGGAAGTGATTTTTAATATTGAACTAATATTGTTTTTTAATATTGCACCAATATTGGAAATCAATATTGATTTTGCATAATAGACCAATATTAGTCTTCAATATTGAACTAATATTGGAAAATGTTCACAATCGTATACTGGCCCAATATTGATTTTCAATATTGGCTCAATATTGCCCCAACATTAACATTGCCCGACTTAAAAATTCAAATTTCGCGGTTAGTCCTAATCTTAGTTAGTTTAATATATTTTTCGGTTGGTAATATTGTAGACCGGGGGGTCTGGGGGGTGTGGAACACCCTCCAGTACATATCGCAGGATTTCCACTTATTTAGAATACTTGGAGAAGATAGGGAATTTATAATTTTTCAAATTTCGCCTGGAAAAATCGGGAAATTTGAATTTTCAAGCAAAAATGAGATAAATCAGAGTTTTTTTTCAAAAAATGACACGCTGTAGCAGGAGCAACAGCAGCGTGCTGGGATTTTATATATCAGGATAGTTTTTTTCCTAAGTTGCACTAGATGATAATGCAAATTTTTAGACCTTTACATTTTTGCTATTGATCCGTGACATACATTTTATGGTTTTGAATAATTTCAACATTTTTTAAATTATATTCTGTTTTATTTATATTATTTATAATACATCATGGATAGCCCGACCGAGACTCGCATGAAAGGTTAATTAAAGTATATTGGCAATTGGACGTAGTTATGCAAAAAGGAACCAAGCGAGAAAATCATAAAATTCAGTTTATTTGCTATAAGTGACCGAAATAATGTGAAAACTAGTTTTCACAATTTTTTCTAGTAACTCAAATTACATAATATCATTATGTGTTATTTAAGCAAAATTAAAATATGCATAATTATCAACCGATTTAATTATATTATTTTAACGTTAAGCTTCAATATCTCAAAACTAACTATTGGTGGATGGTTCCTTTTTGCATAACTACGTCCAATTATTTACTTGACCGAAAGAAGTGTCCTGCTTTAAGAAATTATACAAAAATTATACAAAAATAAATACCTACTGCAAAATCAATCATTAAGAAGGTTGCAAGTAAGGAAATCGTTAATTTTACTTTCAATTTTTATAGGTGGAAGCTTTTAAAAATAATTGCCTGTTGTTACGTATGATTAACAATATATTACCATGAAAAGATTTATAATCCATATTAAACCCAATAATAATTTTAAGATAATAATTCTATTTATTATTGTTAATTGAATTTGTAAGCTTGTCATACATTTTAATTTATAATTAGTTTTTTTATTTATTATTACTGATCGCCTACAGCCTACTATACGATAGATTAATTCCTGTACACAAAAAAAGTAATATTTAGTATTATTTATTACTGTAATTAATTTAGAAATAATTATCGGGAGTTATTTCCAAAAAAAAAATTTTGCTTGTTTTTTATCGATGTCGATAGTTCCCAACATTAAATTTTCAATTTTCTATTCAATTTAAGTTTACAGCTCAATATTGAACTGTAAACTGAAACAGTAAGATATTTGCAATGCATTTTAGATTATGGCAATATATTGTTATGCTGAATCATTCATGATTTAAAAATTATTTTAATAATATGAATATAAAAGCTTTCGGGTGAATATAATTTTTTACTTCTGTTACTGCTAATAAAATTGTTTAAAAATATTTATTTTTGTAATATTTTATGACCGAAGTATTAATGATAATAATTAGTAGTAATAACAATTTAATATATTTTAAAAAAAAGTTGTAAAATCAAAAAAAAAAATTATTTTCTTGTTATATATTAGATTAGTACCTCCTATAATTAATTAACTATTTTAAAAAATTTATATTATTTTTGATTTTAATTTATATTGAAAAATTGATTAGGTACTTACTTTTAAAAAAATTTACACTGCCGATTTAATAATCTTCTAACACTTGTAACCAACTAACACCACCGAATATTTGATCCCACTTCTTATACAGTAGCAAGCAGAGAAAGTATTAGAGCTCCTGGAATAAAAAACTGTAAATGAATAAAATATTGACAATTACCAATAGGTATTATAGGCGTACTTTATCTTACCCCCGCCTATTCAATAGGCATTATTACAAAGATTAGTATTAAAATTTTTATTAATTTTTTCATATGCCGGAAAACCTTCCAACGGCGTAAATGAGCTCAGTGGAAATACAGAAAATTGTATAAAAAGGATGTAACCATTGTTTACTCGATCTAAATTTTGTGGTTTTAATTTGTAAAAAAATTCATGCTGATTTAAATTAAATAAGTCACACCAAGTACACAAAGTTTTGCAACTTGAATTAAATCCTTGATCGATTTTGATAACCAAGGTTGCCTTCGATAAACTTAGGCGACTCTTTTTCCATCAGTAATTTAGCTAAAATTACAAAATTCACAAAAAAAATGTGGTTAATATAAACAATAAAAATAAAATAATAACATGTTAAGTATAATAATGAATTTCCAATGGATAATTTATTTTTTAAATCGAGATTACCTTAACCTTATCGATTGGTAAGTCCAAAGCTTTAGAAATTCTAAATTGGAACTGCATATTGTGTTGACAAATTGAAAGTATTCAATGATCTACCTATGCAAGGTTCAGCGATTAATTAAATACCAAATTAATTATTTTCTACGAGGAAGGAATTTTTCAATATAAACTATAACAATGCCCATCTTCGTGACATCCAAAACTGCACTATTAAAACTCGACAATATTTTTTTACAAAAAATACTGACAATATAAATGAAATTTGTTCTACATTGATCTATGTCCATTGCATTTTCATCAAGCGCACATAACTTTTCCGAAAATTACTGAAATGCTTACCGAATATTTTCACGCCTGGATGCTAATTATTTAATAAAAATTACATGTGGCGATTCAAACATTCTTGTTGTAAAAATACCTAATAAGGGATATTACTAGTTTCTTGTCAAAGATAATTAATTTGAAATGAAAAATTTTTTCAACAAATAAATTTCAAAGATTTAATAAACCGATCGTTTAGATAAACCAACCAATTATGCTAACAATGGAACGACACCTCAACTAACAATAAAGATTACATCTTATTACTGTGCACAGGATAATTCCCAATAATACATTTAATACCTTTATTTCATAAATATTGATAAGTTCAATATCTAATACCTACATCAAAATTTCATATTGATTCATTTTGAAAATTAATTTCTCAAACAGTCTTGGACAGTCAGAATATTCTATGAGTAAAAGGATGTTCTGAACTATTGTGAATAACCGTCCAACTTGACTTTCCTTCCTAGTTTAGTAATTCGAATTTTATAAAAAAAAATTTGAAATATTTTTGTATTTTGATGTAGTTCAAACTTGTATTTTACTTCAGCAACGCCGTAGGCTCTCTAATTAAAACCAAATCTATTTTTTAAATACTAATTCCATTATCGAATTAATTATTATTTTCCAGTAGAAATACTAACGTATCCTAGAGTTACATTTGAAATTTTCTAAAAATTGAAAAACTTGAGCCATATTTCAGTTATAATTTTTGCATTTAATCAACGCTAACCCAATTGAATTTATGAAAATTGTCGCAAGCCATTGTACACTATATGTTTAGTTAATTTAATATAAAAACAATTATGGGCGATAAATTTATTATAATCTATGTAGGTGGGTTAATGAATTGTGTTTAACATGTGGAATCATTTCGGCACATTTTAATTAAAATCTCAAATATTAAAATAATATTTTAGCAGAAAATAAATTAATTAATGAACTCAAATATTAAAATAAACACATTTTTGTAATAATGAAAGTAAACTTTTATCGAATAACAAAAAAAAAGATTTGCGTTAACAATTTAATTGAATATGTTTGGTATAAAAATATACCTTCCCGCGCCAAATTTCACCGACAGTTTATCTATTCGGGCGTTAAACTCGTATCACTTTTTCGATTGGAATTTTGTTTTTGCACTTCTATTATTGAATTTTTAATTATTTCCGGATTTTTCGTTGTAAGTAATAGTTTTTTTTTTAATCTTAGACTGCTTGTAATGTAGCAGATTAATGGATTAAAAAACTTAATCATACATTATATTACATACTTATTGCGATATTTTTAAGCCAGCCAAATTATTGTTGTTGAAAAAATTTTAAAAATGTATTTCTAAAAAAAATCTCAGAAAGTAATATTTTATTGCCGCAGTCAGGGCTCAGGGGTGTAAGTGTTTTTAAATTTAAATCCATCTATGTATGGGGAATGGAACATTTCGCTGTCGCCACTTCGCCATTGTAACTTCGTCTTCGCCGCAGTGGCGTTTCCCCTAAAAACGGGCTCCTAAAAAAACAATTATGAATTTTGAATTGGGTATATTATTTAAAAATCTTCTTTATTGTGGTCCCGGGCTCAGTGATGGCGCCAGGGGTGAGCCAGGGTGGGCACTTGCCCACCCTGTTGATTGGAGTGCCCACCCACATTTTTTAGGTGCTTATTTCGATAATGTATTTTTTTGGTTTGGTTTTGGTTGTTTGGTTTGCTACTTTTTGACCCAAAAAAATGAAAGTTTGAATTTAATTACAATTTTTGCGGTTTCTTATGCAGATTGATGAGAAAATTAAAATGGCGCAGTCAGAATTTCCTCAAGTATGATATTTTTTGTTTTATGCACCATTAAAGTTCAAATTTTTTATTTGTATTTTAGTTGACTTTAGAACACTTCCGCCAGAGCTAAACTGTTTTTTTATTTCTTGGCATCAAAATACGTCGTATTAACTAATAAAAATGCCATCTTAATTTTTTTAAATTTTTCGAAAAAAACCAAAGGTGCTTCTGCCCACCCCAAATATATTGGGCCCAATCTGTGCCCACCCATTTCAAAAATTCTGGCGCCGTCGCTGACCGGGCTCCTAAGCTTTGCTTACATTCGCTTATTGATATCACCGTCACTGCAATGGACCCGATTTAGTGGTCTAATGCTCGGTTTCACAAAGGCTGGTTAAAATTTAATCTATGATTAAGGATTTTCAACAATGTCGCAACAATGAATTTTTATTGTTGAAAACCCTTAATCATAGATTAAAATTTAACTAACCTTTGTGAAACCCAGCATAAGTGCACGTAGGGATATCTCCCTGCTCTCCTACCTAAAATCTAAAATCCAGAAGAGTGCACAGCTAAAGAATCACACCTTTAACTGGGCGAAATTATTTGCATGTCAGAATGCAAATCTGCACCCTTGGGCTTCAGATCAACCTCAGATCAGATTTAACCCATAGAATTTCCAATGTTAACTCTAGCTTTAGCCACTCTGATTGGAACGACATCAATTGACCCTGGATTAACTATTACATCAAGTTTAATTTGTCCTTGTAGTGTTGATACAGATAATTTTGCACAGCTAAAGATGTAATTCCTTAGCTGTGGCTGGGCCACTGCGACTAAAGTCGCAGTAACTCTCCCCATTCTTTCTTATGGGAGTGTTTGATGAGAATGTTAAGGTACGCCTTGCACTAGCAGCACTGCGTAAACTTGGTTAACTGCTCTTATGCAATATCTGTTACGTGTTTTGCTAGACGATACAATTGAAGCGCAGCTGCTGCTACAGCTTCTAGCAAACCGCATTTTAAGGTAACAGTTTCATAAGAAGGTATGGAGAGCATTTACTGCGACTTCGGTCGCAGAGCTCAATCAACAGCTAAGCTGGGCGAAATTGTCAACACCAACACTAACAGCTAGTTAAAACAGCTTTCAAAAAGACTTACAAAGGAAACACTAAAGAGAGTATTGGCGATTTACCTTATCTTTGGTGGCGCTCGTGACGCTACCAAACGTCAACAACATGGCGACTCTATTAGGTACCTACACTTGATACTCATATCGTTTTGAGTTTGATTCTGAATTACTTTATCGGAAAACCGCTGTGAACGATCACTATAAAAACGCCTACTAAATAGTCAAGATAGATAGAATCTTCAATTCGATTCTGGGTCGCAGAGAAACGACGTAAATGACTAGCTTAACTTGTGATTCTTTAGCTGTGGCTGGGACTCTGCAACTTAAGTCGCAGTGACTGCTCTCCATGGTTTCTTATGAAACTGTTACCTTAGAGCCGCCTGCGACAATCGCATTGTAATGAAATACTCTCATAAGAAAGTAGGGACAGCAATCACTGCGACTTCAGTCGCAGAGCTCAAGTCACAGCTGAGGAACCACACCTTTAGCTGAGCGAATTTATCTGCACCAACACTAAGGGCTAGTTAAGCGTTAGGTAAATGTTAATCCAAAGTCAATTGATGTTGATCCTATCGGTCTATAGTCTAACTAGATAGACCCCCAGACCCCCCGGATCAAACCAATTGTTTTGTGGCTTAGATAATATGATTAGAGATTTGGAATCGGAAAAAGCTGGTTTCGCTGCCAAGTCCAAAAGTTATTTTATTTTTGCTCATCAGTTTGCTCAGTTGCTTTTTAGAAATCGTGAATTGTAATTCAGATTTGTCAACTGATATTCAGAAATCGTCAATTGTAATTCAGATTGACATATTTAGAAAATGTCAATTTCATTAAAAAATTAAATTACAATTAACGATTTCTGAATATCAGTTGACAAGTCTGAATTACAATTGACGTTTTCTGAATATCAGTTGACAAATTTGAATTATAATTGACGATTTCGGAATATAAGCTGTTCTTGAAAGTCTGTTACCTGCTTTTTTACTGTTGTTTTGTATTATATTTACCGCCAACAAGAACCAACATTATTTATTTCTCACATTGAACATTATGTTTCCAATAAAAAATTCGGAAGCTAGCAAATATGTAATTTTTAAATTACATATTACCGAATTGTTCCAGGATTTTCTTTCAATAAAGTTACCCACTTCCCAGTCAACCGGTGTAAGTTTTAGGCCATACTGCTGGTTTTGTATAATACTGCTTGGATTTCTAACATTTTCTAACTTCCTAAGATTTCCTAATATTTCCTAGATTTTCTACACTGAGAGAAAATTTTCATCCAATGCACTTATTTATGAAATTGTCTTAAAAAAGTTTAATTCAATAAATTAAATATGTGATAAAGAATAATTCATAAATTCCTACAATTTTTTTCATAACTACTATATATTATAATTTTCATAAATACAGCGAATTACGTTCATTGGTTGAAATTTCATTAATTTAATAAAAAATTTTATTGAATTTTAAATTAACACACAAATTCCAAAATTCAAATTACCGCACGGCGGCAATGAAATTATTAATCCAATTTTTAAATAATTCTAATTTAAAATAAAAAAGTTAAAAAAAGGATAACTTGGGTCTACGTCACCATATCTAATTTATTCTGTAGGTATTTGCCTTCAATTTTGATTTCAAATATCATAAATGTACCATTTGAACTAATTATTATTATTATTATTCAAATTATTCAATTTTAATTTAACTTTCAATTTCGAAGTTCAATTCTTAATTAGCTGAATAATTGCTGACACTAAGGTACCCGATTAGAATCCAGAAAGAGAAAGAAAATTTCTTATGATTGTCTCCGTGCTTCGGAGGGCACGTAAAGCCGGCGGTCCTCCTGTGTTGATGATTTGCCCTCATCAACAAGAAAACAGGGTTACAGGCACATCCGAGACAAGCTCAGCAAGCTACTTCAGATGTAAAACAATTAATATGCTCACAGAACTTCTTCTGTTCCTCCTCGATAGAAGACAGCCCAAGGTTAAGGGAAATAAGAGCTTATCCTAGCCTAAAAAAAGAGTCATTCTCTAAAAGTAATCCAACTTTGTCCAATATTTGGAACATTTTTCAAATCCAAATACTCTCGCAACTAGTTGGCGGAAAACTAAAGAAAACAAGAAAAAAAAATTTTTAAATAGAATTTCCTAAATTTTCTTGAGATTTCCTCAGATTTCAATTCACTAGTAGTATGTTCCAATCTGTGGGTCGCGACACGCAAATAAAATTTCTTTTAATAAAAAGTAAATTATAAATTTCTTATAAAAATTAAAACAATGCAATTTCAGTGAGAAGACTGTGCTGTAAAGTAAAATATGGGATGGTTTTTTTAAAGGTCATCGTCGGCGATAATGGGGGGTTGCCAGAATTTTTTTACTTGTAAAGGGGGTCGCGTATTCGAAAAGCTTGAAAAGCACTGAAGTAGTACATCAGATTTCCTCGATTTAATTTAAAAAAATATATATCCATAATAATAAATAATATAATAAGAGAAAAATTGATTTAGTACATTGTTAGTTTAGACCAGGGATTCCCAACCTTTTTTACGTTGAGCCTTCCCGGGCATTATGAAAATATGTTATTTTGTTATAATAAAGAAAAAACAACATTTTTACGACAATTATTTCTTAATAACAAGCATAATAGATCGAATAGAATGTTCTTTAAAATTCCTGAATACATTACTCCCCCCTGGGGAAGCGCGCCCTACTGGTTTTTGGTTTTAATTATTATTAAAACTATAATTATTATTATAGTTAATAATAATTTATGAAATGATAATTATTGACATTATGAGATGTTGTTAAATTAGTCTAATTGTGTGGATTTTGATACCAGTATTACATTTTTTGATACCAAAACTAGGGAACCAAAACTCCCCCCCCCCCTCCCTATTGCGGGGTATTAACTACGACGCGACGCTGGAAATACTGTTAAGTATGTAATTAATTATATAGTTAATATTTTATTAGCTGCTCAATTGACCATAATTAATTATAATTAATATTGCCAGCTTAAAATTATAGCATATAATGCTAGATCCACACGATGCCTGATGCCTTCGGCGAATGTTTGCTGAAACATATTGCTTCCTAGACAATGAAGGGGACATTATATTTATATTATATAATGATATACATATAAAACGTAGAAGAAATTTTACCCAGTGAATGATTTTTAAAAATTCCAAAAATCTTACGTATAATTAATTAATTAATTATAATCAACTAGCATCCTTGCGATAAGTTTTATGTAATAGTTCAAGATCCCAGGGCCGCCAGACATTACTTATTTTCTCATAAGTAAAATATACGGGATAAAGGAGTGCTAGTATGTACTTTGAGTGTGGGCATACTTGCTACCTTGGGTCGACGGCCAATCTACAAGTACCAGGTGCTAAAAGTACCTGAAAACACTACTCACTTTTCTTAAATTCTCATGGCTGATTTTTATGTATCTTTTAGAGAATATTGTTAGAAATTAGTAATTAATACTGCCAGACACTTCCCATCGGCGGTAACTTTTGCCAGACACTTTAAAGCTCTTAGAACATAGGAAGCCTAGGAACATAGGAAATTAACATGTAAAATTTATTTATGCAAATTACTGCTTCCCTAATTATTTTAGAGAAAAAATGAAAGACCCAAAAATAATGCAGAAATATTAATTACGAATGATAAGATTATTAGATTTCATCTAGCCTTTACTTAAAAGGTCAAAAATGCTTTCAAAATTGTTAAAATTTTCATTTATAGCACTTGCCATGTAAGTTTCCATGGTAATTATTTTTGAAAATATAAATTTAATTAAATAAATTGAATTTATTACATGGCCAGTGCGATAAATGACAATTTTAACAATTTTGAAAGCATTTTTTGACCTTTTAAAGTAAAAACTAGATGAAATCCAATCGTCTGATCATTCGTAATTTATATTTCTGCATTATTTTTGTGTCTTTTATTTTTTCTCTAAAATAATTAGGGAAACAAGAATTTGCATAAATAAGTTTTTACATGTTAATTTCCTTTGTTCGGCTAATTCATTCAGCACCTGGTATAGTAGATATATCGCTCATGCTCAAGCGTACAAATAATGACCTCGCGCCTCATACTCATTGCGACTTTGATTGACTCTAGAAGATGTTTAGCCCCTAGGATTGGTCTGGCTGCCTACAGAAGGCAAAGAGAAGTGTCTGGCAGTATTAATTACTAATTTCTAACAATATTCTCTAAAAGATACACAAAAATCAACCTTGAGAATTTAAGAAAAGTTAGTAATGGTTTTAGGTACCTTTAGCACCTGGTACCTGTAGATTGGCCGTCGGCCCAAAGCAGCAAGTATGCCTACACTCAAAGTACTGTAATGTCAAAACGTCAAATCAAATCTCCCACGAATAACCCCACTTCCTAATCTGAACCTAGCCCTCCTAAGCGCAATTATGGTGGCCACCAAACCCGCAATGCCGTATCGTCTAATACTAGGACCCCCACGTTGTGCACAGAATCTACCCCGACATTACCTCCCAGACGTAGCACTTCTCTCATATCGAAGAATGAATTTGAGCAAAGAAAATGAATCGAAAGAAACGCAAAGCGAACACATAATTAAACACAGTAAATTTTGATGTTTATAATTTGTCAGTTGTCATTACATTTGTTTATTCAACCTTGTGGTTAGCTTTTGTTACCTTATAGGTTATCATATCAATTCTGTCATTTCGTTAGGTAAATTACATACATGTTAATATTCATAATATTGTCAATGTTCATAATGGTTTTATCATTTAAATTTATATGTTGCATTTTGCATAATTTGGTAATACATAAAATATACCGTGTGATTCAGAATATAAAGAGATTGACATCCTTAATCTCCCATAAACTGTTAAAACATAATCAGTAAGATTCCCACTTGGATCCAAAGAATCAAGTCTCGTGTCGTGCCTTTCATAATAAAATGGCTACCGCACAAAGATTCAAATCTTATTTCATCAAATCTTGAGATGTCTAGAGGTCTTGAGGTTTTGCAATGGACTCTCTCTAGTAGTCCCATAGTGACCCATAGGTCTTCTGTGAGTTTTTACTACTGGGGTCAGCAAGCTCGTCTCTAGCAAATGTTCTCATAAAAATTAGAATCTATTATACAACAAATATGTTCATTGAATTCGATTACACGAAACTCGTATCTTTGGAATATATCAAATATAAACATTGTTACCTTTAAATTGGTGAAACTGGTTAAACCCACAAAGTTGAATCACAATTACAAACTGTTATATACAATTAAATATTAAAAGCACGTGTTCAATACGGCTTCAGCAAGATGTCCCCCTTCTTCCTTTCTACCGTTCCCCTCCCGTTGACTACCCTTTCATCCCCACCATCATTCTTCGTCGTCTTCGTTCCTCCCTCGGTTATGTCGAGCGCTGTAAAGCCATAGGTTGCCATCTCGTGCATTATTTCCAAAGTAACAAGCATGCATTTGGTGGTAATTTCAAATAATTTAAAATCGTTCATTAAGCGCCAAATATAAACTACGTTTATAACATTACAGTACATACTAACACTACTTTATCCCGTATATTTTACTTATGAGAAAATAAGTAATGTCTGGCGGCCCTGGGATCTTGCTCTACACCTTATCAACGACAAGCTTGAAGCAACCTTAATGCTTGTCATCGACAAGGTTGCTGCAAGCTTATGAAAACCTTAAATTGCTATCTGGGATTATACCTTAAAAAATAGAAAAAGCTTATGTGGTTTACACAGAAGCGAACGGAGACGTTGGCATTCATTTACATTACATGCACAATTCTTTCCACTTGTAGACTTGTAGATTTAATTATTTCAAGCTCCATATAGAATTTCTAATTAAAAGTAATTAAAACAACCCCTAGCATAAAAATACATATTATGTGTTCTATATGCCCGCCCTTAAACATGCGTGTTAGTTTTATCGAACAACGCAATGAGTAACTTTCGAAACCAAAATTTAACTCTCTCCGCTTTAAATTGTAAATTTAAAATAAAAAACGACTTTAAAAATTTATTTTAATATACCATACGTACAGCATATTTTTACATATTTTTATTGTTGAAAGTAGCAAGCAGATAACTTACCGTTCTTACTCAAACTTTTAATAAAATTGACAAAATATATATGTTGGAAAAATTAAATATTTTTTATATTTAAAAAATGAATTGTACATCGAAATTTTTAAATTATCGGGCATAATATAAACAAATCATACTAATGTAGTACAATTTTTGAGAAAAATAAACTTAAAACTTAAGAAGCAGGTCCGGCTTTAGGCGAACAAAGGCAGGTCCTGCTGAGATATTTTAAATTTTAAATTTGGCACAACAAAACCAATACTTCTGCATATTATAATAATATGTACTTAATCATATTCTGCTACATTTTCAAAATCTTTAAAACTTGTGAATCGTGTCGCGTAGTGGTAGTAGATCCGTGTAAATAAATTACAAAACTATTTTTTCTTAACTATATCGAACAGCCATCTTTTAAATCAGTCTTAATAATTGATGTGGGTTGAACTTAAAACTAACTAACTTTGTCATGAATTAGAGATGCGAGGAGGTCCACGCGGTAAGATTCACGAATGGAATATCTTCGCTGATGCAGGAAACTAAATTGTTACTAAAAAAGAGAAAAAAAATATAAGACCAAGTTTAGCTAAATTTTGAGTTCCATTTTACCTTGCACTAATTTTATTGAATACATTTGGTTGCATCGTTTGGATGTCGTCGCTGTTATCACAGAATATTCTGGCTAGAGTAACTTTTGAAATTTCGGCTAGTTGAGATTGGGTGAATGGTTTGGGTTGTTCGGTGTTTGTGTAGAAGTAACGATCTCCATTCTTTGTGCGTAATAGTTGATCTGCAATTATGCAGGAGGATGTAGGTCCCATGAGAGATCCATCTTCCGCCGTTTCAGACATGGCTCCCGCTAGCAAGTCGATATCTCGGGGATCGAGATAAATGGATTTTAAGGATTCGATTCTCTGCAACCGAAATGGTTTAGGAAACATTCCGTCGAAATGATAAAATGCTTACCTGAGGTGTCATAACGTCGATCAAATCGCTAAATCTATTAACTGCTGGTAAGCCACATAGGCTTCTAAAGGCCAGATACGAGGGCAAACCGTGGTCGCGACCTCGTTGAATATCCAAACTTAAGACGTCCAACCCATAATCTCCGTTTTGGTATAATCGACTGGTAATCTAAAATCAAATCAAACCAATGAGATTGTTCAATCTCAATTTGTTTCTGCGCAGAAGTTGAAACTTGCCTACGCCCCTTAAACATAAAAATGAGCCGAATAACCGGGCCTTAAAGTAATATTGCTTCAAACTTTTTATACTTCTGATTATATTAACATATTGTATAACTTTATTCTTACTTGACAGCACCAATTACTGAGTAAGGATTATCTTTTTTACGGAATAATCCGTTGAACAAAATGTTATATTAGTTCAGGAATTAAAAGTTGCTGGCTAAATAAATAATAAAAATCAAAAGGTGAAAGTTTATATTATATAATTTTTGACTTTTATTTAACGAGTTAATTTAAATGAGTTTAATTATTCTTCAGTTGTTGAAATTATTTATAATAAATGTTTTAATTAAATGTATTTAACTTGTTTTTATTACAAATTCATAAAAGCATTATAATAAATAAAGTAATTCAAAATGATATTTGAGCTAATATTAATTTCATTTGCTAAAAGCAATATTCATTCATCAATTTCTACAGGTTGCCGTCATTAAAAAATATTAATTATTGCGGAATAAAACAAAAAGGTGGAAAGGTAGATTTGTTCTATCTCGCTTGGTTAGATTAACAATTTTTGTTTTGACGCGCTCAAATAGATTAACGAGCTTTCGTTCAAAAATTGTAAACAATATAAGTAACTTTCTACTTACATCCTGAACCAAGTTGGTATCGAGCTTCTGACTTCGTTGGGTAGCCAATCCAATAACTAAAGCGTCCAGATGTCCAGGTTCCTCGACGGTATTTGGCCGATAAAAGTGTTCATACAGATTTAACGACATGTTGACTCTTCTATTTTCTAAATATAATCTAAAATTTGGTTGTTAGGAAAGGAAAATCGGCCTAGCGAATATAATTTTTACCTTAACTTATCTTCCATCAGTGAATTGATGACTCGTAAAGCAGCAGTTGCGAAACTGTTACTTACTGAAGCGTCTACATCTTCGGAATACAAATTAAGTTCCTTAATTTTATCCACGTACTTGTTTCCTGAAAGAAAGAATTTCTTTTGTCAATATTTTGGAAGATCATAAAATTGGTAGGTTTTACCTAGCACGACCGGGAGCCACTCGTTATAGGTTATGTGTTGCATTTCTGCAATGACAATTCTTCTCGCTTCTTGATAGAGCTTCTCGTCGCTCCAATCCGGATTGAGGATGTGCAATTCCACGGCTAACCTGTTGTGTTCGCGATGCCATAAAGTGTGCATTGCGGTAAGCTGTGGTTGGGCGTTCACACGGGAATCTCCTAATGTACAATCAAAATATTAGTTTTGCCCAAAAATAAGCATATTCGTAATAACTTCTTACCTGATATGAAGCAATGGGCGGATGGGTCGTCCTTATATTGGCATTGTTCCGAAGAACTTTCGGATATCGGCAAAAAGTTCTTATTTTGCCTTTTGCTTACGCGCAGCAATCCCCCAGTAAACTTCCGCAATTTAATTATTTGCCTGATGTCTGAGCCGTAAATTTGGGAGCCGTCCAAGAAGTGCGTAGCTTGGTTCATCTGCTGAATTGGTCCAAAAGTACAGTCGGTTCTCATTGCGGGAATGGACCTCACGTACGACATACATCCTACGTCATACTTGGAATAGAAGTCGTCGTCGTCGGGTATCGTAATTGGAGCGCAAAATGGATGAACGTATCTGGGTAATAGCTTTCCACCGTCTTGGTGGCAGCATTCGATGGTATTATCCGAGTAAACTGGAAAATAAAACAAAAGTTTAACCGGAAGCGCAACATTTTCAGGCTATTAAGTGATTTTTGTTGTTGAACGAAATTATCAGAAGAAAATTTTAAAAAAAGTTAACTTTGTACTCGTTTTTATGTAAACATATATATTTGCACTTTAACTTACTGATGGTCATGAATGACGTAGATAATTTGATTATACAGTTTATTGATTACAACATTTATTAAATTAGTTATTGACCGTTATTTTAGGTTGTAGATTTATTAGACGAAGTTAATTAATATAATATATCTAATTATTGTTAATTGAAATACTTACGCATTTTAGAGCTTGCAGTGTGAGCTAGGTCATGTTCCACAAATTGACTCCATTGCATAACGGCTAACGTTAATTTTTGATCCAAAATGTCGCTGTGACGACAAAGTCGAGTACTGATAGCCCTTGGTGAGGGTAATTCGTGTTTCACTTGGACAGATCTCCGAAACGATTGAACGGCATCGCCATAGTGGGGAAGTAAGAGTCTGGAATAGCCAGTGAAAGATTTTCCCCAAACGCCTTCTTGTTTATTATTGCACGATCCATCTAAGGAACGATAATCGGATAACAATTCTTCTTCCGTGCAAGTATTTCGAACCTTTGGACAAGACGAATGGAGGGGTGTCCAATAAAGGTTATACTGTGCGATGTACTTGATACAATCTTGAAAATCCAATCTTTCTCTAGAAAGTGCATTATCGTGAAATTGGGTTTTTTCTTTGCCAGAAAATACTTACTGGAAGCAATACATGAACATCAGCTGGGATGTCGCTTTGCTTGCTATCAGCGCATCTTTTCCCTGTCGCATAGCTTCAATTTCGGGCTTCGAATCGATCAGTTGCCCATGCGAAGGGCTGCCCAACTCGATGTGAATTTTAGACCAGCATAAGTTGGTTTCCAATGTTTCCATGCGATTTAGAACTTGAGTGGCAAACACGATGGATTTGTTCAAGTCTTTCTCTTTAATTCTCAAATTTACGTACGTCGAATCGTAATTGTCGATGGAATTGGTAAACAAAAATGGATTGTCTATGTCTGAAAGGAAATAGAATTTTTAACAAAGCGAAATCTAAAACCACGACACAGAATATTGAACTGGAATCTCAAGTTTATTGTAGCAAATATTTACTTGCTTCAGTTAGTGTAGTCTACGAGGTTACTCGTAAGGTCAGTATTATGCAAAAGGAGTTTTTGGCGCTTTTCCTGTTTATAAAAATAAATAAATTTTCACATGTCATCCTTGTGCACCAAGGGAAGATCCGTGACCTAAATGCAAGTTGAGTCCCCAAAAAATTGTTCCGCCGCTGTGTTATATGTAACCGTATATTTTACGATTTTTTGTCAGTTCAAAGTTTCTGTGTCACAAGATTGTCTTGTTTTCCTCTTTATATGTCAAAGGTTATCGTGGAATACGTGCGCTCATTTCTTGATTCATTTCCAAATAATAGGTACCAGGAAATTTTATAAGAAACACGTACCTGCTTCAATTTCAGTGGCGGCAATGTTGAGCACTTGTACGTAAAAGGGCATCATCAACAGGAAGAGCACGTGAATGCCATTGGTTAATCGAAAACTCGTCATTTTTTTGGCACCTGAAATTAAGTGAAATTAGCATTGTGTCAAGGTCTGGCAATACGTAAAAGCCGATTTATGTAATAATTTTAACTGTATGCAATAATTAAAGACAGTGCGGTGCGTCCACAAATTCCATGCGAATAATTTTTTTAATTTGCAAATCCAATAGTTCAACTAGACTAAGAAAAACCTTCGACTTATTTTTATCTTACTGTTGTTTATAAATTGTAATTATTCAAGGTTCATTATTGTTACTAACTTTATTTACATCGCTTATTTGAAAAAATTAGTCATCAAACGACCAGTTTCTGTTGTATCTTAAAAAAATCACCGGAATGAGTTCAAATATATTATTAATTATTTTAATTTGCTTTGTCCAATTCAATAAGGTGCTTCCTGCTATAACATCGAACTTGTAGGTGAAACTCGTTGTGAAAGAGAATAAATTAGTAATTTGTCGCTAAAAGAAGTTTCGAGTTGTTTATTTAAAAAAAAGGAGTTCTTCGGTTAGGGGCCCACGGGTAAGGTCAGTGGCCTTAGAAATTGTGCATTTATTTGTATCATCTCGTGAATTAATTAAAATTTCCTGTTTGCAAGTTAAATTTTCTGAAATTACAAAAAGATGCTCTATAGTGTACCGCTTATACAAGAAATAATATAAAAAAAATTTATCAGTACTTGTACAAACAAGTTACAAAATATTTGCTCAGCCATCATAAACAAACGCATTTTGATATATTTGAGAAAACTGTTCAAACCAAGGCTTCGAGATTAGATAACATTCGAAGTTGCAAGTGGTCTTGTGACTTCAAATGTAGAAAAACATTGCTCCGAGTAAGTTATGGCGGTAAACCGTATGGTACTCCACTGCTTTTTTGATAATATACCAATTTGGTGTTTTACGATGTAGACCAGAAACTCATTTGTCAAATTTTGCCAATTCATTATTTTTAATTAACTTCTTGATAGAAAAACAACAAAATAATAAAAACAATTTAACAATTTAAGGAAACCTTAGAATAGAAACAGTGCAGAGTAGCAATAAACTTTGTGGTGGTTCCAAATGCGCAGTACCTATGGAAGATTTTTGAATCATCCATTTGAAGGGTTTCGAGGTTGTTGACTTGAGAACGAAATTAGTTTGATAGTATCGAGGAGCTAGAAAAATTATAGCTGTCACAGATGAATTAAAACAAATCAGTGAGTCTAAATCATCCGATCGGGAATCAGGCCAAGTTAACTGAGATTATATTGTTATGACATTAAAAATGAGTTTAAAAGGGGCATCAAATTTATTTAAAGAGAAATACTTTTTTTATTACTCCAGCTTTTTGATATTCTTTAGGGTCAGGAAAAGTACGCTTTCCCACACTGAGTGCGGTAAAGTAACTTTTACCGCACCGAAACAAAAAATTTTAATTGGTAAAATTGGAAAAAGTTAATTTACATTTTATCGAATAAATAGTTCTATTGTACTATAGATATTGTTTTAAAAATATCATCAATCGCAAGAATGCGGATATTTTATTGTTAATTTAAATGTTGATTTTGAGCAATGCCACTGGTGTCAATTATTGACTATAGGAAAAAAACCTAAATTGCCCTCATCGGTTTTTTCCGTCTGGCAATAAACACTATTGCCATTTATGTTCAATTTAATTTCAATAATATTATATTACACATATAATCTCATTCAGATAGAATTACCAATGATTGGTAAACAAATAGTAAATTAATTAAAATAAAAGAAAGTCAAATAGCAAAACAAAATGTACTTTACTTGATTTACTAGATGTACATTATTTTAAAGCTATTGACGTTTAATTAAGTAAATATGTGGTTAAATCAAATACTAACAAGCTAAGTAAACAAAATAAATCTTAAATTAGCTTTTGCATTTTTAATTTGATAATTTTTATATAATACATAATAAAATAATTAATATATTATTTTTCATACTATCACCAAAGGAGTAATTTAGATCGCACGCTCCACGATGTGTAAAGTTTCTTTCCTCGATCAACTTTATTTTTTAATAAAAAACTATTGCTAATTATTTGAAATAATTCAACTATTAAATAATAATAATAAATTTAAGTAAATTGTTCACTAACTGATTTTTTTGTTTTTATTAGTTTATTATTTGAACACGAATTGTTTGTAAAACACACACATACACACATTTAGTTATAATATGTAAAAATTAATTTATCAAAAAAAAAAATAGGTTGGTTTCAAATATGATATGGGCTATCAACTCGTGCCCGTATAAAATAATAAAGTTAATGTCAATATCTTAAAGCCTGCATTACGTTATCTGCAATATAAACAACAGATAACATATTTTTTTTAAATATTTAAATATTAAAATTAAATTACAAAAATTCTCTGCCAGATCTAATTATTACAAGCTTATCGACCGCTTAACGTGGAATCCGAACCACGACAAAAAAAATTTTTGTTATTTATTAAATGAAATTTATTGATAGAACAACATTTTGGTTGTTGTTGTTCGACGAATATAATTGACGAATATAATTAAATAAATTAAAAATCGGATCATAACTTTATCATTCTTTTAAATAACAAAAATATAAAGAAATAGGATATTTACACGATTATTGATTCATACTTTTTCATGAAGCAGAATTTAAAAATATAAAATTTTTAAAATAAGAAAATAATTTTTTTTTTTTAAATTTCCAAAAAGAATATTTACAAAAATAGGATATTTACATGAATATTGATTAATACTTTTTTAATATTATTATAGAGAAGAATTTAATAAAAAAATAAAATTTGAAAAAAGAGAAAAATTATTATTTTAGTTTTCAATATATTATTTTTTTTGCGTTTCCGTGTGCCGATGTTAACCAAAATCTAATCAGTTCTAAGTCTCAATATATATGTACTAAATACGAAATTTTGTTAAAAAATTCCTGTTACTTTTTGAGGTAGAGCGCACACAAAATTTGACGACACACAGACATACAGACACACCTACAGACATTTTTTGAAAATGATGATTTTCCGCTTCTGGAACCCCAATATGCCTAGATTTATCAAAATCTCAATTTTTTTTCTGTAATTAAATTATGTACGTAATTAAAATTTAAAAAATAAAAAATATGATTAATTGATATTAATCAAAATATTATTCAGAATGTAATCGATACTGACTGTTTTTTATTGTTTTTGTGATAGTGCTTTGCAGAACTGATTATATTCTCAAAATGCGGTCAACTATTATTATTAAACTCCAATTTTGAATTTTTTGATTTTATTTTTGGATTTGGTTTTAGTGAAACAATTTTCAAAAAAAAAGGATTCATTATCACTAACCCTGGAATACAATCAAGCACTAGCTTGTGCATACAATAAAGCTATATAATATTAATTTACTGTTTACATGAATACAACAACTGTTTTGATGAATTAAACAAAATTTGTATTAATTAATGTGTTTAATTGATGGAAGCACTTGAATTTTATATTTTCACAAACAAAACAAAAACAAAATTTTTCGAGTGCGCAAAATCTAAGTTTAAAATTTAAAAATTCACAACAATTCACAACAAATTTGAAATTTAGTTTGATAATTAGAACACCAAACGGTTTAGTCAAAAGCTCAAATTTCTTTTTACAAAAAAACCGCTTTAATTTCAAATCAAAACAACTGGCCCATTAAATAGGTAGATATATTTGTTTATTTCTAATAGGTAAATTGTTCAAGAAGCTATTGAACTCCGCAGGTTTGTTTATTTAAGTTATTTAAAAAATATGAAATTTTCTAAAGAAAAAGATTATTCCAAGTTATGAAGATAATAAAACTCACCTGTGTATTTAAAATGATAATAATAATAATAATAATAATAAAGTTCACATAAATCGGATTAAGAATAACAACCGAGTGTTAACAAAACCGTACCAAACGAATACTGATAATAAAACGATTCAACACAGCTTATAATTAAAACGACCAAGTCACATGGGTCACACGCTACCAGGTTTATAAAAATAGTCAGGAATCAAACTGATAAATCCATTTACTATATTTATTATTTTTTGAATATTTTTTTTGTTTATCCTCAATACGACATGGTAGGAGTCCTTCTTATTATTGTAAATACGACATTAAATATAGTTAACCAGAAAACAATTTATATGCGTATTAAATATGTTGAAGTAAACAATCAGTGGCGTATCATAGCAGTCTCCGAGAGTTAAACTTTTATCCGGACCTCCCTCGTATGGTCGGGGGTTAACTCAACTTATTTTTTCAGAAACCTTGCGAAATCTTCACCATAATTTGCGCAAACGGAATTTTTAGATTTAGATCATTGTGGTCAAAAGCGTAAATTTTCTTGTGAAACTATATTATAAACTATAATATACTTACATCAACGGATTTAAAAGAAAAATATCACAGCGAGGAAAGTTCAATTTGAACAAATTAACGACTTAGAAAGTCAATTTACACTAAAATAAATAAATCATGCGAATAGTAACTAATATAATGTATGTATGCACCAGTGTGACATAAATTCAGATGTGTCTGTTTTTAAGGTATTCAAGTATAAGATCATGATGACTTTGCCTATAATCCGATTTAGTAATCTTATCGCACAATGCATTAAAGTGGAAATAATTTTTCCGCTAACTCTAAGATCACGCACACAACGAATGTTTTTAACAACTTTCACTTTGTTCACTCAAAAGTCGTTTAATTAGGACATTTGCTTAAAATTTTCTTACAACCGTAATACTTAAGAATGAAACCTCTCGAGAGAAATGTAAGAATATTTCTAAACCTTACCGCATCGCAATTTCACTTTGTGAAAATTTTGTAATTTAAAAATTTACTTTTTTGAGAAGTTATCAAAAACTCGCCTACGGCGCTATTTATGCGGCGAATATTATTCAATTTACGTTACAAATTTTAAAAAATATTCGGTTTGACTTCGATCACTTTGTATATTTTATTTGACGTAAACATCTGCATTAATTTTTTTTTTAAATAGTATATTGTGATATAAGCGCCCAAAGTTTCTCACCGTTGTTCTTTTTTTTATTACTGATTTGTCCCATATTATGGTTTGAATTGACTGAATAAAGTAAGTTTAATATTATAATTAAAATTACAGATCCAATGTGGTTAAAATTGTGTGATACAACTAAACTTGACACTTTGTCGAGCGTGCAATTTTGATTAGATTAACTTTATCGAATTTCTAAAAATTCAAAATTTTGACTTACATTAACTTATGAAGCTTCTTTTTATTTATTTCACTTTCCTTTATTTTAGTAACATTCTTAATCAGACCTTCATGAATGTTTTCTTTTAATTAAAATAACTCGGTGATATGGGGTATAGGTATGTACGTGAGATATTGAACAAAAATTTTAAAAATGTAATATATCCAGGAACCAACGTAGGTAGGTACACTTCTTTAGAAAAAACATTTTTGTAAAATTTCAAAAATAATTAACAAAACAGAGCAAAACAACAACAAAATAAAATCGTAGATTTATTATCGAAATTTATTTTTGTTGTACAAAATTAAAGACTAAACATTAAATCTGTTGAGTCAACCTTAAAATTCACGAAAATTAATTTAAAGTTCAACCTAAATTTCTTAATCGTAATTTTATTCAATAAAAATAAATTTTGACAATTTTCTGAATTTATTATTTTCCAGGTAGTAGGTAGCTATATTTATTGGTTTTGCCCTTTTGTTAAATTTGCAAATTTTTTAAAAATTAAAATATTATATTTCGCATTTTTCAACATTTTTTTCTAAAGAATTAAAATCAAGCTTGTAAATACATTAAAATGTATATTGTTCACGAGAACACACTGTATATGGGGGCATTCTTGTTCCAAGAATGAATTTTTTAATTTAGCTGATTTTTAGAAAATTTTTTAAGATAATTATTTAATTTTTTAACTTTTGATTACCTAACTTTGAATTTAAAATATTTTGAATATTTTAATTTAAATAAAATAATTTAATTTACTTTTAATTATAATTATTATAATATAAAGTTACTAGCTGGAAAGCCCGTCCGCGGACGGGCCAGGGTTGTCAACTCTCAAAAATTTATCCCCCTAAAGCACAAATCAAAAACCCCTAAAATATATTGTTAATGAAATTGCCAACGAGCTTTTCCGGGGTTTTTTCAAGAGAATGCCATAATGGGAGGCTCCCCCATCCCCCTAAAATATAACCCCCTAAAAAAACCATTGCACTTTTTTTCCCCCTAAATTTAGGGGGAAAGCCCCTAAGTTGTCAACTCTGGGACGGGCAGCTAGACGGTGGTTCTTTTTTTCAGCGGTACAATATTTAAACATTTAATTTCTTTTCCCGCTACTCTACTGGGTGATTCCCGTTTTTCTATATTTTTAAAGTAACGCAAAGAGTTGTTGCTAATCTTGATGTGCCTTGGGGCTATAAAAATAAATAAGTTTCTCAAATTCTAATTTTCTTTAGCCGAAGTTTTAATTTCCCTCACTTTTACTTGAAAACAAAAAATTTCCCAGCCTTTTCCGACGAAATTTGTATAATTATTCATTCTTCTGTAGGTATTGTAGAACAGTGGGAATTTTATTATTTGTACTGGATGGTATTCATCCCTAGGCCATCCGGTTTACACTTTTGACTATAATTTTGACAGTTAACTTTCAAAACAGGGCCGTATCTGGGACTTTTATTCAGGGTACGGATAAATAACTAATGTGTTTACCCCCAGGATTTTCAAGGTCAAACGCTCTAATCCAAAGTTAGAAAATTGCGATTTATAGAAGATATCTTCCCCTATTCGGCGCCAATTACCTATAGGTACTTACCTGTAAGTAAAATGTGAATTGAAATCTACTAGAAAGAAACACGCAACATAAAAAAAATATTTTTTATTCAAATTATTCTTAATATAAACTGCAATTTTCTATTTTTATTTTTTTAAAATTCTTTGTTTTATCAAAAAAATTGTTTGGGGGTTTGAACCCCCAAAACCCCCCGTGAGATACGGCCCTGTTTCAAAGTAACGTAAAAGTTGCTACTAAACTCTGATCAGTAAGGCACTTAAATAAGTGTTTTTCCAAGCTTTAATATTCTCTAGCCGAAGGTTTAAATTTCACTCTTTCTTGCTTAAAATTTTAAATTTTCCGATTTTTCCTGGCAAAATTTGTAAAATTATAAATCCTTATCTTTTCCAAGTATTCTTAAAGAGTGGAAATTTTGCGATATGTACTGGAGGGTGTTCCACACCCCCCAGACCCCCCGGTTTACAATTTTGACTGTATATTTTTATATTATTTTTTAATCCTAGTCTTAGTTTAATATATTTTTTGGTTGGCAAAAAAAATCGACCAAGCAGAGTGTTTTTTTGCCAAAAAATGACACGCTGGGGCAGAAGCAGCAGCGTGCTGGGATTTTATGTATTAGGATTGTACAGTTAAACAAAACTAACTAAAAAATCCAGAAACTTTATATTTGCCCCCCCCCCCCCTCTTCTCAGAAAAGAGTTAACTGTAATTTTATCATACATAATTTCGAAACAGTTGAGAATTTGATGAATTTAACTATTTTGATGTCCTAGATCCTAGAAGTTGAAAATTTTCATTTCCAAAAAAGTCTAATGTCAAATTTTGTGGGCGCTCTACCTCAAAAAGTAATAAGTATTTTATAACTAAATTTTTTATTTACTATAAATATTTAGATTTCGACTTGATTATTCCGATTAAGGAAACTTCAAAAAATAATTGTTTTTAATTAAGAAAAATGATATTTTATTAAATTTTACCTGAAAATTGTGACAAGATTTTTTTAAATTATTAATTTTAATTAATTATATTATTTTTAATTTTTTCAAATATTTTAAATATTTAATTTAATTTTTATTAATTTTTGAAATAAAAATTATATTAAAATAAAAATTCAATATGATATTATTTTGTAAATTGATATGCTTATATTGATTTAATTAGGTATATAAACAATAGGAATTGTTTGTTAGCATTCATTTGTAACATAGGTAGTTTAGTTTCGTTTGTTTTAAAATTATTTTACGTAACACGTTCTATTTCGTATGGAACATTAATTTGCTATTCCATTTCGTATTTTTTTTTAAATGATAATGCTGTTTGTCGAAAGAATTTTTAGCTATGCTATGTACTAATCTTTCGGCTTAATGAAACCTATAAAAAATTATATTATCAGGCCCGATGAGAGGGGGTCGGCCTGGAATTTCTGAGTTGGCCGGATTTCAATTGAAATCCTGAAATCAGGGAAAATTACAACAAATACGAGTATATTTGTTGACACGAAGTAAACACTTTTATCAAACAGAGGGGAGGACCCCCGGTCCCCAATTTCTTCTCGACGGCCCTGGATATTATATTCGAAACAATGAGATAATTCCTAGAAACCTTGTCGTAGAAAATTAAATTTTTTGCAAAAAAGTCCGTGAGAGCATACATTTATCTTAATTAGCTCAGACGCAGGAGGCATTCAAAGTCGAAAAATATGATTAATTTAGAAATTACTTAATCTCCGACTCAAAATTCTTATAAATTTGTGTTCAATTAAAAATTTACAAAATTAAATTAAATTAAAAATTAAAAAAAAGACAATAGACAATATTAAAAAAAAATATTTCCAAAAATTTTTTTTTAAACAAATGTAATATGTTCTATATTTAAAGTGGTTGGTTCAGAAAAGTTATCTAAAGAAAATTAAATTTTGTATTGAGACACTAACAGTGGCGGAGCATCATGGGGGCTAGGAGGTGCTTGTCTCCTGCTCCTCTACTTTTAGCGATATTTATAGTTTCTTTAATTATCACTAACCCAAAGCAACTAAGTCTTTACATTGTCGAAGTGAGCTGAACAAATAAAATTTTTTTAGCTTCAACGACAGTTGCATTCGGATTCTCAAATTTTACTTCTCACAACTTACAGCAATTTTAACTTAAAAAATCTATAACTAATTTATTTGTATAATAGCAGAAGAGTAGGACTAGCAAATTAGAATAACAGAAGTATTATGTCTTGATTACATTGTCAATGGAATTCTTAAATACCTACGAGAAATGCTTTGCCTGGTTGTTTCTTTCCATAATATGGAAAGTTGGAAATGTCGCTGTGGGTTGTTTCAACAATGAGCGATTCAATTGGGTTCACGAAAAGCGACATTTTATTTAATTTAATTTAATTCGGTTTAATTTTTTTTAATATTCCCTATATTGTATCAATTCTCTCGCAATATGGGAGACTTGATACACTTGACAAAAGTAATAATTAATTTTTGAATAAAAATTGTTTATTACACAAAAAATAAGTTGATACCTTGAATTAATAATTGCATTATTCATTTTTCAACCTTCCAAATCGCAATCAGTTAATTTTATAAGGTTTTTCATGTTAATTGTATCAACCCTCCCTTGCATCCTCAATAATATTTCAAAATTAAATTTTTACTTTCCGAACTCCTTAGTAAGGAAAGTATTGTAATCTGAAATTGAAAAAAAAATAATTTTTATGTTTTGAGGTTCCCTTAAACAATTTCTATTATTTTTGAAAACTGTCTGTATGTGTGTGTGTGTGCGTATGTATGTCTGGGAACACGATAGCAACCAAACGAAGTAACGTAATCACTCCAAATTTTAAATTTAAGTTTTTATCTGTTGTGGCACGAAGTCTATTGAAAATGGATGAAATCGTAAGGGGGGAACGGGGGGTTTACTTGAAGCGATAAAACATAATCCATTATAACTCCGAAACGCAATGAAATAGGTAAAAGTTTATAATGACAAAAAGTTTCCGTATAAAATTACCTACAACTTTTGTCCTATAAAATTTTTTCTAATAAAAAAAATTAAAAATTAAAAATTAAAAATTGAATCTTGAAATGTAATTATCAATACAATGAAAAAAATACACAGGGTTCATGGGAAACGAACCTATTCCTATTTCAAATTTACATTTCTCAAGTTCGTCTCAGGCAATAAACTTTACACAATTCATTTTCTTACATTTCTCTGAAATTTATTTTTGTCGATGAGTTTAACGTAACATTTATACTCAAAACTAATCACCGAAAATGTATATTTTTGGGAATCCAAAATAAAACTGTTGATTTTCATTGGTTAGCTTGAACTTCAAACCATTATTATCGATAGATTTTTTTGACCACTCTGTATTTCCTATAATATTGAGTTAAACATTTTAGAAATCCTGCAAACGGTTTTTCTTATTCAGATCAAGATTTTACCATAATTATATGTCTTTTAAACAATAGGCTGTATTCGACAGTAATTTTTATTAGAAAAAGTATTTCATGCATTAGTAGCTGTGCTATTTTCAGTCCTCACTTATTTTTAGTATGCAAAGTGCAAATCTACGTGATGAGCAATTGGAAAACTAGTTGTTATTTTGCTAACAAAAAAACTACGTAATAAGGCCGCCATTTTACGTTGCGCTCAAGGTTTTTCTTAGACAATTCAAAAACGGCCGAACTAATGTTTTGGAAATTTTGGAAATTTTGTTTATGACCCCGCAAGGAAGTGCATCTTAATTTTCATCTCTCAAATTTGTTTTCTCTCTCTGGCCTCTGTTTTGGCTCTCCAGCCAAGTATGTGATATTTCCATTTTCAAGTTATAAAATAATTCTTCCATCGATAAACAATAATAAGCGTAATCGGGCAGATTTATAAGGAAAAACAATAAGTACATTGTATTGGTATTGGTAATGGTCACATAATTCGTGTGAATAATTAAGCGAAATGATAAAAAAATGCGTCACGAAAGCAATAACATGAATAAATTGTTAAGGATCTTTTAATCTTAATCCAA
Organism: Cantharis nigra; assembly: GCA_958510845.1. Classification (NCBI taxonomy): domain Eukaryota; kingdom Metazoa; phylum Arthropoda; class Insecta; order Coleoptera; family Cantharidae; genus Cantharis; species Cantharis nigra. The sequence continues at coordinate 42,757,251 of OY294030.1, read as the reverse complement.
CATATTTCGGTTGTGTTTCATCAGAATTTTTTGTGAATAATTAACGACTGGGAAAATTAATTACAAAAGATAACAAATTTTCCGTTCGATTTTTTGTGCGAAGCTAAAGAAACGATTTGGTTTGGAAAATTCATTCCTGTGAAATCGAGTGTTGTTGATGTTAAACTTAATACATCCACAAGGTGGATACGTTCTTGTAATAATGACCCAGGTGAACCATCCAAGGTCAAATACTTGCTAAGAACTGTAAACTACGAACACGATGTTTACGCGTGCAATGGTATACACACACCTATTGAAAAAAATGACTTTTAAAAATCAAGTATCGCCACTCGATTTATCATCAACGAAGGTATTCTATTTCAGTCACAAGATTTTTCAATGCCTATATTGGCTGATAAAAAGTTATCAGCGAAGTATCCCACTTCCAAAAGAGCACAATGCACTTCAATCAAGATTTTTCTAGCGAAAAAAATGTAATGATTCCACTTTATTTTACAGAACAAAAAAAAAACAAAAAGCGATGGGTCAAGTAACTGCGGGTCATTACAATTCGGCAAAAACATTTTAAGGTCATATAGAAAATTATTAAATGTTATATAGCAAAACAAAACGTTATTTTTGAAAAAAATTAATAAATGTTTAAAAATACATATTTATAAGCATAAAATTACATACGGATATCCTTTAATAATCCTGTCAATTAAGGAATTCGTTATCGTCGAAATTATTCAGTTGTTATTTTATTTTTATTGTAATTATATTATGTAATAGCATATTATATACCAATAACCAATAGATGTATTTTGGCAATATTGTGTACCCGTTAATCATTTGATAGGTTGAATCATTTTTATTTAAAATTCTAAACAAATTCAATTTTAAATTTAAATAATTGTTAATTTATTTATTTATTGGGTATTTATGAATCATAAAAATTTAACAATATTAAAAAATAAAATTTAAAGACAGGATGTATGGGGCTCCATATTTTTTACAATTAATATTACACCTTGTAATTTTAGTGACTGATGGTTTTAAAAACACTAGCCGATGCCTTCCCTAATGGCTTTAAAATTATTACCATTAAATTTCAAAATAATTATACCATTTTAATGGGAATACAATTTTACTTGTGCAATGGTATATTATTTTTCATTTTATACCTAAGACCTATAACAAACATTAGTTCGTATATAACAAATATTAATTCTATACAACAAAAATTATTTTATTTCAATTTTAGGCTCTATAGTTTTATACGCAGTATAATAAAAAGCTTTATGCTCTGGCACTGAGTCAGCTTGTTTGTTTTTATATAGGCTTTTAGTTATCTATTATGTTCAGTGGCGTAACAAGCAAGTGAGGGATCCGTGTGCGAAGTTGTTAACGGGGACCCTGCTTTTATAAAACAAAGTCAAAAATTTGTATACAGCTCTCGAAATTCCGATGATTTTCATGCAATTCCAGTGATTTCCATGCAATTCCAGTGATTTCCAAAGAATTCCTTCCTAAGAGCGGATATAGAGACGAGTAACTACCCCCTCCCCCTATTTAATTTTATTAAATATTTAAAAAAATATATAAGTAGATGAGTTTTTTATTTTTCAATTTTCTGAGATTGTCTAAATTTCCTAAAATATCCTAGAATTTTCTGTGATTCCCCACTTCACAAGATTTTTTGGATATTTTTCAAAGATTTTCTAGAATTATCTATTTCGTCTAATTTTCTACATTTTCTAATTGTAAAATTTGAGACATTTGTATGGATTTTCTAAAATTTTCTGGGATTTCTTAAAATTTCCCATTCTTTGTTTACTTATAAGTGGAAAATTGATGAAAAAATTGTCATATGGAAACTAAAGGGAAGTCATTTGCTTTAAAATTTTCTAGAGTTTCCCAAGACTTTCCTGAAATTTCTATGGATTTCTTGAGATTTTCTATATTTCTACAAATTTTCTAAGAATCTGTTTCTTGAGATGTCTTGGAAGTTTTTAGAATTTCTTGAGATTTCCATTCGCTAGTACACACAATTTTTCCGGTGATTTTCCCTTAGTTTTGTACTAACAGGAAAATCAAAAAGAAAATCGTGATAAGTATACAAAAGTGTAAAAAATAAAGTAAAATCAAAAATTTGATTTTGACGAAACACATAAAAAACTAGGGGGTTTTAACTTTAATTTGTTTTTTCAACAAATATAATTGCTGGTACACTGGAGGGTATTCCATAGCCCCCAGACCCCTCGGTTTAAAATCCCAAAAGTGTTTGTATACGTTTTGTGATTTATTTTTGTAATAAAAATTCTTCACTCTCTCAGAACAAATACATTTATACATCATTTTTATGCAATTCATACCCCCAGTTTTATAAACAAAAAGTCTCAGTGCATATTCATAGGCGGATTTAGGGGGGGGGCACGAGGGCACGTGCTCCCCCCAGACGCTTAAAAATAACAAGGAAACAAGGAGACAATCCCAAATCTGAGAACACATTTTGCCCGTCGCGACCCTTGAGCCACCTCAGAAAAAAGTTCTGAATCTGCCCCTGTGCATATTCACACATCATGTACCGTAAAAATTCGCACCGGGGGTCTGGGGGATGTGGAACACCCCTAAGAACATAGTAATTGAAAGATCTTTTAGAAAGGTAAATTCCTGCAACGGAAAATCCTTTAACAATAATATTACTAGTGCACTGGAGGGTATTTCATACCCCCCCAGACCCCCCGGTTTGAAAACCAAAAGGTGATTTACCTTCAAATGAAAACTTTTTATTCTCTTAGAACAAATACATCTACATATCGTTTGTACACAAACAAAAAATTTTATTGCATATTTATACAACATATATATATGCGTCGTGAAAACTCTCACCGGGGGTCTGGGGGGTGTGGAAGACCCCACAGAATATAGTAAAATTCCTGGTACAGAAGTCACAAGTTCAATAGCATGGCGATAATTTGAACATAATTTCTGGAGACCTGGGGGTATTCTATACCTCCCCAGACTTCCGCCCCTGATTATGTTGTATTATATTATCTTGTAATATATTTTTGATTATTAATAGTACAAAATATATTCGTCAATACAGTCGAGTCCAGAAACTATGTACAGCCAAAATCATGTTTGCTTTTCTAATATTGAATCGAAATTTGTATCTTTTTGTTCACAAAAAAAAAAAAAGATTTTTATAGCATAAAAAAGAGAAAAGAAACAGAAATAAATTCGGAATTTATATTTAAAACATATGATTTTCGCTGTTCACTGTTAAGTAGAACACAATATTGACGCAATATCGCAAGATTCAGCCAATATTAGTGCAATATTGTTTTTCTATATTGCAGCAATATAGAAAATCAATATTGCAGCAACATGGAAAATTAATATTGCGGCAATAGATTAAATCAATATTGTACTAACATTGGTTGAAGCTTGCTACAACATTTTTCCAATATCGATAACCAATCTTGTCTGCTGATCTTCATCCAATATTGATCTAATTTTGTTTTCCAATATTGCACCAATGTTGATGATCAATCGATTGATGATCAATATAACCTTTTGCCTAGGGTGACAGACGTGGTTACGCCGGCCCTGGATACAGGGCATTACTTTTGAAAAATCTTTTACATATTTTTTATTAATACAAATAAATATTAAGTTTGTTAATCTATCTTGCGCATCAGTATTAGTACAGGGATACAAAATCAGTGGCGTAACCACCGGGGAGTCAGAGAGGGCAATTTCGATCGGACCCGCAAGGTTTAGGGAATAATCTATTTGAATAAATCTCAATCTAGGAAGTTTAAAGTCGAAAAACATGAATTTTCGTTTGAACTGCTAACATTTTCTGAAAATCACAATTTTTAATAAATATTATTAATTAAATAACATAATCTATTTTATTAATTAATGATCCTATTTGTAAACTGTACAAACACGGCCGGGTTTAGTGGTCATTGTGCTCCAAGCGGATTTTTTTTGTCTGATCTCCTAGTATAATGAATAGTATAGAACTTGTTTGGGGTGCAATTGTATTACCCAGGTTGTGCGGCCTGAAGGCCGCACTGATACTTTAGTCTTCCGTAGTCTTCGGTTTTGTCTCAGAAAATTAGAGTTTAACTCGCAACTATACAGGATGAACAAACAGAACACATACCGGAACCATTTAATTATTTTCAAAATAAAGTCTCAAGTTCAATTAATTCTTTAATTTATTTGTTCTGACCCCGTCGTATCTTACAATTTTTAAACACAATTTCTGAAAAGTATTTTTCTTTCAATTTTATGGTATCGCATTTATATTCAAGTTCAAAGTACAAATATAGAAGGATATAGCGAATTATTAATCTCTTATCACAAATAAGAAAATACAAAAACAATAATTTTTTTATTGCAAAATAATTTTTAGGGGCTATTTTTTTAAAACCAAAATTATATATATATTCTGAAAATCAACATTTACTTTTTAAGTGTACCTCGATGATTTATTCTTTATTTATACTATAATTTTTGACCTCTGGTTAAATCGGAACTTCAAAGAACTTATTTTTATTTTCCAATTTCCAATAAGTTAGTGTCGAATGCATTTTTAGGGATTTTTAAACAAAACTCGAAATTTTACTTCTAAATACTATGTAATATTAAATATTTCCCCACCCCCCGCTCTAGTTACTTAATTCTTCAACCTCAATTTTATGAGTTAAAAAAGTATATTTTTTTCAAAAAGACTTTGATCCAAATTATAAAATCAACAAATCTTATTGAGTAATCAGGTCTCGACTTGTAGTTTCCTATCAATTTATCAAAAGATCTAACATTTGAACTTTATTGACGTACACTTGACTGAACATAAATAATTTTATAGTGAAATCCATAAATTTCAATGTAAATATTTAGAATGAGCTGATAAATTTTATGAGAAATAAGAAAAACTTGCTACGTGACAAAATAAGCATAATAATTCTTAACAATATAACAATAATTGAAGTCAATAATTCGAAACTCGTTTATTTTTTTAAATATATTGACCGGAAAATCTGTGTTGACTCAATCATTTGTATTTTCTAGTAAAACTATTATTCATATAGAATTTTTCTTACGAACGCTTTTACTGTTTTCCAATGTTGCCATATCCATTAACTTACAATAGTTTTTTTATCAGATAATTAAAAACTTTTTATGGTTTGAAAGTATAATAAAATATAGCATTATTAAAATTAATTGATTGATTCCTGGCTTAGGTAAAGCAAATCCTTATGTAATGGTTTATTTAAAAAAATTTTAATTTTGTATACCCCAATTAAAGGGTGAAAACATACCAATATATACAGTGAGCTTTAACTCTGTATTTTGTTTAATTTAAAAAAATAACAACAGTATTCGTCATTTGTTCTACTTTTCTCTCTACATTTCCCAATTCTCTGCGGAATCAGAAGCAGACATGTTCATGTTGACTAAACTTCTTTGGAGGGGTTTCCCCTGCGAGTACGCCTCTGCGGTCTAAATATATTGGTTCAGGTAGGCAACCCAAACATCCGAATGATATACTTGTTTATCAATGATCCAATAGGCAGCGCCACTGGTGCTCCTAACATGTAACATGTAACCTAAAATTATTCTAATAACCTAACGTTGGTATAGCGTTTTTCCTGTTGTATTGTATTTAAATAAATTAATTAAGTTCCCTTAATAAATGAACTGGTTTTCTTCGTTTGCTTGGCTTTAACTCCGATAAGTGTAAATATAATACCCAAAAATGTCCGCGTTGGATGTGATTTCGACCCCGGTAAACACCGAAACTGTAGAAGAAAGCAGTTCTGCGCCAATAAATACAGTAGTTGGAATTATCTATCCACCTCCTGAAGTACGAAGTAAGTTTAATACAATAAATTTAAAAAATTCAACTTAATAAAATAACCTCAATTTTTGTACAGATATTGTCGATAAAACTGCCAGTTTCGTTGCGCGTAATGGACCAGAATTTGAAGCTCGAATCAGACAAAACGAAATCAACAATCCGAAATTTAATTTCTTAAACACTGGCGATCCCTACCATGCGTATTATCAACACAAAGTCAGCGATTTCCGTGAAGGCAAAAGTAAGTCGGTTTTACAATCTTAAGTTTAAATACTACATTTCAAATGATTACATTTAGCCATATTTGAATATTCGGTTTCTTCGGAGACCTGGAGTATCTTGATAAAATTAAGCGAGAGCGAAATATGATTATTTAAATTTAATTAATAATGTTAAAATCGTAAAGCAATGTATTAACTTCAAATGTATTTTAGGTCAAGAAATAACCTCGGCATTATCTAATGGCGTTTCGAAATTGTCGGTGTCGGCTGCAGCACAGCAAAAGCAACAAGAAATCTTGAAAGCCGCCGTCGAAAAACCGTTCGTACCTCAAGATCCACCAGCCGAATTTGAATTTATAGCCGATCCACCCTCAATTTCCGCACTGGATCTCGACATAGTCAAATTAACTGCACAATTTGTTGCACGTAACGGTCGTCAATTTCTTACACAATTGATGAACAGGGAACAAAGAAACTTTCAGTTTGATTTTTTGCGACCTCAACATTCCCTCTTCCAGTATTTCACCAAATTGCTTGAACAATACACTAAGGTAAGTCATTTCTTAATTTTAATGATCTAAACTTATATTAACAACAATATTATTGTAGGTTTTAATTCCGCCAAAAAGTTTGCAAAATCGTCTCAGGGAGGAGGCTAAAACTGCTCAAGCAGTTCTAGAGCAAGTAAAATACCGTGCAGAATGGCACAAATATCAAGAAGCTCAAAAAGCTAAAGAGGAAGAAATTTTAGAAAGGGAGAGGGTGGCATATGCACAAATTGACTGGCATGACTTTGTGGTTGTAGAAACCGTTGATTATCAACAGTTTGAAATTGGTAATTTTCCACCTCCGACTACGCCTGAAGAAGTAGGCGCTCGATTACTTATTCAGGAACGTATCGAAGATGGAGAAGACATCGAGATGCAACTAGAAAGTGACGACGAAGAAGAACCAGTTGCACGCAATCCAGATGAAGGTTTAAGCAGAATGGAAGATCGTACCATGAACCGTAAAGGAGGCAGAGACGATAATAGAGTGCAAGATATGGAACAAGACAGTTCAGATGAGGAAAGTGAACCTAAGACTCAATCTCACCAAACGATACAGCCTCTTTTACCTCCCGTGCCAGACAAGGTTGTTGTTAAGAAATATGATCCTAAAAATGCACCTAAAGTTACCAGACCTCTTGTGGGAGATGACTATCTCATATCGCCAATCACAGGTGAAAAGATCCCCGCCAGCAAAGTACAAGAGCACATGAAGATTGGTCTTCTGGATCCAAGATGGATTGAGCAACGTGACAAACAAGTGACTGACAAAATGAACCAAGATACTGTTTATGCTGCAGGTAGTGCAATTGATGCAAGTTTGAAACAGCTGGCAGAACGTCGTACTGATATCTTCGGTATTGGTGATGAAGAAACTGCAATTGGTAAAAAGATTGGTGAAGAGGATGTAAGAAAAGACGAGAAAGTAACTTGGGATGGACATACCTCGAGCGTAGAAGCTGCAACTAGAGCAGCACGTGCCAATATAACACTCGAAGAACAAATTCACCAAATTCATAAAGTTAAGGGATTGCTTCCCGATGAAGAGAAGGAAAAAATTGGTCCCAAGAATGTTCTCCTCAATAAGGGATTATCGAAAGTAGCTGCAGTAATTACCGGTAAACCTCAATCAAATCCTAATCCAACTGTAAGTATTAAAAATTTAGTAAACTTAAAAAAAAATTCACCTGACTTATTTAAGCCTGTTAAACCACCACAAACTATTGCTCCACAACAGCAACCACAAATGAGTATGGTGATGCAGACACAACAAGCGCTCCTGGCCAATCAACCTCAGATTATGATGATGCCTGCCCCTCCCATGGCCCCCATGAGACCACCACCCCTAATGATGGCTGCACCACCTCCGATGGGTGGATTTGTGACGCCTATGCCTCCCCACATGGTAGCTGCCAATATGGGTATGAAACGTCCAATGGATATGGGCGAAGAAGAACCTATGGGCAAGAAATTAAGAAACGAAGATTCTCTCATACCCGAAGAAGTATTCTTAGCTAGAAATCCCAATCCAGTTGCTCTTAAAGTATCAATTCCTTTACAACCTGAAAAAGCCGAATGGAAACTGGCCGGTCAAATGCTTCAATTCACTATGCCTCTTTCTGAGAGTATTGCTGCTCTAAAATCAAAAATTCAAGACGACACCTCCATGCCACCAGCCAAACAAAAATTGTTCTTCGATGTAAGTAACAGAAAATTTTTCATCTTGTGGGAAACTATAATTTTTTAATTTTTAGGGCATGTTTTTCAAAGATTCCAACACGTTGGCTTATTATAATATCACATCGGGGGCTGTAGTACACTTACAAATTAAAGAACGAGGAGGACGCAAGAAATAGATTGCATTTGTTTGTAAATAATTTATTTTTAAGAAAATACATAATGACTTTATTAATTATTACTCTGTCTGATTGTAATATCACAGTGGCATTTTGTAAAATTGTGGTAATTTAATCGTTTTTAGTTAGTTTAGCAACAATGTTACGGTATCGCACTACCATCGGATCATAAATATCTGCTGCATCTGGGTATGGCTCACAAACGAGTGTCGGCGATGGTAGACAAGATGTTACCTGTTCGTAAGAACTCTTTGATCCCAAGTAACCAACTTTTGCTTGATATGCCGCTCCTAATGATGCTGAATTTTTTGTTTCCTACAATAATTTTTTTAATTGATTTTGTAGGAATTCAACATAAAGGATTACTTACCTGAACGTAAACTGGTACGTTGAAAACATCTGCCATAACTTGAAGAATGGATTTATTTAAGGATGCTCCTCCGGTAGCAAGTATTTTGGTATTTTTATCTAAAAATGTATTTCACAATTTCCAATATAGATTTTTTTAAATTAATGTATGTTTAATAAAACTGGAATTTGCAATAGCAAACGGCAGATATGCAGTAATTCTAAATTTGATTTTGTACAAAAATATGTAGGTAGACAAATAATTTTGAAATTAATATTTTTTATTATTTATGCAAAACAAACTGTCAAGGAGTAAATATCTCAAAAATTTTACGAAGGACTCAGAATTCCAAAGATTCTCCAAACATTACAATGATTTTCAAAATATTTACTCCTTGCAAACTGCTCAAGTGAAATGTTTGGAATAATCTTTTACCCTCAATTTTTCTAAAACTGCTGCTCATAGTAATTTTGCTTTATTCTGCCCAAGAAAATTTTTATTGAAATTATAGAAAAAACCGGGATAGTTAATAATTAAATCTATATTACACTTACCCATACGAAATCCAAAATCTTCTGTGTACGCCCTTTTGGCTAAAAACTGGCCTTCGATCAAAGCACGAACTTCGACTTCCAAACTAGTGAATTTTATTATTTTCTCGCCACTTTTATTAAACCTGTAATCCCCAGACAAACGAGGCAATATTTCCTGATTATCAAAATATAATCCTACAAAATAAATTTTAATTCAAAAACTCAAAAATTAGTGTTTTCAAAATTCACACCGATATTTCCAAAATTTCCGCGAGGAGTGCTATCCAATAATTGATTAAATATATCCCAAGAGCCCTCAGTGCAATTGTTTCGTATTCGTTCTCTGGTTAAAGATCCATTTTTAAAGCACAGCAATCCAATAAAAGCTTCCTGATTTATTGGATTACAAAGGATATGCCCGTCCAAAACAACTTTTGGTTCGTTTAGCCATAAAATTAGGGTATCGCTGGTCCCCAAACTTACAGCTAACCAATTTTCGTTTAAATTCATACCCAGCACGGATGCCGCATTGTCTCCAGTGAAAGCTATAATTTGGCAGTTTGGATTAAAATCCCACCTTTCGGTGTAATACGGCGAAATTGTTCCCAGATTGGTATTCGAAGGAACAGTTTCGATCAACTTATTTTGTAGATCCGTTCCACACGCATCTAACAACCTTTGGTCCCATTTTTTTGTGCGAATGTTTAATAGATTCATCCCCGATCCATCCACTATATCGATTGGAGCTATTCTCTTCAGAAACAACGAACACAGAAAACTGCTTACTAGTGAAATTCTCTAAAGGAAAAAATTAATTATTTTTATTTTCTTGCAGTTTTCTTTTTACCTCTGTTCCTTTTAGTGCATCGAATTTTGATTGTGCTATTTTGGCAATTTGAGAACCGGTAAATCTTTCGTATGCTTTCGACCCAGTTATTTCGGCCAATCTCTAAAAAAATTCTTACAAGTGAAAATAAATTGTCCAATAAATATATTGCAACCTGCGGCCCTCCAATCGCATCTTCTAATAACTTGCACTGAACGGACGTGCTGGAATCCATCCAAATTGGACTATTTGGTATCGAAAAAGTGGTGGCCAACTGTTCGTGTAAAAATTGTGACGAATTTAGATTGTTTAGAGTTTTCTCTGCACCACATTGCCAATAGACAGAGCCGTGTTGCTGTAGAAAAGTTCTGGTTTAGGAATTAAAAATTAAAAGGGTTTTTTAATCACCTGAGCTGCACCCGAAATGGCTACAATTTTGGAATAATCAACTCCACCAACTGTTAATCGATCTAAAAGCATATCCAAAGCTTTCACCCACATCAAAGTAGGTGCCGTTACCACATTGGGATCATCTTTATTTTTGACCACTCCTCCATGGGTTCTAAATGTTATTTGCATTTACTTAGAGATAGAAAAGTTGCAAAATTCCTAATAGTTACATATTTGTGAAAACTAAGTGTGTGTTAATTGCATTACAGTTATAAAAAAAATCATTTACGCTGTGAAATTTTATGTGTTTTCAATGTAAACAGATCGATGAACTTGCAAAGATTTATGCTTAGATAATCGTAAAAAATTTTATTTACCTGAATTCTGGTAAATCGCTGTCGAAGTGTACAGTTGCTTCGTGTAAAATTTCGAAATTTTCTCCTATCACTACAGCTTTTAACTGAAAATCACAATTATTTATTAGGATTTAAAAAAAAAGTTATTTTTTCGCAGAAATGGCTGAAAAGTGAATCGTAAAATTTTAACCAATTTCATTTCAGATCACGCCTTGCACGCACACCAAATATAAAAGTGCCCGTGCGCTTGGTAAAAACATCCCTGAAGAAGACCGAAGTCGAAAGGTGCGGATCTAGAATAACAAGAATTTGTTTTTATATATAGCCGAATTTTACTTAAAAATAGAGATCTGTGGAGTTCTAGATCATAGATTCCTTAGATTTGTCGTTTCCGGGAAATTGTTTTAATTAGGAATAACGAAAACTTCAATTTGGATATATTCCGGGTCCTAAGAAGAGCTGAGCGGTAATCTAATATTATGGAAACAGTAAGCAGGCTTTCATTTTTACACAATTTGGTTCGTAAAATTTTATGTTTATTTATATATACACTATTTATTAGTGCAATACAGTAAAAGCTCTCGTATTCGAAATAAACGGGACCCATTTCAGTTCGGATATCGAATGTTTCGGATAAATGGTTGGTTGAAATATAAATACCATAACATGAAACGGAAGTCTGCCTAGAGTTGACTAAAGGTTATGACATTTTTTATGGAAAATCTCACATAACTAGCCAACTGATATCTATCGTAATTCAAAACCGTATTTTTCAGTTGCTATAATTTTTATGGACGAGGCGAAATGATAAATCAACATTTAAGAAGATGACGAGTCAGTGGCAAAACACATTAATTACTTGAGGGTGTGTTAGTGCGGCCTTTAGGCCGCACAGCCTTGGCAATCTACTACCGTAAATCATAGCGGTCTGAAATTTTGTGCAGATATTAGGTACACATATTTTTACGTGGAGCAAGACGAAACAAGAAATTTTTTCGTGGATAAAAGCCGAAAAAAGAACAGGTTATGGTCCCAAGCAAGCCATATATTATGTGTAACTATTAATAATTTAATTTTAATCGAAAGACTATTATATAATTAAAGGTAACCATATTGTACTTTATATAGTACATCCGCAAGTAAGAACGTAATTTTTAAAAATAATAATATAATTATGGCAAATATACAAAAGCCAATCCCTTATCTCTATTGATGGATAGCGACAATAGATTCAATTGGGTCGACTAATAATGTTTTTAGTGGTTGAAAAAGCGCTCGGAATATTTTACTGTCTGTAACGAATCAACAGGTGGCACAGGTAGCTTTAACTGTAAATTTATTGTATTTGGTCGGCGAATTATGAATCGGAAAACGAAGGAGATAGCAAGGTGGCGCATATATCCACGTCGAACGGTTGTAATCACCGATATCGAATAAATGACGCATACGGATACGTACGTTTTGTCGTTTGTAAAAAATTGTCGCTAAGGCTGTTTTCATTCGTACCTGTTGGGTGCTGAGATCGAGTCCGAGGTAGGTTGCTTCATCGTTGGACATTTTAATAACACAACTTTTTCTAAACGCACTAGAACATACTGGACGCTCAATGTTAACTGTCATAGATTGTAGAACACTTGGATATCTCGTCGGTGCGGTTAAGACGACCTGGAGGTCAAGGCACTCGATTTATTTAAATTTTCATTGTTTTTAAATAATTTTTAATTTAATTTGATCGAAAGATATGAAATTATTGCCGATGCCGTGGAGGAAAGTTAATCCTTCGCCCAACGTAGGTACAGATATAAATCCACAAACCAATTAAATCCTTTATTAGCGTAATGCGATACACCTTGTTTCGACTTTCCTGAACGATTTAATGATTTGTTGCTATTGCAAGCTGCAACTGCAATTTTATGATTAAATGAGAGACTAAACATCGCCGTTTGCGCCTAGTAAAAAACTTGCTTAATTAGCCCAATCAGCATTGGTATTTTCTAATAACACATTGAAGAACAAGGGATCACAGGGTTAACTATTCCTCTCGAGAATGTTGAAAGTATAATCTTTTTCAAGTACATTTGAAATTTGCTTATTTCGTTGATGGACAAGTGGCTGCTACCTTTATTCAATAATTACAAAATTATACATTTTTTATTCCCATTGAATTGTTTATTCTTAATGTCAATTCCATTGAAGTAAACCCAAAAAGGTATACTAAATCGATCTATGAAGGCTATGGCATAATTTTATGACGACTTCCTTACACCTGATTTGGGGAAAATATTTTTAAATAATATTGTTAAATTCTCAGTTGTGCACAGGAGCGGATTGGCCGTGATGTCAAAATATGCATGGATTAGCCGCCATGTACGTCAAAACACCGAAAAACAAAATCACCGAAACACCAAAAACAAAAACGCCGAAAAACAAAGACATCGGAAAACAAAAACACCATAATGGTATGGATGTCTTTTTTTTAATAATTAGCTTAAAAGTAGAAATTATAATATAATCTTTATAATTAGGTTAGAAGTTATGAACCGTTCTTTATGAGAAATTCTGCCAAAAAAGAGAGATCTGTACTTTATACGAAAACAAACATTTTTATTAAAATATTTTGCCTATAACGAAAGATCTGTGTATTTATTCTATAAATCGTGGGAACTTGAACTCATGGGTGCATCCAGAACGGGACTTCAATCATTATCAACCTTTGAAGATAATCAATTGTCAATCGCTGAAAAAATGATTTTACAGCAAAATTTTTTATTGCAAATTTCATTCCCTCCATTTTTGATTATATGCATTTTTCTATTTCTTCTCACCGTTTCCGAGATACAGTCGCTTAAAAAAGACTGGAAAAACTTGAATAAAATTAAAATGTTAATTCTATTAAATTTTCTATCGACTCTTTTTCAAGTCGCTGTATCTCAGAAACGGGTGAACGAAATGAAAAAATGTATAAAACAAAACTGAAATAATGAAATTTGCAACTGAAAATGTCTGATAAGTATTACTGTAAATGCGAAAGGTACAATTCACATTGCTAACATAGAAGTGTCCGAGAACTTTTGCGAGTAACTGTAGGTTAGGAATCTTTTTTATTACAAAGTGAGATCTGTACATAGGCTATTATCTATAAGAACTTATTCTTCCACTTTAAGCTAGGATAAATCCTGTTTGCCTTGACCTCGGACTGTCTTCTATCATCAACCCAGGCGGACCGCCGACTTTACGTGCCCTCCGAAGCACGGAGACAATCATGAAAAATTAGTATCTTTCTGGATTTTAACCGGGTACTTTAGTGTCAGCAGTTATTCAGCTAACATACTAGGCTAATGATAATGACCGTCTCAGCTAAGACTAAGAACTATTTTTTAAATAATCAGCTTAAAAATAGAGGTTTCAGTAGCTTTATGGCATTTTTGTTTTCGACGTTATTGACATGAAATCTGTCCATAAAAAAATTCAAATCAGACTTAGTGGCCGAAAAATTTAATTTTGCTTTTAGTTTTATTTATGAACAGGAGTATCTAAGGGAGGCCATGGGGCCCTCCATACCAACGTATTAGCGTTTTAAACCACAGTCCTTACTTGTGTGTGTCCCCGAATACACTTTACATAATTTCAGTGGTGATAGAGGACACTTTTCTAAGAAAAACATTTAACAACATTTTTTTTCTAAATTCAAACTTTTCAGAGTTAGGCTTATTTAAAGTATGTATTTTAATTTCCACCTTCACATGGCCATTGCTTGGAAAATATTGATTTTTCCGTAAAATTGTTGAAGTGCATTTTTAAAGAGCCTGAAATAATCTACAAACTAGATTTAAACCTTTTATTGTCTAAAATCAACGGCTTTCGAGTTACGAATTAAAGTAAGTAAAAAAATGTTGAAAATTTCGACCTTTTTTTTACAAATTTTTTTTGAAATTCCTGTATCCTTTAAACGCAACATTTTACAAAAATTCCGACACTTCATTCCGGATAGGAAATTTAACGGATTACAACTTTTGTATAGTAAAAATTTTTGAAAAATCAATCCATTTTACAAGAAATCAGAAAATAATAAACAAGGCAGTTACAAAATAAAAAAATTTTAAGTGAAACATTTTTCTACTTTAATTCATAACTCGAAAGCCGTTGATTTTAGGCACTAAAAGGTTTGAATCTAGTTTGTAGATTATTTCGCGCTCTTAACCATTTTTAATCAAAAATGATCAAAAATTCAATATTTTCCGAAATATGGCCATGTATAGGTGAAAATTAAAAAAAAAATGCTTTATATAGAGGTTTACGATCTCGGCCAAAGGTCTCAATCGTAAAACTTCGCCTTGAATGGAAAAATGTTAGTTTTCCTACCTTGCATCGAAAATATCTATTTACACAGGACTCGGAATTCTAATGATTTTCAATAAAGGGCTGGTGATGGTAAAATGACCGCTCCATGACCCTTCAAAACCAATAAAATTACTAAATTTAGTTAAAATTTGAAAAATATACCTAAATTCTTGTCAAAAAAGTTGTATTTATATCCTCTCCCAGCAAGCCTCACTTACCTCCAAGAATTTTTCCTGAATCTGCTCTTATGTACAAGTGAAGGAAAATTTGAGAAAATCCCAGGAAGTCTTAAGAAATTGAAAATACAAGAAAATCTTAAGAATAGTACTGTAGAAGGGCTTTTTTTTAATGTTTTGAGATTTCCTTGGCATTATTAAGATTTTCCGAGATTTCTTAAGATATCTTAGAATTTTATACATTTTTTCGGATTTCTCATTTGTTAGAATTTCTTAATATCCCGAAATTTTCTAGAATTTTCTGATATTTCTTTGAAATTTTAAGGATTTCTTAACATTTTCTGATATTTCGTTGGATTTTCTTGAATTTTTCTTTTTTCCAATTTTCATAAGTTATCTTAGAATTTTCTGTTTCCTTGTATTTCTTGAAATTTTCTAAGATTCTAAAACTCCTTGAAATTTTGTGGAATTTCCCTAAATATCTTCAGATTTCTTTTCACTATAGTACCCCGGTGTTTTCTAACGATTTTTCCCTAGCTTGTTGCTGGGAAACCGATAGGAAATCGTGATGTACTAAAGTGAAGGAAAATCTTACGAAATTTTAACAATACTCCAGATGAGCTTTATTTTCTGAGATATCATTGGCCTTCCAAAAATATTCTGAATATTCTAAATTTCCCATTTTCTAAGTTTACAAGGATAATGGTGTATCTAACCCCCCCCTCCTGACGACAAAAACCAAGAAAATCTCAAACATTTTTTTTAATTCAAAAATATTACCTACCTAAATTCTTATCAAAATATATTTATTTACCTCATACATGAACTTTGCCTGGATCCGCCCTTGATTTTCAAACTAGTCTCAATCTTAAGAATTTCTATGATGTCCAAGGAATTCCAAAGAATTCTAAGTATATTCCAATTATAAATATTAATCCAAAAATCATTCTCCATCCGAAATCAATCCAAATAATGTCCAAAATTTGGGACCAATTTCAAAAAATCAAAATTACTCACTCGCAGAGCGGTAACTTGGAGATGGCGAGTGGGCCCCCGCCTAGGGCGCAACTGCCAAGGGGCGCAAAACTGACCATTTTTTTAATAGGAAATTTTGTTAAGGAGATAAATTCCACGTAATTGGAAAAAATTAAAAATTAATTTTTCCGGGGTGACACCCGGACAATCCCTGCCGACCCATTACGACGGGGGTTGGAGAGGGGCGCGCAACTTTACAGGTTTGCCAAGGGCGCAGCTTTACTTAGGGGTCATCCTTTAATCACGTGAGGTTTTTTATGCAATTTTTTTACTCCCCCTCCCCTTTGGTGATACGTCGTGAGGTTTTCGGCTACCCCTACCCCCCCTACCCAACATCACGTGTATTTTTTTTTGAAATTTTTGTTCAAGAACAGGCGGCAAGACAGAAGGCTGCGGGCAGCGGGGCGACAAGTGGAGTCACAAGGTCCAGTGCCAGAAGCTAGCTGAGAGCTAAATATTGTTGTTATGTTGCTTTTAGGCATAAATTTGCTCGCTCGGGATTTCACGTGGTCGTAAGAAAATATACACGTGATTGTCACAACATCCCCCCCCCCCATCGTGATCAATCGTGATGTTATTCTAAACCCCTCCCCCCCTGTTAGAACCTCACGTGATTAAAGGACAACCCCTTAGTTACGGCCCTGCTCACTCGAAATAAAAACATTTTTCTTCGTCAAATATAATAAATAAACCCAAAAATTTATAAGTCTGGTTTCCCCACCCAGTTGTTGCTACAGTGACTTTCGAATATTACTTGTCGTCACGGTTTCCATAAAGTCACTGTAGTTGTTGCCAGCTCAACTAGTTGGCGGTAAAACCAAAAATATATATACAATTTTTCCAAAACGGAGGAAGACGGCAATATTTTTCAATATCTTGATTATTTTTCAGAAACGCCTCCCCCCTAGAAATTAGAAATATGATCGCTCCTGGTAGCTGTGGGGCTAACAGCTTCGGGCGCCAACTGATAGCCAAAATCGCCAAATCATAGAGAGAAGCCATGAAGGTAAACAATTTTTTTAAATTAAGTTTTATATTGCTCCGAAAAATCCAAATTCTGCAAAAATTCTTCTTTTGCAATAATTGAGGAAATTACAAAATATTTCCACCTATTTTAGTCCTCGAGGTACAAATGTTAATAAAAACAATGAAAATCCGGACAAACAAAATTATTAGACGCACAACAGATATAAGAATTGTAAAAAATAAATGTGTCGATGTTATTATTTATCAAAAATTTGAAATGAATTGGCCTGAAAAGTTTATGCGAATGATCGGATTAGCAACGAATTCGAACAAAGGAAACGAAAAAGATGTGCAAAAACAAAACAAAGTTCCATTAAGTTAGATCCTCTGGCATAGCTCAAAACATTATAAACAAGTGTATAAGAATATGTGATGAATGTAGTATTATTTCCTGTGGAATAAAGTCGGCTCCATGCGGTGGTGAGTGTTGACTGGCTCCGGAGCCAGATTCCCTGACCAGTCGCGTCTTTTAGGGGCCACCATCCTGTCATATTAGTTTATTTTGTTTTTTTCTCTTGTTGTTGCAACTGCAACCTGAAGCACTCACCCCTTCTTTAATCGGCCAATAAACAAGTTGGCGTTTCCAGTCGTCTGTTCAATTACATTTAATTTTTTTAATTAGCAGGTAAATTGGCCAGGTATCTAGAATATTATAATTTATAATGTAAAGTATGGGTAAATTTATTACACGACGGGATTTTTATAATGCAGAATGTTTGTGCATTTTTATTAATTTCAAAAAAGTCGTAGCTAAAAGGCGACGTTTGTGGATCGACGTCGCGTCGTCCTGGACGCCAGAAATCTTCAGAACTGGCGTCTTCTTGTTTTGTTCACTTCTATTTAAACGAATAAGTGCTTTTATTTACAAATTTATACAATTGATGACGCCATTAAAACACTCAAATTTAGCATACCAGCATACCCCCGGCCAACTAAAAATCGAGTTTCTTTATTTTATTTAAGAATATGGAAAACGATAGTGTTTTTGTGATCATTTTAAGTTGATAAACATTAATTTTGACAATAAGAAAATAATAGGGGAAAACTTCTTGATCGACGGCGCCCCCAAGTGGCGCGACAAGTGCGGACTAGAATTCTGGAACCGAAGCCAACTCCGGAGCCAGAACAACAAACTCAGAGCACCTCGTTGGTGACAGTTTGCTTTGATGAAAAAACTTACGTAATAATAATAATATGTTGACTTTATTTTTGTTTTTCATAAATTTTCTTTAATCTACCCATTACGTATAGTGCATGCAGATTGGATTTTTATTTTATTTACTTTCATAGTCTGCAAGCAGAGCAAGGGCGAGAAACGACAAAGATATGTTTGGATTGTTTCGAGTTGCTAATTGAAAGCATCAAAGCATGATTGGGGGAAAGAAAGTGAAGATGTAAACAAAGTGCAAAATAGATCGTCTGCCACATAATATAGATGTTTGAAAAATTAACGACAAGTCAACAAACAATCTGACAAACAGTGGTTTTTTACCGGGGAAGGCGCCGTCGGTCTCTGCGGTGTCGGGCGCCGCGCCAGAGGACGCTGTGACCGCCGATGATGGCCCCAACAGGCGCCCTACGCGTCGCGACGACCAACGCCGCCTGCCTGACGGACGCGTTATTTTGATTACCGAATACTTGTACAATTGTAGATTATTGTAACTAACCATCGGTTTATCAAATTGTGTAGATATTGTTGACGACATAGTACAAATTGGTGCGCCTCTACAGCTTCTTTCATCTTCCCATTTCCTTCTTAAGGTTATGTTTACCATTCAGCTCAAAGTCTTCTTAGATCTTCGATTTAACTTTTTATACCAACCCACCTGGGAAACATTTGACATTTGTTGTTTTACGGAGAATTTAAAATGTCAAAGGCAGTTTTAATTATTATAGGTAATTAACCATCATTTCTAATGCTATTTGATGTTTAGAAGAAGGACAACCTTTGTGTATTATAGTATTTTTTAAATGTAAACTTGGGTAAACATTACCCAAATAAATAAATTAATATTTAGGGGAAAGTGGGAGAATTCAGCGCAGATAATAAAAATGCCCAAACTTTCACTCAGAATTTAAATATCTTCTAAAAATTGGGTAAGATCAAGGAGGTGAGAGGATTAAGCCAAATGTGACATCCGCATACAAATTACATTTGAAATCCTCTTTTAATCCGATTTTAGGTTTTTGTTTTTGATCATTGGATTAAAAAAAAGTGACAAAGAGGGGAAGTCAAAAAGTCCACAATCTGGATAATTCACCAAATTATTCAATATTTTGATCAATTTTGCTTTTTGTTTAGTTTAACAAATATTTGAATAGTTCATGGAATACTACTATTTTTGATGTGGTCACTAATATTTGGCGATTGCGCTTAGATTTTAATAGCAAATTCGGCCTAAAAATACCAAATAGTCGCAAGGACTTTGACTAAACTAAGTTATAAATGACTTTTTGTATTTCATCTGACATTACCTTTTAGATAGAACACTTTAAACTAATATAATATGTTAAATTAGAATTTTCTTGGAAAAACTTAAGTAGATACTATAAGATGGCCCACTCATCCTAAAGCGGTTAGAGCATTAAATTGTGGTTTCATTGCTATTCTAAAAACACTTAAACGCATGCATATTAATGAGGAGAGCTAGGAAATTACTGCATGCAAAAGAGAAATGAAAAATTAATTTAAGAAGTCGATAAAATCTGACGAATATGCAATTTTATCAATAAACTAGCTGGAAAGCCCGTCTACGGACGGGCAGATAGACGGTGGATCTCTTTTTTAGCGGTATAATATTAAACATTTAATTTTGTTTCCCGCTACTGGGTGATTCCCCGTTTTTCTATATTTTCAAAGTAACGCAAAAAGTTGTTGCTAAACTTGATGCGCCGACGGGCAATCAAGATCTTTTTTTAATAATTTAAAAATAAATAAGTTTCTGAAATTCTAATTTTCTTTAGTCGAACGTTTTAATTTCCCTCAATTTAATATTCTCTAGCCAGAGGTTTAAATTTCTCTCACTTTTGCTTAAAAATTCAAATTTCCCGGTTTTTCCTGGCGAAATTTATAAAATTATAAATTCCTTAGCTTCTCCAAGTATTCTAAAAGAGTAGAAATCCTGCAATAATTATTATAAATTATTATAAATAAATTAAAAGTAAACCGGGGGGTCTGGGGGGTGTGGAACACCATCCAGTACATATCGCAGGTTATGTTCACCCCCGAACCCCCGGTTTACATTTTTGACTAAAATTTTGACAGTTGATTTTCAAAGTAACTCAAAAGTTACTCTTTTAGTATACCTTCTGTTCAGAGTTTAGCAGCAACTTTTGCGTTACTTTGAAAATTAACTGTCAAAATTTTAGTCAAAAATGTAAACCGGGGGTTCTGGGGGTGAACATATCCTGCGATATGTGCTGGAGGGTGTTCCACACCCCCCAGACCCCCCGGTTTACTTTTAATTTATTTATAATAATTTATAATAATTCTAAAAATATAAAGTCAAAATTGTATTGCAGGATTTCCACTCTTTTAGAATACTTGATAAGGAATTTATAATTTTACAAATTTCGGCAGGAAAAACCGGAAAATTTGAATTTTTAAGCAAAAGTGAGAGAAATTTAAACCTTAGCTTAAATTCAAATTCAAATTTCCCGGTTTTTCCTGGCGAAATTTATAAAATTATAAATTCCTTAGCTTCTCCAAGTATTCTAAAAGAGTAGAAATCTTGCAATAATTATTATAAATTATTATAAATAAATTAAAAGTAAACCGGGGGGTGTGGGGGGTGTGGAACACCATCCAGTACATATCGCAGGGTATGTTCACCCCCAGAACCCTCGGTTTACATTTTTGACTAAAATTTTGACAGTTGATTTTCAAAGTAACGCAAAAGTTACTCTTTTAGTATACCTTTTGTTCAGAGTTTAGCAGCAACTTTTGCGTTACTTTGAAAATTAACTGTCAAAATTTTAGTCAAAAATGTAAACCGGGGGTTCTGGGGGTGAACATATCCTGCGATATGTACTGGAGGGTGTTCCACACCCCCCAGACCCCCCGGTTTACTTTTAATTTATTTATAATAATTCTAAAAATATAAAGTCAAAATTGTATTGCAGGATTTCCACTCTTTTAGAATACTTGATAAGGAATTTATAATTTTACAAATTTCGGCAGGAAAAACCGGAAAATTTGAATTTTTAAGCAAAAGTGAGAGAAATTTAAACCTTAGCTTAAATTCAAATTCAAATTTCCCGGTTTTTCCTGGCGAAATTTATAAAATTATAAATTCCTTAGCTTCTCCAAGTATTTGGAAATCCTGCAATATGTACTGGAGGGTGTTCCAGACCCCCCGGTTTACAATTTTGACTTTATATTTTTATAATTATTATAATTCGTCCTTCTAGATCCATGCTTTTTGAGTTCGGTCGTTCTTCAGGAATGTTTTTACCTGGTGCGTGGGCCCAGAGGCTCCTGTCTTTTTAGCTCCTTTCTAGTTATTCCGCCTAATCTTATTTTTAATACAGTATGGAAATAACGTTTTCAATTTACGACGTTGCCGAGTTGGCCGGTCGCAAAAATTGACCGGTTACGGTTACCAGGGCCGTATATAAGGAGGTGGTTGTGGGGGTTCAAATCCCCCCCCCCCATGGAATTGAGTAATTCTAAATAATTACTACATTATAAGAATTAATTTAAAATACGGGCGGGCATATGCCAATCTTTTTCTTTCATTCCATAACCCCCCCCCCCATGACCAATGTTTAGCTACGACCCTGACGGTTACCAAGTTTTATTTATGTTTTTGATACGAATCTATTAGATAAATATGAGGGGATAACCGCAAACCAAATTTTTGTATACCAGATTTTTAATAAAGTTTCTTTGGATTTCCCTAGATTGCCCCGGATTTCCTAAAATTTCCAAGATTTTCTTGAATTGTTTTCAGATTTTCTTTGAACAAAACTTAAAAAAACCAAAAACAAAGGTTATCTGTAGAATTCCTAAGAGTTTTCTGATTTCTTAAAATTTTTTAGATTTCTTAAAATATCTTAAGATTTCTTAGAACTTTCTGACTACCTCAGATTTTCTATTTCCTAAGAGTTTCTTTCGTATTAGCTGCACGGGTAGTGGTTCAATGCCCACTTTGTACTGAAGCTCTAGACTTATTGTACCCCGTTTTCCATTAAGATGTTAAGGAAAGTTATTAGTATTTCGATCCACAGTTTGATGTTCACCAGAGGGCTGAGCTAAGAAATTCTGCCGAGTCCGGGATTTGAACCCAGAATGGGTTTCTTGGATTTCCTCAGATTTTCTTTTACTTGTACATTAAATTTGCTTAGCGGTTTTCCATTCGGATAAATTCCAACAGCAAATCAATTTATTCACGGTAAAAAATCAAAAAATTGATTAGTTATTTGGTTTATTTATCTAATAGATACATATCCTAGAGATATCTCGAAGTTAAAAAATCTAGAGTGAGAATACAAAAATTTTTACAAGCAAAGTGAAAATCTTCTAGTAATAGACAGTGGCGGCTCGTGGCTTTTCCATTGGACGAGGTTATTCATAAAGTTTCGAGTGTAAAAGTGTAATCTTCAGAGCCGTCGGGCGCCGTGGCAAGACTTCGCGGCTGTGATGAATCCAGCGGATCCAAGTCCCCCCCGGACACTGCAAAATGCCTCCCTAGAAAAATTTGTAGAAGTATGTAAAAATTTAACATAAAAAAATATTATTTAAAAAAATGTCCTACCCCCCGAAAGTTTCATTAGCCATCCCGAGGAAAAAGATCTGAATTCAACACGTTCACGGGCCCCCGCTCTTAACAAATTTTTAAATAAAACAGAAAAATATTAAACTTCGTATTTTTATTAAGAAAAACTACGCACAAAAGATCTAAAATATTTGGTAAAATTAATTAAAAAAAAACAGTAATCAACTAATTTTTGGTTTGATACAACATACAGAGTTTTATTTGCACTTATTTGCTTTTATGCAATGTATTTAGTTATTCGTCCGGGCCTTCCCGGGACAAATCCCCGAGCGCCCCCCCTCTGGTTGGGGCTGGAAATTTGTTTTTTAGTAAAAAAAATTAACTTGGATGAGGCTAGAAAAGCCACGCTGAACTTTCGATAGCGGTATATACATATTTATGCGGAGGTCTAATATCTAGCATTTGAACAATTTCATAATCGAAAATCCTCTTTGTACTTTTTTGAAAATTTTATTAGCTTAATAGTCTTAATTTTCAGCAGGGGCGGAACTACCGGGGTGCGGTAGGTGCGGCACACGCGAACCCCCGACTAAAGGGGCCCCCAGTTGTACTGTGACCTTCACAATCTTTTTTAAAAAATCTAAAACCATTAAAAATATAACGAGATAATCTAGTATTAGTATTTAATTTTTACTATTCACAATAAAATATAATATTTTGGCAGTCTTCTCTTATTGAGGTAAACAACAATCCTGATATTTCCAGGTTTTCATTGACAAATCAGAAAATAAAAAAACAAAATAAATATTAATTTTAATTTAAAAAAATTAATTTTTAATTGAAAAAAATTAATTTTTAAATAAAATAAATTTAATTTTAAAATGTAAAAACAAATTTATTTTAAAATTAAAAATAAATTTCCCAAGATTTCCATGGGAAGCAAATAGCATTCTTAAGTTTTACTAAGATTTCATAGAATTTCATAAAATTTGCTTGAATTTCTTTTCACTTTTGCATACTCGTATCACTATTTTCCCATCGGTTTTCTAGTGAGTACAGAACTAAGGGGAAATTACCGAATAAATTGTGTGTACTAGTGAAGGGAAATTTGAAGAAACCTTGGAAAATTTCAAGGCATCTCAAGAAACAGATTCTTAGAAAATTTGTGGAAATATAGTAAATCTCAAGAAATCCATAGAAATCTCAGGAAACTCTAGAAAATTTTAGTGAATAGAAAATCGAGAGAAATGCAGGAAACTCTAGAAAATCTTAGGAAATGAAAAATTGAAAGGTAAATTAAAATCTTTCGAAAAATTCAGAAAATGAAAAAAGCAATAAAAGATAGACTCGAATATTCTTGATTTCCTCAAATTTTCCTTTAGTTTTGAATATGACAATTTCTCCATCATTTTTCCACTTAGTAAAAGAGGAGCGGGAAATTTGAAGAAATCCGGAAAATTTTTAAGAAATTCCAGAAAATCTTAGAGAAATATCCAAAAAATCTTGTGAAGTGGGGAATCTAGGATATTTTAGGAAATCTAGACAATCTTAGAAAAATGAAGGAAATCTCAGATAATTGAAAAAGAGAAAAACTCATCTATATATTTTTGATAAGAATTGAAGTATAGTTTTCAAATTTTAATAAAATTAAAAAGGGGGGTGTAGTTATTCGTCTCCTATATTCGCTCTTGTTTGCAAAGAATTCTTTAAGCAGCATTCACATAGGGGATTGTATTTGGATGGTAGAATCGGTAAGAGCTAAAAAGCACTAACTCAAGTAGAAGCGTTCAGATAGACTTACGGTGTAAGAACTCGGGGAACGAGCTGTGGAAGTTAAAAGTTTGTTAACTTTTCCACAGAAATCCTTTGGAAAATTGTTTTTTTGTCTTTTATAAAAGCAGGGTCTCCGTTAACAACTTCGCACACGGGTCCCTCACCTGCTTGTTACGCCACTGATTTTCAGGGAAACTAAGCCTCCCTTGCCTCCTCTAAACGAGCCGCTGCTGGTAATAGGTATTACCTTTTCAAATTTTATTTATGTTTGCATTCTCTAATCGAACACAATTTGAAATGTTTACCAAAATTGACATTTTGATGACTTGAAAAATATATCGATTGAATACATTATTATGAAAGGTTCACTGGACGTCAATCACTTGTCAAAAATAAAGTGTCAGTTTTCGTGAACGCAATTGTTTTTAAAAGCAGAAAGATGGCGGGCGGCACTAAAGTACTTTGTCTTGAAAATGATTAGAAAATCTCAAATTTCTCCAAAAAAAATAGTTTTTACTGTTACAAGATGACGTCATTTCCCGAAAACAAATTTGATGTAAAATATTATGTGAAAAATCGCCTTGTCTAAAATTAAGTATTCTGAAAAATAATTTAATTTCGGACAAATTATCTATTTTTATTTTTTCAACAAGTCGACATTTTTCCGAGTAAAAAGGAGGAATATTTCGCTAGACTACATTCCTGGATTGATATAAACAAGAAACTTGATTGAAGATCCACTTTGTTATGTAATAATCATTGGAATCGGGATTAAATTCCAATAATTTCAGATGTAATTCACCTCTACTTACTAAGTACCTAAGTATGTGACAGATAAGTACTTACGCATACCTATGTTTATGTGTACTTGAAGTTTAGAAAATCTTTTTTTAGTTACTTGTTATGAATGACAGTTTTATGGCGCCGGTCTTTGATTAAAATTTATTTAGTAAAGTAGTTAAGTACTGATAAGGGAGAGCACCTAGTATACGAAATAGTTCACCTAAGTTATTTATAGCGACGACGGCGGTTCGCCCATTCAAATGGCTCTTTTTCCTAAAATTTCAAAGTTGTTGTGTCTTCCCAAATTAAAACGGCAATTATTTACAAATATTTGAACAATCAATCACTTGAGATATTCACCGAATTTATCTTCTTAGTAAAACCATACTCATCTTTTAGTGATCTGCACCCTATAAAAATCAAGGTGACCGTTTCCGTTTAATAGTTCTTCGAAAAGTAAATTTAATTACTAATTAAATTAGGTTTCACTTTCCATTAATTAACGTTAGCCAGACTATAAGATGTTGGTTTTTGCAATAATTAAATCGGTCGTCATCTTTTAACGTAATTGGTTTTTAATGATAATGAGATAAAACGACGTCTCGCAATTGTTAATAAAATTGTTAAAAATTGTAATTTATTATGGTCTTTACAATTACATTAGAAGGGGCGCCGATGTTGAAAGTTGCGCGGGGCGCCAACATACCTGGAGCCGACTCGGTATGGGGGAGATTGTCTCCACTCGTCGTCCTTTTATATTTTTAATATCCGAGCTTTTAGGCTTTAGGGGAACTAGAACTCATTGTTTCGGTGGGTACTTCCTCGAATAAATTATTTTAATTATAAAATTTCAAATCGTCCGATGGACCCCACGATAAGGTGGGAAAATTTGCCCGACTTGAGTCGCCGGACAGGGACAGACGGACGGACGGGGCCAGCCTATTTAGCTCGATGATAAATTAAAGTAATTAGTACTAATAAATTAAATAAAATTATATATTAGTATGTAGGTATAATGTCGTATTTAATATTTAAGCAGGGCCGGGTTTGGGGATGTACGCAGGTGATTCAAAAATTAACAAATTCCAAATTACAGAATAATTGAACCGAGATCATAACTACCTACGTGCAGCATATTTTTGTAACTGTAGGTGGTTAAAAGAATGAATGTCGTTTTAAATTGTGGTTATAACAATGTCGCGGCGCGGCGCTCAGATGAAGATGGTCTACATATCGCAGACCATATCATTATGTATCATTTGTCTGCCGGCCTATAGCAGACATCCTGCAGGAACGCCACAAATGACAGGTTGTCCGATATAATTCCGTTGCCGAAGAGTTCTTAACCGTCTACTCGACATTGTCATTTTTGGCTTATTATCGTGTAAACATAGGGGCAGTCGTTTTTGTTTTGTTTTTTTTAATCGTCAATTATATGTTTTATTTATAAAACGAGGCACGACTGGTATCGTCTCGCATCAATTTTGAGCTCGGGCTAATTTCGTTATTTACTTAACTTTTTTTTAATATGGTAATTACCAATACCAGTTTTCAACTCGCTTTCGTTTCACCACGGCAGGAAATTTTCGCTTGCAACAATTATATTTTTTTTAAGTATTACCATCCACCCGTAAGAACATCTGTCGCAATTTTAGCGCTCCATTATCCTATTCAGATTATGATTTTTATTATTAGCTACTATGGGCAATACATAAAAAAAGTTCGTAAGGGGAATTCTTTCAAGCGTACCGTTTTGCTTGGCGCCTCCAGCAAAAAATGAAGGGAACTTCAGTCGCCCCTATTTTGTTTGCCCTCCTAGACAATGGCTAGGTTTGCATAGCCGTAGATCCGGCTATGCCCATATTATTACGATTATATTAGCGTAGGATTTGCGGTGTCGTTACGGTGTGGCCGAGTAATTTTCGATAATTATTTCTGGTTTTTATTAGGTTTAAAACTGCATATTTGATGCAAAGATTATTTTGTATTAATTACATCACTAGGGAGTTAAAGGAGTTTATTAATCGCGAATTCGAATAATACGTAACCAACTTTATCCCGAGTACTATCTAGTTCACATGCTGCCGGGACATCGAGCAATGTAGAATAAAATACAGAAAAACAATTTTAAATTGATTTTCCGACCCTTTTTCCCCCTTAAAGAAAAGCAATTATGACATATGACTACGAATAGTAAGAATTTCAGATTTTCTAAAATTTTCTGGGATTTCTTAAAATTTCCCGCTCGTTGTTTACTAATAAGTGGTAAAATGATGTAGAAATTGTCATATGCAAAACTAAAGGGAAATTTGAGGAAATCAAGATAGAATCTAGGTATGGCCTATCTTTTTTTTTGCTTTTTCCACTTTCTGAGATTTGATTTAAAATTTTAAAATTTTCTAGTGCTTCCTAAGATTTTCTTGAAATTTCCATGGATTTCTTTCGATTTTCTATATTTCTACAAATATTCTAAGAATCTGTTTCTTGAGATGTCTTGGAATTTTGCAGAATTTCTTCAGATTTCCATTCACTAGTACACACAATTTTTCCGGCGATTTCCCCTTAGTTTTGTACTAACTGGAAAGCCGAAGGGAAAATTGTGATATACAAAAGTGAAAAGAAATTCAAGCTAATTTTAGGGAAATTCTATGAAATCTTAGTAAAACTTAAGAATGCTATTTTCTTCCCAAGGAAATCTTGGGAAATTTAGAAAATCTTTAGAATACCATAGATTAATTCCTTTATTTTCTTTTTTAATTTTCTGAGATTTCCTTGACTATTGGCTCTCCAAGATTTTCTAGAATCTAGAACATCCTAAATTTCCCCTTTTCTAAGACGAGCTTTAAGAAAACAACAAAATTTACTATGTTTGATGAACTTTTAAAAATATTAAAAATATAAATATTAAAGAAAATATTCTTATTAAAATACATAATGTATTATTTATTTCCCTATCCATGAACTTCGCCTAGATACACCCTTGGTTTTAGATTTCCAGGCTGTATTAAGCTACAATGACTTCATAATTTTGAGACTTTTGTGCAAAATTGTCTATCCCTGGTGCGCATGAAGGGATTAGCGAGATTATCATCCCAAAGAACTTTGTGGGAGAAAAGTAAAATAACAAACAAAATAACATTTAAGTAAAATGGAAATGTAAAATTTGAAATACAAAAATAATTTTTCCTAAAAATAGTTTTCTTTCTTTTTCTTTTTAAATCAATCAGAATTTAAAAATCGCTCAAGACTTTTAAATATTTAAATAACAAATAATAATTGTGTGTATTTTAATATATTGATTAGTTACAGTTATAGCCCCCCCACGTAAATACGCCACTGATTATTCCCTACTAACAATTGCAGTGTTCCCATTTCTTTGGAAAATCTGGAAAATTTATAATTTCCCTAATTTTGTCAGAGAATTTCTCATTTTTAGTGCCAAGTCAAGGAAATTAAAATTTCAATCGAGGTAAACGGTATAATTTAAAAGTCTGTTTAAATTTTAATATTAAATTTATTTTATTTAAATTTTAATTTTTTACTTTCTTAATTTTTTCAATTCTAGGAGGAAAATTATGCATTACACGCAGGGCCGGTTTAAGTGGTCATGGGGCCCCAAGCGGATTTCTTCTTCGGGCCCTCTAACGTGTATTGTAATGGTGGGGTACGATTTTCTAAGGGATTTTTAAATTAATTAAAGTGTTTTACATTTATTAAGAAATCTAGGTTTTTAATTTTAACTTTAATTTTTTTTTGGCTTCCATTTTTTTATTTTTGAGCTTGGAAGACGGGCCCCACGGCGGCCCGGGCCCACAAGCGGCCGCTTGTTCCGCTTTATGGTTAAACCGGCGCTGATTACACGGCCAAGGAAATTTTTATATAGATTTCCGCGGAAGACACGTGTTATTGGCTAGAATAATCTATAACGGTTAATAAAATTGCAACAATGTAATAAAATTTATTTCCTACCGTTACGTAATCAGCCCATCTCTACACTGATTTGAGTTACATTATCTGTATTTTTCGCACTAATGCGAAAAGGGATTTACTTTCAATACCGGTGTTCAAAGTAAATTTCCTATACTTTAATTGGTTTTAAACTGAAAAAATGACATTTGCTGACATTACTAGTAGTAGCGGATCCTGACAATTATCGTAGGGGGGGGGGGAGCATTAAAATAAATATGTATCAAATTAATATGAGATATAAAAAATAGTAGTGAGTAGATAATATTAAAAATAATTTTAATTTTTGTTTCTTAATAAATTAAAATTTTTTGATCTAAAAACTAATGTTTATTGAGCTATTATGAGCTTTATGGAGAGGGGGGGGGGCGATTGCCTTGGAGCCGCTACTGATTACTAGACATTTTTTAATTTATTAATTAAATATAATACGGAAAACGTCAATTAAAAAAAAATTTTGAAAATCAAAACAAGTGTAGTAACACGCGCGTTCGATAATGACTTACTTTCTACACTACTTACACACATAAATTACTATTAGATAAATTTGTAAGACTTGTTCCAACTAGATTTACCTACAGTGACTTTATGGAGACAGTGGCGATTTTTGAGTAGCTACAATATTTTGCTTGACAGAATAGAAATACTTTTTTTACGTTATTAGTGCATTTTATTGACATGAGAAACGGAAAATCTTTTAATTTAAAGAATACCTATGCCATTCTAGAGTATGAGTTTCTTGGTTGCATTTGCAGCATCCTGGGCCGATTTAGGGGCTCGTGTCGCCACTGTCCCTATCAAGTAACCGTAGATTAAACTGGTTGTGCGGCCTAAAGGCCGCACTGCTCCGTCCGTAATTTAATTACTTAAATTTATTTACCTTTAAAGGTGAAAATCGCTTGTTTATTATACACAAAAGTCGCTCAAACTGATAGACTTTTTCTTTGGTCAGCGAGGACGTGTAAGGTCTGATGCTTAAGTGCGTTGACTCCTAAGCAGACAACCCTGGTTCGAGCACGAGTGGTGCAAAAATTGTGTTCTCCCTCGGCTGG
This sequence comes from Cantharis nigra, assembly GCA_958510845.1. Lineage (NCBI taxonomy): Eukaryota > Metazoa > Arthropoda > Insecta > Coleoptera > Cantharidae > Cantharis > Cantharis nigra. The sequence continues at coordinate 42,726,443 of OY294030.1, read as the reverse complement.
CAAAGGGACGTCATTAATTACGTGAGGCGATTTTGGCGATTTTTCGAGCTCCCCCCCCCCGATGAGATGTCGTGAGATTTGGCTCGATCCCCCCCTCTAATCTCGCGTAAGATTGTTTGTTTTGTAACCCAGTTCTCTCGCAATTTTACAATTTCTTCCGAAAAATAATTACGTGATATTTGCCGAGATCCCCCACTCCCACGTGAGATTGGGTGAGATTCTGCTCGATGGAATTTTGTGATTTGAATTTTGTGTGAATTTTTTGTGATCGCTTAATGGGGGAAATCGCTGGGGAAATCTCGCGTACAATAGAGAAATCTGAGGAAATTGAAGAAAATCTTAAGAAATCAAAAATCTCTAAGGAAATCTTAAAAATACTATATAAAATGAGCTTTTTTTCTGATTTTTTGAAAGAATATAATCTTAATAAGAGGAAATTCGAGGAAATTTTTCAAAATTCTTCTAAAAGAAAATCTCTAGATTTTGATCATGTTCATGTTGATCAAAATGATGGAAATTTTGATCGTGGGACAGGAGCATTACTTTTTAAAATGTTATTGTTTTTGCCATTAAGTTTTTGAAATTTTGAGCTGTGGCGTCATCGGAGATTTTCCTGCTTTTTACTCCAATCCGTGCTCCAATCATTCAAAGGGACATTTATATGGGAATTAACGAACCCATTATAATTTTTTTTTATTTATCAAGTGGCAACTTGTTGCTAAGGATTGGACGTTGGGAAATATTCTATTTTGTAATATTATTTAATATAATAATATTTTAATTTTATTAGCGCAAAAACGCCCGCAGTTCCGTAACTTACAAACAACAGGAAGTTTTGCCTGGAGCTTGGTTAACCAGTATAAATTATTCTGCCATGGTATTATTTATTATAATATGACAGTTTCAGTTAAGATTGTCTGGTAAATTTTATAATTTTTCATTTTAGTAATAATTCAAGTTTGAATTTTATATTTGGTTATTTGAAGCTGGAATACCTCGCTCGATTGCTATATTCCATAAGTGGTTTCCGTGGTGTAGTGGTTATCACATCCGCCTAACACGCGGAAGGTCCCCGGTTCGATCCCGGGCGGAAACACATTTTTTTTTATTCAAAATATTTCAAACAATTCTTCGTAGCCTACAAAAGAAAAATGGTAGCACAAAAGAAATAATTTTAGAACTCAACAAAAGAAAAATTATTTTTTGTGTGTCGTTAATGATATCATATTTCGGGTACGCGTGAGAGCTTTTTTTCATGCCGGTTCCGAAATCTAAAAGCATAACAATATGTGCCGATTGGAGCCTTCTTTAGCGCCGGGAAGTGTGTCTGTGTCTACCCGGTCTAGACCGTCGCCGGTATCTTATTCGGATGGTATTTGACAATCAGGCCCGTAATATGATTTCATTATACCCTATCGAACGATCGTTCTAATGTCACGCACGTCGAGGACTGCGTAAAATTTTATTTTCTCCAAGAAAGTCACTGGAACCGGTTACGCAATCGTTGGAAATTCTGACGATCGAAAAAAAAATGAAATTATACCGAATCAAGTGGAGTTGGCGTAATTCGATATCGGCAGGAAAATTAGAGTCGTTGTTGTTATTTAACAATTAGGTAAATTTGTGTATTTTTGAGTTAGAAAAAGTATTATAACGGTTTACAGTCCGGCTCTGGCGCCAAGACGGCGCCAAGGTCCCCACCACATCGCGATTCACTCTACCGGCTGTCGCTATAACCTTCTTTGCGTATTATGGCTTTTAGTATCACGGAGAGCTTGATGTTGTACGCGTGTGTTAATATTTCGTGTAATTTTTTAAAGTTTATGTTCGGTAATTTGTTATTCCGTTTGTTTTACACGTTACAAAATAATAAAACCGCCATCGTAGTTAGCAATAATTAATTTAAATAAAATAACAAAGTGTGCGGTTTGAAAATTCGAAGGAAGAAGCGGAGGTGTGTTTGGTGTTACAATTTTTTATAAGTGTTGTTCATTAGGAATCGAGGAGGTTTCTTATTTTAGTGTTGTGCGAGAGAAGAGCGGAAATAATTTGTTTTTGGTGTTAGTTGTAAGGTGGAATTTGCGTTGCTAAGCTACAGGTTCAAGTAGTGGCTCTCAAATGCGCAGCAAAGAAGAATTTGTGTTTCATGTTCATGTTCCGGAAAAGACGGACTTCTTTGACTAGGCGATTGGAGAAGGCCCGTAAGAGAAGAGGCGATGAACCGCGCCGATCGTCCGAGGACGAGGCCAAGAGCCTCCTCAAAAAGTTAAACTACGATCAATTAGAAATTCTTTGCACGGCTATCGATAGTCGAGGTAGAGACACGACCAACTGTGTTCTTTTACCACAAGAAAATCAACCCCACGTTCTCTTCTGTCAAACTTGGCGCTGGCCCGACGTACACGATAGTGGCCAACTCAAACGGTTACCTTCTTGTTCTTCTGCCAACGACCCCGTCTACGTTTGCTGCAATCCTTATCATTGGAGTAGAATTTGTCTTCCCGGTGAGTTGAGAAACCATTTTCAAATTTTCAAAAAAAAACTACGCCAAGGTTGGCCATTTAAACTTTCGACGACGACGGCGGTGTCCAAATGGCCTTGACCGAAACGTGAAGCGATACCGCACGTAATAATAACGTCGCTATAACTGTTAAACCTCCAATGTTTTATTTTAATGCTATTTTTGATAAAAACCAACAACGTAATCGTCTATTTTTGATTCAATCACAACCAACAAAGTTTCGTAATAATAAACTCTCGCCAGACATCAATCAAAACCGCCAACGGCGCCAGGATAACTACACTATTAACAAATTTGGTGAATGTGTAATCTTAAAATTTTGGCCTTCGCGATTGACTTTTAAATATAAAAATTTACAACTATTAATAAGTTTCACCAAAACATTCAAATTTTTGACCTCACGTCCGACATTATAATATTATTACTTATTCCACTGTCAAATCTGTCAAAATTTTAATTCAATTGTTTTACTTCACACGTAGCACACTCGATTTGCTTACTCGAAATTATTCAGGCATCCGATAACCTGCAAAATTTAATTCTCAGCCCCATTAAAACTACATAATTCTAGTTTTACGTTTTTAACAATGCCAGCCTCGCATTTAATGGGCATTAGGCCCAGACCCCAAAACCAGTTATCTTAACCGCGTTTTTTTTTCGGTAGGCGATAAATTGGCCGACCGGCGAAATTATTAAAATATATTCTCGAGGGAAAAGTTTATCCTCAAGTTGAGCAACAGCTGTAACGGACACGATCCATTGATCAAGGGTACTTTATTGCAGCTTGCACAAACTGTGCAAACGCCTAATTGATGTGATTGTGTTGAAGACATCACAAGGGCGGTCTTAAGGGGGTCCTACTGCCAAATCGTTGCGTTTTAAACCAATATTTCGAAATTCATAGATCATAGTAGCGGGAATCTCATTAACCCACTCAAGCGCATCATTGCGAAATCATAATAGAAAGGGCCTGACCTATCGAGAAAATATTAAGAAAAATTATTAATTAGAATTATTACCGGCTTATAAAGTTATTTTGGCAAATATACAGTAGCTCACAAAATATTCATCCAGTCTTATGTCAGCAATGTATATTGTACCGAACAAGACGTTTTTGTCATATAAAAATTGATTTTACAGTAAAACTTACCAAACATTTTTTGTTACAAATTTCATTCTCTTCAATTTTGGTCCTATACATTTTTCTGTTTCGTCGCACCGTTTCCGAGATACAGTGGGTTAAGGACTAAAAATTGTAATAAAATTAACATTTCTCTTATGTGAAGTCTTTTTTAAGTCGCTGTATTTCGGAAACAGTGCGACAAAATAGAAAAATATATAAAAACAAAAATGAAGGGAATGAAATTTGCAATAAAAAATTTCTAATAAGTATAGCGGTAAAGCGATGTTTAATGACAAAAATCGTCTTCCTTCGGCATAATTTACATTCCAATTACCATTGGACCCTTGGTACAGAAAACCACTTCAGAACTATGACGTTCAGGGTGAAAACTAAACGTTCATATGTTTCCGGTACAGGAAGTTACCTTTCGTTAAGAAGGAAATCGTTTTTATGGAGAATTAACCGTCATGGAAGCGCGATTTTAAATTTGTAGTTCCTGTTGCACCTTTTGCTTTTGTTTTCGCGACATTGTTGAATCAAAACATTTATGAATTCCCGGTGTGTGTGATATTGTGGTTATAACCCTGGCGGTTGCTGCACCCTGAAACTAAATGTGTGATTTGTCGACAACTGCAGTTGTTTATGTTACAACCTCTGTTTTTGTTTCTCCAACAGTCGGTAATTATAAACAATATTTGACAGATGTCAAATTTTTCTTCGATTGTTTTCGAAGTAATCGGGTTATGGGCCCTTTTGTTGCAAAAATTCAATGCAAATATCTGTGTTTAAAACGAAGGCGAAATTTTGAGATTTAGCATTTTATAATGTATCCGGGCCGCGAGCGGTCAAAATTCTTGCACGGCAAGTTTTACCATTTTGGGAATCAAAGTGTCATTAAAATATAATCTGAAGATGATTTGAAAGAGCGAAACAATCATCTAGACAAATTTCGATAAAAACACTGGTCGAGCAAAATCGTACGAGTGAACAAGTTATTTTATGAGTGTCATTTTGCTAAAACGACTGTGCTACCATTATGCAAATGAGTTTTGTTTTTTATCACCCATGTCCTATACCTAAAGGATAGGACAATTTGGTTGGCGTGGCCATTTAAGGCACTCGGTTTATTAATCAAAAGTGAATTAATTCCGATTTTGAAAACATTCAAATTCCATTTAGTTTTTTATGTAAAGAAATAGAGAAGTTTACGACGAAGAGTGGTTTTAACAATTAAGAGATTCCACAACTTGACCTCCTCTAGTACATTATATGATAGGTACTGTTAATGGCCGTGGTCTGCTCATCCGGCGGCCCGACCCACTTGGATTCCAGAGTGTTTTCTTGGAAGCGGACCCACGCTCGATGTCCCTTTGCTTTCTAGCTTGTTTTTGTATTAATGAGATTCCTCCGATATCTTATTAGTTAGATTTTAATGCAAATTAAGATGTTTTATTTTTTAATGGATGCCGTCATCTCGGCGTGTCGCGTTGCAAATTTGCGGGACGAAAGGAATAAATTCTATATAAAAAGTAGGTAAAGAGATTGAAGAATGCACTGCGATTGTTGTCGGGATCGTGCAATGGCAGGTGCTGTTGGCATTATGTACTAAATGCAGACGTCGGCCCGCTACCACCCAGTAGAATTAGTCTTGGCGCCACCGCTATCTGCCGGCTAGCCGGTACCGCCTTTCCCCAACAGACTACCAAATCATGCGACTCGTTTCTTTAAAATAATTATCGCTTTCATTGTTCGGGAATGCGTCTACTCATTTACCTCATTAGCTTTTTCCTATTCGGTCCCAGACTCCCGCTACCATTGTTTTTACAAAAATTACCAGACTTTCTTAATCTCGAAAAGTTGGCAACCCGATAATGGTACCATAATATTAAGTGGTTCACGGAATTATGTATTTCTACTTTACCGACCCTTGACACGACTTTTGCATTAATTTTAAATTCTCGGTATTTATTAGGCGATAACGAATACGTCTGGCCTCTTCCTTATTATCTTCACGTTAATGGCTTCGAATTAGTCGTAGGCAGAACGTGTAGGCTACAAATTTTTATATAATCTTCAACTTTCCTAAATATTCATAAAAAGAGACGCCCGATGTTTCCAGCTCCTGCCAGATATACTAATAATTATTTTTCTAATTGCCGGTTGAAAATCATTACCGTCGTACGGTGCAGTTTCCACTACAAGTTATGTCGCATGGCGCATTTTTCAAATAACTCGATTATTATCAATCGCAGCGGTTTAATTCCGACGTCAAAATTGGACAAAATCGCGGACATGTGCGATCTTTTTAAATAAATGCGAAACTTGTTTGCTTTAGAGACGAGTTAAATTATGTTAATGTTATAATAGGTGGGATGAAAATAGAAATTTATAGTTGGATTTAGATTTTTTGCTAGCATTAAAGAATGTAAACGTAAACCAGGGGGCATGCAGACGAGATGCCGAAAAAATTCTTTTGTTTTTGGAAGAAATGGACGAATGCAAATCGAATCCACTTGGGTGGACCACATGTTCCGGAATTTGTTTTTGTTGAAAAATGAAAAACTCAACGAAAAAACGTCTAAACGCTAAAATTCGGTAATTTTGTAGCTTAATTAACTTTACTTGAATTTTTCAAATATAAAAATTCAAAAGAGTTTCAGAAGGACCAAAAATATTGAAATTTTTCTAAAAAATTTTATTATTAATTAATTATTAATTTCGGAGATACTAATTTTTTTAATTTTAAAACTCTAGCTGTGTTTTAACGAAGGTAAATCTCATAATATAAAGCTGATGAACAAAGTTGGCTGAGAGTTATACATACAGTGAATGTAAATTGAACATTTTGAATCCGCATTTTTTCATATAAAAATCGATTTTACAGCAAAACTTTTTAGACATTTTTTGTTGCAAATTTCATAAGCTTCAATTTTGTTTATATGAATTTTCTTATTTTAGCGGCTTAAACAAGACTGTAAAATGCAAAAAATATTGTCGCTGGCCTATATCTTGACAACGATGCAAAAACATAAAAAATTTAATAAACATTTTTTCTTGTAAATTGTATTCTCTACATTTTTGTTCATATAGATTTTTCTATTTTGTCACACCGTTTTCGAGATATAGGTGACAATATTGTTTGCATTTTACAGAGTCTTGTTTAAGTCGCTCTCGGTCAAAAACGGCGCGACAAAATAAAAAAATGCATATAAACAAAATTGAAGGCAATGAAATTTGCAACAAAAAATCCCTAAAAAGTTTTGCTGAAAAATCGATTTTTATATAAAAAAAGCGGCTTCAAAATGTTAAATTTACATTGGCAACACAGGAGTGTCCTAGTTCTTTTAAGAGTCACTGTATAACTCGAGAACGATGCAAAAACATAAAAAATTTAATAAACATTTTTTCTTGTAAATTTTATTCTCTACATTTTTGTTCCTATAGATTTTTCTATTTTGTCGCACCGTTTTCGAGATATATTAGGTGACAATATTGTTTGCATTTACAGAGTCTTGTTTAAGTCGCTCTCGGTCAAAAACGGCGCGACAAAATAAAAATATGCATATAAACAAAATTGAAGGCAATGAAATTTGCAACAAAAAATCTCCAAAAAGTTTTGCTGAAAAATCGATTTTTATATGAAAAAAAGCGGCTTCAAAATGTTAAATTTACATTGGCAACACAGGAGTGTCCTAGTTCTTTTAAGAGTCACTGTATAACTCGAGAACGATGCAAAAGCATAAAAAATTTAATAAACATTTTTTCTTGTAAATTTTATTCTCTACATTTTCGTTTCTATAGATTTTTCTATTTTGTCGCACCGTTTTCGAGATATAGGTGACAATATTGTTTGCATTTACAGAGTCTTGTTTAAGTCGCTCTCGGTCAAAAACGGCGCGACAAAATAAAAAAATGCATATAAACAAAATTGAAGGCAATGAAATTTGCAACAAAAAATCTCCAAAAAGTTTTGCTGAAAAATCGATTTTTATATGAAAAAAAGCGGCTTCAAAATGTTAAATTTACATTGGCAACACAGGAGTGTCCTAGTTCTTTTAAGAGTCACTGTATAACTCGAGAACGATGCAAAAGCATAAAAAATTTAATAAACATTTTTTCTTGTAAATTTTATTCTCTACATTTTCGTTTCTATAGATTTTTCTATTTTGTCGCACCGTTTTCGAGATATAGGTGACAATATTGTTTGCATTTACAGAGTCTTGTTTAAGTCGCTCTCGGTCAAAAACGGCGCGACAAAATAAAAAAATGCATATAAACAAAATTGAAGGCAATGAAATTTGCAACAAAAAATCCCTAAAAAGTTTTGCTGAAAAATCGATTTTTATATAAAAAAAGCGGCTTCAAAATGTTAAATTTACATTGGCAACACAGGAGTGTCCTAGTTCTTTTAAGAGTCACTGTATAACTCGAGAACGATGCAAAAGCATAAAAAATTTAATAAACATTTTTTCTTGTAAATTTTATTCTCTACATTTTTGTTCATATAGATTTTTCTATTTTGTCGCACCGTTTTCGAGATATAGGTGACAATATTGTTTGCATTTTATAGAAATTTACTTTTTTTTGAGAAGTTTCAATTTTTTCAGGAAATCTGCAATATTTTCGTGTTTTCTATTATTTTTTTCTATTTTTATATTTTTAAAAATAAAGCAGGATGTTCCATGTTGGAGAAAAACAAATTTTCGCAAATCTAGCAGTGATTTTTTTTTGCCGAATTTTGAAAATAACAATATTTATTTGAAAATATCGTTTGTGTTCGGAATTAATGATTTGCCGATTATATTTGTTAAATTGGATCAATTGGCTACGTGAAAATTGATTTGAAAATATTTAATAGCGCACAGTTTCATTCCGAGATGATCATTTACAATAAATAAATAAATTAATGTTATGACTGTAAACGTATTGTCGATTAACGATTTTAATTATGGTAATCACGCGGTTGCTCAGCTCGACATGATTTTCATTACTTTTCATATCTCACTTTGTTATTACCACATTCGATTATTAAATAATTTGCCTCTCTTTTTGCATATGTGTCTTATCAAACAATAAAATTTTCTAGTACTGGTAAGGTTATCTCGGTTTCGAGATTAAATGGTGGAAGTAAACGAATTATTTACGAGTTGTTATGGTTGGTTCGCGGTGTGGAACATAAATTTGATTTTGTGTATTGCACAAATGTACAAAATAATTTAAAAATAAATGGTTATCGAAGTACGGCGCCTAAAGTTGTAAATGTTAACATACTAAGGCGCCGACATAAACTTCGCTCATTTTATTTTATTTATGTGGATCATACATAGTTATTATTATTATAATAAAAAAAAATGTATGTAAATAATTTTACTAATAGACGTTTAACATGTTTCAGACTTGCCTCCTCCACCTTATACTCGTTTCGCAATGGATAGGTTAAAACCTGAGGGTAAGTTTCGTTTAATTTGATTGATTACATTTCTAAATTTTTACGTGGGCCGATAAATCGAACCAATTTAATTTTATATTATTGTATATTACGATAGCAATAATAACACGGCACATGAAATCGTAGCAAAACCACAAAACCAATTACACGCTCGTTATGAACCTGGCCCTTGCCAATTAATGTTCAATAATTGCAAAGGAGGTGTAGTACTTTGCATATAAAATAAATCAGAGTTTCTCCAAGTCCGGCTATGCGGTGTCATCAAGTTTGAGAACCTCTTTATTAATCAACAGGTCAACTTCTCCCATGTTCCATTCATTCTTCCTTCCATCCAACCGAACCCCTTCTATTATTCAAATAAACTTTTTGTGCTGTTGAACTTGGAAATTCTTTTAACGCGAGTGTTTACTGAACCCTTCAAACAAAGCGCAGACAATTAAACGAAAAATAAATAACAAAAAAAAAACAGAATAATGCTTTTGAATATTCATGAAGGTGAGAAACATTTTATTTGGTTCCAAATCGTGAACAAGTGAATAGGAATAGTTATAGCAGGCGCCAGGAAATAACTTGTAAGGCCATATGCAACTGAACGTTTGTTTGCCTATAAAGGAAGAATGCGAGTTAAGTCATCGTCCTTGCCTGCCTGACAGCGTCGTATTTGAAAATAAGTTGTGTTCTTAAATTGAGTTCATGTTCATCCTACGTTTCTATTGTGGCTTTTATAATCGATACACCGGTTGACTTTTATTGTGATCCATTTCAATGCAACAATGAAACCAAATTTCGGACATTCTTTTTTTTTGTCAACCTCATTTGCATAATTTCTAAACGCTCCATTTTTTCTCAAATAAAAAAGTGAAGCCATGTTATTTCGGTAAAAAACGTACAGATTAATAATATGTTCAGGGTCGGCTTTTCGAAGGCTACGATACAGTTGTGGCCATTGCTCTAAGTCGCAGCATTGATTATGAATTTTGGATAGATGCGCAACCTTACGGGATATTTTTTTAAATACATAAAACTAATATACAGGGTGTCCCCGTGACCGTGGAGAACCTTTGAGGTGGTGATAAAAGACACTTTCAAATAAAATTTTTGTCCAAGTTCCTCTCTTTAAAGCAATTTTTTTGAATTTCTGATTTCAACCAACCATACCTCCGATATTATTGATTTTTTAGGCCTAATGTATTAGAACCTTTTTAAAGATCATTCGCTCCTCTACAAATTAGTTTATAACCTCTTATCGTTTAGAATCAACGGATTTCGAGTTATAAATTAAATTAAGTGAAAAAATGTTAAAGAAATTTAGGTTTTACTTTTTTTACTTTTCTTGCGCACCCTGTATCTCTTAAAGGAAACGTCTTAGAAAAAAACTGATGGCCCAAACCGGATAGGGAATTTAATAGGCTACAACTTTGGTCAAATAAATTTTTTTGGGAAACTAACCGTTTTCACAGAAATTCCGAAAATAATGAAGAAGGTGTAGGTAAAAAAGATAAAACCTGAATTTCTTTATCGTTTTTTCACTTAATTTAATTGATAACTCGAAATCCGTCAATTCTAGACGATTAGAGGTTATAACCTAATTTGTAGATAAGCGAATGATCTTTAAAAAAGTTCTAATCCATTAAGCCTAAAAAATCAGTAATATCGGAGCTCTTGTCGTTTGAAATCAGAAATGCAAAAAATTGCTTTACAGGTAGGTACTCCCCAAGGGTTTGGACTTGGACAAGAATTTTATTTGAAAACTTGTCTTAGAAAAGTGTCCTTTTTATCACCACTTCAAAGATTCTCCACGGTCACGGGGACACCCGTATTTGCGATTTTACTATGAATACTTTTTCTTGATTTTGATTTGTCAACATAAATCATTTGCAATACTAATTGTTTTTCGCAAGGCAATTTGGTTTTTAAAACCAGAACGATGGCCAAAAATATCCAATCTTTCTCGATTGAGGTTTTAAGAAAAACTGATGCTGATGAAGGAAATTCAGTGCCTCGTCCGGAATAGTCGGATTTAATCAGTGCATTTGTTCCATTTACTAATTATGTACAAAATTCCTTCTACCACCTTGATTGGTTTGGAGCTACAAGAATTCGAGCCCGTACCCTTTGGAGTTTAGACTATCTAGACTAGGGGTGGGCAAAATACGGTCCGCGATGGGCTCGATCGAATGGGGAGCTTTGTGACTTTTATACTAGGTCAAAGGTCGCGGATTTTGTTATCTCGCTTCAACGTGTAAAATACATATTACAAAAGTTGAAGATCTCAATTTTTAATACACAAAAAAGAATATTTGACGTAAATACACTTAACCGTTTTCGAGATCTGAAGCTAAATATATATAAAAATGAAAAATAGTCAAATTCGGGTATGCGACGTGTATCACCGCATTTTGATCTCTTCCTACTGCTCAAACGGCAGCGACACCTATATGATTATGTTTTTATAAATAAATTCCCTTTCTAAAAAACCCAGTTTGGTTTTCGTACACCTACCTGTTTTCGAGATATGAGACACGAAAGATAAGTTTTGATCAAAAAATACTAGATCTATTTGAACGCCATTATCTCGGTCTCTATGGCTCACACAAAAATGAAGTAAGTTATTGCTGTTGGTTCATAAAATTATCTAACTAAAAAGCCCCATACACTTTTCACATACGCTTTACCATTTTCGAAATATGATGCTGCGAAGTTTGCGGAAGCATTCATTTCCACACCACCTTTGAGGTGGAATGCGCGGCATTCTGTTGTGCTCAACTGATGTGAGTAGTGAAAATATTTAGAGGGGACTTCAAAATTGAATTGCGCCTGGGGCCTCTCGAGTGCTAAATCCGCAACTGGCGTATTTGGTATATTCACCTTCTGACCGTTTCTTCTCAGAAGGCAAAGGTAAACCTACTAGGTGTAATTTTCCGAGCAAACCTTTTCAAGTTGAAGTGTATTTTACTTGCGTGGTATAACTTCACAAGCACACTATAATATGCTTCTGATTCTTTTTCAACTCCAATGAAGTCAGACCACCACGAAAATTTAAAGTTGCTTGAATAAATGCACTGTCCCACTACTGGAACTACTTGCATGAACTGTAGGTTAACCGTAATTGAATTTTTCAATTCTTTCCAAAGTGTTGTTTTTCGCTCTCTTCATCAAAATGAAAACCCGTCGATCGTTAAGATCTAGGAAAAATGTGTCGACTCGAAGATCAAACAAATTCGGAGTGGCTGTTTACAATAATAATTAATATCCGCAAACGCGTAACAACTCGGTGATCACAACAGCTTATTTTTAACTTATATTCGACCGTTTTGAACGAAATAAATTCAAAACTCGAAAAAATCAATATGTATACTTCACAAGATCACCATTGCCAAAGTGAAGTCTTTCTAGCCATTTGTCGTCCAACTTTGAACATGGGTATCTTCTAACAAGAAGGTTTTAACATTTAGACCCCACGGTTGCTTAATCCGGATTGGGGAATGCCTGTAACCCTGTTTCTTAATAGTTGATGGGGGCAATCATCAATTCAGGGGGACGGCCTGCTTTACGTGCCCTCCGAAGCACGGAGACAGTCGTGTGAAAGTTTTAGACTCTCATTCCAGAAACGTGACATACGCTTATGAAATTCTAGGAGAAGACAAAATTGTCAAATTTAACAAATTTCGTTAAAGTGAAGTTGGTAAATGAAGTAAATGTGTTTCTAACATGCGGATTTTCATAGAATTAAGATAATTTAAATACTACTAGTAATAAATTTCTAAATTGAAATATTGAGGCAAATTGATTTTAAGTGATGGATTTAACTTGATATTTTAACTATCTGCTTTAGGTTTGGTATTTTCACTTCAGTTAAACTGATTGTCAACTAATAAACTTTTATAATTCAAATATTGAAAGTCATAATTTGGTATAACCAAAAATAAATGAGAAAATTACGTCAACGTCACTAGGTAAAGGAGAGTTAGTTATGCCCGATTTCTTCACCTTGAGATATCTATCGAATAACGAATCTGCCCGAAAAATTAATCAAGTGACCAAACGGACAATCGCAATTCAAATTCAAAATAACAAATCAAAAATTTGGTTGGTTACTTGATTAATTCGTTGGGCGGTAGATTACCGGACTTTTCTTATGTACTTCCAAATTTATAATATATGACAGGTTAAACAATTGGGAGTTACGATAACTGGGCCCACAATTTCAAAAATTTCTAATGAATTTATGGTAGTTGTGAGTCTTTCAAAAATTTGGATAAAAAGGACCAAAACATGTAATGCGATTATATTCGATTAGCTCTTTCAATAAGGTTAGCCTCACCTATGGCGTGTTATACAAGTATTTTTGGGTATAAATTGTCCTCGAAAATAGTAGATCTATTGGACAGTGAATCTCCAAACTCCTGCCACTGCCAACAAGCAAAACTTAAATCCCTGCTGTCTCTATTTGCGTCGAGCACACATACCGACAACAGAATGAACAAACATTCGATTATTTCAAGTATTAAATAGAAAAATGTTGATCTTCAGTTTAATCGCTTAGTTTTAATGTCATAGTTAGAGGATTCTTGATGTACAGGAATCTTTTGACTAATTTCTTTTCTAATACTGATTAATTTGGACATTTATTTGAGTAAAATAATCTATTTAGTTTTTTAGTTAGAGAAAAATAATTTTATATTCAATTATAGTATTTAAGTGATACTTCTACAGGGGACACTTAATCCAACATAACTTGAATTTTAATAAATTTATTTTCTGAAACTTTCATAAATGCAATGAACCAATTCATAAATATAATAAACGTTTTCATTAATAGGTACATAGTATTGTGAATTTATGTTAATTAGTAGAGATTCGTTGATTAAATGAACAGTTTTATAAATAAAAATTTTATCTGAATTATTGTTGATTTTGTCGTTTTTATTTTACAATATAATTACTTTTAATTTCAATTTTCACGCCTTTCTTTCTTAGCACTTAATTAAGCGGTTTGTTTTATCAATATTGCGAATTTACAATGAATTATTAAAATTATTTGCTTTTTCGTGGCAGTTCTGTAACTCCCAAGTCAGCATTTGCAAGTCAAAACTGTCAGGAAATTTGCCTCGTCAAACGAAATTTAAAATTCAATCTATAAATCAACTAGCAATAATACTCGAACTCTCTCCGACAATTTGCATTGCCCAGGGCTGGCTTATAAAAGGATCACGTCAATTATTGGAATATAAAGCGAAATACCGAATTAATCCGTTGGAAATATGAAGCGTCAGCATATTCCCGAATTTACATTATTTAATTTGATTTCCAATTTCTTTTTGTAAGTTGGTTGATCCAGTTTTGATTTACATATAAAATAAAATGGTTTCGGAAGAGTTGAGCTCGGGATTATGTGCGTAATCCCTTAAACTTTTATTTACACGTGTAAGCCATTATTTACTTTTCGACTTCCTGAACTTTCAACAAACAGAGCTTCTATTTGAATTTAAGTCGGGTTGTTGTCGTCTTTTTGTTAAATTGTTTTTTAACAGACTTTCATCGTACACAATGATGAAGCAACTGTATGATGAAGCAGCAGGTGTGGAGCCAGCCCCCCATTTGCGTGAGGCGCCACATTCTGTCGCCACTATAAGAAACTTGGGTTTATAGTTCTTTTTGGGGTGATTCAATAAAAATTGGTAAAGCTCTTTTCATTTTGTGTATAAAAAGAAGTTTTGCATCTTAAATTACCAGCACGGTTCAATAACAAACACATTCCTAAAATACTTGCAGCGTCGTCGACGACGACGCGACAGTACCGACGCCTCGATCACGGAATAACATAACTCACTTCTGGCTATTCTCACTTGGACATGATTTACATTTATTTTATGTCGACCAATTTATTGACTAATTCCTTTTTTTTAATCCTTTCAGATCGAGCACCAAGTGAAATTCCGTTAGTTTGTCGAGATACTTTCCAAGGATCGCTTAGCACCAATGGCGAAGGTAGGTTTTAAAAATATAATAATTATTTTTTAAAATTTTCCGCTGCCTTACCAGACAATATTTTCGATCGGTGGGAAGTTATGAAATAAATTATGTCGTTGTTTGTTTAATCTTTTTTTCAAATTTTAATTATGCCTCTATATTTAAGGCACGTCAAATTGAGTCGGCATTCACGTTTAATGGGTAATTAATTTTTGTTTCTTTTATAACCAAATTTTTGTGTACCACCCACTGTTAAGTCAGGGTCCGTTTGCATAAACGAATAGTTTAATTTTACTGTGTCTATTATTTATAATTTACAAACTTGTCAGGTATGAGAGTGTACGGCAAAGTCGGCACCAAAAATTTAAATTTCATAATTGTTGTTATTGTTCGTTGTGCGCTTATCAGAGATTAACTCTTTTCGTCGGGCGCCACTTGTCGCCATGTTTCTTTTAATAATAACTAAAATTTCTTACGTTACCTAATAATTATGTCGTCGAGTATTTTTTTGTCTGTTCCACATTTCTCAAATAACTCTGTGGGATCGATGTTACCTTTTCGTTAACGGCCCAGGTAGAATAATAGATTTTTTTTTGTGTTTGTGTGTTATAATTTATTGATCGATTTTTTTAAATATTTGCGGTGTAGCTGTCCATAACCCGATGCGGTAGCTTTTATAATTTCACCAAACCAACAACGAGTTAAGATTCGAATTTATATTTTATTAATTAGATAGGCAGGCCGGTTGAAAAGTTGTATCAACTTCATAGATAGATTGCAAGTGATGACATCATAGTGCCGCTCTCTTGGACGGGTCCCATTCAAGGTGACCAAGAGTCCCAACTTGGGGCCCCCTCTCGGGCCCTCGGGGTGATCGTCATAGGGAGTGGAAAAGTGTAACTTGATCATAACAACTTTTCTTAATTAAATATTTGTCATATTCTTTGCATTGCGACGTGACTTACGTTTTAACATCAGCTCTTTCATTTTTCGGAGTTACATTATTGTCTGCTTCAATCTTTCTTTCTTTCTTTTTTTTTTTCTAGCGGCGCTGCTACTTGCGGTTTCTCTTCTCTTGTATAAACACAATGGCATTATGCCGTTTCTAACTTTATTATTGTTGTCACTATATGCATGCATACTTATGATTTTATTTATGACTTGCGGTGCAATACCCGTGTCGTATAATTTATTTTCGAAATTGGAATAAACAAGAAAGGAGTCGGCCACAATGGGCCGGTCTATATACATAAATAATGGGGAGACCCCCGAGCGTAATACGGGAAAGCAGTAGTATCTCTCCGATGCAACAGTTGTCCAATTTGGCAACAAAGGAAAAGTTAAATTTCTTCCGCTACATTAGACGATTTCTGATTCTTATTTTTTTTTGTTTTGCTTTGCCGACTTATTTTTGAATAACGGAAGGCCGTCGGAATGTATCGAATTTACCGGTACGTATGTGTGTTGTACGACGAGGCGTCAATAATTTAAGCGCCGGCGCCAGTTGATTTGTTGAAGACAATACGCTCAAAATGTTTATTTTTAACTGTCATCGTGTTGGCCATGAATTTATATAGCTATTTTGGCGCCGATTAAAGTACACTAATGCATTTAATGAACATTAACTTGTTAACTATTCTTTTCACTACTACTTTAAAATTGCCAAATTATTCTCTCTCTGACGGAGGGAGGTTTGTTTGGATCACAAATTTCGTGCCAAAATAACAAGGTCGAAGAACGCGCGCGAGCGGTTCCGAGCGTTTTTTTTCTTTCTTTGGCTCCCTGCTCCCCCGGTGCGGCGCGTGGACCCTTTGGGGTTGCGACAATGCAACGACCCGACAGTGTCGCAACTGGAGCGATTTTTCGGGCAGATGTGCTTACATTATGTAAGGTGAGTGCGCCAGCAAACGTCACGTCGACAAACTTTATGGTCGACCATCTACGGCCTTCCACGACCTTCGCTAATAGTTTTGATAAGCGCGACGGAGCGGGCGCCACACGGGTTTATATTTGCTCCAAGTTCCCAGTCGATTCTCCCACTCCTACTTTTTAACTTTTATCAATTTATTTATCACCACTGTTTTCACACACAATAATAATATTTTATTATCATTATTATTAATATTATTATGGAATATTGTTCTATTTATTATCGCATGCGTAATGTCAATATTTAACATTAAAGGTTTTTTTCGGAATTTTTTCTCGATTAAATTTTAAACATTTTTAATTAAGCACTTGCGTGTGTAATGTGTATATAGAAAAAGGAAATTGGATGTATTTTTGAGTATTTTTTCGTACCCACCTACCGATTAGATATGAAATTTCCAAGTCATTGTCGAAATTTGCCTAAAATTATATTATTTAGAATTTTAATTAAGAGATAAGGATGCTTAATTGAGAGGTCTACGTGACCGAGAATATTATGCGGACGTTCGCGACGTTTGTTTGGCCTTCTTCGTCAAGACCACCCAGACATTTTTACTACCCCCCATAAAAAAGTTACTGCGAACATCTGATGACACTATTATTTGTCTCGGGTTCGTCTGTTATCGACCGATTTAAAGGGCCAACTTTCCAACAAACGGTTGTTGCACACACGCAACAGGTGGCAGGAGCGAAAATTGGAAAATTCCGAAAGCATCCGCGATATGCAATTTTTTTGCAATTTTATAATTTTACAAGCACGTATTGTATTACTTCAGTGGTAAACAACTTCAAATTACACGGAATTGCTTTAACATATCATCCCACCGAAGACCCACACGATTTTTAAAAATTTAAAGTTTATTGGACTTGTCGTGTCCCAGTTCTCGTGGAAAGGCAATTTTCTGTAATCAAGTTTTCATGCCATTATCGAAAATCGATTGTACCTACTCTCGTGCATCCCAAGAAATGATTCGAAAAATTGTATCATTTTATAAGCTAATAAATCAGTGTGCGAACCGCTCTGGGCTAGTGGATAAATTTAGTCCTTAGGTCATTGCGATCTGTTCAGTCACAACACTGGCGCCATGACGCGTCATTTGCTATTGCCATAGTTTACTTTTTAAAATCGTTTCCATTATCGACAACAAGCAAATATTTTCAAAGCTACTAATTTTTTTTATTAAAAGGAATTTTTGTTGTCTATTCTACAACTTCTAATAATTAACCCCCCCCCCCCGCTCTGCTGCTATAGTTCACCTTTAAATAATAATCCGATACTACTATACTAACATAATAATATGTATCATCTTTCCATTGTGAAGTGTAATTACTAAATAATTAGATTACATATTTTGTTATCCAAGTTTGGCGTTATCTTATTTTTTGTAAGTTTGAATAATATAATTATTGTGTGCTTTTCCCACTGCGGTAACTATGGATATATCGAAATTAAAATCGGAATAAGGATTTCGTCTTAAAAAGAGCCAAGTTTGCAGTTTTAGGTAGGAAAATTATAATGTATTCGGTGTCGGTAGCGGGGAGGACAGGTGTGTTGATCGATCAACATGCACCTCGTGGCGCCGGCAGATGGACGCCTGGCGCCACTTAAATGACGTCATAACCTGTGCGATGTTCCATGGCTTGTACCTGTCAATGACTAACGTTTTAGCGCTGAATTATGATCACTTTTTATTGCATTATACCAATATTTCGTTGTGGGTACGAAACTTTTGTTTTGGGGTCGTTGATATCGAATAACGTAGCGTAGCGTATAATATTGCTTATGTGCTTACTTACACCTAAATATCGTTATGTAACCAACATGTTTGAAACTCGTCTGATCGCAAATGTCTTGGCGCCAATATAACCGTGTCAAACTATGAAAATTATAGTTGCTTCTTTAAATCTGGGTCATCATAGATTTTCCTTTTATAGGCATTTCGTTCACTTAAAATCTAAATCATGCATTCGCTCTTGTACAAAACGTTTTCGTCGAAAATCTCTAATAGATAATAATTGATGACTAAATTATTTATTGTTTTGATTTAAAAATTAATCGACCCAATTTCATACTACATATTTACAAGAATTTCTAATTAAACGCAAACGACGCCGCATCTTTATAATATACGTAATCGCAAGTAGAAACGTCTTATTATTATTTAGTACGAGGATAATGATGAAATAATCTTGAGGCATCGACCTTCTTGTTGTATATGGCAAGTTGTTTTCATATTCTTACATTATCTGCTCTGCCGGAGGACTATTGCTAACTGCACAGATAATGTTTTCTAACTGTACTTACGGCCAAGAGATGCCGATTTTCATTCCTTCCCTCTCGAACAATCGAGGCACCTTCTCGTCCTTCATTGTTCTTGCAAGACATTTTTCTAAATCGTAATCGATTCTTCAATTACTTCCAACATGATTGTTATCTCTGAAATTTTGCAATTCAACAATCTCCGGTTTACACTTGGATGGGTGACCGATCCAAGAACAAGGCAGGAGTAAAGGCTATAGGCGTATAGGCTAGTTCCTTGTCACTCAAAAAATTCAAACTTACTATAAGAACTTATGGAAGTAGTTGACGCTGAAGCGATGCCGTGGTTCGAAATCCACGTTCGATTGTAGCTTTCTCTCCCCCGATTAAATCAAAAAACGTTAACCCTCTTGTTCAGGCTCCTCCAAACTTGATGAAGTATGTGGAAGTCTTTTTCTTCTGTAGCCGAAGCCAAGGTGACATACAAGGGGGGATTCCCATTGCCTTATCATAGTCCACAGATCTATGTTGGACTTTGATCACAGCAGTGCATTCGATTTGACAGTCGGACGTTGCACTGCTGGTCTTGTGGAAGCCTAAAAAAAGAAAAAGAGTAGAATGCAGGATAAAAATTTCAATAACCTGTAGCCCTGCCACTCCACGGGGAAGACGAGATAATCCTTTGAACATAATTGATTGCAAATTACACAAAAATGATTTATAGGTTTTCAGATGTAATTATGAGGGCTCATCAAAATTACATCCTGATATATAAAATCCCAGAACTCTGCTGCTGCTACAGCGTGTCATTTTTTGGTGAAAAAAAAACACTCTGATTTCCCCTACTTTAACTTGAAAATTCAAATTTCTCGATTTTTCCTGGCGAAAATGAATGGAAATCCTGCCATAAGTGCTGGACAATTTTACCAACCGAAAAATATATTAAACTAACTAAGATTAGCGAAAATGAGGGAAATTTAACCTTCGGATAGAAAAAATTAAAACTTGGAAAGCATATTTATGCTCATGGAGTTGAGCAGCAACTTTCTGTGTTACTTTGAAAATTAATTATAAAAATATAAAGCTAAAATTTTAAACCGGGGGTCTGGAGCACCCTCCAGTACATATCCCGGGATTACCACTCTTTTAGAATACTTGGTGAAGATAGGAAATTTCTAATTTTGTAAATTTCGCGAGGAAAAATGTTTGTGCGTTACTTTGAAAATATAGAAATACGGGGAATCCCCCAGTAGGGGGAAACGAAATTTCCGAAAAACGAATGAGATCCACCGTCTAGCTCCCCGTTCAGGGACGGACTTTCCAGCTAGTTAAAGTAATAAATTGGTTACTGTCGTTTTATTTCTTGTTATTAGGGGGGTGGGGGTCTTTACTACGAAAGAGTTAAGATTAGGATTTTGAAGTGAACAGAACATTGTGAGAAAATATATAACACACAAACCAAACATTTTAAAATAATATTTCCAATCGGCTTCGCTTTTTAGTATCAAATTATAAGAAATCTTAACAAAATTTAAAATTTGATCGACAACTTTTTCAAAAACAGAGTTAGAAAACTATCTTGTATCTTGCAAACAAACCTGATGATGCTATAAAGCGGAACCGGTTAGAAATAATATAGATATATTATATAAAATAAAACGCCTGAAAATAGGCAACTTACATTACACTTTCTATTTAATTAATTAAAATTAAACAAGATTACATTAAAATCTACTTTCTTTTACGTGGGACTAAAAACTATTTTATGTCCAGAACAAACAGAGTACGATTACCTCTTACAAGTCCATGACAGTCTACATTTACCTTCATACATTTCGGCATACATTCAAAGCCGCATGCTATTTTTTGTTGATCTTAAAATGTTTTCATTTATAAACTATTGTTTAATTTCTCCCAATTTTTTTGATTTTTATGATTTATACCCCCCCCCCCCCCGATGATCCACACAATAGTGAAAACGTTTGCGATAATTATACTTACAGTGCATTTTGTTTGTGAAAACTTAGTATACCTAAATTTCTTTAATTTTCAAAAAAATACTAATAAGGTTAAATGAAAGTGCAAATGCATTTTTAATTCCCCAGGGAGTTAATGGTACATTAAGGCATCCCTTTTCGTTGTACCTTGCAAATAAAGCAGTCAAGTCATCATAATATAATAAATAAAACTTATTTGTCAGTCAGATTGTAAACGAATTTTAGTGCTTTGAAAGACGTCGTCTGTCCGCACGAAATTACCTTTGGATGTCTTCTAGGAACACAATGGCTCAATTAAGATTAATTTCTTAATTAAGAATTAACGGGTGGGGGGGGGGGTCAATTTTAAAATGATCACAAACCTATGGATTTAACAATTTTATTTGAAATTTTTTCGCATTTGAATTTTGCGTCAGCTAATTGCATTTGCTAATTATGCTTATCTGGCTAAAGTAATGTATCTGCACGGTTAGACTTAAATTAAACTCATTGATTGACGCAGGTAAATTTTTTAGATGACCTTTCTTGTTTTAATTTCAGACACCGCGTCGAAATTCTTGTCTGGAGAGTATTATGAAACTCCCAATGTTGTTTTTTGTCTGGATTTATTTGGAATAATAATTTTTTTCATTGTTACAGGTTCTATGATAAATCCGAAAGAATGGTGCAAACTAGCGTATTGGGAAATGACTCAACGGGTGGGTCCATTATTTCCTGTTGAGATGCATTCGGTGAATGTTTTTGGTGATGTTCCATTTGGCGATGGCCTTTGTTTGAAGACTTTAGCGTTACATAGTTTTAGTCCTCCCGAGTCCGTGTGTCGAACTAGATGTAAGATAGGCTTAGGTAAGTTTCACTTTATCCCATGGATGTGATGGAATAAGAAAAACTAAAATGAAAATTTGTTTTAGGTGTGACATTATCTCGCGAAGAAGATGGTGTTTGGATGTATAACCGTTCGGATAATCCAGTGTTTGTAAATTCGTTTACCTTGGAAGATCCGGAATCGCCTTCGCCAACTAAAGTACCTGCAGATCATTGCCTGTGTGTGTTTGATCCGGTGAAGGCAGCTTACCAATATTACGCTTGGACTAATTTCGCCAACACAAACGGACCGGTTGATTTCAATTCGGTTCGAATAAGTTTTGTTAAAGGTTGGGGCCGACATTATTCCAGACAGGATATAACGTCGTGCCCCTGCTGGCTAGAAATACTTCTGGCGCCGTGCAGGTGATCGAAGAAATCGAAAATTTGTTATTACGTGTACAAAGTGGAACTTGTGATCAGAAATAATAACTTGATTCGTATTTTTTTATTAAAAAGGCTGCGCTATTGTCCGTCCCCTTTTCCTATCGCGTTATGGTTTTGTTAATTGTTTAATGTGAGAATATCAAATTGGCAATTTTATTATTAAAATTGTATCACTTTTGATGTTTGATAGCCAATTTTACACCGAAATTTGCAATAAATTTATTATATACCTAGAAGAGTTGGAAATTTTTCAAAGTGGAGGTTTTTCTTCCACTTTTTATAAATAATATTTAAAAAAAATATGTTGTTGTCGTCCAGCTTGGTGGTTATTTTATAAAAATTGGAACTTTAGTCACATTATCGATTGGCAAAATTGCGACGATCGAATTTGGAAAAAATTAATAATGCGGTAGAACAGTTAATTTAATTTTGTAATACCGTATTTGGTGCTTTTGAAACTTGGGTAGTTTCGAGTAGAGCCTAGGGACCATACCTTATTCACAAAATGATATTTATTTTATTTTTGTAGCCTTGAAAATTATTTTTTTGTTTTGTTTATTTTATTTTTTTAATTTATTACCTAATGTTTGGATCAAACATTTAAAATTGACGAAACACTCATAGTTATGAATGATGCAGAAAATTCGTTGTATTTATATATTTGAACAAGTTATTTCAAAAAATAATTGTTTAATAATTAATATTATTATAAAAGAATAGTTAATTTGGAACTAACTATTTGCTACTAGTCAAAACGTAAAGATTTTATTTGTTAAGTTAAAGTGAATACGCTGTTTTATATTATTTTTATGTAAAATCACAGTGCCTTTCTAAAATAATTATTGTAACAATACATTTTATTTGTAAAACTTGTTAAAGGTGATGTTATTCATTTTAATTTGATAGGTACATGTTATATTTTGTAAATTTTGTAAGTAAAATTTCCATGAAATTGTACTAAGAATAAAAATACTATCATTGCATAATTTTTTAAAAACCTTTTTTAAACTCATTTTCATCTTGTTTACAGATATTTTCGATATACGCAGGGACCGGCACTAGTTTAAGGAATGGTAAATAATATATTTTACTTGCAATTAAGCATCCATAGGTACTTATTTGAATAACAAAGGGCATAGGAGGATAAGCATGGTGAAATTACCCCCAGCGAATATTCAATCACCACTTTAGGGATTTGAAAAAATCAAAAAATAAAAAAAAACATTTTAATCCGAAACGGTTTAATAGATTTTGATAAAATTTTAGTATATTATAGGGGTATACATATAAAGGTCAAGACAAAATAACAGCCGTATAGGATTTCATATTCAGCGAAAAAATCTCTAAGATTTTTCTCTACGTCTCTATGACTCAGAGACCGGATTTTAAGCAATTTTGCTTATTGTCAATTTTAAAAGCAGCTTTTTAAAAATTGAGATCTGGACGAATTACATAAAAAGATGCATTTTTTTCTGTTTTTTTTCATTTTGTAGTATTTTTTGATTTTTTTCGAAATCCCCTTAAGTTCGAGATCTAAAACTGTCACGATCTTGGTATTTCAACAGTACTTACATATCCCCAAAGTAGCGATTAAATATTCTCTGGGGCAATCTCACCATGCTTATCCTCCTATGCCCTTTTAACGACATAACGACTGCGAAATGCTCCATTCCGAACAGGCACATGGGATTTAGTACGATCAGGAGCTTCTCTGTGTAATATATAACCCTAGAGCCCCACAGAACTTGAAGTGGGGATTTCGTGAACCCATGCGTTTGGTAAGAACACCCTAAAACTATAAGACTGATTTAATTTTGTTTTAAACCTGTAAATATACATTTTAAAATCGAAAAATATTTTTATTAAAACTAGATGTATTCTTATATATTGTAACAATTTAAATCTCAATAAACACTTCCAGGTCAAGAAACAACAAAACTATGGAGTCTCTTTGTGTACTTTCATATGCACTTTTAAACAGTCAATTTCGGCAAAGGTTTTCTTGCATACATAGCAGGCATGAGGTCCTGGATGTTGTAACAAATGCAATTTCAAATTATGTGCCTTGGTAAATCCTTTATTACAATATTTACAATGGAAGGGCCTGTAGCCGGTGTGGATCATGGTATGGCAAGCCAATTCTCCGTTAGATCGAAAAGCCCGATCACAATGTTTACATTGGTATGGTCTCTGTCCTGTGTGGGTACGTAAGTGCCTACTCAAACTGCACTGCATGATAAAGGTTTTATCACAATAGGTGCATTTATATTTACGTTCGTTCTTATGAATTCTCATGTGATACTCATAAGCATTTGCATAATTGAAACTTTTACCGCACACAGTACACAAATGAGGTCGTTCGTTTTTATGCACAGCCGTAATATGTTTCCGTAAATTACTGCCATTATAATATTTTTTCATACAAAATTCGCATTTGTACTGTTTATCTTTGTGCTTTACCATGTGATGGTAGTGGCTCGAGCGCGTTTTCAAAAGCAAACCGCAAATTTCGCATATAAACGATCCCGAATCTTTGCTGCAAATCTGTCGTTTCTGCATATTTGCTTTACTAGATGGCAACTTAACTATCTGTACGTTTCCATTTTCGATATTACTTGAATAATCTTCAAAAACAATTTCTACATTATCGACCACTCGCGCTTCATCAATTCTATTTAAACAAATTAACGAGATAGACTCCGCAGCTTTTTCTTCTTTCTCCTCTTTCGATTTCTGGTTAACGTAAGTTGCAGATACTTCGCTGCCTAAATTTTTTAGAAACGCATTAAAATTCGGTTTCTCTTCTTCGGTGTTTTCCACAACAAAAACATTACTCAGATCGTATTTACTTCCCTTGGCGATGAGTTCAACGGGCGCTTTCCTTTCATCTAGCTCTTCCTGCACAAGTTCTATACGAGAGTTATATAGATTTAAACTATCGCCGAAATATTCGTCCAACATTTTCTGAGACTTTTCAAACTGTAACTTAAACTTGTATGAGATGGTCAGTATTCCCAAACACATCGGACAAATAAGCGAAGGATAACTCTCGTTAAATTCAACCTGAAAATATAAAGCAAATAGTTTATTTGGAAAAATACGAATGTTAGGCGCAATTTACGTGATATAAAGTAACCCGATGTAACGCATTTGAAATTGTCGATATGTGGGGTTCCAATTTCTCGTGAATTTCACTATCCAGCGATGTCATTATTTTACTTTCCGTTAAACACACGCGGCATAATTTTTCCACGTTGGTTAAATCGCTTATTAGCACCGTTTGATTCTCTTCCATAATTTTGTATTTTCTCTCTTGAAAGGAATGATCATAACCTATAAAACGGTCAACATAGTTCGCGTTTTTTCACTTGTGGTGCAAAAGATCTAAATTTAACAATGTAACTACAGGATTATTTGAACTACTACTTCAAAACAAAATCAAGTATACAAAATTTATTGAAAAAACAAAAAATTATAGTAGTATCATCATTCATCTTCACTTTCAGAAGATGATTCATCTTGTACTAGTGGTTGTAAATTAGTGAGAGCCCCAACCAACTGAACTATAGTACTTCCGTAAGTCCTAAGACTGTGAGGTATAGAATTAAGAATTTGGTATCGTTTCATGCGCTGGATAGTTCTGTCAATAAGAAGTGCAACCTCGTCTGTCGATTCAGTTGTAAATTGTGTTTGCTTGCTTGAATTTACATTATGGGGAAGTAAATCTTTTAGAAGAAACCCATCGTCTGTTAAAATCAGATCACCAGGTTGCATCTGCTCTAGAACACCACAATGCTTCACTATTCTTTCATCTGGTCTCAATCCTGGATACAGGTTACTCACATACGTTATTACTCCATTTGGAGCTATTCCCACAAGGAACTTCCAGGTGTATCTTGATTCATAAGGGCTATCTACTGTTTTTAATGTTCTTTCCGATTTCCATGGTAAGGTTGTTTCCACTAAACCAAAATCCAAAATAATACGACAATTTTTGAATGAACTAACACAGTTCGGAAGACAATTTTGGTTTTTATGCCGACTTGGTATTTTTGCCATCAGTTGTTGAAATAGCACTTCATGTAAAGCGTGAATCCAAGTAATTATAATATTGCTTACAGTAGCTTGTGATACATTAAATCTAACTGCTAGATCTTCCTGTGAAAAATTTCGTCGCAATTTCATCAAGGTCATTAATAATTGATCTATCTTATCAATATTTTCAACTAATTTCCCATCGTCGTAATAATTTAATGGAATATTTTTCATTAAATTAAAAACTGTAAGAAAAATTGCAGAGCTGTGGAAGCCAGTATACAATCGCACCAGTTTGTCGTTATCACTTATGTGGCTAAATGTAAATTCTGCCTCTCTTACAGGAGGATTATGTTCGTCTTCTTCACTTGTCCAACTAAAATGATAAATAAAATTTTATATTTTTATAATTTAACTCAGATTTGTTTACAATCTTACGTTCTTAATATAACTGTTGAAGATGAAGTGCTCTGGTGTTTCTCCACACTTTGACTTAAGCAAACTTCTGATGTAGCTTGATTATGTTCAAATATTTCTGGTCCATTTTCCTTTATGTTATCTTTAAAATGGCAACTACAGATCTGTGCCGCCAGATCAGGTTCTTTGTCTTGCCTAAAATAGATATTCTTGTTACGGAAGAAAGATAAATAAAGATACCTTACTTACCTCAACAATGATTTCCATCTTTGCCGCTCATCTTCTTCTTGGGGAAAAGTAAAGAATTTGCATTTTTCTCTTTCACTGTCATGTTTACAAACAGGTGCCCAACACGTAACCATATTTGAATCTGAAAATAAATACTTTTGTATTGCTCAGTGAATTTCGTCAAAATAAAATCCCAGACAAGTGTAAAACCAAAACTCAGTTCAAGTTCGGTTACAAAAATTTCAGGTTATGTCAACGCAATCACTTTCAAATCATACTTAAAATAAATGTGAGGTAAAATATGCACATTTATTTGCATTATTTTATCATTACCTTATTTTATCCAAAAAGTAAATTTACGAATCCACCAAAAACTACATCTGACAGGAACATTTCCCATATTTATATACTTTTATTTGGCTCTTAAACCTTTACCAACATTATCGGCTTTACGATAATTTAAGAAAATGTATTACCTCTATATCTATAGTTGTTCAAGTCAATTTTCTTAAAGAGATCATTTGATTTGGCACCGAAAACTTAAATCTCATACAAAAAAATTAAAAACAACAAAAAGTCATTTGGTGATAGATGGCAGCACTGAAAAACGGAACTATTCTAACTACCTACCAAACAACGCAAACGACCTAAACATTTTTGAAGTTAACCTCAAATTACTGAAAGATCCAAACGTGCTGGTGTAGAAACTATCACTTTTGCAAGTTTTTCGTTACATGCTATCGCGTAAGTTGAATTTTAATTTATTTTCGGTTTGTCGCATTCTACGTTTCAAACTCGACGTTGCAAAAATGCCAATGAAACCTCCAGAATGTGTAAAACTCATGACAACTCTGGATAAGTCGCAATTCGAATCGTCGGAAATATTTCCCATATTAAACATAGATAATTTTTGCATTTCCAAAGCTATGCCAATTGTTAAAAAGTATTCGTTCAAAATGAGGTCGTTTAAACCTTTGCAAAAACTGAACGACGATGATAAATGTGTGTCGGTGATTTTAAACCCCGATAAGGTCAAAGCCTGGTCCGACATCGATGTGGACGATCGTAAGGCGCTGGAAGAATTGTCGGTTGATCGATCCAATTTTAGCAGTCATACTTTTAGTATCACTTACGATAATTATAATGCAGATGAAATTTTTAAAGCCGTACTACCCGAAGACGGTGAAGGTTTTTCCGCGTTTTCACAAATTGGCCACATCGTTCATGTAAATTTACGTGATCATTTGATGCCTTATAAGTTTCTAATTGGACAAGTGCTTTTCGATAAAGTAGCAAACGTGAAAACTGTAGTTAACAAAGTCAACGAAATAGATAACACTTATCGTTATTTTAAAATGGAAGTTTTGCATGGCGTGGAAGATAATATGATCGTAAAAATTAAGGAGAATCGTTGCACATTTGAGTTTGACTTTTCGAAAGTCTACTGGAATCCTCGCTTAAGCACCGAACATCAAAGAGTGACGGATAGTTTGAAAGCTGGCGATGTATTGTTTGACGTGTTTGCTGGTGTGGGACCGTTTGCTGTACCTGCGGCTAAGAAGAAGTGTATCGTATTTGCAAATGATTTAAATCCGGAATCGTTTCGGTGGCTAAATCGCAATTCACAAATTAATAAAATTGATTCAAGGTATTTGGTGACTTTTAATAAAGATGGCAAGGATTTCATTGTGAGTGATCTCAAGATGAAACTGTTGAAATTTATCAAAGAGGATCGAGAGGTTAGAATAGTAATGAATTTGCCCCAAAGTGCCGTCGAATTTTTGAACGAATTTCACGGTTTATATGACTCAAATGAGCTATCAGATGAAATGAAGTGTTCGATCCTTGTGCAAGTTTACTGCTTTGCAAAAGGAGAAGATTGTGTTGATATTGCCAAAAGGTTGGTTGTAGATAGTGTGGATTACAATATTGAAGATAAAATAACCGAAATATACTCGGTTCGCACTGTTAGCAATTTGAAAGAGATGATGCGGATCAGTTTTAGGTTAACGAGAGACATTTTAGTGAAATGTAGCAATAAAAGAAAACGTTCGAGCTCTTTAAATAATAAAATGCAGAAAACATGTTCGTCTTGCATAATTGTAAAACAATTTGATTAATATTTTGTTGTTTTTAGGTCACAATGGGGAAGAACAAGAAAATCAATAATTCTATGTCGGTTAATAAACAGAAACTGAAAACTAAAGCTCAACCGTTCAAAGGAAAACTTAAAAACGTAGGTAATTGGTCTTTCTTGAGTACATAATATGAATGGATATTTTTTAAATATAGATTGCGATAAAAAATAAACAAAAAATTGTTGATCTGGATAAGAATTTTTCACAAGTTATGCACAACATAAACAGCGGCGCTGCGCGGCTTCAGACTAAAAAATTAAATACGACTGTACCAAAAGATAAAATCATCAATGACGATAAGACTTTGGAAGAGAAATGCGAAAATTATCTTGAAACCGAAAAGACTTCAGAAGAAGCTATGTCAAAACTTGATAAAATGAACATTTAATGTTTCAGTTTATATAACATATTTTGTAAATTATGTATATTAAATAAAATAATAGTTGAATTTTTTTTCTATGATTTATATGAAATAAATTGAAATATGTCCTGGGCAAATTACATCTTTTCTGGTTTTTATTCAGAGAAGATCAGCTATATATTTCAGAAGAATTTTTTGCATTATAGGTAAGTACTGATCTTACACGGTCTTTGTATAGAATAACTCTTTCCTTGGTATTTTAGAGCAGCATCCGATGAACAGGGAAAATGGCTGGAAGTAAAGTTTGTTTTCTTGGACCTACCTATTTAACATACTTCTTTGTTTTGGTGGAATCGGTAAATATGGCAGTATCATCAGCATAAATGACTAGATTAGCATTATGATGTTGAAGGTTACTGTTAATGCAGAGTTGGTGCAAATAACAACTTTTGCGTTGACTATAACTGAAAAACTGACTAGGTTGACAACGAATAGTAAAATAATAAATTATGTAGAAGTCTACTAATAATTTTTTAATAATAAGTTAACGAAATAAATTATGGCAATGGATTTTTACAGTACATAATAGTAAATTATAGTGTTAATCATACTTTAATTCACAAAAAGATTTATTCTGTAGGATCTTTCGTACAATTAACATTATTTGATCAATCACAGCTGTTTGTGTTAAAATTAAAATTTGAATTATTCAGGCGATTTTGCTTTCAAGATGTGTTGATTGTTGTATAGATTACCTCGACCAAAATAAAGTTGTGGTTCGGAGCATTCAACATTTTCCGGCCAATCACAATAGTTTGTTTCTGGATTAAAGTACAAACCTGCAGGACAGTCTTGTTCGATTTTATTTCCTAAAGTACATTTGTAAAATTTACTGCACTCATATTCGTGGGGTAAAAGTATGTCTTCTTCTGGATCTTCTTCGACACTTGGACAGGTATTTCCCCTATCGTCGACATTTTTCCATTCTTTAATTAAAGTAAAAGTGGAGGTACCAACCTTGCAATTAGCTTCACTTGGATAGTCACAATACTGCTTATCCTCATTAAAGTGTAAGTTATCTGGACATTTCATTAAGACTTTGTTTCCAAAGTTGCATTTATAAAACAAAGTACAATCAGTTTCATGAGGTAAAAGAATATCTATTCTAGGATCGTCTTCAACATTCGGACAAGAACCTGTCGAGTTAGTCGAATTTTCGCGACCCCAGTTAGGATCACATTTGGCAAATCTTGGCCAATCGCAATACCGTTTTGCAACATTGTAGTGCAATCCACTAGGACAAGGAATTAGTACTTTAACTCCAAAACTGCATTTATAAAACTTAGTACAATCACTTTCATGTGGTAACAAAATATCTTCTTTTGGATTTTCCGATACAATGGGACAGGAAGTAGCATTTAAATTAATTTTACAGTTTGCATTATTTGGCCAATCGCACATCCTCTTTTCTGCATTAAAATGTAAATTTTCTGAACATGACTGTTCCACTTTTTTACCAGATACACATTTATAAAATTTATTACAATCAGATTTATGTGGATATAAATTATTTTCTTCTTCGGCAGAACATGTTCCTTCTGAAGGACCTTCTCCAAGTTTGCATTTAGCATTTTGAGGCCAATCGCAATAACGTTTAATTGGATTGTAATGTAATCCATCCTGACAATCCATCAATACCTTTTTGCCGTAGCTACATTTATAAAATTTAGTACAATCGCTTTCGTGAGGAAAAAGAATGTCTTCTTCGGGATTTTCTGTTACCGATGGACATATGTTTTCTGAATTTATTGTACATTGAGCATTTTGAGGCAAATCACATACTTTTTCTTCTGCATTAAAATGTTGATTTTCTAAACAGGAATATTCCATTTTTTTACCAAATATACATTGGTAGAATTTATTGCAATCAGATTTATGTGGATATAGATTATTTTGTTCCTCGGCTGAACACCTTTCTTCTGAAGAGGGTTCTTCGCCAAGGCTGCAATTAGTATTTTCAGGCCAATCACAATAAAGTTTTTTTGGATTGTAATGTAATCCATTTGGACAATCCATTACTAACTTTTCTCCATTGCTGCATTGGTAAAATTTACTACAATCCGTTTTATGTGGATACAAATTACTTTCTTCTTCGATAGAACACCTTTCTTTTGAAGGACCTTCGCCAAGTTTGCATTTAGCATTTTGAGGCCAATCGCAATAACGTTTATTTGGGTTGTAATGTAATCCATCTGGACAATCCATCAGTACTTGTTTTCCATAGCTACATTTATAAAATTTAGTACAGTCGCTTTTGTGAGGGAAAAGAATGTCTTCTTCAGGATTTTCTGTTACCGGTGGGCATATGTTTTCTGAATTTGCTTCGCATTGAGCATTATGAGGCCAATCACACACTTTTTTTTCTGCATTAAAATGTAGATGTTCTGGACAGGAATATTCCATTTTTTTGCCAAATATACATTGGTAGAATTTGTTACAATCAGATTTATGGGGATATAAGTTGTTTTGTTCTTCGACCGAACATGTTTCTTCGCCGCCAAGATTGCAATTAGCATTTTGAGGCCAATCACATAAACTGGATTGTTTATTAAAATGTAAATATTCCGGGCAGGAGCGTTCAACTTTCTTTTTATAACTGCATTGGTAATATTTATTACAATCGGATTCATGGGGATATAATTGATTTTCTTCGTTAAGAGAACACGAGTTGGTTGAATTATCGTTACCAAGTCTGCACTTGGCATTGTGAGGCCAATCACAGTACCGCTTTTTTGGGTTATAATGCAATCCTTCGGGACAATCAAATTCTACTTTGTTGCCAAAACTACATTTGTAGAATTTGGTGCAGTCTGATTCGTGGGGTAGTAGAATGTCTTCTTCAGGATCTTCTTCTACTATGGGACATGTGTTGGAGTTTAATGTGCAATTAGCACTTTCCGGCCATTCACATCGTTTAGCTTTTACGCTAAAATGCAAATCTGATGGACAGGAATGTTCGTATTTAATTCCAAAAGAACATTGATAGAACTTAGAACAATCAGATTCGTGAGCCAGTAAGATGTTTTCTTCAGTTTCTCCGTGCACTACCGGACAAGTTACTTCATGACTTTGTACAGCACCTGAAATGAGTAGGTACAATAAAATAAAAAAAATGTTAATAAAATAATCATTTGAAAAATATGTAAAACAAGGACGGCGTAATGGCGACGGCGAAACCTAAGGTTAAGGGGTATACATTGGTCGCCGGGGGGACCTTGCATGATTATATTATGTATTTAAAAAAAAAGGTATGGATTTTTAATAATTGTAATTATGTTCTTGTTTCTTAATTAATATTGACTATGTATGGATTGTTGCTAGGTGCTGATCTGCTTGATTTCGACACACTTCTAATTATTTATGTCAGGCACCCCAATTTGCTACCACGAGTATATTTAATTGTATTTTTCTTGTATATAAATAAACTACTTAAAATTATTGATTGGTTCGATGAGATAATCAAGTTTAAAGTTTACGAATAAGAAGTATTGAGATAAAATACTTTTTAATTTAATTAATATAGTTAAAGATTTTTATTATTGTTATTCGTATGGTTTCAAAATACTAGATGAACATAATCTCTGGGAGACACTTTCAGAAGAGGTTCAGTGGCCTGGCTGTTGACATTTCCTCTCTACAGGCGTAATGCAAAAAAATTACCCAAGTTTTGTTGCCTCTTAACGTCTCAACCGTTCATTTAAGACAAAATTTCTCTCAGAAGTGGTTCGCCTTCGTCGTTTTACCGTCGGCCGTTTCGCCGTCGCCGTTGATACATTCCGCCGTCGGAAATTTAGTATTGAATGCTCATTTTGACATTAAAAAATAAATACCAAATTTTTGGTTTGAGAAAAAATTGTTTTTTCATACAAAGCTTCATTTAATCTGAATGATGCAATTACATTATCAATAAACATATAAAAAAATAAAATTGTCTAAACTTGAACTTGAATAGTTTTACTTGAATTGTGAAATAAAAAACTATTGCAAATATTAAACAATCCCTGAATATTTACTTTAAGATTTTTAGATAAGATACGAGATTGTTGTACAGTGGCGTAACAACGGGGTGTTTTGAGTGTTCAGAAAACACGAGGCCCCCAGAACCAATTAGTCACGAAGGGGCCCCTATAAGCTACTTACATACTTTTTTTTTTAAATACTCGTAGAACATACATACAGTGACTAACGAAAAGTTTCGCACCGTCCTATGTTATCAATGTAAATTGAACATTTTGAAGCTGGTTTTTGTCATACAAAAATCAATTTTACAACAAAACTTTTTAGACATTTTTTGTTGCAAATTTCAACAAAGCTCAATCAATATTTGAAGTTATAATATTGAATAAATGCCTTCATACATGTGATAACTTAAAAGCATTTTAGTTCTGAAAAGTGTTTAGTGCATTTTTTGGGTTTTCTAAAATATTGATATGGTTGAATAAATACATTTTTAACCTCAGGCTTGAAAAGAAAGGGAAGTCTGATGAGTTTGAAGCTAAACTTGAACTAACTGAAATTTAGCTATCTACTTCTATTACGATTTCTGCTATCGATTAACGGCCTTTTATTCCCCGACAGTGGCGGGGAAAACCAAAAAGTCTAATTTATTAAAAAACAAAATATTTTCATATTTAATAAATTTTTATTTTGTTTCCCCCCTATGGTAATTGTCTAGATCCGCTACTGCGCCACGGGGATGCAAAATTACAATTATTTGTGTGCACAGCGACCGAATCAGTTTTTTCTTATATTTATCTTCAAACCACCTTAAATTTTAAATTTAAGTTTAAAGGCACAAAACAATAATAATAATAATAAAAATAATAATGGTTGTAAACCGGGAGGTCTGGGGGGTATGGAATACCCTTCAGTGCACAATTTCTTTTTATTCGGGAATAATTCAGTAGCCAATGCGTAGGATATTTTATATTTCCCAAATAAAGGCAGCTATTGCTGAAAAATAACCAAAATAGTAAAAAATTTTAAAAAGTATTTTCGAATCTTACCATTATCTGTCTACCACTAACGCGCATAAATTGATTAATGAAATTGTATGCTGCCATGATCGATTATTTACAGGTTTGTTAAGTGCATGGGCTCAGAGATTTACTCACTTCAAAAATTCAAGTCACGTGACGCTTTTAGGTTACATACTACCTAGTAGATATTTTTAATTAAAATATCTCGCGATTTCATTCATGCGCGTCAGTAGTAGACAGATAATGGACAAGGTTTGGATGTACTCAAGACATTACGAATTTCACTTTTATCCTATATACCATTGGAAAGAAAACAAATATTGGTTAAAAGTCAAAAATCGCATCCCTACTAGTAAGCCATCCGGTCGGCCATGGCTTAGGAATGGGAGCTGCTGCTTTACGTGCAATCCGACCCATGGAGGAGCTGTGGTG
Organism: Cantharis nigra; assembly: GCA_958510845.1. NCBI lineage: Eukaryota > Metazoa > Arthropoda > Insecta > Coleoptera > Cantharidae > Cantharis > Cantharis nigra. The sequence goes on along the minus strand of OY294030.1, from coordinate 42,691,290 downwards.
GAACACGAGTACTAATTGTTGCTGCACCCCCCTTAAGGATCCCCCGTAGACTTGTGTTAAATATATACACGGGCCTCAAGCAAAGTTTTTACGCCACTGTTGTTGTAATATGTAGTCAGGGCCCCCGCTACCATATGTGCAAAGTATCCAATGCACACGGGCGCCAAAACCCAGGGTCCAACAAAAAAATTGAAAAAAAATTTGCAAGAAAAACAAAAAACAAAAATTAATTTTAAAATAAAAGTTGAGAAAAAAAAAATAGCCCTTACGGGGGCCTTGTATGTAGTTAAATATGAATTACATTGATTCCTGCTACTTCATATTTAACATAAATTCAAATAGTTATTGCAATTTATTTTTTTCCTTCTATAAAATTATGCAAAAATAAAAAAAAAATTCTGCAGTAGTTATTTTAACTTACCTATTTTCCCAAAGTTAACTGAGCCAACGATGGCAAATAAAATGATAGTTCCTTTGGTGCCTACAAAATAAATTTTGGATTAGATACTAATATTAATTTTAACATAATTATAATCATAGTCGAATCTATCTTTTGGTGTAGGGTGCAGCTGATTAAAAAAAAAGAATTTGTCTAACAAATCGGTTTAGCTTAAGGAAAAAATGTTTAAAATTTAGTTTTGGGATAATAGAGCATGAAAACCTTATCTGGGGACATAAAAAGCTAACCCATTGAATCCAAAATTACATCTCTAATTTCCGAGTTGCTACAGCAGGAAGACAATTAACGCGTATGACCCTCAGTTAACTTTTCAGTTGAATTAGAATAAATCCGTTTTATTATATTAGTAAGTTATTTTCATAATTAATTAGTAATTATGACACTGTTGTGTTGCAGAATTATTTTTGATATTATAATTAAATTAAAAATAATATAAAGAAAAAATAATAAAAGAAAATATTGAAAACATACCTAACATTTTATTGTCGATGTTGCTTTAATCAATAATTATTATAACTAATTGAAATTTTGTTTTTCATTCAGAGAATTAAATAGCATTTCTTATCTTACCTGTAAAATTTATCTATTAATTAATAAGCGATAATGTTAAATTAAAAACTTGCAAATTTTATTGCATCAAACAGTTTGTAAGCAATACTATACTCATTTTCTGCATACTTCAACGAACCGGAGTTTCCAAGTTTCAAACTGGAGTTTGCTAGCTAGCCGAAAGTTAGCTTCTTCAAAATTGTATTTATTTAACTAAGTATTCAACGTCTAATTTTTTGGCAAATATGCCGGGTTATTACAAAGTATAAAGCCTGTTGGTTTATATCAACTTCCCTAACTTATTTGCAAGTTCGTCAGAGTCGAAATGATTTTCCTTAAACTTTCAATTTTGCAATTAACTATTTCAAGGTTAAAAAACAAAAATAATTTTCCGGACGAACAATATTAATCATACGAGTATCTGATTTGGCATTTAAGTGGTATTTGTGCGTGGAACTACACGGAAATGAATTAAAAATTTTTGTTTTTTATTTTTGTTTTTCAATCACTTTTAGGTGAATTTGCTTGTATATTTTTTATTTACCTTTTTAACCAGTTTCGCTTTTATAGCATCATCAGGTAATTTATAGCGAAAATTGTCCTAATGAATAATATATTTTAATTGTTTTTATTTATTTTTCATTTGTTCCTAAAAAAATTAATTAGTTAGTCTTTTAAGACCCATAAATTTTGAGTTCTGGCTATTACAGGAATATTTTTAATAATTGAAGCAACTCGAAGATCCCGCCTTTATCTGTAATTTTTGAGTTGGAGCCTCTTCAGGGATGAAGTGCAAAAACATAAACCTGTTCTGTAGGTTAGAGAAAGTTTAAGTTATTTTTTTGCAAAACCATCGTTACAAGGGAGATCTGTGCGAAGACATGTATGTGTTCTGTATGTTAAAGTAATTATTATTCAGGATTATTAAATTATTTAAATATTATTCCAAGGGGATTACCCCAATTCTTTTGTGACAAAAATAAATAAATAATAAAAACTGGCGAAACCAGTTTTTTTCCTATTACATAGCTCTAAACATTTTATTTAAGTCGCAAAAAAATTGGCGCAATCCGGGGGGTCTGGGGGAAGGCAGAGGAGAGTCTCCAAGCCCACAGTGGGTGCCATTCGCATTACTGCTATTCTGGATTTTAGGTAAAATCTAAATAAAACTAAATCAGGCCTATTGTACTACCTCCGATGCAGCGGCTTTCCGTCCTGTCACTCCTGCTTCTAGGGTGAATTTGTTCGAGACAGCTGCATTGGAATTTACTACTATTTATGGTCCCGGGCCCCTAAGCATTGCTTGCTTTCGCTTATCGATACCACCGCCACTGTTGGTCGCGTCGTATACACTGCTGCGATCTAAAACCCAACATAGATCTATGGGCTGTGGGGAAGGCAACGGGAAAACACCCTACTAATTGAAATTCCCAAGAACGTCATCTTGGCTTCAGTTAATTCCTCTGCAAAGAGGAAAACGAAGAAGATGTACAGACATATGTCTGATCTGTCAGTTCCTGTTACGTTTGGCAATATGGTAAACTTCCTATCAAACACATATTTTGCAGAAATTCTGTCGGAATCTAGGTCCAATCTAAGTCTGAGTCTAAAGACCCCATGGTCGCAGCTCCTACCGTCTACTCCTCCACATCGAGATCCAGCAGAAGAAGGCAGAGGAGAGTCTCCAAGCCCATAGTGGGTGCCATTCGCATTACTGCTATTATTGCCAGGCAGATCGATCTCTGCAGCCGATATAGAGAAAACCGGGGGAAAATCTCCTGACAAAAATATGTACACCACATCTCCTTTTCCTTAAAACCTCCCAATATATCCTAATTATAATTATAAAAATAATTATAATTGGTTTGCTTTGATATGGTTCTGATATCTGCAACATCTCACCCACATCTCCCCTACACCTCCTTCACATCTCCTCTATATCTCCCACATCTTCCTCACATTTCCCACAAATCTCCCCATATCTTCTCACATCTCCCCATATCTCCCCACATCTCCCCACATCTCTTCACATCTCCTCACATCTCCCTCACATATCAGCACATCTCCCACACATTTCTTGCCCCGTGTACACCAAATCTCCCCGGTGATTTAGCCACCAGACGAGTGGCAGTGTAGAGCTAGAGAGCGATCTTAGGGAAAAGACCTCACGATCTTCTTGCTCTTCGACAATCTCAATTGGATGTTTTAAAAAAAATAATTAAAACTTACCTATAGATTATAGTATGTAAAATTATTGAAATTAGATAGATTGGTTCATTTCTAAGTGCACCGATAGCCATTTGACTGAATAATGAATACTGATTAGGCAAAGGATCCGGAACGGCAGGCGTAGAAAAATAAAACGCTGGAACATTACAAAAAGAATATACAGGATGAGAAACCATTTTATGCAATTATTTAAGAATAAGTTTGGAGTATTACAATGTAATACATAGGTACTTACATAATATACAATACGAGTAACGCCAACATTTAATTTATGTGACTTAGTTAGTTGGAATAATATGTGAGTGAAGTTAGCCCCCTTCCTTTTATCGAAAACAATTTTTTTTGTATTGTGTTGTTTAGCTAACAGCCCCGGGCTTTACTTGGGAAAATTCCCGGGACAAGACCTTGCTATGTAGACCTCGGAACTGTTTACTCGAGTATAGCACAAAAAGTCGAAAAAAAAGAGTTTCGGGTGGAATCTCGTTAATCCATTCATGTGCGTTAATGTGGGGCAATACTCGCAAAAAGTCTTGACTAACCCCCACCACGTTTGAGTGCAATACTAACTTGTATTGGATTGCATCGTAAAACTTTTTTTAGTATGTGAAGCATTAAATTAAAAATTTCGAAATACCATGTTTTGCGCTGGTCCCCCTTTTTCAAAAATTTTGAAATTTTATTATCGTAAATCGAAAAACAAAATATCAAATTAAATAACATGATATTTTTGACATATTTTGGTTATTTACTAAATTTTTGCAGATAGCTCAGTTTCAGTGCATCTCAGGCGCAATTTTAACATTGCCTAAGCCCTAAAGGGTAGGAAAAATTTTAAATGCTTATAAAAATCAGTGTAATTTGGAAAGCAATATCCCTAAAACTTACTACTGCTAATGATGAAAACGTGGAATTTTTGGATGAGCGCTGGAAATTGTCGAGCGAGGCGAAGCCGAGTTCGGCACCTACGAAAAAAAAGATTTTCATTAAAAATCAAACGAACTTCTTAAACAAGCACTTACTATCTGACAAATTTTTTAAAAAATTTTCTCGTTTTTATCCTAAAGTTTATTTGAAATAATTTTATCATGATTAAATTAAGCCTAAAATCTCTCTAGCTTATCCCCTAATGTAAAGAGCTATAATTGCTAATGTGATCAGTGGCGTAACTACCGGTGTTCGATGTCGGAAAAAGTAAAATATATTTTTTTATTACTTAAATATAATATGTAGGTGAATTAACAACCGAGGAAAAATATCCATTAAAAATAGTTTCATTTATTACCCATTGGAGGGTCCAGTTTGACTCTGAAATAACGCAGGCTCATAGCTGCATTGCAACGCCACTGAATGGGATTTATACAATACATCGAATAAATTTTAGGAAGGAAGATAGCTGGTGAAAAGGGCGAATTTGTGCGTTTTTAGCTAGCAAAATAGCGTGCATTTAGCTAGCAAAACAACGTGTATTTAGCTAATAAAATAGGGTGGATTTAGCTAGATTTTAGCTATCTAGCTAAAAAGCGTGTTTTAGGTAAGTTTTAGCTAGCTAAATTGCGTGATTTTAGTTAACAAAATGGCGTGGATTTAGCTAGATTTTAACTAGCTAGTAAAAAGTGCGAATTTTTGCGTGTTTGTAGCCAGCAAATTAGCGTGTATTTAGCTAACAAAATAGGGTGGATTTAGCTAGATTTTAGCTAGCTAGATTTTAACTAGCTAAATAGCGTGTTTTAGTTAACCAAATAGCGTGTTTTTTGCTAGATTTCAGCTAGCTACATAGCTCTTTGTTAGCTAGGTTTTAGCTAGCTAAATAGCATCTATTTAGCTAGCTAGCGTGTAGATGCTAAATAGATGCTATTTAACTAGCTAAAACACGCTATTTAGCTGTCTTGCAGCAAGTAAATTGCTTTTAAATAGCTAGCAATTTGCTTAAAAATAGTGCGCCATTTTGCTGGCTGCCGCAGCGGTGGTGCTGCTAAATATAGCTAATTAGCTGCTATTCAGCTGTTTTTTAGCATCCGAATTGTACTTGGGGAATATTTAATCTGTTTTAAGTGAAAATTTTCTTTTGCAATTTCAATTATATGATCAAGCTAAATTAATTTTTGAGTGCAGTGGTTTAGAAAAGAATTAGAAGTTTCGCGGAAGTCCAGACAAACTAAAAATTAAAAATTAAAGATAAAATTATATTTTAAAATTGATGACGTATAAAGACAGGTCTTAAGTTTTTCTAATAATTTATATCAAATTTTATTTATATCTAGTAGGTACTCAAGTGAGATCGATAAAATTTTTAATTTCAAGTAAATTTTGCGTAAATCCCTATGACTCACATATTAAGCATTTGCAAAATCTTCAAACGCATTATAGATAGATATCTCAGTAGATACATAGGAGTATGCACATAATTTTGAGATTTCATGGTTCATTTAACCAGAAAGAAAAATTGATAAAGCAAAATTCTCTTAGCAGCTTGATTTTATTTACATAGGGGAGAAAAGAGTAAGTTGCCGATACTAAGCAAAATTTATTTCTTATATTTCTGCTTTATTTACCTTTACATTAAAAGGTACAAAAAGTATATAAAAAAAAATTAAAACGCAAATTCAAAAATATAGTCATAGTACCCAAGGGTAGTAGCGAACTTATGTGGGTGATTTAATAAAGTATTTAACGTAAATGATTACAGCAACATTTTAACATTAAGAATGTAAGTAAACAAGTAGATGACTTGCCGTATTATCCACATTACATTGTCCATTAATTATACAATTAGATCTTTTTATTTCAAGGGCTAACACAATAATTTATTGTCACATACCTTGCACTATTATAATAACAGACAAAAATCAAATTGAAATTTTTTCTTACCCCATTTGACAAGTGACCCTTCTCTCCCTTATTACTTTTAAAATTATCCCCTTCAGTGAACGTAACCCTCTGTCGATAAGATTTTTCTGTAAATTAATGCATTATTGATTGGAATCTATTTGTTAAATTACAATAATAAATATCAGGTTACAGAACATAGATGGGAAAGAGGAAACTAGAGACTTGTGACACCTGAAATTGCTATCTTTTTACGCAAAGAAAAATTTATCGATGGTTTTTAAATTTAAATAAAAAAAATTTGTTTTTTTTCAAAATATTTCTGCTTACGTAGGTTGTAAGGAATTATCAGTTTTGGTGTTATTTATGGCCCAGGCAAAAAAGTCAGAGGTGAAAAGTTACAAAGTGTAATACCAATTTCAATTATTTAAGTTTACGATAAGTAGGAAACTTTTGTTGAAAAAATGTAGGCGATTTGTTCGTTGTCTAAAGCAATCTAAACTCTAATATGGTTTAGAATTAATATACCCGTAGGATTACGGCTACCTTATATCGCATCAAAACTTATCTTATCCAATAGAGTAATTTGAATTCAAAAATAATTTTAATAAATATTTTGTTGTCACAAACGCATAGTTTTGGAATTTTATGCGTGCCACTCTTTTGAATAGCTGATTCGATTTTTATTGCCTTTAGTGTTGTAAAATGACGGTTCGTATAAAAGAGCAATCAAATTTAGAGCCTTAGACTTTTGGTCTATAAAGGAAAACTGATATCTGATGGCCTAGTTAAGCATCCTGTTGGTGCGATATTAATTTAATTAATACAATTAAAAGTTCGACGTATCAAATTGCGATTAATTTTTTAATACATTTTCGAAAACACTTTAGGAATTCTTTGATGATAACACAAAATATTAGCTATCCTGGCAAAAACTCAAAACCTTTTCAGTTATTGTTACACTAAATTGCGTTACATCAAGAAAGCCTAGAGTATTTCTAGCAGCTTTTGTAGTTTTCAAGAACTTTCATTAAATTAACTTTGTTATAAAATTATGTTATTAAAATAAAAATTAGTCCGTTAGCTACCATTAGAAAGAATACGAAAAGTTTTCTTAAATTGCTGATAATTAGAGTAAGATTTTGTATTTTAATAAAAATTAAAATAAAAACTTACATTATCACGATCAATTTGTAACATCCAATAAATCAATCAATTAATGAAAATACTTGACAGTAACCTAATGTAATTATTAATTAATCATTTCTTATCGAAATTAAATAAAAGATTAGAATATAACATACTAAAAATACATTTTTTCAAATGTTAATTAAATTAATTAAGTTAGATAAAATAAAAAGAAATTTAAAAACCAATTTAGGATCAATCTAATTGATCCAGATCATTGAAATGATAAATTTATCAAAAGCACCAAATAATTTAAATTTTATATCTAAATACTTAACCCGAACATTATTGTCAGCCATTTGAAAATCTATTATTCTAATCTTGCATGCCATCCCAACAACGTAAATTATGTAATTTTAATTTTTCCTTACTACAGGAATGCGGGTACTCGTATAAGGTTCAAATTGAATTTGTATTGATACTTTGGAATTATAGTAAAATGAAAATAAATTTACTGGGTTCAATTGTTACATATCAAAGTTCAGAACCAGAGTTTATCTGGATGTCGTAGGCGTGACAGAAAACACTTGTTTATAAATGAAAAATGTATTTAAATATGATTTTTACAATTTGTTTGGAAAATTTTCCCACCAACCTGCTTTCAGAAATTATATTATGCACAAAGTACCTGAGGAATAAAACCATAATGATGAGATACTATCCATTACGATTTTTATGGTTTTATAGTTTTATTCCTGTTAAGAAAATTATTTATATCATTTAAGAGGATTAAGAAAAAAATATTTATGGTTATTCTTTTCTCTTTATATCAATCAACATTTATAAATTAATTATTCGTCTATAAAATTGTTGAAATTCTTCAGGTGAAACATTAAAACAATTCTGCATTGAGGTAAATTGAAAAATTTTAAATTTGCAATTTTCTAATTTTGTGTTATTTCTAAAAAATGTTTATTAGCAAAAGTACATCAGGTTATTCAAATTATTATGTAGTTATCTTTAATAGGTTTTTTAAAAGTTTAGTTTTTCAATTCAGTATTGGAGATGTTGTAGATTTAGTTACTTCAAGTTTTTAATATACAAAATATTTTTTCGCGAAAGTAAACCTATTTTATCCTAGTTTCCGCAAAGTTTACGTATACGAAGATCGAGGGCTACACACACGTTATAACCAAAGTGTTAGCTATTTTGAATGTAAATTTAGATTTCTTTCAGATTGCTTTGATTACACCTTGTATTATTTATATCTTGAGTTCGGAAAGCATTTCCTTTTATTAACATAGTGCGATAATAGGTAAATCGTGTAAGGAATTTTAAACTAAAAACCAGATTTGTAGTAAATAAATCTGATACATTAGGCAATGAACATGAATGAGCTTTTAAGATATATTACCCTACAATAATGTAGTATAATTTGTAAGTTTCTTCTACAGTTCTACAGTGATTATGTTATGTTCAATGCACAAAGCGTAGTTTGGTATTTTATCCTGGAACACAATAATAATTATAATATAAAGTGGTTACGTCAGTTAATTAACTGCAAAAATTGAGCTTTTTCCTATAAACTTTTGGATAATAGATAGAGGACAATTTTCTAAGCATTTTATAAACAATAATACAATTTTGCGGATTATCCATTAATTTTCGAGAAAACGGGATTTGAAAATAACGGGCTTTCTGTTGACGGTATGTGCGTTCTGATATAGTCCTAGTCTCCTAGTGATATTGGGGGACGTCCATTAATTACGTGAGGTGAATTTGGCGATTTTTAGACTCCCTCGCCCCCCTAAGTGAGATATCGTGATATTTGCTTCGATCCTATCCCCCCTCCTAATCTCACGTAGAATTTTTTAAATATGTACTTTTAGTATAAATACGAATCTGTACTTGATTGCATTACATTTATTTAGAAAAAACATAATTTGCTTAATTATTTTTATTTAGGACTAGTTAAGACAAAAACATTAAGTGATATTTCCCGAAACTCCCCGTAACCCCCACGTGAGATTGGATGATATTTTGCTCGACCTCTCCTCCTCCTAAACGCCTCACGTAGTTAATGGACGCTCCCTCACATCTGGTTTTTTTCAATAATGTGAAAATGTGACTGCGCTATTCTAATTTACTCATCAATTTGCATAAGAAAACACAAAAAGTTTAGCTAAATTCAAACTTTCACTTTTTGGGGTCAAAAGTCACAAAATGGTGACCATTCGTTTTTTTCAAAAATTTTAAAAAATTTAGGAAACTTTCTTATTACTTAAATCGAAGTACTTAGATAACTACTACTGGATACAGCCGTCAGAAACTCGCGGAATCAATCGAAACTGTGTAAAATCGCGAAACAAATGGAGGGCAAATTGACCCCTTATGTGTTACGTTTAAAGCCAAATAAAATAAAAAATATAATACTTACGAGAAATCTGACTGCGCCATTCGAATTTTCTGATCAAAATACGTAAGAAACAGTGAAAGAAGCTGCCGAATTACACTTTTCAATTTTTGGGGTCAAAAAACAGCAAAGGGGTTAACCTTACCTTTTTTCAAAAATCTTAATAAATTTAGGTGGCCTTTTTATTACTTAAATCGACGTACTTAGAAGCCTACAGCTGGATACAGCCGTCAGAACCTCGCGGAATCAATCGAAACTGTGTAAAATCGCGAAACAAATGGAGGGCAAATTGACCCTTTATGTGTTACGTTTAAAGCCAAATAAAATGAAAAATATCATACTTACGAGAAATCTGACTGCGCCATTCGAATTTTCTGATCAAAATACGTAAGAAACAGTGAAAGAAGCTGCCGAATTCCACTTTTCAATTTTTGGGGTCAAAAAACTCCAAAGGGGTTAACCTTACGTTTTTTTCAAAAATCTAAAAAAATTTAGGTGGCCTTTTTATTACTTAAATCGACGTACTTAGATGCCTACTGCTGGATACAGCCCTCAGAAACTCGCGGAATCAATCGAAACTGTGTAAAATCGCGAAACAAATGCACGGCAAATTGACCCCTTATTTGTTATGTTTAAAGCTAACTAAAACAAAAAATATCATCCTTACAAGAAATCTGACTGCGCCATTCGAATTTTCTGATCAAAATACGTAAGAAACAGTGATGGAAGCTGCCGAATTCCACTTTTCATTTTTTGGGGTCAAAAAACACCAAATGGGTTAACCTTACGTTTTTTTCAAAAATCTTAAAAAATTTAGGTGGCCTTTTTATTACTTAAATCGACGTACTTAGAAGCCTACAGCTGGATACAGCCGTCAGGACCTCGCGGAATCAATCGAAACTGTGTAAAATCGCAAAACAAATGGAGGGCAAATTGACCCCATTTGTGTTACGTTTAAAGCTAAATAAAATAAAAAATATCATACTTACGAGAAATCTGACTGCGCCATTCGAATTTTCTGATCAAAATACGTAAGAAACAGTGAAAGAAGCTGCCGAATTCCTTTTTTCATTTTTTGGGGCCAAAAAACACCAAAGGGGTTAACCTTACCTTTTTTCAAAAATCTTAATAAATTTAGGTGGCCTTTTTATTACTTAAATCGACGTACTTAGATGCCTACTGCTGGATACAGCCATCAGAAACTCGCGGAATCAATCGAAACTGTGTAAAATCGCAAAACAAATGAACGGCAAATTGACCCGTTATGTGTTATGTTTAAAGCCAAATAAAATAAAAAATATCACACTTACGAGAAATCTGACTGCGCCATTCGAATTTTCTGATCAAACTACGTAAGAAACAGTGAAAGAAGCTGCCGAATTCCACTTTTCATTTTTTGGGGTCAAAAAACACCAAAGGGGTTTACGTTTTTTTCAAAAATCTTCAAAAATTTAGGTGGCCTTTTTAATACTTAAATCGACGTACTTAGAAGCCTACAGCTGGATACAGCCGTCAGAACCTCGCGGAATCAATCGAAACTGTGTAAAATCGCGAAACAAATGGAAGGCAAAATGACCCCTTATGTGTTACGTTTAAAGCCAAATAAAATAAAAAATATCATACTTACGAGAAATCTGACTGCGCCATTCGAATTTTCTGATCAAAATACGTAAGAAACAGTGAAAGAAGCTGCCGAATTCCACTTTTCATTTTTTGGGGTCAAAAAACACCAAAGGGGTTAACCTTACGTTTTTTTCAAAAATCTTAAAAAATTTAGGTGGCATTTTCATTACTTAAATCGACGTAGTTAGATGCATACTGCTGCATACAGCCCTCAGAAACTCGCGGAATCCATCAAAACTGTGTAAAATCGCGAAACAAATGGAGGGCAAATTGACCCCTTATGTGTTACGTTTAAAGCCAAATAAAATAAAAAATATCATATTTACGAGAAATCTGACTGCGCCATTCGAATTTTCTGATCAAAATACGTAAGAAACAGTGAAAGAAGCTGCCGAATTCCACTTTTCAATTTTTGGGGTCAAAAAACTCCAAAGGGGTTAACCTTACGTTTTTTTCAAAAATCTAAAAAAATTTAGGTGGCCTTTTTATTACTTAAATCGACGTACTTAGATGCCTACTGCTGGATACAGCCCTCAGAAACTCGCGGAATCAATCGAAACTGTGTAAAATCGCGAAACAAATGCACTGCAAATTGACCCCTTATCTGTTATGTTTAAAGCTAACTAAAACAAAAAATATCATCCTTACAAGAAATCTGACTGCGCCATTCGAATTTTCTGATCAAAATACGTAAGAAACAGTGATGGAAGCTGCCGAATTCCACTTTTCATTTTTTGGGGTCAAAAAACACCAAATGGGTTAACCTTACGTTTTTTTCAAAAATCTTAAAAAATTTAGGTGGCCTTTTTATTACTTAAATCGACGTACTTAGAAGCCTACAGCTGGATACAGCCGTCAGGACCTCGCGGAATCAATCGAAACTGTATAAAATCGCAAAACAAATGGAGGGCAAATTGACCCCTTATGTGTTACGTTTAAAGCTAAATAAAATAAAAAATATCATACTTACGAGAAATCTGACTGCGCCATTCGAATTTTCTGATCAAAATACGTAAGAAACAGTGAAAGAAGCTGCCGAATTCCACTTTTCATTTTTTGGGGTCAAAAAACACCAAAGGGGTTAACCTTACGTTTTTTTCAAAAATCTTAAAAAATTTAGGTGGCCTTTTTAATACTTAAATCGACGTACTTAGAAGCCTACAGCTGGATACAGCCGGAAGAACCTCGCGGAATCAATCGAAACTGTGTAAAATCGCGAAACAAATGGAGGGCAAATTGACCCTTTATGTGTTACGTTTAAAGCCAAATAAAATGAAAAATATCATACTTACGAGAAATCTGACTGCGCCATTCGAATTTTCTGATCAAAATACGTAAGAAACAGTGAAAGAAGCTGCCGAATTCCACTTTTCAATTTTTGGGGTCAAAAAACTCCAAAGGGGTTAACCTTACGTTTTTTTCAAAAATCTTAAAAAATTTAGGTGGTCTTTTTACTACTTAAATCGACGTACTTAGAAGCCTACAGCTGGATACAGCCGTCAGAAACTCGCGGAATCAATCGAAACTGTGTAAAATCGCGAAACAAATGGAGGGCAAATTGACCCCTTATGTGTTACGTTTAAAGCCAAATAAAATAAAAAATATCATACTTACGAGAAATCTGACTGCGCCATTCGAATTTTCTGATCAAAATACGTAAGAAACAGTGAAAGAAGCTGCCGAATTCCACTTTTCATTTTTTGGGGTCAAAAAACAACAAAGGGGTTAACCTTACGTTTTTTTCAAAAATCTTCAAAATTTAGGTGGCCTTTTTAATACTTAAATCGACGTACTTAGAAGCCTACAGCTGGATACAGCCGTCAGAACCTCGCGGAATCAATCGAAACTGTGTAAAATCGCGAAACAAATGGAGGGCAAATTGACCCTTTATGTGTTACGTTTAAAGCCAAATAAAATGAAAAATATCATACTTACGAGAAATCTGACTGCGCCATTCGAATTTTCTGATCAAAATACGTAAGAAACAGTGAAAGAAGCTGCCGAATTCCACTTTTCATTTTTTGGGGTCAAAAAACACCAAAGGGGTTAACCTTACGTTTTTTTCAAAAATCTTAAAAAATTTAGGTGGCATTTTCATTACTTAAATCGACGTAGTTAGATGCCTACTGCTGCATACAGCCCTCAGAAACTCGCGGAATCCATGAAAACTGTTTAAAATCGCGAAACAAATGGAGGGCAAATTGACCCCTTATGTGTTACGTTTAAAGCCAAATTAAATAAAAAATATCATATTTACGAGAAATCTGACTGCGCCATTCGAATTTTCTGATCAAAATACGTACGAAACAGTGAAAGAAGCTGCCGAATTCCACTTTTCAATTTTTGGGGTCAAAAAACTCCAAAGGGGTTAACCTTACGTTTTTTTCAAAAATCTAAAAAAATTTAGGTGGCCTTTTTATTACTTAAATCGACGTACTTAGATGCCTACTGCTGGATACAGCCCTCAGAAACTCGCGGAATCAATCGAAACTGTGTAAAATCGCGAAACAAATGCACAACAAATTGACCCCTTATCTGTTATGTTTAAAGCTAACTAAAACAAAAAATATCATCCTTACAAGAAATCTGACTGCGCCATTCGAATTTTCTGATCAAAATACGTAAGAAACAGTGATGGAAGCTGCCGAATTCCACTTTTCATTTTTTGGGGTCAAAAAACACCAAAGGGGTTAACCTTACGTTTTTTTCAAAAATCTTCAAAAATTTAGGTGGCCTTTTTAATACTTAAATCGACGTACTTAGAAGCGTACAGCTGGATACAGCCGTCAGAACCTCGCGGAATCAATCGAAACTGTGTAAAATCGCGAAACAAATGGACGGCAAATTGACCCCTTATGTGTTACGTTTAAAGCCAAATAAAATAAAAAATATCATACTTACGAGAAATCTGACTGCGCCATTCGAATTTTCTGATCAAAATACGTAAGAAACAGTGAAAGAAGCTGCCGAATTCCACTTTTCAATTATTGGGGTCAAAAAACTCCAAAGGGGTTAACCTTACGTTTTTTTCAAAAATCTTAAAAAATTTAGGTGGTCTTTTTACTACTTAAATCGACGTACTTAGAAGCCTACAGCTGGATACAGCCGTCAGAAACTCGCGGAATCAATCGAAACTGTGTAAAATCGCGAAACAAATGGAGGGCAAATTGACCCCTTATGTGTTACATTTAAAGCCAAATAAAATAAAAAATATCATACTTACGAGAAATCTGACTGCGCCATTCGAATTTTCTGATCAAAATACGTAAGAAACAGTGAAAGAAGCTGCCGAATTCCACTTTTCATTTTTTGGGGTCAAAAAACACCAAAGGGGTTAACCTTACGTTTTTTTCAAAAATCTTAAAAAATTTAGGTGGCATTTTCATTACTTAAATCGACGTAGTTAGATGCCTACTGCTGCATACAGCCCTCAGAAACTCGCGGAATCCATGAAAACTGTTTAAAATCGCGAAACAAATGGAGGGCAAATTGACCCCTTATGTGTTACGTTTAAAGCCAAATAAAATAAAAAATATCATATTTACGAGAAATCTGACTGCGCCATTCGAATTTTCTGATCAAAATACGTAAGAAACAGTGAAAGAAGCTGCCGAATTCCACTTTTCAATTTTTGGGGTCAAAAAACTCCAAAGGGGTTAACCTTACGTTTTTTTCAAAAATCTAAAAAAATTTAGGTGGCCTTTTTATTACTTAAATCGACGTACTTAGATGCCTACTGCTGGATACAGCCCTCAGAAACTCGCGGAATCAATCGAAACTGTGTAAAATCGCGAAACAAATGCACGGCAAATTGACCCCTTATCTGTTATGTTTAAAGCTAACTAAAACAAAAAATATCATCCTTACCAGAAATCTGACTGCGCCATTCGAATTTTCTGATCAAAATACGTAAGAAACAGTGATGGAAGCTGCCGAATTCCACTTTTCATTTTTTGGGGTCAAAAAACACCAAAGGGGTTAACCTTACGTTTTTTTCAAAAATCTTCAAAAATTTAGGTGGGCTTTTTAATACTTAAATCGACGTACTTAGAAGTTTACAGCTGGTTACAGCCGTCAGAACCTCGCGGAATCAATCGAAACTGTGTAAAATCGCGAAACAAATGGAGGGCAAATTGACCCCTTATGTGTTACGTTTAAAGCCAAATAAAATAAAAAATATCATACTTACGAGAAATCTGACTGCGCCATTCGAATTTTTTGATCAAAATACGTAAGAAGCAGTGAAAGAAGCTGCCGAATTCCTTTTTTCATTTTTTGGGGCCAAAAAACACCAAAGGGGTTAACCTTACCTTTTTTCAAAAATCTTAATAAATTTAGGTGGCCTTTTTATTACTTAAATCGACGTACTTAGATGCCTACTGCTGGATACAGCCATCAGAAACTCGCAGAATCAATCGAAACTGTGTAAAATCGCAAAACAAATGGAGGGCAAATTGACCCCTTATGTGTTACGTTTAAAGCCAAATAAAATAAAAAATATCATACTTACGAGAAATCTGACTGCGCCATTCGAATTTTCTGATCAAAATACGTAAGAAACAGTGAAAGAAGCTGCCGAATTCCTTTTTTCATTTTTTGGGGCCAAAAAACACCAAAGGGGTTAACCTTACCTTTTTTCAAAAATCTTAATAAATTTAGGTGGCCTTTTTATTACTTAAATCGACGTACTTAGATGCCTACTGCTGGATACAGCCATCAGAAACTCGCGGAATCAATCGAAACTGTGTAAAATCGCAAAACAAATGAACGGCAAATTGACCCGTTATGTGTTATGTTTAAAGCCAAATAAAATAAAAAATATCACACTTACGAGAAATCTGACTGCGCCATTCGAATTTTCTGATCAAACTACGTAAGAAACAGTGAAAGAAGCTGCCGAATTCCACTTTTCATTTTTTGGGGTCAAAAAACACCAAAGGGGTTAACCTTACGTTTTTTTCAAAAATCTTCAAAAATTTAGGTGGGCTTTTTAATACTTAAATCGACGTACTTAGAAGTCTACAGCTGGATACAGCCGTCAGAACCTCGCGGAATCAATCGAAACTGTGTAAAATCGCGAAACAAATGGATGGCAAATTGACCCCTTATGTGTTACGTTTAAAGCCAAATAAAATAAAAAATATCATACTTACGAGAAATCTGACTGCGCCATTCCAATTTTTTGATCAAAATACGTAAGAAACAGTGAAAGAAGCTGCCGAATTCCTTTTTTCATTTTTTGGGGCCAAAAAACACCAAAGGGGTTAACCTTACCTTTTTTCAAAATTCTTAATAAATTTAGGTGGCCTTTTTATTACTTAAATCGACGTACTTAGATGCCTACTGCTGGATACAGCCGTCAGAACCTCGCGGAATCAATCGAAACTGTGTAAAATCGCGAAACAAATGGAGGGCAAATTGACCCTTTATGTGTTACGTTTAAAGCCAAATAAAATAAAAAATATCATACTTACGAGAAATCTGACTGCGCCATTCGAATTTTCTGATCAAAATACGTAAGAAACAGTGAAAGAAGCTGCCGAATTCCACTTTTCATTTTTTGGGGTCAAAAAACACCAAAGGGGTTAACCTTACGTTTTTTTCAAAAATCTTCAAAAATTTAGGTGGCCTTTTTAATACTTAAATCGACGTACTTAGAAGCCTACAGCTGGATACAGCCGTCAGAACCTCGCGGAATCAATCGAAACTGTGTAAAATCGCGAAACAAATGGAGGGCAAATTGACCCTTTATGTGTTACGTTTAAAGCCAAATAAAATAAAAAATATCATACTTACGAGAAATCTGACTGCGCCATTCGAATTTTCTGATCAAAATACGTAAGAAACAGTGAAAGAAGCTGCCGAATTCCACTTTTCAATTTTTGGGGTCAAAAAACTCCAAAGGGGTTAATCTTACGTTTTTTTCAAAAATCTTAAAAAATTTAGGTGGTCTTTTTACTACTTAAATCGACGTACTTAGAAGCCTACAGCTGGATACAGCCGTCAGAAACTCGCGGAATCAATCGAAACTGTGTAAAATCGCGAAACAAATGGAGGGCAAATTGACCCCTTATGTGTTACGTTTAAAGCCAAATAAAATAAAAAATATCATACTTACGAGAAATCTGACTGCGCCATTCGAATTTTCTGATAAAAATACGTAAGAAACAGTGAAAGAAGCTGCCGAATTCCACTTTTCATTTTTTGGGGTCAAAAAACACCAAAGGGGTTAACCTTACGTTTTTTTCAAAAATCTTCAAAAATTTAGGTGGCCTTTTTAATACTTAAATCGACGTACTTAGAAGCCTACAGCTGGATACAGCCGTCAGAACCTCGCGGAATCAATCGAAACTGTGTAAAATCGCGAAACAAATGGAGGGCAAATTGACCCTTTATGTGTTACGTTTAAAGCCAAATAAAATAAAAAATATCATACTTACGAGAAATCTGACTGCGCCATTCGAATTTTCTGATCAAAATACGTAAGAAACAGTGAAAGAAGCTGCCGAATTCCACTTTTCATTTTTTGGGGTCAAAAAACACCAAAGGGGTTAACCTTACGTTTTTTTCAAAAATCTTCAAAAATTTAGGTGGCCTTTTTAATACTTAAATCGACGTACTTAGAAGCCTACAGCTGGATACAGCCGTCAGAACCTCGCGGAATCAATCGAAACTGTGTAAAATCGCGAAACAAATGGAGGGCAAATTGACCCCTTATCTGTTATGTTTAAAGCTAACTAAAACAAAAAATATCATCCTTACAAGAAATCTGACTGCGCCATTCGAATTTTCTGATCAAAATACGTAAGAAACAGTGATGGAAGCTGCCGAATTCCGTTTTTCATTTTTTGGGGCAAAAAAACACCAAAGGGGTTAACCTTACCTTTTTTCAAAATTCTTAATAAATTTAGGTGGCCTTTTTATTACTTAAATCGACGTACTTAGATGCCTACTGCTGGATACAGCCATCAGAAACTCGCAGAATCAATCGAAACTGTGTAAAATCGCAAAACAAATGAACGGCAAATTGACCCGTTATGTGTTATGTTTAAAGCCAAATAAAATAAAAAATATCACACTTACGAGAAATCTGACTGCGCCATTCGAATTTTCTGATCAAACTACGTAAGAAACAGTGAAAGAAGCTGCCGAATTCCACTTTTCATTTTTTGGGGTCAAAAAACTCCAAAGGGGTTAACCTTACGTTTTTTTCAAAAATCTTCAAAAATTTAGGTGGCCTTTTTAATACTTAAATCGACGTACTTAGAAGCCTACAGCTGGATACAGCCGTCAGAACCTCGCGGAATCAATCGAAACTGTGTAAAATCGCGAAACAAATGGAGGGCAAATTGACCCTTTATGTGTTACGTTTAAAGCCAAATAAAATAAAAAATATCATACTTACGAGAAATCTGACTGCGCCATTCGAATTTTCTGATCAAAATACGTAAGAAACCGTGAAAGAAACTGCCGAATTGCACTTTTCATTTTTTGGGGTCAAAAAACACCAAAGGGGTTAACCTTACGTTTTTTTCAAAAATCTTCAAAAATTTAGGTGGCCTTTTTAATACTTAAATCGACGTACTTAGAAGCCTACAGCTGGATACAGCTGTCAGAACCTCGCGGAATCAATCGAAACTGTGTAAAATCGCGAAACAAATGGAGGGCAAATTGACCCCTTATGTGTTACGTTTAAAGCCAAATAAAATAAAAAATATCATACTTACGAGAAATCTGACTGCGCCATTCGAATTTTCTGATCAAAATACGTAAGAAACAGTGAAAGAAGCTGCCGAATTCCACTTTTCAATTTTTGGGGTCAAAAAACTCCAAAGGGGTTAACCTTACGTTTTTTTCAAAAATCTTAAAAAATTTAGGTGGTCTTTTTACTACTTAAATCGACGTACTTAGAAGCCTACAGCTGGATACAGCCGTCAGAAACTCGCGGAATCAATCGAAACTGTGTAAAATCGCGAAACAAATGGAGGGCAAATTGACCCCTTATGTGTTACGTTTAAAGCCAAATAAAATAAAAAATATCATACTTACGAGAAATCTGACTGCGCCATTCGAATTTTCTGATCAAAATACGTAAGAAACAGTGAAAGAAGCTGCCGAATTCCACTTTTCATTTTTTGGGGTCAAAAAACAGCAAAGGGGTTAACCTTACGTTTTTTTCAAAAATCTTCAAAATTTAGGTGGCCTTTTTAATACTTAAATCGACGTACTTAGAAGCCTACAGCTGGATACAGCCGTCAGAAACTCGCGGAATCAATCGAAACTGTGTAAAATCGCGAAACAAATGGAGGGCAAATTGACCCCTTATGTGTTATGTTTAAAGCTAACTAAAACAAAAAATATCATCCTTACAAGAAATCTGACTGCGCCATTCGAATTTTCTGATCAAAATACGTAAGAAACAGTGATGGAAGCTGCCGAATTCCACTTTTCATTTTTTGGGGTCAAAAAACACCAAAGTGGTTAACCTTACGTTTTTTTCAAAAATCTTCAAAAATTTAGGTGGCCTTTTTAATACTTAAATCGACGTACTTAGAAGCCTACAGCTGGATACAGCCGTCAGAACCTCGCGGAATCAATCGAAACTGTGTAAAATCGCGAAACAAATGGAGGGCAAATTGACCCTTTATGTGTTACGTTTAAAGCCAAATAAAATGAAAAATATCATACTTACGAGAAATCTGACTGCGCCATTCGAATTTTCTGATCAAAATACGTAAGAAACAGTGAAAGAAGCTGCCGAATTCCACTTTTCATTTTTTGGGGTCAAAAAACACCAAATGGGTTAACCTTACGTTTTTTTCAAAAATCTTCAAAAATTTAGGTGGCTTTTTTAATACTTAAATCGACGTACTTTGAAGCCTACAGCTGGATACAGCCGTCAGAACCTCGCGGAATCAATCAAAACTGTGTAAAATCGCGAAACAAATGGAGGGCAAATTGACCCTTTATGTGTTACGTTTAAAGCCAAATAAAATGAAAAATATCATACTTACGAGAAATCTGACGGCGCCATTCGAATTTTCTGATCAAAATACGTAAGAAACAGTGAAAGAAGCTGCCGAATTCCACTTTTCATTTTTTGGGGTCAAAAAACACCAAAGGGGTTAACCTTACGTTTTTTTCAAAAATCTGAAAATATTTGGGTGGCCTTTTATTACTTCAATCGGCGTACTTAGATGCCTACTGCTGGATACAGTCCTCAGGACCTCGCGGAATCAATCGAAACTGTGTAAAATCGCGAAACAAATGGATGGCAAATTGACCCCTTATGTGTTCCGTTTAAAGCCAAATAAAATAAAAAATATTATATTTACGAGAAATCTGACTGCGCCATTCGAATTTTCTGATCAAAATACGTAAGAAACAGTGAAAGAAGCTGCCGAATTCCACTTTTCAATTTTTGGTGTCAAAAAACTCCAAAGGGGTTAACCTTACGTTTTTTTCAAAAATCTTAAAAAATTTAGGTGGTTTTTTTACTACTTAAATCGACGTACTTAGAAGCCTACAGCTGGATACAGCCGTCAGAAACTCGCGGAATCAATCGAAACTGTGTAAAATCGCGAAACAAATGGAGGGCAAATTGACCCCTTATGTGTTACGTTTAAAGCCAAATAAAATAAAAAATATCATACTTACGAGAAATCTGACTGCGCCATTCGAATTTTCTGATCAAAATACGTAAGAAACAGTGAAAGAAGCTGCCGAATTCCACTTTTCATTTTTTGGGGTCAAAAAACACCAAAGGGGTTAACCTTACGTTTTTTTCAAAAATCTTCAAAAATTTAGGTGGCCTTTTTAATACTTAAATCGACGTACTTAGAAGCCTACAGCTGGATACAGCCGTCAGAACCTCGCGGAATCAATCGAAACTGTGTAAAATCGCGAAACAAATGGAGAGCAAATTGACCCTTTATGTGTTACGTTTAAAGCCAAATAAAATGAAAAATATCATACTTACGAGAAATCTGACTGCGCCATTCGAATTTTCTGATCAAAATACGTAAGAAACAGTGAAAGAAGCTGCCGAATTCCACTTTTCATTTTTTGGGGTCAAAAAACACCAAATGGGTTAACCTTACGTTTTTTTCAAAAATCTTAAAAAATTTAGGTGGCCTTTTTATTACTTAAATCGACGTACTTAGAAGCCTACAGCTGGATACAGCCGTCAGGACCTCGCGGAATCAATCGAAACTGTGTAAAATCGCAAAACAAATGGAGGGCAAATTGACCCCTTATGTGTTACGTTTAAAGCCAAATAAAATAAAAAATATCACACTTACGAGAAATCTGACTGCGCCATTCGAATTTTCTGATCAAACTACGTAAGAAACAGTGAAAGAAGCTGACGAATTCCACTTTTCATTTTTTGGGGTCAAAAAACACCAAAGGGGTTAACCTTACGTTTTTTTCAAAAATCTGAAAATATTTTTCTTTTTATTACTTAAATCGACGTACTTAGAAGCCTACTGCTGGATACAGTCCTCAGGACCTCGCGGAATCAATCGAAACTGTGTAAAATCGCGAAACAAATGGATGGCAAATTGACCCCTTATGTGTTCCGTTTAAAGCCAAATAAAATAAAAAATATTATACTTACGAGAAATCTGACTGCGCCATTCGAATTTTCTGATCAAAATACGTAAGAAACAGTGAAAGAAGCTGCCGAATTCCAATTTTCATTTTTTGGGGTCAAAAAACACCAAATGGGTTAACCTTACGTTTTTTTCAAAAATCTTAAAAAATTTAGGTGGCCTTTTTATTACTTAAATCGACGTACTTAGAAGCCTACAGCTGGATACAGCCGTCAGGACCTCGCGGAATCAATCGAAACTGTGTAAAATCGCAAAACAAATGGAGGGCAAATTGACCCCTTATGTGTTACGTTTAAAGCCAAATAAAATAAAAAATATCACACTTACGAGAAATCTGACTGCGCCATTCGAATTTTCTGATCAAACTACGTAAGAAACAGTGAAAGAAGCTGACGAATTCCACTTTTCATTTTTTGGGGTCAAAAAACACCAAAGGGGTTAACCTTACGTTTTTTTCAA
Organism: Cantharis nigra; assembly: GCA_958510845.1. Lineage (NCBI taxonomy): Eukaryota > Metazoa > Arthropoda > Insecta > Coleoptera > Cantharidae > Cantharis > Cantharis nigra. The sequence goes on along the minus strand of OY294030.1, from coordinate 42,668,990 downwards.
AAATCTGAAAATATTTTTCTTTTTATTACTTAAATCGACGTACTTAGAAGCCTACTGCTGGATACAGTCCTCAGGACCTCGCGGAATCAATCGAAACTGTGTAAAATCGCGAAACAAATGGATGGCAAATTGACCCCTTATGTGTTCCGTTTAAAGCCAAATAAAATAAAAAATATTATACTTACGAGAAATCTGACTGCGCCATTCGAATTTTCTGATCAAAATACGTAAGAAACAGTGAAAGAAGCTGCCGAATTCCACTTTTCAATTTTTGGGGTCAAAAAACTCCAAAGGGGTTAACCTTACGTTTTTTTCAAAAATCTTAAAAAATTTAGGTGGTCTTTTTACTACTTAAATCGACGTACTTAGAACTCTACAGCTGGATACAGCCGTCAGAAACTCGCGGAATCAATCGAAACTGTGTAAAATCGCGAAACAAATGAAGGGCAAATTGACCCCTTATGTGTTACGTTTAAAGCCAAACAAAATAAAAAATATCATACTTACGAGAAATCTGACTGCGCCATTCGAATTTTCTGATCAAAATACGTAAGAAACAGTGAAAGAAGCTGCCGAATTCCACTTTTCATTTTTTGGGGTCAAAAAACACCAAAGGGGTTAACCTTACGTTTTTTTCAAAACTCTTCAAAAATTTAGGTGGCCTTTTTAATACTTAAATCGACGTACTTTGAAGCCTACAGCTGGATACAGCCGTCAGAACCTCGCGGAATCAATCGAAACTGTGTAAAATCGCGAAACAAATGGAGGGCAAATTGACCCTTTATGTGTTACGTTTAAAGCCAAATAAAATGAAAAATATCATACTTACGAGAAATCTGACGGCGCCATTCGAATTTTCTGATCAAAATACGTAAGAAACAGTGAAAGAAGCTGCCGAATTCCACTTTTCATTTTTTGGGGTCAAAAAACACCAAAGGGGTTAACCTTACGTGTTTTTCAAAAATCTGAAAATATTTGGGTGGCCTTTTATTACTTCAATCGGCGTACTTAGATGCCTACTGCTGGATACAGTCCTCAGGACCTCGCGGAATCAATCGAAACTGTGTAAAATCGCGAAACAAATGGATGGCAAATTGACCCCTTATGTGTTACGTTTAAAGCCAAATAAAATAAAAAATATCATATTTACGAGAAATCTGACTGCGCCATTCGAATTTTCTGATCAAAATACGTAAGAAACAGTGAAAGAAGCTGCCGAATTCCACTTTTCAATTTTTGGGGTCAACAAACTCCAAAGGGAAAAAACCTTACTTTTTTTTCAAAAATCTTAAAAAATTTAGGTGGCCTTTTTATTACTTAAATCGACGTACTTAGATGCCTACAGCTGGATACAGCCGTCAGAACCTCGCGGAATCAATCGAAACTGTGTAAAATCGCGAAACAAATGGATGGCAAATTGACCCCTTATGTGTTACGTTTAAAGCCAAATAAAATAAAAAATATCATACTTACGAGAAATCTGACTGTGCCATTCGAATTTTCTGATCAAAATACGTAAGAAGCAGTGATAGAAGCTGCCCAATTCCACTTTTCATTTTTTGGGGTCAAAAACACCAAAGGGGTTAACCTTACGTTTTTTTCAAAAATCTGAAAATATTTGGGTGGCCTTTTATTACTTCAATCGGCGTACTTAGATGCCTACTGCTGGATACAGTCCTCAGGACCTCGCGGAATCAATCGAAACTGTGTAAAATCGCGAAACAAATGGATGGCAAATTGACCCCTTATGTGTTACGTTTAAAGCCAAATAAAATGAAAAATATCATACTTACGAGAAATCTGACTGCGCCATTCGAATTTTCTGATCAAAATACGTAAGAAACAGTGAAAGAAGCTGCCGAATTCCACTTTTCAATTTTTGGGGTCAAAAAACTCCAAAGGGGTTAACCTTACGTTTTTTTCAAAAATCTTAAAAAATTTAGGTGGTCTTTTTACTACTTAAATCGACGTACTTAGATGCCTACTGCTGGATACAGCCCTCAGAAACTCGCGGAATCAATCGAAACTGTGTAAAATCGCAAAACAAATGAACGGCAAATTGACCCGTTATGTGTTAAGATTAAAGCCAAATAAAATAAAAAATATCATACTTATAAGAAATTTGACTGCGCCATTCGAATTTTCTGATCAAAATACGTAAGAAACAGTGAAAGAAGCTGCCGAATTCCACTTTTCAATTTTTGGGGCCAAAAAATTCCAAAGGGGTTAACCTTACGCTTTTTCAAAAATCTAAAAAAATTTAGGTGGTCTTTTTATTACTTAAATCGACGTACTTAAATGCCTACTGCTGGATACAGCCCTCAGAAACTTGCGGAATCAATTGAAACTGTGTAAAATCGCAAAACAAATGAACGGCAAATTGACCCGTTATGTGTTATGTTTAAAGCCAAATAAAATAAAAAATATCACACTTACGAGAAATCTGACTGCGCCATTCGAATTTTCTGATCAAACTACGTAAGAAACAGTGAAAGAAGCTGCCGAATTCCACTTTTCATTTTTTGGGGTCAAAAAATTCCAAAGGGGTTTACCTCACGTTTTTTTAAAAAATCTTAAAAAATATAGGTGGCCCTTTTATTACTTAATTAGACGTACTTAGATGCCTACAGCTGGATACAGCCCTCAGAAACTCGCGGAATCAATCGAAACTGTGTAAAATCGCGAAACAAATGAACGGCAAATTGACCCCATATGTGTTACGTTTAAAACCAAATAAAATAAAGAAAAACATACTACCGAGAAATCTGACTTTGCCATTCGAATTTTCTGATCAAAATACGTAAGAAACTGTGAAAGAAGCTGCCGAATTCCCCTTTTCAATTTTTGGGGTCAAAAAATTCCAAAGGGGTTAACCTCACGTTTTTTTAAAAAATCTTAAAAAATATAGGTGGCCCTTTTATTACTTAATTACACGTACTTAGATGCCTACAGCTGGATACAGCCCTCAGAAACTCGCGGAATCAATCGAAACTGTGTAAAATCACGAAACAAATAGAGGGCAAATTGACCCCTGATATGTTACGTTTAAAGCCAAATAAATTAAAAAATAACATACTTACGAGAAATCTGACTGCGCCATTCGAATTTTCTGATCAAAATACGTAAGAACCAGTGAAAGAAGCTGCCGAATTCCACTTTTCATTTGTTGGGGTCAAAAAACACCAAAGGGGTTAAACCTTACGTTTTTTTCAAAATTCTTAAAAAATTTAGGTGGCCTTTGTATTAGTTAATTCGACGTATTTTAATGCCTGCATATAAAAAAAACAGCCTGTGACTGGCGGAAGAGCTCCAAAGTCAACTTAAATGCAAATCAAAAATTGGAACTTTAAAGCTGCATAAAACGAAAAATATCATACTTGAGAAAATTCTGACTGCCCCATTCTAATTTCCTCAGCAATCTGTATAAGAAACCGCAAGAATTTTGGCTAAATTCAAACTTTTATTTTTTGGGGTCAAAATTCACCAAAGGGGTTACGGAGGCGTCTATTAATTACGTGAAGTGATTTTGGCGATAATTAGATCTCCTCCCCCCTATTGGTGATATGTCGTGAGATTTGGCTCGAGCCCCTCCCCCCTCTCCTAATCGCATGTGAGATTTTCTTAATTGCGGGCTTCCCAGAGAAAACGGATTGAGGTTAGATATGTTTTTTTAAATTTTTATTTCAAAAATAGAATTTTTCTTGCGGATCAGTAGGTTGGCGATTAATGGCAACAATTCCGTGATATTTTGAATTATAAATGCAAGAAATTTTTAAATACTTTTTAATTTGAAGTGTCACTTGATGGTTTTGACAGAATTAAATCATTTGAAAAAATTTTCAATATTGGTTGAATTGAATCCAATACTTCGTCTGGGTATTAATTGCATTAAAATATTTCATAAAATAACCGTATAAACATTAAAAACGCAAAAAGAAGTTAAGAATAAATTAATACATTTTTAAATTTAATATCTAGAAAAATCAAAAGATGGCGCCCTGGTCAACTACTGCAAGTGAAAATTTGCTGTTAACCTACCTTAAGGCAAAAAATAGAAAAGTTTCATTAAGATCATACTTCACAGGATCATTTCTGTAGTATATCTTCACATACTCAGTATTCAATTATTGAGTAGTAGTATCCATGATGAGGAGATATAACTCCATATCCTGAGCGTGAGGCTGATTTGATGCGATTCTTATGAATTTCAAAGAATCAACGATGATCGTTCACCTGATCTGTAGGGATTGGGCCGGATGTGGAGTAATCTGAGTGGTTACATAAAAAAAACGAAAGAAAAATTTAGTATCCATAAAATATATGTTGTGCTAATTTATATAGCACCAATTAGATGAAAATGGCATTTTAGTGTCAAAGTCATAATTAAAAAAAACACTGGAAGTTTTTAAAAGGGGCCGTCCATTAATTATGTAAGGTCGATTTTTGTAATTTTTGACCACCCCGCACATAAGGGCACGTAAGATTTTGGCAACAAACCCCCACTCCCCCTACCACATCTTACGTAAGGATTATTAAACAAAAAAATATTTATATTCATATTTATAAAATATGAATAACAATAATATTGTTATTATGCAATAAATACAAAAATTTAAATTAAATATTATATTTTATAAATAGAAGTTAATAAAGATTAATTAATTACATAAAAAAGTTAATACAAAAAATCAGGAATATCTTCAGGTTAAAGAACTGATTTAATTTAAAAAATATATTTTACGAAACTTACGTAAGAAATACTTCGGACCCTCCCCTCCCCCACGTAAGGGTCCGTAAGATTTCCAATACCTCCCCCTACCGTAATTAATGTACAGCCCCAAATGACTGTCTTTATTAAATTTTATTACAAATAATATCAGAAAATCCACTATTTTAATTCCCAATTTTAATGGCTTTTCAGCCGGATTCAGCGATATCGACAATCATGGTTTTGAAAGTCATTTAAAGAAGCAGCGAAACGTAAATAAACATGATCCTTCGAGTCGGATAATAAAATTCTTTCGGATTTTAATACATTTTTGCATCCGGAAGTGTTTTTTTTTGTAAAGAAATTTTAATAATTCTGTTACAATTTTACATGGTCCTTCAAGCCGGATAATAAAAACTTTCTGGATTTTTGATGCCAATCCAGCAGCTCCGAGCCGTAATTTGAATTATAGGATCTTAAAAACTTTTCAAAGAATCAGCGACGCCGGAATGAACATGGTTCATGAAACCAAAATTCTTCCGGATTTTACATGGTCCTTCAAGCCGGATCCAGTGGCATTTGGTTTTTCGAAGATTTTAAAGAAGCAACGACGCCGAGATGAACAGTGCCCTTTAATTAATATTTTAATCTCATTTGATTAAAATTTGCATTGCTATGCTTTCAACAGTGGCGTAACTACATCTGTGGGGGCCCAGGGGAGAAGTAATCTGAGAGGCCCCCACTTTTAAAGAAAGTAAATTTTTTATTAACATAATTTAAATTCAAAATTTGTATTATATGTAAAAAATATATTTCTTTATGCCGTTACGCCATAAGTTAGTTCCTATAGTTACGCCACTATGAATTGAGAAAATTCAAGTGTAGGGAAAGGTAATTAATTGAAGAGGTAATTAATATTGATAATTAAAACAAAATGAAACAGGCGAAATAAAAATTTATAAAATTATATTATATCTTTTACACCCAATAACTTGCAAAAATGTATGTAGCTAAAAATTTATTATTAATAAAAAATCAATAATAACTTTAATTAACTCTCATGTATACAATACTCTTTTGTACTTTATTATGTGTTGCAATAAATAACAGTGTATTAAAGTTTAATAAACTTTAACACCCCACAAGCAATAAAGTAAAAATCTATAATTGAATTAGCGGCAATGTACTTGTACAAACGCAACAATTCCTTTGTGAAAGCTTTTAGCTAGCTCACAGCTAATGATTTTATGTAATATAATAGAAAATTATTTAATTCTTTATCAAGTGAACAATTATTTTAATTAAAAAAATTTTCATATTCTTAATTTTTTTTCTAAAAATTTCATTTTTGTATAAACGAAGATTTAGTAGCCAAGAAAATAAATGGCTGAAAAATTGAGAATTAAGCATTGATTTTTACAAAATTCATGGTCATGTTTAAAATCTGCATTCAACTATAAATTATAAATTCTCAGAAATTTTGCTTTTAAATCGTGTACATATCTGGACGTGGAATTCAAACCATGGCAAGTTTTCTTTAAATTGAGGTTATTTCGTGCATCGAAAAGTTAATTTTGCTTCTTGCTTATGATTATCCAGTTCATGAAGTGCATGTTTAGACATTTTGTTCTGCTTAACGTCTTAATGTTGTTTTATGCAGTTTAATATAAACTAATTCGGTATTCTGCGTAGGAAATTGTCATAAATAAAATTGACCCAGAATGTCGTTGATCTCCTTTATTTCTCTGTTGTGTTTTTATTTCTTTTTTAACATTTAACATTTTGAGCAAATTGCACAAGTTACTAGTAGGTATATTAAAATTTATTTATATAAATTAATTTTTTATAGTAGCTGTTTTTATTTAATTAAGGAATATTTGAAAAGAAATTTTGAAAAGTGACTTATTTTAGTTTAATCTCAATACATGATGTATTCAGAGCAAGGCAAATATTTACACTTGAAAATTATCTTTGGAAGAAAAATATGGTTCCTTTGAAAAATCTAGATTATTGCCAAGCACTTACTTCGTAAATTGAAATTTAAATTGTAGTCGAGTAACTTTGGTACACACTAACAAACTTATAGATTAAATATTTTTTTGAGTTTATGAGAAATAATTTGAAATCAAAATTAGCTCACATAAGTGAATTATTTTAAGCTCACCTAAAAAGTTTTCCACTCAAGATATACATAAAGAATAGAAAGTGTAGAAAGCTATTTGAAAACCATTGTCGAGAGTACATTTCTCCTTAAACCGCAAACGTAAAAAGCTTTATAATATAAAAATCTTGCAAACCAAAGAGGATTTTATCTCAAATTAGAAGTAATGAAATTTCAAAAATTAAAGCTCCAAGCTAATCGGCTAATAAATAAAATTTTAGAATTTCATTGTCTATTTAACCAGTCAATTTTTAAATTGAATTTAATATTATAAAATTTAACCAGCAGATTATTAATTTTAAGAAAATACAAAAGGCTGTTTTCATTTGTAATTAAAAAGTTTTTAGTCTACTTAACTTAACTAAAACGTTTTCCTTTATAAGTTTCAAATCTTATTAGGACTACGTACATGGTATGAAAAAGGAAAATCCGGTAAAATAAAGTTTTCCCAAGTTTGAATACCTCAATTAATTTACCAACTGCTTTAATTTAAAAAGATAATGATAGTTAATTTTTGAGCAACAAAATAAAAATTGCAGAAAATCGTATGTGACTGTCGCTGGCTAATAAAATTTCAAATAATTTCTAATTTATCGCGTCAAAAGGCATTCCAACTTTTAAGTAGAAAATATTGCAAAAGTTCAATGTTTGCACGATTTCTTTGTCACCAAAGCCGCAAAAGTAAATTTTTTGAATTTCAACTTTAATTTCTCATACTTTTGTACTAGATTCGAAAGCTTCACGAATTGAAAAGCGTTATAAATATTTCCAGTAAAATTAAATTTTCTTTAGTACCCACCCATATACCAAATTTTTGATTTTCTGCACGTTGTGCAAATTGAATTATATATAAAGTTTTAAAAGTAAGAGTTACACAAAATTCTGCACAGGCATTTTCCATTTACTGCGTTTTAATACTTTTATTTGTATTTACTTTTGAAGCTTTCGAGCATGTCTCGAGAAACAAAAAGATAAATGATAACAATTTAGTTTATGTCAGTATTGGTGCGATAAATTGCATTTATAAATCTCTATTTGAAATACAACATTTTTTATAAAATTAAGCTTATAGAAAATATTCCTTTGGAATTTTTATTGTTAATCAATAAAAATTCAAATTTATAGCATAAAATTTATCCAATTATGTGGTTTAAGATAAACGCTTCGTCATTGTCTGGTTTAAGCGAAAACTTTACTTTCCTCTCTCACGATGTAATATGCCCACGCAACTTTATTAATTACATGTATGTATGATTAATTGATTACTAGCTACATATGAGAAGGGAGTCGAATGATTGATTTGTAGAGTCCCATTTTGATTTTCAATGGGAAAATTCTGGGTGATCTAGAGATATTTTCAATTCTTCTTCTTGAAGTGCCATATATACTATGCGGTATGTACAAGACCTCTTCGCTGAAGCCAAGATGACTTACTGGGAAATTTAATTAATGGGATGGTTTCCCGTTGCCTTCCCCATAGTCCAGTGGCGTAGCCCCCCCCCAAATTATTAATTTCTGTTAATAAACCCTTTATTCGGCTTTAAAAATTTTTTTTTTAATGGTTTGGGGGGGCTGCCCCCCCCTCGAACTAAATTTCTGGCTACGCCACTGCCATAGTCCACAGATCTGTCTTGGGCATTAGTTCACAGCAGTGTATTCGAAGTGAACAGGATTTAAATCGCGGTTACCCGCTTATATAATATAAAATATGAATTTTTTCTGCAACTTCTTGCAGATAAAGTTGTGTTTACATATTGTACTGTTAACGGTGGAAGACCATTAAGAGTCCATACTTACTTTTACTTTTCATAAATGCTATGAATGCAAAGCTTAACGAACCTCTGCTTCCAAATAATGGTGGAACGAATAAATGTGATTAGCATTTTTTTTTTATAATTTCAAAGAATCTTCAAAAATGTTTAATGAATGTTTAAATTTATTTTTCAGAATTAAATAAACAATTGAATTACAAATATTAAATTCGAAGGGCGCTTTTCCCGTGCCGAATAATTTGCCGCAAGACCCGCGATAGCACTTCAATATAGCAGTTATGCAAACCTGTCCGTATACTTTCTTTCTTCGACCCAATGGTCCATTGTAATGTTGGTTGTGATTCCTCGCCTTCCCGATCACTTGAAATGGAACTGCGTCCAGTCGGTTCCAAAATATTTTCTCTGCCACTTGTTAAGAATACTTTTCCCAAAATATGCACTTCGTGCGGTTTTCCCAAATTGAATTTGTTGTTTATTGTTTCGAAATATTTGTTTTATTATTCACTATGTGGTTGACTTCAGCTTTCGTCGAAGCCCACCACTTCAACGACTTGCCTGTTTCAGTTATTGTTTTTCAACCTGTTGTCTAGGCAATTCAACTTTTTCTTCAAATTCAATTTTTTTAATTCAATGCACGCTACTCATACTGCGATTTGTTATTTTTTATTTGCGTACGCTTGCACACACGCGCACTGTCGACAAACCGTTGCTTGTCACATGGCACGTCTTTCCTTTCCATTATTTAGCTAAACTCTTATCAAAATTGAAATTGTCATAACTTTGAATATTAAGCTTCTTTAATATATTATTTTGATTAAAAATAATTTTTAAATTGGAAAATTTAACAATTGCATTTCGCTCACTCGCTTGCATTTTTAGACACTGCAATATAGAGAGCTGGGAAAACACAGTTGGGATCGGTGCAAACAACCCCAAATCGGTGCAAAGTCTGTTTAAAACCACTTCACCAAAATTGGGTATTATTCACTTTAAAGCTTCATGAAATGCTAAATATCATATTTGGGGCAATTCTGCGTGGTCCAAAGTAATTTTCTAGTCAAAATACATTAAGAAATGTGAAAGGAAATGTTTCTGCAACGGTTATTTTTTGAGTCAAAAAAAACCAAAGGAGTTTCGTTTTTCTTTAAATAGTAATTTTTCAAATATTTGCTGGCGTTTTCATTGTAGATTAGGTTTTGTTTACAAATAGAAAACTGAGAGTTCAGTGTTTATTGGATGCGATTTGCAGCCATTTCGGAGTTTATGAGCTGGCTACGATAGTTCTTGCCGTCTTCGGCAGATCGCTCACGTTTATACTGAAAAGGGTGGGGGAACAGTAATGTGCGTGAACTTGGCTCCCCTTTTTCGAAATTTAATTTTTTTAAAAATTGTTTTTCATTCGTTTTCAATTGTTTTGATATTTGTTTTTGATTTTGCAAAAAAAATTAAGAAAATCTCAAAAAAAATTTTTTCTGCCAGTTCTCCCTTTTTCAAAATAAAAATTTTTTGTTGTTGTTTTCGATTGTTTTTGATTTGTTGTCAATTGTTCTGTAAAATAAATTTTTTAAATCAAATGATAACCGCAAAAATCGCGAAATAAGATTTGCGCCAGCTCCCCTTTTTTCGAAATTAAAAATTTTTTTTATTGTTTTCGATTGTTCCTTATTTGTAGTCAATTGGTTGTAAAAACAAAATTTTTAAATCATATGATAACCGCGAAAATCACAAAATAAGATTTAAAGCCAATCATTTCTATTATATCTTATTTAATTTCTGTGTTTTGTTGTTTTCTCTTTCCCATCTTCTTATATCTTTGACGGGCGGTATCTCTTCACTAATTGCCGTTACTTCTTCTTACTTTTTCTTTTTCAAATTCTTCGCTTCGTCTTTCTTCTCATTAATCATATAGTATTTTATACTAGGTTAGGCAACTAAGAGTATTAACAAATTTTATTGATACAAAGTTTTTTTTTTATTTAATTTTTATTACAATTCAAATTTATATATACACATTATAACGTCAAATCTCGGGGGCAAACATGATTTAGCGGAACGTAAAAAGGAAATATTCTGATTGGTTAAAAAGCATTAAAAACTTAACGTAACTGCACTACAAAAACGTGGACTGTAAACAAGAAGGTGTTGTGGAAAATCATTTGAAACCTATGGTTCGCATATATTTTCATTGAATGTGAAATGAACAGAAGTATATCCGTTGAACAACAACAGCAACAAAGAAAGAAAATTATAATTAAAAAAATTGAGATTGGCTTAAATCTTATTCAGCGATTTTCGCGGTTATCATTTGATTTAAAAAATTTATTTTTGCAAAACAATTAACAACAAATCAAAACCAATCGAAAACAACAACAAAAAATTTTAATTTTGAAAAAGGGGGAGTTGACAGAAAAAAAAGTTTTTTGAGATTTTCTTAATTTATTTTGTAAAATAAAAAAAAAATATCAAAACAATTGAAAGCAAATGAAAAACAACAAACAAAAATTTTAGTTTTGAAAAAAGGGGAGCCAAGTTCACGCACGTGGAACAGTAGAGAGCCTTGTGGTGTGGGAGTGGATCTCTTTCAACTTAATCCAAAACTGTAATTTTTGGTTGGAAACTTTCGGTTGGACGTTTGCCTGAAACATTAAAAAAAATTTTTTTTTTAAAGCAAGATTCCTTATCGTGTAAGGATAACTCTTCAGCCCTATTGTTCGTCTTGGATGACATTTTTTATTTAATATGTAACAAATTTTAGTAATTTGTTTTATTTTCTAAGTACGTCCCTGCCTAGAGTCTGATTTGGGGTTTGGTTGAGTTTGCGTTTTGAACGCAGGAGGGCACTTTTTGGAATGGGAGTTCGAGAAGTGAGTGTGTTCACGGTGTTGGTCTTGTCAAAAGATTTGGTAAGTTTTGCTTTTTCTGTAAAACTTGTATTAGGGAGACACCTTCATAGTGGACAAAATTTGCATGTTTTTTGATACTTTTTGGTAGTTCGATTTTTTTTGGTGCTTATAAAGTTGTTTTCGTTTCCGATCTTTTCATAAATTTAATTTTAATACGGCAAATTTTAATTTGCATCGACGAGCTTATCCATCGATAATATTTTATCTTAGCTCGCAAATTTTCCACAACGTTAAATTTTAATCTAAGTAAAATATTTAATTTTAAATTAATTTACTTTTGGTGTGAACTACTTGTCTTTTTTATGTTTCTCCAATAGGATAATACTAAGGCAAGTAGCTACGATTTTCTTTCACCGGTTGTGGCTGTCGATTTGTCGACAGCAAACTTCTTGCAGAGATCATTTTTTTGTTTATCTGTCACCTTTTTTTGGAACTTATGACCCTAGCTTCCGCATCATCTTCAGCTAGATAACATCAGCGGGCCTCTACAATAAATAAAAGCTGGTTGATTTATTCCCAGCGTGTAGATAGTAAAAATTCTGGATCCCCAACAAGGGAGGAGGAATTTTTTTATCTCACTGGCGCCCAACGTGGGGCCCTATTTTTCGTTAAATCCTGCAGGAATTTGTTGTCCATAGCGGCACGTTTATTGTTGTTGGAAATTTTTGTGTTCTTTTTGGAGACGGGGGCGATTCGATTTTCGAGTATTCCTTTAAATTGCAATTTTTGGTAGTTGAACGTTTGAGTTTGATTTTTTATTTTGCGAATTGCAATATTTTCGCTGATAAGGTGTCTCCCGATTTTGTTTTTGTTTTGTGCTATCAGTGCTGATTTGTTTTTTTGGTTTCACTTTTGGTGAATTTTGTGCTGTACTGAATAGCACAAGTATTTTATTTTGACGAGACTGATTTTATAATTATCACACTTTCGTATATTAATTTGTGCGGTTACATTTTTATATTTTATTCCATCGAGTTTATTTATCATGTCAGGCTACGTAGAGGCATTAACCCGAGACGAGATAGAGGTAGAACTAAAGTTTCGCGGTTTCGATTTAGCTGTCACACATTTAGCTACTAGAAAGAAAGAACTAAAGAAATTTCGTCGGGATGAAAGTTTTAATTCCAAATTGGCTTTTCACACTTATAAACCGGACGATCCTCATGTCGACTTAAAAACTTGCGCAAAGGCTATTAAAGAGCTTACTGAGGAAGTAGACAATTTAGAAAAAAATTTAGTTCCGACTACCCTACGAGTAGTTACCTACCGATTGGCTCACTATAATAATCGGTTGGATATAATGTAGGGTGGAGGATGGGTTATGTTGTAACAATTTGGTCAATGTACATCTTAGATCAGTTATTAATACAAAGGGTGGAGGATGGGTTATGTTGTAACAATTTGGTCAATGTACATCTTAGATCAGTTATTAATACAAAGGGTGGAGGATGGGTTGTTATTGTTGTCACTATTTTGATCGTTTAACATCAAGATACGGTCGGTCAATTTTTTGTTTCAATTAATAGCGGACCATCTTGGCTATTAATTGCACCATCGGAGATTACATCTCAAGTACTAAATAGTTACCAATACTGCTGTAGATAAGATCTGTTGACTCTTTAAGAGTCGAATTTATTAGATTTTTTTATTTTTTATTGCTTTAGTTTCTATGTCCCAAGGACGCTGATTGCCTTGGTCCGAAACATTTTTTTGGTGCTGCTGGGGGTGTGTATTTAATTTAGATACCCTTGCGAGCCGTGTAAAGTGGGTCCTATGTGGCCCATTTCTTTCCAAGCACTAATGGTGATTAGCATGCAATTACCATAGTGTTGTTTTGAATTTTTTGTTAGTAGAATACAGGTCCGATGCGGTGCTGTATTCAAATTTTGCAAAGTCGACGCTATTGGTTAGAAACGCCTTTTAAGTCGCAGTTTTTTTGTTGGCTAGTAGAAGTGTTACGCACTCAGTCACTTCGAGATTCACGCTTGGGCGGATGTAGATTTACAATATTTGTAGTTCTAGTGAATTCTCACCTTTTGTTTATTTTTTTGGGTTATTTTATTCTACGGTAGTCTGATTGAGTATCATGATTTTTTTGACTTATTCAAATAAGTTTATTTTATGTTTTTTTCTTCAGTAGTGGAGGTAGCTGTTTGAACGACGTACTCACACACCGTGGTCAGTCGAAACGTTGAAATAAGCTTCCAGCTAGTTGAGTTACCGTCTTGACCCGGGTCAGACATCTTAGGGGGGGGCCGTGTAACAAATTTTAGTAATTTGTTTTATTTTCTAAGTACGTCCCTGCCTAGAGTCTGATTTGGGGTTTGGTTGAGTTTGCGTTTTGAACGCAGGAGGGCACTTTTTGGAATGTGAGTTCGAGAAGTGAGTGTGTTCACGGTGTTGGTCTTGTCAAAAGATTTGGTAAGTTTTGCTTTTTCTGTAAAACTTGTATTAGGGAGACACCTTCATAGTGGACAAAATTTGCATGTTTTTTGATACTTTTTGGTAGTTCGATTTTTTTTGGTGCTTATAAAGTTGTTTTCGTTTCCGATCTTTTCATAAATTTAATTTTAATACGGCAAATTTTAATTTGCATCGACGAGCTTATCCATCGATAATATTTTATCTTAGCTCGCAAATTTTCCACAACGTTAAATTTTAATCTAAGTAAAATATTTAATTTTAAATTAATTTACTTTTGGTGTGAACTACTTGTCTTTTTTATGTTTCTCCAATAGGATAATACTAAGGCAAGTAGCTACGATTTTCTTTCACCGGTTGTGGCTGTCGATTTGTCGACAGCAAACTTCTTGCAGAGATCATTTTTTTGTTTATCTGTCACCTTTTTTTGGAACTTATGACCCTAGCTTCCGCATCATCTTCAGCTAGATAACATCAGCGGGCCTCTACAATAAATAAAAGCTGGTTGATTTATTCCCAGCGTGTAGATAGTAAAAATTCTGGATCCCCAACAAGGGAGGAGGAATTTTTTTATCTCACTGGCGCCCAACGTGGGGCCCTATTTTTCGTTAAATCCTGCAGGAATTTGTTGTCCATAGCGGCACGTTTATTGTTGTTGGAAATTTTTGTGTTCTTTTTGGAGACGGGGGCGATTCGATTTTCGAGTATTCCTTTAAATTGCAATTTTTGGTAGTTGAACGTTTGAGTTTGATTTTTTATTTTGCGAATTGCAATATTTTCGCTGATAAGGTGTCTCCCGATTTTGTTTTTGTTTTGTGCTATCAGTGCTGATTTGTTTTTTTGGTTTCACTTTTGGTGAATTTTGTGCTGTACTGAATAGCACAAGTATTTTATTTTGACGAGACTGATTTTATAATTATCACACTTTCGTATATTAATTTGTGCGGTTACATTTTTATATTTTATTCCATCGAGTTTATTTATCATGTCAGGCTACGTAGAGGCATTAACCCGAGACGAGATAGAGGTAGAACTAAAGTTTCGCGGTTTCGATTTAGCTGTCACACATTTAGCTACTAGAAAGAAAGAACTAAAGAAATTTCGTCGGGATGAAAGTTTTAATTCCAAATTGGCTTTTCACACTTATAAACCGGACGATCCTCATGTCGACTTAAAAACTTGCGCAAAGGCTATTAAAGAGCTTACTGAGGAAGTAGACAATTTAGAAAAAAATTTAGTTCCGACTACCCTACGAGTAGTTACCTACCGATTGGCTCACTATAATAATCGGTTGGATATAATGTAGGGTGGAGGATGGGTTATGTTGTAACAATTTGGTCAATGT
The DNA here is from genome assembly GCA_958510845.1 of Cantharis nigra. Taxonomy (NCBI): domain Eukaryota; kingdom Metazoa; phylum Arthropoda; class Insecta; order Coleoptera; family Cantharidae; genus Cantharis; species Cantharis nigra. The sequence continues at coordinate 42,653,680 of OY294030.1, read as the reverse complement.
ACATCTTAGATCAGTTATTAATACAAAGGGTGGAGGATGGGTTATGTTGTAACAATTTGGTCAATGTACATCTTAGATCAGTTATTAATACAAAGGGTGGAGGATGGGTTGTTATTGTTGTCACTATTTTGATCGTTTAACATCAAGATACGGTCGGTCAATTTTTTGTTTCAATTAATAGCGGACCATCTTGGCTATTAATTGCACCATCGGAGATTACATCTCAAGTACTAAATAGTTACCAATACTGCTGTAGATAAGATCTGTTGACTCTTTAAGAGTCGAATTTATTAGATTTTTTTATTTTTTATTGCTTTAGTTTCTATGTCCCAAGGACGCTGATTGCCTTGGTCCGAAACATTTTTTTGGTGCTGCTGGGGGTGTGTATTTAATTTAGATACCCTTGCGAGCCGTGTAAAGTGGGTCCTATGTGGCCCATTTCTTTCCAAGCACTAATGGTGATTAGCATGCAATTACCATAGTGTTGTTTTGAATTTTTTGTTAGTAGAATACAGGTCCGATGCGGTGCTGTATTCAAATTTTGCAAAGTCGACGCTATTGGTTAGAAACGCCTTTTAAGTCGCAGTTTTTTTGTTGGCTAGTAGAAGTGTTACGCACTCAGTCACTTCGAGATTCACGCTTGGGCGGATGTAGATTTACAATATTTGTAGTTCTAGTGAATTCTCACCTTTTGTTTATTTTTTTGGGTTATTTTATTCTACGGTAGTCTGATTGAGTATCATGATTTTTTTGACTTATTCAAATAAGTTTATTTTATGTTTTTTTCTTCAGTAGTGGAGGTAGCTGTTTGAACGACGTACTCACACACCGTGGTCAGTCGAAACGTTGAAATAAGCTTCCACCTAGTTGAGTTACCGTCTTGACCCGGGTCAGACATCTTAGGGGGGGGCCGTGTAACAAATTTTAGTAATTTGTTTTATTTTCTAAGTACGTCCCTGCCTAGAGTCTGATTTGGGGTTTGGTTGAGTTTGCGTTTTGAACGCAGGAGGGCACTTTTTGGAATGGGAGTTCGAGAAGTGAGTGTGTTCACGGTGTTGGTCTTGTCAAAAGATTTGGTAAGTTTTGCTTTTTCTGTAAAACTTGTATTAGGGAGACACCTTCATAGTGGACAAAATTTGCATGTTTTTTGATACTTTTTGGTAGTTCGATTTTTTTTGGTGCTTATAAAGTTGTTTTCGTTTCCGATCTTTTCATAAATTTAATTTTAATACGGCAAATTTTAATTTGCATCGACGAGCTTATCCATCGATAATATTTTATCTTAGCTCGCAAATTTTCCACAACGTTAAATTTTAATCTAAGTAAAATATTTAATTTTAAATTAATTTACTTTTGGTGTGAACTACTTGTCTTTTTTATGTTTCTCCAATAGGATAATACTAAGGCAAGTAGCTACGATTTTCTTTCACCGGTTGTGGCTGTCGATTTGTCGACAGCAAACTTCTTGCAGAGATCATTTTTTTGTTTATCTGTCACCTTTTTTTGGAACTTATGACCCTAGCTTCCGCATCATCTTCAGCTAGATAACATCAGCGGGCCTCTACAATAAATAAAAGCTGGTTGATTTATTCCCAGCGTGTAGATAGTAAAAATTCTGGATCCCCAACAAGGGAGGAGGAATTTTTTTATCTCAAATAATACAATCGTTTAGCCTGATTAGAATGATTCGTTCAGCTAGTTTACCGATGGTGGAGACCCATAAACCTGTAATGCTGTGGAAATGCTTTGAATTTCCCGATCTTGTCTATATAACGATATCTGCTATTTTCCACTTGTTCTGAAAATATTTTAGTCTACTAAACTTAAAGTTTACGATATCTGCTATAACCAACGGTTAATCTGTTATCTGATATCTAACTATCCAGTCGTTATGCTTCTTGAGAGAAGCGTTGTGACCTATCTAATAAAAAATAATAATAAAAAAAAAAAATTTGAATAACAATGCGTAATTTTTCAATTCTCTCTGCCTTCCTACCTAAGATCCATAATCCACAAAAGTGCACTGGGGGGTATGGAATACCGCCCAGACCCCCCGGATTACACCAATTCTTTTGTAACAAAAATAAAATTACTTTTGGACTTAGCAGCAAAACCAGTTCTTTCCGATTCCAAAGCTGTAAACATATTATTTAAGTCACAAAAAAAGTGGTGTAATCCGGGGGGTCTGGGGGGTATGGAATACCTTACTGGAATAAATGAATAAATACTGGATTCTATATTTTAGGTAGGACAGGGAGATATCCTTACGCACACTTAAGATACTAAATCAGGCCTATTGTACACCTCCGAGGCAGCGGCTCTGAGTTCTATCACTCCTCAAGCCATCCTGTCTCCAGGATGAATTTGATCGAGACAGCTGCATTGGGATTTACTACTCTTTATGGTCCCGGGCCCCTAAGCATTGCTTACATTCGCTTATTGATATCACCGCCACTGAACGCGAGGGACGGCTTGCGCTGCCCCTCGAAGCCTTCCGCCCCGGGCCATGGCCCTCTTGGCCCTGGGGTAAATACGCCACTGGATGCCGTGGAATGTTGGGATTGGAGTGTACATATTTTTCAGTGACCTGCCAGGTGGAGGAGTTATTTTTGTATGACAATTTATCCAATTTTAAAAATTCTTCGAAGCGGTCGTCAATTTGTTTTAGTCTATTTGTCCTGTTTTGATCATCTGTGTGCCATGTGCTTCAATGTGGGGGAGGGGTGAGAAGGAAGTCTCTTGCGTCAGAATCGGGAGTCTAAAAAAGTCCAAAGAAATATTTACCTGATTTTTGAAGTTACTTTCATGTTTTTTCAGGTCGGCTTTGATGTCGATCACTGGAATTAGTCTTGTCGGTGTAGAGTCGACTTCTAACTGGCTTAGGTCGTTTAGGTGAAATAGAACCGGTTGGTGGTCGGAGTTAATGGGGCGGAGTTGTTTTTAGAAGCTTTTCGCTTCCCTTTCCACTCTTTAATTTTCATTTATTGTAGAGAAAATTTTAGAAGTGCTGAAAGAAAAGTATAAAATTTAAGAAAATATCCCTCTGCAGTATGGTATTTTAGACATTTAGAAACCCCATCTGCCCATTTCTTTTCAGATTCTATATACGGAGTCATCTGTTCTTCCTTATAATTTAAATTCCTAATAATTTAGTCAGATAATTTTCATCCAAATATTATGTTTGTAAATTCGCAACCACAAAATATTTAAACCGAATTATGTAGTTAAAACCCACAGTCTGTACTTGCTAACTTCGCTACCAAGAATTTGTCTAGCAAACTCTAATGATAAGAAAACAGCAGCATTATAATTAGTTTAGTTTAAGTTTAGTTTTGTTTGCGTGCTTAAACGGTGTGAAACTTGATTTCCCAGGTTGAGCGGCCTAAAGCCCGCACTGATCTCTTACATATTTTAGGTTGGTAATTTAAAATGAACCAATCAGAGATGTGTGTGGATTGGGGAGGTTTAGAGTAAATCAAGAATCTTAAATTTCTTCGAGTTTCACCAGGTGAGTGGCATACTAAAGAAATCTGCAAAAAACAAAAAGCTGCCTTGTCAGCATTTTGCTTAAGCGAGTATTCACAATGAACATAAGCATAAGAAGATACAAGAAATATAAATGCAAATAAGTGTATCGTAGAATCACTTCAACATTATTCCAAGTTGATTAAGATTTTCATTTGTTTTTCCAGACTAAATCTGGATGTTTGGTGTCGAAGCGATTTGTTTCTGTAAAGGGTTTCGGGACAATCACTTTATTGTAGGATAATTTTAATAAAGCGAACAATAATAAAATGTTGTTACGCCACTGGTAAAAAGCAAAGTGGGGCAGTTTGCTCCCTGTCTGGACTTTTGCTGATCTCATTAGTATCAAAATCTAATAAAAATAAAAAATAAAATAGATTACCTGCATTCAAAAGCAGATTTTTAAAATAATTTTCTTCAAAATTCACTGAATTAAATGAACGACAATGCCATTTTGATTATAAAAAATTAAAAAATGTTTCAGTATCTAATATTATGAGTGGTTTAAAACCAATTTGTATGTTTAATGTTAAAATTATTGTCTCTCTCTTACTACGGAGATGAAATCCAAAATCCTACACAATTATTTCTTTTGATTAAATGAAAGGTTGGATTTGAATGTAGGTAACGAAATGTTTTGAAAACTTTTAATTATGGCTAACCTTAAAGCAAATTACTTGATAGAGTTTAATATTTACGGTATTAAATATAGAAAAATTAATTTCAAACTTTGAAAATAAAATTGTCATGTAAGAGTCACTAAAACTTTTTCGATTATGATATAAGTACCTACTGAAGAAATTATCAAACTAAACAACAGCTCGCATAAAACTTTTAAAATTACTTTATAAGTATCTAATTTGGGATTATTCTATCATTTCAAGCAATTTATTCAATCACACCTGCAATGTTGGCAGAAGGATTCGATAATATAACAAAAAACAATTCAGCATTGTTTTAAAACTTTTCAGAGAAATGTTTTTTCCTCAGTAATTGATTGGTTATTTTTAGAGTACCTATATTTTCTCTTATAGAGAAAATGCTGCGTAGTGAGTATCACAAAACGCTTTCTTTCAAGCCATTGTTGTTGCTAATTTTGTTTACAATGTTTCAAATACGCCCAGAGTACTATTTTAAGAAACTTATTAAATTTCAGCTCTAGAAGCTCTATACACACTAGATTCATCTTCATATTTCATTATTTAATCAAGTTAGTTCATTGAATAAAGCTTTTCCTTTTCCTGCCTACAATGTTCAACAGTTTTTAAGATAACGCACCTAGTTGTTGCAATCTCAAAACAACACGGCAGTATGACATCACTAGACAGCTGCAAAATTCTTTGAATTTCAATATTTTTTGCTATAATAATAATCTCTTGTTAAATAATATACTATTAAGTAAGCTGCAAGAAAAACTGTTTTCATTAACAATTATTTCGATTTCAGACTTGAATAATCCGCACAGCAAGAAACCAGATAGTTTTATTGTTTGTCTGACTTTCAATTAAATGCTCGGGTTCTTTGTTTAAATTTAAGAAGCTGGAATAAGGAATGGGAATAATACGACATAAATATTTAAAAGTTTTGTGGTGAAGTTTCTCATGCTTTGAGCTTTGTAGGAAATGTTCGAATATTTGTTAAATTGGCATAGTATAAAATTAGGGAAAACTTTATCGTCGTTTGTTATGCACTTCTTCACACAAAAGTTTCTAAAAAAAAAAAAAAAAATAAAACTGGAATATTATTCATGTTTTGATAGTGAATTTTGTACACAATGTACACATCGCTGTTTGCACGCATGTTTTAAACGCAAAAATTTTGATTAATTTGTCAAGCCTTTTGCATTTAATCGCAGTTTGGTAAAGGTTTAAATTTAGATCTAAAGTAGTTGAATTTGTTTGTATCAAAAGATCAAAATTTGTAAAGGAGTTTCAATTGTGGTTTTGTTTCCAAGTTTCAATTATTCCTGAGTTATGCTTACACGAATTCACATGAATGATCAACTTGAATTAGCAAAACTATTCCTGAAAGATTAATTTAAGCATTTAAGTAGTTTTCACGAGAGGAACTGAAATTAATATGCTCTACCTGTTATTAAACCCAAGATTATGAATTTTAATTTGCAGAACGGAGGAAAATAAAATAAAAAAGATCAAATATGCTTTCAATTATCTTGAAAATATTTGCCCACTCTGGGAAAATTTGCTGTTACTCTTGGGCTTATAAAATTAACAAAAGGTGATTCAATTTTGTATCGCATAAAGGAAGCATATTTGTATAATTAAGGGTTAACAAAGCAACTGACACAACAATTTATAATGTAATTACATGGTTGTCATTTTAGTATTTTGTCGAGAAGCATTTTCGCGAAATGTAAATTGAAGCATAAGGATTACCTATGGTGGAAATATTAAAAAAAGAAACTATTGCACAAAAGTCGAATGGCGAAAACATCGTATAGCTTTTATCTCGTAAAAAAACTAGCGACTTTTTTGAAACGTGCAGCAGAAAAAACAAATAAAATTGAAGGAAATAGCATCAGTAAATTTAAATTAAATTTTTTGTTTTCATTCAAGTGATACTTTCAAGTTTTATCTGACATTAGTTACGGATTATAGAATTAAAACAGGATGATGAATGTTAAATTTTTTAACATTTCGTTGCTTACATGTTAAAAAAAAATTTGTGGAAAGCCGTCGGTGCCGGTGGAATGAAATTTACATATTAATAGCAATGATTAGTTGCAGATTCCCATTAGCATTTCTATTCCAAACTTCCTGGTATTAATTGCATAAAGTTAAAGTTAAATAGGAAATTCCTAAACGTTTACAGGATAACAAGCTTCTTTAACTGCAATAATCCAATAGCGATATATAAAGTTTAAGCACCAACCACAACAATTAACTACAACTTGATAACATTAATCCAAACACGCTGCAATAATCAAGATTGGGATTGTTGTTCATCTCCAACATGAGGCTTAAAATTTAAATATTTAAATAAGATCTGAAAGAGCAACTTGTAAATAAAACTAATAAGCTCAAGGGAAGGTTCAATATGGTTCAATAGCAGCAACTTCAAACTTTGTTACCCAACCGTTAGTTTAAACTGGACTGTTGGGTACAAAGAGATTTTCTCCAAAGTCATTTGGTTTGATAAATAGAATGGATTACAAAGAAATTTCACTTAACCTAAATTAAGTTCAAACAAATTTCAAACTTGAAAACTTGTCCATTTCAGGCGATAAAAATAAGAGTGCTTCAATATTTAGAAATAATTTCAGTAACAATAATAACCGATAACGTTTTACAGCTTGCGGTTTAATACAATTCATTGAGTTTTGTGTAGTCAGCTTTAGCAATTTTGTTGGTGCATCCCAATAGTACTCTTAAGTTAATCGTACCTACCACTATAAACCCACTACATTTCAAGAAAAGTAATATAAAAAAAGCAACTTAAGCAACAACTTAAGATCTAATAATTGCTAGATGCACAGTAGAATAATTTTAAGTTAAAACACAAAACCATAAACTTTCTGCATTTTCAAAGGAACCATAAAATTAAAATGTTATTTTATTGAGGAAGTGTCAGAAATATAAACTCTTTCCGACTGTAGATCAAATTTTTTTTTAAATATCCGAGTAATCTTAAGTCTGTATTACACGACGTTAAATTTGACGTCAAATTTACATGAAAATTTTTATGTAAATTTGTTCATATTTTTGCCAGGTAAAATTTTAATTTTATGCAGGTAAAAATAATTTTCTGTTTGAACAATGTTAATTTTAAAAACTGGGCGGACTCTAGACGGGAAAATGTCTACTACGCACATTTACACGCACTTTTACCGACAAATTTAGAACATGTACTAAATTTTTACTAAAGCCTGTATGACACGACGTTAAATTTGACGTCAAATTTACATGTAAATTTTTAAGAAAATATTTAACACCGTTGCATACAGAAAATTTATCGTCAAATTTTATGTTAAATTTTCATGTAAAAAATTTAGAACAAGTTCTAAATTTGTCGGTAAAAGTGCGTGTAAATGTGCGTAGTAGACATTTTCCCGTCTAGAGTCCGCCCAGTTTTTAAAATTAACATTGTTCAAACAGAAAATTATTTTTACCTGCATAAAATTAAAATTTTACCTGGCAAAAATATGAGCAAATTTACATAAAAATTTTCATGTAAATTTGACGTCAAATTTAACGTCAAATTTACATGTAAATTTTTAAGAAAATATTTAACACCGTTGCATACAGAGAATTTATCGTCAAATTTTATGTTAAATTTTCATGTAAAGCCTGTATGACACGACGTTAAATTTGACGTTAAATTTGACGTCAAATTTACATGAAAATTTTTATGTAAATTTGCTCATATTTTTGCACATGCTTAATGAACTCTATTGTCAACTTTGAACCACCCCAACCGAAAAGAGAAATCCCCCAGTGCACCAAATGTCAACAGTACGGCCACACTAATAAATTCTGTTATAGGCAAGCAAGATGTGTCAAATGTACGGGAAATCACACCACTAAAAACTGTACAAGAAAAGAACGAGACAATGGTGTACAATGTGTATTATGCGAAGGTAACCACCCTGCCAATTATAAGGGTTGTATTGTATACAAGGATCTCCAGAAGAGAACTTATCCAACCTTAAGAGATAAAAAACCCGCCCAACTATCCAATCCAGTAAACAATATCATACACAACAGAAATCCAAATATCCACAACAACCCAAACGTATTCCCAGGTAACTCTTATTCAAATATAACAAGAGGAATTCAGCAACCGCAAGCTGTCATTCCATCTCCACAAATTGTTACAACAAATTCACAAACATCCCAAAATCATTCAAGGTTAGAAAGCATGATGGAGAAAATGATGGAGAAAATGGAAACTCTTCTTAATCTCCTCACAGCTATGCTCAATACAAGAAAATAATAGCAACAAAACTCAAAATAGCGGTCTGGAATGCCAACGGATTAACCAGCCATAACCAAGAAATTAAAATGTTTTTATCCAACCATGATATTGATATAATGTTAATTTCAGAGACGCACTTTACATCTAAGAATTACTTGAAAATACCAAAATATAAAATATACGACACACAACATCCGAGTGCTAGGGTAATCAAAAATAACATTAAACATTATGAATCCCTTAAACATTCCCAGACACACTTACAAGCTACAAATATAGTGATTGAAGAATCCAATGGATGTACCACAACGTTATCTGCAGTCTACTGTCCTCCAGGACATACAATCAGCCAAGACCAATATTTAAATTACTTTAATATGCTCGGTAATCGTTTCATTGCAGGTGGGGACTTTAACGCCAAGCACACACACTGGGGATCAAGACTTACTAATCCAAGAGGTCGACAGCTGTTTCGAGTGATGCAATCTAAAAATTTGGATTACTGTTCCACCGGCCAACCAACCTACTGGCCTACAGATAGAGAAAAACTGCCCGATTTGTTGGACTTCTGTGTGGTTGGAGGTATTTCGCACAATCACCTCAGAGTGGAGGCTAGCTTCGAACTTTCCTCGGACCATTCTCCAATTATTGTCACATTTTCTTCTCAAATCAATAGAATACCAAAACCTCTAACTCTCTGTAATAAGCAAACTGACTGGAAGAAGTTTAGAAGACTACTCCAATGCAAACTACCGCAAGATGTTTCTTTGAAATCGGAATTCGAGCTGGATGAAGCAGTACAACATTTAACCAAAAATATACAAGAAGCAGCCTGGGAAGCAACCCCAGAAAATCAAAACCATCAAGTTGAAAACCTTTGTCCAAAACGTATTCAAAGCAAATTACAAGAAAAAAGAAGACTTAGAAAAAAATGGCAAGAAACCCGGTCTCCCAGTGATAGAACAAATTATAATAAGGCAACTAAAAACCTTAAAAAACTTTTAAAAGATCATAAAAATCAAGAAATTCATAATTACCTGAACGGACTGACAGCAACTGAAGCAACTGACTATTCACTGTGGAAGGCAACTAGTAAGTTGAAAAGACCACAAACAGCAATTCCGTCAATAAAAACACCAACACTAGAATGGGCAAGAAGCAACAAAGAAAAGGCAAATGCATTCGCAGATCATCTGACCAACGTTTTCAAACCGTTCCAAGCAGAAGTCCCAGAAGAAGATGTCAGACTTGAAGAATTCCTGGAAGCACCACTCCAAATGGAACTACATTTAAAAAAATTTAAGAAAAGTGAGGTTTCAACCTACATTCAGAAGCACTTAAACTTAAAGAAAATTCCCGGATTTGACCTAATAACTGCAAAAGTCCTACAAGAACACCCAGAAAACGCTATCAAGTTTATAACCATGATCTTTAATTCTATCTTGAGAATGGGATATTTTCCTGCACAATGGAAGGTGGCTCAAATTATTTTAATACCCAAACCGGGAAAACCACCAACAGAAACTACCTCGTACAGGCCCATCAGCTTGCTTCCTATTTTATCTAAAATATTTGAAAAACTGTTTTTGAGAAGACTTATGCCCGTGATCGAGGAACGGCAAGTGATTCCTGATTATCAATTCGGATTCCGACATCAGCATTCCACTATCGAGCAAGTTCACAGAATTGCTAATAAAATCAAGCAAGATTTGGAGACCAAAAGGTACTGTTCAGCTGCATTTCTTGATATAACTCAAGCCTTCGACAAGGTGTGGCATACTGGTCTATTATTCAAAATCAAATCATATCTTCCACACAACTTTTATCCGGTGTTGAAATCCTACCTACAGCATAGACACTTTTTTGTAAAATGTCAAGATGAGATATCACCACTTTTGCCAGTCCACTCTGGAGTCCCCCAGGGCAGCGTCTTGGGTCCGCTTCTATACCTAATTTACACAACTGATCTACCAACTAATCCAAGCACTTCTATTGCGACGTTTGCTGATGACACAGCAATCTTGGCCTCCCATCCTAATGCACTAACAGCGTCTAAAAACCTACAAAAGCATCTTGACAAATTAGAGAAATGGTTGAAGAAATGGCGTATTAAAGCCAATGTCCAAAAGTCGGTGCACGTAACATTCACTACAAGGAGAGACACATGTCCTACTGTTAACCTCAATGGAAATATACTACCACAAAAAGAAGAAGTTAAGTATCTTGGAGTGCATTTGGACAGAAGACTGACGTGGGGTAAACATATCTGGAACAAGAGACTCCAACTTGGTCATTCATTTAGAAAACATCAATGGTTACTGAATCGTTACTCACAATTATCTCTGGAAAATAAGGTGCACATATATAAAATCATAATAAAGCCAATTTGGACCTATGGCATCCAGCTTTGGGGAGCAGCAAGTAACTCCAACATCGCCAAAATACAGCGATTTCAATCAAAAACCCTGAGAACTATCGTAGACGCCCCTTGGTTTGTACCAAATCATGTGATCCATCGTGATCTTCAAATGCCCACAGTTGAAGAATGTATCAAGTCGTTCAGCACCAGATATCAGGATCGTGTTAGAGACCATCCCAACTCTCTCGCTGTGGATTTATTATCTTCCCATCGAATAAAGAGATTAAAGTGCCACGACCCAGGACGTGCCTCATCGCTTTTGAAATAGTACTTATAAGCCTGACATAACACTCTCTGGTGTTAAAATGTAAAGGGAGCGTGCTATTGGGCAATCTCCTTTTATGTCATCCGGTTCAATATGTCATATCTTTTACTTATTGTCTTATTAGATAGATTGTAAAATACTAGGATTTCAAATAAAAAAAAAAAAATATTTTTGCCAGGTAAAATTTTAATTTTATGCAGGTAAAAATAATTTTCTGTTTGAACAATGTTAATTTTAAAAACTGGGCGGACTCTAGACGGGAAAATGTCTACTACGCACATTTACACGCACTTTTACCGACAAATTTAGAACATGTTCTAAATTTTTTACATGAAAATTTAACATAAAATTTGACGATAAATTTTCTGTATGCAACGGTGTTAAATATTTTCTTAAAAATTTACATGTAAATTTGACGTCAAATTTAACGTCGTGTCATACAGGCTTTAGTCAATGGTTATTTAGTTTGAAATTGTTGCGAAATTGTATTTTCACGATAACTAGCATTACCAAAAGGATAATTCCCGGAGGATAAGTTTCAGAACTGGTACTTAACACACATTAAATCCACTATGTAAACCGTCAAACAATTTGTGTTTTACTTAATACTGCACTGTGTTATGTAAATTATTGATATTGCTTACACTATCTGAAAAAATGTAAGCTTGTACATTCGTAGTCTGAATAAACATTAGCATTCAACGTCTCTGATCCGCAACTAATCATATGTCACGAAGAAGAAAGTAATTGGACGTTTGAAGGATCGTGTCGATAATAATTAAAAAACTATGTATCAAGTTTAATCCCTTGGGAGTCGAAGTAACTAATTAAATATTTATCTATTTTGACTGAGTTTCTTCAGACTGTCCATTGATTAATCAATGACGAAACCTTGCGATTCTTAGATTACCATAATTTATTAATCTGAAAAGTCTTGATTTTCGGAAAATTTATGTAAATAAAAGTATAATACAAATGTTTTTTTGTTATTTCCAAAGTGAGACATGCCAAATGAAGCTGTCTTGTAAGCAAACAGACAACCATTTTGTTTAGTGCAAAAAGATTTATTGTCTACCACAAAATTTTCTTTTCATTAATTTTGTTGTCGAATCTTTTCGTGCAGCTCAATTTATTCTATATTAAGAAACTGTAAATTTAGAAAAGTGTTTTTTAAATATTAAAATATCTAAATTATTAAAATGCAATTACTTAAATTCTAATTTTTGTCTAACAGTGTTTGCTGTACATTTTAATTTCGTTTTGCTCATAAAAATTAAAAAAGTTTCAAAAAAACAATCAAAACGAAATATTACCAGTTTTATTTGTTCTTAAAAACATATTTTAGCTTTCTACCAATTTTTGGCAAGAAAGTACATACACTGAAAGTGACAGAGTTTCCACTACATCTACTCGAGTTTTCATTGTACAACATAAAAAAATCCATTGGCATTTTAATAAAAAGTGTAACAACTGTTTGTCGGGAAAGTGATTTATGACTCCGCCGAAGAGTTGCACAACGCCTACTACTACGATAAATTAATCCATTCATTCTTTATGTAAAAATCATAAAAGAAAACCTAATAAAGTATTTTCGTTCGGAAAACCATACGTGGTGGTACATAGTAGGTGTAAATTTACAAGTTTTCGTTTTGCACCCAGGTGGTCAATATTATGGATTGCAAAAAGTAAAATTGCTGTAAATTGTGTAAATGATAAATCAGTAACTTCTAAATAATTATTCTGTAACTGGGATATTATCAGATATTTTACAGCAATGCAATCTATAACATAATGAAAAGTTTCGAATCATTATCTTGTTGGAAAAATTTTCTTCGTGGCATTGGTAAACAAATTTGTGTAAAAGTTTACCATAATCACGGGAACAGCAATTTCAAAATTTTCACCACCATAGTCATATTGAGAATTTGGACGTCGGACATATTACCATCGGAAAAACACACTAGACAGTGGATCTTGTTTTTAGCGGTATAATATCTAAACATTTAATTTCGTTTCCCGCTACTGGGCTATTTTCCGTTCCCTATATTTTCAAAGTAACTCAAAAAGTTGCTGCTAAACTTGATGTGCCGTCAGGCACACGTTTTAATTTCTTTCACTTTTGCTCAAATACCAAAAAATTCCCACCTTTTTTTGACGAAATTTGTATAATTATATATAATTATTCTGTCTTGAGTAGGTATTCTATAAAAGAGTGGGAAATTTATTATTTTTTACTGGGTGTTCCAGACCCCCAGTTTACATTTTTGACTTTAGATTTTTATTATTACCTTTCAAAGTAACATAGAAAGTTGCTGCCAAACTCCGTAAGCAGTGGCGGATGGTGACTTTTTGCGGCCCGATGCTAATTATATTTTAGAGGCCCCTGTTAGGATATTATGGGGCTGGGGGGGGGGTGACGTTTGTCTAGTATAAAAATAATGGTATATGTAACAGGTAAGAAAAAAATTTATTCTTACTATCAAACATAAATAACATAAAAAGAAATATATAATTTTAAAAGTATAAAAAATATCGTCAACACAATGCAAAACTAGCGAAACTGAAATAAGGCCGGCTCTGGATTTAGATTATTATTTCATTGTAAAATATTAATGGAACCACAGAAATCAAAATTACTCTCAAACATGATGCATAATCAGTTTCTTAACAGGTACAAGTAACTATAAAAGTAAATAAAATTATTTTAGGTGGAAAATCGACATTGTATTGAGGGGGTTTGGATAGGGAAAATTTGCAGATTCGCTAGTTTTGCATTGTGTTGACGATATATGTTACAGGAATTGTCCAACATTTTGACTAAATCGGGAGTTTATGAGCTCACTTGCAGACGGTGTCAAAAATATATCGGTCATTCAGGTAGATCTTTCCAAACACGTCCGACTTGGAGACAAAAAATCAATTAGACACCAGTTAGACATTAATCACAAACAGGGGGGGGGGGATACGAAATTTTACATGTATAGCCAAAAAGTAAAATACTAGAATTTTTAGAAGCTATTGAAATCAATAAATTGAAGCAATCGTACTTGTTTTTAAACAGTCAATCTGATGTAAAAAACTCATCTCTATTAAACATCTTCAAAATGAATTAACTTAAGTTCGACCTATAAGACCCCTACTCTTATTAAATCACTTTCCTAAAAACTCTCTTATTTTTTCAAAAATACTTTTTTTCACCACCCCAAACAACAATTAAACGGATTCTATTTAATTTTATTTCTCGTCCAGCGCCTGATGATACCATAGTATAATGAAAACTTACAGTATTTTTTGGGTTTTCTAAAATATTGATATGGTTAATATCGAGTATCAATCAATTATTATTTTATAGATAATTTAAAAAACAAAGCAAAAGCAACTGATTCTCATAAAAAGAGATAACAAATTCAATTCTATAAAATAACGAGTAAGGTTTGGGGGCCTCTATGGAGCTCTCAATGATCGAGGGTCTAATATTCAATGTTCCAGCATCTTAAGCTACTCTATAAGAATTTAATTAAATTAAACAAAATTTTATAATTTGCGTTTGCTTTTATGTTCTTTGAATAAGAAAGATAATAAACAAAACTGAATTCTATAAAATAATAAGTAAGGTCTTGGCTCTTGGGGGCCCCTCAATGTTCGGGGGCCCGATGCTCCAGCATCGTAAGCATCCATATAAATCCGCCACTGTCCGTAAGCAGTAAGGTAATTAAATAAATTTGCAAAGTTTTAATTTTCAGTAGCCGAAGGTTTAAGATTTCCTCACTTTTGCTTAAAAATTCAAATTTTCCGGTTTCTCCCTACGAAATGTCTAAAATTATAAATTCCCTATCTTTTCCAGGCATTCTAAAAAAGTGGAAATTCTGTGATATGTACTGGAGGGTGTTCCACACCCCCCAGACCCCCGGTTTACCTTTTTGATTTGATATTTTTATAAATAACTTTCAAAGCAACATAGAAAGTTGCCGTTAAACCAGGGTCTATTTTACCACTAGGCGTGTTAGGCACCTGCCTAAAGCCCAATGACTAGAGGGGCCCGAAAAGGGAGAGCATAAAATCGTAAAATAAAAATCAAATACTGATAAAATAACCCAAAAGTTGGGCCCTCGATGCTATTAGTTACACTCCAATATAAGGGGCCCGAAAATTTTCTAAAGCCTAGCAACTCAGTTAAAAATAGGCCCTGGGAATAGATTAAAATTCGGACCCTGTTATATACAATGCCTGGTATTTTTGATTGTGGGATGTCCTGAGCGCAAACTATAATATTCGTTAGGATCAGGGCCAGGGAAAACTAGGCAACTGCCTAGGGCGCAAACCAGATCAAGATGCAAAACTTAAAAAATCTGATGTGGACACCACATAACTTCCTTGTAATTTTTATAATAATTGTACAAAAATCTCGTTAATCTATTTGTGCGCGTCATGAATTACGACTTTTGGCACGAACAATCGCAACCAAAAATAGATTTTTGACACTCTAAAAATGTACTGTCAAAATTATAGCCAAAAATGTAAACCGGGGGTTCTGATGGTGAACATATCCTGCGATATGTACTTGGGGAATTGTAATTTCCCCGTTTTTCCAGCGAAATTTGTAAAATTTGAATTTGAGACACTTATAGCATTTAGTTGTGCACCTCAACTAAATGCTATAAATGTCTCAAATTCAAAATTTCAATTTATGTATTTGAGTTATGCGACATACAGACGTCCGTACGTACGTACGCACGTACAAACGTCACAACGAAAATAGTCTAAATGGTTTCAGGGAAGGTCAAAACGGATATTTCCGTCAAAATCTGGAGTAAAAAAAACTTATAGTAACTTTTTCGGCTAAACGGCCATATTTTTTGACCTGGAGATCGTAGAATACCCCTAGCAATACCCGTAGAGCAAATTGTGCACTGGGGGGAATACCCCCCAGACCCCCCGGTTTACCAACAACTACGTTTAAGCTCAATTATTAATATTACTTGTGTGACTTGATAGCCGAACCAGTTTTTATGGCTTAAAATAAACTCTGGGCTTATTTTACCATAAGGCGCATTATGCACGTGCAGAGGGCCAGATCGGCTCAAAAAGAAAGAACATAAAATCGTAAAATAAAAATCAAATACTGATCAAATAACCCAAAAATTGGGCCTTCGATGCTATTAGTTACACTTCAATATAAGGGGCCCGAAAATTTGCTAAAGCCTAGGGTCCAGCTCAGTTAAAAATAGGCCCTGCGCTAAACTCCGTGAACTGCATACGTATATTTTCTGTAAAATAAGTTTAAACTTTCTCTAGTCGAAAGTTTAAATTTTCCTCAGTTTTGCTTAAAAATTCAAATTTCCAGATTATTCCTGACGAAATCAGTAAGATTATAAATTTCTTATCTTCTTCAGGAATTCAACAAAAGTAGAAACCCTGCGATATGTTCTCCATTTCTAATTTTTGGTTTTCTTCTCTTTTCTAACCAAAAAATGACACGCTGTAGCAGGAGCAGCAGCAGCAGGATGCTGGGAAGAAATTAAAATAAAACAATTATAATTTTATTCTGCGTGTTTTATTCTGCCGCCTTCCACAGAAGTGCCACCCGCGGCAAATGCTCCCCCCTGCTCCCTCCCCACCTCTATCTTACGTTACTGCAGGGTTGCAGGAGTGACAAGAGAGATTGTGGAATTAAAGTGTTGAAAATTTGTGCAATGGGCGTTTTTTGATAACGGTAGTCCCACGCTACTCTATCCGGAGCAACAGGGGCTTTCCCTTATTATAGTCTGTCTAACGAAGACTGCGTTTTCGCGGTTTGCATTGTCCTATAATTCGTCATCCAGTTTGAAACGGAATAAAAATGTATTCTACACCGTTTCTACCAGTAATTCAGAAATCGTCAACTGTAAAATTCAGATTTGTCAACTGATATTCAGAAATCGTCAATTGTAATTCAGAATTGTTAAATAATATTCAGCAATTTAATTAATAATAAGGGCTTCATAAAAAAGAAAAAAACAATATTTTGATTTAAAAAAAATTATTTATTCATATTATAGAAAAAATAAGAAATACAGCATAAATATTATTATATCTCTTATGGAGAGATAAGAGATATAAAACAAAAGCCACAGAATTGATGCTTTATGAATTCCATTTGAAAAATCTTAATTACAATTAATTAACGATTTCTGAATATCAGTTGACAAATCTGGTTTACAATTGACGATTTCTGAATATCAGTTGGCAATTCTGAATTACAATTGACGTTTTCTGAATAACAGTTGATCTTTTCTAAATTACTGCTGCAGAAGGAGTAGTTGTCTAGAGTTGGTCTGGATCTATTATACCGCAAATAATCATCGAGTTGGTATAGTTATCCAGCTTTCTGATTATTGGATTTTCCGAAGTGCTTACAAAGCACTTTGGATAACTCCACGTTTCTTAGAAGAACATCTGCCAAGTAACTCTAGGCTAAATTTAATAAAAATTTTATTATCGAAAATCATTGGCCGGTTGAGGTCATTCGGTGTCCTTGTTAGGAGTTGCACTGGTGCCTTCATACCGGTATGCTACAAGTGCGGCTGCTGTTTGATTTTAAGCAGAAACATGAGCGGTGGTTAGCCATTTTTTTAAAGCTAACGCCTTAAATGGATTTTTTTTTAAACTTAAAACGAAAAGATAAATCGATCCAGATGCGATGATATCAATTTTACTTTAAAGCTTGTTGTTTTTTTTTAATTTTAATTTTCTAAATCATCCAATGGAATTATCTTTATATCTTTAAATTCAAATTCAATAATCAACCATGCAAAATCCAATCTTTTCCGAAATATTTTCATAAAATAAATTTACACAAAATGAATAGAAAAAAATTCAATAGAGAATTTTGGAAAACGACAATATATAAGTAAAATTTACAATCAATCTCGCTCTTAGCCTGTAGATTCGAAAGATCAAAGTAAAACCGGTACGTACTTACCATCTACGATAAAAATGGAAATATTCAAAATTAGATCAATTGTTAGAGCAAAATACTTCTGCATAATAAAAATACAATAAGAAATAATTATTTTATCCTGTGGAATATTTGTCTGAGATCACTCGGTTCAAAATACTCAAAGACTGTTCAGCATGCAACGAAAGATAATAAAAATCATCTCTAGTTTTGAGGTTCACTTATCTTTACTATGAGCGATAAGTTCGTAAACTTGAACATCTTCTCTCTGTCGTGTCTTTACATACTTCTTACACTAACTCGAGTAAAGCAAAACAAATCCTTGTAAAGGATTTTTCTACATGAGCTTAATTTACCGGGAATTTTATCGAGGAAGTTGTCTTCCTTTAGTTTTGGAAAATATAAAAATTTAAATTTTTTGATGAAGTGTTTCCTATTCCATTGGGAAATCCATAGCCTGTGGCCATTACAATAATTTGCTTCGATGCTGTTGTTTCAAGTAGATTTGTGTAAATGTAGGTATTTGAATAAACAATAAACAAACCAGTTCCATTTTACTTGATGGAGGATAGCTGGAATCTTCCTTCCTCCAATTATTTGGTAATAAAATATACTTTTGACCTAGTGTTAAGTATAAAAATTTATATTAAAACGAAATTTTATCTAAAATTTGATATGAAAAGTAATTTATCTCTTGAGCCGTCAATTTTCCGTTCAGGATGGTTTTTCATATATCATCGAATGTCAAACTAGTTGGCAAAATTTATGCAGAATAAATTAACGCGGTATTTTGGGGAAAGTTTAAGTAATGCCCAAGATCAACATTCTTATTCCACACATTAATATTAGCAAAACAGCAGAAATACCTTTGTCTTTCCAGTTGAATCTTTTGTGATAAATAGTCATAGTAAAATTAGTTAGCTTTAGTAACTAAATTAGCTTGAAATTTCTATTAAGTTTAATCAACGATCCAGAGCTTGTCCCTTTAAGATTTGATTGCATATACGCACATTATGGATTATCTTAATTAAAAGTTGAATGTAAAACAGGCAATTACCAATAATTATAAATCTCAGAAAAAATTCAATTTATATTTTTCAATCGTTTACTGATTGGTAAGTTTTAAAGCAAATATCTATTCGTATATGCAACTTTAGAAAATTATAAGTTAACTAAATTCTGTGTAACCCTTTGTATATCCTTCACATTAATATTTAGTCACGAATAACTAAAGCCAGCTAGAATTAATCAAATTTGAAGACGTTCCTCATAACATATTTGTTTAAGATTTTAGATTTATAGCTACTGTAGGTGTTAGGGTTAATTAAGGGTAATCCTCATATGTAAAGGAGCATCTTGGCATTAAATAATACAACTTTCTTGTCAACAGCAGCTTGCAGTTCAGCCACTTCTACATACACATACTTTGTTATTACAACTAGTATATTAATTATTTATCCTTTCAAGTCTAAAGCATCTAAAGCATTTTCTAATATAGCTTGTGCAATTTGTACTAAATAGCCACCGAGGACGCACTACATTGTTTATGTACTAATTTGTCTATTAAGATTCATTTGGAAAAAAATTGTTAGCTAACTTTTGAGATTTAGCTCATCAGTTCTTGAGAGCCAGGTACTATTTTAATATTCACACCTTCAAGCAGTTAAGCGTAATATAAAAAGTAATAATTACCCGTCGAAGAATTTTCTATGAAAAAAATATTTTTTTGTTTGTTTTGATAATTTTAATTAACATGTTTTTATCCTTTTGAATTTTTATTTTAATCTTATGACAGGGCCTATTTTTAACTAGCCTAGACTCTAGGCTCTCGCAAATTTTCGGGTCCAAAGGCCCAATTTTAGGGGTATTTTATCAGAATTTGACTTTTATTTTTCGATTTTGTGTTCTCTCTTTTCGGACCCCTATGGCCATTAGACCCTAGGTACGTGCCTAATGCGTCTAATGGTAAAATAGGCCCTGTGCAGAGGTTAACAGTTAATAGGATAATAGTTTTCTTTTCGGGGGTATTCCATACCCCCCAGACCCCCGGTTTATCCTCTTTGTTTTGTGTCTCTTAAATTTAAATTCAAAATTTAATAAGTTGTAGAGGTCTCACAATATATTTAAAGCTTTGGGCATGGAAAGAGATAGATCCACTTCTGGGCGCATATGTAAGTAATTTTATTTTTGCATACCCGGGAGTTGAATATCGTTGATCGATAGCAGAAACCATAATAAAACGGGTCAGAGGTTAAACGCATTTATTTACAATTATAACTTCAAATATTGATTGAGCTTCAGTGCAGCCATTGGCAAACCGGGGAGTCTGGGGGGTATGGAATACCCTCCAGTACACCATTTCTTCTACGGTCAAAACTGAGGAGTTACCCAGAGTTACCCCCAGACCCAACAAGAAGTCCGGGTACAATATTGGATGATTAAACCATTTGGTTTAAATCTTGGGTAAAATTTGGGAATAAAATAAAAGCGTGCACTGGGGGGTATTCCATACCCCGCAGACCCTTATACCTTAATCCTTACTTGCCACACTTCTATAGAGTGACGTACTTGACACACCACCCCAGCAATAAAACGTGTTATTTCAAATAATCTATTGAATATTTTAAGTTGCTAATATTTTATTACTCTTCAAGAGCTAATGTTTTGCAGTGATACGGGTTATATGGCAAAAAAATAAAATTAAATACAATTAAACAATTGAAATATCGAAAAAGTGATCAAGTGACCACATTTACAAAAAAAGCTTAACTAACAGATGATGCCATAAACCCGCTTTTCTCAGGTATACATACTTAAAATTAATGAAAAGTGGGCTTGGGGTATTCTACACCCCCAGTGTGGCAAGTAAGGGTTAAACTTAAATTCATAATTTAATAAGATGTAGATATCCCACAATATGTTAGCGATAGAAAAAACTATAATAAAACGGGTCCGAGGTTAAACGTACTTATTTTTTATTACAACTTTAAATATTGATTGAGCTTCAGTGTAGTCATTGGCAAACCGGGGGGTCTGGGGGGTATGGAATGGTATGGAATACCCCCCAGTGTACGGATTACTCTTTATTTATGAACCAATAGTATTAGTTCTTCAGTACCAAAGTCGCAGTTATAAGAAAAAGAGAAGAACTTACGAAAAACATTTGTAACTGGGTTAGGCACTAGGCTCTGGCAAATTTTCGGGCCCCTGATGTTCATGTGTAATTAATAGTATCGAAAGCCCAATTTTAGGGTTATTTTTTCCAGAATTTGATTTTTAATTTACGATTTATGTTTTCTTTTTTCGAGCCCCTCTGGACATTGGACTCTAGGCACGTGCCTAATGCGTCTAATGGTAAAATAGGCCTTGTATACTAAATGTATTTTATAAATTTAATCAGGGCCGGGGCAGTGGGTGCGACGCTCGCAGGCCCCCTGCTAAAAGGGCCTCCAGTTGCACTGTGACCTTTTCAATCTTAAAAAATTCTTTAAAATAGGAGGTGTACAACTCCGGGCAAATGCTCCGGGCGGCACTTTTGTGGAGGGCGGCAGGGATTAGCCGAGGAATAAAATTATAATTTTTTTATTTTAATTTTTTTTTAATAATTATTTTTTTCTAATAAATCTAATAAATTGATATTGCTTAATTACAAAAATAGGGGGACGGCAAATTTAGGGTTTGCCCCAGGTTCCAGAAATCCACGCTACGCCACTGGTACAACTAGGTGCTATTTGAAATCTGGGGAGGTATAGAATACCGCTAGGTCACCAGCAATTATGTTCAAATGATTGCCACATGCTATTAAACTTTTTACATCCGTACCAGGAATTTTACTATAATATTCTGTGGGATGTTACCCCCAGACCCCCAGGTGAGAGTTTTCACGACGCATAGATATATGCTGTATAAATATGCACTAAAACTTTTTGTTTGTATACAAATTATGTAGATGTATTTGTTCTAAGAGAATAAAAAGTTTTCATATGAAGGTAAATCACACAACATATATACACGACACCTTCGGGTTTTCAAACCGGGGGGTCTGAGGGGTATGGAATACCCTCCAGTGTACCATCAATTACAGTTAAAAGATTTTCCTTTCCTGAAATTTAACTTTCTAAAAGGTCTTACAATTACTATGATCTGAGGGGTGTTCCACACCCCCCAGACCCCCCGGTGCAAATTTTTACGGTATACATACAATTTTGGGCTTTCAAACCGGGGGGTCTGGGGGGTATGGAATACCCTCCAGTGCACCAGCAATTATATTTGTTGAAAAAACAAATTAAAGTTAAAACCCCTCAGTTTTTTTTGTCAAAATCAAATTTTTGATTTTATTTTATTTTTCGATCCCAGGCTTCGTTCATTTTTACAAAGAATTAAAAATTTTGTTGATTTTTTAAGGCTCATGAGTGGGGGTTGATAACCTGCTGTATCTGCCTTTGCCAGGCAATCTTAGAAATGGGGAAATATAGAATATTCTAGAAAATTTTAAGAGAGCCAACAGCCAAGAAAATCTCAGAAAATTAAAAGAGGCTATAAAGGCTATATATGTACGGTATTCTAACGATTTCCTAAATTTCCCAAGATTTCCTTGGGAAGAAAATAGCATTTTTAAGTTTTACTAAGATTTCATAGAATTTCCTTAAAGTCTGCTAGAATTTCTTTTCACTTTTGTATTATCACGATTTTCCCTTCGGTTTTCCAGTTACTTAGTACAAAACTAAAGGGAAATCGCCGGAAAAATTGTATGTGCTAATGAATGGAAATCTGCAAAAATTTGAAAAACTCCAAGACTTTTCAAAAAATAGATTCTTAGAAAATTTGTAGAGATATAGAAAATCTCAAGAAATGCATAGAAATTTCAAGAAAATCTTAGGAAACTCGAGAAAATTTTAAAGCCAATAAAATCTCAGAAAATCGAAAAAGCAAATGAAAGATAGTTTATGTATAATATTCTAGATTTCCTCAAATTTCCCTTTAGTTCGGCATATGACAATTTCTCCATCATTTTCCACTTACATATTAGTAAAAACCGAGCGAGAAAAAAAAAGAAAATCCATAAAAAGGTCATTCATTATACAATTTGAAAATATAGAAAATGAGAGGAAATAGAAAATTCTAGAAAATCTTAGAAAAATAACCAAAACATCTTGTGAAGTGGGGAATCATAGAAAATTGTAAGATATTTTAGGAAATTAAATTGAAAAATAAAAAAACTCATCTATATATTTTTTAAATATCTAATAAAATTAAATAGTTACTTGTCTCTATATCCGCTGTTGTTTGGAAGGAATTCTTTGGAAATCACTAGAATTGCATGGAAAATTTGTTTAGTCATTTATAAAAGCAGGGTCCCCGCTAACAACTTTGCAGACGAGTCCCTCACCTGCTTGTTACGCCACTGAATTTAATTTATTAAAAGTTGATGTAGTAATCCTGATTACATTTTTTTATTAGTATTTACCTTGTGAAAAATTTTCGTGGCGTCTTTTGATCGTATGCGCGAAAAGTCGACAAGTTCTCAAGTGAGGGTAACGTCTGCAATAATTAGAGGTTAAAGTCCTCATGGAAAATGCCAAGTGGGAAAAACGTATATATTGCTTTAACACATTTTTTTTATTATCGCAATAAAAAGAAATTGCAGTGCATTATTTGAAATTTACACATAATAAAAGATGATTGCTGTTTAGAAATCAGATTTGGTGGAAATTTAACTCAAAAACTATTTATTGTTTAATTGGAATAAATTGGTAATATCACAAATTTAATTCGTTTTATAATACCTACAAGTAGCTAGCAGTATCATCAAAGCGTATTGGAATTTTTACCCCACAATTGAGCGAATATGGAGGTTATAAGGACACCGATAACTTAGAGCTTTCTCAAGGTTTATTCTGCACGTGTGGATTTATTTATTTTAAAGATTGTAATGGCGTTACCTAGCCCAGCATGGACTTTTAGACATCTACACGTTTTAAGAGTTAATTAAAACAAGAGTAAATCCCGGGGGCTGATTTATTAATTCAAATGTAATTGCTTTCTTTTATTCACTTGCAATTCCGGAAAAAATCACATGGTTTAATATGCTCGGCCAGAAAAACCAATAAGAAATTTATCAGGAGGTAATTCTACAAGTTTTCCACAGAATAATTTCCAAGTAAATTTGTTGCAGAGCCTTTAGCCATTCGCCATTCCATCCAAAATTGCCTAAGATTGGTTGGAAAATTCATAGGTACAAAAGATGTAGGTTTAAGTAATGTATATTGCTGTTTGTAGTGTAAACATATTATGTTTATTCATTAGAGGGAAAATTAACACTAGATAGTACTACTGGGCGTAGGAAAACAAATTATAATTATTATCTTAAGGATAATTGTATTGTTACTTTTTATAACTTTCATCTTAATATAAACTTTTATATTAGTTTAGTTAAAAAATACGGAAGCCGTTGGTAGTCACTGCGTTATTTCTTGGCATTTCATTTACATTCCCTTAAACTTAATTTATTAAGCTATAAACTTTCACTCCTTAGAACTATTTTTATATAACGGCAGCTAAAATTAGTTTTCGAATAAATTGCTGTTCCTTTGTTTTATATTTATATAGTTTATGCTATCCAATTTAATAAATTTGAATTAAATTATAAATTACGGACATATTTCATGTAATAAGCAAGCATCCGTTTTGGCAAATTCAAATTTTCCCCAGATTTAAAATGTAACATATTTTTGAGAGTGTCGTTTAGATGCTGATATGTTCATATTATGGGAACAAATTTTTTAAACCACATTTTCCTTGTCAGCCAGACAAATCAAGCCAAAATACCATCCTGAGTTGTATAAATACACTCAATCACAAATTGAATATACCAGAACTTCAAATTGGAAAATAAATTATACTACCTACCTATGTACCTACCAGAATGCTTTTTCTAAATTTGCAAATTTTTTACTTCAAAGGAATAGGAGTTGTGTAGGTTGAAATCAAGCTAGATTCGTCTTCGAGAAAACACCGATAAATTCAAATTAAAGATTATTTTGATTTGTCGAAGTATTCGAGAACTTAATTTCCATAGATTGTGGGTTGCACAAAGAAAAATTACATTGTTGCATTTGGTTCTTAAGAAACCATAAATTTTATAATCTTAAATGTATTTTATTGAGGAAGTTTTAGTTCCTCGATGACTGACCAGGGGTCCGTTAATGTTGAAATTTCTTTTGCGCCTGTATGAATTGGATGTGAAAACTCGTAATTTAAATTACGAACGAAAGACTTAGAGAGACTGTAAGTAAGCACTGGCACAGTCAAGTCAACATTAATTCACGTTATTCAGCAGGATCTTCTGCTTATTTCTATAAGAATCGTAATTTAGAAACATAATAGATGTTTTAATTTAGCTGATTTGTGTTCGTGCGTTTTAAGATTAAATTAATTACTGGAATCACAATATTATAAATGACACAGATAGATGATCAATATACAGCGGGTAACGAAAATGTTTCGAGTAGTATTAGTTTGTAAATAGAATTTTTGTAGATTCTCTTTGTTCTTTCGAGTTTAATTTCATTACTGTGTCTCACGTAGTTGGCTTTATTATTGCTGTCTGGTCTTCAGAGTTACTTTTAATTCAAGGACGGTAAATATTACTTAATTGGTGACCCTGATGCCAATGAAACCAAAGCTTGAAAAGGATATCTATTCCACCACTTCATATTGCACCTAAACAACTTATTAATTTATTTTGGACATTGAGCTGCTTTACTTCTTTATTTTCATCTACAAACTACCAGAGCCAGCATAGACATCAAAGAACGAAAAACAACAATAACAAAAAAATAAACTCAGCATTAAAAATTTAAAAAAATAATTAATTAACTTAAAATTATCAAAATCTTCTGCATTCGAGGCAGTAGTGTAGTTCATAAGATGTCTAAAATGATAAATGAATCATATCTTGCAAGAAAAAAGTATTGTGTAACCATGATGATTGCTTGTTGATGATTTGTAAACTGAAATGTGATAAATTAATAAAAACAAACTGTTAGGAATTTTGAAAAATTTCAAAAATATATTGCCGTGTTTTTTTATGGTGAGCAGACATTTCGCTACTCTTTCAATTTAATTTTGCGAGTATTAATGAAATTAATGAAAATTCCTATTTGTATTATTTCTGTGTGTACGTACGTATTTCTATTATTCCTTACCATCAATACGCATTAAGCATTATTATACAAGGAAATTAAGTAGTACAGAAGCTGTTACAAACAAAAGCTTTTTGTCACCAAAGTAGCAAAGCTATTCAATTACGAAATTGTAAGCAAGCCGTTTATCACGTAATGAATTGATTTAAAGTGTATATTGGCATACCAATATCAGTTACATAAAGCTTTAAAACCAAAATAATTATATTGATGAAATATATTAAAGGCTGAGAACAAAAGCTTATATCTCAATTATTATTTTGTTTTAGAAATAGTCTTCGATTCAATAATAATTTTCTATTCGCATTAATTAAACAATAAGGAAAGGTCCTTTTTAGTCTCTGTAATATGCTTACAGGAAGTGTTTTTATAAATACGATTGATATCAGGAATTCCAAACATTATTGAATAAACAATCTATTAAACTATCAGGTCAGCGATTCCAGTGCGTCACAATCTTGTATGAGAGAACTTGTCTTCCTATAGAGCTTAATAAGTTAAGTAAAAATATTTTTTTAAATCTAAACTAATGCAGTGTACAGTAACATCCTGACTAATATATTTAAATTAAATCGATATTCCAGAAATACAATATTTTATTGTCATAATTATAATTCCGATATTTTTTTTCCATTAGGTTCAAATAGCTTGGCATCTGAGTCGACTTTTCAATAAAATTTTTAATGGTCATGCCTTTGACTTCACTATCAAAGCAATTCAATCATTCTCATCGATGAATTTCCTATTTTCTAAATAATATTATGTTTATGACAGATTTTGAGTCTACTTAATCTTTGATTTATATTGTAGAAGCAAATTTTACTTATAGAGCTATAGATCTATAAGTGTTTGTTTAAAACTTGTCAGAAGCAAATTTTCTGTTAAAATCTAACTAAAATCGACCGCTGCTGAATAATAAATTATTCTTACAGAAAACTTATTTTCTCCGTTCAAACTGCACCTATGTACATGCAGATGATAGATTAACTTGCAGGCTTTTTAATAAATTGCATTTTTTTAAAGAAAATATGATTGCATCGCATCGATTGGTCAAGATTTCTCTTGAAAATTTAAAATTATTGCCGCAACGAGTACAATTTTCACGTACATTGTTATAAATTTTAACTTGAAAAGAGAATTTGAAGTTATGGTTAGTAAAACTATTACAACGTCCAGACTGCATTTTTCCGGTTCTATCTACAACATAATAATAAATTACAGTTTCTGTTCTGTATATTTACTAAATCCCCGATTATTTAATAGAACAGAACATTAGACTGACCTTAAAACTAAGTCAGCATGTAATTTATTTATAAGCTTACAGTGGTGGCTCGTACCATAGTCTGCAGGTATTGCGCACCTTCAAAAATTAGAGAAAAAATATTAAATTTTCTTACAAGATTCAATCTAACTGTGATGCTGTGTGGCCAAAAGGATGCAAACGTTTCAAAACTTTCTATACCAACTATACGTATTAGCTTAACTTAATATATTTCCGCGTGGTGGCGTTCGCTTGCAATTTTGTGCAAAGTTTAATTTTTTTGTCGCCAATTAGATCAAGGATATCCGCTCCAAATTTAATAATAATAATTGATTAGTAAAAATGGGAAAAGGTTGCTACCCCACATTTCCAAAGCACGAGCCGTCACTGGTTGCTTATGTAAAATTATCGAGTTTAACAAGTTTCGTTTAGCAATTTTGTAGTAGTACATAAATTATAAATAAGACGTGTTAAGTGGAGAACTGTTGCATGTCAAGTGGTTCAATCACGCTAATGCGAAGTCTGAAGGTTATGAAATAATGGAATACCAATATTTATTGTTTTGCAATAAACCATTTATTATTTTTCAAAACAGAATATTAGACTGCATTGAATGCAGTCCGGGTTCTAGGACAACTGAGCGCTGATCCAGCTTGTTTCTCTTTTTCCTTCGACAGTGCCATTAAGTATTGCCAAGAAAATGCAGGGTTGCTGTTTCCTTTCTTCTTTTATTTCAACTAGATGTAAAATAGGATGTTAACGGGAGAGAAAATCTGAAAGATAACTTGGGAAACTTCACTTGGGAGTGTCCTTGAAGGCACATGTTGCTAATAAGGCAATGCTATACGTTGGTTTTACCTTTTGCATAACATGATTTGGGATTATGTAAACCATACTTTTCCCTATAGGAGCCTTCCCTATCATCAAAAATTATTAAAGTAAAAAGTGAGAGAGAAAATAGAGTGAAATGGTATTATCATTTAGATTATTGCATACTAAATTTTATATTGATCTGGTTATGCATGATATTATTTTTGATAGATAATCTTTACCATGATTACCTATTTAGTAATCATCATAAAAGATAATGTTGACAGCTTTATCTTGGAAATTGCGATGTCGTAAACTCATAACTTCTATATAATAGCTGCCATAGCTCATTTACTCATTTTATTTATTGCTTTCTTTTTTTTTAGATTTTTTCGGTATATTATGTGTTTTCACATGAATTTCCAATTCATAGTGTTAATTTATTGTGACCATCGCCCCTTAGTGTGGTTACAAATCCTAAAGGGCGCTAACGCTAGACTTTTGCGCTGGATGGTCAAGATGCAGCAGATTAAGTTTAAAAGAAATATAAATGTTATAAGCTATAATAGCTAACAATCCAGTATGTGATATAAATAGTTAACGATGTTGTACATAAACAGTTAATTAGATAAAAGTAAACAAACATGCATTGCTCTATAAAAATTAATGGTTTTTTAACTGTTACGATAATTCGTCATACATTTTTTATTATAAATTGAAATAATTGTTTATAATTGTTTTTAACACCTTTTAAAATGATTTTAGTTGCCTTGAACTTTTGGGAGCAGTTTCTGCAAGAAACTTGTATAAAAGAGATTTTAAATTGTGCCACTTCAAGTGATGCATGATTAACTAATATAATGGATATTGGAACTTGAAAATCTTAACCAATTACTTGCAAGGTAATTGTATCGAAAATCCTTTACGCTAAAAGCCTTAGATGTTTAGTAAAATTTAAGCAGGAATAAATGCTCTCTCGAAAACTTTAATTTCATAAAAGTAAAACATTAAGATAAATATATGTGTTTGAGAATCTAAATTCTCCTTATCTGATTACGATTGCAAATTTATTAAATTTTGTTCTCGGTGACGCACCATTACTTCTTGTCAAAGAAACAATAAGTCGATTATCCTTAAAGTAAAAAGAGTAATGTTGGGTTTATAAATTTTATCAGTTCAAGCAGCCAAAAAGTATTACCGAATTTGAACTAAGTACCTTTTATATATTGTAATTAAAATTCGGATAACAGAATATTAAGTTGATCATATTTGAGAATTTAATAAACGTGAGATATTCTAAGCTGCACAGCTTAGTAAAGAAAGAAAAAAATAGTAAAGTTAAAGCACATTAATGTTTGAAAGGATATAACTTCAAGCAAAAAAGGGTTTTATCAAACTAACTCCTTGCCAAATTTTTTACATTCCTATCATCTAACGTACATATACCCATCTCGAAAGAGCAACCAACGAAATTTTATGAAACATTAGTTGAAAAGCATTTTAAACTTGATTTTAAATTAAAAGAATCTTATTCATATTCAAATTACAGGCAGCGGCATTTTCTTTTCTGCAAATGTTGATAATAAGAATAAAACCTTTTCAGCGTTTAATTTAAAGGAAGATAAATGAGACTTGTTTTTATTTTTTGGGATGCTTTTATAAATGGAGTTAAAATTCTTCCTGAAAAATTAAGAATTTTGAATTCTTTTGGTAAAGTAGAAACTGAAGTGGAAAAATTGAGAAAATTAGATATTAACTGCTTTTCTTGGAGAAATAAGACTGGTCAAACAAAACCCGCGTCACTAAAATGGCTTACAAACCGCTTTCGAATACCACCAAGAGCTCATCTCTGAGATTTCATTTCTTAGCGACACAAGGTCTGTCGCGTGCAGTGGTACTTAGCAGTGGTGTATTTAGAGGGGGACAAAGGGCCCCACCCCCAAGGATGACTTGAATTGTATCCCTGAAACCCTCCCTGATAAAAATAATGTTTACTACGATGTTTTAAAATTTAAATAACTTTAAATTATTTTTATTTACTTGCTTATTATTCATTTACTAGCTGGAAAGCCCGTCCGTGGACGGGCAGCTAGACGGTGCTAAGCAGTTAATTTCGTTTCCCCCTACTGGGGGATTCCCCGTTTTTCTATATTTTCAAAGTAAAGTAAAAACTTCTTTCCTTGCGAAATTTGAAAATTTATAAATAGAATAAAGTGGGATCGAACCTTTTTAGTTTATCTACTAATTTAACAATAAATTAAAATATAAATATTTTTTATCGGAATTTTTAACATCAAGCACTTTTGTTTCTCGCTAGTCAATAAGTATTAAAGTTTTTTTACTTTTGTAGAAATTACTACCAATTTGGAAAATATTCATACAGCAAAAGTAAATAAACAAAGTAGATTCTAATCCAATTTCAAATGTCTTTCCTTTTAGATTTAATTTAAATTACATTATTTGTTAATTTCTCGGTTTTTCCTGTCAAAATTTGTAAAATTAAAAATTCCCTATCTTCTCCAAGTATTGTTTAAAGAATCAAAATCCTACAGTATGTACTGGAGGGTGTTCCACACCCCCCAGACCCCCCGGTTTACAATTTCAACTTTATATTTTTATAATTAACTTTTACAAGTAACACAGAAAGTTGCTGCTAAACACCATGAGCAGTAAGGTAATTCAATAAATACGCTTTTCAAGTTTTAATTTTTTCTATCTGAAGGTTAAATTTTCTTCATTTTTACTTAAAAATTCAAGTTAGTTTAATCAATTTCTCGGTTGGAAAATTTGTAAACCGGGGGGTCTGGGGGGTGTGGAACACCCTCCAGTGCATATCCCAGGATTTCCACTCTTTTAGAGTACTTGGAGAAGATGCAGAATTTATATTTTAAAAAAATTTCACCTGGAAAAATCGGGAAATTTAAATTATGAAGCAAAAGTGAGGGAAATCAAAGTGGTTTTTTTCTCACCAAAAAATGACACGCTGTAGCAGGAGCAGCAGCAGCGTGGTGGGTTTTTATATATCAGGATTTGGTTACCACTGACGCGCACGAATGGATTAACGAGATTCTAAACAATGTTTTTGATCTGCCCCCCCAAAGCATTTTCTAAATACGCCATTGGTACTTAGATTTAGATGTTTATAGAACAAAATAATTGGTTTCAAATAGTGAAACTCTATTAAGAACAAGAAATTTGCAAATTTAGGAAAGGGGCACAGCAGTGACACAGTTAGTAGTGATAACGATACAATATAAACAATACAATCCATATTAGATGGCGATCGTTTTGCAAAGAGTTTGTTGTTGTTTTCTTTCAAGTTTGGGGTTGAAGCGTCGGACTAGTCCCTTGTCACTCATAAAAAAATAAATTTACTAAAAACCCTTGTTGGATATCGGAAGACGATGTTATAAAACCGATGTATAGGCAGATAAAATTTGTGATTGTTGCGAATTAAACAACCACAAACATAATTGTAAGGGAAACTAAGTTTTATTGGGATTAGTTTTAAATTTGTTTTATTTACAAAAGTAATATCATTTTTATGAGTGTAGACACTAGACGTCTCTTTTTCAATCAGTCATTTTGCAGTAGACTGAATAATATACCCAAAGGCTAGTAAATTCGTATTTTTCTCAAAATGATCACATAAAAATTGTATTTGAGTTCAATATGTATATACCTAAGGTTGTTAAGGAGATTTACTGTTAAAAACGGTTCAATAATTTTATATTTTAAAGAAATAAATACCTGCTTTTAAAGATCGTTTCTTTAAAAACTGGATATAGAAGTAAAAGTTGAACATAAAACAGTAACCGTCCTACCTAAAAGCTTTCTCGTACAAGATTGTGACGCATTGGCATCGACGACCTGATATTTAGATTAATAGATTTTCAACTGCATTTCTTTTAGCATTTAGTATAACAAAAATGTAGTGGTAAGAAGAATAAATACTGTGCTAATGTATTAAATTTACAACTTATTTGTTTACTTTTGTAAATTACAAATATTTTTCAAATTTCAGCAGAGAAAAAAAATGTAAAATTATTAAGCGCCGGTTATTTGTCGTTTAAAACACGCGAATTTTGTTAATTAATGATCTTGTTTTTATTATTTTCGCTACTTTTTAATCATTTTCATGTCGCAAATTTAATTTGCTATTTTATGTAAATGTCACACCGCAACGAATAAACAAAGCAAGTGGTAGGCTTAACATTAAATTTTTTAAATCCTCAAATCCGATGTAGGTATGTTCCATTGATAATAATTTTTTTAACAGTTTTTAATTTTTGAATTAAATAAATTCAAACTAAATAATTTTTAAAAATTACTCTTTCACTCTTTGTCATTTTAAAATTTTTTTATTAAAACTGAAATTGGATGTATATTAAACCCCAGTATTACTCAAGTTGGGTGTTTAAGAAGCCACTTAAGTTCTTTTATTTTAATTTTTTATTAAAGCATTAGTGAGTACCGGAATACATTAATACCCTTGTTCTATTTCGTTTGATATCTTAACTTACTGATGTCGTTTACATTACCGAATGAAAATTTTAATGAGTTTTACTACTAATAAACTGAAAACCGAGTCAAAATGTCTTCCTAGGTTGTTCCTTTTCTCAGTTTTAATTTCATCTCAGATGTTGAGGAATTAAATTTGAAAATACCATTAACGTCAAATGTTTATTTCTTTTTAAAATTTTTGTAAACATATTATTGAAAATTATACAAGTAACAGATCGTTTAACGAATGTGGTTTTGAAGTGTAAACATTTCTCTAACGAACTCGCCGCGTCTACCTGACGTATATGACGCTGCCGGGTGATTCCCTGAACTTTATATGCTACTATATGAACTATTATTTTTTTTGCAGTTTTTTTCTTACTTTCTTCAACTCAAACTCGCCATTTCTCACTAGTAAGAATCAGATTTAGAGAAAAATCCGTTTTTAAAACTCAATTTTACTTTAACATATTTTGGACAGAATTTTAAGACCGCAAATTGATGCGACACTATTATTTTTATATGTATTTTTTGTTTACAATAGTTTAAAATTGCTATGATATGATCATACTAAATTTAAACTCACCCACAAACACTACAAGGAAATGTTGGTCAACAAATTTATTTTTGTATTGAAATTTGACTTTCGGATAGTTGATTCATAAAGATGTTATCGTTTTCGTAATTTCAATTCATTTTCTAGCATTGTTACATGCGACGAAAATATTTGTGGAAATTTGTACGACAACTGGCTACGACCGTAGCCATATATAGCAGAAATTAAGTTATTGCTTTAAACGCAAGTTCCTTGATCTAATATAGAGAGAACAGAAATTATTGCAGTAAAAGAAAAAAAAATATATTCTATATTTCAGCAAAATTGTGTTTCAGGCTTTGCAGTGTTTAAATTACATCAATTCTTCAATTAAATAATATTAATGGGAAAGTGTTAAATATCATAATTTTCTAAAGTAGGTTTTTCATCAAATACCTTCAAGTGCTTAAGCTTAACAATTTATTACAAAAAAATGCCTGCTTATAACAGAGAAATTTATCTTGGCGTTAAGGATTTATAAAGACAGTTTTATTTTGTATAACAGCTTTTATGGCTTTGTTCACTTCTATTTTTGAAATAAAACCAGTGACTTTGAATTGCTACTGGCTTGTTTATCGAGAGTTTAATACAAACTGCTCGTTCTCATCAAATCGTTACGCTAAAGTTTGAATAAATCTCAGGTTTCTTACGTAACAATTTACTGAATTTAAAGAGCTATTTAAATATCTTAAACGTTATTTCTGATTTACGTTTAAATTAAAAGAAAATAATAAAATAAAATATCCTAATTCTGATTACAATCAAACTTAAATTGGAAACAAATAAAGTTTTATGTGTCCTATCATCGATTTATTAAGTTAGAATATGCAGTTATGGTAATCTAACATTAAATATATTATTCTTATCACTTCATTATGATGTCATAACCTTTTCTTATTTTCTTATTATTCTTCTTTATCTTTTCTTATTCTTTTTCTTATTAATCTTTTCTTTTATTATTGTTTTGTTCTTCTCTTTTATTATTAATTAATTTCTTATTAAAAGAAAACTTATAAAAATCACTTAGTTTAAGCTGTTACAGACCGGTAGAGGAGGTCGGGTAGCGGACGCCACCACGCGGAAAAATAGTAAGTTAATCTAATACGTATAGTTGGTATAGAAAGTTTTGTTTATAAACCAAACGTTGGGCAAATCCCAAATAGAATCTAGAATGCTATAGTTTGAATTTGAACAAAATTCGACAACTTGTGCAATTAAGAAAAAGCGGTAGACACGTGTTTCTGGCTTATTCGTCGTCATCGGTACCGTGTACTCGTCAACAACTATTACGATTAAAACACTTAATTATGAAGATTGCACTAGAAGAAAAGATCTCTCAATCTATATTATATAAGAAGAACTTTCCATCTCTACAAGGGCGTAAATCTGAGCTCTACACTAGCCTTAGTATCTACATTTACATTCAAGTTTTTAAGGAGTAGCGTCTCCGAATACCCTGAAAAGATTTAAAATGTTTTCTTATAATTTGAATCTTCTAATGGGTTTTAAAATATTTTTGGAAGCCTGGGGCCTTTCAAACAAGTTTCTCTGTAACTAAAAATTAAATCAGTTCAGGGTTTCTTGGTCTAGGAACATAATAATATATTCATATTCCATCAATACAAGCAAGTAAATACAAATATTTAAATAAATTATAATTTACTGCATCCAAAATTTCGATTTTATAGTCATCTTTGCAAATTTTCTAAACCACATTGTGTTTTTTAATTTAATTTTATTAAATACTTTAAAAAATATACAGATCACGATACACTTATTACCGGTATGCTCACTAGCAGGTTAGCTCTATCCTTCTCGCACTATTTGACGTCAGCTTGGAGCCAGAAATGTCAAAGTTGCAATATTTCTTACGTTTTTCAAACACTTCTAGGATTATTATGTTAATGAGGTATAATATAATTGAAATTGATATTGTTTGACCTTTTATTTTTATAAAATAATCTTAAGATTTATAATTAAAATTCAAGCGTATTATAATAAATATCTCCAACGTGACGTCAATGCGCAGAACAAACGAGTTTTAATTTCTTACTGAGCATACCGGTATAAGTGTATCGTGATACAGATTATTTTGACATTAAATATTCGACCGACGATCACATATATCGAGTCAAAATTTTATTTTTTTTATGTTAATCTGGACCTTTAAGGACTTGTAACTCGAAAAGTGAACATAAGATCAAGTTATGCCCATTGAAACACTTGTCCAGAATGATGAGAACTACAACATATCCAAAAATTAGCCAAATCTACAGAAAGACAAATATCTTATGAGAATTTTCCCATAAGAATGCTGCGGGGTCCTTTGTTTGAAAATTTCCGACAAATTGTTGAAAAATTTTCCACAAAATTGTTGAAAAGTTTCCCACAAAATTGTTGAAAAATTTTACACAAAATTGTTGAAAAATTTTACACAAGATTGTTGAAATATTTTCAATATTGTGTGAATATTGTGGAAAAATTTTCCGCAAAATTGTTGCAAAATTTCCCACAAAATTGTTGAAAAATTTTCAACAATATTGTCAAACAATTTCCCGCAAAATTGTTGAAAAATTTCCGACAAAATTGTTGAAATATTTTCCACAAAATTGTTGAAAAGTTTCCCGCAAAATTGTTGAAAAATTTTCCACAAAACTGTTGAAAAATTTCCCACAAATTTGTTGAAAAATTTCCCACAAATTTGTTGAAAAATTTTACACAAAATTGTTGAAATATTTTCAATATTGTGTGAATATTGTGGAAAAATTTTCCGCAAAATTGTTGCAAAATTTTCCGCACAATTGTTGCAAAATTTCCCACGAAATTGTTGAAAAATTTTCAACAATATTGTCGAACAATTTCCCGCAAAATTGTTGAAAAATTTCCGACAAAATTGTTGAAAAATTTCCGACAAAATTGTTGAAATATTTTCCACAAAATTGTTGAAAAATTTTCTACAAAATTGATGAAAACATTTCCACAAATTTGTTAGAAAATTTCCCACAAAGTTGAAGGAAATCTTCTAACAAATTTGTCAAAAATTTTCTGACAAATTGGTTGGAAATAATAAAAAAGTACGAATTGAATGATTGCCGAGTCAGTTAATTCCACAGATAAAAGATAAAAATGTTTTCTGTATGCTATTTTGAGAGCTACTTTTAAAAATATTAAAATATTAAAAATATAAATATTAAAATAAAATATCTTTATTAAATTACATAATACATTTATTCCCTCATCCATGAACTTTGCCTAGATCCGCCCTTGGTTTTAGATTTCAAGGCTGCATTAGACTGCAATGACTTCATAATTTTGAGATTTTTGCACAAAATTGTGTGCGAAATTGTCTATCCCTGGTGCGCATAAAGGGATTAACGAGATTATCATTCCAAAGAACTTTGGGGAAGAAAAGTAAAGTAACAAACAAAATAAAAAAATAAAACAGAATAAAAACCTGGGGGTTTCAACTGTAATTTGTTTCTTCAACAAATATAATTGCTGGTGCACTGGAGAGTATTCCATACCCCAAAAGTGTGTGTATACGTTTTGTCATTTATTTTTATAATAAAAATTTTTCACTCTGTCAGAACAAATATATTTATACGTTATTTGTACCCATACAATTCATACTCCCAGTTTGATAAACAAAAGGTCTTTTTGCATATTCACACATCATGTACCGTAAAAATTTGCACCGGGGGTCTGGGGGGTGAGAAACACCCATCAGAACATAGTAATTGTAAGATCTTTTAAAAAGTTAAATTCCTGGAACGGAAAATCCTTTAACTATAATTGCTGGTACACTGGAGGGCATTCCATACCCCCAGACCCCCCGGTTTGAAAACTCAAAACTTTATATTCTCTTAGAACAAATACATCTACATATCATTTGTATACAAACAAAATGTTTTAGTACATATTTATGCAGCATATATCTATGCGTCGTGAAAACTCTCACCGGGGGGTCTGGGGGGGTGGAACACCCCACAGAATATTATAGTAAAATTCCTGGTATGGAAGTCACAAGTTTAATACCATGGCAATCATTTGGACATAATTGCTGGTAACCTGGGGGTATTCTATACCTCCCCAGACTTCAAATAGCATCTAGTTGTGCACCTTCTATTTTTGAGATTTTTTTTAAGGTGGAAAAGGTCACAGTACAACTTACCGCACCCCGGTAGTTCCGCCTATGCGTTTAAATGTTTCTAGCAGTTTGTTTGAATTAATTTATAATTTTGATTTTTATTATTCTGCATTTCAGATTACAATTCATCAACAAACAATCAACATGGTTCTGTTTATAATTACTAAAAGATTTTTTCTTGCATTATATTATGATTAATTTATAATTTTTGACATCTTATGAACAGTTTAACCATTTCCTCAAATTAACAATATTTTGATTGACCAATATTGGTCATTGCAATCTTCACTAGGTCGCACTACCTGGGCAATTAAGGGAGACTTTGTCCTTGAAATTTTCAAAAAATCAATTTTTTTTTATTACGGATTTTTAATCTACATTGTAAGTAGAAATAAATCTGTCGAAGCGTTTCCCGGATTTCGAACGTTTACGATATTTTAAACGCGTTATTCCGAAGTGGAGTTTGCCGTCTTTCGCAATAACAAATAACAAAACTTTAAACGCGTTTTTCCCGAAAACACGTTTTTAACAATGGCTGACATTCTCCTGACCGCTGTAATTAACATATCAACCTGAAATTTGGAGAGCATTCTCAGAAAATATGTCTTCACGGAATGACGGATCGTTTTTTCGATAGATACATTTTTGCATTTATTATTTATCTTTTTATTGCCGCCATTTTTCGAAATTTGTACTAAACGAAAAACCCATCCGTCATTCCATGGCCAAAGGGTCACACATTGATAATATTCTTTGAATTTGTGTTTCAGATCAACAAAGATGTCAGCCGTTTACCTCCCGCGATTTGAGGACTTTTTGGTTTTTTTTTCTCATGTATATCATGAATAAAAGCAAGAAAAAAACCGCACTCAAAAAGCTTTACTCGTTTCCTTTAAAAAAAATAAAACGTAAACACCTGAAATATGGCACTCCAAGGACAAAGTCTCCCTTAAGTTACACCATTCTGATGACTGTTAGAGGGCCTGGCATAAATCCATCTAGATCTATTTTCGGGAGGGGGGAAGTTACAAATAAAGATTTTTTTCGTCTGTTATTTTTGTTTCGCTTTCAAACATCTTTCTGGGTCAGAGCCAGAACCAAACACTCCCGACACTGGTACTGGCTGCAGTCTATTAATTTTGGGGAGCTAATTCCGATTAAACGTTTCTTCGGCATCCCAGCTCTCCCTAGCTGCGCTAAATTACCTAAGTATGTTGTTATAATGCACACAATCCGGAGATACACTATTGATCCATCAGTTCAGTGGTAGGTTGATTTAAAAATGATTTAACTTGAATGGGCGCCATTGGTGATTTTTCGAATTACTGTCGTAAACTCGGCAAAATTTAACATAGAACCGCTTACGAAAATCAAATCACTGACGACAAAATAATGATACCCAGCACAAAATCAAAATTTCTAGGAAAAAAAAAAAAAATAAACACAGAAGAAAACATAATTTATCAAATTATTAATTAGTTTAATTAGCATTGACAGTTAATTCATTATTGATTCATTTGAATTCTGCAAATTTTTGGAGTAATAAATAGTATATTATACATCATGGGGCTAAGGTGTTACTTTACATCCCGCGTGCGAAGGTTTTTGCACGAGGCGTCAGCCGAGTAAATAGTAATCGCTGCGATGCCTCTTTTCCAGCGCTGCATCGGCGGTTTTTTTTTTAAATTAATTAAGAAAACTAAGTACAAAGTACAAAATTTTCCTTTTAAAGTTGCGTATATTTTAATAAAAAATTTGTAATCAATGTGTCGGATATAAAATTTAAAAAGATTATCGAATACATCTCGTACACTCGAAAAACTATAGTAGTACTAGTGATTACTGATTACAAGAAGTCTCTTTTGGGAATTTTATTTCGTTGGTTAAGTTTTTAACGCGATTTAGCTGGGGTAATTCGAATAATCTTGTGTAATTATTTAAGCGGAAAGGACGATCGAATTAAACAAGGAAGAATTTAAAAATAGGATCAGTGGTTTGGAATATTTTGTATGTACACTGACTTGTCGATTTAAAAGAGAACTAGCTAATAGCTAAAATTTTGTGTAATCTGGTAGGTAATTTAAAAATTTTCTTTCTGAACTGCAAAATCACCGAATCGAGAGTTTTCTCTATCCAGAGAAATCCAGAACTTTCTTTCATTTCATTCTGTATCTTCCACTTGCCCTTCATTTCTGTAACCTCATTTGGTCTATTATTGTTCATAAATCTGATCTGTTTTCTCCCTTTGTTACTTTTCCACTGTCAGTCTTTTCATACCTCTCAATTATAATAGTGGTTTTTGCTTTATCTGATAAATACAATGTTAGTAATTCATTCAATTCCACATAACAGAAAAATTCTATTCATCCAGTGAATCAATATTACTTTTATTTGCTTATAATTATTCCAATCGAGCTTTATATGCATTTCTGCAAGTTTTGTGTTTGCTTAAGCTTTCAACTTTTTACAATTTTATTTTCAACAATGTTAAATATTACACTCTGACGCAATTGATGATCTCTAAAGGATTCCATTTTTTTTTGTTCTGCGAATCCTCCAGCAACATAAAATGGCAATTATTTGATTACAATCCTCCGTTGTTCAAACCCGTGTGACTCCTTCTGTAACTCGTTACTTATCACGAGCCCAAACCGAAAATTGCAGTAAAAGGGGAACAAAAGTAGTGCGAGATTCTGTTTTCTCCTTTTAATTGTCACATCTCGAAATAATGTACCCAGCACGAAAGTAAAAACAACTTAACTACTTCCTTAGATCAAAGCACTTATTTATCTTCTTCAAGCTTAGGTACTCTATTTTCTTTAACGAAAATTTTTACTTGGCCTCGTGAAAATTTATGAAAGATCATAATTATTTTAATAATATTAATTTCCTAGCAGAAAGTATAAAATGAGTATGTGGTTGAGGGAGATAGGTATGAATGGCAAATCTGATTAGAGTGGTTAATTTACACAAAGTTTTGCCATCTTGATACTCTCATTTATTATATCTGTAAATTTGCTAGTATTCCTGTATAGTCGGAAAACTGCTGGGAATTGTAAGATCCAGTCGAAAGCTTTCTTAGAGATTGTAACAATTTCAGAATTGTTCCATTACTTTTTGCAAACTTAAAATTACAGAACTTTTAAGTCGGATTGGTTTAAATTATGTATGTTGCTGAGCAGAAACTTTTTTTTAATAATTCGTTTGCTATCCTGACTTGTATCGATTGGGTTATTTGTTTTAATTAAACTAGAGTTAATGTACTCACTTTATTATAGAGCAGAATAAATTAAACATGTTTACAAGAACTTTGATATGGCCCACATATAATCTAAACCGTTTGAGTTTCAACTTGGCACGAATTTATAACTACGGTCTGGTATAAATATTTAATTCGATATTATGTATTATATTTGCATTTTCATTGGCATTAATGATAATTACAATAAACATGCAATTGTGACAATGTAAATCTGCTTAAACCTAAAGATTGTTTAATGACGTCTGTGCTTCGTGGTTTTTGTCAATCATCAGCTGGATGTAATCAGAACTTTCCTCAAAATATTGCTGGTTGTGGGTTGTAGCATATGTGTCCACTTTTGTTCAACGAAAAATTGTAATCGCTGGCACCTGCCTACCGGCATCTCCTTTTCTCTTCTTTGACTTATGTTAATTTAAATTTATTTTGACTAATTTATAATATTGCTTCCAAATAATTTAATATCTAGAGTCAACGAGATGGCAAGAGCAACGAACTCTGGCACCAGATTTTTCTCAAAATAAAAAGAAAATTAATTATATTAAAAGTAGTATAGGTATTAAATACAAAACTTTCATGTCGGAGAATAAAATGTTTTAAATTTCCTATAAAAGTTTTGATTAAAATAAAAACAGAAGTTTCGAGACCACAAAGAAATAAGACGAAATTTGAATAAGAGGAATCAATGGACCTCGCATTGGTGGCTAGGTCTATTTGATCTTGGAAAGATTATTAAGCTTTTGAATTCAATACGAACACCCAAAGGTGATAGTATCGCCAAAATAAAAATATCCAACAGAAATCGTTTGTACATGGAACGAAACAAATTATACTAAAGGAAATGATTTCCACCAGTGCAGTGCACGAAAATTGGTACCCAAGTAGAATCCCTGCAATTTTTTGCGTTTAATCTACTGCAATGGATTTTTCCACGGAGTTTATTAAATATAACATTAGAGCAATATTTTCTCAAATTTCTTGGATTTCTGAGCTTAATCGTTGCACATCTGTATAATATGGCTATATTTGCATTTCATTACGATGCCCTTAAAAATTCTTTTGCTTGGAAAATTAATCGGAGGTTCAACATAATTTTAAGGTATTCGAAAACCAATTTAATATTTTGAACTTCGTGGAATTTGTTTACCCTGACGGAAATTGATTAATCAGTTTTATAATTATCTAACTGCGTATTTGTATGGCGATTGAACTTAATTTGTTTACCATCATTGTAATTTTTTTAAATATTATAATCGATATTGTGTTTTCACTTATTTATTAAATTAAATGAAAAGCCTGGAAAATTCCATATTAACAA
The DNA here is from genome assembly GCA_958510845.1 of Cantharis nigra. Classification (NCBI taxonomy): domain Eukaryota; kingdom Metazoa; phylum Arthropoda; class Insecta; order Coleoptera; family Cantharidae; genus Cantharis; species Cantharis nigra. The sequence continues at coordinate 42,611,502 of OY294030.1, read as the reverse complement.
GGACTATCCAAAGCTTTTCGTCGAATTGTTGTTTCATTTGTATATATTGCAATGATCTCTCGAAGTTGTAAACGCTACTTTTGTTTCTTTTTTTATTTCGTAAATATTTAATTCTCAATAATTGCAAAGTTTAAAAAATAAAAATATTGCAATCTCTTCCTGAGCCCGGCTAGAATAATCTAGATCTTGAGATTGCAAAGCTGGACACCAGACAGATTTATTTAAAAAAATAATTTTGAATGCTATTCAATTACTGTAATGCAGATTGGTTTAATCTTTGAACTTCTGGAATTTGTATTTCCACATTTGTGATTATGCCCTTCCAACTCTCTGCAAACTCCTGATTCCTTATTTATTTATCTCGTTTCCAGCTTTCACACTTTCCTATGCTTAGTTACAATTAGAGAAAAGGTCTACCTGCAGTAAGGATTGAACCCAAGACCTTTAGATTTAAAATAAAAACAAAATTAAAATTATCTTTTGTAATTGTGTTAGCGATGAGTCACAACTTTTTCTTTGTAATTGCGCTAACTATGCGTAAAAACTTTGCTTAAAATAAATACTTTGCATATTCAATACTGAAGTTTTTTAGGATCAGTCTACAAAATGTTCTTTAATTTAAACTTGGAGCTCTTAATTTTCAATTTTCACATGTCATTGATTACAAAGCTGTTAATAATCATAATTTTGCTTAGACCTGCAGTACTTTCCATTCTAAATTTAGACGCACATTTCTCCCTTTCTGTTATTATTAGATTTTTACGTTTTATTACCGCAGACCGCCCTGGGCGGGAGAAACTTTAGCCACACCACTGGTATCTTCAATAAAAAAACAATTCTCCACTATCATCGATCATAATACGTTTCATCAATGCAAATCTTATTAAATGTTCTAGAATATTATGCTAACATAATTAGTTTTAAGTGCGCTTAAAGGCCTGTTTACACGGTTCAAGTTGATAAGTGATATAGTTAAGTTTAACTTAATTGAAAACTTAATTTTAACTTTAAGTAGTAAGTTCTCTTATCAACTTGAACCGTGTAAACAGGCCTTTAGTGAGGGAGGTTGAACCGAGGTGATAAAACATGTCAGTCACAATTTAATGGGATTGTTAGAGATTTATTATTTAGATTTCAAATAAAATTTAAAAATTGGTTTTAATGATGTTCTTATTTAATTATTATTATTTAATTAGGTATTGAATTTATTAAGCAGTAATGACGGTTATTAGCTTAGTAGGTTAGCCGAACAACTGCTGACTCTAAAGTCTCCGTGCTTCGAAGGGCACGTAAAGCCGGGGGTCCCCCTATAACTATTAAAACCTGGATTACTGGCAGTGACGTATTTTAAAATTTAGCGCCCAAGGTCCAAAAAGTTTTCCGCTCCATAAATTAATTAAAAAAATCCAAAATTAATTTATATTTGTTCTCTCATTGTAGGTAACGTTTATAAAATGCGCCCCAAGCTGAGCCCTCAAAGCCTTCCGCCCCGGGCTATGGCCTCTTGGCCCTTGGGTAAAATACGCCACTGATTACAGGCATTCTCTAATCAGGATTAAACAATCGTGGGGTCTAAATACTCAAAACACCTTTTTCTGGGAGAAAGAGGCTATTGTCCTGCTGTGGACAGAAAAAGCAAAAGAAGAAGAAGAATGTCGTGTAAAGCTTAAATCAACAGGTTTCAAAGCGGGAAACCCTGGTTTAATGTCTGTTTGCGCAGACTATACACTGCTGTAATCTAGAAGCTCAAATTCGATCTAGATTCTAGAATACTAGAATCAGGGGCGGAACTACCGGGGTGCGGTGGGTTTAAAGCACGCCGGCTCTCAGCTAAAAGGGCCCTTAGTTCTGATATGAACTTTCCCAATTTTTTGAAAAAATTTAATTGGTTTCTCCTACTTTTCAAATCAGTGAAAAATAAATATAGCTTCATTACGGATTTTATTCGTTTTCTGTTCACTGACACCCATGAATTAGCGCTACAATAATCCACCATTTCCACGAATATAGTTTCTTTTACAAAAAATTGCATGTAAACCGAGGGGTCAGTGCACCATTTCCTTTTATTCCCGCACTATATTTAGTAGCCAATGCTGGAGAATATTACAGATCCCTTAGATAATTTTTTCAGTAATGTTTCAGATACTCATTCATTCTGATAACTTCCCGCTTCAAATAATTTCGTTATTCCATTCAAGAGCGTCAGTGGTAGTCAGATAACAACATTCGTTTAAGAAGCCATCATTTGCCGATGGACCCCTATGTCCCTCTCTTATGACCGCCCTTGACTACAATGAATTTTGTTAACAATTTCGCACACGGGTCACTCAACTGATTGTTACGCCACTGACTAGAATATTATTCAAATGTTTACAGATCAATGAGTGCTAAGTGTATAACTTGGGACATTAATGGTACAGAAGAGATCAACAGAGCTTAAAGAAGATACAGAAGAAGAAGGCAGTGATACTTAAATTCTAAAAGTTTTAAGGCGAAATTTGGATAATTCAAAGTTTAGCCAAATCTGTTCTTTCATAATGCACTTCTGTTCGTTTTATTTGAAGTTATTGACCTAAAAAATTGGAAGATCGTGACGGATTAATGCGGCCTTCAGGCAGCACCATTAATTAATAATTTATATTTGATTAGTACGATAAAAATTTATTTAAGATATGCAATGGAATAAAATTTATTTAACATTGAATTATTAAAAATAAAGTTTTTGTTCTGGAATTGTGAGCTAAAGTTACTCATTATCAAAGTTATTGAAAATAAAAAAATTATGATTCATCGCTAACGTAATTAATAAAGAGAAAAAAATTATTTAAACATAACTATTATTTTTTGCTGAAATAGTAAAAGATTTCATCTTTGTTGGTAAAATAAAATGTTATGACCTATTACCCCTGCCTATTACTAACCCAATTACAGAAGACAAAGTTAGGACTCATCGCTAACGCTAATTAACAATAAATAATTTCGTAGTGAACAACTATTAATATGTAATATTTTCAAGACTATCTACTGATTTGGACTTAAATCCAAATGCTTTGTGTTCGATCCAGGGCCGTATCTGAGGTTTTTATTTGGGGGGCTTAACCCCCCCCCCCCCCCCCCCCCGAAATATTTTTTATTAGAATTAAAAAAAATAAAATTAAAAAATTAACATACTTCGCTTGACGTAAAAAATATTCTATTAAAAAATTGCAGTTTATATTAAAAATAAGTTTAATAAAAAATATTTATTTTATGTTGCGTAGTAGTAGATTTCAGTGCACATTTATTTACAGGTAAGTATAGGTAATTGCAGTTTAGAATTAGTCCAGTAACCATGTCGAAAAAAGGGGGTCTAGCTTGCAAATTTTTGTGGCAAAGGATTGAAAACTGATTCCTATGTAATTTTGATGGTAGAATCTGAATTTGTGGTTTGCGAACAAAATTTCCTTGTGCCAAAGCCGCCATATTGAAAAAATGTTGCCAAATCACGTTTTTTTGTAAAAAAACTCAAAATTTTGGGCACCCTATTGATTTTTCGAAAAAATGAATCAAATGAATCAAGAAATAGATAAAATTTCCTACAAGATGATTTTTTGGTTTATTTCCTAGAACAAAAATTAACGTCGCAGGCGCCATTCGCGTTTTTGGCGGTTTTTCGAAAAATTCAAATTTAGTTTAAAAATTTGAAAAAATTCAAATTCCACACCGACCACAGGCTATATTTTTACCCGTTGGCGTCGGCATGGAAACCTTTATTTCACTCGAGAAATTATAAAATGTGAATTTTTCGAAGAACCTATATAAACCAGCAAAAACGCGAATGGCGCCTGCGGCTTTAATTTTCGTCCTAGGAAATGAACTAAAAAGTCATTTTGTAGGAGATTTTATCTACTTTTTTTGATGATACATTTCATTTTTACGAAAAATCAATAGGTTGCCCAAAATTTTGAGTTTTGTGCAAAAAAAACGTGATTTGGCAACGTTTTGTCAATATGGCTGCTTTGGCACAAAGAAATTTTGTTCCGGATTCTACGGCCAAAATTAGTTTTCAATCCTTTGCCACAGAAATTTGTCAGGTAAAACTAACTGGTTACTGGACTAAATGAAAAATTCCGTATTTGAGACGGCGCTAAATAGATTAGAGCGTTTGACCTTGAAAATTTCAAAAAAATTTGTCTGCGGCGCTTAATCCTGGGGATAAACACATTAATTATTTATCGTTCAACCCTCCCCTCCCGAATAAAAGTCCGAAATACGGCACTGGTTTGATCCCTACTAGACGGTAACCTGCAGCCGACTTATTTTCTAATTGTAAAAAAAAAATAACAAGAAACAAGACGGATTTACTAGAAGTTCCTGCGACAAATGTCGCAAATTTTAAGATCTACCTCCACGTTAGTGGAGGGAGAATTAGCCTCGCGCTCGCATTTTAAGTCTGAACCAGGTGAGAGTGTATATATTTGTAACGGTCAATGATGACAATTCGGCCATTAACGTCAATGACCATGCACTTTGGGCGATGTTGACATTTAAAATTTTAAATGTGGTTTTTACATCATTGTCCGGGCAATGTCGTTAATGCCCAATGCAAGGTGGCAATGATGAAACTCTTTCAGTTTTGGCTGACGCAACCGCAGCAAATCATGGATTCACTGTAAAATGAATTAATTAAATTTAATTAATTTTTCCTCCGGGCCGCTTTGGCTAACGCAAACAAGACATATCACGGATCCACCCTAAAATGATCGTTTGTTTAAAGGAAACGCGTGCACGACAAATAATATTGTCTCGGGTTGAAGTGCATCGCCAATTTGCTGTTCCTCATAGTAATTATTCTATATCAAAATCCATTTTGCCCATTAACGTCATTGACCGGCCCAAGACGTAAATATTACAATCAGATGAAAATATTTTCATCATTGCCCACCGTTAACGGGCGTTGACGTCAATGGCCGGTCATTGTGACATATACATGTGAATCCCCCAATTTCAAAGTCACTGTAAGTATCGTGTAAAGAAAGGACTAGAAAATACAATAAAACTGTTTTAATTAAATATAAGAATCCAGTTTTATACTGGATTGGACACCTACTGCTTGTAGTGGTAAAAACAGAAGCCAAAGTTTTTGCTAAAAGCAAAAATCTGTTGTAAGTTATTATTGTAACGAAACTTAAATTTTGTTTTCTCCAAATTCGGTGATTGATCACTTTGAAATTTTTCTATATTTGTGAGCGAACGGTCTAGTCTTAATTACACTAATCCTGTGAGTTAAGCTTAGAAAATTTTGAAAAAGCATAAAAAGTATTTGAAGTAATTTTCAGTGTCGATAGTGGAATATGGCATTTTACATTTACTTTTAACCGGATACATTTAAATTTAACCAAAAGTAAAACAATAAATTGAATGGAAGTGCCGCTCCAAAGAAATTAAATTTTTATTATCCTTTAATTCGCTTTAAACCTTGCAGTTGATATATTTATGGTATTTCTCACGTTAGGTTTTTATTTATTGAAAAAAAGTTGTTTTAAACATTTCTCATCCGTAATCCTTTTATAGTAATTTTATTCTAATAAATTTTTCAAATATGTTTATTTACACACATTTGTTATACTTCTCAAAAATATTTCTCTATCGAAAGTGGAAAATAAAATATCTCGAAAATGTTTTTTCAGTAGAATTTTAATTTTTCCAATAACAAAAAATTAAATTATAAAATAATACAACTAAAGCTCAAGTTTGGCCAATCGCGTTTCTGGGTTGAGAATAGTAATAGATTGATAATTGTAGTATGTAGGTTTCATTAATGAACTTGCATCACAACAATATAAGATGTAGATTTTTTATGTGATGCAAAAGACGTCAAACACGGGGGCGTCTGTGCGCCGTTGATTATCGCCGCGACGACTGTTTATAGCGCGCAGTCGTGCGCGCGACATCTCTGCAACTGTTCCTCTATATCGCCAAAATGCACCAAAGTTTAACTTACGAAACTAATAACAAACTATTAAACAGTTCAATTAATAATTAATTAAAAAAATTTAAATAAACTTTTGCCTGTGTAGTTCGCTATTCTTTATTCGAAGATTTGTTGTGATTGTTTTTAAACTAAAGTGCGTGCAAGTTTCTACAAACTATTCAACTTATTCAATGAGACAATTATTTAAATTATGCAGGTCAGTCCTAAGTTTTACATTGTAAAAAGAAGATTACCACAAGATTATAGAAAACTAAAATCAATTACGAACTTTGCTATTGAAAATTGTTAAAGAATTTAAGCAAAGTTGCCAAAAGTTGTAGAAATTTTGATAATCGAATTTATTAAATTTTTTTTGGCAAACTTTGTACTAAAATATTATTAACTTTTCGAGTCACTTTACAAGTTAATTCATCAAGCTTTGATTACGCTTAGTTGTATGGTAATTTAACATCAAATTAAAAGGCTTTAAAGAAATCCGCTTGAACTTAATTATTCTACTTGTTACTTTATTAATTTTTAAAAAAATTAAAAAATATTCCTGCGGCTATAAGATATTTCTTTGTATAAATAATGCATTAGTAAAACGAGAGTTCGCTATTTTCTGTAAATAAAAACTATTTTGACTTGGAAATGGCTTGTAATCAAATAAGGCCGATCTTTGCTTCTTTATTGTTCAAGTCCGCAATAATTTGAAATTTTAATAAGTAAAACATTTTAGTAAACAAACCACTTCCAACCTATTGTTACAAAAAACCTGTTAATGAGGATTAAATGAGGATAATTAGATAAGTTTATAAAATTATTTTCCGATTTTTATATTATCTGGCATCAATTATTTCGGGTTAAAAGCGTAAATCTTCGATATCAAATTCTACAGAAAATTTTTCAATACATTTTTTCAGTGATTTCTAAATGCTTTTTATTCTTTTCTTGAGGTTTAAAAGAGATCGAACAAACTGTCATCAACAATTTTATTTGGCATTTCGCTATCACAAAAACTTGTTGAAATTCTTAAATATTTTGGCTACATTGTAGTAAAATAATTGTTTTTTGATGTGGAATTAGAAATTTCTGCGTCGCTCGTCTGTAAAATCAAGTTTTTGATTACACTTTAACCCCGAACCGACTCTTATTGTGCATCAATTTGTTAAAAGTAACTGACACTTTTCGTTTTCACCAATAGCTTCAATGGCATCCAAAGAATTTGATTTTTCCTTTTTTATTATTTTTTAAATAATAATTTATTCTAATTAAATATATTAACATATTATAGCCAATTAATTGCATAAAATTAAAATGTTAGTCTGTATTAATTACCTCTCATGAGAATTACAACATTTAGATCATATAATCAGCCAAACGACCTTCTAATTTTTCAATACTTAACACAATTTGCTGAGTTATAATCGATTATTGACGGAAAACATTAATTTAACAATAAAAACCTTTTACACAGCATTAATGTTCTGATAGTCAGAAGTGAGCTGTACATTAGATTTTATCCTTTTTTCGAGTTCCACTGTTGAGGTAAACAAGAAAAGCATATCTCGAGTGTATTTGTAATATTTATTTTGAGTTTTATATTATGAGCAGGTACAAAAAATTTGTGTAAATAATGTTTAACCTTAAACTTTTTAGATTACATAATAGTCGTTTTTTTAAAACAAAGTCGAAAGTAAAAATGCTTTCCTAAAAAGCTTCACGAGTAAAAAGTGGTTAAGCTTCCCGATTCAGCAAAGAGAGGATTCAATGTTAATTTAAATAAAAAGTTTAAGCAAATTTTAAAATATCTTTTTTCTTCGCTTAAATTGAATTAAAATAATTGTAATTTGCTACATTTGTATGATATTAAAAAATTCTTTAATTGTTCTTTGTCGTGCAAAAATTCGTAATTAAAATGAAAAATAATCGTACTTTCGCACGAATTAACGGAACTGCTTGTATATTAAAAATGTTATAGCTTTTTAATTACAATCAATATAACATTCAACCTATATCGATAGACAAAAAAATCTGTGTTTGCTTAGTTTGGTTTCTTGTGTGTACTAAGATGGGAAGCCGTACTCGTGGAAACAACGTAGTAAACAAGCAATAATATTATTGCGTACCAGACCGAGAAATAATATATTATTAATAATTTATTTTGATTTTTAAAATGAACATCAAACTCTAAAGTATTATTGCTGAAAAATAAATTTTTACATTATTTTGATAATTACATATTATATTATATTATATTATATTATGTAATAAGACTCTTAGGGGGATAACAGAGACAATTTGTGGTTCCAAAAGCAAAACCTCTTCAATTAATAGCATTCTGAATTATAAATAGCAATTAACTTTAGTGGTTGCGTTGTCTAAAAAATAAGACTCGCAAAGTTAATTTTCTTTAAATATTTCATTTGTTCTTGGATTTTTTGTATCTGCAATAAAATAGTATTTTATTAGAAGCAAAAGTAGAACTTTCTGGATTGATGAGTAACTGGAGAGAGCCGAAAAATAATATACGGGCAACAAAATGTCACTTTTGCTCCGAATAAAATATCTCGAATAAATATATCTAATATTTAATTTTCTATACCCCTAACAAGCGGCTTGTGTGCAGTGAATTGCTTTTTACCCAGTTCTTTTATTGACCACTGTTCAATAATAGATTCATTATTGACTTGGTAATTGTCAATATTTAATTATTGTCACGGTCTTTGAAGTAGGTAATTAAAGTATTAAAGAATTGAAGCTTTAAAAAGTGGTTTATGACTAAAAATAGGGCAAATCGCACGCTCTTCGATGTGTAAAGTATTTATTTGCTTAATATTTTTAATTCAATATGTTATTTACAGTTTTACCTGATGACAGAACAAAAACCTGATATCCCGAACATGTAAAAAACCACAATAATAATAATTAGTTTGGTTGGAATACTTTTAAAAAGTTAAGTTAGGATAGGTCAACTTTAAAGTCTCTTAAGTTAGGCTTAGGTTAGGTCTTAACCAGTGGCGGCTCGTGGCTTTTTCATTTGAGTATCCATCCCAGCTTTTATTAAATAAAAAAAATTAACTTGAGGATGCTATTTATGATTTACAAAGGAGGCTGACGCTCAACTATATCACTCAAAAGCTACGTTGGATACACAATAAAGAAGTGTTCTTCTTACGCGCTAGATATATTGACGTATTCTTAATAAAATTCTCAAAAAAATTGTTTCAAAGATTTTTTGTTTTTAAACTTTTTGATTTATTTAATTAATTAGGGACCGGAATTAGGAGTCTGTGGGGATTGAATACTCGTCATAAGTATGGGGGATGGGAATGGGTGGAATATAAATATAAGAATCACTAAAATACTGACTCGGCAAGTTTACTCTTTGGACGTAACAATTGCCCGTATAATTTTTTTGCCCCCCCCTCCGCAAAATAGTCAGTTTCGGGAATGTTTCACACTTTTCCCGCGCATTGCAGTTCCGTCACTGTACCGCATTTAATTGATAGTGGCATTTTCATAGCTTCAGTCAATACATAGTCACTTCAGGCAGCGGCGAATAGAGCATTTCGTTTAGGGGGGGCCCAATTTTTGCATTATTTTACCTATCTTCTAGAAAATTCGCTAATCCTAATACATAAAATCCCAGCATGCTGCTCCTGCTCCAGCGTGTCATTTTTTGGTGAAAAAAGAAACACTCTGATTGGTCGATTTTTTTACCAACCGAAAAATATATTAAAGCAACTTTACTAACTTTACTTGCTTTAATATAAAAAAATATAAAAAAAATAATATAAAAAAAATATTTGTCCAATATTCTAAATGAGTGGATATCCTGCGATATGTACTGGAGGGTGTTCCACACTCCCCAGACCCCCCAGGTTTACTTTTAATTTATTCATAATAATGGGGAATTTATAATTTTACAAGTTTCCCCAGGAAAAACCGGGAAATTTAGATTTTTAATCAAAAGTGAGGGAAGTTTAAAGCTTAACTTAAAAAAACATTTATTTAAATGCCTTACTGTTCGGAGTTTAGCAGCAACTTTTGCGTTACTTTGAAAATTAACTGTTAAAATTATAGTCAAAAATGTAAACTGGGAACTCTGAGGGTGAACATATCCTACAATATGTACTGAAGGGTGTTCCACACACCCCAGACCCCCGGTTTATTTTTATTTTATTTATAATAATGTTTAATTAATTTTTAATAATTTAATCATAAAAGAAATAATAAAAATAAAAATAATAATTTAAATAATTATTATAGATTATATTAATTAAAAATTATTATAAATAAAATAAAAATAAACCGGGGGGCTTGGGGGGTGAACATATCTTGCAATATGTACTGGAGGGTGTTCCACACCCCCCAGACCCCCCGGTTTACAATTTTCACTTTATATTAAAACTTTTTTTTTTATAATTACTACCGATTAAATTCATTAAAAATTATTATAAATAAAAAAAAGTAAACCGGGGGGTGTGTGGGGGGGGGGGTGTGGAACACCCTCCAGTACATATCGCAGAATTTAGAGAAGCTAAGGAATTTATAATTTTACAAATTTTGCTAGGAAAAACCGGAAAATTTGAATTTTTAAGCAAAAGTGAGAGAAATTTAAACCTTTGGCTGGAGAATATTAAAGCTTGGAAAAACATATATTTAAGAGCCTTACTGCTCAGAATTTAGCAGCAACTTTTGCGTTACTTTGAAAGTTAACTACCAAAAGTGTAAACCGGGGGGTCTGGGGGTGAACATCCTCCAGTACATATAATAAAATTCCCACTCTTCTAGAATACCTATTTTGTGTTTTTGAGATGAAGTGAGGGAAATTAAAACGTTCGGCTAAAGAAAATTAGAATTTCAGAAACTTATTTATTTTAAAATTATTTAAAAAAAATTGTAGTTGCCCGTCGGCATATCAGGTTTAGCAGCATTTTTTTGCGTTACTTTAAAAATATAGAAAAACGGAGAATCACCCAGTATTATTATATCACTAAAAAGGAGATTCACCGTCAAGCTGCCCGTCCGCGGACGAGCTTTCCAGCTAGTTAACAATATAAAATAAAGTACTTCAGTCCCAAGCCAAGGAGGGGGCAATGGGTGCAATTGCAATCTTGAAATCATCAGCAGTCTAGTAAAATCTTGTGATCCATGTTATGGCTGAATCATTTGCATGTGTGTTCTAGCCAGAGTATTTTGCTTCTGCGGATAAGTGTTGTCGAAGGAATATCTATCTTTTGATAGTTCTCATAATCAAAACTCCACTTTTTCACTATTTTTAAAATTTTAATAGTTTAATTATTAAGCCAGAATTTCAGGAGAGGCTAAGCCTCCCTTACCCCCTCTGGAAAGCCGCCTCTGATGCGTAGACACTGAGGATTATTCTGTGCTTGATAAGAATTTTCGAAACCATCAGGCTAGGGATACTGCTTCTGCGATAGTTTTACGTAACTTGTTGGATATGTATTGTGGAAGGAGTATCTATCTTATAATATAGATCTCAAAATCGAAAATGAATATTTTTGAAAATTAATTTTTTTATTAATCATTAATATAAAATTGCTATTAGCACTTTTAAAAAATATTTTATTAAAAGCAAATATAGGCTTTCGAATATTGTATTTCTTGTATTTTAATTCAAATTAATCCCCATTGATGTGTTTCTTACCTTTTTAATGCATTAATTTAATGTATAATTCAACTAATTAAGAAATAATCAAGTGTATAAAGTAAAAGAACCTAAAATATGGATCTCTAATGCCACACATTTATTAAAAACATCCATGAAGTCGCTTGAACTGGAAAATTACGGATTTAGAATCGCGGGAATCTGTCTTTAAGTTAAATAAATTTGTGATAATGTTGTTAACTGTTGTACTCCTGCACTTTTTACGCCGGGCACACATACCGTCAACAGAATGAGCAAAACACCAATTATGTGATAAAACCGAATTTTTAAATTCCGAATACAAAACTATGTTGGTGGCACAAACTGGCTCCAATTCTAAAACTTTGTCTTTGTTACCTGTACTGGGATCCGCCTCAAGCCAAGTACCGGATATCTGTTTGGAGATTACGTGCACTATCAATCTCGTCAGCATTATTAATAAAGAAAAGTGTGTCAGTTTTGAGCAGGGTAATACAACATTAGGCTTGGTGCGATCCTGCACGCGAGAAATACTAAATGTACGATGCAGTTTTGGAACGATAAATCCTATCAGATTGTGTACTTTTTTATTTTGATTTAATATATTTTCCTTTTCAAATTTCCAATTTACTTCGGCATTACCTTATTGTATTGTATTTTACTGCACCCTGCACCGTTTGTTATTTATCGTTGGGGACGCAGTAAGTCCTGCTGTACATATTAATCGCAAACTAATTTTAAATAGAGGTATACCTGTCTTCCTAATAGTCTGGAACTAATTGCATAAAATTAAAATTGTTTCATTTAAAGAAAGTCCTTTTTTTATTCTATATTTTGCCATCATAGTTGAATTGAAGTCGGAAATTCAAATTTGATTATGATATTATATTAAAGGATGATATAGACAGTTTTCGAGATTATAATTAAATTTAAACTAAAACGAAGCCCATACAATAAATTGGGATTTATCGTTGTTTATTGTTTTCAAATACAGACAAATGGATTTTCCCAATTATGATTATAATTCTTGATAGTTGAATCGTTTCTAAATAATCTACATTTGATGTAAAATAACATTAATGAAAAACGAATTAGTTTAATTTTCATATATTTTTACTTCCTTGTAAAACAAGGAAGTATTGTAATCCCGATTTTTTTCAGTTTCCAGATTTTGACGGAAATATCCGTTTTGACCTTCCTCGAATCCATTTTGACTATTTTCGTTGTGACGTCTGTACGTACGTACATCATACGTACGGACGTCTGTATGTCGCATAACGCAAATTCGGTAGTCGTAGAAAGTTGAAATTTTGGATTTGAGACACTTATAGCATCTAGTTGTGCACCTCCTATTTTTAGTTGCAATTGTCCGTGCCAAAAGTCGTAATTCATGACGCGCACAAATAGATTAACGAGATTCTTGAAAAATCATTATAAAAATTACAAGGAAGTTATGTGGTGTCCACATCAGATTTGTTACTCTGTCAAACGAAGCATTTTGATAATTCTATTGAAATTACGAAAAACTGTGTGTAAGGATAAAAGTTTCCTGTTATCCTAGATTTATTGTAATGATAATTAAGTGGCTACATTACCACAAGAATAACGAAACTATAAAGCACAACTACCGCACAACATACGATTGTTGGTGAATTCTATATAAAATTTTGTAACCACAGTAATAAATCTAATTAACTTTGACTATAAAACTAAAGAAAGGCTGATTTATGTTCTACATGTAAACGGAAAATACAAATATTTTGCAGTTCGAATTAATGTTTTCGATTTTTCACTCAAGATTACTGCTGTATTATGAATTTTCTGCAATGTTCTGAAGTAATAAAGCCTATCTTTGGATTTAAATGATTAGCAATTAGATAGTGCACCCTCGCTTAGCAGATCAAGTTAAGTTAAATTTGAAGATCTTCCTTAAACTCCCTCGTAACTATACTACGATGGAGGTGATTTTGCTACGTATTTATAATTAACTTTTGCAAATTTTACGCCAATATTGCTTCCCTCCATTGTTCACTTTAAATCAATGACCATACACAAAATGATTAATTATGGATTCCAACTCCTTTATCCTTCGACTTTATCTGCGTTAAAAATTTAGAAACCTAATTTTCGGCCATCTGGAGTAGTTTTCCTTAATCAATATATTTTACGCATTTTCTAAAAACTTATAATAATAATTCATCTGCTTTTGAAAGCCATTGAAATGTAGCTGATAGATTTCAGCCCATTAACAGCGTGAATCAAAAAAACTGCTGGACTTTTCCTTGAAAACATCAATGTTCCACATTTAGTTGTTGTAATATTTAATTAAACAGCAGCTGCCGGTTCAAAACAGTAAAATCATCAAAAATAGCGTAAAAAACCTGCGATTAAGGAAGTTAAATTTTCGGTATGCTCAATCTTTAAAAGATCGTTAATTAAAATTCTAGCCTTAACCAAAATGAAATTATTCGGTTTTTGCAGGGAAAAAGTTCAACAATTTAGGATAATTTACGGTTTCATTAATTTTCGTAGTGACGTTTTTGTTTTTATTATAAAGTTTATTTATACAGATATTAAACAGGATTATCAAATTTCGTTACTCTCCACTGTTGCTCGTAAAAATGCAACAGGAATCTGCTGGAAAATTATAAATTCAAAGCTGAGTAATGCGAATAACAGGCTTACGTGTGTCACTTGTGATCCAATTATAAAATTAGTCCGTTTTGCTAAATTGGGGTTTAAAAATTAAATAAAAATTCTTCCCATCGCATTTCAACTTCAGATGGACAATTTTTCCCAAATTACAGTGTGCGGATAGTGTGGAGATGAAAAATAAATCGAATCATCTTGAACTACATTCCTTGCACAATTGATTTCGTTCGTCCATTTTCACAATGTCAGATTCTTTTAACGCATCCTGTTGATTCCGAAGTTTAATTAAAAATAATAAAATTCCTAAGGACCAGTAGAAAGGGGCCTTCTGTGTTTACAATAATTTGTGTGTATGTTTACACAACATTGGCCAATTGGCGAGAAGTCAAGAAAAGATTTTTTAAGATTAATTTTGAAAACTTTCAGGTTTGTGGTTGGAGTTCATATTGTTAACAGGTGCTGTTCAGATGGTTTATAAATAATATACATTTATTGTGATCAATTGATCCATACAAGCAAGAAAAGGGCGATGTTTTTACATCGCTGACAGCTATGACAGTCATTTTCAGTTTCATTTTAACGACAATATAGGAATTTTCTAAAATATGACAAGCGTTAAAATATCAATTTCTTAAATGTAGATTTATTATGGAATCCATCATGCGTTCGCGATGCACACGTTCACGCATTTTTGTATTCCTCGTAAACGAAAGCATTTAAGAAATAATTAAACGATTAGTTAAATGTAGTTTAGCTGTAATGAACGGAATCTTGCAAACAATCATCGTCGTGGCTCTGAATGTTAACGAAGAACAGTGCGTCAATTACTTTTAAACAACTGTTGATTAATCTACCAGAAGAAAATAAACGTGGCGTTTTAACTTGAACAGTTTCAAATATCCGTTTATTGCATTTTGCAATGCCAAGATTCCCGGATTTAATATTTTTTTAGGTTGATGACCCACTTCAAGCTTTCTACGTTAAAAAATAGTAGAGCTTTAGCTAAAAGCTCGCGAAGAAAAATGATCGTAAACAAATAATTAATTAAAATAATTTAATATTTCAAAGTTTTAATATTCTCCAAGTATGTGTTTAATCTCTCTACGGCTTTATCTTCACTTCAAGTTACGCCTACTTAACGATGTCATTCTCATAACTTCTTTAGAAGATATTAAAATTGTAATTCTGAATTTAATTCGACAATTTTAACGTTATTGCTTCTTGTTAAAGTATCATAAGTTCTCAATTTCCTAATGTAACTTTTATTAATTGAGTTACATTAATTTACAAATTGCCTTTAACGAACATTTATGTTACAAGAGAAGTTAAATGCGTTACATTGCTTAAATTATTAATAACAAATGGAATTTATTGTTTATCGTCGCAATATACGAATAATACCTCCGTAGCGTAGCATTATGTGGCCGCTTTATAGTTTAAACTTCGGACTTCGGTCCAAACCTCAAACTCTCTGTGCTTTTTGCTCCAAAGCTGCTATTTCACCCATACCTGTCCAAATAACATACACACATCTTAATTTCACCCTAACTAATTTATCTTCTTCGAGGTGCCAGTCATTCACCTCGATTATGGACATTATCTTATTGGGCAAATTGAGATTTTGCAAATGTAAATGTTCCCTAAAATTTGAACTAAATATATTTAGTAATTAGATAGCATTAAATATAATATTATAAAATGTAATATTAAAAGTCGCCTTAAACATTTAATTTCGTTGTCCCCTACTGGGGGATTCCCCGTTTTTCTATATTTTCAAAGTAACGCAAAATGTTTAAAAGACAATTTTTTCATAATATAAAAATAAATAAGTTTCTCAAGTTCTAATTATCTTTAGCCGACCGTTTTAATTTCCCTCACTTTTGCTCAAAAACAAAAAATTTCCCAGGTTTTCCTGACGAAATTTGTATAATTCTTCTGTGTTCTGTAAGTATTCTAGAAAAGTGGAAATATCATATGTACTGGAGGGTGTTCCACACCCCCCAGACCCCCCGGTTTAAAATTTTGGTTTTATATTTTAATGTTAATTTTATAATTAACTTTCAAAGTAACACAGAAAGTTGCTGCTACACTGCATGAGTAGTAAGGTAATTAAATAAATATGCTTGCCAAGTTTTAATTTTGACTAGCCGAAGGTTAAATTTCACCCATTTTTATTTAAAAATTCAAATTTCCCGGTTAGTCCTAATCTTAGATAGTTTAATATATTTTTCGGTTCGTAAAATTGTAAACCGGGGGGTCTGGGGGGTGTGGAACACCCTCGAGTACATATCGCAGGATTTCCACTTAGTCCAGTCAAATTAGGACTAAAAATCGGTCAACCTGGAAATAATTCCCGGGAGCGATTTTATCTTTTTAAACTCAAGGAGGGTTGTTTGGTAGTATAAATAAATAAAGGGTGTTTTCTTGTTATTCAAATAACTCACTTGTTCTCAACTTTAGAGTAAAAATGATAATACTCAAAATTATAGGAAATATAATTTCCCACAAGTTTGTTTCATACAACTTTTACCCTAGGATCGATATTTGTAGAGTTAAACGGCAAATAAGGTAAAAAACACTTTTCTCAATTATGTCGTTTATTATCATGTTTATCGTAAAAATGATAAGAAGTAATTAAATAGGGAATTTAATTTCCTTCAACATTGATAATTACCATTTCTACTCTAGGATCAATATTTTCAGACTTATATCGTTGCTTATATTGAATTCAGGAGTAGATTTTTGTTTATTTTCCGTTATCTCGTTTATTATCATGTATATCGTAAAAATGGTAATATGCAATTAAGCAGAGAATTTAATTTCCTTCAACTTTGGTTTTTACCATTTTTACGCTAGGATCAATTACAATTTTCACTTTACTGCAATTGTTTTTATTTTTGCCTCATATTTTCTACATAACTTAATCACTTTTAAGATGCTTGGGTAGAGTTTGCGTTCACGGGTGATCAAAAGTAGAAATCATCTTTTAAAATTTTTAAAAATTACATTGCGGACATAGATATTGCGCCAATATTTAAACTTTAAAAGACTAATATTGCTAAAATAATACTAAAAATAGTAAAATCCAAAGTTGAAGAAAATTAAATTCTCTTCGTAATTGCATATTACAATTTTTACGATAAACATGATAATAAACGAGATAATTGCGAAAAACTGTTTTTTACCCAATTTACAGTCTAACTCGACAAATATATCGATCCTAGGGTAAAAGTTATAGAATTATTACATTTCCTATAATTTTTAGTCTTATCATTTTTGCTCTAAAGTTGAGAATAAGTGAGTTATTTGAAAAACAAGAAAACACCCTTTAAATCAAGATGGCGGCAAACATAATGGGGGATTTTCCCGAAAATCGAGATTTACACTACCAAACAACCCTCATTGAGTATAAAATAATAAAATCGCTCCCGGGAATTATTTCCAGGTGAAATCCTAATTTGACTGGACTAACTCTTTTAGAATACTTGGAGAAGATAGGGAATTTCTAATTTTTCAAATTTGACCAGGAAAAATCGGGTAATTTGAATTTTTAAGCAAAAGTGAGGGAAATTAGAGTTTTTTTCTACCAAAAAATGACACACTGTAGCAGGAGCAGCAGCAACGTGCTGGGATTTCATTATTAGCGTTGCACCACCTCTTCTTCTTTACAGAAAGAGCACTTGTATAAACTATACCGGATGCCAATAAAAGAAAGTTGCCTGGCATGACATTGCCTAACTTAGTGGGGACTCCTCTAAAACTAGCGGACGAAGTCAAGTATCTGGGAATAATACTTGACAAGAAGCTAAACTGGGGAAAACATCTGAAAACCAAAATTAGCAAGGCAAGGATGGCTTTCTGCCAGTGTCGGAGGGCGATGGGACGGTCATGGGGTCTGTCCCCTAAGATCACACTGCGGTTGTCAGGCTCATGCTGTGCTATGGCGCACTTGTCTGGTGGCCCAGAACCAAACAAGTAACAGCAGCGTCCTCCCTACATCGGATCCAGAGATTAATCTGTCCGATGCGCGCTACACCCACTGCGGCGTTGGAGGTCCTTCTCTGCCTCCCTCCACTTGATCTTTATGTGCAGGAGATGGCGGTTAAGGCTGCTCTTAGGCTTCGCAGCTGGGGGCCGTGGAACCACAGCCAAGGAACTGTGGGTCATATGCGGATTTTAGAAGACTTCTCAATTAGAGTACCTCTGCTGCATCTTGAACCTGACAGAATTTCCCTTAAATACATATTCGAAAGGAAATACAATATCCTGTTGAATCCAACAGAAACCATCGAATATGACATATGTCTATTCTCAGATGGTTCCAAAAACGATGTTGGCTCAGGAGCAGGAATTTTCTCTGCTGAACTCGACCTAAACATGAGCATAACGCTGGGCAAGCACACATCAGTTTTCCAAACGGAACTGATGGGTATACTGCACTCGCAAAGACAGTCCAAGATAAATGTATCTGCGACAAAACATCCAGATATCTACAGATAGCAGAGCGGCACTTGTGGCACTGAGGAGTCACAAGGTCACATCTGGTCTGGTGCTAGAATGCATCCAGACACTAAATGAGATATCTAACTTAAATGTCATTTCCCTCTCGTGGGTGAAGGGCCATCAAGGTAACGAGGGTACCGTGAAAGCGGACGAGCTGGCAAGAAACGGCTCTAACAGTCTTCCCTGCGGTCCGGAGCCGATGATTATGCCAGCTGTCAAAACTATCGATACCATCCTAAAGCAACACATCCTTGAGCTGCACTGCAGCAGATGGGCAAAAGAAACTGTATGTAGACAAGCAAGGGCGGCGATTCAAAATATTACTTAAAGCTGTCCAGACTCAATCTACGAGCAATAGCAGGGATTTTAACTGGACACTGCAAACTGAATAAACATCTCAACATACTGGGACTTGTAGATAACCCCAGATGTCGGGGATGCAATAGGGCAGACAAAACAGCGGAACATTGCTATCGTCAATTAGAGGTGCCATGTTAGGGGACTTCCGGCCTAACATGGCCAGAATCAGCGACACTCCGCCTGCCAAGATACTCGAATTCATCCTGGAGACAGGATGGCTTGAGGAGTGACAGGACGGAAAGTCGCTGCATCGGAGGCAGTACAATGAGCCTGATCGAGTGGCCTAAGTGCGCGTGGGATACCTCCCTTCCCTCCTACCTAAAATCCTGAATCCAGAATCCAGATAGGGAATTTCTAATTTTTCAAATTTGGCCAGGAAAAATCGGGAAATTTGAATATTTAAGCAAAAATGAGGGAAATCAGAGTTTTTTCTACCAAAAAATGACACACTGTAGCAGAATCAGCAGCAGCATGCTTGGATTTTATTATTAGCGTTTCACCACCTCTTTTTTTTACAAAAAAAGCACTTGTATAAACTATACCGGGTGCTGAATGAGAAAAATGAAAGGCAGAAAAATAATACAGAAATATAAACTATGAATGATAACAGCATTAGATTTCATTTAACTTTTACTTAAAAAGTAAAAAAATGCTTTTGAAATTGATAAAAGTTTCATTTATCAAACTGACCATGCAAGTTTCCATGGTAATTATTTTTGAAAATAGAAATTAAATTGAATTTATTTCCTGGCCAATCTGAGAAATGAAAATTTTAAAATTTTCAAAAGCAATTTTTGACTTTTAAAGTAAAAATTAATAAACATTAGAAATCTAATGCTTTTATCATTTGTAGTTTATATTTCTGCAATATTTTTGTGTCTTTCATTTTTTCTCTAAAATAATTAGGGAAGCAGGAATTTGCATAAATAAGTTTTTACATGTTAATTTCCTATGTTCGGCTAACTCATTCAGCACCCTGTATATACCATATACTTCACTAATATGTTCCATTATTATTTTTTATAGCGGAAACTGACATCAAATGTACTGCTTGGCAAATTACAATTTATTTCCTTAGTTCGTTAAAGTGGACGCACATACTTGTATTAAGCAGTGACAATGAAATATAATTGAATTAGGCTTATTGTTCTTCAAGTAGTAACACTTATTTGATATATTAATTATGCCACTTAAAATTTACTATCAAGTTAGATTTGTATAATTCTCTACAGAATTGACCACCGACGGTATAGAAAATAAAAAACTCAGGATTGTGCATAGCACAACGACGAACTCGAGGACAAAAGTTTCAATTTCATCGACAATAACGTTAGGAGATAAAAAAATGCGGAAAACGACAGCCAATAGTAGAAAGTTTAAAATTCCACTTTATATCAGATAAATTTAACTTTCTTATTGTTGGTATTTATCTCATTTTTTGTCGTCATTGCTGTTATTGAACTCTTTTATACAGGAAATCGCTATGTGAAAAATAATTTTTTTTATGAATTTAAAGTATTTGTGTAAAATAAAATTAGATTTTTTTTTGTTTCATCGGGTGTGAAGTGATTTGGCTTTCAAGAATTGGTTTTTTGCTACGGCAGTAATCATAAACCTTTCGACAATTAAGTCCAACCCCTGGACACCGGTAAGCTATCTAGAAAGATTAATATGTTTTCATTTCAATAACAAAATCGTTAATATGTTCAAATTTAACTGAATATAGTACTTGATTGATCAAAATTTATAAGTAGGTATTTAAATAATAATATTATTTATGTTCTATTTTTCCTACGAATTAGTTAAGGTGGCAACAATTAGGTAGGGAAACCAGGATTTTGCCGTTGAGAGAGACAAGTTGGTCTCCTAAATTTTCGATTGAGGTTTATTTTGATTCTGATAATATATTTTTGAGTAAATGATTTTTATTATATGGGTTAAAATTGTCCCGATTTTGGACAAAATTTGGATTATTTTTGGGAAGAAATAATTTTTTGTTAATTAAAAATTAAATTTTTAGATAAAAACAGATAATTTGAATCCTTGGAAAATTACTTACGTACTATTAATTTATTTATGCAATTTAGGCAATTAAAATTCGAGGAAATGTACATTAAATTTGATATCATCGCATCTGGTTCGATTTACATATCTGTTCGTTTTGCTTTTCCATTTTGAAAGTTTTATTTAACAGTAAAATTAATTTAAATTTGGATAGTTGAAACAGGAATAAATGGAATTATAATTTGAATTTTTGCCTACCCAAAGCCATTAATTTAGTCGGGTAACTTTGAAGATTTGTATTGTTCTGGCGGTTATGGTAATTTGGAATTTGGAGGCCAGGGAAATGCATCTCAATCAGTGGCGGAAGAAGCATCAGTTGAGGAATCCGTGTGCGAAGTTGTTAACAGGGTCTGATCTTATAAATGACAAAAGTAATAGAAAATAATAAATAAATTGTTAATAAATAACCACTTGTTTGGAAAACCTAGAAAATCTGAAAAAGTTATGGAATTTAAGATTTTCCTAATTTTGTCATGGAAAAGTCAGGGAATTTCTCATTTTTAGTGCCAACTCAAGGAAATTAAATTTTCAGCTTAGGTAAACAATTTATTTAAAATTTTAAAATTAAATTTATTTTATTTAAAAATTTAAAAATTTAAAAAGTTATTGAATTTAATTTAATTTTAAAACTAATATATGTTTTTTCCTTTTTATTTTCTGATTTATCGAAATTTCGTGGAAAATTTGTATTCTTTGTCAGGGAAAACCTGAAAATGTCAGGATTTTATTTTGAAAATTTAGTGGGAACACTGATTTTTTAATGATGATAAATGATGCCCACTTTGTTTAGAGAAGACTGCCAAAATATTATATTTCATTGTGAATATTAAACATTAAATACTAATACTAGATTATTTCATTGTATTTTTAATGGTTTTAAATTTTTTTAAGAAGATTGAAAAAGGTCACAGAGTAGACCCACCACACCCCGGTAGTTCCGCTCCTGATCTCAATATATACTATGTCTTGTAATTTATCGATATGTATTTTTCTCAAGTCCAAATTTTCCAACCGGCTCTGCGGCACTTCCTGAAAAATATACTATCTTGAGTTAGATATGTTGCTCGGTTTTCATTAAAAATTCAAATTATTAAAGAAATTTCCGTCAAAATTCCAAAATTTCGTCGAAATCCATTTTTAATCTCAAAATCTCCAATTATAATTATCATTTAAGAACTCTTGTTTATTCCTGCATAACATATCTCTTGGTAAATTGTGTTGCCAAGGTGTCATTTCTGGATATTTGGGACAAATCCAAATATCAAAAATAATTAAAATCACTTAATCAAACCAAAAATCATTAATTTATTCTCAAAAATTCGAACTATCAACAAAATTTCAATAAATTCACAAGAGACAAAACTATTATTTCCGCTTCTGGTATCCATCGTTGGCATTACAACTTGTTGGCGTGAAACCAGTAAATTCAAAATTATTTACAAAATTAAAAATAGTAAGTATATAAAATTTTCACAAAAGGAATATTATCTAATAAATTATTGTATACAAAACAAAAATCGGAAAACTAATAGAGAATTTTGGAACATGACAATTTTTCACGTGTGATTTTTATTTTACGATTTTATGTTCTCTTTTTTTGGGCCCCTCCGGCCATTCGGCCCTAGCCACGTGCCTAATACGCCTAGTGGTAAAATAGGCCCTGCCATTCCCCTGTCCCCATGAGGAATATTCAATACTCCCAGACTCTTCGATACCTACTACCTCAATTTATAAAAAAAATGTATTTTGTTTTGAAAGAGTGACTGGTTCCAAATAACAAAGTAAATTATCAAATTTGCACATCATAAACCATACGTGCTTGAAACCGGGGGGTCTGGGGGGTATGGAATACCCCCCAGTATACAGGCAATTGTTACGTCTAAAGGGTAAACTCTTAGAGTCAGTATTTTAGTTATTCTTATATTGATATTATACCCATTCCCATCCCCCATACTTATAACGAGTATTCAACACCCAGACTCTTAATTCTGGTTCCTAATTAATTAAATAAATCAAAAAGTTTAAAAACAAAAAATCTTTGAAACAATTTTTTAAGAATTTTATGAAGAATACGATTTTGCGGTTTTTTCTATAATACTATTGAAAAAAAAACATATTTTGTTTAACATGGGAGTACATAGAACTTGCAAGTTACAGGTTTTCTGTTGACGGTCTGTCAGCGAGTAAGCGCCGGCCAAAACGGCCCGGAGCGCCCGTAGCGTAGCGAAGGGCTGCGTAACAAAACATGTAAATATGTAAAAAATTATCTTCTTTTCAATTCCTGACCGTTCCCAGTGGAAAATAGCGTAGGCTTATTACATCGTTAGAGAGGTAACTAGGTCAGTTATGCCTCACTCAAAAAGATTTAATCGACTTGTGATGTTGCAAGCTGAAACTTCATTGTAAATACAGAAATCAGGATTTGTTATTTCAAATTTACATCCACTCGAATTCTTGCATCAGCAGAAACGGCGTTCCTGCAAAGTATCTCTCATGAGAGATAAAAAGTATGCGACAATATGCATACATACTGACGTTGGTCCGCATGTTAAGGTGAGCTAAGTTAAATTAACATGAAACCTTTTGGGAAAGTCACGATTTCCATGTCAAAAAGACATTTCAGTTTTAATTTAACCGAGAACATTGTATTACCACTCTCAAAAGTAATTTTGAATTATTAATTTTTTTTATTAACATAACTGTAAAATTAAACATGTACCTTAGATTGTGTAAGTCCGACACGAAGGTATTTGTTTCAGACAACATTAGGTATTGAAAACTACAAACAATTTCCTTCAGGGTCCGGCTTGTACAGGTTATACGTAAAAATATTTGAAATGAGAAACAAAAGCGTTCTAAAATAAAATAATATGCTTCGTTTCCTACAGAAATTAAACAATTAGTATTTAACAAAAGATTCTTGCTAAAATTATAAATTAAAATTTAAGTGGAACTAGAAGCGCCGTAATAATTAAATTTTTCGTGTTCTTCTATTCAAGGTACCACTTATTGTTAGTTGCGTATTGTTAATAAATTAAAAGCAGAAAGTTTTGTGTTAAATAACAAGAAAAGTAATTTTTCTTTAAATATTTATGAATGCATTCTGGTTTTGAAAGCTGTAAAATTGAATCATTGACCAATTCACACAATTTTTCTTTTTTTTTGCAAATTAGTTTTAATTTTCAAGTTTTTACTTAAGAGGTCTTTGGTATTCAATAAAATGAAATATCCATTGAAAGCACACTTTTCATAAGTGAAGGAAGTATTCATTTGGTCGTTTCTTGGTGACGCCGCTAAAGCCAGAATAACTACCTTACATTTTCTGAATTTAAATGTCTTATAATGTACTTATCTCAGCCAATATGAAAGGGAATATTAATATAAAACCAAAGTACAGAATGAAAAGTAATTTTAAAATCAAATTTTTAATAAAAAATTAATGGTATGACTCGTTCACATCACCATTAATTTTTTTTTATACATACATAAATTGAATTATTTAATCCGAGAGCTTTTTAAAAATCTACACTGTTAATCTCTCACGATTTAAATTCCACCGAGTTAGAAATTAATGGTGGTATTCAAAATATGGAAATCGAATATCTTTCGCATTTTGCTTCCTATCAAATTTTATTAACCGCGGTTCTTCAAAAAACAAGATTTATTGTACTCAAACCACCTTTGCACATTGAAAATCCCGAAGAAACTTAATATTTTTATATTATACGGAAGTATAGCAAAACCTTTTATTTAATGTTACAAGCTATGCATGCATACATTTTTCACCTTCTCATTATCTTTCCTGATTTAACTACGTGAAAAACTTTGAACCTGGAAATTTATTTATACAGGAGTAATTTTTTAACGAAAACAAATTTTACCACGCAAAATATTGAAGTTTTAGTACCTTTCATTTTTATCAACCCTTCTTTCATTCTTTTTCCTCTCTTTTCTTATCAATTCTACCTTACATGTGTGTTTTATCAATTTAATTGCCTATTTATCCTGCAAAACAAGTTTACATTAACAATGTAATTTATCAATTCCTTTCTTCTTTAATATCTTCTTCATTTCTTTTATCATTGAAATTTTTATGTAAAACTCTTTTTAAATTTAACAGTAATTTACGTAAAGCAGTAAATTTTAACACCGAAAATTTAATTTTTTGCCAGTTAATTAATGAACCACATCTTTTTCATGACAAAGCATGAGTACTTTATAAATCAGGAAGTATAAGTAATTTTAAGGGTGCATATTTACAAACGCAATAAGGAAAGTGATTTTACCGAAAAGCTTAAAAAGCGAACAGTCCAAAATGTATAAAGTCGTTGTGATTTATAATCTTTGAAGCTTTAATGTTACTTGAACAAATAATTTCTAGACATCAAATTAAAAAAAAAAAATATTTTTTTCGATTAAAACTTTTTGTACTTTTTACGTTAAAATTTTGTAATTCCATCGGTAGGGTTTGCATGTGAGTCGGTGAAATCTCGCTTGTAGTTGTTTTTTTACTACTCCAAAATTTTCTTTGCTATATAAATAGATAAAAACCCTTCACATCAGTATAATTTCGGGCAAATGCGATTCTAGAAGCAAACCCTTTTTAGCAAATTTTAATTTGGCTAATGATAATAATTAAAAAAGTTTTGGTTTTCATATTTTATATTCTAATTTTATAAAATAAAATTCAATTGTGTGAATTAACAGAACTACTTTTCAAATTACTAAATAATTCAACAAAATTAATCATTTATTATTTTTAGAGCTAGCAGGTTCATTAGTAGCTAATTTTACATTTATTTATAAAAAGTTTATTTATTCAAATTGTTAAATTGAAATTCACTTTGTTATCATATTAAAATTTATGAAACCGATAACGGGGATTGTTATCCCCATTGTTATTGTGTTACTAAGACATGTGGAAATGAAAGCAAAGGATCTGGATCGAGACAACTGCACAGAGAGAGAGTAAAGGAATAAAATTTATTGGAAAATAGAGTAAAATTGAAAAAATTAGAATCAAACATAAGTAAAGAAAAATCAAAGAAAGAAAATTATTTACCCAAAATATTTTAAAATGGTGCTGCGATTTCACCGTCGCCACTTGATCCATTTTGCTTGCAAAAATTTAGTATTTAATTTTTTAATGACAAAATCAGTTTCCAGAGTATTTTTTAAAGATGTGAATGTATACATAATACATAATTTTAAAATTAAAAATAAATTAATTAATGCATCGCCGAAACGGCCGACGTAAACGGCTACGGTAAAATGACGGTTATATGACGTTTCGCCCCCGCCGTTTCGCCCTGGGATGTTTCGCCTCCGACCATTTTGCCTCCGACCGTTTTGTCCCCACCATTTTGAATTCATTCTTACGTAAAATGTGGAGAGGGGACACAATATTACGTACCCACACAAGGGAGGGGGGGCTTAAAAAATTACAAGAATCGTCCTTCGATTAAATAATGGAGGGGGGTGGAGTTTACGTACTAGTTGTCCTATTCGTCATATTTGCTTACTTACTTTGTTTGCGACGAACTCCACTTAAGTACCTTTCGTTCAGAATGAGGAAATTGTGTATTTATTGAAATTTAGGCAGGATAACATCTGTCGGGCCATCTAGTATTAAATAAATTGAAAGTCAGATAAATTTAAAATTAATATTTATTAAAATATATTACAAAATATTTCAAAACTCAAAATTATGGGCAATTCCAAAAAAATAATTCATGGTATCTATCCTACCATAATTTTCCACCTTTTCACAATGGCTTTTATTTCTTCGACGTTTATTTTTACCAGATCAATTTTCGAAAACACCTATCATAAGTTAAATTTTATTTTAAATCAATCAATATTGAGCAGTTTAAATATGGGGAGAAAACGGTCGAGTGCGAATCGGCGGGGACGAAACGGACGGGGGCTAAACGGTCAGGGGCGAAACAGACGAGGGCGAATCGCCGGAGGCCAAACGGCGCGGCGGTGGCAAAACGGGGGGGGGGCGAAACGTCGGGAGCTAAATGGTGGAGACGAAACGTCGGGAGCTAAATGGTGGATGCGAAACGTCCCTATCCCAAAATGACGACGACGAACGATAGCTAAATGGCTATGTCCGAACTGCTACAATAAAAGTTGATGTGGACTGAAAGCTTACATTTAAGATTTTAAAACGATTTTAATTCTACTTAGACGAGAGAAGAACCATCGAAGATGTTTGGCGTATAAGTGAAAGAAAATCTGAAGAAATTGGCGAAAATTTGAAAAATTCTCAGGAAATCTTTGGAAATATAAGGAAATTTAAAAAAAGACCCCGTACGTTTTGCAGATAAATCCGCACTATCGGTTCAAGTTTAATCGTATTTTTGATTTGTTCATTATAAAAATTGTGTAATTCTACGACCTTATACAGGATGTACATTTGAAAATGATCTACCTTAAAGGACCCCCCCCCCCCGCACGATTCTTATAGGAAAAGGTATTTCTGTAGATTTGGCTGATTTTTTGACATGCTGTACTTCTCATCATTCTGAAAAAAAAGTCTTAGTGGGCACAACTTGATGTAAGAATTATAAGTTCTAAATGGTCCAGATTTATTAAATTATTTTTAAATATGTGATCGCCAGTCGAACATGGGTGAGGATGTACAGTAGATATAACAAAAATATTCGAACCCTCCTATGTTAACAATGTAAATTGCAGATTTTGAAACCGATTTTGACATGTAACAATCGCTTTCACAGCAAAACTTTTTAGACATTTTTTGTTAAAATTTTCATTGTCTTTAATTTTGTATCTAAACATTTTTTAATTTTATCGCCCTTCTTTTTGACTGGCAGAGACTTAGAGAAAAATATTCAAAAAATATTCTTACCTGTATCTCAAAATTGGTGCAACGAAATAGAACTATGTACTATGTATGTACTCGTACAATTACTATGTACTTAATTGCTCCTTAAATTCATAGAACGTAGGTGTCAATCCGGGGGGTCTGGGGGGCATGGAATGCCCTCCAGTGCACCCTATGCCGAATACCTCATTGATTAATATTTCTCATCTGAATCTACGTCAACTTTAGGTATTTGGTAAAGAATGTACTGGAGGGCATTCCATGCCCCCCAGACCCCCCGGATTGACACCTACGTTTTGAATTTAAAAAGCAGTGGCTAATGAAACTATTCGAACCCTCCTATGTTGACAATGTAAATTGCACATTTTGAAATCGTTTTTCGACATTAACATTTTTTGTTAAAATTTTCGTTGTCTTTAATTTTGTACCCATACATTTTTCAATTTTTCACCCCGATTTTGACTGGCAACGACTTAAACAAAACCCTGTAAAACACAAAAAATATTGTCGTCTTATATCTCGGAAGCGGTGCGACGAAATGAAAAAATGAATAGGTAGGCATTTTATCTTGAAAACGTGATTCTCTAGATTTTTGTTCATAAGCATTTTTCTATTTTCACCGCTTCCGTGATATAGATGACGATATTTTTTGTGTTCAAAAAACTGTCTCAAAATGAGCAATTTACATTGTTAACATAGAAAGGTTCAAATATTTTTGTTAGCCACTGTATGTGTTTGCAGGGCCGTCTTCTCCATTGGGCAACTGCCCAGGGTTCCGCTATCCATGGGCTCTCCTCGGCCCCAAATTCCGTAAAAATTTCAGAAAATTTAACATTGCTCGTATGGCAGTTTTATTAAATTTTTTACAGAGACTACCCCTTTTGCTGGTTGTTAATAAAATAGTTGTCTGTTATATCATAGTCATAGGGGCTCCATTATCCAAAAATCCCCAGGGCCTATAATAGGTCCTATGTGTTCGTCAACAAAACCAAACAGCACAATACAAAACAGTATACACAGAGAAAAAAATCCTCGCAGTAATTTTGAAGTAAATATTACATCAATTAGAGCAAATTTTATATCAAATTGAGTAAAATTTAGTCAAATTAATAATTTACTTGCAATTTCTACCAATGCTTACCTATTAATTTGTTGGTAAAATAAATAAAATAATTGAAAATTTTTCATGTTAAATCTGAACCTCTTAGTGCTTGTAACTCGGAAACTCGGTATCCATTGAGACATTTGTTCAGAATGATGAAAATTACAATATATCCAAAAATCAGCCAAATGTACAGAAAGACATTTTCCCATAAGAATGGTGAGGGGTGGTCCATTCTCGTGAACTACACCAAATCTCGATAAATTGTAAAATAAACTTTTGCAGATAGGAGAAAGTAAATTTACTTTCAAACCGGTGCTAAAAGTAAATCTCATTCCGCACTAGAGCGTGAAAGTGGTTCATTATGTAACTTAAATCGGTGTAGAAAGTGAGCTATTACGTAACGGTAGTAAATGAACTTGTGTAAATTCTCCTCATTTTGATTTCATAGTAAATTAATGTAATTAATTAATTGACAATATAAACATAATTAATACCTACTTCAATAGATATTGAAATGCTAATTAATATCAATTATTTACTGTTAACAAAATCTGAACTATGCTAAAATATAATTAATGGGAATTGATGTGATACCAACCAAAAATCATATTTTAAAAATATTAAAAAATTTTCGGGGTAAATTAATAATCAAAGCATTTATAGAAAATAATTTTCCTTGAAGTATACATACGTAAGTAACTGATTTGCAAGCAATATTTATGGATGAAACTCCCTTTCATGCAGGATTATTGGAAAAACAAAAAATGAAAAATGTAATTTTGCAATATTAGTAGCGTCACTGACACCTTTGCAGTCTAAATTGCATTTCATAAATTCAAACATATGTATAATATGTTAAAATGATGAGATGCTAAAAAACCAATTCCGTAATATGTATTGAACATAAAGCAGGCGTGAAACAAAATTAACTTAAATTTTAAAATAAATAAGCTTTCGAAAAGCCTGTCAAATATGTGTTTTCAGTAAGCCTTTATATGAAACTAACGAAACGTGAAAGTAAAACGGGAGCCTACAGGATTTCGCGCTTACATTTTATTGCGGAAGCAAAACTGTATGCTGTATATGTATTAACAGCTCTCGTATATCTCACTGAAAAAGAAGTACGATTATCGCATGTGGAAAGTGCTAGCAAAGGGCGCTTTTTCACATAAAATACAGAATTACAGCAACGCATCTAAGTAAAACCCGTCTAAAGTATTTTGGGTCAGAAATGTTTGACACTCTGTAATTTACTATTTAAGCAGCATGATGTGCATACAATCTGAATAAAATCAATTGCATTACCATATTGTTGTCGTTTGCAGATGACACAATAATTATTATGGATTTGGTCCACTAGAGCAAATTGAAACCTATAGTTTTACCATCTATAATAATTTATAGACGCGTTTCAGACAATATACCTACGCATTATCTAGTACAACTTTTGAAAAGTTAAAAGCATCAAGAAACTCTTTAGTTTACCCTCATCAATCACGAATTTTAAAGGTGTTGTAAGTTTTAAACTTAATTAATGTTCCAACATTGAAATATAGTTTCGGAAAGCAGTAGTTATTGCTTACATCCACAATAGCTAACACTATAATAATGCTTGGGTTTTTGACAGGCCGATATATTCACAAAATAAATTAACAGATATATTGGCTTTAGGACTAGACAAAGCTGTAAAATATTCCTGAATATCTGCAAGTATACCATGTAAAGAAAACTAATTTCTTTATTTTCGAAAAGTTCCTTATTACAAACAAGTCAAAAATCTTATTAATTATCTTACTTCCTCAATAAAACTTCAATACAATTTTATGGTATCTTTGAATTCAGTGAAAAAATGAATCATTTGTCGCTATAATATCTATATTATATTAGGTATATCAAATTAAAATTTTTAAATTAACAAGCCGAGTAAACATAATAATAAAATTAAATATTGATATTATAAGCTTTTAGCAACAGGATGCGACGAAAGCAATGTCTGTTTCGATATAACCTGTGGTGAAAGCTAACTATCGGTATATACCATAAATTACAATTTTCTAAGCTTTACTAATGCTTTCACAATCACAAAGTGACTTTAACCTTTAACCCAGTTTCATTTTATTATGCAAGTGTCTATTATCCTAAAAACTATTTCATTACACTAACGACTGGATAATTAAGTCCCACTTCAAAGGACGAACAAAAACACCTTTCTGATGAAACTCATTTACTTTTAATCTCTTTTACATCATTTGTGGTGTAAAATTCAACAGAATATCGGACGAGTTTCCTATTTCCTACTTTTCCTACTCCACTTTTTTAAAAACTAAGTCCTTTATATTTTTATATGAGGATTTGTGAAACTATAATTTATCAAAATCCTAATTCATTATATCAAATTGCACCAACCATATTTCAAGAAAATTGGCATGGATAAAATCTACCTTATATTACTGTAATAAAAATAAACCTCAACCATACAATAACATCTTTATTGCATTAAAATAAGAGTAAAGGATTGCTTTTTAAAGTGTTTCAAATTAATTAAAAAAGCTAACAAAGTATACTTTAAAAATGTCTCGAACAATTATTTTTCTGCCGCAAAAGATGCGCTTATATAAAATAAATCATAATTTATCAAGATAAAATTTCCCGATTTTAAACTAAAATAATTGCATCGTCTTATCAAAATAAATACATCACAATCTTACACTTACTAACCGAATTGCAGCACAAAACAAAGAATCAAGCTTGAAAAAATAAAAAAAAGTAGACAAAAAATTCTGCCTTTTGCGCTATTAAAAAGTTTAAATGAAAAGAGAATATCGGATTTTAGTGCAGTAAAATAATAGTGCTAGATTTTTAAAAATAGTTTTCAATAATTTGGTTAAGCTTTAAAAAGCTGGAAATCGCGATAGTTTTCCATCATAAAACTTTAAATACGTACTGAATATGCAGCCTTTTGGAAATTCAGCATTTTCATTTTACGATTTGGGTTGCCAAATTTGTTACTATTTTTACAAAATAATGCATTCACTTGGCTGGCTTGTTGCAAAAACACTTTTCGTGCTTTTGATCATCATCCAATAGCGCTTAGGGATTTTAAAAATATCATGAATGAAGTATTTATTGAGTATTTGGTGTACGGATATTTCCATTGTTTGGAAGATTACCAGCTATCGTAAATTTTTATCATAAGATCAACGGAAATATTCAAAAATACTTTAGTCAACGTATTACGTGGAGTCTGTGGAGGTAAAAGTATTTGAATAATAATTATTTTTTTGGTTTATTCAGCATTTTGTTTTATCGTAACGTAAAAATTCAAAAAGGTATCAAATTCTTACCGTTAAGCGATTATGAATCAATAAACCCGGAAAGTATTAAATTTTATATTTTTATTTTAAATCGATAGCTTTATGATATGTCTACCTAAGATACGATGGATTCAAGTGCCTTTCCTGCGATATTAACACCTCGGTATAGTAATAATATAGAAAGTGTCACAGTTTACATTTACATTCTTTTAAGTCCTTTCATAAACATATCCTGTTTATTATGATAACAGAATAATACAAAATAAAATATAATATAAGCGTCGTCGAAATATTTCTTGTTTTTTCATATATCGTAGCATTAAGTCGTTTGCTCAAAAAGAATTTTTATAAAATTTACCAAAGAAAACTTTATTTCCTACTGCAAGATATAAAGAAATTGACGTTACAACCAAGTTTCTTTATTGGTTTCGACAAAATGTACGATAAAGTGAACAAATAAATTTTTTGTTGCTGTTCCTGAAATATTTATTTATCAATTAGGAACCTATACGAAATATAAAATAAACAACTTTACAGTCCTTAAACACAATTATTTGCTCTAGCCAATAATAATTATTGTTCTATCAAGTTTAAAATTGCGATACGGATCAGATAAAGCAACAAAAACCTAATTTTATATTCAATTTTATTTCAGGATAACAGCCGTTGCAAATCGACGTGCGTGGGTAATTCGCAAAAGATATTGTCTAGAATTTTATTGTAACATTGCATTATGACAGTCTTGGTGGTTTTCATAAATTCGAATAAATATTGAAAAATTATTTTAGATTAACTCTCCCTCACTTGGTTTATTTATTTCCTATGCTTTCCCATTCATTTGTACTGAGACACGACGCGCAATCAGACACTTGCATTTTTGGGGCTATGTAAGGAAATCCTATCAATTACGTTTTCTGTCAAAGCTAAATTTAGTTTTTCCTTTAATTTTCTTTTACGAAAGAATAAAATGATTAATTTATCATTGCTATAGTATATTATTCTACAGTCTACACTATTATATTGTCAAGCTATTATTTGAAATTTGAACTGAAACTGACCAAATGCCAAGTTCGCTTTACTTGGCCTGGAGTAATAGCCTCAGCACGTCCTTAATTTTCAAATTGCTCTTATAAACCATTTAAATAATTTTAATAATTATTGATAATTAAAAATGAAAATGATGAATTGGAATGTATAAACTATTAATAACAAAATTCTAATTCATAAATAAAATTTTTAAATATTTTGGTAAATTAAAAAGATGTTTTAACATTTATGATTTTCTTCTTGGGTTTATTAGTGTTTATACATGTATTTTGAATTTTATAAATTTGATTTTAATATTGTGTAATAACAAATTAAAACGTTCCCCTGAAGGCTTGTGCTTAAATTTGTTTATTTTCATTAAATTTGCGATTAAATTTAAATTTTGAAATATGTAATTTATAAATGCATTTTTTTAATAGTTATTTACCTCATTATATATAAGAAGGTTAATTTTTCCCGTACAAACGCGGATTTTAGTAACAATTTTAATTATTTACTTCTGTTCGTCTCTTGGTCCGAACAAACCCCAAGTTGCCACTTTGCGGCCGGCATTAGCGGTTGTAACGTGTCACTTTTACTCCTAAAGCATAAAAGTAATTTGGCGCTTCAAGGGCAATCACAGCAATAAACATTTAAATACTTCCCTATACCTCGTTTTTCATCCTCCTTTTTTTTAGCTTTTTGTAATCGATATTTTAATGACTTTTATTTTACTTTACTCCCACTTTACCTCTTTTCTTCTTCTCTTTTTTTTTAAATATTTTTCTTTAAGATATAGACTTTTTTTAAAGAAAATTTCCAAACTCAATTACAATACAAAGCTTTATTTTTATTTAATAGTTCATTTGTCGGTAAAACTAAAATAATATTTTGATTTTCGTAATTGGCGTAAAGCCTACACCGACCGACTGGGAAGCGGGTAACTTCGGTTCAAATCCTGGTTGCGTCGAATTAACTGCTGTGATCTAAAGCCCAAGTTTAGCCAAGTTTGATCGCCAACGCCCATTGAAGGCACGGCACCTTAAGAAGAAGAATCTGTAAATATCTTTAAAATTCATTCATGGCTGAAAAAAATAAATAAAGAAATATTTTTTTATATAGGTACATTATTATTTACTAGCTGGAAAGCCCGTCCTCTGACGGGCAGCTAGACGGTGGATCCCTTTTTCAGCAGAATAATATTAAACATTTAATTTCGTTTCCCGCTACTGGGTGATTCCCCGTTTTTCTATATTTTCAAAGTAACGCAAAAAGATGCTGTTAAACTTGATGTGCTGACGGGCAATTAAATTTTTTTTTAATAATTTAAAAATAAACAAGTTTCTGAAATTCTAATTTTCTTTAGCCGAACGTTTTAATTTCCCTCACTTTTGCTCAAAAACAAACAATTTTCCAGCATTTTCTGACGAAATTGATATAATTATTCTGTCTTCTGTAGGTATACTAGAAAATTGGAAGTTTTATTATTTGTACAGGAGGGTGTTCACCCCCAGACCCCCCGGTTTCCACTTTTGACAGTTAACTTTCAAAGTAACGAAAAGTTGCTGCTAAATTCTTAAATAATTGTTTTTCCAAACTTTAATATTCTCTAGCCAAAGGTATAAATTTGTAAAATTATAAATACCCCATCTTCTCCAAGTATTCTAAAAGAGTGGAAATTCTGCGATATGGTAAATATAAAGTCAAAATTATAAACCGGGGGTCTGGGGGGTCTGTACACCCTCCAGTACATATTGCAGATTTCCACTCTTTTAGAATACTCGGAGAAGATAATTTTACAAATTTCGCCAGGAAAAACCGGGAAATTTGAACTTTTAAGCAAAAGTGAAAGAAATTTAAACCTTTGGCTAGAGAATCTTAAAGCTTAAAAACCCATTTATTTAAGTGCCTTACTGCTTAGAGTTTAGCGGCAACTTTTGCGTTACTTTGAAAGTTAACTGTCAAAATTATAGTCAAAAGTGTTAACCGGGGGTTTGCGTAAAAATTCAAATTTCCCGGCTTTTCTTAGCGAAATTTGTAAAATTATAAATTCTTCAGCTTCTCCAAATTCTGCGATATGTACTGGAGGGTGTTCCACACCCCCCAGACCCCCCGGTTTACAATTTTGACTTTATATTTTTACATTATTTTTATAATTATTATAAATAAAATAAAAGTGAACCGGGGGGTCTGGGGGGTGTGGAACACCCTCCAGTACATATAATAAAATTCCCACTCTTTTAGAATATACCTACAGAAGACAGAATTTTTTGGCAAAAAAATCGACCAATCCAAGTGTTTTTTCGCTAAAACATGATACGGTGTAGCAGGAGCGTGTTGGGATTTTATATATTAGGATATTATTATTACTACTAGAAAGTAAGGGTGCTGATAGTATAATTGGTGTGGAACTCGATTGGTATGCCACTCGATACCCAAGTTGTGCGCCTGAAAGCCGGGAATAGGTAAACTTCCGATCAAAAACGTTACCACTACGCTAAGTGGTGAACTGCCCTCCAACCTACCAGCTTTGGTTATAAAATTAAATTTTTTAATTCCTTAAATAATATTAATATTGTCCGTAAAATAGGGATATCCGCGCGAAGATATGCATCGGCTATGAAGTAGATTACTGCTTATGATATTCCTTTAGCGAAATCGCCCGTGAAAGAAATATCCGCGTAAAAATAACCACCTGCACAAACCAATTGTTAATATATAATAATATTTTTAATTAATTCTATTTTTTTCGGGGTTACATATAGTTCCTTATAAATGTTGGGGCAGTTTTCCACCCAGCTTAGTGGCAGATTTTTTGCTCAGAGGACAGTTTACCAAGTTGTTTTTTACCTGTTTCATGAATTGGGACAGTTTACCGTCATCCTAATTTTTTCAGATAGGAAACTTCAATTGAAGCAATTGGAGAAGTGTTACGTAAGAAACGACAGAGAAACGTCACAATGAATGCAGTAAGACTCAAATTTTGAGATAAAATTTACCGAATGTTTTCATGTTTTCAGTATACGAAAAAAAAAGAAAAAAAGCTCCCCGTTTGGGAAATTCTGATGGGACTGACATACCATACGAACTATGGGCTTTATATTGTTGTGTTTCAAAATTTCCATTTGATATTTATATTTTGTTTTGGTAAATTATTGTAATTATCACTTATTTTTGAAATTTGCAAACGTTTTGGACGAAATTTGACTATTTTGGATAAAATTAAATTGGTTTGGATTGTCGATAATATTAATAATTGGAAATTTGCATAAGTGGGGATTAATTGGATGATTGAAAACAATTGGAATTAGTTTGGATTGGTGAAGATAAAATATTGAAATTTCAAAAGTCGAGGTAGTTAGATTGACAAAGTTAGATTGAATATTGTTGCACCTGGTCTTATTATCGCTGCAATTTGCGAACCCATTTGAATTGGCAAATTTGTTTAAATCTAATTTGAGTTTGGATGATTTAAAAATAATTAAAAAAAGAGTCTCATGCAGAAAAAATGGATTGCTGGTTGTGAAGTGTATTTTTCGAAAAGTTAAAAAATAAATAATATTAGCCACCAGTACATCGCAATACACATTAAGATTAAAGAAAACTATTACAAAATTCAGGTAATTCAGGGTCATTTCAAAATTTTCAAAAAGATTAACTTTTCGCCGAGTTATCCC
This sequence comes from Cantharis nigra, assembly GCA_958510845.1. Lineage (NCBI taxonomy): Eukaryota > Metazoa > Arthropoda > Insecta > Coleoptera > Cantharidae > Cantharis > Cantharis nigra. The sequence goes on along the minus strand of OY294030.1, from coordinate 42,574,345 downwards.
GGCGTCAAGTCAAGTCAGTAGACACCAAGGAAATACTAGATGCCAACGTGTATCCATGAAACTAAAAATTTTCTAATGCAATTATGGTAGATTAGGGCGTAAATTACAAATGTAAAATTTATGGACCATCCAATATTTTGAATAAAAAGGGCCTAAAATTGTTAGGCCAATTTTCCTCCTCCTGTAGAGTTTTTATCTGATACATGTATTTTAGAGCATTCGAATTGCACTCAAAAATGACAAATGTACTTACATAAAAACATCCCTGAAGCGGCCACAACTCGAAAATTTACCTTTTTAAGGTAAATTAAATACTGTAGAAATAAAGCACTAAAAAAAGCAGATATTCAAGCTTTTTACTGTCTTTTCTGTCGCTAAGCCTTTACTGAAATGTATTACTTTAACAATGGAATCGAAAACTTTCAAAAAATATCAGGTAATCTTTTTCCAGTTTAATAGTTTTAATGAATGTAATTTATTGTTGTATCTGGATTACTATTCTGTTTACTTATGTAAGTACTATTTCGTTTTGTTTAAGTTTTGTGTGAATTCTGGAAACTAGATGAAAGTGTTGTAGATTATAGTTAATCGAAGTTCTGATACACTTAATCTTTGAGTTTCAAGATAGCTATCCAGTTTTGAGATGGTGTCAATACCAACAAACTTGAAGTAATAACTATATCAAATCAAGATTTAACTTGATATATTCAGCAATTGCCATAGTACGGCGATATTGCGTGACAATCTATTTATTGCGTAATAAATTTATTTTGTGTCGCAGCACAGGAATATTAAATAATGATAATCCCAAATTTGGGTTAAACGCAAAAATTCAAATCAATTGAATTGATGGGCGAGGATTTAAGGTGTAAAACAGAAAAAATTAATCATGCAAATTACATGTTAGGTAGTTTTCACCTAGAATCTCCCAATTAATGTAATCGATTACGAGGTTAATATGGTTTCCAACTATTTTCAAGTTACTCTCGGTAACATTATTATGTTATCAAAGCAATAAATGTTTGTTTAATAATGCAAAGGGTCACTTTATTAGAATTGTACAACTGGTAAAATAGATTAAATCTATTCTATTTGTACAAAGCGATTGTGATATTACTGTCCCATAAAATTTTTATTATATTGCTTGTGTGATTAGAAGAAATGTTTATCTGCAATAAATTTTAATCTTCTGAATTATTAACCAGATACTTGCTTTTATCCCTTAAAAGGAATGTTTAATTAAGACAACGACGAAAATTAGTTATCTATTAGATATTTTACGCCCTGGCCGAATAAAATTTTTTTTAATTCTAAATTTATTCAAAAACAAGACAATTTTACTAACAAGGTTTATCAACTGTGACGATGATTATGTGGGTCACGTATTTTAATTTATTTTTTTAGATATGTAGGCCATCATTTCGGCATATGTTTTTTTTATTTAAAGCTGGTAAGTCTATATAATCGCAGCTGATCAAGATTAATAATCTTTTCTGTCCCAAAATACAGTTATGTACTTTCAATGGATTTTATTTGTGAAATCATAAAATCATATCATGAAAAATTGTAAAGCAAAAATTAAGTTAAGCTTTCCCCAACTGAAAAATGGAAGACATTACTGATTCCATTGGTAAAGTTCCTGCCAATTAAACGTATTTACTAAGCAGATTATTTTACAAATGCAATGCTTGCAATTATCTATCGATTTACTGAATAAATTTGCTCAAAGATAATTTAATCTTCTCTTGTAATTTCTCTTTGATATTCTGATATATCGGTATGACCAATATTGAACACTGCACACACTGGAGAGTTGAAGTTAATGCAGAGTAAAATAGAGGATAGTTATGGTAGAATTTGCAAAAATTAAATTTTATTTGGATTTTTTATCGGAGAAACGCAAACAAAATTCTATGATGACTTTAATCTAGTAAAAGCTACTTATGAAGATATTTAAAGCGATAAACGCGTACTAAATATTCTTCCTAACAATGAAAAAGCACTATCGATATGGCTTTATTCTGCATTTCGTCAATATTATTTGCTATAAATAAAACTCAGTCTCGCGATCACCTCAAAAAAATAAACCAGAAAGTTCCTACCGATAAAGTTGAATTTATTTATAAGACACTCTTAATTTAAAAATGACTGCCAAGGTTAAAAGGATAACTTACTATATTCATCTGGTTTTAATGAAGTGAATATTTCTTTGGTAATTAGCCAAAAATTAACACGATTTCGGTGACTAAATTATGCAATAAGTTTTCAGTTCAGAATAAAAAAGTCAAGTTTATAGACATCGTTTAAATGTTACGATGCAGTGTCGAATGGGATAAGGACAAGGACAAACGATTTTGAAAGGATAACAGATGCCGAGTTTCGTCCTAAATGCTTTTCTAAAATATAGGTCAAAGTTGAGTTAATTATTGCAATGGTTTGTCAAAGCATCTTTGTGGTCTCCATTCGTATTTGTTTGGCTTATAAACCGAAAATGCATTAAAAAATATTTAGCATTTAAAAAACAAAAATATCTTGTAGAACTTTGCTTCAATCTACAGCATCAAAGGATAAATAATTTTGTATCTCAATTTTTGTAACCAAAATTTTTGGCATAGCTTCACCTTTTTATACAAATTTAAAATAATTTGTAGGGAGGTCGGGGCTAGTTGGCTATTATAACAAGAGTTAGTACATTTCATTATGCAAGCCCGAATTGGTGTACTTTACTTTTATCACATGTATAATATTATTATTACATGGTAGGTAGTTGAATTTTTTATGTGAATCATTATTTTGAATGTATTATCTTTACGTTAACCCTTTTAGAGCCAGTTTTACAGTAGACGGATTTTTCAAAACCCGCCCTTAGGATATACAAGAATTTTTCCAGCTAAGGCGGAGTACAATACATTTTTGAAGTTAATATATTTTTCTATCAACATCGAGCGAAGAATCTTAAAATTACGAGGGATATGTCAAAAGTATTTTTTGTATGAAAAAAGGAATGAATTTCCTCTCTTTCCCTTTTTTCCAGATCTGTAATTTTCGAGATAGAGCCGCTTCAGGGATGGTTTTAATGAGTTGAGCGACTCGAAGGTTCAGACTTCCTAAAATAAATTAATTTACAAAATTTTTGGGATTAATTTTACTATCCACAAATTTTTTTAGAAAATTGTGAACTATAAACGCAAATCTATCACTATTTCTATAGGAAATTAAACTAAATAAACTAAAAACAAATAAATCTGCGCGAAAAGGATGATCGGGCGCGAAGATGTAGATCAGTCGGTAAGTTACAGTTTGTTTTTGGTATTATTTTAAAAATTATTTAAAATAAATCACACGAGGGTATACGCTGCACACCCCTTTCTTTACCTTAAATTTGCCTTTGGCCCAGTTTCCTCAGAAAATATTCACCCTAAGCGATAGATATAATATGAAAATAGCAAAAGTTGAGTGAGGCAAATAGGTTTAGGAACTATTTTATATTAAAAAACGAGTAAAATTCCGATAAAATTAACGAAATCTAATTTAAGTATGATGCTTACCTTTGTAAACTTTGCCAACAACCAACTGTACTGTAACTATTTACGTAAGCTACACACACAGTTAACAGAATGGAGCTAAGCCCCGCCCACTCTGCTAGGCTTAACCAGGTTGTGTGCAGGACGCACTCCGATACCGATATTGCCATTCCTACATAATTTATAATATATTTCAGATCCGGCTTATCGTACTTAACCTAATGTACCGAATATAAAAGATTGGACAGATTCCGCTGATGTTACCAAATTCGGATACGAAAACTATATAAGTTAGAATAACAAAAAAGGGGGGAACTACCGGGGTGCGGTAGGTTGTACTGTGACCTTTTCAATCTTAAAAAAATTCTCAAAAATATTCTGTAGGGTGTTACCCCCCAGACCCCCCGGTGAGAGTTTTCACGACGCATAGACATATGCTGTATAAATATGCACTAAAACTTTTTGTTTGTATACAAATGATAGTATGTAGATGTATTTGTTCTAAGAGAATAAACAATTTTCATATGAAGGTAAATCACACAACATATAGACACACACACCTTTCGGTTTTCAAACCGGGGGGTCTGGGGGGTATGCAATACCGTCCAGTGTACTAGCAATTATAATTAGAAGATTTTCCGTTCAAGAAATTTAACTTTCTAAAAGGTCTTACAATTACTATGTTCTGAGGGGTTTTCTACATCAGGGGTGGTGGCCAACAGGTCGATCGCGAAGCAATTCACAATGAATCGAGGAGGAAACCACTGGGGAAATTTGTTGTACAAGTGAAGGGAAATCTAAAGAAATTTAAGAAAACCTTAGAAATTACAGATAATCTTGCTTTTTAACTTTTCTGAAAGGAAATCATAAAACAAAGCAAAATATAATCCAAGAAAATTTTAGGAAATCTGAAGAAAATTTAGGAAATCCGGAGAAATCTACAGAAATCCAAAAAAATGTCATAAAAAGAAATCTGATGTATTGAGTCTATGCTTTTCTCCTCGTAATAAGCTAAGAAAATATGTTTCTTTGTCTACTTTTACCTTAATAAATACCATTCGAGTATATTATTTATATGAAGGGTTCCCACTCGTCTGAAAAATCTGGAAAATTAAGGGCATTTAAAATTTCCCTAATTTTGTCAGGGAAAGGTCAGGGAATTTCTCATTTTGAGTGCCAAGTCAGGGAAATTAAATTATCAGTCAGGAATAACAATTTAATTAAAACTTTTTTTTAATTTTAAATATATTTGTTTTTAAATTTTAAAATTGAATTTTTGAAATTAAAAATAAATTATTAATTTTAATTTAATTTTATTAAAATTAAGATTTTTTTACACTTTTATCTTCCGATTTATCGAAATGTCACCTGGAAAACCTGGAAAAGCCAGGGAATTTGATTTGGAAAATTTAGTGGAAACCCTGATAGGTCAATATAATATTAATATTATATTATTATGTTAAGACTTTAATAGGTAGATCCATTGCACAAATACCAGTTTGCATACCAATCAGGCAAATCGTGTGAGCTAAGCATACATGAGCTTACTCACAGGATTGAGAAGGCTCTCGAGGAGCAAGAAATTGCTCTAGGCACCTTCTTGGATATAGAGGGGGCGTTTGATAATACCTCCTTTGACTCTATAGAGGAAGCCGTTAGGAAACGGGGAATACACCCAACCATAACTGGTTGGATTAGTGCCACCCTAAGAGGAAGAGAAATTAGTGCCAGTCTGGGACATGCGACCGCGGAGGTGTCTGCCGCGCGCGGGTGTCCGCAGGGGGGGGTTCTCTCACCCCTACTGTGGTGCCTGGTGGTGGACAGCCTTCTGTGGGAGCTGGAACAGATAGGAGTTCACGCGCAAGGATTTGCCGACGACATCACTATTTTAGTGATTGGAAAATTCGGGGAAATTGTATCAGCTATGATGCAAAGAGCCCTGAAAACCGTCGAGAGATGGTGTACACGAGAGGGATTATCGGTAAATCCGGAAAAAACCTCAGTTGTAGCTTTCACGCGACGCAGGAAACTGCAAGACGTGAAAACGTTAAAAATGTGGGGGAAAGAACTACATGTGGTTAAGGAGGTCAAGTATCTGGGTCTAATTTTGGACAACAGGCTGACCTTCGCCTCTCAAATACGTAACGTAACAATCAAAGCGACACGGGCTCTGTGGGCCTGTAGATGCATGATTGGTAAAACCTGGGGATTAAAACCGAGGATGGTGCTGTGGCTATACACTAGAGTGGTGGTACCTATAGTGACATACTCGGCCCTGATCTGGTGGCACGCCACCAGAAAAAGGGAAAGTATAACGAGGCTAGGCAAGCTGCAAAGACTTGCATGCCTAGGAATAACGGGGGCATTGAGATCAACGCCCACCGCAGCCATGGAGGTCCTACTGGGGCTGCACCCACTGCATATAGCAGTGGAGGCGGAGGCCCTACTAGCGGCCTACAGGCTAACAATAAACGGATATGGTAAAAGTACCCCAACAAAGGGGCACCATACCATGATCTTCAACTCAATCAAGAGCAATAACATGCTTAGCATGCAATCGGATAGAACCAGCACTGTAAGGGACTTCCGAAAACCATTCAGGGTGATAATACCTGAGAGGGGCAAGGAAAAAACCATACAAGAGCTGGGCAACCGATATGATACCATCTGGTACACAGATGGATCTAAGACAGAGATAAGCACTGGAGCAGGTATGTGGGGAAGAGGAACGGGAGATGCCTTTGGCATTAACCTGGGCCGTCACGCCACAGTGTTCCAGGCAGAAGTAATTGCAATTCTGGCTTGTGTTGCTGAAATGGTGCGGAGGAACTACAATGGTAGACGAATCTGCATCATGACAGATAGCCAAGCAGCTCTGAAGGCTTTGGAGGGAATAGAAATTCACTCCAAGGTCGTTAAACAATGCCGTGATGAACTTGTGAAACTGGCGATCTGCAACAGCATTTCGCTTATGTGGATTCCGGGACACCGAGGCATCAGGGGAAATGAAGAGGCTGATCGCCTGGCCAAAGTGGCTGCCAATACAATCATGATAGGTCCTGAGCCCACCTGCGGGATTGCATATGCGACCGCGAAGGAGGGGATCAGGGACATGTTATGGAAACAACACCTTGAGCACTGGGAGGGCCTTCCTGGACTGAGGCAATCGCGGATGTTCATTGGGGGCCCCTCCAGAGAGTCCAAGAGCAAAAATATAATCCAACTGAGCAGGAAACAGTTGAGAAAGATAGTAGGACTTTTTACAGGACACTGCTGTCTTAAGAGACACCTCAATACAATGGGGTTGATTGAAGATCCTACTTGTAGGATGTGTGGTGAAGAGGATGAAACCCCTCACCATATCTTATGTGAATGCCCAGCTCTAGCTGGGAGTAGGCTACGCTACCTTGGCCTTACATACCCGAGGGCCGAGGATATAGGTAAAGCACCCTACAACTGCTTACTCAACTTTGTTGAGGAGACGCAGTTGTTGGAGTAAAACGTGGAACGAGGGGCACAATAAGCTTAAGCTTCAGTGCAGTGGGGTCAGAACCACAACCCGTTTGAAATAATAATAATAATAATAATAGGTAGATCGCAAAAAAATTTTGAAAAACATGGTCGATCGTATATACAATGAAGTTGGCCACTCCTGTTCTACACCACTCAGGCCCCCCGATGCAAATTTTTACGATATTCACACACTTTTGGGCTTTCAAACCGGGGGGTCTGGGGGGTATGGAATACCCTCCAGTGCACTAGCAATTATATTTTTTGAAAAACAAATTAAAGTTAAAATCCCCCAGTTTTTTATTTGTTTTTGTCAAAATCAAATTTTTGATTTTATTTTACTACTTCTTAAAAAGAATTAATATATGCTATGGTATTCTAAAGATTTCCTAAATTTCCCAAGATTTCCTTGGAAAGCAAATAGCATTTTTAAGATTTACTAAGATTTCATAGAATTTTCCTAAAATTTGCTTGGATATCTTTTCACTTTTGTATTATCACGATTTACCCTGCGGTTTTCCAGTTAGTACAAAACTAAGGGGAAATCGCCGGAAAAATTGTATGTACTAGTAAATGGAAATCTGCAGAAATTCTGAAAAATTCCAAGACTTCTCAAGAAACAGATTCTTAGAAAATTTGAAATTCTTAGAAATATAGAAAATTTCAAGAAAAATCTTAAGAAACTCGAGAAAATTTTAAAGCCAATGAAATCTCAGAAAATGGAAAAAGCAAAATATTCTAGATTTTCTCAAATTTCCCTTTAGTTTTGCATAATATGACAATTTCTGCATCATTCACTTATTAGTAAAAACCGAGCGGGAAAAAAACAGAAAATCCATAAAAAGGTCACTAATTTTACAATAATTAGGAAATGTAGCAAAAGAGAGGAAACAGGAAATTCTAGAAAATCTTAGAAATTGATACAATCTCAGAAAGTTGAAAAATAAACAAACTCATCTATATATTTTTTAAATATCTAATAAATTAAAAAGGGGGGGTAGTTACTCTATATCTGCTCTTGTTTGGAAGGAAGTCTTTGGAAATCACTGGAATTGCATGGAAATTGTCGGAATTTCGAATCCTGTATACAAATTTTTTTTTGTCTTTTATAAAAGCAGTGCCCCGGTACCAACTTCACATACGGGTCCCTCACCTGCTTGTTACGCCACTGACAAAAATCGATTAAAAGTGTCTCCTGTATGGGAATTTGAATGATTAAAGCTTTTCCGACAGGGAAAACAAATACAGAGCAATTGGAATGAAACGAATACATTGATAACAAACACTCTGATAATAAATATAAAATCCATGTGACAAATATGAAATAGAAGTGACCTTAATCCGGTCCTGCAATTGGGATTTGTTATGATCATACATTCACGATTCAAATCTTACCCGGTCACAATATATTTTTAAATATCCTACTACAGGTGTTATGGTTTTTAATAGCGCGGAACTCCAGCAAAAGCTGCTTCTTGAACGATCGGTCATCTGTGCAATAATAGAGTGACTCTAATAATAAATAAGTACCACGGTGCTTTATGTAATTAGCAAATAATTACGGTAATATTTTGTTGCCACCCATTAGAAATTAATTAAGAAAAAAATTGGCCGCTGCGAAATTGTGTTTTATTTTTATTTTAAACAGCTGAAAACTGAAAATAAATGATTATTGTTTTGCCAAAATAATTTTAGTAATTGAGATATGATTAAGAAATTGAAAATATACCTCGATATATTGTTGTGACAAGCAAGTAAGTGTTAAAATAGTACGACATGCAGTTTTTGTAATAGAAATTCCTGAATTTTGTTAAAAATAAACTAAATGTATTATTTCTGGGATATCCAAATCCATTTGGAAATTCCTATACAATTTTTTTTAAATCAAAATTGAAATTGGTCGCAGTAATTTTATTTTTATAATTTTTTAAACGTTTAGGAATAGAAAAAATAAAATGATATTGATTTCAATCGTAAACTGTGTCTTATAGCTTCTAATAAATTAGTTTTTCAGGAACCTTTTTATTGCATCATTAAACGATCGTTTCAAAAATACTTTGATGGAACCTCTTAAAACTCTAGGGTTTTGTAATAATTATTGCACTTTTTGCATTTTATTTTTATTGCAGCCTTTTGTACGACTACAGCCGAAAAACTCATGTACAACATTTTTTATTGCTGATGTTTCCGTGGTTACTTGTAGCCCATTAACTTGGGAAAACTTTATGCGAGATAAAATTAAAAAAACATTTTACTTTTAATAATAAAATTATGTCTGTATTGCATAATTTTTAAAATAACAGCTTAAATGTGACAGTCAAATTAAATTAATTAATACAACAGGTGAAAATTTAATTATCCAAGTTTTTTACGTTTTTACATGTAGATAATTTTGATATTATATAGCGATGAGAATGCATTCATATTATTAAATTATATTTAATTAAAATTTCGAATGCCATCTTCACTTAGTTGCCAAGCTTTTAAAATAAACGTTTCCTCTTAATATATTATGTAGGTCAAGGTAAACACAATTAGTACATTTGAAATTTTTTAAGTATGCTGATGTTCTAATATACTTTGTTAGTAGCATACTTTTACATCCAGAAACGGAACAAGACACTAATTTTGCTTATAAATATTACCTAATGAGGCTTATTAGTTGTTCGTAATTAGCCAAGAATTATACTTTTTAACATTTTCGTGAAAAATATGTTTTTCACCCTAATCATTTCTTTTTATTATGTATTTTTATTGTTCAACTTTGTTTTATTTTGTCTGGCATCTTCCCTTCTCTTCTTTAACAATCTTTATGCACTTAACATTATAAATAAAATTTTTTTTTTCGTGATAGAAGGGGTCGAAAACCCCCATGATTAGGAAAATTAGCAATTTCCACAATATAGACAACTACTTACGTTACTTCCATTGTATCATTCAATAAGTTAACTTCTTCTTTGTGTACGCTTTGTTGAGCTGGATGAGTAGTAAGATTACGACAGCATTAAAAGCTTATAGTCATAATATAAAATATAGCATCCTATATGTATACACAGATTAGCTTCCAGTAAATTCTATAAGAATGTTACATTGTATCAAAGAAAAATTAAATTTTTATTTTCGCTCATTGAGCAGTGAAGTACACTTTATATTCAATTTAAATTTTCCATTCAATTAATTTAAAAGAAAATTGCAAATTAATATTAGGTATACTTTTAAATAGCTTTTCTTGACCTAAATCTGAAATAGCTTTGTTTCGCTATCAATTTTAAATGATAAAAGATGGGTTTCTTTTATTGTATGATTTCATATAATTACTTTGAAAAACAGTAATCGGGTCAACTTAATGGGCCGCAGTAACCGATCCTTTATTATGGTAAGATTTTCACCTGGGGATTGCGTCTCTTATAAATCCAATATATCATAGTCTTGAACACTCCAAACAAACGGGGCTCTAGAGTCTAGAGCGTGAAAACAAGTCAAGAAACTGGTTGATATAACAAAGCTCTAGGGTTTGAAGTACCAGTCAAGTAAACTAAGTTTTATAGAAAGTACTTGATTTCCCGCACTCCCTTTGATACTATAAAATAGAGAAAATACCTTTTCTACTGGTTGTATCGGGTTAAATCGATGATTATAATTTGCAAAACTCAAAAATCCATATTTAAAAAATTAGGAAGTAAAAAATCGTAAACGGTTGAAATTATTAATTAACTTCCGCATTATTAAAATAATAGAAACCATAATTGCATTGTCTCAAAAAGAAGGAAACTTTTTTCATCAAAAAATTAGTAATTTGATATAGCTGCAAAAATTTCTAATTAAGTTAAAGCAATTCCAGCTTCCTACTGTCAGAAAAATAATTTCGAGTTGCTTTTCACCTCGCAAGGATTCTTAGTAATTTTTTCACCAGTTACAAGTTACATGTAATTTGAAATTAATTTTTGAATTAACTAAATAATATTATTGAAATTATCCTGATGTACTCTCTTGCATATTCAAAATCTACACGTATGGATGGTGTTTGCTTCAAATATGGAGGTAATTTAGAAAACAACTGCAGAATGTAATCCAATTTTGGATTTCAATCGGCATGGTAATTTAGCATCCATTTCAATTACTTCCTGCATTTTCTGTTTGAATTGTATTCTATTCGGCTTCTAATTTGACGTACAAATAATTTTTCATTTAAATAGCCTGTATACATTTTTAAAATTCATTTCGATTTAAATGAACAAAGCAGTAAGTTAATATTTACATTTTATATTCTAAAATTTAGTAAAAATAAAAATTTAAATAAAATCGATAATTTGTAATCTTTTACTGCTTGTCTTGTATCATACGTGATAGAAGCTTGAGACCTACTATGCAAGTCCCAAATGAAAATTTAATACACGTACTGGAATGGACAGTAATGGAGTTTTCCAGACTTTTGAAAGAAGATATGTTAGGAAGCCATTTTAAAATTTTGCAAAATAGCTATTTTGTTAAAAATAAAAAATTAATTTATATTTTGTAATGATTCGATTTAAGTCGGGTAATTCAAAATTTACAACATCTTTTGTCACTTACATGATGTTAAACTAGCTGTAAAGCAAAGTGTTACTGTAGGAGAAAAATTCAATGGACAACTACACAGACCTAACAAACCATCTGAAACCAAACATCCTACAAACTTCGACAACCCACATTTTCTTTGAATGAACACGTGAAATAGTATAAACAGACATTGTCAATCCATTTCACTCACATGAAGTATCTTCCCAACTTTCGTGCAATGTTTGCCGATTTTCTATTCAAAGTGGAACTTTAAAAATCACTAAAAATTTTAAGTTTAGCAACCGCTAATATATTTTAAAGGTTTTGGTATTCGTATTCTTTCCAGGACAAAAGTTGGCCATATACTATACTTTTTGTGTTATCAAAAATGCAGTAGTAATTGTTAAACTTTAAGTTCAAATATGTTTGTTTTAATCAACTTTAATTTTGCTACACAGCTTTGAAAAACTAAATACTTCTTTTATTTTATTTTTGACAAAAACCCCGTTTCCCTACCTAACTGTTGCCACTCCAAAGCAAATACAAAAAAGATACATTTAAACTATAAAAAATAAAAAAAAACATATTTTATCAAGCCCGGGGCTGGCTCAAAAAACAAAAAACATTAGTAATTTGTTGTGAAAAGCTAAATAATTTCAATAGATCGAAATACAGATATATTGGAGAATTTAAAAAATTTTTGTTAACATCACAATGAAAATTTAATAAAGTGGAAATTTATTGTAACTTACAACGAGATAATCTAGGTAGAAACTTATTTCCAAGATTCTAGATAACAAAAGCAAATATGTAAAGGGTTAACAAAGCAGAATAAGGAACTTAAAGAAAATTAAAAATAATTTTCTTACATTTTCCTTGATATTTAATTAGCGAATTTACATTTCGTCTCTCAGCTAGAATTACCTTACATACTAATTAATGACATTATCGATATACCTGATTACCACTATTTCGCATTAAGTATAAGTGAAAGGAAATTAAATTAAAACTAATAAAAGGCAGGGTGAGCCTGGAAAATTTTAAGCAAAAGTTTCAACTTATTATTTAATATAAGCTTGGTGGATTTTATTTTACTATAAAACTAAGTGCTAACTCAAATTGCAGAATCCTTTTTGAGCAATTTTACAATTTCAATTTAAAATTACGTTGAAGAATGAAATGGCTCAATGTAAAATACCTATAAAATCTAATTTTCTTTTGTGTAATTTGCTAATGCAGCTAATTTTAAAACATTAATGCTATCGTGCATGCTTTTATTGGAATAATATTTTAAGTAACAAAATTATAATTTTTGCAACACTGACCCGCCAGATATATTAATTTAAACTTATTTCTAATCAAATAAATTACTGCACTTGTGTTTGATCAACGAGCGTAAGTGTAAATGGAATAAATGGAATTCAATTACACAAAATTACAATTAAATTCATCCATAAATTGATTGATACTTGCCAATTATTGAGTGTCTTTGAGTTTTAGAAATCAGAAAATATTGCTTAAATAAGTAAAGTTTGATAATAGCCATGTTCTGAAAGGAAAATCTGATTATAAAGTTTACTTATTTATATTTTCAAGTCTTAAACATAATTTTATGCAAATAATTTCGGGAACTTAATTTACAAAAGAATTTAACTTTAATTTCTAAGCTTCACTCTCAGTCTAATAATTAATGTTATGGAAATATTAAATAAAACTCACAACCAACATTTTTAGTTTGTTTTCAAGATGTGTTAACATATTCGAACCCCGAAGCGAAAATTTTCCAGAGAAATTGTTTTATTAAGTTTGGGCAAGTAACTCAATAGGAAGTTTTAGCAACGAAGTTGCTGAATGGTTTTAACATTTAAATAAAAAACGTTAAGCCTTTCCATTATTGTAATTTTTTTGTTGGGGTTCGTTTTGGATCAGAAAATTTTAAAAAAATTTAACGTTAGGTGAGTTATACTATTTAGAAGTTTAAAAATTGCCTTTGGTAATCCATATTTTATCACGGCATTTAGTAATAAATTTAACAAGGATATGGATTTCCTTCGTAAAAAATGTATCGAAGATTAAAGCGAACTACATTATTTATAACTATAAACATTTCGGAAATATTACTATTTTGCAAGAATGACAAGCTTACGAGGCTTGATTAAATTTACGGTTTTACAAAGCAGAAGTAATTATTTTCCATTATTAACAGTGTATTTACCTAAAATCCATAAATACGTAAAGTTTTAACAGTTTTCCCACTATCATGTGGAACTTTTAATAAACATCCAGTAAGTTACAATTTATTGCAATAGGAAGTTCCCCTACTTTAAATTTAGATATATTGTTTCATGTAAGGTTTTAACACCTGAAATAAAAGGTACATTAGTAAGATTAATTTGCAGATAAATCAAATAAAATTTATTTCATTTGTTATATCAGATTTGGATTTTTTACTTCTATTGAAATACTTTAATTATTGCTTAATCTTAAAATTATCTCAGGCCGGAGTGAGTTTTAAATAAATTTTGTGCTAGAACATTAATCGATTAATTTATTCTTATACTTAACATTTAAAAATTGAAAATTAATTTCCTCTCTAAGCGACGCGGCGTTTTGATTTTATTAAGGAGGAACCAGTAATTGCACAGGCCAAAGGTTCAATATTTCTTAATACCATTTCCTTATTTTCATTACAATATAAATCGAGTATTTTCTTCTTTTGATTAACATTCCTAAGCATCCTCTTTAAAATAAGTTAAATATCTTAATTTTATCTATTAATTTTTTTAATTATTTTTATAGCAATGTCGGTTACAAAACTAAAAAGCAATTTTATTTACGAAAAACTTTTATTCTAATTTTCTTTTAATACAAATTTTTTTCATAAACTTATATAATCTGCTTCGCTTTTATTGTAATTTTTTTATATCTATTCTATTCATCAATACAAACATAAAATTTTAACTACAGAAGTCGAGGACAATTTTTGATCCTATCTCTGTAGCTTTAAAAAAATTTGTGTAATAAACCACAAAATTATATTGTCGTATTCCAAAATCATCTACACATTATTTGTACTTTGTAAATATTTTTAAATTTTTTGGTTTTCCCGCCAACTAGTTGAGATGGCAACAACTAGGTGGGGAAACCAGGTTTTTACCGAAAATGAAACGGTTGAGACGAAGTGTGTATCTTAAATTTATTTGAAATTTTGGTTTGAGATTTATATTTGAGAACAATTTAATTAATTTTGCAAGAGATTTTTAATTTTTGGGTTTTAATTTGAATTGTTTTTTGATAGTGATTTTTAGATTATTCTTAATTAATTGGGAAATTGATGAGATAAAGGTATAGTTAGCAGTGGCGTATTTAGAAAAGTTTTGGGGGGGGGGGCAAATCAACAATATTGTTTAGAATCTCGTTAATCCATTCGTGCGCGTCAGTGGTAACCAAAACCTGATATATAAAATCCGAGCACGCTGCTACTACTCCTGTTACAGCGTGTCATTTTATGGTGAAAAAAAAGCAGTCTGATTTCCCTCACTTTTGCTTATAAATTCAAATTTCCCGATTTTTCCTGACGAAATTTGTAAAATTATAAATTCCTCATCTTCGCCAAGTATTCTAAAAGAGTGGAAATTCTGTAATATGTACTGGAGGGTGTTCCACACCCCCCACACCCCCCGGTTTACAATTTTACCAGCCGAAAAATTTAATAAACTAACTACGATTAGAGGACTAACCGGGAAATTTGAATTTTTAAGTAAAAATGAGGGAAATTTAATCTTCGGATAGAAAAAATTAAAACTTTATAAGCATATTTATTTAATTACTTTACTGCTCGTGAAGATTGGTAGCAACTTTCTGTGTTATTTTGAAAGTTAATTATAAAAATATAAAGTCGAAATTGTAAACCGAGGGGTCTGGGGGTGTGGAACCCTCTAGTACATATTGCAGGATTTCCATTCTTTAAAGAATACTTGGAGAAGATAGCGAATTTATAATTTTACAAATTTTGCCAGGAAAAACCGAGAAATTAACAAATAATGTAATTTAAATTAAATCTAAAAGTAAAGAAAATTGAAATTGGATTAGAATCTACTTTTGCTGTATAAATCTTCTCAGAATTGGTAATAATTTCTACAAAAGTAAAAAAACTTTTATATTTATTTACTAGCGAGAAACAAAAGTACTTTATGTTAACAATTTCGATAAAAAATATTTATATTTTAATTTATTGTTAAATTAGTAGATAAACCAAAAAGGTTCGATCCCACTTTATTCTAAGTTTACTTCGAGGTTTTATCTAACCCAGTTTGTTTATCTGAAACAATATCCTGATATATAAAATCCCAGCACGCGGCTGCTGCTGCTGCTACAGTGTGTCATATTTTGGTGAAAAAAAAACACTTGATTTCTCTTATTTTTGCTTGAAAATTCAAATTTCCCAATTTTTCCTGGCGAAATTTGTAAAATTATAAATTCCTTATCTTTGCTAAGTATTCTAAAAAAAAGTGGAAATCCTGTAATATGTACTGGAGGGTGTTCCACACCCCCCAGACCCCCCGGTTTACAATTTTACCAACCGAAAAATTTATTAAACTAACTACGATTAGGACTAACCGGGAAATTTGAATTTTTAAGTAAAAATGAAAACTTGGAAGGCATCTTTATGTTCATGGAGTTTAGCAGCAACTTTCTGTATTACTTTGAAAGTTAATTATAAAAATAATATGAAAATATAAAGCAAAAATTTTAAACCGGGGGGTCTGGGGGGTGTGGAACACCCTCCAGTACATATTCCAGTTTTTCCACTCTTTTAGAATACTTGGAGAAGATACATAATTTATAATTTTTCAAATTTGGCGAGGAAAGAAGTTATTGCGTTACTTTGAAAATATAGAAAAACGGGGAATCCCCAGTAGAAGGAAACGAAATTAACTGTTTAAATATTATACCGTTTAAAAGAGATTCACCGTCTAGCTGGCCGTCCACGTACGGGCTTTCCAGATAGTAAATAAAAATAATTTAAAGTTATTTAAATTTTAAAATCTCATACTACATTATTTTTATCAGGGAGGGTTTCAGGGATACAATCCGAGTCAGCCTTGGAGGGGGCAGTTGCCCCTTGCCCCCCTCTAAATACGCCACTGATAGTTAGAATAATTGGAATCATAATTACTGATTTAAATACTAAAATTAGTGAAATTAAAATTAAAATTTGAAGGAATGGTTCGGCGACATATGGGCAAATTATCTCTTCATTACTTCATTTTGAAATTGTTTTCGGAGAGGCCAGTACGCCAGTTAGAAAGTTTTAGACTCGGGGAAAATATATCTCAATATGTATGATTGGTACTTCATTAAGTGTAGACCACAGAAATCAAGTAGCCCCAGTGGTAGTTGAAGTGGTACCATTCCAATAGCATAGCGGTATAAAACCGACGTTGGTGCTACTTGAGATATTTTATTCTAGTTATGTATCTATGACCAATACTAAATAAAATTGACGTTTAACTAAAACATTTTTATATAAAAATATAAATAAAAAAGTTTTTATTTTCAGATTTTAGCCAGTGGCGTAATTATCGGGGGGAAGTGGGGCAGAGAAAAACGGTTTAATCTAGGAACTTTTATGTCCAAAAACATGAATTTTCATTTGAACTGTTAGCATTTTCCAAAAATCACAATTTTTTATAATCCTTCGTTCTTAAAAAATAAATAATATATTGTTAATATCTATCTCAGATTCCTTCTCTCTACGTAAAAGCATAGTGACCACTTCTTTTTTCTTTTAGAAGGAGACAAGGGAAGACGGTCAGAATAAAGTTTCTTTCAGCTTTTTTTTCGACTTAGCAGTCAACGCGCACATGCGCTATAAACTGCATATATAAAATTGTTACCTACCTCTTAGCTATCTTAAGCCTACATTTTATTTACTAACAACAATAAATGGAATAAAGGTGTAACGGGTTGATTGGGCAGCAATCAAACAACTGGAATTCGTGTGGACGTTTCGGATGCACTATGCATCCATCTTCAGGACTATAATGGAGAAAACTTGTTGTAAATACATCGATCTGTACAAAAATCTTACAAAAACTCACCGAAACCGAATCAGATGTTTTTCAGAATCAGAAACATCTGATTCGGTTTCGGTGAGTTTTTGTAAGATTTTTGTACAGATCGATGTATTTACAACAAGTTTTCTCCATTATGTTTTTGATGTTTTTCAGATGTTTTTCAGAATCAGAAACATCTGATTCGGTTTCGGTGAGTTTTTGTAAGATTTTTGTACAGATCGATGTATTTACAACAAGTTTTCTCCATTATGTTTTTGATGTTTTTCAGATGTTTTTCAGAATCAGAAACATCTGATTCGGTTTCGGTGAGTTTTTGTAAGATTTTTGTACAGATCGATGTATTTACAACAAGTTTTCTCCATTATAGTCCTGAAGATGGATGCATAGTGCATCCGAAACGTCGACACACGAATTCTAGTTGTTTGATTGCTGCCCAATCAACCCGTTACACCTTTATTCCATTACCTATAGCTTTGGGTGTGATTTCCTTTACACTGCAACAACAATAAAGGGCTTTGCAAACATTTTTGGATTATTTTTTGCACAATTTTTGAAATTACGCCACTGACCAAAGTCTAAAATTTCTAACTATCAGCATGCGATTTTTATTCATTTCAAATAGTTGTTTTATATCTAATACAGTATACAGCTGTAACGATTTTTCCTGTCGTGGTTTCAAGGGAGCATTGTCACTTGCCAGAAAGGGCTATACTACCGCAATCCTTATGAAGATTATAAACTTTTCGGTTATGTGCAAAGTAATTATTAACTAATAGTTAATGCAAAATTAGTTTAATACTAAAGTTAAGTTGCCTAAGTTTAAATAGCACTCAAACAAAGGATAGTTTGCGATTGAAAACAATAATTAAACACTACATTAGCAAAAAATTAAGCAGGAAAACTCTTAAATTTTATAAGAATTTAAGTAAATTTGTTTTTTTAAATTTCTAGTGTAACTCCTTTTTTTTGATTTTTTACCTTATTTCCTCTTACCCTCTTCGTATCAATCGCCATGGCACTGCAAATGGCTGAAAGTAATGTTTAGGTTAAGCACATGAATTAGTAGATAGTTTTAAATTTAAAAGGATTTTAATGTAATTCACCGATTTTCGCCAAATTTATATTTCTATAAGTTTATAAAATTATAAAATTTAGAAGTATCAAATCGCAAAATCTAAAAAATTTTTTACAGGAACTTGACTTGATTTAACAAACTGTCAATCCTGTGAACAAATTACTAACTTAATGCAATTTCTGAATTACAGTGCAACATTAAACAATTGTTTAATGGAGTGTAAATAGTGTTAACATTTTAGTGACGTCTCGATGATGTCTTTCAAAGCGTTCCACATAGAAAATGTTATTACTTTCTTTTCAAATTATTATTTGAAGCAAATTTTACTATTAGTTTTTTCGGCACGAGCAGCTAACGAATATAGTAATACATTTGAGCCAGAAATTATAAATTGTAGACAAATTAATAGATCAAAATACCTATAGCATGTTTATTGTAATAGGTTAATAATTACAAAGAATAAATACTATCTTTAATATAAATAAAAAAAATTATTTAATAAACTGGAGCATTCTATTCATATTCAAAATAAACTTATTTGATTTCCCTTTGAATGACTTGTTTCGTTATTAACAAAGAATGTATGTATCTACAAAATATAATATAAATTTTATTATAAAATTTGATACACACGTGTCTCGCATATGAGATATTTCTAAAACGCTGTTATATCATAACTTTTAGAACAAAAACCTTTTTTGAAAAGTTATGTAGCATTTGAAGTTTTACGTTTTAAATCTTCTAAATTAAAACCGTATTTGAGCTCTACGGTTGATGCAGTAATTACTTTAGGTACCTACTACACCCTGGAGTATGTAGGTACTAAAAATGTCGTAGTACAAAATAATACAAAGCAGTATTATTACAAAAATTGCTTCTCTACAATTTACTTAATATTTTTGTCAATTACTGTATCGACTTAACTGTTCAAAGGAATATGAACCCATAATCATTAAATTAACTGCTGTCTAACCCTAGTTGCCCCTAACCGATTTTGCCTAATTAATAGGAATACGTAAGTAATTAAAAGGCAAGTAAACCCTTTTTAAGAAAGGAAATATTAAATTTGGAAAATGTTTTTAAAGCTATCTTCGTGACTGAAGCCTTTATCAAATAAAGTCTTTCATCGCTGATAGAATTGAGAATCTACTTTTGTCGTGGGATACAAGGGTTTTTCGTAACACTAATGAGTATTAAGGATAGAATTAAAGATAAAGCTGCAAGTACAACAGCCACACGGAATTGTTGGAAAAACTGTTTAAAAATTTAATTAAATCTATTATTACAAGCTTCAAAAGTAAGTGTGATTTTTAATGTCCTATCTGTTTTTCTTTGCCAAGATGTTATTACTATTTGTTTTAGAATGCCGATTTAATTAAACATTTATTTGAAAGCGAGCACTGCTCGTAAAATAATATTCAATAAAATTTTGTGACAAATTCTGTTATTGAAAGCCTTTAAAACGCAATCACGAATAATATCACTTTTGTCTACTCGAAAGCTTTTTCTTAATAATTTACAATTTTGTTTGTTAAAAATTACCTCATTATTTCAATTTCCCTAATGCGGAAATTGAAGTTGCCGAAAAGAAAAGTAGAATAAATTTTTTTGGGGTGGTTCTTATCATTAGTAGAGCATCTTCGTTTTTACGTTATCAGCATTTGTAAGTTTTCGCTAAATTCACTTCCTAATTCTTATGGATGTCTTACCCGCTCTACCCACACGTGCAATTACAATTAACACAATGCACTTGAAGTTAATTTTCTTCCTTTTCGGAAAAATTCTAGATTAAAAATATGATGATAAAACCTGGAATAATTTTAATACGTAGTGTCTGCTTTGCATTCTGAAATTGAGCTACTTCCAGCTTCCCCGAAAAAAAATTACATTTCACCCTATAATTAAAAACATACAACATTTTCAGTATTTCCAAGTTGGTTTATGTCCGCCATAAAAGTTTTTAAATTTTAATGAAAATTGAAAAATAATTTATCATTTAAATATTTAAATAAATATTCCAAATTCCTAAATGTTAATGTTGCAATTAAAAACAATTTAAAAGATGTTTCAATTCTTAGTGTAGCTGTAAACTTTTAAACTTTAATAACAGCCTGTGTCGGGAAATGTGCTGACGAACTTTACATGAAAAGACTTTCCAAAATTAAATTAGTTTTGTACTAAATTTTATTGTAATTAAAAACAGTGGCCAGAAGTGTTTTATTGCAAAATCATGTAACATACTTGGGTGGGTTAATTATGAATTAGCTACAAAATTAATTATATACCACGTTCAACAAGTACGTCAGTTAAGCCTGCTGCAGTAAGCTTAAAATTTCAAGCAAATTTATGTTGCTTACGGGATAGCAATTTTCAATTAATCAAACTATTCGGAACATTTCACGAAATTCCAATTTATATCTTATTTTTCCCATAAACAAAATTTGTATGCAAAAAAAGATTGTTTACTGTGGGAAAGGCCGAATAAGTTTAAAAACGTCAAATTGATGAAAAGAAATTGATGTATTATTTTTATATATTGGAGAAATATCGATTTCAAATGTAGCGCCAATATTATAAAGCAACGTCACCGGAATATGGTACATATAATATTGCTGCAATATTGCTTGAATATAGAATACATTTTTATATATTTTCGATATAATTAAAAACAATTAATATTTAAAAATAAATATTGCTTACATTGTCTCATTGACCTTTTTTAAAAATTAATATTTTATTGTTTCATTATTTGCAGTTTCATAATCTATTTTATTCACATTCATTTAAATCGCAAAACATTTTCTTGAGATCTTTCTTTTTAATGATATTATTTGTGATTCCATTATTGTTCATTATACCATTTTTTGCTTAATTTATGATTATATTATGCAATTCACGATTTGAAAAAACTATGAAATAGCGTTATAGCTTAATCCCAAGTCCTCTATTATAGTTTATAGCTAACCTAAAAAATCGCGAATGTTCCATTCATTACTAAAAGGAAATTTAAAATTTCGCAATTATTTATATATTTAAGTTTGCTCCGCCCAAAAATGTCCTAATAAATCTTAAGAGCAATTTATTTCCAGTACTAATTGTGACCAGTGGCGACTGGTACGAGTAGAGCGATGGAACGCCGCCCTCCAATGCCGGAAATCACAATAAGTTAATCCCGATTGCTTGCTTTAAGTGCTGGTATTTCAATGCCAGTTATAGGGTTTAAAAAAATTAATTTGTATTATATCTCAGTCAAGCTGCTGATAGAAAGATAATTGGCCCGCGGAAAAAATAATTGTTGCCCGCGGCACTTTACAACAGAACTCTAAACAACATTAAATTTATTGCAACTTCAAAAATATTCATTTAACAAAAATAAAAAATTAATACAATATAGTCTGCAAAAGGTTGATGCTTTATAATTTTTGTATGACAAAATTACTAATTATTCGATGAGAAGTAAAAAAAGTAAACTGTTTAGAAAATTTGTTTACATGTTTGTCAATAATGAAATCATTTGAAAAAATAATTTTTAATGTCGAGAAAATTACTTTAACCGTCAGTGTAAGCCAAGGATTTTTCCAGCTGTTTAATTAAGAGTTGTCATAATTGTAATTAAATTGTTAATGAGAAATAATATGCAACGAACGTCACTCATTTATTTACAATTTTACTCTATCTTAAATAGTTTTCCCGAGAGAGACGTTGGAATAACAGCGTAAATTTTTTATTTTCAATTTTCTTCTGAAAAAAAAACTGTTTCACCGAACTAATCGAAAGTGAGCTGTTTCATTACCGATTTTAAATTCGAAAGTAATAGCTTTCTTTACCAACATAAATATAAACACGTGGTGTAATAGTTTTTCAAATGAAAACCTTTTAAGGAAAGTCTATAATCTAGAAATACAACATTATTTTATAACTGATAAATTTAATTTTAGTATCTAACTTTTCTACAATTTATTTTTAGTTTATCTACCATTTTATACAAGAATTTTTAGACTGCAATTTAAAAAATTAGTTGGTGTAAACATTGACATAGACATTTACATCACCCAGTTGAACTGTGACCTTTCAATCTTAAGAAAATCTCAAAAAAAGGAGGTGCACAGCTAGATGCTATTTGAAATCTGGGGAGGTATAGAATACCTCCAGGTCACCAGCAATTATGTTCAAATGATTGCTAGATTGTGCTATTAAACTTGTTACATTCGTACCAGGAATATTACTATAATATTCTGAGAGGTGTTCCACACCCCCCAGACCCCCCGGTGAGAGTTTTCACTACGCATAGATATATGCCGTATAAGAAATAAGCACTACGGTAAATCACACAACATATATACATACACACTTTTGGGTTTTCAAACCGGGGGGTCTGGGGGATATGAAATACCCTCCAGTGTACCAGCAATTATATTTGTTGAAAAAACAAATTAAAGTTAAAACCCCCAGTTTTTTATTTTTTTGTCACACAAAAATTTTTGATTTAATTTTACTTTTCGATCCCAGGCAATGATTTTGTTGTTTTTTTAAGGCTCACGAGTGGGGGTTGATATCCTGTTGTATCTGCCTTTGCCAGGCAATCTTAGAAACGGGGAAATTTAGCATATTCTAGAAAATCTTAGGAAAGCCAATAGCCAAGGAAATCCCAAAAAATTAAAAAAGGAAATAAAAGAATTAATCTACGATATTCTAAAGATTTCCTAAATTTCCCAAGATTTCCTTGGAAAGAAAATAGCATTTTTAAGTTTTACTAAGATTTTATAGAATTTCCCTAAAATTTGCTTGGATTTCTTTTTGCTTTTGTATTACCACGATTTTCCCTTCGGTTTTCCAGTTAGTACAAAACTAAGAGGAAATCGCCGATTCTTACACATTCTTACAAAATTTTTAGAAATATAGAAATTCTTAAGAAATCCATAGAAATTTCAAGAAAATCTTAGGAAACTCGAGAAAATTTTAAAGCCAATGAAATCTCAGAAAATGGAAAAAGCAAAAAAAGTCTATGTATAATATTCTAGATTTCCTTAAATTTCCCTTTAGTTTTGCATATGACAATTTCTCCATCATTTTCCACTTATTAGTAAAAACCGAGCGGGAAAAAAAGAAAATCCATGAGAAGGTCACTAATTTTACAATTAGGAAATGTACAAAATGCGAATAAATAGAAAATTCTCGAAATTCTTAGAAAAATATCCAAAACATCTTGTGAAGTGGGGAATCACAGAAAATTTTAGGAAATTTAGACAATCTCAGAAAATTGAAAAATACAAAAACCCTTCTATATACTTTTTAAAATATCTAATAAAATTAAATAGTGGGGGGGGGGGGTAGTTACTCGTTTCTACATCCACTCTTGTTTGGAAGGAATTCTTTAGGAAACACTGGTATTGCATGGAAATCGTCGGAATTTCGAGTCCTATATACAAATTTATTTTTGTCTTTTATTAAAGAAGAACCTCCATTAACAACTTCGCACACAGGTCCCTCACCTGCTTGTTACGCCACTGTCATAACCGCTAAATTAAAAATAGTTGACCGAATAAATGATGTCAGCTAATCTTTGTTTATTTTTATAAAATATAGCTAGATTTCGTGAGCAATAAATTTCTCATCCAAAACTGATATAAAGTAAAATATGATTTCAGGGTATTGGATTGTAAATCAAACTACAAAAACTTAACCTGCCGATGCGTCGACATGTTTGAAGATTTGGCTAATTTGTATTTTGAAAATGAAGATACAAAATCTTCGAAACGTCGACAGATTAACTCTTTGTAGTTTGATTTACAATACTAAATAAACAAATATTTTAATAAAAATTAAAATTTTGTGAATTTAATTTTTTGTTTTGTGGCTGTTTTTGTTATTATTTTCTCATTTTTGGTGAAATGGGTTAGATTCTCAAAAATTTTTACCAGACAAAAGTTGTAGTCCGTTAAATTTCCTATCCGGAATGGGGCATCAGAGTTTTTGTAAAATGTTTCGTTTAGAAGATATAGCGATGTGAAAAAAGCCAAGAAAAAAACGGTTCAAAATTTTCCACATTTTTTTAATTACTTTTTTTCATAACTCGAAAGCCGTTGAATTTAGACATTAAAAGGTTAAAACCTAGTTTGTAGATTATTTCACGCTCTTTAAAAAAGCACTTGATAATTTTTACTGAAAAATCAATATTTTCTGAGCTATGGCCATGTGAAGGTGGAAATTAAAAAAAAATGCTTTAAGAAGGCCTAACTCTCGAAGGTCTGAATTTAGAAAAACAATTTTGTTAAACATTTTTCTTAGAATAGTGTCTTCTATCACCACTGAAATTATGTAAAGTGTATCCGGGGACACTTTGTATTCAAAATTTTTTTATATTACATAACAGGTATAAATATCAAAAATTGCAATTTAACAAGAAATATAAATAATTGTAAAATCAAAATGTCAACGAATAAGTTTACAAAACTTTTTAAATTTATTCGTTGACTTAATAATTTGATTTATCTCTATTTTACCTTAAAATTTTCCAATTTAAATATTCTACTTTGATACAATTTTTCGCTATTAATTTTGTCCTATGATGTTTACTTATCCCTTTTATTTAAGACTTATTTTTAACTGAATTAGGCCGTAGGCTTTAGCAAATTTTCGGGCCTCTTATATTCAAGTGTAACTAATATCATCGAAGGCCCAATTTTTGGGTTATTTTATCAATACCTATTTGATTTTTAGTTTACGATATTATGTAGCTACTGATAAACCGGGGGGGGGGGGGGTCTGGGGGGTATGGAATACCCCCCAGAGCACCTTTAGCTTTTTGTTCGCGCAGCGAAATCAATACTGGTGGTATTCTACGATTGCCAGCTCTCTGCAAACTCGCAGAAAAATTCATAATATTAAATTAAAACTCAATCTGGCCCGAAGGACAATCCTAACCAGTGTCAGCGCTAGGATATGTGATATGTGACATCCTGCGCATCCCTCCCCATTTATATAGCAGTACTGAAGTGGGGGGGGGGAGCTGATAATCCGCGATACTTAAAGAAAATACTTACATTTAATTATTTTTATTAAAAAAAAACCTTTCGAACAAAAATAAAATTAAAAAAAATATCTAATCAAATTTTTAGTTTTCTGACATATTTTGCGGCAAAAGTTGCTATATATTTTTTTTAATTTTATGCACCTTGATCTGGTTTGCGCCCTAGGCAGTGCCTAGTACATCTCTCGCAATGAAAAATTATGACAATATATTTGCAGTTTTATACTATTTTGCATTTTTTCCTGTATTTTTACAGATACACTTTGAATTTGTGTAGGTTCTCTAAAATTTACTATCTAATTAAGTACTTAAAAATTACATTTTAAGTACTTTTACATTAAACTTTGTTGAGCTTTAAAGAAGGAAATATAAGTATTTAAGAGCTTGCAGGTGCGAAAAATACTTCTAAAAATGTATTTTCTCTCAAATTCAGTCTACGCAATTTTAATTTGATAATACGAAAATACTCTTGTAATAAAATGCTATCCTTTAGGTTAATTAATATTATTTAACTGTCGTCCTGCACATATTCTTGTTAGTATATTCAGTGTCTGCAATAAAAGCTTTGAAATAGGTTACCTCATTTGAAAGCTGATGCATATCACAATTTCAAAGTAACTGAAACACAGGGAGTACGATTACATACTAAATTTAATATGGTTATAACAGTTTACTGTTTACCACAGTGATTTATTGAACTGTCCAACACAAACTTTGATAATGAAGCTGCTGCACGGTCTCATTGATCACTGAAATTTTGCTCTAGTAACCCCAAAGAGCTTACAATTTTCATAAAGTAAACAAAAATTAAAAATTCGACAAACAAAATCTAAAAGTCATGTAGTGTGAAATCAAAAAAGAAATGAAAACTTGAATTTATACCGCACACAGCCTTTCAAGTTTAAATTCTATTATAAAATATACTTCAGAAAATACAACTTGAAAAATTATTTCCTCAAGTTGTCTAACAACAATTACACTAAATTATATTTTATTTTTAAACACGTCGATTTGTAAAAGCTTTTTGTTAAATACATTGGGTGATTTATTAACAAACAGAGCAAACAAAACTTTTAATAAATTCAGTGCTTTGTTTGTTAATTTATTTGCGGAATACTCGGATATTGAATGTGTGTTTTGTTGTTGAATTTTTTATTTTGCTCAAATTGATTGAGTAATAATTTATTATTATAAAACTTAAACATTTTCCTTCGAGTGGAAATGCTTTACATATTTAGTAATCAAGTATCCAAACAGTTTATCGAAAGAAAAGTCAGTATTTATTAAAATTGCTAGCATTCCTCGGACTTCGAACACATATCCAAGGGGAACATTTTTATGCAATTCGCATTCGCAATTGTTAGAACAATTTATTCGGCAAGAAAAATTTATCGATTAGCATTGTTTGAAATTGAAATTTTTACTCTGCTAGAGAAATTAAATTTTTTTAAATGGTTTATTATTTTGTTAAACAGCTTTAGGTAGGAAGTATACGTACTACAATAGATTAAGTCTATTTGCAGTTCCCGAATTTCCCTAAGACGAGATGGATTAAATTATACCACAATAAATTATATGAACTTGCACACAATCCAAAGCGTTCTTTACTTAAAATATACAAAGAAAACATTTTTTTGATGAATGGAAAAATATAATAGAAATAAATGGTCCGGAAACTGGAACATCTGAAATTTTATATAAATTGCATTTTTGTAAGAAACTATTAAAAAACGTTTTTTTACGAAGATTCATATTCATTCTTACGAAATGAGAAATGCTAATCACCCAGACGTTGCTAAATTTATCCTCGAATAGTTTGACGTAAAACTATGCAAAAATATGCATACGCATCCCTGTTTTAGTTTCAAAGCAGAAGTGGCTTTTTACTTCATACAAATCTGAATTTTAAATTGGCCAAAAAATTTCAGTGTTTGAGAAGGTTAACAAACTTTTGTTTTAATCATATCGCGCGTATAGCTAAAGTCGTGTTTGCCCTCTTTCTTATGAAGAATTTCAGATTCGGGCAGAAATGTTAATAACTCGGCATTTTCCAAATTGCGCTGTGTATAGCTTTAATCGGCTATTTTAAGTATGAAATTGGTTAATAAATAATATTGCAATATAATAATATGTTTTCCTGCTACATTTTCATTTACTTCAGGTAGGATAATTGCCAGTAAAAATTATTAAGGGGGTATTCTAGTCTAGAGACATGAATGATACTGTACAAACAAAAGTAAAAATATTTTTACTATCCATTTTTTTATCATTTGTTTATTGATATTTTAAGATTACATAAAAAATTAACCGAAAAAAAAACTCACAATTCACAAAGTTATGTGCTGGCAAAGTGGGAGGTCCAAAAAAGGGTGTCCTGGCGTACACGATATCTCAAGTTCTAATGAACCGATATATTTAAAATTTTGTGTGAATGTTCTTTATAGATGCCGCTATAGCATGAACCTTAGAAAAGTAAAAAAGTTTTTCACGAAATGGTGGCAGTTTGAAAAAAAATTTTGTTTTTGGCATACTTTAATTAACAATTCCGAATATTTTAAAAATAGTAAAATAAAAAATTTTGATTTGAGCGTGGTTCATGCGATAGAGGATTGTATAAAGAAGATTCACACCAAATTTCAAATAAATCGGTTCATTAGAACTTGAGGTATCGTGCACGCCAGTTTTTTCAGACCTCCCACTTTGCCAGCTCATAACTTTGTGAATTTTGAGTTTTTTTTTCGGTTAATTTTATATGTAATCTTAAAATATCAATAACCAAATGATAAAAAATGGATAGTAACAATATTTTTTGTTCCATTTGTACAGAGCTTCAAAAACCCCCCGAAAAGTCATGCCTCTAGACTAGAATACCCCCTTAAGACGAGTGAGCGTCAGCGAATCAAGCTTTCTTACTGATTAATTTTCACGACATCCAACAACAATTATAATATTTTGTACATTTTATGTGCACATATGCAAGCTTGCACTTTAACTGCTTTGGAAAATGGACATCTTCCATGGACATCTAATTGCAGATATTGTATGTTCTGATTTTTATTTTTAGAATTATGGTGATTATAAGACAACTAAGTGTAGGTTATAAATTTTTTTTACTTGTAAAACTTGAAAAATTGCCCTTGTATTGTACACTTGAGCTAAAATTAGTATAAATCATTAAAATTAATAACTTCATATTATAAGAAGATAAATCATTTTTATTGTAATTATTGCATGCATTTTAGACAATTAAGTAAATTACTAATTTCTTCGTGGTAATAAATTTAAAGAAACTTGGAGTATTATACTCTGGTGTTGCAGAAGTAGAAATTGATTTACTGGTTGTCATAAAACTTAATAAAATTTCGACGCTACCAGTGTGACGCTACCAAAATTTTCGTTTATTATATGCCTTGTTTAAAAATTTTCTGAACGCTTTTCTGACAAGTTTTACAACTATGAAATCTAGAAATCCATTAGAAAACCAAAAAAATTACGAAAAGATTTTATTTATACACTGCAATGTTCAGATAGTAATATTTTCATGAAATTAAAAATCTGTCTGAACATTTTGATTTAACATTTTAATAAAATTATATTAAATGTGGTTTTGTCATACTCTTGACTTTTTAAAAGTATGAGCCTTAAGAAAATATTTCAGGTTTATAATATATCAGATTTATAAAAATTCTGTATTATTCTGTATACTTATTGTCTAAATCATAAACGCACAAAAACAATAAATTTTGTATTTTTGATTTTTTTCATTTTCAAGTTTCTAAACTCATAATTTTTAATTTTGCAGAATATGGACGAATCAATATCCACATTGTTTTTAGTACACGAAATAACCTGAAGCGGTAAGTAATACACATTTTTATAATATAAAAAAAATTCAATATAACAAGTTAATTAAACATGAATAAACATCAATTTAGTTATAAAATTTCAGCGAAAGTTATCGCTTTTTTCTTGAGTATTTAATTATTTAATTAACTTCTTATATTGAAGTTGTAATTTATTACATTTTACAAGTTAAGTTTTATAATTTTATATATTTTTTTATGTTATTTTCTCTTATGAATTGTTTTAAGTTGTAAATCAATACATAAAAATACATATTATACAGACTAATAACAAATTGTAATTTAAAAAGATCTACTATGCTCAGATATTTTTAAATAATATTAATATTAATATTTGATTTGTAATGTTGATACTTACGTAATGTTGTTTGTTGATTATTATTGAAATCTGAACCAGAACCATCTAATTTAATTTTCAATAAAATTCCTGTTAGTTATTTACAAATAAAAACTATTCAAAGAAGGCATTAACCTATTACTGAAAGCTTATTCATTGGTACTCTGGTGTGATCGTTTGTTGTTTTGCTTGCTTCTAAGCAATTTTCACTTGTTGACAAAGAAAATCGGGAGATTTCTTGTTGTGGAAACTATAATAATTTCTGCATTTAAAAAAAATTTTTGGAAATATTTCTACTTTCCGGTGAGAAAATAGTATTTTGTTTTATTTTTTTTTGTATAATGGGGACATAAAAATTAATATAATTAGCTTATATAATACACAAATTGTAATAATTATAATAATAAAAAAAATTATAATAATTAATATAAATATAAAATAATCGGCAGTATAAGAAGAAGGTAAAATGCTTTTTATCAGTACAGTAAACGTGAATGTTGCAGTAAAGGTCAGTGGCGTATTTAGTGGAGGACAAAGGGGCAATTGCCCCCCCCCTCAAGGACGACTCGGATTGCATCTCTAAAACCCTTTTTTTCGCTCACTTTTAATTAATTTATTTAAATTTTATTTAAATTAATTTTAAATTTTAATTTTATTTATTTAAACGGTTTATTTCGTTTCCCGCTACTGGGGGATTCCTCGTTTTTCTATAATTTCAAAGTAACGCAAAAACTTTTTTCCTCGCGAAATTTGAGAAATTATAAATTTTCTATTTTCTCAAAGTATTCTAAAAGAGTGGAAATCCTGGGATATGTACTGGAGGGTGTTCCAGACCCCTCGGTTTAAAATTTTCCTCATTTTTACTTAAAAATTCAAATTTCCCGGTTAGTCCTAATCTTAGTTAGTATAATATATTGTAAACCGGGGGGTCTGGGGGGTGTGGAACACCCTCTAGTACATATTGCAGGATTTCCACTCTTTTGGAATACTTGGAGAACATAAGTAATTTATATTCTTACAAATTTCGCCAGGAAAAATCTGGAAATTTGAATTTTTAAGCTAAAGTGAGGGAAATCAGAGTATTTTTTTTCACCAAAAAATGATACACTGTAGCAGCAGCGTTCTGGGATTTTTTATAACAGGATAATCAGGTCTATTATGTATCCCAAAAGTTATTATAAAGGTGACAGTTATGAAATAAAATAAAGGTTTTGACAAATTGGTATGCACTATAAAGTATGTAAAATTATAAATTCGCTATCTTCTCCAAGTATTCTTTAAAGAATGGAAATCCTGCAATATGTACTGGAGGGTTTAGACCCTCCCAGATCCCCCGGTTTACAATTTCGATTTTATATTTTTATGGTTAACTTTCAAAGTAACACAGAAAGTTGCTGCTAAATTCCATGAGCAGTAAGGTAATTAAACCCTTATTTTTACTTCAAAATTCAAAATTCCCGGTTAGTCCTAATCATAATTAGTTTAATCAATTTTTCGGTTGGTAAAATTGTAAACCGGGGGGTCTGGGGGGTGTGGAACACCCTCCAGTACATATTGCAGAATTTCCACTTTTTTGGAATACTTGGAGAAGATAAGGAATTTATAATTTTCCAAATTTCGCCAGGAAAAATCGGGAAATTTGAATTTCCAAGCAAAAGTGAAAGAAATCAGAGCTTTTTTTTCACCAAAAAATGACACGCTGTAGCAGGAGCAGCAGCAGCAGCGTGCTGGGATTTTATATATCAGGATTTGGTTACCACTGACGCGCACGAATGGATTTCCCCCCAATACGCCTCTGGTAACGGTTGATAAAACATTAACTAATTTACAGTAGGTATCTGTTCCAAAAATGACAAAATGATAAATGAATCATAATTTGCAAGAAATAAACGTTAGAAAGAACCATCTTGATTATTTATTGATGATTAGTAGAGACCGGATTATATGCAACTTAAAATGGTCGAAATATGCATGCAAATATGCATCATAAATGCTCGAAATATGCAACAGAACTGCCAAAGAGTGCCATAATATGCAACATCAAATTTCAATAAATACTACAAAATAACGTTATTTCTTTGATTTTACTATTTTCTACTAATAGTTTTTACTATTTTGATATAGATTAAATTATAAAACAGTTTTAGGGTAGGCATTGCCAACCCAAAATTTAATTAGTTGGCATTTCCAAATTTCAATTTTAAATTATCAAAGCAGGCCGTCTTCTAATAAAGAAACTTTTACTTTTACCCTACGATGCCACGATCGATGAAATCAAAAAGGAACTAAACACCAAATCTGTACCTACGAAAAATGTTTTTAAAATGAACGGCACCCAATCGACGGCGTTCCTTGTTATCACCAACAACTCCATAACAGAAAGATCGATTAATGCAACAGTAAAGACCTTGTTGGACGCAAGAGTCAGATGGGAACGCCATTTCAATAATAAACAAATTATACAGTGCCACCGCTGTCAAGAGTGGGGACACGCAACTGCAAACTGCAGACGTGCCATCAGCTGCCTGAAATGCGCCAAAGAGCATTTCACGAAGGAATGTCAGTTGCCAAAAACTGAGCCAGCAACCTGCGCAAACTGCCGAGGAAACCATCCAGCCAATAGCGTCACTTGCCCAGTCTACCTTCGAAAAATAAACCAATTGGACGAGAGCAAACGCATGAGAACTTCCAACCAACCAACGATCAGATACACACCGGCCCCCCTCCCGACAACCTCCCCCTGGAATAGGACAAATGTGATTGCTCCGAAGCAACCAATAATAACCCAAGTCGCACCTCCAGCTAACAACGCAGTTATGTTTCCCCCCCTCCGAGTTCCAAGAACTAGATTGGCGCAACAAACGACACCTGAAGCCGTACCGGTGTTCCAACCACCACCACCACAAACATCAAGAAATCAACCGAAACCGCAACAACGAAATGCCAATATGGGCGACGCATTTACGGAATTTGCGCAAGTCTGCGAGGAGATTAATGAACAAATGGACATTAACGAGATGCTGAGAGCCCTGAAGGATTACAACAATCTGCTAAAGAATTGTGCAACGAAAACAGAACGTTTTACAGCTACACTGAAATTTTTCGGAACAATCAACTCGTATGGTTGTTAAGCTGAAGATTCATTTATGGAACGCTAACGGGTTAAGCAACAAAATCTTTGAACTTAAAAATTATTTATCTAAAAACAATATTGATATTATGTTAATTACAGAAACCAAATTTACCGAAAACAGATCCCTCAAGGTCCAGGGATACTCCGTCCACCGACAAGACAGAGGAGGCCATGGAGCGGGTGGCGTAGCAGCCATCATACGAAACAACATACCACACAGACGAGTACACATAACACCAGGTAACAGTATGGAAGTCTTGGGGATAAAACTCCAAGACGATATCACCCTAGTCACCGTCTATAATAAGCCATCGAACCTATTTTCCCATCACGACCTAGATACGCTGTTCGGATTGGACGGCAAGGTCCTATTGGCTGGCGACTTCAACGCCAAGCACCCAAACTGGAATTGCCACCAATCCAATCCGAACGGTAACTCTCTCCTAAACTTTTGCCTCTCCAAACATATCGAAATCCTTTACACCTCCGCTCATACCCACCATCCTATGAACAACATGACCGCGACCACGATCGATCTGCTCCTCAACAAAAACCTAACCAATATTACGACACCTACCGTTAAATCCAACCTCACCTCCGATCACAACATAGTCCAATTTTTCCTTAAATCCGCTCCTCTTAACCGCACATCCCTCAAAATCACCAGCTTCAAAGACACCGATTGGTCCAGATTCCGTCGAAGGCTTGACGAACTAATCATACTCAACAATAACATCACAGACACATTAGACAACGAAATACACCTACTGACACAACACATCACACAAGCCAAAGCGGAAAATTCACGGACCTTTACTCCGAAGAATAACAGGGACGTCTTCCCTGAAGACATCCAGTTATTAATCGGGGAGAGGAACCGGAATCGGAAGCTTTGGCAACAAACCGCAGACACTCGCATACACAAAGACGTAATGATCGATTAGAATAGGCAAGTACAGTTTAAAATTACGCGACACAGAAACAAAACATGGGAAGA
This sequence comes from Cantharis nigra, assembly GCA_958510845.1. NCBI lineage: Eukaryota > Metazoa > Arthropoda > Insecta > Coleoptera > Cantharidae > Cantharis > Cantharis nigra. The sequence continues at coordinate 42,540,257 of OY294030.1, read as the reverse complement.
CCTTCTGTCTTCCCTGCGTCCTTCAGACAACTCACTTTTGAAAATGACTAAACTATTACGGAAACCTTACGAATCAATACCGACCCTTCAGGACAACACTGACACGGCCATGACGGATGCCCAAAAGGCGGAACTCTTGGCCAACACTTTTCAAAAAATACACACAATAGACGACACCGACACCCCGGAACAAAGGGAGATTAAACAAACTGTGCTTGACTTTTCAAATCGATCATACGAAATCCCTAAACGACAACGAAAAACCCTACTAACCAATCCCAACGAAATCATCCAAATCCTAAAATCCCTACCCAACAAAAAAGCCCCCGGACCGGACAAAATTGAGAACAAGGTTCTCAAAAACCTGTCCGGGAAAGCTATACTCCAACTCTCCAACATCATAAACGCTATCCTAACCCTACAATACTTCCCGTCGGCCTGGAAAAAAGGCCTCACCATCCCGATCCGCAAACCTAACAAAGACCCTACCATTCCTATCAGCTACCGACCAATCACACTACTCAACACAATGACAAAACTGACTGAAAAAATAATCCTATACAGACTGACTAACGAACAAAAGCGACTAGAAGTTACCAATCCTTATCAGTTCGGGTTTACTGCGGGTCTTAACACGACCCTGCAAGTGACCCGAATTGTTAACGATGTAATAGGTCAGTTCAATAAAGACAAAGTCACTGTAATGACACTTTTAGACATAGAAAAAGCCTTCGACAGAACCTGGACTGACGGCCTAATATTCAAAATGATCCAATATGGATTCACCAATCACCTTATCAAACTCGTCCTCTCCTACCTCACCGGCAGATCGATCGCGGTCAAAGTCAATGCTACCATTTCCCATCCCAAAGATATCGAAGTTGGAGTACCCCAAGGCTCCGTACTGGCACCGAAACTATTCATCCTTTACAAAGGTTCCTTTACACGAACACAAACATGGCCCTGTACGCTGACGACACTGCCATATACGCACACTCGTTCAGCGCACAGGTCGCCACCAAACAAACACAAATACACTTAGACATCATTACACAATATTTCCAAAAATGGAAAATCAAGTTAAATGCGGGGAAGACAGAAACGATCGTTTTTGCTAGAAAAAGAACAAACCATAGAGTCCTCCAACATCTGACACTGGACGGTCAAAAGATCATACCGCAAGCAAATGTGAAATACCTGGGAGTCACAATGGACTCCAGGCTGAACTTCGATACACACCTAAAGCTCCGAAGGCAATTAGCCTACGGAGCCCAACGTAAGATCTATGCCCTCATGAAAAGTGGGCAGATGAGTTCTGAAAACAAGCGTACGTTATACAAAACCGTACTAAGACCGATCCTAACGTACGCCAGTCCTGCATGGGTGGGTGTTTCCAAAACACGCCTGAGGCCCCTGCAGGTCTTTCAGAACCGCTGCCTACGCCTCGTCACGGGGGTAGACAGATATACGAGACTTACAACACTACACGAAAACACACAAGTAGAATTTCTCGGAGAACACATCGGGAGGTTATCCGAGAAATTCTACACCTACCAAACACTCAACAGTCCACTTACACAAAACATCACCAACAACCACACTATACGCAAATATAAGCTCCCATTCCAAACACTACCATCCTTCCAAACTCAACTTCCTCATCCCACAAACGACACCTGACACCACCACTAGCTGCTACGCCACAGGAAGGAATATCCCTGAACCTTGAGAAGAACGCGAATACAAACCGTTAGCCTTCCATAAATTAGCTACGACAACATACGGATTGATTGATTAGTTAATCGATCTATCATCGTTAAGTTAAGTTTCTAATATTCTATTCTCTGTTATTTGTTACTCTGTTCTGTTTTCGAATTATATATTCATTGTTATTACTGTTATTGTTAAAATCAAGAATTACCTTAAGCTGGTTTTTTCCACTTTTCCAGCAAAAGAAACTTTTCGTTAAAATTTTAATACGACACTTTAGACTCTTTATACCAATCAAGATTAATTATTGTTAAACCAATCTGGTTACCCCAAAGAAATCTGGAGATATGTGTTACCACGAGGGGCTCCTAGTTTGTAAGAAAATTATAATGTTTGGCCAATTGGCACTTATGTAATTGCTCATTGGACTAGCAAATGTTTTTGTAACGATTAATTTATTAATAAATATTTTAAACTAACTAAAACTAACTTTTTTTTTTAATTTTATAAAATATGCCCAAAATTGTATAATATGTGCCCAAATATGCACGAAATTTTATAAAATTTGCCCAAATATGCACGATCAGTAGATTTCAGTCGAAATATGCAATATTTAAAAAAAAATAGCCAAAATATGCAAATGCATATACAAATATGCAAATGCATATAATCCGGTCTCTAATGATTAGTAAACTGAAATGCACAGAATTGAAATTACAACTGAAAATAAAAATATAATAGTATATTTTATCTAATTCTGAGAGCAACTTAAATAATTTAAAAAATATCTTGTTTATAACTCGATCTATTATTAGGAGCAAAATAATGTAAGTAGTATTATTGACAAAATACAGCTTACCACTTTTTTGATTTAATACTACTTACACAGACTTTTATTTTTCAAACAAATTGAATTCAAATTTTGAAGACATATTTATTATTTACGACAACAATTCAATAATACAAAATATTGGCTTTAATAAATGCAAAATCACACGCTATAACCAAAACAATAAAAGGATTTGTTTGAGAATGAAATATTTCTTTTCGACATTATAAATTCCAAAAAAAGTATAACAAATATAGTTCAATTTCATTATAAGCTATGGTATTTTACTGAAATAAAAACGAAAATTAATATGACACGATATGAATAGGAAATTATGTAAATTTATGAACTTTTATGCTGCTTCGCATTGCATTCACAAAATAGAAAAATTAAAATCGGATTTAAAACTGAAGAGGTAAACTAAATTGAACAGAAGTGAGGATACTAACTAACAATAAATAAACTACTTAAATATTTAAAATTGCGTTAAAATTTTTATTTCTTCTCTTAATTAATGTCACGCTTAATGCAGCTCTACAAATTGCAGCAAATTGTTCCCGATAGAGAAAAAGCAAAAGAAATGTTAAATAAAAACGTCGAGTTAAACTTTAAAATTTTTTTTATTCACAGTTAAAAACAGTTTGTAGGGATCAAGATTAAAAATGCTTTAATGAAATATATAATCAATGTGTACCGGTTTCGACCCTAGTCATCATCAGCACGTCGCAGAAAAACTACAACGGTTTTTAAAATTTCGATTATGTTGGTATTTCTTCACATTACTGTTATGATACAGAATATTATAAAATATAAAGGTTTTTATAGATATGTGCGTACTAAAATTTATATTGACTTGTAAGTAGCACCACCACAGGCATACGAGCGCGTGTAAAAGCTTTAAATCCTCATTTAGGGTTCTCTCAAAGTCGATATCCGAATTGCGTATCATATTATGCACATATATAATAAAATTTTGTGTTCAAAAATAACTGTATTTTTTTACATCATATCACAGTCGTGCCTGTATTTCGATCATCCTATTTTTTGGTCGCATAATAATGTTAGTTTAAAGTCTGACCAATTGACGATACCAGATGAAACTGGTACAAAAAATAACAACGTGAATGGTAGTGCCGAGACTGCGGAAAGCTTTCTAAAACAAATAACAGAAAACTACCCTATAATCGTACATTGTGCTATGACGGCAATTGATTAATAAAAATGTCTTTTAGATTCGCCCTTTCAGTTTTTATTATTAAATAAAAAAAGAAAGGAAAGATATAAAAAATAACTTTATTGATAACAAATTACAAAATGCAGGAAAAAACAGTTTACAATAATATCTTCAGGCAAAAGACACATTCGCAGGACAATGAACGCCATAGTAGGAAGATATAATTTCATTTTGTCAAATTAAGTGCGCCATTCACCAACGAACATATAAAATAAAAAGAAAATAAAATATTAATAATTGTGATCTACACAAGGAATTAAAATATTTTTAAGCGAGTTTAAGTCCTACAGCCCCTAATAACAGACAGACTCGATTAAGGCTGTTAGGAAAGGCTAATTAAATAATCTTAACTACACTTACAAGTAAAGTATACTAATAAGAAGTTATAAAACGAATAACTAAATCTGATAGAATGGTTTTCGCTATCACATCCAGCGAAGTTAACGTTTGTATAGTTAGAGGTTACTCGCCTGGAGGTTACGTGGTGTCGTAGATGCAAAGTCATCGACTTCGATGCTGTTCAATTGAATTTATTTGGTAGATATCTACAATGTAATTTATACAATGGATTTTGAAAATGTAATTTCCTCAAAGGAAGTAGTCGAAATTGTTATAAAATGTATTTCCCTCTAATTTAGTTTCTAAATTTTATAACAGAATAAAAAAATAATTTCCTCTGTTGTCAACTTATAAACTTTCCCTACCTTTGGAAAATCTTTAAAAAAAATTGTTTTTTAAAGTCACTTAAATCCTTCAAGCTCGACTTTAATATGAAATTTTGAGATTTAGAGTGCAATTTCAAATTTATCACTCCCAGGTAAAAAAATTATGTTATTAAATTGTAGCTTATGAACAGTTCATTATAAAATATTATATTACATTTTTTAGGTTTGTAATCGAAAACTACATGTTGAAACGTTTAACGCCACGTTTTGCTTGTTAATTTTTGATAAAATAGAGATGAATTTCATTTGAGAATTTGATTTGAAAATACTCGGATGCTTGGCAAACCGTATCCGTTGGCTTAAATTACACTGCAATCAATTTTATAATTGGTATAGAAGGAAATTCTAGAAAGATTAAAAATGAAATTGCACTTAAGTTTGCACGTCAGGAAAAAAATGTAATATGAATATATAAATAAGATTTTAAATTACTTTTTTCTGAAAAAATATTATATCATCACAATGCATGAATGTTGTAATCAAACTTTCCTTTTGGTAGAAACAAAATTTTAAACTCCAATCGTTTAAAGAGAGAACCAGCGTTTTTCAGCTAAAAGTAACCATTGCATGCTGCAAAATTTGCTTTGTTTGTTTTGTCTTGGAATAAACTAATTAAAACCTGTTGGCTACTTTTTTCAGTCATTTTTGAAAAAGCTCTTATTTATTATCGTATTAATTACCTTCGTTAATAACAATATCGTTGTCCTGCAAAAACGTTTTATATTTTTATTTGCACCAAAACATAAATATGAACTGCAAAAACTTCATGAAAATTAAGTTCAAAATAGCAGAAGTAGCGGCAATTTCATCAAGCCAGTTGATCATATTTTGCAATATGAAATAAACGAAACATGAAACCGAAGATAGTAAACTTAATAAATAAATCGTCAAAGTTGATCGAATAATAAATTAACCCTTGATTTAGTCTTCTTTTGGCCAAGTTTTTTGACTACATTTGAAAATCAATAGCCCAAGAATTATGTTCGGTGATATTTATTTTCTACAATATAAAATAATTGTAAATTTTGCCTTAACCGAAAGTATCCTAAAGCTTCATCAAGAAAAACGAGTATCATTTTTTATACGCAATACTCTACTAAGCTCCAATAAACTTAAAACGTTGCTTTTCTTCTAGTAAATTCTTGGATTTTTCGCCAAAGAGATTAGGTACACCCTGTAGGTATATTAAGAAATAAAATAATGGTTTAACAAAAATCTATAAATTTAAAGTAAAATAAGAATAGCATAGCTCAACGTTGTTACATCTCATAAATTAATATATTCGTCAAGCTTTAAATTTGAAGTAAAATTCTTTCATGCAGAAAAGCTAATCGGTACGTGATTTGCGATAGCCTAACTTTATGTGAAAATTTTTAAAACGTTTCCTAAAAATGCAATATATAAAATTATCTTTGAAGGTGGAAAGCCTTGTGCAGGGTAACAATGATTTTATAAAGAATGCATATTTTTCTATGCAGCATTTTAATAATATGTAGGTACTTCCGTGTTTCCGAAAGCTTTTAGTTTTAACCTGAACGCGTAAACAACAAAACCTACATTATTGTTGCAATATGGAAATGTAACGTCAAAATGTATACTTTATTGTTAGAATATATTAGAATTAAAATTATTAAATAATAAATTCCAGGATCCTTTTCTCTTCAATCCAACTTCGTTTCTAATACTGGCATTAGTATTTGACTGATAAAGCGTAGCGGTTAGTGCGTTGAACGGTAAACAGTAGGTCTCCTATTTTATGTGAAAAGGAACCAAGTTCTCACTGGGAAGTGAGAATAATTCTGGAAGCATCCACTGTCTGAGTTAAAATTGAAAATTTCAAATTTAATCTTGTGGAAGAAGTTATCGGCGTTGTTTTCATATCAGATCTAAAATTTGCATGATAGATAATCTGAGCGTAAGTTTCGTGGTGAAGCCGAAGTCTGTGTAACCAGAGAAAAACGTGAAGTTATGGCATATTTCTCAAGATAATTTCATAAGATATTGACACACGTCATCATCCTGAACGCGTTGCTAATTTCAGTGCACTTACTTTGAAGTTTGCGGTTAATATTATAACAATGACACACATCAGCGTCGTGAACGCGTTGCTATGCAATATACAGGGTGGTTGCTTCTTATCGAAAGATAAAGCTAAATTTTCTTAATTATTTTTCCAAGAAAATGCAAAACCAGAAATTTAAAAAAAAATTCCTAAATATTTGAAATTTGATATTGTATACATTTTACTCAAAAGAAGCTTTTTCAGATATTTGCTTTCTTTTTACGACAGCTCTAAACCACAAATATTTCCTTGAAGAGGTAAGTAAACAAGTAACAAGCAGATGGAAATCTGAAAAACATGAAATTTTAATTTCGTTATAATTTTAAGACATTCAACAAAGGTTTCGCGATTAGGGGAATGTATGGTCGATAAGACAACATATTTGCTTTAGGGAAGAAATTAGTCGAGATATCTAAGTTTTAATAGATGTACTAAGTCATAACCTTTCCGCTAATGACTCATATTATGTTACAGTAATTAGCAAATTAATCCCATAATTTAATTGCAGCGGTTATATTGTTACTTCGTAAACCTGTAGTTGTCGATCGTCCTCATTAAGCTACTTTATATCAATTCAAAAAGAGTAGAATTGGAATTTAGTCATTCAATAATAGCGACATGTTTGTAAATAAATTCCAATATTTATGGTAAAATTCCTGCAACAAATTACTAGGTAATGGGACATTGGTAAATAATTTAAAAACATATTGCGTTAGTCGATACAATGACAGCGTTTTATTTTAACTTAACCTAAGTTTAACCTAAAGCTAACCTAAGCCTAAACTTAAATCTAACCTGAACCTAATTTAATTAATTAAAAAATTAAAGTTTCTTTTGGTGCCTAACGTAGGGCAGATTTTAAGGAAATGTAAACATTTTAGAAGTTTGAATTATCTCAAATCGTCGGCTTACTGCAAGAACCAGATAAGTAACATAAAAATTTTCAAAGAAAATCAAAACTTCAAAGAGTTCGGAGTTCTTCAAAAAATCAAAGAGTACGTATCTTATTTTTGACCACTTGCATCCCTCATTTACACCTGTCAGAGACTTATCTTATTCTCGCAGTACATTTTTAACTAATTTTTAAGTATGTAGGCGCACTTATCTAAAAAATGCCAAAAATGGACTTATCTTGTTTTTGCAGTAAGCCGACGAAATACAGAATCAAAAGCAGCAAAATAAGTTTAAATTGAACTAATCGAAGATAAAGGCAACAAGTATGAATAAGTTATACAGGGTGTCTCCGTGACCGTAGAGAACCTTTAAGGTGGTGATAAAGGACACCTTTCTAAGACAAGTTTTCAAATAAAATTTTTGTCCAAGTCCAAACCCTTGGGGAGTACCTCCCTTATTTAAAGCAATTTTTTGAATTTCTGATTTCAAACAACCATAGCTCCGATATTATTGATTTTTTAAGCTTAATGAATTAGAACTTTTTTAAATATCATTCGCTCCTCTACAAATTAGTTTATAACCTCTTATCGTTTAGAATGAACGGATTTCGAGTTATAAATTAAATTAAGTGAAAAAATGTTAAAAAAATGTAGGTTTTATTTTTTTACTTTTCTTGCGAAACCCGTAACTCTTAAACGAAACGTGTTACAAAAAAACTAACGGTCTAAACCGGATAGGGAATTTAACAGGCTACAATTTTGGTTAAATAAATTTTTTTGAAAAATTAACCGATTTCACAAAAATTCTGAAAATAATGAACAAGGTGAAGGTAAACAAAATCAATTTACAAAATTTATTTTAATAACTTTTCAAAATATACTCCCTCATAAATTATTATTATAAATTGACAAAGTAATTAACGATAAATTAATGGTTTTATAACAATGCTGCTTAAGCGTCATACGCTATAATGCGTTTTGACCGGTTTTGACATTAAAACAAAAAAATGCTGTACCTAAATCAAATTAAGATTTTTAGCAATTTTGTAAATTTAAGGTTTTTTACCTACACCTTGTTCATTATTTTCAGAATTGCAGTGAAAATGGTTGATTTCCAAAAAAAATTTATTTGACCAAAATTGTAGCCTTTTAAATTCCCTCTTCGGTGTGGGCCATCAGTTTTTTCTAAAACGTTAGGTTTAAGAGATACGGGGTTCGCAAGAACAGTAAAAAAATAAAACTTGAATTTTTTAAAACATTTTTTTCCTTAATTTAATTTATAACTCGAAATCCGTTGATTCTAGACAATAAGGAGTTATAAGCTAATTTGTAGATAAACTAATTATCTTTAAAAAAGTTCTAATCCATTAAGTTTAAAAAATCAATAATATCGGAGCTACGGCCGTTTCAAATCAGAACTTTAAAAAATTACTTTAAAGGGAGGTACCCCCCAAGGGTTTGGACTTAGACAAGAAAAATGTTCTTTATCACCACCTCAAAGGTTCTCCACGGTCACGGGGACACCCTGTATATTTAGAAAATCTGCGACACGCTGACTCAAACGCCAGACGAAAGAGATGGGAGCGCCTACGGCTCTAAATGCTCTGCTTGTGATAAGATTATACTTGATACACAAGCGTGTCGTGCCTCGCCGAGTTCGGGCTTCCCAGTCGAGGTGGATTGAGTTCAGGGATGTTTTTAGAGAGGTAAGTGCCAGCCAAAACGGCTCGGAGCGCTCGAAGCGTAGCGGAGAGCTGCGAAGGGTCAGTTTTGGCTGACGCAATCACGGCAAATCACGGATCCATTGTAAAATTAAATAATTACATTACATTAATTTGGCTCCTCCCACTAATTGATACATGAGATTTTATATGTAAAATTTTCGATTTTTAAATGCCGTTTTTTCGAAAACTAATGGATATGTGAAATATGTGATATAAATTAACTGACAGATTCCAAAATATTAACATAATTATAATATTAATATTATATTGACATATAAATAATTCTCAAATAGTATATGTGTTAAGGTAAAAGTAGACAAAGAAAGAAAAAAACATAAATTTTCGTAGCTTAACGAGGAGCAGTGCCGTATCATCACAAAAGCTCATGAAATTGCGACTTGTGGCGCAAAATTTCAGGAGATGGAAAATTTAGTTTCAGGAGTCTCATGATTTGCTTCTGAAAAAGTTGAAAAAGCAAGATCATCTGTAATTTCTAAGATATCTAATTTTTCTAATTTAAAAGAAAATGTCAACTGGAAAGCCGAGGATACACATACACAGTAGCGCTACAACCCAGAGTGAGTTTCGGCTATAATCACTTCATTTTATGAAAAGTTTTCAAGGCAGACCACCTCGGTTAGAATAAAGTTTTTGCTCTACACGCAAGCCAACGCACTTAAGGATCAGACCATAACCGTCCTCTGGAAAAACGAGAATAAAGGCGCAAGCCAAAAAAGGCTTGATTTTGTACACTAGATTTCCTTTTAGGACATTTTCTTGGATTTCTCTAGATTTCCTTGGATTTCCTAAAATTTCTCTAGATTTCCTAAAATTTCCTTGGGTTTCCCTTCACTTGTACATCAAATTTCCATCCAGCGATTTCCTCAGATTTTTATGAATTGCGGCTATGATCTGTGACTTGTTGGCCACCCCAGGTATATTCAATTTTACAACAGAAAATCTAAATTTATTTGAACAGATGTTCATGTTCCAGATACCTGTTAAACAGGTAATAAAATTTCTTGTAATTAATAATTATATTAACTTTTTTGAATTTAATTTGTTTATTTGTCAAAATCTAGAAAATATCAAGTTTTGATTTCTCTCGAAATTTCAAGATCTTGGGGAGATAGATTTTGTGTATGTTGATGTGAAACCAGCTTTAATTTTGTATTTTGTTAATTTTAAAATTTTATTGAAAATACGCCGTGTCGGCGTTTTAGGGAATTTTGGATAAAGAGGTCATTATAAAAAGTTCTGTTTGTTCAGCTTTATTTTCAGGATGAAACCGTGGTTTTGTAAGCTTTGATGAAAAATTACAGTTTAAAAGGAAATAAATTGGAAAATTATTTTTAAAGTTGGTTTTATTATAGTAGGAAATAGTTGGTAATCAAATTTAAGCATTGAAGTTTTGGAAAAGTTAATTAATTAAATCGAAATTTTGATTGGGTGATAACCAAGTATCATTTATGTTTGGACAGTCATTTTGAATTTTGAAATTTTGAAAGTTAGATGATTTCTGGGATTTTTATTCAATATATAACCAGGACAGATTGTGCAGTATAAGACTTCGAGGACGATACCAAAAGATAACTATAATAAACATACATGCACCATCGGAGGAAAAGACAATTGAAGAAAAGGAAGCATACTATGACAGATTAAGAGAGGTTTACCAAAAAATTCCGAGATATGATCTAAAAATTATCATTGGAGACTGCAACGCGAAAGTAGGAAGAGAGGAAGAATATGGATCGACAATAGGAACATATAGCAAGCATGTCGAAAGTAATGAGAATGGACAACTGTTAATTGGCTTTGCAACAGAGAGAAATTTGAAAATTGTAAGCACCGACTACCAACGAAAAGATATATATAAGGGAACGTGGACATCACCCGATGGTAAAACGGTGAATCAAATAGATCATGTGTTAATAGAAGATAAACATAAGAAAATGATAACTAACGTCAGAAGTTATAGAGGAGCAGAAGCCAATTCAGATCATTACCTGGTCAAGGTAATGTTTAGACAGCTAATACCAGAACAATATCAAGAAACCCAAGAAAGAATGGAAAGATATGATATCGAAAAACTGAAGAATGAAGACAATAGAGATAAATATGCAAAGGAGATAGAAAGACATCTACAGACAGGAGAAAAGGAAATAGAAGAAGGATGGGAAATAATGAAGAATGCTATAAAGAAATCATCAGATCAAATCTTGGGAAAGTATAAGAGAGGCAAAAGAAAAGATTGGTACAACGATGAATGCAAGATAGCAGTATCAGAAAGAAAGCGAGCAAGAATAGAAATGATAAGTAAAGGTACAGAAGAAGCAAAGGCAGAACTTAGAAATAAAAGAAGTAGGGCTAAACGAGTATGTAGAATAGCGAAGAGAAGGGCAGAAGAAGAGGAAATGAAGAAGTTGGAGAAGAGCTATAGAGCAAAGGAAATAAGAAGGTTTTACCAACAAATAAGGACTAAAAAACAAGGTCAACAATCAAGAGAGGTGTTTTGTAGAAGTAAAGATGGAAACTTGTGCATGGATGAAAATAGAAGTCTCGAGAGATGGGCAGAATATTTTGAAGACATACTGAACGAGCGGGAAGAAGTCAACTACGGACTAGAATTAGATGTCATTCCTGCAATGAACCATAAAGAAACGGAGAAAATAACGCCGCCAACAGAGGAAGAAATAGAAAACATAATAAAAAAGATGAAGAATAACAAAAGTCCAGGTGAGGAGGGCATCCAGGCGGAAATGATTAAATATGGAGGTGAGCGGATTAAAAAAGAGGTATATAGATTGATTAGTAAAATATGGAATGATGAAAAGATGCCAAAAGAATGGTCGCAAGCGATGATTTGCTCAATTTTTAAAAAGGGGGATAGAACAAGATGTGAGAACTACCGAGGCATAGCTCTGTTAAATGTGATCTACAAGGTATTGGCAAATCTCATAAAAGAGAGGATGCAAAAATACATAGAGAAAATTGTAGGGGAGTACCAATGTGGTTTTAGACCTAATCGATCGGTGATTGACCAGATATTCACTCTTAGGCAGGTGCAGGAGAAGTGCTATGAGCACAACATAGTGATACATGCGGCATTTGTTGATTACAAGCAGGCTTACGACTCCATTGATAGAGAAAAATTGTATGGGGTGATGGAAGAATTGGGAATACCTAGAAAACTGATAAGATTGATCAAAATGACTCTTACAGATACAGAGAATAAGGTTGCGGTAAATGCTAAATTATCAAAGAAATTTAAAGTGAATAGAGGGCTGCGACAGGGGGATCCCTTATCAGCAATGCTTTTCATAGTTGCAGTGGAGTGGATAATAAGACGAGCCGGGATTCTACGTGAAGAAACGCTATACAATAGAGGACATCAAGAGATAGCATACGCAGATGACATAACGGTACTGGCGAGATCTGTTAGGAGCTTAAAAGATGTTATGTTACAACTAGAAACAATGGCTAAAATACTGGGCTTGAAAATCAACGAGAATAAGACCAAGTATATGAGGATGGGAGAAAAAGGTGAAGTCGAACTGGGAACTTGTTTTAGAATGGAAACAGAGAATGGGGAGCAATATAGTTTTGAAGAAGTGGACAAGTTTTGTTTCCTGGGGACGGTGGTGACACGAAATAATGATTCCAGTAAAGAGATTAACACCAGGATAGCAGCTGGAAACAGAAGCTTGGGTTCTCTGATGTCAGTGATAAAAAACAAAAGCGTATCACGAAAAAGTAAAGTGAGGATATATAAAACAGTTATACGACCGGTGGTAACTTATGCTACTGAGACATGGACAATGAGTGGAAGAGATAGAGAAAACTTGGAGATATGGGAACGAAAGGTTCTAAGAATTATTTACGGAGGTAAGAAAGTGTGGAAGACGAATGGAAAAGAAGAACCAACGCAGAGATTTATGAGTTGTTTGATGAACTTCAAATAACGGATGTTGCCCGATCCCAAAGAATTCGATGGTTAGGACACGTACTACGGCTTCAGGAAACCAGAAGTACAAGAAAAGTAATGGAAGGAAGACTTTTGGACACAAGAAAAAGAGGTCGACCAAAAAACAGATGGCAGGATGCGGTAGAATCGGACTTGAGACTGATGGGAGTTAATGGATGGAAAGAGAAGGCACAAAGTAGACAACAATGGAGAAGAGTGGTGCAACAAGCCTTGGGCCTTCATGGCCTGTCGAGCTAATTTTATTATTATTATTATATAACCAGTACATTTCATATTTTAATCATTGTCATACTGTAAACTTAAATTTATTGCTTTAAGTGTTAAATTGGTTACTGGACATAAGCCTGACAGCTTAAACTCAATTTTGCAGTTTCGATATTTCTGAAATTTATTTAGAAAAAAAAGAAAATATAAAGAAAGAATGAAAAAGAACATATGATTATTTTGTAATTTTTCGAATTTGTATTTTGTTCGAAGTTGGAATTCCGGAATCCATTAATTAGAATTTAGTTTCAGGTGATTTATTATTATTCTCTGTCAAATGTGGGCAAATTCCTTGACAATATACGACCAGATATTAATATATGCTCTAACCTACTAGCATTATACCAACAGAACTTCCTCATATTTAGCTCATAACTCGCATCAAATAGCTTCATGAACTTGGAAATACAAAAATAATTATTACTGTTAATTATTTTTTTATTGAAATAATACCACTGGTAACACACGAAAAAGTTTCAGTTTGATTAAATTGTATGCTTGATATAATTTATATCAACCACCTCTGTTCATGAAAAATTTCAACAACAATAAAAATTGAGAACTTTTAACGAGAAATATGCAAAAACGTGGAAATAAAAAACTTTGATATAATAAATTATACGCTAATTGAGCTTAATTAAAATTTGAAACGGTAAAATGTTTACTTATCCAGAAGATTTTTGTATTTTTTCAGTTTCAAACTACCGCTAACGTTGTTTTAACAACCCCGACTTTAATCGGGCTATAATGAAGTTACAACGTCAAGAACTATATGTATAGCATAAAGTTTTTTAATTTAATTAAATTGTAAAGATAGTGTTTCGCCTATAAAAATATAATACACCAACTGGACCATCTTTTTTCTGAAAATTGTAATCTTTCAGCTCTTCTTATATTAGAGAAGGTTGAGATACAGGTATCGAATAATGTAATTGGATTTGTTTTCAAATATTACTTTATCTTCGACCAATGCGTAAGCATGGCGTTTTTTCAATCACGATGATATCCATAAAGGTTTTTATGAAAATTTTGGAGGTAGGTGCCTATATCCTCACTGATGAAATGTTGCTACATAATATTGAGAAGAGAAGAGAAAGAACTTAAGAAAACTTATTTATTTTAAAGCGGTTACTTTACCGTAACTACGCAGTAAATCCAGCGTTTATATAAATAGAGAAATCATTTCCTTTAAAGTGCTGAATTTATTCTTCACATTTCATTTACCATTTGAAACGTTTTAAAGAAAAATGACTCTGAAATTTAATCTCAAAAAGTATACGATCACTTGGTATTTCAATAAACCTTTAATTAAAGAAAAACAAAAAATACTTTTCAACAGTGATATTGCAGAAGTTACCAACTTTTATGCCGAATTTTAGTTATCTAATTGGATTAGTGATTTGGGTATAAAACAGAACTTTTTAAATTGACGATGTATCTTTTGATTTGTGATAACCCTCAGGACAATAAAAAAAAGTTGGTACTTTTATATTTAAGTTGGCAATGCCAATAAAACTAACATTAAGTAAAGATTGCAAAATAATCCTTCTAAATGGAAAGCTCTAATCTTATTTGATTTAAAAATTATGAGGATAAAATTTGAACCAAGCTTAGATTTTTAAAATTGATTAAAAAATAAAAAAATATTTAAAAAACATAATAGCTTATTTTCATTTGGTTGTTAATTTGAAAATTTAAAAACAAAATAAATGTAATCTTCTATTCATCATTTTTTAGTCTTATAGGGTTTGCCTTCTGGTACAGCACAAGAAAACTGCTAAAATTCTCCAGAATAAATTGAACTTAACGATCGGTATCGGAATAGAATCAATCACTGTATCTTCTGTAAGCGATTCGGTCAAGCTTACATTTCAATGCGCATACATCCGCTTTCACTTGTATTATATGTAGATATATTTTAAGTTTATTTACACCATTACACCAATAAGAATTAAATTTACTGAGAAAATATTTTATATATTTCCACAGCGTTTTGATATCTTAAAAAAATAGTAGAAATAAAAAAGGTGAAATTTCAAAAAACTTAAGTGAGTAGAAAAACCAGCTGAGAAAATCCTATTACCGAGAAGTCATTGGTTATTTAGAAACGGCTAGCTTAACGTTTAAAGAAATCTGCTATCCTCGAGACTTCCTTAATCAATATTTAAGGATTCGAAGTTAAACCGTCGATGTACTGAGCGATTATTGGAGTTGCTATCTCTTTTCGAATATACAAATAATGTAGCTACAGACTAAATTTCGATTTAAAAAAATTCGGGAAATCCCATGCGATTAAAAATATGCGTAAAATTTATGAAACTAATTTAAAACGTGTCAACACTTTGTTAATATTTTATAAAACATAGAAGTAACAACATTAATCATTTCGTTATGAAAGCTTCTCAATTAAACTCAACCCTTAATAAAGTGTTGAATAAAATTGCTAAATTCAAACAAACCCTTAATTCTAAATTATATTACAATACTTATAATAACGTCAAATTTTGAATAAAACGACGAGGGAATGTCTTTAAAGAGGGTTAATGACTTCAAATTGAATCTGAAAATTATAAAATACAATTTAGCGTGAAATATACATCTCAAAATTTGAATAGATTAGTTAGTGTCTCGAATGTAGACGAATTTTATATTTAGTTTTATTAATTAAAATTAATGAGTATAGCAATAATAGACAACTCAAAGTGATAATTATAATTATTAACATCATAGGAAAATTTAATAATATTTTATGACAATTGGAGAATAGTTATAGTTGTAATTATCTGTGCATGGCAGAGCCAAACCAGTCGGTCAACTGATTTACATAATATTCCATATTCGGTCACGTTCTGTATAACATGAAAATTAATATTTCGTGGTTGGTCCTTACAGGAAAAAATAAAGGAAAATTTGTTTAATTTAATTATTTTTTAATTTAAAATTTATAGTCAGTGGGGATGCATCTAATAGATTCTACCTAGAGGTAATTAAATTTCCAGTGAATAGAAAATTATGAAGAAACAAAAACGACTCTAATAATTATGAAAGAAGTTAAGCATATTTTAAAGAATAAGACGAAATTTTCGTAGCATCAGCTTACTGTATTTTAATTAAAAATGAAATTGACTTGAAGTTTTAATTAAAAGGTGTTTTTTTCATAAAAGGTATTTTTTTGTTAACAATTTCGATTAGAATTTCAAAATAATTTTGTTTCATGTGAGATGTGGGTGTATAATTTTGAAATTTAATGTAAAATAGTTAATTCAGTAAAGTTATTTTTGTAAAATTTTCCTATAGGGCATTTTAGTTCGGTTTAGTAAACTTCCATTTTTGTTTTTCGGTTATAACAAAATTTTATTATTTTGTCTGAGAATATATTACAAGTATACAAGAAATTAGTTAAAAAATCCATAAAAACTCTATAAAATTTATTTAAATAGACTCTTTATTGCCATAATAAAATAATTTCGTTATATCAGACCTCTAATCTTCTGTTGGGAAATGGTTTCCTCAGTTCTATGTTTGAAGTATAAATAACCACAAATTTAACATTTAATCACTTCATTAACAGGTGGGTAATCTCTAAATTTTATTTTTCGAAAGATTAGGTATACCTACTTAATTTACTCATTATTTTGTCTCTTAATTATGACATTCTTGGAACTTTTCTTTCATGAATTCATAGCGTGTTTCGGAAGCTGACCTAGCTAAGCTTGTTTTGTACAAATAAAATTAACTCGAGAGAGTTTAAGGATATATTTTGGTACGTGAGAAATTTAAAAGTACATGTACAATAAATTCGTTTTCCGAAATATTAGTGAACTGTTTGCATCCGGATTATTTAATAATTTTAATGCAGGGAATGTTTAGGAAGGGAATATAATTATTGCGAACCTATACAGATATTTCAGCAATGTATGACAATAGGGTGGAATGGAGTAATCTTTATTTAAATATCTAAAGGACCCCGCACCATTTTTATGGGAAAATGTCTTTCTGTAGATTTGGATGATTTTGGATATGGTGTACTTCTCATCATTCTGAACAAATATCTCAATGGGCACAACTTGATATTATGGGCAGTTTCCGAGTTATAAGTTCTAAAAGCTCTAGATTTAACATGACAAATTTACCATTGCTAGTAGAAATTGCAAGTAAAGGTCAGAATGTAATAATTATTTGTAAATATAGCGAATTTATTATTTTATTATTATTATGTAGGTATAAAAGTTAAAATTTTTTCACATGTTCAATCATCATGATATATAAAATCCCAGCACGCTGCTGTTGCTCCTGCTACAGCGTGCCATTTTTTTGTTCGAAAAAAAGCACTATGATTTCCCTTACGTTTGCTTGAAAATTCAAATTTCCTAATTTTTCCTGGCAAAATTTGAAAAATTATAAGTTCCCTATCTGCGTCAAGTATTCTAAAAGAGTGAAATCCTGCTATATGTACTGGAGGGTGTTCCACACCACCCAGACCCCCCGGTTTACAATTTTACCAACCAAAAAATATATTACACAAACTGAGATTAGGACTAATCGGGAAATTTGAATTTTTTAGTAAAAATGATGGAAAGTTGACTAGAAAAAATTAAAACTTGGAAAGCATATTATTATTTAATTAACTTACACCTCATGGAGTTAGCAGAAACTTTCTGTTACTTTGAAAGTTAATTATAAAAATATAAAGTCAAAATTGTAAACCGGGGGGTGTGGAACACCTTCCAGTACATATTGCAGGATTTTCATTCTTTAAAGAATACTTGGAGAAGATAGCGAATTTATAATTTTACTTACTTTGCCAGGAAAAACCGAGAAATTAACAAATAATGTAATTTAAATTAAATCTAAAAGTGAAGAAAACTGAAATTGGATTAGAATCTACTTTGTTTATCTACTTTTGCTGAAACAAAAGTACTTCATGTTAAAAATTCCGATAAAAGATATTTACATTTTAATTTAATGTTAAATTAGTAGATAAACTAAAGAGGTTCGATCCCACTTTATTATAAGTTTACTTCGAGATTTTATCTAACCCAATTTGTTTATCTGAAACAATATCCTGTTATATAAAATCCCAGAACGCTGCTGCTGCTCATGCTACAGCGTGTCATTTTTTGGTGAAAAAAAATACTCTGATGTCCTTTACTTTTGCTTAAAAATTCAAATTTCCCGATTTGTCATGGCGAAATTTGTAAAAATATAAATTCCTTATCTTCTTATATTAGGACTAACCGGGAAATTTGAATTTTAAGTAAAAATGAAGGAAATTTAACCTTCGCATAGAAAAAATTAAAATTTGGAAAGCATATTTATGCTCATGGAGTTTAGCAGCAACTTTGAAAGTTAATTATAAAAATAATATAAAAATATGAAACCAAAATTTTAAACCGAGGGGTCTGGAACACCCTTCAGTACATATCGCAGGATTTCCATTCTTTTAGAATGCTTGGAAAAGATGGGGAATTTATAATTTTACAAATGTTTCGATATGTACTGGAGGGTGTTCCACACCCCCCAGACCCCCGGGTTTAAAAGTTTACCAACCGAAAAATATATTAAAGTAAAGTAAGTAAAGTAAAAATATATTAACACTAACGGGGAAATTTGAGTTTTTAAGCAAAAATGAAGGAAATTTAACCTTCGAGTAGGAAAGCATATTTATTTAATTACCTTAACTGCTCATGAAGTTTAGCAGTAACTTTCTGTGTTACTTTTAAAGTTAATTATAAAAATAATATAAAGATACAACGTCAAAATTGTAAACCGGGGGGTCAGGGGGTAAATAAAATTCCTATTCTTCTAAAATTCCTACAGAAGACAGAAGAATTATACAAATTTCGTTAGAGAAAGCTGGGAAATTTTATGTTTTTGAGCAAAACCGGGGGGTCTGGGAGGTGTGGAACACCATCCAGTACATATCACAGGATTTCCATTCTTTTAGAATACTTGGAGAAGATGGGGAATTTATAATTTTATAAATGTTTCCAAGAGTGGAAATTCTTCGATATGCACTGGAGGGTGTTCAACACCCCCCAGACCCCCGGTTTACAAATTTACCAACCAAAAAATATATTACACAAACTAAGATTAGGACTAATCGGGAAATTTGAATTTTTTAGTAAAAATGAGGGAAATTTGACTAGAAAAAACTAAAACTTGGAAATCATTAATATTATTTAATTACCTGAGACCTCATGGAGTTTAGCAGAAACTTTCTGTGTTACTTTGAAAGTTAATTATAAAAATATAAAGTCAAAGTTGTAAACCGGGGGGTCTGGGGGGTGTGGAACACCCTCCAGTACATCTCGCAGGATTTCCATTCTTTTAGAATACTTGGAGAAGATGGGGAATTTATAATTTTACAAATGTTTCCGAGAGTGGAAATTCTTCGATATGCACTGGAGGGTATTCCACGCCCCCCAAACCCCCCGGTTTAAAAATTTACCAACCAAAAAATATATTACACAAACTAAGATTAGGACTAATCGGGAAATTTGAATTTTTTAGTAAAAATGAGGGAAATTTGACTAGAAAAAACTAAAACTTGGAAATCATTAATATTATTTAATTACCTGAGACCTCATGGAGTTTAGCAGAAACTTTCTGTGTTACTTTGAAAGTTAATTATAAAAATATAAAGTCAAAGTTGTAAACCGGGGGGTCTGGGGGGTGTGGAACACCCTCCAGTACATATCGCAGGATTTCCATTCTTTTAGAATACTTGGAGAAGATGGGGAATTTATAATTTTACAAATGTTTCCGAGAGTGGAAATTCTTCGATATGCACTGGAGGGTGTTCCACAACCTCCAGACCCCCCGGTTTACAAATTTACCAACCAAAAAATATATTACACAAACTAAGATTAGGACTAACCGGGAAATTTGAATTTTTAAGTAAAAATGACGGAAATTTGACTAGAAAAAATTAAAACTTGGAAATCATTATTATTATTTAATTACCTTAGACCTCATGGAGTTTAGCAGCAACTTTCTGTGTTACCTTAAAAGTTAATTATAAATATATAAAGTCGAAATTGTAAAGGGGTTGTCCTTTAATCACGTGAGGTTCTAACAGGGGGGGAGGGGGTTCGAATAACATCACGATTGATCACGATGGGGCGATGGGGGGGGGGGGGATGCTGTGATAATCACGTGTATATTTTCTTGCTACCACGTGAAATATCGAGCGAGCAAATTTGTGCCTAAAAAGCAACATAACAACAATATTTAGCTCTCAGCTGGCTTCCGGCACTGGACCTTGTGACGCCACTTGTCGTCCCGCTGCCCGCACCCTTCTATCGCGCCGTCTCTACTTGAAAAAATTTTTCAAAAAAAAATACACGTGATGTTGGGTAGGGGGGGTAGGGGTAGCCTAAAACCTCACGACGTATCACCAAAGGGGAGGGGGAGGGGGGTAAAAAAATGGCATAAAAACCTCATGTGATTAAAGGACGGCTCCAAACCGGGGTTGTGGGGGGTGTGGAACACCCTCCAGTACATATCGCTGGATTTCCATTCTGTTAGAATACTTGGAGAAGATGGGGAATTTATAATTTTACAAATGTTTCCAAGAGTGGAAATTCTTCGATATGCACTGGAGGGTGTTCCACACCCCCCAGACCCCCCGGTTTACAATTTTACCAACCAAAAAAATATTACACAAACTAAGATTAGGACTAACCGGGAAATTTGAGGGTGGAACACCCTCCAGTACATATCGCAGGATTTCCATTCTTTTAGAATACTTGGAGAAGATTGGGAATTTATAATTTTACAAATGTTTCCAAGAGTGGAAATTCTTCGATATGTACTGGAGGGTGTTCCACACCACCCAGACCCTCCGGTTTAGAAGTTTACCAACCGAAAAATATATTAAACTAACCAAGATTAACATTAACGGGGAAATTTGAGATTTTAATGAAAAATGAAGGAAATTTAACCTTCGGCCAGATAAAATTAAAACTAGGAAAGCATATTTATTTACCAGTTTAGCAGTAACTTTCTGGTTTACTTTTAAAGTTAATTATAAAAATAATATAAAATTATAAAGTCAAAATTGTAAACCGGGGGGTGTGGAACACCTTCCAGTACATATTGCAGGATTTTCATTCTTTAAAGAATACTTGGAGAAGATAGCGAATTTATAATTTTACTTACTTTGCCAGGAAAAACCGAGAAATTAACAAATAATGTAATTTAAATTAAATCTAAAAGTGAAGAAAACTGAAATTGGATTAGAATCTACTTTGTTTATCTACTTTTGCTGAAACAAAAGTACTTCATGTTAAAAATTCCGATAAAAGATATTTACATTTTAATTTAATGTTAAATTAGTAGATAAACTAAAGAGGTTCGATCCCACTTTATTATAAGTTTACTTCGAGATTTTATCTAACCCAATTTGTTTATCTGAAACAATATCCTGTTATATAAAATCCCAGAACGCTGCTGCTGCTCATGCTACAGCGTGTCATTTTTTGGTGAAAAAAAATACTCTGATGTCCTTTACTTTTGCTTAAAAATTCAAATTTCCCGATTTGTCATGGCGAAATTTGTAAAAATATAAATTCCTTATCTTCTTATATTAGGACTAACCGGGAAATTTGAATTTTAAGTAAAAATGAAGGAAATTTAACCTTCGCATAGAAAAAATTAAAATTTGGAAAGCATATTTATGCTCATGGAGTTTAGCAGCAACTTTGAAAGTTAATTATAAAAATAATATAAAAATATGAAACCAAAATTTTAAACCGAGGGGTCTGGAACACCCTTCAGTACATATCGCAGGATTTCCATTCTTTTAGAATGCTTGGAAAAGATGGGGAATTTATAATTTTACAAATGTTTCGATATGTACTGGAGGGTGTTCCACACCCCCCAGACCCCCGGGTTTAAAAGTTTACCAACCGAAAAATATATTAAAGTAAAGTAAGTAAAGTAAAAATATATTAACACTAACGGGGAAATTTGAGTTTTTAAGCAAAAATGAAGGAAATTTAACCTTCGAGTAGGAAAGCATATTTATTTAATTACCTTAACTGCTCATGAAGTTTAGCAGTAACTTTCTGTGTTACTTTTAAAGTTAATTATAAAAATAATATAAAGATACAACGTCAAAATTGTAAACCGGGGGGTCAGGGGGTAAATAAAATTCCTATTCTTCTAAAATTCCTACAGAAGACAGAAGAATTATACAAATTTCGTTAGAGAAAGCTGGGAAATTTTATGTTTTTGAGCAAAACCGGGGGGTCTGGGAGGTGTGGAACACCCTCCAGTACATATCACAGGATTTCCATTCTTTTAGAATACTTGGAGAAGATGGGGAATTTATAATTTTATAAATGTTTCCAAGAGTGGAAATTCTTCGATATGCACTGGAGGGTGTTCAACACCCCCCAGACCCCCGGTTTACAAATTTACCAACCAAAAAATATATTACACAAACTAAGATTAGGACTAATCGGGAAATT
Source organism: Cantharis nigra (assembly GCA_958510845.1). Lineage (NCBI taxonomy): Eukaryota > Metazoa > Arthropoda > Insecta > Coleoptera > Cantharidae > Cantharis > Cantharis nigra. The sequence goes on along the minus strand of OY294030.1, from coordinate 42,517,352 downwards.
TGAATTTTTTAGTAAAAATGAGGGAAATTTGACTAGAAAAAACTAAAACTTGGAAATCATTAATATTATTTAATTACCTGAGACCTCATGGAGTTTAGCAGAAACTTTCTGTGTTACTTTGAAAGTTAATTATAAAAATATAAAGTCAAAGTTGTAAACCGGGGGGTCTGGGGGGTGTGGAACACCCTCCAGTACATCTCGCAGGATTTCCATTCTTTTAGAATACTTGGAGAAGATGGGGAATTTATAATTTTACAAATGTTTCCGAGAGTGGAAATTCTTCGATATGCACTGGAGGGTATTCCACGCCCCCCAAACCCCCCGGTTTAAAAATTTACCAACCAAAAAATATATTACACAAACTAAGATTAGGACTAATCGGGAAATTTGAATTTTTTAGTAAAAATGAGGGAAATTTGACTAGAAAAAACTAAAACTTGGAAATCATTAATATTATTTAATTACCTGAGACCTCATGGAGTTTAGCAGAAACTTTCTGTGTTACTTTGAAAGTTAATTATAAAAATATAAAGTCAAAGTTGTAAACCGGGGGGTCTGGGGGGTGTGGAACACCCTCCAGTACATATCGCAGGATTTCCATTCTTTTAGAATACTTGGAGAAGATGGGGAATTTATAATTTTACAAATGTTTCCGAGAGTGGAAATTCTTCGATATGCACTGGAGGGTGTTCCACAACCTCCAGACCCCCCGGTTTACAAATTTACCAACCAAAAAATATATTACACAAACTAAGATTAGGACTAACCGGGAAATTTGAATTTTTAAGTAAAAATGACGGAAATTTGACTAGAAAAAATTAAAACTTGGAAATCATTATTATTATTTAATTACCTTAGACCTCATGGAGTTTAGCAGCAACTTTCTGTGTTACCTTAAAAGTTAATTATAAATATATAAAGTCGAAATTGTAAAGGGGTTGTCCTTTAATCACGTGAGGTTCTAACAGGGGGGGAGGGGGTTCGAATAACATCACGATTGATCACGATGGGGCGATGGGGGGGGGGATGCTGTGATAATCACGTGTATATTTTCTTGCTACCACGTGAAATATCGAGCGAGCAAATTTGTGCCTAAAAAGCAACATAACAACAATATTTAGCTCTCAGCTGGCTTCCGGCACTGGACCTTGTGACGCCACTTGTCGTCCCGCTGCCCGCACCCTTCTATCTCGCCGTCTCTACTTGAAAAAATTTTTCAAAAAAAAATACACGTGATGTTGGGTAGGGGGGGTAGGGGTAGCCTAAAACCTCACGACGTATCACCAAAGGGGAGGGGGAGGGGGGTAAAAAAATGGCATAAAAACCTCATGTGATTAAAGGACGGCTCCAAACCGGGGTTGTGGGGGGTGTGGAACACCCTCCAGTACATATCGCTGGATTTCCATTCTGTTAGAATACTTGGAGAAGATGGGGAATTTATAATTTTACAAATGTTTCCAAGAGTGGAAATTCTTCGATATGCACTGGAGGGTGTTCCACACCCCCCAGACCCCCCGGTTTACAATTTTACCAACCAAAAAAATATTACACAAACTAAGATTAGGACTAACCGGGAAATTTGAGGGTGGAACACCCTCCAGTACATATCGCAGGATTTCCATTCTTTTAGAATACTTGGAGAAGATTGGGAATTTATAATTTTACAAATGTTTCCAAGAGTGGAAATTCTTCGATATGTACTGGAGGGTGTTCCACACCACCCAGACCCTCCGGTTTAGAAGTTTACCAACCGAAAAATATATTAAACTAACCAAGATTAACATTAACGGGGAAATTTGAGATTTTAATGAAAAATGAAGGAAATTTAACCTTCGGCCAGATAAAATTAAAACTAGGAAAGCATATTTATTTACCAGTTTAGCAGTAACTTTCTGGTTTACTTTTAAAGTTAATTATAAAAATAATATAAAATTATAAAGTCAAAATTGTAAACCGGGGGGCCAGGAGGTAAATAAAATTCCCACTCTTCTAAAATACCTACAGAAGATAGAAGAATTATACGAATTTCGTTAGAAAAAGCTGCGAAATTTTTTGTTTTTGAGCAAAAGTGAGGGAAATTAAGACGGTCGGCTAAAGAAAATTTGAATTTGAGAAACTTATTTATTTTTATACTATGAAAAAATTTTGAATTGCCTTTTAAATTTTTTGCGTTAATTCAAAAATATAGAAAAACGGGGAATCCCCCAGTAGCGGAAAACGAAATTAAATGTTTAAATATTATACCGCTAAAAAATCCGCATAAAAGAGATCCACCGTCTAACTGCCCATCTCAGGACGGACTTTTCAGCTAGTGTTAAATAAATCGATACCGTTTTGTATTGTTGTGTTATGTTTTATTTTATTGACACACACATACATCCGCAGCCATATTCGACTGGCGATCACACATATCGAGTCGAAAATTAATTTTTTTCTGTTAAATCTGGACCTTTTAGAACTTTTAACTCGGAAACTGCACATAACATCAAGTTTTACCCATTGGAACATTTGTTCAGAATGATGAGAAGTACAACATACCCAAATAACATCATAAGAATGGTGCGGGGTCCTTTCTAAAGGAGCAATGAAAACCAATGCTAAATTTAAATCAGTGCTAATTTAGAAAAAAAAAGGAAAAGTCGATTTTTCTGTTAACAATAAAATACTTCTAAGGAAGTTGAAAAATAATAGCAGCTATTACATTTTTATTAATTCAGTTTTTCGTGGTATACATGTGAATTGTACCAAAGGTAGAATAAAACTATACCCAAGACAGCTACAATTCTTATCCTAAAGAAAAGTGTGCTAAAATATCTACTTTCGTAAACATGAATGTGGCCTCAGATAATTTTCTGAAATTTATGAGTTATTTGGTGTAACACGGAATGTAAAGTTACGAGACTACCACAAAATATAAACTATTTAAATAAAATATTGCAATTTATTATCTATAACCATCACATCCTTTAAATTATTTTATTTATTTATAAGTTATTTTCTCATGGGCCTACCAAACCCTTTCCAATCTATTATTATGCAAGTTACACAAAAAAATACTTAGTCGTTCACTGGGTCGTAGTAGACACTTTCAATGCCCATTCAATGTATTTCAAAGGCACATTGGAAAGTTGTTGAAACTGAATGTGGTATCTAAAATTGTAATTGTTCGAATTCTAAAAAAAATTTGAATTTCAATTCAAATTTTTGATAACAATTTAATGATTAATGGTATAGGAGTAGGTCACCGAAATGATTTTTTATTAGTCCAATTACATTTTTTTAATTGACTTAGCCTTTTCATTAACAGGCCAGACTTATCTAAATATAACTCTTTGATCCGGGAAGCGATACTGCTCACTGAATGGCTAACAATATTCCATGTTGAACTGGTAAAGATAATTTTCCTTTTACTGTATTATCATATTTCACTAACTCGAGATAAATTAACTGCTCTGCCTACTGACTCCAAGAATTTCAAAGTGGCATTAGTAAATTTAACATAATCTAGCATTAGGTGGCATATTTCAACTGGAAACTTAATAAAGCATTGAAAATATGTCAAAACGTTACTGTGTAACATAAGTTACTACCGGGTATTATAATATTCCATATTTAAAAAAATTAAATGAAAAATACCCACCGCAACATTTCCACTGGAGCTTTTGATAAATGCAATTCAAATATTTGCCAACAGAAGTAAAAATTGTGTATGCCATTCAATAAAATGAAATTGTATGTCCACGTTTTTGCAGTTTCGGTTCACTATCCCCCCAGGTAAAGAAGAGCGATGAGGATAGCTGGACTAAACTAGCTGAGAGTAGTTCGCAACAGATATAATGTATATTGGAAAATATTAGGGAGGATTATATTCGAAGGGTAGAAAATAGCTAACACAAAAGAATTTTTTTATTAATCAGATTTACTTTTGCTGTTCTGTATTACTCTAAATAATTTTTTTGGAAGATTTTTCTAAATTCGAAAACTTGTTGAACCTACGTACTTGATCAAAAATAACCGACATTTATTATCATCTAAAACTCAATATTTAATGTAATTTACGGTTAGCTGGAGTATTAATACGAAATGATTGATGCTGATGTTAAGCCAATTTTACGATTATCGATGTATGCATTTTGATGAAAAATAATTAATTAACCAAACGGATTTGAATCAAATTTGCGTTTAATAATTTTATTTCGATTACCAAAGACATCTATGTAATAGTTGAGTTATTAATATTTTATATCTTTTAAAATTTGACGACAGTTTAAAATTCTTGCTTCGTCACTTAGAATTTCTATATTCAGCATCTAAATTTTTCATAAGTTTGTTACGAGCACTTGCTCGCATGAATATTACCGATAACACAGGGTATTCTTTATGTTTCGTTGTAATGAAACATTTATTGTTAGGGCTTTTAGTAAGTGCGTGCACCATTTTTGAAACATTATATCCATATTTTATATTCTTTTTTTAAAAAGAACACTTCCTTCTTCAACAAGTTGTTCTAGATTTCTAAACAGACACAATTTAAAATTTACACCAATGCAATTCCAAGTTTATCCTTCACATTGCAGTATTTTCTTTCTAACTTTCGAATTGAATATTTAATTACAAGTGAATTTTTTCCAAAAGTAATGTATTTATTTTGTTTCAGGAAAGCTGAAAAGCAGAGGAGTGAAGATCAAAATGGAATTCTACTTGAGATATGTGTTGCACTAAATTATTGCCGAGTTTAAAGGAAATGTTATATTTTGAAAAAATGAAGTAGCAATAGTTCACTTTAGTCATGAATAATAATTTAACTGTGACCGAATTACGCCTAACTACGCCTGATCCTTCAATGATAGATGTTAATGATACCTGCATACACGAATACGATGACGAACTGGATTGCTACCGATTTTTAATGAACGGAATCCTTCTGAGCAGTATTGGCCTGCTGGGAATCTTAGGAAATATAATTTCTATGATTATCTTGTCGAGGCCTCAAATGAAATCAAGCATAAACTACTTATTAATTGGTTTGGCAAGAGTTGATACAGTGTTAATAATAACCAGCATACTGTTATTTGGACTTCCTGGCATTTACCCTTACACGGGCTGCTTGTTTACTTACTTTTATGTCGTATATCCACATATTGTTCCGTATATTTATCCATTATCGTTAGCGACGCAAACTGCCTCTGCATACTTAACCCTCACCGTAACGTTGGAGCGATTTGTTGCTGTGTGCCATCCTCTTCGAGCTCGTTCTTTGTGCACATACGGTAGAGCTCGAGTATACGTAATAGCTATTATGGTATTTTCGGTTGTCTACAATCTACCAAAATTGTGGGAAGCTTCTGTTAAGACTCAGTGGCTTGAGCAAAGCAACATTACCATTTATTGCGTTAGGCCTACGGATTTCAGATTAAATAATATTTATGTGAATGTTTACGTACATTGGTGTTATCTAATTTTCATGTACGCCGTTCCATTTGGTTGCTTAGCTGTGCTCAATGCTGCAATTTATAGACAAGTAAGTTTGATTTCCATTTTTAATATAAATATAAAATTTATTCCCTATGTGGAATAATTGTAACGGTCTGGCAGCAAAGCCAAACTATAGGATTTTATGATATTAAAATATACACAAACATTTACAAAACAATATTTAAAATAATTGAATTTTGAATAAATTTGCATATTCTATACGTCTGAATGTAAACGTTAAGTAAACAAAACAAAGGCAAGGTCGTTACATTATTATAGAAGAAATTGTTAAGATGGAAATCTTGATTTCGTGTAATTTTCTTTTGAATCAATTGTAAATCGTCATAATATTACTTTTGTCCATTACACTTAATGGTATGGTTTCATTATTTTGAATTTCAATAATATTTTTAAATATTTAAACTTTAGACACTGGCTATCAATTTCAAGATACGAATGCTCTCAAATTGAGACTAAGAATAACCTACATTTTATATTCTCGTGCAGAGATATTATAATATATTTGATAAAACATTGATCAGTAGATTTCGATATGAATAAACGAGAACAAAGAGGAAACTCATTTAAAATGAGTTACATCTTAGTAGAATTTCATTTTAAACCTGCAGTTTCATAGTCATATCCGATGCTATAAGACTCATATCAGTTTGATTTTCTTGCCCATACTACGATTCTTTAATAAAATTTAAATTTAAAAGCTAAATTTATTGCTATTGTATCATTTTAATGACTTAATTTATATTTGTGCGATGCCCTGATGGTCGTTTACAGCTAGCCGAGTCTTATAGCAGATGCAGAGGGTGTAACTGTAATAATTTTAATAAAATTAAACTAAATTTATAATCAATTTAATTATTGTCGATTAGACCTATAAGCCGAAAGTAGGTTCTAAGAGTTTAATCAAATTAAATTTAATAAAAAGCTTTAGCTTAAAATAGGTATTTCGGAGAGTATTATAAAACGAAATTGAGAAATGCTAATAAGATACAGGGCCTATTTTTAGCTGAGTTGGGCCCTAAGCTTTAATAAATTTTCGGGCTCCTTATATTCCAGTGTAACTAATAGCATCGAAAGCCCAATTTTTGGGTTATTTTATCAGTATTTGATTTTTATTTTACGATTTTATGTTCTTTCTTTTTGAGCCCATCTGCCCATTGGACACGTGCCTAATGCGCCTAATGGTAAAAATGGCCCTGAGTTTAATTTAAGCCACACAAGCAATATTAATCATTGAGCTTCAATGTAGCTATTGGTTCATAGTCTTGCCTATTTTTTACTATTTTGGTAATTTTTTAGAAATAACTCTCCATAATCAGGGAATTTGCTTTGAAAAATTTAGTGGGAACCCTGGATGGTTGTACGGCCTTATAGCATTGAGGATATTTATTTCATTACTATGGAGTCGGTACCTTTTAATATTTGTTACTGAAACTAATACCTTAATTTGGATGCGCGAATAAAAAACAAGAAGTGCACTGGGGGGCAGATCCCCCGGATGCCACTTACATTTTGTGTCTAAACCAGTTTTGTAATAGCAGTTAACTAAAGCTTATCGAATTTTTAAAACAGATTTTATTAATTACCTACTATAGCAAACTAGATAATTAACACTAGGGTGTTCCACGCCCCCCAGACCCCCCGGATTGCCACTTACCTTTTGTGTCTAAACCAGTTTTGTAATAGCAGCTAAACTGAAGCTTATCGAATTTTTAAAACAGATTTTATAAATTACTATTGGGGCCGTCCATTAATTACGTAAAAGTTTTGGGGGAGGGGGGAGGTATCGGAAATCTTACGGACCCTTACGTGGGGGGAGGGGAAGGACCGACGTATTCCTTAAGTAAATTTTTTTAAATAAATTAGTTTTTTTTTACCTGGATATTAAGGGATTACCAATTATTTGTATTAACTTTTTTTATATAATTAATTAATAATATTTATTAACTTTTATTTACACACACATAAAATTTAATTTAAACTTTTGTATTTTTTATATAATAACAATATTATTGTAATTCATATTTTATAAATAATATAAGCGGCGGAGAGGAGGGCTGAACATTATTTTTGTTTAATAATCCTTACGTAAGATGTGACGGGGGGGAGGGGGGTTGCCAAAATCTTACGTGCCCTTATGTGAGGGGGGGGGGTTAAAAATTACAAAAATCGTCCTTACGTAATTAATGGACAGCCCCATAGCAAACTAGGTAATTAATTAAATCCGTCATTGCGAAAACAGCATAAGTCAGTATTTTTTCAAAATTGCTTTTTTTGTCGAAATTTGATCCTTGAGGGTAGTCACACATTATGTGTAAAAATTATGTTAGTAACATTACGCTAACTATCAAAACTGATAATGTTTACGACCGTTCATTGCAAAAGTCACTGACTTATGCGGTTTTTGCATTGAATCTTTGATGGCAAGATGCATTTTACTTACTTAGTTTATTGTTAATCTTGTGCGTTTTTGTGTATTTATGTTTTCAAAATTTGAATTCAAAACAATATTTTTCATTTTAATAAAATATTATTGTAAAATAACCGAGTTTTTAATCAACTTATTGAGCAATGAATCCCATTCCCTGCGAAAACAGCATAAGTCACAAAATGTAATTTGTCAATTTATATATTAATTTTTAAGTAACTAACAAATTAAAGGTATAAAAAGACAAATTAACAAAAAAAAACATTTAAAAATGTTGATGTATTTGTGTAAAACGGTTTTATTTGATTCCTGTAAAATTTTAATTCTGACTTATGCTGTTTTTGAAAGGACCGATTCAATTGTTAAAACTTCTAAATTTGGTTGTAAAGCTTTGTTGAGATTTAGTTAAGCTGCTGCTATAAAATTGTTTAGTGGCAATCTGAGGGGTCTGGGGGGTATAGAATACCCCCCAATGCACCTTTTGCTCTTTGTTCGCGCAGCAAAATTAATGCTAGGGATATTCTACGATCCGCGATGTTTAAAAAAATATTTACATTTAGTTATTTTTATTTAAATAAATATCTAATCAAATCTTTACTTTTCTGACCTTTTTGCGGCATTGGGCCCTAAGCACGTGCCTAATACGCCTAGTGGTAAAATAGGCCCTGATAGGATAAGAGTTTCAAAATAATATAATACTGCAATTTTAATATTTAAAATAGGCAAATAAAAATTTCCGGGGTTTGAAGATAAAAACGATTTTAAAAATAATATCAATTTCTTTCTTTGTTCTAGGTTCGCAAAGCAAATGCAGAGAGGCAGCGACTATCAAGATTACAACGACGCGAAATTGGATTAGCAACCATGCTGCTTGTTGTCGTCTTGGTATTTTTTATTTGCAATTTACTACCACTCGTTAACAACATCGTGGAATCTTTCAAAATCAGAACGGACGGTGCATTTACGGATCGCATGATAAAAACTAGTAACTTACTGGTTACCATAAATTCTAGTGTTAACTTTATTATTTATGTAATATTTGGAGAAAAATTTAAAAGGTTGTTTTTGAGGTTGTTCTGTAGTCACGGACTATTTTCTTCGGGTCGGGAGTCCCCCGATTTAGCTACTAACGACGATAGCTTTATTTCGAACGGAGAACGTCAAAGTTTACGTTTACATAGACAAAACACTAGTATTAGCCGAAACGGAAATTCTGTAAGGATGAACGGGTCAGGACGCAGTAGTGGTCGCGTGAGTGGTCCTTGTGTGTATTATCCAGCTAACAAAAAGAAGAACGAAATCAGCGCCGTTACGTTCACAACTCAAACCTCAATTTTAGGATCGGAATAAGATAAATTATTTTCACTCTCTTTGCTTGTATTTACAAAATATGTAAATCATTTCACACTAAAATTTCAATTGATATTATTTTTGAAAATTTTAAATATTTAATTTGATTTTAGAATAAATTACCTTTATCAATTCAAATTAATATTTTAAGACGATTTCCTCGTATATAGTATATTTGGTTTAAGAGTATTATTTACTTAAAATAAAATTTTTGTGGCAAAGGACTGCCAGTAGTGTAACTTTAAATTTAGATTATTTGAAGCGCCATCTACTATACACTTAAACCAAATGCACTATACGGTGGTATCTGAATATTTATTATATTCGTGTAACTGTTTGTTACGTGCTGTATTAAGAAATCAAGCGTTTGGACCAAATGTAATATTAATAATAAAAAAATGTGTTTTTTAATTGATTGAACAGCAATCGCGTGCTATATCAAAAATCATAATTCAAATTTAAATGTCTCCACAGGGTACTATTTCTTTACGATTGCAAAATTGTACAGTAAAATTAACTGTTTAATTCCTTAAAACGTTCTAGTCATTAAGAATTTAAATGCAACTGTTCAATTAGTCTTTAGAATTTAAAGTACGTGGGCTGTTCAAAGAATAATTTCAAACCTGAATAATTACGCATAAAATAATCGAACTGTGGTATTATGGAATATTAAATTAACTATAAAGTAGTGAGCAATTTACACTCTTAAAGTAGTGGTTTATGTAAAAATTACATGATTGTTCAAGTGACAAACCCGAGCAATACACTAAAGTCTTTTTTGAAATTATTTTTTGAACTATGTAATATTTTATAGACATAAGACTGTGTGCTACACAAACCCGTAATTAAAATATCTACTATACCTACAGTACATTATGAGCTTTTCATAATAATTATATTGACGTGTTAAATCTAAGTAAGTACATAGTTTTAAAAGTTTGTATAATTTTAATTATCAAACAATAAATTTATAAGACCTAATACGGGGAACGTATGCGCTCTTTTCTGTAAATATTTTCAAATTGTGAGATCTGTTCAGTTCCGGTGACGTAAATGTTTTTCTTAAATGTACAATATGATATTGTAAACAATATTTTTGTATGTTAATCGCTATCAATTGTATAGAACAAACCAAAATCTATAATTTTAAGTCCTAAGTACATTTTTTGCAAAATGTATGTAAATTACTTTATGATAAGTTTTAGCTTAGAGGGGTATTTCTACCTAAGTAAGATTTCTATAAAAACGACTGAATCTTGTTACAATGCAATTTGTTCAAACTACTTCCTATTATTTATAAGTTTAATTATTGAAAAAATAAACGCAATGCACCTAACCCTTGGCCTTATTATTAATTTCTTTTTAATTTTCAGATTTTCTATTCTTGTAAGATAAGGCTAACCACTCCCGATTGTAATAAATTGTCAATTATACCAAAAATATCAAAATCGGTCGGTGGGAAGTAATAAAATATTTAGCCGCACCTTCTCGATAAATTCGTAGATACCGAAAAGTAAAAATAGACCTGACCAAAAATTAATGATTGTTATTTAAATTTCTCAAATCTGCTATCTGAGCAATTTTCGAATTAAAAGCTTCCGTAGTTGCAACAACGAATAGTTTAATAAAAGATCTTACGGATAAAATAGTTTTAACAAAGAAAGAAACTTGACTAAAATTTCAAGAATCACGCAACAATGCTTAACAAATCTTTTGATTCCAGAAGCCAAGATTTTCGTCAAGATTATTGTAACGCTGAAAATTTTAGTAAGCTTACAGGGATTCAGCACACAACAATAACTTAGCTTACAATATTTTTATTTTGCATTATAATTCTTATAGTTTAGCAGAAAAACTAATGTTTTTAAAATTTAATTTTAAAATTCATTTAAAGCTCAAGCTGAAATTTATTATGTAAGCTCCATAAGCTGTTCGAATATGCTCTTCGTAGTCCATGTCGAAATTATGAAATTCGACATTCCAATTTCACATAAAATCCAAAGAAGCAAAATCAACATACGTCCTCTTGGGTAAGACTCTCGATATTCTGGAAAGTAATCTTTTAGTATAAATAAAATTTTAAAAGAATTTAATATTTGAATGGGTATAATCGTAAAACCAAGAAAAAAAAGCATACTATTATGACTTAGTGGACCTGAAAAACCCTTTAAACGTTTTTATTGTCTTATGAATTTAATAGATCGTAATGTAGAACTCCATTTTCATTTAAAATCCAACATGATGTTAAGAATTTTATAATTAAATCGTTTTACTCACAACAGATGTCATTAGAACTTCTCAAAAATATTGGAATACCTCAAACTGGCGTTCAATTGAAGAACCTAGTAAGTCAAATTATGAAACAATATTTTTGAAACTTAATTTTTGTAATTCTTTTTAATTAAAAAAATTTGATTCAATTAAAAATTTAATGAAAATCTGAGTACTGAAAAATATCAGTAGTTTCAGAAAACCGTCCGAATAATAATTATTATTACCAGGAGTCGAGCAGTTAGGCAATCCAAATAGCAGTAAATGAAATTTTACTTTGTATATTATTTTATTATTTCTCAATGAACTACTAAATATTTCATACAAATACGAAAGAAAACATCGCTTACAAAGTTATTTATTCATGATCACAACTTTGGTAAATCTAAATTTCAGTTTAAAAACAAAACAGGAAAATGTTTTACGTTTTGTTTTATACTTATTTCATGTTAAATCTAACTAAGAAATGCTGTTTATTTTTGTTTTTCTTCTTTCAATTTGAACTCGCTTAGAAAATAAGTTTGAAATAATTAAATATAAATCAATCTTAAAAATGAGTAAGAAAGTAGCATTATTTTATGAAAATCGAGCTGAGTTTTCTGAAAAAATTGATTTTTTGAAACCAATACAGGCAGGGCCTATTTTTAACTGAGTTGGGCCCTCGGCTTTAGCAAATTTTCGAGGCCCTTATATTCAAGTGTAACTAATAGCATCGTAGGCTCAATTTTTGGGTTATTTTATCAGTATTTGATTTTTATTTTACGATTTTATGTTCTTTCTTTTTGAGCCCATCAGCCCATTGGGGCCTACGCTCGTACCTAATGTGCCTAATGGTAAAATAGACCCTGAGTTTAATTTTAAGCAATAAAAACTGGTTCCGCTACCAAGCCACACAAGTAATATTAACAATTGAGCCTAAATGTAGCTGTTGGTATACCGGGGGGTCTGGGAATACCCCCCCCCCAGTGCACAGTTTACAGTTTAGAATCTGAAGTCTTGCATATTTTTACTATTTTGGTTCTTTTTTAGAAATAACTCTCCAGTCAGGGAATTCGCTTTAAAAAATTTAGTGGGAACCCTGGATGGTTGTACGGCCTTCTAGAATTGAGGATATTTATTTCATTACTATGGAGTCGGTACCTTTTAATATTTGTTACTAAAACTAATACCTTAATTCGGATGCGCGAATAAAAAACAAAAGATGCACTGGGGGGTGTTCCCCCCAGACCCCCCGGATTGCCACTTACATTTTGTGTCTAAACCAGTTTTGTAATAGCAGGTAAACTAAAGCTTATCGAATTTTTAAAACAGATTTTATTAATTACCTACTATAGCAAACTAGATAATTAACACTAGGGTGTTCTACACCTCCCAGACCCCCCGGATTGCCATTTACATTTTGTGTCTAAACCAGTTTTGTAATAGCAGGTAAACTAAAGCTTATCGAATTTTTAAAACAGATTTTATTAATTACCTACTATAGCAAACTAGATAATTAACACTAAGGTGTTCCACACCCCCCAGACCCCCCGGATTGCCACTTACATTTTGTGTCTAAACCAGTTTTGTAATAGCAGGTAAACTAAAGCTTATCGAATTTTTAAAACAGATTTTATTAATTACCTACTATAGCAAACTAGATAATTAACACTAGGGTATTCCACACCTCCCAGACCCCCCGGATTGCCACTTACATTTTGTGTCTAAACCAGTTTTGTAATAGCAGGTAAACTAAAGCTTATCGAATTTTTAAAACAGATTTTATTAATTACCTACTATAGCAAACTAGATAATAAACACTAGGGTGTCCAACACCCCCCATACCCCCCGGATTGCCATTTACATTTTGTGTCTAAACCAGTTTTGTAATAGCAGGTAAACTAAAGCTTATCGAATTTTTAAAACAGATTTTATTAATTACCTACTATAGCAAACTAGATAATAAACACTAGGGTGTCCAACACCCCCCATACCCCCCGGATTGCCACTTACATTTTGTGTCTAAACCAGTTTTGTAATAGCAGGTAAACTAAAGCTTATCGAATTTTTAAAACAGATTTTATTAACTACCTACTATAGCAAACTAGATAATTAACACTAGGGTGTCCAACATCCCCCATACCCCCCGGATTGCCACTTACATTTTGTGTCTAAACCAGTTTTGTAATAGCAGGTAAACTAAAGCTTATCGAATTTTTAAAACAGATTTTATTAATTACCTACTATAGCAAACTAGATAATTAACACTAGGGTGTTCCACACCTCCCAGACCCCCCGGATTGCCACTTACATTTTGTGTCTAAACCAGTTTTGTAATAGCAGGTAAACTAAAGCTTATCGAATTTTTAAAACAGATTTTATTAATTACCTACTATAGCAAACTAGATAATTAACACTAAGGTGTTCCACATCCCCCAGACCCCCGGATTGCCACTTACATTTTGTGTCTAAACCAATTATGTAATAGCAGCTAAACTGAAGCTAATCGAATTTTTAAAACAGATTTTAGAAATTTCTATAGTGGGATACGTATGGAATACCCCAAGTGCACCTTCAGCATATTGTTCGCGCAGCAAAATCAATGCTGGGGGTATTCTACGATTCCCATATACCGGAAAAAATTAAAAAGGAACTAGAAACTGACCTATTAATTTGTGCCAGCTCTCTACAAGCTCACAGAAAAAATCATACTATTAAGGGGGTATTCTATTCTAGAGGTATGATTTTCGGGCAGTTTTTGAAGCTCTGTACAAACGATACAAACCATATTTTTACTATCCATTTTTTTATCATTTATTTATTCATATTTTAAGATTACATAAAAAATTAACCAAAGAAAAAAACTCTAAATTTACAAAGTTATGAGCTGGCAAAGTTATATCTCAAGTTCTAATAAACCGATTTATTTAAAATTTGGTATGAATGTTTTTTAATAGATGCCGCTATAGCAGAAACTATGGAAAAGTAAAACAAAGATTTTTTCACAAAATGGCGGCCGTTTGAAGAAAAAAACATGTTTTTGCATGTTTTTCTAACAAATCCGAATTCTTTAAAAATAGTAAAATTTAAAATTTTGACTTATACGTAGTTCATGCGATAGAGGAATGTATCAAGAACGTTCACACCAAATTTCAAATAAATCGGTTTATTAGAACTTGAGATATCGTGCACGCCAGTTTTTTTGGACCTCCCACTTTGCCAGCTCATAACTTTGTGTATTTTGAGTTTCTTTTTCGGTTAATTTTTTATGTAATCTTAAATATCAATAAACAAATGATAAAAAAATGGATAGTTAAAATATTTTTGTTTCGTTTGTACAAAGCTTCAAAAACCGTCCGAAAATTAATGGATCTAGACTAGAATACCCCCTTAAGATCCGCTTTACAATAGTCGGATAAATATCAGTATAACTATATGATGAGATGTAAACAAGATGGCTTGAAGCGAAGAGTCTTTCAAGTGAGTATGTTTCAAAGTTTACGCACTTGGTAAAAATAGCTCTGAACTAGCGCAGGGAAGCTCCAATTTAAAAATTTTGGAATAATTCACAAATAGAATAGAGTGCACTGGGGAGTATTCCCCCAGACCCCCCGGTATACATTGTTTTGTGTTTTTAAAACATAAGTTTAATTTTAAGCACTAGAAAAACTGGTTCAGCTACCAAGCCCACAAGTAATTCTATATTTGCATGTCTCAGAAGTAGCTACCTTTAGTACAGTCAGTTTATGTTTAACTTCAAGCTGTTGTTGAACTTTTGAAGTTAAACGTATTTATTATTATAACTTAAAATATTATTATTAATAAAATATTAAATATGAATTGAGCTTCAATTGGTAAACCGATAACTGGTAAAAAAATTAATGCTAGGGATATTCTACGATCTCCAGGCCTCAAAACAATTCAGAAAAAGAAATCTGGCTTTTTTGCGGCAAAAGTTGCTATAAGTTTTTTTTTAATTTTTGCACCTTGGTCTGGTTAGCGCCCTAGGCAGCTGCCTAGTTTCCCTGGTGCCTAGCGCTGGCCACAATTAAAAATACCAGGCATTGTACATAAAAGGGTCAGAATTTTAATCTATTCCCAGGGCCTATTTTTAACTGAGTGGGGCCCTAGGCTTTAAAAAAGTTTTGAGTGCCCAATTTTTGAGTTATTTTATCAGTATTTGATTTTTATTTTACGATTTTATGTTTTCTTTTTTCGGGCCCTTCTGGCCATTGGGCCCTAGGCACGTGCCTAATATGCCAATTGTGTAGATGGGCGAATTACTATTTCATGGTTTTTGGTCCTTTTTTTAATTTTGAAATTTTTTAATATTGGAAAAATCTGATTTAACTATTTAGGTAGGTTCACGTCAAGCAAGGAAGAAAAATTGAAACTTTTCATTTTGAAAATTAGGGAGTGTAAACCTCATATATTATTTAAGCAATGCAATTGAATATTTTTAATAATCCAGTAAAAATAATGGAATTACTTTTTAGTATTTCTTTGTAATCGAAAATTCATTAGGGAATAATTTCCCTAAGGTATTAGGTAAAGCAAGTTGATATAAAATGTGAACTTTTCTTTCTATGTTTGACATTTCAAGATCACATTCAATTAATTTTGGTTCATCATTCTTAAATCGAATGTTGCTTTGGCAGCATCATAAAAGTTTTTATTGCGGTTTTGAAATATATTTTTTATAGAGAAATAATAATTTGGATTGTCGTTGCATATTTATTATTTTCTATATGATCATTGTTTATAAAATTTTATATACTGGAAATAGTGGCTTATTCGTTAGGTCATCTACGTATGAAAAAACATAAAAATTTAACACGTAAAATAATACAAAGCACACCCCAAGTGTAAATAGCATAATTAAATTTAATTGAATGAACAATTACAATTACATTTTGATACCGCAACAATTAATACAGCATAATAGAGAGCATTAATATTTAAAATCATCTATACAGGGTGTTCCGGTTTCAGGATCTATTTTATGATCTAATATTAAAGTTCTCAAAGTGTGTCTTTTTGTATATATTGCTATGTTTTCTTATTAACTTTATGATGCAATAGTCTGAACTTTAAATTGAAAATTATTCGTCCGAATTTTAAGTTGGAATAGTATAGTGCATGTTTCTTATCAAAATTGGAATACTTTCCATCTCTGGTGCTATGCCAATAAATAACGCATTATTTCGTTTACATAATCACATGTAATTACAAAAGCCCTACCTAGCTGATGTCTACAAAAAGTCTACATCCCCTTGCAGCTCGAGATTTTTGGGATTAATCCGTTATATTTCCATTATTTGGTTTTATTATATTATCAACTCCAAATTCCAAATCTGGAATTTCCGCTCCGAAACACAACAAGCCATGACCTAAATTTAAATATTCTTATTATTAGAAGAAATTTAACAATTCTTACTTAAACCTCCGATAATGTAATTTTTGATATAACAAATTTCAGAAAACTCAAGGATAAAGCGTTTATTTTTGAATGTTGTGGTGTAGTACGGTCGGTTTAATAAAAATAGGTGCGTGCTAACGAAAATAAAGCACAAGTTTCAGTCAACGTTAAGAACTGTGTGCTTATAATAAATTCAAGAAACTTAATTTAAACTAGGTTTAAATTACTTTTTCACACAATAATGGACGTCGAGGGTCAAAGCAATCCAAATAAAAAAGGAATGGGTTTAAGTGATTTAAAAACTCATGTTAAAGAGAAGGCAAATAATAGTAAGTTCAGTTTAGCTTTTCCAACATAATCTATTGGCGTAATAAAATTTTGTTTTGAATAAATTAGGTTGAAAAATATCTATACTAACGCTTTTACCTCCACATTTTTTATAACGCGGAATATCATCCATCTTTCAAATTATTTAAAAAAAAAATCTTATAAAATTTTGAAGAATAATGGTATAGGTATAACATAGGAAGAAAAACTTACGACCTGATTTTATAATTAAGTCGTAATTCATGATTGTTTGACTGTAATTCTTCCACTAAATTTTATTGCAAAATCAGCTCTAGTTCAATCAAAAACTAAGCAAGTTACTAGCATTTACATTACAGACAATAAACACGAACGTGTACGTTTTATGTATATCGTGAATTATTACAAAAACAGTAATTAATTATTTAATTAACTGTAACAATTCAGATATTATTTGAAGAAAGCTATAATTCTTGAATTAACGCATGAAATTTTAATTGTATAAACTAAATGTTTAAATGAATATAATTTATTGCATCCAGAAAGCATCAGTGAAAGTGATTGGATTTACGAAATAGTTTTATAACTTTTATCTCTAATAACACATCTGCTAACAGAATTATATAAATTCATTTACCCACATCAGTTACTAGCAAGTTTTAAGTGTCACGTAATAAAGCTCCTCTGCTGAATAATTAATATATGATTTATTTCAAACCCAAATTACTCCATGCGAACTTCTTAAAAAATATCTTCAGATCAAGCTTTAAGATTAGTAGACTTAACGTCGTGAAATCAAAATTTAATAGTTTTCCACCAGCTGAGGCGACTACGACAGGCTCTACTCTCATTTGAGGGCATACGCATTATAGCATGGGGATACATTTTAATATAAAAAGAAGTGTTTGCATAAGAAAAACACTAAAAGGAAAAGTTGTGTCTCAATAATAAGTAACGTGCTTGTTTCAAGTTTTTCCATTTGGCCGGTATTAAGTAAAAACTTCAGCGATGCTTTTTATACTCAAAATTCTACTTTGTAACAAAAATTTCCAATGGAGATATAATTAGTTGGTCTTAAAACTCAGAGTACAATTTAAAAAAATTATCTGGTTTAATTTAATATTTGTTCGTTTAAGCATTCAAAATTAATTCGTACTGGCGAGAAACCATTAATTAATAAATTAAAAATAAATTGCATTTCCTTATGTTTTAGCTACCGCAAGTGGAACGTTAATATTGTTTTTAATAGTTAATATTATTATGTTTTTGGTGGGAATAATAAAATTAAATGAATGTCCAATCAGAAGAATGGTGCCCGTATATCTTATAGTAGCAGGTAATAATAAATTATGGCTTCATAATAATAATCATTACGGCATTTGATTGATTTAAGGAACTGTTGGAATCTTATCAAAAGTACTTCCTTTCGTAAATCGCAAACTTGAGCTGAAATTAATCACCTATTTCTTATCGTTTTTATACATCTTCGAAATGCTCTGGATGGGAGCAGGTAAGCAATTCTATGAAATAATAATTAATTATTATCTAAGTTATCATATTCAGTTTATTTTTATACCTACTACTCATTTGGAATTTTATTTTTATTCAATCTTATTCCAACAATAATATTTTGATTTTCAATTTTGAGCCAACCTCATAATTTATTTTCTCGCCAGTTTTTTATTAGAATGATTTCATCTGTTCTGTAATAATTTTATTGGTTAATTTCAGGGTCCTATTGGGTGTACAGCATCTACAAACCAAATTTTGACGAAAGTCAAGTACTTTATTGCAGTAAAACTGCATATTTATTGGCATTTTGGCTGCTTACAATTAATTGGATTCTTTTCATTCTTGCAATAGTACTCATTTGCTGTGGTATGGCCTATGCAATGTTTTGTGTACAATAAGTAATAACTGAAGAAATTTGCGTAGCTTCTGCAACAGCAAAAATCAAAATTGTTGTTATTTTTACTTTAATTTTAATGTAAACTGCCTATATGTACATATTGTATAAATGCCATTTATTAATGTTAAAAAAAATCAAATATTCAAAGTATTTTTATATAAATTGCTAACTTCTCATTGGTCCGTTAGATTATTATTAAATCGAAAAACCTATATTGATATTGTGGTGAACTGAATTATTTGCTGATATTATTGGTAGTATAAACAGTAATACATGCATGTCAAATTAAAATCTGACAAAGCAACAAAGCAGTTCTTATAGAAATTTTTTCGAAAAATTGTTGCGATAAATTGTATGCTCTATATAACTATAATAATATTATGTATATACCTATACATTTTGTCATTTTGGTCCTCCAAGCATAGAATGATGGTTTCCGCGTGAACTGAAAAAGAAAATATTTTTCAAAGTATACATTATTAAAAATTCAGTATTTTAAAAATAATTTGATGTAGGTGTCCACCTTTTTCGCATGAATAAATTAAAGACAATAAAGGATGCAGAACTCGACAAGTTTCTAATGTTATTTTTTAATATAGGCAACAGTAAACTTTCAATTTTATTCAGAAATATTTGAAGCGAATGTTGAATAATATTTATACACGAAAAACATAGGGATACCATGAATGTTGATTTTATGATGTATCGTAAGACAAAAATTTAAAAAAAGTAAAATGGAAGAGGTGCAGTCAGGAAATAAGAGATTTTCGTCGCTGTTTTGGGAAATCTCATTTTTTTCGTAAGAAAAATAAAAAGAAATAATAAACCTGTGTGTTGCGGATTTTCCAGCGAAAACTTTTCGTAACTAAAACTAAATGTTCAGCATGCAAAAATTTAAAGTTTTTCGGCTCCATTCAAGCAGCTGTACCTGCTTTCCTGACTGAAAGCTTCTTTTTATGAAAAAAAGTGGAAACTACAGAATTTTAGTGCCGTCTACCATCGTTTTGCTTAACTTTTATTGCTTCCCATCACCGGCTGTAAAAGTTAATTAAAAGCAATAATATGGTTCCGGACGTTTGAGAAAAAATAGTTTTTGTTATTCAAGCAAAAGTCCTTTTTGCAGCCGTCAACTCGACAGATTCGCCACTTAAAAGTTTTTTATTTTTTATTGAAAAAACTATTTGGAATTGGGGATGAGGAATTTGCTCGATAATTAAATTATTCCTACTTCGATCATAGGTAAAATTTAGTAGTTCAATAAATTACAGGAATTACAGTGGTTTCCAGAGGTAATAAACGAAACCTTTTTAGGTGACGGCATTTTAACTGTTTTTCACAAACATTTTCAGTTTTTAAATGCTTTTATTTTTTATTTCTTTACTGTTTTCTGGTTTTCTACAAATAGCCCGGGAGAATTTTATGTAACTTTACTTAATTTATTTGATGAAATTTTCATATGGATTGGCTTAGATTTAAATAGATTAACAAAGGAATTACTAAGTAGTTCTATTTAAAATTCTAATTTCACTAGCCCAGTTGTCCGTAATCGTAAATGGGAAATCCGGAAACAAACACACACATCCGGTCAATGTAAATATAAAGGTAAAAGATAATATTTTTACAGCTATAATGTAAGTATATCCATTGTTGACAACTAATTACAATTATTTTTACTAAACATTATCTGTAGAAAATTATAGCTTCTTTAATTATTGCATTAACTGTTTATCTTGCAATGTATTCCCTTGTTTCCTGGATCTGAATGCGCACCCTTTCTGCACGCTTTCAAAAATTCGCACGGGTGAGAAACCATTTAAGCTGAATTGTCATTTGATTGGTTGATAATAATCAGACACATACTATGTTGTTTTATAGTAAATCCCTCACAATTCATTTGATTTTCTTATCAAAGAAATTCTTGGTCCCTACTTCTTAAAGCTTTCCGCACTGCGAGACCAGAATGCTCTTGGCTAGGATACTGCTTTAAACGGAATTTAAGAATTTCGGTAAAACTATTATTATTTATATAGCTGTAGAACAACATAATAATTTAGTTAATCAAATTCGACAGCAATAAATTCCACTGTTTAGCTATGAACAAAGCTTCTCAAAAATAGAACACTGATTATGTATATAGCTGCAATCTCAATTTTGGGATATGACCGGTTCACTTACCTACGTAATATTATGCTGTATAAAATGTATGCAAGGATACACAAAGCCGAATGACCAAATAATGCTGATCAAATGTAAAAAAAAGTATTTATTTAAGTAATAGGTACTTAGCATAGATTTTTAGATATAACTGAAACACAGGACAGCTTTTCCCAAATAAATCAGTTAAATTAGAATATATTTGATTGTGCAACAATTATTGATTTGAATAAACTTAAAAATGCAAAGAGCTACTAAATTATTTAATTTTATTGATTTTTATTTCAAAGCTATGCTTGCATGCTTGCACGCAGTTAAACTTTCTCATGAAAAACAATTAGAATACATTTAGTTAAAAATAATGCGTAGAACACAATACCTACCGAAAACTGAGTGTTATCAAGGTAACAAAGCAACATAGTACGCAACTATAAAAGTGTAAATAAAAATACCTAACATACATATTTTAATGTTGACCCAGTGACGGAATCTGTTAGCATCGCCATCCATCACTGCACACACGCCCAGTTTCCTACTATATAATTTGTTGTTATTTTCAAGTTGTCCCTGAGATTCGTTCACAAAAAGTGAAATTGTAAACACTACTCCTTCCGCAGTTTTATTAAAAATTGTGTAGTGCATCACATCGTTTGCATTTTTGAGCTTCGAAATGGATCCAGAAAGAGGAAAAGCAAATAGAACCGATATTTCCTTCGGTTCTATGAAAGATCGCATCAAGGAAAATGCTAACCATCGTAAGTATTTTTTTAACAAATATGTATACATTTTTCTCGTTTCCTGCTTTTACTTGGACAAATTATTAAAAATACAACTTCAAAAGTTTTTGAACTTTGAAATATTAAAATAAGACGTAAATGTTCCCAGTATTAATCTTTTTTATATTTATGTATAAATAATATATAAACATAAATATTCAAAAATACAAAACAAAAATGCCGACACAAAATATTTTGTGTTTGGTATCATACCATAATTAATGTATTATACAAGAGAATGACGATTGTTGAAACCCATTAACTTGAATATAATTATAATAAATTATTATTTTACATTAATTTAGCTACATTTAAAAGTAAATGGCACACATTTCTACTATACCGTCATTTACATTGTTAGACTGCACATTTTATATTTGATAAAATAAAACAAAGCTGGAAAGTTCTATTTACCTACATTTAAAATGATGATTGCTTCACTTAAGGACATCAAATTATTTATAATTATTTGAAATTATAGCCTACATCAATTACGCCATAGCCTTGATGTGTAGGTGATTTAAATTGACATAAAGTAAGTTTAATTTATAAGAATAAGCGCAATCAAATTACGTAAATGTGATATTTATAGATCCAAAATTTAATATTTTTTTATTTAATATTTAATATTTTATAAATATAAAATATAGAAATAAATATGAAAATTATTTTTTTAAATTTTTGCTTTAGGGTTTTACTGCTATTTAATTTTATATCTTTTGATGTACGAGAGGGGGCCAACTGGCATCATATTAAAAAATATATAAAATTATTAAAATAGTAAAATTGCAATTTTTTCATTGAATTTCACCTAAAAAAATTAAGCTCTGTTATTGGTAGATACTAGGAAGCAAAAAATTTCTAGTAATACCTACCATAAAATATTTGGAATTTTCTAATACACAGTAATACCTTTTTGCAATGTAACAAAGAGTATCTTGCGGTAAACCGATCGATTTTCTAAAATTATTAAAGCGACACAATTTACTGCTAGGCAGGAAGCTTAAGTTACAATAAATTTGTAACGAGATTATTGTATGAACTGACTACAAAAATTTGAAATGTGAAATTATGTTGATGGATCAAAAAAAAATTTTTTTAAATAATTTTTATTTTGCTTAGTCTGCCATTTATTTTATTGGTTTATAAATAAATTAATAAAATAATTGAAATATCAAATTTTAAACAAGTTTGATCGTTGGTGGGAGAGTGAGTCCTGAAATACAAGATAATACTTGAATAAAATTTAAAAACACAAAAAAGATAGAATATTATTTTTTAATTTGAAGGTTTAATTTAATTTTCCTGATAAAACAATAATCTGATTCTCTCTAGGGATCTAAAATATTAACTCTAATGCACTTTATAGCTGCATTCCTTACCAATAACTTTTATTTCCATTCGGTTAATTGGACCAATTTAAATAGTATACTACATTACCAGGGCGTAAACCATGGTAATTACTAATTATTGTAATTATTATTATTGGGTATAATAGTAAGTAACACAAAAATAAGAGGAAGAAGGTTATTGGCTTCCTGAAACCACATCCGCTATTTTGAAAATTATGACGCCTATACGAATTTCTAAACAATCAAAGTTTCATAGACGAATAAATTAAGCCTACACAAATCTGATTTGTCTGAATCTAATAAATAAATTAATTATAAACTGTATAATATTTCTCTTTTATCTTTGACTTTGAAATAGTTTTTCAATAAATACTTTTCATCAAATTGACTTTCATTATATCATATTTAATCCAACATTTATTTACATTTTGACTTTTAAATATACTAAACTTCCAATATTTTTTGGCTTATTTAAACTAACGATGCCGACTATAAAGATAAAGGAAGCATTTTTTAGATAGATTCAATAAAATCTAATTAAATTTTTTGCTGTTTTTAGTTTTAATTAAAATTGAAACCAATTGAGCTAAGGTTGAATATTATACTGTGATGTATTTTTCCGGGGTTCTTAATTTTCCAATAAAAACCTCCAGAAAAAAATGCTATCTCCTTAATGTTTGCCTGTCTATATTTAAAAATGTTTAATTAAGTACTTATACTTCCATAATATTATATTTTCTCAAATCCAAATTTAAATAATTCAGTTCAATGTTAATTAAAATTATAATTATCCAAAATAGTATCACTTTCCAAAAATAACCCATCAACTAATTCATTAACATTGGGACAATTTTAAAATTCAAATCAATTAAAATCAATTTATTGTCAGATATAATAAACTCAAAAACACAGAAGACTGCGCTCCGCTCCGGTGGCTGGCTTTTTCAACACCAAAAGCCTGGTTTCCCCACCTAAACTAATTCGCGGAAAAACAAATTTATACAATTAATAATTAAAATACACCACAATCCCAAAAACGAAAGGTTACTATAGTTTTTGGAGATTATTGACAATTGACAGTTAAAATTAGTTTAATTAGAAATGTTACACAAAAAACTTTCTCGATAAATATTTAAAGTTTGAACAAATGCTTAGGCGTGTCAGTGAAGTCGACTTTGACGAGCTGAAAGATGCCAGAAGTTTGCTTATTGACAAAAAAGTAATAAATGCTAATAATGTTTGTGTTTATTTTTAGCGACCATCAGTGGTACTTTAATTCTCTTCCTGATATTGGACGTAATTATGTTAATTGTTGGTAGTGCAAAGAAACACGATTGCCCAGTTGAAGAAAGAATTCCAATATTCCTAATCGTTGCAGGTAAGAAAATCGTTTGCATATTATTTAAAACTAATATTTCTATGTTTTTTAGGTACTGTGGGAATAATATCTAAGGTTCTTCCATTTGTGAATCGAAAATTTGAGTTACCCATTCTCAATTGTGTGATATACTTCTTATATGTTTTTGAGTTTGTTTGGATGATTATAGGTAAGGAACTATTGGAATTTCAGTAAAAACACAAGTAAACTAACCTAACTTCACTTTTTTAGGTTCGGTTTGGGTTTATAGTATATATCAACCACAATATTCAAACATTGTACCTTCTTATTGTGATAAAACTACCTACCTCTTCGCATTCTGGCTTCTAACCATTCGTTGGGTATTATTAGGACTGTCAATATTGTGTATTTGTTGTTTCTGCTGTATTATGGCTAGTAAAGGCTAAAGCATCCAACGTTATTGTGATGCCCAAATATTAAGATAATATTTTTTTATCAATTTTCTAAGCAATTGAAATAATAAAACTTTAATCTATGTAATAAAACCTAATCAATATAGTAGAAAACTGTTTATTGTGCTAGATATAATATGTATTTTTCACTAATCAATAATAACAGTTGAATGACAATATTTTTAACACAAAACTTTAAACATTAGCTTGCATTAATTATTATATATTATGTATGATGTAATTTGCAGCTGTATAGCTTGTGTATGGTCATTTCAATGCTAAAGTTATATAATATGTAGAGACAAAAGTATTACATAGTTTGACAATGACAATATTGTCAGTACATTAACCTACAAACACTCATGGACTGGTGTTAATTGGATTTGCTAAATATAATATGTACTAGCAACTCCAAAATGTTGCTTTCTAAAAATTAAACATTGAGTGGTTTACAGAAATTTTATGTTGTTAATGTTCTTTTTCGACTTCTAACATTGACAATTGTAAGTCTGAAATGAATTATACGTTTGTTAAGTTTGTAAATTTTTATTTGTTATACCGAAACTGCCTAATAAGTAAGCCAAATGCTGTACTATACGTACATATCGTGTAATTTATGTCTATATAATATGTACCATGTTATGTATGATAATAATAATTAAACTTAAACTTTTATATTTTTTACTGAATTTTATAAAGTGTCGATGCTGTATTCTAGAATCAATAATTGATACGGCAAAAAATTATTGTATTTTACCTCAAGTTAGGTAACGTAAAAATCTAAGCTAATCTAACATCACATGAAATACTTTAGACTTTAGAGTAGGAAAGGTAATACTCTGGGTGGGGTTAAAAACAGCAGAAAAAAAACAAAATCTAACTTTGCAAAAATAACCAAGCAGTTTTTTGACTGAGTGACTGGGTTACCCAAAACTTAACTTGGGTTGCTAATATTAAATTGTATTTTTTTATTGCCTTTAAAGCAATAATTGTATTAACTTTGA
Source organism: Cantharis nigra (assembly GCA_958510845.1). Lineage (NCBI taxonomy): Eukaryota > Metazoa > Arthropoda > Insecta > Coleoptera > Cantharidae > Cantharis > Cantharis nigra. Next base: position 42,491,120 of record OY294030.1, on the reverse strand, counting down.
ACACAGAAAAAATGCAATAATTAAAATTTACGAATTTATTTATGAATTGTGATTAATACTTTAGATGTTATCATATTAATTGTTCCGTCTTATGAACAAACTATGTATACGGTTACGCTATCGATTTTGTTTTATCGTAATTTTATTGATAAGACGAACTCACTACCTTATGTTACAACATTTTTGTTTTATTTTTTGCGGACAACTTGATCGCTATTATTGTCATAAAATGTACTACAATTTCTGCTCTAAATACCTATCCTCAGGGCCTATTTTACCATTAGTACCTAAGGCCCAATGGCCTAAAAAGGGGCCCAAAATGAGAGAACATAAAATCGCAAAATAAAAATCAAATCCTGATAAAATATCCGAAAAATTGGGCAATTGATACTAATAGTTACACTCGAATATAAGGGGCCCGAAAATTTGCTAGAGCCTAGGGCCCAACTTTGTTAAAAATAGGGCCAGCCCATACAAATGGGGAAAGAGAATTAAAGTAAACAAACTCCTATTTCTTTCAAGTGTGGTGAGCAACCGTTTTTAAGAATTTAAAAGTTTTCATGCAATATTTTAGCTAGTTTATGCAACAGAAATTCAGAGTTCGAAGTGGATTCTCAATTCCCTACAGAAACATTTGATAATGGGGGCAATGGAGGCTGTACTGGCGGCACACCTGCTAACAATAAATTGTCGTGGAGGAGTGATCCCCAGAGAGTAACCACTGTTATAAATGCAATCTGACAGAACCAACACTATAAAAAATTTCCAAAGAGCTTTTGGATTCTCACGTCTGAGAGAGAAGTGGAAAGCACCAAGCAGAAGCTGGGGGTTAATATATTTCCATCTGGTACACTGATGGATCCAAAACGGAAATTAGCATTGGAGCAGGAATCAGTGGACGCCCAAGTAACATTTTGTGCTGAATATCAACTGCGAACACGCTGTGGCAGCATAAAATTCAGCTATTGAGCTGCGTCAGCTGCTGATATTCAGTAACGTCAGAAGCTGGATTGCTAATTTTGCGGTTGAAAACCAGCTAAAATTCAGTAGCAATTCAGTTACGGAATCAGCTGATATTCAGCGCTAAGTAGTTTCTACTTTATGGAGTAACAAAACTAAAAAAACAGGTGGTAATGCATTGGGCTGACACGCTACTGTATGTCAGGCAAAAACAACTGCAATAACCGCCTGTGCAGAGGAAATGACATGGAGGGCTTATGCAAATAAGCGGATCTTTATCACGAGCAACAGCCTGGCGGTACTACAGGCCCTGGAAGGTGTGGATACACAATTCATAATTTGCATAAAATTTTGCCAGCGCAAAACGAGATCTAGTAGGATCAGAATCAAATTGCGAGATAGCACATCTAACCGCAAGAGGGACTACTAAGTAAACAACATCTTGCGTACTGGAGAAACCTTCCGGAACTGAGGAAATCACGGATGTTTATTGGTGATGGGATGTCCAACGACAAAAACACACGAAATCTTACTATTGGGGTTGTACAGCATCCCAAATGAAGAAAGTGGGGAAGGAGGAAAAAACCCACCTTCAGAGCGTGAGTGTTTAAAAATCTTCGTGGATTTGTGACACTGAGATTCTAAAATAACACACAAAAATTTCATCTCAGCATCATTCAGCAGAATCAGCGATTCTCACCGACAACACGAAAAATGTGAAAATTACTTGGGCTCACTCTATGGGACAAGATACCAAAGTGTCCTCCGATGATTTTATAGATATTGATAAGTAAAATAGCTGCAGAATTTGATAGCTAACATTAAAAGAAACAAATAAACTATGAAAAAACTTCAGTTATTGATTAATTTAGGAAATAATCGAATTTAAAGTTTCAGTTTTTTACATAAAAGTTGTTGAATAGCTCATTCTGTTAACGGTACGTGTCTTCGACAGAGATGCAGCAGAAGCCGGTCCATCTTTCAATCTTCAGTTTCTTCTCTTACGGAGTAATATAATCCCAGCACGCTGCTCCTGCTGCTCTAGCGTGTCAATTTTTAGTGAAAAAAGAAACACTCTGATTGGTCGATTTTTTTACCAACAAAAAAATATATTCAAGTAAAGCTAGGAGGTTAGGACTAAAAATATTTGTCCAATATTAATTCAAACCGCGATATTTGAATTCAAATTTAGTGAAATTTACTTCAAATTTAGTAAGATTTACTTCAAATTTAGCAAAATTTACTTCAAAATGGTATGAGGCTGATTTGAACTTCAATTATAGTAAAACTTACTTCAAAACACCAAAAATTTTTCTCTGTGTGTATTTATTTAATTACTTTACTGCTCACAGAGTCTAACAGCAACTTTCTGTGTTACTTGGAAAGTTAATTATAAAAATATAACGTCAAAATTGTAAACCGGGGGGTCTGGGGGGGTGTGGAACACCCTCCAGTACTTATCGCAGGATTTCCACTCTTTTAGAATACTTGGAGAAGATACACAGAAAAAAACAATCCACGCAATAAATTTTGAAGTAATTCAAATAATTGCAATAAACATAAATTAGAGTAAATTTTATATCAAATTTAGTCAAATTTACTTCAAATTTAGTAAAATTTACTTCAAAACACCAAAAAAAAATTCTGTGTAGGGAATTTATAATTTTTAAAATTTCGCCAGGAAAACGCGGGAAATTTGAATTAAAAAACAAGTGAGCGAAATGTAAACCTTTGGCTAGAGAATATTGAAACTTGGAAAAACATTTATTTGAGTGCTTTACTGCTCACAGAGTTTAGCAGCAACTTTTGCGTTACTTTGAAAATATGGAAAATAGGGGAATCCCCCAGTATCGGAAAACAAAATTAAATGTCTAAATATTATATTGCTAAAAAATAGATCCACCGTCTAGCTAGTAATGTATAATAGCCGATAATAATAGCAGTTTCTGGTATAATCTGCTAATAATAATCTTTATCATAATGGCGTCTATCAAAAAATCCCTACATGTCCTAATCTCTGGCGATCCATTGGCGTAGCCTGCAAGAGGCTTGATGAAACGGTCAAAACAAATTTTGACACGTTACGCCCACTCCAAAAATAATACATATAATGTTTTTATTTAATACAGTGTGTAACTACGAGATTAAAATTTTTGAGTGAAATTTGGTAGTTTAGGTTGTAAATTACAAATGCAAACTGGCTGTTTGGCAATAAAATGAACTCCGCAGCAGATCTAAAAAAAACGCAAAACGCTGAGTAGCGCAAAAATTTATAAACATCCCTAAAGGGGCTTCAACTCAAAAATTACGAATCTAGAAAGACGCAATTATTTCTTTATAAGTTCAATTAGGCTGCAAACAACAAAATCCAATTTAAAATAAATGTATTAAATGCTGTTAACGTAGACGTTGACGAAGCATTGACTTCTGTATTGCGTATACAAGGCGGAGGGAAGGCCGGCTGACCTGCTGTTATGTAAATTAGTAAACCAGATTGGTCTTTACGCTTTAATCATTTTAAAAATAAATTTTGAGAGAAATTACAAAATTGTAATTTCTAGTTTTACACTTGATGTGTTTTGATATAAACATAAAACTTAAATATAGGTACTTATTTACTTCAATATAATATAATATACTTCAATATAACTTCAAGTTAAATTAAATAATATAATTGAAATTAAAATATAATTTCAATTATACCGGGTGCTGAATGAGTTAGCCAAACATAGGAAATTAACATGTAAAAACTTATTTATGCAAATTCCTGCCTCCCTAATTATTTTAGAGAAAAAATGAAAGACACAAAAATAATGCAGAAATATAAACTACGAATGATAACAGCATTAGCACCCGGTATATTTAATTTAACTTGTTATATTGAAGTTTTATTGTTTATATTTCTTCACAAGTTAAGATTTGTATATTTAAGTGTTTTGATATAGCGGATTCAATTCTATATTTATTTTTATGACTTACGGATTCATCGAAATTAAGTATTCTAAAGTTTAAAAATCAACAAAAAACCCAACCCAATCCTAAAAATTTTTAAAGTTTACTATGAGTATTTATTAGGAATTGGTAGATAAATTAGAAATAATATATTTTACCTTTATTGATATTATATTAAATACCTCTACTTTACAAAATATTGTTCAACATGTACGTTTTTATTAATTTAGCGATAGGAAACTGATAAGATAGTTATCTTTTATTTGTATAAAAAGTAAACGAGTATTTTTTGCATTATCTCCAGTATATTTGATGTACTAACAATAAAAATATCATCCTAACGCACATTTAGGCAAGCTCACACGTTGCGTGCTGGAGGTTTTGCTTGAAAACATTTCACTAACATCGGCGAAGGTTAAAGTTTCTAGTAGAATTCGTTGTTGACAAACTTGAAATTATTTTAGTAACTTTTATCGAAAATTACTGTTCGAGTTGCGTTAGAAAAAGTGCGAAGAAAATAAAACTTCAACTTTCAAAAAATGGATTCCGAAAGGGGACGAGTTTATTATACTCGCGCAAGGGACACGGCTAATCGACGTAAGTAAAAGACATCATCAATTATAATTTCAATTTTAATTAATTCACAACTTATCAAGCTTTAATTACATGCCGCGATGTAGCGGGAATGAATCAACTTTTCAAATTCAAAACAAAAAGTAATTTTATATTTGAATAATTGAAAAATTTTGCGCTGTTAAAAATAATAATATGTCGATAAGTTTTGTAATATGAATATCAATTACACCGTCATTTAGTAATTATCGTCTATAATTGATTATCCGTAATTTTTCCTAGAAATAGGCGAAGCAAATGTAGGAATTGTGAAAACTGCTTATTAAAATTAACCCTTCATTTTTGAGAGATTAAAGTTTAAAATGTAGATAATTCACCTGAAAGGTAAATGGTAAAAATGTAATTACATCGATTTTATAATTTCAATATCAATGCCAAATTTAATTCCTTTGCCCGATATTCTATTCAAAGTATGTCAGGGCTGGATTGTAAAACTTTACAATTAAGTATTCGGAAGGAATTTTAAAAACTCGGCTTTATATTACGTGTTGATTTTTTTAGATAAGACGTGATTTTAATTTTTCACTTGAACAATCATGGTTAACGTTTAAGAAAAGGTTGAAATTATTAACATTAATTTACTGAATAAAATTATTATTAAAAAAATTGTAATATTGAAAATTTATAAAAATTAAGAAGTTAATTTCGGAATTTCTCAGGTACATTACTTTATCCATTGATTAGATACGATTCTTAAAAAAAGATAGGAAATTGTTGTCAATTAGCACCACAACGTTTAATCGATTCGTCATAACTTGCAATGATAAAATCAAAAAATATCGGAAAATAGAAAATAATGAAATCTGACTGGCGAAGATGAATCCTTTGATTCGATCCCTGGAGCACTATACTATCAGATACTAAAAATATAGGGGAAGAAACAGGAAACAGCCCTACTTTATAGGGTAAAACTATCTTAGCAACGATAAAAATGATTGCAAACGTTCACGTAAGGGATGGTGAAAAATACTATAAATTTTAACAAAAGCCTTAGCTCATTCTGGTGACTTCTATATTAGTTTTAGGGATTCAAAAAATCTTCCCTGGTGCCATTTTTAAAAACACCCAGCAGAAAATTTTACAAAATAAAATTGTTAACCCTTTCTTTGTTTTAGCATGTTCAACCGCTCTGATTTTAGTATTTCTTGCTTTACATATAACTATGTTGGTAGTTGGATTCATAAAAAAAGATGAATGTCCGGTCCAAGAAAAAATTCCGTTATATTTAATGATCGCTGGTAAAAAAATTATTTTAACTTAATTCCTATTTAAAATTAATTTTTCGATTGAATTTTAGGAGCTACTGGGATAGTATCAAAAGTATTACTTTTGCTAAACCGAAAGTGCAATACATGTTTCATAGATTTATTAGTGTCCGTAATAACCTTATTTGAAATAGTTTGGTTGGTTATAGGTAAGTAATTTTTTTTTTATTTATTGATTTTTATAATATCTATTGTTATTTTAGGTTCCGTATGGGTCTATTCAATTTATCAACCAACCTATTCTGATAGAGATCATTCCAAATATTGCAACAAGACTGCGTATCTTATGAGTTTTTGGTTAATTACTGTTAATTGGGCTTTCTGGATTATCACGACGATACTGACTTGCTGTTGCTGCTGTTGCTTCAGCAGAGATTGCTTCCAGCTAAAATAACAATGTCTTTTTTTAAATTTATCTATCATAATAAAATTTAATATAATTCGTTGAACAAATTATTGTGATCCTCACCTACTTTTTGAAAAATATATTCAATAACTTTTTTGATTGAAAAATAAATACGATTGTGACAAAAAATTCATCCCTAACAGGAAAATTGGAAGTTAACCAAACTCAATATTCATGACTTTATAACTGCATAAGGATACTTCAGATTTCGTAGCTTTTTAGTTCGAGTGGATGTCAAGAAAACGTAAACCCTGTTATCTAGCGACCCAAAAACATTCTGTTGACGTCATTTTTCTTAAGCTATGCATAAGAGCAAATAAAATTCCTTATCTAATCATGAGATATACAACTGGGAAGTGTGCTAATCCTGTAATTAAATTCTTTGAAAGTAATTGTGAAAAATGCGAATTTCGATTATTGATTAGCTTTTATATTTGAAAACAAAGAACAATAAAAAAACAAAATAAGGGTGAGCTTTTCACAAAGTAATAACTTTCATTCAAGTCTTTATAATAATAAATACTAATCAAGAGATTAGCCGAAGAGATGAGAGAGAGATTTTAGGCCGATTTTTTAAACATTTTTTTAAACTTGTTCTAACATTTATCTGCTATAAATAGTAGGACTGGCTGTCTGCCAGGATACAAACTGGACAAGGCTGAAAAGTAAAAAAATGATATCTTTGACTGAAAATAAACTTTGTTGTGAATTTATTGTCCAAAATTAATATTATCCAAAACACTAACTACAGTAAGCATTTGGCATATTATGCCAGCTGTCCAGTGGCGTATTTAGAGGGGGGCAAAAAGGCAACTGCCCCCCCCCCCAAGGATGGGGGTATAAGAATAATGTTTACTATGAAGATTTAAAATTTAAATAACTTTAAATTATTTTTATTTACTAGCTGGAAAGCCCGTCCGTTGACCGGCAGCTAGACGGTGGATCTCTTTTAAACGATATACAATCGATTGATTTAAACAGTTAATTTCGTTTCCCGCTACTGGGGGATTCCCCGTTTTTGCTATATTTTCAAAATAACTCAATAACTTTCTTCTTCGCGAAATTAAAAAAATTATAAATTCCCTATCTTCCCCAAGTATTCAAAAATATGTGTAAAAACTGCGATATGTACTGGAGGGTGTTCCACCCTCCCCCAGACCCCCGGTTTAAAATTTTGATTTTATATTTATAAATAAGCCCTACTCGCACCTCCTCGTTGGTGGTCCCTGGTAACTTGCGGAGGACTCTCTGAAATCGGGTAACCAATCCCGGTGAAGGAGAGAAGTCTGTAAGGCTGACGCGAGAGGCTGACATGCCCTGCAAGGCCACGCAAGAGGCAGCAAAATTGTGGAAATCAATGTAGCGGATACTTCCGAGAATTCCCTGATCGAGCGGACGGAATGGGAACCGGCCAGGACCACAAACAGTCGGGCCGAGCTCGCACCTCGTGCCCACGCGGCGGACACTGCCGAGAATACCCTGCCCGAATGTAAGGGATGGGAACCGGCTGAGGATGCTGCATAGTTTTTTCCACAACACTAGATGCAAAAACGACGAAGCAGAAAAGAGGAAACTTTGTCACGGATACTGTAGGAATACCCTGAACGTAGGAAGTGGAAGCGTGCCGGGGCCCCAAGAGCTGGGCCGAGCATGCGAAGCCAGATTTGGAACGCACCTCGCGCCCCACGGGAGCCCGCCGTGCCCTATTCGGATGCTCAGATGGGGGCCGCCAGAGCCGAAGCACAACTCCTCAACACCAGATGCGAAAAACAACAAAAGAAGGAACATCACACAAACGGCGATAGCAGGAACATCTAATGGAAGGTACCACCCGCACGACACGAAAGGAATGCCTAACGGCGGATTCTCGTGATCGGTAAGCCGGGGGTAGGGGGGAGGTTTTAGTCAGTGAAAGTCTGACACTACCATCGTAGATGGCGATGGTGTCTCGTACGAGATTTCCTCCTCCCTGCTTAAGCTAAAAAAAAAAAAGCTTAATATATTTTTCTATATAAATTAGGATTATCAATATTGATAATCCTAATTTATATTATTTTCAAGAGCTAATAATTTTAATTAATAATATATTTTTCGGTTGGTAAAATTGTAAACCGGGGGGTGTGGAACACCGTCCAGTACATATTACAGGTTTCCACTCTTTTAAAATACTTGGAAAAGATAAGGAATTTATAATTTTACAAATTTCGTCAGGAAAAATCAAGAAATTTGAATTTTCAAGCAAAAGTGAGAGAAATCAGACTGTTTTTTTTACCAAAAAATGACACGCTGTAGCAGGAGTAGCAGCAGCGTTCTGGGATTTTATAGTATACTTATCAGGATATTGTTTCAGATAAACAAACTGGGTTAGATAAAACCTCGAAGTAAACTTAGAATAAAGAATAAAAAATTATAAATTCCCTATCTTTCCCAAGTATTCTAAAAGAGTGGAAAAACTAGGATATGTACTGGAGGGTGTTCCACACCTCCCAGACCCCCCGGTTTAAAATTTTGGCTTTATACTTTTATATTATTTTTATAATTAACTTTCAAAGTAAACACAGAAAGTTGCTGCTAAACTCCATGAGCATAAATAATCGTCGGCTTAGTTAGAATCCCTCGTAAGTCCAAATTGCACAAGTTTACAAGGGAAACATAAAACGTTTTAAAACAAACACTGGTTAAAATTAAAAGAAATCTTTTGATAGCTTAAAACATCAGTTTGTAATTTTTTTACATTTATGAGATTTTCTAGGTCGATAGAGCTCATTTTTTAAATATTTTAGCGCCAAAATGTCATTTTCGACATTTTATGGACTTACGAGGGTTTCTAACTTTAAATTTTTTCTATCCGAAGGTTAAATTTCCCTTATTTTTACTTAAAAATTCAAATTTCCCAGTTAGTCCTATCTTAGTTAGCTTAATATATTTTTCGGTTGGTAAAATTGTAAACCGGGGGGTGTGAGGGGTGTGGAACACCCTCCAATACATATTACAGGTTTCCACTCTTTTAAAATACTTGGAGAAGATAAGGAATTTATAATTTTACAAATTTCGTCAGGAAAAATCGAGAAATTTGAATTTTCAAGCAAAAGTGAGAGAAATCAGAGCTTTTTTGTCACCAAAAAATGATACGCTGTAGCAGGAGTAGCAGCAGTGTGCTGGGATTCTATATATCAGGATTCGGTTACCACTGACTCGCACGAATGGATTCTGTCCCCCCAAAGCATTTTCTAAATACGCCACTGCAGCTGTCTGAAAAATTATTATGCCAGCGATTATTTGCATTTTTGGAAATTAAATACACAAAACGCAAAAATTGTTCAATAAGAAATTTTCTATTTCATTAATAAATTATTTGAGATGATAAATTATTCTACGAATTTCTTACGACAGAGTTAAAGTATTGATAATAATGAATAATTTTTTTATATAGGTAAACAATAGGAAACTGAATATTAACTCTTATCGAAATTATCGAAATTTGGCAAATATTTTTTTCCAACACTTGAATAATTATTATTATAAGATTAATATAGAAATGAATGCCGATAACGATAGAAATTCAAATAACGAAGTTCAAATATTAGAATGACTAAATTTTGAAAATTACTGATGCGATCCGATAGTAAAATTGAATGCTGTCAACAAGCTGTTACCAGCTCTAATAACACAATCTCCTGACTTGTTGCAAAAATTCTTACTTGATATTCTTAATTTTATTAATATAGATATGCGTTTAGAAGTAAATACATAATTAACTTAAAAAAAACTTAATAAATCTCAGATGTCTTGGCATCGCTGCCGAGTTGTCAGCCGAGTTGGCAGGCCGAGTTAGCTAGTTAGCTACAGGCCGGTCTCTGTATGCTCTGCTTGTGGTTGTTTCACAAAAATAATATTTTCTATGTTTTTTATTAGTTCTTCCAATTAAAGGATATAGGCATCTGGTGGTAATCTTTTGAAATTCCCGTAAGTTCCGCTTATTAGGATAGGCGAAACTTCTCAAAAATTAAAAAAACTGAAACCAAATGATAAGTTTTAAATGAAAATAAAAGATAGAAACTTATTTGGGTATTTTATAAGTACGCAATTGGTTTTCCTTAAATAGCCGATTACATATTATCTGATGTATTCATACATAATATACATATGTATCTACTTTGTACTTTATGTTACCTACTCAATATCATGTTGCTATCTACATCACCTAGTTAATTTTTATTGTCAATCTTAAGCATATTACCCGGAAATGTCAAATCAATTAATTCGTCACTTCAAATTAATCTTCAATTAAAATTTTTTGTAATTGAAAAACCCATAATATTAAATAACCAGGTTGATCATGTTGTGCGGCCTGAAGGCCGCTCTGTCTGCTCACTGAAATTCAGTAACCTCCCAATTGCATAAGATTGGTAACTTGAATTGAAGCAATGGGAAATGCGTTATGAAAGAAAAGAGAGACATGTAATTTTATATTATGTTGATCCAAAATTTTATTATTTGAATTGATTTACCGAAAATCAAAACGCCAAATTAAAGTTTATGCCAGTATCCAAATGTCTCATTATTATAAAATTTTTAATTTAATTACTCGATAAAGTTTTACTGTCTGATTAATTTTTAATTATAATTTTTCGAATGTAGTGCAATAACTTAGCTCACAGGGTTTCATAGATACAATAAAAATTGTAATAGGATTTGAAAGATTAAATTTAAATCTAAAGTTTCCCTATCATTTTTCAAGTTTTAAGTTTCGATTTTTTGCATAAAAGTTGATCTTTTATACTTATATTGTTGACGGTACCTCGAAGTAAAAAGGTGCAGCAGTGACTTTTAGTAGGCAGAACCGGTGGCAGTTGCCTTCTAGAAGCGCAACAGTGAACATTTATTATAAATTTATTTTAAATTTGGTTTTGTTAATTATAGCCAAACTTAATTTAAAAACAAAAAATTCCGTCTTTCTAGATCCGTAATATTTAAGTTTAGGTGGCTTCCAGGGACGTTTTCAAGTTTGGATGCGGAGAATGTTTTTGCTAAGAACAACAAAAATGCAAATTACCAAATTACCAAATTATGCTGATATAACAGTTGTATAGATACTTAAGTTCTAATGGAAAATTGTTAAGTATGTGGGCTAAATTAACATAGTACATACTCTCAATTTTTCTTCTTCTTTATCTTGTTAATTACACCATTCACCTTCATTGTGTTATTTCTTCATTTTTATTTTTACAATTACCATAATTTAAGTAGAGCGGTTTTTTTTTATTTTTTCGAGTGAATATTAAAATAGAAAATGCATTTCTAGTCATAGCTTCACTAATCTAGCAAACTCTGAGCCACTGCTATTGTATGATCATCTTAAAATCTCATTAGTTTTTAACCAGCAGCTAAAAAAAATATAAATTCCTTTAAAACAGCAATCAATTAATTTCTAAATGCTTGACGAGTTATCCAACTGTTGAGGAATGAAAATCTAGGAAAGAAAAAATTAGTTATCTGTAATTTAAATCTGTAATTTAGATCTGATATTAGATACTTGTAAGATACGTAAAAAAATTTTTCTTACCAAACAGTTTGTGCATTTAAAGAAAAATGCATTTTTGCACAATTTTTAAATAATTCACTGGCTACATCACTTGAGAGAAAAGCTTACTAACCTGAATTGATGCTAAACCCACGAAGTGGACCCTACCTGCAATAATAAAGAAAATTCTTTATTAGTTATCATTTCAGATGAGAATTGTATTTGTCAAATTACCTTTAACACTGTAGTCCTTTCGCATTATTCCTTTTGACCATAATAGCTTCTTCATCGTCCATAACTCACCAACCCGGACACTTGCACATTTTTTAAACGATTTCGAATGAAAATTTATATAAAATAACACTTGATTCGCGATTATTAATTAATAAGCTATCATGAAGCTTTACCACAAAGATTCGTACTCGACACATCACACTCCCGTTCGCGAAATACAAATTTCGCGTTCACGCACTAAAGTCGATCTTAACTGAAAATGAAAAAAAATTTGTTATTTCATATTATGATTGTATATTTCGTAATTGAGGTTATCAGTATTAATAATAAATTGATTGATTGTTTATACAAAAGAAACACTGCGGATATGGCTCGCGGGTCGTAGTTTTGAGACCCATGCTCTAGAAGAACTAAATTGTCCATTGCATTGTGACGCATTTGAATAAATTGTTTTTCAATTGTTTCCAAAATGACGCTGCACTTCAACAACAGAATGAACCAAAGTATATTTATATTCAATTATATTTTTTTATATTATATAAATTATATATTATCAAAGAGTATGTATATATAGAGGGACAGCCATTAACAAATATTTGTCACAAGTTTTTGTTAATGGCTCTGCTACGCCATCTAGTAGACGGTGTGATCTCTACGTTTTAATTTTTAATTTATGGCTGATCCTTTATATACAGAGGGGTATTTTTACAAAAATAAGTTTTTACATGTTAATTTCCAATGTTCAGCTAACTCATTCAGCACTTTGTATATAGAGGACCAAGAATAAAGACGTAGAGATAACCCCCTCCACTAGATGGCGTAGCAGAGCCATCAAGAAATACTTGTGACAAGTATTCCCATAAGAGCTGTCCCTCTATATATACATACTCTTTGATATTATGTTATAGTATATTTCCGACGTCAGAGGTGGCAAACTAAAAAAATTAAGTTTCTAAAAATGGCATTTGAAAACTAATAAATATCACGGAACAGGAATAATGAAACCGATCGAGCAAACCGAATGGGCACAGCGCCCAAAAATCAAAAACCAAAAGTTATACAGGCTACAGGTGTTAACTACCAACCACAACTAGTACAAAACAAAGGAGGTGATTCTACGACTTATTTTAAGAAAAAAAGTTCCTATTAACATGGGTCTGAAAACGCACCGTTTTCGAGATACAGGGGGTTCAAAGAAATTGTTTTTTCTTACTTTTTTTGAGATATCTCAAGAACCGATAAGGCTACAGGCTCCAGCTTTTGTACAGATTTTTACATTTTACATCAATTGCTTTTGAGATTGCTTTGTTACAGTTTTTATCAATTACCTTTGAAAAAAATATGTTTGTTCATTATTGAATCTTGTACGTTTCTGATCATAAAATGCCGTTTTTCTGGAAAACGGTGGCTCCTACAGCTTTTGACCAAGAGTATATTTTTTATGTAAAACCTCTGATGCTTTGGAGTTTGCTATCAAAACTGCAATTTTTTGAGTGACGTAAAAGTTACGGGGTTGAAACCCTTACGCAACCCTACAATCTCCACCACTGGCATATCTGAGAAGATTGCTTTATAGCCTTAAAAGTAGCTATTATTGATGTAAAAATCTGTACAAAAACTGGAGCCTGTAGCCTTATCGGTTCTTGAGATATCGCAAAAAAAGTAAAAGAAAACAGTTTCTTTGAATAGCCTGTATCTCGAAAACGATGCGTTTGCAGACTCATGTTAATAGGAACTTTTTTTCTTAAAATAAATACGTGAGCATTACATTTTATTATTTTCATATCATAATTATAGCATCAGTATAAGCACATTGTAGACCCCCTTTCTCCTACCTGTATTGGCTAAAAGCAAAGAAGCAGAAAGCACAACAAACCAAATTTTTTTTAACTGTAAGAAAACGAAAACAGTAAGTTTTGTAATATCCCCCCCCTTAAAGAAATGAAAAGTTACTACTTACGGTAACCGCCACCCTCCCCCGCAAAAACACTTTTTATGTACCGTAAACCAGGGTTACTTTGACCCACTTTTTGTGACTGAATTGTTTAATAGATATAATAAAAGGTTTGTTGATGTGCAAAAAAAAATTGGAAAATCGTATTCATTAGTTAATGGTCACTAAAGACACTGGTGTAATCAACTCCAAGGTTTTGTTCTAAATAAATGGAGATTTTGATTTTTGAAAATAGGGACAATGTTAGCCTACATGAAGGGTTACTTTGTCCCACATGCTGTTTTACCTTTATTTCCTTGAATAAATGTGAACTGGGTTAATGTAAGACTAGGGATTGATGAAAAAATAAACTGCATTTATAGAAACACCAAGAAACATTTTATTCAAGGACTTAAAAGGAACATAATGTTAAAAGTTTATGTGCGGTCGAGTTCAGGCACACTAAAACCATCATTTGGCATATTCAGAGTCCTGCTTTAGTTGTACTAAAATATAAAACATTTTCTCCGGCTGGGCCAAAGTTACACCCCATGGGACAAAGTAACTCTGGTTTACGGTAATACTTGATTAACTCCACACTCCATATCAAACGAACTCTATATCTCTGGATATTGTTTAAAACAAAACACACCTACCGTTTTGTCTTTATTGATTGGACTAATCTCTGGCCTTGTCTTGATTCGCTGGCCCACCAAAGTGTCTTGGTCAAAAAAGGTCAAAGTGTCCTTTTTCTGAAGTTGAAGAATACCAAAACTTGATTTTGAAAAGTGTCAGTTTTCCTAAATAACTTTGTCACCTTCACACCTTTGACATTATGTAACTTGGAAATATTTGATTTTTGGGTGTTGTGGCCATTGATACGTTTGATCATGATGGTAAGAACAACATCATACTCAATTTTTAGCCAATTTGGCCGAAGCCGCATTTCCATACGGAATGGGCGGGGCCTTTTATAGAAAATTCCGAAAATTTACAAACAAAATTGAAAATTTCTACTGTTAAAAAAATGTTATCTGCACACAAAAATTACTTAAATTTTCACTTAATAAATACTTACCAAACAGGATTGCACAGTTAATATTTTTCCAAAGTTTCTTCAATACGATGTCACTTCATGGGCCTTAAACAAACAAATGAGTCCGAGCGTCGTAATTTGTATAGAAACTTTTTTTGTTTCCTAACAGGTGGTCACCTGATAAATTTTGAACATAACTTGCACGTGTAACGAACGATGTCTCATCATAGACATCAAATTATTTTAAAGCCAATTAAATAAATAATATTAAGTTAATCAACGTTATGATTTTTTTCTGCTGTCAAACTCTACACCTCGATGCACGTTATGTTATTTTGTTTCGACGTGACAGACGCAAGTGTTTTGTTTTTCGACTTATTTTATTTCTACCCTTTCTGCTGTTTCATTGCTTTTTGCAAATTGCAGCATTGCACAGTCTGATATCTGGCAGTGAGATATTTCTGCAGATGATTGATTTAGTGTACAGGAGATTGTAAATTAACTGTGCTGTGGTTTGGATTCCAGATTAAGCTGTAAGTAGTAATTGTTTATAATAAGTAACAATTTATTGTCTTATGCATTTTTTATTTACAGTAAATATTAATCACTTCCTTTTTTTCATAATAAATTAATTCTAGAACGTTGAGAAGTAATACTGCGACCCACCCTCTCTCACAAATTAAATTAATATTCAATTTTAAGTTCAACGGTTTTCATAATCATCGACAGAAGCTACTCAGGCTACCTAATGTGATTGATTATTAACCCTGGAACTGCACACTTATTTCTTGTAACGTGTCCTGCACACTGGGTTTTAGAGACCCCAATATTGTTATTATGATATTTTAAAGTAAACAACCAATTTAAACAAAATTTTTGTTTAGTACTCTTTACAATACTGCCTTAGTACGTAGGATATATTAAATAGTAATTTTTCGTCCATTTTGGTCAAATTATTATTAAAAACTTGAAAAATAGGATAAATTGTGTGAAATTATGCTCAACATTTTATTATAAAAAAAGTAAATTTATTAAATGAATTATATATTGACGAAGTTATTGAGAAGGTATACCTTTAACAAACAAAATTTTAGTTTTCCAAAAAATGTGCTGACTACTCTCCAAGCTTCTCAACTTTGCTGTTGACATTCATAGCGCAGCTTGTTATTTTTTTTAATTTAAAATTTGAAAATTTGTTAAAATTATGATTATAACGAAGTCATAATATCTTTAAAGCTCACTTTAAAAAATCAGTAATTATTTGACAGTAAATAAAGCTAATATTCCATAAAATTAAATTAATGTTAGATTTTAAAGTATACGTAAACTACATACTGGGGTCTGAGATACCCATAAAAATGTATTTTCTTTTTCCACTTTTATTATAGGCATCTACCTGTTTTTCTTCACGCTTTTACCCTCTTCACATTTCCTCTGATGTGGACACCCAGCTCTCCATCCATCTCTTGGGTGGTCTTCCAGGGTTTCGTTTTGCCAATGGTTTCAGATGGTTTCAGGTCTCTTGCAATCTTGATCAGTCGATCGTCGTTGGCTCTGTTTACATGTTGGTTCCACTCCTTTCGTCGATGTCTCACAAACTTGACCACGTCAGTTATGCCACATGCCTGTCTCACTTCGGTAGTACGTACTCTGTCAAGTATTCATTTCTGTTGTTCGAAATATTTGTTTTGTTCTGCTGGTTTCTGCGCGGGTTTCGGCTTCATATGTCATTATCGGTCTTATTATTGCTTTATAAATTTTTGTCTTGCTCTCTATTGACATATATGTGGTTTTCCATGTGACGTCCTTGAGGTAACCAGATATTCTCGATTCTTGCATTGCGTAATGTTTTACTTCCGTGTTCAAATTGCGCTCACTGGAGATGACAACTCCTAAATACTTTATAGTCATGACCTGTTCGATAATTTTTCCTTCAACTTCTAATTTGCATCTGATCGGCTCTTTAGATATTGTTAGAACCTTGGTCTTCTCTACAGATATTTGCATATTATATGCCTTTGCGGTTGTGAAAAGTATATGTAGCATGTATTGGAGTTTATCTATTTTAACTATTTTGAAGTCATTTATTCTCAATCTATACCCTTTTGAACTATCTTGTCCTTTATCAAACAGAATAATACCGGACTTAAGGAGTCGCCTTGTCTAATTCCTGATTGTGTGTCTTTATCTTCTGTGAGTTTGCCATCCACCTTTATTTTCGTTTTTGTTCCTGTATTTAATTCTTCGATTAACTGTATTAGTTGAGGTGGTATAATAGGTATGGTAAAATTTATTTTCAATTATTGTAATTCGCTTAATGACTTAAAGGCACCTACAAATATTCACACCTACTCAGATAACTTTGAACTTAATTTACAAGAGTGGATTTTTTTTAATCATTACAGCACATGTGGCATTAATTTATATGACGCTTAGGGTTTCTGAGACCCAGCGTGCAGTTCCAGGGTTAAAAGACATTAATGCCTTGAGCCTATCCTTGTTAACTTACAGAAAGTAAGTGAGAGGGATGAGGATTTTTTTGCCTGATTTTATAAAACTTTTAGAAACGCTGGGTTTTCAGCGACGCGACCACCCACACATCAAAACAAAAGCTGCATTTTCTCAAAATCGACTGATAATCGTTTTTCAGAAAGTGCAGCTGGCGATTAGATAGCATAAACACCGCGCAACCTACAAGACCAACTTCAACACCTTTTACATAAGGAAACGCGACAAACACCAAATAAACAAACTACAGATAAACCTTAATAGCGAGTACAGGTGAGCAAAAATATGATTTTTTGGGCGAGTACAGCCGAGCATGCCACAGACGTGTATTCCCACCAAATACAGGCGACGAGTAGAAATCGGAGCTTAGCAACTGCAACATCAAAACATCAAAACCACAATTTAGGAAACTCTTCAAAATTCAACCCCCCCCCCCATCGGTAACGTTTTTAAAACAACCAGCCCACCCAGACCGTCGTGGTTCACCACTTTCAAGCGTAAATAAACCAAATCAACGCCAAAACAACGAATCACCAGATGAAGAAGATTAAAGTGCCTCCGGCACTAAACGCTTCACAAGCCAACAAGCTACGCTACGCTACTGGGATTTCAATAAAAACTTTGATTGGATTTTGGTTTGCATGTTTTACTTAAGTTTTATTTGAAAATATCTGCTTGACACTTCCCTAATCTCTATCTTTGTAATCCTTAATTTTATCATACAAGTACAGGGCCGTAGCTAGGGGGGAGCATTGTGGGGCAATGCCCTACCGTAAAATCCCAATGTCCTACCTTAAAATCCCAATGCCCTACCCGGTGTTGGTCTTATTAGCTTTTAATTTACCCTTCTGCCCTACTTATAACCACTGCTGCCCTACCTTAAATTCAACTCTAGCTACGGCCCTGCACAAGTATGGATAATATAATCAGTCGATTTAAATGCTGGTTTAAGATTAGTATATTTACTTTTTTTTTGAAAATTTATTTCGGAGAATAGATTGCTTATTGCTTAATTTAAATTTGAAAGAATTTTGAGATCGGCTGCGTTTATTCGGTTGTTTTGTTGCGCCATCTATGCTGTATTTGCGATATTGGCGCTGCTGTAGAGTTAGTTTCCACGGTAACGATAGCTTTTGTTTGCTCCGTGTCAACACCAGGGTGCAGCATAGTACCCGAAAGGTAGGAAGTAATAATTACGTCACCGAAACACTACCTGTATGTAGATCATTATTTAGAGTAGTAATTTGTTGTAATTGGTTTGATTTGAAATAAATTATACAATAGAAAGTAGTAAAACAAATGTGATATTAAAAGTATTCAATTAGCCATAAGTGAAATGTGTGCATTCCGATAATAATTATCCAATGTAGTATTTAAATAATCGTCTTTAAGGTTAGAAATATTTGCTCAAAATTTATAAATGTTTTTACTTTTTTATCGCCACTTGTAATATGAGATATTACATTTTTCTAATCGTTAATCCGTGATTGTCGATATTGGTATTATTCATTATGTCCGTGTAGTTCGGTTGGTAAATAATAGTAAAACAAAAGGGCCGGAATGGAGGGCGGCGGCGTTCGTACAGACAGAGAAATTCCGCAGTGGAAAAGGGATTTAATTTTACGAATAAAAAATAAATACAAGTGGCCCTTGAATGAACAACAGCAGCTGTTGGCGGGGACTTCACGAAATTTATCGGGTAAGCTCGATCGCGATGGACAAGAACCCATGCAAGAACCTAACCTAACGTTTTCCAATGCTGCAGTCCCGGTTGTAAGCTCGAGTGGTTGTGATAAGTTAAATTGTAATGTGAATTCGTTACCGTTAAAAAGTTCTAAAATGGTTCAAGAGTGTACAGTTGATTACGACCGGTACAATCAATACAATTCAAATAACGACATTCTTGAGAATGGAAGTGATAAAAGCGATGATTCTGGTTCGTCCGAAGAACTGCACTACGGTCCTGGTATAGTAAACAAACTAAAAAACCGCTATTTGAGTTTAACTTTACGCGAAAACAATGCAAAACCTAGACCTTCAATTTTGTGCATGCGGAAGGCGACCTCGTTGGAGAACTTATTGGAAGACGAAGTTCCAAATAAACTGCCCACGAGTACCAGATATAAAGGAAACAATGTAAATAAAAACATAGCAAACAAATACTACAATGCAACACGAGGCAGTGACCTGAAGAGAGCTCGCTCTGTGGAGGCTATCTCCAGGATTGACGACCAGCCGAAAGAACCAGCAGCAACACTAAACGAAACCCGTTTGAAACACCAATCGTTACACGAGGATATGCTTATCATTCCGGAAGGAAATGACAAACTTTTGGAAAAAATTTGCGATAGTAAAACTTCTGAAATTACCACAGAAAATAAAATCAGTTCCAACGCTGTTAATCACAGAATAAACAGACCTAAACGAATAGCTCCAGTAATGAGTGAAAAAGAAAAACCCCCAATAGATGTGGTGAAACAAACGAAGCGACTTTTCGAGGGTAAACCTGATCAGCGCACAAAGGTACCCCACCAGACGGGGGAAGTTGCTGCCAAAGTGGCCACATACAAGAGCATTATCGGCCAAACGAAGTGCAGCAAGAAGCCGATTATAAAACAAAAGCCGGTCGTACATCCAGAGGAAAGGAAAACGCCCAGTTCGCCAACGAAGCCCGGAAAACTTCATCTCAAGTTGGGCGATGGATGGATAAATAAAGAAAATTCTGTGTCGAACACCTCGCCAAGTGCTGTAGTGAGTTTAATTCCTGACGTATCTAGAATTATAAATACTAATAACATTGAAACGTCTTTCCATCATCATAATCAATCAAACATAAGTTCAAATTTATCGGAAACGCCCGATTTAATTTTACATTCTAGTCCAGTCAAAAGCGCATCTTCGCCAACATTCAAAATATTAGCTACCGATAACTTCCTAAAGGCTGAAATTACACATTCCAATAGTGATAACCATAAAAACGAGTACAACTTCGAAGAGGATAAAAAGCTTTTAACGAGAATTAAATTGTCTTCGCCTACAAAAGACGAGCAAGATGCGTTTAAGATAGAAGCAAGAAATAAAATTAAACCCAACGGAAGTGCTTCACCTCCGTACAATATTTCGCCGCTACATATTCCGCGTTCCAATTTACCGGTAATCGATAATGAGTCACGCAACAATAACAAATCAAAATTTTCGCCTGATAAGCATGCGTTTAGCAAAACCAACGTTAAGACTGAAAAAAATAGTCAATTAAGTCCAACATCACCAACGAAACCAATTACTATTCAACATAATCTGTCGCCACAAGAAATCGAAAAAAATAAGATAAACACCGCGAAAACATTAGAACAATCTTACATAAAAAGTATACCGAACGTTGCGAAAACTGTGGAAGAAGTGAAAAAGGTGGAAGTGCCAAAATTAACTTCGAAACCAAAAGAATCCAGGGATCAAAATTCTATAGTGTTTAAGTTTACAGATAGGAAGGATGTGCCAGATCATGTTTATAACGATGGAAAAATTCGTACTGGGAAAATAGAAAAACCAAAAGTAAGTTCAACATTTTCACTTTTGTTTCAATGTTACGAAACACTGCATTGTTTATTGACAACCCAATCATGTAACAATGTGTTATGTGTATGCAAATTTTTCTTGTTTCTTCGCTTGTTTACACATTTCAATTATTTTTTAAATTTTTTCCTAGATGATTTTGAATACAACAGTTTTGAAATTATTTCTATGCTTTGTTACTTAATTACAAGTAAGCAATCAGATAATTTTTTTTGCAGAAGTATTAAAAATTTCCGGGCATGAATACTTTCATTGCTACCATAATTTATTATAGGAAGTTCGATCATCGGCGCAGAACCTTTTGGTTTTGACTTTCAAATTTGCATTTTGATCACCTCAGGATAAACCATACTTAAATATATGGGGTTGAAAGAATTAAAAACGTCCTCGAAGCCAAAATTGCAAAGTTTCCTGAGACTTTCGGTCTAGTAGCTTAGTCTGAAGAGGTCGAATAATATTGCAACGTACGCTCTCCATGGAGTCGGGGTTAAAGCTTTGAGAATGGACTTATTGTTACGGTTCACTTCTGAAAATTTTACGCTCTACAAAAAGTATTGAACTAATCGAATTTCAATCCGAATAATTTTTTTTACTAATACAGTTTCGTTATTCATTTATTTTTACATAATATAATGTTCTTAGATAGCAATCAAAGCGGAATTAGCTATGGATTTAATTTTAAAATTGTTTTGTATAACAACCATATTATAACATGATCTATTTTATGTGCATTTTCACTTTAATGCAAATTGAATCGATCGAATAGATATTTTCTTTTTAATTTAAAAGTAAAATTTTGAAGTTAATGTTATTTCTGATGGTTTTTTTCGAATTGCCTTTCTAATATCCAGCAGAATATTATGAAATTTCAGTAGGTAATAGAGAAATGGTAAGAAATAATTGGATATTCATTCACGATGTTTCCGCCAACATGAATAACTTCAAAGCTGAATAATATTAATCTCAGCATAAAATTTGCTTTGAACACTTATAAATTATTTCATTTAATCTTAATCTTATCTGGGGGGGGGGGTCCCCAAGAAATGGAAAAGAGAAATATTCCAAATCTTACAGTATAGTACTTTTTGAGATTGTTCACTCTATGCCCAAACACCTTAACGTTTTATTCCTTGAGCAGATTATTGACCTTTATTTTCTTCAATTCTTCTCTGACTTCGTTGTTTCATCTCAGGGGCAAATCACGAGGAAAAATAAAATGATTGCCTTCCGGTCTGAAACTATTGAAAATAATAATTATATAAATTAGAATTATTAAATTGAGCTACAGGACACAAATAAAACACATATTTAAAACGAGCTTTCGAAAAATGACATTTTCTTTTTCAAGTTTAATATGAATTGAAAAACAAAAACAATAACAATTACAAAGCAACTATAAATTATATTATTTAAGAATATTGACATTCTTCCGACAACTTGATCAGAATGATAATACGAAAACTCGGTAATGAAAGAAAATAAAGAAGACGAATGTATTAATAATTCTAATAAGTTGTCGTGGATTAAGAAAAACCAATGGTGAAAAACTTAATCCCAATATTCGCAAAGAAATTAAATAAGTAGTGGACTGTAAATGCTACTCAGTCCCTCGAACTGAGGGACTTCTTGTTCATTGAGTTCTTATCCTTCTTTATCTCAATCATCTCATGTAAGATCCGTTCTTTGTAGGACGGAATTGCCTTCAGAATAGTGGTGTTTACAAAGTCCATGTTATGGCCATCTTCTAGTACATGTTTTGCAGCTGCAGTGGAGTTGGCTTTGTTACATCTTATTGAAGAGATGCGTCCACTCATTCTTTTTTTCAGCTATTGGTTAGTTTGCCCGATGTAGGTTAATTGGCAATCCTTACAATCAACCTTGTACACCACACCTGATTTTTTCTCATGAGGGATCTGATCCTTGAGTTTCGAGAAGTGAACACCCAGGTTATTCGGAGATCTGAAAGTTAATTTAATGTTATGCGGTTTCAGAATGAGTTTAATTTTTTTTTGCTGAGTCCTTTGACATAAAGCAGTACAGCGAAACCTGTATTGGATTCCTTGATGGTGGTGTTCCCATTGTAAAGGATGTTAACCCGGTCCTTAATAATCCTGTTGACCAGCTTTTTAGAGTAGTTGTTTTTTAAGAGAGTTCTTCTTGCAATATCAAGAGTTTCCTTGCTCGTTTTAAATATGTGTTTTATTTGTGTCCTGTAGCTCAATTTGATAATTCTAATTTATATTATTTTCAAGAGCTAATAATTTTTAATTAATAATAATAATTATATTGTGACGTCTACCAGTGACGCGCATGATAGATTAACGAGATTCCCATTTATTAAAAATTTAGAACATAATCTAATCTTATATTAAATTATTTATTCATTAAAATGGTACGGACAAGCCCAATAAAATAGAACAAACAAAAAGAAACAAAAGATTTTATAAATATAACGAACAAATTCATTAATACAATGAACAAATTCATAAATACTATGAATTATATACGTTGATGCTATCAACTTGTTATAAACAAGTCATTGGTTGTAATTCCATTGATTCAATGAAATTTTCATTTTATTGATGACAGTTTTTGGTTCAGCGGATTTAGGTTACGTTAGATTTCGAATTACTACTAAAAATCTAAACTAAATATTTTTAAATCTGTAAAAAACCGAAGCTTTCATTCACTTATTCTGTTAATTTTCAGTTGAAAAGGAATTTAATTGGGTAAGGAAATTTGTAGAGAACTAAATTTGCTGCAAAAATCGTATGCATTTTCAACTTTTGATCTAAAGTAAATTTAAAAAAAAGTTTTTGTTCGCTCAAATTTCTTGTGTACAAATTAAATTGTATTTCTTTAAACTAGCCAATCTCGATGATGACTATAACATAAATATTGATACTGATTAACTTATATTGATTTAAAGAATAAATATGAGGATTTACATATTTAGAGAGAAATATTATTAAAACCAGTGCCGGATCAAGCTATTTCAGCGCCGGGTACAGATTAGGTAATGGCGCTTTCAATTGTTCTTTAACTTATTCGCTATTTACCTTACCGTTTCCATAATATGGAAGCTCTATTACGTACAATTGATATGTTTTGAGTTTAATTATAAATTAATTTATCGTAAAAATGCAAACGTTTGGTTTTAAACAAAACTTTCTATACCAATTATGCGTACTGTACGTATTAGATTAACTTAATATTTTTCCGCGTGGTGGTGTTCGTTTAATGTAAATCGCTAATAATCAAAGAAAACCAAAATTGTTATTATTTGGGAAAGGGGATAGGGAGGCTAGAAGCCGGAATATGTAGAAAATAAGTGAAAAATCGAGCAAGAACCCGGAAAAATCATTTTTAATGATTTTTTTACAATTCAAGGAGACAAATCCTCGTAGGAAACAGCCCCTGCCCGATGGCGTAGCCCGATAACAGGCACGAGAAAAAAAGGTGGCGGTTAAGGAAGTAGAGGGGAACGCGTAGACGAAATTTCGTTTGGAAAAATTTCTTTCGTTTCCGAAATCATACAATTTTTAATGTTTCATTGCACCGTATACAGGTACATCGGTACCTGTTTCCATTTTTTACACTTTTCTTTTATTTTCGTCGCCCGTTGCGAAAAATTTCTTTTTTTGTTTTTCGAGTTGTCGCAATTTTTTGGGAATCTCGTTAATCCATTCGAGTTATAACTTTTTTTTGGAATTTCGATTCGAAATTTTTTGTGCACCTGGCCGCAAGAAATCGGTGGGGGTTTATACGGTGGCAGGGGGAATTTTTTTGCTCGGTTTTTCGTCATCTCTCACCGTTTTCGAGTTCGAGCATGAATCCATTCATGCGCGTCTGGAGTGCAATACTCTCCCTAATTAACTTTCTTGCTACAAATACTATTAACTTTTCATCTCTCTAGCTTTTACCGGAAGAAATGTAAAGGCTAAAATAATCGTTTTCATCCCTTCAAATTATGGAAAAATGATAAAAATAGATGGCCATCCTCCGAAAACGGTGGATGATGGGGGAAAACGGTATGAACCCCGTTTTCACAGTTTTTTCAGATTCAGGAGGTCATTTTACATAAGAATTAGCAGGAATGGTATCAGGGCTCAAAAAAAATTTTATTTGCAGACCAGTATTATTATTACCTACTTTATTTTACTTTAATATTAAATCAAAAATCAAAAAAAATATTAATTAAATCACAATTATTCGTGATTTCTCGCTTAGCGTTTTGTGAGTTATTGATTTGATATGGCGCCCGCCGTTCAGATATTTCTTTTATTCAAAATTCAATATTTTATAGAAAATTAAATTAAAATCGCATAATTTTGCGTCTTCAGAACTTTGGAGCTGGTTGCTGCGCTCCATTGCACCCATGGTTTATTCGGCCCTGATTAAAAGCAATATTGATAAATGCAACAGAGTTTTTACGTTTTTATTCCATCATCAGACGCAATGTCTGATTGTAATTTTACAGAGAATTTTTAAATTAATATTTTATAGAATTATTTATATTAAAGAATTAAACTTATTTTTTTAAGGTTCATTTTTTACTTATTAAAAATATTTTATAAAAACAAGCAATATTTAATTCTAAATATTTTCTATATCACGCGAAATATTAACAATACTAAAAATTGATAACTGGAGAATAAACACTGAATCTTTTGTTCTTTTTTTGTTAATCATATATTTTGAATTAATAAAAAAATTAATAAATGTTTTTAATTTAAAATTAAATCTGTTAATTATTTTTATTACATGTATCTTGCGGGGGTGAGAAAATTAAAATCATTAATTTTGTATTAAATTCCTTTATTGAAAATATATTCTATATTATCCGAATGTTCTCCATATATATGTTACGGTCAATGATGACAATGTGGTTTTTACATCATTGTCCGGGCAATGTCGTTCATGCCCAATACAAGGTGGGCAATGATGAAACTACTATCACTCTTTTACTTTTGGCTAGCGCAACCACGGCAAATCACGGATCCACCGTAAAATGAAGTAATTAAATTAAATTAATATTTTCTCCGGGCCGCTTTTGATCGTTTGTTTAAATTAAATAAAAATCCCTGTACGCTTATGAGGCCTTGAAAAGGGCCGAGTTGTTGTCATTTACACGAAAAACGCGTGATGCACGACAAATAATATTGTCCCGGATTGAAGTGCATCGCCATTTTGCTGTTCCTTATATTAATTATTCTATAATATCGTCATTGTCCAATCCATTTTAGCCATTAACGTCATTGACCGGCCAAAGACGTAAATATTACAATCAGATGAAAATATTCACATCATTGCCCATCGTTAACGGACGTTGACGTCAATGGCAGGTCAATGTAACATATATGGATAGTAGTAAAAGTGACACTTTTCTGCACATGTATGTACCAGAACACTTCATCCTTATTTTGCAAATGGTTGAGGGCCTGGTGACAGTGTTTGATATCTGGCATCCAATGTCTAAGTCTGCAATTTTTATCTAAATCCTGAGATCCTCTGTTGAGATATTATTGGTTATTTATCAGATATGTATGTTCAAAATTCCGACTATTATTCTAAGGAATTTAGAAATTGACAAGGCTTTAAAAGAAACATAATGTAGTATTATATTATTTGAGTGGATATCTCGCAATATTTCGTCTAATCAGCCTTAGAATGTAGTTTGACAAAGTGACACACTTCATTTTCAATAAAAAATATTTATTCCTATTAATGATTAGTGATTACTGTACTAAAAATTTTTCTCTCGTTATCTAAATCGACAACTTTGGAATGACTGTGATGAAATTATCAAGAACTCGAAAAATAATATTAGTTCTAAAATTTTCCTTGTTTATTGAAAAATTAGAAATCAAAATTTTAATGTTCAATTAGAATCAATAAGGAATTTTGAATCTTGTCGATTCAAGGTATTTCCTATACAAGATTCTTGTCTACCAGAATTAATCTACAATTAAGTAATTCAAATTTAAATTTTGATTGAAACGAGATTTTAACTTTTGTTCGATGTTTAGTTTTGGAAGAGGTCATGATCAGATAATCAGGTTTTTCACTTCGTGTTTAATAGACTACTTTTTGTTAATTTTGCACACCTAAATAATATTTGGAATTCATATTCTACTTCAGAATGCATGACGAATATAAAAATATGTATTATCTATTATATTATAATTTATTTTTTACCTTATCTTCTGTGATGAAGTAATATTACATCAGTTTTTAATTAAGTTTTTATTCAATACAAATTTTTAACATTAGGTATAACGGAAAATATTTTTATAGTTCAAAACCGAATTTTCTTCTCCCATATATACACATGATAGAGTATTTTGTACTTTTTCAAAATAATTCTCGCATCTCTTAAGTAATTCTTTAAAATTCGATATTTTATGTTCATTTTTTCTTCTCCTTATACAGACAATTTAGTTTTCGACAAAAATAAAAGTAAAGTTTTGAGTTTCATCTTGACAGTGATTCAATACACTCACTAGATTCGATTTTTGCAATGGGTTAAGGTCAATAAAATCTAATTTAATTTGAACCTGCTTTATCGATACAGTAATTAACTAAGACAATAAAGTAAAATAATTGCAGGAAATTGGTTCACCGTACTTTAATTGTTATTCACCGGTTGTTATGTATTTAAAATAGTTTCCTCCTCGTTACTCGTTATGATTTTAACAAATCGTCGGTGTGTATAGATAATGTGCACCAGGGGGCTTTTTTAGGAAGTGGATGTTATTTACGTTTAATTTTTTGTGCACTCGAAAACAAATTGTCTACATCGACCTACTTCGCACCGACATCGGTGAAAAATCAGATTTTCTCGGTTCTTCCCCGAAGTTTTCTTCAAATGTTTCCAAATGGTTGAAACGTGCATAGTACATACAATAAATTTTGATTAAAAGAAAGCGATGCATATACAGACACGTTAAGTGAAATTATTGTAAATAGAAATTTTTAATCAAATTTCTAAAATTATACATCTATCTATACAAGGAAAAACATGCCCGTGAACTTTTCATTTAAATATCACGAATTTTATTAAAATAACTTAAAATTTTACACTTTTAAATTGCCTACATATTTTTAAATAAAATGGTGACTATGTAATGGTTCCATTGCGACATTTCCGTTACAAAAATGAACAATTATTTAAGCTACCACGCTACCGAGACCAATAGGAAGGAACTCTTCCATCCACTGTACCATTTCTTTCCGGTGTTATTAATTTCAAATTGCAAATTATATACTTCACTAAATTTCTTCCTTTTCATTTGAACTTTTCCCTAATTACTTACTTTACTCTTTAACCGATGACATTTCCCTCTCGAATAACCTTTCCGAATTTTATTAAATGACATTTTCCTAAATATTAACTGCTGACATTATAATAATAATTGGTTTGATTAAAAAAAAAATTTTCGTTTGCTACTTCTGATGATTCATTTTTTAGGGTAAAACTCTTTGTTTTTTGTCCTTTTAAGAGCACACATACATTTTATGACTCATTGAGAATCTTGTATATTTTAAGATATGATTGCATTGTATAGTATTAAAAATAAATTGATTTACTTAAACCTGACGAGATAATGTTATCAGAAAATTTACTTTTCGTGTAAGTTTCTCCGTAATATTATCGTAATTTAACCAAACGTGAAATTGTGTATACTTAAATATTTTACGTATGAGTAAATTACCAATAATATGCAACAGTTTATTTGACTAGTCGACACCTTAAAAACAACGTTTTAGGGGGAATTTTAACTTTACACTTATCCGACCCTTTCGGTATACGACCGGAAATGGGTCCCATTAAAAACCAATATTATTAGCTCGCTCGAATGGACTAGACAATTATTATTAGTATTATTAGTCATAATATATATTAGCATATAATGAACTATTTCATTTAAATATAGGTATTAATCATGAGACACATAAGCAAACATCAGCACTTACCTGCTGTAATAAGTATTTATTAAATATAATATAATATAATGTTATTATATTATAATTTATTATAATATTTGTTATGAAGTTCCAGATTACAATTGGGTAATTTTCTTAAAAAATAATAAAATGTAATAGTATAATATGGTAAATCAGCAACAGTTGCAGATTAGTGAAACTTAATAAATTGCTCCAATTATTTCCTTATTAAATCAATTTAATTCCTTGTTTCTAATTATTATTTTATTTTAATTATAGCTTGCGTTAATTGTCATAATAAATTAAATGCAATTCTTATATTTTTTATACGTTTCTATTATTTGTGTTGAAAGCATTGCGTTTTATTATATTATTTAGCATAATTATCGCGGTTTGGAAACCAAAACTTGATCGGAAACTTAAAATCTTTGTTTAGTAACTAAAAATAAATTGTTGAAAATTATGTGCTATGCACATGACTAATATGTTAAAATGTTATAAAGGATCTGTCATATTACTTAACTAACCTCATCAAATTGCTTCACTTGGTCCTAGCGAATGAATTTCGCTAATTATAATGCAAATGCTATTGACATTGTTATTTCGAAAATACCAATTCTTTTTAGATCGCTTTGTGTACTGTTGGATTCTTTCAGATTCACATAATTGTATTAATTGAATTATCTGTACTAATGGCTGCATTAGCTAGCTCAACCCAATTTAGCGTCCTCGAGTGTCCTTTCGAAATTTTATTATGACAAAGGGAAATAATTAATATTGGTTTTATTTTATTACGAAAATAAGTTATCACCTCTTGTTAGTGTCAATTTGTCTTGAAAAATTGTTTTATTAAACAGGTCAGGGTACCTTGGTAATCGTCCTGATTTGGAACTTGGATAGCTTCTGCGCTCGAGGATGACGATATAATGGGCATTACTAATTTTACAATCAACTTTAATTAAATGTAGAACCAATACACAAATACAATTTGTAATTAAAATTTTATTGTTGCAAAACCAATACGACTAATATAAACATCGTTGATGTTCTAAAAAATTGAAGGTTAATCAACTTTTGATAAGCAGCTGTAATTTAATGCTTAAATATGGTAAAATTTCACAATGTTGAGTTTATTGTTGATCGCAATAACAATTATTAGTTATAATTATTATTCTAAATAATTTTCTTCCTGTTTAGTATTTACTTGCATCATTTAGTGCACTAAATAGTTATAATTGGAAATACATAAATTATTATTATCACATGATAGTTTATCAGATACTAGTAAAATTGCATAATTTTCCTCATAGAAATTTGAAATTTTTATCTCATGAACCACGCCTGTTACTTGCAACGTTTACATCATTATTATTATTTGTTGCATCCTTTTGACATGGTCTTTAATTGCCAACATCCAACGGCATGTCAATAATTAAGTGCTAATTAATATCTTCATTTCGAGTGTGATGCGATTGGTAAACCAAGTGAAGACACTTCAACGATTCATCATAATCTTTCTGCTTTTTTTTATTTTCGATTGTATCAAAATGATTAACCGTAGAAAGTTCATTGAATAAAAGTATTGAATTTTTGTATGTATACATTATCGGATCTGGACGGACAATGGTATTGGATATAATTTTTATAAACATAATAATATCTATTCCTACTTATAATAAAAATGGGTTAATCAAAATACCGCTGTATTTGTTAGCTTCTTAGCGGTAAAATGGTACAGTAAAGTAATTATCGTTCCACTTTGATTCATATCCATATTACAAGAGAGTAAGTTACCATTCGACGTTTTAACGAACTAAACATTTAATTTATGTGATATATTAAATGTTTAAATAATTACACTTTTGTCTTACTTAGGACTAATTTATTGTAAGTACATTTAGATTTTAGAAAGTAAATTACGATCGTAATAGTTTACCCTTCTAAACACGTGGAATACTACCTATGAAGGAATCTCGATAATCCTAATACATAACACTCTGATTGGTCAATTTTTTTACCAACCGAAAAATATTTTTCCACTATTCTAAATGAGTGGATATCCTGCGATATGTACTGGAGGGTGTTCCACACTCCCCAGACCCCCCGGATTTACTTTTAATTTATTTATAATAATAATTATAGCAATAATATAAAAATATAGTCAAAAATGTATTCTGGGGGGGGGGGTCGAATTTGGAAAAAATAGGGAATTTATAACAATTTTACAAGTTTCGCCAGGAAAAACCGGGAAATTTAGATTTTCAATCAGAAATGAGGGAAGTTTAAACCTTAACTTAAAAAGCATTTATTTAAGTGCCTTACTGCTCGGAGTTTAGCAGCAACTTTTGCGTTACTTTGAAAATTAACTGTCAAAAGTATAGTCAAAAATGTAAACCAGGGGTTCTGGGGGTGAACATATCCTGCAATATGTACTGGAGGGTGTTCCACACCCCCCAGACCCCCCCCCGGTTTACTTTTATTTTATCTATAATAATTTTTAATTAATTTAATCTATAATAATGATAAAATTTTGAAGTCAAAATTGTAAACCGGGGGCCTGGGGGGTGTGGAATACTCCTCAGTACATATCGCAGAATTTTATTTTTTATATTATGAGCAAGATTCATAACTTTTTTGATAAAATAAAGTTAGAAAATACAAAAATCCGCCATGATAAGTTGAACACCAATCAGAGCGAACCAAGACATCACAACTCATAAATGTCACTGTCGAAGTCCTGCAGGTTATAAACAATAATGAAAACCTAGCCTAACTTCATAAAATATAGCACTACGTGATTCAAAATTTCGAAAGTGGTAGCGCTGTTATATGCGTTTTTTTACAGTCACTAGATAGATACAGTACCGCAAAGGCCGACCATATTAGGGCCCTAATTTATGCGGAAAATTTAAAAAAAGTTGCAAAATTGTAACTGGGGTTATAATTTTTCAATAATGACAAGTTAAAATAATACATTTCGTCTTATGTATGTATTTTCCTGCATGTTTTTGTTTATTTTTATTTTTAATTTTAATAATTTTAGGGAATTCTGGCGAGCCGCCACTGATTTAACCTTAAAAATTGTTAAAATTACAACTAATGTCGTTTGACATTTCCGAATGACGCCATATTGGGGCCTTAATTAACGTTCTCAATTGGCCTATTGGTTTGCGGTACTGTATCTATCTAGTGACTGTACGTTTTTTGAATCACGTAATGCTATATTTTATGAAGTTAGGTTAGGTTTTCATTATTGTTTATAACCTCTAAGACTTCGACAGTGACATTTATGAGTTGTGACGTCACAAACACGCGCCATGACACAAGCGAGCGTTTTGGCATGAAGTTTAGATTTCAAATTAAAATGGTAATTTTTTTTACCAAACCTTTATTTTCTTCAGAAATTTAGATATTTTTTGGAAATAGTTGATACTTCCGGACATCATAGAACAGGGAAATTTGAACTTTTAAGCAATAGTGAGAGAATTCTAAAAAATTTTTCTTCTTCGAAAAACATTTATTTAAGAGCCTTACTGCTCAGAATTCAGAAGCAACTTCTGCGTTACCTAAAAAATTAACTTTCAAAATTATAGTCAAAAATGTAAACCGGAGGTTCTGGGGGTGAAGATGTCCTGCAATATGTACTGGAGGGTGTTCTAGACCCCCCGGTTTACTTTTATTTTATTTATAATAATTTTTAATTAATTTAATCTATAATAATTATAAAAATATGAAGTCAAAATTGTAAACCGGGGGGCCTGGGGGGTGTGGAACACCCTCCAGTACATATCGCAGAATTTGGAGAAGTTAAAGAATTTATAATTTTACAAATTTCACTAGGAAAAACCGGGAAATTTGAATTTTTAAGCTAAAGTGAGAGAAATTTTAACCTTTGGCTAGAGAATATTAAAGCTTGGAAAAACATTTATTTAAGAGCCTTACTGCTCAGAATTTAGAAGCAACTTCTGCGTTACTTTGAAAGTTAACTAACTTAAAGAAACAGCCCCGGCCCGAGGGCGTAGTACGAGTATTGCACTCCAGACGCGCATGAATGGATTAACGTGATGCTCTAAAAATTGCGATAACTCGAAAACGGTGCGAGATGACGAAAAACCGAGCAAAAAATTCTCCCTGTCTGTTAGTAAATCCCCACCGATTTCGTGCGGCCAAGTGCCCAAAAAATTTCGAGTTGAAATTCCAAAAAAAGTTGTAACTCGAATGGATTAACGAGATTCCCGAAAAATTGCGACGACTCAAAAAGCAAAAAAAAAAACAATTTTTCGCAACGGGCGACGAAAATAAAACAAAAGTGTAACGAAAAATTGAAAATCGTATTATTTCGAAAACGAAAGATATCCGGGGCTGTTCTCTGGCTACGCTCTCGAGCAGAGGCTGTTTCCACGAGTATGGCACGAGAAAAAAAGGTGGCAGTTAAGGAAATAGAGGGGAACGCGTAGACGAAATTTCGTTTGAAAAAATTTCTTTCGATTTCTAAATAATACGATTTTTAATTTTTCGTTGCACCGGATACAGGTACCGATGTACTTGTATCCACTTCTTACACTTTTTTTTACACTTTTGATTTATTTTCGTCGCCCGTTGCGAAAAATTGCTTTTTTTGTTTTTCGAGTTGTCGCAATTTTTTGGGAATCTCGTTAATCCATTCGAGTTATAACTTTTTTTTGAAATTTTGACTCGAAATTTTTTGTGCATCTGGCCGCACGAAATCGGTGGGAATTTAATTGGTTGCAGAGGGAATTTTTTTGCTCGGTTTTTCGTCAACTCACACCGTTTTCGAGTTACCGCAATTTTTAGAGAATCACGTTAATCCATTTATGCGCGTCTGGAGTGCAATAAAGAGGGATGAACACCCTCTAGTACATATAATAAAATTCCCACTCTTCTAGAATACCTGCAAAGACAGAATAATTATATCAATTTCTTCAGAAAATGCTGGAAAATTTGTTGTTTTTGAGCAAAAGTGAGGGAAATTAAAACGTTCGGCTAAAGAAAATTAGAATTTCAGAAACTTATTTATTTTTAAATTATTTAAAAAATTTTTTAATTGCCCGTCGGCACATCATGTTTAGCAGCACTTTTTTGCGTTACTTTAAAAATATAGAAAAAGGGAGAATCGCCCAGTAGTGGGAAACGAAATTAAATGTTTAATATTATACCACTAAAAAGGAGATCCACCATCTAGCTGCCCGTCCGCGGACGGGCTTTCCAGCTAGTTCAATCATATTTGAATTGAAACACCTGTTATTATTTTCAAAACGGAAACTGGAATATAAATTCCTCCCTCTTTGTTCTAAGCAAATCATTTTATTCATTTTTATTTTCTTGACTTTAACCGGACACTTGGAACTCTACTTTAGTCGCTAGGTATGTAATATACTATTAAGTTCTTTAATGCATAAGCTATTTCATCAATTGATTCTATGTTCTAATTGGTGTTTTATTGCGATATGGTTGATAAATAATTTAAAATACTATTTTTATTTGTTAGTATATTTTAATAGTATCTTAATTTTCTATGCAACATTTATTACTTTCTAAATTTGTTAGGGACTGATGTTTTAATCGCTTGTGACATTTTTTATGAATTATATAGTATGGAAGGAAATATTTATTATAAATTACTCCATTCAAAATGCAATAAATATTTAGCATTTAACATTTTCTTAATGTGTAAATAATTTTGTCGAAAGAATATATAAATATTTTAATTTGTATCTCCCAGTCTGTACATTTTTCAAATACATATTATGATTTTTATTAATTTTGAATAAAAAATAAGAAATTGAATTTATTGCTAGCTATAAGTTGCAATTACCACTCATCTTTCACTTCAAAAATTAATTAAGTAGCTATGAAATTTAATTTTTTTCTGAATTTTTATATTCATTAAAGCTCACGGTGTCGTTTTTAATGAAGATTGCGACCATTAGCACACTTTGAAATATTATTAAATAATTAATAACGATTATTAGTCAAGTTCAATTACCAATATTATGTCTAGGTGAATGTTAATTTAAATAGCCCAATCAAAAATATATTTTAAAATTTCATTTTAAAATTACGACGACGGACGACGTTACACATTTTCGTAATCGACACAATTTTTATGTACCTACTTATACATTTATTTATTCATGTTGCCATTTTCACACGCTTTTCTTTTCTGCAACAAATAATATTTTAATAAATTGTTTACAATAAAGCACGAGAGCAGTTTCATAATGGTTTTGAATTAACCCAAAAATGAATTGTTCTAATGGTGCCAATGATTGATTACCCCAAATTAAATTGGAATTATTTAAATTTTTTACACTTATTTGATTATGTGTGATAAACGTTTTAGGCTTTCTATTGTAAATAAATAATAATTTTATTACCGACAGTTCTTTTATTTGTAGAAAATGGTGGGTGATAGGTACTTTCTTTTTATTTGATATTATTCGTCATATCGATCATGATTTTTGAAACTGGTATCTTATTGGTGTTTTTTTCATCGATTACGTGCTAGAGATAAGAGTTGTTAATCGATGTAATCGATACCTGCTAGGTATTTTTAGGCATCAGATTTAAGTAGGTTTGATGCTCTAATTGATTTTGATATCCTGTTTGGTTTGATAGATTTTAAATATTCAGTACTTCAATAAGAATAATTATAGGTATTACGAACTGCTTTGAAAAGACGACATATAACTTGATTTCTCGGAGAATTACAGTCATTTACAACAGTGTTGGTGTTTTTTAAAAAGCAATTTTAAAATGTACATATATTAATGCCTCATTTATTTTAGGTTGGAGAAGGAGGAATCACATTTCTTCCTGGCGTTTCGTTGGATGAGTCTTTGGTGGATGATGATGATGATGAAGAATGGAAAACTAGTTTGAAATGTCCTCCTAGTCCATGCAACATTGAATTTGTAAACGATAATGTGATATTCGAGGGTCGTTCTAGTCTTAGTCAAAAAAGTAAAAAGCCAAAGGAGGTAGGTCATCTAAAATAGCTTTTTTTCTCGTGCGAAAGTATTCCGTTTACGTAAAAGCAAATATTTTTTTTATCAGGAAAAAGTGCTGTTAAATGAAGCGTAAATTTGTAGTATTCTCAAATCGTACAGTTTAGAAAGTCGGCTGGCTATGCATTATTCGCAATTGGTTATACTCGATTTACCGCTGAATACTTTTGTAATTGTAATATTTGATTAGATTAGGAACAATGATTTAAAATTTAAACAAATGTTTGTTTTGAAATACTTTCTGTTTAAAATGCAGCAATGAAAGTAATTGGCGTGCCACTTTTAAGTGATGCTGTACTCGTATATTGTATACACATCCCATTCCGAAATGGAATGGAAGACGTAACAGAAAAAGGTCTGAATTTATTTTTAATTCATTCAGAATGCTAATATTTGCATTTCAAATAAGTTCTTTCAACTCCTGAACGTGTAAATTACATTTTACTTTCTTATTGATGTAATTCCAATAACGTACCGATTGCTAATATATGGAGAAATTGACAAAAGCTACAAAATGTCGCAAATATTTATCCATTGTGGTGATCTGCTTCACGGTTCGTTTGGACACAACTATTTCACCTACATAGTATACTCATTGGTAATTAATTTGGAATTTCTTCTGATGAATGGGTATCGTGATGTTCTCAAAAAAGCTTTTATTTGCTTTAAATTCCCTTTCGTTATGCTGTAGCATGCACGTGAAAAACAGTTTTTCAAAGGGCAAAAACACTTTTATTACTTAGAGGGGGTGGACCAGGCAGCGCTTCGGTATGAACTGAAATATAGAAAGCGAAAACCGCATTTTCTTCACTCTTGGCTGCTAACGAACGATACAGATCGAAGAATAGAATCAAATGGTATTAGCCTAACCTTTAGTTAAAGATAAATTATTTTATCAATTAACTACATCATTTATTTGCCCGAGGCTGAATCTTCTGCTCATCGCGTGTTGCATGAAATGAAACATCGCACCTGCGAAGGTTTTTGGATTTCTGACTGCTTTTAAATGCAAATTTTTTTAACTCTGAGAGGAGCAAAATTTTTCTCGTTTTGAAAAGTAATTAATAGTTATAATTTATTTATTTTTAATTAAGTACGGTTGTTTTAAATTAAAATTTATACCAAGTCATTAAATTGAATTTAAAATGAACCATCGGTGATTAGTGAAATAGTTGGTATGTGACGTCCTATGGAAGCTCAATTATAATCTTTTAGACGTGCACTCGAAGTTTGTTGAACCAAATTGTTTCTAACTACCTAACCGGTAGCCAAGGTACTGTACGTCCTCATGGAGCAAAGATCTCGAGTTCGAATCTGCTTGCTTATTTTTTGAAGTCGAGCAGTAGCGTATTTAGAAAATGCTTCGAGAATCTCGTTAATCCATTCGTGCGCGTCAGTGGTAACCAAATCCTGATATATAAATTTCTCTGATTTCACTTACTTTTGCTTGAAAATTCAAATTTCCCGATTTTTCCTTGCGAAATTTGGAAAATTTTGAAGTCCTTATCTTCTCCAAGTATAATAATAATAATATGTCTTTATTCACATCAGTTAACAACTTACAGTTTAATTTACAAATTAATAATGAGAAAAAACATGAAGTAGTAAATAATTTACTACTTTCATGTCCAACATACAAAATTCAATAATAACAATAATAATATGCGTAAGCAACCCATGTGGAAGAGCGAAGTTCAGAAAGGTCTTCTTACAGACCCCGCCTGTATTCTAAAAGAGTGGAAATCCTGCAATATGTACTGGAGGGTGTTCCACACCCCCCAGGCCCCCCGGTTTACAATTTTACCCAACCGAAAAATTTATTAAACTAACTACGATTAGGACTAACCGGGAAATTTGAATTTTTAAGTAAAAATGAGGGAAATTTAATCTTCGGATAGAAAAAATTAAAACTTGAAAAGTATATTTATTTAATTACCTTACTGCTCATGGAGTTTAGCAGCAACTTTCTGTGTTACTTGGAAAGTTAATTATAATATATAAAATCGAAATTGTAAACCGGGGGGTCTAAATATATTAAAATTCCCACTCTTCCCAATTTCCCGGTTAGTCCTAATTTTAGTTCCCAATTAGCTGCACGGGTAGTGGTTCAATGCTCACTTTGTACTGCAGCTCTAGTCTTATTGTACCCCGTTTTCCATTAAGGGGGTATTCTACTCTAGAAGCCCGAATTTCTTGCATTTCTTTGACGATCGATAAAACGAAAACACTTAATATTTTAAACATACATTTTTTTTACAGTTTATTTATTTGTATTTTAAGATTTCACAAAAAAAAATTTCAAAGCAAAAATATATATTTCACAAAGTTCCACGCTGTTGGAAAAGAGAGGAAAAAAATTGTGTTTGTCACAAAATCTGAAGTTCTAATTGACCGATTTTCTTGAAATTTGGCATGAATTTTCTTTATGTATCCCTTTATGGTAGGAACCAACAAAAAATCAAAGTTTTCAATTTCTACTATATTTTAAAAATTCAGAAATGTTAAAAAATAACTGAAAAATATGAAATTCTTTTTTTTCTTCTTTTTGCGAGAAAAGTTTTTTTTGTCATTTTTATTGGTTCCTACCATCTTGTTTTTATTTTTGAGATAACCAGAAGGGTGGGAATCATGACAAGATGGTCCAACTGTGTTTTATTTTCCCGTTTACTTCAACAGCGTGTAACTTTGTAAAATACAGTAGAACCCCTCTATAACGAGTCCGGTTATAACGATTTATCGGCTATAACGAGTAAAAGTTTAGTCCCTTGACTTTTGTTTACATGTTAAACTGACTGTTTATAGCGAAAATCTGCTTATAACGAGTAAGTAGACTGGTCCCTTGAGCTCTCGTTATAGAGAGGTTCTACTGTATATATTTTTTTCTTTGAAAATTTTTTTGTGAACTCTTAAAATATAAATAACTGTAATAAATAAACTGTAAAAAATTGTTTTTGCTTTATCGACCTTCAAAAAACCGCCCGATATTCGGGCTTCTAGAGTAGAATACCCCCTTAAGATGTTAAGGAAAGTTATTAGTATTTCGATCCACAGTGTAATGTTCACCAGAGGGCTGAGCTAAGAAATTCTGCCGAGTCCACGATTTGAACCCAGAATTTCCGCTCATAACTTACAAGCGATCACACCAAGCCACCACTGTGGTCTAATTTTAGTTAGTTTAATATATTTTTCGGTTAGTAAAATTGTAAACCGGGGGGTCTGGGGGGTGTGGAACACCCTCCAGTACATATTGCAGGATTTCCATTTTTTAAAGATACTTGGAGAAGATAGCGAATTTATAATGTTACAAACTTTGCCAGGAAAAACCGAGAAATTAACAAATAATGTAATTTAAATTAAATCTAAAAGTAAAGAAAATTGCAATTGGATTAGAATCTGCTTTGTTTATCTACTTTTGCTGTATCAATAATTTCTACAAAAGTAAAAACCTTTTACTTATTGACTAGCGAGAAAAAAAAGTACTAAAATAAAATGTAAAAGTACAAATGAACAATATAATGTTATATAAAATCCCAGAACGCTGCTCCTGCTACAGCGTGGCATTTTTTGGTGAAAAAAAAACACTCTGATTTCCTTCACTTTTGCTTAAAAATTTAAATTTCCCGATTTTTCCTGGCGAAATTTGTTAAAATATAAATTCCTTATCTTCTCAAAGTATTCTAAAAGAGTGGAAATCGTGCAATACGTATTGCAGGGTGTTCCACCCCCCCCCGCCAGACCCCCCGGTTTACAATTTTATCAACAGAAAAATATATTAAACTTACTAAGATTAGGACTAACCGGGAAAATTTTTAAGTAAAAATGAAGGAAATTTAACCTTCGGATAGAAAAAATTAAAACTTGGAAAGCATATTTATGCTCATGGAGTTTAGCAGCAACTTTGAAAGCTAATTATAAAAATATAAAGCCAAAATTTTAAACCGGGGGGTCTGGAACACTCTCCAGTACATATCCCAGGATTTCCACTCTTTTAGAATACTTGGAGAAGATAGGGAATTTATAATTTTTCAAATTTCGCGAGGAAAGAAGTTTTTGCGTTACTTTGAAAATATAGAAGAACGGGGAATCCCCGTTTTAGTAAACATTATTTTTATAAGGGAGGGTTTCAGGGATGCAATCCGAGTCATCCTTGGGGGGCAATTGCCTCTTTGCCCCCTCTAAATACGCCACTGAAGTCGGCGATAACCGTATGTTAAAATGTAATATAAATTAATATGTCACGTGTTGTGCTTCTGTTGGCTACATAAAATGATAACTCCTATTATAATATACCGAGCCCACATTGATAGCAGAGCAGAACACAATAGAAATCCAATTTTGTAGGCGGTTTAGTGCGTTTAAACTTGACAATCGTTTTACTTGCCTTTATTGTTCAAAAATGACTTTCTTTTTATCATTGTATAACAATGCACAATTATAATATTTTTAAACTTTTCCTAAACACCAAAATTGCACTGCGGTGTAAATTATTTAAAATATTCTTGAAAAATACCGAAACCGGTTTAAAATGCGAATATTTTCGGTGACATTTAATTTTGTGTTTTATTTTCCATATATTACTGTAATTTGTAGAAAATGCAAATCTCTGAGGTGGGCATTTTATTTGTTTTTAATTTTTAATTTGGTTTTCCTACGCATAGTTATGTACTTAATTGGAAATTTCCTTTTTCTGTAGCAATTTGCCCAATACCTACTGATTTTTGTTTTAAAATATTGTTAACTTTTCTAACATCAACTTTTTATTATTGGAATGAGCTACGCTTAGTTAGTGTCATAATTTCTTGATACCGTTAACATTTCTACGTCTACTGGGTATTTTGAAAACGGTACCTACGTATGTAGTCATATATACATAAATATGCAATGCAGTCTATCTAAATGGTCTAGAAAGGCAAAACAGTAAAACATGCAATTTTTAGTGCTTAATTGTTACTTCCGAAATATTAAAATGAATTAATTTTAATAATTTTCACTACTGCCAATGGAGTGGTGGCAGGGCCGGTTTTAGTGATTTTTTGGGGCCCCAAGCGGATTTTTTTGGGCCCTCTAACTTGTTTTGTAATGGTAGGGTACGACTTTTAAGGGATTTTTAAATTAATTAAAATGTTTTACATTAATTATTATTTTAACTTAATTTTTTTTTCTTCGATTTTTTTAAATCTTTGTGCTTGGAAGACTGGCCCCTCCAGGGCCCGGGTCCCCAAGCAGCCGCTTGTTCCGGCTGAGTGGTGGCCTGGTGTGATCGCAGTTGACCTACAAGCGGAAATTCTCCGATGGTGGAATGCACCGAAGAATTGATTGTACATATATTTATATAAGTAATTGACGATGAGTCAAGGTCAAAAGGAACAGGAAAAGTGACTAACAATACTTAGAATATTACTGGATAACTAAATTCAGCTATTTAAAAGATAAGCAATCGCAAAAGGTATTAATTTTAAAATACAATTTTGAAGTAAACTTCTACCTTGAAGCCAATAATGTACATAATTGAAGGTGAACGATTACCATTTCTTTTGTGTATATTTCTTTGTGCAATCAATGTAACAATTTAATGAGATTTCAAAATTAATAGTTGATTAAACTTAAGGTGCATATTTAAATGCTCTTCAAGCAATTGTTATAGGTCAATGTTAATACACTTGTTGATTAATTTTCTGATAGAATCAAACGAAAACCAAAACGACTTTTAATGAAGCTAATGCCGAGTTTTTCCAAAAAAAAGCAGCTCTTAATTCAAATTTAAGTAACCTACTAGTGTTAACCTAAATACTTCGTAGACATTAAATATAAAAATTTTAATATTAGTTATTTGGGTCGATTAAAATAACGTGGACAGTATAGCCGATGATGAAATTTTGAAATTTCTAACGATAATTATAGCCTGTACCATTCGTGGCCATCCTATATAATTAAGGCAAATAAGACTGTTGGAACGACCATCAGCTTTAAGTTTGATGCTCTCCATCTCGAGGAAATGGATTCTGATTTTATAATTGTTGCATTTGGTTTTAAAAAAAATATCGGGAGGTCTCCAGACAAAGTACATATGCATATGTTGATTTTCTTTTGAATTTTTTAACTTATATGATAAAGGCAGACCGTCTTGAATGGAATGCATATACTAAATCACGACTTAACCACAGAGCACAGAAGGTATTCGTGTTGCATGTGACCTACCTGAGGAACTTACAGACTGTCATGGTCAACCACCTTTTTCAAGAGTTGCAAGCACAAGCTTCGCTGAATATAATCAAAAGTTAACTTCTTAAAATTTTGCAGAATAAAGCTCAACAGTCAAATTATGTACAAGTTCAAGAGGATGTTCTCATGTTGAGATAATGAATGGTTAGAAAAAAATTGTTGAAGTTAACTTTCTCACACAAAAACTTGGTATGCATCCTCCTCTTATATGGAGAAGCGTGACTACCAAATGTTATCGAACCGTAATGTTATGTTTCAAATGATGATGTTTTTATCTTTCCTACAAATTCTCACTTTTACTGTTAGTTATTTCTAAGCGCAAAAAATTATTATTTTCCAAGTACAAAGAACTTTGAACATCCACGTATTTACGCCTGTTGATAACCGTAATAAAGATAATCGATGCAAAATTTCAATGATTTCCTACCTTTCAAAAATTATAAAAAAAAATATTAGGTATTCCCCCCCAATCAATCCATAAAGATAAAAATATATGATAATCATTCGTTAGTAATAAATTTCGTAAACCCTAGATTACTATATATAGTACCTACACCTACGTACATAATTGTCTACTTAAAAATAATAAATCGATATTTTAACAACTGCCCCCCCCCTCGGCTAATTTTTAACTTCATATCAGATAATACAATGTTGAAATACACCGATAATACTAAATCAGAACAAACAAAAACAAATTACGATAAATCAAAAATTTAAACATAATAAATAATAATTGTCCTACCACATGCTATTGCATTGTTGTTAAGTTCAAAATAAACAAAAATTTTAATTGAAGTTGCTGAAATTTATAAATAAATGTTTAAAATGGGTCAATTTTATTTATAATACATTTAATAGAATCTGATGATTTATGTTTACCTAGGATTGTGTGAATATAGTAGATTGTATTTATCAGTTTATCTAAATTAGAAATCAATTTGGCAATAATGAAATTGGAAGATTAGAGTAATAAATTATTCCTTTTAATTTCAAGCTTCTAATATTTATTCGTTCTTGCTATATCACTTTATATAATGTGGTACCAGACTTTAATTATACTTATCAATTTTTTGCTAAAATCTCAAAGAATTCCTTACTATTTTTTTCTATTGTCTCATTACAAATTCTATATTATCTTAGTTTAATTTTATTTTATTTAAAAAAAATCGCTCATTAACCCCCCCCCCCATGTTTAATAATCAAATTTTTTAATTAAAGGTATAATTTTAATAAAAACAAAATGTCTAATTGTTTTTCTTAATTTCAGATGAAAATACAGTTTGAAACCGTTCCTGACGTTTATGAATATCCTTCGGAAGCTTCACTTTTGGACGATTTTTCTCCTCCACCGCTTGAAACATCTTCTGGTCACACCGTTCCTACTCTTAGTGGTATGTATCTTACACAAGTACTTACAAAAGCAATCCAGCAGTGTCGTTTTTTTGTTCTATTCCGACATACCAGCCACTTACCAACCTCATATTTACGCCACACTTCTATAGCTAATTTAATAATTTTTCTGGTTACTAGTTTAACAGGTTCGCGTTGACACCTTTGTAGGACGCATTTATATTTTTATTAACTTAAGTGCTAAACGTAATTTACTACTAAAATAAAAATTAGGAATTTTAGTGTCACGAATGCATTCAATTCCCATTATAATTAAATCTGTATTAAAAAAAACCGGATGCTTGTGGACGCCTAAATTTTTCGAATGATTATTTTAATGCTTTCGTCCATTGGGAACGCTCACTTGCTGACTAATTGACTTTTATTGTCCTAAAAATAAACTAATTACTGTGTATATACAGCATATCTACCCCAATCGACTAATAAATACTTTGTATTTATACAAATAATTCGCACAGCGCCATGATCAGTCATGAAAATAAACACGTC
Organism: Cantharis nigra; assembly: GCA_958510845.1. Taxonomy (NCBI): domain Eukaryota; kingdom Metazoa; phylum Arthropoda; class Insecta; order Coleoptera; family Cantharidae; genus Cantharis; species Cantharis nigra. Next base: position 42,446,997 of record OY294030.1, on the reverse strand, counting down.
AATATATATTTATGATGTGCAATTTCTTTATTTGTTCTTAGTCGAATTTGTAAACTTGCATTGTTATTTTTTTAGGTTCCACCCTATCAAATTACATTCCAAAATCAGGATCAAAGGAAGACTTCCAATTAGGAATAACTCGTAGTAGTATACCAGCATCACCAACGGTTAATGAAAATTTCCAAAATGAAGAAACGTTAGAAGATGTAGACGAGCCAGTCCTATTCAGTTCTGGAACCAACTCTGACATTTTGTTTTAATTAAGTTTTGCTTTGTTTGCTATATCTACTATAAATCTTGATAAAGGCAAAAGTATAATGAAATTTTCATTTGGTCACTTGTATGTTAGTGCTGATTTTAATGTAACTTATAAACAAAGGTATGTTTTTAGTCAGAAAGTGTGGAAGTGTATTTATTAGTTTACCGTTTTTTTATTGTAAAATTGTTTCTTGTTTTAAGCATTGCATATTATAATTTGCATTTTATAAAGTTCTAAATGTAAATAATTTATTATTTGTCTTTATTATAATTGTGTGTTTACTGCTCCTGCTTCAAACTTAATAAATTAAAAATGTAATAAAACTTTCCCATTAAAGTTGCACTTTTTAAAATCCTATTTTATTACTATTATTATTTTTTTTAAAATACATCTCAATATCAACAGGAATTATTTATGTTAATATTATAAAAAAATATATTACAGATTTTCTGCTAAGGAATTGTTACTTTAAAGCTGTGATTGAAGGATAATTCTCCGTTGTTGAATATGTTATTTCCATTAAACAATCCAGTTCCATAATAGTCGCTTTTAAATCTTCAATTGTCTAAAAAAAACATGAAAATAACCAATCATACATAATATAAATTTTTTCTTTTGTGGTTGGAACAAGAGAATAACCACAGAAGTCTCTTATTTATCTTATGAAATGGTCACGCATTAAAACTAATGCTGGATCAATGCTCAAGTTTTACTAAGCGCAGAAAAATATGATCGAAAATACACAATAAAAAATAATTTTAAAAGAAAATTTTAAATAAAATGCTTAGTAGGAAGTAAACTTAGGATTATATTACCGGTTTTGGTGGGGGAAAACCTGGGTTTTTCGAAAATCATTGTGACAAAATAATAATAAAACGAAACATAAACAACAATTTTAAGTCAGAAAAAGTTTCAAATGTACAATTTTCGTACTAATGTTATATCAGACTTTCCAGTGGTCGCCAACCTTTTGAATCTTGTGAGCCAATAAACTCATACTTCCAAAGCCTGCGGACCACCAACATCTTTTTTTTTTGAAAGCGTGAGTACCTATGTTTTCAGCTTTTTAGCTCGATAAAAATACTCTTTGAAATTAATAAGTTTTTTAATTCCTAAATTAAAATAATATTTTCAATTTCCGAAACTTAAATTTTTTGAATTAGCTTTTTTAAAGCCAATTGCCATGCACAAAACAATTGCCGTTGCAATGCCAAATGAATAGAAAATATTACCTTCATGACAACTGCAGTTGTCGATTGATTTTTTCTTAAAATGTCATCTTTGAGTGCCATAATGGAAGATGGAGAATGGCCGATAAGTTTTGTGATTACATCTGTATGAACATATGCTTCCAAATCACCAGTTTCATCTTCAATTTGTAACTTCAAGAACCAATTATCATTTGCAATGGTTAATTTTTGTTTAACATTTTTGAATTTTGCTTTAATAGTAAATGTGCCGTTACATACACCTTTATTTTTTAAATTTGCTATCGAAAACACTTCACTGTTTTTCATTATTTGAGCATCTATCATATCTAAATGCGCGTCTATGTCCATATCTTCAAATATATTTTCATCTTCAAATGTGCTTACAGTACTCGATCTGTTGGGAAGGCTGGCTTTTGTTTGATTTGAATAATTAATTCCCGACTCTTGGTTACCTTTTCTTAAATCTCGTTTAACCTCCGTTGTCAGATCTATTTCTGATGCCAGCCTTCTTTGTTCCTGATTGGGTATACTAGTCACGGTAACAGTTTTCCTTAGTTGTTTCAAGTTTAATCGGGAAGACATACAAGTACCAGGAGTAACTCGACTTGTGTTTGCTCTACTTTCCTCCCTAATGTCGTTTTCAATCTCCATCATCATTTCAATTTCAGAAGCTATTCGCAATTCTTCTTCCTCGCTAATGGAATTTATCATTTCAGCACTAGGAGGTTGCCTTGATTTCGGAACCGAAATGCTCAAACTAGTCGATCTTGCTTGATTACGTTTTATTTCAGGAACCAATCGTCTTTCTTCGTCATCAGTAATAATTATACCTCGAGCATTCTTAGACTCTCTAGATGTAGTAGGAACTAAAAATTGTTCTATACCATTGAACCTTTGTGCTACGGGAGCTTCTCTTTCATTTTCAATAAAATTATCTTCAATCACTATGGGGTTGGGATTTTCGGGTAAATTTAAAGCACGGGCTAGAACATTTTCGGCAGCATTGCATACTAAAAGATCTTCAATTTCGCCACCTAGAACTTCAATGTTCTTTTCTTCAAGGAACATTTGTCCCCTTCTTATAGTCGTAGGTCCTACAATTTTTATTTTTGTCCCTGGTGGTAAGTTAACGTTCAACGATTTAATAGGAGTGTATTCGATGGCTTCGACTTCGGTAACTCCGTCGCTGAGTAACAACAAAAGAACACGTTTACCGTCCACTGGACCCCATTCTTTCTCGGCTGTCGTGTGATTATAAATACTGCTGTTACGTATTTTCTGAAGTTGCAATAATTTGGGTCGTGATGTGTCGACAATTTGGAGGATTTGTAGAGAAAAGTTTCCGTTTAAAATATACTTTTTGTGCTGCGATAAATTTGCGGGCAAAGTTGATTTTTCTACATCGCGTAAGTCTAATAACAACCACTGTTCGTACACTTTCAAATGTAAGGTTGCCAAAGAGATATTGCTGCCTGGATTTTCTCCGTGACACCAATCAATGCAACTTTCCAACCACTCATCCGATAATGTGATATCGCGACCAGCAAAATACCTTTTCGTTGATAAAAACTCATTATCCATTGCATTTGTTATTAAAAGACTTTTAGGTTAGAAACAACGGAAAATATTTGAAAACCGACAGAATCGAAACAGTGGTTCCTAAACAAAAGCTGATTTACCATATTATTTTCCACCTTTGAGTTTAAGCTTTGGCTGGGCACCCTATTTCCAACAGCCACACACTCTGAGTTCTAAACAAAAAGATACAAACTTCTCCAGTAGAAAATGTTGTTAGTTTTAAGTTTGCATAGAGGTACTTTGATAGGATATCGAAAAATAATTAAAATATAAGAAGTAAACAAGTTTTATAATTAAATCTTATGATAATTACTATCACATGTTTTAAACTGCAGGTACCTACAATATTTACATAAATTTATTTTCAATTAATTTCAATCACTTTTGATATTGGCTTGCAGGTAAGAAGCTTCTCATTGGAAGACGACCGGTATCCTCAATTATTCCCCCACACACATATTTATTGGGAATATTGGGATAATTATAAGCCATATAAAAACATGGTGGTAGACGTACAGTTCCTTTATTAAGAACAGAAACAAGTGAAAGCTTATAGGAAGGCATCGGAGTTTGAATATATAATTCATTTCGTTCTATGTCGACAGTGCATACTATACCTAAAGAAAATAACAGTTTAGATTAAGTTAATGCAATTCCACTAATAACTTACCCCAACCGTAGCATTCACCCTTGTCCGAACACATTGCCACAAGACTCTGATCAATCAAATTTATTTTACATTCCTTATACTGGGATTTCAGTTTAATGTCAGAAATATTTATTCTAAAAATTAAGAAAATAATTTAACAGTTTCATGAAACTAAAAGGATACTTACTTATAAACAAAATCGGCAGTGCTCTCTAAGTTCGGATCATCCTCAGAAAATATTTTTCCAAAGTAATTTAAAATCTTCATCTCTCTTACATTACGTGGTGACAAAACCCATCCTCGGCTTGTATCACACGAAGAAGAAATTATCTCAATTTTAAATTTAGGAAATTCTTCTTTAGAAAAATACTTCGATGAAGAATATAATTGAGAATTCGCGAGCAAATCACGAGAGAGTTGTTGAACAAAATTACGCGATTCATTTTCACTACGAATTTCTACAACCATGGTTGGCTTTACAATTGAGATAACACTTGACAACAAATCCAATCCATTTTCTCTTGTTAAGCCTACATAATTAATGATCGTAGGATAGCCTGCTTCTGTACCACCAGTCTTGTAGAGATCGTCAATCCTGTCCAAATAATTTTTAGGCATGGTAGATACGCTTAAGTCCGACACAAACACGCTTCTAAAAATTTAAATAAAATTCAATATTAATTATTTGCAATATACAGAAAGGAAATGCATGCAGTTAATGATTTTTCAATCTTCAAGAATACAGATTGCAAAGTAAGTAAGTCTAGAAGTACTAGAAGTGCTACTAGTATTCTTAGATTTAAAATTATTAGATTATGACTAGTATGTGGCAATCGTTATTTTAGTCGCTTAAGGGATTAAGCCAATCGAGAGGTGGAAAAAATAGGCTTTTTTGGGAATTTTTTTTCAAATTTAAAGAAAATCGTTCGATTCTAAAGTTTTGAGAAAAACTTTGCGGTAACCGCCAATGGCCGAGAAAGATGCGCGAAATCGTCGATAACAATTGTAACGTCAAAAATTTTAACTTTTTCCCTCTTCGTTGGGGTGGGACCCGAAAAAAAGGGAAAATTAGTGTTTTACTCAAAAGCAAATGAAAATGAAGGTTCGGGAATCCCCAAATTCTAGTTATTTAGTTTATCCCATGTTCCTATAGATAAATTAGAGTTATTTTAAAATACTGTTTCTCAACATTTTCCTGGATTTCTGCTGAAATTTGAACAGATTTCGGAAAATATTTCAATATTTATCCCATAAATGATAGTCTAACACAACCAACATTTATTTTATTTTTCAAACTTTCAAAAAAGTTCCCCTGACCTAAAATCTTAATTTCCTGACTTTCCCTGATAACATTTGTATTATTTGAATTTCCTGACTTTTCCAGGTATTACAGGTTTTCCAGATGAGTGGGAACCCTACTTTTATATAATTGCCACTTCATGCTTTTGTACGTGCTGACGACATGGCGTCTTTAAAAATTAATTTTTGGACGATGGGGGAATCCCTGGGAAAATCAGGTGTACAAGTGAAGGGATTTGCATTGTAATTTTTCAATTTAAGCAATTAGAGCATCATAAAATAATATTTTACCTGTATGGTGTTCTCAGATGAGTATAATTCGGACCAAAAACGGGTTCGTTTATGATGTGCAAAGAAATGCAACCAGGTAGAGTGAACTCGGGTTGGCCTGGATCCAAATCAATCACCACAACTGCAGAATATTTTAGCAACAATTTATTTAGAATATAACGTAGCATCGTACTCTTCCCAACTCCTCTTCCGCCTGCAAGTAATAGCTTCGAATTGAATATCATGGAATCTGTAAGTTCATCCCATTTAGGATTGACTCTCAATACATTCCAATCTCCTTTCGTTTCTCTAAATACGCACCCATCTTTAGGAAAAACGGTTTGAGCAATATGTTTCTCTACAAATTTTATTTCTTGCTGTTCAAGCTTTTTATACATCAAGATGCAACTGTTTATTTTTGTGATTTTATTAAAAGCAGTCAATTCCTCTTTTGGAATCAATTTTCCTACTTTATTCATAAAACCATTGTTGTACTGACTTTCTAGACAAGATTTTGCTTCTAAATACAAATGTGAAGTTCCACGTGGTGAATATATATTTGGACTACCAGAAGATGAAGTTAAAGTGTAGCCCAAAACTTCCACCGCACCATGCAAAACAGTAACGGACATCAAGCCATTAAAATACAACTTCCGATTAGGATTTATAACAAGCAAATTGACGTCGTCATATGTAAACGAAGTATAAAGTTTACTGGCAATTTTAGATGGTTCTTGTAAAATTTCAACTGGTATATCTTCTTCATCTTCAGAAGCTTCAATATTTAAAACAGTTTCCTGACAAAACTCTTCATTATTTAATTCTTCGTTTGAAGATTCGTCTTCAGGTGGAATTGAATCAACAGTTACCTCCAGGTTAGCTGGAGGTAAACTTGAAAGTAATAAACGTTTAGCAACTTTGCTTTGCGATGACTTTTTCTTTTTTTTTCGAGGTCTAATCTTATCGAAAGCGCCATTAAATTTAGAATTCTCAAAGGAAGGATTAAATACGTCCGACTCTTCAGAACTGTTATCTGCAAGTTCCAATGTCATTGAATTATTTTTTTCGTCACAAATTATTTCTTGTACTTCCATACTGGTATTGGAAGATGTACGAGTTTTAAATATATTTGATGTTGATTTGTTAGGAGAGGAATTTGCAGAAGTTGGACTGCTTTCTGTGTCACTTTTATCCATATTTACAGAAAAGAGATCTCTCCGTAAGTCATCAAAATTACTACGAGGTTTTTTGTTTACATGATATGGTGTAGCTTGTCGTCGTATTTTATTTTTTGACTGTACATTTGGTCCTACGTTACCATCATCAGTATCAAATAAAACTTGGGGTTTTAAGCTAACTGCAGTTGATTTAAGAGATTTTGATACGTAAGGAGTTGATTTCCTTTCTTTAATTTTATTTCTCTTAGTGTGATCGTCAATGGGGGTAGCATCGTCAAATTGAACTATTTTCTTCTTCATGATGTCTGAAAAATAATTTTTTATATTAATTTTCTTGTAATAACTGACGCACCCTGTATGAAGGTACAGAAATGTAGGGTTGAATTCCCCGTTTATTGCGTGTATTATGTGTTCAATGTTTTAAGTTATGAAAATGTAATGCAACTTTCGAAACGAAAAAATTTCCTGTCGAGGCAATTTTGAAAATTTAAATTTAAAAAGATGTGCGTTTACACGGTAAGTTATCTAACCTCAAATTAATGGAAAAATACTTACAATTAATTTTTAATTTGGCCGATCGAAGTAAACCTGTCGATAGATTTAATTGCTACTATCTAGGGGATTTTTATGCACAAACACTAACTTGATACGTTAAAATTTGGAATTTCAGTAAACCGGCATGAATGTACATTCGCAAGTTGCCATTTTGTATTCCCAGATGTCACCGCGAAATATTTTTTTGGAAATGTCAAATTTTGTATCAAAAACATTATTTTAAACTTTTGAAATGCTTAAAATGTATCCAGGAGTTGGAAATTAATGTAGTTTTATCAAATTAACCCGGGTGCTTTCAGAAATTACAGTAAAATTTTTAATAACTTCAGTTGTTTTCTATCAGATGTCAGCATCACTTCCAGAAGCTGCTACAATTTTTTATTTATAAAACAGTAAACACAAGAAGTAGGAGTTGTTAAAGCATGTAGAAATAGATAAGACATTGGTCGTTGTGATTAGTCGCTTTTCTAGTCGGTGATGGTAAATCACGGTGATTAAGTTAAATTTGCTTCGTATTTTTTAATGTGATCGACTGTCCCCTACAAAAATTGATGTAAGTAATCTAATAATAATTTTAATAGCAAAATGCATTTTGTCAATTTTAAAAACTAAAAATTTTGGAAAACTTTTAAGTGATTTTAAAGTTTTAGTATTAGTTTTCGTAACGTTTCAATCTATTTAATTGGTTATTTATTAACCTAATTTAGTAATGAGTTCATTGTATGATGAATTATCTGAAATTTAACACAAGTGTTTTTACGCTTTACATCCGTCTACGTCCTCTCTTCTAGGCTGCAACATTTAAATTTTATGGTAATTTTTATTTGACTCTTTTGCTGCATATGTTCTTAATAAAACTTTTTTTATTCCGAATAAAAGTTTTGTGGTTTTACTTAAAATGGATTTTCAAAATTTAAATATTAGTTCTAAATTCAAAGTTGTTTTCATTTGTTTTGATGCGATTTTGTTATCGCTGTTCCCGATTTAGAAAATGTTTTCGGTAATTTTAGTTCAATAACCAAAAACCTCAATAAAATTAACATTAGTTCAAGTATTAATTTAATATTTTCAAAATTTTCTTTCTTCGAAAAACCTCGCTTTAACTTTTACCTGTATTTATATTGTCAAGTAGTGGATTGATGTTGGATTTGTTGGTGTGATCGACCTGATAGTCCGATTTCTGATCTAAACTTTTCGGCCAACAGGGGAATTTTATTTAATCAGGACTAACTTTTTACATTAGAATATACGGTGGAAAAAAATATTTTATGGGGAATCCCCCATGCGGTTTAGAACATTTCGCAGTCAGCCGTTTCGCCGTCGTCCCATTTCGTGAACGGAAATTTAGTTTTACTATTTAATGTTTTGATGTTAGCATCCTTAGGGTATATTCAAAGGTGAAAAGCAATCTCTACATTTTTAAATTTATGGTATTCAGCTAATACCATATAACGTACGTACATATAACGTACATATAACGTACGTATAACGTACATATACCATGTATAACGTAAGTGCACGTATTTGCATTAAATTCAACAATCTGTATGATTTTTTATCTATTTATCTGCTAAGTAGTTAATCCTTATCAGGGTTGTAAAAAAACATGTTTTTTTTTAAATAAAACAAAACAAACGTTTTTTTATGTTTAAAACAGTTTTTTATATTTAAAACGGTTTTTTATTACCTTAGAAAAAAACATGTTTTAAACATAAAAACATGTTTAAAACAATGTTTAAAATTAAAAAAAATCTGTGCTCTCATCTATCTTTAGCTGAGGATAATCGGATAATAATAATAATTTCTCAATTTTTGAAGTCGATTGAAGAAGACACTTTTTTTTAAAATAAATTTTTAATAAATTTTTAATTTTAATAATTTTTAATAAATTATTATTTATAATCTTAAAAAATATTCAAAAATGTAAAAAAAACATGTTTTAAACTTACACAGAATTAAACACTCGTTTTAAACACATTTAAAACATGTTTTAAACAAAATGTTGTTTTAAAAGAAATTTGTTTCAATCATGTTTTAAACACCTTGTTTAAAACAAAATGTTTAAAACATTACAACCCTGATCCTTATTATATATTCCGATATATTTATCATCGTCAGGTATGTGGTAACAAACAATATTAGTTATAATGAATAATTATGATACTAAAATTTTCTATTTTTGGCCAGCTAAAAGTTTGATTTGATATAAGTATCCTTGAATGCCATCTTTTAAACAACTCTTATCAGAATTTCATTGCGATACCAGTTTGAAGTGAACATGAAACACCTGAAACCAAAATTCAGCCAAAAAAATTGATAGAAGCTGGATCTAGCGCTCCAAAGACGACAAAAGTGGTTTCTTTGGCCGAAACGGTTATGACCAGAGTATTTTTAACTGAGTTGGGCCCTAGGCTCTAGCAGATTTTCGGGCCCCTTCTATTCGAGTGAAACTAATAGCATCGAAAGCCCAATTTTTGGGTTATTTTATCAGTATTTAATTTTTAATTTACGATTTTTTGTTCTCTTTTTTCTGGGCCCATCTGGCCATTGGGCCTTAAGCCCGCGCCTAATTGTAAAATATTAGATAAGAAATATACAACGGGGTTTCCCGAATTGAGTCGATTTTTGGTGGGTCGCGACTAGATTTACAAGATTTGAAAACCTATGATCCGAGGATATACTAAATTTCTTTCTACGAGGTTTTTCCAAGATTTTCCCAGATTTCTTTACACTTGTACACCAGATTTCCCCAACAGTTCCCCTCTCACTTTGTATTCATCTTCCGTGATTGGTTTTATTAGATTAGATACCGTTTCCCTCTTTCAGAATAAAATACATTTATAGTTCGCATCAGTACGCACTGAAGCAACTGAAGCTTTCAAAGCACTAAAAGTCGTTTCATATCCCCTGAACAATTTGGTCCTGAAAGAGTGAGAGTTCTTAATTTAATCGAATTAATCAAAAAATATGACTATAAACTGTTTGTTACTGAAACCGGGGGGTCGGGGGCATGGAATGCCCTCCAGTACATCAATTATTTACTGACTCAATAATTTGATAATGGAATACAATTTTAACTCAATTACTGTCGCCCAGACCCCCAGGTTTCAGAAACGGAAAGTTTGTTCGCATATTTTTGGATTAATTTAATTTAAAAAGAAACTTTTGCACTCTCAGAACCAAATACACTTACACCGGAGAGTATAGCATACACCCATAGTATATCCGTGCCCTAGACACGTGCCTAATGGTAAAATTGGCCCTGGTTATGTCTACCGTTTCTCTGGAATTCTCTTGATATAATTCTTACCGACTATCTTAAAGAAGGAAAGACAATGAATAGGGCAAGGGCAATATTATATAAATTATTTTTATTATTGCACCCAGAATAAGTTCATTTATGTTATATAATCGCGAATTTAAATTTCTATCAATGCCCTTTGCCGCTTGCTTTATTTATTGTTGTTTTGTATTATATTTGCAGCCGAATCAGAACCAACAATTATTATTTTTCAAAAATCAAAAATGAATTAATATTTAAAGCGGTCTAGAAATTTAAATTTAAACTATTTTATTCTCAAAATTATTAAAATTAAGATTTAATTTATTTAAATTTAAAAATTATGAATTTTGATAATTTTGTGAATTTACTTATTTTCCTATGAAATGGATTATTTTTTCAAAAAGTTGTAGTATTATAGGATTTTCCAAAAAAAGAACAAAAAAATGATCGACAGTTTTGTTTCAACAAAATTTTGACAGTTTATTATAATTTTGAGTTTTGACGAGACTGAGCAAATGCAAAACAGCGGGATGCGCCAGAAATTTATTATGCAAAATTGAAACTATACGAAAAGGACAAAACAGAAAATTATAGCAGATGCTCAAATGGTTCACCTTCCATCTCCAAACATAACTCAACTTGTTTCTTATATTAGAAATTGTTCTTGTAATATCCTTTCTTATTTGAAGTCGTGAAGTTGTAACAATGTTTCTACACTGCAACGCAGCTCATTAATGTCACCTGGTACGGTTTTATAAACTTAATCTTTCGTAGTTTTCTGCAAAAAGTAGTTTCAAAGAAATAAATCTGGTGACCGGTTGCGGTTGATATAATCTGTGAGAAAGGATCCTTAAAAAATTCAAGTAAACATCGTCAATCGACTTTGCGTCCATAAGTTGGGATACAGACAACTACCCACGGATCATTACCTCCATCGGGCTGATGCACTTCGGTAATGTGGATTTTAAATTATGCTTTTTTCACTCAGAAAGATTACATAATCTAAACTGTTTGTTTCATATGGTGAATTAGATGTGTAAACGCCGAGACTCGAAATTAAATAAAAAATTAATGATTTTGTTTTCGAAACGCTCTGTAAAAAGAAATATTTTGAAGTTTTGATTCGAATGTTCGTAATAAAAATACAAAATAATTAAAGAATTTAATTTTATAATTTTCATTTCTTTAAATTTGCATATAACGAAATCTTATTGTAAAGCTCCCAGGACAATTCGTCTCGGAGCGAATGGACTGTAATTGCAGAGAATTATATTTTATGTTTCTGCACCTCGACGCCATTTTTGTATTTAATATTAATAAACAGTAGTTAAGTTTAAAAATTTATAATCAATGCATTTGGCGTTTTATTTTTCCCCATTTTTTATGGTTTTTATTGCTTTTAACTGGGCAAAAAGCATAATAAAAACGCAAAGCGATGTACGATAGTTGGTAAAAGCACTTAAATTTAAACGCGAGATTTGTTCGTGACATCAATTTAATCAAACATAACATCAATGCCCTAGTAAACCATACTACTGATTTAACGAAACTCGTAAATGCCCTGTTGAAGCGCACAGATTCGTACAGCACTTAAATCGCTGCAGTTATTCCATTTTGTAAAAAAAGCTGTCTAGTTTTTAAACTATCGATCTACCCGCATGAGCCACTATACTAGAAAGATGCATTTAAGATCACATTGGTAGATATTTTGACACTTACCAACACTTCAGACGATAGAATATGGATTTTGAGAGAATTGCGGTACAGTGCTGATAGCTGTCTACAGTTTTTAAATGTATGACTTTAGAAATTGCTCGAATATTCTAACAAAAGTATTTGTTCAAGCATGTCCTCGAGTGACCCTTTGGGAAGCTATAATAGTCACTTGAAGAGGGTGGCTAAAATTTATTTACTTACTTGTTTTTGTACCCGGCTTCGCCCGGTTATTATTTGCGTAGAAGTATTAGGACTCATTTTTTAATGAAAACTCGAATGTCTTCTATATTATTTCAAATTAGTACTGATAATATAGACCAGGGGACAAACTTTCAGAAATACAGTATAGATTAATATTTTCAGAATATACTGATTTATAACTAGCTGGAAAGCCAGTCCGCGGACTGGCAGCTAGACAGTAGATCATTTGTGAACATTTAATTTCGCTACTTGAGGATTTCCCGTTTTCAATATTTTCAAAATAACGCAAAAAGTTGCTGCTAAACTGTGTACAGTAAAGTACATAAATAAATGATTTTCCAAGCTTTAATATTCTCTAGCCAAAGGTTTAAATTTCTCTCAGTTTTGCTTAAAAATTCAAATTTCCCGGTCTTTCCTGGCAAAATTTGTAAAATTATAAATTCCTTAGCTTCTCCAAGTATTCTAAAAGAGTGGAAATCCTGCGATATGTACTGGAAGGTGTTCCACCCCCCACCCCCAGAACCCCCGGTTTACAATTCTGACTTTATATTTTTATAATTATTATAAATTAAATTAATTGTAAATTATTATGAATAAAAAGAAAGTAAACCGGGGGGTCTGGGGGGTGTGGAACACCCTCCAGTACATATCCCAGGATATGTTCACCCTCAGAACCCCCGGTTTACATTTTTGATTATAATTTTGCCAGTTAATTTTTAGAGAGACGCAAAAGTTGCTGCGAAACTAAGAAAAAACATTTAAATTAATGATCTTTTAAGTTCCTCGTTTTAGCTTCAAAATTCAAATTTCTCGGTTTTTCCCAGCAAAATTTGTAAAATTATAAATTCCCTATCTTCTCCAAATTCTGCGATATGTATCGGAGGGTGTTCCACACCCCCCAGACCCCCCGGTTTACAATTTTGACTTTATATTTTTAGAATTAATTTTCAAAGTAACACAGAAAGTTGCTGCTAATCTCAGTGAGCAGTAAAGTTTTAATTTTTTCTAGCCGAAGGCGAAGGTTACATTTCCCTCATTTTTGCTTAAAAATTCAAATTTCCCGGTTTGGATTACTATTGAACAAGTATTTTTAGTCTTAATCTTAGTTTAATATATTTTTCGGTTGGTAAAAAAAATGAACCAATCAGAGTGCTTTTTTTACCAAAAAATGACACGCTGTAGCAGCAGGAGCAGCGTGCTGGAATTTTATAGATTAGGATAATTATTATAAAATATCTGCTATTTTAGTAATTCAATAATTTTCTTTCTTTCACTTTAATGAACAGTAAATAAGAGCGATTGTCTAAGATTACTAATTGAATATAATTATTATCTTTTGGGGATTCTAAGCAGTTTTGAGAAAAATGCAGAGGAACTGGAAACGGAAAATAATTAACTGTTCAAACTGGAAAAAAAGGAAGTTTTAAAAGTAGACTGTTTAACTTTTTAGATAATAATATAGTATACTTGCTAATGGTTACAATAAAAAAGTTTTTTCATATTTGAGTCTAAAAACCTACCATTATAGACCGATATTTGCGGCTGTTAAATTGTTTGTCAACATAACATAGTTTCGTTTCATCGATTCTTTATTAATTCACAGCAACTGTCACTCGAATTGTCAGTTTTCTGAAGTAAAAAAATGTCACTTATCGCTGGTACAAGAAGTGTACTTTCAGAAGCACACTGTATATGGAATACCTGAAAGAATCATAAATATAATTAATGCCTATGTGTTTTCTTAGTAGAGCTTTCAGTTATCCTGCGAATTTTTTTACGGAAGGCGAAAATAGATAATTTTGGCTTAACTCATTCGGTCACGCACCTGGAAGACGGTTATTAAATATTTTTTAAATTTATCTTGTAAACCAACTTTTGCAATAAAATTTCTTTCAATTTTCGAATTTCAAATTACAGAATATTATACCGGGTGCTGAATGAGTTAGCCGAACATAGGAAATTAAGATGTAAAATCTTATTTATGCAAATTTCTGCTTCCCTAATTATTTTAGAGAAAAAATGAAAGAAACAAAAATTATGCAGAAATATAAACTACAAACGATAACAGCATTAGATTTCATCAAGCTTTTACTTAAAAGGTCAAAAAATGTTTTCAAAATTGTTAAAATTTTCATTTATCGCACTGGCCTTGTAATAAATTCAATTTATTTTCTATTTTCAAAAATAATTACCATGGAAACTTGCATGGCCAGTCTGATAAATGAAACTTTTAACAATTTCAAAAGCATTTTTGTACTTTTTAAGTAAAAGTTAAATGAAATCTAATGCTGTTATAATTTGTAGTTTATATTTCTGCATTATTTTTGTGTCTTTCATTTTTTCTCTAAAATAATTAGGGTAGCAGGAATTTGCATAAATAAGTTTTTTCATGTTAATTTCCTATGTTCGGTTAACTCATTCAGCACCCAGTATATTTTGTGATGTTTTATACGGAGAATGTTATCCTTCAGGTTTAAAATTGTTTTAAAGTAACTTCAGCAGTAATTACATCAAAAATATTTATTAGGTATTACCTAAATAAATATATTATAAAATTAAACTTTTCGAACCTTATAAATGTATATTTATTATTATAAAACATAAATTTGATTTAAAATAAACTTTCCTTAAAACAAAAGGATCAACTTTCAACATTAATGAATTAATGCCGTATAAATTGCGATTTATATAAGGCTTCATTTTTCTACTACAATTTTAAGTTTAAAATATTACCTGCCTTAGAAATTTATGGTTCTACCCTTCTTTGATTTGTCATACAACTTGCAAGTTTTTAGCAATTATAAAACTATTAGGTACATTATAAAACTTGTTATTGCTAATGAGTCATAAGTAATGGATTTTCTTTTGTCTTTAACCCTTACTATTCCATTGTTGGTGATGGGTTATCCCCCTATTTTGTTTCTATGGTTTTCTGAAGGTTTCCAACGATTTTCCGGACACCACATTATGGTGAAATTCGATATTAATTATTTTAGAGAAATGCACATTTTCTAAAATGGATATATATGATTTTCATTAATTAATTCTGGCAGTTAGCTCCCACTCGGATAATTTTTCACTCCGGTTCCTTTGTATTTGTCGAAACCGTAAATAGTATGTATATGTAATATTATGTATGTGTTAACAAGCATTTGATTTTCTGCTTTTCGTGCGAAATATTTTTTAAAGGTAACCATCACTTGTCATTAGCACCACATCATTATTTGTATATCTCAAAGGACATAACTACAGAATCCAAATAGAAGTAAAAATAAATAAAATAACAAGCGGAAAGCTAAGCCTAACGCAAAAAAATGAAAACAGTGGGAATAATTCATTAGGCCACGAGGGATATTAAATGTTACACCAACTTTAAAATTGACAAATCTAAAAGCACTAAAGATTTTAAAACACGAAGGAGAGTACAACACTATATCGGATGTTTATTTCACGTTTTCACTCTAAATATTTCCTAAACAAACAAGATCCTATGGCAATTATATTTTGAAAGGGCAAACAGATCATCGGGCTATCTGTTCATGCAAAACAAATTTAAATTGCTCGATTCCGTTCGGAGTTATTATAAAAAATATTTAGCATTTTGCTTATTACCACTTTAAATCTCGCGTGTTTCAGAAAATATTTAGAATCAAAAATTCCTTTTATTTTATTTTTCGATTTTTGTTCTGGAGTTTTATGTATAAATTTATTTCGTTAGATCTGCTTTTAATTAATTAGATTACATGTTATATTTTGTAGGAATTCAGTAAGTAATAATTTACCTCAAAATATTAAGTTAAGGGATGCCTGACTGCACACATACATATTATCGACGATAAAGCTGGAGAAACCTAAACCAACTTTGCTAACATAATATTATCGTGCCATAATCCTAGCACATATCATGACTTGCGTAGTTTTTTAGACCTCGTGGCTGGTTGCTAGACTGAAATGTAGAAATGAGCAGACACATTTTTATGGAATTGTATACAATCTTGACTTTTTCCAGTCTCACTATTCTGAATTGTTTCTCCAGGCTGGGATCATGTTTTAAAAGCCGAGAAAGAAAGAAATTGCCGAATCCGTTGCCGTTCTAATAATATGTTAGCGATTTGCCAGTGGGATCAATGGAGAATGAACCGATTCAAAAGGACTTCCAGGAAGATTTTAATTTTGTGCATTTCTCCAATTATTGTTGATTTCAACTGCTCACTTGTTGGATTACTATTTAGATAATTTAAATATTCACCAAATTGCACAAGAAAACGATCTTTTAAGCTACAAAAATAGAAAAAAGAGTATCAAAGCCAAATTAGTATACATTAGCTTAACTCTAACTCTAGAGCTGTCAGTTCTCGGGATAGATAGATAAATTCGTTCCTATTTACAAGGATTGCAGTATCGTGCATAACTATCTCTTTGAATTTCAGCATATTTATCTTTTCGCACTAACCCAGCTATGCAGAGACACACTATTATTCATCTGCGGTATGAGATATCCGGCAGTGATCAATGAATGTTTTCTAATTTCTGGAGTTTTCCTCCTATGCCAGTTCAGCGTTGTCGCGAAAGTCTTTGTTATACAACCTGGATATAAATTTTCTTTTTATGCATGTATTGTTGTCAGTTCTCCTATAAAGAAGAATAATTTCCTTTACACTGTGCTGGATTTGTGTTACATGTTATTTCTCGCTGGGTTCTTACAATACCACAATACAATCAAATCGATAACGCTGACACTATTATACATATTGGAACAATGGCAAACGATAATAATTTTGGCTAAGCCATGTTTGTTATTCTGAGATGTTAATAATAATAAAGTTTGTTTAAATCATTGATTGTATGTTCGAGAAAGATACGTATGGAAGTTTTTTTTTGCTTATCTTTTCCGAATTTATAATCCAAGGTTTTGTAGTGAATCTTTCGCAAATCTTTGTGTATTATAAACCACAAAAGTTTTAAGGAACCTAGTCTATGATATTATTATATTAAAAAATTGGTGATTAATGTTTCACAGGAGGGTTTTCAGTGATGAAACACCTCTTTGCACGAATGACAATTCAAGAAGAAGGAAACTTTCTGTGAGCAAATGTAATAAATGACATAATTTTTTTGCTATTTATCATTTATGATTGATGATGAGTTACTAATAAATACCTTCTTTGCTGACAACTGGCGATGCTACCTTTTGCATGAAAATTAATAATTTATATTTGGAATTATTTATCAATTTCATTATTTGTGGTTCTAATTTTTTGAAAAGAAGGCGAAAATGTTAACAATGAGTTTTGTAATTAGCATACATATTTATCACAGACGATGCATTGTAAACAAAGTCTTCCGTTTCTTGTAAGTTGTATTCTAATAATTTTCTCTGAAATTTGAAATACCCAAATTTTAATAATGTGTGAACTTCTGAAGTATTCCAGAAACAGTAAAGCACGTTTTATATAATATGTATTATACTTTGTATAACACCTAAACGCAATTTTCGTGCTTTCACGTTATCTGTAATATTAGGGTTGTTTTCTGTTACAAACATCCGCTTCAGCTAGTTGTTAAACAATCAAATATCTCTGTCGGGATTATTGCACGATTAATTAAGGATGACCAAAAAAAGTTTTTTTGTTCAATAAAAGCTGCAATTTATACAACGAAGTGTTTCGGGTTAGCAGACAATCTTGTTTGAAAGATTAAAGCGATTTTTTTAAAATAAAACCTGAGTGTACGAAAGCTTTCTTCCAAGTCTAGTTTTACTAGTTTGACAATTTACTAGTCTGTAAAGAGATCTGTTACAATGATCTATTGAAGAGATCCAAAGGACCGACTAGACTGTATACGGTAGATTTACTGAAAAGCACAAAGTGTCACTCCCGTCAATCCTTCTTTTCGAAATTATGTTTATTTTCACATTATACAAATTATTAATCAACCCTTTTAGCTTGTTTATGTGTGGGTGCTGGCGTTTAATATTCGAAATTAATTTTAAAATCATCAGCATCAAGCGTTGTTGCACCATCGAAGCTGCTGTATTTGTTCCAAATTGCTGCATAAAATTAATTCAGTAATTTTTCCCGTTCAGAGTGGAAGTTTTAAATTAAGAAAGGATATCAAAAGCTTTTTACTGCTACCATTAAAAGAATGTTCTACTAATTGAAATTGCCTAACAATTTCCATTAATTACGCAAGGATATTCCTACCAAAGAATATTTAAATGAATCGACTGTAATAATTTAAACCCTAACTTTCGACATAATTGTTGGAAAACTGTATATTATAAAAGTTTGATGATAATTTCTTACACTAAAAAGACTGTTTTTATAACATCTTGCAGGTTAATTTAAATTGCACCATTAAAAATACAGGAAATTAATGAATACATAATGTTTTCATCTACCAAAGTTGTTAGGAATAAAATGTTAGTTTAATTCCGTTTTGAAACGAATTGTTAAAACCCGGCGACGACGAAATTACTTCAAAGCTACCAATCTTGAAAATTAACTCCACTATATCATTTTTAGAAGTGCATGCACTAATATTTATCGTTTTATTATGATGGCAATAACTTTACACAAATTTTAGCTTTTCACTTGTTTCTTTATTTCAGTTTTGAACTTTTAAAGTGCAGTATTTAATACATCAAAAGCAGTAAAATGTTTATTACCATTCAAATAAAAAAGTTTTCAAACTAACTGGGAATCGAACCAATGTCTGCGAAAACAAGATACATAAACTTATTATCGCTTTTTAATATTTTCAACAAGAAGAAATCATCCAAACGTAGACCATTATCGAATCAATCGTATAATTTTTATAATATATTATCGATTTTTATTCTAATATCGTCCAGTCTTATTACTGTCTAGTCTGGCGATAGACCGCGGTTAGAGACTCATTCAGTTCCAATATTATTTGTACCAGTTGCTCACAAAAGCTTTGGTCAACTATTCAAATTCTAAAATGTTTTACACATTGCCTATTTGAACAATGTTTGTTTTCTTTCATTTTAGACAAGGTATTTTATAATTTTGAGTTTATTTTTAATTAAATTCTAATTTAAGCAAAATTAGGGTTTAGGCAATGGATAATTCACTGGGGGATGGATACTATTTATACTTACTCTAAAATTAATTATTTAAAAAGAATTATGCGAAAAATAATATAAATGTAAATTTATTTTACCAAGTTTATTTGCAAGCCAAGCTTTGGTATATGCGAAAATCAATATTAGCTATGCTTATACAACATGAAAAGGCAAAACGAATATGATGAATTAAAACATTTTGAATAGTCGGACTTTTATACATGTAATGATAAGTCTCTTAAAAATTTATCTAGTACATCTCGTTAAAACTTTTTTATTAGTTTTGTGCTCCATTATGCCGAAAGAGAGAAAGATATTACTTTTATGAAGCCGCTTTTAATGAAACTATGAAACTCTCATAATAGTTTGCAATTTACAAAACAACAGGAATATAATTTCTAACAAAATTAAACTTCCAGTTATTTAGGAAGAAGCCAGGAAACCTCAAAATTGCGATGTTCTTGTTGCAAATGATTTTATAATTATGCACTTCTTGTTTATAAAACTTCCTTTTGAAATTTTTTCTAGTTTCATAATTTAACTCTAAGTGATTTTATAAATTTTCTTATCAATGGTTAACTTTCTACCAAAAACTCGCATCCATTTTATACGACTTCGAGTTTAATCTTATTTCCCAATGGAAAAAATCTTATATCGGAGCTTTCTTTATACTAGAAGTTAGTTTTCAAAATGTTTTATAAGCAACTGATTTTTTCTGTTTCTTTGTCTACTTGTTAGAAATGGGTATTTATGGACATTTTTGTTTTTCTATTGTTGTGTGATACAGAACGGATATCGCTTTATAGTGCAAATATGAATTCTCTTCGTTTTGCGCAATATTTATACGTTTTTTGTCCTGCATTGTTCGTTATTTATGAAAACGTTACTTTTCTTTGTTTTTCGTTGAAGCAATAACTTGGTACATATTTATGTACATATGAAATTTATGAAAACACCACCAGTTATATTAATATTGATGAGGATATGCATACAGCATGCAGTGAACGTATTTACCAAAATAGAAACCTCTAACAAAGTGTCGAAAATAAATTTTATTTACCAATTAGGGATTTCAAATTTCAAGCTGTTAGACGATCTCGTTGTGTATGCAATTAAAATAAATTTTAATTATTTTTCCACCTTTCACAAGTACCTACGCGTTGCACACAAAAACTGTTTTATCATCATCCCCCATATAATATAACGAACCTTCTCCTAGCATAACTGCAAAGAATAGAATAATAAGAGGAGTGTATTCTCCAGAATCTATAGGGTATAGGCTTATCAATTGTTTTACGAAACAAAAGCATTGTTATATTTTAAGAAATTATTCCATTGGTGATTCCGTTGACCCATGCTTGCAGTGGATTGGTTATTTTCTAAATTTTATTCTGGCCACGTGAAGAATTTCGTAATTTAATTCAGCGATAGTTTTGATAATCTTACACTTGATTTTAGCTTTAATTTAAACAAAAATTTTCTGCGGCAGACTTTGGAGGTTGAGATGTTTTTCTATCAGTTTAAAAGATTAAAAGAAGATAAAAGAGAATATTGTTGAACAATGGAAAGCTGCGATCTATAATTTAAGTGCAAGATTGTTTCGTTGGGAAACTAATTTCATTTACCTTTTTTATTAAATTTCAAGAACCACATGGCCCTGTTTATATTAGAAGATATGTAAATAATAAAATTTTATTGTCCACTTTTCCTACAAATTATTCTCGTCAGGATGCCGGTCCGTCTCTGTTTCGTTTATGTTATCTTTTCCATATTGTTATACCAATTTTATTACGAACCATTTAATTACATTTGTTTTTAATTCCATTTGTCTTCAATTCCATTACGTTCTTTTGAACCCACTTGTAAATAATTTAAAACTTCTCTCAAAATTCTGCCGACTTGAAACTTGTTTGCTCTCTAGTATCTTTTATTGCCTTCCTTACATTGATTTTCTTGTTTAACCTTATCATTTATCTATCAATTTGTTATTTATTTCATTTAAAATTTGAGTGATATTTTCCTGAAAAGCAAATAGCACATTCGCGTTTTTGTATTATAACATTCAATCGTAGAAATTGTTAAGACTAATAATGGTTTTCTGTTATATTAACTTTTTTATATTGATTATATTGATTTATTATTATAGTTTATTAAATTAAAATTTAAAAATTAACCAATCCCGTTAGGACCTACGAGATGAGTTCTGGGGCACCAGCACTGTTTATGCTACTGCATGATACTTGATTACTTCTTAGGTTGTTTTAATTTCCGCAGGTTTTATAAAGCCACTGAGGTAATTTACTAGAAAATATAATTAATGTTTCGGTTAATTACAACGAATTTTCGTTCTTATCTTCTCTTTGATATTGGACCTTACATCACATCAAGCGTCCAAAATTTGACTCTGTTTCTACAGTTTATGCCATACCTACTGCTGGTTTTTAATTTTTAAACTTGACTTTAAAACCACAATGCTACGAATTAGTCAGCGCTACGCAAACCTGCCGAACATATTAAGACGAAACTCGTAAGAAAACACGCGCATATTCCAAAATATTTGAAGGAGTTTAATATTTAGATTATCATCTTAATTAGATAAAGGGTATAGCCGGGTTTATATGGGAAATCTGCCCTTGCGGCTTTTTCGAATCGTACTTGGCGGATCGTTTTGGTATCAAATAAAAATAATTCAGTCAAATTTTCAGCTCTTTATCTTAAACGGTTCACGAGTTTTTCAAGAAAACCTCGTTTTTTGATTTTATTTTTTTTTAAATAGTAAAATTCAAAAATAATGGATGGTGATTTTTTTGCTAATTCTTAGGAGTAAAAAACATGAAAAAATACTTTGGTCATGATTATTAAACGTAAAGCCAATTTTTAGCGTAAGAAATAAAATTTAAATCTTATTTTTTAACGCCTTTCTGAAAAGTGTCACTCACCAAATTTTGTCAGAAAATGTCTTTTATGCTCTCTTATACTCATGAATTTTTTCGATTTTTTTGAAGTGGTGCAACAATATGAAAAAAATTAAAATGTAATGTTTTTCTGTAATCTTGCATTTAAACAAACTTTTATGTTTTCTATGGTTAAAAAGAGTATAAATTTTTTTTTACTGAAAATATATCCTCACCAGAGAAAAAACAGAGAAAACCATAGAAAATTAAGACATATCCTGCTTAAAATAACATAGTATGTGAAAAATGATTAAGGAGACGTTAAAAAAATCTTGTTTCCATGCTTTACTCTTAAAGATAACTAGTACCTATACTTATATATAATTTTTCCGTATTATTGGTAATAATTTTTCAGTTTTAAAACAATAGAAACAAAATTTTCAATCAGAAAAGTTATTATATTAAGTATATTATTGATACTGTTTAACAAAATTGTCATAAATTGTTGACATTAAATGTAATAATTCCATACAAAATAGATCGTAAATCCTGGTCTGAGTAAGGTTAATCTTTTCAATACTTAGAAATTTTTTCAAACTATTTTACAGTTATATCATTTCTAATGGTCTTTATGCAATCACTTTGCAGTAAAACGATTAAAAATGTTTTCTAATTAATGTAATTATTAATTTTCGGCAAAAAAAATTTGTATACATTTTTTAACCATAGAATAGTATATTATACATCATGGGACTAAGGTACTACTTTTCATCCCACGTGCAAAGGTTTTTGCACTAGGTATTAGCCGAGTACAAAAATCGCAAACGGGATGAAAAGAACATTAGTCCCGACGTGTATACCGGGTGCTGAATGAGTTAGCCGAACATAGGAAATTAACATGTAAAACCTACGAATGATAAGAGCATTGGGTTCTATCTACATTTTACGTAAAAAATCAAAAATGGTTTTGAAATTGTTAAAATTTTCATTTATCGTACTAGCCATGTAATAAAAAATTCAATTTAATTTCTATTATCAAAAATACTTACCTTGGAAACTTGCATGGCCAGTCTGATAAATGAAACTTTTAGCAATTTCAAAAGCATTTTTTGACTTTTTAAGTAAAAGTTTGATGAAATCTAATGCTCATTCGTATGAGCATTAAATCTCATTAATAGTTTGTATTTCTTCATTATTTTTGTGTTTTAAATTTTTTCTCTAAAATAATTAGTAAAGCAGATATTTGTATAAATAAATTTCTTATATTCGGCTAACTCATTCGGCATCCTATATACTATTTTTCACAATTTCGCTGAAAACGATAAATTACATTGGTTAATAGCTAAATTTGAGATTTTGAATTTACAATAATTCGAAAACGGCACTAGATATTGAAAAACCGAGAAAAAAAATTTCCCCTTGTGCCCCACCTCGTTTACCTTAAACGTCTAGTAATTTGTCGTAGGAATCAATGTATATAAGCAAAATTTTAGATTAAAAAAAATAGTACTTTACTTCCGCAAAAGTGGGAGTAAAGTGACCACTTTACTCCCGGTAATGTGAAAAATATATAAGTTTCTTTAAATGCAAAATTACAGAAAATAATTACTTTTTAATTTTTGTCATATTGTTGCACCACTTCAAAAAAATTCATGAGTATAAGGGAGTATAAAAGACATTATCTGACAAAATTTGGTGAGTGACACTTTTCAGAAAGGTGTTAAAAAATAAGATTTAACTTTTATTTCTTTCGCCGAAAATCGGCTTTTTGTTTAATAATCATGACCAAAGTATTCTTTCTTGTCTTTTACTCCTAAGAATTAACAAAAAAATAACCATCCATTAATTTTGAATTTTACTATTTAAAAAAAAATAAAATTAAAAAAAGAGGTTTTCTTGAAAAACTCGGGAACCGTTTAAGATAAAGAGCTGAAAATTTGGCTGAATTATTTTTATTTGATACCAAAGCGATCCCCCAAGTATGAGTCGAAAAGGCCGCAAGGGCAGATTTCCCATATAAACCCGGCTATACCCTTTAAATTTAATTATTTAATGTAAAGGTTTTTTATTGAATTAAACCTACATCTTATTTTTTTAGTTCAATAACTGCCCGACTAGCTCAGTCGGTAGAGCATGAGACTCTTAATCTCAGATCTTGGATCCTTAATTTTTTAATCCGAATAAAATAATATTCGATACTTCAAAACTATACGTCCGATTTCAGTGGTTTTCCATGTGAACCTGCATCTATTCATCATAATCGCTTATTGTCAAGGGACAGTGGAAGATTTTAACAGTATAAGAAGATTACGAGTATGCTTGCTTTGCTTCGTTTCCTCTTAATTAACGTCAAGAATTAATAATTTATATATTTTAAATATTATACCACAGTCATATAGGCTAAATTGCTCACTTATTTTTAGAATTCGATGGCTTCAAATCTTATTAGGGTTAGAAAAGTCGTAAAATAAAATGAAATGCGTAAAACAGCAAGATTTATAAGTAAATCTTGATGGTATACTGGTATAAAAACTTAACGAGATCGTTGTGGAATTATGGCTGGTCCTCTGGATAATTTTTACAAAAGATTTTTAATTTATCTTACAAACCAAAGCAGGCAAACTATGCGACCGTAAATGTAGCGCACAAATACCAAAGCTGTCAGCTGCTTGGATTATTTTAATCAAGAACTTGAAAAGGGGCATTGCTGTTAACTATTTCAGTAAATCGCTGGTTAATGAACTACTTATTAGTCAAAGTAGAAGATGCAGCCATGGATACCACATTCAGTACACTGATAATCTTTTAAGTTCGGGTATTCACACGAATTCACAGGTCCTTATAATATCGAATGATTAAAGGATGTTCATCCTAAAGACGGCGATTCTGTTTGAAAATTTAACATTATTTCGTAATTCTAAGAGAAAAACCTTTTTATTAATCATTTTAACATTTTAAATTATTCGGAACTGTTTTTCTTATAAAGAATATTTATGCTAATGTAGAATTTTAATTACTTTTTTTTTATTTTCTTATAAATGGTTCCAAGTGCGTTTTTGTATAATTTCCGCTTTAGCTTTTATTCTTTCTTGAATATAACTTTTAAAAAATTGACATCTGTTATCTTTTGAAAAAATAAAAGATTTTTTCGTGTTTAGTTCGTATAAGCAACAATGGTCAATTAAGAGCTTAAAATTATATTTTGAATTTAAAATTTAATCCATCACTCGAAAAAATATCGACATTCTGGTTTTAATTTTTTGCTCTTGTATTATGTTCATGCAAATTATGTGTTATTTTTTGTTGGGTATGTTTTTAAACTTGTCAGCTTTTCAATTTAAGCTTTACCTAGTTCACGGCCATTTTTGGATCAATTCTGTCTGTTAAAATTAAATTTTAGCTTTCAATTTAAATTGCTATTGCAAGATTCGTCAAAAATTAAATCACCATCGTAAATTAGCAACGACTTTTACTGTTGCGTGCAATAATGGCAATGTGAAAGTCCATTATTTCAAAGTTTCGTTTCAAACAATAACTTTTTGAAAATATATTCATCAGATGACTGACTGCTATTGTTGGTAAGACAATGTTCTAATGTTCTTTATTACTTATAGCAGGTACACTGAATTATTGATCTAATTTTACCACGAATTTAGTTGCTACCGTCTGAGTAAGATAATTTGCATAAACTGGACTGTCGTAAATAAAACACTCTAGAAACAAGTTCAGGTTATTTTAAAATCGTAGGTGAGTACCTACACATTTCAAAACGATCTTTGTTGATATACAATTTCATCAAAATTCAAATCTGCTGATAAGCCTTCCATGGTCGGTTGGGCAATAATCAAAATGAAATATTATTATAGGTACAGCGTGTACAGAGTAAGACGAGAGGAATAATAAATTGTTCACCATTTTAAACAATACAAATATTATCTTTAAAAGCTCTGAAACTGTTGTTTTCAGTACTACACACTCAGGGTGGAAAATAAACTTTCCAGTTTTCTTTTTATTATGTAGGTATATTACATACTGCATAATATAATCAATAGATTCGGTAGTAAACCTCGACGTTAACCGGCGGTATTTTAGTAAAATTAAGAAAAATTCACAAAGTTTTCACAAATAAAGTACTCTGTAAGTAAAACTTTCGCAAACATTTTCATTTGTGAATACTTTTTGAATTTTCATTGTTGTATAATATACATACCTGCTGACAACTTGAAACGGTTTTCTTGTGCGTTAACTGAAGCGAATTCTTTAATTAATGTATATCGAAAAGTTCATTCCTTTTGTTATTTCACTTTCTATGCTCGAGCAACGAAAGTCCACTTAATCGAACTTGACTCATGATACTTCCGAAGTAAGTTTTTATTAATTTTAACTTCCAGAAAGATCTCTCGCCTGTAGCGAATGTCACTGATAATGTCAAATACAAAACGTATGCAGAACAAACTTCTGGAAAATTCGCACAGATGATATCTTTTGCTGTCTTTTCATGTAAATTCTTGAAACACTATCAGTTGAAAAATTAAAAACGGGATTGAAAAATTATGGAAGTTGGAAACTTTTTCAAATTACTTCCATTTACTCATAAATTACTTCAAATATAATTTTGTTTGCACCAAATTAATTTACTGGCCCCCCTGCATCGCGAGATCTGCGGGAATTACGTCACCGGGGGTGGTTTTCCGGCAGTTTCACTGCTGTCTTTGCCATCACGGTTTTTATGATTTTGAACTACATTAGACTACAAGAGTCTGCTTTAAACCAAATAAATGTAACAAAAATCGGTCCTAATAGATTTTTTTTAATTCATTTAATTCATTCTCCAGCTGCCTCAGGATTGATACACAGATGAATTTTGACTCTGATGGTTGTTTTTCCATGGCATCAACCTACTGGTAATTTCATCGCATCAAGTGGTCGTAGCACTGATTTCAATCGGAAAATGGCAAACTGAAATCGATCTCCGTTTCAGTGAAATTACTATAGAAAAGAAAAATTTTTATTTCTGTTTTTTTACATTTTTTATAAATGAAAAACAAACATCATTTTGGATTATGACAAATTAAGTTATTTTCGAATATATTCATGCATATAATGGTTATAAAGTAGGTAATTTACTGGAAGTTTCAAAGCAAAGATATTGTAAAATATGAGTTTTTACATGTTTGTTCACCGTTTTTCATGTGTGGTAGTGATACATGTGTTTATATTTGACGAATTGTAATATATCACACGCGAATATTAATTAATGTTTTTTAGGCACAATGAAATTAACATTTCGTGCAGCTCTGTGTCAAGATTGATTAAATGTAATTCATCATGCCGTAATTAAAATTTACTAATCACGAAATTGTTTTAGCTATATTCCCACCGTGTTTCGAGATTCAGTTTATGCGAACGCAATAAGGCAATTAAAAAATAATTTCATTCGATCTAATAATAATATATTTATCATTGTTTTTAACAAACAAATAAAGAAAAACTCAACTGCTCCAAAATAGCTTTTATTCGATATTATAAAAATTGTAAACTACATTTTCTCTTCAAACAGTTGTTTTTTACAATACAAATTGAATTTATACTATGAAAACTGAAAACGAGACATATATAAAATGAAAAATGTCTATCACGAAATATAAAACATAAAAATTGTTGTGACAAATATTCGAGCTTTTTTAGTCGTTTATTGTTGTTTTTTGGCAAAAAATATTGCACCAATTTAAAAATAAAAGCTGCTAAAAAGATCCTCCTATACTTTTGAATTACATAAAATATTTACAAAATAATATATTAGGTTATGCTATTCGGAAATTGAGTTTCCATACAGTTTCGTGCACTATTTCCTTTCTATTTATTATGAATGAACTAAATCTTTCATTTTGTTTTTTAAAAGCGTGGATGTATTCAGACTCGATCGAATGACATTTTAAATTGAAGTATGTCTGTACCAACGAGTACTACACAGGTGCTGTAATTGCATGTATAAATTCATTTGCTAGGTTCACAATAAAGCAATGTAACGCTTAAATGGCTCCGATTAACATTGTTAAGTACATTTCATTATGACTAATAAAATATAAATTATTCGGTCAACTCTTATCAACTACCACCAAAACAAAATCCTAATTTCAAAAATTTTATGTTCCATTCAGTTTAGCTCTACAATAAATAAAACGAAAGTAGCTCGAGTTATGGTAGCCGAATGAAGAATTTTATGTTTATGTCACGTTTTCAGTGGAGGATTACGTCAATTTATTATCAAAAATTGACTCTCGGGGACTGAAGATTTTCACACTTTTTGCTAAACAAAAACTGTTCCTCCATATCTTGAATTCTTTTTTAAAAATATTTCAAATAAAATTATGCACTAACGTCAAGCACAATTAAACTACCATGAAGAGCTATGCAATATTGAATCTTTCAATAAAATATACGGCTGTTCGAAATCACTGCACATTGTGCAATATCAAAAGTTCAATATTATTTGAATAAATTCTCAAGCTCTGCTTTAGGCGGTGGCATTTCTTAGATGACATCATGAAAAGTACAAAGCCAAATGCTGATGTATATTTTTTACTTAAAATCTGCACAGGGTTTATTTTAAGTTTTCCTATTTATCTATTTCATTTTCTATTATTGCGTGAATAGTTGGTTCTGATAGAACCTTGGAAGGTAGGAAACTTGTTTAGCAACATGTGGTTTTGTGAAGTCATGAAATGTTAAAGCTATTACATCAAGTAAACCCACTCAGCTCAATCACATCAGCTTAGTTATCTATGGAAATGGTCTTGTCGTTCGTTCCTCTTGTTTACTACATTAAAATGGCATCCGATATTTGACCTACAACATATTATTTAATTGAAATTTTCAGTAAACGTTTCGTGCATACCGAGATCGTTTCGCTGCACTACAACATGAGTGAATCCTATTAGGTCAATTTATATTTTCCCACTTCATCATTCCAGTATATATTATCTCGTAATGGAATCTACAATATCGCTACATTAATAATATTTAATTAAATCGAAGCGTTTACTTCACTAAGGCTATTTATTTTTACCTAAAAATATCATAAATGCAGAAATCTGAAACTGGAAAGCCTGGGGGAACCCCCTCCATCTTAAAAATTTTAGTAACCTTGGGGTGAAACGTTCGATGCTCGAAATGAGCTTTCATTTCGTCGCTAACTTATAGGCAAACAAAAATTTTAATTCTTTCCAATTATCTATCTTTTAGTTTTAATTCTTTTAAATTATATTATTTATAATATCAATTTAATTAAATTTACTGAGCATTCCTGTTTTTTACATTGATAGGTATTCCGACATTGTTTTGATCTTATTTATTTCTTCATTTAATTTTCTCATTTCTTCAATATCATACCTTTAGTTTACGTGCCCCCCCCCCAAAAAAAAACAATGTATTTTATTTTACGTACGACCGTCGCCGGCAGTAAAAGTAGTATTTGTGGTAGCTAACCATCCAGTTTACATCAAGAACAGAACTTCTCAATGAACAGGTTTTGTTTTATAAAGGTTATATAAATCCAAATTAGGTGATGGTGATAATTTAGAGGTTTCATAATTTTTGAATTATAATTTCACGTATGCGTTACGCTTGTAAGTTGGTTTGCGTTTCATGAACTAACTGCTTCATAAATTTATTGCCTAATTGTTTGAAATTATTCTCTAAATTTTAACTAAACTATATTGTTACAATGTAATTAATAGTTGTAAAATTTTCCCTTAGGATATTATTATAACTAAGTGCAGGTAATCACTGAGCACGAAAACTGAAGGCCATTAAACTTTTGTATTTTTGTGTAATAATTACTAAATTAATTTTTCAATTGATTTTGACATATTCCTTGGCTACGTGTATCCGAGATGCTATATAATTGATGTAATTGAAGTTAACCTTTCTTAAATTACCGAAAGGCCATTTAATTCTGTACTCGAAGTCAAAATAATTGAAATTTTACGAATTTCCTGATCGTTTATCGATGTTTTGAAAGTGAATCGTAGCTTTGTAAATAATTACTAATTTATGTAATCAACACCAAAGTTACTAAATAATAATTAGTTATATTTTTCAAATCGTGACTTTTTTAATAATTACAGAACGTGATAAAAATATGCAAAATTTAAATTAAATTGCTTTGAACTCGCCTGCAATAATAATTTTAATAACCGAAATCCTTTTTTTTTATTATTATTAAAATTACTCTCTGTTGTGTTATTGACCACCAGCAAAAATTGTGCGTGGAGAAGTATGAATGATGAGGATATTATTTTCTATCGAAATAAATTGAATATCTCTTGCTGGGAAAGTTGGAATTTAGATATGTTTTCAATTACAGCTATCAATTTTTTACCAAATCAGGTTTTCAAGTTACATAATTTAGTTTACATAGTTTGAATTTTCAGGTACCTACTTTAAGAGTTCAACTCGGAAACTCGATATAATCTACCTCCTGACATTTTTCAGTAAATATTTTAGAAATGTCGGTTTTCATTAAATTTTTCATTTTGTCATAGAGGCGCTAAATTTAATACAATTAAAAAGCCCCCGCGTTATATCACGATTTGTGACAGTCTTTGTTTGGGTTCACTTTTTATTAAATTATATACAACATTATCATATAAATTGTTTAGTTTGAACAATTATATTGTTGAATTAAATTCAACATAATTCTCTTCTTTCTTTATCAGATACCAAATACCCTTTGATCGTAATGCTTCACCATTAGAACTTCAATTTATTGCACAAAAGATCGGAAGAAGCTCTATAATTCTTGACGTATCTAACTTGAGATATTGGATTTATTTTGTTTTTCTTTAAGGTTTTCTAAGTTGTTCTTTAAATTGATTTTATTCATAAGTGCATCTACTACTACAATATTTTGTATTATTTTCCGGAAGGCAAACTTTTGAAAAATATTATTCTATCCTCCAATGCAAGGTGAAAATGAGATATTTTCTCGCATCATCATAATATAATTAATTGTACATCACAGAATATAAAAATTACAACCTTGAACTTTTCTAAATACAGAAAAACTATAATGTAAGTATGTCACGATTAAGTGTTTTTTAATTTATTAAGAACAATATTATTTTTACTCGGGAAATAAGTGTTATTTTACAACTGGAATGGAACACTTCAGATTCATCTGTTCAAAAATATTTACATTTGATAGAGAATGTTTCTAATTGGATGGTAGGTTTGAGTTCACGTATCGAATTAATTACTTGCTCCGTGGATGATAATTTCATTTAAGTTTACTTTAGTCTACAGCTGCAAAGTTCTTCACCCTGCGGTTGATTAGGATGTGAAGCATCCTATAAAACACCGAACTCATTAAAAATTCGCATCAAATTAAAGTTTATATTGATAATAATGAGGCAAAATTAACCGAAATCTAATTGGCTTATTCGATTCTTTTTTTAAAGTAAAAATGTTGATATTCATTTTACATAGAATACCTTGAAATCTACGCCCAGCATCCCACACGCACTGCTCTCGACAGGAACTTGATTGAATAATTTAGTTACTTACAAACTAAAAGACCAACTGCACAACATTATGATACGAAATAATTATTTTTTATGATTATTAGGAAATATTGTCTGCCTCCCAGAATATTAAATTTATTTTTTAGGTTTTTTAGCTAAATTATTTATTCAGGAGGTTCTGTTTTTATTGAATCAAGTTTTAATATCCTTAAGAGATTTGAAAATTTGTTACTGTAAAATAGGAAAAAAAATTACTTTTCTTAGCTTTCACTTCATATCAATTCACTCGACAATCGTGACGACTCCAGAGTAGCCAGTCATCCTTTACAGACCTCCAGCCCAAATACCAAAATAAGTGAACTTATTGGTTTAATTTGAATAACGTCACGTACGTATGCGCTTCAGTTGACATTTTCGCTTCCATTGCCCGGAATGGAAGTAACCTTCCTGCTTTTAATTTTTACACTAATTTACACCACAGCAGGAATAATAATTTTGTAGAATAAGTGGAAGGTTTACCATTTTTTAAATTATATATAGATAATCGATAGATTTTTGTAATATAAAATACGAATGTATTAATAAAAGCGAATTAAATAGGCATGGAATCAATTTCAAAATTTACATTTTTATCAGAAATTTAAAATTAATCTGACAATCTTTCAATTTCTTTATTGGCATCAGCAATGTTTTGATTTATTGAAGTTAAACAGAAAGGCTTAAGTCAAGCTTGTCATTATGAAACTTTTTGATAAAATATTAAAGGAAATTTAATGCTCTATAATTTCTGTTTCGACGACTTTTTTTTAAATGATCGTTAAAGAAGTTAAAAGGCAAAGTTCAGTAAAAAACGTAAAACAAAAAAAAGTTTATTTAAAATTTTACCTTGGTAACTATACAGGATATATGCTAAAAAATAGTAACCTTCTTTTGTGAAATTTTATCCGCTTTAATTTTGTATATAATCACTTTTTTGCTAGGGCTAACCATTTTCGAGATATAAGTAAAAAACCAAAACCAACGTAAGTTAATTTCTGCAATTAAAATTTGTATTTTGCGATATTATTATGGAAAATACGGAAAATTTTTCCTTCAGCCAAAAGTGGTTTTTAAATAAATTTGGTTATCTCCAGTTTAAAATGCAGAAAAGGAGATTAAGTTACTGCTAATGGCTTCATAGAAATTAGCACACAAAATTGTGAGCAAGGAACAACACGGAAAGTAATACATTTATAAAAGTTTTATAAAGACGTAAACATAAAATTCGTTTTCAAAATTTTGCCTCGAATTCTTTGCACGTTTATGCAGCTTTTTTCTTAATTTTGTAAACTTTGTTGGTTTGGCGAATTAGTATATAACGTAAATCAATAGTGTGGACTTCTCTATCTCTCTGATCATGAGCTTAAGTATTATTAACTTGAATGAATTATTAATGTTGTGCATATCTTTCTTATGGTTCAAAATATTTTAATTAAAAGTTATAAATTTTTAATAAACATGAGAGCGAATGGAACTTTTTATGTGACTTAGTTTTAATAGAATTCGGATTCTATTGATTCAGCTATTCAATTTTAAGTTTTTAGTTTGTGTCAGATAAAAGCTGAAACTGAATATATCTATAGCAAACACATAAATAATTTAAATATATTAAATCAATAAGGCAGGAAAATTTTATCTTCAAATAATAACAGGTTATTGGCCCAAGGTTAAAAATTGAAAGCGGTAGTTTGCTTACTTTGTCGATTTTCCTCGTCTCTAGGGAACCATGAATGTTATTTTCAATATACCCTTGCCAATTATAAAAACCTTTCGACCTATAACGACTAAGAACAGATGCTAATATTCGGTGCTTATGATCTTAATAATTAAATAGCTTAATTTAATTTAAAATGAAAAATTGTTTTTCCAAAACTAAAACACTTTGACTAATTAAAAATAATTTTTAGTCTTGGAATTAAGTTTTTACTGCCAAAGATCAATCCTGGTATGGTTTAAGCTGTGCTTTGTGGAATAACTGCATCCAATGATGGACCAGTGAAAATCTTTTATTACATTGTAGGGAGGCTGGATAATAAACGAGCGCAAGCATGAGGTTAAAAAAATCGGCAATAAATTTTCGCTGAAAGTGTATTGTAAAATGGGGCATTCAAAAAAAAATGTTCCTTGATATGTCATCCGGCAAACGTGATAAGACAATCCGACATTCCGAGTGTACCGACTAGCGGTCACGCCAAACCATGCAGCGTTTTGGAAGTCATAAAACCAAGCTTTTTGTTTATATCACAATGAAGTTAAAATTTATTTTTTAGTTGGTGAAATTTATGTACCGGACAGGAAGTGATACAATAATTTGTTAAAGGTGAAAAATTCTATAAATTATGTATGTAGGTGTATAATGGAAAATTCGCTACCGCATTAATTATTGCTAACTTATAGAATTGGTAAACTTTGCAATTTAAATTTCTGCTTTGATTGCAGAAGTTTTTTTTAAAATAAACGTAAATTACCTATAAAAAATACCAAATCAACAATAATATTAAAATTTTAATTTTTTTGCAAGTATGTAGGTAATGAATTAAGCAATCGTGTAGTTTTAGCAATGTAATGCACTTCAAGTTGATTATTCAAGAATATCATTTCCTGAAATGTTAATAACCTCTTCGGATTTTCTTATTTATGTCTTGCTATAGCAAGTGTTGTCAGGAGGAAAAAACGTTTTTCACCTATCATGATTTTCTTATCTTTACAGTTCACGATTTCATTTTTTTTCAGAAAATGTATTTTATGTGATTTGAT
Organism: Cantharis nigra; assembly: GCA_958510845.1. Taxonomy (NCBI): domain Eukaryota; kingdom Metazoa; phylum Arthropoda; class Insecta; order Coleoptera; family Cantharidae; genus Cantharis; species Cantharis nigra. The sequence goes on along the minus strand of OY294030.1, from coordinate 42,412,497 downwards.
TTTTGAACCGAAAAGGTTGTTCCTTTTTAACCTTTCCAAATGAAAATTTGTTAGTTTCAGTTTACAATTTTTCTAGGCGCGCGCCGTAAAATTAGTTTGTAAAATTGAAATTATACGTTGGAAAACTTTATGACGTTTTTCATGCGGAACGTAAATGTTGACACAACGAAAATGCGTTTCTCGACAATTTTAATTTTAATGTTGTATATATTATAAGAGTTACGACATCAAAGCGAATTTTGGCTTATTTTGAAGTATTTTTTGTACATTTCATCTTTTTTTGTCTACGAAGAAGTCGAAATTGCGCGCGAGTTAAACCAATTGAAATAATTTCAATGCAAATGTAAGCCTTTTGTATTTGAAGCTCAACTCACAAGATTGAATAAATTCTTTTCTTCATTAAAGAATGTATGCTTAATGAAATTACTGCATTAAAATTCATAAGAGATTTTCAAATTCGGATTATTTTCATTTGTTTTGCGAGGGAATATTAATTTATCATATTCAATTTGTTTACGAAAAGTGATAATGCGCTGGTTTATATTTGAAAAGCGGAAAATAATTTATAATCGATGAGGTTCTAAAATGTTTATTCATAATTTTCTATGAACTAAGGATTATCTGTATAATTTCATTGAAAGTTTGAAGAAGAAAAATGAAAAATGTTTGTTTCGTTTCTCGTGGTGCAGTTGTGGCAATTAATATTTTGCTCTTGTAGATTGGAATTAGTGCAATTTCTCCTAGGGTAGTCAGAAATTAGTGCCATAAAATTATCTCGTTTTGGAATGGGAAACCACACGAAACAGTTGTTAATCTGCAGATTTATTACCTCACTATATCCATATCGTAATATCGATTAGGTTTTGATTAAACAGTAAAGTAATTATCCCTGACAAAAATTAAAACCGAATTGAATTTCTTATCCAAATACTACTATGTTTAAAATTAAAGATCAATGACGAAAAGTAAATCTCGTTTGCGATTGGATACGAAATTTTTTTTCATATCAAGGAAATTATTTTTAGAATACTTGATGTATTTACAATTTATTATCAAACTAATAGTTTCTGTAGTAGACATTATTTGATTATTTTCAAAAATATTATACAATAACAATGTAATTAAATCAATTTCGCGCGCTGAAATTAATTATGAATTTCAACAATCTGTACTGTTGTAGTATCAACAAAGTTTACCTTAAATAAATTAATTTATCTCTTTTGATTTTATAAACCTAATTGGGGTCGAAAAGTTTTTGTATAGAGCTGCGTGAGTTTCAGGATTAAACTTAATAAATGAGTTTGGCTCAAGCAAACCATAAATTTATAAATCGTTTCTGAATTCTTTCTTTTTGTGCGAACCTTATTTGTTTTCTTTATAATTAATATTATAATAAAAAACTAGTTTTTTTTATCGAAACTTGATAAATCATCTCGAAGGAAATCCCTAAGTGTTTTTCCATTATATGTAATTTCTCTTCAAAATTCTATTGAAAAGGTGTTAACATAAAATTTATATTTCAATTAAATTTTGTTCATAAACTTTAAATTTTACCCCTAACACAAGATAGTCATTAAGTTTGAAACGACGTTGAAAGCTTTTGTGTACCTAAATATTAATTTTTCCTTCAAATTCATTCAAATAAATACACCGAGGCAGCAATTTTTGCTTTTTTATTTTGGATGTTAATGTGTCTGCCGTTTTCTTTTATGCTCTCATTGAATAGGGATCGTTAAGTAGGATTAGATAATACGTCTCTTAGTTTCTATCTAACAAAGGTCAGAAGTTACGTCTGCCAATAAATTATCGAAGGTGTGTAAGGTATTATTTTACAAGGAACTTCTTTGCCTTTTGAAATGCATTGCCACGAAGCCAAGTTGTCTAATTATGATTCTTGAGAATTTATTTTATTACAAACTTTCTTTATTTGCAGATTTAGCCATCTAACTCCAATAAAAATGTATTCCTATTTCACCCTTTGTATGACATATCTGTTATTTCAATTTGGACATTGCGAGATTTACACTGCCCTTGTAGATTTAAAGGAAGTTTTGCATACGGAATCGATACTCATCGACACGTTAGAGAAATACATTTATTCCGAACAACAGAAATTGGATTTACTACGAAAGTAATTTCACGTTTTATTAAATTATTTCAATGAAAAATTATTATCGATAAATTTCTAGGTATAAGGAAGTCTATCGAAAGCAAAACGAGAAAGCTAGTGGGGATGTCGAAAATTATGTATCGAATCCTATTAACGCATATTTGCTGGTAAAACGTTTGACTACAGATTGGAAGGAAATTGAAGCTCTCGTGAATATCGACGTCGGTCAAGGTATTTACAATCCGTAATTACTTTTCTACCTGTACCATATTATTTGTTTCAGAATTCCACAAAAATGTTTCGTCGTACAGGGAATATTTAAAATTTCCGACCGACGAAGACTTAAATGGAGCCGCAGTTGCTTTGATGCGATTACAAGACACATACAAATTAGATACATCTTCATTAGCGCGAGGAGAACTAAATGGCGTTAAGTACAGTTCGGAGCTAACTGCTGCAGATTGCTTCGAATTAGGAAGACAATCTTATAATAACGGGGACTTTTATCATACTCAATTATGGATGAGAGAAGCAGACTCCAGATTAGGACGAGAAGCCAACGAAACTATCGACCAGAGCGATATTTTAGAATACTTGGCATTTTCAACATACAAGCAAGGTAATTTTTTCTACTTTTTCTTTGGAAAATTTTGCATTAAAATAAAAACGGAGTAGGTACAGCAAAAATTGTACGAACGTGCGGTGAAGCCTTTATCAGAATTTAAAACGATAAAACATTTTATATATTATCCTCGACTCGTGAAGTCGTGAACTTAATTTCAAAGACCGCTTTATGCAATATCCTTTCCAGTTTTGTTGTTTTCCGAAGGATAAAATCTATAAACTGTAATTTTTAATTATATTCCATCAGCGTTGAACATAATTTCTAATTAACAAACTGATGATTTTCAACTCTCATGTAATCCAGGATATTTGAGCTTTTCTGGCTTTGAGGCTGCGAATTTAATCTTGTAAGCTTTAACTTGAGTTTGATTAATTACACTTTTATTTAATTACGAGTTTAGATAAAAGTGTAGGAAAGTGTCTACTTTGATGTTAGCGTATGCTTTTTCTTCCATCGTTTTTGCGAATTTTTTGTGTTTGAACAATAGCACTAGGTACATTAAGCATTTCTTTAAACGTTAACTGAGTAAATGTCGTTATTTCGCGAATTGGCTTAATTATGAGGAGCATTAGAGTAATTTTATTTTAATGGTTTCTTCGTTAGACTTTCTCTTTTCTTTTGCATTGTTTATATTTTTACTATTTGCACCAGAAGATTTATGCAATGAGCTTGCTTACGCTTGATCACATAAATTTTGTTACTTAACATGGATGGGATGGAATTAAAATTGTTAAATATTCATTGAAAGACCGATAATTGACCTGAATTTCGAAATAATTATCTGTGCGTTCGCTTAAAATGCTTTATTGACAAAGTTTATTTATTTATGGTAAATCAGAAGTTTGTTTATGTATTTACCGCGCATCACTTTTATTGACCATAAATTCACTTTTAATTTCTTATGCTCTTATGTAATTCTAGGAAACATACCATTGGCTTTAGATCTCACTAACAAATTACTGCAAATATTTCCAACTCACAGTAGAGCGTTGGGGAATAAAATCTACTATGAAAAAGAAATTGAAAAAAATAACGTGGTTAAACGTAAAGGCGATGATGAATCGGCCGATATAAACGTAAATGAACAGGTAACAAAAATAAATTTTAATCGAAACTTAGCCCTAACATACTACAATTTCAGCTGCTTCACACTGGAAATAATATTCCCGAACGAGAATTATACGAATCATTGTGTCGAGGGGAAATTAACACACCCATAGAAATTAGTTCGACTTTGAAATGTTCATATGTAAATAACAACAATCCATATTTATTGCTTGCGCCATTTAAAGTGGAGGAAGCTTTTCCAAATCCCAGAATTGTCATATTCCACGATGTCATGTCCGACAGCGAAATTAAAACTATCAAAGATTTATCCAAACCACGCGTGAGTATTCCTAAAATCCTCTCTTTTTTTCCTTGAATTTTTAAAGCTGTTTTCAGTTTAAAAGAGCTACTGTGCAGAACTACAAAACCGGCGAATTGGAAACGGCTCAATATAGGATAAGTAAATCGGCGTGGCTGAAAGATTTCGAGCATAAACACATTGACAGTGTATGTAAAAGAGTCGGGGATATGACTGGTCTGAATGTCATAACCGCCGAGGAACTTCAGGTTGTGAATTATGGTATTGGTGGTCATTACGAACCACATTTTGATTTTGCAAGGGTAAGCAGTTATACTATTAATTATTTAAAATATACTTTTCTTTTTTTATAGAAAGAAGAAATTAACGCATTCAAGAGTTTGGGCACTGGCAATCGCATAGCAACTGTTTTATTTTATGTAAGTTTACCACCAATCATCGGGATACAATAAACTCATTTTATTTTAGATGAGCGATGTATCTCAAGGTGGTGCAACAGTATTTCCTAATATTAACGTAGGACTTTGGCCCAAGAAAGGTTCCGCAGCTTTTTGGTATAATCTACATCCTAGTGGCGAAGGAGATTTCAACACCAGACATGCTGCTTGTCCTGTTTTGGCAGGCTCCAAATGGGGTTGGTTGTTTTATAAAAAAGATATTATTTAGCTAAACTGTTAATTTTAGTTTCCAATAAGTGGATTCACGAACAAGGGCAAGAATTTTTAAGGCCTTGTGGAATGACACCAGCTCCTCCTGAGTTGACTGCATAAACGCTAATGTGATAAAGACTGTTTTTAATCTTAAATTTGAAACACAAATCTACTACCTACCATACTTATACTATTTATTGTAAATAATTAGCTATATATACAAAACGGCAGTTGGTTTCCAGTAGGATTGTTCAAGTTGAACCAATTGGATGTTTAATATCTGCAAAACTTGCCATCTTTGCAAAGTCACTAATTCTAGAAATTATTATCATGTACTTTACATAGAAATTATAGTTAATTATTGTTTATAAGTACAATTCAAAATTGTAATAAATTTTTTTATTTTAATTTATTAGTTTTTCATTGTTTTAAGCTGTTTCAGCTTGTTTTGGAGTTATTTGTAAAAATCTAAAAAGCTGAAAATATAAGGAGAGTATATTGAAGAAACAATATCCAGAATGTGGAGACAATTGGTTTGTAAAACATTTCAGTTAGAAGAGTGGGGTTTAATTTAATGGAATTAATTTATTCTATAACTCGAAATCCGTTGATTTTCGACAATAAAGGGTTAGCATCTATTTTGTACATCCATTCGTCATCTTTTAAATAGTTCGTAACCCTTTATAATGGAAAAATCAATAGTTTCAGTACTATGGCCATCTGAAGGCGGAAATTAAAAATGATTGATTTCAAGATAGCTACCTTCCAAGGGTTTAAATTTGATAAAAATTTTCTTAGAAAAGTGTCTAGATGGCGGTGGCGAACACATTTGAAAAAAAATTACTCCAATAAATTCAAGTCTGAAAAATAACAGTGCCAGTTGCTTTACCTGATAAAGCATCAAGGTTTCTAATAATTATGTTGTTTATGCACTATGAACTCAGATGGGATTTAATGGGGAAGAGGGATAACAAAGTAAAATATTTATGTGCTGTTCATCCAATAAAAAATTTCATAAAGAAGGCAATTCAATTTTTGATAATAAAAACTTGGGGAATCCCCATTTTAATTTCTTAAATAAAATAATTAACGGCATTTAAGAGTCCTCTTAAAGATTTAAAATATTTAAATTCTCCCTTAGTTTAGAAAGCCAGAAGTTTTATGCTGATGTTTTACGAACTTCTACTTTTACATAAGGCAGGTATCCACCGGGTATCCCCCAGTATATTTTAATCGCAATTTAGGTTTAGAAGCATAAAATCCCAATGCAATGCAAATGATCCTTCTAAATTTTGTTAAAATTTTTTCAGATTACTTGCACGTTTCTATGGGTCAGATGAAAATTAAACAGTAATTACTAGCACTAAAAATATCTAGAATAATTCTTAATTATACTTCTAACTTCTATCTTTACCAGTTTCGGATCATTAAATCATCTTCAGCAAACCTTCACATTTAACAGAACAATGTTGATTCAAAGAAAAAGTTCCCACTGTGTACTTCCAGGTTTTAATTTAAATTTATATATTTAAAATGTGAGAAATACTCCATATATTTGAAAAATTTAAATTTATGTGATAACAAATTATAAATAATTTCTATACTAGTAGATGTGTACTGCTAAAAGTTTCTTCAATAAATCATTAAATTTAGAGTAACTTGCCACACAAATAATAACAGATGATGCTTTGCCAAGAAGTTACAAATAGAAGTAAGGATGTATGGAAGTGGAAGTAAAATATTAGTACAATTACATACAGTGGGTTCGTAAAGTTTGCAATAAATTCGATACATCATTTGGAAGGGTTTTCACAGAAAATCATGCGATTCGTCAACTTTATGACCTAATTTCCACCTTAGCAGGAAGAAAAATAAAGGTTGCAATTTAAATAAAAATTACCTTTGACGTCACAGTTCAAATCACCGGGGGACATCTAAAAATGATCTATTTCAATTTAACAAGGTTCATTAAATTATTATTTATTACAAAAATGCTATTATGCTATTAGTGTTAGTATGCAACAGATATATTAAAACGACCCTTATGAATTTAATTGACAAATATTGGATTGGCATTGGCGGTAAATGTTTAGATTAGACACTTAATTTCGTTTTCATTTAATTTATTTACAATTGCTCTGCAGTAATGGTTTCGAACCCTATGTTCTATATTAAGGAAATTATAATGTAATGTAAATGAAATTTCTTTGAAATGATGCTATATGTTTACTGTCGCTGTGCAATGCCATAAATACGCAAATTCAACTAAATTATAAAAAGTAATTTAAAAAATTATAAAATATGCTAACAATTTTTTACCAGAGGTCTCTAACTAATATAATTGATGAAAATATGAAAATCAGCTTGAAAAGAAAATTTTGCAGAGCCGTAACAAACTATTCACGTACCCAATGCAACAACTTTGGGCCTCTTATTTTTTAAATATTAAATTTTGAAATTAATAGTTGAAAAACCTACTGTTTAATATTATTTAGATCAAACTATGCAATTTAGTTGAATTAGTTTGCTACTTGTGCAGTGGCGGATGGTGAATTTTTGGGGCCCGATGATAATTAGATTTTAGAGGCCGCTGATAGTAATATTATGGGGAGGGGGGGGGTTTGTTTTTGTCTAATATCAAAATAATGGTATGTAATAGATAAAAAAATATTCTGACACATCAAAGAAGGAAATTTAATATCATTTTAAAAGTATAAAAAATATATTGTTACGAAAAATGTCAGACGGAAAATCAATTAGTTCTATTTAGACATTAATTACAATTGTAATTAATTTCAACCAAAGGGGATACGAAATTTTACATGTAGAGACAAAAAGTAAAAATGTAGAATTTTCGAAAAATAATTAACTCCCTACCCTTAATAAATCACTTTCCGAAAAACTCCCTTCTTTTTTCAAAAACACCTGCTGCCACCACCCCGAACAGCATTTAAACGGATTTTCTTTAATTTTTTTCTAGTTCATCGCCTGATGATGCCCTAATATAATGAGAACGTTTGCGATATTTTATATTTACAGTGTATTTTATTTGTGATAACTTTAAAACATTTCAGTTCTAAAAGTGTGTGCATTTTTTTGGTTTTCTAAAATATATACCTATTATTGGTGATATAGAGTTACACCACCTAAACAACATATCAATCGGTTATTTTATAGATTATCTAAAAAACAAAACAAAGGTAACTGAAGCTTATAAAAAGAGAAAACAAACTAAATTCTATAAAATAATGAGTGAGGTCTTGGAGGTCTCTTTGGAGCTCTCAATGATCAGGGGGCTAATGTTCCAGCATCTTAAGCATTCCTATAAATTCACCCCTGAAAGTTATAGTTGTTTTTGCATTGTATTTAATTAAATAAGCAAAAATTTATAATTTGCATCTGCTTTTATGTTCTTTGAAAAGTGTAGAAAATAAACAAAATTAAATTTTATAAAAAAACAAGGTCTTGGGGGCCCCTCAATGATCGGGGGCCCGATGCTCCAGCATCGTAAGCATCCATATAAATCCACCACTATACTTGTGATGTTATATGTTTCGAATTACTAATGCTCATCAGACAAACCTGAAATAAACTGTTTTTCTAACATAAAAAAAATTTAATATTGATATTGATGATATTGATAAGTAACTGTTAGTTTCGTTAAATAATGTGTCAATTTCACAATTTCACCTAAATTTGTTTCGCGATTTTACACAGTTTTGATGGATTCCGCGAGGTTCTGAAGACTGTATCCAGCAGTAGGCATCTAAGTCCGTCGATTGCAGTAATAAAAAGGTTAGCTAAATTTTTTAAGATTTTTGAAAAAAACGTAAGGTTAACCCCTTTGGTGTTTTTTGACCCCAAAAAATAAAAAGTGGAATTCGGCAGCATCTTTCACTGTTTCTTACGTATTTTGATCAAAAAATTCGAATGGCGCAGTTAGATTTCTCGTAAGTATGATATTTTTTATTTTATTTGGCTTTAAACGTAACACATTCGGGGTCAATTTGACCTAAATTTGTTTCGCGATTTTACACAGTTTTGATGGATTCCGCGAGGTTCTGAAGGCTGTATCCAGCAGTAGGCATCTAAGTCTGTCGATTGCAGTAATAAAAAGGTTAGCTAAATTTTTTAAGATTTTTGAAAAAAACGTAAGGTTAACCGCTTTGGTGTTTTTTGACCCCAAAAAATAAAAAGTGGAATTCGGCAGCATCTTTCACTGTTTCTTACGTATTTTGATAAAAAAATTCGAATGGCGCTGTCAGATTTCTCGTAAGTATGATATTTTTTATTTAATTTGGCTTTAAACGTAACACATTCGGGGTTAATTTGACCTACATTTGTTTCGCGATTTTACACAGTTTTGATTGATTCCGCGAGGTTCTGAAGGCTGTATCCAGCAGTAGGCATCTAAGGTCGTCGATTGCAGTAATAAAAAGCCCACCTAAATTTTTTTAAGATTTTTGAAAAAAACGTAAGGTTAACCCCTTTGATGTTTTTTGACCCCAAAAAATGAAAAGTAGAATTCGGCAGCTTCTTTCACTGTTTCTTACGTATTTTGATCAAAAAATTCGAATGGCGCAGTTAGATTTCTCGTAAGTATGATATTTTTTATTTTATTTGGCTTTAAACGTAACACATTCGGGGTCAATTTGACCTAAATTTGTTTCGCGATTTTACACAGTTTTGATGGATTCCGCGAGGTTCTGAAGGCTGTATCCAGCAGTAGGCATCTAAGTCCGTCGATTGCAGTAATAAAAAGGTTAGCTAAATTTTTTAAGATTTTTGAAAAAAACGTAAGGTTAACCCCTTTGGTGTTTTATGACCCCAAAAAATGAAAAGTAGAATTCGGCAGCTTCTTTCACTGTTTCTTACGTATTTTGATCAAAAAATTCGAATGGCGCAGTTAGATTTCTCGTAAGTATGATATTTTTTATTTTATTTGGCTTTAAACGTAACACATTCGGGGTCAATTTGACCTAAATTTGTTTCGCGATTTTACACAGTTTTGATGGATTCCGCGAGGTTCTGAAGGCTGTATCCAGCAGTAGGCATCTAAGTCCGTCGATTGCAGTAATAAAAAGGTTAGCTAAATTTTTTAAGATTTTTGAAAAAAACGTAAGGTTAACCCCTTTGGTGTTTTTTGACCCCAAAAAATAAAAAGTGGAATTCGGCAGCATCTTTCACTGTTTCTTACGTATTTTGATAAAAAAATTCGAATGGCGCTATCAGATTTCTCGTAACTATGATATTTTTTATTTAATTTGGCTTTAAACGTAACACATTCGGGGTTAATTTGACCTACATTTGTTTCGCGATTTTACACAGTTTTGATTGATTCCGCGCGGTTCTGAAGGCTGTATCCAGCAGTAGGCATCTAAGTTCGTCGATTGCAGTAATAAAAAGCCCACCTAAATTTTTTAAGATTTTTGAAAAAAACGTAAGGTTAACCCCTTTGGTGTTTTTTGACCCAAAAAAATGAAAAGTAGAATTCGGCAGCTTCTTTCACTGTTTCTTACGTATTTTGATAAAAAAATTCGAATGGCGCAGTTAGATTTCTCGTAAGTATGATATTTTTTATTTTATTTGGCTTTAAACGTAAAACATTCGGGGTCAATTTGACTTAAATTTGTTTCGCGATTTTACACAGTTTTGATGGATTCCGCGAGGTTCTGAAGGCTGTATCCAGCAGTAGGCATCTAAGTCCGTCGATTGCAGTAATAAAAAGCCCACCTAAATTTTTTAAGATTTTTGAAAAAACGTAAGGTTAACCCCTTTGATGTTTTTTGACCCCAAAAAATGAAAAGTAGAATTCGGCAGCTTCTTTCACTGTTTCTTACGTATTTTGATCAAAAAATTCGAATGGCGCAGTTAGATTTCTCGTAAGTATGATATTTTTTATTTTATTTGGCTTTAAACGTAACACATTCGGGGTCAATTTGACCTAAATTTGTTTCGCGATTTTACACAGTTTTGATGGATTCCGCGAGGTTCTGAAGGCTGTATCCAGCAGTAGGCATCTAAGTCCGTCGATTGCAGTAATAAAAAGGTTAGCTAAATCTTTTAAGATTTTTGAAAAAATCGTAAGGTTAACCCCTTTGGTGTTTTTTGACCCCAAAAAATAAAAAGTGGAATTCGGCAGCATCTTTCACTGTTTCTTACGTATTTTGATAAAAAAATTCGAATGGCGCTGTCAGATTTCTCGTAAGTATGATATTTTTTATTTAATTTGGCTTTAAACGTAACACATTCGGGGTTAATTTGACCTACATTTGTTTCGCGATTTTACACAGTTTTGATTGATTCCGCGAGGTTCTGAAGGCTGTATCCAGCAGTAGGCATCTAAGTCCGTCGATTGCAGTAATAAAAAGGTTAGCTAAATTTTTTAAGATTTTTGAAAAAAACGTAAGGTTAACCGCTTTGGTGTTTTTTGACCCCAAGAAATAAAAAGTGGAATTCGGCAGCATCTTTCACTGTTTCTTACGTATTTTGATAAAAAAATTCGAATGGCGCTGTCAGATTTCTCGTAAGTATGATATTTTTTATTTTATTTGGCTTTAAACGTAACACATTCGGGGTCAATTTGACCTAAATTTGTTTCGCGATTTTACACAGTTTTGATGAATTCCGCGAGGTTCTGAAGGCTGTATCCAGCAGTAGGCATCTAAGTCCGTCGATTGCAGTAATAAAAAGCCCACCTAAATTTTTTTAAGATTTTTGAAAAAAACGTAAGGTTAACCCCTTTGATGTTTTTTGACCCCAAAAAATAAAAAGTGGAATTCGGCAGCATCTTTCACTGTTTCTTACGTATTTTGATAAAAAAATTCGAATGGCGCTATCAGATTTCTCGTAACTATGATATTTTTTATTTAATTTGGCTTTAAACGTAACACATTCGGGGTTAATTTGACCTACATTTGTTTCGCGATTTTACACAGTTTTGATTGATTCCGCGCGGTTCTGAAGGCTGTATCCAGCAGTAGGCATCTAAGTTCGTCGATTGCAGTAATAAAAAGCCCACCTAAATTTTTTAAGATTTTTGAAAAAAACGTAAGGTTAACCCCTTTGGTGTTTTTTGACCCAAAAAAATGAAAAGTAGAATTCGGCAGCTTCTTTCACTGTTTCTTACGTATTTTGATCAAAAAATTCGAATGGCGCAGTTAGATTTCTCGTAAGTATGATATTTTTTATTTTATTTGGCTTTAAACGTAACACATTCGGGGTCAATTTGACCTAAATTTGTTTCGCGATTTTACACAGTTTTGATGGATTCCGCGAGGTTCTGAAGGCTGTATCCAGCAGTAGGCATCTAAGTTCGTCGATTGCAGTAATAAAAAGCCCACCTAAATTTTTTAAGATTTTTGAAAAAAACGTAAGGTTAACCCCTTTGGTGTTTTTTGACCCAAAAAAATGAAAAGTAGAATTCGGCAGCTTCTTTCACTGTTTCTTACGTATTTTGATCAAAAAATTCGAATGGCGCAGTTAGATTTCTCGTAAGTATGATATTTTTTATTTTATTTGGCTTTAAACGTAAAACATTCGGGGTCAATTTGACCTAAATTTGTTTCGCGATTTTACACAGTTTTGATGGATTCCGCGAGGTTCTGAAGGCTGTATCCAGCAGTAGGCTTCTAAGTCCGTCGATTGCAGTAATAAAAAGGTTAGCTAAATCTTTTAAGATTTTTGAAAAAATCGTAAGGTTAACCCCTTTGGTGTTTTTTGACCCAAAAAAATAAAAAGTGGAATTCGGCAGCATCTTTCACTGTTTCTTACGTGGTTTGATAAAAAAATTCGAATGGCGCTGTCAGATTTCTCGTAAGTATGATATTTTTTATTTAATTTGGCTTTAAACGTAACACATTCGGGGTTAATTTGACCTACATTTGTTTCGCGATTTTACACAGTTTTGATTGATTCCGCGAGGTTCTGTAGGCTGTATCCAGCAGTAGGCATCGAAGGTCGTCGATTGCAGTAATAAAAAGCCCACCTAAATTTTTTAAGATTTTTGAAAAAATCGTAAGGTTAACCCCTTTGGTGTTTTTTGACCCAAAAAAATGAAAAGTAGAATTCGGCAGCTTCTTTCACTGTTTCTTACGTATTTTGATCAAAAAATTCGAATGGCGCAGTTAGATTTCTCGTAAGTATGATATTTTTTATTTTATTTGGCTTTAAACGTAACACATTCGGGGTCAATTTGACCTAAATTTGTTTCGCGATTTTACACAGTTTTGATGGATTCCGCGAGGTTCTGAAGGCTGTATCCAGCAGTAGGCATCTAAGTCCGTCGATTGCAGTAATAAAAAGGTTAGCTAAATTTTTTAAGATTTTTGAAAAAAACGTAAGGTTAACCCCTTTGGTGTTTTTTGACCCCAAAAAATGAAAAGTAGAATTCGGCAGCTTCTTTCACTGTTTCTTACGTATTTTGATCAAAAAATTCGAATGGCGCAGTTAGATTTCTCGTAAGTATGATATTTTTTATTTAATTTGGCTTTAAACGTAACACATTCGGGGTCAATTTGACCTAAATTTGTTTCGCGATTTTACACAGTTTTGATGGATTCCGCGAGGTTCTGAAGGCTGTATCCAGCAGTAGGCATCTAAGTCCGTCGATTGCAGTAATAAAAAGCCCACCTAAATTTTTTAAGATTTTTGAAAAAACGTAAGGTTAACCCCTTTGATGTTTTTTGACCCCAAATATGAAAAGTAGAATTCGGCAGCTTCTTTCACTGTTTCTTACGTATTTTGATCAAAAAATTCGAATGGCGCAGTTAGATTTCTCGTAAGTATGATATTTTTTATTTTATTTGGCTTTAAACGTAACACATTCGGGGTCAATTTGACCTAAATTTGTTTCGCGATTTTAAACAGTTTTGATGGATTCCGCGAGGTTCTGAAGGCTGTATCCAGCAGTAGGCATCTAAGTCCGTCGATTGCAGTAATAAAAAGGTTAGCTAAATTTTTTAAGATTTTTGAAAAAAACGTAAGGTTAACCCCTTTGGTGTTTTTTGACCCCAAAAAATAAAAAGTGGAATTCGGCAGCATCTTTCACTGTTTCTTACGTATTTTGATAAAAAAATTCCAATGGCGCTGTCAGATTTCTCGTAAGTATGATATTTTTTATTTAATTTGGCTTTAAACGTAACACATTCGGGGTTAATTTGACCTACATTTGTTTCGCGATTTTACACAGTTTTGATTGATTCCGCGAGGTTCTGAAGGCTGTATCCAGCAGTAGGCATCTAAGTTCGTCGATTGCAGTAATAAAAAGCCCACCTAAATTTTTTAAGATTTTTGAAAAAAACCTAAGGTTAACCCCTTTGGTGTTTTTTGACCCCAAAAAATGAAAAGTAGAATTCGGCAGCTTCTTTCACTGTTTCTTACGTATTTTGATCATAAAATTCGAATGGCGCAGTTAGATTTCTCGTAAGTATGATATTTTTTATTTTATTTGGCTTTAAACGTAAAACATTCGGGGTCAATTTGACCTAAATTTGTTTCGCGATTTTACACAGTTTTGATGGATTCCGCGAGGTTCTGAAGGCTGTATCCAGCAGTAGGCATCTAAGTCCGTCGATTGCAGTAATAAAAAGCCCACCTAAATTTTTTAAGATTTTTGAAAAAACGTAAGGTTAACCCCTTTGATGTTTTTTGACCCCAAAAAATGAAAAGTAGAATTCGGCAGCTTCTTTCACTGTTTCTTACGTATTTTGATCATAAAATTCGAATGGCGCAGTTAGATTTCTCGTAAGTATGATATTTTTTATTTTATTTGGCTTTAAACGTAAAACATTCGGGGTCAATTTGACCTAAATTTGTTTCGCGATTTTACACAGTTTTGATGGATTCCGCGAGGTTCTGAAGGCTGTATCCAGCAGTAGGCATCTAAGTCCGTCGATTGCAGTAATAAAAAGGTTAGCTAAATCTTTTAAGATTTTTGAAAAAATCGTAAGGTTAACCCCTTTGGTGTTTTTTGACCCCAAAAAATAAAAAGTGGAATTCGGCAGCATCTTTCACTGTTTCTTACGTATTTTGATAAAAAAATTCGAATGGCGCTGTCAGATTTCTCGTAAGTATGATATTTTTTATTTAATTTGGCTTTAAACGTAACACATTCGGGGTTAATTTGACCTACATTTGTTTCGCGATTTTACACAGTTTTGATTGATTCCGCGAGGTTCTGAAGGCTGTATCCAGCAGTAGGCATCTAAGTCCGTCGATTGCAGTAATAAAAAGGTTAGCTAAATTTTTTAAGATTTTTGAAAAAAACGTAAGGTTAACCGCTTTGGTGTTTTTTGACCCCAAGAAATAAAAAGTGGAATTCGGCAGCATCTTTCACTGTTTCTTACGTATTTTGATAAAAAAATTCGAATGGCGCTGTCAGATTTCTCGTAAGTATGATATTTTTTATTTTATTTGGCTTTAAACGTAACACATTCGGGGTCAATTTGACCTAAATTTGTTTCGCGATTTTACACAGTTTTGATGAATTCCGCGAGGTTCTGAAGGCTGTATCCAGCAGTAGGCATCTAAGTCCGTCGATTGCAGTAATAAAAAGGTTAGCTAAATCTTTTAAGATTTTTGAAAAAATCGTAAGGTTAACCCCTTTGGTGTTTTTTGACCCCAAAAAATGAAAAGTAGAATTCGGCAGCTTCTTTCACTGTTTCTTACTAATATTGTGATCAAAAAATTCGAATGGCGCAGTTAGATTTCTCGTAAGTATGATATTTTTTATTTTATTTGGCTTTAAACGTAACACATTCGGGGTCAATTTGACCTAAATTTGTTTCGCGATTTTACACAGTTTTGATGGATTCCGCGAGGTTCTGAAGGCTGTATCCAGCAGTAGGCATCTAAGTCCGTCGATTGCAGTAATAAAAAGCCCACCTAAATTTTTTTAAGATTTTTGAAAAAAACGTAAGGTTAACCCCTTTGATGTTTTTTGACCCCAAAAAATAAAAAGTGGAATTCGGCAGCATCTTTCACTGTTTCTTACGTATTTTGATAAAAAAATTCGAATGGCGCTATCAGATTTCTCGTAACTATGATATTTTTTATTTAATTTGGCTTTAAACGTAACACATTCGGGGTTAATTTGACCTACATTTGTTTCGCGATTTTACACAGTTTTGATTGATTCCGCGCGGTTCTGAAGGCTGTATCCAGCAGTAGGCATCTAAGTTCGTCGATTGCAGTAATAAAAAGCCCACCTAAATTTTTTAAGATTTTTGAAAAAAACGTAAGGTTAACCCCTTTGGTGTTTTTTGACCCAAAAAAATGAAAAGTAGAATTCGGCAGCTTCTTTCACTGTTTCTTACGTATTTTGATCAAAAAATTCGAATGGCGCAGTTAGATTTCTCGTAAGTATGATATTTTTTATTTTATTTGGCTTTAAACGTAACACATTCGGGGTCAATTTGACCTAAATTTGTTTCGCGATTTTACACAGTTTTGATGGATTCCGCGAGGTTCTGAAGGCTGTATCCAGCAGTAGGCATCTAAGTCCGTCGATTGCAGTAATAAAAAGCCCACCTAAATATTTTAAGATTTTTGAAAAAACGTAAGGTTAACCCCTTTGATGTTTTTTGACCCCAAAAAATGAAAAGTAGAATTCGGCAGCTTCTTTCACTGTTTCTTACGTATTTTGATCAAAAAATTCGAATGGCGCAGTTAGATTTCTCGTAAGTATGATATTTTTTATTTTATTTGGCTTTAAACGTAACACATTCGGGGTCAATTTGACCTAAATTTGTTTCGCGATTTTACACAGTTTTGATGGATTCCGCGAGGTTCTGAAGGCTGTATCCAGCAGTAGGCATCTAAGTCCGTCGATTGCAGTAATAAAAAGGTTAGCTAAATCTTTTAAGATTTTTGAAAAAATCGTAAGGTTAACCCCTTTGGTGTTTTTTGACCCCAAAAAATAAAAAGTGGAATTCGGCAGCATCTTTCACTGTTTCTTACGTATTTTGATAAAAAAATTCGAATGGCGCTGTCAGATTTCTCGTAAGTATGATATTTTTTATTTAATTTGGCTTTAAACGTAACACATTCGGGGTTAATTTGACCTACATTTGTTTCGCGATTTTACACAGTTTTGATTGATTCCGCGAGGTTCTGAAGGATGTATCCAGCAGTAGGCATCTAAGTCCGTCGATTGCAGTAATAAAAAGGTTAGCTAAATTTTTTAAGATTTTTGAAAAAAACGTAAAGTTAACCGCTTTGGTGTTTTTTGACCCCAAGAAATAAAAAGTGGAATTCGGCAGCATCTTTCACTGTTTCTTACGTATTTTGATAAAAAAATTCGAATGGCGCTGTCAGATTTCTCGTAAGTATGATATTTTTTATTTTATTTGGCTTTAAACGTAACACATTCGGGGTCAATTTGACCTAAATTTGTTTCGCGATTTTACACAGTTTTGATGAATTCCGCGAGGTTCTGAAGGCTGTATCCAGCAGTAGGCATCTAAGTCCGTCGATTGCAGTAATAAAAAGGTTAGCTAAATCTTTTAAGATTTTTGAAAAAATCGTAAGGTTAACCCCTTTGGTGTTTTTTGACCCCAAAAAATGAAAAGTAGAATTCGGCAGCTTCTTTCACTGTTTCTTACGTATTTTGATCAAAAAATTCGAATGGCGCAGTTAGATTTCTCGTAAGTATGATATTTTTTATTTTATTTGGCTTTAAACGTAACACATTCGGGGTCAATTTGACCTAAATTTGTTTCGCGATTTTACACAGTTTTGATGGATTCCGCGAGGTTCTGAAGGCTGTATCCAGCAGTAGGCATCTAAGTCCGTCGATTGCAGTAATAAAAAGCCCACCTAAATTTTTTTAAGATTTTTGAAAAAAACGTAAGGTTAACCCCTTTGATGTTTTTTGACCCCAAAAAATAAAAAGTGGAATTCGGCAGCATCTTTCACTGTTTCTTACGTATTTTGATAAAAAAATTCGAATGGCGCTATCAGATTTCTCGTAACTATGATATTTTTTATTTAATTTGGCTTTAAACGTAACACATTCGGGGTTAATTTGACCTACATTTGTTTCGCGATTTTACACAGTTTTGATTGATTCCGCGCGGTTCTGAAGGCTGTATCCAGCAGTAGGCATCTAAGTTCGTCGATTGCAGTAATAAAAAGCCCACCTAAATTTTTTAAGATTTTTGAAAAAAACGTAAGGTTAACCCCTTTGGTGTTTTTTGACCCAAAAAAATGAAAAGTAGAATTCGGCAGCTTCTTTCACTGTTTCTTACGTATTTTGATCAAAAAATTCGAATGGCGCAGTTAGATTTCTCGTAAGTATGATATTTTTTATTTTATTTGGCTTTAAACGTAACACATTCGGGGTCAATTTGACCTAAATTTGTTTCGCGATTTTACACAGTTTTGATGGATTCCGCGAGGTTCTGAAGGCTGTATCCAGCAGTAGGCATCTAAGTTCGTCGATTGCAGTAATAAAAAGCCCACCTAAATTTTTTAAGATTTTTGAAAAAAACGTAAGGTTAACCCCTTTGGTGTTTTTTGACCCAAAAAAATGAAAAGTAGAATTCGGCAGCTTCTTTCACTGTTTCTTACGTATTTTGATCAAAAAATTCGAATGGCGCAGTTAGATTTCTCGTAAGTATGATATTTTTTATTTTATTTGGCTTTAAACGTAAAACATTCGGGGTCAATTTGACCTAAATTTGTTTCGCGATTTTACACAGTTTTGATGGATTCCGCGAGGTTCTGAAGGCTGTATCCAGCAGTAGGCATCTAAGTCCGTCGATTGCAGTAATAAAAAGGTTAGCTAAATCTTTTAAGATTTTTGAAAAAATCGTAAGGTTAACCCCTTTGGTGTTTTTTGACCCAAAAAAATAAAAAGTGGAATTCGGCAGCATCTTTCACTGTTTCTTACGTGGTTTGATAAAAAAATTCGAATGGCGCTGTCAGATTTCTCGTAAGTATGATATTTTTTATTTAATTTGGCTTTAAACGTAACACATTCGGGGTTAATTTGACCTACATTTGTTTCGCGATTTTACACAGTTTTGATTGATTCCGCGAGGTTCTGAAGGCTGTATCCAGCAGTAGGCATCGAAGGTCGTCGATTGCAGTAATAAAAAGCCCACCTAAATTTTTTAAGATTTTTGAAAAAATCGTAAGGTTAACCCCTTTGGTGTTTTTTGACCCAAAAAAATGAAAAGTAGAATTCGGCAGCTTCTTTCACTGTTTCTTACGTATTTTGATCAAAAAATTCGAATGGCGCAGTTAGATTTCTCGTAAGTATGATATTTTTTATTTTATTTGGCTTTAAACGTAACACATTCGGGGTCAATTTGACCTAAATTTGTTTCGCGATTTTACACAGTTTTGATGGATTCCGCGAGGTTCTGAAGGCTGTATCCAGCAGTAGGCATCTAAGTCCGTCGATTGCAGTAATAAAAAGGTTAGCTAAATTTTTTAAGATTTTTGAAAAAAACGTAAGGTTAACCCCTTTGGTGTTTTTTGACCCCAAAAAATGAAAAGTAGAATTCGGCAGCTTCTTTCACTGTTTCTTACGTATTTTGATCAAAAAATTCGAATGGCGCAGTTAGATTTCTCGTAAGTATGATATTTTTTATTTTATTTGGCTTTAAACGTAACACATTCGGGGTCAATTTGACCTAAATTTGTTTCGCGATTTTACACAGTTTTGATGGATTCCGCGAGGTTCTGAAGGCTGTATCCAGCAGTAGGCATCTAAGTCCGTCGATTGCAGTAATAAAAAGCCCACCTAAATTTTTTAAGATTTTTGAAAAAACGTAAGGTTAACCCCTTTGATGTTTTTTGACCCCAAATATGAAAAGTAGAATTCGGCAGCTTCTTTCACTGTTTCTTACGTATTTTGATCAAAAAATTCGAATGGCGCAGTTAGATTTCTCGTAAGTATGATATTTTTTATTTTATTTGGCTTTAAACGTAACACATTCGGGGTCAATTTGACCTAAATTTGTTTCGCGATTTTAAACAGTTTTGATGGATTCCGCGAGGTTCTGAAGGCTGTATCCAGCAGTAGGCATCTAAGTCCGTCGATTGCAGTAATAAAAAGGTTAGCTAAATTTTTTAAGATTTTTGAAAAAAACGTAAGGTTAACCCCTTTGGTGTTTTTTGACCCCAAAAAATAAAAAGTGGAATTCGGCAGCATCTTTCACTGTTTCTTACGTATTTTGATAAAAAAATTCCAATGGCGCTGTCAGATTTCTCGTAAGTATGATATTTTTTATTTAATTTGGCTTTAAACGTAACACATTCGGGGTTAATTTGACCTACATTTGTTTCGCGATTTTACACAGTTTTGATTGATTCCGCGAGGTTCTGAAGGCTGTATCCAGCAGTAGGCATCTAAGTTCGTCGATTGCAGTAATAAAAAGCCCACCTAAATTTTTTAAGATTTTTGAAAAAAACCTAAGGTTAACCCCTTTGGTGTTTTTTGACCCCAAAAAATGAAAAGTAGAATTCGGCAGCTTCTTTCACTGTTTCTTACGTATTTTGATCATAAAATTCGAATGGCGCAGTTAGATTTCTCGTAAGTATGATATTTTTTATTTTATTTGGCTTTAAACGTAAAACATTCGGGGTCAATTTGACCTAAATTTGTTTCGCGATTTTACACAGTTTTGATGGATTCCGCGAGGTTCTGAAGGCTGTATCCAGCAGTAGGCATCTAAGTCCGTCGATTGCAGTAATAAAAAGCCCACCTAAATTTTTTAAGATTTTTGAAAAAACGTAAGGTTAACCCCTTTGATGTTTTTTGACCCCAAAAAATGAAAAGTAGAATTCGGCAGCTTCTTTCACTGTTTCTTACGTATTTTGATCAAAAAATTCGAATGGCGCAGTTAGATTTCTCGTAAGTATGATATTTTTTATTTTATTTGGCTTTAAACGTAACACATTCGGGGTCAATTTGACCTAAATTTGTTTCGCGATTTTACACAGTTTTGATGGATTCCGCGAGGTTCTGAAGGCTGTATCCAGCAGTAGGCATCTAAGTCCGTCGATTGCAGTAATAAAAAGGTTAGCTAAATTTTTTAAGATTTTTGAAAAAAACGTAAGGTTAACCCCTTTGGTGTTTTTTGACCCCAAAAAATAAAAAGTGGAATTCGGCAGCATCTTTCACTGTTTCTTACGTATTTTGATAAAAAAATTCGAATGGCGCTGTCAGATTTCTCGTAAGTATGATATTTTTTATTTAATTTGGCTTTAAACGTAACACATTCGGGGTTAATTTGACCTAAATTTGTTTCGCGATTTTACACAGTTTTGATGGATTCCGCGAGGTTCTGAAGGCTGTATCCAGCAGTAGGCATCTAAGTCCGTCGATTGCAGTAATAAAAAGGTTAGCTAAATTTTTTAAGATTTTTGAAAAAAACGTAAGGTTAACCCCTTTGGTGTTTTTTGACCCCAAAAAATGAAAAGTAGAATTCGGCAGCTTCTTTCACTGTTTCTTACGTATTTTGATCAAAAAATTCGAATGGCGCAGTTAGATTTCTCGTAAGTATGATATTTTTTATTTAATTTGGCTTTAAACGTAACACATTCGGGGTTAATTTGACCTACATTTGTTTCGCGATTTTACACAGTTTTGATTGATTCCGCGAGGTTCTGAAGGCTGTATCCAGCAGTAGGCATCTAAGTCCGTCGATTGCAGTAATAAAAAGGTTAGCTAAATTTTTTAAGATTTTTGAAAAAAACGTAAGGTTAACCCCTTTGGTGTTTTTTGACCCCAAAAAATAAAAAGTGGAATTCGGCAGCATCTTTCACTGTTTCTTACGTATTTTGATAAAAAAATTCGAATGGCGCTGTCAGATTTCTCGTAAGTATGATATTTTTTATTTAATTTGGCTTTAAACGTAACACATTCGGGGTTAATTTGACCTACATTTGTTTCGCGATTTTACACAGTTTTGATTGATTCCGCGAGGTTCTGAAGGCTGTATCCAGCAGTAGGCATCTAAGTTCGTCGATTGCAGTAATAAAAAGGCCACCTAAATTTTTTAAGATTTTTGAAAAAAACGTAAGGTTAACCCCTTTGGTGTTTTTTGACCCCAAAAAATGAAAAGTAGAATTCGGCAGCTTCTTTCACTGTTTCTTACGTATTTTGATCAAAAAATTCGAATGGCGCAGTTAGATTTCTCGTAAGTATGATATTTTTTATTTTATTTGGCTTTAAACGTAACACATTCGGGGTCAATTTGACCTAAATTTGTTTCGCGATTTTACACAGTTTTGATGGATTCCGCGAGGTTCTGAAGGCTGTATCCAGCAGTAGGCATCTAAGTCCGTCGATTGCAGTAATAAAAAGGTTAGCTAAATTTTTTAAGATTTTTGAAAAAAACGTAAGGTTAACCCCTTTGGTGTTTTTTGACCCCAAAAAATAAAAAGTGGAATTCGGCAGCATCTTTCACTGTTTCTTACGTATTTTGATAAAAAAATTCGAATGGCGCTGTCAGATTTCTCGTAAGTATGATATTTTTTATTTAATTTGGCTTTAAACGTAACTCATTCGGGGTTAATTTGACCTAAATTTGTTTCGCGATTTTACACAGTTTTGATTGATTCCGCGAGGTTCTGAAGGCTGTATCCAGCAGTAGGCAGCTAAGGTCGTCGATTGCAGTAATAAAAAGCCCACCTAAATTTTTTAAGATTTTTGAAAAAAACGTAAGGTTAACCCCTTTGATGTTTTTTGACCCCAAAAAATGAAAAGTAGAATTCGGCAGCTTCTTTCACTGTTTCTTACGTATTTTGATCAAAAAATTCGAATGGCGCAGTTAGATTTCTCGTAAGTATGATATTTTTTATTTTATTTGGCTTTAAACGTAACACATTCGGGGTCAATTTGACCTAAATTTGTTTCGCGATTTTACACAGTTTTGATGGATTCCGCGAGGTTCTGAAGGCTGTATCCAGCAGTAGGCATCTAAGTCCGTCGATTGCAGTAATAAAAAGGTTAGCTAAATTTTTTAAGATTTTTGAAAAAAACGTAAGGTTAACCCCTTTGGTGTTTTTTGACCCCAAAAAATAAAAAGTGGAATTCGGCAGCTTCTTTCACTGTTTCTTACGTATTTTGATCAAAAAATTCGAATGGCGCAGTTAGATTTCTCGTAAGTATGATATTTTTTATTTTATTTGGCTTTAAACGTAACACATTCGGGGTCAATTTGACCTAAATTTGTTTCGCGATTTTACACAGTTTTGATGGATTCCGCGAGGTTCTGAAGGCTGTATCCAGCAGTAGGCATCTAAGTCCGTCGATTGCAGTAATAAAAAGGTTAGCTAAATTTTTTAAGATTTTTGAAAAAAACGTAAGGTTAACCCCTTTGGTGTTTTTTGACCCCAAAAAATAAAAAGTGGAATTCGGCAGCATCTTTCACTGTTTCTTACGTATTTTGATAAAAAAATTCGAATGGCGCTGTCAGATTTCTCGTAAGTATGACATTTTTTATTTAATTTGGCTTTAAACGTAACACATTCGGGGTTAATTTGACCTAAATTTGTTTCGCGATTTTACACAGTTTTGATGGATTCCGCGAGGTTCTGAAGGCTGTATCCAGCAGTAGGCATCTAAGTCCGTCGATTGCAGTAATAAAAAGGTTAGCTAAATTTTTTAAGATTTTTGAAAAAAACGTAAGGTTAACCCCTTTGGTGTTTTTTGACCCCAAAAAATGAAAAGTAGAATTCGGCAGCTTCTTTCACTGTTTCTTACGTATTTTGATCAAAAAATTCGAATGGCGCAGTTAGATTTCTCGTAAGTTTCTCATTTGTTTCGCGATTTTACACAGTTTTGATTGATTCCGCGAGGTTCTGAAGGCTGTATCCAGCAGTAGGCATCTAAGGTCGTCGATTGCAGTAATAAAAAGCCCACCTAAATTTTTTAAGATTTTTGAAAAAAACGTAAGGTTAACCCCTTTGATGTTTTTTGACCCCAAAAAATGAAAAGTAGAATTCGGCAGCTTCTTTCACTGTTTCTTACGTATTTTGATCAAAAAATTCGAATGGCGCAGTTAGATTTCTCGTAAGTATGATATTTTTTATTTTATTTGGCTTTAAACGTAACACATTCGGGGTCAATTTTACCTACATTTGTTTCGCGATTTTACACAGTTTTGATTGATTCCGCGAGGTTCTGAAGGCTGTATCCAGCAGTAGGCATCTAAGTTCGTCGATTGCAGTAATAAAAAGGCCACCTAAATTTTTTAAGATTTTTGAAAAAAACGTAAGGTTAACCCCTTTGGTGTTTTTTGACCCCAAAAAATGAAAAGTAAAATTCGGCAGCTTCTTTCACTGTTTCTTACGTATTTTGATCAAAAAATTCGAATGGCGCAGTTAGATTTCTCGTAAGTATGATATTTTTTATTTTATTTGGCTTTAAACGTAACACATTCGGGGTCAATTTGACCTACATTTGTTTCGCGATTTTACACAGTTTTGATTGATTCCGCGAGGTTCTGAAGGCTGTATCCAGCAGTAGGCATCTAAGTTCGTCGATTGCAGTAATAAAAAGGCCACCTAAATTTTTTAAGATTTTTGAAAAAAACGTAAGGTTAACCCCTTTGGTGTTTTTTGACCCCAAAAAATGAAAAGTAGAATTCGGCAGCTTCTTTCACTGTTTCTTACGTATTTTGATCAAAAAATTCGAATGGCGCAGTTAGATTTCTCGTAAGTATGATATTTTTTATTTTATTTGGCTTTAAACGTAACACATTCGGGGTCAATTTGACCTAAATTTGTTTCGCGATTTTACACAGTTTTGATGGATTCCGCGAGGTTCTGAAGGCTGTATCCAGCAGTAGGCATCTAAGTCCGTCGATTGCAGTAATAAAAAGGTTAGCTAAATTTTTTAAGATTTTTGAAAAAAACGTAAGGTTAACCCCTTTGGTGTTTTTTGACCCCAAAAAATAAAAAGTGGAATTCGGCAGCATCTTTCACTGTTTCTTACGTATTTTGATAAAAAAATTCGAATGGCGCTGTCAGATTTCTCGTAAGTATGATATTTTTTATTTAATTTGGCTTTAAATGTAACACATTCGGGGTTAATTTGACCTAAATTTGTTTCGCGATTTTACACAGTTTTGATGGATTCCGCGAGGTTCTGAAGGCTGTATCCAGCAGTAGGCATCTAAGTCCGTCGATTGCAGTAATAAAAAGGTTAGCTAAATTTTTTAAGATTTTTGAAAAAAACGTAAGGTTAACCCCTTTGGTGTTTTTTGACCCCAAAAAATAAAAAGTGGAATTCGGCAGCTTCTTTCACTGTTTCTTACGTATTTTGATCAAAAAATTCGAATGGCGCAGTTAGATTTCTCGTAAGTATGATATTTTTTATTTTATTTGGCTTTAAACGTAACACATTCGGGGTCAATTTGACCTAAATTTGTTTCGCGATTTTACACAGTTTTGATGGATTCCGCGAGGTTCTGAAGGCTGTATCCAGCAGTAGGCATCTAAGTCCGTCGATTGCAGTAATAAAAAGGTTAGCTAAATTTTTTAAGATTTTTGAAAAAAACGTAAGGTTAACCCCTTTGGTGTTTTTTGACCCCAAAAAATGAAAAGTAGAATTCGGCAGCTTCTTTCACTGTTTCTTACGTATTTTGATCAAAAAATTCGAATGGCGCAGTTAGATTTCTCGTAAGTATGATATTTTTTATTTAATTTGGCTTTAAACGTAACACATTCGGGGTTAATTTGACCTACATTTGTTTCGCGATTTTACACAGTTTTGATTGATTCCGCGAGGTTCTGAAGGCTGTATCCAGCAGTAGGCATCTAAGTCCGTCGATTGCAGTAATAAAAAGGTTAGCTAAATTTTTTAAGATTTTTGAAAAAAACGTAAGGTTAACCCCTTTGGTGTTTTTTGACCCCAAAAAATAAAAAGTGGAATTCGGCAGCATCTTTCACTGTTTCTTACGTATTTTGATAAAAAAATTCGAATGGCGCTGTCAGATTTCTCGTAAGTATGATATTTTTTATTTAATTTGGCTTTAAACGTAACACATTCGGGGTTAATTTGACCTACATTTGTTTCGCGATTTTACACAGTTTTGATTGATTCCGCGAGGTTCTGAAGGCTGTATCCAGCAGTAGGCATCTAAGTTCCTCGATTGCAGTAATAAAAAGGCCACCTAAATTTTTTAAGATTTTTGAAAAAAACGTAAGGTTAACCCCTTTGGTGTTTTTTGACCCCAAAAAATGAAAAGTAGAATTCGGCAGCTTCTTTCACTGTTTCTTACGTATTTTGATCAAAAAATTCGAATGGCGCAGTTAGATTTCTCGTAAGTATGATATTTTTTATTTTATTTGGCTTTAAACGTAACACATTCGGGGTCAATTTGACCTAAATTTGTTTCGCGATTTTAAACAGTTTTGATGGATTCCGCGAGGTTCTGAAGGCTGTATCCAGCAGTAGGCATCTAAGTCCGTCGATTGCAGTAATAAAAAGGTTAGCTAAATTTTTTAAGATTTTTGAAAAAAACGTAAGGTTAACCCCTTTGGTGTTTTTTGACCCCAAAAAATAAAAAGTGGAATTCGGCAGCATCTTTCACTGTTTCTTACGTATTTTGATAAAAAAATTCGAATGGCGCTGTCAGATTTCTCGTAAGTATGATATTTTTTATTTAATTTGGCTTTAAACGTAACACATTCGGGGTTAATTTGACCTAAATTTGTTTCGCGATTTTACACAGTTTTGATTGATTCCGCGAGGTTCTGAAGGCTGTATCCAGCAGTAGGCAGCTAAGGTCGTCGATTGCAGTAATAAAAAGTCCACCTAAATTTTTTAAGATTTTTGAAAAAAACGTAAGGTTAACCCCTTTGATGTTTTTTGACCCCAAAAAATGAAAAGTAGAATTCGGCAGCTTCTTTCACTGTTTCTTACGTATTTTGATCAAAAAATTCGAATGGCGCAGTTAGATTTCTCGTAAGTATGATATTTTTTATTTTATTTGGCTTTAAACGTAACACATTCGGGGTCAATTTGACCTAAATTTGTTTCGCGATTTTACACAGTTTTGATGGATTCCGCGAGGTTCTGAAGGCTGTATCCAGCAGTAGGCATCTAAGTCCGTCGATTGCAGTAATAAAAAGGTTAGCTAAATTTTTTAAGATTTTTGAAAAAAACGTAAGGTTAACCCCTTTGGTGTTTTTTGACCCCAAAAAATAAAAAGTGGAATTCGGCAGCATCTTTCACTGTTTCTTACGTATTTTGATAAAAAAATTCGAATGGCGCTGTCAGATTTCTCGTAAGTATGATATTTTTTATTTAATTTGGCTTTAAACGTAACACATTCGGGGTTAATTTGACCTAAATTTGTTTCGCGATTTTACACAGTTTTGATTGATTCCGCGAGGTTCTGAAGGCTGTATCCAGCAGTAGGCAGCTAAGGTCGTCGATTGCAGTAATAAAAAGCCCACCTAAATTTTTTAAGATTTTTGAAAAAAACGTAAGGTTAACCCCTTTGATGTTTTTTGACCCCAAAAAATGAAAAGTAGAATTCGGCAGCTTCTTTCACTGTTTCTTACGTATTTTGATCAAAAAATTCGAATGGCGCAGTTAGATTTCTCGTAAGTATGATATTTTTTATTTTATTTGGCTTTAAACGTAACACATTCGGGGTCAATTTGACCTAAATTTGTTTCGCGATTTTACACAGTTTTGATGGATTCCGCGAGGTTCTGAAGGCTGTATCCAGCAGTAGGCATCTAAGTCCGTCGATTGCAGTAATAAAAAGGTTAGCTAAATTTTTTAAGATTTTTGAAAAAAACGTAAGGTTAACCCCTTTGATGTTTTTTGACCCCAAAAAATGAAAAGTAGAATTCGGCAGCTTCTTTCACTGTTTCTTACGTATTTTGATCAAAAAATTCGAATGGCGCAGTTAGATTTCTCGTAAGTATGATATTTTTTATTTTATTTGGCTTTAAACGTAACACATTCGGGGTCAATTTGACCTACATTTGTTTCGCGATTTTACACAGTTTTGATTGATTCCGCGAGGTTCTGAAGGCTGTATCCAGCAGTAGGCATCTAAGTTCGTCGATTGCAGTAATAAAAAGGCCACCTAAATTTTTTAAGATTTTTGAAAAAAACGTAAGGTTAACCCCTTTGGTGTTTTTTGACCCCAAAAAATGAAAAGTAGAATTCGGCAGCTTCTTTCACTGTTTCTTA
Source organism: Cantharis nigra (assembly GCA_958510845.1). Classification (NCBI taxonomy): domain Eukaryota; kingdom Metazoa; phylum Arthropoda; class Insecta; order Coleoptera; family Cantharidae; genus Cantharis; species Cantharis nigra. The sequence goes on along the minus strand of OY294030.1, from coordinate 42,384,576 downwards.
CGTATTTTGATCAAAAAATTCGAATGGCGCAGTTAGATTTCTCGTAAGTATGATATTTTTTATTTTATTTGGCTTTAAACGTAACACATTCGGGGTCAATTTGACCTAAATTTGTTTCGCGATTTTACACAGTTTTGATGGATTCCGCGAGGTTCTGAAGGCTGTATCCAGCAGTAGGCATCTAAGTCCGTCGATTGCAGTAATAAAAAGGTTAGCTAAATTTTTTAAGATTTTTGAAAAAAACGTAAGGTTAACCCCTTTGGTGTTTTTTGACCCCAAAAAATAAAAAGTGGAATTCGGCAGCTTCTTTCACTGTTTCTTACGTATTTTGATCAAAAAATTCGAATGGCGCAGTTAGATTTCTCGTAAGTATGATATTTTTTATTTTATTTGGCTTTAAACGTAACACATTCGGGGTCAATTTGACCTAAATTTGTTTCGCGATTTTACACAGTTTTGATGGATTCCGCGGGGTTCTGAAGGCTGTATCCAGCAGTAGGCATCTAAGTCCGTCGATTGCAGTAATAAAAAGGTTAGCTAAATTTTTTAAGATTTTTGAAAAAAACGTAAGGTTAACCCCTTTGGTGTTTTTTGACCCCAAAAAATGAAAAGTAGAATTCGGCAGCTTCTTTCACTGTTTCTTACGTATTTTGATCAAAAAATTCGAATGGCGCAGTTAGATTTCTCGTAAGTATGATATTTTTTATTTAATTTGGCTTTAAACGTAACACATTCGGGGTTAATTTGACCTACATTTGTTTCGCGATTTTACACAGTTTTGATTGATTCCGCGAGGTTCTGAAGGCTGTATCCAGCAGTAGGCATCTAAGTCCGTCGATTGCAGTAATAAAAAGGTTAGCTAAATTTTTTAAGATTTTTGAAAAAAACGTAAGGTTAACCCCTTTGGTGTTTTTTGACCCCAAAAAATAAAAAGTGGAATTCGGCAGCATCTTTCACTGTTTCTTACGTATTTTGATAAAAAAATTCGAATGGCGCTGTCAGATTTCTCGTAAGTATGATATTTTTTATTTAATTTGGCTTTAAACGTAACACATTCGGGGTTAATTTGACCTACATTTGTTTCGCGATTTTACACAGTTTTGATTGATTCCGCGAGGTTCTGAAGGCTGTATCCAGCAGTAGGCATCTAAGTTCCTCGATTGCAGTAATAAAAAGGCCACCTAAATTTTTTAAGATTTTTGAAAAAAACGTAAGGTTAACCCCTTTGGTGTTTTTTGACCCCAAAAAATGAAAAGTAGAATTCGGCAGCTTCTTTCACTGTTTCTTACGTATTTTGATCAAAAAATTCGAATGTTGCAGTTAGATTTCTCGTAAGTATGATATTTTTTATTTTATTTGGCTTTAAACGTAACACATTCGGGGTCAATTTGACCTAAATTTGTTTCGCGATTTTACACAGTTTTGATGGATTCCGCGAGGTTCTGAAGGCTGTATCCAGCAGTAGGCATCTAAGTCCGTCGATTGCAGTAATAAAAAGGTTAGCTAAATTTTTTAAGATTTTTGAAAAAAACGTAAGGTTAACCCCTTTGGTGTTTTTTGACCCCAAAAAATAAAAAGTGGAATTCGGCAGCATCTTTCACTGTTTCTTACGTATTTTGATAAAAAAATTCGAATGGCGCTGTCAGATTTCTCGTAAGTATGATATTTTTTATTTAATTTGGCTTTAAACGTAACACATTCGGGTTTAATTTGACCTAAATTTGTTTCGCGATTTTACACAGTTTTGATTGATTCCGCGAGGTTCTGAAGGCTGTATCCAGCAGTAGGCAGCTAAGGTCGTCGATTGCAGTAATAAAAAGTCCACCTAAATTTTTTAAGATTTTTGAAAAAAACGTAAGGTTAACCCCTTTGATGTTTTTTGACCCCAAAAAATGAAAAGTAGAATTCGGCAGCTTCTTTCACTGTTTCTTACGTATTTTGATCAAAAAATTCGAATGGCGCAGTTAGATTTCTCGTAAGTATGATATTTTTTATTTTATTTGGCTTTAAACGTAACACATTCGGGGTCAATTTGACCTAAATTTGTTTTGCGATTTTACACAGTTTTGATGGATTCCGCGAGGTTCTGAAGGCTGTATCCAGCAGTAGGCATCTAAGTCCGTCGATTGCAGTAATAAAAAGGTTAGCTAAATTTTTTAAGATTTTTGAAAAAAACGTAAGGTTAACCCCTTTGGTGTTTTTTGACCCCAAAAAATAAAAAGTGGAATTCGGCAGCATCTTTCACTGTTTCTTACGTATTTTGATAAAAAAATTCGAATGGCGCTGTCAGATTTCTCGTAAGTATGATATTTTTTATTTAATTTGGCTTTAAACGTAACACATTCGGGGTTAATTTGACCTAAATTTGTTTCGCGATTTTACACAGTTTTGATTGATTCCGCGAGGTTCTGAAGGCTGTATCCAGCAGTAGGCAGCTAAGGTCGTCGATTGCAGTAATAAAAAGTCCACCTAAATTTTTTAAGATTTTTGAAAAAAACGTAAGGTTAACCCCTTTGATGTTTTTTGACCCCAAAAAATGAAAAGTAGAATTCGGCAGCTTCTTTCACTGTTTCTTACGTATTTTGATCAAAAAATTCGAATGGCGCAGTTAGATTTCTCGTAAGTATGATATTTTTTATTTTATTTGGCTTTAAACGTAACACATTCGGGGTCAATTTGACCTAAATTTGTTTCGCGATTTTACACAGTTTTGATGGATTCCGCGAGGTTCTGAAGGCTGTATCCAGCAGTAGGCATCTAAGTCCGTCGATTGCAGTAATAAAAAGGTTAGCTAAATTTTTTAAGATTTTTGAAAAAAACGTAAGGTTAACCCCTTTGGTGTTTTTTGACCCCAAAAAATGAAAAGTAGAATTCGGCAGCTTCTTTCACTGTTTCTTACGTATTTTGATCAAAAAATTCGAATGGCGCAGTTAGATTTCTCGTAAGTATGATATTTTTTATTTAATTTGGCTTTAAACGTAACACATTCGGGGTTAATTTGACCTACATTTGTTTCGCGATTTTACACAGTTTTGATTGATTCCGCGAGGTTCTGAAGGCTGTATCCAGCAGTAGGCATCTAAGTCCGTCGATTGCAGTAATAAAAAGGTTAGCTAAATTTTTTAAGATTTTTGAAAAAAACGTAAGGTTAACCCCTTTGGTGTTTTTTGACCCCAAAAAATAAAAAGTGGAATTCGGCAGCATCTTTCACTGTTTCTTACGTATTTTGATAAAAAAATTCGAATGGCGCTGTCAGATTTCTCGTAAGTATGATATTTTTTATTTAATTTGGCTTTAAACGTAACACATTCGGGGTTAATTTGACCTACATTTGTTTCGCGATTTTACACAGTTTTGATTGATTCCGCGAGGTTCTGAAGGCTGTATCCAGCAGTAGGCATCTAAGTTCCTCGATTGCAGTAATAAAAAGGCCACCTAAATTTTTTAAGATTTTTGAAAAAAACGTAAGGTTAACCCCTTTGGTGTTTTTTGACCCCAAAAAATGAAAAGTAGAATTCGGCAGCTTCTTTCACTGTTTCTTACGTATTTTGATCAAAAAATTCGAATGTTGCAGTTAGATTTCTCGTAAGTATGATATTTTTTATTTTATTTGGCTTTAAACGTAACACATTCGGGGTCAATTTGACCTAAATTTGTTTCGCGATTTTACACAGTTTTGATGGATTCCGCGAGGTTCTGAAGGCTGTATCCAGCAGTAGGCATCTAAGTCCGTCGATTGCAGTAATAAAAAGGTTAGCTAAATTTTTTAAGATTTTTGAAAAAAACGTAAGGTTAACCCCTTTGGTGTTTTTTGACCCCAAAAAATAAAAAGTGGAATTCGGCAGCATCTTTCACTGTTTCTTACGTATTTTGATAAAAAAATTCGAATGGCGCTGTCAGATTTCTCGTAAGTATGATATTTTTTATTTAATTTGGCTTTAAACGTAACACATTCGGGGTTAATTTGACCTAAATTTGTTTCGCGATTTTACACAGTTTTGATTGATTCCGCGAGGTTCTGAAGGCTGTATCCAGCAGTAGGCAGCTAAGGTCGTCGATTGCAGTAATAAAAAGTCCACCTAAATTTTTTAAGATTTTTGAAAAAAACGTAAGGTTAACCCCTTTGATGTTTTTTGACCCCAAAAAATGAAAAGTAGAATTCGGCAGCTTCTTTCACTGTTTCTTACGTATTTTGATCAAAAAATTCGAATGGCGCAGTTAGATTTCTCGTAAGTATGATATTTTTTATTTTATTTGGCTTTAAACGTAACACATTCGGGGTCAATTTGACCTAAATTGGTTTTGCGATTTTACACAGTTTTGATGGATTCCGCGAGGTTCTGAAGGCTGTATCCAGCAGTAGGCATCTAAGTCCGTCGATTGCAGTAATAAAAAGGTTAGCTAAATTTTTTAAGATTTTTGAAAAAAACGTAAGGTTAACCCCTTTGGTGTTTTTTGACCCCAAAAAATAAAAAGTGGAATTCGGCAGCATCTTTCACTGTTTCTTACGTATTTTGATCAAAAAATTCGAATGGCGCTGTCAGATTTCTCGTAAGTATGATATTTTTTATTTAATTTGGCTTTAAACGTAACACATTCGGGGTTAATTTGACCTAAATTTGTTTCGCGATTTTACACAGTTTTGATTGATTCCGCGAGGTTCTGAAGGCTGTATCCAGCAGTAGGCAGCTAAGGTCGTCGATTGCAGTAATAAAAAGTCCACCTAAATTTTTTAAGATTTTTGAAAAAAACGTAAGGTTAACCCCTTTGATGTTTTTTGACCCCAAAAAATGAAAAGTAGAATTCGGCAGCTTCTTTCACTGTTTCTTACGTATTTTGATCAAAAAATTCGAATGGCGCAGTTAGATTTCTCGTAAGTATGATATTTTTTATTTTATTTGGCTTTAAACGTAACACATTCGGGGTCAATTTGACCTAAATTTGTTTTGCGATTTTACACAGTTTTGATGGATTCCGCGAGGTTCTGAAGGCTGTATCCAGCAGTAGGCATCTAAGTCCGTCGATTGCAGTAATAAAAAGGTTAGCTAAATTTTTTAAGATTTTTGAAAAAAACGTAAGGTTAACCCCTTTGGTGTTTTTTGACCCCAAAAAATAAAAAGTGGAATTCGGCAGCATCTTTCACTGTTTCTTACGTATTTTGATAAAAAAATTCGAATGGCGCTGTCAGATTTCTCGTAAGTATGATATTTTTTATTTAATTTGGCTTTAAACGTAACACATTCGGGGTTAATTTGACCTACATTTGTTTCGCGATTTTACACAGTTTTGATTGATTCCGCGAGGTTCTGAAGGCTGTATCCAGCAGTAGGCATCTAAGGTCGTCGATTGCAGTAATAAAAAGCCCACCTAAATTTTTTAAGATTTTTGAAAAAAACGTAAGGTTAACCCCTTTGATGTTTTTTGACCCCAAAAAATGAAAAGTAGAATTCGGCAGCTTCTTTCACTGTTTCTTACGTATTTTGATCAAAAAATTCGAATGGCGCAGTTAGATTTCTCGTAAGTATGATATTTTTTATTTTATTTGGCTTTAAACGTAACACATTCGGGGTCAATTTGACCTACATTTGTTTCGCGATTTTACACAGTTTTGATTGATTCCGCGAGGTTCTGAAGGCTGTATCCAGCAGTCGGCATCTAAGTTCGTCGATTGCAGTAATAAAAAGGCCACCTAAATTTTTTAAGATTTTTGAAAAAAACGTAAGGTTAACCCCTTTGGTGTTTTTTGACCCCAAAAAATGAAAAGTAAAATTCGGCAGCTTCTTTCACTGTTTCTTACGTATTTTGATCAAAAAATTCGAATGGCGCAGTTAGATTTCTCGTAAGTATGATATTTTTTATTTTATTTGGCTTTAAACGTAACACATTCGGGGTCAATTTGACCTAAATTTGTTTCGCGATTTTACACAGTTTTGATGGATTTCGCGAGGTTCTGAAGGCTGTATCCAGCAGTAGGCATCTAAGTCCGTCGATTGCAGTAATAAAAAGGTTAGCTAAATTTTTTAAGATTTTTGAAAAAAACGTAAGGTTAACCCCTTTGATGTTTTTTGACCCCAAAAAATGAAAAGTAGAATTCGGCAGCTTCTTTCACTGTTTCTTACGTATTTTGATCAAAAAATTCGAATGGCGCAGTTAGATTTCTCGTAAGTATGATATTTTTTATTTTATTTGGCTTTAAACGTAACACATTCGGGGTCAATTTGACCTACATTTGTTTCGCGATTTTACACAGTTTTGATTGATTCCGCGAGGTTCTTTAGGCTGTATCCAGCAGTAGGCATCTAAGTTCGTCGATTGCAGTAATAAAAAGGCCACCTAAATTTTTTAAGATTTTTGAAAAAAACGTAAGGTTAACCCCTTTGGTGTTTTTTGACCCCAAAAAATAAAAAGTGGAATTCGGCAGCATCTTTCACTGTTTCTTACGTATTTTGATAAAAAAATTCGAATGGCGCTGTCAGATTTCTCGTAAGTATGATATTTTTTATTTAATTTGGCTTTAAACGTAACACATTCGGGGTTAATTTGACCTAAATTTGTTTCGCGATTTTACACAGTTTTGATGGATTCCGCGAGGTTCTGAAGGCTGTATCCAGCAGTAGGCATCTAAGTCCGTCGATTGCAGTAATAAAAAGGTTAGCTAAATTTTTTAAGATTTTTGAAAAAAACGTAAGGTTAACCCCTTTGGTGTTTTTTGACCCCAAAAAATAAAAAGTGGAATTCGGCAGCATCTTTCACTGTTTCTTACGTATTTTGATAAAAAAATTCGAATGGCGCTGTCAGATTTCTCGTAAGTATGATATTTTTTATTTAATTTGGCTTTAAACGTAACACATTCGGGGTTAATTTGACCTAAATTTGTTTCGCGATTTTACACAGTTTTGATGGATTCCGCGAGGTTCTGAAGGCTGTATCCAGCAGTAGGCATCTAAGTCCGTCGATTGCAGTAATAAAAAGGTTAGCTAAATTTTTTAAGATTTTTGAAAAAAACGTAAGGTTAACCCCTTTGGTGTTTTTTGACCCCAAAAAATAAAAAGTGGAATTCGGCAGCATCTTTCACTGTTTCTTACGTATTTTGATAAAAAAATTCGAATGGCGCTGTCAGATTTCTCGTAAGTATGATATTTTTTATTTAATTTGGCTTTAAACGTAACACATTCGGGGTTAATTTGACCTAAATTTGTTTCGCGATTTTACACAGTTTTGATGGATTCCGCGAGGTTCTGAAGGCTGTATCCAGCAGTAGGCATCTAAGTCCGTCGATTGCAGTAATAAAAAGGTTAGCTAAATTTTTTAAGATTTTTGAAAAAAACGTAAGGTTAACCCCTTTGGTGTTTTTTGACCCCAAAAAATAAAAAGTGGAATTCGGCAGCTTCTTTCACTGTTTCTTACGTATTTTGATCAAAAAATTCGAATGGCGCAGTTAGATTTCTCGTAAGTATGATATTTTTTATTTTATTTGGCTTTAAACGTAACACATTCGGGGTCAATTTGACCTAAATTTGTTTCGCGATTTTACACAGTTTTGATGGATTCCGCGAGGTTCTGAAGGCTGTATCCAGCAGTAGGCATCTAAGTCCGTCGATTGCAGTAATAAAAAGGTTAGCTAAATTTTTTAAGATTTTTGAAAAAAACGTAAGGTTAACCCCTTTGGTGTTTTTTGACCCCAAAAAATGAAAAGTAGAATTCGGCAGCTTCTTTCACTGTTTCTTACGTATTTTGATCAAAAAATTCGAATGGCGCAGTTAGATTTCTCGTAAGTATGATATTTTTTATTTAATTTGGCTTTAAACGTAACACATTCGGGGTTAATTTGACCTACATTTGTTTCGCGATTTTACACAGTTTTGATTGATTCCGCGAGGTTCTGAAGGCTGTATCCAGCAGTAGGCATCTAAGTCCGTCGATTGCAGTAATAAAAAGGTTAGCTAAATTTTTTAAGATTTTTGAAAAAAACGTAAGGTTAACCCCTTTGGTGTTTTTTGACCCCAAAAAATAAAAAGTGGAATTCGGCAGCATCTTTCACTGTTTCTTACGTATTTTGATAAAAAAATTCGAATGGCGCTGTCAGATTTCTCGTAAGTATGATATTTTTTATTTAATTTGGCTTTAAACGTAACACATTCGGGGTTAATTTGACCTACATTTGTTTCGCGATTTTACACAGTTTTGATTGATTCCGCGAGGTTCTGAAGGCTGTATCCAGCAGTAGGCATCTAAGTTCCTCGATTGCAGTAATAAAAAGGCCACCTAAATTTTTTAAGATTTTTGAAAAAAACGTAAGGTTAACCCCTTTGGTGTTTTTTGACCCCAAAAAATGAAAAGTAGAATTCGGCAGCTTCTTTCACTGTTTCTTACGTATTTTGATCAAAAAATTCGAATGTTGCAGTTAGATTTCTCGTAAGTATGATATTTTTTATTTTATTTGGCTTTAAACGTAACACATTCGGGGTCAATTTGACCTAAATTTGTTTCGCGATTTTACACAGTTTTGATGGATTCCGCGAGGTTCTGAAGGCTGTATCCAGCAGTAGGCATCTAAGTCCGTCGATTGCAGTAATAAAAAGGTTAGCTAAATTTTTTAAGATTTTTGAAAAAAACGTAAGGTTAACCCCTTTGGTGTTTTTTGACCCCAAAAAATAAAAAGTGGAATTCGGCAGCATCTTTCACTGTTTCTTACGTATTTTGATAAAAAAATTCGAATGGCGCTGTCAGATTTCTCGTAAGTATGATATTTTTTATTTAATTTGGCTTTAAACGTAACACATTCGGGGTTAATTTGACCTAAATTTGTTTCGCGATTTTACACAGTTTTGATTGATTCCGCGAGGTTCTGAAGGCTGTATCCAGCAGTAGGCAGCTAAGGTCGTCGATTGCAGTAATAAAAAGTCCACCTAAATTTTTTAAGATTTTTGAAAAAAACGTAAGGTTAACCCCTTTGATGTTTTTTGACCCCAAAAAATGAAAAGTAGAATTCGGCAGCTTCTTTCACTGTTTCTTACGTATTTTGATCAAAAAATTCGAATGGCGCAGTTAGATTTCTCGTAAGTATGATATTTTTTATTTTATTTGGCTTTAAACGTAACACATTCGGGGTCAATTTGACCTAAATTTGTTTTGCGATTTTACACAGTTTTGATGGATTCCGCGAGGTTCTGAAGGCTGTATCCAGCAGTAGGCATCTAAGTCCGTCGATTGCAGTAATAAAAAGGTTAGCTAAATTTTTTAAGATTTTTGAAAAAAACGTAAGGTTAACCCCTTTGGTGTTTTTTGACCCCAAAAAATAAAAAGTGGAATTCGGCAGCATCTTTCACTGTTTCTTACGTATTTTGATAAAAAAATTCGAATGGCGCTGTCAGATTTCTCGTAAGTATGATATTTTTTATTTAATTTGGCTTTAAACGTAACACATTCGGGGTTAATTTGACCTAAATTTGTTTCGCGATTTTACACAGTTTTGATTGATTCCGCGAGGTTCTGAAGGCTGTATCCAGCAGTAGGCAGCTAAGGTCGTCGATTGCAGTAATAAAAAGCCCACCTAAATTTTTTAAGATTTTTGAAAAAAACGTAAGGTTAACCCCTTTGATGTTTTTTGACCCCAAAAAATGAAAAGTAGAATTCGGCAGCTTCTTTCACTGTTTCTTACGTATTTTGATCAAAAAATTCGAATGGCGCAGTTAGATTTCTCGTAAGTATGATATTTTTTATTTTATTTGGCTTTAAACGTAACACATTCGGGGTCAATTTGACCTAAATTTGTTTCGCGATTTTACACAGTTTTGATGGATTCCGCGAGGTTCTGAAGGCTGTATCCAGCAGTAGGCATCTAAGTCCGTCGATTGCAGTAATAAAAAGGTTAGCTAAATTTTTTAAGATTTTTGAAAAAAACGTAAGGTTAACCCCTTTGGTGTTTTTTGACCCCAAAAAATAAAAAGTGGAATTCGGCAGCATCTTTCACTGTTTCTTACGTATTTTGATAAAAAAATTCGAATGGCGCTGTCAGATTTCTCGTAAGTATGATATTTTTTATTTAATTTGGCTTTAAACGTAACACATTCGGGGTCAATTTGACCTACATTTGTTTCGCGATTTTACACAGTTTTGATTGATTCCGCGAGGTTCTGAAGGCTGTATCCAGCAGTAGGCATCTAAGTTCGTCGATTGCAGTAATAAAAAGGCCACCTAAATTTTTTAAGATTTTTGAAAAAAACGTAAGGTTAACCCCTTTGGTGTTTTTTGACCCCAAAAAATGAAAAGTAAAATTCGGCAGCTTCTTTCACTGTTTCTTACGTATTTTGATCAAAAAATTCGAATGGCGCAGTTAGATTTCTCGTAAGTATGATATTTTTTATTTTATTTGGCTTTAAACGTAACACATTCGGGGTCAATTTGACCTAAATTTGTTTCGCGATTTTACACAGTTTTGATGGATTCCGCGAGGTTCTGAAGGCTGTATCCAGCAGTAGGCATCTAAGTCCGTCGATTGCAGTAATAAAAAGGTTAGCTAAATTTTTTAAGATTTTTGAAAAAAACGTAATGTTAACCCCTTTGGTGTTTTTTGATCCCAAAAAATGAAAAGTGGAATTCGGCAGCTTCTTTTACTGTTTCTTTAGTATTTTGATCAGAAAAATTGAATGGCGCAGTAAGAGTTCTCTTAAGTATGATATTTTTTATTTTATTTGGTTTTAAACGTAACACATTCGGGGTTCTTACCCCCCAGTGCACAGTTTGCTGTTTAGAATCTAAAGTCTAGCATATTTTTGACTATTTTGTTTATTTTTTAGAAATAAACCTATATAGTCAGTGAATTTGCTTTGAAAAATTTAGTGGGAACCCTGGATGGTTGTACGGCGACCTTCTAGCATTGAGGAAATTTATTTCATGATTAGTATGGAGTCAGTACCTTTTAATATTTGTTACTAAAAAACAAAAACAAAAGATGCACTGGGGGGTGTTCCACACCCCTCAGACCCCCCGGATTGTAACTTATATTTTGTGTCTAAACCAGTTTTGTAATAGGAGCTGAAGCTTATCAAATTTTTAAAACAGATTTTAGTCTATAACAAACTAGGCAATTAATTGTTAAAACTTCTAAATTTGGTTGTAAAGCTTTCAAGTGAGTAAGTTTCTAAGTCTACGCACTTGGTAAAAATAGCTCTGATCTAGGACAGGGTATGTCCAATTTAAAAATTTTGGAATAATTCTCAAATAAACCCCCCGGTATACATTGTTTTGTGTTTTAAAACTTAAGTTTAATTTTACTTTGGCCGATCAATGACGTTAATAGCCAAAATGGATTGGACAATGATGATATTATAGAATAAATACTATAAGGAAGAACAAAATGGCGATGCACTTCAACTCGGGACAATTACCTATTTTTTTAGCACGCGTTTTTCCGAATAAATGACAGCAACTCGGCCTTTTTCACGACCTCATAAGTGTACAAGGATTTTTATTTAATTTACACAAACGCAAACTCATTTTAGGAAGAATCAATGATTCGTCGTGGTTGCATCAGCCAAACGACCCGGAGGGAAAATTAATTTAATTTAATTAATTTATTTTACGGTGGATCCGTGATTTGTCGGGGTTGCGCCAGCCAAAACGGCTCGGAACGCACTAAAAAGCTTTAAAGAAAACTCTCTTACTCGCTAAAAACATCCCCTAAATCAATCCAACTCGACTGGGAGGCCGGACCTCTCCAGGGAAGCTCGAACTCGACGAAATATGAAACGTGTGTGACGGCTATTACTAAGAGTGATAGAATATGGAATCTAATAGAATAGTAGTTTCATCATTGCCCAATGTTCACCATGTATTAGGCATTAACGTCATTGCCCGGACAATTATGTAAAAACCACATATGAAATTTTAAATGTCAACATCACCCAAAATGCATGGTCATTGACGTTAATGGCCGTAACATATACAAAATGACTTATAGATATATTTGTTCTGACAGAGTGAAAAATTTGTAGTACAAAAATAAATCACAAAACGTATATACCTACACACATTTGGGCTTTCAAACCGGGGGTCAGGGAGGTATGGAATACCCTCCAGTGCACGAACAATTTTATTTGTTAAAAGAACAAAGTAAAGTTAAACCGCCCTGTTTTTTTATTTTTTTGTCAAAATCAAATTTTTGATTTTACTTTTCGATCCCAAAATTATATCATTTTTACAGGGACTAAAAAAAAATTAATATTTAAATAAAATAAATTTAATATTAAAATTTAACAACAAATTTATTTTAAAATTTAAAAAAACTTTTAAATTAAATTGTTTACCTCGACTAAAAATGTAATTTCTTTGACTTGGCACTAAAAATGAGAAATTCCCTGACTGAATGACAAAATAAAAAAGCCAGCGCAATAGAGTAAAGTATACACATGAAAACCATGAATCTGGTACTACATTTATTCTAAATTATCATATAGTCCGGATATCTGGTCAGAGAAAACACTTTTTTTTGTTAGCTCAGTGGGTGAAATAAAATATACCTGAAACTTATTTTAAAACAGAATAAAAATCAAATTTTGTGTTTACGAATAAATTATTTATTAAATCAACTATAAATGTTAATCTTAAATTGCGTAATAAAATTATTGATAAGAAATTATCATTTATATTTTGTTATATTGTTAGAAAAACGAAGATTTCTTTATTTTTAGTCGCTTTATGATGGCTTTATATCATCAAATCAAAAGTCCAATAAAATATTAATTTATGAGCCAACTCACATTTATTAATTGTATTGGATTTATTAGTTTAAACCTTACTTATAAGCAGGGTCAATTTTTAACTGAGTTGGGCGCTAGGCTCTTCTTTTCAAGTGCAACTAATAACATCAAAGGCCCAATTTTTGGATTATTTTATCAGTATTTGATTTATATTATACGATTTAGTTTGGGCCCTAGGCATGTGCCTAATGCGTGACTGTTCTCTATGCTTTTTAAGGGAGCGCGAGCGTTTCCTGAGAATGCAATTGTCACAGACGACTATAAGGAAACACTTCCATAAGAAAGCTTAATTTATATGAAAGCATGAAAGATATGATTCCTTAGCTGCGGATGGGACTCTGCGACTGAAGTCGCAGTACTGCTATCCATGTTTTCTTTTGGGAGTGTTAACTTAAGTTGCAATGTGCAACGATCGCACATAACAAAGCATGGAGAGCAATCACTGCGACTTCAGTCGCAGAGTCTCAGTCGCAGTTAAGGATTCATATTTTTATCTGGAGGATAGTATCTGCACCAACGCTAAGAACTAGTTAAACTTTAGATAAAAGTTAATCCAGGGTCAACTGATGTGGATCCAATCAGAGTGGCCAAAGCTAGAGTTAACATTTGGTATTCCATGGGTATTCGATTCGATACAACGAAAAAGCACAGATGACTACCTTAAAGTGTGATTTCTTAGCTTCGGCTGAGGTCGCAGTGGTTGCTCTCCATGCATTCTTATGAAACGATCGTATTCTAAAGGAACATTCCTATAAGAAAGCATGATTGATATAAAAGCATGAAAGATGTGACTCCTTAGCTGCCGTTAGAGCTCTGCGGCTGAAGTCGCAGTGACTGCGCTCCATGCTTTCTTATAAGACTGTTACCTTAGAGTCGCCTGCAAAGATCGCATTCTAAGGAAACACATCCATAATAAAGCATGGAGATCAGCCACTGCGACTTCAGTCGCAGAGCACCAACCGCAGCTAAGTAAACCTATCGTTGGCTGGGTGAAATTATCTGCAACACCACGACGGACTAGTTAAACTTTAGATAAAAGTTAATCCAGGGTCAACTAATGTTGATCCAATCAGAGTGGCCAAAGCTAGAGTGAACATTTGGTATTCCATGGGTTTTTGATTCGATTCTGGGTTGCAGAAAAACGGCACAGATGACTAGCTGAAGGTGTGATTCCTTCGCTGCAACGAACGCAGTGACTGTTCTCCATTCTTTCTTATGAGACAATCGCATTCTAAGGAAACACTCCCACAAGAAAGCATGAAAGATATGATTTCTTAGCTGCGGCTGGAGCTCTGCGACTGAAGTCGCCTGCGACGATCGCTTTCTAAGGAAACGCTCCCATAAGAAAGCATGGAGAGCCCAGGTACAGCTAGGAATCGTATCTTTAGCTGGGCAAAATTATCCGTACCAACACTAAGGACTAGTTCAACTATCAAAGCAATCAGAGTGGCCAAAGCTGGAGTTAGCTTTAGGAATTTCATGGGTTAACTCTGATCTGAGGTGGATCTGTTGATCTGAAAAATGTTTAGGATTTGTGCAAGTTTTATATATTTGACATTGTTTATTTTAATTATTGACTTTTTGTGAGAGTTTTTAGCTTTATAATTGCTAGATAATTACCATAGTATTGTCGACGATTTCTTAGATGCACTCTTTCATTGGTGCTAATGTAAAACGACCGTATTGGTATAGTATAGATCTTGCTACTTGTCAGATTGTAAGTGATTGTATTTTTCAGATCCTGAAGAAGAAGAAAAGTAATCTTCGAAACGTTGATCACTACAAATTTGTTTTATTGACACCGTAGTCCAAAATTCCCCACTAATTATTATCGTAATCAGTTCTAAAAAATTTTCTTTAAAAAGTAAACCGGAATTGAGATTTAGAATACAGAAGATAGTTAATGGAATTAACTTTATGGACTTTTTTAAATGTCTACTAATACTACTCTTCATATCAAAAATTTGAATTCTCGCCAAGTTTTTTAACTTTGAAATTATAAGGCAGATAAAAAAAAATCGAGAGTAAATGTGGAAAATATGATGTCTCTCAATATAGACTTCCTATCTTAGCTATCAACGGATGCTGTTTCTTACTTCATCTAGGCAATTGTAAGTTTTTCTTTATCAAAGTCAACAATTCCTGTTTACAATTTCAAAATTTTACCAAATTTTCTTGTTGCAAGTAAGTAAAATTCGCCTCACTTATATTTTTAAAAGTTTGAGGCATGATTTATGCAAAGGTTTAAGTAAGCTGGAATTTTCTTTTCAATACAATTATTGTACAATTGATTTAAAATAGTTGAAAAACAAGTTCATAATATAATTTAATAAAAGTTTTCCTCTAACTTGTTTAATAATATGTCAATTTTAGTGTTGCTAATAATTTTAACAAAATTGGAAAGTTTCTGCTATGAGTGCCATTAGAAGTAAGCTGAAGTTGTGAACTTCATAACTTTTACTTAAAATCCCATTTGATATATATGTGCAACATTTTGCTGTAACTACATATAGGTACAAGGTTAAACTTAATAAGTTTTGGCATTTTCTCTATACTACACTTCATCTCTTCTAATAGAAAAAAAAATATAAATTCAATATTGGAAGATGCGAGCTTTTAGTTTTCACATATAGAAATTAAAAAAAATTGAGCATCGTCTTTGTGCGCATTTTGAAATAAATTGAATACAAAAATTTGATATCTAAACATATAAAATCAAATAAAATTCAAGAAAATTAAATAAGACGTAAGGACACATGGAAAATCGAAGCATCCAAGTAAAATCGGGGTAGCGTGTTCACAAAGATAACAATACAAACAATTCACTTTTTTAATCGAAATCTTATCGAGCGTAAAAGTATTTTGTCGAACAAAATGTTCTTCACAATAGCACATTCTAAACAAAGAAATCTCAATTGTATAGTTCGAATTTTATTTTTAATTAAAATTATATTATTATAATAAAATTATATCTGTTGTGTTTTCGGTGTATTCGAGGAGAAAAAATTATTTTTTAAATTTATTATCTCATGTAGGATAATGAAATTTCCTGGCTTTAAGGCTTTGATATTGGATATTCTTGCTCGCTACTAAAGCAACACAACACATTAACTAAATAAGCGTTATAAAAGTTATAGCTTTTGGCATTAATATTAAAATATTTCTTTATTTTTCAAAAAAAATGCTGTAATAGGGTCACTGCACCAGTAATGGTCACTGCGTTAATAAGCATCACTTTAAACATTAAAAAGCGGTTATTTTTGCGTTTTAAACACAATTTGTTTACCCCCAGGTTCATTATTTTGCATTTTATTAAAGTTATTTGCATTTTATTGGTTATTATTAACGCAAGGACCCTACCTGAAAATAAACGGTTGATTTGACTTATTTTCTTTATTACGTTCCAATTTTACATGTAGTAAGACATTCTTAAATCAAGTTGGTAAAAGGGGGGAGGGTACATAGGTAACTGTTATGTTATATTTTTTATTAACATTTAAAGATATGCGAATACATATAAACTAGATCTACATTTAATACACTTATAATAAGTAATACACATAATTGTAGAATAAATAAATATAGTTAACATAGTAGAATCGATAAAAAACCTATTTATAAAACGCATTTTGCGCATAATTTTACAATTTCGAAAAACGCACAAAACTTAAATACTACATAACGTTTTATAAAAAAATAAAAAATTTGAACAATAATTAGATTTAATAATTTTTTATTTAAATTTTTAAAAGCGTTCACAATAAAATTATATATCTATAGGTAGTACCTACGCTTTAGTGCACTTTTGAAAAAAATAAACTCGACTAAATCTGAAATGATTTTCTTAAAAGTCTGAACAAAATGTGATTTTGATAATGTAAAAGCTCGTAACCGAGTGTGCTTTTAAAATTTATTGAATTTTTCAGTATTTTTAAACGTACGTAGTATTTTGCAAACATTTATTGTTCTATAAATTAAGAAAGCAAATTGAGAAAAAGTTATTTTGACAAACGTGATCGATTAAATTATTTTTGGAAAACTTTTACCATGTTTCTCCGATTAGGAATTTTCTTATTCCTTCATAATAATGGGTGATCACTCGAAGAACAAAACAGGAGTTGAGCAGGATTTTGATAATATACTGTCGTTCACCCTATATAATTTTTTGATTAGGTAACAAGCGTTTCAATTTTGTAAGCTCTGTAGCAGTCTTTTTTTATACTAACCTAGCTAATATTTGCAGAAGGTTTATTATAATTAATGTTGACGTTAAAAGTTCGTAATTGGTTTTTGTTAACTTACGTAATAACGCAATTATAGGAAAAGTTATACAAAAGACGTAATAATTACGTCTCCCGTGATTTCTAACATGAAAATGCAACTTTCCAGAATAAAAACTTTTCCTAGGTAAATTTCAAGGATTACTAATTATCCGCGTTTTTCCGCTTTGTAGAATAATTTCTATATAATATTTGTATTGGTAAATAAAATTGTATGCTCAGTCCATCGATATATCAATATTTCAATGAAGGGTTACGTAGGTTCAACAAAATTATTTTTAGGATAATCAATTCGGGGTTTTAATAAAGTAAATTGGTTGGGTGACCATAGTGCCCGATATGCATTTGACTTGCAATTAAAATATATAATTTAATTCAATTGAATATTTCGCGGTTTGTTATAACCAATATCATTGCCACTTGTTGATTTAATAAGGTGTTTCAATAAAAGCTTTCCCAGTAATTAATTGACAAACCCGGTTAAATTGTCAAATAATTTACTGACCAAATTGTTTTTAGATTTTATCGTACGCGGGAATAATTAATTAAGGAAATCAGTCACCATTTTCATTATTCAGCAATAATTACTAATTTTCAAATTCCAACTGAAAACCTTCATAAGAAAATACTCTATTATTTTGATTTCACCCTTAAACTGCAAAAATAAAAACTGTGAACGCTTAATATATTTTTTGCAGTCCCGGGAGTAAAAGTGCCTCTTTTAATCGCGGGGAGTAAATTAGAAATTAACGTCACTTTTACCCTAGTTACCTACAACATTGTCGAAGCCACGTATTTTTGATTTATTTTTAAAATTTTTTTTCCAAGTTTCGCCACCGGGAATACAAAAAATAGTGTTTATATTACAGGTCTAAAGTGTCTTCTAATCCCCAGTGAGATTATTGCCTAAGACAAATTTCCACTCGAAATTGCAAGACCATTTTAATCCTTTGGTGTATATAATATATACTATTATAATAGTTACCTAATATGTAATACATTTTCAATAAATTATTTACCTCAAGTTCCTAAATGATATTTTCATGTTTGTATGGTAACTATTGATTAAGGCTTAGATGTAGCATAAATATGTGTAAGTCTAATTATTATTAATATAAATTTATATGGTCCGCTTTGACCCTGCATGAAATATTAAAAATATTTTTTTACATAAAAATACAGTAAAGAAAATAATATTACTTTTATCTAGAAGTTCACTAAAGGGTGCATACATTTCGGATTTAACTTGTATTCAAGCTACCTAACAGGATTGCAACATTTGCTCCGTACATTGAATTGGTTTGAGATTAGCTGCCATTGCCATGTTGTTCCAATTCAGGCAAATAAACCCGAAATTGTATACATACCTTAAGATAATCGACTTTCGTCTTGAAAAGTGGAACAGACATATAATATAGACGATGAAATGGACGTATATTCAACGATTAATATATTTAAATTTCATAATTTCTGAATTTATTGACAATTTCACTGGGCGCTTCTGTTCCCCACGCGGAACTGCGTCCACCGTAATGTAAGTTAGCTCCACCTTCGGATGCACGTCTATGAGCTGGACTAACTCCAGTTCCCAAACTGGATGGACCAGATGAACCACCAGAATCGGCAAGCATACGATCTTTAGTTTTAGGCGTGCTCCAATGCATCGACTGTAAAAAAATAAATCAATTAAGTTAAATTAAAATTTTCAGACAGATGTAGGTATACAAATATTCTCGCTAAATTTATAACAGCATTTTAATATTAAAATTGCTCTACAACATATTTGCTCGAGAATTTTAAATCCAAATTGAATTTACTTCCTTTACATAAAGCTTAACATAACGATAACATTTTATTTGAACTACCTCAACGAAGCAGTACAGTTTGAGAAAATTCCAAAGCTCTTTCTTATAAATGTAAGCTTTCCTTACATAAAAGGAAAGATAACACGATAATAGTGCTGTTAGAAGACAATATAACAGCAAAATCAAACGGTATAATTTTGACTTTTATCGAAAAAAATTAAAGTCATCACGAATTCCTTCACTTTAAAGCTCAGAAAATAAAATCTTATTTTTTTACAAAACGTTTACTGTCAACACACTTTTACATCAAATAGATACTTCAAAGTTAACACCCCAGCGTTATTTAAAATGTTAAACACTTTTCTATTAAGTACAAAGCGCGGAATGCTTTCTATATTCCTTTTCAAGTGCCTATACTTAAAATGTACACAAAGCAATTATTGACCCACCACAAATTTGAAAACACATAATTTTTTGTACTTTCATTAAAGAAGGAACTTTTGCTTTTGTAACAAAGGAGCTATTGAATATTATGAAGCTACGAAACAAATCAAAGGGGCTGATTTTAGTTTTGAAATGATTGGATATTTTAAACGGAACTTCAATACGAACGAAGCTATTATTCTGTAGTCGGGCAGAAACTCTCGAGAGATTTTTTCTCAACATAAAGTTTTTTTTCCATAATATGGTGCTTTCATCCCTTTATAAACTGTAATGTATTGTCAAATTAAAATGTTTGGATTGGAGATTTGTTTACAAAGAGCGGATTTAAAAAATTTATGGAATACAAAGTATAACATAACTAGGTACCGTTGACTGTAAATTAAAATGTAAAAGTAATTTAAGATTACAATAATGACCTGCTACGTTATGAAAATATTTGCAATTGAGATTATACCATGTAATTATGATTTTGAAACTACAACATAAAACTTGTTATTCGAAAGTATACACAAAATATTTACATTTTATTGTAAACAACTTGGCTAGGTAGATTTTTATAATTAAAACTTTGTTGAATATCCTTTCCCCTGTAAGGATACAATATTTTGTATGAATATAATAAATAATATTATGATATCCAGACACCTTCCTACCTTTAAAATTATTTTTATAACTTTTACCTGTCCTTAATTATAAACTTTTACCAAACTAAAAAATTCATAAATGAATGAACATAAATTTATAAATTGTTCAGTATAATAAATATGTTCTAGCTATTGATTTTGATTTATTTCAGATATTTGTAAAAATTATTATTTGATATAATTAATTAAAATTATTAATTATCAAGTTAATCTCACTAATGTGTTGTTTGTTGCAAAATTAAGTAATTAAGTGTATTTACAGGTAAGTAAATACAAACAAGTAAATAATTTATAATTACTGGGATATTTATTAGGCATTACCTCTACTTAATAATTGATCTAAACTTAATCCATCTCAAATTGAACCAATTCCATTAAACAATTTCATCTCTAGACACTAGTTTATTAATAACTTTTAGGTAATTTTATAAACTTTCTTGGTGGTTTGAAAATCTGATTGTGTTATTAATATCTAATACTCAATTTTTCTTGAATCTTATCGAAAACATGGACGTAAACGTAAACAAATTTCATTCTTCCCTCAAAAATCCAAATTTTTTAAATTAAATTTTCACTTCGATTTTTAATATTGTGCATTTCAGTTTACAAATCACCAATAAACAATCATCTTTTGACATCATTATGAACAATTCAACTACTGTCTTTAATAGATAAGATTTTTATTGTAATACGACTTTGGTAAGTTAGTTAATCCTTTATTAACATTTACTAACTTTTAATTCTAACATCAATCTCGATTAATTCACTGACGAGAAAACATTTTTATTCTGATTTTTCTTGTTATCTTTATCTTTTCAAATATCTTTTCCAACCCATTGGTGAAATTTCTCAAAAAACAACAGTCGAGGGGGAAATCTCTGAGAAAATCAGGTGTACAACTGAAGGGAAATCTGAGAAAATCCAAGGAATCCTTAGGAAATCTAGGAAATCTTAGGAAATCCTAGGAAATCGAAGGAAATATTAGGAATACTATGAACAACCTTGTGTTTTCATTTTACTTTTTCAACTTTTTTTCAAGGTAATCTTGAGCAACGCAAGTGAATATTCGGGAAATGTTTCAAAAATCGTGTAAAAGGAAATTTAGTGTACAAAAATCGTCGTCCTGGACGACGATATTATTTGGATAAAGTCACTACAGTCGCAATTTTCTCGCAAAATTCTACATAGAGTAGAATTACCTAGGGCAAATCCGATCTTAGTTTAGGATTATATTAACTATAAAGTATTTAGTAACATGCTCAGCAGCATTTATTGAATGAATATTTTCTTAAGAATGAAAATTTTTATTTTGTGCTTTCACTTAGGAAATAAAATGGTAAACTTATAATTACGTTTATATTTTATTTTATTGATATGAATATTTAATTGTGAGATTATTATTTCTTAACATAAAATAGCACCTTGGAGAGTAGTGGGACGCAGTGTCTCAACAAATTAAAAAATTTTCTTATAAAATTATGGTAGTTGGTGGCGTAAATTCTAATTATAATCATTAAATTTTGATAATCATTTCAGCCAAAAATAAAAAAAAGTCAAAAACCAAATACGAGTATTCAATTGGCTTTTTCCATAAGGTTAGCTCCGCCCATGAGGTGTCTTTAGAGATCTGAAGGTTCCTAAATTATATTACAACTAGCTGGAAAGCCCGTCCGCGAACGGGCAGCTAGACGGTGGATCTCTTTTTTAGCGGTATAATATTAAACATATAATTTTGTTTCCCGCTACTGGGTGATTCCCTGTTTTTCTATATTTTTAAAGTAACGCAAAAAGTTGTTGTTAAACTTGATGTGCCGACGGGCAATTAAAATTGTAGTAATTATCAGTAGATAATTAATTAGTAATTATCCAGTAATTATCGCAGAATATCCACTCATTTAGAATATTGGACAAATATTTTTAATCCTAATCTTACTTTAATATATTTTTCGGTTAGTAAAAAATATCTTCCAATCCGAGTGTTTTTTTTTCACTAAAAAATGACACGCTATAGCAGGAGCAGGAGCAGCGTGCTGGGATTTTATAGATTAGGATGATATTTTTATTACTTTTAGTAAAAACATTGGCTCAAAACGACAGATCTAAGAAATAATCAAAGTTGAGGTGAACTGTTTTAACAAGTACAGCACTCAATATGGCGGCTGGTTGCAAATTTTTGCGAATACAGGGACGCGCATGAATGGATTAACAAGGTTTTGTCCGAGAATTTGCCCTCGCGACGTGTTCCAAACAAAAAACAATTAAATTTCCTGAAAAAGAAAAACAATTTTTTTCGCACACAAATCGCTTATTTGCCATCTCTGTCCTTTTCGTGCCGTACTTGGATAAACAGCCCCGGGCTGTTCTCGTAGGAAAGGGTAACCTCGCCCATGGCGTGTTTTTAAGTTATTCAAATGTTTTTGAGCATAAATCTTACTAAAAAATGGCAGATATAATTAGATGTATATTTGAACCGCTCCACTCATTAAAAACATAAAACATCCTCGAAGTCGCTACAACCCAAAAATTACGGATCTGCAAAGATCTACCTAAATATAAATATTTAAAAAAATATTTTTGAAGTCAGTAGACTTTCAGTAGTGCAGCTGATAAAAACGTTTCGATAATTATAGCTAAATTTATAACTTAAAAACAAAGATCCCCGATCTTTTTAGATCCATAATATTTGAGTTGCACGATCCATGTTTTTCGAGTTTTGACAGCCTTCGGGAATGTATTTGTAGGTAACAGCCCCGGGCGGGACGGCAAAATCTCTAATTTTGCCCGAGTATTACACTCCAGACGCGCATGAATGGATTAACCTGATTCTCTAAAAATTGCGATAACTCGAAAACGGTGCGAGATGACGAAAAACCGAGCAAAAAAATTCCCTCTGCTGCTTAATTTTTGCCCACCGATTTCGTGCGGCCAGGTGCACAAAAAATTTCGAGTCGAAATTCCAAAAAAAAGTCGGCACTCGAATGGATTAACGAGATTCCCGAAAAATTGCGACAACTCGAAAAACAAAAAAAAACAATTTTTCGCAACGGGCGACGAAAATAAAAGAAAAGCGTAAAAAGCGGATACAGGTACATACAGGTAAAAATTAAAAATCGTATTATTTCGAAAACGAAAGAAATTTTTCCAAACGAAATTTCGTTCACGCGTTCCCCTCTACTTACTTAACCGTCACCTTTTTTTCTCGAGCAATACTCGTGGAAATTTCTAATTTCATAAGAAAATTTTTAAAATTGTAGGGACATATTTACGTCGGACTCACGTACCGTTAACAGAATGAGCAAATCATAGTCTTTTATAAGAAAAATCTCAACTTCAAATTCGATTACTATTTTAGAGATTAAAATAAAAATTAAATTAATCTTCCAATTATCAAATTCTATCTGAATTTCGGTATCTATAAAGAGTAAGTAACAAGTTCGAATTAGAACAAAAGAGGAATCCTGCGTAACAAGAACTTCTGTATCCTTCCTCGTAAAGTTAATTATTGGCAAAAGACAAATTATTGTAATTATTATTGAATATTTATGACATCTTATGTGGATGACTTGTATGCAAAATGTATATCATAACAATAACTTCGTGTTTGATTCATCTAGGATGGCAAGATCAAGAAATCCATACCAATGATTGCGAACGGAACCAAAAAAAGAAGGGTAATTGCCGAATGGCGATAATAATTGTTGGTTATTTTATCTTATATATTTTTGTTATTTTATTATATGAAATTTGTTAAGCTTTTTACTTTGGCTATTGCTCTGTTGAAAATACCTACCAACAATACATAGTTATTATAGCCAATCTTTTAATTATTCATTTTGAATTCTCACATTGAAAATATGATATTATTAAAATTAAATTCTTCCAGATTTTCAATGTTGACGCACATAATATTACCTACAGAAAATGTATCCTCATTTATGAGAATATCAAATTTGAAACGTTTTAAATTACAAAACAAGGACAGTAATCAGTGTATTCTGTGGGCGTATGCAACAAATTACTGTCTTAATTAAAGATTTTAAATAAATTTTAAAATAATTTACCTGCTGTACGTGCTCTTTCATTCCTAGCCATTGCTTATAACTTATGGAAATGCCGCTGTTTTTCCATTTATCATAATTGAGTTTCTTCTCGGGATTGCACAATGTTTCTTTCGCTTCCTGAAAATAATATTCTCGTATAAGTAAATTAAATTATAAATGCAAATTGAAATTTTTACAATTTAATTAATTATCAGCATTTAATAAAAAAAACAATTTATTTAAATTAAACAGTTTGTTAGACAATTTTGAAGGTATTAGAAAGGACGTTCCGCTATCGATTCTTATATAAAATGGAAACTATAACTACTCAAACGTAGGAATAATCAAGAAGCATAAATAGATAGATCTTATACAATAGAATCTGATAATTAGCAAGGAAACTACGTTTCTGCTTTATAAAATGTACTTTACTAAAGGCACTTTAGGTAAAGGGAACTTTCATTGGGTAATTAATTCAAACCAACCAATGAAAATCATCAGAAATGTTAAAAATAAATCAAGGGGGCAGATGTTTCTGGTCTCAAAAATTCTAAATCAGCTACTGAGAGTTCTTATAGAATTGACTCTTTGTAAAAATCTGGGATCAGCCCTATTAGAGCTGAACTCTGCATACAAACCGTACATCATTATACCAATAAGGAATACACATTAAGCATCTGCTCTAAAAAAATGTAGCAACCAAATCTACCCTTAGCTACTATATCGTTTATAAGGATTCCGAATAAAGTTACATTATCCTGTTCTCAGAATATTTATCGCTCTATTACCTCGCATAGATAAAAGAAAGTAGAGTGAGCTTGCCGATACGAAAGATGAAATCTTCCCGTTTTAACAATAAAATCAATATTTCCTGAATGCAAAATATTCCCTCAACCACATCACAAACATATACCAAATTGTAACGGTATAGAAAATTAGAAAATAACTTATCGTAAGGAAACCAAAATATTTGTTGTAATTTGTTTCATTATTACAAAAGTTTTCAACTCTACCCGAAATTTTGATAACAATACCTCCGAAGCTATTTTATATAATTTGTGGTTGATTTAAAAAGTTGTGATTTCACAAGATCCACACACATTAAATATTTTCACAATAGCGCCAGCGGTGCGGTTTCTGGTTTTGAACAATTTTGTTAAATTTAAGCCGCTTTGGTTGTTGAACAGTCAGAATTTTTCGTAACTTTCAATCAAGCTTCTTTCTACAGTATTTGTTGCCACTGTTTCAAAGCCCCGAGGAGGACGAAGTAAAATGTAAAAGTTATTTCGTTTAAAAAAGAGTAATTATTTAATATCCTTAATATCGGATTTTCTCTAAAATCCGTTAGATTTGAAAATTTGACACCGTCTGCTCTTCACTACAAGAAATCGATTGGGATTATTAATTTTTAAATTGAAATGTTTCGAATTTCCTTTCCGTAAGAAATACGAAAAATAAAAATTATTTTAATAATATTTTATGTTATTATATCTAAACTAAAAAGAAAGTAAGTTTCCTTTTACAACCTATTTTATTTTAAAAATGTCCTTTTATTTCTTTGTCATTGTAAAACTCCTACGTATATTTCAGAATACTTTTTTTATTTTATAATTACAATGAAATAATAAAAAAATATTCCTATATAACATTGCATATTTCTAACTCACAATTATTTCTTATTGTCTTTGTAAAGTGTAACTGGGTAGTCCATAATGATTGTTTGTTCTCTTTCTGTTTTAATTCTCAAGTGACAAAATTGTTTTTCCAAGTAGAAAACCTTGATAAGTCTTTAAAATTTAACTGCAGGAATGGAACATTTAATCTTTTCCTGAAAGATTTCTTTGCAAACAAGTTTAAAACGAGAACGGGTTTTCGTCCTTATTTCAGAGAGGGTTCGAAGGCTCTCAAAACTGAGATCTTTTATCTTAAATATAACTTATTCAAACAAAAGAAACGATAGTTGTACTCTTATTCCATGCATAACCCAAATTTTTTTTTTTTGATGTTGCAAAAAGAGATAAACGCAGTTGTATTATGGTGAACAAAACGCCACAGTATCCAAAGTAATGTTTCCGAACTGTTTCGGAGGGCTTTGTCTTCGCCGCTAAACCGCACAACAACTTATCCAAATTAGGACTTCCAGTTTAACGTGGATTCAAAACCACAATACGAGACAAATTATTGACTCAGACGCTAAGCAGAGCCTCAACTGGTAACCTACAGCACGTAATCCTATAATTCTAAACGGCTTATCAAGACACTTTCTGAATCCTTAACCGACAAACCCTCAAGGATATAATTATATTCAAGCTACTAGTGCTTTTTAGTTTTTAAACGTAGAAGTTAGGTTTAAGTAAAATTATTTCTTTGATTTCGAAATAACTCGAAAGAGAGTGCAATTTTGGTCACTTTTATTGATATCCGTGACTGAACACAACAATTTATTGTTATAATAAAATGTTAAAATGCTTACATGTCGATTTATATCACGGAAAATTGTATTATGTTGTCATTATGATAATGGAAAATTTAAATCATTGGTAAATGCACGAGGATTACTTAAATGTGCGATCGGCGTGACGCGAATGCTTTTAAAACAAATCCGTAAATTTGATATGGACGTCGGATAACTTCGAATATATTTTAAAATTAGATTTTCGTGCTAGAAAATCTCTTGCTGTCGATCAAGTTATTTTCAATAGAAAGAAAATTATTTTCCTACTAATTTTTAATTTAATATTATCCCTAATGAAGTTGTATTTTTTTATTAAAAAAAAAACTTTTAAAATAACCTTTATTTTGCCGTATAATACAATTAACTCCAGAAATGTCTTACGGTTACAACCTCAAGCTGTCTTGTCATGAAAACAAGCGTCGGATTTAGTAAAACGACATAAAATTTTTTTAAATGCGGTACTATTTTAAATTGAATTCGTCATTTTACAATTATACACGAAAATGGTTAGAAAGCTAAGCTTTTCAGACAAAAAATCTTTTCATCTTTATAACCAGTGAAGTTCCAATTACGAAATTGTTAAAATCTAAATAAAAATAAATTATTATCTATAATTAGATCAGGGGATCAGCATTAAAAAACGTTTTCAGAAATATATTTTATAAACCTGATGATGCTGCAAAGCGAAACCGGTTGCCAATTTAAACTGTTAATTTAAAGAAAGTATTCCTTCATTAAGGTTGGTAAAAATAAAGCTTGACGATCTTGCTGAATCGCACTAAACCTTGCTTCTGTGCTGTAATTGCTGGTTCAATTGAAGAATACTTTAGATTATGTATTTTCTCACAATGAGAAAAAAAATGCGTCGTCTGATTCAGTGGCGTAACAAGCAGGTGAGTGACCCGTGTGAGAAGTTGTTAACGGGGGCTGCTTTTATAAAAGACAAAAAAATTTGTATACCGGACTCGAAATTCCAGTGATTTCCAAAGAATTTTTTCCGAACAAGAGCGGATATAGAGACGAGTAGTGGCCCCCCTATTTATTTTTTTAAAATATTTAAAAAAATATATAGATGAGTTTTTTTATTTTTCAATTACTTATCTGAGATTGTATAAATTTTCTAAATTATTCCAGCATTTTATGTAATTCCCCACTTCACAAGATTTTTTGAAGATTTTTCTAAGATTTTCTAGAATTTTCTATTTCCTCTAATTTTCTACATTTCCTAATTTAAAATTAGTGACATTTTTATGGATTTGGTACTAAAATTTTCTGGGATTTCTTAAAATTTCCCTTTCTTTGTTTACTAATAAGTGAAAAAAAGATTGAGAAACTGTTATATGAAAAACTAACCTAGACAACACAAACCTATCTTCTGGATATCCACTATGTAGATGTCTTAATAGATCATCTGATATCCAGAAGATATCTATGTTAGACTGCTAAATACAGTGGATATCTAGTGGATATCCAGGTGTCATAAACTTGATTATCCAGTGAATGTATTGTATCGATATCCAGTGGATATCCAATAGATAGTGCCGTTCATAAAGTAAATGTCTACTAAATGTCGGCCACATTATATTCACTAGATGTTGTGCAACGTATATTTAATAGATATCCAGATAAATAAGTCCTGGATATCCATACATTCTCTGGACTGGTACTGGATATCCAGTAGACATGGGCGTATTTAGGGGGTGGGCACGGCGGCACGTACCCCCCCCCCCCTCCAGACGATTGAAATTAACAAGGTAAACAAGGAGACAATCCCAAATCTGAGAACCCTTTTTGCCCGCATCGACCCTTTGTGCCCCGCCCCCAGAAAAAAATTCTGTATCCGTCCCTGCCAGTAGATATTGAGTGTTGTGTGGGAATGGGAAATTTGAGGAAATCTAGAATATTATAGATTACTTAGCTGGATACCCGGCTTCGCCCGGGGTCTCATTAAAAATATAATACTTTGTCTTTGTGTGTGTACTCTAATGTTTCCAGTCTTGATTTCCGTTGCCGGTTTGTTTGTGAAGCCCGAAATACTTTTTTTGGCGCGATCAGCGATTTTCGATTCGCTTCGCCCGGTTTGAAAACCCAAATAATAAAACTCGTTTTTTACTGATGTTTTACAGATGTTTTGATCGTATCCGTTAATTAATTAATTAATCCGTTAGTTAATCCGTTTATGCGCGTCAGCTAATTTTGTGACATCTCACTTTCCTTTAAACTTTTTTAACATTTTCTTACACTGAAACATTTTCCAAGTCCTACTGAGTATGTGCTCCAAATTTGGTTAAAATCGGTCGAAGGGTCTAGGAGTGTATAGCGAACAAACATACAAAGAAGCTCTTATATATATATATTAGAGATTATATCTTTTTTTACTTTTTCCATTTTCTGAGATTTCATTGACTTTAAAATTTTCTAGAT
Organism: Cantharis nigra; assembly: GCA_958510845.1. Taxonomy (NCBI): domain Eukaryota; kingdom Metazoa; phylum Arthropoda; class Insecta; order Coleoptera; family Cantharidae; genus Cantharis; species Cantharis nigra. Next base: position 42,355,723 of record OY294030.1, on the reverse strand, counting down.
TTTCTCGAGTTTTCTGTATTTAAATTTATTTTATTTAAATATTAATTTGTTTTAATCCTAGTCAAAAGGATCTAAGCCTGGGATCGAAAAGAAAAATCAAAAATTTGATTTTGATAATAAAAATAAAAAACTAGGGGGTTTTAACTTTAATTTGTTTTTTCAACAAACATAAATTTTTTAACTATAATTGATAGTGCACTGGAGGGTATTTCATACCCCCCAGACCCCCCGGTTGGAAAGCCCAAAAGTGTGTATAAGTTTTGTGATTTATTTTTATAATAACAATTTTTCACTTTGTCAGAACAAGTACATTTATACGTCATACCACCTGTTTTATAAGCAAAAAGTCTTAGTGCATATTCACACATCATGTACCGTAAAAATTCGCACCGGGGCGGGCAGTCTGGGGGAATTGGAACATCCCTCAGAACATAGTAATTGAATCGGTCATTTCAAAAACAGCATAAGTCAGTATTTTTTCAAAATTGTCTTTTTTTGTCGAAATTTGATCCTTATTGAGGGTAGTCACTCATTATGTGTAAAAATTGTGTTGGTAACATTACACTAACTATCAAAAATGATTATGTTTACGACCGTTCATTGCAAAAACAATAGTATAAGTCACTGACTTATGCGGTTTTTGCAATGACTCTTTGATGGCGAGATGCATTTTATTTACTTAGTTTATTGTTAATCTTGTGCGTGTTAGTGTATTCGAAACTTTACTTTTCATTTTAATAAAATATTATTGTAAAATAACCGAGTTTTTAATCAACTTAGGAGCAATGAATCCTATTCCCTGCAAAAACAGCATAAGTCACAAAATGTAATTTGTCAATTTTTATATGTTAAATTAATTGTAAGGTAGCAATTTTCAAGTAAGTAACAAATCAAAGGTATAAAAAGACAAATTAACAAAAAAAAAACGTTTTGTGTAAAACGGTTTAATTTGATTCCTGTAAAATTTTAATTCTACGACTTATGCTGTTTTTGAAATGACTGATTCAATTGTAAGACCTTTTAGAAAGTTAAATTCCTGGAACGGTAAATCCTTTCACTTTAATTGCTAGCGCACTGGAGAGTATTCCATACCCCCCAGACCCCCCGGTTTGAAAACCCAAAAGTGTGTGTGTGTGTGTACGTTGTATGATTTGCCTTCATATGAAAATTTTTTATTCTCTTAGAACAAATACATCTACTTATTGTTTGTATACAAACAAAAAGTTTTAGTGCATATTTATACAGCATATATCTTCTATGCGTCGTGAAAACTCTCACCGGGGAGTCTGGGGGGTGTGGAACACCCCACAGAATATTATAATAAAATTCCTGGTACGGAAGTCACAAGTTTAACAACATTAAGATTGAAAAGGTCACAGTACAATTAGGAGCCCTTTTCAAAGGGGCCCGCGTTCATCGCACCCACCGCACCCCAGTAGTTCCGCCCCTGGTCTGATTGTTTCCTCTTATTTGAAGTTGCACTGATTGATTTATGGAAAATCGTTTGCTGACTGCTAATTTTTTTTTAAATTTAATAGATTTTTAGTGCAATAAACAAATTAGAAAATAGAAAACCAAAGACACTTTAAATTTCCAATAATTGGAAAATTACATCTGCACTGAGAGCAAGAATGAATTAGTTGATTAAACACAAATTTTCTGTTAGTACAAAAAATTTAGTTACAATAACAAAAAAAATTGGTTGATGTAATTTCTAATAAAAAATTAGTTACTTCAACAAATTTTTTTCTTGGTGTGAGGTTCACTTTGGGAACCACTGTAGTGTGAACAATTTGTTATGTAATAAATTTATAGCAGCAATTTCTATTTTAGATTAATGAAACTACAATTCAGACAAAAATAAAATTACTATTGAATTTTTGGTATTTCTTCTATTGAATAATTAAGTAATACTTTAATGTAGATAAATTATATCTTTCCAATTATTTTTTCCATTTAATAATAAATTAAGTAATACTAGATAATAAAAAATATAAACCTATGAAAGAAATTGCTTTCTTTAATTTAATATTCTGTATATTTTTGTGTATATTTTGAAATATATATGTATACAATTTTAAAAAACTTTTCTTAAAATAAAATGAACTAGCGCAGTGGAATTCATTTTTTAACAATGAAGTTAATATGTTATTGATGATATTTAAAAAACATGTAGGCATTGTTTTGAATGTATATTATTTTAGAAATAATTTTTACTTGAATACAATTTTAAAAATAACAATGGTGCGAGTAAATAAAAGCATTTGAGAATAAATAACTTAGTAATGCACGAAATGTCGAAACGAATACTACATGAATATTACATTATTATTATTATTTAGTTTCAAATTTATTTAAAAAATACGGTTAGTAATTAACAATACTAAAGGTCTCTTACAAACCTTTGTATCGGTTACTAATTTTATTGCTCCAAATGGAGCTTTTGACCTCTTTTCAAAATTATTTCGTTAATAATAATAATAATAATAATAAATTATTTCCGGTGGGCAAATCCAATTGCAGGAAATGAAAATATACAAAACAGAACAAAATACGTAAAAAATACATTTAGGTAGATTACAGGATGTTGATCGGAAACCAAATTTTACTTTTGCTAGAAGTCTGGTTCGAAATTTTTCAAAAATAAAATATTTCTGAATAGTTTCCAGTTAATTTTTGTAATTTTAGTTAATACCCTAATTAAACTCTCGCTGTATGAAAATGAGATGATTTTAATGTTACCCAAACTTTCAAATCTCGACCGCTACGAAATACGAAGCCTGAAGTTTAGAAAGCCTTTGATGCTGTAATCTCGACGTGCTGACCAAAGCTTAATTTTGAGTCGACTGGAATATCCAAAACTTTAAATATGTTACAGCGATTAACGTCAATTCAAGAGAATTTGTCTGCACTAATTACAACAATCATTTTTCATTTGCTTCCTGAAGCGCTAAACAATTATTTAGAGTTGAAATCAACAGTAAAATTTGAAAATTATAAGATTAATAATAAATATTTTGAACAGCAGTGAGCTGTGATTACAGCAAAACAAAGTTGACAAATCATAAAGTAATGAGATACAATTCAATGTGTTGCTTCGAAAATTTACATGTCTTGATTTTCGTTCATTATAAAACCGTCAGTGCAATCGCAAACTTCACAAGGTCAGAATTGTTTTTAAAATTTTGTTACAGTTTCGTCTTTTCCATCTCAGGCCGACAACATATGGGGTTGCGTATATGCCGGTGACTAGGCATTGCGGTCGACAAATCAACAATAGGTATATCCGGTATTTCTGTTTGTCAGGTGTAATCGCTATATAATATTGATACCAATTCTGGGTTTTGTCAATAATCCAGGTGTTCTAAAAACAATTTACCTACTTTACAATTTTATTTTTCGCAGATAAAAAAATTACCACCTGAATATATTCGATGAATTAACAACAAACAAACTTTTAACAATTTCACAAAGGAATTCGCAAAAAATGAAACGAAACAAATTAATATTTTTATTTTTAGCCAGTTTCAATTGTCGGCATTATTTTAAAAGTTTTATTAAACGATTTCGACTTTTTCAAATTTTTCCATTACTAGAGCAGTAGCGATTTTAATCTAGGGATTATTGTCACTTGAATCACAGGGTTCCTGTAAACTAATGTCAAATTATTATCCTTATAAAATAATCTTAGTTAGCCCGTATTCAATTTCACGCTGAGAAATGCTGTACTGATAATTTAGCCTGTCAGAAACCAAAATTTCCAGGATTGATGGAAGAGCAACTCTAAATCTTTGATCAAAATAGTGAAAATTTTGAGATTGCAAAAGTAATTTATAATATTCTCAGGTGTGGAAAGAAATCAGCACATCCGTAAAATAAATCATTTCCTTACTGAATAATCTAGCGTTAATTTTGCTGTAAATTTACTGCACTATTGTTGTGCGGAAGTTACTTTTTGTTAAGGCCAACGACACCAGAAGTTTTATTCACTTTGTTTATATTTGAAAATGAAAGTCATTTTTTCTCATATTTGTCCACGTAACTTTGTCAATATAACTAGGTAGATACAAACAAATTAAGCAAGCAAATAAATGATAAATGACGAACAAACATACTACTAAACAACATAAAGTAAACTGAAAAAATGAAAAAGGATAAATATAATCCTCTTATAGTAGCTATATCTTCATTAGGCATTAACGAACACAACTTTGCTAAAACCAAGAAAACTTATTGATGAGTATATGTAATTAATAGGGTGGTTTGCTGTTACCATCAATTAAATTTAAACAATAATACTGTCGGTACATGTAAATATTATTGATAGTGTAGGGTCGATATTAATGTTGTGATTTTCTTGAAAATATTGTTTGAATATCAATGATAAATAGCATGTAAAAGTACACTTATTCCGAATATGAAAAAATGTAAACTCACTAATTTATTTTACTTTTTAAAAGAATTTAATTAAAATATATCGGCGTAGTTCTCCAATGTTTTACGAAATAAACTAATTCATTAACTTTTAATTAACTTTATAATTAAGAATAAATATCATCACTCAACAGAGCAGTGTAAAGGATATATAATGAAACTACACATACCATTTCCATGTTAAAATCTCGACTTCGTTAACGACAGAGCTGCATTGTATAGCTCAATACAGTTAACCCTTCTATAACGCGGTTAATTCATATCGCATTATAAGAAACTCGTAATTAGCCCTAAAATCTAATACAAGTCTAGGGGAAATATGGCAATTCGGATTAGTATTCTAACGAAACGTCAGTGGAATTCAACATGGCGGGTTGTTATCAGCTGTTTGTTTATCGAAACACAATGTATTTTTACGTTGTATTTTGTCAAAATATGTGTTGTGTGTTGCGCTGACAGTTCAGTTCTCACTTTATAATCAAAATTTTCACAACGTTGCTCTAATATACTTTGTCAATGCACATGACGTGTATCGGCTTTAGCTTTCGATAGCCTTTAGTCAAAAAATTTGTAAAAGTATCAACGTAATTATATATGAGTCATCAGGTATAAGTCATCAAATGAGTGAGTCATCAAATATAATTCAAGAAAAACATTATCCCTGAAACCACGATGATCTACTGCAGAATGCCGATTATTGTTTTAGATACTGGGTGTCCTACATAATTTTTTGTGAAAAACTAAGGAATCGAAAATTCATTCATAAATAACGAAGTTTAACTGTTGGCCGTCGATATCTTGAAACTGTAGACATTTTTTAAACAAAGTTTTTTTTCCTTTTTCAACCTAATTACGTTTTCCATTCAATTTAATTAATTATTATGGCAGTTCATTGGTATAACTTAATATTTATTTAATAATTTGCAATAAAATATTCAACAAGTCGATACTGTTGACGTGAAATGGGAAATTTACATTTTACTGATGTAAAAATATGATTTATTAATTAATTAATAGCCTAGGCATATTAACGAAAACATTTTTAATAAAAAACTTTTGGTAAATTTTTGTATTTCAAAAAAATGTCAATCTTTTGCAAAATAAATAAACATTTGCCTCATAATTTTTATTTTGCCGAAATAATAATAATTAGTTAAAAAAGAAAAACCTCTTTTTATCTTACAGTAGTATAATGACAGGAAATGGGAAATACAAAATATTAATTTTGCGGTTGCCGTTTATAGTTTTTCGCACCACATTCTGGATTTCACGATATTTTTGTAAATTTTCTATAAAATTTGAAATTTCAAGTGTTAATAACCGCTAGTTTAAAATCCGTTTAAGTCTACATGAGTTCACTTCGAAAGCAAATAAAATCGAAAACAATAATATATGCATACTCATAGAAATAGGCTTTCAAGTACTATAAGCCCTTGGGTTCACAATCGTTTAAAGTTCAAGTAAAATTCACAGTTTTTAAACCATAAATCTTTAAAGTAATTTAAGGCTCAGGCGCTAAAATAAAGATAATATTAATTTAATTTGATAGAAAAAGTTTGTTTTTGAAAGTAAACCGGGGGGTCTGGGGGGTGTGGAACACCCTCCAGTACATACTGCAGGATATGTTCACCCCCAGAACCCCCGGTTTACATTTTTGACTATAATTTTAACAGTTAATTTTCAAAGTAACGCAAAAGTTGCTGCTAAACTCCGAGCAGTAAGGCACTGAAAAATCCAAATTTCCCAGGTTTTCCTGGCGAAACTTGTAAAATTATAAAATCTTTATTTTCTCTAAATTCTGCGTTATGTGCAGACCCCCCGGTTTACAATTTTGACTTTATATTTTTATATTATTTCTATAATTATTTTTAAAAATTATTATAAATAAATTAAAAGTAAACCGGGGGCTTTGAGGGGTGTGGAGCACCCTCCAGTACATATCGCAGGATATCCACTCATTTAGAATATTGGACAAATTTTTTAGTCTTACTTTACTTACTTTAATATATTTTTAGGTTGGTAAAAAAATCGACCAATCAGTGTGTTTCTTTTTTCACCAAAAAATGACACGCTGGAGCAGGAGCAGCGTGCTGGGATTTTATGTATTATGATTATTATTACTATTATTATTCCTAAGTTGGACGAATCTTCTTTATTCTGTTATGTACGGTATCCTAACAGCATAAGTTACTACTTTACTCTTTCAGTTCATGGTGTAAAGTAAACTATTATTATTAGCGATTCAAATTTTGTTTCTTACCAGTAAGTTGATAAACGACAAATCTGTATTTCTCTCTCTCTCTCTCAGATTCTTTCGCTCTACGTAAGAGCATATTGACCACTTTTTTTTAGACGGGTTTTCTAGGCAGCTACCTCAGAGGTTGGCCATTGCCTCCCGACGGAAGACGGTCAAAATAAAATTTTTACTTCGCCCGGTATCCAACCGATGAATTTGACTTAGCAGTCGACGCACATAAGCGCCAGACCATAACCGTCTGTATTTTTCAGCTAATGGTAAATCAGGAATATGTACTTTTATGACGTCACATGGGAGATTTCTGCTTTAACCAATTAAAGATAAACTGATAAACCAGACCTTTCGCTTTCAGATTGCGTGCTGTGTAACCGACTTAATTCAATAAAAAAATTTAATACTTCAGAGCAAATGCATTTGTAACCTGCGGCAATCGCATACTAGGAGATTTGGGGGTATGGAATAACTCCTCTCAAGCCCACTATTTTCACTTAATTACTTATTTTCAAGACTGATTTTTAATTTTCAGTTAAAATTTGACTACGTGAAAGAATTGTCACAAATTTGTTATTATTTGAAATATTCAATTGATATTTAGCTTATTAGAAAGCTCAACGGTTGCAGAAACTGCGCAGTCCAGTTACTACAGTTGAAATTAAATTATACCTGCCGAAGATTAAAACATAAAAACTAAAGCAAAAACTTCAGTTTTTGAGAAAAATATGTTGGAATTTTCGAAAGGTTCAAGTAGACAAAACATAAAATTCCATATTATAAGATTTGGAATTTAAAAAGTGAACGAAAAAAGCTCTTGTTTACTGATCTAACAATATTGGTCTTAAAATTCTGGAATAACAAAGAAGTTATGATTTTCCAGTTACAATTACGAAAATTGCATTAAAATAAAATAAAGAAAACTTTAAAAAGTAGACTGCTGAACTTGGAAAAAAGAACCGGACTTCACATGTCAGCATGTCAGTCCAATCTATATTATGTAAAAAATACCTGCACAAATTGAGCAGACGCCCTGAATAATTTTCCAATCGAGTTTTCCAAACTATCATTGGCAGTTTCCAAAAAGAGGTCTTCGTTGCTGAATTTTAATCGCTGTAATCCATTGGTTTAGTTTATTTTGCAGATTAAATTTAAATTATGGATAAGTTAGATATTTACCCGGTTGTATTTCTTTAGTTGGTGTTAGTTACATAGTTATCCTGAGTAAATTTTGTTCCTTAGAAGTGATTTGAATAAAATTATGCAAAAAGTTTATGAATTTAATGCTTTGCCTGAAATGATCTAATTTCAATTTGAATATTTTGTTTGATCTGTTTTATGAATATTTAACAGTTCTAAAGCGGTGTTTTAAGGGTAAATATATAAAACAAAAAGAACGGATAATATAAATTTTCCCGAAATTGTCTTTTACTGTACTTTTTCAATTTTCACTGGCTTATATTTGGTAGTATAATGATGGATTCGTGTTTGATTCTAACCACTTTTAATGATTTATTGACCACAAAGTGAACTAGAAACCCCGAAACAGTGGTAAGGCAGGAAAATTACATTTAACTATATTATTTGATTCGAAGCTTATTTGGGTGATTCGAAGCATACAAATCGTTAATCCTTGGCTAAATGTAGTTGTTATTGGGCGATGTTAGAACAAACATTTACATCAGTGAAATTTTAACAAAGTTATCAATTTCAACGTAAATTAAACCAATTTCTGTAAATTTTATGATCTAATAAAACTTATTACAAGTGAAGAATCAAGTTGCGCTATATTTTCTTTTGAAAGTGAAAATGTTTACATTTAAAGTAAACATCGGCACTTGATTGTTATTCTTTACATTTACCACACAGCCTTTTGTGCTTTTAAAAATCTATACAAATATTTAAGCAGGTCTTTCGAATTTCTTCCCTGCAATGATTGTTAGGGGAAGTTTTCCGAAAAGCATTACACTAATGAAAATTCTAAGCGGTTACCAAGGATCACAGATTCATTCGTTTAATGTATAGATTTTCCAAGTGCAACTTATTTTTATTTTCCGCTGGGCAGCTATACATTTGAAAAATAATAAAATTAAACTAAAAAATATGTTTTAAATTTTATTGCCCTTGGCCGAATACAGTCGCAGTGTTCTTAAACAACCATAAATCCCCATTATCCACTTAAACAATTTAATCAAACCCTTTAACATTATTCAATCCCAATTAATATCATATGTAGGTGGGCTACTATTGTATAAAATTCACTTAAAGGGATTATAATATCCAAAAGTGTTTGTTTTAGAAAAATTAAATTAAACTAAAAGTAATTTAACTTCATTAGAATTTTAAAATGTATGTTCTAGTTTAAAATTGTATGACTCAAGTTTAATTTCACCGAAAGTGATTTTCTAATTAATTAACTTAACTAAACAAATCATCAAATTAATTTTCTGCTAATTTAAGTGAGGTCGCAAAAATTCCCAGCCGCACTTTTGTTTCGATTACTTTATTAATTTTTGTTTTGAGATTCGCGGTTATTAGTATAATTAATTATATTAGAACCTGTTTCCTAAGTATTTATTTACATTTTATTGTAACTTTTATTCAAGTGTAATATAATCCAAGGTTAATTTAAATATAAATCGATTGAGATTAATATCATGATGTGAATGGAAACAACCTGTAGCTTTTCTTACTAATTAATTTTTAAAATAATAACTTTTCTTGTGTTTTGCAAAAAAAGAATTTTGAATAAATTTTATTTCGATAACCCAACGCCAAAAGTACTCACCTGTAATTTTTGAAACTTTTCTTCGGCTTCCTTATTGCCTTCATTTTTATCTGGATGATACTGCAGTGCACGCACTTTATATTCGGCATTAATTTGTTCTTCCTGCGAATAATGAATATTCAAATTTATTTTGAAAAATTTTTTTTTGAAAAATCAAAAAATTAAAATTTAATGAAACTTACGGAAGAATGTTCGTCGCATCCTAAAATTGCATAATAATCCTCATCTTCGCTACGTTTATAATTTAAAATTGCGTCGACACCACTCATTTTAAAACAAACACAAAACTTGTAACGTCGTGACACAAATGAGAAGTCTGGAGTAGTCTACCGAGTTCGGCGAGCTCGGGGAAATTCCTGATGTAAGCGGGGAAATCACATTGGAAAACCAACAGCCCTGTTTAAAATACCAGTGACTCTCAAGTTTCCGACACGTACGCGAGAACAACTTGAAACGAACTAATGCAACCGCTTCAATTATTTACCTTAATTTTGTTACTAGATTAAGTGAAAGTTGTTTTATGTAATAATATCGTTCTTGTAACAAATTTTATAATCACTTACGTCAAAATAATTTGGTGTCCCTGGTACAGTAACGCTTCGTGCACTTGCGCAGGACATCCAAACGATTCTGTTATTAAACACAGAATCAATGATCCTCGCATCTCGAGGGCAATTATCACAACAAATTTTCGAATCCCATTGATTACGACAATAAAATATAAACAATTAAGCTATAATCTACATAATATTTTATCAAAAATTTACTCGAATATGTACGTGTCCTGTTACGAACATTTTAATTAAAAATCAAGGAACATAAATACTCGTGTATGCCCCGGGGGCTTTCATTTTAAGATAATTACAAAAATTCTCCGCATTAATTAATATATCTCTTTTGTTTTATTTTAAATAACACAAGTTGTTAGTAGGTGTGTTACTAGCAAGAAGTCACAGGAATAATAGGATCAATCGGTGAGCGTTTATGTAAAATAGATACAGATTAAACCCTAAACAGTTGCTCAGCGAAGGCAAATATTGAATTTATTTTCATTAAATTGAAAAATAAATTATTGCAATAATTTTCTTTTCGCTTTGAGAAAACCGATATAACAGAGTTCACTAGGTGAAAAGCGCTCGAAATGAGACATTTAAAACTTTTACAGAAGTTTAACGTTAAAAAATGTATCAAAAACAAATTTAAAAAGAAAAGCTAACAAAAAACACTCTATGTAAGTTTTAACTTTTTTTCTAATTTATTGATGCTATTTCTTTCGTATTTCTAGCAGTGGCAGATCCGAAACTAAATAATATAGTATTTATTCTGTAAACTATACTGGATACTAATGAACAACATCGAATTTTTAAGTTTTCAATTAGTAATTTAAAAATTTATACTGTTATAAGGGGGGCCCCGAAGCATAAATTTTGAAAAAAATTAAAAATTGTAATTAAACAAACAAATGAATTATACAGTAAAATATAGAATAATAATCACAAAATTATTAAAAATATAGCTTATGATTATACGTGCAAGATTGAAATAAATATCATAACATGAAACTGAAGTCTGCAAACATATCATGTTAATCTTGATTTAATTACCTACCTTGACAAATTAACAAATATGATTTAATTCAAATATGCAAATTTTATAAAAAGAATTATTTTGAAAAAATTTTATTAGATACAAATATACGGTCTCTGGGGTCAAGGTGCCCGGTCCTACATTGTCCTAAGCATTCACTAACCACTGCATTCCTCTAACAGTTTATCTACAAATCTGATCTGCAGATCAGTTTTATATGTAGACCACCAAAACCACTGAGGTTCAATTGCGCATCTATTTACTAGCTGAACCCTCCAGTTCTAACAATCGGTCTCACTACTACTATTTTAAACTGTAAATTTAATTTAAATATTAGATGGAAAAATTATATTGGGTTTTTTGGGTCCTTAAATAAAAATGCCACTAAGTAGTTGCTGACCGATTTCGGCTTTTAATATAGGCCTTTATCAGAGTCAACGAGTCTACAGTAGCACAGCAGTAAAAAACATAATAGAGATCTTAAAATTTTTTCAAAAAACATTAATAGAAATGTAGTCAAATATTTAAAAATACAATTTAAATTTAATTTTCAATATTTTTACAACTATAAAGTTTTCTAAAATAAAATGACATTTTCCTATTAGAATTAACATTATTATGAAGAAAAATACCTAGACATTTGATATTATTCTATTTAAAAATGAAATAGAAAAAAAATGTAAAAACGGCGTTAAATAAATTAAAAACTAAAGTGGGTCTCACAGACCGACGTTAGTACTTGTGTTATATGTTGGTACTGGAGGGTTAAAACAACTGTATCCTTACAGTTATCACGTTGGCGGTATAACACTGCCACTGCTCTCGACAATGCTGTAGATTTGCTTGCAAAAAATTTTACTCTGACAAGAAAGTCACTTAGCCTGCCTTGCAGTGTTTCATGCTCTGATTGATTCATAGTATCTGTTGTCGGGCTTGGGCCCATCTGGCCATTGGGCCATAGGCATGTGCCTAATGCGTCTAATGGTAAAATAAGCCCTGTTGAGAGGTTGAGTAGATGATGTAATCTAGTTTGTTGTGTTGGGCGTAGCGATTTATGAATAAAATATAAACGTGCACTGGGGGGTATTCGATACCCCCCAGACTCCACGGTTTATCGTCATTGTTTTGTGCCTCTTAAACTTCAATTCAAAATTTAAAAATTTGTAGAGAAGGTCCCACAATACGGTTTCAAGTTTTGGTTATCGAAAGAATTAGATCCACTGCTGGGCTCATATGTAAGTAATTTTATTTTTGCATTCCTGGGAGTTGAATATTATTGATCGATAGCAGAAACCATAATAAAAGGGGTCCGAGGTTAAACGTATTTATTTATTTATTATTATAACTTCAATAGAAGACCACAGTGTGGTGTAAAGTTTAAATCGACGAGCTACGAAGCGGTAAACCGCGGATCAAAGCCTGGTCGCGCCGACTACACTGCACTGTGGGCTTATGGGAAAGGCAACGGGAAACCACCCCACAAATAAAATTCACTAGTGCATCATCTTGACTAAATACCAGCAGTATGGCATAAAGTCTACACCGGCCGACTGGAAAGCGGATAACCGCGGTTCAAATCCTGGTCGTGTCGAATACACTGCTGTGATCTAAAGCCCAAAATATATCTGTCGGCTCAGCCAAGATGATCGCTAACTTCTGGTAACGGATAGGCACATAAAGAAGAAGATAACTTCAAATATTGATTGAGCTTCAGTGTAGCCATTTGCAAACCGGGGGCTCTGGGGGGTATGGAATACCCCCCAGTGTACGGTTTACTCTTTATTCATGGACCAATAGTATTAGTAGTTCTTCAGTACTGAAGAGTTACTTAGTAGCTAGTGCTGGGATCCTTGATTGTGAGCGCCGTATTTTGAAGTCGCAGTTTTGAGAAGAAGAGGGATATATGTGGAAAAAAAATTGTGAGGCAGAGCCTATTTTTAATTGGGTTGAGCCCTAAGCACTAGCAAATTTTCTGGCCCCTGATATTCGAGTGTAACTAATAATAGCAACCGAATTTTTGGGTTATTTTAATAGAATTTGATTTTTATTTTGAGATTTTATATTCTCTCTTTTGGAGCCTCTCCGGGGCAAGGTGCTTTATGGGAACCCTAGATACCCAAAGATTGACTTCAACTAACCTTTGTGAGTCATCTATATGGACTACATCTAGTTAAGTCAAATCCATGCTGTCGGAAGGATTGCTATTATTGCTCGCAACCATTTTAGCGAGCTCTAGTCACTGCAGAATTTGTTCTAAGTGATAGAAGTGCTTCTGGGCGTTCTGATTTGACTTACCTGCTTGTAAAGACGAGATATCCTTAGACACACCTATTATTCAGCTGGTTTAATTAATTCTGCTGTAACGATATAGAAGTAACTTCCTAGTAGAGCTCTACCCCTTTCTTAGAGCTTCCAAAGTAAGACGCAGAAAACAGCGTCGACGATTAGTTAGGGTGGACTAGACCGGACCTCTCCTTTGAGTGGAAATCTAGTTCAAAGTGGAGTGTTGTCAAACGCAGGAGAACTACTATCCCGTTCCATCTACAAGCTTAAATTGCTAAGTTACTTCAAGTTACAAGTGAGGTGCAAGTCGATTGTTATACGCAGGTATATGACATTGTCACGTGCGTGAACTTGACTCCCCTTTTTTCAAAATATTAATTTTTTGTTGTTGTTTTGGATTGTTTTCTATTTGTTTTCAATTGTTTTGATATTTTTTTTTGATTTTGCAAAAAAATGAAGAAAATCTCAAAAAACTTTTTTTTCTGCCAGCTCCCCTTTCTTTGAAATAAAAAATTTTTGTTGTTGTTTTCGATTGTTTTTGATTTGTTGTCAATTGCTTTGTCAAAATAAAATCTTTAAATCTAATGATAACCGCGAAAATCGCGAAATTAGATTTTGCGCCAGCTCCCCTTTTTTCAAAATTAAAATTTTATTCAGTAATTATAATGATATTTCATAATTACTTATTCTTCTGGCTAGACACTTGTCGTCCAACTTTGAACATAGGCTTCTTCTAACAAGAAGGTTTTAGCATTTAGACCCCTCGGTTGCTTAATCCGGATTGGGGAATGCCTGTAACCCTGTGCTTTAATAGTTGATGGTGGCAATCATCAATTCAGGGGGACCGCCTGCTTTACATACCCTCCGAAGCACGGAGACGGTCACGTGAAGGTTTTAGACTTTCCCCGGACTCGAACCGAGTATCTTCGAGTCAGCAGTTGTTCGACTAATCTACTAAGCTAATGACTGTTTCTATTTATTCTATTTACTATTATTTACTACTTTTAAAAAAAACATAATCTATCCACTTTTTATTATAAAAAGTTATATTTAAACAAATTTTTTTTTATATTTAAATTTATATTTTTATAGGTATTATATTTTTTATAATTAAAATTATATATTATTATATTTTTTAAAAAAGTATTAAGAAGTATATCTGTTGAAGAATTTCCACATTATATACAATTCTTAGACACAAATAATAAATAAATAAATTAAAACTAAATAAATTTTTGAAATTCTAATTTTCTTTAGCCGAACATTTTAATTTCCCTCACTTTTACTCAAAGACAAAAAATTTTCTAGCATCTTCTGAAGAAATTGATATAATTATTCTGTCTTCTGTAGGTATTCTGAAAGAGTTTGAATTTTATTATGTGTACTGGAGGGTGTTCACCCCCAGACCCCCCGGTTTACACTTTTGGTAGTTAACTTTTAAAGTAACGCAAAAGTTGCTGCTAAATTATGAGCAGTAAGGCACTTAAATAAATGTTTTCTCAAACTTTAATATTTTCTAGCCAAAGGTTTAAATTTCTCTCACTTTTGCTTAAAAATTCAAATTTCCCGGTTTTTCCTGGCAAAATTTTTAAATTTATAAATTCCTTAGCTTCTCCAAGTATTCTAAAAGAGTGGAAATCCTGCGATATGTACTGGGGGGAGTTACACACCCCCCAGACCCCCCGGTTTACAATTTTGCCTTTATATTTTTATAATTATTATAAATAAATTAAAAGTAAACCGGGGGGTCTGGGGGGTGTGGAACACCCTCCAATACATAGTGCAGAATATCCACTCATTTAGAATATTAGATACAAATTTTTAATCCTAATCTTAGTTAATATATTTTTCGAATAGTAAAACAAAATCGACCAATCCAAGTGCTTTTTTTTCATTAAAAAATGACACGCTGTAGCAGGAGCAGCAGCAGCGTGCTGGGATTTTATATATTAGGATAATACAGGAGTACTAAAGTAATACACTCTTCAGAGCAAATGGAAACGATCCACAACAACAAAGAAAGAAAATTTTAATTAAGAAAATAGAGATTTGATTTAAAAATTATATTTTTACAAAACAATTGACAACAAATCAAAAACAATCGAAAACAACAGGAAGCTGGAGCTGGCGGGAAAAAAAGTTTTTGAGATTTTCTTTATTTTTTTTGCAAAATCAGAAAAAAAATATTAAAACAATTGAAAACAATTCAAAACAACAAAAATTAATATTTTGAAAAAAGGGGAGCCAAGTTCACGCACGTGACATTGTCACCCAAATCGAAAAATCGTTGAGTGAGTTTGAAACCAATAAAGTGAAGTTGTGCAGCAGCAACCAGAAGCAACCGAATGTTTTGAAATTTTACTTTATTATTTATTTAAATTAAAATTTTATTTTTATCCACTTTATTTGTCGCAGTTTTGTGTATCTACATAAAACGTAAATTAAATTAAATCTGAAAAGCTATTGCAAGCCTTTAACTTTTAACATAATATTCTCTGCTAGAATCCATCAGCAAGTAAATAAATGTCGAAAAAATAATAGTCTGTTAATTTCCTTCAAATATTTACTGTAATGCTTGTTAATCTAATCTTCTAATCTACTATTTTATTTAAACGATAAACTGTGTTTTTAAAGGCAAGAAACTCATTTCTGGTAGGTAGCCTAAAACAACATTTGTTTTTAATTTATCTAACACCTTTTTATAGTTTATTTAACTACTTTATTACGAGATAATTACAAAGCAAATTTAACATTAACACAAGTAGTACCTACATTAGGTAGTAGATACCTTTGGTATTTCTATTAAAAGAGAACTGAAAAATATTTTATCAACTGCACAGGAAGATCAGCAAACGGATAACAGTAGTAAAAAAAATCCTGATTCCTGACGTTATTATCCTTGCCTGCAGCAGTGAAAGCGTTCAAAGTGAATACTTATCTGGGATATTGGCAGTAATGATGAAAAAAGAAAAAATGTCACTACATATTTGACTACAAATAATTGTGTCGTCTACTCCTTTTCATACTTACCTGCAATATAGAAAAATAGTGACCTAGATACTATATAAAATTACACAGGTAGGTATGTACATGTTTGAAATAAAAAAGATGAAAATGTTAATAAAAAATTTATTAAGAAGTAGGTGGTTACTTCGACATGTAACAACTCCCTTCAGGAAAACCGTGGGTTTAATTTAATAAATTCCGATTTTACGTCCTTTTTAAAATTCAGAAATAATTTCCATATTTACATTGAAATCCAATTTCAAATTATATTTTTGCAAAACAGGATACAGGTGTGCGGGTGTGCACAGGGCCATCCAACTAAAGGGTTGATATTTATGCCAAACGGTTTTGATAAAACAGGATTATCATTCGATGAAGAATTCAAATGACCCAATAAAATTAAAATGATAATGTAAATCCTAATTAATGAAAAGTTGGACATTATTAAAAGTGAGTGGGAAATTTAATTAGTACTATAGTTTCTAACAGGCAGGAGCTTTTAAAAAATCAATGATTGTAGCATCCATGTTATCTATTTATAACATAGAGCAAGTTGCAAATCTGTTGTACCGACGCGACGCTTAGTAAACTCATTGTTTCTACTTGTTGAAGTCTGCAACAAGAAGATTGTTAATTGCTAACGCCCTATATCTCTAAATTCTGATGCTTTTAATTTTAGCGAGAGCCTCAAAGGATCATTTTTGAGAATATTGAAACTACAATTTATTAGATTTCAGCATATTGCAGTGGAAGAACATTGAAAAGCTTTTTATTAAATTGTTTAATCAAATTAACCCTATAACATTAAAACTTAATTATATCGCAGTGGAAACTTTGAAACTGCCTAATTAAACCTTGTTTACAGTAAATAAATATTTAATCTAATTTATTCTTGTTTAGGTGTATCACTAATGTACATTTTATTAATTTAAAAATTTTGTGATTTTAGCGCTAACAGAGTTTGCCAATTATTTTAATAAAAATAAAACTACACTGTTATCCATTGTAAATTAAACTCGAATTCGACAATGCAAAACTTTTAGTTTTGGTGTTGGTCAAAGCGTTTTTGTTCGTTCAACAGCAGAGCAGTTGTGATTGAATTTTCTACCAAACCGCTTTACAATAAATTTAGTCGGGATTCCAGGGGAAAAAACTCTCAAGTGGAGTATTATTCAGTCTTATTTTGTTAATTATACCAGACAAAAGATTTGTAATCTGAACGTAAAACGTAAAAATTTGTTTGGTTTTAAAATACCTATGCAAATTGGTGCCTCCTCCATTAGGATTAATTAGTTGTTATTGAGAGAAAAGCGGACATTTTCAAAACAATGCACTGTTCGGTAAAAAAAGCTGCATATATTTTTAGTATATTTAAAATAGACAATTTGATGTAATTAACTACTTCCAGACATTTTTTGTGTAGAACAGAAAAACTATATCTGTATGGCTTTATTTGTATCTATCTCAGGACTCTTTGTCGATATTATTCTTATCGTCTATCCAAAAAGATATAACATATTTCTACTCATTTTATATTTACCACAACCACTAATTATGCGAGTTGTACACTATCTTAATGCTAGAGGCTGTAACTGTCTTTCTTTTGTGGTGAAAGGATTTTGAAACATTAACTCAAGTTTCAAACATGCTTTAAATACCAGCATTAGTAAAATGTATTTCGGCTAAATAATTATTCGCAATAATATTTCAGCACAAAAGTAATTTATTATTACAAATCCTTTTGTGTATAGAAAAACCACGTCTACACCAAATTGAATTGAAATTAAATATCTCTAAAAAGCATTATTTAACATTTTTTTAAATTTATTTTCAGAATGATGGCTTAACAATAGTTATTATCTTGCTAATACCCGATTTCTTTACCTAGTGGTGTCTCCAAGATACATACACACATCTAAGTGATAATTGAAGATATTCTAACATTTAAAGAGTAGTTCATGGTTCTACATAAGAAAATGCGATAAAAATCACCCCAATTTATAAGGGTGAGACAGCAATATATTGACAACTTTGTTCAACTAGATAATTTAAAAAAAAAACCTTATGTATTAACTCCGTGAAGTTGGCTTCCCATCTACAGCATTTTGATATAAAAAAATATGGAATCGTTACGTCATCCTTAGGCCACGTAAGGTTATCTGGTTTTATCATCATCTATTTATTTTATCCAGTTTTTCCAAAAAAAAATTCAAATTTGCACATTTTCAATGAAATAAAAATGGAATCCGATAGGAAATCGACTGCAAAGGATTGGTCATGTACGCATTTCACTAGGTCGTTTTTAATTTGTTTATAATAAATTAATTACAATCCGATGCTCCTCATGCGCATGCGCATAATTAAAATATTGTTGTGCACATATCAACTGTTGAAGTTGGTATTGGGCTGCGTTCTTACTAACACTTTTGTGCGTTAAGATCGTTCTGAAGGGCAATTCGAACACAGCAATAGAATAGCGTTTAAAAGCATTTTACGGTGAATTCGAATATTTAAAGAATTAATTTCAACATAACCGGTTTTCTTATATAGCTAAAATTGCGCTTTACAAGTTTTAAAATACAATTTTAAAAAACGGTTTTTCATTAAAAAAAAAATGGGTAGTTTCATTTACATTTATATAATATAATATATGTATAAAGTATATAAAGAACCTATTCCAAAAGCATTGAGTAAACCCACACATGGAAAATCTTATTCAAATGGTTACTCACCGATAGAAAATCATATGCAAATGGTTTCTCAACCTTGAAAGATCATGTGCAAATGGTTTCTCACCGATAGAAAATGCTTCACGAGATCTGAATGAAGAATAAAAGTTCTATCTTTAGTTGGTTAGCTTCTCCCTTATTTGAAGTTTTAAGAATTTGTAATTCTAGCTTCTAAATAACTTCAAATAAGGGAGAAGCATTATAAATTCTAACTTTAGTTACCTACTTCTTCCTTATAGACTTTTTGAATATATTTTTGGTTAAAAATCTAAAGCAAATGGTTTAATAATCAAATACTTTTCGAGTACAGATGGACAGGAATAAAAATTCTAGCTAGGCGAAGTTAGTTAGCTTCTCCCTTATTTGAAGTTATTTAGAGGTCAGAATGAAAAATTCTTCAAACAATGGAGAAGCTTGCTAACTAACTAAAGTTAGAATTTTTATTCTAGTTCGTCTGATCTCGAGAAGTATTTTCCATTGGTGAGAAACCATTTGCATAAGATTTTCCATCGGTGAGAAACCATTTGCATTTAATTTTCCATCGGTGAAAAACCATTTGCATTTGATTTTCCATTCATGAGAAACCATTTGCATATGATTTTCAACCGAAACTATAATCAATAATAAAAGGTAGAATTAAGTGCTTAAATTATTTACGTAAATTTGTAAAGCGCAATTTTAGTTAATATAAGAAAATGAATTCCTTAATTATTCAGCTATGCTATTGCTGTGTAGCTTACGACGGCGACGCTTACGACCGATTTTAATGCACAAAAGTGTTAGTCAGAACGCAGCCAAACACGAATTTCAACAGTTGATGTTCAACACAGCAATATTTTAATTATGCGCATGCGCAATAGGGGTACAGCATTAAAATTAATTTATTATAAACAAATTAAAGACGACTTAACGATTTCCATACGTGACCAATCATTTTCAGTCCACTTCCTATCGGTTTTCATTTTTATTTCATAAGCCTTTCGTGACCTAGCGATGACCTAACGATTCCATATTTTTATATATCAAATTGTTGTAGTTGGGAGGCTAACTTCACGGAGAATTAAGTATTCAAATTCATTATTCATTTTAAATCTGCAATTCTTTGGAATCCCACCTCTTCGACTATATTTACTGAATAAGAGAAAATAGAGCTTATGGTGCTGCTTCCAATCACAGCAGCGCTCAACTTTATTCTTCTTCTTCAACTTACCAAAATCTCCAGGATCAAAGCAGGTGGGATGTACCCGATTCTGGGCATGTAAGGCCAGAAGTTTACCAACACAGATTTTTTTATAGAAATCAACGCCACGCAGAAGCAAAGTACATACTTAGCTATTTCCTACTCTTCATTACATTCCGGTATATAGGGTTTTCTGCAAACTCCATCATGTGGAAGTGTTTGTTTAGTCTTCAGTGTCCAGTCAGACTTTAAGCAGCTTTACATAATATAGCACATGTTTCCAGAAATGAGCACGTATTGCTGCTCTTGCTTAACTATATGCAGTTTCTTGTACCCACCTGTTGTGTTTGTGCGCAATTCCAAGATATATTTGTTGATGAAACTACCTAGAGTTTTTACAGCGGACGTAGTAATCATCGCCTCCTGGCCATATCTAATATTTTTAAAGGTAGACATACACACAGAAGCGGCATTATGGAGGAAAGAGGGGGGACCTCGAATATCCGATACGAATATCCACAGCACATATCTTAGACTTGCAAAATCAAGTAACTCAACCTTGTACTATGCTCCAAAGTTATTCAATAAACTGGTTTACTCTGGATTTTCTCGAATTTCCCTTTCTCTCAGGAAAATAAGCTCATTCCTTTCTCACAAATAAATTTATATTATCGTGGAACGCCGGAAAAAAAATTAATTTCAGGAGTGGGTTCTATTTCGTTGCAACGACAATTTAATATTATTCAAAACAAACCAATTAATCCAAAATAATTATTGATGAAAATATTCCCAATTAAAACTTTACGTTTTTAAATAAATTTCCGATTTATTAAAATGGAACGATAACTTATCGACGCAGATGCTCGCCGCAAACACAAATTTTACTTTACCTTTCAATTTTGCAATTAAACTATCTAAAAATCAATTATAACATCCTAATATCCAATTATCCAAATTTTTTGTCACCAAAAAGCAATCAATTGCAAACAACCATCAAAGTCCGAATTTTCCACAAATTCAATGTCGTCCAAATTTTGGATGACTTAAAAAATTAAATACTAATATAAAATAATCATTCACTTTTTATTTCGACAAATCAAAGAAAAATCCCAAACTAGGGACGCAAATTATACATTTTTGGACCTTTAAAAATATACGTCCATGCTTCTCCACGGACACAGCTGCAAGGAGATTATCACATTACATTATAATTTTTAACACCAAAAGATCCACCAAATTCAAATTTTTTTGATTTTGAAGTGCATAGATTTTGCAGCGTTCGGACTTTTTCTTTTTTATACTGCAATTTTCCGCAGATGATTGTAATTGTAAATTTTTGAAAAATTGTTTAACCGTAAATATATATTATTATTATTATTAAAAAGATATATTCGCATTCAAAATTGCTGACAATTATTTTTGAGTTCGCATGCGCTTGTTGCTATTGCAATTTCACCGACTTGAAATAAAAATTTTTATGTATAAAAATCAAAAATGAAAGAGAACTGCAAATTTTTACAGACGGGGGGGGGGTGACTTAGAAACCTTTATTTGGATTTAGACAATATTCTTAGTACAGTCAGTATGTACATTTGAAATTGCATTAATTATAAGAAGCTAAAGCTAAGCTAGTCTAAAACAAAAAAATTGGGAAAATCGCCATATTGTTTTTTCCGCCATCTTGAAGTTAAGGTTTGATTTTTGTTTATTAAATAACTCAATTATTTTCAACTTTACGGTAAAAATGCTAAGAACCAAACTTGTTGGAAATTTAATTTCCCATACTTTTTGTCATGACCTTATTTTCCGTACGATCGATATTTTTGTACTTACAGGCGACGAAGTGGGAATGAAAGTAGATAATTGCATTATTCCCTTTGTTTTCAACTGTAGCGTATGAAGAGTAGAAAAAAAATTATAGAGAATGAAATTGACTATAAGCAAAGAGTATGTATATATAGAGGGACAGCTCTTATGAGTATACCTGTCACAAGTACTTTTTGATTACAGTGACGTCACTGTATTTTTGATGGCTCTGCTACGCCTTCTGGTAGACGGGGTGATCTCTATGTTTCAATGTTTAATTCATAGCTGATCCTTGATATACAGGGTGCAATTTTTGCAAAAATAAGTTTTTACATGTTAATTTCCTATGTTCGGCTAACTCATTCAGCACCCTGTATATACATAGAGGACCAAAAATTAAGACGTAGACGTATTACAGCATTTATTACAGTCACTGTAATCAAAAAATATTTGTGACCAGAATACTCATAAGAGCTGTCCCTCTATACATAGTTTCTAGCGTTTTATATAGTCCATAGTTTCCATAAATTGCATCACTTTAAACTTTAAGTGTGATGCTAATTGTGATGCTAGACAATTTCATTCTCTACAATTTTCTTTCCTACCCTTCATACGCCACAGTTGAAAACAAAGGAGATAATGCAATTATCTACTTTCATTCTCACTTCGTCGCCTGTAGATACAAATATATGTTGAGGTTATAGCAAAAAGTATGGAAAATTAAATTTCCAACAAGTTTGGTTCTTAGCATTTTTATCGTAAAGTTGAAAATAATCGAGTTATTTAATAATCAAAAATCAACCCTTAAATTCAAGATGGCGGAAAAAGCAACATGGCGATTTTCCCGAGTTTTTTGTTTTAGGGGGGTATCGATTGTTGAAGGAAAAAAATTGCTTCTTATAATTAATGAAATTTCAGCGATTTATTTTGTACATACTGACTGAAGAACAGAAGAACAAGAAGCATAAGGTAGAAAAGCCATTGTTGTATGCTAAAGAAATTTTGTAAATCAAAATTAGTTAGCTGTTTATCACAAATTATTCATAACTGTGATTAATGGTTTATTATTTTTATCAGCTCGAATTATTAAGATATTATTGAAAACTATTTCATTCATTATAGAACATATTTAGTCTGGTATAGAAAAATTTATTTTGAATAAATTAATTAGCAACATTTGGTAAAGGGTATAGCCGGGGGTTTATATGGGAAATCTGCCCTTGCGGCTTTTTCAAATAGTACTTGGGGGATCGTTTTGGTATCAAATAAAAATAATTCAGCCAAATTTTCAGCTCTTTATCTTAAACGGTTCTCGAGTTTTTCAAGAAAACCTCTTTTTTTAAACAGTAAAATTTAAAATTAATGGATGGTTATTTTTTTGCTAATTCTAAGGAGTAAAAGACATGAAAAAATACTTTGGTTATGATTATTAAACGTAAAGCCGATTTTTGGCGTAAGAAATAAATTTTAAATCTTATTTTTTAACGCCTTCCTGAAAAGTGTCACTCACCAAATTTTGTCAGAAAATGTCTTTTATACTCTCTTATACTCATGAATATTTTCGATTTTTTTGAAGTGGTGCAACAACATGAAAAAAATTAAAATGTAATGCTTTTCTGTAATCTTGCATTTAAACAAACTTTTATGTTTTCCATGGTTAAAAAGAGTAAAATTGTTTTTTACTGAAAATATATCCTCGCCAGAGAAAAAACAGAGAAAACCATAGAAAATTAACCATGTTCTGCTTAAAATAATATAGTATGTGAAAAATGATTAAAGAGACTTTAAAAAAATCTTGTTTCCATGCTTTACTCTTAAGATAACTAGTACCTATACTTATATATAATTTTTTCGTATTATTGAGAATAATTTTTTAGTTTTAAAACAATAGAAACAAAAATTTCAATCAGAAAAGTTATTATATTAAGTATATTATCGATACTGTTTAACAAAATTGTCATAAATTGTTGACATAGATCGTAAATCCTGCTCTGAGCAAGGTTAATCTTTTCAATACTTAGAAATTTTTTCAAACTTATATAAAGTTATATAATTTCTAATGGTCTTTATGCAATCACTTTGCAGTAAAACGATTAAAAATGTTTTCTAATTAATGTAATTATTAATTTTCGGTAAAAAAAATTTTTCATACATTTTTTAACCATAGAATAGTATATACATCATGGGACTAAGGTACTACTTTTCATCCCGCGTGCAAAGGTTTTTGCACTAGGTGTTAGCCAAGTACAAAAATCGCAAACGGGATGAAAAGAACATTAGTCCCAAGGTGTATACCGGGTGCTGAATGAGTTAGCCGAACATAGGAAATTAACATGTAAAACCTACGAATGATAAGAGCATTGGGTTCTATCTACAAAAAATGGTTTTGAAATTGTTAAAATTTTCATTTATCGTACTAGCCATGTAATAAAAAATTCAATTTAATTTCTATTTTCAAAAATACTTACCTTGGAAACTTACATGGCCAGTCTGATAAATGAAACTTTTAGCAATTTCAAAAGCATTCTTTGACTTTTTAAGTAAATGTTTGATGAAATCTAATGCTCATTCGTATGAGCATTAAATCTCATTAATAGTTTGTATTTCTTCTTTATTTTTGTGTTTTAAATTTTTTCTCTAAAATAATTAGTAAAGCAGATATTTGTATAAATAAATTTCTTATATTCGGTTAACTCATTCGGCACCCTATATACTATCTTTCACAATTTCGCTGCAAATGATAAATTACATTGGTTAATACCTAAATTTGAGATTTTGAATTTACTATAATTTGAAAACGGCACTAGATATCGAAAAACCGAAAGAAAAAATTTCCCCTCGTGCCCCACCTCGTTTACCTTAAACGTCTCGTAATTTGTCGTAGGAATCAATGTATTTATGCAACATTTTAGATAAAAAAAAATAGTACTTTACTTCCGCAAAAAGACCACTTTACTCCCGGAAATGTGAAAAATATATAAGTTTCTTTAAATGCAAAATTACAGAAAATAATTACTTTTTAATTTTTGTCACATTGTTGCACCACTTCAAAAAAATCAAAAAAATTCATGAGTATAAGGGAGTATAAAAGACATTATCTGACAAAATTTGGTGAGTGACACTCTTCAGAAAGGTGTTAAAAAATAAGATTTAAATTTTATTTCTTTCGCCGAAAATCGGGTTTTTGTTTAATAATCAAGACCAAAGTATTTTTTACTCCTAAGAATTAGCAAAAAAATAACCATCCATTAATTTTGAATTTTACTATTTAAAAAAAAATAAAATTAAAAAAAAGGTTTTCTTGAAAAACTCGGGAACCGTTTAAGATAAAGAGCTGAAAATTTGGCTGAATTATTTTTATTTGATACCAAAACGATCCCCCAAGTATAAGTCGAAAAAGCCGCAAGGGCAGATTTCCCATATAAACCCGGCTATACCCTTTTCAGAAATTTTTCCAATCATCAGAAGTAAGAAATGTAAAAACATATAAAATATAAATATATTAAAATAAAAGTGGTCTTTGAAAATAAATTAAAAATATAACTCCTGAAAACCTTTTGGTATCTTCCTTGTTGCTGGATGCTGCCACTAACTATGATGCATTTATGCCCGTTTTCATAAAACTTTTAACGAGCCGTTAAGCCAGTAACACGCCGTTAAATCCAAATTTCGATTTCATAAAGGCTTGTTAGCACTAATCAGGCGTTAACTTTTAACGCACCAAATTTCTCCAGTTAAGTACTTAACGAGAGATTATAACGAGATTTCTAATCTCAAAACTAGGAATTGTTTTGTAAAACAACAAAAATTTAGATTTATAGTTTTTCTTTGATAAATGGCTTAATATTAATAAAAGTAGATAATTTTATTTTTTATTTATTCTAAATAAATTTAAATCCTATAACACATTATTAAACAGATCGGAGAAAAAAGCTATGAGTTCGACATGGACATTCATATGCTGTTTGTTGATTTTAAACAGGCCTTCGACAAAGTGAATAGATTTGAGCTGGTGAAAATATTGAAGGAATGGAAAATACCATCTAAATTAGTAAGATTGATTAGAATGACACTTGAACAAACATTAGTAATCGTGAGATCAACAGAAGGAGAGACAGATAACTTTGAAGCGAATTGTGGTGTAAGACAAGACGATGCACTGTCTGCAAACCTTTTTAATATTGCAATTGAAAGAATAATAAAACAAACCCATTGCAGCGGAACAATAGTAAATAAAGAGACACAATTGGTTGCTATAGCGGACGACGTGGTGATAGTATCAAGAACAGAAAAGGGTATGACAGAGGTGTTCCAAACTATAGAAAAGACGGCAAAGGAAATGGGATTAATAGTAAATGGTAACAAAACGAAATACATGAAATGCGAAAGAACGTCATATGATACCAGAAGCAAGATAAAGATTGGAGAACACAATTTTGAGAAAGTCGAGAAAATCAATTACCTTGGAGTCGAAATAAGCAGTAGAAACAACAGGCGCACAGAGGTGAAGGCAAGAATACAGGCAGCGAATAAGGTTTATTGTGCAAACAGAACCATTTTGAAAGATAAATGAATAGCAAAGGACACAAAAATCAGAATATACAAAACTTTGATAAGACCTGTGCTCACTTATGCTTCGGAAGTCATGTGCACTACACAAAGAGAATAAGAGATGTTGAGGATCTTCGAAAGAAGAATTCTAAGGACAATCTTGGGAGGAATAGAAGTAGAGGGTGAGTTCAGACCGCGAATGAATTTTGAGTTACGAGACGAAATGGAAGAAGAAGACATTGTTAGAGTCATCAAGGCCCAAAGAATTAAATGGCTGGGACACGTAATGAGAAGTAATGATGTTGAACCGATAAAAGTGTTGACGACGTGGAGACCAGATGGGAAAAGATTCAAGGGTAGACCCAAATTGAGATGGTGGGACTGCGCGAAGGATGACCTGAAGAAGATGGGTATAAACGAATGGTCACAACTGATACACGACAGAGACAGATGGAGGAACATAGTGAATGAGGCGAAAAAACACCGCAATCTCTAAAAAGCGAATAGTATATTACTTTAAATTGTAAGAGGACCAATCCCCCTCAGAAAAGGATTTTGTAAACCCCAAGGGGTAGCTCAGTTCTTCGGAATGTAGCGCTATTTAATAAATAATAATACAGGCCCGTGCGCAAGAGGGGGTTTGGAGGTTCAAATCTCTCTCATTACATATTTTTTTACCAATTCAAGTAAATACTTTTTATATATTTCAAAAATTGATATAAACATAATACATCAATCATGTATTTATTTTATTAATTAAAAATTATTAGTTCTTGAAAATAATATAAATTAGAATTATCAAATTGAGCTACAGGACATAATAAAACACATATTTAAAACGAGCTTTCGGAAAATGACATTTCCTTTTTCAAGTTTAATTCATACATAATAATTCATATTAAACTTGAAAAAGGAAATGTCATTTTCCGAAAGCTCGTTTTAAATATGTGTTCTATTATGTCCTGTAGCTCAATTTGATAATTCTAATGTACTTATTTTAGAAATTTTTTTTACAAACCCCCCCATGAGGAAATCCTGCGCACGGGTCTGCTATAATAATATATTTTTTCAAGAAGAATATTTTTCACAAGCGAAACGTTCACGAAATAGAAGATATTAATAAAATACTTTACTTGAAAGTTTAAATTCTATTAAATTGTCTACTTATAAGAATATTGACAAGTAAAGATGAAGTTTTAGTTCGAATACATCCGAAAAATAGTGCAACAATTACTAGAATATCTAGTGACATTTCGTTAGTTAATTTAACAAGAGATGTGCTTTATGAAACTGAACAAAATTTAACGGCTTGTTAAAGTTAACAAACCATTAGTTAACGAATGATTAGAGCAGTCTTTATGAAAACGGGCATTAGGAACTTAAATGATGACATGCCATCCTCAACATCAACTTTACTTTCTTTACAAAAACATTTGTAAAGATCAGTGTAATATTAATATTTCAATTAAAAAATGTAAATATTTGGAAATAGGTGTATCTTCCGGATTTCTCGCCGATTTCAATGCGGTCGTGCTTTTATTTTATGTTTTCAACAACAAAAATTTACGTAAACACATCACGATATTTCTAATAATATATTAAATGTTGTTGGACAACAAATTTTAATTAAAATATAATATGCTACCTTGCCAAGATCATCAAGTTCTAGTATAGTTGGGACCTCTTGCCCGAGATTAACTAATTCAATTGAGTGAAGCTGTAAATCGTAAATAAAGTTTTTGAATTAATAAATGGCAAATTGATTAGTCGTTGGTTCGCAGTAGCAATCAATTTAAATTATTTTTAATTAATTAATATTTAATCGGTAATTAAGAAAAATTAAAAAAAATTTTTTGTATTAATTTATTCTGATCTTTGTTTTTGTTGCATCATAAGACAGTGTAATATTTGGTGCGTGAATGATAAACAGTTACATCCTGTTCTAATAGTTACATTTTGATATATCCGATACCTTTCATGCGTACTGAAACTGAAAACTTCTAATAATTTCAGTTCCTGTCGTACAATTCCATAAATGTTTTTGGGTTCCCCTCCACATTGAGTTAACGCATTTTCGTTCAGACGACTTAAAGCTTCAAATTCAAACGCAAGTGGGTAGACGTCGAGCTTACAAAGAAGACACGACGGTCTTCAGTTAAGTTTACGAGTGCGTTAGACTTCAGTGTATTTACTTTTTCAGTTAAGTGACGTATAAACATTAACATTTGTAATTATTGTTACCGCAAACTTCTGCTGCATTCGAATATTTAATTAATTGGTAAGAAATTATTCGCTAAGATCGCGCATGCACGAATTAACCCAAAAAACAACAATGAATTTTTTAACACTGATTTACACTTCTTTTTTCTGAGTCATATAAATTGCGAATAAAAATAAACATAAACTATGTATGTTGGCTATAAATATTTTACATTTTGTACGACTCACTCACTGCTCAGCGAATTTTTAAATGCGCAAGTTAAGCACGTGCGCGAAAAATAAGAAGCCGAGAAAACTTTTCGCCCATTGTTTTATTGTTAAAAAAGAATTTCAAGTTTAAGGTGCTAATTTATTCTCCAAAGTAGTCTTTTAGCGGCATCTTCTAAATTTATTTATCGGTGCACTTGGGCTACAAACATGGAAAACATAATTAAATAAGCCAAACATATAATAATTTAAATTGCTAAGTATCGGCCATGTGAAGGAATGTATCAATCGCAAACGTCTGTATAGCGTCATTTACCGTATAAATAGTTCAATGCAGAATGTGTTTTGATTTCAAATAGTAAGTGAACTTCGAGTACGCAGATTTGGAATTTTTTGGTCGACAAAACGCCAGCACCAGACTTCCCGCTTTTTTGGTCGTAAAAGCTTTCCATAAATTACTTTTGTTAGACTATTAAATTGGTTTTATTAGAACTAACAAGGTCAGACGTATAGCATTTCGGCTGAGAAATATGAAACTTTTGGCAAAAGGGGCGTAGACCCCCAAAGCGCAATTACAAAATTCTGCGAAGGAGTCGAGTGGATAAAAACTTGAAAAGAAATCTTCAAGGTGTTTTGGGTAACATAAAGAACTTAACATTGGTTATTAATTAGAGCCGTGGACAAATTTAGCCAAAATTAGTGCTACTATAAATGAAATTTACATATTGGTTGGCAAGTGAGCCAAATACTAATTATATTTACAAATAAAACATAAAATCCCTTAAGAATTTCATTCATCACCAGTTGGGTGAATTAGAAATATTCAAAATTTTATTCTAACATATTTTTGAATGACTCCGTTTCATGAATTTTTATTACGCAGATTTTACGGCTTCCCCAAGGAAGGATCTTCAGTTTGAACCCTAGGTAACCGGAAAAAGGTCGAATAAATGATCCTTTCTACTCACGTTCTCTAAACTAAAAGTAGATGTGTGCGGAGCTTTGTTGCTTCTCCTGAAGAAATATCAAAGAACAATGGCGTTAGGTGAGTGAATTATTACTTATATTTGAATTTATGATAAGGCAATGTTTTTCTGACGATTTGTGCATATAAATGATGATTTTAATAAAATTTATATTATATTCCATAACTATCTCTCCAATATATTATCTATTAATACTTTATATGAATATTTTATTCGAAAAATTCAAAAGCTACTTGCTGTTAAGAATATTTAATAAAAATTAGAAAGCTTCAGGCTCGAAAAGGGTCAGGTACTCCTGACCCATCAGATGAGATAATTCGGCCCAACACACGGGCAAGACTGTTTTTATTAAAAATTCTTTCTCATGGTGTATATTTCACATGTGGGATTCACTTTTGAGTTTGGTTCACGTTTTGCAGTACCGTTACGTCCGTAATATACAGGAAGCTATCTAACATTCTATTAAATTATTTGCCAACTTCCTAACCATAGCCTCTTGTTCAATTTAGCATTGGGAGTTAGTGCGGTGCTCAAATTTTAATATTTGCATTATTTATCCAAATAAGTGTACACAACATGAACTTTGCATTGGAAGAAGAAAAATACTTGTTTGATAATAGATTTGTTTAATATTCGACAAATGTATAATTTGATATTATTATACATGATTGTAATAAATTATATCAATCGGTAAAGCTTTACATATTAATGCACCTATGTATGTTGTTATAATACTAACTATAATAACTAATCAACATTTTCTTTAATTACCTGTCTTATATTTTTTAAATTACATATTTTATGAGTTTTCCTTTGGTATATCAATTTATATGTAAAGTTGGAACTTTCATTTCTATATGTATAACATTCTGTTTCTTTACGAAATAAATGCGCAAAGGAAATTCGGGTAATTTTCTCCCCATTTCTTTGAAGTCGACATTTTAAGCCGCATGCAATTATAAAATTTACACCTAATAAACGCAAAATTTTTATTAAAAAAAAATATTAAATCCGCAGAAATCCAATTAGATAACTAACTAATTTATTTCC
This sequence comes from Cantharis nigra, assembly GCA_958510845.1. Classification (NCBI taxonomy): domain Eukaryota; kingdom Metazoa; phylum Arthropoda; class Insecta; order Coleoptera; family Cantharidae; genus Cantharis; species Cantharis nigra. The sequence continues at coordinate 42,324,648 of OY294030.1, read as the reverse complement.
ACTAAATGTAAGAAAATTGTAGGCGGCAGTAGTACCGCCTATACCGAAGGGAAATATTACACTTTTATATCTAGAGTAATTAGTTTTCCGTTTACCCGATTTGCAAAATATTATAATTTTATAACTCCAAATTAATTAATTTTAAATCGACAAACTGTCTATAGCACGGACATTTGCAAATTAGAAATATCAGAATGAATAATTAAAAAAATTGATTCAAACTGTCACGAAAAGTGGCAGATTTCGAAATTGTCACGATTAAAATTTCACTTACTGTTTCTGATAGGTGCAAGGCTTATTTTCCACACTGTCACGTTGCAATATTCAAAGCTGTCCTGAATTGTTTCATAATATTACAAAATTCCAGCCACCGACTATCGAATTACATATTTTTAATACTGGAAAATTTCACGTTCGTAGAGCTTTAATTAGTTCCAGCGAAACAAGAGAAGGTTGCACTGTGCAGAACAATTACTTCATCTTGCCATACTATTAAAATTATAATACTGAAATCATCCTCATTAGCCCTAGAACTTGGCATAGATATTGGCTATAATTAATTATCTGCTGAATACATTTATATGTTGTTAACAGTAGCACTGCTAGAAGTCAACTGTGACGGCGCCATTCGCTAAAGCAAAAGCTGCAATTATTTACGTCGAGCACACGCACCGTCAATTATTTATTTCTAAATTTTAAAGAAAAATTCTCAATTTTTGTGGTAAATATGAAAACAAAAATTTATAGTTTTGTTAATCGGTTAAAATTGGTTTAGAACTTATCATGAAATTAAATATAAATAAATTGCGGTTATAAATAAAATGAGGCTACTGTATCCTCTTGAAAGGGATTTCAGTAGGTATGCTAGGTGGTTAAAATATATATTTCCAATTGTTCCGGTGTTAAAAAATACTAAAAAAAAGATTATGTAACTAAATTCTTTTATGTTAATTTAAATTTTTGAAGAAACCCGGTAAGCAACTTTAAAAATAGATTTAATAACTAAACTTGGTCATTCTTTGCAAATAAATTTAATAGCTTTCCAAAGTTGGCAGTTTTAAATAATTATATTGGTTTAAATAGTTCATGGAAACTATATAATCATAAAAACTTGTCGCGTGATTTCAGGATTTTATTTTTTAGTAACATGAATTTTTAAAAAATTAAATTGTTATATATTCTCCAAGTTTTTATTGAATCCAAAAAGAAGAAATTTACAGTCTACAAAGCAAGGAAACTTGAACATCAAATGCATTTCCGAAGACAAGTTTCTACTTTACTTTTTCTGTTCATGGTGTAAAGTGGATGGTTTCAATTTGGAGGACGAATAAGAGTTTTTCTTGTGAACACAAATATCAAAATACCGATTGAAGCTTGAATTTCATAAATTTTTATAAATCGAGAATATTTTATTGAAAAAATTTGGCAGTATGCCTCTCTAAAATCCGAAAAATTATGCTATTTTGGGGATTTTTTCCAGAAAAGCTACAAAATAAATTGAGATTACAAAAAAGGATGTTTATCATTCAGATCAGTGCTTGTACACCACAGTTGTTTTGAAGCAATTAATTTTAAAATAGCGGCTGTGCAGCGCTTTTATGATATAGTCGCCTTTTCCACAGCCGGACTAACAGCTCCTGTAATTTTTGAATTATGATATTATGATGTGCCAATAAATTATTTTCGATTATACAGTGTGTCTCCGTGACCGGTGGTGAAAAAGAACACTTTTCTAAAACAAACCGTTGGGGGGGACCTCCCTTTAAAGCAATTTTTTTGAATTTTTGATTTCAAACGACCACAGCTTTGATATTATAGCTTTTTAGGCTTAATGGATTAGAACTTTTTTAAAGATTATTTGCTTATCTACAAATTGGGTTATAATATCTTATCGTCTAGAATCAACGGATTTTGAGTTATAAATAAAATTAAGTAAAAAACTGTTTTAAAAATTTTGGTTTTATTTTTTCTACTTTTCTTGCAAACCCCGTATCTCTTACAGGAAACGTCTTAGAAAAAAACTGATGACCCAAACCGAATAGGGAATTTAACGGGCTACAACTTTGGTCAAATAAATTTTTTTGGGAAACCAACCGCTTTTACAGAATATCTGAAAATAATGAACAAAGTGTAGGTAAAAAAAATAACTTAGCAAAATTCTTATAAATCTCAATTTGATTTAGGTATAGAATTTGTTTGGAGCGACATTGTTATAAAGTGCATTAGTTTATTGTTAATTATTATATTCAATTTATGATAATAATTTGTGAGAGTGACCATTTTGAAAATTTAATAAAAATAAATTTTGTAAATTTTTTTTTACCTACATCTTGTGCATTATTTTCAGAAGTTCTGTGAAAATGGTTGGTTTCCCAAAAAAATATATTTGGCCAAAGTTGTAGCCCGTTAAATTCTCTATCCAGTTTAAATCGTTAGTTTTTTTCTAAGACGTTTCGTTTAAGAGATATAGAGTTTGCAAGAAAAGTAAAAGTAAATAAAACCTGCGTTTGTTTAACATTTGATCACTTAATTTAATTTATAACTCGAAATACGTTGATTCTAGACGATAAGAGGTTATAACTTAATTTGTAGATAAGCAAATGATCTTAAAAAAACCCCTAATCCATTAAGCCTAAAAAATCAATAATATCGGAGCTATGGTTGTTTGAAATCAAAAATTTAAAAAATTGCTTTAAATTTAAATTTGTCTTAGTGTCCTTTATCACCACCTCAAAGGTTCTCCACGGTTACGGGAACACCCTGTATATAACAACAGCTATATACAAGTACGTAGAGGCTTTTTTTCGATATATTGATTTTTGGCCAAATGGCGCACTTCTAAAGTGAAATGTGAAAAATTTCCCTAAAAATCATCAGAAAATTGTTAATAACAAATGAACTATGCAATATAAAAAAATTTTATATGTACTTCCATATAGCTGTTGTTATACAGGGATATACATAGGAAATTAAACCTTATTTATGCAAATTCCTGCTTCCCTTATTATTATAGAGAAAAAATGGAAAACACAAAAATAATGCAGAAATATAAACTACGAATGATAAGAGGATTAGATTTCATCTAGCTTTTAATTAAAAAGTCAAAAAATGCTTTTGAAATTGTTAAAGTTTCATTTATCAGACTGGCCATGTAAGTTTACAAAGTAATTATTTTTGAAAATTATTTTGTAAAATCCAAATATGCTCTTATCATTCGTAGTTTATATTTTTTCATTAGTTTTGTGTCTTTCATTTTATCTCTAAAATAATTAGGAAAGCAGGAATTTGCAGAAATAAGTTTTTCATGTTAATTTCCTATGTTCGGCTTACTCATTCAGCACCGGGTATATAATCGAAAAAAATTCATTGGCTCATTTATAATTCAAAAATTACTGGAGCTGTTTGTCCGGCCGTAGATCCTGGAGACTTCATCGCAAACAAAATACTGTAATCAGTCACTGATATGTATGATAAATACCCATTTTTGTAATCTCGATTTATTTTGTAGTTTTCCTGACAAAAATCCCCAAAAAAGCCTATTTTATTCGATCTCTAGAGTGGCCTAACCCCTTAACAGCTGGGATTTTGGTATATTCAGAATAATTCCATAATTCAAAATAATCTTTACTTTTCTACAGTTTTGAAAGAAATCTAAATCCCCCCTCCTCCGCCCCGGGAGGAAACCAATAAACATTTGTGTATATTTTATAATGTAGTCCCTAAAGAATAACTTTTTCTCTTGTGATAGTAGCTAACGGGTTAATTTTTGGTAAAAACACAAAAAAATACGCGATTTGGCGTTGAAAAAACAAATAGCAGGTGGTATTAGGTGGGGACGGGGATATTTCGCTACCTCCTTTTCGCCGTCGCCACTTCGCCATCAGCCTATTTCGGTGTCAGAAATATTAAGCATTTTCAGACGTTGAAAAATAAATCTTTGGAGATTGCTGCAGTTTTTCTAATCTTATCCTTTAAAATGGAAAGCAAGAATCTCAGGAATCTTGATTTTCCATCTCCATGGTATTTTCTGATACTACTCTAATAAGTTTGAATGTTCAATTTGGTATAGTTTTGTTCCACTGAATCCATCTGCGTTAGAGAAAAGAAAGTATCAGATCCGACGTCCGATATTGTTAATTTGACAAATTACAAACAAGTGTCATAATAACCATCAAAGCAGTAAAGCATTAATTTTTTAATTGAGAATTAGCCGAAAATCTCTAACTTACACTTACTTAACTTCAGAGTAATAAATAATAAATTAAATTATCTGTTTGAAAAGCTATTTTAATTTACATTAAACAGCCGAGCAATTTGAATAAAACTTTTTGTATTTATTCAAATATGATATCGTTTACTAAACTTACACATAAGTCAGTAGCTAGAACAAAATTCAAGTGCTATAAAATGGCTTTTTGTATTAATTGAAGTGTGGGAATTCAATTATGCACATTGCAGCGCAGTAGGTTAAGAAAAATCACTTTTAGCTTAAAGAAGCTAAAGTGGTTTTTAAAAATGACCTTAGTCATCGCAATTACTTTAATAATTTAATTTGTTTACTAACGATAATTTAAATAAATGCTCTTATTGTTTACAGCAATTTTTAAAAATACAAGTTTGGTATTTTTTCGGACTTCCCCAGGTTAAAAAAAAAGTTAAAATTATTTTTGGAAAAATGCAAAAGTCGATGACCCAAACAGCAAAGTGGATTAGTATCTCGAAATTTGCCCATTCTGTCGGAAGTTTGAATGCCTAAAAGTGCATCTGCGGCCAAAAATTTTGCACGGAATATTCGCTCTATAGTAATCTAAAATTAGCTAGATTTTTAAACTTGAAATGTGAAGCACAATGCGACCTTGATTAAAATTAACATGTGGTTTAAAAATATCACTACATCATATCGGTGGGCTCTACACCTTAAAGTACTTGAGGAGGTTTTCTGGAATGTTTATAATTAACTTTTATCTTCGTATACTTGAAAGGCAATATTAATAAAAACAGATTAAAAATTGCTACCTACCAAAGTTTTTTTCTATTTTTAGAGAGCTTTCAAAATTTTTATTTGGCCATTGTACTACATTGTTGCATTGAAAATCATAAAAATATTTTTTACTTCTCTAAAGTACTTTTTATAGTTCGGCTAACTATTTTAAGCGAGGAAGTTTACGATGCAAAAAATTGCAATCAAAATTAATTACTCTCATTTGGAATGCAAAATTTTACAGATTTAAATGCTCAAAAGTATAATTTAAAGATTTTATTCCACTTATCGCATCACGAATAACAAATCTAACATCGTGTACTGTTTGTAAACATTTTAACAATACCACTTGTGAGATAGAATTAATAAGTACTTTCCAAAATATAATCTCCGAAAGATTTAGAATGCACCACTGATTTTTGTTTTACATCCTGTCGGTTCCCTGACATGTGTAGGTACATACATTTTCTTCATGGTAAAATCTACTAACAAGTGTTGCAGCAAAAGCTCATCAATGATTAAAATTCTATTGGATACAGCTTTTGAATATAAAAAAATTAAATTTTTTTGTTTATTTTCAGATAATCCTTCGTACTTCTCTCTCGCGAGTGGTTCTAAAGATGACCAAGATGCTATTTTAAGTATAGACAGCATCTCCAGTTCGTCTGAATGTTCTCTGAACAGACAATTGACTCCTCCCAAGGCAGCATATCCAGGCAAAATTGGATCTCGATCACTTCTACGGTCATCGAGTTCTAATTCTGCCGATTCAAATCAAGAACTTTTAATCATGGGCGAACCTAGATTATCGGATATTGCTCCGGACATAGCTTATCGATACCCAAATAACGGGGAACCACGGCGTACAAATTCTTTAAAAAATTCCAACAAATCCGAACTACAGTGTCGCGATTTAGTGTACTTTCCTTTGCCCACGTCCGAAGATCCGGCAATATCGGAGCAATCCGGCGACGAAGAAGTATTTATCAGTGAAGATTCGGCGAGATATTATAATTTTTCTGCGATATCCAACAATAATTTAAGCAAAAGAAGACATTCCATCAGTACTTTCATGCCACGAGAACGGTCGGCCAGTGTCGCATCTTCTTCCAAGAGTTTTAAAGAAGATTTGCCCCAAGCAGTGATTCATGCCACCGCCGAAGGTAAATTGGTTGGACCTTCTTCTTCTTCAATTAGCATCGACGATCATTCGTTGCGACACGGATCTTATCCAAGGAAACGCTGCAATCGCTGTACAAAAAGTAAGTTAATTTAATATAAGTACCTATTTACACTCTCCCTTACTTCGTATAATTTATAGAGCAAGCAATTTATCAATATACCGTGATTTGGTTAATAGAATCATCATTGTTTAAGAAGTAAAATTATTATTATTACAAGAACACTTTAATTTTATTGGCGTTAATAAGTTCGTCTTAGCTAAGAACTACATAGACGTTGCTATTGTTTATCAAAATTTATTCCAAGTTTATTTTATAGCCATTAATTTAAATTTAAAAAATCCAAACCGTATGGCAAACTTCAAATTCGACAGTTGAGAAATCTATTTTGGGAAAAATGTATTTATTTCGCAAAGGTGTTTACAATGAATTTAAATGGAGGTGGGTGGAAAATGGTTTACTTTAAACCGTGAAAATTAATGAAACTTTCAGTTTGTTTATTGGAAATGCTTTTGCTAATTACAAGAAGTTAATTTTAATTTGATTCTCGTCGTATCAAATAAATATTACGAAATACTTGAAATTGGTAATTCGAGTCGATCGAGTATCGATTGGTAAACATTTGATGAAATTAAGAAAGCTCTTCCGTTACAAAATTAATTAAAACCTAATCTTATCAAATTTTAATAACAGGAAATCCGTCAGCACTTTGACATAATATTTCCATAAGCCCGATTTACCAGTAAACTGGAGTTTATCCAAAAATTTTGATATTAGAGAGCATTAAACTATTTATAAGTAAAAAATGAGAAAAACTATTTTTAATAGTTTGTTAATATGGGCGTTCGTTGAAATATTATTTCAACCATAAATTTTCGAGACGTTAGGAAGTATTGAGTTTTATAATATAAAATTTTATACCACATAAATTAGAATTTGAATTATGCAGTTGTAAAAATAGTACATGTTTTGTATTTCCCCATAGCCGGTATCCAATATGCGGTGCGGGAAAAAAGAATAAATAAAACAGCAACAGGAATCACAATACTTCCTTTTGATTTCTTAATTGCTTTTAAATTCAAATGAAATCGCCCGCATCGTATTGGAGTTGTAAATGCACAATAACAATTCAACTTCCTGTATTTATTGCATCTTTTCAAATTAATCGAGCCTAATAGGATCTCAATTGCCTATTCAGTTGCGTAACTGCAATTGTGCTGCGACTGGTAAATGATGGAAGGCGCCAATCGAACTCAACTTTGTATTTTTTTACATATTCACAATAAGCCATAATTTATTAGTATTTGCACGTTGTATCTGATGTCCATTTTTGCCTTGCCCCACCATAAAAAAAGGCATACAAATGATATTATTAATTTATCATTGGTCTAGACATTTTTTTCCATCAGTCTTTCAACACTTTCGATTGAACTCACGAAGAAGTATTGTTATTGTTAACAGGCAAGTTTGAGTTGTAAAAATGACTGCCAGATTTGAGTGTCACCACCATCTGATACGTAAGTCGTACACACATGTGTTCTCTTTAATGACTGTTCATTCATGTTTTTTTGTTACGAAAATTTGGATATTGCTAATTCCTCAGAATTAAAATGACTCATTCTATAATAGAACGCATGATTTACGTTCGAAATTACGTAGATATTCTTTAAAATATATAAAATGACCTCTTATAAACAGGATGTGATGTTTTGTTGCAATTAAATGGGTCTTCTTGTTTGTATAGCTTTGGGGTGCAGTCGAAGGGTTTAATTTAATAAAAAAGAACCGCATCGCAACAATACGGTTTATTATACCGACAAAATCTAGGGACCATTAAAGAGACCATCTTCATTGTTGCGCGTGACATCCTGAGCACGTGCATCTTGCTTCCAGGAAAGGAAAAAGCGGAAGGCTTCCATTTCTTTAAGATGCATACTGATGTATGTACCTACAACATTAGAAACGTTAGAGTCAAACAACTTACTTGACCTGTGTTTACGATATACATACTGCTCCGAATGGCTCCGGTGTTGTATTCGAAATAATAATTTATTGAAAAATAGGTTTTAACAAAATTATTGTAAAATGATATTTTCTCTTTTCTTTATATTATTTGTATTCACGTGGCATCGAGGGTTCAGATTGAATATTTTTTCTACTGCATTGTATTAAAAGTAAATAGTAGTTGTGTGGTAACCTGGACTTCGGGGTTGGAAAATAGGCCCTCACGGTTTTGCTGAAAATCAGCGTTAACTTACCTTTCTTCCCTTTTGTACCTGGTTATCGTTGGTATCGCTGCCACCAAGTCTAGTTTAGGATGGACACGAGATAGACCAGCTCGTTTTGTTTGGTAACGTGAACTTACGGTAAAAAGGAGGGCGTAGGGAGAGAATAAACAAGATATTTACAACACCAAAATTAAACAATCAAAAATATTAAACTTAAATTTATTGAAAGTAAAGTAAAAATATATAGATTATTCAATGCAAAAGAATCTTAAATTTATGTTTAATTAAAGAAAGTAATAAAACAAAGGGGGCGCAACAATGATTATTTAACTATAGGTTAACAATTAAAATAATATAAAAAAAGATTTCATAAATAGATTTCTTACTCAAGTATTTGCAGCTCTTCTTGTGAGGATTTGTGAAATGTCACCATGTTTAATTAATTGCACAAATTGATTTTCTGTTTAAAATAAAAATATAATGAAATTTAAAAAAAAATACTAGACGAACTGATTTAAAAAAATATATATAAAATAATTAAATTGAAACACTTAATTTAAATTAATTTTAAATGACATTTTAACTGATTTAATTCACAATTTTAATTTTTACACATGGTTTCATAGTCGCGACCGTCTCGCGAAGACTTCTTATGAAGACTCCCCGTCGATAACTGACTGACTGACTGACTTTTTGAAACTTCTTGAAAATATATATATATTTTCTCTCAAGTTTTGTTCCCATGTACTTATAATATTATTTATTTCCAAGGGGTCGTGTGAATGTCCTACGTGATTAAGATGTTTTTTTTAAAATACTCCATCCTTAACTTTTATTTATTAGTTTAAAAGTAAACAAGAAATCTACTTATTTCCACTTATAAACAACTATTTTGGGGATTTATAACTAAGAAAATGCATTTAGGTCTTAGAGATAATTGCATACACTTGAGATTGAACTTAAAATTAAGAGGCTTAAGATTTAAAGTAACAAATATTTCTTATTTTTACAAATAATGGTAGTATTAAATATTAATTGATTTTCATTAGTAAAATTTACTTAACGGTAATTAGATGCATAAATAACTTAAATTATTGCAGTTTGATTAATTATGGTTCTTATATTAGAAATAATTTTTATTTAAAATATTCGTTCAATTAATTGAAATTACCTATTGCAACTTAGAGTTAATTTATATTTTGAATAGCAAATTTAACTAATGAATAAAATAATGTAAATTAAAAAAATATATTTGCAATTGTTGAGGGGCGAGTACTACATTACCCCCTGCAAAGAAAAAGAATGTGTATTTCCAAAAATACGCATTCCTTTTTTTCTTAATAGAAATAAATGCGCTTGCTTAAGTAAATATCATACATAGATTTTGGTTATTTTATTTCCAATTCTCAATTTAAAATATATAAAATAAAATAATAATAATAATAGAAGCTTTAAAAAAAAATGAGAAAACATGAATGTAATATGGTATAATGTAATATAATATGGTTAAGTCAGTTGTCGTCCAGCAATCTATACAGAATTAAAATAAAATAGGTATAGTAAAAAAAATAAAGAAAATTATAAACTATCAATCAAATAAGCTCGTATGTACGTATTCTTGGACGCTATGGAAATATAATTAAATAAAATTACTTGAGATTAAATTATATAATAATATGCTAACAAAAGAAAACTTATAATAATTGGCTTAATTAATAAAAAGAAATATCTTATAAAATAATAAATTTTAAGTATTAATTAATATTAACCTTTATGATTGTTTAATTATCTCTGGAATGAGTGATTTTATGGTAATTTTTTTTTTTTTTTTTTTTTTTTTTTTTTTAACTAGCGAGTCTTTGACTTACTGTTCACTGTCGCGCGCGAAATTCGACGTAGTTCATAATAATAAATTTTGCACAGTCTATTATGTTTTCGTAAATTGTTTTGCACTATCGATTTTAATGTTTGTGAGATTTACCGAGCAGATTCACTATGTTCCTCTTTTGTTTTATTTCGTTTTGAAGAAGAAGATCCATTTATCCATCCATCCATCGATGATGTCATCTGATTTTGTACGAAGTGTAACATTTACTGCCACAAGGGGGTAGGAATAGGAGGTTGATAAACATTTTTTTTGTTCCATTAACATATTTCAGTAATTAAAATTATTTTAAAATTAAATAATTCTTGTTTTGTAAATTTAAGCTCGTTATCATTATTGTACTAGATTGATTGGCTTATTTGTTTATTTAATTTTAATTAAAATTTACTAAATTAAATGTTTTCCACATTTGCAGTAAAATTTGGAAGGTTTGTAATTGAAAAGTTTTGACGATTGTGCTGACGATGACGTTAGTACGTCTATCCTTCAAAAGAAAATTTATTGTTGATGAACCAGTTACCATTTCCATGTTAATCGACATTTTCCATTTTTAATTTGTAAGTCGATCGCCACTTTATGCTTGTGTTGATAAGTTAGGTTGTCGCTGGGTGTTGAATTTTTTTTTGAATTATTCATTTAAGAACATTTATTATTAAATGCTGTATATAATAATTCCGATTATTTATTATTATTACACGAACTGGAAGAACATTGTTTTAGAACACTTGAAATATCTTTGCGAAAGTCCTTTCGTTTAATTTGAGTCTTTTGTCTTTGCGTAAAATTTCCCGAACCTTTTCGTAAGTCACTATATTATTGTCGCGCAATTGTTCGTACTATTTAGTTTCCGATTTTTCTTCACTGTTAAGGTTTTGTTGTTAACTCACTAGTTAAAACAGTTACATACATACAAAAATAAAATATGACATCATAATAATAAAATACTATATAAAATAAAATAAACCAATATAAGAAAAATGATACAAAAAAAGTTTACCTAAAGAAGAAAATATGTGTATGTTCTTAAAATTAGATTACATAATTAATAAAAATTTTTTTTTTGCCTTACTAAAATACTAAATCAAATGAAATAATTTGTAGATAAGAATAAATTGTTTAATTTAATTTAAGAGTTTGCAACACTCTTATAACCGTGTTCTGCTTTGTACAAAATGTAAAACAGAAAATGGTTTTGTTTTTTTTTTGTAGTACTTAGTGATCAAGTACTTGCTAAGAAAACATTTTCTTAAATTTCATAAATTATTGTATTAAAATTAATTTGATTAAATTGCTAATTGATCAATCTTAAAGTTATGAATGAATTTATTAAAGTTAATAACAAGTTAAATTAACTCTGTTCAGATTCAAATAAAAAAAATTATTTAAATGATTTATTCTACAAAATTAATTCTTAATATGTTAATAAATAAAACAAAAGTTAAAAAAAATTATATAGGTACTACACAACTGTATAAGCTTTTAAACTAGTCTGAGTTTGAAAAGAATAGCTTTATTAAATTGTTTTTTTTTTTAGTTAATTGAAGAACGCAAGTGTTCTAATAATATCGACTTTATTTTAACTATTTGAATAAAATTTATTTTGAATTAAGGTTGAATAATTAATTAATTTAACTTAGGTATAAAGTACGATTCAATTTATTTAAACAATTTTTTTTTTTTTTTTTTTAATACTTACTTCTATATTTATTTTCAAAATATATTTGATTTACTGTATAAAGTGTGCATTAATTTATTGTTTATTTAATTACGTTCTGTAATTTACAATAGTTTAGATTAAATTAAATTAATTTTTTTTTTGAATTTTTTTTTTGCATTAACTTTGGTTTAATTGAAATTTATTTGTTGCGAATTAATCGATTGTTTTAATTAATTGCTTTTCAGATTTATATTTGTATAAAGTATACGAAATAATCGAATTTTCTTAATTTATTTTTAAATTCTACATTTTGAATTGAATAAGTTAATAAATATAATAAGGGGCGCAAAATATTAAGTTTTGTTCTGTTTAATTGCAAAATATATTGTTCTGATTTGATTTTAATTTTAATTAAATTACATCGAATATCTAACTGATTTTATTTAATTAATTTGTTAAATTAAATTTGTTTTATATCACCATAAATGAAAACTTACAAATTTGGGTAGTTAATTAATGAAGATATTTGAAAAATGTGAACAATATGAATATATCTAAAAAAAATATGCAGGGATTGAAAATTTCATTAAGCTATAAATTAAATTTGTTTACTATTAGACTCAATTAATAAGTTATGATAATTAATATGAATTAATTGATTTGGATCAGTAATTGAAAATTTATTTGAATTAGTTTAATTTAAATTCCACTAATAACTAATTAACTTTCAAGTGCAGTATGATTGCAATTTGTTTTTGTAAAAAAAAAATTAGGTATACAAGAGTAATTAAGAAAAATAATTAAGATTTTACATAATCGGGGGTTGAAAATATTTTTATTTTTGCAGTTATATTAAAAAGAAAAGCTTAAAGTGTTTTAAAAATAAATTTTTAATTTAATTGGGTTTTGATTAATGTTAATAATAAAAAAACAATTCATGTATTAAGTTATTTTAGTTAAATTGTAATCATAATCATTATTGTTTCAGTTGAATTTGAATGAATTTTATTAGTATGTTAAACTGTATAAATTTTTAAGGTATAATTTAAGAAAGAAAATAAGTATGTTCGGCAAAAATATCTTCTTTATCTTTAAAAGGAATCCCATATGGTTCTTTCTCAAGTACTCGGCAAAAACAACATAATTTCTAAAGAGGGGTACGATATTTAAATTTTAAGTATCTGAAATTAATCTTCTTTGCTATTGAGTTTGAATAATTTGCTTGCATTGTTAAATAATTCGTAATATTAATGAAATCAATATTTCTATTTCACAACTAAAAAAAAACGGTTTTGGGTAATCAAAAAAAAATGTACATATTCCTGTGGAGTTAATTAAATTTTTTTTTTTTTTTGATTAATTTGAACATAATTTGTGAGTTGATAAGTGAGTTGGACTTTTAATTGAAGTCTATTATTGTGGAAGTACTAAATTTGTTTAAAGATTGAAATTATTGACCATTGTTATGTTATTATGATTACTAACTGGGTTTTTCATGATTACATTTTCGCTAAGTTTACTATTATCTTTTTTTTTTTTTTATAATCAATAAGATTTTTTTTTTTGAAGCAAAATATTTTTTTGTTTAAATTTGAATCTAAAACGTTCATAATTTCTAAACCAACTGCGTATAACTACATTCCTAACAGCTAATAAGGTACTTATAAAAACTTGATTACCTATTCCTTCGATTACATTTTTACTTTTAAAAATATTCTTTTGATAAATGATTAATGGATTTTTGATTTTATTATTTCCGATTGTAAATTCAATTTTAGCAATCATCATTGATTCGAGTTTATTATCTTTATTATTATTATTATTTATTTTTGGTAACACTTCGCTATTTACGTTTACAATTTGCTTGTACTTGGACGGAAAAGTGTCCAAAAAGAAATTTGCATTTTCTATTTTCTTAATATTTAAATCTTTATTCGCGTTTCTACTTATCATAATACCTGATTTACTTAATTGTTTATTACCACTTATAGGTTTATGCTTTTTTGCATCATTAAAAATTTTTCTATCGAATTTCTCATAATATTTATTGCTTATCAATTTAATAATATCATTTCCTTGCTCGCTTTTTATTATGCCTAAACTTTTATTTTCATCTTTGCTAATATTTTGATCATTACTTAAATTACTACTAATGCTAATAAAGAGAACAATTTTACTATTTGCCTTGCGAATATCTTGGTCGAATTCATGTGCACTAAATTCTTCTTTGATTTTTCTTTCGGCGGATTTAAATGAATTTGCAGTTCGTCGACTGGCTATTGTCGCAGTTTGCAATATACCTTCAATCCTTTCGTTTTCCATTGAGTTTGTACAGTGATCGTCGGAGAAGTTTGTGAGCCCTAGAGATTTACTTTCCTTGGTCATGCTGTTATCCTCAACTTTAGGAAAATTTTTAACGTTATTTTGATCAATTTGGCTATAGTTTTGACATGTTATGAGATTAGATCTTAATTCGCAGTTTCCTTCTAATTCAGTGGAACTAGGTCGCGATTGTTTAAGTCTTTCTACTAACCATTCGTCTTGCGGAGCCTCTTTTGTGTCGTTAACGTCGTATTCCTCAACGAGTGCCATTGTTCCTTTGCGTTTATCGGCCGTTTCAATTTCATATTTACTTATATTTACCTTACAATTATTTACTTTTACATATTCATTTTTGTTTATAATATTTTTGATAACAATCTCTTCGTTTTTCCTATCTTCGCGAATTATACTACCGTATCCATTAATCATTTTCATTTTTGATTCTGAGTCGTCATTTTCATAGATTTGTAGAGCGATTTTATTGTTAGTTAGTTTATCTTTTACATTTTTGTTATTATCCGCAATTAAATTTATAGCGGTATCTTCTTTATTTTGGTTAATAACTATTTCACTTGATTTAACCCTAATTTCAGCATTTTCTATTTCCTGTTCGCCAATATCCGGGGTATTTTTATTAATTGTTTGGTTAATTTTTTTAAGGTAATAATTAGTGAGTGCATCGCGTTCTCTTAATAGCTGCTCGCGAATTAATTCATATTGATATTCTTTTAACATTTCGTCATCATTTTGATTATTTTGTTCATACCTTCGATGATAATTTTGATTATAATTTAAATTAGGGCATTCCATATTGTTTTTACTAGAGCGCTTACGATTAAAATTACATTCATAAAAATTATTTTTCAGAAAATTTTGCGAGTTAAAATTTGAATTATTTCGACAATTAATGTGATTAATTTGATTATGATGATAATTATGTTGATTTGAGTTGTGTTTTTGAAAATTTTGGCTACTACAATTTAAATTGCGTTGATACTTAAAATTATAATAGTAGTGTTTATTTTGTTGGTGGGACAACTGATTTATTGAAATTTGAATATTATTTGAAAAATGTGCAACGAATTTTTCTTTAAATTTTTGATAATCAATTTGATCTAATTCTGGATTTGAGTAGAAAAATTCAAGAGCGTAACCACTTAATTTGTATTTAATTACGTTTAAAATAGTTGATTCTTCCCAATTTTTGATTTTTGCAATTTTCTCAATTTTTTTGAAATACAATAAAATATTCGTCTTGCCGTTATACGTTTCAATACTATTTAAGATCATACTTGTTGTCATAAACGGTAATTGCATTTGTGGTAAGTTAAATTGACATTCTTTGTTTAAAAACGAACTTCCATTTTTGCTTGTATTAGTATATTGTTGCATTTTGAATTTAATATATCTATTTTTTTAACAAATATCGAAGTTGCTAATAAGAAAAATTAAATAATGGTTACTGATTTTAATTTAAGTAAAATGAATAAGTTCATTTAATTTGAATAAAATTGATAATAAGTTTCAAATCAACATTAATGAAAAGTTATGTAATTTGTATTAAATTAAAGGCTAAATGTAAAGAAAAGGTAATTTGAAGTTATTGTTTTTAGAATTCTCGAATACAACAGATTCTATAAAAGTAACTCAATAAAATTATTGAATAAAACTGATTAAAAATTATTTGGTTTTATAGCAAAAAAAAAGAGATCTGACTAAAATTAGATTTAACATAGTGAAAAATAATATTGATTTAGGTGTTGCAATTTTCTTGTTTATTTCTTAGTGGACTTCTGAAAAAGTCCTGGTTTTACCGAAAAATCCCACCGCTGCCACCATTGTGGTAACCTGGACTTCGGGGTTGGAAAATAGGCCCTCACGGTTTTGCTGAAAATCAGCGTTAACTTACCTTTCTTCCCTTTTGTACCTGGTTATCGTTGGTATCGCTGCCACCAAGTCTAGTTTAGGATGGACACGAGATAGACCAGCTCGTTTTGTTTGGTAACGTGAACTTACGGTAAAAAGGAGGGCGTAGGGAGAGAATAAACAAGATATTTACAACACCAAAATTAAACAATCAAAAATATTAAACTTAAATTTATTGAAAGTAAAGTAAAAATATATAGATTATTCAATGCAAAAGAATCTTAAATTTATGTTTAATTAAAGAAAGTAATAAAACAAAGGGGGCGCAACAATGATTATTTAACTATAGGTTAACAATTAAAATAATATAAAAAAAGATTTCATAAATAGATTTCTTACTCAAGTATTTGCAGCTCTTCTTGTGAGGATTTGTGAAATGTCACCATGTTTAATTAATTGCACAAATTGATTTTCTGTTTAAAATAAAAATATAATGAAATTTAAAAAAAAATACTAGACGAACTGATTTAAAAAAATATATATAAAATAATTAAATTGAAACACTTAATTTAAATTAATTTTAAATGACATTTTAACTGATTTAATTCACAATTTTAATTTTTACACATGGTTTCATAGTCGCGACCGTCTCGCGAAGACTTCTTATGAAGACTCCCCGTCGATAACTGACTGACTGACTGACTTTTTGAAACTTCTTGAAAATATATATATATTTTCTCTCAAGTTTTGTTCCCATGTACTTATAATATTATTTATTTCCAAGGGGTCGTGTGAATGTCCTACGTGATTAAGATGTTTTTTTTAAAATACTCCATCCTTAACTTTTATTTATTAGTTTAAAAGTAAACAAGAAATCTACTTATTTCCACTTATAAACAACTATTTTGGGGATTTATAACTAAGAAAATGCATTTAGGTCTTAGAGATAATTGCATACACTTGAGATTGAACTTAAAATTAAGAGGCTTAAGATTTAAAGTAACAAATATTTCTTATTTTTACAAATAATGGTAGTATTAAATATTAATTGATTTTCATTAGTAAAATTTACTTAACGGTAATTAGATGCATAAATAACTTAAATTATTGCAGTTTGATTAATTATGGTTCTTATATTAGAAATAATTTTTATTTAAAATATTCGTTCAATTAATTGAAATTACCTATTGCAACTTAGAGTTAATTTATATTTTGAATAGCAAATTTAACTAATGAATAAAATAATGTAAATTAAAAAAATATATTTGCAATTGTTGAGGGGCGAGTACTACAGTTGTATTACTTCGAATGAATATTTAATATTATATTTAAATTAATATTCCTTTCTCGAATAAAACGGCTATAAATTTTATTTCATTATTCAATCTGATTTTAGCAAAACTTGCCAAAGTTTTCTTTTCAAGATTTCAAAATTAAAACCCGATTAAATAATATATTGGTTTGGTTCAGATACTTAACCTATATAATATCTTAAGAAACCAAAACTTTTTTGATTAATTGGGTAGGGGCATTAAATTAATGTTTTATTCATAAAGTGAAAATTACAACTATTTAATATAAACCAACTCAATTTATTCTGCTGGATCTAACACAATACACAAAATAAATAACATTTCGTTGGGATGCCAAAAAGTTGTAGGTCAAGGAGGTACTTCTAACTTGCTTTTGCAGCTGATTTTTGTTGATTATCAGATTCAAAAATACATCAAGTCGATTTTCATTTTATGCTTATATAATCAAAATATTATCTGCTTATTTAAAATTGCTAATTTTAATTTTCATACTTGAAAGAGTATTTCATACAATTTCATTTACCCCCCCCCCTCCCCGGTGCGTGCTTGATATGTTCTGTTGTCAAAAGCTTTCTAGTTTAACGACATTGGCGGGGTCTAATCAACCCAAACGACGATAAGGGAGGTATGGGTCCTAGACCTGCTACTCCGTAATGCCCTGAATACTTAGCTTGGCTTGGTTTGGCAAGTTTTCAAGGAGGCAGCACAGGCCGGAAAATTTGCGGCTGGAGTCGCCACTGTCAGCCAACAGAAGGAAAACGAGAATTGCGACAACGATCATAATCTTGATACATCACAGCCAAATGGATGATTCGAAGTATGAACCCTGTAAGAACACCTATATCGTCGAAAGACAGGGCAAGAGATAAACGGTAGCGCGATGGTACTAAAAAATCTTAGTTCTCAATTTGTACGTCACTACGGTAGTTGTTACTTCTAGAAATTTATGTAAAAGCAGAGTTTTAAATTATTTATAGAATGAACCATAAGTTAAAGTAAATTTATTTATTTATTTAATAATACATATCAATCAGCAGAGCTGGTATATATGATGAAGGAATCAGTTTACTTGTTGAAAACATCTCTATAATACCGCAAAATTCGATTAGAATTATAATATGATAAATTTTTAGAAGACAAGGTTTTATAAGGCAGGAATCTCTGTTTTTAAATAAAATTCGGTTATTATACCCGAAATAAACTATTTACGCAGGTTATACGCACTGTTAATAGATTGTAGTTAAGTCCTGCCCGTTCAGGGCCTATTTTACCACTAGGCGTATTTGGCACGTGCCTAGGGCCCAATGACTGGTGGGGCCCGAAAAGAGAGAGCACAAAATCGTAAAATAAAAATCAAATACTGATAAAATAACCAAAAAATTGGGAATAGATTAAAATTCTATTTTTGATTGTGGGATGTCCTGAGCGTAAACCATACTATTCGTTAGGATCAGGGCTAGCGCTAGGCACTAGAGAAACCAGGCAACTGCCTAGGGCGCAAACCAGATCAAGATGCAAAAATTAAAAAAAACTTATTATAGTAACTTTTGCCGCTAAACTGCCAGATGTTTTTTTCTGATGCATGGAGATCGTAGAATACTCTTAGCAAACAAGAAGAAAAAGTGCACTGGGGGGTATGGATACCCCCCAGACCCCCCGGATTGCCACAAAACAGTTTTATAGTAGCAGCTGAACTAAATCTCAACAAAGCTTTACTACCAAATTTAGAAGTTTTAACAATTAATTATCTAGTTTGCTATAGAATTTTCTAAAATCTGTTTTAAAAATTCGATTAGTTTCAGTTTAGCTGCTATTACAAAACTGGTTTAGACACAAAATGTAAGTGGTCATCCGGGGGGTCTGACAGCCCCCATCGCATCTTTTGTTTTTTATTCGCGCATCCGAATTAAGGTATTATTTTTAGTAACAAATATTAACCCAAACCCAAAAACTGGGCCTTCGATGCTATTAGTTATACTTGAATATACGGGGCCCGAAAATTTGCTAAAGCCTTTTGTTGTGTTCAAGAATAGTTGTTTTTTCTATGAAAAATTGAAATTTAAATAGCGATTATTTCTTAAATTAATAGTTTATCATCGCTTTAGTTTAGTGTAATCTAACATAATCCGTTGCATTTCTTCAAAAATTAAAGTAAAAACTTTGAATTTTGTTGGGGGAACCCCCGAGGAACTCCAAATGTTTAGGCTCTGTCAGACCTACTATATTATATAAATGTCAAAGTATTGACTGACTCATTAATTCACTCACCAACGCCCAGCTGAAATTTCTACTGCGATCTAGGAATACAAAAATTGAATAGGCAGTTATCAGGGGTGAATAATAAAACTCTTTGCCAATACCTTGGTGGATTTTTCAAAATTTCATCCTGAAAGGTTAAAAAAAAATTTTTCAGACCTCATACAAAGTTTTAAATTTTATAAAAATGGGTTAACAAATTATTGAAATTGAAAAAAAAATACTGATAGCTATTCGCGATTTACATTAAGTGTACGCAACCACGCGGAAAGATATTAAGTTAATTCAATACATTCCATATAGTTGGTGTAGAAAGTTTTGTTTATAACTTTTGTTATATAATATGTTTTGTTGATTTTGTGAATTATCGTTTCACCGCGGTTTTAAGATAAAACAAACGCAAAACAACATCAAGTGTACGTAACAAAACCGCCATGTTGACATTTGGTAGCGTCACGAGCGCCACCTATGGTAAGGTAAATCGCAAATATTGGAAACACTAAAATGAAAATTAAAAAGAATACAAAAATGTAATATATGATATGTTATGTCAATGAAGAGCAAAACGATTCTATTTAATGGTTTACAAATTTTTTGATTTTCAAACCGGGGGCTCTGGGGGGTATGGAATACCCTCCAGTGCACCAGTCAATTGTATTCAAAAGAGAAACATATACGCCACTAATTGAAACAATAACAATTCAAATGATCCTGTATTCAGAATTCAGATTGAATGTTCATTTTGAATGAAAGTCTAAAGCATAGAAGGCACAACATACTTTTTAGATTTTTTATCTCTTCAACAGAAATGTTACGATTTCTAACAAATTTAAAGGCAAACTAGGTGTCACGTTATTCCGGCTCACAAGTTTTTATAGTTATCGCAAAAATTATTGTAGAATTTGTGGTAACAGGGCTTATTTTACCATTAGACGCATTAGGCACGTGCCAACGGCCAGAGGGGCCATTAAGGCGAACTATAAATGTATTTCGTTCTGAAAGAGAGAAACAGAATCTTATCTAATAAAACCAATCACGGAAGATGAATACAAAGTGAGGGGGGGAACTGTTGGGGAAATCTGGTGTACAAGTGTAAGGAAATCTGTGAAAATCTTGGAAAAACCTCGTAGAAAGAAATTTAGTATACCCTCGGATCATAGGTTTTCAAATCTTGTAAACCTAGTCGCGACCAACCATAAATCGACTCAATTTTGGAAACCCCGTCGTAGATTTCTAATCTAATGTTTTACAATGACCAGATGGGTCCAGAGAAAAGAGAACAAAAAATCGTAAATTAAAAATTAAATACTGATAAAATAACCCAAAAATTGGGCTTTCAATGCTATTAGATTCACTCGAATAGAAGGTGCCCGAAAATCTGCTAGAGCCTAGGGCCCAACTCAGTTAAAAATAGACTCTGCACGGTAAGCCGTTTACCTGCCGTCCTATATAAGTATCGATGTAGGCGTTTGGCTGAAAATCATACTGTAGAATGCTACCTTGTCAATTGGAGCATCTTCCGTCTAACCATCGCTAGCAGGCCATGGCGAATCCGAACCACGGAGGAGGCTTGTGCAAACACGCGCGCCTCTTCAACTGTGTTTTCCACACAACAGGCGTGCACCGGGTCGACTCATTTATGCTGCCTCCCTGATGACATGATGACAAGAGTCGGTATTTTGCCCATTCTGTTGACGGTATGTGTGCTTGAAGTAAATATGTTAGGTCCAGAAATGTGTTTTAGTAGACGGAGCCGGTCGTAGTTGTCTTTTAGCCGTGCAACTGCTAATACCGTGTCATAAATTTATTTTAAACTGAATTATGTTAATTATAGTCACAATTATGCCAAACACATTTTGGTATAACGCCAATGAAAATATTATTTATTTTTAAAACAAAAATGAAATTAATTTTTTTAAATATTTAAATCTCGTCAATTTCCTTTTGCATCGTTAACATCAAATTCGGAAAGCTCGCTTTACGATCGGATTTTTAGCTAATTAGTTGACATTGTCCCATCATTAAATATTATGTTATCGTTATTATTTTCAATTATATTTAATGTTCTATATATTAAATTTTCTGACTGTTGGAAATAATATTTCTAAAAATCGATAGGTAGCGTTGGATAAATGTGAAATTTCTGAATGAGTTACAACTTCCAGCTAACTACAGTTAGTTGGTAAATTGAGTTTTGGAAATGCAGTAACTTGGAAATTATGAACCGATTAAATTACAAGTAAATCGTTTGTGCATCACTTGGTGTTCGTAGATGGATAGATATATTTTTCGACTTTCCCCTAAGTAAATCGTTTAAGATAAATGGGACGCATTACGAAATGAAGATTTAACAATTCAAAAAAATGTTTGATGCAATATATTGTTTGGAACATTCTCTTTCTTAAAATAGCTGCCTACTTGTTTTCGAAGTTTTCATTTTATAATAGGAACACGTATTTCCGCCTACGATTATTGAAATTTTACCCTTCTATTAAACTTAGCTCACCATAATAATTCTTTCGATTAATAACGTTGTCTAAAAATAACGGCTAAAACGGTAAACAGTATTAAATAAAATGGTGGGTGACAGTTTCAGCAATTATATGCATGCCAGTTTCTAATAGTTATGAACCAAAAATAGCAATGAACGTTGTTGGGATTAATATGCATATGGAACGTGTTCATCAAACAATTTCCAAGATTATCTAATATTATCGTTGCCACTCAAAAGTTGGATTTCGATTCAAGTTTATAAAGTCTTGTGTGTTATGGTTTCTACCGGACGTAAGGTTATTGATTATGATTACAAGCATACAAGCCAAAGCCAATGCACCAAGAGCTTCAAGTACCTTTATAGTTATTTGTGTATTTCAGCCCATCAACGTCAAGTGCACAGTCAACGTTTATTGCCTTCGAATAAGACCAAATCTGTTTTTCTTTGTAGCTTCAATCTTCCAAGTGTCCAAAATCTAATGCAAAAGGGACATGTGGTTGTAAATTCCTATTGAGGGTATACGACAGGTCAAACGTAGGGATTTTATACTGACTTTTGGGTCCACATCTGGATGCCATTTAAAATAATATTCGTGTTTATTTCCAATTGACTCCTGACGACAAAGTCTCGTATAGCATTTTTATTTAGCACAGTTAAGGGTGAATCTTTTATTTGTAAAATTAATTAGCCTGAAAAAAAAACGAATGTTTAATTTCAAGTTTTGATTTGATAATTGCAATTAGGTTAATTAACTAATTTTAAATTGTGCTTTCAGTTGCTTATATTACCGAGCATCTGCTAAAACATGAAAATGAGCATAATAAATCATGAAAGTCGTGCGATGATGGTTTATGTAAAATTTTACAACTAACTTTTACGAAACGAAGAATGTTTATTTTCAAGATTTTATAATAGTGATCGGCCATAATAAAAAAATTATATGCAACGTAGGGTGTATGAACTTGAATGTATCAAAATATTCATTTTACTTCCGCAATATTTGATCCATAACATAACTTCCTGTATTATTTTATAATCTACTATAAAAAAAATTAATTTTCGGTGAGTTTGAAATGATTTAATTCCTTAGTCCAGTCAACGAAGACCAAAAAAGGTCGAATAGGGGAAATAATTCGTGTAGTCGCAAATTTTTTTACATTGGTAGAAAAGAGTGTCATGAACAGCATACTAAAAGTCCTGACCGGAGGGGGGTAAGCGTTAGGGAGGGGAAGGGGTTCAACGTCACGTTTTCTAGTTTTTCTTGAATAACTCAAAAATCGCGACTTTTAGCAAAAAAGTGTTCATATACAAAATTAAACTACATAAAATTTCCTACAAAAATGGTTTTATTTATTTTTCTTCTAGAGTGAATAGTTAGCGATATAAAGGGGGTGGAAACATCATGGATTATTAAAGATGGTATTTTAATTCTAATACATAAAATCCCAGCATGCTGCTGCTGCTCCTGCTACAGCGTGTCACACAAAAAGAAACACTCCGATTGGTCGATTTTTTTACCAACCTAAAAATATATTAAATTAAGACCAAGAAAATTAATGCAAACCGGGAAATTTAACCTTCGGCTAGAAAATATTAAGACTGACAGAGCATATTTATTTAGAAAATGAAACCAAAATAAACATTTCAAGTCAATTTGTGGTACTTAGCATGTATTTATGGTTAAATTTAAAAAATAAAAATAATATAATTATGTAGAAATTCAGTAATTAAAAAAATTAAAAAAAGACTTAATTATATTACATAACAGATCTGGATTAAAAATATTTGAAATTATGAAAAATTCATAAAACGATATAACGTTATTTCACGGTTATTTCCGATCTTCGGTCGTATATAATGAATAAATATTTATTTTAATTTATTTAATTACCTTACTGCTTACGGAGTTTAGCAGCAACTTTCTGTGTTACTTTAAAAGCTAATTATAAAAATAATATTAAAATATAAAATCAAAATTGTAAACCGGGGGGTCTGGGGGGAGTGGAACACCCTCCAGTACATTTGCAGGATTTCCACTCTTTTAGAATACTTGGAGAAGATAGGGAATTTATAATTTTACAAATTTCTCCAGGAAAACTCGTTTTTTTTTCTGACGAAATTTGTATAGTTATTCCCTCTTTTGTAGGTAATCTAGAAGAGTAGGAATTTTATTATATGTACTGGAGGGTGTTCCACATCCTCAGAACCACCGGTTTACAATTTTGACTTCAGTGTTACTTTGATAGTTAATTGTAAAAATATAAAGTCAAAATTGTAAAGCGGGGGGTCTGGGGGGTGTGGAACACCCTCCAGTACATATCGCAGGATTTCCTCTCTTTTAGAATACTTGGAGAAGTTAGCCGAATGTTTTAATTTCACTCACTTTTGTTCAGAAACAAAAAATTTTCCAGCTTCTTCTGACGAAATTTGTATAGTTATTCCCTCTTTTGGAGGTATTCTGGAAGAGTGGGAATTTTATTGTATGTACTGGAGGGCCCCGGTTTACAATTTTGATTTTGATTATTTTGGGTTCATTTTCTAAATAAATATGCTAATATATAAAGGTTAAATTTCCCGGTTTGCATTAATTTTCTTGGTCTTAATTTAATATATTTTTAGGTTGGTAAAAAAATCGACCAATCGGAGTGTTTCTTTTTGTGTGACACGCTGTAGCAGGAGCAGCAGCAGCGTGCTGGGATTTTATGTATTAGATTAAAATACCATCTTTAATAATCCATGATGTTTCTACCTCCTTTATATCGCTAACTATTCACTCTAGAAGAAAAATGAATAAAACCATTTTTGTAGGAAATTTTATGTAGTTTAATTTTGTATATGAACACTTTTTTGCTAAAAGTCGCGATTTTCAAGTTATTCAAGAAAAACTAGAAAACGTGACGTTGAACCCCTTCCCCACCCTAACGCTTACCTCCCACCGGTCAGGACTTTTAGTATGTTGTTCATGAGACTCTTTTCTACACTGAAAAAAATGGTTTATCATTTTTCATCATATTGATGAAAAATTCATCATTTTTACACCCATGACAAAATTCATCATATTGATGAAGAAATTCATAAATACATTGATTTTGTTCATAAATACTATGAATTTTTCATTAATATGATGAATTTTTTTCATAGGTGTAAAAATGATGAATTTTTCATCAATATGATAAACCATTTTTTTCAGTGTACCAATGTACAAAAATTTGCGACTACACAATTATTTCCCGTATTTTTCATTAATTGACCGGACTATCTCATTTATATTCTTATTCTATAAAAGTTCCTCTTTCTTTTCACAAATAATATTTTTTTCTAAATTATATTTTATCAAGTTTATTCAGGAGCATCCGACTGTACGTTTACAAAAAATCGTTCGTTCCTATTTTGGAGAGAAAAATAAAAAAAGTTTTAACACTTAATTTGAATATTTTTACCTTTGAACGTTTCCGTTTCAAAAAAGTTAAAATTGAACGTTTTTAGTAACGGCTTATGTAGACAATATTTGACAGGAAGAAGCGCGTCGTGACGCTAAGTTTCACAGTTTCCGGCGTTACAAATATATTTAAATTAGTATTTTAGTTTTCTTTAAAAACCTTAAATTTTCTCAAATCGAGGATATCTGGTAATTTATTTGCCATTTTTAAATTTGTGTAGGTAGGCAGTTACATCTCACTTTTAAGCTTCAACCAATTACCGACATATTTACAACGCTAATTTAAATCAATAATACGTACGGTGATGTAGGTTTCATTTAATGGAGTGCTAGCTAACATATGAGTTAATTAAATATTGAATAGCTTTCTGGAATGTTAATTTAATTTCAGACAGTCACATTTTCTCAAATACGAAAATTTCGTGTTTATTTTGTGTATACTATTTTGCACTGGGAAATTAATTTTTGTTCAAGTACAGATGCTTCGGAAGGGTTTAGTTTAATTTAAAATGTTCGTTTAAATGCACTGGTGAAAAGCTTTTGAATTTTACTTGACCGTAAACTAGGTCGCAAGTTTTCAATCGATTTCAGAAAATGCTTGGTTGACCAACGAGATCCAGCAACACATGCTGTACATCATGTAGATTTTGTAAACTACCTCAAACTAAATTAATAATTAATGAGTTTAATTATATTTATCAATCAATCACGAAGCCTTTACCAAATTATTCATTATCAAAATTAGCTAAATTCCTCTAACTGGTTATCAGAAAAGCCACACGAGAGCGGGAAGCTTCCAGATGCTCCAAGAAAATAAATCAAATTTTCTTTGGCAAACGAAAATTCTGTTACCTGCGACTTTCATTTCAAAACTGTTTAGACATATTTTCTAAAAATATTAATTACTAATAAATATTCCGTGGTACCGGATGTTACTAACTTAATATTTAATAAAACGAAATTCTGTTTATACGAGTATACTACCTAGTGAAAATAATTAATATTTAAGTAAATGCTTCTATTTCCATCGCTCTGATTTTAGTAAATGGCCACCTATAAACGAAAATTTTATTCTTATTTATTTTGTGTTTTAAATTTTATCTGTTACCGAATTAACTTGTTTGTTTTATAAAATGCCATAGTAAAGTTTTAAAATTGACATTTCGCATTCTATTTATTTTTTTCAAATTAAATAGTCTAATTTTTAGCTGCCACTGTCGTTCAGACTATAATATAAATTTTAAAAAATTTTGAAATTAAAAAAAATATATTATTTTGATTCAAATTATAATAATTCGATCCGCAATCGCGTAAACCTTACTGCTGAGTCTGTTTTTAACTGAGTTGAGCCCTAGGCTCTAGGAGATATTCGAGTGTAACTAATAGCATCTAAATCCCAATTTTTGGGTTATTTTATAAGTATTTAATTTACGATTTTCTGTTCTCATTCTTCTTAAGGCCATTGGGCCTTAAGCCCGCACCTAATTGTAAAATAGGCCCTGCCATTTTAGATAAGAAATTGAGTCGATTTTTGGTGGGTCACGACCAGGTTTACAATGTTTGAAAACCTATGATCCGAGGGGCAAGTCACAAGGCAGATTTTTGTATACCAAATTTCTTTCAACGAGGTTTTTCCGAGATTTCCTTACACTTGCACACTAGATTTCCTCAACAGTTCCCCCCTCACTTTGTATTCATCTTCCGTGATTGGTTTTATTAGATAAGATTCTGTTTCCCTCTTTCAGAACAAAATACATTTATAGTAAGCATCAGTACGCACTGAAGCAACTGAAGCGCCCCCCTTTCAAAGCACTAATGTTCCATATCCCCTGAACAATTTGGTTCTGAAAGAGTGAGAGTTCTTAATTTAATCAAATTAATCAAAAAATATGGCTATAAACTTTTTGTTACTGAAACCGGAGGGTTTTCAGTTATTCAGTACATCAGTTATTTACTAACTCAATAACTTGATAATGGAATACAATTTTAACTCAATTTCTGCCGCCCAGACCCCCAGGTTTCAGAAACGGAAAATTTGTTCGCATATTTTTGGATTAATTTTATTAAAAATGAAGCTTTTACACTTTCAGAACTAAATACTATACAGCCTTGGCCAAAAGTATTAGGTCACTTTTAAAATGTCGTTATTATGGAAAGAGTTAAATATTTTCTGAAAACAACTATGGTACTGTGACATTCCTGTGAGTGTCCTGTGCGATTTGATGCAGGATGCTCTAGGAATCTTAGAGAAATGGTGCACGGAGCAATCTTTCTCGGTCAATCCGACTAAGACGGAGCTTGTTCTGTTCACTAGAAAAAGGAAGCTAAGGGACTTGAAAATGCCTGGCCTAAAAGGAACCCCTCTTAAACTGGCATCCGAGGTCAAGTATCTGGGAATTATACTGGACAGGAAGCTAAATTGGTGCAAACATATCACCTCTAAAATAAACAGAGCTGGCATGGCTTTTTGGCAGTGTCGAAGAGCAATGGGAAGATCGTGGGGGTTTTCCCCGAAGATTGCCCTCTGGCTCTACACTGCCATAATAAGACCAATGCTATGTTATGGTGCACTAGTCTGGTGGCCCAGGACCAAACTGGTAACAACAGCGTCCTCTCTATATCGGCTGCAGAGATCGGTCTGCTTGGCTGTAACGGGAGTGATGCGAACGACACTGACTGTAGCCTTTCTATATGGAGGAGCAGGCGGTGAGAGCTGCTCTTAGGATGCGGGCATGGGGTCTTTGGACTCACAGACAGGGAGCTAGTGGGCACGCACTAATCCTTGATCCTCTTTTGGGTCTAGATGCCGACAGAATTTCTCCCAAATATGTGTTTGACAAGAAGTTTAACATCTTGCCAGACGCAACAGGAACATTTTTTGTATGTACACGGATGGCTCTAAAAGCAATACTGGCTCAGGAGCGGGGATTTTCTCCCCTGAACTTCAGCTGGATATAAGTTTAACGCTAGGTAGATATGCCTCCGTCTTCCAAACGGAGTTTATGGGCATACTACACTGTGCGGAAATAGTCCAGGAAAGGAATATCCAGGGCAAAATAATTCAAATATTCACAGACAGTAGAGCTGCTCTTATGGCACTTAGTCGTTATAAGATCATCTCGGACCTGGTGCTGCAGTGTATCTGGGCACTGAACACACAATGCTCTAACCCTTAGCTGGGTAAAAGGGCCCAAAGGTAATGAAGGCAACGAGAGGGCTGACAAGTTGGCGAGGCTGGGCTTGTGGTCCCGAGCCTTTCATAACGTCGGCCGTTAAAATATTAGATGCCATCATAAAGAAAGAAACACATAAACGGCATGCGGAAAGATGGACAAATGTGATTGGATGTCGGCAGGCGCGAGCAACAATACGTTTTCCCTCTGAAAAACATGCAAAATACTACCTACAGCTGTCCCGGGACAGCCTGCGTGCTATCGCTGGCTTTCTCACAGAACACTGTAAGCTAAATAAACACTTGCACACAATGGGACTAGTTGATAGCCTAACTTGTCGAGGATGTAATGAAGCAGACGAAACAATGGAGCATGTGCTTTGTAACTGCCCAGCGATAGCGTCAAAAAGAGGATCCATGTTGGAGACTTCTGGCCTAGCATGGCCAGCATTAGCGGCACACCGCCCCGCCCTCCAAAATACTCGAGTTTATCGTAAGTGTGGGATAGCTCGAGGAATAGAGGGGTAGGTGGGCTGCTACAACAATCGGTAGTATAATGGGCCCCCTTTGTGGCCTGAGTGCATGCTAACTTCTGTTTGCCCTCAACATCCAATGCAGAATCCAGAATAGTACTGTCTTCCTAGTAAAAAACTGCCTTGTTTTAATGTTGAAGTAAATCTAAAAATACGAAATATAACAGCAATTCGGCTGTTATAGGCCTTAGAAACCTTTACGAGCTAAAATAGATAGTAACTTTTGCCTAGATTATGTAGTACTAATCATTACAAACAAAAAAGTGTTGAACAAATTTTTTCAGAAACGTACCGTTTTTGAGTTATAACTACGCAAAATTAAAACTTGAAATTCAAATCAAAATCTGAAATAATTAAGATTTTTTCACGTATATTGCAGTTATAATGAAAACCCCAAAATTTAAACTTATAATTTGCCAAGTCGGCACTTTTTTTTTAAAACCGAAAAATAATTAAAAAAACCGTACATTTCTGAAAGATTTTGTTCAACACTTTTTTGTTTGTAATGATTAGTACTACATAATCTAGGTAAAATTTACTATCTAATTTCGCTCATAAAGGTTGTCGAAAATATCGATTTTTTAATGAAGGCCGTATTGCTGTTATATTTCGTATTTTTGGATTTCCTGAACCATTAAAATAAGACAGTTTTTTACTAGGAAGACAGCAGCATGGTTGTTTTCAAAAATATTTAACTGCTTCCATAATAACGACGTTTTAGAGGTGACTTAATACTTTTGGCCAAGGCTGTTGACTTAACACAATTTGTGATGTACTGGAGGGCATTTCATGCTCGTTCAGTAAATCTATTAAATATATTTTTTAGGAAAACATGCAATCAGGGCCTATTTTTAACCGAGTTGGGCCCTAGGCTCTAGCAAATTTCAAATGTAACTAATAGCATCGAAGGTCCAATTTTTGGTTTATTTTATCAGTTTTTGATTTTTATTTTAGGATTTTGTGTTCTCTCTTTTTGGGCCCCTCTGGCCATTGGGCCCTGGCTTACTGATATTACTCGAAATCTTTCAAGTTTAACACTGCCGGCTGCAAATGCACGTGTTTAAGTTAATAATTTGTAAAATTAATTTTACGACTGGTAATATATAAACAAGGCCCAGGTGTAAGTATGCAATCTCTTGATTTACATATTAAGAGTTTGTCGAAAGCTTTCAGTAGTCAACTCTTCAGTCCACCATGTAATTAAGTTTATTTGCAACGTTTTACTATTAAGCCTTCCTAAAATATCTCCAGAATGAATGCTTTGCTGACGTTTTTCATAGAGCTTTTAGTCTAATAGATTTGTAGGAAATGTGCTAGTTGTAGTTGAAGTAAGAAATAAACAAATTAGTTTGGAGAATGATAAAAGGTGCACTAATGTTATGTAGTAGTTAAATTTATAAAGCATAAAGTAAACAAGACATCCGGCATGTACCATCTTCCTTGATCCGTTTATTTAAACTTTAGCAAGAGTGATGAACCAAGCCATGTGCTTGCTTACCAATAATGTTTAACTTGTGACACAAGCCTCATCACGTGCCATTCACATTCCACATCATTACGTTTAATATAAAAGCGGGGTTGTTTTATAATGATATCTTTGTTTTATTATATAATTTCCCTCGAAGGCGTTTATAGCTTACATTTACACCCATACAAAGCAGTGGTGTATGTGGGCTTAAACAAATTTTCATTATGGAGGCATGCTGGCTATGCTTATCCAGATAAAGGAACCCTCGTAAGCATAAATTAACTAAATAAATTATTTGAACAGTTTGGCTGGTAAATAATTTAAAGAAACAAATCAACCTACCTGATGCAGCGGTGTTAACTCAACGCTAACTCCCCATTTATAGTAGTTAATTAGTTAGAGCTTACATCAGATATTCAATATTTTAGTGGCAAGCTGAAATCAAAGTATAAAAAAAATCTAGATCATTAATTTTACCGAACTGACACTCATTGATGAGCTTTTTTTGATAACCATCACTTCCCCTGAGTGGATTCAATTTTATCGGGCAGAACAAATGCATGACTTGAAATATCAAGGTTTCCGAACTAAATGTTAACCAAGGTATTGTAACATCGTGTAACATGACAACTTCTTTAGTCGTGTATAATCAATAAATGTAGATAACATCGCTATAGTATAGAAGAGGTTGTCAATGGCACTTCAAGTTCCATTTCTAAAACCGCCGAGGCGATAAAGCTCTGATTCGAGATGACAAAGTAAAATTATTTTCAAAAATTACGGTTTGAATTATTTACAACCCAAATGCTTGCTGCTTGATTGAAGTAATTTAGTTTTTTAATTTTTTAAATTACACTTTGTGAGAGTGAATTTTAAATGGCCACTTTACTATTTTCTAATTGGGGCAATTTAGTAGTTCTTTGATATGCGAAAGCTCTAACTTGTGGATGTAAATAGAACGGTCGCATATTTAAACTTACTTAATTTTGAATTTTCTTTTAAATTCAACGAACATTCTAATCGCTAATCGATTACCTATGTAATTTATAATACTTAATGCTTATCAAATACGAATGACAGATTTTCGAACGCTTATTATAATCCGATTTAACAAATTATTACGAACAAAGCTTTGTTTATTTTAATTTTAAATCTTATTATTCAATATTTTATTTCATATTTACATAATCCATCTAATAGTACTTTTAAATATCAACTACAAACAATAAGTATTTCTGACTGCTCTAATCTTCAAGACCTGAGAAATACTATATACATAGACAATAAAATTAATTATATTTATATTTTGATTAAATTTGAATTCTTTCACAGAGAGCTGCCGTTTTCAAAGACGAATAAATGCGAAATTGAAAATTACTTTTTGATTAACAAAGCTTTCAGTAGCTCCTAGCTTCAACAGAGTTTTTTTGCAAATTTTATGTTGCCATAACAGCAGAAAAAACAGATCAATTTTAGTTGTGACAAAAAATTTGTTATAGCACCAACAACTCATCAACTGTTGAGCCTAAACTTTTTTCTCTTTTTTTCTAGTTTCTTTTTTGTAGTGTAGGTAAGCAAATACGCTCCAAAACACGGCCGTAGTTTGACATTAGTCATGGGGGGAGGTTATTGAATTAAAAAAAGGTTGGCATATGCCCAAGGGGTAAATATCTCAAAATAATATTGTACATAGGATTCGAAATTCCAAAGATTTCCAACATATCACTATGAGGTAACTGCTCCCCCCCCCCCCGACCCATCAAAATTACTAAAATTTGTTAAAATTTGAAAAATATACCTAAATTCTTATCAAAAAATATGTATTTCCCTCTCCCAGCCTCATTTACCTTCATGAATTTTTCCTAAATCTGCTCTTGTGTACAAGTGAAGGCAAATTTGAGATTTCCTTGCCTTTATTAAACTTTTCCGAGATTTCTTAAGATATCTCAGAATTTTTTATATTTTTTCGGATTTTTCATTTCTTAATATCCCGAAATTTCCATGGATTTCATGAAATTTTCTGAGATTCTAAGACTCGTTGAGATGTTCTGGAATTTTCCCAATTATCTTCAAATGTATCTTCACAATTTCTCCCTACTCTGTTGCTTGAAAACCGAGGTGAAATTGTGATATACGAAAGTGAAAGAAAATCTTTATTTAAAAATTTTAAGAATACTCCAGATGAGCTTTTCTTGGTATTCCTAAGATTTTTTGAATGTTCTAAAATATTCTGAATATGCTAAACTTCACGAATTTCCCATTTTCTCAGTTTGCCTGACAAGGGCGGCTGGAAGAAGAGAAAGGTAACGGTGTAAACAACCCTCTCTTTATGACTCATCAAAAACCAAGAAACTAAAGTTTCTTTAAATTTGAAAAATATTCTCTTCGCCATCCTCATGAAAGCATGAATTTTGCCTGGATCCGCCCTTGATTTCCAAACTAGTTCCAATCTAAAGAATTTCTAAGATTTCCAATGAATTCTAGAGATTTCGAAGGGAATTCCAAATAAGTGAACACAAAATTTTCGACATATTTGCCCCTTGCATATCCCCGTATTTTAAATTAATTCTTGTACTGTAGTAATTATTTTGAATTACTTAACCCATTGGGGGGGGGGGGGTTGAACCCCCAAAACCACCCCCTTATATACGGCCCTGCTTCAAAACAATAATACAGTAAAAGCCCTCGTATCCGAATCCCTCGTATCCGAAAATTCTTAGAATTTATCGCGTCAACCGAAAGATGCTTGCGAGGTCAACGCGTAGGCAGACTTCCGTTTCATGCTGTGGTATTTATATTTCAACCAACCATTTATCCGAAACATTCGCTATCCGAACAGAAATGGGTCCCGTTCATTTCGGATACGATGGCTTTTACTGTAATAGTAAATAAATTGTAGCTCAAGTAATATATCGGGCGCCAGTGACCTGAATAAAGCATATAGGAAAATAAAAAACTTTTAAATAATTTGAAAGGATCAAAAACAAAGAATCTTAAATAATCGTGTGCGGTTTTGCCTACTAAAATACACTCTCTTGCATAGCATTCTTCTGATTGTCATTTGTACCAATCTCAAGCTCCTCAGCTTTGTAGTCATTTGAAACATTTCCAGTTACCTACCCTGGGATCTTTATCTTCGTAATGGTTACTTTACAACTTGTGACGAAATGTTCAATTTCTCAACAATTCCATGATTTATCTTAGTTTTCTTTTTTCTGAAAAATTTCACCGCTGGCAAATTAGCTTTAAATTTGCTTGCTGCCAGCAAGCAAAAAAACAGCTATTGAAATTGGCAGCTGCTTTTTAGCATCAAAATGCTACTTGGGAGTGAAGATCGAGAAATGAACCGCAGACCGCATGAATCTTGTACACCAATCCATCAATGCTGAGGAATACTGGTACACAGCTGCTGATAGTTTCGCAAATATATGTCAACATAACATAAGTTATTCTTCAAACCGGGGGATCTGGGGGGTATGGAATACCCTCCAGATTAACAAGAGTAAATTTCACACGAGGAACATTAGAAAACCGTAAAGATCCGTAATAGTATTATAACAACCCCCCCTCTAAGAGCAAAAATCATACAAATCAATAACATTAGAGTACTCTCCACTACCTTGGACAAATATGTTTTTTTAATTCTATCACTCAAAATTTCAATTAATTAAATTAGGACACGAAATTTAGAAAAAATTGTGTTAGGAATCCCGTAGCTATTCTAGGATTTTATTGATTTTACTGATTGATGACGCAACAAGTTAGTTAAAAATTCCGTTCTCGTCCACTATCACTCCGCCTCTATTATACAAAACATATTATAAAAATTTTATTCTAATATTTCTTTTTTAAATATAATCATTCAACCATTTTCATCGCTTCGATTTCGTTCTGTTCTATTTTTTTTCAGTTAAGTTTTTTGATTTGTGTCGATCAATCCACTTTAATATAAGTAATCTGAGTATTCGAACTGGTGAATTGGATCACAAAATCCTTTACCAATGCCAATTCCTTGCAGAATAATTTTTTTGGAAATCTCTTGATCTTTTTAAAAAATAATATAGGCAATAGCAGGAACGTATTACCTGCGTACGATTGTCCACTTATAAAAAACGGATTTCTTTGTAACTGTGGAAACATTTGAAAAAACTGAAGAAGTGCTTCATACAGCTGTTATCAATTTCTTGATAGTTTCTAAGATTTTATATCTTTTCAGAAAATTTAATATATTTTATTCGCGGTTAATTGCTAACTTTGCTAACTGGGGAAATCTAGTGTACAATTAAAAAGAAATCCGGAAATTTTTTAGAAAACCTCGGGAAATCCAAAGCAATGAACTTTACTTTTTTTGCTTTTTTAAACGATATCGTTCGAAGGATGCGGACATGGGCTCGCAGCCAATCATAATTAAGCTTTCCTTAATTTAAAAGCTTAAAGATAATCCAGGAAGCAGTCCGGGGAAATTCTGTAAAAGGAAATCTGGAATCCGAATATTTTCTCTCTGACTTGTCTTTCGCTTTGTGCTAATGAAGCAATATGCTATTTTCTTCAATTGATAAAGAGAAACCTGTTCGGTCATTTAATTTTAAAATTTCAAAATTTTTCAAAATGCAACCTCAGTTCGAATAAATCGCGTTTACTTTCCAAGTTAAAAATTTCTTAATTATAATAATGGCGGGATCGGTTAGTGCGGCCTTCAGGCCGCACAACCTGGGAAATCAAGTTGTAAATTAGCTATTAGTGTAGTAGCTGATTTAACTACTAAAATTTTTCGTAAATTTTTAGAATTCTGAATACGAGACTCTTTTTATGCAAATAACAGTCGTGTGTATACAATCTCACACAATTTGCTAGCTTAAAATAAACACTGAAAATGAAATTCTAAACATTTCCTGCGAGAAAGAGTGCACAGCACAAGCAACAACTGAAAATAGAAATCATTTTTGTCAATAGTATACCTATTTTGCATTATTAAAATCGTACAAATGTAAAATATCTTTCAGACCTCCTCCACAACCTGCACTGTCGAAATTCAAATAAAAAAATGCAAATTAATTAAAGCTCTTATTGTGAATTTTATAATACTACCTGTAAATTTAAAATTATCTTTGTGCATGTAATCTACATTTTAGGTCAACGTGAAATTGGTTTTCAAAACGATGCCGCTTTTAAAGCTACGCCTAAAGGGGAAAGTGAAGTAAATAAAGTAAAAGCTCCATCAAGTTGTGAACTTGTGCGTCTTATATTTTACTACTTTTCTGTATATCTATTATTTACATTTGGAAAACGGGGAAACTGCTAATGGTGTGAGGTATCATAAACATCATGGATAGCACCCTTATGTCAACAGACTGTGCATAATCGTCGCTCGATTTTTACGCTTGTTTAAAAAGAGGGTTGTATTTTTAGATATTTGCAAAGTGACGCAAAATTACACTTTTTGAAACGCAAACGTGTTTTTCTGTTATTTTAAATTTAATTAACTTTCTATTCTAACCTTGTCTATTTATACTCAAATTATCGTTTCAAGGTGCTGCTGCTGCTTAGGCCAACTGGTGTTATCTCCAAAATTCGCTAACAATTTATTTTACTAAACAGATATTATGATAATGCCAGCAGAAATTACGGTAATGACTTAAATGCCATAATAATACCAAACTTTAATTAGGGCAGTATTGCGTATTCTTCCCACATAAAAGTTTGTGACCCTAATCATTTCTACTGCTTTTGAATATTATACACTACCGCCATAATACGCCTTACTCTTAATATTTAAACACATAATTTGGCATTTATTAATGCTATAGTTTAACTGAATTACACTCTTATTTTTAGAGGCGATTAATTTGTTTTTAAATAAAATCTTGGAACATAAAAATAAATAAAATATTTAAAAAAAAAAAAAAAAAAAAATAGGTTATTCTTAGAAAATACAAAATTTACCTGTTGTGGTCAAAAAGCTTTCTACGACATTGGAGAATCTTGTGGTTATAAGGAAACTCTTAAGGAAGGAAATTAAGCCATTATCCAATATCATCTTCGTACGTATCAAACAGCAAAACTCATTTAAAATGGTTATTTATGCGGTTATTCCATTTTTATATTTGATATCTTTAATATAAAATGCTTTTATTGGATTTACAATTCAAACTGGTATTTTTACCTAGTGGTAGCGGTATGAAAATTTGAAATAATCATAACACGTCAGAAGTGAAAATTTATCTTTGCGGGAAGATGGATGTATTCATTGACCGGAAAACCAAGAGTTATCACAACATAATCATAAGTTATTTTTATGTAAAAGACTTTCATTTTAATTATTCAGGCTTCTCTAAAACGAAAGGATTAACAAAAGCTAAATACCCGTGACAAAAATGTAGCGGCATGTCTTTCAAAATAAATATCTGAATGTAATCATCTCTCTTATCGGACCTATCTTGGCATTCGAATGTGTTAGATTTGCTTGTAAGTCAACAGTAGCGTAGAAAACTTATTTCCGAAAGCTGCTTAAGAACTCCTAAATGCTATAAATAGGTCGAAAAATTTTTTTAAAAATCTGCGTTTAAA
Source organism: Cantharis nigra (assembly GCA_958510845.1). NCBI lineage: Eukaryota > Metazoa > Arthropoda > Insecta > Coleoptera > Cantharidae > Cantharis > Cantharis nigra. Next base: position 42,287,286 of record OY294030.1, on the reverse strand, counting down.
TTAAAATGTGAAAATCAGATACCTGAATTTTTCCAGCGTACTGGAAAGTTGTTTATCGAAAGCTATAAATTTTTGTTGTTACGCTCCTGGAATTTATAATTATGTTATCATCTTGGGTCGGGACTTCCTCCCTATGAAACAAGCTTTCAGTATTTAACCAAGTGAGTAAATCATATCGCACGAGGTTCTTCACAAACAAATGTTTATTATTACCAACTACTGTTCGAGTTAACACACCTAAAATTGAATAAAATTTTACTTTGTGCTTGTGAAGTTCATCTAATAAAAAATGGAATTTGTGTAATTTTCTTGTATAATGGAAACCGAAGAAGGATATATGTCGAGCGATACAGGTAATTTATTTGTTTGCTTTGTTCTTTTTCTATATTGTTCAGTTTCTTCTTCTTTTTAAACCGGAGTACTATATCTTTCACCTTACATTTTAATTAGCTTCGGTTATAATTAACCAACTACACCTTTTTCTCGAACTCTTCTTTTTAAAATGTAAAATAAAAAACTTTGTTTTCATCTCAACTCAAATCTATATTTGAATTCTTTATGATGAATGTGCAGTATGTGCAGTTGAAAATTATAGAATGTATATGAACCAAAATATAAACCTTGCCAAAAATTTACATCAAACGTACTGGAATCTTAATTTTTTTACGCAATTAACATTAAATGAATATTAACGAATTAAAATCTTGATGGGTAAGTTTATTTCGTGAAATTCAGCATCCGCCGATTTAAATATTTCCAAGCGACACCTTTTTGAGTGAATACCCCGAAATTGAAATGATTCTACACATTTCATATGTGACAACTGCAAATACGTCAAGATTCTTTTTCTGAAATGTATAATCGGGAAGTTGAAAACCATGTTAGGCTGTTGAACATTATAGAGAAAAATAGACTTCCATTTTTTATTTGTTCAATTTTTTTACAGCCGATATTAAATTTATAATATCTTTCGAGATTCTTTGTTTCATAATACATATTTTGATATGCCTAGGAGTGAATAATATTGCGGAAATAAAAATTTAATAAATCCCAGAAGTGTGTGCTACGATTACGAATTTTATCTGCAATTCGTCTTTAATAACCGCAAACGTCCATAATTCAAGTACACTCTACCAAAATTTTGTTGATTGTGGTTTCCAGTTTTTATAAATTTAATGTCTGAATGGAAAATATACTTGCATACCTGGGTAGGGGTAGCAATAATAATACATTTCGCAAAAGTAATAGTAAGTGTGGATTCACAATGGACGTAAGCATAAGAAATATAAACACAAATAAAAGCTTAATAGAGCATCGGATAGCCCATTAATATTCAATACTTGATTAAACTTTTATTTGTATTTATATTTCTTACGTTTTATGTATTTCTTATGTTTATGTTCATTGTGAATCCAGAATTAGTGTGTTTGTCTGGAAGGGCGCGGAAAATGCAATTGTCTATAATTAAAGCAAAGCATTGTGATGGCTTAATGCAAATATTGATTGATTGGAATGCAAGGGCTGCACAGAAGCACCCTCGGAACCGATTTGGGTTTTCAAACAAGGAAAAACCCATTTTCCCAAAACACTTTTCTTCTGCTTGTTGTGGATGTAGATAAATCTAAAGATCTGCATTAGGATCATAAAGAAAAAAAATTAAATGCTAACCTTCTTGAGAAATTCTTAATCTTATGTTGACGTAAGATTCACTATACTATCATTTTTAATTGTAAATAATGTAAGTTGTTGTTTGCTTAATTAAGTGTGCAATGTCCAATTTAGTTTTCATTTTTAAAACTTTGTGTTTAGAATTTACCAAATAAAAAATTCTCAAACATTAATTTATTGGTTTGATCATAAAACACTGTACATTCTTTGTTGTTTAGTAAAACCTAATCGTAAACAACACACAGGCTTATTGTTAAATAAATAACATTTCATTCGGTCTGATTTGTTTTCTGAAATTAGTTCAAGTGAATGCAAGAAAGAAATCACATCTATTAATAAATTATAGTATTTATTCAGAGCAAATATTGTTCTAATACTGAAAATTATATTAATAATAATATCTGTGCAGGCATGTAAATATTTTTCTTCGACAATGTTTGCTTTGTCATCGATTTGATATTCAATTCGGTCGTGGACGTTTATCTGAAACGATTAATAATTAATGTATCGCGGACTCCTCAGTAAAATTTAAATATCCACACACAAACAGGTAAATATGAAAAATGATCCGGTAATATTTTAAATCATAATTATACAAAATTTGAATCGATTACCTAGCCTTAACATTATTGTCAGCCATTTGAAGTTATCATTATCCAAAACATTCATTTGGCTGCAAACAGCAAATTTTTTATGACAATCACTGTACATATTACATATTTTGTTCTGGGTTATGCGAAATTGAATTAGATTCGGACTGTACCGGCAGCGGCAATTTTAATTTTATAATTAGCTGCTCCTGCTCCAGCGTGTTTTTTTTGGTAAAAAATGAAACACATTGGTCAACTTTTTTTACCAACCGAAAAATATATTAAAGTAAGTAAAGTTAGGACTAAAAATATTTGTCCAATATTCTAAAGGAGTGGATATCCTGCGATATGTACTGGAGGGTGTACCACACCCCCCAGACCCCCCGGTTTACTTTTAATTTATTTATAAAAATAATTATAGAAATAATATAAAAATATCAAGTTAAAATTGTATACCGGGGGGTCTGGGGGGTGTGGAACACCCTCCAGTGCATATCGCAGAATTTGGCGAAAATAGGGAATTTATAACTTTACAAGTTTCGCCAGGAAAAACCGGAAAATTTGGATTTTTAATCAAAAGTGAGGTAAGTTTAAACCTTAAGGGGTATTCTATTCTAGAAGCCCGAATTTCGAACGTTTCTTAGACGGTCGATAAAACGAAAACACTTAATATTTTAACCATACATTATTTTTAGTTTATTTATTTATAATTTAAGAATTCAAAAAAAAATTTTCAAGGAAAAAAATAGATATTTCACAAAAAAAAGAGGGGAAAAAATTGTGTTTGTCACAAAATCCCTAGTTCTAATTGACCGATTTTCTTGAAATTTGGCATGAATTTTCTTTATATGTTCCTGTATGGTAGAAACCAACAAAAAAATCAAAATTTTCAATTTCTACTATATTTTAAAAATTCAGAAAAGTTAAAAAATAACTGAAAAATATGAAATTCTTTTTTGAGTTGCCGCCATTTTGCGAGAAAAGTTTTTTTTGTCATTTTTGTTGGTTCCTACCATAATGACATTTGTTGTTTTTATTTTTGAGATAACCAGAAGGGTGGGAATCATGACGAGATGGGCAAGCTGTGTTTTATTTTCCCGTTTACTTCAACAGCGTGTAACTTTGTAAAAAATATATTTTTTTCTTGGAAAATTTTTTTGTGAACTCTTAAAATATAAATAAATAAACTGTAAAAAAATGTGTAGTTAAAATATTAAGTGTTTTTGCTTTATCAACCTTCAAAAAAACGCATTCGGGCTTCTAGAGTAGAATACTCCCTTAACTTAAAAAAACATTTATTTATGTGCCTTACTGCTCGGAGTTTTGCGTTACTTTGAAAATTAACTATCAAAATTATAGTCAAAAATGTAAACCGGGGGTTTTGGGGGTGAACATATCCTGCAATATGTACTGGAGGGTGTTCCACACCCCGCAGACCCCCCGGTTTACTTTTATTTTATTTATAATCTATAATAATTATAAAAATAATATAAAAATTTCAAGTCAAAATTGTAAACCGGGGGGTCTGGGGGGTGTGGAACACCCTCCAGTACATATCGCAGAATTTAGAGAAAATGGGGAATTTATAATTCTACAAGTTTCGCCAGGAAAAACAGAGAAATTTCGATTTTTAATCAAAAGTGAGGGGAAGTTTAAACCTTTGGCTAGAGAATATTAAAGCTTGGAAAAACATTTATTTAAGAGCCTTACTGCTCAGAGTTTAGCAGTAACTTTTACGTTACTTTGAAAGTAAACTGTCAGAAGTGTAAACCTCTGGGGGTGAACACCCTCCAGTATATATAATAAAATTCCCACTCTTCTAGAATACCTACAGAAGATAATTATATCAATTTCGTCAGAAAATGCTGGAAAATTTTTTGTGTTTGAGCAAAAGTGAAGGAAATTAAAACGTTCGGCTAAAGAAAATTAGAATTTCTGAAATTTATTAATTTTTAAATTATTAAAAAAAAATTTGAATTTGAATAAAGTTTAAAGAAAACTTAAAAGGGAAGGTAGATCTTATGTCTTAATTTATTATTACTCATATAAATAATTAATTAATTAAAAAATTATTAAATTTGTTCTATTTGGGGCATTCCTAACAATATCAAAAGAAATGAACTGGGTTTATTATATTTTGATATTGAATTAATCATAAGCTTTGGGTAGCCACAAAACACAATTAAATCAAAAAGTTATATTTAAAATGCTGTGGTCACATGCTAGAAGGGAATAAGTCGGCATAGATTCCCATATACTTATTCCCTTCTAGCATGTGACCACAGAATTATATAAATAACTATTACTCATGTTTTTTCTCTTCGAAATTAAGTTTATATTAATATTTTATCTGCAAATGGTTTCCATTCTTGCTGTTTTATTTTGAATTATAAACTATAACTAGTCTAATATTAATTATTTTCATAATTTGCCTCACATTTTCTTTTTCTTCCCTATTACAATTTGCCCCACGTTGGGAGCCAAAGTTATCCGTATCATATCCGTATTACTTCTCTCAGAAGTAATTTTTGATTATAAAGAACAATTAATTTCTTTTACTTCTTAAACACTACGAAAATAGCATTTGTACCGATGCAAATGGGAGTTTTGCATGAGTTTCCCATTTACGTACTAAGCGTATTTGTTACAATATTTGTTTACTTATAAATAGATACTTTTACTCATATTCGTGTAATATTTACCACAATTTTATCCAGAATCACGCAAAAATGTTTATGCAGATAACAATGAAAATTAAAACTAACAAATAAAAAACTTAACATTAAATATAAATTATAAATTAAATAATAACCTTAGGTATCTGAAGATGTACGAAAATTCTTATGAAACATGTCGTGCTTATTAAATAGGTATTAAGAGAAATAGAATCTTTTCTTAGTTTTCTTCTCTCGCTTAGTTTTTATTAATCAATTTGAAAACTAATACAATGTTAGCATCAATTGCAGATTTTCTTGTTTTCCTGCAACACCACAGGAAACTAATAAAGTTATATCGTATTCCATCATTTTGTCATATTTCCTGTAACTTTATTATTAGCAAATAGATTATCAATTTTCGTGTTCGGAATAATTGAATCGATCTGATTTAATCAAAGTTTGTAGCGCCAATTTTCTTTGAGACAAATCGAGTAGATTAAATTCATGTCTAACATTTTCTTATTTTCAATATTTCTTTTTGTTATAAAACTGAATTTTTGTAATTAGTGCAATCGACAGCTTCTTTGCCAACGACGTTTTAACTAAATTCTGAGAAATATTTACATTCTAGATAAAATTTATTTTATATAAACAATGGAATAATTATAAATAATTATTGATGATAATGTTGCGATTCTAGAAAACCGATTTTTATTAATAATTAAAAATTATTTTTAAACAAATAAAATATTATTTGCGGCTACACCCTACACCTCACCTACGTACATATATCGGTCGATTTGTTTATTTTTACGGAAATGCGGGTTTTCTTCATTAGGGGGAGTACAAACTTCCCAACGCTACGTGAGTAATAGTACATTCCGCGAGATTTGTTTAGTCTTTTACACGAGCATTAATCGCTTATACTTCCTAAGAATGTTTAATAGGCAATATTTCATAGCAGATTAGCTAAAATAATTTAATTGTATGTTCGAGAATATTTTCGGAAATTTTTAGAGTGTAATCCATTTTCTTTTCCAGAACCAATGCCAAAACGTGCAGATATGGACGACATTCTCATCATTTCTGTTAAGGAGAGTGAGGCTGCTTCCTTATGGGTGGATTATTTTAATTCGTATTTTCAACATGTATGCGAACAGGCCAATAGGAAACCATTCAAGTAAGTTCCACATTCTTCCTTTGGGTTTCGTCATGTAAATTCATTATGATAAGACAGTGAATTCATTTTATAAAGAGGTCGTAGAATAAGACTAATAACAATAAGTCAATTATTGTTAAATAACCTCTTCCTAATGTCCAGGAAAGGTCAATGAACAATTCAAATTTCGATGGTATTTCATTTGAATGCATTCGGTATATTGAAAAAGAAAAGTTTGAAATTTTTGTAGATAAAACCAATTAATTTTTTTTCTTCTAATATTATTCAGTTAGTCATATAGTCAGTATATAAATAAGCAGAGTACTATTTTTATCTTTAAAAATACAAATTAGTTTAATTTGAAATATTGACCTCTACCAAACATTAATTATATTATATTACGTAAATGTAAACATAAATATGTTGACTGGCGCTAAAATATGTGATCCAATTTGGTGTCGTAAAATGTTATCAAAATGACCAAATAAACTTCATTCATTTGAATATGACTAATTTTCTCATTTCTCAAATAAGATATGCTTTATTTTAGAATATATCACTTATCTGCGGAACAAATTGTGGAAGCTACTGCAAACGATAAATTAATTCAAGAGAGAGCATCATGTGTGAAATTGCAATTAATCGTTATGTGTCCAAGTCTATTAGAGACGATTTCCCAAAACCCTGTCACCAGTCTCCGAATGGGAAAATTTATAATTCCCGATAGAACGCTGGCACTTCTGCTTGGTGTATCTGATGATGATCTCACAGACTTGCACAAAAAAGGTAAGGGTAACTTGAAATTTTGAAAATGATAGCATTGTTGAATAACCAAAAATTTCAGCTCTCTCCACATATTCCCAATGGCAGCGTCTAAGTGTAGGACTAGACCAAGACGAGACATTTACCAAAGAATTTTTGGGAACTGCAGTTAGCATACTATCTCGAGTATGGAAACAACAAACGTCCATTACGCCGCAACAAAAATCTCTGTTTTCTGTATTACCTAAAAAAGTACGACAGGTGGGTAATTCGTAAAATAATCCAAATCCACCAAAACTAATCGACTTAATTTTCAGGGACACAGCAGTGTTGTCATCATCCTAACCCACCCATTGCAGCGAGAAGATATTGTTAAAGTGTCGGTGGAGCGAAACAACGAAATTATCGAAATAAAATCTGTTAAACGACGCAATCCTTACACATTAAAAATAACCATACCAGACAGCTGTACTGAAATGTCAGCTATTGTTCATATATTGGTAGAAAAAAACGGTAGCATTATAGGTAGCAGTCCAATCAAGTGTGAGAGTCGCCTGAGAGAACTTGAGCAGATTTTACGCTCTAGTGAAAACCCAGTGGAATTTATGTGCCAGGTAAAAACACTTGCTTTGATGAACACTTTGAAAATAATTATTAGATGAAAAGTTTGTTTTATCAAACAATTAATTCACTATTGTTACAGGCATTAGGATTCAGTCCCGCTAATAAGGAACATATGGATAATTGTCTCGTGTATGCATTTCAAAAAAATATGCCTCCAAATTTTACTTTACTTTTTAATCATGCAGTTGCTAATGGCAGTATTACCTATGCACATAGACACGGTAAGCAGTTATAAATTTAAACAGGATTTAAAATAATAAAATTCGACTTATGTAGGACACGAAGAATATCCAACACTACTGCATTTCGCGGCAAGATATGGATTAGAAAAGTTAGCTATGCAATTGCTCGACTGTCCCGGAGGAGACGTTGCATGTGATATCAGAAATTCTTGTGATTTAACGCCCGCAGAAATTGCGCAAAACTCGGGCCATACGGAATTGGCCCACGTTTTGAGCGGTTACATGGTAAGTAAGACGTTCTACGAACACACTGAGAAATAGTACATTGTTTAATTTTATAGAAAATGAACGAATTTAAAAATGTTTACGAAAAACTGAAAGAAATGAGCATGGATCCGAAACATGAAGATGGTAGGTGATTCCCCTTTTTATAACATAGATGCATTTAAATTTCAATATCATTTCAGATGAAGATGAGTCGGGCTATTTAACACCGGTAGAAGTTAATAATACTTATAAAATTTGTCCACCACCAAAACCATTTAATCCAGTTCTGCCGCCATTATGTGACGAATATTCGCCGGCTACGGGTTATATGACGATGAACGTTCCTTCTTCCAAAATAAACCCGGATAGTTCCCCCATTTCGCCATCAATTAGCAGCATCAAGCAAAAATTAGCTTTAACTTTAAACAATCCAAGTAGAATTTCGCAATTGGATTTGTCCCCGAAACAGCCTAGTCCATTAGTTATAAAAAAAGATAGTCCTAACCTTTGCGAAGACAAAGTACAAAAAGAATTATTAGAAATAATCAATGACTTTAAAAATAACGTCCACTCAATATCGCAAGTCGAAACTTTAGTTGATGAATGGAAAAACCGCAATGATGTACAAATGTCATTCAAAGAAAAACAAGAACAGTTGAATGAAATGAGACTGAGATATGAAAAGATCCAGCAGGATATGAAAAATAGTTTAAAAAAGTCGACACCATTTGAGCGGGTCAAGAAGATATTTTTTAGAGGAAAGCACAAGGAAGAATTAAAACTTGAAGCTACCACGCCGATTACTCCAGCTTATACACCTACATCGAGTTTATCTTATACGTCAATACAAACACAGAGACCAATCAGTAGTTTAAGTTTACAGAGCACATCAAGTAAGTACAGTAATAAATTATGAAATGAGGCAGGAAATTAAACGAATTTTGGTTTAGGTTCCGGATCGTCGGGAAGAATGAGCACTATAAGTGGATGTAGTATAGGGGATAGTGGTACTCATTCAGATCATGAAGAAAGAAAGGTAGCAGTAATTATTATTTTTCGCAGCTGACAATTAATTTTTTTATTTACTTTCAGAATATATTAGGAAATGCACAAGAGGATGATTTTAGGACAATCATGAATCTAAACTATACCGTCCCACCACCACCTAGACCATTTAATCCAACTAAATTTTCATCAAAACAAACCTTCCCCACAATACAAGTAAGTTTATACTTTTACTTTTTAACATTACCTTCAATTTGGTGTATTTTAGGAACGCCCTCCCATGGTAACTCCAAGACCCACCGACACGACCGAGGATATGTATTATATTCAATTTCCACCATCTGGACTGCCAGTTCAAGGTAGTTTTTTTGCCAGCATAAAATTTTTAAATTAAAATTTAATTTATTTTAGGACTGAACCAACCCAAAGATTTAAAAGATTCCATAGTAAATCATAATTATAAAAATTTCCAAATTCATAACATGCCGGACACGAGTGCGGAATATATGAATTTACCAGCAAATACCTCAATCTACGATGCAGAAAATGCGGATTCGGAAGACTTTAACGAATATATGAATTATGTTCCACCTGCAAATTGTACAAAATAAGTTAATATTAAATGTTGTATGTATTGTTTGTTATGTGTGTCCATGTGAGCATTTAAATAAAGTTTAAATTGTATTTTATTTATTACTTTTGTAATTATACTTAAATTATTTTATATATTCTCAGCATATACATATTTTAAATGTAATTTTTATATTTTGTACAATGTACCTATTATGTATAAATAATAAATTCCGTAATATTTTACATGGCTTTTTCCCTTTCTAAAAATGGATAGCTACCACGGAATACGGCTCATTGCAACTATGCTTCATCACAAGGGGTAAATATCTCAAAATATTTTGTACACAGGTTTCGGAATTCCAATGATTTCCAACAAAGGGGAGGTAACGGGGTAACTGCCACCCTCCCTCGACTCATCAAAACCAATAAAATTACTAAATTTTGTCAAAATTTAAAAAATATATCTAAATTCTTATCCAAAAAATATGTATTTGCCCTCCCTAGCTCACTCATGAATTACTCCTGAATCTGAAGGAAAATTTGATTTTCTAGATTTTTTAAAATATCCAAGAATTTTCTACATTTTCTAGGATTTTTCATTTCACAACAAGTCCTAAGATCGTGAAACTTTCTGATATTTTCGTGAGTTCCTAAGACATCCTAGGATTTTCTTAATTTCTTTGAATTTTCAAACATTTTCTTGATATTTCTATTTCTTGGATTTCCTGAAATTTCTTAACATTTTTCCGGTTTTCTGTAGATTTCCGTTCACTGCTACCCCAGATTTTCCCCTCGATTTTAACTAAGTAGAAAACCAACTGGAAGTCGTCATATACAAAAGTAAAGGGAAATTTGAAAAAAAATGTATTTCCTTTGATATTCCTCTTCCTCAAGATTTTCTTGAATTTCTTAAAATCTCCAAATTTAGTGAATGAAAATCTTATGAAATTAGGAATTCTTAAGAATAATCGAGATAAGTTTTATGTTTTAGCTTTTGTAATTTTCTGATATTTCCTTGGCTTCTTTCCTAAGATTTTCTCGATTACCAAAAGTAACAGAATTTTCTCGAATTTCCATATTCTAAGTTTGCCCGCCAAAGATGTTTGGAAGGAAGGGACGGTATCTAAAGGCACGTCTAAAGGTCGTTTGACTTTGATTCGATGACAATCGCCTATCAAAAGTAGACAGTCTTTTGACTTCTGCCGAATCGACTCATTCCGCCGAATGGCCGAGCGGAAAGGTGGTTTACATATTCAATTAGCTTTCGATTCAATGAGCGATCCAAATCGTTCAACTCAGATCAACCCGTGGAAACGCGGCTTTACCCCCCCTCCTAATGACTCATCAAAAACCAACAAAATCTACTAATTTTTTTTAATTTTAAAAATATAACTAAATTCTTATCAAATATATTTATTTACTCTCTCCTCACCACAGCTCTTTTGGCCTGGATCTGCCTTTGATTTCCAAACTAGTTGCAATCCAAAAAATTTCTATGATTTCCAAGGAATTCTAGAGATTTCCAAAGGAATTCCCAATAATACAAAATTTTCGAAATATTTACCCCTTGCTTCATCATCATTAACAGCATCGTTAGATGTAAAACCTTCTTTTTCTGAGAGAGATCCTGGTCTTGGTCCACTCACATTTCATTGCCTTCTGTCAGTACCACAAAATGAAATACCTGTAAAGACTGGGAATAAATATCTCGAAAATATTGTGTATATTGGTTTGGAAATTATTGGAATTCCTTGGAAATCATTGAACTTCTTTAGATTGGAACTTATTTGCACTAAAAAATAAGGTTCATAAAAAATTCATCATTATGATTTTAGTCAGTGTGGAAAACATGTAAAATATAAGTTAAGAAATAACTTTTTTATTTCACTGTCTATATTCTTATAAATCACACCGATAAAAAAAGCAAGCTTTAAAAATCTGCTCTTGCATTGCACATCTTTACAATTATTAACTTCTACAACTTATTTGTATATTATATTTTAAATTAAGATGAAAGTTAAATGACTAATCACAACAAATTATGTAGGTAAATATGAGCGTTATAAAGAAACCTTGGCACCCAGCGATGTCCTTGACAACTGCTTTTTCTGTTGTTGCTCCCAAGCTTTCTTCTGCCTCGCCAACCTTCTGCTTTCTTTTAATGCCTCCCTAGCATCAATTGTGAGAGTTTCATCTTCCCAACCACCATTCTCTTCCCACTCTTCCAATTCTTGCCTCTGAAATATAGAAATGTAAGTGTCTATTTGAATAATGCTTCTTGTATAACACAAAAATCTAATCTAACAGAAGTAGATGGTTTGGCAAAAACAAAAATCACATTAACATATTATAAGACTTGAAATTCAACATTACATCTATGAGTCATGTCATCCTCAGTTAATCGTTGCCAATTACGATACAAGGTTCTGTTAAGACCCCAAATTACACTTGCTTGCTCATAACTTCGGGAGGCGAATGCACAGCACCAGGCATGGTATTTTCTTTTCAAAGCTGATCAAGTTTACGTTTATAAATTATAAAACAGAACTTACAATGTAATTATTTTCAGGATCCAACGATAGCCTATTGCTTGTATTGCTGCTCTCGTTATTGACGTTAATAAACAACTTCTTCTGTCTAGTTATAGTGGGCACCATATCCTCGAAAAAGTTTTCTTGTGGTTCCATTGCATCGTCTAGAGGTTTACGTGCTGCAATAGCTTTCTGTCGATAATACTCAATATGTTCTTGAACACTGTTAGGTTTAAAGTTTTCCATATTAGTTTCGTCATTCCAGTTATTCCAATTTTCAAAAGTATTATTCTCTACTCTATTCGACACTACATCTATTTGAGTAAGCGGAAGAATTTCACTGTTTCTCCTTCTTCGGCGAAAACAACACAGAGCCCTTTTAAAAATAGTAACAAAAAACAGAATAAACGATTTTAACTTTTTTAAAACTACAGCTAAGGCCATCATATGGGTGATTTCTAATAAGCTGATTATACGAACTTCTTATTTCACAGATTTTATTCACCTTTATACTGATTTATTTGCATTTGAAGTGCCATCGTAAAGTAAATAAAGGTTTCAACAATTTGGTTATGTTTATGATAACTTAAATGTCAACGTAGCAAATATCATTTGGCATAAAACTCATACTGTATAATGCGTACTTGCGCATAAAACAAACTGTGGGATTCACACGTTATTAATTCAAATTAAAATTTCTCATCCATAATTTCTTGTTTTCCCGATTAGCCTAAAAATGCAGATATATGACTTATCAGCTTCAAGGAAAAGTTGTGTAAGAACATTAAAAAATTTAAATTTTGAATTTTAGATTTATTATTGCTCTACAAAAATTTATAGGATGCATTTTTTGTGGGCAAATTTTGAATTTGACAAAATGTAACTTAAAATAATTTAAAAAAAAATTGTTTTTTAATATTGACAAGAATTTTAACGACAAAAAAACAATAAAGAAACAAATGATATCAAACTGAATTGATAAGCATTCAGAGCAGTTGTTTATTGTTGTGGACCTGAGGTTATCTATGGTTGGCACATTGGAATTTCTTAATTTATCTTCATTTTAAAAAAAATGGTTTGCCGCTTTATTGGGTTCAGTTGAGTTTTCTCAATGTGTTCTGTGCGTGCTTACGGATGCACGTGTGGAGAAGGGATATAATGTATAACCGGTGGTGATAAGTGATAGGAAGTTCATTTCCAGTGATAAAACGTTACTTAAGTAATTATATAAAGTCTTTGTTAACTTTTGAAATTATATCTTAAAATGGAAAAGCCTACGATTCTAATATTAGGAGGTAAGTAAACGGATAGTAACAAAAATTTTCTCTAACCTAAAAACTGTAAAAACTTTCAGGATGTGGTTTTATTGGAAGAAATTTAGTATCCTATTTAATATCTCACGATTTGGTTAAATTTATTAGGATTGTTGATAAAGTACCTCCTCAAGTTGCGTGGCTAACTTCGAAACACCAAGAATATTTTTCTAATTCACTAGTCGAATTCAAAAGTGCCAATTTAATAAATGTCGGTGAGTGAAATTCTTATTATAAAAATAAAAATTATTATTTACATTTATAAAATAACTAATTTTTTATTAAATTGACTGAAAGATCAAGTGTGCGTGCTGATGAGTCATCTTGAATTTTCAAATCAACATTTACTTAGATTTGAAATTTGTTCGTTTTCTTTGTTTACAAAATCATAAATCAAGTTAGTATGCAGTGTAAATAAATGTAATTTAAAATTAATTTGTATAATACTCATGTAGCCTTTTTATATCATCAAGGAAAATCCATTGTTCGCCTATTTAGGCAATGCTGTATTTAATTTGGCAATAATTCACATTTAATATTCCAGGAATAATTCTATGAGAAGCATGAAGTTATGTTTATTGTTACACTTTTTTAGAATCGTGCAAAGCAGCTTTTGCGCCTTCGAACGAAGTCATCACCTGGGATTATGTTATTAATTGCGCAGGAGAAACGAAACCCATTCAGGGTGATGCAGTTTACAAAGAGGGTATTTTAAAGTTGAGTTTAAATTGTGCCAACCAAGCAGCCTTAAGCAAAGCGAAACATTATGTAGAAATTTCTTCTGGTCAAATGCTAAATTGTGATAAAAATTCTCATACCGAAGATAACGAAACAGTCAATCCTTGGACTTTTGTTTCGAGGTGGAAGAGACAGGTCGAAGTGGAATTGGCAAAAATAGCAGATTTAAGATACACAGTTTTAAGACCTGCAATTGTATACGGTTTGGCTGATAAGCAGGGTCTTATGCCACGTATTATGGTAGCAGCTACTTATAAAGTGCTGCAGGAACCCATGAAGTTATTGTGGAATGCAGACTTGAAATTGAATACCATACACGTAAATGATTTTTGCAGTGCAATATGGTTTGTATGTAATCGAGACGACACAATAGGACAGGTCGGTGGAGGCCATTTGAATTTTTTATCTTACTTAATGCTGCTTTTTCTTTTAGATTTATAATGTAGTTGACGATGCTGGATCGACACAAGGAAGCATTTCTAATTTGTTGAGTGAACTTTTTAACATTCAGGTTGATTATTATGGTAATTTAATTTCAACGACTGTTGATTTAACAGTTGCTGCTGATGAAGCTAACGACAAACACTTGAAACCATGGGCCGAAGCATGCGGATTGGATGGTGTTCAAAATACACCTCTTTCTCCTCACATGGATTGCTCACTTCTGCTTCATAAACATTTAAATTTGAATGGAAGCAAGCTCAAAAAATTAGGATTTAGTTGTAAGATACCTAAACCAACGGTGGAGAATTTGAACGATATTGTCCAAGAATATGTGGCGATGAAGGTTTTTCCCAATTCTTTGGCTTCATAATTTTAATATTCGATATAATCGTTACATTCCATTTTTGTACTGCTTTATTGTGATTAAATTTTTGCGAGTACTATTGTATCGCATAATTATTGTTAAGATTTTACAATTTAATTGTATTTGCTTTGTTTTAAGGTGACTTGCGATTTGAGTAGAAATTGGTGAAACACCAAATTTTTGGGTGTAATATTTTTTTAATTGGTTTTACCAATGGATTGTTAAATATCTACTTAGTTAGTCTTAGTAATTTGTTAAAAATTTGTGAGTTTTTTGTTTAAATTGTACTTAGTATTAATATGTTTGACTTTTTAAAGGTAGTTAATTTTAAGTTTTTTCATAGGTTTCTTCCAAGGGGAGTAGGAGATTTATTAATTTTAAGATTATTTTTGCCTCTCCGCTCCTAGGTGTGCACTTGATCCTTTTCGAGTTTTTATTGTAAGTGTGATTATTGTTAAGAATTTAGTCAATCCAGTAGTGCCTTGTGATTTCTTCAAGTTCTACCAGAATGTGTCATATTTTTCAAAAATTATACCTAGGTCTAGTAATTAATTACAAAATCGATTTTATCTAAAATATACAAATACTTATACAATTTTATACCTGCAATGAACGTAATTTTAAAATATTGAATGGTTATTTTTGTAGTTATAAGAAATTCTGTTATTTCAATATTTTCATGAGCTTTCCTTAATCATCACATAAAAATAAATTGATTTTTTTCGGTTTTGAAACTGTTAATTTTTTAAACCTTATAAAAAACTACACCAGCGGTTCTGTTATCGGCGATTGATAAAACAATTTATTAAAAATAAATTTTGCTATAAAACAACAATATTAAACATTTTAACACGAATATGTAATAGGCGTAATAATAATATTAATTTTCAGTTGATCTCGATTAGACCCAACCAAATATCGACTTTTATAATTTTTATCACTATAGGAAAATTTGTCCTCTGCTTGTTGATTAAGTTCTTCAAATGGTATTAAATTATCAATAACAAGCACCCGATCTTGTGCATTAAAATGATGCACTTTTTGATTAACTTGCATAATGTGTTCGGTTCCACCTTCGTTTCCATACAATAAAACTCCCACTCTCACTTTAAAGTTTTCAACAAATTCACGACAGGTTAACGATAGTCTCACTGTTGATTTTACACGTTCGGGAACCTCCAAGGTACCTTGCCAAACTATTAAAAAGCACTTCTTAAACATCACCCCACGGGGGTACAATTCAACAATCCATTCACTTATTTTATCCGAGTCACATTCGGCTGCTGACATGTGTGTCGAAAATACAAAAGTCGATACATTGTAGCTTGGCAAATTTGTAACATTTTCAATTAATAACGTGGTGTTGAAACTATCGCACGTATAAAGCCGCGGTGTACATAATAGCTTACCCTCCTCGGAATCGCACAGCTTATCAATCTCTTCCTTTATGCCATTTTGATAAACCATTCCGATGGACATGTGCTCCAATAAAATGTGACTGTATTGTTTCAACAAAGGTGATAACAGAAGGTCGGCCATTTCACGTGGAGACATCATAGGGAACCTTATACAATTCATTACTGCATTCACGATTACTTCCATGTGATATTTTATTTCAGATTCGGGTAATTTGAGATCGGTTAAACGAATGTGCTGCAATTCCAGCCAACGCACTGTACAATTGTATAAAACCATTTCATTGTGAACTATTAAGTCGCTTTGCTTCAATAAGTCGCACAGCAATTCTATGTCGAAGTTACTGAAATCTGGAGTATTTGCAACCGACTCAAAATTCCACTTGATGTAATTTTGACACAACTGAGCCACATCGGTGTAGCCACAAGAAAGAGTGTATTGCCACCACGAAAACAGCTGATTGTGAGATGCAGCATGAGCTATATGTTTACACATATATCGTATGCACATTCTCGTTAAACTCTACAACAGAAAATTAAAATGAAAATAGTCTGAGTAGCAAGAAAATAAATTTACCTTAACTATATATTTATCCGCCAGCGACAAAATAGCCATAACATTTGTATGAGTTATGATTATTTTTCCTGTGTAAAAATATTCCAAAAAGAGATGAAACACTGATTCACAGTGCGGCAATTCTTGCAAGACTATTTTACTTTCATGCCATTCGCTCCATTCTGGTTTCATCAACATAGCCTAAATTATAATTAAAATATAAAATCTGCGCTATATATGCAAGAAATATTACATGAAAGACATCACTCGAAGCACAAAGTATCAGCCGATGGGCAGCATGTTCTTTGTGTCCTACCCTTATGAAAACATCGCACATTTGTTGTTCGTGGAATAACGCTTTGAGTGTGTTCAATATATTATCAGAATTATCAATCTGAAATGAAATTAGGTAAGTTATAGAACTGATATACGCTGGATGTTTTTACTCACCGTAATTTGACAAGAATCGTCGTAGGAATTTAAACCGATTTTGGTTGATGAATTTGACGCCATGGGCTCGTCGGAGTAATAATCGTTTCGCATCATGATAACGCTTCTTTGGTATTTTGAAATATAGTAACTTTTAAAACTAATAAAATAATAACACAAGTCATGTAGTGAAAAAATTTTAAACGAACTAAATACCCTGGCACTATTGTCGGCTAATATTATTGTCGATTAAGTAATTAAATGATACCATCAATTAATTTCCTTGTTAATATTTAAAAGAAAAGTATTACAAAATGTAATGAACACATACATTTTTAACCTAACCTAAAAGATGTGTCAAAGTTTACCCAGTTGCTTGGCGGTGTCTGCTGTCTACACGAATTTAAAACCGTGATTCCCAATCAGTTCCCTTACAGCGGTACCACAATGATAAATTTGAAAACATTTATGTACATGTAAAATTTCAGGTAAAAATTCTTTTGTTTGTTTATTTTCATTATTTTCTTGAAATAAAGTAATTGTTTATTTAAAAAACCCGGCAATAACTACCGAAATAAAAAGGGTTTTACATTCTCATTTGCTTTTTACAATTTTTTAAAAATATTTAGCGGAATATACAGCGACTAACAAAAATATTCGAACCCCCCCCTATGTTAACAATGTAAATTGCTCATTTTCAAAACGGTTTTGACATATAAAAATCGCTTTTACAGCAAACCTTTTTAGACATTTTTTGTTAAAAATTTCATTGTTTTCAATTTTGTACCTACAGTTTTTTTAAATTTTGTTGCCCCGATTTTGACTGACAGCGATTTAAGCAAGACTGTAAAACACAAAAATTATTCTCATCTATATCTCGGAAACGGTGCGACGAAATGAAATAATGAATAGGCATTTTTTCTTGAAAACATGATTTTCTACATTTTTGTTCATGAGCACTTTTTTATTTTGTCGCACCGTTTCCGAGATATACATAGATGACGATATTTTTTGTGTTTTACAGTTTTGTTTAAGTCGCTGCCAGTCAAAAACGGAGCAACAAAATTGAAAAATGGATAGATACAAAATTGAAGACAATAAAATTTTTAACTAAAAATATTTATAAAGTTTTGCTGTAAAAGCGATTTTTATATGTCAAAAAGCAGTTTCAAAATGTGCAATTTACATTGTTAACATAGAAAGGTTCGAATATTTTCGTTAGTCACTGTATGTATATCTTAGGTATTTATAATTTTTAAATTAAAAATTTGGGTTTTTTGAGCCCTAAGGAGGCGATCGCCGACTTTACGGGCCCTTCGAAACCCGGAGACAATGCAGTAGCGAATCTCGACAATTACCATAAGGGAGGGTCAGCGACAAAATAAAAATTTATTAAATATGAAAAATAAAAAGTAGTAATAATAAATTTATAATTTGTTTTTCAAAATCTTTTGGTGTAAGAATTATTAATGTTTTTTGAGCTCTAAGGGGCCATCGCCCTTTCTTGGATCCGCCACTGAGCCTATAAGAAAATGTATTAAACTATTAGCTTTATCTATGCTTGTGGACTTTCTATATCCTTAAACTTAATTTAAACAGTCACCTACTAGGAGATTTAAACCTGAAATTCCTGGAAAATATAATCATGCTTTGACCAAATAGCTACCGAAGACAAACTTTGAATGTACGGTCTAATTCGCATTATCTGGTTTAATGACTGTCTTAATTATTATTTAATTAATTGTTGGAAATACTCGACAGTATACCGTCAATATAGTTCACACCTCAAACTCAATTAATATCTCTGGGTAGGACCAACTCGTAAATCTACACATCTTTTCCACCAGTACTACAGAAATCGTCAATTGTAATTCAGAAACCGTCAGTTGATATTCTGAAATCATTGGAATTCCTTGTAAATCCCCGAAATTCTTTTGAAATCTCTGGAATTCTTGGAATTTTTTGGAATCTCTGGAATTTCCTGAAAATCTGTGTACAGTAGTTTTCTTGGACATTTACCCCTTGGCTAAGGCTGTCGCTTGATGTATGGTACAGTGTTGCACAGTTACGGCGTCCTTGGCTTGATCTATTATTTCCTCTATGTAGACCAATTTTTGTTCCATTCGATTAGGCCCTGCGACATTGGGAACTCGAATATTGCATTTATCTTCTTCTTTGATTTTCGACCATTCAATGGTCTATATTGAATATACAATATTCAATGCGATTTAGCATTGGAGAGTAAGGACCTAGCCGCCACAGGGTTGCTGCCGCCCCATCATAGACCGCTTCCAGCCTTGAATGGCAAAAGGCGTGTTATCTACAGTTGATTTTCTATATCTTGCCAGTAGCTGCAGTAATGTCGTTATTCAATCATTTGCTAATTGTGAAATAAACAAATCTCTTTTGTGTTCCATAGCTACAACGCCACAGCAATTGATGCTTTTTTAATTACATTTGAAGTTTTATGACTTTCTTTTGACAATTTCTGAACATCAATTGGCAAATCTGAAAAATAATTGTCAAATCTGAATTACAATTGACAATTTCTAAATATCAATTCGCAAATCTAAATTACAGTTGACGGTTTCTGAATATCAGTTGACAAATATGAATTACAATTGATGTTTTCTGAATAGCAGTAAACCTTTTCTGAATTACAACTGCAAGAGGTGTAGATACTAGATAGCTAAATGTGACTGAAGACTGAATGTTCCAATTCGGTTCAGTTTTTTAATTCTGAGTTAAACCAACGTCAAGGGGTCAAGGGTTAACCTACGTTTATGACTTCTGATTGGCCAATAGTCTAATAAATTGTAAGCTAACTATTGAATTTGATTGAAAAACTGTTGATCTAGTTTAATCTAGATCGAGTTTTCCTTTGAAAGATGAAAACGTCGAACTAAAATAATATGAAGAAAGTGTATGCTGAATTCAAAATTTAATTCGATATTTCTAATTCAACTAATCTTTTATTCATGATATTCAATTTGAATTTATTTTACAACTACGCATATTATAGGTAAATATTGTTTTTTAGTTCATTTAATTTTTTTTTAAATTAAATATATTAATTCATATATTTCAATAAGAATGATAAATTTGAATACATATGTGGCGTAAGAAAATTCCAATGAAGCGTATTTCTGATTGCGTGTAATATTATAATGCTAATAGCTGGGGATGGTTTTGGAGGTTTGAGGTAGTTTTACATTTCATATTGAAAATATAAAAATTGATTTAAATTCCTTCAAGAAAATATTAAACATTTGCATTTTTTTATTAATATTATTAATTTTATAGGTCTAATTAATTATTATTAATCCAGTTTCAAAAATAATTTTCAAGCAATCAAATTTTTTGAAAATAAATATCGACGTTTTGTATTATTTACTGAAAAACACCGCAACATTTTAGTATTATTATTTTTATTTACTTACATTACCTTGCCAATACATTTGAGAATTGTAGTTTTCATAAACTCTATTGGATTTAAAATTGGATAGATGAAAATAATCTCTCGAGTAAAAATTGTGTGTGTGTTAAAATTTTCGATTCAACTATTGTTTGAATTTGGTAGCCTATATATTTTCCTTTAGGTATTAGAAATTTATTGTGTTTTAATTAAATAGTAAATACAGGGAGTATAGCATAAGAGTAATAAATGGCTGCTACATGAATATAGCAAACAAACGTGACATTTGGGCACAAAATTAACCTAATGAAGGTTCTCCATCGTGCTAAACGATTGGTCGGACTTTTCACGATGGTTAACCATAACAGGGAATAGCGATCTTTCAAAACAGTAAAAATTGTACTTCATAACTGGTATTGATGAAGGTGTATTTCTTCCCCCATATCATAAGACAATTAAAATTTTTTGCATTAACTGTAATACACCTGGGATCTAGGATTACCTGCCATACAACAACCACAGTCACTATAAATGCTTTAGAGGTATACTTTTTTAAAGCTGAAATATTAATTTAAGAAAATTATGTTAAATTTGAAAAAAAAATCTTGAAAAGTTATTACGTCGATTTTCATTATGTTTGCTTATACAACTTTGAAATTCATTTAGAAAATATTTTCATGATTTATGAAAGTAAACTTGGAAAAGTAAGCTCACAGCCGCAGAATTGTTCGATAAGTTGACTATTTCTATGGGAAGTGTTGGTATTAATTAGCTTTTTGTATTGAAACCGATTTTTTAATTAAAAGTTGGAAAAATTAATAAGCCCACTTTCGTTTTATTTTGAATTACCATAATCCTGTATAATAATCGATAAGCAAATTAAAACTGCTGTTTTACAAGAGAAAATTGAGTTTTATTTTAAATTTTGAATTTTGATCAAACAACCTGTAAGCTGCAAATACCTTCTTCCTACCTCCTACTATTTTTTGGTTTTGTAAAATTTTAGCTTTTTAGTTTTATTAAAATTAAATTTAATTGTTTAGTTAGGTATCAAGTGAATTTATCGAGTTACAAAAGGTTAATTTAAATTCATAAACGGTATAGGTTTAGTTCATTAATCAAATGCGCAATTTAAATATTGGTATTGTTAAGGTTAAGCTAATTTATCATAAAGATTATCTGCAATTAACAAATAAAATAAACATTAGATTCAATTTAACCTTTAAGCAAGGGATAATTAATAAATTGGATATTTTATGTGATATACGCAAATATCTCGAGCATATTCAGCGAATCAAAGTGCAAGCTAATCGTTTAGCTAACTTTGGAAACTTAATAATAATAATAATTAGCATTTCAAGAGTGATTTTTTTTTCAAAAAAAATTTTCCAAAAATGAAAAAATTGATTCTTTACATAAGCAACTGGAAACCTAATACTCACATGAAATCTCACATCACTTTTTTCACTTTTAAATCAAATATTTGACAAAATTTTAAAATCAATAGTTTTAAAATAATAATAAAATAAAAAAAAGTTTGTGATTTAAAATTTATTTAATTTTAAATATTTTTTTAAATCTGCCTACCTAAAAAGCCGACTCTTTTTTAGAAAGATATTAGCAAAGTTGCGTTGCCGGCTTTACAATCATCCTGAAAATAGCCGTTTCGTTTGTTTTTCAATGCAGCAATTAGGCAAAAATATCAATGAACAAAAAAGTGAATGACAATAATTTGGATAATTTGAAATAATAACCAGAAGAGTGCAGTCAATATAATTAATTATATTTAATTATAATTTAATAATAAATAATTTAAAATATTACATAGGGGGTCCCTTACCGAGTATAAAGACGAGACACAGTGAAAGTTGTTTATTTTTCGAAAAGTATTTGATTTAATTAATTATAAGAAATTTAATTGTATTTACAGGTTTTGTATAATTAATGATATAATATTAAAATAATAACAAATAATCACAATGGATAAGATAAAGCTTATTATACATTACACATATTTAACATATGATGCTTTTTACATTATTTACAACCACTTCAACAAGAAAATAAAGGGATTCAGTTATATCAAAAATAATATGTTTGCAATCTCTTGTGTGTAATATGAGTGGGAATTACTAATTAAAAATCACTTAAATAAAGTAAATAGTAAATAACAAAAATATCCCACGAAGGGAGATAAAACAATATCCAAATTTAAGTATTATGATTATTAATTATTTTATTAAGTTTATAATAATAATTAAATAGCATCGAATCAGCGTCATTTCATTAAAGAAATTATTTTAGTTGATTTTAATTCTGAATTATTTTATCGTAAAACAAAACTTTATAAACAAAACTTTCTATACCAACTATACGTATTAAATTAACTTAATATTTTTCCGCGTGGTGGCGTTCGTTTAACGTTGTAAATTTTTGATAAAAGTAAATAAAACAATATATCTAGTAAAAGATTTCCCACGTATTTGTAGATTAAAATAGTAAATACCAAGGGGTTTTCAGTTTAATAATAGATATTTTTATAAGAAAGATTTAGTCACAAGAGCCAAGAAGATAATCGCACGTATACGTATTGCTCTCACGAAATATACAAAATTGTTTATGTTGTTTTACTAAATATCACTTATCCAATTTATCTTAATTCCCTTTTTTATATAAATTAAGAGCGGTCGGAAATAAAAATCCCTAACGAATACATAGTTGTAGTAAATTTATATTGCAGTTTACCAGTAACAATTCTATGGAGAATAAACTTACAAATCAAATTATTTTGTAATGATACAATACATATTAATACTATGTAAATTTTTAATTTTAATATTATGTGATGTTTGACGAATCGATTTAAGTTTCTTTTTAAAGTAAAACTTTATTTACCGAATTTAACTTTCCTGTTCCGAAGCAAATTCTTATAAAAACTTTTACAACGAATGTGAAAACGAGAAAGCAACCCTAGTTTGATAACTCAAAGAACCTTATTCCTTGTTGAACATAATTAAACTTAAAAGTGTAAAATCGTCGCGATTGATGTTTTTTGATTAGGTTTCACGAAGGCAAATTAAACAAACTCATAGATATTAATGCGGATAGGTCTTTAACACAAATGCTATTATCAGTCAAATACATTGTATCTACATTTGTAATGAAATGAGGTAAGGTAAACTGGGCCGAAAATCTACCTGAAAGTGGTAGATCTATAATTTTCAAGTTGGAGCGGTTTCAGGGACGTTTTTAATGAGTAAAAATTAGATCTCTAATTTTTTGTTTTAAATTTGTTTTGTTTTTTTTGTAAAATTTTAGTTAAAATTGCTTTTGGCACAGTATAATTATATTTTTGTTTTTATAAAGTAATATTATACTGTCATACATTTTCCCAATATTTATTTTTCTGAATTGTAATTTAAATGAGTTGACTTTGGGTCAACTAGTGAAGAGAAGGAGGCATTTGCCAAAAATGACCGACGTAATCAGTTTTTGAGAGATTTGAGGATTATAGCTGACAATTAGTAGTTTACAGAAGAGTTTGGCGATTTAGATAATAATTATACTATAATTAATGGTAGTCAACAGATATTGAACAGGAGATTAGAAGAGATTTTAATAAATTCGATGTGGGATGTGGTTAATGAATACAAAATTTAATTGGTTTATGGTAAAATTTTGTAAATATTTCAGTTACATTTTTAAGGAATAACCAAATCGTACTTGATACCAGAGCAGATGGGTATGATTATCTTCAAATTTAATATTTTCAATTTGATGACATTTATTTTTAAAATTAAAATTGACAGTTAGTCGAGGTATTTTCTGGCCAATTGCTAATTGAAAAATTTGGAGACTGAAAAATTCAGTTTAATATATTTAAGAAATATATTTAAAAATGATTCCATTCGGAATTCGTTGGTTGTAGGAGCCCGTGTGTTTTGAACACCATCGTTACTCCGGCTGTTCTTTCATATTGAAAAATCGTGAGATTTTCAACCAAAAATCTAATCGCAGATATAAACAATAGAAATACAACATCTGTTTTATTTTATATGTTGTGATTTTATTTTCTCCGACTGACTCCACATCAAAAAGAGAGCAAACATTTTAAATATCACAGGGCTGCTCTTAGACAGGAATTAAAAATATACTTTAATATATTGAGATGTATTTTCTCACAGACCAAAGTTCCCAAATGTCGCTTGCAGAAAAAATTCAATCTTATCATTATCATCATCATCATCATCATCATCATCATCATCATCATCATTATCATCATCATTATCATCATTTCTATTCTTTGCGGAATATAGCCGCATCGTCTGAGGCTTACAAATCCTTTTTCTGGGGTGGATTAGTCTTCATGTTTTCCTCCCTCTTCTGATTTTTAAGTTTTCGTGTGTGTTTGCTATATCCACCACTTTCCTCCACAGGTATCTATTTAGCGTTCTTTCTAATCGTGTTTCCCCATATCTCTTAGGTCGTTTAATACTTCGTTCTTCCATCTTGTTCTGGGTATCAGTTCATTAGGTTTGCTATCACTCTGGTTTTCTGGGCTCTCTGTACATGTCCGAACCATCCTATCTGCATGACCTTAATGTGCTTTACTGTATAATATCTTCTTTTTCGAATTCTTTTTGTATTTCGTAGTTAGTCCTTCTTCTGGTATTGCTCTTCTCCGACTTTAACCAATCCGAGTATTTTTCAGTTTTCTTCTTGAGCTTTTGTCAGGCACATTATCTCCGTTCCATATTCTATAATCGGTCTTATTAATGTTCTATACATTTTTATTTTTGTGTTTTTCCCAATTAGCCCGTTCCTCAAGAAACCTTGAATGGCTCTATTTCCGGATCACAAGTCAAAATATAAGACACCACTTTGGTTCCGATGGACGGCACACTATTCCGCCGACGGTTGATATTTAATCCCCAACCCTAAAATGGTCAAAGTAGAGCAGTGTACTATTCCACCGATTTGGATCAGGGTAGCTTATGAAGTGTTAGTAGAAGTACAACAGGACGATTATATAACCACACAACCGATGCATATCTTCGCGCGGATATCTCTTTTTTTATTATAATTAATATATATTTTCTATCAGTTTTCTGCGCGGACACCCTGTATAATTATATCTCTAATATATAAAAGGCCAAAACGCTGTTGCTCGCAAACATGATTAATGAAAAGAAAATCAAAAAGGAGAAATGAAGAACATATCACAGGATTTTCACTCTTCCTGAATACCCGAAGAAGATAGGGACTTTATAATTTTACAAATTTTGTCAGGAAAAACTGAATTTTAAATTTGAATTTTTAAGCAAAAGTGAGGGATATTTAAACCTTTGGCTGGAAAAAATTAAAGCTAGGAAAACATTTAGGGCCGGTATTTCAGTTGTGGTTTAAACTACGATCCGAGTTTAAACTCCGTTTATATTTTTATCTGACCAATCATGTAGCCATAAATGTAGGTTAATCCTTGAACGTAGTTTAACTAGCAACTGAAATACTGGACCTTACTCTGCTCACAGAATTTAGCAGCAACTTCTGCGTTACTTTGAAAGTTAACTGTCAAAATTATAAAGCCAAAAGTGTAAACCGGGGGGTCTGGGAGGTGTGGAACACCCTCCAGCACATATAATAAAATTCCCACTCTTCTAGAATACTTACAGAAGACAAAATAATTATACAAATTTCGTCAGAAAAAGCTGGGAAATTTTTTGTTTTTGATCAAAAGTGAGGGAAATTAAAACGTTCGGCTAAAGAAAATTAGAATTATTTTTATTGTTATAAAAAAAAATGTTAATTGCTCCACGGCACATCAAGTTTAACAGCAACTTTTTGTGTTGCTTTGAAAGTATAAAATAAAAACGGGGAATCCCCCAGTAGCGAGTAACGAAATAAATGTTTAAATATCAACTGTCTAGTTGCCCGTCCATGGACTGGCTTTCCAGCTAGTCTTATATAATACGTTAAGAACTACTTAAAAATTCAACGAATAAGAGATTAATATTTTGACCAGGCTAAAAAAAGGGATTAGAGAAACCCTTGACCATCGGAGGAAAAAGAAATTGACTATTCCGATCGTATTGGCGGCCGTCACAATAGCAAAAGCCTTGTTTCCCCACTTGGCTGTCGCTAAGAAAACAAGAAAATTTTAATAAAAATATTAATTTTACAACTGAAAATTAAATTTTCTCCAACAAAACTATAAATATTCACACAAAAATCAAATTATGATAATCCCTGTTTAATTTTTATTTGTAAATATAAATATGAATATTAAACTTATGATTACCTACACTAAAACGAATGAAAAAATTGCAAAGCACTAGGGTATTGTTTGCTGGATGGAATGAAAAATGCTTTATTAAAAATTCAAAATACTTCTATAAATATAAAAATTTTGTTTTCAAGTTTAAGATAAGTTTTACTCAAAAATAAATATGAAAATGTTTTAAATTAGTAAAAAATGCCTAAAGGATATTAAAATAAAATAGTTATTAATTACTTAAAATGAATTAAAATATTTTAAATCAACAATTTCTCTTTTGGCTTTGAAGGTAAAAGAATATTATATTTTATTTTCGATTTTTCTCTGTAACTCCGTGAGGCTTTCATATTATTTTACAATGCAACTTATCGATCTGAATATGAGGTCTTTCAGCAATGTATTTTTTTCAGTTTTAAGTTACAAATTCGTTAAAATTTGAAATCAAAATCGCGTCAAATTTACATTAAGATATCAAATACTACAAGTCTTTACTACGTCCTAGGACATTTTTAGTAAATTAGTAAGCTGGAAATTTGTTTGTTTATTTTTAAGCTACCGAAATAATTGTAAGAAAATTTGTAAATGAGAAGGTAAATAAAATCTTCATTAATTAAACTTCACTTCAAATAGAATTTATAATTATTTGAACGATAAAATTAATAAATCACGAATGCTAAACTAAACATAAAAAAAGTCCGTACCTAATTCCAATACAATATTGTACGAGAATTTTTAAAATTTATTCTAAATTTTTTTAAATGAAAAACAAATCTAATATTGATTAAACCACTATTGCGAAAAATCTATTCATTAATGGAAAGATACACAGTTTGGCTACTTCCGCTGGTACTGACGCATATGCTTGATGAAGAATATTATCCTCTGCTTTAACAGGAATCAATACTTTTTTAATACTAATTCACATTTTTATTTTTGCAATAATTAATAGCAACATTCCAAAACTGAAAAGAGAAGGTAGTTTTTATATTTGCTTGACGCTGGAGGGGCTAGTATCATATTTTCCGTAACTACAAAAGCCCTTTGATTCATTCTTTAAGAACAATTTTAGCTCTTGTTGCCTGCGGATTTTTAGACAATGTTAAGTTTGCTATTAGTTCCGGTTCAACAGGAACCGACTTTATAAGAGTGGTTAAAAGTGTAATTCACAAGAAACTGACTTAAATTATTAAAATGTTCTTGAAAGGGGGGGCTGAATATAATTTAAAAAAATTAAAATAATTTATACAATCAAAGATAAATGGTCTGCTTTATTATCACAACAAATGGAAAAAGGCTGTATGCGTGTGTATTTAAAATTCCAGAATATGAATAAGTTAAATTGGGGGAACGGTACGATTCGCCGCGCACGATTCGCCGCCGCACGATTCGCCGCGGCACGATTCTCCGCGACACGATTCGCCGTGAGTTTTTTATTTTTATCCGTTCAGTAACCCCATCTATTGATAATCTTTGATAGATTTTTAACCCATAAAAATGAATTAAATATATTAAACAAATTAAATAGATTAAATAGATAAATTTCTCAAAAGTTAGAAAAAACAATAGTAGTTCTTTTTGTTTTCGTTTATTTTCAATTTTATTTAGATTAAGCCTCCAACATTTCGAAATTGTGGGCTAAACCACGAAGGTATTCTAATATATCCCGATTCTCAAAATCATTGACTAATGTCAAGATTGCCTACCATTGCCTTTACGATTTCTTTCGCCCATGCAGTACCTTTCGAACCAATTGGCTAAGGAATAAAATACAGAAAACAACGATGAAAATACACCATCTTATTACCTATCGAAGTACTTGAGGATGAATAAATTAGGAAGTGACGGTTGGACATTCAAAATTGTTTGGATTTTTCTACTTCAAAATAGTATAATGCGATTGGTCAATATACCGTTACCAATGAGAAATTGGAAATTTATAACGATAAATTTTAATCCTAACTTACAAAACCATGGAAGGTAAAGAGGTATGAAAGATAGAATTTGAACCATATTAATTGACCTGTGTATTCATGTAAATACGAAAGGTCAACCATCAAATAACTTTCTTCTTGTTTAATTTCGAAGATTATTCATATGTGGCGCTGTAAGCTCTCGGCGAATCGTGTCACGGCGAATCGTGCTTGGCGGCGAATCGTGCCGGCGGCGAATCGTGCCGCGGCGAATCGTGCGTGGCGAATCGTGCGCGGCGAATCGTGCCGCGGCGAATCGTGCGCGGCGAATCGTGCGCGGCGAGTTGTACCCAACCCTTAAATTGGTGACTAGAACTGAAGGACCTGCTCCATATTGAATGCAAACATGATTTTTAAAATTATTTAAAAAATTAATTAGAATATTGTGCTGATTTCTGGTCATAATTCGAAAAGAAAAATCTAAATACTTAGATTTGCATTTTGTAAAACTAGAAAGCTTAACTGATGTACACAATCAATCTTTCAGTTTGACACTTAATTCCTGTAAAAATCATTTTTACCACTAATGTGCATCTAAAATATTTATTTTCTCATTGGTTAATTAGTAACGTTGAGTTGGACTGCAAATTTTTTACAAAAATTGCAGAAAGGATGAATTTGAAAAATGTTCACGTAAAGCTTAAAAATTAAATGAAAAGAATTTATCGCAGGAGTAAGTTTGAGAAACTGAAAAGAACTTTTTTCATGAAGGAAACACGTTCTGGTGAAAATTGGAAATTTGCGTTCAATGACTTTAAGTAGTTGCACGCCATTTTTCTAATTAACAATTACAAGTAGCATAACAAAAAAACATTTACTTTACCGCTATGAGTGGTAGTTTGTAGCCGCCCCCGAATGCATTAGGCGCCGGCGTGCCCTTCCGAAAGTGCTATATAAGGTGATGACGGAGATATGAAGCAGTTCCGACACATCGTATTCAAACCCCATCAACAGGTGAGTAGTGTGTGTACACATATTTTTTTAATACACATCGTATATCGCGTGAATTTTCGAAAAACTTTCAAAGTGCTAAACTTTGTTTTTCAAAAGATTTTCCTTGCTCGAGATGATTACCTACTTATTTAATTGTAATAATTCTGGCAACTAAAAAGTTTTCAAGTGCTTCAATTTCATTGAAATTTATGAGTTTCCCACTTTTTTCTTCAAGTACCTATTCAAAAAGTACTTTTAATCAAGTTTTCGTATGCTAATGAAAGAATAATCGAACCTATTCAAACAAATAAGATAAACAGAAAACTTAAAGAAAACTTAAAATAAATAAAATATGGAATATTATGATAATTACCATATCTTCACAAAAAAACGATGTAGCTTTTGTTTCCATTATTATTTTATTATAAAATGCGCGAACTTTCCAAAAAGTTTTGAGAAGTGTGTTTTAGTCATAAAATTCCAATTAATTTGTGGGTTTTTAACTAATAGTGGCTGAAATTCAACACCAAACATTTATTGAGTCGTCAAGGACCCACTCACCAAAAATCTATTTTGTTCGAGAGAGCTTTTTATCGAAAGTTCAATAAAAACAATTCCAATATTTTTATTATTATTATTATTAGCAATTTTACTCAAATTTATTACTCATTTTGGAAAAAGTACCTACTTACAAATTTTTGTTGCCTATTAATTAAAAACGCAAACATTGTTTAATCAGTTTCCATAAAATAGCTATTAATTTTAAGAAGGAATCACTTATGTAAACAAATTAAAAATATTACGCAAACTCCAAATTTTAATCAAAATGCAATTTTATCTGAAATGTTATCTCAAAGTACTTAATTCGCGCTTGAGTGTAAATGTAAAAGCGCAACAAGTTTTAGTCACGTACGCGGAACCCGCATATATTTTCGCATGCAGAATATTATAATCTAGCGAATAATTTTTCAATTAACCAAAATTTTATCGCACGATTTTCCATTTTCAGCGGAAACTTAAAATTAATTTAAAAGTACACTACAATATATGGATACTTCGGCGAGCGGCATTAAAATGATACTTTACTGCCGCCCAGATTATTGACTTTTTTGATATTTGGAGAAAAAATTCCATTAAAAGAAAATATGTCATATTGTAATGCCTCTGTAATCCTTGCAATATTAATATATTTGCTAAATTTTGAATGTCATAATGCTTATCATATACTTATTTGTCTTGATCACGAAATTTCGTTTTGTGCAGCTGGCACTTGACAACCCTTATAATTATAAGCTTTTTCGATCACACTTTGGCTCTGGAGATGACTCACTAACTTCCTTAATGCTCGAATGTACGTAGATTAATTATTATATAACTTATAATAATTATTAATTATAATATATCAATTTGCATTTATACAATGACACAGATAATTTCTAAACTAACATTTTCGTAAAACATTTAACCGAAAAATGATTAAAATTACAGGCCGAAGCAACCATGTTTATTTGACATTTGCTTTGAAATATCAAAGAAAAAATTTTAACTGTGAATTTATTAATATTTTAGACTTAGTTTTGTATTTTCTAATTTACAAACTTACTTTTTTTTTATGATTTCTACTACGACATTTCTAATCTTTTTTTTTATTTCAATACTTTCTTAATTTTTTTCGACTTCAGTTATCTGCTTTTTAATTTAAAAAGTTTGCCAAACTCTTATTAAAATTAAATCAGCCTAGAATTAAAAATAATGCTAGCATTTAAATTTTCAAAATTAAACTGAAGCGTAGCGTAGCGTTCTTCAAGTAAAGATAATTTTATTTTAGTAGGTATCAAAATATATTATTCCAATTTTGAAATTCAACTGAAAGTTTTTTGGTGAAAACGAAAATTTTTCAGTAGATAATAATTAGCATTTTAATGAAAGTTAAAAGAAATCTTTTGTTATTAACTTAAAGCGATGTAGCTTCTAAAGCATATAATGTTAATTATGCTAGCGTAACCGAGGAAATTTTGTAGCTCTACAGGTGGCTGAAATAAACCGAAATTCATTTTTCATTGTGGGAAAAATGTTAAAAGTTACAAAACCGCATTTAACTTTTGATATAGTTGTCTAATCGCCAAATAGTACATTGCATATTAAAAGCGAAAAGTGAATTTTTGAAGTGAACAATGGAAAGGGAATTTAAAAAAAATGCTGAAAACATAAATTTAACTTATAATTTCAAAACAGTTAAAATTAAAAATTACGCCGGATTACGTGGGATGCACTTGATTCAGAAATTTTCTCAATTAAAGAATAAGTTTTTCTTTCAATTACTGGAAGGGGGGGGGGTAATAAACCTCCCAGACCCCCAATCTCGGTATAATCACTTTATTAAATTCAACTTTAAGTAATTTCTCCATCCGAATTAAAATTCAAAAATTAGAAGAACAGATTTCTTTATTCAAATGAACACCCGGTATACCACTGCGATGTAATGTTGCATGATTTATTACAATATCCCTGCATATGTATTGCAACAATGTATCCCGATGTCAGTGTATATTGTCCTTTAGAAATTTAAGAAATGCGGAGAAATATATATTGCTTAAATTGAACCTGGCTTGGTATTATTCAAGATTAAAATTGTATTTCAAATATATGGGTATATAATCTCATTATTACGGAAAGCAGAAGTTAAATATAAAAAATTTTTCGTTTAAATCTTTATGTTCCAGCAATTTTTGTTCATTGTACCCAACTATTGATACAAATATAATACTTAGAATTTATGCTTAATTGCATTTGTGGTTAGAAATTTTGATTAAATTTGTATTTTTCATTTTGGTTTATTTTTAAAATATGCTCAATTGCACCTGAACCTTAGTGTGGGTATAGTAAAAGTTGTGTATTCGAATAGTGGATTTTGTAGGTGAGAGTGTAGATCAGGCGACGATTTATTAGCAGTGTAAATCTAGCTAACGAGAGCGTATCACAACGACCTACAAATGACAAATGGACGAAAAATCTAAAACCACATCGTGATAACGAGAACTTTTTTAAAAATTGTATATCCTCACAGTCTAAATTAAAGTTATCAAAAAAAAACACTCAGTACACACTCAATTAATATAGCATTTTTCAATATTCTTCCAACACTAGGTTACTGCTTTATTAAAACCAAAATTAGAAACATTTTGAAGTTTTTAAAAAAATATTTGATTTTACATTTTAATTTAACATCAAAGAATTACATAGAAGCTTTGAACGAAAAGTTCAATAAAAAAATTAAAAAAAAATTATTTAATTTTGAATCTCGGCGTTTACACTTCTGCTAATTTTATTGAAAAACTGTGCAAATGTTCTATTGTCTCATGTAAAAAATATTTCGGGAGTAGATATGATGCTGATTTAAAAATTCAGTTCTACAAACTTTTTTTAATTTGAAAAACTACCCCTAATTACTCTCGAAGAATTACAAATTATTTATTGTTGTTTAATTATTCTTAATTTGTAAAGAAACAATTTAATATCAGTTGAAAGCGCTTCGTTGTTTAAATTGTATTTTATTATGATTTTTCATTTCAAACTGGATTTCTTTTTTAATATTGTTATAACAACAAAAATACTCAAAAACGACAATAATGTAATAAAATATACATTTTAATTGCTGTAATTGTGTATGTTTGTGAAACCTACTAC
The DNA here is from genome assembly GCA_958510845.1 of Cantharis nigra. NCBI lineage: Eukaryota > Metazoa > Arthropoda > Insecta > Coleoptera > Cantharidae > Cantharis > Cantharis nigra. The sequence continues at coordinate 42,253,730 of OY294030.1, read as the reverse complement.
GAATGTCTTTGTGGAAAACTTCTTAGCGATTTATAATATTTACTTACTTCTTTTATTATTTCTTTTCATAGGAAATTGCATTTCATTTCTATTGCACTAGTTTCTTTACATCAATATTCTCAGAGTAGTTGTAATGTTAACTTCATTGCTACTAACTATATATGTAATATTAACTTTAGAATTTTCTTAAAATATATGAATAATTCCGAAGTGTAGCTTTGTTATCGACATTTAATTTTTATTTTGTACTACACAGTGAAATTCTAGATTGGCCTTTCCCTCTTCGCTATTTATGAAAAATAAAACTAAGTACGTGAAATTCAAGTGGTAGTAATTTATTGATAAAGAAAAGTGAGAGTGGAGTAAAGAAGATAACGGCATAAAAAAAACAATATAAACCAGGGCCTATTTTTAATTGGGTTGGGCGCTAGGCTCTAGCAAATTTTTGGGCCCCCGATATTCTAGAGTAACTAATAGCCAATTATTATTTTATCAGAATTTAATTTTTATTTTACGTTTTTATGTTCTCTTTTCGGACCCTCTGGCCATGGGCCTTAAGCATGTGCCGAATGCGCCTAATGGTAAAATAGGCCCTGGTCGCAGACGACTATAAGGAAACACCTCCATAAGAAAACATAATTTATTTGATTCTTTAGCTGCGGATGGGACTCTGCGACTGAAGTCGCAGTACTGCTCTCCATGTTTTCGTTTGGGAGTGTTATCTTAAGTCGCTTGCAACGATCGCACATAAGAAAGCATGGAGAGCAATCGAGTCTTAGCCGCAGCTAAGGATTCATATTTTTATCTGGGCGAAAGTATCTGCACCAACGCTAGGAACTAGTTAAACTTTAGATAAAAGTTAATCTAGGGTCAACTGATGTGGATCCAATCAGAGTGGCCAAAGCTAGAGCTAACCGTTGGTATTCCAGTGGTATTCGATTCGATACAACGAAAAACCACATATGACTAGCTTAAGGTGTGATTTCTTAGCTTCGGCTGGGGCTCTGCGGCTGCAGTCGCAGTGGTTGCTCTCCATGATTGATATAAAAGCATGAAAGATGTGACTCCATAGCTGCAGTGACTGTGCCCCATGCTTTCTTATAAGACTGTTAATAAATTTTTTTACAATATTTAATTAGATAGGATTGCGAAATCCATATAATAGATTTATTAGTACCCTTTAGCTCGTAATTGATATTCATATTTATTGTATTTTCAAGAGTTAATAATTATAATTAATTAATAAGACTGTTACCTTAGAATCACCTGCAAAGATCGCATTCTAAGGAAACACATTCATAATAAAGCATGGAGATCAGCCACTGCGACTTCAATCGCAGAGCCCCAACCGCAGCTAAGCAAACATATCTTTAGCTGGGCGAAATTATCTGCAACACCACGAAGGAATTCTAAACTTTAGATAAAAGTTAATCCAGAGCAACTAATGTTGATCCAATCAGAGTGGCCAAAGCTAGAGCTAACCGTTGGTATTCCAGTGGTATTCGATTCGATACAACGAAAAACCACAGATGAATAGCTTAGGGTGTGATATCTTAGCTTCGGCTGGGGCTCTGCGGCTGCAGTCGCAGTGGTTGCTCTCCATGCTTTCTTATGAAATGATCGCATTTTAAGTGAACAATCCCATAAGAAAGCATGATTGATATAAAAGCATGAAAGATGTGACTCCTTAGCTGCAGTTGGAGCTCTGCGACTGAAGTCGCAGTGACTGCGCTCCATGCATTCTTATAAGACTGTTACCTTAGAATCACCTGCAAAGATCGCACTCTAAGGAAACACATCTATAATAAAGCATGGAGATCAGCCACTGCGACTTCAGTCGCAGAGCCCCATCCGCAGCTAAGCAAACCTATCTTTAGCTGGGCGAAATTATCTGCAACACCACGAAGGAATTCTAAACTTTAGACAAAAGTTAATCCAGAGTCAACTAATATTGATCCAATCAGAGTGGCCAAAGCTAGAGCTAACCGTTGGTATTCCAGTGGTATTCGATTCGATACAACGAAAAACCACAGATGACTAGCTTAGGGCGTGATTTCTTAGTTTCGGCTGGGGCTCTGCGGCTGCAGTCGCAGTGGTTGCTCTCCATGATTGATATAAAAGCATGAAAGATGAGACTCCTTAGCTGCAGTTGGGGCTCTGCGACTGAAGTCGCAGTGACTGCGCTCCATGCTTTCTTATGAGACAATCGCATTCTAAGGAAACACTCCCACAAGAAAGCATGAAAGGTGTGATTTCTTAGTCGCCTGCGACGATCGCTCTTTATGGAGACGCTCCCATAAAAAAGCATGGAGAGCCCAGCTAAGCTAGGAATCATATCTTTAGCCGGGCAAAATTATCTGCACCAATACTAAAAACTAGTTCAACTTTCAAAGGAATCAGAGTGGTCAAAGCTGGCACAACTAGACCCAATGATGCAGACTTGCATCCTGGCATGCCAATGGAACACTAATAGCTTCAATGGCTCAATTTTTGGATTATGTTATTAGTATTTGATTTTTATTTTACGATTTTATTTTTTTTTTCGGGCCTCTCTGTCTATTGGGCCCTAGGCACGTGCCTAATGCGCCTAATGATAAAATAGGCCTTGATATATACAATATTATTTGGAGTGTCAGAGGAGATTCTGAAAAGGTGAAGGGTAAACAGCTATTCTCACGATAAAGTTAGTATTCTTGGCTATATCTAAATTGTTAGTTAGTACTTTATTTACCCCCCGAGGATCTGCTCTTGATGAGTGAAAATGAAGATAAGCACCTAATTACAAAGTGGTTTTATATCAAAAATTAAAGTTATAAATAGAATAAATCTAAAAAGTTAGAAAATTGAATTGCAGGATGTTTACCAAACGAAATGCGAACACATAACATTTTAATTATTAATATAAACCAGTAGTTCTCAACAAGATTGTCGCCATTAACTTAAATTACAGCTATGGTTTTTTATTTTTCATAATTTATATTCGAATGTCGAAGTTACTTCGTTATTATTATACTGCTCTTTCGAAAACTTAAAGATCTCAAGGAACTTCAAAGAAAACGAAACTTTTAAGCTATAAACACATGTAGTATAGATGTTTTCTAAACTTCTTTAATACCGTTTACTTAACGTATTAATTTAACAGTTTACTTTAATTTATGGTTTGCTGTTTTAGTATCTAGTTTTAGAATCAAACCGCTCTTCTGTAAACCATGCAAATAAGCAATATCTGCTGGATTAACAATGCATTCACATGAATGGAATAATTAAATTAAATTAAAAACAAAAACAAAAATTGTGGTAATCAAACTGATTAGCAGAGAACATTGTTTTTTATTCAAGGGTCTGTATACTTTCTTTGTCTAGGCTTACCTAATTATTTCAAGATTAGGCTTCAATAACTAAAAATTAATCATTTTAATAATCATTTCATGTTGAAATAAGAAATAAAAAAAAAACTGTAAATGCAGTGAAAACTAGTTGAATTTTATTCAATAAATAATATGAGTGGAAAATGAATTCCATTTGAAAGAAAATAGAGTTTGAACAAAGGGTAAATCTAAAAATTATAAAAAGAACAAACTAGATGTGTTACGGGTTTGTTTTATAAATTTACTGGGCTGTACAAATCGTTTACAGTAAATGTAATGCAATAAATATTTTTGAAATATTTTCTACAATTTAAATTAATTATCTAGTAGTCTCTACCCACGCAGGTTTAATTTAGGATAATTAAAAGTTTTGAAATATTTTTATTCTTAGTAAATCTAAGAAGATGGTAGATAAAAGGAAATGTTGTTATAACTTTACTCGCACTCTTCGCTCAGCAGATTTTGAAAACTTTATTATTAGAGCAACAAATTTGCTATTATATATATTTCTTTGTATACGGAAGATGCCTTCTTATTAGTGATGGCGGTTTTAAAACATCCTCTTTGTGTATTTTATTTCAGTTATTCAATTTTATTTCAAAAATCGGCATTCTCTTGAAAACCACTTACTAGACTAAAGGAACTTAACTAAATATTTGTTTCTGTTTGACTGTTCAGTCATTACGTAAATAAGGGATGCACGTACTTGGTAGGCATTAGTTTGAACATCTTTCAAAATTTATTTGTTCAAAGCTTAAGTAATATAAAATATTTGTAATTATTTAGCCATTATTTCTAACAAATATAATAAGTTTGACTACTATCTCAATTTATTGATTGATCAAAACATATTATCGAGGTTGAATAATAATAAGTTTCCAAAACTTAATAAGGATAAGTAACATATGGCCCAGAATGTATTGGAAAAGATGTAATATAATCACTTAAGGTCTGGAAACTATCAATTCCTATTGCCTATAAATACTTTTACATTTACCAACTTACACCAAAATGCAAAGAATTTTTTAATTTTAATTTTAATTTGACCAAAAGTGTTCGTAATTAGTCGATTAAATTACACACTAAACAGTTTATTAAGAAATGTGCCAATTATGGTAAATAATTGTCTCATGTTATAATAGAAAGAAAAATTATGCTTTTCTTGCATAGTACAAGATTGATGAGTTGAGTTTTAAATTTAAAATATTCTTTTTATTTTTTGATAATAAATTGTACAATTGACACCTTTTCAATAAGAACCTTTCGAATAACTTGAAATTAATTTTACTAATTAAGCGCATGATAGTGTTACTTACTTTCAAATCAAGTAAATATTTTACAATATTATTCCAATACACTCGAGCTACTTTTATTAATTTTTTACGACGAAAAAAAATTAAATTAAAAAATTAAATTTTATATAAAAAAAAAAATTAAAAATACTAGGATCAAAGGCTAATAAGCGCATTTCTGAACGTACAATCAAATGTGGTCAACCGTGACTTTTCTTTTAGGATATTTTAAATGTAGGCAATTCAATTGTTTTTATTAATTTATTACTTTAACTTTAATGTATTATTATTTCAATTTATGTAAGTGCCTTTGATATCGAAACCGTACTGCTGTCAAACGTTTTGATTGACGAAGTTTTGTTTTGGAAGTTTTAATGATTTTCTTATTTTATTTCATTTTATTACTGTTGCTATATAAACCCAATTTTTGGTGGGTAAACTTTGCCATCAAACAATGTTAATTTGCCAAGTCCGGTGTCAGCGCATAAAATATCTACAGTATAACTACTACAATTATAAATTACTTTAATAATGAAATGAAATGAAATGAAATTTTTTTAAAAGGACACCGCACCATTCTTATGGGAAAATCTCTTTCTGTAGATTTGGCTGATTTTTGGATATGTAGGTACTTCTCATCATTCTGAAGAAATGTTTCAATGGATACAACTTGATGTTATGTGTAGCTTCCGAGTTATAAGTTCTAAAAGGTCCAGATTTATCATAAAAAAATTAATTTTCGACTCGATATGTGTGATCGGCAGTCGAATAGACGGTGGATGTCTTTTAAGCGGTATAATATTTAAAAATTTAATTTTTTTTCCTCGCTACTGGGGGATTTTCGAATTAACGCAAAAATTTTAAAAGGCAATTAAAAATTTTTTCATAATATAAAAATAAATAAGTTTCTCAAATTCAAATTTTCATTATAGTACAGTATAATTAGACTAAAAAACACCTAAACCGGGAAATCCAAAAAATAAACGGTTTAATTGCCACAAAATGTTCAAAACTCGTTCCTCTATAAGTACTAAAAAGTTTCCCGTTCTAGAGCGACGGGTTTGAGTGGAGCGAGGGGGTTAAGGGGTCAAAACCATACGTTTCTACAGTTTTTGTCAAATATCTCGAAAATGATGGAAGATACCGAAAATACCATTGTATACAAAATTAAAGGCCGTGAAATTTTCTACAAAAATAGTTCTATAAATTTTTTTGGTAAACTTTAGATTTGGAGATATGGGGGGGAGGACAGTTTTGATAATTTTCTTACTTAATTTTTGTTTTTAGTGTAATTTTTAATTAATTTTAGAATTTTGTAATCACTAATAGAAGTGATGGAAAAGAAAAGTGATATTAACCCAGTAATGCAGATTTCAAATGGAATCTTAACCTATTCATGCGCGTCACAAACTATGACCAAAATCTGTACTAAAATCTGTTTCGAATAGGATTTTCGTAAATATTATTACATAGAAACCTTTTCCTGACAATTACGAACACAACGAAACAAAGATCAGCCAAATCGCTAGAGTCGTTCTCAAGTGATGAGCGTACATACATTTTTTACGTTTTATTTATATAGATATACAGTTTGCTGAATGACTTAGCCGAACATAGGAAATTAACATGTAAAAACTTATTTATGCAAATTTCTGCTTCCCTAATTATTTTAGAGAAAAAATGAAAGACACAAAAATATTGCAGAAATATAAACTACGAATGATAAGAGGATTAGATTTCATCTAACTTTTACTTAAAAAGCCAAAAACTGCTTTTGAAATTGTTAAAAGTTTCGTTTATCGGACTGGCCATGAAAGTTTCCATGGTAATTATTTTGGAAAATATAAATTAAATTGAATTTATTACATGGCCAGTGCGATAAATGCAAATTTTAACAATTTCGATAGCATTTTTTTGACCTTTAAGTAAAAGTTAGTTGAAATCTAATGGTCTTATCATTTGAAGTTTATATTTCTGCATTATTTTTGTGTCTTTCATTTTTTCTCTAAAATAATTAGGGAAGCAGGAATTTGCATAAATAAGTTTTTACATGTTAATTTCCTATGTTCGGCTAACTCATTCAGCACCCGGTATATAGATTTGTATGTCCATAATATGTAATTTTAATTAAATGTATTAAAATGCGTTTTACAAATGCCAGTCTGTAACTTACAATTTTATTTTTCATATAAATATATTAATGCTGGGAAAAAGTATTCAAGAAAGGGAAAAATTCATTACAACTTTACTCCTTATCTTCTAATCTGATGTGGGGTTTACCAAAAACATGTTTAAGACAGTTTTTCTATAAAATTTAACGGCCTTTAATTTTGTACCGGGCGGGACTTGCTCTATCTAACGTCATTTTCGAGATATTTGACAAAAACCGTGGAAATGTATGGTTTTAACTCCTTCCCCCCCTCGCCCCAGCGAAACCCGTCGTCGCTCTTAAGCGGGAGACTTTTTAGTACTTATAGAGCAACTAATAATAAACATTTTGTGACAATCCAACCTCTTATTTTTTTGATTTCCGGGTTTACATCTAATTATAGTGTACTATTAGCCGACCGTTTTAATTTCCCTCACTTTTGCTCAAAAACAAAAAATTTCCCAGCTTTTTCTGACGAAATTTGTAGAATTCTTCTGTCTTCTGTAGGTATTTTAGAAGAGTGGAAACTTTATTTACCCCCAGACCCTTCGGTTTACACTTTTGACTATAATTTTGACAGTTATCTTTCAAAGTAATGCAAAAGTTGCTGCACTTTTTCTTAAAAATTCAAATTTCCGGGTTTATCCTGGCGAAATTTGAAAATTGTAAATTCCGTATCTTCTCCAAGTATTTTAAAAGAGTGGAAATCCCCCGATATGTACTGGAGGGTGTTCCACACCCCCCAGACCCCCCGGTTTACAATTTAGACTTTATATTTTTATAATTAACTTTAAAAGTAACACGGAAAGTTGCTGCTAAACTCCATGAGTAGTAAGGTAATTAAATAAATATACCGAAATATACTTTCCAAGTTTTAAGTTTTTCTAGCTGAAGGTCAAATTTCCCCCATTTTTACTTAAAAATTCAAATTTCTTGGTTAGTTTTAATCTTAGTTAGTTTAATATATGTTTCGGTTGGTAAACTTGTAAACCGGGGGGTCTGGGGGGTGTGGAACACCCTCCAGTATATATCGAAGGATTTCCACGCTTGGAAAAATTTGTAAAATTTTAAATTCCCTATTTTTTCTAAGTATTTCAAAAGAATGGTAATCCTGCGATATGTACTACAAAGTGTTCCACACACCCCAGACCGCTCGGTTTACAATTCTGTGGTGGGTAGGAAAAAGAGTATAAGTCAATATTTGAGATATGTGAAAAAAGAGATTTGAATGCTTACTGCTAGATGCATGTTCGACCAATCAATAAAAGCTTAATTAGGTGAGGTTTAATTATGTCATTCAAATGTATATTTACTCTGTATTATTTATACTTATTTTACAACTGACTTAAACGGTTGGGAGCAGATTTTCGACTTATAGGTACTCATTTTCCTACCCACCACAGAATTTTGATTTTATATTTTTATAATTAACTTTCAAAGTAACACAGAAAGCTAAACTCCATGAGGTGTAAGGTAATTAAATAAATATTCTTTCTAAGTTTTAATTTTTTCTAGCCGAACGTTAGAATTTTCCCGGTTAGTCCTAATATATTTTTCGGTTGGTAAAATTGTAAATCGGGGGGACTGGGGGATGTGGAACACCCTCCAGTACATATTGCAGGATTTCTACTCTATTAGAATACTTGGAGAAGAAAGGAAACTTAGAATTTTTCAAATTTCGTCAGGAAAAATCGGGAAATTTGAATTTTCAAGCAAAAGTGAGGGAAATCATAGTGTTTTTTTGTGCCAAAAAATGACACGCTGTAGCAGGAGTACAATTTATACATTTTGTACAATTTATAATTGTATAAATTCACTATAATTACAAACAATTATTACGCATTCTGACGTTTACTTGCAATTTCTACCAGCACTTACTTATTAATTCGTCGGCAATGTAAAGAATATAAAAAAATAAATAAAATAATTGCAAATTTTATATGTTAATTCTACAATTTTTCCAACAGTAATTGAGAAAAGCTCAACTGCTATTGAGAAAACCTCAATTGTAATTAATATTTTCCAATCGATATTGAGAAGTCCTCAATTGTAATTAATATTTTCCAATTGATATTGAGAAGTCGTTAAATGAAAATTAGAAAATGTCAAATGAAAATGAGAAAGCATCAATTCTGCAACTAAATACAGCATAACTGTAAGTAAATTACAAAAAAACTTTTCAAAATACTTCAATGCTATAATTTTAATCCTTTAAACAAATCAGGCAATGGAAGATATGGAAGTCGGTCGCTAAAATTTTGATTTAAGATATGGCTATGAACAAGAACAATTTACTTATGCCGAATTTGTTATATAATACCAATTAATAAATAAAATTAAAATATAGCTTTAAAAAAAGAGCATATTAAAAATTAATATGCTTTCCGTATTACGATTGACGTTTTCTCATCTTCATTTGATGTTTTCTCATTTTCATTTGACGCTTTCTCATTTTCATTTGATGACTTCTCAATATCAATTGGAGAATATTAATTACAATTGATGATTTCTCAAAAACAATTGGAAAAGGTGTAGACTTTTTAGAACTTATAACTCGAAAACTGCCAATAACATCAAGTTGTGCCCATTGAGATATTTGTTCAGAATGATGAGAAGTACAACATATTCAAGAATCATCCAAATCTACAAAAAGATTTTTTCCCATAAGAATGATGCGGGGTCCTTTCTGAAGTAAACAATATTTAAAAAAACCATTAGGACAAGTCATACTTATACTGATAAATTGGCCAGGATAAATTCGCCTGTTGCTGCTCAAGTTTTGACTGCAAACTTCCCTACAATCAACTCGAGTGCATTTTTAGCTAATATAATTTGTACAATTTTTGTAAAACCTACATTTTTTCGTCCTTCTCCAACAAAAATGTAGGTAGGTACCTACCTACAGCATTTTAGTGCATCGTAAAATTTTATTGTTAAAAAAATTAAGTAAACTAAAACAAATTAGTGCCTAATTAATTTATGTTGGTAAAAATTTAATTAACTTAAAACTTTTTTCATCCTTTTAAAAGGATTATTTTATTACAACATGATGTTATCAAAACTTGTGTTAATGTTAAGACGAAACACTTGAAAATTATATTTATAAAATAAGGACAAAAAATTATATTTCTGTTTTAAGTACACATCCTGTTCATGGAAAAGAAAGATAATATTATGCGAAATTTAATTTTTCGGTATTGTAAATATTATTTTAGGAGATTAAGCGAAAAATTTTATTTTGGAGTTTTTTTTAATAAAGCGTCATTAATTAAAAAGTTAATGTTGTCGGAAACGCGAAAATGAAGTTGTAAATAAATAAATATTTAAAATTGAATACAATTTTGAAGAAGCCTGCAATGCTCCTTACGTGACATTTTCCTGTAAGTTAATTTTTCACGAAAGGAAACTAAGTAAATTAATTAAGTATTACAAGCTTCTCGGAATCAATTTTTTAAGCTTTTATTTGAGAAACGAAACTTTTATTGTGCACCGGCAGTCAAATCTATTAAATTAGGGGAAGTAATTGAAAGAAATACTCGCATTCAAAGTAGCTATAGTTTGAATTTATTGGTACTTGCTAAGTTGCTTACAATTTAGTAAATGGGGTACTGGAAAACTGTTAACTTAAATTTTAATTGTATTTGTACACAAAGCATGATTGGATTTAAATCACAATTTTCATTGGTTTTATTTTTATGTACATACTACATATGTAGGTTCTAATGCTTTTAGTTAACTTTAAATTGTCGCATTAAAGCTTGTATAACAGGAAACTTTATAGCAATTGGATAGTTTCATAAAGACATAAGTAGTTAATACAAAGTTGCTGCATGCACATGGATTGCAATTTTATCAAAAATTTTGTGTTTTAATTTTCTAACTGTAATTGCATGGTATGCAAATTTGATGAATTTTTTCCATTTCTGGACATATCTTTTCTAAAAAGATTCCAGCATGAATATAAATTATATTTCTTTTTATTCTGACATTTACAATTTAGGTATTCAATGTTTTTCAAGTAATGACTATTTAATACTAATGCAAATTTAAAAATTTCTAAAAGAATAAAAAATACATTTTGGTTGCTATGAATTTCTTATCAGCAAACTGATAGTAATTTATTATCCCTCTATTTGAAAATTAATGTTATTAAAATAATTTGTTTCAAGTTTACCTATAACACACTAAACTGTAATTTGATTAAAGATATCCTTACTAGTAATAATTATAATATCGAAGTTATACAAACGTGGTAGAAATACAAACTATTCAATTCAGTAATAGCTGGTAATAATATAAGAACGCAAATGGACAGCCAGGAAATCTCATTACTTACTACTGAAATTAAAGACTCCCAGAAGAGGTAGTTGCACTCTCACTCGGCTATTTGTGAATAGTAACAAGGCAACTGAGAATAAAATAAAAGTCTATTGTTTTTGATGAAAATAAGTAAGAATTTGTAGCTGATAAGTAATACGTAAGTAACGAACAATATTGTAAGAATTATTGTAAATATAGAGAAAATAGTATGTTTCATTATTAGGACTCAAAGTCAAACTTTTTAAACAGAAATCGACTTTAAAGTTTTCGTAAAAGACTTTCTTGTTGATGAGCCATAACGATTGTTTATTTATAATTTGTAAACTGAAATGCATAATTTTAGTAAACTATTAAGAAAATTAAATTACTTCGATGTATAAAGGCCGCGGTTACCTGCTTGTCGTTACTAGTTTAAAAACTAGACCAACCGTATAAGCTTTAATAATTGTTTTGGGGTTGAAGTTGCTAAGTTGAAATTATATGGTTTGCATGCTTGCTAATCATTTAGCTGCATCTGAAAACTTTAATGAATTAAATGTGAAATAATTATTTACCATTTATAAAATAACAAAGTTTACTAAAAGTTGCAATTGCAGAAACATTTGTTGAACAATTTATAAATTTATGTGATAAAACATTAAATTTTGATAGGTTTAACAAATAAATTCTGTACTTTTTAAATTTTAAATTCTGTTTTCTATATCAATTGATTAATTTTTGTATATATTAAAATAATAATTACCTATATTTTATTATTTTATTCAAAACTTATTCAACAGAAGATTTGAAAAAATATTATTAGAGGAGGATGTAAGGTTTGCAAAAGAATATTTCTGTGATTATTTTTTTTATTTAAATTTTTTTTAATTATAAAAAAGTGATTTGATTTAAACTATTTGTTTTAAATGGAATAATACAGTTCTATAAAATTTAAACATTTTTCTAAAAGAGCTCTCGTATGTCTCAAACACATTAAATTTCATTTAAATCCCGGGAATTAAGTTTTTATTTGATTTTGTTTAATTTATTTATTTTCTCGTAAACCGAAACCTGAAGATTTCAGAAATTTAGATTTTTGACAATTTGTACCAATCTCAATACTTTTAATAAAATATCGTTTGGGGGTACTTGACCATACTTATCCGGTTGGGGTCTTTGTCAAGAAAGGTCCTAAAAATTACAAAATCTTAAATTTGTCATTTCCTGTACATCCTATACTTAAAATATGTCTTATCAAAATTGCTGTGAAAAAATTATTATTCTAATCTATCTAGTTATCGAGATATAGTCCTTCCATCCTGATTTTTCTCGCTTTTTTGCCGAAAAACGTAATTTTCAGTTTTCGATGAAGAGTTTTTCGTCTGCTTATCTGATGCTAACATGAAACTCTCTACCGATACCGATAAGTGAAACCAAACTCAATTATCTATGGATAGAATAAAATTTGTAACAAATAAAAGAAAAAGTTAAAAAAATTTTTTTTTTTTTATTTACATAGAAAACTTCTTTTTTTTTATCTCTACGCTTTTGATTAAATAATGATAATATTGAGTCTGAGTTGCATTGAAATTGAGCTATGTGTAAAAATATAATAAATGGCAGAGAAGGGTCAAAATGGATTAAGGTTCAAAGCTTTATAGCCAGGGCTCTATTATAGCCAGGGGTGGGCAAAATACATGAAAATATGTATTTGAAATACAAAATACATTAGTTTTGGGTATTTGAAATACAAAATACAAATACATTGAAAATATGTGCTGAAATACAAAATGTATTTCAAATACCTATTTCAAATACTGCCCAGCCCTGATTACAGCTACAATGGATATTTTCGATACAAGGTAGGAAAACTAACATTTTTCCATTCAATGGAAAAAGATAGTTTTCCACGAGTATCGAACAATATTTTTTCTAATTATGTTTCAAAACGAACCAATAACATATTTCTTATACCTAAATTAAAATGAATTTACTAAATATTTACTCAATTTGTGAAAATAGATACTTAAAATTTAAATTTGACGGTTGGTAGCCCATTGGTTGCCAACCAATGGTTGGTTATTTTGAATATCACAAGTAAGACTTTTTGAAACATGATTAGAAAAAATTATTTTATACATAGAATTAGAGATAATTGAGTCTAGTGCAAATACAGAAATCATAACGATGCTTTCGGCGAAATTGATAATCCAAAATAAAGTTTTTTATGCAATTCCGGGGGCAAAGTACTCACTTTATACCCCGATATGCGGGTGAAAAGTGGTACTCTTTTGCCCTAGGGCAATAAAAAATTTTTTGTTGTCCTAGGCAAATAAAGAAGTCATCAGATGACTGATAAAAGTCACTAAAAGTAAAAAACCAAGTACATTTATGTGAATCTGGCCGTAATTTGTAATTTCAAACAATTTTCCTAAATCCGGCAATGCTTCACTTTCGAGGGCGACGGGCTTCAATTCCCATCTGCTATGCATAAATTTACCAATTTCTCTGTGCGGCCTATTTTACCACTAGGCGTATTAGGCACATGCCTAGGGCCCAATGACTAGAGGGGCCCGACAAGAGAGAACATAAAATCGTAAAATAAAAATCAAATACTGATAAAATAACCCAAAAATTGGGCCTTCGATGCTATTATGTAGTTACACTCGAATACATATAAGGGGCCCGAAAATTTTCTAAAGCCTAGAGCCCAACTCAGTTAAAAATAGGCCCTGGGAATAGATTAAAATTCTATTTTTGATTGTGGGATGTCCTGAGTCCCTATAAGGGACCGAGCGAATACCGTAAAGTGGCGCCTAAGGCGGACACTTTGAACATTTTTGGCGTGAAGGTCATAGCCACAAAACATATATTATTATTGTTAAAGATCGTTAATGTTCAATTTAATTATGATATTGCTATGAATCTAGTATTAACACTAAAACGCAATTATTTTCAAAACATGCTACACTTTATTTGTAAAAAAATACAACATAATTACATGAAAAATTAAAATAAAAAAAAATATAAACCAAATTTAGCTCTCTTGGAAATGTTTATAGATTTCAGGGAGGTTGTCGAATAAATTGGTGGTTGCAAGTTAGCTAATGCACAACACATACGGACTATGTCATCAAGGTAAGGCATTAAATCGTGGCTTATATTGTGCAAAATATGATGGGTTTTGACTCGCTGTATGCTTCTTTCGACATGAATTCGACAACTCACTTGACTACAAAAATCTCTTTAAGCTTCTTCTGCACAATTAATGTTCACTTGTTCTTTAGATCCACAAGGTCCTACTAATTCTAATTTATTTTCTTTTCGCTTGATAGCTCGTTCAAACCTGGCATATTTCTACTTTTTCTAGAAATTGGTGTTTTGGCGTTTTAAAGTTTTACTGTTACTTTTATTATATTTGAATCAAAAATTAATGTTATATTTCTTCTTCACTCAACAACATAAACTCTCGGACACTTAACTCAAAAAATTAACTTATCATCCTCCGCCCCCCCCCACGCCACTACAAAATTTTAACATTAATTTTGAAGTCAGGAGAAACGGAGAATTTTTAATACGGAATTTATAAACAGGTTTCGTAAGTGGAACAAATCTCAGTTTCCCCTGACTTCAAAATTAATGTTTAAATTTTGTAGTGGGGGGGGGGGGGAGGATGATAAGTTAATTTTTTGAGTTAAGTGTCGGAGAGTTTATGTTGTTGAGTGATGAAGAAAAAATTATTTCTTTCTTTTTAAAGGGAACAGTAGTTTTTAAAGTAAGGTGCTTTTACAGCCAGGGATTTTTAAAATTTTTGATTTTTATTTTATTTCACTCTTTTTGGAGTACATTTTGTCAAAATGTATAGAGAAACCGAATATATGTTTTAAACCGCTTCGTGATCCAGTCAGACGATGTGGTAGCCCGAATTGTTAGCCAATGATATGAATTTGACCCTACATAATCTAACAAACATAGAGAACAAAGGGGGGGACCCTCCCGGCAAAAGGCGGCATCAATTGGCGGGATTTTTAGCTTCTGTTACAGCGATCTGAGATCAAAAATTTTGGTTTGAGCGTGTTCATAAAACATGTACCTATCTTCTAGTTGAACCAATAAAAAAACAAAAAAGTCAAAAATCATAAATTGGCTCGCCTTAGAAAATAAAAGTACAATTATTCACCCTTTTTTTCGATGGATTTTTCAAGAGTTTTTCTTTCCTAGAATACTTTAAATTTCTGGCGCCTTAGGCTTTCGAGTCCATTTTGTTGGTTGCCATAAACTTTCATCACTAAAATAAACAATTAGGATGTCTTTAATTGTACCAGTAAATGAGGAAAATATGGAATATACTTACTTGTTTTTCCTGCAAACAGTTTTTATCCCTTGATCACGTCGCTTTTTTTCGTGTGGTTTTGCGGGAAATCTATAAAATTTTACAGCTCCTTCGGTATTTAAATAATTATTTGTACACCCAACAACACAGCAATTCACACGAGTACCGATTTTCATTGTTAAAAACACGTGATACTAATAAACAAAATCTAATATGCAATATCACTATTTGAAATGATCACGCCAATTATGCAAATTATCACCACTACTGGCGCTAGTTGCAAATACGCTCGGTCCCTATTCGTTAGGATCAGGGCCAGCGCTAGACACTAGGGAAACTAGGCAACTGCCCAGGGCGCAAACCAGATCAAGATACAAAAATTAAAAAAAAAACTTATTATAGTAACTTTTGTTTTTCCTGGAGATCATAGAATACCCCTAGCATTAATTTTGCTGGGCGAACAAAGAGCAAAAGGTGCACTGGGGGGGTATGTTTACTGTTTAAAATCTAAAGTGTTGCATATTTTTTAATATTTTGGTTATTTTTTAGATATAACCCTCCATAGTCAAGGGATTTGCTTGTTTGATGGTTGTACGACCTTCCAACATTGAGGATATTTATTTCATTACTACGGAATCGGTACCATTTAATATTTGTTACTAAAAATAATACCTTAATTCGGATGCGCGAATAAAAAACAAAAGATGCACCAGACCCCCCGGATTGCCACTTACATTTTGTGTCTAAACCAGTTTTGTAATAGCAGCTAATCTGAAGCTTATTGAATTTTTAAAACATATTTTAGAAAATTCTTTAGCAAACTAGATAATTAATTGTTAAAACTTCTAAATTTGGTTGTAAAGCTTTGTTGAGATTTGTTCAGCTGCTACTATAAAACTGTTTTGTGGCAATCCGGGGAACACCCCCCAGTGCATCTTTTGTTTTTTATTCGCGCATCCGAATTAAGGTATTATTTTTAGTAACAAATATTAACCCACACCCCAAAATTGCGCCTTCGATGCTATTAGTTACACTTGAATATAAGAGGCCCGAAAATTTGCTAAAGCCTAGGGCCCAACTCAGTTAAAAATAGGCCCTGCCCTCGCTAAGCCAAATATTAGTGCGACCTACAATTAAATAAATTAGTGACTATATAAATAAATAAATAAATAAAAAGTGCTTACTTAAGCCACCAGAAAATTCTGGTGAGGCGCCACTTTTAAAAATGTTGCCACGTGGTCAGAGGTTAGAACACCCAATGTTTTCGGCCCACATTTTTTCGGTTACGGCCTTTATCATCGAATAGTGCGACCACATGGTCGATGACTTCAACGTTTTAGCCTTTTCGTAAAAGAAGGCTAAAACAATCGGCCAATTCATTTTTATTACACCACTGCACTGCACAAAATTGTCGTACTGTTTTTGATACAGCTTCCGCGATTTGGCGGCAAATGTTCTGCGAACGCCATCTTTGTTGCTTCGGCAATTTAGAGATTACAAAATATAAATATAAATGAAGCATTTTAGTACTTTTTTAGTAGTTGGTAATATTACTAGTGCCAACTGCTACTTTCTAGTACTATTGAGCCCTGATCGAGCACGTGCATTATTGAAAAATGCGTTAAATTTTTGTTTTAAGTTCCTACTTTACCTCCCGGAATTGCGAAAAACAATATATGCACCTAGAGAATAAAGTGACTTTTGGCCTTCGGGTAATTTTTGCCCTCGGCTAACGCCTTGTACAAAGAATCCTTTACCCTCAAGCCAAAAAATGGTCACTTTATACCCTTGGTGCATAATGTACTATTTTCAATATTTGTAGTTTGTTATTCTGGTGTTGTACAGAATTAAATCTTCTATTTCTTCTGAAATTTCGCAATCGCACAATATATTTTTGTTTTTGACTTTTTAGCGTTGTTATCGGCAACTTTCAGTATACCTAATCAATAAATTATAAAAAAAACTATATGCTGTTTTTGTAAGAAAATTAATTTTTAAATAAATTTAACTAATGTTTGTATGTTTTTGTTGAAAAAATAAACATTTTGTTTTAATAGATACTATTTGGATGTAAAGGAATTATTTGGATATAACTAAAATAACAAAAAATGATCTAAAAAGTAAAAAATATTTGTACAAACAGCTTTTCGAAAACCACGAAAGTAGGATATTAAAACGATCTACCCACTGAACGATTAAATAAATTTGTGAACCGCAAATTTTACAACAAATTAATATAACAAGCGAAAATATCGCAATTGCAGGATTGACTGATATAAAAAGTGACATTATAAATTTTCAATTTAAAAAAATATTTGTAAAATTCAATTGATTGCGAGTTTTTGAAGCATAAGTAATATTTTGTTTGATATGAAAAAT
This sequence comes from Cantharis nigra, assembly GCA_958510845.1. Lineage (NCBI taxonomy): Eukaryota > Metazoa > Arthropoda > Insecta > Coleoptera > Cantharidae > Cantharis > Cantharis nigra. The sequence goes on along the minus strand of OY294030.1, from coordinate 42,235,910 downwards.
TATTTTATACCAATTTTATAATTGGTCTAAATTAGGTTGTTTAGGTCCCACGTTAATCAACTTAGTGAAACTTTGCATTCTTTAATGTACGATAAAATGCCTGGGTTATTTGATTTGCTTAGGGTCACTTAGGGTACACACGAATAAATTAAACGTAAAAGTTTTACCCTGCAATATACACTCAAATAAAAATGATAATTGGATAGTTTTTCATAATAAAAGTTTCAATTAACCGAAATTATTATATACTTAATGTACATAAATAAAATAAATAAAATTTTTATTGACAACTTGGTTAAGCTTTTATGGCGGCCAAGGACGAAAAGGTTCCTTAATTTGTCGTACAATGTTATTTAACTTCCGTAAGTTAGTACTAGTAATATTTATTTCACACATTTTAGTATGTTTTTTAGTAGGAAAATTTGAACTTCAATGTACTAATGAACTGAAAACACGGAGGTATCCCAATAACAGTGAAAAATTGCAGTCACAACTCAAAAGCAACAGATGCTTATCTCGAGCAATTTGTCAGGTTAATTCAGTTTTCTTTTATTTTTCTTTCTAATTTCTTTGCTATATTATCCAAAAGAAAAGTCAGTTACATTTTAGTAGCTCTTTCAAATGCGACATTCTGCCATATATCAACAAGTAACAAATCTACTTCTGTAATTTAATAACGTTTGACTGCATTAGTCTCTTTAACGAGTTTTTCATAGCTTTTGTTGTTTTTCCAAAGACATTACATTTAATTGTTAGGTTTTAAATAAACAAAGAATAGTGTTTTTGATTATAAAAAATAAAATGAAACAAATCAAAGAGTTAAACTTTTAATTCTGCGTTTGCCAGCGGAAATTTTAATTTGATATGGCTAATAGATTTTTCACCGTTTCATATTATTTGAACTGGATTTTACAAATTTTCCTTTATTAATTCTTCTGAAAGAAAAGCATTAAAGCTTGTATAGCTAGCTATGCAATTTTAAGCCTTTGTGTGCGTTTAGCGTTGGTTATTTTAAGAAACTAAAGCGATTTCCTTTCAGTATATTGAAACACGAGAAAAATGTGAGAAACTAATTAGAAATTGAAAAAAAATAGGTGTGAGATTATGTCTTTATATTACAAGTCCTTTATTGAAGGGCGATTATGTGTAATTGCGTTTCTGAAGTAAAAAGATATAGCGTTTTAAGTGCTTTTCCAGAATTTCTGTTCTGAAATTCAAGATTGTCAAGTTAATTGCAATTAGAAAATTGTTTTTTATTACAAATTAAGCTAATTAAAGATCCCGAAACTTAGTAGATAATAAAATTTTGTTATTTCCCTCCCGTAAAGATATTTTTCTACAATTTTGGGATGCGCTGATTTCATTCTTGTACTTGAATAAATTTCGATAACGAAGCAATTGCCAGTTTATAGCCCCAAGTTTTGCAATAAAAATTAATGTAAGACGAAATTTACTTATTTTCCAAATCGATTGACATTTTAATTTAAAAAAATTCAATTTTTAAAATTTTCACCAATCTTTTTTATAAGCAGGTACCCATCTAAATTTAAATACCTATCTATTTTTATTTTGCCATTTTAATAATGTCATCTTAATTCTAGATTTATCTAAAAGAAACGAAAAACAGCTTAGTGATGAAGTGGTCAATAATCTGCTGGTTAACTCTCATAGCAGCTGCTACCTTATTGGAAGAAAGCGTACGAGCAGCGCCAAATCCTCAACCAGAAGATATGTGGAAAACTCTTTTGGAACTTGATAGGATGTATTCCTCCATTGCGAGACCTAGGTAATGGAAAATATTTGTTTTTCACTTTTGTTTGCATGTTTTAAAGTTGATAATTGTTTTGTCAATTTTTATGCTTCATGCCAATTGTGCAATACATTTTTCCAAGCAAGTATAAGTACTTCGAAAAATTGTGTTAGTTGTTATTTAATTTCGGCACTTTTGAAACCTTTAACTTTGCAAAAATTGGCGTGACATTGATAGCTGGTGTACTCGGGAGTTGGGCTTTGGACCGTTGAGGTCCTAGGTTTGATTCATCAAATTATTTGAGCTTCAATAAATCAATATTCTTAAAAAATATTTTTTTCAATCGTAATTTTCCGACCTATTCGTACGACATCAAAATTTTCTTTTATTCTTGACAGGATTTTATTAAAAAGTCAAGTTTTTTGTATCTGCTTTTGTGTGTACGACGGAGTAATGTGAAGGCGGTCTCTTAAAATAGATTATGGAAAACTAATTTCATTGATTTTTTCTGTAGCTGTTTCAAATTAATGTAAAAGTAATTAAACAAACAAAACAAACCAATTAGATTTTTTTGGGCGAAATGTAAAAATTAAAAAGGTTTAACTTGTCAAAAAATTTTCCACTATTTTTAATTTTGATTTTGAAAGTAGAAAGGTATATAGGTCACTTAATATAAAAAACTGAAGTATAATTAATATAAAAAAATAGTATATTGTTTAATTCGGAGCCGATGTCGAACTTTCTGTGGCGAGTTGGTCGAATTGACGGACGACCGAATCGTAGCGGTAAAGTCCGAGTCACACAATTCTCACATTTGCACCGGATAAATAATTATTTACTGCCGGTGACGGGCGGCACTAAAGTATTTTAGCGCCGCGCCGTGCTTTATTAGAATTGTTTGTGGCATTTTTTCTGTATATTTAGATTAGTTGGTTTCGCAGAAGTGTTCAGATTCGGTTTTCTTTTAAAATCAATTTTCAAGTCAGCCGTAAACGCATTCTGTATAAGATAAGGTGACAATGTGACAAGCATTTTCCAATTATGTACTTCTTTTTAATTTGAATGATAGATGGTGTCTGTCAACTTTTCACTCAAAGTTTTACAAGTTGAACGGTGTAGGTTTATACTTGACTTCTGAAAATGTGTGACAGTTCATCCTGAATGTTTGTTATAACATAAAAAAAAATTCATTTAGTTGTTTATGTTCCTTTACATTTTACTTTGAGAGATTTTCAAGCAATGCTAGTGCCAGGATAATACGATAATCAACGTAATACTTGCAAATTATTGCAAGGATAGCGTCTCCAAATGCCGAGTTAAGATTGTTACAGAAGTACAGAAGAATGTAGTGTTTCATTCAAGTTCAAAGAGATTCAATCAGACTAGATTTATTAGATTTTGAAAATCAGTGCGTTACTAATCAGATCTTTAAATCGTAAGACCGAACTTTGTATGAACGAATAACTATCTAAATGAGCGCAATTTCACGAAAAAATTTAAAAAGAGCGGTGCTAGCATTTATATAATCATTTTTAAATGACGCCAACAACCAACAAAATTCAAACAAAATTAAACCCACACAATTTTTTTTCCAGTTCATTAAATTAATTTTTTATGCGATCGCAAAATATTATTTCACGCGAATCGATAATTTAATTTTATCGTCGTGTATCAAATTTAATTTTTTTCTATTCGCGATTGTCAACAACATGGCGACTCTGTTGCGTACACTTGATGTTGTTTTAAGTTTGATTCTGAATTATTTTATCGTAAAACCGCGGTGACATGATAATTCACCAAAAAGATGCTAACGTTTGGGTTATAAACAAAACTTTCTATACCAACTATACGTATTATATTAACTTAAAATTTTTCCGCGTGGTGGCGTTCGCTTAATGTAAATCGCAAATAGCAGTTTTTATTTTACAATAAATCTGACATATTTGCTGTTAAAATGTTACTTAATTTACTCTTGCGGTTAAAGTGTCACTTGTTCTCTTAATTTTAGTCGAATAAACTGTACTTTAAGAATTATATATTGTTGATTATTTCGTAAGATATGGAAACTCTGATGTGGAACCTCTGCGAATCAGCTTCCCTGCGATTTATCATTTGACTGAATATATTTTCTAAAGTATAATTTATATAAAGGTAATATTATATGAATTTAATTAAAACTAAATTATTTAATGTACTCTAAAATTGACGATTTGAATAATTTAAAATTATCATATAGAAGCTTAGATAATTTCTATAGTAATGACTTACGTAATTTGAAACTTGATAGCAACTTGGATAACTTGAATGTAACTTAATTTTATTTTAAAATTAACATAATAGTCGGCCCGATAAGTTTCTAAAAATATTAGTTTGTCTGCTTTTTAGCAATATTTCAATTTATTGTTTATATATATTCGTGAATAAAAAAACTCTATATTGTTACAACTACGTGAATCCAATTTTAAAAAAATAATTATTTTTAAGAATCGTAGCAATCCATATTAGATATTAATATTAGGTAATGTGCGTTAATGCAAACTCTACGTTACGTAAACCCAAAATCGCAATCTAATTTCAATGCAAATGAACTACTTGCTGCAATTATATAACACAGGTTAAATCGGACAACTACCATTAAATTGGTTATCCATATGCAAACAATGTTGTTGTAGGAATTGTACCTATGAAAATCACCTTTTGATTAGAGACCCTGACGAGTAATTTGTTTTGATTTAAATAAATTCAATTTTATAATAAGTACATTAATCATTTGTATAAACGGTAATCTATAAATAGTTATAACTACCGGGAGAGATGCATTTAATTTTTGAATTACAAATGCTTCAATTGCATATAATATATAAATAATGCATAATATGAACTTGTGCGGCAATTAATATAATATTCCTTGACCGTTGACACACAACTTTTATGTTTTAATAATATGGAAAAAATAAGGAAGGCTGTAATATCAGGAAACATAATTTTTCATTAAAATTTTAATTAGTGATAATTCGACTTATATAAATATAACCTAAAATGTTAGAATATCACTAACAGGTTTACCAACATTGAAACACATGGATCGGAATTGTAAAGCTGGAAGTATTCACTACTCTACTCAGTGGCGTATTTAGAAAATGCTTTGGGGGGGGGGGGCAGATCAAACATATTGTTTAGAATCTCGTTAATCCATTCGTGCGCGTCACGCTGCTGGTGCTGCTCCTGCTACAGCGTGTCATTTTTTGGTGAAAGATTTCCCTCACTTTCGCTTGAAAATTTAAATTTCCCGATTTTTCCTAGCGAAATTTGTAAAATTAATTATAAAATTATAAAGTCGAAATTGCAAACCGGAAGGTCTGGGGGGTGTGGAACACCCTCCAGTACATATTGCAGGATTTCCATTCTTTAAAGAATACTTGGAGAAGATAGGGAATTTACAATTTTACAAACTTTGCCAGGAAAAACCGAGAAATTAACAAATAATGTAATTTAAATTTAATCTAAAAGTAAAGAAAATTGAAATTGGATTAGAACCTACTTTGTTTATCTACTTTTGCTGTATGAATCTTCGCAGAATTGGTAATAAGTTCTACAAAAGTAAAAAAAACTTTTATACTTATTGACTTGCGGGAAACGAAAGTACTTTAAGTTAAAAATTCCGATAAAAAATATTGTATATTTTAATTTATTGTTAAATTAGTAGATAAAATAAAAAGGTTCGATCCCACTTTATTCTGAGTGTACTTCGAGGTTTAGTCTAATCCAGTTTACAATATCCTGATATACAAAATTCCAGAACGCTGCTGTTGCTCCTGCTACAGCGTTTCATTTTCTTTTGAAAAAAAAAACTCTGATTTCCCTCACTTCCTGATATATAAAAACCGAGAACGCTGCTGCTGCTCTTGCTACAGCGTGTTATTTTTTGGTGAATAAAACAACACTTTCGAATTCGAATTTTCCGATTTTCCTTGGCGAAATTTGTAAAAATATAAATTCCTTATCTTCTCCAAGTATTCAAAAAGAGTGGAAATCTTGAAATATGTACTGGAGGGTGTTCCACATCTCCCAAACCCCCCAGTTTACAATATTTATGCTCATAGAGTTTCTGCGTTACTTTGAAAGTTAATTATAAAAATATAAAGCCAAAATTTTAAACCGGGGTGTCTGGGGGGTGTGGAACACCCTCCAGTACATATTCCAGGATTTCCATTCTTCTAGAATACTTGGAGAAGATAGACAATTTATAATTTTTCAAATTTTGCGAGGAAAGAAGTTTTTGCGATACTTTGAAAATATAGAAAAACGGGGAATCCCCTAGTAGCGGAAAACCAAGAAACACTGTGATTTCCCTCACTTTTGCTTAAAAATTCAAATTTCTTGATTTTTCCAGGCGAAATTTGTAAAAATATAAAATCCTCTCCAAGTATTCTAAAGAGTGGATATCTTGCAATATGTACTGGAGGGTGTTCCACACCCCCCAGACCCCCCGGTTTCCAATATTTATGCTCATGGAGTTTAGCAGTTACTTTCTGTGCTACTTTGAATGTTAATTATAAAAATATAAAGCCAAAATTTTAAACCGGGGGGGTCTGCGGGGTGTGGAACACCCTCCAGTACATATTCCAGGATTTCCATTCTTCTAAAATACTTGGAGAAGATAGGAAATTTATAATTTTTCAAATTTCGCGAGGGAAGAATTTTTTGCGATACTTTGAAAATATAGAAAAACGGGGAATCCCCTAGTAGAGGAAAACGAAGAAACACTGTGATTTCCTTCACTTTTGCTTAAAAATTCAAATTTCTTGATTTTTCCACGCGAAATTTGTAAAAATATAAATTCCTTATCTTCTCCAAGTATTCTAAAAAGGGGAAATCTTGCAATATGCACTGGAGGGTGTTCCACACCCCCTAGACCCCCCGGTTTACAATATATATGCTCATGAAGTTTAGCAGCTACTTTCTGTGATACTTTGAAAGTTAATTATAAAAATATAAAACCAAAATTTTAAACCGTGGGTCTGGGGGGTGTGGAACACCCTCCAGTACATATTCCGAGATTTCCACTCCTTTAGAATACTTGGAGAAGATAGGCAATTTAAAATCTTTCAAATTTCGCGAAGAAAGACGTTTTTGCGTTACTTTGAAAATATAGAAAAACGGGGAATCCCCTAGTAGTAAGCATAGAAGTTTTTTTACTTTTGTAGAAATTATTACCAATTCTGAGAAGATCCTTTCAGCAAAAGTAGATAAACAAAGTAGATTCTAATCCAATTTCAATTTTCTTTACTTTTAGATTTAATTTAAATTACATTATTTGTTAATTTCTCGGTTTTTCCTGTTGAAATTTTTAAAAATATAAATTCCTTATCTTCTCCAAGTAATCTAAAAGAGTGGAAATCTTGCAATATGTACTGGATGTGTTCCACACCCCCCAGACTCTCCGGTTACTTTGAAAGTTAATTATGAAAATATAAAGCCAGAATATCAAATCGGGAGGTCTGGGGGCTATGGAACACCCCCCAGTACAAATTCCAGGATTTCCACTCTTCTAAAATACTTGGAAAAGATAGGGAATTTATAATTTTTCAAATTTCGCGAGGAAGGAAGTTTTTGCGTTACTTTGAAAATATAGAAAAACGGGGAATCCCATAGGAGAGGAAAACGAAGAAACACTGTGATTTCTCTCACTTTTGCTTAAAAATTCAAATTTCTTGATTTTTCCAGGCGAAATTTGTAAAAATATAAATTTCTTATCTTCTCCAAGTATTCTAAAAAAGTGGAAATCTTGCAATATGTACTGGAAGATGTTCCACACCCTCAGCCTCCCCGGTTTACAATATTTATGCTCATGGAGTTTAGCAGCAACTTTCTGTGTTACTTTGAAAGTTAATTATAAAAATATAAAGCCAAAATTTTAAACCGGGGGGTCTGGGGGGTGTGGAACACCCTCCAGTACATATTCCAGGATTTTCACTCTTCTAAAATACTTGGAGAAGATAGGAAATTTATAATTTTTCAAATTTCGCAAGGACAGAAGTTTTGCGTTCCTTTGAAAATATTGAAAAACTGGGAATCCCCTAGTAGGGGAAAACGAAATTAACTGTTTAAATAGTATACCGTTCATGGACGGGCTTTCCAGCTAGTAAATAAATAATATGCAAATAAATAAAAATTATTTAAAGTTATTTAAATTTTAGAACCTCGTAGTAAACAGTATTTTTATCAGGGAGGGTTTCAGGGATACAATCCGAGTCATGCATGGGGGACAATTGCTCCGTTGTCTCCGTCTAAATACGGCACTGACTCTATTGGAAAATTGAAATTTTTAAAACATTTCAGAGTTAGTATAACTAATTAGTTAACTACCTACCAAAAATTTGATGTTATTTTTTGTGATTTAGATCATCCAAAAATTGAATGCAACTATGGATTTTAATGAACTGACTGGTTTAGTCAGAAAGATTGGATATATTAAGCGAATTTTTAATAACATTCTCGTATTTGCATTTGGACTTTGTAGATGCTAAGTTTAATTATTTTGAAAATATAACTACAAAGTTAGTATTTGATTTACCCATTATATCTGAATGTTGCTTACAAGTTTTAGTTGCATTGCGGCTTAGCTATGTGACCACAATTAGCACTAAGCATCTAAAGATAATACACACATATTTAAGTAATAATGTGCCGACCTCTATTATAAAGCGTAGAGTAATGTTTACGAAAAGTTTTGCTAAGTTAAATTACATATAATTCAAAAAATAATTATATACATTTGTGCGGGCGTATACATTCATTTTCGAACTTGTATATAAGGGAAACTTAATGGAAAATATCGTAGTAACAGAGTATTGGGGTTAATTTTCTTAAAAATAAATATTGTTTTTTTTGAGTTTCGACTTTTTGGGAGTTAAAAAACATGCAATTACAAGAAATTTTAAAATTTGGGATCAACCTATTGAGTTTTTTTTTGAAATGATTATGAAAAACAGTTCTGCAAGCAAGCGGTAATACTTTTAATTTAAAATTAGAGCTCTATAGTAATCTATTATTTTGTTTGAACTATTTATTCACCAATTTGGTATATAAACTTGTTCAATTAAATTCCATTTACATCCGAACACCTGTAATCTTATTTCTCTGAATACAACATAGTTTAAATTAAATTTGGTTTTGAAATTAGAAAGTCTAACAAAATGCAAAATTAGTAGGAAAACTTAAAATATAAACTTACAAACGTAATTCTACATAATTACAAGCACAAATTGTCACATCATCAGGGTTGTTGCAATATAAAACAAAAATTTGCGAAGCGAAAATTTAAGTTTAAATAATTTTCTAATCGGAATAAGTATTGTTTTATTGACGAGTGTACTTCACTTTGAAGCTTTTAAAGCTTAGGCTACAAGAACTTTCCATTTCTTTGCGAACAGAAAGTGAAAAGTAAATATCGAATTTCCACTGATTTATATCTGCTTATTAAAACCACGTTCGTGCAAGAGAAGTTTTCCAGACAAATCCGTTTATACACTCTGTTATGCTTTCATAATTTTTTTATTACTGCATTCATCATTATTAATGTCATAAACAGATTATCATAATAGAAAATTATATAATTTTCATTCCAAAAGGCAAAATTTTAGTTACCACAAAATGTGGTTTGTAACGTTCGGGATTATTTCCTGAAAAACATTTTCACGTAGTAATTCCGAATATGATAAATACTTAGATACCTATTACAATATAAAAATAACAAGAAACCTACAAGTTTTCTTCTAGTTCCCACAAAAACAATTAAAAGAATCTTTAGTAAAGAAAATTTATTTAATGTTGTATCAAGATTCCACTTCCACTTAGACAGTGAACTTTTGAGCGATTAATTTGAACAATTAAAAGCATCCCTGAAGCGGCCCAAACTCGAAAATTACGGGATAGTGGTACAAAAATAATGATGCATAAAGATATTACAAAAATGTTGCATAAACCCATTTTGAGATTTTTCCCCAGTAATCGTGCATGTGTTTAGCTTTTAAATTTTGCATTATTCTGTATAACTTATACGACTGACTCGAATGAGTTTGTATGCTTTTGGTGTTGAAAAACGCAAGTTTAAAACTATTTAAGCTGTAGTAATTATATATTAGAAGTATAATGAGCTTTTTATATTAATCTTATTGTGCACAAAAATTCCACGATAACTTAATAATTTTAACACCCAAGTCCATTTTTGGGTGTGCATGAAAGTTAGTGTATCACTGGTGTGGTGGGCTAATGCGTCCTGGTGGCAGGTAGTGTGCGCAGTGGTCCGACGACCCAATCCGATATGACACCTAAAGTGCAGAGAGCCATCAACATGCTGAAACTTCAACACCTAGAGCGTCTCTACGCAGACCGAGCACGACCCAGGTGAGAATTATGCTCGCCAACATTTGAAATTATTTCGATGTGATTGACTACTTTCATACATTTTGATATTCAAATTTAATTTTTCATCTCAAAATTATTGGATTTTTGAAAAACAGAATAAATTTAATTTATTTTAATTCCATTTACGAATACAGTTTCAGTTTACCCTTAAATTTAATTTAGTAATGTTTGAAAGCCTTATCTACAAGATATGGACAGTCAAAACAAACTGTATGTATGTATGTATTTTAGAATGACCATTTCCATTTGAATATAAAATTAATAGATAAAACATCGCATTTTCTTTATATTACAGAAATAAATTTCAATATGAGTTCATTAAACAGAGTTCCTGAAAAGTAACTTTTATGTATAATAATACAAGTTTTCTTTTAATAAGCTAACGGTTTTTACATAATATATCAATAAAATTTTGAAAAAATTATGTTACTTTTTGATTAATGTACATTTTATACAGCGAGTGGACTTCAGATTTATACATCATAATATATTCAACTCTTCCTACGAGTATTTATGTTGTGGTTCGGATTCCACGATTGCCTCATTGCAAACATATTATAAAAATTATTTTATATAGACTCTAGATGGTATTATCATCTGAAGCATATCAATTTAATTGCTTATTTTACAAAGCAAATTGTAGGTTTACGAATGGCGAATACTGCGTGAAAAGCGTGGAAATGTGTCACTCAGTAGACGTTAACCACACGTTTATAATTACAGTATCACATAATACAGTCCAAATGGTGAACTGTAATTCAAATGAAAATAATTGAAAGGTCAAAGCAACATCATTAGTATCCTTACATAATGAACAAAACTCAGGTTTTGACCTCAGGATCAATGTAAGCAATCTTCGAAAACTGATGAAAAAATCCAAATCAAAAATCTGCGTATATAAGTATTTTTTACAAAATAAAAAGCAGCAGTGGTGCTTAACGCTTACATCGGGTGGCTTGAGAACAGGAAACTGTTCTTTCATTCCTGGACGTTCAGAAGACTCTGCTGTGTAATTTTTAAATTTCGTCTAAGGACACCAAAATGTATTTATTTTGATTTAGGCCCCAAAAAGCGATAGATCCACCACTGCATTTAAACAACTAGTTTAAATCTAGATAAACCTGTTCATTTTCGCTTCTTAAAAGCCAATCATCGATTAATTCATTAAAAATTTATTTAATTTGCAAAATAGTTTACAAGCTGGAAAAAAATTTGAATTATAGAAGAATAACCAAATAAAAACATCTGTGCCTTTGGGCGAAGATACTGGACTATTGGCCAATTAAATCAGCTTTTAAAATTTAAAATAGCATAAATTATGCTAAACTCACTCGTTTTCAAGATAATAACGGTCACTTTTAGGAAATTTTCTTCACATCTAAAGCTAGGTCAGCTATTCACAATAATTCAAAACACCCTTTTGCTCAAGAATTTATTCTTATTTCTTAATTATTTACCTTAAATAAAATTAAATTAATACTGGATACTAAGCCGAAATAAATGGAAAAATTATTTTCCAAATTTTTCCTCTTCTTCTTCTCTTCATTTTTATTTTTCAAATACTTAAGGCATTTATTTGTTTCGCTCTTTGGTAGAGTGCTAACCTAGCTACAAAACCCTATAATTAAGCACCCATCATAGACTAAGAGCACCCAGAATGACTTCAGATTTAAGGGGTTACAGACAGTCAGGGAGCCGAAAATATGGGATTTTTTAAAGAATTTTTCATGGAAATAAATTTTAATTTATTAACGTAGAAATTTATATACATATTGTGGTAACTTTTAACTTTATTTTGATATTTATTATTTCTAAAAATAATGATTTTTGAAACTGCTATAGCCGATTTTCCGGGATCTCCTCTAAAAAAAGTCGTCTAGCGTTTGACAGGATATGTCTGGACTGTATCATCTGAAACAAAAAAATAAACAAAATTTAAATATTAATTTTCAACAAAATAACGGCTTCTCAATAAAATTTTCGAAAAATCCGGAAATATTAGAAAATGACAAGATTGGCTATAGCAGTTCCAAAATCATTAGTTTAACAACAAAATTATCAAAATAAAACTAAAAGCTGCCCCAATATTCTTGAAAATATTATATTGTTTTTAATTGAAAGCTGTTGTATTAAAAATTAAAATGCAAAAGGAACTGCAAAATAGCAATGCACTTCAACACGGGACAAATATTTGTCATGCACGCGTTTTTCCGTGAAAATGACTCGGCCCTTTTGAAGGCTTCGTAAGTGTACATGTACAGGGAGTTTTATTTAATTTAAACAAACGCAAACTCATTTTAGGGGGATCGGTGATCCGCCGTGGTTGCGTCAGTCAAAACAACCAGGAGGAAAAATTAATTTAATTTAATTTAATTAATTTATTTTACGGTGGATCCGTGATTTTCCGTGGTTGCGCCAGCCAAAACTGACCCTATGCTGCCCCCCGCTGCGCTCCGGGCCGTTTTGGCTGGCGCTTACTTGCTAAAAACATCTCTGAAATCAATCTACCTCGACTGAGAGGCCTAACCTCTCCAGGGAATCTCAAACTCGCGGAAGTACGAAACATGTGTGTGACGGCTGTTACCAAGAGTGATAGAATATGGAATCTGATGGAATCACCCACCCTGTATTGGGCATTAACGTCATTGTCCGGACAATGATGTAAAAACTACATAATATGAAATTATAAATGTCAGCATCGTCAATGGCCAATGACGTCAATGCCCAACTGAGCTGGCCATTGACGTTATTGTCCGGCCATTAACGTTAATGACCGAATTGTCATCATTGACCGTAACATTTACAGTTAATTCGTTTTTAAAAGTTGACTTGTCTAATCCATCTGGTTGCTAGTTTTTCTTTGTGGGGAACAATAATAATAAAACTAATATAAATTAAATATATTAATTCGATAGATCCAGGGTTTTTGAATTAATTTTAATTTAAATTTTTTGGAATAGACAACAATAAGAATTTTACATAATACATTTTTGATGACAAAATATTTATTTTTTCAAAATTGTTATAATGGAATTGGAGTTTTTCTATTTCTATTTATTAAAATCTTCCTGGAAAGTTGATTAAAGAGTAATTTAAAAACCGTCTGGTTATCACATCTTTATTTTGTGATATACTTTCACACAAATGGACTATTTATTCTCACATCAGATTTTTTTCTAGAAAATTTAATTTGTTCAGTAATATGTATAATAATTGCTTTAATTAATATAAGTATGACTTGATTAAATTATAATACTTAGAAAACTTGTCACATGATAAATCATTACGTTTAATTAAAATCTACATTTGCATAATAATTATATCACTAGAAAATCTGCAAAAATCTACGTTTGTTCTCTAAAAATTATATTTGTTTGAAAAATTATTATTTAATTTGATCGGCTTCCCCTTCGGGAAATCTGAAATTGGCACACATTTTCTACAAGTGGGAAACTTTTTTGTAAAGTAGGGTCACAAGCAAAATTGCATTGGTTTCTGGAATTTTAATCATAAATTAAAAAAAAGTAAAATATTCAAATATTTTACTAGTAGAAGATATAAACCAAATGAAAGTTGAAAGCTTTTCAAAATGCAATGTGCTTTGTAGTGGTGAACCTGAGCGAAATTGGGGTACGAAAAATGTTAAAGAATGATTTAGCTCTATTATACGACATTCATGAAATTTCACCTTCGACTAAAATTGTTATAATTTTGCTTTAACTATATTCAAGTAATTTTAAAAATTCGAATGCGGAAATTATAGCCTGAGTATGTCGGTTGAAGAAGCCATAAACTTTATTACCATTTTAGGTGTACATAGGTGACCCTGGGTATTGCATTGGAATTAGATAATATAAAAATTATTCCAAGATAATAATATTTCAAATTTGCATTATTATTATGTAAGCATAATACATATAAATTAATAGAATTATATCAAATAGTTAATTTAACCGGTTTTCAATTATCCCTATATTAAACAGTTACATAGAATCTACTTAGGGAGAGTTGCATATAGAAAACTATACTATTCAATGCTGTTATGCTCATTTATGATACAGTCCTTTGGTTTTTTATTGTATAGGAAAATAGTTGTTAACCACTTCAAAAACGTCAGCCATTGAATTTTAATTGAATTGAAAGCCTTAAAATGTTATCCAATTATTTGATTAGTTGTTATACAATTAATTTCGGACACAAATTATTGCATTCAAAAATAAGTCGTTTGAGTCATTTATTTGAATCATTAAAACCATCCCTGAAGCGGCTTCAACTCAAAAATTACGGATTTAGAAAAATGGATTCTTTGTTTTTAAGTTAAATTCGATTATAATTAACGATAACCTAATTAAATAAATGTATAACAATATGTATCAACTAAGGACTTAAACAAGTGCTGCCTCTATTTACCTCGAGCACACAAACCTTTAACAGAACGAACGTTTAAAAGTACTTTGGATTAGAAACGTCGTCGTATAGATAATGTTAACAAAACAGTATCAATGGAATAATATATCGTTTGGAAAATATTCTTTTGGATTTCATTTAATTTCTTAAGTCTGCAATTGCGTCAGTGAAGTTTAAACAAAAAAACATTTTTTTTAGTAGATTAGCTGTTATATTGTTAGACTGATATGAAGTAGTCGTAGATTTTAACCTTGATTGAAAACTCCGGAACTTAAGCATGACATGCCCATGGTCGTTGTGCTGTTTTTGTTTGTGATGATATTTATTTACGTTGTTTATTTAGGTGATCAACTTGGCTAGTGCCAAGATGACTTACTAGGGAATGTAGAGTAATTCTCATAGTTTAAACTTGTTTTAAAATTTTGTTTATAATCATTTTAAAATGATTTGATGAACTCCAACATGTTTCTTCTTTTTGTCCTTCTGCCATTTTGAGTTTTATTTTTTCAGATAAAACTAATTATAAAATCTAATGATGATGTGGTGTTTCATCCATGCTTTTTTTTTCTATTCTTACTCTGTTTAGCTGTCCACACTAACTATCATTCTTCATTATTCTGATTATTCGATCTGAGATATGAGAGAATTTTTAGATAAACCGGATGATGGTGTCCCATACAGAACGTCTACCTACTATACTGTTTTGGCTTTTACCTCTCATCCTACTACTTAATTGAGCTCAAAAGCGTTCTTACGCTCCAGGTTGCATAGTTCTTCTTTCCGAGTCCTGTATACAAAATTGTTTTTTTTTTGTCTTTTATAAAAGCAGAGCCCCCCGTTAACAACTTCGCAGCCGGCTCCCTCGCCTGGTTGTTGCGCCACTGCTGAAGATGTAATTCTTTAGCTGCGGCTGGGCCTCTGCGACTAAAGTCGCAGTGACTCAGTAATGAGAATATAATTTTCGCAGGCGACTCTAAGATAACAGTTTCATAAGGAAGCATGGAGAGCAGTTCCTGCGACTGCAGTAGCAGAGTCTCAACTGCAACTAAGGAATCATATCTTTCATGCTTTCATATAAACCATGCTTTCGTATGGAAGTGTTCCCTTACTACTACGCATAATACTCTCATAAGTATTCACTGCGACTTCAGTCGCAGAGCTCAAGTCACAGCTGAGGAATCATACCTTTAGCTGGGCGAAATTTTCTACACCAACACTAACAGCTAGTTAAACGTTAGGCTAAAGTTAATCCAGGGTCTATTGATCTCGATCAGCCTATCAGTCTATAATCTAACTAGATAGCTGCAAGTCAAAAAGTGGTCTGATGGCTTTCAAAAAGACTTATAAAGGAAACACTAAAGAGAGTATTGGCACGTATTGGCGATTTAAAGAAAGGAGTTTATACGGCTAATCCGTGTATCTTCAATTCAAAGTCTTAATTCGATTCAGCGTCGCAGAGAAACGACATACGACAAACGACAACGGCTGGGACTCTGCAACTTATGTCGCAGTGACTGCTTTCCATACTTTCTTATGGGAGTATTTCCTGAGAATGCAATTGTCGCAGGCGACTCGAAGGTAACAGTGTCATAAGAAAGGATAATATATATGAAAGCTTAGCTGCAGTCGTAGCGACTGTTTTCTATGCTTTTTTATGGAATTACCTTAGAGTCGCCTGCGACAATCGCATTGTAATGAAATACTCTCATAAGAAAATATTGACAGCATTCAGTCGCAGAGTTCAAGTCACAGCTGAGGAACCACACCTTTTGCTGGGCGATTTTATAGGGAATAGGGTAAACACACAATTGAACCATTTGCCTCTACAAGAGCATTTTGGTTAAAAGTCCACATGTTTTTTATTCATCTGCTAAAATTTTCTGTTTCTTCGCTTTTATCTGCCTTTTCCACTTCCCCTTCACGTTTGCTTTTAGCATAGCAGACTAACAAAAAGATAGATTAATAAACAACCGACATCTATCAACGTCTTCTTTTGAACTGATATTAACGTTGCTTCTGCAAAGTCCAAAACTTGCTGTTGCGCTTTGTTTGTAAACGTTTCGAATTAACGATTGTTGCTGTGCATGTAACGCTGCACAGAGAGAATTACGTGTTACTAATCCGCACAATTGTGCACAAAAAGTACACAATTGTGTAATTTTTCTGCACAATTGTGTGGATTAGTAACACATATTTCTTTTTGTATGTATGAGCTTTTAGACTAAACAAAAAAATCATCTGCTTAAATTTTTTTAGCAGTAAAGCTTTGGTCTCCTAGGCAGCGGGGTGGGGTGTTTTTGATGAAACAAGTATAGATTTTAAAAATGTTTAGTTTATTTCTTTTAATCATAGGATTATTATGGAATGTAACACAGTAGGTACTTCATCGATATTTGTATTAAAATTGAAAAAAAGAATGTAGTTGCAACTAAAAATATTTAAAATTTGTTAAAATTATAAGCATATTTTATGCTCTAAATTTATTGGCTTATGAGATTAAAATTTAAAGTATTTTAACTAATTGTAAGTGACTTTCAAAATAAAGCCGGATTACATTTCTGCAACAAACATATTATGTTTGAAAATATCTGCTTTTGATAATCTAAATATCTCAAAGTTTTACGTGCTGGTTTTATCTTTAAGTAACATGTATTAGTTCATAATATTTACGCACAAATTTCCCTCGTAATAATTATGTATGTTGTGATCCCCTTCTATTCCTTATACTAATCATTAAGCATTCCTGTTATATTATGCCAGTTAAATTCACGTTTTGAAATCAGATTCATGTTAGCCTAAATACTTTTTTTTTAATTAAAAATTTGTATTTTGAAAATGTTTGTGGTTTGAAACAAAGGAAAAAATGAAAAATCGTTTCAAAGCTTGCTTTGTCAAAACGCAAATTTTCAACAATCACATCAACTCAAAAAGTTGTCTAATTTGGATTTACAAGTTATTCTTAATTAGTAAAATGTTTTCCACTTCGTCGCTCACTAAATTTTAAGTATCTCGTAAACAATTAACATTTTCCAGAAAAATCGATCATTGGATGTACTATCGAAGTTTTATTGTTACCAAATTAAATATAAATTAGTGAGATAACATTGTTGTTTTATGTTTACACGACTGTAAAAACTTTTATTCTAACAATTATTACACTAGTTCATATTATATTCTAAAAGTAAAAAGAAAAAAATGTTTATTTCATTAATTAAAAAAAGTTTAATAATTTTGTGTTTATTTTCTATCTTTCTAGGGATAATTTAGTTTAGTTTATGACTCCTGACATTTACATTCAACTTTTGGTTGGTTTGTGAAATTTTGATTCTGAAATAAATAATAAAATTAGCCAATCACGAAAGGTTTGTTCTGGTACATTTTAAGATTTCCTAGGGGGATGATGATATGTTTTCATGTTTTTAAACAATAAATTGTTTTGTTTTAAAATAAAATAAAATTTAATTTGGCAGGTTTTGTATATACAGGGTGTCCTCGAATACACTTTACTTAATTTCAGTGGTGACTGGTGAATGGTGATAGAGGACACTATTCTCTGAAAAAATATTTTTAATTCAAACCTTCGAGAGTTTTTTTTTAATTTTCACCTTCACATGGCCATAGCTCAGAAAATATTGATTTTTCAGTAAAACTTATGTAGTCCTTTTTTAAAGAGCGTGAAATAATCTACAAACTAGGTTTAAACCTTTTATTGTCTAAATTTAACGGCTTTTGAGTTATGAAGAAAAGTAAGTAAAAAACTGTAGAAAATTTTGAACTTCTTGTTTTTTTTCAAATCGCTGTATCTTCTAAACGAAACATTTTACAAAAAATCTGACGCCCCACTTCGGATAGGAAATTTAACGGACTACAACTTTTGTCAAGTAAAAATTTTTGAAAAACTAATCTATTTCACAGAAAATCAGAAAATCAATAAAAATTTAAATTTTGTGAATTTAATTTTTTGTTTTGTAGCTGCTTTTTTTTATTATTTTCTGATATTTAGTGAAATGGGTTGGTTTTTCAAAAATTTTTACTAGACAAAAGTTGTAATCCGTTAAATTTTTTATCCGGAATGAGGCATCAGATTTTTTGTAAAATGTTTCGTTTAGAAGATACAACAATTTGAAAAAACCAAGAAAAAAAAATTTCAAAAATTTCAAAATTTTTTTACTTACTTTTGCGAAAGTTGCGTATTGATGGGATTTTTATGAAATTTACAAAATTATTTACTTTGTTATATTTTGTATTAAGTATAAGAATTAAATTTTTGTGATAAATAATAAAAGTTCGCTTTAAAAATTCGAAAAATTCTTGTTTAAGGCTAAGGATTTATAATAAAATGATATTTTTTCCTAACAATAAGGACATTACTTTGAGCTGTTTGTAGATAGTATTGAAGCAATTATACTTCTAAGACAATGTAAAATTTCTTAACGTAAAAGCGTGATATTGTTAAGAAACACAATTTTATGAAAAGCATAAAGTTGAAGATTACTTTTACGACAAATTGATAAACCACAATATAAACGCATTGTTGAAAACTTGATTGTTTTTCGAATAAATGTTGCATTTTCTTCAGTGCTTTTATAATTAGCATACAGGGTTCAGTTGCAGCTATGATATTACTGCACCAAAGAATGATCTCAATTTTTTAAATTTTCAAGTTTATTTTTTTACGTTGGCATTTCAGTTCTGTTTGCAGTGAACCAATTAATTTAGAAGCAAAATAAAGAAAAAAATCTTTGAAAGTAAACAATTTTTTGATTGGTCAGTACCTAACTGTATAATACAATAAATTACAAGACCGACCAACAGGGATTTGTTTGCAAATAAATATTACTGCAAAGTTTTAAAATACAGAAATTTCTATTTCTTGAGATTATTCGTCGATAAGAACTGCTTTCCCTTTAAAATATGATATTCAATAGTAGGATTATATTCCATATCTGTAAATTTAATTTCAATTAATATTAAATATTATTTTTTAATTTTCAGATTTGGCAAACGTACGAATGCTGTTGCTAAGAATATGGGAGAGAGCGACTACGAAAATCACGTAAGTTGTATTTCAATAACTTTTGTATTCAATGAAAAAAGCATAATTTTCAATTTCTTTTTAATTATTTAAATTTTTATATTAGGAAGAAAATAAAACTCTGTAAATAATTCATACGCTCCACACTTACATTTTATAATTAAAGTTTTGTGCATTGTTGGAATTTGTACATTTCCCTCTAATGATTGTAATTACAGAGAAAATTATTTTAAACTTCTGCACTCTTTGCAAAAATAATTTATATAGTAAAAATGTATCCGGAAATGTTTAAAAATAGTTGCAAAATGAGTCTGCGTTGAAACAACTAGAAAATGCAGCTATTTAGATTCTCGTCAGTAAAAAGTTTCAAGCTTTCTCCATAAAAGCAAATAGAAGGATTAGAAAAATTAAACAGGGTAAAACTTAAAAAATATATTGTAATTAGCCACCCAGAGAACCCTGGTTGTTTATATTTGACAATTTTCCGACCCAAGCCTGGTGATGATAGCCACAAAGGTAATCATAAATTTAGCTGGTAGTCTAAACGTTGAAAAAATTCCTTTTGATTATTCAATATTTCGTACGAGAGGAGTAGGAATGTAAAAATTAATTTGTTTTGTGACCGGATATTTTATTTTCAACGTAAATATTTTTTTCTGTTTTCATTATTTACGTTTATCTCCAATTTAATTGTATGTATAAGTGCGTATGCAATAATTAACTATTTATAGATAGCTTTAATTATTACCTTAACAAATTACTTAATTATACGATTTTAAATGAATCTATCAATATAAGTAAATTTGCACTTGCAGCAATATATAAAAATTCCTATTAATATTTTTAATTTTTCTTCTTCTTCAGATTTAAACTAAAATAGTTTTTTCAATTTTTTTGAAATTTAAAGATGGATGTTAGTTAGATCTAATGATCGTATTCCTTAACTAAAATATGCATGAATGCCAAAATTCAGTTCTATTAGACCAACCATTTGGGAGGCATCGTTAGGATTAACCCTGTAAGTGATCTAAGTTATGTCAGGACCTTAAAATGGAAAAACGTATAATAATAAGTATTTCCTCCTAATTTTTATTTTGAACTGACAGATATTTTGCAAAATATAAGAATAACTTTAAATTATATCAAATTTTTGCGTCTCTTTAATATAGTAGTTTAAAATTACTGGACCGACAACAATAAAATGCTATGCCTATATTTTCAGAAATTTTCCCTTAGGTTTTCACAGTGATGATGGTAGGTTGTAACCTTTTATCTCGTATGACATTTTCCTTTGTAGTCATGAGTGTATTAAAAATATAAGTACAGGTATTTATTTGCCAATACCTAGTAATTTTAAATACTTTGTATTTATGAAACAAATCTGTACATAATAATCACTTCACATCAGAAGATAAAATAACAATGAAAATAATAAAAGCTGAAAAATGTTATGTTTTTATTACATTGTTAATTTTTTTCTCAACTTATATTAAAATTAATAAAATTACCTCGGTGGTTTGCCTCTGCTTATTATTTGAACATAAAAAGTTATCCAATCACAAATAATATAAAATTTACCTAATAGTTTTGTTGCACTTAACTGATGACAACAAACACTTAGTAACACGTGTTACTTTGCAACTTAATTACACAGAATTCACACTTTTACTGCATTAGCATTGTTTTATATTGTTGTTAAAAATTAATTTCGTGAAACATTGTATCTGATGTTTAATTAAATTACGACGTACACAATGTTACTGGTTTTATGTCCACTAAAAAAATTTATATCAAATTTGTATTATACGATTTCATGGACCTTATAAAATTTTCCGGTGACTTTTATTCGTTAATCGCAAAGAAAATTAATTGCGTGTGGTTTTTCACTTTATTCGAAAATATTTAAGATTGTGAATAATATGCTATGTGCACTTTTTATTATTTGCGAAACATGAAATGCCATATCTATAAATCAACATATTGACACTTTTACATTACTTTTGCAATTTGTGATAAATTTTATAATATTTGATTAATGAAGTCAAGGTGTTCAACACTTAATGGGAAAATGTAGTAAATATAAACGAGGAAGTTATAATTTTGTTTAGAATATTATTAATTTACAGTTGATACAATCGTTTAAAATAGTAAACATAATAATTATAAACAGTGTTAATTATTGATCGTAAAACTATGATTTTCACGGAAGTATAAATTTTTCTGTTATTTATCGTCACCATATGATTTACAGCAATTTCTGTTAATTCATAAATTTTATTAATATGAGCATTTTATAGTACAGGCTACTTTAAATAATATTATAATTAATAATATTTTATACAAGGTGTTGAATTAAAGCTCATGAAACAGAAAACTTTAACTTTAAAACAAACAGTGTCATGTCTTCCTGAAACGTGATACTTTTTTTTACACCCTGTATAGGACGCATCATATACTTGTACTGATTATATGTTAACTACCTGGAAAGCCCATTCGCGGACGGGCAACAGGACAGTAGCTCATTTATGAACATTTAATTTCGTTTTCCCCTACTGGGGGATTTCCCGTTTTTCCATATTTTCAAAGTAATGCAAAAAGTTGCTGCTAAACTCTGAGCAGTAAAGGGGACGTCCATTAATTACGTGAGGTGTTTAGAGGGGGAAGGGGTCGTGCAGAATCTCACAGAATCTAACGTGGGAGAGAGGGGGGTCTCAGCAAATATCACGTAATTTTTTTTCCGTACAAAATGTAAAATAACGAGAGAATTGACTTAAATTAAGAAGGTAAAACAAACAATCTCACGTGAGATAGGGGAGGGGGGATCGAGCCAAATCTCACGACATCTCACCAAGGAGGGAGGAGGGGTTAAAATTTTCTAGCCGAAGGTTTAAATTTCGCTCACCTTAAAAATTATAAATTCCTTAGCTTCTCCAAGTATTCTAAAAGAGTGGAAGTCTTGCGAGATGTACTGGAGGGTGTTCCAGCACACCCCCCAGACCCCCCGGTTTACAATTTTGACTTTTAATTTTTATATAATTTTTATAATTATTATAGATAAAATTAATTATAAATTATTATAAATAAAATAAAAGTAAACCGGGGGGTCTGGGAGGTGCGGAACACCATCCAGTACATATCGCTAGATATGTTCACCCTCAGATCCCCCGGTTTACATTTTTGACTATAATTACTATGACAGGTAATTTTCAAAGTTACGCAAAAGTAGCTGCTAAACTCCGAGCAGTAAGGCACTTAAATAAATGATTTTTTAAGTTAAGGTTAAGTTAAGTTAAGTTTTAAACTTCCCTCACTTTAGTTTAAAAATTCAAATTTCCCAGTTTTTCCTTGCGAAATTTGTAAAATTGTAAATTCCCTATCTTCTCCAAATTCTGCGATATGTACTGGAGGGTCTTCCACACCCCCCAGACCCCCCGGTTTACAATTTTGACTTTTAATTTTTATATTATTTTTATAATTATTATTATAAATTAAATTAATTGTAAATTATTATAAATAAATCAATAATAAACCGGGGGGTCTGGGGGGTGTGAAACACCCTCCAGTACATATCGCTAGATATGTTCACCCTCAGAACCCCCTGTTTACATTTTTGACTATAATTTTGACAGTTAATTTTCAAAGTAACGCAAAAGTTGCTGCTAAACTCCGAGCAGTAAAGCACTTAAATAAATGATTTTTTAAGTTAATGTTTAAACTTCCCTCACTTTAGCTTAAAAATTCAAATTTTCTGGTTTTTCCTACCGAAATTTGTAAAATTATAAATTCCCTATCTTCTCCAAATTCTGCGATATGTACTGGAGGGTGTTCCACACCTCCCAGACCCCCCGGTTTACAATTTTGGCTTTTAATTTTTATATTATTTTTATAATTATTATTATAAATTAAATTAATTGTAAATTATTATAAATAAATCAAAAATAAACCGGGGGGTCTGGGGGGTCTGGAACACTCTCCAGTACATATCGCTAGATATGTTCACCCTCAGAACCCCCGGTTTACATTTTTGACTATAATTACTATGACAGTTAATTTTCAAAGTAACGCATAAGTAGCTGCTAAACTCCGAGCAGTAAGGCACTTAATTAAATGATTTTTTAAGTTAAGGCTTAAACTTCCCTCACTTTAGCTTAAAAATTCAAATTTCCTAGTTTTTCCTGTCGAAATTTGTAAAATTATAAATTCCCTATCTTCTCCAAATTTAGCGATAAGTACTGGAGGGTGTTCCACACCACCCAGACCCCCCCGTTTTACAATTGTGACTTTTAATTTTTATATTATTTTTATAATTAATATTATAAATTAAATTAATTGTAAATTATTATAAATAAATTAAAAGTAAACCGCGGGGTCTGGGGGGTGGGGGGTGTGGAACACCCTCCAGTACATATCGCTAGATATGTTTACCCTCAGAACCCCCGGTTTACATTTTTGACTATAATTACTATGACATGTAATTTTCAAAGTAACGCAAAAGTAGCTGTTAAACTCCGAGCAGTAAGGCAGTTAAATAAATGATTTTTTAAGTTAAGGTTTAAACTTCCCTCACTTTAGCTTAAAAATTCAAATTTCCCAGTTTTTCCTGGCAAAATTTGTAAAATTATAAATTCCCTATTTTCTCCAAATTCTGCGATATGTACTGGAGGGTGTGCCACACCCCCGAGACCCCCCGGTTTACAATTTTGACTTTATATTTTTATAATTAATTTTCAAAATAACACAGAAAGCTGCTGCTAAACTCCGTGAGCAGTAAAGTTTTAATTTTTTCTTCCCGAAGGTTAAATTTTCATCATCTTTGCTTAAAAATTCAAATTTCCCGCTTTGGATTACTATTGGACAAATATTGTTAGTCCTAATCTTACAAGGAGGGAACTGGTCCTGCGGGTTACGGATTTTAAAGCCCTTTTGGGGGAGAAAAGTACTTCGTAATAACAATTTCTAGGCCAAGCGGCAGCGCTGTACGACTATCACCCGGTCGGTCAATTTCAAAACGGAAAAATTTACTTTTGAAGGAATTGAAACCTGGAACCGACCGGGTGATAGTCATACAGTTTACTTCGCGACCATCGCGGTTATCTGTTAATTAATGCAACCAAACAGCTGTATATATGTATATGAATAAATGTAATAAATGTTTTCTAAAACTTTGCCTTTTTCGAGAGGTGGACTGCCGGTTGGCCTAGAATTTGTTATTATGAAGTACTTTTTTCTCCCAAAAGGGCTTTAAGATCCGTGACCCGCAGGGCCGCAGGACGAGTCCTCTCCTTGTTAGTTTAATATATTATTCGGTTGGAAAAAAAATGGACCAATCAAAGTGCTTTTTTCACTAAAAAATGACACACTGTAGCAGCTGGCATTTTGCAGATTAGGATTATTTTTCTATTTAATATATATTTTTCTCATGAAGGTTATAAGGAAATAAAGCTATGGAAATATTATTGAAATGATATGTGAGGACTTTCGGGCTATTAATCTAAGTTTAAAAAATTTCCAAAATTGCAAGATATTAATGAACTACTTAACTGTTTTAACTAAACGGCCGTCAAATTTTCCTTCGGAGTAAGAGGTCTGAGAACTAAGTTCTTCTATTTGCAAATATTACTATATTTAATATTTTGTTAATTTTAGTTTACTGATCCGAATATTAAGTTCAATTAAAATATATAATTTAGCTTGTCAACGTTTCAAGGTTTGATCTCATTGTATTAATTTAATATAATTTTATATAATATAATAAAATTACGGAAAATCTCTAAAAAATATTGTTATGGTAAAATTATAATAATATTGATTATGCCAACAGTTCAAGTAGTTATCCGTGAATTTATTTGTTAAAAATTGAAAATACCGTCCGGAGGAAATACCGACATACTTGGTAGCATTGAAATTGTACATAAAAATTAATTTTGAAATAAATTAAAAATTATAAATAGATACAGAACAATGTATTTAACGGCATTAAAAGTCTTAAAAATACTTTAAAAATTTAAATGTGAAATAAGAGCTAAACAATACTAAAACTTAGCTTTTAACAACTGCAGCTTTTAACAAGTTGCTTTATAAGCAATGACTTCGTAATATAAAAATAATAATTCTTAATTAGCATAATATTATTCATTTGAATAAATTTCATTTTGTATTGCATCGAATTTTGTTAACTTAAATTATTAAATATTTTAATTATCAATTTAATTATTAAACGCTCACTGTGGGCCTTATCTACAATTTTATTAACTTTCATTACTTAAACCACCAATTTATCGATTGTTATTATTAATGGAGTGGAATTTTCATTATACTCAATGAAACATAAGTATTAACAATGTGTAGGTGCATTATTTTATTAAATAAAAATTTATTGTTTTCTTACTATTGCCTACATTTTTGGTATAATACAGTTATGTTTTTTTATTGCAACAAAAAACATTTTCATTTCATTAATAAAATATTTACATTTGAACTTAATTAAGTCTAACTTTTATATAAAATAATAGACACTAATTGTTGTTGATGTTATTACTTTATCAATTTCAATATAAATCTTGATAAAATCATCAGTTCTATAAATTAAATTTCCATAGAAAACTTTTTTAATTTATAGTTACACTTGATGAAAAATATAAAATATTAGATCAATTAATAAACAACTTATATAATTGATTTCAACAACAAAATAAAACAGTCATGTTTATTTACTATTGATTAATTTCAATTTTTA
Organism: Cantharis nigra; assembly: GCA_958510845.1. Taxonomy (NCBI): domain Eukaryota; kingdom Metazoa; phylum Arthropoda; class Insecta; order Coleoptera; family Cantharidae; genus Cantharis; species Cantharis nigra. The sequence goes on along the minus strand of OY294030.1, from coordinate 42,209,552 downwards.
AATGATATAAATAGGTAGCAGGTAAATTTCTGTTTTGAATTTTTTTAAGCGAAAATTAAACTGTTTATTATTTATGCTTCTTGGATAGAAAATCTGTTAAAATCGACCTAGTTTAAGATGTATATTTAGCATAAAAATATTCTAACTACATAATTAGATTCGGAAAAGAACAAAATACTTTTGTTTTCACCGCATTATGCTTTATTTTTATTTTAATAGGTTGGCACTTACTTTTCTTTATTATTTTAGTTATTATTTAAGTATATATTTTTTTTATTTTTTTATTATTTTTTTATATTTAATTTAATTCTTATTTAAATTTTTGAAAATCAGATTATTTTCGTTAGCTAATGCTATTCTTATTTTCATCCTTTTCAATATCGAAATGAAGAAAATTCCTTTAAATCTCATCAGTTTACTGTGTTTTTAATATAAATTATTCTGCACGGTTTCTTCTAATTGCACAAATTATACCATGAAATTATGTGATGTTTTCAAAAATGATGCTGATTTTTCGAATTGTTGTTTAAACTTTATTTATGCTTTCATTGAACTTTCTTGCAGCATATTTATAATAATTAAAATTTAATTATAACGACAAACTGTTAAGTAGAGAAAGTTAATTGCTTACAATTTTTACAAACCGTTATAGATTCAGAATTACTTCTGATTAGTCTTAAATATTTAAATTACAATGGTTTATAGAAAAATTAAAATTTTAAAATGTTATGAATTCCATTTTATTAATTTAAGGTCAGAATTACAGTAAGGACTATTAGCCATATTGGTCTATGGCGATAGAACCTTGTTCTAAGGCCAATGGCCGTTATATGCTCATCATAATAATTACCTTATTGTATATTGTAGAAAATTAGTGTTCTTTCAATAATTTAATAAATTAAAATTTTGGAATCTGAAAAAATGTCTTAATCTGATTATTTAACCGACTTATTTTTTCTTTTCAGTATCAAGTTGGTGAATCACAAGACTATTTTCCTTTACGAAGATGAGGTCAACGTAGTAGAACGCAGCCTTCAAGTCCCCAGTCCCGTAGACAATCACCTTAACAAACTTGTCTTTTATTTATTATAAATAAAATAATTGTAGTCTTAATAAAAACCCATTTCTGTCCATAAGAATGTTTATTTTTTGTCGAAAATGTATAAACAATGTTCTCACTAAAGTAATTTTTATTCAAAACCATTTTCGAATTATATTTTGGGTAACAAAATGTAACGAATAAAAAAACTTAAAGGAATTTATTCTTAAATTGTTGTACCTACTTGCTCCATTGAGTTTAAACCACAAATATTCAGCAGATAAATTAAAGCAAAGAAATAAATATAAAATTAAAAAGTGCTAAAATTACTACAATTGTTTTAATTGTGGGATTCACATCAAAAGGTTTGTACACTTTCTCTTGGTGACATTCTACAAATTTATAGCGCGAAAATTACTTTATTTATATCAAAACCAAATTCAGGTTGTTCTGAAAAATAAATTTTTCTGTAGGAAATGCGCTCTGTTATGGCAGCATTAACTTATATCATAATGCAAATCGTCAGGTAAAACCGGTAGCAAACTATATTAAATAAATAAAAATTTAATAACATAATAAATATTTATAGGAAGAAAGATATAAGTTATTCTTTTTAAAAGATAAATTTTTACTGCTTTGACACTTCGGCATTACTTATCCAATTAAGAATAATTAGCGTTTTTCCGTAAAAATTTAAATTTTAAATTAACTAGACAAATATTTAACGAAAAAAAAAATTACTTACCCCACGTAATAAAAATAATATGGACAAGGAAATTTATCTGTGACATGTCAATAAAAATAAATGAAATTCAAAACAATATTAACATAATTGATAAATAATTATAGTTTATAGTTCAACAATTAATTACAAAGTCGTAAATCTTAGAATATGGATAATTACAATTTCTATCTTACCTAACAAAAATGCATTGCTCTATATGCGGTTTACAAACCTTGACATTGATCACGCTCATTGAAATTGCAGCAAATATAATTTACAATTTCACTCTTGCTCTATATTTATTATCCACTTGACTAGTTTTATCTTAAACATTAACTTAAAATTCCAATAATAACTTCACGATCTTAAATAAGATTTTAATATTTTCTCCAACACAATTATTTTACAATGCTTTCGATTTGTTTTAATGTACTTGGCATTCAACAAAAAATATGTATAATATAAAGAAGGAACTTCTAGTGAAAGTTAACAACAATACTGAAAAATGCACAACAAAATAAAAATTCGCTTACTGTTGGAATTGCTACCAATTTAATTAAAGACTAAACTTACAAGGATTCCAGCTTGCCAAAATGTCTAAACCTAATCTAATTCAATTTGTTTTTAATAATATGCAGGATTTCGTATGTAACTTTAGTAGGTATTGAAAATTGCTTAATTATGAAAAGTTTCCAACGCTTTCATTCATAATGAAAATCGTCCAGGCTAAACGAGGTGAAGCAATTTGAACTAAGCTTGTTTAATTTTTAGCATTTCATTCAACTATTAAATGTAATTTTTCAGTACTTTTTCATAAATTCAAAATATTACAAATTCAGTTGAAGACTTACGTTCTAACGTTAAACAATATCCTTTAAGTAGTGAGTTAGGCCACTGTATAAACATGCGTGTATATAAGTTGATTATTTGATTTTAGTTCTAATAGTTTTGAAGTAATTTTAGGAGAGAATTTTTAGGGTAGGAATTTATTTTTGTATAAATAACAGTTTGAAAACACCTGAAATACACAGATCCACCTGAAAATGCTAAATTTTAAGTTGCTGAATCTATCAGCTCAGCTTTCCGATTGAAGAATTGTTAATTTCTGCACATATTAGGTAAAAAAGGGAAAACTAAATCATGCAAGTATGCGGAAAACTCGAGTTTCCATTCTTCGATATTTTATCACTTTCATTTTTGGAGTATCGAATTCGACTTCCGATACTATCAATACAGAGGCTGACGAGAAAGTTAATTTTATTCAACAATAATTATTGGTCACACGCTATTAAGAATTAAATTAATTAATTAAGTATTTATAGTAAACTCATCCGTTTTACAGGCATGAACGGTGATCAAGCTGATCGTTTACCCACTTAGGTGGGTAAGTACAGCAAAATAATTTTTAAATTTTAAAAACTGGGTGTTTAATTCCTTTGTTAATCACTTTTTTATGTATATTTTTATATTGCAACAACGTGTAATCTGGAGATAAGGGTAAAATTTATAAACTTAATCAAAATTTTATGTTGTCTTAAATGGCTAGAAAATCATTTGAGAAATTAGATCTGCTGTGGATCCCGGATATGAGTAGATATCTGAGGAACCAACCCTCTTTTTGATATATTTATTAATTTTGCTTTGCAAACATTTAATATTGACAAACGAAGCAATTTTTCTATCAAAAATGATATTCCCCATTGTATCCCAGCTAACTGCGGAATTTATATAACTTTGCGAATTAAAATACCCAAACCAATTTATAAAATATAATGCAAATTATTAGCGGGTTAATACACTTTATAGATAGGATCTTTACCGGAGATTGTGCACATTTACATTGTAATCAGCTTATCGTCAAGACTTTGATTGCAAATGTTAATAAGACTGTATGATATTCGATTTAAATTATAATCGTTTTCAATTGCCACAGGCCTCTTAAGATTTTTATAAAGCAATAAAATTGCGAAAGGAAAATCAAAAAAATTTCAGCAAAAACCTAATAAACAAATTTTTTTTGGTCCACCTGTATCCTGTTAACATTAATTACATCAAACTTCAAAATTATTCTTGTTAGAAATAAGTTTATGCTTATTTAATTTACGACATCAAAGAATTCCCTTGTACCTTTGGGATTGACATTTATATTAGCAATTTAATCCTGTAGCTGTTGACAAACTACAATTTTGACTTGTATAAATATTTTTGATATAGGTAACGATTTTTTTGCATTGTTGCCTTTGTAAACATTAACAATAATATCACAGCAACCTTGTTTTTTTCTAATAGTGGAATTAATAATATACTATACGTAACTTTGATAAAGCAGCGCATATGCTGCGGTATCAATAACAATTTCCTTTCCTTGAATTATTTAAAAATTTAAATAATTATAATTATTATTCATTTAATTCTAGTTATTAGACAAGGTACTACTAATTTCATAAGTGAATTTCCATATTAAACATATTAATAATAGATATGAAAACAAGTCAGTTATAAAAATTCTAAATTTAGATTGTTTTATTATTAGATTATGGAATATATAGATTGCAAACGTTAGAATTTGTTAGAGCAAAGTCGATGTGGTTTTGCTCTAAAGTGCGCTCAAGCTCCGTTCAAACAGCTAGATCGGCGAAAGAATCTAGTGAGAATTTGATAATACAGCGGTGTTTAATTCTGCTTTGTGCCGAAATAGTGTGTATATTAGAATATACATGTATAGTACTAAATATACTCCATGTAAAATATTACTAGGTGTAGATACATAATATAAAAAAAAATTAAAGAGTTTAGTTCGACCTTGATTTGTATGTTCCGTGATTTAAGAAAACGAAACGTGCTATGTGTTTTTACTTTTTAGTGAAAGTAGAGAGTAGTTGAGTGTAAACAACATAAATAGTTATTATTTTTTGTAAATAAAATTTAATTTTGCACGTTTAACTAATCAATTAATCATAATCTAATTTTCTTGAGAAAGTAAACTGGTGGGTACTTATAATAGTTCATCATTAAAATACTAGGTTGAGGAGATTAACGAGATTAACCTTAGTCTTAAGTTATTAAGAGATTTAAGGTACATAGTTCTTAATGGGCGTCTAATTGTGTATGTACCAACTTTTTGTTGAGCCTTTACTAGCATCTGTGTAATGCTTCTAACTGGGTTACTAATGGAGAGGAGGCCTAGTTATTGAATTGTTACACCCGACCACTTTCATTGTTAATCCACTATCACTCTCTTGCTCATCAGATGTTTTGCTTAGTGCGCTTCTAGGCGCAGTGCAATGGACTTCCAGTTGCACACGTTTTTAATGCTAATTTATGTGCTGTGTGGGTCAATGTCAGCAGTTCAAGGTAAACAAGTGTTAACAATTTTCCGTAATAAAAATTGGATTTTTTTTCAAGAATGCGGTACTAGCGTTCGTCGTTCCAGACAACCTAGAGTTGGTTCTTTAGGCCGAATCATTCATGGGAAATTAAGCGTGCGAGGTGCCTGGCCCTGGCAGGTGATAAACATTACCGAAATTTATAATCATAATATAATCTAAGTATATGTTCATAATTAATTTAATAACTTCATTTGTTGCGAATGTTAATAAACAGGTCTCATTGCAATTGCTTCATCCACAATTTGGTTTTCTTGGGCACTGGTGCGGAGGCGTTCTTATTTCAAAAGAATGGCTCTTAACTGCTGCTCACTGTATAAACAAGTAAGTAACTACATGTAAATAACACTACTAACCTGTTTATCATTTAATGACATAACGATGATAGCGAGAGTAAACCGACCACTTCGAAAGTTGAATTTTATTAAATAACATCTTTTACATTAGGTAAATTCTTTTAGTGATCTATTCAATCTACCACTGGCCGCTTTGTGGACCGCCGTCTTGGGCGATTGGGATCAGGACGTTGAAGAATATTCGGAAGAAAGAATTCCAGTCGAAGAAGTTATCTTACACGAGCGATTCCATAACTTCCAACACGATATCGGTATTGACGATTAAGTCCAATTAAACCAAAAATTAATTACCTAACTCCTTTTAGCTTTAATGAAATTATCCCGACCTGTAAAAATTTCTGGACGAAGCAGAATTAGGTCGGTTTGCCTACCAACCAAGAGATTAACCCATAACCAAACTGATTTTTGTGTTGCTACCGGTTGGGGAAGAGCTTCCGAGGATGGACCGCTAGCAGGAAAATTATTGGAAGCGCAAGTGCCGGTACACGACAATGCAATTTGCAGACTAAAATATCAACATGCCGTACCAATCAGATCCGGACATTTATGCGCGGGTCATCTAAATGGATCCAGCGGTACATGTGTGGTAAGCTTGTTTTTTTACCAAACGAATCCATTCTATATTTACTTTCACAGGGCGATTCGGGCGGTCCACTGCAGTGTGCATCCAAAGAAGGCAAATGGATTCTTGCCGGAATTACCTCTTTCGGTTCCGGTTGTGCAAAACCCGGATTTCCCGATGTTTACACCAGGTTATCGTATTATCTACCTTGGATTAACTCTAAAATTGATATATAACTTTTAGTATTTAATTTAGAAAATTGTACATAATTTAATTTAAAAGATGTAAATAATTTATTTTATTATCAAATTTATACAAAACTTAAACAGCAATTATTTATTTATAACAATTAAATCTAAGTATCAGTCTCTATATTTCAGTATCAATATTATTATTACAATATTTCATTTAACTACTTTAACGTCCGGAGGTAGTATTTTCGATTTTCTTCTTAAAATTGGTCGATATTTGACTAACAACGACTTGGTGGTTTTACCTTCTGGAAGGAAGGTGACTGCAATCGACGACCCAATCACCATAGTTGCACCAACAATAGCCAACACATAAATCAGGACCTGCTCCACAACAGGTAAAGTGTGGAACAACAGAGTGATATAAAAACTTATAACGCTAGGAACGTCGTCTACGGATAATTCAATCCAAAATAGGGGAAGCACCAAATTGTTAAATGGCTTTGTTTTGGTATTATATTGCGTGTTTGGCATGGCAAGGTTAATTTGCAATCGCAACTTTGCTTCGAGTGGTAGTCCAATCTGAGGATGGATTACCATGTAGAAATCGTGTAATTTTGGATCGGGGGATAAGCCATCAACGTCTTGTAATAATTTTGGATCGGCATTCATGAAATGTGGTTGTGACATAGCAATGGGAATGTCGTAGTAACAGGGTGCCATGGTTCCCACACCTTTTGGAAGACAAGTATCTGTATTGCAGTAGCAAGTGTTATCTGAATTATTTTCGCTCTTTTCCAAATAGTTATCGAAAACTTTGTAATAGTAACCCTCAAAACCACTTTTGGTGGTGACGTTTTTTATATGTTTAATTGGAACGGCTCTGCAAAATGAGTGTCGATACAATCTAAACGTTTCATCTGGTTGGATGTTTGGAGGAAATATAGTTCCAGCAAATGCTCCTTTAACTTTATTACATACGGAATCGTCATCTTGTTCGTTTTCCTCATCTTCTATTGTATAACCCCACTGGCTCAAACCGTGAAGAGCGTTCCATCTGTCGATAGCAAAACGTTCGGAGTTTTTATCGGTCAATTCGTCTTCTCGATTTATATTCATGGTAACGTAATCGGATCCATTATCTACAGCCATCAGCTAAAAGTTACTTGGTATTAATAAAAAAATGTGGAATGGGAAAATGTTTTACTTACTCTGTCTAACATTCCAAATATGGGAAAGTCGATCCAATTTGGGACTAGGGTGTTGGCAAATGTAACCAGACTGTCGTTGTAGCCAAACAGGTAATCGGTGATGGTAACGTTGACGAATTCTTTTGATTCAAAATAAGTACTCGCGGAAGAAACAGCTAAATTGGTAAACATGGAGTAGTCCACGAGGGCTGCGGTAATTCCCTAAAATATAATTAACTAATTTTACAAAAATTAATAAAAATAAATGTGTCCTTACCAAGAGTGGAATATTTGGAGATATTAAAACATCCACGTTTGGATCTCCTACCGATCTTTCCGGCATAAATTCTAAAAGCCGTTTTGGTTGAAACGATAAGGTGCCGTTACTGTTAAAGCTTGTATTGACATTATATATGATTTCTCTGAAATATAGAAATATTAGTTTATTATAATAAATTAAAGGTCAGTTGCTTTTTACTTGTACACGTAAGGTCCAATTTGTTGAAATCTTAATTTTTCTGTGCCTTCTAAAAATTCTTCAGAATTCGTCACGTTAAAAATATAAAGATTGATAAATATGTCGTAGGGTGGTTTTTCCCAGAGATTATATGCAATCGAGTCGGGATAAAATGAAATTACCTAAACACAACATTTGTTAATGCGTTTTGAAGCAAATGTATTAGATTTATTACTTTGGCTACTAAAAGTTGTATTGGATCTGATATGGATTGCGACAGACAGACTAATACTGATCCTAGGATGGCAACGAACAGCATCCCTAGATAAAATAAAAATGTTAGTTTTGATGATCAAAAAAATTTATTCTTAATAGGTCAATATGTAGTTTATCGATATTACCAAACAAATTAACAGAATTATAAAAATTAAAAAGTGCTAGTAGCATACAATTGAAATTACTTTTTATACCAATAATATTATAATAAAGCAAAAACTGTCACATAGATAGCAAAATACTATCAATAAAAATCTATGATAATAATTTATTAATAAGGTTGCTTATTTTGAATTTGGTTAATAATTTAATAATTTTTAATACGCAATATTTTTTTATTTTATATAAATAAGTTGCTATCACAACATTGGGAAATATTGATATTTTACTTGCCCAAAACCTTCGGAGATAACAAAGTTAAATTATATTTTTAAATAATATATTTTATGTAATTTTACAAAAAATTAGAATGGAAGAAACCAACAATTGCAACTTAAAAAATTATTTGTGTAATAAAAATAATAAATAAAATAGCAAAAAACCAAATAAAAAATAATTATTTATTTTAATAACATTGCAAATTTGAGTTTATTTAAATTTATTAAAATTTAAAATACTACCAGTTTAAAGAGTTATGACATACTAGTCCTAGTACAACAAAAATAATAGAAGTGAACGAACTTTAAAAGTCCGACAAAAACAATAACTGGTATGAAGGTTCGAAGATCAATAATGATAATATATAATAATGAAAATATTGTAAGATATTCCCGGACATTCTTTGTGCAATTGCAATTTTCGTGATAAACAAGATTCCAACTCATTCAGTGTTGGGCTTATGCTAATTTAAAAAATCACAATACACAAATATAAACAAAATATGTTCGATAATATCTACTTGTAACATATTTTTTCAAATTTTATTAATTAAATAGAAAGGATGATATACTTGAGGTAACGGTAAACTATTAGTAAACCGACTGGTTTTTAATTAAAAAAAAGTATTTGTTTTATTTCCTTCAATCTTCTGAATTACATTTCTTTCGATAAATTTTAAAGTTCAAGTATGGTCAAATTTTACGATTTTTGAAATATTAATTCAAAAAAATTTTTATGCTGGAAAATTTCATTGTTAATTTATGGGGGGCCATATATCTTGATTTTAAACCGGGGAATCCTAGAATAAAAAAAGGTGATACCGGAAGATCAAAGTGAAAATAAACTTATGGAATTTCTTTCAACAGGTTTTCATAGCTGTGGTACCTTGACTGAGATATAAGTAATGATAGAGGTAGGTACCTTGAGTATTGACCGTCAAAATATAAATTATAATATCTATTTAACTTGAATCTTGTAAATTATAGCCGAAGTGGTTAATTGGGGTTTTCTCTGAATTTTCTCGCAGATAATTTATTTTAAATTTAAATTCCTTGCAAAGCAGTGGACGTCATTTAATTATTGCACTTATAAAACCGATATGTTTTAATTGTTTTAACATTTAAAATATTTACATGAAAAAATTCTTACCATTACATTACTTATCGTATATAAGTGATACTAGCAATATTTTAATTGCCTTATTTTAATTAGAGACACAATTTTTGCATTATACTTGATTGGAAATTGTAAAGGTGACCGTGCAGATAATGTGTAAAACGTATGTAAAACAGAATTTTGAAAAATCAGTAAATTAAAAAAAATACTTACGCTTTATTTTGGATTTTCGTTCGATGAGCATTTTAATTTGAAATAAACTACCACAAAAAGTACTTTAACTTGTATTTACTATTATCACGTTTACTCTTTTACAAAAATGGTAATAGAATATTAATACAGTATTCCAAGGGTTTTTAAGTATATAAGAGACGAGATGTTTCCCTAAGTGGGGAGACAAATATCGTCATTATTGAGGTATACACTACAAGATCTGTCCCCTCCTATTATTACTCGAATTTAAATAACGCAAGTAAAGTTGTCCTTTAGTACTTTTGAATATGAAACTGACGTTTATTACAATATTTTAATTATATAGCTATTTAAAAATGTGTTCAGCATTAGTTAATAGAACTTTGAAACTGCAAATTTTAAAAAAAATCTATTAATAAATTAATTTTATAAATAAATTAATTTAAAAGTTTTAGCAGAATTGATACTTCTGTTTGCTATTTTCATTAAGCCCGAGCTAATTTGCATTATTACATTGCAACTTTTCTACCATTTAAAGACTCGCTAATTGAAAATGAATTTTTTTTGTAAGGAAATCCACAGCCATAAAATACTATTTGTATTATCTACTTCTAGTAGATACGTTCACACAAGACACTGACAAAAAATTGCAATATTCTAACAAACTTGCAAATGAAAATCATAATTTATCCAGATTTTAATGGAATTAACTGCAATAATAATAATTATGAAAATCAAAATTAAATTGAAATTGCTGATGTTCTCCATGAATCAATTAACATTTGCTGGGTAAGCACTTTTTCAGTGTAAGAAAATCTAAAGCCATAAGGCACTTATTTTTAAAATGTGATGCTTTTATGTAGGTCGAACTGATCAGTTTCATTTAGAGCAGTTACACCTTGACCAAACCATTGCTTTATGGTAAATAATAATTAGAGATTGTCTAACATTGACATAATCTTTGAAAAAATCAAACCCAAATACTGTTAAACGTGTCAGATGATTGTGTCTGTATATTTCCAACTATTTTTATTTTGGATTAAAATAAAACAATTACTCAACCATCTATTGCACATAATTTTCTAAAGAAAACACAAAATTTTTTGCATCTAAACTTTACTTTTTTTATCATCTTCGCATCACGTGAAAATAATATTAAAAAAAAAATTGAAAAAAAATGAGAAATTAATTTTTTAAATTTTTTCTCAATAAATAGTAGAGATCATGTTAAGAGTGCATCGAAAAAAATATAATTTGTGCTTTATTTAAGCATTAAAATAAAAAAATTATTTTTGAAAATTAAAAAAAATTTAAGCTGGATTTTACTGTGCCAAACACGGTGGCACTACTTCACAAGCCGCACATAAAATATGAATTACGTCTTTTTCATGAGGCATAGTTTCAATAAATTATTTTTCAAAATACTGAAAATGGCAATAAAATAAAGCAAAAATGATAAAATTACTGTACATATAAAATTAAAGTATATTTAGAAGAAATTATACGCATAAATAATAATATACTGCAAAGAATAAATTAATGAGAAAAATTATAAAAATTATACAAGACGATAAAATTACATTTCACTGACGTGCGAAAAATATTAATTCACGAGCGACGAAGAAGACATAGCAAATGTTTAAAAAAAAGTTATAGCAGAAATTCTAATTACAAATTAAATTAATATAGGTTTATATTAATAAATAAATTTATTAATTCCCAGGTTTGCCCGATGATAACCAGAAATTCGAAACACGTGAATTCGCGTGTCTCAAACTAATTCAACTAAGTTTGCATAATTTTTATTTAAAAAAAAATAGTTAGTTTTTCAATAATAATTTTATTAGTAATAATAATTATAATTATTAATTCAAATGCAAGCACACATTAATGTAGTCTTTCTTGCATTAAAACCTAAAAATAAGAATCCGATTATTTATTATACTATCATTTCAGCAAGAAATCGGCAAAGAAATATTTTTCTTGCAAAATTATAAAAAAAAACTTCCAGACAAAACAAATAGTACATAATTATATATTATCATTTTTTTGTATGCAAATTATTTTTACAATAATTAGATATTATTACAAATTAAATTATTATTTGTGAGTTTTTATTTTATAATAAATTATACATATTTACTCCGCAATTTCAATAGTAATTTCAGTAAAAATAAAGTACTTTATCTACCCTTATATTTTTACGTTTTTTTTTGTTTATATTTTTTTAATTTGTTTGTTAACTATTTGTTTGTACTTAAGAAATTTACTTATATTTTACCTAATTTTCTTTAGACAAACACCGCTTTCTAGAAAAAAAATTTTGATCTGCTTTGATCTGTTTGGTTCCCAAAAAATAGCTATTTGGTAGCAATACAGTCAAGGTTTCAATTGCCTAGTTGAATGAATGTCATAGTACAAGAAAAAATGGAATGTGAAAATTATTATAAAAAATTATTTACGCAAAAACATATACATAGTAATAAAAATTTAAGTACCTACGCAGACTTATTAAGTGCATCATTGGTTTTTACTTTCTTCACACGCTTGTTTGTTGTTCAAGTGATAATTAAGTATACTGTAATAAATTATCTTTAATAATACATAATAAACTATGAAAATTAATAATTTTTTTCAATAACGACTACCCAATAACGTCAATTACCTCTGATGTATGTTAATAATAACAAAGAAAAAGAATGTTCATTTTTCAAAACTTTTTTAAAAAAATGCTATATATAAAACAAGAATAATAAATTGTTCTAATGTAATTTAATAAATTTGTTAATGTTTTAACTACAATTAATATTTAAGAAACGTAGGAAGGTAAATAACCATATAGATAATATAAAGCGGTTTGATGAAACTTATGAAATTAATAATAAAAAGAATAATATACAAGAAATGAAAAGAAAGAAAAAAGGTAAAATAATGTTTTCAAAATTATTGAATACCTATTGGAGGATTTTCCATTAGGCACAGTAGGCACGTGCCTATAGCAGGGGCAGGATTTGGGGGGTTTGTTAATTTGTTTATAATATAAGTATGTATTATATTTTTTCTTATAAAAATCTGATATGGACATCGCATAACTTTTCCAATTATTAAAATTATTTACAATTTACATCGGATAGAGAAAACTAAAATACTAAATCCCATCAGTGAAGAGCAATACTATAGTGAAAATCATTCATTACATCGAAATAACTTTATTTATAATTTAAATTATATATGTTTTAATTTAAAAGTATAAATTAGCCTAAGTTGCATATGTCTAGAGAATTTATTTTTGCAGTTTGACTATTACAAACCAAGGTGTAAGTTTAATCTAATTAGTAAATAAACTGTAAAACTGTATAACTAATAATAATTATATCTAATGCATATTATGAAATTAATTAATTTGTAATTATTTAAAAGTTTCTGTAATGTAACGGAGTTTTTCTCATTTACATTATTTGCGTAACTAAATACAACAGACAAAAATTTGTATTAGTATAAACTACAATTCATAATGTTAGAAATAGTATGTACATATACAACAGTTATATTATATTACGAAATTATATTATATTATATCTGATAATGTTGTTTTGAAAATTATGAGATTCATATTTATGAGAGCTCCAAAGAAATAAATTCGTAAAAAATCAGGTTTTATTTATTATTTGATTTTAATTAATATTTTTTTTTAATTCTTAGTAATGTTACATTCTCTCATTTTTTAAACAAAGTTATCTGGATATTGAGAAGTTTGCTTTATTGCTTTGCTAAAGTTTTAAGTGTTTAATAAATATTGTTAATAGTCTACTAACTTATTTTGTATATTTCTGAAAACCTACTGTCGAGATACGCTCGGTGCTTCGTTTCAGGAGCTGAAAAGAAATAGAAAAAAATGAAGTTGAACCATTATGATTCCTATCTAGTTTAAATAAATATCTTTAAATAGTACAATATTCGGCTTCACTATGTTAAAAAATTTTTTAATAAAATTATAGTAATTTTTTAAATTATAAAAATAGCTAATTATAATTTCTAACAGATATTTAAGCCAAAATAGAACTCTCCGGAAGTATAAATTAATTTTTAATATATAAATCTTAACTTGTAAGAATAAATAAACATTAATACTTTAAAATAACAAGTTAAATTAAATAATATAATAGAAATTATTTCAAAATTATATTATATTACAAAAGCGTTAACCGTCGCTGAAAGCTCAATTTACAATTTCCATTGTATTATTTAATTTAATTTGTTATTTTGAAGTTTTAATGTTTATTAAATTAATTTTGTATTTTGGTTTACAAAATGATTTGCATCAAATGTATTACAAGAGATTTGATCAAACCTGATTTATTTTATCAATACTATTAGGCATATAAATGTAATTACTAAATAAAAAAGAAGTAAACTTTCTATAAAATACTAGAGGATCGATTCTTTTTACTTTAGATGTATTTTATAATTCACCGGTATAGTACAATATAATATAGTATACCTATTTTAATTTTTAAAATAATTAATTTATTGTGGATTCCATTCTTTTACTGTTACTATTTCATTGACAAAATAGAACTAAAAGTGTGTAGTATGCGTATCCTTGGAGTTATAGTCGTATTAGCATACGACTTGCAATTAAAAGTAAATTGTAAGAAGAGGTAATTTGCAACCTCTAAATATAAAATAATATCATTTCAAAGAATTGTTTTTAGTTTATAAAAAATAAAATGATAGTTTGTAATTATTTAACCTTTCAATAGTGTAAATAATTATTAAATAGAATTAAAGTAATATAGTTACACTTATAAAGTGTTGATTTCTCATACAACTTTAAATGCTTTTATAATTTTTTCCATGGATTTATTTTGTCAATTTTATAATTCAGCAGCTATAAATTAAAAAAGAATTTAAAAACCATTGATTTCAAGTATGTAGGCTTACAAAACGAAACATATCAATATATATACTACAATAACCGTTTCATAAGTCTACCATTTAACAGCATTTAACAGATTCCACAATTTAATTTTTAATAACATCAGGAATTCATAAAGTAGATATTAAGAATTTCTATATTTTTATATTATAATTTCAAACTCATACGTTCTTGTTCTAAAAATGCGAAAAAGGATTTAATAAATTCCGGAATTTGTATTTTTGTATTATAATTTTTGTATTTGTATTATAATTTTGTATACAGGATTCCAAACATTCTCAAAGAATTCCGATAATTTTCAACAAGAGCGAGGTGATGGGGTAACTGTTCCCCCTAATGACCCATCAAAACCAATAAAATTACAAAATTTTTGTTTAATTTAAAAAATATATCTAAATTCTTATCAAAAAATATATATTTACCCTAACTTATGAATTTCTTCTGAATCTGCTCTTATGTACAACTAAAGGGAAATTTAAGGAAATCTTAAGAAATAGAAAATACAAGAAAATTTGAAAATCTTATTTTATTTTTGCAATTTTCTGAGATTTTCTTGGCCTTTCTAAAATTTTCTAAATTTCTTAAAACATCCTAGAATTTTCTACATTTTCTGGAATATTCAATTTCACAAGATGGCCTAGGATCCTGAAACTATCTAGAATTTTTGAGTTTTCTTTGGATTTTTCCGAGTTCCTAAGATATCCAAGGATTTTCTACATTTCTTTGAATTTTGTTGAAATTAATTTCTTCTTGTATTTTTTGGGATTTCTTAACATATTTCCGGTTTTCTTTAGATTTCTTTTCACTTCTACCCCAGATTTCCCTTTGATTTTAACTAAGTGGAAAACCAACTGGAAACCGCATATAGGTACAAAACTAACGAAAAATTTGAAAATAAGTTTTATTTCTTTCGGTATTCTTCTTCTTCAAGATTTTCTTGAATATCTTAACACTTCTTTGAATTTTTCACATTTCTTTGGATATCCTATTTACTAAAATGTGCTAGAATTACCAGAAATCTTGAAATTCTTAAAATTTCCATGAATTTTCATGATTCTAAAACTCCTTAAAATTTTCTGGAATTTCCTCGAGTATCTAGTAAGTTTAGTATACAGGGTGCCCCGGATACACTTTCCATAATTTCAGTGGTGATAGAGAACACTATTCTAAGAAAAGTTTTTAACAAAATTTTTTTCTAAATTCAAACCTTCAAGAGTTAGGCCTCCTTCAAGCATTTTTTTAAATTTCTACTTTCACATGGCCATAGTAGTCGCAGCGGCACGATCAGATTTTTAGAAGAATACTGTATTTTGTGATACAAGCAAGAGCTTAGGCACACTTGTTCCTAACACGATTTGAAGCGATTTGACCCGAGGCGCCCAAACATTTTGTGTGGCAGGCTCAAGATGGCGACCGTTTTCCAAAATGGCGGCGAAAATTCTAAATTTCCATTTTGAATCGTATATAAGGAGTTCTATATATCGTTTCCGATTAAATTTGGCATGATGAATACGAATAAAATAGTAAAAAACAGTTTGAACTTCTTTTGAGAGTCATTTTCAACATATTTGGGTAAAAAATAGAATCAATAAACTGGACTTAGAAAATTTTATCAAATCTTAAAATAAAAAAAATAATCTATATTTGCTCTAAAAAAAGATTATTCGTCTGATTCACAATATCTGGAACTGCAAAAGGAAATTAAATAAAATAAAGATAGTTAAACAACAATAATAATTAGTAATAATTTTTATTGTTGATCTTTTTTTATTAATTAAATCAGGAATAGTTGAGGTGTAGGTCTTTTTATACAAATTTATTGTGCGACGTTTCGGGTCATTTTGTCGGGTCAATTATCCCATTACCTGGCTTTGACAATTGATTATTGTTTTATAAAAGTGTTATTTATGCAGAACAATATCTATCTTATCCCTAGTCAGTATCATGATATCTTCACGTTTTACGGAATGAGAGTTATTTTTCATGTGTTTATATAAAGCTGATCTTTTTCCCTAAAGAAAAAACAAGCTTTTTTGATATATCTAATATGCTCCTTTATGCGAACACCTAACTTTCTAGAACTCTCACAATCTTTACAAAGTGCTAGACGGCTAGATATACTAAACCACTCTCCTCCTCTATGGGGGTGGGATCTTTGGTTTTAGAAACGGATTTAAGATTTTTATTCGGGCAACCCAGATCAAATTTTATATTGATGATAGGTTTAATGATTGAAATTAATTTATCTGAAAGGCCTTTGATGTAGGTATGTTAAGCTATGAAAATGTTGAATTGAAGGGGGTTCTATGATGGATGAAGAAGGGTTTTTTAATATTAAAGCTATTAATAGCATTTGCTTGGCATGCCTGAAATCTATATCCTGAAAGCATCGCTGCTTTTCAAGAACTTTCGAAGCCAATTTGATTCAAATCTTGGAGAGATACACTGGGCTATCGTGCGATACTAAAAGCGATTGCACTCATGTAAATGAGGCTCGAAAATACCTCTTCGCATTTAAATAGAAATTTAATTTAATTTAATTTAAATAAAAAATTTAAAAATAGAAGTTTAATTCTTCCTACGGCAACTGTTCTTAAATAATATATACAATTGGCGCGCGGCAGACGCATTGATTTGAAGAAGTCGTTTTCTCCTCCCTTCCTGACGGTCCCAGATGGTTGAAAGTGGAGTCCTTCGAAAGAGGGGAAGGGAAGTTTATGTTCCACAGTTCCACGTGGTGTCAGATGCCATATTGAAGTGGTCCATTGAACAACTGTTTTTTTTTTGTACAGATATATTTGTCAAACGGCCGTTCGATCATCCGCGTTTAGCATGCCTTCTGTTTAAAGTAAGCCACCAAATTCCCGATCTAAATCGAATTCTTACGTGGATTAATGCTTTCCAGGATACCGGAAATGTGTTCATGATAAGACGGTGGCCTCAGTTTACCTTCATTACCCCATAAAACATTGAGAGGGTTGAAGAATATGATCGAGCGGTTACATCCACTTCTGCTCGTTACCTGACCAGGTTCCATGAAGCTTTCTTGCCTCAGTTGGAAGAGATGGAGCTGGAAGACGTCTGGTTTCAGCAGGATGGCGTCACAGCCCACAAAGCAAGGATTTGCATGTACTTTTTGCGAAACAGATTCCCCGAGAGCATCATCTCCCAAGAGGTAATTTGAACTGGTTAGCGCGCTCTCCTGAATTTGGCCCCTTGTGATTTTTTCTTGTAGAGATATCTAAAATCTTTAGTTTACAAAGATTGTCCCAGGACTCTTGAAATTCTCAAACACAGAATTCAAGCCCAAGGTATTTTATTCCATTTCCAATTACATGTGTCTGCTGCGCGGCACTCTGTATTCAGGCGGCCGATTAAGCCGGCGAAATCTGGGGTGAGCAAAATAGTGAGTAAAAGAGTAAGCAAAATACGAAGCTTACGAATCCGGATTAAATCACTTTCGCTAGCTCATACGTCAATAGCTATTACCTACCTTGTATTGCTGCTCTCTTGTTTGCAACTACGACACCCTAGTGTGCACGGAGGCAACTTTTTCTACAAGAGCATCAAAGTGTTTCACATGACGACTTGTAAGCACATGTGTAGGTACAACGCTCGAGAGATTGTCCAAATCTCTGGAAGTTCTAATCACATCCGTTTATCTTGCATTTTTCTCGATAATTTTCTTATGTAACCCTATGATAATTTTATATGTATGTATAGAGAAAAAACTGCAGATTACAAAAATGTTAAAAGACATGTTGCCAGTTGAAAACAAAATTCATGTTTACTTCCGGTTGAGTTTGAGGTCCAAAAATATGTACCTCCGCGGTTTCCGATGGCAAATTTGAACTTGCTTTTTTGTTTTTTTTCAAATCGCTGTATCTTCTAAACGAAACATTTTACAAAAATCTGACCCCCCGATTCGGATAGGAAATTTAACGGACTACAACTTTTGTTTAGTAAAAATTTTTGAAAAGCTAATCTATTTCACAGAAAATCAGAAAATAACAAAACAAGCAGCTACAAAACAAAAAATTAAATTCACAAAATTAAAATTTTTGTTGAAAAATTATTTTATTAGTTAAGTTTTAAACTATTACATTATTTAAGTAAATGTTCGAAACGACCACTCTCATTTCTAATTCGCACATTTTGGGTTTCGATTAAAATTTTTTTTTTTAATTAAGTAATCCTGAAATAGTGATCGGAAGAGGTGGAACTATTAATTGGTCAGCAAGATCTCCAGATTTAACTCCATTTGATATATTTTTTTGGTGAGCTGGTAAAGCGTTAGTGTACAGCAACAGATGAAAGCCCGATACCAGAAAGGAATTAATGGACAGAGTAACGAATGCTATAGTAGCTCTCTTAACGAAAGAGGTAATGTTATAAATAATAATACCAAGGGGCAACAACATCTTTTAAAACGATCCCGACTCTGCAATGAAAATGAGGGTAGTCATTTTGGATATTTACTTAAATAATGTAATGGTTAACATTAATCAATAAACAAATTTTTCAATAAAAATTAAAATTTTGTGAATCTAATTTTTTGTTTTGTGGCTGCTTTTTGTATTATTTTCTGATTTCTTGTAAAATAGATTAGTTTTTCAAAAAATTTTACTGAACAAAAGTTGTAGTCCGTTAAATTTCCTATCCGGAATGGGGCCTCAGATTTTTTATAAAATATTTCATTTTAAAGAAACAGCGATTTGAAAAAAAAACAAAAAAGAAAGTTCAAAATTTTCTACATTTTTTTAGTTACTTTTTTTCATAACTCGAAAGCCGTTGAATTTAGACAATAAAAGGTTATTACCTAGTTTGTAGATTATTTCACGCTCTTTAAAAAAGCACTTCATAATTTTTACTGAAAAATCAATATTTTCTGAGCTATGGCCATGTAAAAGTGGAAATTAAAAATTATGCTTTACGGGAGACCTAACTCTCGAAGGTTTGAATTTAGAAAAAAATTTTTGTTAAATATTTTTCTTAGAATAGTGTCCTCTATCGCCACTGAAATTATGTAAAGTGTATCCGGGGACACCTTGCATTAATTATTTTAAATTGTTTTGTTTAAAAGAGTCTCAGTCTCAGGACTCCTGAAGATAAGAGGAGGAAGGTGAAGATATTTTCACATCAAAATATCAGCAGATACGAAGGTTCATTGCAATATACACGCAGTTACTTTTATTTTACCTTTTCATATTTGCCGGAGCGAATAATTCACTTTAATGTATGAAAGTCGAAATAATTGTCTAATCAGAATTATCTGTAACTGGAAAAGTAGTAGTAAGTAGATTTGATAGAGTTATTAGCAAACTTACTGACCTGTACTGCTAATTAATAGTTAATAATTCAAAAAGTTATAAAGTAAACTGCAGAAATAAACAATTTTAACTTCAAAAACTTCAAGATTATTGAAAATAAAATAGAATTGCTTCATAAATTTATTTAAATTTTTAAAATTGTCTTGCAATTTTATTTAATCTTTTAAATGGTTTTTATTGTACTAGAAAATAAATTACATGCATATTAAGTACATATCTAATTAGTTCTCCTTGTAACTGCAATTTTCTTACAACAAAGTTGGTTATTATTACAATCGCTATGCATTGGTTTTCCGAATTAGTCGCGTTTTCGAATGAAATTGCGAAATAACAATAATTTACAATTCACAATTTACCATAAAAATAAAACCAAATAAATTAAAAATGCTAAATCTATTCTGTGATATACCTAACTCCAATTTATCAATCTCCAATTATAAAAATAATCCTTTCGTTAAGGATAACTAGAGATTGATAAATTGAGCGTTATAGTCAATAATATTGAAATATCTCACAATAAAAGACAAAAAATAGTGAATAGTGAAATAATTCGTTTCAGGAGCTTTTTCAGTTTTATTCGCACTAAAATTTACCCGCATCAAGCTAGCGCCGCCACCTTTACAAAACCAAAAAAAAATATATGGAGAATTTGTGGCTAATTTGTGGCTAATTTGTGGCTAATTAGTTGCCGCAATCGCGAATTTGTTGCTCTCACCGTTCGCGAATTACAGCCATTTGAGAGGTGGCGGCGCTAGCTTGACATCAAGCCAGCGTCGCCACCACTAAAAGCTTATTAAAAAGAAAAGAAAAGTATATGGGAATTTGTGGCTAATTCGTTTCCAAATTTATGAGCCAAAAACCTAATTATAACAATTAGTTAAGGGGGGGGGGGGTATGGAAACCCCAAAACCATTCTTTTATATGTGGCCCTGAATAATAATATTAATTAGTAGGCAGCATTATACATTGCAAAGTTGTAAATTTAATTGAGCGTTAAAATATAATTTTAATTATTCAAAGAGCGCTTTAAAAACAATTTTTCATCTGTAACAGGGTGGAACCAGAAATATTTGAAAGACATGCTAGAAATTATAGAAACCGGGGGGGGGGGGGGCGAAGAGAAGATATACATAGTAATTAGTAGTTATTAGAGAATCTGTCATGATGAAGATTGAAATAAAGTTATACTATCGCATTATCACGATAGATTCTCCAATAATACTACTATATTGTTGCAACTTAATTTAATTTTATCTTTTAAATTTAATAAATTTAATCTGAAATTTTAAATTTAATTTAAAAAATGCAATTAATTAAAAAAACTAAAATAATATTTGAAGTAAATTAATAAAAAGTAAACACAGATAAATTAATAGTCCGATCAATTTAGACATAAAAATAGTGGTCAAATAACAAAAATTGCCGGAGAGCCAAATTTTGGTAGAGAGCTGGGGTTTACCATTGCAAATAAAGTTTTAAAAATTTCCATCGATCCTATGTGTGCTACAAAAGTTATTTGGAGTCAAAGGTCAAAATTTGAGGTTTTTTGGATTTTTATCGAAAACTGTAAGTTTTATCAAAAAAAAAACTCAAACCAAAGTTGTAGATCTTAAAATTTTCTACAAAAATGGTCTTTATGATTTTTTTCATAAGAGTTGCCATTCCTGAGATATCGCGATTCTAAGGGGTGACTGTAAACTGGGCCAAATTTAGAAAATGGTAAACTGGGCCAAAGACACTTATAACTAAAATTATGAAAGTGGTAAACTGGGCCAAAGGAAAATTTAAAAGAAAAGAATGGATGCAGGCAGGGTATGCCGGTGTGAATTCTTTTTGATATTATTTCAAAAATAGTATCAGAAACTAACTGTAGGTAACCTACCGACCGATCTATAGCCTCACGCCCAATCTACATTTTCTCGCAGATTTATT
This sequence comes from Cantharis nigra, assembly GCA_958510845.1. NCBI lineage: Eukaryota > Metazoa > Arthropoda > Insecta > Coleoptera > Cantharidae > Cantharis > Cantharis nigra. The sequence goes on along the minus strand of OY294030.1, from coordinate 42,187,484 downwards.
TGTTTCTAGCTTATTTAGTTTAATTTCCTATAGAAGTAGCGGAAGATTTATGTTTATAGGGTTCTAGGACATTTTGCTACCACTTCTACTTTCTTACTAAACTTACATAATTCATTCAAGTTACGGCGAATCCGAGATTTGCCCTGATTGCGCCAGCCAAAACTGGCCCTACGCTACTCTCCGCTGCGCTCCGGGCCGTTTTGACTGGCACTTAACTCGTTAAAAACATGCCTGAAGTCAATCCACCTCAACTGGGAGGCCCCACCACAACTGGGTAGCCTGCCATATTCCTTAAAATAACATTGAGTTTTTTAAAATTCAGCTTACTTAAAAAATTCTGCCTTTGGCCCAGTTTAGCATTTTCAAAATTTTAGTGAAATTTGGTTTTGGCCCAGTTTACCATTTTTAAAATTTTAGAAATATTTGTCTTTTGGCCCAGTTTACCACTTTCAGGTAGTTTTTTTGGCCCAGTTTACATTACCCCATTCATAATATTATGCACATTATATAAAGCTGCTTTACTCACTGATTCATCAATTCGAGTGAAAATGTTTGACCACTTCTAGATGTCGTGGAAAGCTGAAATTTTGCAAACCTGTTGGGTTACTGGAACAACCACCCAGAAAAATCGAAAAAGTTGAAAAAGTTACCCCCGAACCCTTCTGCGAGGGTTGAAAGGTTTTCGCTAAATGCGGTTGCATCGCCGTTATTTGGCGTCGGATTTTAATTTTCTAAAAAGTTTTGAAGTCGTCGTGACGGCGGCATAATAGAATAGCCAGATGTTTTTCATGGCCACGTAGGTAGAGGGGATTCAGTTCGTGGCTTATTATGTGACGCTGGCTTGATGTCAAGCTAGCGCCGCCACCTCTTGAATCGTTGTAATTCGCGAATGGTGAGAGCAACAAATTCGCGATTGCGGCAACTAATTAGCCACAAATTAGCCATAAATTCTCCATATATATTTTTTTGGTTTTGCAAAGGTGGCGGCGCTAGCTTGATGCGGGTCTAAAATTTTGGTAACAGACCACCTCATAAATCCAAGAGGCCTCAAAATTTAGCTCTTAAAAAATAAAATAAAGTGTTTACCGTTCTCAAGATATAAAGCTAAATATGTGTAAAAGTAGTCAAAATAGCCAAATCAAATAATAGTCCAAAAACGTATATCGCCGCATTTTTCTCTCTTTCTGCTGCTTAAACGGCAATGACACCTATATAATTATGTTTTTATAAATAAATACCCTTTCTAAAAAGCCTAGTTTGGTTTTCGTACACTTACATGTTCTCGAGATATGAGACACGAAAGATAAGTTTTGGTCAAAAAATACTATATCTATTTGAACGTTATTATATCGCTCTCACACAAAAATGAAAAGAGTTATTGCTGTTTAGATCATGAAATTATCTAACTAAAAGGCCCCATACACTTTTCGCATACACCTTACCATTATCGAAATATGATGCTGTGAAGTTTGCGGAATCATTCATTTCCGCACCACCTTTGAGGTAGAATGCGCGGCGCAATTTTTTTTAAATTAAAAAATACTATTTTGAAATAGACCGTATGCAGGTGGTTCAAGAAGGTGTAGCATATGAAAAACAAATTGAAAATTAACCAATATAAAATGACAACTGATTTGAGTAGTGAAAATATTTAGAGGGGGCCTCAAAATTAAATTCCGCCACTGACCACCTGTTTAAGTACAGGATCAGCACGATACACTTGGTATCAGCATAAATAAAAATTATAACGCAAATAAAGTTAATTATTAGAGTATATTATATACTCGTACGTTTCTTTTATTGGATTATTATGAAATAATATAAAATCATTAAAAACTTGTAAATTATAAGTTTGCTGATATTGCGTATATTGAATATGGAAATACACACATCGCTTTACTAACAATTATAAATATATTAAAAACTAATGTCAATTTACTGCACATGCCAACTAATAAAAAATCTTTTAAATCAAAAATGGTTCAACTGGTAAAATACCAAAAGTTAGAACCATATCAAAAATCATAGTAAGTAAGTGCGGTCTATGACGTTTGAACGCGAGGAATTAAAATTGTCCCCTCTCCCCCACCCAACAAAACCTACATCTTCACACGGACCTCTATTTTAACGGTGGTTTTGATAAAAAATAACTTAAACCTACAGAACAGACTTCGAATATCGTCGCACGATCCTTCCTTTTGGCTACAGATTCTTTTCTCGGATCAATTATTTATGAGGGAGAAAACGCATTTTACTCCGCAAGTATACAAAATACTATTTTGCCTTCAATTGAGAATATCATTTGATAACCAGAAAAACACATTTCAATTTGCGAATTGTACATTAGTCCAATTTTTACCCAGTAATCATTGGAAACTAGGTGAAAATGATAGTGCAATTAAATAAAAATAATTTAATAATTCAAAAAAATGTAATTTACATTTAGAAACTGATATTCCAAAAGTGCTAACTGAAATTCGGAAAGCGAATCGACGATACTTTTCCACTCATTTCTATCTGCTGTCTTGTTTTTCCAGTTTTACACTTCGCAAGTCTATCTTCGCTTTATCAATTCCTCTGGACCTTGGTTTGTCTATTGATTGTCTTTGTTTTTCTTCTTTTATATTCTCTCCATTTACAAATTATACTTACTTTGATTACTGTATGTTCCGATAGAGAACAATAAAAAGGATAATTGATATCATGATTATTTAATCCTTTTTTAAAAGCAGACACAAATAACTATATTTCTCCCCTTATAGGGTTCCCACTGAATTTTCTAAAACAAATTCCATGGTTTTTCCAGATTTTCCCTGGCAAAGAATCAAAATCTTCCCAGACATTTCGATAAATCAGAAGATTAAAATGTAAAAATGAAGAAACTTAATATATAAAATTAAAAAAAAAATAATTTTGAAATTAAAAATAATTTAATTGTCAAATTAAATGAAATAGTTTTTCCTTACTGGAAATATTTCCCTGAAAAATATTCTGACTTTTAACTGGCAAAATTAGAGAATCTTAAATTCCCCAACTTTTCCAGACAAAAGTGGGAAACCTGTGTATAATTAAAAATCTTTTCAAGTTAATATTTTAGTGTCGGTTTAAGCTCGAGATTAATAAAACAAAGTTCACCTTTAAATATTTAACTTATCTAACATCAAAAGAATATTGAACAACATTTCTGCAATACCCAGTTTGGAAGACCGAAAGTTTTATGTCCATGTTATGAGATCTATCCATTATCTATATGTTACCTGGAAGCCAGGGTTCACCAGTACCCTCCAGGGTACTTTATAACCTTAGATCATATATGATATGATCTAAGTTTATAACTTTAATATTTTATTTTAGAAGAGTGGTACCCCATATCCCTCCTCGTACCAACCGTCACTGCTGGAAATCAAGGACAGAGAGCACAAAATTCCATGTACCTATTCTGTTTTTAAACTTTTTAGCTCAATTTTGTTAAATTGATCAAACAATCGTTGGAAAAATTATGCAGTTTACCATTCCAGGATTCCCACTGAATTTTCCAAATCAAATTCCCTGACTTTTCCTTAAGAAAGAATAAATTTGTTTTGATATTTCGATAAATCAGAAGATAAAAAGGCAAAATAAATCTTAATTTTAAGATAAAATTAAAATTAATAAATTTTTTTAATTTTAAAATTAAAATTTTTAATTAAAAAATAATTAATTTTTGAATAATAAAAATATAAAAACTAATTTATTTTAAAATTAAAATAAATTAAATTGTTTTCCCTGACTGAAAATTTAATTTCTCTGACTTGGCACTAAAAATGAGAAATTCCTAGAAGACAATTCTGTTGGAAATCGGATGCAACCAAACATGATACAATTCTGCAGTAATTTAAAAAAATTTTAAATAAAATTATTAACTTTTGCAGTACAAAAATTGAACTGACTGACCGGCTTGTCTGCGATCCTATCCTGCCAAGTTGGTCGGAACGCTGCAATATACACTATTAAATTCCGTTCAATTTCGTCGCATCCTGCAGAACCGTACTGCTGCGCAGGAACGTGAGTGGCTACCTTTAGCTAATATACTATTAAGATTATTTCAAATTATGAAAATAATCAGTTCAGCCGTTTTTGAAATCAGCATGTTAAAACTCAAATGTTCTTGATACCAAGCGCTTAATAGCTAAATTTGAAATATTTATAATGTAAAAATGTTTCAGTTTTGTGTATTAAATTTCTTATCCATTTATAAATACATATTGCTATCACTTAAACACACAAATTAATATAACATCAACTTAAAAATAAATATAGATTTAAATAACTAATTAAATGTAAATAAATAAATTTTATTATTTTGTAATAATTTGCATTTTAATTTTTAGGATTGTAAAATAACATCAAAACCTTCAATTAAAAAAAAGATAGCAGTCTTTATGTAGTGTATACATCGATAAGTATATATTTATTTATAAAAAAAATGGTGTTAGTTTGCAAAAATTTATATGGATTGGTTTTTCGGAGTAAGCAATTGCAATACTGCAACATAATATTGGGTGATTATGCAATGTGAAACTTAAAAGTGCTCTCTCGAATTATTTTGTTATTGTGCAGTCATAGCCGCTCTGGTTTTATTCTGAATTGGAAGGAACAGTTTAAATTCGGCAGGTAACTCGTCTTCCGAATACAGCCTATCAGAAAAGTACACTCGTCGTATTCTACAATTGGCATGAACTTGTACTCTTAACGTTTCTACATAGTTAGTTCCGTAGGCACGTCTGGTGAAGTCCGCAACGTTAAATTGTATCTGATTCCATCCTTCGTCTAAACGCATAGGCATTGTACAAATAAATGGTTTCACTCGAGTAGTCGATTGATAATTACTCGCCCTAAATCGTCGTCGTATATTTTTGTCATCTAAAATCTACAATAACATTAAAATAAAACAAAAATTATGGAAGCGGAATCCTCACCTGTACTTCGAAGGTAAAATACTTTTTTAAATTTTTAACTATCATAACCAAAAAAGGTAATTTGATGCCTAAAGTTTTTCGTGGATCGGCAGGACATGTAATAAATGTTGTACTAACATTAGAACCTACGATTTCGAGAACCAAGGATTGAATATCTTCGTCTGTGATGCGTTTTATGTGACCATTTTTCACTTTCTTGTCCCAAATTTGTAAGGGTTTGCTACCAATACTGTATAATATGGAGAGAAATCCACTTTGAAATGTATTTTTAAACATTTTTTGCAAATTACCATCGATTTGTTTTATTGACGACCGAAATAAATTAGTTGTTACGTTTAAAAGTAAGGTTATATTGGTTACCACATATTTAATTGCAAACAAAATAGATTTTATTGACGTTTACAAACGGTTGGTATTGAAGTTGCAGGTTTCTGTAAAATAGTAAATTTCAAAATGATACGCGTCCCATTCATAGATGGCTATTGCGATTATTTTTTTTATAATTTAAAATAAGTTATTTTAATTACAATTATAAATTAAAATAATAAGTAACATTTTATATGAACTATAAAACAAATTTTTTATATAAATGAACACCTAAGGATAGCAAAATACCATTTATGAAAGCAAGATAATTTACACAATATAATTTATATTATATTATTACCAGAAAATGAAGAAGAGCCTGGAACGAACACATATCACGCATGAACCAGCACTGACTTCTAAAAATCGTTGGGGATGGAATTCCCCTTAGAACTAGGCCAACAGGAAGACCCTCGAAGAGATAAAGGGAAAGTTGGTCTTTAGCCTTTCAGGAAAAATCAGGTTTAAAACAAGTAGAAGAAGAAGGAGAATTTATATTTTCCGTTGCTTTGCCTCTCTTGCTCTTCACTTGTCCTTTTATCCTTAAAATCTTAATTTTCAGAATTTTTATCCTCATATTGTCATGGGTAAAAAAACAAATTCCTGCATTATAAACTCTTAAATATGAGCTTGTTCTGAAGTCTGGTTTTAAAACTATTAAAGAACAAATATGATAATTGAAATTTTACTAATGAAAATTTAAAAACTAAAAAGTTGAAAATAAAAAAAAATGTAAAAAAGCTTTAAAACACATAATAAGCTTTTTCTAAAACTTAAATAAAAATAAAAAGTACAAAAAATCCACTAAAAAGTACAAAAATAATTTTTCAAAATACGAACGAACAAAGCTTCTTGAGAACATCAATATAAAAGCGTGGGGCTATTACAGTTATTAAATTGAGAAATAAATCTTTCCATGAACTTTGGTTGGATTCGCTTTTACCTACGGATGTAGAACTTTTGTCATTTAATTTAAATAAAAAAAATCTATAGTAATCTATCAACCACGAAACAGAAGAACTCCTACAATATCTGATATTTAAGAATGCATTTTATGTAATATGCGGGACTTCCCAATTTTCTATTAGACTCCTGAAGTTTTACTTTAGTGCCGCCCACCATCTTTTGCTCTAACAACAAAGTGACTTTTGAACTATTAGAATTCATTGACATAAAATGAACCTTTGTCCGGGTTTTTGTTGATTATTGTGTTTCAAAATTCAAAAATGTGAATATTTTTACATATTTTTTAGTAGGAAAATAATTTGAAAAAATGTTAACCGTGCAATCATGTTTGGCATGTATTTATGCTTTATCTTGCGAGTGAATTGTAAACAATTTAAATTCGTCACAAACCAATCGACAGTTCGGTTCTACAATATTCTATAAAAACGTAAGTTCTTTAGTTTCTTGTTATTGCAAAACCTTCAAATTAAATTTTTGTTTTACAGTCGGTGTAGCTCTTAGTTTTAGCTAATTAGGAAAATTCCAGTGTTTTCAACAATTGAAGTGTAAGTCTTTGAATTTTTACCTGCACCAAATGAAAATTCACAAATGAAGCATCCAAAATGAAACTTTTTTCTCACGAGTTTTGCTTTGTGTTTTAATTTCATTTTTTAATTTTACATGCAAATAATATAAGAAAGTGTTGTGTTTTACTAGTGAAAGTGTCAAATATTGCTCAGCTTCTTTTCGTTTTCCGTACTTTGTCGTCGAGGTGAAAATTTTGGGTTTTCCAGAATATTAAGCAACTTGATATTGTTGGAGAATCCAAATGTGTACAGAAACAAAGAATTACTAGACATTCGTTGATCTGTCTATAGAATTTATTGTTATTTTACATTGACGAAACACATACCCTTATATGATTTTATGAATAATTCAAAATGTTATGACTCATGACGTTCATTACAATATTTTACAATTCCCCCGCCGCAAAATGAGTAACGTCTTTGCGTTCGAAATCATTAAAAAAATGTGCAAGTGTCCGGGTTGGTGAAACAATGGAGAAGCTACTACGGTTAAGAGGAATAAGGCGTTCGGACTACAGTGTTAAAGGTAATTTGACAAAAACCATTCTCATCTAAAATGATAACTAGCAAAGAATTTTCTTTATTATTGCAGGTAGTGTCCACTTCGTGGGTTTAGCAGCGATGCAGGTTAGTAAACTATTCTGTTTAAAATTGTGAAAAAATGCATTTTTCTTAAAATGCACCAACTGTAGTTTGTACTAAAGTAATACATTTCAGATAACTAATTTTTTTCTTCGTAAATTTTTATTGATAAATTGATTCATCAATCAATCCTTCAAGCAAGGCTAGGTATAGATAAATCCCAAAATAAAAATTAACAAAACTGTGAACTTTAGAATGGCAACTTCAAAAAACTAAAATTTTATTGATTGCTGTAATAGTGAAGCTATGACTAGAAATGCATTTTCTATTTTAATATTTACTTGAAAAACAAATATTTTATAAAATGTTTCTATTTCCATTTAATAAAATCAAATACATAAAATATTCACATGACTGACGGTCCCCCTCCCTGAAAGCAGCTTTTATAAGGATAAAGACCTAATGGGTGATGTAGAACCCTAATTATTAAAAATGTACTTTTCTGCTTGGAATTAATTTCATGGCCAATTTAAACAAAATTTATTATTTTTTATACAGCAGGAACAACAATAGGTATTAACATAAATATATAATTTACATAAGATATATAACAATTATAGGTAACAAAAACGTGGGGACCTCTTAATGTAATTTATCAAATAAATAAAAGATTTAATATTTAGTTAGTTTATATCAGGGATAGGTGGGTGTTCTTTGATGTATACAGAAAAACTTGTAATCAGGAAGTAAATTAATTTAAAAATCGTCCTGTATACAGTTGAACGGAGTAGGCAATAGTGTTCTAAAATGACATACGTACTGAATGCTTTTCGGAAAGTAATTTGAAAAAAAAACAAAATTAAATACAATTTTACGATAATTCTAAAAATGATATATGAATGAAAATTTTATGAAATAATACCCAAAAATCGCATTTTATGATAAAATAAAAATGCTAAGATAGCATTTATTAATTATAAATTAATTATCGAAACCACTTGAGTCATTAAGGGTCCACTATCCAATGGTGGACAATTAACTTTTTATATTTTAATAATAATTAATATGTCATTTTATCAGCTATGTCATTTTAGAATACTTTCCTTCGCCTATTCTCAATAATATAATATTAGAATATTGCAATCAGAACATCAGGACGTTAATGCACTTATTACTTGATTCTAACCAAAATATTAATTTTAATTAAAAGATGATACTATAATGTTCCGTTTACATTTTCACGATTTAACATTACATTTTAGGTTATGTTATGATTGTGAACAAAGTAATTACTTTGATGTATTCTGCAAGAAAGTAATAATTGGTTTTCTGTAAATATTAAATATTATGTAGATACACTGTTACTACAATACACACATCATTAAAGCAAGTAAAAACATGAATAATATATTATATTTTGACAATAAAGCAATAACAGTTGCTAAAGTTTAGCTTAATAAAATGTCAAAGGGCCAGTATTCGGTAACAATGAATGAATTGATTTTTGAAAAAGGTAATTTTTTCCGAACGATAAAATATAAATATTTAGCTAACAATATATAAAGTAACTTTTATGCACAATTATAAACACGAGTTAAAAATTTATCAGCATATATCACAGTGTAACTACTTAACTATTTTAACACGATTTTAGGAATTTTGTTCGACTAATAGTTATTCGACTGCATTTGTTCGACACGACATTTTATACGACATACATTTTTTATTACGATTATTAAAATTAAATTTGATGCTACGTCCGTTTTTAGGAAAAACATATTACTCATAATTACGTCGAACAAATGTCTGTCGAATAAAATTCCAAGTCGAACAAATGTTGTCGAACAAAATTCCGGGTACGATTTTAACACATAGTTTAACATAACAAGTATTAGAATATATGGCACATTTTATTCTTAACTATTATAAATATGGACAAGATATACTGTGCGGGCTTTACTGTTTACAGTCACATATAATACATTTTCAATTAATCACAAAGCTTATTTTGAGTCTATTGTGGAACATTAAATTGCAAACACATTTTATAACAAACAAATTTAATTAAAACAATTAACAATTGAATAAAAGTAAAAATTAGATAACAAATATTAAAATTTATAATAATATTAGAGCGATCAAAGAGATTATGCGCATTTTCAAAAAATACTGATATTGCTTTACACACAAATTTGATAATTTGGATGATATGATAATTAATTAAAAAATGTCGATCGAAAAGGGCATAAAATTTTTGATCTTCTAATACATAAACTACTAACTTTACTATACAGTTATTTACTTAATAACATGTATTACATAATTCGTTAACTACATTGGGAAAATATACATACATATAATATTGCTAATACACGACTTTTCTATGAATTTTTTTGTATAAATAAAAAATTTAAAATCTAATTTTAAATTTATTTTACAATAATATTTGCCTACATATCTATATAATGTTTTGCACCTGACAATTAATTGGATTTTGCATACGGAGCAGAAGTAGAGTAAAATTTTACAGAAAAAAATTTTTAAAATACTTAGATGATATAGTAAGTAGATAGATCATGTGTATTGTTTACTTAGCCAATTAATTTTAATAATTTAAATATTTTTAAATGAAGAATAAAACTAGTAAATGTGAACAATTTGAGAACTACCGTAAGTACAGAGTAAAAGTGAATTTTTAGTTTTCCTTTTCTTAGATTGGCAAAAAATTTACCAATCAGGGTTTTGTGCGTAATTTTTATAGATTTAAAAACTTGTGCGTATATTTTTTCTTTTTCGACTTAATTTTATTGCCAATTAGTCAAAATCGAGCTATAACAAACTTTAATTTGGGAAATACCTAGTAAGTCATCTTGGTATAAAAAAATATGATACTCGGGATCGGAGAAACCGATAACGGTTTCAGCTGTGAAATAGCTGGCATAGCTAATTTAAGCTTGCGTTTTTATTGTTTTTGGAATATATCATAGAATAGTAGCTCGATATACAAAATTTAATCAAGTGCCTCGCCACAAATTGATAGAATGGGGTAATATTAAAATCGATATGTTTTTATATCACAGTAATAAAATTATTTTTTCAAAAAATGTAACTTTCATGACATTTGTTAACCCTTAAAATAATAATTGTGCCCTTAAGTATTCAATATAATTTCCCAAGTTCCTACTTAACGAAAAGGTTAACGAAGCAATTAATTTCATCTATTAAACTTATATTGAAGATAAATCTAATTCTAAAAATTAAATCTTCCCGATTACTACATATTAAGCATTTATTTAGCATAGGTACAACATACACACCCCCATTCTATCATTACAAAAATCTCTTATGTATTTATATCTTTATAAACATTTAACATTAAGCACCTATTATACTGTTTCATCTAATACTTTTGATAGTTATTCTACTATTTTATCACCTAGATTGACAGACGTAGTGATATGCCAATTAAAGGCCATCGTTAAATTTTAAATATATTAACATATTATTGTGTATACAGCTAATAAAATTTCAATATCATAAATATCTTACAAAAAGTATAAACAAATTTCACAATGATATATTGCGTTATCTATAATGCGGCAAACCAGTAGTGTACACTCATTTTTTATAATAACGACTAAACCATGAACATCAATAAAACGTAACAAAAAGTAGATATAAATACATTTTTTCACAACACCATTCGTTAAACTCATTAACAAGTTACTATTTTTGATATTTGACTAAAAGTGCTTGCATACTATTTAAACTCTCTTCTAACGCTTGCGCAAATCTAGACGTACTAGTTTTTTCCGACGACCAAAAAGCAGACAGACAGAATACTATACTATCGGCTTTAGGATTGTAAGAAGCCCCATAACCGTCCAAATCCACAGGCCCATACCCCATGAAACTGTCCGAAGAAGTGGCAACTTGACTAGTGCTAAGCAAAAATTTATTTGCCGTACGATAAGATTCGTCTAGGAAAATCTCAGGTAATGGCGTGGCAGCAGTAGGAGATGTCTCTTTAGCAGCTTCCCTTAGGCCCAAAAGGTGTATATCGATCCCTTGCCCCAATATATTATCCACCATCTCCTTTGTTTGTTCCTTAACAGCCGTATTCCATAAATCCATTATTTTATCGTCGCTCACCAGCTGGAACGTAACCTTCTTGTTATTCAGATCGTCACCTTCCTTAGGCTGAGTCATCGCTGCCACCCATTCCAAAGCTTCTGGTGTAGCCGAACGTATGCAGTCGACTCTTCCCAGTAAGAAACGTCTGGTCGAAGCACTTTCGTACGTTGCAGTAAGCTTTCCGTTTAGCTTATAATAAGCCAACTGCAAAGCCAATTGAATGTACACGTCCGGACTAATCCGACATGATTTAATAAATTCTTTACCATAATTTCCATACCTATAAATTTGAAAATCTAAATCTTTTATTAAATTATCTAATTCCACCGCAGCTTCCTCGATTCTTTTATAATCTTCAATTTCTAAAACCCATTCCAATCGTTCCGGAGTTGGTAAGTGAACACTGTTGGCAGAAGGAACTTCGGTATTTGGTGGTAAGGAATCGGCATACTTCAGCAATTGCTCTACAAGTTGAATTAAAGCAACGCCTTCGGCTGCCGAATGTTCATAACACAATCCACACGCACCGTCGCCAGAAATGATAAGCTGTATAGTTTTATCGAACCACCGATTTGCAGAATTGTAAGTACTACCTCCGCCATGCAACATCTGTATCGCTAAATTAGTTTCGTCTCTACCACCGGTCATATGACCCTTTAATCCCCTGGATAATCGAACATTAAAGTTAGTCGGCAGAGGTTCGTCTAATGCGAGGATAATCAGAGAATGTTCAATCAAATATAAATTTCTTCGATTTTGCTCGTCCCTTTGAAGAGATTCTCTTGCCTCCCACCATTTGGTCCGCTCGGATCCTGTTAATAATCCTACCGGCGGAGGATTTGTCAAACAGGGAGCGTCATTTAGTATGTGAAGTAATTGGCTGCATAGTTCGTCTTCATTTAATCTTCCTCTGTCGCCTGCTTGTACAGGTACGCAGTAAAATTGTCGACGGCATATAACAACTATGTGTTCGGTTGTTTGTTCTTTACTGCTCGGACGAGGCGAAATAAATTGCGAATCTTTAAATTTACCTGGAATTCTGCAAACACCTAATAATCGATAATACTGAGACATGCAAAGTGGTTGTCCAGGTTCTCTCGATGTCGCTTTTTCTATAGGAAGGCTGCGATTATTGAGAACGGATTTATGACTTAATGCCGCATCTATAAGGCGTGCTGCAAATCTAGCTACATCCAAAATTGTTGTAAACTTTCTAGGTGGAAAAACCATTCCAGGATTAGAATTTATGGGCAACGCAGCGGGGTTGGACAGATACATATCGTTCAGCCAGTATTTGTAGGCCTGGAAAAAAAATTAAACCAATTTAGTAAGCAATAAAAAAAGAGTTAAGCTAACGGATATAAGATAAATGCTAATATCAGTCAAGCAGAATGATTGTATTATTTCCCCCATTGTACAATAAAACCCGCAAGTTTGTCGTGATTGGGAGTTTACTATGATGATAGAACGCGTGCGTGCGTTCTGTTCCCCACGATTGGTTACCACCCACAGTGAAAACTGCTCGAATTTCTATATTCAGCTAATTTCCTCATGAAAAATTCAATTTTATATTTCAATATTTAAGTAAACGTTCGAAGTTTCTATTTAAACTTTGCAGAACTAAACTTGTTGAAGTAAAGCAATATTGTTAGACGACAATATTTAGTCTGCTTATTTCTCAATAGCTTCATATATCCAAAATATAATATTTGTTTTTTACATTTTAAAAATGCTAATGTTCTCCCGGTAGAAATTTTCGTTTATACATTTTCGTACGCTAGGGGGTAATAGGTAAACTTGACACGCAATGATTATGGATTATTATGTTTGCTAGCTACTGTTTCAAAATAAAAATTTAAATTACACTAGATAACAATAATAAGTTTTGTTTGCTTGTTAGCTTTAGACTATTTTGTAATTAATTTCTAATAATTGTTCTGTTAATGAGGATTACCAAAGATAAAATCATTTCTGTATTATAAATATGTACTATAATAATTGTATTTCAAGGTATTATTTTCAAATTTTAACAAATTTTCAAAATGTTCCTTTTCCGAAAATGGTAGAAGATAACCGATCAAACCAAATAATTAAAAAAAAGTTTCTTCTGCTATTTTGCTTTTTATTATACTGGGTGCTGAATGAGTTAGCCGAATATAGGAAATGGACAATTTGCATGATTTTTAATTTTAGCATATTAATATTCTACACAACAACATATGTAATGTGTCTTAATTTTTTTTAATTTGGTTCACAAATAAAGCCAGAAAAAAATATTGAAATTTAAATGTATATTTGTCGCGCGAAATCGTATTAATAAATATGGCTGACTTAATTTGAAATTTGAGGATTTTGACGTCATCAAAATGGCGATTAGTAACTAAAATTTGGTTACTTCATAACTTCATTACCGGTTGGTACTTACTTGGTAGATACTTTAGTGGAAATTATACTGGTGTATTGGCACCAATTGTTGAGGCTCATGTCGTCACATCCTGATTTTAATCACCTGATTTTTTCAAATAAATTATAACATTTCATTAATTTTTTGTAGGCTGACAATACAGAATTTTGATAAATCACTCAAATATTCTGAATATAGGTATATTGAACTATCAATAAATGCCATTTTGAGGTGAATTTGAATTTTATGCAAATTGTCCATTAACATGTAAAAACTTATTTATACAAATTCCTGCTTCCCTAATTATTTTAGAGAAAATATGAAAGATACAAAAATAATGCAGAAATATAAACTACAAATGATAAAAGCATTAGATTTCAACTAACTTTTACTTAAAAAGTCAAAAAATGCTTTTGAAATTGTTAAAATTTTCATTTATCAGACTGGCAACGAAATAAATTCAATTTAATTTCTATTTTCAAAAATAATTACCTTGGAAACTTACATGGCCAGTGCGATAAATGAAACTTTTAATAATTTCGAAAGCATTTTTTGACCTTTTAAGTAAAAGCTAGATGAAATCTAATGGTTTTATCATTCGTAGTTTATATTCCTGCATTATTATTTTTGTGTCTTTCATTTTTTCTTTAAAATAATTAGGGAAGCAGGAATTTGCATAAATAAGTTTTTACATGTTAATTTACTATGTGCGGCTAATTCATTCAGCACCCGATATTTGGGCTGATTTCAAAAAAATCTCCGACTAATCTTTACATTTTATACAGTAAATTTTAGAAGGTAAGATTTTTGTCAAACGCATGTTGTTGGATTTTACGATCAAATAATGCTCAAACTGTGTTTTAAAAGTGAATTAAAATTGTTATTCCGGTATTTAGACTTATACATTTTCCCTAAGAGATTTTCTTTTCAATAAGCATTTTTTAAGTTTTGCAGCCGAAATGTGGCATTGCACCGACCGGGTTCAGGACATTCCGATCGAAATACGGATTGCAGATAAAACTGGCTGTAAATTTTTCTTGATCTCACTTCATCCTACAACACTGGCTTGGAAAAAATATTGAAAACTATTGAAATATTGAAAAAACATTGTTATTATATTGATGTTTTAAATTTTTTTTTTTTTTTTAGTAGATAAACCAAGAAGTATCTGGGTCACTTTTAAACAAACTTTTTTCAAGTCCAAGTTTGATTTATATGCAGATGTTTTAGTTTACACTTCATCGATACCACGGCTTTCATTTATAGAACTAAAAAAAAAGGCATTGACTTAATATTTACAGAATAGCCTTGGATGTATTAAATTAAAATAGTTACGTATATACCAAGATTTTTCTAACACGGAAAACTTCTGTTCACTTTAGCTCATCTAGACGTTGATTTATTTTTTACTTTGGCCTAGAATTTTTTCAATTTAAATTTTAAACTAAAATTAATAGCGTTTAATAATATTATTAAGAAACTCAATGCATTTATTTATTGATAACTAGCTGGAAAGCCAGTCCGCGGACGTTTCCTGTTAGTAGGGGATTTCCCGTTTTTCAACATTTTCAAAGTAACGCAAAAAGTTGCTGCTAAACTTTGAGCAGTAAGGCATCACTTAAATAAATCTTTTCCAAGCTTTAATATTCTCTAGCCGAAGGTTAAATTTTCCATATTTTCGCTTAAAAATTAAAATTTCCCGGTTTTTCCTGACGAAATTTGAAAAATTATAAATTCCCTATCCAAGAATCTAAAAAAGTGGTAATACTGCCATATGTTCTGGAGGGTGTTCCACACCCCCCAGGCCCCCCGGTTTACAATTTTAACGTCATAGCCCATTTACGCTTGCCATTAACGTCATTGACCGGCCAATGACGTCAACATCCGTTAAAGGTGGGCAATGATATAAATATTTTCATATGATTGTAATATTTACGTCTTTGGCCGGTTAATGACGTTAATGGCCAGCGTAAATGAGCTATGACGTCAAAATTGTAAACCGGGGGGTCTGGGGGGTGTGGAACACCCTCCAGTACATATTGCAGAATTTCCACTCTTTTAGAATACTCTTGGAGAAGATTGGGAATTTATAATTTTGTTTATTTTCTGTTTATTTATAATGAACAGCAAAATGGCGATGCACTTTATTTTTTTATTTGTCGTTCACGCGTTTTTCTGTATAAATGACAGCAACTCGGCCCTTTTCACGGTTTCATAAGTGCATAGGGATTTTTATTTAATTCAGACAAACGCAAACTCATTTTAAGGTGGATCAGTAAATTTAATTAATTTATTTTACGGTGGATCCGCGATTTGCCGTGGTTGCGCCAGCCAAAACAACACGGAGCGCCTGGAGCTCTCCAAAAAGCTCTTTAAAAAAAACTTTTATACTCACTAAAAGCATCCTCGACATCAATCCACCCCGACTGTGTGTGATGGCTATCACTAACAGTGATAGAATATGGAATTTATAGAATAGTAGTTTCATCATAGCCCACCCTGTATTGGGTATTAACGTCATTGCCCGGACAATGACCTAAAAACTACATATGAAATTGTTCATTGACGTCAATGACCGGTCAATGACGTTAATACCCAACTAAACTGAGCATTGACGTTATTATCCAGCCATTGACGTTAATAGCCGAATTGTCATCATTGACAGTAACATATTTTTATAATAATTTTTTAATTAACTTTCAAAGTAACACAGAGAGTTGCTGCTAAACTCCGCGAGCAGTAAGCTAATTAAATATAATATGCTTTCCAAGTTTTAATTTTTTTTAGTCGAAGGCGAAGGCTAAATTTCCCATATTTTTGCTTAAAAATTCAAATTTTCCGGTTTGGATTAATATTCGACAAATATATTTTTCGGTTGGTAAAAGAATCGACCAATCAGAGTGTTTTTTTTACCAAAAAATTACTCGCTGTAGCAGGAGCAAGAGCAGGAGCAGCGTGCTGGGATTTTATAGATTAGGATTGGTTTGGTAGATGTCGCTAAAGTTCCACAGGCTTTAAGTTAATATAATGCAAATATGATGGGTTATTAGTAATATGAAAATAAATTAAATTAAAAAAAAAAACAACTAGAAAACTGATTAAAAAAATATGGCAAAATTAAATGTTATTCATGAGAATTTTACAATTCAGATGAAAAAATACAAAATACTAGTATGACATAAATTCTAAATTTACTGTAGTGAGTAAAATGAAAAATGCAAATTGGGATTGTGAAGTCAGATGATGATTAAGATATGTTGCTTTCTAGCGATGCTCCTATAGAATTGATATATGAACATAAAATGTTTAGCAATGTATTTCATTTTTTGGAGTATAATAAATCAGTATTATTAAATATTTTATTTATTATTTATTATTATAGTTATATATTTAACGTAAGAGTGAAAGAAAATTTCTTGGAAAATATTTCTAATATCAATGTCTGCTCTACTCTCTGCTTTATAAATTTGAATACTAAAAATGCAAGATTGCATAACTAGAAGCTTCCTTTGGGGAAAAGGGTAAAACAACTTTCTCTCTGGAAAAATCTGAAAATTAAAGTTTCTCAGTTTTGCTTTAAGACGAAAGGCTTTAGACAAGTTGTAATTTTGTATAGGTAATAATTAATTATACCAAGATTTGCAAGTTGAAGGAACTTATTGCTTAGCATAGATTAAGGAGTTTGGTTAATATACCTATCATTTCCAATTATATCTAGCAATATTTTATAAAACTAAACTGAAAAGTAATCTGTTAATTAGTTTTAAGTAAAGTAGAAACTTCAATTATGACATTTGATTGAAAAGATAATTTGAAGATGATCATATTTAAGGATTATAGATAATGTAAATAGCAACATCAATGTTTACATCTATAAATCTTGAAATAATTATAAATTTCTATGTTGTGAAATATAATAAATTAGCACTTCAATATAAAAAGTCAATTAATTATTAATAAAAATCAATTTTATTTGTAAGCTTTCACCGAAGGTTATCGCTATCGTCAGAAAATTTATAAATTAATGTTAAATTAACTTGTTATGAAATGTTCATTTTATTAATTTTTAATGCCCGTGTCCCACGGTCAAATTTTCATCAATATTTTAATAATAATTTTGATTAAAGCTATTTTAACCGTAGGACATTTGGATCGTAGGTAGATTTGTATAATTTATTCATTACCTTCCTCCGTAAAGTAAAATTTGGATATTACTTTCCGCCACGTGTTATGTTTATGTTAATATCGAAAAATTTTAAATAGTTGGGTCTCCAATATGAGAACACAAGATGGAACGGAAGAAAAAAATTCACAAATGCTCCAAGAAAAACGAATTAACTCAGCGGTCTTAACACTAAATGTAAATAATATGAAGTAATAATAAAATAATATTAGCAATAAAATTTTTTATTTTACCTACAATCAAAAAAAAAGAATTTTTTTAAAGGTAAAAAAATTATAAATAAAAAAAAAATTGGAAAAAAAATTTAAAATTTTATTTTAACATTTTTGAAATCACCGTGTTCAGAAACGTAAAGATTTGCAAAAATTATAAAATAAATTTCTGTGCTGGTCTGTCGATCTGTCAATGAGGAGTGCCACTACAAGAAAATAACACAAGATTTTTAAAAACAATTTTGTTTTGTGATAGGTTATTTTAAAGACCTTGATAAGCTTTATCCAGAATAGGTGAAATTAATTTTCTATCTGTCATCTGTCAAAAATTACAAGCTGTCAAAGTTAAAACTTCAAGAGTGAATAACTCGTGAAGTACTGATCTCAACCAAATTTGGTATGTAGGAACATTGCCTCCCTAGGACTTGACATCATATGATACTATTTGATAAAAATCAGGAATTCAACATCAAATGCTATGTCTGCCGGTGAAAATAAGGTTTTGGCAGAAAAATCTTTGCCAGAGCAACAACTATAAAAAAAGTGAAAATCTCATCGTATCTCCGGAAAGTTGACCCGATTGTAATAAAATTTTGAGTGCTAATAGAGCTTTTAAAATACAAGTTTTGCTGAGGAAACAATTCAACCAAATGTAAAAGCAAGAAAATTGCATAAAATATTAACCGAATTCTTAATTTATCTGGTTTTTTGGGAAAATCTGTTAGATGGCTTGTAAAAATATCTGACAGTTATCAGTAATTTAATAATTATTTATTAAATATTAATATAAATGAATGTGTCATCGTATCTCTTGATAAGATTAGGTGTGCTGATGATTGGAGGTATTGCGGCAGAAGTGACGAATTTTTTTAAATATTTGCTTGTGCTACTATTGAATTATCCTATTTATTTTGCACAGAGTGAGCGCAATCTAGGTTTAATCGATAAAAATTTTACTTTGATATTTCGTTGAAGTTGAAAAAGCAATATAAATTTTTCTTTTATCTATTAGAAATTTTGTTTGGTGGTTACAGATTGTGTTAACGAGATTCCAAATACTATCTCTGTCATTTTTTATAATTTTTTCACACTAATTGTGTAACTGTTATGCTTAGAAACATTATGAATAAAAATGTTTTCTGGGATGAGGCTAAAATATGTTATTATACCTCTATTAAAAAAATTAAGTATTAACAGTGCTCTTTTTGTCATAGAACGCATTGGAACGGCGTTCCACCACCTTTTTTCAATTTTCAATTTTAATACAATTATGAATATTATATAAGACTAGCTGGAAAGCCCGTCCGTGAGCGGGAAGGTAGACGGTGGATCTATTTTAAGCGGTATAATATTTAAACATTTAATTTCGTTTCTCGCTACTGGGGGATTCCCCGTTTTTCTATATTTCCAAAGTAACGTAAAAAGGTTAAAAGGCAATTGAAAATTTTTTCATAATATAAAAATAAATAAGTTTCTCAAATTCAAATTTTCCTTAGCCGACCGTTTTAATTTCGCTCACTTTAGAAAAGTGGGAATTTTATCATATGTACTGGAGGGTGTTCACCACCAGACCCCCCGGTTTACATTTTTGACTATAATTTTGACAGTTAACTTTCGAAGTAACGCAAAAGTTGCTACAGTTGCAAAAGTTGCTTAAAAATTCCAATTTTCAATTTCTGCAAGTATTCTAAGAGTGGAAATCCTGTGATATGTACTAGAGGGTGTTCTACACTCCCCAGACCCCAGGTTTAAAATTTTGGCTTTATATTTTTATGTTATTTTTATAATTAACTTTCAAAGTAACACAGAAAGTTGCTGCTAAACTCCATGAGTAGTCAGGTAGGTAATTAAATAAATATGCTTTCCAAATTTTAATTTTTTCTAGCCGAGAAGGTTAAATTTCCCCCATTTGTATTTAAAAATTCAAATTTCCCGGTTAGTCCTAATCTTAGTTAGTTTAATATATTTTTCGGTTGGTATACTTGTAAACCGGGGGGTCTGGGGAGTGTGGAACACCCAGGATTTCCACTCTTTTAGAATACTTGGAGAAGATAAGGAATTTATAATTTTACAAAAGTGAAGGAAGTCATAGTGTTTTTTACCACTTTTCCACTTTTTTAGAATATTTGGAGAACCAGGTAGTTTTAGCTGATAAATTTCTGTGGCAAAAAGATTGAAAACTGATTCCTATGTAATTTTGGTCGTAGAATCTGAATTTGAGGTTTGCGAACAAAATTTCCTTGTGCCAAAGCCGGCATATTGCAAAAACGTTGCCAAACCCTCGGTCAGCATGGAGTTTGAATTTTTTCAAATTTTCAAAACAAATTTGAATTTTTCGAAAAACTGGCAAAAAGCGAATGGCGCTTGCGGCGTTAATTTTCGTCCTAGGAAATGAACCAAAAAGTCATTTTGTAGGAAATTTTATCTACTTTTTGATTGAACATGGATCAGTTTCAATCCTTTGCCACAGAAATTTGTCAGCTACACCCCCTTTTTCGACGTGGTTACTGGACTATAGGGAATTTCTAATTTTTCAAATTTCGCCAGGAAAAATCGGGAAATTTGAATTTTTAAGCAAAAGTGAAGAAAATCATAGCCTTTTTTCTAACAAAAAGTGACACGCTGTAACAGGAGCAGCAGCGGCGTGCTGGGATTTTGTATATAAGGATATTGCAAAAAAAGAATTTTTTTATTTGATTCCACCACATCTTTTTTTACAAAAAGAGCACTGAGTATTAATATAAGTATTTTTAATCTGCCGATAATGGAACATTTGTTGGTTTGGAGTGACCGTAATTTCTTAATATAAAATATTGGTGGATCGATGCACCCCAATAATTATAAATTTAAATTAGAAATTATCTAAAATTAGAAAAAAACACATTTGATTTTATTTTACAAATGACAAATTCTAATTAGTTTTATCAAAATTTTAATTTTACTAGTATTGAAGTTATGACAAATCCCACACAGCTATTGCCAATTTAAACTTTTAATTAGCGAAAGAGTTGTAAGTAAGTACCTATACACATATTTGTATTGAAAGTTTGCAGATGAATTTTGAGGGAACGCTTGTATTTTCAGCCCCATGCAATCCAATTATAATTTTTAATCCCTTAAGGGACGGCATAATGCGCTGTTTGCTCTTTCGTTCAAGAAAAGCTCGAATGATTTTAACGTTTAATAAATAGACACTTGCAGGTTGGAGTGACGATTTTGTTTAAATTAAAAAACAACGTTTACATGTGTAATTAAAAACAACAAATTTAAATCAGAAAACTTTTTACATTTTTTTTATATTTAATTAAATCCGTACCTGTTTTTTTTTTGTGAAACTAATTAATTATTAGTAAAATTTTACTGTGGGAGTTATATAAAACAGAATTCTAATTAGCTTCAAAATTAGGAAATTTAGCTATCCTCTGTGCGTATTTATTGAAATGTATAGGCAAATTCAAACTATTCGTAATTTAAATGAGGGTAAAAACACCACATTTACTTTACGAATCGGTGATCAAACAATTTTCATAGCTAACAAGATCAGCCAAGATTGGGGAGTTGGGGAGAGTTCCTCGTTTGCGCTCCAGTACGTGATGCTCCAGTGAATTGCATTTGCTAATTGGAAACATAATTTATAAAAAAAGGTACAAAAATACGGTTCGAGTTAATTAATTAAATTTAGAGTAATATAAAACTTTTTTATTCCAGAAACAAAATAAAACTAAAAATTATAATTAAATTTTATTAATACATAAGTAATGACTTTATCGGTTAAATAAACGTTAACGTCAAGGTTGTTAAATTTTTGATTATATCACAAAATGTGTCTAATATTGTGAAGCACAACTTTACACCGCTTTATGACACAATGTCAATGTTAAAATGCTACAAACCCAATTATCAAGTTTCTGTTGTCTGTCTAATAGATATAACTGAAGTTTAGGTCCAAGTCCGCCTTCACATCCAAACTTTTCTATTAATGCTTTCAAACGTGTTCGTCCAGATTCATCAAGTAGTGGCCTCATGGTTTTTTCGTACTTCTTCAGTGTCTGTTCAAGAGGTGGTATGGGTAGCTTTGGAAGAGCCACATTCTGTAAATAAAAAATTATATTAGCATTTCCAATTGATGAATTAGAAACTCTTAACCACATTCTAAACATCTTTAAATGCGACATAATAGAATATATATCACATATTTGCAAAGCTCTCGCTTTTCTCACTTCGTGTGGAATAATCTCGAACGAACGTTATAACGATCACACCCTTGCTGATCTGAGTAATTCAGTTTGGGAATCATCCATATATTCATAGGCGGGAAACTCAAAAGGGGATGCAGTCATGTGAAAACGGGGTGAGACGGGGCGAGATCCCAATTAACATCCCGTGAATCATTCTTACAACACCACTACCAATTAGTGTGTTTACTTTTAACGTTACGCACGTATTTGATCATCATCAGCCGTTTTTGTTTTTGAATTTACGGTTTATTGACAAATTTAAAAACTAAATACCAGTTATGTTTGTTTTGTTATTTAAGTGGCACTTAACTTTTTTTATTTATTATCGACAATCATCTCAATAGCAAATTGTTGATAGTCAATACCTATTTGATTGGATCGAGAGAGAGATTTTCAAATTGGATGACAAAATAATCAAAAGAGTAAGTTCAAAATTTGTAAGTTATTATTTCAACATGTTTAAGGTAAAAACTGAAATAGATTGACGTAAAACGCTTCAATGTAAAATCGATAAAATCCATGGCAACGTGCAAAATGTAGCATGTCAAATTAATAATCATTCATGGTATGCAAATTTGGAATAGCACACTTTCCGTTATCAATTTATCAAAACCAAATATAAAGCTAATACAGATATGATTATTAAATAGCCAATTAAAATGATTACATAAAACTGCCCTTATATGTGAATAAACTTTACGACTATTATGTTTTGTTCAATAATATATTTAAATAAGTATCGTTTGCTGTTTTAGGTTGACGAAGCCTAGAATATAAAATAAAATGACCAACCCTACATGAATTTTATGTTTATTTTTTTAACATTTTAAATTGTTTTTCGTTCCAGCAGTTTTATTGCTACTGTAAATTTACATAGTTATTTGTGTTTTTCTAATTCTTGAATAAATTGCAAACTTCAATCAACAGCAACAGTGTTAAGCAGTTAATTTAATTTATGATTACGTAAAATATTTATTTAGATTTTAAATGTATATTTTTATTGGAAATGTTTGCGAAATTATACTTACAGTGCATTTTATTTGTGAAAAAGCTAATAGAATGCCAAATTGGATACGTAGGATTTAAATATTTTCAATCTAAGGTTTCTATTTATTTTAAGTTTATTTATAAACTTAATTTTAAAATTTAGTTTGGTGGATTTTACAAATTTTATAGAATTTTTCTTTATTTTAGATTTTAGTTAAGGGTGGCAATGGCTAGGTGGGAGAACCAGGCTTTCATTATTGTGACGGCCATCAATGCAGTCGGCACCAAAGTTGTCTCTCGAATTTTTGATTCTAGTTTTGTTAGTTCTGATGAAAATAAATTGATTTAGTTTTGAGTGAGTAGAATTTGTGATTCTTTTTGGATTGGATTGGATTCTCAATGTAATTTATTAAAGCTTAAATTATCTTCATAAGATTGGAAATCATATGTATATCTATGCTTTTATCACTCGATTTTGCATTTCCATTTTTGTATTGGAAAAATTTGTTAAAAGTGACAGTTTAATTTGGGTTTATTAATTTTTGGATTGAAAGAGTCTTCATAGTAATTTAGTTCGGAAATTGGGACAAGCCATATTTTATTTTTTACTCCCCCCCCCCCAGCCACATCCTCGAGCTGCTCTCCAACAGATGGGCAAAAGAAACTGAATGCAGACAAGCAAGGGCAGCGATTGAAGCTCTCTCTAGTAAGCATTCAAAATATTACTTGTAGCTGTTCAGAGTCAAGATACGGACAATTGCAGGGATTTTAACTGGATACTGCTAACTAAACAAACTCTGGGACTTTTAGTTAGTCCCAGATGTCGAGGATGCAGCAGAGCAAACGAAACAGCGGAATATGTGCTTTGTCACTGTCCATCGCAAGCGTCAACAAGAGATGCCATATTAGAATTAGCAACACACCGTCTGCCGCGATACTCGAGTTTATTTTGGAGACAGGGATACTTTCCTGCCCTCCTACCTAAAATCCAAAATTAAAAATCCCCCCCCCCTTCCCCAGCTTACTTTGCAATATAAATACCTTGCGGTAATTGTCATCAGGTAAAATTTATTTTAAGTGTAAAATGACCGGTTAGTTTAACATTTTCAGGTTAATTTACCACAACAAAATGTAATTTTCTATCAAGTAATTTTCCAACAATGTTAGATTTTACAAAGCGAGATGGTATTTTGTAGAAAATTACAGCAATGAGTGTAACTTTACATTTGTTTTTTTTTTGTGTAAAATATAAATTACATCATTTTAGGGTAAATTTTAAGGTAAAATGTAAAATAATGTAAATTTTTAAAGTGTAAATTTCCTGGGTAATTGTCACAGGTAAATCAATGCACGCCTAAGAAGTGACTGAAAATGTAATTTCCCTGACTTAGCACTAAAAATGAAATAATCCCAGACTTTTCCCTGACTTAGCACTAAAAATGAAATAATCCCAGACTTTTCCCTGACAAAATTGAGGAAATTTTAAATTTCCTGACTTTTAATGATTTTTCAAATAAGTGGAAAGTTTGGGTGATGATAATAATTGACCTTCCATAATTTAAAGTGGTAAAGAATTAGTTGAGTAAGCGGTCAAAATAAAACAATTATACTTGTCCAACGTTTCGAGTATATTTATTCACCCATTTTCAAGGCTACACAAAACAAAAACTAAAAGAATGAAAAAAATTGATAAAAAATCCAACACAAATAAAAAAATTAAAAAGTTAGCGAACAACTGATCTTAAAGGAGAAAAATGGAGGCTAAAAGACCACCATATTCCAAGACATCCCAATCCTTAACCTAACTTCCAAAAGAATAACGTGGTGAACAACGTTGTGAACAACAAGGCTTAATCCGATGAAATATTTTTCATTCTTAATTGACTATTTTGTTTAGTTGGCTTAGTAATTTTTGTTTGTATATTATTGGGCTGTCCTGGAATATGGTGTCCGTTTGACCTTCATTTTTTTCGTTTAGGTTAGCATTCCATCGATAGCTGTATTTGTATTTGTTTTCCTTTTATCAAATTTTTTTCATTTTTTCATTTTTTGTGTTTTGTAGCTTTGAAAATGGATCAATAAATAAACCCGAAACGATGGACAATTCATAGTTTTCCATCGATAGCTTTCCAATTTTTCATTTTTATTTGTATTTGTTTTCTTTTTAACAAATTCTTTTTATTTTTTTATTTTTTGTATTTGTAGCCTTGAAAATGCATCAATAAATGAACTCGAAACGTTGGACCATTATAATAATTGTTTCATTTTAAGCTTTTTAAATTTTCAAAAATTTTCAAGATTTCAAAATTTCAAGATATTATCAGTAGGTTTCGGCTGTGGAAAAACAACCTGAGTCGAGATTCACCTGTGTATCCATACCTAGGCAGCTGAAGTTTTCTTGAGGTAATTTTCATAAATTTCAGCATCAATTTCATTAGTTTACCACTATTAGCATAGTAGCATCGATTGTAAAAGTTATTTGGGGTATAAATTACTGAAGTACTTTGGTAAATACAGTGAATTTAACATTAACCCTTTGATTATTCCATAATTTTTATGAAATAAACATTTTGCTCTTTAGGAGGGGCGGAACTACCGGGGTGCGGTAAAAATTAAATTAAAATCAGTAATTTTAATTTAAAAAAAATTAATTCTAACATAAAAAAAAAATTTTGAGAAATTTCCTGGCAAAATAAGAGAATTTTAGGGAAAAACAAAGAAAAAATTTTGCATGATATTTTCAGATTTTCCAAAGAGGGAACCCTGTAATATTGTTATATCGAGAATAACCAGTGGCGTATTTACGGGGGGCCTAGGAGCCCGAGCCCTCTCTAAAACTAAACAATATATTACTTGTTATTTGTTAAATATTTAAAAGTCTTGAACCATTACTAAGTTCTGATTTATTTAATAAAAAAAATTAATTATTAATTAAATTAATAAAAAAAGAACGAAAACTATTTTTAGGAAAAATTATTTTTATATTTCATATTTTGAATTTCCATTAAAGCGAGTGACCTTGAAACTTAAAAAAAACGGATGGCAGAGTCGCTTTGCTCGAGTTTTAAATGTTGTTATTTTACTTTTTGATCTCAGGCCTCAAAGTTCTTTGGAATGATAATCTCGTTAATCCCTTCATGCGCTCCAGTGATAGACAATTTCGCACACAATTTTGTGCAAGAATTTCAACATTATGAAGTCATTGTAGTCTAATACAGCCTTGAAATCTAAAACCAAGAGGGGATCTAGGCTTTATGGCTAATGGGGGGGGGGTTGATATGCCGTTGTGTCTGTCTTTGCTAGGTAATCTTAGAAAAGGGTAAATTCAGATTATTCTAGAAACACATAGGATAGCCAATAGCCAAAGAAATTTCAGAAAATTGAAAAAGGAAGCAAAAGAATTAATCTATGGTATTCTAAAGATTTCCTAAATTTCCCAAGATTTCCTTTTGAAGAAAATATCATTTTTAAGTTTTACTAAGATATCATGGAATTTCCCTAAAATCTGCTTGGATTTCTTTTCACTTTTGTATATCACGATTTTCTCTTCGGTTTTTCAGTTACTACAAAACTAAGAGGAAATCGCCGGAAAAAGTGTGTGTACTAGTAAAGAAAAATCTGAAGAAATTCTGGAAAATTTGTGGAAATATCGAAAATTTTAAGAAATCCATACAAATTTCAAGAAAATCTAAGGAAACTCTATAAAATGGAAAATTCTAAGGAACCTTTAAGATATATCTCGAAAAATCCAGAAAATTTTAAAGCCAGATTAAGAAATCCCAGAAAATTTTAGGAAATAGAAGGAAATCTCATTCATTTTATAATTAGGAAATGTAGAAAACTAGAGGAAATAGAAAATTCTATAAAATAATAGAAAAATATCCTCAAAAATCGCAGAAAAATTCAAAAAATATCAGGATCTTAGGAAATCTTGTGAAGTGGGGAATCATAGAAAATTCTTGGATATTTTAGAACATCTAGACAATCTTAGAAAAATCAAGGAAATCTCAGAAAATTGAAAAATAAAAAAACTCATCTGTATATTTTTGATAAGAATTAAGGTATAATTTTCAAATTTTAATAAAATTAAATAGGGGGATTAGTTACTCGTCTCTGGAAATCACTGGAATAGAATGGAAATCGTCGGAATTCCAAGTCCTTTTTTGTCTTTCATAAAAGCAGGGTCCCTCACCTGCTTGTTACGCCACTGCGTCAGATAGTGATGATTATCATTATTTAATTTCATTTATCTGTTGTTTTCTAATTGTGTTGATTGGCGATTGCGTGTGTGGTGAACAGTTTATTTTTATCATTAAGTACACTTTTTTTACCATTAAAGTGTTTTTTATATATCAGGAGGAACCAATTTTAAACAAAAATATCCACTTTCTGTGCTCTACATTTTGAGTATCACCATCAGCATTTTCTTTCTACATCGGCTGACTGGGAAACTGGAGCTTGCAGTTCAAATCTTGGTCACGTCGGATACACTGCACTGAATTGTTTTTAAATTTTTGTTTTATTGATTTTATCTGGCGCCCAGCAAAATTATTATTTCCTTTTCATAATTGTTTGTAGGACAACCACTTTTCCAGGAAAACTTGACTTGGAATATAAAGGTTATTTATTCATAATTAATAAAAAAAACAAAGTACTTTTAGGATGGATGCCCTTAAAGCACAAGTAGAAGCGCTTTAGTGTAGTACCTACACGTGCCCGTTACATCGA
The DNA here is from genome assembly GCA_958510845.1 of Cantharis nigra. Classification (NCBI taxonomy): domain Eukaryota; kingdom Metazoa; phylum Arthropoda; class Insecta; order Coleoptera; family Cantharidae; genus Cantharis; species Cantharis nigra. The sequence continues at coordinate 42,159,160 of OY294030.1, read as the reverse complement.
TAGGACAGAAGTACAACACGCGTAGCGTGACAAAGTATAATCACACACATACTTACAATAAGGATTTCGATTTTCCATGCTCTAGAAAAAACTATAATTTGAAAGGACAATTGGACGTTGGTTCTCCTAATCGTTATGATTAATTGAAAAGGATATTACAGCATGTAAGTCTTCTTCAGTTATGTATTGTAAATATAATCACAGGTTTAATTTCTCTATTACCCAAAGGAAAAACTTTTAAGAAAAGAGGACTATTGGAAAATTGCAGTCAAGTTTGCGTTGGGCTTTTTTAACATAAAATTATAATATTTAATTGAAGAAGTAATGTAATGTGGGTTTATTACGATTATGGTGCTGTAAGTCGGGCTTATTGATCGTAGAGTTTCATTGCAATATATGTAAGTCAGCTGATCGGATTCTACGATAACGTAAGCCTTGATTCAAAAACTAATGCATTATATAACCGTATGTATGAAAAACTACCTTCATTCGCTTTGCATGATGGCAGGTAAGTAAATATGTTTCACTCAAATTGATGTAAGCATTATGGAACCTTTACCACGATAACGTTAGTATTGACCGGTAACCAGAATGTTCACGCTGCGGTACTACCATTTCGTTTTCTTTCAGCTTTCTCCGTTTGTAAACACGAATAGAGAAAAATAAGCGATGAATGCAAAGAAATCTGTAACTACGCTCGAGACTGTGCTACAATGAGACTATCTAGGATACTGCAATTCTAAAACCTACATACATTTTTAATTAATCTAACGTAAAATTGCTGAGAACATTTTCAGTCTCCTCATTGAACGTTGAGCAGGATTAAATGAAAATTTATTAATTCCTTTAAAAATAGATACTTCTTTCACATTACATAGCCAAAGCCGGCCAGAAGTAGCGATACCTGCATCAAATAAAAATGAAGAAAGCAGTCTTATATTAAAATTGAATATTAAAATTCGCAGAAAATTTTTTTGTTCCACATTATAATAAAAATTATATTGGATAAACAATAAATATACCTGTGCTATTGTAGACATAGACCGTATTTCATTCTGAGGTAGATTAATCACCAGATATAGATAGCTATCACGTTTGCCCAAACCAATACTTTGAAAAATTATTATGATTGGTTCTGTTTGTTAATCCCTAACAGAAAATATTCTACCAAAAAATACAAATTTACATCGGAAAAAATTTTTAAATATTTTTTATGCATCGGAAAATAATGTAATAATTATTACAAATACTTAGAATTTAAAAAGGTATTTTGAAAAGAAAAAAACAGAAGTAATCGAATATTTCAATCGCTTCTGTGGTATACAATTTCATTTATGTGATACTGATACCGGGTAGCCCGCTTTATATTACAACATTCGGGATTTTACATGGAAAATAATAACTTAAGATTCCTATTTCTCATATTGTTAGAGATAAAAAAAAGATTAAAAATTCCTTATGCAAAAATAATTGTCTGAAAATTACATCAATAAAAGAAAACTAATTTACTATGGAATTTTCCATGTTGGTGTTATGATGTAAGGCAGTTACCCGGTGTAATGTTCTGTAGCAATATTATATTAGTAGGTAATTATACCTACTACTCAATTGTTTGTATAAAATTATAAATTTAAATTAATTCAAATCTACACGTAAATACCTTTTAGTTCAAGTTTACTATCGATTTTTTTAGATATACTACATAGTACTTGAAATAGGGGAACTCCATTTACCTGCATTTATTATTAATGTAAATCGCATCGACTCTTGTTTATTTAATGACCCAGTTCCCTTAAATTTAAATTTCCCCGTCGGTCACCCTATTCAGCCACCCTTTTCTAGTCGAATGATCTGTAAATTATTATTTTCTTTTCAAAATAATAAACGAAGGCGCGTAAATTCAAGAATAGATATTCTATGTTAATGAAAAGGTAATAAATCTATATCAGGATTACCTGGGTAAAACCACTTTGCGGATTTGCAAATTTCAAAACGGCACAGCGGTGAAATAGATGTACTCCTAAGTTTGGTCATACCCAGGTGGAGCGGAAATAATCTATTTGTATATACTGTATATACGAAGACATATGTATGTAGATTTTGCTTCATACTTAAACCAGACAGAACAAACGCAATGCTGAGAACTAGAAAGAACATAAAATTCATTTGTACTGGGCAATTTAAAGTAAAATAAATGAAAATAAACAAAAAAAGTTTTAAATTTTCATTTCAAATACCGATTAAAAAATTCATTGAGCTTAAAACAACGCCAAGTATTTTTACAAGTAGTAGAAAAATAAAACCCATGATAGAATATCAGTAAATGTTATCTTTACCAATCTATGTTTTGTTTATACAGTTTTGAAAAATCATCTTGGATATACGCATTTACCCTGGGAACCCAGTCACCTGAGCTACAAACAGAAACTAACAATTTACCATAATAAACATGGTGTAACATTAAATGAAAAGTTAAATATATTTACTTAAGGTTGAAGGACGGAGTTAGGGTAGAATAACAGGTTTCTTAAATGTAAGGCCGATAAGAAACTGTAAACTGGGATAGCATAAAGATAAACCAAGAAAATGCTGAAAAACAAATTGCTAGGCAAGGATTCATCTCAAGATACCCAAAATCAAATTTTTATTGTGCGGCAGTAAAGTAATCAGTACTGAAAACTGTTTTTTAATGTATTCATTATTTAACTAGTGCGGAAAACAACTGCATTACCAAACTGAAATAAATAAGTAATGTAATCTGTTTGTGTTAGGTAAAGTAGATTTTATCTACCTGATTGTAGTTAGGTAATGAATCTAATACGCCACACTATTAGGTAATATATTTATTACGATATTGTTTATAAACAATGTAAATATTTTTTTTTGTTTCTAAATGTTTTTTTTCAAAGTACAAAAGTATATTTAGATAAAAATTAAAAAATATATTTTATTTGGTATTGAAAAGACGCAACTGGCGTTATTTAAGATAATTTAAAAGGTATATGTGCGTAATATTGTTTATTTTTTACTGTTGACACAGAACAGTTCTGTAAATAATATAAGAGCAAGCTAACCAAGATGTATTACAAATGTTGTTGTTCTTTAAGCTGTACGAGGGTGCACACCCCTTCGATGGGGTCGCGTGAGAATACGCTAAGGCGTAGTCAGGTGTTTATGGTGTTGATGACACATATTTCCACAAACGTTTTTCTTTGCATTATCCAAAATATTATATTACACTGCACCGTCACTGATGCCGTATAACCATTAAATCGCCAGTCGTGTTTTTGTCCATAAGTTTTTTTATTTTGAAATCCTGAAAAAGTAGATTATCTTTTAGGATTGCTTAATTATAATTTGATCGTTTTGCCATTCGATAGTTATCCGCGCGAAGGTTAATTAATAACGCTGTTTGGTATTGTGGTGTAATCCCCTTGCTGAGGGTTGTAACGAGGACACGTGTCTATCCTCCGCACCCTTATTCTACGTCTACATGCTATATTAAAACGACTTTTGGAAAATGCTAAATACTCACAGTATCTAATTTTTCAAATATTGCAAAAAATATTGCAAAAGAATTTTCAACTACAAATATCCCACATTAAAAAAAGGGTTTTTAATTAAAACTTTTAGTTTAGAAATGTTTGATTTACTTACTTGCTTTCCATCTTCAGCAGAAAACATTAATTTTTTGTAATTATAAACTTTTTCTTATGCCGGATGTTTTAAGATTTAATATTTACTAAGAATAAAAAGTAACAGGTACTAAAGAGAAGCTTAAAAATCATATTTATATAAAATAATTAAATTAAGTTAGTATTTTATATTTACATTTGATTGAAATGCTCCAAATATAAGCTTTTTCATTCCTAACTAAGCTAATTTATAGAAAAATAAAATTTTTAAACAATTTTTCTCTCTCTCTCTCGATAAATACAAAATTTATCCCATTATGTTTTCATTGACATATACTTATTATTTCAGAACCCGTCAACTTTTTCTCAGCCTCACAATTCAGTTGAAAAATGCAAAATATTGAAAGTTCAATATTACATCAATATTACAATAATTTCTCTATTTAAAAATGCTTTCTATCTTAAATTATTTCTTGATTTCCCAAGCGAAATACAAACAATGAACCTCTTTTTATTGTACAATAACAAAATCGATTATTCAATTTTCATGCAATATAATATTATAACGAGTATAATGTAATCAAACATAATTATTATTATAGACAAATGCTTACCACTTATCTAAAACTAGGAGGTCAGGCGGCCTGGCGGTCGCCATGACCTTCTTGTACGTAATAATTATATAAACTCCAGATTTTCCAATCACCAATCGGAGGTTTTACTATACTTTCTATATCTTTCTACCTATAGAACTTTCTATACCAACTATCCGAATTAAATTAACTTAATATTTTCTCACGTGGTGGCGTTCGCTTAATGTAAATCGCAAATATTGTAATATTTTGTTAATTATTATTATTATATTTGCTCAGAATTAGACTTTCTTAGACCGTCTCCGAAAACAGATATACAAGTCGGAAGAAAAGAAAAAAAAAAAAAACTAAAAGAATGGATGGATCAGAGGCGACGTAAGGGGCCAAAGCCTAAAATATGATTGAAAAATAAGAAGAAGATTTGCTTAGAGTTACAGAAATGTTATATAAGATCAACTGACGCCTATGATTAGATTAAAGAGAGAAGAGAATAGAAGGACAGGGGATACCCGGCTTCTCCAGAAGCAAAAGCCCTTGAAAAAGCATTAAATTCGATTAGCAGCGTTAAAAATGCCTTTTATGTGGTACCCGTAAAGTGCTCTCTCCTGTCCTCACCGAAAATATAGTTTTTTACAGCCTTGACAACCCAGTTATTCTCTTTGGTTAATTTTTTATTAACTTAATTTAACCAACCAATAATTTCCAACTTCTTTGGTTAAACCTAAATTGTTCAGTTTAACCTTCAACTTAACTGAGCATGGTCGGGGTATTATCAGTATCAGAGACAAAATTTGAATGTTTGATAAGCTAAGAAAATTTGTAATTTTTATAATTAGTTTATTTTTATTAATTATAATTTTGTGATATTCTTGTTCTAATTGTTTCACTTTATTTTGATGTTTAATTTCTTTCTTTCTTAATTTTTTTCTTTTATTACAAATTACTTTTACGTTTGTTATTAGGATATTGTATAACTAGCTGGAAAGCCCGTCCGTGGACCAGCAGCTAGACAGTAGATCATTTGTGAACATTTAATTTCGTTTTCCGCTACTGGGGGATTTCCCGTTTTTCTATATTTTCAAAGTAACGCAAAAAGTTGCTGCTAAACTCTGAGCAGTAAAGCACTTAAATAAATGATTTTTTAAGTTAAGATTTAAACTTCCCTCACTTTAGCTTAAAAATTCAAATTTCCCGGTTTTTCTTAGCGAAATTTGTAAAACTATAAATTCCCTATCTTCTGAAAATTAACTGTCAAAATTATAGACAAAAATGTAAACCGGGGGTTCTGGGGGTGAACATATCCTGCAATATGTACTGGAGGGTGTTCCACACCCCCCAGACCCCCCGGTTTACAATTTTGACTTTTAATTTTTATATAATTTTATAATTATAATAATAAAATTCTCGTCCAAATTTTGATATATGAAAATTAAATATTGGGCTTAGTGGACTAAAATTAAAGTCACTTTTTACGAAGTCGACGTTTTGAAGACTTTATGTCTTCATCTTCAAGATTAGAAGAGAAGCAAAATTACAATAAATAAAAACATTAAAAACGCAATAATTATACCTAGTAAAAAATACAAAAAACGTCGATTTCGTAAAAATTGAATTTGATATAATATATAATAAGTCCAATATTTAATTTTCATATTTTTATAATTATTATAGACTAAATTAATAATAAATTATTATAAATAAAATAAAAGTAAACCGGGGGGTCTGGAACACCCTCCAGTACATATCGTAGGATATTCACTCATTTAGAATATTGGATAAATATTTTTAATCCTAATCTTAGTTTAATATATTTTTCGGTTGGTAAAAAAAATAGACCAATCTGAGAGCTTTTACACCAAAAAATGACACGCTGTAGCAGGAGCAGCATCAGCATACTGGGATTTTATATATTAGGATAATAATATCCAATTCAAAAATAATATATTACTCGCATAAAAAAAATCACTTTTATTTTGCCCCACCAGTCGACGCAAAGTCGAATCACTCGCGGGAAATTCAAATATTTACAAAATTTAAAATATACCTATTAATCTCATTGCTTAAAAATTCAAATTTCCCGATATTTCCTAAAATTCCCTATCTTCTCCAAATTCTGCGATATGTACAGGTAGGTGTTCCACACCCCCCAGACCCCCCAATTTACAATTTTGACTTCATATTTTTATAATTAATTTTCAAAGTAACACAGAAAGTTGCTGCTAAACTAGTAAAGTTTAAATTTTTTCTACCCGAAGGTTAAATTTACCCCATTTTTGCTTAAAAATTCAAATTTCCCGGTTTGGATTACTATTGAACAAATATTTTTAGTGCTAATCTTAGTTTAATATATTTTTCGGTTGGTAAAAAAAATGGGCCAATCGGAGTGCTTCTTTTCACTAAAAAATGACACGCTGTAGCAGCAGGAGCAGCGTGCTGGCATTTTATAGATTAGGATATTTTCAAATTCACTTTTTTCAATTTCTTTTCTATTATTTTCCAAATCTTGGAGAAAATGAAAAAATTGCTTTCTTTGAAAATATCTTGGAATATTTCAATTTTGTTTCCAATTCAATTTTCCATTATCATTTTTGTTATTTATCAAAAACAAAAACAAATTACTGGAAAATCAAGTTTGATAAGAAAATGTATATTTTCATAAAATAAAACAGAAAAACGTAATGATGTTTTTGAAAAGGAATAGTTTTCAGTTTAGTGAAGTTATACTTTATACTGGAATTTTTTATATTAATTATTTATTAATATGTTAAGATTAAATTTTATATTATTAATGGAAAATTACATCAGCCATCTGAGGAGTTTTATTATAAACAAAATACTTGTAATCATTTTTAATTTTAATTTTGAAAATTAATTAAATTTAAAGCTGTTACCTACAGGATAATTATTATTATATCGATATTTTTCAGTATTTTTCTAAAAAACTAAATTTATTTTTGTATGAAAATTCGTTTACTTGTGTAAGGTATTTTATACCTTTTAACATCATGTAAACATATTTGTATACAGAAAAATCGATCCGCTACGGTTCTTCGCATCAGTCAAGGTGTTCGACATGGGAGCTTATCGAAGTTGGAATAAAACCCTAACGAACCGTGAACCCTAACAGCTTCTATTTGCTCCCCAATTTTTAAACTATTAAGAAAATTGGAAACGGAAGTCTAATTTGAATGATGGACTATAGTAATATATTGTTTTCAATTGGCAATTTACTACTCATGATGAAAACCAACATTGAATGCATGTGATTACAATTTTTAATTTTCTCTTGAATTAATTAACTAATTAGTTGCTCATCAGCTTCAGTTTTAATTTGAATAATTACATAGTCGAATGGCACATGATTAAATGTAATTAAATTATTTCCCGGGCAAATAACTAATAATAATCAATAGATTTTTGATTGATGTCAACCAACTCTTTCAAATGAAAAAAAACGGAACCTTTTACGTGAGCAGAATGAAAAATAAAAAAGCATAGTTGTTAAAATATTTGATGAACTTCATTGTGATGATATGTAAGGTGACTAGGAAAGATAATAGCTGGAAGTTTTCTTTTAAATATTCATGAGTACATTTCGAGAACATTTAAACAATTTATGATCTTAACTTTTATACCTACCTAAGCTGCTGGTAACAGTAATAGCAACTTTATTATTTATAAAAGGAAATGGTCTGTACAACTTACATTTAAACTTCCCAGATATAGCGAAAAACCCTCATTTAAGCAATTTTACGTTGAAATTTTTTTCTGGCTCTAAAACCAAAGTAATCAGTATTATCGACATAAATCAATAAATTGGATTATATGATCAAACAAAATCCATCCAATTCAGGACACGTTTGATAGAGAAAATGCGCTCGACAGTTACATGATGTTGCAGGGAGCTGACTTAGTGTCAGATGTAATAAAGTGAAGCCTTCCACTTCAGTAAAAGTCAGTCACAAAGGAGAGTTTATACAAAAAAGTGTATTGAATGATACTTAAAGAAAATCGATGCAAAATTGAATTATAAAAACGAAAAATAGAAAAGCAAAATATTCGCAAAATAAACTTTGAAAATACCTCGGTTTGCTGCTTTTCGTGCTTTCAGGATGTTTTTAAAATAGAAAAATTTTAAATTTCACGTAAAATTTAATAAAATCCATTTTGGTAAATTGCAGAAAGCTATCAGATCAACAGTAATCCAATCAGTTCTTGACGGATTGGTTGGAAATATAACATTATCCACGTCATGACTTGAATTTAACAAAATTTCGAGATGATCTAAATTTCACAGCTTACGGGTATACAGATAGTGGTAGCAACCCCAACGGTTATTGTAATGGATGACACAAACCAAGAACACAGAAACGCTATCTCCATATTTGATGTCCCGCGGGACAACGAAATACGACGAGACTTGCCAGTTAGATTTTCATTTTCTAAATAGTAGAAAAATTTTGTATAATTTTCTTTTTTAAAGTACCATTAATCTGAGCTTAAAAAAATGCGTTTATTATTGCCGAGCAATTTAAAAACAGTTCGTACTACTGAGCTTAATCTAGCTATTTAAATAATTTCAATAAAATTGTATTTTTATGGTTTGCATGCTAGTTTTTTGGTTTACATGAATTTCAGTAGTATGCGTGCAGCTTATTAATCATAGCAAAACAAATTTTAAAATTATGCTAATTATCTCGATAAGCTAGTGGAAATTACGAGGAAAAAGTTAAAAATGTTTGGATAATTTTGTGAGTATTTCTTTGAATTATACATATTATATAATCAAATCAAATCTCTGGCTTTCATTCCTGGCGAACTAAAACCAGCTCTTTGAAGTTTTCACAATCAATTTCATAAGGTGGATTACTTCCCAATTTAAACCGATTTTTTTCTGCAATAAAAATTACAACTATTCGGAAAAACCAACAAGCGAAAAATATCGGGTGAAGATCGGCAGACTATATTAGTTTTCAAACTTCAACCAATATTGCTGCAATATTGCTGCAATATTACCACATAAGTTACAAGAAAATAAACCTCTGCATGCAAAATATCAATTAAATTAGTAAAAATTTCAAAGGCCAATTTTCTAAGCGCTTCTGATTTCATGACTGAAACAGTAATTTGACATTTGATGTACGTGAGTAAGTAAATAATAATCTAAATTAGTACTTATATATGAAATTTAATTGTAATAAAGTCAATTATACTTTAGCTCAGATGTACAATACATAGGTAGTCGAAATTTAATTAAGCTAACATTATTGTCTCATTTTATAACATTTTGGATAACAAATTACGTAATTAGGAACAAACAATTTTATTTACTTATATTGAAAATAACTGAAATAGGAAATAAATATAACTAAAATAAGAGCCTGATAAATTCTTATTTTGTCAGTTAATTACTTGTAACAAAGTTCTGTTTTTCGAAATTTTTATTAAGAATTGTACTACTCTTTGTTAAAATCGAATTTGATTAGCGAAAACAGATATCATCAAAAGCAAACAATTATTTTTCGAGGAAAAACGTGAAAAGCTTCTATAACTTTCATTTCGTTTTATTTTTGTTGTTAATCTAAAACTTCAAGCTAAGTACTTCTTTGAAAAGTTACTAATTATTTTGGGAAACTCTGTGTGTGCCTGGTATATTGAAATAATAAATAATCTAGTTAAAGGTGAATTAAAATTTAATTTATGATTGAAAATTTAGAAATTGAAGATTAAATTTACCTTACCGTTGGTGGCGCTCGTGACGCTACCAAATGTCAACAACATGTATTGATGTTGTTTATTTGAGTTTGATTCTGAATTACTTTACCCTAAAAGCCTGGTGAAATGATAATTCACAAAATAGAACGTTTATAAACAAAACTTTCTATACCAACTATACGTATTATATTAACTTAATGTTTTTCCGCGTGGTGGCGTTCGCTTAATGTAAATCGTAGATACCCTAATGATTGTAAGTTCCAATTTCCTAGCGGGAGACTTTTATTATCATATTTTATATTAAATTAAAGATGAAGATGGCTTCATTCCAAAGTTTACCGTAACAGAAGTAATATCTTAGACTTAAAACACTTAATGCAGTTAGAAATCGAAAAACATGAACCACTGCATCTCTTCAGAGAGATTTCTAAGTTACCCGAAAAGATTGATATTGAAAATCTTCTTTTAAATTCAGATAGAATTTCATTCTGACCCCATAGTTCTAATCATCACTCGATTATTACAGAGAACTACAAGCAGCCTCTGCTGGTTCAGGAATTATAATCTGAGAACTAAACCTGTAAATTATTAACCTAGAACTAACAGAAAAATGTCGAGCGAGGCGAAGCCGAGTTCGACACAGACATTGTCCAATATTCCGTTAATTAGCCAGACTTCTTAGTAAATATAGAACCAATTCTTACTTGATAAAACCCACAATTTCCGCTCTGTCAATCAGTAATCACATTAATTTTACTGATTTTCCTTCGCAATTACCCATGAATATTATCTATCTTGTGTTTTATTTATTCATTTAGTTCCGGTGATGGGTGAACAAATGGGTGAACATCTCCTTTCCTGTTTCTTTTCCAGTAGGGAATCCAATGTCATTCTTTTAGTGTTATTATTTAAGTGACGAAAGTGGATAATAGTATACTAGATATCAAGTCATTAATGGCGAGTACATAGATAATGTCACGAGACATCAAGTCGAGAAGCATATCCATATATTTTGTCCAAAAAATTAATGAAAATTATAAAAATTTGGAAAGATTATAACAGAAGAAAATAAAATAATCTTCTTTTAATATATAAAATCTCAGCACGCTGCTCCAGCGTGTCATTTTTTAGTGAAAAAAGAAACATTCTGATTGGTCAATTTTTTTTACCAACCAAAAAGGAGGATAGGACTAAAAATATTTGTTCAATATTAATCCAAACATCGAAATTTGAAGTTTTAAGCAAAAATAAGGGAAATTTAACTTTCGGTTAGAAAAAATTAAAACTTGGAAAGCATACACAGTGAAAAAATAATCCTCGCAATAATTTTGAAGTAAATATTACATCAATTAGAGTAAATTGTATATCAAATTTAGTAAAACTTACTTCAAAATTGGTGTGAGACTGATTTGAACTTCAATAATTATAGTAAAAACTAGCTGGATACCCGGCTTCGCCCGGGGTCCTTAATCTGTTAATTAATCCGTTTATGCGCGTCAGCTAATTTAGTGAGATCTCACTTTCCTTTCAACTTTTTTAACATTTTCTTGCACTAAAACATTTTCCAAGTCCTACTGAGTATGTGTTCCAAATTTGGTTAAAATCGGTCGAAGGGTCTAGGAGTGTCTAGCGAACAAAGATACAAACAAGCTCTTTTATATATGTTAGAGATTAGAGATTAATTCAAATGTTTCTCTGTGTGTATTTATTTAATTACTTTATTGCTCACAGAATTTAGCAGCAACTTTCTGTGTTACTTTGAAAGTTAATTATAAAAATACAACGTCAAAATTGTAAACCGGGGGGTCTGGGGGGTGTGGAACACCCTCCAGTACATATCACAAGATTTCCACTCTTTTAGAATACTTGGAAATGATACACAGAGAAAAAAAATTCTCGCAATAATTTTGAAGTAAATATTACATCAATTAGAATAAATTTTATATCAAATTTAGTAAAATTTACTTAAAATGTAGTAAAACTTACTTTAAAATTGGTGTGAGACTGATTTGAACTTTAATTATAGTAAAAATTACTTCAAAACACCAAAAACTTTTCTCTGTGTGTATTTATTTAATTACTTTACTGCTCATAAAGTTTAGCAGCAACTTTCTGTGTCACTTTGAAAGTAAATTATAAAAATATAAGGTCAAAATTGTAAACCGGGGGGTCTGGGGGGTGTGGAACACCCTCCAGTACATGTCGCACGATTTCCACTCTTTTAGAATACTTGGAGAAGGTACACGTAGAAAAAAATATCCTCGCAACAATTTTGAAGTAATTCAAGTAATTCAAATAATTGAAGTAAACATCAATAAATTAGAATAAATTTTATATCAATTTTAGTAAAATTTACTTCAAAATGGTGTGAGGCTGATTTGAAGTAAAAATTACTTCAAAACACCAAAATAAGTTCTGTGTAGGGAATTTATTATTTTTAAAATTTCGCCAGGAGAAAGCGGGAAATTTGAATTTGATAAGAAAAAGTAAGGGAAATGTAAACCTTTGGCTAGAGAATAATGAAACTTGGAAAAACATTTATTTAAGTGCTTTACTGCTCACAGAGTTTAGCAGCAATTTTTGCGTTACTTTGAAAGTTAACTGTCAAAATTATAGTCAAAAGTGCATATAATAAAATTCCCACTCTTCTAGAATACCTACAGAAGATACAATAGTATCTTCTGTAATAGTTATACAAATTTTGTCAGAAAATGCTGGGAAATTTTTTGTTTTTGAGCAAAAGAGAGGGAAATTAAAACGTTCGCCTAAAGAAAATTAGAATTTGAGGAACTTATTTATTTTTATGTAATAAATTATAAAAAGATTAGTATAGCAACAACTTTTTGCGTTACTTTGAAAATATGGATAAACGGGGAATCCCCCAGTAAATATTATATCGCTAAAAAGATATCCACCGCCTAGCTGCCCGTCCGCGGACGGGCTTTCCAGCTAGTAAGATAATAAAAAAATAAAAATTAGAATTATTTTGGGATAGCTGAAGCATCCATTTAATTATGTTTTGAACAGTCTGATTCACCTGAGCAGATCTTTGTCAACATATTGGTTCGTTTACCATTCTAATAGTAGCAGAAGTACTTTGGTAAAAAAATAAAATTATTTTTCATAAAAATACTAAAGTATAAACACTGAAACATAAAATAAAAAAAAATTTCAGTAATTGTAAGTGGGTACCAACATTTCATTACTTCTACTTCTTTTGCTTTCGTCCTTACATGAAAACATATTTTTTAAGTATTTAATCTGTGCTCGTTTGATACAGAAAAACCTAAATTGGAGACTTTCTTTTTCTACATTTTCTTTGAACCATTCCGAATGGATAATAATTAGATCACGAAAATATCGAAAATTTTTAGTTAGAAAACAACTACGTGATCTTATTACTAAGCACCAGAATAACCCAGTTACCTATAGGGATGTAAACGAAAAAAATCACCTTCCTGATATGAATCATTCCGTTTCTTGTATGCTGTAAAATACATGTCGTTTAGCAAACGAGAAACGATATGCTCTCTAATAGAGGTTCGAGTTTCAACTCTGGAGAATTTGAAAAAAATATAGCTACCATGCCAGGTACCTCAGGAATCAATAATACTTTAATGATATTTTGATAAGTTCATTAAATTTTCTAAAACAAGAAATCTAAAACCGAATTTTTATATTCGACATTTCCAACTGTTATCCACTTTTCAATTACAATTTCATATAGGAGTTGCCCCTGAGTTGCGTAAACTGCACGTAACTTTCTGCTTTACAAAGCGGAGGTCTGTATTGATCGGCAAGGGCGCCCTCATCTACCTGCCTGAGGCACTGTGACCTCAACTCGGAGTTAATTTACCGGTTATTTTTGAACGATAGAATTTCCAATTATAAGAAAATCTCCACAACAAATCTCGCATTACAATTGATGTAAGTTTCCGATAAATCAGTTTTCCACGATTAGAATTAATGAATATCATATTTACTTTTAATTAATTTTATAAAAAGTTCAGGAGGAAGGAAAAAAGCATTTCCAATATAATATTAAATTTCATAATTTAAGCTAAAAATTTATATATTTTGAGACTGGAAAATTAACAAATTTAGTGTAAGTAATTTAAAACGTAGCGTAGGAAGAAATTTGAGAAGAATAATTTACTTTTCAGTAAAAAATTTTAAAATGTAGCTTTTTATTAAAAATGAAATTTGTATGCTAGTTTCGGAAAATTCACACAGAACAAAAAATAGGACGTAGGTTAACTAAAACGTCAAGTTAAATATTAAACTTGTAAGAAGAAAAACGAATTATTGCACAAAATATTTCAGTTCTACAATGTGGGATGTGGGTAATATATCCTTGCCAACCCTTAATTGAACAATAGCTCCGTTTCAGCCCTGAAAAAATTATATGTTGACCTTTTATAGTTAATGAAGCAAACAAACCTTTTTAATAATTACGTTTACCAAAATTCAACTATCGGAGACTTGGCTGCTTGTTTGAATAACCATTTATTGATGCAGAAATTATTATCCAATCGACGTTGTTAAAGCTCTGAAGAAAATTCAAAGAAAAACAATTTATTTTAATTTAATAGACTATCAATGCCGGTGTAGGTCTGTACTTTAGCGTCATTGTTTCGTTCGGGCGCCACTTCCCATGTTTGGAAGAATTCGTGTGGGTGTAAAATCTATAAAACATCAGAATTTATAAATTTTTATTTAATAAAATTCTTTGCGTTTTGTTTCAAATACAGCACAGTATGGTTTACTGTTCAAATGCATTTTCTTCTTATTTTAGTCTTTGTTTTAATTAAAATGGTTAATTAAGAAAATCTAAAATGTTTCTGCACTGCGGTAGCTAACTCGAAGCTACAGAAGGAAGGATTGGAACAAGTTATAATTACTAATTAAGTACTGCAAACTGGAGAAAGTTTGATTTTAAAAACATTATCAATTTCTATAAATAGATTTTCCTGGGTAAATTTTAATATCTACCAATAACATGAGACTTTCCTTTTCGGTGATTAAGATTCTTGGTTTTGATTAACAATTCAACAAAAGGATGTTATGATTGACCTGGTCGATCATCAATGCAGCAGTTGAACATCAATGGCGTTTCGTGCGGTTTTTCAGAACTAACCTGGAACTTTGTCGAACTATCTTTATACCTGTACACTATACTATCAGGATAATTTACCCTCTGAATCAGTGGCGTATTTAGAAAATGCTTTGGGGAGGCAGAGCAAAAAAATTTAAAATTGTTTAGAATCTCGTTAATCCATTCATGCGCGTCAGTGGTAATCAAATCCTGATAATATAAAATCCTAGGATGCTGCTGCTGCTCCTGCTACAGCTAGTGATTCTTTGGTGAAAAAACAACACTATGATTTCCTTCACTTTTGCTTGAAAATTCAAATTTTCCGATTTTTCCTAGCGAAATTTGTAAAATTATAAATTCCTTTTCTTCTCCACGTATTCTAAAAGAGTGGAAATCCTGCAATATGTACTGGAGGGATAGGATAGATAGAGAATTTACAATTTTACAAATTTTTCCAAGAGTGGAAATCCTTTGATGTGTACTGGAGGGTGTTCCACACCCCCCAGACCCCCCGGTGTATAATTTTACCAACCGAAAAATATATTAAACTAACAAAGATCAGGACTAACCGTGAAATTTGAATTTTTAAGTAAAAATGAAGAAAATTTAACCTTCGGATAGAAAAAATTAAAAATTCTGATAAAAAATATTTATATTTTAATTTATTGTTAAATTAGTAGATAAACTAAATAGGTTCGATCCCAGTTTATTCTAAGTTTACTTCGACGTTTTATCTAACCCAGCTTGTATATCTGAAACAATATCCTAATCCTAATCTATAAAATCCCAGCACGCTGTTCCTGCTTTTGCTCCCGCTACAGCGTGTCATTTTTTGGTGAAAAAGAAACACTCTGATTGGTTGATTTTTTTTACAAACCGAAAAATATATTAAACTAAAACTAGGACTAAAAATATTTGTCAAATAATAATCCAAACCGGAAAATTTGAATTTTAAAGCAAAAATGAGGGAAGAAAAAATTAAAACTAGGAAAGCAAATTTAAGTTAACCAGCAACTTTCTGTGTTACTTTAAAAGTTAATTATAAAAATAAAATTAAAATATAAAATCAGAATTGTAAACTAGGGGTCTGGGGGGTCGCAGGATTTCCAATCTTTTAGAATATTTGGATAAGATAGGGAATTTATAATTTTAGAAATTTTGCCAGGAAAAACCGGTAAATTTGAAGTTTTAAGCAGAAGTGAGGAAAATTTAAACCTTTTGATGAATACTTACTTATGGCTTACTGCTCAGAGTTTAGAAGCAACTTTTGCGTTACTTTGATAGTTAACTGTCGAAATTATAGTAAAAAGTGTAAACCGGGGGGTCTGGGGGGTGTGGAACACCCTCCAGTACATAATAGAATTCCCAAGGTAGTAATTCAAATTTCCCGGTTTGTTCTAATCTTAGTTAGTTTAATATATGTTTCGGTTGGTAAACTTGTAAACCGGGGGGTCTGGGGAGTGTGGAACACCCTCCAGTACATATCGAAAGATTTCCTCTCTTGGAAAAATTTGAAAAATTACAAATTCCCTATCTTCTCCAAGTATTCTAAAAGAGTGGAAATCCCGAGATATGTACTGGAGGGTGTTCCACACCCCCCAGACCCCCCGGTTTAGAATTTTACCAACCGAAAAATATATTAAACTAACAAAGATTAGGACTAACCGGGAAATTTAAATTTTTAAGTAAACAAGGTGGAACTCGCTTTTGCGACTGTTCTTAGGCTTCTATACATGTACTTTTTTGATAGATTAAATTATTTGGGCTTTCTTTTATTAGAATTTTTAATGCATTAATCTTCTAAATAGGTAGATACCAACGGAAAATTTTTTTTATATAAGGAAAACGCTAACGAGTTTTTTTTTTAATCATGCGGACAGACAGCCAGACAACCTTGTAGCAAACATTATTTTTATCAGGGAAGGTTTCAGGGATATAATCCGAGTCAGCCCTAAATACGCCACTGCTCTGAATTAGCTATGGTTTTCTTAAAAATAGCACCCTATCTCTTCGGTAGGAAAATTTTTCAAATTAAAATCACATCTAAAATAAATACATCTGAAATAGGTACACTAAACTGTAGGGAAAGCTCAATAACTGAAACTATAACAAACTAACAACTACAAACTTAACAAACTAAGCGAGTGACTTTACTAACTGCGGCTATGTAGTTAAACCAAAGCAATTAATTAATTCCGAAACTAATTTTCTGCAATTGGACTCTAAATTAATGTACATATTATAACTTTTTCAATTTTGAAATTGAAACTATTTGAAATTTTAACATAGTTTTAGTTACAAAGAAAATTATCATGTATGACATGCAGAATCAAAATCCCCTTTAATACATTGTTTCTGCATATCTTCCCTATATATAAAACATTATCGTGGTAAATCTGCAAGATATAATAAACGAAAGCCTGTGCGTCATCATACTAGAGTAACATCCTATTGTTCCTACTGTATTGGAACACCAGTGAGTTCACAGAGGGTCGACCACCCTTGCGCTGTATCCTGCCGAGCAGCGTTATAATACCATTCGTCTGCATTTGCATTGTATTTTAATTAATATACATTTTGATAGAGCTGTCCAGGTTATTTAGATAAAACACCTAACAAAAATAACTGCAGGGGGCTAATTGTAAGGATATTATAAATTCCTGCCACTTGAAAGTTTTCCCAAAGCTTTCACGAAAAATATATTATGAAAAAGCTTCTACAACTTATCAGATATATTTGGGCGGACTTTATTCACAAAAATTTATGTTCGGAAACTTTAATAATATAATATTATTTCTCACTGTAGAGCTTACAGCTCACACTGCACGATATCAAAGAATATTGGGAAAAACCAATAAATATATTATGGAAACCGGTTTTTTAAAATGAGATTTTTCAAAAAGTATTAGGTACTTACGGTATCATCCGACACCGAATTTGTGTGCACCAGCGTGGTTCCAGAAAGCCATTTTTTTGGCAATGCAAATATGGATTCGCGCCATCCTGCAACAAAAAATACAAAATTAAATTGTGTCGATCATATTTAATCTTCACTAACATCACTAAATACATCTTAACTATAATTAAGAAAGACGTTTACAACGTTTTAATCAAGTTTCGTTAATTACTTGATATACAAGGTGTACGCTTTTAAATCGGATAGCGTTGAATAACCACCATCAGTAATCGTGTTAATCCTTGGGGAAGTGCTTAATTGCTGTTAAGTGGCATTCTTAGTCCTGATTTATAGTCCTGTTCAGCTTTGACGTTTATTAGGATGCTTCTGCCCTCTCAATGTTTACCAGACTCATAATCTCGTTATAAATGCGGTTGTCTGTATGTCAGCTGCGGCCCTACGCTATGCCCTACCATGCCAATAGAGTTATATATTTTTTATTCTATTCAAAAATTATTAAAAACAAATATTTTTTATGTTTCGGATTTTCGGAAAAGATCAAGAAATTTTTTTAAAAATGTTTAAAAAATGACATCTGTGGACTTGAAGCATAGTTAAGAACTTCGCAAGTGATGTTGTTATTATAAGAACTAAATAAATTTATATTTATTTTATTTATTATAATAATATTAGTATATATTTTTAGATCTCCGGTAATAAGTTTTTATTAAGAAGTTATATAAGCTATTTTTTAAATAACATGGTCGGGATGCTTCTACCGAATGTAGGTTACACTTTAATCACCTCTTTCTGTTTTTATTACTCCTAAAGAGTAATACCATGAGGTGGAAGCCATTTCGACGATAATGCTTCGAAAAATGTTTGGATATTTTATGGTCTGTTAATGTTCTACAATAAGCATTATTTTTAAAGAAATCTCCAATAAGCCGGGTAAGTCAAAGTAAAGTATGTGTAAAGACCCGGATTTAAGATCTCGTAGCTCTTTACGATTAATTTTGATTTAACTTTTCTTTACTTTCATTTTATTTAATTTATTACAAAAATTGAAATTTTGCTCATAGAAAAACGTTCAAAGCATACCAGTTCTTATGTTCTTATTTTAATCTATATTCAATTTAAGATTTAGCAACCGTGGAATCTAAATGCTAAAAACTTTTCTCCCAGAGAAAGAGGCATTGTTCAACAGTGGACGGAAATGGTTGGGTGATGATGACGATGGTGATATTTCCTGCAGAAATAAACCACCCAGTATTTCAAACACCTGAATAGTTTCAGAGTTCTGCAACTGCTTGTCAGGTTCACTTTAAACCTACTGTCTTTCTGAAAGTAGGTTAAAAATTCAGCTTCCAAGCATCTTATGACTGCAGTCTGTATGTTCTTATACACACGAGGGAACGAAGAGTTCTTGCTCTCCTTCAAATCTCAAGTCTCAAGCTAGGATTAATAAATTTGCCATCTCTAGTACATTTTTTCGGATATTATTTGGGGCAGCTGCTTATCAGAGAAGGCAAGAGAGGCTTAGGATCTTCAGAAATTCTTTCTTCTTCTACTTGTAAGCTAGGACTAGGATAAGCTACTGTTTGTCTTGACCTCGGGCTGTCTTCTATCAAAGAGGAGCCGAAGTCACGATTATTTTGTGAACATATTAATTGTTTTACATCTGAGGTAGTTTACTGCGCTTCTGTCAGATGGGTGCGTAACCCTGGATTATTTTTTGATGATGGCAATTCATCAACTCAGGAATATCGCCAGCTTTACGTGCCATCCGAAACACGGAGACAATCATAAGAAATTTTAGACTCATTCCGGATTCGAACTGGCGGGTACCTTAGTGTCAGCAGTTATTTAGTTAAAATACTAGGCTAATGACCGTCGCTGGTCTATTCTGGACTATTAAAATTAAAAAAAAAAGTAATAAGTGGATTTTTGATCCTGTGATCTATCAATAAATATATACTTCTTTCACAACACATATCCAAAAAGTAACATTTTTACACCAACCTACATTGGACATGCAGATCGTAAAGCCATTACCTACCGCATTGGTTTACTGTATTACTGATGGTTTTGAGATTATTCTGGAATGTAGTTTCTTATTGTGTATCTAACCTAGGGTGACCATTATGTCCCCGCTTCCAACGGAATTTTCCCGATTTTCAACTTCGTGTCCTGCTGTCTGGAGACATTTGCTGAACGCTAATTGTCTCGTTATTGAATACATTGTGTAAAAAAATGCTCAAGTTGAAAAATTGGAAGTCCGAAAAAGGAAGTGGGAAAACAAAAAAAAAGCTGCTTTGCATAAAGTAAGGAGAATCGTTGTTGGTCCCTCTCCGATTGGCTTTTGTTCCGTTTTAAAATTTTAGTAAGCCTTTAAATAGCATAATCCGAATCTTCTTGGTACTTTCTGCGTACCCGGGCTACTGGCAGTGAGACCACCGTCCCTGAAGCCTTTCTGCTTCTTCCTATTTGCTTGGGTTCCTTCTTCTCGTTTACCTTGAGTTTAGAGGGTCTTTCGAGATTTTCTTCGCAGTCAAAATCTAAGATGCTTTCCTCTACTTTTATTGTCTGGGTACTAGTTGTCCTTTGGTCACATTGTCGGTTGTTAAATACTTGCCGACTTAGATCACTTCCACTTCAATAGCTGCAAAAAATCAGTTACCCCGTGGGGTATGGATCCTTGACCGTCCTCGTGTTTCATCCCCGCTAATCAAAACAGCTCGACATTAAAAAGAAATTTATTGTTTGATTCACCCGAGATATTAACATTTCCTTTAGAGTATATAGTGTTCATAACTACTTACCTGTTGGCAACAAAATTGTTAGCCTCAACAGTATTGTTAGCCATTTGAATTCAAAATTTTATTTTGTATGGCACAGACACTTATTTGATCAGAAATTAGAAGATACGTTTTCTGAAATTAGGTCAAGTTTTCCTAACTGGGCGAAAACGATGAGAAATTTATTGTTTAGCTTTTGCTCCTGTGTCAACTTGAAAAATATTGCTAATGTACGGCTGGCATAAAAAAATATTGACATAGAGTCGATGCTGTTCACAAACTTCCACCCTCTGCATGTGCCATGTTTATTTTATCAATTATTAATTAGTGCACACGAATTAAATATTAACCATCAAACTGATCAGTTTGGTTTAAATTAACAGTTATGAATATTTAATGCATTAAGTGCAAAGCATTGACGTTTGATCAATAACTTGATACATTTAGAAAATTGTAGAGAAGATAGTAGTTAACCTTACTATGTACATACGTGTTTTCCCGTGTAGTGATGAACTCATGACAATAAAGCAACCTGACAAAGCAATCAAATGCGTCAGCTCGGGGTGTATTTTGTAAGGGACGAAAGATTGGTCAGATACGTCACGATCTCAAGAATTAATGGACCGTCTTGTACGCCCCGACGTATTAAGTGCTGACTGTAATAGTTTTTGCAATTAAAGTAGTTGTAAAAAATTTATTGCTTGTAAAAGTCTCGGAAAGAAAATTTCTTTCCGGATTACATCACGCGTAAACGTTTTTTCTGATAAAATAAAAAAAATTGATTTTATAAAATACATTTTAAGTGGATTTAAAATTAGTTTTTGTTTTGATTGCCACGAATACTCTCGACTACTTTTTACTTTAGAAAACGGTTTTTGTTAAAACCGAGGCTTAGAGAAAGTCGTAGTCGGTAGAAAGGGATTTGTTAGGAGATAAAGCCTCACCTTAAATTGGCTGTGTACTAAGGGTAAGGTGAGACGCCGCGGATCAATATAATCGTAAATCCTGCTAAGAAAAGGCAAGCAAAAATTCTTTACAGGAACCTCGACTATGTTACATTGGGTGGTAGAAGACCTGAAGGCCTGTTGATGATTATCTGCCAAGTTGTTTTTCGGTCCGTACATTCTCCGAAAAATCTACTACACTCCCCTTCTGTGTCTGCCGTTCTGTTTCCTTTGTGTGCGGACAAAGTTAACGTTAGGAACTTTTTAGCCCACTTCCCTAGGGATTTACCTTAGTTACCAGACGTGAGGCGCGAGCAAATAAAAGAAACGCGTCGACTGCAGTTAGACGTGTTTTATATCCAAGGCTTTGCATTTACCCTGCTTTTTGTTGATGGCTTTTTCATCCTAAATTGCAGTCGTTTTGATTCTAACGTTTCTCTTTTACATATAAAACAAAAATTTAGCGGGATATTGTATGAATGATTATAAAATAAAATGACTCTCCCCAGCCACATTTTCAAATTTCCATACTGACACTTGCAAAATATATTCAGAATAAAATAAACAGTTGTTGTGGAAACTTTGCCAAAGGAAAATTACGAATGCATATAAAAACCTTATTGTAAAAGCAAGTATTGACACAAATAATAAAAGTTGTTTTGATAGAACAGTGACATTTTCCTTTATTTTTATACGATATATAAAGAATGCCCAAGGCATTTGGAGGGTGAAATTCAGCTCCGTGTCGGGAGGCCTCTTGAGACTTTGCCCTGCACTCGATCAGCTCAGATAACAGCACTCATGTTCATCCTTTGTTTGAAGCAAGTTGCACCATTACGATCTTTTCCCTAACTTTTACTAATTGCTTTTATGTATTGTAAAGCAATCGGAATGTTAGGTAATTTGTTTTGAGTAATTTAACACGACCTATATTAATCGCTGTCCGACAAAGTGACCAGCTTATATATCACTTTAATTTTGCAGGGAGATTTAAATTTCATCCAACCTGGACTCGTGCGATGATGAAAGGGCTTTGTAATATGAAGAATACAGTAACAAATTTAAATAACATTTTTTACTTTTTTGAAATAGTTGGCCATCGGCATCTGCATTGTTACTCCTAGCATAACAGAACCACCCTAAATAAACCCAAAGGTGCCCACCCCATATTAATTGCATTTTAATTTTTTATAAGTCTATTAAGGGTGAAGTAGGTTTGCTTTGAGCTTAAATGGGTATTCTGTTAAGTTTTTTTTTGTTCTATTCAAACAAGTTGCAAGTTATGACGTCAGATGCCATTTGGTCGATTTCTGTAATATAAAGGACCCCGCACCATTCTTATGGAAAAATGTTTTTCTGTAGATTTGGCTGATTGGCTCATCATTCTGAACAAATGTTTCAATGGGAACAACTTGATGTTATGTCCAGTTTCCGAGTTATAAGTTCTAAAAGGTCCAGATTTAACATAAAAAAATTAATTTTCGACTCGATATGCGTGATCGCCAGTCGAATATGGATGCAAATGTATGTGTGTGTCAATAAAATAAAACATAGCACAACCATACAAAATGGTGTTAATTCATTTGACACTAGCTGGAAAGCCCAGACGGTGGATCTCTTTTAAGCGGTATAATATTAATTTAAACATTTAATTTCGTTTTCCGCTACCGGGGGATTTCCCGTTTTTCTATATTTTCGAATTCACGCAAAAAGTTTAAAAGGCAATTAAAATTTTTTCATAATATAAAAATAAATAAGTTTCTCAAATTCAAATTTTCTTTAGCCGACCATTTTAATTTCCCTCACTTTTGCTCAAAAACAAAAAAATTGACCAGCTTTTTCTGACGAAATTTGTATAATTCTTCTGTCTTCTGTAGGTATTTTAGAAGAGTGGAAATTTTATTTACCCCCCCCCCCCCCGGTTTACACTTTTGACTATAATTTTGACAGTTAACTTTCAAAGTTGTAACGCAAAAGTTGCTGCACTTTTGCTTAAAAATTCAAATTTTACGGTTTATCCTGGCGAAATTTAAAAAATATAAATTCCCTATCTTCTCCCAGTATTCTAAAACTGTGGAAATCTTGCAATATAGACGTACTGGAGGGTGTTTTTGACTTTATATTTTTATATTTATGTTTATTAAAAATTCAAATTTCCCAGTTAGTTTTAATCTTAGTTAGTTTAATATATGTTTCGGTTGGTTAACTTGTAAACCGGGAGGTCTGGGGGGTGTGGAATACCCTCCAGTACATATCAAAGGATTTCCGCTCTTGGAAAAATTTGTAAAATTATAAATTCCCTATCTTCTCTAAGAAGATACCCCCCAGACCCCCCGGTTTACAATTTTGACTTTATATATTTTTAGTATTTTTATATTTAACTTTCAAAGTAACACGGAAAGTTGCTGCTAAACTCCATGAGTAGTAAGGGATTTAAAAATATGCTCTCCAAGTTTTAATTTTCACTAGCCGAAGGTGAAATTTTCCCCATTGTTACTTAAAAATTCAAATTTCCCGGACCGGAGGGTCTTGGGGGGTGTGGAACACCCTCCAGTACATATTGAAGGATTTCGACTCTTTTAGAATACTTGGAGAAGATAGGGAACTTATAATTTTTCAAATTTCGCCAGGAAAGATCGGGAAATTTGAATTTCAAGCAAAAGTGAGGGAAATCATAGTGTTTTTCTTCGTCAAAAAATGACACGCTGTGTCAGGAGCAGCAGCAGCGTGCTGGGATTTTATATATCAGGATGATTAAACATGTGAAAAGTTTAAACTTTTACTGTAATAATAATAAAATAATAAATTCGCTATAATTACAAACAATTATTACGCATTCTGACGGTTACTTGCAATTTCCACCAGCATTTACCTATTAATTCGTTGGCAATGTAAATAATATAAAAAATAAATAAAATAATTGTAAATTCTTTATGTTAATGCTAGACCTTTTAGAACTTATAACTCGCGTATTGCACTCCAGACGCGCAAGAATGGATTAACGTGATTCTCTAAAAATTGCGATAACGCGAAAACGGTGCGAGATGACGAAAAACCGAGCAAAGAAATCCCCCTGCCACCAAATAAACTCCCACCAATTTTGTGAGGCCAATTGCACATAAAATTTCGAGTCGAAATTCCAAAAAAAAATTGTAATTTGAATGGATTAACGAGATTCCCGAAAAACTGCGACAACTCGAAATACAAAAAAACAATTTTTTGTAAACAGCCGGGGCTGTTTCCTACGAGTATTGCACGAGAAAAAAAGATGGCGGTTAAGGAAGTAGAGGGGAACGTGTAGACAAAATATCGTTTGGAAAAATTTCTTTCGTTTTTGAAATAATCCGATTTTTAATTTTTCGTAGCACATACAGGTACATCGGCACCTGTATCCTCTTTTCACACTGTTTTAAAATTATTTTATTTATTTGTCGCCCGTTGCGAAAAATCTTTTTTTTGTTTTTCGAGTTGTCGCCATTTTTCGGGAATCTCGTTAATCCATTCAAATTACGATTTTTTTTGAATATCGACTCGAAATTTTTTATGCACCTGGCCGCACGAAATCGGTGGGAGTTTACTTTGCTTGGTTTTTCGCCATCTTGCACCGTTTTCGAGTTATCGCAATCTTTAGAGAATCACGTTAATCCATTCATGCGCGTCTGGAGTGCAATACTCGTGGAAACAGCCCATAACATCAAGTTGTGCTTATTGAGATATTTGTTCAGAATGATGAGAAGTACAATTTATTTTCAAGAATCATCCAAATCTACAGAAAGACATTTTCCCATAAGAATGGTGCGGGGTCCTTTATGTCTAGCACAACGGCCAATCAACTAAATATTTGTTTTTTAAACTTATGTTGAGCACTAAAAGCAGTCATTTGTTTTAGCCTGCACTGATGTAATTACATATAATTATTCGTCAATGCAACAAATTGATCATTAATTGCTGAATAAATGGAAAAAGATTGCAGGTTGTTTTTCTAATTGTTTCCATTACTATTTCCACTTTAAAGTTTTTTACTTTTAATGATCATTCCAATATTTACAAAATAATGGGAAAAACGTAGTTATCATATTGCATTTAAAGTACTACCTATATAAAGAAAAGGAAGGAAACGAAAGGTCATGTTCTATTTTTTGCATCTCTATTTCTTTTGTTGTCCTGCTCGAGTTAGGTATAAAATTGCCTTGATCGATGGCAAGCTTTGTAGAACGTGTTTCCGAATTGCCTACAGCCCTGGATTACTTTTCTGTTCAGATTTACTCTGACTTGAGATGTCGAACAATGCATGTCCTTCTGCCTTGGTGCTCTCGCAAGAGGACGAACTCAATTACTTCAGTTCTACTTAATTTCAATCGATGATACGAAGGTAAAAAAATTTATATTTTGAAATTTGAATTTTCGTATTACGAAAATGTTAGACAGTCGATCTAGATAACGCAATAATCTCGATGTACTATAACAGGGTTAATAATATTGTGAGTGGCGTGAGGATTAAGATTAATCTTATTCGATGCACTTTGATAGGCATCTTTGGAATACATAGGGGCAACATAATTTATTATTGCGTACACGACTGTGGATAGATAGAAGGTGTCGGATTAGAAGAGTAATTCGGTTAATCCCAGGTTTAATGGGATAAAACCGTAAAAATTTATTGTTTGAATAATAACTGAAAATTCAAATATCAAACAATTTTTTTTATAACAGCATCCGAATATGCTAAAAGTAATTTTATCTAATAAAGAACAGAATCTATGTATATTTTGAAGAGCAATTGCAGTAATAAACGACTCTCCGAAGGATAAAGCTATCATTCCCTTTACATTTCCTCTGTTCACCGTTACGTTTTCCACGAGGGGCTATTCCACCACCGAAATGTTCTTTTGTTATAGCTACAACTTGAAATTCTTGTTTTAAGTGTTCTTATATTCAAAATTAAAAATTCTTTTATGCGCTTGCAATCACAAAGTGAATATTGACAAAATGTAATTCAAGTTTCCTCAACAAACATTCATAACTCAATTTTAATGGTACTTTGTTCTGCGATGAATTGAGAGTCGTTATCGAGCGTTCTGTACAACTAATTGCAATTCTGTTCGTGTATTTTGAGTAATCACCTGAGCGGCAATCCGTCTGCATTAGAACTTTCCGTTGCAGAGGCCTCTGGAGAGTTTGCCCTTCACGTTCCAAACTATACCGACCCTCGCTTGGTTTCGTGAAATTGGATTAAACTAATCGATGTCACAGTATTAAATAAAGTCATCTGTAAACGGCAAAACATTGCATTCCTGATTTTCAAAATCCTGTTCGATTTTGGCGATTTTTATGTGCAAAAAATTCTGTTTTTATCAAAGCACAAAATTGTTTTACTTTAGTGCCGCTCGTCTCCGGCAGTAAAAGTATTGGCAATTAAATTTATGAAAAAGATTTTTAGGTTTGAAGAAAAAAAATTATTCCTGTTACAGATCAATTGTGCACTACCCTTAACGTAAAGCTATTGCAGAAGCCTCAGTATTTCGATTTTAATAACAATATTTATTAATCAAAATTTTGTTAATTACAGCCAAATTTTACTTATTTCGATGACCAAAACTTAGTTACCAGCATAGGTTAGAGTACAATAACCTTACCCAAAGATAAAGTGGGAATGAACTTCCAATTTCGATTAATCAATATTCAAGAATCGATTTATTACATAAAAGTCTGTGCTTTTCTCATTCTATTGACGGTACGTATGCTTTCCCTCCTTGGGCAAAATAGCCGAATGTCCAAGTTGTTCCCGATGAACAATTCGGATTCCGACCAGGACACTCGACGGTACACCAGATACTTTGCCTCACGGAGCATATCATCGAGCACTGAAACAAAAAGCAGCCCACCGGAGCCTTCTTTCTCGACATAGCCAAGGCTTTCAATAAAGTATGGCACAAGAGCTTACTTTGATAGAAACTTCCTGGTAAAAATTGATGACTCAAAATCCTTCTTCAAAAAGATGACTGCCGGGACCCCACAAGGCTCAGTACTAGCACCAAAAATTTTCACTTTTCTCTTCCCCGGAAAAGACAGACCAAAAGAGGTTTTTACGCGGATGACACACCTACTACAGTCGTTCATTCAGACCCCAAGCAATAATAGACCTTGAAATGTAGTTGCGAGCCTGGCGGATAGGAGTAAATCCATCCAAAAGTACGTCAACCTACTTCTCAAGGTCCAACCTCCTCCAACATCCCTAACCTACAAGGGAAAATTTTCCTCAGTCTAACAGCATTGCCTGGGTCCAATCAACCCAAAGGATAAGGGAAGTCTGGGTCCTAGACCCCGTACTCCGTAATGCCATGAAGACTTGGCTTGGCTTGGTAATAGGCAGAGTAGAGAAACATGGTTAGTTCGCTAGTTGATTTCCCGGTGACTGGGAGTCCCAGTGTTTTGTGTAGACAAAAAGCATTTTTAGAGTTATTTTAGGTTCGACTCGCCCTCCGCTACTGTCTTGCTGTGGTTCTGATTGCCTGTATAGCAGTAGGTCCCTGTCCTGAAGCAGCGTTGCTCTGACAAAGGACTGCCCAGACGATTGATCTGCAAAGATATCTTCTTAAGAAGATCGCCGATAAGACAGATTATCCGTATAAGGATGAAGCAGTGGTATTCTACATCTAAGTTTGTAAATTTAATTCTTATAGTGGGCGGAGCCATCCGCAGTTGCCTTCTAGGGATGCAGCAGTGAACATCATATCTCTAATATATATAAAAGAGCTTGTTTGTATGTTTGTTCGCTATTCACTCCTAGACCCTTCGACCGATTTTAACCAAATTTGGAACACATACTCAGTAGGACTTGGAAAATGTTTTAGTGCAAGAAAATGTTAAAAAAATTGAAAGGAAAGTGAGATCTCACAAAATTAGCTGACGAAAATAAACGGATTTATTAATAAATTATCGGATTATTCTTATTCTTATTTACTAAGGCAAAGTATTATATTTTTAATGAGACCCCGGGCGAAGCCGGGTATTCAGCTAGTTATATTATAAAGTTATTTTAAATTGATTATGTTAATTATAGTCGAATTTAATTATCCAATCTTTTCAGTTTTGTAATTTTCTAGTTTGAGCGGTAACAGAGATGGTTTTAATCATTGGAGCGGTTCAAACATTGTCTTTTGAAATCAGTAATTTTTGACTTTGGTGGCTTCAGGGATATTTTTGAATTTTTTGGCAATGTACGCCTTCAACTACCATAATTTCGTTAAAACATATTAAATTTGTAAGTCAGGTTATCAAACTGCTAGGTAGTTGTATGAAAGTTGCATTTTGTTGGCGGTACGTCTACCCGGCACAGGTAGTTATAGCAAAAATTCTTAAGGGGCAGAACCTGCCGCAGTTGCATTCAAGATGTGCAACTGTTAACAGCATATCATAATTTAATTTTAAATTGGACTTCGGTAATTATAATCGAGTTTTGCTTAAAAATAGATTCCAGCCATTCTAGGCCCACGTTTTTGTAAAATGCAAATAAAATTTTTTTAAATCAAAAATCTAGAAATCCAATGTGATCAAACACGAAACGAATATAAGCTCTTTCAGGATTAATTCTATTTAATTAAGCTCACACCAAAAAGCTGGGTATTTAAATGATATCTGCTCTAGACTCTAGGATCAGATTTGCCAAGTTGAAATAAGAATTCTTCATGAGCAGCTGTAATATGGCTGCAATAGCCAGCTGGAAGCTAATCACTTATAGCTTATTTGTCTGATCTCCGGGATGAAAATCGGCAGGGAACAGAGAATACCGGTATGGGATGAAATTTTGTTGTATTTTAATAATTAATGTAAGTTGGAGAAAATCAATACGAAATGCGAATTATCCTTCACTGGATCATTTGATACAAATTATAAAAAATCATTATTGCAGCTTTTTTACTTATTTATTGAATTTAATTCTCTTAGGATTTTCTATTCTAGGTGGAGTGACAGCAGCACAACCGGGGTTGTCACTTGCCCAGCTCATTATCCTTAATTATAACGAACGAACTTTCAACGGTAATTTTATCCGAAACAAGGTCAACCGTGAACTTCCTTTGAACTTGTTTGTTGGCATAATTTATAAAAGCTGTAGAGGAAAATGCAAGTATTCTAGGTAACCGAATAAAACTTTTTTTTGAAAATTCCTCATGAGTTTCAATCACAAGTGAAATTGCAAAATTAATGAAGTGGAAATTTGAAAATGCTGAACAGGTTTTTAAAAATGTTACGGTTATTACTTATTAGTTATCATAAATTTTTAATGTAGAAGTTGAGTCTTCATTAAGTGTTCTATGAAACAATGAGCAGGAGGATAGTAATGGTATATTTATTTTACGAACCACAGGGGTGCGCAATATTAGCTTTTGTATTTATGTTCACGGTTTATATTAGTATTTGCCACCACCCTCCCTGTCGCATCGATAAAGGGAACTGTCTCCTGCAGTTGTATAAGCTTTTCATACCAGCTTCGGGTAAATAATAGATGAATACCTTAGTAACTAAATTACAGAAATTGTGCTTTGGGGGTAGTTTTAGCAACATGTAAAAAAAGAACTGTAATTTGAAATACTCAAGCTTTTACACTTATCCTTTTCCGGATTAAATGTCAAAATTTCCACCTATATATTTCAAAAACTTGATTTATTGGGGCGTTAAGTAACCACAACAGGAAAACCAACAAATGAACGGGATGATGAAGTGTGGCATAAGTTCCGTTCGGATATTTCAATGAGTTCCTCATAACTTCCGGGTGAATGAGTTGAGAAGTGCAGGGCTTTGTTGAGCAAGCGGGTGTCGAGTCAATTGGGCGTGCGGAAGGCAGCAGCCCTAGAAAGACCGCCGCGGATCAGCGAGATTGGCTTTGTTAACTGCCCTCAGCCCTAACCATGTAAAGCTGAAAGAACTACAACCTTTACAAATCCAAAATGACTCGCTTTTTGTAGAAAAAAAGGAACTTTTCAATTATTCCTACAAGCATGCAGGTTTAAAGTTGCTTTCGTTTTATTTAGAATAAGTCGAGCATTTGCCATTAAAATTAATGAGAAGAAAGCACCCCTCGATCAGAAGTGTTGGAAATTGTATTTTGCCTTATTACCAATTTTATCAACAAATTTTTGATTAAAAACGCTATGGTCAATTTAATAGCTATTGGGAAAATTTATGGAAGCACTATTTCATTTTCTAATTATTGAATGTACCTACCTACCTACCATTATTTATCATTACATCAAATTGTGAATGTATAGAGGTATAATTACATTTTCCCTTACTTCAATTAAGTACCCAGGCGCTTTTGTTAAAATTTATAAAAAAAAATTTATATTCTTTACTTGGAGCATTTTTATATAATTGTGTTACTACAAGAAAGAAAGAAACATTTTGTGCTTCTAATCTTTAATGACACAAACCAAATCTGCAGCATTGCGGAGAAATCTCATTAAGCTCCCCGCCGCGAATTTCATACCTGACTGAAATGAATTTTCTAACCAGAAAGTCTGTCAATTTATCTTTTCATGAAAAAATCCCATTGACGCATTCAATTTAGGCAAGTGTGTTGTGAGCCATTGAATGAATGGTTCCCCACGTTGTCGAAAATTGCTATCATATTATTCTTTACTACAAAGCAATTAGCAAATTAAAAATAATAATTAAACTGCTGTTAATGCTCAGGTACAAAGTTTCTTTTGTACGAACCGAATTGAGCAAGCGTACTCAGTAAATCTATCGATTACTTAGCACTGGGTCATGTGCTAAGTCTCTTGGGAGTCCTGTTTCTGTTTGGAAAGCCCTAGCTCATTCTCTGCACGCCAAAAGAACACATGCCTAAGGACTCTTGAAAGGTACAAGGGCGGTGATGAAAAACCTTCCAAGATATTATACAAACATAAAATAAGTAGATATATAAACATCAAATAAAAACACACAGGAAAGCTTTTAATTTAATTAGTTTAGTGGTTTCCAATGCCATCATATCTCTAAGAGAAGAAGAAAATGATTATTAATTACTTAAACATTTTATGGAAAATTATTATACCTCGGGTGTGCGTGTTCGCAAAGAATAAGAAAGTGGTTTTCCTTCATCTCCCCAGGTCTTTTCTGTAACGACAAGTTGGAAAGCGTAAAGTGTCCTCCTGTCTTTTAATGAAACTTTTATTGCCATCTGCACTTAGTGCTCAAAGTTAAAGGAAATATTTTCTATAAACTTATTCATATGATTGTAAATGGATTTCACTTACACAGGAGGGAAAAAAATTTGGTACACTGAACGAAAAAGTGTCATATATATAATGAAATTTCAACCAATGAACTAAAATTCACGATTATTATGAAATTTTCATAGTATTAATAACGAATATTCATAATTTTTATGAATTGATCTTTGTATTTATGAATTTGTTCTTCGTATTAATGAATTTGTTCATTGTATTTATGAAAGCTTAATAAATAAGTTCATTGGTTGAAAATCTTTTTTCAGTGTAGTTTTGGAAATGAAATGAAATCTATGAACTGGTGGATTATGTATGTTATGTTAAATATGAAACAGTGACTAAGGCCATTATCAGATTGTAATTAAAACATAGAATACGAAGGGTACAGTAATTGGCTAATTCCACCGGTTCCATTGTATAACAGAGGGCAACCGCATAGCAAATCACCCCTGCAGGTTATTCCCTAAAACGAGGGTTAACTTCAAGGGAATAGAAGGAGAGAGGCAAAGCCGTATTTTGCAAAAAGAACTTTCGTATATCTCTACAAAGTTGTAGTTCGGCCTTTTGCTAACACTTCTTGTTACATTGGATGCTTCTGTCTGGACTAAATTAGCGTAATTACAGAGTGACACGAGATTGTGGAGTACGTATGCCGAATTACTGAATATTTAAATTGCAAATCAGGTTTACTTTTTAATTAGCATACAAATTTATCGATTGGTTCACCAATAATAATTCTTGATGCTTTCTTTCATGAATGCTCTACTATAAAAAATTTCACGCTCGAGTTTTTGATCTAGTTTTAGCCTTGCTATTGATTTTGTTCCAGAAATAAAACTTGAAACATTAAATATTTATAGAATACGATTAAGTACTTGCCTTCGTTGTTATCTGATTGTGAACGAATTGTTTTAAGTTGCAGGTAACTATTATGACTTCTAAATTAAAGTACAAAGGTAAAAAATTCCTAATTATTTTGCCCTAGTACTGCCATACTCTGCAGTTTGACATTTAGAGAGAAAATTTTAAACCTCAGGCAGAAATATGGTAATTTACTTAATTTGTCAATCCATCATGATTTTTTTAACAACAAACTTAATTTATTATTGGTAAAACACCTAATCCACTTTTAAATTCAAAAATAATAAATTTATCACAAACATAGGTCAAACTGATTACGTCATCCATTAATCAATAATTGTGGATCATGAAATGATTTTAAATTAAAGTTCGTTGTCATTGGAGAACATTCGTGGGCATTGAATTTGATTTAATTGCACGCTTTTTGTACGATAAATTGTAACAGAAAATGTTTAACAGAAGGTTGACAATGTAAAGTTGTTCATGTGTTATTCATTTCGAATTAGAATTGCATTTCCTAATTTGAATATATTCTAAATTCAGATCATATTCAAAATCCAGCTAAATCCTACAGAAAACGACTTATCCGTCTGCATTATTAAAGACTCAATTTAACTTGTTAATTTTTAAAATAATTATTATTTTTATGTCTAGCAATCAATTAATCAGAGGCGAAACTACCGGGGTGCGGTGGGTGCAATGCACGGGGGCCCCTTGCTAAAAGGGCCCCCAGTTGTACTGTGACCTTTTCAAGCTTAATAAAAATCTCAAAAATAAAAGGTGCACAACTAGATACTATTTGAAGTCTTCCGTACCAAGAATTTTACTATATTCTGTGGGGTGTTCCACGCCTCCCAGACCCCCCGGTGAGAGCTTTCACTATGCATAGATATATGCTGTATATAAATATGCACTAAAACTTGTACAAAGATGTATTTGTTCTAAGAGAATAAAAAGTTTTCATAATGTACACACACACACACACCTTTGGGTTTTTAAACCGGGGGGGTCTGGGGGGTATGGAATACCCTCCAGTGCACTAGCAATTATAGATAAAGGATTTTCTGTTTCATGAATTTAACTTTCTAAAAGGTCTTACAATTACTATGTTCCGGTGCAAACTTTTACGGTACATGATGTGTGAATATGCATTAAGACTTTTTATTTATAAAACTGGGGGTATGAATTGTTTACGAATGACGTATAAACGTACTTGTACTGATAGAGTGAAAAATTTTTATTGTAAAAATAAATCACAAAACGTATACACACACTTTTGGGCTTTTAAACCGGGGGGTCTGGGGGGTATGGAATAACCTCCAGTGCACCAGCAATTATATTTGTTGAAAAAACAAATTAAAGTTAAAAAAATTAAAAATTTTTATTTAAAAAAAAATAATATTCAAATAAAATAAAATGCATAAAACTCTAGAAAATCTAGAAAATTATAGTCAATGAAATCTCAGAAAATGCAAAAATCAAAAAGAATAGATTTCCTCAAATTTCTCGTTAGTTTTTCATATGACAACTTCTCCATTATTTTTTCACTTTTATTAGTAAACAAAAAAACGGGA
Organism: Cantharis nigra; assembly: GCA_958510845.1. Lineage (NCBI taxonomy): Eukaryota > Metazoa > Arthropoda > Insecta > Coleoptera > Cantharidae > Cantharis > Cantharis nigra. The sequence continues at coordinate 42,124,817 of OY294030.1, read as the reverse complement.
AATTTTAAGAAATACCCGAAAATTTTAGTAAATCCATAAAAATGTCGCTAATTTTACATTTCGGAAATTTTGAAAATTAGAGGAAATAGAAAATTCTAGGATATTTTTGGAAGTTTAGACAATCTCAGATAATTGAAAAATAAAAAAACTCATCTATTTATTTTTTTAAATATATAATGAAATGAAATAAGGTGGTGGGGGTAGTTACTCGTCTCTATATCCGCTCTTGTTTGGAAGGAATTCTTTGGAAATCACTGGAATTGCAATTAATAAATGATTTTTATTTAGCCATATGCTGGAGTAGAGTAGTCACCGTGCGGACAGCATAATTGGATTTTACTTTTAGATCAAAAAGCACCGGTGGAAAACAATGTAGACTGTAAGAAAAGCACGTTTAGCTCAAATCAGATTAAATCAGAGGTTAACTTAAAAAGATATACCAGACGTGGTAATTGCATTAAATTTACAAATAAGACAAAGTAGAGTTTGAGTATCAAATAAACATAATTAATGGCCCAGACTGCCTTGTAGTCCACAAGCAACAAAATTTCAGATATTGCACAACCCTAGAAATTAATTTTACCTTTCACCATTTTTCTCTCTATTCATTTCATTAATTCATATAAACTTCAGGATTTGTTTCATAATATTACGCACTGTATTCAAACATGGGTTTTAATGAATCATAAAAACATGAACCTTTATTTTTTGATAAAAGTTTGAATAAAAGCAACGACAATAATAAAATTTTAACCCAAAATCAGCAATAAAAAGCAAAAGTAAGCTCAATTATTAGCAAATTAGAAATGCAAATCACAATTTGCTCCAAAATTAGCATAACATTTGAAATCAATTCGAAAAGTGATTGACAGTGCGAACGATCGGCAGTCAAGTGTCGGTCAAATAATTCAAGATTGCTTCCATGCAGCAGAAAGAATAAAATTCAACCTTGTAGGCTATGCCCTTTTAATTTGTTACTAAAACTGCCTAATTAGCTACCTAATATAAATAAAACTAATTGATGAAAATTTTCATTTGCAAGAAAACAAAAATATTTACATTTGGAAAATAATAATTGTTTTAAGTGCTCCCTTTGCAATATAAATTGATTTGTGTATTTATTAATATCTTTAAATTTTTTTAAACTTAATTTCATGGACAAAGCCTTACTTAAACTTAAAGCATATTTTGGAAAATATTTGTTTTTTTGTATAAATATTCCTAAATGATTTATATTGTTGCATCATTATGGAAGTATTTGATAAATTTTACTGTTTCCTGTTAATATTCTTGTCATAATAAATACGAATTTGACTCGTAAGTGCCACTTGGCATTTAGACCAGCGTCGGACAGACTATGGGGCGCAACCATATCGAATATTAGAAAATTTATTTAATTTACTGAAAGAAAACCGAAAAAAAAACATTATGTTTAAAAAAATATTGTCTGAGAAATGCTGAAAGGTTGAGAAACACTGATTTAGATTATAAATCAAAGCGGTAGACCCAGAAAGTGGAGGAGTAAATATCCCAAAAACAGTTCTTGTGAACAAAGGAGGAAAATTCCCATAGAATTCCTTGAAAACCATTGAACACTCTCACAAGTTATTGGACTGTTTAGGAAAACTTGGAATTCATTGGTAATCCCAGAAATTCTGTTAAGTCTCTCAATTTATTCAACTTTCAAAATAAAAATTTCACAGATCTTTTGCCTTTTACGCTTAGCAAAAGAAAAGTCGCAAGAGAGTGGGGAGCAGAGAGAGATGGAGATCCGGAGTCACGAATGGATGATGAGGCATGATAATTGTAAAATTCTGGTTTGACCAGTCGAGTTTTGTATGAATTAAATTAAATTGAGTAATTTTGATTAACTTTTGATAAGTGGCAGCGTGCACACTAAACCCCCATTTCCCTTAAAACCCCTAAAACTGACAGTGTGTCGTGGCAGTATTTGAATATATTATTTTAAAGAAGTTTCCTAATATAGGTATACAATATTTATCATTTTTATATCAATTGTACAGGCAATAAAATTTATAAATAACGAAAGATGTCCATCATTGAAACAGGTCGATGTTATAAGTTTAAACCAAAAGTTTCTCATTGGTTAATACGGGAGACTACTCTCGTGGTAGCATAATTATTCTACTTTCTAAACCAAGAGGTGCTCGAAGACGAAGAGTATTGCCATTAGACGAATGTATACGGATGCTCAATGTTAGCCGAACATAGGAAATTAACATGTACAAACTTATTTATGCAAATTCCTGCTTCTCTAATTATTTTAGAGAAAAAATGAAAGATACAAAAATAATGCAGAAATATCAACTACGAATGATAAGACTATTACATTTCTTCTCGCTATTACTTAAAAGGTCAAAAAATGCTTTATAAATTGTTAAAATGTAATAAATCGGCCAAAACCAGACTAAATAAATTCAATTTAATTTCTATTTTCAAAAATAATTACCATGGAAACTTACATGGCCAGTCTGATAAATGAAACTTTTAACAATTTCAAAAGCATTTTTCGACTTTTTAAGCAAAAGCTAAATGAAATCTAATGCATTTATCATTTGTAGTTTATATTTCTTCATTATTTTTGTCTTTCATTTTTTTCTAAAATAATTAGGGAAGCAGGAATTTGCATAAATAAGTTTTTACATGTTAATTTCCTGTTTGCCTAAGTCATTCAGCACCCTGTATATACAAGTCACCGCAAACTAGAAAATTTAGCCAAATCAAATTCAAAATTTATAAATTTTTTAAATTTTCTCAAATTTAAATGCAGTGTAATATAAAACGTTGTATGCATCACCGGCATTACTCGATGTTTATGCTCTCGAGCAACTTAAAAACTCTCAGGCCTGGCGGACCTCGACATAAACATTGTTATAATGCTCTTGATACATAAATAACTATAAATTTTATTTCATAATTAATATGTTCAATTTTAAATTTTAATAAATTTCATTGCAAAGAAAAGTTTCAAGTTTCCTTCCTACCTTTTAACCCTTTCGAGCTTAGTGGTACAATGAATATACCACAAATATTATATTTTTTCTCAATGCTGCTTACAGGTATATTATTTGTATTTATTTTTATTTAAACGACGATTTATAAATGCTGCCCGCAAAGGGCGCAACCCCCCCCCCCCTTTCCCTTGAAACTCCTAAAAATGACAGTGTGTTCTGGTAACATTTAAAAATAATGTTTTAAAGAAGTTTCCTAATAGGTTGGCAATATTTATCATTTTTATATCAATTATATTAATTAAAAATTATTGGTTCTTGAAAATAATATAAATTAGAATTATCAAATATCAAAATGACATTTCCTTTTTCAAGTTTAAAATGAATTGAAAAAAAGCTCGTTTTAAATATGTGTTTTATTTTGTCCTGTAGCACAATTTGATAATTCTAATTTATATATCAATTGTAGGTACAGGAAATAAAAATTACAACTAACGAAAGATTTCCACCAAATTGTTAGTACAAACCTAAAAGTTCCCATCGATAAATGCGGCACTACCCTCGTGGTAACAAAATTAAAGATTTTTTTCTACCGTTTAAACCAAGTGGTGCTCGAGGATGACGAGTTATCATTGGACGTATAATAGTAAAATTTGGAAACTTTGTTATTTATTATTTTTATTATTGTTTTTGATTTTTGATTAAACAAACAAGAGTGGAAATTAAAAATCCGAATCATTGAAAATTTTGAAATACCTAATGCATAAAAAACAGATAATTAAATTTTTTATTTTTATATTTTATTTTTTCATTTAAAAAAAATCTTTGATTTTTAATTTTTTGTTATTTTGGTTTTCAGGATTGAAAAACCACTTAGATGATACATTTGCTTCTTTATTTGCGAGGAGAACTTAAAACTGGTTTACCTCCAATCTACCAAAAAAAATTGGAGGTATGGAAATCGAAAAAACATAAATTGTTTCAATTTTTTCAAAAATTACAAGCTGTCCATGTCTGATTTGAAACTTCAAGAGTGAATATCCCATGATCGAGTACTGAAGAGATCTCATCCATATTTAATGTGTAGGACACATTGTCATAAAAAAAATAAATTTTTTTGCAAAAACTTAAAAAAAGTTCTAGTCCCTCGATTTTATTCGGTATTTTTGCGTCACTGGCGAATTAAATCAAACTTTTTGGATGTATGTCTTGTGGGCTTTAGTGGTGAAAATAAGGGTTTGGTAGATAAATCTTTGCCAGGGCTACCACAATAAAAAAAATATTTTAAATAAAAATGAAATCGTATCTCCGGAAATGTTTAACCGATTCAGATAAAATTTGGTGTGCTGATGATTGGAGGTATTGATGCAAGGGTTACAATAATTTTTTAAATTAAAATAATTTAAAAAATTTTTATTACAATTATTCAATTTTCTTGATTTCGCATTTTCAATTTATTACCTTTGCTTTTGTTTAATTTGTTTTAAAATTATTTTTGTGTATTTATTCTATTTTAACTTATTATAGCTTTTGTTTAACTTATATTCTTATCTTTTCAGTAATTTTACTACTTTTTTCTTCGACATTTAAATTATACAATTTTTCAACAAAATTACACTTTACTCTTTTCAATTTTGTAATCAATTAATCAAGTGGCCTTGCAATGTTTGATTTTGCAGCTAGCTTATTTCACCGGAAATGATCTCTCCTTGCAGTTTTTGCTTGCTGATCAGAGCTAAATGTATTTTCCTCGCAAATACCAATATCATAAATGAATAATTTATTATAAACAATAAAAATTAGTGTTTTTAATAATGAAGACAAACAATTATTTTCACCGCTGTTTTATGACATACGATATACCAGGTTGGGGGGCATTCATTAATTACGTGAGGCGAATTTGACGATTTTTAGACCCCCCCTCCCCCCTTGGTGAAATGTCGTGAGATTTGGCTTGACCCCCTCACCCCTCCAAATCTCACGTGAGATTTTTTAAAATGTGTATTTTTATAGTGTAAATACATTAATATGTGCTTGATTACGTTGGATTTATTTAAAAAACATAATTTGCTTAATTATTTTTATTTAAGACTATAGTTAAGACAAAAAAATTACGTGATATTTGACGAGACCCCCCCCCTCTCCTCCACGTGAGATTTTGTGAGATTTTGCTCGACCCCCTCCCCCCCTAAAAGCTTCACGTAATTAATGGACGCCCCCTTGCGGCTGTAAAACTAGCTTATTACAAATTTATAATAGATATAAAGCATACTAAGTTCATTATTTCGCCTAAATATAGCACTCAGAAAAAAGGTTTTTCGACGTAACAAAGTAGTTAGTATAGCTATAGCCTCAACAGAGTTCTTTGCTGCTACAACAAATTTTATGCTGCCACAACAAAGTTTTTTTTATGTTCGGAACAAAATTTTTTTTCCAAACAAAAAAAACTTTGTTATGGCAGCAAAAAACTCTGTTGAGGCTATAGCTACTAACGACTTTGTTAAGTAGTTAGATTCTAATAATGATATTTTGATTTTTTAATTTCAAACGTCTGCACCATAACAATTTCAATTACTCATAGATGATTTACCTATTATCATATTTTAAAATATATGGAAATATTTGTCAAAAATATAATTTATGAAAACCGCTCTGATAGAATAATACGTCAGCTAAATGACTGTCCTCTTAATGACGCGCACGAGTAGATTAATTGTAGAAATACATTGATGTTGAAAGTTATGTGGCTCAATAGGGAGGCCTTGCTTCTCCCACTTTGTATCCAGTTATTGTACTTACATTTTCTAACCTTTGTTTAGTTTATCTTCCTTATAATTTTTTTTATAAATTTATTATTAGTATCGGATGGATTTTAAATCAGCTTTTAACAGACCCGAATTAAGTACACCTACATATAAATAAATAAAAGTAAAATTCATAAACAACTATTTTTATTTTTGTATGTATTGACAAAAGTTGTACAATTAGTGATATGTAATATTGACAACTTTCAGAACTGTTCTTTATTTGTCATAATCTAATTAATATTTCAGCATTAAACATAGTTAACTTTGTTAATACAAGTCAGCGTAAGATATTTCATATTATGTTAAATACACTAAACAATTATTAGAGCTCTAAGTGTTATTAAAACACGCACCCATTAATATGTTATATGTAGTAGTTACATAGAAATAAAGTATAATACTTAACAGTTTTTTTTTTTCATTAGGATTAAACTACATACACTATACAAAACAAATTTACAATACAAGATAACAAATAATGTTTTTTATTTTGATATAGTCTATCTTATGTATTATAAAATATTTACTACCCTATTTACCTAATATAAGTAGTTTTAACATAATTATATAGTGCAGCTGACGATATTTTAGTAGGTAGAACAAATTACATTAGTTAAAATTACTAAAAAATATTGTTTACCACGTCAAGACTGTTTTATACTAAATCTTTTCTATTAAATGATATATACATCGACCGATAAGAGTGGGTAAGTCACTTTAAGTAAATGCATTATTAGTTTATACCGAGTGCGCCCTAATATATGTACTACTTAAGGGGCGGGCACATAAATATCGTCAACTGCACTACAGATAACTTAAGATCGACGTAGGAAAGAAAAGGTCAAGTTTTTATAAAAAATAGTGGAAGAAATTATAGGGTGTTATTATTATTACGTACCATTTATAAGTTAATATGAAGGCCAAATTTTACAGTGGACTAAATTAATATTACAAAGCTATATTACATCCTACACGATGCAAGACACAGGCACCTTATCTTTCAAGGACACATAATATAATCTATAGTTCGATGTGCAGTAAATTCGAATTGGAAAGTTTGGTCAAACGGAACACGTCTATTTTAATTTGCATTTACTTATTATTGCTTCACGGCTATATTATTTAATTATAGTTTAGTGCTAAAAGCAAGCTGCTATATTATTTAATAGGTAAGTGTAATAACATCTAAAACACCGGCGATGATCCTCATGGTACTTACTAACTTTCCACCAAGATCTAAAACTACCATTAAGATTATTTTCGATATAGACGGCCAAGAAAATGTCGAAATCCATCCAACTATCAACTCGAATATTTTAGATTTATTATTTTGTAATTTAGACGATAAGTTTTATTGGATTTTATTAGTTACTCATGATTTTAATTTAGCTTTTTAAACGTGTGCAAACTTGTCGTGTCCATTTGTCATAAATATAATATGTAGGTAGTAATAATTGTTATAATTTACAGAAATTGGAGGTTGTACATCTACAAAGGGTTATCTACACAGCTGAGCAATTTTTCTGGTTTCCGAACGTTAATAATTATACTAACTGGAAATAAGTCCATCGAGATATTGTTTTGCTTAACACTTACTACTGTACACTATTAAATTGACACTATCGAGTCGAGTTTTTTTCTATCCAATAAAATCCAACATGAAGGTACAAATAGGTGACGGGGTGTGATGCGGGCTACTGTGACTTATTTTTATAATAATTTACATAATATTACTTTTTTTTTTCTATAATATCTAGCTATATTACACTATAATTTGGTCGGCTTTTGACCTATCACTTTATAATAACAAGCGAATCATCGATTCTGATATGTATGTGATCTTAGTTGATATTTATTTTTATAAAACTGTAAACTTATAAATAATCTAAAAGGCACTTTACCTTGTACGATTTCTCTTATGATTTATCATAAGATAAAACATAAAATATGGTTCACAAGATTTTTTTTATAATTTTAATAGAGAACATAATGATATGTACAGTGTAAACTGTGCTCTATGCTTATGATAAATCATAAGAAAAATCATACAACGTAAAGTGTCCTTAAATAAAAGATAACGAGACTACTTACTTAATACTAGTAGATAATTATTATTAGCAGATGATTCAAAAAATACCCGTTCTTCCCAAACGGGCTGTTTTGAGTCACCCGATTTTACCACAGTTAATATTAATATTGCGAACTATTTACAGTTTTACAGGAACAATCGGTGTGATATGTACAGTGCTGTTTACATATTATACACTATAACACATACTAGTTATTAATGGTAACTTTTAATTAAAGCCTTGTCGAAACGGATTACGATTAGTGTCTGGTTGCGGCTGCGGCCTAAATGGATTTTGTTCAGGTTGCGCCGGCAAAACACGACTGGCCCGTACAGCAGGCGCCTGTTGTTGGCCTTGATAATTAGGTTCCTGATAGGTGGGTTGTTGTTGATAATTTTGCTGTTGCTGATAACCTTGCTGATAATTCGTTTGATTCTGATCTTGTTCTTGTTGATAGCCATTCATTTTGGCCGAATCGATATTCGTCTCCTGCTGTTTATATTCCAAATGATTTTGTATTTCTCCAGCAACTGGCTTCTGATTTTGCATCGTATAAGTTTGATACTCTTTATTCGGAGGATCCGACATTAAAATATTAGCTTCGTTTTCAAACGGTTTAAAATCATAGATGTGTTTTAAATATATTAATACGGGAGCATATAATAAATTTGAAAAGGCTATTCCTACGTTGAGCGCCGTAAATCCTACCGTTTCTACTATGCCTCCTGCTATGATAGGTCCAATTGCGTAAGCAACCGAATAGGAAATGTCCGCAATCGCGTAAATACTTCCATAAACCGAAACATATCTTACGTCTACTAAATAACCTAAAGTTGGCAAAAGCGCGGTGTCGATGAGAGCTATGCCGAAGCAAATTCCGCATATCGGTATCATCAGGATTTTGTACGACTTTGAAAATGGAATTATAAAGCAACAAAGTCCTTCTAAAGCTAAACCTCCTGCCGCCATCAGCCACTGATGCTGCGGGTATTTTCTTGCCATTTTTACCGTTATGATAACGCCAAACACGTGAGGGAAGAAAGCCGGTAGCCAAATCATACCAATTTTCCAATTGTCCGTTGTAATATTGTCTTCCATCCACAGGGAGATGGTGGGCTCCAGAAAAGCCAGTGCCACGTTTGACATCATTAACGCGCCAGCACAAACCGCAATGTAGGGATCCATGAACAATCGCCAAATAGGAACTGAAGGTGGTTTTGGACGTTGCGAATCTTTTAATTGATCTTTGAAAGGCTTCATTACTAAAAGCAGCATGAATCCATCCATAAGAGATACAAAGGCAAGGATTAGAAAAGGCATTTCTTTTCCTGCGAATTGGTATAGCGCTCCACCGAACGGCGGCGCTACGAGGCAACCAAAGCTTATAAATGCCAGAGCTATTCCTAACGCTTTCGAACGTTCGTTTTCTTCGGTGAAACGATCTGCGATCATGGCGAGCCCTGCAGTGTCTGCAAACGCCGAACCTACGCCTTGTAAACTTCGAGCGAAGAAGAGGAGGCCGTAACTTCGGCCGCACGCGAACGTCGCCGTTGATAAGAACATAATGCACAGGCCTACCATCATGGGTAGATCGTACCCGATTCGATCTATTAGCGCTCCTGAAAACGGGTTGACCATTAATTGTACGATTGCTTTTGATGCGAACAGGACGCCCGTAGCTTGGTCCTGACCATGATGATCGTGCTTCACTGGCGTTCCTGGAGAAATTGTCGAGTTTCCCGGACCCGGTAATATGGGTTCGTCGGTATATGCACCAATATAGCGCAAATAGTCAGGAATTATAGGTACTATGACCATATATAACATGTTATCGAGTAGTAATGCAATCGATACAATAACTAAAATTAACTTGCGTTGTGACCTGGGTTCTTGCAGTTTTGCCCAAACCACTTCACGGAGTTCTCCGAACTCCATGTTGATGATGGGAATCGTCGTCATGTCGGCGACGGACCAGCAGGCGGCCAACGGATTTTTCGTCGTGGTAACGTCTAAAGCGGCTCTTTGGGGGCGGGGGTGTGCAGTGCCATCCCGTTAACCTGGACATAGTAGAGAACAATAATTAGACACTGTCTGAAAATCGGGTGGGGAGGCACTGCGCTGGTCCCCCCGCACCCCGCCAACCAACTAATAATTTTTACGTGTGGCTGTTAAAAGCTAATTTAAATTTAATCGTCCGTTATTTAAAAAATTGAAGAATTTAATTTTTCGTGCGCTTTCATGACAGAACATATTAAATTTTGATTTTAATATGAGTTTCTGAGAAAAAATAATGTCAACAAAATATTAATTATTAAAATAATCGAATTTTTAAAATATCGGTTGTAAAATTTTTCTTTTCATAATTTTCAGATGAATGCAAATTTAATAAGTCAAAGTGTGATGGATGCGATTAATTTGAATGATTTATGATATAATAATTATTGTGAGTACCTACCTGTGTCGGGAAGCGCGTTTCCTATCTTATTTGCAAAAAACCCGCGTATATTGGAAGCCACGCGCGACTCTCCGAGCAGGCTTAGGCTGCCTCCCGGGCCGTGTTGCCCGCGGGTCTCCACGGTGCCGCTGTCCAGGTGCACTGTGTGGCTCACTCCCGCTACGTACGACCGCTCCTGTGACGCAGCTGACGATATCTCGTTGTAGCGCGGGTTGCAGAGACTCAAGGGCGGTTCCGGGTGAAGCACGCGCTGTATCACATTTCCAGTATTGGCTCCCCTTTAGATCGTTACCACCCCTGGGGCCAATCCGGGATATCTTAAATCTATTAATTTATGCAATTCACCACCAAAAATTTCTAAATATAGACACTGACCTGAAAATGAAAATTTTGTTCGATTTCAATGTAGCTGCTGCTATGATTTCGATTCAAAACATTTTCTGCCCAGACACTTTATATTTCATAATGTATAAACCAATAATTGATTACAGCTTTCTACATGTTGATGGCTTACCGAATGACATTTATAGAATTTCCAGCGGTTTAGTTGCTATTTCCACCGACATTGTTAAAATTTTTGTTTAGCCTTCGTTAACAATGTAATGAAATGTGTTTTCGATTCACAATTATTAATTGTTAAGTTTCATATAAATAATCTACATTTCAAATATTTAAGGTTTACTCCATAAAATCCAAGAAATTTAATCTTTTAATTGTTAATTTCAAAAAAATGATGATAAGCTTTGTATCATGTTTTAAGACAGATAAGTTCAAATATTGCACGATTATAATTCAAATACAATAATTTATTACTAAATTGAAATAGTTATTGTAACAGTTGCACACTTAGAAGACAACTGTGAGCGGATCCGCCTCAAGAAAAACTTTATTGAAAAATAATTTTAAAAACTTCAAAATGAAATCTAAAATAATAGATAAAAGGTATTTAGACAAATTTTTATGCTATTCCAACACATATGGGCATCCAAAACGGAAAAATTTTTAGGAAATTGTATTTTTCTAGAAAATTAAATATTAAAAATTTTTAGTACTATTGAAAAAAAGAGTTTAATATATAATATGTTATTGTGTTAATGGCACAGGCAAATGTGGAATTTGAACCAGCGACTACACGTATTCGTAGCCGCTTACGTTCGCCAGAAGCCCACCCAGACCGTCGTGGTTCACCACTTCCAAGCGTAAATAAACCAATCAACGCTAAAACAACGAATCATCAGATGAAGAAGATTAAAGTGCTTCCGGCACTAAACGCTTCACAAGCCAACAAGCTACGCTACGCTACGCTACGTTCGCCAGAAAGCCACCCTACTGGGCGATATTTATTTAATATCGTTTTTTTTTCTCTAAACTGATTTTTAGGAATGGTCAAAGAAACCGACAGTGAAGAATTACCTACTACAGGTGAAAAACCATTTAATTCATAAATACGCAATATTAAATATACTTTATTATTAATTGTGGGTATTATTATTCGTACTATACGTAATATCTGACTATGTATTGCTAAAATAATATAACAAGAGAGTAATTATATTTGGATCAAATTCAGTATTGAATTAAATGGTCCCTAGTAACAAATCAATTGAACAAAACTGATACAATCTTATCGTTTTAGAATTTTGGGAATAATAAGATACAAATATTTTATATAATATAAGAAATTAGTAATTTAGATGTTAAATGAAACTCTAAGAAGATGACAGGGTAGTGACGGAACAGCATTAATAATTTTTGTAAATCATCATACTTGGCATGTAATCTATCTATAAGTACGGCAATTTACCAAATTTAAATGTTTTAAAATGGAAATAAAATATCGACACATCCTACGTAATGTCTGGCAATACTGTTCTTGTGTTAAGTGCGAAAAATCATTATTTTGCTTTGAAGCTTCGCTATAAAATATGATATATACTTTATTTGAACATTGACTTATGTCTTGTCTAGAAGGTATATCCTGGTTAGTTATGAGTTAAGAGTATTGCCAAACATGTTGATCGATATATTATGGTACATACTAGGTATATTATAAATCATTGAAAATTATTTTTTGATGAAAATAGATGGATTTTATATTGTTTTGACACATCGAATGATTGATTAAAGAATTTCACTTAAATTCTTAATTTTATATTATTTGGCATTCAAATGTGAAATTTTATTTTTTATAAATATTGCAGAAAATATAATAATATTTTTTTAATTTTTTTTTGTCAATTACAGGAACGGAATAGAATTTTTATTACATCACAATTAAATAGCATTAATGATACGGTACTGATTTCAGCAGAACACTGATTAGTGATCAGGTGGATATAATAATATACGTGTAACGTATGTGGACGAAGAATACTTTCACTCATCGCTTACAGAATCTAACGTAAAATTTCTTTTGTATTTTATCTACAGCTTATAGAGCGAGTACGTGCACTGTATTCGTACCTTCCCATCACAATTCCAGTCAACTCTGAATTAAAAAAAAAATCTTTTCATTATTTTTATTCACTTGATATTGGATCTATTTTACCTGTAATCTAAATAAAGACTATTATTATTATTATTATTAAAATTAATGATGGCGTGGAAGAAAGAAATTAAATTACATTATTAAAATGCCAACGACTATATTGTTATCCTAGGTTAGCTTAAAAGCAGTTGTAATCGAATACTTCCCATTTAAAGCGTATTCAGTGCATCTCACCTACATGTTGTTCAGGTACGGCAAGGGGTAGAAAACACGCAGAGGGTGTAACGGGTCGATACAGCGGCCGCCGTTTCTGCATGAATATTTGATATTCCTGCCACCCTATACCCTGTTAGGTCGACTTACAACAAATGTCAGTATCGAAAATGCATTCAAGAGGTTCGACACTCTTGCTTTCCAAACTCGAGTTGTTGACCTTGAATATCATTTTTCAATTTTTTTTTCACTGTTTTCTTCATCCTCAGTACTAGTATAATATTTTATTTAAAAGTATTTTTGTAAAATATTTTGCCGTGGTTTGACTTCCACGTTAAAATTTAAGCATGGAAAATAAAAACTGTTGAAAGCTAGTAAACCTTTAGTATACGCTTACTTCATGAAGAAAAATGTATTCTCGAACACGTTTGAGGCTGACCATATATAAAATTCTCATGGTTCTCTTGGTTAATTAAAATTTTAATTAATTTTTTTCTTAGACAAGAAGTACTTTTAGACAGTCAAGATTTTAAATTTTAGTTCCAAGTTCTCGAAATAAAAATATGAATTAAATAAGGTACTAGTGCAATTTTCAAAAAAAAAGGAAACTTGAGAAAGTTTAGAGCAAAACTACCCTTGATACTACTAAACCGACCCGGTTATATGTAATCCATAATATAGTAGCTGTGTAACAACATGAATGAATCCGACAATGGTGAACTTGTGCATGTACATACAAGTTTGTATAGGTAAAAGGTTATACATGAAGAGAATATTTTGAATTGAATTTTTTTTATTAAAATTTTTGAAATAGCAAAATAACAAATAATAAAAATTCTCCCTCCCAATACAATTATTGTATTTTTACTTTTTAAATTTTGTATTTTTGTTCTTTTTGAATAATTTTAATTTTTGAATTATATATTAAAAAACTCAATTACCAAATAATTTTACCTTTTGCCAGCCCAAGCCATTTGAGTTTGCCATTTTCTTTCATATGGAAAATCTACTATTACCCTAACTTTTTCTTTGAGTTAGAAAATTTGTTTTTGTTGATTCTATGCTGAAGTGCGCACTTTTATTTTGGAAGTTTTTACAATTTGATAAATTTGTTTTTACTCCGTCCTTCTGCAAAATGGATAAACTTTCTTGTATATAAAAGGTTGCTAGGATTCCATTTCCCAAAATGCTAAGGAAAATACCTACAACCCTTGTATATTATATCAGAGCTTAAATTACTCTCCCGAGAATAGTATGTTAACGTTAACCCGACTTACGAAATTAAAAATAATCAAAACAAATTGTGGTAGACGAATTAAAAAATTAGAAAAAGAGAAAGCAGAAAGGAAGAGAACAATAATAAAAACAAGAATTTAAACGTAAATATGTAAGGAAAATATTTATATTTTATATTTTAATTTTTTCTTGAAAACTAAGATTCTTTTAGTTTATTAACTTCTTTTTTGATTTTATCCGATTTCATTCTGATTTTCTGTGAAATGAATTAATTTTTCAAAAAATTTTATTAGACAAAAGTTGCAGTCCGTTAAATTTCCTATGCGAAATGGAATTTTGAAAAAAAAAGCTTGAATTTTTTAATATATTTCACTTTAATTATTCATAACTCGAAAGCTGTTGATTTTAGACAATTAAAGGTTGAATCTAGTTTGTAGATTATTTCCCCCTCTTTAAAAGGTGCAAATTTTTGCGTGTTTTTAGCCAGCAAAATAGCGTGTATTTAGCCAACAAAAGAGGGTGGATTTTAGCTAGATTTCAGCTAACTAGCTAAAAAGCGTGTTTTTAGCTAGCTAAATAGCGTGTTTTTAGCTTGATTTTAGCTAGCTAGATTTTAACTAGCTGTCTGCCGCAGCGGTGGTGCTACCAAATATAGCTAATTAGCTGCTATTTAGCTTTTTTTTAGCATCCAAATGCTACTTGGGTGGCATTTACAAAACTAATTTAAAGAGGCCTGACTCTCAAAAGTTTGAATTTAGAACAAAATCTCTGTTTTTACTTCCTTGTAAAACAAGGATGTATTCTAATTTGTCCAAACAAAAGTTCAAAGAACACTAAAATACAGCAGTAATATTCATACTGGTATAATATTTTATATGAAAGTTTAAAAGACTCAAAACTCAATATAGCAAAAAATTTAGATTATTTGCCAATTATTTATAATTTAAATCCCCAATTTAGCTCTAAAATATTTGAATGATATATATCTTAAATTTAAGAGTAAATCGGAAACTGTCCAATTACAAAATGACTTGAACTTTTCCTTAGATTCTAATCAATACTTTTCAGATTTTCCCTCAGCATGTGTGCTTTTTTTTAGTTGGAGATCTGTCCAATCGTTGACGTTACATTAAGATCTTTTTTATATAACCAATTACCTGTGGCTGTAAGTTTTCGATAAATCGAAATTTTTAAAATTTCTTTTGAAATTTCTTTCTTTTTTGAAAAAACTGACTAGGTTTTCTTTGTAATAAATTCATTTGTAAGACAACTTAATTGTAAATATATCATCAATAGCTCTGCAAGACACGCAAAGTTCTAAGGGTTCGGTTGTGTATCAAGATTTTTAATAATTAAACTTCAGTTTTTATCGACGTATAGATCCCGGTTGGTAGTTGTGCATTAGTTAGCACGATAGCCAAGACTCACGTTTTCTGAACAAAAACCTAACTATCTTAATCTGCATCCTAATTGGCGATAAATGCGACAGATAAGGTAAATGCTAAAGAAATTTATAATTATGTTTGTTTTTGTTTTTGTTTATTACCGCTATTTGCGAAAGCTTGGCTTTTTTAGGCCCCAGCAAGGCCTATTTTACCATTAGACGCATTAGGCACGTGCCTAGGGCCCAATGGTCAGAGGGGCCCGAAAAGAGAGAACATAAAATACAGTTATTAGTTAGCACTTACACTGCTAGAGTTTTCCTAAAAATGTATTTAATAGATTCACTGAAAGAGGGGGGAGGTAGCACACCCCGAAAGCAGGTTCTGAAAATGAAAAACATTTTTAGCTAATAAAATTTTAATGAAGTTTTGTACTTCATAAAACTTTCGTTTCTAAAACCGGGGGGTCTGGGGGGCATGGAATGCCCTCCAGTACATCACAAATTGTGTTAAGTTATATATATGTAAGTATTTGGTTCTGAAAGTGTAAAATCTTCTTTTTTAATATAATTAATCCAAAAATATGCGAACAAACTTTCTGAAACCTGGGGGTCTGGGCGACAGTAATTGAGTTAAAATTGTATTCCAATATGAAATTATTGAGTCAGTAAATAACCCCCCGGTTTCAGTAACAAAAGGTTTATAGCCATATTTTTTGATTAATTTGATTAAATTAAGAACTCTCACTCTTTCAGGACCAAATTGTTGAGAGGATATGGAACACCCTTTAGTGTTTTGAAAGGGGGAGGTAGTCTACCTTCAGTGCGTACTGATGCGAACCATAAATGTATTTTGTTCTGAAAGAGGGAAACGGTATCTTATCTAAAAAAACCAATCACGGAAGATGAATACAGAGTGAGAGGGGAACTGTTGGGGAAATCTGGTGTACAAGCGTAAGGAAATCTGGGAAAATCTTGGAAAAACCTCGTAGAAAGAAATGTAGTATACAAAAATCTGTCTTGTGGCTCGCCCCTCGGATCATAGGTTTTCAAACATTGTAAACCTAGTCGCGAAACACCATAAATCGACTCAATTTGGGAAACCCCGTCATAGATTTCTTATCAAATTTTTTTTTAAAAGAGAATAAAAATCGTAAATCAAAATTTAGAAAAGAATAACTTATTAACTATGCTGCTATTTTGAAAAAATTATTTGCAAGGAAATTAAATACTAATTCAATGTGGCTATCGGATTGTGTTTTGATAGATGCGTACGTTTGTATGTACAAATGGGCAAATTGCGACACAAAAACACAAAATACTAAATTAAAGTTGGAAATTTTGAATTTTCCTTAATTTAGATACAAAAAGAATATTGGAAACTTCTTCTAGCATTCCAACTAAAAATTTTCCTTTTGGTGAACAACCGCAGCTTTCATATTGGAAAGCATTGCATAAATCATATCTATGAATAATAAAAATTATTGTATGTGGAAAAAATAATATGTATACCTAATGTAATCATATGCCTATCCTTACCATATTCATAATATCAGCACTAGTATTAACTTAATATGATATATGCTAACACTATAGACTTACTAAAGTACTCGTAATGCTATCGATAATCGATTGTAAATACATATTTCAAATCTTTAGATTGCATATTGAGATTTTTAGAAATAAGTGTATAATGTGAAACTGCAACTTTTAATGAATCGATTTTCTTCAAGTTTTAATTTGCTATGTTAAGGATGAATAATGATGCCTCGCAGCCTTAGCAGTAGACATAATTACTAACCAACTTCATTACATCACTTTTGCTGTTCTTATGTTATGAAAACTCATCTTGTAAAGTAGATCACGTTATTTTCCTTAATAGAAAAAGTTTTTTCCTTTCCTAATGCTATCAACTTTTTTTAATAAAATTACATTTACCTCTGTAACAACGCTCCATTCTACATCCGAAGATGTACAATTTTTTTCATTTTAGTATAATTTAAACTCCATAATAGTTGTGTATTCCAAGTTCTATTTAATATTAATAAATTAATTTTCAAAAAGGAATATTTTTTAACTCTGAATCAAGTTAGGAATTAAATTTTCTTTTAGAAAAATTCTCAAAATTTTTTTCGGATAGATACGAGTATAAGTAAAAATTATCTGAAAAACTAAAGAAGACAGCAATTTCTAAATTAAATACATTTTCAATTATTTTAATTGACGTAGATTGATTGTTCCTTAATAATTAATCTCATTTGTAAAATAATTATTATTAAACTATCTCTTCTTCTTCATTACAAAATTAGTTTCTAAACTAAACGCCTACGCACATACATAATACATAGTATCTAGAATATTTAATTATATACATTTAACCAGCAGAAATAAATTACAACCCCGTAATACCTATTGATTTTTTTAAAATTATTTTTAAATTATTTTTGTATGTGTGGTCAAGGTGTGGTCAAATGTTTAATGTTTACTTGTATTATAGGGCAATTTGCATCATGTGATTTAATGATGGAGTTAATGCAATTTTCCTGGAAAGCGCCAGCGCCATGTTACCTCCAGACAATAATTAATAAAAAAAATTTTTTTAGTTAAACTAATATGTACATATTATCAATCAGAATAATTAAATTTAAAAAATTTACATTCTATATATAAGATAATTTGATGTCTTCTTTTTGTAGGGCATTCCGCCTAGAGGCTTTACCCGCAATCATTTTTCTTTATATCTGTAATAAATCACGAGGCCATTTTTGTTTTAATCTTCTGTAGATGTTTTCTTCAAGAAGTTGATGTATACTTGGATTTGGATGGTCTTCGAGTTTGGTATGGTATTTTTCTGCTCGTCTACCATCATATGAAGAGTTTCAGATTGGAATCTCTGGATGATATTGATGTTTGACATGCTCGAACATCCCTATAATTCCAGGCCATAAGTCCATATGGGCTTGATGATTGCTTTATATATTTTCGAATAATTCTTCCAATTAATCAACACATTTTCTTTACTTTGATGTCCATTTCTTTTCGTTTCTTACCAATGTGTATCTTCCATGTTAATCTACTGTCCAGATGTAGTCCCAAGTATCTAGTTTCTGTTGCACAGGGTATCATGGTATCATTAATATAGACTGGAGGACATAAACTGCGCCTTAAAGTAAATGTCATTTAAGAGGATTTTACTTCATTCACCTATATTCTCCACCTGTTCCGCCACTCTTGCAAAAGTAAAAGATGTGATTGTATATTTTGAGATACAGTAGCGGGGCTTTCGTCCGTTGATGTAATATTAGTATCATCAGCAAATGTTGCTGTTTTCGTATGATCTGTAACAGGTAAGTCGAAAGTAAAAAGTAAATACAGCAATGGTCCAATCACACTTCCTTGCGGAACTCCTTATGTTATCGGGCTAATGTTTGAAACCTCCTCAGCTTGTTGAACTTGAAACCAACGATTTTCCAAGTAAGATTTTAATAGATGAAAATAATGATATGGCAGATTCCTTTTAATTTTATATAACAGGCCCCTATGCCATACTTTATCGAAAGCCTGTTTGATGTCAAGGAAAACCGCCCCGCAGTACTTCTTCTTTTCCAAGCTTCTATAGATGTTATCTACAATTCAATGGCATTGTTGGATGGTTGAGTGTTGTCTTCGAAATCCAAATTGATGTGCTGGTAAAAATTTTTCTAGGAGGTTTTCATCGTTTAAACGTTTTAATAATAGCTTTTTCATTAGCTTTGATAGAAGTGGGAGCAAACTAATTGGTCAATAAGAATTTACTTCTGTTGGGGGTTTTCCAGGTTTCAAAATTAAAATTATTTTGGCAAATTTGAGCTGCATTGGCCAATGTGATAATCTGAAGATAGAGTTGTACAGCATCGTAAGAAATTTTATTCCCAATCTAGGTAGTTCATTTAATACTTTTGCTGTTATAAGGTCGTAACCAGGAGATTTCTTTTTATTTAGTTTTCTTATTTCTTGTTCAACTTCATAAGAAAAACTTTAAAACTTTCATTGCTATGTTGTATTCATTACATGTTTCTTTTACCAATGGAGTTGGAGTTCTAATTCTTCGTTTGTTTTTATTGGTAACGTGAAGTCTAGTTTTTGTTGAACAAGTTCTTTGAATTGGTTCCAGTTTGTTTTTTTTTTTACTATGGAGTGTTAATTTATGCTGCTTTTTAATAACCAGATTACTAATAGTAAGCAATACTGGAGTATGGTCTGAAGTTAGTTCTAAACTTGATTGGATTTCCATGTAGTTCGACGAGACTCCATTGGTTATGAAAGAATCTCAAGTAAATCTGGTATTTTATCTGGGTCGGCAGGCCAATATGTAGGCTCACCTGTAGACACGGTGTGATAAGGTATTGGTAGCGTATTCGGTATTGCCCGATTATATTACTTTTCGGTCAATAAATATTGTCTATATGTAACAACAACAAGTGCATTTCTGTATATATAATATATATATATATATATATATATATATATATATATATTGTATATACAGCTTCCAAGTCGGAGGCTGGAGACTTCTCAAGTTGGGTTCTACTTTGAACAACTCCGGGACAAAAGGCAAAAGCAAAAACACATCTAAGTATATCTTTGTAAAATAAAATTAATCTGATTTTTCCTTATTGGCGCGTCAAAAAAATAGTAAGTCAATAGTATGGAATGTGGAATAAGCGATTAGTTTTGCATTTAATTCGGAAAATTTTGTTTTGAAAGAGGTTTTATCTAATAAAACCAATTACGGAAGATTAATACAAACTTATGTATATGAGACTGGAGAGACCTGAAACGGTCTGGGAAATACATGTACTGGTACATCAGGGGGGGGAGCACTGCCGTGATCTATAAAAATGTATTTTGTTGTAAAGAAGTAAAAGGTTCTTACTAAAAAAATAAAACCGATCAGAAAATATACACACAAACTTTTCGGTTTTTAACCCGGGGGGTCTCGGGGGTAATACTAATTGTGCATAAAAGCAAAGAGAATTTTAACATTGAATTTACGTTTAGGTATATTTCATTTAAAATTATATTATTATACAAAATATTTTTCATAGATCAGAGCGAGGGGGAAACTGTTGGGGAAATCTGGTGAACTAGTGTAAGGAAATCTGGGAAAAACCTCGTAGAAAGAAATTTAGTATGCAAAAATCTGCCTTGCGAAGCCCCTCGGATCATAGGTTTTCAAACATTGTAAACTATTGCGACCCCCAAAAATCGACTCAATTTGGGAAACCCCGTCATAGATTATTATTGGTACGCTGCAACGTGGAAAGAGGTTCTTATCTAATGGCAGGGCCTATTTTACAGTTATTAGCCGCTAGCATAAGACCTCATGGCCAGAGGGGTCCCAAAAGAGAGAACAGGAAATTCCAAATTAAAAATTAAATCCTGATAAAATAACCCAAAAAGTGGGCTTTTGATGCTATTAGTTACACTCGATTATAAGGGGCCCCAACTCAGTTAAAAATAGACTCTGTCGATGTATACGCCAGTTGCTTAGACAGAGGCGTATTGACCAAGAGTGACGCCACAAGCCTTTAATATTTTGCGCCCATTGTTGACCTTTTTTTAAATTAGAAAAATTTATACCGAAAATAAAACTTATTTTTAATGATTAGGTAATTACAACACCTAAATTTTTTTGAAAAACACCTGATAATAATATAATCATGGAAAAATCAAAACGTGCAGCTAATTTTACTGCATATTACTTCAAATTCACTATTATTTATTTACTTGTACCGATTAGATTTTATACGTACGTGTCCATATAAGCAAAACCTAGTACCTACGCACCCTATACTACGCAAGGTATTTCTGAACTTCGTTTAACCTTCGGGTGGGCACGTGGGGTCTTTTAGGACCCCTGGGTGTTATTTTTGCACATTAAAGATATTTCACGCCGAAATTTTAGGACATGTCTTTTAAATATTTAACTAACATAATTAGTCTATAAACGTTGAGCTAAGACCAGTACAGACATAGAAAAAAATTTTCAAAGTTAAAACACCTTCGGATGGGCACAAGGGGTCTTTTAAAACCCCAGAAATAATTTTTCTTATTAGTGGTTTGTAAAATAGCTGATTTGTGGCCTAATTAATTTATTTAGTTTTAATAAGGTTCTAATACATTAATTCTTTACTAAATTGCTAATATTGACAAATTTTCTGTACTCTATTTGCATCATAATATGCCGTAGAATTCATGGGGTCTTTAAAGACCCCAAGTGCCCATCCGTGTAACCTTTTTAACGTGCCCACCAGAAGGTTAAACGGTCAATACTCACCGTAGTTTAAACTTCGTTCACAAAAGTTACCAACAATTGAAAACCACACAAATCAATATGAACTGAGTTTAAACTCTGATCTTAGTTTAAACCACAATTGAAAAACCGGCCCTTAAGGTTTTAAATATTTAGGTTTTGTCCAGGTAGATTTTGAATTTAACACACTGTGCACCGGTGGCAATTCAGTAATCGGACTGCTAACTCTCTTTTATTACTTCCCATGCCCTGCCATAAAATAAAAAAATAAAAAATACTTTAAAATTTTTTATTTTATTTTTTAAGTTCATAAAATCGCAATTAGATATATTGAAACGATTTATCATCATTATTGACGATCAGAAGACAAAGAGTCATTAAAATAAAAGCAGAAACATTGTATAGTATTGATTGCTTTACCTATCGTATTTGACAAGTAATTTAAGAAGTAATTTCCAACAGTAATTTTTCTGACACACATAGAAACAAACCCTCGCTCACGTCGGCAACATACAAGACTGCAGTTCTGAAACTGTCGTCTAAATAAAGTTCCAAAATTTACTATAATTGCCAGTTTGGTGAGTACTGCTGAAAATAATACCTAGGGGTTTCGTCGAATCACCCCAAATCTGACTCTCCCACAAAACTGCGTGATCGAAAATTCAAATTAACGTTTGGTGGCCTGGGGCTTAGATGTCGAGAACACGGACCACGTATCTTGATAAAATTTTCACGTTTTTGTCTCCCCAACCTCTACAACTAAACCTTTTACTGGTAGACGTAAAAGAAGTTTGCTACAGATTCCATTTTGCCAATAAATATAAAATTGTTTTTATTAAAAATTTTAAAACCAAATTAATAGGTTCTAAAACAAATAGCTTATGTAAAGAAAATAAAAATTTTAATGAGAGTTTAATAACAAAATAAAAAAGTAATTATGTTTCAAAATTGCTGCGAGTTAATTATTCTAGATTAATGTTGCTTTAGTTTCCACTAAAATAATAAAATTTTGTTTATTTTAGATAAGGTTTTTATAATTAATTAGTTACTGCGGGGTTATAATAATAATTTGAAAATTATTTATAGTAGTGAAAATATCTGCTTGAAATAATCCTGTTCAATAGGTAAATAACATGAAATATTTACGAATTTAAATATAATAATCATAGGAATAATCAATATAAGTTAAATTCACATCAAGAAAACTACCGAAAAGCTTGATAACTTAATAATCCTCATTAGATAGGCAAAAAATTAAGTAAATAACTTAAGTTTGTTGAAACTATTTTAAAAATAACGTAAATTAATAATAATTATTCAAATATTAATTTAGAATTCACTTTTATTTAAACTTGGCAGTTACATTAAATAATTCATTAATAATCATTAAATAATTATAATTTTCTAAAATTTATTATAATTATTGTTGGTAATTCTGATTAGATTGGATGAAAGATTGGATCCAGGCTCTAATTTGTGAAAATTTTTTCACACATTTTCTCTTTTATTAGGTATTAAATTAAATATCAACAAACTAAGTAAAAATAATGAAAGCCCAGCAGAGTGGTACTGTGGAGAACGTAAGCGACTACGAAGATGTAGTCGCGGGTTCGAATTCCGCATCAGCCTCTGTTGGGTGAGCGTAATAACCATAGCTGTTAAAAACGCTTAATATAATATTAAAAATAATGAAACTAATTAATTCGTAAGCTCTTTACACCTTCTTCTATTTTGCACTTTATTTAATTTTATTATTAATTAGTTTTAAATTAAATTAAATAAAAAAAGTTATTAATTAGTTTTAATCAAAATTGGTAAAAACAATTCACGATCTGTAAAATCAGTAAAATATAGATTCTGTGGTGGGTAGGAAAAAGAGTATAAGTCGAAAATCTGCTCCCAACCGTTAACGTCAATTATAAAATAAGTATAAATAATGCAGAGTTGTCATTTGAATGACATAATTAGACCACATCTAATTGAACTTTTATTAATTGGTCGATCTTGCATCTGGCAGTAAGCATTCAAACCTCTTTTTCACAGATTTCAAATTTTGACTTATACTCTTTTTCCTACCCACCACAGGATTTAGAGTATTGATTTCCTAAGTAATATAACAAATAAAACGTAGGTTTGCATTATTTAAGCAAAAATAAACTTTAGTTTAAAAATTAATTGGCCTTATAGTTCTGGGGTGATTGATTAAAAAAGTAAATAGATTAAGAGCGAATCAAGTGCTAACTTTTTATCTCATTATTTGTGTCATATTCTACCTGCTGGCATCAGGTACTTAATACTTACCTGTATTTGTATTTTATCAATTTATTGTATGAGACTGTAGAATTAAACCTGGGTAGTTCTTAAATAATGTTAATTAATTAGTAAATTACTATAAAGTACAGACTAAATACCACTTATCTACTTGAAATTTCTTATTTTAAGTTAATTTCATTTAGAATTTAAATTAAAAATCAAAATATAAATTAGATTATGTTTATTGTTGAGGTAACCGTTTATTAAGTGGATGTCCTTCTATCATAGTAAGAATTTTTCTGGTAAACACAATTTTGGAGGAAAGGGAATTATTGAGGATTATTTCATACCCCTCACACCTCTCGTTGCAAAACTGATGGTTTTGGTACTTGTTTTGAAGTTGTAAGCATGTTTTCGTAAAACTTTGAACAAGCCGTTAAAATTAACATATGATTTCTATTGGCTTGTTAGTATTAGCAGATAATTTAATGTTAAATTTAACAGCCTGTTAAAAGTTTTATAAAACCGAGCATCACTTTTTCACAACCAATACATCCAATGTATTTACCCAAGAGCCAAAAAGGCCATGGCCGGGGTGGAAGGCTTCGAGGGGCGGTGCAAGCCGTTTCTCGCGCTCAGCTTGGAGTGCATTTTATAAACGTGACCTACCTTGAGAGAACAAATAAAAATTAATTTTTGTTTTTTTTAATTAATTTATGAGGCGGCAAACCTTTTTGGCCCAGGGCGCCAAATTTTAAAATACGTCACTGAATACATCTAAATGTTAAGGATGTTCGCACCGGGAGTTCTACACTTCTTCAGCTTTCAAATAATTATATATAATTTCTACTCCCAGAACACTGGTAATTGAAGTGTTCAAAGGGAAAATTATTATTATAAAACATAAAATACACATAACAATTAAATAAAGCTCAGACTAAGTTGAAGACGTAAGCACTGATAAATAAATTAACTCATCCCAAAGAGAGATTTTTGCTTGGGGAGTTAATTTAAAATAACAGAATAATTCAAGCCGGTGGAAGTAAAACAGTATCCAGTAAGACATAATATGACTTTAAGAACAGTTTTTTTAGTCTGGTGTATCGATCTCAGTGGCAGCTGTTACGGAGAAAGCGGTCGGACACTACTCTTCAAGCATGGAATATGAAAATTAATCAGCTGATATTTCAACGTCAGTTTAAACTGAGATTACTCTAAATAAGGTTTAAACTTCTGTATTATACGTTTAGCAATATTTTTAAATAATTTAATATACTTATACTTTTGAAGCAATTGCAAAAACAATTGAACCACAATTACTGATGTTTTTGGAGGCGCTCCACACCCCCATACCTCCCAGTCTTAGACACAGAAAGTTTGTGTACATGTTCTGTATTAGGTTCTTATTAAATAAGAATTATTATTAATGGTTAGCAGCAGTATACATCGAAAGATCTGAGGATTATATACTGTCGTGTTAACAAATCATATTTGGAAGGTTTTTTGATAGTTGAATAATTTTTGGTTTATGTAAAGTAATTTTTTTAATTCGAATTTTGATTTGATGTTTTAAAATTTGTAAATACGAGAATTGATTATTTTTATGTTTGAAATTAGGATTGTAAATAATTTATTGTTAATTTGCAAATTTTTGAATTTGGTAGAACAATTTGTGTTGGTACGAAAAGACGTCGAGGTATTCGCCCTTCGAGCCGTGTCCGTGGAGGCGAGCGGACGTATTTTTGTGAAGATCCGAAGATTGGTCGGAGATTAATTTGAGATAATTTGAAAATAAAATTGAGATTTAAAGTAAAAGTGAATTTATTTGTTTTATTTAATTGGGAAATTGTCCCAAAATTGAGACAAGATTGGATATTTTTGCGAGATTTGAATTTGGAAAATGTGGATCCGTTAATTGGAAATTAGTAATTAATTATTGAAAATTTTAATTTAAAAAAAATTTAATTCGTTGGATTGGTAAGCCAAAGTAAAATTTGTACGAGGCAAGCACCTGCGGTGATAAGCCGTGTGCCTGCGTTTATCGTTACATTTTATAAGTTAAAAATTTATTTAAGAGTTAAATTAAATTTGAATTGGAGTTATTTTATGGTTGAATATTTTATTAGAAATTTGAAGAAATTATTTTTGAAAAATTGGATTAGCACCTTATGCAAAAGGTACAAATGAACCCACTACTGAAAGGTTAAGAGGTTAAGAGGTTAAGCACCGACTTGTTAAGCTAGCTGGCAACTTAAGGTAGAAAAGGAAGTCAGGGAAAAATTTTCTGGCGTTCCACTATATTACAGATAGCAAGCACAGCATATAAATCTAAAGTCAAAATGGTGTCAAATTAATCGTTGATCGATGTACTCCTGTAACCAGCCAAAAGTACTGATTCTAGAATATCTGTAGAAGTTCCAGATATGTCTTAAACATCTCCGCTTTTTTCATCTCTTCTTTTCTGAATTGATCAATCCGTTTTCATTAGATTACTAATGCCCGGTTTCAGCAACATTAACTTTAACCTGTGTTAGTTAACACGTGTTAAAGATAATCAGTTGTTAAATTTTGAATGGGTTGCAGCAACGTTTTATAATCTATAATTAGTTAATCTCCGATTATGTTATGGTGGTACTCCTGAAACGAAAGCCACGCCCAGTTTATATTGTAAAAATTATCATAAAGTGAGGTTCAAACAGTTGTTATAGTGTTTTAATCCACTGTCCTTAATAAATATTATAATTTTCAATATTTTGGTAAAAAAATTTTAAATGCTCCCTCCCCCAAATATTATAAATGAGACCGTCCCTGAATTAAATATGGTAAATATTAAATTACGATTGTTAAGCAATAAAATAATAATATGTTAATTAGGAAATAAATAAATTTTCCCTCGATTAAAGAATTTTGAAAAATTACTGCGTATCAATGCAGTATATTATGTATTTGTATTTGAATTGCGTTGCTTGTTTTGGTCGATTG
Organism: Cantharis nigra; assembly: GCA_958510845.1. Taxonomy (NCBI): domain Eukaryota; kingdom Metazoa; phylum Arthropoda; class Insecta; order Coleoptera; family Cantharidae; genus Cantharis; species Cantharis nigra. Next base: position 42,097,666 of record OY294030.1, on the reverse strand, counting down.
GAATCTAAATTTCTGATTTTTCTATCACAGTAAAAACGTTTTCTTTGAATCAAAAAAACTATTTTTTTATAAAAATATTTATTTTTAATAATAAACAAAATATTTTATTTAAATTAAACAAAATTTATTTGCCTCAAAAAAATTCAAATAAATTATTTTATTTAAATTAAACCAAATTTATTTGCTTTAAAACAAATAATTCAAACACAGTAGTTTTTTTTTACTTTTACTGTGGTCAATCACATCATTGAAGTTGTTATTTTTGAAAATTATCTCATTGATTAGGTGATTATGTCACTTTAATCACTGGTCAACCAGTAATTAAATATTTTGGGTATTTAACCTGTGTTAAGCGCAAATTAACGTTGCTGTAACCCAAAAACGTCTTAACTACAGATTAAATCTATGATTACACTAATCATAGATTAGACTTAACCTGTGTTAAAAATGATATTGCTGTAATTCAAATCTGACTTAATCTATGGTTAAATATTTAATCTCAGATTAAATTCCTAAATTAACGTTGCTGAAACCGGGCATAAGCAAGATATTCGGTATAGATCGTCCTTAATGATTAGCAGGCAAGATTTATTGAAGAAATATTTTTTAATACTCGTAAATCGCAGTATCATCTGTATATAGGGCTATGTTTGCATTCCAAGATCACTGATTACAATTCAACAATATTTATTCTGTTTTGTGCCGAAACTGAATTATAGCAAACAATTGTTTCGAAACTCTCAACGGAAACGAATTGCTTTAATGCCAACATACTATTTCTTTTCTAGTTTTGTGGTTTTCCCACTACAAATTTGATGGTTTACATTAAATTTACATAGTTAATCCTTTTTTTGCTGTTAATGATGAGTTTCACATAAATAATTTATAATTTAAGCTCAGATTAAAATTAAAACAACGATTTAATTGCGTTGTGATATTGTTTGATACACTAATGTAGTAAATCGTGGATTGAATTTTAAATTTCCTTTATGAAACCCAATATACATAAGTGAATTTAATATTTAAATGTGTTGCTATCCACATTTTTCTGTCTTAATTATAATTATATATACTTAAAGTAACAACTATGTATGTTATTAGGTTATTACCATATATACTACACTATAAAAATTATTTGAATAATACAATCATTTCAAATTTAGAATAGAACTGAATGGCTTCTGTTAGTAAATTTTCAGGATTAGGAATTTAATTGAAAATCATAATATAAAATATAATTTTATAATTTTTTCCAGTAAACATATAATATTAATGTATGTAGGTATTACATTAAACTTACAAATGTGGTTCCCCTACCTAGGTTAGGGGCTCTCTGGTGTATCGAAAATGTTTCACTTTCTCTTTTCGAGCTTTGCAATCGGAAAACAAAAATTTGCTTTATTGTAACTTGTAAGGGTTAACTCGTTAAGTTAAACTCGAATTAAGTTAATTCAAAATAATAGGATCACAATCATATTAATTTTGTACGTTTAACGCACTGCTTCAGAAGCCAACAGTGTATATCGAAGATTTTTTCTAATTTGAAGTAATCTACTATAATTCTTCAAAGTTTCGGTTTTGTCACTTTCTTGTTATTACGTGAAGGTGTTAGAATTATGGCAAATTAACTATTTGACCCTGTATTGATCTCCAAGCAAGACACGCCTGCAAAACCGCCTACCAAATACCACGCCCGTTTTCCTTGCACATGCTTACATAAAATCTTCGATCTTCAAAGTTGAGAGTTCACCTAAAGGTCACAAAAGCTGATAAAGGGCTTTGGAATACTAGCATTAAAGTTTGAAGTAAAGCTAGGCTTATAAAGTTAAAAATATCGCACAAACTTACTTTAACTGTACACGGCTATTCATATTCGCTTTTTCTTTTTTATCCTTAAATTTATAATCAAAATCCTTTGCGAAGAACCAATTATCATACAAATATTATTCCAAGGTTCTTCAAGAGAAATGGAGACGTTCCAGAAACGCTTTCACTGATCGATTAGCGGTTTCGGCATAGGCTTGATATCGTCAGATGAGTATATACTATAGTTGATAGTTTCCTGGCAGGCAGGTTGTTCAACCCCCACGTAAAATATATTTTATCAAGTTTATCAGGAGTTAGGCACGTAACAACATGCAAATTCAGATTGAATATTAAGTTACAATATTGCACACCAATAAAACATTATCTATTACTAATACAATACCGGAATAATAAATTTTCGCATAAACGAGGTTTCGTTTTGCACAATATAATAATTAGCTTATATAAACGCCAATTTTAAAAAGGGTAAGTACCCACTTATACTTTGCTCATGAAAGGTTGTATGGGGGTTATCAGGTTTTCTACTTCGTATGTCGTAGCAAAGTGTATGCAAGATGTTGAGATAACGCACGTTATGTCGTGCAGCATACAATTTCTTACAGCTTAAGTTCAATGGCATGTCTTGGACAAATCATTCAAAACTGAGCAAAAATGTATTTTACGATTATCAGGAAAATGGCACTAAACACTAAAGTGCAAGTAGAATTGGCAGACACCTAACCATCATGGAATAAATCCATTTGTAATTTGCATTACGTGAAATTGATGTATAATTAAGCATTACAGACAGCATTAATCTTGCCCGAATTACAATTTCATAATTAATTATGTATATTGTCAATGTCAACACATTACAGATGCTATTGTTTCCAGATACTGTGTGCTAAATCTTGCTCCATGCAACATTTTCATAATAATATTTCTAAACAACCTAATGGAAATGCAAATGCAACAAACATATTGTAATTAAACAAAATATATCGTGTTTACAACATTAAGTAACCAATTATTATCACTATAGCATGGTTGCAGTGCTAAACAATTCTAAACGTTATCGTAAGAAATACAAACAATAAGATTTTTACTTTTACTTTCGGTGTTCACTTTCACCACCATTACAATAAATTGAAACGAAGATTCAATAACAATAAATTATTATCATAATACTTTCCCTCCTCTGTTTCAATACACCTTTTTTGAGTGACAATATAATAGATAATCATTAACAACCTTGACATCCAGCAACTCACTATGACTAAGGTATTAACTATAAGATTGTTGATAGGTTGCTTTCAGTAATAAATAAAAAATAATAATTACTACCGAATAATTGTTTGTCGGTATTACTACTACTACTTGGACATGTAAAAAAATTACCTGTATATCATATACATATACTGTAACAATAACCCGATAAAATCAATACCATATTTTATTTTAATATAATTTTCAAACAAATCAATATATGTGCCAGAGCAGCACGCTTTCAAATTAAATTATTTTTTATGCTGGAAAATTTTATTTCCCAATTTGAAAGCTTACCCAACTCCAAAATATTATTTTTCTTGAAATGTTCGAAAATTATATTAAAAAACAATATAATACTCTCTGATGCTGATTAAAGTGTATTCATAAAAAAAAAAAAATTACGAACTCTTTTTAATTTAGAAAAAATATTATTATTTGTAATTGTAATCTTTTTTAATTGCAATCTAGAGAGGATTTCCCAAAATGTTTTTCACAAGAAGTTTTGAAACTTTTATTTAAAAGGCACATAAAAACGTTTTCAATTAAATTTAATGGTTTACGATATTTCTCTTCTGTTAACGCGTCGTTTATTTCATAGTTTGAGTTTCCATTCAAAATTGTGAATGTGGAGAAAAGTTTCTTAGCTTGAAAATTTATATTAAACGACCGACACAGATATTTCAAAGTGGAGCATATTAATTGGTCAGTATCTAAAATTATAGCAATGCTAGTGGCCAACTTTTAAATTAAAATTTAATTTTTTAGTTTTTTTAAATTTTTCTGTTATTTCGAAAAAAAAAATTGTTATAAACGAATATAAAGAAGGACCAAACGAGGTAGGTACACGATTTAGATTATTTCCTATCCAAAGTTTAAGGTGGGGGGGCTGGCGAAATGTACCTCAATCAGCGCTCTTGGGGCTGAGTATAAAAGTTAGCTGACAAAGGATCTAAAGTTGTTGCACAATTGTTTATAAATAGCGATTTTTGTAAACAATGAGATAATTCTTGATTTGCATTCCTATATAAGTAAAAATTGCAATTTGAATTCGGTAAATAATATTTTCTTGATTTTGGCTATCAAACCTGTAGCATTTTTCTTTTCTCAATCATTGCATTTTTATTGACCATAATTTAAAAGATAGTACAATCGCGTTGGTCAGCTAAATTTATTTTGCTGGCAATAGTTAGGCCCTAGTTCTGATACAAGTGGTATTTCCTGAACAGAATATCAAATAAGAGAAGTTTGATATTCCCAGAGACTCATGTGATACTAGCACACGTAATGGAGAGTATCGAATTTGTCCATTTCTAGAGTTAAGGATTTTTACATATTTGCATGTTCGAACATTTGATTGATTTACTTTCTCTGCGAGAATAACTTTATGGATCATGTGGATACTTCACAATTAGTACCTACAGTACTTTCATTATTTTAGTTTGTTAAATCAAAAATTTGAAGCACAATTAGTATTGGAACCACGGAAAAATACGATCTGATTTTGATTTCGTTTTCTTCTTTTTTGCTTTTTGCCTTTCGTAAATGTAAACCCTAGTCTATTCGTTGCTAACATTTACAAACATTAAAAAGACCAGTGTCCGCTGTAACGGTTCAGAATTGGGTTACGATATTTTACTTTGTTTATTGTTGGTGGATTTCTGAAAATATAAAATTATGTTGGAGGCCCTGTTTTCGGATATTTTATCAAGAGACATTTTTCGTCGTAAAAGATTGGCAAGTTGAAAAATTTTTAGTTTTATCTTTTTAAAAAGAGATTTTTGAATTAGCCAAGTGCATCGAAAGTGGGTTTGTGTTTTTTGTAGCCCTTCCGATTATTGGGATTCATTCGTTGCACTTAGCATTGAAGATATTTAATCTTATCTCCTTTGGAGGATTTAATATTCATATTTCTTTTTTTTAAAAGTGAAGAGTGTTTTGGTGTACTCATCGAAGTTGAGTAAGTTCTTTTACTTTTTGTTTTGAAACTTCGTAGGATACACTTAATTTTGACGATGTGATCTGTGTTTTGGAGCTAACTGGAGATCTCGTATTCCTTCCGAATTTCCAAATATTATTTTTAAATAATTTACAGAGGTTTTGTTTAATTTATAGGAACCGTTATCGAGTATTGCTTGTGATAGTAATATCGTAGCTCGCAAATTTTCAACGTTAGATTATTTTCCAACTTTAAATATTTTTAACATTTAATATTCTAATTAAATTTATTTAATTATTTTGGTTTGACAATTAGCGTATAGTTGCTCGTTCTTAGTTATGTTTCTCCTAAGGATAATAATTGGGACGAGTAGCTGCGACTTTTTGTAATTATTTGTCGGTTGGATCACAACGCAATTTGGCGCTATCTTATTATTCAGTAAGTCACGTTATCCAATTCGGGTGTATTTTCTTGTACCAATTTCGTTTTTGTTTGAGTTTAATTACGCTATCGTTCGTGGTTTAGGTAGTAGCACGCTTTGGGAGGTTGATTTTTAACCACGTGGCGCCTAGGGCAAAACTTTCAACCCTCCCAATTATTTTTTTACCAGTTTTAAACTCACCAACCACCTTTTATATTTAGTAGCTAGCCAGGGCATTGCCAATCATACCCTGAGATTGGGATTATCTCATCAATCCTTTCGCTCAATTTTGAGCGTGGCAATTGGTACTCAAACTCAAAAAAAAGGAAGAGTGAAAGTTAAATCCTCCAAAGGAGATAAGATTAAATATCTTCAATGCTAAGTGCAACGAATGAATCCCAATAATCGGAAGGGCTACAAAAAACACAAACCCACTTTCGATGCACTTGGCTAATTCAAAAATCTCTTTTTAAAAAGATAAAACTAAAAATTTTTCAACTTGCCAATCTTTTACGACGAAAAATGTCTCTTGATAAAATATCCGAAAACAGGGCCTCCAACATAATTTTATATTTTCAGAAATCCACCAACAATAAACAAAGTAAAATATCGTAACCCAATTCTGAACCGTTACACTCTCCCCTTACTCCGAATGAAGTAAATTTCACGGAAATTTACTGACTCAAAACCTATAAATCAAAGTTAACAATGCCGATAAAAAAAAATAAAACTTAAGCTTCCATAAGCTTTCAGTTAACAAAAAATATCTTCATAAAGGTAAAATGAAAAATGAATAAGATAGTCGTATCCAAGTTTAAGAAGTGAAGCTTCAAAAACCATGAGTTCCGCCCAACAGTCCCTACCAACCTCCCAAATTAATACACCACAATTTTAACGAAAATTCAACAAAATTAACAACATAGAAACAAAAGAAGTTACTCCTTTGAATGGAGTTTTAGATCTTGGACATGCCTTATCGTCTTCTCGAGGTAATGATAATATACTCAAGCGCCTTTGAACATGAAGAAGTCGTGTTTTTATTCTAGCTTGTTCGTTGTCTCGGTTGGACTTATCGAAATCCTCAATATGGCCACCCAGTTCTAACAACTTTGCCGATATACAGTGTAACTCTTTATCTATATCAACAGAAGTATCGCCACTAATCATGGGTAGAGTTTGTCTAAGTGCCTCTCTCAACAACTTCCGCTTTTCTGCGACTGTATCACCCAAGCTAATGCCTCTCCACCTAAGCTCATATGAAAGCTCATCGCTTAACAAACGGTTAACGTCCATAATGAACGCAATCGAAATGTAAAATTGAAATAACAAAACTCCCCCCCTCACTAAAGATCTAAAACTCCATTCAAAGGAGTAACTTCTTTTGTTTCTATGTTGTTAATTTTGTTGAATTTTCGTCAAAATTAAGTGTATCCTACGAAGTTTCAAAACAAAAAGTAAAAGAACTTACTCAACTTCGATGAGTACACCAAAACACTCTTCACTTTTAAAAAAAAGAAATATGAATATTAAATCCTCCAAAGGAGATAAGATTAAATATCTTCAATGCTAAGTGCAACGAATGAATCCCAATAATCGGAAGGGCTACAAAAAACACAAACCCACTTTCGATGCACTTGGCTAATTCAAAAATCTCTTTTTAAAAAGATAAAACTTCTGTTTCTTCACTTCTTTCATTTTTTCATTTTTTTATTAAAAAATTTTTTCCTTGTTACATTTATTTCAGCTAATTCCATTCTTGCTCACTAAGAATAGTTTTCCTATCATCCTTCATTTTTCCAAATGTTCTTTCATTTCATGTCCAAATTTTGTTTCCTACTTGCATACAGCTCGTCAGAGGAGAGGAAATTCTGGAATATTCTTGAAAATTTTTTGACTGATCAAAAGATAGATACTTTTTTCACAATACTTATCCAACAAGTAAAGCGAAGTTACCGCCAGAAGCAAAATCTTCTACATAAAATATATTGTCTTGTTCCGAAATCCCCATTTGATTTTGGATTTTTGGTTTTATGTTAATTTACCAAGCTTTGGTTTTTATAAATTGTGAATAATTTTGAATTTGTAAATATTTTTTAATCTTATCGCTATCCCACCATTCAAGTTGGCATTGTGAGAACGGTAAGGGGGACTTTTGGCGACAGATGACCGCCCGCAGTGGTCGTAGAAAAAGTTGTTTTCCTCAATTTTGCGATAATTTTTGAGATGTAGATTTGAGATTTTTTATATTTTAGCGAAAATCAAGTTTGATTTCACGTAATTTGTCCTAAATTTGGATATAAATTTGAAGTTCAGGATGATCAATTGATTTGAATTGGAGTTTTTGGGAATTGAAATTGATTTGGATAAAAATCTGAATCTCAACGTTACATGGATTGAATGAAAAATTTATTGAAACCAAAATTTTATGTTAATTTTAAATAAAAAAAAAAAACATTGAGAAAGTGGATGAAAATTGTAAATATTTTGAGATTTCAACGTTCTTAATTGCATTTAATACTTGAAGTTCGGATAGTTCCAACTGGACTGTCTATATTTTTTAAAGATTGCATTTTCTCGGAAAAATCGTCTGGAAAAATTTGGAATCTGGGAAATACATCTCAATATATGCGATGATGTAGCCATCGCATGAACCGCAAAGTTTTACTGTTTTACTTAAAGATTGCATTTTCCCGGAAAAATCGTCTGGAAAAATTTGGAATCCGGGAAATAATCTCAATATATGCGATGATGTAGCCATCGCATGAACCGCAAAGTTTTACTGTTTTATTGTTGATTTTGAGTTTACTTGGAAGAAATTTTTCCGCAGAACTACGAAGTCTCAGAAAATGTTAAGAAATTTAAAGAGATCATAGGAAACCCTAACCTCCTCAGATGAAACATCCACGAGTCGCTCTTGATGTATCTTCACATCTTGTTTTTGTTTATACATAATTTTAATATTAATATCATGATTTTCTAATTGAAAGCTCTTAAATTTATTTAAATAATCTTGATTTTAGCAGCAATGATCAATGAGTTTCTAAATTGAATTCCAACCAAACAGAAAGAGGTTCTGCAATTTAAAAAAAGTGCGATCCATAAATTCAAGCTCTAAATTGGGATGGGACAACTCGGCGCCTTCAACTTGGCGCAGTCGCCGCACAACCACTGTCCATTTACGTAAACAAGTTACGTGTGCACTCAAAATTCTCCGATAGATTTTGGTGTTAATTTAGTAAATTCTGTAATTTTTGTCGAGATTATATTTGTATTGTACAAATTAAGTTATTTAAAATTTTGTAAATATTTTGAATTTTTGATTTTCCCTCTGAATAGTTGACGTTACAGCAGCTACCTGGGAAACCAAAGGCTCTTTTGTCTCCTAAATTTAATTTAGATTCTGTTTAGAGTTTGATATTATTCAAACAACAAAAATCATGATATTATTCTGTTTTGATTATTTTGATTTTGAAAATTACTCTAAAACTGATGAATTTTTAGATAAATTGGATACATTTTTGTTTATTAAAATTTTAAAAATTTTAAAGGTAAGCATATTACTTATGTGGCAATTTTGTTAAGAATAAAAATTTTCAATTTAAGAATTTGTTTAAATATAGAAATCTTAACTTGTGAGAATAAATAATATTAACAACTTCAATATAACAAGTTAAATCAAATAATATAATTAAACCGGTGTCCAAATAAAATTTAAATTAAACATCTTTTACATTTAAACCGAGAAAAGTCAATTTAAAAATGATTTCCGGTAAACTATATGTATAGAAAATTTTCTATTGCGCATGCAAAAGGGTATAAGTCTAAAATTGGCATTTTGAGATATCGCAGTTTTAAGGCTTTTACCCTCATTTAATCAATTATTGTAAATCGGCCAAACAACAACTTGCATAGCTATTGACACATATTGATAGACAATTTTATGCTGAACCGATTACAATTTTTCAAAATTAAAATTTTTATTTTAAAATTAGTTAAAACGTACAATTTATAAAAAAATGGCTGACTTATACCTTTGGACACAAAATATTTTTCCACTTGTACCATTTTGCATCAAAAATTTCACTTAATTTTCATTAATTTTTTGCAATAAAGGAATCAAATCGGTTTTTAATTACAAATTGATATTAAAATTTTGAATATATTCAAATTTTAATATATCAAAATCAACCGTGTTTGATAAAGCATAAAAACCAAAAGGTAAAATGGCTTCAGTCGAATGATTCATCTTTTTAAGATGAATACTTTCTCCTTCATATACCCAGATGCAAAATGCAGATGGTTTGACAAAAACAAGGATCGTGTTAACTTAGAGCAAGATTCGAGTTTCGACATTACCCATTACGGGATTTGTCTCATCAGTTGCACATTGCCAACAACGATACCGAGCATTATCAAAACACCAACCTACAATAGCATTGCTCATATAACTTGAAGAAGCGCATATCACGTCTGGCGTGTTAATAGTTTATTTATAAAAAGTTTTAAATAAGTAAAAAAAAATTAAACGTGCAAAATGATATAAGTATTTTGCATTTCCACAACGAAACTGTTATATAATACAGTAAGGGTTTTCAAGGCAGTTTACCTCGGTGGTTTGCCATTGCCCGCCGAAGAAGAACAGTCAGAATAAAGTTCTTGCTCTATATTATATAATATATAGTACTTATGTCAAAAGGTTATAAGTCAACTTATACCCCTTTGCACAAAATATTTGTTTAAATTTTGAACTTATACCGAATTTCACAAACAAATTTTGACCGGTTAAAAATCCGATTAGACCAATATCGTTTTACACACATGTGCAGAATCATAAAAGCAGTCTACTTATGCATTTAACTCAATTTGCCCAAAAATGGACTTATACCCTTTTACGCGCATGCCGGAACTGTTCGAAGAAATGCTCTTTTTCCCACCCTACTTTTGGATTATGTATTTATCCAACTTTTCCGCTCCCTAGCATTTTAATTAATACTTTACGCCACTTTCCTAGCTGGACAGTGAAAGGAAAAATATTCATCCACTAGCAATAATAATTAATAAGTGTTGCAAAAAAAGTCAGTTTAAGTGCATCCTATTTGGTTTATATTAAACCTCTACCTACAATATTTATGACACCTTCCTAGACTTACCTATATAAATTTAAATAATATTGAATTCTAGTAAGTACTTGGAAAATATATTATTCTTCGATCATATAATTTTGTGCCAATATAATAATATGTTGTTTATAAAGTACCGGCAGCTACACTCTATGATTAATACAATTTGATGAGCTCACTTGAAAACCTGGAATTGGCAAACAAACACTCAAAGTTCAAATAATGCAAGAAATTATTCTTATTTGTTATAATTTTATTTTTTGCATAATATTGATATGTATTACATAAAATTCAAATTTTCAAAACAACATATATATAACAACGTCCAAATCGATTTCTAATCTCAAAAATCTTTAATTATAATAAATTGTCATCCATTCAAATTACCACTTTCCAAATAATTAATTCTCTCCAAAATTTAGGGCAACTTTCAATCCAAAATAATTAAAATATTATTAACTCAAAACATAATCAATTTTGTTGTCCAAAATACAAATTTCAATTAAGCCCAAAGAGACAAAAGTTTGCTCAGCTACTAATTTGAGGTAAAATCAAAATTGGAATAAGTGCAAATGAAAATTTTTAGTCTAAAATGGCTATCAGGAATCATTGAGAAAGAAAATTATACTTTTAGAAAATCGTGTAAAAGAACGTTTCAATGGAAACACATCTACCCAAATCACCATCTTAATGTTCTTTGTTAGAGAATTAAGTGAAGAAGTAGGACTTTTATGCTGTACAAAGCAGTAACTCTTTTATATTATGTGAAATAAATTTTATAAAATAAGAATTCTGTTATTTTTTGTACTGCAAATCGAAGAAAATATGAAATTTCAGTTTCAGCCGAAAAATTCAGTTCTTCTTTATTACATTTGTATTGGACCAACGTTTGTTATGCAAGTGGTTTCGTATTTTCAACAACATCAGATATAGCATTAGGCATTACAAAGCCATTTATGACATACTATAAATCAAAATAAAAGCCTACCATGTCGACAATAAAAACCGCATATTTGGAGAAAATTCAGCAAAAAAAAAACTTGATAAAAACTGGTAATCTAAGTAATATTTAAAATTTTCCGTCATAGCTTAAAGTGATTTACCCAAATAATGTCAGCATTGGTTTGAAATTTTTTCGTAGTGGGAGTATTACAAGTTGGTATTATCGATTTACTATTAAATATAACAAAAAAATTAATATGATATTACCTTGGCCTAATCCAAGCATAGATGATGTAAATAAAGTCTTAAGCTTTTTCCGGCAATCGATGCCGAGCCGATGAGGTAAATCCGTTACATTTTCTAATTAAAATTAATTACTTGCCGATATACCGAAGGTATTCATACAAATTAAAAATAAATAATTAATAATGTTCACCCTTGATCATAATTCATTAAAAAAATGTTAATTCGGCATCACAACAATTTTATAGTTTTATTATTATGAAAGCTGCTTTACAATCTTAATTCCTATGCGAAAACCAAACTACAATTATTTTTCGTAATTAATTTATACCAATAAAAATTGTCTTCTTTATTCATATTGCATAATTAATGAAAGTTTATGTCAATATTGATTGTAGTATGTGTTAACATTGCATATAGATATCAAGTATTTGAATTTCACTTTTAAGGTAGCACACAAATTAAATAATTCCAATTTGTAAATTAAAATAAAAATTTAAATCTGTTTAGTAAAATTATTCTATATATTTGAAACTTTGTTTAATTTGTACCAAACAAAATTAAGCCTTAACTGCAAAAAATATTCTGTACTCAGATGAGAGGTTGGCAGAAATTTTTATATTAGAAACTGGATATGAAAATTTAAATTGACAATGCTTTTAAGTATGGAAACCAAAGTCACGAAAGCTTTTTGTTTATAGTATATTGTTGTCATATTTCAAATAAAATTAGATAGGTAAAATGCGCTTACCTTCCAAATGCATTAAGAACTTTATTCAATAGTTATTTTTAACTTTTAAAATATAAAGTGGTGGATTATTTTATTTCGTCATTGAGTACAATCTTAAACGTTCATTAAATAAAATATTTTTTCGAAACCATATTGCGTTAGTCAACCCTAACATTTATAAAGAGCATTGAGAAATAATTGATGCGCATCCCTTTTTCTTATTAATGCATTTTTTAGTATTTAACCTTTTTGGAAAACTAAATTAATAATATGTTACATGGGTGTACATCAGATAATGTTTTTTAAACTAAATAAATTTTTAAATTTACCGAAACAAATACAAGGTTATTTATTACTTGCAATACCCAATTGAGTAAATGAGTAAATTTGTTCTTAATTTTTACTATGCAAATTTAAGCTACTTACAAAATTAAAATTTTGTTCTACTTGCTCTCCAAGAATCCTATAAATAATTCTAATCGAATTCAAGAATTGATCATAAAATCGTGATTTGGGATTTAGGTACGAACTTAATTTAAATAAGATCGTACTTAGCGGTGTAATGTAATTTATAAATGCAATTTCAAAAGAAATCGACCTCAAAGATGAAATAATATCCAATCAAATGTAAAAATTCTTAACAGCCTGAAATTATTTGTAATCAGGGCCGGATTAACCAATAGGCAAACTAGGCAACTGCCTAGGGGCGCCGAGTAGGAAAGGAGCGCTCAAATTATTTGACCTAATAAAGAAACTGAAAAACCACTTAAAGGCTTAAGCAAATAGGTTACTCCAAATTTTTGGATTATTGAATTTTAACTGAATTTTTGTCCGTCATTTTGAATAAATGTGACGAAGTCAGCAAATCTCTTCAAAAAATAGAAACAGATTTATCAATTTATTAATTGCTGTTTCAACCAAATTCTACAATTCAGTATTAGGATACTTTCGTTCTCGAGTTCAGTATACTCGTATGACGTTTACGAAGAACGTGGCAAAGAATTGTCGAATATTTATAAATATAAAAACGAAGACAGTTTGGCAAAAGTATGCATGGTGCAGTCGGGTTTGGTGGGAAAACTGAAATGAGAATTAACACTTACTTGCAATAATTATAGACAGATTATAAGAAGAATTGAAAAAATTTGGAGTGATTTCGTTACTTCGTTTGGCTACTATCGTGTTCACAGACATACATACACACATACAGACATTTTTCAAAAATAACGGAAATGGTTTAAGGGAACCTCAAAACATAAAAATTTGATAAAAAAATGGGGAGTCAATTTTTTTTTCAATTTCAGATTACAATACTTTCCTTACTAAGGAGTTCGGAAAGTACAAAAGGGTTATTGACTATAGCAAAATTGAAAATAATTTTGGATTTTTAAATAATTTGAAAAATCTTGATGATGGCGAATTACGCAATCATTCACAAAATCTCCAAACATGGGAAGAGTTGAACTTGGAATTTTCTGAACAGTCCATTCAATTTAAATACTTGATTGAAAGTATTGAAGAATTAGTAGGAAATTTTAAATTTTATTCAAAAGAAAAAATTTATTTCAGTGTTTCCCAATTTAGTAATTGTAATAAGGTCATTTCAACTTTAAAGGGAACAAAAACATACTTAAGAAATTCAATTGTTAAAAAAGAACTGATCGAATTTTGTTTTGTCTATAAATAGTGAGTTAACCTGTTAGCTGATTTTGAAAATAATGTTGTCACAGAGTATTTGGAAACATGCAATCCCGAAAAAGAATTAAATTTTTGCAATATGTAGTTTGTCATAATAATAAAATATTATCGAATACAATGTTCTTTTAATATTTTTTATTAGTTATGAATATCAGATATCCCAAAAATCTAACTAAAGTAAAATCGACTCAGGAGTATAAAACTATCACAAAATAAGAAAATAATTTTAGAATAAATTGGTGCCTCCGCGAGATCTCATTTTAAGATAAAGGAATATGTATTTGTCGGACAAGAATTTCAAGTTAAATTTCGAAAATTTAGGAATATCGAATCTAAAGCTCAAAATTTTCTAGAAACATTTATTTGGGGGGGGGGCGCTTAAAAATTTTTGCCTAAGGGCGCATACATTAATAATCCGGCCCTGTTTGTAATTGATTCAGGACTTCCTGAACGAAAGCTAATTTTTCAAATACAATGATAAAGAAATTAAAAATATTAGTTAGGTACCTTTAGTGAAAGTTAATTTTTACTATTTTTTTTCTTAGGATTGATATTACTGCTCGTTCGTTCCTTATCTTCATTAAAATTTATTGCTCAAGTAACAAAGATACTTACATATTCCCTAGCAATAACATTGTGCGTTGCTGTAAGGAAATTAAATGTAATAAAGCAGTATAATATTCCATCGTCAAGTGAAATCGAATTTGTAAAAAATAATTTGCATTGCAGCCTACCGGCATAATTCTAACGTACAATCAAAAGTGATAATAAGATAGAGAAAAAATGTTATTAAATTGTTTGTGCCACTTAAAGTAAGCTATACGAATAATAATTTTCAAACATTTTTTTTTTTTATGAATTTTTTTGAAATTTAAAACAAAAGCACTACTACAATGGTTGCAATGTGCGCTAATAAGTTCTTTTCAAGCATCAGTACAACAACAGAAATCCTCATTGAATTTTAAAAAGGTAATTATACAGAACAAAAAGTATTTTAATTTGTATTTAATTTTGCTTATACATAACAAGAGTATGAGTAGGTTACATAAAAAATAATTTTATTAGCAGTTAAACTGATTTATATACCAGAAATTTTATGGTATGATTACACTATAACTTTTAATGACTCTAAACTAATTAAATAAGATGTTATACAGGTAAGACTCATTAGAGGTATTTTTATAATCCAAATTACATTTTAATAATTAGTACGCATAATTGGCCTGAACGTTATTGTATATGCCATTTGAATTAAATAATTTAGTTTATGTATCATTTGATTTGCTTTAATGGTTGTTTAGTTAAGCATTGAAAATTTTTATTGGCATATGAAATGGTCGTGAGTACCTGCCTGCTATTATACATACTTTACATTTATTTGCTCAAAGCTTGAGCAAATTTCAAACGTTAAATTGGACTCAAGAATACACACTCGAAAACTTGACATAATCCAAAATGTAAATTGCATTATTTATCAGGTAGTACATAACATTTAAAGTAGGTACTAACATTTATTTAAAATAACAAAGCACACAAATGTTGACTTGTTAGAGATAAACTCAGCGACACATATGATTTAACATTCTATTGCAAACATATATATTTTTTCAAAAAATGAGTAAGTAAATTGTTGAAATTATAAAATGTACTAACAGCTTTCGTACCCGATTAAACAATCATCTCCCTTTATTATACAAATAAAAGTCAACTTTTTAAAAATTCATAAAAAAATAAAAACTTTAAATGCCCATATCTCAGGTTGTAAACTTAGAATATTTCATTTGCGAGTTTTCAGCAAGATGTAAACACACCAATTAAAAAGGTCAAACTTTGCAAAATATAGTATAGATTTGCAAATGAAAAACCGTAAC
Source organism: Cantharis nigra (assembly GCA_958510845.1). Lineage (NCBI taxonomy): Eukaryota > Metazoa > Arthropoda > Insecta > Coleoptera > Cantharidae > Cantharis > Cantharis nigra. The sequence continues at coordinate 42,081,630 of OY294030.1, read as the reverse complement.
ACGAAAGCGAAAGGTGAATATTTTGTCAACATTTTGAAAGCATACTGGATTTTATGGCAGTTTAATGCTCAAATTAACCTAACAGACTTAGAAAAGCTTTTAGATCCTTTAATTTCAACATATTACATTAAACAACAGAGTAGCATCAAATTCATTAAATTCAGATATTTTTTTATAATAATGACAAAATTTACTGCAAAATGTTTTTAAATTAAAAAAGTTATAGAAAAAACTCATTAGTAAATATAATCCAGAGAGTCCAGTAAACACTCAATATAGCACAGATGTCGATATACAAACAAATTTACACTAAACAAATCAGAAATTCACCAAAAACAAAAATCAGGTTCAAAGTACTCCAAAGTAACTTCTTAGCCGCCTAAAGCTGCTGAAACAAATTTGTCTTCTTCATCTGCATAATTTTGTCATTTATTTGTACGAAATCAAATTTTTTTAAATATTTGGATGATTGAGTAATAAATTTGAAATTGAAATTTTAAAGATTTGAATTTGAATTGGAAGGTTGTAGTAAAATTCTTTTCTTTTAAAAATTTACATTCCTATTTAAAATCGAATTTTTGTTTGAAAATTAAGTTGAATTTTGATTCACAATACAGGAAGTCACATTTTCAAAAATCCATTTTTTGCAGTTTGGTATAAAGGGTTTAAGTCAGAAAACATAGTTTTGAGTAAAACGCAATTTAAATTATAATTTCCTTATACTCGCTGTGTATTTCTACATATATCTTTACATTTCTCTATCTCATGAACGAAAAGAAGTACAACTAAGTTCTTGGGTATCAATCGAAAGAACATTTAAAATGGATTTAACTCCAATAATAAAAAAAATTTGTAAATTTCTGACTTAAGCCCTTTATACCAAACTGCAAAGTATTAATACCAAAATTTTCTTCCTGAAAACCTATACCTGAACCTGACCTGAACCTGACCTGAACCTGACCTGAACCTGACCTGAACCTGACCTGAACCTGACCTGAACCTGACCTGAACCTGACCTGAACCTGACCTGAACCTGACCTGAACCTGACCTGAACCTGACCTGAACCTGACCTGAACCTGACCTGAACCTGACCTGAACCTGACCTGAACCTGACCTGAACCTGACCTGAACCTGACCTGAACCTGACCTGAACCTGACCTGAACCTGACCTGAACCTGACCTGAACCTGACCTGAACCTGACCTGAACCTGACCTGAACCTGACCTGAACCTGACCTGAACCTGACCTGAACCTGACCTGAACCTGACCTGAACCTGACCTGAACCTGACCTGAACCTGACCTGAACCTGACCTGAACCTGACCTGAACCTGACCTGAACCTGACCTGAACCTGACCTGAACCTGACCTGAACCTGACCTGAACCTGACCTGAACCTGACCTGAACCTGACCTGAACCTGACCTGAACCTGACCTGAACCTGACCTGAACCTGACCTGAACCTGACCTGAACCTGACCTGAACCTGACCTGAACCTGACCTGAACCTGACCTGAACCTGACCTGAACCTGACCTGAACCTGACCTGAACCTGACCTGAACCTGACCTGAACCTGACCTGAACCTGACCTGAACCTGACCTGAACCTGACCACGAAGGTCCCGTCCTGGACCTAACCTGAACCTAACCTGAAAAGGCCCTAGTAAGGGTGATGAACAGGCGCTTGCTGGAGTCAACCCAGAGGATAAGCGCCCTAAGGGTATGTAGAGCGAGGGGTAAATATCTAGTAAAATTTCTGCACACAAGACTCGAAATTCCAGAGATTTTCAAAGAATTCCAGTGATTTCCAAGAATTCCAGAGATTTCCAAAGAATTCCAGAGATTTCCAAAGAATTCCAGAGATTTCCAAAGAATTTCAGTAATTTCCAAAGAATTCCAGTAATTTCAAAGAATTACAGGAATTTCCAAAGAATTCCAGAAATTTCCAACCAAGTTGAAATCTAAAAAATTCCACGGATTTCTAAGGAATTTTAAAGATTTTCAAGGAATTCCAAATAAGTGTACACAAAATTTTCGGTATATTTACCCCTTGAAGTAGAACTTACAGAACGGTATCCATAGAGGCAGTACTTGCGTATTGGCGTCCCTTCTGTCAATCCACCTCAAGGCGGAGATGCGTGACGCCAAATACAGAACCGAAAACAAGTCCCTCCTTGAAAGTAGGTGAATGGACATCCAAAAGCTGTGGCAAACTTCCTGGACAACGTCGGATAAGGGCAGATGGACACATCGCCTGATTCCTAATATAGCGCCGTGAATCGACAGGAAGCACGGTGAGCTCTCATACGAAATCCATCGACAAAATGCTCGTGGATATCATCTCTGCCAAGGCCAAACTACAGGATGAGTCAATGATGAAGAGAAAATTCCCGAAAGTGCGAATACAGGCAGAAGCAAGAGAGTGCACGGAATAAATGCTTAGCGATTCCCGGCACCTCTAAGGGTTGGGGTTTTAGTCGGAATAAATCCGACACTACCACCCTAGACATCTGCGTGGTGTCTTTTAAAGATTTTTCCTACTCCCGACGCTTGCAAAAAAAACCTGAACGTTAATTTGATCCTAGCCTAAAGCTGAACCTAGCCTAAATCTGAACCTAACCTAAACCTGAACCTAGCCTAAACCTGCACCTAACCCATAGATGTTAATATAGAATGCTAGATAACTAACTCGAGCGCAGAAGTGAGGCATGTCATCTATTGTAAATGTATGCCAATCCGCCTTACCTACAAATGGCCGCCAGTTGACATTGAAACTTTATTTCTGATAATATTGCATGTATTAGGAGTTGCGTATCGGATAATATCTAGCCTTTAGATAACTAACTCGTGTGTAAATGTGAAGCCTGTCATACATCTGTCATATTAGTGAAATGTATTACTGTTTTGCCTATCCTACAAATGGCCGCCAGGCGCCAGGCTTCACTTCTATTACATTGCATGTATTGGAAGTTGCGTATCTAGCCTTCTATATTAACATCTAAGACCTAACCTGAAGCTAACCTAAATCTGAACCTAACCTATACTTGGACCTAACCTATACCTAAACCTAACCTAAACCTGAACCTAAACCTGATTTTCACCTAAGCCTCTCCCTAACCCAAACCTAAATTTTAAGGAGTCTTATTGGTCGCGATTTTTCCATCAATAATTAAGAAATCGTCAACTGTAATTCAGAAACTGTCAACTGTAATTCAGATTTATCAACTGTAATTCAGATTTGTCAAATGATATTCATAAATCGTCAAATGAAATTCAGAAACCGTTAAATGAAATTTAATTTTTTAAATGAAAGGGTTTCATAAAAACGAAAAACCAATATTTTAATTTTTTTTAAATTATTGGTTGATATAGAAAAAATAAGAAATACAGCATAAATTATGTCACAACAATATGTTAATTCAAATTTCAACAAATAACTTAACGACCGACTGGCATATCGTCCATTTAACTGATTACTTATCAAGTTGTTTTTTATTTATTTGTATTGCATTAGTTTGCTTATAAACGATTATATTATTATGAAGGGTTTAATAAAATATCAATCTTTATAGATAAAAAATATAAAACATAAGCCAAAGATTTGATGCTTTATGAATTACATTTGACGTTTTCTGATTTTCATTTGACGTTTTCTGAATATTATTTGACGGATTCTGAATATCGTTTGACAAATCTGAATTACAATTAACGATTTCTCAATAGGTGTTGACAAATCTGAATTACAACTGACAATTTCTGAATATCAACTAGTAAATCTGATTTACAGTTGACGATTTCTGTATATCAGTTGACAAATCTAAATTGCAACTGACGATTTCTGAATATCAACTGGCAAATCTGAATTTCAGTTGACGACTTCTGAATAACAGTTGACAAATCTGAATTACAATTGACTTTTTCTGAATAGTAGTTGCAAAAGGTGTAGTAATAATATGTTTAAAATTAATTGATAAAATACCTGTCTAACTGTTTATTTTCTTCTAAGTTGCCTAGATTTGTGGTTTTCTTTTTATGCTTTGCACAGGAGCGGATCCAGAAAAAATTCTTAAAAAGGATAAATGAAACTGGGGTGAAAACGGTTATTAACTTTGCAAGTCAGCCGAACAACTGCTGATTTTGAGGTATCCGGTTCAGATTCAAAGAGAAAATAAAACTTTGATATGTCCGTTTCAGTGCTTCGGAGGGTATGTAAATGCGGCAGTCTTCCGAAATTTAAGATTGTCACAATCAACCATTAAAAACAGGGTTACAGGCTTTCTCCAAACGGTTTAAAAAGCTGTAAAACCTTCATCGAAAAAAAAGAGATGATGGATTAAGAGTGAACTGAAGAGGTGATGACGATAAGAATTTAGGTATTTATTTATCAAATTTTATTAGATTTTAAAGGATAATTATCCCGCCTTAGGTTCTTCCTTGTATTTATTAACTTCAATAAATGTATGATTTTTAGTTTTCGTATTTTCTTTAGAGTTTTCTCCCATTTTTTAAATTTTTGCATTAAAATTCTCAATTTTGCTTTTAAACAAATTTTATAAACGAAAATAATAAATAAAAAATGTTTGGATTCTGCCGTTCTTTTAATTTCTAACTTGAAAATACTGCAGTTATCCACCATTAAACGTTGAAATTCCAATTCTAACTTCACTTCTTATTCTTCAACGCCCAGCTCAAAGTACTGGAAATTTAGAAGGATCCTTCTGGTAGTGTAAACACAGAGTAACAAATATTATTTTGAAATTCAATCCCCAAGAGAGTAAAATTTGTTTCGAAGTGACGCGCGAGAATAGTTTAACGAGATTTTGATTGTACTTACCTACTTAATACTTAAAAACTTATTTAAAGGTTTCGTTTAAAGCTAGGAATATATTGAACGAGCGTTTTTGTTAGATGATAAAAATATTTTGATGATTTTATAATATTACTTTTGCATGTTGAAAAGACTTTTGGTTGGCAATGGGTGGTCCGAAAATACTAAGCTTGCGGTTTTCATAATAAAAGGAACAATTCAATTTAAAGTTTTATTATTGCTATAGCTAGGTAGGTGTTAATAATTAAGAAATTTTATCTCGAAATTGCCAAAAGCAAAATTGATGACAGCAAACAAATGGTTCATTATATATATTGCTCAAGTAAGGTCGAGCATGCTTAACTAACAAATATTAAAATGCACGAATTCTAAATTATTAACCTACATTACTGCACTTATAATTAGTCACATCTGCAAATACAAGGCTAAATATAATTTCGCTTCTGATCCGCAATTCACTATTAATTAATTTGTGTTTCTTAACTTGACCTAATCCATCATTTTATTAATAACCCGAACACTATAACAACAGATAGGTATAATGGCTCATAATACAACATCATTACATCTTGTCAGGTTTATTACATTTTAAAGTTATAAGATCATATCTTAAGTATTTTACATCATAGTTTCAATAATAATCCATCAAGAGCTGTATAATCCTTAACCACCTTGCCGCTCCAAAAAAAAAAAAAATGCTAATTCTTATATAATTTGCATAAGTCTTGAAAGCATTTGCGCGTCTACTGAAACAAAAATTAGTAGTAGCTTCCAGCAGAAGGAAGTTTTAAATATTAAAGCTATTCAAGACGTAAAACTTTTTTAAAAATAGGAAACTTGCAAATTTTGACAGCTTTCTCCTGAAGTAGATAAATAATTATTATACCCTACATATTATCCCGTTCTCGTTCATTTACTTCAAACATTTATCTTACATCACTTTGCACAAAAGGTGAATTACTTTAAAGCAAAGCAAAATTATTCCCAGTTAGATCATCTTCTAATGGAGCAGAACATCGTTTGATGCTGAAATAAAAGTTTTCGTTAAGAACTTAATCTACTGAACTAATACACTCAAGTGTATTATCAAATCGAATATTTTGAATTTTCACCACTGCGCAATTGTTTTACTTTAGTGCCGTCGTAGCCGGCAGTAAATTTTATTTTAAATAAATAATAAGTATCATTTATTCGGAGAAAATATTCAAATAACATTTTTCGAATTCGAATGTTAAAGAAAATTAGAAAATTAAAAAAAAGAGAAATAGAAAAAAAAATAAGAAGAAAAAGAAGGAAAATCGAATATCCAGGAGTGACTTTATTTTGTTTGCTTGTTAATTTTTAAAATTAAATTTAATATACAATAAAAGTCATTTAGCAGGAGCTTTTTTGTGAAGCTTAATTTTTAAATTAATGAGAAAAGGTTTTCAAGCTTTAATAATACTTTAATGTATTATATCCTCATCAGAGAGATGCAATATTTCTCTGTAAATTATTTAACAGGACGAAAAAGGAATTCCAATTTTTGTATTCGTTTGATAAACGAGATATAATCCTTTTAAATTATTTATGTTTTTCTTCCGCAGTTCAAATTGAAAATGTTTAAGTATCTTATAATTTATTATTAATTTTATAACTTTCTATAAAAAGTAATAGCAATTAACTTATAAATATTTTATGATATAAGAAAATAATAACATGTTCATCCCCTAATTGTTATCAATTATAACTTTCACAATTAATTAAGTAATTTCTTCTTGTATATAACGGTGGTGTTGTTAATTTTTTCTTATTTTAATTTTACGAACCAGTGGAAAATGTGTGCAAAAAATATGTTGGTGAGTTTGCGGAATTAAATCGTTTGATATTGTCCAAGCTTATCATAGCGTACAGCAAAGGCCTTCAAATGCAATCAAAGAAAATGTTTTTTTTGTTTTTGTTTTAGGGAATTATCGTGCTTTTATGTGGACTTTTCATGCAGAATTTTGGTTTAATAATTATCAAACGCGAGGGTATGCAATCCGCTGACGATTCTTTGATTTCGGGCATATATTATTACATAATTTATTTTTAGCACCACTATCATCTGGATTGTCTTCTTATGCTCCTAGTTCAGGTAATAATGGCGCAGGTAGTTCAGCAATGTCTGTTAGTTACGAGTTAATTGAAAGTATTAGTAAGTACTTTTTTTGAAATGAAGTTGTAAAACGGAAAATGTGTACGCCGAAGAAGTGCAAAATTTGTGTTGTAATTATTATTAAACTGCATTGATATACTTTAGCTTTACCGTCTCGTTCATACGAAGAAGCAAGTCAACCCTCTTCAATGCCTAACAGTCCTGGACAACAATCATACGGATCTCCAAATCCATCCACATCATACGGACCTCCTCCAAGTGGTCCTGCACAACCACCAGCTCCACCTCCATCTCAATCTTATGGCCCACCAAGTTCTGGACCTCCACCGCCACCTCCCAGTCAATCTTACGGTGCACCGAGTTCAGCTCCTCCTCGACCGCCATCTCCTCCTAGACCCCCATCCCCATCGTATGGTCCACCAAGTTCTGCACCTCCGCCACCACCTCCTCCGAGACCACCCACGCAATCTTATGGCCCACCAAGTTCTGCCGCACCACCACCACCTCCGCCTAGACCTCCCACCCAATCGTATGGTCCACCAAGTTCTGCTGCACCACCACCGCCACCTCCGCCACCACCATCATCTTACGGCCCACCAAGTGCTTCGCCTCCTTCTTCAGTACCAACGTCATATGGACCACCGAATTCACCGCCTCCTGCAGCACCATCTTCTTCGTATGGGCCACCAAGTTCACCGTCTACGCCATCTCAACCAAGTTAGTAAAATACCTTTTATAATCGTTTAAGCATTACAATGTAATCTGTTATTGTGTAGTGAGACCTGCTAATCCATCATCATCTTATGGTCCACCATCAAACAGCCCAGCACCAACGAGTGCGATGTCGAACGGAATTAGTCAAATGTATGATAGCAATGGAGGATACGTATATTAATTTAGAATATCTTAATTACAAATCTAGATAATTTTTTATACAAAACAGAAATATACCAAATACTAATTGTACCTATGTAAATTTTGCTATCCTTATACCTTAATGTGAATAGTATATGAGTATTATAAAATTTGTTTATTTTTATTTTTTAAAACTGTCACCCAAATGTTTCTAAAGCTGAGTTGGAAGTAAAAATAACTAAAGCGGATATATGAAAGTCATTCGTCAAACAAAAATAATTTTTTAAATATTATTACTATTAGGAATAATAATTAGTAAAAGTACCTGATTTCGTATAATTAACAAATGCTTTGAAAAGATGGAATTATCGATAGTGAAATCGAAGGGTGAGTGAATGCGATTAGGAAAGTAGTTGAAAGTACTTCTTTTATAAGTAAAAAAAATAATGGAACAGGCCGTTGACACTAACTTGGCTGAATTCAAACGTAAACGCAAGAAGCAATCTGTTAAATAATTTTAAAGTTGATATTATCTTCAAGTTTTTATTAAAAACAGTAGATTAATAAATATTAAGTGTCTGGGGGGTGGGGTAACTTGTTTCTAAATTTTGACTGTTACAGAAAACCCAAAATATTTAAAATAAGGCAAATAAAACTGGGACTCCCACTGAAGGTTTTAGCTAACGATGATGCCTCGAATGCAAGTTCACGCAGGTTTACAAGGCAGATTACCTCGGTGGTTTGCCATTGCTCGCCGAGGGAGAACGGTTAAAAACGGTCTCCTTTAGTAGTTGAGGCACTTCAGCATCAGACCGTGACCAGAGCGTAATGCAAGCTAAGGTTCTAAAAAATCCCAACAAATAAAAAGGAGCACTTTTACTGCCGGAAGATTTTTTTTACATTTTCTTTTCTAAAACTCTTCTAAAATTCTTTAGAATCTTCGTCGTATATTATTAGTAATTCGGCATTCTTTTAAATTTTTTGACCCCAGAATTTTCAACCGTATCTCTTGTTAGATCAATACCAGAATATTTTACTATTGCGTGGAATTTATTACTATAGAAATACTTTCGTGAATTGTAAATATACAAAGAAAATGCCTCAATAATTATGTTAATAATCGAATGAATGAATAAAATAGAACAAAGTAGAATTAAATATTTGTGTTGCGAGTCCACCCTTTTAGAGTCGCATAAACTATTCAACTGGACCACATAATATAAGTAATTCACAGTTAAATTATACCCTTAGAATATGAAATGTATTATATTTTCGTGTTTACCTCCCCCCCCCCTATGTAAAGTGTTTTAAAATGCAGGGTAAATAATGCAGGTATTATAGTTTTACCTAAACACTGAAAAGCATAGAGCATGTATTTCTTAATTGAATTTGCAACATCCTGAGCCGATTTTATATCTAAAATAAATTCAAAAGCAAAATCAAAATTATGGTGCCACTTCAGCTAGGCATAAGCATATCTGTAGCATTTGGAAAATTGCCGTTTCTTATTCACCAAACCTTCATGTCGCAAGTAAGTAAAGTCTGCGTCTATGAATAATTTTAAATGGTAAAACTGAATTCACTGTAGTTTTTTAGGAAAAAACTTGAGAAAAACACTAATGATGGGACAGTAATCTATAAAGTTTGAAGTGCATTTCAAGCTGTTTTGTTTCTATCGAAATATTGTAATTTTTGAATAACAACCAAGTGAGGTTAATCAAAATTTATCCTTTTTTTACTTAGAAATTACAGAATTTGGGGAATATGGAAAAATGAACACTGGAATGCTGTCGAGATGTAATTTATACTTTATGGCTTCATCACTTGATACTACCTTTGCATATTTTTAATAATTAATCAATTAATTAAAACGCTAAAACATACCTGTTTCTCTCTTATTCTTCTTTTATAGAGATTCCATCCACTTTTTAGATTAAGCATTTATCCCCAATCCGAATTGGGGATGCCTGTAACCCTGTTTTTAATAGTTGATAGCGGCAATCATCGGCCCAGGTAGACCGCTGGCTTACGTGTCCTCCGAAGCACGGAGACAGTCCGCGTTTTATCGATATCCGACTGATGCTTTTAGGGCAAAGTGGGATCCTGTGTATGGGAGAGTTATCCTGTATACGAGGATCACCAAACCTAATAATCATTTCATTTTCTAAATCAAATGTTTAATGTCTCAATAATCACTATCTTATTAATATTATTTATATTTGAAAATATATAATTTTCCCATTCTCTTGTGCGAAAACAATGGCAGAATAAATTATAGGAGAATGCGTTTACTACAATTGTTTTTAATATTTGGTTATAGGCTTATCTTCCACATATATAAGTACATTTCATTTTTAATTTAGCAAAAAGTTTCGATTAAATGAATTTTTTATAAATTCAATATTTTTGTAATTAATACATTTTAAATTTTGAAAATATTTGAATTTCCCGCGAGTGATTCGACTTTGCGCCTCTTGGTGGAGCAAAATAAAAGTGATTTTCTTTATGTGAGTAATATAATTTTTTTGAATTGGATATTATTATCCTAATATATAAAATCCCAGCTGCTGCTGCTGCTGCTCCTACTACAACGTGTCATTTTTCCAAAAATATATTAAACTAAGATTAGGATTAAAAATATTTATCCAATATTCTAAATGAGTGGATATCCTGCGATATGTACTGGATGGTGCGCTACACCCCAAGACTCCCCAGTTTCCTTATTTTAATTTATTTATAATAATTTATAATAATTATAAAAATAATATAAAAATATAAAGTCAAAATTGTAAACCGGGGGGTCTGGGGGGTGTGAAACACCCTCCAGTACATATCGCATAATTAGGAGAAGATAGGGAATTGTAATTTTATAAATTTCGCCAGGAAAAATCGGGAAATTTGAATTTTAAAGCAAAAGTGAGGAAAGTTTAAACTTTAGCTTAAAAATCATTTATTTAAGAGCCTTACTGCTCAAAGTTTAGCAGCAACTTTTGCGTTACTTTGAAAGTTAACTGTCAAAAGCTACAGCGTGTCATTTTTTGAAGAAAAGAAAACACTCGGATAGGTAGATTTTTTTTAACAACCGAAAAATATATTAAACTAAGATTAGAACTAAAAATATTTGTCCAATATTTTAAATGAGTGGATATCCTGCGATATGTACTGGAGGGTGTTCCACACCCCCCAGACCCCCCGGTTTACTTTTAATTTATTTATAATAATTTATCTTCTTTCTAGCCACTTATCGTCCAACTTTGAAGGCCTCTTCAAACTCAAAGAAGGTTTCAGCATTTAGACCCCACGGTTGCTTCATCCGGATTGGGGAAAGCCTGTAACCCTGTTTTTTAATAGTTGATGGCGGCAATCATCAACTCAGGGGGATCGCCAACTTTACATGCCCTCCCAAGCACGGAGACGGTCATGTGAAAGTTTTAGACTTTTAGACTCTCCCGGGATTCGAACCGGGTACTTTAGAGTCATCAGTTGTTTGGATAACCTACTAAGCTAATGACCGCCTTTCTCTCTCTCTCTCTCACACGTTTTATAATAAATAAAGCAACATTTGATCTTCCTCAGAAAATTTTAGAAGAAAAGATGATATGATAATCAAAAATCTGCGCAGTCAAAAATTTCCCTCCCTATAGGAAGGGGGAGAATATTGAGTATTCACCACAAACATAATTGAATAGTTTAGTTTGCATATTAGCAGTGGCGGCGGTGCAAGAGTAGCTAGTGCCCGTAAGTAAATAACGAAACCGGTCCCTAAAAAACAATGTAGGTATTAATTTTGAATTATGTAAATTATTTAAAAACCCCTTTTTTGGAATTTACTACCCTTTATGGTCCCGGGCCTCTAAGCATTGCTTTCATTCGCTTATTGATATCACCGGCACCGCAATGGGCCCAATTTAGTGGGCTAAGTGCGCGTAGGGATATCTCCCTGCTCTCCTACCTAAAATCAAGAATCCAGAAGAGTGCACTAGGTACCCCCAGACCCCCTGGATTACACCAATTATTTTATGACTTTATCTCCCTGATGTGGAGAAACAAAATTACTTTTAGACTTAGCAGCGAAACCAGTTTTTTCCGATTCCAAAGCCCTAAACATATTATTTAAGACATAAAAGAATTGGTGTAATCCGGGGGGTCTGAGGGGTATGGAATACCCCCCAGTGCACTCTTCTGGATTTTGGATTTTAGGTAGAAGGGCAGGGAGATATCTCTACGCGCACTTAAGCGACTAAAGCGGGCCCATTGTATACTACCTCCAACGTAGCAGCTCTCCGTCCTGTCTCCAGGATGAATTCGATTGAAACAGGATGGCTTGAGGAGTGACAGGACGGAGGGCCGCTGCATCGGAGGTAGTACAATGGGCCAGTGGCGGTGCAAGAGTAGCTAGCTTAATGAATTAATTTTGAATTGCGTAGTATACTATTATTTAAAAATCTCTTTCTTGAGATTTACTACCCTTTATGATTCCGAGCCCCTAAGCATTATTACCAGAGAACTAGCCATAGGTAAAGAAACTATAAAATAATGCAATATTTTCTTTTATTATACCATAATTTTGTAAAAACGTTAAAATTGTCATCCATCAGTTAATCATTATGAATCAAATAATTGAAAAATAGTATATTATACATCATGAGACTAAGGAGCTGCTTCCATCCCGCGTGCAAAAATTGCACACGGGATGAAAAGAACCTTAGTCCCAAGGTGTATATACTATTTTTCACAATTTCGCTAAAAATGCTGAATTACATTGGTTAATAACTAAATTTGAGATTTTGAAATTACTCGAAAACGGCGCTAAATATTGAAAAACCGAGCAAAAAAGTTACCCCCGTTACAGTAGCCCTCCAGAGATGTGTCGTAAGAAGCCATATGCAAAATTTCATATCAATAGCGCGCAATAATGGCGCGGGAAAAAAGTATTACTTTAGTCCCGCAAAGGCGGGAGTAAAGTGCTAACTTTACTCCCGGAATTGTGAAAAAGATTTTTATGTAATGTAGGGTTGACTTTATATTTGCTTAAGAGACTTAATAGACCTCGGATGAATGGCAATCCAGAAAATATAAACTCCCAAGTTAAATGTCAATTTAATAAAAGTGTGGAGTAAATTAAAATGAGATTAGGCGAAGATGTCTGTTAAATAAAATTAAAACAGAAAAAGAAAGTAGATTTTCGAAAGTAGCAAAAATTAAACTAGTAAACCAAAAAAAATTTAAGAATATAATAGGAATTTGTTAATGACAGCATCATAAAAGTTCTTTTTTACACTGAGATTGTAAAATATCTTTTTCGAATATTTTTTTTTTTAATTTTACGAAATCTCTTAGTTACAGTGGGCTAGAATCGGCTTGGTTTATCTACTACTTTCGTATTGATTATTTAGCTTTTCTATATTTTAATTAGATGTGTTATTTTTATATTATTCAGGTGAAGTAGCTACAGGTTTAGAACATTCGCTGGAGCTAGAACTTGAACCTGTAAGAAGAATATAAATATATTTTTGAAAATTTTTATTTGCACAGTATTTTTTTAATATTCTACTCATAAACGATTTGGGAATACCTGTGTCAAAAATATATAACATTTACAATTTGAGCGACTAAATGTCACCTTGGATGTTCAATTTATTATAAAATTTTATATAAATAATATATTTTTACGCTATTTGCTATAAACAGTAATATAAAACAAAAATTAAACTTGAAAAAAAGAAGATTGACCTTATATTAAAAATATAATATTAGTAATTTATGTAGAAATTCAATTTTCTTGTCTGTAAAGTAAGTTAATTATGAGATGCGGTGTTATTCATTAATAATAAAATTGATTTTCTGTTACAATAGAAAATTTTATTCAGAATTAATTCATCTTGGTGATCTTATTGAATTTTCACTTTTAAAAGCAATATTGATTTATTTAATAGCTTACTACCTTTAATATATATTACATAATACATTCATTCATGAGTGTTTATATTTAGTATATTATCAATTAAAAAAATAAAAATTAATAATATAATTTTCAAGTACACAGTAATTAAAATGTATTTCGACATGATGTTCTACTTATTTACGTCCATCAACATTTCAATTTCATCTTATAAATAAATTAATTATTCATCAGCTACTTCTGATACAGTGAATTTCTCGTTACGCTATCTTTGACAGATGTCGAATCAATTTTTCATGAAAAAAGAAATATTAAATATCTTTAACAATACCATAGAATGGATTATACATGCAAAAATGATTCCAATTTTTTATATTTTTTTAAAAATTTACACAATGAAATTGCTTTTATGCTTGAAGTATTTCATTTAAACCTTGACCCCCATATTAGAGGAAATGCGGATTTGAAGTATTTAAATATGCTTAATGTCTGTTTAGGACCTACCGAAATTTAAATTAATTGCGATACATTACCGTAATAGAAAAATGAAATTACTTTTATTTTTCAAGTTTAAGTAAAAATAGCTTGGATTATTTTTAATAATGGAGTAAGCTCCGCTAGGTATATAATAGTAATTATAAGTAATAAATTAGGTATTAAAAGTACTGGGTACAATAATTGCAACAACATTTTCATGAGAAATAAAATATCTTGCATTCTCAATTTCCAAACATCAGCTTCGGCGTCTTAAAATTTAATTATATAGTGGCATCTTTAACTGAATTTATTTACCTGCATTTCTAAATTTTATTTTATTTAAAAAAAATTTAAAAAATTTTAATCTCAATTTTCTATAATTTCGTAACCTAATAAGTGCCTGGTATTGGATTTATTACCATATTTGCAACGCGATTGCATACAATTAGAGTAAGTGCGTTAAAAATTAAATATTTCAGTTACTCAATCACTGCAAATTTCACAGCAAATATTTTTCAGTTTGAAAAATAATTCTGTAAAATTATAATATTATGAGGATTATTTAATGAGACAATAAGAGCAGCTTTCTTTGTGCCCCAAAGAAAAATTTCATTTTGTTTTGAAATTAAACTTTAACATTTTGGGACTACAATATTTCAAAATTACTTTGGTGCTTTGTTATATTATTTAGTTTTCTTTAGGGCATTCGTTTAATATACCACGCAATACAAGCATTACGCCTTCTCAAACTAACTTAGTTTCTATTTGTACTTATTTTCAGAAATAATTAATATTCATGTTTTCGTTTAATTTTTCAAAATTATTAGTTTTACTTCTTTGTTGATGCTAGTTTTTCGCTGAAAACATTGTTTAACGTAGAAAGGTTATGCTGCAATGTATGCAGTCTGTTAATTACACTTAGAATTTTTTTTAAGTAATTTTCGGGAACAACACGTTAAGAAATGTAGACATAGCTCTTACAGCACACGTAGCAATTATATGTAAATGTTAAATCAATCAAATGAGTCGAATAGAAAACCATTATTATTTATTACAGGCGTGTAGGTTGTTGTTCTGAAGAAGAATTGGTTCATCTCTTAATATGTACATAAATGAATGCACAAGTACACTTACTTTATCATATTGAATCGATTATTAGAAAAGGTTTAGAATAATTTATAATTCAAGTTAAAGGTACAACACTTCACGACCTGCAAATGTGTAAATAAAGCATAATTTGAAAACCCAATCGTCGGATTTGAAATCCAAAATTAAAAAGAAATCAAATTTTCATTACTTGTCTACCTGCTGGAAACTGTTATGATTCAATTTTAAGCTTAGTCGAGTTGAGTTTTCCCGAAGGACAAACTAAAAAAGTTTCAGATTTTCTTTTGTCAAGAACGTAGATAAAAGTAGCAAGTTTCCTCTAGATTTTCTAAAAATATACAAATCTATAATTTATTTATTTTCTGAATTGTTTCTTTCGCAATAATTTGCACTATTCTAATTCCCAACGAATAGTAAATTCATTAATGCTGTTTGTAAAAATTCGCAAGTAATGCAGATTTAAAACAATCAAAAGTTATTAAAGGTAAAAATTTTAAATATGCGGCAATTAAAGTGTTGTACAATTAATTAACAATTACACATTTGCATAAGTAGCGGTTTTTTCAGTAAGAAATATGCTAATGTCCAACATTTATCGCACACTTGCACTTCATGCAATAATCATTTTATTACTTTCTTTTTGGGAGTTACTACTGCTTCTTATTACACAGAGATGATAGAAACTTGACGTATTAGTTATCAAGATTTCAAATATCGGAACGATCAAAAGATTCCCTTACTAATAAATTTTTTATCGATATCCGACTGATGCTTTTAGGCCAAAGTGAGATCCTGTGTATGGGAGCGTTATCCCGTATACGGGGATCACCAAACCTAATAATCATTTCATTTTCTAAATCAAAAGTTTAATGTCTCAGTAATCACTATGTTATTAGTATTATTTATATTTGAAAATATATAATTTTTCCATTCTCTTGGGCGAAAACAATGGCGGAATTAATTAGGAGAATGCGTTTACTACAATTTTTTTTAATCTTTCGTTATATAGGCTTAATGATTAAATGATTTTTTTTTTATTTACTATTTTTGAAATTAATATTGGTATATTTAAATTTTGTAAATATTTGAATTTCCCGCGAGTGATTCTACTTTGCGCCGCCTGGTGGGGAAAAATCAAAGTGATTTTTTTTATGTGAGTAATATAATTTTTTTGAATTGGATATTATTATCCTAATATTATCCCAGCACGGCTGCTGCTGCTCCTGCTACAACGTGTCATTTTTTGGTGAAAAAACTCTCAGATTGGTCGATTTCTTTTACCAACTGAAAAATATATTAACCTGCGATATGTACTGGAGGGTGTTCCACACCCCCCAGACCCCCCGGTTTACTTTTAATTTATTTATAATAATTATAAAAATAATATAAAAATACATATAAAGTCAAAATTGTAAACTGGGGGGTCTGGGGGGTGTGGAACACCCTCCAGTACATATCGCAGAATTTGTAGAAAATATTATTAATTAAAATTATTAGCTCTTGAAAATAATATAAATTAGAATTATCAATATTGAGCTACAGGACACAAATAAAACACATTTTTAAACAAGCTTTAGAAAAATGACTTTTTCTTTTTCAAGTTTAATATGAATTATAAAATAATTATGACTTATAAAATTATTCATATTAAACTTGAAAAAGAAAAAGTCATTTTTCGAAAGCTTGTTTAAAAATGTGTTTTATTTGTGTCCTGTAGCTCAATATTGATAATGCTAATTTATATTTTGTAGAAAATAGGGAATTTATAGGAAAAATCGGGAAATTTGAATTTTTAAGCAAAAGTGAAGGAAGTTTAAACCTTAGCTCATAAATCATTTATTTAAGAGCCTTACTGCTCAGAGTTTAGCAGCAACTTTTGCAATACTTTGAAAGTTAACTATCATTTTTTGGTGAAAAAAATAGGTCGATTTTTTTTACTAACCGAAAAATATATTCAACTAAGATTAGAACTAAAAATATTTGTCCAATATTTTAAATGAGTGGATATCCTGCGATATGTACTGGAGGGTGTTCCACACCCCCAGACCCCCCGGTTTACTTTAAATTTATTTATAATAATTTATCTTCTTTCTAGTTACTTGTCGTCCAACTTTAAACATAGGCCTCTTCGAAAGAAGGTTTCTGCATTTAGACTCCACGGTTGCTTAATCCAGATTGGGGAATGCCTGTAACCCTGTTTTTTAATAGTTGACGGCGGAAATCATCAACTCAGGGATACCGCCGGCTTTACGTGCCCTCCAAAGTGCGGAGAAGGTCATGTAAAAATTTTAGACTCTTCCCGGATTCGAACCGGGGAGCTTAGAGTCAGTAGTTGTTCGGTTAACCTACTAAGCTAACTTATAATTGATTTAATTTATAATAATTATAAAATTGTAAACCGGGGGGTCTGGGGGGTGTGGAACACCCTCCAGTACATATCGCAGGATTTCCACTCTTTTAAAATACTTGGAGAAGATTTATAATTTTACAAATTTCGCCAGGAAAAACCGGGAAATTTGAATTTTTAAGCAACAGTGAGATAAATTTAAAGATTTGGCTAGAGAATCTTAAAGCTTGGAAATACATTTATTTAGGAGCCTTACTGCTCAGAGTTCAGCAGCTACTTTTGCGTTACTTTGAAAGTTAACTGTCAAAAGTGTAAACTGGGGGGGTTTGGAGTGAACACACTCCAGGTCATATAATAAAATTCCCACTCTTCTAGAATACCTACAGAAGACAGAATAATTATATTAATTTCGTCAGAAAATGTTGGAAAATTTTTTGTTTTTTTGAGCAAAAATGAGGGAAATTGAAACGTTCGGCTAAAGAAAATTAGAATTTGAGAAACATATTTATTTTTATATTATTATTAAAAAAAAAATTTTTAATTGTCCGTCGGCACATCAAGTTTAACAACAATGTTTTGCGTTAAAATTATAGAAAAACGGGGAATCACCCAGTAACGGGAAACGAAATTAAATGTTTAATATTATACCGCTAAACAGGAGCGGATCAGCTTCAGACCCTGACGTAGCCAAAGCCCAGCAGTCCTTTTAAAAGTGAGCCTATGCTCTGCACCCTGAAAATGTAATCCGCCTTGCAAAAATTAAAAATTTGTATAACAAACAAGCAGAAACTTTATACTTTATATGATTACTGGAATTACTAGAATTAATCGATTACTAGAGAACCTCCGGCCACCATGACCTTGAAGTTACCAATTAAGGTGGTTATCAAGGTTTCCACATCACTTACACGATTGATTTTCAAATTTTTTTCATCTTATTTTCGGCGATACAAATCGTATTGTTGAGACTGGGAAGTATTGTGATTCATGCCTGGATCTATTTTTGTCATACAACTACAATTTGAGCTCAGATTAATCTAATAAATTTTTAATTAAAAATACCCATCTAACAGAAATATTTAGCCTACTTTTCAATGCGATAGATAGCAAATAATGTTTTCCAAGGATGTAGAAATGCAACTTTTGCATAAAGATTTACGTAAATTATTGTTTTAACGTATTTTTAACGTATGGCTAAACTGGGCTCATAACGTGTCATCATTTAAGTTTTTCTATGAATAAACATTTTCTATTTTGTCCCATTTTGAAAAATTAATTCTTCACTATTACTCCTCTCCCCCACCTCGATAGCTTTTATGATTTAGATTTTTAACAGCTGAACATACAAATCAAATCTTAAAATCTAAGAGAGATTTTTGCAAATCTTTTTACTTTCTATACCAATCTCGATGAGCGAATCACAAAGTAAATTTAGATCTTTTTTACATAAATTTTTAAAGATTTTCCCGAATTTTTCTCAAATTGTATTAAAAAATTTTTCCAAGAAAGTTGAATGAAACAAATTTTTCCCGAATTTCATATTTCCGAAATTTTCTTAGAATTTCCTAAGATGTTCTCAAGTTTCCCTGGGTTGTTAACATTTTCTAGGATTTCCTTAAATTTCCCAGAATTACCTACTTCAGATTTTCTTTTATTTGTACCCCAGATTTCCCCTATGATTCACGCGTTGAATAATCTTTTAACCTAATCTCAAACTTAACAAGTAAATTAACTCTTAAATTATCAAACTAATGTTTCATATTCGATCAAGCAATTATTTTACTTTAATGCCGGCAACGGGCGGTGGTAAAGTATTATACTAATATAGTGTTAAAATAGAAAACTCAGCTGATTCAATTTTCTAAAAACGATTTTTGTTCTAACAGCTAAAAAGGAAAAAATTCAAACTGTAGATTTTTATGGATTGGTGGGTATGGGAGTATCAAATTCCTTTTAGGTGGTGGTATATTTCCAGCTCAAATTTCTTAATCGCTAGATTGTGAGTTTTTGTTGACAGTAATTAGTGGTGGGCAGTTAAACAATTTGCATTCAATTTACGAGTGTAGGAATTCTTTAATTATTACTAATCTACCTGTAACTGCACTTTGAAAACATTGGTATTGAATTTCAGCCTATCATTTAAAAAAATTGTAAATTCAAAATTTTCACCATTTTTCAAAAATTAAGAGGTATTAATTTTATTTAACCAATTTAAACAATATTCATCTTTATTTTAGCGCCTAGGCACTAAAGTACTTTCCCGCCGACGACAGGCGGAGCTAAAGTAAAGTTTTTGCTTTAAAAGCAATAAGTGACACTTGAACTTTGTCAATTGATTGACAGAAAGGCAACTTTTTATATTGGTATCGGAAAATATTAAACTTATTTAGTTATTTAACAGGATTTAAATAATTTGTAAGAAGTTGC
Source organism: Cantharis nigra (assembly GCA_958510845.1). Lineage (NCBI taxonomy): Eukaryota > Metazoa > Arthropoda > Insecta > Coleoptera > Cantharidae > Cantharis > Cantharis nigra. The sequence continues at coordinate 42,061,552 of OY294030.1, read as the reverse complement.
ATAATTTATTATGCAAATTTCTTGGAAATATCCAAATAATACATTTAGAAAAAGCATTAATCAAACTCAAAAAGTACCTAATGATTTTATAATAATTCGATCTATCTTTATATCTGAACTGAAGTAAAATTTATTGTGTAAGTAATTCGCACATTACAATGCCCTACGCTGATGCCCTACTTTTCAGAACAATGTTTTAATCACATTATTTTATAACCATTATGTACATAAAATGTGAGATTATGCAATTTACATTTGTATAAATTATCCAAATTCTGCTTTAATATGTAAAATCTTCGAAATAAAATAATCAGATTGTACGTAATTATAATTTTCTGTTTTTGGATAAAATAGCTCAGGGTTTGGGAACCAAAGTAATTATTTTGTTTAAGAAAGAAATTGGAAAAATAATCGATAAAATAAACAAATAAATTTTAATATTAAAAAATTAATAAATTTTATATCAAACTGAAAGGTTCAATCAACACCGGCCCGATCGATAGCCGAGGACATTTTTCTAAATTAAACCGACGTAAGTAGCTGATGGAGGGTTGTACAAAAAATAAATTGAAGTTTCAAAAAACTTACACGAGTAATGTGGTAATCTGGATATCAAGTTTTAAATTGGAAAAATTGAAAAGTTTTTGCATCTACCCTTGAAGTGAGATTAAACCTCGAAAAAAATTTTTAAATGTATTGCCCGATTATCAATTTGAAGGATTTACTCATTAACCCTTTAAAACATGACACTAGTGCAAGGTTCATTTTTTTGCTCATCTCCCACACAAACTGATTCCACTAATAGTAAAAACACTTTCACCTGTAGCAATAATTGTAGGACTATAAATATGTGCAGACGTTATATTCAAACATTACGTGAATTGAAGATAACAGTATAAGAGTGTTTTCTACTTAACGAAATACAATAGTGATAGATCGCAAAAATGTTCTCGTTAAATTTTGCGGTAAGCGAAGAATAACAATTAAATTATAGTGTTTTATAATATTAAGTTTAATTTCCGAAACAATGCGATAATTATAATAAACTTTTTAAAAGTAAAAGTTGACTAATTATTTGTATTTTCAGCTCGGTACTTTGTTATTGTGCCATGTAATTGACTATTCAACTGCGGGTGCTATCATTAAGCGTGAAGGTGAGTTTGACCTTAATCTTGTTAATCGTGGTAGTGCTTCCATTAAGTGTTAATCCAAATATTTTATGATGCTATATTTCAGCCCCACTTCCAGGAGGTAGTTCCCAGTCTTACTTACCTCCATCGTCAGGATTTGGCGGCGGTTCCGGTGGTGGATACTCTCCACCCTCAAGCAGTTATGGTGCCCCAAGCAGTTCCGGAGGATTTGGTAGTTCAGGAGGATTTGGCAGCTCAGGAGGTTTTGGTTCTTCGGGAGGATTCGGCGGTGGTCACTCATCCGGTGGTGGCGGTTATTCACCTCCATCTACCAATTATGGAACTCCTTCCATATCTGTAAAACCATCTTCAAACTACGGACCTCCATCGCAAAAGTATGGAGCACCTTCGGTGCCTTCGTCCTCTTACGGTTCTCCTTCGTCCAGTTCTTTCGGTAGTGGATTTAATTCGTTCGGCTCATCCGGAGGAAGTCAATCTTACAATAAACCTTCTTCAAGTTATGGCGCCCCCAGCCGACCATCCTCTCAATATGGAGCTCCATCTAAACCTTCGCAATCTTACGGTGCTCCATCGTTCAAACCTCCCACTCAATCTTACGGACCACCCTCTCAATCATACGGACCTCCTTCGCAATCGTACGGACCACCTTCGCAATCTTATGGCGCTCCAAGCAAACCATCTTCCCAATACGGTGCACCATCCAGACCGTCGTCAAATTATGGAGCCCCAAGCAAACCTTCTTCTCAATACGGTGCACCTTCCCGGCCATCGTCAAATTATGGAGCACCTTCAATTCCATCTCAAAGTTACGGAACACCAAGTCGACCATCTTCAAATTACGGTGCTCCTTCTAAACCATCTCAAAGTTACGGTACACCTTCGTTTGGCGGTAGCAGTTTTGGCGGAAGTGGTTTTGGTGGCAGTAGTTTTGGCGGTAGCAGTTTTGGTAGCAGCAAACCGTCATCGACATATGGCGCACCATCGTCTTCTTATGGAGCCCCATCATCTGGAGGAGATTATTCCGGTGGAAGTTCATCAAGTGGAGGATTCGGTGGAAGTTACTCTTCGGGAGGAAGCTTTTCGTCGGGTGGAAGTTTTTCTAGCGGAGGTGGATATTCAAGCGGAGGTCATTCGTCGGGAGGTGGTGGAGGACATTCGTCAGGAGGTGGAGGTTATCCGTCAGGTGGTGGAGGACATTCGTCAGGAGGTGGTGGCGGCTATTCGTCAGGCGGTGGAGGACATTCGTCAGGTGGTGGAGGTTATTCGTCAGGCGGTGGAGGTTATTCGTCAGGCGGAGGAGGTCATTTGTCAGGCGGTGGAGGTTATTCGTCAGGAGGCGGATACTCTCAGCCATCGCAAAGTTACGGAGCGCCTTCGGGTGGTCAGTCTTATTCCAGTAATGGCGGTTACTCTTATTAAACAACATCTCGATCTACAACAATGTGTACATAATGTGTAATGTAAAAAATTATTTATTGAAACTTTTTAAGAAATAAATCAATCGTAAGCAAAAAATATTATTTATAAATTTTTATTACTTTCAACAACTTTTTACTTCAGATAGTTTCTACAGTTTGTTGTTATGCATATAGACATTTTACAATAATTACTTGAAACAATGTTTGCATAACAGTTTTAAATTTATACATTTATCAACAACAGTTTATATTTATTTATATCGTTAAACTCTTCACTAATGTACAAAATTATCTAGAATCAAATATTTTCGTTTCAAGGTAGTCCCCATTATTCTATAATATAAATTATACAAAATTATAAGATGTTTTCTACTTAAATGGATATTACAACTAAGTCAATTATTGACACATCTAAGATGTATTCAGCAGTTTTGGATTACTTATTATTATTATTATTTTACATTTATTTATATTGATCCACTCACATTACATTAAAATTTTACTAGAACACCTGTTTACAATATTCGGTAGGGAACATTTACATCGATAAAATTATACCTTCGTAAACCTAGCAATATTTCAAATATATAAGGTATTTGTGTAGCAACATGTGCGTAACTTAATTTTCATCTATCCATTAGTAAAAAAATATTTAAAGGTGTATATTTACGAAGTACTGTGTATGTATATGCCCTGTAGTAGGAATGTTTATGGACGAATTAAAAGAAATTGGTGAAGATAAAACAGAATTTTACGCAAATCTTCCTATCGGCTTCGATATTCTCTTCATAGATTATAGGAATTTTGTTCGACAATTAAATCAAACAAACGGTCGCATAAATGTTAAGTCGAACAATAGCTGTCGAATAAGTTTTAGTCGAATAAATGCTGTCGAACAAAATTCCGAATATTCCAGATTATGGGGATAGTGGAAAAAATTAATTTGAATTAGTAGTATTTTTTAGAGACTTTGATATTTTGAAACATCTATATATTTTTTTATGGAAAAATTAGTCTTATCTTTCCTATAATAACGGTTGATTTATCACCTGTAGTAACATCAGTTAGTACATCAATAATAATCAAATACATAAATCAATCATTTTTTACATAGTTGCATGGATGTTTCCTTTTATCGCAATTTTTACATCTACTAGAAGCTTTACAGTTTGCCCCGACCGATAACATCTAATCAATATCTGCATCCAGTAATTATAATTTTGACTAATTAATAGAACAGCGACGTAATTTGATATGCACACTAATTATTAAAGGCTTATCTGAAATGATCTTAACATTCATCTAATACTGATATTATAATTAATTATTATGCTATGTACATTTAGCGTTCACTTTAAGGAGCAACAATGATATGTATCGGTTATGATATAGGAATGACGTCCTTGATATGCTTTACATGTTGAAAATAAACAATAAAAGTAAAACCCTACGTAACCGTCCGGCGGTTTATTTATACATGCAAGGACGTAAATTTTATAGTTTACAGCAACTAAAGTTTATTGCCCTAAAGATTAGTTTGTGTTTCACCTGGATTAATGTTTCTCTTCGTTCCACCGCCACCGCCAATGGATGCCCTCAATTTTTCGACATCGGCTGGAAGAATATCGTCGTCCGCTTCAAGAGCTGGGTTAATCCTACCATTTCGTTCGTCTTTTCCTACCATGGTAGCAGCACCGTACATTTTTCCCATAGCTCCCGATGACATCACAGATAATTGTTCACCATCCTCACAAGGTTCTCCTACTCTTTCTACATCTTCAGGAATATTAACCACACATCGGAATATATCGTAGCCCGGCGCTAAACGACCGGTTTCGAAAACCCATTTAGTCCACCACGACACTCCAACTAAAGTAACTAAAGATAACAACATCGCCATGGTTCGGAAAGGAAACAATTGAATTTGGTTCTCTTCGTCCCAACCAGGATAATGAATGAACGGTTCCAAATGCATGACGGGTTCGCCTCCGGAAAGTCGAACGAAAAACGCGACTATGTACGCTGCCAGACTTCCGTACGTGTTGCAATAATGTTTAAAATGCACGACCATTAGCAGTTGTGGAAATAGAATTACGTACACAAGATCCGAACACATAGACCTGTGTAATGGTAAAAGTTCATTAAGTATTAATTTTTAACGTTTTTATCAGGAAGGAACTTACCATAATCCATATATTGATGGAATCGTTAGAGCCATTATTGTAGACAAAACACCTACAGCTAATATTGCTACCCTCATAACCCATATTATTTCCATCTCGGAAGCCTTTTGTCGAAACATTAATTTATAAACGTTTCTGGCAAACATGGAACTGGCCGATAACACACTGGAATCGGCCGACGACATTACGGCAGCCGATACTGCACCCAATCCGAAGAAAGACACAAAATCGGGCGTCAGGTATTGCAAGACCATCGGCAACACCATAGGAGTTTCTTGCTCGCTTAGAGGATAAGGACCTCTATAATCGGTTTCGTTCCATGCTACAATAAAAAGAAATATTAAATTGTAAATCTATTTTTCGGCTGTTTATCGTTTACCTGTTCCTTTAGCGATAGCACCAATTAAAACCGGGGGTATTGCCATTAGCACACAGCCAACTGCAGCAACGTACGAAAGTACTTGAGCTCTTCCGGCAGATTTACTCGACAGTACTCTTTGGAAGTAGACCTGCCAGGGAATTCCGCCGAAAACCAGGAGTAATCCGTAATCTAAGTAGTAGAAGTACTCCTCGGGCTTTACCTCTCCCATCCAGTCGGCTTCTATTGTCGATAACGGCACCACGTGTTCATTCATCCAAGCAAACGGTATGCACATCCACAGACCAATAAAAATGCAAAACAATTGAATGACGTCCGTGTAAGCAACCGAATATAATCCACCGAATAAAGTATAAAAAACGGCAATGCAGGCGCTAAATATAACACTGGTGCGGTGATCCATATCTATTATAACGCTCAAAGTGGCTCCCAAGGCCGCCAATATTCCAGCGGCCCAAAAGACTTCGCCGCAAAGTGCCGGTATAAACAGCATTCCTCCCATCCTCTCGCCAAAGCAGTCTTGTAAAGGATCAAGCATCGTAACGTATCCGTGCTTTCTCATCTTGTTAGCGAAAAATATTCCTCCAAATACTAAACTCAAAGCATAACCGAATGGTGCTTGACACCAAATTAATCCTTTTGTGTATATGGCTTCGGCAGTTCCATTAATATATCCTCCGCCAACCCAAGTAGCTATAAAATCGATTCAGAATAAGGAATATGTTTTCAGGTGACCTTATAATTATAATTAGTCAGCATTTTTTATGTGTACCTGTCATAGTAAATATTCCAACAAAAAGACCTATATTTCGTCCTGCCAGCATAACTTCTTCCTCCGAATCGTTTCCTTCCTCCTTTTTCCTTCCCGCCCATATTCCAACCGCAAGAATGAGAACGTAAAATATTACAATAGAAACTACTCCTGCGATATTGATCATTTTGGAAACCTAAAATATGATCGATTTAAAAGCGTTTTTATAGGGTTTTAAGTGTTTAATTAGCTGATTTCTAGTGGCTTAATGTACTCACACGTAACCTTGAGGTAAAATTCGATCAGTTACTATATCTTAAAATTAATGACAAGCACCAAGACTTAAAATAGAATAAAACTGGCACGCAACTATTGCACGCAACTAAACTCAAAATAATATTGGTGAAAATGTAAAAATTTACCTTTCTTTATATGTATAGTCAATGATCAATAGAATTTTCACGTTTAAACTACGTTTTAGGCTTCTTTTATGGTTATTTAATAAAATATATTGCTTATACAGTAAAAGTAAAAGGGATACATTTTTATTTACTATATTTACAGAACATTAAAAGTTTTAAGGGACAACAGTCACCCCAGCGAAGTGATGTCTTCTGCGAGGGGCTGTTTCTAGTTCTAAATCCTAGCCCGCACATGGACGCTTTTTGACTTCATCAAATCTTTACGCACTTACAGGCCAGCACCTAAAGAATATCGTACGAAGTCTACGCGTTCACGGTGAGGACTGTCTTGTTCTGTGCCAGGTATTGATTCTTTGTGACGTAAACCAGCGCAGGACTCCATTGGGCGTTTGTTACCCTGAACCCCGCAACTACCTCGTAGAACGAAAATTTTGATGATGCCAAAACATGATCGCGCATGGGTTCCTTCATTGGTGATGGTATTTGGCAATCCCACCCAAACACCCACGTTATTCTTTTACACCCCGTTCAGCCGCCTACATAAAATAACGTTCGATAATGCACCGACATAAATGATTATATTCCTGCCCTTACTATTACCATCCGATGTGGGTCATTCGTCCATAATATCTGCGATAATGTGTTTTCCACTACAATCTCCTTTAGCCCAATTCATAAATTTCAAAATTTTATTTACGTTTACTTAAAAATGAAAATAACAAATTTTCTCGTTAAGGAAAATAAATTACTGCAATTACTACGGAAAGCATTTTTCTCAGAATTTTTTAATTTTATTTTGACAGAATGGCGCTATTTTGGTGCTCGTAAGATAAATTGTTTACGATTTTCCAGCCATAAAACTGCAATGCAAAAAAAATAAAAAACAAATTATTTTAAACGGTAATGTGTGGGTATAAAAAATGTAGAACAAAACCAGATAAGAATAAATTTTAAAAATAATCCTGTATTTTTAAATTATATGATTCGTGCAGGAGATGAAATTATTCAATGAAATATCATCTCGAAATTGAGGTGAATTGTAACCATTCAGCCTGAAGGTATGTTAATATTACGGAAGGTTAGTAGCAGAAACTGTTTTACGTTACAATACAAATTATTAATTCCTCCTGAACTCCCATCCATACGCTTCCTTAAGTTCCACGAAGCTATCAGACAGTAAACCAGGTCAATTACTTACTTCAGATTTCCGAGATTCTTTTGATTTTTTTCCAAATTATTTCTTGTTTACTGGTTAAACAACCGCCGAAAGAAGGACATACTTATGGACCAAACAATCGCAGTTGATCTGCCGAGGATTTTCTACAATATAAGTCGACAACCTTTCCTTTGTGCTGTTCCACTTTGCTGGTTTGAATAACCCCAAATTCACTATGGAAAATGATATCTATAATAGGAGTTTCCTTTTTCTGGATATGACAGTCGGCATAAATCTGCAGGACTTAGATTTGTTGTCTTGCCATCTGAAGTACCGGACATTTTTCTCGAAATTATTTTTTTTTTCATAATTGATTTTGCTCATAATTAGTTGACCTTCCACGATAATATAAAATGTATAATTGAAACGATGTAAAAACAACTTGAAGTTAGTTTCTGATATAGAAAATTCGATTTTACAATTCTTTGTAATTTAATTTACAAAATGCTCCGCACCAAAAGTGTCACGATGAAAATTTTATCGATTACGTTTATATACTTACTTTAATAAACAATCGAAAATTTCAAATTATGAGCTCCGTTTGTGTATTAGTATTAATAAAATTGAGAATTATTATCCACCTCCTTAAAATGCAACCGTGATGGGTTGCATTTACATATTTGCTATTATAGTAATCTAGATTATGCATTGCATGTTCCAGAAATTTTTGAACCTTCTTGTTGTGAACTGTAATTCATCACTGCCGAATTGCCATCAAGTTATTTCAAGTTATTGTGCAAACACGCAAGAGACAAGTAAATCGTTCGATTATTTATGTAGTTAAATTGTTGATGTTTCGTATTTCAAAGAATAATATTTTCTAAATTATTATACTTTTCATTCTTACGTCATTTTCGTTTTCCGTATGGATGCATAACATGGGTACCATCCCAAAGAGAATCAAGAATACAAGCAGCGGAAATAACATTCAAGAGATGAACTAAAGGCTGCACAAGAATAGATCGAATTCCAGATCTTCTCCATTAATCAGAAAATCTCGGAATACTGAGAAAACTAAAAACTACCAGTTTCCTACTACCAGGGAGAAGAGATATCGGCCTAAGAAAACGTTGGCGTGTTTTATGAAATCGGAACAGGCAAACACTGCCGGTACCTTGAAAGGAAGAAGAAGAAGAAAAGAGAAAAAGAAGAAATTATTATACTATATTTTTTTAAGTACAATCAATACAGGTTCCTCATTCGAGATTTAATGCAGGTTTTATTTAGACTTATTACGTTTTTCATCTTCGAAGGTTTGTTTTCTCTTCTACATTGCCAATAGGTAAGTTCTACATAAGACTGTCTACAAGTGGCTTTTTCTCTCTATTTTTGTAGTCTTTTCAATTTTTTCTGTCTTCCACCCTATCTCTAACTACTAACTCTAACTAACTATTTTTAATACATTAAACTAGTTAAGAGCAATCCATTATTAAGGTTTCGAAATTACTCAGAAGAGATTTCTCAACATCAAGTCACGAAACAAAGTTTTGTACAATAGATTTTCTTTTACGAGAACTTTGAAAGATTTCCTCGGATTTTTTCTTGAATTGTATCAAGAATTCTTTTCAAAAAAGTTGAAAAACAAAAAAAAAGCATTTGGGGAATTCCAAAAATTTCTGAATTTCCTAAGATTTTCTCAGAATTCATAAAATTTTCCTAGATTCCATAAATTTTTCTAAGACTTCTTGGAATTTCTTAAAATTTTCTCTTTCGCCAAATTTCCTAAAATCTTTCTCACTTGTACACCAGATTTTCGAAGCAATCAGCTGTGGAAGAAGTCATGTGAGAGAAGTATCCACTATTTTTGATAGTTCTAATGGTAATTCGTTCTAATGTTACTTTATTGATTTAGGGTTTATATACTCAGTCAGGAGGCTGAAAAAAGCGATTCTTGCAAGAATTTCGAAAAAAAACTCGATTTTCAAATTCAAATTTTTTTTTGAAAAAGTGCCGTTTTGTTAAAAATTAATATTTTGCTTATACCAGATAATACCTGATAAACCTAGTTTAAAGTTTTTTACTATAAGTTAAAATCAAAATTCTCTTCTTCAAGTAAATAACTTAAAGAATAGAAGTTATTAATTTAAAGTTTTGTACTTACTTTAAGTTAAAATCAAAATTCTCTTCTTCAAATAAATAACTTGAAGAATAGAAGTTATTAGTTTAAAGTTTTGTACTGTAACTTAAAATGAAAATTCTCTTCTTATTCAAGTAAATAACTTAAAGAATAGAAGTTATTAGTTTAAAGTTCTATACTTTTTTATGTTTTATTTTTTATGTTTTTTTATTTCAGATGATTCAGTCTAGAGATATCGTGCTCGCCGCAAAACGTTGTTTTTTGAACAGCTCTCGAGAGATCAGCTATAACAGTTTCAAAAATCATTATTTTTAAAAATAAAAAAATATGAAACTAAAGCTAAAGCTAAAAGTTACCACAAAATGTTTATATATTTTTACATTGCTACATTAAAATGTCTATCCAGGAAAAATTCTTGAAAAAATCTCATTTTTTCTGCCTCCTGACTGCGGATAATCCCTTACAAGAAAACAAATAGAGACTTATCAAAACAATGCAGATGAACTAAAATAAATTACTTTTACTTGTCAAAAGATAGGTAATAAGTAAAATATTGTCATGTATTTTCAGAGATGTTAATTAGCTATAGCAACCAAATTTTGTGTGTAACCAATTTACACGTGTTGCATGATTGCTCCTATTTTGATTTCCCATTGGTAATCTGAAATTAAAAGAATTATTAATGTTGTATTACAAGAGAAATTTCAATTTACTATATTTAGAAATATGAAGTCATTTTGAATTAACTTTAGAATTTTGAGTCGTTCTTCAAACAAATGTAGATTGAAACCTTAGCTATAAATAATAATTGTTTAACTTTGTTATTGAAAATGAAATTTTAAAATTTTATAAACCTCAATGATAGAGTAAACTAGCCTTGAAACCTTTGAACATTAAATAAGTAGTTTTAATTGAAAGTGCAATAAATATTTTACTTACTTGCAGCGAGATGATTTGGTCAACTTTTGAATTTACAACAGGAAAGAGGACACAACAATTTTTGATAAGGAAAATTTGCAAATTTTTGCGAAAATATATAAAATTACAACGTCATGAATAAGCAACCTATAGAGAAGAAAACCGCGTTTTTCTAGAATTGTTGAAAACTTTTCTTTTATGAAATATAATTTTCACATTGATTGGCTTATAGCTACTTTACATTGCTTCCATTTTTATTTGAAATTAGGAATTGTAATTGATATAATTAAACGATTTAGTCGTAAACACAAAATTTAGTCTGCATTACTATTTTTTAAAAGGAGACTCAGGCCAATTATTCAACCGACTGAGCTAAACCAACAGATTTTTTAAACCAACAGAATTTTTAATTTTTAGTTCCATTTGTACCGAAACCCAATATTTGGTTCCGAGAATGCATTTTTGAGTTTTGCTCAATTTTTAGTTAATAAGTACAAAATTTGTAACACTGAGCTACCATGTAAAGTAAAAAACATCTGCTTTTCCATCATAACTTGCAAGAAAAACAAGCTTCTCATCTGAAACTGCTTATAAATAAATTTATTTGCTCTTTGCAATGCTCTGCTATTACTTAACACATTTATTCTCCCCTTCCCCCTCATCAGTGTGAATTAATGACCCCAAAGAAAAAGTTGGATGTTCTGCTCTAAAATCTAATTTTTAGGAAAAACGGACTTCTAACTACCTGCTTTAAATCGATAGAAAGTATCGGTAGTCCTGCATCCACAAGATTAGTTTTGCTTCCGCTCCTCATCAATAAGTTTACAAGAAAATTACTACGGAAGAAGATGTTATTATGGCAATTATATATTTAGAAATAAGTGTAAAAGTTCTACGATCGGCATGGTTTCATCAAATCAACTGCTAAAACACTGGCAGAAGTCAAATAAACTTTCCAATTATAAATCCAAAAATTTATGGAAGTAAATCCAATGTATGCATAAAATTTTAAAATTTAAATTAGTAGAATATTTTCTCAAAATTATAACAATTTTTGTAGATTCCCATCTAAGGATCGACGTGTTCATTGTTTCAATGAAGTAAAAGTTAACTTAATAAAAAATTAAGACCTATAGTTTACACTTTACAAGTTATTTTAAAATGTAATTATAATTTGTGACAATAAACTTTCACGCGGAACTGAAAAGAATAATTGCAAATTTAATGACCAATACAAAGAAGCAGTCTACTGTTTTAGTTATACCAACAATCATGACATTAAATATTTTTAATATTTTATTTATTTCCGATCGGAAGAACCTTTTTCTATTATTGACTCTTTCTATTTTATTTGGTTAGCAATATTTTGTTGATTAAATTTTTATAGATGCCATTTAATCTCGCAACTTGTTGCTAATAGAATGTTCAAATTCAATTTCGTGTTCGGAAGTACACAACTTGCTGATTAAAGTTTTATACGAGAAATTACCTTCTTTGAAGAAATAATAATGATTTGTCTATTGATACAATAACTCAATTGTTCTTCCGATTCTTTTTATAGCTTCTTTGCATATCTAAAGGAAAAGTAACAAGATTAATGCATTGCTTCATTAGTAAAACAAATTCAAATTAAATAAAATGTAAGTACTTAGGTATTGAAGATACTTTCTATTATGAAATATACATAAACATACCATTTAGCATAGATGATGCCCTGCAGCCTGTTTCTTTATTTTTGCGCTGTTAAAGACTCTAAATTAGACCTAACATAAATTATTGTATTTATTCGTGAATCTTCTTTCCTGTAGTGAAGATGATATTCAGGAAATACAGTTTCAAAAATGATTTTTGACCTAAGTGGTATTTATTTTCTGATTAATTTCAGTGAAATTTCTAGCTGGGTCAGTACTCTCCTGAAATGAATCACTAGTTTTCACTGAAATATAATTATTATTGATGTTTATACAAAATGAGAAAATCCATTTTTCTTTAACCCTAAGAAGTACTGATTTCGAAGTAAAAAATGTTATTTTCAACAATTCCGTGTATACAATAAGAAAAATTGCTGCCAATTGGGCAATTTTGTAGCTTTTGGGCAGATTCTCTTTTCCTACGTGAAACATTTTATTGATTTTTTAAAATGAAAAATTTTGAAAAACGAAAATATTTCAAGTTATTCCAAATACAATTTATTATAATTTTTCGAAATATTAATTTTTAAAGATTTTAGTTATAAAGCAATTCAATTTTCCACAATTTATGACGAATTCCTGTAATACAGTTGTTAAAAAATTTAACTTTAATTCTATATTAATATATTGACGTGTTTTTTTATATGAGCCAAATCGTGTTTTGTAAATATTATTCTAAGGTCCGGTTTTTCAATTGTGAGTTAACCCAAGTTCTATAGTTAACCTACGTTTATGACTACCCTGATTGGTCAGAATTCATAGTTAACCATTGAATTTGAGTTAACTTACGATTGAAAAACTGGGCCTAAGCGTGAGTAATATTTTTTTAATATGATTCACAGCTGCTATGTTAAATTGATTTAAAATTGTAATATATAAAATCACAACACGCTGCTGCTGCTCCTGTTACAGAGTGTCATTTTTTAGTGAAAAAAAAACATTAGGATTGATCGATTTTTTTACCAACCGAAAAATATATTAAACTAAGCTTAGGATTTAAAATATTTGTCCATTACTCTAAATAAGTGGGTATCCTGTGATATGTACTGGAGAGTGTTCCACACCCCCCACACCCCCCGGTTTACTTTTAATTTATTTATAATAATTCATAATTAACTTAATTTATCATAATTATAAAAGTATAAAGTCAAAATTGTAAACCCGGGGGTCTGGGGGCTGTGGAACACCCTCCAGTACTTCGCAGAATTTGGAGAAGATAGAGAATTTATAATTTTACAAATTTCGCCAGGAAAACCGAAAATTTTGAATTTTTAAGCATAAACCTTAGCTTAAAAAACCATTTATTTAAGTGCCTTACAGCTCAAAGTTTAGCAGCAACTTTTGCGTTGCTTTGAAAATTAACTGTCAAAATTTAAGTCAAAAATGTAAACCGGGGGTTCTGGGGGTGAATTCATCCCCAGAACCCCCGATATGTACTGGAGATGTACTGGCGATATGTACTGGAGAGTTTTCCACACGCCCCATAACCCCCGGTTTACTTTTAATTTATTTATAATAATTTTATCGTTAATTTATAATTAATTTAATTTATTTATTTACAATTTTAAATTGTAAACCGGGGGGTCTGGGGGATGTGGAACACCCTCCAGTACATATTGCAGAATTTGGAGAAGATAGAGAATTTATATATTTACAAATTTCGCCAGGAAAAATCGGGAAATTTGAATTTTTAAGCAAAAGTGGGGAAAGTTTAAACCTTAGTTTAATCATAGATTCAAGATAAATTCTCGAAATAGTAGCTGTTGCTACAATACGGTCTAAATTCCAGTAACCTCATTGGTAAAACCTAGGATTATCTTAAATCTCGGATTGATCCGCGACTATTAGTACGGGCATAAGTGTCTGAAGGCTCATACACAATTAGTCTGTAACAGTAACGGGAACAGTAAAAAGATAAAATACATGTATTCAGGTGGCTCCATTCACAATAAGCGGGAGCGGGAACAGAAACGATTTAACTTTTATTGCTATGGTTATGCGCATGCGTAAACTGTCAAAGTCAAAACTGTCAAAAGTTTAGCCAATGAAATATCCTTAATAGCTATCGTTACTGTTCCCGTTCTGGTTTCTTGTGAACCGATGATTCATTTCGTTCTCGTTCCCGCTCTCGTTTCCGTTCTCGTTACTGTTACAGACTAATTGTGTATGAGCGTTTACTGCTCGGAGTTTAGCAGCAACTTTTGCGTTACTTTGAAAATTAACTGTCAAAATGTTATTCAAAAATGTAAACCTGGGGTTCTGGGGGTGAACATATCCTGTGATATGTACTGGATGATGTTCCACACCTCCCAGGCCCCCCGGTTTACTTTTAATTTATTTATAATTAATTTAATTTATAATAATTATAAAAATATAAAGTCAAAATTGTAAACCGGGGTGTCTGGAGGGTGTGGAGGGTGTGGAACACCCTCCAGTATATATTGCAGGATTTCCACTCTCTTAGAATCCTTGGAGAAGCTAAGGAATTTATAATTTTACAAATTTTGCCAGGAAAAACCGGGAAATTTGAATTTTTAAGCAAACGTGAGACAAATTTAAACCTTTGACTAGTGAATATTAAAGCTTGAGAAAACATTTATTTAAGTGCCTTACTGCTCACAGTTTAGCAGCAACTTTTGCTTTTCTTTGAAAGTTAACTGTCAAAGGTGTAAACCGGGGGTTCTGGGGGTGAACACCCTCCAGTACATATAGTAAGATTCCCACTCTTCTAGAATACCTACAGAAGACAGAAGAATTATATCAATTTCGTCAGAAAATGCTAAAAAAATTTTTGTTTTTGAGCAAAAGTGAGGGAAATTAAAACCTTCGGCTAAAGAAAATTAGAATCTCAGATAGGGGAGACAAGGGAGGCTTGATACATCGGGAGGCTTGAGACACATTCGTATTTTACGTTATATTATTGGTAAGAGATTTTGTATAGGTGAAACATGGATTGCAGTTGATCCACTAGTGACTAGTAGATCAACTGTAATCCATGTTTCACCTATACTGAATCTCTTACCAATAATATAACGTAAAATACGAATGTGTCTCAAGGCTCCCGATGTATCAAGCCTCCCATATCTCCCCTACTTATTTATTTTTATTATTAAAAAAAATGTTTTAATTGCCCGTCGGCACATCAAGTTTAGCAGCAACATTTTGCATTAGTTTGAAAATATAGAAAAACGGGGAATCACCCAGTAGCGGGGAACGAAATTAAATGTTTAATATTATACCGCTAAAAAAGAGATCCACCGTTTAGCTGCCCGTCTGCAGACGGGCTTTCCAGCTAGCAATTCTCTAATTAACGTTGGAATTAAAGTGTAACTAAATGAAATTAATGTAATAATAATAATGAGATTTTTTCGAGTAAGAAAAAGCAAGAAGAAATTATTAGAAAGCAAAATTAAATTAACACTGTATTGGTGAGTAATTGACTTGTGATCATAACGAAAAGGTAAATAACAAAGTATTAGTTGAGATTGTGTGAAAATTAATGTTTAATAGAAAATTGGAATTTTAATTTCAAAATCAAATTAAAGCAGTACTAGCACTATTACATACTTACTACATCTTTATATCAAGTGTA
This sequence comes from Cantharis nigra, assembly GCA_958510845.1. NCBI lineage: Eukaryota > Metazoa > Arthropoda > Insecta > Coleoptera > Cantharidae > Cantharis > Cantharis nigra. Next base: position 42,045,754 of record OY294030.1, on the reverse strand, counting down.
ATTTTAGATTTTTGGGATAATGAAAAACATTGTTACTGTTAATTGCAATTACAGAGACAATAATTACTAATTTGAGTACTTATATCAAATATTGGAAGCTTTATTGTCTATTTGGTATAGGCTTAGGCTAATAAATCCCATAAACTAATGTCTGATGCATTTTATTTTTCAAATCCAGACAAATCTTTTAAATCAAAAAATTAAAAATAAACAGTAGACACCGTGTGTTTCTGATGTATTAGTCTTCCTCAGTAACGTATAAGTAGTTAACCAACTATTAATTAATTATGTAATATTGCACTAACGGCTGTAGTCATCATGAAAGTGGGATACTTTCTTATTCAAAATGTCCAAAATGAGCGGCGTTTGGCAAATTGGCTACATTCTAAACGCAGATATTCCAAATTGCCTAAAACGAGAAGTTTTCGATAAGTGCGTATTATACCAGTCATGGCCTAATGTTGATATTAGAAACCAAACCAGGGTTAAAGACGTTATGGAAAGGGTGACGGACTTGAAGTGGGCTTGAGCGGACCATGTTGGCAGACAAAGTCATGATTGTCATGATAGATAGGTAAAGAGGGTCCTATCATGGAGACCGACGATATTGTTGAAACAGCAGGGAAAAATAGGCAAAATCGAACCCAAAACCGTAATGCGTGCAAGAAAATTAAGGAGACCTACATCTAATAGTGAATAGAAAAAGGCTGAAAAGAAGAAGAAAAAGACTCAAAATGCGTAAACTGCTATGAAAAGAAAATCAGCAGTTTCTAGCTGATACCTGATGCATTTTAGAACAATTTTTCAACATTGTTATTTTCTAACAATCTACGTCTAGTACAAATACCATAATCATATCATAATAATAATAATAATAATAATAGGAAATTTATTATTAATTTATGACTTTAAATATACTCCTTGTGGAGAAGGCGCACTCTATAGCCCAGAAGCTGAATCTATTACCGGATGAAAATCAATAAAAGCACTCAAATAGAGAACTGTAATTTGTTTGACCTAATTCTGTTTTATAAAATTAAATATTTGAATTTCGAATAAAAATTATGAAAACAAACAATTTTGTTATTTATTTAACCTATTAATTTTGAAAATATTAATTTAACGTGTGAGTAAACAACTCAAGTGAAGTGAATAACTTCAGTGTTGGATTCAGGATATGCGAGGCTCTGAATTAATTTTTTCAAGAATATTATAAAAACATTTGTTTCTTACTTTAAGCTATGATTTTTTGAGGCCTCCAGAAATTTGGAGAACCGAGGCTGCAGCCCCTTAGCCCCCTCCCCCTTAATCCGGCTCTGAATAACTAAAATATTTCAAATATGCAGATTTCAGAGTAGTAGTAATTGAATGCACAACATTTTTTTGGGGCAAAAAGCTCTAATGTAAGTAATTTGCCACTCCCAGTAGCGGACTAGACCCGGATGCTGGGGTACGATTGTATACCGATCTTTCAATAGATCTTAAAAACTGATCTTTCAAAATATTATGATTCTCTTTTTTTTTTCTTAAAAAGTACCTCAACGTTTGAAAGTCTTGTCTACCGTTGGTTATCCCAAAAAAATTCGCCATCCCAGGCAGCTACCTACTTTGCTTAATGAAAAATCCAGCCCTGACTACTGAATATTATTATAGTTTGATTCTTTTTTCTTTCGATCACTTCCTTGCAATTTTTTACTTTGATATTCCTTGTTCGAATAATCTATGTTTTGACCAGGTGGTTTTTGCATTTTTTAAAGATGCTATCATTTTCAATAAAAATTTTTTAATTGGGGGAGAGGCATTTCTAAAAAAATAAACACAATAATATGTTGGCTTGGTCCCCCTTCTTATTACATTCCAGTCTAAAATTTTACCCAATGGATAAGTAGGGTAGTTCACTTTTCAGTTGAATTTAAATTTTTTGTTGAATGTGTGATTTGCTTCAAGTGAGCTATTGATAAATATTTAGCCCAGGAAATTGTTCTTGCTTATCTTGGGATTAAATTAATCTTCTGTTTTTGGGGAGCTGTGGCCACATAGCGTGAGGGCTTTACCTTATTCTACCTGAAAATCTTGAATATCGTCTAACAAGACAAGATTTATCCCACAACTCCTGCTATCAAATCAAATAACATTTATTAATTAAGTACGAGGCACGAGGATACCTTACAGTTCCCGAATTACATATGGTTATAGATAATAGGGCTGGGTAGCCCTCTCTTCTATATTTAATTTAGGTATGTGGAAATTTAGTGAAATAAAAATTGAGTAGAGTTCAGGATAAAAGTTTCAAAAACCTGCTTAACTCCTGCTATCGTACCGCTTCCAAAAAATCAAACCGGTGAGAAACCATTTATGCCTGTCAGAAATTCATTTTACAGTTTTAAGAATTAAATCTATTTTATATTTTATTCTAATATTAATTTCACTAATTAATAATTTGGATATTTTAAATTATTTTTCATGTTTACACCAAGAGAGCTAGAAGCATAAAAGTACTTAGATTAATTACCTACAGTATACGAAGCATTCAAATAACAGATGCTCGTAATTATGTACAAACTCAGATGCTTTCAAGTTAATAATTACGCATTTCAGAGTTGGTAGTTTATTTTATATCGTAAGCTGTTCAATTTTAACAAATATATTTATTTATCTACATTTTGTGGGTTCTACATATGGTTGAAGTTCTCAAGTCAGTTTTAGCAATTTGTATTGTATTGTCATTTTCATTATGTTAAACTTTATATTTTTTTAGAACTTAACTTTTATCCTATTCATAATTAATTCCAAAAATTTTTTATTCAAAACAGTAATATTTTTCAAATTTTAAGTAATTTTTTTAAATGGTTACCAATTTTTTTTTTAATTTTTAATTTTTATTTTTGTTTTTCTATAACTATGATATAAAAAATGTAAGTTATGAAATTTAATTTATTAATTTGACATGTAAAAATTAAAAATAAGGGCAATTATTTAAAAATATGCAATATTTTTTAGAATATTATTTACAATATATTCTCGACATATCCTATTTTTATAGTAACTGCACACAAAAATACATTTCAATAAAATTTAATCTGATGTTGTAAACTATAAATACATTGCATAAGAAAAACAGCCAAAAGCGCACATTTTCATTTGAAGCAACTATTACATTTTTTATACGGCATGCCAATTTATTATTAAATATAAAATTTTCAATCGTTATTATAGAATAATCAAGATTTAACATTTCATAAAAAAATTTAATTAATTTTTTTCTTTAGATATAATCTAGTAATCACCTTTACATTTAAAAACATATTTTCTTCTAACTTCCAGTATTTTATAACAATTATAAATATTAAAGTAGTATGATTTTTTTTGAACACATATTATGCTCTAATTTAAGCATTTGTTTCATTATTCGTTATACCTTTCCAAGTTCTAATTCAGAAAGCGTCAATTGTAATTCATATTATATAATTGTTTAGTTTTCAATTATTTACAACCAAAAAAGGTATATTTCAGTAGCATATACCTACTGAAAATAACGCCAGTGTGACGATTAGTTTAAATACATTCTTAGGTAGGTACATAACAATAGATTATTATTAGTAACAAATTGGTCAAATATAAAACTCTAATATTAGGCCTGGTAGCCAAACGTGATAACTAACAACTGGCGTTACTCCCTTTCATAGATATACTCATTCGTCTATTCGCTCTAGCATAAAACATCTCTGGGTTTGATTCAGCGGCCGGTGGAGGATACCGCCATTTCCAAGACTTCTGCAAAAGATTCCCATCTGTCGATGCTCTTTCTCTAAATGGAACTACTGCGTTCTCACTTGAACTTGACGATGAACTAGCTTGACTGTCTGTTTCTACTACTTCCTCGACGCTGATTTCAGTCCATCGTCGACCAAATATACTTGAAGTTGTGGAACATGAAGGAATAAGTGTTCCAGGAGATACAGTCGAAGAACAAAAGTATCGAATCGTATCGGGAGATATAGGTTCTTTTTCGCTGCCAGATCTGCGAAGCTTACTAGGACACTTGCTCTGTAACCTCCAAAACCTGCATACGTCGTGAAATACTCCAAATACCTGAAATAAAATTAGAATTCATTGGATTTTCACAAACTCTAACTTATCTCACCTGATCTATACTTTCGCGAACAGATATTTCGTGAAAACAAACACAGCCAATTTCTTTACTTCTACGTTGTCCTTCTTCCAAAGAAACCATTCGATCTTCAAATTGATCGTTCTTGTTTCCTACCAAAACAACCGGAATATCGCATAGGGCATCTCGTGATCCTCCTCCTAAGCGACGACGACGTTTATTATAGTTGATCAAAAATTTTAACCGATTGCATTCGTCGAACGAACACTTGTCCGTTATAGAGTAAACTAGTATAAATGCTTCTGCCCATCGCATGTTTGCTTCCAATGCTAAACAATCGGTGTCCTGAAAATTTACGTAAATTTTACGTAAAGAAAATTAAAATCTTTAAGTAAGTAATCGTTATTTTAATACCAAGACAGTCAAGTTCAAGTTTGTTATATCAAAGTAGATATTATTTGGAGAAGCGCCAGGCGCTGAAGGATAAAGAAAAATTTATTAGTGTCAAGGTGCATATTAATCCTATCTGAAACTGAAAATTGCATTATATATATTTAAACATTGCTAATATTGCGGTTCTATTTCAGTAGAGATAATACCAAAGTACCCATTAGGGTAAAAATAATTTATAAAAAGTTTTTTATTAGTTAAAAGTACTAATAATATTTTTGGAATGTTACAATGCATTTTCGTAAAGATTTTTCTTTATATATGAATCCTGAGTTGATAGAAATAGAACACCAAAAGAATGCAAACATTTGGATTATAAACAAAACTTTCTATTCGCTATGTGCATTGCTCCAGCTGCCCTCTGGTGGCTCAATAGAGCAAATAAATTAGGACTGTTGACATATAAAAATACACTAATAGCGCAAAATTTTTTATTTTTAATATATTTTTGATGTTCGTTTAGTATAAGCGCTGATGAAAAATGGGAAATTTGAATATTTTGGTTTTGTATGACTTTTGTTGTGATACTTCTCTTCCTTTTTTTGAAAGAAATTCACGAATAAAAAAAATATACTCAAAAAAGAGTGAAATAAAATAAAAATTAAAAATTTTAAAAACCCCTGACAAAAAAAATTCTAAAAATTAAAATTAATAATAAAAGCGCCTTACCGCCTTACGATAAAAAGTACACCCTTTAACCCTAGATTACTAGATTTATTTTGCCGAACATAATTCAGGGTTCTTGTATGGAAAACCTGGAAATGTCAGGAAATTTAAAACTTATTAGGGAAAGTCAGGGAATTTAAAACTTTTATGACCAATGTCAGGAAAAACAAATTTTGTCAAAGAAATATTTTTAAATTTTACATAATTTTTTTTCATTTTTAAATTTTTTTCACAAGCAAATTTTCAATTATTTACAAGAATTATATATAAAATCTCTTATTTACAACAAATTCAAAATTTACAAAATTAGGTCAATTTATAAACTGAAAAAATTATTTTTCACAAATCAAAAATTTAAACTTTCAAACATTCTTCAAAAAATGATTTGGTAACTCGATAATATATTACTGTATGAAATAAATGTTATAATAATATTTGTTTTTATTATTTTGAATTTTTTTCGATGCAAATTGTTTTCCGATTGCTGTACTATTACCATTGTTTGGTATTACGATACTAAAATGTCAGTTAAAATTAAAATTTTTGTTAAAATTAAATTTACGACTGTCTAGTAATCTAGGGTTAAAAAGGAAAAAACAATTTTTTCTTCTTTACTCAACAAGATAAACTCTCGGACACTTAACTCGAAAAATCAACGTATCGTTCCCCCCCCTCCTCTACAAAATTTAAACACTAATTTTAAACTCAGGGGAAACAGAGGACTTTTAATACGGAATGTATAAACAGGTTTCGTAAGGGGAACAAATATCCGTTTCCCCTGACTTCAAAATTAATGTTTAAATTTTGTAGGTGGGGGGGGGGGAAGAATGATAAGTTAATTTTTCAAGTTAAGTGTCCGAGAGTTTATGTTGTTGAGTGCAAAAAGAAATTATGTTTTTCTTTTTAAAGGGAACAGTAGTTTTCAAAGTAAGGTGCTTTTATTACGTATCAATTCTTATTTTTAGTTTTTTTTTTACAGTCAGGGGTTTTAGTGGGGGGGTTGATAATGGTGTGATAAAAAGGATGATAAGTTAATTTTTCGAGTTAAGTGTCCAAGAGTTTATGTTGTTGAGTGAAGAAGAAACTATTATTTTTTTCTTTTTAAAGGGAACAGTAGTTTTTGAAGTAAGGTGCTTTTATTATCTATTTTGATTTTTAGAGTTTTTTTACAGGTAGGGGTTTTTAAAAATTATTATTATTTATATATTATTATTATTTGAGTTTATTTCAGTCCTCACATACAGTGGTAATAATTATTATAATTATTATATTATTTATTTTTATTATTCAGTTTATTAAAACTGAACTGCAGCCAGGCCCAACCAGGGGGGACGCTTGGGGATTTGTCCCCGACGCCCGGGATCCCTCAAGGGCCCGGACGAATTACTAAATAAATTCCATAAATAAAAAGGACGATCGACTGATCAAGATTGCAAGAGACTTGAAACCATTGGCAAAACGAAACCCTGGAAGACCACCCTAGAGATGGATGGAGAGCTGGGTGTCTACATCAGAGGTAATGTGAAGAGGGGAAAAGCGTGAAGAAAAACAGGCAGATGCCTATAATAAAAATAGAAAAAGAAGAAGAAATAAAGAGGTGTTCGCGCGACTTTCAAAACCCACTTCCCAAGGCGCTCGCAACAAGCGCGAGGAGAGTTGATAACTATCCACCATATTGGAAATTTCAACCAATTTCGTTGTAATACCAGTTTTGTGTATTTTTACCAGTTTTTTCGAGTGTTTGTGACCAGCCAACCCTCAACTAGCTGAATAATTATTGGAACATTTCACTACCAGTTTTATAGTCGTTTTATTATCCTTTCCCTTCACTTTGTTTGATTCCTACCCGAAGCGAGAGGAGAAGTGAGAAGATTGGCTGGTAAGTCACTATAACAATTAACATCTTATCACTATCGATAACCTCATTACAGTCCACTTATTTTTTCTCATCACATTTTATTTGGGGTGAGATTTGGCCCAAACAAAAGGAAATAAATAAAAAATTAGATAATAATATTGTGATGTAATGTACTTCTGAAAATTAGTTGACAACTACTGTATTTTTTATTTTTTTATTAATTTTACCCATTTTAGTTGTTTTGTGCGTAGTTTTTCTTAATAAAAATACAAAGCTTTATGATTTTCTTTTTTATTTATGAAATTTTTAAGAGCAGAAGGTCCGCAAAAAGTCTTGCCACGGGGCCCGACGTGACACTCGACGGCCCTGACTGCAGCAATCCATTTATTTCTTTGTTGCTGTTTGTGACTTTCTCTTGGGAATATATAAAACTTGCAATCACTATTTTTACCACTATTATGGCAATTAACAGCACAGCACGTTGAGTGACAACCCATTTTAATCATACGTATGTCACATTAAGTTCTATTACCGGCCACTCCGAGCGCTTCGATAGGTTTGCGTATCCCCTCTTAACCCATGCACACAGCGAATACCAACTATACGTATTAGATTAATTAAATATCTTTCCGCGTGGTGGCGTTAGTAGGCGTACCATAACCTACAAACGGACTCTTTTTTATTTTATTTGAAAAATTTCAATAAAAATATTTTCGTATTTTTCAGAATATTTTTATTTGGTGGGAATGCAATAAAACGTAGTATATACTACGTAATATTATATTGAGTATTGACCGTTTGCTGTAAATTGGACAAAATTTGCGTAGATATTGAATTTATCCCAAGCAATTTGACCTAAATATTGTGATTAAGGAAATTCTGTGATTTCCGATTATCACATTTTTAAAATATTAAAATATATACGGAATAGGAACAAGATCGATTGGATGTTTTAAAGAATTTTTCGCAATTTAATTTATAAATAACTTCAAATATTGTTAATATTTGTCCGTTTTGGAATTTTGTTACATTTTTGAACTTTTGCGGAATAAACATGAAGACAAATAATTTAATATGTATGAACTTAATACCCAATAAATCTTCGTTATCTTGTCAGGCACTTCGTTATTCGACTAACAACGCTTATTTTTTAAAATATGATCGATTTATTAATACATTTCTTCCTAAATAATACGAAAAGGTCAAATTATTCTCCAGCATTTCCATTGATAATAATCTACGAAAGCTCCAAGCACCGTAGTTAAATTTAAATGGAAGTTTCAGGTACCTGTATATTTGCCATCTGATTTAATAAAATTTAATTAAGGGATCGCACTTTTGTATTTAATATATTATTTAATTGTTTCATAAGAAACTGACAAAGTCGACGCGAAGAAAATTAATTTTAGAAAAAGTCTGCAAACTAAGTTAATTAATTTTGTTCAAAAGTCAGAAATCCGTTAGTTTCTTACTAAGATATCAATTTTTATTTTGATCATTCCGATTATTATAAACCAAAATATTTAATTGGCTTCGTAAACTTCTACTTACTTGAGGCTGTCCTGCGGTATCCAATATATCAAAGTATACCATTTCGTTATCCATAATTGTGTGATAGGCGTAAACTTTTTCTAATGTAGGATCATATTCTCCGATATATCTTCTAGTAACAAAACGAACGACCAATGCTGAAAAAAATAACGCAATTAAAATGGAATATCTCAACAAAAATCCACAATATTGGAAGAAAATGCAAGTAAAATGTATTTGTAAAAATTTAAATAAATTACTTTGGTTTTATCACTAATTACCGGTTTTTCCCACTCCTGTTTGTCCAAGCACCATAACTTTCAAAGATTTCTGGCGAGGATAGAACCCAAGTTTAACCAACGACGATTTGGGAGAAGTAACAATCATATTTATGTTCTGAAACAATGACAAAAATAATAGTGCATACCAACATTCCATCAAATTGGGGTGGGTCAGGGCAAGACCATACGCCTGTTAGGTGGGCCAATGGAACCATTTTAAGCACATAATAGTCACTTTAAAGTTTTAAATTTTAATATACAAAATATGTTAATTTCGAGAGTAGGAACAGGATTATACTGTAAAATAGAATAATCTAAGATTAGGAACTTTGGCAAATCTAATCTTATTAAGTCATTATCTTTAGCTGTGCTAAAATTTCAAACTTGAATCTTGTAGATCCAAATCTTTCATATTGTTATTTTCCAAAACTTGTAGTCATAATAAAATATAATTGGTACTTAGCAATTACGTAAATAATATGCCAATTAAAAAGTTACAGGTAAAATCAAAGTCGATTTTAATTTAAATATTAATTACAGAATAACAAAGTTAAAAGTTTTTCGTTTTAAAAGTTTACTTTATAATTTGCTCCAATGTACAATAATTTTAAATTTGTAAGCTTCAATAAATTTCATAACGCCTGCTCAAAATTCAAGGCAAATTTTAAAATAATCAAAAATTAAGTAGATATTTTTAATTCCATTAGCCTCTCAAGAAAGTTTGTTTACACCTTTGAATAATTCAGTCGAATTTTTTTTAATTTACAGCTGGAATTATGGTAAGTGTCTAAATTGTAACATGATTGTTTTGCATACGAAATATAAAAAAAGAGAATCGAATTTTTTATTCCAAGTTGAATAACCTTTCCAACATCTGTGGTATTCCTGTTTGCAATAATTTCAAATCGCCATTATAAAAACGTCAAACAAAGTTCTACTTTTGTCCAAATAATTGATCACACTTAAATGTCTCCAATGTAAATAGGAAGTAAGAACACAACTTGATCGTGAATTAGATTTTAATACCGCATACCAGGCATAGATTAAGTTATCAAATTCTTTAAGACTTGAGAAACAAGATTTGGATAATTTAAATTGGAAATATTCCAATTTTTAGCAAATATTGAATTTAAATATTCAATGGCCGATTTTTATTCAAATTTAACCGCAATTATTACATTTTATTATGGTTCCTTCGTCAACTCGAGCTTTTTGGAATATGAAAATGTATTATACTGGCATAACAAAATCAGCTCATAATATATGGGTTGAAACGACAAATAATATAAACAAGACAAAGAAAAACGTTTCCCGACAAATTATGCTATTTTCATGAAAAAATGATAATATGTAAACTATAAATTTTGCTCGCTATAATATATTTGCTAAAATTTTACATTAAACATCTGCTGTTATAGTAAACGATGTAATATATTATGAAAAGTGGGATAAAAACTCAGATATACATTATTTTAAACTAAAAAGAACATAAATTACGTACGACCGTGAACAACTAATATTATTAACTGGATTGCCTAAGTTGTGCGGCCTTCAGGCCGCACCGACCAGTCTTTTTCAGTAGGTACCTATTGATTGAATAAATTGTAGATATTGTAAAAAGTTGATGGATATTGTCATACGTATACGGTACTGAGGAAGACTAACGAGTTAGAAACACAGTGTCGACCGCTAATCCTTACCTGTAGAATTTAGAAATTAATCATCTGATTTCAAAATAATAGCCAGTTCAGATCAGGCTCTAACTTGGATCTGATTTGTTTGTTGGCGCAAAAAATGGTTTTACCATTTTACCAGTAAAGATATACGCTATAAATGATACGACGGTAAATAATTCTAAAACTTCTTCTTCCTCAAGTGCCATACCCTACACAGTGCGTAGGCAATCACTTGGCTAAAGCCAAGAAGGTTTACTAGGGAAATTTAATTAATGGGGCGGTTTCCTGTTGCATTCACCATCGCCCAAAGATCTATCTTGGGCTTTAGATCGCATCAGTGTATTCGACGCGACCAGGATTTGAACCGCGGTTACTTGCTTCCTAGTCGATCGGTGTAGGCTCAAAGCCAAACTATTCAAATTATATAAATAATCTACAATGCCAGATAAATTTCGTTTTGTTCTACAGAGTTAGATTTCCTTATAGGAAATTCATAAAACTTCCCATTTTCTCTTAATTTCCCTTCAGCACATGAAAATTCTCTGGATCTAGAAGTTTTCCTTAGATTCCTAGAAAACATAACAACTTTTATTTAAGCTTCATCCAATAAAATTGAAAAACATAATTTTTTGTTTTAGATTTAGATATTTGCAGCATAACAGAAAAAGATTAGCTTTTTACATTTCATAATTCGAAATTATGCGGCAAACTTCTGACCAACTTGCCGGCACTCAGTTTGAGAACCACTGATTTGGACGATAAACTCAAAATATTAGTAGATCAATTGACCAAAATTGATTCCGTTTATAAAGAAAACCGCTAAGCTTATCAGTAAGATTGTATCGGTGAATCACAAGTTTGACACATTTAGTAAGAACTAAATTAAATTAAGATTTACGCTAGAGCATCCCAGAAATGTTTAACTTGGCCGACAGGGCTGCGCCACTTGAGCTACAATGCGTTTCTTTCGTTTACGCTCGGGTTGGTTCGGGAATCGGGTTTTTTTATATTAATTTGTGAATTGACATTCGTTGTATAGATATACTCATTAATGTGTATGGTTTTAATGATTAAGGGATTAGGCCTCTCTAGAAGCCGAAAAATAGGCTTTTTGAAGATGTTTTTTCATAAAATCTTCGAAATAAATTAAGATTACGAAAAAGGGCGTGTTTATCATACATATCAGTGACTGATAATTTTGTTAAAATGATTAATTTCAAAATGACGACTGTGCAGCTCTTTCGTGATGAAGTCTCCGTTTTTCCGAGATCCACGGCCGGACAAACAGCTCCTGTAATTTTTGAATTATGATGACCATGATGATTTTAAATCAAAAAATTGTAAAAATTTTGAAACTAAGTTCTTATGATCTGTAGCTATAAATTTAAAATTCAATAAAAAGTATCACCATCAGTGATCCATTTTTTTCGAGTATGAGACTCTTATTAATTATCCAAATCCAAATATTTAAAACCAATTCCAAATTTTAATTAAAATATTCCAAGACTTCTAAATAATTTTACCCAATTAATTTTATTATCTCCTAATCACTGCCGAACCATCCAATCAATAATTCATCAAAATCACATATTCCAAAAATTCTCAAAAAAAAGTCCAAATCAAGAAATCCAAATTATCAAATAAAATTACTCACGTCGAATTAAATTATTTGTTGGCATAAACTTGATACAAAAAATCACAAATTTTTAGAGACTTTTGGTTTCAGGATCAATGTGATCAGGCACGGACTGGCAGTATTTTTTCGGGAGTGCTAATATTCGAGCTGTTTTGAACTTCTGTCGAATTGGTGTATTAAGACGTCAACCGAAGGTGTTAAATCCGATTCGTTTTTTCATTATTTATCAATTGATTATTTTTAATTTGTTGGGTTTCGTGGCCCAGCTTACTCTGAGGGACCCGGGATGTTCTAGCACCCAGCAGCGCTGGCCAGTCCGCACCTGAATTTAATCTGATTGTAGTCTGTTTTGTCTCATTTCTACCAACTTTCAAATATTATTTACAAATTTTACAAAAATAAATATCATAATCAATTCAAAATCAAAATTGGATCTTGAAACACAACAAGCAGTGCCGGGCCAAGCTATTTCAGCGCCGGGTGCAGATTAGGTAAATAGCGCCTTTAACAGCGGTGACTTGTCCAAACTATTAATTAAACTATTTAATACAATTTTCAAAAAAGTAAAACGTAAATTTTTAACATTATTTGTATCAAAAGATAGATACAACGCTTATCCAATATATAACGGGAAATGATGTAGTCATCACATGGACCGCAAGGATTGATTGTATTATTGATAATTTCGAGATGACTCCGATTACACATCTTAAACCGTAGATGAGTATGCATCAAGAAATGTCTCTTTTGAACATACTGTTTAGTGTACTGGAGGGTATTCCATACCCCCCAGACCCCCCGGTTGAAAAATTCAAAGATTTATATAATATATATCACATATGATCGATGATTTTCAAATCATATTCCATATTCCCCAGTTCAGCCGGTTTGAAAATCATCTATCACAGATGATATATTGTACAAATCTTTGAATTTTCAAACCGGGGGGTCTGGGGGTATGGAATACTCCCCAGTACACTAAAAAAAGTCAATGATTTGTATAAGATATCATCTGTAATCGACTTCAACAAAAACCAATTCTTTAGAAAATGAATGTTGGTATTAAGAATTTTCTATTTAGAAACACTACTTGGTGCACTGGAGGGTACTCCATACCCTCCAGACGCCCCGGTTTCAAAAACTGGACATTTTTGTTCATGATCTGCGATCAACGCTATTAAATAGTAGGAACCTTTCACTTGAATGACAACATACAGTTTTGTACATCGAATTTTCATTATCCTTTGTGAAATTTTCTCAGGTTTCTGACATACCTAAGGAATTTCGCAAAAATCTAACGAAATAGAAGATTCAAAATCCTAGGAAATCCAGTTAAATATAAAAATTCAAAGAAATTTTTGAAAATCTTAGAAAATCTGAGAAAATCTTTAGTAATTTAAGGAAGTCTTGGGAAATTAAGAAATCTTAAGATACAGTAGCGTAGCATGGGGAGGTTGCAAATGCCCCGGGCGACATTTCTGTGCCTATTATTAAGTAATCTTTATTAATTTCTTTTTAATAATATCTAATAAATTGATAAAAGAAATACATTTCTTGCTTAATTGCCAAAATAGGAGGGCGGCAAATTTAGGGTTTGCCCTGGGTATCAGAAATCCACGCTGCGTTACTGTAAGAATACAATCTTTTTTTTCCTTTTTCAACTTTTTCGAAAGAAAATCTTTAGTAGCCATCCAGAAGGAAATTCGGAGCAATCTTTAAAGAATATCTTAAGAGAAAATCTAGTGTACAAACATTTTTCTTATGATTCATTGGTATCTTACACCTTCAAAATCTGATGTGAAAAATTGCAAATTTGTTTTCAGTGCCCACGGGCTGATTATTACCTGTAATTGTGCAACTACTACATTTACCACATATGGAAAGCCACCATTGGGATGGATTATGCCTTTACCTATACTTTGTGATTAGCCTCCTCAAATGGAAAAGCCACGAGCCGCCACTGGCCTTTAATACTAAATATAATAATTGTATATAATTATTGTATATCAAAGAAAACCAAAATTTTTGTTATGTGGGGATGTTTGTGAGAGAGGCTAGAAGCTGAAATATGATATAGAGAATAAGTGAAAAAATTGAGCAAAAAAAAAACGGAAAATTCGATCATTTTTAATAATTTCAGGGGCAAATCTTCGCCCAAATCAACTTTCTTGCTAGAAATATTAACTTTTCAGCTGTCTAGCTTACCAGAAAAAATGCAAACGCTAAAATAGTCGTTTAAAAAATAGATGGGGCGAGAGGGGGCATTGCCCGAAAACGGTGGGTGATGGGGGAAAACGGAGGTCATATTCGAATCTAGAAGGTTAATTCACATTATAATCAGCATGAATGGTATCAGGGCTCAAAAAGAATTTTCATTTCCGACCAGTATTATCATTAATTTGATATGAAGCCCGCCGGCGCCGTTCAGATATTTTTTTATTCAAAATTTAATATTTTATAGAAAATTAAATTAAAAACGCACAATTTTGGAGCCTTCTGAATTTTGGCGCTGGGTGCGGCGGCTCCATGGCACCCATGGTTTATCCGGCCCTGCACCACAGAATATAATATTTTAAAACCGAGCTACGGCGAGGTTAAGAGGCACATTTTCAACAGCTACACCCTTAACTTTTATTTAAAAAAATAAATCATTTAAAAATATTACTTTTGAAAAACAATTTTTTTGCTTGAAATTTAGAAACTTGGAATCTCGTTAATCGTTATATCAGTCAAGTGTGTCATTATTGCTTTCATTCTATATTAAGAAAATTAAGTACGTAGGTGAAAACCAAAATAAATTTTGCATAAACATACAACATAAAAAAGGTGCAAACGATCTAGTATAGTGATTGATCTACTATGTAGATAGATGAATGAAAAAATAGCTAGAAAACAATTATTTTAAAATTTAAAAATTATCATAAAATAGGTATTGGTTTAGTAAAAAAAATAGATAAGCATTTGCAAATCGTGATCAGACCGGATTAACAAATAAATTATAAAAAAAGATTTATTTTAATTTTAAACTACAAATTTTTTAAGTAAATGTACTACAAGTAATTAAGTAGAAATGTAAAATAAAAGAGAATTCGTAATTTATTCTGGATCTACAAAGCACGAAACAAAATATAATATTAAATTAATTAATCCTGTAAAGCTAAGGCCACAAAAAGTCGAGCACTACTAGATTTTCTTGTTGTAGGTTTGAAGAAAATTTAATATCAAAAATAATATTTTCCACTATGGAAGCCTTAAATCTTGATAAAATTGAAGCAACACGTGCTTACAATTTATCCAACATCAATTTGTTATTCGCTTTGACAGAGCTTCAAATATTATTATTTGTTGTCTAGTTTACATCAAAACATTAAAATAACAACGCAACGTTAGTTTAGTAGAAGTAAATACTATCTACGTTGTAAACTTTTAATTAGAATCGGCTCGTGTTAAGGCTAAGCTTCTTAACTCTACAATAAGATTTTTAATTGTATTTTATTCTGTTGTTTACACGACGCACTTGTTTACATTTCGTCGTTGTTAAATTGAATAATTTTTATTTACTATTTATTTTCAACAACGAAACGCATTTACCTTACTACTGCGCAGTATAAAAAATATTAACTTAGGGCTTCTTCGGAGTAAAAAATTGTTACTGCCAAAAATTAATAACAATAATTAAAGCAGCTTTCAAAAAAAAATACATAAAAATTATTTTTAATTAAGTACATTCAGTTGTTAATCTTTTTTTTTTATTAAAATGCGAAAACTTTTGTACCTCAGGAATTAAAGTTTTAAAGAATTAAAGCTGAACAATATAAAACCACTAAATATAAATTAAAATGTACTTCTTAGATTCTCCAGGTCTTTTAGATTAAAGTCACATAGAATCTCAACAAAGTTGAGAGATAAATTCCAAATCTTTAAAAATACTCTCCAGTCTCCAGCAATGTTCTATTCTAGCAAATTCATTTTGGTTTTGATCCGATTTCACGCAAAAAATATGATCCCTCTATATATTTCTTGACATTTTTTAACGGCAAAAGAAAATTTGTTATTTCCGTTTTTTCCATTAATTTAACCAATACTAAAGTTCAATGTTGTCATATTTTCGGAATAAATAACAGTGAACCTTACCTAATTATACCACGATTACACATTTCGATTGAAATAAGAACGTCGACAATTTTTTGCTTACAATAATACGGTTTTATTAATATAACTTATTCGATTTCATATTACTCAATTTGGCACTTCCGTTCTAAATATAATGCGTCTAATATTTTCACAAAGGAAGATGCAAAAGATGTATTCATAGCACGATCCCGAATGAAATTACCTATATTTCTACTTAAAATTATAAGCGTACTACTTAATAACTTATACCTGCATGTTTCAGCAGCACAACATTTGATAAAATGATTTATTTTATTATTTTACATAACGTAGAAGACACTTTTCCAAGGAAAACATTTAACAAAAATTTATTAGGCCTTTTTAAAACTTTTTTTTTTAATTTCCACCTTCACATGGCCATAACGCCGAAAATATTGAATTTTCAGTAAAAATAGTTTAGTACTTTTTTAAAGAGCGCAAAATAATCTACACACTAGATTTAAATCTTTTGTTGCATGAAATCAACGGTTTTCGAGTTATGAATTAAAGTAGGTAAAAAAATGTTGAAAATAAAATTTGTGAATTTAATTTTTTGGTTTGTAGCAGTTTTGTTTATTGTTTTCTTTTTTTCTGTGAAATGAATTGGTTTGTCAAAAATTTTCACTAGACAAAAGTTGTAGTCCGTTAAATTTCCTATCTGAAATAGGGCGTCAGATTTTAAATTACAAATATTTAACAAAATTTTTTCTATATTCAAACCCTCGAGAGTTAGGCTCTTTTAAAGCATTTTTTTTTAAATTTCCACCTTCACATGGCCATACCGCCGAAAATATTGAATTTTCAGTAAAAATAGTTTAGTACTTTTTTAAAGAGCGCAAAATAATCTACAAACTAGATTTAAATCTTTTATTGCCTAAAATCAACGGTTTTCGAGTTATGAATTAAAGTAAGTAAAAAAATGTTGGAAAAAAAATTTGTGAATTTAATTTTTTGATTTGTAGCAGTTTTGTTTACTTTTTTCTTTCTTTGTGAAATGGATAGGTTTTTTAAAAATTTTCACTAGACAAGAGTAGTTGTAGTCCGTTAAATTTCCTATCCGAAATAGGGCGTCAGATTTTAAATTACAAATATTTAACAAAATTTTTTTTATATTCAAACCCTCGAAAGTTAGGCTTTTTTAAAGCATTTTTTTTTAAATTTCCACTTTCACATGGCCATAACGTCAAAAATATTGAATTTTCAGTAAAAATAGTTTAGTACTTTTTTAAAGAGCGCAAAACAATCTACAAACTAGATTTAAATCTTTTGTTGCCTAAAATCAACGGTTTTCGAGTTATGAATTAAAGTAGGTAAAAAAATGTTGAAAATAAAATTTGTGAATTTAATTTTTTGGTTTGTAGCAGTTTTGTTTATTGTTTTCTTTTTTTCTGTGAAATGAATTGGTTTGTCAAAAATTTTCACTAGACAAAAGTTGTAGTCCGTTAAATTTCCTATCTGAAATAGGGCGTCAGATTTTAAATTACAAATATTTAACAAAATTTTTTCTATATTCAAACCCTCGAGAGTTAGGCTCTTTTAAAGCATTTTTTTTTAAATTTCCACCTTCACATGGCCATACCGCCGAAAATATTGAATTTTCAGTAAAAATAGTTTAGTACTTTTTTAAAGAGCGCAAAATAATCTACAAACTAGATTTAAATCTTTTATTGCCTAAAATCAACGGTTTTCGAGTTATGAATTAAAGTAAGTAAAAAAATGTTGGAAAAAAAATTTGTGAATTTAATTTTTTGATTTGTAGCAGTTTTGTTTACTTTTTTCTTTCTTTGTGAAATGGATAGGTTTTTTAAAAATTTTCACTAGACAAGAGTAGTTGTAGTCCGTTAAATTTCCTATCCGAAATAGGGCGTCAGATTTTAAATTACAAATATTTAACAAAATTTTTTTTATATTCAAACCCTCGAAAGTTAGGCTTTTTTAAAGCATTTTTTTTTAAATTTCCACTTTCACATGGCCATAACGTCAAAAATATTGAATTTTCAGTAAAAATAGTTTAGTACTTTTTTAAAGAGCGCAAAACAATCTACAAACTAGATTTAAATCTTTTGTTGCCTAAAATCAACGGTTTTCGAGTTATGAATTAAAGTAGGTAAAAAAATGTTGAAAATAAAATTTGTGAATTTAATTTTTTGGTTTGTAGCAGTTTTGTTTATTGTTTTCTTTTTTTCTGTGAAATGAATTGGTTTGTCAAAAATTTTTACTAGACAAAAGTTGTAGTCCGTTAAATTTCCCATCCGAAATAGAGCGTCAGATTTTAAATTACCAATATTTAACAAAATTTTTTCTATATTCAAACCTTCGAGGGTTAGGCTCCTTTAAAGCAATTTTTTTAAAATTCCACCTTCACATGGCTATAACGCCGAAAATATTGAATTTTTGGTAAAAATAGTTTAGTACTTTTTTAAAGAGCGTAAAATAATCTACAAACTAGATTTAAATCTTTTGTTGCATGAAATCAACGGTTTTCGAGTTATGAATTAAAGTAAGTAAAAAAATGTTGAAAAAAAAATTGTGAATTTAATTTTTTGGTTTGTAGCAGTTTCGTTTATTGTTTTCTTTTTTTCTGTGAAATGAATTAGTTTGTCAAAAATTTTCACTAGACAAAAGTTGTAGTCCGTTAAATTTCCTATCCGAAATAGGGCGTCAGATTTTAAATTACTAATATTTAACAAAATTTTTTTTATATTCAAACCTTCGAGGGTTAGGCTTTTTTAAAGCATTTTTTTTTTAAATTTCCACCTTCACATGGCCATACCGCCGAAAATATTGAATTTTCAGTGAAATAGTTTAGTACTTTTTTAAAGAGCGCAAAATAATCTACAAACTAGATTTAAATCTTTTATTGCCTAAAATCAACGGTTTTCGAGTTATGAATTAAAGTAAGTAAAAAAATGTTGGAAAAAAAATTTGTGAATTTAATTTTTTGATTTGTAGCAGTTTTGTTTACTATTTTCTTTCTTTGTGAAATGGATAGGTTTTTTAAAAATTTTCACTAGACAAGAGTAGTTGTAGTCCGTTAAATTTCCTATCCGAAATAGGGCGTCAGATTTTAAAATACCTATATTTAACGAAATTTTTTCTATATTCAAACCCTCAAGAGTTGGGCTCTTTTAAAACTTTTTTTTTAATTTCCACTTTCACATGGCCATAGCGCCGAAAATATAGAATTTTCAGTTAAAATAGTTTAGTACTTTTTTAAAGAGCGCAAAATAATCTACAAACTAGATTTAAATCTTTTACTGCCTAAAATCAACGGTTTTCGAGTTATGAATTAAAGTAAGTAAAAAAATGTTGAAAATAAATTTGTGAATTTAATTTTTTGTTTTGTAGCAGTTTTGTTTATTGTTTTCTTTTTTTCTGTGAAATGAATTGGTTTGTCAAAAATTTTCACTAGACAAAAGTTGTAGTCCGTTAAATTTTCTATCCGAAATAAAGCGTCAGATTTTAAATTACCAATATTTAACAAAATTTTTTCTATATTCAAACCCTCGAGGGTTAGGCTCTTCTAAAGCAATTTTTTTCAAGTTCCACCTTCACATGGCTATAACGCCGAAAATATTGAATTTTTAATAAAAATAGTTTAGTACTTTTTTAAAGAGCGTAAAATAATCTACAAACTAGATTTAAATCTTTTGTTGCATGAAATCAACGGTTTTCGAGTTATGAATTAAAGTAAGTAAAAAAATGTTGGAAAAAAAATTTGTGAATTTAATTTTTTGTTTTGTAGCAGTTTTGTTTAGTGTTTTCTTTTTTTCTGTGAAATGAATTGGTTTGTCAAAAATTTTCACCTGACAAAAGTTGTAGTCCGTTAAATTTCCTATCCGAAATAGGGCGTCAGATTTTAAATTACCAATATTTAACAAAATTTTTTCTATATTCAAACCGTCGAGGGTTAGGCTCTTTTAAAGCATTTTTTTTTAAATTTCCACCTTCACATGGCCATACCGCCGAAAATATTGAATTTTCAGTAAAAATAGTTTAGTACTTTTTTAAAGAGCGCAAAATAATCTACGAACTAGATTTAAATCTTTTGTTGCCTAAAATCAACGGTTTTCGAGTTATGAATTAAAGTAGGTAAAAAAATGTTGGAGACAAAATTTGTGAATTTAATTTTTTGATTTGTAGCAGTTTTGCTTACTATTTTCTTTTTCTTCTGTGAAATGAATAGGTTTTTCCAAAAATTTCCCTAGCTAAAAGTTGTAGTCCGTTAAATTTCCTATCCGAAATAGGGCGTCAGATTTTAAATTACCAGTATTTAACAAAATTTTTTCAATATTCAAATCCTCGAGAGTTACGCATTTTTACAGCATTTTTTTTTAAATTTCCACCTTCACATGGCCATAACGCCGAAAATATTTTATTTTCAGTAAAAATAGTTTAGTACTTTTTTAAAGAGCGCAAAATAATCTACAAACTAGATTTAAATCTTTTGTTGCCTAAAATCAACGGTTTTCGAGTTATGAATTAAAGTAGATAAAAAAATGTTGAAAGAAAAATTGTGAATTTAATTTTTTGTTTTGTAGCAGTTTTGTTTATTATTTATTATTTTCTTTTTTTTTCTGTGAAATGGATAGGTTTTTCAAAAATTTTTACTAGACAAAAGTTGTAGTCCGTTAAATTTCCTATCCGAAATAGGGCCTCAGATTTTAAATTACAAATATTTAACAAAATTTTTTCTATATTCAAACCCTCGAGAGTTAGGCTCTTTTAAAGCATTTTTTTAAAACTTCCACCTTCACATGGCCATAGCGCCGAAAATATGGAATGTTTATTAAAAATAGTTTAGTACTTTTTTAAAGAGCGCAAAATAATGTACAAACTAGATTTAAATCTTTTGTTGCCTAAAATCAACGGTTTTCGAGTTATGAATTAAAGTAGGTAAAAAAATGTTGAAAATAAAATTTGTGAATTTAATTTTTTGGTTTGTAGCAGTTTTGTTTATTGTTTTCTTTTTTTCTGTGAAATGAATTGGTTTGTCAAAAATTTTCACTAGACAAAAGTTGTAGTCCGTTAAATTTTCTATCCGAAATAAAGCGTCAGATTTTAAATTACCAATATTTAACAAAATTTTTTCTATATTCAAACCCTCGAGGGTTAGGCTCTTTTAAAGCAATTTTTTTAAAGTTCCACCTTCACATGGCTATAACGCCGAAAATATTGAATTTTTAATAAAAATAGTTTAGTACTTTTTTAAAGAGCGCAAAATAATCTACAAACTAGATTTAAATCTTTTATTGCCTAAAATCAACGGTTTTCGAGTTATGAATTAAAGTAAGTAAAAAAATGTTGGAAAAAAAAATTGTGAATTTAATTTTTTGATTTGTAGCAGTTTTGTTTACTTTTTTCTTTCTTTGTGAAATGGATAGGTTTTTTAAAAATTTTCACTAGACAAGAGTAGTTGTAGTCCGTTAAATTTCCTATCCGAAATAGGGCGTCAGATTTTAAATTACAAATATTTAACAAAATTTTTTTTATATTCAAACCCTCGAAAGTTAGGCTTTTTTAAAGCATTTTTTTTTAAATTTCCACTTTCACATGGCCATAACGTCAAAAATATTGAATTTTCAGTAAAAATAGTTTAGTACTTTTTTAAAGAGCGCAAAACAATCTACAAACTAGATTTAAATCTTTTGTTGCCTAAAATCAACGGTTTTCGAGTTATGAATTAAAGTAGGTAAAAAAATGTTGAAAATAAAATTTGTGAATTTAATTTTTTGGTTTGTAGCAGTTTTGTTTATTGTTTTCTTTTTTTCTGTGAAATGAATTGGTTTGTCAAAAATTTTTACTAGACAAAAGTTGTAGTCCGTTAAATTTCCCATCCGAAATAGAGCGTCAGATTTTAAATTACCAATATTTAACAAAATTTTTTCTATATTCAAACCTTCGAGGGTTAGGCTCCTTTAAAGCAATTTTTTTAAAATTCCACCTTCACATGGCTATAACGCCGAAAATATTGAATTTTTGGTAAAAATAGTTTAGTACTTTTTTAAAGAGCGTAAAATAATCTACAAACTAGATTTAAATCTTTTGTTGCATGAAATCAACGGTTTTCGAGTTATGAATTAAAGTAAGTAAAAAAATGTTGAAAAAAAAATTGTGAATTTAATTTTTTGGTTTGTAGCAGTTTCGTTTATTGTTTTCTTTTTTTCTGTGAAATGAATTAGTTTGTCAAAAATTTTTACTAGACAAAAGTTGTAGTCCGTTAAATTTCCTATCCGAAATATGGCGTCAGATTTTAAATTACTAATATTTAACAAAATTTTTTTTATATTCAAACCTTCGAGGGTTAGGCTTTTTTAAAGCATTTTTTTTTTAAATTTCCACCTTCACATGGCCATACCGCCGAAAATATTGAATTTTCAGTGAAATAGTTTAGTACTTTTTTAAAGAGCGCAAAATAATCTACAAACTAGATTTAAATCTTTTGTTGCCTAAAATCAACGGTTTTCGAGTTATGAATTAAAGTAGGTAAAAAAATGTTGGAGACAAAATTTGTGAATTTAATTTTTTGATTTGTAGCAGTTTTGCTTACTATTTTCTTTTTCTTCTGTGAAATGAATAGGTTTTTCAAAAAATTTCCCTAGCTAAAAGTTGTAGTCCGTTAAATTTACTATCCGAAATAGGGCGTCAGATTTTAAATTACCAGTATTTAACAAAATTTTTTCAATATTCAAATCCTCGAGAGTTACGCATTTTTACAGCATTTTTTTTTAAATTTCCACCTTCACATGGCCATAACGCCGAAAATATTTTATTTTCAGTAAAAATAGTTTAGTACTTTTTTAAAGAGAGCAAAATAATCTACAAACTAGATTTAAATCTTTTGTTGCCTAAAATCAACGGTTTTCGAGTTATGAATTAAAGTAGATAAAAAAATGTTGAAAGAAAAATTGTGAATTTAATTTTTTGTTTTGTAGCAGTTTTGTTTATTATTTATTATTTTCTTTTTTTTCTGTGAAATGGATAGGTTTTTCAAAAATTTTTACTAGACAAAAGTTGTAGTCCGTTAAATTTCCTATCCGAAATAGGGCCTCAGATTTTAAATTACAAATATTTAACAAAATTTTTTCTATATTCAAACCCTCGAGAGTTAGGCTCTTTTAAAGCATTTTTTTAAAACTTCCACCTTCACATGGCCATAGCGCCGAAAATATGGAATGTTTATTAAAAATAGTTTAGTACTTTTTTAAAGAGCGCAAAATAATGTACAAACTAGATTTAAATCTTTTGTTGCCTAAAATCAACGGTTTTCGAGTTATGAATTAAAGTAGATAAAAAAATGTTGGAAAAAAAAATTGTGAATTTAATTTTTTGATTTGTAGCAGTTTTGTTTACTTTTTTCTTTCTTTGTGAAATGGATAGGTTTTTTAAAAATTTTCACTAGACAAGAGTAGTTGTAGTCCGTTAAATTTCCTATCCGAAATAGGGCGTCAGATTTTAAATTACCTATATTTAACAAAATTTTTTCTATATGCAAACCTTCGAGAGTTAGGCTTTTTTAAAGCATTTTTTTTAAATTTCCACTTTCACATGGCCATAGCGCCGAAAATATTGAATTTTCAGTAAAAATAGTTTAGTACTTTTTTAAAGAGCGCAAAATAATCTACAAACTAGATTTAAATCTTTTGTTGCCTAAAATCAACGGTTTTCGAGTTATGAATAAAAGTAGGTAAAAAAATGTTAGAAAAAAAATTTCTGAATTTAATTTTTTGTTTTGAAGCAGTTTTGTTTACTATTTTCTTTTTTTCTGTGAAATGGATAATTTTTTCAAAAATTTCAAAAGTTGTAGTCCGTTAAATTTCCTATCCGGAATGCAGCGTCAGATTTTCTGTAAAATGTTTCGTTTAAAAGATACAGGGTTTTGAAAAACAAAACCAAAAGAAAGCTTGAGTTTTCCAACATTTTTTTACTGACTTTAGTTGATAACTTGATAGCCGTTAATTTTAGACTATAAAAGGTTTAAATCTAATTTGTAGATTATTTCACGCTCTTTAAAAAAGTACGAAACCAGTTTTACTGAAAAATCAATATTTTCGGTGCTATGACGTGCGTGAACTTGGCTGCCCTTTTTTTCAAAATTTTAGTTTTTTTTTGTTGTTTTGGATTGTTTTTCATTTGTTTTCAATTGTTTTGATCTTTTTTTTCTGATTTTGCAAAAAAAAATGAAGAAAATCTCAGAAAAAATTTTTTTTGCTAGCTCCCCCGTTTTTGAAATTAAAACTTTTTTTTGTTGTTTTCGATTGTTTTTGATTTGTTGCCAATTATTTTGTAAAAATAATTTTTTTAAATTAAGTGATAACCGCAAAAATCGCTAAATAATATTTTGCGCCAGTTCCCCTTTTCTCGAAATTAAAAATTTTTGTTGTTGTCAATTGTTTTGTAAAAATACTTTTTTTTAATTATGTGATAACCGCAAAAATCGCCAAATAAGAGATAAAAGAAGACGAAACACGGAAATTAAATAAGATAATAGAAATGATTGGCTTTAAATCTTATTTCGCGATTTTCGCGGTTATCATTTGATTTAAAAATTTTATTTTTACAAAACAATTGACAACAAATAAAGAACAATGGAGAACAATAAAAAAAAAGTTTTATTTCGAAAAAAGGGGAGCTGGTGCAAAATCTTATTTCGCGATATTCGCGGTTATCATTTAATTTAAAAACTAATTTTTACAAAACAATTGACAACAAATCAAAAACAATCGAAAACAACAACAAAAATTTTTAATTTCGAAGAAAAGCGAACTGGCACAAAATCTTATTTCGCGATTTTCGCAGATATCATTGGATTTAAAAAATTTATTTTTACAAAACAATTGACAACAAATAAAAAAACAATCGAAAACAATAAAAAAAATTTTTAATTTCAAAAAAAGGGGAGCTGGTGCAAAATCTTATTTCGCGATTTTCGCGGTTATCATTTGATTTAAAAAATTTATTTTTACAAAACAATTGACAACAAATCAAAAACAATCGAAAACAACAACAAAAATTTTTAATTTCGAAGAAAAGCGAACTGGCACAAAATCTTATTTCGCGATTTTCGCAGATATCATTGGATTTAAAAAATTTATTTTTACAAAACAATTGACAACAAATAAAAAACAATCGAAAACAACAACAAAAATTAAAATTTTGAAAGAAGGGGAACCAAAAGTTCACGCACGTGGTGCTATGGCTAATTTAAAAAAAAAGCTTTAAAAAAGCGTAACTCTCGATGGTTCAAATTTAGAAAAACTGTGTATTTTTCTTAGAAAACTGTTCTCTATCAGTGTATCTGGGGACACCCTGTAGGTATAATATCATTTTCTCATTGACTTACATCCAATTACCAAACAATTTTCTTCGTTTAAGATTTGGGTGTAACGTGAAATTTAAACCACACTCTGGCCCAGAGAAGTTATGTCCTAATTGATCTCTACAGTATTTTAGCTATTATGGGCTGATCCTATTGAACTAGGTACTTCAATTTCAAATAAACTTTATACTACTTTGATTTAGGTTTCTCATCAGATACAAAATAAAGGTATCAAATTTTTAATCAGATCTGATGTAATTATAGTAGAACGTCGCAGATGTAGTTTGATTAAATTCGTATCGATTATGGGTAGCTGAAATGTGTTTCCTGTGTAGCTTTAAAGCAACAACACCTTCAACATTTTACAATCAAAACGACCGGAAATGTTCTCTAATAATTTTACTGCTTGCGCTTTTTTAATTAAAAATTCTTTTTTAGTTTTTTTAAAAATTCAAAAGCATACAGTTACAATTTCCTGCAATTTATTGAAAATTTTGTTTAAAGCTCCAATGTTGTTTTGCACTTTTCTGTATGCTCCAATTCGAGATTGACATAAATTTAATCTGAAACTTTATTTTTAATTAAATTCTGAATATAATTTTCGTCAGCATTTATAACTTTCCCATAACTTGATGAAAATTTCGGAAACAAATACTTCTGTGTAAAAACTTAATTCACTGTACTATACCGCACTGTACTGTACCGTATAAAGTTGAAATGGGTAATTCAAGTTTCAAAAGAATTATTTTAAATTTTTGATTATAACTTACAAAAAAGATCAAAAGATAAAATACGTCAAATTACCAAAACTTAAATTATACTGCTAACAATGGTTGGGGGTGAAACGAAGATTACAAGAGGAAACAAGAATTACGTAGAAAACGTTGTTGGATCATGTCATTACAAAGTACACAGAAATAAATAAGAAAAATAAATTTAACGTCAGATAATAAAATAATCTCATATTACTTTTGACCTGTTTAAAGAAAGATTTTTTTTGATTGATAGCTATATTATAAGAGAGATAAATGTTTAAAAGGGGTTACTTTGCCTAGAGTATCAGGAGAAGCAAG
The DNA here is from genome assembly GCA_958510845.1 of Cantharis nigra. Lineage (NCBI taxonomy): Eukaryota > Metazoa > Arthropoda > Insecta > Coleoptera > Cantharidae > Cantharis > Cantharis nigra. Next base: position 42,019,002 of record OY294030.1, on the reverse strand, counting down.
TCAAACTTTAAAATAAACCAATTAAAAAATTAAAATTGTATAAAATAATAAATAATAATTAATTATTAAAAAGGAAATTTTGATCAAATTGGAAATGAAGCCGAGAAGTGTGCGGAAAAGTAGTACTTTTCCACACACTTTTACAGCTGTGCGGAAAAGTAGTACCTTTCCGCACACTTTTGAATATCACAAAGTAAGACTTTTGGAAACATGATTTGAAGAAAGTATTTAAACTGAGCGGCATGATTGACTAATTCAGCATATCTATGCGCTGTAGTAAAATCATTTTGATGGTTGATAAATCTTTACTTTTGTGATGTTTGACAGTTTTTTTCAAATTCAATTTATATTTAAGTGAATTTTTGTAGAAAACATTATTCAGTTATGGGAAGCATCTAACGTTATATTGGTGTTTGAAACCCCACTATTTTATAAAAATTCTGAAAGCTCAGTTTGAACTCTATTTTCAAATAAACTAATAAAAAAATGTATTGAAATTCGTCCGTTAGGAACAACCGGGATTAATAGATAAACATCATTGTTTAAGGATCAAGTACCGACACGCATTGCCATCGTAGGGATTTAGTCCTATTATTTTGCTCGTGTTAAGTTTAAACTGCCTGGCATTGTATTTCTAAGATCTTACCCGATGAAATTGAAATTCCTGGGTATATTTGAATATAAAGTTTTTTATGATTGTTTAATTTTTAAAAAGGGGAATCACTTGGAATTATAATTATTAAAACTGAACTTTTAAAAGTAATAATGAACAATGCTAAAAATACTATGACACACTTTCTCACAATATTTTATAAAATGTGAATTACAATAGAGAAATCTTACAAAAATATAATTCAAAAAATATATCAATACAATAACCACGTTTATAATAATGTTGTTTACCTGTGACATAATAAAAACATGGCTGCTTGAAGAAAAATAACACAAAAAACAGAACTTTTTTTTCAAAAAAGTTACTTAAGAATTTGTTGGTATTTATACCAACTTAAATTATTATAATTTTCATCTAGGTTATTTTTAAACATTTTAAATTAAAACCTTACTTAGAGCATCTAAAACTTCGTGTTAACAGAATATTGAATTAGTTTATCATGGTGAAATTTTAATTGAACTAGCAAACATTTCATCAAATATCAATAAGCATCAGCTAGGAACTTTCCAGATCAAAAACAGCTGTTTTCAACAAAACCAAAAATGGAACAATTATTTTTTAATAAATTCCAAAATGTCTGTTTACTCCCTTGTTGTGTAATATACTATTAAGTCGTTTGCGACTCTTGAAGTCTTTAAAATATTTTTTAAATATTCTGTGTTTCTTGTCAATCATAGTTTACTTCAACTGCCGACAGATACAGAATATTTAATATCTAATCAATTTTTCAACTTCATAATTTATTTTGATTTAAAATTTTGAAAAAACCTTTGCATACTAAAGTTTGCCAAATTATGATGTAGATATTTGGAATAAATGTTTGTCAATTTTATTTGTGCCAAGACAGTTCTCACACAAGTGGTTATTAATTCCTTTTATAAAAATGAAAATATCTTGCATACCACATACATTTAGAAACGATGGTTTATTAATTGAATTTCCGCATCTATTTTTAGCTAACCATTTTAAAAATACGCATTTTTACAAAAATAACACAATTCGATTATTTTTAAAAATTTATTTTATAAGAAATCAACAATCGAAATTTCGACGAAAAGAGTTTTTGTTAATTTTTAAATTCAAAATAATGGAATTTGATTTAATAATAACTTTAATTAATTTACTTTTTAATTTTTGAATTTCTGAAATTTTAAAGATATTTTTTAGTTCAAACTTTGATTATAGTATTTATTAAGTAGGTAATAATAAATCTTATGTGAAAAAAATATAATTTTTTAATATTATTAAATATATTTAATGATACTAAATATCTATGACTTCAGATTATTACTGTTTTACTTAGAGGAAGAACCATAAACACGTAGTAAGTGTCGCTTCAACCGACAAAATTTAGCACAAGGATGTTAATTAATACTACAAGTTATTATTATGACTTAATTTATTATAAATACACTGTTTACACCTGCCAACTATTTACAATAATTATTTTGAAAGTTCTCATTTACTAGGTAATCTTAAAAACCAAGTTCATCACTTACACAAGTAGGATAATGATTTATAAAAATAGGAAACTAGAGTTTCCGTTCCATTGCTATCTGCTAATAATTTCCCAAACCAAAACTACATTTTGAAAAAATTGAAAGTTATTTTCACTTTCAGCCAAAAAACTTTGCTTGTATCAAAGTAAAAATTTAAGTAATTGAAAATTGAAATAAATTTAAGTTTTCAGTTTGTCTCATATTCTGGAATTAAAGAAATTTTTCATTTTCACCTGCAAGGCCTCTTGGGTTAAATTTACTTTTCTCAGAGGTAACAATGCTCGAGAACAGCTTTATTTTAAATTTTTTTAAATAATTTTTGGATTGTGATTGTGGTGGTATTTAAAAATTCGAAAATTATTTTTTTTTGCTAATTCACTTCGCATATTTTTTTCAACGCATAGAGGTCACCTGGCTTTCCAGTGTGTATACACAGCCCAAAATAGACTACGAACTTATCGTTTTCAAATATTCAGTTTTTTTTAATCCAAATGTCTTATGGTTTGACCGACATCCATCTTCTTTACCGTCAAATGCAATAAATTATATAAAAAATACTTCGCATTGAAAATGAAATGGTTATTCGCATGAATGATCCTTAAAAAATTCTTCAAATTTGATATTTGAAAGACATTTTACACTTCAAATAATAATATGATTCTTTCAGTAAAGCTTCCTCCGATATTATGTAGTTCATTTTATAAATTTGTATTTTGTGGTAATATATTACTTTTAGTATTATTATAAATTTTGCAGCAAAGGAAATTATTAAATTTTATTGGGGTTTCCTTTAGAACTTAGAAAATTATTGCGATCAATTTTGTTATTATATTTTAAATATGCAAAGTAATCGATTATTATCGTTATTTGTCAAACACAGGAATATATAAACAAAAATAAACATTTCAATTATAAAACATTTTTAAATCTGATGTGAATTTAGAAAATCTTTTTTAAATTTGTTTATTTTGTTAACCGCTTAACGACTAACTTTCAGAAATTCTTATATTAAAATACTTACATTAAATTCAAAATAAACAATAAATTATTAATCACAGTTCAGCGCATTGTTAAATTAAAACTTATTTGTATCAAAATTTTTGCAAAATTTGCTCAATGATTTAGGAAGATTACTATATATTTTAAAATTGGGCTGGCTACTAGTTCGAAAATTTTACTCGTTGTTTATTAATACGATGACTGCTCTTTGCGCAAGCGTTTCCAAAATCACCTATAAAATGAAATTTAAAAACGAACATTTAATTCCATACATTAAAATTTAATAGATTACAAAAAGCTTTCATCGACATCGACTAAACGCGTTAGATTACATGAGGACAAAATTCGCACTAAATTATAAAAATAAAGGAATAATATGATTATTCCTATCAACATGCAATATTTAGAAGTTTCAAATTTTTCATCTTAGATTAAAAAATTATTTTATTATTATTAGTCTAACAAAATACAATCATTTAATTAAGTAGTTTTCATCAAAACGAATAATTTTATTCGACTGCATTTGTTCGACTCAACATATGTTCGACATTGAATTTTATACGAAATTCTTTTATTCGACAGTATTTTTACATTACATAATGTGATTATTTAAACATTTCTATAGTTAAGAAATATTGTTTTATTCTATAAACCGCTTCCTTTTTAAGATTTTGATACAGACCTAAATGCCTATTTTGTAAAGTTTATTTTTGAATAAACAAATTAGATTCAGGTAGCAAAATATTGTAACCGGACTTAGCGTATAACTATTTTAAATTCTTCTAAATTAAAAATAAATTGCATGTCGAACGAATGGTAAGTCACATAAATGTTAAGCGGAACCTATGCAGTCGAATAACTGTTAGTCGAACAAAATTCCTAAAATCTCATTTTTTAATCTAATATAGGGCAAAGTTTAATTAAACTTGTTTTACATTTTTCAATTTTTCAGCTAAATTCACGAAATATTTATTTTCAATTATATAAGAAGCGGATTGAATAACCTAGATTTCGAGAAATTTTACTCAACAGGTATTTTGAAAAAAAACTTTTTTAAGGTAGTTAATTATTAAACTTTTTGATGCCTTCGTCTCCATCCAGTGCCGGATTAAACATTTGTGGGCCTCTAATGTGGGGCCTGTGGGTTCAATTTTCGGGGTCCTCTAAAACATTATTACTTGCAAATGTCTTTCATTTTACTAATCAACAATTACAATAATCAGTTTCAACAATAACCACTGGAAGAACGCCCTTCAGTGCATCTCTTGTTAATTACCTCAATGGAAAATATCTCCAAACGTGGATAACTGAATAATCCGTAAAGAAAGAGCAAATAGTGCACTGGAGGGCATTCCATGCCCCCCAGACCCCCCGGATTACTCCTACGTTTGGAGATTTTAAAAGTTCCTGTTACCATCATAGCATACACTCGGGCACTAAAAATCAGAGTTACAGTCATATCTTCAGATGTAAGGCAGAGTAATATATTCAGAGTACTAATAGTATGCGTTTTTTTAGGTTGGCCTTTAATGATATAAAATGAAGGTGAAATCCAGGGGTCTGGCGGGCGTGGAACGCCCTTCAGAGCATTCCTTGTTAATTATCTCTATGGAAAATATCTCCAAACGTTGATAACTGAATAATCCGTGAAAAAAGAGCAAATAATGCACTGGAACGCATTCTATGCCCCCCAGACCCCCCGGATTACTCCTACGTTTTGCGTTTTTAAAACTTTCTTTCACAATAACATACAATCGGGTACTAAAATTCAGAATTACAGCCATATCTTCAGATGTAAAGTAGAATAATATACTCAGAGTACTAATGGTATGCGTTTTTGTAGGTTGACCCTTAACCCTCAAGTTGGTAATGTATCTCGCAAGATACATGGTTTCAAAAATTCCATTTATCTTTGTCTTCGACACAAAGAATTTTATACCAAAAAATTAGTGCTTGCCAAGTTTAGGGTTAATAACATAAATTGAAAGTGAAAATCCGGGGGGTCTGGGGGGCGTGGAACACCCTCCAGTGCATTCTTTGCTAATTATCTCGATGGAAAATATCTCCAAACGTTGATAACTTAATAACCCGTGGAAAAAGAGCAAATAATGCACTGAAGACCATTCCATTCCCCCCCCCCCAGACCCCCCGGATTATTTCTACGTTTTGCGTTTTTAACAGTTTCTGTTACCATAGCATACACTCGGGCACTAAAAATCAGAGTTACAGCCATATCTTCAAATGTAAAGCAGAGTAATATACTCAGAGTACTAATAAATAGTATGCGTTTTTGTAAGTTGGCCCTTAACCCTTAAGTTGGCAATGTATCTCGCAAGATACATGGTTTCAAAAATTCCTTTTATCTTTATCTTCGACAGAAAGAATTTTATGCCGAAAAATTAGTGCTTGCCAAGTTTAGGGTTAATAACATCAAATGAAGGTGTAAATCCGGGGGTCTGGGGGGCGTGGAACGCCCTCCAGTGCATTTCTTGTTAATTATCTTGATGGAAAATATCTCCAAACGTTAATATCTGAATAATCCGTGAAAGAAGGGCAAATATTGCACTGGAGGGCATTCCATGCGCCCCAGACCCCCCGAATTACTATTACGTTTTGCGTTTTTAAAAGTTTCTTTCACAATAACATATACTCAGGCACTAAACATCAGAGTTACAGCCGTATCTTCAGATGTGAAACAGAGTAATATATTCAAAGTGCTAATAGTATGCGTTTTTGTAGGTTGGCCCTTAATAATATAAAATGAAGGTGTTAATCCGGGGGTCTGGGGGGCGTGGAACGCCCTCCAGAGCATTCTTTGTTAATTATCTCGATGGTAAGTATCTCGAAACGTTGATAACTGAAGAACCCGTGAAGAAAGAACATAATATCATTGACTATAGTAGTTATCAAGACACGCAGCCATATATGTTTTAATGCAATACTAAATTGTCGCGACAACTAGATGGCGCTAATTTTCAATGTAAATCCTCATTAACAATTATTAATCTCGCGATCCATTCCGTTAGAACGTGTGGACAGTATAGTGCGCGGAGTGCGTTCGAGTGAGAGGGACATAGAATTTACAATTCTTCCATATGGCTGCGTGTCTTGATAACTACTATAGTCAATGATAATATAGTGCAGTAGAGGCAGTGCCGGATTAAACATTTGTGAGCTCCTAGGCAGTGCAATCTTTGGGGCCCTCTAGAGAATTATTAATTGCATAACATGTCTCATAACTAGTCAATAATTAAATTAAGCAGTTCCAATAATAACTAACTAATTTTAAAACATAAAACAATGTTTATTAAATTAATTCACTAAAATTTATTGATTTACACAAAAAAATGATTAATTAATTAATATTTTTATATTTTCTATACGCTGAATCAGTATAAAAAGATAAAAACAAAGAATTGAAATTTATAATTAAAAAAAATAAAAATAAGCGGGGCCCCTGGGCAGCCGCCTTTTCTGCCTTATGGGTAATCCGGCACTGTCTCCATTAAATTATTTATCTATGACCCCATGCGAGCAATACAATAATTTGATTAAATATTTGCCTGCAATGCTTTTACTTAATAAATTATTAGTTTAAGACAAATTAATATCAAAGTAAGTAGAATAAATTTAATTGGGGAAATTTTTCAGTTTCAGATTTTTTTACTTTCTAAATCAGTTTTAAAGTTTTAATGGATTTTTGCCTTTTTAACGTTAAAGTGTTTTATCAATTATGATTTTATTATTAATCAATTTTACAATTTCATATTAAAACTCAAGAACCATTAATGTCTAGTAATGATCCTGACGCAGCGGAAACCGTCAGTAAGAATTAAGTCGTATCGACTTCGGGGCAATTTCCAATGCTACAATATATGGTGTGATTAAAGAAAGACAAAAATTTCGACTATAAATAAGCGAAAAAAATAAATAAAAATAATTTGATAAAGCAAATAAGCATATGCCCCGGTATCAATATCACTCCGGTCCTTCGTTTCCCTCCAAATTAAATATTTTTAAAAATTTAATTTTGAGTAAAATATTTAAGATTTTCATTCAAAATTTTTTTTCAGTTACTCCAAAATTATCTAAGTATAGTAATAGAAAAACTTAAATTGCGAAATAAATTTAAATTTGAAAATACTGTTTTTCCTAAGTAGCTCACGTATAATCCTACATAATTTATGTAATATACATAGTACCTACATCAGAACTTACTTTTTCCGTAGTATTATGGTATGCATATCTAATTTATTCACTTCTTGCTTGGTTTGAAACTTACTAGATATAAAATCCGATACGCAAATATTTACTTTATAAAATTTATACCGAACTAAATTGATTTTCAGGAATTAAATTTTAATTCGGTTACATCATATTTGTTTCTCACAATCAGGATAAATAATTATTTCTTAGATGATATGTCAAAGCAAAATAAAAATCAAAAAAACGAATTTTGAAGTTTTAAATATTTTTCAATGTTCAATTTCACGAGTGAAGTGCTTCTTTCAATTTAAATGGCAATAACTGCCTTGTTTGAAAAATGTATTCAAGCAGTAATCGTTCTTTAAGGAAACGCGTAGTAAAATGATTACTCATTTGGAAATCAATATTAATTTACTGCGGTGAAATTGTTTTTTTCACCTCGGAAAACTCAGTTTGATGGTTTTCACACAAAGCACAAATTTATCTTCAATTATTATAATAGAAATAAGTGGGTACAATAAATGATCACTTTGAATATCCACTTAGAGGTTTATTCGAAATTATTATATTAGTACATAATTTTTCAAATTTTTGTATAAATTAAAGAATAATTTTACCGCAGTATTTTAGAAAAGTTCAACTCAAAGAGGCAGATTAACCAAATAGATGAATAAAAACTGCTGGCCCACTTCTTATTGGACATAGGTCTAGAAAATAGGAATTAATGAAAATCATCGACTCAAAGTGAGAAACTTAGTGGAAACAAACTTAGAAAACAATTAAAAGCTCGTACAATTAAATGTGAAGCTTAGTCGGTCGTTAATTTTAACTAACATAAATGACTGAGTGGATTTACGTATAAAATACCAATATCCAGGATAGAGGCAGATATAATATGTTTATTTGAATTGTGATGCCTTTTAGAAAATAAAAATAGGAAATATTTTCTCCAGTTATATGGAACAGTTTCTCTGTATTTACTAATGACGTAGAAACTCGTGTACGCTTTGACTGTGGGAAGTGCAACAAATAAACTTTTACGAAAGTAAATATCCAACTCGAACCCCGAGTAAACATATTCCAGCCGAGATATTTTATTTTCGCATCATTCTAGTTAACAATTCAAAAATGTTCAGTAGGCTATACATACTTAACTATCTGGTTTTCAGTAAACAACTTTGTTTTTCTGATTATATTCACATGAACGCGCAAATAGATTCATAAATGCATGATTGACGCAATATTTGTATTTTTACCATTAAAATTTAATCAAATATTCATATGTACAATACACTTTAACTTGGGTGAATTGTGAGCCTCTTCCACATTTCAATTGTGCGGTAAATATCCAAGAAAAACCACGGGAATTTAATGAAATTTTCAAATAAAATTTTTGTCCAAGTCTAAACCCATGGGGGTACCTCCTTTTAAAGCAATTTTTGAATTTCTGATTTCAAACGGCCATAGCACCGATGTTATTGATTTTTTAAGCTTAATGAATTAAAACTTTTTTAAAGATAATTTGGTTATCTACAAATTAGGTTATAACCTCTTATCGTCTAGAATCACCAGATTTCGAGTTATAAATTAAATTAAGTGAAAAAATGTTTAAAAAATTCAGGTTTTAATTTTTCTAATATTCTTGTGAACCCCGTATCTCTTAAACGAAACATATTCGAAAAAAACTAATAGCCTGAACCGGATAGATAATTTAACGGACTACAACTTTGATTAAATACATTTTTTTCGAAAACCAACCGTTTTCACAGAAATTCTGAAAATAATGAATAAGGTGTGGGTAAAAAAAATTAATTAACAAAATTTATTTTAATAAATTTTCAAAATGGCCTCCTAATTAACGATAAATTAATGCGCTTTATAACAATGTCCCTCAAACGTCAAACGCTACAATACGTTTTCAAATTAAGATTTTTAGCAATTTTGTAATTTATTTTTTTTGCCGACACCTTGTTCATTATTTTCAGAATTTCTGTGAAAACGGTTGGTTTTCCAAAAACATTTATTTAACCAAAGTTGTAGCCCGTTAAATTTCCCATCCGGTTTGGGCCATCAGTTTTTTTCTAAAGCGTTTTGTTTAAGAGATACGGGGTTTGCAAGAAAATTAAAAAATCCAAATTTGAAGTTTTTTAACATTTTTTTCCTTAATTTAACTTATAACTCGTAATAGGTTGATGCTAGATGATAAAAGGTTAAAAGCTAATTTGTAGATAAGTGAATGTTCTTTAAAAAAGTTCTAATCCATTAAGCTGAAAAAATCGATAATATCGGAGTTATGGCCGTTTTGAAATCAGAAATTTAAAAAATTGCTTTAAAAGGCGGTACCCCCCAAGGGTTTGGATTTGGACATAAATTTTATTTGAAAATTTGTCTTAGAAAAGTGTTCTTTATCACCACCTCAAAGGTTCTCCACAGTCACGGGACACCTTGTATAATATAAAGTAATTAAACTTAGGGGGATAATGTCGTGTTTTGTTTAAGGACAAAAGAGGGATAGCATAGTTTTCCATATTCTATTTGTCAAGAAAATTGTTTTTGTTTCTTTAATGCTGAAAATATTTTAATTTTTAAAATAAAATGACTGAATCCTTTTCCAAATGATTTTGATTTATTTTTCTGACGAGCTCTATCGCACTTGATGTTAAAAATATCAAAATCCAAAGTATTTCCAGAAAGACTAAATATATTGCAATTTTTCTGAAAAACTCCGTTTCTTTTATTCTCTAAAACAAATTAGAAACAATATTAACAGTCTATAACTTATTAAATATTTAGAATACAGAAATAATAGATTTTTTGAGAAAATAATTGCAATATTTTTATGAATTATTAGCGTTATCACAGCCGTACCTTGTCTCAACCGACCCCGGTTTACCCTACAATCGAACTGCAATACAATTAAAAGAACGGAAAATTTACACGAGGACGCACACCTGTGTACCTGCATAAAATTGTATTTACTTTTTCGATTTCGATAAAATTTATTAAACATTATTTATACGGGCAAATGTTTGAAATTTCATTTTTCTGGAGAATCCATCAGGAAAATGTATTAGGGGTGGAAAAATACAGTTCAAACGTAGTACGTATAATATATAAGTAACAGTTTAGCATTAGATATTAATTAAAATTTCTTTATTTTATTTCAAATTTAAAAGTTTTTTAAGAAATTTAATTTAATTAAAACTGAACTGTTCTTAAAGCATCATTGAAATTTCCGTTAGTTGTAATGGTAAACTTAAGAAAATTAAATTTCTATTTAATCTACTTTACATTTCAAAAATCGATCCAAACAATTACTAACAAAAACAACCACTAGATAGCAGAATTTAAGAAAGTCTGAAGAAAATTTAATTTTTATTTCATTAGGTATAAGATAAAAATACAAAAATTAATTATTTAATTTTATTTATTTAATCTGAATTTATAATACTTGCGATTAGTAGCTTAGTTATTTAAAACTTCACTCGAGTTTGTGATCTGAATAAATATTAAAATTCCTCTAACTCAATTTTAAACAATTTATGTTTCCATGAGATAAATTGTTTCTCCAGTTCTTTGAATTTTGAAAGTAACAAATGATGTAAAACTGTGTTGTCACTGACGGTCGATTTTTTTAAATTGCGAAATACCACAAACTAGAAATTACAAAACCAAATTACACAAAATCATCTCATTAGTCCCAATTTTCATATTAGATTTTATTGATCTAATCTGCTTAATCAATCTTACAGCTAACATATTTTTCATTGTTTGCGATGGCACTTTGATGGTTTCTGAGCGAATGCCTAAATAAGGATAAGTAGGTACATGATTAATTTTTTTTTTTTTGAGTTTTTACCTGCATTCTAAGGTAACCCGCATGAACTCAGGAAATGTTGCGATACGAGTATGCGTCGAGAACAATAGATACATGCTTTGTTCTCAAACAAAAATAAAACTTTTGTTTTTGCTTTTTTTTTTGTTTTTGCAAATCCAATGCAATCCAGTCAAATTTTTAAAAATCTAGAAGGACAAGGATTTCTGTTTTTAAGTAAAATTCTGCTATAATTAACAAAATCTTCTGTTCAGAGTCACCCCGAAGTGTTGCCCCGAACTTCAAAATTTCAAAATAGTTGGAACATTTTTTATTTTATTATGATAATATAATATAATATTATAATATGCAAAACAGAATAGTCATTAATTTTCTACTTTTGTTATAGATTCAACACGTAAGCAGGCGATTACGTTCTGCTAAACCCGGATACCTGATACCAACCCAGACGCAGTAAAATCTTTATTCATGGAAAACCACCGAGGTAATTTTCCAAGAGAACCCTTCTCAATGTAAAACGCCTAATGCCTTTCTCCAGGGGTGAAACAATACTGTCACCGTCATCATATATTAATCAAATTTTCAAATTTATGAACCAACAATCATAAATTTAAAATTTAACATTGTAATAGAAAACTACAAGCAACAGATTAAAATTTTGTTAAAAGCTGTTGACTAAAAGTTTCCCTAAACAATCTGACAGAATTATTTAACAAAATAGGGCGGGGATTACCATGAAATAACTATTGCTTTGCACGCTCTATAAACTCTTTGTGTGGATAAATGTTTCTATCTATTTCGTATTTTTATTATAATCTTTGTTTCAAACAACAGCAAGTCAGTAATCTTACTAATCTTATGATTATAAAATAGTTGCTAGCTTTACAATATAGTTATTATTCCACCAAAATAATTTAAATCTATACATTAAAAATTTTATTTACTGGATAATTGGGGGAATTACCCTACTTTGTAGCATATTCTAATATGCATTAAAACATGCAGTCCCTGCGCGGGCGCCAAAATGTATAGTGATAATTATTATCTTTCCAATCAGAGAATAGCTGTTTCTGGTTCAGGAATTTTATTTGTAGATACGTAAATATTACGTATACGTAAAATAATCAAAGATAACCCAAAAAAATTTCATTTTATTGTTATTGTTATTTTACGTAGCGTTAATTGGATGAGAACGAAAAATGCCATGTTCGCATTAAAGGAAATTAAAAAGTGGAAAACAGTTGAAAATGTCAATTATACGTCAACGAAATTAAAAAAGATTAAAGATTCCACGTTCGAGAACTGTTAGAAAATATCCTTATAACACAACAAGTGGTTGTTCTGCTACGTTATTTAACACACAGAATGGAACGCGCGGAGTCGCTCACCTTTATATTGTAAAGAGAGACGTACGAAGCGTGCAAGACAGAGATAACGAGAGTATTTAATAAGTATTGCAAAATTCGACCTCAAAGGACACAAGAACAATTGCTGATACCGGGCATCACTAAAAAGGCGCTCCCGCGACACAATTAAATTGCTACCTAATACAAACAAATCAATACTCAAAAATATAATGGAAATGGACAATGTGGGCAGGTGTCAGCTTGAAATTTGATGCCCACAGTGTGTGCTAGGTCCAATCAAACTTTTAGTTATAATCGAATCAATTTTCGAAAAAATCAATTTGTACATAGAAAAATTGTTTTTAATATTATATTATATTATGCGTACTACCTATACCTACCATAAAAAAAATACAACCATGCGTGATTGATAAAACAAACGACGGCCACTTGTCAATTTAAATTGAATCCGACAAACCTAAAACTTTCAACGAAATATGTATAGATTGATTTTTTATGAAATCATATCTTCAACAAAATGATGTTAACTTATTTGTTTTTCGATACATATTACTGACTTCCCAATATATTTTAAATGTAACCAACGATGTCATAACTAAAATTTCATATCTGCTTGACATCGGCGTCAAATTACTAATTTTTAATTAATAATTATCACGGCTACTGGACAAAAACATAACTTTTTTTAACCCCTAACCTAACCTAACCTAACCATAATGAATAAAATTAATACAAAATTGGTTGAAGTAATTTTTGTTGGTTTTTCTTTCAGTTTATTTTCGTTTATTGTACCAAATTACCTGCGACTGTTTTTAATAATGTCAATTTAATAACCCAGGGCGCAGGGGTACCAACAGTACTACGTGCCCTCCGAAGCAATCGTTATAACCTATCTGTTTATTTAAAAAAAAATTATTTGTTGAAAAATAAATCAATATAATGTTGTAACCAATATTTCAGAATTTTGGAAACTTACTTGTTATTTTTTAATATTACATTACACAGGATGATGTGTAATTAATTGTGTGTTAAATAAACTTGATGTCGTAATTATTTTTTATCAACTCCACGTGGCAGTCTAATTTATTGGGGTGTTATATCCCATACGCAAAACTCGATTATTAATCAAAAAGTAGCGTGAGAAGATAAATTGCAAGCATTGTGAATACGCACCTGTTTGAGGACTCTCGATAAATTATGTTGTATATCTCACAATTAGTACAAATTTTTAAAATAGAAATCAAATTTTAATTTAATATTTTCTAATGGCAACTAAAAATTATTAGTTTAAAAAAAAATTAATTTTAATTGTCTCATTATTAGTATCTCTAGTACGTGCGCGTCTATTTTAGAGTAAACTGAAGATCGCACTATACTTCATAACTTGAGAATTCCCATCAGAGCTTGACTGATACCACCGAAAGCTCGCGCTTGCGTTTATCAACTTGTATTAAACTTTGGAAATTCAATTTATATATTCAAATTTTTGTATTATGGTACGCAGATAAAAAATTGGGAATACTCCATAATGCATTTATTATTACAAATTTGTTATTGTTTTAAAATTTACCTAAATAATTTTCTTAAAACGATACTTGATATTGAAAGGTAATTAAAACTATATTTGCAATTTAATTAATAGTTTTACTTATTAATTTTGTAGGTATCTGTACCTGCCATTTACACACACATTAATTATTAAGGTAATATGTATTATGTTTATGTATAGCATATTATAATTATTTCGCTAGGTTTTAACTTTTCAACAAGTTTATAAAAACAAAATCTGATGTGAACACCACATAACTTCCTTGTAATATTTATAATGATTGTACAAGAATCTTGTTAATCTATTTATGCGCGTCATGTACGTACGTACGCACATACAGACGTCACAACGAAAATAGTCAAAATGGATTCAGGGAAGGTCAAATCGAATATTTCCGTCAAAATCTGGAAACCGAAAAAAATCGGGATTACAATACTTCCTTGTTTTACAAGGAACTAATTAATGAATTGAATCTCAAAATATGCGTTTGGAAAATGGTACTTTACAGCACTCATCTAAAAAAAAATTTATTTATTTTTTAATTTTCAATGCAATTAAAATTTCAATTTTATTAAATAGAAGTTTACTACTGAAGATAAAATAGTAATATGTAACACATGGGAAAAATAAATCATTACTGCACTAGTATAGTAATAAAGCTTTCTGAAGATTTCCACGTAAATCTTGAAAAAACATTGTAAAATTTATAATTGCGTTTCATAATCATTATATTGGTCAACTACTTTTTTTATTTTAAAATTAAGTTTCACACCAATCAATGTGCACATCAATCGAATTGCTCAGACGCACCTAGGAACTGCGGTCATGCGAAAATAGTGTTGTTAACAATCCTTTTCAAAATTGTCTTAAAAATGAATAATAGAAATACATAATAATTATATTGCGTTCTAGAATCTTGTTGTTATTCAAAGTATTTATGAGGCTAACTTCTTTTCATCAGCAACTTTATTAGACCATAAATAAAATTTAAAACAATGTTCTCTTTTCTTTATTCGTGACAAAGGCGTCATTAACAAAACCTCAACTTGAATAAAAGTACAAAGCATAAAACTTGGAACAAAAAACATGAACATTATATAAAAACAAAAAAAATTAACAGAAATATGAATATAACAAAGAAAACATAAATCATGTGAAACTTATTAAGGAGAATAGACTTCGTGCTCAACACTGTGCTTTTTTTAAAACCATTGTTGAATAATAACAAAACAAGTTTACCTCTCAAAACCTTGATTTTTTTGCCTTTGAGTCTTTCATAAAACTTTTAATTTTAAAAAATCCGCCGATTATTATTAAAAATAGTTCCAACATTGAAAAAACGCTCCCAATATCTAGATATATAATAGCATTTACAGAGTGGTCCATTGCTGATAGTTTCATTTGGGAATCCCATTTATTAAATGAATTTTGAATGGAGATAGAACAAGAGAGATTAAGCTTCTCCGCCAGTTGGCAAAGCACCGAGAAGTTGGCAAAATTGTAATTTCTGTTTCTCGTAGACAATTATTGGGATTCCTAAAAAACAAGCAGAAAAACAAAAAACTTTTGAGTTATAAATCTTCTCGCAAAATGCATTGGAATGCATTTGCCTGCTCTTGGTTAAACTCCCTAACCTTCTTAAAATTCAAAAAATCACATTCACGGACACATTTGTATAATTTACCCGAAAAACTTCTTTGCAAGTCAAAATACCGAAACAAAAACACGAAAAACAAAAACTCCAAAGTCAAAACACAAAAACAAAAACACCGAGAAACAAAATCTCCGAAACCAAAACAATGAAACTACAGGCATTTACAGAACAGGCAAATGTTTTACGAATTAGATTGTTTTTTGCATAAATCGTCCTTTTGTTAATGTTTCGAAAATAGATATTTCGGAAGAGCGGCCGAAACATATACTTTACGTAATAAATAAGCATATAGCAAAACGGGTGGCATCAGCTACGAGTTATACTGGCTTACAAATCTTTCAAATAAAATGTTTCATATCAATTTAATCATGCCAATCAAAGTCGAAGAAGTCACATCAGGTATACAACAAATTGCAAAATCCAAAAAATCGCCCGGATATGATCTAATCATCTACAACGCAATGCTGCGTTACAATACTTTCCGTTATTATGGATAGTAGCCCAAATAGTTTTAATTCCGAAACCAGGTAAACCACCAGAAGACGCTGCATCTTATAGGCCAATAAGCTTACTTCCCATACTGTCTAAATTATTCGAAAGATTGCTGCTTAAACAACTTCAGCCCATCCTACTAGAAAGACATCTTGTCCCGGACCATCAGTTTGGTTTTCGTCATCAACACACCACCATCGAACAGATTCATCGAGTAGCAAAAACTACAAAAGAGAGCTTGGCAAAAAAGAAGTTTTGTTAGGCAGCTTTTATATTATGTGTTTATAAATTACCTACTTATAAACATAACACAAGATTAGGAAAGAAAAGAAGATTCACTGTATGGAACAAAAATCGCGTAAATGAATCTTACTGTTACTGTTTGAGAAAGCCAAGATGACATACTAGGGAATTTAATTAACCCAGATATGCCTAATGTGCTATATATATTGTACTGTGTCAAACGTGAACGCGGGTATATGCGCACGACACATGAACTAATACACTTTACAAGTAAGATGGTGTGCATAATAATGAACTGCGATTATATGACTTTAAAATAGAGTGATGACGATTTGTATTTGAATCAAACTATATTTGTGATTAAAAAGACAGATAGGTAAATATACAAATTTATGATATATTTTAGTACAGAACAAGAATGTGTGTTTCATTAAGTTAATATGTGTAGTTTTTGTAGGTTATACAATCAATTTCGTGTGGTGTAAACAACATTTAAATTAATTTGAAACAGAATACAAAATTATTTGAAGTTATTTGAGATTATTTGGCCAAATAAATATAAAATTCTACCTTGCAAGGGTTTGATACCAATCAGCAACATAAATCCCTAGGAAACACTTCACAAATTTATCCAATAAATATCCTTCGATCGTTGTAAGTAACAATTCATTTATCTTCTTATACTTTAGACATAAATTATTTTGTTTAACCGCACGTTTAATTTTGCCTTCACTATTTACTTCTTATACGAGTCACTTTGATTTAAATTTGTTAACAATTTTTAATATTTTTATTTTTAGGTTATCAAACGTTCCGAGAGAGACTTGTAAATTGCTTGGGAAACACTTCCAGGTCCGGTTTAGGTTAAAAACAAAAGTTAGGTTACGACCGACACGTCCTTCCTGGTCAACCACTAAAACAATACTGATTATCATTGAAATTTGCACCTCCTTTTATACTTTTTTCAATTTTTTTAAATAATCAAAATCTCCATGGAATTTCGAATCTCAAAAACTGCACCGATCTTGACGAAATTTGGCAATCTTGTCCATCTCTATCCCAAATATATGTGGAAAAATTTTGAATCCTCTAGCTTGATCCGTCTGCCCACAATTAATAAAAATCTAACCCGAAATTTTATATCTTTGATATTTTTGAAATTTTTTTCTTAATTTTTGGATTTTCAAATACTTTTTGATCTCGAAAATTCGAGCTCTTTATTCTCTTCCTTTTGCCGTATAATATGCTTCTGTATCATAAATATTTGCAGAATAATCTTGATTTTTCTAAATTTCCAATCTGACAGCTGGCTGTCACATACTATAATTTGAAATATTCTATCAACTTTTGCTTTTGGTATGGCCATCTTGCCTCAATCTCTCTCTAGGACCTATTCCTCACCCATTTTATGTAATTTCCAAAGTTCAACTCGTCATATAGCCACCATGGCGTTTATCTGCCTCCATGTCAATTTTTGTATCGTCGAAGCACTAAATCGTCCCGAAAACCAGAATTCTCTACACACTAAGTTCACCTAACGTAAGTATAACATAATGTCTTCACACATTTCTTAAAATTAAACATTAACAATAACAAATTATTTATTTTAGATCTCAAATCGTATGATACCTCAAATCGTCATAATTATGCCACGCAGGACATTTAGATTAATACAATACCAAAAGAAAATTGAACTATCCAAATTACATCACCATTTTGCAAGATCGTGTGTTGCATTTAAGTTATATGGTAAAATTTAAACCAGCAAATCAATGATTTTAGTGAATCGTAGCCTCATGCGCATATTTTATGTTAGTATTTTGATACTTGTGTCCCTCGTCTTAATCCTAACTTGAGCCCTAGCATAATAACATGACAATATATATGGCTAGTTACTACAGCATACAATTCGTAGTTACTAGCCGTCCTATATTTAAGACATTAGGCATATCTGGGTTAATGAGGTGGTTTCTCGTTGCCTTACAGATATATTTTGGATTTTAGATCACAGCAGTGTGTTCGACCTGACCAAAATTTGAACTGCGATTGTCCGCTTCCCAGTCGGCCGGTGTAGATAGCTATTGCTTGATTATAATAAAAAATTTAAAATAGAAATCATATTTTAGAATTATTTAGAATGTTTTTTAATAGGTTTATAAGGACGATGATTATGATTTAATTCATTGCAATTTAATTTATTTCATTTTTTTTGATTATAGGAATGTTGATTATCCTATTAAAGTTTTGATTAGATTATCATAGGGATACAATCTAAAAAAATGTTGTCTGAATTAAAATTTTATGTATACAATTTAATTTAATTGTAGTGCAACACCGGAAAAATTAATTCTCAGACTTCCTTTTCTACCTTTATGTTTAGTCGACCAGCCTCCAAAAATCTCAAATTCAATGTTCCAGAAAAACAGATCCTTAAAAAAATTGCGTCCTGGCAAAGAGTATGTATATATAGAGGGACAGCCATTAACAAATATTTGTCACAAGTTTTTGTTAATGGCTCTGCTACGCCATCTAGTAGACGGTGTGATCTCTACGTTTTAATTTTTAATTTATGGCTGATCCTTTATACACAAGGCGGTATTTTTACAAAAATAAGTTTTTACATGTTAATTTCCTATGTTCAGCTAACTCATTCAGCACCCTGTATATAGACGACCAAAAATAAAGACGTAGAGATAACCCCCTCCACTAGATGGCGTAGCAGAGCCATCAAGAAATACTTGTGACAAGTATTCCCATAAGAGCTGTCCCTCTATATATACATACTCTTTGGTCCTGGCTATATTTAAAATATCCAAATTCAAATTTTAATTCCATATAAAATTTTTAATATAAAATGGAACGCAAAATACAATATTGATAAAACGACCCAGGTGCGCCACTATCAAATCCACTCGTCGTTGCCTTCAATTTAATTTCAACTCCACAATTTGTACGAAATAATTACTTATTGTTTTCCAATATTTTTAATATTCCAATACTTTCTCTTCAGAGGACGGTTACGGTCTGATGCTTAAGTGCGTTGGCTACTAAGCGGAGAATCCTGGTTCGAGCCGGAGTAGAGCAAGAACTTTATTCTGACCGTCCTCCCTCGGCAGGCAATGGCAAACCACCGAGGTAATAATGAAGTGGTTAGCCAAAACCCACTCTGGGTTGTAGCGCTACTGTATAATGTTTCTTCAATCTTCAATTTTTATCACTATTCCAAAATGGGACAAAATTAATATCAAAACGTTTATCTCGCCAGCTTTCCAAAAGTGCGGCAAAACGACAAATTCAAAATATTATCAATATTTCAAAAACAAATACAATTTTTTACAAAGAAAAATGCAAAATTTTCAAATTACATGCAAAAATTCCAATCAAGGATTTTAGAACAGAACAATAAAATACATTACATTAAATTTGTAATTTTAATTCACGACAGCGTTGGTAGATTTAATTGTAAACCCTTGGTAATTCAATTAAATCTAGGGGGGTAATGTGGTGTATAGAAATTTATATTGAAGAATTTAACTAATTTTATAATACCAAATACCAAGGAGTAAATATTTCAAAAAAATTTTTGTAAACAAGGCTCGAAATTCCAATAATTTCAATGGAATTCCAGAAATTTTCTGAGAATTTCATAATTTCCAAAGATTCCAGAAATTTCCAAAGAATTCCGGATATCTCCAAATATTTACAAAGAAGTGCAATTCTAAAGAATTTCAATGATTTCGAAGGAATTCCGATTTTTACGTTTCCTATACGTTTTCCCATACTAAGGGAAAGCATTGTAATCCATTCAAAGATCAAAAATCGAAATTTTGGTATTAAAATGTTTCTTATCATATCCTGATAAGTTTTTGATGAATTTTAGTTGGATGTTTGTCTGTGTGTCTGTCTGTCTGTATGTCAGTGTATGTCGTGAAATTTTGCATAAATATGCATCCTAGTTAAACTTAGAGACCAGCTGAAAATCGTGAAAATTCGTTGAAAATTGCGGAAATGTTAAAGAAAATAAAAAAAGGTTAAGTGTCAATTACTTTTGGACCACCATTTTTTATACCCAAATTATTTACTTATACCCAAATTCAATGGAGAAAGTTATGCGATGTCTACATAGCCAATCTTTTTTTTTATTCTATCAGAGATTTCTAAATAAGTAACACCAGTGATTTCCAAAGAATCTAAATAATTTCAATTATTTGCAAAGATTCTTCAAGTACCTAGTCTATTGATTTTCAAAGAATCCAGGAATTTCCAAACAAGTGTACACACAAATTTCAAGATTTTGGTATTTCCAATGGTATTTATAAAATTTTCATTTAACCCTCCATAATATGCCTTATTCTGATATACCACCTGCATATACGTAATGTGGCCTGTTATGGTTTTTTATGTAGTATATACTACAACCTACAATAGACCACCCGGGTATACAGGTGGTATATACTAATCTAGTCACACGGGTGAGCATCCGCCGGAGGATTAACCCTCCAGTGAGCGGGTAATCAAAAAATTACACGAAAGAACGAATAGAACCTATCAGGTCCATAGTTAAAAGATGTGTATAATAACAACTACTTCTTTCGTATTTTTAAATTTCTGTTTTTATGAATACAAACTATGATTAGTTCGGTTTTTAAATTGTTTTTTAAAATCTCTCTACAAAAATAAACTGAAACATATAGAATTAAAATTTTTGTTTTCCAGTAATAAACAAATTAATCTAACATAAAAATTCAAAAAAAAATGTTTTTGAATAATATAAAGACAAAATATAAGGATTTAAATTAAAACCGAGCCAACGTATGCTCCTCTATAACCAAAACTACGAAAAATTCCAAAACATCTTATTTTCTTACATTTTCAATATCCTATAATTTGCGAAATGCGAATCTTGCTACTTTTTGGGGGTTGCCACCGACAAGATTTTTAAATATTTTTTTCGAAATCGCAAAAGAGAAGTTAAAATAATGTTGGAAAACACATTATTATCCATTATTACAAAAAAAGTATATTTCAAAAATATTAAAATTATCAAAAAGCGAAATTGCTTAGACTTGTCTGACGGAGGGTTAAAATAATTCAAAACAAAATCCTACGTGAGCCAGTACCTTGTTATAATAAATGAAATATAATTTTTTCCACAATTCCAACAACAAAAGTTGGCTAAATCATTTACGTCATTCAACCACACGTGAAGTGAAGTAGCGGCTACAAAATTAACTATTTTTTAATAGTTTTAAGATCATATCCAGCAATAAATAAAATTGCGTTTATACATTTTTCAGAAATAATTCCACAAGTTTACACTATTATAAGGCTGTAGATAAAGCTGTAGTCTAATCCCTTATAGCAATTCTAAAACCCATAATTAATCTAATAGCTTTGGAAGTTATGAACCAAGAGGAAGAATCAAACATGTTAGATGTTTAATAAAATTTTTTTATAAGTTTCAACAAGTCCTATTGTAAAATGCATTCATAATTTATTGCAGTCTAAATTGCTCTAGATATTCCAATTCTAATGGATGAAGAGTATGTCCTGGAATGACTAATGAATGTAAGGGACCACCTAAATCAAAAGTCGACATTTGTTTAATAGAACAAGCAACAATCTTTTCAGTTTCGGAACCCAACCTTGACAAACCTACACACAAACTATCTTCGGTTATATCTAAAATCAATACATTGAATTAAAAAAATAATCAAACAATTAAAAAACAAATTACTTTTGCAATCTGTCGATTTAGAAGCAATAATTTCAAGTAATTGTGTGGACGCTTCCGCTACCGACATAAACCGTGGTGGCATATAAGTTTTAACTTTTTTCGTTAAACTCTCCAGAGTTGGTTCTTTTACTTTTATATCTAATAAGCACAGAGTATGTAAATTTCTTTTAAAATTTTCAATAATTTTCTCAAAAAAACTATCAGGTTTCCAACTATCGGTCCAGTATGGAATGGAAATAGTTTCCCCAAAAGAATACAATTGCAAACCACAAAGACCAGCGGCAGTTAGAATTGAAGCATTTAAGACAATTTTATATTTGATGTTTTGTTCTTTCGCTCGTAAAATTAAGTCAGTATGAGTTGTTGCACCGAAAGGATCACCCACAACTAAGAGTGCAATATCCGATGTATCGGAACCTTTTAAAATTGAATCGGAATCTTGTTCGACAAGGTCTCTATCCGCTATTATTAACTCTCGACCATAAAATTCTTCCTGAAATTACATAAATTATTAATTATAGATACAATAGAATGCATAAACTCTTACCAAAGCCTTAGTTCCGCATGTTAAAATTGAAGTGTACGATTCTAAGTAAACTCTTTCGCACTGCTTTATTATTTCTAAGCCTTTAACTGATATGTCCTTACAGTCACCTAAACCTAATCCAATAATATAAAACATGGTTAGTTATTACAGCAGAAAAGAAATGTATTCAAAGCTATGAAGATTTGTTGGTTAGAAAATATCAAAACAAATAACGTGTCTACAGTGTCAAGTGTCAACACTGGCATAAACAGTGCCGTTCTTACAGATGGGGGTTAAATATAAGGCCAAGTAATTAAATAAATTAAATAAATTCAATTTGTTTATTGTTTTCGCCTCCTTTTTAACATCTCTTCCATCATTTCTAGCTACTTTTGTATTAAATAGCATACCTGAACCATCCTGAACACCATTGCAATTATATTACTTTTGACAACACCTGGTATATCTATGTGCTGCGTGAATACCAGAAAGGCATCTGCATAACCAACCAGTTTGGCGAATTTCAATTGACACGTAGATGTTGAATACGTCAAATAAGTTATGTTGTATTTAAATAATTACTAATGTAATAAAATTACATACAAATCCACAAATAATTTAAGCCTGTTCTGGAAATTGTAATATAAATAATTTTTCAACGTACGCACCGATCACAGGGTAATCGTACTTTTTCATTTATTCGGGGTAAAGCTGTAAGATTTCAACCTGCTTCGTACTGTAACTTTTTTAAATTTCCAGGATTCTAAAAAGCTGCGAAGATGACCGGTGTAATAGAACAGCCGTGCTATACCCTTATAAATGCATTATCAGATTCGGAACCTTATAACGAAATGCAACTGAAAATGGACTTGGAGAAAGGGGACATAAAGCAAAAAATTGATGCATTAAAAAAGACAATTAACATCATATTATCAGGTGAACGTTTGCCTAGCGTTCTAATGACCATCATAAGATTTCTGTTGCCGTTACAAGATCACACCGTTAAAAAATTGCTGCTCATATTTTGGGAAATTGTACCTAAGACATATCCAGATGGAAAGTTGTTGCAAGAAATGATCCTGGTATGTGATGCATATAGAAAGGATTTGCAACATCCTAATGAATTTGTTAGGGGTTCGACATTAAGATTTTTGTGCAAACTAAAGGAGCCTGAATTATTGGAGCCTTTAATGCCAGCAATCCGTGCGTGTCTGGAGCATAGACACTCATATGTCAGGCGTAATGCCGTATTAGCAATCTTTACTATATACAGAAATTTTGAATTTCTGATACCAGATGCGCCTGAATTAATTGCGACATTTTTGGATGGCGAACATGACATGTCGTGCAAACGAAATGCTTTTTTGATGTTACTTCATGCAGATCAAGAACGTGCCTTGGCTTATTTAACTTCTTGCTTGGATCAAGTGCACACATTTGGTGATATTTTACAACTAGTAATTGTCGAGCTGATTTATAAAGTTTGTCATAGCAATCCTTCAGAGCGGTCTCGTTTCATTCGCTGCATATACAATTTGTTGAATTCCACAAGTCCTGCGGTGCGGTACGAAGCTGCCGGAACGTTGGTTACATTGTCTAGTGCTCCTACAGCAATTCGAGCTGCAGCAACATGTTACATCGAGCTTATTGTAAAGGAGAGCGACAATAATGTTAAATTAATTGTGCTCGATCGGTTAATTGCACTACGTGAACATCCAGCACACGAACGTGTTCTGCAAGATTTAGTTATGGACATTTTGAGAGTTCTAGCTAGTCCCGATTTGGAAGTCAGAAATAAAACTTTAGGCTTGGCTTTAGATTTGGTTTCATCTCGTAACATCGAAGAGATGGTATTGGTATTGAAGAAGGAAGTATCAAAAACTCATGATGTAGAGCACGAGGATACTGGAAAGTATCGTCAATTGTTAGTTCGTACATTACATTCGTGTTGCATCAAGTTTTCAGATGTCGCCGTTACTGTCATTCCAGTACTTGCCGAATTTTTGTCTGATACCAATGAATTGGCAGCAACTGATGTATTGATTTTCGTGAGGGAAGCAATACAAAAGTTTGAAAACTTGAGACCACTAATAATTGAGGTAAATCAAATTCAAATCAGATGGGTGCAAATAAGTTTGTTGTCTTTTTATTACAGAAATTACTCGAATCATTTTCGGAAATAAAATCTGTTAAAGTGCATCGTGCAGCTTTATGGATATTAGGAGAGTATGCAGTAACGGTAAATGATATCGAATCTGTTATCAAGCAAATCCATCATACACTGGGAGAAAGCCCTCTATTGGAAGCCGAACAACGTTTGGTTGCTGGTGAAATTTCAACAGAAAATCCGTCTCCTACTGCCGCCCAACCAAATAGTAGCACACTGGTAACATCTGATGGAACCTATGCCACTCAATCGGCTTTTAATACAGTTCAGTAAGTACATAAAATTGGATGAATCACCATATCTTTTACTTGTTACTTTTCAGAAAAACGAAAAAGGAACAACGGCCACCGTTACGGCAATATTTGATGGATGGTGACTTCTTTGTTGGCGCCGCTCTAGGAACTACATTAACCAAGCTTGCTTTACGTTACGGACTACTGGTTAACATTAATAAATGCAACAGTTTTGATGCAGAAATTATGCTTCTGATTGCCGGAATTATTCATTTGGGAAAGTCTGGTAATTTTGCTTTTTATAACCAATTAATATTTTATTCCTGAAATAATTTTTACAGGCTTGCCAACAAAAGCCATCACCAAGGACGACGTTGATCATCTTTTGTTTTGTTTACGTGTCTTATCCGATCGTTCAAAAACTATTGTGACAATATTTAATGATTATTGTCGACAAGCATTACACGATATGCTGATTGCTAAAGAGGTTGAGGAGATGGCATGTCAAAAAGTAAAAGAAAAAATCAACAATGCAATTCAAGTCGACGATCCAGTTTCATTTTTGCAATTGCAATCTGACAGATCGGAACTTGGTGAAAATGTATTTGAGACGTCATTGTCTCAGGCACTCGTTGGAGGAAGAATTGGTTCTTCGGAGGCAGCTTCGTCGATGAGTAAATTAAATAAGGTTACACAATTAACTGGTTTCTCCGATCCTGTTTATGCCGAAGCTTATGTTCATGTCAATCAGTATGATATAGTTTTGGATGTTTTAATTGTTAATCAAACCAGTGATACTCTTCAAAATTGTACTTTAGAATTGGCCACTTTAGGTGACTTAAAACTTGTCGAGAAGCCTCAACCGGTTGTGTTGGCACCAAAAGATTTTTGCAATATTAAAGCTAACGTGAAAGTTGCATCTACTGAAAATGGAGTTATATTTGGTAATATTGTGTATGATGTTACTGGAGCGGCATCAGATAGAAATGTGGTGGTTCTTGACGACATTCATATTGATATAATGGATTATATTGTTCCTGCTAGTTGTACCGATACAGAGTTTCGTCAGATGTGGGCAGAATTTGAATGGGAAAATAAAGTTTCTGTCAATACTACTTTAACCGATTTAGCAGACTACTTGAAGCATTTGGTTAAGAGCACAAACATGAAGTGTTTGACGCCTGAGAAGGCACTTTCGGGACAGTGTGGTTTTATGGCCGCAAATATGTATGCCAAGTCCATTTTTGGAGAAGATGCGTTAGCCAATTTAAGTATTGAAAAACCATTTAACAAGCCGGAGGCTTCCGTTACAGGACACATTCGTATTAGAGCAAAAAGTCAGGTAAATTATTGGTAATTTTATATTTTAAATTGGTTGTTGAGGTGTTTCTTTCTAGGGCATGGCACTTAGTTTGGGTGATAAAATAAATATGACTCAGAAGGCACACGGGTCTAAAGTAGTAGCAGCGTAATTATGGAATAATTCATCACTTGAGATAATCTCACAATTTTATACTATTTACATACAGAAGTAATTCCAAATTTGATTTTATTCTAGATTATGGTGCTTAATATGAAATATTCTTAAGTGATTTGTATTATTTTTATTTAGGTAAGTTTAACATGTTTAAAATCACATGTCATTTACTATGTATCGTTAGAAATACCTACCTAAACCTTTTGATGTAAGTATTTAGCTTAAGGAAATATATAACGTTTTAAAAATTCCTAGTTTTTCTATCAGATTTAGGTCACTTTTGCTTCATTTCACTACGTTTTTGCTATTTTGTCAAAGTTATATTTATTAACAGTAGAGGGGAAAAGTCACTTCTGGACCACTTTTTTGTAAGTCAGAAAATCTTGCAAGTTCGCACATGCGGAATTGTGATTACAAGAAATATAGCTCACTCTGACATTTTAATATAATCATTGTCTCACAATACATTAGTTGCATAGCTCCGATAAGGAGACGAACTGCATCTTCACTGTTTAATTAAACTAAGGTTTACGCTTGGACGTCCAGGGACTTGACGTTTGTCTGACAGGCGTAGCTCTGATTGGCGTATGAAGCGCTACCTCTCATTGAGAACTAAGCAACTAGCATATTACCTGAATTTTTTTAATTAATATTTGCTTGTAATGATTGTGATATATTACATATTTTTATATGCAAATATAAGGGATTGTAATGTATATACAATTATGATTTATAGCTCTACCTTTTTTCTTTAACCAATTAATTTTATTTTATCATACTTACAATCAATATGAAAAAATATAGTACTTTTGCAAAGGAAGACGCTGAGAGTTAGGTGAATTTAGCGTTTTGGGGTTCCGGAAGCAGAAAATTATTATTTCCAGGAAATGTATGTGTATGTGTAGTTAAATTTTGTTTGTACTCTACCTCAAAAAGTAAAATAGGATTTTATAATCAAATTAAGTTTTTAATACTTAATATTGAGACTTAGCGTTGAAGGCCCATAGCTTTGTTTACTATCTTCTTCCATTCTTGTCTATTTCTTGCTTTTTCCTTCCAATTCGTCACGTGCAGACGCTGTATGTCTTCGTCGACCTACAGTAATGGTCTTCCCCTTCTTCCTCGACTGTCTATTTGGCTTTTCCACACTTTGGATGTTACTCTGTCTTTCCCCATTCTTGTTATGTGCCTAAAGGTATGGTTTGCTAACAACTGCACAAGCTGCACCGCATAACCTTGGCTAACTGCTTTTATGCAATATCTGGTTCATGTGTTGCTAGACGATACAATTGAAGCGCTGCACATCCCAATAGGTATTGTACTTGCAGTTTACGCCGGCCGTAACTGCTCTGCAGCTGCAGTTTCTAGCAAGACCGGGGTACAATTGCAGCGCAGTACTTCCTTGTACCTTACGTACCTTAACGTACCTTAAGCCATCTCAGCCTTTGTGCTCTTACTACCCCCACTATGTCAGGTTCTCCATATAGTTCTCTTATGTCTGATTTCATAAAACTTTTAACAAGCTCTTAAAGTTAACGGATGATTTCTATTGGTTTGTTAGCGCTCAGGAATAATTTCCATTGGTCAGTTAAATTTAACGGCCCGTTTTATGAAATCAGGCATTAATTCATCATTTGTTTGTCTTCTCCCCCCCTCAGCCAAAAATTGTTCTGAAGATCTTCCTTTCCCAGACTTAACATCATCTGATCTTACTTTTTTAATGCCCACACCTCACACGCATACGTCACTGCCGGTTTCACTATTGTCTTGTATATCCTGGTTTTCACTACTCTGCACTTCATTTTTTTTTACAGTATACGTTGTAGTGCTGCTATGCTTTTATTTCCTGCTGCTAACCTGGCTCTTATTTTCTCGCTACTACCTGGTTTCCTTGTTATCATTGTAGCGAGGTATACAAATATCTGGACTTCTCTGATCTTCAGTGTTCTACTGTTTTCTGTTTCTACCTGTAATATTCTATTCTCTTCGTCTTGAGCCAGGCATTGATGATAGTTCCTGTTTATTGTTCCATTTCTGTTTATTCTGCTTTCCCGTATAATCTTCTCCAGTACTAGGTTGAACATCATTACAGACAATGGGTCTCCCTGTCTCAGACCACTTTTCAGTGTCATTTTTATTAGTCTGATCAGTTTGGGGTGTATGTTGAATTCTTCTAATATCTGGTGCAGCTTATCTCTCTTTATTTTATCGTACGCCTGTTTAAAATCTATAAATGCTAAGTGTATGAGTAGTTGTAATCTGTGACTTCTTTCCTGTATCTGTTTAATTATGAGCACTTGGTCCTAGTGGCTTAACTAGGGGGGTGCCCAAGCACGGGGCGCAGAAGAAAAAAATTTTTTTTCTTGTTTATTAAAAAATTTTAAATAAAAATTCTATAATATATTTTTTAATTTTTTTAAGCCATAAAGTGGATGGCCACATTAGATGTTTTTAAGTTTTACTTTATTTAATTTTAATCAACTGTTGCTCAAAGCTTTACAGATGATGTTCACAGACATTTTTTATTTAGTTTCTTTACATATGGCAGAGGAAGTTGATGTTTATTTCAGCTTTTTTTTGCTTTAATTTTTATCAGGATTTCCCATAAGAGAAAATTGAAAAGTGATTATTTTAAAGAAACCAATTGTACGATTACAAATACAACTTTATTACTTTTACAAATAAAATATATAGCCAGTAAAGATTTATTTGATAGAAATAAATCATTAACAAAATGAGAACTTGAAAAAATGCTGGCAATCAAGCTGCATTATGAATATGTATTGGAATATTATTTTAGTAGTCAAAGGTCAGCTTATTCTGAAACAAAACAAATTAATTAATAATGAAATACTGCTTCAGTTTATTGACTAAGTACCTATATTTTATTCTTCTTCCTCTTCTTCTTCCTCCTCTTCCTCTTCTTCTTCCTCTTCTTCTTCTTCCTCTTCTTCTACTTCAACTTCTTCCTCCTCTTCTTCTTCTTCTGGTTCTGGTTCAAACACTGGTTCTTTCAATTCTTCTTCTTCTTCTGCGTGTTTGCCTTCTTCTTCACCGTCGGGTGTTTCAGGATCGCCAGATTTTTTGCCAGGTCTTTCACCAAACCACTTAGGAAGACGAGCTAAGCAATATCAAACAAATTATTAATTTTATAACATCCTAATCAATATAATTATTATTAACATTTAACATTGACATGCAATAAATCAAACTTTGTTATTTAGACTATCTTACTTTTTTGGCGAGATTGAAATTGGCCAGATCTATCATTCCAGTTTTTGTCAAGGTATTCTTTAATTTGGTCTTCGTAGCCCTATTAAACGAAACAAAATACTCAAACAATCACATTGGAATGTCATAAGATTAAATACAAAGGATAAGAAAATACAACTGAACACACATAAAACAAAAGTACTGTAAGTAAAATAGACAAAGATGTATCAAGAAAGACAACTGTTACACAATAACATTTAAAATTACAAAAACATTTATTTATGCTACACAACGAGTAACATTTAACTAGGTAATGGATTTAACCATCGTTTCCTTAAAAAAATTAAGAAATATTTTTAACTTACTTCTTGATCTATTCATAAAATCTTCCATTCTAGTATGCCACGTTTTCTCAATATTTTCCATCACCATATGGTCAAAACCCTACATTTTCAAAATTTACAATTTAACCGAAATTTGTTCTCATCGTGTTCTATTTATGGTTTAATTGTTTTACCTATGTTTGTTTATGTGTGTATCAATTGTATATAGGTAATTTTAAGAAAACTCACCCCTTCGAACATTTTTTTCTTATCGCCGTACGATCTTGTGTCCACACGCCTTTCATATTTGGAAGCGACTTGGATTTTGGGCTAAAAATACAGTAATTTAGTTATGGCACCAGCTGCACTTCTGCAAAAACCTACGGGATATTTGCCTGTAAGGGCTTCTGGATCCAAACCCTTCTTGAGAGCTTTGTGTCTTAACTGTTGCTTCTGTCTTTCTTTTAATTCTTTAAGCTAAAAGAAATGATGATGAGAAATAATTAAAATTTAGACTTTTGACTATCTTACATCGTAGTCTTGACGTTTTTGTCTTTCTTCCAAATCGTATTTCTCTGTTTCCAATTTAACAATTAAGTCCCATAATTCTTCAGCTTTTCCGCGAAGTTTATCAACACTGAGGTTATCGATATTTAAAGGTTTAATGCGAATAGAGAGGGATATTCTCTTTTCTTCTTCAAGTTGTTCCTTAGTTTTATTTCTTTCCATTTGGATTGGACTAAGGGCGGCCTAAATTAAGACAAAGCTATAGCAAAATGTGTACAGGAGGAATTAGAATTACTTACACCAGGTTCTCTTTTTTGAATGGTGAAGTTAGGTCCTTTCTTGGAACTTTGATCTTTCATAGATTGCATCATGGCTTGACGTTTCTTCTCGGCATCTTCGAGACGTTGTCTCTTTTCTTCTTGTTCGCGTTGTTTCTTTTCTTCAAGTTCACGAACGCGACGTTCTTCTTCTGCCTTCTTACGTTCCGCGAGTTTGCGTTCCTCTTCAGCGCGAGTTACCTTACGTTTAGCTTGTTTGTTTTTCAAGTTCTTTAAGTCTTCTTCTTCTTTGGCACGTTGCTTTCTCCATTCTGTAATGTATTCTCGGAGTTGTTCATCTAAGTCTGATCGTTTTTGGTCTTGGCGCTTAACGAATTCTGGATCGCCCGTTTCCCTGTGAAGTTAAAATGTTAAATATTTGTCGATATTTTATCGACAAATTGTATTGTCGGTTTTTATGTAAAAGAAACATTAATCAAATAGAACAAAACATTGTTGTTATATTAATTATTTATTAAAATTATTAAAAACGAAAAACACATAAAAAATAACGTAATGTAAAAATTGGCTTGTGGAAAACCCAGCACGATTTTTTTTTTAATAAAAAATTAAACACTAATGCAAAGAAAAATAGCGTGCATTGTGCTTAAAACAGCAATACATAGAAACAGACGAGCACAATTTATTATTTATAGTTGAAGCTTTATAAGCTGAAGAGCCGCCCAACTGAAGGTTTAGTAAAATTTTCTTCTGCTTCATTCGTTGTACAATTAAAAAGTTTTATTAAAAACTTAATGGTACAACGAATAATTTTGTAGCGCAAGCGTTGGCGTAGATCACTTATTTTTTTTTTTTTCACTTACTCGACTTCGACTTTCTTTTCGACTTTCCTTTATTACGTCAGGATCACATTGCGTAGGTAGGTAGAACAGGATCGTGGGGAAAGAAAATTAAAAAAAAATACATGAATAAATAAAAGTTTAAAACGGTTCATAAAAATAGTATGCTACAGAAAAAATTGATTTTCAAAATTAATAAATTGTAATTGATCAAAATTTATGTTGAATTTAATTATTGACTGGGGTTGTACTTACTTCCTGCAAAAAAAAAGAAAAAAGAGTTAGAATTATAATGCAATTTTATTTTATTTTTTAATAATTGTTAGTGCCTATTGCCTATGTTTACAAAAAATATACTGGTATGGTATCAATCAATATCAGAATTTCCCTGATTGCATCAGTTAACTTTCACATATTATTTTGAAACTGCTATATTTTCTAATGCAATTTTGTCGGCCATTTTTAGATTTTTTGGCTTTGTTTTGTGTCTCTCGAGTTTCACATTTCCCAAAATAAAATTTTTTATTATATTTATATATTTACGCCAACGGTTTTATGTAACATATGTGCAAATAATCAGGGGTGCATGGGCCGAGCGGGAATTCGGGAAATTTCGGGCCGTTTCCATCCGGCCCTGGAAATAATTAGTGGGAAAAACAAAGAAGCAGTTCTAGGTGCCTGAACTGACCTATGATAATTTGAGATAGAACTAGCTTTCGTACCCGGTTTCACCGCTTACACCAAAATCTAAAAGATCAACTTTGGGAATTGGGAATTATATAATTGAAAATATGATTCTGTTTGAATTTTTTTTTTTTGCTGTATTCTGTTTATTTTAAAATTATTTATAGTATTTTGTTGCCAGTCTTTCCCAAAAGAGCAAAGAATATTAAATATCCAAGAAATCCAAAAATTTCTTATACTTTCAATCTTGATTATTTAATGAGAAAATCAAAAAGTACTCCAATAATAATTATTCATTTGTTTTTTATGAGCAATAAGCGATTGTTGAGGCAATGATTCACAATTTGGATACAAGATTAAAGAATGCAGAACCGTAACATATTTGAATGTTTAATTATAGCTCAGCAGTAAACTCATTGTTTCTAAATTTAAATTCTTGTATGTGTTATATTATAAACACTTCAAAACAAGACAAATAAAATTATATCATCCTATATCACATCAATTCCCAAAAATAATCTATATCTTTAAGTTGGAAATAATAATCTATTGCACCGACTTAGTCAGACATTGTAGATAAATAAATCCGACCCCCCCCCCCTCTCAAAGATGTATTCCTGTGAATTTGAAAAACCGTTTGAAAGAAAAATTATTGTATCAACAGGTAAGGTGTTTAACCTTATACAGGATGTATTAGATTCCGTAAATAATTTTGGAAAATTTCCTCCGGTGGTTAATGTAAAAAATAGTATATATTAAAATTTAAATACTTACACTTCAATAACTTCTTCCTCCTCCTCTTCGCTAAAATTGTTAAAAATAGATTATTAATATGGGGTGGGTACAAATAACATTTATTAGCCTCTGGTAGCGACAAAGCAATTAAATAAAATAATTATTGTGAAAAATAATCAAAAATTAGCATGCGTAAAGCTCCTGATAGCTTAATTTAGTTTTGGATACTCACGAGTAAACTTCTTCATCATCGGACATATTGAAAGGGTTTTAGAGTTCTAGAATTAAAAAAAAGAAATTAAATATCCAGTTTTATAATACTTATTGAAATAGACTACAACAGATTGCTTAACAGTTCTAGATTTTAAATCGTTAACGGTATTTTTAGAACGAAAACAGCCGTGGAAATGAAAATATTCAATTTGGCATCATCATCCTGTTGTGTTTTAATTAGGTGCAATTTCGGCATAATTTTCCAAGTTCAACGTTAAGCTTGGATAAGTGTGTTTCGTTATAAAAATTAATAAAATATTGAAAATGGAGCAATCCTACACTTTGTTATGATTTAAAATCTGAATTTAATTAAACATATAAAAATAAATTTTTGAGTTGCAAAAAAGTTTGATTACGTAAGCGTGGAGCTGAGCTATTTTCTTAATATCTAAAAATATCCTTCTAATAGAGCTAAGAAACGGGGTTTTCGCTTAAGTAGAGTATGTAATCTGATTTTTTGAATTTTTTGAAAAATTTAATAAAACGTCTGTGTTTATTATTACAACATTTAATATTATTTCCAAAAATAACTAGCACCTGAATTCGTACGATATGGCATGGATTCACCGGTTAACTGGTTGAATGAATAGCAGTTGAGCTGATAATTGAAAAATCGAAAGTTGGTTAAAATTTTGAAAAATAGGTAAATGGGGGTAAAATAATTTTAGGAAGACATGAAATTGAAACGGCCGAGTCTTATTTGGAGAGGCTAGTGAGCTTTGGGTTATTCTTAGACGCGTTCGGTCCGTTTACAAATTAATTTATTTTCTATTTTTAAAAAATGTATTAAAATTTGAATCCAGTGCAAATACGAATTAAAATCAAATTTAATTTTTTGGTGCATTAAAAAACCTTAATTAGTACTCATTTTTTCAAATGGATTTTCACTAAATTTTTATATTCATATTTCCACTTTCGCTTTTAAAATTATATTATTATTTAAATAAAGAACTCAAAAAATTATTTCACATTTTAAATTAATGAAATTTGCACTGTAGTACCAGCCACTTACACCGACTAAAACAGAAAGAGCGGTCCAGGAGCACCACACAACTCACGGAATCCGTAGTGACTAGACCTTTTGGATCACCATCTCCTGAGAAAACTCTACAGCGCACGCATCCACCCACGTTTTGCACTTTTCAATTCTACATATAGATAACAAGAAATTATGTTACTGGCACTGTTTTGTTAAATACTAAATATTGTATTTTAAGAAAACTAGGTAAGTTAACGAACTCTTTTAGAAGATCTTGGATTGACTTACAAAAATATGTTGTGCAAGATAGTTTCCGTTTTTTGTAACAGATACTTCAGGTTGTTATTTAAAGCCCTAAATAGTATTTAGCAGTTTTAGGTTCACTGGTTTGATTAAGGTCCCACGATTTCTTCAATGAATTAAACTCTAGAAGTAATCCAAATCTCGGTTGCAACAAATGCTTCTTGTGGTGCACTGATTATAGTGTACAATAGAGCACTGATTATAGCTAGCATCCAAAAGGGTGGCTTTTGCATCTCTGCTTTGGATTTTCTGGTGCCCAAGCGTCCCAATGGTCCAAGAAATCCAAAAGAGTTTTCTCAGTTCTTCTGCAATTGATCATCTCTTCATGTTGTACATAAATTTCCATATATTTTGGTGTTCTCTCATCTGATGCAGGCGTTTTTCCATTGATACCAACCCAAATTACTTCAATTCATATTTAAAAAATCTTTCCTTTTTGATATCAGTGGATAACAATTGGTTAAAACCTGGTACAAAATTGTGCCAATATTAGCTTTCATCCAATATTGCTGCAATGTTATTTTTAAATATTGCAGCAATATTGGTTAAAGCTGGTTTTTATGGAATATTATGGTTTGATATGGAAATCAATATTACACCAATGTTGCAGTATTGCGCCAATATTAATGACCAATATTTCTTGCCGATCTTCATGCAATATTACTGCGATATTGTTTTTCAATCCTGCGTTAATATGGGAAATCAAAATTAATGAAAAATTAAAAAAAAATTTTAATTAAATTACTTATTTCTTAGTAAAATTTAAATATAAAACTCTTATGTTTTGTTTCTTTCCCGGCGGTATGGAACTAATATTTATTTTTAATATTGCACCAATATCTGTGCTACAATATTTAGTATATTTTCTGTGGAAATCTTAATGGTACAAATATGGGTCATACATCGTTAAATCAACTTAAAATCTAGATTACGAATTCTGATGGTACCAGGCCCTAAGTAGCGGTAGAACGCCGTAAAGCCTTTTTGACCGCCAAACAATAAAATTGCCATAACTCTGTTATTTATCAACCGATTTTAACAAATTATAAAGCATTTGATAGATAATTTAATTATTAACAAATTCACTTTGATTATTGTTTTATATAAAATGCATGGTTTTCGAGTAAAACTATAAATTATGAAAAATAAGCAAATATTTTAAAAGTTTCTACAGCTGGGCTTATATTTTAACATATTTTCATAATAAGGATATTTCGATCCTGGACAATTCGCTCCAGGACATTTCAAGTTTATCGTATGATGGCATATTTCACCGTTTTCCGAAGAAACTACGCAATGTATGAAAAAGAGTGTTAGAAGTGAAATTGTTAAGAATTAAATTTTCTTTCCAAAAATGTCCTTATTATTAAAATATGTCAAAAAATAAAGACAGATATAGCGATTTAAAAATGTTTGCTTATTTTTTTGTTGACATTATCATTCGGCAGTCAAAAGGGCAACTCAAGGCCTGGTACCATCGAAATTCGTATCGGCACCAAACAAAACTTGTGAATTGGGCGACACTTGCAATTTTACTCTAACATAATACAACTTTTTGGCAGCAGCTTATGTATAAATAACTAAAATTGCAAAAAATTATTTACATTAAAATTATTGTCCAAATCCAAAAAAAATACGGTTAAATTTAGCTTCTTCTGACCTTCCAATAAAGCTGCTAATTGAAATTGTTCGGTTGGTATCTAATTAGCACGATGCTTTTCAATCTTTTCAGCCAGCAATCGCAATAATTTAATAATTGTATATTTATTTATCATAAATATTCGATTTTAGCATAAACAAGAATCTTCACCTCGGCAATTAAGCAAAATTTAAAAAAATATATAGGTATAAAAATAACATTGATTTGCTTAAGTTTATTACTTCTTGTAATTAAATTAATTTTTTTTTATTGTAAATTTATTTTCTGAAGCTTTAAATAAACAAAAATATAAAACTGGCTTGTTTCTAAATCATTTTCCCACTTGTGCATTGATCATTTGCCAAATAGATATTTTTTGTAATGGTTCTGCATAACTAACTTTATTAAATAACGGAAACAGATGAACTTTAACCCACAAAATAAAAAAAAATTCTTTTCTTTTTTTTTGGTTCATTAACAGAACTCATTGGTAGATACTAGACACCTTGTTACACCACGCAACACCCACGTCTGCCTGATTATATTGGCACTGTCAAGTCTAATGATCTAAATGTCTTCTTTTATTAGCTACAAATTACAAGATTGTACTTACTGGTTTTATTAAATTTTAAAATTTAGTTCTATTCCATCAAAATGCCCAATATTTTCTCGAAAATACAGGATTGTTGCGATATACAATAAATTAGACTCTGGCACAAGCTGAACAGAAATTGTAAAAAATAAATTTTTTCTATCATATTTTTTTATAAGAAATAATATTTCTATAAACATTATTGAATCCAAGGGGCAGGGGGTTACCAGAAACATATAATACTGTTTACATAATATTTTCAAAAAAAAAATAATAATAATGCGGCCTGTTATGGCGTAATTTTCTGAACAGTTTTTGTATCTTAGAATATAAAAATATGACTTCCATATGACAAATATTATATATCTATATAACAAAAATTAGTTTTATATGGAATGTTGATTTGACAAACACCCTGTATATATTTTTGGCAAATCATCTCATAAAAAAATGTTTTACATAAAAATAAATCTAATTTTATAATATTAAAGTGTAATTGCAGTGGTCCAGTCTGGATTTAAGTGATTAATGCAAATAAATAAAGTTATTTTCAGTGCAAGAATTATATTTTTTATATAAGTCTGTCAGTCGTTCCTTTACTAACTGTCCAATTGGTAAATTTTTTTGCCAACATTAAAATTGTAGAAGGCTAAGAAAAAGAGACGGATCAGTGCGGCCTTTAGGCCGCACAACCTTGGCCTCCTTTATATTATGCTTTACCATTTTGTACAAATAGCTTAAATCATATTTAAGCTAATATTGTATCCATTCTATTATCATACTAATAAAAAGGCTTTTATTTATTATTCAATCCTTTATATTTATACCAACCGAAAAAGCATACACTTGAGTTCCACTATTTCACTCCTCATTAATTTTTGCTTCTACCGTTCGAGAAGTAGATACCTTCCGTTGTATTTTAAATGTACGAAAATCTTTGTGAAAATAGGTCGGAAAGTAAATCTGTTCCGACCTAGGTCAAAAAGTAAATTAGAAACATGTATTTGTTTTTCCATTCCACATGAATGATGTGGAATTCGATAGGTATGCAACTCGATTACCTAAGTTGTGCGGCCTAAAGACCGCACTGACTCTTTAATTTTTTTTTAACTTGGTCATTAGCTTAGTAGGTTAGCCAAACAACTGCTGACTCTAAGGTACTCGGTTCGAATCCGCACAGAGAAAAAAACAATCTCGCAATAATTTTGAAGTAAATATTAAATCAATTAGAGTAAAATTTACTTCAAATTTAGTAAAATTTACTTCAAAATTGGTGTGAGGCTGATTTGAACTTCACTTGAAGTAAAAATTACTTCAAAACACCAACATTTTTCTCTCTGCGGGGAGAGTCTAAAACTTTCATGTGACCGATTCGTTTAGACCGAAGAACGTAAAGCCGGCGGTCCCCCAGAGTTGATGATTGCCGCTATCAACTATTAAAAACAGGGTTACAGGCATTCCCCAATCCGGATTAAGCAACTGTAGGGTCTAAATGCCTAAACTATTCTCTCGGAGAAAGAGGCTGATTGTCCTGCAGTGGACAGATAAGGCTAAAGATAAAACTTTAAATAAATCAACTGGAAAAGTGTTAAATAAGAATTGTCCGGTCATCCAGGTTGTGCGGCCTGAAAGCCGCAAAAGTTGGCGAAAAATATATCAGTCGAAGATGCATTACGGAAGAAATGACAGGTTTATATTTTTATCTAATATTACGATTGTATACAGTGAACAAGTGATACTATATGAGTGAATACAGTGAAACTCAATTTTTGCGATTTTACCGAATGTCTTGAGGCTTCCAAAAACATATTAATGCTTGATCACGCTTGTCACATTTAAAAATAATTATAATTTATGTAGAGTTACAAAGAATGCAGAAATGATAATTCCTGTTGACTAAAAGATTTTCACGGAAATTGGGAAAAGGAAATGATTTGAAATGAAAAAACACGTGCGACATTTGGTGGAGGTGCCTTAGGCCCTTTTAGCCATTAATCTTCATATTATGCTAGCCTAGCAATTCAATTTTTTTTTAATTTTTGCTTCAAAATTCTTTTAATAATTAACAAATTTTATTTAATTAAATTTTTTTTAAGTCGAATAACGTCAAGTTCGAATAAAATCATAACTTTTGATATTATGACTAGGTAAATTAATTCAATTTTTTTTTAATTTTTAAAAAATATCTGCAAATATAACAAATAAACTTGGTCTTTAACTGTATTGTGAATAATAGCTAACTGCAGACGAATATGATAAGTAGCTGAGCTAGGTACAATTTTAATTACCTACTATATTTATTGTGGTTTTATTTGATTCAGGTATTTTTTAATTTTCCTCTTTTTTGACAAAAAACTGGGACGTAAATTCATTTTATTACATACCAGGCGTAAAATTATGACTAGTGTATTAGGACTTTTTTAAACTATTATGTATTATAATTTACGAACGACGGCTTTGAGCAATAACAAAAGCCGGGCGCCCTGGTGCAAGTGGGTCACAGCGGGCCCCTTTCATAATTTTAAACATTTGCACAAAAAATATTAGCTGCGAATGATAAGAGCATTAGATTTCATCTCGAGTTGTTATCTAGAGGATCAAAAAATGTTTTTGAAATTTGTTAAAATTTTCATTTATCAGACTGGCCATGTAATAAATTCAATAATAATTATACATTGGAAACTTACCTGGCCAATCGGATAAATAATTTTTTTTATCAATTTCAAAAGCATTTTGAAACCTTTAAGTAAAAGCTAGATGAAATCGAATGCTCTTATCATTTGTAGTTTATATTTCTACATTATTTTTGTGTCTTTCATTTTTTCTCTAAAATAATTAGGGAAGCAGGAATTTGTATAAATAAGTTTTTACATGTTAATTTCCTATGTTCGGCTAACTCAGTCAGCAGCCGGTATAGTAAATGGTAACAAACGTAATAACACAAAACAAAACTAATCCTAATTTATTTATAGTACAGAAAAATCTACTTATCTTGCCTTTTGATTGGCAAACAACGAAACGATCTAAAGTTTTGGCTGTCTTATTTTCTATTGATAAAATTGTTATAGTTAAATAGTTATTTCCCAATTTTATGTTGTTAATGTTTGTATTGGTTCATATTGTTTTAATTTTTAAATTAATGTTTCAGAAGAAATAATCAATACTAGTAATAATAGTTGAATATCCTGGTATGAGATTACAAGCTCCCAAATATAAAATTTTTTTTGGAGTTTTTGTTTTTCTTGCTTTTTTGTTTTTTTTTAATTTCTACTCTATAGATTGCATAAACTTTAAAAAAATAGTGTTGAAAGGGCAACCGGGCTCTTTTTTGGCCTGGGCCCTGGTGCGCGGCACCACCTGTAGCTACGTCCCTGCGGGGGAATCCTAGAAAATAATTCACTTAGCGCATCTAAAGTCCAAGTTTGATCTATGACTCGTAGATCAAACTATGAGATATGCATATCTAGTAAGGTTAGCACTTTACTGGAATATTATTCAAGTGCGCACTGAACCAAGAGTGCCGAATGTAAAAAGATAAAGAAAAGAAGAAGAACATATCAAACATGAAATTTCTGTTAAATGGCCGAAAACAGGCAAAAATGCCGCTTCTAGCTATGCCACTGGGTAGACAAAATAAAGATAAATTAGATGGATAATATGATACTCAAGAAATTGAGGATCTTCTTGGTATATATGAAGAACCAATCAGAGTAATATATTCTTAAGGGGTTTCACCACCCTGAGATTTTTAAAAAATTGATTTTTTTATTTTTGGCTGAATATATTGTTTATACTTTTAAGAATATTTTAAACGTTTAACCATATCAAAATTTAAATTATTTCGACAATTTATAGCAATTAAAAAAATATTTGGTTTTAAGAGGCAAACGCAAAACTGATTTTTTTTTTGCGTTTTTCTCAAAACTACATTTTTCAAACTGGTGGACAAAATATCTCAGGATCTACTTAACCGATTTTGTTAAAATTTGAACCACATATTCTTAATAATATTATCTAAGATGTAGCATAGGATTTTTTTTAATTGAGTGCCGCTTTCATCAGTTATAAATTTTTTAAATTTTAAATTTCGATAAAAATCTTTTTTTTTTCAAGCAGCAGTCATTTCAACAAAAGAAGTTAAAAGAAATTTTCCCTATGGTACATCTTAGGTATCACCTTTCTGTATAAGAAAAAAATTAATTTTTAATTTTTCGACAGAGAAAATACTTCCTCCATCAGCAAGGATTTTTAAAAGAGGGTCTTACTTGATGGCTCATATCTCCATCAATTTTTAAAATTTTTTAATCGTTTTTATGTCAAATTATTCATAAAACTACTATGTAAATGTATAAAGTATAAATTATTTTATATACTTAATAGCTGCGTTTTTCCGAACGCCAAGGTGGTGAAACCCCTTAAATCTTAAATAATCCTATTTATTTATATCTATGTTGTTTGAGACTGCGATTTTTTAAGATTCGCTTTTTAAAAATGCAGATTTGTTTTATTTAAATTTAAATTTATGAGTATATTTTCGCTTGGATAAAAAATAGCGTACACACCTCGGCCGTAAATTCTAATTACTACACCTGCAAAAGTGCACTCCTGGTCTTCGGCCCAAACTAATGAGTGTAAAAATTAGTATTAAACAAAATATGTGGCTAACATAATAATTAATCAAGAATAGCTTTTAGTATATTTAAAAAAAATTATTTATTACAACCAAGAGTTTATAACATTATCGAACAAATTAAAAAATTATGTTTCGCAAAGAAATTTATTGCAGTGGTTAAGCTAATTTTAGCTTACTATCCTTGTATCAATATTATGTAGCTGCAATTTGTATCTGGTATTCATTTTTAAAAATCCTTGTATGATCAAAGAAGATATTGAAAATTTTTTGGCAAACTGACTTAACACATAAAATTACATATTTTGAATTTATTACTTATACTAAATCACATACTTATGTACCAATTGCATTTTATCTTTCACGCTTACTGCCGTAATTTTTGGCATAATAGCTAACAATTAAATGCAATAAAGAATGTCATTGCCAAATTAATATTCACCATTGTAATATAAGATTCTCTAAATTTTAAAAGCCCGAATTCATTGCCAAGAGTACAAACTTTTTAGTGGGTGGCTCAAATTTCTCCTTTCTATTACGAATTGGTGCCACGAAATATTGAATGAAGCCAATAATGGCACAAAGTTTTTTATAAAAAATGTAACTAACCGGGTTCAAAAACCGTTTTGTTGCATAAGCTGAATTGAGATGAAAACGTAAGAAATAAAATGTATTTTGGGAATAACACAGAAAATTTCGAGATTTATTAATATTTCAACTAGGTATTGTGGAAAACGTTTAAAATAAAATCTTTCTCTTTGAAACTTGTTGTCTTGCTGTAAGTTCAAATACAGAATCCACAGTGGTATTTCAGCGTCGCAACGCTCACCTAATATGGATAGTTCGGCGTCGCTGCTGGTTAACTTTGCAGCGTCGCGCGCAAGCAGCCTGAGTTATTTTAATTTATTCCCACTATCCAGTATTTTATTTCTTTTGCTTAAAATTGTAGAAATGGCAAGTTCATATTTTAACTTGATAATTATAGATTGCACGATGTTATTAATTACATTTTAATCTAATAAAAACATTCCGCGGCCTGAAAAATATAACAAGAGACAGCTCCAAATGTATTTGTTAATAATTGAGATTCATTAGTACTGTCAAAAATATATTTTGAAATTTCCGATTTCCATTGTGAAGCAAACAGGTCAAAATATCAAGGAACGCACAGTGAATTGATGAACGAAAAGTTCCATAAATTACAGATGCAAACTTCCAAAAGTGGTTTTTCAGCCTCTTGAACACAATTAACTCTCTATCCTTGGTCATGCCGAATGGACTGCTGTGATCTAATTGTAATTTGCTACTTGTGTATCTTTAAATTTAACAATGTATTTGTGGCTCACAAAAATGAGCGTACACTCCTATGCTAGCAATGTAAATTGTACCTTTTGAAGACAAGTTTTCTCATATAAAAATCGCTTTTACAGCAAAACTTATTAAACATTTTTTGTTGAAAATTTCATTCTCTTCATTTTTGTTTATATACATTTTTCTATTTCAAAGCACCATTTTCGAGATACAGAGACTTAAAAGAATCTTAAGAGTAATGTTAATTTTATTACAAAGTTTACCGAGATTTTTTTAAATCACTGTATCTCGAAAACGGTGATTCGAAATAGAAAAATGTATATAAACAAAAATGAAGAGAATGAAATTTTGAACAAAAAATGTTTAATAAGTTTTACTGTGAGCCACCAGGTGAGTGAAGGAGTAGAAATTAGAACCACAACATAAAATATCCTGCAAGGCTATAATATGATATAAGCAGGGATCGGATTTTTAGGCATTTGCATGTTTCTTTTGCATTCAAGCACGTAAAAAATTTTAAAAGCAGAACCTGTTTTACGCCTTTCCGAGTCATTTTATGTAGTTTTTATTTTGCCTATAAATGCATATTATTTGCTTATATTTGGCATATTTAGCAAATTAAATAATAAATCTTTTGTTTTTGCAAAGGTTTCAAACGATTTAAGTCTCTTTTTATTTTGAAATAACTGTTTCAACTTTACCGATCAAGAATAATAGAAAATAAATAAATAAGATATTCAAAAACCTCATCCTCAAAAAGTTCCACTTCAAAAATATTCCTTGAGACGTCATATTTCTAAATATCTATTGAATTTTATTTTACATTTGTGTATTAAAAATGCCCAAAGCTAAAGAAAATTTTAATGTAATTTTCAAAATGTTTTTTTCTGTGAAATTATTCCATTGGGTTTTTATGGAAAGTAATAAATAAAGGAGGTAACCGAATATTTTCATATTTTATTTGAAAATCATTTAAAAAAATTCTATCACAGACTACAAAAATTGTACATTGGTAGTAAAATATTTTAACATCTGTCTGATAAAAAATACCAGCGTAGTACCTACATACTTTAATAAATTGTATATATTTTGGATAAGTTACATTATGTACTCATAAAAAATTAAAAAGTACAAGTATCTATCTTGATTTTATGAAGAAACTGTTATAGCAGTCATTAAAATTGCATCGAAATTATATTTTTAATTTTTAAAATTGAGTCAAACGAATTCATTTTTTTATCAAAAAATAAGTCTACATTTCCAGGATTAATTTAAAAATCTGATGCGGCCATCGCACAACTTTCTGAATTATTAAAAGCAACTAAAATTCTATGTATAAAAAAATTTGCCAATCTAATTATAGACAATTTAGATTTTTTTTAGAAATCCTATAAAAATATTTTTTTAAAATTACTTTAGAAAAAAATTTATAGAACAAAAGTTGTAGATAATTTGATACTGATAGTGTTTTGTCATAATAAACTTTTAGCGATTTCATTGCGTTTCGAAGTTATGATAGATTATGTTTTATCGCTTCAAGTAAACCCCCTGTTCCCCCATACAATTTCATTCATCTTCAATAGGCTTCGTGCCACAGCAGATCAAAACTTAAATTTAAAATTTGGAGTGATTTCGTTACTTCGTTTGGTTGCTATCGTGTTTGCAGACATTTTTCAAAAATAATAAAAATGGTTTAAAAGAACCTCAAAACATAAAAATTTCATTAAAAAATACGGGTCAATTTTTTTTTCAATTTCAGATAACAATACTTTCCTTACTAAGGAGTACTGAGGAGTTTGGCTCAATTTTAAAATATGAAAAAATAATTGAGATGTAATATTATTCCAATTTAGTTTTACATTTTTTCTTTGAAAATCCAATCTATTGTATTATTTTAATTTTTTATTTGTACCATTGATTTTACTCAGATACACAATTGATTCCCAAACTGGGCTATAAACCCCCTCCCGCGCAGGAAGTAGTACAA
This sequence comes from Cantharis nigra, assembly GCA_958510845.1. NCBI lineage: Eukaryota > Metazoa > Arthropoda > Insecta > Coleoptera > Cantharidae > Cantharis > Cantharis nigra. The sequence goes on along the minus strand of OY294030.1, from coordinate 41,974,052 downwards.
ATGAAAACATATCAGAAAAAATGTCTGCAATCAGAATGAAGCTAGGTAAGCCCGAACAAGAGCAAATCATGTCCGAGTTTTTTATTACCACATAGTTGTTTTTATTTATTCGTAATGAATAGAGCACGGAATCAAGGCAATAGGAAACCCGATATCTGGTATGCGGCATACAATGATGCATAAACATAATATCTTGTGTTTATGAATCATAGTATGCCGCATACCAGATATCGGGTTTCCTATTGCCTTGATTCCTTGCTCTAGTAATGAATTTTGAAATTCAAAAAATATACAAATTTCATATTTTAAATAATTTTATAATCTCAAAAAGGTACAAAAAGTTCCATCTTCTTCTCCAGCTAGGGAAATCCCCGTGTGCTTTTAAACAGAAACTTAATTCCAAGCACATGAGTACACTAATTGTTTTACATCTAAGGTAGCTGCTTGCTAGATTGGCTTCAAATATGCTTGTAACCCTGCCTTTATTGTTAATGATGGCAATCGTCAGCCTAGAGGGACCAACAGCTTTACATGCCCTCCGAAGCAAGGAGATAACTTTAATGGCAGCAGTTGATTGGCTAACTTAGTTTAATCAAAATTAATTTTTTTTAAATTAAATTGTTTTCCCTGACTGAAAATTTAATTTCCCTGACTTAGCACTATAAAAGAGAAATTCTTCGACTTTTCCCTGACAAAATTAGGGAAATCTTAAATTCCATGACTTTTCCAGATTCGCCAGGTTTTCCAGACGAGTGGAAACCCTGTTCATTATTGCTAGACATCTTTTCTGCGATTATGTCCTCATCACTACTACCTCCATCGCAGGGGTGAAGGCACCATTTCCCAGTTTAAGGATTACCGATCTAAAGGAATCATAAGAAATACTAAAACGGCATGACAATCCATGTGCTTAAGTACCTATCAAATGTGACAAAAAAACAATAAATTAAACCCTTAATAATGTAATAACAACTAACTTGACATTTCATAGTTCGACTAACGTGATATAAAAATTTTATGATCTCTGCTACTTTTTTACATGAGGCACCTTATACAACAACCAGAAGCACCTTGTAATATTAGTATCTAATAATTATTACGACGGAAAATTACATTTATAACAAACTTTCTATCCCCATGGACCACACAAGTGGATGATTAGTTTTTATCGTAATGGCAGATTCGCCATTATATGTATTCGAACTACTCACTAAATTACCAAATTCCAATACCGAATTATCTAGAAAACATGAAAATGTATCGTGAGGAATATATCAAAAAATAAAACAGTCTTCATACTTAAATTCCATTTTAACCCTGTACTTGTAACTACGCATGGCCGACCTACTGGTATTAAAGCGCACCATTCTTTTCTGTCTAGCAACTTTTTAGGAATGTTTATTTTATGAATAACTCCTTCATTTAAAATCCACGTCAAGGAATTCGAACTCACTAGCATAACATCAGCGTGAGGTATAATTTCTTTAGCTTTATACATTGTATTAATATTGGCCAAAATTTGATCAAAGCGACCCGAAGTTTCAGCAAAAACAAGTACCGTATTATACTAAAACATAAAAAAAGCTTTTTTTTCTCAATTAAAAATATGCAACTATAAAAAATTACCTGTATTGCTTTTGAAAGAGCATGACATTGCATGATACGCAGAGATTTTGTAAAGTCAGTCTCGTCTTGATCAGGTGTAACCAGAACACTCACGTTTTTATTTTTGTTATTAAAATAATTTACAGCTTCCGTGGATACAGAATCCATGTCTCCGGTAATTAAATCTGGTTCGGCACCATCGTAAGATTCGTATTTATTTAATTTTAACCATGATAACCACCGATCGGTTCCACCATCTACGGTTAATCGTAGCGAAGCTGCAATATTTTTATTATTACAATTATTAATTAATCTCACTTGTATGTTACACCTGCTTTCCACAATTTCCAAATAAATTCACGTTTAAAATTTAAAGCTACAGGTCTATTTAGTATAATTACAACGTGATTTAAGTGAGAAGAATTGTTAAAAATTGAAGCAGGACTCCACACAACTTCTGGAGTTCTGCACATGTTGCTCACTAAACTATGTAACTCGAGTAATTTATTTAACTTGTGGCTTTATAAATTATAATATCAATCACTAGTTATTAAAAAGATAATAAAAATATTTTTGAGGTTAACTAAATGTCATATCAATTTAGTTCGTATAAACAATCATATCATTGGACCTAATATAAGGTATAGTTCATAAATATTATTGATAATAATATTAATATATAAACATTACTATTTAAAAAAAAATTTTTAAATATTTAAAAAAACATTCAAAAAATATCATTTTAAAAATATTTAAAAAGTATATTTTAAATATGATTGTACAATTTAAATACATTTAAAACAAACAAAAAACAGCGATAATCTCCCTGTCTTCCTAGAAGAATCATCAAGTCGCTAAATTTAATATTTTTTTTATTAGTTATTTTTATTTGAAGGGGGAATCACCGGAAAAATTTGGTATGAATATTCGATTCCACATCAAAACACCGAAAAACAAAAATACCAAAAAACAAAAACACCGAAACCAAAAACATCGGTGTTTGTTTTCGGTGTTTTGACTTCGGCGTTTTTGTTTTCGGTGTTTTTGTTTCGGTGCGATACCGAATATTCGAAGGGGGCGGTGGAACCAATTCGACCACGAAATAAACCAAACGTATTAATACTGTTTTAATGTAAATACGTTGATAAATACAAAAATTAAAAATAATGACTTCTCACCATATTAAATTCTAACACACCAAACAAGATATAATAGCTTTAGCACATTTCAGAAATATTATTTACAAGAACTTGCTTTTTTCACTTTCTTTTAAATTAGCTTTTAGATATTGGTCAAGCCATTTTTCAATAACTGGTAAATTGTCGTTACTCCATTTGGCTTCTTCTTTAATATTTTTCATAGCCTTTTCGATTACAAACTCGGCAGTTCCAAAATCGCCCTTCTTTTTTGTATACAGCTCGGTTACCATATCTAATCCTTCTTGGGTTTTGAACACAGAAGTTGAAGATGTAATTAGACTATTCCACAATTGAGGTTTATTTTCAAATCTAAAAAATAATAACTTTCAATATCAATCTTACTTAGAATTTTTCAACTTACGATTTCCTGATGGCATTCCAATTTTTGTTGAGATAATTAAACAAAGTTGTATATCCACTCGATCCTCCTGTGAGCATACTGAATATTAAATAAATGTCGTTATCGGTGAAATTTCCATTTTGTTCCAAAATGGTGATATCCAGAATCTTTTCTATTTTCCACGAATCGATCGGACATCCAGCTAATGTTTTCAGTAAATATGTACGTTCGTTTTGTTTTCTACTTGCCGGGAAATTTATTACTCGTCGAAGACCAAATTCCCATTCCTCCTTGGTACCCCATTTAAATACAGGACAAATGTATTGGTTGGCAACACTGAAAGTAACAAAGGTTTAAGTAATCAGCCTCTTGGTCTGGAAAAACGTTTTAATCCAATCCTTAATTTGGATTGGCCAATGCCTGTAACTCTACTTTAACAGTTTACGGTAGCAAATAATAAGCTAGGTAGACCGACAACGGATTTACGTGCCCCCCGAAGCACGAAAACAGTCATATGAGAGTTTACACGCTCCCTTGACTCCTCTGGTTCTTCTGATAGCTTATTAAGCATATTAAATATACTCACGGATTTCCTTCGTCGGGATTTTCAGCGTCCATCCATTTGTCAAAAGCAGCTTGGGCTTCCTCGATGCAAGGTTTGTATCCGGCCTGACAAAGGAAAACTTTTGCAGAAACTCTCAAATGTGTGATTCCTTCATTTTCGGTTTCGTGAGATTCGCTTTCGAGTTGTTCGTATAGAGGCGTCAGCAACATTCTCACGTAAGTCTGAAAATCATACGAATAACATTTTAATTTCATCCAAGATTCGATCTTACCAAAAACTTCTTATGGACTTTGGAACTGTCAATATGTCTTCCAATGTGATCGATCATGGTAAAGACGGGATCCCAAGCCAAATGTTCTCGTTCGTGTTTCAAAAACAATGTCATATTCAAAGCTGTAGCAAAATTTAAATCTCCCGCGTAGGCAAGATTCCAGGCGTCGTGCAACAGTTTAGCCCGAGTGTTGACTGGAATTTTCGAACGATTTTCGTCGATTTGAAGATATTCCGCCAGTAAATTCCAATTCTTTTCGTCGTAGTTGACAGGAAAAGGACCTGTTAATTGGAGGAAAATTACTAATTAAAATCAAAAAACAATGTTAACTTACCAATTTCTTCTGGATTTACAATAATAAATGTTTTTGCACCTGGAAGGTCTGCCAACTTAATTTCTCTCTGCCTTCTTATCCAAACAATCGGAGTGGAATTTGTAAAATTCATCTTGTCTTCTCTAATCAGTACTACCGGTATCCACCACAAAAATTTTTCTTGATCTGGAACGTCATGGGGTCTCTCCCGTAAATAAACCCTCTGAAAATTTTATATTTTGAAAACCTGCAAGAGCTGCAGAATTAAAAAGTTTACTTGAGACAAAGTGGCAGTTCGATCTTCATAATTTCTCGTGACATTCAGAACGGGAAGCCGATCTTTCGTAATCCAAGATGCTGCGATATCGTTAATAGTAACTGTGTCATCCAATGTGCCGTCAAAGCGAGCTTGCTCGGTTATCGAACCCCAAATGTCGTCTCCGAAAAATGTCTTGAATTGCCTAAAATCGAAATTTTTGAATTGGATGAAAAGTATTTAGTTTGATGCAAACCTGTCGGCCATGAATCGTTGTAAACCATGAACCAGAGTCTTTTCGCTTAGAGTATAATTTAGCATTCTGAATATTAGTTCCGTCTTGGTCGAACCAGATTCCTGCTTGATTGCCATTACTTTTCCATGAGGATATCGTTTGCTGAATTCGTAGTATATGGAATATAGCATGGTCATGGGCCAGTTGTGGTAGGTTTCTTGACCGTTACTTATCTAAAGCATATTATCTAAGTAAAGATTTGAACTCAGTCGTAATCAGTAATCACTAATCACCTTTAATGTGGTGTATGTGGTGATAAACCTCACTAATGCATTGTTTATGTGAGCATCGCTCCACCAAAACGGGGTAGCTAAAGATCCTAACCATTGGTAAACCAGTTCATGTGTAATTATCCAGGATCCCTTGGCACTTATTTCGCTTTCCCTAAAATGTATGCGGTAATTGAAAGTTACAAGGTTCAGAAATGCAAGTACTTGAAAAGGATAAGTCCCCAACTGTCTGCAGGCCTTGTTCCTTGGAAGTTTGGAACTGCAATGCAATCTAACTTTGGCATAGGATATGGCATTCCCCAAAACTGCTGCAATGACTTAACAGATGTGTAGATTTTGTTAACTGCCTCTTCTATTGCACTGATATAGTCAGGTCTCGCGCAAACCTTAATGCTGACATCTGAAAACTGATGCTATATAACAGATCTCTTGGGCTAGACGTCTTGAACTTACCAACACCATCAGTATTATCGGATTTATTATTAGTTATACAGCTAAAATCTGAAATTAAGATACCGAAGCTGAAAGTTGACATTGGTGGAGTTTCTTGAAAATAATCACGAACCCATTTAGGATTTTGATCGCTAAACTAGCAGTATTAAAATTTAGTTTAAAAAATCGTATAGCTGAACTTACTGTTGCTCGGTTCTGCTTAAAGGCATGTTGGCCATCGCCGTCAATTCGGGATGTCGTACTACGCTCACCCTGAATGGAACCTTGTAAGCTGGTTCATCAAAACTTGGAAAAACTCTCCTGGCTAAATTTGGTCTTAAATTGGTGGCTACAAACCACCTTCTCTCTCCATTTGTTGGATTGGTGTAACTGTTCCGGAATAATCCTTCGCTGGTATCATTGTACATCTTACCACGGTATTGAATGTCGACCAGGCACTGACTGCCACGATGTAGAGGTTTGTCCAAATAAATGATAAACAGTGGTTTTTTGGCAACCATTTCGCTGTTTACTATTTTTAGTTCATTTGGCAATTGCGGTTTGGAGAAAGTCCGTTGGCTAAAATAAATAACTTAAGCAAAAGAAATTTTATTGGATCCTGATTAGTTACGTTTCGTCGTCGTGAGCATATTGCGTAACTTTAATTTTATCGGTTTGGATTTCTAAATTATCGTGAACATGAAGAGTAATTTTGTCCGCACTTTCTTGCCAAGTGATATTTATTTTTACGTGGCCCATAAAGGTTCCTTCTTCTAATATAGGATGCAAGTCTAATTCGTAGCCATTTGGAGTTACTTCTCTAGGAAGTCTTGTGTCTGATATCAGGCTATGAGCAGCTATTAAATCTATACTTCTTTTAGATTTACAATGAACCTATGTAGGAAAAATCAGAAAGTAAGGCATAGTCATGGCTTAATGTCGAAATACTTACTTGACTATGAAGAAGTAATGTGATAAATACGAACTCCAAAATTCGTATCATTTTGGGTGTTTCAAACACGTTCCCCTAGAAATATATTCAATTATAATTTTTCTTTTATGCAAAATCAATTTTGAAAAAGATAATTGTGTAGTGCAATTTTTAGTGGACTACAGGGCTAAACCTTCAGTTTGGTAGCTATTTAACTTTGGTTAGTTGGATTTACTTCCTCAGAGTAATTCAGTTGTTAAAATTTATTTTAAATTGTTTCATTGTAGTAATCATTTAAATTAATGATGATCTGATCAATAAAAATGATTAACCTATTTACGTAACATTAATAGTTTAGAACAGTGGTGGGCAAACTTTTTAGCTAAATTTAATTCTGGAAATGGGTTTTTTAACTTTATGCGTTACACCGAGGACCCTTGGGGGATGAAAGCAAAGCCTTCCCTCATCAATATTTATGGCAGTTATATCTGATTTCTGCTTCCTTAGGCTTTCAATGAAGAAAACAAAGCCGTCGACGATTGGCAAACTGAAAATTACTCCATTATTATTGGAGTATTATGATTAATGGATTAGTATGTGAAAAATCTTAATACATAAAATCCCAGCACCCTGCTCCTGCTCCAGAGTGTCATTTTTTGGTGAAAAAAGAAACGCTCTGATTGGTCGATTTTTTTTACTAACCGAAAAATATTTTAAAGTAAGTTAAGTTAGGACGAAAAATATTTGTTCAATATTCTAAATGAGTGAATGGATACATGTACTGGAGGGTGTTCCACACCCCCCAGACCCCCGGTTTACTTTTAATTTATTTATAATAATAATTATAGAAATAATATAAAAATATAAAGTAAAAATTGTAAACCGGGGGGTCTGGGGGGTGTGGAACACCCTCCAGTACATATCGCAGGATTTGGAGAAAATAGGGAATTTATAATTTTACAAGTTTCGCCAGGAAAAACCGGGAAATTCACACCCCGCAGACTCCCCGCTTTACTTTTATTTTATTTATAATAATTTTTAATTAATTTAATCTACAATAATTATAAAAATATAAAGTCAAAATTGTAAACCGGGTGGTCTGGGGGGTGTGGAACACCCTCCAGTACATATCGCAGAATTTGGAGAAGCTAAAGAATTTATAATTTTACAAATTTCGATAGGAAAAACCGGGAAATCTGAATTTTTAATCAAAAGTGAGAGAAATTTAAACCTTTGGCTAGAGAATATTAAAGCTTGGAAAAAAATGTATTTAAGAGCCTTACTGATTAGGGTTCAGCAGCAACTTTTGCGTTACTATGAAAGTTAACTGTCAAAAGTGTAAACCGGGGGGTCTGGTGGTGAACACCCTCCAGTACATATAATAAAATTATTTTCTTTAGCTAAAAATTATTTTAGCAATTTTTCGACCCCCCCCTCCCCCTCTGGTGAGATTTGGCTCCATACCCCCATCCCTAATCTCACGTGAGATGGTTTGTTTTACCATTTTAATTTAACCCAATTCTCTTGCAATTTTACAGTTTCTGACGGAAAAAAAATTACGTGATATTTGCTGAGACTCCCCCTCTCCCCCAAGTGAGATTCGGTGAGATTCTTCTCGACCCCGTCCCCCCTCTAAACGTCTCACGTAATTAATGGACGTCCCCTATATTATATCAATTTCGTCAGAAAATGCTGGAAAGTTTTTGAGCAAAAGTGCGGGAAATTAAAACGTTTGGCTAAAGAAAATTAGAATTTCAGAAACTTATTTATTTTTAAATTATTTAAAAAAAACATTTAATTGCCCGTCGGCACATCACGTGTATCAGCAATTTTTTGCGTTATTTTAAAAATATAGAAAAACGAAGAATTACCCAGGAGCGAGAAACGAAATTAAATGTTTAATAGTATACCACTTAAAGGAGATCCACCGTCTAGCTGCCCGTCCGCGGACGGACTTTCCAGCAAATAAAAAATAAAAGCCCATATTGGAAAAAATGTGAAACCAACCACTGATTTCTACAATAAATAATTGTAATGAAATCAAAAAAATAACACTTAAACGAAGCTAGGTTTTTCAAACCGGGAGGTCTGGAGGTGTGGGATACCTCCCAGTACGTAGCTTTGTGTACGTATATTGTGTGCGGTTATTGAAATTGTATCGGGAATTGTAATTTTAATTTATAAATAATAAATGATGCAATTTTCATGACTGCTACTGTATATTTTTATGTATAAGGGGTCGTCCATTAATTACGTAAGGCGTTTAGGGGAGGGGGTTAAGCCGAATCTTACCCAATCTTGCGTGGGGGAGAGGGGGGTCTCGGCAAATATCACGTAATCTTTTTGTGTTAACTATTTTTAAATAAAAACAATTAAGCAAATTATGTTTTTTTAATAAATCCACCGCAATCAAGCACATATTAACGTATTTACACTAAAAATAAACATTTTTAAGAAGAGGGGGGGGGGTCTTAAAATTGCCAAAATCAGCTCACGTAATTAATGGAAGCCCCCTAATTAGACTTTTTATATAATAAACAAATACATTACTTTAAATTCAAAAATATTTGTTTCCATTCCGACAATAATGGATATGCTCGGCAAGATAGTCATAATTTATATTTAGTATTTTAGTTTATATATCTTTTAATATTTTCGTTATTTCTCAGACTATAAACATTTTGCCGTAGCCGTTTCGCCGTCAACATTTCGCCGTTGACAGTGAAATTTAGTATTTAGTTTTTTAATCATAAGGTGAGCATCCCCAAAATTTTTTATTTTACAATTTAATAATTAAAGGATTAATTAAACAATAGAATTTGTATTATTTTGATTGTTTCACCCAGAATAAGTTCACTTATGTTGTATAGCCCAGAATTTATTGTTTTGAATATATTTACCGCTGAACAAACAACAACTAGAACAAGATTGCTCACATTGGATATTTTTTTAATCAACAATTCGTAATTTTTACTTTAGTAATAATTTCTTTAATTAAAATTAAAAATAATTTTAATTAAAAATAATTTTAATTTTAAATTACTTTTTCAGATTAAACATTTACTAGTTTTACATTACATATTTGAGCAGAAAAATTAATAAAGATTTCAACATCGCACTTTAATTATATAAAGATTTACTTTCAACCAGTGGCGTAACTTCAAAAATTACGGCCGGAAGCAAGAGGGGGTCTTTTGTGGTCAGGAAATATAATTTAGGTAGCTTAAAGTAGTACGTAATATTATATACAATAAACAATATACTATTTAATTAATATTAACGAACGAAAAACTGTAAAAATTATGATTTTTAGTCAATGCTAGCAATTCAAATAAAAATTCATGTTTCTGGACTTAAAAGTTTCTAAATTGAAACCTTTTTCGGCCCCACGCACTTACATCCATTCAAATAGAAACCATTATAAAACCTTTCCGGACCTGTAGGGGCCCTTTAAACCTTGCGGGCAATTACCCTCTCTGCCCCTTCGGTAGTTACGCCACTGCCTATTTTAATCGTTATTTGAACTTCTTAATTTAGGAATTTTCTATAAATAAAAATATTTCCTTAAGAGGATCGACGACAAAATAGTGATGATGAAATAGCCATCAGCGACGGTAAAACTGTGTAACGACGATGGCAAAGTGGCGACGGCGAAATGACCGAATTTAAGTGCGATTCCCTGAACTAATCTCCTACATACTACTCTCGATGCTACTAATAGAAGATATCCGCCGCAAGATTTTGATGAAAATCTCCAAATTAATAATTTTGAAAAACAGAAAAAAAATCGAGATAACTAATAGATTCTAAACGCTCTGAACGACTGAATCTCTATGGTTGATTTTTAGATAACTTCTTATCAGTATCACAAACTTCAAAATATATTAAATTCAACGAATTCGAAACCGGATCGTGGGGTCCTTTGTACTTATGTATAATTGGCGTTCTCACAAGTTTGTATTTTAAAATAAAAATAAAAATTATTAAATATGAAAAATAAAAAGTTCTAATAATAACAAAAATAAATTTATATTTAGTTATGTACGAATTGATGTTTTTTGAATTGTCGGGGGGGCCATCGCCCCATCATCTTCCTCTGGATCCGCCACTGATATTAATATAAAATATATACATAAATTTATAATTTACATAAATGTACACGAATTTAGATGAAAAACTAATTGCTTCCCCTTGAGGCCTGATCAACTCGCTTATTTAATTTTTTTTATCATTTCTTTTATTTAAAGCTAATATATAATTTTAGTAAAAAAAATTTATTATAAAATATATTTATTTTAAAATTACAAAAATTAAAAATATTTTAATATAATATATTTTGCAGTTAAAGATTTTATTTAAAATATATTTGGAATGTACACCGAAAGACCTTGTTTACTGTATGAAACGATGTCTGTAGTATGTATACCTATGTTATCTTCTTAATTACTGTGTACACACAAAATATACATGTGAGCGTTTTAATTACCCACAGCAATTTTGCGAATAATGTTTTCTAATTCAGGTAATTACTTGTTTACATTTCAGATATAAAATTAATATTTTAAATTTTAGGTATTCCTCAAATTATTTTGACATTCTTCCTAAATGTCCAATTACTGTATTACCAAGTACAAGTAAGTGCTAAATTTTTCGTAAGACACGGTTAAGTCAATATATTTTCAGACCAAGTGCACAACGGAACATTTTTCCATCAATAGCAATGGAACTAATTATAGTTTTGTATGGGAGTCAAAATCTGATCATTTTACCGAAGTGATATTCTCGAACCCAATTTGTTTCGATGAAAACCAACAATTGGTCTACAAAATTTGCTCTAATGGCAAATGGATCAATTCCGGGAGAAAATGCTATTCCATCGAAGAAAGCAAATTATGCCCTCCAAACTTTAAAGAAACAGATGGTCAGTGCGTTTATATTACCCAGCCCCAAATTTGGGAACTGGGTTGTCCAGTTTATGGCAGTTTCGTCACACCAAAACTTAATTACGATGGCACGTGGTTGCCCATCAGACGAAACATTCGTTACGATTTTTTTGAATATATCCTACCAGATAAACATTATGGATCCAAATATTCTTCACCAGGTTTAAATTCTTCAAACGAAATGAGTTGCTTGGTATCCTTCAATAACAGCGGTTTTCCCATAAAATGCGATGAGAAGCATCCGCATGTTTGTGCATACAAATACAATAGATTTCTAAACCGGTGTCCCAAGAATTGTACGTCTGGAGGACTGGGAAGTGACTACTGCTTTTGTAAGGTTTACAAAAAGCAATTCAATAGTTTATGGTGCAAAACCTTGGCTTCTCCCAAATATTCGTACGAAAGGTTCATCCTACACGAGCTTTCAGACGACGATACCTGTTTAATACAGAACTTTCAAAAGAATCTACCTATTATTGATTATATTTCGCAAAACTCAATGCTGATAGGAATAAACGACGAAAGGTTTAGGCTTTTAAGTGAAGATCAAGTTACGTGTGCGATTTGTCAAGTAGATCCCATCCAGTTTGAACCCTCAAGTTTGGTGTTAAAATTCAAAGTCGAATCTTGCGATTTGTATTTATTGGTTTACTCTCCGGAAAGTTTACTGAGCAACGACGACGAAATAGTTTATTGTTTTACAGTTGAGGACGGAAATATTAGAACTAGAGTCGATGCGGATGAAGTTTTCGATTCGAAGCGGGACCTAAAATCTGGACTGACTTTGCAAGTATTCAAAGTTTCCATAAAGGAAGAAAATCCGTCGAGTTATTGGTGCGAAGCATTTCAGCTTCCGACTTTACAAAATATCCAATCGAATAAGGTGGTTTCGTATAAGAAGTTTCACGGGCACGAGTATTCCATGCGTTTGAAAATCTTTAAAATTTGCAGGTTTTCCAGCGTTGAATGTAAAAATCCCAGCACTGCGTTTGTTCAGGATATCTGCAAGGAATTGTTTAACGATAAATTCTTTCATAAGTTTATTAAAAGTGTGAGACTCTTTTATGTGTATAGCATCGACGTATCCAATGAGACTGTGGACGTTCTCGTGCATATAACAACTCATACAAATGTTCCCATAATGGGGGAATATTTTGCGATAGGAAAAAATTTGTTTAGGTTTGCATTGCGAAATGCCTTGGTGGTGTTTTTCAGGAGCAGTGAAGTTTGTTTGCCAGAGTGTACCACGTCCGGAAGTACGCTTCTTCGGTGGAAAATGACTCCCATTGGAACTATAACCATACCAGAAGAACTGTGCATCCAAGAAAATAATATTCCCGTTCGTAGGCACTGCTCGGGTGATTTCACGTTTGGTGCGGTTTGGGAAAATGTGAAAGGAACCTGTTCTGAAAATGTTATCATGTCTTTGAAAACTGAAACGTTGCACAACCTAAAGATCTCGAATTCGATGGAATATTTAACACAAAATATGTCAACCTTGACCAAAAATTGTACCGATTTGACCGTGATAGATTTGTATTACATTGCCGAAATTTTCATTAAAATAAAAACACTCAATCAGATTAATTCCCTAGAACTCCTGAAGGATGTTTCTGAAATTATCGATAATTTAATGAAAACGACAAATGGGACAGTTATGAAACAATCTCAGATACATTTAAATGTAACGGATGAAATGCTGGACACAATTGATAATATTTTATCGTCGTTCAATGCAACCGATAGTTTATTACTGCTGAAGAGAGACAATCTGGTAATCCAAATTACCAAACCATTTGTTAACAATATTTCAGGAATAATGTTGCATGGAAATAGTAGCACTTCGTTTAATGACTCGCAAATTGAGAATCTGTACACCAACACAACTTTAGATTACTTTTTGAATGACACCGAGCTGGAAGTAGCGGCATATGTTCCAAGTGAATTATTGGACGATATATCTCAAAACTTATCAATGAACGCCAAATATGATGTAATTATAATTACTACGATATTTTATAACGATAAGTTCTTTAATACCGTCGATAACGAATCGCATTTGATAGACAGCCGGGTGGTTAGCATTTCCATTCCAGGCTATGGAGAATTTCTCAAAAAACCAGTGGTTGTAATATTTAAATCTAACGAAACTGGTCGCCAATCAAACTGTGCCTATTGGAATTATGGAATTAATTCCCAAAATTTCAGTGGCTATTGGAGCAGATTGGGTGGATTTTACATCGACGAGTTGACGGATGTTTCGGCGGAAGGCTGCTTTTATTCCCATTTAACCAATTTTGCCCTTTTGGTTCGGACGGATCCTATCTATGCTAACGAAGACGAAACTTTCACGTACGACTTGAAAGTGGAAGTTCACGACCACGTATTAACGATTATATCAGACATTGGATGTTGTTTATCGATAATTGGAATTGTCGGAATATTTGTGACCAGTGCAGTTTTTCAATCCTGGCGAGAAAAGGTCGGAACCCGCATATTAATTCAATTATGTATTACCATTCTATTGCAGATTATAATTATTAATTTTGCCCAAGTTAAAAACTTGTCGAAAATATCTACGAACTATTGTACGGCAATTGGAATCATTTTGCATTACATCCTTATAGCGGAATTCTCTTGGATGCTGGTGGCAGCAATTTTGCAGTTCTACAGATTTGTTCAAGTGATTGGCCGGATGCCGAATCATTTATTTTTGAAAGCCATGCTAATCGGATGGGGATTGCCCGTTCTGCCTATACTTATAGTTTGTTCCGTTAACTACGATAGTTACACTGCAGGACTTCAAGGATTTTGCTATCCCAAAGGATATAGCTTGTACTATGGAGTTCTATTGCCAATAGCTATAATAGTGAGCGCAAACTTAGCAGTTTTTATTATGGTACTTCGCAACGTATTTTTACTACATACGGAATCGAAAAATAATTCGCATAAAATTTTGACCAGACAATTGTGTCTGGCGGTATTGCTATTTTTTTTGTTAGGACTACCGTGGATTTTTGGATTGCTCTCCGAATTAATCGACCACGATTCCACATTTTCTTATCTCTTTGTGTATTTATTTTGTTTCACTGCTACCTTACAAGGTTTTGTATTGTTTCTATTCTACGTAATTTTAGATAAAAGTACCAGGTCGCTCTGGTACCTTCTTATCAAAAAAATCATTAACGATCATTTCGGATAAGAATGTAAAAATCGAATAAAAATATTTAATAACTACTCGGTTATACTCGAAAAATAATAATATGTACAGAGTGTTTAGCGTAGCCCATAATTTAAGAATAAAAAATAAATAACAATTAAAATAAAAATAAAAAAATTACTTACAATAAAATAAAATGAAACTATGTTAAAAGATGTTTGTGTATTAAACCAACATCAACTTTTATACTTATATATATTTAACACTATTGACTTGCTTCTGTTACTCGTTGAACATAGTTGTGAACGAAAGGGATGCCAAAATCTTTCATCCTGTTGCGCAAATTGTAATTAAATACGTATGCACTATTTATGTGTGTCTCATTTCTTCTTATTTTGCAGCTCTTCTAACCTAGTAATACCGAAGTGAATAGTGAGTACGTAATGAAGGTTCATTATTTAATTAAAATATAATAGGTAAATTACAACTAAATTAGATGCTACCGGATTAATAATGGTAAACAAGTGACATTTGATTGGATACTATGCTTTTCTTTACATGAAGATTGACACAGTAACCCTTATGTAGTTAATACATATCAGACAAATTAACACTTTTATTCCTTTAAGTGCGGAATTTCTAGACAACAATGGTTCTGATATTTTTCTTCTATAGACAAAAAGTCTCTCTGATTTATTTTTTATTCCTATCTAATTGTTATAGCACGAAACAACAGATAGGGCTTCATCTTCACTCCCCTCACCCCCTATATGAAGTGCAAACCAAAGCATTTTTTTAAATTTCCACCTTCACATGGCCATAGCCCCGAAAATATTGATTTTTCAGTAAAAATGCTTTAGTCCTCTTTTCAAGAGCGTGAAATAATCTACAAACTAGATTTAAACCTTTTATTGCCTAAAATCAACCCCTTTCGAGTTATGAATAAATTAAAGTAAAAAAATGTTAAAAAATTCGAAATTTTTTTTAGTCTTTTTCAAAACCCTGTATCTATTAAACGAAAAATTTTACAAAAAATCTAACTTCCCATTTCAAATGGGAAATTTAACGGACTACAACTTTTGTCTAATAAAAATTTTTGAGAAATCAATCCATTTCACGGTAAATCACAGAATTTTAAATAATAATAATTAATTCATTAAATAATATTTAATGCTATATTTTAAATATTTAAGACATAACGGGGAATCACCAATGATTGGCATATAAAGTATACCAATTTATTAACGGCTAGCTGCAGTCGTAGCTAAGGAATCACACCTTTAACAGGTTATGATCTGTATATGTAGAGTATAAATCAGCAATCATTTTTTATTACAAAGTTCTATGTACTTAGTATAAATTAAGAAACATTTTTTTTACATACTCAGCTTAAATGCTGACTTGCCAGACGCTTTTCTCGATTCCACGTCAAAACACCGAAGACAAAAACGCCGAAGTCACAACATCGAAAAACAAAAATACCGAAAAACAAAAACACTAAAATGACGTCAATGATGTTTTTGTTTTCAGTGTTTTTGATTTCGCTGTTTTTGTTTCGCTGTTTTGACGTGATACAGCTTTTCGTATTAGTGTTATTGTACGCATGCGCACGACATTAAAACAATATTAATATTAAAATTGGAATAAAATTTTAAATCATGCATTCAACCGTAATTGTAAATAATATCAATAAACTAGAGTGGGCAAATCATTATTAATGAATTTGTAATTAGCGTATAATTGATTTTTATAGAATTAAAACAGCGAAATAGGTAAATTTTCGATAAATACAAACACAATAAAATTTTTGTTTTTCGGTGTTTTGACTTCGGAGTTTTTGTTTTCACTGTTTTGGCATAGAATCAAAATAATTCTTGATTTAAAGCAGTGGTTCCCGACCTTTTTCGCCCATTACCCAAAATTTCAAAAAGCATTTATCATTAGAATTTGTAATAATTAGTGACTTTAAAGAAAATTCTATGTAATTTTCGGTACAAAATTCTATGTTCTTACATTTTTGTCATATTAATTCTTTCAGTTTGAGTTACCGTTAATGAGAAAAAATAAAAAAATCATTAGTACCTATTACATCCGAGGCCATTTTTTTTATACTTCATCGGTATATTTACCTGGTATTTTAATAAATCCAAAAATGTATGATACTCCAATTCCTCATAATCATTATATATATTGTCGTGTTACAAAATCCTTTTTTTTTTAATTTTAAAAATCGAAATTATTTGTTTAAGAATAATTTAATTTTATTGTATCAGATTGTAATTTTATTTTTATTATTCTGGGTTTATTTTGTAAACCTAGATTTTGATTTATTTGTGTTTGAATTTATTTTGCAAATAATTTTCGTGTGGTACCTATTGAAAAATTTTGAATTTTGAAGTTGGTATGAAACAACAAATTTTTTTTTCGTCGAAGTAGGCGGACGTCTTTGCGGGAGTTCTCGTAAAATGTGTGAATATTAAAAAAATGTCAGTTTTGGACGAAATTTGGCGTATTTTTAAAGAATTTGGTTTTAATGGAACGGAATGGTGGTTTCCGTCGAAATTTAAATAAAAAATTTCACGATAATATGTATAAATCATAAAGTATTCCGACTTCCAACTGGTGGCTTTCCATGTGTGGTAAATATGATAATTGCAAACCTCTTAAAATACGAATCTGGATCTTCTAAAACTACATCTCTTGTTCTTCGCGAAAATTTTTGGTCAGACTTTACCATTATTGAGCTGGTTCGTGATTATCCCGGAATATGATCTGATGATGAATTTACTAAAGCCAACCTTACAGGTAAAACCCAGTTCTTCCTGAAATTAATTTTACACATCTGTTTTCAGAGTGAAAACCGATAGTATCTCATCTCAACTTTTTTAAATTAAAAATAAATTAACTGGAATTACTATGTATTTACTGGAATATGGAGGGGCACGTTTTACAAAAGAGGCTGATTCTAAACTTCGTTGGAAGTTGGAAAGATTCTTATGCGGTAGATATTTAGTATTTATGCGGAAGTTTCAGTCGAAGCATGATTACTGCGGGTTAATCTGTAAATTTCTTCAGAGTAATCTCGAAATCATCAGTAGTACAGTAAAGTTTTGCGGTTACCGTCTGCATGTATGGATACTCTTTCTGTGATAAACTCAAGTTAGTTTTTGAATAAGTATTGAGCAAGTACTATCTATCTTTCATAGTTCTCACTTTTTGAAAATCTTAATAGTTTAATTAATAGACTAGATTTTCAGGGGAGGCTAAGCCTCCCTACCCCCTTTGACGAGCCGCCGCTGTATACCATGTAATATGAGGTTGTATTGAAAATAAACAAAATATAATCTAACCACTCAATTTATCTTTTTATGGTGGAAGTTACCACCGAAACCGGTGTTTTGTTTGTTTTCAATTTTAACTGAAAACAAAATACCGAAAATAAAAATGCCGGCGACTGAGCGACAGTTGCGAAAATAAATTCCTTGGTTTTGATTTTTGTTTGCGACGTTTTGACGTAGAATCCTAATTTGTCTGACTTGAAATAATTATATACCTATACAACCATTTGATTTCTGAAACTTTGGGAGGTATGGGGGTTTAGGATATCCCCCAGTCTCTCAATAATTGTGTTTTTAAAGCAATCGCTTATTATGGAAAATAACCAATCGAGCCCCATTATTATAATATAATCAATTAAATCGAATAGGTCTGAGAAATGTTTTATATTTTTGAATAATCAAAACCTTTTTTTTTCAAAATTTAAACTGAATATATTTGTTTAAAAATTTAAAAGATACCTAAAAATGTCTGAAAATTTTTATCAAACAAATTTGTATTAAATTATCAATGTACACCACAGGTGTTAGTGGGGAAGGAAGGTAAACTCAATTCATCGATATCTCATTACAATTGTGCTCTTAAACGGTGCTACATGCAATTAACAATATTGGATTATTTAAAATTAGTGACCTTACATTGTTATATCAACAAATAATTTAGTTTTTTCATTTGGTAAGTAACACAATACAAATCGTTAAACCTTGATAATATTTTATTGTGCAAATCTGTGTAAGGAAAAATTTAATTTAAAATTTGAATTATCTTCAAATTATTTTCAGTCCATCTACCAATTTATTATTCATTTTATTATAAGTTTTACAAGCAACTTAAATCAATTGTATGGACATTAATTCGCGGATGTACATCTGACGCACACGAAAAACTATAATTTAAACTTAACAAAATTTAAATTAATCTAATGATTCATATTTGATATGTTTTACTTCATTGCAATTAAAAAATTTAACTGGAAACCACCTCCATGGTGTAGGTTTATGGCGAAGCAATAATAAAATTTAAGTTTTCGATGTTGTGAAAATAATAATTTAATTCGCAAAAAAAATTTTAATTAAATTAAAAAACTCATATTTGTAGAACAAATTTTCAAAATGTGTCGTCGACCCACATGGATCTTTTTATTTAATTCTAATTTAAATCATGTGGCTTTATGATGAATATCTGGGTAAATAAGACGTACTTATTTGTATATACCATTAGATGCTTTTAATGATTTTATTGGTTATTGCAAAATGGTAATGAAAAAACTTTAAATAAGCGTTAAGTATAAAAATGAACAATAAGTAATAAAACCCAAGCATTTTTAATTATAATTTTGATAGTACTTGATTTCTTGTTCATTCTATTACTAAAATTTTAAATTGGTTTACAAGATATCATTCTCCTTCCTCAATTTTATTAATTTCGGAATCCATAGTTTTCTCCAAGTCGAATTATTTTCTACTCAGGTGTTAATTCCTCGCTACGCTCTACGTTCTTCCTAATTGCTTATGCATAATTATAATTTTTATGATCCTAAAACCAATTTCGATAACATAATTAAATTAGCCGATTCAAATTATTTATAGTTTACAGATTTTATAAATGGGAGGAAAAAAATCTGGATTTAATCCTAATCGTTCGGAATTCATTCACGAAAATGCCATAGAAGGGGATATCGAATATCATCGTAGTGGAGGTTGCTTTGTAACAACCAAGAAAGCTATCGCATTTGTAATTATTGCCCTTTTAGCTCTAGGAGCCGTGGGAGCGTTAATATATTTCTACGGAACCAAGTTGAACGAAAAGGTTCGTAAATAAACCCTACCCTGTGAAAAACTGAGTTTTATTTGCTGCTACAACAATTACAAAGTATTTTCTATTTAGTTGATTTAACAAATTTTTTTGTTGCAGCAGCAAAATAACTCTGTTGGGGCTTTTTTCCCAGTGCATTTTCAATTGATCGGTTTCTTTGCAGGATGAAAATCGCTCATCGGACATTGAAAAATTGTTAAACGATTCCATCAACGACGTTGATGAACAATTAAGATTGCCTCCTTATATAACTCCGATACGTTATCGTTTGCGTATTCACCCATATTTAGACGAAAATGGTTCGGAAAATTTCACATTCAGTGGTCAAGTATCGATAACCATACGAACTTCGCAAGAAACAAAGCAAATTATGTTACACAGTGAAAATCTCGAAATTATGCCAGATGATATCAAAATAAGTACCAAGAAAATCGATTTGAAGTCCTCATCCCAAACTGTTGAAAATCCAACCAACTCCAGCCAATTATTGTCTAATAATTCAACGGTAAAATTAAGCAATTTAGAACCCATTTTCGGTAGTACATCAACTAACGCCAGTACTGCCATAAAGCGAGGTTTTCAAATTCCAACTCCAGCTTCTCCAAAGATCGTTTCAACAGCTTCATCAGTTCCTGCGGCCGATCTCAATTTAACATTAACAAAAGCTGGCGATGATCCAAACTTAATTAAACCTGTAATCTACAAAACCAACTATGCTGATAATATTGAAACCCCAATTACCACACCAGCACCCCCGGTGCTCACAAGCTCCACAACGTCAAGCACCACTGTGAATTTACCATACAATGCTGACCGAGTGACGGAGATAAATATAAAAAGTTTTGAGAAGGACGCCGAAAACTCGATACATGTAATAAATTTACAATCGAATTTAAAACCAAATGTGAATTATACCATCAAGATCAAATTTTCCGGAAAAATTCTAAATAATCTCGTGGGATTGTACAAAACCAGTTACTCGACATCCAAAGAAGACAAAAAGTAATTATTTTGATTAAACGTTATCATTGCCACTATAAACTCTTCCTTTTTCAGTTGGCTATTAACCACCCATCTACAACCAATATTTGCTCGACGCGTTTTTCCATGCTTCGACGAACCCTCCTTCAAGTCGTCATTTGAAATCAGTATAGCTAGAAGGACAAATATGACTACTCTATCCAACATGGCTTTAAAAGAAGTAGAGCCTATGTAAGCTTCAAAACTTACACCGCAGCAAAGATCTAAAATTTTATTTGCAGGAGTGAAAAACCCGGTTGGGTTTGGGACCATTTCGAACCATCACCTCCGATGCCAACATATTTGGTTGCTTTTACGGTTTTGAACTTTAAAAACCTAGTGGCTAGCTCGTCCAAGGGAGGAACAACTTTGAAGATTTGGGTGCCCGAAGAAAAATTAAGTAACGCAAAATATGCTTTGGAAATAAGTCCAAAAATATTTTCATATTTAGAAAATTATTTCGGTGTGAAGTATCCTTTGCAAAAAATCGATTTAGTGGCAATTCCAGAATTGCCCCAAAAAGCTACCGATAATTGGGGAATAATTTTGTTTAGGTATTCCAAATATTGGCCGAAAAATATAATATAATATAATTTTGTGAAATTATTGTAGGGACTCTTCTTTATTATTAGACAATGGATCGGAAAATTGGAAAATTAAAAATAGTATTTTTAAAACTATTGTGCGTAAGCTGACCACGCAATGGTTGGGCAATCTGGTCACAATGAATTGGTGGTCAGAAATGTGGTTAATCGAAGGATTTTCTACGTTTATGGAAGATGTAGTGGAAGGCGCGGTAGGTTTGAAGTTATGGACTAATAAATATTTATATTATTTATAGCTGCTATCATTTTAGATAGAACCTAATTTGGAAAACTTGGACAGTTTTTCTTTGAGAATAGAACAGACAATTTTAGATATTGACAAACTTAAATCTGTACGCAGCTTGCACAGTGAAATTAAAGACCTCTCACAGATTGAACAAATTTTTGATGATGTTGCTATAAACAAAGGAAGCTGTCTAATTAGAATGTTAAACTACACTCTCACAGAAGAGCTTTTCAAAAATGGAGTGCAAAATTACTTGAAGGAATGGTAAAGTATCCTTCTCGTTTTGTTTTTAATTTAAACATCGTCCGGTCTTCTAGGTCTTTCAAGTGTTCCAATGAAGATAACTTTTGGGAATCCTTCACCAGAGTTTCCAGAAATAAAATGGTTATTCCGCCAGACTTATCTGTTAAAACTATTATGGATTCCTGGATAACGCAAGTGGGATATCCAGTGGTAACAGTGGAGAGGAATTACAGTCAAGGCGGTGCTGTGATTAATCAAACAAGGTTTATTCAAAGTTCAATTTCAAGCGATCATAAATGGTACATACCCCTCACATATACAAGAAAAAGTGACAATGGAGCTATCAGCACGTTATGGTTGAAGAAGGAAACTTCATTAGAGGTTGTAAACTTTACAACTTCAAACGATAATTGGATATTATTTAACGTTGATCAAGCAGGTATTTAATTATTAATGGAACCAGAAGCTCCCGAAATATTTGATCAATATTTTTCTTAAAGGTTTCTATCGCGTTAATTATGACCACCGAAACTGGAGGCTCCTTCAACAACAGTTGATGAATGATCACGAAGCAATATTGCCGTCAAATCGTGGTCAACTCTTAAACGATGCATTCGAGTTAGCTTTCGCAGGATTGCTCGATTATTATATTCCATTTGAACTCGCCAAGTACTTGAAATTAAAAGAACGTAATTATATTCCATGGAATTCTGTGTACAACAGTCTGCGTTCTTTGGAAATTATAATCGGTAGCACTCAATATTACGGATATTTCCAGGTGGGTAGTAATCCTTACAAGGGGGCCAAAGTCCCCTTGGTAGTCCAACAGGTATTAATTTAACTCCTTGCAGCAATATGTGGTCAATATAACTAAAAGAGTGTATGACGAATTAGGAACAGTCGAAAAACCAGGGGAATCACAAAATGCAAAATTATTGAGACTATTTATAATTCAAGCTGCTTGCAATTTTAATTACGAACCATGTTTGGAGTGGGCAAAAGACCAATACCACAACTGGATGGTATCCAATCTGCCCGATAAAACTAATCTGTAAGTAAAAATCAGGAATTTCTCTTATAAAATTAAATATATAAATTTCAGTATTGCTATTCATTTTCGCGAAATTGTTCAATGCACTGCCATCAAAGTAGGAGGTCAAAAAGAGTGGGAATTTTTATGGAAAAGAACTTTATATCCGCTCATATCAGCAACAGATTTGAAAATTGCTTATTCTGCCTTGGGATGTACTCAAGAACCATGGCTAATCAATAGGTAATCATAATTAATTTAAAATTATATTTGTTATTTTAAATATTCCAGATACCTCGAGAGTACTCTTAACAGAAGTATTGGTCTACAAAATGTACCAGAAGTTTGGAAATCGATTGCACATCCTGTGGGGCTAAAGGCTGGATTTTCATTTCTACGATTAAATTGGAACCGCATGTATTCTACTTACAATCATATTAATTCAATAGTGACGGCCATATTTGAAGAATTCTTATCAAATTTATCAACAGACATCGACTTGGAAGATGTTGGTAAATTTATATTTGTTAATGCAATTAAAATAACTTTTTCTTTTAGTTAACTTCATTTTACAAAAACCACAAAGAAAATTTACATTCCGTATCGTCGTTAATGTTAAATGTTGTTGATAGGATAAAATGGAGAGTCGATTGGGCAAAAACACATTTGGAAAGCGTAGCAGATTTCTTAAGAAATAACAATTAAATTTTAAATACTTAATTATTATTTATTTATAAGTAATCTGCATTTTATTGTTTGTATTAAAATTATTATTTTTATATTAAAATGATTGCTACTAGTTTGATAAGAACGCATTTCGTTTAGTATTTTAATATCCTATTTATTGGTGGGAATAATAAAAAAATAAAATATTGGCTCACCAAGATTTAACCGCAACTATTCTCACGATACCGCAATTACTCTT
Organism: Cantharis nigra; assembly: GCA_958510845.1. NCBI lineage: Eukaryota > Metazoa > Arthropoda > Insecta > Coleoptera > Cantharidae > Cantharis > Cantharis nigra. Next base: position 41,950,312 of record OY294030.1, on the reverse strand, counting down.
TCGTTATCTGGTCCCATCAAAATCAGCAGCATTATTTTATCAATTAAAATAGCTTGCAATCCTAAATGCAGAAAACAAAGAAGTTCAATTTTTTATTGAATTAAAATTAAACATACAAAATTGTGAAATAGTGCAAAATTCAATTTACACAAATCTATGTGCGTAAATTATTCAAAGCCTTATCTAATATATCTTTTCTTATTCTTGGATAATCTGGATGAGTTTTCAAAACTTGTTGGCACACATCTATGGCTTCCGCATATTTCTTACACTTCATGGAATTAAATGCTAATTTATATCCAACAGTTGGATTTGTTTTTCCTCCAAATTTCCACGCGCTATCGTAATAAATTGTCGCCTCTCTATAATTTTGCTCCTTTTCCGCTATAAAACCGGATAATTCATAAGCTTTAGTGCAAGCTTTGTTGTATTGCAAAATTCGTTTCAACAATTCAGATGCTAATTCGTACTTAGAAGACTGAATATAATAGTCGGCGAGCAATAGCCAACAGCGTTCCAAATGTTCGGCGTCTTCGAATGACCAAAACGTTTTTGAAACTCTTTTCAGTTGATTTTTAGCTCGCTGGCTCTGCTTCAACAACGTATAAGCAGAAGCCATGCCCAAAATAGGACCAATCTCTGATTTATACGGATCTAGTGATGCAATCGAAGTAAAATCTTCTAGTGCTTTCTCGATATTGAATTTTTCTTTACTTGCCAAAAGTAAAAAGTTTCCTAAAAGCCGATTGGTTAAATTATCGTCAATGCTCTGACTCTTTTGTTTCAATTCTTTTAGAAGTCGATCAGCTGAAAAAAAAATACTTAGTTTATTAACTGGAATATAGTTTACCAAACTACCAGTTTGTAGAGCCATTGTTCGTGAATCCCTATACTCGCTATCTTCACTGTCAAACAATTGATCTCCAAGCATCTCATCTTCAGGGTTGAGACAAATTTCTATCATGTTATAAATAGCCCTTTTGCCCCACTCCGAATCAGAGCGTGCATTGTTAAAATTTCTCAATGCTCCGTTAAGATTTCCACAATACCATTGATATAATGCAGTACAGTAACAATATCCTATTAAAAATTTGTATTTAATTAAAAATCAAAAAAATCGTTTTTCAAATGCAATACCTGCATTCTTTCCCGACTTGACTGAAAACAACTCGGCTTGTTGTAAGTAATGTGGTACTTCATCTAACTCTCCAGTGCGTCTGACTACTTCAATATATCGAACAAGTGCGTTCCAATTTGTCGGTTGCTTGGTAAGCAATTGAGTGAAATGAAAAGTTGCCATGTCAAAGTCAATCTAAAAAAATTAAATAAAAAAAATATTATTGTATCCAGAAGCAAAATTACTTTTCTAAATGCAATATCTGCCATCATCACAAATGCGTGTTCGTTATCAGGATCGACTTTCAATAGCATTGCACATGTCTGCTGACACAATTCCATATTGTTCATCTAAAACAATACAATATTACCGATTTCATCAATTGGATCAAATAACGGTTACCATCATATAAAGTTTAGCTAAATCCGTTAAAATTTGTGTATCGCCAGGAAAAGTGGAAAGAGCCTCTTTATAAAAACTGATTGCCCGCTCGTTATCTTTATTAGATATGCAGAGCTGGGCGAGTTTTGTGCAAATACTTTTAATAGTTTTCTTTTCTTCGCTTGAAACTTCTAAAATAATCAAATTTATTTTTATATACTGCCTATTGCATAACGTAACAAACTGGAATATTTACCTACTTCTTCCAATGATAAGCGTTTTAAAACGCGATTCTGATTATCCTTGGCATTTTGCAGGTCCTTTAGAGCACCAGAAATGTTATTAGCCTGCTGGTGTATTTCTGCCAACATAGTTAACAATTTAACTTTATATTGCAAAGAAAATATATCTTCCACATTTTTAGAATTTTCGTTCTCTATCTCAGACGTCAGCATCATTTCGGCTTTATCAAATTGTTGAAGATTAATGTGCAACTCGATTAATTGCAATTTTAAATCTGGATTGTCGGTTAGACTAACAGCCTCTCTGTAATATGACACCGCTTTAGCATAATAGTGAGTCTTTACTAACGCTTTTCCCATTTTCGAGCATAAATAAGGATCTTTCGGATTCGTCTCCAACGCTTTCTCGTAGGCCTCGAGAGATTTTTCTATTTCTAATATTAAACGAACAAAATTAAAATTAAATTAACGACAATGATTTATTCTTACCTAAAATATAAAGATAAGCATCTCCTAATAAAATGTAACTTTCTGATACTGGATTGCTACTGACCATCTCTTGAAAACATCGCAAATACGCTTTCGAATCTTTCCTATATTCCAAAAAAATATTTGCCAGCTTGGTTTTTGCTTTAAAATAATACGGATCTGTCGGTTGAACTCGGCTCAACATATTTATAGCATTTTGAATATCGTTACTTGCAATGGCCTGCTCTGCATTTAAAATTATCATTCTAACTTCTTCTGTACTTCCCCGAAATTCCACAATGGCGGTTTCGATTAACTTTGTTGCTTCGTGCAGCTGGTTAGTTTGGGTATATGCGTCAATCAGTTCGATATAAATCGATGCTTTATCAGATAATGAAAATTCGTTCGTCGATTTATTATTAAACATGTGTAACGCAGTTGTGAAACACTGAATAGCCTCGATTAAATTGTTACGAGTTTTTTCGATGGCACCAGAAATAAAATGATAAATAGGGTTTTCTCTAACTTTAAAATTGTGGCTAAGTCCAATTTCTAAACTTTGAGCAGCTCTTTCGTATTGCTCCGTAAATACCTGAATTTGAGCCATAAGCAAATAACCTTCACTGAACGAATTATCCACGTTGCTCAGAATTTGTTCCAGTGTATTTTTGGCTTTTGTGGCATCTCCATTCAAAAGTTGAATTTTAGAAAGCAAGTAAGAAGCTTCTTGTAAGCCTGGACAAATTTTCACGATTACTTTAAGTAAATTCTCAATTCTGTTAGTCAAAGTTGAAGATTCTTGAAAATTCTTTTCGTTTGAAAGAAGCTTCAACGGTTGAGGAATATGAAGTAAAAATTCCTTAGCAACAGTTAAAATAAAATCGGGATCTAAACTAGTTAAATAATTATGATTATAATTCACACGAAGAGTACTACCGTCAGCTTTTATATCGCAAATTTGGTTTAGCAATTTCAATGATTCGTCAGATCTATCGGATAATTTGGCCTGCATGAGTAAAATGACAGGAGAAATGTTGTTTTCCTGTAATTCAGTTAAAAACTCAACTTGATGTTTACTTTGCTCGGTTTTTCCATTTTCACTTAAATCGCACAAAGTCAATCCCATCAGAGCTTCGATGGAACTATCGTCCAATTTCGAAGCAGACTTATACAGACGAATGGCTTCTCTGAATTTGTCTTGTAAAAAGCACTGATAAGCTAACTCGACCATATACTTAACTTTATCTGTAGTATTATCCAACGCCTTTTCGACCATCTTATAAGTCTCGGCAAGAATTAGTTCATTTCTTCCACAAAGACGCGAAAATAATTGCGCATAATTTAGTAGCAAAACTCCGTTCTTTGGTTCTAGTTTATCCAATTGAAAATTAAATTTTTGAAGTAAATTTGCACTTTCCTCGTATTTTGCATCTTTGCAAATTAATAATAAAATATTCATCTTTAAAGTAGCCAAATTTTCCGATTCCAAAATCATGATGCGATTTAAAATGTCGAAACATTGATCCCAATTTTGTTGAGCAAACTCCAAGTTCATTTTTTGAATCAACGCTAAATGTATGGAAGGAAAGCGCACGATCGCTTTATTTAAAACGTTCATGGCTTCTTCGTAATTTTTTTCGACCACAAAACTTTCGGCGAGTCCCAGAGAGCTATCCAAATTCCGCCTGTTACTTTTTAAAGCCGTCTCGAAAATTTCGGATATTTTAATTGTTTCGTTTGTAGGATTAACTGGAAGTAATTGCAACTCAATCCAGCCTTTCAAACACAAATATTCCGGATTGGTAGACTCGGCTATCAATGCCTTTTCAATAAACTCGCGTGCTTTGAGAAACTTTTTCAAAATATAAAAAGTATAGGCGGAATTGTAAATATCTTGCGGGCTGGCTATTTTCTTTAACTCTCGCACTTGAGTTTCTAGCCTGCTAAAGATTTCCTTTTGGACTTCGCCATAATTTTGGTAAACGTAGGTAAGTGCAATGGCAGCCGATAGTCGATAATCGCTCTCAGATTTTAACGATTCTAATTCCTGGATGCTATTTTGTATTTGATTGCACAAAAATAATGATAAGGAGCGATAAAAATTAAAAGATAAGTCTCCACGAAATCTATTTATACCATCTTGACAAGCAGTTAACATACAATTATAACATTTTTCTCTACAGTAATAAAATATTTTTGCTTTTATATCTAATTCGTCCATTTTTAATGCTATAGTTAATAATACATTAAACTCTATAATATTTTTTGTACTTAGCTTCGTGTTCTTTGTAAACTCTCAATAAAAACGAGCAGAGTATTCGAAATTCCAAATTATGTTCTGCTATATACTGATATGTTTTCTAAAACAAACAAATATGCATTAAAATTATTGTAGCTTAGCATTGAGCAATCAATAAAATTAAGACTAGCAAATCCAATTATGTCATTCAGTTTACATAATGCCACATTAATCTATGCATTCAATTGGTAGAAATTAAAAACAGTAACGTCCGAGTCGTTAAATAAATTCTTCGATTACTCTAGACCAGTCTTAGGTATTTTTTGGTATTCGTGCAGTTAAGCCTCCTACATATAAACAAATTAAACTGGACACTACTAAACTAATCAATTTTGACATAATTTAGTTTCAATGTAATTCATGTAAAGGTTACTGTCAGGGATGTTCTTTGCGAGTTAAGCGCCAGCCAAACCGGCCCGGAGCGCTCGGAGAGCTACGTAGGGTCGGTTTTGGCTGGCGCAACCACGGATCCACCGTAAAATGAACTAATTAAACTAAAGTAATTTGGCTCCTCCCACTATGCCAAAATGCCAAAATGCCGTGTTTTCGAAAACTAATGGATAATTCAAGAAATGACAAAAAATTGTCCTCTTTCCAATTGTATATAGGAAAAAGTGAAATTCGTGGAGTCAATTCCCTGACAGTACCCCGTGTAAAATAAACTAAGGAACAACAATACTTTTCACTTCTAGTTATAGGCCAAACGAAACCATGTGACCTTAGGTCTGTTCCTTTGCTTGTACTAACTTGAACCGAGCAAGTTAGTGCAAATAAAAGCATTCGATGATTGGTTCTTTACCTGTTCCGTTCAAGTTAGTGCAAGCAAACAAACAGACCTAATAATATCTTCCTTTCAGATTAAAAACTTTCATTCTAGTTAAAAAATACATATTACAAACATTTTAGAGGATTAAATTCTCTACAATTTTTGTCTAAAACATTTTATTTGTGAAATAAATAGTTTTTGAATTAACCTTGTAAACCTGTACAAAGTAGAGAATGGTTTTTAAAAGAAAGTTTTCTAATAATAATTGTTAAGAGTTCTTTTATAAGACAGGAAAGAAAAAAAAAGTTTTAAAAAAATTGTTGAATTTAAAAAAATTGGAAATATTACTATTTTGACTAATAGTCCACTGAATTAGGGATTTTGATACGAAATAATTGTATATTAAAGTTAAATTTAAAGTTTATTTTTGTATAATTAAATAAAAAATCAGTAATGTTACTTCACAATCAAACGTTTCTTAGTTAATCAGTTAGCTTAAGTGGAAGCGAAAAGGTCGGTTTAGAAGAGACTGAATTGAGGACCTTGCAGAATAAGGGGTGCAGCTTCAATTTCAGCTTCAAACCGATACATCGATCGGTGTAAGAAAGATATAAATTCGAGAAGAAATGGGAAAGATATTACAGATTTTGGACCTGCTCCAAGCATTGTTTAGTGCAAGTTTGCAAACAGTTTATTGTCATTTGCAAATAACGGAGCAGCATCTCCTATGCTGCAAGGTCCTCAATTAACGCAGTTCAAAAAAGAAGCTCAAAATAAAATACAAGCATAATAATGACCGGTTTTACAATAGCAGCTTAAGCGAAGTTCAGTAGAACTAAAATCGAGGAAGAAATCGCTAGAAAAATCTAGTGTCCAAGTGAAGGGAAATCAGGGATTCAAGGATATCTTAGAAAATTGGAAATCTTGAGAAATTATAGTACTGTAGAAGCTTTTTTTTCAATTTTTTCAAAAAGATATAGTAAGGCAATCCAAGAGATCATAGTGTTGTTGTTAAAAGGTTAAACCTTCTAAAATTCGGTGAGCTTTAGCTCAACTTAAGCTTTTATTGTAAAGTCAGTCCTAAAACACTCACTTTTTCTACTACACGGATAAGTGCATCGTTATTTCAAGTGCTACAAGCAATCTAACCAACTATAAACAAAAACATTAGCTAAAAATATGATTTTCACATTCAATTTCGGCAAGCTGAATATTATTAATCCGCAAGCAACAAGACTCATCCCGATAAAGCATAAAAATTCTAATAAACACAAAATATTCTAACTTCACATATTAAATTTGAAAAACTAATGACCTCTGCTAAAGTACGTCCAATGCCTTGGCCACGATACTGTTCGGGAACGTGACTGTGAACTAAAACGTAAATATTTCCTCTCTTGTTATACATAATCTCAGCTTCTTCATTATTAATTATTTTCATTGTAAATTTTTTTTCTTTGGGTTTGTGAATTAAAACATATTTGTCCTGTATAACGCGGGTCAGCATTCTGGCACCTGCTCTTGTTAACACCATAGTTGACCTTGCCTTTGCTAAAGTAAACATTGCAGTCTAACTAACTATTAAAGCAGTGCATTAAAAACAACTACACTGTTGTCAATATAACAAAACTATGAATTACTTACAATATTATCATTCATAAAAACCACTAAAATATCAAAATCATCAAACAAACGTCACAAAACCACAAATTTGACAGTAACATACAAACATCGCCGTGGTTACCTAGCAACCAACCATACACGTATTTCTGCAGTTCTCAAACTGGGCGGCACCTCGAGGAATTAAAAATTAACAAAAAAGGAAAAAATAAAACATATTTCGATATTAAAATTTAATTACTTTAAATATCTAATTCTATTAAAAACAGTATCAAAAATACTAAAATAATATTAATAATAACATGATACATTTCTAATGATACATAATTTAGCCAATGTGCACTGAAATGAGGCTGAATTTTTATAATAATATTTTCTATAAAAACAAAAAAGTTACAAGAAAATAAAAAATTGTAATACTGGCACAGGAATATTAAATTTATATCCACACAAAATTTGAGTGCAGTTATACCTAGCTTTACATTGGAAATATCAAAAATAAGTTATAACTCTTGTTCGAAGCACTGGAAACTCGGAACTCACAATATTACATCAGTTTAAGACTTTAATTTCTTTGTCTGTTTTTATTCGGAACGGGAATTGCACCTGGTGGTAAGTTTGGAATATTTTCGGGGCCATTTGGTTGTTCGTCTTCTTCTACTGGTATGGGTGTGGTGGGTATGTCGCAATCTTCGGTGGGTGGTACAACACATCTCAACGACCTACGATCAAATACCAACATAGCTGGACATCTTTGAAGTCTAGGATAGCCTCCCTGGCATTGCCAATATCGGTTGCAAGATTTTCCCAAAGGTACGTTTCCATTTGAGTCGTCATTGCAAAGAGCTAGAAAGTTTTTCCATGAGCAATCACATTTTTAATTATTTTATTTCAACTTACGATGTTTCTGACAACCTTCGACATTTTCGGGCCAGTCACAAGAGTGCGTGCGTTCGTTATAAAGAAGACCACCTATACATAATTGTTCCGTTGAGGTGCCGTTCCAACATGTCCAATATCTTGTACAGGAAGTTTCGTGTCCAAAAATTCCATACAACCAACCGCAATGGTCGCTACCGATGGGTGGATCTAACCGTAGTGTACCACGAGATTAATAACCATTACAGTTTTTGGAGTGTATACTTACTTGCTTGTTGTTTTCCTTCGCAATAATTTGATCTCCATGGATAATCACATCCTTCGGTAACGCCACGATTTTTACCAGCAAATACTAAACCATTTGGACAGTCGTACAATTCTGGTTGTGAGCTGACGCATTCCCAGTATCTATCACAGTATGTTTCATCAGCCACAACTCGAGATTTTATTTTGCATGGATCTTCTTGGGTGCCTTTTTGGGCATTGACTACACCTACAAGTAAAAAAACTGTTATTATAGTAATATAAAAAAATGCTAGCGGTTTGAGTATTGGATTCCAAAAAAAAATGAAATAGGTAGTAGTTTTACAAAATACGCAATAGGCAAAAGTTAATTTATTTAAATTATGGTATACTACCATAACATGCAGATATATAAATGATATGATTATTAATCTGCCAATAATATTTCAGTTGCAATAAATTACCTTTAATTAATTGCTTTTCTTGTTATTAGTAACATAGTAGGTAGGTACCTACTGTGATCATATAATTTGGCTAGGTCAAAAATAATAATTTATAAAAAAAGTAAAAGTAGCTTGATGGTTAAGTTGTCCTTGTGGATTGAGTAATCCAAAACATAATGTGAATGTTGAGAATGTGAAACACGATTTCCCGGTAAAATAATGATGTACAAGAATTTACTTCTTTATAATTAGTGCAACTGCTGGGACAATCATTATTATTATTATATAACAACTGCGGCGTAAGGCGTTTTTCGAGTTTGTCGACAAATTAATGCAGGTGAAAATTTATATTTGGGAAACTGAGGTGAAATTTTCAACCTTAAACATTTTTTCATTCAAAACACTCAATTGTGTTTTGCCCTTCCCAGTCGCATGCGTAAAAAGCAACTCTGCAATTATTACTAGTTAGGTTACCTATAATTTTCATAAATAATGTGGGTAATAAAACTTGAATCTACAAATCAATTACTTCCTTAAAAACATAATAAATCACTTAAGGTTAAAGTTCTGCAATATGCAATCATCGCTGTTGTTATAAAAAATTAATGAGCAAATTAGTAAATAGATAAGTAATCTTCATGTGCGGATATAATAAAATTGCAGGTCACTAGACGATTAATTTAGAAATTAACGAACTTCTTGAGGTGATTCTACGAAGGATATTGATATTGGTGATGGTGATATTCTGAAGTTGCCTTTCAAGGATATTATTGATATACAGCAATAATTAATAATTTTTTCTAAACTTTGATTAAATATAAAATTTTAAGTTGGCCATATTTAAGGTTTTTGGGTTATGTAAATGTCAACGTCAATGTTTAGATTTATTAATTTTTAAATTACGGCCTACAAACAAATGCTTGAAGTGGTACATGTATTTTTAAAAATATAGTTGAAAGGTAAAATTCGAATATTATTTTTATGTTGATATAGAAAGGTTTTACTTTCGCATTTAAAATTGGTGCCGAAACAGCTCACTTTCGTTTAGTTTGGAGAAAAATCAATATACCTTTCCCAAGTTTTAAGTATTTTTCGTCGAAATATTAATTTTTCAAGTCTATAATATAGTAGTAGAATTTCAGAAGATAATAAGCAAATGAAGTAATTGTGGTTTTTTTTTCAATATTTCTTTTAATTCTTATTTTAATCAAATATTTCTTTGATTTCAATTTTAATTATTAAATTTTATGTTTTTGTTTCGAAAACTTTTTATTTTTATTGTAAATTTTAAATTTCTTTTAATTTTCCTCTAATTATAGTGGGAAAAAAAATCTGGGGCAAATTTATCTCGTAAATTTTGATGCCGAATTGTTTTTGAGTTTGATGATTTTGGCGAATATATTAAGTTTTAATTTTAAGTCTTCTTATTTGGAAATTTGATTCTTTTTAATGAAACTCATTTTGAATTATTAATAATTTATAATTATTTATTTTGAGAAATATATTTAATAAAATAGGTAAATTATAAACAACTCGTTGAGGGTTAAGGCAACGGGGGTAAATTTTGAGCTCGATTTTTCGATATCTAGCACCGTTTTCGAGTTATTGTCAATTCAAAATTTCAAATTTTGTTATTAACCAATGTAATTTATCGTTTGAAGTGAAATTGTGAAAAATAGTATATACTATTGATATCATCGCACCTGGGTCGATTTATCTTTTGAATTCTGCGTTTCCATTTTACTCTGAATGTTGAAGAGTTATTTCAATTTGAATTAATTTTAGATTAGTGGAAGTTACTTTTTTGAACTTAGATGTTACCAAAAGTGGTTTATTATTTTTTAGATTTTGAGTTTTTGAAAGTTAGCCGGGAAAATATTTGTGTTTTTCTAGCAGTTTGGAGGCTAAGAAAATGCATATTAAATTGTAGCACACAACGTGGGGCCGCGGTCGTTTGCGGTGTTATGCTACCAAACCACTGAACCTGTTTTTATCCTAAGATTAATTTTATTTATAAAAATAAAAATAGCAAGCAAATTATTGTCGAAAAAAAAATGATAGAAATATTGGAAATAGAAGTAACAGAAGAACGGAAAAACAAGGAAGATGAGGAAAGAATAAGAAATAAAATAAGAGAAAATCCAAAAAATTTGAAGCAATATACCTACAACGAATTAAATTAAAAATTAAAGCATACAAGAGTTTAATCGAAAGAAAAATATGGAGATTGAATTAGAGAATTTTTTTTAATTTTAATTCTCTTTTTAATCAAATATTTTATTGATTTGAACTTGAATTGATAAATTTTATGTTTTTGTTTTGAAAACTTTTTATTTTTATTGTAAATTCTGATTTTTTTTGTTTTTCCTCCAATTATAGTGGACGTTGCGGCAGCTAGGTGGGAAAACAAGGATTTTGTCATAAAGATGGTCGCTTAATGCGGTTGGGACAAATTTATCTCGTAAATAGATGGTTTATAGTAAAAGTTTTTGTAAAATATTTCTTTTAAATTAAAAGTAAAGACATATTAAATTTGATAAGAAGACACCTAAGGGCGGATCTAGAATTCTTTTCTGGGGGGGTCGAGACGGGAAAAAAGGGTTCTCAGATTTGGGATTGTCTCCTCGTTTCTTTGTTAATTTCAAGCGTCTAATTTAGGGTGCCCACCCCCTAAATCCTAATTTTTTCATTTTAAAATTCAAATTTATTAAAAATTTAAAGTTATCCGGGCAAAACTTCAAAAATTTTGTAATTTTTTGAGAAAATGTTAGAAATTTAAGAAAAAGTTGGAAAATTTTTAGTATCTGGAAAACTACATTTCAATATATACCTAATTACTTTTTTAATAATAATAATAATAATATAAATTTGTATTTTATATTGTATATTATTCAATAAAAAATAATAAAATTTAAATTTCAAAAATGTGATTATATTTTAATAATTACAATATTAATTATAGTATATACTACTCAATAATCATAGGCGGAACTACCGGGGTGCGGTGGGTGCGACGCACGCGGGCCCCCTGCTAAAAGGGCCCCCAGTTGTACTGTGACATTTTCAATCTTAAAAAAATTCTCAATGAGAAGGAGGTGCACAACTAGATGCTATTTGAAGTCTGGGGAGCTATAGAATAGCCCCAGCTCACCATACCAGGAATTTTACTATAATATTCTGTGGGCTGTTCCACACCCCCCAGACCCCACGGTGAGAGATATAATATTCTGTATAAATATTCACTGAAACATTTTGTTTGTATACAAATGATATGTAGATGTATTTGATCTAAGAGAATATAAAGTTTTTATATGAAGGTAAATCACACAACGTATACACACACCTTTGGGTTTTTAAACCGGGGGGTCTGGGGGGTATACCCTCCAGTGCACCAGCAATTATAGTTAAAGGATTTTCCGTTCCAGGAATTTAACTTTCTAAAAGGTCTTACAATTACAATGTTCTGAGGGATGTTCCACACCCCCCAGACCCCCCGGTGCCAATTTTAAATTTGAATATTCACTAAGACTTTTTGTATATGTACAAGACAAAAATAAATCACAAAACCTATAAATACCCTTTTGGGCTTTCAAACAGGGGGTCTGGGGGGTATTGAATACCCTCCAGTGCACCAGCAATTATATTTGTTGAAAACACAAATTAAAGTTAAAACTCTCCAGGTTTTTATTCTGTTTTATTTATTTTGTTTGTTATTTTACTAGACAATTTCGCACACAATTTTGTGTAAAAATCTCAAAATTATGAAGTCATTGCAGTCTAATACAGCCTTGAAATCTAAAACTAAGGGCGGATCTAGGCAAAGTTCATGGATGAGGGAATAAATATATTATGTATTTTAATAAGAATATTTTATTTTAATATTTTTTAAATTTCAACAAAACAAAACGTAGTCAATTTTGTTGTTTTTTTAAGGCTCATGAGTGGGGGTTGATATCCTGTTGTATCTGCCTTTGCCAGGCAATCTAAGAAAATTAAAAAAGGAAATAAAAGAATTAATTAATCTATGGTATTCTAAAGATTTCCTAAATTTGCCAAAAGATCCTTGGGAAGAAAATAGCATTTTCAAAATCGACGGAAAAATTGTGTATATGAAAATCTGAAAAAATTCCAAGACATCTCGAGAAACAGATTCTTAGAATATTTATAGAAATCTGGAACATCTCAAGAAATCCATAGAAATTTCAAGAAAAATTCGAGAAAATTTTAAAGCCAATGAAATCTCAGAAAGTGGAAAAAGCAAAAAAAAGATAGTCTATAATATTCTAGATTTCCTCAAATTTCCCTTTAGTTTTGCATATATGACAATTTCTCCATCATTTTGCCACTTATTAGTAAAACACGAGCGGGAAATTTTAAGAAATCCTAAAAAATGTTAGAAAATCTAACATCCAAAACATCTTGTGAAGCGGGGAATCACAGAAAATTCTTGGATATTTTAGGAAATTTAGACAATCTGAGAAAATTGAAAAACAGAAAAACTCATCTATATATTTTTTTAAATATTTAATAAAATTAAATATCCGCTATTGTTTGGAAAAAATTCTTTGGAAATCACTGGAATTGCATGGAAATCCTCCTGTATACGATTTTTTTGTCTTTTATAACAGCAGGGCGCCCGTTAACAACTTTGCACACGGATCCCTCACCTGCTTGTTACGCCACTGTCAATAATGCATATATTTAAAGATACATAATATTATAAATTGGGCCTAGGAAGCGGGTAACCCCGGTTCAAATCCTAGTCGCGTCGTATACACTGCTGTGATATAAGCAAAAGATAATAGATTGTTGACTATGGGGAAGGCAACAGGAAATTCCCTAGTACGTCATCTTGGCTTTAGTCAATTGATCGCATAATCACTGTATAATCTATGGCACTTGAAGAAAAAGAAGAAGAAGAAATGTTATATAAATTAAAAATTATATTTAAAAATATATAAAAAATAAAATTTTTATAACTTTAAATGCCTATATCTTATTAATATTAATTATTATTAATAAATTAATAATTAATATTCATATTATATTATTACTGGATAGTTTAACTTTGTGATATGTATGTACTTATATAAAACTGAATTATTTTTTTTAGATATAATTTTATTTTTACTTTATCTTATTTGTCTTTTAATAAATTAATTCTGTATTTGATTAAGGTAATCATTTAATCTAAATATTTAAATATTAATCCAAAGAGCTTAATCTAGAGATAAAATATAATAAATTGCTTAAAAGTTTAAATAATTTCAAATGAGTGAAAAACCATCGAAATATCACTGGAAATAAAATTTTCTCAAAAACTATCAAAATGAATTGAAATATTTGGGCATATCTGCCCAAGATCGGTTTGAAAGTGTGCAATATTTTTATCTTGAGGACCATTTCAAATTTCTTTCACAGAAGGAATCTGTGCCATAGAAATATTGTAGAAATTCTAAAAGACCTATTGCAACACTTCGTACATAATAATAAAAATAGGTGTGGTATGTTTACGAAAATAATATAGCTCTACGTGTATACAATAGAAACCTTAGTTTTCAAATTTTTAAACAAAACAGTAGATAGTATCTACTGTATACTTTATACTAATATTTTAAACAAATGCCTAATGAAAGAAAAAGAAATTTTGTATGCTTCGATGCATGATAACTTAATAATATGTATTCTCTGCATTTAGCTCATTTTGCATTCAATGTAGTTAATCGAAAGTTCATGGTCACACTGAAATCTGCTCTACTTTCTCTAATAATACCAATTGTTTATAATAAATAGCGATGACTACTTTTAACGCAAATTATCTCTTTTATATTTAAATTACTATAATTAAACTTTAAGTACTCTTCAAGTTTTAAAATTCGTCCTTGCTATGTCTTTAAATTTTCTATTGTTAATGTTTATTTTAAATTAAATATTACAAATTGTTAAAACCGTGGTAAATTATACATTCATCATAACACTTCTTGTGCGTAACAATTCTTGAAAGGTTGTGTAATAATTACGTTCTTCAGTCTCTGTGATATATCTTCCATATTTGTACAAGAAAGTTTCCATCTCAAAATTTTTTTTGAATATTTTCATTTATTCCAATCCAAAATTTTTAATATTCGAATGCACCTATTTAATTTAAATAATTAAATATTTAATAAAAATAAATATAATATAATAAATATTAAACCCATTGCGTGATACCTATACATTCTCATTTCTATTTAAATAAATAATATTGTTTGGCTAATATTTTTTTAGTTGCATGCTTTATTGTATATTATATAATTTCATCATGCAATTTAATTTATAACAAAAAATTTAATATTATAATTGCACCAATTATTACTGCGTTATATTTTGATACTGAAAAAAACGAACTGAAATGAAAATTTTTGTAATATTTTATTAAAATACTTTGAATCTAATGTGCCCATCCTCTAATTGGAGATCTTATTCTTGTACTAGACAACAGAAACGCTGCCACCAGCAGTCAAAGAGGTACAAGGTTTCTAAAATTCCCTTCGAACAGTGGCGTAACTACCGATCGAAAAAGGGCCTGAACGTTCCATATGAATTGATTACCCATTTGGAGGTCGCCACTCCCTTCGGATCATTGAAGAATGAGAAAGTTTCCAAATATTGGTCTTTTCCCGAAGATTTTTATGGATTATTCAATTTTTTTAAGTTAGCCAATTAGAGCGAATTAGTGCAAGGCTGCAAGGTCGCTTGGAGTGGCCTCGCAAAACAGATACACAATGCAGAACCGATACAATACCCTGGTTTGTTGATTTATTGTTTTGAGAAGTCCTTAAACAATGAAAAACATCTTATTGTTTGAAATCGCTTCCGAAGAAGTGAGAGGCCCTAGGCTAAGCTGTGACCAACCAAATAAAAAATTTTTGAAATGAAGCATCATGATGTATCCGATGATACAACTATCGTGCATTATGTAAAACATTAAGTAGGTATTATAGGATTAGCATATATTTCCATTTTTTGTCAATTGAAATTTGTTAATTAATATTGTCTGATATAAATAGCTGGTGTCACCGATCTCAAGGTATCGAGCAGTTGCCCATAAAAAAATTAAGAAAGTATTTAAAGAAAGTCATAACGGAAATATTTTTAATTGTTATATAAAACATTTATTGATTATTTTTATTGTTGATTATTAACCTTAAATCTGTAGATATACGGAAGATGTTCTACGATCGGTTTCTCTTATGTAAGCATGGTATTATGTCTTTCTTCTGCATTCTATTGAATGCTAACGATGCGTTGCATTTATATGAAGCATAATTGCTGAAGTTATAACGAAACTGCTTAAACAATTGAAAATGAGAATGGTTTTTCTTAAATTTTAAATTTAACATGGCTAATGTAACATTAAATCGGTATCGTGAGAGTTACAGACCACTTTCTCTGGTTCACTTTCTATTTACATCTCTCAGCTATTAATTATTTTACCTAACTGTCTATTTTGGTATATCCACTTACTCCAAGATTATGTTTGTATAATCTAACTTATTGGTTTGGCATTTTAACGTATCCTCCTAAATTACATTACAAAATATTATGTATGTTTGCATTTTCACTTTTTCTACCAACCGACTTTTGTAATAGATTATGCTGTGCCAGTACAAACAATCCTCATATAAAAGGTTAAATAAGTATCAATTTATTATTACGTTAATTAGATTCACAGGCCAATGTGTTAATTTATCTTCTGCATAAGGTGCTTGAAATTCCAAGATAATTTATTCAAATTTGGTAACACGCCACCCAGAACTTCTTGTAATAGCTACATCTTTTAATTCATCATCGCCGGCTAAAAAATATTTTTGGGGCTTGGCGAAATGGAACCTTCCCGATCCAAATCCCCATTGCCCACCACAGTAATTCATTGCAAAACAATAATGTACCTACATCGATTAATGATAATGATTTGTTTCGCAAATGCTTTAATTAAACGGTAATTATTGCATAACGCGTTTATTGCCTATCTTGGGAAAAATAAGAAACAGGGATTGCGTTTGGAAATTTACAAAAAAATAAAAAAAATTGAGTAAATATATACCAGAGCTTCATTTATCTTCTATCTATCTATTATCTATCTTGAGAAAAATAAGAAACAAGGATTGTTTGGAAATTTACAAAAAAATAAAAAAAATTGAGTAAATATATACCAGAGCTTCATTTATCTTCTAAAAAGCTACTTACCAACAACTAACAAAATTAACCCACACACTTCACCCTTCATCGTGCACAACATTCTTATTAGTCTTTCACTTGTTTAACAACTGCACCAAGTAAGTAAAGTTTTCGCGGTTTTGACACCACTAATGTATGCAATCTCGGTACCCTCACTGCTATTGGTTAATCGCTTCTCTTTGAAAGTAGGTACAAAAGTGGTACCGGCACTCCTCGTGCTTTTCTATGATATAATATCATTGTAACACAAGTTTTCTGGAAACCTTATGTGTAAAGTTTGATCATCATTTTAATCAATAAAAATAAGCCCAAAGGGACACACCCGTTAAGTACAAACCTGTATTTCTATCAATTTCTATATGAAATTGATTTTATTTGCCTATTTTACTATATAGGTATTTATTATGATAATTTCTTATTTATGTATATGTAATTATCGTTATAACTACTAGGCGTTACACTTAATGGGTTTGTACATATTATTAAATAACCAATATATTTAAACAAAAATAAAAATAATAATAATTTCAAAAAATTAGCTAATTAACCTCTTAAGGCGACATTGCTATGTGTACACAGACGCCTGCTTGTATAATTGCAGTTAATTTTATTCGAAATTATCATCAGTAAATTAAAATTTTACTCAATCGGATTGAAAACAATTTGAAGTACTGTAACCAGATGTATTATATCTTTTGATATAATTATGTAATGTTGGATTTTTAATGTCTCATCTAGTTCCCAAGACATTAAATTAAAAATAAGATAGCAATAGATTATTGGTATTAATGAGTTAGCTCCTAACTCCTGGGGTTGAGCTCCAAACTTACAACTCGGGCATGAATTTGTTTTGACTAGTGGCGTAGCCAGGAATGTAGTTCGGAGGGGCCTATCCCCCAAACCATTAAAAAAAATTTTTTTAAAGCCGAATAAAGGGCTTATTAACAGAAATTTATAATTTCGGGGGGGGGGGGCAGCCGCTCCCCCTTGGCTACGCCACTGGATCAAAAGTTGGTAGCATTTTTTGTTGGATGAAAGAAAACGCTTTAACTTGAAGAAAATAATATGAATCGTGTTAATTTTCAATTAAATAAACTTGAAAAAGAAATTGGTAGCTAATTACGTAGATTTTTATAATATTGAAACGGAAGTAATTGTAATAAGATGAAAACTTGCAGTTTCACTTAACAAAATATCAAGTTTCACTTTTAAAGTTTAATAATATCATCATGATAATTATATTTCACACAATTAATGATTAACCACATTCACGGTCAACGATTCAACCAAGGAGCATAAATTTTGCGGTGAAAATTATATGTACACAATGTAAAGCGATTTTTTTTAAAGTATAATATCTTTTTACTTTTTTTATTTAAATTCAGTTACTTTTAATAATTTTCTAAATTTAAATTTTTTTTCATTATTTTATTATTAAGGAAAGGATTAGGAATTATCATACATAATTTAACAAAGTAAACTGGAGTGGACTGGCTAAGCAGAGAAATACACTTTTAAAAATTTTCCATTTTCACTCTACGAAAGGAAAGGAAAAGAACATTGTTAATTTATCAATACAATCGAACGTTTCGTTCGATTTTTATTTAGAATTTTTTTTTTTAATTGAATATCATAAATAATGTAATAATTCAAAATTAGTAGATATACATAATTAATAATAATTCAAAGATACATATCTATTTATGTATATTAATCTATTATAATTAAACTGCTTCTAATTGATATAATTACAAAAAGCTCACAAATAACACAAACTTTTTTAAAATTTTTTAATTTTTAATTTTAATATTTTTTTTATTTTCTTATTTTCCATTTTTTATTTTTTTATTTATTTTTTTCCAGTTTTTCTTTTTTTTAATATAAATTTTTTTAAAAATAAAATAACAGTTAACCCTGATATTTCTTAGTGCATTGATTTAATAATACTACATGCAGTGACTCGAATAAGAACCCGGACACTCCTATGTTTGAAGCCGCTTTTTTCATACTATAAAAATCGATTTTACAGCAAAACTTTTTAGAGATTTCTTGTTGTAAATTTTGTGGCCTTTAATTTTATCTATATGCATTTTTTTATTGTACAGCACCGGTTTTGACTGACAGCAACTTAAACAAGACTCTGTAAAATTCAAAATCTATTATCATCTTTATCTCGGAAACGGTACGACAAAATAAAAAATTATATAGAAACAAAAATGTAGAGAATAAAATTTATTAGAAAAAAATGGTTATTAACTTTTTATTTTTTTGCATCGTTCTCGAGATATAGATAAAAATATTTTTCATATTTTATAGTTTTGTTTAAGTCGCTGTCAGTCAGAAACGGTGCAACAAAATAAAAGAATGTATATAAACAAAATTGAAGGCAATGAAATTTTCAACAAAAAATGTCAAAAAAGTTTTGCTGTAAAATTAGTGTTTGTATGACATAAAACGGCTTCAAAATGTTCAATTTACATTGGTAACATAGGAGTGTCTGAGTTCTATCACCAGCTTATAGGGGGAGGGGGGTAATTTCTAAACATTTACCAAAATAGTGAAAAATATGCAGATGTACCACTGAAGCGAATTTCATAGGGAAGACCCATTTTTCCGCAGGTTTACTTACGGATTACTACATCTTTTCCATCAATAATCCAGAAAACGTCAACTGTAATTCAAATTTATCAGTTCATTGATATTCAAAAATCGTCAATGATAATTCAGATTTGTAAATTATATTCAGAAATCATAAACTAAGTTCAGAAAGCATCAAATGAAAACCAGAAAGCGTCACTTGTAATTTGGAAATAGTTTACTTTGGATTGTTTAGATCGGATATATAAATTATACAGGATGAAATTATATCTAAACTGAAATTTATTGTACTGCAAAAGTGAGTCTTATCGGAATAAGGCCTTAATAAAAACGAAAAAAAGCAATATTTTAATATATTTTTTTATTTGTATCATAAGAAATACAGCATAAATTATTTCTCAACAATATGTTATTATTGTTAATAATAATATTTAATCCTAATATATAAAATGCCAGCATCTGTAAGCCAACAAAACAACTGTAAGCCATAAAATTCATGCTTCCAATTTAATCTGAATTACAATTGACGATTTCAGAATATTAATTAACAAATCTGAATTACAACTGACATTTTCTGATTGGCAATTGATGACCACTGGTAAAAACAGTTGCAAGTTACGTGTTCATCCATTATTCTTACTTATATTTGCTAAAATAACTTTATAAGCCGGTAAAACCATTAATTATGTTTTTTCTCTTTGTTCTCAGATTTTAGTTCTTTTCTAATTTTTGCTCGGCTGGTGGCTAAACTTCGCTACGAAGTAACTTCAAAGTTTTGGTGCGTGAACAAAGAGTGAATGGTATTCCATACCCCCCAGACCCCCCGGTTTGAATCCACTGTTTGTATTTTTAAACAAATTTAAAATTCAAGAAGGTTTCGGCAAGTGAGCGCACAAATAATTTAATAATACTAATAATAGTTAATTAAATTTATTATAAAATAAATTAAATTTTATTTTTGCACTCTCGGGAAGTAGAAGTTCATTAATCAATCACAGTAATCGTAACACTTTTTTTTCGACGTTTGGGGTTATCAACGTATTTATTATTATAATTTCAAATATTGGTTGTGTTTCATTGTAGATATTGGCAAACCGGGGAGTCTGGGGGGTATGGAATACCATTCACTCTTTGTTCACGCACCAAAACTGAGAAGTTAGTCCGTACCCAATTTTAGTCATAGCCGAGAAAAAAATTAGAAGAGAGCTAATATCTGAGAACGTAGAGAAAAAAATAATTAATGGTTTTACCGGCTTATAAAATTTTGTTAACAAATATAAATAAGAATATAAGCATACTCCTCCATCTGCAGGCGGTCATTTCAAAAAATATACCCAAAGCAGGTATTTACGGATGTTATCTGTTATCTGTCAACGACTGACGCGCATGAATGGATTAATAATATTTTTGTAAATGTGTTATAATGCAAATTAGATTGCAGATTTTAAGTAAAGATATAAGTATGTTTAGGTAATAGCAATAATAAAATTAAAATAAAATGTTATAAACTTTAGCGAATGAATGGAGTTCTATATTCTGCAAATTTCTTCACGGTAAATTAATTTAAAAATTTTGGAATGTTAACAGAATAGAAAAATAAATTAATTACACATAAGTAATTAATTAGAAATGTTTCTTTTCGTCTAATTAAGCATACAAGTAAACAATAAAAGATACAATGCACTTAAAATAATTCTAATGTGACGAAACTTATTATTATTCCCAACATTTTACAAACAGGAATTTTATTGTGAATTATTCATACTTGGTGTTTCCACATTAAGACAAAAGTAACGGAACTCTACTTGAAGGTTTCGTTCATTTAACAATGTTGATAAGATGAGAATGAGTGACAAGGACTTTACAAAATTAATATTGTTTAAAAATAAACTTGTGTTTAGGCATGTAATAGCTGTAGGTTATTACTATTATTTTTAATGACCGCCTACCTATTTGTAAAAGTATTAATCTCCTAATTATTATAAACTATAAAGAAAACCAGTTAATTGTTATTGAAGAACATTTTGCATTGCGAAATGCAACGGGTCCCGATTTGCTAGTGCACTTCTGGGCATTAATTAATAAACGGGAAAATTGCGTTATTTTTCTCCACTGGTTTCTTCCCTCGAAGCGGTTTCTTCGAATAATTTCTTTTCATAAAGTAGTCGCTCGTTGGTCGTATAAAAAAATAATAGAATATCTCTACGATCGTTAATACGCTGGCTCCTACACATAGGCCTGCTGTACCTCCCAAAGAAACTGTAAAGCTAGCAATGAACAAAATTGATTGCATTTTTCTTGCAGCAACCTACCTATAAGATCCAAATAACCATTAACAACATTTCGCACGTATCTGACTGTTGGTGCTCGAAGGACGAAATTCAACTGAGTAATACTTTCGCTATTGTGAAAACTGAAAAGGAAACAAATTAATTGGTTCTAGGACATTTCACTGCCGGACAATTCGCTCCCGGACGCGAAAGCGAAATGTACGGTCACCGAATTTTTATTTTTACCCTGAATAACTCTTAGTTTCAACAGAACCTAAAAATGTTACTTCTGATTGAACACAGGAACCCTCGCAAAAGCATTTGAGAAGTTCTTTCGTTAAGTCATCGGCGGCATTGGTTAAACAAATCAAACCTTTTATATCGCAAACTTTACTTTGATCTGCAATTCAATCCCTCGGTATGAGACCTTAAGTTTTATTAGATATGTAGATAATTTTCACTAACCAACATTAGGCATTAAATGAGGATTGCAATTACATTTCTTCAATTGAAACTCAAACAGGCAATCTACAACGCAAGAAGGAAAACTGTACGTTTTACTATTTTTTAAATTATTCTCGTCCATAAACCTGCACTCTCTTCTTCTTATGCTAGTGGACTTAACGTCTTTATCGTTTACTATTTCCTATAAACGAATCTTTTTGATTGATCCTGATATTTTAAAGTAAATTAAACCATCACCGTAATTCTCAAAAATATATCAATTTGTGTTTTATAATGTGAAATCCTCGTAGTTCCATCCAATACCAAATTTGACTCGTATGAGTACAAAGGAACAGAAACATGACTTAAAGTAAATACTTTAAGGTCCGGATTTATTACTTCGATCGTGAGATTTCCAATCTCCGAACCAATTTTATGAGAGACATTCATATGCAGAGGGTTTTCGGGAGATTTACTAAAAACAAAGGTAGCAGTGCATTTAATTTTTTTATTTTAAAATATTCACCTAGATTCAAGGGAATTTATAGCATAACACTCTCCATATATAGTTGCAATTGGCATAATTTGTTCACAACAAGAGAATTCCTCATTGTTCCAAGCACAAAATGAGAAAAGATCCTTGCACGTACTTCGTATCTAGCATCGATAATAAAATGATTAAAAAGTTCTAGAATATTTCGCTCCTGAACATTTCGCGGTTAGAACTTTCGCATTCGCTACAAGAATATTTCGCTACCACTTTTAGTATATTATTAAAAACACTTCAAAAACAATAGCTAACTGGGCTTTGCAAAATAATTAAGCGAAATGTCCTAGTAGCGAAATGTCCGGGAGCGAAATGTCCGATCGCCAAATACAATAAACTCCAAAATTAATTTACCTCTTCTCCATATTTTGTCAAGTTTGATTTTAAGAAAACGCAATCACTCTTGCGGACACATTGGTTAGCCAAGCCTGTTATAGTGCCTTTAAAAAAAGTCAATTCTCGCAAAATTTCAGTAATTTGGGGTTCGGAATTGTTAAACCATCTAAAATCAAAGATTACAATGTCTGGAAAAGTATAAATCAGGTCGTATTTACGCGCAGACTACCTAGGCTGCAGCCTATGGGCCCGCACCACAAAAGAACCTGTTTGAAAATTAAGATTTTAATAAAATAATTTTAAAAAAGTATAAAATAATAAAAAAACAATTAATTCTAAAAAGAGAAAACCAGCAGTGCGCGCACCGTACCACAGATACAGCCTAGGGGTCTGCAGATGTTAAATACGGCCCTGAGTACAAAGTTGCTCAAATACTTGTTTGCAAAACTAATAATCTTTTTGTTTCCTTTTTCGCAAAAGATGATGGCTGGAAATTTAGTTTCCCAATGTAAATAAGAAGTGTCGACGGTGAAACTTATCGCACTATTCTGAAATTCATCGTACGAAGAAACCATCATATGAACAGCGCCCCACTTATAAAATAGATATTTTAATATTTTTTTTAATATCAGGAAACCTACTACCCAAGATAACAACACCATAATTATCCAAAATATTCTTTCCGTCCAATGATAGCGACTATCTGCAGTATAAGGTAAACCATGAAATGAACTATTTAACAAATATGTTTTAATTATGCCCATTTCGTTTTTAAATACCAAAATTCAAAGGATAAATATTAAAATATTGGAGTTTTCATAATTTTCATGTTAAAAATGTAACCAGTTATATATTTTCTAACATTTTTATTAGTTATTTCAATTGATAAGCACGCAAACGATAACAAATTTTGATAATTTAAATTTACTAATCTTACTAAAATATTCATACTACTTTTGTATAATTTTATTATATAAATTCATGCAATATATTTTTATTTGCTTTAAATGTTTCATTTTATACGCTGAATCAAATACTGTCGTATTTTATAGAATTAACGAAAAAAATGTGTTGTATTTATGAATTGTTCATTGCATTTATGATCTTATTCATTGACTTTATGAATTTGTTTATTGTATTTGTAAAAATTTTATAAATAAGTTACTTAATTGAATGAAATTTTTTTTCCAGTGTACGTGGGACGTTACCTACCGAGCTAGCCAAGTAATTTATCGTAAAATAAAGATTATAAGTGAAAAATTACAGAAGACTATGAGTATCAATGGAAGTCGAGCCCCGGGACGCTTTTTCAAAAAGGGGTCGCAAAACTGTGCAAGAAGCTTCAAATCAAGAAAGGTAGAATATTAAAGTGTGAATTTTGTAAAAATAACAATAAATAACTTTGCAAAAAGCCAAAAATTTCATCAATATTAATTTAATACCACTTACATCTAGGAGCACTTTAGACTATTGAATTTAGAATTTGTTGTTGGTATTAGAAAGATTATCGGATAATTGCGTCCCAGACGCTGGGAATCCTTAACACGTCCCTGTCTGGAGGTTCCCTGAAACAAAATTTATTTTTCGAACATAAATAAATTTTATTATTTATTAATAAATTAATTATTATTTAATATTTAAATAAACTAATTATTAATAATTAATTTTTAATTATTTTATTTTTTTTTTAATTTATAATTATATTTATATTTTATTTATTTAAATTAAAATTTATAATTAATTAATAATTAAATTAATAATTATTAAAATGTAATAAAATAATAAAATCGCTAGATAGCATGCACTCCAGCACTTAATTTTTTATTTGATTTTGAATACGCAAATACAGTGAAACCCGATTGATGTGAAAAGTGCAACTCGATTTGAGTCAGACTCGTTTGATTGCAATTATTACCAACACATAAATAAAAAATAATAATTTTATAAAAATTTTGTTTGATTAAAAATTGACCTACCCAGTGGCATAGCCAGGAATTTAGTTCGGGGGGGCCTACGAGCCCAGCGAGTCATTTTCTAATAGCGCCGCAGGCAAATTTTTTTTTTTTCGAATTTTTTTTCAAATTCCAGCGCTCAATAGCTCAAATTACAACACAAAAATAATTTTTCCAAAAATTTTTAATTTCTGATTTCGGGCCCCCCCCCCCGGCTACGCCACTGGACCAACCAGATCCTTTGGTTCTATCTAAATTCCAAATGAACGTAAACAATCAGAATATTCGTCAGGAAACGGCTGCGAATGGGTGAATCCTTTCGCTTATTGCAAATATTATCGCTACACATGCTCCAGCGTCCATTAATTAAGTATCCTTTTTATAAATTTAAACTGTCTTCCTTCCCCCAAGTAAGAAATTTTTCTGAAATATTGCAGTTTCCTTGTCAGATTCATCAAGGGCTGGTGACCTCACACTGTGAAGCTCAAAGATGAGATTTAGCTGATATTCCAAAAATGTGTGTTAATCCTCTTTTTGCTCCTGATACCTTTTACAATAACAAATAAGATCTTAACTTTTTGCCAAGGGAGGGGGGATAAATAAATATATTCTTATAAATATTTAAGTATATTTTTGAAATTTTAACAAAATGTAGATTTTGTTGGATTTTAATCGGTCATGGGGAGATAGCTCCTTTTTACCCCCCCTCCCACATTTGCCTTTGCTTGACTTCTTTATTGATGTGTGAAATTCGTCACAAATATTTTCTATTTTTCTATTCTATATTACACATCAGATAAACCTGTATTCTGTACGAATGAATCTTGTATTCGCCTATTATAATCATATATTAATAGTATTACACCCTCTCCTCATGGAGATTGGAGAAAATGGGCCTCCTTGACCTATCAAAAATCAACAAAATGTACTATATTTTGTTAAAATTTTAAAAATATACCTAAATTTTTAACAAAATATATTCACCCCCCTCCCCCTCCCAAAAAAAACAAAAGAAAAACACCGAAAACAAAAATTGCTTTGTTATTTTCCAGAAATGCTTTTCTCTAAAAATTAGAAATACGGCCGCCCCTCTTTGTTAAATATGCTAAATTTCATTTGTTTATATAAATTTATAAAAAATTAGAAACAACAGTAATTTTTTAACAATGTCAATCTGTTCAAATTACTAAAAAAAAGCGTTATATGCTTTAATTTTGATTAATCCTCGATAGATGTAACTTTAAAAAGTTTAATAATTTACAATTCTATAAAACAAAATCTAGTATTTAATTTTTAAATTAAAAATAAAAGGAATAAAAAGCAAATGGAAAATGGAAATTGTTATCATATCAAAATTTAAATTTAAAATTGCCGCTTAATATTCGCTCCACCCTAGCGAGCTGTGACCGAAACAACTGATGATTAATCAAGCTAGAATGGCCGTTGTCATTCATTTGGATTTGAGAAATAGATAGTTTCAACATCTAAAAGTTGATTATTTTTCGTTACAGAACTTTACGATTTATCTTTGTGAATATATTCTGTTAGTGTTGTTACAATTTTTACGTAAAATCAACTGTACAAAATGAGTGTCGATGCATATGGTCCAAGTTCTCAAACCCTCACATTTCTTGATACAGAAGAATCAGATTTGATAGGAGCCGACACGCAAGGTTCCGAATGTGACTTTACAGATTTTACGATTCCTTCACAAACTCAAGCTTCTCAGCTCGAACACTCTGGAACACCGGTTACAGGCATACAGGTACAACAAGACACATTTTTATTTTCTATCCGCCTTATTTTATTTTTTATTTTAAGGTTAATGGAGTGGCTCATAAGGTCAATAGTATTGCATCGAAAATTGCATCTGCTACTGCAGCTTTAGGAGAATTGCAATTTGAA
Organism: Cantharis nigra; assembly: GCA_958510845.1. Taxonomy (NCBI): domain Eukaryota; kingdom Metazoa; phylum Arthropoda; class Insecta; order Coleoptera; family Cantharidae; genus Cantharis; species Cantharis nigra. The sequence goes on along the minus strand of OY294030.1, from coordinate 41,923,582 downwards.
GAAGATGACGAAGAGTTTTATAATAGCAAAGAATTACCCGATTATGCTTGCAAGTATTGCGGAATCCATGAGCCAAATTGCGTTGTCATGTGCAATGTTTGCAAGAAATGGTTTTGTAACGGCCGAGGTAACACTTCAGGAAGTCACATAATTAATCATTTGGTGAGTGTCTGATTGTTTGAATTAATTATAAAGTTAATCTAATGGAATTTCTAGGTGCGTGCCAAGCATAAGGAAGTGACATTACACAAAGATGGCCCTTTAGGAGAAACTGTGTTGGAATGTTACAGTTGTGGTGTGCGAAATGTGTTTGTTTTGGGTTTTATTCCTGCAAAAGCGGATTCTGTAGTTGTTTTATTATGCCGTCAACCATGTGCCGCCCAAAATTCTTTGAAGGTAAATCTTACTACTGTCAATCTCTCTTAGCTTGATAAACAAAACTTTGTTTTAGGATATGAATTGGGAACACGAACAATGGAAGCCGTTAATATCAGATCGTAGTTTTTTGACATGGCTTGTGAAAATTCCATCCGAACAGGAGCAATTACGTGCTCGTCAAATAACTGCACAACAAATTAATAAACTTGAAGAATTATGGAAAGATAATGTGGATGCCACTTTTCAAGATTTGGAAAAACCAGGTGTAGATGAAGAGCCTCAACAGGTGCTCCTACGTTACGAAGATGGCTATCAATACCAGAACATTTTTGGTCCACTAGTTAAACTGGAAGCCGATTACGACAAGCGCCTTAAGGAGTCTCAAACGCAAGAGAATATTGAAGTGAGATGGGATGTGGGTTTGAACAAGAAAACCATTGCCTATTTTACTTTGGCAAAAACAGACAGCGATATGAAGTTAATGCATGGCGATGAACTTCGTTTGAGATATGTGGGAGAAATGCACAAGACATGGGCTGGAGTTGGACATGTGATAAAAGTGCCTGATAATTATGGCGATGACGTTGGTATCGAATTGAAAAATGGTGTTGGTGCTCCAAGTGACTGTTCAAACAATTTTGTTGTCGATTTTATTTGGAAAAGTACAAGTTTTGACAGGTAAAATTAAAGTTAAAAATTTCCTGCCTTTGTGATTGCATGCAAGTATAGTTAACCTTAACTTTATTCAACTGACTTTTAAAGTGCTTAAATTTACATATTCAAATTTTCAATTGTTGAATGAATGGGCAAATGGTGAGCGGTGATTTCAGTTACTAAGTGTCTTTCTATTTGCCCCAGATTAATTTTCTAGTTTGAAATTTATATTATGTAAAACCAGGCAGGGTAAATTGAAGTTGTAGATCTCTTCTACAGCTTCGATAAAATCCCTGCTTCTTTGCAAAATTTTTGGAAATTAATATGAAGTTTTTAATTTATAATTAATTTAAATTTCTAAATTAAAAAAACATTTTGAAAAATATGAAATCTTTTTATATTTATGTTTTTTGATTTTCAATATTTCTCCGGACTAAAATTTTTTCGCGGACCAATAGGTTGGCGACCACTGAACTAACCCATATTTTTATGACGAAAATAGTATGGCACTGTAAAAGCATAATCTCGCTTGCTTTTTATTTTTTTACATATAATAGATTTTAACTTGACATTTTTTATTTCAGGATGCAACTTGCACTGAGAAAATTTGCCGTGGACGATACTAGCGTTTCGGCATACATTTACCACAGATTATTAGGTCACGAATGCGAAGAAGTCCTCTTCCGTTGTCACTTGCCCAAACATTTTTCTGCGCCCAATCTTCCAGATCTCAATCGTTCTCAAGTTTATGCTGTCAAGCATGCTTTGCAGCGACCTCTTTCACTAATTCAAGGTCCCCCTGGAACTGGTAAAACCGTAACTTCTGCTACCATTGTTTATCAATTGGTAAAACAAAATGGTGGTCCTGTCCTCGTTTGTGCTCCCAGCAACACAGCTGTCGATCAATTAACCGAAAAAATTCATCGCACCAATTTGAAAGTTGTACGTTTATGTGCCAAATCTCGCGAAGCCATCGATTCTCCTGTTAGCTTTCTAGCATTGCACAATCAAATTCGCAAATTAGATGCCAATACCGAATTGCAAAAACTTCAGCAATTAAAAGATGAAACCGGAGAACTCAGTTCTGTGGATGAGAAACGTTATCGTATGCTTAAAAAATCTGCCGAACGTGAATTACTCGAAGCAGCCGATGTTATTTGTTGCACCTGTGTTGGAGCTGGCGATCCACGCTTAGTTAGATTAAAATTCCACTCAATTTTGATTGATGAAAGTATGCAAGCAACTGAACCCGAATGTATGGTCCCTGTTGTTTTAGGAGTCAAGCAATTAATTCTTGTCGGAGATCATTGTCAATTAGGTCCCGTCGTTATGTGCAAGAAAGCTGCTCGTGCCGGTCTTTCACAAAGTCTTTTTGAGAGATTGGTAGTTTTAGGTATCAGACCTTTCCGTCTTGAGGTTCAATATCGTATGCATCCTGAATTATCTCGTTTTCCTTCAAATTTCTTCTACGAGGGAAGTTTACAAAACGGAGTATGTGCTGATGAACGTAAACTACTCAAGATCGATTTTCCGTGGCCAGTTGCCGATAGACCCATGTTTTTCTACGTTACTCAAGGTCAGGAAGAAATAGCTGGTTCGGGAACCAGTTACTTAAATCGCACGGAAGCCGCAAATGTCGAGAAGATCGCTACGAGATTTTTGAAGGCCGGCATTAAGTCCGAGCAAATAGGAATTATAACTCCATATGAAGGTCAACGCGCCTATTTGGTACAACATATGCAATACCAAGGTTCTCTGCATGGTAAACTATATCAAGAAATTGAGGTAGCGAGCGTCGACGCGTTCCAAGGTCGCGAGAAGGACATTATTATTATGTCGTGCGTACGTTCCAATGAACACCAAGGTATAGGATTCTTGAACGATCCAAGACGCTTAAATGTAGCTTTGACGCGAGCCAAGTATGGAATAATCATAGCTGGTAATCCTAAAGTCTTATCGAAACAACCACTGTGGAATCATTTGTTAAGTTTTTACAAAGAACAGAAGGTTCTTGTCGAAGGTCCTCTAACAAATTTGAAAGAATCTTTGATACAATTTGCCAAACCCAAGAAGTTGATCAATTCAGAAAATCCAGGTTCCCATTTCATGAGCACTGCGATGTTTGATGCTCGTGAAGCTATGGTACCTGGTTCTGTGTACGACCGTACCGGTGTCTCCATGAATGGCAACAACAACGGCCAATATAATTATCCACGAGGTGCCGTTCCTTTGGATATGTTCAGTCGAACTCACGATCCTATTAGCTATATATCGACGGAGCGAGCTCAAGCGGCCGCCAATAATTTGCCCGTTCCGATGGGGATGTTTATGAATATGGCACACATTCCTCCTCGTTTTTACAACCAACACCAACAGGCAATGCAACAACGACAAGTCCAAAACAATAGAAACCGTAAGACTCCGATGCGTCAACGAAATAAAGGATTGAGTCAAGAACAGACTCAGCCCTTCAGTCAAAGTCTTCAATTAACACAGGGAATGTCTCAACCTGGCCTGTCGCAACCGGGTTTCAGTCTATCCCAGCCTGGTCTTTCGCAAGCCGAATTAAGTCAAGATCCCTACATGGCAGAATATCAATCACAAATGGATGGTTTATTGTCTCAAGATTCTACGTACCAAGGCGACAGATCTGCATTTTATCAGCCCAATGCTCAATTTTCGCAACCTTACTAACTGCCAAACATTGGAGAGTCGACGTGTATCGCGGAAGCGAACTACAGAAAATTACGAAGTAATATCTGAATATGGAACGTGAAATTGTCAGTACTTGGAACAAACATAAGTCTTATAATGGTGATTAAGAGAAATAATACGAGAGGTGATTGAAATATCAAAATTGATAATCAACGGAAGCATAAAAGCGATATTGACACTATCTATGTTTGCAAAAAAAAATGGATGCGGGGTGCATCCCATCGATGCTACGGTAGTAGATGATTGTCTTCACACTCCTTGTTATAAATGTATTATTTCTTAATTTCGATATTTTACTCTAGTTTATTCATTTAAATAAAATTGCATTGTTAATATTAATGCCGATAACTCAAACCATTTTAAACTTTTCTATTAATTTTTGACCGAATTAGTAATTATTGTACAATAAATAAAATTACATTGCATCCATATACAAATTGGCAATAATATTAGCGATAATAAAAACATTTAATATATTTTAAGATGGACTTACACTATAATGTAGCCAATAGCTACTATTTTTATTTAGTATGAGGTATTTTTATTTTTGTTATACATTATATTGATGGGGGGTAAAATGTGGAAAATTAACTGAAGGGAATTTTAGTTTGTCAAATGAAAAATGTAATGCTGAATAATAACAAACTATCCTTGTGACTCATTTTTTTAATTAAAAAATTTGTCTCTTCCTTCAATAATAAAAATAGATTCGCTCAACAACAATTTTAATATTTTTGGAAAATTCTTCATCTGTAATTTGTTAACTTTTGTAATATTATGCTGCATTATACTTTTTCTTATAGTGTATTGAATAAATATTATGTTCTATTTTAAACTATTGATTAATTTTTATTCATTTTTCAGTTAGGCTATAATAAAAACGAACAATTTTTTAACAAAAATCACTTGATACAATCGGGAGTGATCGAATCATCTTCTTCCATATTTCGAATAACGGCACGCCCTATAACTTCATCCAATTTAATAGGATCAATTCCAGCAGGTTCGGCAACTTTTACTTTAAAATCTCCTCTATGTAATAAATGGCCTTGTGAAACCGATCTCGATAAAACTAAAGATTTGCGTAACTTTTTATAAACCGGAATTTCTGATTTTTGTATTTTTTTAATTGGTTCTCCTAACGCTATCTCGAGAGTTCGAATTCTTTGAACCATTAATTTAAATTCACAAGGTTCCAAAGAGCACACGTGGTCTGTACCTTTCTGATTATGGCCGAGAGTTATGTGCCTTTCAATTACCTAAAAATAGTACTTTATGTTGGATCGAACCAATAAATCAAGTTACCTGAGCTCCCACAGCTACGGCTGCAACAGATATATCAATTCCAACTTCATGTCCAGAATATCCGATGTTAATATCATGAAATGTATTTTGATATAATTTTATAACATTTAAGTTCAGCTCATCTATTGGTGTAGGATAAGACGAAACACAGTGTAGAAAGCAAAATTTCTTGTGGTGGCGTGAAATTGTATCATAAACCAAAGACACTGTTTCCAGATCCTGCATTCCTAAATTTGTACATCTAATTAGTTAGATTATTATTACTGTGTTCAACATTACCTGTAGATATAATTAATGGAATATGCATCTCTGCTGCTTCTTCTATAAACTGCAAATTATTACAATCTCCAGAACCTATTTTTATGAATGGGACATTCATACTTCGAAGTAGTTGTAACGAAACCAAATCCATCGGAGAAGCAGTAAACAATATTCCAATATCGGAAGAAAATTTTTGTAACTCAACAAATTGTTCGTTTGTAAATTCCAAATATTCTTTATGTGCACCATAAGTGTCTCCCCATGAATTTTGATGAAGATATTGTCTGTTCAAAGCCGCTTTATTAAATTTTTCTTTAATACATGTTTTTTGAAATTTGACACAATCTGCTCCGGAATTCTATAAATCCAACGAAATTATTACTTTTTTAAATTTCAAGATTAAAATTTTTAAATTACCTTAGCGGCTTCAATTAAAGTTTTAGCAATATCAATATTTCCTTGATGATTTTGTCCAACTTCGGCTATAATGAAAGTGGGATGACTGTCTCCAATAAATATGCTATCTAGCAAAATTATATCATTATTCATCGTTAGAGATTTTGAATTTATTACTCAAAAATATACAAAGTATAGGTAACTTGGTAAACAGTTTTCGATCAACTTAAACTTTTGTGCAACTTCTTATCTGTTGTGTAAGTTAATATTAATAATTAAATGATAAAATTTTACTTTACATGATTAATATTATAAATTGTTTACAAACAATTATATAATTAGGACATAAATTCTTTTATGGTAATTAATCAAGTTGATAAAGTTTTACTCATAGAAAATCAATTAATTCTTTCACAATAGTGATACCGAAGTATTTAATGTTTCTGAAAACATATATTCGTTTCAAAATTACTTTATTTGCGCGCGAGTAAAAGGCGGTTCTAAAAATTATTTTATATTTTAATTGCTTTTCGTGATTGTTTGTGTTTATAAATGTTTATACCGCCAGCGCCACTGCAGCTAGACTATTAAATAAGATCATTGCTTAAGATCCACATCAGCAGCCTGGCAGCTTAGTCGAGAGAATGGATTGTATACAGAAATCTTCGTGCAACTACTTTCCCGAGAGTAAAAAGTCTCAGACTTTGACTGCATTGACACCGTATACGTAAGAGTAAGAATAATTTTTTTTTCTGAGGTAGCATCAAGTATCACTTTTTCACCCTAGAATAGAAAAAACATTTTTACGCCCTAGGGCGATAAAAATACACTTTTCTATAGGTTGGCCTCATTTATAAAAACTTTTATTTTATTTTTGACTAAGAATAGTCCCATTAGGTATATATACCATTTTTACAACAAAATTTATAATCAAAATGTAACTATTTTAAAACAAAAGGCGCAATGTGGTCATTTCTGACTCACGGTGAGTGTATAATGAAGTAAATTTATAGTCAAATTTTAAAAAATTCAGTGCGAGCCTAAGGTCTATGGCTTTATAAAAAAGAAGGGGGTTTAATAACAATATTATGTGGTCCATCCAGAGATCAAACCAGTAGGCACCTTCTTATCCTCAGTTGTTAGTCATTTTATTTCATCTGAAAGTGAACTAGAAAATAACGCGATTTACTCTTCTTTTTTAGGGATATTTGCTAATAGGATATGTGAGGATCAGACAAAAGTGAAGCAATGCTGATGGAAAATTACATCAGAAGAAATGGGACAAAAAAACAATTTTCATCTCATCTATGTGTAACTATAATTTATTTTTTTATACTTGTTTTTCATTTATTGTGGGTGACCTAATGCCTAATGTTCATATTAATTTTATTCTACAATAAAAATACTTTAAAAAAAATTAAAAATGCAATATCTGGTGCATGGGTTCCCAAACTTATTTATGTCGCGCCCCCCTTCTACCAAAAAAACCCCCTTCCTAAAAAAGTTAACCCTTAACATCAGGTTAGAAAAAACCTGTTCAATAACATCAATTGTTTATTTATTGCTTATTAAACACCGCAGCCCCCCATTGGAAGTCTCTGCGCCCCAACTTTGAAAACCCCTGTTCTAGTGGAATTGATAAGATACATCGTTTGAACATCTACACTTATAACAAGAGAATATCTAGTAGTAAATAAAGAACACAATATTTTTTATTGGATATTCAGTTAATTAATATTTAATATTTTTTAGAAAACGTGATTTTTTTCACTTGTTACACAAATAGCTATTTTGATAAAAGTTTACGATAATACAATAAATTGTGTATTTTAAATGTGATTTTAATTTTTTAATACTTTTTAATTAGCTCCCAACTCGCTTATTAAACACAAAAGTTGGAAATTAATTTTTTTAAATTTGATTGTATTTTCGATTACAGAAATCTGTAATTTCTTTAGTTACGTAATACAAAATAAAATGGATGTTATTGTTTCAAGTTTGACAGCTAAAATAATGATAATTACAAAAAAATGTTGATATTTCAAACACTTTAACAAAATCCTATCAATTCGATGATTGCTACTTATAAGGTAAAATTCAAATCTTTAATTTTTAAATTCGTCAAGGTGTCCTATATTTTTAAAGTACTCAGAAGTGTCAAAAATGTCGAGAAAACACACTTTGGGTGTTTTTCAAACCAAAACAACACAAAATGATCGATTTGCTCAAATGTCGCATCAGGAAAAAATCATTGAAGAGAAACGAAAAGAAATTCAAACTCGAATGGAACAGAAACTGAAGACTACCACTACCACGACGGATTCAAAAACATCTTCTACTACTACCACTTCTTCTAATAATACTACTACTACAACCTCAAATAAATCTTCGAACAAAATGTAGGAATAAATTAAAGTTTTCTTTAAAAATTTAATTGAACTTAAAATTTTAGACTTTCGAAATTTGACTTGAAGAATTACAATCAATTTTCGAATGACGGTTCCTTTTTGGATCAGTTTAAACAATTAAAAGACAAAAAGATGGATCAGAAGCTGAAATCTTTTCGAACTAGTCAAGATAAAAGTTATAGGTATGTCTTATACTCAAAATTTAAACACCAAAATTCGTAATTTATACTTTTTCCAGTAACGAGGATCGTAATAAAAATAGTCGATGGTCAAACAGACATCGTTCTCCTTCGCCGAAAAACAAAATTAAACTATCTAGATTTTCCGAAAAATATAATGAACCTAAAATTAATATATCCACATCTTACAGTAATCTAATGTCTCAGCCCAATTTTAATATTCATCCTCAAATTGCAATTAACAGGACAGTTATCGGTCCACCTTTGATGAAAAATGATATACCTCCACCTCGAATTGCTTTCTCTACACCTGCAGAAAATCCTTCGTCCGTTATTGCAGCGCCTCCACTTATGCTTACCGTACCTCCACCTCAAATTTTGCAACAATCTGTATCGGTTGCTTTAGTAGCTCCACCTCCTACACTAACAACAACTGCAATTTTGACGTCAGTTTCTAATGCTCCCACTAATATGCCCAGTGTAAATCTAATCAGTTCTCTTGTACATCCTCCAATTAGTCCTTTACCAATACAAAATACTATTGGAATAGCAAATCCTCAGACAACATCTACAACTGTTAGTTTGTTAACTTCTTGTGCACCCACATTAGAATTGTCCAGTATTCCTCCTCCAAATCCTATACAAATTCAAAATATTCCACAACCAGAACCCATAAACACTCACAATATACCACCACCTGCTCCACTACAAGTTCAAAATATTCCGCCTCCTTCGCCCATACAACTGAACGAAATACCAAATCCAAAACCATTGGATGTAATAAATATACCGACACCAGGAGATAGCGATTGTTTAGAAAAAACAATGTCGGATCCTGATTTTATTAAAAGCATACCACCGCCCAATAAATCGATCCCCCCTCCCAGTTTACAGGACACCACAATTAACGTGAACATTGCTGTACCACCTCCCACTGCAATTCACGCCACCTCTCTCTTGCATCCTCAATCTATCGGAGCCACCCAAAATATTACCATTCAAAATATCTTGCCTTCACAAAACATTGTGGTACATTCCGTACCTCCACCTCAAATAATTTCCAGTACAGTACAAAATGTCACCTTAGTTCCTCAACAAACGGTACAAAATTTAACACCAATTATACCGCCACCTCCTCCACCACCCCAGCAAGTTCTACCAACTGTATCGACAATTTCTGTTGCACTTTCTGTACAAAATCCCATAACTGGGGGAGTTATAACTGCTTCGTCCACATCAAACGTTATCCCATCCCTCCTAGCTCAACCCGTTCTACCACCATCTGGTATAAATGTTACCTCCTTACCGGTCAACATTCATTGTCCGCCACCATCCGTAGTTTTAACTTCCACTTCACCTTCGTTAACGGCACTACCACCATCCTATGTGAATCAACCGCCGCCTATTTCAACGCAACTACCACCTGTCAATGTGCCACCACCTAGTTCGACAACCATCACCGTCACTCCTTTGCCAATGCAACAGTTCAAAGACTTAAATTCAGGTATTTTTTCAAATTTTATTTGTTATGTAGTTACTAGGTATGCATTGTGTGTAAATTTGTAGAAAGCATTTTTGTTTTGTTGCTTTGTCACATAAAAAAAGTACCACGTAATGTGATATTTACTGTATAAAAAAATTTCTTTTGTTTTGACTTTAATTAGATATGAGAAAGAAACCTTCGGTAATACATTTTACTCTGAGGTTTAAACCCCATTCAAATAGGGCATTGCATTTGTTATATTACAGCATAAAAGTTAAAACATTTTTGGAATGATTTTTACAACCACCATTTACCGATGACGAAGAGACTGAACTTACTACTGTTATCTAAGTTTTCAAATATTCGTTTGCAACGTCCTGTGCCGATTTAGGGCTTTCTCTGCATGCGACTTAAGCCTAGTTTGTGGAATGTTCGGGGTGGGCCAAACTGTAAAAGAATCGTTTAAAGCTTGTTTGTAAGAACAAAATATGCCAACCTTGTTTGGTTATCTAATGATGCCAAATATGTTAATTTTCCTATTTAATACAACTGCATTCTTTCCTATTTCAATTTAAAAGTTTGCCAATAAATTTCACAAAAAGTGGACAAAAGCGATGGCAGAGACAGTGACTGTTCTTTACTTATGTTGTGCTTTTTCATGTGAAGCTTAGCAACCATTTTGATATTTCTCATTTATAGGTATGTTGTAGCTGAACAATGCGAGTGCAGCAAAACTAAAATATTGAATTTATTTAATACTGTAACGGGGTTGGCTCTTATAAAACATTATTCTAAATTGTATTTCTTGTTTATATTTATTAAGTAAAACTACTTGAGCCAGCCCTGTATTTGTATGGGGCGTTTAGTGATGGTTTGTGAAGTATGTCCTCCAGGTACTCCCGAGTATGAAGCCATGGCGTCGCTGGGGCGCATGGTAGTTCAGTGCGGACCAGGCATCGAGGACGTCGTGCGCCAACGCAAGCACCAAGATCCTAATCTGTGGTATGAAGAGACTACAGCGTTTAAAGAATAAATTACTCTTAAAGCATCCACTTTTGTTCACTTCTGGACCAATAATTTCTTCATTTTTTTTATTCAACTTCGTTTTAAGTTTTCTTTTAGTCAAGACGCGTTTTTAGTTTTTTTTTGAAAAATATCATATCAAATTATGTAAGTGACAAGAGGGATGCTAACCTTGGACTGAATGTGGTCTACTCTTTACACAAAAGTTTTTTACAAAATGAACTGCATGGTATACGTGAATGTTGTAGGTTTTTATTCTACAAGGAATCTGTGACATATCAACAGTATCTACAGTTAATTGAGCAATTCAAACTGGAGGCCGCAGGAGCTGAAATTAAAGAAGAAAATTATAAACCAGAAGATATTTATGAACCCGAAATGGGAATCGAAGAGGATTTTGATAGTCGGATGAAACAAGAAGAAGCCAATTATAATAGAGTACCAAGTTTTGTTAATTCAATTTTTAGATGATTTTTTTAAACATTTAATTTTCAGTTTTTGAACATAAAACAAGAAAACGAAGATGAATCATCCAATTGCCGTAAACGTAGAAGTCGCTGGGACGAAAAAGATTCTTCGACTCTTTCGCCCAATGTGGTCCTTATAAATCCTCCTACAATAGTTGGTCCTCCACAAATACCCTTAATACCTAATATTCAGGGTTCAAACACAATGTTATCAAAGATTACGAGAAATGATCCAGCCTTGATCCAGTATGCGGTGAATACATACGGTACCACCAATCTGACAGAGGAAGATTGGAAAATAACTGAAGATAATTTCAAAATTAATCTTGTTTATCAAGAAATGCTAAGAAAACGGGACGAAGTTCAACGAATGATGCAAGCTGGTAAAAATAAATACGAGTACGATTCAGACGAAGATACAGATGGAGGAACATGGGAGCACAAATTAAGAAATAAAGTATTTTAAAACTATTTACTTTAATATGAGATAATATATTGATTTTTTGATTTTAATAGGAAATGACGACAACTCATATTTGGGCAACAGAATTAACTAAAAATGCTGAAGGCAAACATCATATTGGAGATTTTTTACCTCCAGAAGAATTTAAACGTTTTATGGAAACATCGACTGCTGTCAAAGAAGGTCGAGAACCTGATTTTTCAGATTATAAAGAATTTAAATTGAAAGAAGATAATGTTGGTTTTAAAATGTTGAAAAAATTGGGTTGGTCGGAAGGACAAGGTTTGGGTGCTTCCGCATCGGGAATCGTCGAACCTGTTAATAAGTAAGCATTATTTTGGTTTAATTTTACAATTTTGTTATTTCTCATAAATGTTAGAGCTACGTTGCGCGATCAGAATCAAGGATTGGGGGTGGCAAATCCCGGCAATCTTGAGAATAACGACGATGAGTACGATGCGTACAGAAAACGAATGATGCTGGCTTATAGATTTAGACCAAATCCATTGGTAAGTTAACCGGAAGTTGATTTACGTTTTTGTTATTGTAATTTTTGTTATAGAACAACCCTAGGCGACCGTACTATTAGTAAGTATGCTAGAGTTGATTAATTAATTATAATAATTTATGAATTGTATAAATAATATTTCACGTTATATAAAGTTGCATTGATAGTGTACATAAGTTGTAAATAAATATTGAAAAAATTAACTAATAAATTAGTTTGACAATTTGAAAATTATCTGGACCAGAATGTTGTACTTACCCTTCTCGTAACAGTCGGCCCCAAACTCTTCCTGAACTTTTCTCATTCTATCTTTGTCCTTTTTTCACATCACTAATAAATGGTAAGGTACATTTATTTTGAATTACCATGTACACAATAATAAAATCGATATTAAAATAATATTTATGGAATTACTGATATTATTATGAGAATTTAACTCTTGTGACATTTAAAATTACAATTAATTTATTGTTTATATTAATAATATAATAATTTTCCAATGTTAAATTTAGTGATATATATTTTTATACCGGTGGATGTTCTGTTTATTTTAAAAAAGTAGGCGCACGCGTGAATTGGCGGCAAAATCGCGAACGTATAATATGGATGTATGTTGATATCTTTTCTTCATCTTTTGATTATATTCGTTTAGTCAATTAAAATTATCGTTCGCGATTTTGTACGTTATAATTTGGTTCGGTCCATTTTCAAATTGAAAATTAATCCAGCAAATATATAAAATTAATTTTAAATCAAGTGTCGGTTTGTGTTAGCCTTAACCAAGAATGTTGTATCCTCATACTGAGTAAGAAAAAATGATGTTGGCCAACGAGTACGGTATGTCCCTGCAATTGGCGTCTTCGAGAATTGTGAATACAATGCCTATTTCCAATTACTTCGAAACGTGCGATTCGTATTCCGGTAAATCCGACTTTGAAAACTTATTGGAACCAATGACAACTACGGTTATGGCATCCGATTTGCAAAACTTGGATAGCAACTCTTCGGATTCTTATAGTGTTCACGATCAAAATTTCGACGTGAATTTAGCATTTCACATGTCACCGTTGACTACTATGCCGCCTCCTATTCACAACGTTTACGTTAACAATTTTAACAATAACAACATAATTTTAAAGAATTGCAATAATCAAAAGAGAGGTAACTGGAAAAATTATACAAACAAACCACAAGGATTCGATAAAAACGATAATAAGACATTTTCTTCTCGTGGTAAATTTATACCAGATAACCACAGTAAGTACTTACTAAATTACTTACTTTTTTATATTAACTTTGTTCCGTCGATAGGTGCAAAACATAAGATACCTCGCAATGGCAGCAGAAATCCTTATGAACATACTACTATATATAATAACTATAGGTTTAACGATTACACAAATGTGTTCGCTAATAGTATTCCTTTAACTCAGCATAACACCAATAATTTTAACAGTGATAGGTAAGTTTGAGTTTCTTTTTTGGGCAATTGATAATATACAAAATTGATATCCAATTCAGATATGTACCAAACAATGGTAAACGTCCACGCCACCAACGCGAATATAAACGTGTTTTTTCTGAAGAAATCGTGCGGCGTGTTCATGGTCTAATGGAGAGATTTTCATCGAAGGCTGCATTATTTCAAATCAAACCTGTTCCGTACTCATACAATAATAGGCAGCTAACAAAATTGGATATGGCCATATGGGATTTGTATATCAACAAAGCGCAAACCAAAAATACTTATTTTAATAAATTAGAATTATGGAAACAAGTATATCTTCACATTACGGTGAGTCGTTGCATCATAAATTGTATCCGTCTAAAATTTACTTTTAGAAATTATTCGATCGTTACGGCTTGTTTATGGTGGGATCGACGATGTCGGGACTTGGAACCGAAACTAGTGATATCGATATGTGCTTGTTAATGCGTACCGTTTCATGTGATCCACGTTCCGATGCTGTTCGTTGTTTAGAAATGATCAAAAATTCTTTACTGAGCTGTGGTATGGTTTACATAATTCCAATGTAATTTTACTCGTAAACTAATTGTTGTAGATTACATCGCATCCTCTGAAGTTATTCTTGCAAAAGTCCCAATTTTAAAATTTAAAAGTGTCGAACATGGTTTCGAAGTGGATCTGAACTGTAACAACTCTGTTGGCATTCGTAACACCCATTTACTACACTGTTATGCTCAACTTGATTGGAGAGTTCGGCCTATGATTATCGTGGTTAAACTATGGGCCCAAGCTAATGGCATCAACGATGCAAAAAATATGACTATTTCCAGTTATTCCTTAGCTTTGATGGTTATTCACTTTTTACAATGTAAGTAATAATTTAATTACCGAAATTTTGCTTAAAATACAAGGACCAAGTTTTATGAACGAATAATTAGCATCAAATGGGTTCATTCTAAACAGGGAGCTAAAAACTAATCAAAGCTAGGTCAGTCATTAGTAATAGTTCAGGACACCATTTTGCTCACGAAATGACTTTTTCGTTTGATCGTGCTTAAATAAACCTACGTTTATTAGTCCAGTCAATTTAGATCAATTTTCGACAGAAAAAACATTAATCGGTAAAGATATGAATTTTGATATATATGTTTATTAGGGCTTCCTGTTAAACATACTAAAGGTCCCCGTCGAAATCTGTTGCACTCAAGCCACCATCTTGAAAAGAAGGTACACTTTTTCAGTTTATTGCTTATATCTCAGCAAATTTTACTAATGCAGAAAGAAAGTTTAGATAAAACTTTTAGTTTATTGAATTTTCTTAAAAAAATTTATATATATTTTTTTTATATCTGCAATACTTTAGTTGTAATCTGACGTTGCATACAGAATGACCTGTAAAAATCATGAATAAATGACAAATTATTATTGAATTCATTGAAAATTGTGGTAGGATTTCTCAGATATGTGAAAGTTTGTCTACTCTTCTAATTAAAGGTGTTAGATGTCACTCGTAATAAGAATATGGAATAGCATTCTCGGAAGTATATCGTCGTACTCAAGGTGGATCTGAGGCGCGTTTAAAGGTTTATCTGAAAACTCCCTTTCAATAGAACCCTTTTCTTCAATATCAAAATTTCTGTTCAAGTGCAAATCTTGGCAATGTCTACAAATTGCTGCGAATTTTAGTTCGGTCTTCCGACATCAACAAGACGAAGTACATATTCCTTCTTACAATTGTATGAGAGTAATGATAGCACGGGATCTGGTCCATGAGCCTTCAGTGTTTTCTATCAGGAAATATATATCGCCGATTTTAGATGTACCAAACAAAAAAAAATTTTGCTGTTCAACGTCAGATTACAACTAAAGTATAGAAGATATAAAAAATATTTAAATCAACTTTTTGAAGAAAATTTAATAAACTACAATTTGTATCTAAACTATTTTTTTGTAACTGAAAAAGGGTACCTTCTTTCCAAGATAGCGGCTCAAGCGCAACAGATTTCGACGGGGACTTTTAGTATGTTTAACAAGAAGCCGTAATAAACATGTATACCAAAATTCAGATCTTTACTGATTAATGTTTTTATTTTTTCTAATTTTACTGAACTATATGACTACCCTAATTGGTCAGAATTCATAATTAACCATTGAATTTGGGTTAACTTACGATTGAAAAACTGGACTTGAATATTTTAAAATTCTTAATAAAGAAAAATGTATGTACAAAATTTTTTTGAGATTTTACTTGATACTTTTGTGTGGGTACCATACTAAACAGTCTTGATTCAGCATGTTTTTAATCTTTCATTTACCTCCATTTTATAAAACTTCCAGTAAATTGTAACCCAAATCCTGCATGCTAACAAACAAAACTAACATAAACAATTTGGTAAGTGGCCAACATTTTGCTACGATTTAGTAAATCGTGTGCTATTGACTTTTAGGTGGTGTTACGCCTCCGGTAATTCCATGTCTGCATGGTTTGTATCCTGATAAGTTTAATCCAGAAAAAGAAATTCATGACATTGACATCCAAGAAGAGCTTCCGAAATTTTACTCGGATAATAAACAAGCGCTAGGCGAGCTTTTACTGGGATTTCTTCAATATTACACTTATTTTAATTACGAGACGTACGCCATATCGGTTCGATTGGCTTCGCGAGTGCTTATAGATGAGTGTAGGTATGCGCGATCTCAAAAAAACGACCCTCATCAATGGAAGTATTTATGTATCGAGGAGCCATTTGATTTTACTAATACGGCTCGTTCGGTTTATGATTTGGTCACCTTCAAGCGCATTCAACATATTTTTCAAGTGTCGAGTCGAATCCTAAGAGAGACTGAAAATCTTCAAAGTATTTTAACAAATCTCGAAGAAAGCCAAAGATAATGTGTAATAAATTATTTTTTAAATTAGTATATTTGACTGAACATAATCTTGAGGTACTTCGAAAGGTTTTATTTCCTTCATTTTCGCAACAATAATTGTACGATATTAATAATATTTTCTTACTTTTATTTTTTTAAATATTTACCTAAAATTATTTTACCAACTCACTTTTGCAATAGATCATTATATCGTATCTTCCATTTGCTTGTACTATTTTTTTCTATTTAGTTTTAATATGCCTTGTGAATTGATTGATGCGATCGATCGGATATTTACTTTCTTGTTGACATGAAAATTGAAATTGTCTAACATGTTTTCAATTTTGGCCGTTACAAGTTCAAATTTTGTACTATTTATTTATTTATTTGTATTGTTATTTTGTGTTAGAGTATTTATGTAGAAAAAAATATAAAAAAAATTTAAAAATTTAAATTCCAAATACGAAATATTTATAAAAAGTCGTATTTGGTTTTAAAAAAACAGTATTATAGTTTTAAGTTGTTAATGCTTTGAAAATTAAAAAAAAACTAGAAAATTTCAAAACGTTTTTATATAAAAAAAAAAATTTGTCTTTATATTTTGTATAATTGCAATCTTTTTGTGAAATTTTATACAAAAATAAATTTCTCGGTTACTAAAGTCAAGTATTGTTACAAAAATTTCGTACACAAAAATCTTAGAAAAGATTACAGAGGCAGTCGAAGTAATCATAATTTACATTTTTAGATTCATATTGTATTACATTCAAAATAAATTACTTCTATTTTTGTATTGAAAATTATCATTCGTAACCGAGTAAATAGAAGTCGCTCACTCAAGCTGATTATTTGTGTCAAATTGTGTATAACTTTTTTTGTAACCTTATTTATACTTTAATTTTCTAGTAAAATTTAAAGGTGCCAATTTTGTAAATTTAAGAAATAGTGATAAGGAAAATAATTGTTACTCCATTTTTAACGGTGCATTATTGATTTTGTTATCGATGTTAATACAAATATTACATATACATATCATTTACTGACGGGTAAAGTTTTTTACTTGGCAAAAGTGCATTAAAGCCTTAATTCTATATTTAACAACTTGGAATTAGAATTGTGCATTGGACACTTAAGTAAGAAATTGATAATCATCGTAGTACTCGGTAGTAGTTTTGTATGTGATAACTTGGTAGGTTATTGTTTGTAGATTTATATATATATATAACTCTATCTATATATTATACATAAAATGTAAATGAATTGTTATTTTTTTTATATATTTTAAAGTGATTTATAATTTATTGTACTTCATACATTCATATAGTAATGTTGAAGCGTTGACGATCTCACTGTACATTGATGTATGTAATATACTTAATCGAATTTTCAACAATAATAGTCACAATGTGCCAATTGCTAACGTTAATTCTAAATTTACATTATTAGACAATATTGACTGTCAGAACAATAAATGTAACAATAAATAACAAGAATGTAATACAATATGTAGAAAAAATAAAACCAAGCAATAGTTATCCAAACTTTTAATTTTTCCACCTTACCCCTCACGTTGTGGTATCTCTTTGCCAACAAAATGAAACTTTGCTTTGTTCGACGAACGGGTAGATTTCAACTGATATGGAAACACTGTGTTTGATACTTGGAAGTTTTATTAAATAATTGTAAATTCTGACTCTTTATACATATTTCACATGCATTAATTTCTCAAAGAAAATCTGCTGTTATATAACAATTTCAGTCACCAAAAATCCGGAAATGCAAAAGCTAAGAAAGGCAAGATTTTATGTTACATGTAGTATTGTGCTTGTATTGCATTTGTATGCAATTTATTGTTCAAGAAAAATTATTAAACGAGTTTAGAATATTCTATAAACATCTGGGCGCCGGCGCTGTTTTTGCACAAGAATATAAAGATTTCACATTTTCTTATGCAATAAATTGCTTAATGTAATGCAAGCATTTTACTTATTTACTATATTGTCAATCAAATTGAAGCTATATAGTTGATATAACCAAACAAGTGTTTTCTTCTTTAAAGAACCAAAGAAGTGTCCGACATTCCAAAACAAATTAATTTCCAACACAAATAATGCATTACATCGGAAGAAGTAAAGGAGATCACATTGATAGACTTCACGACTAGTTTCAATTAAGTAGAAATGAAAACAAACTTCCAGTGAAATTCATCTTAACAATAATTAATTACTTTGCTGATGTCATGCATTATTGTTCGTTTTTCAAATGATATAACTATATTCACAATAATTTAATTATAAAATAGTACAACCACTAAGTTTAACTTTATAAAATTAAATTAAATATTATATTTTACTAGATTCTTTAATTAACTAATTAAAAAAAAGTTATTGCCACAAACCGGCATAATTTCCCGTTAACGTTGCTGGTAATGGCCCACCTGCCGTAAACAATCGCGTACCACTCGAATCATAACAATGAGTATATATCGCAGGAACGTATTTCACATTTTGTATATTATCCACGTACTCCTCATCGGGAAACTAAAATGGAAAACTTTAAGATCAGACAAAAATTTAACAAACATTTACTCACCACATAGCCACGACTTGCTTTTAGAACCACCGTTCTGGAAGAATTAATACTCGATTCTAAATATTTTCCCGCTCTCAGATCATAAAACATAAGCATTCCTAATCCTGTACCTATCGTTAAAATGTCTCCCTGGAAACTTGCGGAACGAATGCCGCAGCCTGAATATCTGGACGAAACTTTTTTAACTGCCTAAAAAAATATAAAACAAATGTAATCATATTTTTCGGCTTGGGAAAGATTTGGTAGAATATCCTTTAAATCCTAAGGGCCAGTTGTATTACAGAAGAGTAGTTAACCCCTAGAATTCCCAAGCTTTGGCCACCCTGATTGGATCAACAAGTAGACCCTGAGTTTTATACAACTGGCTTACAATTTTGAACAAGTATCTCACCTGTAGGGTTCTGCAATCCAGTAATAGAGTATACGAACGACAACCTATAGCATAGAGCCCAGTATCTTGCACAGCCATACATACATTTTCTTGAGCCGAAGGTAATTTCCTCGATAATATTTGCCTAAACGTTTCTGCATTCCATATATGAATGTAACCATTTAACGAGAGAGCTGCCAATTCTTTCATAGTTTTATTAAAACATAAAGCACGAACCTGTTGAAACTTTTTTAATTAAAATTAGATAATTTTATTACTTGGTTGAATCATTTAGTTTTGCAGCAATAAAAATTTTTAACATCAGGCTCAGACCAGAATAAGGACACATTTTATCGAGGAGTAAATCATGAGAGAGATTTTGGAAAAGTGGCTGTGATATGGTCGGGAAATGATGGAAGATTTTATGTAGTTCTAGATCTTTTTTGATAAATTAATTCCAGTCCAAGCCAAAATTAGAACCTTTTTCCAAATAGCAAACTAGAGGAGGTAATTTTCGAGTTATGTACTTGCAAAGATGCCTAACAATAGAACTGTTCAAAGAGAATTTTACCTTTTGGCCATTTTTACAATCCTTCACCGACATGGCTGCTATGTGTCTATGAATGGGTACTTCGTGAGTATGCTCCATCATATCTGGAGTTATTTTCCACAAAGACATTTTTGTATCTCTAGATCCAGAAACTAAAAATTCGTCATCCAACCAACACATATCGAAAACCTAAAAGTGTTTTATAAGGTACAAATAATAAAATCCAACTGATATTTTACTTGCCCAATCTCTATGTGCATTTTCTCCTACGCAAACAGGATCTAACGTAGGTAGCCTATAAATTGAAATATCGCATGTATTTCTTGCGCCCGTTGCTAATAAAGTGTGAGAAGGATTTAACTGAACAGAATGAATACCACACTGCTGTTGATCCGTTCCAGGTGTATCTCGACGACTTAATAAAGATGGAATTTGATCTAACGAATGCGTTACAACGTCATATACCATAAGCTAAAAACATTATTGTAAATGCTGGCTTTTGAACTTTTACGGTTAAGGTTATCAACATTTAAAAAAAAAGAATACCTTGTTACACTTAGTACCAAACACAACTTGTCTATCACTAAGCCATTGCGAACAAAATATTTTGTTCATGTTTCCTAAATTGATTGGGGTTTCTTTAAACATCTCGTGTGTTAATATGTGACGAGATCCAAAATCACGATGTACTTTTCTTACAGTCTTAAACATTAATTCTCTACTACGAACATAGTCAACAAAATTATAAGAAGTATTTAAGATGGTTCGAACTGCTGCAGGAGTCTCTTCATCGGTGTCACTATCATCATATGTTAAGAAGTCTTCGGGTTTTTCAGACTTCTTATTGTGCTCTAATTTTATAGCTTTGGCTTTATTTCTGCGCTCCTCTATTCGATGAGATAACGAACAAGGTGGAGTTTTACCATATATAGCCATCATTCGCGTTTCAGACATCTTAACGCAGCTTCAACATCGGCGTAACAATAAACGCGTAAACTGGTGGTACGGGGCGTATTTTTTAATCCACAAAACATCGATATTTTTCTGATTTATAAAAATCTATCAACAAATAACTGTCCAATCAATTCAATAATATCGAATTTATTAACATAAACAAACTTCTAACCACAAATAATGATGTGTCAAATAAAACTATTTCCATTATTTCGATAGGCCTAGCGGAGCCACTCGCAACAACTATTTTCGCGGTAAATTTGAATTTTGATCAATACAGGGTGTTTCCAGCAAAATACTATCGGTTTTTCAATCTTCTGTGGGGTGGGCTACACAAAAATTCTTACATTTTTTATATTGTTATTTATTCCCAAAAGAAGTCCCCCAGAACAAGAGTAGCAACGTAAATATAATAAATTTAATTTTTTATAACCATAATATACAATACAATAAAATATATAAAATTTACTGATAACTAATTAGTGTAAGCTTACTTTGCGTTCCGAGACTGAATAAGGTCTATCGTATTTTGAATATTTTCTAATGTGTCGTACATCTTCAATAATTCATCTTCTTTTAATTGAAACACAATATTTTGAGAAGATGTCCGATTAGTATCACTCAATTTAAATTTAATTCTTGCATTTGGAATAACTTCTTTGACTCCATTTTGAGACGATAACTCCAAATTAAACTCCCACGACATGTCATCCAGTATCTTCCTGCTTTCTAAATTATCGAAATCTTCTTTCGTCGTACTAGTCCACACTTTAACAAATTCGTCTGCTTTATCACTTTTAAATTGCAAATTATCCGTGAGTTGTTTCAATAATTCTGTTGGTTTTATTAAGATCTTCATACTACATTTAAAAATATGTAATATACACAGAACCAAAATTTTAATCTCATTGGAAGTTAATTTCAACGAATCCTCCAGTTTCTTATACTCGACGTCGGTAAATATATTTTCTTCTTTTGATTTAACAATCCGTTGCAGTAATAGCAGAAATTTATCTATGTTTATTGAATTTATTAGCCCAATTCCTTTTAATAACCTGGAAATAAAATAAAATGTGTTAGTAATTTTAATTAAAAATCTTAGAACCTACCTTTCGTTAACTGCTATCCACGGTGGTGAACTCATTATTATATTATTTTAATTATAAAAAACTTAATTAAACCCAAGTGGAAAAACAATAATATAATCTCAAATAATAAAAGTCAATTGAACCAGTAGCGTAACTGGAAAATTCTCTCTCATTACATTTTTGGTCCACCCTGGCAAACATTTCAAAATTAGAGTATGCGCCACTGGCAATGATTATTTAAAATGTCAAGTTTTAAATTTATGCACAGTTAGCGCTGCTGTCGTTAATTTGGTTGGTACCGGTTGGTATTCGCGGTATTTTTTGGCATTACATGTTTTACGAGTGGAAGCCGTTGTTTTCAAGTTCGGTGCTTTCATTATTCAACAGACACCAGTTAATCAGTTATAATTTTGCGTTAAGTTTTGCAAGTACTTCGTAGTATTCATAATAATATTCAAATATGTTTTGGGGTAAGTACATTTTTCTATAAATTTATGGCCGGTATATTTTTTTACGTTACCACGTGTGGTTAAAATGTAAAACATTCAATGTAAGAAACAATTGCATTTCGTTTGCAATTTCACTAAAACGAAGTAAAATTATGCAGTGGCTAAGAGCAGCCACATTTTTTAGCAATTCTGTCACAACTCCGGAGTGCTTGGAGGGAATGCAAGCATAATTTTAACTTTTCTTTTTGTTTGATTTTGGATAACCATTATATTTACTACATCATACTAAATTCGCTTTCTAAATTTTAGGTTTAATTTTGGAGCCACAAAGGCGTTATTCTCAAATAGTAAAGCGATCCTTCCACATATCCAAGGCATCATTGGACATATTTGCTTCCACCGATAAACCATGTCAAGTAATGTTGACTTCTCAGAACAGAAATTACTTGTTATGCACCTTGCAGAAAGATACTAAACTGCAATGCAATTTAGATTTAAATTTTATCGTAAGTTGAAATCAGAAACATTGCATGGTATATTTTTTTAAATAATAATTTTTAGGAAGGTGAAGAAGTTATGTTTGCCACAAATGGTGGTAGCAATGTTCATTTGACCGGTTATCTCATGGAAGATGATCTGGTTTCAGACGAAGAAGAATGTGTCACTACCGAAGAGGAAGAATTTGAGGAAATATCGGCAGGAAATAAAAGAAAAAGACAGTTAGTTAATGACCGTAAGTTCAATAATTGTACATAACCGTGAACTGAAAATAATATTAAATTATTTTTAGAGCCCAAAAAGAAGACAAAAACTGAACAATTACTTGATGAAATTGATAACGAATACAATTCTGAAGAGGATCCTACTTACCCTAACATAGAAGATGAAGATGTTGAAAGTGAAGAAATCGACGATGATGCCGATGAAGACGAGGATGAAGATGACAGTGATGTATGTAAAAGTGTCAGTTATCAATTCTTGCAATTTTCTTAATTTTTATTTTTACAGGAATCCATTGATGATATTTCTAATTTAAGTAAAGAAGATATATTTATGAATGGTGGTACTGGTAAGAGACAGCTTCGTAAAGCAACTCTAAACTTGTTAAATAAAAGCAAAGAAGATTCTGAAGAGAGTGATGACGAAGAAGAGGAAGAGGAAAAGCCTGGTAAACAAAAATTACAAGGTAAATTGAATGGAATAGCGAAGAATAAAAAGGAAAAGCCTTCCAAAGGTGATAAGCCTGCCAAACAACAAAAGGCAGCAAAAGAATCTCCCAAAGCAGAAAAAGTCACTAAAGTCCAAGAAAGCAAATCGCCAAAAAAAACTCGTCAGATTGAAGGTGGTGTCACTATCCAAGACTTGAAGGAAGGGGAAGGAAAGGTTGTTAAAAGTGGCCGAATTGTTCAAGTAAGTAAATCGGTTGCACTGTCCAGTACATTCTAAAATTGAATTTTTCACCTCAGGTTTACTATGAAGGCAGATTGAAATCCAACAATAAAATATTTGATTCGGCTAGCAAGGGAGCTGGATTTAAGTTTCGTGTAGGTAAAAAGGAAGTCATTAAAGGTTGGGACGTTGGTTTAGTCGGCATGAAAGTTGGAGGCAAGAGGCGCATTGTCTGCCCACCTAATATGGCGTAAGGGGATTTTAATGATATTTTGAAAATTATTTTAACAATTTAAATTGCAGTTACGGTGCTCAAGGATCAGGCTCGGTCATTCCACCAAACTCAACTTTAATATTCGATGTCGAAGTAAAGAATGTTAATTAAATATGTGGTATTTTGTATTTGCATGTTAAGTTTTTTTTATTACTTATAAGAAAAATTGGACATTCCAATTTTAAAAACTGTGTCAGTTCTCTATTGTTGATTGTATAAACTTGGCCGATGTTGGTCCTTAATTTTATTTTAAAAGAAACATTGGTTCAATGTATTCGTATAACAGGCACGATAATCTATTGCCACTAAGCTTTATTGAAATTGCATTATAACTTAGGTTGCAATCTCATAATCTTGAATTTCGGTTATCTGTATTATTGAAATTTAATTAAAACTTTTTCATATTATTGGTTTTGTTTTCACCGAGGACAAGAAAAATATCAACAATTTTATAGAAATATCGAATTTGTATGTAATTTATTCAAGGTTTAATGAAAACAAATTCAATTAGTAAACATTCAAAACTCAAGGTACTCAAGCTTTGAAAAAATGCAAATTAAAAGTTCAATGAAAGTTTTAATTTTAAATAAACTGTTAAATATTCTTGGGGTGTACTTATCCATAGAAATAATCAGAAATGGAATAATTTAATTATATTAACAATTAATGTAAACAAAAATGTAAAAGTTCCAAACATCATGATTAAGTTTAATTACCAACTAATAAATGCACATGCATAAATTCAATTGAACAGAAAACACTCATTTTCGTAAACAACAGGTTTCATCACTTGTTGGTTTTAGAACTACACCTTCTCCGGCACATTTATCACCAATTAATTGGCACTTGTCATCTGTCGAGTTTAGTTTTTCCTCTTTCTTGGTCCAGAAATTCCAAAAATTTGAGAACTTGACGCACGTGACACATTTACCACCACTTAATTCGCACTTTTCATCTTCCGATGATTTTTTGTCGTCATCTTTCTTTGCCCATGGATTCCAAAACCTTAAAATAATCGGCTGAATAAAACGGTGAAATATAAAGAGCAGCAGAGGTAACACAAAGCAAGGCAAACAACCTGCCATTTCTGATCTAAATAAAATTCAGTAGGTTAATCGTTCCGCCTAAACCCAAATACGCACTCGAGTCGATATTTACGCAGTGATAAGTTGTAAATAATTTTCACTTACTCTATCTTGATTAATAGAAATTAATAGAGCGACAATGAGTTTGTGGTATGCAACTGACGTATAAATGACAATTGACATTTATCTAGATAAATGTAAGGTTATTTTTGGAATATCAAGTTGGCGAATACAAAAATTTTGAATCAGTGGTGTAACGGACTACTGCAAGTTTGATTTAAAAAAATGTTTAAAATTTCTTCTCCGGTTATTACTTCGAAGGAAATAAATACAAAAATATATAGCTCATTGCCAGCAAATATTGTGAATTACTTTAGTAAATAAAATTGGCAAAAGCAAGCAAATGAAAAAAATTTGAAAGTATAATTTTTTGTTCATATTTTTTAATAAAAGAAATTAATTTGACTTAATTAGTTTTGAAATTAGAAATGCACATGTAGTTAAACGTCAAGATTAAAATTAAATTTGACTTTTTGCAAATAATTTGATTTCGAACTTTCCCGGTTGCGTATGCGCCGTTGGTATTATCAATTATCAAAGCGTTGTTGGTATTATTGTTTATAATCTATTTATTAAAAACAAACTACAGAGTGTTTTTTGTGATTGTACTTAAATTTTATAGCAAATTACAAGAACCGCTAGTATGTTGTGAACGTTAATTAACTTGCATTACTTATGTTTCCATACCACACTTATTAAAGGTAACCATCACACTTCCATTATAATACTGTTAGGTTAAAAATTATAAAAATACTAAAATTTGCTACTATTTCTGTTATTTACACAGCGAATTTTTAAATTTTAGGAAAGTATTATGTGCATTCGTTCGAATTATATTTGAAGGGATGTCGTCGGTACGAGTATATTTGGAATTTGGACACGAAGCTTCAATTCGAACCAAGCGTACTCCCGAAGGTTTTACTCACGATTGGGAGGTGTTTGTACGAGGGTTTGAAAACGCACCCGTCGAAAACTACATTGAAAAGGTTGTTTTTAATCTACATCAAACGTTTGCCAAACCTAAGAGGGGTATGTGTTATACTTTCATTTTATTTTGCACGGCTAAACGAGTTTTACAAAATGAATATTGTCATTTTATAGTGGAAGTAAATATTCAAAGAATATGCAATGTGGAAAATACTCTCGGCACAGGATGAAAGAATGCAAAGTTGTTGTCATTTTATAATAAGTTTTGTAGTCGATTTTACCAATTTAAGATGCTGAATGTTTTTAGACCCTTGCCCCTGATAATGTGCACGAAATCTGATCGGCTTTAATTATAAAATTACATTTCTGTGTAAAATAACAGATTTGCAAATTTTAAATTTTATTTCAGTAATAAAAGAGCCACCATACTCGGTAAAAGAATCTGGATATGCCGGCTTTCCTTTAGCGATCGATATATACCTTCGCAGTAAAGATGAAATCCCAAAAAAATTACAATTTGTATATGATCTCAGCTTACAACAAAGTGGCGCTACCATTTTCAAAGTACAAAAGGAAAAGTTTGTTATCAACAATCCCAGCGAAGAATTTAAGAACAAACTTCTGAGAGGTGGTGGCATCGTGAGTATCATTTAAACTTTCCAAAGTACCATAGTATATTTTTATGATAACTGTTTGGTAGGTTGTAAATTTTCAAGAACCTATTCGTGATAATCGCACATCAGCAGAGGAGAAGTCTCAGCAGTTGGTCAGTAAACCAAGACTGGGCGGGTCAGATTATGGCGCCAAAAAGCACAAATCTAAAGACGATTCTAGAACTTCCAACAGCTTTCAAGACGTTTTTGGTACTCCCATTACAAAATCCTCCAAATCATCTGTCGAACCTAAAGTTGTAGCCAAAGATAAAAATAGTAACGTTAACAAGTTATGTAAGTTTTTGCAAATTAATAATATTTAGTTATTAAGTTTGGAATTTTTACAGTGTCGGGCGAAAAAGATAAATCTAAAAGTAAACACAGCCCACATAAGGACAAAGAAAGAAGTCGCGATAAAAGCGAAGCAGAGAAGAAGAGTAAGGAGGAAAAAAAGAGAGACGAAAAGAAGGATCACAGTAAAGATCGTGAAGAAATTGCAAAAGATAAAAAGGAGAAAAGGGATAAAGGTTCCAAGGCGGAAAGTCCTTCACCGAGTGCGAAAAGATCGTCTAGTCCTAAAGTTTCTTCCTCCAGTCCTGTTCCTAAATATAAAGATGACAGAAAAAACGATGTGGCAAAAGTTAAAAGAAGTTTGGACGATAAAGCAGAAAAGAAACTGAAGAAAGAGAAAAAAGATAGGGAACGAAAGGAGAGTAAGCACAAAGATCGTGATGGTCAAAAAAGTGTCGATGTGAAAGAAAATAAAGGTAGTAGTAGAGTTAAGGAGGTGAGTAAGGAAGTGGAACAAAGTCCGTCTCCACAAAAAGCAAAGAAAGAGAAATCTTCGAGAGATAGGGATTCCAGTCGAGATGCAAAAGATGTGGAGCATGGCGAACATAAAGACAAAATGAAATACGAGAAATTTGAAGATAAACCGAAACACAAGCACAAAAAAAAGGATAAGGATAAGAGAGATAAAGATAAATCTATCGATAGAGACAAGTCACATAAACCTGATAAGAAGAGCGGGGTGGAGAAAGTAAGCATGACCAGTGGTTCAAAATATGTCGAAGGCAGTAAGGATGTTCAGAGGGAAAGTGATAGAAGCAGCCTTTTTAATAGTCCAAAGAGTTTGGTGGATAGCAGTAAAAGTAGCAGTGATAAAACTAAGAAGCCATTAGATACGTTACTAGATGAGTATGTCGATAGTGATTCATCTAATAGCTCGAGTAGTACTCCCGATTCTTTTACTGAAACAACTATCAAGTTGGAACCTAAACAAGAATTATTTGATGTGGCCCCTATAGAAATGGAACCCGAGCCTCAAGAGATAAAACAAGAACCGCAAGTTGAACTGGAAACTGTTAAAAGTAAGTCGAAGCGAGAGAAAACGAAGAAGAGAGAAAAGAAGGCTGAACGGGAATTGGAAAAAAGTAGAAAACACAATAGACTTGAAGATAAATCAGATGATGAGCCTGCAGAGAAACGTTTTAAAGGCGATTATGGGAAAGATTCTGATACTGAGGCAAAAAAGTCAAAACGCAAACTGGACGACAAATCTGATGAAGAGTGTTCGGTAAAACAGTTTAAAGGGGAATACGGAAATTCGAGAGATTCCGACGAATCCAGTTCGCCTCCTCGCCCTAACGAAAATGAAGATAATTGTGATGATTACATGACCTTGTTACGTACGCTGCAAGCCAAAATTGTGTCCATAAAAGATGGTTCAGAATTGGGAAAGGTGGTGGCGTTAATTGCACAAACGGGCCAGTTTGAGTTGTCATCCCAGACTTTTGATTTCGATCTGTGTAATTTGCATCCGGAAACCATAAAACAGCTCCATAAGCTTTTAGATGATATTGCCTAATTAATGGTATGTACATTATTTCATAATCAGTTACAGTTACTTTTTGATTTTGTTGTCTGGTTGTCCATGATATTTTGCGTATTAACCTTGTAAATTGTACAAATCACTGTAAATTTTATTATCATTAATTAACGTATTTATCGAATTGTTTTTTTACTAATTTGTAAAGGATCTTAAAAATTGAAGAACTGATCGAGGAATGTGCGATGTATTTTTTCAGTTGTAGGAATTTTATTTGTTATTTGTTTTTATTGTCGTATGAAATTTTATTAGTACCCAGTTATGCATTCAACTGTTTGAAGTATGTAAACTTTATTAAATGATTTTTAGGTAATTTTTATTTTTTGTTATTTACTTGCTTTGGTCATTGAGTAACAACCAATTATTTGGTCAGTAACTGACCTAATGCTTTGTTATAAAATTAATTAGAACTGACATAGGGTGAATTTAGTGGCAACTTCTTTCATACATTTTACTGAACTGTATTTTTGTAAGCTATTTTTTACATTTCTGCAATATATTTTGAAAGATTTTCTTTTGCCTAAACCCAAAAGTACCTATTTTGCGCCATTTAGATTTTTTGGACACTTGGGGACCTTAAACGGTGGTGATCGAATCACCAATCGGATGCCTTAATTAGCGTTACGGACGGTTCTAGACTTTTTTAATAATTATTTGAAGATACAATTATAATTGTAAATAGGTGTCAAAACTGTATGTGCACTGCCTTAAATTCTTGCACAACCTATTTTTAACTCTTAAATGACCAAGGTATTTTTGTAAGGTGAGCCTGGAGGACGGCTGGGATATAAAATGTGCATTATTTACCTTTGCCTAAAAGCCTTTATGAAACCGGGTACAAAACTGCTCAAGTTTGAACTAGCAAACAATTAAGACAATTTAGAGAAAAGCAATTCAGCATAAAATTAGCAGGGTAATTGAACGAGAATGGATTAGCGATAAAAAAGAAACGCAGGACTAACTTGATATCAGTTGTATAAATCAAAGCAAAATTTATGGAACATAAAGGACTTTATATAAACAGTTAAAGAATTAAAAACTGAAGGAAATGTATAAAATAGCTTAGAAAATTGAGTATAATATTTTAATCTATATTTTCAAAATACTAATTATTATACATGAAAGATATTCTTGAACGACAAAGTAGTTATAGTAGATGTTAAAATAGATAAAGGGCGGATCCAGGAAAAAGTCATGGAGGGGTAAATGAGGCTAGGTGGGCGGTAATAACATATTTTTTCAAGGGGTAAATATATCGAAAATTGAAACCACCCCATTAATTAAATTTCCAATTGATCGCCTACGCACTGCATAGTGTATGGCACTTGAAGAAGAAGAGATTTATCACTTTTATTTTTTGATAATAATTTGAGACCACAGGGGTAGCTTGATGTGATCGCTAGTTGAAGTTATGAACGGAGATTCTGGGTTCAACCCCGGACTTGACAGAATTTCTTAACTCAGCCCTCTGGTGAACATCAAGTTGTGGATCGAATTACTTATAACTTTCCTTAACAACTCAACGGAAAACAGGGTACAATAAACATAGAGCTTCAGTGCAAATAAGAGAATTTGTAGCGTCCGCCCTTGAAGGATCTAAGAAAATAATTCCAATTTCAAATTAAATTTATTTTACAATAAATCAAACATACTTAGGAATTTCAGAAGTAATCTCAGTAAATAAAGTAAAATACTTTATCTACTCTTACTGTTAAAATTCTACTTTATGTAATCTTGCGGTTTAAGTGTCAATTGTTCTATTATTTTTAGTCAAACAAACGGCACTTTAACATCTACTATAGAAATAAAATCGAGAATAGTTTATAATAATTTTAACCTACATTAAACTGAAATGAATTATCAAAGAAGTCTGCACTGTTGTAATTCACCCTGGCTTTGTTTTGCGAGGTTTATTTTTAGAATATCACAAAAATTAAATTAATCTGTTTTACTTTCAGGAACATTGCAAAAATTAAATTTCTCAATTTTATTTTTGTGATGTTTGTAATATTCTTAAGTAAAATATGTAATTAAGATGCATTTAGATTTAGACCAAGGCGTAAATATCTCGTAAAAATTTTGTAATTCCAGAGATAAGAATTCCAAAAGTCTCTCCGAATATTTCCAAACAAGAGCAATTCTAATGAATTTCAATGATTTCCAAGGGAATTCCCTTTGTAAAAAAACAAAATATTCGAGATATTTACTCCTTGATTTAGACACTGATCATTTGTTCAAAAACACTTGATAGTGATGAGTCGAATTACAGAGCTTTCAGTTATTCTAAATTTGAAGATTACAAAAATACTTCCATACGTTGCATATTGTCTTAAAGGACATAAAATTTTAAAACTTCTGCATATACTTTGTGATCAGGCCTGCTCTAATGGTGGAATGAGGCAGTAATATATTCACTTGTTCTAATTTAGTTTCTTCTTTGTTCCCACCAAAAGTTTTATAATATAACATTTCTAGTATACATTGGTGTCCGGTTGTAACGAGCATCAATAGTATAGTACAATTTCACTAAAAGAACACCCAAACTGGGAAATCCAAAAAACAAAAGGTTTGATTGCCACAAAATGTTCATTACTCGTTGCTCTATAAGTACTAAAATGTCTCCTGCTGTAGAAGTAGTCAAAACCATACATTTCCAGTTTTTGTCAGATATATCAAAAATCATGTAAGATACAGCAAATTTCTTTCTGTACAAAATTAAAGGCGGTTAAATTTTCGACAAAAATTATCCTATAAATTTTTTTAATAGATTAGAAGATATGGACGAGGACAGTTTTGATAATTTAATGGAGATGCAGACACTCATTGTTGCATCGGAGATTACTAAGGCACAAAAAGGGAACTATGCACCTAACAGTAATCGGTGTTGATACTAATTTACTGATGTTGTTAATCAATCTTGCTTCCTGAAACAAATGAAAATTGTACTATTGACAGTGTATGCCTTTACAGCCTGTGATTCAATTTCGTCAATATACAGGAAAGATAAAACAGCACCTTTTAGCAGCTGCAAGGGAGCACTCAATGAGACTGTACCACCAAGTTTGGCAGCAAAATGTTGCTGGTCATCTGCGCTCCACAACAATCTAGCTAATGCTCTCGAGTTTTTTTTTCTTCTATTTTCTTATATACTATTTGTATGCCCATATGTAATTTTAATTAGGTATACGAAAAATGCTTTTTACATACCAGCCTGTAACTAACAAAGGTTTTTTTTTCGTATAAATTATAATGTCATTGAAAAAATGTTTCATTTTGTACCGGAAAAATTCCTTAAAAATTTCACCCTTCATATCTTCTAATCTGTGGGATTTGCCAAAATCATGCCGAAGACTATTTTTGTAGAACATTTAACGGCTTTTAATTTTGTACAGGGTGGTATTTGCTGTATCTCACATCATTTTCGAGATATTTAACAAAAACTATGGAAATGCATGGTTTTGACTACTTCCTCCCCTTCCCCCACCCAAACCCGACGCTCTTGAGCGGACGACTTTTTAGTACAGTTTTTAACAATCAAACCTTTTGGATTTCGGGGTTCACATCTAATTGTACTGATTTGGTCTGTTATAGCTGGACAGCAGCAGATTTTATTATTAACCTGTGAAATTAGAATTTTTAGTTTCAAGTTAGCTTTTCAATTGAAATAAGTATCAGGAAATGTCTAAAATTTATTCAGAAATATAAAATCCTATGAAATAATAATTTATACCTGCTGGGAGGCCTCAAATATCAAATTTCTTTTACTTACACTTAATGAACAATAACTCATAATTATTATTATTGTCAATCCTGCACTGATAATTATTTAACTATTTAGATTTTTATATTTCGAATAAAAGACAACAGTTTTTCTTGTATTGTAAATTATACACGTAAAGTTTTAGAGATCTCAACTTTATTATGTGACCAAAAAATTTAATTGTTAATTTTATTTTATAATTAATTATGACTTTTTCAGTTTTATTGAAAAAGGTTGAAATTATTACCAAAACATATTAATAAAATTCGTTAACATTTTAAAAATAACCTTTTAATTTAAAACGAACTGATTAGTTTAGTCTTTAGTTGGAACAATTTTTCGAAAATGTTGGTACCTGTCAATTGATGTTCCTTTAATTTATTGCAATATTTATCATTTCGTATTCGTTTGCATATAAATTGTTACAAATATCAATCACGCCAGCAATAAACATTTGTTTGATGTATCTGTGTGATTTTTCTCTATTTTTAATGTAGCAAATAGATGTTTCGGGTAATTATTGCTAAAATACGGCAAACTTATAGTTGAGTAAAATCATTTAATTTAGTTTTAGTATCTGTAGTATCTTTAGTGCATTTTTTCGGTCATTCTTTAATACTCCATGAATCTATAAATCAAGCATCCCCATTTCGCCCTTGAGAAGTTTTAGTTATTATAAAACTTCTTTGATTTTTGATCTCAAAATAGTTTTGATAAAACCGATAATTCATTTACACTTACAATTAATCTCTAAGCGGTTCAATATTTGAGTATAAGTTTGCCTGTTTCATGGTACATTTATTAATTAAGAATACGTCACTAAATTATAATGCAATAATTTAATTTATGCACATTAAATGTTAGAGAGTATATTTTATGGAAAAGAAGCGTTTGTAGTTTTTATATAAAATTTTATTATACTCAGTATTTCTGTGATAAAGAATTAAGGAGTAAATTTTGCATTACAAAAAGAATGCAGAAATGCTGGTAGCTATAATAAACTTTTATTTTATTTTGGCCAATTTGTGAGTCAACAAAAATTTGAATTTATTGT
The DNA here is from genome assembly GCA_958510845.1 of Cantharis nigra. Lineage (NCBI taxonomy): Eukaryota > Metazoa > Arthropoda > Insecta > Coleoptera > Cantharidae > Cantharis > Cantharis nigra. The sequence goes on along the minus strand of OY294030.1, from coordinate 41,889,910 downwards.
GACATAGCAAATGATGAATTTACGACAGGTATGGGATATATATTTTTGATAGTTTCACAATCACTCGGCACTTTGCCCAGGAGTTATTTGACTGTCTGGGAATTCCCCAAACTGCTTATAATCTGCCGCCCTGAACTTCGATTGCATAAATGGTAAATTTTCTTATCTTATATTTAATTTCAAACTACATATATATTTTTGATATCAGTAATCAGAATTTGCAATAAAAATTAAATAATTTAAAAAAAGCATAAATCCAAGATGCACTTCTTCTACATCCTCATAATTATTTTTGCTAATCTAATGCAAAGATGCTAAGAAGTTGTGAAACAGAAACTCTCAAAATTATGTATTCGTCAAATTTTTGCTAATTGTGGGTATGCCAGTAATAACAACCGAGTTGTCCACAAGTTACATATTATAGATACGTACAATTTTGGAACTGCTGATATCAAAACGTTAATAAATATGTACCACTTATCTAAACTAGTACAAATAATTTTTCTAGCGTCATAAATCTGTGATTCATCTAAAACTCACAATTGAATATTAAAACTTTCACATTATTTTTAAGCCTGCACGATAGAAAAATTGACATCATCTTGAACAAATTTTTTACTAAAAAGTTATAGATAATTATTATATAGAAATTTAGCTATGGAGTTTAAAATCGATGGATTTAATTTTTTTTAGCAAATAATAGAATTTATTTGTGAAAATGATTGTAAATTGTATAATTAATGAATAAATATGTACCCTAAAAATTATATTAATTTTTGTAAATGTATAAAGGATTAACGATTGCGTGAATATAAAATTATATATTATCGTTACTTATAGTAAATAGCTTTATAATAAATCAATATTATTTTGTTGTGATTTTGAAAATTTTAAGTTATTTGGTATTTAGTAAATGTAGAAAAGCCTTTGATCAATTTCTTTGCATGTAGTTATTTGCATAAAAGTTCTTTGTTATATGTAAATTATCACAGAGTGGTTCCATTAATTATTTATTCTATTTATCTTTATTGTAAGATGAATAAATAAATTTCTTACAATTGTTTGCATTGTTTAATTTTTTTAAATTGTCAAGTATTTGTTGTATTGTAAAATAATAAAACATACATAATCAAATTCTCATTATTTTATGCTAATGCTTTTAAAATTTTACCTTCTTACCCGTGAGTGCCATGGAGTGACTAGCTACACAATTACTTGCAAAAGAACTCTGACTTTTGTCTTACAAAAATAGAAAAAGGACAATTCACATTATTTTTAGGTTGATGGTGCAAAATTGACCAATCAGAGTTAAAATTCCGTTCCCAAAAAGTTGTGGAATATACAACTATTTGCAATAAAGTCCTGTTTTGAAGGCAAACCAAAAGCAAAATTTTTGAAAATAAAAAACATTCCCGAATCGATCGTGCGTAGTCGTATATGGGGAGCAGATAAAAAGTCTGATTTGGAAAAATTGACCTTTCAACAAATTTTTATCAACATTTAATCGTTTAAAAAAGCAAAAGTTTCTTACTATGGGTATACCGCTTATGGTATTAGTGTTGGGTGGTTCTTTGTATTTAGAACAGTTTTCCAAAATTAAGTAAGTCAAATGCCGGCCATTAAAAATTTTGAGCTTATGTCAAAATATGTCGGACCTATTGAAAATCTCGATTAACTTGAACCATGGACATCTAAGTCCATGACTTGAACAATTCACAGGTATAAATATGGTAGAACACTCAGTGCAGTCAATCGCAAAAAGTTGGAAAAAGAAAGTGGAATTCGGCAGCTTCTTTCACTGTTTCTTACGTATTTTGATCAGAAATTCGAATGGCGCAGTCAGATTTATCGTAAGTATGATATTTTTGATTTTATTTGGCTTTAATCGTAGCACATTTTGGGTCAATTTGCCCTCTATTTGTTTCGCAATTTTACATAGTTTTGATTGATTCCGCCAGGTTCTGAGGGCTGTATCCAGCAGTGGGCATCTAAGTACGTCGATTTAAGTAATAAAAAGGCCACCTAAATTTTTTAAGATTTTTGAAAAAAACGTAAGGTTAACCACTTTGGTGTTTTTTGACCCCAAAAAATGAAAAGTGGAATTCGGCAGCTTCTTTCACGGTTTCTTACGTATTTTGATCAGAAAATTCGAATAACGCATTCAGATTTATCGTAAGTATGATATTTTTGATTTTATTTGGCTTTAAACGTAACACATTCGGGGCCAATTTGTCCTCTATTTGTTTCGCAATTTTACATAGTTTTGATTGATTCCGCCAAGTTCTGAGGGCTGTATCCAGCAGTGGGCATCTAAGTACGTCGAATTAAGTAATAAAAAGGCCAGATAAATTTTTTAAGATTTTTGAAAAAAACGTAAGGTTAACCCCTTTGGTGTTTTTTGACCCCAAAAAATTAAAAGTGGAATTCGGCAGCTTCTTTCACTGTTTCTTACGTATTTTGATCAGAAAATTCGAATGTCGCAGTCAGATTTATAGTAAGTATGTTATTTTTGATTTTATTTGGCTTTAAACGTAAAACATTCGGGGTCAATTTGCCCTCTATTTGTTTCGCAATTTTACATAGTTTTGATTGATTCCGCCAAGTTCTGAGGGCTGTATCCAGCAGTGGGCATCTAAGTACGTCGATTTAAGTAATAAAAAGGCCACCTAAATTTTTTAAGATCTTTGAAAAAAACGTAAGGGTGCGATTTTTAGAACTGTTTCAAAACTTCAGTTACAGCTCAAAATTAATTATAGATCCAACTATGATTTTTTTTAACGGAAAGAGGAGAATTTTCCGAACACTATGATATATTTTTTAATCTGTTTTGATAACGGATTACAATTTTGATTAATTTAATTTGCGATTTTATATTAAAAAAAATACATTAATTACAATTTAAAATATATCATAGTGTAGTTAACATAGTAACCTTTAATATTCTGCATTGAAATAGTTTTAATATCAAGTATTACAAGTGCTGTAACTGAAGTTTTGTTTAAACTATAATTAGAATGATTCAAAAAAAACTGCCTTTTAAAACCAATCAAATTTTTATTTCACTTTTTCCAACCAATGAAAGGCATCCAATTTTAAATCTAGATAATCGCGCCACCTGTTAAAAATGTTTTCGTCCAAATGAAAAATCGCAGCCGTAAGGTTAACCCCTTTGGTGTTTTTTGATCCCAAAAAATGAAAAGTGGAATTCGGCAGCTTCTTTCACTGTTTCTTACGTATTTTGATCAGGTGTGCCGGTATACATACATAATCAAATTCTTATTATTTTATGCTAAATGCTTTTAAAATTTTACCTTCTTACCCGTGAGTTCCATGGAGCGAATAGCTACACAATTACTTTCAAAAGAACTCTGACACTCCTATGTTAGCAATATAAATTTATTGTACCTTGTGAAGACTAGAAAAATAGAAAAAGGACAATAGACTGAAAAAGTGTGACGTCAGAAAATGGCCGGCGACCATATGATGGGTGCACACATTGGTATATTTTCCTTAAGATTTACATGGGCCGCGTTCGATTTGGCACTTTTTTCGCTTATAAGCGCCAACAAACCCTTTTCGCCCGTTCAATTTGGCACTTTTGCGCGCTTTCAAATGCTTATGCTCCGCCCACTTTAAAAGCTTGATTCGCTTTTTCGAGCTTTTTCATTTTAGGTGAGTCGACGAAAGCGTGGCGCTGTGTTGGTATAATTGTAAATGAATTTGAATGGAAATTTGAATTTATTTGCTTTAAAGGTTTTCACATTGCATTACAAAATGCAAACAAGTAAATATTTGCTTTTTAATATAAAAAATGAAAATAAACAATTAATTTATTAAAAATTAAATGTTTCGTTTCTCTAGATCTAGTAAACGTAACGCATTCAATTCCGCCAGGTTCTGAGGGCTGTATCCAGCTGTGGGCATCTAAGTACGTCGATTTAAGTAATAACATGGCCAGCAAAATTTTTTAAGATTTTTGAAAAAAACGTAAGGTTAACCCCTTTGATGTTTCTTGACCCCAAAAAATGAAAAGTGAAATTCGGCAGCTTTTTTCACTATTTCTTACGTATTTCGATGAGAAAATTCGAATGGCGCTGTCAGAGTTATCGTAAGTATGATATTTTTTATTTTATTTGGCTTTAAATGTAACGCATTCGGGGTAAATTTGACCTACATTTGTTTCGCGATTTTACACAGTTTTGATTGATTCCGCCAGGTTCTGAGGGCTGTATCAAGCAGTGGGCATCTAAGTACGTCGATTTAAGTAATAACATAGCCAGCTAAATTTTTTAAGATTTTTGAAAGAAACGTAAGGTTAACCCCTTTTGGTGTTTTTTGACCCCAAAAATTGAAAAGTGCAATTCGGCAGCTTCTTTCACGGTTTCTTACGTATTTTGATCAGAAAATTCAAATAACGCATTCAGATTTAGCGTAAGTATGATATTTTTTATTTTATTTGGCTTTAAATGTAACGCATTCGGGGTCAATTTGCCCTCTATTTGTTTCGCAATTTTACACAGTTTTGATTGATTCCGCCAGGTTCTGAGGGCTGTATCCAGCTGTGGGCATCTAAGTACGTCGATTTAAGTAATAACATGGCCAGCTAAATTTTTTAAGATTTTTGAAAAAAACGTAAGGTTAACCCCTTTGATGTTTCTTGACCCCAAAAAATGAAAAGTGAAATTCGGCAGCTTCTTTCACTGATTCTTACGTATTTTGATCAGAAAATTCGAATGGTTCAGTCAGATTTATCGTAAGTGTGATATTTTTTATTTTATTTGGCTTTAAACGTAACGCATTCGGGGTCAATTTGACATACATTTGTTTCGCGATTTTACACAGTTTTGATTGATTCCGCCAGGTTCTGAGGGCTGTATCCAGCAGTATGCATCTAAGTAAGTCGATTTAAGTAATAACATAGCCAGCTAAATTTTTTAAGATTTTTGAAAGAAACGTAAGGTTAACCCCTTTGGTGTTTTTTGACCCCAAAAAATGAAAAGTGCAATTCGGCAGCTTCTTTCGCTGTTTCTTACGTATTTTGATCAAAAAATTCGAATGGCGCAGTCAGATTTATCGTAAGTATGATATTTTGGATTTTAATTGGCTTTAAATGTAACGCATTCGGGGTAAATTTGACCTACATTTGTTTCGCGATTTTACACAGTTTTGATTGATTCCGCCAGGTTCTGAGGGCTGTATCAAGCAGTGGGCATCTAAGTACGTCGAATTAAGTATTAAAAAAGCCACCTAAATTTTTTAAAATTTTTGAAAAAAGCGTAAGGTTAACCCCTTTGTTGTTTTTTGACCCCAAAAAATGAAAAGTGCAATTCGGCAGCTTCTTTCACTATTTCTTACGTATTTTGATCAGAAAATTAGAATGGCGCAGTCAGATTTATCGTAAGTATGATATTTTTTATTTTATTTGGCTTTAATCGTAACGCATTCGGGGTCAATTTGACATACATTTGTTTCGCGATTTTACACAGTTTTGATTGATTCCGCCAGGTTCTGAGGGCTGTATCCAGCTGTGGGCATCTAAGTACGTCGATTTAAGTAATAACATGGCCAGCTAAATTTTTTAAGATTTTTGAAAGAAACGTAAGGTTAACCCCTTTGGTGTTTTTTGACCCCAAAAAATGAAAAGTGCAATTCGGCAGCTTCTTTCACTATTTCTTACGTATTTTGATCAGAAAATTAGAATGGCGCAGTCAGATTTATCGTAAGTATGATATTTTTTATTTTATTTGGCTTTAAATGTAACGCATTCGGGGTCAATTTGATCTACATTTGTTTCGCAATTTTACACAGTTTTGATTGATTCGGCCAGGTTCTGAGGGCTGTATCCATCAGTAGGCATCTAAGTAAGTCGATTTAAGTAATAACATAGCCAGCTAAATTTTTTAAGATTTTTGAAAGAAACGTAAGGTTAACCCCTTTAGTGTTTTTTGACCCCAAAAATTGAAAAGTGCAATTCGGCAGCTTCTTTCACGGTTTCTTACGTATTTTGATCAGAAAATTCAAATAACGCATTCAGATTTAGCATAAGTATGATATTTTTTATTTTATTTGGCTTTAAATGTAACGCATTCGGGGTCAATTTGACCTACATTTGTTTCGCGATTTCACACAGTTTTGATCTATTCCGCCAGGTTCTGAGGGTTGTATCCAGCAGTAGGCATCTAAGTAAGTCGATTTAAGTAATAACATAGCCAGCTAAATTTTTTAAGATTTTTGAAAGAAACGTAAGGTTAACCCCTTTGTTGTTTTTTGACCCCAAAAAATGAAAAGTGCAATTCGGCAGCTTCTTTCACTATTTCTTACGTATTTTGATCAGAAAACTCGAATGGCGCAATCAGATTTATAGTAAGTATGATATTTTTTATTTTATTTGGCTTTAAATGTAACGCATTCGGGGTCAATTTGACCTACAGTTGTTTCGCGATTTTACACAGTTTTGATTGATCCGGCAGGTTCTGAGGGCTGTATCCAGCAGTGAGCATCTAAGTACGTCGATTTAAGTAACAAAAAGGCCAGCTAAATTTTTTAAGATTTTTGAAAAAAACATAAGGTTAACCCCTTTGGTGTTTATGACCCCAAAAAATGAAAAATGGAATTCGGCAGCTTCTTTCACGGTTTCTTACGTATCTTGATCAGAAAATTCGAATGGCGCAGTCAGATTTATCGTAGGTATGATAGTTTTGATTTCAATTGTCTTTAAACGTAACACATTCGGGGTCAATTTGCCCTCTATTTGTTTCGCGATTTTACACAGTTTTGATTGATTCCGCCAGGTTCTGAGGGCTGTATCCAGCAGTAGGCATCTAAGTACGTCGATTTAAGAAATAACATGGCCAGCTAAATCTTTTAAGATTTTTGAAAAAAACGTAAGATTAACCCCTTTGGTGTTTTTTGACCCCAAAAAATGAAAAGTCCAATTCGGCAGCTTCTTTCACGGTTTCTTACGTATTTTGATCAGAAAACTCGAATGGCGCAATCAGATTTATCGTAAGTATGATATTTTTTATTTTATTTGGCTTTAAATGTAACGCATTCGGGGTCAATTTGACCTACAGTTGTTTCGCGATTTTACACAGTTTTGATTGATCCGGCAGGTTCTGAGGGCTGTATCCAGCAGTGGGCATCTAAGTACGTCGATTTAAGTAACAAAAAGGCCAGCTAAATTTTTTAAGATTTTTGAAAAAAACATAAGGTTAACCCCTTTGGTGTTTATGACCCCAAAAAATGAAAAATGGAATTCGGCAGCTTCTTTCACGGTTTCTTACGTATCTTGATCAGAAAATTCGAATGGCGCAGTCAGATTTATCGTAGGTATGATAATTTTGATGTTAATTGGCTTTAAACGTAACACATTCGGGGTCAATTTGCCCTCTATTTGTTTCGCGATTTTACACAGTTTTGATTGATTCCGCCAGGTTCTGAGGGCTGTATCAAGCAGTGGGCATCTAAGTACGTCGAATTAAGTAAAAACATAGCCAGCTAAATTTTTTAAGATTTTTGAAAGAAACGTAAGGTTAACCCCTTTGGTGTTTTTTGACCCCAAAAAATGAAAAGTGCAATTCGGCAGCTGCTTTCGCTGTTTTTTTACGTATTTTGATCAGAAAATTCGAATGGCGCAGTCAGATTTATCGTAAGTATGATATTTTGGATTTTAATTGGCTTTAAATGTAACGCATTCGGTGTCAATTTGACCTACATTTGTTTAGCGATTTTACACAGTTTTGATTGATTTCGCCAGGTTCTGAGGGCTGTATCAAGCAGTGGGCATCTAAGTACGTCGAATTAAGTAATAAAAAAGCCACCTAAATTTTTTAAGATTTTTGAAAAAAACGTAAGGTTAACCCCTTTGTTGTTTTTTGACCCCAAAAAATGAAAAGTGCAATTCGGCAGCTTCTTTCACTATTTCTTACGTATTTTGATCAGAAAATTAGAATGGCGCAGTCAGATTTATCGTAAGTATGATATTTTTTATTTTATTTGGCTTTAATCGTAACGCATTCGGGGTCAATTTGACCTACATTTGTTTCGCGATTTTACACAGTTTTGATTGATTCCGCCAGGTTCTGAGGGCTGTATCCAGCTGTGGGCATCTAAGTACGTCGATTTAAGTAATAACATGGCCAGCTAAATTTTTTAAGATTTTTGAAAAAAACGTAAGGTTAACCCCTTTGTTGTTTTTTGACCCCAAAAAATGAAAAGCGCAATTCGGCAGCTTCTTTCACTATTTCTTACGTATTTTGATCAGAAAATTAGAATGGCGCAGTCAGATTTATCGTAAGTATCATATTTTTTATTTTATTTGGCTTTAATCGTAACGCATTCGGGGTCAATTTGACCTACAGTTGTTTCGCGATTTTACACAGTTTTGATTGATCCGGCAGGTTCTGAGGGCTGTATCCAGCAGTGGGCATCTAAGTACGTCGATTTAAGTAACAAAAAGGCCAGCTAAATTTTTTAAGATTTTTGAAAAAAACATAAGGTTAACCCCTTTGGTGTTTGTGACCCCAAAAAATGAAAAATGGAATTCGGCAGCTTCTTTCACGGTTTCTTACGTATCTTGATCAGAAAATTCGAATGGCGCAGTCAGATTTATCGTAGGTATGATAATTTTGATGTTAATTGGCTTTAAACGTAACACATTCGGGGTCAATTTGCCCTCTATTTGTTTCGCGATTTTACATAGTATTGATTGATTCCGCCAGGTTCTGAGGACTGTATCCAGCTGTAGGCATCTAAGTACGTCGATTTAAGAAATAACATGGCCAGCTAAATCTTTTAAGATTTTTGAAAAAAACGTAACCCCTTTGGTGTTTTTTGACCCCAAAAAATGAAAAGTGAAATTCGGCAGCTTCTTTCACTGATTCTTACGTATTTTGATCAGAAAATTCGAATGGTTCAGTCAGATTTATCGTAAGTATGATATTTTTTATTTTATTTGGCTTTAATCGTAACGCATTCGGGGTCAATTTGACCTACAGTTGTTTCGCGATTTTACACAGTTTTGATTGATCCGGCAGGTTCTGAGGGCTGTATCCAGCAGTGGGCATCTAAGTACGTCGATTTAAGTAACAAAAAGGCCAGCTAAATTTTTTAAGATTTTTGAAAAAAACATAAGGGGAACCCCTTTGGTGTTTGTGACCCCAAAAAATGAAAAATGGAATTCGGCAGCTTCTTTCACGGTTTCTTACGTATCTTGATCAGAAAATTCGAATGGCGCAGTCAGATTTATCGTAGGTATGATAATTTTGATGTTAATTGGCTTTAAACGTAACGCATTCGGGGTCAATTTGACCTACATTTGTTTCGTAATTTTTCACAGTTTTGATTGATTCCGCCAGGTTCTGAGGGCTGTATCCAGCAGTGGGCATCTAAGTACGTCGATTTAAGTAATAACATGGCCAGCTAACTCTTTTAAGATTTTTGAAAAAAACGTACCCCCTTTGGTGTTTTTTGACCCCAAAAAATGAAAAGTGCTATTCGGCAGCTTCTTTCGCTGTTTCTTACGTATTTTGATCAGAAAATTCGAATGGCGCAGTCAGATTTATCGTAAGTATGATATTTTTTATTTTATTTGGCTTTAATCGTAATGCATTCGGGGTCAATTTGACCTACATTTGTTTCGCGATTTTACACAGTTTTGATTGATTCCGCCAGGTTCTGAGGACTGTATCCAGCTGTGGGCATCTAAGTACGTCGATTTAAGTAATAACATGGCCAGCTAAATTTTTTAAGATTTTTGAAAAAAACGTAAGGTTAACCCCTTTGTTGTTTTTTGAACCCAAAAAATGAAAAGTGAAATTCGGCAGCTTCTTTCACTGATTCTTACGTATTTTGATCAGAAAATTCGAATGGTTCAGTCAGATTTATCGTAAGTATGATATTTTTTATTTTATTTGGCTTTAAACGTAACGCATTCGGGGTCAATTTGACCTACATATGTTTCGTGATTTTTCACAGTTTTGATTGATTCCGCCAGGTTCTGAGGGCTGTATCCAGCAGTGGGCATCTAAGTACGTCGATTTAAGTAATAAAAAGGCCTCTTAAAATTTTTAAGATTTTTGAAAAAAACGTAAGTGTAACCCCTTTGGTGTTTGTTGACCCCAAAAAATGAAAAGTGCAATGCGGCAGCTTTTTTCACTATTTCTTACGTATTTTGATGAGAAAATTCGAATGGCGCTGTCAGATTTATCGTAAGTATGATATTTTTTATTTTATTTGGCTTTAAATGTAACGCATTCGGGGTAAATTTGACCTACATTTGTTTCGCGATTTTACACAGTTTTGATTGATTCCGCCAGGTTCTGAGGGCTGTATCAAGCAGTGGGCATCTAAGTACGTCGAATTACGTAATAAAAAAGCCACCTAAATTTTTTAAGATTTTTGAAAAAAACGTAAGGTTAACCCCTTTGTTGTTTTTTGACCCCAAAAAATGAAAAGTGCTATTTGGCAACTTCTTGCACTGTTTCTTACGTATTTTGATCAGAAAATTCAAATAACGCATTCAGATTTAGCGTAAGTATGATATTTTTGATTTTATTTGGCTTTAAACGTAACGCATTCGGGGTCAATTTGACCTACATTTGTTTCGCGATTTTTCACAGTTTTGATTGATTCCGCCAGGTTCTGAGGGCTGTATCCAGCGGTAGGCATCTAAGTACGTCGAATTAAGTAATATAAAGGCCAGATAATTATTTTAAGATTTTTGAAAAAAACGTAAGGTTAACCCCTTTGTTGTTTTTTGACCCCAAAAAATGAAAAGTGAAATTCGGCAGCTTCTTTCACTGATTCTTACGTATTTTGATCAGAAAATTCGAATGGTTCAGTCAGATTTATCGTAAGTATGATATTTTTTATTTTATTTGGCTTTAAACGTAACGCATTCGGGGTCAATTTGACCTACATTTGTTTCGTGATTTTTCACAGTTTTGATTGATTCCGCCAGGTTCTGAGGGCTGTATCCAGCAGTGGGCATCTAAGTAAGTCGATTTAAGTAATAACATGGCCAGCTAAATTTTTTAAGATTTTTGAAAGAAACGTAAGGTTAACCCCTTTGGTGTTTTTTGACCCCAAAAAATGAAAAGTGCAATTCGGCAGCTTCTTTCACGGTTTCTTACGTATTTTGATCAGAAAATTCGAATGGCGCAGTCAGATTTATCATAAGTATAATTTTTTTTATTTTATTTGGCTTTAAATGTAACGCATTCGGGGTCAATTTGACCTACATTTGTTTCGCAATTTTACACAGTTTTGATTGATTCGGCCAGGTTCTCAGGGCTGTATCCATCAGTAGGCATCTAAGTAAGTCGATTTAAGTAATAACATAGCCAGCTAAATTTTTTAAGATTTTTGAAAGAAACGTAAGGTTAACCCCTTTGGTGTTTTTTGACCCCAAAAATTGAAAAGTGCAATTCGGCAGCTTTTTTCACGGTTTCTTACGTATTTTGATCAGAAAATTCAAATAACACATTCAGATTTAGCGTAAGTATGATATTTTTTATTTTGTTTGGCTTTAAATGTAACGCATTCGGGGTCAATTTGACCTACATTTGTTTCGCAATTTTACACAGTTTTGATTGATTCGGCCAGGTTCTGAGGGCTGTATCCATCAGTAGGCATCTAAGTAAGTCGATTTAAGTAATAACATAGCCAGCTAAATTTTTTAAGATTTTTGAAAGAAACGTAAGGTTAACCCCTTTGGTGTTTTTTGACCCCAAAAAATGAAAAGTGCAATTCGGCAGCTTCTTTCGCTGTTTCTTACGTATTTTGATCAGAAAATTCGAATGGCGCAGTCAGATTTATCGTAAGTATGATATTTTGGATTTTAATTGGCTTTAAATGTAACGCATTCGGGGTCAATTTGACCTACATAGGTTTCGCGATTTTACACAGTTTTGATTGATTCCGCCAGGTTCTGAGGGCTGTATCCAGCAGAAGGCATCTAAGTAAGTCGATTTAAGTAATAACATGGCCAGCTAAATTTTTTAAGATTTTTGAAAGAAACGTAAGGTTAACCCCTTTGGTGTTTTTTGACCCCAAAAAATGAAAAGTGCAATTCGGCAGCTTCTTTCACGGTTTCTTACGTATTTTGATCAGAAAATTCGAATAGCGCAGTCAGATTTATCGTAAGTATGATATTTTTCATTTTATTTGGCCTTAAAAGTAACGCATTCGGGGTCAATTTGACCTACATTTGTTTCGCGATTTTACACAGTTTTGATTGATTCTGGCAGGTTCTGAGGGCTATATCCAGCAGTGGGCATCTAAGTACGTCGATTTATTTAATATAAAGGCCACCTAAATTTTTTAAGATTTTTGACCCCAAAAAATGAAAAGTGGAATTCGGCAGCTTCTTTCACTGTTTCTTACGTATTTTGATCAGGTGTGCCGGTATACATACATAATCAAATTCTTATTATTTTATGCTAAATGCTTTTAAAATTTTACCTTCTTACCCGTGAGTTCCATGGAGCGAATAGCTACACAATTACTTGCAAAAGAACTCTGACACTCCTATGTTAGCAATGTAAATTTATTGTACCTTGTGAAGACTAGAAAAATAGAAAAAGGACAATAGACTGAAAAAGTGTGACGTCAGAAAATGGCCGGCGACCATATGATGGGTGCACACATTGGTATATTTTCCTGTCAATTTTTGAGGTTATTGATATGGAATTTTAGCGGTGTTTCTAGGTGAATTTAGTGCAATACAAGTCTTGGCAATTTAACCCAGAAACACCTCTGAAGGTGTTAATTAATGTATGACTAACAATTTCCATGTAAATCGGGCAATAAACCTAAATAAACTATTGTGTTCACCCATCATATGGTCGCCGGCCATTTTGTGTCGTCAGCACTTGGCCAGTCTATTCACATTATTTTTAGGTTGGTACAAAATTGACCAATCAGAGTTAAAATACCGTTCCCAAAAAGTTGTGGAATATACAACTATTTGCAATAAAGTCCTGATTTGAAAGCAAACCAAAAGCAAAATTTTTTAAAATAAAAAACATTCCCGAATCGATCGTGCGTATTCGTATATGGAGCAGATAAAGTCTAATTTGGAAAAATGGAACATTTCAACAAATTTTTATCAACATTTAATCATTTAAAAAAGCAAAAGTTTCTTACTATGGGTATACCGCTTATGGTATTAGTGTTGGGTGGTTCTTTGTATTTAGAACAGTTTTCCAAAATTAGGTAAGTTTAATGCCGGCTATTTAAAATTTTGAGGTTATGTTTACCATTTGTCAAAATATGTCTGAATTTTTGAAAATCTCGATTAACTTAAACAATTTACAGGTATAAATATGGTAGAACAGTCAGTGCAGTAAATCGCGAAAAGTTGGAAAAAGAAGGCTTTGAAGTAAAACCTGACACAGAAACCACCTTGGAGTCACAGTATGAGAAAATGAAAGACCTTGATCTTGGAAATTGGGAACAAAAACGTATTCAGAGACCGTGGGACGAGAACATTAATTGACGAGTATAATCAGAATGTCTTCAGATATTTCACTGTTCAATTCCGACAACGAAGTTACCAATAAGTTAAGCGACTGTGATATTATCGACGAAACTCCACAGAAAATCTGTAAAAAACGTATTAACAATCGACGCAAAAATAAGAAAGACTCCAGTAAAAGTGTAAAAATTCCTTTATTTAATTTAGATGATCGTAAACAAAGTAGTCTACTTATCAAGTCAGAATATGAGGTTGTAAGGAATTCGAATACTGCAATAATAAAGATTCCGTTTGGAAATTTAAATGGCAAGTATAAAAATCCACACGTTTTTTACGATATTAAGGATTTGTCACGGTTTAACGATCATTACACACCTTCAAATGTCAATATGAAACTGTTTGGTTTGTATCGTCAAAGAAATATGTGTAGTCACCATTTGTTAGAATTTAAAAAAACCAGTTTAAAAGTTAATCCACTAAAAATACTATTAAATTTCGATTTAGTGAATTATTTTCCTGTTTGTGATCAAAGTATTGAAGTGTATGGATTTTTGAGGCATCAAAATGTTGGTGACAAAACTCGAATGGTGTTTGTTGTTAAGTTTTGGAAAAATATCAATCGGGAGTTTAAGAGTTACTTAAATACTTTAAGAAATCAAAAACAGTTGGTTCCAAGTTGTTACACGGCTGTGGTAAATAATTCTAATAACTTCAACTTAACCGAAGTTGGAAAATGCATTGAAGAAAGCCGGGTCGATTTTTTGTTTGAAGAAATAGATGAGGTTTTCTTATACAAAAATGTCGAATACATTGAACATATTGCTAGGGAATTTGAACAGATGATGAATATAAATGAAGATATTTTTAAGTAGTTAAATTGTAAAAGTAATTAGGATATTTTTTTTAATTGTTCACTCCAATAAAAAGCTATCCTGTGTAAAAAAAAATAAATTTATTAAAGCAATACAATTATTCAATTTTAGAAAACAAAGTATTACTGTTTTCGAATTAAAAATCAGTTTAATTTGAATGTTGCTATTATGGTTAATATAAATTGCAACGATGAAATATTCTAAAATATTTATTTGCTATTTACAATAGTAAAACATAACATGCACAATTTTTGCAGTCAATAATTAAAATTTAACCAAATAAAAATTACAAGTTACATAATAATTCTATAGCATCGTTTAATACTTATAACTTTAGCAGCTCATTATGTACAGCAGATAGTACTTATATACTACAATTTTCACAAAAATGTCTCATTTTCTCAACATCCACAGCAATTTTGACTGACTATTGAATAACAATAATTGCTACGCTAACAATAAGTTACACTTTCTTATTTTCTTCTTCATCGTCGTCCCAATCATCTATTAATTTATTAACATTAGTACCACTTTTACTATCCGATTGTTGTGAGTCTGTATCCTCCCAATCATCCAAAATAACTTTAGCAGATTCGTTTGTTTTTTCTGTTTGAGATGTCTCTTTGATTTCTTTAATAATATCTTCACTTTCAAGTTCGACCGGAACTTCAGATTCCACGGGCGAATTTTTAGTTGATGAATTTGAAGCTTCATCTTGCTCTTCTGTAGAGGCACTAGTTGGATTATTGTTATTTCGTATTATTACAGATTTGTAATCTTTTTCTGGAAATTCAGAACTATCTGTTGAAATTTCAACAGTAACAGGTTCTTTCTCATCAGAATTTGTTTCCTTTTCTTCACTGTTCATTTCCATCACTTGAATTTCTATAGATTTTTTAAGTGTACTTTTATAATCTATTTCTTGCAATTGTTCCGGACTTTCTTCGACACTTTTGGTTGTAGCCTCTTCTTCAACTTCTTCAGGTTTCTCGCTTTGTTCTTCTGTGTTACTTATATCCTGTTCCATTGGTGCACACTCCTGCTCTACATTAGTTTCTTTACTGACATCTTCTTCCATTGGTTCGCTACGTTCTTCCACACTACATACATTTTCAGTCGATTCGCATTTGTCTTCTAAACTTACTTCCATTGGTTCACTTAGTTCTTCAACAGATTCTTTTGTTTTTTCTGGAGAGACTTCACTGATAGTCGAAACAGTTTCCTATAAATAAAACATTACAACAACAAATAACAAAATGCTTTGTAATACTACCTGAGAAATGTCTTGCGAACTATCTTGAAATGTACCAGAATCATTTTGTGATGAATCTTCACCATTTGTGCTTGATTCTTCGGTAACTTCATCGGATTTTTGCTCAACGTTTTCTTCAACTTGTTGGACGTTTTCTTCAGCTTGTTGGACATTTTCTTCAGCTTGTTCGATATTTTCTTCAGCTTGTTCGACGTTTTCTTCAGCTTGTTCGACGTTTTCTTCAGCTTGTTCGACGTTTTCTTCAATGGAAGAATTATCTTGTGTAAGTACGGGATTTTCTTCGTTAGGTATGTTTTCATTATTGGGTATGGAAATTGAGTCAGAATCAACTTCTTCAACTAACGCAGGTTTAATAGCTTGCACCAAATTTAATCTATTCTTCATATCCGGATGTTGGTTAATTTCTCTCTGTATCATTTCGATGGATTCGATATGCGAACTGTCTTGACTGTCAGTGGTGGTAGTTAAAAAGTGAGAATTATTTGATGTAACCACAGTATTGCCATTACGTAACTCGATTAAACCAGCCTGTGATGTCAGCATTAAATTTCCTTGAGAAGTTATAAATTGATTTTCTTGACCATCAATTGGATGAGAATATAAGACCACAATGTTGGAATTTTCGTTGTTGATCAATTCATTGTTAGTCTCATCTCCATAGTCGTGGTCTGTCAAAACCATCACCAATTCATCTGTCGACCCAATATTTGCACCGTGAAGCATGGATTGTGTTAGAACGTTTGAATGCTAAAATGGTCAAACGATTCATTAGTAAATAATGCAAACGAAGGGGTGAATATCTCGAAAATTTTGTATCTACCCTGCACTGTGAAAAACGGTTTGTAGCTTCTGCAACTAATTGTCTGCTGCTATAACAAAGTTTGTCAACAAAAGAAATTTTATTTCTATTCAGAATGAGAAAGTTTGTTAAATCAACAAATTTTTTTTCTAAATAGAAACAACTTTTTAAGGCAGCAGAAAATTTAGAAAAAAGCTCGATTAGAACGACAAATCCTTTTTCAGTGTGGCTGTCCTGATGTTTTTAAACTGACCTTATCTGTTATTTGTCCACCACTGACGCACACGAATAGATAAACGAGAAATATTTTAATAAAAAATCATAAAGAAGTAGCATGTAACCTAAGAGCCCCACAATCGAGGAATCTTCGAAGTGCGTAGGTCTCCGACTGCAGGTATGGGATAAAAACATTCACAGGAGCCGCCCTAACTAGAAAATCATGGTAGCGAAATCTCGTTAATCTATTCATGCATGTCAGTGGTAGATAGATAATAGATAAGATCCCCAAAAATTAGCTAAACAAGAGGATAGCCATAGGCCGGCCGGCAAAACCTGTTTAATTAAAAAAAATCTGTCTCACCTGTTGTGTTGTAGTGTATGATTGTTCATCTTGTATTTCTGGTAGTATGTATTCCGGTTCGCCACTGGTGATACCTTCTTGACTATCCGTGTGTAAAATATATTGTTGGTTCTCATCTAATACTACAACATCGACTAAACTCAAACTAGTGGCAATACCACTGGCAACGTTACTTAGAGATTCTGATTCCGAACTGGGCTCTAAAGTCAAAGTATTGGAACCTTCCTCGTGTACATCCACATTTGATGGTAATTTAACGTCTTGTAAAATTTTAACCTTTTCGCGTTTATCGGCAGGCGCATATTGTATATCATGTTTAATTAAATGTTGCTCATTTTCGATCAATTCCATTTGATCTTCCTCCATTTCGTCCAAACTAACTATACCGTCACGACGTGCGTCTTCACGATGTTGTTGTCTAATGTGGACAAATAAGTTTGATCCTGCTGGGAATCGCTTCGAACAATATTGGCAATCATAAGTTGATCTGATCGATTTACCATTGTGACCGGTAATTTGTAAATGCGATGTTAACATTTGGTCATTGCAGAAGGTAATTTGACATTCTGGGCATTGCGATTCAAATTTGGTATGATTCATTTGATGCCTAGTTAAAAGAAAATCGCTAAATGCAATGAAAGGACATTTAGGACACTTTGGGAATTTATACGTAGGCGGCGGCTTAATACAATGCCTGGTGTATTGATGATACAGAAGCATACTATATTTAGTGCTTTTGTGTCCGCAATACTTACACATACGTGAATCAAATCTTTCGTTATGCAAGTCCGTCATATGTTTACGATACAAATAGTACAAAACAAATTCTACAGGCTCCTCGGGTGTGCTACATCGTAAACACTTCCAAGGTCCCTCGTCCTCGCCTTTGTCTTCGATAAATGCAGTTTTACTAAGCTTCACTGAATCCGGTTTCGACGTCTTCTTAAATGCATTTTTCCTAACTTCGTCTATAGATACAGGGTCGTTATTGCTCTTTGCTAAAATTTTCAATCTTATACTTTTATTCTTCCTGACTAAATTTGGATACTTCTTCAGTACTTCAGATATTAACTTTTTGTGATCCATATCTGAATTTGATTTGCCCATGGCTGTCACGTTAATTTTTGGTTCTTTCGCTTGGTTTTCTTTTTCGTGCGTATTAAAACGTACCCTCTTGGCGTTCGCATCGTCGAACTTAGTTTTACGTTTTAAAGTACCTCCTATGGAGTTATCACAATCGTTGTCGATGTCGGTATCGTCATCTTCGTTCATGTTAATCGACGACCTGATTCTCTGTTCTTTTACGTAGTCCCTGACATCGTTAAAATCGATATCTAAGTTGCCGTAATTCCTCGAAGACCTTTGATGATTAACGTCGGGGGAATCGCGAATGCGATCAAACGATGTACTAGCCCTCGGCTCCTCGTCTTGAGTGGTTAATGGCTTACTGGTGTAAGAGATTTCGTTAAAACTCGAATCAAATAAATTGAATGGAGACAATTCGTCTTCCGGCCACTCAAAGCGAGTGGGTTTAGGTGTGTTGTCCACTCCTACAAGTGGATCCACGTTCACAGACCTTTTTTGTTCTTGATAATAATGAGGAATTATGGTGTGTGGTACAGGTACGGGTGCACTTTTCCTTTTCCATACAGGCAACTTGCGGCCAGGTAACGGTGCAGGCAAATCAGAATCAAGATTTTTGTTTTGCATTCGTTTGCTGGCAGAAAGCCATGTGCTAG
Source organism: Cantharis nigra (assembly GCA_958510845.1). Taxonomy (NCBI): domain Eukaryota; kingdom Metazoa; phylum Arthropoda; class Insecta; order Coleoptera; family Cantharidae; genus Cantharis; species Cantharis nigra. Next base: position 41,871,170 of record OY294030.1, on the reverse strand, counting down.
TATTCTTTTTAGTTGCCTTATTAGAAAAAGTGGTAGGTACCTTTTGTGCATCTAATAGTTTGGTTAAAACTGTAATATTCATAAGGGAAGCGGTTTCATGTAGTTTTTCGAATATCGAAGTATGAAATTCCAACATTCCCGTATACATAAAATTAATTATCGGTAGTACGACGTCCGCCTGTAAATCGGACGGCATCATCAAGACATCGTCGATTTTGTCGCATGTCTGCTCCAACTCTTGAAAGTATTCGGTACAAGCATTTAAAACCAATCGATGTACTTTCAATTGGTAGTTGGTACCAAATTGTAAGGTTAAATCGCAGTAGTCGGTGTTGTTAAAAAATGTTTGTAATCTTTGTAGAAAGAAGACACCCCAATTATCAACCCTTACTTGTTTACTTCCTTCGTTAGTTTCTCTTCGTGTGAGTACATGGGAACCCATTGTGCTCGCTAGTTTACGTTAACCTAACAATAAAATTTATGATAAAGGTTTTCATTTTAAATTTCGAGAGGCGAAATCGCCGGAAAAGATTACGGGAGTGAAAAAATTAAAATAAAAAAAAGAAAAACTAGTAGCAAAACAAAGCCAAGCCGTACATAAATGGAGGACAAACAATCGTAATTTCAGATTGAAATTTCCCAAGCAAATCCTTAGGGGCAAATAATTGGATATTTATTTCAAACCGCCGACCGTTCGTTTTACCGGATTAATATTGATAATTCAAATTTTACTTACTTTTTAGTAACATTAAATTAATTTTAGCTCCATCTCTCCTGACGTACAAACATATTGAACATTTTACAACTACTTTATCTTGGACGGTGGCGTACCCTACAGGCGCGTAATTTAAAGTTTATGGATTTATCGAAAAGTTATAGAAATTGGAGCAATTCGATAAATAACAACTACTCATTATTTAATTCGTGTTTTTATTTTCTTCTGTTGAATACCACACAGAAACATTCAAAATTGTTCGTTTTTAGACGACGAAAATTTTGTGCAATCTACATTTTAAAAGTGGAATTGTTCCAAGTTGTACATCGATAATTTAGTATGGAAGCCAAACGGGCAGGCAACCTATACAGAACTAGGCGTTGTCGCTCGTTATTTTCGCCTGCCGTGATAAAAACGTAACGAAATTCTTGAAATAAGTTATAGATGGCGCAAACGTTAAGAAACTCGGGTTTTTTTGTATAAATTTGAATTTCATTTTTTAAATATTTTTAAAAGTATTAATCGGTTTTGTTTTAATTAAAAATTATTATTATAAATTGATTAAAACAAATAACTGATTTTACACTAAAAGTTAGAACTAAGTCTGCATTGGCCATTTTTTAATATTTTATTATGAATTTCAGATTAAACTGTAGGAAAAATAATATTTAAAAAAAACTAAACCAAACCGCCAACGTACAATTAGTCTTCCGGCATTAAAGTATTGCTTTAATGTCGTCTGAAATCGACGTATTTCCAAATTTCCATGCCTAGTGCTCGAAACGTTTTACAATCCAGCAAAAATGAATGGAAAAAATTGAAAGTCATCTTCAATTTTCTCAATAATTTTTACTTATGTTTATGTGCATTACTAAACAGCCGTTGATTTTTGACTTCCCTCGACAGGCAATGGCAAACCATCGAGGTATCTACCAAAAAAGAAGTGGTATGTAGAGCGAAGGACTCATGAGAGAGAAAATAAATCATATTTTTGGAACATTTTAATATCTTAACTAAAGTATAAAACAGAATTATTGATAATTATAATGGTATAATATTAAACTCAGGGTATATTTTATTTTATTTTAACATTTCCAATAATTTCCTTACAACATTTATATGTCGATTAATTCCAGCGACTTGCAATAACGTATTTCCTTGTAAATTACGAGCATTTGTAAAAGCTATAAATTGATCAGGTTTAATTTCTTTTAACTTCTCCAAAATTTTTGAATTGCCACTTTTTGCACCTTCAAACAATTCTTCAAGTAATTTCAGCAAATTACTAATGTTTTGCTCCTTAGAAAGATCAAGTGGTGTTTTACGATCCTTATTTGTGATATTATAAATAGCACCTCGCTTCAATAACATCTTGGTAATAGCCAAACAACCTTTACTACATGCAACGTGAAGAGCTGTAGCACCAGAAGCAGTAGTTTTGGCATTGAGCAGGTCGTTCAATTTATCACAACTTACATGTTGTAATAAAACCTGGACTATTTCTTTGTACCCTTTCGAAGTTGCGATGTGTAACGGTGTATTACCTTTATTGGTAATTTGGATAACATCTGCTCCATTATTTAGTAAGATGTTCACGACATCAATGTGTCCATAGCTAACAGCATAGTGCAATGGTGCCCTTCCATCAATGTCCTGATCGTTGACATCAGCTTCATCTTGCAATAAACGCTGAATAGTTTGTACATCACCGTTACTGGCAGCAATGTTAATTTCATTTTGTAGATTCTGGAGAATTTCCGATATTCCGCAGCCTTGAATATTAAACCTGAAATTTAGACTTTTCAACTTACTTAAAATATCCAAAACATTGGGATGAGTTGGACCCAAAGCAGCTTTCATTTGATCAAAACATTTTCTGTAGGCTTTAAGAGCACCAATCAATTTCCCCTGAGCAAAAAGTACAGTTCCCATGTTGTATTGACTATTCAAAGTATCAGGATGATTTGGTCACAAAACGCTTCTCTGTATATTTAAAATTTCTTCATGAGCTGCCAAGGCTTCAAAAAATTTATTTTGATTGAAGAGTAGCCCAGCAATGTTATGTAATGTTCTCATAGTATCGGCATGAATAATACCTAAAACAACCTTCTTCTTCTCCAAAACCTTTTGATAAATGTTTAACGCCTCTTCATAATTGCCCTGGCTGGCAAGTACCATCGCTATATTATTTTGGGCACGCACAGCTGATGGGTGGTTTGCACCTAACGTTTTTTTGTATATTTCATAAACTGCTCTATTGATATGTAACGCTTCTTCATATCTTCCCAGTCTTTCCAATACTAATGCCATGTGGAAGTGAGTATCTATAGTATCTGAATGATTTGGTCCTAGTATTCCACTTTGCTTCTGATAAACTTCTTGATAAATATTAAAAGCTTCTTCGTTTCGTTCTAGTCTATGCAACACTAAAGCGATATTCCCTCTGGTAATTAAAGTGTCTTTTCCATCCAAACCCAGCATCTTTTTTTGTTTCTTGAAAATTTCTTTATAGGTACTTAAAGCTTCTGGGTAAGACCCTTGACTGTATAACACTTGAGCTATATATGCTTGAATATCTAAAGTGGCAGGATTATCTGATCCAAGCAATTCTTTTCTTTTTTCAAATACCTCTTTGAAATTATATAAGGCCCGTTGGTAATTGCCTTCATTGAAAAGTACCGATGCTAAATGAATTTGAGCGTACACATTACCTTGGGATACCTCTTTCAACTGTTCGATTTTGGAAAAGTTACTCAGGATTGCTGCAGATATTAGGGTTTTGTTTTCTCTGTTACGAGCACCCATTATTGCTTTTACTGCATCGGCATCTTTTATGTTGTTCAGGTCATGGATAACTTGAGAATTATTATTTCTAATATTTTGGAACGACTTATTCAATACTTGAAATAAGTTAGATATATCTCTATTTTTTGTAAAATCTAATGGTGTTTTACCTCCATCGGAGAGAGCATTGTAAATTGCGTTATTACATAATAGAGCTTTTACAATTTTTAAGTGAGAAAACTTAGCGGCATAATGTAGAGGTGTCCATCCCTTGTTACAAACTACGTTAGGATCAGCTTTATTTTTTAGTAAGGTATTGGCAACTCCTTCGTAGCCTTTCCATACGGCATAATGTAATGGAGTTTCACCATCCACATTTTTGACATTAACAACCGCTCCTGCTTGAATGTAATTCTGAACATCTGAGAAACTATTGCGTTTTACTGCTTCAAACAATTTCTCCGTCAACTCTAATTGATTGATGACGTTTTTGTCCTTGGCCACTTGTAAAGGTCTTCTGTTACAATTGTCAATTACATTATAAAATGCACCATTTCTTAATAAAACGTGAAGAACTTCTTTATGATGGAAAGTAGCTGCCATGTGTATTGGAGTTGAGCCATTGGCATCCTTAGCATTAATATCAGAACCTTGCGATATCAAATAATTAACAATTTCCAAATGTCCTTTCAATGCGGCATAGTGTAGTAATGTTTGATCAGCTGCACCACGATCCTTAACGCTCAACCCCTTGCTAAGGAAAAACTCAACAGTATCTTTATAACCTTCTCTTGCTGCAATGTGGATCGGCTTCGAACCAAAAGCATTTCTAGCATTAACATCGCAGCCTGAATCTACCAGATATTTTACCATTTCCAAGTTATTTTCTTGTGAAGCAATATGTAATATCGTCCAATCATCGTCGATACCTTCTTCCTTGTGCTGTAGTAATAATTTGACCACTTCTAAATGACCGTACGATACTGCCATTTCCAGGGGAGTTCTATTTTGATCATCTTTCACATTAATCTTTACTGAATTGTCAAGCAAAACTTTTACAACATTAACATGACCTTGTGCTGCCGCCATAAGTAATACCGTATAGTCTTCACTAGATTTAACGTTGACATTAGATCCGGCTGCTATTAAAATATCAACAATTTCTTCATAACCCTCTCGTGCTGCATAACATAATGGGGTTTCATTGTGAATATCTGTAGCATCAACATCGGCTCCTTCTTTTATCAGAGCCCTAACTATCTTCTTATGACCTTGTTTAGCTGCTACATGTAAACAATTTTTGGAATTAATACACTCTTTAGCTTCGCCTTTTAGTAAGATTTCTACAATATTTGTGTATCCAGCATAAACTGCCATTACCAAAGCTTGTCCGTCGTTTACATTAACATTAGCACCATTTGCAATAAGAACTTCAACAATTTCTTTTTGATTGCATTTAATAGCAGACAGTAATATTGTCATGTTTTTACAGTTGCCATTAACATTCGCTCCATTTCTTACCAAAATTTTAACAATTTCTTTATGACCTGCTTCCACGGCCATATGTAATGGTGTGCCGCCTTCTACATCTCTAGGATCGATTTCAGCTTTATATTCTATTAAAAGGCTAACAACATCTTTGTGGCCTCCTATAACAGCTGCATGTAACGGCGTCAAATTGCGATCCGCTCTAGAATTGACTTCAGCGTTGTTTCTTACTAGATAACCAATAGCATCCCGATGACCTTTCAAAACAGCTATATGCAATGGTGTCATACCAGCACTGTTTTTAATATTAATGTCAACTTTATTTTGTAAGATAAGATCGATGATATCTTTGCTACCGTTTACGGCAGCTGCATGTAATGGAGTGCCACCTTTAATATCTTTAGCATCAAGTCGAGCTTTATTTTTGATGAGGAGATCCACAACATCCTTGTGGCCTTTGTGCGCCGCCATATGTATTGGTGTCCAATTGTTAATCCCTTTGGCATTAATGTCGGCTTTATGATGTATTAAATTTTCCGCAACTATTTTATGACCCCTATCTGTTGCGATGTGTAATGCTGTAAGCCCAATTATATCTCTAGCGTGAATTTCCGCACAGTGCTCGAGAAGAACAGCAATTATCTCCAAATTGCCATTTAGCGCTGCCAAATGTAGTGGAGTACTGCCATCAAAAGCGGCAACATTTGCATTGGCTTTATTTTTCAACAGAATCTTAACAATTCTTTCTTGCCCATTTACTGCAGCATGATGTAGAGGTGTGGCATTGCGAGTTTTGTTAACCGCATCAACATTAGCTCCATGCTTCAATAAAATATTAACTATCTTTTCGTTATTGTTCTCCACTGCATAATATAATGGCGAACAACCGTTTACAACTCGAGCGTTAACATCGGCTCCTTTTCGAATTAAAGCTTCCAGTATTTCCAAATAACCGTTGTACGCAGCCGCATGCAACGGTTTCCAATTTCTATCATCTCCAGCGTTAACATTTGCATTGTTTTGAAGTAAGAAGTTAACTATTTCGAGATGACCACTCTCTGCCGCTGCATGCAATGGGGTAAATCCACCCACAGCTTCGTCGATATCTACGTTTACGTTTTGTTTCAATAGAATTTTAGCAACGTCAATATGATTATTCTTAATCGCGTAATATACAGGTGACAAACCACCCATATCTTGGGTAACAGTTTTAGCTTTATTTCTTAGTAAAACTTCAACAATATTAATGTGTCCATTTTGAGCAGCAATATGTAGTGGCGTCTTTCCAGTATTATTTAGATCATCAACACTAAATTGTGTTTCTTTTACAAAAAACTCGACGATATTTGCTCTTCCCTGTGCTGCAGCTGTATGTAGAGGGTTTTGACCATCGACATCCTTAATATCGACGCTTACATTTTGATCAAGAATAAATTTTACAACTTCAAGACTAGGACCTTTAGCAGCAAAATGTAACGTGGTCAAAGAATTAATACTTCTACCATGAATATCTCCTCCCCTCTTTAGACAATCTTTCAAACCTTCTAGATTTCCTTCTTCCAAAGCAATAAACATCTTTTCCTGATTGATAATGGTAGCCATGCCTCGATCATAATTGGCTCTTAATTTGAACGGATCGTCAGGTACGAACTTGCCTATCTTTTTCTTACTGCCCATTAAATCTTCTTCTGCAAGCATTTTGGCGTTTAAAATAACTGCTATTGAAGGATCGGAAAATAATACATCGACTAATCCATTACAGTGTGCTAAATAATTTCGTAAACATATTCCAATTAATAATGGAGTACTATCATCCAAAAACAGTAGGTTATTTTCCAGGTACTGCTTTGAGGAACCTAAAATTGACATGATATCCAAAACAAGCATTTCTATTAAAGATTGTAATTTTTTATCATTCCTATAATAAGATAATTTTTCTATTGATGAACCACCGAACGACTTATTGCTCAAAATACTTTTCAGTTCAGACAATTTGGGTGCAAGCTGGTTATTATGTTTTTCTAAAGTTTCGCTCCTTTGTTTGGGCACACAAATTTTTTGTTCTTTTTCGTTCAACTGTTCTCTCAATTCTTCAATCCATTTTATGTTGCCTGTGCCGAATTCGGTAATATAAAAAATATTGTACATTAAACTCTTGACTATATCAAACTTGTCATCTTGCATTCTTAGTTGAACACTGTCAAAAATTTTTCTAGATAAATCCGCAATTATTTTAAGACTATGAGGTTTTACTTTCGGAGGAATTTTCTCCAATATTAGATTAGAACGGAATTTCATTCCTCTAATAACGTTGGAAGAAATCTTATTATTATTGATACCTTGGCATAAAGCCTTCAGTGTTCCAAATCCAGTAACATAATCATCAGTAATGATTTCTGATGAAATTCCTTCACCTTCACAATTGATAATTCTATAAATTTCATCAAACATCTCCGCTTCATAATGCGTCTGATCAGTTATTTTAAGACTTAATTCTGTAATGATTTTTTTAATTTTCTCGTGTTCCAGCATTTTGAAATTTACCGAAGTCATTTTTTCCAAGCGAGCACTATCGAGTACTTCTGCAACTTCTTTTATTTCATCCAAATTTTTACTGTTAATAATTTTTGTCAAAAGTTCTCTGATTGTTTTCATTTTATTGTCGTTCAGGATATCAGCAATCACATCACCGACCTTTTTAATATCATTTTGAACATTAACAAAAAAGTTTGTATTTCCATTCTTCTCAATTTCAATTCTCTTCGAGAGGGAATCATAATGGGATAGAGAATCACGTAAATCCATAATAATTTTTCTGGCGTTCATTTGCAACGACAGCAGAAGAAGCTCACTTGTAGTTTTAGACAACTTAGGAGACTCGAGAGTGTTTTTGAAATGTTCTCCGATAATCTGCAACGCCCTTGTAATAATCAACTGCCCTTCTCTTTCTTTAGGATCGGTCGATAAAGCCAACTTTATATACCCATTTATTTTTTCTAAAGAGCAGATATCCCTCATTTGACGATAATCCTTGTATAATTCTTCAAATTGAGGATAACTGCTAATTGTATTTGCAATGACTTTTTCACGTTGGAGCCTGGGGAGCTTAACCAGTTTACCAATATCCATACCTAAAATATATCAATTATTTACTTCTGAAAATAAATATTAAAATAACAAGTTAAGTAAATATTAAGACAAGTTAGGTTTATACAGCGGATAAGATTAAATTAATGGATATTGCCATTTCGCAACAACTTGAAATTGAAAACTAAAATTCCCAAAATAGTGGATTATGAAAAGTACTACAGATTTTTATATTTTATAATAGTTATTCCTACCTTTTATGATATCCATTTCGTCCTGAAGTTTCTTTGCAAAATATTCCAAGTGGTTTAGTATTTTACTTTTATTCATTGTAGCTCGAAAAAACACATTAATTTCTTCTCGTTTTGTATGAGAAGAAATAAAAGCGACTAAGCAAAACTCAATTTCTTCCCAAGGTATTCTGTCGTAGGTTGATTTCAACTGTCGCTTTACTATGTGAATATTTTGTGCAATAGACTTGGCTGCAAACAAAAACTGTTCGTCCACCTCTTTCTTGCTGGAATATTCGGTCTTTAGAAAGCCAATGTTTTGAAGAAAAAATTCTATTCGTTCTTTGGTATTACTAAAATTACTTCCAAAACTATGATCATGTGTCACAGAAGCTTCGACGAAGAAGCGCAGGTTTATTAACTCCTTTTCGACAAAAATTTCCATCCTTTCCGACAATAATACATGTTTCAACTTTAACTCTTCATAAGCTCTTGAAAGAATTTCGTCCAACTCTTCTAAACGAATAGCAAAATAATTATCGGGCCAATTTTTTATGAGCAAATCCAGAAGTTCAATGTTGCCCGAACGTATAGCATAATAAAATGCATTATGGTGCGATTCATCTTCGTCGGCAGGTAATATGTTAGTTCTTTTTATGGCAATGGATAAATTATTCAGTATTCCACTGTTAAATAGATACTGTAAAATTTTTACTTTATTACATTTGCAGGCCAGAATGACCAAGTTGGTATTTCTGATAGGGTTGGTAGCACTATCATAATCATTTTTCAAAGTTACTTGAGTTTGTCCAGTAGTACTTGAATCGTTTACCGAATCACATAATTTCTTAAATCTATCAATATTGCCCTCAGATATAGCCGTTTCGAGCTCAGTTAAAATCACAGAATAGTTCTTCGGATTTTGCTTTTTCATTTTTAGTTGCTGAAAATAATTACATTTATTTAGTTTTGTTATTAAAAAAAAGTATAAAAGCATTGCAGCATTAGATTGAGAAAGTATTTAATTGTTATTTCAAATTATATGTCTTTTATTTCCAGAATTCTACAGAACATTGATTTACTCATATTAGAAATGTAAAATGTAATAAGTTTATTTAATGCAAAAAATGTTCGACAAGATTATTTAAACTTCTAATATAAATTATTACTTTTTTATTTTGTTGAAATTTATTTTGAATAAACCAAAAAAATTATAATATTTTGTACCGATGTCCTTTCTAGATACAATAACCTACATATTTTTAAATATTTTGGTTAATTTTTCAAAAATGCCCCCCTTCTCTTCCTCTAGAAATTAGGAATACAACCACCTCTGTCTTATACTCTTGTTATTTTAAGTTCTAATCAGTATTTTTAAATTGTTTTAATATAATATGTAATTCAGCCCCGTACAAAGTGAAATCCTTGTTACGCCAATGGCACTCGTCCCTTAATTATTTATTTAATTAATATAATATAAAAAAACTTCTACAGTAATATAACAAGTTAATTCAATTAATAATATAGATATTATATTATTTGAGCTTTCAGCGACGGTTATCGCTGTTTGGTTTGCATGTAATTTATTATGTTTATAAATAAATTACATTTCTGAAGAAAGCGATAACCGCTGAAATCTCAAATATAAAATCTATTTTATTAATTTTCACAAGTTAAGATTTACAGTGACTCGTAAAAGTTCTCTCGACACTCTTATGTTACCAATGTAAATTAAACATTTTGAAGCCACTTTTTTTCATATAAAAATCGATTTTGTAGCAAAACTTTTTAGACATTTTTGTTCCAAATTTCATTGCCTTCAATTTTGTTTATATGAATTTTTTTATATTTTCGTGTCGTTTTTGACTGACAGCGACTTAAACAAGACCCCGTAAAACACAAAAACTATTGTCGTCTATATCTCGGAAACGGTTCGATAAAATAAAAGAATGTATAGAAAGAAAAATGTAGAGAATAAAATTTACAAGAAAAAATGCTTATTAATATTTTAATTTTTTTGCACCGTTTCCGAGATATAGATGACAATATTTTTTGGATTTTACAGTCTGGTGAAGTCGCTCAGTCAAAAACATTGCTAGGATAGGGGTGTACGTTCAATTCTGTGTATGGGTGTAATTATTTTTAAAAAACCCAAATTTTGATTATTTTCCGTTTTACATAGTATTTAGAGCATTTCTTTCTCTTCAGGCTTTACTAAACTGATTTTATTTATAACTTATTTAGAAATGCAGTTGCATTAATTTCATAATACATCAACATAATAATAAGCCTTCAACAAGTTTCCTATGTTTGCTTCCCATATCATAAAATCATATTATGCAAGCGGACCTTATCAAAAGATAAGGACAATTTGCTGAATTCCTGCAAATTTTATAATAATAATAATATTCAGAATTTACAGACATGATTTATTTTATTATATTGAAATATGTACTGAGAATCCAATCGCATTGGTGGAATAACAGCATTATGCTATAAAATCCAAAATAGCTGTACTATTGAATTTTTCACGAAATATAAAAATAATTAATTTTTATTAAAAAACTGAAAACATTTCAATCTTTTGACATTGGGTGGTCCCCAAACGCTAATTTTCATTTTATGCGATTAACCAACGAGTAAATCAAAATCCTCTCCGTGTTTGCGAAAACCCCAGATTTCCAGATACTAGTGATTGCGTAATTTTTGTAAAATTCTGCAAGTAAATTACATAAAACGGAGGCTATATTATAATTTTTCCGATCTCAAAATTTAACCTGACCAATTTTCATTTAATATTCAAAAATTTCCCGATTTTCTATGATCAACATTGAAATTTTTTCATACCCAGACTTTTCAATGAGATCCAGAAGTCAGGAAAAAGAAATCCTACATTAAAAATTAAAAATTTTTTACCTCAAAACAAATTTCTTCAGAATAGTTGATGTATTTTCACACAAAGTTCACAAATAAGAAAATCTTGTAAACAATCACAATTTCTGCAATAATTCTTCAACGCAAACTGTTGGATACTGAATTTTTTATCAAACTGTTGGTGTTTCGCTACCATCCATGGTTAGGTGGCGCTGAAAATTTTTCAGAGTTTTTGCAGCATTTGCAAGTTGTATTTTGAAAACCTTGAAAAATAAAGCGCGAATTCGTAGTCAGTGGCGTCGCCAGACTCAGTGCCTATTTTTAACTGAGTTGGGCTCTAGGCCCTAGCAAATTTTCTGGCCCCTTATATTCGAGTGTAAATAATAGCATCAAACCATCGAAGGCTCCATTTTTGGGTTATTTTATCAGTATTTGATTTTTATTTTACGATTTTATGTTCTCTCTTTTCGGGCCCCTCTGGCCATTGGGCTCTAGGCACGTGCCTAATGCGCCTAACTCTCTCTTATCTATGGGGAAAATAGGCCATGACCAGACTTTCTGATGGATGGGCTACGATTATATCGACGCTGTCTTCGAAGACTATATAATATTGCACTAATACTTTTGTAACAATATTTTTGATGCTCACGAATGAAGAGGTTCATTTGGATTAACTACATTTTCGTTTGATTATATTGTATTATAATAAAACAAATATATCTTCTAAATACTTACTTTTAATTAACATCATAAAGTAGTTTTATTACAAATAAACAACATAAAAAGAATACAAAATTAAGAAAAAAAACGGTATAATTCCAAAATCCACTTTCTAATTTTGATTTCGCTCTTTTAGCATTCCTAACAATTTACTTGCTATATTCCTGTGCTTATTAGCTATAGCAACTTGCACTAAAGTATTTCCTTGATTATTACGAGCATTGCTTACAGCTTCAAACCCATCGGGTTCTAATGCTTTTAACTTGTCCATAATTTCAACATTGCCATTTTCTGCACATTCAAACAATTTTTCCGTTAGTACCAATAAATTAACAATATTTTCTTCCTTAGAAAGATCCAGCGGTGTTTTGCATTTATTATTCTTAAGATCATAAATTGCACCTCGTTTTAATAACGACTTGGTTACATCCACAAATCCATTATTGGCCGCTACGTGAAGAGCCGTAGAACCACTGGTAGTGGTTTTAGCATTAATAAAATCGTTTAACTTATCATGGCTTACATGTTGCAGCAAAACTTCGACAATTTCTTTGTTATCTTTCGAACTCGCAGTATGTAAAGGTGTATTTCCTTTCCTAGTAACTTGAGTAACATCGGCTTCACTTTTTAGTAAGATTTTCACAACACCCATGTGTCAATTGCTAACGGCATAATGTAAAGGTGTTCTTCCTTCGATATCTTGATCGTTGGCATCAGCTCCACCTTCTAATAGACGCTCAACGGTATGACTATCACCATTACTAGCGGCAGTGTTAATATTTTCTTGCAAATGCTGAAGAATTCTCGATAGATCGGTGCCATCCAGACTAAATCTCATATGAATAACTTCTATTCGCTTTACAATATTCAAAACATTGGGATGATTTTGTCCAAAAGCTCTTCTCATTGGATTCAAATATTTTATGTAAATTTTCAGAGGGCTAATCCATTTGCGATATTAAATTAGGTATTCAACAAATCAAAATGATTAGGTCGCAAAGCGTTTTGCTGAAAATTTGAAACCTCTTGATAAGCTTTCAATGCTTTACAATATTTACTTTAATTGAAGTAAACCGAAGCAATGTTTTGTAAGGTTCTCAAAGTATCCGGATGATCAACAGTTAAAAACTCTTCTGTCTCTCGTAAACTTCTTTATACAACTTTAAAGCCTTTTCGTAATTACCTTGATCGGAGAGTACCATTGCTATATTATTTTGAGCATCCATAACGCCCGTGTCGTTATCGTCGTCCGTTTTTCTTCTCTTTTCGTACACTGCCGTATAGTTGTTTATTGCTTCTTCAAATTTTCTTTGAATATGTAAGACCATTGCCATGTGGAAACGAGTATCTAATGCTCATACCTATAGTCGATACTTCGCTCGATCTTAGACTTGAGTCAGACTTAAGTACAAAATCAACCAATCAAAATGAACAATTTTGTACTTAAGTCGTGCTCAAGTTTTGCTGGAGCCAAGCATCGATTATAGGTACGGGCATAAGGTAACGTCATGATTTGGTCCTAGAATTTCTTTTTGTTTCTCGTAAACTTCTTGATAAATATTATGAGCTTCTTCATTTCTACCCAATCTATGAAGCGCTAAAGCAAGGTAATTTCTCGTAGCTAAAGTATCGGGATGGTTCAAACCCAGTAGTTTTTGTCATTTCTTTAAAATCTCTTCATATATATTTAAAGCGTCTTGGAAAGCCCCTAGTTTATATTATTATTTAACTCTATACATCTGAATATCCAAAGTGCCGGGATTATCCGGTCCTAGTATTTCATTTCGTTTTTCAAACACCCTTTGGAAAATATTTAACGCTTCTTGATAATTGCCTGTGTTGCAGATCTTTAAAGCATCTTTGATCTGGGATGATACATCATTTTGTAAGATCTGGTTTAACTGTTCGACTTCAGAGAACTTCCTGTGCATTGCAGCAACTATCAGAGTTTGATTATCTCTATTACAAGCAAGCATTATTGCTTTTACTATATCAATATCTTTGAGTTTGTTCAGCTTATTAACAAATGGAGGATTACTGTTTTTGATATTCCCAATGCATTCGCTCACTAATTTAAATAAGCTAGTTATACTTTTATCTTCTGCAAAATCGGATGGAGTTTTATTATTTTCAGAAAGATGAAGATTGTATATTGCATAATATATCTTTTTTCTATCGAGATAACCTTTAGCATCGATACCTACTTTCTCATATTGCAGTAACATTTTAACTACTTTTAAATGGCCACACATCAGTGCTAATTCTAATGGTTTTTTATTAGTTGCATCCATAGTATTAATATTTGCTTTATTTTCTAGTAAAACTTTAACAACATTTTCGTGACCACATTTTGCTGCTTTATGTAAAGGTGTAAAATCTTGGTCACATTTATCATTGACGTTAGCTCCAGCTGATATTAGTATCTCCACAACTTCCTCGTAACCCATTTGTGCTGTAAGATATAAAGGCGTTATATTTTTAACAGCTACGTCATCAACATTAGCACCTCTCACTATCAGAGCTTTCACTAATTTCTTATGACCTTTTGTAGCAGCCAAATGTAACAACGTTAAATTGTCAGAATGTTTCGTATTAAAACGGGCTCCGTGTTCAAATAAAATTTCTACGATATCTGTGGATCCGTCAAGAACTAAGAACGACAAAGCTTCACTGCCATCTACATCGGCTCCATTTGCAATAAGAATTTCAACAATTTCCTTGAGATTATATCTAACCGCATAGAGCAACGGAGACATGGGTTTATACTCCCGATATTAACATCGGCTCCATTTGCTATCAAAATTTCAACGATATCTTTATACTTTGCTTCCACTGCTGCATATAATGGAGTAAGACCCGTAATATCATTTACATTAACTTCTGCATGATTGTTTATTAAAATGTTTACGCTATTAACTTCGGCATTATTTTTAATTAGAAAAACAACGGCAGCCGCGTTACCATTTTTAGCGGCTCCATGCAATGGTGTTGTACCATTACAAGATTTGGCATTCGCATTTGCTTTATTTTTTATTAAGACATCAATAATATCCAGGCTACCGTGTAATGCAGCTGCATGAATTTTGGCATTGTTTTCTATCAACAGTTAGGCCACATCTTTGTTACATTTCTCGGCAGCCAAACATAATGGGGTTAAATTGTCTTTCATTTTGGCATCAATCTCGGCTCCATTTGTTATTAATAGTTCAGCAATTTCCTTATCACCACTTACTGCTGCAGAGTGTAATGCCGTATAGTAATTTGTATCTTTAGCGTTTATGTCCACCCCATGTTCGAGAAGGTCTATAACTATTTCCAAATGCCTACCCTGGACTGCAAAATGTAGAGGAGTTACGCGATCAAGGGTGGGAACATTGGCGTCTGCTCCATTTTTCAGTCGAGTTTTAACAATATCTGCATACCCATCCTTTGCTGCATAATGTAAACATACATTATTATAGTTTTTGTTGGCAACAGCATTAACATGAGCTCCGTGTTGTAATAGAACATTAGCTACTTTCTCGTGACCGGCTTTTACTGCGCAATGTAACGGTGTATAACCATTATTTATAACGAGTGTTTACAGAAGCTCCCTTTAAGATTAAAGCTTTTGCTATTTCCTGATTGCCACTGTATGCCGATGCATGTAAGGATAATGTCCAATTTTGATCAGATTTAGCGTTCACATCGGCGTTATTTTGAAGTAGGAAATTTATCAATTTTACATGACCACCCTCAGCAGTTAGATGCAACGGAGTATAGCCACCCGAAACTTCATTAATATCGACATTTACATCTTTTTCCAGAAGAATCTTAGCAACATCGACATGATTATTCCTAACCGCATAGTGTAAAGGTGAAAATCCATTTCTATCTTGAATTTAGCTTTATATCTCAGTAGAACTTCGACAGTCTTTTTATGACCATTTTGTGCGGCAACATGTAACGGCGTTTTCTCTTTATTATTTTTATTATCGACATATAAGCTTGCATCTTTCATAAAAAATTCGACAATATTTTGTCAGCAGCAAAATGTAAAGTGGTCCAAGAGTTAACTCTTCTAGCATGAATATCTCCTCCCTTTTTGAAACAATCTTTTAAAATCTCTAAATTTCCTTCTACTGCAGCAGCAATCACTTTTTCCTGATTTGTAATGATAGCCATGCCTCGATCGTAATTGGCTCTTAATTTAAAAGGATCGTCGCTTACTAACTTGTCTATCTTTTTATCTTGCACTAAAGTTTCTTCGGTAAGTTTTTTGGCGTTCAAAATAACTGCCGTCGAAGGATCAGATAATAACACATCGATTAGTGCATTATCGTGTGCTAAATGATTGCGTAAACATTTTCCGGTCAGTAAAGGAGTGTTATCGTCTAAAAATAGTACGTTATTTTCCAAGTAACGCTTGGAGCTACCTAAAATTGGCATTATGTCTAGGACAAGCATTTCTATGATTGCTTGTAATTTTTTATCGTTCTTATGAAACGATAACTTTTCAATTACCGAGCCATTCAATGAGTTACTACTTAAAATCCTCTTCAATTCGGTTATCTTTCGTTCAAGTTGATTGTTATATTTTTCTTGTGTAACGTTGTTAGTCTTCCTTTGTTTATGTACAAGAATAGAAAAACTCTTTTCGTTAAACTTTTCCCTCAATTCCTCGATCCACTTGATGTTGTCCATTTCAAATTCGACAATACAACATATTTTGTAAACTAGAAACTTTATTTCGCCAAATTCTTCCGGTGGCATTCTCAATTCAACACTACGAATTATTTTCAATGCCAACTTGGCAATGTCTTCAAGATTACGATGTTCTATTTTCGAAGTAAAATTATTTAATGTCTCATTGGCAAAGAATTTAATTCCTTAAAGAGCGTTGTTGTCGTCTAAGGCAATTAATTTACTTAAACTTTTTAGCGTTTCAAAACCTGCTTTATAATCAGTTTTCACCGTTTTTAATGGCATTTCTGTACAATCGATTAGGTCTTCAATTTTTTTAAACAGCTCCTTCTCACAATTTGTCTTTTCATCTATATTGTCGCTTAATTCTTTAAAAAGTTTTTCAAGCTTCTCGTGTTCCTTCATTTTAAAATTTTCAGAATTTACTTCGTCCAATTCGATAGTGCTAAGCATATCGCCAATTTCTCTTATTTCAACTAAATTTTCATTGTCGATAATGATTTGGAGAAGAATTCTGATTGTTTTGATTTTATTACTTACTTGATGGGAAAGGTATATCCTTGCAATAAAAATTGTCGACCGGTTTCGACCCTTTAATAGGCCATCATCAGGACAAAGTGTCAATAAACTTGTAATGCTTTTACATCGACTTTCAACATATTATTACACATATTCAAGATAAACCACCACTATTATATAAAATATAAAAAACTCTAGATCTCATAAAACAATGTAATTCGTTTAGAATTTTCAATAAATAAATCAACGTCGTCAACAACTAAAATATGAATGATTTTATTGTTATAGATAATATTGGTAACCACATCGCCTACCTTTTTGATGTCGTTTTGAACATTAATAAAAAAATTAACATCTGCATTTTCTTCAATCTCAATTCTCTTGGATAACAAATAAGTATGCGATAGCGAATTACGTAAATCTAGGATGATTTCTCTTGCATTCTTCGGTAACCACAGAAGAAAAAGCTCGCTTGTGGTGTTGGATAAGTTAGGAGATTCGAGGGTGCTTTTTTATTCGCCAATAACCTGTAGAACTCTGGTAATAATTAACTGTCCCTCAAGCTCTTTAGGATCGGCAGATAAAGCTAACTGTATATAAACACTTATTTTTTCCAAAGAATAGATGTCCCTCATTTGTAGATAATCATTATATAACTCTTCAAATGGTGGATGTCCGTTGATAATCTTTGCAACAACTTGATCTCGTGTTAAACTTGGGAGCTCGGTGAGTTTACCAATATCTAAACACATAAATTAACTTATTGATTGATAAAAATATTAATATATTTTTACTTTAATTACTTACTTTTGATTATACCCATTTTTCCTTCAAGTATCTTTGCAAAATCTTCCAAGTAGTTTAGCTTTTTACTTTTATTCAATGTAGCACGATAAAACAGATTAATCTCTTGTTGTTTTGTGTATGAAGGAACAAAACTGACTAAAAAAAATTCAATTTCATCCCATGGTAATCTATTGTAGGTTGATTTCAACTGCCGCTTTAATGTGCTATAGTTTTGGCGGCAAATAAAAACTTTTTATCCACTTCTTCGTTGTTGGAATAATTTGTCTTTAGGAAACCAATGTTTTGAAACAGTAAGTCAATTCGTTCCTTGATATTATTAAGATCGATTCGAAAATTTTGATCCTGTCCTGTATTAGAGAAGAACCGAAGGTTTATTAACTTATTTTCAACAAAAATTTCCATTTCGTCTGACAATGACACGTTTTTTTAATTTTAGTTCTTCATAAACTCTGGAAAGAATTTCATCCAATTCTTCTAAATTGCAAAATAATTATCGGGCCATTTATTAATTAACATATTAAGCAGCTCAATGTTACTCGATTGTATGGCATAATAAAACGCGTTGTGGTAGGTTTCATCTTCATCGTCGGATGATATAGATGTTCTTCCGATAACAAGAGATAAATTGTTTAAAATTGTTTTACCCTTGCCAAACAAATACTTGAGAATTTTCACTTTGTTATGTTTACAACTCAGGATAACTAAATTGGTATTTTTAATAGGATTGCTAGAATTATTATAATATTCTCCGAAAGTTGCTCGATTTGTATTACTTGTGTAGTCAATTATTAAATTATTGTGTTTATGCAAGTCATCAACGCTGCCTTCTAAAACTGTCTTTCGAAGATCGGTTAAAACCTGAAGATAATTCTTCTGCTTTCTCATGGTGGAGTGGAATACTTTTCACAATTGTCGTTTTGTTCTGAAAATAAACAACTGCAGTTGAATAAACAACATTTATGTTAATAATTAGTTTTAATTGCTTATTAATTTTCATTATTTTATGTCGGACAATCCAATTGGCCTTAGGACGACTTTCCCAATCGAAATTCGAAAAAACTGCACTAGTGAAAACAGGTTAGCTGAACTCGTTGACATTACGCACTCGCTTATCAGCTCGTGCTTAAACCTGTTGCTCGTTCAGTAATCTACTTTTTTTTCCAACTCGTAGTGCAAAATCCGAATCTTTTCGGTGATCTTATTTCAGTATCAGTGACGCGCATGAATAGCTAAACGAGATTCCCAGTACTATGAAATTTTTTCAGGTTGGAACTCACCTTGACATCTTACATGTCACCTGGTGATTTTTTAATTAAATATATCTCGTTAATCCATTTATGTGCGTCAGTGATAAACTTAAAATGTACACATGGCATAAATGTATTCATCTGGACGTCTTTTTGTTATTATTAGTATAATTATTGATAGCATAATCAAACCACAAAGGACATTATCCAGAGGATTGCAGTTGCCATAAAAACTTATTTTCGTGATGACTAAAAAACAAAACTACCAGATACGGCTATCATAATAACGAAACTTTAAAGAAGTGCAAAAACTGTTAATTTTTAAATTCGTTTATGAATAAAATAAATATAATTTTACTACATATACATACCTCAAATAAGTTTTTTCTGCGTAAAAACAGTTTGATAACTAGTAATATCGTTATTTGTACAAAAAATCGAACCTAACCTCAACTATTCAAAAATATTATAACTTCTGAAACTGTGATTCACCACAGCTACATACGTCACTAGTGTCGTTTTACTACTATATGGCGCTAAAATTTTTGAATATCAGAACCACCGAACAGAAAATTGATCTTTTGATAAGAACCAGTATTAATTTACTACTTTGGTTCTGTTGAATTATAGCAATAAAATGTTTATTTTACGAACCTCGAAAAGAAATGTGCCAAAATTGAGAGGGGTCACTGGTGTAAAGTGAAGTAAAATCTGAGGAAATTAAAAGAAATTCTAAAATATAAATTTAACCCTGAGTGTGAGTCACGTTTTACGCTCTTATGGAAAACACATGCATGTTCCTTAAAAGACCCATAGCTCACACGCAGGGTTAAATTCTTAGGATCGTTATTCAGGCTACTATACCTCGGTTGGCCATATCCGCCAACAGAGGAAATAATTCAAGCACCCATCGGTTATATACTTAATTTTATTGAGGAAACAAATCTGATGGGAGAAACTTGGAACACGGGGTACAATAAGCTTCGGGCTTTAGTGCAAATGGGCATGGCACCGCAACCCGTTCAGCAATAATAATAATATTATATGTTTTCCATTTCGTCACCCCATTTCCAAATTACAGACTTAAAAACGACTTGGTAATAAAATTCAAAAAATATTGTCATCTGTATTTCAGAAACAGTGCTACAAAATAAAAAAATGTATATGACCCTCATATCGAGTCGCTTTTTAACTTCTCAGACCATCTTTACCCAATTTGTTTATATTTACTGCAGTTAAGAAAATAAATTAATAAAATATAATTCCTATTTAAAGCTTTTATTTTCTTATGAAAAAATTAACATATCACGTTGCGTTGCATTTAATTTTTCTCCATTCCATATTGTTCTAAAAAAAATTGAATCAAGAGAGAACAAAGTTGAAAAATTCCATTAGTGAAAAAATGTTAACACCTGAAACAACTAAAGTATTATTAAGTTTTTCTTCTTGCCATAAAGAGCTGGAAAGTCTAAGAATCCTGATTTATTCCTTACCTCGAAATGAACGTAAGCTGCAATAAACTACATAAAAAGGTTTAGAAAAGTACTGAAACAATTGGTCCGTTGTATTTATGAACGTGTATATATATATATATCTATGTTTTTGTTACAAAATTGTTTTATAAACAGCTCGTTTAAAAATGACAAAAGTATAAAACTTTTACGGCTAATACTGCATAGTATGCAGGCATGGAAGGCCTCCCTAAGTCTTATGATGTGTGTATTATTTTTATTGACAAACTTTCATAGTATTTTTATCAGTAAATTCATTGTCACCTATGAACACAGAGCGTACAGCATGTTTGATTTATATAATTATATTACGTAGTTGACAAAATGCAAATCCCTAAAAATATAACAAATAAGCAAAAATAAAACCAACATGCAGATAATTACAATAATTTTAAAAAAGTCACAACTGGCGTTAAAATTTATAAATTTGTTGGCTTAACAATAACACGTGTAAAGATTTTTTGCGTTGTTCTTCGTCAACTTACAACTTTGGAGATTTAATAAAAACAAAATACAAACAAGTTAGTGTTCTAACAGTGGAATGAATAAAAAATAATAAAAATGAACCGGAATAAATACGCACCACGTCGCTCGCTATCCAACCAACTCGTAAGAATTAATTATTGCACAACGTGATGAAATTTAACAAAGCCATCGTAATAAAATTGTAATAATAAAATATAATTAATATTAAAAATCAACGAACATGCTTAAAGCTAAAATTTTAAGAAAAATATCAAAATAATTAAAATTATATACAATATTACGACCTCGTTTTTTATAAAAACAGATCAGATCCCATTCCCGTTGGACCATACATAATAGGAAATGCGTTATGATCATAAATTAATGTATATTTACAATATTAGATTGCGTCAAACGTCCATCACATAACTAAGTACGTCGAATTTTATAATCTAAAGCTAAAAATAAGCAATACTGTCTTTGTCTTAAGTATGAAACCCGCCACCAAAGCATAAGGCACATCTAATGGTCCCCTCGAAGTAGCTCCAGGAGCAGGTTAAAACTTGGCCCTTCACCGTCTTTTGATTTTATCGTCAACATCTCCTTCCCCACCTTCAAAGTTATCGTAAGTTATTACAGCAATTCTTTACTCAAAATTAATAAACACTGCATTACCTGACACGTTCGTTGTAGTTCGGGAATCCTAAGTAAAAGTTCGCCAAACTTGGCAGGCGCATCCGGATAATGAGCCAAGGTGTAATGCTGTAAAGCTTGTAATGCCTTCTCTTGAGATGCCCTGACCTTTTCGGGTTCTCGCAACTCGGAGGTATCTAATTTAGAAAACAAGCATGTAGTATAAATACAACATTATAGGCAAATTTGCTTACCCGATGTAAGTAAAACGATAACTTTCATGGCAACATATTCGTACTGATCCACTCTCAACCTTCTAAGATGATCTGTAAAATTTAACATCCGTTCGATACAAACTCCCAATCCCATCTCCTTTGCTTGTTCCAAATTGATGCTCTTTCCTAAGGACACTCGAATTTCTCCAGGACTTGATACGGATCGAAAACAACACGAAAACAATAACAATTCGCACCAAGAATTTATTAACAAACAAATTTGATCGTCAATCTAAAAAATTAAATTGTAATCAAATACATAAAAAAGGATAATAAAAAGACCAAACTCACAGAAATATTTTTAAACAATGGTAAACTTTTACACCACTTAACAATTTTATATAATCGATGGTCGGCTATGTTGCACAAATTTGCCACAAAATCTGGATTGTTTTCCGACGAATTTGCCAACGCCGTACTGCCTAGTAAGGGATGTTGCGATAAGTTTGGTACAGAAGAGGAGGAGGAGGAAGAACTGCTAGAACTTGCTTTATCCATACTTGACGAACCCTCTTTAAAATTTCTCATCTCGTTGTAATGCCACAGGTGTTCCACGTCCATTATTTCCTTTTCAAATACAAAATTTATCAAAAATTATCAAATTCAAATTATCAATATCAAAAACAGTAACAATGATTTAATTCCTAGGGTGTGGCCGAGAGAGAAACCACTAGAGAAATTTGGTGTACAAGTGAAAAAAAATCCAAGGAAATCTGATAAAAGAAAATCTGGTGTACGAAAAGCGGTTTCCCCCTCAAGTATGGCTAACGCCCTAAAATGAAGGGGACAAAAAGTTTTAAGACCCAAAAATTTAAAACTCAAATCCTGAATCTACACCATTTACATTCAGATAATTATCTAACATCTTATGATGAACTGGGTACTATCAGGGAATTGACTCCACAAATTTCACTTTTGCCAATATACCATTGAAAAGAAGACAATTTTTTAAGCATATTAAAAATTTTTTTTCTTGGACTATCCATTAGTTTTTGAAAAAACGGCATTTATAGATCGAAAATTTTACATATAAAATCCCATGTATAAATTAGTGGGAGGAGTCAAATTGATTTAATTTAATTAATTCATTTTACGGTGAATCCGTGATTTGCCGTGGTTGCACCTGCCAAAACTGACCCTACGCAGCCTCTGCTGCGCCCCGGGCCGTTTTGGCTGGCGCTTAACTTGCTAAACACATCCCTGAACTCAATCCACCTCGACTGGGTAGCCCGCACTCAGCGAGGTATGACACACGTGTGATGGCTATCAGTTTGATTAGAGTACACGTACCGTCAACAGAAAACCCGTTACTTGCAATTTCTATGTAGTACTCCCATGTTAAACATATGGAAAATTTCGATTTTTAAATGCCGTTTTCTTGAAAACTAGTAGATAATCCAAGAAAAGTTTTTTTAATATATTTAAAAAATTGTCCTCTTTCCAATGGTATATAGGATAAAAAAGTGAAATTCGTGAAGTCAATTCCCTGATAGTAACCGATGAACGAAACCCCTTCCGATCAAGGAAATTTAGAGCTCCACTGTTTCTAATTCCCTAATATGTATTTCCTAGAATTTTCCACATTTCCTAAGATTTTTTTGGATCTCCTAAATCCTAGGGATTTGTGTAATTTAATTGCATTTTACTAAATAAATATTATTATTATATTATTTTATAAGACTTCCTAAGATTTTCTGAGATTGCCTATGATTTTTACATTTTCTCGGATTTCCTATTTCTTAAGATTTCCAGAGCTTTACTAGGATTTTCTACGTTCATCTATATTTTCTACGATTTTCTCAAATTTTCCTGATTACAGGAAAATCCTACACCTAATTTCCCCTGTGATTTTCTCCTCGAGCCAAGATATTCATCGTTTGGTCTAATAATAATCGTGGGTTCTAAGACTTCTAACTTAAAACTTTGTGTTTTATGAAAACAACAAGCGCTAATTTCTGATCATTACTAATAAGTTAATACATAATAATTATCCCGAAATTATGTGGCCAATGTATTTAGCCCAACGATAAAATGCACTGAGCCCAGCGTTACCTATATCACGAGGTTTCATATCAAAATCGAACCTGTGGAGTTATATTCTGGTACTTCAGTGTAAAAAAGACAACTCAGAACAGAGTTAAACTGCTACTCTAAAAGTCAAGAGTTCAAACCCCATTTACTGCCAAATTATTTGTAACATGGTTGGAATCCACGTTAAGCTACAGTAGGTCATGTTATTAATCATAGTATAATGCCTATTTCTTTTGTAAAAGTATAAAACAATCTTACCTGTAATAACGGCGGGACCCCCAATCTGGAACTGTGCGAAGATCGCTTCGTATAGGAATTCGATTCCGCCGGTTCGACTTTAACTCGCAAAACTTGCGGCGAATCGCCGTAATTTTGTCGAAGATCAGTCGAACTGGTCCTTAATTCCGAATGACCCGTTAACGATGGTGGAAGAGAATATGAACACTGGTAGGTGGATCGGCCGCCTCTCGTTCGGTCTTCCCTTATGGCTACAAAAAAAAATGCATTTAGCACAAAGTCATACAATAAAATAACAATCACCTTCGAGCTTCATTCCACATTGTAAACATTTCTCGAATCTACAAGCCGGACACTTTTTTCTCGTTGCAACCGTAACTGGACAGGCAGCGCCTCGCAAACAAACGTAGTTTTTTCTATTTTGCACTGTGCGTTTAAAAAATCCCTTGCAGGATTCGCAACTAAAGATTCCATAATGAAATCCTGATATTTTATCGCCGCATATTGGGCACGGGCTAAAAAATGTTGACAAAAATTAGTATTATACATCATTTGAAGACTTTGAAACCCACCTATTTATTAATTGTTGTCGCGAGATACCCGGTTGGGCAGGAAGAGATGTGTGAATTAAACCAGTCTTATCTTCTACTTCTTCTAAACCTTCTTGTTCGCTTGGATATTGTAAATTCGACGTTTCGTCTTGTAAACTACGATATAAAATGTTGTGATGTAACGGACTACTGTGGATTCCACCTAGCATATGATGACGACCCTGTTTGTAAATTTCGTTCGTTATTCTTTGTGTTATTTAGTTGACGGTAGGTTTTACCTGTATAGGACTGTGAGTGGGCGAAAATTGTTGCGTCGGAGAAACGGACACGGATACACTGGAATAACTACAACAACTCGAATGAGAAGCGTCACTATTGTTACGACTTAAACTAGGAGTTAAGTGTCTTTGAGTCAGAGGACTCTGACTTGGAGAACTGAACACACTGTAACCAGAATGTATAGCCGAATCGGGACTAGGAGTTGCCGGTATGTTTAAGGTTTTATGGAGAATTTCTTTGTGACTGAGAACCGGCGCGGCCGCGTGACGTTGGCTTAACAAAGGCGAATTGTTTGGTGTACTGTGAAGGGAATAATTATTCACCGCAGGTTGCTTTATTCTCAGTATGGGACTTTCCTTTAATTCGGATAAAGGAAGGTTTTGTTTCGATTGAACATAAGAAAGTTTTTCCGTGTGCTAAAAGTGGAAAAAAGCAGATTAGTTTGAGTTGAAACGATTAAGTTTGTTTTGTCGTACCTGAGATCTTTCGTCTACATCTATACACATGTCCCTTTCCCCATCCGAGAGTTCACCTTCCCACGACATGGGTCTAGCTGCGTCGTTCTCTTCCCATTTCTTTTTGTTACGCAAATTAACGGAAGCTGCGTGAAAATCGATCTGGGCCACCTCTGCGTCCAAACTGTTATCCAAAATATCTCCATCGTTTAAGGTGGAAGGCGAAGATGCGTATTGAGAATCCGTGGACGTGGGGGTTGTTTTCGGGATGCTGCCGTTGGATAGGGAGGTCGGCGGATAGGGGTCCACGTTGATGGTGGTGATAGACACGTTTGGTGATCTCATGTTTGTGGCCATGGTAGCCTCCATCAGCTAACCCCGCCTCTCCATTCTTCTCTCTTAGTCATCGTAACTCTGAGCACAAGAAGTTGAAATAAGTGAAACGAAGATTTAGAAAAATCTTAGTCATAATATTAATATCGGCGCCAGGTAGCAGCTACACAAAGGAAATCTAACCAACGGAAATTATTGAAATACTACTACATTGACGCGACGTTTGGGCTCGGCTCGACGACTTGACCGATTTTTAAATTATTCGCTGATCAATGAATTCGTTCGATCGAATAGCATGCAGGGAATGGTAGAAAACGAAGGAAAAAAATCGTGGAATGTAGAAGTTGGGTGGAGTTGTTGTTCGATCAACTTATATGCAGCTGTAAACCACTAGATAGGAAACGTTACGACGGCAACTACTGAGCGGCCTCGGGAAGGTCGGTCGAACAACGCGAATGCGAACATTCCACAATTGGTGTAAACAAAAAATACAGAAAGGAACCCCGGACTTCCGGTTTTAAAAAATAAGTGTCGCATTTCCTCATAAAAAAAAGACGGAATGGGAGTGTTGTAATAACGGAAAAAAGCTATCGTTGATAAAAGAAGAACTTTGAATGTTTTCAGGATGCGCTTGTCGGGTCGGTGGTGGGAGAAGGTCAAGGCCCTCGGTCACGTGCTCCCGACAAGGTCATACACAATAGCACCGCTTTGGGTACGGTACAGAGGCCACACGACGTTATTAAAAATTGCATGCAGGTGCAGCGGTGATATTATGATTACTGTGGATCAACTAAAAATGGTATTGAATGACGAAACGTTTGGTAGTTTTTGGCGCGGCCCACTACCTGTTCGGCGACATCGGCATGACAGTTGTTACGCGATTGTCATACGCAACATTTGTCTGGATCGCTACATACGCGCGACGTTGTCGATACAATTATTATTTGACGTTTTAAAAATGCAACCTCTTTAATATTTCTTTATGTCTGTTTATCGCCGTTGTTTTAGGATAAAACGGAAAGTTGAAAAACAAAAGCGGATTCCCGGAATCGGAATTCGAGTGTTTGAAAAGATATTATCGAATAATAGCCCCGAGTACAACAGTAAACGATACGTTTGTCGGTAGACTATCAGGAAGGCCAAACTTTTATTACCTTTGTATGTGTCGATCTCTCTTGCACGAATAGAACATGCCGTAAATGACCCTTTGCATATGTTGACTTTTGTCATGTGACCGACCAAAGCGCGACCTTCAAATATGACTGTACAGTCAAGTACCTGTCACTCGTTTGTTTCGGTTACGACTCATTCTAAAAGAGCGGGGTTAAATGTGACTGTACTTTTTATGCTCACCTTGGACCAAAATTCGCCAAAAAAATACCTTCTATTAACGCAAAAGTGCATGATTTTACGTCAAAAAAGTGTCATTACACAATCACACATACATAAAACTCGTTAACTCACCGTTCGATTGTTAAATCCAAAATCCTTGGCTAAACATCAAACTTTATAACATTGTCGTAGACTATTGCAAATATTGGAAATTAAATTAAGTAATAACTAAAATTTTCACTTTCACAACATTTTATGCAAGGCGCACCTTCTGTAGAGTTTATTGACACCGTCACAGGTAACCCTGGTGCGAATACAACTTTACAACAATCGCACCTAAAATTAGTCGAAAACGACACCACGCACTGTCCCGCACGCAAAACATTCGAATCCGCAATAAACAGCAAACAAACAAACGCGAAAATTACTCGGAAAACTTGGACACCGTACGCTCGCCACCTAAAAAACGAACACAAAAAAATGTTCAGTTCAGTTCACAATCTTTACTTGTCAAAAACAATAAAAAAAAAAGCAGTGCGACGTTTGCCATCTATTGGCCAATTACGTAAACGAGCGCTAAATTTGAACTTTATACCTACGAAACGGCAGCTCACGTCACACTTGTGTCCTTGCTTAATAAATAAACCCAAATAAACATTGAAATGTGAAAATGTCAGCTGATTGTTACATTTAACTTCGTCTAGAAAAATTGTGCCTTATGTGTAATCAAAATTAGCATCGTAAAGTGAGAGAGATTAAAAAAAAGGTGCGTTAATTTGGTTAATTTTGAGGCGTCGAGGATGTAACAATGTTATGATGTCATCCAGAGTCGTGATGAGACCGTCTAGTAAAAACACTCTATTGAAAGTGGTCATATTGGGGGATGGGGGCGTCGGGAAAAGCTGCTTGATGAATCGCTTTGTTTCGAATCAGTTCGACGAACACTCATTTCACACCATAGGAGTAGAATTCTTAAACAAAGATATTGAAGTAAACAAGGAAGCTTACACGCTGCAGGTAAATTGCTGTCCCGACGAGGAATAAGTGAAACTTTGTTGTTGTTGTAGATATGGGATACGGCAGGTCAAGAGAGGTTCAAAACCTTGCGGACACCGTTTTATAGAGGAAGTGATATTTGCATTTTGACTTACGCCGTGAACGATCGGCTGAGTTTTCGAAACATTACAATGTGGAAGAACGAGTTTCTGTATTACGCCGACATAAAGGAAAATTCCTACTTTCCTTTTATCGTTGTGGGAAATAAGGTTAGGTTTTTAGTTGTACTACAATGTTCCCACTGTTGAATTTAAACTTTTAGTCAGACGTTTCAAACGAGGAAAGAGAAGTGAGTTTACTAGAATTAGAGACTTGGTGCAATGAAAACTCGATTGCTAGTTACCTGGAGACGTCGGCTAAGAACGCCAGTAACGTGCAAGAGGCTTTCGAATTGGCCGTGAAACACTGGTTGAAAACTGAGATTAGAGCAGACAAAAATAATGATTGCAATTTCGAAGAGACGGTGGATTTAAATAAAAAACAAAACGATAACAGGAGTTCTTGTTGCACTGGTGCTTCTGATGATTAAATGTTGCGCTTTATGATATTAATTTTTGGTCGTTGGTTGCACAAAAATATCACACTTTAACCAAATAATAATTATCAAAGAAAAATATACCTATCGTTATTTATGATAAGAGGACAAATTTGTTCCGTCTAATTTCCACTTAAGGAAGGCTTAGTCTAGAGAAGTAATATTGAATTTAATTCTTATTGCACATATAATAATTAATGTAATAATTGCAGTATTCTAAAATAATTTTTATGTACGTTAAATATTTTTTATTGTACAGTGAATAAAGCTTTTTCATTAATTCGACATTGACTTAATTCGGAACTTTTTTAAATTAATAAACAGGTAAGAAATAGTGTAATGAGATGTGGGAGTTCTTAGGTTACATGCTACCTACTGATTTTTGTTATTTAAATATTTCTCGTTAATCTATTCATACGTGTCAGTGGTAGACAGAACGGATCAAGTCCCAATGTTCTAATACTGTTTGTGTATTTGTTGGGCTTTTGATTCATCAAAAATGATCATTTTTCCATCAATATTTTTTATTATCAATCATTTTTTTCAGTGTAAGAAAATTTTGTTTCTCTAATTTCATGGTTCCTTTACTACATATTGGGAAAAATTGAAGGTAATATAGTTGCCTCCAATTTCTAAAATAATTAAAATAAAAAACAAACAACCAAAATAATAAAAGAAATTTTGAATTTATGGTTAAAATGTATGGCATTTTACGTTAGATGTCTCTCAACGCAACTTTTATTTTAATAAACGAGTAACAATTTTTTTTTTAATTTCCTTTAAAAACGTCAATAATTTTCCCAAATGAGCGATACAAATTTACGTGAATTTAAAATTGCAATCGTTTAGCTGCAACCGTGTGTAGATCGCATTACATTTTTGCTATGTGCGTCCACCACTGTTTATTGGTTATATTTGATTGGTGTAAGTTGGCAATGCTCGAATTTGTTTTGTATCGAATGCGAAACGGTTTCGTATCAAAATTAAGTTATGGCACCAAAATTAAAGTTTTCCGATGGTAAATTAATTGCATAAGGTAAATTCGTGCTTATTTAATTTTTATTTTAGGGGAGAAAGTGCTATGCTTTCACGGACCACTAATATATGAAGCAAAATGCTTAAAATCACAAATTGCAAAAGATAAGAGTGTGAAATACTTCATCCACTATGCAGGATGGAATAAAAAGTAAAAAAGTTGTACTTTCTAAATTGAGATGATTAATGTGATGTTTGTAAATTTTTAGTTGGGACGAATGGGTCCCCGAAAGTCGAGTTTTGAAATATAACGAAGCTAATGTTGCTAAACAGAAGGAAGTGCAGAAGGCTCACCTAACACAAAATTCCACTACAAAAGCGAAAAAGACCAAAACGCGTAAGGGTGATCCACCTAATAAGGAGACGACCGATTCCAGAGCCAGCACACCTAGTAGCGAATTACCCCGTGCTGCTAAACAAAAACCTGTCAATCCACCATCGAGTAGTCAAGACTCTGGTTCTGACGTCACAAAAAAGAAGAGAGGGCGGTTGGATCCAACAGTTGAATCGGAGGAGCAATTTTTAAACAAAGTGGAAATTAAGGTAAAACTGCCCGACGAATTAAAGCCTTGGTTAGTGGACGATTGGGACATAATAACTAG
Organism: Cantharis nigra; assembly: GCA_958510845.1. Lineage (NCBI taxonomy): Eukaryota > Metazoa > Arthropoda > Insecta > Coleoptera > Cantharidae > Cantharis > Cantharis nigra. The sequence continues at coordinate 41,840,686 of OY294030.1, read as the reverse complement.
ACAACGTAAATTAGCTAATTTGCCTGCAAGGCTTACAGTGGACGAGATAATTGATAATTATATAGCTTACAAAAAGTCAGCCAAAAATAATAATTCTTATAAAGAATCAGCCGCAATTGAAATAAGTAACGGAATAAAGGAATACTTTAACGTTATGCTGGGCACACAATTATTGTATAAATTTGAGCGACCGCAGTATGCAGAAATCTTGCAGGAAAATACTGACAAACCTATGTCGAAAATATATGGGGCCATACATCTGTTACGTTTATTTGTCAAGTTGGGGGCTATGTTGGCTTATACTCCGTTAGATGAACGAAGTATACAATTATTACAAGTTAACATACAAGATTTTCTTAAATATTTGATAAAAAATAGTTCAACTTTATTTAGTTTACAAGATTACGGTAATCCTTCACCCGAATATCATAGAAAGGCTCTGTGATATGAGGAGGAATTCGACGTAGACGATGATTAATTTTTTCTTTTCTAAAGTTACTTTGTTTTATCAATTTTAAATAATGTAAACTAGTTATTTGCATGCCAAATAAAAGTAAGTTAAATTTTTATTAAACGTTTGACTAAAATGTACAGAATATTTTATTTAGTATTTTCTTTCGGATTTATTTATACTAGTAGGTGTTCATACGAATATTTTTAAATAAAGTTAAATATAAAATATTATCAAATACTTTGTTGCTTATAAAAGTTAATTGGTTGATTAATCATCCTGCAATCAGTATTCTTGATAAAAACATTCCTTATAACTGAAGTTATTCTTAAACAAAACTGATTTGATAAAGTTTTTATTAGACAAACAAACTTCTTGCTTTGATACAGGGTAGCCCATTTTAATTGGTTGCTTATCAGAAATGATACAATGATGACCACCGCTTCACAGGTGGGAAGCTTTAGGCAATAATTGAGCATGTTGGTTGTTCCGTAGTAAGCAGCCTTGATTCAGACCATGAATAGAGGGGCGTATAGAAAATAGGAGAACGTGAAATTAATTTCTTTTATTAAATTACTTTATTTTATAAAAAAGCGTATCCTACATTAATAAAAAAATTAAAAATTCAAGAGCTTATGAAATTAGCCCAATTATTTTGAGGTGTTGGATTTGGTGTGACCCATCCAATTGGTATCTTTGATCCATTTTCATCATCTGATTGCGATAAAAATGTATCCCAACTTTTTCTAAAAAGAAAACAACATTCACCCTTATAAATTACTATTTTAAATATTTGTACTTACCTAATTGCAATGAAGGTTTCCAAATCTTTATCTGCCGCAGTTAGACCATAATAAGCAGCAGACGGGATGCACTTCTGGCCAAAAAGTGCAGTATCCCATTCTTGAGTAATTTTTCTTTCCCTTGCTAAACGTACAGTATTACTGTCTTCTGTGGCATTTTGTTCCAACATAATTCGAAGACCTTGTTCTTCTTTTCCATAAACTTGTAAAGCGTCAGTCCAAATTTTGATTAACTTCTCTGTAGCTGTATCAAACGCATTACGATCTTCAAGGCATACCTTTTCTCCTCTTTGAATCGCTGCGTGTTCTCTAGCTTTCCGTAGTTTGATTAAAGAAGAAATTAACAGCAACGATTTTTTTGCATCAGATTTCTTTTTGGTAACTTCGGCGAGAACACAATCGGCATCTTTCTTCATATTTTCTTCCTAATATATAAAATATTAATTTTAATGGATTAATACGTCTTCTATACGAGGAGTCTCCAAACTACAGCCCGCAAGTACCACTAATCCGGCCCTTAATAATGGGCCCGATATCTTGCAAGCCCTTTAATTTATTTTGATAAATCAAATCAAACAAAGTAGGTAATCATACAAAATAATAATCAGATATTTTATTTACTGACTAAAGATAGTTGTCAAAAAGTAGGATGAAATAGGGCCTTATATCGCATTATGAATTTTTGACTTTTCATTTTTTACAGAATATTATTTATTCATATTTTTAATCCTGGTCTCGCAAGTGATAATTATGTCTTTTTTGAATCTACGTACTGTATTTTTTCTTAACTTTACACTTAACATTTTTTGTTCTAAGGTTTTCGTTGAGTTCTCTTAAATGTTACTTAATCTGATGAGCTTGCTAGATCTTGGCCCTCAGGGCTTTGTGGGGCAATCAGTCTGGCCCCTAGGCTAAACAGATTGGAAACCCCTGCTAATGGTACTAATGGTTCTCAAACATTTTTGTATGGCGGCACGGTGGACTTATTTTCATGTAAAAATTTTATTTTGAATTTGTGAACCAAGGATAGGTAATAGCAAAATCTCACGTATCCTTACGGAATTAATGAAAGCATATTAATGTGGTTTGTCATTTTAGGATAATGGTATTATTATTTTATATAGACGAAATAGGAATATGAAGTACTAAAGTGCATGTATCCAGTGGTCTTTAATAGAGGTGGTGGTAAAAGATTTCAAAAATGTCACAATTTAAAAAAAAAAGCTCAATTTCAAATTCATAAAAATTCCCTCTTAATTTCCTTCAGTACATGAAAATTTCTTAGATTCCTAGAAAACAATAACTTTTATTTAGACTTTGTCCAATAAAATTTACTGTTTTGTTTTGGATTTAAATATTTTTAACATAATATTTTTTCTCTTTAGCCTCTTCTGCTCACTAGGACAATCAGCCTCTTTCTAAAAGAGCAAGCATTTAGACCCGATGGTTGCTTAATCCGGACAGGGGAATACCCGTAATCCTGTTTTTAATAGTTGATGGCAGCAATCATCAACCGTGGGGAACCGCCGCCGGCTTTACGTGCCCTCCGAAACACGGAGACGGTCATGTGAAAGTTTTAGACTCTCCCGGATAAGGGGACGTCCATTGATTACGTGAGCAATATAATTTGTACCTTTTCAAGATTATTTTTGACACAACAATTGCAAATTGCATTGCCTTCAATTTTGTTTATATACATTTTTCCATGTTGTTGTGCACCATTTCTGAGTTACAGTGATTTAAACAAGACTCTGAAAAATACAAAAATATAAAGTCAGTTGTATCTCGAAACAGGTGCAACGAAATAAAAAAATTAATAGGAATTTTTTCTTGCAAATTTTATTCCCTACATTTTTATTCATATATGTACATTTTTTTTTCAAAAATACAGATGACAATGGTTTCTGTATTTTACAGAGCATTTTTTAAATCACTGTAACTCAGAAATGGTGCAACAAAATGGAAAAATGTATATAAACAAAATTGAAGACAATGCAATTTAAAACAAGAAATGTCTAAAAAGTTTTGCTGTAAAATTCATTGGTGTGTCAAAAATAGTCTTGAAATGGTACAAATTACATTGCTAGCATAGGACTGTGCTATCAATTCTGTTAGCCACTGTATACTAAATTTCTCCTTTTTTATTTATTGGTATAATATAGTTTTTTTACCTGGATATTAAGGGATTACCAATCTTATGTTGTAAAAAGAAAAAAAATTATATTTGATTTTTAAATTTAATTTAAAAAAGACCCCCCACGTAAGGATCCATAAGATTTCCGATACCTCCACCCCAAACCTTTACATAATTAATAGACGAAAGACGGCCCCTAGTCAGTAATATTACATGATTCATAATGTCATGAATGTTATAGCTATTAGTCCAGTGTACTATGATTCATATTTTTCAATGACTTTCATAAACAAATGAATACAGTTTTAAGCACTTGTTCGTGCAGAAAGTGGAACAGTTAAATATTTTATTTAAATTTTGTTATTATAATAAAACGTCACGTGAATCACAAAAAGATCATTATATTATCAAGTGGTCCAATCAGGTTGCTCATCCGTTTAAAAATATTTTATTTTTCTTGTATAATCCAGTCCAACATACTGGTAGTAACATTTCAATAACATTTGAACCACATATTCTAATATTGACAGAAATATGGAAAGGCAAAGTACAGTAAAAGCCCTCGTATCTGAAAATTCTTAGAATTTATCGCGTCAACCAAAAGATGCTTGCAAGGTCAACGCGTAGGCAGACTTCCGTTTCAAGTTGTGGTATTTATATTTCAACCAACCATTCATCCGAAACATTCGCTATCCGAACAGAAATGGGTTCCGATCATTTCGGATACGAGGGCTTTTACTGTAGTATAAAATGCAGTTTACTTACCATCTTTGCCCGCTCAACTTGGTCTTTCATGCGTTCCAGCCATTCGTCAATTTTCTTTTCGGCTTCTTTTTTCTCTGCATTTAAAATTGCTTTGTTTATAGCGTTTTCCTTCTTACGACGCTTCTGTCCGAGTCTCTTTTTCCTTCTATTCTCGACAGCTTTTCTCAAATTAGTCACAACAATAGGATTTTCAAATTGACAAAACAGTTTTGAGAATTCTTCTTTTATGATGCCAATTTCTGTGGTTTTTTGTTTCCATTCGTTGGAAGTCATTTTGTCGGCATTTAGTTTCAATAATTCATAAAGGCTCTCCAATTTTTCTAAAACTCGGATGCTGTTCTGCAAGGCATTTGAAGCTGCTTGAATTTGAATTACGCTCTTTGCGCATTTTTCATTTTTAGGTTTATTTTGTGAAGGTATTTCGATAGTGGAATTTAAATTAATTTGAATTTTACCTATCTTGGATAACCAAGTTTCTATCCATAATTCTTCATCGGTTTTAACGACTGCAACTGTCTCGTTTGGTAGAGACAGGTCGTACATTGCACTACTAGAACTAGGTGCCGTATTGTAGTTAGAATAATTCATTCGTGGATCAACATTCAGATACGACGATGGAATATTTTGACAATTTGCACTGGTATTTGAAATAGTTGGAATATCGTAAGCATTCCAACAATTTGCGTTTTGATTATAATAATTCATAATTAATTAAAGATTAATAAAAGCAACTGACTACGTAAAGGTAAAATATTAAATAATAAAGTTGAGTTATAATAATAAGTAAGTAAATTTTAACACATGTGAAGGACTTCACCAGGTCCCGGAAGCTGATGTCTAGCGTCTTCTAAAACCTTCTCTGCCAAATGGTATTCTTCGATTTCTTTTAAATCTTGTTCACTATCGAGAATCTTTTTCAATTCGTCAATCGCTTTTACCAATTTACGTTGACAGTCGGGTACCATCATCAGAGATTCTTGTAAAACCTCCTCTTGCTTACGAATGTCGTATTCGTCTTTACCTTCCTGTTTATATTTTGTAATTCTTGCACGCTGTTGCTCGGATTCCACTTCGTACGTAACTTTCTCTTTAGCTAATCTTTTTACAACACCTGTTTTGATTTTTAACGTTTTAATGCGTGGATCTGCCATTACAGATTTACAATTATTGACAGAATTCAAGTGTTTTCAAAAAAGTACACACCCATTGGTTAGAACAAAAACCTTGCCAACAAATTAATGCTTTACTATAATTTTGTTTTGACGATTGAGGTTAACAACACACCGGGATGATTTGATTAAAGTTATTGCACATGCGTCCATGTGTAATGTGCAAATTTGATTGGTAGCTCTGATTCAGGACCGGATCGAGGTAAGCACAAGGCGTGATTTTGACAGATCAAGGGCGTACTAAGACTTTTTTCTATCGGGCCATTGGATCAAAAATTATTATTTTTATTTAAAATAAACAGAAAACTTCAAATACAAACAAATTTATTAACAAGATAAAATACAGAAATACAAACAAATGATAAAATTTAAATTCTATCAAAACATAAAATAGCACGCAACCACTTTTCGTGCCGTGTTGCAAATTCTCGTTGAATTTCCCCACATTTATCGCAATTTTCGGAAATAAATTTTCTTTCGTTTTCAACAATAAAATTATACAAATACGACAATTCAACTTTGCTGCACTCCTCATCTTGTTTTTTAACACATCTTTCTTCTTTGTGAGATTCGTTCAATTGAGGATTACTTTCCCAAACCAAATGATGATACTTGTGCAAAACTCTTAGCAGATTATAAACTATAAATCTCCGATGATACCAAATCGATTCGTGATCTTGACACAACTGGTTTAAGGAAGGTAAAAAATTCAATAAATCAAAAAGTAACACATTGAGGTAGCATGCATAGTTAGTATTATTTAAGTTTTCTTCAACGTTTGATATATTGTCGCGTTTGCCTAACAAGTTTTCCAGGTACGTGGAGAAATCACATTCAGAAAATTTCAAACCCATATGATGATAAACTGGTTCAAAATATTTTTGAAAAGGTTCAAAGAGAGTATCTGTACTATCAAAAATACTATTGCATATGTATTGCCTAAAGTGGTAACCGGAATGTTCCGATACGTGAGTGGTAATCCAAGAAGTGGAGAAAGTTAATTGTTGAGTTAAGAAATCCAGCCGTCTCATAGGAGACACGTAAGAAGAAAACTTGGATGCTATGTGCTCCAAACACCAAATTCTGTGGTTCCAGGCGTGATAGTTATTTTTTGATTTACCTGCCGCCATCGTACACACAAAAAATTCGTTGTGCAATAACTGCACAACATCAAAATGTTCCCCTTTTACATTTTTTAATATTCTATTCAGTATCCATCTACGATACGCAAATGCTTCTGACGATTTACATCGGTTCGATAAAACCAATTGAACTAATTGCAACTCTTTATCGATACTTAATTCTCCATAATTAATTAACTCCCGTCGCATGTTCCAAAAAGTCTGTATTTCCGGATTAATTAACAATCCACCAATCAGTAATTTATCTAATTTTTGACTTTTACACCAAGGCAATTTATTTTTTCTAAGCAGACTGCGTGCTTTGAACAATTCTTCGTATAAGTAAGCAAACACATATTTAACGCACCAGGACTCCAGACCCAAATTATGTTCTTCGTATAACACGGGAGATTTATTTTTGTTTTCTGGAGTTGGTACAACACAAAATTCTTTGCTAAAAAGGAAAAAGTATTTATTAAATTTAGTTAAAGCTTATTTTGATAAAATATAAAAATTATACTGGAAGAAGTAATTAGGGCAGTAACTTACAGATTTACGTCGTTGTATAAAGTTTGTTGGATATCAGATAAAATCTTTTCCGATAAGGATTTATTTTCTTCACTTTTATTTTGCATTTTTATTTAATTTTAACAAAATTTAGCAAAAAGTAAGGATGAAAATTGAAAATTCAGTTTTTCATTAATTAGTACATAACCATAAAATCGTTGACTGTCAAATGTTGCTGTAGCAGGACAGGGCCGGGTTCAAAACTTTTCTGAACCGAATAAGGAAACTTATATCAAATACTTATATTCTTGATCAAATTTTTATGCAATGACAGCAGAGAAACAACCGAACTTTTATCTTTTTTTGTCTTTTAAACAATCGAGACAGGTTAATTTTTTATTACCAAGCACCAACTCAAAAAAATCAAAAAATTCCCAGAAAATGTGTGTTACAAGTGCGAGACAAAACGAAAGCCCAACTATAATAAAAGACAAAGAAGACGAAGAACTCGTAGAAATGGAGCAGGCCACTAATCTGACAGGAAATGACAGGGATCCACAACCGGATGCACTCAGGTTAGACCAGTACACATTTTGTTCATTGTTTGATACTGCTGATTTGCTACACTACCCTATCCTCATCTCTACACCTTGAGGCAATTCTTCACAATCACATCGGCAAGTTGTTCGAGAGGATGATCCTCAGCAGACTCCTAACCGAGGTCGAGGGGGAAGGAGCAATCAGTCCGTACCTTAAGAGACTGGTAGTATCATACTTCAAAGACAGATGGATCACCGCCCGTGAGGTAGAAATGTCTGTGAGAATACGTATGAGCGGCGGAGTCCCGCCTGGGACTGACATTGTGGAACTTTAGCTACGATGGGGTCTTGCGACTACCCATGGCGCCTGGAGTAGAGGTCGTGGGTTTTGCAGACGATCTCACCGTGGTGACGACGCGACGGCGAAAATGGAGAATGAGCTGACAGAGACATGTAACATATGGCAGTGGCAAGCATCTGTGCGTGGCTAACCATCAGGGGGCTGTCTATTGTGCTCGAGAAGGAGGAAGCACTTGCCAATCAACATTCAGGTGGAAAACCAAAATATGAGTCCCATGTCCCATCGAATCTCAGCGATTTCTAGACTCTTTCCAAATATTGACTGCCCATCCGAGCCCAAGAGACGGATCCTGGCTTCCGAGGCGGAGTTCATCCTTTTGAGTGGAGCCTCAGTATAGGCGGGTAGCCTTGTCAAGTACGCCAGCTTCTCGAAAAGCTTATACCGTGTGCACCGACGCCATTTTGGTGTTGTCGTCGATGATCCCTACCGACCTGCTTGCTATGGAGCAAACAGCTAGATTCACCGGAGTTGCATGTTCACACTCTGAGCTACTCACTGCATCGTTGTGCATATGGCAGGCCAGATGAGATGCTAGTGAAAAGGGAAGATGCAAGCATAGACTGATTTTCAGGCTGCAGGAATGGTACATCTCAGAAACCACGGTGAAATCACTTATGAGATATCTCAAGTCATGACGGGCCATGGTTGCTTCCACCAATACTTACACGCCAAGCGCAAACCCAACAAGCAGCGTGAACCACTAGATGAACCACCAATAAGTTAAAGAGCAAAGTCCCAAAAGGGCGGTAACTAAAACATGCAAAAGTGCAGCGATCAGGGGTTCCCCGCTCAAGCATAAGGAGTGAATTGCACGGAAGTAATGCTAACTAGAAAATTCCGGCAGTTCTATGGAGTGGGGTTTTAGTCAGTAAAAATCTGACACTACCACCCATAGGTACCATCTGGGTGGTGTCTAATAGAAGATTTCCCTACTCCAAAAGTTTTGAAAAAAATGCAATTCTTATTAGAACTATTGGTTTGTTCAACAGCTTTCATGTCTTTATCATTTCTTTGCTGATGAAGATTTTGTGTGCTTCATGAAATCTCTTCGGAGTAATCTCGAAACCGGTAGCTCAGTAAATAGTTCAGTAACGACGTCGAAAAAAGGGGGTCTAGCTTACAAATTCCTGTGGCAAAGGATTGAAAACTGATTCCTATGTAATTTTAGTCGTAGAATCCGAATTTGAGGTTTGCGAACAAAATTTCCATGTGCCAAAGCCGCCATATTGAAAAAACGTTGTCGTTTTTTTGCAAAAAACTTAAAATTTTGGGCAACTTAATGATTTTTCAAAAAATTGAATCAAATGAATCAAAAAGTACATAAAATTTCCTGCAAAATGACTTTTTGGTTGATTTCCTAGGACGAAAATTAAAGCCGCAGGCGCCATTCGCGTTTTTACTGGTTTTTCGAAAAATTCAAATTTTATGATTTCGCGAGTGAAATAAAGGTTTCCACACCGACGGCAACGGGTAAAAATATAGCCTCTGGTCAGCATGGAGTTTGAATTTTTTTGAATTTTCAAAAAAAATTTTAATTTTTCGAAAAACCGGCAAAAGCGCGAATAGCGTGAAATGAGTGAATTGAGAAAAATGCTTGATTAAAGCGACGATCATTTGTATCCATCGCAAGTTTTAGTGTAGGCATATAGTCCAGTCAAATTAGGATTTCACCTGGAAATAATTTCCGAAAGAGATTTTATTTTTTTAAACTCAAGGAGGATTGTTTGGTAGTGTAAATCTCGATTTTCGGGAAAATCCCCCTATTGCGTTTGCCGCCATCTTGATCGACATTTGTAGAGTTAGACTGTAAATAGGGTAAAAAACATTTTTTCTTAATTATCTCGTTTATTATCATGTTTATCGTAAAAATGATAATATGCAATTACGTATAGAGAATTTAATTTGCTTCAACTTTGGTCTTTACCATTTTTACCCAAGGATTAATACTTTAAGACTTATATTGAATTCAGGTGTGGATTTTTATTTATTTTCAGTTATCTCGTTTATTATCATGTTTATTGTAAAAGTTGTAATAAGTAATTGGGTAGTAAATTTTATTTCCTTCAACTTTGCCCAAGTAACACGCAAGATTGGGGCATTATTGGTCCTTTAGGGCAGGGGTCTCCAAACTTTTTAGCCAAAGGGCCAGATTGATTGCTCCACAAAGCCCCGAGGGCCAAGATCTAGCCTCAGTTAGTGACTAACGAAAATATTCAAACCCTTATCAGGCCCGCTTTCGCGGGCCGGATTGGTGGTGCTGGCTGGCCGGATTTGGCCCGCGGGCCGTAGTTTGGAGACCCCTGCTTTAGGGGATACCGTATGCGTTTTCCTATGTTCGCAGTGTAATTTTAAAAATTTTTTAAAAAATGATTTCTTAAAATCTAAACCGCAAATGTTGAAAATTCAACAACACTTAAAAAAACTATCTTCTTTTGATTCCATCTAAAAAAACTTTTCATCACTCGTGAACGCAGGAGGCGAAAATAAAAACAATTGCAGTAAAGTGAAGATTGTAATTGATACTAGCGTAAAAATGGTGAAAACCAAAGTTGAAGGAAATGAAATTCTCTGCGTAATTGCATATTACCATTTTTACGATGTACATGATAATAAACGAGATAACGGAAAATAAACAAAAATCTACTCCTGAATTCAATATAAGTCTGAAAATATTAATCTTAGAGTAAAAATGATAATTATCAAAGTTGAAGGAAATAAAATTCCCTATTTAATTACTTCTTATCATTTTTACAATAAACATGATAATAAACGAGATAATTGAGAAAAATGTTTTTCACCCTATTTACAGTTTAACTCTACAAATATCGATCCTAGGCTAAAAGTTATATTAACCAAACTTATGGGAAATTACATTTACTATAATTTTAAATATTATCATTTTTGCTCTAAAGTTGAGAATAAGCGAGTTATTTGAAAAACAAGGAAACACCTTTTAAATCAAGATGGCGGCAAACGCAATGGGGGGATTTTCCCTAAAATCAAGATTTACACTACCAAACAACCCTCATTGAGTTTAAAAAAATAATATCGCTCCCGGGAATTATTTCCAGGTTGACCGATTTTTAGTCCTAATTTGACTGGACAACTACTGGAACATAAATGGTTAATTTAAAATAAATACCAACCCTTTCATTTTTACAACATAATAATTATTAAAATAAAAACCTGGTATGCAATATTGTTTTACAAAAATTAAATATCTATGTAAAACCACAATGCCGGTAATATCTGTAACAAATTCTAATATCGTAAACATGTTTTTTAAATATTGATTTGCGTTACGTAGCGTTTATTTGCTTAAAACATCGTTTAAAAAAATAATAAATTTTTATGTAAATTCAATCAACTTGCACTAAAAAATTAAATAAAATTATAAGTTTTATTATTGTCACGCTTTTAAGGACGAATTAATAATTTATTAAATTAAAAATTATTTATATAGCAGCACCAGCATTTGATTCCTTTTGTTTTTAAAAATAACAATAAATTGGGCTGGCTCAAATTTAAAAAAAGAAAAAAAAAAGAAAAAAAGAAAACTATTTACAAAAAAAACAACGAAAATATCACTTAATTAATTAAACAGTAATATTTTTCAAGTTACTACTTTTAATTGTTTTAATGAGGGGGGGGGCATATCCTGCATATAGTATACAGGGGTAAATATCTCGAAATAATTTTATACGCAGAACTCGAAATTCCAATGATTTCTATGGAATTCCAATGATTTCCAACAAGGGGGAAGTATCGGGGTAACTATATCCCCCCCATGACCCATAGAAACCAATAAAATTATTAAATTTTATTAAAATTTGAAAAATATACCGAAATTGTTATCAAAAAATATTTATTTACCCTCTCCCAGCCAACGGTTGGCTCACTTACCTCCATGCAATTATTCCAAAATCTGCTCTTGGGTACAAGTGAAGGGAAATTTAATAAAATCCCAGGAAGTCTTAAGAAATAAGAAATACAAGGAAATCTTAAGAATCCTATAGATGGCCTTTTTTTAATTTTTTGAGATTTTCTTGGTTTTATTAAGATTTTCCGAGATTTCTTAAGATATCTTAGAATTTTCTACATTTTGTCGGATTTCTCATTTCTAAGAATTTCTTAATTTCTCGAAATTTTGTAGAATTTTCTGATATTTCGTTCAATGTTCTTGAATTTATTTTCTAAATTTTTTAAGATACCCTAGAATTTTCTACGTTACCTTAAATTTTCCTTTTCCTAAAGATTTTCTTAAATTTCGTAAAACTTCCATGGATTTCTTAAAATTTTCTATAAGATTCTAAAACTCCTTGAGATTTTCTAAAATTTCTCGAAATATCTTCAGATTTCTCTTCACTAGTACACCGGAGTTTTCTAACGATTTCTCCCGAGTTTGTTGCTGGGAAACCGAGGGGAAATCGTGGTATACAAAAGTGAAAGAAAATCTTAGGAAATTTTAAGAATACTTTAGATAAGCTTTATTTGTTAGCTTTTTAAATTTTCAGAGATTTCCTTGACCTTCCTAAAATATTCTTGAATTTTCCATTTTCTAAGTTTGCTTGGCAAGGGCGGCTGAAAGGAGGGAGGATAACGGTGCATCTAACCCCCTCCTCGTGACAAAATTCAACAAAATATACAAAAATATACCTACATATTTATTTACTCTCCTCACCAGCTATATAAACTTTTCAATCTAAAGAATTTCTATGATTTCCAAGGAACTCAAGAGATTTCCAAAGGAATTCCAAGTAAATTTGGAAAAAATTTTTGAGATATTTACCCCTTGGTATAATTTGAAACAGTTTGAGAATTTCTGCTTTAATCGATTGCTATATTTCAAATTATGCGGCATAACAAATACCTATTCGAACACGCATTTCCCGGCACCTAATTAAGTACTTTTCATGCTGTCACTTCATGTCATAGCAGTAGGTATTCATTAGAATATTTAATAAAACGAGCAAAATGCGATCGACAAAGAAAACATTCGTTTCCAAACTTGAATCCTACGAAAATTTTAAGAAAACCACTTTTCACAAACTGATCGCAATAATTCTTCTGATTGCACGGTGTTTTGCAGTTTTTCCGGTGCATGGAATAACTAAAGACGTGAAAGATCTAAATTTCAAATGGAAATCGTTTTTAGTTTTATTTTCATTGTTTGCGGTTATAACCAAAATCTTTTACACAACCGTGGTTCTGATGTTTTCCGAACTTGATATCAAACAGATTTTCAGTGTGGGTAAGCATTCTTGAGTGAAGTTTCCATCAGTAGCTTTGTTTGAACCATCAGACGCATGCGCGAATGCCATTTTAGCTAACAAATGCTATCTTGCGCATGGGTCTGACCATTTCAAAACGGTTTGAAAACTACTTGTATTGAAAAATTAAAGTAAAATCCTATTTTTAGTTTTCATTCTCTGGGATTTTCGAGCAATAAGCGAAATTATTTTATTTGTAAAAGTAGCTTACAACTGGCCTAATTTTCTTGAAAAATTATGGACCATAGAAAAAAGTATGCTGTGCTATGGGCCCGTAAAACATTTAAGACTAAAATTTATAATTTTGTCTCTAAGTTTTTCCATAGTTGGAATTGGTAACCTTTAATGCTATTTTATAAAATTAACCCTTCATTGAATGTTTTTATGATAATTTAGTAGAACACTTGCTGTACGTCTTGATTAAAGTAAGAATAATTTTTAAAAATTCCAAAGATGGCGATGACTTGATGAAGAAGTACTTTACAGGCATTTATACCCATTTCTTCTATGGTGTGAACTACGCTGCATGGAAGGGATTTCTCATGGAGGTATACAAAAACCCGATTAATAAATATTATTTTATAATTTTGTTTCTGCAGCAGTTTGAAACTATTGCAAAAACAAACTTTATTTTGATTATCCTGATAAATTATTACAAAATGTTGTATATCAGTTTCAGTCTACGGTTAGCACCTTTTCGTGGCAATTCAGTGATCTCCTAATTGTTCTTATATCAATCCTCTTAGCGGAAAAATTTAAACAAATTAGTGACAAAATTGGTTCCGAAATGGTAATAACTTATTACTTTTATATTATTATAGATACTAAAAGCAGAGCTGAATTTCTAAAATTTCAGAAATTTGAGCCGTCAGAATGGGAAGAAATTCGAAAGGCCTACACAAGGTTGACCCATTTTTGTAAAACAGTGAATAGCTTGATTTTTGAAATGTTGGCAGTATCGATGGTGGGAAATATTTGTTATTTGTCCATCTACATTTTCCAAGCATTTAAGTATGTTTCAGTTAAGTTACTACGAAGTATCTCATCATTAAATAATTGTAGACAAAGAACATTCAGCGAAGCCGTTTATTTTTGGTACAACATGATATTTGTATTATTCCACTTTGTCACAGTTTCTATGTGTACCGCAAGAGTAAATGAAGAAAGTGTGAAGCCCATGAAACAAATCTTTAACATCAAATCGGAATATATGCATTACGAGGTACAAAGGCAGTAGATAAACAAAAGCTCATCAGTTTTTAAATTAAAATTTAAAATGTATCCGCTTGTTGCTCGGAGCTTATTTGAAAAATAGTCCAGCTTTGACTTTGTTTATCTACTCATTGCGTGATGATCTAAAGAGGGCAGCATGTTTCTCCTAATCTAATGTTTTAAAATATAACAAACAAATTTAAATAATTTTTTAGACGTACATGCTACTCAAACAGTGTGCAATAAATGCTCCAGGAATTACAGTATGCGGCATATTTACAGTTACAAGAGGTATTATTCTCGATGTATGTAAGCAGCAATATCTGACTACTCCAGATATCGCATGTTTAAACAATTTTAAATAAATATTTTCAGGTCACAGTGGTGATAGTAACTATACAGTTACTTTTATATCAATTTTATGGACACGTCGTTGCTGATATCTAAATGTTCAAAAAGTAAAGATTTGGATCGAGAAAGTCTCTCAAATCAGTGTTAATATAGTTAGTTTTTCTTTGGAATTCTTCTTCTTCGTCGTGTTTGGTCTTGGTCGTAGCTCACTCTAAAGGTGATTTCCCATTGGTTTTCCATAGCCTGCTGAACGCTCTAAGATTCTTAGATTCCACTAATGAAGCCAGCACAGTGAGCAGTACAATTACAATCATGGTTTGCAGCAGGGACGTGCCGAACTGACATTTTTGAGGGGGAACAGTTCTGAAATTGCTAACTATTTTGTTCTCCGCATCATACAAATGAGCTTTATCTTTATCTTTTTCAGCTGTTCAGTGAATTATCAACTTTTGCCAATTACAGAAGATTATGGGCGGACTCACTCTAGTTATATATTTCTTTTTCTGTAGAGTATATTTAAAAATAAAATTAAATAGGTAACAATAATATGGGTTCTTAAGTTTAAACTCAGTTGATTTGCAGTTACATCGAGATTAATCTATATGTTATTGTCAATGACGTAAATTGGGCATTGACGTCAATGCCCATTAACGTCATTGACCGGCCAATGACGTCAACGCCCGTTAACGGTGGGCAATGATGTAAATATTTACGTCTTTGGCCGGTCAATGACGTTAATGGCCAAAATGGATTGGACAATGATGATATTATAGAATAATTTTTATAAGGAACAGAAAAATGGCGATGCACTTCCATCCGGCACAATATTATTCGTCGTGAACGTATTTTTCCGTGTAAATGATAACAACCCGGCCCTTTTCAAGGCCTCATAAGCGTACAAGGATTTTTATTTAATTTAAACAAACGATCATTTTAGGGTGGATCCGTGATATGTCGTGTTTACGTCAGCCAAAGCGGCCCGGAGGAAAATTTAATTTAATTAATTCATATTACGGTGGATCCGTGATTTGCCGTAATTGCACCACCCAAAACTGAAAGAGTAATAGTAGTTTCATCATTGCCCACCTTGTATTCGGCATTGTCCGGACAATGATGTAAAAACCACATATGAAATTTTAAATGTCAACTTCGCCCAAAATGCATGGTCATTGACGTTATTGTCCGGCCATTGACGTTATTCGCTTTCCGTTGCAAAATTTTATTTTTATAAATTTTGAGTTGGTTGTAATGGAAAAACGAAAGATATAAAACTAGGTAATTTATTGTAAATTAACTTAATCTCACGATATGATCAGTTTTTCTCTTGAAGTTTTTGATAATAAAACCTAAATATTCCAAATCAGCTACTGCTTAAACAAACTTACTGCAATTCTGGCTTAACAAATTTATTTGGATTTTAATCGGTTTAATCGACAAATTACTGAAAAGACGGCAACCAATCATACTTTGATCAGTTTTCCATACTTTAAATGAAGCTTGTAACAGTTCTGATTTGATTTCTTCATATTTACTTCTATGTCTAAAACTGGGACCCAAACAAACAAGACACTAAATCCAGTTACATATTGGTCCGCCAAGAGTCTCACCAATTATCCTCAAAGACCTGGTCGCAACTTGGCCCAGTCTAATCAAGAAAATCCATAAAAGCAAAATTAAGTATTTAACGACAAGGGCTAAATCCAAGAAGCAACTATCTCAAAAATTTTGTATACAGGACTCGGAATTCCAACAATTTCCCAGGAAATCTAGATATTTTCAAAGAATTCCAAGAAATTGTAATCTCTGGAATTCTTTAGAAATATTTGAAAGGAAATATTTAGGAATTTAATGAAAATCATTAAAATTCTGTAGAATTGCACTTATTTGTAGACCTTTGAAAATCCTTCAAATCCTCGAAAATCTGTAGAATTCTTTGGAAATATTTGGAATTTATTAAAAATCCTTGAATTCTTCTTTTACTGGAATTCCTTGAAAATCTCTGGAATTCCTGTTTTCGGTGTTTTTGTTTCGGTTTAGAAACAACTGGAGATAATTTGATTTATATGTCAATAATGATTTTGAATAGTATTTTGATTAGACAAAGTTAACATTTGATTTTCCGATCTTCTTTTATTTTTATTTTACATCCTGATATATAAAATCGCAGAACGCTGCTGCTGCTCCTGCTACAGCGTGTCATTTTTTAGTGAAAAAAAAACACTCTGATTTCTCTCATAAAAATTCAAATTTCCCGATTTTTCCAGGCAAAATTTGAAAAATTATAAGTTCCCTATCTTCTCCAAGTATTCTAAAAAAGTGGAAATCCTACGATATGTACTGGAGGGTGTTCCACACCCCCCAGACCTCCCGGTTTACAATTTTATAAACCGAAAAATATATTAAACTAACTAAGTTTGGGACTAACCGGGAAATTTGAATTTAAAAAAAAATTGAGAGAAATTTAACCTTCGGATAGAAAAAATTAAAACTTGGAAAGCATATTTAAATGCTCGTGGAGTTTAGCAGCAATTTTCTGTGTTACTTTGAAAGTTAATTATAAAAATATAAAGCAAAATTTTAAATCCGTAGGTCTGGAGCTCTAGAGGGCGTAGAACACCATCCAGTACATATCCCAGGATTTTCACTCTTTTAGAATATTTGGAGAAGATAGGGAATTTATAATTTTTCAAATTTCGCGAGAAAAAAAGTGTTTGCTTTAATTTGAAAATGTAGAAAAACGGGGAATCCCCCAGTAGCGGAAAGCAAAATTAACTGTTTAAATATTATACCGTTTAAAAGAGATCCACCGTCTAGCTGCCACTCCACGGACGGGCTGTCCAGCTAGTTTTTTAATATAACGAGATGAAACTGAAATAATAGACAAATAATAAAAATTATATTATATAATTGAAAAGAGGATAAAAAACTCTATTCAAATATGTCATAGCCAACTATGGTTTCCATTTAAAAAAACAAAACTTTACATTATAACTCGAAAACAAATGAAGATATTTAAAATTTCTTTAGCCAAGTTTATTCTACGTAAAAAAGTGTCCGAAGAAGGTGTAAATATTTTTTATATAACTTGATAAACAACCGAGATAGGAGATATCGACATTTAACGAAAAGCCGAAAAAGCAAACTCTTGGCCATATAACTCGAAAACGAAACAAGTGATAACGAATTCCGGTTTCTTTTCAAACATTCGATACAAGATTAAAAAAAAAGAATTTTATTTAAACAAACTGTTTATTGGATCTAAGCAAAACAAACATATCACAGGTTTACTTATACATGTAAAATAGTTGACCAATATAATTTGTAATTATATAGTTAAATACTTTTAGGTGATTACCAACTTTAATAAATTTAAGAATCAAAATTGATAATTGCACATTTCAAAAATAATATTTGGCATCAAATACCTTTCCAAATCACCAGTTTAATTTACACCGTCCTTTCTTTTATAAAGAAAATGGCAAGTTAATTAGTCATAATAGATTTTATATAAAAATAAAATAAACAATATAATTAAAATGTGTTAAATGGCAAACACAGTAAATTAAACTTTTCGTTGCAAGGTTTTCATTAGAAACCAATTGACTGCATTTACTGCAAACTCGGTACATTTCAATTTGAAATTACCCATGTGTCTAGCATTTTAACATTCTAAACATTACACCTAATTAGGTACAACAAAATTTTTATATAAATTAGATAAATATACAATCAAAATATATTATTACAATATACCATTATTTCATCTTTCCTTATAAAAAACTTTCGCAAGTCTGCCAAAATAGAACACTAGCTTAAAAAACTTTAACTTTTAATATTTCTGCCAGTAACATATTTTTCTGGTGTGTGTCCTATTTTTGTAGACCTTTAGTTCACTCCAACATAATAATATACATACCTACTCGACTAGGCAAATACAATTAAATCTTAAAATAAATAGCACGAAACACTAAAACGAACAACCGATAATATAATAATTGATGTAAAACAACCAAAATTCACAAGATAAAAATGTGGAATGTAGACCACAATGCTTAACTAAATAGCTACTTTTTTTTATATAGTTAAATGTTCAAAATTAATTAACGTAATATAGGAATGCTAACAAGGAACAAACGAGAGGATTAAAAATTTTAGTTTCTCAAAATTATTTTCAAAATTTTGTCAAAAAATATATACCTAGGTATAGGGCAAACTATACTATTCAACAAGTTATGCAATATATATTTTTTTAATTAAATATTAATCCAATTTTGCTCGTCTACCCATAAAGGCATCTTAGACTTTTGATGATAAATTTTTAGTATTCAACCTCATTTTTAACATTCTTCTCGCCATTCTTCCAACCGCAACTCGAAAGTAAAAATAATTTGATTTTTAGTTAATAATTGAAAAATAAAATAGTAGAATCCGGTGATTTTATGTTTAGATTTTCATAAAAATTTTGATCAAACAATCGTATTTTTGATTTTATCTTTACATTCACGAAATTATATCACGATGACAAATTGAAAACATCGTCCAAGCGAGAACGAGACGTTTTATAAATTTGCAATAATTTATAACAAATTTCATTTGTTTTTAAACTGGTGCATCAAATTTATAGATTGTATTAGTGCAATAAATTGTGAAGCATTTTTAAAAAAATACCTAATACAAATCTTAATCTATGAGATGAGCTTTACCATTTACGGTAAAATGATTTTGGCATTTATTTTATTTATTACAATTAAATAGTCCAACATACCTACGGTTATACTGTTTTGGGTGTTAGATCTAACAATATTATAATATTGCTTGGCAATGTTTAAAAAATTGCACTATCTTTTATATTACGTGGGGTCTGAAAATGTTTCAAGATATAAACGGCGCCATTCTATAAACATCAGAAGGCAGAAGGCAGTTATCGTCCAAAGAACCAAAGCAAAAGAAATGACTAAATATCTCATTCGCTCTAATCGGTGTATCAGTGCCGGTGCTCTTACAATTATAGTAAATGTGCCCGTTGACATTGTTAATTTGCACAATAAGTAGAAAGTAGCTAACTTCAGTTTGATGGGGAAATAAATTATGACGTAGGAAACTGAAAGAAACACTTAAAGCCTTTTTATATCGAAAAACTTCTTGCAGGACCCTCATATTATTAATTATTTGCGTTTAACTCTTAAATTTGACTACACAACATAAATTAAGTGAGCGATCGATATATTATTAGGATATTTAACAAAATTGATCTATAACACATTGGCCACAATAAAATATGTTAATTGCTTGTATAAAACCAAGGTAAATAGATTTTACTTGATTATAAGTCCATATATTGCAACAGTGATGATTTTTAAAATTTTAATTTCTAGTTAGGCTTAAGCAAACTGCAGACTGCTTAAAATTTTTATTTTTAAAATCTATTCTGCATCAGTTACTCCATATTTATTACTCGACGTGATGCACTTACAATAAACTTTTAAAAAACAAAAGTTTAGTAATGCAAAAGCATTAAGTGAATAAACGAAATTAAGTAGTTTTAAACTGGCATAAAATTCATCACTGCCACAATTTCATTTAAATAAAATACTTAAAATCATCTAAATTAAATTATAAAACTAGTGTCGACATCATCAATATAAAAATTTTAAAAAAAATTAACTAAAACGGTTAGACCTTTTAGTAATGCAGGTACTGTGTACTAAACTAATGCAAGAGGAATAAATCACCTTGCTAACTTTTTTCGGGTGCAGAATGTTGGTTTGCACTGTTGTTGTTGCTGTTATTTTCAGACGTTGTTAATAATGTGGATAACGCTTCCAGAGATTGTCGAACCTTTAATAAAAAATAAAATTTAATTAAAAAAAATTAAAAAGAATATTATCAAAAATTTTAAAAATGCTGAAAAACAAGAAACAAGGAATGATCTACGCAGAACAGCTTGAAATGCGAAATGAGATATTGGAAATCTCTCAACAAGACATTTTGGACGATGTTGTCGATAATTCAAATTTCAATTTAGAAAATGTAATAAAAAATAAAAATTTGGAAATCCAGGAAATAATTATGGAAAATTTGAACAATAAAAACTTATTTGCTACGGAAAATTTGGATTTGAAAAACAAAATTGGAAATATGGTTTCTAAAGAGAAAATTTAAATTTAGCAGAAGAAAATTTTGATCTCAATTTGGAAAATAGAGATTTGGTAATAAGAAATGAGATGGAAATTTAAATAATTTGGTTATTTAATTATAAGAAAATAAAAATTTGGATTCGGAAGATGGAAATTTGACAACAATTTTCAAAAACTAACCAACTTAATGAATTGGAAAACGATGGTTATGAGGATAAAAATCTGGATTTAAAAAATGAAAATTTTAATATGGAAAATGTAAATTTATCTGAACAAAAAGATGAAAAATTGGAAAATGATAAATTGATTTGTTCGAGAAATGATAACTTAATTAATTTGGAAAATAAAAATCCGATAAATTTTGAAAATTTAAATAATAAGAAATTGATTTTAGATTTTAGAAATTCAAAAATAAAAACTTCCATAAAAAATTAAAATTCAAAAACGAAAACTTACATGAAATTATTGAATCGGAAAATTAAATTTTGGAAGTGGATTACGAAAACTAGGCTTTGAATTATGGAAAAGCAAATGGAATTGGTATGGAAAGTGAAGATGAATTGGAGGAGTCGAAGGAGATGAGGATGATGATTTACAAAAGTCAAGGATGGACGGACAGAACCAATGCCAAAAAAGAAAAGGAAAAGGAAGTGGAAATTTAAAAAATTGTTTATAGTCATGGATTATGGAAGGAAGCATCCGGCTTCACAGAGCATTGTGGTGATTTCCGGCGTTCCTTTTGAAAAAAATATTACCTTAGCTAATTGATGCAAATTAGCATCCAAAAAACTATGAACGGCATCTGCGGATTTCGAGTGTAATTGAGCTTGCCATTGGAGCAACCCGCCATATACATCTTCGCTGTTGGTAATTATATGATCACCCTGAAAAATAAAAAAAAGATAAAATTTTTTTTACAATTTCATAACAGGAAATAAATTTTTTTTAAAAGTGGATTTTCCGTGAAAATAATATCTGATTGAAGATAACTAATTTTAAGTATTCTGGGAAAATTCATAAAATCTTACCTGTAATGCGAAGTTGTACTTTTGTTGCACTTTTCCGATCCTGTACAGCATAATAACTGCAGAAACAAACAGTAACAGCACAAGAAGAGTACTGATGTATAATATTATATTTTGTTTTGGCATAGTAGTTGATTTGACATACATTTTTCGCAGAGATAGAAATACTCCCGGACTGAGTTTTACCTCAATATCACCTGAGGAAAAAAAAGTTAGCCATTTGAAGATAGAAGAAAAAAATGGAAAACTTACTTGATGCTTTACTCGAATGTTCGTTATTAAGTACTTGAGAAGGTGTTATTGGAGGAATTTTTCTAATACGTGGCTGGATTTCTCGAGTTTCACTTAATTTACCAGGACCATCCAGAATGGTTAATTCGTTTCCGCTATCGCTGCTCTTGCTGCTATCGCTGCACTCCGATGGTACAACCCCCTAAGCACAAAAATATGTTTTAAAAACAACCGCACCACAACTCAATTGCTAAATATATGCTAAACAAAATTGGTATATTTAGAAAAATTTGCTATTTTAAAATATCCTTGGCAAGTGCACACGAACGCTCCTAACTTCTTTTTGAACTGGGTAAATTTGAGGCACTTGTTTCTTTTGTATCAAGTGATTCAGGTTTAATTTTAGATAAAGATATAATCGGTGTACGTATTATTGAGTTAACCCACAAGGAATATTTTAATAAATAATCGTACCTACTTATATTTTATTCAAGTGCAAACAACAGCGTCATTGTTGAGTAATTAAGGTATTTAGAGTAAAAAAATTTAATGTAATTATGTAAATAATTTTTATGATAATGTAGTAATTAATTATGAAATACCATTGTAAGTGTATCAGCTCTCATTGCCCTGGATATTGGAACATTAAACACATCAAATAGACCACACAATATTATGATTGCGTGCACTCGACTGATTTTATTTTGATCACGAAGTGCGGGAACACTTAGATTACTCTTTCCACAAATTTCTATAAACATGAAAACTACCATTCACAAGTAAGATTGTTTTATCGAAGGTCAATAATGTAGCTATTAGAAGTACTAATTGCCATGCCATGGTTCAAGATCAAACGTTGGATATACCTATGGGTTGTAAACGTACTTTCAGCAAAATGCCTGCCAATTTTTGAAATTTAAATTTTTTGAAAAATTCATGTACCAGGAAAGTAAGTGCTACTGCACCGAGTGTTGTCGAAATACGAAAGTGTAACTTTAAAAATTGGCACCAATTCAAACACAATTATTAGATTGGTGATTTGATCATTTAAATTTTTTTTTGTAAAAACTTTTATACAAACAAACCAAGAAAATCAATATAGACCGACTATCATGGTAGATAACACTTTTTGCGTCATCCATGAAAATTGATGAAAATGTATTAGGTAAATAGTACCTATATTATATTATTTTTATGCTAATAGGTAATATTTTTGCATAGTGATCGAGAAAAATACAAAAATTACCTACTGATTAAGAAAAAATCCAATATTTTATTGGCTTTAAAATAAACAGGAAAGCGGCATCAAGATGAAAAGGACTAAAAATATTAAATAGTTTTTATACTTTCAGTTGAAATAATACATTCAAAACAAATATAATTTGGACCGATAAAACTGCAAATTTCCTGTATTGACAGATTAGTCAAACAATATTAAAGTAGATTATAGTATATTATTTATATTATTCAATTGCGGCAAAGAACAAAAAAAAATTAATTTTTGATATCAAATCGGAAAGAGAAATGAGCCGTAGGCCGAGCTATGTTGCAGAAGGTCCACTGCGACAGTGGATTCGGTTAGGACAGGAAGACTACCATTGCCAAAGGAATACAAAGATATTATTAGATTTAAATAAATGTTTTTTGGTTTCAAATTAAATTGATTTTTTATTTAAATTTTGAACTCGAAGAAATCCACACGAAGTTCGACAGTTATCCACAGCATATTGATGCTGAAGGAATTTTTCAACATGGAGAAAAATGGCAATGAAGATATCCTGGAGTACACAAATCGAAGAAGCAGTTGATATAAAAAGGTAGAAAACGCAGGTACTAAATTTGACAACAAAGCTTTAATGGGATTGACACTCATCAGATTACCAAAAGAGTATGAATATACTCCTTTTGTTTGGACATATTAGTAGAGGATGTCGAACTTACAGGGAAGAAACACAAAATAGAAAACAACATTACGATAAGAGAGCATCATATTATATTAAATGTACAAACTTAGGTTGTAAAGATAGAGAAACGAAAGAAAATAAAGTATGGATCATTGACAGAGGATCCACTGATCATATGAAGGAAAATAAAGAGAAATTTCTATGAAATTATCACTGCGGGCTGCGGGAGGAACAACATTAAAAGCAACAAGAAATGGAGATAATTATAGAAGCAAGATGGAGAAAAGAAAAGTTCCTAATTTTGTATGTTCCTGGTTTCCCAGCAAAACGGAGTGGTAGAACGTGTAAACCAGACACTAATAAACAGAGTGAGATGTTTAATGGAGGAGTCAGGCATGTAAATATAACGATTATGTAGGCAGAGGCAACACTAACTGCTTGATTTCTAAAGAACAGAAGGCATACATGTGCAAAAAATGGAAAAACATTTTAAGAATTATGGAACGGAAGAAAATCAAATATAGACCATTTAAGAATTTCGGATGCAGAGATGGAGTATAAACGATAGGAGAAGATATGAATAAGAACCCAAAGGAAAAGCATATAGTATATACATACACGCCAACGCATACAAGTTATGGGACAGTGAACAAAATCGTATAGAAATTAGCAGAAATGTCACATTTGATGAAAATGTTTTCCCATTAAAGAATCGAAAAACTGACGAAGAAAGAAATGAGAAAAATTACATAAATTGGTATGAATTTGAAAGCAAAGATGAATTTAAAGAATCAAACACGCAGTGGAAGCGTCATAATCTATTAAATTTAATTTTATATTAGGGGCCGTCCTTTAATCACGTGAGGTTTTTTATGCCATTTTTTTACCCCCCCTCCCCCTTGGTGATACGTCGTAAGGTTTTAGGCTACCCCTACCCCCCCTTCCCAACATCACGTGTATTTTTTTTTGAAAAATTTCTATAAGTAGAGACAGCGAGACAGAAGGCCGCGGGCAGCGGAACGACGATTGGCGTCACAAGGTCCAGTGCCGGAAGCCAGCTGAGAGCTAAATATTGTTATGTTGCATTTTAGGCATAAATTTGCTCTCTCGGGATTTCACGTGGTAGCAAGAAAATATACACGTGATTGTCACAGCATCCCCTCCCCCCCATCGTGATCAATCGTGATGTTATTCTAACCCCCTCCCCCCCCTGTTAGCACCTCACGTGATTAAAGGACAACCCCTTAGAAGAAACCAATTTATTTATATATTTAATTCTCCTCACTCCGACTAAATTTATGCTTCTGGTTCTTACTCTTACTTCTTACTCTTATTCGTTTCCTTATTTCCACCTGTTTTAGTCATCATTGTTTTGCTATATACTGTTTTATATGCGCATAATCCGATTATCCGTTCAAGACATAATTTTCAAAACCTCAAATTTTACTCAAAATATAATTCTTTCAATATTGAAATATAAATTCCCTAAATCGTTTTATCCAAGGGGTAAATATCCAGTAAAATTTTTGTACACAAGACTCGGAATTCCAGAGATTTCCAAGAATTCCAAAGATTTCCAAAAAAATTCTAGAGATTTCCAAAGAATTCCAGTGATTTCCTAAGAATTCCAATAATTTCCAAAGAATTCCAGAGATTTCCAAAAGATTCCAAAGATTTCCAAAAAAATTCCAGAGATTTCCAAAGAATTCCAGTGATTTCCTAAGAATTCCAATAATTTCCAAAGAATTCCAGAGATTTCCAAAGGATTCCAAAGATTTCCAAAAAAATTCCAGAGATTTCCAGTGATTTCCTAAGAATTCCAATAATTTCCAAAGAATTCCAGTGATTTCCTAAGAATTCCAATAATTTCCAAAGAATTCCAGAGATTTCCAAAGGATTCCAAAGATTTCCAAAATATTCCAGAGATTTCCAGTGATTTCCTAAGAATTCCAATAATTTCCAAAGATTTCCAAAAAAATTCCAGAGATTTCCAAATAATTCCAGGGATTTCCAAACAAGTGTACACAAAATTTTCGACATATTTACCTCTTGGTTTTATCCTTAATATGAATGAGACCGCAATTTCCAGAAGACATGTACTTCCTCTTGTTATATTATGGAATGAAACACTCCAACAAGAACAGAAAAGTTGGAAAAGTTGCATTTCGATAAATGCAGATACTTTTTCTATTTAAAATTATTTTAAAAATTTGGATGCCAAAACCGTAAACTACATAAAGAGGAAGAATAACAACCCATGGAATACTAATGTAGTGCAGTCTCTAGAATGCAAGCAATCAAGCCTAGGCAGTTGTTCATTTCATTAATTCAAAAAAATATTGTCAAAAATAAAAAAAATACAAATTTAAAGAAACTTAACATTTAAATTTTAAAATAAACAATTGAAAGTTAAAGAACTTCAGGTGTTGTAATGTAATTGGGAAAAGTGCGTGTACAGGCGAATGAAATAAACAAGTATTGATTTGAAAAATTAAATGTAAAAAAAATGAAATTGCTAGACAATGGGCTGATGAAGAATAATAACAAATAATAAAGTCAGTTGACGACAGAACCTCAGAGAGGAAGGTCGTTGCGTGTGGTCCTTAGAAAAAGTGAAAATAAAAACAAAATATTTCGAAAATAACAAATTCAATTTGAAACGAGAACGAGGTGTGATTTTTGTACAAAACATTTAAAAGATGTGGAAGGAAATTAGCTGGTAGCGGTTCCATTTAACGCGAAAGAGGAGAGTAGAAGATTCGCATCCAATTTAAAGTGGACCATCTGGGTCGAATAAAGAAAAAGAGAAAGACAGGTTTGCATAATCACCATTATCAGTGTTAAACATGTTAATAGTGATCGAAGAAGAGTTCAAAATTAAGCAATGGAAAGTGAAGTAAGCATAGTTTATGAGCGGCACCAGAAGCAACGCAAAAAGCTTAAACTTATTAGATTTAATAACCACACAACAACCACAGTTAGAGAAAGCTTGTAGATCCAAAGTTAACAAATCTAAGTTTACCGAATTTTCCATTGAAATTTTATTCAATTATTCAAAATCTAGGAACATTGCAATAATTTATAAAAAAATGTAACAAAATGAATGTTCTTTACGAAGTTTCTTTAAAAAAAACCTTGAGACAATTTTCGAAAAATTTGTGTTTTCAACTAACTTTTTCTTTCGAAAGATATAATTCGTAAGTTTGTAAGTTTCGTTAAAAGCTAAACTAATCCAAAGTGCTTTCTAAAAAGAGTCAAAATAAATAAAAGATTTATATTATTTTTCTCAGTTTGTTTTCCATTTTCTTACAATTAACAAAAAATCGATCTAAAGCATTTCGGAATCCGAAATTTTTCGACGCTAACCCAATCTCTCATAGCTTCTCCTTATAACATTCAAATCCAATAAATTAGATTATATTATGTTCTAAAAGAAAGTGAAACATTATCTCCTAATAAAACAATTTAAACAATGAACGTACTTTAATTCCGCTCGTCACCGGCAGTAAAGTGATGGATATAAATTATTGGCTTTTTACTGTAAAATAAGATAAAAATATGCAATAATTTATTAGGATTTCATTAATAATTATTACAGGTGACAGGATTATAATTATACAATATGCAGTGGCTGCTGGTGCATGTAGGGAGACGGGGCGTCATCGCACCCAAATCTGATATTATAAAGATAATGCAATGACAAATCAAGCCTGTATTTCAATGATAGTTTAAATCGTCCAGATGTCCAGTATAAAATATAAACGTTAATTCAACGTCAAAATGTCGTTGAATTAACGTAGTCCCCCTGTCATAGCAAACTATCAGCCGCCACTGATTATTTTATCTAATCTAGGATAATATATTATGTTATCATAGGAATTAATCTTATCTATAATTTTGAGAAATACCTCCAAAATATTTAATAATATTATGAAGTGTTGTTGACTATATTTTGTATATTTTATTATAGCAATCCGAAAATCTGATATATATCTTTTGTTCCTTGGATTTTCTGTAATCCTGTTCGAAATAATTTAAACAATGATGTGATCAGTGCCTAAAACTCTATTTTAAATATCATATGAACCTCCCATTGGTCCATATTTCGTTCAATAATTATGCAGTTGTTCAATTGCAATTTCTAGATTTAAATTCGGTTTGTTGTCCAATAGCTTGTTAAACATATTGGTTGTTGCTTGCTTGGAAACAACGCATAAGTTACCATGGACCAGTAGGTATACACCTGAAAAAACAGCAATAAATAGATCTATTTTGAATTCAATGTCAATGAACCATTGTTTTGATTTTTCTTACATCTGTAACAAAAAACAGACAAGAAAATTTTTAAGTTGTTTATCAACCATTTCAAGCAATAAATAAATTTTGATTAATTTGAGTAAAAAAACTGATATTATGAAAAGTTATACTTACATTTACCTTGTTGTGGGGTCCAAACATTAAAATTCTCTTTGGAGAAGGATCACTGACACATAAAAACAATTTCTTCGCAATCATCCACGTTTGCAATTTTATTCGAAATCACCAACTCGGCACAGCTTACTGTGGGGGGGGGGGGTGAACTTATCGTCTTACTCCTTTCTTCAAAGCATTCTGTACCAAAGCAACAGGTACTCGTACAGTCAAGTTATTTGGAAAATGATTTTCAGGACTTCCAATGCTTTTCTCTTAATATTTATAACAGTTTGCGTTCAGTGACAATCATAATAATTAATTAATTTTAAATTTTTCTTAGGTTTACTTTTAAATTATAGTAATTCTATAATCTACTAACTTATTACTTAATTTTAGTAATCACTCTGTAAATTTTCTATCTATCCAGGAAATAAGTTTATCAGTTGGCAGAAAATCAATTTTTATTAGAATTTACTCCTAATCTTCATTTAAAATTTGACGCACCTAAACCTTCTAATTTCCTTTTATAGGTGGGTTAATTCAAAATACATAACAAATTTGTAGAGAACTTTGATAAAAGGAGATAATCTTTTGCAAACTTAATTTATTTGCTTGTACATATTTATTATTATTTATTACATATTTCCAAGCGGTTTCGCTTGATACCATCACCAGGTAGTTTTTTAAAATCAACTATAAAAATTTTAAACAATCTGATGATGCTATAAAGCGAAACCGGTTGAAAACAGAATAATAAACATATACAAACCACAATCGTTTGATTCTCTTTTAATTACTACAATTTCTGCATGTGCAACAAACCCAATGATCCAGTGAATTTCCCACATTAAAGAAAATTACTTACAATTAATTCTGTTTCCACTGGTATGGCATTATTTCTTGCAGCATCCCATACTTTGTTCATTAATCGGTATGTGTTATCCCTGGATATTAAACTACCAAATACATGTTTATCTTCTGACGTTGCTATTCCAACAGCATTAGGAATTATTCTTGCAGTTTTTTCTTTTGTTATTTTTTCTACAGTTAGTAATGGAATAAGTAGCTAAAACAGACAGAATTAGTAATTTTCCATTGGAGAAGATTGAAAATTACCTTAGTAACATAACCGAAAACATTGGAATAAAATGCGAAATAATTTTTTGTAATGTAAAGGTGGCCTTGTAGTAGGATATCTCCTATCAAAGCACAGGAATAATCTGCAATTCAAAAAATTATTATTAGTAACAAATCGATTAGCGGTTATTATTAATTACTACTTACAATTTAATACTTTTTCTTCTAAGTCTACAGCAGGAAAATGTCTATGGAATTTTTTCTGTCTAGCTTTCGAGGTAGTTGGTAGTTTATCCTCCTTGGCAGTAATTTTAGGACTTGGAGGTTCAGGGGAGCGAGCTTGAGCAGTCATTGCTGGAGTGGAACTCGACAACTGTTTTAGAGCTCCCCTGCAACGAAATTGATTAATTAATAAATTACTCAATGCAATCACAAAAGAAACAATATTTGTATGTATACATTAAACCATTACTAATTTGTTTATTTCAAAGTCATCAACTACCAATGCCATTAGCCGCTTCTGATTCAAAATTTACGACAGCATTCCTGGTTTTCCAATAATTTTGCCTTAATTGTTATTAAGACATATTAATTAATATGGGCTTACCAGAAATAGAAATTCTCCATTAATCCTTAATAGGCTGAACTTTAAGTTTTCTAATTTATTAAAACTTGGATGAAGCACGAGAAAAGTTTAGCACGGACGAGTTGAACAAAATAAATTTTCACTGAAAAATTGATTATGCTCATATACTATATCGACTTCATCAGGTGCTTCAATCCACTAGAGATAACGTTTATCAATGTCGATTTTAATATTTCAGATGAATAGGAATTGGATTATATTAAAAATTATCTGCCGAAATTTATTGCGATTATTATCAGTTCCGAAAAAAAATTCTTACTGACTTCCTATTTATGTGCACTTCAATAATTACATTGAATATTTTGGATTACATTCATAAACATACTCAATTCTACGTGAGTATTGACGTAAGCAGAAAACAAATTCATAATAAATAAAAGACAAATTAACAAATAAAAGAGCAAATTCCAAAAGTCAAATTGGAAAAACAATTATGGCAACCACCGAGTGTTCCTGCCCACTGGAGCTTGGTGAAGTTCAATATTTTAACTGGGATTTTTCCACTTCAGTGGCAAAGCCAAATAAAATAAACAGCCTGCAAACTATAAAATAGTTTTGGCTATTTTGATCTGTAAAATAAAATTTTTTTCCATATTTTTTTAAAGAAAAGTAATAATTTAGGAAAAAATATCTTCAGTTGTGGAAAAATCTTTTTTATTGATACAATTTTTATTCATATCTTGATATATTCTAGCATTGAATGCAATCCACTTTCTCTATCTCAAAATGTCTAGAGAATGTAAAAAATTTGTGATAGTCAGCATTATCAATGAGATAAATTTTTAATACTTTTTCTCTGTTCTCCAGAGGAAGCACTTTACTTGCATTTTTATCGGGACTCATCAACTCTAGGATCGGGACAAGCTTTGGTGGGTTGGAAGAGCACTTAGATTAAGTAAGCAATTGTTTTTTTTAAAGTGCTATGAGCAACTGTTTTTGAGACAAGAGCATTTAAAACTTTTTAAATGCAATACTTCAGTTAGTTTATGCAACAATAATACAAAGGTTTTTTAGCTGATAAGATAGAAGATAGAACTAGAAGACATTTGGATTTTTATTGCATAAACTAACTAAAGTATTGCACTCCAACTTTTAAATGCTTAGCACTTAAAAAAAGGTGTCCGTTTAATTTTAGTGCTCAATCATATTGCCAAAGCTTCTCCCAATCCTAGAGTTATTCGTTAGAGGTATTTTGAAGTAGAGTTAAATTTATTTAAGAGAAAACCTGATGAGACCCCCAGAACCTGGGGTATTCCCCGGTCTGACTCAAATACCGTTGATTTTGGACAATAAAGCGTTAGATTCTAGTTTGCAGATCTTTTCAGACTATTAAAAAGCAGTTAATTAATATTAACCATAAAAAATCAATAGCAAATAGCAATTTGTTATTGACTTCAATTTTTATCTCTGTTGATCCTTAATTTAGACTTGAAATCTAAACCATGGTGTATATCCTTTTTCAGAATATGAAAAAATATTTATGTAAAAAAAATTATGCTCCGAGAAAGCAGAAATTTTTTAAAAAAATGTTAGGAAATTCAATGAATTCTTAGGAATTACAAGAATTTTCAGCAATATATTGTGTGGCGAACCCTGTGTGGCGACATAATCCGCCAGGCTTTGAATCGGATAGTTGATGATCCGATAATTGATAATCCGATAATCCGGTTTAGTATTCTATAAAGGAGAAATACTTATTAGAGTAAACAACAAATATTTTATTAATAAAAACAACACGAAAGGAAATGAAGTAACAATTAATAATAGGGATAACTATCCCGAAATTGGTGACCCCGACAAAAAGAACAATGAGTAAAAATTGAATGCTTTTGTTTCACTGTGAGCTCACGGCGGGTTCAACACAGAATAAAATGCAATCATTGGATTACAAACCGGGGGGTCTGGGGGGTATGGAATACCTCCCAGGCAAGACGATTCGATAGCATTAAAAAATTCAACCTGCAAAAAAAGTGAAAATAATATAACTTCCAATTTAAATTTATTCTTTTTTTTTAGATGCAAAATTTTTGATAATTATTATAAAATGATAATTGCGAAGGGGGAATTGCTCAGGAATCTAGTGTACAACTGAAGGCAAATCTGTGAAAATCCAGCGGAATTTGAGACAATGTTAGGAAATCTAATGAATTCTTTGAAATTAATATGAATTTTCTCTCTGGTAGACTGAGGGAGAATCTGAGGAAATGCGGGAAAATTTGAGGAAGTGTTAAGAATCCCAAGAAACTGTTAGAAATTACAATACATTTTCAGGATAATGATAGATTTTTTAGTGAAATAACGAAATCTCGTCCGAGCGAAATGATGAAATAGAGAAGGGAGAGTCTCAGGTTATTCGGACAGGTTAAATCAAACAAATTTTAAAATTTGTCAGCCGACGTTTCGGAGGATTATATTCTCGCCATCTTCAGGACTGATATGGGAACAAAGGTTAACAAAAAGTACGTATAATGTAAATAAAACTGAGGACACTCACCAAACAAGTAAAAATGGTAAGGTAAATTGATGGTACATGGGATATATCAGTCCCAAAGATGGAGAGAATATAATCCTGACAAGTTATAAAATTTGTTAGATTTAACCTGTTCGAATAACCTGAGATTCCCTTCTCCATTTCATGGATGTTTTAGTTCAGTGTAGCCCCTCTGGCGGGCTCAACACAGAGTTATATTTAATCATAGGATTGCAAACCGGGGGGTCTGGGGGGTATGGAATACCCCCCAGGCTATAATATAATAATTATAATTTTTTAAAGCTGTTTCTTATTTCTCAGATAATGATTTTTGAAATAGGAATTATTGTAAATTAGATTCTGAACTTTTGCCCGTACCGCATCCAATTTGACATCAATCAAATGAAAATATTACTTTATAATGTTATATCAAATATTTCCAGTTTAAATACAAACACTTGGACAGTTGTCAATATCATTCCTCGTAATTTTGTCAATGAATAAGTTTATAGATACTTAAACTATAAGTTCCTCAAGTTTTATTGTATTTTAATTTGACCATAAAATGAATAAAACATTAACGTAAAAAGGTTTTATAAATCGAAGTTCTGAAGAGGTCGTAAGAGACCACGATAACTGAAGATTTATCTAAATAAAAAATACTTATTGGACCAATCGTCTGCTATTAGGGGTATGAAATTTTAATGAAAAAGATTTTGCCGAGACAAATTCAAATTTTGATGACAACTAATTTGCGACAAAAATCGACTATTTGTCTAGACGAGAAGTCTAGATAATGGAATTTTTTTTAAATATGACATTGTTGAATGCTGTATTGATAATGCTTTAAGCCTGTTGTCGATGTACTTCCTTACTGTCAGTGTTAGTAAACA
Source organism: Cantharis nigra (assembly GCA_958510845.1). NCBI lineage: Eukaryota > Metazoa > Arthropoda > Insecta > Coleoptera > Cantharidae > Cantharis > Cantharis nigra. The sequence continues at coordinate 41,807,207 of OY294030.1, read as the reverse complement.
CAAGCCAAACATTGAATTATAATAGTAGAACAAGAATGTCATATGTCAAAATGACATGACATGGCCATTGTTATCCAGCCGTTTGTTGACTTTCCTAAAACGAATTTTCAATATTTGTTTGATCTACTTAATCGCCACTTCGTAATTTAATCTGAATCAATCGATCGTTTCCAAACAGACAAAATCCATTTGCTTTGAGCAAAATAGTAACATTTTCTAGAAACCAAATTAATCAGCGAAATTGATAAAAATTACAATTTTTTTACAACTTAGATAAAGATAAAGATTAGTATGAATAACAACGATTGATATACAACTTAGTGGAAAACTAAAGCCGTTATATTTCCCGTTAAGATGGCAAATCATAACCGTTTCTAATGATTGCTTAATTCGCATGTTGATTGGCATGGAAATAATATAATGAACATAATTTAAATAATGCATAGGCCGAACCATATATGTCGCTACAGCTTCATATGGGATGATATGATTTTATAATTTACACTTTTGCTCTAATTGCAATAATACATCTGTTTCCAGTTTATACCAGCTAAATATTTTGCATATTCTCAGACAAAAAAAAACAAGAAAAAATAAGATTTTATTGCAGAAGTTTATGAACTTAAGATGATAATTACAGTTCATTAGTTTTAAGTAGTATAGTTAATACTTGCAATTTAATTTGGCAGACCAGGAGATGACGTTATCATTAAATTTATCCTTTTTTTACAAGATTTACAATATAATCTAACTTGAAAATATCAATTTTGCAATAGATGTATGCTGCAAAACAGGTCAGTTGGAATATATCGAGTATATATAAACTAAAATAGAAAAGAATTTTTTCCCAAGTACTTTTAAATTTTCACTGGTCCATCAAATTTATACAGAAAGTCAAGTTTTTCACTTCAAAAATTATCTAATATCTACGTAATTATCATGTATGTATGTACTTTCATAATTGATTTCATAGATAAAGCATAGTAATCAACATGCGCAATTTCAAAGATAAATTTTGAAATTTCTTCAAATGTTATCCTACAGTTCGTTTATCTACATATATTGCATTACTCAGATATATCTGTTCCGGATACCATCTGAAGCATTGTTGAAAAAATCAAGTGTTTGTTTGAATGATATAATGTTTTGTATACAAGGAACTGATAAGTAAATTAAATCTAAATTTTAAAGAAAACAAAACTGAGATTAAAAACAGTAACAGGTATTTCATGAATTTTTTTCCCGGAAAAACTACGGATTACAGACCGACTGTTGGGCTCAAATTTTTATTGTTACTTTGCCTATCTACTTATTTGGACTTACACTGTTTTTATTGTAGCTCTCACAAAAAACAAATCACAACAAACCAGTTTAATTTTTTTATGAAGCAGTTTCATAACGCCATGCTTCTTTGAATGTCAAGATTTTACTGTAAAAAGCATCGCTGATGCTATTGTTATCGGTTACTTAAATAAATTTCCAGAGACGGAATAAGTATTTATTTATATAAATTCTTGAATATCTCAAAAGCAGTTTATTTAATTCTAATTTACCTTAGAGTACGACGAAAATGAAAGAAAACCTTTGGCAACATAACTAAACAAAAAATAAATTCGAAAATAATGCGAACCTTGCAGAGGTTCCACATGTTAAAATTTGGAATAACATAAATATAGATAGGATAAACTTTGATCTCGTATTGTCGATTATCTCTCAATGTATAATTCTTGACCCGATGGAAACTTTAACTTGCTCGTAGATTTCTTTTAAGTAAAATAAGGTTAAAAACTTGTTTGTAAATACATAACCAGATAAGCATATCCGTAAGTTGAATAAATCTTGTATACTCACTTATCATATTTTGAAAATACATTGTGGCTAGGACTGCGTTGGATAGTCGTCGAATATCCAGGAGGGCTGCAAGGTTGTGAAGCTGGATCCGAAGGTATAAGCCCTCCTGGCGGCGATCCAAGTAGTCCCTGGGGTGTACCAGGAGCGGATCGCACTCCCAAGCTCCCAAAATTACTTGATGACCTAGAAAATATTATTATTAAATAATCTTATATCGTTAATTAACACAACTAATTTATATTGCGTCTAATAAATCTTAACAATAACTAGCAAATTAAAACGAATTCTAATTTGCATGAGTTTACTATTATAAATCAATCCAATTATTAAAGTTTCAAGTTGATTACACAAGGATTTTGTAAAATATAACTTTTAATTATTATACTCAAAAGAAAATTTTGAAAAATTTGCTTTGGCTTTGGCTGAACATGGATTATCCTTCAATATTTTAAGGAAGCCCCATCGGAATGAATGACAGAGCGTGCAATGATGAAATAATTTACGAGACAATTTAATAGTATCGATTACTTCTAATCAACCCAAATTGGATTAAATGATTCTTTTATTATTAAAAGAATATTTGGCTTCAGTTTAGTAAGCCACTTAAAAGTTCGACTGTCGTAGTTGAGAATCCTGTAAATGATTACGTCGAGAAAATCGATTTCCATTCGAATCCCATTATATTATGACGTACATATATATTTATTATTAACCAATTATTACAACAACGACGCTCTGATTGGTTAGTCTGGTTTACCAACCTAAAAAAATATGACAACCCCCAATCGAGTTCCACTGAAAGTAATAAGTAAACTTTTTCAGTTTACAAAATTGAATCGACTGATAAGTGGTGCACTTAAATATAATTCTCTTTTGAAAATTCTAAAGTGTTTGAGTATGTAACTAAATATATATAGAGCTATTTATAATCTTTTATTTGTTCTGTTTTATAATTTTTAAGAGTTCATAAAAATGTTCACCTGCCTACATGTTCTATTGTGAAAGTTTTTTTATAATAATTATGTATATAGGTAGGTTTGTACATATTATTGTAATTATTGCAATTGACATAATTTTAGTCATAAATAAATTAGTTGATTTAAATTGAATGAAATGATAAAAAGTTGGTATTGATTACAGTTACTTTTATCAGCACTTTTTAATGTCATAAGTATGCTTACATAATTATGAAATATAAAAAAAATTATTGGTTTAATTTATTTATTGAATTATTTTGAAGTTGTTATCGTATTTTATTGATTTTTATGTATTGCATCCAACTATAAATTATAGTTTATAAAGTTTTTATTAGTTTACTATAGTTTATATTCAATTTCAAGATATATACCGAAATACCGAACAACACAACTTATAAATAATTATAGAGGAAAAAGTATTAAATATAATTTATTTAAAAACTTTAGTTTTACTATGTAGATACTACTGCAATTAATAATTGATGGTAAAAAAAAAATCTAAAAAAAAAAATAAAAATTCATCTGCCTTCTTCCAGCAAGATAACGATTCTAAACATTCTTTAAAACTCTTTGAACAAACATAAAAAAATTCAAATCCATAAAAACTATATTCATCTTTGAAGGATTAATATAATAGACCTTAACAATTTCTTTTAAAATTTATGAATTTTCTAGTAGTATTGTTTACACATCAAACTCTCAATGTATAAATTATCAGCTATAGGTATGACATCTCAATATTTATAAAACTTTTTACTTAAAAAAAATACAGTATTTAATAAATTATGCATTTGTATTTAACTATGCTAGCATGAAAAAGTACTGGAAACTAATAAATTTTATATGCAATGGAAATATAAAAATAAACGGTAATTGTTTAAAAATGCATGCATTAGTGCATCTATTTACTTTCTCGACGTAAGTTATTGAAATATAATTTATGGCATTATGATAATTATAAAAGCACTATGCTAGTTGAATTTATTTGAATATAATTTATTATATAACATACAATTTACTTTACATTTAGCAGTTAGTGGCTTGGCATAATAGTATAAGTCGACCTATGCATATATATTTAAATAAACATACGTTTTTGATTTTTCATAATATGACCGCCCCCCTGCTTCGGAGGGAACGTAAACAATTATAAACCCCAATCCCCAAGAGGCTGATAGTCCGGGAGTAGACTTTTAGATAATAACAATTAAAATTGAAAATAAATCCAATTTTCAGTATTCAATAATGTAGTAAGTATATTACAACACTAGTGCGGAAAGGGCTTCGTTACAAAACTGACGTTTTAAGCATATATTTTAAGTTTACAATAAATGTAAAATAGCAGAATAAACTGTACACTTAAATTTTGAAACTAATGGCTCCGACAGAAGTGGAACATTCACGAACTGCCAGATAAAAAATTAAGTACAGTAATTTGTAAGCTAAAATAATTCCAAATTGTTATATTTGTAGCCTTCAATACCATGAAAGCCGTTTTAAATTTTATAAACACAATAATTTCAAGGTACTTGTTTAATCGTGACATAGCTTCATACATTAATGAATTAAATTAGTTCAAGTCCAAAACGAGGGCACAAACGTGTGGAATAAAATAAAGTAAAAAAATGATATGCCTGTATTTCAATAAGAGGTGAATGCCAAACATAATAAAGAGTTATCATTGAAAAGTTGACGCAGTTCATTAAATCTCAATTGTTAATTTTAAAAACTAACTTTTAAAAATAGAAATTAGCTTAAAAAGTTAGGATTATTCAAATATTCCTAAATCTACCTAAAAAATTATATTCGCATGTGAGTCCGGGTTTTGTACATAAATGTAAATAAAAAGTGATGCATAATTAAATAAAATACAATAAAAACCAAATTGTTTTTTCGTTATTGATTCGACACATTTTTTTCATTTAATTTGTTTTTCTTGTTATTTTTTTTATTTAATGTTGACGATGGCACTATAACATAATTTATTTTTAAATGAAAATTACCATTATTATTATAATAATATCATTATAGGCAGCATATTGATACCATAATAATAATAATACATAGCTGTGAATCTGCACGTCTTCTTTTATTGTCAATATTATTATTATTATTTTTTTTATTTTTAAATGTTTTGTTTGCGAATTTCAAATATTGGTAAAACCGAATGTTTTTCTAACGCTTTTTAAAGTTGAATTTATGATTTGATTGGCTACCATCGTTATTAACAAAATACGTAATGAATGGGTGTCTATCAAAATGGGTTTTTCAAGCTCATCGTTAATTGACGTACTTTTTACACATGTTTGCAATAAAATCAATAAAGTTATGTTTACAACTTACCCACAACAGACAACAATAAAAAAAGCAATAACAATTAAAATTAATGCAATGTATTACCTACGCATTATAAAGTTTTTTTAAATTTTCGTCTACGTAATAATCACTATCTGATTTAATAAACAAAATAAATTGATGTTACTTAAAAAAACAATCATTTAATCGTATTTGTTGAAATTGCCGCTTTTTACGATATCACGGCCAAACAAACCGAGTTTATTGCCTTTTCCCTGATTTCCCTGAATTTGAAAGTCAGAGCCGGCCAAAAGGGCCATTTTTTTTAGAATAGCTGCCATGGTAAAAGTAAATAAAATATTAATCAGATATTTGGTTTACCATCAACTATGTACCTAATCAAATATAATGGAAACATAACAAACCATAAATTTGAATTAGAGCCTTCTGGTTATAACTATTTTTCGCAACAACATTCACCGAGGTATCGATTCAACTAATGACGAGCAAAGCAGCAACAAATAACCATAAAAACTACACTGTTATTTTTATTTAACTGGTTTTTAACTTAAACATCCCAACGAATGGTTTTCATTAATAGGCACAATTTCACTACAGGACACTACTATATACATTATAAAGATAAAATCCTTCTAGTTTTTTTTATTATTCCTGATACTCAATATAAACAGCGGCGGAACTGCATTGCAACTAATAAAAATGGAGCTTCGGCCCCCCATGTAACTAGCGACTCATAATTGACTAATTTATTAATCATAATGAAAACGCGCATTCTTGTTTGAATGAAATACAATATAGTTTGTTGTTGAACTGAAAGTATTTTGAATTTTTTTGTAAATTTTTTAAATTGCCGCGAATTGGTTGTCGTTGCGCCAACTAGCGCAAAAAGGAAATGGCCGATTCCTGTTAATTTTTAAATTTTAATTCAACTTTGAAAGTAAATGAATTGCCTTCCAAATTGATATATTAATACTGAGTAAATAATAATTCTTTAAATTATTTATTAGCGCTCACATTCTCCTCAGATTTCGATGAACAATTGTTTCTAATTATTTAGTATGTAGATTAAATAAATAGGATATTTTTAATATTTGCAATGCTATTGTAACATTGACATAGTTACACTACATTCCATTTCAACTTACGCTAATTATATTTTTCTACGTCCGATATTGAAAGTGGACGTTTTAAGCTGTCAGTTGAGAATTGAAAGTTGACGTTTGCCGCTTGGCGAGAGCAATCTAAATTTTTCTGATGAGGAACAGCAGTTCAATCCGGTTTACAGGGACGACAAGAAAATTTTCACTATTTTTGATTCTTCAATTTTGTTTTAATTTATAGGGGGGGAAGGAAAAAATCAAAAATAAATTTATTTTTTGTTTTTTTTTGTAAAAACTGATGTTTTTGAGCTCTGTAATTTATGCATATCAGCACAAAAAATTACTTTCCACTTTAAATGCGCAATAGGCTATTTAATTATCTAATAAATAATTTAGAAATTACGCATTATCGTTGACCCCACGCATGGTTATGAAAGTTTAAAACGATTAAAGTAAAATAATGATTTAGTATTATAGGATAAATTGAATAATCTTTATTTACAAATGTAACAATATAATAATAATAATTAAAGACGTAATTAAAATTGCTAACACATTTTTTTGTAATTTTATTTTTACATAAAAATGCGTTTTAATTTATAACTTAATCTATTTTATTTATGCTTATTATGTGTTGAAAGTCTAGACAATAAACTACTCAATCAAAGAAAATTCTAATTACATAAAAATATTTTTAATTGCAGGATTAAATGTACAATTCGGCGCCCCATCATCCTCGTAGCAGCTACCACAGCATTGTTAAGGCTGGGGTTTGCAAGATAACACTTCTTGCAAAAACGGCCTGACGGATTAATTTCAGATTTTCAGAGAATTCGAATAAAAAACACTCTGTATTAATTTGTAATGCATATTTCGTTACAATCCATTATTTTCAAAAATTAAGAGAAAGTTCATGGTGAATTATTGTTAATTGTGATTAAAAAAAAAGTGTGAGAATAATATTAATAATAAGTAAGTACCCAAGTAATTAAAATTTTACAAAATGCAGAAAGAAAGTAAAACAATAGAAGTCTAATATCGTTTCATCAGTAAAACAATAAATTACCCGGTCATGTTTAAAAATAATAAGTAATTATTAAACTTTCACGTGGGTTAGTTAATACAAGTGACATTGAAAACGTTGAAAATTGACAAATCAATTTGCTGAAATGATCCGAGTTACTATTTAACAATCTAATTAAGTTAGAATCAAGAAACTTATTTTTAACAAGATAATGTAATATTGTTAATTAACCTTTTCTTAAAAAGGTTATAAAGGCAATCATAATGTTATTGTCATCGAACCTTTAAATTAAAAAATAGGAAATGATATTTTAAGATTAATATTAACATACATAATATGTACATAGGTATATTATACAATATTTAAGTAGGAATAATATGCAAAGTTTCACCTAAAGGTAGGATTATGCTAACATCATGGCCAAACACGAATTGCAAACACCAACGTTAACAGGCGGTTATTTACATTTTTGGTATTTCCACCTAGGATTATCCAATCAGATACTGCATACCTACAATATACAGGGTGTCCCCGTGATCGTGGAAGAATTTTAAGCAATTTTTTGAATTTTTGATTTCAAACGGCCATAGCACCGATATTATTGATTTTTTACTCTTAATGGATTAGAACTTTTTTAAAGATAATTTGCTTATCTACAAATTAGGTTATAACCCCTTATCGTCTAGAATCACCAGATTTCGAGTTATAAATTAAATTAAGTGAAAAAATGTTAAAAAAACTCAGGTTTTATTTTTTTTATTTTCTTGAGAAACGAATCTCTTAAACGAAACATATTAGAAAAAAACTAATGGCCTGAACCGGATAGAGAATTTAACGGACTACAACTTTGGTTAAATACATTTTTTTGGGAAACCAACCGTTTTCACAGAAATTCTGAAAATAATGAACAAGGTGTAGGTAAAAAAATAAATTTACAAAATTTATTTTAATAAATTTTCAAAATGATTTTCCAAAAAAATTTATTTGACTAAAGTTGTAGCCCGTTAAATTCCCCACCCGGTTTGGGCCATCAGTTTTTTTCAAAAACGTTTCGTTTGAGAGATATGGGGTTCGCAAGAAAAGTAAAAAAATAAAACCTGAATGTTTTTAACATTTTTTTTCTTAATTTAATTTATAACTCGTAATCCGTTGATTCTAGATGATATGGGGTTAAAAGCTAATTTGTAGATAAGTGAATGATCTTTAAAAAAGTTGTAATACATTAAGCTTAAAAAATCGATAATATCGGAGCTATGGCCGTTTGAAATCAGAAATTTAAAAAATTGCTTTAAAGGGCGGTACCCCCCAAGGGTTTGGACTTGGACAAAAATTTTATTTGAAAATTTGTCTTAGAAAAGTGTCCTTTATCACCATCTCAAAAGTTCTCCACGGTCACGGGGACACCCTGTATATATTGCAGTGTTATATCTCTTAAAGCAGCGTTCTTTGTCAGTAAAACCACAACAAGCAAAATTTCAATTTACTGTATTGCACCATTAAGTACTAATGTGTGTACTATGATATTATTGTAATCGAAAGGAAATAAAATAAATATTTAAGTTTGTTATGTAAAAACAACGAAAGAAATTATTTACTGGGAGCATTGACTGAGTAATTCGTGAGGCAATTTGTGTTCCAACTCGAAAAAACAAAAATTATGGATAATTTATTGAAAATAAATGCAAGCAATGGTAATGATCGTTAATGATCTCGTAAGTCCTAGTCATTGGAATACGGAAGTTGAGTAAATTAATATGTATTAGATATTTTACAATTTTGTTATTAAACGTAAAGGTTAACAGATTTAATTTTTGAAATAAAAAATTTGAGAATTTCCTTGTTAACCGGATTGATGAGCAATGTTCTAGTCCTATTGCAAAATCTCAGCCTTAAATAATTTTCTAGAAAGTGCACAGATATGAATGTTGCGAATATAAATAAGTTTTCCGCAACATTTAAAATTTCGTGAAAATTTTGAATAGCCTTATAATATTTCTGGAACACAGAGATGTCTGACAGTAGAATTTTAAAATTAAATTAGAACGTTTAATATTAATTTCTTGGCAAAACGTTACAAGTATATTTTTTAATAAAATAAATTAAGTCGACGAATTTATTTTTTACGTCAATTTAAGAAAGGTCGTCCAGTCGAGGTAAGTTTGGCTAGACTTTACGTAAGATACCCAACAAAGCTTCTCGTAAAAAATTGATTTTATATCAAATTTACATATTATTACAATTATTCGATAAACGTCACGAAATCTTCAAAATTTTATGTGTTTTCCATTAACGTAAGTTAAACGTAAAAGCTTTGTCGGAGGTACAAAACTTGTTTTTATTTTAATTGCTTCCGTATTTTAAATTAGTTTGTTCTTTGTTGAAAGAAAAATTTAGTTAACTGTCGAAAATAATTTTCATGAAAATTTTAGTCGATAATTTTACGATAAAAATGTGATTAATTACTTACGGGAAACTTGGTAAAACACATTCTTGCATGAAGTAACTGTCACCTATTTTTTTTCGGATAAACTTGAGCTTTTTGAGACATTTCGCGTTGATTAACTGAATTTTAAAAACTTTTTAGCGAAAGTACTTTATTGGATCGAGCACACCAACTACTTCAACAATTTTCGAGTATCGTAAGCCGCCACTACAATATTTTATATTATATGAACCACCAAAGCGAGACTCTCAGAATGCATCCTAAGCTAGTAGGCGATTTTAAGAATTCTTGGATTTTTGCCAAAAAGGTAAATTTATTTAAGTTACTGTCACGTGTTATTTTTAGGCGTGGTAGTCATTTACCTCGAAAATTTATACAATCGGTTAGAGTGGTTCATTGTACTGATTTGCTATATTATTCCAAAACGAGTAGGTACTAGGTAATCTTGTCAAAAATTAATTTTGGGAAGGATTTGGGCGAAACTTCTGTCGTTTGTTGTGCAGGAAACCACGAAAGATACAATACTAATTTATGTGAAGAACGTTAGTATACTTATGGCTATGGAAAAAGGCTTCTCGTTAGACGATATTCTCTCTAATCGATTTTCCAGCTAAACCATTAATAATGGGAAAAGTTTATTTTTAAATGTAATTCTAATTATGGAATTGTGTTGGTATAATAAAAATGATTTATCTTGATTCATTTCAGCTTCCAGCGTTCCAGCAAACAATAACGATGATTCAGAAAATAATGTGAAGAAACTATCATATTTCCGTTGATTATTTCAAGCGTGAAAGGTTAAATGCACACATCTCTGACTGTTGACATCTACAACGGATAGTTAGTTCAAAAACATAATAATCATAACAGGTTGAAAAAGAAACAATGAATTAGCATTGTATACATGCAACATTCCCATTTATTGCAATTACCTATTACGATTACGGTTTAATTCCTTCACTCTTGCTTTCATTCATGAATGAAGAAGGAGGAAGTTACTATTTTCTAGTAAATCAATACCAGGCTCTTAGTATGATTAATTAATTCCTTGTTAAGTTTTCGTCAATATTTTAAAAATAAAAATTTTCTTTAGTAGGAAATTTCATAAGGTGAGTGACCGGTGTCTTACTGTATTATTCTGTTTTTTGTATAAATTAGTATGCTATATGATATAATATAATAATTTAAATTATTAAGTAAGATATATTATAGAGGTACAGCAACAGTTAATTTGTTTCACCTAGTAAGCACATGTGCGCTGATTTCAATAATTTTGTTTAATAAATCTACAATAATTAAACTAGCTAATTAATAAAAAGTTAAACCGGTAGTAGCCTATAATAATTAGACCAAAGAAGAAGTATTTAGAAAGAACAAAAAGTCATAAGATAAATCATAACAAATGCAAAAAATATGTAAATATAAGTATAAATTTAAAAAAAATTAAATATTTTGTATTATATAATTTTTTTAAATAATACTAAGTTTTTTATAATAATAAAATTTCAGGCTTTCTTATCAATTTTAGTCTGTTACTTAAAATACCTATGTAGCACAAATGTTGGCGCAATATTGAGCCTATATTGAAAATCAATATTGGGCCAATATACGAATACGAATTGGCCCAATTACGCCAATATTGGCGTAATATTGAAAACCAATATTGGTCCATTATTCAAAATCAATATTGAATCAATATCAATATATTGGACCGATATTGCACCAAGCTACAATCAATATTGGTGCAGCATTGATTTTCTATATCGGCGCAATATTGAACCGATATTGGCTGAAGATTGGCAGACAATATTGGTTATCAATATTGTACTAAACTATAGCCAATATTGATTTCCTATATAGGCGCAATATTAAAAAACAATATTGGACCGATATTGGCTGTAGCTTGGCGCAATATTGGGTCAATATTGATAACCAATATTGTCTGGTCCAATATTATTGGTCCAATATTGATTTACTATATCGGCGGAATATTGAGAAACAATATTGAACCGATATTGGCTGAATCTTGCAATATTGCACCAACCATGGGCGTCCATTAGGGGGGGATGGGGTCAAAGGGGGCAGCTGCCCTCCCCCTCCCGGCTTTTGCCTCAAATTTTTTTTAAATATTGAATATTTTGCAGACGCGACGTATAAGTTTTCAAAATTTTACAAATAATTACAAAGTACACCTACCTAAAATGCCATTTTCCCTTTTTTTTTTATTTCGCCCCTCCCTGAAAAAGATCCCATGGACGCCCATGGCAACAACATTCAATATTAGCCGAATATTGCCCCAATATTGCGCCAAAATTGTGTGCTACATGGGGATCTATCACAATAGTCTACCAGTTAAAATGCCGATAAAGCCATTACTTGAAAACAGATGGAAATAATAATAAATAAATAAAATGGAAATTTTCCTAATAGTCCAGGGTAGATAAATTTTGAAAGGAAAAAAATAATAGTAGGATGAAACCCATTAGAAAAGGAAGAAAATATTTTGGAATAATTCACAATTAGAATAGAGTGCACTGGGGGGTATTCCATACCCCCCAGACCCTCCGGTATACATTATTTTGTGTTTTTCAAACTTAAGTTTAATTTTAAGCAATAAAAAACTGGTTCCACTGCCAAGCCCACAAGTACGGTTAGTTTATGTTTAACTTCAAGCTGTTGTTGAACTTTTAAAGCTAAACGTATTCATTATTATAACTTAAAATATTAATAATTGAGCTTCAACGTAGTTATTGGAGAACCGGGGGGTCTGGGGGGTATGAAATACCCCCCAGTGCACCTCTTGCTCTTTGTTCGCGCAGCAAAATCAATGCTTCGAACAAAAATTAAAAAAATACCTAATCAAATTTTTACTTTTCTGGCGTCTTTTGCGGCAAAATTTGCTATAAGTTTTTTTTAAATTTTTGCACCTTGATCTGGTTTGCGCCCCTTTATTGTTTGCGCCCTAGGCAGTTGCCTAGTTTTCCTAGTGCCTAGCGCTGGCTCTGATCCTAACGAATAGTATGGTTTTTGCTCAGGACACCCGACAATCAAAAATACCAGGTATTGTACATAACAGGGTCAGAATTTTAATCTATTGCGTTGGGCCCTAGGCTCTAGAAAAATTTCGGGCCCCTTATATTCGAGTGTAACTAATAGCATCGAAGGCCCAATTTTAAGGTTATTTTATCAGTATTTAATTTTTATTTTATGATTTTATGTTCTCTTTTCGGGCCCCTCTGGCCATTGGGCCCTAGGCACGTGCCTAATACGCCTCAGGTTCTTCAACCATGATGTTCTTCGTGTTCCAGGTCCACGCAATCTTCCATTGCACCAACAGAACAAGAACCAAGATATCTTAGACTTCACTTAAACAGTAGACTGACGTAAAGAACACATAAACATGGAGAGGAAAGAGATAGACCTGAAGATTAAAAAGATGAATTGGATAATTGGAAGAAAATCCATTCTTTCACTTGAAAACAAAGTTAGCTATCATCAAATCAATTTGGACGTACGGATTAGAACTCTGGGGATGTCCAAGCATGTCTAATACTAAAACAATCCAGGCAGATCAGTCAAAAACTCTTCGGATTATCCTGGATGCTCCTGATATGTAACCAACAAGACCTTACACACAGATAAAATAGTCAAAACCATCAACAACTGCTTGAAGAAGAAGTCTTCGGGAGATTGAAAAGAAAATGGCCTGGCGACCTGTTAAGAAAACAGTGATGGGTGATTCCTGTATACAGTTCTTATTTTACTTTTAAACAGATGTCATCAGATAAGCTCATAGAACTTAATTTTTAAATTATTTTTGTTCCCGGCCTTTTTCCACTTCAGCAACTGCTTCTGAGAAAATGTTGTCTGAATAAATATTAAATCCACTTGAATTAGTGAAATCCAGATTGAATCCACTCTGCTGCCAGTACAGGTTCGTTATAACTCTCAGGCTCTCATCGTCAATTCCCACCTTTTTTTAATATTTACATCATTTCATCATGTCGCACTTGGTCGAAAGGCTTTTCAAAATCAACAAAGCATAAGTGCACGTCGCAGTTGACGTTTCGACATCTTTGAATAAGGACCTGGATGCTGCACAGAGCATCTTTTGTTCCCACATATTTTCTTCAGCTTTTGTGCGGTGATCTGCAACCTTATTGCATTGGCCTTTTTCGGAGCTTCAGCAACTCAGATGGTACTCCATCTGGCCCCGTTGCTTTCCTGTCTTTTTATGTTTAAATGGAAATATGCAGAATGTTGTTTTAGAAATATGCAAAATGTTGTCTTAAAAATATGCACAATTTTTGTGTAGATTTTAAATCAAGTTTGGGATATACTACTGATCCAAACGTTGATATCTTTTTAACACAATATTGGGTTTAGGCCAATCCAGACACAAATTGTGCAGAATTTTTGCATAGCTCTGTTCACATTACTAAGTTCAAAGTTCATCCAGGTTACGAGAGAGAATTTTTGAAGTTTTTTAATAAAATAAATTATGCAAAAAATAATTAATTAAAATCTACAATTTCCTGGTATATTTTTAAAATTGTTAGAAAATTAAACTATAATTTATTAATTTCGGTGAAGATTCAAATATAGAATTTTTAATAGCAGACTTAAATAATTTTTTTAACTTTTAATGTACAATGGAAAATTTTGCGAAAAATAAAGAGAAAGTACCAAATCAAATTATAAAACGTTAACTTGCCATTAAATGTTGATTGGGAAATTACGATAGTAATCAGGACAGCTCCACTTACCTGGAAAAAAATAAATATTCAATAATAACAACATTACATAACTACGTATTTAAAACTAAATTGGTAGTTTAAATTAAATGATTTATTATTATTTATTATTATTAGTATATTTTTTTACATTATTTCAAAAACCAGTTTTGAAAAATTTTTTCATTTACTATTATAATTAATTTAGAATACCAGATTCACTACGTAATTTTAGACTCAAACTACTACTTTGGCGAAAATCTTAGAAACAAGTTTTTTAAGAATTTATTAAGTTCTATAATATAGTAAATTTGTAACTTGAATGAAAATAAACTTTTCGCGGAATTTTAAATACCTAATATTTTGTTTATGTAGCATATAAACACAAAATTCGGTATATACAGCGTGTTCCCGTAACCGAGAAGAACCTTCGAGGTGGTGATAAAGAACACTTTTCTAAGACAAATTTTCAAATAAAATTTTTGTCCAAGTCCAAACCCTTGGGGGGTACCTCCCTTTAAAGCAATTTTTTGAATTTATGATTTCAAACGGCCTTAGCTCCGATATTATTGATTTTTTAGGCTAAATGGATTAAAACTTTTTTAAAGATAATTCGCTCATCTACAAATTAAGATATAACACTTTATCGCTTAGAATCAACGGATTTCGAGTTATAAATTAAATTAAGTAAAAAAATGTTTAAAAAATTCAGGTTTTATTTTTTTCACTTTTCTTGCGAACCCCGTATCTCTTAAAAAAAACTAACGGCATAAATTTACAAAATTTATTTTAATAAATTTTCAAAATAACAATGTCGCTCAAACAAAAATGACATCAAATTGAAATTTTTCGCAATTTTGTAAATTTATATTGTTTTTACCTACATCTTGTTCATTATTTTCAGAATTTCTGTGAAAACGGTTGATTTTCCAAAAAATTTATTAGACCAAAGTTGTAGCCCGTTAAATTCCCTATCCGGTTTGAGCCATAAGTTTTTTTCTAAAACGTTTCGTTTAAGAGATATGGGGTTCGCAAGAAAAGTAAAAAAAAATAAAACCTGAATTTTTTAAACATTTTTTCTCTTAATTTAATTTATAACTCGAAATCCGATGATTTTAGACAATAAGAGGTTATAAACTAATTTGTAGATAAGCGAATGATCTTTAAAAAAGTTCTAATCTATTAAGCTTAAAAAATTAATAATATCGGAGCTGTAGCCGTTTGAAATCAGAAATTCAAAAACTTGCTTTAAAGGGCGGTACCCCCAAGGGTTTGGACTTGAACAAAACTTTTATTTGAAATTTTGTCCTAGAATAGTGTCCTTTATCACCACCTCAAAGGTTCTCCACGGTCACCGGGACACCCTGTATGTGTAGAGGAAGTTCGCCATCAGTAAACTTTGATTCATAATATAAAAATGTTTGGCTAAGTATTTTCAAAATAAAACAACAATACTTTCTAGAAGAAAATATGTTTGGCGGTGATAAAATTATTGATAGGAGAGAAGCTACGAATTTTCATTAAAATAGTAAATTTAAATTAAAATTTATGTTCAATAAATACTAAAATAAAAACCATCCCTGTTTTTTCAGTTTTGGCATTGATAACTAATAATAATCCACTACGATTTCTATAAATTTCTTAAATCGTTGTTGGCATGATCTTTCTTGTGGGAATTAGAGCAGAGGAAATTCCCATTCATAAATAAAATCTCGAAAATAAAGCAATAATTTTTTTGCCTTTTTCGTGGTTTACAACTTGGTAAACAATTGTAACTTTTAATAATAAATACATGTAATGGATGGTGAATATTGAATTTCTCTTTTAAATATTTAATAAAAATTCTCACACATCCAAATAAAATATGAAATAAAGTAGAATGTGAACTTGACTGAAGGCCAAAGTAGCAGACTATATCATTGGTAAAACTGCGTAGCAAAAATTAAAGCCAATCGCACCAATTTCCTAATTTTAAATTATTCCCAAAAAATAATTCAGAAATTATTAACTGATAATAAAATCAATAATAATTTAGAACCAAATTTATCAGGATTATAATCTAAATTTTATTTTACCTCCAATGGTTCGATTTATATTTTATCAAACAAAAGTCATTAGGACTCAATATAATCAAATAAACTTTTTCCTAACGGCGTAGTTACAAAACTTTTAGCTTTAATGTTCGCTTTGACTAAAAACTGGAGAGTTTTTCTTGTTGTTCCATAATAGCGCTATATTTTTTCCTGATTACTTTCATTTTCAACATTTTCACACAGCCTAAAAGTTGGCAAATGTGTATGGAGTGAAATTAAGTAAAGATAAATTGAAGTTACCTAATACGACATCGATCAACGTTTCCCTAAATTTCCTTATATTATAGTCGACTTAACTGAACTGGAAAATTATACATTAAATAGATTTCATGGTTCAACGAACTTAACAATAATAACACTTGATGTGCGTTGAATTTGTACGATTTTAAATCCTGGCCCCTATTCGACACAATTCTTCTTCACTCGTAACAAACAAGTAAATTACAATATGTGTACATCAATCTGCTCAAAATTATGCAATAAAATTTATATAATTTAAAAGTTAGTCAATATAAATAAAAAAAAACAAATAACCGGTTTGAATAAAAGACTGGATTTTATAACATTGTATAGGAATATTTATTGAACAAAACAATAAAAATAAAAAAAAAGATAAAAACGTAATATATATACAAATAAAGGTTAAATAAAACATATTTTTTTTTTAACATATTTTCACCCCCTAAAGCTGTTGTGCAAAATTGCAAATTTAAATTTTAGTCATAATCCAAATATTGTTGATGATGAAATATGATAAAACTTTCGGGAGTGGGGGTATGGAGTACCCCCTCAAGCAGAGTGGTTGATCTTGCGATTCGAGAAAAAAGCAAAAATAAATAATTGTTGACTAATATATTGATGGGGTATTAATTTTAAAGATTGTTACCATTCAAAATATATTTGGGAATCCCACCTATAATACTTTTTCGCTAATAAGATCACAAAAACGTACAAACATCGACACCTTCGTTTTTAGTAGCAGACATTAGCTTTAATCGAATTGCAACTGAAGTTAACCCATTAAAGTACCCACATAATATATTATAGTTAATTAAGAAAACTTATTGTTCAAATGAGAAGTTGTGACGACAATACAGATAATAGTACAGAAACCCCATTGTATTGTATTCGTTTTTATAAGACAATTCTTGGTAAAAAACGGAATAATATCAATTAAAACACGTCAAGTTTAAAACCATATTATCTAATTACAAATTAAATTCATATATTGACCCGCGATCGAATACACCTACGACTTTGAAATTTTAATTAGATTGAATGACGTCAATATCCGACTGCAGCTAAATTTATTGATAAAACAGTGCATCCATATATTCGATAATATATTGAAAGAAGAAATACTTAACAGCAGAATAACAAATTTATTTATATAAATACCAAAATAAATTTAAAGCAAGAGCGGTCATAACAGGGGGCTATGGGCCCCTCCAGGGTCCCCACTGATTAAAAATACAAGCAGCGGAAATGACTTTCATGAGAAGAACTAAATAAGAAACAAAAAAATCTGCGATGAATTAAAGATTTTCTCCATTAATTAAAAAATCTCTGATCAATAGAATAGCTAATAATAAAATCCCAAATAAACTCTCATAGTTATAACCCAAAGGGGAGAAAAGTTGTCGACCGCTCAAGAGAGCAAAGTCGGAATAGAAAAATACCACCTATACCTTCAAAAGAACCTCCCCCCCCTATAAATTAGTCATATCACCACTCTTGTCTGGTGGATATGGAATACCCTCCAGCATTGGCTGGAATCCCCATTCGATTCCTGTAAATATAAAAATATTTGCTACTTTTCGAAATTTTACGGATTTTGAATGAACTCAAAAATTCAAAATTATTTTGAAGCCGGTAAAGTCATGGGCCTGCTTTTTTAAAAAATAGCGGGGTTTCAGAAACCAATAAAACACGTGTTGCCAATTTGAAACAATGTAAATGGCACTGTCAAAGTGTTGCAGGTTATAAACAACAATGAAAACCTAACCTAACTGCATAAAAAAAATATATACATCGGACGGCCGATGACTGATTAGCTGTGGCAGGCAGATTAAATATTTTTTTGAAATTCAAAATTTTTTTAAATTGTACGCTGAGTTTTAAGACCAACCAATTACATCAACATGCAGCATTAATGCTTAGGTAAGTATTATTTCTAATGAAACTTTCCCAGGCCGGGACATTTGGCGGTAACTAAAAATAAATTAACTTCATTTATTACTTAACTTTTAGTATTGTAAGTACAGGGGAGTATTCGGGGCCACATTTTTAAATCCTAAATATTAATTTCTTTAAAAATGAAAAAATAACAAAAAAAAAGAGAAATACTTCAATACTGGGACATTTTGTAGATCAACCGGGACAGGTCCCGGTGTATGGCAACCCTACCTTAGGGGCCGTCCTTTAATCACGTGAGGTTTTTTATGCCATTTTTTTACCCCCCCTCCCCCTTGGTGATACGTCGTGAGGTTTTAGGCTACCCCTACCCCCCCTACCCAACATCACGTGTATTTTTTTTTGAAAAATTTCTATAAGTAGAGACAGCGAAACAGAAGGCCGCGGGCAGCGGAACGACGATTGGCGTCACAAGGTCCAGTGCTGGAAGCCAGCTGAGAGCTAAATATTGTTGTTATGTTGCTTTTTAGGCATAAATTTGCTCTCTCGGGATTTCACGTGGTAGCAAGAAAATATACACGTGATTGTCACAGCATCCCCTCCCCCCCCATCGTGATCAATCGTGATGTTATTTTAACCCCCTCCCCCCCTGTTAGCACCTCACGTGATTAAAGGACAACCCCTTAGATGTACTTGAGCCAATTTTCAATTTACAATATGTTTGACTTACGCCCTTATTATTATAAAAAAAAACTGATTTTCAGACTTACATACATTTTTTAGAGTTAGTCAAAATTTCATCTAAAATGCCCGAGCTATTAGATCACGTTTAGTTTCAAACTTTTCCAAGTTTTTTCTTTTTTTGGGCCCCGAGGTTAAATGTATTTAAATTAGTTTGGTGATATTGTAAAAAGAAATCATAATGATAATAATAATGTATTTATCAAATTTCACGAATTCAAATGAAATACATACTACTTACATAATATGTTTCGGTTTATTCGGCCATCTTTCAGTACAAAAAAAACGACTTGTAAATGGAAAGTAGCTATTGGCAAACCGGGGGGTCTGGGGGGTATGGAATACCCCCCAGTGCACCATTATCTCTTCGTTCACATCCCAAAACTGAGGAATTACGAAGTAGCCAATGCTGGGGGTATTCGCAGACTTTCCAGACACGAGAGCTACCGAAAAAAAATTAAGAAGAGCTAAAACTGAGGATGTAGAGGAAAAATAATTTATTTGACTTATTAATTGGAATTACTATCGATTTAATCGGCTAAAGCCCGTCCGTGGACGGGCAGCTACACGGTGGAGCTATTTTAAGCGGTATAATATTCAAACATTTAATTTCGTTTCCCGGTACTGGGGGATTCCCCGTTTTTCTATATTTTCAAAGTAACGCAAAAAGTTTAAAAGACAATTAAAAATTTTTTCATAATACTATAATAACAAATAAGTTCTCAAATTCTAATTTTCTTTAGCCGACCGTTTTAATTTCCCTCGCTTTTGCTCAAAAACAAAAAATTTCCCAGCTTTTCCTGACGAAATTTGTATAATTCTTCTGTGTTTTGTGGGTATTCTAGAAAAGTGGGAATTTCATCATATGTACTGGAGGGTGTTCACCCCCAGACCCCCCGGTTTACATTTTTGACTATAATTTTTACAGTTAACTTTCAAAGTAACGCAAAGGTTGCTGCACTTTTGCTTAAAATTTCAAATTTCTCGGTTTCTCCAAGTATTCTAAGAGTGGAAAATTCTGTGATATGTACTGGAGGGTGTTCCACACCCCCCATACCCCTCGGTTTAAAATTTTGGCTTTATATTTTTATGTTATTTTTATAATTAACTTTCAAAGTAACACAGAAAGTTGCTGCTAAACTCCATGAGTAGTAAGGTAATTTTATCAAATGTACTGGAGGGTGTTCACCCCCAGACCCCCCGGTTTACATTTTTGACTATAATTTTTACAGTTAACTTTCAAAGTAACTGCCCTGTCAGAATCATGTTAATGTTAACGTAATGTTAACGAACGAGAGCTTTGGATTGGTAGATCAGCAGAAATATGGCTTTTGATTGGAGTGTTTGTTAACATTACGTTAACGTTAACATGATTCTGACAGGGCAGTAACGCAAAAGTTGCTGCACTTTTGCTTAAAATTTCAAATTTCGCGGTTTCTCCAAGTATTCTAAGAGTGGAAATCCTGTGACATGTATTGGAGGGCGTTCCACACCCCCCAGACCCCCCGGTTTAAAATTTTGGCTTTATATTTTTATGTTATTTTTATAATTAACTTTCAAAGTAACACAGAAAGTTGCTGCTAAAGTAAGTAACGTAATTAAATAAATATGCTTTCCATGTTTTAATTTTTTCTATAGCTGAAGGTTAAATTTCCCCCATTTTTATTTAAAAATTCTTAGTTTAATATATTTTTTGGTTTGTGAAATTGTAAACCGGGGGGTCTGGGGGGGGGGGGGGGGGGAACACCCTCCAGTACATATCGCAGTATTTCCGCTCATTTAGAATAAATGGAGAAGATAGGAAACTTCCAATTTTTCAAATTTTGCCAGGAAAAATCGGGAAATTTGAATTTTTAAGCAAAAGTGAGGGAAATCAGATTTTTTTTCTACCAAAAAATGACACGCTGTAGCAGGAGCAGTGATTTTATTATTAGCGTTCTACCACTTCTTTTTTTACAAAAAGAGCACAAATGCATATTATGTAACTATCACCTATATTTGTTGGTGGTTGCCATACTACTAGAAAATTAGAAATATTAACTAAGGATCATCGCTATGAGATCCGCTACTGTTTGTTTTTATAAATTTTTTTTTTTATAGTGGAAATCATGGGTTATGGTGGCAGTAATCTCATGAATCCATTCATGCGCGTGGCAGACAGATAACGGATTTTCATTATTTTGCTTCCCCCCCTATAAACTAGTGATTTGACTGCTCTTAACTTAGCATTATTTTCGTAATGTCAATAAAAAAATTAAAATAAGTCATTATAGGTAATATGTATCAATTAGACAATTAGAGTAAAGAATGTGTGCTATGCGCCATGCATTTCCTTTTATGCAATAACGAAGTGAATTGCATAATATAAACATAATAAAAAAAAAGTTTAAAAACCAACTGGTACTTTTTCAAGTTTAGTGGCTTATTTTGTATTGCATAGCCTATATTACATGTTTACATTATAATTTGGTAACATGTTAAACGTTTTACAAAGAACAGGATGTTACTTTACGATAATTTTCGCAAAATGTAAGATATTATGCAGATAATGTGCGAAATTTAAGTAGGTTAATATAATAGCTATTGTTGAGGTGGTAAAATGTCGCATTACAGTCGAGAAAACAATTTAAACTTTTTTGAAAGGAAAGATAAATATGTAATGCAGTATTAAACTTTTCACTTTCATCTACATTAATTTTTTTCAACATCCTTGACCGTAATTGACAATTCAAAAGGAGATTATATGTTGCCCTGATTCCAAATAATAATTATTATGCCTTCACTATTATCAATTATTAGTGATTTTCAGTTAAAAAATAATTTTTTTATTTTAATTTTAAAAATGGAAACTCCGATATAGGAAATCAATTTTAAACTTCACAACATTGTAATATAGGTATTGTTTGAATTATTTATAAAAGTAGCTTCCAGTAGAAATATATGAAAAAAAACTGAAAATATTTATTTTTAATTTTCCCAAACACATATTATTCTTAATATTTAAAATTCGTTTTCCGAATAGTTAGTAAAAAATAGATGAGAATTGCCGAATGTTACGAAGGTCGTAGTTCATAAACTATTTGATTGCTTACAGCCAGTTAAAAATCCCACATCAAAAATTACTGATGTATTTCGAGTATAAAATTTATAAATTTTCCAAATTTTTGATTAACATAATTAGAACAATATTACCACAAAGTTTCGGTACATTTCGTATTCTATAAATTAATAATATCCGTGGAAAATTACAGATTAAAAATCTGAACTTTTTTAAACGAAAATAATAAATTCGACCCCCCCCCTATTGATTTAAACGAAATACCCAATAAAATTAAATTTTTTTTTAATCCTAGAAATATCTTAATTATATTAGCAAATAAAAAATTACCTACTACAGTTTGACTGTTTGGGAAATAAATATTCTTATCTTGAGTGGATATAAGACTGCCTACACTTTTACATAATTTTGTGAAAACGGAAGTAAATTATTTACAAAGATCTCTTATATTAAATAGAAATTATACACTCAAAGGAGTAACAGCCCATTAAGTTCTGCGGTTCTCATCCTACAATTCTTTAAAAATACACTGGATAGATTAAAATTATGCTCATGAATGGATTATGTTGGAGTCGTATTTTCTCTAGTGAAGAAGTACAAGAATAAAAAAAATTGAATAAGTTTTCAACTTTTACCATAGAACAGCCAAGGTTGGAGTAACAAAAACAATTTCTTGGCAAAATTAACAACAAATATTATATATTTCGACCAGATATTTACTTTCACTACGAGTAAGCTAGGCGAAGCGGAGCCAGCCGTAATAATTAAGTCGTAGCAACTAATTCAGATCGGAATGTTTATGCCAAATTAAAACAAAATAATTTTATTGTTTAATTAATTTAGCACCAACTCTCTCTATGATAACTACGAACAACAATTAAAAATTCAAAATAATATTATTTTTCTAATGAAAACTCTAAATGGAAAATTTTCATTTTTTACTCTTATTTCTTTTAAAAATCTGCATTAGATAAAAAATTATTTTTTCTGTTTCTAGGAAGTATAGAAGTTATGACATTGAGTGTTTAAATGTTAAGGACGACTATTGGATTTTTAAGATATCCTATATATTTTTTTTAAGTTAAAAAAACATTCCTGAAGTTGATCTTATTCAAAATAGAGGAACTAGCGTATCCTGGAAGTAAATTTTCTTTGATGTAATATATACGAACTATGTAAATTTTCTCACTTGGACATTCATCAAGCATACAACATAAGAAGTATGTTAAGGTAAATAAGCTTTCTTTCTTCCGATTTGAAACCAAATTGTTACGTTTATATAATTTAATTGTTTTACAATAATATTGCTAAGCAAATCTCAGTTTTTCGTTACTAATAGCAGCTTCAGACTTCCCCAATTATTTATCTCACGCAGGAAATTGGAATTTTAAGGAGAACATATCCTCGTTGATTGAAATTTGTTTACGTGTTCGACTACAAATATTAATTACGTGCGTAAGTATAAATTTAACTAAGCCTTAGGCAGTTAAGCATATATAGCCATAGTTTATTTGAATATTAATACAAATTTAGCATATATTAAATCCTACAAAATTAGTAAACATTAACTCAAAAATTGACTGACAAAACACGATCGTTCGAATGTTTTGCATTGTTATTAACCAATGAATTAAAAAAATAGTAATTACTACTTATCCGTTAATTATGTCGTTAATACTAATTTCCCTTTAACCTTTAAAAATAATGGCACGAATAGCGACAGCATAATTCTTAATAATTTCGTGACATTTGAACTAATAAGTAAGTCAAAAATTGCTCAAAGCTTATAACGATCTTGTGGTTGTCGTTTCCTATTAATCACTTAAACTAGATTAAAACGACCAACATAATCAATTTCTACAATAAACCAAATTAAAAACATTGGTAAATCACTTTATCAAATTTTATAACAGCATTTTTATTATTAATTATTCAAAATCAACCTTACCGATTTTTTTTTCTGAAAATGGAAGAAACTACTTTAGAAACTTGAATTTGGAATTTATTAATGGAAAAAGAAAACCGACCTCTTAATCACATTTTCCAAACACATTATGGCGCATTTAATGAAAGTGTATGATTTCTGCATTGTAATGCAAGCATGTTTAATAATAAAAACGTTAAAATTGAATTAATTAAGCTATTACCATGCAAATTAATTCGAGAAACCTATCATAACAAAAATAAACCAACCATCACAGCTAAAATTTTACAGTAATTAACATATTTTTTAAAAATCCGAAAAAAATACCGAGGAGCTATTCCTTCATTTTCATTAAAATTTAAAAGCAGGATGACATAAATACATTAACAATTGCAATGTTTTAACAAATTTTCATTTTACCGAAGTTTGGAAAACCCATAAATGTGAAGATATAACAAATTGCAAGATATTTTTGTTAGTGGTTATTATAAATAAATTATAACAACAAATTGTGTGGTCGATAAAGATTTGTTTGCCAAAATTAGGAATAAAATAAAATGCAATAGTTATATATATATGAAGTGGATAACAAAAATATTCGCACGCGCCCATGCTGATGTTAACAATGTGAATTGTACGTTTTGAAGACTTTTTTGTCAGATAAAAATCGCCTTTACAGCAATACTTATTAGACGCTTTTTGTTGCAAATTTCATTGCCTTCAATTTTGTTTCTATACATTTTTTTATTTAGTCGCACCTGTTCTGAGTTACAGCGACTTGAAGAAAACTCTGTAAATTTTATTAAAATTTTTACCGAGTTTTCTTGAAGGCGCTGTAACTCAGAAGCGGTGCGACGAAATACAAAAATGTAGAGAAACAAAATTGACGGCAATGAAATTTGCAACAAACAATGTCGAATAAGTATTGCTGTAAAGGCGATTTTTATCTGACAAAAACGTCTTCAAAACGTACAATTTATATTGTTAACATTAGGAGTATGCGAATATTTTTGTTATCCACTGTAACTAGTTATGAAATGGTTGTCATCTACTAAATGCATTTCGAATTATAAGGATATTATAACGATTGAACAATAAATTAATTTTTAGGAACTAATTATCAAAATCACAAGAACTGTTCGGTAGATGAGATCTAGAGAATAATAGTAGAAAAAAAAATTCAATGATGTAAAGTCAAATGATTTTGTCGTTTTGGAGAAAAACAATACAAATAAGTGTTCCAGGAAAAATGTATTTAAAAATAACTAAGATTTCCTTTCTATAAACAATTGATTGAAAAAATGTTTTGTACCACCTACCATACCATTGCTTTTAAAAACGTAAATTACATTAAACTGTAATAAAATAATAGTTATATCAGTAGTGCCAATTTTTATCCCTCGGTTCTGAGCTCTGTCACCGTTGACACTTTAAGAACCCTTCTGTAACGTTCAATTCTAAACGTGCTAGTGCACTGGGGGGTATACCCCCCGGTTTGAAAGCCAGAAGGTTTGCGTAAATGTTCTGCGGTTGGTTTTATTACATAAGAATTTTTCATTCTTCCAAAACAAAAAACAGAGGGTTGTGGCTAAACAAACCGGGGGGTCTGGGGGGTATGGAATACCCTCCAGTACTTTAACAATTTAATAGGCTTAATTATAAATGACCGGTACGGTTTCGAAGAAGTCACTGATATCAAATAGGTACTCCATAAAAGCAAATCCGAAACACTAACAAAAATAAGAAAGATATAATCAAGATATTGTCATACTGACGGAGACAAAACAGAAGAGCCATGATGGCGAGAGTTTGGATGAAAAAATGAGGTTCTGGAAAGAAGGTGTGAAAGTTGTGATGCAGAAGTAAGACCTAGAGGAGAATATGGCATACCATACCATCACAGAAACACTGACTTCAAAAGTTTTCTTTTTGAATATGACCACGGTTTAGAGTCAGAAGGATGTAACTACAAATTACCACATTTGCGATATTGAAGATAAACCGACATTTTCAAGCAAGTATACTGTTAATTAAGGATTTCTCAACATTCAACTAATAAAAGTAACTTGATAAATCTTTATTACATTTGCTATAGAAATAAGAGGTAACTCTAAACAGTTAATTTTGTAGTTACACCCTTCTGACTCTAAACTCTCGACAATTACTGGTGTACTGAAGGGTATTTCGTATCCCCGAAGACGGAAGGTTTGCGTGAATGTTTTGTGTAAGAACCTTTTATTCTTTCAGAACGAAAAACATTTATGGGTTAAAGCAAAACGCACCGAGAGGGAGGGATGAAGCGTCGCGACGCCTTTCCAAAACAGAATATTAAATTTTAAATTCAAAATTATTGCTCCGAATAATAATTAGGTTTTAATATTAGTAGAATTACATTTATATTCGCAAATATAAAAATTACTATATTACATAACAAGGTGGAAAAGTAATTACTTTCCAAGCGATTGAAAAAGCAAAGTTAATACTATTATAATATCTTATTTCCCACCCTATTAAAATTTAGTAATGAACCGATTACTGATCGAAAAACATTACACCTGCGGTTTTTGTAAAATAATCATGGTCATTAATCACAGCATCGAGTAATAATTGATTACCCATTAAGGATTAGGTATATGTAATACTATAATAATAATTATTGTAATGGCATATATTTTTAACTTCAAAATTTTAACTTTAAATGTCACTACCATTAGTGTAATTAACATTTTAATTAAAAAATATGGAGTTGGCATACTAAAGAAATGCCAAGCAAAAGTGTAGGTAGGTTAGGTAGGTTTCGTCTGATAAAAAATATTATTTATAAAAAGTTGGCATGCATTTCTTTTAGGAATACAAATACTTAGTTTATATTATAAAATTCAATTTCATATTATTTTTAACGAAGGGCTGATTTCTGTAAACTCTTGGTTAAAAATAACTGGAGACTGAAAAACTTTAAGCCTTTTTTGTCAAATAAAAATCGATTTTACAGTAAAACTTTTTTGACATTTTTTGTTGCACATTTCATTGTATTCAATTTTGTTTATATGCATTTTTCTGTTTTGCGACACCGTCTCAGACTGACAGCGACTTACACTAAACTCGGTAAAATACAAAGCATATCGTCGCCTGTATCTCGGAAAGGGTGCGACAAAATAGAAAAATGAATAGGAACAAAAATGTAGAGAATGAAATTTACAAGAAAAAATGCCTATTCACTTTTTTATTTCGTTGCACCGTTTCCGAGATACAGATGACAAAATGTTTTGTATTTAAGTCGTCGTCAGTCAGAAACGGTGCGATAAAATAGAGAATTTTATATAAACAAAATTGAAGGCAATGAAATTTACAACAAAAAATTTAGAAATATAGCATAGTTTTATAGAAAATTTTTAAAATACTTTACTGTGAAACCGGGCGGAACCCGGTGCGAAAGCTAGTCGTTAATGTTGTGAACTTCATATTATTTTTCCCTAAATTGCTCTAATTTTAATTTATGAGATCGTGGGATGTGCATCGTCAGAATAATCGCATCATCGCAGAAACTTTATGTGAGTCAGCAAGTTTCCCTCAAACCAGCGAAATTGATGAGTATCTACAATATTTTACAGTAAAGTTTGCACGAAATGGCAGAAGCTCGTGTGACCGATTACTTGTAAAACATTCATAGTGAAATAGTGAAGCACACAAGAAATTTTCCACTTTTACATTGTGAGTTTCACATCATTTCTCGGATCATCTGATATTTTTAATTGATATTATTTGGAGTAGCATATGCCACGTCCATCTGCTCATTTATCAGGTGATATCTACTACGGTTTTATTATTTTTCTCATAATTTACAAATTTTCCAATCCAAAGAATTTTCTTTTCTGCATTCAAAGATACCCAGCATTTGATAGTTTGATAATTTTAAAATCCATAAACAGTTTAATGCTGATTTTCTGGTATGATCTGGTATATTCAACTTTGATCCAACTCATTTCAGCCAGACACTTCAATAATTTTCCACAATCAGTTCGATATCCTAGGTTCATCAAGATCAAAGTTTGTTACATTTTCCTAATCTTTTTTGGAAAACGCAAAATATTAGTTCACTCATTCATTTTTTTTGTTAATTTGAACTTCGACTTTTTGGAGTCTGTTTGAAGTTAATGATGAAGTGTTTGATCAAACACTGAACGAACTAATTACGGTAGGTACATGTTTCGTAGACAAAAAAACCATTTTTATGTCATTACTGTAATTTGAATGTACATACATGACAAATATTATTGTTTACATTTTTGTTTAATGACTACATTTTTGAGATTATGTACTTATCGCCAGTATGTTTGTTTCTAAAAGCATTCAAAAATTGGAAGATATCCATCGATAGATAAAAATAGTTCAAAAGTACGGTATTGGCATAATTAATCTTAGTGTTTGGTCAATTAATGTAAACACCTAGACGTGGAAATCTATGCGTACAAGAAAGCCAATGCTTCCACCTGCTGCAATAAAAATTGATCAATATTTGAGGCTCTTTTCCGTTTAGTATTCAGCGGTGGGCAACCTTTAGGATAAAAGAACGCAGGCAACATTTTTGGATTCAGCCAACTTGGATTTGTGATTTCGTGGCAGCGCAAATTTCCCCACGGAATAATAAAGTCATTTCGGTTTTGACTATAAGTAATATGTACAAAATCCAAATACAGAATATTATGGAAATACCGCAGGATAGTAAAATTTACCGAAGCTCTCCTCCGTATAAAGAAAAAGAACAATGAACAATAGTCGGTAGACTTTGTGTCAATCTTAATTAAAATTATGAGTCATTGTACCGGTTATAATTTTTTAAAGTTCAAATGCTTCAACTCACCTCGATTTTCGCAACAATTTATTTTTGACCAGCTGGAATTTCGCCTCTTTGGAGTCTTTCCCATTTCCTTCTTTTCCTTCAAATCCTTGCACAAAACACAGCATTACAGAATCACTCATGCACGTGCGAATTTTCGGTTTTGACTGTTTATACAAAACTATTTGGTATATGTACAACTAAAAGGCAGAACTCTTGAGCCAATTTATCAACAATTGTTTATTTAATCGTTTGTGGTGCTGCACTAATTTAAGCCGTGCGTTGTTAAATAATTAAGGCAATTTGGTGTCACCAGTCGTTTATATAATTATATTAATTATTACATAATTTTCTAATAAGTTTGTATTAGAATATAAACATTAAGATTCGAGTTCAATTAAAAATAAAAAAATATTTTTCAACTACCAATTTTTTTATCCCATATCCAGTTGCCAAAATTGCGGAAGATTTTCAAAACGAAACACTGAACGTTTAACCTTTTCGACACATCACTAAATACCGTTAATGTTAAATAAATTTTGCGATTTTGATTTTTTTATTAAACTTTTGTGCGAGAATATAATTGACGGATGCATTTAAAATTTTTATTTATATGAAGCGAAATAATAAAATTTTGAGTTGAAATGAAAAATGTTGGAATAACCACGTCAGGTGTACATTAATATAAGGTTGGTAGTCGAAAACTGACAACGGTTGAGTCGAGTTTGCCATTTGCCGGTGGTGCCCCGATGCCCCCACGTCTCCTAGCAACTACTACAGCTGACTCGCTTCTTCGTCTGTTTGCTATCGACCGCAAGTGTGTTATAAGAAAAATGCACCAGATCAAGCAACGATTGCTGTTTTTTGTTGAATTAATTACCAGCTTACCACTAGATTACTAGATTATAATTATTCTCAAAATATACACCGCAATTCCAATTGTTTCTAATTTCTATGTATACTGCATATCCTGTACCAAAATTTAATTAACTCTAGTTTGTTTTTCTTTCTATAGAATCGTCAATTGTCGAGCTGCATGTACGGATCTAATAATAAACAACCGATGCAATTGGCTAGATAACCACAACCTACGTCCTACTAGTGAATTGAGGAAGTTCAATTTTTAAAGGCTATTATTTAACTTGACTGACTGCTGTATGTCTACGTGGATAGCTTCGAATCCTTTTTTGCAGATATACACAGATTACAATAGTATTCGGTTCAGTTCAACATTCAACTAATTTACTCCGGAACTGTGCTGCCGGAAAAAGAACGCGTTATGTTTGAATTAACGAGATTCAGGACGTTTGTAGATTGAAAACCTAAATAGTTATTGGGGAAAATTCAATACTATTTTTCTTTCAAAATCTCAAAAATATCTGTCTTGATAATAGCTTTAGGTTACAATTGCCAGGAATACGGGGGAAATTCCCCGTCGGCATCTATATTATTTGTTATGAAAGAGCAACAAATTCCTATTTTTTAATTTAATCACAAAACAACTTGAAATGTTTTAAATCGGGGGTCTGGGGGGTATGGAATACCTCCCAGAACCCAAGTAATATCTTGTGTCGCGAACTGAGCGAGTAAAATAATAACTTATGCTGTCAGAAGTACAAAAAAACCATTGGCAATATAAAATAATAATAATAATTATGATGTAGATACTAAAAATTTAATAAGAATTTAATATTCTGTTTAGGGAGCGCGTCCAAGCATATTAAAAATTTGTGTATGAGTGTATGACATTAATTCCTAAGTCGCACTCATAAAAAATGTAATTTTTTAGAGTACTATACCTATTGGGAGATATCTAATCCTTTTTTTTTTCAGCTTAAAGGTTATTAGCGATAATATTAGTGGCGGCTGACACTGGAAAAGCAGCGGAGCACAGCTCTCTTAAAACAGGACAACAAAGCAATACCAAGTGATATCCCAATCAATTCGAGTGGTAGCTGTGACTAAAATACTCGCCGCAAAAATTATACACTGGGGGGTATTCCATACCCCCCAGACCCCCCGGTTTCAAACACAAAAAGTTTACGTTAGTACTCTGCAATTGGTTTCATTAAATAAGGATTTACTTATCCTTTTAAACCAAAGTAACCGACGTCCATTAATTACCAGAGCAGAATCTCACCCAATCTCACTTGGCGGAGAGGGAGGTCTCTTTTCTTTTATCCGCAAGAAACTGTAAAATTTCGAGAAAACTGGGTTGAATTAAGTAAAACAAACAATCTCACGTGAGATTAGAGGAGGGGGGATCAAGCCAAATCTCACGACATCTCACCAAGAGGGAGGGGGTCAAAAATTCGCCAAAATCGACTCACGTAATTAATGGACGTCCCCTTAACTAACTCTGTAATTTCAGGGTTGATAGTGTATGTTGATAATGATAACTCGGTAAGTTTTCAATTTGAACATAATTACTAGTGCACTACTAGAGTATATTTTATAATCCCCCCCCCCCCCATTTACAAAAACGGAAAGTTTGCGTGAATGTTCTGCCATTGGTCATGAAATAAGGATCTTTTATACTTTCACAACAAAAACAATTATGAGTTGCGGTAAAATACACCGGGGGGTCTGGGGGGTGTGGAATACCCCCCAGTGCCTCAGCAGTTGTATGCACTTATAGATTCAAATTGAAAGTTTTAAATAAATATCTGCTGTTTAGTAGCTAATAATTATTTATTTAAGTATATAGTATTTAATTTTGAATTATTTAAAATCTAGAAAAAGTTTCCTTATACTTATAGGTATTATATTTCTATTTCCTCGGATTTCTTAAGATTTTCTTGGATTTCTTAAGATTACCTCATATTTCCCATTAGTAACAAACTCCGTAATTGAATTATATATACAATTCGTTTGGTTTCGAACTCCGTGACAGCTTACAGTGAGAGAAATACTAGCCCGAAAAGCTTTTTTTTTATGGGATACTTTCATGGGTTGAGGTAAAACTGACCGGGGGGTCTGTTTCAAATTGAAAATTTTAAATAATTAACTGCTTTTTGAAGCTAATAATTAATTCTACTTTGTATTTAATTTTCAATTATTTAAAATGTGGACTTGTGGGTTATAGCGTCGACAATCTTCTGATTTATATTATAATAATCATAAAGCTTTTGCATAAATTCGAGTGGGAAACCGCAAACCAAAATTTTGGTACATCAGAATTCCTTTTTTGCGGTTTCTGTAGATTTCCTTGAATTTTCTTTCGAAAATGTTAAAAAAACGGAAAACAAAGGTTGTCTGTAGAATTTGCTGATTTCATTGAATTTCCTAAAATATTTTAGGATATCCTAGGATTTTCTATCACCTGAGATTTCCTATTTCTTCGGATTTCCTAAGGTTTCCTATGATTTCTTCATAGATTTCCTTTCACTTGTACACCAAATTTCCCTAGGGGATTCCTCCTCGCATAAAATTGAAATGATTCTATAGTCAAACAAATTTAAGTCATTCGAAAAGAAAATTATTTTCAAATAAAATAATTAAAAAACTTGAAAAAATAAAAAAATCGATAAATTCGCCGCGGCCTTCATACAAACGTCTGCAACAACGGTAAAATGTTAACAACTTTGTGAAGAGTTATCAAAAACTTAAATTTATTAATATTTTAAACAAGAAATTAAAAATTATTCTCTAGAAAATATTTTTTAATTCTTATAAAATCCACTTCTTGGTATTTCATTGAAAGTATCAGCTCTATCAAATTATTAAGTCATTCAATTATAAAGTTGCCTTATGGGATAGGCAAGAAACTTTGTGTACAGCTCAAAAACTGGCTAACTAATCCATCCTCATTAATTAGCTCGAAATTTTATTATCCTTGTTTACTTTCGATCATCAAAATTGTTTTGTTCTAGAACTTTAAATTTTTCTCTTCTGCATAAATTGCTTAAGGGGGTATTCTAGTCTAAGAGACATGAACGCATTTTTTATCATTTGTTTATTGATATTTTAAAATTATATAAAAAATTAACCGAAAAGAACCCCTCAAAATTCAGAAAATTATGAGCTGGCAAAGTGGGAGGTCCAAAAAAAGGAGGGTGTCCTGGCGTGCACGATATCTCAAGTTCTAATAAACTGATTTATTTGAAATTTGGTGTGAATGTTTTTTATAGATGCCGCTATAGCATGAACCTTGGAAAAGTAAAACAAAAATTTTTTCACAAAATGGCGGCAGTTTGAAAAAAATTTAAATTTTTGGCATAATTCAGAATTTTGTAATCAAAAATTTAAAATTTTGATCTGAGCGTGGTTCAAGCGATAGAGGAATGTATAAAGAACATTCACACCAAATTTCAAATAAATCGGTTTATTAGAACTTGAGAGATCGTATACGCCAGTTATTTTTGGACCTCCCACTTTGCCAGCTCATAACTTTGTGAATTTTGAGTTTTTTTTTTCGGTTAATTTTTTATGTAATTTTAAAATATCAATAAAGAAATGATAAAAAAATGGATAGTAAAAATATTTTTTGTTTCGTTTGTACAGACCGCCCGAAAATTCATGTTTCTAGACTAGAATACCCCCTTAAGTACATTTTCCTCTAAACCAGCTTTATTTCTACTAAACGGTATTACTTCTAAGTCTGCTTCTGACAATTATTGTAAATATTAAACTGTTGCTTATTCTTAAATTGGTTTCTATTTCATTATTAAGTAGGCAATAAACTAAATTAAGGTGTGTTAGTGTGACAAGGTAGGCATTAAAAATTAAAGATTTATAGATTGTGGAAAAACTGTTCACCTACTATTTCGTAGTAAGTCGCTATCGATTAAAAAGGTGGCTATTGTATATCGACTGAAATGAATAACTAAATTTTCATATTCCTATTGGAAAATATTGAAAAACTATGGAAAATCGATAATTTTCGATATTTCCGATATTTTCCGAAAATCCACCGGGGATTTACTCAATTAGTGCCATTCGGGAATGACTGCATATTATTGATTATCATAATATAATATTAATAATATAAAGCAACAAGTCGGAAAATTGGCAGTCGACACTTAGTATAATATTAAATAAACAGCTTTTTTCATTTCCTATTCAATTCAGTTTGTTTCGATTATTTGATTGAAACCGATTAGATTAATTTATTAGATAAACCTCAAATTGGCATTTCAAATAAATCAATATTCGTACACTTTATCACTTAAAATAAATATTTAAAAAATTTAGTATTACTTCAACATTAACATACATCTGCAATTTAATTGCTTCAATCATCTTGCTGGTAATTAAGAGCGTTTAGATAGTAATAGTTCAGTTTATACTTAAACTGTTTTCAAAACACAGTGGGCTGAAAGTACAAACCAAACAATTAGAATCATTCCACTAAATAGTTTTACAAGCAAACTTTCTATACCAACTATACGTATTATATTAACTTAATATTTTTCCGCGTGGTGGCGTTCGCTTAACGTAAATCGGTATTACTTGTAGCCCTTACATAAAATATTTTGGGCACAACGCTGTTCGTTGGAACAAGGCAAATAAAAAAGTCTATATATAAACACGAAGGCAATTAGATGGAGTAAAATGATTATTGAAACATAAGATATAAATAAAACTACAAATGGAAATGCTTTTAATAGAATAGTTACGTTAAAAGTAAGTAAGTGATGACATATTTTGTCAAGTGTTAAGAAGCTCTTAAACGTAGCTCGTATTACGCATTTCCAGTCTATCGTGAAATGTAGTTAAGCTGGTTAGTTGGATTTGTGTTAAGTGAATGACCTCCAATTAAATCTGCAAAAGCATTACGGTAATCATCGACTTGTGAGCAGGTTAGTTAACAACAGACATGAGCCATATTTGAACCCTTTTTTTAGGAAAATGAAAAAAAGACATAAAACTCGTTTAGAGATTGTTTCGCCGTTTTCATACTTGAGATTTGGGAAAAGTTTGCACATTATGCGTATCTGTTCGTCAGTGCAGAGCGATGAACAATAGTAATTTGTTAGCGTTAACAATCTCACAGACCACAGAACAACCTTGATGGATGAGGATGAATCATCTCTGC
This sequence comes from Cantharis nigra, assembly GCA_958510845.1. Lineage (NCBI taxonomy): Eukaryota > Metazoa > Arthropoda > Insecta > Coleoptera > Cantharidae > Cantharis > Cantharis nigra. Next base: position 41,771,940 of record OY294030.1, on the reverse strand, counting down.
ACAAATTTGGAAACGTTATTAACCTCAGGTGCAGGTACTCAACATAAACCCCGGTGGTTACGCCATTGACTTCAGCGAAATATAAATAATAGTCCCCAATGATCTATTGATCAGTGGCGGTGCAAGAGTAGCTGGGGCCCGTAAGCAAATATACAAAACGGGCTCCTAAAAAAATACTTATTAATTTTGAATTGCGTATATTATTTAAAAATCTTCTTTATTATGGTCCCGGGCCCCTAAGTTTTGCTTACATTCGCTTATTGATATCACCGTCACTGCAATGGACCAGATTTAGTGGCCTAAGTGCGCGTAGTGATATCTCCCTGCTCTCCTACCTAAAATCAAGAATCCAGAAGAGTGCCTTGGGTCCAGCTCAAGCCACAGCTAAGGAATCACATCTTTATGCGGCTGCGCCTCTACGACTAAAGTCGCAGTAACCCTCCTTATGCTTTCTTATGGGAATGTTTCATGAGAGTGTAATTTTCGCAGGCGACTCTAAGGTAACAGTTTCATAAGAAAGCATGGCGAGCAGTCACTGTGACTGCAGTCGCAGAGTCCCAACTGCAGCTAAGGGAACGTCCATTAATTACGTGAGACGTTTAGAGAGGGGAGGGGGTCGAGAAAAATCTCACCGAATCTCAAGTGGGAGAGAGGGGGGGTCTCAGCAAATATCATGTAATTTTTTTCGCAAAAAACTGTAAAATTGTGAGAGAATTGGGTTAAATTAAGAAGGTAAAACAAGCAATCTCACGTGAGATTAGGGGAGGGGGATCGAGCCAAATCTCACGACATCTCACCATGGGGAGGGGGGGGTCAAAAAATCGCTAAAATCGCCTCACGTAATTAACGGACGCCCCTAAGAAATCATATTTTTCATGCTTTCTTATGGAAGTGTTCCCTTACTACTACTCATAATACTGTTATAAGAAAGTATGGAGAGCATTTACTGCGACTTCAGTCGCAAAGCTCAAGCCACAGCTAAGGAATCACACTTTTAGCTGGGCGAAATTGTCTACACCAACGCTAACAGCTAGTTAAACGTTAGGTAAAAGTTAATCCAGGGTCAGTTGATCTTGATCCTATCAGTCTATAAGTCAAAAAGTAGTCTGACAGCTTTCAAAAAAACTTACAAAGAAAACACTAAAGAGAGTATTGGCGATTTACTTTCTCGTTGGTGGCGCTCGTAACGCTACCAAACGTCAACAACATGGCGGCTCTATTATCTGAATTAATTTATCGGAAAACCGCTGTGAATGATCACTATAAAAACGCCTAATACGTAGTCAAGATAGGAGGTTATACGGCTAACCCGTGGATCTTCAATTCAAAGTCTCAATTTGATTCTGAGCATAGGCGGATTTAGGGGTTACGATTAAAATTAACAAGGAAACAAGGAGAAAATCCCGAATCTTTTTGCACTTTTTACCCGTCTCAACCCTTTGTGCCCCCCCCCCCCAGAAAAAAATTCTGGATCCGCCACTGATTCTGGGTTGCAGAAAAACGACATAAATGACTGGCTTAAGCTGTGATTCTTTAGCTGCGGCAGGGACTCTGCAACTTAAGTCGCAGTGACTGCTTTCCATACTTTCTTATGGGAGTATTTCCTGAGAATGCAATTGTCGCAGGCGACTCTAAGGTAACAGTGTCATAAAAAAGAATAATTTATATGAAAGCATGAAAGATATAATTCCTTAGCTGCAGTCAGCATTGTAATGAAATACTCTCATACAGTGTTGCCATATTGGTTTAGTTGAAAATACCTAGACGCTGGGCAATTTATCCTTGGAATTCTCTAGATATTTTAATATGCAAACACAACGACAAAGCAACATATTTTACACTATAGAAGGTTTAATTCCCCATCAACTCGTTTGCGCGGAAAACCACCCACAGGTGCGATAGCGGAAAACCAAATACAGAAGTCATTTATTTCAAACATACAATTATCAACGACAGGTGTTTCTAAAAACCAACACGAGTAAAACAAATGCGTTCAAAGAAAATCACATCTGTCGCTGCAGAATGTGATTACCAAAAAACCAACACCTGCAATCTACAAAAACCAAGGACCAACAAAAATGCTGAAAATAAAAAATAATTTAAAATTGCAGCATCAACGAAAACAAAACAAATTACCAGGGTAATAAATACCATATTACACCGACAAAACTTTAAATCAATTTAAAGCCGCTTCAAATTACAAAATTTCGGCAACAGAAAACAAAATAAAAATTTAACTTAGCTTGACAGAAACGGTTACATTCGAAATTGCCAATGTCACCGTAGATAAAAGGAGTGTCCCTGGATTTACAGGAAAATTTAAAAAAATCCCTTTTCCTTTTTCCACTTTTAAAATCCTTAGAATCGGGAAAAATCCCTAGACCTGGCAACGCTGCTCTCATAAGAAAGTATGGACAGCATTCACTGCGACTTTAGTCGCAGAGCTCAAGTCACAGCTGTGGAACCACACCTGTAACTGGGCGAATTTATCTGCACCAACACTAAGGCCTAGTTATCCCCCCCCCCCCCGGATTACACCAATTGTTTTGTGGTTATGGTTAGAACTTTGGAATTGGAAAAAACTGGTTTCGCTGCTAAATCCAAAAGTAATTTTATTTTTGCTCATCAAGGAGTAAAATTCTAAACATATTATTGAAGTCGCAAAATAATTGGTGCAATCCGGGGGGTCTGGGGGGTATGGAATACCCTCTAGTGCACTCTTCTGGATTCTGGATTTTAGGTAGAAAGGCAGGGAGATATCCCTACGCGTAAGAGTAGCTAAGGCCCGAATATTATTTGAAAATTTCTTTTTGGGATTTACTACCCTTTATGGTCCCGGGTCCCTAAGCATTGCTTACATTCGCTTATTGATATCACCGCCACTGCTATTGATGCCTATTTTGGTTTTTGGTAAAAAGAAATGGGGGAATAGCTTTAAAAACCTGATGTAGTTGGGTTGATACAAATTGGGAATTGGAAAGATCAATGTAATACTGTGTAGGTAGAAGACATAAAGTAAATACTAGTATGAGATATTTAGGCCGCATTGCGGTATAATATTAAAATTTTTAATTTATAATGGAAATGGTTTTGGGAAAAGATTTGGATAAGGGAAAATCCTTTTATTTTAATTTTTGTAGAATTTTTAATTAGATACTGTTATAATATCTGGAAATAAACAGATCTATACTAAATACATAATAAAGGTTTGTATAGACTCGCACAATGGAAGGGCGCAAGCGAACCAAATAATGCAGTGAGCAAAGCGAATCTGCAACGTGCAGCCGATCTTGTATCTACTGACCTTGAAGATTATTTTAAAAAACAAAAAATACAAATCTATTGATTCTTTATGTTCTATAGACCTCGTGATATAATAATAATATGTAGTTTTCGCGCGTCAAAGCGACATTTAAACTATAAATTACAGAAATAGATTTATAACAATCTCCTCCTGTATTACAGCGACTACTTGCACGAATTTAAAAAAAATGGAGGAAATGAAGTTGGAAATTTGCAAAGAATTGCAGTAAATCAGTTGTTCCTGTCACAAACAAGATGAAACGATGTGTTGCATGTGAAATTTGCCCTACAATTACCAGGTGTTGATGTGCTTATTAAATTATTACGAAGCAGTCAATTTCTCGTAAATCTTTATTTAGTATTTATGGTCCGAAGATGTCGTATAATTTAATTTACTACTTTATTAATGAGGTAAGAAATAATCGATATCAACTAATAATTTAACTACAATATTTCTGTAGTTTTAAACTTTTAACGGTCAAGGTTATATTATAAGAATTTAATTACGTAGGTACTTCATAGCCTTAATAATATTGATTGTAACTGTTATGTAAATACAACAAAACGACGCAGGGCAATATCAGTCGCAGTCCCGTAACGCCAAATTTTGGGCCCCCAAAAATTATTAAAGTCATTCTTACATGTAAGTATAGGAAAAGCGACGCACTTTTCTGGAAGTGTACATGAAAACTTGGTGAACCGGAAGGCTAAACTGACGCTTAAATTGTTTTTTTCCTTTTTTTGTAGCACTCATTTTTGACCGGTATAGGAGAACAATACGAAGTCGGGCACAGTTGGTAAGGTACTAAGTTGAAATATTTATTTGCTCATTATCGCCTGATTATGGGTTATATTAGATTGTGGAAGACTAGCGAGGTCTTATCAGTTGTTTTGGAAATAATAATTACAAACAAGTAATTCGAATCGAGTCATCTCGTAATGATTTAATTTTTAAGGATAATAATTTTATGTTTGCGCATAAACATCCACTTCCGTTAGTATACTACCAGTGCAATATTATAACATCCTCTTCACGAGCACCTTTAGTTTTGAAATGCTAAACTTAAAATTAGAAACAGATGTTTTTGATTATAAGCTAATTTTAGAAAAATCTTTACTACTCTGTGCTTATCAAAATATTGTGCATCGATGGGAATGAACTTACCCATCAAGATGGTTGGGGTCTGCAGAATGATGCCTCAGATCCTCCAGGTCGCTGGCATTATCACTACTCGGCGGATCTTCCACAACAAGTGGCGCTGGCGTTGGCCTACAAAAAATGTAATTTAAAATTTAAATTCAACTTCTGAGCGATTTCTATTCGTAATTTTCAATTTTCGATGAGCAGGTGCCAGTGCTCAACAAAGCTGTTTTAATTACTTGAAGTAATGAAAAAAGTGAAATTACATCGTAAGAAATAATGGCTCATAAAACGAAAAATAATAAAATGGAGGCAGTTTATTTACAAAAGGTGTTGACTTTTCTTCCGACTTGTTTTATGGCTATTTCTGCGATAAAGTTACTTATGAACGATAATATTTGTTTAAAAATGGAGCCTATGATACGTAGATTTGCAAATAGATAACATCTAAAAGCAGTGGAAAATAATTTTGCATTAGTAGAAAGAAGGAAGTTGTGATCGTGCACACGCTTTTATTAATATTAAATATATATAATAATAGTACGAGATCATTGAAAATAGTCATTGAGTTAAGGTTAACGTGCAAGATAAGTGCTGCAGGTTACTTGAGCAACAACAACAAAACAGAAACAAATACCTGAGCGGCATAAAGTAGATTATTCAATCAAATAAAGCATTTGAACATTTCAGCAGCTATTTCGGACCTGAAAAAAATTTTTCATACTTGTTAATGGTGAACCCAAAATTAAGAAGATGTCCTTACTATTTATTTATTTTTTTATTTAAGTCATAAATTCAAATTTTCGTAGCTCTGAGCCAACAATAATACATAGGTATGTGGTTGCAAAAACCTTTTCACTATGTTCAGGGTTAAATTTGAACAAACCCACCATTGCATTTTAAAAGCATTACTCAATTTTTGTGATTGCCAAAAAATTTCTAGTTTATGTGCATCATAAACTACGTAGGTATAGCATATTATACCATAATATTATAGCATACCGTGTATGTTGTTCATATTGGTGATAGTGGCGATCACAACCTTCTGGTGATGACTGATCATCGATGGTTGACATTACTCACAATAAAATTAAAAACGTAAATTTATCAATAAAATTATTCTTGTAAGTGAAATATTATTTAGATTCTTCACTATCTAATCATGAACCCATGCATATTCATTGACGTTCAACTATATTACGCGCACTCTCAGCAAGTAACAACTACAAGATAATTTATTTTATTCAAGTCGATAAAGTAAAGTTCGAACGCAAACAAACTCTTATTTTTTTATATTATTTTGTAAACTCTCCTACATTTTTTACATTAATATTTATTGTTTTTCTTGCATTCTAATTATAGTCCGGTCAATTTAGACCTAAAAATAGTGGTCAAATAACAAAAATTGCCGGAGAGCCAAATTTTGGTGGAGAGCTAGGGTTACCATTACAAATAAAGTTTTAAAAATCCCCATTGATCCTATGTGTACTACAAAAGATATTCGGGGTCAAAGGTCAAAGTTTGACGTTTCTTGGATTTTTCTCGAAAACGGTAAGTTTTATCAGAAAAAAACCTGAAACCAAAGTTGTAGATCTTAAAATTCTCTACAAAAATGGTTTTCATGAATAAAAAATATTAAATTAAATAATAAATTTAAAAAAATTTTCCTGCAAAACTTGCTTAGTTTTTAAAGAGCTTTCCAACGATATCACTTTCGACATATGGTGCCATTTAAAATTCTGGATTTCTGGACTTTCTGGAGCAAACTACTTTGGATGCCGACTTTTCCCGGAAATAATAATATCACCATTAAATTCGTCATTAGGGCTTTTGTAATAAATTATTTTAGCCCAACTCTCTACGATTTACCGTTTTTGAAAAAAAGTACTGATACGGTTGGTTTGGGTCACTCTGTATAAAAAAAAGTTAACCTGCTTACTTTTTCACCGCTACTGCACGATTAGTAACTACAAGAAATATAAATTTATTTAAAACAAAAATCAATTAATTTCTACTTCAAATCATACTAAAATTCCTTTCCAACTTATTGCCCAACCATAACTTCGTTCGTTTAAAAAAACCTTTTATTAAATTTTCCACGATTGACTAGCTAAATCACTGAAATTATTAATGCAAATATATTAACCTGCTGTTGAACAAAAATTTGTTATCTGTAATTTATTACTTCAGAGCGTAAGAAAAACTTTACTTACCAAACTACACTTGGTGCATTTAAAGAAAAATGCAGTTTTTCACAATTTTACACAATTCACTGGCTACATCACTGGAGAGAGAGTACTAACCTGAATTGCTGCTAAACCCACGACGTAGACCCTACCTGCAATAATAAAGAAAATTCTTTGTTAGTTATCATTTCAGATGGGAATGGTTCAAGTCAAATTACCTTTTTCACTGAAGTCCTTTTGCGTTATTCCAATTGACCATAACAGCTTCTCCATCGTCCATCGTCCATAACTCACCAACTCGGACACTTGCACATTTTTTTACGATTTCGACCAAAAATTTTTATAAGAAAACACTAGGAAACACAAATTTTTCACTTAAGAAATAAAAAAAATGATTCGCGATTAATTAAAAAGCTAGCATCAAGCTTTTCCACAAAGATTCGTACTCGACACTTCACACTCCCGTTCGCGAAATGCGATTCTCGCGTTCACGCACTAATGTCCGTATTAACTGCAACGAAAAGAATATTGTTAATTGTTAAAATAGATTTCAAGTCCATCTCCTTAACCGATCGCAATGTTGCCCGATTCTTTTAGCATTAAATTTTTTAAAACCGTGAGGTTTTCGATTTTTGATTATATGAAATGTTTACTCATAAATTCGTTGATAGTAAGGGTGAGTGACACAAAGGCGCGTTACTCATCGTGAGGGGGGAGCGATCGTAAAATATTGTGCAATATTTTGCCCAATTTACATTTATTTATGAAAAAATCACCAATGTTTCATTTGGAAAATTTAAAACAAAACAACAAATTCGGAAAAACATCCGCGAGGGCAATGACTTGTTGTCTTTGCACAAATTTGGTTTGGCCAACTATATTTAGTTGGTAAATATTCTGGAGAACCCAAAAACCACCCCCTTTTGCAAATAGTAGTTTTGTTTTGAAATAAAAAACAAAATCTAATCAAATACAAAGCAGAACTCATGACGAGGATGACTCACTCATGAATTTTCCTTCTGTGCAAAATTCAAAAACTTACGTTTTAGTTGGAGAAAACTCTGAAATTTTCCTGGTCGGCACAAACGAGCTTGGACAAAGTGATCACACTGACTGCGTATTATTTCACAAAAGCTGCTGCCACGTCATCCATCAAATGTAACCCAAAAATGTAATTTTAAAGATTTGCACCAACAAGAAACTAAAGAACTTACGTTCTTATCGAATATTCTAAAACCAAACTGTCCATTGCATTGCGACGAACTTAAATTGTTATCCAATTGTTCCAGGATGCAACGCCGACTAGTCGAAACTTGACAGAAAATTTCCACGTAGCAAATTTCTGACGCCAGAGGTGCCAAACGGCAATCTAGAAGAACTAATTATCTACTAACCAAAATAATGAAGCCGATCGAGCACTTTCCCGAAATTTACAAAAAATTACCCAAGTTTCCACTCAAGTGAATATAAATCACTTCACAAAGAGGATTGCACAGCTAAGGTTTTTCCAAAATTTCTTCGTATGATGTTGATAATATGACGTTGGCCACACGGGCACCGATAAGTTTTTGACGAAATAATTTACATTTGTAATGATGTGTCACCACCGTAGTATAAATGTCGGCAAAAATATTATTTATTCAAATTTTTAAAACAAATCAAGTGGTATTAAGTCACTCGACGCCGACGTCTTGATTTTGTTCTACTGTCAAAGCCTACACATCGACGTTTTGTTTTTCGTTTCGAAGTGTTTTGTTTTTGACCTATTTTAATATCTTCACTGCTGTTTTCATTGCTTTTGTTTCTATCCACGCTGCCTTTTTGACTTTTCATCACAGATTAATAATTTAATGTACAGGGGATGACAAGTCAAAAAGGCGGCGAGGATAGAAACAAAAGCAATGAAAATATCAAAAAAAAACACTTCAAAACGAAAAACAAAACGTCGATGTGTAGTATTTGACAGTAGAACAAAATCAAGACATCGGAGTCGAGTGACTTAATATCACTTGATTTGTTTTAAAAATTTTTATAAACAATATTTTTGCCGACATTATACTACGGCGGTGACACATCATTACAAATGTAAATAATTTCGTCAAAAACTTATCGGTACCAGTTGGTGCCAGTGTAGCCAACGTCATACGAAGAAATTTTGGAAAAACGTTAGCTGTGCGATCCTCTTTGGTAAGTATTTGTGATTTATATTCACTTGAGTGAAAACTTGAGTAATTTTTTTATGCAGATAAAATTTTCCAGCAGTGAAAATTTTCAATTTTGTTTGCAAATTTTCGCAATTTTTTGTAAATTTCAGGAAAGAGCTCGATCGGCTTCATTATTTTGGTTAGTAGAAAATTAGTTTTTTAGATGGTGGTTTTCCACCTGTGACGTCAAAAATTTGCTACGTGGAAGTTTTCTGTCAAGTTTCGACTAGTCGGCGTTGCTTTCTGAGACAATTGAATAACAATTCAAGTTCGTCGCAATGCAATGGACAGTTTGGTTATAGAATATTCGATAAAAACGTAAGCTCTTTAGTTTCTTGTTGGTGCAAATCTTTAAAATTACATTTTTGGGTTACAATCCATGGATGACGTGGCAAGAGGTTTTTTGTGAAATAATACGCAGGCAGAGTAATCACCTTATCCAAGCTCGTTTGTGCTGACCAGGAAAATTCCAGAGTTTTCTCCAACTAAAACGTAAGTTTTTGAATTTTGCACTTAAGGAAAATTCATGAGTGAGTCATCCTCGTCATGAGTTTTGCTTTGTATTTGATTCGATTTTGTTTTTTATTTCAAAACGAAACTACTATTTGAAAAAGGGGGTGGTTTTGGGTTCTCCAGAATATTCACCAACTAAATATAGTTGGCCAAGCCAAATTTGTGCAAAGACAACAAGTCATTCCCCGCGGATGTTTTTCCGAATTTGTTGTTTTGATTTTAAATTTTACAAAATGAAAAATTGGTGATTTTTTCATAAATAAACGTAAATTGGGACCCAAAATATTGCACAATATTTTTCGATCGCTCCCCCCTCACGATGAGTAACGCGCCTTTGTGTCACTCATCCTTGCTATCAACAAATTTATGAGTAAACATTTTATATAATCAAAAATCGAAAACCTTCCGGTTTTAAAAAATGTAATGCCACAAAAATCGGGCAACAGTTCATTACGAGCTGCGGGTGCGATCGGACTTGAAATCTATTTTAACAATTAATAATTTTTTTTTCGTTGCAGTTAATACGGACATTAGTGCGTGAACGCGAAAATCGCATTTCGCGAACGGGAGTGTGAAGTGCCGAGTACGAATCTTTGTGGAAAAGCTTGATACTAGCTTTTTAATTAATCGCGAATCATTTTTTTAAAATCTTAAGTGAAAAATTTGTGTTTCCTAGTGTTTTCTTACAAAAATTTTTGGTCGAAACCGTTAAAAAAATGTGCAAGTGTCCGGGTTGGTGAGTTATGGACGATGGACGATGGGGAAGTTGTTATGGTCAATAGGAATAATGCAAAAGGACTTCAGTGAAAAAGGTAATTTGACTTGAACCATTCTCATCTGAAATGATAACTAACAAAGAATTTTCTTTATTGTTGCAGGTAGGGTCCACGTCGTGGGTTTAGCTGCAATTCAGGTTAGTACGCTCTCTCCAGTGATGTAGCCAGTGAATTGTGTAAAATTGTGAAAAACTGCATTTTTCTTTAAATGCACGAAGTGTAGTTTGGTAAGTAAAGTTTTTCTTACGTTCTGAAGTAATAAATTACAGATAACAAATTTTTGTTCAACAGCTGGTTAACATAATTGCATTAATAATTTCAGTCAGTGAAAATATTTCTCCAGTGATTTAGCTAGTCAATCGTCGAAAATTTAATAAAATGCTTTTTTAAATGAACGAAGTTATGGTCGGGCAATAAGTCGGAAAGAAATTTTAGTATGTTTTGAAGTAAAAATTAATTGATTTTTGTTTTAAACAAATTTATATTTCTTGTAGTTACTAATAGTACAGTAGCGGTGGCTCGGAATCGGCTATAATAATGAAGCTATAACTAGAAAGTACTGGGGGGGTATTCCATACCCCTACATTTAATTATTTTTATTTAAAAGAATACCTTTCGAACAAAAATAAAAAAAATACCTAATCAAGCCTTTTGCGGAAAAAGTTGCTATAAGATTTTTTTAAATTTTTGCATCTGGATCTGGTTTGCGTCACTTTATTGTTTGCGCCCTAGGCAGTTGTCTAGTTTCCGTAGTGGTCTAGTTTTTTCGCTCAGGACACCCCACAATGAAAAATTCCAGGCATTGTACATAACAGGGTCAGAATTTTAATCTATTCCCAGGGCCTATTTTTAACTGAGTTGAGCCCTAGGGTTTAGAAAATTTTCGGGCTCCTTATATTCGAGTGTAACTAATAGCATCAAAGGCCCAAATTTAGTGTTATTTTATCAGTATTTAATTTTAGGTTCTCTCTTTTCGAGTCCTTCTGGCCATTGGGCCCTAGGCACGTGCCTAATGCGCCTGGTGGTAAAATAGGCCCTGTATTGGCATATTATGCAGCAGTAGTAGTAGTAAGTAAGGGGGATACTGGGGGATTCCCCGTTTTTTTATATTTTCAAAGTAACGCAAAAAGTTGCTGATAAACTCTGAGCAGTAAGGCACTTAAATAAATGTTTTTCCAAGCTTTAATGTTCTCTAGCCAAAGATTTAAATTTCCCTCACTTTTTCTTAAAAAATTTAAATTTCCCGGTTTCTCCTGGCGAAATTTGAAAAATATAAAATTCCCTACCTTCTCCAAGTTTTCTAAAAGCGTGGAAATCCTGCGATATGTACTGGATGGTGTTCCACACCCCCCAGACCCCCCGGTTTACAATTTTGACTTTGTATTTGTATATAACTTTTTAGTTATCATTCCAAGTATCACCGAAAGTTGCTGCTAAACTCCGTTAAAGGTTAAATTGCCCTCATTTTTGCTTAAAAATTCAAATTTTCCGGTTTAAATTAATATTGGACAAATATTTTTACTCCTAAAATCTAAATTTGTAAATTTAATGATTTTTTTCTTTGACTGAGAATCTATGGAAACTTTAATAAATCTTATACAATTTTTCATTATATTTATGGTAGTTTTTGGTTCAGTGTAGAATCTCTATATTTAGACGTAAACGGAACTACACTGAATGTGTCTAATAATAAAAGATTGAAATAAATATCAAAACATGTAACTTGAGAGTCATAATTTCATACGCATCTGTCATTAGTACGAGAAATTCTAAGAATTGTCCAATTACAGGGATTCGAATTATATGGATTCTACTGTATTAGGATTGGGTTAACACTGATGCGCATGAATGGATTAACGAGATTCTAAAAAAAATTATTTGATGCCTCCTAAAAGCATTTTCTAAATACGCCACTGGTACTCCCAAATATTGTTTAACACTACCAGTAATTACTAATACTGTTGATACTACCTAACTCAAAATAATCAACATCTCAAAATAATTTTGTACTCAGGACTCGGAATCCAATGATTCTCAAAGAATTCTAATGATTTCCAATAAGGGGGAGGCAACGACTTAACTGCCCCCACCATCATAATCCCTTCAAAACCAATAAAATTACAAAATTTTGTTTAAAATTTGAAAAATATACCTAAATTCTAATAAAATTTTTCCCCTAGCCTCATTTAACTTCTTCATGACTTTTCCTGATCTACTCTTGTGTACAAAAGTGAAGAGAAATTTTAGGAAATCTTAAGAAATAGGAAATACAGAAAATTTGAAAATCTTAAAAATACTTGATAATTTTTTTTATTTTTCAATTTTCTGAGATAGATTTTCTATAAGATTTTTTAAGATTTTTCCGAGATTTCTTTGGATTTACTCAGGTTCTTAAGATATCCTAGAATTTTTTACAATTTCTTGGATTTCCTAAGATTTTCTTGATATTTCTATTTTTTAAAATTTTCTAGGATTATTCCGTTCTCACGGGAACGGTCATAAGAAAATTAGAGTTAACGTTAGCAGTTGATGAAGCTAACTACTAGGCCATCTTCTCCTAAATTTATGAAAAACTTTGGGAAACCCGGGGACTGCCGACGATTCGAATGTTGACGCCGTTTTTTAAAGAACAAATTCAGTGTTCCTCGGATTACACGAAGGGTGGAGGAGAACAAATTATAATATAGAAGCAGAACCGGCTTTACGAGATTGGCGTTCCGATACCAAATGCAATTTAAACTAACACCTTCGCAAGAACCCTTGAAATGTTTAATTTTCAATACCTTATTTAGCCTTTGAGGTCCTAATGTTATACAATACGTAACTAGATTGTCAAGGTTGTGCGGCCTGAAGGCCGCACTGACTGTCCAATCATAATTAATTAATGCTGATTGTTGAACAATAGCACTAAATTTGCTTTAAAAGAAAAAAAAATTATGTTTGTAGAGTTTGTAATTTTCATACAAAATGTATTAGATTACAGGAATTTTGCTTGGATCCGCCCTTGATTTCCAAAATAATTCAAATCTAAAGAATTTTTAGGATTTCCAAGGGAATTCCAAATAAGTGTACACAAAATTTTTGAGTTATTTACCCCTTGACCGAACACTACTTGGTATTACTTAATACTGCCTCTTACTGCTGATCCTATTTAATATTGCCACTGACTGCCTTTCATTACCTGGTACTGCCGATACTGTTTAAGACTGTGACTTACTGCTGATTCGCCTAACACTGCTATTTACTGCTGTTTTTACTTGACAGGTGAACGTAATGGTTTATTCGATGTATCAGGTAGTAACTGCAGTAAATGGTATTATTAGGAAACATCAGACAGTATCAGCAGTAAGGGACAGTAGTTACCCACTGATACCCCCCGGTATGACCAATATATTGTTGGTGTATATTTTTGAAACCCAGAAGTCATTTAGGCCGTTATAAACTTATAATCGAAAATAAAAATTGAAGTCACTATATTTGCAAAATATCTGCGGAGACCAGAGTAACCAGTAAGAAACACAATTATCCCACATAGAAAGGAAATCAACATCATAGAAACAATAGAGAAGATCTGGGAAAGCTTCCAAGTGAAATGTATCTTACCTTGATCCAGAGATCAAATAGAATCCAAATTTATCTAATATTTTATAATATTGGCGATTGGCCAACTGGAACAAATGGTATTATTACGAAACAAACTTTCATACTTTAAAATGGAAATTTTTGAAATCTCAGTCACTGGTGCAGTTAATTATTTTTTATACAATTAATTCAACTTATAAAGAGTTGGCTAGAGAAATTGGGAGTATTAAAGCTGCATTCACAATCCTGAAATTAATATTTATAAAATTTTGGGTATTCAGTATTCAATATAATAAGAACTCTTCCCAATGCATTAAAAAGTTGGCAGAATGTAAAGCTATCGTGCAAACGAGTTGGACATTTGGCAGTAGAAAAATATAGCTAGGATAAGAAGTTAATATATTAATTAATCAATAAAGTACATTAGTTGATAATATTTGTTCATCGGTAACAGATGAAGTATACTTTTCCATCGTTCGATTTTTGTATAATTCGAGTATTAAATGTAAAATTATAAATTTATGTTGTAAATGCAGCTTTACAGCGTATAAGGTAGATATCTCGATTTTCGTCAGGATTTTTATTGTAGTATTACAAAATACATACATGATGTATCCATTGTTTCATTATCTTAGATAATATTAACAAAACAATAATATTAATTAGTAATAAACTTCAATTCTATTCAATATTGATTAGAGATAAATATTGACGTAGCAGCTCTCTAAAACCATTTGCATTTATATAGCATATACGAACTTATACATATTCCCAAAATGTAAATAACGATTGAAACTTAACGAATGCCTATTTATATATTTATTTCAGTAAGAGTACTAAAAATAAAAGGTTTTCAAGTGCACTATCCGCTTATTATGTGTTATTACCGTAACTACAACCTTTTGTATATCTTACTCAAAATCACTAATGCATTGATCTGGTAAATATTAGACAATCCATAGTTTACATTGACACAAATGTGTCTGCGTCTTATTATTATTTGTTTTTAAAATAAGAAATATTAATTCTATATAACAAACATTAATTCTATACGTCAGGTGGTGTTCCCACAATAGCTCATATAGATGGCGTATTCAATCGATAACGTAGTTGTCCACAGAGCAGGAAGATGGCTCTGATGTATTACAAAATAAATGGTATAATAACGAACCCCAATTTAGCGCAGGATAAATAATTGAGAGTTTTTACCGGACGAGTGAAAAGAAGAATAGAATGGAAGATTTGAACAAAAGGTAACACAATTCAACAGTTATAAATAGAAAGCAATAAAGTAACAATAATCTACGTAATCGATTAAGCAACAGTAGTTTATAAACATCAATCAACAATTTTATATTGCAAAAAAATATTACGTTTATTTACAGTCACGCACGTGTATTACGTTTACAAATATATGTATGTAATGATTAAAACCCTTAAAATGTTAATTACGTACGTACGTAGGAGCTCTTTTACGACCGCCTGCTGTACTGTTTATTTATACATTTGAATTTTTTCCACCAATTTTAATTAGCAATTAAAATTATTACTTTAGTTATTAAATAATCTAACCTATATCAATCAAGGTTTATTTCTATATTATTTATAATACTTTTATAATCACATTATTTTAAATACAACCGAGACAGCACGTGCTAGACTAAAATATTTCCTAGATTTTATTTGTCCTGGCAATATTTTGCATATATACACCTACCACTTTCAGTTACATGCGTTTGCGTATTGCAGTATAGGTGAAAAAACTTGGAATTTATTGTTGTTGGTACAATTAATAAAATCAAAATTTTTAATTTTTGGGTAGATTGTCTCAATTTGCTAGAATAATATTTTGACAGTACATAATTATTATGGATACACATAAGTCTCTACTAATCAACCCCTAAATCAAGGATAAAACACTGCAATATATTATAATATACTTGAACGGGATTTCCTCGATTGTTTTCTTCGAGCTGTACAAATCTTATAATATTAACAAGGATACAGGTAGATACTACAAATTACATACACAGCTGTGTGTTTAAAGAATACAGATCTTTTCAACCCGTCGTTGGTACACACGTGAACGCGACGCTCACATAAATAACAATACGAACGTTGTGATAGGTACTATTAATGCCTTCAAAGGACATGTCTACAAATATTGACAAAAATAAATCATAGCGCTAATTTTCAATCTCGCATATTTATCGTCTTACAAAGTTGACAGCACCGATAAAGTGAGCGTCGCGCTAACCGCACAATATTTTTATCAACGCCGTACGTAGTCCTTTTACTTTTTTCAATTAATCGTGGCCAATAAATTAATTTCGTAGTTGGAGGAGACCAAAGAGCCTGATAGTGATATTTCTGAACACGAAAACATCCTGTCGGATGAGAAAAGTACAAAATTATTTATAGTACATATAAATTCTAATTTATATTTTTAATAAAAGGTAAAAATCTATAAATATTTCTATGTAGGATTGGACGTTCTAGGTTGACCGAACAATTAATAATGATATAAAAATAACTTGTACCAATCACGTTGAGAAATTAAGTATACCAACGACGGGTTAATATAACAATTTCAATTTTGGTTGTATTACAGCCATGTTAATTTAACTATATTTATTGTATTTTTCATCTAGTTAATTTATTGTAAAATTGGTTTTAAAGACTGAGGCTGCAAAGGTTTTGCCCGGTAACAAATTTATTACCAGCCGGGGCCTGCAAGCTTCATTATAATAAATTAATAGAGGCTCGAAAAGAGGTCTGGTAGTACAGAATTAAATAAATACAGTGCTGATTTTGAATTTATAATTTACTTTACTTCAAATAGAAGTTTCTATGAACCTCATTAAGCTAAGAAAATTAGAGTCTTGTTGACAAGCAGCAGAACGGAATCATAAAAAGGAGCGAAGAAGATGTACCGAGACTAGAGGAAAAAAGTGAAATCACATTTTGGAAGTTTTTCATAGAAATGATAATTGTAAGTTTGCGAAAGTTTTGAAAATTAAGCAAAAATAATTAATAAATATTAATTCTTGTCTTATTTTTTTATTATTTAATAATTATATAATGTAAAACTCCTACACGAACTTATTAGGTGGGTACCTACATAATATCAAAACTCAAAAATGATAAATTCCTTTCGCTTTGACCTGATTTTATAGCAATTACTTAAATTTAAAAATTTCACTTTTAATACCAATAATAACAGTTTATTTTTAGTAGGCAAATCCAATTGCAGAAACACTTATAGAATATAAAATATAAAATTTATGTGCAAATAATATATTAATAATAATATTTGTGGTATCATAAATTTATGCCTGGTAGAGTGATATATTAGTCAGGGGAATAACACAAATTACCACTACAAATTTAAAAGTTTTCTAAACCAATTATGGTAGTTGAGAGCAAAAATTACAATCGTCAAAAATCGTCAAAAAATTTGGGTAAAACAGACCCGAAAATGTTATGTGATTATTTCATTGATTGCTTTGATAAGATTAGCCCAACACTTTTTCTTTATTAACTTCGCAATTATTTATTTTTTTAAATAATTAAAAAAAAAATTTGAAGAAATTAACAAAATTTAAGACAAATTGGTATCTGGACCCACTCTTTAGGTAAAAGCATTCCTGTAGGCTGCACGAACTCAAAAAATACGAATCTCTGAATTCACAAAATTTATAAAAATATCCTTGAAGCCGCCCGAATCTAAAAAGACACGGAAACTCTGAGTCTGCAAAATTGCTAAAAACATTCCCGAAGCTGCCCAAATTCGAAAATACCTATCTAGAAAGACGGCGCGCCCTTTAAGCTCACGCAATAATTATTATTAAAAACATCTGTTGTGAAACGGCAGAAATCTGCTTTTAAGTTTTAATTAATAAATAATGATATTTATGTCCGTTGGGTTACACGTACTGTTAATTGAATGAAAAAATTGAAACTTTAAAATTTGGGAAAGCCGCATAAATGAGTAACTGATCGGTTTGCCTGGTGTTTGATCAGCACGAGTTCGAGCCATTTTCAAGACAAAAATGCAGCAAAGTCGCAACTTAAACAGTTTTTGGATTTTCTCTAAAATTTTGATGAAAATTCTGATTTCCCTCACTTTTGCTTAAAAATTCAAATTTTGCCTGGCGCAATTTGAAAAATTAGAAATTCCCTATCTTCTCCAAGTATTCTAAAAGAGTGAAAATCCTGCGATATGTACTGGAGGGTGTTCCACACCCCCCAGACCCCCCGGTTTACAATGTTACTAACTGAAAAATATATTAAACTAACTAAGATTAGGACTAACCGGGAAATTTGAATTTTTAAATAAAAATGGGGGAAATTTAACCTTCGGCTAGAAAAAATTAAAACTTGGAAAGCATATTTATTTAATTACCTTACTACTCATGGAGTTTAGCAGAAACTTTCTGTGTTACTTTGAAAGTTAATTATAAAAATAACATAAAAATAAAAAGCCAAATTTTTAAACCGGGGGGTCTGGGGGGTGTGGAACACCCTCCAGTACATATCACAGAATTTCCACTCTTAAAATACTTGGAGAAACCGGGAAATTTCAATTTTTAAGCAAAAGTGCAGCAACTTTTGCATTACTTTGAAAGTTAACTGTCAAAAGAATACCTACATAATACAGAAGAATTATACAAATTCCGTCAGGAAAAGCTGGAAAATTTTTTGTTTTTGAGCAAAAGTGAGGGAATTAAAACGGTCGGTTAAAGAAAATTAGAATTTGAGAAACTTTTGCCTCAGATAAACAGAAAAAAACACATTAAAAAAATTATTTTATTTGTTGATTTTCATTATTTTCTTGGAATAGATAAAATGCTGATCCGGTTAAGTTCCAGGAAAAATTTTGTTTATTTGTTTATTTTTATTATTTTCTTAGAAAGTGGAAGAAAAAAAATTAAAGCCTAGGCTTCGAGGCTATGTTCGGAGACATAGCCGTTAGGTTTTACGTGAATACGTCGTGGAGGATATCTGTTTTCGCCCACGTTATCAGATTTAGGTTAGGTTCAGGCATAGATGTTAATATAGAAGGCTAGATGATTAGCACCCAATACATGCAATGTAATAAAAGTGAGGCCAGCGGCCATTTGTAAGAAAGGCAAATCAGTAATAAGATTTCACTAATATGACAAATGTATGACAGGCTTCACATTTGCACACGAGTTGGTTATCTAAAGGCTAGATATTATCAGATACGCAACTCCTAATACATGCAATATTATCAGAAATAAAGCCTCAATGTCAACTGGCGGCCATTTGTAGGTAAGGCGGATTAGCATACATTTACAATAGATGACAGGCCTCACTTCTGCGCTCGAGTTAGTCATCTAGCCTCTATATTAACATCTATGGGTTCAGGTTAGGTTCAGATTAGGTTCAGGTTAGGTTCAGGTTAGGTTTAGGTTAGGTTTAGGTTACGTTTAGGTTAGGATTAAGTTAAGTTTAGGCTAGGCTTAGCTTAGGTTTAGGTTAGGTTCTCTTATATTTTCTAGAACAAAAGTTGTAGGTAATTTCATAGTGATAATTTTTTGCCATATAACCTTTTACCTATTTCATTGCGTTTCGAATATCTGATGGATTACATAAATGTCTTACGCTTCAAGTAAATCCCCCGTTTCATTTATCTTCAATAGGCTTCGTTAATTTAAAATTTGGAGTGATTTCGTTACTTCTCTTGGATGCTATCGTGTTCACAGACATACATACACCGTCACACACACTTTTCGTTTCATATTGTAATTAAATTCACCTCAAAACTGAAAAATATTTTTATGTATTTAGGTAAAAATCGATGAAAACCGAGCGATATGAAAGGCGGTATCTCGGAAACTAGATGAAGCAGAGTAATATTATTTTAATATTTTAATCCAGAATTTTTTAATTGTTTTCTTGTTAAATCTAATTTGGGTATAGCGAGTACAGGGAAACGGCGAATTTAGGATTTGGTGATTTTTGGGACCTTTATTGACTACATTTGTTCCTGTTTCGGTTTGGACCTATTGTGGAAGACTTTTATTTCTTGTACTGAAGTAAAGGATTTTAGCAAAATCAATTTAGTTTCAATGATTAAACTAACCTTCAGGCGATGGAGAGTTAAAACAGCAGATATAGGTTCAAGTTTGATCTATAGGCTATGATCTATGTAGCAAGGGTAGCACCTCACTAGAATGTAATAGTTTACAAGTAAAGCTGTTCATCAAACAGAATCGGTAAAGTAATCTGTAAGATTAGCTTCGGTTTCGCAAATCACGATAGAAAACAAGAAATCAATCTATAATAAATTTAAATAATATATTATTTATTATGCGGTACTGCAGATCGAGCGAAAAGCGAATCGGCATTCGCACGCGGTTATTGCCGATATGTAAAGTGAATAAACAATAGAAACATAATCAAAAAAATTAAATGTTTTGCATAAAAACATAAGTCAGGTTGTAAGTGAAAATATAGGGTGGTCGTTGTTGCAGTGGTGCCAACCGGTATCGTTACGGTACCAAGTACAATAAAAAGTCACGCCCAGCGCAGGGTCGGATTTAAATTTAATCTA
The DNA here is from genome assembly GCA_958510845.1 of Cantharis nigra. Taxonomy (NCBI): domain Eukaryota; kingdom Metazoa; phylum Arthropoda; class Insecta; order Coleoptera; family Cantharidae; genus Cantharis; species Cantharis nigra. The sequence continues at coordinate 41,751,655 of OY294030.1, read as the reverse complement.
GTGTTTGTATAATCTTTGATTTTGACCAGATGTGATGTAGTAAGCTTACTATAGATAGCTTATTAATTAATACTTTAATTTACGTGAAACAAAGTATTCAGAGCATATACGTACTTGAACGATGAAGGTATTTAAAAACTGAATTAGAAACAGTTTTCAGAAATTATGAATTTTTTAAAATCAAAATGAAAAAGAAGAAGAGTAAGTGAAGTGAAAACCGAATGAACATTAATTTGGATTTATTGGAAGGAGGAATTTGCAAAATTAGTAAATTTTGAAAGCAAGGAACACGGAACGATGAATAGACAAGGTCAAAGAGAAGATTCCGAAAAAAAAAATTGTTAGAAAATTTGAATAATTATAATTTTGGCTATTTTATAAACCAAAACTTTGTTGGTCTTTCAAAGAAGTTGTGCTTATTGAATTTCTTAGACACAATCGTTAACCAAAGATTGTTGTGCTTAGGTCATGGATTGGATCGAAATCACCGAGAAGGTTTATTCGATTTCTGATGCTAAATTTTTAATTGGCTTCTTATTAAATCGAGACAAACCTCCAAATACCATAAGTCATAATTTTATAAAAAAATAATAGACCCAATTTGAGTAATATAATAATTATGGATAATTGAGTAAAACTCCAAAAAATAATCTCAGAGCAATTTTTGGTAGATGCATCATTCTGTTAGTTGAATTAAGTATAATTTACGTTATATTTTTTATAATTTGTTTATATCTAGATTTTATAATAATAAAAATAATTTACCTGCGTGTTTTTGTCTTATTAAACTTAAAAATGTCGATTAATTTAACTTCAAAATTAAGCACCGATATATTTTAGTAAACATTATTTTGGTTTTAAATGACACTTGATGCGGAACCGTACAACGCCCAAATGATCAATCAAAAATTAACACTGAGCAAAGAGACAGTTATGTTTACATAATAATTTTTTTTATTGTTGTACTGGATAACAAAGCATTTATTTAGTTCTGTGCGTGTTAGTACCACTGCGAAACATTGATGAGATTGCGTTTGGTGGTGAAGGATTACTCTCTCTCTCCCGGATTCGAAATCGAAGTTCTGGAGCTTTCACCAGTGGTGGAGTTTCAAAAGAAAGCTTAGGTAATATATTTTTCGATTAGTATTTCAAATTTAATTACAGCTTAAAATTTAATATTGGATAATTGGTTTTACGTAATTGATTCTTCGGGGAAAAACTTGATTTTTAATCATTTTTTCTTGTTCTGTACAAATACCATATTACACAATAAAATAATCTTTAGAATAATTTTTCGAATAATAATAATAAAAAAATTTTTTTCTTCGTAAATTTCGTATGACCAAACGAATATACGAAATTTTAATAAGCAATTAATTAAAAGAATATAAAAGTGGTTCCAATGTTGTTTACTTGAAATGTAAGATTACATGTTAATTGGATTTCAGGGCTAACCGATTTTAATTTATCAATAAAAATTTAAATGTTAAACAATTTGAAGTTACGTCTATGGTGGAAAGTTGCGACCGCGCAAAACTATTGATTTCCACATTGGTATATTATGGAACTAACCTAGTAACCGTTAAGGCATGCTACTTTGGAACAGTTTCATTGTAGCACTATTTACGGACCTACCACAAAAATTTGATTCCTACTCTTCGATTCTTTACTTTGATTTTTATTTTTTAATAATTTATAATTACAGCTTGGGAAATTCTAGATTTCCTTCAATACAACATGTAGTTTGGTGTATGAGCAAGGAAGTCTCTGCTCTGTGTGAGCTTAAATCTCATAGTCAGCTAATTTTATTTTTGTTTATAATATTACACTAAAAGTTAATTTTCTGCGAATAAAACATGATATTTTCTTTATTTTCTTTATCCATCGTTACATTCGATTTCTTTAGATAAACTAATAAAAAGTTTAAATTTAACTTAATAATATTATGCAATAAATTAATTTATTTACATAAAACGTAAGCTATGTTAAACATGTCAACATAATTTTAAATAATATTTAATATTATGTGTTTAGATAATTAGATAAAATTTGAAATTGGAAATTTCATTGACCTTAAAAACAATTAAGCATCGCCGGCAGTAAAAGTGAAACAATTGCCAACTTTACTTTATAGAACGGGAACGTTAGAAGAAAATAGAAACAATTACAGACGACCCACAAACAGTACATTCGCTCCGAATAAAACAAGATATTCCATTTAATTAATATTTTTGATTTTGTGAAGTAATCTCATCCGAAATTTTAGTAATTGAAATGCAGTTAAATATAAATAATAAGAAACATTCAAACTTGGCACAGCGATTCTAAGCCAAATATAATTCCATATGGCTTGAACATTTTTTTGTCAAATAACTCTGATAGATAATTGTGAATATTTTTTTATTTACTATTTACCCTACTTAATAATAGCACAATAACATTAAAAATAGCAGTATTAAAATAGAAATAACGTCTTATTTAAATACTATGTATGTAGTATGTTTATCAGCTGTTCTAAGTTACGTAACTATTTTTGTTGGAATAAATCAAGAGGGAAAATTGTAATCAAAAATATAATATCACAATTAATACTTATTATTTACTCTTCCCTACTAATATTTTTTTCCTAAGTAAACTGAGGAAGAGGGGGAGGAGGACAAAAACCGCAAAATATAAGTAAACAAAAAGTTTTACTTACTCTTTCAAATCAATTTCTTCTGAATGTTCTTCGTATAGGGACGTACGCGATCCTCCAACGTCAGCCACTACTTTAAAAAAAATTCTGTTTACACTTCAGGACTAAAATTTCAAAATCATTGCTATCCAAAAAATTTAAAAGCAACTTACCACTGCGTGATCTGGTCATAGGACTTTTCAAAATAGGTTTTTCTGCCAAACGTAAGCTTGTCCTCAGTAAAGCTTTAGAAATTGTAATTACCGACACTTTCCTGTTAGTAAATTTAACCGCATTTTTAGAAAATTGGGTTTCAGAATCAGTGGTTTGATTAAATTCTGTGAATTTTTGTACTTTCTCCGACATTTTTATATTTTAGGTATTTTTTTTAATTATCGCGAAACAACACCTTAACATCGAGTTTTGTGCGAACTATAAATAGAGATATACACATACACTGATAAACATTTTAGACATGATATTATCATTATTATCGCTGAGCTTATCACTTTTATAATCTTTTAAAAATAATAACACCTGCGTTGCTGTGTAATCCCGATAATCAGCAGAATAAGTTGGTGACTACGCCTTTTTGTAATTTTACAAAAAAACTATGGTGGTAGCAGCATAATTATATAATATCAGCACCGGATCTACGATTTTCCGAACCGTGGCGAGAACTTGACATTGGCGCCCCTTTCCTTCAGCATTTGTCTGAAAGAAAAAATGTCTGAAAAGTTTTGCTGTAAAATCGATTTTCATTTGTACAATTTACATTGTTAACGTAGGAGTGCCCCACCTCTTTTGAGAGTAGAATTAGTATAATCACCAATTTTTAACTTTTAAACTTTTACCAGCCGGCCACCAGCCAAACTTCTGTATTATCCAAACCAAAATTTGAAATTTTAACAAATAAAAATATTTTCCAAAAATACAATGAAAAATTATCGACCCTAAAGCTTAAATAATAAATCAGAAGAGGGACTGTTTTTGTGGGTATTTTGGGTCCTTAAATCAAACATTTTGGGTTCTTGTTTGATTTAAGGACCCAAAATGCCCACAAAAACAGTCCAACTTCTGATTTATTTTTTAAAAATACGAAATCCAAACTTGAATTTATTGGAATTCTTCAATAAGCTCCTTTCAACGGTAAATGTCAAAAAAAAGTATCAAAAACTATTGAAAACTTCATTGTTGCTGGATGCTGCCATAAACTATGATGCACCTTTGACTGGTACCTGTGCTGTAACAATGAACTTGAATTGACTTGAACTTCGTAACCTAGTTGTATTAACGCATATTTTAAATAAATTCAATCGATTTTGAATTTCAGAAGTTTATTTTTCCTGATTTCCTGGAAACATCAGGAATCATTTTTGTTTTATGAAATTCTTTGCTCTCATTAGCTAATAGGACTCGAACCAAGTAGTGTTTGCAAATAATGGAATTAACAAGAGTTTACTGTGGGAATTAATAAACATAGTCATCTGGGGTAACATTGGCCCACTTTTTCGCATTTTTTTTACATATTATGCAAAATTTCGAAAAAACGGTATGCAGAAATTGTTTACAATAATTTTTTTCTACTTCAGCATACACAGAGAAGCAATTTCAAATTTTCGACGCTTTCAAACCCCTGAAACAATTTTTTTAAAAATAGGGCAAAGTTACCTACACTTGGGGTAACTTTGACCCACATGTTTAAAGCCAGTGATTAGAAGGCATATCATGACTTGGGCCAATGTTGCTTGAAAGAATAATATTAAATAAAATATTTAATGTAAAATCTGCGGTGGGATTAAATTTGTAGAAGGATAATTATAATTAATAAAAAAAACGCAAAATGGAAAGAAATTAAACATTTATTTAATTTTCTCAAGAAAAATATAAATGAAAGTAAGTGCATAAAAATAAAAATATCTACCGAAATAATATTTAAGTAAACAAAATGCAAATTTGCGTAAGACGTACGCATCGTCTTCTGAAAACAGACAGAAGAAATAGTAACAACTTCAGTTAGTTTTCAGAAAAAAATATATAAAACAACTAAGATTGCTAATAATTAAATCAAATAGTCAAAAATTTTGCCCGGGCCAAAGTTACCCCAAAACAAGGGTCAAAGTTACCCCAAATCAAAAAGTAACTACCATTTCAAACTAAAACAAAGTAATTATAATTCTATGCTTATAGCCTCTTTCTATAATAATGTAAGAATTAGATTTACACTTTCCGAAATTTTTAAGTATTACTAGAAGGTTCCCACGAATGGAAGCATAAACTATCACTATAGCGACTGAAAAGTGAAGAAAAGTGAAGAACCTATCATTTCATATCAGAATTGCGGAATTATAGCATAAACAATCTTTTTACGAAGGGTGGGCCAAAGTTACCCGTTAGGGCCAATGTTACCCCAGATGACGATACTGTCTTGTTCCAAAAGCCCTATTAGATTTTTTAAATATTTAATTTGTAAGATTTATTTTTTTGTAAACATTTTATTTATTTTGATTTTGTAAAAACTTTTGTATTTTTTTGTTTTGTATGTATTTAGTTGGCATTTCGACAGAGAGGTGGGAAAACAAGGCTATTTGCCAAATATGGCCGCCTGTCAAAGTCAAAGTCAGAAAGAAGGAGTTTTTGTAATTTGGTGAAATAGTAGTTAATTTTTGAGTAGATAATTGAATTTTGACTAAATTGTTTTAAATTTATTTGTCCCAAATTTGTTTGTTTGTTTGTCAATTGTTTTTAGGTGCGATTAATTTTTTGACGATCGATAAATTAAATAAATTGAAGATAGAAAAGATTTGGATCTTTTAAAAATCGAAAAATTAAAAATTAGAATAATTTTTATAGATTTATTTATTTATTTATTTAGCACGACATGTTTCATACGAATGTCGTAAATCTTCAGGTTCTTAAGATTATTTATGTTTAATTTTAATATGTATTAAATTATATTAATATTATAGTTTTAGTTTTAGAATATTAGTTTAAAAATGAGTATTCTAAAATAAAAATTTCTAACAATTAAATCAAAAATTAGAAGTCAAGCAAACATAAAATACACCCGCTACGGTTACAGATGGGCATATTTATCTTTTCAGTTGAGATTCAATTTATATTGGAAATTTTGCATAAAATTTGAATTTAAATTTGGATGTCTCGCAGAAGATGTGAGTAGGATTTAATATTTTGGATATTGGATATTGATTTAAAATTGAATTTAAGAGAATCTCATGCTCAACAGTGCAGTAATTTGGTAAATCCCATCAAGATACACCGCAACACATCTATTCTGCAATGCTTGTTAACTTTTCTAAAAACATTTTTCTAGTTATATTTTTTCTCAAATTCTCGCGACAAGGAAGTCGTAGGAAAAATAGTATACATAACTTTCTGGAAACTGTGTTTCATGCATTTGTATAACTTACATTTTTAGCTATAAATGAGTCAGTTTCTGATCTTGTTACATAATCTTAGATTTCAATTATTTAATTCAAAACTTGAAAATTTTTTAAATAAAATAATAACTACAAAATTTTCAAAAATATTGATAACTTTATCAGTTGCTTATCGTCACTTTTAACGTTATCGATACGATTGAGAATTTTTATGGTTATTTTTACATTTGAGAATGCTTAAGATTTTTTATATTTTTAATTTGGTTTAGATTCCTGACAACAATAATTTATTGCTGTAAGTTCTGAAGTAACCTACAATGTAGTAGCTATTGCGAAACGTTGGCCAATAGTAAACTCTGAAAAAATGTATATGCAAGATTTTGTCTAAATAAAGCTTATACTGGGGACATAATATCGTACTAAAGTACTGTAGTTCTCTCTGTCGATCACTGTCAGACAGTGGCGTAGCCAGGAATTTAGTTCGGGGGGGGGGGAGCACCCCCCAAACTATTTAGAAAAATATTTTTAAAAAGCCGGACAAAGGGTTAACTAATTACACAAAATGTATAAATGGATCGTTTGAAATTTTGAATTAATAATTTTGGGGGCGCCCGGGCCCCCAAGCCCCCTGGCTTGGTTTATACTTACGTGATGGCCCTAGTAAAGCTAGTTAAATTTTATAACGGATGCAAAGGTTAGTTATTTCACGTCGAATTTTGTAGACTGAATAATGAAACTCAGATGGTGTTTTACGACTTTTATTGGATAACACACGTCAAATTGATGATGTATAATACCCGTACTACACTTGGCAGTTTATTGTAGAAGAAACTGTACAGATTATTGGTGGAGCGTTGTGGGCGTCGTATCTGTACTAGAAACTAGCAGAATATAATAAAATGCATAGTGTAATACGGCCATAGTTATTTGTCTTTTTATATTAAATGTGGTCACATGTATGTATATTACCAGTGTTAAGTAATAAAAAATACCATTCTAAATTAAAAATTACACCTGCCTGGTTATGCTGTTCAATAATACAATAAAACAGTTGATATGTGATATCAAGCTCTGCTATTGGCTAAATTAAGTTGAATTCGTTGTTTGTAGCTTAAGAATTAATAAAAATTATTATTCTCTATTGCTTCAGCGCAAGGATAAACAGCATACTTCCGTGGACCTATTTTAAACTAATTTATAAATATTTACAAGGCAGATGTAATGATATCTATAATTTTTTATTTAAAATAATAATTGTCATACAATATAAAAATTCAAATTTAGCAACGAAATTTTCTTGAGCTTCAATGATTTGTAATGTTCAATTTCCTATATCAGGGCGATTTAAAATTTGTGTGTAGATTTGAATTTAAGTGGAATATAACAAAGCGACGAAGGAAAAGCTACCATATATTTTAGTTTTAACGCAAACACTTCAGTGGAAAATAAAGTAACAACTCAAATTCATTGCTATATTCCACTTACTTCTTATTATGTAATCGTTGCAATTTCTAAATGGCACTAACGACAACTGTAACTGGTTTTATAACAAATAATATTTTGAAATGCTATTATCTAAAAACATCAATCACATAGTGTTTCAATAATATAAGTTTTAATAAAGAGGCTCGATACAATATCTACGACAGTCTTGCAATATAGCTTAAGGTAAGCTACAGGTATATAGGGATTTATAATCTAAAATTAAAGTGATCTAAATAAACTGTTAAAATTAACAACTTTTAAGTATTTTTTAACTTTCACACAGCAGGATAGAAAAATACCTTCAAGAATGTATTTTTTCGTCTAGTGTAGTGTGAAAATTCAAAATTATGGTCTAAAATTCCATAGAGTTTTCGTACTATACTTTCTAACCGAAATTGAAAGTTTTTCAAATTGCAAAAAATATTTACAAGAAATAAGTAGGTAATAGATTTTATACAAATTTTTTATTTAGATCAAACTTATCTTTTCTAACATAAAATAACCAAAACCGAGAAAGGCAAGCAACTAATAAATATACAAGTAATTGGTACATGTCGTACTTGTTATGCTTATCTTATAATATCACATACCCTTAAACAGAGTGTACTCTGCCTTTACTACTTGCATAAATTATTTTAATTGGTGCTTAACTATTTTTCATATTAAGGGTTTTCGTGTACTGTACAAAAAAGCAATTAGTTTTGCTATTTCTATTTAAAATCTGAAAATCAGGATTTTGGTGTTTATTTTATCGCAGTCCGATGCAGATGGAGAGCATCATTGTATGCTTTGATGGACCAATGAATAAACAAGGAACTTTTTTATTTATTGCGTCCACGTTCGCTCGACGAATACCAGATACATTTTCAATTGTAAATTGTATATAACTTGCCATCTCGGAGCAGTTTTTATATAAATATTTAGAGTGAAGATATTGGGTATTTTCCCAGTTTGGAGTTTGACTAGGCAACACAGACTGCGTGCAACAGGACATGGCGTTTTCCGATTGAAAAATTTCCTTATTGGAGAAAGAAGCAGACATTATAAATTGCATTTTGCAAAAGTTAAACACCAATTAAAAAGAGAGCGCATCATATCCTTGATTTTATATACAAAGCAATACACAACAAACGATAATTTTGTAGTAATAATTATTTACAATGAAAAATATATCTAATATCATTGGAAGAAAATAAAACTGAATATTCTTGAATCGAATAAAATAAAAATTTTATTCCAAAAACACACCCCTTACATAATATACTATTTTTTAATATTAGACGTAACATTTGTAACAAATTGAAGTAGTGTTAAATTATTTCTACCTAATACTAGTATTTGAAGTATCAATAACTCTGTTAACGTAAGTTTTCATTCAAATATTCGTTTTTTTGGTATTTTCCATAAATGAAAGCAAAATTGATATATCAACTACGAAAAGCTTAAGCTTCATTATACATAAATTTATTAATCTACGTTGTACTTATAAACATTCATTTAATATTTACATTTAATATTTTTGAAACATAAAATAAGAATACAAAAAGCGATGTTTCATTAACTATATAAATTCTATTTTTGTTCTAATAATGTGTTACATATGACAGTCTAATGGTTTCATCTAATTACGAGTAGTGTAATCGGCCCTATACTATACATAATCATGAGTATTATTACAGATAGGTTTAAAATTATTACAAACATTGTGTACATACACTCAACATATTGAAATAAGTAGTGGTACAGAGATATTAAAATTACAGGACCGACATAAAATTTTCTAAACAAGTAGAACTAACTTAATATTGCATTTACTCACGAAGCTTATGCCAATCTGCAATTTGACGTCGCGGTGAATTGCACACTTCATTCCAATGATGTAACGCCGAACCCGTACATTTCACTCCACCCAATTCCAACCTTCCAATCACCTAAACATAAATTTCGATAACATTCCCGTTGACTTAAATAAGAACCATAACATACCTCGTTTTTGGTAACTCGATCCCAATCTAAAAGTAAAAATTCTAAATTTACATTTTCTAATCCTTCTCCACCTGCTGGTATATCAAAAACAAAGCTCTCGTTGAACACCGGACTTAATGTTCTCTTTTTGACGTGAGTCTTCTTCTTGGCGATCCGTTGCCCGTTGTACAGGAGATACATCTTCACGTACGGATCTGCTAATCCAGTGACGTCCATTTTGGGTAAGTTACGTGCTTTCAACACGACCACGGTCAATCTGTTAGCCGCAGGCTGCCAACATAATGATACCAGAAGTTCTCCGCGACCCTGTGATCGAATCTGTTGATAGATTAATAAAGCATTTTTGTAATTAATTAAGTTTAGATCTAAATTTGTTATCCCAATACAAAACATTTCCCGAGGCTATGACACATTAATCTTTTATTTGTAAAATCAATCTTTTCCCATTACTTCCACGCGTTTATTGCAGTGTGTATCGATTTATACCATCTTATTTTGTATTATATTGTCGGCCTTTGTATTTCACAATACTAACATTCCTTCTGCTATTTTATTACTACCTCTGTTACACCGAATCAATTACCATAAGAACGCTTTAAAAATTTAAATAATTGCTAGCATTCCAAAATTTGCAATATTTCTTAGTCCAAAAACCGAAAATTAACTTGATTCCATCTTATTATTTTTTTATATTTACATGAAAATAGGAATTGCTAACAAGGGGACGTCCATTAATTACATGAAGCGTTTGGGGGGGGGGGGGGAACAAAAAATCGCCAAAATCGTCGCACGTAATTAATGGACGCCCCCCCCCCCCAAACCATTCGGGAAAGATATAATTTCTTTATTCGGAAAAATTACGCTTTCCCTAATTACATCAGTTATCTTTAATTAATTTATAATTTAATTTAACAGCCGAATCGACACTTTATAAAAGGGAAAGTCTACAAAAAAAATATTGACGCAGAAAAGACAATAAGAACAATTTTATTATAATTCCAGGTCTATCAAATACACTTTAATATGCTGACTTTTTAGAAAAATCCTAAAACTGAACTAAAGGTTAACTTTCACCTTAACTTTCAGTTGTAGACATTTCAATAATTATTACTAATATCTTAACAATTCATTCGTTAATTAAAATCGGAAGTCGTAAATATGATGTTTTAATTAATTGTGTTAATTATCGCAATATTTATTTGGTTTCTTCTTTAGCATCGAAGTGAAACATTTATTTAAATTTCCATATTGGAGGAATAAAATTATGCAATAAATTTAAATTGTGATCTTTAGCTGCAAACGTTTCGTCGATTCAAGTTCGAAAACTATCAAGTTTATGGATTTTCTACGTGATAGTTGGGTTTGCGTTCGAACCCAAATACTTAGATTGTTAATAACAGTTTGGTCAAGTCAAAGCTGTCACTGGACCTTTAAAAATACAGAAAAGCTGTAACTTGAGCTATTTTTAGTTATAATGCAATTACTAGAAATTTTGTTAGTTGGCTTCCGGTTTAAATTTTCGGTGGTTTATATTTTTCTACAAGAAATCAACTTACTTTAAGACTTCGTGGTTGAATTTCTCGACAAAGAGCGATCTGTTGATTCTCAGCTTGATTAATATCTACGGTATTGAGTGCACAGAATACTTCTCCAATAATGTCATCTCTTGAGTAGCGGTCGAAACTTAGAACAACGAAATGCAACGTGATACTTGGAAGTTGATTAAAGTTTATACCGTAAAACGTGAAATCTTCATCGTAAACTGGATTTCGAGTTTTTCGTAAAACTCGAGTCTTGACTTTATGCTGTTTATCAGGAAGAAGCTGCAATTTGACATAAGGGTCGCTTGAACCAAGATTTGGATCTTTTGCCGGAAGGTCTCGACAACGAACTACCGAAACTATTAAAGCATTTTTATCGTGTTTGTATCTGGAAATAAATGAAATATAGATACAATTACTACTTTTTATACTGCAGGTTCTTCTAATAATAAAATTCAGACATTCGTGTTCAATAATAATTCAACAAATAATCAATATAAATATTTTTGTGCTGAAGCGGGAGAAATGGAAACACCGAAAAAGGATTTGTTACCCCAACAAAGCCATTTTGCTGCCAAAACAAAGGACCCCGCACAATTCTTATGGGAAAATATTTTTCTGTAGAATTGGCTGATTTTTGGGTTTGTTGTACTGAACAAAAATTGTTTCAATGGGTAGAACTTGATGTTATGTGCAGTTTCCGAATTACAAGTTCTAAACGGTCCAGATTTAACAAGAAAAAAATTAATTTTCGACTCGATATGTGTGATTGCCAGTCGAATAGTTTCGCGCTACTTGGGGATTCCCCGTTTTTCTATATTTTCGAATTAATGCGAACAGTTTAAAAGGCAATTAAAAATTTTTTCTTAATAATATAAAAATAAATAAGTTTCTCAAATTCAAATTTTCTTTAGCCGACCGTTTTAATTTCCCTCACTTTTGCTCAAAAACAAAAAATTTCTCAGCTTTCTCTGCCGAAATTTATATAATTCTTCTATCCTCTGTAGGTATTTTAGAAGAGTGGGAATTTTATTTACCCCCAGACGCCCCAGCTTACAATTACAAACAATGGTTTACAAAAACACAGAAAGTTTCTGCTAAACTCCATGAGTAGTAATGTAATTAAACAAATATGCTTTCCTAGTTTTAATTTTTTCTAGCCGAAGCAAAGGTAAAATTTCCTTTATTTTTGCTTAAAAATTCAAATTCAAATTTAGTTTTAATCTCAGTTAGTTTAATATATTTTTCGGTTGGTAAACTTATAAACCGGGGGGTCTGGGTGCTGTGGAACACCCTCCAGTACATATCGAAGCATTTCCACTCTTGGAAACATTTGTAAAATAATAAATTCCCCATCTTCTCCAAGTATTCTAAATGAATGGAAAATCTGCGATATGTACTGGAGGGTGTTTCACACCCCCCAGACCCCCCGGTTTACAATTTTGACTTTATATTTTTATAATTAGCTTTCAAAGTAACACAGAAAGTTGCTGCTAAACTCCTAGTTTTAATTTTTTTTAGTCGAAGGTTAAATTTTCAAAATTTTTACTTAAACATTTAAATTTCCCGGTTAGTTTTAATTTCAGTTAGTTTAATATATTTTTAAGTAGGTAAACTTGTAAACCGGGGGGGTCTGGGGGTTGTGGAACACCTTCCAGTACATATCAAAAGATTTCCACTCTTGAAAACATTTGTAAAATTATAAATTCCCCATCTTCTCTAATTATTCTAAATAAATGGAAATTCTGCGATATGTACTGGAGGGTGTTCCACACCCCCCAGACCCCTCGGTTTACAATTTTGACTTTATATTTTTATAATTAACATTCCAAGTAACTCAGAATGCTGCTGCTAAACTCCTAGTTTTAATTTTTTCTAGCCGAAGGTTGAATTTCCTTCATTTTTGCTTAAAAATTCAAATTTTCCGGTTAGTAATATTTTCAGTTAGTTTAATATATTTTTCGGTTGGTAAACTTGTAAACCGGGGGGTCTGGGGGGTGTGGAACACCCTCCAGTACATATCGAAGGATTTCTACTCTTGGAAACATTTGTAAAATAATAAATTCCCCATCTTCTCCAAGTATTCTAAATAAATGGAAAATCTGCGATATGTACTGGAGGGTGTTCCACACCCCCTAGACCCCCCGGTTTACAATTTTGACTTTATATTTTTATAATTAGCTTTCAAAGTAACACAGAAAGTTGCTGCTAAACTCCTAGTTTTAATTTTTTCTAGCCAAAGGTTAAATTTTCATAATTTTTAGTTGAAAATTTAAATTTCCTGGTTAGTTTTAATTTCAGTTAGTTTAATATATTTTTAAGTTGGTAAACTTGTAAACCGGGGGGGTCTTTGGGTGGTGGAACACCCTCCAGTACATATCGAAGGATTTCCACTCTTGAAAACATTTGTAAAATTATAAATTCTCCATCTTCTCTAATTATTCTAAATAAATGGAAATTCTGCGATATGTACAGGAGGGTATTCCACACCCCCCAGACCCCCCGGTTTACAATTTTGACTTTATATTTTTATAATTAACATTCCAAGTAATTAATTTTTTCTAGCCGAAGGTTGAATTTCCTTCATTTCTGCTTAAAAATTCAAATTTCCCGGTTAGTAATAATTTCAGTTAGTTTAATATATTTTTCGGTTGGTAAACTTGTAAACCGGGGGGTCTGAGGGGTGTGGAACACCCTCCAGTACATATCAAAGGATTTCTACTCTTGGAAACATTTGTAAAATAATAAATTCCCTATCTTCTCCAAGTATTCTAAATGAATGGAAAACCTGCGATATGTACTGGAGGGTGTTCCACACCCCCTAGACCCCCCGGTTTACAATTTTGACTTTATATTTTTATAATTAACTTTCCAAGTAACACAGAAAGTTGCTGCTAAACTCCTAGTTTTAATTATATCTAGCCGAAGGTTGAATTTCCTTCATTTTTGCTTAAAAATTCAAATTTCCCGGTTAGTATTAATTTCAGTTAGTTTAATATATTTTTCGGTTGGTAAACTTGTAAACCGGGGGGTCTGGGGGGTGTGGAACACCCTCCAGTACATATCAAAGGATTTCTACTCTTGGAAACATTTGTAAAATAATAAATTCCCTATCTTCTCCAAGTATTCTAAATGAATGGAAAATCTGCGATATGTACTGGAGGGTGTTCCACACCCCCCAGACCCCCCGGTTTACAATTTTGACTTTATATTTTTATAATTAACTTTCCAAGTAACACAGAAAGTTGCTGCTAAACTCCTAGTTTTAATTATATCTAGCCGAAGGTTGAATTTCCTTCATTTTTGCTTAAAAATTCAAATTTCCCGGTTAGTATTAATTTCAGTTAGTTTAATATATTTTTCGGTTGGTAAACTTGTAAACCGGGGGGTCTGGGGGGTGTGGAACACCCTCCAGTACATATCAAAGGATTTCTACTCTTGGAAACATTTGTAAAATAATAAATTCCCTATCTTCTCCAAGTATTCTAAATGAATGGAAAATCTGCGATATGTACTAAAGGGTGTTCCACACCCCCCAGACCCCCCGGTTTACAATTTTGACTTTATATTTTTATAACTAGCTTTCAAAGTAACACAGAAAGTTGCTGCTAAACTCCTAGTTTTAATTTTTTCTAGCCGAAAGTTAAATTTTCATAATTTTTAGTTAAAAATTTAAATTTCCCGGTTAGTTTTAATTTCAGTTAGTTTAATATGTTTTTCGGTTGGTAAACTTGTAAACCGGGGGATCTGGGGGGTGTGGAACACCCTCCAGTACATATCGAAGGATTTCCACTCTTGAAAACATTTGTAAAATTATAAATTCCCCATCTTCTCTAATTATTCTAAATAAATGGAAATTCTGCGATATGTACAGGAGGGTGTTCCACACCCCCCAGACCCCCCGGTTTACAATTTTGACTTTATATTTTTATAATTAACATTCCAAGTAACACAGAAAGTTGCTGCTAAACTCCTAGTTTTAATTATATCTAGCCGAAGGTTGAATTTCCTTCATTTTTGCTTAAAAATTCAAATTTCCCGGTTAGTATCAATTTCAGTTAGTTTAATATATTTTTCGGCTGGTAAACTTGTAAACCGGGGGGTCTGCGGGGTGTGGAACACCCTCCAGTACATATCGAAGGATTTCAACTCTTGGAAACATTTGTAAAATTATAAATTCTCCATCTTCTCCAAGTATTCTAAGTACATATTGTACATATTGCACGATTTTACTCTTTTAGAATACTTAGAGAAGATAGGGAACTTATAATTTTTCAAATTTCGCCTGGAAAAATCGGAAAGTTTGAATTTTCAATCAAAACTGAGGGCAATCATAGTGTTTTTTTCTACCAAAAAATGACAAGCTGTAGCAGGAGCAGAAGCGTGCTGGTATTTTATATACCAGGATGATTGAACATATAAAAACATTTAAACTTTTACTGTATAATAATAATAAAATAATAAATTCGCTATAATTACAAATAATTATTATATTCAGACAGAACTTATAACTCGGAAACTGCCCATATAGTCCAGTCAATTTAGATCAATTTTCGGCAAATAAAAACATTAATCGGTAAAGATCTGAATATTGGTATACATATTTATTACGGCTTCCTGTTAAACATACTAAAAGTCCCCGATGAAATCTGTTGCGCTCGAGCCGCCATCTTGGAAAAAAGGTACACTAATTCAGTTTTTTGGCTGTATCTCGGCAACTTCTGCTGATACAAAAAAAAAATTTAAGTAAAAATTGTAGTTTATTGAATATCCTTCAAAAAAGTTTATATATATTTTTTTGTATCTCTAATACTTTAGCTGTAATCCGACGTTGCTACAGAAGGTGTTTTTGCAGCTTTGTCGTTTCACTGCAGTCAATTTATCTTTTCAAGGTGGTAAATTCTTTACCTTTAACACTGACTATTTCTCCAGTACAAAGAAGTATAAGAAAGATATGCGTCGCATAAAGTTTCGTCACTATTATAAGCATGAACATCGTGTATAATGCATATCCTTTCTGAAGTGTCTAAAGCTAAAGTATTGGAGAACTAAACTTTTTTTTCTATCAGCACAAATTGTCGAGATATAGACAAAAAACTGAAAAAGTGTACCGTTTTTCCAAGATGGCGGCTTGAGCGCAACACATTTCGACGGGGACTTTTAGTATGTTAACAGGAAGCCGCAATAAACCTGTGTACCAAAATTCAGATTTTTACCGATTAATGTTTTATCTTTATCTAATTTTACTGGACTAATAACATCAAGTTGTGCCCATTCAGAATGATGAGAAGTACAACATATCCAAAAATCATCCAAATCTACAGAAAGGCATTTTCCCATAAGAATGGTGCAGGGTCCTTTTATGCTGCCATGAAAAGGTTCTTTTTTGTTTTTTGTTTTCTGAACAAAAAACTTTGTTGCGGCAGCAAAAGTCTAATAACAGCTTTGTTAATGTAAATTACATGAAAACCAACTATACTGAGCTTTTAATGCTAAAAGTACATAATTTGTTTGCAGGGGATTACCAAATATAATAATGAAATTAATTAATACCTTTCAGTCATGCGTTTCATTTCATTCTATTTAAATTATTAACATGATAATATTGATTTACGTAGGTGTGAGTTCAAATTGTACTGAAAAGTAGATACCTATTTAAAATAATTAATTTCTTTAATTAATCAATCATTTATGCTTTAATCCTGCCATTTATTAATTTCATTAAATTCGAAATTTTAGAACAACTTTGTTTCAATTTTCGAATAAACATTACGAGATTATTCTGGTATGTCTCCGTCTTGCGGTTTGGAAAGTACAGTTTTCAATCCTCTCTAGGCGAAAGCTCTGTTTGCTTCACTCGCAACGAAATTGCTCAAGTGTTTGTTTAGAATATCGTAGATTTTCAAATCAGTACGAAGTAATCCATCTTATACAAAATACACAATCAACTTTCAATAGCCGAGTAGAACGAGGTTTCGATACACCGAGCAGCCATTAATCAATTCAAATATGAAGGAAATTTGGAAAACCTTCCTTTCGCTCCTTCCTACAAGGATAATTTGGAAAGAAACTCAAATTTTTATACTAAACATATTTAACTTTTATAAATTATTAGCTTAAGGTGATATTAAGTTTAATGTAATAAGGGAGGAAACTACAGGAAGATAAGAATAATTTATTACTCTATAGGTATAAGCTCTTACCTCAATTTAAAAACAAGTTGCCCTAGATAAGAAGCACTCTGTTGTAAATTCTTTTCGTTGGTTTCAATTTCTTCCTTGCTGGGGGTGTGAGTCTCGCTTTCAGTTGTATAGGCATCTCGAGCTGCGGGAGATTCGAGACGTTCATTGCCGTTAGTTGTGCTTTCTAAAGCTCCTCCGACGGTCCCCGTAGGACTTGGCGTGTTAGGACCAGACATCTGAAAATAACAAATTTTATCTTATTTGGCTTTTATTTACGCGCCTTCACAAGCAATTTAATCTTTTCTTATTTCATAAATATTTTAATATAAAATAGACTCGACGTAAATAGAACAAATAAATTTCACTGGAAAGTTTGGAAATTGAATTGTAATATGAACAGCTCAAGCAGGAGAAAAACATGTAAATCTGGAAAGCCAAGCGAAATTCTAGAATTAAATCAGGAATAATGGAAGAATAGAAAAATAAAAATGGAACTTTTTCTAAGTAAAATATTCCAATGCATTTAAGACTGGATGTATGGAAATGGCTGAAGCGAATATATTATATTGAACGCCTGATGGGTCCCAGTCTGCAATATGCAGCTTAAAGTAATGCCTGTATTGTTGTTGTAATTTAAAACTGAACACTAACATGCATAACCACAGTTTATGAATATTTATGCCGATTTGGAAGGAAAGAAACAGAAAACAAATAAATTAAAATAAACTTGGGTTGGCTGAATAAGAGGAAAGTTCGTCGTCGATATTATTTCTCAGTACAGCCTTTTCAATATTATTTTTTATTTGTGATATGTCAATATTGAACACACTAAATAAATATCATTATTATTATTATTATTTGATTTGAAAAATTACACGGAACTATTGCATGACGAGAAGTAATTATTGTTTTATTAGTTCACAGGACAAACAACTTCATGTAGATGACTCAGAGGAAATTCAAATTCTAATTTATAATTTATTGGGCATCTCGTGATGCATAAATCCATTTTTAATTTTGTGAAACTTTTCTTTTAGTAAAATTTTATTGAAAAATTCATTTAATGCTCACAAAGAACCTACAGGCACCCTAAAGATTTGGCCTACCAAATGCCTCGAGAAAATTCACCTGGGTTCTTTATTCAACATTTCAAAGGAAGCCAGTTGTGTTCTACACCAAAACAAACAAAAATTTGTCGAAAAAAAAAAGTTTTCGGCAGTGACGGACTGATTATTTTGGAAATAAGATTAGCGTCAAAATTTTATGAAAAATTCTTTTCCAAAACCTTATAGCAATTATTTTTCCAATTGCAATATCATAAGAACTTATTTTACTTCCAACAGAAATTTAATTATGAATTTGGCTCCAAGCAGCAAGCACGCAGGTTCAATAATAGCAATTTATTATTTTTACCTACAGAATTTTCTTTAGTGATGAAAGAAACTGGAGAAACCTGGATTTCGCGTTAGTCGAGTTTTCGTAGTTTTACTGTTAGGTAAGCCAGTCGTAAGAATTCAGTTGCAGTATAACTTGCACCAATAACTATAAAGCAGTTATTGCATTTTTTTTAAAATTTAAATTAGTTTGACAAATTTTCAACCCTTGAAAAGATCGAAAGCCGAAATTGTTGGTTCTTCGACTTCATTCAGGATTATCACTACTGTTTTCTACCTTATTTATATACTCGTATGACGACTTTTGGTGCCTCTCACCAGTAAGCAGACAATTGATTTTCCTTAAATTAATATTATGCAGTCAAATTTCCAGTAACTATCAAAGCAGGGGTAGAAATATTTTATCATTGTCAATTGTTCATTTGTTTTTTTACTAAAAGTAACGCAAATAAAAAATCCGGGTTTCCTTTTCAGCACAAATGCCTTCATTTAATTTTTCAGTCAAAATCTGCATTGTAGGTTTTTATCCGCAACTATATGATGTATAATTTAAAATTACCGCCAAATGTATTCGTCGTAGGAAGTGGTGGGGGTAGGATAAACTACCACGACTACGAAGAAGAAGGAGAGGAAGTTGACGAAATCCAAAGTGGACCAAGATGACCCAGCTTTATATTATAAGTTTTTCACAATAAATTGATTATGTTTATGTAAGTGCAGGGTTCCTATCTGGCTAGTGATCGAATATGAGACAAGCAATAAATAGGATTATCTTCGTTTTCTTTGGACTCTTCAGCTGCGCTCAGGTTTACAATTTACGATTTGGATTTTTAGTACATCGATCAGGTTAGATTGAGCACAACTAGAATCTTGGTTTTACTTAGGAAATTTGGGGTTAAAAGAGAAATGGGGAGAATTTAATTTTACGTTTCTATACTATAAACTCAACTTGAGAAATATATTTAAGGACAGAAATAGTTACAATAGTTCCAATCAGAACCACTACTAATAGTAATACAAAACTGGAAATGCCGGTTTACCCTAACTTTACCGATGAAAAAAAAACAGTTGCCTACGCGTACTTTATCGCTTATCATTTTATTTTTATCTTGAAATACTCCAAAGCTTATAGGCATACAGATTAATCTCGGATAGCAGTTTAACTGCAGGTTTGTGTACAAAATCGTTCTACTCCCCCATCTCCCTACCGAAACAGGTAATGACAAGTCAATCACGCGACCTTTAATAATATACATGATTGCTGAATTTAAGAGTTTTTCTTTTAGACATAATTATACTAAAGTACTGGGGGGTATTCCATACCCCCCAGACCCCCCGGTTTGAAAATCAAAAAGTCGTGGTGTATTTTCAGTGATTGATTATTATCAAATAGAAACTTTTCAATTCCTCAGAACAAAATGTCTATCATAACAGGCGGATTATGATCGTTGACTGACGGTAATAATTGTATAGCTCTTAGACCCAAGCCTGCTAAACAAAAAAATAGTATTGTCATTTATAAATATAAATATTTATTTATTGTTGCACCTGTGCTTACCATATTTTAATACCAGTGGCGTAACAAGCAAGTGAGGGACCCGTGTGCAAAGTTGTTAACGGGGGCCTCCCAGGACCCCCGTGTTTGAAAGCCTAAAAGTGTATGTATACGTTTTGTGATTTATTTTTATAATAAAAATTTTTCACTCTGTCAGAACAAGTAGATACATTTATACGTCATTTGTATATAATTCATATCCCCAGTTTTATAAACAAAAAGTCTTATTACATATTCACACATCTTGTACCGTAAAACTTCGCACCGGGAGGTCTGGGAGGTGTGGAACACCCCTCAGAACATAGTAATTGTAAGACCTTTTAGAAAGTTAAATTCCTGAAACGGAAAATCCGTTAATTATAATTGCTAGTGCACTGGAGGGTATTCCATACCCCCAGACCCCCCGGTTTAAAAACCCAAAGGTGTGTACGTTGTATGATTTACCTTCATATGAAAACTTTTTATCCTCTTAGAACAAATACATCTACATATCGTTTGTATACAAACAAAAAGTTTTGGTGCATATTTATACACCATATATCTAAGCATCGTGAAAACTCTCACCGGGGGGTCTGGGGGGTGTGGAACACCCCACAGAATATAATAAAAGTCCTGGTACAGAAATCACAAGTTTAATAGCATGGCAACATAATTGCACCTCCTATTCTTGAGATTCTTATTAAGATTGAAAAGGTCACTGTACAACTGGGGGCCCTTTTAGCCCTTTTTAACTACCCCGGTAGTTCCGCCCCTGTGTAATACCAATGAATCCTATTCATCAAATCATAAAGAATAAATCAAGCTCTAAACGATCTGACTACACAATCTTAGCAATATGGTCGAATTTTAGATGCGACATGGTGGAGGTGCCGGGCACATTTTGACCTTGTGAGATGCACACTGTTACTTAATTAATTATTATGTTGCACCGATTGATGCTTCCCCTTCCAGACAATATTCTGCCAACCTGTCATACGACGGAGCTTCAACTTTTTATAAATTGATTAAACCAAAATAGAGTCAACATTTAAAAAAGAATTTAATTTATTTAAAATGTTTAACAAAAACTGAGTTACCTGAATGTTTAATTTTTTAGTGTTCATGTGCGGTCTCACAGACCAAACATAATGAAATATATAAAATAAAATGAATTTTTTCGCCACTAAGTCAGCTGTCCGCTTAATCCGCCACCGTAATATATGGACCGGGAGTCTGGTGGTTATGCTACACCCCCAATGTACATTTTGAGCTATGTCCCCCAAAACAGGTGTGGTTCCTTCAAACTTAATAATAGCTTTATCTCGTAATTGTTCAGTATACCTTGAAAAGTTACCGAAGTCAACCCTTATCACAAATTCAAAACTTAATGATGATTACCCACGCATAATTCTAACTTCACTAAACCGAAAATTTTTAATGAAGGTCAATCTACATGACAGTAATATAGAAAAAGAAAGATAAATAATATAATGAATATGCTACGTATACCTTTGGTAATTGTTCATCCCGCACATAATACCAAGGTTTGCAATTCAGGATATATTGTTGTCATCCGTCTGAAGCTAATAAAAGCTTACATGTTTAGTTTAAATTTAATTGTGGTAAATTTCCAAAATCCGATTTCAATTAATTATAAAATCCGTACATTTTGTGGTTTGTTAACATAACCAGTAGGTTAGTAATCGATCTTTTACTCAATTTTAATTAGTTGAGAAATAAGTTATTATTTACTTAAACTTTCCAACCAGTCGGAAAGTAACTTTTTCTAATTAAATAAATTCGGAGTTTATCAAAAGTAATAGATTACTTTAATCTTTATTTAATAATATAAATTGAAATATTAAAAAAAGAAAAAGGAATAATAAAATTGTTTTTAAAAAATTAAAGAATATAAAATAAAAATTAATAAAAACTAAAAATATATTAATTGATATAAATTATTAAAAAATAGCATATTATTCTTACTAGCTTTCAGCAATAGGTATTGCTCTCACCAGATATTTTAAATAATATTATATGAAAGCCTGATTCTGAAAGATTCTGATATAATTAGAATTTTATTGTGTGGGCTTAGTTGTTATAATATAAATTTCAAAATCGTAAAATATTACCGAGGAAATTAGATAATAATTAATTACTCTGAATTTTTTTAAATCGCTCGTGATATGTTTTCGGTAAAAATAAAAGGTCAAAGTTGGTAAGTAATATTATAAAAAGTTTTATAGTACCTGCCGACCCAATGAAACAACATAAAACTTTCTTTGAAAAAGTATTTCGAAATTGTAAAAATTTCATACAATGAAGGTGTTTTTCCGATAATTGTTTCCAACAGAGTGAAACACAAGAACGGTTATTACATTTCCGAAATTAATGTGTTCATATTTCACAAGGTAACAGGTAACAAAAATTATTTATTTTTTAAAATGTTTTATAAATGATAGTCATTAGTTCTTACGCTGGAGAAGCTTCATCGTCGTATTAAGTCTATTTGCTGATATATTATTCTAATTTTTGAATGCTATTGTTTGTTCTTTGTAGTATCATAACATTTAATTGTGAGATTTTATGTGGTATAAAGTATATTTCAACTTTAATGAAGTTGTAGGTGTATTTAGTTCTACTAATTAATTCAAGCTCCTTCGGTGAAACAGCAAATTTAAATCTTGAGCTTTACAATAATATGTAGTAGGTATACCCATCTGCTTAGTAATAATAATAATAATTATTATTAAGATTATGAATCTCCGAGTTCGAAGTATATAATAAAATTTTCTCGAGCCTAGCGGTTACATTTTGCTTTGAAGATAATTACATTTATATTACATAAATACTATATGTAATATTACATAAAAATTTGAAAAATCTTATTTTAACTTTGGCATTTTGAAAACTGTGTTTGTCAGATTACATAATCTAATTTTCTCTAAGTAACATCGATATACTTTTACCCTTAATTGAATTTCCATCTCGGATGGCAATTACCGCAATGGTGGAAAATAGAACTCCAAATTATTTAAAAGTGAACTATTCAGCTATTAAATTACCGTATGTTAGTTTCATCGAAAAACAATAAAAAAAGACACTTTGAAATGTAAGTGTTAATATGACACCCAATCTATTATTTACAAAGAAAACCTATTTCCTCAACGCAGTACATACCTACCTTATATCGATCTTGTGCTGCCTCGTAATTGACAGCAGAACATTATATTAAATTTTCCTTCAAGTCAAGATCAATTATTATACCATTTGGAATATTGCAAAATTCAGATTTTGTGCAAAAATTATTATTTTGGCAAAATTAAAATTATTAAGTTTGATTTCGCTTTGTTTTTTTTCTTTCACCCGGTTGAACCGGAAGTGCTGGCAAACTGACTTAAGAACCTCCTTCCGACATAAACTAAACTATCTGTAAGAGAAAGCGGAAAGCTTTCAGGATTACAGGGCAAAGTGTTACCGACAAAGACTTCTCAACACACAACATGAGTATAATAGAAATTCCTTTTTCTAGAGGAATTTAAAAAATATGATGTGATTTTATGCTTACGTGATAATCAATCATTACAATTTCTCCATTCTCCTTTCAAGATTAATCTGTTTTGTGAGCCATGCTAAGGCTTTCAGTAGACAAATCCTAAAAGTACTTGAAAATCAATATTTTTCAGTGCAAACATTTTTCTTGGCCATTAAAGTAAAAGTAAAATAAAAGTTCCTCTTATATATTTTAGGGTAAAAGAGGCCCAGACCCCTCATTGTTTCACTATTGAAATATCATGATCGAAGTTCTATTTTACAATAGCAGCTTAACAGTCGGAACAATCGATCTATCACACTCATCGCTTCTATCACGCACGCACGGATCAGTTAAGAAAAAAATTTCAATTTTTGCAGATCATCTAATATATCCATTAAAGTATCAAATTTAAAAATCAGTTTCAAAATTAGACAATGAAAACTAAATTCATTTGTTACACCGGTACATTCACATTTCGTATCATTAAATAGATATTACAAATGCTTTTCCATAAATCGATACTAATATAATATATAAAATATTAAAATATTTAATAAATTATAGTTATGTTTACAGAGGCAATTTTTTTGAGACAAAAGAGCCACATGTATTGTCTCCTATGCAATATATTAAAATATAATGTTTTTAAATTTTTATAAAACCTACACTTACAGATACAATAAATTATTATTTATTCCGAATGGTCAGCAAATTAGTTTTTTTTTAGACTTACAGATTGCAAGTTACAACGTCATTATAGAAGGACTATTGTGGAATACTCAATTTATTTGTACTTAGTTTGATGAAAAATAGTATACTCATAAATAAAGGAAAAGAGAAATTGATTTGAAAAAATTTATTCCTATGTGAAACTCCCAAATGCAAACCAAATATAATAGCAATATATTCTCGTGTTCCAAAATCAATCATCATCATTTTAGAATTTTGTTTTAGTTTTTTGTTTATAAATTGGACCCCGCACCATTCTTATGGGAAAATGATTTTCTGTAGATTTGGATGATTTTTGGATATTATGTTGTGCTTCTCATCATTCTGAACAAATATCTCAATGGCAGAACTTGATGTTATGGGCAGTTTACGAGTTATAAGTTCTAAAAGGTCTAGATTTAACATGAAAATTTTACAACTATTTTATTTATTTTTTATATTATTTACATTGCCAACGAATTAATAGGTAAGTGCTGCTAGAAATTGCAAGTAAACGTCAGAATGTAATAATTAATTATAATTATAGCAAATTTATTATTTTATTATTATTACAGTAAAAGTTTAAAGTTTTTCACATGTTCAATCATCCTGATTCCAGGATGGGATCCCAGCACGTTACTGCTGCTCCAGCTTCAGCGTGTCATTTTTTGGTGATAAAAAATACTATGATTTCCCTCACTTTTGTTTGAAAATTCAAATGTCCCGATTTTTCCTGGCGAAATTTGAATAATCATAAGTTCCCTATCTTCGCCAATCTTGCAATATGTATTGGAGGGTGTTCTAACACCCCCCAGACCCCCCGGTTTACAAGTTTACCAAACAAAAAATATATTAAACTACCTAAGATTAGAACTAACCGGGAAATTTGACTTTCGGCTAAAAAAAATTAAAACTAGGAGTTTAGCAGCAACTTTCTGTGTTACTTGAAAAGTTAATTATAAAAATATAAAGTCAAAATTGGAAACCAGAGGGTCTGGGGGGTGTGGAGCACCCTCCAGTATATATCGCAAAATTTCCATTCTTTTAGAATACTTGGAGAAGATGGGGAATTTATAACATTACCAATTTTTCCAAGAGTGGAAATCCTTCGATATGTACTGGAGGGTGTTCCACACCCCCCAGACCCCCCGGTTTACAATTTTACCGACCAAACAATATATTACACAAACTAAGATTAGCACTAATCGGGAAATTTGAATTTTTAAGTAAAAATGAAGGATATTTAACCTTCGGCTAGAAAAAATTAAAACAAGGAGTGTAGCAGCAACTTTCTGTGTTACTTGGAAAGTTAATTATAAAAATATAAAGTCAAAATTGTAAACCGGGGTGTGGAACACCCTCCAGTATATATCGCAAAATTTCCATTCTTTTAGAATTCTTGGAGAAGATGGGGAATTTATAACTTTTCCAATTTCTCCAAGAGTGGAAATCCTTCGATATGTACTGGAGGGTGTTCCACACCCCTCAGACCCCCCGGTTTACAATTTTACCAACCGAAAAATATATTACACAAACTAAGATTAGCACTAACCGGGAAATCTGAATTTTTAAGTAAAAATGAAGGATATTTAACCTTCGGCTAGAAAAAATTGAAACTAGGAGTTTAGCAGCAACTTTCTGTGTTATTTGGAAAGTTAATTATATAAATATAAAGTCAAAATTGGAAACCGGGGGGTCTGGGGGGTGTGGAACACCCTCCAGTACATATCGAAGGATTTCCACTCTTGGAAACATTTGTAAAATTATAAATTCCCCATCTTCTCCAAGTATTCTAAATGAATGGAAATTCTGCGATATGTAAAGCTAGGAAAGCATATTTGTTTAATTACCTTACTACTCCATGGAGTTTAACAGCAACTTTCTGTGCTTTTGTAAACCATTGTTTGTAATTGTAAGCCGGGGGTCTGGGGGTAAATAAAATTCCCACTCTTCTAAAATACCTACAGACCAGAAGAATTATACAAATTTCGGCAGAAAAAGCAGGGAATTTTTTGTTTTTGAGCAAAAGTGAGGGAAATTAAAACGGTCGGCTGAAGAAAATTACAATTTGAGAAACTTATTTATTTTTATATTATGAAAAAATTTTTAATCGCTTTTTAAACTTTTTGCGATAATTCGAAAATATAGAAAAATGGGGAATCCCCCAGTAGAGGGAAACAAAATTAGATATTTAAATATTATACCATTTAAAAGAGATCCACCGTCTAGCTGCCCGTCTACGGATGGACTTTCTAGCTAGTGTCAAATAAATCGATACCGTTTTGTATTGCTTTGTATATTCGACTGGCGATCATACATTCTTCTTTTCTTTTAAGTGCCACTATGCAGTGCGTAGGCGGTCACTTGGCTGAAGCCAAGATAACGTACTTGACGTATAACGTCCCCATAGTCCATAGATATATTTTGGACTTTAGATCACAGCAGTGTATTCGACGCGACCAGGATTTGAACTGCGGTTGCCCTCTTCCCAGTCCACCGGTGTAGGTTATATCAAACATATTGAGTCGAAAATTAATTTTTTTCATACTAAATCTGGACCTTTTAGAACTCATAACTCGAAAACTGCACATAACATCAAGTTGTGCCCATTGAAATATTTGTCCAGAATGATGAGAAGTACAACATACCCAAAAATCAGGCAAATCTACAGAAGATATTTTTTCATATGGGGTCGTCCATAAATTGGACAAATAAATAAATTGGATAAATTACGTCACACGATTTTTAAGGTTTTTAGACCCCTTCCTCCCCCTACGTCACATTTAGTCACATTTCCCTCTTAAGTGACGTCACACTTCTACTATATAAAATTTAATAATTTGCAGATTTTTGTATTAAATAATAACAGTTTATTTTTATTAATATTTAATTTATTTTCGGGCGCATGTAAAAACGAATGTAAGCGCTACTTATGTCGCTACATCCGATTCATGGATCAAAATATATAGTTTTTAAAGATTTGAATTTGTGGCACCACAACATTTAAAATCCCCCCGGACCCCCTGTCACATTTTTGTTACAAATCTGAGATGACCCCCCTACCCCTAACGTGTGACGTAATTTATGGATGGCCCCTAAGAATATGGTGCGGGGTCCTTTTGTAAATATATTGTTGTGAAATTTTTGTTTATTTTTCCGGCTTTTTCGATTGAAAAGGAGAACATCTGGATTGATACAAAAAATTTAGGATTTGTTAATCTTATTTTTAAAATAGTCTCATGCTCATAATAGTGCAAGTGGATTAAATTTTTAAATATTTTATTTCTAAAATTTCCCCAAATTACCTTTCAGCTGACGTCCAATCAAAGTTGCTTGTGTCCGGTAGTGTTTTTTCCAAAGCAGGCGCGAATGGAGACAATTAACCCCCTTTTAATTTAACAAATTTCAAATTTTTTAAATCGAATCGAATTTTTTAATTTTTGCTATTAAAAATCACACAAATTACCTCCTCCCCCCTAAACAAAATCTTAATCCTGTAATCACTGAGATTCTTATTTTTTATCTTGAGAAAGAGTTTTAACATTTATTGCAAAATGAATGGTCAGGTATTTAATACCATCATGCAAATGTTTTAACAAATGAGAAAAAACAGCTCGAAATTACATTAAAAATAACAAGAAATAATTAAAATAAACAAGAAACAATTAAAAAATTTGAAACAATTGATAAAAATTAAATTGGATAAAATTAAATAAAACAAACTATAGAAAATGTCGAAAAGCAAAAGAAAAACATAGAAAAAGTGTTTACTGAGACAGTCGACAAAAATAAGAAGGACATAGTTGAAAAAGAAAAGAAAACTAAAAAATTAATGCTCAGTCTGGTCGAAATAGTGGTGGAAGGAATAATGAAGACAGTTGAACTTGACATTTAACGCATACAACAGGAGTTTTCGAGATATAGAAATAAATATTTTAATACGTAAAACTCCGGTTACACAATGAAACCCAAGGGGGTAAATGTCGTGTTCCGTATTAGTTTTAGACAATAAATTATTTTTAAATTTGAAAATTTTATATTTTTTTGTAAAAATTTTATTTATTTTGGATTTAGTAAATATTTCCGCCTTTTAGTTGGCATTACGACAGCTGGGTGGGGAAACGGGGCTTTTGCCAAAGCATTAAGGAGAAAGTCGCCTTAATAAATAATTTGTCTTAAATTGGGCTTAATTTGCATAACTGATGGATTTTTGAATGATTTTGCATTAGAGAAGATTTGATTAGAACGATAATTGTAACTAATTGAAGTTAATTTTGGATTTGATTTATTTAAAATTCTCCAACAATCGGTGTGAGTGGATTGAAATTTCAAATTTTTTTTTATTTTTGAAATTTCCTCATTTAGTGATATAATTTTAAACAACGAACACCATTTTCGTTCATCTAGATAATTTGAAATAGGTAGAGTTTCTATTCAAATTTATTTTTCGATTTGATAATTTTCCCGATGTTTTCTCAGGTAGGAACAAATAAATGTAAAACGCTTTATGAGAAATGTTGTGCTCGGTCATATGAAAATAATAGGTAACAGAGTTGAACGAAAAATTTATCCAGCTGAATTTTTGTATAAAATAAACTGAGAATAGCATTTCCCAAAAATGCAATGGATAAGTTCTTGTCATTATTTACACTTTAAAGTTTCTTTGCATTGTTTCTTGAAACTAATATATCTAAATAAACTAAATTTTACTTTTTTGTTTTGCCGTTAAGTTTAGAAACTCCGGCTTAATTACAAAACCGTTCCAAACAAGTTTTCCTTGTTATTTAGTTTCATACTCCAAAGAAACGTGAACCACGATGAAAATTTATTACCCAATAAGTAGTGGAGATGGAGTTGCAAGTTCAAAAAATTTAGATACTTACGCATGGAGGAGTTCTCGCAGGATTAGTCGGACTGGGGCTTTTCTTGAGATAGTGGGTGGTGGTTCCTCCCGCAGGGCTTTTCACTGCCGTCGGTCTTCTGTGAGTATGAAATGCTAAAGGTTGATCTGGTCCATGTCGTTTGGCGTTGTGGGAACGTCTCAGTCGATAGCAATAACATGTCACTGCTGCTATGCAGAGAACAAATATCGCCCCCGCTAAACATAATCCAAATATCGCTGGGGATGTAACTGTAAAAATTTAATATGTCAGAATTCCAACATTTTATGAAATGTGCGTTAGATGCGTCACTTTTAAAACATTTATTCGGAAGAAAAGGAAGAAAGAAACAAAGGTTTGTAGACTACTACTACTTTACACATAAATATTGAAAATGGAAAACGTGCCAAATGTGGGTGGAAAATTTTATAAGTGAGATATCCAGCAAAAGTCACGAATGTAGCATAAAGATCGATAATTTAAATAGCACAAAAATATAATATTGACTTTAGTGCCAGCTATTTAGTTTCTTAAATGTTTAGGTAATAACATAATATGATGGAGAAAGATACGAGAGTTATGACCGTAGAGCTTTGCGTAAAACACAAAAGTGGACAGGAATCCTAATTTATCAAATTCAAAAAATTTTGTTATTGTCCTCCCACGTCCTACCGTTTTACAAAATTTCAAATAAGTTACCTCATCAACAATTGATTTAGCGAAAGATATTATTTATGTGGCTGCTGCGAAAATACATTTTCCTCGAGCAGCCAAATTTTGACAGCAAAGAAGAAAATTACACGAGGCAATAATGGAAAAGAAAATACCAGCTTTCACTTACATTTATTTTGTTTTGTATTTCGGACGGATCGGAAAGGGTAGCAAAATTTTATTCGTTTGGATGCGAAATTAAAAACCGCTTTAGTATTTGAAATAATTAACCCTTTAATTTGATTTATGAATCTTTACATTTTAAATAACTCGCCGAAGGATTTTCCTTAGATTTTGTATAAATTTAAATTAACGGTCTTAGCAAATGTCATTCATTTCCATTAAATGGAAGATTGGATTACAAGTTCCATTAGTGCTGTAAAATTCATTAAAAATTAAAATACTTAAACCACTGCAGTGCAGTGCAGTGAATTAAATTTTTTTCCTTTTCAAAGTGTCAACAAAGTTTGAATAAAAAATTTAGCCCAAATGTAAACGAAAACATTTTCTGAGGGTTTTCCGGGAATGGCTTCAAAGCAAACAAAGAAGACGTCCCGAAAAAAATATTGTGGTAAGTAAATTTATGGAAATAGAGGAAGATAAATAAGGGAACGTAATAAGAAATGTGGTCGTAAGTAAAACTTGTTAGTTCAAGAACTTCAAATTAAATTTCAAATTTATTCGATATATCCGGATTATAAAAAAATTTACAATTTTAACTACATGATGAAAAGTCCACCCTTTATATAACAAATAGTATTTCTATAAAAGCACATTTATTATTTTACAGATTAATAATTACGAGTAATTTTTAATTTGTAAAATAATAAATGTGCTATGAGAATACGAAATATTGTTTGTTATATAGAAATAATATATTACACAAATACCAGTATTCTTATTATAACAAACAGGATATTGCTCTAGAGTAACAAATCTTTATTTATAACTTATTAATTATTTCTGAAGAACAAAAATTATTTTTGTATGTGTAGGTGTCCTAATATTACGATCAAACACTTTTAATTAATTATTTTTAACAAATATAATTAATGATCCTTGAAACTCTCTATACGGCACACGAGAACTTTGGGATACAATGATCATCAATTTGTAAACAAAATTTTGATTACATTTTAATTGAGAATCAGGTTTCAGCAATCCCTACAACGAACATTTTTTTAAATAAGTTGAGTGAAATCTAAACTTTTAATTCAAAACTTTTAGCTTATGTAACATGTAATTTCCATTAGCAATTATGAAATTTTCACGTGTAAGTTAACGTATTAATTAACCCTTTATAGGGCAGATTACGAAAAATAAAATCAAAATATTCTTAACAGGTTGAAATATCGACCGGTATCCTATAAAGGGTTAAAACCAAAAAAGAGAAACAGCAATTTATTCCAATATTTTTAAGTTATTATGTATGTAGCTTAATTTTCTTTGTACGGAGTATATTTCATTTGCGTGCAACATTGTTTTGCTTTATTCATTCTACATTTCCAACACTTCATTAACGTTTGTTGGACATTTCAGAACTCTGCTAACTAAGTTTTAGGTCAATTTATAATTAACCATTATACTGGTAGTAGGATTTTTTGTCAAGTACCTAAACAATATCTCAGTTTCAAAATTCAAACTTGAGAAAATAAGTAACGGGGTCACCCAAAACTCCGGGATGCATTATCGACACTCACATTAATATTATATAGCACTTCCTTCATTTAAGGAAGGGTTGATTGCTTTCCATAATTATTAATCATCTTTTCGGTCTCAACTGGGGCATGCCTAGTGGACAAGGAAAGAGTGTACAGTACCTCTCGAGTTAGGACTGCTAAGGTAGCTAATGCCTAAATAATGAATAAGACTATTCAATTCAGCTGTCATCTGTCAAAATAAACTAATGAAAATGGACAATTTGACATATCTTCTTAAAGAAATGAATTTTACATTGGAAAACATAAATTTTGTTCTGTGAATAGTCCGTCGAATACCACTCGAAGCTACAATTACATGCAGTTACTCTAAAAAGAGGTGGGGGGAACTCCTACGTTACCAATGTAAATTGTACAATTTAAATCCTTTTTTGTCAATTAAAACTTGATTTTACAGTAAAACTTTTTAGACATTTTTTGTTGCAAATTTCATTATCTTCAATTTTGTTTATATACAATTTTCTATTTTGTTGCACCGTTTCTGACTGACAGCTACTTAAAAAAGATTCTGTAACATACAAAACATATTGTCATCTGAATCTCGGAAACGGCGCAACGAAATAAAAAAATGAATAGGTATTTTTTCTTGTAAATTTTATTCTCAACATTTTCGTTCATATACATTTTTTTATTTTGTCGCACCGTTTCCGAGATGTATATGAAAATATTCAATGTATTTTAAATAATTCTGTTTAAGTCACTGTTAGTCCGAAACGGTGCGACAAAATAGAAAAATGTATATAAACAAAATTGAATCTAATGTAATTTTCAACAAAAATGTCTAAAAAGTTGCATTTTTATTTGGCAAAATAAAGCATTACAATGTACAATTTACATTGTTCTTTTGGGAGTAACTATGTATTAGCTGCTAGAAAGCTTAGTGCCGTTACTACTGTGCCTGTCCTGCGTCTGAAGCTGAGGTTTGTAGGTTTCTTAAGACAATTTAACGGCAATCCTGTCTTTTAAGCAGACTTCCATTGCAGCCATCCTCCCCTCTTGATGCATAGAAACTTGGTTTCTTTGCTCAAGAAAACTCAAATTTTTATTTCTTTAATAAAAATGTTTTTTCTCAACAAAATTGAGTACGCAGCTGATGAGTATTTGGGTTAACTACTTTTAAAAGGTGGTCGTATATGGAAACCCAAGGTATATTGGCCTTTTAGGTTAAGGTTGGATTTAGACATTGATGAGGAGTCTTTTCCTCTTCCGCACACTTTCAACATTTAGGATCTTCTTATAGCGGCAGCTCGTGGCTGTTTCTTTTGAGGAATATCTACGATTTCCTTGAATTCTCTAAGATTTTCTAAAATTTCTAGAATTTTTTAAGATTTTCTAATATTTTTAATTTTGAAATTATCAGTAGGTAGTAATCCATGCGATAGCTACATCATCTGCTTGTATAATCTAGGCTGAAGATTCTGCTTATGCGGTACTATATTGTTGAAGAAGTATTTATCCTTTATCGTTTAGTTAATTTTAGTTAGTTCTGAGTTTCAGCGGAGTCGCCGCTGGATTTTCTATACGCCTTCCAATGATTTCGATGTGTCTGTTAAATAGTCTTATTGTCTTCAAATTCTTTTTGGTTTAGAATTTTTGGATACACTTCTGGAGAAGCTAAGAACACCAAGCGCTGGAAAAAATATTTGAGACTGGTTTACCAAAACTTCATCTGAATATTTACCAATCAAGTAACAATTATTCATAATTAAGAATTGTACCATTGGAACGAAAATTTTTCAAAAATTATACATATAAAATTCCATATACATATAAATTAGTGGGAGGAGCCAAATTAATTTAATTCATTCATTTTACGGTGGATCCGTGATTTGCTGTAGTTGCGCCAGCCAAAACGGCCCGGAGCGCTCGGAGCGCAGCGGAGAGTTGCGAAATTATCTTTTAAATTACCTCGCAAATTATATCCCTAAACTCAATCCACCTCGATTGGGAAGCCCGCACTCGAAAAGGTACTATACGCGTGTGACGACTATCACTAAGCAGTTCAGAGTACACATACCGTCAACAGAAAACCCGTTACTTGCAATTTCTATGTACTCCCATGGTTAACATATGGAAAATTTCGATTTTTTTTTCAAATGGCCTTTTCTCGGAAATTAATGGATAATCCAAGAAAATTTAATTTTTAATATACTAACTTAAAAAATTGTCCTCTTTCCAATCCTAAACTATAAAATCCCAGCACGCTGCTCCTGCTAGTGCTGCAGCGTGTTATTTTTTGGCGAAAAAAGAAACACTCTGGTTGGTCGATTTTTTTTACCAACCGAAAAATATATTAAACTAAAATTAGAACTAAAAATATTTGTCCAATGTTAATCCAAACCGGGAAATTTGAATTTTTAAGCAAAAATGACGGAAATTTAACCTTCGGATAAAAAAATTAAAACTTGGAATAGGTACATATTTATTTAATTACCTTACTGCTCACGGAGTTTAGCAGAAACTTTCTGTGTTACATTGAAAGTTAATTATACAAATATAAAGTGAAAATTGTAAACCGGGAGGTCTGGGGGGTGTGGAACACCCTCCAGTACATATCGCAGGATTTCCATTTTTTTAGAATAGTTGGAGAAGATAGGGAATTTATAATTTTACAAATTTCGCCCGGAAAAATTGGGAAATTTGAATTTTTAAGCAAAAGTCAGGGAAATTTAAACCTTTGGCGAGAGAATAATAAAGCTTGGAAAAACACTTATTTAAGTACCTGACTGCCTAGAGTTTAGCAGCAGCTTTTACGTTACTTCGAAAGTTAACTGTCAAAAGTATAATCTGGGGGGGGGGTATAGAGGTGTATACCCTCCAGTTCATATAATAAAATTTATTAATTTATATAAAAAAAAGACAGAATAATTATACAAATTTTGTCAGAAAAAGCTGGAAATTTTTTTGTTTTTGAGCAAAAGTGGGGGAAATTAAAACGTTCGGCTAAAGAAAATTAGAAGTTGAGAAACTTATTTATTTTTATATTATTATAAATAAAAATTTAATTGCCCGACGCGACGGCACATCAAGTTTAGCAGCAACTTTTTGCGCATAGAAATACGCAAAATATATATAAAAAACGGGGAATCACCCAGTAGCGGGAAACGAAATTAAATGTTTAAATATTATACCGCTAAAAAAGAGATCCACCGTCTAGTTATGGTATAATATATAGGCAAAAGTGAAATCGTGGAGTCAATTCCCTGACAGTAACCCCTTGCCATTACACTGGCGAATACATACAATTACCCTTGATAGTGGGGTGTATTCCTTACCCTCAAACCCTCGGTTTCAAGGTCTGAAAATTAACATTAATATGAATTTTGACCTGCCTTTAATTTTTAAAATTTTACCGAATAATTATTTTGCTCAATCGTATGAACTATAAGAACTTTTGATTCAAAATGAATAATAAACAATGCTCATAATAAAAATCAAACTTTTAAATTCAAAAATTTACATTGTTATCTAAACTAAAATTGTAAAATATAAATTTTATATATATATCTTGAGATTTTGTATTGAGCATAAATTTATAAATTGTTCAACAAATGCTTTACTGCAAGATAAGAAAAAGACAAAGCTATAATGGTATTTTGAATCTTCCCCCTGTTTGCAAACGTATTTTATGAATGGCCCCTAAATAAATTCAAATATCCAAATAATCAATAATTGCTGGCATCCAATTAATCGATTCTCGATTGTTACTAATATTTCTAAAATTTTCCATCTGGTTAATCTCAAAATACCCATTACTTTTCTTAATGATCAATCCAAACTTAAATTACTTCAAACTTAACCAATTCCATTAAACAATTGCATCTCTTGACACTAA
This sequence comes from Cantharis nigra, assembly GCA_958510845.1. Lineage (NCBI taxonomy): Eukaryota > Metazoa > Arthropoda > Insecta > Coleoptera > Cantharidae > Cantharis > Cantharis nigra. The sequence continues at coordinate 41,716,071 of OY294030.1, read as the reverse complement.
TTAATAACTTTTAGGTAATTTTATAAACTTTTATCGAATTTAGAATCAAAATTGGTCTTCTAAGCCGTTCTATTCGCTACAACAAGGACGTAAACGAAAACGAACTTACAAATTAATGAATTTAAATTTCGGGAATGTAATTTTTTTTATTTAAATTAAATTTTCACTTTGATTTTTAATATTGTGCATTTCAGTTTACAAATCACCAATAAATAATCAATATATCATTTTGACATCTTATGAACTATTCAACTGGTGTCTCAGATCAGATCAGAACTTAGTTAATCAGTTTAATGTTAGATAAGGGATTAGACCACACAGGTCAAGATCGGGTCACTGAGCGGTCACCCATTCAAATACTAGCGACCTTAGTTGCTATCTTGATCTGCTTTGCAGATTTGCAGGTTTTCCAGTTGAATATAACCAATTTTGTAATTCAAAGTTTGTAAACTTGAAGGGGATAATTGTTGATTCAGGTATGACAGTTAATCGATTACTACACTTTTTTGTATTAATGTACTAATGATGATAATGCACGGTTTACAACACTTAATTATAAAAGAACCGTTTAATGAAGGAAAAACTTGCTAATTTTATACGATGGCGTAGCTTTACGTGCATGAGGTTTATATATTGCTTATTTCAAAGAAAAAGTCCAATTTAAACTTGCGAACAAAAAACTAAAAATGTTTAACTTGTAAGTCAACAAACCATCATCATATTTAATGCCATTCGTCCTAGCGTTATATTTTTGAGGATTATCTTTTATGAAAAAGGAGATTCGGTATGTCGGTTGAATTTTAAACTTCAACCTTTTGAGTTGAGCTTTTTGATGAAAAATAGTTAACAATTTTTTGCCATCCACCCAAGCTTTAGTTGTAATTGCTCTAGAATCTAGATATAATATTATACCACTTATTTGTTTGATATAGCGAAAATTTTTAATGAAAGGAAATTTTTTCACGTGACGGTTTTGTCTGCCTTCATAAATAAAATTTTCCAGTGCGATAATATTTTTTGTACCAATTTCCTTTAATTGGTTCAGAAAAATACACACTTCAACACGCACGTCTTGAACTTGTCTAGAAAAAAATTCATTATTTCAAGCGAAAAACAGGAAAGCAATATAAAACGGAAAAATGCTAGTTTTTGTGATTGCCATTTCATAAATTATGTGTGTTACCTTTAGGGTGCAATAAAATCACAAAGAAACAAATTTGTGCTCTTGGATATTTTATAAATTTGTCCAGCGTTTCATTTATTAATGCTTTGTGGTAATTTGAGACGTGAGCCATTCATTAATCATTACATAATGGAGGAATTTCTGTAGTGTTGAGCTTTAATGTTTCCTTTGTACATTCCAGACGGATCAGAAAATGTTGTTCCTTATCTAGTTTTTGTTCAATTATGGATTATCTGATAGCCGAGTTAAGAATCCCCCCGAAAGTAGTATTTTAGTATCCCATAAATTATAGTGGATCAGGTTTATCAAAGAAATAGGATACACGAGATGAATCCGCCACCACAAGACCATGGGAAGGTTTATGCCAAAATACGTGATGATTTGAAAAAATGTTCTGAATTTCTTATTTCCTCATCGCACGACACCATGCATAATAAAACATCGTTTTCAGTTGGATTTCCAGAAATTTCTATGTGGGGGGCTATCCAAACATTTATTTTTAATTTTTTTAAAGCCAGGAGTGAGCTAAATGGGAAAAGGTGATGGTTTTAAACTTTCTAATAAAACATCGCAATAAAATACAAATTGGACATTTCGTTCTTGTTCTAAAGAAAGGGGTGCATGTTATTAGTCATAAACCCCTTGACAAATTAAATGGTTACATCGAATCGTCGTGACTCACTAATTTGCTTAAAAAATTAGTCAACAAGCATTGCTTTACAAACACTTCAATAAAGATAGATCGATCGCGAATATTATAATATTCAAGGAAAATTAAAAAATTGCTTCTAGTATGACATTCAGAAAATAATCGATGAAATTACGCCATCAATTTTGAAAGAAAAACATTTAGGAAATGCATGCAGTGAGTTTAAAATTGCAGTTTAGACTAAATTGTTTTAATTAAGAAAATGGTAAGTATTACTGGAAGTAGCGAAAATTATTACTGTGATGGTATCTTTACAGTTTTTTTTTATTGTAACAACACGTTGGACAGCATGCATTACAAATGGGATTTTCCAGAACCATACCAATCAATGAGGTAAAAATCAACCAATTTTCTAAAATTAATTAGAATTTCAATTTTGAAATAGGTTAAAAAAATAAGGAAAGTGCGTCTTAAGTCTTAAAAGTTAAAAAGTATTAAATACAATGCTTACCCCCTTCGATTGCTTTAATTTCTGGACCCTCTTCCACCATTGCAAATTTTTGCTTAAAACTACACTAAGAGCACTATTCAACGTATTAGGGGGCTATAAACCCCCAATGTTTTCAATTGTTGCTAACTATCCTTCCAAAGATGTCGTGTTGCGACTGTCTTTAGGGTGTTAATGGAAAACCAGCCTGCTTTGAAATCAATAGGAGAGACGCTTGCGCCACGACGCCCATGACGTCATATCTGTGGGAGCGAATACCAATTTATTATTGAAACATTATTATTATTATTTTATTATTCAGAAATAATTTGTAAACGTAAGCGGTTTAATTGTTATATGCTAATCGCACTTAACCGCTTATTGGATAGATTGATTAAAATCGACAAGCTTAGTACAATCGGAATTATTTAAAAATTTCACAATATTACCTGTTACAATAATAATAATAATATATTCCGATGAATTGAAAAAATAATATATTCTGGGTCTAAATGAATAGTTAACTTTTACGACGAACAAGAAAATTCCTAAGATCGCTTTCGCACATTGGCAACACTTTTCCATTTCCAATGTGATAACGATCTGTAAAAATTAAAAATTAATACCAGATATTACACGGAGATAAAGATAAGCACTTCCAACGTGGAATACCAATTTTAGTTAAAAAGTAAAAAAACAAATACTGATATACTTACTCCTATGTGCTATTAACTACATTGATTGATACAAAATCAAACTTTTTACTTTTAACATAAAATATGTTGAGGAAGTGGTCTTTGGTATCCACATAATAAATATCATATTGTCCTTTCTTTGTGGTGTTGGTTAAAACCCATTACAACTATGCAAACTCAGGTCTAATTGAAAAACATTTATTTTAATAGTTTAGGTCAGGGGTCTCCAAAGTACGGCCCGCAGGCCTAATCCGGCCCGCGTGAGTGCCTGGTATCCGGTCCGCCCTTTAATAATAAGCAGATATTTTATTTACTGACTAAAAGTAGTTGTCGAAACACACAAAGATTTGTCCAAAGTAATCTTAATCTGATGAGCTAGTTAGATCTTGGCCTTCGGGGCTTCGTAGAGCAATCAGTCTGGCCCTTAGGCTGAAGAGTTTGGAGACTCCTGGTTTAAGTAATTAAAACTAAAATTAATTTAAATATTAACTTTCAACAATCGATATCTCCAAAATTAGGATCCACGTCAATTCGTCGCGGGCCATTCGTCGCGGACAATTCGTCGCGTGCGACAATTCGTCGCATGTGACAATTTGTCGCATGAGACAATTTGTCGCATGAGACAATTCGTCGCATGATGCATATCTTCGCGCGGATATCTAATTTTTACGGACAATTTTGCTAAAAAAAATCATAAGCTAACACTAACCTACATAACCGATCCATATCTTCGCGCGGATATCTATTTTTTACGGACAATTTAACTAACACCAAATTACAAAACATGAAGAGGACTAATTTTGTAAAATAATGTATTTTAATAAATACATTAAAAAACAGACCAATTTTGGATTATTTTCGAGGAATTGCGCATAATTTTAAATTACAAATATATTAATTTATATTTTTTATTTTATTGTTTATTGTTAATTATTTTTTTCGTTGTCGTTTATTGTTTATTAATAAAGTTTTTTACTTTTAAAAACAAAAGAGAAGAGGAAACTCCAATTAATTGCGACGAATTGTCTCATGCGACGAATTATCACTTGCGACGAATTGTCGCTTGCGACGAATTGTTGCTTGCGACGAATTGTCGCACTCGACGAATTGTCTGCGACGAATTGATGGTATACGCCAAAATTAAAATAAATAAATTTATATAACTAAATAAAATTAAATAACTTCCAACAATGAATGACTGTACAGGTGATCGCAGTGGCGTATTTAGAGAAGGCAAAGGGCAATCCCCCCACCTCAAGGATGACTAGGAATGTACCCCTAAAGCTCCCCCCACTGATAAAAATGATGTTTACCACGAAGTTTAAAAATTTAAATAACTTATTTTTATTTATTTGTTTATTTATTTATTTACTAGTTGCAAAGGCCGTTTACGGACGGGCAGCTAGACGGTGGATCTCTTTTTCAGCGGTATAAATTTAAACATTTAATTTCGTTTTCCGCTACTGGATGATTCCCATTTTACTATATTTTCAAAGTAACGCAAAAAGTTGCTGCTAAACTTGTTGTGCCGTGGGGGCAATTAATTTTTTTTTTATAATATAAAAAAAATTTTAATTTGCTTCAGTCGAACGTTTTAATTTCCCTCACTTTTGCTCAAAAACAAATAACTTTCCAGGTTTTTCCAACGAAATTTGTATAAAATTATTCTATTTTCTGTAGGTATTCCAGGAGAGTGGGAATTTTATTATATGAACTGAAGGGTGTTCACCCTCAGACCAACCGGTTTACACTTTTGACTATAATTTTGGCAATTCACTTTCAAAGTAACGTAAATGTTTAAGGCACTTAAATATTTTCCAAGCTTTAATATTCTTTAACCCAAAGGTTTAAATTTCCCTCATTTTTGCTTAAAAATTCAAATTTCCCGGTTTTTCCTGGCGAAACTTGTAAAATTATAAATCCCCTATCTTCTCCAAGTATTCTTAAAGAGTGGACATCCTACGATATGTACTGGAGGGTGTTCCACACCTCCCAGACTCCCCGGTTTACAATTTTAACTTTTGAATAATTTCCAAGTTTTAGTTTTTTCTAGCCGAAGGTTAAACTTCCCTCATTTTTACTTAAAAATTCAAATTTCCCGGTTTAGATTAATATTGAACTAATATTTTTAGTCCTAATCTTAATTTAATGTATTTTTAGGTTGGTAAAAAAATCGACCAACTAATTTTTTTTTCTACAACCAGAAAATGACACTTTGTAGCAAGAGCAGCAGAAGCATGCTGGAATTTTATGAATATAATATGATTACCGGAAAACCTCTCTAGCTCGACACCCTCAAGCTCGACAATTCTGAGAATTTCTGTTGCTGCTGTAGAGATAATTATGAGCTTATGACTCACAAGTTGTGAGCTTATATCGCCACAACTCGGAGTTCAACATGTAGACAGACAGTATGATTACCTACGCTATAATGCTTACATGATAATAGTAAAATAACAACATTCTCAATGCTAAAATAAAGGGTTATTTAAATATGAAAGAGAGATTCTATTCCGAAATTAATAAAAATAAAATATTTACATTCTATTCGTATAGTTTTGTATTTTATAACGCATGTAGTCATAATTTTGCCACTTTCGCTGTGTGAAGTCAAAATGCATCACAAAAGAAGAAATTTTAATGAAACATGAATTTCGCTGTTCATTTGTATATTTGTATTTTTAAATTAAATCATCAAGTTTGCTGGGTAAGTATGTAAGTGCAAATAAATTCTTATCGTAATCAAGAGTAACATGATATTGTGTTTTGCAGATTTCAGTTACATGTTTTGATATTATTTATTTCTACCGTTTCGTCGACAGGAAATGGGACTCGTTTATGTCGAGCTTGAGAGGTACGCGCATGAATAGATTAACGAGATTCTTAAAAAATCTTTAATCCTCCCCAAAAGCATTTTTTAAATACGCGACTGTGTGATCGACAGTTAAGTGTCGGTTGAGTAATTAAACTACAGTGCATACATCACCTATTAGACAAGCAAAACTACAAAAAAAACGCACTTAAATACTAGGTCAGAAACCTTATTAATCCATAATTTTTAAAATTAATTTTCAAAATTAAATTTAAAAAAAAATTAAAAATTAAATACTTTTTACAATATTAAATTTTTAAAATTTTTCCTTTACTTATTTATTTCTTATATTTTCTTCTCTTTTTTTGAATTTTAAAATATTCTATTGTTGAATAATATAGAACTTCTCTAAACCTACTACGTATATAACCCATCATACACTACAATCCGAACACGAAAGAGTCTTGCGTGGTTAGTTTAGTTTCACTGTAATCGAAGTTCAGTTCAGCATAGTTTATCATCGTTTAGTTCTAATTTTCTATGAAAAAATTGCTGCGTTCCGTAAATTATAATTGTAAATTATAATTCAGCATATTCGAACTTCAGGCATACGCATATACCTAGTATCTACGTAGGTAAACGGAAACAGTGTAATATTCCGTCCATGTTTAATAAGTAGACAAGTTCGTAACCAGCCTGAACCTCTCAACGTAGTACTAATAGTCCAACGTTAAAGTTAGCATGGAAAATTTTATTGAAAGTGTAGAAAACAACATTTGCTTATGGAAAATGGACGAAAAGTGTTATAAAAACCTAGACATGAAAGAGAAAGTCTGGGAAATTATCGCAAGAAAACATCGCATGAACAACGGTACGTTACGAGGTTACTACAGATACCTGAGATATACCCATCTACCATTCGCTTAGCGTAAAGCGCGCGAATATTACATAGTCCGCTTTTTATATTTAAAAAAAATTAATTAAATATATTTTTTTCACAGCAAAGGATGCCAAATATCAGTGGAAGAAGTTACGCGATTCATTTCGAGATGCAGTTAGAAGACAAAAAGAAAGCGGAGATGATACAAAAAGGACGTGGATACATCAAAAACAAATGGAATTTTTGTTGCCTTACATGTACAAACGTTCTAGAAAATACTTTAACTTCGATAGTCCGGAAATAGAAAATGAAGGTAAACCCGAACAAATATTTTTAGAAGAAATCGAAGAAGAAGATGAAGAAGAAGAAGAAGACCAACTGCCGTCGTTTTCAGAAGAAAGTGTGCATGATCCGCCAAACAAAAAATTTAAATTTGAATTTGTGCAAGACAATTTTGAATCGGTTATAAAGCCAGATGAAAATAAAGAAAATTATGCGAAACCGATAACTGAAGAAAACGGTAATGAACCACTGAAAGAATTTTTCAATAGTATGTATCTTACTACTTTAAAAATGCCGTTAAGTTTTCAATTGAAAATCAAAAGAACTTTATTCGACGCTGTTCTTGAGGCAGAAGAAATGTTAATTGAATAATGTGATCAGGCTAATGAAGCAAACTAATAATTTGCGTAGCATTTTGTGAAACTGCTATTATGGGTTAATGTTAGAAATTATTCTGTACCTAAGAATTATACAAATTTTTCTTGTTTCATAATAAATTATTGTATATAATTAAATTTAAGAAAATTGTTTAGTTTAAAATAAATAAAAATTTAAATTGGTGATATCAGAAATTTGTAATTTTCAATTTTACAATTTATATATTATTATTTTAATATTTATTGTAGGTATTTATAATTTCGACAAATTCGACGAAAGAAAGAAGCTTAGGGAAATATTTATAAAAACAAATACCACAGAAAGTAAAGAGCGATACAGGAACCAAAGAAGAGAAGTAAAGCGCATATGTAGAAGAGAGAAGAGGAAGTACAATGAAAATACAATAAGAGCTTTGGAAGACAAACTAAAAAATAAAGAAATTAGAAACTTCTACCAAGAGGTGAAAAAGACAAAGACGGGCTACCAGAATAAGGCAACTGCTTATAGAAATAAAGAAGGAGAACTAATGTGCGGAGAATATGAAATTATGAAGGGATGGAGAGATTTCTTCAATGAATTGCTAAATAAGGGATGTAAAAACGATAAAGAAAAGGAAAAAATAGACAAAGAAAACTTGGGGCAGCAGCAAGAAGTATGTCCACCAACCATCGTTGAAATTAAGGAGATAATTAATAATATGAAAAATAATAAAAGCCCTGGTGAAAACGGAATCAGGTCGGAGATGATTAAATATGGAGGAGAAAGGCTTCAGGTAGCATTAGTCGACTTAATACAAAAAGTGTGGGACAAAGAAGAAATGCCAGAAAGTTGGTCAAAAGCCGTTATATGCCCGATATACAAGAAAGGCGACAAAACAAGATACGAGAACTATCGAGGTATTGCTTTGCAGGATGCAGCATATAAAATTTTAGCAACGATATTAAAAGAAAAAATAAATAGCTACGCTGAGAAAATCATCGGTGATTATCAATGTGGTTTTAGGAATAACCGTTGAATAACAGTTGAATTGCTACGAGCATAAGGTTGAACTCCATACAATTTTCATTGATTTTAAACAGGCATATGACACTATAGATAGAGAAAAAATGTATGACGCAATGGAATTTCTGGGGATTCCACGGAAGATAATAAGATTAGTGCAAATGACTCTCAACAAAACAGAAAGCTGCGTAAAAATGGCAAACAAAGTAACTGAATATTTCGAAGTTGAAGATGGTTTGAGGCAGGGTGATCCCTTGTCGGCAATTTTGTTTAACTTGGTGCTGGAAAAAATTATTAGAAAAAGCGGAACAAACATAAAAGGAGCTATATATAATACAAATCATCAGTGCTTGGCTTACGCAGACGATCTAACAGTAATGGCAAAAAGTAGAAAAGAGCTGCAAAAAGTTGTAAGAAATCTCATTGAAGAGGCTCAAAAAATTGGACTCCAGATAAATGAAGAAAAAACTAAATACATGTTTATGAGTGCCAATACGAGACCAGATGATGAGTGCAAAAATATTAAGGTCCGAGTGGGGTACACCCGCGAGTACGTTTTCGAAGAAGTGAAAAGTTTTGTATATTTGGGAATTTTACTAACAAACAACTGCAATAATAGCAAAGAGGTTGATGCAAGAATAGCGAAAGGCAATAAAGTTGCGGGAAGCCTGAGGACAATAATAAACAATAAGGAAGTGTCGCAAAAAACAAAGGTCCGAGTATACAAAACAGTGATAAGACCTGCAGTGTTGTATGGATGTGAAACGTGGACCTTGAATAAGGCAGATAGCGAGAAGATAGATCGATGGGAGCGGAAAATACTACGGCAAATATATGGCGGGTGTCAAATAGATGGCGAATGGCGACGATTGACAAATGAGGAGGTGATGAGTAGGTACAGAGAAGCGGAAATTTCCAAAATAATCAAGTCTCAAAGAATAAGATGGTTGGGCCACGTAGAAAGACTGCCGAAAGAAAGAACAACTCGGAAAATGTTACGACAAAGTGCGATAGGCAGCAGAAGAAGGGGAAAGCCAAGAAGAGGATGGTTGGATGCGGTGGAAAATGACCTGAGGGTGATGGGAGTGGACAATTGGAGAAACCTTGCAAAAGATAGGAAGAAATGGAAGAAGATAATTCAAGCCATGGGCCTTCTAGGCCTGTAAAGAGCTTATACATTATTTATTATTTATAATTTTATTGAATTTTTTTTAACTAATTAATTTTTGTTCATTTTTATATCTTCCCGAAAGGTGGATATCGGGGTTCGAAAAATTGTTAAAAATGAATTAAACATATTTTTTGGAAATATATTTACAATTTATTATAAAAAATAATCCATAATTTTCATCAATTTTAGACATTAATTTTCTAGAAATTTTTGTAGATATTTTTTTTAAATTTATTATTTGCTTTGCTTTTTTAAATATTTTTAATTTTTCTGGTTTTCCCGCTAACTATAATTGAGTTTCATCAGCTAGGTGGGGAAATCGGGTGTTCTGCCGCCAAAATGGCCGCAAGAGCGGTCGGAGACTGATTTTGTTCCTTCAAATTTGATTTGTTTTGCGATTTTGTTTGAAAGTTTTGATTTTGAGTTTATACTTTGCGAATATAAATACTGGAAAATTTATTTAAACCTAAATTTTAATTTTACAATTAGGATTACATTAGAATTAATTAATTTTGATTTGGATTTGTCCAAATTTTTGAATATCAAGAGTTTAACGGCTTACTACAGTGCAAAATTTTGGATTCAAAAGTTTGGAGTAATTTCTTAAAAAAAAGCAAAGAAGCTAAAAAGTAGTTGGAAAACTGAAAAATTTTGAAGATTTTGGTTAGGGCTGACAATCAAGTGACAGACCCCTAGAGACCCCATGTGCGAGACTCCGCAACGCGGGGGTCCCAAAGCTATATGGGTTTCACTGAAGAGTGAAAGATTTTCAAAACTGATATTTTGCGGCGGGCAAAAATTTGATTGCTTGATATATATTTTTCAATCCGATGTAAACATCAGCCATCGAATCTAAATGCTGTAACTCTTCTTTAGCAGTAGTTGTTCGGAATCGATGATAAACAGTTCGTGCTAACTCAATTTTAGGTTTATAAAATGATAACTATATAATATTTTATATAATATGATGTATGTATATTTTTGAAAAAATAATTTTTATTTATATACTTAGTAAATTTTTAGTTTTGCTGCGAATGAGTTGTCCTAGATCCAACTAACGGTAGAATCCAGACATTTTTGTCAGAAATGGCCGAACGAGTACGCAGACTTATATGTAAGTCTATAATTTTTAATTGAATTTTAAAAATTTTTGAGATAAGATTAATTTTTGATGAGAAGTAGAATGATTATATGTAAGATATTCAGTATTTGGAGTAATTAATAATTAATTCGGCTACTAAGCAGAGAATCGTGGTTCGAACCCGAGTAGAGCAAGAACTTTATTCTAACCGTCCTCCCTCGGCGGGGAATGGCAAACCACCGAAGTAATCTGCCTTGAAAACCCTTCATATATTGAAGTAGCTAGCTAGCCAAAACCCACTCAGGGTTGTAGCGCTGATTGGAATTGGAATAATTAATTAAATAATTAAATTAAAAAAACGGAGCTATATAATAATTCAAAAGATTATAGCAGAAGAAAATAATAGGTGAATTCCACATTAAAAATTTAATTGATTTATACTGGAAGTTCGAAAATTTTAAAATTAATAATTCAATGAAACGAAAAATATATTTGATACAGTGACAGATGGGCAAGTTATCTTTTTGTTGTTTTTTGTGTTTTTTTTTCAAAATTTGACAGTTGCTGAAGTAGCTCGTGAACCGCCTCCAAGGGTTAGGAAAATCTGATAAAGTGATAACTTTGCCCCAAAGTGCAAAACCATTACATTGACCGACACAAAACACCTCCATTGATAACTAAATCAAAACATTGGTTTTTCAGTAAGTACAGCTTAAGAATTTTGATTTTAAAATCTTACATCCAGTGGTGTAACAAGCAGGTGAGGGACCTGTGTGCGAATAATTATGAATTTCGAATGAATGGCAAATGATACAATTTTATGTGTAGGACTCGGAATTCCAAGCAATTCCAATGATTTCCAAAGAATTCCTTTCAAACAAGGGCGGATATAGAGACCCCCCTTATTTAATTTTATTAAAATTTGAAAACTATACCTTAATTCTTATTAAAAAAATATATAGATGAGTTTTCTATTTTTCAATTTTCTGAGATTTCCTTGATTTTCTAAAATATCCTAGAATTTTCTGTAATTCCCCACTTCACAAGATTTCCTAAGATCCTGAAAATTTTAAATTTTTCTGAGATTTTTTTGGATTTCTTCAAATTTCCCGCTCGTTTTTTACTAAACGGAAAAATGATGGAGAAATTGTCATATGCTAATTTTGTGGATTTTTCGAGATACCTTAAGGTATCTTAGAATTTTCCATTTTCTAGAATTTCCTAAGATTTTCTAGAGTTTTTTACATTTCTCTCGATTTTCTATTTACTAAATTTTTTTAGTTTCTTGAGATTTTCTTGAAATTCTCTATATTTCTGCAAATTTTCTAAGAAACTGTTTCTTGAGATGTCCTGGAATTTTCCAGAATTTCTTCAAATTTCCCTTCACTAGTACACACAATTTTTCCGACGATTTCCCCTTAGTTTTGTACTAACTGGAAAACCGAAGGGAAAATCGTCATATATACAAAAGTGAAAAGAAATTCAAGAAAATTTTAGGATATATTAGGAAATTCTATGAAATCTTAGTAAAACTTAAGAATGCTATTTTCTTCCCAAGGAAATCTTGGGAAATTTAGGAAATCTTTAGAATACCGTAGATTAATTCTTTTATTTCTTTTTTCAATTTTCTGAGATTTTCTTGGCTATTCTAAGATTTTCTACAATATTCTAAATTCCCCTTTTCTAAGATTGCATATAGTAAAGGCAGGTACAACAGGATTTTAACCCCTCCCTATGGGCCATTCGAAAGACAAGAAAATTTAGTACATTTTGTTCAAATTTTAAAAATATACCTATATTCTTATCAAAGTACATAATATATTTATTCCCCCATCCATGAACTTTGCCCAGATCCGCCCTTGGTTTTAGATTTAAAAGCTGTATTAGACTACAAGAACTTTATAATTTTGAGATTTATAAAATTGTCTATCACTGGTGCGCGTGAATGGATTAACTTCTTTGGAAAACCTGGAAAAGTCATGGGAAATTTAAGATTTCCCTAATTTTATCAGGGAATTTCTCATTTTTAGTGCCATGTCAAGGAAATTAAATTTTCAGTGGAGGAAAACAATTTAATTTAAAAATAAAAAAAAAGAAATTTGTTTTTAAATTTTAAAATTAAGTTTTTTAAATTAAAATTACTGATCTAAATTTAATTTTAAAATTAACAGTACAACTGGGGGCCCTTTTAGCCGGGGGCCCGCGTGCGTCGCACCCATCGCACCCTGGTAGTTCCGCCCCTGGTTACATCTAGCCGGCTGTTACTAAATATAGTGAATTTACTCAATAAATATTAATTAATAGTTAATTTTAAGTTTTATGTGCTTTGCCTATATTTCACGCTCTCCAGGCTATTTATTTAAGAAATTGATTTTCTTTGAAACAGGAGCTGGAACAGTAAATATTATAAATTTTTAATAAAGAATACAATCGAAATTAATAATTAAAATTTCTAGAAAGGCTTAATAATGTAGAGCAAAATTTAATTTGTTTGTAGTAACTAATCAAATTGGATAAATGTACAAAATTTAATGTATTTTGTTCAGTTTTCATGTTATTATATTTTTAATAAAAATTACCTTTTTCCAAGTTATTTTGCAATATCCATTATGCAGCAGCGCATAGTCCATATAATATGTGAACTTGAAGCAATATTGGTTTAGCCGAAACTTTAATATTAATTTTGTGAAGATTAAAAATTGTAAACACAAATTCCAATTTACAAAAGTAAATGTTAATTAATTTATTTCAATAAATTTACAAGCTCTTATTGTAATAATTACACGTAAACATTATACCTTAACATGCAATTTAAATAATTATAGTTTTCTCATAACTTCAAATTACACGCAACTTAATCAACCGCTGAGTACACTCGTGTTAGAAATTACAAAGAAATCAGAATATGGCAATTGTAATAAAATAAAAAGGTTTGTTTGTGTTGAGCTTTGGTGGTTGAATATTTGCTGTATTAATATCCAGCCAATTCTGCAAAGGTTGAATCCATTTCATCGGCCAAAGACTTGTACCTGTCTTTGTTGATGCCAAGTTCATCTAAAAACAGTTTGAATTAATTACCGAATTTTAAAAATATTATTAACATCAACAAAAATTTACAGCCGTTAATTTGGAAGCACATATTTAAAACTTTGATTAGCACGAAAATTAATATTCCATGGGTACAAAAATTACCATACCTTAATTATTGCAAAATTTAGCAAGAAGCCGAAGCCAACTAAAAGTGAAAATTATTATAAAATTAAATATTAATAAGCAATTAAAAAGTTCTATAATAAAAAATCGAAAAAATTATAATTAATGAAGTAAAAGATGTTGCCTAAATACTCCACACACTAATGGTTTTAATTCTAAAAATAAGTATAAATCTACAGTTACGATTATTTGTAATTTTTATAGGCAGTAACAAATTAGTGCAGCGTAAAATTATTTATTAGCAGTAAGCGAAGCCATCTCGACAAACGTTTTGTCAATTTCATTCAAAACTCCTTGATATTTAGATTTTTCGCGAAGCACAAAGTCTGCAAGAAAAGCAAATTAAAGCAATAATAGATTGGTTCTGCAAGAAGCCCAAAGAAACGATCTGAAGTACCTTCAATCCTATCAACTTCTTTCTGTAATTTCTTAACAGTTTTCTCGGCATATTCAGCGCGAGCTTCAGCTTCCTTCAGTTTCACGGTCAAGGATTTGAGTTGTTTCTTGAATTCTTCAACTCTTTGGTTGGCTTTTTCTTCAGATACTTCAAGAGATTTCAAGGAGTTTCCGACAACCTAAACGAATTCGATTAAAACTGTTTTGCTTTCTGGGAAGTCTACGCTCATACCTTCAATTCTTCTTCAAGTTCCATGATCTTGGCGTCTCCACCTTTCACACGATCTTCAGCTACTTCAAGTTCGTCTTCAACGAAGGCTAACTTACGAGATACTTCATCAGATTTGTTATCAGCATCTTCGGCGAGCATGCGAGCTTCTTTCAATTGAGCCGTAAGTTGATCCATGCGTTCTTCATCTTGAAGAGAACGATTTTCCAATACTTTGCACATACTAAAATTTGCAATAAAGAAGTTTTAAATTTATGCTATGATTCAATTATGTACCGTGAGCTTTCGTCAGCAGCTTGGGATGCTTCGGCAAGTTTGCTGGAAGCGGTTCCAAGACGTTCTTCGGAACGTTCCAAATCTTCTTCAATAAGTTGGACTTTACGATTCAAAGCGGCCATTTCGGATTCAGTCTAAAAATAGGCAAAAGTCTTAATTTTTACTCTTTTCGTCGATGAAAAGCCTTACATTGTTCAATTTCTTTTCTTTATCGTCTAAGTCTCTGTTAGCTGTTTCCAAATTGCTTTTGGTGAGTTCGAAATCAGCTTCAACTTGGGTCAATTTCTTGGTGTAATCGTATACTTCTTCTTTGATCTGCAAGGTTTCAAAATTAGCGTTTTTGGGACTTTTCAAGGGTCGATGAATACCTTATCGGCACGCATATTCGCATCCTTGGCCTGCCCTTCCATCGCATCAGCTTTGTCCTGTGCATTATCCTTCTCAAGCTTCATAGCTTGCATTTTCTTTTTGATCGCGTCCATGCTGACGGTTTTGTTTGGACTGGCTCAGAGGAAAACGAAAATATGCCTGAAAATTACAAAAAAAATTGTAACAGCTTAATTTTAAATTAACTTTTTTTTTGTGATTAAATGAGATGATCCAGATGCCAATCCAGACTTTACATTATTGCATAAAAATTACCAGAACGAAAATTTTCCTCTATTAGATGAAATCTTAAAATATTCATTGAATACGAAAACAGTAGACTGAGTTTTTCAATTTATTCAAAAATATGCTTTTTAGGTGAAAATGATATTTTAAAATTGATTTTTTTAAATATAGAGACGGGAATAGCAGATACGATATATTTACTTTATAGGAATTACTTTTTTAATTAAAGCAGCAAAATTTATTACCCGCACGTTTCAGTTTTAATATAATATTTATGTAACATATTTTCTTTAATACTCATATTAAACGTTGATTACATGATGATATATTTCAATCCTGAAACGACAAAAATAAAAATTCAGGTTTCTCGTCGTTAAGAAAACAAATTTTACTTAAGATAGCCTAATTAAATTATCCCTTGGTTGCAGAAAAAAATTTTTTTCAATTATAAAATAATTTATATTAAAAAAGTTTGGATTTGTGGCTGAATGTAAAATTCGTGTAATCAAAAAAATAAATTTTGTTGCTAATAAATCGAAAAAATAATTAAATTGGATAATTAAGAAGTGAATGAGTTACGTAAATAGTTTCTAGATTATTTACGTCAGAATTCGATGTCCGAAAATAAATTGTGAAAAATGTTGAAATATCGAATATGGAAACTGATGAAGTCGGTGTGCAAGAGTAGTAGCGCATGAAAGAAAATAATGGTTATTTAAGGTTTGCTATAAAAGTAAGACAGACGATAATATTCGATGCCCAGCAAGAGAACCAAAATAGCCCGCTCCTAGTTTAGCCCGATACAGCATTCCGGAGTTTGTTGCAGATAAATTCAACAACGAGAACAACTTACTTAAAAAACTATGCAAATGTGAAGGTGGATCACGAAAATAACCGACCCACTTACAAAAAAGACGTTACATCCAATATATTATTTTTAATTTTTTTTTTTTTTTCTAAACGTGTTTATAACAAAAATTTAAACGACGACGCCGACGATGCTTTTTGCATTTTTTTTTTAATTTTTCAAAAATGCAAACTATCAAACCCAAACAGCTATCAAAAATTTTCACTTGGTTAATTATAACGACCCGGTCTGATGAGTTCGATTAAAGGCTCAAAAATTTGCAAATAAGTGGATAATGAACACAATAAACACAAATCATAATTACAATTAATTAATTAGTATCAGCATAAAATTGACCACAATAGCAATTGTTAATTATTAAATAGCGATGTGTAACACGCACCTACCTGTGCCTGAAGGCGATCAGATGCTATCCTAAGAACGATATGCGCCGCGACGCCAGCATCGACTTCCACTTCTCTTCTTAATTCATCGTACTCCCCTAACTCCCACCACTTACAATTTGCTGAATTAACAAATTAAGCGATTCCCAAAATGTTTCGATTACCAAATTATTATTCGAACGTAATTAAGTCTGATTTGATTATTAAATCGGAGCGTAGCGAAGGAGTCTCTCCAGTTTTTTTTCACATTTAATCTCTTCCGCCTTGAAAAATGCCAAAGAGAAGATCGGAATGGCAAAAATAAATAAAATGAGTATAAATGTGCATCACTTAACATGGAATCACTTGTTTCAGTTAAGCTACAGGATTAGATTCGCCTCTTCCGTTTAAATTGAAAATTCCCAGCAATGAAGGATATCAATTCGTTATTGAGCCGCAACTTACGATGATAACTGGAAATAATTTTTGTAATTGTGAGAAATTCAATTACCCATAGTTTATAAATAAATTATCTGTTTTCATTCACACAACATTAAAATGACAACATTAATTAGGAATTTAAAAAAATTGTTTTGTTTTATGATCTGGATTGTACCGTAAGCTTAGCAGATGTCGGCATATACAGGGTTTGTCCGAAAAGTAATGTCGGTGATTTTACTGTCAAATCTCCGCTTGGGGCGGTGGGGATCGGTGGAGGGAGGAGTCAGTTTACGCACGCGCGGTCGCTCAGTTGTCTCCGATCATCTTAAGAGTAAGGATGACGCCTTCGATGCCTGAAAATCTCACTGGAAGCGATGGAAACCTATTTTGAAACCTTATCGTCTTCTAATCCAGGCCTGTTCTAATCGATTCACTGACAATATTTTTCAGTAAATAATAGATATCAACGTAATATAATATAACCGAAACATCTGTATCAAAGGTAACTACATAATTATTATGCTGTTAAAACCGCTTTTATTAAAATTTACTTTTGTAAAATAAAATAAAAATAATTTTCTATTTCATCATCTTTACTATCTGATTAAAAAAAAATCTGCAAAAGCTATTACATTAGGCGCCGTCCCTTAAAAACCGCCTGCGGTGTTTCTGAACGAATGAAAGGAACAATCTTTCTTTTGAAAACTAAAAATGTTTGATCTACTGTTAGATTTCCTTCTGTTGTTCTGAAAATATGTAATTATTCTGGTTTCTTACTGGATGTGCATACACGTGCTGATCAATATTGCAGTAGGTACAATCAGTTCTACATTTTCTCAAGCACACACACACTTAATAATAATTATTTAAGTGTTTCTATGGCTATAAATTAATAATTCTATTTATAGATATGTGAATTTTATTACAAAATCTAAAACAAATGTCAGCGTCTTTTTATGTAAAATTATACCGGGTGCTGAATGAGTTAGCCGAACATAGGAAATTAACATGTAAAAACTTATTTATACAAATTCCTGCTTCTCTAATTATTTTAGAGAAAAAATGAAAGACAAAAAATTTATGCATAAATATAAACTACAAATGATAACACCATTAGAATTCATCTAGCTTTTACTTAAAAGGTTAAAAAATGCTCTCAAAATTGTTAAAATTTTCATTTATCGCACTGGCCATGTAATAAATTCAATTTATAATTTCTATTTTCAAAAATTATTGCCAAGGAAACTTGCATGGCCAGTCTGATAAATGAAACTTTTAACAATTTCAAAAGCATTTTTTTACTTTTTAAGTGAAAGTTAAATGAAATCTAATGCTGTTATCATTCGAAGTTTATATTTCTGTATTATTTTTGTGTCTTTCATTTTTTCTCTAAAATAATTAGGGAAGCAGGAATTTGCATAAATAAGTTTTTACATGTTAATTTCCTATGTTCGGCTAACTCATTCAGCACCCGATATATTTAGTATAAAACATTGAAAATGGTATCTTTTCTTCAAAAAAAAATTTGTTTTGACTTTTAATTTTATGAAAAGAAATTTAAAAATGTAACAGAAATGCAATACAATGAAATTACTATAATTATTAATTACTGCACTATTAAAACAAGTAACAATAGCAATTAGAAACAAAACGTTACCAATTAGAATGAAACAAAATTGAACAAGACTTTCAAACGTACAGATGACTAACACCACAATAGTTTTTATAATCAACGGCAGCTTATATTTCGCTATAATAAGAAGACGACGTTAATCCGACGACTTTTTGACGTTGAATTAACGTTTATATTTTGAAATTTTAATCCACAATCAAGTCTATATAATTGCTAAAGTACTGGAAGGTATTGCATACCCCCCAGACCTCCGGGGCGTACTTCGGCAACTCATTAATGAATTTTTCCGGAAATCGTCATCGAAACAACATTTCCCTGCTTATGCACACGCAGGGAAATCGAATTTCCCTGACTAAGTACTCTGGTAATAATAATTAGTAAATTGACAAATTTGATATTTGCTCATTTTAAAAATGTTGTTCATTGCTGTTTTAAAATTTCATCTTTTTTCAATTTTCAGAAAAATTCAATAGGTACTGAGCATGTCAGGAAAATGTCTTTCTCACTTTACTCGGAGCACTAAAATTCTCAGCACAAAGTGCCTCGTATTTCAACATTTTTCCTCGTCAGTAATTTGTAATTTTCTTGACTGTTATTCTGAAAAAAGTGCAAGAAAACCTGTTAGTTTCACTATTTCAGTAATTTGTCGTTTGATGTGGATGTGGACGTGAAAAATAAGTAGTTTTTCATCTTCTTATTTTTTTTAACAAGTGAATGACTCTAGTAATTCGATGTCTTCCGCAAATGATTTGAAAATAGTTGCAGCTTCGTATTTTAATGGGCGGAGTCGGTCACAGTTGCTTTCTAGAAGTGAAACAGTTAACATCATATCATTAATTTATTTTTAAATTGGAATTAGTTAATTTTGGCTGAATTTAACTTAAAAACAGATTTTTGCTATTCTAAACTTACGCCTTGGACTATTGACGGCTCACTAAGAAGTGACGTCACAAATATCTATGTAAAAAAAAGGTTGTATATCCAAATTTGAAGTTTTCGTCTTCTGTCAACGATTATTAATTAAACAAACAAAAATTCATTTTAATTAACTAGTAATTTATTCTGAAGGATCTTCTTTTTTTTCAGTGTAGATATATAAATTAGAATATCAAAATTTTTTTTTAAATTTAAATATTTTTGTAAAGCTACTGTAAGCGTCGTATAAAATATGGGCTGATACAAAGGGGGTTACCGGGGGATCAACGTAATGGGGGGTTAATCCCCGCCATAACTTTTGTTAAAATTTGTAAAAATATCCCTAAATTCTTATCAAAATATAATATTTATTCACTCAACTCCCAAAGCTTCAAATTAATTCCTCTACGGGTATAAACTTTGTCTGGATCAGCCTTTGGTATAAACCACATTTTTATTAGATAAAAAATAATAATTTGAAAAAATTAAGCAAAGGTTAAGGCGGTATTCTAGTGTAGAAAATTTAAAAATAATTATTTTTTCAAGTACAGATTCTTAAGAGACGAAAACCGCATAAGCGAACACCACCACGCGGAAAAATATTAAATTAATCTAATACATATAATATAGTTGGTATAGAAAGTTTTGTTTATAAACCAAACGTTTATTCGGTATTCTGGCGTCTGTCTGAAAAGGAAATTAATTTTTCGTATTTTTTTGAAATAGTAATAATAATAATAATTTATGAATTTCCAAGATATGGATCAGAAGAGCAACATAATATGTATACTGAAAGTGTACACAAAATGGGAAGTTATTCGATCAATTAAAACTTGATATATTATGTCAACCACTTTGAAAAATATAGTTTTGAAAAAAAATCGTTTTTTGACTAATAATGAAATTTTAAAAAATTGCCTTTTTCAAATTTATAGACTAGAATACCACCTTAAAATTGCGCTTTGGCTCGGTGATTGCATCCAGTCGTTTTATATTGCTTCCTGTAGATAAACAATTACTTTAATTTGGAAACTCCAAGAAGGATCTTAACTTAAAAGAAAAGGAAAAAAAGAATAGGCAGTAAAAAAATAATTTGTTTATTTTCTCCTTTCCTTCTGGCCGTAGCATCGAAATGATTGACTTTTTAGTATAAATGTACTCTTGACTTTTTGAAGAACGTGAAATTATCTGTATAATAGATTCTAATACTTTATTGCCTAGAATTAACGGTTTTAGAGTTATGAATTATATTCAGTAAAAAAATGTTGACAAATTATGAATTTTACTATGCTAGCAATGTAAATTGGACATTTTGAAGTCTATTTTTGATTTTACAGCAAAAGTTTTTAGATATTTTGTGTTGAAAATTTCATTGCCTTCAATTATGTTTTCTATAATTTTTCTATTTTTCCGTACCGTTTCCGAGATATTAGCTGACAAAATTTTTTGTGTTTTACAGAGTTTTGTTTAAATCGCTATTGGTCGATTTACAGAGCGACAAAATAGAAAAATGTATATAAACAAAATTGAAGTCAATGAAATTTTCAACAAAAAATGTTTAAAATATTTTGTCGTAAAATCGATCTTTATTTGACAAAAAGAGGCTTCAAAATGTACAATTTACATTGGTAACATAGGAGTAGCCCAATTCTTTTGAGAGTAACTGTATATATTTCTTTGAAACTGTATCTTATAAACAAATTGTTTTACATAAAAATTTACACCCTTTCCAAATAACAAATTATTATATAAGTATTATAATATATTTTGAAAAATTAATACAAATAAAAAATATAAAAATTAAATTTAAAAAAAATTTAATTTTTTTAAGATTAAACGTTTAATTTGAATTTATAATTTTGTAAATTTATTAAAATATATTTAAGAGTGCCATTAAAATTATCAAAAAAAAATTTTGGACTTTCTTTACTTATCTTAATCCATAACTTGAAAACCATTCATTTCAGACAATAGAAGCTTAGAAACTAATTTTTAGATAATTTCACACTTTTTAAAAAATTACTTCGGCATTTGTTCTAAAAAATGTATAGATTTGGAGCTATGGCCATTTGAAGATAAAAATCACAAATTTATAGTTTGTTTTAATCTGTTTAATTTCGCTTCGGCCTGTAAACCATAAACTACCGTTTTTGATTCATTGATACAAATAACTATTATTAAACTAACTAAATAGTCGACAATAATTATTATTGAATATTGTTTGCAGAGAAAATCAAACCGATTTTCGATTATTAAATATTACATAGAGGAATATGGGATTAATATAATAATTTTTCGAGCAATGCCAACAACAGACGGATTATGAACAAACGGAACCGGCTGCTTATTAATAAATGATTTCAAAAGCGAAAGTATTATTTTATCGACATTGAACTAAAGAAAACTTTATGAGAAAATCTGACCTACTAACCAATATGTAATGAGTAAGTGATTCTGTTTACACCAACGCAAATGCTTATCATTTTTCGAATTTAATTTTTTGCATCGAATTGATTTTCTTCATATTTTGACATTATTTATATTGATGGTCAAAATTGTGGAAATTTACAATTTGGAGTCCAAATCTTCGGCCCATCAGTTTTGGGCTGCAATACAAATCAAGTTGTGCTAAATGTGCTATATAAGGAATAAATCATTTTGCATTAAGCAAGGTGAAATGAATATCATGGCAAGAAAGATCGAAACTGATTAGAAGGTAATATTGGAATTAGTTTTAATTATCGCAGCTAATTCCAAATTTGTAGTTGGTATTTTTTAATGATATATGGGCTTAAGTTCTTATCGGAAGGTTATTATTGGGTTTAGTTAAAAAAAATGAAAATTGTTTTCTTTCTGCTCCTCTTTAATACAAAAGTTCTATCAAAAAAAAAAAGTTGAACATCGAAGAGGATGAAATAGAAAAAGATGTTATAGAAAATAAAAATACTAGATATTTTGAGTTTTAATAAAGTGGGGAATAGTTTTGTATTAGGATGAAATGTTGGTTTATTTTGACCGGCATACATCCCTGTTCCTTCATCCAAGTAGCTGTCAGGAATATGAGGTAGGATTATTTAAAACAGTTAGTCGGTTTAATATTCCGACATGCAAAAAGTGGAATGAATGTAAAGTTGTCATAACAAGTGGTACATAATTGTCATAATGAGATTGCAAACTGCATTCTTATAATTCAATGTCAGCAGTGTTGAAATGTTTAGACAAGACAATGAAATGCTAGTATCGCATAGGTAGTAGATGTAAATTAGCCACCTGATTAAACGAGGGCTTACCGAATGCTGCTCTAGTTTCGTAATTCTAGCATGAACTTTAAACATTTTGGGTACCATTGGTGAAGAGGCCTCGTTTCTGGAATTAGCAGGACTATTTTCAGAGGGGCGAACTCTTGGTGGGGTCGATCCCGGTAAGGAGTGTTGTGCGTAAGCTGATAGCGCATCTAGCACTCAGTCGCCCCAAGACCTGTGTGTCTGTAGTCGTGTTCGTGGTGAGTAATCTTTCGTTTATTAATTAATATTTACAATATTGTTCAGTGGTATGTGCAAGCAATTTTTTAATTTTCGAAATTTTAACCTATAATAATTTTCGGTTCATTATTTTTTTACGCCCGGTATCATCAAATTTTAAGTGAATCTTAATTGCTCTATAATTTACAAGAAATTAATAAATCTGGTTTTGTGATGTCGATTAACCGAATTTACTTTTAAATATTATTTTAATTATTAAAAATAGCAGTGTTGGAATTTTTCCAAATATAATTAAGTTTTGAATTCTTGTATTTATACACACGGTCCCATGTATTTTTAGATTTACTCTTGCAAAATTTTTATGCTATTGAGTAATAATAGTATTATAGCAGATCCACTACAAAAAAAAAGAAATATATGATATCGAAATACGATCTTTATTTTTTAATTTAGTTTGCCTTCTACAGTTACACATTCACATCAATTTGCATTCATTGGGAAGGAAATATTATTTATTTGGGCAAAGAAAAAAATATATACCCGAAGGATTGTAGATATGCACTGGCCGACGAATTTAGGTTCACATAATTGAATTTTTAAAATTGATTTTGAATTTGTCGGTGTAGGCTGGGTGGGGGAAAAGGGAGCGATAATGATCCGTATCCAAAATTAAGAGTTTTTGGGCATTTGGCTTCCTAATCTTGACCTAAGAAGTTTATAAACCTTTCAGGTACCATATTTTGACTTGGTTTAATTTTAGCACAAATACCAACCAAAAACTAGATCACCTCGTCATCCATAACAGAAGCCGTCTCGTCTCATTTTACTTGGAGGTTTTAATTTTAAGGTTAACCACCCTACTACCATCGGGTTGGGGAATAATACCTGGGGACACCAATTTTGGTTCAACAAATTTTTTTTCTTGTTTATTGGCAATTGCTCCACGATAAAAAATTCTTTATTATTATAATATTATTACAATTTTATTTCGTGTTCCTTTTTGAATTAAAATTACCTGATTTAAATAATTTCGATTTCGAACGTAGACAGAATAAAAATTTTGTTATATTCCAATATCAAAATGTCCTAATGACTGATTGCCTAACAGTTTTCTTTATATTGTTAATAATAATAAATGATATTATTTAAAATGAAATCCAGTTATGTAAATAAGATAATGTGCATATTGAAATTTAATTGTTGATGTAGTTCATGGCCACTTCAATTAATTGCACTACCTCTAATTTGGTATTATATCCAAATTTCACTCAATAATAGAAAAAGAATAAGTTTTAGTTTAAAAATTCAAAGCATGTATTTTCTTCTCTTGTAAATTCAGAAAGAAGTTCCACTTACGTTAGTATATGGGTTTTCGTTCTAATTGAGTTAAGAAGAAAAGTATTTAAGTTATTTCTGAATATATCTCTTTTATCAATTTGATAGATATATTCAACTTGAAAATACATTTTTTTCCTTGCAATGAAAAGAAGTGAAAAATAATTCGTTGATGTGAAAGAACATTAAGACTGAAACATACTACTCTATATTATCTTTTACGTGTGCATCATATAAACTGGATACCAAACAAGTGATTTTTACAATTTCGTGTCATTGTCATTGTTTTTTATCAATATTGGTGATTCTTTTGTGGTGCGTCAGACGTGCCTAGCAAGTCAATTTTCACGCCAGTGAAAAACACACCTAGTTCTATTTTAAAAACATGATTTTATTTTAAATTGGTTGTGTATTTATTTATCTACTTTTAAGGTTACTCGTGTATGTTTTAACTTATATGCACAGACTACCAGCTACTTGTATTCATAATTCATAAAAAGTTTACTTTTTCTGGTTAATTAAATAAACAATCAACATTCTTTAATTGCACCAATTAAAACTGTTTACAAAGTATTTCATTGCCGATTCCCAAACCATAGCGCCGCAGGTGAGTTTTTCACCTTTTATTGGGCTAAAGCCTTTGAAATTATTACCATTGCTTAAAACTGGAACAAATAACTTTAGTCATTTTAACAGAATCTTTAACGTTGAGTCATTATGCATTACCCAGATTGCATATTTTTTGTCAAGACAAAAAAGCAGGAAGTTGAAGTTATATTAGCTGTATGGCTTATTCAAGTTGTCAGGTCGCATCTCTTGCCACATAAGATAATAAAAAGTATCTGTCAAACATAGTTACAATAACTGTAATATGTGAATTTCAGAGTAGCGGAGTACAAATTAATAAAAATACTTTTTTATATTTTATATAATACATTTTTTAAGAATAATTCATATTTTTCCAAGAATAAATTTTTTTAAATTAATTTTGCTTTTTACATTTTTTATTACATAAAAATAAAATAATCCGGGGGGTCTGGGGGGTATTCCATACCCCCCAGTGTATTCTTTGCTTTTATTCTCGCGCCAAAACTAAAGAATTATTCAGTTATCAATATATTAAGATTATAACCGAAAAGTTTAGAAATCATTTCTCCGGTCGACGAGCGGACAACCACCTCAATCCCCGACTATAAGATCAGAGTGGCTTGATGCCGCCATTTTTTTAAGCATTATATTCTCTAATGTCGGTGTTGAGATCTATAAAAAGAATTACGGAGAAACGTTGAATCACTTCCGAACTGGAGGGTCTGAAGTTCCAGCTTCAAAAGAATCCGCCGAGTGTTCAGCAGTAGACAGGAAAGGCTGAAAAAGTAATAATACCAAATATCTGACAACGTAAGTTGTCTACACTGATTAAAATTTTTCTGAAAGATCTGACACTGCTACTGGAATCGCCTAAGACTCAACACAAGCGGTTTACGCGTTGGAGAAGCAAAAACGATACTACCAAACTGATATTAATTTATAAAGAAAAGTATATGGTTCCAAGAGAGCCAAAGCCAAAACAGTTACCATCCCAACAAAAAATTATTTTTTGACAACAGGTCAAAGCTCTTAAAAGCTTCCTAGCATTGGCTCCACGGTAAAAACTTTTTTTTTAACCCTCCGGTGCTAACATATTTTTTTATAACACGTCGGTCTGTGAGACCGATTCTAGTTTTTAATTTTTTTACGCAGTGTTCATGTTTTTTTTACAAGAAATGGAATAATATCAAATGTTTTGGTATTTTTCTTTATAATAATGTTAATTCTAGTAGGAAAAAGTAATTTGTTTTATAAAATTTAATTGCTCTAAAAACACTAAAAATTACATTTACAGTTAAAAATAGAAGTCGTCGGTCTGTGAGACCGATTGTTAGTACTGGAGGGTTAATAAAAAATTAATTAGGTTTAATTGGAATTAAATATTTTTGATCAAACAAAAATTTGTTTTTGCAGTTTTTTTTGTTAATTACAATAATTTATTATTTTTATTTGTAATTAGTAGTTGATTGAAACAAATTTTTATTTGATTAAAAATATTTAATCTAAATTAAACAAAAAGTTTTTTCTTAGTTTGCATTGGTCTTGAATTTTGCATTGAGCGGCACTGAGGGGAAAAATTTTTGTACACTAAAATTTTTTAAAGATTTTCATGGAAATCTTTCTGGATTGCTTTAAGATTTCGTTTCGAGAAAGTAAAAAAGCTCTGCTGGTTATAGTATTTGTTGTAGTTGAATTTACTAGGATTTTCTTATTTACTAGGTTTTTTACATTTTCTTGGATTCACAATTTCCTAACAGTTTCTAGAATTACCTAAGATTTCCTGGGATTTCCTAAGATTTACGAGATTTCTTCGGATTTCCTGTTTACTACTATTTTCTCGAATTTCCTACAGTTTTTTTAGTTTTCTAAGATATCTTCGATTTCCTAAGAGTTTCTGCAATTTCTTAAAATTTCGTAGAATTTCCTAAGATTTATTTGGATTTTCGCATTTTTACATTTATTTATATTTTCTATTTCCCAAGATTTCCTAGACTTCCTACATTTACCTGAGACTTTCTAGATTTACCTAAGATTTTCTAGATTTCCTAAGATTTTCTTGCATTTACTAAACTTTCTTCAGATTTTACAAGATTTTCTAAAATTTTTTTGAGTTTACTGAGGATTTTCTACATTTCCTCAAAATTCTACGAAATTCTCGAATTTTCTAAAATAAATTTGGATTTCTATAAGATTTTTTTGGATTTTCTAAGACATTTTTGGATTTCTTTAAATTACTCTTCACTTCTACAATACATTTCCTCCGAAATTTCTTCTTGGGCAGCACTTTTGAATTCATTTTGTGCGATCAACAGATTTTTTTCCCAAGATTTCTAAAATTTCCCAAATTTCTTTGGATTTTCTCAGATTTTCCTTTATTTTTACACCAGATTTTTTTTAGCGATTCTCCACTTGGGCGGTACTCTCGAGTTAATTTTTTGATGTGAACACTGAATTGACTTTTCACAACTCTAGTTTACACTATATTCTATAGATCAGGGGTTTCCAACTTTTTTTACGTTGAGAGAACTCCAGTCATTAAAATATGGGAATGGGGCAGTTCACCGCGAGCGTTTTGCGATTTTGACGCAAAATTTATTTTGACTGTACTGCAAAATTGCAAAATATTAAAAAAAAGGACCCACATAACTTTAAAAAATAAATTTGAATTTGAAAAATTTGTTAAGGCTTGTTTAGATTACAAGATTTTTCCTATGGTTTGATCATATGATTTATCTTAAGAAAATTTTTTTTGATTAAACTGTATGATTTTTGCTATGACCACAGTCATAAGAAAAATAATAAAAGCTTATTAAGCAAAATAATAGATGACAGGGGCGGGCTCAACAAGATTTTCATGTGGAGCGAGATCTCATTTTGAGACTGCATAGAGATTAAAGATAACAACACAAATACTAAATTATATTCTTGATTTTACCAAAGTTTTTTTAAATTTTGCTTCCCCTCATGACGGCTTTGGGTGTCCGGTTTCTACTTTCATAAGATTTTTCTAATTTCCCGCGCTTTTTATTAATTTATTTACATTGATAAATGATAACTGTTTTTATCTTATCTTCTTCTATAACTTATCATCTTGCGGCAAAAAGTCCTAGATTCTAAAAATATATTCATACCCCCCCTATAATTTTTTTTATTCTTATGATAAAAAAAACATCGTTTTCGCGAAATTTATTTCTCAATAAGAAGCATAATCTATCAAATAGATTTTGTTTAGAATATCCGAATATATTGCGTCCCCCTTATGATCTGTTTACGCTTCTCTAGAGAGGCACAGATTAGGAAGTGTTGCTATAGACCCTTGATGGTAATGGTAAGAGTGGCAACTTTTGTATCTGGAGTTGAGACATTTCTCCGTCGCCGTTTCGCTGTCGAAAATTTGGTATTTAAATTTTTAATATCAAATTAAGTATTCAGAGTATTTTTTTCCAAAGGTGGGATATATATTTTTTTTCTAATCATGTTTCAAAAAGTCTTACTTTGTGATATTCAAAAGTGTGCGGAAAAGTACTACTTTCGGCTTCCCCTTGAATGGAAAAATGCTAGTTTTCCTACCTTGTATCGAAAATATCTATTTTAATGCGGTATAATATAATATAATACATGTAGTATTATTTAAAACTGAAAAATTTTGAAATGCAACTACGTATTTACTAAAATCAGGTTAATATACTTATAATTCTGAGATTACCAAGTAATTAAAAAATTAAATAATAAATCTGACGAATAACGACAATTTTTACTGTTATAATTACTTATATTAATAATTATAATAATTTTACCGATGAAATTTTTATATTCAGTGAAAACTTATTTCTGATTAGGTTATTTTGATTTTAGTTAGTAAAAATGTTTTAGTTTATTAACCGAAAGACGGGTAGGGCAACTGCACGTTAATGTCTATAGATTCAGATAGATAATAAATTGGTCTAGACTAGATATATTCGTATTATATTATAAAATGCAATAAATTGATAATTTAATTGATATTGTACAACACAGGTGAAAGATTATTAAGGTTAAATTATTGATTATTATTCATACTATCAAACATAAGTGAACTTATTCCAGGTGCAATAATAAATAATATAATTCGAATTTTATTTTGCAACCTGGATTTTGTAAATGTTTTACTAATCCACACAATTGTGCAGAAAAACTACACAATTGCGTTCTTTTTCTGCACAATTGTGTCGATTATAGTAACACATATTTCCCTCTGTGTATGCAATGTAGCTTTTCGTTTTAATTTCTTTTAAATTTAAATTCTCCTGCAGCACTTTTTTTATCAAAAATATTTACAAAAAAGCTACCTATTATAATATTGACGTAATTTTAATTAATCATTAATTTAAATAATAAAAAAGGTCCAAGACGGGATTCGATCCGCCAATCTCGCGTTTGCGGATTATGTAGGATTACCATTTCTCGTTGATAACTTTTTATATTATCTCATAGAAGGTATTATTTTGTAATTGCTAATTAATAAATAATAATAAAAGTACTGCGTTCTGCTTGGACTAAATGAAAAATTTATTTTATTTTATTAAACCGGTGTTACCTTCCTTTATTCGTTTGTTAATTTTAAAGAATGCCATTCCTTGAATAACTTCTGCTATTATATTTCGAAGCCAGCGTTTTAATATCAGTTTTGTTAAAAAAAATTTGAATTCAATTTGCTAATAGTTCTATATATAGGAATCGCGAATCGCTAAGAGGTATTCCGGTAATGCAATGCGGGAATGAGGCACTTTTTAATTAAACCATAAAAGAATAATTATTATAAGATACTGTGGCATTGATGAAGTTGTTAATACTTTTGCAATATCAATTATGTTTAAATGAGATGAGATTTAATTAGACGACACGAAGGAAAATCGCTGTACTCCGTAACCTTTTAATTTATCTCGAATGTGCTTCATAAATTACGAAAATTGTCACTCTTAAGTATATAATATGAAAGACTGGTTTAAAAGAAATTTTTTACAGTTTTTCTTGCATGATTCATTTTTCAACAGTTGGCGTTCGAACTTGACCTAACTGGTACTGGTAGATAGTAGAATTATTTAATTTTGAGTACACTTTCATAATATAATGGCGCCATATAGCCACATAATATACTACTAAAGTGCAAGTAGCTTTTTAATTAAATTGTTTTCCAATTACTTTTACCTCGACTTATTTTTCACAAATAACATTTTTTATGTAGACCATAACGTAACGCAGAACACCTACTTCTATTGGCTATAATTTTCTTTTTATTTTCTATGGAGGAATTGCTTGCATACCATATCGATAGCTCTGTATATTCATTGATTTCTTTTTTTGTTTCAGTTTACTTTTTAAATCGTACGAAAGTAAAAAAAATCATCCACAATGGACGCGATCAAGAAGAAAATGCAGGGAATGAAGTTGGAGAAGGAAAACGCTTTAGAGCGTGCGGCGAACAATGAACAGCTCGCCAAGGATGCCAACTTGCGCGCAGAAAAAGTATATTTAGGGTTTTCTCCATTATTCCTCTTTTCATAAGTTTTTATATCCTTACAGCTTGAAGAAGAAGCACGTGCTTTACAAAAGAAAATCCAAACCATTGAAAATGACTTAGATCAGACACAAGAACAATTAACACAGGCCAACACTAAAATTGAAGAAAAAGACAAAGCTCTCGAAACTGTAAGTGATATTTTTACTATATTTTTATTTTGTGGGTTAATTCTATAAATTTCCCAAATCGAACAAATCCTAATCGAACTAATCGGCTGATGGTAATTTTAAATTTGATGTCGTGACGTCTCAAAGGGGAAATCTCACTCACTTACCAACTGGCGGGATACAAGGCGTAGGGAAATAAACAAGACTCACTCAAGACTCTTCCAGTCTCAGATATAGAAGTATAGAACAAATCAGACTTGCATGACAACAACGAATTCAGTTCTCAGTAATTAAAATAATATAAACGTGGCGACCAATTAATAATAAAATCATAATACAATACAATAAAATAAAAAAATAATATTAAGGAAATCTTTAAGCAACGTATACTATACTTACAAAAATTTATAATTACTCCGTATGAGCATAATGATGAGAATGTAAATTACCACAGTATCTTGCGACGGACAGAGTGACAGCACGACTTCTCGGATGCGAACTAACTGGTCGCCTTTACAAATAAGGGTATTTATATTAATTTGAAGAAGGACTGATAAGGGTTTGGCCTTATCACACATCTTTTCTATTATTATGGGTATTTGGGTTCATAGTAGAAAGTACTCATAGATTACATCGGTAATGTTTTAATTATTAAACATACAAAATACCGGGT
The DNA here is from genome assembly GCA_958510845.1 of Cantharis nigra. Lineage (NCBI taxonomy): Eukaryota > Metazoa > Arthropoda > Insecta > Coleoptera > Cantharidae > Cantharis > Cantharis nigra. Next base: position 41,684,761 of record OY294030.1, on the reverse strand, counting down.
TGGATTCATTACTTATTTTTAAGAAAAGGTTTAGAAATATGATTGGCTATAACTCTTAAATGGTTAGAAATATCACGATATGCATACTTACCTTTTTTGTTTATATTTTTAATGTAAACAAAAAAGGTTTCTTACAAAATTTTTGTAAGATAATCCTGAAAAGAGTTATGATCAATTGATGCCATAAATGAGCACCACATTAGATTTAATCCGTTACCCAGCGCACTTGCCGCAAATTCAAGCGAAACATCTGGCAGGGTTTGTGATTGGCTTTTTGCAGGGCCGTAGTTAACTATTGGTTATGGGGGGGGGGGTATGGGTTTAAAAGAAAAGTTGGCATATGACCGAATTTTAAATTAATTCTTGTAATGTAGTAATTATTTAGAATGACTTAACCCATGGGGGGGGGGTGAACCCTCAAAACCACCCCTTTATTTTTTATTTTAAGTTATCAAGCTAACAAAATTGAAAAGTTACGGGAGACCGAATGGTCAGTGCGGCCTTTAGGCCGCACAACCATGGTAATCAACAAATATTTGATTATGTACGTGTCTACAAAACGTAGACTCTCGACCCGGGGTTCCCAACCTGAGAACATCGAGTTCTTAAAAATGAGCCTATATCCTGTACCCTGCAAGAGTAATCCTTCTTGGAGTACTTCTGGTCGCTATGATATTTTGGTGTAGATTTGTGCTAACAAAGAAACACGCAGACTTTCTGGTTTATATGATATCTAGAAAGCGGAAAAGATAATGAATTTTTAATTTTTTTTTACATCTTCAACTTTTGACACATTTCTAATTGTTTCTCTCCAGAATCGTCAACTAAATAACTCCTAAAATTAAATAACAACCTAAGGATGGACTGGGGGGTACAGACCCCCCGGATTGCAACTTAGAATTTTTCTCTATACGGACTAATTTTGAGCTAACTTCAGGAGTGCTCAGCATAAGTTTTATTGTGAAATCGGCTCGCGAGTTTTCTTGGTTTTGCAATATGTCATTTTTAATTTTTAACGAATGATTGACTTGGGCTCATAACCTGTTATAAACTTTGCTATTTCGATGTAGATTTACTATGTAGTCGAATATATTATAGCTGTTTTCATCATGCAATAAAGAGCCATGTCTGTTCTTCCTTCTGTAACGCAGTTTTGCCAATTAGGTGGAGGCCGGTACGGTCGGATGCTTAAGTGCCTCGACTACTAAACAGAGAATCCTGGTTCGAGTCCGAGTAGAATAAGAACTTTATTCTAGCCGTCCTCCCTCGGCGGGCAATGACAAACCACCGAGGTAATCTGCCTTGAAAACCACTTCATAAAATGAAGTGGTTAGCCAAAACCCACTCTGGGTTGTAGCGCTATTGTTGTTGTTGGTTGGGTGATTCCGGAAGAGTAATGGGCTAGTGCGGTTTCGGGCATTAGAGTTCCATTCAAACAGAGGGAAAAATCGTTGGGGAAATTTTGTAAACAAGCGAAGGGAAATTCAAGGAAATTTTAGGAAATCCGAGAAAAGTTCTATTTTGGGAAATAGGAATTCCGAGGAAATTTATATAGAAAAGTCAAGGAAATCTTGGGATCACTTATAAAAAATTTATTTTTGTTTAATAACTTCTTCAAAAGGTAAACTTAAGGCAACCGGAAAAATCTCCCCAAAAAAAAACCCTGAAAAATTTTCTCATTTTTTGCGGAATTTGTTGTAAATTCATTTCCGACGGTGAAACGGGCGACAATAAAATAGCGAGGTAACGACGGCGAAATGTACTAGACTGTTTATGTTGTGCTTCAGGCCTCGAAGAAACTAAATAAATAGGTTTACAGTGGAGATTTTATTATTTTGTATTAGACAAGATTTTAATTATTGCTGTAATTGCTCTGATAAATAACAATTGTTGCGCACAAGATACACTTGAATTCACCGGTTAGAAAAGCGTTATTGCATTCTTAATATATTTTTTTATTAGTTCTCTTATAAACAAAGTAGAATAGCATACTAGTAGGCTTTAAAAACTTTTAGTTTTCAAAGTTTTCAAAACACTGGAATTCCTTGAAAATGCAATCTCGAATGCAATTTATTATATTTCTGCTATGATTTAGGGTGATTTAGGTTGGTCACCTTGAAATTTTGGTAATTTTATAACCTAACGAACATATTTTAAACATTTTCATGCGTTTATTCAAAAAATAGAGAAACTTAATTACAAAACCTTTTGAGTATGTTTATTAGGTTATAAATATTACAAAAATTTCAAGATGGCCAACTTAAATCACCCTAAATCATGGCAAGGATATGAAAAATTACCAGTTTCATAGTTTAACCAATGGAAAACCCTATAATTTCATAGTCTTAAAGCGCTGATTGGTCAACAATAAAGAAGAGATGCTTTGCAAATCTTATTTTTCTAATCATTTTTCCATTTGATTTACTGGATAAAGATGGAAGATCTAACGTTCGCCATATTGTATTGGTTATGGTCATCGCAATTCTAGTGAGCAGGTTATGTGCCAAAACCTAGAAGCTATTTTGCGAACGAATTGCATAAAACAATACTGCAACATTCTAAATTTACTGCAGCTGCTATAATCTCAAAGCTCTCATCTCCATTGCAATGGAAAAAGAAGATCCCTTAAGGGCGCATTTAGGTTTACAGAATTGAAAAAACATCGGAAGCCACATTTTCGAACTTTCTTGCTCAGGAAAACTATCCAAAACTGTTATTTAATTTAATAATTAAATTTTTTCCGTTGCAAAAATTTCAAATATTTAAAATTGGAAGGAAAGGCAAGGCGATAATCGTAATCGATTGAAAGATTCGTGAATGTGAAAGTATTTTTATCTTTTATGTGTAAAGTAACCCAACATGTACTACTATAAATAGCTACCCCATAAGGCTGCCAAATATGGAGCGCCAAGCTAAATGTTCCTGAAGGTTTGTGTTAGGCGGTGACGTAAATTTCAAATTGCTCCGTTTGGATGTCAAGAATTTGCGGGGCGAGAGTTTTGTTTTCATTGTTAATTTATAATGTAATTTCAATTAATATCGGTGCAAAGTGTAGAATTTAAAAGTAATTTAATCAACGAGCATTGTTGAAATTTCGAATTCAAATCCCCGCTTCGCAATAAAACGCGATGTCGCATAATTGGTTGCATACGCAGTAGGGGGTTCTTTCCACCGTTTTGAACTCGGCCAACTTCGTAAACGTCAAATTGTAGCGAAAGTTGGAGTGGAAGCCGCAACCGGACAGCGCCAGTCTGGCCAACATGGCTGCAACAATAAACATGTGTGTGCTTCGTCAGTGAAATGTCCCAAAGAGTCGGCCCGGGGAATACCAAAAAAAGAGGACATCAGCATCACCCCCGTAACAATGGCACCCGTAAAAGAACCGCCCTGGAGCCGACATTCTCCGCCAACAATTGCGGAGACAGTGGTAACCTAACCAAACAATTGGTACCACAACAATCCCACGGTGTTCAGGCTGTACCCGCACCTGTGATAAACAGTGCCTCAAAAATTGTTACAAGTGAAGTAATTGGTAGTAACGAAACGCAAGCTTTAAATAAAATCGATCAAAATCAAAGTGATATTATAGATCTTACAAATTGTGATGATAGTGATGATGTAATTATTAGTAAACAAGAATTAAATCCCAAAGCATCGAAAAGAAAAGTAAATGATACCAAAGCAATAAGTAAATCCTCATCTAAACATGACAACCTCAAAGATATGTCGATGGTCATTCGGCCTGCAGCCGAAGGATCCAGTCAAAGCGATCAAGAAGCTGAAGACGCAGAAGTCGAAGAGCTTTCTCGGTTAAGATGTACCTCCGAAAGAACAGAATTGGTAGCCGAAAGAGAAACCCGCAGGAAAAATCGGCGATGTGCCGATTATCCTGGTTTGGCGTTTGGTAGTTCCATATTCAGTTCCGATACTCTCATGAAGTTTTCCATCATCCGCAATGAACTTCATAATATTATGAATACGCAACTTAAGAGGGTACGTCTTTGTTAAATTAGTTATTTTAAAGGGATTTACCCATTTGCGTTGATATTTTATATGAGGAAATGTGGTTCAAAGTGCAACAGGTTGTTTTTTTCTTTTAACCTTAATTGGTGACCTAATTGTAAATTGCTTATGTAGTTTATCGTATACATAATTATTACGATGTGGAACTATTTGAACTTGAGAGTTGTTGCAGCAATCAAAGTTCATTTCCCAATACGTATTGTTATCATTTCTGATGTTATTTAAATAATATATTTGCGCAACTTTGATCTTTAATTTTTTTTAACAAATAATAATAGCTCTCCACGTACCGAGTGTGTAGTAGCTGTCTATTGAATTGGAAATATTAAAGAATAAAAAAAATTTACTTCTACGATTACTTAGTTTCTAATTGGTTTTTGTATGCAAATTGACAGGCGTTAGTAGACTGCAACCTATTAGCACTTCTTTCTCCAGTACACCTAGAAGATATACACCATACTTAGTGAATTATACGCTTTAGGTATTTTTTTATAATATATTTGCAATTTTATTGAACACAAGGACGTCTAAAAATGTAGAGCAAATTAATTATCGCTTTTATAAATATTCAAAAATTCGTGAATATAGAGCATTTAAGTTTAGTTCGAATGGTTTTAAGTACTACCAATAAAATAGTCATTTCCTGCCATCGTTGCTTGAGCACCACACCAAACAACCTAGGATATATTTTTCTAGTTTTTTTCCATTATCAACAAATATTTGATTATGTACGTGAACTTGAAACAATTCCACAGCCAAGTTGGTTTCTATGCCAACAAATTTTGGCAAGGAAAATTCTATTGCAGAAATTTAGAATGTTTTCCATTTACATTGCTTCCAACTTTGTTTGACACAAAGATTTGTCAGATATATTTGAGGAAGGGGCGTCTGTTTCGTATATTTCAAGGTAATATTTTGAATATGTTTGGGACAAATTAAAAAAAAAATGTTTGTTGCAAACTTTTGTTGCAATTTCAATAAATTTGAGAAAATTTGTAGACCATAATTTAAAAATAAATAGATGTAAACATTGACGTTGACATTTACATAACCTACAATCTGTAAATATGACCAACTTAATAATAAATAAAACAATTCTTTTCTTTTCTATGCAAGAAAAGTTCATCTTTCCATCCTAATAAAACAAGATACTATTTTAACCTTTCAATAAGACATCTCATGTTCTTTCTTTTTAAATTTTTGTTCTTGATGATCAGATGTTTTAAAATCATTAATCTCGCTTAACTTATCAAACATTCTTTTGTTCAATTAATCAATTGTGACAACTCGAAACAATATTAGGTCAGGTTTTTTATCTTCATTCTGGAGTCTTCTCATTTTAACTTGGTAACATGAATTATTTAATTACTACCCCAATTGATGTTATTCGATTATTGAATCAAAAATTTTGAGTCTACTTTTGAAATCTTCCTGAATGTTACATCAGACAAAGAAATGCACAGAATACCATTTAAGTGTATACGTGAAAACCTTCACTTCCTGTCTTCATTGTTTAATCTCGATTTATATAGATAATATTATGTAATCAGCTTAATATAAGATCATTGTAGATATTTTTATAATTTGGAGTTACCGACAGTGCATGGGAACTAAAAGGGGTCAAGGGGATACATTAGATTATCTAAAATTGGAATTCAAACAAAAATTTCCAATTGCAATTTTTATATTGGTATAATATTTTCATTATGCAACATGTATGATTATTTAGTAATTAATCACAATTATTATAATTTATTATTACGTTAATGATACATTTGCGATATTAAGTAACTTTTAATCTTATTTTTCAGTTTTAGCCTAATCAAAATTGTTTAAATTTTATCAAGTTTCTCATGTCGAATTTAAGCACCTACCTGAGCAATTTTAATGGTAATATTGCCATTATAAGTCATTGAGCCCCTATAATATTATCAAAAGTTGTTAAGTCATCTAGAGTCATCAAATATTTAAGAATGTATAGAAGATGAACTGAACAGCTTTTATCAGTGCTACTGGTTATAGTTAATTGGGCTTCATTTAAAGAATTGTATATGTCGAAAATAAATAGACCAAATATTTACAACTCGAAAGCTTTTGAAAGTTTTTCGTAACATTATTTTGATCATTTTAATTTTTCCTACGTTCATTGTTTGAAAATGACGACCTTTGCTCTTGAAAGTAGAAACCTTGTAAGGTCATAACGTAGTTTTATGTTTATTTAGTGACATTCCCCGATAACACCTCGAAATTTTTAAACGATAACAAACCAAATCCATTACCCAAATTTTGACACTGTAATCTGTAATTACTGCATGGAGAAAGGAAATTTCCATTCGAAAAATATTCTGTCCCTCCTAAATAATGTTTTTCAGTGTTGCAATTGATTAAATGCTAATCTTTTTTTTTCTCAAACAACAATGAACTCAATAGACTGTTTAGCAATACATCAAATTCTTGACGAAATTGAAAAATATTTTTATTTGAAAACTAGACGGTTAAAGATAACAGACTGGAGAATTTTTGATGAAAGAAATTTACGAGTTAGCACAGCTCAAAAGAGCTTAAGTTATTCAGAAACACATTTCAGTCTTTTGTATACTGAAAATTTGTCTACCTCATAATCAAAGGTGGAATAATTATTAAAACCAGTGGCGGAGGGACACTCATCGTTTAACATTGCATCTTGTTTTTTGTAAATATTATACAAAAAACATCAAATTTTTACCAAGCTTGTGGGCTCAGATACTCAATTTGTCTTAATTTTTGTATTTTCTTAAATCTGCTGTTTAGAGCGAACGTTTTTACTAAAAATAATAAAAAAACACTTGAAACAGGTTCGCGAAACACCAGTGTTCCGCGGAACGGTTGAGAACCACTGGTGTAAGTTTTACGAAAAAATTCTTTTATTTTATCAGACAAAAATTCGAAATTCTTCAAATATTTTTCAGGGTTCCTACTCATCCGGAAAGCCTGAAAAAATCAGGGAATTTAAGAAATCTCGAATTTTGCCAGGGAAAATCAGAATTTTTCATTTTTCTTTTTTTTTCAATTTTTCATTTAGTCCGGGAAAGTTTTTTAATTTTAAAATTAAGTGTTTTTTATCTGATTGTCTCCGATTTATCGAAACGTCATGTTGGGAAACTTTTTTATTTTTTGTCAGGGAAAACCTGGAAAAGTCGGAGAACTTGCTTTAGAAAATTCAGTGGGAACCCTATTTTTGGAATCCATACAATGTTCAGAAAGTAAGTTCCACGAAACAATTCTTTTATTTTATCAGACAATAAATTCTTTAAATAATCTTAGAATCCATAAAAATGTCCAGATAGTGCAAGTTCTACGAAAAAATTGTTTTGTTTTGTCTGGCAAAAATTTTAAATTCTTTTAATATTCTTGGAATCCATAAAAATGTCTGGATAATATAAGTTCTACGAAAAAATTCTTTCGTTTTATCAAACAAAACTTTTAAATGCTTTAAATATTCTTGGTAGCTATAAAAATGTCCAGACAGTGTAAGTTCCACGAAAAAATTCTTTAATTTTATCAGACGAAATTTTAAATGCTTTTAATATTCTTGGAAATCATAAAAATGCCCAGACAGTGTTAGTTCTACGAAAAAGTTCTTTTATTTTATTTTGTTTTTAATTGTTTTTTATATTCGTGGAATCTATAAAATGTCTAGACAGTGCAAGTTTTACGAAAAAATTCTTTAATTTTATCAGACAAAATTTTTAAAATTCTTGGAATATTAACCCGTAACCGGTATTTTGGGTCTGGGAGACCGCACTTCCATGCATAATTTTATGTGCACCAATTAATTGGTAAATTCCGGTTACGACTTAATAATGTAGGTACTAAATAATAATTTTTAATTACCTGATATAATTAATTTTGTAATGACGTCATATGGTGTTGAACCACTTTCTACATAATACATACATGTATTTGAAAAATTGTTTCAGGGATTTTCTGTTAAGGACCAGGGTCAGATTAAATCTTCAATTTTAGATATAAAAGAACCATAGGAAACATTTATTTTGAAAAAAAGCTTTTACTGAGTGGGAACTCATTTTGACATCCTCCCCCCAAAAGCTATTGTCTCAGTTCGTTACAATTTTTACTTTCCGCAGGAATGTCCGATAGTTCCAAATCAAAGACTACCCTTATTTATCTGAACTCTGATTAAAAATTGGTCTAAATTGAAATTTTTAGACCGGATGCACATATGCAGTCGGCGTTAATGATTTGGGGGTGCCTGCTCCTCCCTATATCGGCAGGTCACCCGGAAAAAAATTTCCAAATTTTAGGAATTGAGGAATTTTTATATTACAATTTTTTTTGAATTTTTTTAGAAATTTTCGAAACTTGATTTATGCAATCAACTCCTCATCCTTAATTATAATTAATCATGGATTTCATCAATATTTTACAAAAACTGCTAATTTTTTATTATTGATTATTTATAACACAGAGATGGTTTTTTTTATAAGGGGCCCAATATTTTCTTTTTCGCCCGGGTCTCAACCGATCCTAATCCGCCACTGGAACTGCCCTTTCTTTTCTTAATTTTTTCGGCAAAGGGCCGTCTATTAATTACGTGAGGCGTTTGGGGGGGGGGGAGTCGAGCCGAATCTCACCCAATCTCACATGGGGTAGAAGAGGGTCTTGTATTTATACTAAAAATAAACATTTAGAAAATCCCACATGAGATTAGAAGGGGGGAGGGGGTCCAGCCAAATCTCACGACATCTCACCAAGGGCGGCGGGGGAATCTAAAAATTGCCAAAATCACCTCACGTAATTAATGGACGCCCCCCAAAAGTTAAAATTGAAAAATTTGTTCGATTCCCCGACGAAAGTCATTAACAGCCAAAACTACATGATTGTTATGAATGTTTCACCTTTTAATTTCTAAGAACTGGTTCGTCCTATTGTTACCACTATAATGTAACTGTTGGATGTTTTGTGTTAGTGTTACTAATTTCAATTGTACGTTTCAAATGGAATGCATAAATCTGTAATATAGGCAGATTAATTTGTTTTTTCACTTTCCTTGTCTAAATTTTAAATGTCAGCGAGGTTATTCTAATTGAACTACAATTTATTGCCAGCTTTATTGTTGTTTATGGCTAATTACAATGATACATCTTTTTTTTTCAAACATAATAATTGAATTTCCTGTTGAAGCTATTTGGGTTGCCTATAGAAATGGTTTGAATAGAGAATTTGTTGGAAAATTTGCTCTCAAGTAGATAGTACAAATATTAAAAAAACTTAATTTATGTTTATTTTCTTTTTCTATCCGAATGCACTCGGTCGTATCGCAATTAATTTTAATATCTTCGATTTTGAAATTTAGACAACTGACAATTCGGCAAGGAGAATAGACGATTAATTGGTTTGAATGTTTTAAAATGAAATGAATTAAAATAAACTGAATTAAATTGTTCGTTACAGACGAATGCCTAAAGTAAAAAAATCGAAAATAAATTCAATTTGAACCGCGCCTTAATTTAAACCGACAGGAAACTTGTGGCAGGTGGTCGGATTGAACATGCGCAACGCCATTTGCGAGTGCCGGCTCGCCCAGTTGCTCTACGTCGTCTGGATTAATACCGTTGCGCGAGTTAGTGTCGGGTAGTTTGTTTCTAAATAATTTCGAAATGAGTACGACAATCCCTCAGGGCTCCATCCTGGACGTCCTCAAAAAGAAAATGAGACAGACTAAAGAAGAAATGGAACGGTATAAGGACGAATGTGAGGAATATCAGAAAAGATTCCAATTGGAAATTATGCGGCGTGAAGAAGTAAGAATTCAACATATTAATAATGAGTCATATGTAAAAAAAATTAAGCCTTCCATTTTATTACCTTACGTGCGACATCCAATTGTTAATAACTTTGCAATTCTTTTCGTATTTACATAATAATTCGATATTGTGTGAGCAAGTGTCTGTTGTTCCGTCCTTTATTATCTTGCGGTATTAGCAACATGTATCCTAAAAGTATTTTGTCGTACATGGATGTTCTTCAGATCGGTACGTTGCCCCTCTATTGATTTCAAAAGGTGACGTGCCAAGGTTGTCTTTTAGGAAAAATTGGGATTTATCGTAAAATTGAATTGGTTAAAACCACGGACGGCATAATTTTTTAATTCGCTTATCTAATCGCGTTTAAAGAAAACCACCGAAAATTTGACTTCCATTTTGTTTCACTTTTAACTTTCGATATAATAATCAAGTGTTTTGTTTATTAATAGAGATTTGCAATTAGTAATAACTATCGGGGTGACTAATTATTTGATTAAATCGAATTTTCGTATTATATTAATTTTTGAACCGACCGAACTGCGATCGGTGCTGCGATGATCATTCAAAAATGTATGGATATGTCAATTTTGAAAGAAGAGGGCCGAATTTTGCACTTTGCACGTTGAGGTGTGTCGAAATGTAATCTTGAATGTACTCACAAGTTCAAATACGGTTATTTTTCCATATTGCAACGAGTATCCAAGGTGTAATATCGCATCATGCTCTAATTATTTATTATTTTACTATGAAGTCACTGATTATTGACACAAATTGCCATTTATGTTTATATAACACATGGGTCACCTATAAGTGACAAGTTATTGTAAATATGGAAGACGGGAGTCAATTTTCCAATAAATAACATATTAATCGTTATGTACATATTTTGAGTAAACACCTTCAGGAATGACGAATCCAAAACTCTGAATAATTATAAAAACAAGAATTGATAACATTTCATGAGCTGCTAGTTGATTATCCAATCGATGATGTGCGTGCTTACCTGTTTAGTCACCAAAATTACCAACCGACTGTTTTGGAAAGCAGTCTGATGAAGAAATTGAAAAATTAATGATTCAGTTTTTTGATAAATAAATGAATCTACGAACGAAGTCTGGTTTATATTCTATTGATGATTTCACTATTACTTATTAATTCCATGTACGTCTGCTTTCAGAGTGAAATTCTGTTAATATGAATGAGATTACTTATTCTAAACATAATTTAATGAGAAACTTAATCCATCGCTTGAAATGGATTATAAATGCTCTTACAAAAGCAGCTTTCTGGTATAATGAGAAGAATATCTCAAGCAAGTGAAAATCGGGAGAATGCACGTATTTTTCATCTCACATTGTGAGATGAACATTTCGAATATTATATTCAATGATTTTCTCTTCAAAGATGGAATTGCACACAAGAGGACAACAGAAGTTGGTCATTAGAACTGGGTTCCCACTCGACTGGAAAGCCTGATGGAAAAGTCATGGAATTTAAATTTTCACTCGGGAAAACTTTTTTTTTTTATTTTAAAATTAAGTTGCTTGTCGAAATGGTCAGGGAATTTTGTCTTAGAAAATTCAATGGGAACCCTAGAACCATGAGCAAGAATTCGGCGATTTTCTTTATATCTTTTGTGAACGAACTTAGGCTAATGTTGATCTGATTAGGCCAGAAATCTTGCACGCAAATATTTGACGAACCTGAATTAACTTCAAGTATTACTTTGATCAATATGCATGCCGAAAATTGCATGTCTGAACCCTATTACGCTTATGATCATCCAACAAAGGTTTAAAATATTGTTGGTCGGTAAATGAAAAGGTAAATAACCCACATTGAATTGAGAGATAATCGGTAAAATTTTCTAAGAAAAGTTTTTAATTATAACAAATTTTCCAAGAAAAGTTGATAATTATAATAACTTTTCTTAGAAAATTGCACCGAATATCCATATAATCTTCTTGCATGGGAAGAATGGGATCCATGGGAAGCTTGTCTGTCGGATCTGCAGTAGTATCCAACTCGGTTAAAATTAGAGCTAACTTATTAGTTAAAAGAAACTTTCTTTCGTTATCTTAAAGTCAGACCCAAACAATATACAGATTTTTGATTAAATTTAGATGACGCAATGAGATCAAGCAGTTCATATTTATATTCTTTATCGTTGACTCCATTAGCGCTCTATGCATGGGGATTACATCTACCATATCACTGATAATATGATATCACACTACCGAAACCATTTCTTATTATTTGGTTATCAGATACGATTGCATTGTATTGTTTTTTTTAAATGAATTCTTATACTGACAGTGAGGTGGAACCAGCAATATGGCGTAAAGCCTACTGTAGATTGAGAAATAGTGGAAAACCTAGGTTCCAACTAGGGCTGGGCGATATTAAAAAATCAATATCGAATTTCGATAATTTAAAAACTATCGATAACTTCGATTTGTCGATAATTATCGATATATCGATACTTTGATAATTAATCGAAATAATATGCGTTTTCTTAGAAAACTGACAGTTTCTCGGACCTGGATGACTAAAAAGTGCGTCTCATAATTTGATGCTATTGAAGTCGCAACTAAATAATAAAAATGATAATTTTATACAGCAATAATTATTAAAATTACAAAAAATTAGCAAAACTATAAAAATTATTTTTGACATAATATTGTCTGTTGCAACTCAGAATTGGCAAGTCCAGAAAACATAAGACAATAACCTAAATTAAAAATATCGTAACTATCGAAATATCGTTCTTCGATTAATCGATAACTATCGATTAATTGATAAAAAGTCCCAGCTCTAGTTCCAACTGCTCACGTCGGATACACTGCTGTGATCTAAATGAGAAAGACAACTGGAAACCACCCCAAGTTGATCGCTTACACCTGCATAGCGTACGGCACTCGAAGAAGAGGAGTATGACCGAACAGATTACTTAAAATCAGTGGCGACTGGTTCGGGTAAGATGATGAGGCGCAGTCCTTCCAAAACGATATTAAATCGTCACTATTGTCCACTACTCAGAATAATATTTTTTAAACGCTTCCCACGGGATAAATGATTACTTTATCATGATGAGAGTTTTTTTTTAACACAATTACTGAGGCAATGGTGACTTACAAACTTACTGTATACCGGCATCTATTAAACTTGCAGGTAGTTCAACTTTATATTGACCAATGAAAAGAGACTACCGGCACTCGATATTATTCAAGTATAATGGCAAAAAATTGTTCTTAGCTTAAGGTTTAAATTATTAAAAAGAACCGGTATAGTTGAGATTCGTTCACCCATTTTATGAAGGGTTTTTAAAGAAGATTTTGCTCCATTCTGGCTCGAACCATGGTTCTTTGCTTAATAGTCGACGGACTTGGGCTTTAGACCAAACCATTTTCTAATTTTATATTAAAAGTATAAATTTTTTATTGAACACAATTTACCAGCTTTTGGGTGACTATAATATGAACTGACGAGGAGAAATCCTCAAGTGTAACTTTAGGATTTAGAGCACTGAAATTCAAGTATTATGAGTAGAGCTCGGATTTATATGCACCAAAATACTTGAAAATATACTTGAATAAATACTACATATATTTACAAAATTTAATAGTTTTAATAAAAAATCTGGAGGAATTAGGTAAAATTTACAACATTTTTAACATTTGGAGCATATTTGAGCAAGTACAGCACTCGAATGGCGGCTGGTTGCGATTTTTTGCGAATACGCTGATGCGCATGAATGGATTAACGAGATTCCGTTCAAGAAATTTGCCCTCGCGACGTGTTCCACACAAAAAACAATTAAATTTTCTGAAGAAAAACAATTTTTTACGCGCACAAATCACTTATTTTGCCATCTCTGTCCTTTTCGTGCCATACTTGGATAAACAGCCCCGGGCTGTTCTCGGGAAAAATCGGAGCTGTTACCTACAAGTACTGCATATTTGGGCCACATTTGGTGTTTTTTGAAGAATTTTAATAGAGAAAATAAAAAATTATTATTAAATTTTGCCAATTTAAGCAATTGTTTCATTTAGTTTTAAGCAATTTAATTTTTTATTTAAAAAACTATTTACTTTTTTAATATTTAAAAAATTATAAAAATTAAATTGATTAAAATTAAATAAAACAATTGCTTAAATTGGCAAATTTAATAATAATTTTTTATTTTCTTTATTAATAATCTTCAAAAACACCCAAAGTAGCCCAAATATGCATTTTGACAAGCTGTTTTTTTGATTCGATTTTACCTAATTTGTCCAGATTTCAAAACAAATCTGTTAGCTTATCAATATTAAAGAACATGCAAAAGCATAAACTCCGAGCTCTAGTTATGAGCAATTGTTTCTGAGAAAATAGTCTTTAAAAGTTTTTAATTGATACTTCGTCTAGTTTGTGCAACAATAATCCAAAGTTCTTTTAGCTGATGGGATGGAAGATCCTTGGTTTGATTCCTTGCAGGAACTTTTTTTTCATACATTTTAATATTTCTGCTACCCTTATAGCAGGGCATACTGAAAGAAAAAAGCCATTACTGCGTGGAAGCAAACCAGCATCTTCTATCTACGTGCAGACATGTTGCCATCTCAGGTTGAAGACCTTTGGATTTTTATTGCATAAACTAGCTGAAGTATTGCATTCAAACTTAGATGCTATTTTCTCAGAAACGGTTGCTCATTGCACTTGGAAAAAAACAAATGTTTACAGTATTCTACTATTTATTTTCCTTATTTTGGAAGGCGTGGAATAAGAGAACGTTAACTCCCTTTTTGCTTTTCGATAATAATTTCTAAGGAATATTTTAAATCAAATATTGCAATTAGCACTTGAATGATAATATGAGATTGGGACATAATATGTTTATCGCTATGTAAATTCCAAAAGGTGCACTTTTATAATTATCTCGGATAGGATAAATTTTCCAATGCGTACTTTTTATAATATCCAAAAACCAAAATAGAACTAAGAAAAATTGAAGATAGTATAATACGTATGCTCTGTAATCCCATGTTTCTGGGACATGGTTAGATGGCACATTACTCCCCATTTTTGTGGATCTGTTGATGATTTCTGGAATACTAAAATGATTTGGAACAAGAATTTTTTGTACATCAGAGATTCTGATTCTGGCATTAAAAGTAACGTTTGGTCCTGATTCTTTTGTTTATTGGGTTAATACTTTCCCATTTTGCTTTCAATGTAACCACCATATTTCTTAATTTCATTTTTAAGAAAATTTAAGATAGAGAAGCTTGTCCTCGATGTCACTGTTGCATTCTTACAAGGTCATTATGCAGTTGACTTATCTTCATTTAAATCTTCGCGTTTTCTTTTTTCTCGACGATTGGATTGCAAAGTCTAAATGTTTTACATGTTAGAGTAATGGCATCATGATTTCGAGCTTACGTTCGTTTTCAATTATTTTTGATTGGATGATCTGTTACACTCCATTACATAACGTAATCAATTACGGTAACGTAGAAAGTGAATGCTATCTGCTCTATAGTGGCATCACAACTCCATGATGTCGTTATAGCTGGCTAGATATGAATACTAGCGGAAATAGTTTAGGCCGTGTTTCCTTCCGCTGGTCTGTCCAATGGCTATTAGAAATGCATTTTTTTGTGCGTACAGAATTTTAATTCCCATTGGCAATTGGAATCGTAACTAATTTATTTGTGTACCTGGTGTTGGTTTTATGGGCATTGTAAATTATAAAGTACATGCATTAGGAAATTAATTAATTATACATATATCTTTTTAAAGTAATTACATTGTAACCACGTAAATCCGTGGTTGTAAAAGTTATAGCTGCACGTGCAATAAATTATTCCTACAAAAACGGTAATTAATTGTTATGTACGGAATGCAGAACCCGTTGCAATACTGAAATGGATTATTCCCGATAAATATATTGGGGGGGGGGTGATTACTTTAAGAGATTCCTCATAATAATATTTATTTTTTTGTTATAGGCTGAATCTGAAGTTGCGGCTCTTAATCGTCGTATTCAATTATTGGAAGAAGACTTAGAGCGTTCAGAAGAAAGGCTTGCAACAGCTACTGCAAAATTAGCTGAAGCTTCCGCTGCAGCAGATGAGAGCGAACGGTTAGTTTCATCGCCAGATTTCTGTAGACCAGATATTTTAGCTAGCTTTATTGAAAGTGTTTTCATAATTTAATTGGCGAAATTTTTAATGGCTTTCTTATCAAGTTTAATAACTTGAATTACACGTGAGGGTTTTGCAACTTGTATTGTAGCAGAACAGTTAAAAATCTCGCGATAATAATGTGGCACACTTACAACTTGTAAGGATAATAATTATGGTCTGTGAGTCCGGTTGCATTATTGGGAATGTTTAGTCTTGCAGGCAAAATTAAATAATAAATATTGGGAAATTCGCACGTGCTGTGGCGTTAATGCTTTTTACTTGACCAGGCGCGATATAGAAAATCGCTGCAACGGGAAACGGGTTTCTGAACCGTTACTTTCATACCTCTTGCATTTTAATTGTTTATAATTGACCATATATTATAAATATTATAATGAGTCACTTTAAAATTACATGTTTTGACCTTAAACTTGCATAATTTCAATTAATAATACCACGCCGCCTACTATCCTCAAACAAATAAGGCTCACAGCCTTCGTTCCTATTATTTTATAAATTAAGTACTATCGAATTAATTTAATTTGTTGTAATTATTATAATCTATAACTGTAAAAGTATTTACGCCAATTGCAACTCCCTTGCGAGCGTCGATGTTTGGACAAAAGCCAAAGGCAGACTTCTCAAAATATTGTAACAATTAAAAAATTGCTTGCTAACGTTAATAACGAAATTGAAAGTCCAAATTCGAAATGCACGCTAATTAATACCTAGGTATTTATTACATCATAAAATCTTTTAATTAACTTGAAATAATTCGTGCAACATTTTGACAAATTCCAAATCAATTAAAATCGTTTATGTAATAAAGTCTAAGTACTCTACGTCATAGCTGTGTGTTAAAAATAGTGTCTCGTAACTTTTTGTTACACTAATGCCCACAGCATTCGTGTATCTTGTTAATGAAACAGTTTGTATTCTAAAAATGTATCCACCGTTTGAAAAGCCCTTACTTTTTTGCATTTAATAATATAGTTTTCATTTTTCAGGAAAAATTCAGTTGCTATTTTTTCGTTTTGTGAGAACTGAAAGTATATTTGGACCCCAAATAAGCACCGCACTAATAATAATTACGATACTAGCTTGAGTACCCGGGTTGGCCCGATTGTAACATTTCATAGTCCCCAACTTATTAAAATTTAGTACCGAATCGATTACCGATTGTAAAAAATATATTATTGTATTTGTCTATTATTATATTGCAATTACGCCTCTCATCAATTGAATCGGCAAATTTAATTATCGAATTCCCATTTCGGTGGGAACCAAAATGTAAAGTGCGTAACGAGTTTTTAAATGAAGAAAGCCATTAAAATGCTCCCACATTTTGTTTGATTAGTATCTCGTTTGTTGAATATTACACCTGAAATTATTCGAGTATTATTAACCTCTTAGGATACGTAAAGCCTTAGAAAACAGGACGAACATGGAAGACGATAGAGTTGCCATTCTCGAAAGTCAGCTATCGCAAGCTAAACTAATTGCTGAAGAAGCTGATAAAAAATATGAAGAGGTATAGCAGCTTATATATTGAATTTAAAAAAAATGTTAGGATTTGTATTCTGAAATGAGCAAAATCATTTAACCATAAACGCAGAACAAAAATGTTGTTAACCTTCTATTTGTTTAAACTAGAAAGTCAACAATGCTTACTCATTTTCTTATTTACGTGCATTTTTTTAGATAATTTGTAATTAAATCGTTTCTTTCATTTTTAAATCTGGTAATGACATGCATTGATGAATGGATTTAATTAAGTTTAAATTACTATCTATATAATTGCTCATTTCTTTTACAAGCGTTAGGGAACGTAGGGTGTATATTTTTTCAGGAACCAGGATAGTCACCGTCGTGGAGCGTTTGCAGCACTTACTCTACACCGTGCAAAGGATTTTGCAAAAATAAGCAAAATTCAATAAATCCATTTTTGTATCAAATAAAATTCTCTTTGCTTATTTTTGTATGGTCTGGTTTGCAATATTCGATTTTGTAATGTTTATTATTTTTTGTTCAAATGTTTATTTCCTCTAGTGCCCGCAAAATTCTTGAAAACCGTTCTTTGGCCGATGAAGAGCGCATGGATGCTCTTGAAAATCAATTGAAGGAAGCCCGTTTCTTGGCTGAAGAAGCTGATAAAAAATACGATGAGGTCGAGCTTCAAACTTAGCGTTTTATGTGTTGTGTCACTAATCTTTTTTACTCGGGTGCTGTTTAGTGCTGATCATTTAGTGATTTCTGATTGAGCTTTCAAAATAGGAGACCATGGAACTACTCTTTCTGCGAGTCAAGTAACTTTGTGTTGGTCGATTATCGAAATGTTACGACGTTACCGAAATACTTTTCAGTGTTTTCATTGCGACCTATTCGAATATTTTGTGATCACGATCGATTATTAATTATTATTAGCGACTCCGTTGATAAATGTGAACGAAAATGCGTTATATTTGCTTGTTAAATTTTATAATAGTGAACGGGAAAAATTTATAATATTTAGATTATTTTTAATGGTATCTAGTACTTTTTCTTCATCGCTGGAAAATGTTTATTCGAAGTGTTCGGGCGTGTAGGAAGTTTTATCAAGATTGTGAATTTCGTTAATTAAATTTTATTGCCGTTATTGAAATCCAGAGGATGGAGTTGTAAATAACCGAGTGATATATTTTTAGTGTCGATAATAAAATACTCAAATGTGCAATTAATGTTTAAAACTGCAGTTTTACCGTTTAATGCCCAAAATTAGTGTTTCATTTTACTCATAATGGCAGATGTAACTACAAAAAGATATAATTTTACAGTGCAATAATTTCTCGTTTTACAATTTTTTTTTGTTATTTGTTTATAAAACTTTGATTTCAAAATTGTATGATGTAGAGTCGGAAAAAAGATGGAAAATTACCATTGTTCATAAGCTGCAATCTCGTGCGATGAGATTAAAATTGAATTTCTTTCTTTATTCCTTTAGAACATCCAATCGAATGGGATGGCATCTTGAACTTTCATATATTATTTCAAAAAACTGCTTCTTCAAATATGGCAATAATTCTCTTCTGTCAAATCTCCTATGGCCATTTATTATATAATTTACTTACCAAAACCTATTAATTAAAAAGTGATGTATGGAATACTAAATTATTTTCTGTGAACAATGCCGACGGACGGTTTAAAATTCGATAGTTGTTTGATGTTCGTAAGGCAGATCCCATGATCACTTTTACCTGGCTTTCTTGTATCTCAAACGTAGCTACATAAAGCTGAGTATGTTCCATGGTATTCTTATGTTTTAATTTTATGCATGGTCAAAAATATTACGTGAATTTAAATAATATTTCAATTTTGATGGTGTTTACTAAAAACAAAAGAAGCAAGGATTTTTAAATGATCCAAAATATTTTTTTTCGATTTTTCAAATTCGGGGATTCACCCGAAAACAAAAATATTTTAGATCAATTATATTTTTATTGCCTAATTTTTTAATTATCGAATTATACGATATTTGACTCTCTATCTATTGGTACACAGGTGGCTCGTAAATTAGCCATGGTTGAAGCTGATTTGGAAAGAGCAGAAGAACGTGCCGAAGCTGGAGAGGCGTAGGTTTTATTTATATTTTGAGTTGTTTGCAGTGAAAATTTTAAGCGTTTTAACTTTTTTATATTAACAATTAAAATTGTGTTGACCACATAATTTATTTATGTGTGCGATTTACTAATTTTTGTGCCGTTTTTTGTTTAGCTAGTTCGATTTTAGTGGAATGCGTTCTTTTTCGTAAGGAATGCATTTCACTTGATATTTTTGTGTTAAAAGATTTATTCATATAACAATAATTTTAATTTGATGGGCGTTCAAAATAACATTGCATGTGTGTGTTGCTGTTTAGGTTGCTCGAAAATTGGTACTAATGGAACAAGACTTGGAGAGAGCAGAAGAAAGGGCCGAACATAGTGAAAGGTAGGAGCTTGCCGTTTTGTAACACTAATTCATTTTCGAGACTTGTTAAGAGTAAACATTTTTCTAAAATGGAACCTTATTTAAATTGAAGGCCGTTGCAATTTACTCTTAATTCGGTCACATTTAGAAACTGAAATTTATACTCTTTTTTTTTATTTTACAGCAAAATTGTAGAACTTGAAGAAGAACTCAGAGTTGTAGGCAACAACCTCAAATCTCTAGAAGTTTCAGAAGAAAAGGTATGCTTTCCAGTTTGTTCTCATTACTTTTTTGTTATAATTTCATAAATAGTAAAGAGAAAATTATCAATCATCATTTTGCATTTCGTGCTTCCTAGAAGTTGATCTAATATAAAATAAAAATTTAAATAATAACGGAATTTATTTATCCAATCAAAAATTCATTATGTAAATTGCAAACTTACCATTGTTAACATTAAAGAAATTACCAAGATTGTGCAGCACAATCAATCATTACTATTTATGAAATTTTATTCAGTTAGCATTAATTTTAACTGTTTCATTATTAAAACTGTTGTTTAATTAAAATTTTACATTATTTACTTCATTATTTTTGTTTTAATGATGATACATTTTTTATATTTAATTATGTGTATTTTAATGGCAACATTAAGATTTTTTCCGGCATTTAAAACTCGAATTAATTAAACATTTCGTGTTTTTATTCAAATATTGAATTCTCGATGTTGTCATAATATTATTGATAATAAAAAACACATCAATATATGATTATAATTAAATATAGGCCAATCAACGCGAAGAAGAATACAAAAACCAAATTAAGACCCTCACAACCCGTCTAAAAGAGGTACTTAGTTTGCTGAAATGTAGCAGCGCTAATTAACCCCTTTTTGTTTTGATTTTGTAATAACTATACGAATGGTGTGTTTTTGCCCAACTTGTTTTATTTTAACTTTTTTTATAACATGAAAACTAACTGTTTAATATAGGCGACGTTACGAGAGGAAAGTTCTACTGCCAAATCCAAAATGTTAGACAATTCGCTGAGAGAGGTAATTCTGGAGAATTACTAAAATATTTCTTTGTAGATATTCTATCCATTTTAAGTGTTGCCATGGGTTCCGTTAATCGTGGTGAAATGCAGTTCTGTAGTCTTTGTGCATATGTTAATTTTTTTGCTTAGAAGATTTTTTACGTTTCGGAATTGAAACGACGTAAAGAATTTTCGAATTTATCTTTAAGTCTATCCAATCCTATATACTTAAATGTTACGTATAAGGTATTGGGTTCACTGTTGTTAGTATACACTAGCATGTTGAGCATTATGTTGTGTGCAGGCTTCCGCTACCAGAGAACATTGCGAGGACAAAATTCATGTCATATCCGATAAATTACGCGAAGTAAGTTTTAACAAAGATATGTAAATATTACAACTTCTATTAGCATTATTTTCAAACTTCTTTTTTCAATTATTTTTGCCGAATATTTAGTAGGTACAACTTTTATTGGGGTTAAGGTTATTGAATCTTTTTTTTTGCCAAAATGTGGAAAAATTATATCGATCAGTATCCAGCGGCGGATCTAAGCGAAAACAATTCTTAGTAATTGTATTTGTGAGGGCGTAACCCGAGTTTAAACAGGCTTGATGACTGGTTAAGGAATAATAATTCCTTCTATGTAGATCCGCCAGACACTAGCAATATCTCGCAAATTGATTAATCTGCTTATAAATGCGACAATTTGATATATTTTGGCAAGGAAAAGTTTCTCAGTTCCACGCAATTAGCACAATTTACACTTACTGTTACCTATTCCTTATTTAGTATACAATTATTACTGTAATTATGTATGTGTGCATCAATTCTTAACTTTCTTATTCAAAATCAAATGGCCATACATATTGCAATGATAAAATTTTAGCCTTCAACAAATTAAGTCAATATCCTTTGTAAGTATTCAAATTCGTAACGTGCATGTGTATGCTTTTTTTGGAGTTTTACTTAACAAGTCAAAAATGTTAATAACTACTTAGCTTTTCAGTTTCAAATTTTTAAAACAAACCTAACTGCTTTTTGTTGTGATAACTCTTCTGAAATAATGCTTGTATTATGCTCGTATTACACTAGATGCAAGAAATTGTCAAGTTTGTGCTCAAACGTTCTAACTTGATTAGTTTTTGTACAGAAAGAGACAGTGTCATACGAGCGTAAGTTAACATAATAAATAAATAATCAGACAATTTTCTCAAGATGTAACATTAAACAGGGAGTAAATATCTCGAAAATTTTGAA
This sequence comes from Cantharis nigra, assembly GCA_958510845.1. Lineage (NCBI taxonomy): Eukaryota > Metazoa > Arthropoda > Insecta > Coleoptera > Cantharidae > Cantharis > Cantharis nigra. Next base: position 41,662,526 of record OY294030.1, on the reverse strand, counting down.
AATTCCATGGAATCTTTGGAATTCCGAGTCCCATGTACAACACTTTTTCAAGATATTTACCTCTTTGCATCAAACATAAATAAAAGTTCGAAACTGGTTCATTAACCATAATGTCTTGAAGAACAGTTTGATTATTTATTTTAAATTAATATTATTTACATTTATTAATGATGATTGTATTCTGTAGGCTGAAGCCCGTGCAGAATTTGCTGAACGTTCCGTACAGAAACTTCAAAAAGAAGTGGACAAATTGGAAGGTAGGTTTTGGATGATAAATGTAAAGAACATAATAATGTCACGCTCCTAGTTTAGCTTTTTTATACTTTTACTTTTGTTTTTATTTTAATTACTTTGTGCTTTTTCGTTTTATTAAACCATAAAACTTGCAGATGATCTCTTAGCAGAGAAAGAAAAGAACAAACTGTTATCAGACGAGATGGAAGCCACATTGCATGACATACAAAATATGTAATTTATTTAGAGCACTGTGTTTTGTCCACAAACATTCCTACCTACCATACCAGCTAATTGACATTTCCAACTGCTAATAGCTGCAGCGACGGCATTTAAATTTTGCACTTTAGCTGTGTTTTGCAATACACAAAATTATATAATAAGCTAGGTTAGCTTGAAAGCAAGCTTTTTTGTAATTGTTGCAGACAAAATGAAAATGTGTATTTTTCTTTCTACCACTAATTTAGAATTTTTCATTTTAATTGGAAATTGTATTGCCAAGTACGTTTTAAAGGTTACAAAAAATAAATTTGGTGCTCTTTTTGCCTTTAAACGAATTAATTTATTTTTAACTTGATTGCTTCAAGTTTATAAGACATTCAAACGATTCACTGTTGAACTGCAGTTTAGTATTAATGACTCTTGCATTATTTTGCCATATATTTTTCGTTGATCTCTACAATGTTGCAATAGATGGATCAACACTGCCATTTTCATGTGAACCGAGCATATATAAACACTATGCAAGCTTCATTAATTTAAATTTGCACTCTTTTTTCTTTCCTATCTTTTCGCGCATTTGGGTAATCTGTATACATATTGTACATTTCCATAATTTTTAGGATTTAGTTAATTGTATATTTTTTAGGAATGTGTGTTACAAATATTTACTAATAATGATTATTATTAGCTTTAAAGAGTAATGCAATTGCTGCAATATAATAATTATTTATTGTTTTGTATATTAATATTATAAGTGTCCAAATCAATTTAGGGTTTCGGTATAGCGTAGTTTATATATTTATAAAATAAACAAGCATTTCAATTTGTAACACTCATTTCAAAAAAGTAAATTCAAATCTTGATAAAAAGTATTATTATAATACAAATTTTTATTTTTAGTCTGTTTATATTCTAATAAAATTACTATGTATTTTATGTGGTTGAACTAATAATATAATTTTTTTAAGTTTGCATTTTTTTGCTTTTATTGTCGCATGATTTTTATTTAGTGTTCCAAATCACTAACTAGCGTTTCCAGCAGTGGAGTTTCTGTGAATCATAACAAAGTTAATCCAAGTGAAGCTTTATTCCCAATAAAATTTAAATTCCTGCGTCTTATAGAGTGCGGACTTCTTATTTTTGACCAATAAACTGATTAAAATACTACCTCAACGGGACTATTACCAGAATTTTCTGTATTTAATGTCAAAAACTTATTATTGCCTGTATTACTGATTGAAAGATCATTCTCAGGCTTTTAGTTTGCTTTCCCAAGCTAATTTGCCAGCATAACTTATACACTGCTATATGGAAAAATATTTCCTGTACATTTCTCGCCGCACATTGACACATTTTTCTCTTCATATGCAACGCATTGAGCATTTTCAAAAATGGAAAAAATTTGATTTATAAAAATAATAGCTATAAATCCGCACTCTATGTATTAAACATTTTGAAAAATCCAGTAAGCAAATTTTAATTCTAAAAGGATTATCTACTAACAAGTAAACAAGGAATAAATAAATATTTCGATATCTTCCTTTCACAGACGAGCTCGTTGCCGAGAAGGAACGCTACAAAGAAATTGGAGACGATTTGGACACAGCCTTTGTGGAACTTATTTTGTAAACACCTTTATATTATTAAATACTATAATATCAAGCTTCACCTTCGCCTCCTTTATTTATAAACAATTAACTGGTGTACCAGCGACTCAATAATTTGTTAATTCAAATTATTTTATTACTATTCTCTTAAATAATGTAACTTATTCTGTATAGAAGCAATATAATATATTGAATTATATGATTTTTTCTTATTATTTTTTTAAGTTTGAATGGGTAAGTTTTATATATTTTTTATTTTATTTTAAATATAATTTTTAATAAGTAATTGGGTTAAAAGTTGATTGCTTGTACTAACTACTAACATTTGTAAACCTTTTCAGATGAATTGCTACAACAAAAGAGTAAATACAAAGCAATTGCTGATGAAATGGACCAAACCGTAGCCGATCTTGCTGGATATTAGCAATAACTGCATATTAAAAAAATTAGCCTTTCAAATTTATAGTTTGATGTTAAAAATTGCTCACTTAAAAATCGGTTTTTCGATTTTAATGTTTTTCAAATTTTAACATTAAAAATTATCAATCAATTTTTAAAATGTTTTGCATATTATGAAACAATACCGCTTTAATAATTAAAGCATCTTAGCTAACTTTTGCTTAGTTTATTTATAATTAATTTATTAACCACATAATAGTTTTGATTAAATTAATTTATTAAATTTGTGTGCAGTGCTTGACTTAATTGTATTAAACCGAAATTTTGGAATGATTTTGTAAAATGTTGGTATGTTTTGATAATAAATACTTTTGCTAATTTTGTGTAATTAATTAATAATATTTATAAAATATTAATAGATGTAAAAACGACGAAAGCTTCATCATTATCTTTGCTCTGAAACTTTTTATAGATCCAGTCCACAGGTAGAATAAATTACATATTATATTATATTCGCCCGCTAGGATATTCGAACCTGAAATTTCCAGGGTACGTAATGGTGCTCTGTCTACACAGACCAAATAGCCTCTGAGGACGAACTGATATGTGTGTACTAATTTATCTTATTTGATGCACAATTCGTTCGCGGGCGCCCTGCTTTTAAAACTTTTATAAAGAAATTTTAATATTCACAAAGTCGGGATCGGACAAAATCCCGCCGGACCATATGTACGAACTCAAATTAACTTAATTTCTATCGCAGGCTTAACATTTATTATGGTTAAGTTAGTAGATTAGTGTTATATTAAGATTTTTCGATTACTGTCAGTTAATCTGTACCACAAATTTCACTTTTCCTATATACCATTGGAAAGAGGACACATTTTTATATTAAAAATTTTTTTGGCGGATTCTCCATTACTTTTCAAGAAAACGGCATTTGAAAATTGAAAACATGTCAGTAGGTACTTGTACCTACTCTGACATAGTTTTAGTGATAACCATGTCACTCACGTTTCATATTTAACAAAACCGAGCCCACCCAGAGCGACGTGGTATAACCACGTTAGCGTAATTCCAAGGAATTTTATTGCCAATATTCCATCACCAGACGAAAAAGATCAAAGTGCCTCCGGTACTCTACGCTTACCATTCAGCTACGCACTCACATTTCGAACCTCACCGAGTACCTAATACGAATTTCAGGGATGGTTTTAGCGAGTTATAAGCGCTAGCCAAAACGGCCCGGAGCGTAACAAAGGATTGCGTAGGGTCAGTTTTGGCTAGCGCAACAACGGCAAATCACGGATCCACCCCAAAAAGACTTTAGAGTTTTTTGATCCCAAAAATTGAAAAGTGGAATTCGGCAGTTTCTTTCACTGTTTCTTACGTATTTTGATCAGAAAATTCGAATGGCAAAGTCAGATTTCTCGTAACTATGCTATTTTTTATTTTATTGGGCTTTAAACGTAACACATTCGGGGTCAATTTGACCTAAATTTGTTTCGCGATTTTACACAATTTTGATTGATTCCGCGAGGTTCTGCAGGCTGTATCCAGCAGTAGGCATCTAAGTACGTCGATTTAAGTAATAAAAAGGCTACCTAAATTTTTTAAGATTTTTGAGAAAAACGTGAGGTTAACCCCTTTGGTGTTTTTTGACCCCAAAAAATGAAAAGTGGAATTCGGCAGCTTCTTTCACTATTTCTTACATATTTTGATCAGATAAGTCGAATGGCGCCGTCAGATTTCTCGTAAGTATGATATTTTTTATTTTATTTGGCTTTAAACGTAACACATTCGGGGTCAATTTGACCTAAATTTGTTTCGCGATTTTACACAGTTTTGATTGATTCCGCGAGGTTCTGAAGGCTGTATCCAGCAGTAGGCATCTAAGTACGTCGATTTAAATAATAAAAAGGCTACCTAAATTTTTTAAGATTTTTGAAAAACACGTAAGGTTAACCCCTTTGGTGTTTTCTGACCCCAAAAAATGAAAAGTGGGATTCGGCAGCTTCTTTCACTATTTCTTACGTATTTTGATCAGATAAGTCGAATGGCGCAGTCAGATTTCTCGTAAGCATGATATTTTTTATTTTATCTGGCTTTCAACGTAACACATTTGGGGTCAATTTGATCTAAATTTGTTTCGCAATTTTACATAGTTTTGATTGATTCCGCGAAGTACTGAAGGCTGTATCCAGCAGTAGGCATCTAAGTACGTCGATTTAAGTAATAAAAAGGCCACCTATATTTTTTAAGATTTTTGAAAAAAACGTTAGGTTAACCCCTTTGGTGTTTTTTGACCCCAAAAAATGAAAAGTGGAATTCGGCAGCTTCTTTCACTATTTCTTACGTATTTTGATCAGATAAGTCGAATGGCGCAGTCAGATTTCTCGTAAGTATGATATTTTTTCTTTTATTTGGCTTTCAACGTAACACATTCGGTGTCAATTTGACCTGAATTTGTTTCGTTATTTTACACCGTTTTGATTGATTCCGCGACGATCTGAAGGCTGTAACCAGCAGTAGACATCTAAGTACGTCGATCTAAGTAATAAAAAGGCCCCCTAAATTTTTTAAGATTTTTGAAAAAACCGTGTTTTTGACCCCAAAAAATGAAAAGTGGAATTCGGCAGCTTCTTTCACTATTTCTTACGTATTTTGATCAGAAAATTCGAATGGCGCAGACAGATTTCTCGTAAGTAAGATATTTTTTATTTTATTTGGCTTTAAACGTAACACATTCGGGGTCAATTGGACCTAAATTTGTTTCGCGATTTTACACAGTTTTGATTGATTCCGCGAGGTTCTGAAGGCTGTAACCAGCAGTAGGCATCTAAGTACGTCGATTTAAGTAATAAAAAGGCCACCTAAATTTTTTAAGATTTTTGAAAAACACGTAAGGTTAACCCCTTTGGTGTTTTCTGACCCCAAAAAATGAAAAGTGGGATTCGGCAGCTTCTTTCACTATTTCTTACGTATTTTGATCAGATAAGTCGAATGGCGCAGTCAGATTTCTCGTAAGCATGATATTTTTTATTTTATTTGGCTTTCAACGTAACACATTCGGGGTCAATTGGACCTAAATTTGTTTCGCGATTTTACACAGTTTTGATTGATTCCGCGAGGTTCTGAAGGCTGTATCCAGCAGTAGGCATCTAAGTACGTCGAATTAAGTAATAAAAAGGCCACCTAAATTTTTTAAGATTTTTGAAAAAAACGTTAGGTTAACCCCTTTGGTGTTTTTTGACCCCAAAAAATGAAAAGTGGAATTCGGCAGCTTCTTTCACTATTTCTTACGTATTTTGATCAGATAAGTGGAATGGCGCAGTCAGATTTTTCGTAAGTATGATATTTTTTCTTTTATTTGGCTTTCAACGTTACACATTCGGGGTCAATTGGACCTAAATTTGTTTCACGATTTTACACAGTTTTGATTGATTCCGCGAGGTTCTGAAGGCTGTATCCAGCAGTAGGCATATAAGTGCGTCGATCTAAGTAATAAAAAGGCCCCCTAATTTTTTAAATATTTTTGAAAAAAACGTAAGGTTTAACCCCTTTGGTGTTTTTTGACTCCAAAAAATGAAAAGTGGAATTCGTTAGCTTTTTTCACTATTTCTTACGTATTTCGATCAGATAAGTGGAATGGCGCCGTCAGATTTCTCGTAAGTATGATATTTTTTAGTTTAATTGGGTTTAAACGTAACACATTCGGGGTCAATTTGACCAAAATTTGTTTCGCTATTTTACACAGTTTTGATTGATTCCGCGAGGTTCTGATGGCTGTATCCAGCAGTAGGCATCTATGTACGTCGATTTAAGTAATAAAAAGGCCACCTAAATTTTTTAAGATCTTAGAAAAAAACGTAAGGTTAACCCCTTTGGTGTTTTTTGACCCCAAAAAATTAAAAAGGGATTTCGGTAGCTTTTTTCACTATTTCTTACGTATTTTGATCAGATAAGTGGAATGGCGCAGTCAGATTTCTCGTAAGTATGATATTTTTTATTTTATTTGGCTTTAAACGTAACACATTCGGGGTCAATTTGACCTAAATTTGTTTCGCTATTTTACACAGTTTTAATTGATTCGGCGAGGTTCTGATGGCTGTATCCAGCAGTAGGCATCTATGTACGTCGATTTAAGTAATAAAAAGGCCACCTAAATTTTTTAAGATCTTAGAAAAAAACGTAAGGTTAACCCCTTTGGTGTTTTTTGACCCCAAAAAATTAAAAAGGGAATTCGGTAGCTTCTTTCACTATTTCTTACGTATTTTGATCAGATAAGTCGAATGGCGCAGTCGTATTTCTCGTAAGTATGATACTTTTTATTTTATTTGGCTTTAAACGTAACACATTCGGTGTCAATTTGACCTAAATTTGTTTCGCGATTTTGCACAGTTTTGATTGATTCCGCGAGGTTCTGAAGGCTGTATCCAGCAGTAGGCATCTAAGTACGTCGATTTAAGTAATAAAAAGGCCACATATATTTTTTAAGATTTTTGAAAAAAACGTTAGATTAACCCCTTTGGTGTTTTTTGACCCCAAAAGATGAAAAGTGGAATTCGGCAGCTTCTTTCACTATTTCTTACGTATTTTGATCAGATAAGTCAAATGGCGCAGTCAGATTTGTCGTAAGTATGATATTTTTTAGTTTAATTGGCTTTAAACGTAACACATTCGGGGTCAATTTTACCTAAATTTGTTTCGCAATTTTACACAGTTTTGATTGATTCCGCGAGGTTCTGATGGCTGTATCCAGCAGTAGGCATCTATGTACGTCGATTTAAGTAATAAAAAGGCCACCTAAATTTTTTAAGATCTTAGAAAAAAACGTGATGTTAACCCCTTTGGTGTTTTTTGACCCCAAAAAATGAAAAGTGGAATTCGGTAGCTTCTTTCACTATTTCTTACGTATTTTGATCAAATAAGTGGAATGGCGCAGTCAGATTTCTCGTAAGTATGATATTTTTTATTTTATTTGGCTTTAAACGTAACACATTCGGGGTCAATTTGACCTAAATTTGTTTTACGATTTTACACAGCTTTGATTGATTCCGCGAGGGTCTGAAGGCTGTAACCAGCAGTAGGCATCTAAGTACGTCGATTTAAGTAATAAAAAGGCCACCTAAATTTTTTAAGATTTTTGAAAAACACGTAAGGGTAACCCCTTTGGTGTTTTCTGACCCCAAAAAATAAAAAGTGGGATTCGGCAGCTTCTTTCACTATTTCTTACGTATTTTAATCAGATAAGTCGAATGGCGCAGTCAGATTTCTCGTAAGCATGATATTTTTTATTTTATTTGGCTTTCAACGTAACACATTTGGGGTCAATTTGATCTAAATTTGTTTCGCAATTTTACATAGTTTTGATTGATTCCGCGAAATACTGAAGGCTGTATCCAGCAGTAGGCATCTAAGTACGTCGATTTAAGTAATAAAAAGGCCACCTATAATTTTTAAGATTTTTGAAAAAAACGTTAGGTTAACCCCTTTGGTGTTTTTTGACCCCAAAAAATGAAAAGTGGGATTCGGCAGCTTCTTTCACTATTTCTTACGTATTTTGATCAGATAAGTCGAATGGCGCAGTCAGATTTCTCGTCAGCATGATATTTTATATTTTATTTGGCTTTCAACGTAACACATTCGGGGTCAATTTGACCTAAATTTGTTTCGCGATTTTACACAGTTTTGATTGATTCCGCGAGGTTCTGAAGGCTGTATCCAGCAGTAGGCATCTAAGTACGTCGTTTTAAGTAATAAAAAGGCCACATATATTTTTTAAGATTTTTGAAAAAAACGTTAGATTAACCCCTTTGGTGTTTTTTGACCCCAAAAGATGAAAAGTGGAATTCGGCAGCTTCTTTCACTATTTCTTGCGTATTTTGATCAGAAAATTCGAATGGCGCAGTCAGATTTCTCGTAAGTATGATATTTTTTAGTTTAATTGGCTTTAAACGTAACACATTCGGGGTCAATTTGACCTGAATTTGTTTCGTTATTTTACACCGTTTTGATTGATTCCGCGAGGTTCTGATGGCTGTATCCAGCAGTAGGCATCTAAGTACGTCGATCTAAGTAATAAAAAGGCCCCCTAATTTTTTTAAGATTTTTGAAAAAAATGTTAGGTTAACCCCTTTGGTGTTTTTTGACCCCAAAAAATGAAAAGTGGAATTCGGCAGCTTCTTTCACTATTTCTTGCGTATTTTGATCAGAAAATTCGAATGGCGCAGTCAGATTTCTCGTAAGTATGATATTTTTTAGTTTAATTGGCTTTAAACGTAACACATTCGGGGTCAATTTTACCTAAATTTGTTTCGCTATTTTACACAGTTTTGATTGATTCCGCGAGGTTCTGATGGCTGTATCCAGCAGTAGGCATCTAAGTACGTCGATCTAAGTAATAAAAAGGCCCCCTAAATTTTTTAAGATTTTTGAAAAAAACGTAAGGTTAACCCCTTTGGTGTTTTTTGACCCCAAAAAATAAAAAGTGGAATTCGGTAGCTTCTTTCACTATTTCTTACGTATTTTGATCAGATAAGTCGAATGGCGCAGTCAGATTTCTCGTAAGCATGATATTTTTTATTTTATTTGGCTTTCAACGTAACACATTTGGGGTCAATTTGATCTAAATTTGTTTCGCAATTTTACATAGTTTTGATTGATTCCGCGAAATACTGAAGGCTGTATCCAGCAGTAGGCATCTAAGTACGTCGATTTAAGTAATAAAAAGGCCACCTATAATTTTTAAGATTTTTGAAAAAAACGTAAGGTTAACCCCTTTGGTGTTTTTTGACCCCAAAAAATAAAAAGTGGAATTCGGTAGCTTCTTTCACTATTTCTTACGTATTTTGATCAGATAAGTCGAATGGCGCAGTCAGATTTCTCGTCAGCATGATATTTTTTATTTTATTTGGCTTTCAACGTAACACATTCGGGGTCAATTTGACCTAAATTTGTTTCGCGATTTTACACAGTTTTGATTGATTCCGCGAGGTTCTGAAGGCTGTATCCAGCAGTAGGCATCTAAGTACGTCGATCTAAGTAATAAAAAGGGCCCCTAAATTTTTTAAGATTTTTGAAAAAAACGTAAGGTTAACCCCTTTGGTGTTTTTTGACCCCAAAAAATAAAAAGTGGAATTCGGTAGCTTCTTTCACTATTTCTTACGTATTTTGATCAGATAAGTCGAATGGCGCCGTCAGATTTCTCGTAAGTATGATATTTTTTAGTTTAATTGGCTTTAAACGTAACACATTCGGGGTCAATTTTACCTAAATTTGTTTCGCAATTTTACACAGTTTTGATTGATTCCGCGAGGTTCTGATGGCTGTATCCAGCAGTAGGCATCTATGTACGTCGATTTAAGTAATAAAAAGGCCACCTAAATTTTTTAAGATCTTAGAAAAAAACGTAATGTTAACCCCTTTGGTGTTTTTTGACCCCAAAAAATGAAAAGTGGAATTCGGTAGCTTCTTTCACTATTTCTTACGTATTTTGATCAGATAAGTCGAATGGCGCAGTTGTATTTCTTGTAAGTATGATACTTTTTATTTTATTTGGCTTTAAACGTAACACATTCGGTGTCAATTTGACCTAAATTTGTTTCGCTATTTTACACAGTTTTGATTGATTCCGCGAGGTTCTGATGGCTGTATCCAGCAGTAGGCATCTAAGTACGTCGATTTTACTAATAAAAAGGCCACCTAAATTTTTTAAGATTTTTGAAAAAATCGTAAGGTTTGGTGTTGGTGTTTTTTGACCCCAAAAAATGAAAAGTGGAATTCGGTAGCTTCTTTCACTATTTCTTACGTATTTTGATCAGATAAGTGGAATGGCGCAGTCAGATTTCTCGTAAGTATGATATTTTTTATTTTATTTGGCTTTAAACGTAACACATTCGGGGTCAATTTGACCTAAATTTGTTTCGCTATTTTACACAGTTTTGATTGATTCCGTGAAGTTCTGATGGCTGTATCCAGCAGTAGGCATCTAAGTACGTCGATCTAAGTAATAAAAAGGGCCCCTAAATTTTTTAAGATTATTGAAAAAAACGTAAGGTTAACCCCTTTGGTGTATTTTGACCCCAAAAAATAAAAAGTGGAATTCGGTAGCTTCTTTCACTATTTCTTACGTATTTTGATCAAATAAGTGGAATGGCGCAGTCAGATTTCTCGTAAGTATGATATTTTTTATTTTATTTGGCTTTAAACGTAACACATTCGGGGTCAATTTGACCTAAATTTGTTTCGCTATTTTACACAGTTTTGATTGATTCCGCGAGGTTCCGATGGCTGTATCCAGCAGTAGGCATCTAAGTACGTCGATATAAGTAATAAAAAGGCCACCTATATGTCTTTAGATTTTTGAAAAAAACGTTAGGTTAACCCCATTGGTGTTTTTTGACCCCAAAAAATGAAAAGTGGAATTCGGCAGCTTCTTTCACTATTTCTTGCGTATTTTGATCAGAAAATTCGAATGGCGCAGTCAGATTTCTCGTAAGTATTATATTTTTTAATTTATTTGGCTTTAAACGTAACACATTCGGGGTCAATTTGACCTAAATTTGTTTCGCTATTTTACACAGTTTTGATTGATTCCGCGAAGATCTGAAAGCTGTAGCCAGCAGTAGGCATCTATGTACGTCGATTTAAGTAATAAAAAGGCCACCTAAATTTTTTAAGATCTTAGAAAAAAACGTAAGGTTAACCCCTTTGGTGTTTTTTGACCCCAAAAAATGAAAAGTGGAATTCGGTAGCTTCTTGCACTATTTCTTACGTATTTTGATCAGATAAGTCGAATGGCGCAGTCAGATTTCTTGTAAGTATGATATTTTTTATTTTATTTGGCTTTAAACGTAACACATTCGGGGTCAATTTGACCTAAATTTGTTTCGCGATTTAGCACAGTTTTGATTGATTCCGCGAGGTTTTGAAGGCTGTATCCAGCAGTAGGCATCTAAGTACTTCGATCTAAGTAATAAAAAGGCCCCCTAAATTTTTTAAGATTTTTTAAAAAAACGCAAGCTTAACCCCTTTGGTGTTTTTTGACCCCAAAAAATAAAAAGTGGAATTCGGCAGCTTCTTTCACTATTTCTTACGTATTTTGATCAGATAAGTCGAATGGCGCCGTCAGATTTGTCGTAAGTATGATATTTTTTAGTTTAATTGGCTTTAAACGTAACACATTCGGGGTCAATTTGACCTAAATTTGTTTTGCGATTTAGCACAGTTTTGATTGATTCCGCGAGGTTCTGAAGGCTGTATCCAGCAGTAGGCATCTAAGTACGTCGATCTAAGTAATAAAAAGGCCACCTAAATTTTTTAAGATCTTAGAAAAAAACGTAAGGTTAACCCCTTTGGTGTTTTTTGACCCCAAAAAATGAAAAGTGGAATTCGGTAGCTTCTTTCACTATTTCTTACGTATTTTGATCAGATCAGTGGAATGGCGCAGTCAGATTTCTCGTAAGTATGATATTTTTTATTTTATTTGGCTTTAAACGTAACACATTCGGGGTCAATTTGACCTAAATTTGTTTCGCTATTTTACACAGTTTTGATTGATTCCGCGAGGTTCTGATGGCTGTATCCAGCAGTAGGCATCTATGTACGTCGATTTAAGTAATAAAAAGGCCACCTAAATTTTTTAAGATCTTAGAAAAAAACGTAATGTTAACCCCTTTGGTGTTTTTTGACCCCAAAAAATGAAAAGTGGAATTCGGTAGCTTCTTTCACTATTTCTTACGTATTTTGATCAGATAAGTCGAATGGCGCAGTCGTATTTCTCGTAAGTATGATACTTTTTATTTTATTTGGCTTTAAACGTAACACATTCGGTGTCAATTTGACCTAAATTTGTTTCGCTATTTTACACAGTTTTGATTGATTCCGCGAGGTTCTGATGGCTGTATCCAGCAGTAGGCATCTAAGTACGTCGATTTTGCTAATAAAAAGGCCACCTAAATTTTTTAAGATTTTTGAAAAAAACGTAAGGTTTGGTGTTGGTGTTTTTTGACCCCAAAAAATGAAAAGTGGAATTCGGTAGCTTCTTTCACTATTTCTTACGTATTTTGATCAGATAAGTGGAATGGCGCAGTCAGATTTCTCGTAAGTATGATATTTTTTATTTTATTTGGCTTTAAACGTAACACATTCGGGGTCAATTTGACCTAAATTTGTTTCGCTATTTTACACAGTTTTGATTGATTCCGTGAAGTTCTGATGGCTGTATCCAGCAGTAGGCATCTAAGTACGTCGATCTAAGTAATAAAAAGGGCCCCTAAATTTTTTAAGATTTGAGAAAAAAACGTAAGGTTAACCCCTTTGTTGTTTTTTGACCCCAAAAAATAAAAAGTGGAATTCGGTAGCTTCTTTCACTATTTCTTACGTATTTTGATCAGATAAGTCGAATGGCGCAGTCAGATTTCTCGTAAGTATGATATTTTTTATTTTATTTGGCTTTAAACGTAACACATTCGGGGTCAATTTTACCTAAATTTGTTTCGCTATTTTACACAGTTTTGATTGATTCCGCGAGGTTCTGATGGCTGTATCCAGCAGTAGGCATCTATGTACGTCGATTTAAGTAATAAAAAGGCCACCTAAATTTTTTAAGACTAATGGATAATCCACCAAATTAATTTTTATACACTTAAAAAATTGTCTTCTTTCCAATGTTACTTAAGAAAAAATTAAATTCGTGGTGTAGATTCTCTGACAGTCCCCCGTTGACACTAAAATAAATATGTATAGTCACCATCAATAAGGAAATAAGTAAATATAGAAATAATCTACATATTCCCTTATTGCTGGTGACCACAGAAATGTGTTGATGCACATGTCTTGATTACTCTTAACGGCATCTACGTCCGGTGGAAGTTCAGTGAAGTCAGCCGAAAGAATTAAGTCGTAACAAAATGCAGTGATTTAGTTTCTATACGAAAAATAATTTTTTCTCTACTTCCAAAGTCCAAACCAGTGTTGAATTCAGACCTTTTTCCGTAGGGGGATTAATAAAACTTTCGGGGGTGGCACTATTTTTAATAATTTTTTTTTAATTATTGCGTTTTATATCTTGTGGGCATCTTGTGGTCTCCGAGGGGTTATTGCTCCTGGATTCAACACTGTTCCAAACTAAATCCCTAAAAGAAATAATGGCAAATTCAAATAATTTAAAAGACAAATTTGCAAATTATCGTCAGATTAACAAAAGCCTTGTTTTTCTGTAATTTTTATTGGCCTTATATTTTTTCAAGGTGAGACTAGATTGATATTCAAATAATGTTATAAGATAAATTTATTAAGTTGTGAGTACACATTGTACTATTTGCCTGAACAAGGAAACCAAGAATCGTGCAATAAAATTATTAGATAAACATTCAATTATTTTAACTGGAACTTTAATAAAAAAAATAAATAAATAAATTATATTTCATTATTGTAATGGGTCAATTTTTAAAATAGAAAAACCTCTTCAAAGAAGTGTCACGCAGTTAAACTAAGCACGATTCTTCAAACCGCAACAGTATCCTCTTAGGATATTTTCGATTTGTGATTTTTTTTTCAAAAATTGCTCCATGGCATTCATAGTCAATCGGTTGACAAAAATCGTGTACATTATGCATAAAAAATTATTATACTTTTGTACATATTTATTCTGGTATTTACAAGATTATCGTGATTTATAGTATTCATATGGCTCCTTCATGTAAGCGACGTGTTTAGTACCTGGCAGGTTGTTGGTTTAAATTTATACTTTTTTCACATAAAAAGTTATGAATGTCTTAAGAGCTCTAAAGTGTGGTAAATTGTTCTATATATTTATAATAACTATAATTTTAATAATCATATTAAGTCATGTGTTAATTTTTTATTGGTATAAAATCAAAACAATATTGGCGTTATCAATTCGCTTGAACAATATAGTGCACCATAGAATAAATATTGAGTTTCAAAAAAAATTACAAGAAATTACCCAATGCAACGATCGCATATTAGAGCCTGCAATATTACAACACGGAGACTTTTGGGTGCTACAAAATTACATCAAAGCCGAAAAACAGTTCCATTGCTTTGAGAGTGTCACATATACCACGCAAGCCGATTATACCTTTTTGGACAATTTAATTCCACTTGTCGAAAGGTGGAGAGGGCCTATCAGTCTTGCTCTTCATGCTCCTGGAACAGATTTTCAACCAACTTTAGACTCCATAGCTTATTTGCGAAACTGCAAAAGCCCTCTTATAAAAAAGTATGTGTCGTTTCATTTAATTTTCAATATGGGCCATACGCCCAAACAAAGATCTTCTAAGGTAGGTAAACATATAAATTTTTCTAAAACTGTTTAATTAAAATCCAAACATTGCAGCCTTACAAAGTGCCGATCATGAAAGTTTATACAGACACTTACAATTGCAGTAAAAAAGCGCCGTATGCAAACTCAAATCATAGAAATCTATACAAAATGAAAGCCAATATTTCATATCCAATCAATGTTGCAAGAAACATAGCGAGAGAGAGTTCCCAAACTCACTTTGTCCTTGCCTCCGACATCGAGCTTTATCCATCGACAAACGTGATAGATCCATTTCTAAATTTTGTGGTCAGAAAGCAAAGCATCTTCACAAAAAAGAGTCCATCAATTTTCGTACTTCCAGTATTTGAAGTATTAGGGAACGAAAGTGCTCCGACTACTAAAGCAAAGCTGCAAGAAATGTTTAAGGATAGTCGAGCTTTTTCCTTCCACAAAGGCATTTGCAATCGATGCCATGTTATTCCACAGCTCAACGATTGGCTTAGCTTAAATGCAAGTAAAGAATTAAACGTGTTTGTTACAACCAAACGCGAAAAAAAATATGTCCGCTGGGAAGCCGTTTATATAGGAACTAACGAAGATCCATGGTTTGATGAACGTTTGGATTGGGAAAAACATGGAAATAAAATGTCTCAGGTATTATTTTAATCAGCTGGCCTAAGAGGTAACCTTACCCTCTTTTATTTTAGGCTTATATATTATGTTTGTTAAATTACGATTACATGGTGCTGGATAATGCCTTTTTGGTACACAAGCCAGGTGTAAAAGAAAAAATGATAAATTTAGAAATCATTCCGATAACAGCCGAATATATTAATAAAACTTTAGGATCCCAAATTAGTACTTTGTATGGTCATAAAAAAGGTTGTCTTGCATAACCATAAAATAAATAAATAAATAAATTATATTGTAAGTATATTTTACTTTTGGAACCAAAAAAATCCACTTTCAACTGCTATATTTTAACCCATTAACGCCTGCTGTACTTGCTTGAGTACACCCGGTGTGTGTACCCATTGGAGTCATGATTTGGTGTTTGTTTTCTATAATTAATACAATGCAAAAAAAATAATACAATAAAATTCGACGAAATTTGGATTTGGACCTTTGAATTAGATTTAGATCCGTTAATTTTTTTAAATAAAGAAAGATATTTGGAATTTATAATCGCTCTTTTTATTAAAGTTTAATTCATTTAATTTGGAAAGAAAAGTTAAATTTGGATGTGCACGTCGCACACCTGGATGATAAGCCGTGCTAACTTATCATTCCATTTTTACATGAGAAGTTTATTTAAAATTTAATAATTTAATTTAGATTTCTTGAATAATTTGAAAGTTGAATTTGGAAGTAATTTTAATTTTATTAATGATGAACGTTTGGACATGGAAAATTTGGATAAAGAAATTTTGGTTAATAGTACAAATTTCGAAATGAAAAATTTGGTTGTAAAAGAAGATTTTGGAGTAAATAAAGATAAAAATATGGAAAAACAAAATTTCGTTATTGGAGAACATTTTGATGGAAATAAAGCCAAAATTAAAAACGAAAACTTGAACAATGATACGACGAGAAGTATGGAAAATGATAAAAATGGACCGGAAGTAAAAGTAAACGAGGAGCCGACAAGAGAAGAAGATGAGAAGCAAATAAATAAAATGATAATAATAATAATCAGCTAATACATTCTAAATAGAATATTGCTATATCCTTGGAGATTTACAAATCCTTTTATTGGGGTGGATTAATCCCCGTCTTACAAAGTGTTAAGTTACATTATTTGTATTTTTTCTTCTTCATCTTTTGTCCATTTCTTCCCCAGTTCGGTCCTTCTTACATGTCTTCACAGTCTCGGGTGGTTCGCGACCCTCTTCACCACATCCCTCCATCCCTGCCTATCGAAGACCCTTTCCGCCCAGTCCTCGATCCACATTTCTCTCAAGTCACGTTTCACTTGGTCCAACCATCTAATCCTTGGTCTTCCCCGCGGTCTACTATCTCCAGATTTCCATAGTGTTATATACTTTTATCGCCGCTGAGTTCTCGGATCTCATGACGTGACCGAGAATTATGGAAAATGATCAAAATGGACCGGAAGTAAAAGTAAACGAGGAGCCGACAAGAGAAGAAGATGAGAAGCAAACAAATAAAATAATGGATGATATAATTATGGAAAAGCAAATCAAGAGTGACTTGACAAACCCAGTACCAACGCGAATATTGGAGGATTTGGCATTTCGGTGGTTATTTTTGGATTTATGAAACGAGCACCCACACTCAGCGAAAATAACTTTATGGAAGTCCATTAGATGGAAATTTATTTTATTCTTTCAGATTTGGCACCACAACCGGGATGGTTTTCTTCGACGAACCACTTATCATCAACCGTCGTTGCGTAAAGAAAATCAGGGGAGCAAAACATGTCGTGTTACCAAATAAATTCTTTTGAGTTTGAATTTAATTTTTGATAGTTTAAAAATTTTGTAAATGTGATATTTGTTTGGATTTAAATTGTAAATTTTTTAATGTTGTGCGCTTTTGGCCACATGGCCTGACAGATTGGTGTATAGAGAAGAAATTTAGAAGTTTGGATTATTTAATTCGGAAAGTTTATTTGAAATTTTGTCACTACAGCAACCCACCCACTCCCGAGAGGTCTCCGCTTCCGACTTTGTTAGACTGGCCACCACATAAAGGTAGAAAAGGAAGTCAAAAAATTAAATTTTTCGGCGTTCCACTACAATACATTAGCGACAAAAGACCTGACAGATGCAAGATTTAAATAAAAATGCGGGAACTGTAGTTTTATTTTATTTTATATCACACAGACATAGATGGTAGTAAGTAGTTTAGTGTCAAGCATTACATACTTCTATGCAAACATAAAGAAATAAATCATAAACTTAGGAAAATTATATGTACATAATTTTAGAGACATTGATAATTTACTCTTGAGATAATGGATTTATAATACAACTCAGGTTGCACTTTCTAATACATTTTTTGTACAAGATAAAATGAATTTACTACAATAAAAAATATTGAGTGCATTTTAAGTTTACAAACACAGTTCAATGCCGAAACTACCACACATCACACTTATGGCACAAGTAAATTAATAAATTGACATTTTTTCATATAAATAGATACAAACAAATTAAAACTAAACTCGTAATGCCTAACAACAATTTATTTTATTAAGATAAAACTTAGTATTCACTTAAAAATAGTTAGAAATTTACAATTTCGATAAAAAACTTACACAATATAAAATACTGCACAAATTTCTGCTTATAGAATAATATAAAAAATACAATTTTCTTATTTAAAATGATAGGTACTTAATTTTACAATTAGGTTTAAATATAAATAGTTTTACCTATCTAGAACAATTAATTAAAATTATAAATTAAGATCACAGTAAAATTATTAAAAATGTCGAGCACAAAATAAATTAAATTGTGCATTGCTTTGTCCTTATGAAGCAATGATCGTAAATTAAATCGCATAATACTAATTTTTATTTACTTATAATGAATTTAATTATAGTAATTCTTTTTAATAGCTGGTGTTTGACTAGTAGACCTTTAACTATTCATTGGCAAACCTATCTAAGAGTGTGAGCTGCTCACCTAAAAGCCCAGTTACTTTTTTAAATAATTTCAAGAATTTACATCAAATTGACAATTTTTTTACAAAGACAAAAATAATCTTAATAACAATTTTAGTTTAACATACTAAAAGTTTCACAACTTATACCCAACAGTGGAATATTTCCAAAACAGTTTAAACTGCTTAAAAAGTGGAATTCTTATTCATCAGAACACTCGTCTCGGTTAAAGTGGAATAAGTGGTGTGGTGGTTGAAAATTGAACTAAATTTCTGTTTTAAATAAATAGCTACCATAAAGTAGGTAGAAATGCAGTTCGTACGAACAATAGCCAATTAACTTAACATGTATGTGTACACCGAGCTTAAATTTAGTTAGGCCTTCTAATAGTAATTTCTTTACTCTAACAATTAAACAATTTACACTATACACATTCAACATTAGATTAAGTTAATATCTGCTCGAATTGAAGCAGAAAATGGAAGAAGTGCTAGTAACAGAAACAACTCAAAACATTCAATTTACACTAAACATTTATGCACGCACTCACACGCCTACACAGTTTAATCAGTCATTAATATTGTTTCCTAGTGTTCAAGTAAAAAGCGTGAAACACATCAAAGTAAAACTTTTAGTCTTATTTGTCATTAAAATTTGTAATTTGATCCACGTCTTTGTTTACGATATGCATATTTTTTAATGCAAAAACGAGTGACTCAAGTAAAATTCAAAATCCACCAAACAACAACACAAATTTAATAAAAAAATTCGTTGCTTTACAATTCATTGTGAAATTGTCTTATACACATCATAATAAAACATTAAATTAAAATGTTTTAACATAACATCAAAAAATTTGTTCCAACTCATAAAATGATAACAAATCATAATAAAATATGTACTGCTCGTACAGGGTAGGCAAATTTAGTTGCTTTTGCAGTTGGATTTTAGAATAAACCCAAAAGTTACTCCAAAACTTTTCCTTCAACAGTATAACTGTTTACGTTCATTGCTAAACAAATTTAGTTTCGAACTGTCAAATAATTTATTGGCAATTGTTTTAAATCTGTTTTTACAGTTTAGCTAACTTCAAAAAATTACCTTGAGATTAAAATAACTAAATTTGTCCACTCTATTCAATTAATTTATTATATAGGTAGGTGGGTACTTACTTTTAATTTAAAAACTTATTTTGGGTTAATGAAGCCGTAAAGTGGTCAAAAAATGTTGCAATTGTTTTTATCAAAAACAAATTCACTTGTTTCTTGGCGACATATTTCATTATGATAAAACAGAAAACTGTTAAAAACCATCAAAACACACAATTACAATTAAATATTGCTTACGATTTCGAAGGCAAGATTCATTAAGTGGTTTTCTTACCACCTCGGGGTTTAATTGATTCCGACAGTTGCCACATGGCATCCTCACAAATATAATCATCAAAATTTTGGAAGAAGTTAATTATTTTTTCGTTCTTCTTAAAGGTGTATGTGCTACAAAAAACAAAAGGTCAACTAAAGAAATATTTCGATCAAGCTCACTTACCATTTCTTGAATTTTTTCATATTTTCCACAATGTTAAACTGTTGCCATCTTTTGGAAAAATTAATGTTTCCACTTTGTAATAAATTGCTGTTACCGATGTGCACAAATGTTAGATCTTGCAGCACCAACCCTCTAAAATGAATTTGTTAGTTTAAAAAACAGTTGAACTTGTGATTGTGTTACAACTTACATATAAGGTATGCACGGAGGTTGAGTTTCTGCTAAGGCTAACCGATAAGCCCTAAAACTCGAAGAACTGTCGATAAGTGCACAGTACTCCTTTAGGCCTTCCTGTACGTGCTTTTGCCATTCGAGTCGTCGAACCGGAGCCGAATCTAACGCCGACAACAACGCAAGGTAAGAATTAAAATTATTAATCTTCCTTAAATGTTTCATTATCTTTATAAATTTCATAAAATATTTTTCTCTATCTTTGGCATCTGCACTTAAAATCCTCGTTCTTGCCCTATAAAAGAAGCCTTTTATAAAAACCGCATTAACAAAATTATATTGCACCTTACCAATATGACATCTTGTTGAAGTGTTCAGTAAAGTGAGTCAAATTTGGACTACGTTCTTCGTTTTGCTCTTGAGCCCAAATTAAAACTTCTGGAATTTCAATTTTCATGAAAAGTTCTGCATCTAATAAAGTCATTTGTTCGGCAATTTGATCTGATTTGAAATCAAGTAAGGTGGATACACGTGAACATAAAGTTAAACTGCTTTGATAGTTTGTTAGGGCCACGCAACGTTCTTTGGCATCGTGTCTTTCTAAATGTTTTACCCTTAATGCTTTAGCTAACGTTAATTCGCCGCAGGAAATCAATTGCTGCACAAAATCCATTAACATCTGTTGCAAACTACTATCCAGATCTGCTGGACTAAAAAGAAATTGGGTAAAAAAAATTAAAAATGCTATAGAAATTAATTTCTTACGTGAGATCGCTAACTACCCTCACAATAAGAGCAAAAGCTTCTCTAGATCGTGGTTTTCTGTCTGGAATACAGTAAAAGTGATTGTATCTTCTTATAAGCTTAGTTACCAACTCGTATGGAGAAATAAAGGTTCGGTAGGTTGTTAGGAAAGCTTCTTGATATGTAAAAACTAAAACATTTAAAAAAATTGTTAATTGATATTTAAATTTTATAAACTAAACAAACTAAGAATTTATGCATTTTCTACTATTACCAACTTACCGTTCTCCTTCTCTTCTGAATGTACAATAAACAAAAATTAAAGATATTTTAAAACACTTTCAAAATTTCATATTTTATTATAGAAAATACTAAAAAATCTAAGAAAATTAAGAAATTCCAAGTATGCTAGAAAATTCTAGGAAATCCAAGAAAATCTTAGAAAACTTAGGAAATTCTAAGAAATTTGTAAAACAGTCGACAACGATGATGATTAAAATGTTGTAACCAACTCACCTCCATTTTTAGTTGCCTTGGTTGCCATAATAATAAGTGCATCTATGCTGCCCCCTCTAATTTCAGGACCATCTTCTTCCGGCTTCTTTAAGACCAAATATTTGTTGATATCCAGTTCTTCCTGAAAATCTATATCGCAATTGCCGAAGTCATCGCTTTCTCGTTTATCAATTTTTTTATCTTCCGTTGCCTTAACTGGTGTCGTATTTGTTGTATGTTCCAACAGATCGGGAAGAGATTTTACAGGCGACGATCGTTTTTCATAGATGGTGGGCGACATCGGTGGTTCTGATATGTTAGATTTCGTTCTAGCTCGTTTAGGCGGCAATGCCGGAGGAACACCATTACTTGTCGATGTTATCGCTACGTTTGAAGATCTTAACGGCAATGGCGACGGTGTTGTGGTACTAAAATGTAAAATTTTATTGTAAATGGGAAATTTTCTGTACAGCAAAGGTAGAACTGACCTCACGTCACCTATGGAAGATTGTAAAGTTAATGTCTGCACTTGGGAATGAGAAGTTGCGGTGACGCGACTTGAAGTTTGAGAGGTGTGACTAAAAGTGCACGACTGGGTGGTTGGCATGCCGACAACACCAGGAGAAGGCTGGACCCATTGTCCCTGCACCATATGCACCGAGTGCCGCATAAATTCTTGATCGTTTGAATGCGAACAATTGCCGAACATTTCCATGTATGCCATTACTAAAAAGCACAGTTACTATTAGAAGAATATTTAATCTTATTTTTTTTTGTAAAAATAATACTTTCGTCTTGTTATTTCTGCTCCTGCTATTTAAAAAATCAAACTAAATTGGAAAGTAGAAAACATGCAGAAAAATAACTTATGCACAAAAAGACTGAGATAAAGGAAACCTAGAAAAAACACTTTTTAGCAACAAAGTACAGGTATTAAGTAAAACAAACTGTAAAAGCAAAAACCATAACACATTAGGATGAACACCTAAGCTTCTTATAGTGCGGCTTACTTACCAGAGTAAGCCACTGATTGGAACACTATGGAAAAATGCAATAAACATTAATAAGTTTATAATTTTGCATTTTTAATTGTAACAACCCCGTATACAAAGTCAATCGAGTAATTAAATTGAAACTTACTGTGTCTCTTTTTAGGAGGCAAGGGAGGCGGTCGACCATCGAGCACCGTACTCGAGATGCTAGAACTGCTTCCTAAATTGTGTGGTTGATGTAACTGGCAGGCTACCAACAAATCACCACCTAATAATTTGAATTTTTAAAATATAGCCTAAGAAACTGGCAATAAAGACTCACTTATGTCTTCAGGTACGTTGTCGTATGGAGAAGGTTGTCGATCTGGCTTCCTTCTAGTCTTTTGAGGTATCGCTGGAGGAACGTCATCACCGCTTACACTACAATCGACTTCATCTTTAGCAATAAAATTAGAAACTGTGGAGCTGCTCGAATTTTGTTTAACATTAAATTCTGTTTTGGTGTGTGTTTGTGTTGTACTATATATTTTTTCCGATTTTGTTACTTCGGTTATTGTACTAGACAAATGTTTAGCAAATGCATGCTGTGTGCTCCATTGAGAGCTGACAGTACTTTGTTGCGAGCTTCGTTTTGAATAACCTGAACTTCTTTGAGATAATAACGATACAAATCCAGAATCTGTATTAGATAATCGATTTACGTCCAGATTTCCCACACTCAATTCGTTCGAGTGATTTAGTGATGTGTTTTGGCTGCTATTTAATCCAGAATCGTCCCAATAGTGACCATTGGTGCCTGTAATATCGGATATGTCGTTATCTAATACTATAGCATCATTGTCGCCGTTATGATCCATTAATACTCTTATTTCTTCTTCTTCTCGAGATTGATTTAGTATGGAATCTAAACTACCTCCACTGGCAGATAGCAAAGAATTAGAATCTTCCGGTGACCTTGATCGTATGGACATTCTGTAAATATTAAATATTTTCTCTAATAAAAAAAAATAAGTTAGAGCATCCAAATTACCTATCAAAACTAGAAGCAAATATTGAATTATCGGAACTAAAACATTCCTCCATGAGATGATAACGATTATTCGATTTTTTCTTTGGCGGTAGGGGTGGTGGACTCCTTGAACCACCCACTTCGGGGCGGCATATTCCAAACATACTACAAAATTGAAATTTTTGATCAAATCTTTTTTGAAATGAATTTTCAATTTACCTTTCAGGTAAAGGTGGTTTAGGAGGAGGAGGACTATTATCACGTAAAACAGACTCCGAACTGTGACTGCTCCGTACTTTAACAGGTACCGAAGAAGTTTGTTCGAGTATTTGGCGTTCTCTTGGTGTTAACGGAATGTCTGGCAAAGAATTTCGTTGTGCTGGCATTTCCAATGACGCGTTACCGTACGATGAACGTGGGGTCGTTTTATATGTTATGGGATGTTGGTGTGTTATTTTTTCTTGAGCCAAGTTTATTAATGTCTGAACAGCGTCTTCAACTTGTTCGATGACTTCCTTTACATTACTTTCGCTAAGGGCGGAACTTTCGCTTCCATCGATTAGAACGTCGTCGCATAGTTTGATCAGTCGCGCTACACTTTGATACATGTGATGTGTGGCTGATACAATACTGCTACTAAATTCCGAAGATACCGAAGACTTCACAGCCAAATTTATAGCCCATACGGTATCCAAAACTATGGTACCATTTCCGGGTAGCATTTCAAGTTTTTTCTTTGAAACCACATCGCAAAAATGTTTTAAAGCTATTTTAATCTGTTTGAAATAAAGAGTATTGTTAAAAGGTTTCATGTGGAAATAAAAGTAATGACTTACTTGTTTCCAAAGAATGTCCAACTCGTGCGCTGGTCCCTTAGAAACTGGAGTGCTATCTGAGATATCGAGCTTATGAGATCGACCTTTAGGACTGTGGGAACGAAGTCCTTGGTTCGTAGGACTCCGCATTTGTGATATTTTTTCCAAGAAATCGTCTTTGAAAGATCTCGCACGGCGTGCCAATTTTGTACTTTTGAAAGAGGGTTTGTGTCCCCCTGGACCGGGTCCTGCCAGAGGGGATGAACTGGGACTCTCGCAATCTGGAAATAAATTACTGTTAATGACAAAAATTTAAACTGATTAGATCATCTTTGCATACAAAAAACATACTAAAATGTGGGAAATTTTTGCTGGTACATAGTTGTAAATTATTAACGCATTTTATCAAATATTCAATATTTATCTTAGATTGTACATAAATAAAATTAACATATGGGTACGTACTCTTGCAAAATATCACAAAGAAGCGTCAACGGTATGCATCATAAATTTTTTGTTACGCTATTATCATTATGATGACTATCAACTAAGTATTTTGCACACATAATATCCATCATAAATCATTTTGTTAACATAACATAATGCATAAAACAATATAATGCGTGATAAACTAAATCGACATGGTAGAACAGAGGGCCCACCTATAATTACAAAATTTTGTTTGCATGTATACTATCTTTACAGTAGTAAAAACCAATCAACGGTTAATTACTTCCAAACGTCTTAAGTGTTTGATCTTGTAAAAAGATAGGTGTTGTTCGATAGCTGACCGACACCGATGAAGATAAACCCCATATTACAATGTATTAAGAGAAAACAATCTAACTGAAGCAGAAATATAAAACTAAAGGTTCGATCTTTCACTTAAAATAAAATATTTAAAATTGTATCCTATTTAAGTTGCTTTAATCCTATGATATTCAGTTTCACACTAATTAGAAACACATTTACAAACTCCACTTACGAAGAAAGCTTGGCGACAGAAGGGAAGATAACAAATGTGTTCTTATTTTACTAATTTGTTAGTAAATACCTCGGCAAAGTGCCTTATTGTCATTTATAAAATTAGTGACGCGCATGAATAGATCAAGAAATCTCTAGTAAAATAAATGTAAACAATATCTGTGATTTATTTTTAAAAAATTATCAAACTTGCACATGTAAGTCTCAAAAATGTTGTAAAAGGAAAACTATAGTTATTATTCAACGGAACAACGTAAACCACGATACGATTAAAAATTGATAAGAGAAAAAATCCCTTGATCTTCGTTTCAACATTCATGGGGAATAAAAATATTACTTTTTCATAATATTATAATATGGTTTATTTCTGAAGCGCTATCTAATGAAGAATGTAATTAATTTTAATGGAACTTTAATATCAAAAAAATTGCGTTGAATGGCGTCTGCAGAAAATATAATAAAAAAATCAGCTCGTAAATCATACAATTCCTTATCAATCGAAATACTCGACATTTTATAAAATAATATGCAATGCATATTCGAGATTTCTTGAATGAATGTATTAATAATTTCTAGTAAATAACATAAAACATTCAATTATTTTGACGTCACCAATGCTGATACAATTTTTTTTGTTTTCCACATGCGACTAGACTTGCAAATTCTTTATGCACCATGTTTGTAATGCTGCTAGGATGTTGATTTTATTTTCAAAAATATTATATTATTGATACATCATAATATCATGGTCATTAATTCCAGTAACTTCCTCCTGTTTAAATATTTTCCACATAAATGAAAAATATTTAGATAGGTTGCGATCAGATTTTAGATCTTCTATCTTCTACTACCAGTACAGGTTTCTTTTATAGATATATTTGTCAGCATTTATATTACAAAATTACATCAATTAATAAAACTCATTTAAACCAAATTTAAATTAGCAAATGTGATGCCAGTTTAATGCATGATGATGTCATAAATGGCAAAATATGCTTCAAGTATAGGTATCATATAGTATACCGAATACTTTAATTCAATTATATTATATATTATATTAATAGAATATAATTTAAATTTATATTATTAAGATAAACTTTGTATTCGCCCCAGATATGGGCAAATAAAAAATATTAAAAGTCTTCACGTAAAAAATTATCGTGAGTTTATTACGAAACGTGATAAATAAAAATTTGACTAATTTTTTAATAAATAATTGTCGATAAATTAATTAGAATACTTGCACGAATCTTTCGTTCTTCTGCTACATTTAAAATTAAACAACAATGATAATATGTAACAATTTTACCTGACAATTTAATATTTAAATTAATGTACGCGCGTGATTTTTATAATAAAAAAAAAACGGATGTAACCACCATACGATGCTATTGTGTGCGATGTTGGTTTATTATGTATTTATTTAAAAATTGTTGGTAAATTTAATTTATTCGAAAAATGTCAGTAACCTTTATCCAAATCTTGAAATAATATTCTTGCAGCAAGAAGAATTTCTCGTCAGTTTTCTTCGCGATGGGGTGGCATTGTTATAAAAATATCTCTCGATTTGGATTTCTAATTTTAACTCTTATAAACTGCATTGCATTAAATAATTAAAAACAAGGACATCTATTATGATATAATAATTTTGTTTAAATCATACAAATACATACAAATTATTTAACTTCCAAGGATGTAGAAGTAGAAGAAAACAACTTTTTTAAAGCGCACACATGTGAAATTAGAATTCTATTTTTTCGATATAACGATACTAGACGAAACGATCAAAACACTGACATAAACATGGTCGAACCATAAAACTGAAGCACTTATAGATTTAATTATAGAAAACACTTTGTTCAATACCACATAGTACATACATACATGGTCAGTAAACTGGACAAAACTTAACACATTCACCTCGCGTTTGTGACTACTCGACGAAACCTCAGAGATAAATAATAAGAGAGGGGGTAAACCGAGATTGCAAAAAAAAAACCATTCATTTAAACAAATTACCCATAATATGATAATATTGCATATTGCACTTGAGTGCATTATGATGATGTGCAACAATAAAAGCTTAATTAGAAAAAGTCGTTCGTTTATTTAAAATCCGAGAATACCACGCAGTGGCCTCACACAAATTTAAAATTCTTTAATGAAATTCTGACAGTTGAGGGCGTAAATTACAAACAAACATAAAATTTGTGAGGTTTTTTCAAAAACTAGAGTGAAAAGGTCCAAAAACGTAATGAGGTTATTCGATTCGCTGTTTCTATAAGGTTAGCTCCGCCCTCCGTTCCCCTTGGTCAAGTCACAACCGCAGCACCGAAAAAATAAAGAATCTGATCTGCAGTAAAAACCACACAACAAACCTGTCGGTCGCCCCAATGAGATAAAACGCCAGACATACAACAGACTTAGCTGGGGAGCTGGGGGTGACAGGTTGGAGAATCTTTCCTTCAACTTGACAACTAGTCAAGTTCCTAAGATAGACAAGGGCAACCATCCCACCACTGGACAGACTAGGCAGCCCCGCCCTCATCAGCATCAAGGACAAAGCAGAAGATTTCATCCCAAATATTATCAACGTCGACCACGAACACAAACAAGATCGATTCAGCAATCCTAACCTGCCTATCCAACCCCTCTTCCCTTTGTTCTTACGAATAAATCTTCTCTGTGGTACGAAACCTAACAAAAAAAGCTCCTAGCTCGGATAACATTACAAAACCAAACTATAAGAAAACTCATCCAACAGAGACTCACGGCTCTTCGTCTGCATAATGTACGCCATCCTACCTCAAGTTCTTTCTAGGTTGATAGAGTGACCGACATAATTATGATCCGTAAAATCAATCAAAATTCCAAAAATCTTGCCGAAAAAACTTTTTGGTTCCGACCAGACGAATCCATCAATTTCTTGAACTGACAGATTACTCCGCCGTCTCCAAACAGCTGTGGACGATCTTCAGAATGGTTCCAAACATGGCGAATAGAAGTTAACCCTTCTTAAAGCATAGAAACTTTCTTCTCCAGGACTTCCAGCTCCCTAAAGATGTTTGGCATTAAGATCCCCTGGACAGAGGGCTCCGGTAGTGAAATTCCCACATTCTTCTTCTTCAAGTGCTATACACTATGCAGTGCGTAGGCGATCACTTGGCTGAAGCCAAGATGGCGTACTAGAGAATTTAATTAATGGGGTGGTATCCCGTTGCCTTCCCCACAACCCACAGATATATTTTGGACTTCAGATCACAGCAGTGTATTCGATGCGACCAGGATGTGAACCGCGGTTGTCCGCTTTCCAGTCAGCCGGTGTAGGCTTTACGCCATACTATCTCCACATAAAGTCCACAAACTCAGGGGATCACAGAGTCCACGCACTTTGAAAAAACATCTCTGATATTCTTGAAAGTCTAGAATGGCAATGGATTTAGATTAACAAAATCCAATTTAAGAAAGTTAAATAATTGTTTACGCTACTATGGCAACTAGCTATCTTAAAATCTCACTTTAATGCATGGTAGAGCGTGCGATTTTGATCACTTTATCTGCTTCCTTCCTTCAGCATAATTAATAAAAAAGCTGTTGTATTCCGTTATTACCGATCACAGCTAACAAAATATTTTTTATTTTATGTAGATGTCAATAATGCTATTGGCCCTATTAATTATTTCATTAGTAGTATAGCTGGTTATATTTTTATTTTCGTATCCGAAGTTTTTATAAACAACATATCGCCTTCATAATATGATCAAGGGTAATTATAATTGATTCATCATAGCGGCAAGTTCCGACGACTTCAATAATTAAAGCAATCGATCGATTATATGTAATTAATAATAATGCAACAAAGATAATTTTAGATTCATCAACAAGTAAGTTTCATCAGTTGCTTCTGAAATAAATCAACTTACTTCTTCTTCTCAAAAAAACTTCAGAAATAATTTTTGCATATATTTTCCCAGCATTCAATTCACCGCGAACGGAACCGATACACTTTACGCCCTAGTTACACAAATAACTATTGTATATGTTGTTTTTCCGTTGAATTAGATAAACTGATTTTCTGTAAGATTTATTTTTTTAAATATTTTTTGTTATGGCTAACTCTGTGCAAAATATTCTTGGTTAAATTCTTTATAACTTATAAAGTGGTATGAATCACGAGCACGCACATACCATAAGATTTTCAACTTTATTTTAATTTCAGACACTTACATTCTGGTCTATTTATTATTAGATGATTAACAACACATGAAAAAGTAATTAAAAACAATAATTATTCTAGATACTAATTGTTTAATTGCCCTTGTAAGCAATAGAAAAGTGTTTGCGTCTTCTTCGCGTGCCAAAATCGAAATTTATCGAATTTAGTTGTAGATCTTCGTATTCCTTAAGGATTTGAATGCTCGGTCTTCTGCCTCGCTCGGGAGACCTCTTTGCTTTTCATTATTAGGGAAAAGGTAGGGTAACAAAACCATAATACTGATTGCCTTGGAAAACAATCACCAGGATACTGTTAATTTTTGTTTGGCATAAAATCAACACATTTGAAATTAATGTAAGTAATATTTTGTATAAATTTATGCATGGATTTCAAACTTGGTCATTTTATTACTAAATAGGTATTTAAATTTATATAATTTTATTGCAAGTTTTGAGTTAGGATGAACATTCCATTTATTCATGGTGGCACTTTAAATTCACTCTTGACACATACGTATCGTCATTAATATAATTTGCAGATGTTAATTTATTAAATTCGCCCAAGGAATGTCAGTTCTATTTCTACGTTACAAGTTTACGACCCACTTGTAAATTCATTCATAACAAAACATAAATTTTATATCGATTAATTCTATACACATCTCTTTCAGCATTTTGAAAAAATGGGTGACGCTAAGAAAGATGAAAAGCTGGCACAATCAAACGAGACGTCCGAATCGTCCATTGAATGCCTTCACGAAACAAAGCCCGCACAAGACATTTCCATTAAATTAACGAAAAACGAGAACGAAAAAATATCAGAAAATTTAATAAATTCAAAAGACTCGAACCAACGAAAATTTGACAGTGAGCACACAAAAATTCAAACTGTTTTCGAAAAATTAAGCATCACGACCGATGGAAAAGATTCCACAGTGGAATCGAACATTTCAAAAGAAATCGACGACGAAGTAAAAATTCGACTGAACGGCGCAGAAAAAAATGAAATATTTCCATCGAATCCGGCAGTGTGTTCGATGCAGAGTGCCGGAAACCTGTATTCCGTAAAGGGTTCACCTTCTGGCCGAATGATTCGAAGACGCGATATCCCCAGTACAGTATTTCCTGCTGGATGCATGGGTTGCAAAGAGGACGATTCTCCTAGGAGATTTTTGGATCCGATAGAAGCAACGGACGACTGTTCGGGCCACATTAATGGGGTTCCCAGAAAACGACCGTGCAGTGCCGTACCGGGACCACGGAATCCAGTAACCGGTACTGGGATAGAAGTCGACGTAAGAAGAGTGAGCAGTAAACGGAAGGACGGAAACCCATTACTTGGTACCGGTTATGACGACACAACTTCTACTCAAAGCTCAAGTAGAATTCCTCCAGGAGGATACTCGCAGGGTCTTTGGTAAATTTGTTCAAAGTGCATGTTTGGAAAACAAGTATACGACAAAAATTCTAGTTGAAAATTTTAATTATGTCCAGTTTGAAATACCTACTAATAATAAAACTTCACTAAGCCAACTTTTTATACTTTTAATTTTACCTTCGAAATCATTTGGAAGAGGATTGACGGAAATTAATACCATCCAGTCTTTGGAAATGTCTTGATTCCAACTTAAGTGACGAGCATGGACCCGATATTTTCGTCGCTTTCTCAAAGGTTCACGTAACCATTCACTATATTCCGGCATCGCACACTAAACAATTGACCACTTAATTATTGCCGAAAGTTATAACCCAATCCAATACACTAATCGGAATGAGAAACGAAATGCCAACTAATTATGCATTAATTTGCTAAATTGAACGCTTTGATATAATATGCGGCGTAATAATAACTTCGGTATCACCGATATTATTAAACATGTTTATTTAATATTTATAATGGAGAAGAAAATAAATGCTCAATCACTTAAGACGAATTTTTCACTGTCCATTCTCTAGTCTGCACTACAATTTTCTATTAACGAAATGACCTTAATACGTGGAGATATTTCTAAAAGTCGGTACAAAAAAAAAGTGCGATAGTGTGGTTTTCGTTAGAAAGCACAATAATAATTACAAAATAAATGATAAGTAATACCTATTATATACTGGTAGGTATTTAAAAAACACTAAATTCTGATAAAACTACTCAATTATCGACTTGAACCATATAGTTAGTGCTCGAGCATTAATGAAAGTTAATTAGTGTACCTTTGATCCTGCAATAGTATTGAAAATCGAATTAACATTACTACAATTTTTATACCTAATAAAATTTATAATTGGAAGGCAAAATGCATTTATGCATTTGGTGCAGAGGTTATTTATTCAATATTCTTGTTGACTGAAAAAATGTAGAAGTCAGTTTTGCCGCATATTAGAAATACCTTTTGTATTAATATTAGTACCAACTTTTTCAGTTAGGTCAAATCCAATAGCGAGTTCTGGCCTTTGTCCAGAAAGATATATACGTAAATTTATGTCTGGTTATTTTTGACACAGTCTTGCCTATTTGTATAATCCCAATTCGCTGATGAAGTGGCAAAACTTCTGAATCAAAGAATTTAATTTAAACTTTCGAAACCAAATGTAAGTACAAAAATAGGGCTAAAAGGCATCATTTAGAAGATAGGGGGGGGGGGGGTAGAGATAGGTCTGCTTTGTTCGATTTTGTTTTATAGAAATAGAAATTATTGCATCAAAATATTACATGCGCGTCAACAAAAAAATATATATCAACAATGTAAAACATAAACTTGACTATAATATAGGGTAAATTTGCCATTTGTGACCATTTAACAGAAAATTTATGTTTGATATGTTGTAAAATAATATTAATTAATAATTCTAGAGATAATCAGTGGAAAAAAGTTGTATCTCCTATGTACAGTGGCTCACAAAAATAAGCGTACACTCCTATGCTAGCAATGTAAATTGTACCTTTTGAAGACATGTTTTCTCATATAAAAATCGCTTTTACAGCAAAACTTATGAAACATTTTTTGTTGAAAATTTCATTCTCTTTATTTTTGTTTATATACATTTTTCTATTTCGAATTACCGTTTTCGAGATACAGTGACTTAAAAGAATCTCTATAAAAATTAAAATTAAATTAAAAATCTCCAACGAAATGTTTGCGGAGTATTTGATTGTTGTGTACTAATGCTAAGGTGTAGGTTCAGAAATATCAATTATTGGTTATATTGAATTTAAAAAAATAGAAACACGTGTACGTACGGCGCGGCGGTGATTAAAATATTGCGCGGTTAGAGCGACGCTCACTTGATCGGTGCTGTCAACTTTGTAAGACGATAACTATGCGGGAATGACGGGAATTTTGTCAATATTTGTAGACATGTCATTTGAAGGTATTACAATAGTGTCAGATTAATTCGACATCATTTGTACGATTGACATTCGTAATGATATTTATGTGAGCGGAATGCTCACATTTGTACTGTCACTGTATCTCAAAACCGGTGATTCAAAACAGAAAAATGTATATAAACAAAAACGAAGAGAATGAAATTTTCAACTAAAAGTGTTTAAGAAGTTTTGCTGTAAAAGCGATTTTTGTATGAGGAAACATGTATTCAAAAGGTACATTTTACATTTCTAGCATAGGAGTGTACGCTTATTTTTGTGAGCCACTATATGTATGCACTTTGCAAAACTTGAAAATCTACCAATGTCTACCACAACATCTTAAGTTTATTTTATTTTAATATTCTAGAATTGAATCATTGCCATCTGTATCTCAGAAATAGTACAACAATAAAAATGACAAAAAAAGGACATTTTTGTTGTAAATTTCATTTTCTTCATTTTTGTTCATATACATTTTTCTATTTTGTCTCACCATTTCTGATAGAGGCCAATCTTGATTGTATCGTACAGACTTTTTTAAGTCACTGTATCTCAGAAACGATGCGACGAAGTAGAAAAATTTATACAGAGTGCTGAATGAGTTAGCCGAAGATAGGAAATTAATATGTAAAAATTTATTTATGCAAATTCCTGCTTTCCTAACTATTTTAGAGTAAAAATGAAAGACATAAAAATAATCCAGAAATATAAATTACAAATGATAAGAACATTAGATTTCATCTAACTTTTACTTGAAAAGTAAAAAAATGTTTTTGAAATTGTTAAAATTTTCATTTATCGGACTGGTCATATAATAAATTCAAATCATTTTCCATTTTCAAAAATAATTACCTTGCGGAAACTTACATGGCCAGTCTGATAAATGAAACTTTTAATAATTTCAAAAGCATTTTTTGACTTTTTAAGTAAAAGCTAGATGAAATCTTACCATTCGTAGTTTATATTTCTGCATTATGTTTGTGTCTTTCATTTTTTTTCTAAAATAATAAATTAGGGAAGCAGGAATTTGCATAAATAAGTTTTTAGATGTTAATTTCCTATGTTCAGCTAACTCATTCAGCACCAAGTATATAAAAAGTGAAACACAAGTCCTCGTATCTCACAAAACTGTTTTAAATTGTAAATTGCCACCAATTTTTAAACTTGCAACAGTTACCGACTTCTAAATTGTCAAATAAATAATTTTTTTATCAATGCATATTATAAGGCAACAAGTTAATTTTGTTCAAAATGTAAGTTACGAGGTCTTGCGTTTTCACCCTCAATATACAAAAACGAAAGAAATGAAATTCGCAGCAAAAAATGTTTTCAAAATGTACAATTTACATTGCTAACGTATGAGTGTACGAATACTTTCTTGAGCCACTGTAAATTAAAACTGAAGTTAGGTAAACTGACTTTAGGTGTATTATTTCTAGTCAAAACCCAGTCTTTTAGAAATATTTTATCGGCTTTTCAGTATGTAACTAATTTTCAATAAATCAGACCGATTGGGGACTACTATTTAATATTATAGTCATTGCATTAAATTTTGTCGATGTAGGAGGTACACTTCCTAAAAGATCCAACTTTTAAAATAAATCGGAAGCCAACTTTTTACATCAATTCTTAAATTTATCATTAGGAAAAACTTTTTAAAGTCTACATCATTTTACAAAATTAATAAAATATTGAATAATTAAAAAGAAGTATCGGCTCGAGAGTTGGAGTTCCTAGCAGAATCGATAGCCTGTCCACCCTGTATTTATGA
The DNA here is from genome assembly GCA_958510845.1 of Cantharis nigra. Taxonomy (NCBI): domain Eukaryota; kingdom Metazoa; phylum Arthropoda; class Insecta; order Coleoptera; family Cantharidae; genus Cantharis; species Cantharis nigra. The sequence goes on along the minus strand of OY294030.1, from coordinate 41,628,036 downwards.
TAACGAGGCCATTTCAAACTTTAAACTCATTTTGGATACTTTCTTTCGGGTTGAACAAACAAATGAATCATAATTTTTACTAAAAGTTAGTAGTGGATATAATGGGTCAGGTGTTATCATTCACACTAGACTGGTGACTAAAAGTATGATAAGAAAATACTTGGATAATATATTATCGATAACGTAGATATGATTACACATAATTTGGTTATGTAAAAAACCTGCTAATTAATTAAAAATTTAAATTATATAATTTATAGTCTAATGAATGAACTCTATTTTTAACATTAAATAATAATGTAATGTTAATGAACTTTAAATGCGTTAAAAATAGAACTTGTCTTATTAAATCACTAATGAGAAAGGTAAGCGTACGAAATATTGAATTTGAAAATTATTTTTAAAATTCAATAATTAATTGACTTTTCTCTCGTGACGTTAAGACGATTAAAGATACTTTATCAATAAGATACGCGATATCATCTTGGAGAGTAATTGGATGAATAAATAATAATTAAAAGATGGACCTATATTCGTGGATGGAATGTAAGAAACTATTTGGAGCACGAAACATCTTGCAGGTCAAAATCCGGAACTCGTACACATACGTGCATCTCACTCACGCCCTTGCATAAATAAATAAAAATAATAAAAGTACCAGAGTTTAATAATAGAAAGTTTTCAATCGACAATAATTTACCTTGTACATATTTAGCAGGTCCAGGTTTAGGAGTAGATGTCATATTTAACAACACCCATTAGCACCCCACATTACACAAATATTAACTAGCCATTGGTGTATTTTTCACTACATTTTATTTACACATTAAAACACCTTATCGTTTTATTATTTATCATTATAATACACATTTCATTAAAAAAGAAAATTGAACAAATTATAAAATTGAAATTAACCTATTAGCGCTTTTCGTTTTGCTATGACATTTGACATTTAACTGACATTAACTTGATCGATATCTTAAGTGGGTAAAATCACTTCCTTCTTTCTTGAATCTCTTTTGAAGAGCAACGCGGACCCACGCGAACTCACGTAAACACCTACCCCGAATAAACGCGAAGATCGAAAACCTTAAAAATGTGATTTGCTTGCAGATAGATACAGATTCAAACAGCTTAGGTTCAAACTTATCCATTTGTATGTTTATAATGCAACATCTTAGCGGTTAATGGCGTTGAATCAGAATCCATAATATGGAATAAATCAATCAGTTGAAATGTATTTTACAATAAATTTAGTAAAACATTTATTTCAAAAAAAAACAACCACACTTTTTTATATTTTTTTAATACTTAATTTTTTTTTATTATTATTATTTTTCTCTGTGTATGCTCCTCTAGATAATCCTGTAATTTTTTTTAGATTGGTATCACTGGTATTCAACACGATCCAACTTTAAGGTTATATCAACATATTTAAATGTGCCAAATGCGATCATTTCAATTACATCTAGTAGAACACGATGATTATTCCACAATTTAGTTTGGACCAAGACGACGAATCGTTAATAATAAAAGTACGCGCACCTCACTGTGATTTAACGAAACTGGACGTACGCATCGAAAACGATACGTACGTTTTCAATTGTCAACCCTACTTTTTGCGTATTTCTCTACCAGGAAAAGTAGTAGAAGACGACTCAACTAACACATTCGATTGTGAAACTGGGGAGTTCAGTTATCAATACAAGAAGGCTAATGTTGGCGAACAATTTCAAAATTTGAAATTTATAACTGCACTTTTGTGCGCAAAATCGACTCCGAACGATGGTGAACGCAAAATAGAAGTAGTTGAAAGTTCAACTAGTGACAATCCAGTGCAAAATCAGTTTTTATATGGATTCGCCTTGAGAGGAGGCTATAATTTAAAAGATTCGTGTTTCGAATCTACAGATTTGTTTGAAATCGATCCCAACGAAGTGGAATTCGAACGACGAAGCAAGTTAAGATACAAAAAGGAACAGAATTCATTTAATTCTGATCATTATTTAGCTGACATAGTTGAATGTGAGCAAGTAACCGAATTGATCGAATTAAAATCACCTTGGGACAACTTGCAAGGTAAAGATGTGGAGTTGAGTCCTAACGAGCAGGTTTTTCTCAAGAATTTGACCAACGTCAGTTACGGTTTAAGCGAGCAGCAAATACATTTTTGCCACAACAGCTTGTTGGACATTTTGTTTTGTTATTGTTATGATCGTAGAACGACTTATTTTGAAAGTACTTGCGAATCGGGCTGGACCGTTGCCAAGTTGAGTGCTTCTCTGTCTTGGTTTGATAGTTTTGTAACTGTAAAGCATACTATTGTTAATTGTTATAGGCGCGCGTTAATTTATCCGTTGCATCGTAGTTTTGAACTCAACGAAAAAATTTTGGATGATTTACGATGTTTGGTCAATTACGGTGAAGAATTTATAATCAAGTGTTTGATTGATATATATTATATTTTTTTAAATTATGACAAAGGTTATTACGTATTAAATAATTTATTTATTAAGGATTATATTGTGTACATTCAGAAGTGGGACAGGAATATGTGGCAAAGGACGGTGGAACAACTAAATAAAACCACTATTAGTAAAAATGACTTGGGATTAAATTTATTACCATTAGAAATGCTTTTATGTGATGATCAAGATGAAGAAAGTAAATTGAATGTTACATTGGCAAATTTAACTGTAAACGAAAGTGATTCTGATGATACAAGTAGTGACAGTCAAACGGAATACTGTGAGTCCGACGAGAGTGATACAGAAGATACCTCAACCGATGAAGATTGAAGCAGAAATAATATGTAAATATAACGTCATCGATCGATTTTTTTGTGTATATAAAAAATAAAAGATACCACAATTATATAATTTTTAGATCAAAAAATTTAGACATTTTTACCCTACAATATCACTAATTTCAGATTTAAGGAGCCATTGGATTCTAGAACTGCAAAAGTATCACATAGATATCTTTACCTATATACAGCTCTATTATTTTTTTAAAATTGTTTTTCTATGTTGTTAGCTCAAATTAAGGGCATCCCCGACAATAAATAATTTGAATACACCCCTGTATAATAATTGAGTACTGCGACAATTTTGATTGGCACGAATTTGACATTAGCGGTGTAGTAGACACCGACTGATTAATTTTTGTTGTCATTTTAGACATTTAAAAACGAAGTGAGTTTTGTATTTTTTTATTAAAAAACACAAATTCAAAGGTAAATTGGAATTTAGTTTAATTATTATTGTTGTAAGTGGACCTTTTTTTTTGATATTAGATTTCTATTTCGTAACGGTAATTATAAAGAAAAATTTGTGACTCATATTTGACAATATTCGATGTTTTAAGTGATAATTTGAAGTAATAATGGGAAATTCGGGACTAAAGCAACATTTGGAAACGTCCAAGAAAACAGGTGTTTTGAAAATATCTCATCATCATTTAAATGAATTCCCTTCTGGTCTTTTACAACTGGAAGGAAATTTGAGAACCTTAGATATATCGGACAACAAATTCATTACTTTACCCACCGAAATTAGTAGATTTATACATTTGAAGCAGTTGAGTTTAAACAAAAACAAGTTAACCAAGTTACCAGATTGTATCGGAGCTTTAACAAAACTTGAATTTCTCAATGCTTCACAAAATAATTTGACGATAATACCACGAACGATATCCAATTTAATCAATTTGAAACAAGTTCACTTGCGGGATAATCATTTCAAAGAGTTTCCGTTGGCATTTTGTGGCTTGAAACATTTGGATGTGTTGGATATTTCGAAAAACGAAATTACTAGCGTACCTTCGGAAGTGTCCGGACTGTTTGCCACGGAATTAATATTAAATCAAAATCAAATTGCAGAAATTTCTCCGCACATTGCAAATTGCCCACGACTGAAAACTTTGAGATTAGAAGAGAACTGCTTACAAATAACCGCTATACATTCCGCCATACTGGCAGAATCGACCATTTCCAACCTTACATTGGAGGGTAACTTATTTGAAACAAAAGAACTCGCCGATTTGGACGGTTATAATCAATATATGGAAAGATATACTGCGGTGAAAAAGAAATTATTTTAATTTTATTAATATTTATTTCCTTCGCTGTACTGCATCCTTTTGTTTAAGTTATTAAATATATAATTATGAAGAAAAATGTGATTTTAGAGTATTTCAAGCCATATCAATTCTCTTTTGTTGTACAAACTACTACTAACTAGCTTTAAACTTGACTATCTGCCTCTTTAATTTTTGGTGCTTTATTGTCAATTTCAAATTATTAATAATAATAATAATAACATTGTTATCTTTACAAATTTTATTAATAGTTTAATGATAATTAAAACAGACTGTTTAAATGTAACGTTTTCTATTATGCAATTTATTTAGTTGTAATTTATCGTTTAAGCAATTTTGTTAAAAGATAACAAAATTTAAAGGTGCCTCTTTTAATTGGTAGCTTCTGTAGCACACTATTCGCATGTAATAATAATTAAACTAACAATAAGCTTCTCAGAAGTTATGGGATTTATAAAGCGGGTCTCTTTCCGTCTTTGGAAAGAACTCCTACATAAGTATATAGGATACAAGCGTATGCAGGATCTATGAGATTTTCTGCATGTACTTGGATAAAAGCGTGTTTGTGTGTAGTTTCAAAAAAATGTTCAATTTTATAAATTTTTATGGTTAAATTAGTAAGAGATTGTTGCATATTTAAGAAAAATTCTCCGAAAGAAAATGTAATAGTATCTTGATTTCATGTTTGTCTTAAACCTTAGGTCTTGGAGGTTCTGGGTTCAATTCTTCTAGTATTTCCTTTTAAAATTAATGTAATAATGTTGTTACGTGTTGTACTTGCAAACTACTAATCGCTTGGCTATTAACCTGATAATACTTTCACATATCATCTTAAATAAGTTTGGGTAATTTAGTAAACTAGGTTGCAAAACTTCTCAATCTAGTGTGGGGTTTAAATACCTTTCTCTAAACTCTCGTTTTGCACTGGAATACCTGGGATATCACTGGAGACTGGAAGAGGTCTCAAAATATTCCCAAACAAGTGAAATTTTAAACACCGTATACTGTACATCACTTTACTGCGAAAGATTTTGTAAATAATCCATAAATTGGTTTGTACGATAAAAAGCTTCCGTTACATTTTCTTTCAAGAAGATTGGTTACATACAAAAGTATTAAAATTTTTTAGATGCATAGCCCCTTTTTGAATCCTGGCCAAGTAAAAATATTGCTTATAATATTACCCAATGGAAAGGAAGGTTTTGGAATTTTATAATATAATCATTACAAAGCGAAACCAGGTGGATTCCTTAGAAAATCAAAAAGCCTAACTGTCGGGCTACGTTTTATCTTTTTTTGTATAAAATTCTGGATTTTTTATGTTTAAATTATCTATTTATTATTTATATCAAGGTTCGTGTTATTTATATTATATTATATTTTTTATTGTATTAATAATAATTGTAAATACTATATAAATGTACTTTCAAGTTGAAGTAGTTAGTAAATCTCGACACCAATTTGTACTTTGTACCATAAACTACACATTTACCCTACATTAAATGAACGTACAGAGGTAGAATTTATTATCTGTCCTAAAACTTGCATATCAACTTGTCTTACTTACAAATAACAATTTTCGTCTGATCAAAAAAAGCCATCCTCATCGGTGATTCCTTTTTAGCAAGAATCTATTTTTTCACTTAAGAAAATTTTGCCAAATTCACAGGGTCAAATTTTAATTTTAATAGTAAATATAAGAAATGCTTTGATATTAAAAATTAAAATTTATTTATTTTCTACTCTAACCATAAGTCTGTATTTCTTGCTTTGCTATAATCTTATAAGAGTGGTCCAAAGTACTTTGCTCACTTTAATGAATTTGTCGTCATACTATTTTTATATTCTATACTGTAATATTATGGAATATTTAATGTAAAATGTGTTATAATATTGTTGTCGTTCAATAAATATGTAACGTGCAATTGTCGATGTCAAAACAGTTATTGCTTTTATGGTAGCTAGTCGATATAAGTTATTTATGTGAATTTTAAAAATTAACAATAAAAGGACAATCACAATTTGATAGAACGTAAGTCTTATTATATAAGCTTAATATTTGAATGTTTCGATGTTGTTATTCTAGTCTATTACACTGTAACTTTGAAATACATTATTTCTAAATAAATGCTTTATTCATTTCATCCCGCACACAAAAATTAATTAATACATATCTTTAATGGTTTGGTTACTATCGTGCATACCAATCAGACTTTCCGTAAACAAATTTCGAGCTGGAATATCTGGACCATCAGTTTTAATGCAGCTTATATCATCAATATTAATCGTTTCATCGCTTCTCGTATCAGATATCTGTACTGAATTGTCTAAAAGGCAATTCCAAGTTCTAAACTTTTCTTCTTGTTCTTGTATTTCCAAGTTGAATTGTTCAGCAGATTGTTCCAAATTTTCAGGAAATTTCATTTCGCAAAAGCCATTTTTTGTAGATGTTTCCAAAACGTTTTTTTTTATATCTCTAAGAAATTTGCCACTTTTTCTGTCGATATCCAGAAACGGTTCATCTTTTTCTACCACAATATCGCAGAAAGTGTTTGGTAGTGATGTGATTTTTTTCAATAAGGTCAAAGATTCTTTCATACTGTTTAATAATTCCATTTGCGGTTTTAAATCATCTTCAAGTTTTTTCTTGTGGACTAAATTTTTTAACTGCATGAATTGGTGGGACTGACTTAACAAATTTCCATCGTCCATTTTTAATTGCATAATACTGAAAGCAAAAGATAAAATTATACGAGGTTTGTAACCGGATATGAAGAATTTTTAGCAATTAATGAAGAAGTTTTAGTTGAGTGCTAATCCGAAGACTGATATTGGGAATTTCAGTGGTGATAGATAATACATTTTTTTTTCTAAATTCAAACCCTCGAGAGTTAGGCCACTTTAAAGCATTTTTTTTTTATTTCCGCTTTCACATGGTCATGGCTCCAAAAATATTGATTTTTCAGTTAAAATGGTTCAGAGCTTTTTTAAAGAGCATGAAATAATCTACAAACAAGGTTTAAACCTTTCATTGTCTAAAATCAACGGCTTTCAAGTTATGAATTAAAGTAAGAAAATTTTGAGCCTTTTTTTGTTTTTGTTTCATAATCCTGTGTCTTTTAAACGAAACATTTTACAAAAAATCTGATGCCCATTCCTGAAATTTAACGGACTATAACTTTTGTGTAGTTAAATTTTTTGAAAAATCAATCCATTTCACAGAAAATAAACAAAGCAGCTGCAAAACAAAAAATAAAAATTTTGTGAATTTAATTTCTTGTTTTGTAGCTGTCTTGTTTACTATTTTCTGTAGAACAGATTGGTTTTCCAAAAATTTTTACTAGACAAATGTTGTAGTCCATTAAATTTCCTATCCAAAATTGGGTATCAGATTTTTTCTAAAATGTTTCGTTTAAGATACAGGGTTTTTAAAAAAAGCAAAAAAAGAATAGGTTCTAATTTTGCAACATTTTTTTACTTACTTTAATTTATAACTCGAAAGCCGTTGATTTTAGACAATAAAAGGTTTAAATCTAGTTTGTAGATTTTTGCACTCTTTAAAAAAGTACTTAGCCATTTTTACTGAAAAATCAATATTTTCCGAGCTATGGCCATGTGAAAGGTCGAAATTACAAAAAATGCTTTAAAGTGGCCTATTCGAATTAGCTGCACGGGTAGTGGTTCAACGCCCACTTTGTACTGAAGCTCTAGGCTTATTGTACCCCGTTTTCCATTAAGTTGTTAAGGAAAGTCATTAGTATTTCGATCCACAGTTTGATGTTCACCAGAGGGCTGAGCTTAGAAACTCTGCCGAGTCCGGGATTTGAAACTAGAATTTCCGCTCATAATTCAATGATCACACCATGCCACCACTATAGTCTTCTCCTCTATCACCACTGAAATTATGTAAAGTGTATCCGAGGGCACCCTGGCTCTGGAAGAATTAAGGAAATAAGTATTCCGTTTGATTTAAAAATTGCATTCACAAAAAAATAATTAAAATTGTAATCATTGTTTTGTTAAAAGTAATTTTTAGCTGAAGTTATTAACAAAACAAAGAAGTCTTGAGTAAAACTTAACAATTTACCTCTTTTTAGAATGGCTTGCGATGAAGGAAAATAACAACAAACATGGAAAACTTTATTTAACAAAACAATATTACAATTTAGACTTTCATTTCGTTCAATACATCTTCTTTACCGTAAAAATAATCCTCCTTGCTTAGCATGTTCTTTTTTAAATTCTCATACGAATTCAAAACAGGTAAAACTAAAGCTATATACCCTTCAGAGGTAGGTTTTTCAACCAACAAATTTGGGTTCTTTAATAAATTGTCGTTAATTTCTAACAGTTTTCCCTTAACGCAACTATAAACCGGGTAAGTTTCACCATCCTCACATTCGATATAGCAAAGCACCGAAGTAGGTTCAAGTTTCTGTGCCCCATGTTTACTTTTACCAGATGCAATATTTATCAAACGATTGTCCTTGCCAACCGTGCAGTTTATTTTCATCACTTTCTTTTTATTTTGCAAAATTGGGTGAAATTCGGCAAGCGAAATTAAACATATTCGATTGGAATGAAAGCTAACCCTCTGATCGCAATTTTTTTCGCTTGTGGTAAAGCGTATACAATATTTATGTTCATAATAGCGATCGCTTACACTCGAAAATGTATTTAAATTTATTACGGAATCAACTATCGAAGGTGGATCCATAATTAGGTAAAATTTTATAAAAAGAACCAAAGACAAATCAAATCACCTTTCAATAATGCCTTATTCTAAATTCCGGAAGATATCCGTTGCGTCTTAGCTTGAATTTTAAGCGAATTTTGGTAATTTCGTTCTCTTCGAGCTAATCTTTCTCTCTTCAGACACTTCGTCACTAGATGGTCAATAGAGTTGCAATAACCCACAAATTTTCGGATTGGATGCTGAAAAAAGAATATGAAGAATAAATCAACAATTAAAATTAAAAGCCTACGTCTGTATGACAGCTTTTCAACTGATCAATTAATTCATTACATTCGGGTGTGTGCAAGTGTGAGGATAAGTCGGTATGCATTTTTTAATCGATGTAAAGTTAAATAATGACAATTAGATATTTTCCTTTAAAGTAGGCTTAACTTTGTAAAATTACCTTTGAAATGTTTGTTGTAAAAAAGTAGGGATTAACTGAATGCACTAACTTGATGTACGTTACAAAAAGTAGGGTTAGAAGTTCAAATGTCACATTTAAACTTGTACCAGTAGGTGGCGCTATTTAATTTCTTCATAGAGTGATGCAGAAGTAATGAAATAAAAAATGTAAATTAAAAGATTTTAATCTTGTAAAAGTCTCTGTGGTCATCTCTACATTTAGATTTAATTTACTTAATTTTTTTTTCCTTAACTAACACCCACAGGAAAAACTCGCTAAATACTTTACCATTACATTACCAATGTATAAACATTTAAATAAATATTACATTTATCGGCATAATTATTACGGTGGCACACGGTTACACGTGTGCTATTATCTATGTTAAAAACTTATCAAAGTGACCACCTGATTCTAGGAAACAAAAAAAGCTGATATACGAATTACATCGCGCCGGTCGGACTCATTTGTTTGTTTAACGCCTCCGGAATAACATCGTTTGAAGAAAATTTGGAAAAATGTTAACTGTGTAATCCTGTTTGGTAAGTGGAATCCATTATAGTGGAAATTCGAGTAACATTTTCGTGCAGATAAAATTTTCCATCAGTGGAAATTTTAAAATTTGTTTGCAATATTTTGTAAATTTCGGGAAAGTGCTCGATCGGTTTTATTACTTTTATTCTGCGATTTTGATTAGTTTTCAAATGTCATTTTAGTCGAGATTTGACTTTGGAGAATAATAATAAAACTATTGTGTTTTAATGGTAAATTATAAGAAATATCAAAAAGTTATGTGGTTTTTGGAACTTATAAGCCCGCAAATACTTTAATTTCTTGTTGGGCAAAATCTTCAAATTACATTTTTGTTGATATACAGTCAGTGGATGACATGATAAGACGTTTTTGTGAAATAATAAGCAGTTCTAGTGTTTTTGGATATTTGTCCAAGTTTCCAAGCATGAGCTGATCAGGAAAGTTCCAGAGTTTTCAATATATGAAACGTAAGTCTTTGAATTTTTACCTGCACACAAAAGAAAATTCATGAATGAAGCATCCAAAACAAAACTTCTTTTTCACGAGTTTTGCTTTGTGTTTTAGTTCGATTTTATATTTTTCCATGCAAGTACTACAAGAAAGTATTGTGTTTAAATGTTAAAAGTGTCAAATATTGCTTAGATATTTTTACTTTTTCCGGGTTTTGTCGTTGAAATGAAAATTTTGGATTCTCCAGAATATTGACCAATATTGATGTTTTTACAGAATTTATTTTGTGCTATAAATTTAAAAAAATACTTAGAATTTAGAAAATTTTATGAATAATTTAATATAAACAAAGCAGATCTTATTGGATTGAGCTCATTGGATCCCAAAATTCAAAATATTACGACTCGTGACGTTTATTTCAATTTACTATATTGCACAATATTTTACAATCCCCCCCCATAATGAGTAACGTCTTTGCGTCACTTAAATAAGTAGAACTTAAAAAGTTGTAAGTTCTTATTCTTTTCAATAATTTCTGTTGCACAACCAATTGACATTTAGAAAGTAGTTCATGTCGACCAATCATATATTTTTTAAATTTTATTTCATTTATTTATGGGTAAACCAATCTACATATTCAAAATTCTAAAATCTCCGGTGTTACAAAATTTAATGTTAAAAAATCGAGCAAAAATTCGACCAGCGGTGTCCGAGCGGTTAACCAGATGGACTTGAAATCTATTGGGTTTAACCTGCACAGGTTTGAATCTTCTCCGCAGTGTTTCTTTTATATAAACAATAAACCATTTTATTATTATTTTAACCTTGATTGCAAAATATGCAATCACAATAACGATGTTTTTTTCATTTTCAGTAAAGATAGACATTGATGGTGCGTGAACGGAAAATTTGTATTTTGCGAACTGGAATGTGATGTGTAGAGTACGAATCTTTGTGAAAAAGCTTGATTGTAGCTTATTAATTAATAAGGAACGGATTTATATGTATTTTTGCATTTTTCATTATTGGTAATTTCGCAATCTGTTGCCTTCTAGGTTTTCCATAAGATTTTTCATAAAAGTTATATCATCATATTGAAAATAAAGAAATATTGAGTCCCTAAAAGGTACAGGTATTGAATTACCGCCATCAAAATATACAAAAATACATATAAATCTGTTCCTTATTAATTAATAATTGTGAATCATTTTTTTTAAATACTTGAGTGAAAAACTTGTGTTAAGTGTTTTCAATCTAAATCGTTAAAAAACTGCTGTGCAAGTGTCCGGGTTAGTGAGTTATGAACAATGGAAAAGCTATCATGGTCAAGAGGAGTAAGGCGAATGGACTACAGTGTTTAAAGTAATTTGACAAAAACCATTCTCATCTGAAATGATAACTAACAAAGAATTTTCTTTATTGTTGCAGGTAGGGTCCATTTCGTGGGTTTAGCAGCAATTCAGGTTAGTAAACTTTTCTCTCCAGTGATGTAGCCAGTGAATTGTTTAAAATTGTGAAAAAGTAATTGTTTAAAATTGTGAAAAAGTGCATTTTTCTTTAAATGCACGAACTGAAGTTTGGTAAGAAAATTTTGTCTTACGTACTGAAGTAATAAATTACAGATAACTAATTTTTTTTAGATTTTCAATGCTCAACAGTTGGTTAATTCGTCAAGCTTTTAATAAATGACACCATGAAGTCATCAATAAATCCGTCAATCAATATGTTTGGTTTCAAATATTTGATAATGACAAGATAATTTATTAAACAAAGTTTTTTCTTTTCAGTTCAAATGACATTGACATCCGCGTACGCAAAAATTGTATTACGTGAACGGGAGTGCGATGTGTCAAGTTCGAATCTTTGTGAATAAGTTTGATGAAATCTTTCTTAATGATCGCGAATAATTTTGGTTTAATACTTGAGTAAAAAAATCGTACCAAGTGTTCATTAAAAATATTTTTCATTTGAAAAATGTGGAAGTGTTCGAGTCTTCGAGTGTGTGAATGGCTTAGGTTTATTGGAAGGAGCGATGAAGAAGCTATGGTGGTCAGGAAGAATAAGGCGAAAGGACTACATTGATAAAGGTAATTTAATGAAAACCATTCTGATCTGACAGCCAACAAATGATTTCTGTATTATTACAGGTAGGGTCCACTTCGTGGGTTTTGCAGCAATCCAGGTTAGAATCCAGGCATAGAATCAAAGATAAAATGCATTTTTTAATATAAAATATGGTAGGAGTAGAAGAAATAATAATAATTCTTGACTTGTAAAAGTATTTATTTAATAACAAAGAAAAATAACAACAAGAAATAAATATTGAAAACAAATAACAAAAATTGCAATTGCTATCGTAACAAATAATTAGTAGTGATGTCCTCCTGACAAACTACCTCCTTTATAACTCGAAGTTAATAAATTCGAGTATTCATTGCTGCCTGATGAGTAAGAGCCTAGACCACCTTCTGCATGACCGCCGCCATATCCACCACTACTGGCTGCGGGTGCTTGGGCGTGACCACCTGAAGGAATTCCACTGTGTTTTCCGGAAGATATGATGGTGCCTCCGAATATTTGACCAGATTGTCCACCGTCTAAATAAAAATAATTTTTATGAAACTAAAAAATCCTAAATTATAGAAAAATCTTACGTTGTCCGGCTAAATCAAAAGAAGCTCCTTGATGTCCTGATCCTCCAATACCAACAACACTAACACCTCCATGGAAGTCACCTCCGCCGAAATGAGCTGACGAACCACCGCTTCCATGGCCTCCAGAAAGTCCACCTAAAGATCCACTGGAAAGTCCGCCACCATAACCGCCAGAATAATCACTGCTTCCACTAGAGTGACCACCTTCTCCAACCGAATATTGAGATCCCAAACTAGCTCCAAAAGAGCCATGTCCTCCCAAAGAAGCTGTTTGTCCGCCAAAGCTTAATGCACCCGAATTTCCTAATCCGGAATAACTTCCTCCGCTAGAATAATCTGTTAAGTGACTTGAACTTGGATAATTTGAGGGACTAAGTGCAGCGGAATAACTACTTCCACCTTCATAACTTCCACCATTTGAGAATCCACCTAAACTAGCTCCTCCAGAATGACCACCTAAGCTTGCACCTCCAGAATAACCACCTAAGCTGGCTCCGCCAGAATAACCTCCTAAGCTTGCTCCTCCAGAATAACCGCCTAAGCTTGCTCCTCCAGAATAACCGCCTAAGCTTGCGCCTCCGGAATAACCGCCTAAGCTTGCTCCTCCAGAGTAGCCTCCCACACTACCGCCACTATGGTAGCTGCCTAAGCTGCTTCCGCCTAAACTACCGAGAGACAACGAACTTCCTCCATAATGGCCTAAGAAATAAATATTTAATTATTTAATTAAGAATCTTTTGTCGAAAAAAATATAAATAGCATTTAAGGTAATTCTTTACCTTAATTATACCAAATTATAGCAAAGAGAAATTTAATTGAAATGCAAGTTGGGTACATTCAAATTTTAATCTAATAGAAAGTACCAATTATATGGAATTGTAATATTAAATTATTATTATGCTATTGTAAAATTTGAAGAATTTTTAACAATTCTTCTATTTTGATAATCACAATCATAATCATATATTATTAAATATTGCGGTTTAGTGGAATTTACCAGAATGCGCAATTGTTTGAAAACAAATGAAGTGAGATACCATCGTTATCGATGAAGGGAAGGGAATTTTCGAGAAACTAGATCATGTTTTTTCCGTTTTTATGTTTTCCTGCGAAGAAAATTATTGGTGATTCCCTTCCGGTTTTGGCGCTTTTTTCAGGTAGGAATTTGATATACTACATAATAATAAATAATGTGCAATGTCAATGACATTGACATTCATAATGAATTTGACAATGAAATTATTATGAATAAATTGCATTAATGTATTAGATAAAATTAGAGTTTAAATAATTTATGTATTAAATTTCCATGTCGACGAAAGCTGTTTGATAACTTTCATTTAATATACAAAATATTGTTTACTATTTGATAAATTAATTTTTAAATTGAAAAAAAAACATAATAAGAAAGCTGCAGCAAAAGGTGCATGCATTTGCATCATGAATTTATCATAAATAATATATTTAAAATAAGAAAAATAAAAATATAATAGAAATAAATTCCTGTCGAGGTTCAAAATAAAAATATCAAATATTATTTTATTTTTTATTATTTTTTTTATTTTCTTATTATCGAGTTGGATGTAAAAGAGAAAGTAAATATACAAATAAATAAAAATTGCATTAAATGATAATATGTAATGTGATATCTCGAGAATTGAAAAAGTCCCTGTTCAGTTAAAAATTTCGGTAAATCCCCGACTTATTAATTTTTTTTAAATAAAAACAAAAGCAAAGTCAAAGACGGATTTCGTACTAGTTTCAAATATGATTTATGGAATTGATTTGAGATTAAAAAATTAGATTTATAACACAGCAGCTTAAGACATCTCATATTTGTTTTAATTAATTTTTTATATATATCAGAAAAATAACAATTAAATATAGTAAAAAGTTTCTGAAATTTGTACTCTCTCAACTTAAATAAGAAAGTGTGGTATTTCTGTTTTCTAATAAAATCAATTGAAAAAAGTCAGATGGACAATAAAACTTCAAAATTTTTAAACATCAGGGTGATTCTATTAATTCCAAGGTTAAAATTGATGGAACAATTTTTGATTAAAAAAAAATTATATTATTTTAGTGACAGGAGAGGGATGAATTACATTGTGGTTACTTTCTAGAGACTAACTGAATTCTTGTTTGTTGACTCTTTCATCCGACCGTGAAACTTTTAGAAAAAATTACTTAAAAGAACTAGAAATTTGAACATCCGGATTATCATCTCAATATTATTTTATGCGGCCCCCCATGACTTGAAAAAATATTTTTAATAAAAATATATAAAATTCATTGGGTAAACTGGAATATTTATAATTTTTTAATTTATTGTAATTTTAAGAACTTACCCCCTTCAGAGATGACTCCAGCCAAACAAGCAGCAACGAGGGTGGTAAATTGTACCAACTGTAGATATTTAGAGAACAAAATTAATTAGAAAAATATGTTAAACTTTGATTCGGTTTTTATGACTTACCATCAACATATTTGCCATTATGTGATAAACAATGTGAATTAAAACTTATACGGCATATTATTTGTGCATCCTTTATATATGAAACTACATTTCATTTAGATTGTCTTTTAAAAGGAGGTGGGATTTTTGATATTAAGCGAAAGTCTTTCACTTAAGAAGGGCTAGTTTGTCGAATCGCTATAAACGCTCTACTTTTTATTTATTAAACAACTAAAATAAATTTTGGTTTGTAGTGCATAATACTGACCGTTACTTTCCTTCTTCTGCCATGGTCATAGCTGCTGAAAAAGTTTTGATTATTATAATTTTTTGTCTAAATTAAAACTAGAATCACCGAGTCATTGATAAATTGCACTTCAGATTACAATTTACTATTTCTCAGATGCAAACCTACAATTTTAAAGCAATTATTAAATAATCACTATGTTTTTAATTTATTACAATGACATTAATTATTCAATTTGAACTTTTCAAAATTCAATAATAAAAAAATTATAAGCTATGCTCTCTCGAGAGAGTGTAAAGAGAGTTAGTGAACCCGAGCATAAATTAGTCGAGGAGTTTTTTGAGCTATGCACAGTTTCTTGCTTACCCCGTATGTGCATATTATTAATTATTAATTATTATTATAATAATAACCAATAATACCGGGTGTTCATTTTAAAACTTCCAGCAATTAATATCTCAAAAACCAAAAGTCAGATAAAAAAATATTTCGGACAAAAGTTATATGATAGCGAGGGGGAAAGAATATGGCATATTTGTTTTTTTAATTTATTAACCTTTTCAAGGTCATTTGAAGGTCAACTTTATTTTTTTAAATAGCTCCTTATATTTTTTTAGCAGATTCATATTTTGCATGAATAAATAAACAACTTTTGTTCAATATATTTTTTTATTCGAAGTAAACTTTTCGAGTAAAATGCATTGAAGCAAAACAAAAACATTTTAATAAACTGCAGCTGATTATAATCGAAATTTAATTTTTTAAAAGTTAGAAGGCTGTAATTGTACGGCACGAAATGGACAGAGATGGCAAAATAAGCGATTTATGCGCGTAAAAAATTGTTTTTCTTCAGAAAGTTTAATTGTTTTTTGTTTGGAACACGTCGCGAGGGCAAATTCTCGGACGGAACCTCGTTAATCCATTCATGCGCGTCCCTGTATTCGCAAAAATTTGCAACCAGCCGCCATATTGAGTGCTGTACTTGCTTTTGTTATTATTCAACTTATAATTTTATGACAATCGAAACAAAACACTGTCAAATAAAACAAATAAATTGACATTAGTTTCTTCAACTATTAGTTTTGTGATTTTTATTTTTATTTATTTTTACCAATATACCAGCTAATATTGAAGAGTTAAAATTTCGAATCGCAGTGGCTTGCAGAAATATTACGAATAAAACTTTTGTAAAAAAACCCTTAATAACTAACGTCAAATAATTGTTACTCTATAACTACTGTGCGGTCACAGTGACCGCGTTTTATTTCTCTCGTTAACTCACGAACAACTCAACTTTTTGATTTTATTTTGCAACAAATGTTTTATTTGGTATTCTATGTAGTAAGCCAGAAAAAAATAAAAAGCAATTGATTTTAACATTTTATTAACATTTAATAACAAAAAAGAAATGACAAATGTAGAACGAGGCGAAAAATAAGCATAAATTAAAACTTGACGCGGTCTCAGTGACCGCACCATAGCGATTAAGGGTTAAAGCTGTAAATGGGCCACATTTTCAAAACTTGTTATGGTAACACACTTTACACACATTTTTCCACTGTTTATACTAATAAAGAGCCGTCTAAAACTCGTAAATGTTAAATTTTGGTTAATAATCTTAATTATGTTTTTATTTTGTTTCAACGCATCTTACTCGAAAAGCCTAATGTCGGATAAAAAAAAATTTCAAACAAAAGTTGTTCATTTTTTTATACAAAGTATGAGTCTGCTAAAAAATATAAGATGCCATTTAAAAAGCAAAGTTGACCTTTAAATGACCTTGAAAATGTCAATAAATTAGAAAAAGAGTTATGCCACATTGTTCCACCTTACTATCATACAATTTTTGTCCGAAACATTTTTTCATCTGGCTTTTGGTTTTTGAGATATTAATTGCTGGAAGTTTTAAAATGAACACCCGGTATATAAAAAAGAATTAAAAAGGTGCAATTACAATAAAAAGATGACTAATCCAATTATCTTAATTTGGCTTCCGCGGTGGATGACTTCAGATTTATTCTGTTTAAGTAACAGGATGTGCATTTCAGTTTGACCGAATTAAAATTAAAATTTGCAAGTTTACTGTTTAACGTAAGTGATTGTGTGTTTCAAGCAAAAGCAGAATTATTGTCACTTTCTGAATTTGCTATTAAAATTATGCTCAAAATTGTGTCTTAACTTTTTCGGCAGGCTTGCTACCTTTGGCGAATATTTGAAAAAATTCACCAAAAAAATATATTAACTTGTTCAAATTATATTAATTAATATAAAATTATATTAACGTAATATAATATAAACAAACCATATCTAGGGGTAAAAATGTCAAACGTCAGTTATTACATTCATAAAGTAAAATAAAAACAAAATTAGAATAAAAATTTAAACAATAGGAATCAAATTCATCACATTTCTCCAACCGTTCGTTTTTAATCTAACTTACTCAGCAAACTCAGAAGATTCAGTTATAGTAATTTCTTTTGTTTATTACAAATAAAGGAAGTTTAAGTGGCTCTTAAATTATCTTTGTTACAGTTTATTTTAATTAGATAGGCAATCGCCAAAATATGCTTAAAAAACAAATTAAAAAGTACAATATACTTTTAACTAATCAGTTCCGGATTTCTTTACTTTCTAACATAAAATTTGATGCTTTGACTAAGTACATAAAATGAATTGAATATATTATTTTTCACAATTCCGGGAGTAAAGTGCTCACTTTACTCCCGCTTTTGAGGGA
The DNA here is from genome assembly GCA_958510845.1 of Cantharis nigra. Taxonomy (NCBI): domain Eukaryota; kingdom Metazoa; phylum Arthropoda; class Insecta; order Coleoptera; family Cantharidae; genus Cantharis; species Cantharis nigra. Next base: position 41,609,720 of record OY294030.1, on the reverse strand, counting down.
CTAAAGTAATACTTTTTTCCCGCGCCATTATTGCGCGCTATTGATCTGAAATTTTGCATATGGCTTCTTACGACAAATCACTGGGGGGCTACTGTAACGGGGGTACATTTTTTGCTCGGTTTTTCGATATTTAGCGCCATTTTCGAGCAATTTCAAAATTTCAAATTTAGTTATTAACCAATGTAATTCAACATTTTCAGCGAAATTGTGAAAAATAGTATATACACCTTGGGACTAAGGTTCTTTTCATCCCGTGTGCAATTTTTGCACTCGGCTAACACCTCGTGCAAAAACTTTGGCACGCGGGATGAAAAGCAACACCTTAGTCCCATGATGTATAATATACTATTGCGAAAAGTTATTATTACTAAATATGATAATGAATTTTATCATACCCGAAAACCATATAAACCGAAAAATGTGAAGTGGCCTTTATTTTTGGAAAGCGCGGGCAGTTCAAATCTCGGAGTTTTGTATAGGTCACGGATTTAGGTACAGTGACGGTGCTAGAGGTGGGCCAGGATGTTAATTAGTTGATTAGAGTGCCCAGTCAAGTGCCTACCCACATTTTTTAGGTGATGCTTATTTCAATAATGTATATTTTGAGTTTATTTATAAATTTTGTGTGCTCCCCCCGCCCCAAATATATTGGGTCCAATTTGTGCCCACTTATTTAAAACAAGGTGGAACTCGGATGACCGTAGTTTTTAGGCTTATATACTTCTATCTTCCTGGTTAAACTTGAAAAATATAGATTAGAATATAAGGTAGATACAGAAAAATTCTAAATAAAGCTTGCATTAAAATAACGAATTCGATAATCCGATAAAGTACCAACTTAAAAATTTCAGTATATAAGAACATTAAAAGATGAGAAAAGAAAATAACAGTTATCTATGGTAATTATAACGTACTACCTATGTTTTTCATACTATAGCAATATACACAATACACCAATAGTATAAAACACAGAAGTACGTGTCCGTCCGCATGTTTCAAATTTAAGAACTATAGTTTAAATAAGGCTTCTTCCTATACGTTGTATAGAAGTCTAAAATTCTGCCGCCTTCACTGGGATCCACGTCAATTCGTCGCACGATGCATATCTTCGCGCAGTTATCTAATTTTTACGGACAATTTTGCTAAAGAAAGAAACTGTAAAACTATACTAGAATAGTTCTTAAAGTTGAAACATGCGGACAGACAGACAGACACTGAGCCAGATTATAAGGCTTCTTCCTACCCGTTGCATAGAAGCCCAACAGACCAATTTTGGATTATCTTCGGGGAATTACGCATACTTTTAAATTACAAATATAATTTATACTTTTTATTTTATTGTTAATGATTTTTTTCGTTGTTGTTTATTGTTTATTAATAAAGTTTTTTACTTTTGAGAACAAAAGAAAAGAAGAAAATACAATTAATCGCGACGAATTTTCTCATGCGACCAATTGTCGCTAGCGACGAATTGACGGTATACGCCTTCACTGTATAGGTCGAACGTATTTTTGATTTATTTAAAAAATGTAAGAGTAAACAATAAATGGTTGGTATAAATAAATAAATTTAAAAATTTTAAGTATAATTTAATGATTTTGCAATGAGAAACAAAACATAATTGTTTTTTTTTTTTCTAAAAATTAAAAGTTCTAAAAAATACTTTGTTCAAAATATTGTAAACAGATGGCGCTATTCATTCAGAAAGCATAATTTGTGTTATTAATACAAACAAATAATTACAATAAAAAGGTACTATTTTATTATTTTGTAATATAAAATATAAATTGATAAACATTATTTGAAAATGTGATGAAAAGGTCAGGTTTTCCAGTACCAGGCTTGACTCCACCTGTTAAAACCTTTCGAGTATTTGTTAATTCATTGATTGTGAGTATCAAATTTTAAAATTAGCAACTTTTTATCGTGGAGTCCAAAACATTAAGTTATTCGGGTTACTCTTTCAACTCGGAATTAACAAAATTGAATTCTTTAAATAAATTATTAAATTTTTCATATAAAAATTTTATATAAAAAGCGTCTTTTGTTGCATCCTCAGGAAGACTTTCGTTCGATGCATTACTCGTTTCTATGTTACCCGTGTTACGAACATCGGCATCGGGAATAAATGGTGGGGTTTCTAAACGTAGTAAAACGTTGTCCCACAAGGTGTTGCTAAAAAATTTATGGCTTTTTACTTCGTGAGCACCATTTGAGCCTAATCGTTCAATCGGGTCGACTTGCATCAATTGAGTTAGTAAATCTTGGGCATGCAAGGAAACACGGTCAGGAATGATAAAATTTCCTTCGGAAATTTTTAACTTTAATTCTTCACGATTGCTAGCAATAAAAGGTTTATATCCAACCAAAAATTTATAAAATATTATTCCCAATGCCCACCAGTCAACAGCTTTACCGTAACCTCTTTTAGTTCTAATTTCAGGTGCCATAAAAGATGGTGAACCACAAATTGTGCGAGTTAATCCACCATCTTTAATTCCTTCTTTAGACAAACCAAAATCTGCAAGTTTGACGTGTCCAGTCGAGTCCAACAAAATGTTTTGCGGCTTTAAGTCACGATGAATAATATTTTTAAAATGCAAATATTCTACTGCCAAAATAATTTCTTTCATGTAAAAAGAAGCGGCAGGTTCCACAAACAACGTTCTTTTTTGCAAAAGATCTTCTAGAGTACCCCCACTTAAATACTCAAAAACAAAGTGAATCTTTGTTTCTTCTTGAAAAACGTACATCAACTCGACTAAAAAAGTATGCTTAACGGATTTTAAAATGTTAAATTCGGAGACGGCGTGGGCAAAACTTTTGCGACTCTTACTCATAACAAAGTATTTACACATGGTTTTCATTGCGTACATTTTGTTTTCGTCTTTTCCATGTAGTTTTCGTACTTGAAAAACTTTACCATAATTTCCTTTTCCTAAAAAATTTACATATTCATAATCATCTGTTGGTGATTTGTACATATTTGGAGTCCTTTCGAGGTTTTCTTCCCTGTCCTTCATTTTTGATTTGATAATTTTTGCATATTATTTATTTTGAATAGTTTATGATATAGTGAAAATTTTCAATTGGTAATGTAGATATGGGTTCAGACGGGCCTGATTAAATATTTTGTCAAAAAAAAACAGAGATAGAAAATCTGATAATCACGTTAATCCATTCTTGCGCGTCAGTGATTTACAGATAAAGGATTATGTTTAAAATTTCTTTCATTTTTCAGAAAAAAAATTTTAAATAGTTTGATTGTATTTTAATTTTTTAAATAAATAAAATTTACAAAATAAAAATTAGAGTTGAAATTCACAGAGTGCTAATTTCGTGATCGCCTCCTACATTGAGCCTGTGTTGAAGCATTGAACGCAGCTAATTATTGTTTCTCGTTGCCATGGTGTTAATATGTCAAGTTATTTTTTGCTTGATGCTTAATTGATAATCTTCCGTATAATGATGCTACTTTCGCGTTTTTTAAATAAATAACAATGATTCAGGTAAGTTCTTTCATGTATAGATAATATTAATAACTGGGTAATATTTTGTAATAATAAGAAACTACTTTTAAAAATGAAGAAAATTTGTAACCTAAAATTGTGTAATTGGCGGTTTTTTTTATAGTTAATATAAATTAAATTCAAGTATGTTCAATATATTGCTTCAAGATTAAATGAATTTATTTAAAATTGTCATGGTCTAAAGAGAAATTAATCGTAATTTTTTTTGAATAATAATTTTGAATAATTTTTCCTGACGGATGACAACTGGAAATCATAAAAAATTTCTTTCTTCTTGCTGGTTTAGGTCGGAATATATCTTGCAATTTTTTCAAATAACTTAAAAATACTACTGTCAAATTTCAAAGCAATATCTTTAGAGTTTTCCTATATGAGCCATGTGAGCTACCGCTGAAGATATTGCTTTCCAATTTGGCAGTATTTTTCAAATTATTTGAAATAGGTACATCCAAAATTTAGTATCTGTCAACTGTTTGCAAAATTGAACATTTAGTGCCAATCAGAGAAAAACTAATTATAATTATTTCGACATAAGTCTGCTCCTGCATTCCTCGACCACGGATCCGCACCTTATTATTCCAGATTTCTCTTCTTCAAGATTAGACCACTGACTTTAGGTATCCAACATCTGAAAAAATCACATGTTTCTGATTTTGTGGTATGTTGTTAGGGTACCTACCAGTAGTGTAAAACCAAGTTTGCAGCTTCGAAAGACCTGTGCTAACTTCGTGGTGCTCGAAAAACTTCGAAATGTTTTGACCGATTTCAGTTTTTGGCCTGAAACTCCTAAAAGGGTACTTCCTACGGAAAAAATCTTTCTATCTTTTTTTGAAGCTGTGATTATTTCCTACAATTTGAGCCCACTCCCAAATTTTTAGGTCCAATAGATCTCAAAATACAGGACCTCAAAAATTGGATTTTTTTATGAGTTTCAATCGAGGGGGATTTGTCACTATGTCCCTTAATTTGAAATGTTCCTCCACGCTTTTACCGCTTGTGACACCACCTTTGCCCTTTTCCGACAAGGAAAAATGAAAATGATGGCCATCTTCCAGAAAAATGAACACCTTATGGAAGAGGTCAAGAAATTCCTGCAACCTGACGCCACCCACGAACACCTAGAGTCAGCTGGAAGAACGTGCCTGATGGTCCTTTATGGAAGGGGTTCTGAAGATGACCTCGACACCCTCCGATACGATTTATTCGTATGAAGTGCAGCGAATGCAAAGGTCCATCTGGCTCTTCTACCCCCAACCAAATAAGTTTCTTCTCAATACAGCTATCGCATGTATTACCAGATGCAAAGTTGTTGGGGGTGGATAGGGACCCGTCCAACTGGGGCTGGAGTAGGAGCAACCAGGGGCTCCTTTCCTTCCTTTACAAATCAGTACAGACTCTGCCTCACAAACTCTCTTGAAATTCCTTTCTTGCAATTGCTGCAAGGGATGCAAGGGAGGAACTTGCTCATGCCAAAAAGTAGGACTGAAGTGCTCTGCTTTGTGCAAGTTCTGTCGAGGCAAGACTTATTAACGTCGCGTCGTTCCCGTTGAAATCGACGACGCTGATGATAACGAGGAAAACCTCAACAGCCTGACCGTATCATTCCTGACCGTGTTTCCTTGCATGCCCAAGATTTACTAACTCAATTGATACAAGTCGACCCGATTGAACGATTAGGTTCAAATGGTGCTCACGAAGTAAAAACCCATAAATTTTTTGGCGACACCTTGTGGGACAACGTTTTACTACGTTTAGAAACCCCACCATTTATTCCCGATGCCGATGTTCGGAACACGGGTAACATAGAAACGAGTAATGCATCGAATGAAAGTCTTCCTGAGGATGCAACAAAAGACGCTTTTTATATAAAATTTTTATATGAAAAATTTAATAATTTATTTAAAGAATTCAATTTTGTTAATTCCGAGTTGAAAGAGTAACCCGAATAACTTAATGTTTTGGACTCCACGATAAAAAGTTGCTAATTTTAACCTCAACACGAGGACCAACCTGGGCTCTCCAAAAGATTCTGGTTTTGAACGAGAAAAAGTTTCGAAATTGTGAGGTCTTCAACACATGTACATTTTGAAAATACCATTTTTTTAAAATTATAGTTTTTTTTTAGACAATTTAAGATTATGTTATAATGTAAGATTTTAGAAATAAAATATGTTTTCACTTTGAATATTGAGGATGTTTTCGATTTAGTTAAGCCTTCCTCCTCGTCAGGTTCCAATAATTCCTGTCCCAACCCTGATTTCCCCAATTCTTGTTTTTCTAACATAAAGAGGTACCTGTTGGGCTTACAGACTTCGTTCAGGGCTTAAATTAAAGCTAAATAACTACTCTAAAACTTCATATTCAATGAATTTTCTCGTAGAATGAGTATTACAGCAAATATTTAGCATGACAGACGAAAAGAACTGAAATGTTGAACTTTTTGGGAAAATATCCAATTTTTGAGGTCTTGTATCTTACAATCTATTGGAGTTAAAAAATTGGGGTTAAGGTCAAATTGTAGGAATTCACAGCTTTAAATCAGTCAAAAACTTTCGAGGTTTTTCGAACACTACGAAGTTAGTACAGATCTTTCGAAACTGCAAACTTGGTTTTTCACTACTGGTTGGTACCCTAACAACATACCACAAAATCAGAAATATGATAACTAGATTGTGGAATTTAGTCGATTTAATTTAACCCGATATTTAGTATGTGGCATATAATTTATAATATGTATAATATCTTGTGTTTATGCATAAATTGTATGCCGCGTACCAAATATTGAGTTCCCTATTGCATAAAATCCACACTCTAATGATAACTCACCACAAAAAGTCCACTTTGGCTACTTACAAAATACTTACAAAACAATACCATTTTTCTATTGTAAATAAATTTTGACTTACCTTTTAACGTCGTTTTTTTATGTTTTCAGAATTATCCCGACTATTCATCTTTAATATCAACTGTAGTAGGATTTTATCTTACCAATTCTTACCATGAAATAATTATTAACATATAATATAAATTTTGGATCATCCAGTTTCAATTCCAGGTTTGTTTTATAATAAATCAATTTTAATTTTTAAATAATTTTTTAATTGTTATTACTTTTTACAGATACTCTGTATTACCTATCATCTGACTGAAAATGTTTTCGACTTCTGGACAGTAAAAGACAGCTTTAAAAATTATGCTTTATTAAAAAACGTATGGAAATTATAAAATTTATTAGTTTAATCCAAAATTAAATGTTTCATATAATCAACAATTTCAGAAATGTGAAAAAGTTCTAGTATCATCACATTATGGCATCTTCAGTGACATTTTTTTCAAATATTGTTTAGTGGTTCAAAGAAAATTTTCAAAATCTAGAATTCGCTATTTTCTACATTTTATGTTTGAATAATATAATTAACGATAAAAAGAAATTTATAACATTTAAATTTAATTTAAGAGTTACATTGCAGATACCAGCCTAGCGGTAGGTGGTATAAGTATACACGCTCAGTGCAATTAGATCATTTTTTTAATTATCATTATGTAGAGTGAAAAGTGTACATTTTACTTTAAATTTTATTAATCACACTAAAGAAAAATCGTCAACAATCCAAAATGCAATGTTTTAATTTGTTCAATAAAGAAAGAAATATAAAGACGACGTCGTGACCTTTTCAGTTCAAGTATTATTAGAATAGAAAATTATTAAAGCACGATAAATCAGTTTGGCCAATTAAACTGGTTTATTCCAAGGAGTACATTTCGTTACGGTTGCAAAATTTCAAAATCATATTTTGTTAAGTAAAATTTCATTATGAATTTGATAAATTCAAGTTTTAAAAAAATTCAAGTGATGCATCCAAACACTTGCTTTTTCATCAAAATTGCTTACATTTTCTGGTCTTTTGTAAGTGTATTTTTTCTGGAAAGCTCAATTTTGAACTATTAGTAGCAGATCACTTAATGGTGACTGTATTAAGTAGGTAAAACTACCGCGACGATTAAGTTTCCAGTTTTTATTTACACTGGAACTAGTTTTAAAGAATGGTACTAACAAAATGAAAAACTTGAAATAACCAAAATTTTCTGGAATATTTTAAGAAATACATCCCAATGTTAATGATTTTTCAAATTTTTATGCCATCATGTGTTCATAAACTTTAGGATAACATTTAAGAACAATTTCATTTCAACCATTAAATTTTCCATAAATTCTATTTTTTTGCTATTTGTTTCAGAATAATCACAATCACAGGTGAAAGTTTGATGCACTTTTTAAAATGTGAATATTTTTGAACAAAATCTCTCTGCGCTCATTATAACAACTTGGCAAGTTTTAAACAAAAATATTTCTGTTATAATTGCGACTTCTCTAATCTTTTTGTCTTTTAAACTCATTATATATTTCAAACTCTTGAATGAATTTCTTCGTTTAAAATTTTAAAAATATTAAGAAACATTTATTCGTCTATTTACAAGATAAGACAATATTGGGTGAAAGAGACGAGCTTTAAAATAAAATATAAAAATCGCGGAAAAAAAGTTATATTAAAGCTTTGTTTTTCTATAAAGCTGTGTCATCAAATATCGGCCGTAATGTAACGGTGGGTGGCGTCTTATAAAGTTGTTTCATGATTTATAATGTAGTTTTGAGAAATTGTTTTTTTTCCATAGAATCTCTAAGAATAAAAGTAAATAAACAAAAACTATCGAAGGTTCATTTCTGCGCAATTGATACTTTTTCATCAAAAATATTGTATTTCAGCCAACATTCTTTATAATACCATGTATACCTATACATCAACCCGTGACAAGTTTTCTTTTCGTTTTCATTAATACTGCACGATATGGCAAATTCAATTTAATTCAAAATATGTATTTTCAAAAATCAAGAAAATGCTTATATAAGATACTTTCTATTCCTTATGCATAAATCAAATCCTATTTTTGGCGTTTATAAATTAAAATAATAAAATTTAGAAGTTATCAAGAAATACTACAAGAAATATTAAAATACATTTGAATGAAAATTTAATAACCTGTAAGAACTTGTTAACAAGTTAAGCTCCAATGATTTAAATTTGTCTACAAAAACATACAAAGAAAGAAATCTATAACTCAAAAATTGTTTAGAATGATATTGATCGCGATTTAAATACTAACTTGTTTGTTTTTAAGTTGGATTTTGTTAAATATCTAATAACCAATTTCGTAACAACTTAGAGGAAACTTTCATTTTAAAGCCGGCTTTAAAACAAAACAAACCAACAAATATTATCAGATCTAGCTTAAAACTGGTATTAAATTTAATGTTTCTTTTAAATTAGTTATCAAATTGGTTGCAATTTTGTCTTATTTCTGATCTCATCTTCATGAGTCTTTTGAGGCCTAAAAGTCAGTTATTTTACTTTATATATAATTTAGAGTTAATTGTGCTTTTTAAGAAATCGATTACGTTAGGGAATTTAAGGCTGACATTACATTTGTTTATAAAATTCATCGTACACTGAGTATTTCACATAAAACGCTTATAAATATGCACTCAGCATTTTAATGTAAATAACATGATTTTCAAATAGAAATTCTCAAATAAAACATTTACATTTAGTTATTATTTTCGACATTCTTTGTTTAAGGATAGGAAAAGCACTTATTGCAAAGATTATTTAGACCATTATTTAAAAGTCATCAGAATCATATAAAATAAATTAGTTATCATTTTTAAGATTTTGGCTCACAAGACAAAATTATTTTTGGGATTAAATATAATAAAGAAAAAATTTAGACTTGAATTGTTTTAATTAATTAGAAATGCAAATTTATATAATGTTGGCAATTCGTACAGGATTTGGTAAATGCAACAGTGAAAGAGGATTAACACTTGTTCTGAAACTACTCTATTCATGTATTTCCGAAACACATTTAAGTAACATAATTTATTTGTAATATAGTTTTGAAATTCTTTTCTTTACAATTATGGTTTAATTGGCTTGATGTGCAAATTTCACATTTGGATTTTTTTCTGTACTCGTTGAACTGACACGAAAGCTACTATTGATTTTATATTGCAAATTTAATTTTTCTTTCTTACTAACGTTGAAAGTCTTTACTCAAATGAAAACAGTTGCACTATTAAAGGAATAAAAAAAATTCATTGTTTTTTTTCTTGTAAAATTGTTTATACTGTTTCGTACAACCAAAAACCTATATTATGCTGAAGATTTTGTCTAGCCAACTACTTACGTCTCTAACTATAGAACAATATAAAATAGTAGATTACTTTTGAGCATTTGTTTCTGTGAATCAATTTTGTTCGAATCTGCCCGATAGGTTGAAATTTTACCGCAAAAAATAATTTTGATAACTTTCTTGGTTTTTAATGGAATTCAATAGATTCAAATAATTGAATCAGGTAAACAATTCTCAAATGCCGACTATTCTAACTGTAATATACAAATTTTTTTAAAATTTGTTTTAAACATGCTTTATCGAATTTGTCTGATAGGTTGAAATTTTACCATAAAAAATAATTTTGATAACTTTCTTGGTTTTGAAATGAAATTTAATTTGATATGATGTAATAAATCAATCAGAGGTTAACAATAATTTGTCAAACACTGGCTATTATGTATTTAAAGACATGAAACAAACAAATAAGCATTGGAATTATTTTTCGAAGCCATTTAATCCAAAATGCATCATCTTTCAAATAACTCTCATCTGTGCCCCAATTTAAGTTAAAATTATATTGTTTGACGTTCTGGATGTTTATGTTTTTAAAATTAATTATATTATGTTGCTCTTTCAATGTAATGTGACAATTTAATAGACAAAACTACCCCAAGTAATATTTTTAATTGATGTATGTCTGGTAGCTAAATCACATAGTGAGCTAATAACCGTATATAAGCTAAAAATGATTTTGGAATTTTGCAACAGTTGGTCGCTCTCCTCCTCTTTGTAATATATAATTTTTCATTTCACAAATTTAAATAAACCTTTTGAAGCCGACCACAACTTTTTGAATAAAATGTTATGTTGGTTTAGTAAACAATTTAGATGTAGATGTTAAATTATTTTGTCTTTTAAAATACTGGAAGGTATGAACCGGTAACTTCTTAATTTATAGAATTTTTTAAAAACTTGCATAAATTTGATGATTTAATTTCGTCTCGTTTCGTTCATTCTAGTAGCAATAACTCGGAGAAAACGTCTTGCAGAAATCAAAAGATACAAATTCCCAGTTTGTAGAAAGAACAAAACGAATAGTATTAATATGAAATTTGAAATTATAGACTGATTGAAATTACCAGAGTCGTCAAAAATCTGTATTATGTAGCACTCTAAGATATTAATGAAAAGATTATCTACTGCAGACAAGATCATGAATTTTAAATATCAAATTAAAGAATAAATCATATTATTAAACTGGATTTATAAACTTTCTTATTTTTGTTGGTTCGTTGCAACAAAATCCACCTAGTAATAGTGAAATTATACCGTAAATATAACCGCTACGTAGGATATTGAATATTGAATTCGTATTTATTTGATTTATTGTAAAAAGAAAATTTAAAGTATTTAAATTTAACATGTAACTTAGGATTACATTTACAAAATGATAACTGTATTTAAAAATGCACTGAAACGGTGGTATTATAAGTTTTAATGAGTCAGTAATTTAAGTGCAATCGCTTTCGTGTATTTTAAAATAAAGTTTCATTTTAATTTGGCTTATGCTTTTATGCGTTAATTTATCAGTTTTTAAATAGATCTTGGGCAATGAGTGACTACAAAAATTCAGTTATTTCCGTATGTAAATTCTGCATATTCTATTTACTACTTATCAGGTGTGATTAGTTTTTTTGTTATTTTGAATTTTATAAAGTAAGATCTAATTTAAGGTATTTTCTTAATTTTTTCACGCTAATAATTCACATAGTTATTCAATGATTATAATAGTTTTGAACAATTGTTATCTCAATACTTAGTACTTTGGCATATTGCACTGAGCGTGTATTACGTTAATAATTCTGCTTTGAATGAAAAAAATATTTAGGAAGGCCAATGTATAACTATTTAACGTCAAAATCTTTTTTGTGAAAATTTGTGACTATAAGAAACATTCAATTTGTACATTATGTTTAATTTTCTTGTACACTGAAATATCAAACCTGCATCTTGATTATTTCATCACAACATTTGCTAGTGTCCACTTTTGAATGTTTAGTAAACTGTAAACAAAAATATTTGTATAAATAAATGTAGTGCACAATAAAATGTAAAAAATGTATATTAATAAAAATGTAAATTATTGTAAAATAATTAAACAAATAAGTAAATCATACAATGTGTTAATAAATTATTACCCTCGATGTGACGATGACTGTCTGTTGTTCTGCCCGTGTGCAGGATCTAGCAGCTGAACCATAGCTATATTTATACCACAATTAAAAAGTAACCTGACCTACAACCCCAATAAACTTTTCTAATAATATTATTTTTTTATCCGGTGTGTAGTTTATCCAATACCAGAAAAATTATTGTTTTTATCATTAAATAATTTGATAACTTAATTTAAATGTCATAATCTCATCCATTTTTAGATTTGCCAGGTTTTTTTCTTTCCGCTCCCGAGAGGTTCTGAAGTCGACAACCCAGTGGTTTTACATCCATTCTCTATTTCTTTTATTAGAGCAAGCAGAGACGGAGGCTTATGAGAAGATCAACCTATAGCTATTTCTTGTTTTCTTCAAATTACACGAATCATCAGAAGACATCATAATCAAGGCTAGTAAGCACCTATCGCGGTAATACTGCAGTTTAATTAATTGGATAATGGTAAGGTAATAAAGTCAATGTGTACTATGTGATATGGTATATTTTTTGCATAACTTGTTACATTTTTATGACACAAAGGTTGTTACAAGGCCTCTCCGTTCCATCAGCAGTGTCGTTTCAATATTAAAAATATGATAATATATAAATCAAAGGGTAACACATAAATTTTAATATTTACTTATAATCCCAGTACGACATCGTAATGTTTTATTGTGCAGATGGCAATAAGAACAGAAACGGATTTTTGTAGAGATGTTCAATTGAAAATGCAGACTTTGATTGATTATTATTATTTCCTACCGAGTATTGGAAAAGCTACATACTAGCAGTTCTACCCTTCATTTCACTCTAAGCCAATGCAAAAAATAGGTACCTATGTACTTCCTCGAAGTATTTAACAAAAAAGGCACTCCACATATTGAAAAACGCATTTGTATTATTCGATATGCTATAAAAGCAAATTTACCATGCGGTGACTTCCTTAGATCCCAACATTTGAACAGTTATTAATAACTTATCTGGGGTGATTTGGATATGAAGTGGATCTGAACACTAAATTGAGAAAATCAGTAGATTAAAATCATCAATTTTTGTTGTAACATATTGATTTAAAAAAAAGTGCAATCATGATGTTACGTGGAAGATTTCTCCTTTGTGACGACATTACCTCATACAGTGCAGTAAGCTGACTTAGCAAATTATTTTTATTTTTTACTGTAAAAGTATATACCTTGCACTGGGTGTAGTACGATAACTTGGCCCACAAGTTGTTCTAGATGATACAATTTAAAATGCTGTAGAATTTGATAGCTGACATTAAAATGAAGAGATTAAATTATGAAGGAACCTAAATTTTTGCTTTAATTTCAGAAACAATCCAATTTAAAGTTTCGATTTTTAACATAAATGTAAATGCAGCGCAATGCAGTGTGTTTTAGTGAGCGGAGTCGGTCGCAGTTGTCTTCTAACCGTGAAACTGTTAACATCATAATATTATAAATTTGACTTCCTAAATTATAGCCGAATTTAACTTCATAACAAAGATTTTTCGAAAAGTTATCGCACTACTCTCCCTTTTATCTTTCTAGAGAACTAAATTTGGAACCTTCTTCTTCAGACCTAATCTCCTACTTTTCCATACGTGCAATAGTTTACAAAAAATGCGAGTATTGCCTGTGATGGCATAACCATACAAAAACGCGTATACAAAGTGGGCCGCGGAAAAGGGCAATATTATAAAAATATTCTTGTAATCTATAGCGCAAACTATGCATTACGTGGGAAGCTTCTTTTCAGTTTTTTGAAAGGTTATCTATTGTATTGTCACATTTATCTAAATCTTACCATTTGTTAAAAATAAAATGATATTCAAAATCGTTCCTTTAACTAATCGTTCCTCTACTAAAATACTATCGTTTCCGCGAACACAATCATAAGGCACCAATAATAACCCAAAAATTTTGGGTTCGGAGAATATATGAAGTAGAAAAGTCCGATAGTAAATCGGTTAAAAGGGAAAGCGTGTACCATTTAGCCCTCACCTCTACAAAATTCGTTTCTGTTCGATTTCTATCTGTAAAAATACAATCCTACTGGGCATAAACTTGTAAAAACTTTTTTAAGCAATAGCTTATTTTAGCACATGAAGCCAAAACGTGGTATCGTTCTCGGTAGAATTTTATAAAAAGTATAAATAAAAGTAATAATTAAAAACCAATAAAAAGAAAACAATAAACACCACAGAAGAAATATTTACTTTTAAATAAAAATTGCGAGTTTTCAGGTAGTAGTGTTTGTTTATTTCCTTTTCATTTTTGCTGTCAATTACTAGATTTAATTATTATTTCTATCAAAATATCGTCAACTAACATTTAATTAAATTAAAAAAAGAAAAAAATGGATTTCTTCTATTGAGGTAATAAATGTATTTGTAGCTTCGGTTGTACTAAACCGCGAACGAATTAAGCGGAGTAATCTTTTTTTACTTCTCTTCGCTTTAAGTTATATAAAAACACTTTGTCTTATTGTTAGTATAATCTATAAACAATGAACCTTGATTGATATTTTTTCATTGTGATGTATTTTATCAATGAATTATATTGTTAGTTTGAAAAACTGTAGTCTATCAATCAATGGAATCAATTAATCGGAGTTTTTATATATGCGCTGGTATTGGAATGGCTACAAATACATCGATTATATGTCATAGTCTCATAGTAGACCTAATCGACATGCAAAAAAAAACAAACTAGCTACTTGGTTTACAAATGACCAAATCCTCTTTTTGGTTCTTTTTCTATCGTGTGTCACGGATATGTCGCTTTGACAGACTAATATACTAATTCTATTCCAGTCAGTCTTACTTTTAATATTTATTATTTAGTCTAAATATTATAGATATACATACTGGTGAATATGATGTTGTAGTTTTTTGAAATAACTGGCACCACAACAATATATTCACGAGTAAACTACAAAATTTGAATATAAAACTTTTTGGAAATTCTACACAAATTAGTAGTACATCGGTCACTATTATCGAAAGATGTAACACAATGGAAGTAAAATTTTGGCATGTTAGTAAAAAATTATTTTGGTCAAGTAAATTACAATGATAGTTACTATCCCCTTTTTACATACAAAAAAATACAAAAATATATTACTGCCTCCCGTTATTACATCACGTTAACAAGTCAAGGAGTCAAGTATGTTATGCAATACATCAAATACAATTACTAAATCTAAACACATCGAGATGCTTTAAAAGGTACTTACTGCATTTTTTAAATCTATTACAGTGTTTCCCAAAATGTTTCACTAAATTTTATTTTTGAAGGCGGCAAATATTTAAATTGTTTCAAAACAAAACCAATACACGGCTCTGGCATCGAATTCCGCTGCTAGAGCCATCTCCTGGTTATGTTTAGAAGTAATTCATGTATTCGTCGCCTTAAGGTTCGGGAATTGTTACGAAAGAAATTGGATGGGCAAGTGAAGTTCTATGGAAAAAGGGCACATCATTGTAATGTAAGACGAAAACGTTTTAAATTTGAGAAACACCGCTCTCTATCTTATAATTTGAATAAAATCGGAGTACACTTTACTTTAGAATTACAATTTCATATATGATCCGATATATAAATAGTCTAATTTATTTTAGATCAATATAGATTTTAAGGTGTTCATAAGTTTCAAAAAACATTTTATAGTAGAAAACAAAATTTGACGACTTGGATACCTAAATCAAATTATCGGAAAACCAACTCCGATGGTTCGAGAAAATGTACTAAACGAAAAGAAATAAAATGCTTGTTATAGTTTTATTATTGCATCGTCAACTTCATTAGCAATAAAAAATAAAATCAAGAACATTTTATATCTTGTAATTGTAATTTAGAATTAATATTTTTGAAATTTTTGGCAATAGTACATTTTGATTACTAAAAGTACAAGGACAATAAAAAGTAGTAATTTATCAAATTTATAATTTTTTGAAAAATTTAATTTGGAATCCTTTTAAAAAATGTTATTACTCTAATGTACAACCGTACTAGCTATCCTTATCGAGTTAACTTCAACTTTGAAAGGTATTTCTATCTTATAATACAAAACTTTTATTTTAAGAAATTGTAAAAACCGGGTCTTTTATAGAATAAAACAAATTTAATGTAAGTAGCTATTTAAAAAAGTTTCTAGTAGCAGAAATCTCGAGTTTTTTGTATAATCTAATTATTGACAAACAAAAGAATATATAGTAATTGTTTGACAGGTACTTCAATGTAGTGGTAATGCGTCCCCCCCTCCCGGAACTAGACAATCAATATTATAAATAAAAAATTTCACGTTGAATTAACGCCTTGTAATAAAAAGTAAAGTGTGTATAAATTTTACTGTTTTAAACCGTTGCAAAAAAACGAAAAAACAATTATTTACACTAACAATTTCTAATATTGTACTAACCTATGGAAATTTTTAGTTTTGAGTTGGCACTACTTTTGCTCGTAACATGGCAATTGTTTGTTGAGTTACGGGTTCAGTTGGCGATTCAGAATCAGAACTTGTTCCAAATAATGGTACTTGATTACTTGTTTTACTTGCAGAGCTTTGTTTTTTGTTTTCGAACATCGATTTAAAATTTACTGTACCACCTCATAAAAATGAAATGTTAAAATAACATTAAAATGAAAATAGTCGAAGACTTACATATTTTGTTTCCGTTGCCAAAATCGACATTATCTACATGATATTTAGCTGCAAGTGCAGCTAACTGATCCAATTCCGCTTCGTCATCTTCTAAACTCGAATAACTTCCTGTTGTGCCGTCAGATGATCCTTTGGAACGTTTATCTCCACTTGGTTCAATTTCGACTTCTTCTTCCTGTAAATTATAGATTTTTTAACCTAATGCTCATTTCTACCATTTTTTACAGTTCAATTTTTAACATAAAAGCACATTTATATCTGGTAGCGTTCAAACATGAAAGCTTTTTAGAATAATTTTATAAAAAGCATAATCATTCAACGCCATTCATTTAAATAGAAAGCTGTTGGATATACAGCATGTACCCCGAGATGTACCCACATAATAAACGGCATAGTTTCTAAGTTACAGAATTTCCCTTTGAAACTAATTAGCTTCTAATACAATTCCCCGCAATGCGGGGAAGCCCGTGACCGTAAGAGTATCCATAAAAGCTGTCTGTTATTGTATTAATTTAAAATTTTTAAGGAAATATTTTTAATATTTGAACTGACTAGTTTTGGACAAAAATATGCACATAAAATGCATTAGAGTTATTTATTGATTATTGTCCCAACATTCTAGCAGTATGAACCTATAGTAAACTATACTTTATTGTTAAGTTTTTTATTTACTTTGTCGGCTCGCAAAAATATATCGACATCTGGACATTCCATATTGCAATTAAATTTCTTGTGTAATATTTGTATACATACAGTGAGTAAAAAAAGAAGTTGGACGCTCCTATGTTTCCAATATAAATTGAACATTTTGAAGCCACTTTTTTTCATATAAAAATCGATTTTACAGCAAAACTTTTTGGACATTTTTTGTTGCAAATTTCATTGCCTTCAATTTTGTTTATATGAATTTTTTATTTTGTCGCGCCGTTTTTGACTGACAGCGACTTAAAGAAAACTCTGTAAAACACACAAAATATTGTCGTCTATATCTCGGAAACGGTGCGATAAAATAGAAAAATGTATAGAAACAAAACTGTAGAAAATAAAATTTATAAGGAAAAATGCTTATTAATATTTTAATTTTTTTGCACCGTTTCCGAGATATAGATGAGAATATTTTTTGCATTTTACAGAGTCCTGTTTAAGTCGCTGTCAGTCACAAACGGCGCGACAAAATGAAAAAATTTATATAAACAAACTTAAAGGAAATGAAATTTTCAACAAAAAATGTCTAAAAAGTTTTGCTGTAAAATCAATTTTTATATGAGAAAAAACGTCTTCAAAATGTTTAATTTACATGGGTCCTAACATAGAGGGGGGCGGTAGGGGCGGGCCTCCCCGGGCGGTGCATTTTTAGGGGCGGCATTTTCCTTCTTTTTGTACAAAAATATTTTTAATAAAATTTTAAAAAAATTTAATTTTTAATTTTTTTCTATAAAATAATTTTTTTATATAAGGGGGTAGGGGGTGGCAACTTTTAAAACCTCCTCGGGTGGCAAAAGCTTTAGGTACTCCAGTGAGAAATTCCAGAAATTTTCAAGGATTCCAGATATTTCTAATGAATTTGAATATTTAAAAAGTGCTCCATGGATTTTCCAGAAATACCTATAATACCAATGATTTTCAAAGAATTCTAGAGATCTCTAAAAAATTCCAGTAATTTCCAAGGAATTCCAAAGATTTCTCCAGGATTCCAAAGATTTTCAAAGAATTACAATGATTTTCAAATAAATTCCAATCATTTCCAATGCATACCAATAATTTTCAAGAATTTTCAGATATTTTCAAGGAATCCCAAGGATTTGCATGGGAATTCCAAACATAGTGCACCTACACAACATTTTCGAGATATTTATCTTTTATTTTTATAGTAATTGAAAATTATACAGTTAAAATATTAAATTTTAATGGCAGATTATTTTTAATTATAAAATTGGATCTAAATCATTTGCTAACATAAAAGCTGGAGAAAAGAAATTTTACATTTTTTAATTTTTGTACTTTTTCTTTCCTAAATTTTGCAACTAAACTTTTTCTCAGATAATAATGTAGATACAAAGAGGGAATCACTGGGGAAACCTGGTATACAAGTGAAGGAAACTCTTAGGAAATCCCGAAAAATTTGAGGAAATCTTAGGAAATGCTATAAAATTCTAGGACATGCTAGAAAATCTAAAGAAATCTTCAGAAATCTCTAGTATACAATACTTTCATTGAAGATTAACTGCCTATTCGCTGTTTTAATTAAATTTCCTGTAATGCCATGAGTCATAAAAAGAAATATCATCATCGGATTTCATTGACTGGAAAATACAGATATCTGATTTACCAACTGGTGGGAAAATAAATCAATTTGCGATAATATACCAAATGCACATCATAAATTAAATGTAGTTTGTCCACGATGGTGATCCCTGCTCCAGTACATTGGGATTGTTGAATATGTAGAGCAAAAATAAATTATACTTTCAAAATTTTAGCAGATATTTAAGAAATCTCAAGTTTGAGGTTATGTGTAAATAAAATAATTTCCATCAGAAACATGGTCGTTGCCCCCTTGGTTTCAAAATCACAATGTCAAGCCAAACCATGATACAATATACTGTATGTATATATGCCAAATAGCCAAATACTTTTGCAAACATTAATTACTTGTAATGCAAAACAATTTATGATTTCGTAACGAACAGCTACCAAATCCACCGATAGTCACCATGGCTACAATGAAACTTAATCTACATCTTTTCGATTTTCCACCTCATTTACAGTTTTTATAAGTAATTGCCAACAACTCTATTTCTTTTTTTCCTTCTACACTCTGAAATAATTAACCAGATATAAATTTAGTCAAAATGGACGATTTACTTAATTTATTTCAAAATGGCCGCCGCCGTCATGAAATCTAATTACATAGTAATATAGACATTTTATAATCATGCCACATAATTTAATGGGACAATCACTTAATTTTAATAAATACAAATAAATTTTATTACCTCTTGTTCGTCACTGCTCTCTTCTGATGCACTATTATCGCTACTATCGGAGGAAGAACTGCTCGATTCACTGTCGTCATCTTCATAATGGTCACTATTATTGTCTGCTCCTTCATCATTATTTCCATTCACTGATGAACAAAACATCAATGATTTATACCATAACAACATTTCTTAAACAGCAACAAGAATATTTTTTCGGCACTACATTATGTACTACATGTTTGGTAACTGATGCTATGAAAAATAACGAACGCGTCTCATCAGGTTGCCTTTGGCTACGCAATACCGCTTTGTTTGTCACGTGATACATTCAGCTTCTCTGATTCGCTAGCGCTGCGATCACGGTTTAAACTGATATAGTACAATAAAACTTATATTCTTTATAAAAATTGATTACTTCTAATTATAGACTAGGCTGCATATAACTTAACCTATAAACATTGTTGGAACTTTTTAATTTCTGTTCAAGTCTTTGTATAGAAGATATAACCAAGCGGATTTCAAGTTTCCCGCCTTCACTGAAGTTCTTAAACTGAAGTTATGGCAGCACTGGGTAATTGTTTTCGGGCAATATTGTTTTTGTGTGAAATGAATTAATTATAACTCAAGAACCAACGGTCGGTTCAGACAGTTGACTGTTAAATGTCAACAACATTCTAAGGTTTATTAATTTAGCTTTAAATAATGAGAAAAAACATATTTTTGCCAATAAAACAAAGATTAAAATTGCACGCTCTACGATGTTGATTTACCGAATCGTTATGGCAATGATGTTTTTCAAACAAAAATATTTGTTTTACCAACTTGTTTAAAATAAAACAAAAGTATTAAAAAAAGATTAATATCTATACTTATAAAACCCATGTGCTGTCATATTTAATTTCTATATTAAATTGCTATTTATATTTAATTAAAAACTTACTGTGTTGAAGTTTGGTTAAGATTAAAGGATAAAATTCCTTGGCAGTTCCGTTGTTAGGCTCATAATGTAATACTGAAAATGAAAATAGAGTGACTTAGTTTAAGAGAAAATCTGGCACTGCGAGTTTTACTTACTCAATTTGCAATATTTTAACGCTGTGGTGTAATCTTTTAGCATTACCGCTGATAGAAACTGAAAAATAAATACATTTGGTGTAATAGAGTAATATTTTTGCGATTATTAAAGTTTAATTTTCGGTAAAAAAAAGTTTCAAGCTTTAAAAGATTTATATTTAAAAAAATTTTAAAAATAAAATTAATCGGGGAACTCCCGTACAGATAGGCGAATCTTCTTCAAAATTCAGCCGACGCGACCGACGACGTCCGGATACCACAGTTAACATTTCAAAATCGGTTCAATTTTTTTCTGATAAAACTCAGAAGATCATCACAAGCATTAAAATTAAATATTGTGTTACTCAATAATATTATTGATGAAGGCGATCATTTGTTGATATAAATACATGCGCGCCGCAGGAGATTCCCAGAGGTCATTCCCAGAAATCAATGTTTCTAAAGAGTTCCTAGTTTCTTCTTCATTTGGAATTGTTGTGATATTGACTTGAATAGTTCGAGTAGTAACGGATTTGTTTGAAATTGTACTAATTGCAATTTCTTGGAAAATCGTTCTGCAAAAAGGGCAGGTATTTTTACTTTTTGCCCAGTTTTGTATACATGGAGCACAGAAAATGTGCTTACAGGTATTTGGAGCACCTTGTTCGTCGCGCATTTCCAGTAAACAAACACTACATGTCGCCATTGCTCGTGATTTTTAAAATTCAAAAATCTATAGTTCTGATCTCCCTTTATATAGTAATTTTTAATCTCTTAAGAAGATTATAACCTTAATCTGATTATCCTTTAATAACTTAAGTAGTTAACCATTAAGCATCCGTGTAATCTGTTATTTAACAATTAAGAACAAATTGATTTTGTCATTGTTAGTTCAACAGTGGTAAAACGCTAGAAGAAATATGCTCGTTTGTTTGTTACAGCAATAACTCCGAGACGCTGAAGTCTGTGGACTTTGGAATTTCTAGGTAGATGCAACTATTTTTCAGCTTATCAATAGCTTTGTTTCTGCAGCAATCCGAAACGGTTTGAAGTTTATTATTGTTTTGAAATGGACGAATAAGTACCTAGTATAGAAAACTTTAATTAAGAGAAATATAAAATGAAAATTAAATGTCCAATTGAATACATTTTTATTCAATACTTGGATATTTACATTATGAATTTAAGTCTCATGGTTAATACCTAATGCCGACCACTTAGTATCCAAACTCTTATCAAGTTCCGAACAACTAATCAATTTTATCGAAAGTTTAACCCACACTTTAGCTTCCGCAACAATCAAGAGCTAGTTTATATGACGGTCAAAAGTTACACTCAAATATACCGCAAGTATATCGTTAAGAATTTGTGTAATCTGTTATTTAACAACTAGTTGGAAAGCCCGTCCGTGGACGGGCAGCTAGACGGTGGATCTCTTTTAAGCGGTATAATATTTAAACATTTAATTTCGTATCCCGTTACTGGGGGATTCCCCGTTTTTCTATATTTTCAAAGTAACGCAAAAAGTTTAAAAGGCAACTACAAAGTTTTTCATAATATAAAAATAATGAGTTTTTCAAATTCTAGTTTTGTTTTGCCGACAATTTTAATTTCCTTCACTTTTGCTTAAAAACAAAGATTGTCCCAGTTTTTCCTGACGAAATTTGTATAATAATTCTTCTGTGCTACGCAGGTATTCTAAAAAAGTGGGAATTTTATCATATGTACTGGACGGTGTTCACCCCCAGATGCCCGGTTTAAATTTTTGACTATAATTTTGACAGTAACGCAAAAGTTGCTGCACTTTTGTTTAAAAATTCAAATCTCCCGGTCTCTCTGGGCAAAATTTGTAAAAATATAAATTCCCTATCTTCTCCAGTAACACAGAAAGTTCTGCTAAGGAGCTGTTCACAAATTACGTAACGGCCTTAGGGGGGGGAGGGGATTGACAATTTCTTACGATTTGTTACAGAGGGGGGGGGGTGTTTTTCAAAATGTTACGTATCCAAAAAATTTCTTTTTTATCAAAAAATTAGATTTTTTTTCTATATTAAATTTTCATTAATTTGATAAATTAACCCAAAGAGATCCATTCAGTCAAGAATCATAATAATTAAAATTTGTGTAATAGATACACATATTGTTTTAATAATATTTATAACAAAAATTGTTTTAACTTTTGTTACGTTATTCTTCTGGGGGGGAGGGGGCTCTCGCAATTTGTTACGATCTGTTACAAGGAGGGGGGAGGGGGTTAAAAAACTTCAAAAATTGCGTTACGTAATTTGTCAACAGTCCCTAAACTCTAAACTAAAGTTTTAAGTTTTTCCAGACGAAGGTTGAGTTTCCCCCATTTTTATTTAAAAATTCAAATTTCCCGGTTAGTCCTAATCTTAGTTAGTTTAATATATTTTTCGGTTGGTAAAATTGTAAAACGGGGGGTGTGTGGAACACCCTTCAGTATATATCACAGAATTTCCACTCTTTTGGAATACTTGGAGAAAATATGGAATTTATAATTTTTTAAATTTTGTAAGGAAAAATCGGAAAAATTGAATTTTTAAGCAAAAGTGAGGGAAATCAGAGTGTTTTCTTTCACCAAAAAATGACACACTGTAGCAGGAGCAACAGCAACAGCAACGTGCTGGAATTTAATGTGTTATTACAAACTAGCCGGAAAGCCCGTCCACGGATGGGCAGCTAGACGGTGGATCTCTTTTTTAGTGGCTTAATTAAAAAATTCCTTCGTGTACAACACTGCTTGTGAACTTTGAATCAATTTCCCTTGTTCGTTTCCATCAACTATTTTTATCTTCAGATCTCCGTACCCTTGACATTACTACATAGAGATGACCGTGACTAACGTCACTTTTTCTAACGTCTGTCCCTGACTGAGCCTTGTTTTCAATTCTCCTCTTTTTCGTCTCATTAATCACGTCTTCATCTTCATCTTATATCTTTGACTGACGGTAGCCGTTACTTCTTCTCTTTCTTTTTATATATCTCTTCGTTGTTTCTCTTTTCATCAATTCTGTCTTTATCTTCATTTTATATCTTTGACTGGCGATGTATCTTCACTGATTGCTGCTACTTCCTATTTCTCTTTCTTTTTCCATTTCTCCTCTTTGTTTTTCTTCTCATTAATCAAATCTGCGTCTTCGGGTTTTTCTAACCAAAACTATGATATGCTGTAGCAGCCGCATACTGGCTTTTTACCCGACCGCCAGAGGAGAGTAATTATATTAACTTTCTAAATTACTAAATTTCAATTGTTTTTTTTTATAACATAATAATTATTCATTATTATTTTTAGTCCTAACTTTGGTTTAATATATTTTTCTGTTGGTAAAAAAATCGACCAATCAGAATGTTTGTTTTTTCACCAAAAAATGACACGCTGTAGCAGGAGAGGCGTGCTGGGATTTTATAGATTAGGATAACAACAAATTGATTTTATCCTTTTTAGATCAAGAGTGGTAGAAAGTTAGAAGGAAAATGCCTGTTTGTATGTTACAGCAATAACTCCCAAATGCTATTTTTCCACTTTGCTGTTTTCCCAAGTAACAAAGAAGAAGAAAAGACCAAATATCCACGCATTTACATTAATATATCAGAGGCTGCAATAATCACAAGTTCAGAAAAATTGCTTTGCATTATTAAGATTATAAATATTTATTATATTATTATAACACAAATAAAAGAAAAATTAGTAGGTTAGATTTTTATCGTCATGGCTCCATTAATTCTCTTGATCTCATATTAACTATGCCATTGCTATATGCAGAGTTCAACCTATTCAAAAGTTCTTCTATGAGCTGATCAGATACTAAGTTTAGGCGGTTTAGAACAATGTTTAAGTTTTGATAATGATCTTCCGTGCCATTTTCTTCTATTCTAACACGTTGGGTTTCCGATTCTTTTATATTTTTCCTGACAGCAATTTCGCTAAACTTCTTCCGACAAAGCGGACAGGTAGAGTTAACATTTGCCCATTGCCTTATGCATGAACCACAGAATATATGGTCACAAGAACTAGGTCCACCTACTTCTCCACTAATCTGGTTCAAACATACGCTACATGTTATTTCGACGGAACTTGATTGATTATCGGTTTTTGCAACAGGTAAATCTTCAGTTTCTTTCATTTTGTTAAATATTATTGAAGGTGTGTACCTACATGATTGATATTAGTATCCTTTATATATGTAGTAATATATTTTTTTAAGGTTGGCATTCTTAGATAATCTAATAAATTTAATCCGCTTCTACCCTAACTTGCAATAATATTTAATTTCTGCTCTTAAGATCTAATTTGCCCTCGCAAATCAACTTATAATGAATCTGTGATTTATGTGCAAAATTTTTTTATTTTTGTTGTTCGAGCACTACCAACACAAAAATCTCATAATTAAAAATAATTACAGATATCCAGTAGCGACTGATGCAGAACAGACATGCAATTAAGAAGTTTGAAGTAAAGGAAAGAATAAAATATTGTAAATTATTTATTTTAAAATATTTTCATAAACAAAGCTAGACATCAATATATCATCAATATTCTCGTTACCTTTGCGAGTCAAGTTATATTTTTAATTATAGCCAGAGTCAGATCAGAAATAAAAGTGTAAAGCTAGGGATATTTGTCTAAAAACGGCAAATAGATAAATTGAAATTTATTGCCAAGCAAATTGAAATTCTTTCAAGTTGATATTCGCAGGCTACCAATGCTGATTGCGATACTAGCCAATAATGCGACCTAATTCCATTATTGTACATACAGAGATGCTGTATGCTTACTCATTTATAATTTAATTAATGAGTTGTATGTTCATTAGCAAACACAATTTTTCTGTCTATTTTTCTGGACAACCTTCGTATTATAATCAATAGCATTGTTTCTGCAGCAATCCGAAACGGTTTGAAGTTTATCGTTGTTTTGAAATAAACGAATCGATGAGTTTCAATTTACCAATAAGTAATTAAAAATTAAATTAAAATTTGGATATTTGCATTAAGATGTAATACCTAATGCCGACTCTTACCAAGTACCGAACAACTAACCGCTTTTATCGGAAGCTTAACCCACTCTCTAGCTTCCGCAACAATCAAGAGCTAGTTTATACGACGGTCAAGAGTTACACACAAATATACCGGAAGTATATCAGCTACGTTGAGTGTAATTATTATAAAGTTAATTCACAATTCAAAGCGCCGCATGCGATTCATAAGCCGACGATTCGCCACCACTGTTTACTATCTCAAATTTTCGGTTCAATAAGCTAACTCATCAATAAATATCAAATTTAAAAGTATTTTCTTTCAACTTGACTACACCAATAATGTGATACCAGACTGCGCTAGACACCAAAAAAATTGTTTTTTAATATGAAAACTTAGCCAGAATGTCCGATGCAGAATATTTTGATTCAAAAGATTTATAAATCAGTTTTTATACTAACCTCTGCCAAAAACTCCGTAGGCGCCGAAATGCTTTCATCTGCGTCGGTGTATTCACTTAGGTCTTCGCTACTCGACGTCGGTTTTAACAGATTTATATTTCCATTGTCTTCAGTAGTCATTTTTATTATAAAATCTAGAAAAGAAGACTGAAATTAGTATACAAGAAAAACCCACCAAGCTTTTTTGCAATTTTGGTTTGTTTGAATGCGATTAATTTCGCATAAGAAATTTTGGTTTACTTTCGCATGCTTAATGAAAAGCATACCTACACTAGATAGTTTTTTCTAAAATATAAGGTAAATAACCCAAGATCAACGGCCTACGCTTTTAAATTGTTTAAACTTTAAATAATAAGTAATGGAATACGAACTCGGTAAGCTTCACAATATGGAAGTACTTAATTCAGCTCGCCGTGTTTTATATTTATAAAGCATCTCATTGTTTTGACTAATTACAAAGTAATTAATTTCTAAAATAACTCGAGTTATTAAATTTTACATCCACCTCTAGAAAATTTCCTTCAAATAATTTTGTAAGGCAGGTGGGTGTCAGGGTTATAATTAAAACAAAGCATAGGTATAATTTAAGGGAAAAAAATAAATAGCAACGAAATTAATTCTTAATTAAATGTCCGACAGTTAATTAACATTTTTGGTTAATTACAAATTACTTTTAACCGAAATTGAAACTTGAAAATCCAATTTTATATAGCTTTTACTGCAATGCCGTTCATCTCCGATGTAGCAATTTATACGCCCATTGTCTCTAAATGTCGGATGATACAGATTTTCTTCTTTGTTAAAAATATATAAAAAGTATGTAAAGTGTATGTGACAAGTGTTATAGCTCAAAGTGTTTTAAAAATTCGTTACCTATCCCATCTACTTCATCCAAACTCTTAAGCTTTTATTACATTTTTTTTTGAGTAATAAACTCGCTGAAATACTTAATATTAGTTGAGATTTTGCAAGTTGTTACATCAATTTTAGCTTAGCGTATATTTTTAAAGCAAAATTTTATTACTGATTTTTTATCCTTTAGACTGGTCAAACTTAAACCGCGTCTTGGTGTGGTGGTTTTGGAAGTTGTCGAAGAGGCCTGTGAATCGCCTTCAAATACAAACAAAAATTTATCTTTGAGTTCCCAAGTGTGAGACCATCCAGTTTTAGCAAATAGCACATTTGCAACATCAGCAATTAAAAAAATAGCAAATGCCAAAAAGTAGAAACGAATAAAACATTTTGAGAAGGATCAGACAATGCTATGTAATATGTCGCTACTATACTCGAAACAAATCATCTGGACCGCTCTGTACTAAGCAAATAAAGTCATAAATAACAACATATTGCTTTATGCTGACTACACAGTTTTATTGTCAGCAACGAAAGAGGTCTTCGGAGCCTACTTATGAAAGTAGATAAAGAGAGGATATTGCCATGGGTATTAAAATCGATACAATAATACAATGGTACACGAAGAGAAATCGATTTTGAAGTAGATGCTATTTCAAATTTATGGACTCAGAGTTTTACCTGATGTAACACAAAGTTTGAAGATCTTGAACAAAATACAAAAATTAGTCTATAAGGCTAATTCATAATTAATGAAATTTTCACAAAAGAAAACTCGTCTACCACGTCTACCAATAGTTAACGGGTTAACTGGAGTAAAAGTGATAAGGGTTCCTGGACTAGAGTCGTTATTCCAGAAATTTAACTGTAGGTAGAAAGGATTCATGTGAATATAAACATCCGATTGTTTGTACAACTACTATTTATAAGACATGATAAAGTGTGAACTCAGCAAATTCTACAGTAGAGTACCTATATGCAGGGCCGGATTAACCAATAGGCAAACTAGCCTAGGGGCGCCGAGTAGGAAAGGAGCGCTCAAATTATTTGACCTCATAATGAAACTGAAAAAACACTTAAAGGCTTAAGCAAACAGGTTACTAAAAAATTTTGGATTATTGAAATCCATTGATTATTGAATTTTAACTGAATTTTGGTCCTTTATTTTGAATAAATGTGGCAAAGTCAGCAAATAAATCTATTCAAAAATTAGAAACAGATTTATCAATTAATTGCTGTTTCAACCAAATTCTACAGTTCACTATTAAGATACTTTCGTTTTCTATGAGATCAGTATACTCGTATGACGTTTACGAAGAACATGGAAAAATTTTTTTAAATATTATGAATATAAAAACGAAGACAGTTTGGCAAAAGTAAGCATGATGAAGTCGGTTTGGTGGGAAAACTGAAATGTGAATTAACATTTATTTGTATTTATAGACAGATTATAAGAAGAATTGAAAAAAAATGATAATTGACTACTTATAGCAAAATGAAAAATAATTTTGGATTTTTAAATAATTTGAAAAACCTTGATGATGGCGAATTACACAATCATTCACAAAATCTCCAAACATGTGAAAAGTTGAACTTGGAATTTTCGGAACAGTGCGTTCAATTCAAATACTTTATTGGAAATATTGAATAATAGAAGGAAATTCAAAATTTTATTCAAGAGAAAAAATTGATTTCAATGTTTCCCAATTTAGAAATTGTAATAAGGTCGTTTTCAACTTTAAAGAGAACGAAAACATACTTAAGAAATTCAATTGTTAATAAAAGACTTAACGAATTTAGCTGTTTCGTCTATAAATAGTGAGTTAACCAACACTGCTGATTTTTAAAATAATGTTATCACAGAGTATTTGGAAACCAGCAATCCCGAAAATGAATTAAATTTTTGCAATATGTATTTTGTCATAATAATAAATTAATATCGAATACAATGTTCTTTATATTTTTTATTATTTTTATTAGTTATGAATAGCAGATATCCCAAAAATCTAACTGAAGTAAAATCGACTCAGAAGTATATAAAACTATCACGAAATAAGAAAATAATTTTAGAAAAAATTGGGGCCTCCGTGAGATCTGATTTTAAGATAAATGAATATGTATTTGTAAGACAAGAATTTCAAGTTAAATTTCAAAAATTTAGAAATATAGAGTCTAAGCTCGAAATTTTCTAGAAACATTTATTTGGAGGGGGGGGAGCTTAAAAACTTTTGCCTAGGGGCGCATACATTAATAATCCGGCCCTGCCTATATGTAATAATATAATAAAAATTGCAGAGAGAAGAATTTAGTTGGTAAAAATCCAACACTTCCCTCAGCAAGAATTGACTGTAGCTGAAGAGCGGAGCGACTGAAAATGCTTTAGAGGCCATAAAATGGGTCGAAAAGATGCTTCCAGGTAGAGATGAAGGAGGCTGGAGAAGCCGGTCTTTACTTCAAGATCTAGCTAGAGAGTAGAATAGAAGAAGCACAAATGAAGAACTTTGGGTAAATGAGCATGGTCAAGATCAAAGTTATAGCTAGTTTGTTTCTCCAGATCTTTCCTTCTCATTTCCTTGCCACTCATCCTGCAATTGTCCCTTGGGTGATAAATTAATTAATTATCCTTTCCTTGTTATACAGGGTGTCCCCGGATAGACCTTACATAATTTAGGTGCAGGGCCTATTTTACCATTAGGCGCATTAGGCACTTGGCTAGGGCTCAATGGCCAGAGGGGCCCGAAAAAGGAGAATATAAAATCGTGAAATAGAAATCAAATACTGATAAAATAACCCAAAAATTGGGCCTTTTATGCTATTAGTTACACTCTAATAATAATATAAGGGGACCGAAAGTTTGCTAGAACCTAGGACACAACTTAGTTAAAAATAGACCCTGTTTAGGTGGCGATAGAGGACACTTTTCTAAGAAAAAATGCTCTCTACAGCACTTCTTGAAATTTCCACCTTTATATACCAGTAGCCCCGAAACTATTGAATTTTCCGTAAAAATGGTTTAGTACTTTTTTAAAGAGCGTGAAATAATCTACAAACTAAATTTAAACCTTTTATTGTCTAAAATCAACGGTTTTTGAGTTATGAATTAAAGTAAGTAAAAAAATGTTTAAAAATTCGAGTTTCTATATTTTTTTGCTATTTTCAAAATTCTGTATATTTTAAACGAAACATTTTATAAGAAATCTAATACCCATTCCTAATAGAAAATTTAACGGACTACAACTTTTGTCTAGTAAAATTTTTTGAAAACCAACCCAGTTCGCAGAAAAACAAATCATCTACAAAACAAATGATTAAATTCTGAAATATTCTATTTTTTTTGGAAAATTATTTTATTTATTTATTTATTTATTTTTTTTTAAATAATAAGTAAAAATTGTCTTCTATTACTACCTAAGCTATATGTAAAGTGTATCCTGGGACACCCTGTATAATAGAATATTTCAAATATATTGACTTGAAATTTGACCTGCCCTGCCCCTAAATTTTTAATTTTATCCAACTTACAAAATTCTTCAATGTCAACATTTTATACACTTCCGGCTATTTTGCTCATCGTAAAGACACCCTGCATGAACCCTTTTGATTCAAAATAAATGAAAAACAATGTTCACAATAAAATTCAGAAATTTAAATTCAAATTCAAAATAGTAATCCATTTTTTATTAGTATATTTTATTTAATTTTGCAGTAAATGTTTTTGATATGTAATATCTAATTTGAACATACAATTTTTAATTCACGTTCTGTTATTTCACCAATGAAATAATTAAATAAATAAAATAAAAAATAAATAAAATAAAAAAATAATTAATAATTTAATTTATCAAATTTATCAGATATAGCTAAATGATTATCAAACATACAAATTATATAATTTTTGTATTATTACCTAACTTGGCAGGAAGTTAAGGGGTTGTCCTTTAATCACGTGAGGTTCTAACAGGGGTGGAGGGGTTTAGAATAACATCACGATTGATCACGATGGGGGGGGAGGGGATATTGTGACAATCACGTGTATATTTTCTTACGACCACGTGAAATCCCGAGCGAGCGAATTTATGCCTAAAAGCAACATAACAACAATATTTAGCTCTCAGCTGGCTTCTGGCACTGGACTTTGTGACTCCACTTGTCGCCCCGCTGCCCACGCCCTTCTGTCTTGCCGTCTGTACTTAAAAAAAATTAAAAAAAAAAAATACACGTGATGTTGGGTAGGGGTAGCCAAAAACCTCACGACGTATCACCAAAGGGGGGAGTAAAAAAATTGCATAAAAAACCTCACGTGATTAAAGGACGACCCCTAAATTTGAACTACACTACAATAAGTTTAAACTTTACTAAAAGTTTGCTTTAATTCATTTATTATTTAGATCATTAATAATCTGCATTTCAGTTTACAAATTATAAACAAACAATCATTATGGTTCTTTTACAATTACAATTACACAACGGTTTCGTGTACACATCTTTGATATCTTATGAACAATATTAATCCTTTATCAATTTTTATTAATTATTATTTCCATTTTAGGCAAATACTAACTGCGCTTACTCTACTGGCGGGAAACATATCACCTTCAAGACTAAAAAAAACTTAAAGCGGAAAGTGATCCTTCTGTGCTTGGAAGGGGAAATGAAAGTAATCTGCTTGAAGCACACAGATATCACCTTTTCTAAAGCAGAAAAAAGGTGAAATTTTACCTTTATTCTCTCGGGCGAATTATTTCTATCTAATTACCCGTATCAAATTTTTCCTGAGGTAATTTCGGAAGCTTTCAATTTTTAAAAAATATTGCTTCCTATGAGCTGAAACTTACTATTGGCTTGGTAAAGTAATAAGCTTTTCCGCTCATCAAGCGACAAACGTCATTTGAACTAACAAAATATGAATTTTGAAACACTACACTTATTAGAACAGCTATGAAGGAAGATTTAGATGTGTTTTCTGAAGTTATCTCCAACCTCATATTAGACAAGGGCACATCATTAAGAAAACCTTTTGTGAAGGGATCCTTTCAAGAGACAATGTACAGAAACCCGCCGTAATTCCGCATATCAGTGCTTCTCAATCTGGGGGACTTAAGCATTTAAAAAAGTGATTATTTTGTAAAACAACATTTGGTAAATGTTGGGTACTATATTTTATGTTTCTATTCCATAAAGGTTTGAAGGTTTCTTATACTAAATTTCAATAAATAAAAGAAAACTTCTAAAAATGGAAAACTTTTCTCTTAAAATCAGCGTTAAGAAGTTTCTTAGTTTTATCTGCCTGCGAGTTATTTATCGCAACTTAATGAAGAAAAAAGCTTCCAGAAGCTTAATTCATCAAAAAAGTGAATTTATTAATTGGGAAAAAATTTTTTAACAAGCGTTTCTAATAATTATTACAATGTGTAAATTAAACTCCTGAAATGCAAATTTGGCAAAATTTTAATTAAACGATGAACTACTAAACTCAGTTACGTATATCACCGCTCATAGTTAAGTTAATTAAGGTTATAAATTTCACATGAATTTTAATTCAGCTGGAAATAACGAAATTTGCCATTATTAGCGAAAAACACTTCACGAAAGGATTAAGCTCATTGAAGTAGTAATTTATTAGTACCATCTACTCTTCACGAAGCCATACAATTTTATATGACCTGAGCATTTACGAAACTGGGTTAAAAGTGTGAAACCTGGTAAAAAATGTACGTCACGTCCAAAAATGATTTAGAATTGCCGCAAAAACATTTATTTATTTATCAGATAACGCGCAGTTTACGCAAAAACCATTTTTTATAAATTACTGACACATTTAGCTAGGCCATTTTTTACAAAAGTTTTTCCATTCCTCTCTCGCTTATTAAGATAAAATTAATTCATTAGAGTTTTTTTGACACGCCGTTAAAATGAGCCCAGAAGATTATAATTTTGAAAAGGCATTTGAGAATTTAATTCCATTTAATTCCATCACGAGGTAGGAAATTATAAAGTTTTCGTGTTATAATTTTTTGTAAGATGAGAATAGCTGAATAATAATATCCTGGAACAAAAATTTACCGAAATATATTTCGGAAAATTTTGAAACAATTAAAACCTCATTTGTTCGTGGCGTACGTCCAAATTTACATCTAAATTTCAAAATTTGCGAAAATTAGCCAATTCTGCGTCTACAGAATGGTTTTAGTGAAATTTAGTTTTAGGCAAATACTTCGCTATAAACTATGTGCAGTGTTCCATAATTAGGGTACAAGAAAATTTTGTAGCAGATGTACATTAATGAAGTTGAGATTAGAGCAAGGTTTTGTTAACTTTATTATTTGCAAATAAACTCCCCAACCAGATTCACTTTCAAAGGGATAATATTCTGAATGCTTGAAACTTGGTTTCATCTTTTTGCCGAACAAACCATATCAAACAAAATAAATAATAACGGAATATTGTGTTACTTATGTATTGCATTTTGTTGAAATTAAATTCTCTTGTAATTTAAATTAAATTTAAATACTAAAAAATGAGTGAGAGTGCGGGATATACTATTTTTTGCACTTCCGCATAGCAATTAGATGTTCCGTATGACTTACTCGAATGGAAGCGATAACCACTCGTTTTAGCTTTGGAAGTGTAAAAAATTAATTAATTACCAGTTATCGGCTTTGAAAAAGTGCAGCGGAATGTTTTCCAATTGGCAGACTAATCCAATCAATTTATCCAATATATTAAAATTTTGTCATGTGTACTGACCCATCAGATCAAGTTTTGGTTCATAGAACTCATATTATTTATACCCATCCATAAATCTCTACAAAGTGAAAAGTAATTTAGTGGAAATGTGCTATATTGACATTGTATCGAGTAAACATCCAATTTAGTTACAATGTCAAGTTTTAACTAATCGATTCCTGATGTTGTATTTCGCTTAAAGGTGAAAAGAAATTGGGGCATTTTATTCGTTGTAAACTCCATTCCCACAATTTCTATTAATTTGTCACGAGAAAAATACAAAAACAAAATATGAGTTTTTGTTGTCATTCATAAATAAAAATAAACGCAAAGTAAAATAAATTGTGTCGCTTGAGGTAAAATGACTCAGAAATACAAAATAATTTTTTAAGCAAAACTGTGCGTCTGGAGCATCGAAGCTTTCCTAGTTTTGCCAATTTGCTAGCTACGAGAACAAATTAAGACAGATAAGGTAAAACTTGCGAAAATTAATAGGTCGCTTTGTAGATAAATTCACATCTTCGAAGCTATCATTCTAACTTTGGAAAAACCATTAGTAAAGTGTTTGAACTGCTAGTGTTTGAAAAAATCCTTGAAACGATTTCGGTGATTTTACATTAAATTTCATTTTTAAATTTAAATATTCCATTCTGAGTGTAAAATAGAAATTATTTTCGGGATTACATAAATCACAAGGAAGCTTTCCGGTTGTGTTTATCGATTATTGAATACTAATTTAATTAATGTTCAGCTTAACTGACACATCCGGTGCATTTATGACAAACTCATTGGAAACTTGTGTGTAAACATCTGGAAGATAAAAGTCAAAATGTGTAATTAATTTTATGTAATCAAAATTTTGCTAGCAAATTCGTGTAATGTTGATGTTTTGACAGTAATGTTTACTTTAACATTCAATCAGCTTACCTTAAAATATACAAAATATCCCTAGCAATAATTCACTTTAATTAAAATTTTCAAAACATATTTTAAAATGCTGCATTTTACTTTTAAAAAAATTTATATTCATTCAACTTTTGTTGATCAACTTTAATTAAACTATAGATTCAAAGATGTAAGTACTGAACTTTTCTAGCGTTTGGATAGTTTGAAAATTGGAAACTATTAAAATTCATCTCAACTGAGAACGCTACGTGGGGCCATAGTAGGCATTTTTTTGGGAAAATTTTAAAATGTACTCTCCCCAAATAATTTTGGAAAATGCTATTCAACTGCCATCCCAGCATGTCAGCCCCCATGAATTTAAACCTACTTTTACCCTCTGTATTTGTATTTTTCCAGCTTCTAAATTTTCTTACAGGAAAAATACAATTCTTCACAATAAATTTAAATTCACATTCAAAATTGAAAATGTTAAATTAAAATCGAGATAAGCAAACCCATATGCCGTCGTATCAAATTTGATTTTTTTTTTTTTATTTTACAATTTATTTACAATTCCAAAATTTTACAAATATTTTTTTCTAATCATGTTTCAAAAAGTCTTACTTTGCGATATTCAAAAGTATGTGGAAATGTACTATACCTTTTCCAGTATGATTTGGAATAAATGAAAACAGATTTGGAGCAAACAAAAACAGACTTGAAGCAAATGAAAACAGATTTGGTGCAAATGAAATCACACTCGATGCAAACGAAAGCAGATTTGGAGCAAACGAAAACAGATTCGGAGCAAACAAAAATAGATTCGGAGCAAACTAAAACAGACTTGAGCAAACGAAAACAGACCTAGAACCAATGAAGACAAACTTGGAGCAAATGAAAACTGATCTGAAACAAGCAAAAAGAAATTTGGAATATTTTGAACAAAATGAAAACAGATTTGGTGCAAATGAAAGCACACACGATGCAAACGAAAACAGATTTGGAGCAAACGAAAACAGATCTGAAACAAGTGAAGAACATTTGAAACAAAAGGAAAACAGATTTGAAAACATGAAAACTGATTTGGAGTAAATGAAAACAAACGTTTTGTTATGACTGAATATGACTTAAATACATATTTATTTTTATGAAATTTCAATAATATCTTCCTGACATAATGATGCACCATAATACCGTTCCACATGGTTTGCATATTTAAGAAAATGTTCCTGTGGCAGCTCTTGAAATGCAATATTGCAGATGTTTACCAAAATACGCACTCTAAATTCTGAAATGGTTAGTTCTTAATTGTTATTCAGTACGTAATTCAATACTTCAGACATTTTATCTAGCAATTCACGTTTTACTAAAGATATGAAAATGCCTGAAGTATTGAATTACGTACGTAATAACAATAATTATTGAAATTTCATAAAAATAAAAATAAATATGTATTTAAGTTTTCAAGTCATAACAAAAATTTTCATTTGTAGAAAATTTGTTTTCATTTACTCCAAATCAGTTTTCATGTTTCCAAATCTGTTTTCCTTTTGTTCCAAATGTTCTTCACTTGTTTCAGATCTGTTTTCATTCGTTCCAGATCTGTTTTCGTTTGCTACAAGTTTGTTTTCGTTTGCTCCGAATCTGTTTACGTTTGGTTCAGGTCTGCTTCCATTTGCTAAAAATCTGTTTTCATTTACTTCAAATCTGTTTTCATTTTGTTCCAAATATTCCAAATTTCTTTTCACTTGTTTCAGATCTGTTTTCATTTGCTCCAAGTCTGTTTTCATTGGTTCCAGGTCTGTTTTCGTTTGCTCGAAGTCTGTTTTCGTTTGCTCCGAATCTGTTATTGTTTGCTCCGAATCTGTTTTCGTTTGCTCCAAATCTGTTTTCGTTTGCATCGAGTGTGATTTCATTTGTTCCAAATCATACTGGAAAAGGTATACTTTTTCGCATACTTTTAAAAGTGTGCGGAAAAGTAGTAGTTTTCCACACACTTTTGAATATCACAAAGTAAAAATAACCAACCATTAATTGGTAACCAATGAGCTACCAACCGTCAAATTTAAATTTAAATTTGAGGGGGGTATATGCAAAACCGGACATGTCACTTAGCGTGAATTTGAGATAAACGCATAATGCCTAGTTTGCACGAGCTTCGTAGCTAATGCTTAGTACTTGTCGCTTATAGCAATATCTTGCGTGTAAACATGCTGAAAAGTGCTTCGTATTAGTAAACTGCCAATGCGAGTGGATAGAAACCGATTCTATTTACTTAGCGACAAGTCGACTAAGCATTAATTACAAAGCTCGTGTATCCCAGGCATAAAATAATATTGTTCACCATTATACGTATTTGATACAAATGTCCGTTTTCAAACCCTATTTTAAGCAGGATTCTTTGTTTTTCTTACCAAAAACTTTTATTTAAATGGTAGAACAGGCCACAAGCAACAAAACATATATCTCAGATTGATTTTTGTAAAATATGACTTGTCCGGTATTGCATATACCCGACTCATTTTAAGTATCCATTTTTACAAAGTATATTTTTGTAAATTGAGTAAATATTTAGTAAATTCATTTTAATTTAGGTATAAAAAATATGTTATTGGTTCTTTTTGAAACATAATTAGAAAAAATATTGTTCGATACTCGTGGAAAACTATTTTTTTCTATTCTCGGCTTTGGTTTACGATCGAGGCCTTCGGCCGAGATCGTAAAACTTCGCCTTGAATGGAAAAATGTTAGTTTTCCTACCTTGTATCGAAAATATTTATATCATTATAGTAGAACCTGTGCAGCTCGACCCCGCCAAGCTCGACAATTCTGAGAATTTCTCTTGTTGGTAGACAGATGCTTATGAGCACATGACTCTCAAGTTGTGAGCTTATCTCGCGACGACTCGGAGTTAAGCACGTAGGCAGACAGATTGATTACCTACGTTATAATAGTAATAAAATAACAGCATTCTCAACACAAGAATAAAGGGTAATTTAAATTTGGAGGAGATATTTATTCAGAATTTTCTTTTTATAAAATGTTTGCGAAATAATTCTTTTTACAAAATTTGTATATATTTAAATTAAATCATCAAGTTGGCTGGGAAGATCATAGTGCAAATAAATTCTTATCATAACCCAGAATAACATGATAATATTATGTTTGTAGACTTCAGTTACATGGTTTGATATTTATTTCAACCATTTAGTGGACACATTCAGCAGGGTCCCGTTTATGTCGAGCTTTAGAGGTTCTACTGTATTTTTTTTTATAAATAAACTTATTTCAGAAACTTTCTTAAATACAACGAAAAAATTCATGAATACAACGAACAAATTCATAAATAGTGCAACGAAGAATTCAGAAATACTATGAATTTTTTTCATTTTCTAAATTTTAATTCATTTGCTGAAAATGCTGAAAATTAATTTAATTAAGCTTTCACTGAATTTTTATTGTATATAATATGACAGCTTTTCATCCAGTGCACGTCGCTGCAATAAAAAGAATGATAATAATTAAACATAACAAATATTTATTGTGCTTGAAAGAAAACATATTTTATTTAGAGCAAAATTGTACTTGTTGATCGTATGACCCTATAGACTTGTCACGAAAAGTCTTTCTTTGTTTTCTATTAATATAATATATTGCAGTGCTATTCACCTAAGTAGGTATTAATTGATTTTAAATTTTATAAAATATCAAAATTTGTTGACAAATAATTTTTATTTTATAGAGTATACAAGTGCGTCACGAATTCATCACAATCATACATTTTTAATTATACAGGGTGGTTCGCGGCAGACGCATGGATTTGATAATGGAATAAAACGCAGAGTATTACAAAATGATCAAATTTTTAACTTTTTCCTGTTTCATTAACATGGGAAATTTAAGTTTACCCGGTTTGGAGCAAAGTATCGGCCAAATGGCGCCCCTCACACTCCAAACACTGAATAAACCTTTTAGGCTTCTATACAACGTATAGGAAGAAGCCTTATGATATGGCTCTTTGTCTGTCTGTCCGCATGATTCAAAAAGAAAACTCGTTAGCGTTTTCCTTATATAAAAAAAATTTGCCGTTGGTATTTACCTATTTAGAAGATTAACGCATTAAAAAATTGAATAAAATAAAGCCCAAATAATTTAATCTATCAAAAAAGTAGATGTATAGAAGCCTAAGAACTGTCGCAAAGCGAGTTCCACCTTGTTTCTGAAGTTTTCGTGCACTTTTCGAAGCATTGCAACAGGTTCCAATGTTGTGTTTAAGGGCTTGCAGGGTTCTGGGACGATCTTGTAAACAAAAAATTTTAGGTATCCCCACAGGAAAAAATCACAAAAGACCAAATCAGAAGATTCTGGATTCTGGATTTTAGGTAGGCGGGTAGGGAGGTATCCCCACACGCACTTAAGCCACTAAATCGGGCCCATTTTGTACTGCCTCCGAATGCAACGGCCCTCAGTCTTGTCAGTCGTCAAGCCATCCTGTCTCCAGGATAAAATCGAGTATCTTGGCAGGAAGAGTGTCGTTGATTCTGGCCATGTTAGGCCAGCAGTCCCTTAGCATGTCACCTCTAATTGACGCTAACGACGGACAGTGACAGAGCACATGTTCCGCGGCTTTGTCTGCTGTATTGCATTCCCAACATCTGGGGTTATCTACAAGTCCCATTGTGTTGAAATGTTTGTTCAGTTTGCAGTGTCCAGTTAATACAACTTAAAAAAATTAAAATCAGGAGAGCGCGCTGGCCAGTTCAAATCGGTTTTATAGGGAAATGAGACGCCCGGGAACATGTCTCGCAAAAATTTCATGCAAATCTTTACTGTGTGAACTGTGGCGCCGTCCTGTTGAAGCCAGACGTCTCCCAGCTCCATTCCTTCCAACTGAGGCAAGAAAAAATCTTGGATCATGGTCAGGCAACGTGCAAAAGTGACTGTATTCTTCAAAAAAGTAAAGGGTAATGATCCCAATTCTTGAAATTGCACACCATATTGTCACCCTGTCGGAGTACATGGGTCTTTGGTGGAGCCCGCTGGGATTCATAAGCTATATTGAACCTTAAACGGAAGGCACGCTGCACGCGGACGATCGAACGGGCGATCGACAAATAAGTCTGCACACCTATTACCGCGTGGAACATTAACTTCCCTTCTTCCTTTTTTGAAGTACCCTACTTTCAACCGTCTAGGACCATTAGGAAGGGAGGAATGTCCTTTTCAAATCCATGCGTCTGCCGCGAGCCACCCTGTATTTAATTGGTTTGAATATGTTAATTTTTACCCAAGGATATTATAGATTTTTAAAAAAATACGACGGTATCTGTTAGATAGGACTAAAAGAAAACGATTAAACTACGGAAAAGCTTCTGATAGGTATTTATTAATTTGGAAACAATCGATTTTAAAGTTTTGATTTTGTACGTAAGAAACACCCAGTTATTTGAAGCGAGCTCCAATCTGTTGACGGTACGTATACCTGACATAAATAGTTACAGCAAGGTACTAGTATTTTAATGGACGAAACTGGCCGCAAGTGTCTTTTAGAAGTGTACCTGTTTACATCACATCATAAAATTTATTTTAAATTGGATTTTGTTAATTATATCTAATTTTAACTTAAAAACTTTTGACATCGGGGATGATTTTACCAAGTGCATGGACTCAACTTTTGTTATTCTCGAAAATCTGTCGTTTAGAGCAAACAGTTTTACTAGAAATAATAAAAAATATAATTTTGACAATATAATTTTTTCCACATCTTGTGTGATTTTATAACAATTGAATGCAGCTTTCTTTATACAACGAATTTTCTTATGCTTATAATTTATTTAAATTTTTATTTGACACAATTGCTTTTTAATTGATAAACTTTAAATACAATTTCAGTTTCAGGATAGGATAACAAAATAAAACGCGTCATCTTTTTCGCAAATTGAATTTAGTTGAGTAGCTGTTTTGCCACTGTTCTGTCACATTAACAAATTTTAATTGGGTAACCATATCAACTATTATTATTACAATGAATGCCTAATGATTGCATTCAGTTATAAAGTTGTCCAGGAGTTCAGGAAATCTTTGAAGTAAAATTTAACTTCGCTCGTGATTGGTTAATATTATAAAACAGCAACAGCTAATGTCATTATTATAGTATGTTACACGGTTAGACTAATAACTGCTAACAGAGTCTAAACTTTCTTATAATCATTTCCGGGCTTTGCAAGATACATAAGTGGTTGGCCTCGGAGGGCAGTTCTCCTGGGTTGATAATTTGCCGTCATCAATAATAAACATCCAGAATTAAGGGTGCAAACTAACTCGGATGTAAAACAATCAATTATGGCCTTCTAGTGTTTTGATAATATGGAACTCCCTGTCAGCTTCAAAATTTTTTTAGTTTGGTAACTTGAAATAAACCAATTTAATTAAAGAACCGGATTTTGCAAATTCAAAATATTATTGTCTACCTGTCATTGTGCATTTATTTGTTTTTCTGAAAACAATATAAAAACTTCACTATTATAGTTTTGTTTCGTCAGTACTCCAAACCGTTTTGAAACTATCAAAAACAGTTTGAAGTGCTGAAGAAACAAAGCTAATATGCTAATCTGAAAGTTCAAGTTTGATTTTTTTTATATAATTTTAAATTTCGAAAATTTAAATTTCTTTGAGTTAGCTTGTTTAAAATTATCTAAACAATATGTAATGTAGACATTTGACGATTGGGGTGGGCAGGCCAGAACTCTTGACCTTTTAGTTGTAGGTAGTTTTAGTTAACCCAATCAATGTGAAAAAATTGTAGTAAATGTGTTTCTAATGATCGATTTTACCTCGAGATATTTCTAAGATACGATTACGTCAAGTAATCAAGCAACCAATAACACAACAGCAACTTTAATTCACCGCAAGAAAATTGACAAAAAAAGAAAATTTCACATTAAGAAAAATTAATTTTTTATTCAATGTTATCCAGTTATCCGGTTTTATTTGGAGCAATCGGTGCTGTACTATGCTTTTAAGTTAATGTGTTAGTAGGGAAACCACCGATTAAATATTTACTAAACAACATACCTTCTAAAAACAAATTCGATTACTAATTCATTACTTCAGGTCAGTCCTTCTGTTTTTCTTTTATGTTCATAAATAGTAAAACAAAGCAATAAAAAATTGCACCTCAAAATGTTTGTTTCAATTGTTTTTAAAATCTTACTTACTGATGTTATCCGTTTTGTCAAAGAAGTTACCCGTTGTTTTTTTTAGAAAACAATAGCCGTCCCGACGGGATTAGAGGCACATGATAGAGCATTTTATATTAAGTTTAAAGCCTCTAAAAGTTTCTTTTATTTTAAAACAACTCTCGACCCTTTTCCTATAAATCTGTATTCTCATAGACGACAAATTCAATATTTAATTAATTTCGCAAAAAATAAACGAATTTCCATTATTCCGTTTTAATGGTTTTTCCAAAATTGTAACTTCTATCGATTGATACTTAAACTGGTCGAAGCGACAGAAAAATTCCCAGAGGAAAAGCTGTCACAAACTTTTAAACATTTAATATGGATGGGTAAGAGATGCGAGCATTTGGTAGTTGTTTCTTGAATGCCAGTTTCTGTTGTAATGTAAATTTTATATATTATTGGCTAAGTTAACGTCACTAAATTCGTTTAAAAACCACTTTGGGCAAAACAAGAGTAAAAGTCAGAATTAATTTAAACTTGTAATAGAACCTTAAAGTTTTGTTGCTATTTCGGAAATTAAATTGTCCGATACCGCAGCTAACTGCAATTACTCACTGTTGTCAAAATTACGACCGATAATTTATTGTTCATAACAAATTTCTAAAGTTGACTTCCCGAGAATTTTATTGCCCATTTCGGCAAATCTTTATTTTAACATCTTCGGTGTAACTTTTACAAGTTTTTGCCAAGGTGCAATAAATTTCTTCTCCACTTCGGATCGTGGTCATAATATGATGCCCGTTGACGTACTTTTTGCCGAGTACCATTCAATGTGCATCCTGAAAATTTATAAATTAACGACCTCATTTTCTTCGTTGCAACATTTATAAGCAAGTAGGTCGATATGGGAACGAGCTCACATTCAATTACATTGGATGACAGGCGTCTCACTCCGCGTTCAAAGTCAACATAAAAGCATCCATAAAACTTTTGCTTTAAAATTTTTGCATTTTTCTTTGCAAGATTTTCATAAAAACTGATTAAAGTCAAACCTTCCGAAACTAGTTAGCTAAATACTAGACAAAACCGCGAAGAATTTGCATTATAATTTCCATCTTTGGCAAAAACAGACGTAGCTTAGAGAGCGGAGCATTCTAGTAATATAGAAATGATTAAAACTGGAAACTTGAAAGTTTGCTTTTGAGCAATCAGTACCCGAACGGATTTTGATATTTTAACGATTAGCAATTTTCGGTTTAAAAAAATTTGGAGCTTTTAATTTTCAAGAGGTCCGAAATTGACCAAATAAAGCGACTGGATAGAATTTCTCATTGCGGACTTGGCAAATCCTGCATGAATACAACAATGAACCTGTCATAGACATATGTTGAATAAATGGAAGAAGGT
This sequence comes from Cantharis nigra, assembly GCA_958510845.1. Lineage (NCBI taxonomy): Eukaryota > Metazoa > Arthropoda > Insecta > Coleoptera > Cantharidae > Cantharis > Cantharis nigra. The sequence continues at coordinate 41,566,599 of OY294030.1, read as the reverse complement.
GGTAGTGCAGATAATGGTAGACATTATTTGGCATTATCATGCAGTTTGTTGAATTTTATATTATGCCGAGTTGTACTTGAATTTGCATTGCGCTTACTGAACAATGGTAATTGCGGATTTGGTTTCTAGCGTTCAAGTCAAGCAGTTTTGGTACAAAAACACCTAAAATTACATTTCCATATAGCACAATAGCTTGGAATTATATTCACTTTTCCATTTACATTCGTTTTCGAAAATTCTAAATTCTCCCCGAAAAATGGAAAAGAAAAATTTCACGTAGGCACATAATTTAATTTTTAAATAAAAAGGTTAACATCGAACGTTTGGAAATTTTAAGAATATTCCAAGATATTTTCCTCGATGCTGGGCGTAGATATTTTCATTATACGATAAACAAAAAAGGTTTGAGAAAATGATGGATGAGGACAAAATAATTAATCATAGCTCTCTGTCAATTAATTTAATTTTCACTAACAAATTTCTTATTCTGGCTAATTGAAAAATCGATGCTAATATGTAAACCGAGATGGTACAATAATTGACCTTAACGATGGTGCAATCTAACAAAAATTAATCTTGACATGATAATACCAGCATAAATAAATTTTAGTGATAAAAAATTTTATAAAGGGGTGGGAGCAATAAAAAGAGAAAAATTAAAGTAACATTTAAAAAAAAGTAGTTGTAGAATTATTGGGATTGGTCAGTTGCGCGGAAAATTTAAAACTTTATACGCTGCAATAGCTTTGAAGTGCTGACGTTTGCATTTTGACCGGTTGGTTTAAAGCTTTTCAGGGATTGTAACAGCTTAAGCTCCTCCGCATATTTCAGAAGCTTAAAGTACTTTTTAAACCATTTACAGGCGAAATCACTAAAGATGACCCTTAGAGCCTTAGACCATCGCATCGGCTATAACGTTCGTTTGAAGTAAGATTATAATTTATTGCTAGTCAGATTTCGGTACGCGACAACTCGGCACTTTTAAACTCGGCACCAGACTACTCGGCACCGGACCACTCGGCACCGAGACAACTCGGCACCGGATAACTCGGCACCGTCAACTCGGCACCGAGACAACTCGGCACCGAGACAACTCGGCACCGGCAACTCGGCACCATCAACTCGGCACCGGGACAACTCGGCACCGTAAGAACTCAGCATTCAAATTTTTAATAAAAAATATTTTATATTAATATCTTCTTGTAAATATATAAGTTCTTATAAAATATTAATATATTTTGTTGCTATTGAAAAACATTTATTATAAAATTACATTTATTAATTTTTTTAATTTAAAAGATGGGTATTTGTAGATATTAATCCATTACGTAATTATGTGACAAACCGCGCAAATACTCTAACATATTTTCTTCCTCGTAATTTGTCACTTTATTAAGGATACGCAGATCTGCGTCTTCGTAGCGTTTTCGTTTTGGTGGTGCTTCATACCCTGCGACAAATCGTTCGTAATCGGCATCGAATGTCTTTTGTAGTTTTATTAAATTATCGATAATCGATAAATTTAAATAACTGAGGATGTGCTACCCCATATCCTTGCTGTAGCTTTTTATGACAAGCTTCCGCAAAATTATTCGTTCGATCAACACCAAGCAACGTACGCTGATATACCGACCACACTCTGTAGGGAAACAGAGGTGGGGCTCTCGTTCCGTTATTTCTCAGTCTACCAATATATGTATTTGTGAACCAACTAATTATTGGTTCTAGTTCTAGGGGCAGATAGTCTTCCGGAACAAAAGCTACCGAGGTTATCATACGCGATTTTAATGCAAAATCAGAATCGGTATTATAACGACCAAGAAGGTGAACTTCTGAAAGATGTTTGCGAAGATTTTGAACGAGATGAAAGAAGCAACCTCTAATATTGACATCCGGAAATTCAGCGCGCAGAGCATTATGTATGCCAATCTCATAATCTACATTAATGGCATCTGGATTAAATTCTGGCCACATATCTTTAATCATTCCAAAAAGTTTAGAGTAGGTTGTTTGTAACTTGTTCGGAAGCAGACAAAAAAGAACCGGAAAAACAAATCCGCGACCTTCACCACGACGAACAAGCAAGACAAATATTTGGCTGAATAATGGAGGAGTTAACAAAAACGTACCATCCATATAAACCTCTCGCATTTGTCCACTCCAAGTTTTATGGTATTCTCGCCCAAATATCAAAATTCGTTGTGAATCGCCAAATCCAGAATCTCCCAAAAGGAACAGTTCAAACTGTCCAGGATAACTTTCATATTGACTATGTTGAATGGGCAAAACTATTTCTTCACGTGATTGTGAATTAGGTGTTGCATTTTGATCAACACGAGTCCTGTTGACAAGTCTTCTCATCGTTTCTCGCGAATGTAATTGTCCTAAAGCAGCTTCTGAAATATTTTGAGAAACCCCAGTTCTGATTTCTTGGGGGCTTTCCATTGTTTCTTTAGCTTTTCTTTTAACAGCTGTGGTAATTTTTGCAATTTCAACTTGAACGGCATTACCGGTATTACTCACGTATGTGGGATTCGTAAGGAATGAAAAGATCCGTCAATTGTGTTTGTCCATATGCGCCCATTACAATACGTTCTATTGCCAATCAAATTTTTTCCATGATCCTTATTTTGACAACGCCAAAAAAATCTCAGACCGTCCATACTCGGTTTATCTTTAACATATATGTAACCATCATGATTGTATCTATCTACTTCTCGTTGAGATAAAATTTCATTGGGATTCATTTTAGTTCTGTATTTATTCACTGCGATAATTCGTTTATTAAAACTAAGAGTAAAAACTCTCTTATATACTTAACTTTAATTACCAACCGTGTCGGATTAAGATATTATCTGAAAACGGTATTAAAAATTGGAATGCAGAGTTCTTACGGTGCCGAGTTGTCACGGTGCCGAGTTATCTCGGTGCCGAGTTGACGGTGCCGAGTTGACAAGTGCCGAGTTGTCGGTTTCCCGTCAGATTTTACATCATAATTCCAAAATAAAAATATTTTTAAAAATCTGTTTCAATTTATTTTTATTTCTTAATAATAAAGTTGTAGATTTTGCGATATTTTTTACAATAATAATTATTGTTGACCATTGAAATTCAGCTTGATGGTACAATATATCCATCGGCAGAGTATACACATTCTCCGGCAATCCAAGTACTGATTATCGACAAATCATCGTCCAATAAGATAAAATCCGCATCTGCTCCAAAATTTAAGGTTCCTTTCTGGTGAGACATCCCTATCACCTTCGCCGGCTGTAAACTTGCAGCTTCTAAAACATACTCAATCGAACATCCGGTCGCTTTCAAAAACTTTTTGACACACTCGATCATCGTGGCAATGCTACCACATAGAATGTTAGTTCCCATTACATAAGCTTTGTTATCCCGAATTTCGACACTTAATTGGCCTAAATTATGACTACCCTCTTCTAGGCCCATTGGTGAGGTAGCATCCGTCACCAAGACAAGTCCTTTAGGATGAGACAAGTACGCCATACGCAATACAGCCGGATGAACGTGAACTCCGTCGGAAATAATGCCGAAATAAATGGTTTTATCTTTTGGAATATTTTTGGACGCCAAAAGGCCTATCAAACCAGGATCTCGATGATGAAACGGAAGCATTGCATTAAACAAGTGGGTTATAAATGTTGCTCCGTTATGCACTGCAATTTCGCCTTGTTCCAAATTAGCCATCGAATGTCCCACCGAAACTACAATACCCATTTCGCTCAATTGTTTTATAACTTCACCTGAATTTTTTAGTTCTGGAGCTAAAGTTATAATTTTTACATTATTCAAATTGCCATAAACGTCCTTAACAGTCTCGAAACCTTCGTCAAAAGTTCTTACATAACTGGAAGGATGAGCCCCTTTTTTTTCAACATTAATAAAAGGCCCTTCCAAGTGGATACCTAATACAGTAGCACCGGATGATTTATATTCCTTTTTTAAAATTTTTGGAAGAACGGAATGGTATACCTCGGTCGGAGATGTCACCAGAGTGGGACAAAAGGATGTAACACCATGAGCTAATAATTCGTGAGCTACATGCGAAATGCTCTTCTCGACGTCTTCACAATTTGAAAAATCGTAACCGAAAGCTCCATTAATTTGTAATTCTATAAAACCCGGAGCTATAATTGCATTTCTACAATTGACGATTTCGCTTTTAATTTTGTCGTTGGAAATTACCTCCGCAGGATCTACAATTTTTCCATTTCTTACCCAAAGATTTTCTGTGACCAATTGGTGATTTCTTAATATTTTACAGTTAATGAATTGCAATAATTTTGAATTTTCCATGTTTTTGACACTAAAATTTTTTTGATCGCGTTTGTGTAAAATTTTTTTCACTTTTGATATCTCAATAATTGCTTTATATAATAAAATTTTTAAGTTTGTAACTAAATGGCTTTGCTGTTGGTTCTCAGCATATAAGACGAAAATGGGATGACTGCAGTTCCTGGGTTGTTTTGCAAAATTTTGCAAATAAAAAATAATTTTTTATTTATTTATTTTAAAAGTCCTGATAGAAATTAAATTTTTTATTTTTTGCAAATTTGAATATAAACAAATAAACACTGTGCATATACAGGGTGCTTGCGGAAAATAACAATAAACTTAGCAGACTTATTTACCAAAATTCATGCGCGTGTTATTTTTAAATAAGAGCAAAAGAATTCCTCTTTATTAGAATTGTTTATGAGTGTAAAATTAAGCCTCACTTTTCCAATGGGAATCGCCTGAAACGCTAATTTATTCAAATTCATTTCTCTGTTTTTTATATTGTAATGGCCCTAAAATTGATATACACGTGAATAATACGGATAAAAAATTAAAAAATGACTTTCAAGAACCAACCGGTTTAATAGGGCAGCCTTTTTGAATTCCAGCTAAATCCATAATATCGGTCCATAAGGCCCCGCCATAAGCGCTCAGAGTTCTACAAGTATTTTTTTCTCGCAGTGTACGAACGGTGACAAATTTATTTTTAGTTGCTGCATATTCCAATATAATTTTAACCTATTAATATTTTTTTTTAATTAATTATAAAATAAAATCCCAGTCTTTACATACGCCAACATTTGCATCCAAAGGTATTTTTAAAACAATGTCGTAATTTATAAACTGACTTCCATTTTTAAGAATTGTAACATTTGAAAATCTAAGTTCAATTGGCGGATGTTCATAAACGTGGCACACCCCTATTTCTTCCAAAATAATTTTAGCGTCGCCTTTACCGTCGAAAAACTTTAAAAATAATTACAAATATTTTTAATTGATAATTTAATTTTTGAGCTACGTACTATGATGAAACAACAAACTATTAAAATTTTGGAATTTATCCACTCCATTTTGGTTTTCAAAAACTTTCAAGTCGTAAAACGGACACAGCCAGGTTCTGGACTTTAACAATAACAATAACATAAAAAATAATGCACAAAAAAAATAAGAAACTTATTGTTATTGCTAATCGACTTAACTCCCACCTGGTGTTTTACGGTTTCTATTATCGTAAAAGCTGATTTAAAAAAATGGCTAATAGTTTTATCAAAAACAGGAAATTATAATTTTTCAGTCACTGCGATTCTAGGGTGACCTAGTAAATAAAATAAAAGTCATCTAACTGCAGTGGCCAATCGACTAATAAGATTTTTATTCATTTTTTAAGCTCAGATTTTATCAAATTTTTTGAATTGTAGTAGTTAATTAATTAATAATCAATAATAATAACCTGTTCTGTGCAAGTGCAATCCTTCATCTTAGTAATCCGGCGTAAAAGTGCGTTCTACGACTTGACGGCGTTCTACACAAATAAAAACGGAACATCACAGATTTGATCACTTCAAAATTATTTTTTTTTCTTCTTTTAACTTGCGGTTTTAATTTTTTTTTACGTTTAGTAGAAAGTAAGAACTACGGAGTTATAATTTAGTCTTGCCGGTTTATCCTAATTGCAAAATCTGGGTTTTCCGTAAACTGAAATGAATAATTAAGCATCTCCTTAATCTAGCACCGAAAGTAATTACTAAATTTTATTTTTAAAACTTTATTTAATAACAATTTAATTTTGCACAACAAACAAAATTTTACACAAGAACCAACTGAGAAACGCACATTCGAGATGGTCTTTTTATTCCAAAATTTAGACACGAGTTATTTCCATATATGAACTCAAAAATGGAACCTTGTTGGAATTATATATCAGAGTAAAGTTAATTCTGACTTTTCCAATTGGAACTGCTTGAAATGCCATTTTGTCCACATCAACTTCCAGATGTTGTATTAGATAGTTGCCCTAAGTAATTACAAAGTGTGAAAAGTGCAATTTTGCAAAATTTTCAAACTGACCGCTTTGATGGGGCAAACTTTTGGCGGAATTCCTGCAGCTTTCTGAATATCCATCCACGGTTCTCCACCATAAGCGTTCATAGCTCTGCACGCATACTTTTCTTTGAGTGTACGAATCTTGACGTATCTTTTCTTATTTGCCGAATATTCCAACGAAAATATAATCTATTTTGACAAAATTTTTTTTTAACAAAATACCAATTAGATTAAATTAAATCTTCATACTCCTATTTTTGCGTCCAAATCTTCTGCCAAAATAATGTGATAATTCAAGAATTGTTTTCCATTTTCGGTTGTAGTATTAACAAATTCAAGTTTATTTGGCGAATTATAATTTCCATATTTTCCGCAGCTTTCAAAAATAATTTTAGTGTTAATTATTTTGCCGCACAAAAGCTTAAAAATGTAATTTAATTTTTTTTCATCGATGTCCACTGTTACTTACAACGCAAAAAAATAAAATTTCAATTTGGTTCTGTATCATTTTATAGATTGTCTTTTTCCAATACTTCTGACTATAATGAAATCGTAGTTTCGTCGATGTTTATTTATATAATATAAATAAATATAAAAAACAAATTGTTACTTGATGTTTATCAATAAATAAAAACTCAATACAGAAATATTACACTTTATTGTTAGTAATAATGATGATGATTATTTTTCAGATAAATCTTTTCAATAACATAAAATTCATTTAAAATACCATTTCCTTGCTATATTAGAGGGTAGCACAGAAGAGCGTCGATTAATGAGACTTTTTCGGTAAAATAGTAAAAATAAAATTTTTAGTAATATGGAATATTTTCGAATAGTTGATTCAAAATTCCAATCAAGCTGTATTATTGCTGATAATATGCAAATTTCCCTTTTAGTTGCAAGTTTCCACTGGGCTATAATATGTAAATTTTTAATAGAATTTGATGGTATCTGTTATCATTTTATCAACATGTGATAAGCAGAAAATCACTACTATATATTTTTAAGCTTAGCTTTTCTAACTTTGAATGTTTTTCGCGGAATTTTGTAATAGGTTTTTCGATCCTTCTTATTTACATTTTGTTGTAAACAATTTAAACATAAATATATTTTACAAAATTTTACAAAATATTTTTTCTACTTTGGAATTAAAATTAAAATTGCTGTACATATTTTGACAACTGTGAATTGAAAAATATACTCGTTAGGAAAAACTCAAACCGGTTTAATATATTCAGGATGTAATGAAAAGCGGAAACTGCAAATTGTTGATATATCAGGACGACGAACATGATAGCTCAAATAAAATTGAAATTTAGAAACAAAATAAAAGAGAAATGTTTTATGCTAAATTTTTTCAAATTTGAATTTCAAATTTAAAGAAATTATACCTTTAGAGTCTTTCAATTTTTTTTAGATAAACGTTAGAAGAAAAATCATTTTTTAGTTTTTTCCTCAGCAATCCCAGTTGATGATCCAGGTGACTTTGTTTTTATAAATTACATCCTATTGTAATTTCCTCTGTAGTGATTATTTTAAAATAATATTTAATGCTTAATGGTTCGTTACATATTTAATGGACTACAGCGATTTAATGTCTGTTATGGTAATCAAAATATTTTTCATTTATCAATTAGATATAAATTTTTGATAAATAATCTAGAATAATGCAAAATTTAAATTGTTAATTTTGTAACTACAAAGATGTAATAAATCATAATCAACTTTTTGAGATGTTTAATAATTCATAATGATGTTATTATTGACGTTTGTGTCAATAAAGCTTTATTATGAAAAAGCCTCCTCGTAATCGACCAATTCAATTTGTTGGATATTTCCAATATAAACGATTTGCGTTCTTTATAGTTCGAATCTTGACATTAATTTTAACTGACTGCGAAGATCGATAAATTCCAAAAATTACAAAATTAAACATCTTTCTGTTAGTGATTGTCAAACAAGTTTCTGTCTACTTATCAGACCTTATCAACATTAAATTAATTTTATTTTATGAAGTTTTGATATTTCAAGCTTTCACGTCAATGTTGCTTTTGCATATTTCAATTAAAACATTTTCATAAGTCGAGAGTCGGAAATTTGAGATATTTTTGTTTAACTGCTTGAACAGTTTTGATTATCAGCATTGACACGATTAACAATTGGAGTGGTTTGGAACTTCAGCCCACTCAAAATTAGAATAATATCTACAAACATCCTCTTCATTGTTCGGATGAAGTTAAGCAATAAAAAAGATATATTTGATTTAAAGATTGTGTTTAAATCAATGCGATAAAATGAAAGGTCAAATCTTCCATTAATTCTCCTTATCTCTTCCATTATTCAGTAGTTTCGTCCATATCATCTATTCCGACGAAGGGTATTGCTTAAGCAATTATCCAGATTTAAATATTCAATGACCACTTCAGTTTTTAAAAAAAATTGGAAAAATTAATGTTTCAAATCGGCTCGAGTGCCGAAAGTTGAGCAATAAAGTGACTTTATCGCACTTTTGAACCTAGAATGAAGCGTTAAGTATCCAGTTTCAATTCACCAAAAGGGATTTGGTAAATGTATTCATAGTAAAATATTCAGGCGCCACGTAAAGAGTATATTAGTAAGGGAGTGAATTCAATTATTTAAACTAGGGAAAATCATATTCAAAGTGCTTTTGCGAATATCAGGAACGAAAAATTTTTGTATTAGAGAAGTTGGCTTCTAATTGTTTAAAAGTGTCCCCATTTCATTATTTATAATGCACTACACACCGCTTGCATATGTTTTTTTTATTGAAACTCAGCTTCATTATAGAGAAGGTGGTATAAAATTAAACATGCATGAAAATCCTTTGTAGAGGTTGGTAACACTGCACGCTTTAGTGGTTTCACGTTCGGGAACTCCTTTGTGGTTAAACTTTTGTAATATCAGACATGTGTAAACCAAAGGTAAATATCTCTGTACTTAAAGGACCGTAAAGCTGTCGTGGTTACTGTGAAATACTCTAAAACGTGCGTATTTTACTTCTACCATGTATAACTTTCCTAAATGTATTTCAGATAATAAAATACACTTTATCTTCCTTAAAAAAGCAATAAAGTACGCTAAATTTACTACAAGTTGTGTTAAACTTTTTACCCGTACGGTTTTTCTTTCAAATTTACGATTTTTTTCCACCTTGAAATTTGCAATTTAAAAATCTTAGAAAGCCAAGTATATCACTAGGACTTTTTAATATCAATCAAGAGTGTAATGGCCCCACGTTGGGTGCCGTTGTCATAATTGAATTGAGGTGCTTATCTACAGTTAATATCGTTAACAATTACATAGTTATCGCGTCCTTACAATTTTAATTCGAATTGTTATACCTGGTATAACAAACAACTAAACTAACAATTCCCATTTTCCCTATAACGCGCTCGCTTTTGCACAGCTTATTTAATTAGTTAACACAACAATGGATGTTGTTTGTTTACCTATGCTGGTATATAAACAGATTTTGTTGTTAGGTTATTAAAAAATGGGTTCTTCCGGGAATCAATACAAAGTAATTTCCTCCAAAAAAAGTCTAATATTCCGGATTGATTGATGAAATCCGCACTTTGTTACGAAATGAAAATTAACAAAGAAACTCATGTAAAATGCAAAAGAAACGATTTTCCAATAGGTACCAACTAGGATGACGCATTGCTTCTTCATAAATACGGAAAACCCTCCAATACGTATAGCATGCAATCGTATTATCCTGAAAAACTTTTGCACGCCGCAGTTAGTAAATCGTAATAACTGACACAAAGCAATAAAGTACATCTCAGAATTTTAAAGGAAGTGCGGTTTTGTAATAACAAGGTTTATGCAAATAATGCGGACAACTGCAATGCATTCCTACCCTTCCTTCAAAATTACCGAACCAGAAGAATATAATGTACCTACAAACACATTAAATGCAGAAGTTTCAGCTTGAGGGTTCGAATGTGGTCATCCAACTTTAACAAGTTTAGAAAAACTAAAAGGAAACATACTGAATTGGTACAATTGCGCCGTATAATAGCAAGGGACTTGAAGTTTGCTGGTACGGTGGCTCCATCTATTTCGCAATTTTAATTTGGTTGTCGCTCTTTCGCTAAAAATTTTATTGCTACACTCAACTTTTATGTTATCTCTAAAGCATAGTTTATGCACAACGCCGTGCGCACCCACAGACCTGAATATATCCGTTTATATCAAAGTTGGTTTAGCAATAAGAGTAGTTAGGAATTTTTGTTATAAAAAGCTACACTTTGCTTGTAGGTTTAGGGTGGACCCAACCGTTCAAGTTGATTCTCTTTCTGTGCTATTAAACTTAGAGTTGCGTAGTTTTACAAAATACAATAAAATCTACTCTCACAACTTCTTTTTTTTTATTATTGCACTGGTTTTATAGAGCAATATCTTAGTGTCCTGCTTATATCACTTTGATTCGTATCAGTCACATTTTATATTTCCACTGTTAACTTCATTATCTCTAAAGCACACAATAGAATTGTTTAACTTCATTATTTAGTTAATTTTACAACAGGATGATAAATGAACTGTGATGTTAGAGAATGTTTGCTATTTATAATTGTCATAGTCAATGTTGCGTGTTCTGGAACAAATTTTGGCAAAACTAATGAATTGCCGGTGCATCCCAGCTTTAGATTAAATAAATTTTGAATTATTGTTACCCTACTCATAAAGCAAATTTATATTGTTCCAAGAACATCTTTGCAATATATTATTGTTGATTTAGGTTTTCCGAAACCCACCTATCCAATATAGTCAAACAAGTCTGGAGTGGGGCCAGACAATATTTTACGAAGAGAGCTGCGGCGCTCCAGGTCTGTGCCAAAAATTGACCATGCTGAGAAAACAAATTAAGGGCCCTTGTTTATTTAACCGTTGTAATATTTTATCAAAACTAATGCTTTAGACAAAACGCGTCTTTTTCAAAATTAAGAACCCAATAATAATCAAACATTTGTTTTCAAAAAAAAAAAAAAAAAAATTAAAAAGTAACTTCCACTTCTAACTTAACTTTCTTTCAACTTTTTTAGTGTTTCATGTTGGAAACTTTGCTGGGGATGAATAATGATTCGCTTTTTTTAACGTGAAAGTGTATTTTTATCTACTAATAGAGGTATCATCCTGAAGGTTCGATATACTTTAAGTGAAGAATATTTCGTAGATTGAACAAGTCATTTGGGTGACAGTTTTTGGACAGACTTCATTACGATTCCAGTACTTAATATTTTATTTTAAGTGATAAATTTAGTGCTTAAGAACCAATTACTCAAGAAGTTAATTCTCTTTCGTGATTAATTTTACAGGCTGACTTTGAATTGCTGTGCTTTTTAATGAGAACCTAAATTTTTCAAACAAATTCTTTCTAAGTTTGAAAGTCTGTAATGTTATTGTTATGCAATATTTCATCACAAAAAATTATGAAAGATTCAAAATTTTAACGTCAACTACCATGTTTAGTTTAGAATCTACTAGGAAAACGCCAATATGGTATTTATGTTCTTGCCGCAGTTATGTTCAGGCCGTAAATTGCAAAATGCTTGACCGCTTTTTATAAAACTAACCCAACTATTCAAATAATGACCATCTATAAATTTTCCTAGTATGGCAATGGAAAAAAATCATCAATTGACTTTACTTTTATATTCCAAATTCAAAGCAAAGATAGATATTTTTGAAATATAACTGATAGATATTACAATGAATACTGTTTAAAGGCTAGTCGACCTTTAGATCAAAGGTCTTTCGTCTTTCAATAATTTCTTAAAATAAATATTTAATAGTAAACCAAAAATATTGAAATCAAATTATCCAATTTAAATTATTAAAATATAGAATTTGAAAAATGGAAATCTCGTTATTGTTTGCTAAGCCAGAAGGGTAGCTGTAGGAAGACTAGAAATTGCGGTCATTTGAGTTTTTGCTTTTTATGTTCCGTAATTTACTGGTGTTGAACGTAAATCACTTTTAACACCGGTAATCACTTTGCACACAGTTAAATTGGATTCAATACCAGTATATCAATTTCAACATAAACTTTCATTAAGTTGCTCATTTTGTCACGCAAGTTAATATTAAAATACCTATCTAAGGTTTGTAGTTATGATATCTAGCGTCGGATCTACATTAATCAATCCTTTCCCATTGTTCTGATCGAAGAGTCAGGAATACCTTTTGGCGTTTCATTACTGGCAACTGCAAAACCGCTTAGTTTTGGATGAGTGAAAGATGCGCTGGAGGGTATTCCATACCCCCCAGACCCCCCGGATTGACACCGTTGGTTTTAATAAGAAATAGTTTTAAAATAAAATGTCCATTCTAACTGAAATTGGTTTGGAATTTGACAGTGATGTAGCGTGGATTTCTGGTACCCGGGGCAAACCCTGAATATGCCGCCCCCTATTTAAATTTGCCGTCCCCCAATTTTTGCAATTAAGCAAAAAAATATTTCTTATATCAAGTTATTAGATATTATTAAAAAGAAATTAAAATAAATAAATTAAAATTTATACCTTAAAATTACTTAATAATAAAGACAGGATTAGCCAGCTTGGCCATTCTCTGCCGCCTTCAACAAAAGTGCCGCCCGGGGCAATAGCCCTCTCCCTCAACGCTACGCTTTTGGAATTTGAATATTTTTCGTAATAACTATTAAAATTTCGTTACTTTAGTTCACTTGAGGTCAAATTAATCTATTATTATAAAACCGGCTCAGCCATTATAAAACTAGTTCTCAATTTATCAAAAACAAATTTTTTATATTTTTTATTTACTTAAAAATCAGAAAAATTTTAAATTTTCTAATTTTTCACTGAAGTTCCCGTTTATTATTGACCGTTTTTCTTTCAAGATCTTTAACCTGAACTAAATATAGGATTCTATACTATAATTTATTATTTATAGACCCTTATTATACCGGGTAACCGACGTTACATCCGAACATAGGGAAATAACATGGGAATTAAAAAAAAGCAATTTTTCATGTTATTTTCTCCTATGATCAGATGTAAAGTCGGAAAAATAGTATATTAGTTATACTACACCAAGGTAACAATGACATTGGAATTAGAGGTCAAAAAAATAATTATTAATTAATCTATATCTTAGGTAAAGAACCATGTCTGTATTTCCGTAAGGCACTTTTGATTTCATTTTAAGTTACCAAACTTAAAAGTTTTAAAAATTGTTAGATTTTGAAAATTTAATTACTATTAAAAAATTAATATTCTTCCGCCACTGTTCTATCATCTTGTCAAATGTCAATTTGACGTTTAAATGAGATTATAATAAAACTTACTCTTCTTATACAAACGGACAGATGGAAGAACAGATGAACACGAAGCCAGATCCCAATGCCTTTGGGATCGTACATAGAAACCTAATTACTTTACCGTTGGTGGCGCTCATGACGTCATCAAATGCCAACAACATGGCGGCTGTATTACGTAGATTCGATATTGTTTTGAGTTTGATTCTGAATTATTTTATCGTAAAACCGCGATGAAATGATAATTCACAAAATAAAACTCCAAACGAATGCAAACATTTGGTTTACAAATAAAACTTTTTATACCAACTGTACGTATTAGATTAACTTAATATTTTTCCGCTAGGTGGCGTTTGCTTAATGTAAATCGCGAATAACTTCAAAGTGACTAGAGGGCCTGGAATATCCTTCAGTATTGCAACTGAATAACTACTCAGATTTGGAACAGAATAACACCTCAACGCTAATAAGGAGCGAAGGAGGCTTTGGAGAGTATTCCAAACCCTCCAGATTGACGCCAGTGCCTTTAATTTACAGTCTTTAATGACAAAATTTATAATTGAAATTTAATGTAAGTTCAGCTGAACTGAAACTTTAAATAAATCCAGCACCAAGTAAACTTCATAAAATTAAAATGTAATCAATTACATATTTAATTGCAATTTGACAGCAGCTGCGTGTCGTCGTTTTTCTACGTCACTGCTTTATGTTAACTTTTTAAATTCATAAACTATTAAAAATTCCGAAGTTTTAAAGTTTTAATGATCTTTCATCTCTGTTGTGATTAGTTCAGTGTTTAGTTCCCACTTAAAACTTTCAACAGCATTGGCAATCTATTATTATATTATACTATAAGATGGAAATGACCTTTGTAGCTGCTGTGACCTTCTGCTACATTATTGAAGAGACTGTGCGGTTTTCTGGCGCGACAGACACACAAATCGATCAAGTTCACAAATTAAAATCTCTGTTCAGATTGGTTAATTCATATACCGCTAAGTTAAATGTACAATAGCCTACGTTGCGCGGCCTAACACCGCATAACCTTGTCAATTATCTATATTCTTCCGTCAATATAATCATATCATATTATTAAATATCCTAATATATAAAATCCCAGCACGCTGCTGCTCCTGCTGCTCTTGCTGCTCCTGCTCCATCGTGTCATTTTTTGGTGAAAATAGAAACACTCGGATTGGTCGACTTTTTTAACCAACCGAAAAATATATTAACCTAAAGTTGGGATTAAAAATATTTCAGAAAGAAAATAATGAACAATTACGTAATAAAAAAAAACAATTAAAATTTAATAATCATAGTAATCAAAACTAAATGAGTTAACTGAACATAGGAAATAATATATAATAGCCGAAGACGAAGAAAATGTACGATACAAAAAAGAAGATGTATCAACCTCTTAATGGATAATCGGATAAGTGTAAAACCGGATCGACGGATACACGGATCAACGGATAAACGGATACACGGTACAGTATATAGGTACGTGGTGTGAGAGATACCTTCATCCTAATACATAAAATCCCAGTACGTTGCTCCTGCTCCAGCGTGTCATTTTTTGGTGAAAAAAGAAACATTCTGATTGGTCGATTTTTTTACCAACCGAAAAATATATTAAAGTAAGTAAAGTTAGGACTAAAAATATTTGTCCAATATTCTAAATGAGTGGATATCCTACGATATGCACTTAAGGGTGTTCCACACCCCCCAGACCCCCCGGTTTACTTTTAATTTATTTATAATAATTTCTAATAATAATTCTAGAAATAATATAAAAATATAAAGTCAAAATTGTATACCGGGGGGTCTGGGGGGTGTGGAACACCCTCCAGTGCATGTCGCAGAGTTTGGAAAAAATAGGGAATTTATAATCTTACAAGTTTTGCCAGAAAATACCGGGAAATTTGGATTTTTAATCAAAAGTGAGGGAAGTTTAAACCTTAACTTAAAAAAACATTTATTTAAGTGCCTTACTGCTCGGAGTTTAGCAGCAACTTTTGCGTTTCTTTAAAAGTTAACTGTCAAAAGTGTAAACCAGGGCATCTGGGGGTGAACACCTTCCAGTACATATAATAAAATTTCCACTCGTTTAGAATAACAGAAGACAGAATAATTATATCAATTTCGTCAGAAAATGCTGGGAAATTTTTTGTTTTTGAGAAAAAGTGAGGAAAGTAAAACGTACGGCTAAAAAAAATTAGAATTTGAGAAGCTTATTTATTTTTATATTATTATTAAAAAAAATCAAGGTTTACAGAAACTTTTTGTGTTACTTTGAAAATATAGAAATACGGGGAATTCCCCAATAGCGGAAAACAAAAAATATTATACCGCTAAAACAGAGATCTACCGTCTAGCTGCCCGTCCCCGGACGGGCTTTCCAGCTAGTATATAAATAAATCAAATCCTGTTAGGCATAAATAAATTATTCTAATAATAAAGACAAAAAAAATTGTGTCAAGTTCGTAGCTTATATTTCTACCGATGATGGGAGAGAAAACTGAATAATAATTGTGGCGGCAATAATCTGTAAATCGGTGCTAAGCGATGTGCGGATAATCTCTCGGATAAGCTCAAAGAAAATACTACATATTTAATAAGCAATTATTATTATTTATATAATTAATTTATTTATAAATAAATATAAATATGAATTATGATTTCATTTCTACTGCTGTTATAATAATAATATGTCATTAAGTAACTATTTGTTTTTGTAAAATTTTGAAAACTACAGTCCGTTCCCGGTTTACTGAAATGTAGACTTTAAACAAGGTGGAACTCGGATGACCACAGTCATCTGCTATCTGCTATCTTTCTGGTTAAACTTGAAAAATATAGATACGAATTATACAATTAAGAATTTGAAACATATGGACGAACGGACACGAGACCAAACATAAGGCTTCTTACTATAGCCTAAAAGCCTAAAACCAATTTTTATCAAAACCGAATCTCCTTTGGATATATAATCCATTACATGAAGTACTGCTGTGTATTATGTAGCCGTGATATTGTCATATTAAAACAAATAAGGCAAAACAATCGTGATCGTGGGAGGAGCCGAGTTGATCTGTAGACACAGCAAAGCTGTATTTGGATTGATTGATTCCGGTTTAACGTTCAAATATTGAAATTTGTGCTTGTCGTTACTTACAAAGCAAGTTAAACGTTCTATTTTTGTTTGTTTTAGAGTTTATAGTTATGCTTATCATCCCCATTTGTGGTATTACAAGTTTACTGCTACAATGAGGACGAATACATTCAAATAGACAAATAAAGTGGATAATCTAAACTTTGTAAGCAGAGAATGCATTAGTTATCTCTGACAAGTACAGCTTAGGATCTTAACGTAATTGTACTATACGCTGATATGCCAATATAATTTCCCAATCTATTTTACTACGTTGGTAACGAACACAAACACTGAGCGTCAGTAAGTGTGTTAATACGTAAATTCCACAAGAGCTTAGCTTCGAAATATTATTGTTAATTTTGCACTTTCTGCAAATAAAACATAACATGCTAATATGGCACTACTTCACATAGCATTAACGTTTGAATAGAAACTTTGTTTTAAATTCCCCTTTATTCAATTATACTTTCAACTCGCAGCTTAAATCTTAGATTATATAACACCACAATAGAATAAATTATTATTTATTAGCACAGGCTTTCCACATTTTCCTCTTTATAAACCGCAAAATTACCATTTTATAATAAAAAGGTAAAAACCCTGATGAGCTGAAAAAATAGCGAATCGCTCGTCTGAGAATATTCAGAATGCTCCGCACGTTGAACCGGCAATTTCGTCAACCGTCGTATATTTGAAATTTCCGTTTTAAACATCGGAAGCACTAAAATTTTTCTAGCATACTTTAAAAGCTCCAGTCCATTCTAAAATAAAATAAATGTACTGCGTTTCTAATTTTACAAAAAGGAACACCAAATTTAACTTAGCCACTGACTGTTCCAGAGGGTAATCAATTACACTGTTAACAAGTTCCTACAAAAAAGCCACGGAAAATCCGCCACGCTCGTAAAGCGAAAGCTTTTCCATAGATTACACCAAGAGTTAAACGATTTTTTCTTTGTTTCAAAGGAAAACTTAAATGTTAACGTAAATTACAAAAAAATTATATGCATGAAAGTTATCTCAATACAGGCAACATTGCCGACTCACGCTAGTGCTTACATTTTTTAAACCTGAATTTCAACTTTTTTTTATTTTTGTTATTTTGCATTTTTTTAAATTGTTTTAATTATTATATCTGGCGCCCAGACAACTCTTACATTTGATTTTCCACAGTTAGTTATTATTGTTTTTTTGTCAAAGTTTGATCTGTTCAATACCGACTGCGGTTCTGAAATTTTCTGAAAATTTCGAAAATAAAATTTATTTTGAAAAAAAAAAAATTTTTACTTTTATATGTAATTTCTTGCTAACTTTCGATCGAGGCAATTTCTTGTACTTTTGGCAATATCTGTCAATTATTGCACATAACAGTAGCCAATAATACTTGAAACAGTTTCATGTCATAATTTTAAATATCAGAAAAGTTCTTGAAGGAAAACATGTAAGTTTATTGAATTGGATAACTTCTCGACAAGTCGGGAATTATTTGAAAATACACTCACTTCGTATAGGCTTCCATAACATTTCCAGATGTCATAAATGTAAATGTGAAATATAAATAAAATCATGATTGAGAAACATTGAAAAAAATTTTTATTTAATAAAATCGAGTCAGCATATTCACAATCTAGTGACGTATACAGAAGGAAAGCAGAAATATATATTCAAACACTGAAAACCTATCAATTTTAAAACTCTAGCTTGCCGAACACGTTTTAGAGTTTTTACGCTTTGTTTCAAAAAATTTATGTATTTGTATATGGTTTTTGCTTCCAGGCATAAATTTTACTGAAAGCTAAATATTATCAGATTATGTTGTAAACAGGAGGATTTCTTCTGTTCAAATTTTTCTTTGCTGAAACCTTCGCTTCGGCACTACAGATATTTAATTTTTTTTCAAGTGCTAATATTAAAGAAAAGTAGGTATATGAACTTTGCAGACGGTATTTCAGAACTTCTTGGTCTTTTATCGAAGAAAAGGTTATGCATAAATTATAGAAATTTGAATTTTTTGTTCTTAATTTCCAATCAAAAATATTTTATTTGTGGAAAATAAATTGATTGTGATTCAATTTTTGTATAATAAAAGAAGTTTTCTTTCTGTTGTATGAGCATTTATTTTTTAAATTTAATGATTGATTATCTAATTTCTCCATGTGATGGGTAGAACTTCAGTTATAAAGTTGAGATTGGGTTTTTAGAAAAATGAAGATATTTATAAGTTTTAGACCAATGACATATCGTGACAACTATAAAGCTCTTTCCAGTTGTTTTTCTACCTTCCAAATTTTTTTCTAACAAAAAATCTTTCCTGTTGAACTATTTTTTATGATGACACTAAAAGCCGAACTTCCTTCATTGATGTATTTCTTTTCGGAAAATTCATGCTGACCAGTTAGTACCGAAAGAACGAACAAGTAACAAGAACGCAACAACATTTTTGAATCAAAGTTTTTTTTATTAAAAGATATGGTATTTTTATGAAGGATTAACGATGTGCTATAAAATGCCAGCAGTTAAAACGAATTAAAATGGAGCACAGCGACATTGCTTTTAAGCTTTACAATATTTTCTGTGGAGCGAAACTAATGCATATTTAATTTCTACAATAAAATTTTACAAATTCCTACAATTTTTCTTCAGGTTTTCTCAAGTTACGTCAACATCTATTAATCAACTCGTTCTTGAAACTCAAATAAAATTTATTTAATTGAGATTGTTTTTCCGATGTTGTAACGTCAGATGCCGTATGGTTAAATTTCCAGCAAACTGTTTTGTAGCTACAGTCCAGTCTTAGGACTAAAAATCGGTCAACCTGGAATAATTCCCGGGAGCGATATTTTAATTTTAATTTAGTAGTGTGAATCTCGATTTTGGGAAAAATCCCCCCATTGCGTTTGCCGCCATTTGATTTAAAGAGAGTTTCTTGTTTTTCAAATAACTTGCTTATTCTCAACTTTAGAGTAAAAATGTTAATACACAAAATTATGGGAAATTTAATTTCTCACAAGTTTGATTTATATAACTTTTACCCTATGATCGATATTTGTACAGTTAGACTGTAAATAGGGTTTATTTATTTATTAAGTTTATATCGTAAAAATGATAATGAGTAATTTAGATTGGGAATTTTATTTTCTTCAACTTTGATAATTACCATTTTTGCTCTAGGATCGGTATTTTCAGACTTATACTGAATTCAGGGGTAGATTTTTGTTTATTTTCCGTTATCTCGTTTATTATCATGTTTATCGTAAAAATGGTAATATGTAATTATGCAGTGAATTTTATTTCCTTCAACTTTGACAATTACAATTTTTACTCTAGGATCAATATTTTCAGACTTACACTAAATTTAGGGGTAGATTTTTGCTTATTTTCCGTTATCTCGTTTATTATCATGTTTATCGTAAATTTGGTAATAGTATGCAATTACCTAAAGATATATAATCAAAAGAAGATAATTTTTTAACTGTTAGTGAATTTTCAACTCTTTTACGGTGTAGATTTTAAGAAATCATCTTTTAAAATATTTTTAAATTCCATTGCAGATATAGGAAAACGCATACGGTATCCCCATGGGATACCGTAATATAAAGGACCAATATTGCTCCAATATTGCGTGCTACCTGTGCAAAGTTAAAGAAAATAAAATTTCCTACCTAATTACTTATTACAATTTTAACGATGAACATGATAATAAACGAGATAACTGAAAATAAATAAAAATCCACACCTGAATTCAATATAATTCTTAAAATATTGATCCTAGGGTAAAAATGGTAAAAACCAAAGTTGAAGGAAATGAAATTCTCTACGTAATTGCATATTACCATTTTTAAGATAAACATGATAATAAACGAGATAACGGAAAATAAATAAAAACCCACATCTAAATCCTAATCTATAAAATCCTAGCACGCTGCTCCTGCTGCTCCAGCGTGTCATTTATTAGTGAAAACAGAAACACTCTGATTGGTTGATTCTTTACCAACCAAAAAATATATGAAAGTAAAGTTAGGAGGTTAGGACTAAAAATATTTGTCCAATACTAATCCAAACCGCGAAATTTGAAGTTTTAAGCAAAATTAAAGGAAATTTAACCTTCGGTTAGAAAAAATTAAAACTTGGAAAGCATACACAAAAAACAATCCTCGCAATAATTTTGAAGTAAATATTACATCAATTAGAGTAAATTTTATATCAAATTTAGTAAAATTTACTTCAAATTTAGTAAAATTTACTTCAAAATGGTGTGAGACTGATTTGAACTTCAATTATAGTAAAAATTACTTCAAAACACCAAAAAAATTTCTGTGTAGGGAATTTATTATTTTTCAAATTTCGCCAGGAAAAAGCGGGAAATTGGAATTTTTAAGAAAAAGTGAGGAAAATGTAAACCTATGGCTAGAGAATATTGAAACTTGGAAAAACATTTATTTAAGTGCCTCACTGCTTAGTACAGAGTTTAGCAGCAACTTTTTGCGTTACTTTGAAAATATGGAAAAATGGGGAATTCCCCAGTAGCGGAAAACAAAATTAAATGTTTAAATATTATATCGCTAAAAAAGAGATCCACCGTCTAGCTGCCCGTTCCCGGACGGGCTTTCCAGCTATTCAATATAAGTCTTAAAATATTGATCCTAGAGTAAAAATGGTGAAGACCAAAGTTGAAGGAAATTAAATTCTCTACGTAATTCCATATTTTACCACTTTACGATAAACATGATAATAAACGAGATTATTGAAAAAAAAAAGTTTTTCACTCTATTTGCAGTCTAACTCTACAAATAACGATCCTAGGGTAAAAGTTATATAAACCAAACTTGTGGGAAATTACATTTACTACAATTTTGAGTATTATCATTTTTACTCTCAAGTTGAGAATAAGCGAGATATTTCAAAATCAAAAAACACCCTTTAAATCAAGATGGCGGCAAACGTAATACGGAGATTTTCGCGAAAATCGAGATTTATACTACCAAGAAACTCTCCTTGAGTGTAAAATAAAAAAATCGCTCCCGAGAATTATTTCCTGGTGAAATCCTAATTTGACTGGACTACCAGCATTAGAAAAACCTCTTTCAGCATAATAAATTCAAATTATTCGCTTTATATACAAATTAAATCGATGGTATTTAAAATTAATTAAAACAAATTTAAAATAAAAAAAACATTGCAGACTTTAAAAAGGGTTGGCCTATGCGGAATACTCTCCGAAGTCAAAGATGACCAAATAAATTGTAACAAGTTCTAGAAGGAAATTTATGCTTATCCAATTAAGCGGAAAATTTCATTAGCGCAAAATGCATTACGAAAATGTCGTTTTAGGGTGTATTGCATTTGTGCACGACAATGAATAATTCAATTTTCATATTACATAATATATTAATTTTGTTGCCACGCTTCTTTCAAGAGACTATAACAATTTTTAATTTTAAAAATGGAATGAAAAATTTTCCGATCATATGCAATCCGAAATTTTACTTCTTGTTGGATCAAAGATATCAAAAATATTTTTGATTCCCAGTAGGCCAAGCCAGATTTTGTTATTAAGATTTATTTATTTATGTTTTTTTCTAATTTTCTCGTTTCAAGAATTTCCTTCTAGCTGTTTTTCCTTGTAACTAAAAAGTTTTAATTAGTGCTACATAAATTATTAACGTTGTACATTGTAAATTTTGAGGTCCTTTACATGACATACAAGACAAAATAAACAACTTTAATTAACTTTGTTTGATGTTATATTTTCGGAAAAACAAAAAATTTTACGCTGTTGAAAGTTTAATAAATTTGCTACTGCTAACTTCATTATGATGAAAACTTGATTTCCTAAATGAAATACCTTATAGTTTGAGCTGGACCAGCTCGAAACGTAAACTTTTAATTAACTCAGTTGAAGGTAGTGTAAAACTTGTTGGATAAAGTAGAAAATTGCATTGCGAATTGTTAATTGTCTTAAATTACTACTATTACATTGGAATAAAATATTTCCTTTTTCCTTTTTATGGCAAAAAATAAAAACATCGTAGCAGCTTCTCAGTTTTCATTTTGGCCTACTTTTATTTTTAACTTTCACATCATCTAAATGATTAGATTAAATTGTAATCAAATACAACTCAAAAAAAAATGTCAATATAAACTATTCATTTTTATCGAGTTGGGAGTCTATGCGGGATCTGGGACACTCAGAATAACACTCGAAGTGTTACAGTTCCCTCATAGTCCTTCTACTGAACTGTTTCAGTTATTAAAATGGAGAGTTTAAATCTCAGCACAAATCACTTTAATATTCAACTCAAAATTTGTGCTTATAAATTTAAAGCCCGCTTTGTTTCGCTATCTTTATTTACGAATATGGTTTAATGTGTTCAGTTAAAATTTAATAATACATAAAACGATACGACATACAATATGCATGGACAAATGAATTTGCCCGAAGCAAAAACGCGCAATAAATTTTTGTCAAAGCATTTGGAAATTACAATTTCGGCACCATATTTACATTAAATCGATTATGAAAAGCTTTGATAACGATTATGTTAAAATAAAAGTTAATATAAAAATCTTTTAAACATTTTCGTTTTTATTTCAAAAGCAAAAATTATTATATTAGATTACTCTAATGGAATATATTGTGTATAGCTCAAAAGGTATTAATTTGAATGCCCTATTAGGCAGTGAAGCTGATTATCTGCTTCAAAGGTTCCTCTTCAATTAGTCTTATATTTTTATTTTCAAATATATAGAGTGGTTCGGAACGGCGGAAGCCGTTCAAGTGGCGATAAACCTAAGCACCTAAACAATACATGTAGATATTATAATTTTTATATTTATATTCCGACATCAAAGTCAAATCCGTAAACAAAGCTAACCGATAGGATGTGCGTGAAGTTAGCCCCGCAATTTTAAAAAATTTGAAAATTGAATATTGTGCCGGATTGTGCCCGATGTGTGCTACGTTGTGCCGTCTTTTTTTTTATTTTTTTTATTTTTTCTCGATTTTATAGAGATTGCTTATTTTGTGGTAGAAGTTGGCCCCGCCATTTTCGATGATTCTAAAAATCAAAATTGTATTGGATTGTACTTAACTTGTGCCGTTGTGTGCCGTAAATTATAAAATTTTATTTTGATAAATAAAATTTTTTTGGGCTAAAAACTATTTTATCGATAGAAGTTAGCCCCGCCATTTTCGATAAATCTAAAAATTAAAATTGTATTGGATTCTACTCAACTTGTGCCGTTTTGTGCCGTTAATCATAAAATTTTATTTTGACAAATTTTGACAAATAAAATTTTTTTGGGCCAAAAACTGTTTTATCGATAGAAATTAGCGTCGTCATTTTCGATAATTCTAAAAATTAAAATTTTATTGTATTTTATTCGACGTGTGCTTTTGTGTGCCGTACATTTAAAATTTAATTTTGACAAATAAAATATTTTTAAGCACACACGATTTTTCGCTATAATTAATTGAGATGAAAGACATGGAAATATAATATTATAAACTCCCTCTTATGCAATGGTCATTTTTGTTAACCTCTGCAATTCAGGTAAAAGTTTAAAAAGAGGTTTTTACCAGGTAAGTAAAAAGGTAAATTCCTTGATAAGGTAAATAGGAAAGATAATTCTAAAAATTAAAATTTTATTGGATTCTACTCGACTTCTGCCGTTGGCGTTGTGTGCCTGTTTTATCGGTAGAGGTTCCACGCCATTTTCGGTAATTCTAAAAATTTAAATTTTGTTGGATTCTATTCGACGTGTGACTTTGTGTGTCGTAAATTATAAAAATGACAGCCCTTTACTTTCGGTTACGATAAATGCTTGACACGCTGTATGTAGTCCCTCTTATGTAATGGTCATTTTTAAATCCTTTATATTAGTTTTACCTTTCTGTGTGCTTGATTGAATACGGCAAAACTTAGAAAGTCAAATTTGACTCAGTTTGCGCTATCCAATCTAGCTGAAATTTTGCACATGGATTTGTCCCCGATCACAATGCACTTTGCAAAAAAAAATTTCCGAATTTTCACATTTTCCGAGAAAAAAAGTGAAAAAATTAAGTTTTTATGGTTCTATTCAAAAAAAATTACCTGTATACTATTTAAGTACTTATCCGATTAGTACACTAATTGGTGTACCTTGATAGTATTTTGTGTTATAATCCTTATTCATTGGATATACGGACAGTGGTAATGGTCAGGTTATATGCCTTTTTTTGTTAATCTGCCGAAGGTAAATATGTAAGTTCCACCGATGGCCAAAAAGGTACCTGGGTAAAACAGAACGATTGTAAGTTTCGCCGATCGGTCAAATCCTTTTAAATCCGACATGTAAGTTCCACCGGTCCCTTTTGGGTCTGTATTTTCCAACATGTAAGTTCCACCAATCGGTCAATTAAGTCGAGGTGGTCAAGGTGGACGTATGTAAACTCCACCGCTGGTCACCTGTAAATTCCACCGCTAATGATAATTAGGGATTACAAAGTATTAGTAGGTACAGAATAGACAGATTAATAATTAAACTTATTTTGAAAGGGGCTTTTTATTGGCCATGAAACTATCAAAATATTTTATTTACTATTAAAGTTCAAAACAAATAATTACATGAAACCAATAATTATGAAATTAAGTATTTATTAAAAAAATCAAATATAAACCACTACTGTACCAATTATTTATCATTAATGTGACAGAAATGATTAGCAAATTTTCATAAAGAAGATCAGTGGAACTTACAATCGCCCATTTTATAATACCCTTTCTAATTACCTTAAATCAAGAAATTTACCTTTTTATGTACCTGGTAGAAACGTATTGGGTTTTGATATTAAGGAATGTTTGACTATTTATTTATATTTTTATTTTTTTAATTATATTTTTTTTTAACAACAAATATTATTTTTGCAGTCTATATTTTTTATATTATTGTTACAATAAACATACAAAGGTTAAGAAATGACCATTGCATAAGAGGGAGTTTATAATATTATATTTCCGTGTCTTTCATCTCAATTAATTATAGCGAAAAATCGTGTGTGCCTAAAAATATTTTATTTATCAAAATTAAATTTTAAATGTACGGCACACAAAAGCACACGTCGAATAAAATACAATAAAATTTTAATTTTTAGAATTACCGAAAATGGCGGGGCTAACTTCTATCGATAAAATAGTTTTTGGTCCAAAAAAATTTTATTTATCAAAATAAAATTTTATAATTTACGGCACACAACGGCACAAGTTAAGCACAATCCAATACAAGTTTGATTTTTAGAATCATCGAAAATGGCGGGGCTAACTTCTTCCCCAAAATAAGCAATCTTTATAAAATCAAGAAAAAATAAAAAAACTAAAAAAAAAATACGGCACAACGTAGCACACATCGGGCACAATCCGGCACAATATTCAGTTTTCAAATTTTCAAAAATGGCGGGGCTAACTTCACGCCCATACCGATAGGTCTTATTATATTATACTATTAGAAAAAGTCAGCTCGATTATTGACGAACAGTAAAGACCGCAAAGAAATTATATATGTTGTGCTTTGAGTAGTAAATTAAAATTTATAAATCGAAATTTTAATTATTTACTTAGCTTATTAACATTTTAAACGCTTGGTTTTTACAAACCAATTAATTTATTGTAATAATTGTATTTAAAATTCAATTCAATTTAAATTGTATGTTGACTTCATCATTTGAAATCTATTTAAAAATTATAATAATTGCAAGTAAACAGCCGAGCAGGAATTTTTGCTTTGACAAAAAAAATTAATTATGCTTTTGTATTTTATCATTGTCATTACAGAAACGTAGAAAATCTGCGATGAAGAAATAGTAAATTCGTATAGAATTGTGACAACACAATACTAAAAGGAATGCTGAAGTTGTGCCTGGCAATATAAAATTATTTTCCGGTATTAAACAAAAAACCTATATATGTTTTTACAATAAGAGCATACTTTCATAAAAATACTCAAAATTATATATGTACATACTTATATTTTCTTTGAGAACCAATAAAATTTCTCGTAGCAATATTAAATTTAAAAGTTTTAACAAAATACAAATGTAATAAAGTTGAAATATCAAATTTAAAATAAGACGAATTTATTACCAAAAAATGCGAAATACAAAAAAGTAGATAAAAATATGGGAAGAGGAATTAGCTTTTGTTACATTTGTGTGCAACCCTTGATGTTCGTATAAGCTAGCTGAATGCTGATTGCGGAAGCTAGAAAGTAGCTGCCGCTTTCGATAAAATAAATTTACTTTTTAGTCAAAATACAGATGATAGACGTTTGGAATATAAAAGGCGTAAAATAATAAAGCAATGCTAAACAAATATTTAAAGAGTAAAACCCGGTTAAAACTAATCTTGACGGCTGTGAATGAAAACTTCTTTCAAAACCGTAATACAAAAAAGATAAGAAGAAATGATCAAAGGGAAGTGGCATTTTCATTAAATTCTTTAAATTAATCTCGTAGTTTTCGTCGTTTACTATGCATTTCCTTTTCCTCCACATAAAATACTTTTAGGCTTTTCCAATTCATATTAAATTAAGAGAAGTATAGCCTCACATTCCTGTTATTTCTCATACGAATTATGATACGGCATTTGGATTATGTTTGACCTCTTATGTCCATTATTTCGCCACTCAGGATGCTATCGTTCTTTCGTACGCGATGACAGCCAACTTCGTTTATTTTCTATATTTTTTGTTTCGTAAATAAAAGATGAAAAACGGAGGCATCAATATTTTAAAATAACTAAAAATTTCATAAACCTTCACAGAAATAAAATGTACAATTCCATTTTTAGAATACAATGGAGATATAGAGAGACTTCCACAATATACTTTTTTTCTTTAATTTGTCGGCAGTCAATTACATCTCTCGGTAGAGTTTTCCGGGCAAATAATAGTATCTGAATCAGTAATTAATTGCTAAAGCCGCAGATCCAAGCGTGTGGATTAGCAATGCTGGTAGCAATATTATCGCATTCGTTTATGTACACGTAGGTACATAAATTGAAAAAATCTAAAGGGATTTCGTATGAATACACGGAGAAGACATTTAGAAATAAAATTTATAGAAAGCTGTCACGTAATTTAGAACTTTTAAAACTGGGCCACACACGAAAGGTGTCGGATTATATTGATAACTTGAAGCGTTACAAGTTCTCTAAAGAAAACATTTCCATTTCAGTCAGCACTAAAATTTTTTGAAACAGCATATTTGTTTTGAACAGAATAATATTGCAATAACAAATATAACTAGAAATTCGCTATGACTATAAAAACTTGTCGAAGCTATTAAGGCGAAGTTTATGGGGGAAAGCTATAAAATTTAATGAAACTTAGAGAAATATTTTATTTAACATGAGCCTTAGGAGTGAGCTTCGTCAAGATGAAAATTATATTCCATAGATACAGGTATGCACCATCGTCATTGTGAAACGACAAAAATTACATATTTACTAAACATAAAAAAATCATTAGCTAAAAGCGATTCCAGAAGAACACTGACCGCTGTACTACTCTGTTGTATGTCGCTTCATTACCTCCAAAAGTAAGTCGTTAGTAGATCAAACGTCAACAAATTAATTAAAAAATACTAATGCTGAAAAAAGATAATGGAAAAAGTATGTAAATAACTGAAACGTATCAGAATCCAATGTAGGGTAAGTGGTACAGTAATTGGCCACGTAAGAATTTTTTCTCTTTAAAAATTTGTAATTTATTAATTTGGGCAAATAGGTAGAAACGGATAATAGGGTATGTTTGAAATTGATGTAAAATATTTTTACAGTTTTAACCAGTTTTAATAGTATTTGGCTGCGTATATTACAGTAATTGGACATGGTGATTATGATTATAATGACTGATTAATGATATGAACGTGTTAGTGTCCGTTATACAATTTTTGAAAGGAACGTAATTATTAATATTATTATTAATCCGACATATTAAATCCCAAGAACCATGAAAACTAAATGTAAACAAAGAAACATGCAAAGCATTAAGCAATACGTATGTATTGTAATCTGTCCCATGAGACCTCGAGTGTGACTCCTACCTAAAAACTATCCGAAAGATATAAAAATTTATATTTAGTAATTTTGTTCTTATTTAAATATTTTATATCTTTCGGATGGTTTTTAGTTTGACGCACACTCGACCTATCGTGGGACAGACTATATATCCTTCTTAACTATTATCTGTTTTTCAATTTTTTTAAGTACTATTTTGAAAATTAATATAACTATCGTAATAAAACGATTACAGTACAGTTATTAATCACATGACAATAACTAACATATAGCTATTGGTCACCCAGCCAACAACAACAATTGTACAATTAGTTATTAGCCACTTTCATAGATTCGAACAAAATGAGTTAAATATCCTCTAAATATTATTAAATGCTTGCTGATATGTTGAATTTATCTGGAAAGCCTAATTTAAGACGGAAGCTTTTGTAATAATCTTAATAATAATATTTAAGTGTCGGAACAATCTTAATAAATATATAAAGTTTTGTTGTCTTTCGACATAATTAAACAGTTTTCTTATAAGTACGTTACATTCTAAATTTAATTTCATCAGCTGACCTAAAAACAGGAAACTGTAAGGAGCTTTAGATCTTACGCCAAATTCTGTACGACTTCAAATAATCTTAAAATTTTTACTTAAATTACTGCTAAATGGCTAATTACTATCTTGTGGTGGCCAATTACTGTACCGTTTATTGTAAAAATGTTTGATAGTATAGTAATGAAATGTCATGTTACCAATAATTATTATTAAATTATTAAAGGCATAATAATTATTATTGCAAACTCTTTATAATATTTTTTTAATCCAGGTAGTATATATTTCTAGTCTTCGTCTCCTTAGTTGAAATTTAAACTTGAAACATTATCTAAAGTTTAAGTTTATAAACAATATTTCAGAGATTCTGAACTGGGATAAACTTTTCTTTTAGGCTTTAGTAATTTAGGTAAGCAACGCTGCAAAAAATTTGGAAGAGTCAAATAGAAAACTGGGACTTTCAAGGTCTTGCTATGTATACAGAGGATCATGGCAAGCCCTAACAAGCTTCCATCATAAAATTTCTTTGTATACAAAACTGGAGATCGAGAGGCAGTAAAAAGAGTGTCGGACGACCGCCCAAAAAATGGGCAGATGTCATAAGAGAGATAGCTAGAAGACAATGGATACGAGCAGCGCATAACCGCGAAGAGTGGAAAAATAGAGAGGAGGCCTATGGCCAATATTAGAACGAAAGATTCCGAAAACAGAAAAACAACAAGAGGAAAGAACATACGGAGAAGCGTAGCCCGGGGAGTACCAATGTACCAATGTACCAAAAACAGAGGACAAAACATTTTGCCATTTTTCCGTTAACGTTTTGTCGTCGGTAGTTTTGCCGACGCGATTTTGTAGAGAAGTTAGAAAGTTCGCAAATATACAGTCAAGAGGTGCCTGATATTAAAGGCTGCAAGCTATCATTGTCGGCTCTAGTCGAAGATTAGTTAAAACAGTTTTGAAGTCAGTTAAGTCAAGTTTGAGTCCGTGATGCATAATAGTTTGCAGCGGTATCCAGCAGCAGCAGCAGCAAAAAGCAGGTTTTAGAAAGGATCCCGTACCATTTTTATGGGAAAATATCTTTCTGTAGAATTGGCTGATTTTTGGGTATGTTGTACTTCTCATCATTCTGAACAAATGCTTCAATGGGTGCAACTTATGTGCAGTTTCCGAGTTATAAGTTCTAAAAGGTCCAGATTTAACATGAAAAAATTTAATTTTCTTTCTTAATTCTTCTTAATAATATTTTTGAAAAAAATTTAAAAGTACAACATAACACAACAATGCAAAACGGTATCGAGTTATTTAACACTAGCTGGAAAGCCCATCCGTAGACGGGCAGCTAGACGGTGGATCTCTTTTAAGCGGTTTTTTAAGGGTATAATATTTAAACAATTAATTTCGTTTCCCGCTACTGGGGGATTCCCCGTTTTTTTATATTTTCGAATTAACGCAAAAAGTTTAAAAGGCAATTAAAAAATTTTTCATAGTATAAAAATAAGTAAGTTTCTCAAATTCAAATGTTCTTTAGCCGACCGTCCTAATTTCACTCACTTTTGCTCAAAAATAAAAAATTTCCCAGCTTTTTCTAACGAAATTTGTATAATTCTTCTGTCTTCTGTAGGTATTTTAGAAGAGTGGGAATTTTACTTACCCCCAGACCCCCCGATTTATAATTTTGACTTTATATTTTTATATTATTTTTATAATTAACTTTAAAAGTAACACAGAAAGTTGCTGCTAAACTCCATGAGGTGTAAGGTAATTAATAAATATGCTTTCCTAGTTTTAATTTTTTCTAGCCGAAGGTTAAATTTCCTTAATTTTTGCTTAAAAATTCAAATTTCCCGGTTAGTATTAATCTTAGTTAGTTTAATATATTTTTCGGTTGGTAAACTTGTTAACCGGAGGGTCTGGGGGGTGTGGAACACCCTCCAGTACATATCGAAGGATTTCCACTCTTGAAAACATTTGTAAAATTATAAATTCCCCATCTTCTCCAGATATTCTAAAAGAATGGAAATCCTGAGATATATACTGGAGGGTGTTCCACACCCCCCAGACCCCCCGGTTTACAATTTTAACGTTATATTTTTGTAATTAACTTTCAAAGTAACACAGAAAGTTGCTGCTAAACTCTGGAGTAGTAAAGTAATTAAATTAATACAGAGAGATAAATTTTTGGTGTTTTGAAGTAATTTTTACTATAATTGAAGTTCAAATCAGTCTCACACCAATTTTAAAGTAAATTTTACTAAATTTGAAGTAAATTTTACTAAATTTGATATAAAATTTACTCTAATTGATGTAATATTTACTTCAAAATTATTGCGAGGATTGTATTTTTCTCTGTGTATGCTTTCCAAGTTTTAATTTTTTCTAACCGAAGGTTACATTTTTCTTACTTTTGCTTAAAACTGTAAATTTCGCGGTTTGGATTAATATTCGACAAATATTTTTAGTACTAACCTCCTAACTTTACTTTAATATATTTTTTGGTTGGTAAAAAAATTGACCAATCAGAGTGTCCCTATCTTCTCCAAATATTCTTTAAAGAATGGAAATCCTGCAATATGTACTGGAGGGTGTTCCACACTCCCCAGACCCCCCGGTTTACAATTTTGACTTTTTATTTTTATAATTAACTTTCAAAGTAACACAGAAACTTGCTGTTGAACTCCATGAGGTGTAAGGTAATTACATAATAATATGCTTTCCAAGTTTTAATTTTTTCAAGTCAAATTTCCTTTATTTTTACTTAAAAATTCAAATTTCTCGGTTAGTCCTAATCTTAGTTTGTGTAATATATTTTTCGGTTGGTAAAATTGTAAACCGGGGGGTCTGGGGGGTGTGGAACACCCTCCAGTACATATAGCAGAATTTCACTCTTTTTGAATACTTGGTGCAGATAGAGAACTTATAATTTTTCAAATTTCGTCTGGAAAAATTGGGAAATTTGAATTTTCAAGCAAAAGTGAGAGAAATCATAGTGTTTTTTTTTCACCAAAAAATGACACGCTGTATCAGGAGCAGCAGCAGCGTGCTGGGATTTTATACATCAGGATGATTGAACATGTGAAAAAATTTAAACTTTTACTGTATAATAATAATAATAATAATAAAATAATAAATTGCTATAATTACAAAAAATAATTATTACATTCTGACGTTTACTTGCAATTTCTACCAGCATTTACCTATTAATTCGTTGGCAATGTAAATAATATAAAAAATAAATAAAATAATTGTAAATTTTTTATGTTAAATCTAGAGCTTTTAGAACTTATAACTCGGAAACTGCCCATAACATCAAGTTGTGTCTATTGAGATATTTGTTCAGAACGATGAGAAGTACAACATATCCAAAAATCATCCAAATCTACTGAAAGACATTTTCCCATAAAAATTATGCGAGGTTCTTTTGCCCGTTTACTTAATTTTTAATTTTAATTTTTTAACTTTCAAAGTTACATTCTTTTTGTAGCTTTTAAGTACACACGCTACACTACGCCACATAATCGGTATATAATCATATTTAGGAAAGCTTTTAGAGCAGTAAAAAATAAATCCAAGCTTTACCAAAGTTTTCAGTTCATTATTCTATTTTCAGCAACATTTGCGGACTTTATTTTAATCTCTAGATTGGCATCCAACATTAAAAAACAATAAATTTACCGAAAATATAACCATGTAGGGTTATTGCAGTTAGATCTTCAGTCCGGAAGTCACGAGATTGTTAACGCATTTTTTTTAAATACAATTACTGGAATACCAAGTGGATTCCAGACCTTTCTATACCTGACATCAAAGATTTGTGTGAATGTTTGGTAATTAATTCATCCTATGTCGCGATGGTGTGCACCGAAGGATCTGGGAGGTATGGAATACCCTCCAGTACCTAGTAATTTTGTATGAAAAACTTTTTCGAGTTTTAAGATTAAAAGTGAATTTTTAAAATTCTCTTCCACAATAAGCTCATAACATAAATGTTAATTTAACATCCAAGTATTAGAATTAAAGCCGATCCAACCAGACAAAAACAGATGTTTGATTAGTTGCGGCTATTACGTAGATGACGCTCTAAAGAGTATTCCATGCAGTTAATGGGTTACTTATTATTAAAACTTATGGTGAAAACTGAAAAGTGAGCGGTTATCTATCATAATAAAATGTTTTATTTTAAACATAATTGCTGAGGGCATACCCCCAGATCCTGCGGTTTTGAAAACCGAAAGCTCGAATTATTCTTTCAGAACAAATGGAGCTATAGATCGCAAAAGTGGGTTACAAGATATGGAAACCTTCCAATATCCAGTAGTTCTAATATGGAAAACCCCTTCTGATATAAAGATTAAAATTGCAATTTTTAAATTCACTTTCAATAAACACGTAATATAAACGTTAATTAAACGTTAAACGTTAACGGATAGATAGATGTCTGATTTTGGGGGAATCACAATAGAAGAGTAAAACGCATTAATTGAATCGACGTTCAGAAGATATTACGAGCAAAAGAGATCACTTTTCCTACTGAATACATATTAATTTCGCTCAAATATTAATTTTAATCAGATGTCTAGAAAGTTTTGGAGAGTCAATTTTGGCCAACTTACGGTTTTATGTATTTCCAAATGGCGCAATATAAAATTAATTACATTTGTACTTTAGTACTTTAATGAAACGGTTAAATTTAAATTTCTGTTTAACTAAGCTAAATAATTATTATGTAATTAACAAATATGCGGTGTCCCTAAGTTTATCCTATTTATTGGAAAACGTAAATAGCTAAACAATAGTCGCTTTGTCCCTGTCCTTTTACAGAGCATTAAAAAGTTTGTTTATTTGCTCTTTGCAGTTTTAAATAAAAATTCATTTGATAAATTCAGTTTTCAGATCACTAGAAAAGCTTTTACGCCCACCAACAAACTGTGGGAGAAATTACTGACCTAAATAAGGTAACATGCAAGCTCGAACTGTGCAATTCATTCCGGGACAAATGTAAGAATATTTTGCAAGTTTTGTTCTCTCATTTTAAATAAAATTTTATATTTAAGGGTTGGAGGATAGACGATATAATAAATTCAAAACTCGTGTCTGCAACTTGGTGACTTCCGGTTGCAACGGAAATTACCACGACCTTATTAATTCAAATACTAACTCTTCTGCATCAGATAAATTTTTTCCCTTCAGTCAAAAGTTGTAAATTCATAATACTTAATTTTCCACCTAAATTGTCTCAAAGTTGGATGCGTTCCGGTGCAACAACTTTTGAAGTTATCCTATCGCCAAATTTTTAATTTAAAATCTAAAAAGCACAGAGTTGCTAGCACTCAGCAATAATATTTTGAATAATTTTTCCTGCAATCCTCCAAAGCGATTTTAATCGACTGTGCCATGCAATAAAATTTGCATACCTTATGTTGCGCCCCTTAAGAATTGAATGGAAATTTTCGCGAGGAAAACCGAACAGGGCAAAATAAAAATTTTAAATTTATTTTGATTTATGTAAAAGCGAATTTTTAATTAGGTAGGAACTGACCCCAATGTTTACAAGATTTAATCCTGATATTTAATTAAAAAAGGCGGAGGTGTAATCAAAAAACACGAATTTGTTTTAATCTCATCGGCAATTACTTTGCATTTAAGTTCGGTTTAGGTAAAAATGTGTGTTACCTTTGACCGGAAAAGTTTGTAATTAAATTTGAAATTTGTTATGATTTGAGTTTAAAAAGTGTAAATAAGATTAAGGATCTATTGCGTATCAGATCCACAACAAAATTTGATAAACAAGCATCAACACGTAGAAAAGTTATTCGATAGGGATTTAATTAAAATGCGGTTATTAGAACTTGAGAAAATTAAATCCTACCTTAAAACATCAAATTTTGAAAGGTAGTCGGTCTTGAGGTTCCTGTTAACGCAAAATTAGGCCTTCAAGTGTGACTGGTTGTGGATACAACAGGTCGACTGCAAATGCTGGAGTTACTAGTAGACAGCGTCGCGACGACGGGCGTACTACACAATAGCGCCCTCTTAAACGTACACGAGAAGTTTGATCTAACCTAATCAATAATACAAAAATTTATTTTCTTTTTGTTTCAAAATGCTACATTACAAAGTTTGCTGTTTCTTATTAGATTTCATCTTACTAATGTAATTTGAAATCACATGGGACATTAAATTGTGTGATAATTTCATGGTAAAAAAATTTTTTTTTAATTTTGAATATACAACAATCGAAAATTGAAAAATTGAATGCTACCAACTTAAGTTGTGCCATTAAGTACTTACACAAAAATTTTGACTTGATTGTTGACGGAAGAGAAAAATTGAAAACTTCACTTTGCGAAAATTTACCGAAACTGCTTATTTATTCCATCGTTGCTAAGTACCAAATTTTAGTACCTAATATCCACCGACGCATTCTCGATTAATTATTTTTTAAACTGATCCTATCGTAAATTTAAAATTTTAATTATTTCTTCTTCAGACAGAAAGTATTTAGGTCTTGAAAAAACTCAGAAGGCTCCGATTACATTCGACCTAAAGAAAAGCATAAAATAATAAAAATACATATGCTGGCATCCGTATGTTGCAATTATAAAATTAAAAGGTTTCCTGCTAAAACTTGAAAATTATATAGAAACTTGGTTCGTACGCCCATTACAACGATGATATTAATCTAATTAAACTTGGATCATTAAACAAGTAACCAACGACCCCGATACCATAAACCGTAATACATTTGCATATTTCATGTATACGAATTGATTAGATTTTCTTTTTTGTATTGCGATTAATAGCAGGCGCAAAACTTGATAAACATATTTCCTGTTAGATAAATTTCTAACAAGTAAAATATTATGCATTATCACACTTTTCTATCTTCCGTATTTTCTTGATGCAGCTTCGTGTTGATCTTCCCAGCAAAAAATTTCATTATATTGAAAATCCTTAAAATCCCAACGACAAATATTCCGCAGCTGAAAAATTACGTTTTCCATTGTGTGATTACACATTGAAACAGTGGCGGATTTATATAGATGCTTACGATGCTGGAGCATCGGGCCCCCGATCATTGAGGGGCCCCCAAGAGCCAAGACCGTACTTATTATTTTATAGAATTCAGTTTTATTTATTAAATATTATCTTTCTTTTTCAAAGAACATAAAAGCAAACAGAAATTATAAAATTTTGTTTAATTTAATTAAATTTTAAGAAGCTTAAGATGCTGGAACATTGAATATTAGACTCCCGATTATTGAGAGCTCCATATAGGCCCCCAAACCTTACTCGTTATTTTATAGAATTGAATTTGTTTTCTCTTTTTATAAGAATCAGTTGCTTTTGCTTTGTTTTTTAAATTATCTATAAAATAATAGGTTTAGGTAGTGTAACTCGATATTAACCATATCAATATTTTAGAAAACCCAAAAAATACACACAGACGTTTTAAAAATAAAATACACTGTAAGTATAAAATACTGCAAACGTTTTCATTATAGACTATGGTATCATCAGGCGATGAACTAGTAAGAAAATTAAATAGAATCCGTTCAATTGTTGTTTGGGATGGTGAAAAAAAGTATTTTTGAAAAAATAAGGGAGTTTTTAGGAAAGTGATTTAATAAAAGTAGGGGTATAAAGAATAAGCGTTCTAGTAGATCAAAGTTAAGGGGGGGAGTTAATTCTTTTTTGAAGATGTTTAATAGAGATGAGTTTTTTTACATGAGATTGACTGTTTAAAAATAAAAACGATTGCTTCAATTTATTGATTTCCTTAGCTTCTAAATATTCTAGATTTTTACTTTTTGGCTATACATGTAAAATTTTGTATCCCCCCCTGTTTGTGACTAATGTCTAATTAATTTTCTGTCTCCAAGTCGGACATATACCATTATTTTTATACTAAACAAACGTCACCCCCCCCCCATAATATCCTACCAGGGGCCTCTAAAACATAATTAGCATCGGGCCCCAAAAAGTCACCATCCGCCACTGCAATGAAATCAAGTAATAATTATAAATTATCAGAAACATGGAACCGGAAATTTATTATTTAAAAAAGTAAATTAAAACAAAAAGAATAATTACTAGTTTAATAATTACAATTAATTATATTACAAAAATAATACTATTATTAGGTATTATTAAGTATTATTTGGTATTATTTCCAACACTCCACGAAGCAGTCACTTGGACTTTCGCAGAACTTGATTCGTCCAGATATTTTCCTCTTTATGTCCTTTTGAAAATGTGTGCTTCTTCCTCTTCTTTCCAAAAACAAGTTATGAGTATCGTCCTGGGCAGGGGCGGAACTACCAGGGTGCTGTGGGTACGACGAACGCGGGCCCCCGGCTAAAGAGGCCCCAGTTGTACTGTGACCTTTTCAATTTTTTTTTTAAAATTTAAAACTATTAAAAATATAATGAGATAATCTATTAGTATTAGTATTTAATTTTAAAAATCAGTAATTTTAATAAAAACTTTTAATCAAATTATTTACCTCGACTGAAAATTTAATTTCCTTGACTTCGCACTCAAATTGAGAAATTCCCTGACACAATTAAGGAAATCTTAAATTTTCCATGACTTTTCCAGATTTTCCAAATAAGTGGGAACCCTGCAATTGTTATATCGGGAATAACTAGTGGAGTATTTACGGGGGAGCCTAGGGAGCCCGGGCCCCCTCTCTAACTAATGAATATATTAAATAACATACAATTATTCGTTATTTAAATATTTAAAAGCCTTGAGTGACTTTTAAATCCTGATTTATTTAATAAATTAATTTAGGTCAAAAAATTAATTATTAATTAAATTAATAAAAAGGAACCCCCTTCTTGAGGGCGTGACATCCCAGTGTATCTGCCTTTAACTGGCAATCTCAGAAAATTGAAAAAGGAAATAAAATAATTAATCTATTATATTCCAAAGATTTCCTAAATTTTCCAAGATTTCCTTGCGAAGAAAATAGCATTCTTAAGTTTTACTAAAGATTTCATCGAATTTCCTAAGTAAAATAATTCTGGAAAACTCCAAATTCCAAAATAGAAATATAGAAAATCTCAAGAAAACCATAGAAATTTCAAGAAAATCTCAGGAAACTCGAGAAAATTTTAGTTAATGGGAAATCGAGAGAAATGCAGAAAACTCTAGAAAACCTTAAAAAATGGAAAATTCTAAGATATCTTAAGATAGGTAACTCGAAAATCCAGAAAATTGTAAAGCTACTAAAACCTCAGGAAAAGGAGAAAGCAAGAAAAAGATAGTCTATAATATTCTAGATTTCCTCAAATTTCTCCTGATTTCCCTTTAGTTTTGCATATGACAATTTCTCCATCATTTTCCGCTTAGTGAAAAACGAGCGGAAAATTTGAAGAAATCCGGAAAATTTTTAAGAATTCCTAGAAAATTTTAGGAAATTCAAGAAAATCTTTGAAAAATATACAAAAAGATCTAAAAATTTCAGGATCCTAGGAAATCTTGTGAAGTGGGGAATCACATAAAATTCTAGGATATTTTAGGAAACCTCAGAAAATTGAAAAATATGAAAACTCGTCTATATAATATTTTTGATAAGAATTAAGGTTTAATTTTCAAATTTTAATAATTGGGGGGGAGGTAGTTACTTGTCTCTGTATCCGCCCTTGTTTGGAAGGAATTTTTTGGAAATCACTGGAATTGCATGGAAATCGTCGGAATTCCGAGTCCCGTATACAAAATTTTTTTGTCTTTTATAAAAGCAGGGCCTCCGTTAACAACTTCGCACACGGGTGCCTCATCTGTTTGTTACGCCACTGGTTCTGGTCAAACCTGTTCCTTGATGACCTGGCATTGTTCATGCAAAATGCAGCCTTGGTGCAGTAAGGCAGGAGAAGGAGGAGTTTAATATGGTTAACTGCTCAACATTTGAAGTACCTGATCAGCTCAGACCCACCTTTAGCCTGTTTTCTTCCTGCAGTCTTCTAACATGTGAATATTCTCCATTTTTTTCTCGGTCATCTTCCTGAAGTTTGAAGCGTTTTGCAGACCAATTCATGGTATCTTCAGATTTCCTTTAAACAGAGTTGAAAGTATTTCAAGTAAAAGGCTTGCAAAAGGTAATTCAAGTAAGTATTTAATAATAAAGTAAGTACTTTAATTGAAGTTCTTTTGAAACTAACTTAAA
Source organism: Cantharis nigra (assembly GCA_958510845.1). Lineage (NCBI taxonomy): Eukaryota > Metazoa > Arthropoda > Insecta > Coleoptera > Cantharidae > Cantharis > Cantharis nigra. The sequence continues at coordinate 41,527,029 of OY294030.1, read as the reverse complement.
AGTACTTGGTAGTACTTGAAATGGAATTGAAATGGGAAAAGTATTTGGTACTTGAGTAGTAGTAGTACTGAAGTACTTGAGTATTTGGTGATTACATACAGTAGCGCTACAACCCTAAGTGGGTTTTGGCTGACCACTTCATTGTATGAAGGGTTTTCAAGGCAGATTATACCTCGGTGGTTTGCCATTGCCCGCCGAGGGAGGATGTCTAGAATAAAGTTCTTGCTCTACTCGGGCTCGAACCAGGATTCTCTGCTTAGTAGCCGACGCACTTAAGCATCAGACCGTAACCGTCCTCTAATTTGGTAATTGGATTTGACAAAATTTGAGTAATTGAAGTACTTTTATAGTAATTGAAGTACTTTTATAGTAATTGAAGTACTTTTATAGTAATTGAAGTACTTTTAAGGTATAATTAAAGTGTTTTAAAGTAATTAAAGTAATTTTAAAGTAATTGAAGTACCTACTTTTGGTAATTGATGTACTTTGAACTGAAGAACCTAGTTCATCGCCTGATGATGCCATAGTATGGTGAAAACGTTTACGAATATATACTTACAGTGTATTTTACATGTGATAACTTAAAAACATGTTAGTTCTGAAGTACTTTACTTTGGGTAGTTGAAGTACTTTGAGTAATTTGGTGGTACTTGAATTACTTTTTTGTTAATTTTGAAATATTTTAATTACTTTTGATAAGTATACTTGGTAATTGAAATATATTTTCTTCAACTACTTGAGTAGTTGATGCTTCAAGTACTTTTCAGAAATTATAGTACCTATTTGATACTTTAGAAGTACTTTTGGCATTAAGAAAATATTTGGTAATTGGTTTTGAATTACCTTCACAAAGTTCTTTCGACAGCTCTGTCTCTAAACGACTACAACTTCTTTTTGCATTGGGTATCCTGGGTACTCTGTGGTACCGGTGTAACCGGGAATATTTACCCCAGTGAAATTTTACCCCCCGGTAAAAATTCCCTAGTGAAATTTTACCTCCCGGTAAAAATTCCCTAGTGAAATTTTACCCCCTAATAATTTTTTACTGGGGGTAAAATTTCCCTAGAGAATTTTTACCGGGGGGTAAAAAAGTTCAAAATAACCTCAGTGAATTTTTACCCCCTTAAGAATTTTTATAGGTAAATCAGAATTTTTATTAGTGTTTATGTATCAAATTCGATTATATTTTATTCTGAGATGCTAAAATATCTTTCTTAGATTTTAGAATCTTTAAAATCTTTATTAATCTCTAAATCTTTAAAAATTTAACAAAAAATAAAACCGACGGTTGGTACAGAATTATAGTTTGTATATAATATATTATATAAGGTAAGTGAGACACAAGAAATCGAGAGATCAAACCAGAAGAATAATAATAAAGCCAGCATATTTCATAGCATTGTCAAAATAATTCCCGAAAATCAAAACAAAATGAATAATCCACGAGAAAGTGATGAATGCAGCAACGAAGATAAACCTGTAATCGCCAAATCATCAAAGTACATCGCATTGGATTTAAATATGGTTACGCAATTTTTAACTAACAAAACGTATCCTCAACATATCAAAGGAAAAAATGAAAAGTCTAATTTTCGAAAACAATGTAAACCTTATACAATGGAGAACGAAACTTTATTATACAAAAAGAAAATTAAAAATAGTGAAAGAACCACGAGCGGTGATGCAGAACATCGGTGGTTGCCAGTAATAGTAGATTGGGAAGAACGAAAGAAAATAATATCAATGGTTCACCAAGGCACAGACTCAAGTGTTGAATCGATATCGCTCTCATCTCATCGTGGGAGAGACGCTTCAATATCAATTATCGAACGTAGATATTATTGGCAAACTATATACACGGACACGGTAAACTTTATTAAGCATTGCGATATTTGTCAAAAAATAAATCCAGCCGTTTTAAAAGCTGTTCCTGAACTCCGACCAGTGCCAATACCAACAGAAGTTATGAAACAAATTGGAATAGATTTAGCTACACTTCCCGAAGTAGATGGATTTAAATATATCATTGTAGCAATTGATTACTTTAGTAAGTGGTCCGAAATCAAGGCAATAAAAAATAAAACTGCCGAAGTTGTTGCTCGATTTTTATTTGAACTTGTTTGCAGACATTCGTGTATGTCGATACAAATAAACGACCAAGGTAGGGAATTTGTTAACCAAGTTTCAAATCAGCTCCATATGTTAACGGGAACGCAGCAACGGGTAACGTCTGCATATCACCCGCAAAGCAATGGACTTGTTGAAAGACAAAATAGAACAATAAAAAATAAACTTCTTAAAACACTATATAAAGAAGAAAACGTACGCAAATGGCCAGATGTAATTGACGGAGTTCTTTTTGCGCATCGTACTGCACGTCATGAATCCACAAAATTTTCACCTTTTTTCCTGCTATATAACAGAGAGCCGAAACTTCCTGTTGATATTGAAATGGATGGAAGGAAGATGGAGGAAATGATCAAGATGGACGAAATGAACGAAATAGACGAAATAGACGAAATGAACGAAATTAATCGAATGGACAATGAGTTATTTGGAATGGACATTGACGACGTTGAAGTTACAAAAGAAACAGAATATGAAATGGAAGATAATTTATTCAATCAAATTGATTTTGAAAAAAATCTTGCAAGAATGTTAGAAATTCAAAAGTGTGTATTTCAGAAGACCGCTGAAAATATAAAGGAAAGTCCAGAAAAGCAAAAGACTTCTTATGATAAGCGTCGTGCAAATGCAGTGAAATTTAAAGTTGGAGAATCGGTACTGGTACGAAATTGCAGACGAGATGATCGCAAAGGTGGTTGGACAAAAGCACCCTATACAGGACCGTACACCATAGAGAAAATTCTTAGCAATGGCAACTGCATTTTACGGTCAAAAGTGGGAAAATCTGTGAAAAAGGGCTACCCTATCAGTAATTTAAAACATTACCACGCCAACGGATCTCAAGAAAAAAATGGCGAAAATGAAGAACTGAATGAATCTGTTGAAGAAATTAATTGCATAACGGAAAAATCAAAATTTCGTTTCTGTCCCATAAATAACAATTGGCAAAAACGACTTTGTGAGAAGCTTGGACTTTCATTTGAGAATAATTCCGACTTTGCGAAATCAAAAAATTCGTTGCTCCATTCGCCTCACACAGTTATAGACGTCAAAGCAGACGGTAACTGTTTTTTTAGGTGCATATCTTTATGCATTACCGGAAGTGAAGATCAGCACAAGGAAGTACGAAAGATAATTACCGAATTTATGAAAACTCGAAAACAAAAAGTTGATCTGTTTTCTGGTGTTAAGAATTATATAAATATAACGAAAATGGACGAAAATGCAATTTGGGCAACAGATGTTGAGATGCTTTTCACTGCAGCACTCGTGGGAGCCGATATATATTCGTTTACTCAAATTTCAAAAAATCCTGCATGGCTAAGGTTTCCAAGTTCAATGCACCTTTCCGATGAACCTAATTACAAAAATCTGGCAATATATTTGAACCACAAAAATTCAAACCATTTTGAAGTAGTAGTTTCGGTAAAAAAAAGTGTATAAGAAAATCTAAGTTTTAAATAAATTTTGTGTTAAACTTTTAAATTATCCTATTTAATTCTTCCAATATCTGAGTAAGATATTTTAGCATTTCGCAGTAAGATCTTATGAAATTTGATACATAAACAAATGTAATAATTCTTATTTACTTTTAAAATTTTTTAAGGGGGTAAAAATTCACTAAGAATATTTTGAGATTTTTTACCCCCCGGTAAAAATTCCCTAGTGAAATTTTACCCCCTAATCATTTTTTACGGGGGGTAAAATTTCTCTAGGGAATATTTACCGGGGGTAAAATTTCTCTAGGGAATTTTTACCGGGGGTAAAATTTCACTAGGGAATTTTTACCGGGGGGGTAAAAATTCACTAGGGAATTTTTACCCCCGGGGGTAAAATAAAAGGGGGTTAAAATTCCCGGCTACACCGGCAGTGAGGACACCATTGTTAGGGACTTGATATCTTTCCTAGTTTGTCTACGCCACTCGATGACTTTCTTTTTCATCTCACTACTCTTTTTACGGCTTCCGAGTATGAGTCAGCCAATTTTCTCTTCTTTTATTTTTAGCTTTGAATCTAACTCAACTGCTACTAGCATTTTCTAACCAAATCTAACCTAGGCAAATTTTTTACTTTAAAAGGGAATAATATTTTTAAGAAGCCATCACAAACTTCCATTCTGGGTAATTATATGGGATTCTTATCCATAAAGTTCTCTTCTAATAATTTATTATTAATAATAACGAAAAATCGATTAAACTTAATAGAAAACTGGACAAAATAAAATGATCTAGCATTTCCCACGAGAAGAAGATAAATGTTCACCAGTTTGTATTGGTTCAAAATGTGGGATTCTTACCTAACAAAACCTCTTTCTGATGATTACGAATGCTAGAATATCCAGCAGTATAACGTAAAGCCTACACTGACCGATTGAGAAACGGGAAATACACTGCTGTAATCTAAAGCTCAGATGAGTCTGTTGGTAATGAGGAAAGCAGCGGAAAACTACTCTATTAATTATGTTTCTTAGTCAGTCATCTTGGCTTTAGTTAAATTGATTGCATATTTTACAGCAGATCACTAAAAATGCTTCATTTGTTTTATCTTCAGGATTTTCAGTTCTCCATCCAATAAAAATGGTTCTGAAGCACCTATGTACCTAGGTTGTTAGTCCGAATTGCCTCTTACCTCTTACCATCCGTGGAAATTAAAAATCCTCTACTTCTATTTTTATTTCCTGGCTTAGATGATAAAGCAGATGTGTTTGGTTGGAGTTGTGGAACCACTTTTTTACCACAGTTACCAATTCTATAAAGCTGTATTGCTTTTCATATCTACTCTGCTGCTTGTATCAACTCCTGAAAATCTAAAAGAGGTGTCTACTCTTCTGGAAATACATGAAGGAGTTTTTGTGGTCTCAGATAATATGCTGGGAAAAGAAATCTTTACCAAAACACGATCAACTTTAGCTGAGTACTCACTAATACCTTTCTCGGAGACTGTTATTAGTTTGGTAGGTTAGCCGAACAACTACTGACTCTAAGGTAGAGTCTAAAACTTTTCATATGACCGTCTCCGTGCTTCGGAGGGCACGTAAAGCCGACGGTCCTCCTGGGTTGATCATTGCCGCCATCAACTATTAAAAACAGGGTTACAGGCATTGAAAATGCGAAAACCTTCCTGTAGTGAACCATAGTTTATCCACTCTATATTTCATTATTTGTCTTCTACTTTAACAAATAAATGTTAGTTCTAGTTCGGCAGCAAATATCACAAAAAACAACAAAATACTAGTTTCATGTTCAACTATAAGACTATCTCCTGGTATAGAATTTAGTTAATTCTTAAACTAGAAATTCATCTAATCACATTTCATGATTTCAAATTATCATAATTAATAATAAAAACTTTAAAAATACTAAACTGGGCACAAATTCTGCATATATGTTAAATACAAAACATCAAAGGAAATTTGAATTTGGAAATCACAATAATATTTTTACATTTTATTCGAGATTGTATGCTCAATGTTTAAATCTATTGATTTTATTTTATTTTGTGCTGAGAGAATTTCATTTTTTTGGATTATACTTTTTGCTTTTCTTTGTTGTCGGTTTTTTGTGAAATTGATTCACTGGCAGCTTTCACTTCCAAGCATAGATGTGCAAAAATACAAATTAAATTTTAGTATGCTGAGAAAAAAATTTTACAGATAATCCTATTCAGAACTGCTGGCATTTTGTATATTATTCAAATTCAAAAAAAATTGCTGAAATAGAGAATTATTCGTTTAAAAGATACAAGATTTTTTAAAGAAAAGAAAAGAAAATAATAGAACTTGGAATTTTTCAATATTTATTTGAAAATATTCTACGTTATTTTAAAAAATCGAATTTGTCTGCTATTTCAATGCAAAAATTTAGAAAATTTTAAATTTACTACCTAAGATTTACAATGATTTAGAATCTAAACCAGACTGGGAGGTCTGGTGGGTATGGAATACCCCTCAGTCATGCGTTTTGATAATATTAAGCAATTCTACTGGCAATGGGAATAAAAAATGAAAATTTGAAAAATTATAAAAAATCAAACCAGTTAAGCGTAGTATATAAAAACCTTTATTTGTATCCTTAATATAGTAATTTTCGATATTGTCATATAAAATTTTTCGTGTCGATAATTTTTGACCATTTTTACTTAAATCTATGCTCTAAAAAACGAATGAATTTATTAAGTGCGTTTAGTTACTAATGTGCTTTTCAAAATTAATTAGAGCATATTTCACAATTTGGCCGTGCAATATTTTAGAATAAATTGCAATATGTATGTATATACTTAGCTACATAGTAAATAGGTACTACAATAATAAAATAGGTATAATAATTGACTTTTTTATAACAACTTATAAATAATTTACATTTTGCGTTAGTTTACAAAATTACTACTCGATATAAGTTTATGACAACCTGCAGTGGTTCACAAAAAATTTCTAACTCAAATATTAACAAAAAAACTTGAAATTGATCGGACTTTTTAGTATGCGAGGAAGACAATTTTTAGATTTGCTTGCGGAAGAAATAAGATGGAAGAAAACTTCAAATTTGGTGAAAAATTTAAACCTTCGGGAAGTTTTGTTCCATCCTTATATCCAACCTTAAAATGGTTTCTTTTACGAAAAAATCCAAACAATTTTTGTTTTGTTTATTTTAAAAAATTACATTTTACAAAAATTAACAATAATTAAAACTATAACTAGGTAATTTATTATAAAATTTCTAAAAAAAAACACTTTTTGATATTTTGAATGGACAGTCCATTGTATATTTTAAAATTATATTATTTATAGATACTTACTATAAGCTTTAACAGTAATAAATACTTTCGATCAACAAATTAATTTGTTTTCAAACTAAACAAACAGTTGGTACAAAATAAACGTAAAAATTCGCTAATTTTATTATATACATAACTTGGTTCTTCAAGATGATTCCTAATTTAACTTTTTATTAAAACCATTATATGGTTGAATATTGTCATTTTCTTCATAGTGACCATTTAATCTCTTGTTAAATTCATTTGATTTTCCATTATCTTCGCATATTGCTCCTTGACCACAACCCATGTCCATTCCATAAAATATTCTATTACCCTTTTCCAAGTAGGCTTTCACGTAGAAATTTCCAAACAAGACTATAAAAGATATCATGTAAAGAATGAGTACGTAATGCATCCAGAGCGGGAATTCGCATCCTGTCCTAATGCCATTCATGCCCAAAATCAAAGCGCATGTGAACTGAATCTACAAATTTAAAAAAATTATTGCCTACGTTATATCTACGGAATATGGGTTATTAGTTTACAATTAATTGTACAACTAATTAACACACATTTAGTGTAATTATTGCGAACATCTGCTAAAATGACATACAATCATATTTTATCGATCAAACCAGTGCAGTATCAATTAAAAAATTTCTCGATCAGAAGTAATTCAGTCTGTGTGACACTTACCATTTGTAAAATCGTTAAATACTTCTTCCACCATAAGTATTTTGCTATTGAAGGTCCTAACGCTGAAAGGCCGTAGTATGAATACATGAGAACGTGAATAAACGAATTTACCATTGCTGGTAAAAATGCTAAAAATTGATCAGTTAGAATTGGTAAGCTTAATTTTTGCAAAATTTTACTTGATCCGCTAGGAACCCATTTAGTTCCTATCCACCAGAAGAAGAACATAGTCGAATGATGATAAACATGCAAAAATGTTAATTGCGTGTCTTTTTTTCTTAAAATGAAGAAGAACGTATCACAAAATTCGAATAATTTGGAAACGTAATACCACCATACTGCATTTGTAATCTGAAATAATTATATTTTTGTTAGTTTTACAATTTTTTTTATTCACTGATTATATTTTACTTGGAGTTCGTCAGGATGATCCGACTGTCGACATGGTTCGCAAATGAAGCTGTAGCGTAGTCTAGTTGAAGCAGTCAATAGCTGAAAGATGTGAAGAGTTGAATTTTATGCATACAAAGTGTAGAAGAAATGATGTACTAACCTGTAGTGATATATAACCGTTTAAAACCGCCATTATTAAATTATATGGAATTAAAGCCCATGTTAACTTAAAGGGTTTCCTATTTTGCATATACCTAGGACCAATGTAAACTAAAATGAGGTATAAACCTATATAGCCTATGGTGGGTAAAGGAGAGTCGACTAGAGGCCATCCTCTCGTTCTCGAATCTTAAAAAAAAATTTTATAAAATATTTTGCGATGGAATAAAAATTTTGCTAACTCACCAGATAACGATAACGTCCATAAATAATATTCGTACACTCCATCCATCCATCCACTACCGGTATGTGACTCCGTCATGGTAGTATTTTTATCTGAATCAGAGTGACTTCTGTTATTATTGTTTACTTCTTAAAATGATTATTATAAAGTAATTGCATTGTAATTTGTTACAACTTATTCTCTAAAATAGCTCATGTTGCACAATGTAAAAGTATTGAAATTGAATAAAAACTTTAATCAGCAAATTACACCTAGACACGCGTACCTGAAATTATGGTTTTCTAATACTTTTGTATGTCACCATTTTTTAATTATTCAAGTTCAATATTCGACTAATCTAGGAAATTAATTTCTATTTACTTATACTTTACTTCCTCGAAAAGGAATCAATTGAAAATTAATAAGCCAGTTACCACACAGCCGCCTGCGTAGTCGCATAGCTCAACTGCTGGTTTGATTTAAGACTGCAGTGGTTTAAACCAAATTTCAAATTAGGTAATCTTTTTGATTTTTGAATTTACTTCTTGTTTCTTTCGCGGCAAAAGAGTATTATTTTTAGCTCCACCAGCGCGCAGCGCTAAAGTACTGCATTTGCTTCCCGACGCCGGACACCTATATTGGTTTTTTCGAAGCAAATGTAATTATTACTTTTCTGTAATTGTCAGATTTCCTATGTTTTGCCATGAAGCTTTGCTATGAATGTATTTACTATTTATAAGAATTGCAATTTTTGATCTTCAATTTCTGAAGATTGAAAGAGAAAAAAAGGAGACTTTTGGGCGTGGGCCCAAGTATACTTCAAAAAGCTGTTATTTATGGAAAAAATAATTTTTCTCCTGACTTTTTTGTAGTATGCTGTAGCCTACCGTTGTATCAAGTTGAATTTCTTTTAATTTTTTTTTTAATTTTAATTTACATTGCTTGATTCATTTTTCTATTGTTTCTTTTATTTCTTCTTTATCTGTTTCAATTTTTCAATTGTTTTTCATGATCTTTTATTCTATCCATTACTTTTTTTTAATTTCGTCAGCATTGCAAACAATTCATGCCAAATTTCACCGTCGTTTATGACCCTATTAGCGTACTTTGGATTCGGGATTGAACGAAAAACTGCAATCCTCTTCTTTTTTTCTCTTATCACTCATATTTTTATATTTTATTTTCCAAAATTTTGTTATCCTTCTCTTTATTTTAGTTAAATTTCAAAAAAAATGCTAAACTTTGAATCTAGTTTTACAACCTTTTTTAAATTGCCCCACGTTGGAGGGCCCCCAGGGGGCATTTAAATTACAAAATTCTTTCAAGAATTTCAATATTTTAAATTTTATTTGACCAAATAATCAGGAATTTGCGATTGTTGCAGTTTGGACGGCATTCCGTACACAAACAAAGAGCAAATTGATAAATTTACTCCAGTATTATCACAAATCTTAGCAATTCACCTGTGTATCCAAGTAGGAATTTAACACAATTCAAAATATTAAAATTAAAATTGAATTTCTAAATTAACTGTGAATTTTTAATTAAAAAAATATGCAATGTAAGAAATAAATGCTAGATCTAATATAGTTCGGCGGTAAATACAATACAAAACAACAATAAATAAATCAGGCAAAAGGATTTAAGAGAGATTTAAATTCTCAATTGTACAACATAAATAAATCTATTCTGAATGTAACAATAAAACTCCGAATGCTCATTGTGACATTAAAAAATTAAATATTAAATTTCCGTCGGCGAAATGGGTCGATGGCGAAGTGGCGGAGTAAACTCTAAGTATAATTAAATCATAGCTGCAAATCTCTTTTAATCTACAGAAAATTTTACATGAAACTCTATTCTGTAGGGATGTACCATTGTGTACTAAATCTTTTTTAAATTTATAAGATTTTAAATCCACAACTGTACAGAAACCAATTACCTTTCATTTAAGACAAACACAAAAGTTCAATTTGCTTAAAATTGACCCAGATAATGATTTTTTCAATTTTATATTTCTAGCCTCATTGAATTTTGAAAAAAATTTAACTGCACGTTTTTCCGCTTTGCTCTAAAACAACTACAAAAAGAAATTAAATAAGAGAAGGAAGAATAATTTAATTCTCCGTTAGTTTCTTGGTAAAATTTGTAGTTAAAAGTATACGATTTTATGGGTCATTTTGGATATTTTTGGATGAAGCGTAAATCGCCACGCTACGAAGAGGGGAAACCACCGTTTTATTACTGGTTGCGCCGACTACATCGTTGTATAATCCAAAGGGCTATGCATTTAGCAAGGTTAGCACAGGACGAAGTGACAAATTAAGAGGAACAAGAAGATTTTATGTAAATCTAAATCTACTCTAACTCTTTCAGTCAGCGTAAAAAGCGCTAAATTTTAATTTTATTATTGAGTTTTTAATAATAATTAAAGAATAAAATATCAACTGTGGGATATCTTTAGATGCGGAAAGAAATCTCTTAAAATTGATACATTTTTCATTCATATCCGTTTTAATGAGAAAGAGGAATTAAAAAAAAAATCAATTTCTCGTGTTATTTCCCTATGATCGGGTGTGAGGTCGGTCACCCGGTTTAATAAATGTTAATAAAATACTTTATTCGGAACAAATGTATTTTTTGTGTCTTCGTTCATTTATTCTACAAACTCACCACGAAACAAAATAGTGTTAATTTTGTTTTTCTGAAAACAAAAGAAAAAATCAAATTTGTCATTCAATTGTTAATTTAAAGTGACACTTTTTGGAATGCAATTGTTTTAAAGTAATAAAATGGCGGCAGGCGAGTAAAAGTACTTTGGTGCCGCCCGTCGCAAGGAGGGAAGTAATGTTAATTTTATTTTCACGATTTAGGAATAATAGCATATTGTATTCGGAACAAATGTACATTTCTTACAAAAAGTCAAACATACTTCTAATAAAACAATATTCATACCATATCTACTAAGTATATTATACTTTTTTTGATTAAACATTTTCGTGCAGAATAAACGGACAAGCTACAAAAATCACATTTGTTCCAAATAAAACAGATTGTTTTATTATTATTAATTTTTTAATAATTGTTTTTAAAAAAGTGAAATTTGAAGTTAAACAAATGAAAGACATCAAATCAAGTTCTTTTGACTTCAAAAAAATTATCCTCAAAGTAACTCATAATATAAAATTACAGAAAGTTTTGATGTTATTACAATTTGGAAATAATTTTCAATAAAAAATTATCTTTTTTTTGTTTAGAATAAGAAAATAATAAGCGTACGAAAAAGTAGACTATGATTATAACTACAAAAATCCGTTAAAAACGTTTTCAGGTAAATCCATTCAAATCGGACGAGTATTCTACTTTTAACTTACTTTTTTTTGTCTAATTGCACTTCTCTGTTATAATATTGTCTATTAATGTGAAATTAAGCATTTCTCAACTATAATTTTATTATTATCAATGTAAGGTCAGCTATATTAATTTATAAAATATTTTTATTAATAATGAAATTTTCTAAAAATTTTAAATAAAAATTTTGCTTTGGTGATTTTTCGAGTATTTACACTTCTGAATGTGTCGCGCGCGGTATACAGTGTATCGGTCGGACTGGACCAAAACAAAAGTCAAAATACTTACTATTAACAAGTGTGTTTCAAAATAAATAAAAAAATTTCCCGCACTTCCATTTAGCCACTAAAGAACTGTTTATTGTAATCTAAGTGTTCACTATCACTAATTTCCAATACTACAAAATATTAAAATTATTATTAATCGACTTGAAGTTAGAAATTTTACGGATATTGCGACTAGATGCAAGGCAAATGGTTTTGTAAAATTATATTGTGGCAATTTATCGCTCAAAAAGTCAAATGTAGGACGAAGAAAGTGGGAGTAATGAATAACAAGTTCCGTTTTTACATCTTCGGGAAGAAATGGTACCGTTTACAGTTTTACTAACTCGTTTGCTCGAAAGAAACTTTCTCATGGCTTGGCAAGTTTACATCCGACGTAATTTCTCTATACATTAAATTTTTCAATTAAATGTAAAATAAAATTCTTCATCCTCGATTGATTTTCTCAAAAAGAAAAAAATTGGATCAAACATAGATACTGAATAAAAGTATCGGGGTTGGTCGGTCGTTTCTACATTCAGCGCTGGCAGGAAGAAATGAAAAATGAAATAAACAACCGAAAAAGGGAAAAATCCGGAATTTAAAAAATGATAATCCCAAAGATGAAAGTTTGCAATTACCCAATATGGTAATGAAAGTTCTCTCATAAAATCTTTAATCAATAAAATTACTATTATTTGTATGGAAGAAATGAAAACAAGAAGTTAAATTGCTGAAAGTGACTTTTATTTGTAGAAATTTTCTTTGAAAAATATTTTTGCTCCATTATTGTGTCATTAATTTGCTCAATTAAAATTGTAGCTTAATCAGCAAATTGTATCGAGCTTTCGTAACAAACAATTTCTCAACGTTTAGATACAAATAAGTTCATTAATATAATTAAATTAATAATCTACTTTACTGTAAAAACAAATTGCGAGCAGAGTCAATATATTTATGTACACAGGCTTTTTATTTCCCGTTCGTTTGTTTTAGAAAAAATTATTTTATTATTTGACCTTCTTTAATGTTATAATGTGGCCGCGAACTTCTGATGATGAGAAATTGTTATGTGTATGTAGGTAGGTTGGTACTTAAGGTAAACATCACTTACAATGCTGCCCTACTAAACGACAACTGTTACACCGCCAGAATTAAGGTGCCGGAGAAATCTTCCATGGTAAAATTTTAGATTTTTTTTCTCAAGAATTTATTAATCGGATTGGTTTTTATGGCCACTTACTCGAACAATACGTCAAGGTATTATAGGCAAATTAACGACTATTCCGTTATCCCATCTTTGTAAACGCGCAAATTTTATTGGCAAAAAATTGTAATTGTGATTATTCAACTGACTTTCATTAATTTACAACTTCAGTAATAGCTTACCTTATGACTATGAGATAATGCAGAAAACGTTACTGCTATCATAACCTATTACTATGCATTGCATTAACTTTTTTTTATCTGGTCACCCAATTAAACCTGCAACCGACATCCTTTCGAATTTTCATTTGCTCACAAATTTTACACGGGTCATTTTTTATAATAATACCTGTGGCCAGCAGGTAGACATTTCGTAAGCAAAAAGCACGGAGGTCGGAATTTTCATGATTTGTCTCATTGTACCCCATGTACACGTGGTACTATTTAATTTGAAACAGTACCAAATTACTTTAGCGATGAGAATCACAATACTAAAGTAATTATGCCTTTCAATTTAACAGCACCACCTGTTAATATTCATTGGACTACATGATATTGATATTGTATAAGTATAAAATTTGGCAAAATTCAATATAGCCCACTTACTTACTCAGTCGAAGCTATAAAAATTCAATAAAATATTGAACCAAAGGGAAAAAGTCAGAATTACGATTGAAGAGGATGAAAAACTGCCTTTACACCACCTCCATTACAATTAAGCATATCCAGCTTAAAAACTGTAATATTCGGAGAATAAATCAGACTTTCCAGGTAAGCTTTTGGTTTACTTCTCACGTAATTACAATTGGCTAAACTTTCTTTGTGTTTCATAATTGTTCATCAACTCAATTTTTATCAAGCTAGTTTTCACTACAAAATCGGTAACATAATATCGACACTTTCACATTTTATTCATAAAAACAAATACTATTAAGTTAATGATGAAGTAAAAGCAAAAAAAATCTTTTTAATCTATATGATTATTATCTATAATGGGCAATGGAGCCGCTGGTAATCACAATTATTATTTGTTAGATATACTAACTGTAATGTATAAATTACAAATTAGAAATATATACAAACTTTTTTTTTTTCAAAAAAAAAATTAAATAAAAAACAAGAACTACTTTAGTTCCGCGTATCGCCAGCTGCAGTAAAGTATTTTAGTGCCTAGACAGTAAAATTAAGATAATATGCATTAACGGCAGTAAAAATTTCAATTTCTCGACTAAATTCTCGAGGGTTCATCTTTGTCAAGATGTCGACCTTATGGCTGTTTAAAGCAGTCGGACTAGTTGTTCATCCTATTTATACAAAGTGATTGTATACTGGATAGAAAGTTGTTTTAATTTTATCCACAGCATTTACGAAAAAGATCACATCTAGGCGTAATTGCTTTTTGCATTTCTTCTTTTCCACTGAAACCAAGAAATTTATAGTATTTGTGTTAATTGGCGATAATTTCCGGTGAGTTGTATTACCGGTTACCTAATTGCATATTTCAGTTTTTTAATTTTTGAAAAGTATGCTTTGGCCTTTGGCGTACATGCTTTTCCTAGTTCATTACCTCAATCAGTACAGTTCATGATCTAGTAACAGAAATATATTACTACCTGGTCAAGCTTTTCCGCGTCTACTTTATTTTGAAAAAAAATTCTTTATAAAATTATCTCTAGGTTTGCTATTGGTTTAACAACATACTTTTCTAATTTAAATTTTAAAAAATGGGTTCCAAAGGTAATACAAAGCCTAGAATCAGAAAGTAAGTCCCCCTCCCCTTCCGATTCTCATTACATAAAACTCATAACAACAATAGATAGTTGTACTAATAGATTAACAGTTTAGATTTATTAAATAATTTTAATTTGATGCAAATATGCTTTGTTATTTTAACAAGTTTAACAAGTTTAAAATTCGTACCGGCGAGAAACCATTAAACAAACTGTAATTTTACCCAGGGGAAGTAGAACTTAATATGTTATATACTTTTTTTATTTAAGTTTTACATGCACCAACATTAAAGTTATTAGTTCAATTTCCATAAATATTATAAGTAATGTTTTATATATTGAAAATCTTCTAAATTTCCAATATATATATTTCCAATAATATATTGCAATAAATTGCAATAAAAATAAAAATCCAATCCTAAAATTTTTAATAAATGTGATACTTTGTATCGAACTCATTCTTATTTCTACTATTTCAATATTGCATTAAATATTAATTTTAAATTAAATAAATAAATTCTTTTACAAAACCTATTATATTTCACTCTAATTATTTGTAAACTTGATTGATTTTACCAATTAATTATTTTCCAAATCCAAAAAATCTTCTTACAGTTCTAACAAAATTATTTATCAAATCTATATAAATCTTTTATCAAAATTCTCTTTGCACTGAGCATTTAGATCATGAAATTACAAAACCAAATCTACAAATTTCAGATTAAAATCAGATCAATAATATGTATAAAAAACCATTTCGGTCTTCAATAACGCTCCTCTGATTGGTTTATTTTGAAAAATCAACAGAAATAAATTAAAAGTTCATGATCGATCAGTGCGGTCTTCACAACGCACAATCTGAGCAACCAAACTTTTATATTAAATGATTAATTTTTATTTTCTAAATTTAATATTTTAATAGTGGAAGTAATAGTTCTTTTGCCAAGAAGATGGTTGTCTAAGCCATTGAACAAAATTTCTGTCTGTTTTGAGAAATTTATATTTTTGGAAGAAATTTCAGAGTTTGCCGGGCAGAAAGATTTAAGTATTTAAGAATTACTTGAAAAATATTTTTTATAATCTACATAAGTAAAGCACCCAAGGTTGGTTTGCTTAAGTTATAAACTTAAAAAAAGGGTTACAGGAGAGCGACGAGGCCTGGACAATCTGGTTTTACTTATTATATTGAACTGTATTTCTCCAGCATTCAAAATTTTCCAAATGAATTTCTAGAAAAACTACCATTCTTAAATAGTTCTTTATTAAAAGTTTAATTTTGTTTTAATAAAATTTGTAAATAAAAGAATTTAATTTGTTTGATACGGATATCCAGGTGGCTTCTTAAAGATTTTGTCTTTCCTTTAACAATTCCAATTTAAATATTTTACAAAATCTCACATCATAAACCAATTAGTTTCTCATTTTAATTTTAAATCTCTTATCCAATTACTTTAAATTATCTTCTCTATCTTCCAATTAACATCTGCTTTAATCTCCAATTATTATATTTTCAATTAAACACTTTTTATTAATTTAATTTACTCAGCGTTATAAATTTTCAATTAACAAAATTAAGTCACAAATACACTAGATTTTTAAAAGATTTCCCTGAATTTCTTTTTGGATTGCCTTAAGATTTCGTTTCTAACGAGTTAAAAAAGCAAATAAAATGCTCATCAGAAGTGTTCCTAACATTTTCTAATTTTCTAAGATTTCTTAAAAATTTTTTACATTTTTTTGAATTTCCTATCTCCTAAGGGGTCGTCCTTTAATCACGTGAGGTTTTTTATGCCATTTTTTTTTACCCTCCCTCCCCTTTGGTGATACGTCGCGAGGTTTTAGACTACCTCTACCCCCCCTTCCCAACATCACGTGTATTTTTTTTGAAATTATTTTACAAGTACAGACGGCGAGACAGAAGGCCGCGGGCAACGGGGCGACGAGTGGCGTCACAAAGTCCAGTGCCGGAAGCCAGCTGAAAGCTAAATATTGTTGTTATGTTGCTTTTTAGGCATAAATTTGCTCGCTCGGGATTTCACGTGGCTGTAAGAAAATATACACGTGATTGTCACAACATCCCCCCCCCATCGTGATCAATCGTGATATTGTTCTAACCCCCCCCCCCCCTGTTAGAACCTCACGTGATTAAAGGACAACCCCTAAGGTATCTTCAGATTTCCTAGATATTTTTAGATTTTCATTCACATATGTACGCCAGATTTTCCCAACAATTCCCCTCTCGACATAAAAGACCCAGTTTTATTCGCTGCCTGGCGCCAAGTCAACCAACTCGCGGGAATTACAAACATTTACAATAATAAATAAAAATAAAATGTTTTCGAAGCGGAATAAAATATAACAATTTGCATAAAGCACTTTTCTATACAAATAATCTTTCATTAATTGCCGAAAATCGAGAAAAGAAACTTGTCAGGATCCTAGAGTAGCTCTCCTCGTAAGGATGATCTAACATGGGAAAGTGATGAAATTTTCAAAAAAAGATTCAAAGTGACATTCGAATGAATAAACGAGATTCTCGTTCACTCTGCTTCTGCAAAAGTTAGAACAAACTAGTAGATAGTAGAAGTGTTCTGTTAGTATTTTTATCAATTATTTACCAGCTTTGGGCTATTTTTAGAGCTACATAAATCTAATAAAAAGGGCGAACAGAAATCTGGTGTAAATTAAAAAAATATATTCTGAAAAATAAATTTTAAAAAACGGAAACTACAAAAAATATGCAAAATTTTACAAATTATAATAAAACAATGGTTATACAATACGATTCTAGATTTACATTAAGCTAACGCCACCACGCAGAAAAATATTAAGTTACTCTAATACGTATAGATGGTATAGAAAGTTTTTTTTATAAGTCAAATGATTGCATTCTTTTGATGTTCTATTTTGTGAATTGTTATTTCGCTACGGTTTTACGATAAAATAATTCAGAATTAAACTCAAAACGTAATAGAGCCTCCATGTTGTTGGCATTTGGTAGCATCTACTGACTATATAATATTACTAGATAATATTAAACATTTAATTTCGTTTCCCGCTACTGGGTGATTCCCCGTTTTTCTATATTTTTAAAGTAACGCAAAAAGTTGCTGCTAAACTTGATGTGCCAACGGGCAATTTAGATTCTTTTTAATAATTTAAAAATAAATAAGTTTCTGAAATTCTAATTTTCTTTAGCCGAAGGTTTTAATTTCCCTCACTTTTGCTCAAAATCAAAAGCTTTCCAGCATTTTCTGACGAAATTGATATAATTATTCCGTCTTCTGTAGGTATTCCCGAAGAGTGGGAATTTTATTATATTTACTGGAGAGTGTTCACCCCCAGACCCCCCGGTTTACACTCTTAACAGTTAACTTTCAAAGTAGCGCAAAAGTTGCTGCTAAACTCTGATCAGTAAGGCTTTTAAATAAATGTTTTTCCAAGCTTTAACATTCTCTAACCAAAAGTTTAAATTTCTCTCACTTTTGCTTAAAAATTCAAATTTCCCGGTTTTTCCTGGCAAAATTTGTTAAATTATAAATTCCTTATTTTCTTCAAGTATTCTAAAAGAGTTGAAATCCAGCGGTAAGTGCTGGAGGGTGTTCCACATCCCCAGACCCCCCGGTTTGCAATTTAGATTTTATATTTTTGTAAATTAAATTATAAATTAAATTAATTATAAATAAATTAAAAGTAACCCGGGGGGTCTGGGGGGTGTGGAACACCCTCCAGTATATATCGCTGGATATGTTCAACGCCGAACCCCCGGTTTACATTTTTGACTATAATTTTGATATTTATTTTTCAAAGTAACGCAAAAGTTGCTGCTAAACTCTGAGCAATGAGGCACTTAAATAATTGTTTTTTTAAGCTAAGGTTTAAACTTCCCTCACTTTTGCTTAAAAATTCAAATTTCCCGGTTTTTCGTGGCAAAATTTGTAAAATTATAAATTCCCTATCTTCTCCAAATTCTGCAATATGTACTGTACACCCCTCAGACCCCCCGGTTTACAATTTTGACTTTATATTTTTATATTATTTTTATAATTATTATAGATTAAAATATTAATTATAATTTATTATAAATAAAATAAAAGTAAACCGGGGGGTCGGGGGGTGTGGAACACTCTCCAGTACATATTGTAGAATGTGTTCACTCCCAGAACCCCCGGTTTACATTTTTGACAGTTAATTTTCAAAGTAACGCAAAAGTTGCTGCTAAACTCCGAGCAGTAAGGCTCTTAAATAAATCTTATATTAAAATCTATCTTCTTCAAGTATTCTAAATGAGTGAAAATCCAGCGGTAAGTGCTGGAGGGTGTTCCACACTCCCTATACCCCCCGATTTACAATTTTGATTTTATGTTTTTATAATTATTATAAATTTAATTAATTATAAATTATTATAAACAAATTAAAAGTAAACCGGGGGGTCTGGGGGGTGTGGAACACCCTCCAGTGCATATCGCAGGATATCCACTCATTTAAAATATTAGACAAATATTATTAGTCCTAATCTTAGATTAATATATTTTTTGATTGGTAACAAAATCGACCAATCCGATTGTTTTTTTTTTCACCAAAAAATGACACGCTGTAGCAGGAGCAGCAACAGCGTTCTGGGATTTTATATATTAGGATTATTTAAAACTTATAAGTTAAAATACCTCCAAGATGTTGCCAACATCTTATGAGAGATAAACGGTCGAATTAGCCAGGTGTACCCGTCGGGGGTCAAACCAACGATTCCGACTTAGCAATATTCCATTCTAACGGCTACCCCGTAGGTCGTAACCGCGAACAATTTTAATTATAATAAAGAAATTTAATTATAAATATTAAATTTGCAATGAAATATTAAAATATTTAAAGTATACTAGGGGGCCTGCGAAGATAAGAAATAAGCGCCAGGTCCTATTTTATTATGCTTCACTAAAATAATCTACCCAAAGTAAAAAATTTAAAATTCCATTCCAGTTATTCTATGATTTATATTAAAATATTTGCACTGCCTTTGGGCTCTTGAAGTGTCTAATTTCAGAACTGCTATGTGTATACGGTACTGATGACGACTATAATTATTACAATTTAAGGAAATGTAAATAAATACTTTAGAGAAACTTTAAAATTCAACCAAAAAAGGGAATGATCACCCAAATTTGGGAAGATTGCAATATTCAAATATTTTTGGAAACCAACTTCTAGATGAAGTAACCATTTTTTTGTATATTATATACCTATTTTAAAAAATGTTTAATTATGTGAAAAAAAATTTGTAATATTTACCATGAGAAAATGAATGTTTCTTAAAAGATAGAAAATCACTAGAACACTAAACAGCCTAACGAGTTCTGAACTACAGAAAAGAAAAAGAATTACTCGAGTATATTATATACTAAATACTAAATTTAAAAACGATTATTGTAAAAAGAAGTTATAAAATAAAATACTTCCTGCAAGTGCAAATTGGTAATTTCATATATTATTTACTCATACATTGTTGCAAATATGGGAAAATGTAACAGAACATAAAAAATTAATAATGTACATATAAATAAATTAAAAAATGCATTACCAAGTCGGAAAAACATGAAAATAACTATCAGATTTCAGTTCCGATATGAATAAATTTCATCCAGTAATTTTTTTGTTAGAAATTTTTGCTAAGACGTAACTTTCGCCGCTTGGTAATCATTAATGTACTCTAAATGAATAGAATAACTGGCTCAACTCCAATTATATTATTATCAATCACTTTCTTCCTTATGATATCTATTATAGAAATAATTTTACTTTCTAACGCAGTTTAAGCAAAAACAAAATAGAACTAAATTCTTTTATCAATCACCTGAAATCAATTAGAAGCTCAATTTACCGTCTGTTTACACGATCGTCTGAACAAAACGCGCGAAAAAGAGAATAAAATTGCATTGATGTATTGCAATGAATGAATTACCTTGTGAAACAGTAAAAAATCCATTACCCTCCAAAAAGCTATGAATGCCAATAATATTCCGAAGATTAAGTTTAAGTTCAAGAGAAAGTTCATGAGCCTGCAATTTTCTCTCCAACTTGACTTTCAACCAAATATTTCTTAAATAAATAAATTGTAAAAAAATTCTTACGTCAATCAACTCTTTCTAATCACCCTATATAATAAAATATAATTTACTTTTCGTGTAAAGGAAGTTATTCATACAACCTGGCTCCTTATCTAACATTTGAAATAATGAGTAGTGCTAAATGCATCTAATGACTTAATTCATACTTAACTGAGATTAATTAAAAAACCGAAGAGTAAATTAATAATTAATGATCGATCGTTGGCAAACTTTCTATTAATATAATTGCGTTATTTTTTTTTTAATGGATCGTGTCAATGTTTAGAGTAATATGCTTCGAGCATCAACGGCACCAGCTATGGAATGATCAAAATTGACTTTCTCTGACCCGGCCTTTGGTAACCTATATTTGGTTCAAGTAATTTGTTAAGTGTTACAAACAATGCTAAAATCACATTTGAGCTTTGCGATCAAATTAATTATGCAAATTTACGAACAACCGAGAAGAAGAAACAATTCTCGATAGAATGGAAATCTTTTTCCAATCTTTAATGATACCCTAAAGTAGGTTTTTCTGAAAATCGTTTAAAGTTCAAAGGTCGTAGCAATTAGTAACGGTAAATTTCTTGCATGCATACTCGAAAACTTTTTTGTAACAGTAAACTTAATTGAAGAATAGAAAAATATTTGCAATAGAAATTCAATTATGTATTGTAATATCGAAGAATCAAAATGGAATAGAAAGATGAGTAACAAAATAAACAAAAATTATATTATGTAGGATGTAGGTGATATAAGTAACACAGTAATAAATTAGACAAAACAAAATGAGAAAATTAAAAGTAAAAAAAAATATAAAATATAAAAATAAAAATAAAATTTTTAAAATATTAAATTAATTTGAAACTAATATATGACAATAATAATTGATGTGATTAATTAATAACTGCCTGTACCTTATACTTTATAAGCAAACATTTTATGTTGGATAGTTAAACAGGAAGAATTGACTGATGATGATTATTATAAATTATTTATGTATATGAGTACTGCAACAAAATAGGTATAATATAATAAATTATCATAAATATCTATGATGCATTAAGTATTATACCGATCATATTCAATTGGTACAATTAACACGAGTCAAAGTTGAGTGCTGATTTTATTCACAAAAATATTAATGTAGGAAATTTAATGGTTGTATGTATTTACTGGTGATTATACCGGGTGCTGAATGAGTTAGCCGAACATAGGAAATTAACATGTAAGAACATATTTATGCAAATTCCTGCTTCCCTAATTATTTTAGAGAAAAAATTAAAGACACAAAAATAATACAGAAATATAAGCTACGATAAGATAAGATAAGACCATTAGATTTCATCTAGCTTTTACTTAAAAGGTCAAAAAATGCTTTTGAAATTATTAAAAATTTTATTTATCGCACTGGCCATGTAAGTTTCCATGGTAATTATTTTTGAAAATAGAAACAAAAAATTGAATTTATTTCATGGCCAGTCTGATAAATGAAAATTTTAATAATTTCAAAAGCATTTTTTGACTTTTTAAGTAAAAGTTAGGTGAAATCTGATGCTTTTATCATTCGTAGTTTATATTTCTGCATTATTTTTGTGTATTTCATTTTTTCTCTAAAATAATTAGGGAAGCAGGAATTTGCATAAATAAATTTTTTACATGTTAATTTCCTATGTTCGGCTAACTCATTCAGCACCTACATTTACTGATAAAATGTTTCTTCTTCAGGTGTCCTGACTATTTTGACCTTCTTCGCTGCTCGGAAGAACTCCGTAGTCGTCATGGAGTACTATGTTCGTAGGTTTTTCAATCAGGATATTCTTCTTCTGCCTTCTTCTATTTTGACTTGTAAAATGCAGTGTAGCTGTTAATATCTACTTCCTTTTCGCATTTCCTACTCTTTACTATGTTGATAATTTCCAGATCTTTCTCCAATCTGCTGAGTATCTCTCGGTTCGTCACATGCTCCACCCACGAAACCCTCAAGGTTCTTCGCTATAGCCACATCTCCAGGAAATCCAAGAAAAGGAGGTCTCCACTCTATAGAGAAATGCAGGAAAAACGTAGCATCTCAACGTTCTGTTCCTTGCTAACAAGAAACATAGAAATTTTTTATTATTCTTCACACTTCCTAGCATTTGGATTTTGCTTCAGCCACTCGTATGGTATATTGCCGCTGTTATTCAGTCTGTTAAATACTATTCTTGTTAGCTTTCTCATTCCATTTTCGTCAATTAAATTAAAAAACTCTGTCTGAACTTGATCCGGTCCTGGGGACCGTCCGTCTTTCATTTGTTTAACTCTCGCCTCCACTTTCTCTATTATGATAGTAGGTCCTGATCGAAGGGTAAATCACCGGGGAGATTTGGTTTTTACATGGGGCAAGAAATGTGTGGGGAAATGTGGAGAGATGTGAGGGAAATGTAGGCCACTCGTCTAGAAGAGCAATTAATTGTATTCTGACTAATTCAATCGTGGTAAAAGCGATGAATTATAAAATTTTCGTTGTTGTTGTATAATAATTTATTGTTTTAATGATGAAGGAATCAAATTTTTGTACATTAGATTTCCATGATTTTCTCTTAGATTGCCTTACGATTTCCTTTCAAAAAAGCTGAAAAGGCAAAAGAAAATGTCGTTTATAGTATTCCTAAGATTACTTAATTTTCTAAGATTTCTTTAGATTTTCTGAAATTTTCTATGATTTTTACACTTTTTCCCGGATTCCCTGTTTCCTAAAATTTATTTGAATTTTCTAAGATTTTCTAAAATTTCCTAACATTTCCCTTTATTTGACAATCAGATTTTCCAGCGATTTTCCTCTTTAATAAAAATTACCTAATGATCATCGGTGCAGACCGTATATTACGTCCCGTAACCAAACTCAGTGCAATCGTGAGATCCACATTCCAGATCATAGGACTCCTGAGACATCAATCGCGCAACTAAACATGTCAAACACTTAAAAATTAACCTTTACGTGGTAATTAACTTTTATGTGGTAATTAACTTTTACGTGGCAATTAACTTTTACATAAAATTAGTATATTAAACAACAAAGGTATAAAGTTTCAGTTTACTTCACTATGGGGAAATAATAAGTAATTATTACTGCTATAAAGTAACTTTTAAAGTTTTTTTTTAAAGTTGTTACAGAAAATTCACATAAACCTTATGTAATGTAAAACCGGGGGGTCTGGGGGGTATGGAATACCCCCCAGTGCATAAGTTATTCTGTTAAAAAAATTAGAAAAATTATTATGGTCGGCATGTTAGTTTAAACATAATATTAACAAAACAAAGTTTAAATTTTGTTTAGCCTAATCAAGGCCTAATCTCGGATTTAAACTGACATTGAAAAATTATTAATCAAGCGATCGTGAGTTGCTTGAACATCTTGGTTTGGGTACCGCCACAACCGCCACTGATCTTCAGCTCTATCAGTTGTTTTTATATTCTCGGATACAGAGCAATTTATTAACTTGTCGTTGTATATCAGCCTCTTTCTCTGTCACACACTCGTTCTCGGTACTCAGGTTAAATATAGAAGTATATGGAATATTTTCCAAATGACAGTTATTGTTATTAGAGATTCCACGGTTGCTCATACCGGATTCGAGAATTGAGTGGGGTTGTGTGAAGCATTAGTATATAAATTTTGCTGCATAGTATTTTCATTTATCAAGAATTAAACCCGGTATCTTCGTCTTGGTAGTTTAGCGCTTTATCATCAGACTAACCGCACACTTGAGCGTGGTGATCGGACGTTTCGCTACTGGACATTTCGTTTCCGGACTAGGGCTGGGAATTTTTATCGATTAATCGATAATTATCGATATTTATCGATTAATAGATGAACGGTATTTTATTTTTGAAATATCGATTAATCGATATTTCGATAAGTATCGATGTTTCGATAATTATCGATGTTTTGATAGTTATAGATATTCCGATAGTTATCGATATTCCGATAGTTATGAATATTTCGATAGTTATCGATATCTCGATAATTTCGATATTTCAAATTTAGGTTATTCTCTTTGGTTTTTTGGAATTCTCATTGGTCAATTTTGGGTTCGACCGGTTTCTTTATTCGAGGAAAAAAGTGGTACTTAATAAAGACACTTTCTCTGTTTGTAGTACTATGTACTAGGGCTGGGAATTTTTATCGATTAATCGATAAATATCGAT
Organism: Cantharis nigra; assembly: GCA_958510845.1. NCBI lineage: Eukaryota > Metazoa > Arthropoda > Insecta > Coleoptera > Cantharidae > Cantharis > Cantharis nigra. The sequence continues at coordinate 41,501,834 of OY294030.1, read as the reverse complement.
AGTTATCGATTAATCAAAGAACGATATTTTATTTTTCGATAATTATCGACATTCGATTAATCGAAATTATCGATAGTTTTTCAATAATTGTCGAAATTTGATATCAATTTTTGAATATCGCCCAGCCCTATTCCGGACATCTCGCTACCACTTCTGAATTCTTACTAATATTGCACCTTCGATTCTGAAGTATTTAAGTAATTTATATGATTTTTCCATTCTTTGTTTTCATGCAATTAGTATTTCTTAAATAATTTTCCGTTTGTCGCTGGGAAAATCTGGTGTACAAGTAAAGGGAAATCTAATAATATCCAAGGATATCCAAAGAAATTTTAGGAAATCTTAGAATATGTTTAAGAAAATTTAAAAAATCGTAAACTAAAGTTTACAATATTTATGAAAATTTCATAGTTTCATTGTAAAAACTTCATAATATCTATGAATTTGTTCGTTATACTAATGAATTTGTTCATTGTATTAATGAATTTGTTCATTGAATTTATACAAGTTTCATAAAAGTTTATTGGTTGAAAAAATCTTTCAGTGTAAGATAATCTAAAGAAATTCAAGGATCTCTAAGATATCCAAGAAGATCTTGGTAAGTTAAGAAATCTTTAGGTCCCCCAAAAGAAAATCCGAAGAAATCTTTCAAAAATTTCGTGGAAGGATATTAATTTATTGTTCAAAAATTTGCCTTGTGACACATCCCTCACAATCCAAAATAATTACTTCAGTTTTTATAAATTTTGACTTGAGTTTTTCAATTCTTTCATTGGTTTTCACGTTTGTTTGTTTAAAAATTATTAAAATTTATATAATTAGAATAGCTTGTATTGGTCGCGGAAGAACTAGCATCCAAAATGTCTCAAAAATATTTCATATAGAAGAAAAATGTTTAGAATTTGATAGGTGACATTGAAATAAAGGTAATAAACTACGAACAAATTTTTATAGATGTTTTATATACAAATACGCAGTTGTATGAAGAGGTCTGTGGTTGGCACCATGCTGTTGTCGGTACGTACACCGAATGTAGTACAATAGTTGCAGCTGGATTTTTTTACAGGGCAGAGCATGCCACAGTTGTATTCAAGGTGTGCAACTGTTAAGATATTAATAAATAAATTTAATTTTAAATTAAATTTTATTAACTATAGCAAGATTTGATTTAAAAACAAATTTTTGCAAATTCAGATCAGCGCTTTTCGACTCGGGAATGTTTTTGCCAAGTGCATTCAAGTCAAGAAATCCATTCAAATCAACTTTTGTCATTTTCTTAAATTTTATGTTTAATTTAGATATATTTTTGGACATATCAGCTTTGGTAGTAATAAAACAATTCGGAAGTTATGCCAAAAACACTTGTATAATGACGTCAATCAATGGGTCGTCAAAAAACAGTCGCTTTACGCAGTGCTCTTTTTGTCATAGAACGCATTGGAACGGCGTTCCACCACCTTTTTCGATTTTCAAATTCAATACAATTATGAATATTAATATAAGACTAGCTGGAAAGCCCGTCCGTGGACGGGCAGCTAGACGGTGGATCTATTTTAAGCGGTATAATATTTAAACATTTAATTTCGTTTCCCGCTACTGGGGGATTCCCCGTTTTTCTATATTTTCAATGTAACGCAAAATATTTAAAAGGCAATTCAAAATTTTTTCATAATATAAAAATTAATAAGTTTCTCAAATTCTAATTTTCTTTAGCTGACCCGACCGTTTTAATTTCCCTCACTTTTGCTCAAAAACAAAAACTTTTCCAGTTCTTCCTGACGAAATTTGTATAATTCTTCAGTGTTCTGTAGGTATTCTAGAAAAGTGGGAATTTTATCATATGGTACTGGAGGGTGTTCGCCCCCAGACCCTCCGGTTTACAATTTTGACTATAATTTTGACAGTTAACTTTCAAAGTAACGCAAAAGTTGCTGCACTTTTGCTTAAAAATTCAAATTTCCCGGTTTCTCCAAGTATTCTAAGAGTGAAAATCCTGCGATATGTACTGGAGGGTGTTCCACACCCCCCAGACCCCCCGGTTTAACATCTTGGCTTTATGTTTTTAGTATATTTTTATAATTAACTTTCAAAGTAACACAGAAAGTCCTAATCTTAGTTAGTTTAATATATTTTTCGGTTGGTAAAATTGTAAACCGGGGGGTGTGGAACACCCTCCAGTACATGTCGCAAGATTTCCACTCTTTTAGAATACTTGGAGAAGATAGGGAATTTCTAATTTTTCAAATTGCGCCAAGCAAAATCGGAAAATTTAAATTTTTAAGCAAAAGTGATGGAAATCAGAGCTTTTTTTCTACCAAAAAATGACACGCTGTAGCAGGAGCAGCAGCGCGTGCTGGGATTTTATATATTATAAGGATTGCAAATATAAAATTTTTTTATTAGCGTTCCACCACCTCTTTTTTTACAAAAAGAACACTGGCTTTACGTAATTGGAGCTTATTTATTCGAATTTTTGAATGATCGACGATTACCATAATTTTAGTTGGAAAATTTTTAAATCGCGAGCGCATTTTGGGAGCTAACTCCGGTCCCAGACTTAAGCCAAGGAGAGTGAGAAAATTAGTTTCTTTGGTGAAATTTTGGCTTGCTGAGATATTTTTCAAAATGCCAGAAACTTTATATTTAAATACATTTTTTATATTAAATTCTCTAATATATATAAAAGAGCTTGTTTGTATGTTTGCTCGCTATACACTCCTAGACCCTTCGACCGATTTTAACCAAATTTGGAACACATACTCAGTAGGACTTGGAAAATGTTTTAGTGCAAGAAAATGTTAAAAAAGTTAAGAGGAAAGTGAGATCTCACAAAATTAGCTGACGCGCATAAACGGATTAACTGACGGATTAAGCTACTTAAGCTCTTAAGTATAATATTTGGGTTTTCAAACCGGGCGAAGCGAATCGAAAATCGCTGATCGCGCAAAAAAAAGTATTTTGGGCTTCACAAACAAACCGGCAACGGAAAGCAAGACTGGAAACATTAGAGTACACACACTAAGGCAAAGTATTATATTTTCAATGAGACCTCGTGCGAAGCCGGGTATCCAGCTAGTAAATAATAAAATGCAGATATCTGAAAGGAATTTTCTCTACGTTGATAATAGGCATATAAAAATTATTATTAGCAATAACTTAATACTTATTATAAGTGGATAATCAATGTTTACTGCATTTTAAAATTACATATTTTTTACATTTTACAACAGCTAGTCGAAAAGATCAAATTAACAAAGGAACATTTTGATCTAGAGAAAAACTTCATTTATCGGTTAAATGTGCACTTCCATATTAAAAGTATATGAAAATTATGTACCTAATGCAATTACTTATAAAACTTAGTCTAGAAGCAAAATCTCAAAAATCAGAACCAAAATAAAAATCAAAAATTTGCAAAGATTGCTATAGTCTTACCTGACTCGAACTTCTCTTAGGCATTGTCAACTTTTACGTATTTTTTCCTATTGGACATTTTACATTTCGAGAAATCAAAGAACATTTAAATGTTAAACTAGTACACATAGCTTTGGTAAAATAAAACTCATTGGTAAATCCAAAAAAGTATTTTAAAAAAATAATAATTTATTAACTGATTAATTTTTTGTACAAATTAAATCGTTAAAAATAAATTATACATGTATTCTGTTATATTCGGAGGTTATTAAACAAAGAAATAATTCATAAAATCTAATTCTACCATAAACTTAACCTAAAGTACCACGCCACTCCCGAACATCGCACCCTTCGTTCCTGAAACACAGAAGCCAACTATTCCCAGCCTGCGAACCTGAAAATCAATATAATAACTTTGCATGATTTTATATCAGAACCTTAGTCGGAATTTTTATTACGTGCACAATGGAAACTTTAATAAATAACACAAATCGATGAGTAATTAAATCATTTTACGAATAAACCCAATTTTCAAAATCGATTACGAAAATTTAGTTTATCGAATTTTTTCAATCAAACAAGTGCTCAAGTATCTGGAGCACTCAATAATGCATAGTAATTATATTCTTGTACATACGAAATGAAGCACGCAAACTAAGAAAACTCACAAATAATAACACTTATGTTAATAATTCATAAAAAACCTTTAAATGTTTCTAATTTGAATTTAGCCCAGAGCAAATTTCCTTTTTAAATCAATCGTCAAAGAAATCTATATAATTAATTCGGTGGGACAGATATGATTTTTTTTACTATTTAATATTGGCGAATACTGCTCGAGGCTGCCTAATCTAAGATTACGCGTCAGCTAGCTTAAAGATCCAACGTAACAGTCCCGAGAGCCCTTGTATTTTTTAAATTAATCACAAATCATTAATTTGATGAAACAGATTTTATATTTTTTTATTATTTAAAATTAAATACTACTCGAGGCTGCCTAATCGAAGACGTTAGCTAGCTTAAAGATCTAACGCAACGGTCCCGAGAGCTGTTTGATTGTTAATTGCTTCCGTAATAGCTTCTAAAAATATTAAAATTTCAAAACGGTTAAAAAAGCTGGCGTTGATTCCGACAATTAATGATTAAATTTATTATAGTAAATTATGACAGTTTAAATTATCCAATTTTTAAATCAATAATTACGGTGTTGTGAAAAAAATTGTTCCCGAATGGATAACGAAATATTCTACGATTCTTTAGAAGAAAGCTTTTCGAGCACTTCCAGCACATCTGTAGTCATTGTAATAAAACCAAATTTTTCAGCGTATGCAAATCATATACCACAAGAAACAGACGACGACGTTCGAATAAATTTAGAAGAAATTGTAAATTCGGCGGAGGAGAATTCGACTGCAAGTGGAGCTTCGTATTTCGAAAATTTCGTTGAAAATGAATTCGAATCAGAAATTGAATCTATAAGCCAATATGAAATTTGTAGTGACAATACAAATGAAAATTTAACTAAGTTTAGGGCCAGATGGGACAAAGTAACGGAACCCGTCTCTTCCATGAGTAGATGGAACAAAGTAAATGATATTTCTTCCATTGTTCCGTTATACGGTGGAGATAAAAACAGATCGGAGATTGAACTCTCTATGAAATCTTCGTCTACGCCAGCTTTGAACCGTCAAAAGTTAAAGATCGGCAATAAACCATCGACCGTGTTAAGCAATATCAATAGCAATTGCAGCAGCAATAAGTACAAGCAAAGAAGTAAATTCACCAAAAGTAATTATCACACATCGGGCAGTTGTATAAGCATCGATTCCCTGCCAAAAGCAAATCCGAATAAATCATACTTAAAAATATTTCATTCTCGCATTGGATATCCAACAGAGAATAACAAGAAACTCATCGACGACACCGCCAGATCCATTTTTGGGGATTCCACCAGAAGTTACATCGAAGAAGAATCCACAGAAGAATTTGCAGACGCAGAAGCAGGTTATGCTTCGGATACTACCAGGTATGCTAAAAAGAGTATAGTTTCGTTTTACCCATTTAATTTTTTAGTTTTTATTTACAATATATCGAAAATTGTGAGAACAAAATGCAAAACTCAACTGAACACTTACAAAATACGCCAGAATCTTTTGAAAGTAGCATTCCCCCTTCCAACATTGAGAGTGTGTCTGAATTGTTTCTAAAAAATAATGTGAAGGCTTCCCAAAAGAAGACACGAATTCCTAAACGACCCAACTATACGCCTGTACCATTTTTAGGAAACTTGGGACCGGATCCCCAGTCTATTCAAGAAAAGGTAATTGTCAGCTCAAACTTACTATTTGTTGTTGCTGTTCCGCCACTGGCCTGTCATCTTATCAGATTTTAATTTGACATATAATTTTTTTACCTCTGATTGGTCAAATAGTCTATTATATATTTTTTAGTTAGAAAGAAGAAAAAGGCAAATAAATTACGGCCAAAAAGCAAGTAACAGAAATAGAATAAAAATGGTAGAATCGAAAGTCTTGAAAAATTTGAATAAAGAAATACTTAAATCAAATTATGTAACTAATGAAATGCAAAAGTTATAATATTTATTATTCCGAATTTTATAATAAAAACTTTGGCATGAAATATAATTTTTAAATTTTCTTCTGGTTATGTTTATCATTTGAGATTACAAAATAGCTAAGAAAAGAGCGGAAAATTGGAAATATGGAAAATTTTTCGCATTTCAAAGTTTGGTGTCAGTCCGCTCCTGCATACTTAATTTATTTTTAAATGTTATGCGGTCATCAAAAGTTCCAACTGTCATAATACCCAATTTTTATTTGTTCTTTTTCGAGGTTATATTGACTTGTTGATTTGATTGACGTATGCTCAATTTACTCTTTAAAATAATTCAACACGCACGTTTATAGTTAAATTTGTAGTTAATTACGTTGTGTTAATATGTGAGATATAATAATCCACAATTTTATAATTGCCAGATTTGTTGTTAAACTCGACCAAGTTGTCCTTTTACAATTCCGTTTTTCTTGAATTGATTCTTCCTTTGTGGTGGAAGTCAAGTATGTGATAAGCAACTACGTTATTTTTATATAGGCAACGTCCAATTAATGTCATAGACATGGCATCAGAAAATATAGACTACGATAAGCAATTCGAAGAGGATTTGGAACGTGCACAAGCACTGAGTTTAGAATCCTTAGCGTTGGAACAATTTAAAAATAAAAAACGATTACAGGAACTTAACATATCACATGATGGTTTTAAATCTACTAAGAGCACATCAGGTTTAAACAATCAGTTTGTGTGTGGGTGTAGTTACTAAAATATTGCGTTTTAGTTTCGAGAGCATCTTCGATGAACGAATCGGACTGTGGAGGAAGCAAAGCAGAGCGACATCAGATAAAATCACGCCCTCGACCTGGGACAGGCGCTAGTAGTCAACACAATTCAATAATAGCACCTCCACCCTCAACGCAACGACGATTTACTACAAGCATCTCTACGGATAATTCCACCCCCGATCTAATCTCATTTACAAATCCACCTGCAAATAACGAAGCTCTTGAATTTTGTCAACAAGTAAATAAGTGAGTTACTTGTTAGTACTATCGGCAGGAATATTTTTAATTCTTATTTAGTTCCAGGTCAGATGTGTCGAAAATTAATCTACCCATTAGCTCCACTATTCAAACTTTGCTATCGTCAAGCAACAGTCAAATTAGTCAACCAATTAGTCCTAACATTCAAAATTTATTAGCATCAAATAACAGTCAAATACAACACCGCCAGCCTCAAGTTCATGTAAATATTTTGGGAAATTTGTTTGCACTGCCTCAGACACCTCAAAGTAATCCGCAATGGCAATTTAGTAGCACATTCCCTAATAGTAGCGGTAACATTGCTGGCATTCCTAATATGTTACAAAATCTGCCAATAAGTTCGTCAAATATTGGATGGAATGTAGTTCAGCCTTCCCCAATGATTCCTAAACTTTCGACACCTCCTGCGATACCTCCACTTCCAATTAAAGCACCAGTTATTGAACAAGTAAGTACTAGTCAAGTTGATATTTTTAAAAATGTATTTTATATTCGAATTCAAAGAAATAATATTCCTGGTTATAGATGTATATACAGTAGAACCCCTCTATAACGAGAGCTCAAAGGACCAGCCTACTTACTCGTTATAAGCAGATTTTCGCTATAAACAGTCAGTTTAGCATGTAAACAAAAGTCAAGGGATTAAACTTTTACTCGTTATAGCCGATAAATCGTTATAGAGGGGTTCTACTGTATTATATATATATAAAACAATTATCTGGGCTTAGTGACAAATTGTGCCGCTTGAGGTTTTAATTAGGTACCTACCTGATAAAAGTAATAATTAAGTTAATTATTAAGAGCAGATATTGTTAGTTCATGGGTCAATTATATGATTAATTAATTTTTTCTTCTAAAATTTATTTCAAAAATTATTTGACGTTTGACTTAAATTATAATATCATGGGCGTCCATTAAGGAGGCAAAAGGGACAGCTACCCCCTGGTTCTTGGTCTAAGCTTTTTTTAATTACATAATCAATATTTTGCATAAAATATTTTTTATAATAAATTATTTAATACTAGCTGGAAAGCCCGTCCACGGACCGGCAGCTAGACGGGGAATCTTTTCTTTAACGTCATTCATTAAAAAATTCCTAACACTAACCTAAAATCGACCGGTGTATCGCTATTTTAACGATCTCGATAAAATCAACATTGTTTCTTAATATTGCCAATATTATCTTATTTAATTTCTTTGTTTTGTTCTCTTCTCATTTTGCTATCTTCTTATATCTTTGACGGGTGGTATCTTCACTAATTGCCGTTACTTCTTCTTACTTTTTCTTTTTCCAATTCTTCTACTCGTTTTACTTTTTATATTTCTCTTCATCGTTTCTCTTTTTCTTTCGGTGCCTTCTCATCAAAGGAGGTTGGCAATAATTATGGAAAACTCTTCTCTATTATGTTCTGCTATTCTTATCAGTCCCTCAACACTCAATCCCGTCCAATCTCTAATATTTCTTATCCATGAGATCTGCCTTCTTTCCGGTCCGCGCATTCACTCTAATTTAACCTTGATTATAGGTTGACGAAGCTCGTATTTTTTACTTCGAAGTATGTGGCCTAGATAAGCTGTTTTTCGTTGTTTTACCGTTAACAACAATTCTCGATCTTTCTGCATTCGTTGTAGAACCGTGTTAGATATTCTATCCGTCCAGGGGATATTCAACATTTGTCGAAATACCCACATTTCAAATGCCTCTAATGTTCTCATTATGTTCACCTTCAGCGTCCAAGCTTCGATACTATAAAACAAGACAGAGTAAACTTAACACTTTACCATTCGACATCGGAGTTCCAAGCTCAAGGCACGACTACAAGTTTCTCTTTTCATCAATTCTGTTATCATTTTCATTTTATATTTTTTACTGGCGATGTATCTTCACTAATTGCTGTTGCTTCCTCTTCCTCTTTGTTTCTCTTCTCATTAATCATGTCTGCTTCTTCAGGTTTTTCTTAACCAAAAATATGACATGCTGTAGCAGGAGCAACAGCTTTCGGGCTTTTTATATACAGTAGAACCCCTCTCTAACGAGAGCTCAAGGGACCAGCTTACTTACTCATTATAAGCAGATTTTTACTATAAATAGTCAGTTTAGCATGTAAGCTAAAGGTAAGGGACCAAACTTTTACTCGTTATAGCCAGTCCGATTTTTCATTATAACCGGGACTCGATCACTAAATTTTAATTGTTTTTTTTTATAACATAATTAATTATTTATTATTTTCTTTTTCAAATATTTTTAGTCCTAACTTTACCACAGATTTCTAACTACATGACAGAACATATTATTTACAATCCATAATTGCTTGAATTATTTGCATTAATTAATATTTGTTTATTAAATTGTGCCAATTGTTTTGTAATTGATGAATAATGAAGTGTCGAAATTATCTAATCTTTTAAGTGATTATGACATTCATCTACAATAATTATTATTAATTGACTGAGTTTATTGGAAATGATTTATATGTTATATATTGTTACTTTGATGATAATAATAATAATTAATAATGTTTACCTATTGTTTTATATTAATTTTCTAATTGTTGCTCATCCTTGAACCAAATTTAACTTTAAAGGTTTCTCTCCTGATGGTTAATTAATTCTTTTATTTTCTAAATGCACTTGCTCTTCCTGTTCCTTTAACTACAACAAAATCGACAACTAAAATGTTATACTCTTGTTTTTACAATTTTTGAATAATGTACACCTGCACATTTTAACATCAACATTGCCATGTGTCATCGGATTGTTTGTAAATTTTACTTTTTTGTCACAAGTAAGCGGTATTTTACTCTTATCTTATATTAAATCGCATTAAAACTTTTAGGCACCAATTTTACCACCTAGAAACAAACAAAAAACGCCTCCGCCATTAGTTTTACCGTCGTCCGCTTCTTCTGCCAAACCCAAAACTTCTAAAACGTCACGTCGGACACACGAAAAGAAATCAAGCTACAATCTGATAGACCTTGCACCATCAACTGGATATGAAGACAGAAACAGTGTTAGGGTCAGCATTCTTGAAGCATTTGATCCATTGCTGAGCGGTTCAAATAATGGATCTTCTTTGGATAGCATGAGAACTACTAGCCCAGATTGTGCAAGTAAGTGATCTCTAGTTTAGTTGAATTGAATTTATTTATTTTGGTTCATTTTAGGAGATGATACCGATTCAGTCTGTGGTAGCGTTTATGATGAATATGATCCATATGATTTCATCTACTCTGGTTCTGGAAATAACAGCATTTCGGATCCAATCTATGCAGCTGTGGTAAAATCGGAAAACACTCCAATTTCACCTCCCGCTACCCTACCCCGCAGGATACAGTTGTCTACCATGGAACGTAAAAAGAATAACGATGATATTTGGATAACAAAAAAGACGTTACTGTATGACAATATAACCCTAATTCAACACAGTAACAGTACCACAGACTCCGATTTAATAGCTTTCTACAAAATGGTTCAAAATTTAAGAAGTATGATTGTATTCAAATGGTAAACTTTATTTTAACTGTTTTTTATGTAGATCAATTTAAATATGACGATCCGGATACTAACATGGGCTTAGTGATGAGTCCGTTAATGCACCATAACTATCGTGAAGGCACCAGTATTAAAGTGTGCGTGTTTCCCCAATATGAAAATGCCGACTACACAAAGCCAGTTTCTTTTACATGTGATGGTGAGAAATTTCTGTCGGAACCTTGCTTGTTCTAATAATTTGGTTTTAGTCACTTCGAGTGTTGAGCACATAACCTTACACGTTACGTGCGAACTAGAAGCTCCATCAAAAGATGAGTATACTTTAAAGGTGTGGGGTTACAATGAATATTTAGCTCCAACTACTTTATTAGCTGATTATGAATTTGTTCATAATTGCATCAAGTTAGAAGAAGACGTACAATTAATTTTAGTGCCGGACAGGCTGGTGGATAGATCATTTGCAAGAACGGTAAACATGAAATGAAAATGTTTTTTTAATTTGTTTATATTATTTTTCTGTTAGCCGCAAGATGATAATCGAGATCGGGAAATCAAACTTGAAGACATAGTTCCTAACGAACCAATTTCTCCCCTTTCATATGATAATTTAAAAATTTTACTAGGTAAAGTAACATTTTACTTTTAATAAAACATTACAAGTTTTGATGTGCAGAAACGCTGGAGAAGGAGATGGAGAAGTTGGAACAAGCCGCCAGTCAAATTGAAAAAAGTGCTAATTCGAATTATATGCCTCAACTGCAACCATCTGGGGTGATACAGTCAATAAAAGTGGTTGTCAAGTTGTTGGGTACCCTCGAGACGGTGGATATTTGCGAAGCACTGGATGGACTTAAGGAAATTTGTCAGAAGTTTGTTGCTCCAACTTCTTTGGTAAGTGAAATATGTATGTTTTATAAATATTCAATCCAAAAACAATTGCAAATATTTAATTTTATGTTAAACAATTTATTGATGTTGATCTATGTCAAGGTACTTTAGTGTTGCGAAGCACATTTTGAAAACTGCTGTTTTATTAATATGGTTTTTCTGGACACACCCCGTATAAATTATGTTGCGACGTTTGCGACATAACCTAAAATGTTTTAAGTTTGTGTGTTTTTCTTCTAATTTGAAATACCAAAAAAGTAATTTTAATGGTAGCTTTTATATAATTTAGCAAACTTATTGCTAATTTTTGTGAACATGGAAGATATCAAACGCGATAACAGCAAAGCGAAACGTTCGAGATCAGATCAAGTTAAACAAGTGGCTTTCAATTATTTACAAAAACGAAACTATCCAATTTTGAATTACCAAGAATGCGATTTGGAGGAATTTAAATTGACGTCGTACGTTGCGAATGAAATTAGTAGACCCAATTCAATTTTGTATAGTTGCTTTAACAACGACCCTAATGCAATCGACCATACTTTCAGTAAATTTATAAGTTGGCTTCGAGAACTCTTAAAAGGTAAAAATCATCACGAAGATTTGGAATTACTCATTGGGCCCTTATTTTGTCACCTGTACATTGAAATTCTGAGAGGTGGACAGTCTGAAAAGGCAGCCAATTTTTTTAAAAACCACATATCTGTAATCGACAGAAATAAGTGCGATCGAATTGTGCAAGAATTAATTAATACGTTTGCCATTGACGGTGTTGATTTGAACGTGTTAAAAGAAAATTTTAGGTGTCACAAGTACGTGGTGAAGTTGTCTCTGGAATCAATCGATGCTTTGAAACAGTTTCTTACCAATTCAGGCCACATCGTGCTGCTGCAGGTTTTTCAGAATTGGTTTACGATTGATTTTGAGACGAAGGAAATGGAAGAAGATGAAGAAGAAAAAGAATCGAATGGTTATCATAACACTGGGGAAGATTTATGTAATGGGTTTACGAAAACGAACAACTTGACTTTGCAAAAGTTGCTCGATGTTATAGAAGGAGTGAAAAACGACCTGCCGAATTTATATTCAGTTAATATAGGAAATGTAAAAGATGAAGTCAGTTGCGGTTTATTACATAGACGAAAAGGCGTGATGGCATATAGTTACAATAATGCTATTGTTATGCGTTCGTTGAACACTTTGGAACAGTTAGATAATACTATGGCTTTTGGTGAAGTCGAAATGCTGGGACATAGCAGTCGGGTGTACGCTATGTCTGTGTTTAAGACTTCTAATCATCTAGTGTCGGTGTCCCAAGACAAAACGGTGCGTTTGTTCGACTTGAGTGATTATAAACAAAAAATGGTGTATAAAGGACACGAGTATCCTATTTATTGTGTGGCAACGAGTCCACAACATTACTATTTCCTAACCGGTTCTTATGATCGCACTGCTCAATTGTGGACCACCGAACGTAGTCAATCTCTGAGGGTATTTGTAGGACATACTCAACAAGTTAATTGTTTGAGTTTTCATCCTAACGGTCTCTATGTGATAACGGCTGGCTCAGATAAAGCAGTTCGAATGTGGAGTATCGAAAATGCAGAGCCGATTCGGTTGCTCACGGGATCGAAAGGCTCTGTGTACTGTGTTAGTGTTAATACGACTGGACAATATTTAGTGAGCGGTGGCGAAGATAGGAGACTGAGAATTTGGGATATCGCCAGTTCTAAGCAACTGACAGAAATTAAAACTGGATTACAGCCTGTTACTAAAGTAATTTTTAACGATGAGGGAAATTTACTTGCAACTGCTTCCATAGATGGCGTGGTGAATGTTTGGAATTTTTCGGCTTTGGTGAAACGTGGAAGTGAAAGTGCCTCAGTAGAACCAATTGTTAGCATTTCTGTAAATCCCAAAGTTTTAGCTTTGGATCACTGCTTTGAAACTTTTGGTTGTTTGACTGCTCAACATGGGACTTCCCATAGACTATAGTAAACCTGGAACTGTCGACCAATTTCAAATACTTAATTTGTTCTAGTCATAACTGATTTGTATTTGGTCGGAATAATTTTACTATGGATGTTATTTTATTTATATCGTAATTTTTGTAATAGAAAAGACCAACCCATGTTTTTCTATCAGTATTGCATCTTTTTGATAATTATTTAAGAAACAATAAAGTTACTCACATTTATTTTTATAAGCTTTTGTTTTATATTACTTAATAGTCCAGCATATAGGGAATATACTTTTTACAATACACAGCAGCAGCTTTAATACACATTTATAGTTTTGATCAAAGGGTAAATATCTCGAAAAAATAAAAAAGAATCCCAATAAATTCCAATGATTTCTAAGGAATTACAAATATTTTGAAGAAATTCTAGTGACTTTCTAGAAATTGCAGAGATTTCCAAGGAATTTCAAACAAGTACACGCAAAATTTTTGAGAGATTTACCTCTTGGCCAGGCTGGTCTAGTCTGTCGAGTTGGAATCTATGGTCAAGGAGACAGACAGGTAGACTTTTCTGGCATATTTATACCTTATCTGTAAAATTGATCATGAGATATTTCTATGACGTAAGAATCATAGTTTTGCAAGTTTCTTACATAATTCTTTATTCTGCAACTACCCAATTGCTAATCCGCTAACACTACTTGTTAATCATATGAATTATTTCTTTACCCAGTATTAAATCCTTTCTCACATTTAAAAATTTTAATATTTAGCCGCTATCGAACTGGCACGAAAACTCCCTGTCGGCAAATGTCAGCGCTCACTGTGAAAGAATCCGAGGTGCTATTCAAGGTCTTCTAGAAATGTATTGTCAAGCTTTTCGCGTCAACTTCAAATTGAACTGTCCAACCAGTAGCAGAAGATGTAAGGTTTCTAACTTTGTGACTATGAAATTATTAACAAAACAATTTATTTAGCCACAGTAAACGTCAACGATTTAAGTGATTCGGTTTTGGTGAGAATTTGTTCTATTCATCGACCATCTCAAGAATGGAATCATGACGATTTTATTGTTGCCGTACAAGTTTACCACGGTACTCGTCCCATTGGTCAACCTGTTTTATCGCAACCTAGTACGATTACTAACAGTTTATATCCGCGAGTTTTATTTAATTGCTGGTAAATCCCCATCTTACCGAAATTTTTCTATTTTTTTAATTAAATATTTGTTAGGTTGGACATGGAAGGTGTTATAATAAGTTCCTTAGCTAGAGAATCAAGACTGGTTATAGTATTATATGGTAGAACTCTCCAACAGCCTGATAATAACGATAGCTCCAACACTCCACAGTATAAACAAGAAGAGTTAGGTTGGGCTGCAATGCAGTTTTTTAATTACGAAGGAATTATGATTCATGGAAACAATTTACTTTCGATTTGGTCTAAAGAATGCAATTATATTTATGGTCCTGCGCCTAGTGCTGGAGTTCACCCTGTCAGTGATCATCCAGTCTTGGGTATAGAAATAGTGACGCCCTCTAGGGTTGTTTTTCCTCCAGTTTCTCAGTCGGAGATCAATAAGGGTGATTTTAATAGTTTGGATTTACAAACTCAACAGCAGTTGATTGAAATATGCGAACAAGATATGCTGTTTAAAGCACCTACCGAAGTCAGGGAGGTAAAAATAAAACAATTAAATGTTTGGGGACCAGATTTCCACTTGGCTCTATTTTGTAGGTGTTATGGGAAAAGCGGCACTACCTTCACAATATGCCTGAAGCACTTCCCAAAGTGTTACTAGCAGCTCACAGTTGGGAATGGGCGTGCCTTTCTGATTTGCATGGTATGTTACGGTATTGGAAGCCAATGATGCCTGTTCAAGCAATACAATTATTGCTTCCTACGTAAGTAAAATAATTTTTTAAGTTATCACTCTCATCAGGATATCTTAAAATTGATTAGGTTTCCTGATATGGAAGTACGAAAGTTGGCTGTGAAATGGATTCGAGGGATAAGTAACGACGAATTGGTTGATTATTTACCTCAATTAGTCGTTGCTTTGCGTCACGAAACGTACGAAAATTCACCTTTGGCTTATTTCTTACTTGATCGGTCACTAAGATCACCGAGAGTCGCTCATCATTTGTTTTGGTTACTTAGTCACAATTTACCAGGATCAATTCCACAAGTATGCTCGAAAATTTTACTACAACAACAATTACGTTTTTGTTTGTTTTTTAGAATTGGAGTTCTGAATTGCTTGAAAAAGAAGTGAACATCACTGAAGCGAGATATCATCGTCGCATAACATTGCTATTGAGGGCGTTACTGGCAACATGTGGCGAAGCATTACGAATGTGCTTTATTTCTCAACAACTTTTAGTCAAAGTACATTTTTTACTCTATTTTATTTTTCTTTAAGTTGACATGATTAATATTCTAGGACCTAAATGAAATAGCAGAGCTAGTTTATAAGTCAAAAGATTCTCACCGAATTACTGTACTATGCAATGGTTTAGAAGGAATCCATCAAACTCTTCTTGATAATACGACAAGTCTTCCACTATCGCCAACTCTTCGTGTGTCAGGAGTGCAAGTTAGAAGTTGTTCTTATTTTCCTTCCTACACCGTGCCTCTAAAAATTAACTTCTTGGCTAAAGACGGGTCCGTTATTCCTGCGATATACAAAGTAAGCTTTTTTTGGTAAGCTAAATTGTTTAGATTCTTAATTGTTTTTGCTTTAGGTGGGCGATGATTTACAACAAGACCAGCTAACGTTACAAATTGTTCGTATTATGGACAAGATGTGGCTCAAAAAAGGTTTGGATTTAAAAATGGTCGCCTTTGGATGTGTGCCAACTGGAAAAAAACGCGGAATGATCGAATTGGTTACTAAAGCCGAAACGCTTCGTAAAATACAGGTGGAGCACGGTTTAACAGGTTCTTTTAAAGACAAACCTATAGCAGAATGGTTGGCCAAGCATAATCCTTCCGAATTGGAATACGGAAGAGCAGTTGAAAATTTTACAGGTGTGCCCACTGAGCCGATTTATTAGTTGAAGTATTAAACTAATAATTTATTTTAGCTTCGTGTGCCGGTTACTGTGTGGTAACTTATGTACTAGGAGTATGTGACAGACACAACGACAATATTATGTTGAAAACGTCAGGCCACTTGTTTCATATAGATTTTGGAAAATTTTTAGGGGATGCCCAAATGTTTGGTAATTTCAAAAGGTAAACTTTTGTAAATATATGGAACCTTTTAAAATAGGTTTTTTGGAATAATATTAGAAAATTATTAAGCTTATTATTGTTGATTACAGAGATCGTGCACCTTTCGTGTTGACATCGGACATGGCCTATGTGATAAATGGTTGTGATAGACCATCTGAACAATTCCACAAATTTGTAGATTTGTGTTGTCAGGCATTCAATATAGTTAGAAGTAATGGCAATTTATTCTTACATTTATTTACTTTGGTAAGTTAAACTTTTGAATATTTGAGAATTTGTTTTATTGACTAAATTTAATTTAATAGATGGCTTCTTCTGGAATACGTGGAGTAACAACTGAAGCAGTCAGTAATTTACACAAAGCCCTATTGCCGGGTCAATCGAACCCGGAAGCTGCTGCATACTTTGCAAGATTAATTGAAAGTTCTTTAAAATCCTGGTTTACCCCGGTTAACTTCTTTTTGCACAATCTTGCCCAACTTAAATTTACAGGCGATCACGGTGATAATCAACTGCTTTCTTTTGTTCCTAAAATACACACGTAAGTTCGTTATTCTTTTATTTCATTCTATAAATATCTAACTACATATTTTCAGTATGGCAACTGATGGGCGTCTAACGCACGTCAGCGTGATTGGCTATAGAAAACGTTATGATCCGGACAAATATTATGTTTACATAATGCGAGTTGAACGTGAAAATCAAGCCCAACACTTGGACGTACTGAGAACTTATAAGGAATTTTCGGAACTACATCAAAAGTTGTGTCTTCACTTTCCATTGGCCAAATTACACAGGTTTGCATTGAAAAAATATATTAACTTACATTGTTTAACTAATTAATTTTACACTTCATCATCTTCTTTGGGTAATTTTTTTAATCTTGGTGTAGGTTCTGCTTCTATTCCAGCAAAGAATATACTTGCAGCTTGACTACTGTAGCCATCTTGATTGTTATTAGCATCAGTGAGATCAACATCATCATCTTCACTTTCATAATCGCTAATTTCTGATTCATCGTTTAGTTTTGGTTCGTAACTTTGCACGGGTTTCTTTGCATAGCGTACTCGATATGGTGAATTATGTGGTGTGTCATCTTCGCTGGATATTATTTCTTCTTCTTCTTCTTCTTCTTCCTTTTCTTTATTTAATACCTCCACTTGTTCGTTTGTATTTGATGGTAAAACTTCCTCTTGCTCAGTTGAGAAGAAAGGTGGAACTTCCTCTTGCTCAGTTGAGGAGAAAGGTAGAACTTCCTCTTGCTCAGCTGAGGAGAAAGGTGAAACTTCTTCTTGTTCGGTTGAGAAAGATTGTGGAACTTCCTGTTGTTCAGTTGAGAAAGAAGATGGAGTTTCTTGTTCTGTTGGGAAGGAAGCTAGAACTTCTACTTCTTCAGTTGGGAAGGAAGCTAGAACATTTTCTAGTTCTTCTTCAGTTGAGAATATAGTTGAAATTTCTTGTTCATTTGCGAACAAAAGCATAACGTCTTTTTCAGTTGGTGGTGGTAGTTCTACTTGATTATCATTGGTTTCAGCCTTATTTTCAGTTGAATATGTTAAAGGTGACTTTGAATTATCAGGTTCCTGTGTCGTTTTAGAACCAGGCACTTCCACCTGATCGTCTTCATTGCTCTTTGTTTCCTGAAAGATGCTTTTAGGCGGTTCCACAGGTTGCACTGCTTCTTGTTTTGGCTCAAATTCTGTATTTGGTGGTGATGGAATATTAAATATACTAGAAATTTCAGGTTTTGGTGCTGCTGGTTTAATTTTTATAGGTTTGATAGAAATATTATTGGTGGTGGACGGTAGTGGTTTGGCTAAAAAATTAAATTCTTTGATAATGTCCACTTAAGTTTTAAGTGCAATGTACTTACATAAATTGTCAAATTCTGAGTGTGATATGTATTTTAAGCATACAACTTGAGGAGGTTTTTCTTTTCCCGGAAGGTCAAAATTTGCCTTGAATCCCATACATTTAAAGCCCATGATTGAAGTTTTGCGAATGAAATGAATGTTCTTTGTTTTAAGAAAATTACATGAAGTGTGTTTATCAAATCGTTAAATTAAATTTTGATAACAAATACATTTTTCCATGCTTATCTGATATAATTTTTTCATTATGGCATTTTATTGTGCAAAGGCGTGGTTTTCTACATGATTTGATTTATTACTGCAATAATTGCATTTCTTTAGAACTAATCTTTTTGCTTTTGGGTTTGATGGAATAGAGTTAACTCTCGACTTGGCTAGAAACTTCATAATTTTGACGTGACATTAATTTTGACGACATCGCAAAGTAAATAAAACAAAATTCGAGTGCTAATAATTTATTCATAGATAGTAATTTTAAAAAATGTAAAAAGAATTAATTACGTAAAGTAATTGATTAGATATGAAGGTCTCATTGAAACGTCTTACTTTAGATTAGTTTGTAGGTTTGATTAGCACTCAGAACAAATTTTTAGGAAAATTAATTACTCACCAAAATTTGCGTTGCTCCATAATTATTATCATTATTCAATACTCCAGTAAAATGAGAAATTTCTCATACTTCTCTTTTGATGACTATGACTCATTCAAATTTTGAAATTAAATTGTTTAGTAGCAATATGAAGAAAATGTCAATAACATATTTTTTGAAAATTGACAAAAATGTATGCTGCATGCACAAATATATTTATTTATTGCAAAAATTAAATTGAAAATTTTAGCCTCACCTCCGGTTTACACATGGGTCGTTCGAACATCAAAAACGTAGCTGCCAAACGGTTTTACGACATTAGTCTCTTCATTCAATCTCTATTCAAAACCGCCGACGAAATCGCCCACTCTGATCTCGTCTATACCTTCTTTCATCCTTTACTAAGAGATCAGCAAATTCAAGAACAGTTTGCAAAGAAAGTTAAAGGTAACAAACCGGCGCATTGTAAATTCAGTTTTCTAATAAAAAGTTTCAACAAAACTAGATCGAAGATTAGACGAACGTAACGAAATTGGAAAAATTAAAGGACAACTAAAGTTGTCTATCCAATTCAACAGAGGCATTTTCACTGTGATGGTGCATCATGCTAGAAGTCTTCCTTTAGTTGGGAACTCTCAGGAACCGTCAACGTACGTTAAAGTTTATTTACAACCTGACCCTTCTAAAACCACCAAACGTAAAACTAAAGTTGTTAAGCGGAATTGTCATCCTAGTTTTATGGAAATGGTGAGTAATGGTTTTGTTTTATGTAGTATCAGTTTTAGTTAATTTTAAATTTAGCTGGAGTATCGCATGTCGTTGGATATCATTAAGCAAAGGACGTTGAGAGCTACCGTGTGGAATCACGATCCTTTACAAGAAAATGAATTTTTGGGTGGAGTTGAACTCAATTTACATGAACTTGATCTTACAACCGAGATGACCGAATGGTATCCACTTACCAATTTGAGTAGATAACGCATTTAATCTGAAAGACATGGCAGTGTCTTATGTGATTTTTTCTTTTTAAATATGATCGTGCTTTTATATTTACAAAGTATTTTAGATTTAATTATAAAAAATTATATATTTTTAATATTGTGCGCTTTGTTAATACAAAAGATTAATTTTAATTTCATAGATAAGTATGTAAATGAAAAACTATTGTCGAAGTGAAAATAATGCCAAAGTTGTAACAGTTGTGACATGTAACGTGTTTTTGTTATTTATAATTTTTATGTTGTTATAATAATTGGTAATTTCTTTTTTATATATGTGAGGGAAGAATGTGCTCTTTCTATTAATTTATCACTTGAAAAAGAACCAATATGATGCAAAAATGATGTTTCAAATACGAAAGCAGTGAGACCAATTTTATCTTTCGTGCTCAAGAAGGAATAGGCAAATTGTCATTAAACGAGGAAGTTGTGAAAAATTGTGAGAAATTATTTAAATAGTATTTTATTTTATTTATTGCATGAACTATTATACTAAACATTCCCATAATCAACATAACTACTAGTACCAGTAACTTAGATTTATTTATTTTTGTAATTGTTTTAAATTTCTGTATAACCACGAGGTCCTCTGGATTTCTTACACAAGTGTGAGTCAAGTCGTTGGTACCTTTTACACTATAATAGTCGAGTAGTTTCAACTTATTTCATATTGGTAACATTTATATTACGAGAATCACTTGTGTTAGTCAATGTCTGTATGTATGATTGCTCTTATATTTATATGCCAAATGTAATTATTATTAATAATTAACTTTTGTAAATGTTTATTCATTATACATCTTCATAATACTTTTGGTTTTTATTCTAAACTAAGGGGCACGTTCCTGTTTTAACTATCCGTTATACATGTGGTGTACGATCTTAGACCAGGGTTCTTTTAATTAATGTATTTCTTATGTTCTATTTTATAATTGAAAATTACGCGCCTAACAAAACAATTTCCTATATATCTATGTCTAGAGCATATATTTTTTTCAGTAAATAATCATAACAAGAAGTTGCAAAACACAATAATTTAATTTCAGGCAACGACCACACCACATTCACGAAGAAGATCACGGAAGTCAAGCAATGTTGGGCGTGGTGACCGCTTCATTCATTCTACAAATACATTATAACTTACAAGGGGTAAATATCTCAAAATAATTTTGTACACAGGACTCGGAATTGCAATGATTTTCAACAAGGGGGAGGAAATGGGGTAACTTTCCCTCCTCTCCATAACTCATCAATATCAATAAAATTACTAAATTTTGTTAAAATTTAAAAAATATATCTAAATTCTTATTAAAAAAATATGTATTTACCCTCCCTAGCCTCATTTACCTCACCCATGAATTTCTCCTGAATCTGCTTTTGAGATGTTTTTGCCGTTTCTAAGATTTTTTAAATTTCTTGAAATATCCTAGAATTTTCTACATTTTCTGGGATTTTCCATTTCACAAGATGTCCTAAGATCTTGAAACTTTCTAGACTCTAGAGTTTTCTAAGATTTCATTGGATTTTCCCATGTTCCTAAGATTTTCTATATTTTCAAAGATTTTTTGATACTATTTCTTGGATTTCCTGGTATTTCTTAACATTTTTCCAGTTTTCTGTAGATTTCCTTTCACTTCTACCCCAGATTTCCCCCTCCATTTTAATTAAGGGAAAAACCAACTGGAAATCGTCATATTATACAAAATTTACAAGATTTTCTTGAATTTCTTAAAATCTCAAAATTTCTTAGGATTTCCTGTCTTAGAATTTTCTGAGATTTGAGATTTTCTGGACTTTCCTCGAATATTTTCAGATTTCTCTTCACTAGTACACCAGAGTTTTTTGATGATTTCTCCCTAGTTTGTTGCTGGAAAACTGAGGGGAAATCGGGAAATACAAAAGTGAAGGAAAATCTTAAGAATAATCGAAATAAGTTTTATTTTGTAGCTTTTTTAATTTTCTTAGATTTCCTTGGCTTTCCTAAGATTTTTTCGATTTCCTAAAGTAATAGAATTTTCTTGAATTTCCATTCTAAGTTTGCCCGCCAAAGATTTTTTTAAATACCTATAGTATCTAAATTCTTATCAAAATATATTTATTTATCCTCCCTTACTTCTGCACGTTTATCCTCGCAATGAATTTTGCCTGGATCCGCCTTTGATTTCCAAACTAGTTCTAATCTAAAAAATTTCAATGATTTCCAAGGAATCCAAGATAATTCCAAATAAGTGGACACAAAATTTTCGAGATATTTACCCCTTGATAACTTATTTATGAAACTTTCATATATACAATGAACAAGTTCATAAATGCAATTAATGTTTTTCGTTGAAATTATGAATTTTTCATAAATACAGTGAAACCAAACGTGAATATGAAGTGCAGCTTCAGGCTTCAGCATAAATACTTTTAAATAATATAAATGAATTTAAAACACAAGAATTTTAAGCAAGTTATGTTCTGCCGTCATATGGAAGAACACAGTAACTGTGAAAAAGTTGAAATCGAGAATAATGATAGTAACATTTAGTTCTATGCCAGCAATGTAGATAAAATTTATATTTTTGGAAGACTTTTTTATCTTTTAAAAAGTATTTTACTGGTATTTTATCCTATTAGATCTGTAGAATAACGTATCATAATTATATACTAAGTTGATATTAACTAATTTTTCAAAAATTTCCGACTTACTGTGTTCTTGCGTATGACGGCAGTGTTGTATTTAGTATGTATTTGTAAAATGTATTCTTTATTTTATGGTTGAAATTCCATTATTTTAATAGTATTATACAAATATTTGTCTTCAAACTACAAAACGGCAAGTTTAAAATTATTAAACTCAGCTATTACCTCTAATCAAAAAAAAATTTTTTAACATTAATTAAAATTCATCATTTTTACGGCAATGAACAAAATTTATCATATTGATGAAAAATTTATAGGATTGGTGAAAAATTCATTGTATTGATGAATTATGTTCATCGGTGAGATGAAGCTGATTCGTCGGCTTCAGTGTAGCGAGGGTTGCAGATTCTTCTTGTATGTAAATATACAATTTGATAAGAAGATTAAAATAATAATAATGATAAATACTGAATGATTGAAAAGGGAGAAAATATATCGTCGGCTTAGTTAGAATCCCTCGTAAGTCCAAATTGCACAATTTTACAGGGGAAACAAAAACGTTTTTTTAAATTTTATAGCAACAAAACGTCATTTTCGACATATTGTGGACTTACGAGGGTTTCTAACTAAGCCGACGATATATCAAATATAATTATTATTACTTCCTTGTAAAAACGGAAGTATTGTAATCCCGATTTTTTTCGGTTTCCAGATTTTGACGGAGATATCCGTTTTGGCCTTCCTTGAATCCATTTTGACTATTTTCGTTGGGACGTCTGTATGTGGCATAACTCAAATACGGTAGGTCGTAGTAATGCCAAAAGGGCATTCGTTCATGACGCGCACAAACAGATTAACGAGATTCTTATATCGTGGTGTCCACATCAGATCTTTTTTTCAAAAATTTGTTAGATATTCTGTCTGGGGCAAGCCTAACAAGCTACTTGATGTATAAAATGATTAATTTGGTTGTTGAACACAGGTCAGGGATCCAACGTAAGAAGGAAAATTTATTTTTGGATTTTTTTGTCAGTAAAACTATGATTCTGGTACTCGTCGGTTTTAATAAAATGCGATAAAATTCGACACTTTTTATGATAAATCCGGAAGTGGTAAACACTGTGTTAAGGTTAAAGATGTCCATAAAATGTTATGCAACTTTCTGCGAATAAAATTAAGTGGAAAATTATTTTATTGTTTCTTATAAGGCAAGTTACATCCGGTTATCCGGACAAATAAATAATATATTCCTGATCATGCCCTAAACCCACAATCCCTTTATTTTCAGTCGTGGTAGAAAAAGTGATTATGCATTTTATACTCAATTTAAAATTATACGACCGTATCGGTCGGTTTTTTAAATTTTAAGAAATACGAAGGTAGTTTGATTGGAAAATATAATTATTTAAGCTGAAATAGAACCTTGCATTTTTATTATAAAATAATCAATGCTTGCAAAAGTACACAGTTTATAATTTTTTTGCGTTAATCTGATGTTCTGATGAACAGGTACACATACTTCGGTCATTATAGTTTTATAATAAATAATTACTATAAATATTACTGTACATTTATAGACAAATATGTATGTACACGGTTTTATATTTTAAAATCACAATACCATACAGCATTTCATACTTCCTGATCCATGACCTACATTTTTTATTGAGGAACATCTACATCATTAAATGATGATAGTAATTATTATTATTGCAAATGTTTATTAGAAAATTTTCAAAAATGTTTTTAACATCTGATATTTTTTAAAGAAAATACAAATTCCCCCCCCCCCCTCGATATTAAATATTTGAAGTGAGTCACATCTCGAAGCTAAAATTAATTGGCTAGACAAAAAAGATAATGCAATGGAGAATTAGGTAGTTATTAATTAATTTTTTAATTTATTGCACATTTGTAAGTAGATCACCTTGACTTTATAATATCCAGTAGGTAACATTCAAATGATTTTTATACATACAAAATGGTATAGGGCACCTAGATAAGGTAGTATGTATTACCTTTTATTTATCATTGCAAATGATTTGTATATTATTAATTTAACATTTTAAATGTTAACTTAAGGAATTCGGAACTGGTTCCACCTGACTTTCAGGTTCTATTCAAGTTTAATTAACTGTACAACGTGCATAGAACAACTTACAATCAACTTTTATCGTCACGCTCATTTCCAAAATATTTATTCGTGTATCATTTTGTACTGCCGCCGACACATTCGTTTACAGATTTTTATTTAAATTAAAATTATATTTCTTCTTATAATGTTAATTGATATTATTTTGTTGCATAATTACCAGTTTATTGTCGTTCGTTCAGACGTAATCGATCTGCGACCGAATAAAATTATAAAATCTGTGAACCCAGTGGTATTTATTAATATAATCATAATTACTGTTTAAATAGTAAAATAAGAAAAGCAAAATGGCTTTAGTGCATTATGTTCTATCAAAGGTAGATACTTCTTTCACAATACATACACCCTGGCACAAGGATGTCGATCGATCCCAAAACTGGCCCTCTAAACTTATTTGACTTTAAACGACTTCAAGAAATCGCCTGCGGCGTAATACAATTTCTTTTATCGTTTCGCATTCTTTGTTAATTTTCTGCAAGAAATCAGTGCACAACCGATCGACCTATTTATTGTTAAAAATAACAATTTATTACACACACAAAAAAACAAATTAACTGTTTGTTTGATACGATAAAATACAAAAAAAAACAGTTCTTATCATTTATAATAAATATTGAAACGTTCACTTTCAATGGCCAGTTAAGTGCATATAAAATTTTTTTGTGCTGGGTTTACCATGCTGTACCACATACCTACCAATAACACCATTAAAGTTATAAAATTTGATATTAAATCTTATTACCCTTTCTTAATTACCATCCATTTATAGATTAATATAATTAGAACTTAGAACTAGAAATGTTTCAATCGTATTGCTTTTACCTTTTTGATATAATGTCATACTACTATTCTTTGTGTAATTAATATTATACCTTTACTTATTATTTTATGTGAAATCTAAACATAGACAATCATTTTTGAAGCTATAAGTAGTTTTTCACCATAAGCAAAGATGGTAAAAAGTAATAGTCATGGAAAAAGCACACTGAAAAAACTGGTTTATCATATTTTTGCGCCTATGAACTAAATTCATCATATTGATGAACAAAATTTATCAAAATAATGATTTTTTTCATTAATACTATGAATTTTTCAATATGATGAATTTTTCCTGTATTTTTTTCAGTTTTTTTTTCAATTTAATCAAAAATCGTTCGACACAATTTTAAAAAATTCCCGATACAATTTTTATGACCTCTACTGTATTATATAAAAGTCCTCGAAGATAATTTTTATGGAAGGGCCAAAAATTATCTAAGTTTGCCATTTGATTAAAAAATGTTTTTCTGCAAATTATCAAATTTGCAAAAAAAGTTGTTTTCAATAACCCTTGAAATTAGAGATTAAAGCTTAGAGGTTTGAACTTTAACTTTAGAAGTTGGAGGTTTGAACTTTCAGAGGTTGGAAGTTAGAGCTCGGAGTTTTTAAAAGTTGGGAGTTGAAGCTCGGAGGTTGGAGGTTTGAGCTTAGGGTTAGAATTGAAAACTCGGAGGTTGGAGGTTTAAGCTTTTAGAGGGTAGTGGCAGCGTTTAAAACTTTAAGGTTTGAACTTAAAGTTTGCAGTTTGAAGCTTTCAGGTTAGATGTTGTAGGTTAGAGATCTATGGGTTAGAGGTTAAAATTGTGATTTTAGAGATCACAGTTTAGAAGTAGAAGCACAGAGGCGGTCATTAGCCTAGTATATTAGCTGAATAGCTGCTGACACTAAGGTACCCGGTTTCTTATGATTGTCTCCGTGTTTCGGAGGGCACGTAAAGCCGGCGATTCCCCTGGGTTGAGGATTCGCCCTCATCAACAAAAATATCCAGAGTTACGGGCACATCTGAAACGAGCCCAGCAAGCTCCCTCAGATGTAAAGCAATTAATGTGCTCACAGACTTGTAACTTCGGTTCTGTTTTCGATAGAAGACAACCCGACGTCAAGGCAAACAAGATTTGTCCTAGCCTAAAAGTGGAAGAAGAAGTTTAGAAGTTAAATATTTTAGCATTAACCCTTTCAATATTACGGGTAAGTATACAGATTACCAGTGAGTATTTTTTTTGGGTTTGAAAGGAAAAATTGCATTTTCAATGGTATGCATACATATTATGTTACGGTCAATGACGTAAATTGGACATTGGACGGTGGGCAATGATGTAAATATTTTTATCTGATTTTAATATTTACGTCTTTAGCCGATCAATGACGTTAATGGCCCAAATGGATTAGACAATGATGATATTATAGAATAAATGCTATAATGAACAGCAAAATGGCGATGCACTTCAACCCGGGACAATTATTTGTCGTGCACGCATTTTTCTGTGTAAATGACAGCAACTTGGCCCATTTCAAGGTCTCACATAAGTGGTTTTTCATTTCTCGTAGTTACGTTAACCGAAACGGCCCGGAGGAAAAATTAATTTAATTTAATTAATTTATTTTACGGTAGATCCGTGATTTGCCGTGGTTGTGTCAGCCGAAACTAACCTTTCGCTGCGCTGCGTTCCAGCTTACTCGCTGAAAACATCCTTGAAATCAATTGAGTCTAGAGTCAATGATGTAAAAACCACATAGACATTTAATGACATTTAAATGTTAACATTGCCCAAAACAGTGGCGTATTTAGAAAATGCTTTGGGGAGGGCAGATAAAAAAGTATTATTTAGAATCTCGTTAATCCATTCGTGCGCGTCAGATGTAACCAACTCCTGATATATAAAATCCCACCACGCTGCTGCTACTCCTGCTACAGCGTGTCATTTTTTGGTGAAAAAAACCACTCTGATTTCCCTCACTTTTGCTTGAAAATTCAAATTTCTCGATTTTTCCTGGTGAAATTTGAAAAATTATAAATTACTTATCTTCTCCAAGTATTCTAAAAGAGTGGAAATCCTGAAATATGTACTGGAGGGTGTTCCACACCCCCTAGACCCCCCGGTTTACAATTTTACCAGCCGAAAAATTGATTACTACGATTAGGACTAACCGGGAAAATTGAATTTTTTAGTAAAAATGAGAGAAATTTAATCTTCAAATAGAAAAATTTGAAAAGCATATTTATTTAATTACCTTACTGCTCATGGAGTTTAGCAGCAACTTTCTGTGTTACTTGGAAAAGTTAATTAAAAAATATAAAGTCGAAATTGTAAACCGGGGGGTCTGGGGGTAAACCAGTACATATTGCAGGATTTACATTCTTTAAAGAATACTTGGAGAAGATAGGGAATTTATAATTTTACAAACTTTGCCAGAAAAAAGCGAGAAATTAACAAATAATGTAATTTAAAAGTAAAGAAAATTAAAATTTGATTAGAATCTACTTTGTTTATCTACTTTTGCTGTAGGAATCTTCTCAGAATTGGTAATAATTTCTACAAATTGGTAAAAAGGTTCGATCCCATTTTATTCTAAGTTTACTTCGAGGCTTTATTTAACCCAATTTGTTTATCTGAAACATTATCCTGATATATAAAATCACAGAACGCTGCTCCTGCTACAGCGCGTCATTTTTTGGTAAAAATAACTTTGATTTCCCTCACTTTTGCTTAAAAATTTAAATTTCCCGATTTTTCCGGGCGAAATTTGTAGCGGGAAACGAAATTAACTGCTTAAATATTATACCGTTTAAAAGAGATCCACCGTCTAGCTGCCCCCCCACGGATGGGCTTTCCAGCTAGTAAATAAATAATAAGCAAATAAATAAAAATAATTTAAAGATATTTAAATTTTAAAACCTCGTAGTAAACATTATTTTTATCAGGGTGGGTTTCAGGGATACAATCGGAGTCATCCTTGAGTGGGGGCAATTGCCCCTTTGCCCCTCTCTAAATACGCCACTGCCCCAAAATGCCGAATTGTCATCATCGACCGTAAAATTACGTCTTGAATTGATTTTAGCATTACTCCTATTCATTACCATTCGAAAATTTACCTGCAAACGGCCACAATAAGTATATTGAAGTGAGCGCATTTTGTTTTCAGTTTTTATATTATCATTCATAAATACTTAACGTTAATTTTGCTTATTGCCCCTAGATTTGAAATAGATACTGTTGCTTTTACTAGTTTCAAAAACTAATCTATTTTAAAAATGAACAGAAAATAACAAACAAGATAAAGTACAAAAGAGTCAATAAATTGTCAACCTTAAGGACGATTTTAATTGATAAAAATGTCGTTGCGACCCTTTCGGTGCGGAGCATTTTGCAAATTAAACTAATTCAAACTAAAATTTTGTTCTTTTAAAATAAAAGATTTATTTACTTTGCACATTGTTTGTTGAGTTTTATTTTGTTGTTAAAAAAATTGTACTAATCTTTCGAGTAACCTGGTAAATTTGTATCTAATCGTTTATAAAAAACAGGATTTTTTACATATAAATATTTATTTGAATCGTTATTTTCGTCCGTAATTTATAAATAAAACTTGCATTTTTTCGGTACTTGGATTAGTATAAATAAAAATGCTAATTATCTGCCGACGTTAAATTTGCTAATCTCATTCAATAATTTTTAATTTAATAATATCCAAACAATTTAATCTGGCGAGCAATAATTTATGATTTCCTAGGCGTCACTAAATTAATTTTTAATATTATAATCCTGAAGAGCTTGCGATCAAGATTAACGAAACGTCGGCAGACAAATAGAAATTTATTTATAACTTTTTCTAAAACAGTAGCGGTTCCAGACAATTATTATAGGGGGGCGGGGACAAAATAAAAATTAAACAGTAGTAGTAATAACAAAAATAAATTTATATTTTATTTGATAAATTAAAAATTTTTGATGTAAAAATTGATGTTCTTTAAACTGTAAGGGGGGGGGGGTCGATCCTCCACTGCTCTAAACCCGTTGATTTTAAGCAATAAATTGTTAGATTATAGATAAAAAATACTGATAAATTTACAAAAAAATCATTAATTTCTGTCTAAAATCTTTTGTTTGCCAAATTTGGATGTTGCAAATGAAAAGCAAGTCGCTCTAGTTCGAATCCATAGCATTACTTGTGGGTTCGTAAATCTTTTTCATTTAAATTTATGTTATTACATAATTACTTGATTATCATATCACACTCGTACGTGGGGTTCTGGTCCGATCCTGTCCACTAGAGGAGTGTGATGACAATTAACCGCTAGTGATTTAATAATGATTGCATAATCGTAGTTTGTTGTAAAATTTAAATGATTATGGCCTGTTTTTTTCTAAATTTATTAGAAAGTTTAACTTTTGAACTTATCTTCACTTTTCCATTCAAATGTATGCGTCAGAAAATTTGTAAACGGGTCTACTATATTATTTATTATCTTCTCGTAGCCATGACTTTTCGTTAATGGTCAGATTGGAAATACTTCTGCCCATCCATCCAACCCGGAATTTCCGCTCTGGAACTGAACCCACCGCGTTTGTTCTTATTTGTACCTATTACATGGATTTTTCTTGTAATTCCACCTTTTGAATTTTACAGCAAATTGAAGAAAAGAGTAGGTACCTATTGAATTCATGGTATACGAGTACGTGTGGGTTATTTATGGTACCGTGTGCTTTAAATAGGTGCAGATACGTTATCGCAAAATGCGTGCAACATTGTTTCAATATTACAAAACGTGATCAATTTTTCCATTTAATTGAACTTACTAAAGATAGGATTATTTACACATAAACTGATAAACCCACCGCGCCCTAACCGATTCGTATTGTTTCGAAGTTGATCAAATTTCTATTGTAGCTTAAAATTGGATGTTGGATTATTTCCTCATAACTTATAATATTACAGCATACAGTTTTTTCCTTCAATTTTTACCTTGGATTTAGATGAAATCCGATGAAGCAAAATT
The DNA here is from genome assembly GCA_958510845.1 of Cantharis nigra. Lineage (NCBI taxonomy): Eukaryota > Metazoa > Arthropoda > Insecta > Coleoptera > Cantharidae > Cantharis > Cantharis nigra. The sequence goes on along the minus strand of OY294030.1, from coordinate 41,471,170 downwards.
CAGGCTCGGATGGGAAGTTATGGGTAAGTCCACTCTATCTTCCATTTCTTCCTCCAGAAAATAAGGAAAATTTAATTGAATTGAAGTTTGTTCTGCAATTATGAAAATTAAAAAACATGGTTTCCACAACCATTAAAGCAAAATTTGCTTTATCATCGAGTCGCTTGCAGTCAACCCTGCGATTCATTAGAGCAGCGAATGACTCATGAAAATTTTAAAACAAATTTCAATTATATTTAGATATAACCGAATGCAGTTTCTTTACCCACGCTTCCATTTAGCTTGCATCATAGTCATACAGTAGGTTTACATTGTTTGATTTTTGGCTAACGATTGTTATCTGTAAGATAACACTTCTTTGTTTTTCTAATTATTATAAATTAAGTGTTTTCACATGCATAGAAAACCTACTGCTTAACGTGGGCTCAGAACCACGGAAAACATAACCCACTCCAATTTGAGAAGACTGCTCTTGGGAAAATTTTTCCGGAATAAAGTGTTTTAATTTCAGGGTTCATTGGTCATTGGCCTTTTTCTCTTTCGGAAAAATTTTCGGCATTTACATCAAACCACATTGAGGAGTATTCACTTCAATATTTAGCAGAATTCTTGACTATTATTCTCAAGTGGATCATAATTTTGAGCTAACTAGCTCACGAGTAATAAAGGGAGGTAACAGGACACCATCCCATTATTTATCTTTCCAATAAAATCAATATTGTTCTTATGTTGCAACTATAAGGTTTTCGCAAAATGTCATGGTTTTAATGTATACAGGGCCATTTGAAATTTGAAATTAAATTGGTTTTTTTGTTCTATAAGCAAAAAAACGTATAGCTATGTATGTTTTGCATCCAATGTCATTAGTGTATCCAGTTTGATTTATGGTAATATTTATAGTAGTCAAGAACCGACACTAAAAAATTGCTTTATTGTTAACTGCAAGACATAATAAAGATCCTGTATAGTAGTAAGTTTCTTGTTATATCTCCGGGCAATAGTCGAGATTTTATTAATAGTTTTATTAGCAATTCATCAAGTGCAAGTTTACAAACCAAATATCACGTGGGGGAGAGAGGGGTCTCGGCAAATATCACGTAATTTTTTTGTCGTAACTAGTCTTAAGTAAAAATAATTTAGCAAATTATGTTTTTTTAAATAAAGACATCTTACCGAGGGGGTGCACGGTTTATTTTTTATTCATGGACCAATAATATTAGTTCTTCAGTACCGAAGAGTTAAGCGCCGTAAAAAGGAAATGGTAAGGACAAAATTGAGAGGCAGGGTCTATTTTGAACTGCATACCCGGGAGTTGAATATCGTTGATCGATAGCAGAAACCATAATAAAATGGACAATAAAAAATAATGATTGAGCTTCAGTGTAGCCAATGGCAAACCGGGGGGTCTGGGTGGTAAACCAGTAAAAGCGGTCTAAACCTAAAGCAACAAAATCTTTGAGTAGCTCCAATAAATAAAAACATTCCTGAAGCAGCCAGACTTCAAAAATTGAAGATCTAGAAATTATTGGTACGACCACCAGTCAGTCTCCAATTTCCTGCATTCAATTTTGAGTAGGATTATAATAAAATTCAAAATTCAAAATTTAATAAGTTGCAGAGGTCTCGCAATATTTTTAAAATTTTGAGCATTGAAAAAGATAGATCCACAGCTGGCTAGGGGTTGTCCTTTAATTACGTGAGGTGCTAACAGGGGGGGGGTTAGAATAACATCACGATTGATCACGATGGGGGGGGGGATGCTGTGACAATCACGTGTATATTTTCTTCCTACCACGTGAAATCCCGAGAGAGCAAATTTATGCCTAAAAAGCAACATAACAACAATATTTAGCTCTCAGCTGGCTTCCGGCACTGGACCTTGTGACGCCAATCGTCGTTCCGGTGTCCGCGGCCTTCTGTTTCGCTGTCACTACTTATAGAAATTTTTCAAAAAAAAATACACGTGATGTTGGGAAGGGGGGGTAGGGGTAGCCTAAAACCTCACGACGTATCACCAAGGGGGAGGGGGGGTAAAAAAATGGCATAAAAAACCTCACGTGATTAAAGGACGGCCCCCTACATGTAAGTAATTTTTTTTTGCATGCCCGGGAGTTGAATATTGTCGATCGATGGCAGAAATTATAATAAAACAGGTCCGAGGTTAAACGTATATTATTGAATATTGTAACTTCAAATATTAATTGAACTTTAGTGTAGCCAATACAAACCGGGGGGTCTGGGGGGTATGGAATACCCCCCAGTGCACGGTTTACTCTTTATTCATGGATCAATAGTATTAGTTCTTCAGTACCGAAGGGTTACTTAGTAGCCAATGGCGGGATCCTTGATTGTGAGCGCCGAAGGATGTGGAAAGGAAAAAATTGAGAGGCAGGACCTATTTTTAATTTGCTTGGGACCTAGGCTCTAGCAAATTTTCGGGCCGAAGGCCCCATTTTTTGGTTATTTTATCAGAATTTGATTTTCATTTTAGGATATTATGTTCTCTGTTTTCGGACCCCTTAGGCCATTGGGCCAGAAATAGGCCCTAATCAAAACAGAGAAATACTCAAAGCCAGGAATGATAAACTGAACTGAAAGCGAAGGTACAGGAGCTTACCTACATATGACATTCTCTGCGTGGGGGACGCACTCAAAATACAACTCATCTATTTTCACGATTCTGCAATTACCCTTCCTTAATTAGGTTTTTTCACAGATTATCAGCAGCAAACTGGACGTGGAAAAAAATAATCAATAACCAACGGGAAGTTTTCTTTTCTTTCCAAGAAAATCACTTAATGTTACTTTTTATATCAATTTTGGTTTATGAAATTATAAAATTGTAATGTTAGGTTCAGAATTTGATTTTTATTTTACGATTTTATGTTCTTTCTTTTCGGTCCCCTCTGGCCATTGGGCCCTAGGGACGTGCCTAATGCGTCTAATAGTAAAATAGGCCCTAGCGGGAAAGCCCCTTTCTCATTTCTCCAAAAATGCGCAATTTGATTGCGCACCACGATTAGTGTGCATATCGATTGGCGTGCACTACGTTGGCTTCCAAATTCAGAGTAGATTACGAAACCAATCTGTACGTCACGCCACTGCTGCTAGGTTTATTTAACCAATTTTAAATGTTTTTAATTTGAGTTAAATTGTAATATGGTAATGCCTATTATACATTGCGTGTAAAAATTAAAATATTGTTTTGATACCTAAAACTTTTATGCTTTTAAATAAGCAATTATATTTTTAAAGTTTAGATGTAAGTGCTTTTAACTGAATTTTACGATACGCTCTGACAATTTTTTAATTATTAATTCATAATTCATTAAAATATGTAGAAGAAATACCCTAACTAGTGTAAGCCTCATGAGCAATAGTCTTAATTAACTATTTTTAAAAAACAAATTTTTAATGCTTCGTGAAGCGTTTGTAAAAATTATTATCAAAGGTTGATAATTTTAATTTCCCGGTGTTGATTGCATATTTTAATTTTGTCTAGGGTGAAAGGGGTTAACCAAAAATACAGAGTTTGTTATGCAAATGAATGTTTAATTGGCTATGAAAATTAGACACCGTAATCATGTCCGGATACAAAGAGGGGGTAAGTGGGTAATTATTCCTTCCTATTATAAATTGAAAAAGTTCAAATTATCCCTAAAATGTTTAAAAATAATATTCCATGTGAAGTATTTTTAGACCCTCAATCAGATCGCCCCCGGGAGTTCATTAAAATATCATTTCAATAGATATAGGTATTTTAGGGCTAACACAACCAATTATTTCAATTTATTCTTTTTTACTTTGTATTTCATTTTATTTCTGACTGTTACATTTTAAAATTATACACTTTGTATTGAATGATACTGCAAAGAAAATACTTTTTTTATATTTCACGGTGAATATATTTTATGTATTTGCAGCCATGTTTTGTTTACTTTATGTCCATAGTAGAAGTTTATTTCGTCACGGCTAATTATTTTCGAATATAATATTTATATGCGCGAAAATAATTACACTGAGACTTTGAAATTTTAATATTATATCAATATTATACAGAGCAGAGCAAAAGCTTCGATACATTTAGCGATGTAGCACATAATTAAAAGAACTAAATTGTTCATTTAATGAAGCAACTCTTATGCAGGGTGTCCCCGTGACCGTGAAGAACCTTTGAGGTGGTGATAAAGGACACTTTTCTAAGACAACATTTCAAATAAAATTTTTGTCCAAGTCCAAACCCTTGGGGGGTACCTCCCTTTAAAGCAATTTTTTGAATTTATGATTTCAAACGATCACACCTCCGATAGTATTAATTTTTTAGGCTTAATGGTTTAGAACTTTTTTAAAGATCATTTCTTTATCTACAAATTAGCTTATAACCTCTTATTGGCTAGAATCAACGAATTTCGAGTTATAAATTAAATTAAGTGAAAAAATGTTTAAAAAATTCAGGTTTTATTTTTTTTACTTGTCTTGCGAACCCCATATCTCTTAAACGAAACTTTTTAGTAAAAAACTGATAACCTAAACCGGATAGGGAATTTAACGGGCTACAACTTCAGTCAAATAAATTTTTTTGGAAAGCTTACCGTTTTCACAGAAATTCTGAAAATAATGATCAAGGTGTAGATAAAAAGGAATACATTTTTCAAAACGGCCTCCTTCATAAATTATTATCATAAATTGACAAAGTAATTAACTATAAACTAATGCGCTTTATAACAATGACATTAAAACAAATGTTATACCTACCTAGATCAAACTGAAATTTTTAGCAATTTTGTAAATTTATATTGTTTTACCTACACCTTATTCATTATTTAAAGAATTTCTCTAAAAACGGTTGGTTTTCCAAAAATATTTATTTGACCAAAGTTGTAGCCCGTTAAATTCCCTATCCGGTTTAAACTATCAGTTTTCTTCCAAAACGTTTCGTTTAAAAGATATGGAGGTCGCAAGGAAAGTAAAATAAATAAAACCAGAATTTTTTAAACATTTTTTTCTCTTAACCCTTTCAGATCCGACTTTTTTGGCTGAAGGAAAACATTTTTTTTTAATTTCGTATTACTGTGCTCTAAAAAGTGTTTTTGGCGAGTTTTCATAATTTTCTGATTCTTAAATAAGAAAATACAGCTAAGTAAACTTTAGTTGACTAAATATATAAACCATTATAAAACGCATGATAACAGATTTAAACAGGTGACTATTATTCGTAGACCAAGTTTAGTATAATAAGAACTAACAAAAAAAAATTATGCATTTTTAATGATATTTGGCTGAGATATTCTTAATTAAAGTTATACTTATTTATAAGCTATTTGACAGGGGAATGATTTTATACAATTTTTAGTTTAATTAATTTATTATCTCATAGAACACTTTTTATATTTTTATTGAGTTCCTTGTGCTTGTTTCATTAAGAAATGATTGCTATCTAACATATAAGTTTGTCACCAACTTCAAAATAAATTAATAAACGTAGGTACACACTATAGTGTACCCTGGGTCTGAAAGGGTTAATTTAATTTATAATTCGAAATCCGTTGATTCTAGACTATTAGGAATTATAAGCTAATTTGTAGATAAGCGAATGATTTTTAAAAAAGTTTTAATCCGTTAAGCCTAAAAAATCAATAATATCGGAGGTATGACCGTTTGAAATCAGAAATTCAAAAAATTCCTTTAAATGGAGGTACCCCCCAAGAGTTTGGACTTGGACGAAAATTGTATTTGAAAATTTGTCTTAGAAAAGTGTCCTTGATATCACTACCTCGAAGGTTCTCGACGGTCACGGGGACACCCTGTATGTAAAAATCCCTTAAAATATCTTGTAAAACATCAAGTTTATATGATTACTAACACTGTCGGCAACGGGCGCCCTGACCTTGTAGTTCACCGTATCCGAACGGTTGGCCTTGAGGCAGTTGACCCTACGACTATTCGCCTTGGCGACAATTGGCCTCCATGACAATTAATCTTTGCGACTATTGACCTCATGGTTGAGGTTTGGAAGGCAAGTTTGAATGATTAGGAATTTGGATTGCTTCCTGACCTAGCTTCAATCATTAATTCTGCATTTTCACTTTTAATGTGTTTTCATTGGTGAAACGTAATCTTTTGTACTTTTTGGATAATTATTCTTTTAATGAGAACACATAAAAGTGAAAATTGAGAATTAATAATTACAGTAAAGACAGTGAGCTAAGATCTTTTGTCGTGAAAGCCAAATATGGTGAGATCAACAGTTGAGGATACCAATAGTCGCCGGAGGCAGTTGTCAAAAGGTCAATTGCCGTGAGACCAATAGTCGCAGAACCAACTGTCTCAGGGCCAACTGTTCTGTAATTATTTAGTTTTCAAATCTGGGGGAGGGGCGAGGTATTCCATGCCTTTTAGACGATCATGTTTGAACGCATGCACTTGCAAAGATAAATTAGGAACTACCAAGACCTAGGGAAACATATGGAAATTAATTGTCTAAGTATTGCCAAAGATTGAATAACCAAATTAGTTGTGGTTCAAACATGATAGTCAGGGTCTGGGAGATATGTAATACCCCCAGACTTGAAAACGAAATAACTCTTCTTTTACTCAGACCCCCGGATTTACACCAGCCTTTGGTGTCTATTAGAGTAAGTTTTATAATAACATTTAAATTAAGTTTCATCCCCTTTATCCCGAGCAAAAAATAGATTTCAAGTTAGTCGTGGAGATCAAGGTAGCCGACAGGTCTCCCGACCTGCTTATTATTATTATTATTATAGCAATACGTTCGAATTCTATTAAATTTTAAAATTTTTTAATCATTTATGCAAGAATTATTGGTAATAATCGTTCAAGCCAATTATTAAAAATTATTTGATCAATAGTTTGTTGCTCGAGCAGTTAATTAAAAAGTAGTACACCAATTACTGCACACGGAATGTCGTTCTGTCCCTTTTACACATTTTTTGTAATGCACTTTTTATTGATCCATTAATTTATTATTCAAACCTTCATATTATGTGCGTTACAATCTATAAAAGTTAAAACAAAGCACTGAAAAAAAATTTAATTTACAAACTTATTTATGAAATTTTCATAAAATCAATAAACTAATTCATAAATGCAAGGAACCATTCGTAAATTCAATGATTAATTTTCATTGATACTATGAATTTTTCATAAATGCAATGAATTTGTTCATTTGTTTATTTATTCTTTTCTTAATTTTAATTTTCTTAATTTAATTAAGTATTTAGCCCTATAAAATCCCAATAATCCGGGGAGAGTCTAAAAACTTTCCTATCGAGACTTTATAGGTCAATGGGCGTAACCATCATTTTACATTTTTTTCAGTAGACAATATAAACTCTAAAGCATCATAGAGGGCAAGAGGCGTAACTCTCAATATTCTTAAAATTGAGTTATGGGTATTTCTGGGTTCCAATATGTTGTATCTTCATTTTCTGTCATTGGCGTAACCAGAAATGTGAATTGAATGCATAAAATATGCAAAATTGAATAATTTATTTCAGTGGCGTAACAAGCAGGTAAGGGACCGGTGTGCGAAGTTGTTAACGGGGACCCTGCTTTTATAAAAGACAAAAAAAATGTATATACAGGACTCGAAATTGGGATGACTTCCATGCAATTCCAGTGATTTCCAAAGAATTCCTTCCAAACAAGAGCGGATACAGAGACGAGTAACTACCCTACCCCTATTTGATTTTATTAAATATTTAAATATTTATATTATATAAAAATTTATATTAAAAATTTAATATTGCTAGTGCACTGGAGGGTATTCCATACCCCCCAGACCCCCCGGTTTGAAAACCCAAAAGTGTGTGGAAGTCTTGTGATTTATTTACATAATAAAAAGTTTTTTATTTTTCAATTATCTGAGATTCTCTAAGTAATTGTCCTAAACTATCCTAGAATTTTCTGTGATTTTCCACTTTTCTATTTCCTCTAATTTTCTACATTTCTTAATTGTAAAATTAGTGACATTTTTATGGATTTCGAACTAAAATTTTCTGGGATTTCTTAAAATTTCTCGTTCTTTGTTTACTAATAAGTGAAAAAATGATGGAGAAATTGTCATATAAAAAACTAAAGGGAAATTTGAGGAAATCTAGAATATTATAGCCTATCTTATTTTTGCTTTTCTCATTTTCTGAGATTTCATTGACTTTAAAATGTTCTAGATTTTCTAGAGTTTTCTGCATTTAAAGTTATTTTATTGAAATATTAATTTTTTTAAATTAAAATTTTTTAATTCCTTGTAAAAAGGATCTAAGCCTGGGATCGAAAAGTAAAATCAAAAATTTGATTTTGACAATAAAATAAAAAACTGGGGGGGGGGGGTTAACTTTACTTTGTTTTTTCTACAAATATAATTGTTAGTGCACTGGAGGGTATTTCATACCCCCCAGACCCCCCGGTTTGAAAACCCAAAGATGATATGAAGCTTTTTATTCTCTTAGAACAAATACATCTACACATCGTTTGTATACAAACAAAACCTTTTAGTGCATATTTATACAGCATATATCTATGCATCGTGAAAACTCTCACCGGGGAGTCTGGGGGTGTGGAGCACCCCACAGATTATAGTAAAATTCCTGGTACGGAAGTCACAAGTTTAATAGCATGGCAATCATTTGAACATAATTGCTAGTGACCTGGGGGTATTTTGTACCTCCCCAGACTTCAAATAGCATCTAGTTGTGCACCCACGTGCATCGCACCCACCGCACCCCGACAGTTCCGCCCCTGATTTATTTAGTATTTACTACTTTCTGAATAAAAATTTTTTTTCTCCAAATCAGAACTCGAAAATTACGAATATAGAAATATGAGATTATTATTTTTAAGTTAAATTCAGCTTAACTATTAAATAATAATAATTAAAAATAAATAATTCAACTTTTAATATTAAGCTAACAACTCGGATCTCACCAATATAAGTCCTAATACCGTTTTTTAATTTATTATAAAATTAAATAACTTTTAATTGTCAGCATAATTACTTGTCGGCGAATTTACCATCGGCGAATGTACCGTCGGTGTAGTTACCGTCGGCGTAATTGCCGTCGACGTATTTGTTGTCGGCATAATTACACTATATCGCCCATTAAGTTTCCAATTTTCAACAATATTATCTTACCTCCTACCATCATATTATTTATTTCTTCATAATTAAAATTTATCGTGTATATACGTTAATTATATATACCACTTTGTTAATTATTTTCACTTACAAACTTTTCAAATTATGCTAGCAAATTAAAAACTCGACTTGCCTTTATTTTCTTACTCGGAAAAATTTTTTTCGTCCATTAAATTCTAATTCAAATTTTTCACGAACAAGCATTTTTCAAAATTATAAATGTAAGTTGGCTCACAAACTTTCACGTGCGGCTTTCCATGTGTGGAAGGTGTAACAATTGCATACCTACTACAATGAAAAGCTGGATCTAATTAGTACTTACCTATTACTAAGCTATAACTCTATTCATTTAGCACATTCAGTTGATGTAAACAATGATCGCTGCGTGATATCCACATGCTTGCTTTATATTCAATTGCGATTGGATGCTCATAAGGTCAAGACAACCCTATATACCGTCCGTACTTACAGTTTTTCATTGTAAGCAGATGCATATAATTTTCACACGGCGTTTGAATTTCTAAAAATACAAGACAACCTAGATTAGTCTCTCTCTGTCAGGCTCCTCCCCATAAATCACGTGTAAACTGCATGTATTTGTTATTGTCCACTGAATGTGCTAAATGAATAGAGATAGTACGTGACTATCTCAAATTCTCAAAATATAATTTTGTGGTTTGGACGCCATGGACGCCATTTTCCTAAAGGAAATATGGTAGAAATATGATTTTTACCCCGAATCCATTTTGACTATTTTCGTTGTGACGTCTGTATGTCGCATAACTCAAATACGGTAGATCGTGGGAAGTTGAAATTTTGGGTTTGAGACTCTTATAGCATCTAGTTGTGCACCTCCTTTTTTTGGTTGCGATTGCCCGTGCCAAAAGTCGTCATTCATGAGGCGCACAAATAGATTAACGAGATTCTTGTACAAACATTATAAAAATTACAAGGAAGTTATGTAACTCCAGTCTCTTCTTTCGCCATCTTTTTATTACAACCTGTCAATTGCTCTGGCAAGAATGACATGATCTATTTGTTTTGCATATAAAATCGCTATTGCAGCATCAACGGATATTCCAATTTTCTTCATTATGGAATGCAATTAATTGCATAATATGCACTCTTGCAAACTTAAATAATGTGATTATTATAATTTAATATGTTTAATAATAATACGGTGAAGATTTTAATTAAACAAATTGAAATTATTACAGATTTCACAACATAGCTGAGTCTTCGAGATAAGCCGGTCACGGATCTCTAACCATCTCAGGGGAGATTTATATTTTTCATTATTTAATATTATGTTTTAAATTAAATTTAAATAAATGAATAAATACTTTGAAACAATTCCAATTTAATTCAAAAATATATTTATTTCTGATTTAAATTATAATACAATGAAATTGATGTTGTATTTAATAAATTTTATTTATAAATTCTTTTAGTTAATTATGAATTTATTAAACTAAATTGTTTTTATTTAAACACTTTAAGTAAACAAACTGTCTACTTACAAAATTTTTAAAAGTTTTAATTTCGATGAACACGAATCAGAAACTTGACAAAACTTCTTAACTGATGAGAAGAAACAGTGGTCAACTTTAATTTTTTTTACATTAAATTTTTATATTTAATTTAACTCAGTAGGAACATCTTTCAAGAAAAACGGACTAATAATAAAAGGAAACTTCTGAGAAAAATTGGAATATCTATTTTAGATACCTACCACACAGAGAAAGCCCGCATGTGACTGCTTAAACTGCTATTATGAAACAAAAGATTTTACAGTGTCGGCGCGCGAATAAAGAGCAAAAAGTGCATAAAATTTTTTATTTATATTTTGTGTTTTCAAGGGATAATTTTGCAATAGCAGCAGTGACGGCGTCAGGATTTTTGAAATGGGTGGCCACAAATTGGGCTCAATATTTTTCGGATGGGCAGGAACACACAAAATTTATAAATAAACACAAAACCGTACATTATTGAAATAAGCACCTAAAAAAATTAGGGTGAGCACTTGACTGGGCACTCCAATCAACTTCGGGCACCCTGGCCCACCCCTGGCGCCGTCACTGAATAGCAGGTTAAAAAGTCCGGGAAGTCTTTACGTAACTTTGTCCTAATGAGAACATACTTCAAGAGTCAGTTCAATTCAACAGCGAGAGTCGACATCTAGCACTCCCTATACCAATGGCGGGGCCTATTTTTAACTGAGTTGGGCTCTAGGCTGTAGCAAATTTTTGGTTATTTTATCAGTATTTGATTTTTATTTTAGACTTTTATGTTCTCTCTTTTCGGGCCCCTCTGGTCATTCGGCCCTAGGCACGTGTCTAATGCGCCTAATGGTAAAATAGGCCCTGACCATCAGTGGCGGCCCGTGGGATTCTAGTACTGAAGATTAAGTGACGACAATTGGGCGACGGCACAAATTAGCCGACGGGAAATTTACCCGAACGATGTATCGATGTTTTGGGGGCTGGAACCACCGTGCTTGGAGCGCTACAAGGTAGAGGGAAAGAGGGAAAAAATAAAAATTTTGAAATTGAGAAGCTGTCTGTCGTGAGGCCGTATCTAATCTTGTTTTTTCAATAATTCTTAGTCTCGGATGACCGAGATGAGGTAAATTTGGTTTGAGTATGGGGGGGGGGGGCGCAGGCAATGCCCAGTTCTCGCGATATCCTTCATAGTCGCTCATTTATTATTGTCGCTTATTTATTTAAAACAAGAAACAGTTACATACTTAATATGTACATTAAAAATACAATAAAATTAGTTGAATGCTGCAGTAGTATTACTTCTCTTGGCACAGGCTTCCTGCGTCCATTTCAATTAATTTGTGTGAGTTTTATGCTTTGTCTGATATGGGTTTCTGTAAAAACCAGGACCAAGGCCTATTTTACAATTAGGCGCGGCCCGAAAAGAAAGATCATAAAATTATAAAATAAAAGTTAAATTCTGATAAACTAACCCAAAAATTAGGCCTTCGATGCTATTAGTTACACTGGAAAATCAGGGGCCCCAAAGTTTGCTAGAGCCTAGGGGTTGTCCATTAATTTCGTAAAGACGATTTTTGTAATTTTTGACCCCCTTCCCCTCCTCACCTAAGGGCACGTAAGATTTTGGCAACCCCCCCGCCGGTTACATCTTACGTAAGGATTATTAAACAAAAATAATGTGAGCCCCCCCCCTCTCCTCCGCTTATATTTATAAAATATCAACAACAATAACATTGTTATTATGCGAAATATACAATTTAAATTAAATTTTATGTTTATATAAATAAAAGTTAATAAAGATTAATTAATTAGTAATTACATAAAAAAGTTAATTCAAAAAATTGGTAATCCCTTAATATTCAGGTTTCAGGTAAAAAAACAGATTTAATTTAAAAAAAGTATTTTACGAAACTTACGTAAGGAATCCGTCGGACCGTCCCATCCCCCATGTAAAGATACGTAAGATTTCTGATACCCCCCCCCCCAAACCCTTACGTAATAAATTAATGGACGGCTCCCTAGTGCCTAACTCAGTTAAAAATAGGCCCTGTCTCTCAATTTTTTCCTTTCCACTTCCTTCCCTCCTTTTCTCAAAACTGCGGCGCTCATAATCAAGGATCCTAGCATTGGCTACTAAGTAACTCTTTGGTACTGAAGAGATAATACTATTGGTTCATAAATAAAGAATAAACCGTACACTGGGGGGTATTCCATACCTCCCAGACCCCCCGGTTTGCCAATGGCTACACTAAAGCTCAATCAATATTTTAAGTTATAATAATAAATAAATACGTTTAACCTCGAATCTGTTTCATTATGGTTTTTGCCATCGATTGACGATATTCAACTCCCGGATAAGCAAAAAATAAAATTACTTACATATGTTCCCAGCAGTGGATCTATCTCTTTTGATGCCCAAAAGTTTAAACATACTTGGGACCTCTTCAACTTATTAAATTTTAAATTTTTGTTTCAAAGACACAAAACAATGAGGATAAAACCGGGGGTCTGGGGGGTATGGAATGCCCCCCAGTACACTGTTTTATTTTATTTCAAAATTTTCTCGCGGACTTATTGTTGCGTCTGGGGGTATAGAATACTCCCAGCAATAGCTGCTGAGTTACTCATTACTTTAGAAGAAACAGTGTACTGGAGGGTATTCCATACCCCCAGACACCCCGGTTTGCCAATGGCTACACTAAAGCTCAATCAATATTTGAAGTTAAACAATACATAAATACGTTCAACTGTGATGTGTAATTGTGGAACCTCTACAACTTAAACGCCTGTTAGACGAAATCCTTTTCGACGCAAAATGATAAATTAGAAAAAGATAAGATAAGATAATTTAAAAAAATGATATAGAAATAGAAACCGGTCTATTCTAAAACACATCTACAAGGCTTCTAGGACATTTTACTACCACTTCTACTTTCCTACTAAACTTACATAATTTACTTACATAATTCATTCATTTTACGGTCGATCCGTGTTTGGCCGTGGTTGCTCCAGCCAAAATTGACCCTACGTTCCGGGCCATTTTGGCTGGTGCTGAACTCACTAAAAACATGCCTGAAGCATCTGAAGTCAATCCACCTCGACTGGGTAGCCCGCATTATTCCATTAAATAACTATTTAAATGCGACCAATAAATTTTGCGTCAAAATGGTTTTGCGGCGAACCGGCTGCGGTGAAACGGCCGCGACGATATTCCCCGAATATCAGGGGCCCGAAAATTTGCTAGAGCCTAGGGCCCAACCCAGTTAAAAATAGGCCTTGCCTTGGATTTTTTGTACCTCAGATGTCCGCAATTTCATAGAGCCATTGACTATAGGAGTTATTAAGATACTCAGCCACATGGAAGAATTGTAAATTCTATGTCCCTCTCACTCGAACGCACTCCGCGCACTATACTGTTCACACGTTCTAACGGAATGGATCGCGAGATTAATAATTGTTAATGAGGATTTACATTGAAAATTAGAGCCATCTAGTTGTCGCGACAATTTAGTATTGCATTAAAACATATATGGCTGCGTGTCTTGATAACTCCTATAGTCAATGATAGAGCTTCGGATACAACTCGACAATAGACTCAAGGCTGGAATCCTCTTGCAGCCATGTGTTTCTCCTACAACTATTTATCTCGATCTCGAGTGCACGTACTGTTAACAGAATGAAGCGAAACACTGATTTTTACGTGGAAAATCAAATTTCGAAATTCGATTAATTTTTAAATTAAAAGAAAAGTTTATGTTAACTTCAATTTAAGCGATTCATTTTAATCTCATAATAAAAACTTGTGGGAGCAGCTAACGCACTACACCCGGAAAGAGATTTTATTATTTGTTTCAGGCTCTTTTTTGAAAATTTTTATAATTTTTGATATTCGAGTTAGAAAAGTATTATTTTTCGAACTAAGTTTAAAAAAATTAAAACCAAAAAAAATATATCGAAGAGCCGACCTTTTTTAATTAAGAAAAGCCGTTAGTTTGTATAAAACTATTTAATTAGTCGATGTAATAATGAGGTTGGTATTAGTAAATAATTTTATTTACAGTCAGTTTAGTAATGGAGCCATTACCAAATTTCAATACAGCGGGAAATGATTTATTATTAATTTATACTTTCACTTTCCAAACGGCGGATAGTTTTTCGTTTTATTTTCTGACCTAGCGGTCGGAAAGTGATCACTTTTCGACCTCAGATAATTTTTTGCTAAAAACTTTATTTTAATGAAATAAGAAGAAATTTAATGAAATTATTAAGGATTTGCTATGGTTTCGTCATTTACTAACCGATTGTAGTTGCGTTTATAGCTGACGCGCGAATTGTTTTCCACTTCGTTGCGAAATATACTATTACTTAACTTAAAACTCTGTTTTGATTTTGAAGGATTCCATATTAAGTATTAAGCATAAACTCATATTTTTTTATTGATTTTATTGATTTAATTTGTCTTATGTACCACCTACTTATTTTGAAAAAGAAAATTCGTAACCTTTATACTTTTTACTTTCAGTCTTTTTCCTCACTGGAAAAATACACGTTCGTTTATGAAATATCAGACAATGAATATATGAATGTATTGAAAGTTTATTTATCAAAGACTATTGAGAAAGATTTCAGTTGACATAAAAGAAGTGAAACTATTGGAAGAGTGATTACTGTTTCAATGTTTGGAAAATCTTGAAGTTTTCACAAAATTCTTTTTGAAAAGTGACGACCTATTATTTATCTACGACCTTTGATCTAAAAATCCTTTACATTTGCAATTTGGACTGAATGACAGGGTAATGCCCTCTTATCGGTTTATTCTTCCCTTTCCAATTATATCGAATTACAGAGGACCAGGATTGTCCGAAACAGTGGCGTAACCACTTTCTCTTTCCTTCAATTAAAGTTTTTCCAAATCTGGGAACTTTATCGATCCTCTTCCTTGGCTGACTGGGGATTCCCGAAAAGTTGGCGAATTTAATACAAAATTCCTGGGAAGAAAAGATGGTGTTGTTGTAACATACTTTTATGTGCCATTTGCAAGACTCCCACGGTTGCTTTGAAGCTATAAAACACACACACAGTTAGGAAAAAATCAATAGCAGGAGAAATAAACCTTCGGAGTTGGGAGGCCCGGATTAGACGCACCTACGCAGTTCCCGAAAACCGATCCTGATAACGAGCGTGCATTAATAAAAAAATTATTTACTTTCAGATAGATCATCCAAGTAGATATTGCCGATGGGTTATGCAAAAGTTTTGCAGTGGAATCAGAGATACTGGAATCCGTTGGAAATGCGGTATCCAAATTTTTTGGACAATAAATGGATTCCCAACATGGTAAACAGTACATTGACGCTCGTTTTTAAATTTTCTTGCATTAATGCACCCAAACTGGGCGTGTGAACGGATCGCGTTGTTTATCTTGGGCTTGCGCACATCCCACCAGTGCCGTACTTTAACATTCCATAATCTAGCATTCGCTTTGAACTCGTGATAGTAGCAACAGGTTGTATAGTTTCTAGATGCCGGTAAATAACGCTTGTGAAGTTTCTATTGAATCGTAAACTCAAAATACAATTCAGTGAATTAAAGTGTGGTTTAATTATTACGAATTGAAAATTTTAGTGATTACAATTTTGAAAAAAGTGAACAATTGTGCTGTTTCGCGTGCGTATATACAACATATGTGATAAATTTATATTTTATAAATGCAGAACCCCATCAATTTTTATTTTTTTAATGTTATCGATCGCTAAGGTGGTTTGATACAAAAAACCTTGAACTTAAATTTAGATAAACTTTTAAAGGGTATCTGCGGGATTTTTTCGAAACCTCAATTTTTCAACCAACTTAAAAAGCGAATCGAAAATTGATAAGAACGAAGGACGCCCCCCTTTTACAATGGAAACTTTCGCTGTGGATAAGGCCTTTTACGATATCGACTCCCCCGAGGAATTTTGGGATTCTGATTTAGATCCGGTAAGTTATTCAATTATTATAATTTTCTAATTTTAAAAAAAGCGCATTTTATGCATTCATTATTTTAAGACATTCTTAGTATCCGTTTAAAAATAGAACTCATTAAAACGGTGTAGCGTAATTCTTAATTACTGAATATTAAAATATATTCAAACAGGTTTTGCTTTTCGCTAACTTTAATTTTGGCGGGGTAATTTGAATTTTAAATTTCCCTCCATAATTATTCAAATATTTAAGGGCAAATACATTATAATATACCTTTATATAATTCCTTATCTGTTATTTAATAGTATTTTTCTCGTGAGTAAATATTTTATTATAATCTATTACTTGTAAATTTATTTTATCGATAAAGCAGTCGATAGTTTATGTAACAAAATTATTTATTTAATTTTTTACTTCGCCATCATGTTCTATGTTCTTTTCTGAACTTTATTGCCCTCGCCGACTCGGCGTTTTACGCCCTCGTACACTTTAAATAATAAAAGCGCGCAGGACCGGACTTGAATTGAAAAACTACTTTCAATTTTATCATTCTTAGACGATGTCAAAAAACCGGTTATTCTAATAAGAGTTTCTTAGACGAGAGGTCTATGTTTGTATCCAACCTTTCGTAGGTGTATGAATAATTGAGACTGGGAACAGAAGTTATCTCAATTTTAATTTTATTATATTATTATTGTTATAATCCGCATTTCTCTCGAAATATTTGCGGTAGATAACACAGTTCTCATTAAACTTATATTTAAAAAAAAATTTCATGGTAATTAAGGACACGCACATTCCACATTCGTGTGCGTTTCGACAAATTGCGGCTTTAAATGGTGTCAGCGTACGCCACTGATAACTCTTAATATTCAATTTACATCTTCGGATATGAACGATTCTTATTAATTATGAATTCAATCAATAGCCAACTTCCTATGCCGTCAAGAAATTAGAACAATTTTTATTATTAAGACAGGACCGCTTACGTAACTTTAAACGATCGATCAGTTTGACCTATACGAGGTGCGTTACATCGACAAGCCAAATTATGAACACCGGTAACATAATATAATTATTATTACGAGAATTACTTGATTTTTTTTTAATTGAATCGTTAGCGTATGTTGAACTTAATTAAAGACGACAATCCTGAATCGTTAAATGAAATTAGTTATAACAAGAACAACCTGAGTCACTTTACAATAATAATTTTATGTAATTTTTCGCATTGCAGTTTATGGCGAAGGCCTCATAACAAGTTTTCAAATTGGACTTGCATTTATATTCAAACTTTTCTATTTGTAACGGGTGTTTCGATGAGAATGCAATAGGAAAGCTCGAGAATTAATTATTATGCTTTCATTAACTCGAAATAGGTGTTCGCCAGCAATTAAAAGGTTTTCTGAGTAGGCAATCACCTTATCGTTTTTATCAAAATATAATAATACCCACAAGATGCAGGCCAGATAGTTTTTTGGCTGGCCTTATGATAAAGGTCAAACGTTCCTTGATTATCTCAAAAAATGATTGCTGGCCATGGGACTTTTTTTGATAAAACTGTTCGGCCTTGTTTTTCTACAATTAGATCAAAATGCAAAATTTCTAATTAAAAAAAAAATCTGAAAATAGATGCTGTGTCATAAAACAGGGGTTAATAGCAAAGCTATCATCAGTAACGGATGAATGGCGATTTCAATCGACTTTTAAACCGCTTTAACGTTTATCGACGACAGTGGCGTTCCTACCGGTTTCGCATCCATTTTCTTCTCTCTTTAAACCTTCCAAACTGGAGGAAATGGAGAAATGGACGTCACTGGCCATTTTTTAATAAATGCAAACACTTCGGCTGCATTTTCTAAAAGATTATTTTGCTATCGACGGCTTTTGTCTGCATTAATCGCAGAAGTAAAAAAACACCCTGGGTTTTGCAATTTTACAATTGTGGTTTCTCCTATTGCGATGTAAACCAAACGTCAAATATACTTCTCTTTTTATTGTTAATCAATAAATCGATTTCCATTTTATGAAAAGCATAATATAGAAAAGTAATAGAAACATGCGGGTACTTTATCGGTCATAATAACATTAAAATTGTGTATCGAGAAAATTGCACCGTGAATTTCCCACCGAGTTATCATTTCGACTTTATTTGCATTAAAATAATTTGTGTTTACCATTTTTTTTCTTATCTCTTATTATGTTAATTAAAAAATTTTAACGTTAAATTGTGAGAAACTTTATGAAGTGGCTAATATGTGAAATTACTTGGCATTAAACTGGTACCAGCCTTTTAATTGCATATACTTTCGTATACCTACAACTTTCTTATATTTTTTTTAATTACTTTGTATTAAAAATACGCCGAAATGATGTGTATTACGCTTTTTAAATTAAGAATCAATTTTTATCGACATTATCTTGATGAAATGTCGACGCTTAAGCGAGAGCTCGTTTGAGTGATTGCGTTATTGTTTAAGTGGTTTTATCATAATTTTACGAGAGATAACTGTTGATAATTTTTATTTAAATATTCTTAAAATTATACGTAACAGCTCTTAATAAATAATATTACTTTAATTGAATAATACTCCGAATCAGCGGGAGGTGGTGGTTCCCCATGGACCCCTAGGTACTAGCCGCCACCGCTTATGTATTTAATATTTAGAATAGTTTTTACGAAAATTCAAAATGGTTTTTCCATAACAAGTAAACAATTAGGGGAAATTCCAATGTCTAGCCAAAAATAGATGACATAATACAACATTATATTCTCATAAACGTTTTATATCTTTTTGAATTTGTCCAAATTCCTTCCATTGTCAGAATTGAAAAGATTTTACTGACTCTGCCAAGTAGGGGCTTATGACATAATTGACAATAAACCCTCGAAAATTACCCCCATAAAACTGTGTGAAAGTTAAACTCAAATTAACAGGCCTTTATGTACTTTTCTTATTTTTGAGGGCCCCACAGTGGCTTTTTCCGTTTGTAAGTTTTATTTTTAATTAATTTTTATCATTTAACACTTAACTGATAAAAAAATAATTTTGTGTGGGTCTCGACACATTTTTGTTATAAAAATAAATTTAAGATATTTAAATTAAAGCGAGACCCACATTATAAGTGTAATGATAACTTGGCTATCAGTTCTCACGTTTGTAAACCATTTTATAAAATAACCAAATATTTTGTAACCTCCTGTTTAAAAATTTATGCATTTCTGCACTTGCAAACTGTTAATTTTATCTTAAAATTAAATCGCAATTTTAAAGTACTTTAACCGTAAATTCTAAGAATACATGTCGTGGGACATCCTGTGGGGGGGTTTGCCAAAATTACATGTATCTGCTATCTTAAGTCGGTACCACATTTTAAAATATTAAAAATATAAAATTGAGTAGAATTGCGAAACGATAATTAAGAAATTTTAATAGTACGTAATTTTGACTAACTGTTTCTTGATATGCCCTGTGAACCGTGCCTTATTTTTTAAAGGTATAATTAGGAGGCCATATGAATTTAACATAGATTACAAAATTATGTAGATCTATTACTGTAATTGAATATATTAATTATTACCAAAAAAATTTTTTTTTCTATTTGTTTATAAAATATCCCCCCCCCCCCCCAATTTATTATATCGTAATTATTCTTGAAGATGCATAATATAATTTAAATGTTAGGGAGATATCAAAAAATATCATGACCTATTTTGTAATACAATTTTAATTTGATAATAAAATAATATATATTTTAATTTCATATCTACTACTGTCGGAAATGTTACCATAATTTTAGAAATTAATTCTTTTTACAAAATATGAAACAAAATTTATTATTCAGTTTCCTTTCTTTGTTGGTTCAATTCAAAAGAATCTATTTCATTTGTACGTTCTCCTTCGGGGTCTTTGGAATTTTGATGTTCTTATCTCGGAGAGATTGAAATCCGGTGGTGTATCCTCACTTAAAGGATCTAGGTAAAATATCTTACTTTTACGGTTACACATTAATGTTTAATTGAATACTAAGCTTGTGACTTTCTAAAACCGGATTTAAGTATTTAATCTACGAGGGTTCTTCAATGAACACAATTTCCTAACTTTTACCATTGCAGCTTAAATATTTTGCATTTGAAAATGCGAGATCTAGTTAGACAGTAAATATCTAAGCCCCTCCCTCATTAAAACATCCCCGAAGCCGCTGCAATTTGAAAATTAACGAAATCTAATTTAAAATAAATATATTGTGATATGATGTTCACAGTTGCAACGCGAGAAGTCAACTGAGGCCGACCCGACCTATTAAAACAAGTTCTACAACCATTTACGTTTAGCATACAAAATGTTCAAATCATGGACTTTAAAAAACACGTCAATTTGACGTTTAATTAACGTTTATTTTTTATGCTTATTCAATGCATATTTAAAAACTAGCACTTAAATCTTTGCTTTCTAAAGAATATTCGACGATAGGGATATTCCTTGGCGCGTGCTTACTAATTTTTTTTTCTAATACAGTTTGAAAAGGTCCAACTTTTTGATATCCGTTTGAGCAAGGTAAAATAAGGATTTTTCGCACTAGGACGAAAACAAAATAATTGGACGTTTTGGCCAACGGTGAAAAAATCCTCCAGATCTCCAATTCTTATTGGCTAATCTGAAATTGTTTTCCAAAAAAGTATTGTACGAAGTTGAAGACTGATGTTTGTCATGATATTCGGGAAAGCTTCAAAATGTTTTGCTTTCTCAATTTATTCAACCAGTTTTCAGGAGATCAGGTCCCATCCAATTCTCTCTCATTTGGCTTTTGCTAATTGAAGAGTTTGAAGACTTTCATCTCTCACTCTAACTAGTTTGCAAAGCGGCAATTGAATGCTTTTGGTGATAACAATCAAATGACCAAAATCGTTTCTGGTATGATGTAGAAGGCAGTGAGGTGTGACGTGAAGTATATCACCGGAAGGTTACAGTGCTATAAATCGTATTGGCTTCATTCGATGAAGATACAGCAAATTTAAGAGTGAATATTAGCTGCTTCATGCCATGCATAGCAAAAGGCATAGTCAACGTCCACCTGTTCGTTGCAATTTTCTGAACCAACCTACTGTATCGTAGGTGCCCAGTGTGTTGCAAACAACGTTACGGATGAAGAGGTCCACTTCGTTCATCTATTTAAAAAATTCAACTTTACTTACGTTTCCTGATGATATTTCTCTATCTGGTCTGCATGCAGTAAACTCATAACTTATTGGTACACTTATCTGAAATCAATGTTGTCCCTATTTGAATAAATAAGCACTTTGTACTACAAATGAAAAGTTTTGCCGGTCAATCAATTTCAACTTCGTGCCAGCTTTTAGTTTTTGAAAACGTTTTATTTCGTAATAAGTCATTATTGTCACTTATACCATTTTTCCTTGAAAACAGAATTAAACTTTTTTCGCTTCCTGCCGATTTGATGTCCGAAATTATATCTATGTAGCAATAATTTTTTTTTGCAATTTTTGCAGTTACATAGCTGGAATTTAAATAACGGTTAACATTTTTCTGCATACAATTTAAATAAATTTTACAAATTTATGGTTTAATGTGTGTGTAAGTGGTTCTGAAAATTTACCAAGTGCAATAAATTTTAAATAATTTTCCATTGTATGAAGGTAATCAATAACAAAATTATAGAATTGTGATGTGCAATCATAATTGATATTTTTATGATGTTATAACATTCTGAGAAGATAGCAAAGGAATTCAATGGGGAAATTTTCCGTTCCCATGAAAAGACGTCAGTAAACGATTTATTTTATTATAAAATCGAAATCCTGGAAAATATTTGGATTGGAAATTCGAAGTTGAAATAAAATGTAAACATGACTATTTTTCTCTTATGTAACTTGTATCATCATGATTGTATGGAACGGAGAGAGTATAGACCAATATGGACAAATCTAAACCTTGACCGTGACTGAATAAACATGGCCACTAATATGTTCGACCTTCTTGTCTTTTTTATTATCCAAAATTTTTATTTTTACGTTTTCCACAATCAAGTGCCTTTTTTATTATCATTTCTTATCATAACTTAAACAATTTCATTCGTACATAATTAATTTTATTTAATTAATTACATTATGGTTGCACGAGATAAAGTCATTTTTTGTCGTAAACGAAACAGATTTGGGAAATCCAATCAACAGTGTTCCAGAATTTGTTACTATTATTGAAAAAGTTCTCGATTCTTCCAATCTTATCTACAATACAAATTACTACTGTTTGTTTACTATTACATAATTATCAATCTTGTTTACTCCACTTTGATAATAGCAACTAATACAATATCGTAGATTTTTTTTCACTGATGAATTATTTGGGAAACCTCTCCTTGCAATTATTTAGTAATTAATTGCAGAAGAGCAGTTGAACTCATTTTGTAAGACAATGACCCGAAGTCCACCATTAATTGGATGAAAGTTATGTAACAAAAATTATACATGGAACGAGGTTTAAGTTGAAGAAATGTCTCACCATGTTCGTTTATGCAAAAATTGGATATTTTTGTTTGCCCTTGATCGAAGTGATAGAAGATGAACATCTCTTCACAGTCTGCTGCCTCTTCGGTTAAAATTTTTGAAACCTCGGTAAGCAGCTTAAATGCAAGGCAAAAGTGTGTTCGCTCAATGGAAATATATCATGTTCATTTTGGATGAGGCAATGTCCAAAAGTTTACGATAAGGATATACCGAAAACCCGAAAAGGTTTTGGTGTAAAATTATTAAGTAGGTACTGGACTTTCAACGAATGAATGAATTATTGAAGAATGTAATTATGTTGAAGTAATTAGGTAGAAATTTTTGAAAATTTTATGCAAGATGTGAAAGGGTAAAGAAGTTGGTTAAGATAGCTCGTTGATATATACTGTTAGAGAAAGGATAAACATTTCTCTAAGAATGAGGCCAAATCATGGTCACCAAGTGAATGCCTTCCTTGTCTGTAAATCCAGACTGCAAAACTGACAGTCTGCTATTCGAGG
Source organism: Cantharis nigra (assembly GCA_958510845.1). Taxonomy (NCBI): domain Eukaryota; kingdom Metazoa; phylum Arthropoda; class Insecta; order Coleoptera; family Cantharidae; genus Cantharis; species Cantharis nigra. Next base: position 41,447,518 of record OY294030.1, on the reverse strand, counting down.
TATTTAATCTCTTTACGTTACCAATCAACCAAACGTTTTACGAAATATCGATGATGGTCTCGAGGCAATTCAGTCTTCGTTATTTACAGTTTTATGTGTTTCGTGTCGATTCCATCGATGGATACTTTCCAAACTGCATGTAATAATTAAGTTTTATTCTTCCTATTAATAATAGAAAATTTTTAATTGAATTCGAATGCATAACAAATTTTTCGCGCATTTGCTCCATCTATTAAATCGAAAGATCGTTCAACTTTTCAAGATGGTTATCCGTGTATTAATTTGGTTCAATTAGCCATCGTTACTGACACTCGAGCTACATTTTTATTCAAATGCTTTATTTACTTTGATTGAATTTGATTAATTGAGTGAGCGCATCCAAAAATTTCCTTTACCTTCGTCTTTACGTGCATTCCTATCATTTTTCCTTCTTCGACTTTCTTTGCTTATCCATGCATGGGCGTCAGATTTATGGCCGCTTATCTGATATAACTCTTCTTCCTGCACTAAACATATCGTAAGGATTAGGCGTTCCACCAGGACGATTTTTGTAATCCAAGAGAGATGAAGATACAAAAGTTATGGGCGGTGTTTTTTTGATTTAATGATCATTAAATTGGATTTCATGAATTTGATTTTGTAACTAGTCTTGTAATATTTATTAATAACGTTCTTTATAACTCGAGAGTAAAAGGGAACACCAGTCAATTACTCATAAGTAGATGTTGTCTCTTAATGGATTATACGATCTTTAATAACTTCCTCATATTTTTAACGCTGGTATAGTAATTTACGAAGCTAGATTTGTTTCGTCTTCAAGTGCTGGCAGCTTTAGAAAATATTTCCATCGCATTGCATTATGAAAGATTATTTCCAAGCTTATAAATGGCCTTCACGATAATTTTTTTGATAATAATCTTTATCGATCACCTTATTTTCAATTTTTTTCCTCACTAATCAATCATGATTTATTTCATTAATTCATTAAGGGGGTATTCTAGTCTAGAGGCATGAATTTTCGGGCGGTTTTTGAAGCTCTGTACAAACGAAACAAAAGATATTTTTGCTATCCATTTTTTCATCATTTGTTTATTGATATTTTAAGATTACGTAAAAAATTAACTGAAAAAAAAACCCTCAAAATTCACAAAGTGGGGGGTCCAAAAAATACTGGTGTGCACGATATCTCAAGTTCCAATGAAGCGATTTAATTGAAATTTGGTGTGAACTAAGGCTGGGAATCGTTGTCATTTTTGTATTCGAATATTCGTTGATCAAATTATTCGAATAATTCGAATATTCAAATTATGTATTCGAATATTCACAATTCCCCGCTCCCAAATGAATTTATTATTATCGTCGCGTCGTGTCGACTAGTAGTAGTAGTAGTAATAAAATAATACTATAAAACTTTTTTTTTATTTATATGTTATACAATGAACAAAGAATACAATGAAATGGGGTGGGGCTTAGCGATTTAAGGGAAGTTTAACGTTGAATAATTTGAATATTCAAATAATTCGAATATTCAAATTATACGTTGCGATATTATTCGTATTCAAATATTCGAATATTCGAATTATTCGAATTTGATTCCCAGCCTTAGTGTGAACGTTCTTGATACATTCCTCTATCGCAAGTCAAAATTTTGAATTTTACTATTTTAAAAAAATTCGGATTTGTTAAAAAAACATGCAAAAAAAATTTTTTTTAAACGACCGCCATTTTGTGAAAAAATTTTTGTTTTACTTTTCCATAGTTCATGCTATAGCGGCATCTTCGTTTGTACAGAGCTTTGAAAACCGCTCGAAAATCATGCCTCTAGACTAGAATACCCCCTTAATTGAATTATATTTATTTCAATAATTCTATTTAAACTTTCGATACATTTGCATATTAATCAGTTTGGGGAAGGATATTTGTATTGACTGATTTGTACAGTTAATCAAAACTGTGACCATGATTAATACTGCTATCGCATTATTGCATCCAAGTGTTATGAAAGTGGAGATATGGCTTCATAAAATATACATTTTATGTTTGTTATCTAATTTTTGCATTCAACTTCGTATTAGTAACTGCAGCAAATAAAATTAGTTCTAGCTACCAATATAATTATTTGGCGACACACATTATTAACCCAATCTACCGAACAAAATTATATGTTGCTAGTCTAGATATCTTTGAAAGGTAGTAATTGTTTGTTGATTCTAATAAGTAATTGTTGTCAAATTATATAAAAATGTTTGTTTATTAGTAGATACATAGTTAATTATCATAGAAATAATTGCTCCTTTTAGTAACTTGTTTTACTACTCAAAATTATTTTTTTACAATGTCGATAAAATCTAAACAATTTGTACTTAGTATAGAAAACGACTTATTACAATTAAATACATAATTAAATATTCAATTTATTATTATTAAAAAATAAAAAAAACTCACGTGTAGAATGTAAAATACGCATTGTTATACGCCTGAGGACATACATACTATGCAGATATTCATGTAAAATCACTTTCCAAGTAAAAACTAATTAATGATTTTAATATTGTTGTTTCTACACTCGGAAAAATGAATTTCAAGAGACTGCAAGTTTATTTTTCCGAGTATAGACAGCTCAAATTGAAATAATTTGCTTATCAATTTCTATTTAATTTTAACGACTTCGTTAAATTTGAAAAAGTACAATGCTAAACTTTATTTACTGTCTAATTAAGCGTTAATTGCCACTAATTATTACTTTTTTTTTGTTTCAGGTAAGTGTCGTTAAATATAGCACCCAGAAAACGGTTTATAGGTTTGTGGATAATTTTTGTATACTTTTAATCGAATGAAACCGCAAATATACATTTGACCTTTTTACAAATTATATAATTAGGAAAATTCGATATTTATCAACGCTTGCTCATTGCATAACAGAAATAATGGAAACGAATAGTTGTCGTTATAATAATTTGTATGGGTGTGTAATAAACGTAAATAAAACGTAAATGTAACAGCGAATTGTGTAGATGATGAATATGGGGCAGCGTTCGCATTAGAAATCATATTTATTTATTATTCGAAGGTTGGGCCGAATTTTGAAACCACTTTCTCTTCCAAAAATGTTTTGGGATGTGGGATGGGGATGTTTTTCTCACCTCGGGTTTTTTCCACGTCAAACGTGAAAATGGAGGTAATGGTCACCTTGCAGAATGACATATTGTTTTTTAAGGTCAGATTAGATTTGTATACATTTTACGTAAGGCATAAAAGTATTTATTTAGAGCGATAAGGAATAATTATTTAAGCATGCCTGCATTATTTAAATAATAAATGGATGGTGACAATTATTTCGATGGGGGTCATGGGTGGGACAAAACTAAAAGTGAAGCATTTATCTGCATATACATACATGTTAAGCTTCTAAACCGCTATCTAATCTACCTATATAGAACAGTTTGGAAAGTTGCTTTAGTTTCTTGATGATGTAAGTGTTGTTCATATGTGAAATCAATCTGAGGGTGTAGAACTTGCCCCATATTATGGCGGATCTGTTGTTAGATTTAGATCTCTCTTCATGGTTCTCATGAAACAAACATTGTGGGTAATTATTTATAAATGAAATCACTCGACGGGAAATCCGATAATCTTGATAGTGTTTTCATTGTATGTCACTTGCACTACTCTAGGCAAATTTAAATCTCGCCAAGTAACAAGAGAAAAAGTTTGGTGAAAGGCCGTAACTTAAATTTCTATGCAAGTTTCTACCCACATACAATTGACATTTAGTTTTATTAATTTTTTATGCAGAATAAAACCCAAATTTAACGAACCGGGAATTTTTGCCTTACTTTATCACTCGATGGTTAACGTGAAACCAAAAGAAATCGAGTTTTTGTTATTTTGCGGTTTATCCGAGTGGAATCAGAAAATTTTGATTAGTGTTATTGCGCATATCATGATCTGATTGATCGCTTTGAAATTGCCGGTAAATTCTCGATGCTATATTGTAATTGCATTCTCATAGTCATTTCAGCATGAAGGTCTTGTGAAAGGTATTGGTAATTTCATTCGCCAATAACGGAATTTTCTTTTCGTGAATCCCGTGCTCATCTCAACCTCGAATTAATTTATATTTAAGATATTTTTATAAATTTTTACTTAATGCAATAAAGGATTTTAATGATGTTTCATTATTAAAGAATTCGTTTTCAACACAGGTTTATAAATGGTGTGAATGACTTCATCGTGTCTTCAGTCTGTTCTTTTCATTCAGAGTGGAACTGCTTTAACTAGCAGCTTGCGTCATTTTCAAACTGGAATTCTCTCCTGCGGTTACTTGCAGTATCATAACAGGAACTTATTTACTAATATAAATGCTAATTATTTCTTAATAACATCATACTTTTTTATTTAATCCACTTCCCAAAATTTCAATCATCTACAACAGATTTATATACAAAAAACCCAAAAACGAAGAACGCAAGGGTTTGGTCCCTTCCAAAGTCCTTGCTTCCGCCAACCAGTCAGGCGAAAGAACTCTGGACCACGCTGCCAGGACAAATAGTACCCATAGCAAAGTTTAGCTGATTCAAGGTCTAACAGGCTAATTTCGTGTTGTTGCTATATCCAGTCCGCCATTAAGTAATTCGGAAAGTGTAAACTAAATTATTAAATCAATTTGTTTTTCGTGTTAATAATATACTACACCAACGCATTTCTAATAGGACCTACAGTTTAACGCGGAATTCAAACCACGACAGCACTATGCACTCCTATGTTAGCAATATACAGTGGCGTAACAAGCAGGTGAGGAACCCGTGTGTAAAGTTGTTAACTACCCCCCCCCCTATTTAATTTTATTAAATATTTAAAATAATTATATATTTTTCAATTTTCTGAGGTTGTCTTTTCCTAAAATATCCTAGAATTTTGTGTGATTCCACTTCACAAGATGTTTTGCATATTTTTTCTAAGATTTTCTAAAATATTCTGGGATTTCTTAAAATTTCCCGCTTGTTTTTTTACTAATAAGTGAAAATATGATAGAGAAATTGTCATACCTATGCAAAACTAAAGGGTAATTTGAGGAAATCTGGAATATTATAGACTATCTTTTTTTGTAAAGTTTCATTGGGTTTAAAATTTTCTCGAGTTTCCTAAGATTTTCTAGAAATTTCTATGGATTTCTTGAGATTTTCTATATTTCTACAAATTTTCTAAGAATCTGTTTCTTGAGATGTCTTGGAATTTTTCAGATTTCCATTCACTAGTACCCACACACAATTTTTCCGGCAGTTAGTTTTGTACTAACTGGAAAACCGAAGGGAAAATCGTGATATACAAAAGTGAAAATAAATTCAAGCAAATTTTAGGGAAATTCTATTAAATCTTAGTAAAACTTAAATGCTATTTATATTGCTCTGGCAATATAAATTGTACCGTCCGAAGGCTTTTTGTGATTCACCGAAAATAACGGTTCATCATATTGACGAACAAATTCATAACTACAATGTTCCTCTCGTAAATACTATGAATTTTTCATCAATGTGATGATTTCTGTTCATCGGATCACAAATAATCAATTTTTTATTATATAAATAATTTTTTCAGTGTATAAAATTCGCTTTAAGAGTAATAATCATCAGACATTTTTTGTTGCAAATTTCATTCGCACAGAGATACAGCGATTTAAAACCAACTCTTATGGTAATTTTTTTAAAATTTGAATTATATCTCAGGAACGGTGCGATGAAATAGAAAAATTTATATAAACAAAAATGAAGGAAATGAAATTTTCATCAAAAAATGTCTAATAAATATCGCTGTAAACACAACATTTATATCTTCTTAAAAGTATAATTTTGAAAAAAAGCGATTATTTATGTAGTCCTTCAGCTAAAAAGTTTTGCTGCCACTGCCCTAGTCTATATACCAAACTATGTGTACTTTCGTTTCGTGCTGTACCATTGGGTACCTGTTTCGTTTGTACTTCCTGATAGGCGAATACCAATAGGTCAGTCATTGTGAACGTTGCTCAGGTGAAACCATCCAACAAGAGCATGAAAGTCTAGCCACAGACAACATTGCCTTCATCAGAAACAATTTCCTTTTACTTGTACAGCGGACTTGTGTCCTGGGATAAACAAACAAGCCAGATTAACAATTTTCCCGGGAGTAAATTACTGCAGCAGTATACTTACCCTGAACAGCAGTATTAGCAGTAAGTGGCAGTATCGGAGTATCAGTATTGGCCCAGAAATGACAATTTTATCAGTAAATGATAGTATTAAGCAGTATCGACAGTGTTGTAGGCGTTATCGGCAGTATTGCTACTATGTACTTAGTACTAATACTGCCATTTACTGCTGATAGGTACTGCTGAAATTGCCTAAATCTGATAAAATGTGTAATATGTAAAATAATATAGTATAATCGGTAACGGCAGTAAATTACATGATTAGCAATATCAAACAGTAAGTGGCAGTATCGGCAAGGCTAGGCAGTAAACCGTAACGTTTATATTAAGAAGCCAAATCGCAGTACACATACCCAGGGATGCATCCCCCGAAAATTTCTCTTTGCTGATGTCAAATTGTACCTTGGGCAGGTGCCCCGCTTGCCCTGCTCTAGTTACGTTGTTGATCAAATGGATGATGATTTAGACTTGGATGACATGTGGTTTCATCAGGACAGTGCAACTTGCCAAACAACTTCAAAAAATTAAATACGATTGACCTCTCAAGGTTTACCACTTGACTTCTCTGGATTTTTTTTGAGGATACGTATAGGCCAAGCATGTCAAAGTGTCTTCTGTCTACTTTCCTGTAATACCAGAGCACACTTTCCCAAAATGACACCCTTGATTTGAAAAGTTTGAAAATATATGTCGGACCGGGGGGTCTGGGAGGTATGGAATACCCCCCAGAATAGTCAACCAAATGGCTTCTCAAATTTGGCGCGTGAATAAAAAGAAAAGAGGGCACTGGACCCGGATTTACGCCCACGTTGTGTGCTGGTTCAACGAATTCTCACAAATAAATAAGAAATTGATATTAGTAAAAGAATGATTGAAATTTATGAAAACGAAAAGCAGCAAAAAATCCATTACAGCTTTTTTAATCTTTTATTTAATGGGAACCGACTTCCAAAGCGGAAAATTAAATTTTTATAGTTAATGTGCCATGTTTATAACACTAAAATACCAGCGGGATAGCGTAAAGCACACATCGATCTGTGGACTATGGGGAGGGCAACGAGAAACCACCCCATTAATTACATTTTCCTATTAAAATCAACTTTGTTTGCTGCGATGATCTCCAAACATCCGGTAACGGATGAATGCCGCTTCGTTACTGCTTTTCTATTAATTATTATGGTAATTATCTAATAATATTAATTATTATTAAATAATTTTGTTTCACCTTTCTTTATTCGAGATTTCACATGATTTTTTGAAAAAAGACCAAGTCTTTCATTTTGGAAGACCACCTGCGGAGCAGGTACAATTTTGATTTCATTCTTGTTCTAAGTTATTAAAGGAAACACACTCACTTGGTGTGGAGTATTTTATTCCTTATCGGAAATCCGGAAATTGTCGGCATCGTTTCCTGCGATTTATTTTGCATTTCGATTAATAATTAGTGCGTAATTAAACAGAGAATACAATTGCCCCAATTATGTACCGTTTTTATGTTAAATATCGTTGATTGATGATCTACCGATTATACTCTGCCCGGTTGTTTCGTCATTAGTCGGCGTCGATAATTGCACTTCATTCTTTTAAGTTTTTCTTTTTATGCGAAAGTCAAAATTTAAACGACGTGATTTTGTGTTCAACTTCTTAAAAAGCCACCGAAAACCTGTTTCTCTTCTCGGTCTTTCACATTTCAATATTTTTTAAATTATTACTTTTAAATTGATTGGGCATGGAAATTCGCTTCTGATCGGATTATGAAGAAAATAATCTGGGAAAAATTATAAAAATGACCTAACTATATTTTGTCTATCAAATCCACTGTAGGATTTAGTTTTAATATTTGAATTTGATCAAAACGCATTCTAAAATTGGAAATAGTTCGGTGATGCCCCGAGGCAAAATCAAGTCTCAACGACTTCAAAATTAGAAAACAAGTTTTGGTTTGGTGGATTGATAGTAAATTTTAATAGTAATTTAGATAGTCACATCAGATAAATAGTTTGTTTAATGTAAATTTTCTGTAAGTACGTAAAATTTTTTCGAAACCATTACTGAATTGTATAATATTCGAGTCATGCATGGAATAATTCCAAGTTCCGTTATGTTCATATTTACTATGTAATTTTTACTTTCCTCTTCGTTTCTCGACATTCCTTTTCAAGCAATTAGCAAGCTAGTCAAGGTTATCTTCTATTTTCAAGAAGTTCAGCTATTAGAAATATGAATATTTTTAAAGACCGGTAAAATATTTTTCAATTTTGTAATTAGTAGTTATCTCTTCCATTGCAAAATTGGCTCATTAGTAATAGCAGGAAATATTAAATGGAACCAAATCCGAACAGCAGTTCCCGAAAAGCAAGCCCGAAATCAGTTTGGAGTGAAGATAGTCGCAAAACCTGCTGGAATAACCAGCCCAAGAATGTTAGTCTCTTCTGAGGCTGAGTCATTTGTGGGAACAAAGTTTTCCGCTATATGTGATTTCTACAGGCTGACCACAGATAATATTTAATATTTATCATTCATTGCTTTATGGGTTTGCGTTTTTGCACGAACTATTTCATTTGTTTATGGGATTTTAAGCCCATAACCAGGTTTTGTTATCTGATTGTTGTTATGGTTCCGATATAATTTTTTTGAAGCTTTGTCGCACTCATGTGATGGCTCTTCCGTAGGATTGGAGAGTTTTGCAGACCTGCTGCTACCTGGAGAGACCAGTTTTTGGTAACTTCCACGTTTGGAAAAAGTGTGAACTTTCTATACCAATTCTTAAATGCTAATAGCAAGTAACCTTACGTTCCTTCATATATTATGCTTGCATTGTTATTTAGAAATATAAAAGGTAACTTACCGAAAGGTTGCAATAGCAATTAACATTTTTAAAATTTTGGAATGCTTGGATCGATTATGATAATTCTGCAAATTTTACAATAATTACACCTTAAAATGTTTAATAGGTTACATTGCATGGAATGCAAATTGAAGTTAACTGTAATAACTGGCACATCTTACACACCAACAACCTGGAGAAAGGTTGGCAGCCATTACAGTTTTCCGCGCCGTAAAAAAATTTGCACGCCCAAATCAGCGCAACACTTATAAGGTCAATGTATTATTGCAATTTTTAAATTAAATTAAATTCATTTACTTTTTTAATCGATCAATTATTAAACGTTGTGCGCTTTTCAATTGATTAATTAATTAATAATTGCATTATTATGCTGAGATTACGTTTCGGTTTATTTATTTAATTATAAATCAAAATTTTTCAATCTCTTCTCAGTTGGGCAACTTTTTAATTTAAATTCACGTTGGTGACACTAGAATGTCGAAAAATTTAATTAATTATCGTTCTGAACCTTGGCATTGAAAAAAATAACCTTCATTTAAATGCGTAAAATACGAGGTTGTATCAGTTAGTAATCTACCAAGTTAGTGTGACAAATCTTCGATGGTGGATGGATGCCAAACGTGAGATTTATTTTTGCATCTCAGGATAATATGGAGATTTGGCTCGTTCCGTGTGGTGATAAGGTTGGGAAGACCACAGAGATACGCTTTTGACCTTTTAGCACTACAAATATTTATGATATCGGAGGTCATTTGATGCTGGAAATTACTTATTCAGTAATAATAATCTATACAACCCAAGCAGATTTTTTATCCATTTCAAAATTATGTAAATAAATTGTCTCCATGTTTTACATTTTTTTAAATATATTTTTTTCGTCTTTGTAACATCCACCGATGAACATGACTATAAAGATGTCAAGAGTACCAGCAGGTACTTCTTAATCTTGTTACATCATTTTTCCGCAGTAGTCCAACTTTAAATTTTCACCGCCTCAGCAGTCGAGGTTGACCGCACACCTAAATTGATGCTTGATTACAGCCTATGGATGAAATATCAATAATCGACAAATTTCCTGTCAATCAGAGATTCCGTATTATAAAGTACAAGGCAACCATCATTTGTGATGGTTAAATAAGTCTCGGATGAGAGATCGCCTAGCTTTTCTATCCAGCGTGGAGATCGTAGCTATTATGAATTGATTAATTAATTGCGAAATAAAAGCTAGTATTGCTGGGCGCCAGGTAAAATTAATAACATAAACGAAACAGATGAAAGAATTGGGAATTATTAAATTTGCAATTTAAGATGATGTATGAAAAAGAAGGAAAAAATGCGTTTTGCTTGAATAACACCCAGATTAGATAGAATTTACTCATAATCTACTTTTATCACTATCTGATATTATACAGGATGTATCGACTAAAATAAAAAACCGCCGATAAATGGCGATAATTTACGTAATAATTATTATTAACATTAAAATACATTGCTAGTTAAATACAAATTCCGATAATTTTAATAATAAGAGATAATTGATTAAATATTCAAAACACTGAAAGTGATTATTTATCCTTTGCAACTACAAGGGGAAAATCTTGTTAATATAATCATGCGCGTCACCAATCGCACGCCATTACGCAATTACATGCTGTATTTTGATTTCTGATTTAGATATTAACGATATTCCGATATTTAAATTTTGGATTTCAAACGGATAAGCAGATTTTAATGTTTTAGTCGCCCAATCATAATAATGAAATGAAATTATTTAGTTAAACTATTAAGAATTTAAATTACGCGGACGTACATGGAGGCAGAAAACAGATGCCCCCCCCCCAGTACCTCGGCAATTTTAAAATAATCCGTGAAGATTAATTTTTACTATTTTGGTTCTCTCTAAGCCGCGCTGCTACTGATGCATATCAAAATAGCCTTCGACATGCAGGAAAAAATTGATATCTTTGGTGACTAGGATATGTCTTTTGGTTTAAGAAATAGCAGACAGAGTAACAACCTAGAATTTTATTATATAGTTGACGTAGTCGCAAAGATTTTAATCAAAATTGCAAATTCAACCTACCGCACAGATTACATAATTTGTTGTAATTTACTTCTGGATTATACCAGAGGTCTTCTATAAAAAATAAAAGTTTAGTCCAAATCTCCGAATCCAAAATTCCGCACTGTAAACATGATACTCTCCAAATTCAAAACCGATTAATCTAAAAACTAATCAAATTCTAATTCCAAAGAAATAATTAAATCCAAATCCAAATAAGTAATTATTTAAAATAAAATTTTACATACAAATGAGATTGCAAATCGAATGCGACAAATTAACCACACGTAGCAATACCTAATTTATCCCTGATACCCTCAATTCCAATTTCACAAATCCACCACTAAGCCAACTTAATTAATATTTTTTAAATTTATATCTTCTCAATCTCCAATTTATCCGCAAAAACCGTAAAGTATACTAAAATTAAAAGAGTCAAAAAATTAAAAGGCGGCGAAAAGACCTGGTTTTCCCACCTAGCTGATCCAAACTCAACAAATTAAACTATTGATTAACCTAAAGTTTGGTTTTTAAAGTTTCGGTTTTCACATGTAATTCGGTGTTTCTGCTCATGCACATTTGCTCAACGTAAGCAGCAAAATATTTTAGTGGGCGGAGCCGGTCGCAGTTGACTTCTAGCCGAACAACTGATGACATAATTTGATAAATATATTTTAAATTGGATTTTGTTAATTATAGCTGAATTTAACTTAACAACGAATTTTAGCCTTTCTAGATCCGTAGAAACCAGTCCGCCTCAACTTCTGTTATTTTCTTAAATCTGCGGTTTAGAACAGCGTTCATTAGGTTTTTTTAACCTTTTTAACCTGAAATTTTGATAATCTATAAAATTTAATGTTTGTGTTTGTTATTTCAACAACCGTAATTTTATTAAAAGCTTTTAAATTGTGAGTCTGGTTATCGCATAGTTTCGAACGATGTTTTCTAAAATGAAATGTTTACAAAGCATATTTATACAAAAAATCATAAGAGAAATAATTGAATGATAAAGAAGCCCCCTGCAGTTCGGGGCCTCCCGTAGTCGCCCGAAGAGCCAATCCAGCACTGATATAACTATAAAACATAATTGGTTACACAGAAATTTCTTCAGATGTTCCCTTAACTTGTTCAGCAAACGTTTATCATAAAAAAGAAAATAAATCAATGGTTTTTCTTTGGATCTTCTAGGATTTCTAAAATTTCTTCATATTTCTTCTCTTGCCTGTCTGTGGCTCTCGGTATCTTAAAAATCTTTTTGGTTATTAAATTAAAAAACGAAATTCTTTGGAACTGCAGTCATCCGAGTTCCACCTTGTTCTAAAATATGACCAAAAATGAACTAAAGCTGATGAAAAGTTCTTAATTATTATTGATTGATGAATATCAAGAAAAAATGTGGGCCTTGCGGATCACCAGATGACACTTGAATAAACGAGGACATAAAGTAGCATAGCATTCACCTAGAGAAAGACCTTGCAGAAGCAATCACAAATAAATTTGCTGCTTCTTCGAAAAAGTTAAACTTTTCGAAACCTTTCTAAATATTTTCCAATTATTACACCGAAGTTGCCCACACATTGTTTTGTAAACTATAAATCTAGGACTAATTAACGAGTCTATTATGTTCATCTTTTAATTTCCTTATTTTGTTAGCACTTTGTATGGCATTGTTGAAAGCATACTCATCAAATTGATTCGACGGAGCCTTGAGTTTTTGAAATTGCAATTATTATTTGGGATGCAATATTAAAATTTGGGCGTTTAATTAAGAGGAAAAGTATTTGCGACTGTAAAATTGCAATTTGGGATGAAATATTTTTTGACCTTGTTCATTATCGAAATGTTTCGTAAGATTTGCAATAAAATTTTAATTCGAAGTTAATTTTCATTACAACAATGTTGGCTCCAATTTTTGATGGCGGTTTTAATCGCTTTCGAATTACTGCTAATTTTTTATGTCGGAGGAACGAATAAATGCATTTTGCATTGAATTGATATATTTTACTTTTTGTTATTAGTAACCGAAATGTATTCCATTAGCACGTTGGACATGTGCTATTTGTTGGCAATTATGTTCAATGAACCTAAATTATTATAGTCTGACTAATTTAGCAAATTACAACGTAACATGCTGATGATGGAGGTTGCGAAGAATTGATTTTGGATTTTATCATTATGGAAGCGCAAAAAAGACGTTTTGTTCAAATTCAAAACAAGTTAATTATGCAGGTAGCAATTTTTTTGGGTTCTATTTTTGGACAACTTGTGGTTCTAGTAGCTAGTTTTTGCCTCGAATCGCTATTTGCGTGCTTCATTAATAGAATGAGCATTCATCTTTCGACATGGTTAACATTTTATTATTTCACGTAACAATTAACAGCCATAATTTGCAATTTTACATTGTTGAGGCAGAACAAGAAGTTACTAAAAGAAAGTGGTCGGGGTTTAATTTTTACGCTTTGAATGTCAATATTCCGCTGAAAAAGAAGATGTAAAAGCGTCGCACTTTCTTAAATTCGAATCTAAACAATGTGGTATTGTTTAAATGTTTCTTTCGTAGCTTTGTTCTGTGCTCATTCAGGTATTCATTTCCTCCTTAACGCCGACGTCGTACCTGCAATTTCTATAGGCACGACCATCATTGGCAACTCGTTTAATTTGCTGTAGATGGAACTTTAACTCGATAATTGCTGCTGCAGCATTTTTAAATTTCCCCCATAAGGAACAACCAGTGGCGTATTTACCCAATGGCCAAGAGGGCCATGGCCCGGGGCGGAAGGCTTTGCTCAGCTCAGCTTGGGGCGCATTTTATAAACGTTAGCTACACTGGGAGAACAAATAAAAATTAATTTTTGTTTTTTTTAATTAATTTATGGGGCGGCAAACCTTTTGGGCCCAGGGCGCCAAATTTTAAAATACGTCACTGGGAACAACCGATTCTTTTTGTTGTTTTTCACACCCCAATAACATCCAACTTTTGCAAGGACAAAATCACATCATAATATCGTCATCGTGATTTTCATAAAAAATATCATTTCCTCTCGTGTGCAAAACATCAAAATTAATTTCTCGTTACGAGAAAACCAGATTTACTTGTACTAATGGTTAAGCATCATGTAATTTTTGACTTATTACATAATCATAACAATACCACGACAAATTTAATTAGAAGAAAGTTGACAATTTAGCAAGAGGTTGGATTAGTGCTCGCGTTCTCAGGATTTGCACTAAAATTGAATGAGAAATCGTGAATGCAATCATCGTAAATGACATTTTAGATAAACTGCACTCTTGAAATCGTGTGATCCGAGTTACTTCATACCACATCAACACTGTCTTTTAGGAGTTTGAGAATTAAGTGATTTTCAACTTCCATCATTATGTCAAGTGGGTCACATGCATTTCAGATTATTCCAAGATTCCGTTGCACTTTTCACATCCGTTTGTGCAGTTGCATAAATAATATTAGAATATTGCTATGCGAAACAATGAAAACTTCGTAGCCAGAGAATGACGACGGGCAGAAAAAATTTCTATTCCACACCATGACAAATTGACATTTGAAATGCGATGCAGGCATGAAAACCCAAATATTAACTCATCGGATAAGCCAAACCTGATTCTCTCAACTAGAGCAATGAACTTATTGGCTTTGCGAGTGCCAGTGCTTGGCCCCATATGTCCTTCAAGGTATTAGAACAAATTATGTTTCGCAGTCGTTTGTGCTTTTATTTTCGAAATTGCACCGTCTACGATGTGTCATGTCTGAGAAACCGGAGTGCTCTTGCCGTATTGTCAATAGAAGAAAAGGTTTTGCAAAAACTCTTCCATTCTATTTTCTTCCAGTTTTTTCTCGGCTAATACGTGAACCATTACAATGTAACATTTCTAAACTGGTCGTATAGAAAAACTCAACTGTGAAGTTTGTCAATAGATTTCCGTTTTTTAGAAGATGGAATATGATTGCGTTCTGCTCACAAACGAATTAACTTTTTCTTCTGGATTTCTTACGTAAATATGTGGCGATGCATAAAGTTATTTCATAACACGTGCCTGAAAAACACACACAATAATTGTTGTCTTTTTTTACATTTTGATTTAGTTCAATTTTATTATCATTATGGTTTAGATAATACGCCTATTAAAAGTACTGTACGTTTCCGTCAACAGCCGAAACGAAAATGATAATTAGTTTATCGCCAACTGAAAGGACAAGAACTAGTAATTTTATTATCTATACAGGATGACGAGTATTTTTATATTTGCGTTTTAAGGTTTTCAATATGGGGTCAGGATTTTGCATTGGACTACCTTGGAAGTTATCCGAAAGCGGTGGTGTTTCCTGATAACCGAATCGAGCAATTCCTTAATCAGGAAGTTGACTCATTGACTCACGGGCGAAAAATTGGCCTTCCTGGCCTCGAGTGAGTTGTGGATTGTAAGTCTTGTAAGCCAAGACCATTAGGAGTTCAAAAAGCAGGATGTGCGTGTAATAATTTCACAACCTAAATAGTAGAAACGTACAAAGTCTAAACTATTCCTTCTATCCTTCTTTTATTTGATATTCATTACACGGTAAAGTAAATAAAACCGCGAGTGATTGAACTCCAGAGAACTGGTTCGTCTTCCTCAGCAGACGAAGTGGTCATTCATTCCTTATGTAGTGCACGACAATCAGGGGCGTGGAACGCTCAAGAATGTTTTTTTCCTTAAACATAACAAGCATCTTGTATGCATGTACATGCTCATCATACGCAACAGCATTTCAAAAATTGCCAGAAGCAAAATCAATTCTTCGTAGCAAAATTATTGGCGTTGCTTCGAGTTTCTGTCCACCACGTGCTCGGCTGATGCAAATTTATCGCTAAAATTGCTAAATTATTTTTCCCGGTTTTTTGCTTTACAACAGAAATATTTTTAAGTTTTTTATTAATATCTTATCAACTTCATGATTAACTTGTACTTTGCTTATTGATAACTTGCAAATAAGCAAAATTAAATGGTTTTCTATAATAGCACTGAAATTGATAAGAAAATTTTTTTAAAATTCATTTTTTTTTCACTAATGGCGGCTTCACGGGACTCTCGCGATTGGAGTTCGTTCGTATGTGTAAATCAAATGTTTAACGGAAGTCTGATACCTAATAATGGTGCACTATGGCGTTTCTTAAATTTTTAATTAAGTAACACAAGCTACAATTAGTTAATTTGCTCCATTCATTGTAAAGATGACTGACTATGCATATCCCACGTTTGAGTTACGGACATCATTAAATTCAACAGGTTGATGGCCTAATATTTTATTCTTTAGGTTACACAACACGGCCGGACTCGGTTATGTTAACAAATCGATAAATCTCCGTTGTCTCGGTATTTTTTTGTAATATTCATGGAAAATTATCGCAAGTGTACACCAGGGATGGACCAGCTCCAATATTCTGATTCGGCTATTTAAATGCCTTTCTAAATAATTCCATTTGAAATTATATATCTACCATGGTTTCGGATCGATCTTTGAATATATTCAAACCACGGTACTGGTATATGTTGTACTGTGAAAGAAGTATTTGTTTCCAGTTTCTCCCGGGAAGGAGAGTGATGTTGTGCAGGATTACTTTTCATTTTTCATTTCATTTTTCAACAAAGTTGATTAAACAATTGAATTGATAATTTAACCGCTACTATTTTGTCATCTTATCAGATTTTAATTTGACATATTTTGCTCTAGGCTATTTATTAGTTGAATAGGTAATAGTTATTATTTTTACTTGGTTTATTTGAACGATAGCTGTTACAAATACAAAGTATACTTTTTTTATTCTGCATTTATATACTTCTACTGACTGTTTAATACTGCCTATTGCTGTCAATACTGTTTAATATTGCTTAATACTGCCAGTTCCTGCCGATACGTCTGATCTGCCTAATAATAACGTTTACAGCCGGTGCTACCTGATACATAAGTAGTCATGGCAGTAAGCACCAATGTTAGGCAATATCGCAGCATTAAGTGGTAGTCCTATATCGGCAGTACTGATCAGTATTAGATAATATCAACCAGTGGCGTATTTAGAGGGGGGCAAAGGGGGCAATTACCCCCCCCCCCCACAAGGATGACTCGGATTGTATCCCTGAAACCCTCCCCGATAAAAATAATGTTTACTACGAAGTTTTAAAATTTAAATAACTTTAAATTATTTTTATTTATTTGTTTATTATTTATTTACTCGCTGGAAAGCCCATCCGTGGACGGGCAGCTAGACGGTGGATATCTTTTAAACGATATAATATTTAAGCAGTTAATTTCGTTTCCCGGTACTGGGGGATTCCCCGTTTTTTATATTTTCAGAGTAACATAAAACTTCTCCAAGTATTCTAAATAGGTGGAAAAACTGGGATATGTACTGGAGGGTGTTCCACACCCCCCAGACCCCCCGGTTTAAAATTTTGGCTTTATATTTTTATAATTAACTTTCAAAGTAACACAGAAAGTTGCTGCTAAACTCCATGAGCATAAATATGCTTTCCAAGTTTTAATTTTTTTTATCCGAACGTTAAATTTCCTTCATTTTTACTTAAAACTTTAAATTTCCCGGTTAGTCCTAATCTTAGTTAGTTTAATATATTTTTCGGTTGGTAAAATTGTAAACCGGGGGGTCTGATGGGTGTGGAACACCCTCCAGTACATATTGTAGGATTTCCACTCTTTTATAATACTAGAGAAAATAAGGAATTTATATTTTTACAAATTTCACCAGGAAAAATCGGGAAATTTGAATTTTTAAGCAAAAGTGATGGAAATCAGAGTGTTTTTTTTTTTTCACCAAAAAATGACACGCTGTAGCAGCAGCGTTCTGGGATTTTATATATCAGGATATTGTTTCAGATAAACAAATTGGGTTATATAAATCCTCGAAGTAAACTTAGAATAAAGTGGGATCGAACCTTTTTAGTTTATCTACTAATTTAAAAATAAATTAAAATATAATTACATTATTTGTTAATTTCTCGGTTTTTCCTGGCAAAGTTTGTAAAATTATAAATTATCTTCTCCTAGTATTCTTTAAAGAATGGAAATCCTGCAATATGTACTGGAGGGTGTTCCACACCCCCCAGACCCCCCGGTTTACAATTTCGAGTTTATATTTTTATAATTAACTATTCTAAGTATCACAGAAAGTTGCTGCTAAACTCCATGAGCAGTAAGGTAATTAAATAAATATGCTTTTCAAGTTTTCAAGTCCGAAGATTAAATTTCTCTAATTTTTACTTAAAAATTCAAATTTCCCGGTTAGTCCTAATTGTAGTTAGTGTAATCAATTTTTCGGTTGGTAAAATTTGACACCGGGGGGTCTGGGGGGTGTGGAACACCCTCCAGTACATATCACAGAATTTCCACTTTTTTAGAATACTTGGAGAAGATAGGGAATTTATAATTTTTCAAATTTCACCAGGAAAATTCGGGAAATTTTGAATTTTCAAGCAAAAGTGAGTGAAATCAGAGTGGTTTTTTTTTTCACCAAAAAATGACACGCTGTAGCAGGAGCAGCAGCAGCGTGGTGGGATTTTATATATCAGGATTTGGTTACCACTGACGCGCACGATGGGATTAACGAGATTCTATACAATATTTTTGATCTGCCCCCCAAAGCATTTTCTAAATACACCACTGATATCAACAGTAAGTAGCAGTGTTAGTAGTAAGTAGTAACTGACAGTATTAGTAGTTTATAGATGTTGAGTATTTTTTAATAATACCTAATACTGCACCTTACTGCTTAATACTATCTAATACTGTCGATGATTCCGATACTGCCACTTACTATACACTATACTGCCGCAGTAATTCACCCCCTCCCCCCTAGCTTCGAACTATACAGTTCTATGGTTTCCAGAAAATGAACCATTTGAAGCAAGGACAATATAGACTCCAAGGCACTTGATACTTGAAAATGCGAAGAAATAGTACGGCGTAAATTAAAAACAAGTAGAAGCGGATGTTTTCCAATAATTACCGATTGAGCCAACTGCTTCTTTTATCTTATGACTTCAACGAACGGTGCATTAATTCTTGGACATATTTACATCTTGTATCCTTCTCCCCCCCCTCCCGGTCACTTGATTTTGAAAGTTCAAGCACGTTTTAAACAAATTTCTCGTTAGTGAATTCTTGGAACAGAAATAGCACTATAAAGACAGCTATATGTCAGGATCCAGAAAAGGAATAATTATATTTTGGATGTGGAGTTTAAGTAATTTGCAAAATATTAAGCTAATATAGGCTCGTGTCGATTGGAATTTCGGTTTGTTAGCATTATTAACGCTTACCGTGTCCTGAATTAATTATGCAATTTGAGTAAAAAAATAAATACAAGCATAATAAAATAATAACGCACACGTTATAAATATTGTAGGTGTAAATGTAGGAACGTCAATAAACTTCCGCTTTTATGCAAAGTTATGTAAACTAAATGGATCCTATCGGCAAATAAACAAATTGCCTTAAAATTTTGTTAATATTCATAAGAATTGCCGGTGTTCAACTGATACTAATGTTAAAATTTTCATAATAACGCTAATAAGTTTACTTCTTGTAAAAATTAAACGGAAGTGGAAGTTGAATGACCGTGAAGAATAAGCATTTTAATCGGTAACTACATTTTTTGACGCTAAATTCACGAAGTTATACTTTTCATATCTAAATAGACGATAAATTCTAGCTTGAGTAGCAGGGTGGTAAGAATATTTGATAAACGTAAAAATTATCAGCGAGGGTTTAACTTATCCTTTTATCGTTTCCTGTACATACTTGTAATAAAATTCTCAATAGAGCAACGTGCAATTTCACCCATTTTTGTTATCACAATTACTTTTCTCCTACGGTACAATTTATGATTGTTATAAAATGTCAGGTATAAGGTGCTTGTAATTTACGATTGTAATCTTGTGATAAGAAAACACTTGTACTACCTACGATAATTTTTCTCGTTTTAGGATGTCACGTTTATCAGTTTATGGTGTTTTTGGGATTGCAGAAGGATAATGGATTTTCACTTTAATAAATCTGAAATTGGCCCAACCAAAATATTTTGAGTTGTTCTGGCAACTACCGCTACCGGTACAGCTTTGTTTATATTAGATTAAATTTAACAATAAATTTTGAGTACCTAGTACCCACTACTAGAACAATGCGTTATAATTGTTAGCATAAGATTGCGCATTGTTTACAGTTTATTGTTAAATCCGTTATACGAATAATATATATTTTTAATGCTAGTTTCTTAGAAAAAAATTCTGTTCCATTAAATTTTTAATATAAATCGAGAAATGTGAGTCAAGGATATGTACAACTACTATAATCGCAGAAGCCATTTGAACGTCGAGATTTTTCTAAGTTTGAAATTCGGAGCTTATTTCTTAAATTGGATTTAGAAATCGTTTAACTAATATGTAACTTTTCTTAAAGTGTAAAAGCAAATCAATAGCAAACGCGTGTTTTCGAAACAGTGGCGGACACTGGAATAGAATAACGATAATGTAAACTTACAGTACGCGGACTGCAGGCCGCACCTGCCAGTAATCTTCTAATCTGGTGGATTGGTACTGAAAGTGAACCAATCGAGGTGGACGTGGATTTTTTTGGAAAAAGAAATTTTGAACGTGAAAATTTGTAAAATAATGTAAATTATTTTCTTTGAAATACAAATGTTTACATCTTTATCAGAATAAGGCAGGCCTGATAAAAGAAAACACACTAATTTAACTGATAATTGCGATTCAAATTTATTTTTCTGCCAGTTAGTAAGCGAGGGATTTATATTTTCTAACCAACAGTAGGTCAGGAATATGTTCTGTCTTTATGGTACATGGGAGATTCCTCCTGTGAGACCTCACGTCAGTAAATATCCCTGACTTACCATTAGCTAGAAAATACTTATCGTCTGGAGATGTACGGGTTCGTAAGGTTTTCTTTAGGATTCCCTTCCGCCTTTAGGATTTAAAAATTATCAAAAACAAAGTTTGATTAAAATCTTTTTAAGTTTAAAAACTTAAATAATATATTAAATACACAAAATAAGTAAATATTTATATTTGTGGATAATCTACTATGGTCCATGTGCGGAGTTAACTATTTAGATATTGAGAAATTGAGATTATGTAAGAAAAGCGGAAAGCATCCTTAGCAGCAGCGGCTCGTCAGAGGAGGCGAGGGATAAAATACTGATAAAATAACCCAAAAATTGGGCCTTCGATGCCATTGGTTACACTTGAAATTTGCAATTCAGTTAAAAATAGGCCCCGATTGCAAGTTTTCCTAAAAAATGTATTTAATAGATTTACTGAAAGAGGGGAGGGGAGGTAGCATACCCCGAAAACAGGTTCTGAAAATGGAAAACGCTTTTCGCTAATAAAATTTTAAAAAAGTTTTGCACTTCATAAAACTTTCGGCATTGAAACCGGGGGGTCTGGGGGGCATGGAATGCCATCCAGTACATCACAATTGTGTTAAGTTATATACTCGTATAAGTATTTGGTTCTGAAAGTGTAAAAGCTTCTTTTTTAATAAAATTAATCCAAAAATATGCAAACAAACTTTCCATTTCTTGAAACCTTGGGGTCTGGGTGGCAGAAATTGAGTTAAAATTGTATTTCATCATTATCAAGTTATTGATTCAATAAATAACTGATGTACTGGAGGGCATTCCATGCCCCCCAGACCCCCCGGTTTCACTAACTTAATTTGATTAAATTAAGAACTCTCACTCTTTCAGGACCAAATTGTTCAGGGGATATGGAACACCCTTTAGTGCTTTGAAAGAGGGGAGTTACCCTACCTTCAGTGCGTACTGATGCGAACTATAAATGTATTTTGTTCTGAAAGAGGGAAACGGTATCTAATCTACTAAAACCAATCACGGAAGATGAATACAAAGTGAGGGGGGAACTGTTGGGGAAATCTGGTGTACAAGTGTAAGGAAATCTGGTAAAATCTTGGAAAAACATCGTAGAAGGAAATTTAGTATACAAAAATCTGCTTTGTGACTCACCCCTCGCATCATGGGTTTTCAAACATTGTAAACCTAGTCGCGACCCACCAAAAATCGACTCAATTTGGGTCCCAAGTATGATTTTTTCGTTTTATGTATTTCTTAAGTTCAAATATTTTATTTGCATTTAGTTTACTTTCGAGCGCTTCCGCCACTCCCAGGTTGTTGTTCTAATATAAAATACGTCGGATTAATTAATAAAATTTTTTTTAGGATTTTTGAAAAGAAACCCTTTGGTGACTCTTGACCTCAGAATTCCCTCAAGTACGATATATTTCGTTTTATGTTGCTTTAAAGTTTAAATTTTTGATGTGCATTTAAGTTTACTTTTGAGCGCTTCCGCTAGTCGCAGGCTGTTTTTTAATATCTATGCATTAAAATACGTCCGATTAACTAAAAATTTTTTTTAGAAAATTTCAGCCTCCTTTGAGCCTGCCCTAATCTTTCAGTCTGGCTACGGCACTGATTTGGGAAACCCCGTCGTAGATTTCTTATCTAATGGAAGGGCCTATTTTACAATTTGGCGCGGACTTAAGGCCCAATGGCCAGGTGGGCTCAGAAAAAAGAGAAAAAAGAAAGTAAATTAAAAATTAAATACTGATAAAATAACCCAAAAATTGGGCTTTCGATGCTATTAGTTACACGAATATAAGGGGCCCGAAAATCTGCTAGAGCCTAGGGCCCAACTCAGTTTAAAATAGACTCTGATTGTATATCCAACATAGCCCGTAGTTAAGCGTCAGTCTCAACCGTCCGCGTTAATCAGTAAATACTAAATAGCATCATTTTTGTTATTTTTTTTCAATTCAAAAGAGGTCTGGTAGGGTAAATGAAAAATCTAGGAGCCCCGCCACTGATCCTTAGCGAAACAAATGAATTTTTACGTAAGGTACACTTACGTACCCCCCCTCCCACCGTAAGTATTTGTCAGGTTTACCAACCCCCCCGCCAAATCTGCAACCAAAAATTTCAACTACATAATATAGGTTTCGATCGTATTTAATCTCTTCAAAAACATATGAATAGATGAAATCCAGTTATTAGTTCAGGGCGGTAGCTAGAGTTGAATTTAAGGTAGGGCAGCAGTAGTTACAAGTAGGGCAGAAGTGTAAATTAAAAGCTAATAAGACTAACATCGGGTAGGGCATTGGGATTTTAAGGTTGGGCATTGCCCCACATTGCCACCCCCTAGCTACGGCCCTGTATTAGACCACAGGGCGTAATCCAATTTTCCGAATTATTTGACTGAATTATCATACTTTGACCTGAAACACTTAAATGCCAATCATAATTTATTATTTCTTACAAAACTAACGTAATTTTATAACTTTTGGGATTTTCTTCTTTTTCATCTTATGTAACCTATCTGCGAATATGCGTGTGTAAGGCGTGGACAGTTAAAACTAGGAAATTCGTGCAGTATGAAATGATAAAGTGCTTATGCAATAAAACGTGCAGCAAAAATAATAAAAATGATAAAATATACAGCAAGAGTATCACGTAACAACAGTAAAATTGATAATTCTATCGCCATGGGAGTCAATAGAATTTTTTTCAGGGTGGAACTAGCAACTACCGTAATTTCCACCTGGAAACGAAAAAAATAAATATTAAATTAAGTTAACATTACTTTTACAACCGGCGGCGGGCGACATTAAAGTAGTACTTTTGCGCCTCATGTTGGCGGCACTAAAGTAAAACAATTGCTTTCATACCTACAATAGGTTCTTGGGGGGGTTAGTTAATTTTTTTAAATCGGGAAGCTGTGTAAAAATAAAATCAGTGATGTAAATGAATTTATTTAGAAAGTTGCATAACCACTTAATGAAGTATCCGCTCATCCGCTGCTAATATTTCGTAATATAATATTAAACTTTTGAATTGACTTTTATCAGAATCCGTTTCAGGAAGCAGATAAGTAAAATTATTGGAGGCTGGCGCAATTAACTCGAAAATTATTGTGATACCTGATCGTAATGAGAACGTGAAACCCTGAAGATGAGGCTGGAATAATTTGATTGAGGCTTAATTTGAGAATCTCGTTACTTGCGGGGGTGATAATGGTGTCAGTAATGATTTTGGTAGTAAATGGACTCTGATGGATGCTTTAAATATGTTATCTTAGTAATACATATACCCACATTTAACATCCACCCCCATGTTTTCTATCTTGCGTGGGCTTCTAAAATGGTGCCGATAAATTAACAACTCTCCTATTTTGTTACATACGGATCCACCCCCTTGTTTTTGTCTGTTCCAGCCTTTCTTACAAATAACTTTGTTTGCTCAATCTATGTATAGAATAAAAAGAAATCGATCAAAGCACTTGTTACGCTTCTCTTGCAATTTGAATGATTGAACCAGTAATGAGAACCGAGTTCCGGTAACTTCATTAAAGTGACAAACATCTGCAAACTGTACTGACCTAATAAATTGTTATTAAAATGTGCTATTTAAAGAGTGCATGAGTCGTTACGTAATATCCAGTTTTTGCCACTTAAATTAAATTAACGTCAACAGTAATCACGGATAATTTAAACAATTCCCATTCGTTAACTGAATTTTCGTCCTTTCTCTCCTTCTGGTCAGGTGGAACGAAACAATTTCACTAAACCGATTAATTATTTTCCATCAACCGAATATAAGGAGATGGCTAAAATTATTATTATTGAAGATAAAGTTAAAAGAAATGTTGACATCATACGTCAATGACTTTTTATGTAAAAAGCAAACATTATAATGCAAATTCGGATGGTTATGCTAATGTTTCAAGTTCAGTTTGGTGAAAAAACGTCAATTTCTGAATTTTAATGTGAATTTATCGCTGTTACAACACTCGCAAGTTTAATAAAATTTGTTCTATCTTGGTCATATTTCGAGAGTAATTTAAAAAATCTCAATTAAATCGACATAATGGTAAGTAGTCCTTGGACTTCTTGGGTCGCACTATGGCCGTCTTCAAGTCATCAACCTGGGACCTGGGTTTAGGAACCAATGGTCATGGCCGTTTTCTTTAAGTGGTAAACCTAATCAATGACTTTTACCGTGCCCGATGACAGATTGCGAAAATAAATTAAAATATTAGATACATACGAACTTCTTTGAGCAGAATTTTAACAAGTTTTAAACGTCAACCAATATGGCTTGACAAGTCATCGTACAAAACCGAAAGTGCCGTCTAGAACAGCGAACCTCAATATTCAGTTTATTCTCTTCGGATTCCTTTCAAGGTTTTCAAAACCGTTTCGGAAGCACTGCCAGTTTTATTCAATGGAAATTTAACAATTTTAAAGTAGGAAACGGTCTATTCAAATCTCTCTATTGATAATAAATTCCATTCCGATATAAATTTTCAATTTGCTCTTGGGTAAAATCACGTTCCTTCTCTTTCGCAAGCAGTAGCAAGTTCAAGTTCGAATGTAAACTTAGTTTATGGTAAAATTATTTTAATTTCTTCTGCTTTGTACCAATAGTCGACCTTCCTCATAATAGGTTCTCGCAAAGGAATCCAGTTTTATATTTCTAGTTTTTCCCCAAGCCTTGTTGAGGGATTTCTGATTGAAATTAAGGAAACCATAAAATGACGATCGAAGAACTTGGGCGGACATTTTCAAACTGGGTCCGATAGACCGGCCTTTAAAATAGTTGTTAGCAGATTAAATCAATTTTGGATCAAAATGTTGGATTAGTCTAATATTGGTGTGATATAGTTGTTACGACGAATTAGTGTAGGCGTCTAGACAAATTTAGATGCTCTGTTGATAGTTTTGACATTGTCTCGACTTCAATTCAATAGGATAATGTTGTTTCACATTTCTAAGTTCTAATCCTGTAAGTTTTACGTTTGTCATTATCCAGCCTAGACGTACTTCCCGTTTAATGATAACATTCCATTTGACCGAAATCGGATATCCTTCCCTAACATTGAAAGATATTTTAAATTTCCAAAACGTTTACAATATAACAAAAAAAAATATTAACATAATTAAATGGAATTTGACGTTGTCTGCTATGTTAATTTCCAAAAAAATTTACGTTAGGAGTTCATATTGCGTAAAATACAAAACAAATTAAATTAAGTGCAACGAAGTGATACGAGATAATGTTGTCGTTGTTTTATTAAATTGTGGCAAAAATGATAACAATGACGAAGAATCGTCGTCTTTTTGGTGTTTGTCAGGAATTATTTAATAATTTCGACGCCTGAAATCTGTGCATTTCAAAATTTCTATAATATAAAATACATAAACAATTTGTTATAATTACTTTATTTATTTTTTGAAAAAATCTTCTACATTATATTTTGGGATTTCTGGGGACTAACAAGTTGAACGAACATGTAAAAGTTAACGGGCGTTTCTTGCATATTAATAGATCTAAGTTGTTTATGAACTTAAATATCTGAAAATATGGAGAATTAATACATCTAGACAGCCGACAAGATTGCAATTCTTTTGGAAAAATACATTTCAGTAAATCAAATAAAATATTTGATGTACTAACAGTGCTGTGGATTCGTTAAAATGGTTGAAGCGCAATGAACAAATTCGTAAACACAATGAACAAATTCATCAAAAGAATAAACTTTTTCATTAATAATAATTTGCTGGTGAAGCTAACTAACAACATTTTGAAATCCAATTTTGAAATGCAAAGCTTCAAATTTGACCAATTATCTGATCTGCTTTTCGTATTTATGGATTATTTGTGGGTTTGATCGACCAAAAGTCTATCTACTAGTCACGGGTAATGAGGATGAGAAAACTAGCTAAAACTAAAGATTAATACAAATATTTTGCATACTAATCAATGAGGTAGATTATTTCCTGCACCTTCTTTCTAATGTCATTGAAAACATTTGAATTTTCATACATTTTTGGGATACATTGGGAGGTAACCTATATAATATAATATCGCAATGAAAAGAACGCACAATAATTGTGACAGGTATGTTTTATTATATATCGTGTATTCTCATTTGCATTTCAAGTTTTCCTAAGAAAAAAAATTTGTAGACGCTCGACCACTATATTTGTTTAAAAATCATATTAACTTTCTGCTTTATATGATTTCTAAAAGGCCAATATTAGGCCAATATTTTCTCGGCATTCCCGATTTTTAACCCCTTATCCCCCAGCATGCCAATTGAATAACTTTTTAGTGCACCCAGACCCCCCGGATTGGTACTCATAACATTTTATTACTTAACTTTTAATCCTTCTAAAAAATAGACAAGGTGGAATTCAGATTACCGCCCGCGGTTCTTAAGCTGCTATATACTGATCTAGTTTAACTTGAAAAATATACAGGGTGCTGAATGAGTTAGCCGAACATAGGAAATTAACATGTAAAAACTTATTTATTCAAATTGCTGCTTCCCAAATTATTTTAGAGAAAAAATGAAAGACACAAAAATCATGCAGAAACATAAACTACGAATGATAAGATAATTAGATTTCATGTAGGTTTTACTTAAAAAGTCAAAAAATGCTTTTAAAATTGTTAAAAGTTTCATTTATCAGACTGGCCATGAAAGTTTCCAAGGTTTTTGAAAATAGAAATTAAATTGAATTTATTCCATGGCCAGTCCAATAAATGAAAAAGCTAGATAAAATCTAATGCTCTTATCATTCGTAGTTTATGTTTCTGCATGATTTTTGTGTCTTTCATGTTTTCTCTAAAATAATTAGGGAAGCAGCAATTTGCATAAATAAGTTTTTACATGTTAATTTCCTATGTTCGGCTAACTCATTCAGCACCCGGTAGATTAGAATGTAGAATACAGAGAAATTCCAAATAAGACCGAAATTATGATATAATGTTTATTATAATAATATAATATCGGCCTTATTTGGAATTTCTCAGTTTTAAACAATTCAGTACAGTACATATCAGCTTAAAAACTGTGGTAATCTGAATTCCACCTTTTCCATTTTTTACAAAGATTAAAAGTTGAGTTATAAAATGTTACGATTACCAATCCGGGGGGTCTGGGGTCCCTTAGTCCCCCAGTGGACTAAGAAATTATTATTGGAATAAGAAATATTAAGGAATTAATTCAGATGGTAATACAATTTTACTACATAAGAAGGATAATTTCTTAAGTTTCAAATTTTACATAAAGAAGACAACTTAAAAATTATTAGTTGCTTAAGAAATACGAAATTGAAACTTGCAGACGGACGGACACGGTAGCAGAACATAGGCTTCTTACTATACTTCTATGCCTATGCGAATATAAATAGGAATATAAATAGGAATATAAATAGGAATATAAATAGGAATATAAATATATTCCAGTATAATAAGAATTTAGAAATATAAATTTAATAAAAAATCAAAATAAAATGAAAACTCATGTTTTAATGATGATGGAACAGCAGGTTTTCAATCTTCATTTTCTAAGAAATTGTCGATTTTAACAGTTCGCTCCCCGCTTTGCGGTAAGAGATCCAAAACGAACCTGTTTTTTCCCTAATAAATTCGATGGCAAATCTGTTCCCGAAGCGAAGGGAGCGGGTCGGAAATCTGTTTCAACCTTCGATAGCTTTTGGTTTCTGCTGAATGCTTCCACAAACTATGACGCACTGCAAACTCAACTTCACTTCAACTGGTTTCAAACTTTTTCAACTATTGTTCATCTTGCATGACAATGCTAGGGTGCCGCCTTCAGTGTTATCTGCTTATTTTGAATGTTGTCAACTTCAAAATGCAAAACGTCGATTCTTGATTGCTCCTCCTGGTGTTAAACGAGTTTAATTGTACATTGCCTTTGGTTGATTTGTTCTCCCTGGATTATGCCCCTTTGTTCGTTTTCATTTTCCTTTTAAGATCTTTCACCTGCACCTGCACAAACTATTAATTGTTTTGGATTTTTAATGTATGGTCTGGGCTCATAACCTGGTATTATTTGGGCTTCTATCCGTGAAAGAGCTTTTCTGTTTCGTTACTCTTAAAAATCTCAAATGCAAAACAGTTCTTGGCAATTCGTTACAACTACGCATGCGGTCTAAATATTAATCCTCCCTTACGGGGCCCGATAAAGCCAAACCCGCCGCTGGCAGAAGGTGACTCTACGCTTCTTAAATACTTTCTTCAATTGATTTGATGTAATTTCGCTTTGCTATTATTTAATGCTATTGGGCAACACAAAAACCGCAGAACTACTTGTATAGCCTCGGGCCGAACGGATTTGATAACCATCTAATAGTGAACTATTGAACTTCCACACCCAACGCCCACTTGAAAAAAAATACAATTAATTTTCATTTTAATGGTAGGTACATATTGAATCTGCCACTACCAAACAATTTTATTACTTTGGTATATTGTGCTTGATGGGTTTTCTATTCCGAACCATTAGTATCAATTCTCGTGAGAGAATTCACTAATTATGAGCAATACCTACCTAATCCACTAATGGGTTTTATCTTGGTAAACAATTACGTAGTGCTAATTGTCTTGAGAAACATTTATCATCATGCTATGCTTTGCCTATGACCGAGCTGGAGTAATAAGAGGTCGTGGTTCGTGGTCTTGGCGCGATTTTTGTCAAGGTAGCTCACGTGATCGCTCCATCTTGTTCTTGGTTTCTTCTCTCAGTCCTGGAGGTAATTTCCCAATTTATGGCAATTCCAGATCTTGGTGAATGGTTGACCCAGTCTCAAAACTTCTGCATATTTGGCTTCATTCACCTATTGGAAACAAAGTAATCAAGTGTTACTATGTTACATTGTATCACTTACACGCGTAATACCTTACGTGAGTCGGTTAATATAATAGAATTATATTTTATTGTGCAATAAGTGAGACTTTACAATACACGTGCACAGTTAGTTGACATTGCAAACCAATGCAGAAAGAAGAAGTATGCGGATGTAGAGGTCTTTGACAAAATGGTCATCCAAGGGGAACATCATCGTCGTTGAAGAGTCATTGTCGATAATGAAATTTAGAAAAAGAATAATCAGTTCAATTAATCTTTTGCCTATCGAGGGCTTTTATCAATTTTCCACTTTTTGAAGCCAAAAATTAAATTAAAATATTAAACTTCCTCCTAAAATAAACAACACTGCTATTATTATTATTAACAAATTCATCTAACAGTAAACTTTACTGTTTATAATTTTATTATCCGTAAATTAATTTAAATTTTTTGTTAATTAATTAAAATATTATTACTTGAGTTGTTAAAATGGCATCCATTTTTTGCCTTGATATCTTCATATCTTAAGTGAGCATTTTTCATCACACACGAGGCGTGCATTACTCCATTTTATTATTGATATTTCCTGTTTACATTTGAGGTGATGTTTTATTTACTAATTAAAGTAAATAGCACTAATATAATTGAGTGGCATTGAAAAGTTAAGAACAAGGTGAAGGTTTGAAATTTGCAGTAGCGTGGAGAGCGCTCAGGACATTGACTCGTGGGGCCACCTAGGAAGTCCACTCTTCATACATGCCTCGGCATCTCACTTTTTACAAATTTCTGGCATGTTTTGCTCTGCCCAAAAAATTACATTCCATTCAATACCACAACAAATTAATTTTTACGACGACGATGCCAAAGCAAAGTTTTGCTAGATGATGCGGTTTCTGCACAAACAATCTTGATTTTTTGGTTCCAATAAGGAAGACACGTAAAATTTTGATGATAATAATCTCATTGATGGTTATCGTGTTATTTACCTGCCTTTAGGCTTTGTGTTGTCACGTGTTGAGTCATAATTGCCTAAAATGATGGGATCATGCTAAACACGTCGTTTTATGTTGTGCGTTTTGAATCAACGGGTATTCACCGTTAACATCGTTGAAATTCTTGGTATTCAAATATTTATCGAATCGATTCCCATGGTCTTCCATGCCTAAAAGATTTTTTCGGCCTGCCCATCTATTGGTAATACGAAAACGATAATAATTTATTGCAGAATGAATTTTTAATAATCTGCACGTCGAACGACCAATTCCAATTTGCACTGTTTCTTTATATTTTATTGTATCCATGTTAGAAATGAATGTTTCCGATACACTCAACTTTCTCATCAGCAAATCATTAATCGAGTGAATGGTCAACAATTTCTTCTTTTATTAGATGAATGCATTTTAATTTAATTGGTGTTTTTAACCAAAATAGAATTGGCTATTTATAAATTCAATAGATTGTCCAGGATCAGGGCCGTACTTAACACATAAGCGCGAGGCTTTTCCCTCATGTGAATTATCAATCAATCCAATTCAAAACGCAATTTGTAATTTATTACAAAATATGACATTTTAATTAGCAAGGTTTAATGATGATCTTTAGGATACTTTGCTCTTCTTATTTTTTGCTTGTTAGCTATTATTTTGCGCATCAGGGATTTTAATAAGATTATCTACGTTAGAATGTTACATTTTTATTTGCAATTAGCAGTAATTAATAACTAGCCATCGACGTCATCGTGACCGCGAACGAATGCATTACCTAAAATTTCTCATTCGTTGAATCAAAAGTTACCGATTTTTTTCTTTTTTTTGCAGACCATGCATGACGTTTTACGCGTCAATTCGGCCGGAGATTTAACTGTGGAATGGAGTCTATTAGAAAAGGATTTACCCGATGTTGTGCTTCATGACCGATTAATGACAGATGCAGCTTTAGGAAGGAGGCCAATCAAAACAGAACATTCGTACAGCCTAAATTCAGATGGAGATTCTTTGCCGGATTCACCAATTTCAAACAATAAAATGGACGGTACGTGAATTTTTTGCTGAAAACCCGAAAGCTAGCCGATTGAAAACTCAAAACAAAATTTAATTAAACTATAGTTTTTGTTTCATTATCAATAAATTATGCAAAAATTACGCCTCCGCGTAATTTAATTTAAAAAAATAATAAAATTTTATAAGGCTAACGGTTTATTGATTTTATTAATGCTGCCAATAAAATTTCTTATCGTTAACTTTTAAATGCAATCATGCACTAAATTTTATTGGTTATTGTCGAATAAGTCAATAATCTGCAAATAGTACAATATTTTTTGTATTTACTGAAAGGTTGCTGTATTTCTGTTTTATGCAAATTTAACATTCTTCACCATCTGAAGAATTTTTTTATATTTTTCGCAACCTGATACCACATGATAAATATTCATAAGCCGACCGGTCTTCCAAAATTTGCAGAGGCTGACTGGAAACCTGAAAAACAGATATAAAAATCTTTTGGTCCGGCCCTGAACTTCGTGCGGTTTTGACACATTTGAATAATGTTTTACACTCGTGCTTCCAATTTACACCTCATAAAATGCAGTAAAAATATTTTTAATTAATAAATTATGTAATTAAAATTGTCGTGCATGCAATCTGCATGAAGTACCTAGGTAAAGTTGCAAATAAACGAAGATTGTACAGCTTCGTTTAACTTGATAAATGGCTATTTAAAATATTGACTTTTTTAATAGTTTAATTAATTTTAATTCAGGTCACCACTCATTTAACTGGGGCTAATTTCTTGTTAGACTTTTATCTGTTAGCGACCTGCAATATGCATTTTACTTTCTATGGCCTTATTTTTCCTAAAAGCCGCCAATTTTTTAATTCTCACAGCAAAACATATCTGATCGGTACAACAAAACCCTTGAAATATTATCATATATTTTTTAACGCATTTGATTGGTTAAAACAGAGAGAAATAACTTAGAGACCAACGAAACTTGTTAATCCTGTTGTGCGCGTCAGTCATAAAAACAATTGAATATTTTTGAAAATATAAAAAATAAAAAAAGCAGTTGAACGGGGTGGGTGGGAACTTTCTTAAATACATATTTTTTTATCGGAATACGATTTTTCACGCTCTCTGGAAAAATAATTTAATTTCTTGCTGGGTAGCCGATTTACCACCCACCCAGCACTCAAGAATTCTTGATTGGCAATATTTCTTCGAGAATCAATTTTGTTAAATGACCAATTTGTCAATATCATTTGGGATTAAGTTTTCAAACATTTTTCCTGACATGAATATCCGTATGTATACAGAAAATCTGTAGGACGAATGTTTATCGGAACAAAATTTTCATTAATAATTATATACCTACACTCCCAGGCATTGTTAACCCTGAAAAGTTTTACGATTTATCATGTTTGTATGTACCCCACGCTATCATAAAATAAGTAATCATAAGTGTATCCAATAGCCTTGTTTTTAATAAAATTTGATTGAAAAAAAGGCTTTCTTATTAATCAAATCAATTTATTGTTATATATTTGATTTTCTTGAAAATGTTGATTCAAATATCAAATATTTTGACGTGTGGGGGAGTTTACGCTGGATATAACTTTAAAAAATTATACAAAAAATAACCAAACAGCTCACCGCAGCAGATTTTTGGAAAATTTTCATCAGAAATCAACAGAATTTCTAAATACTCGAGTGGGAATAATGCTTCTAACACATCACGAACAACAAAAGATGATTTTATATTAGAGCAGCTTACTTTTTGGCCCGATGGGTAAAGATGAATTGACTCTCGTGGTTGACTCTCATGCCTATCTGCTGGCCCCAGGTAACATATTTCGAAAAACTTACCTACCCTTTGGAAGTTATTTGACAAATAATTCTCATATATAATAACCAAAATACTGAAAAATATGTAAATAAATAAAAGTGAGAAGCTAATAATACTATTTAATACTTATCAAGTAAACGCGGCAACCTCGCAGTAAATTTAATCAAGTCATGACAGTTACCTAACCTCAAAGTGCAAAACCTTTTTCAATGGAAAATAACGTAAATTTCATTTTTCTAGATATGGAAGACGAATGTTTTCCTGCAATTTCAATGAACACAGCATGCGGAAGATTATCAGAAGATGTCGTAATAAAAGATGAACCAACCAGTGAATCAAACAGTCCGCAGTCTTCGTGTCCTTCCTCACCACAACCTGCATTTTTAAATCACAGCGATGCATCTATGGACACATCAGATATCGTAAGTTGTTCGTAACCCTAATAAGTTTTCTTCCTAACAGTGTTGTTTTTTTAGTTTCAACAAAATTATCAAAGTATTTTAAAACACAACAATCTAGTATTGAGGACACCGACAAATATATTCAGCCAAAGATTGCATGTACCTAAAATAGACATAAAAATTGAACCGGGAGTGGCTATAAACTTACCGCCAACGCCGCCCTCCAGCAGCAGCAGTAGCGAAGACAGTGAAGATAATGCGACACTTTCGCAACCGGCTTCACCATCGCTGCGCAAAAACAGCAATCGTGTTACCTTAAGCTCGATACACCATACGTCAACACGCCAGCCAATACACACGCCACTTATCAGTAGCCAACCGGTAAGAACCCCTTGGAATTAAAAAATCATCAAACTAACGTAATTTTTTATATTTACAGAAAGGCTCGACAGGTATTTTAATATTAACAGAAGAAGAGAAGAGAACATTACTAGCAGAAGGTTATCCAGTTCCTACACGCCTACCGCTTACAAAGGCCGAGGAAAAATCGCTGAAGAAAATCAGGCGAAAAATTAAAAATAAGGTAGGTTTAACTTGGAGTGTCACATAAAATCGTGCAAACTGACTTATTTTTTTGTCCAGATATCGGCTCAAGAGAGTAGGAGAAAAAAGAAAGAATACATGGATCAGTTGGAGAAGAAAGTAGAAATTTTAGTGTCGGAAAATAACGACTACCGTAAAAGAATTGACAGTTTGGAGGATTCGAACGGTAGCTTGATGAGTCAGCTGGCAAAGTTACAGGCC
Organism: Cantharis nigra; assembly: GCA_958510845.1. Taxonomy (NCBI): domain Eukaryota; kingdom Metazoa; phylum Arthropoda; class Insecta; order Coleoptera; family Cantharidae; genus Cantharis; species Cantharis nigra. Next base: position 41,412,625 of record OY294030.1, on the reverse strand, counting down.
ATAGTTGCACGTACGCATCCCCACTTGGCAAAGACTGTCAAATAAGCCCAACTGTGGGTGGCAAACCGTTTTATTTTACGCTGCTAGGTGGTCAATCTTATTTGAAGTATTTGAGATCATTTAAATCATTCATTAAAAATTGAAAGTACAAATTAAATAAATATGTCTATATGATAGAGCAATCGTTTATTGTTAGAGATAAAGTCGGAATTTATATTTAAACTTAGACATTTACGTTTTTTTTTTTTGGAATTATTTTGTCTTCCACGATTCTTTATATACTAATAGAAGTGAGATTTAGAATTAATGCATTCCATCAACCAAAGTTTAATGCGATATGGTTAAACGTATCGACACCTTTTTTATATTATAGAAATTTAATAGAGAAATTTTAGCGGATAGGTTTTTTTATGCATTTAAATCGAAATTTGTACTTAACTGTGAAATGTTTTGAGCAAATTGAAATGTACGTGTGCCTTATGTAAGCCTTGAACGATTTTTTAAAGAAATTTAAAGTGCTGAATTGTGTTGGATTAAAATATGAACAAGTCGACTTGAAATTGTTTGTTTGTCGAGGTAGAAATCGGTGGAATAATACCAAATTTTCCGCTAACCTCTTGTTAATTTATTTAAATTTTATCAGATATTAAGGAACAGTGGTTCTCAAACTTTCTTTACAAAAGTTATAAAACCATTTTTTAATTTTTACAAAATTAGTTTTTTTGCAAATATCGCATCCGAGGTATTAATAACAAAATTTATTGTATTTATGAAAGATTTGTAAATAATAAAAGAGAAAAATTCAGAAAATTCAATGGAATATTAGAAAATTTCGGGATATTAAGAAATGAGAAATCCGAAAAAAGGTCGAAAATTCTAAGATATCTTAAGAATTCTCGGAAAATCTTAATTTCCTATTTTTTAATACTTCCTGGGATTTTCTCAAATTTCTCTTCACTTGTACACAAAAGCAGATTCAGAAAAAATTCATGGAGGTAGTGAGGCTGGCTGGGAGAGGGTAAATACTTCTTTTTTGATAAGAATTTAGGTATATTTTTCAAATTTTAACAAAATTTAGTAATTTTATTGTTTTGATGGGTCATGGGGGGGGGGGACAGTTACCCCGTTATCTCCCCTTGTTGAAAATCATTGGAATTCTTTAAGAATCTGGGGAATTCCGAGTCCCGTGTACAAAATTTTTCTGAGATATTTACCCCTTGGTTCAAACGATTCTTGCTCTGGAACAAGAATCAAGAGTCATGAAGTGGATACTCATGAGCAAATGTTAGTTAGTATAGTTTCCTATGCTGTCTAAATTATCTGATTGTTCTGTTACTGGTGACGGACAATAATCGGATTTCGTGTTGGAAACAACTTATTAAATCTTTATTTTTTTGTATGATACCAGAGGTACACTTGTTTATAAATCCTTGGAATTCTTCGAGAATCTTTGGAATTTTTTGGAAATCATTGAAATTCTTCAGGTTCTTAATTATACGATTGATTGTGGCTGTGTATACAGTTACTCGCAAAAGAACTCAGACTCTCATATAATAGCAATGTAAATTGTACTTTTTGAAGATTTTCTTTGTCATGTAAAAATCGATTTTACGGCAGAACTTATCCAACATTTTTTGTTGAAAATTTTATTATTTTGTCTCTCCCTTATGGTAATTGTCTGGATCCTCCACTGCAAAAATCTTCAAAAGATACAATTTACATTGCTAAGATGGATATAAATTTAAAAAAAATTAGATCAAAAATGTTTCCAGTTTTTTTACCTGTTCAAACTGGTTCCGAGATAATTGCAGAAAACTAATATTACTTAAAATGACAATCAAAACACTGAGATTAAAAGTTTGATGTTTTTCCGTATACCCTAAAGTAAAAATATACAATATGAGGTCTGTGATTTCCCTACCTTAGTAAAAAAAAGTTTTGAAAACCACTGTTGAAATTATAGTTGAATTGTTTAAACGAAATTCCTGTCTCTATTTTGAGACAATTGAATGAAAAATGTGCGTTACAATTTATTATTACCAATGTGATTTACTTAAAAGAACGACATTCCTAATGTAAATTTACTACTACGAAAAAGTGCAATTGTGTTGTTACAATATTTTAAAGGCTATTTTAATTGAAATATTATGAAGTGTTACTTGTATAGCTATTTTATTTTCACTTGAAGATATTTTTATATAAATTGTATATTTCAGTATCGATAGATGTACTTTGTATATTTAATGAAAGAAAAAGATAGTCCATTGATATATTATAATATTTTATTAGTAAATGTACTCAATAAGAGATGGCAGATGTGTGCAAGAGTAAAAATCGCCCAATTCTGCCAGTTTGTGTATGCTACAGATTATATTGACTGTTGGTAATTAATTAATTTTAAAATTATTGTAAGTTTTAGTAAGTAAATTTTTAATTTATAGTATTTGGGTTACAATATTAAAAAGATTTAATGCTTTATTCCCTGTTTTGTTATTATAATTATTATTATTATATTTAAATGCGTTGTTTACAGAAAGTCACTTAAAATTCCGTTTTTGCTACTTACAAGTTCATTCGAAATGAATTTTGAAAACGTAAATTATGTGACTCGCTATTCTGTATATATAAATACTATCGGGTGTATTTACTTCTTTAGTTGCCTAAAAATGCGACTGTACTGCATCTTAAAGATGTTTATCTAATCCTTGAGGGTTGTATAATTATAGAGTAAATGAAAATGTTCATTTTTTAAATAAAAAGTTTTAAAAAACAATAAAAGCGTGTTTTATGGTAACGAAATCAATTTGATAAATGTATTTCTATTTTTAAATTTATACCTCTTAAACTGATGCATATTTTGTGTTTATGCGTCAGTTTTTGTTCTAATTTTTCATTCTATAATTATTCAGCAAATTAATAGGTACTTAATTTTAGGACTCTTAATTTGTACCTCAGCCGCTTACGTTCCACAATTTTTGTATAATTTAAAAAAGTTTATAACATTATAATAATGTAAATTGAATTATATTTATTTTATTGATTTTATTGCACTGTAACATAACTAAAGCGTGTATAGCACTACAAAATAGAATGCATTTTTAAATTAATAACATAGTTTTTGTGTAATTAGTTTTCTATCACAACTTGAGATTTTGTAAAATATGCTTTTGTTTGAAAAAATGGGTACCATTTATTAATTTCTATTTGGTAGAATTAGTTACGATTGAAATAAATAAAATTTAAACATGAAATGCGTTTTTGTGCTAGTCCAGAAGAAATAAGTTGTTTTTGAGTTTACCGGGCTTTTCGATATACAAGGAACGACATTTGACGCATCGTGTATATTACTTCAGAAATGCGTTATACTTCACGTTATTACCAACGACACCAAATAACTATGTTTAATACCCCAACAAATATAGAAATTAATTTAGTGATCGAAAAAGTAATTCAAAAAAATTAATACGATTAACCAAATTCAACGAGAACATGAAATGAAAACAATACCAATGAAGATAATTTCGTGATTTTTACAACATAAAATTTAAGTTTGGTTTGCCTAATTTTGTTTAATTTTATACAATCAAAAGTCATATGAACCCTCAAGATTCTGATTTAACGGAAGACGACGCTTCTAGGTAACGTTTAACACATTTTTATTACGGAAATAATCCAAATTACGGCACAAACAAGCATATTTTTAATCCTTCTGACGTATTTGCATGTTCGAGGTTATGTTGCCATTGAGTGAATTTTTGAATGTCATTATTTTATTTTTATAACACTCTTTGTTAGTGTGTTGTTGACAGTATTCGAATAATACGCGTTAATGTTGGTCTTCCATTTTTGAAAATATGTATTTTCTAGCACCTACGAGGCTTCGTCCAGCTCACTGCCCATCCAAATTTCTAGTAAAAATAACGATACCGGAAGCGATATGAAACGTGCCGCTGCCAGAAAGTTAATCGAGAGATATTTTTATCAACTGACCGAGGGTTGTGGAAATCCTTCTTGTCAAAACAAATATTGTGCTTCAAGCGGAGAGGTAAGTTGCAAAATAATAGTTTTTTTATTGAGTTTTTAGGGGAAACGTTTGTTATACATACATTCACGTTATTCATACAAGAAAGAATTTTACTTTCGTAATCAATAATTATTTACTCGAAAAAACTTCTGAACTTGGGAAAAACCTTTGTGTATAACAGTCGATTGAAACATTTTATTTTAAAGATTTAATCACAAAATGACGGTTTTATGAGTTCATTATTGATTTATGTGAAAATCTGATCAGACAGATTAATAAATTGCAACTAAATAATGTTTTGCAAGTCAAGGTCAATGATAACATTGTAGGAAAAATCTAAAATAATGAAATCCAACTGGTAAATTGATGTCACAGTTGAAAATGAGTTCTAATTTGGTAAGCTATGCAAAATTTGATTGGTAAACTGTTTCCATTATAATTTTGCTGTAGTCTAAAAAAGATTCCGAACCAGAACCAACTTTACCTTTTAGGGAAAATTGTTGTATTTAAGACGAGTTAAAAGGAGTCCCTACATTTATTGGTTTGTGTTGGCTATACCTACCTACCTAAAGCGAGCCAAAATTGGATGTCGCTGGTCTGCCTTATATCTTTAAGAGGAGGACTTATCTTAAAAAAGAGAAGTGTTGTCATCAGGTGAAAGAAAGTCAGGGAAAAATTTTTGAAAGAATATTACGTTTTTTATTTTTTTAAATTATTAAAATTTCTGAATTTGATCTAGGTTTGAAAAATCAGGGAAAATCTTCAATTTTAGTCAAGGTAAACCTTGAAAAGTCTGGAAATTTATTTTCTTGTTGTATTGTGTTTATTGTGTAATCAATTTGTATTCACATGTTATGTAATTTGTAGTTGACACAGTGGAAATCATAAAAATCAGATATATCCATAATAGGATTTAATTATCTGATTTTTATTATTGTTTCAAACAACAGATTTTCAAGAATCCACCCCCTGGTGTACAAAATTTTGTTTTTCTTTATATTTATACATATTTTGTCAAGATGTAGGGCAGGGGTCTTTAAACTACGGCTCGTGGGCCAACACTGCCTTGTGATCTCCACCAATCCAGCCCGCAGTAGTTTATTTTGATTATATTGTAAAATTTACATACAAAATAATAATCAGAACTTAATCGAGGAGTCAGTGTGGTCCTTAGGTTAAAAAGTTTGGAGACCCCCTGATCTAGGGTATTCATTTAGCAAAGTAGTATCGCACAATAATCAGTTAAATTCTTTAAATCAAATTTATTGTGAAGTTTAATAAGTAAGTTTCTAGCTGAATGGTTGAGACTAAGGTTTTGCAGTATTTTACTAGAAAATATTCATCTTAGAGGCTGATTTACATTTACAGAGTAAATGTGATATTATCTAGCGCTAGTAGGGTACAGCAAGCAATATTAGCGCTCGACAACTCTACTGTTCACTAGCTTATTAAAAATTAGTGTAAACAGAAGACCATCATTAACTTAGTAAGTTAGCCGAACAACTGCTGACTCTAAGGTACACGGTTCGAATCAGGGGGGAATCTTAAAACATTCATATGACTGTCTTCGTGCTTCGGAGGGCCCGTAAAGCCGGCGGTTTCCCTAGGTTGATGATTGCCGCCATCAACTATTAAAAAAAATGCTTGAAACCTTTTTCTCAGAGAAAGAGGCCTATGCTCAGCAGTTGACAAATAATGGCTGAGAAGAGGTAAACAGCAACTAATTCAGTTTGAGTAAGTAGAATAGATGATTGAGGTTTAGTTTTTAGTACTGTTTACTCTACCAATGTAAATCAACCTTTAAAGCGGCTTGACGGATTAAGTTACAATTTTAACCACACAGCATGGGTAATCGAGTTGCATATTAATGGAATTCCACACCATTCAAATATTAGGTCAGAGCGGCCGATAGACATGCTGAAAATTAAAGAAATTTTGTTAGGGAAAGTAGGAGAATTTATAATTTTTAAGCAAAGTCGGAAAAATTAAGTCTGGGTTAGGGAAAATTTATTGAAATTTTGAGAAAACAAATATATTGTAAAGATTAGGTTTCCTCTTTATGTAAGTTTTTAAAATTTATCAAGGTTCGAAAAGTCAAGGAAAATCTTCAATTTTAGTCGAGGAAGCCGATTTAAGGTTGGGTACTTGGACCCATATTGTATGTCCTTTTCACAGCAGATCTACCTACATTAAAGTCTGCCACAAAGGCCATTTTGCAGACGTTACAGCTATAATAGTCTTCTATAAACATCCAATTATAGCAAATGTAAGAATTACAATGATGCATCAACGAAATAGAAAAGTGGAGGATCAAAGCAAACGAGACAAAGTCAGTACAGATAACCTTTACGCTCAAGAGAAATACATGTTCATCTGTACTTCTGAATAATCATCAACTCCCCCAGATGGATAAAGATTAATACCTGGGATCACTCCTAGATAGTAGATTAACATGGCAAAACCATAGATTTACAAAAATAAAGTAAATAGGACGTTGATTTCAAAAATTATAATGGCTAATAAAAAGAACATCTAAACTCATAACATAAAACAAAATGCTGATCTATAAAAGAATTATAAAACCAATATGGATTTGCGGTTTTGCATGCAACTCAAAGATAGAAATTCTTCAGCGCTTGGAAATTTTAAAAGTTTTGAGAATGATTATAGATGCTTCTTGGTACGTCCCAAACCAAATAATTCAGACTTAGAGATGTCATACCACGGAATACTCTAAAACCATCCAAACTTGGCTACGATAACAGCAGTGATCTTCTGATTTATTATCTCTCCTTGCTTAAAATATCATTACGGCAAATTAAAACTGCAATATTTTTATTTATTGTAAATAATATAATAGCTATTCAAATGAATTTAGTAAAAATAGAATTATGAGAGTGTCAAACACCCATAACCATTTTTATTAGTTAAGCACTCGATTATGTTAATCGTTTGTCTGCGAAACCTGAATGTTTAATTTTACAATGAATTTGATTTTCTAGAGAATGAAGTAGCTTTTTTCTAAAGCTTTTAATGTATATTTTAGTTTTTGACACAATTATTGTACTGAAAATTTATTTGCGTTTTGTCACTCAAGATCTGGGATATTTGTGGATTCTTAATAATAGGTTTTTACACCACTCTGAATACGAATGTTGTAGGTGCCAGTGGTAACCAATAAATTAACGAAGAACTGAAGAGATGGAATAATATAACATAGATCGTACGAAAGGTATGGATCGATCTGTTTTATTTGATTTATTAGTTAATAATAAACAGAACAGTGAAAGTTACATTACTGACAAGTTGACAGCAAAAAATTTATAGATTGAAATTATATTGAAGAGATAGCTTAAAATTAGTGGATCACGACATAAAAGGCAAAACGAAAATTTACAAAAATCATCATTCAGATTAATTTGTATAATGCAACTCTGCTAAAAGACTTTCGGTGAACTCAATAATTTACTTTTTTCTTGGAGACCTTCTTGAAATTTTCATTGATTATAGCTGACAATGTTGGAGATCTATTTAAGACAACAGAGAAAGAATTCAAACTTTCTGTTTCTACGATTAAAATTACATTTGAAGATTAAACAAAGTTATTTTTACCGCAGTACTTTAATAAACAATCAGCAATTGTTTTTCTAAAACTCCATCTGAATTCACTGTCAAGGAATGGTTAAACTGGTTGACAAATTTAGAATTGATCAAGCTGAAGTAAAACCCGGCACCGGCACATTTTTGAAACAACGAGAAACCTAGTGGCTTCTACGATTTAATAACACCAGAGGCGAACCAGGACATTCCTTTTTCCTGATTACGCCACTAAATAATACCAATCCAAAGTTGCCTTCCACTACAATTTTACCTCGCATTCTCTTTCCATAATCACATCGCATAATAAATAATGCCGACACATGAGATTTAATAGTTACGTCAATAATTCGCGATTCAAATTAAGTTTCTTTCTAGTTGGTAAGTACCTACTATGCGTTCAGCTATTTCTTAAAGTACTGAAGTGCAACAAAAGTGAGGTAAACAAGAATTTCTAAGAGTTAAAAGAGCTAAACGGAGTACATCACTCTAATATCTTTTATTTATTTTAAATTTAATATAATATTCATTTTAATTTTAAATAATTTTCGTTATTTGATGGTATAAAAAACAGGTAGTTTAAACTTAAAATATTGAGTAGAAACGGTATGTGGTTTGGGGTTGCGTGGGTACAATATAACTTATTAACTTTCATTAAAATATGCTACACATGTAAACTTTATAATTCCTTACTCATATACTAGGTAGTATATTTATGGAGTGTGCTCTTTTCACTCTTCTATGTAATATGCCCTTTCAAATTATAATAAACGAATTATCAAGGGGTTACATATCTCGAAAAAATTCTGTACGCAGGACTTGGAGTTCCAACGATTTCCATGGAATTTTAGTGATTTCTAATGATTTTCATGGGAACTCCAAACGGGGTATGGTAAACTGCACTCCAAAATACCAGATAATGTAAACTGCACTATATTTTGCAAATTGGTAAACTGCACTCCAAGCAGTTTATTGATAGATTAAAATGATGTTATAGGATTAAATTTTTTAATTTCTTAAATAATATTAATATTGTCCGAAAAAACGAGATATCCGCGCGAAGATATGCATCGGTTATGTAGGTTAGTGTGAGTTATGATTTTTCTTTAGCGAAATTGTCCGTAAAAAAGATATATTTGCATGTACGATATTGCCCACACGTTCCATTAACATGTATGCAGCCTTAGCTAGCTCCCTTAATTTCGTTTTGGGATCATTCAACAGCATATGGATTTTTTCTATGTTTTCTGGTGTAGTGACTTCATTCGGGCGACAAGGGCGTTCAGTATCTACAATGCACGTACGTCCACAACGAAAATCAGTAAACCACTTATGAATTGTTCCAATCGACGGTGCATTTCTGGATTCTGGATAGGATGTGGAGGGCAAACCGAAGTTCGCATGCACTCAGGCCACAAAGCGGGCCCATTATGCTACCTCCGAGTTTTGTAGCAGCCCACCTACCCCTCTATTCCTCGAGCCATCTCACACTTACGATAAACTCGAGTATTTTGGAGGGCGGTGTGCTGCTAATGCTGGCCATGCTAGGCCAGAAGTCCCCCAACATGGATCCTCTTTTTGACGCTAACGCTGGGCAGTTACAGAGCACATGCTCCATTGTTTCGTCTGCTTCATTACATCCTCGACAGGTTGGGCTATCAACTAGCCCCATTGTGTGCAGGTGTTTATTTAGCTTACAGTGTCCCGTGAGAAAGCCAGCAATAGTACGCAGGCTGTCCCGGGACAGCTGTAGATAGTATTTTGCATGTTTCTCAGAGGGAGAACGTATTGTTGCCCGCGCCTGCCGACATCCAATCACATTCGTCAATCTTTCCGCATGCCGTTTATGTGTTTCTTTCTTTATGATGGCATCTAACGTTCTAACGGCCGGCGTTATGAAAGGTTCGGGACCACAAGGTGGATCACCCGAGCCCAGCCTCGCCAACTCGTCAGCCCTCTCGTTGCCCTCATTACCTTTGTGCCCTTTTACCCAGCTAAGGGTTAGAGCATTGTGTGTTGATATTACATTCAGTGCCCGGATACATTGCAGCGCCAGGCCCGAGATGATCTTATGACGACCAAGTGCCATAAGAGCAGCTCTACTGTCTGTGAATATTTGAATTGTTTTGCCCTGGATATTTCTTTCCTGGACTAATTCCGCACAGTGTAGTATGCCCATAAGCTCCGTTTGGAAGACGGAGGCATATTTACCTAGCGTTAAACTTATATCCAGCTGAAGTTCAGGGGAGAAAATCCCCGCCCCTGAGCCAGTATTACTATTGGAGCCATCCGTGTACAGACAAATGTCCGATCCGTCGGCTCCTGTTACATCTGGCAAGATGTTGAACTTCTTGTCAAACACATATTTGGGAGAAATTCTGTCGGCATCTAGACCCAAAAGAGGCACTCTTCTTGAGCATTCCTCAAGGATCCGCGCGTGCCCACTAGCTCCCTGTTTGTGAGTCCAAAGACCCCATGCCCGCATCCTAAGAGCAGCTCTCACCGCCTGCTCCTCCACATAGAAATCCAGCGGAGGAAGACAGAGAAGAGTTTCCAAGGCTACAGTCGGTGTTGTTCGCATCACTCCCGTTACAGCCAGGCAGACTGATCTCTGCAGCCAATATAGAGAGGACGCTGTTGTTACCAGTCTGGTCCTGGGCCACCAGACTAGTGCACCATAGCATAGCATTGGTTTTATTATGGCCGTGTAGAGCCAGAGGGCAATCTTCGGGGAAAACCCCCACGATCTTCCCATTGCCCTTCGACACTGTCAAAAAGCCATGCCAGCCTTGGTTATTTTAGAGGTGATATGTTTGCCCCAATTTAGCTTCCTGTCCAGTATAATGTCGACGGTGCATTGGGTAATGCTTATCCAGCTTGGCTTTGGTATTGGTTAAGTTTTTTCCATATTAAAAAATATGGTTTGAAAACCACCTCGAAACTATCTGCTAATGGTAAATTTCACTCTGAGTTTGTGCAGTTTACCATGGGGATTAGTCTCGACTTTTTGCTTGGAGTGCAGTTTACCACTTTTTTTTTCAGCTACCTGCAGTTGTTTGTGCAGTTTACCGTCATCCCTCCAAACAAGTGTACATAAAATTTTCCAGATATTTACCCCTTGCGAATTACTTTAAAATAGCGCTTGGAGTAAGTACAGTTCTTGGAGTAGAATAACCGAACGCATCTTATACAGTGAAATTTGATTAAGAGTCACAGACTTGATTCTCCCCCCCCCCCGCCTCCATTTTGATGACTTAAAAAGAATTATAGTTCGCTTATTTTTATCTTTTCCTGCATTGGACTTTAATATTATGTTCTCGTGTTATCAATATGAATCGGTGACATCTAATAAAAAATATTTTCAAATTGAGTATGGGGGACTCTCGGGTCATACAAAAAATATTCTCTTACAAAGTTAATTAATTTTACGTCGTCATTGATTTTTTTGAAGGCATCTAATTTAAAAATTTGTAGTTTGAAAGATTGAGTGCCAATCAAGCTGCTGCCCAAGCCATACAACTATTTTCACAGGACGCTCATTTATGTGAAACACATCGCAGTAAAATGCCCCGTACTCAAAGCATTACAAAATTATCGGGAGATAATTCAGAAACTTCCAATGATTCGAATCAAAATCGAAATGAAATGTCTAACAACGGTAGTATAATGGATAACGAATGTAATATGAAAAAAGAACATAAACCTGGTACGTCAATCTTGTCGGACGTTGATGACCTTTTTTTTTAATTGCAATTTAATATTTTTTTAGAAGTTGTCCATTATTTAACAGAGGAACGTATGTATGAAATTATTGACGATTGTGAGGAACAAAAAAATTATTCTAAACTGATTCATACATTGGGAGAAGTTTTCTCCAACGTTGAGTCGCTATCGAGAAGTTTTTTGCAAGTTGAGACCAGCTCACCGATCGACAGCATTTTGGAATGTGCAGCAGGTTTGCATATTATTATAGTTTATTATATTACGTCGATTTTAAAAAAATTATAATTTAGGAGATCTAAAAGGACTCAAAAAAGAAGACGTTAGATCGCTGGAAGGTGAAAAGGATAAAGATGAAGATAGCTGTATGGGATCACCAAGTGGCGACGTAAGCGGCTCTCAAATGCCCGTTGATTTGACCGCAGTCAGAAGGGCGTACAACGCTTTATTTAAAATACCTACAACGATATTCGAAAATGCTTTGGTAACCGCTTTAGTTACCTTAGCTGGAAATTTACAGGTGGATTTGCAACTGCGATCCAATTCATCTAAAACAGTCGATAGTATAATTAACGCCTTGTTGATTGTTTTTGAAATTCCAACTCTCGGTTAGTTTTCTTTCTTTACTACCATGCAAATTAGACCAATTCAAACTTGATTTTAGGGTCGGGAGATTTTTTAGAAACTGCTCTACCGGCAATTTGCAGAGCTTCGGCTTGGCTGACTGTCGAAGCTCAAGGAAAACTTGCAACATTATGGTCTCGTTATGGACGTAACAGTTTAAGAATGATTTTAGAAAATCTGCAGCAGTTGGTCACACTACGGGTTATTGTTACACAATTCCATGGGAATTTTTACGTGCAAGATGAGAACGTCATCACTTCCGCAACTAAAATTATGAAAGTAAGCAGTGTTTGTAATTTTAAAACTTACACTTGATCGGTTTTTTTTTTAGATTTTATACTATGCAAACATATTGGCAGGAGTTTTAGAATCTCCTAAATGGAGGCTTGAGGACGTATCACCTTCCACGGAATATTCTTACTTGTTAGGAAAATTAAGCAAATCGACGCCACCTAGTGATCCACTAGCTCTCGAATTAGGAGTGAATGTTTTAGATTGTCGAAAACCATTTTTACCTTTTAGCGAATTTTATAATGAACCTTTAAGTGATGCGGTCGAAATGGATCGCGATTTTGCAAATTATAAAAGCGAATTGGGTAAGTGCGGTGTGTTTTTGATTTGCGAGGAATGTTAAAAAATTTCAGTCTTTGTAGGCAAATTTAGTTTTATGAATTACTCATTTATTCTAACACCGGCAACCAAAACTCTGGGTCTATATTTTGATAACAGAATAAGAATGTATTCGGAGCGGAGAATAAGCTTTTTTCAAAGTGTGGCGGGACAACACTCTCATCCTTACTTAAGACTGCGAGTAAGGAGGGATCACATTATTGACGATGCGCTCGTCGAGGTATGCTATTTTGTTGTTAAAATATTTTGATGTAATCGAAAGTAATTTTAGTTGGAAATTATTGCAATGGAAAATCCTTTAGCCTTTAAAAAGCAACTCGTAGTGGAGTTTGAAGGTGAACAAGGAATTGACGAAGGCGGAGTGTCAAAGGAATTTTTTCAACTAGTCATAGATGAAATTTTTAATCCAGATTATGGATTGTTTACCTTACAAAGCGAAACGCAAACTTGTTGGTTTAATCCAACTTGTTTCGAAAGCGAAGCTCAATTTACTCTAATCGGCATAGTTCTTGGACTTGCAATTTATAATAACGTAATTTTGGCTGTTAACTTTCCCATGGTTGTTTATAGAAAACTTATGGGAAAAAGAGGCTCTTTAGAAGATTTAGTTGACTGGAATCCGGTAAGTTTCTCTACTTCATTACTTCATCTGTTTCACTAATGGTATTGTTTTCATTTCAGACTGTGTACAACAGCTTAAAAGAAATGTTAAGCTATAACGAACCAGATTTTGACGAAGTCTTCATGCAAACTTTCAGAATAGGCTATCAAGATGTGTTCGGAACGCTTATACAACACGATTTGAAAGAGGGAGGCGATAATATTACCGTAACACAAGAAAATAAATATGTATGACTTTTGAATTACTTATTTTAATTGGCCAAAACTGACATTTTCTTTTCTAACAGGAGTTTGTGGATTTATACGCAGATTTCTTACTTAACAAATCGGTAGAGAAACAATTTCACTCCTTTTATCGAGGTTTTCAAATGGTTACTGACGAGTCGCCATTAGAACTCTTGTTCCGTCCAGAAGAAGTTGAGCTACTTATTTGTGGCAGTAAGGTGGGCTTATTGTTTGTTAGTTGGATTCTGTAAATATTAAAGAAAATTTTTGTTTGTTTTATTAGAATTTCGATTTCGATGCCCTCGAAGGTTCAACAGAATATGACGGAGGTTACACGCAAGAAACCCCCATAATCAAACATTTTTGGTCGGTGGTGCATTCCTTACCGATAGAAGATAAAAGGAAATTATTGCAATTCACGACTGGATCGGATCGAGTGCCGTTGGGGGGTTTAAGTAAATTAAAATTGGTAATTGCAAGAAATGGACCGGATTCTGATCGTTTACCGACTGCACATACTTGTTTCAACGTTTTACTTTTACCAGAATACGAAACAAAGGAAAAGCTCAAAGATAGACTTGTTAAAGCTATCAATTATTCGAAAGGTTTTGGAATGTTGTAAATGTTTGTGATGTTTTCCTAGTTTATTTTATAATAATTGAAAAATGATAATAATGCTCTTGGAAGTGCGATGAGAATATTAATGCGCCTACTAACAAAATTTGTTATTATTTATAAAGAAATTTTCAATTGTATATAATGTCGTAAATTCTTGTAGTTAATAGGTGTAACCATTACTACATTTTTAATATATAATTTTTTTGTGAATGAAATTACACAATAAATAAGGAAACATTTTTTTTCTTTTATTATTATTGAATGAACTATCGCTGATGGTTTCCTAAGATTTTCCCAGATTTCCCACCAGACTTTCCCAGCGATTGTAGATGTAAAAGTGGCACTTTACTCCCTTGATGTATAATATACTATTATTTGCACTTGATAGATAAACTTGATAAGAGGTTCTGCCCATAATCTCAGATATGATGAAATTTGTGCGACTATTACTTGATCAGTAAAGTTTCCGTTTTACCTTCGCAGAAGCAAAAAGCGAAAGTATGTTTACGATGGAAAATTTTTTAGTGCGGACCTGCAAACAATGGTAAATAAAGAAAGTGATAGTCGTCGTGCGCAGCTTCGCTAGTCTCTATCGAAGATATTATGAATTAATTTCTTTGTTCGAGAAAACAAAAATAATTTAGTGCCCCGTGTATTTTAGTTGGAAAATTATCAGTTCTTTTGTGATATTACAACCCCCGAATTAAGTTTTCGTAAATCATTATTAATTAATAATTTTATTTTCAAGTTCGGATTTCGAACAATCACGGTATACCGCCACTAGTATCTATAATAAACAGCTGTAAATTTGCCTTGAAAAAGTTGAAGCTCATATATTATTTATTTATCTAGTTATTATCGGTTCAGTTTATATCGGAAAAAGTGAAAACTGAAAACGTGCGTTTTATTTAGTTGCAAATAAAATTTCAAAATGTTGTCCTGTAATTGTCTCAACGTGATAATTGAGTCGGAAACGAACGAATTCCGGCAAATTACTGCAGATTTGCTCAATTTAAGTGAAGAAGAAAAACAAGATCCATTTTTTAAACAGGTAAATAATATTATGTAACATCTTTTCAACTTTAACCTACCCTTTTTTATATTCATTGGTTCGTCATTGAACTGCTGTCTTATTTTAGGATATCAAACAAGTTGTCAAATTAAATAAAATTAACAAGGAACATTCGGGTTTGGTTATTTCCAATAACGTTGGAAGTTGGATTTTTCACAAGTGTTTAAATTGTGATACGCTCACTCATGCCATTCACCGTGATAGGGGTGCTTCGTATGTTTTGGTTTCTTCAAAATTATTGGTAAGTCTTCTGTAGCTGTACGGCATCTACTACACTTTTCCACCCAATTGTTTCTACATCCAAACAAATTTTTGGATTAGGTTCGGGGTTCTCGAAACTTAAATATATCTATCTTCGGACATAGCGACACCAACTTTTTAGTAAACCAAGTTCCCAATTTTAACATTTTAACAATATTGACATGAAACGGTTCTGCAGAAAAGAAGGACCTCCATTCGGATACGGTAGGGCGATTCTGCTCATTCCTTTAAATCTTAGAGATTAAGTAGTTTAAATTGACCAATGAAAACCTACTCTTGTTTTAGCCACGCCTTTTAAATAAAACTTCAGATTTTGATTGGTGAACAAAATTTAAGTAGAATGGCATTTAAGTTTTAAACGAATGACAAGAATCGATAGGATAATCAGAGCCTCGAGAGTAAAAACATAACTTTTTAAGACAAAAAATTCTAAGAGTTCCTAGATGCCATCTAGGTATTTTTTAAAAGCTTTAATTAACTTGGTTTGATCAGTGTGTGTTTGTGTAGACTGTAACTTCTCCATATCGTAGAAACAAATTTTGAAAGCCACATAAAAATTAAGATTACCAAGGAGTAATATCTCGAAAATTGCATGTACAGGGTGTCCCCAGATACACTTTACATAACTTAGGTGGTGATAGAGGACACTTTTCTAAGATAAATATTTAACAAACATTTTTTTATAAATTTAAACCCTCAAGAGTTAGACCACCGCAAAGAATTTTTTTAATTTCTACCTTTATATGGCCATAGCTCCTAAAATATTGATTTTTCAGTAAAAATGGTTTAGTACTTAGTATTTAAAGAGCGTGAAATAATCTACAAATCTACTTGAATCTACTAGATTCAAACCTTTTATTGTCTAAAATCAACGGCTTTTGAGATATGAATTAAAGTAAGTATTAAAAACAAATCTGAGATGACCCCCCTACCCCCAAACGTGTGACGTAATTTATGGATGACCCCTTTTGTCTAATAAAATTTTTCGAAAAACCGATCCGTTTCACAGAAAATAATAAACAAGGCAGGGTTTGAATTTAGAGAAAAAATCTTGTTAAATATTTTTCTTAGAAAAGTGTCCTCTATCGACCATCTAAGTTATGTAAAGTGTATCCGGGGACACCCTGTATAGTTGTTTGGAGATCCCTTTGGAAATCGTTGAAATTCTTTAGATTGGAATTTGTTGGAAATCCTGCGAAATACCTGAATACTTCAGGGAAGTCTTACAAAAATCTTGTTAAGAAAATCTAGTATACAAAAATTTTTCTTTTTAATTTTTAATTTGACATTCAACGATAATTTGCAGCAAAGTTGCGTCGGAACGCAAATATACCATGGTACTTTAGTCCCTTGGCGTATAATATACTATTATTTCTACTTTTTCCAATACCGAATCCTTCATTACATCACTTTTTGTTGTAGACATCCCCATCAATTCAATCATTGCAAAATAGCGAACAGTTTTCTCCAACTTTTAATGTTGTAGTACCGGAAAGAGACGATGGAGATGAAAAGCAATCAGAAAGTACGTAGAGTAGTACGAACTTTCTTGAAGATATCGACTAACAAACACTTTTGCAGATCTACCTCCAGATGTGCAACTGGCTTTGGGTGGTTTGAAGCAAAGGGCGAACGAAGTTTTTAATAGAGAAGCGGCTGCTGTGGAAGAGCGTGTTAGACATTTTACCGAACTTCAGTATGCAGATTTGGAAACATTTAGGGAAAAAGCTCACAAAGAACATAAATCTCTTGCTAGGTAAGATGGATTAAATTTATTTCTGTTCAGTTGTATGTAGATTGGTCTTTTTACAGAATTATCCTCGAGAAGAGGTATCAACCATTAAGTTCTTCAAACAATTATTCTGCAGCATCGCCAAAATATCATAGACTGTCCAGTGAAAATGTAGCATCCCTAACGGCCACTTTAAACTCACCTAAAGATAAACCAAAAATTAAATTAGTAACTGTAAGTAACTTTTTAATTTTTTATTTTAATTGCTTCTTCTCAAGGTTGTACACTAAAGTTTTTAATTAATTGATAACAAATGAATTATTTTTTATGACATACCGTAATTAATTAGAATAATGGTGCTACTATGCTACAATAATCGATTTGTTCAATAAGCAAATATTTTTGATGTTTTAAAAATAAATATTTTACTTTTAATTCATTAATTAAAATAAGCTTTTGCTTTGATTTTTTAATTAAATCAAATAATTAAAGTTGAATCAGACAAGTCAACTAAAATTAATTAACCTACATCATAAAATATGTATCAGTCTTTATAAATTTATTCCATCATATTTTATTAGAGAAAAATCTTCTGAATCCATTCACGACTGACATCAATTTGGATGAATTCTTTTTTGCTTATAGATTAATTAAAAATTAGGACAAATTATAAATAATTAAAGAAAATATTTTGTCACGGAAATTTTGTCAGTGACAGAAATAGGGGAGAGGGAGCTAATGTGTAAAAACATTTGGGAGCTTAGCCTTCTGTTCTGGTTCAACTTATCATGTCACGATAAAAACTTTGATTACTGCAAACCAGGTAATCCGTCATTTAAATATTAAATAATAGTCTTACCTGAATATCGTATATATTATATTTAAATATCTCACTAAAGAGAGCATTTTTAGAATTAGTAGCTAACAAATACAGCAAATTGTATTTACAGTTATTATACTAGGATTTAGATCTCATCAGGTTCTTGTTAAATTGACAAACCCGAGACAATATCAATCATTTACTGTTCTAAAAATCGAATTTCTGAAAAGTATCATGCTTAATTCATTTCTTTCAATCACGAAAAGCTAATTAAGATGTAATTGTAAAAAGCTTGGGTTGAAGATAGCCTTGGGTTAACTCCAGTTCTTATTGATGTAAGAGTGAGCTAAGCATGGGTAATTCGCCTTGAGCTTTACACAATCTGTTTTAAGCTACAATATCTACTTTTAATCTACGAATTTTAAATTCATGGAGCTTTCGTAAAACAAAAAAATAGTTTGATTAAAATCTACCTAAATCCTGAACTGTACAGATTTATTGAATAATTTAATTGCCATTTAATTTAAATTTTTTTGTTTGCATTTCTATGCAAAGGTCAAGCAAAAAATAAATTTTCTTCAAATTAAAATCTAATTTATTTATTCCTTTATTTAAAAATGTTAAAATTTAAATACCTCTTGCCTATTGACTACATGCAAATTTTGTTGTGGACACTTCTCAACGGGCCATTGCTTTTTATCCTTGTTGACAAATGTAGAAAAAAACAAGAAACAGTAAGACAGTTTCAACCAAACGCAATTTTAAATGTTACAATTTTGATTAGATAACAAACATCAGCAAGACATGGAAAATAAGATAAAGAAATATCTTAAATATTTATCTGTTTTACTGTAAAATTATCATATTCATGAGTATCAAAAGCTTTTATTAAACATTTTAGAAGGTCATAAAATATCTTCTTGTTTGCAAAATTATTTGAGATGTTGAGCTCAGATTATGCTTGATAAAAATTTATTTTTCAATTTGTTCTGACTACAATGAAGTCGCCTAAATCGGAAAAGCACAAATTTATTTGTAATAGTAATAAAAATAATTTACTTTTACAGAAAATTAAGAATAATAATAGTCGTAGTGCAATACGACAAAAAAGTACTCCTCTGACAAGCCAAAGGACTGTAGATCCAGATGATTTACTTCTGTTTGGAGATTTCGATGCCGCACCACAAAGTTCGGCGTCCGAACGGGAAGACAGTGATCACGAAGGTGAATTTTTGGTTTTCACACGATTTTATTTTACATGCTTTATTTTTGTCATTTTAGAATCCTTGAAAAGTGATTCTTTGCACGTTAATAGGAGTAGAAGTCAGTCAATGAGTATTGCAAAATCTCTGCCAGTGAATATTCCTGCGTTCATGTTTCAGCACCGAGGTCGTGATACAGACGATGAACATGATGATTTCATAGTGAGTATCAGGTTTAATTTAAATATGAATTTTTACATCTGATTACAAAACTTGGAGAACCTATCTCATTTAAGTTATTTTTATGCAAAATTATTGTTAGGAAACGAAATTTAAATATTAAGTAGTGGGCGCTTCGCTGATAGGAATTGTAAAGCAGACTCTGTTGATTGAAAACCATAGTTCAGTTTCATGCTCGAGCTAATTTTACCCAAACTTGCACACTTGGAACATGCATGAGCTGCATGGTATTTGTACAAGATAAATAAAAGCAATAAAAATAAAATTATTTTTTAAAATTGATTAGGTAAATTTAAATTATACAGGGTGGTTCATAATTTTTATACATACATTGTTTTACGTAATTTTTCTAATTAATTATTGTATTTGCTAATAAAAATTGTGTGTGATTGGTGGTTGTAAAAACTGTATAGTGTTGAAGTGCTGCGGCGTTGCCATATACAGTTAATCTTAAAAGAACTCTGACACCCTTATGTTAGCAATGTAAATTGTACCTTTTAAAGACATTTTGTCATACAGCAAAACTTTTCAGACAATTTTTGTTGGAAATTTCGTTCTCTTCATTTTTGTTTCTATACATTTTACTATTTTGTCGCACTGTTTCTGAATGACAGTTACGACGTATAAATGATATAGGGACGTTGGTTAAACTTACAATAATATTTTTGTTTTGGTTAGATAGTTAGATACTTATAAATAAAATATTTTTTTAAGGACGAGCATCCATCTGATATAGCAGCAAGTATAAAAGCGTTGGCTAAGAGTGTACACGGTGATACCGTGTTTGGAGATTTGCCAAGACCTAGATTTAGTACGCAAATTTAAAGGATCTGCTTGTTGGAATGGAGAGAAGGAAAAATTAAATGTGTAATCATACCATTAGATATTAATATAATTTTTCATAATGTAGTAATTGGACGAAGCGATGATGGGTGTATTATTATTACATGGTAGTTAGTAAGTTAGATTTTATTTTAATTTTTGTGCCAATATGGCAACTATTGTGAGCTCACAATGTTTTGACAATTTGTACCTTCCTAAAATACAAAATAGAAGTTTAATAAGCCATTCATAATCATTGATGTTGTGTGGTAAACAAGAATACAAATGTGTGTGTTTAAAAATTGTTATTTTTGTAAGCCGAAAGGGTTCCTTAAACATTGGGCTTATTTTTTTGATACGATTATGTATATAGGCCAGTCAAAGTATATGATATAATAAGAGAACTATGTAGATTTGTTATATTAATAAATTACATTTTATTTTTGGAAAACTTCACATTGAATTTTTTCTTGTTAAATTTAAAACTTGCATACACACGTGCCTATGTAAAAATTTTTTTACTTATTATTAAATATTTATTACATAATTCAAATGGTTTTTGAAAATTTGTTCTTCCATTTTTTAAATTAATTTTGTTCAACGGCAAAACATTTATCGTGACTACTGGATAGCTTGTGATCTGTCTGGTGCTTTTAATTTGACTTCAATTCAATGAATTGATTTTTTTTATATTTGTAGTATATAATTACAATTTAAAATAATACTATTATGTTTAAAATAATTATAACAATGGAGGAGCTATTGTGAAATTTTGCAAATTTCCTAATCGTTTGTTCGGAGTTGCCATGATTTTGACATCTTTTTTATTTGTTTATACAAAGTCATATTATTATTTGATAATTCTTAACTATAAATACATGGTGTTATTGTTGTATGTTTTAAAATGATAATAAATTTTGTTTCAATTTTGCTTCCAATCTTTAATTTACCTTTTTAAGTACAGTAGAAGCTCGATAACGTGAACATCTCGGTCCTGTGAACACACCCAATTTTTTCTCAATGTCAATCAATGTTCTTAATTAGCGACATTATGCATTATACGTTTTATAAGGAATAAATATATGCATAACACTAGTCTTTCTACACCCCCGTGAGTGTGAACATACCTTTGGATTTTTGTGTTCACAGAATCGGGCTTCTATTATATTTTTAAAATTCTTACCATCCTATTAATCTACAAAACTGGTATACCAAACACTCAGCATAAAAAAATTATAGTAATTCCTACATTAAAATCCACTTTTTCTGCTGCATCCTATATTTCAAGGTGCAGTTTCTGGTGTTACTTGATTAGTACCAACGTTGTAAAATAATATTTGTACGTTGACAGCTGTAACGTACGTGATAAACGTGGTTAAGTTTGTCTTACTTCGCTAATAATTATTGTTACATTTAAATTAAAATGCAAATTCCACCAGTGTTTATAGACATTACGGCCGAAGATCAGGTAAAATTTATTGTACTTAATTTTTTCACTTTCTAATTTGAGGTTATGATGTAGGCCCAAGAACTTCGCGAGTATTTGAAGTCGTTGGGTGCTGAAATTTCGATAGAAAAGTCTCCTAAAGGTATCGAAGATGACTTACACAAAATTATTGGAGTCTGTGACGCCTGCTTTCGCGAGGGACAAGAAGGCGAAGTCGAATTCGTTCTCAACGATATAGTCTCTATAATGGTTTTGGTAATTTTGATTAGTGCTTCGCTGGTAAAACGACATTTTAACTATTCAAATTTTTAGGTGCCAATGGAACGCGCAGAAAATATAATTCTCGCATTTTGCGAAAAACTCACTAAAGCTCCAGGACAGAAGCTGTTGGTTGCAAGTTTGAGAGCGTAAGTTTCAATTTTAAAGTTTTGCTTTATAAACAAGTCTTTTGTTTTTCAGGTTGTGGTTGTTGTTCCAATCACTTGATACCCGATCGCCGATGCGTTACCATGTTTACTATCATTTAATTCAAATTGCTAAACAAACCGATCAAGTTAAGAGCGTTTTTAGCGATATCGAACAACTTAAGCAACAATTAGCTTCTTGTCCACCATCGAGTGAACAGTTACAAAAATTGTATCGGCTCTTGCACGAAGTTTTGGTTAAAAGTAACCAGGGGTGAGTAAAATTACTATTTTTAACCTTTTTAATGTTACGGTTCCTTTTACAGTAAGCAAGCAGCTAAAGTAATGATCGAGTTACTGGGAACCTATACAGCTGAGAATGCATCACACGCTCGAGAAGATGCCATGCGTTGCATAGCTTCGGCATTGGCAGACCCAAATACATTTTTGTTGGATCCTCTGTTATCTTTAAAACCTGTGCGGTCACTCGAAGGAGAACTTATCCATGATTTACTCTCAATATTTGTGAGCGATAACCTTCAAAGCTACTTAACCTTTTATCAAAACCACAAGGAATTTGTTACATCACAAGGTTTAAATCACGAACAAAACATGCAAAAAATGCGCCTTTTGTCATTCATGCAGTTGGCCGAAACCAATAATGAAATCAGCTTTGAGACGATACAAAATGAACTACAAATAGGTGAAGACGAAGTGGAAAGCTTTATAATTGAAGGTAAATCTTGTTTATATATTTTGTCTTCTTTTTTTGTTGATATATCAAACAGTTGTTTGTATTGAGTCGAAAAATTCATGTGTGGTGGCTTTAAGAATCCATCTTGAAGAATTTTTGATAATTTTTTTTTTATAGAGGTAGCTCCAATTTTTTATATTATGGTAAAAATAACCTGTTTCTTTCAGTATTAAAAACTAAGTTGGTAAGGGCACGAATGGATCAGGCTGCACGGAAAGTTTACACCTCTAGTACAATGCACAGGACATTTGGAACTGCTCAATGGCAACAGTTACGTGACTTGCTATCGTCGTGGAAAACTAATCTCCAGTCGGTTCAGGAAGGCATGAAAACCGTTTCTACTGCTCAGCTCGAAAGTGTAAATTCCAAAAACTAGGAATTTTGGCAGTACTTTGTGTTTATTTGTAATTTTAAAATAAGATTTTCTTAAATTTTGAAAATTAAAACCAGAGCAAATACAAAAAAATTTTTATTAATTGTTTCTTTCTAACCAAACATGCCAATTTGTACTTTCAATATTAATAATATTTTTTTGGATCTAAATAATGATTTGGGGGTACTTTTGAATTTTCTTCCATTTCCATCAAACAATCTGGTATCGACTTTTTGCTTTTGATGTGCATGTAAATAGCACTTTTGACCATGTCGCTATTGGCGATCCTCAAGTTTGTGGCAAGCTCCAAGGCTGCACAAACTCTTATAAAGTAAGAAATCCAATCTGTTCCATATTTTCCATACTCTCCAGTTTGGTAGTCCCATGGTACAAATTGGTGGTATTTTAACCAATGAGTTTTGTAAGCCAAAAAGACTAAGTTTGTATCAGAAGGAAACCTGAAATTTGTTTTCTTATTTAAGAAAAGTTCAACAATATCAGCATTATATTTACTTTTCTCCTTGTTTCAATCCGAGAATCGTGACGGAACTGTAAATAAACCAAGCAAAATGTGATGTGATGGCGTATCTCATGAATCCCGATACCAATGCTGCATACAAGAAATATTCGCCCCAAAATGCAATTGGTACATAAATTGAGAAAATTGTACTTATTGCTAAGAAAATATACCAATAATATCTAAAAAACGAACGATTGACTACTAATTCAGTAATGTATAGTTTTTCAACTCTTGGTGTAAAGTACTATTAACTCACTTCTTTTGAAATTGAACTACTCGATCGTTTTCCAAGTCGGTTACATCAATTTTGCTCAATAATTCTTCCTGTTCAGGAAGAAGATCTTTCGTTAGGCAAACTAAATGAGAATATAGAAAACCTTTGGTTGGATTGAACGGATCCAAACTTGTTCCATAACATTTGTGATGCAATCTGTGGTATAATACCCAATCGTATATTGTTCCCTAAAAAATTGTATTTTCTTCTTGCAACATAATAAATTTTAGGGATTCTCACCTGACCGGCTAGTGTTTGGCACAGCATTAAAAATATTTTTAATTCTGTGGTGGCAGTGTACGAGCTATGTGCCCATAGCCTATGAGCTCCAGCATTTACCCCTATCATTCCAAGGATAATTAAAAATATAGCTGCAAAAAATTCCAAATCAAACAATTTTCATTAATAAAAATTTGAATCAACTTTTTTGCTTAAAGTAAAACTTACTGTAAAATGCGGTGGTATAGTACGCTTCCGTAAAAACCATCAAAATTCCATACAACATCATAATATGCAAATAAATATAAAAAAGCCCCTTGATCCAATTTGGATCATCGGAACAAATTTTGCTTTTATTTTCATTATCTTCGTTCGAACCCATTTTTCTCAAACTAAAAAAAATACAAATGTAAAGTTGGACACCTTAACGCTACTGAAGCTAAATATCAACTCATTGAACTCAAATTATTAAATTTATGCAAATTGGTTTTTTTGAATATTTTAGGCCGCTTCAAGAATATTCGAGAATTGAAAGGTCTATTATTTTCAAGTTTTTATAATGTACCATTGTTCTATTTATTTAATTTAAATTAATGCGATGGTTTTGTTAAATATTTATAAAAATTTAATAATTGCTTCCAAGTTGAAACTAAAAAAAATATATTTTTACTTTAAAAAAACGTGAAAATTCTTTTAAAAATATTTAATAATTTTTAAAATTTTTCAAAATCATTTGGGAATTTTTTGACCGTAGGGATCGGGTAATTAGAATAATAATTACTGTGATTCTGAATATTCAATTTTGCTATTTCACTTGAATGGTACCTATATTGTATTCTAACGATCTGCATACTTAATATATTTATATTAATATTCAATACTTACGAAATGAAATTAAAAATAACTTGAAGAATTAAATGGCTAAAGACAGATAACTAAATATTTTTAAACTTAAACCTAATTTTTAAATGTATATATTCTTATCATTATCAATCACATCACATTATCATCCAGCTTATTCTCAATTTGACAAAAAAATCCACAGAAACTTGGAAATTCAATAAAAAATTCCGATGATCTTGTTTTACAAATTTATTGCTATAATAATGCCAACAAATTTATATATTTTAAAAATATATAAATATCAATTTTTTCAATTTCCTGTTCCAGAGGGACAACATATTTCTCAGGTGGAACAACTCAATTCTCAAAATAATATTTGAAATTAAATATTTACTAAGGCCACATAATATATGAGTATTATACTTATTATATAAAATCTGCTTCATTAAAATCTTAAGTAAATCTAAAGAAAAACAGAAGGTAATTTAAATATAAAACAATACATATTTAATATTTAAATATATAAATCTTAACTTGTGAGAATATAAGAAGTTAAATTAAATAATATAAATAAATTTCTGACGAAAGCAATAACCGTCATCGCTGAAAGCTCAACTATAATTTCCATTATATTATTTAATTTAACTTCTTATATTGTAGTTTTAATGTTTATTTATAAATTTAATATTACAAAATATAATTTATTGTAAAGGTTGAAGGTGATCGTCAATTTTTAAAGAAAAAGTGGTAGGTATGGTATAAGTCTTCAATTACATAGGTATTAAGTAATATTTAATGTCCACGGACGGGCAGCTAGGCAAGTTTGTACTAGTTGAAGCGCTAAATAGAAGTAGAAAATATGATTCAACATAAAATATCCGATTAACCGGTTATCCATTAAGACCATAGGTGGATTTAGGGGGGTACGGGGCACGTACCCCCCCCCCCCCCCCCGACGCTTAAAATTAACAAAAAGACAATCCCAAATCTGAGAACACTTTTTGCCCGTCTCGACCCTTTTTTCCCCACCCAGAAAAAAATTCTGGATCCGCCGCCACTGATTAAGACGTTGATACATCATCAATTTTGTATCATACATTTTCCTTGTTTTCGGCTTTTTTAACAAAAAAAATGACACGCTGTAAGAGAAGCAGCTTCTCGTTTTTTTTTTTAATTTTTACATATAGCTTGACCGGTGGATCTCTCTTTTAACGGTCCCAATTAAAAAATTAATATTGTGGAATCCCATTGATGTGTAACTTGATTTATTGCGATCTCGATTGATGTGTAGCACCGTGGTATTAGTAGTTATAACATTTATATGGTTAATGGATTTATTTATGTACAAAACTGTAATTCGTTGAAGAAGTTCTCCCTATTTCTATTATCGTATTTAATTTCTTTGTTTTGTTCTGTTTTCTTTTTCTTTTCCCAATTCTTTTTCTTCTCATTAATCATGTCTTCATCTTTGATTGGCGGTGCTTCTTCACTAATTGCCGTTCTTCTTTTTTTTTATATTTCTTTTGTCGTTTCTCTTCTCATCAATTCAGTGTTCATCTTATATCTTTGACTGGAGATGTATCTTCACTAATTGCTGTTAATTCCTCTTTCTCTTTGTTTTTTCATTTCTTCTCTTTATTTGTTTACTCATTAATCTGAATATTTACCAGATATAAAACAGAAGGATGTATTGCACTGTTAAAGACTGAAGATCTTTAAAAGTCCATACTTACTTTTCTTATGCAATGAATGCACAGCTTATCGAACCTCAGCTTGTACAATCTTTTATTTTCAAAGAGAAAGAATCTTAAGAAATTTTTGAATAAATGTTCCGTTTTATTTTAAAATTAAATAATCAATTGAATTACAAAATTAAATTGAATTTTCATTTTTGCCAATTGCGCTCTATTTTTAACTATCCGTTTTATCCGCCGCCAGAAACACGTTTACCACTTAGAATGTTAACTATGCAATCCTGTCTATATCTTATTTTATTCGACCCAAACGGTCCACTTTAAATTGGTTGTGAATCTTCTACTTCTTCTTCTTAACGTTACATGGAACTGCTCCCAGCCAATTCCAAATTAATTACAAATGTTTTGTCCAAAAATTACCTCGTTCTTTTTCCAAACTTAATTTGTTATTTTTGTTTCTAAAGATTTATTTTCATTTCACTTTGTGGTCTACCTCGTTTTTTTGAAGACCACACTCAACAATCTATCTATCTATCTATCTATCATCTATAGTCAACTGAACTTATTTTTGTTATTATTCTTCATCGGCCCGTTGTCTAGCAATTTCATTTTTTTTTACATTCAAATTTTCAAATCAATGCTTGTTAATGATAGCGCGATTTGTTATCTTTATTTCATTCGCTTGTACACGCACTTTTCCCAATTAGATTACAACACCTGAAGTTCTTAAACTTTCAATTGTTTATTTTAACCAATTATTTCTTTCAAAATTAATTATTTTTATAAATTTAAATGTTAAGTTTCTTTGAATTTGTATTTTTTTGATTTAATGAAATTAACAACTGCCTAGGCTCGATTGCTTGCATTCTAGACACTGCAGTATATTGGCGTGGCCATTAAATTACCTAGAGCAGTGTTTCCAAAATGTCTTGAAATTGCGGACCCTCAAAATTAGACATTAGTATCAGGGGAATCCCCAGAAACAGTTTCGTTACAAAAATAAAGCAACTATTGCGTTTTTAAAATACATATGTAATTAATAATTATTAAAAGACTTAAGGGGGAGGTGTTAGGTAGAAAGCTATTGCAGGGCTACGTGAGGGCAGGGGAGCTAGAGTGAAGCTACGTAATTTTTTATTTATTTTAAATAAATATTTTATTTTATTTTTTTTATGATTTATTGATTTATTTTATTTGAGACAATGAAAACAATTTGCAGAATAAGTGATAACATAATTATTGTGTATGGATACTTATTAATAGGAAAAAAACTACGTTCTATCCAAGGGGGGGTTATGGTAAAATAAGCTACGTTAGGCTACACGAAGAGAGGCGGAGGGGTTTTAAAAAGGTTAAAACTTTATTAACGTATTTTTGTTTATTGTTTTTTTCTTTTTATATAGTGGGTTCCTGGATCCCCAAAAAAACATGCCGCGGACGACTATTTGGAAAACACTGACTTAGAGAGAGCGAATTTATATTAATATCGTGGTAACTAAATCGTCACTTATTGCGATCTTTGAAGGGAGTAAAGTGCATCCGTAAAGTAATTAAATTTGTCGAAAATCTTTAGAATTTTTTGGAAATTCTGAGATTCGTGTAAACATTTTTGTATTAAAAGGTAACTACAGCATAGCAATCCAACACTTTACTGGTCAGCCTATGACTGTGTTATTATTAATATATTAATCAATAATTAATCATAAATAATATAATAAAGTTTAAATTATTATTATAAATATTGAGCAGTAATAATTATTATACAATATATACTTACACTTGAATTGAAAAAATCTAAAATCTAATTTTCTTTTAGAAAAAACAGGAGAAATAACAACACCCCAGCTTATACGTTTCAATAGATACTACGATATTTTAAAATATTTCAAGATATATAATATACAATCATAATAATATAATATTATATTATATATTTTTTTCATAAAAATTATGAATATGTACGTACATTTTTAAGATATATACATAATTATATACAGGGTGCTGAATGAGTTAGCCGAACAGGAAATTAACATGTAAAAACTTATTTATGCAAATTCCTGCTTTCCTAATTATTTTAGAGAAAAAATGAAAGACACTTACGAATGATAAGGGCATTAAGCTCCCAAGGTAATTATTTTTGAAAATAGAAATTAAATTGAATTTATTACATGGCCAGTCCAATAATAAAAATTTTAACAATTTCAAAAACATATTTTGACTTTCAAATAAAAGCTAGATGAAATCTAATGCTCTTATCATTAGTAGTTTATATTTCTGCTTTATTTTTGCGTCTTTCATTTCTTGTTTAAAATAATATTAGGAAAAGCAGGAATTTCCATAAATAACTTTTATATGTTAATTTCCTATGTTCGGCTAACTCATTCAACACCCGGTATATACATATACATAATATTCAGATATTATAATAACACAATTCTTTATTATAGCAACATTTTTACAATTTTTGTGTAATTACATTAATTTATTCAATTTTTAATTACGTTGACGTAATTAGTAAAAAATATAAAAAACAGAATTGATTGAGACACTGCATATAGTTTGAACCTGCAATAAATTTAAGCAACATTATTTGTTATAAAGATTATCAATTTTAAGGATTTGAAATTGAGAAATCTTGATTTTGACAAGTGGGCTTAGTAACCATCATCAGCTGTCTGGCAAAAAAGTAAATTGTGTTGTTGTTAATTGATTAATTAGTTATTAATACTAAAATAATTCACTGCACGCAACAACTGGCGATTCAGCAGTTAAAATTTGTATTAAAATAACTACTTCAGATATTAGTTTTTTACTTGAAGATCAGATATAATTTAATAAATAAAATAAGTATGTAAATAAAATTTTACTCATATAAACTAATTAACTTTGTTTTTCTACCAATGAAGTGGGTCCTTATCACTTCAGGTGATTTTTTAAGAGTGTGGAACTGTGGAATTTGTTGTTATTCTGCTAGGAAATTGAAGAAATTTATTGAATGCACCGACTGTGATTGTTTACAAAATATACTGGGAAGAAATTCTTTCATTTTATAGATCAAATATTTTAAAAGATTTATTAGCCGTTACGGAAGCCGTAAAAATGCACAGACCGCGACTGTTTATGAAAAATTCTAGGAAAAAAATTCCTTTTTTCCTGGAAGCCATTAAAATGCACCGCCTGCGATTGTTTACAAAATATACTAGGAAGAAATTCTTTCATTTTATAAATCAAATATTTTAAAAGATTTAATAGTTCCTGGAAGCCGTAAAAATGCACTGACCGCGAGTTTATGAAAAATTCTAGGAAAAAATGCCTTTTTTCCTGAAAGCCAATTGAATATAAAACCAAAATTTAATATAAACATGTACTTATTTTTGGTTCTTTGTGTTAACTCCGGGGCTCATATTATTCCGGATTTCTGATGCTTTGTCATTTTGTCTAGTATTTGAGGAACAGCAATTCTATGTTTTTCTTGTGCTAGTAAAGGATGGTTTTATATGGCTAAATAATATTACAAAATATCTGATTAAACCAAATAAAATTTACGTAAGGTCAACTTTACTTTTCCAACAAATAGAAGTTGAAAACTGTATTGTAAATCTTCATCAAATTGGAATACTACACTACAATTTATGTACCATCAGCAAAAATATAAACAAATTGTATTCTGGTCCTATCATTATAATTGTTTTTAAGATTTTTGTATTTGCAGTTGACATTTTTTTTATAAATATAAAATCTAGATATATGTCCTGGCCATCGGTATTATATCATATGGTTCTTTCTACTGTTCTTCATATAACCAATATAACTCTCCTTACTGCTTTAATTTTCTTCTTGGTGAAAATCTGTTCATCTACTCCAGCCGAGGTAGTAATTCCAGAATCTTTTCTTTATGAATAATTTGGTTTTGTAAAAGTAAATATTACAGAAATTATGTACCCCATTGTGGTAAAGCGACAAGATTTAATTGAGTTACAAGTAAGTTTATAAACTTATGAATACAAATCATACTTTATAATTAATATTATTCTTTCTGTTGTAGGTCTTAAATAATTTGCTACAAGTAAATCATCAAAACGTCAACTGCCGGTGGATTATTTGTTATTAACGAGAAACTCATTACCATGGTAATCATAGTAAATATTTGGAATAATTTGGAATAAATAATTAAATTTTCTTTGCACATGATTGGAACTATTGTATATTATTGTGTCGTTATTCTCCAACTTGATTTAACAATTTCTGCTAAACAGTAAATACTGGAGTGATAGGTATATTTTGTTGCATAATTAAATTGTATAAAGTTTTAATTTTTCTACATGATGTGTTTCATTGTGTCTTATTTTTTCCTTCAAAGTGTCGCCTCACAAATCTTGAATGTACCTAGATATATCTTATTCGAATGGCGCAGTCAGATTTATAGTAAGTATGATATTTTTGATTTTATTTGGCTTTAAACGTAACACATTCGGGGTCAATTTGCCCTCCATTTGTTTCGCAATTTTCCACAGTTTTGATTGATTCCGCGAGGTTCTGAGGGCTGTATCCAGCAGTGGGCATCTAAGTACGTCGATTTAGGTAATAAAAAGGCCACCTAAATTTTTTAAGAATTTTGAAAAAAACGTAAGGTTAACCCCTTTGGTGTTTTTTGACCCCAAAAAATGAAAAGTGGAATTCGGCAGCTTCTTTCACTGTTTCTTATGTATTTTGATTAGAAATTTCGAATGGCGCAGTCAGATTTATCGTAAGTATGATATTTTTGATTTTATTCGGCTTTAAACGTAACACATTCGGGGTCAATTTGCACTCCATTTGTTTCGCAATTTTACACAGTTTTGCTTGATTCCGCGAGGTTCTGAGGGCTGTATCCTGCAGTGGGCATGTAAATACGTCGATTTAAGTAATAAAAAGGCCACCTAAATTTTTTAAAAATTTTGAAAAAAACGTAAGGTTAACCCCTTTGGTGTTTTTTGACCCCAAAAAATGAAAAGTGGAATTCGGCAGCTTCTTTCACTGTTTCTTACGTATTTTGATCAGAAATTTCGAATGGCGTAGTCAGATTTATCGTAAGTATGATATTTTTGATTTTATTTGGCTTTAAACGTAACACATTCGGGGTCAATTTGCCCTCCATTTGTTTCGCAATTTTACACAGTGTTGATTGATTCCGCGAGGTTCTGAGGGCTGTATCCAGCAGTGGGCATGTAAATACGTCGATTTAAGTAATAAAAAGGCCACCTAAATTTTTTAAGAATTTTGAAAAAAACGTAAGGTTAACCCCTTTGGTGTTTTTTGACCCCAAAAAATGAAAAGTGGAATTCGGCAGCTTCTTTCACTGTTTCTTATGTATTTTGATTAGAAATTTCGAATGGCGCAGTCAGATTTATCGTAAGTATGATATTTTTGATTTTATTCGGCTTTAAACGTAACACATTCGGGGTCAATTTCCACTCCATTTGTTTCGCAATTTTACACAGTTTTGCTTGATTCCGCGAGGTTCTGAGGGCTGTATCCTGCAGTGGGCATGTAAATACGTCGATTTAAGTAATAAAAAGGCCACCTAAATTTTTTAAGAATTTTGAAATAAACGTAAGGTTAACCACTTTGGTGTTTTTTGACCCCAAAAAATGAAAAGTGGAATTCGGCAGCTTCCTTCACTGTTTCTTACGTATTTTGATCAGAAATTTCGAATGGCGCAGTCAGATTTATCGTAAGTATGATATTTTTGATTTTATTTGGCTTTAAACGTAACACATTCGGGGTCAATTTGGACTTCATTTGTTTCGCATTTTTACACAGTTTTGATGGATTCCGCGAGGTTCTGAGGGCTGTATCCAGCAGTGGGCATCTAAGTACGTCGATTTTAGTAATAAAAAGGCCACCTAAATTTTTTAAGAATTTTGAAAAAACGTAAGGTTAACCCCTTTGGTGTTTTTTGACCCCAAAAAATGAAAAGTGGAATTCGGCAGCTTCTTTCACTGTTTCTTATGTATTTTGATTAGAAATTTCGAATGGCGCAGTCAGATTTATCGTAAGTATGATATTTTTGATTTTATTCGGCTTTAAACGTAACACATTCGGGGTCAATTTGGACTTCATTTGTTTCGCATTTTTACACAGTTTTGATGGATTCCGCGAGGTTCTGAGGGCTGTATCCAGCAGTGGGCATCTAAGTACGTCGATTTTAGTAATAAAAAGGCCACCTAAATTTTTTAAGAATTTTGAAAAAACGTAAGGTTAACCCCTTTGGTGTTTTTTGACCCCAAAAAATGAAAAGTGGAATTCGGCAGCTTCTTTCACTGTTTCTTACGTATTTTGATCAGAAATTTCGAATGGCGTAGTCAGATTTATCGTAAGTATGATATTTTTGATTTTATTTGGCTTTAAACGTAACACATTCGGGGTCAATTTGCCCTCCATTTGTTTCGCAATTTTACACAGTTTTGATTGATTCCGCGAGGTTCTGAGGGCTGTATCCAGCAGTGGGCATCTAAGTACGTCGATTTAAGTAATAAAAAGGCCACCTAAATTTTTTAAGAATTTTGAAAAAAACGTAAGGTTAACCCCTTTGGTGTTTTTTGACCCCAAAAAATGAAAAGTGGAATTCGGCAGCTTCTTTCACTGTTTCTTATGTATTTTGATTAGAAATTTCGAATGGCGCAGTCAGATTTATCGTAAGTATGATATTTTTGATTTTATTCGGCTTTAAACGTAACACATTCGGGGTCAATTTGCACTCCATTTGTTTCGCAATTTTACACAGTTTTGCTTGATTCCGCGAGGTTCTGAGGGCTGTATCCTGCAGTGGGCATGTAAGTACGTCGATTTAAGTAATAAAAAGGCCACCTAAATTTTTTAAGAATTTTGAAATAAACGTACCCCTTTGGTGTTTTTTGACCCCAAAAAATGAAAAGTGGAATTTGGCAGCTTCTTTCACTGTTTCTTATGTATTTTGATTAGAAATTTCGAATGGCGCAGTCAGATTTATCGTAAGTATGATATTTTTGATTTTATTCGGCTTTAAACGTAACACATTCGGGGTCAATTTGCACTCCATTTGTTTCGCAATTTTACACAGTTTTGATTGATTCCGCGAGGTTCTGAGGGCTGTATCCAGCAGTGGGCATCTAAGTACGTCGATTTAAGTAATAAAAAGGCCACCTAAATTTTTTAAGAATTTTGAAAAAAACGTAAGGTTAACCCCTTTGGTGTTTTTTGACCCCAAAAAATGAAAAGTGGAATTCGGCAGCTTCTTTCACTGTTTCTTACGTATTTTGATCAGAAAATTCGAATGGCGCAGTCAGATTTATCGTAAGTATGATATAAGTATGATTTTATTCGGCTTTAAACGTAACACATTCGGGGTCAATTTGCACTCCATTTGTTTCGCAATTTTACACAATTTTGATTGATTCCGCGAGGTTCTGAGGGCTGTATTCTGCAGTGGGCATGTAAGTACGTCGATTTAAGTAATAAAAAGGCCACCTAAATTTTTTAAGAATTTTGAAAAAAAACCCTTTGGTGTTTTTTGACCCCAAAAAATGAAAAGTGGAATTCGGCAGCTTCCTTCACTGTTTCTTACGTATTTTGATCAGAAATTTCGAATGGCGCAGTCAGATTTATCGTAAGTATGATATTTTTGATTTTATTTGGCTTTAAACGTAACACATTCGGGGTCAATTTGGACTTCATTTGTTTCGCATTTTTACACAGTTTTGATGGATTCCGCGAGGTTCTGATGGCTGTATCCAGCAGTGGGCATCTAAGTACGTCGATTTAAGTAAAAAAAAGGCCACCTAAATTTTTTAAGAATTTTGAAAAAAACGTAAGGTTAACCCCTTTGGTGTTTTTTGACCCCAAAAAATGAAAAGTGGAATTCGGCAGCTTCTTTCACTGTTTCTTATGTATTTTGATTAGAAATTTCGAATGGCGCAGTCAGATTTATCGTAAGTATGATATTTTTGATTTTATTCGGCTTTAAACGTAACACATTCGGGGTCAATTTGCCCTCCATTTGTTTCGCAATTTTCCACAGTTTTGATTGATTCCGCGAGGTTCTGAGGGCTGTATCCAGCAGTGGGCATCTAAGTACGTCGATTTAGGTAATAAAAAGGCCACCTAAATTTTTTAAGAATTTTGAAAAAAACGTAAGGTTAACCCCTTTGGTGTTTTTTGACCCCAAAAAATGAAAAGTGGAATTCGGCAGCTTCTTTCACTGTTTCTTATGTATTTTGATTAGAAATTTCGAATGGCGCAGTCAGATTTATCGTAAGTATGATATTTTTGATTTTATTCGGCTTTAAACGTAACACATTCGGGGTCAATTTGCACTCCATTTGTTTCGCAATTTTACACAGTTTTGCTTGATTCCGCGAGGTTCTGAGGGCTGTATCCTGCAGTGGGCATGTAAATACGTCGATTTAAGTAATAAAAAGGCCACCTAAATTTTTTAAAAATTTTGAAAAAAACGTAAGGTTAACCCCTTTGGTGTTTTTTGACCCCAAAAAATGAAAAGTGGAATTCGGCAGCTTCTTTCACTGTTTCTTACGTATTTTGATCAGAAATTTCGAATGGCGTAGTCAGATTTATCGTAAGTATGATATTTTTGATTTTATTTGGCTTTAAACGTAACACATTCGGGGTCAATTTGCCCTCCATTTGTTTCGCAATTTTACACAGTTTTGATTGATTCCGCGAGGTTCTGAGGGCTGTATCCAGCAGTGGGCATCTAAGTACGTCGATTTTAGTAATAAAAAGGCCACCTAAATTTTTTAAGAATTTTGAAAAAACGTAAGGTTAACCCCTTTGGTGTTTTTTGACCCCAAAAAATGAAAAGTGGAATTCGGCAGCTTCTTTCACTGTTTCTTATGTATTTTGATTAGAAATTTCGAATGGCGCAGTCAGATTTATCGTAAGTATGATATTTTTGATTTTATTCGGCTTTAAACGTAACACATTCGGGGTCAATTTGGACTTCATTTGTTTCGCATTTTTACACAGTTTTGATGGATTCCGCGAGGTTCTGAGGGCTGTATCCAGCAGTGGGCATCTAAGTACGTCGATTTTAGTAATAAAAAGGCCACCTAAATTTTTTAAGAATTTTGAAAAAACGTAAGGTTAACCCCTTTGGTGTTTTTTGACCCCAAAAAATGAAAAGTGGAATTCGGCAGCTTCTTTCACTGTTTCTTATGTATTTTGATTAGAAATTTCGAATGGCGCAGTCAGATTTATCGTAAGTATGATATTTTTGATTTTATTCGGCTTTAAACGTAACACATTCGGGGTCAATTTGGACTTCATTTGTTTCGCATTTTTACACAGTTTTGATGGATTCCGCGAGGTTCTGAGGGCTGTATCCAGCAGTGGGCATCTAAGTACGTCGATTTTAGTAATAAAAAGGCCACCTAAATTTTTTAAGAATTTTGAAAAAACGTAAGGTTAACCCCTTTGGTGTTTTTTGACCCCAAAAAATGAAAAGTGGAATTCGGCAGCTTCTTTCACTGTTTCTTATGTATTTTGATTAGAAATTTCGAATGGCGCAGTCAGATTTATCGTAAGTATGATATTTTTGATTTTATTCGGCTTTAAACGTAACACATTCGGGGTCAATTTGGACTTCATTTGTTTC
Source organism: Cantharis nigra (assembly GCA_958510845.1). Taxonomy (NCBI): domain Eukaryota; kingdom Metazoa; phylum Arthropoda; class Insecta; order Coleoptera; family Cantharidae; genus Cantharis; species Cantharis nigra. The sequence continues at coordinate 41,376,258 of OY294030.1, read as the reverse complement.
GCATTTTTACACAGTTTTGATGGATTCCGCGAGGTTCTGAGGGCTGTATCCAGCAGTGGGCATCTAAGTACGTCGATTTTAGTAATAAAAAGGCCACCTAAATTTTTTAAGAATTTTGAAAAAACGTAAGGTTAACCCCTTTGGTGTTTTTTGACCCCAAAAAATGAAAAGTGGAATTCGGCAGCTTCTTTCACTGTTTCTTACGTATTTTGATCAGAAATTTCGAATGGCGTAGTCAGATTTATCGTAAGTATGATATTTTTGATTTTATTTGGCTTTAAACGTAACACATTCGGGGTCAATTTGCCCTCCATTTGTTTCGCAATTTTACACAGTTTTGATTGATTCCGCGAGGTTCTGAGGGCTGTATCCAGCAGTGGGCATCTAAGTACGTCGATTTAAGTAATAAAAAGGCCACCTAAATTTTTTAAGAATTTTGAAAAAAACGTAAGGTTAACCCCTTTGGTGTTTTTTGACCCCAAAAAATGAAAAGTGGAATTCGGCAGCTTCTTTCACTGTTTCTTATGTATTTTGATTAGAAATTTCGAATGGCGCAGTCAGATTTATCGTAAGTATGATATTTTTGATTTTATTCGGCTTTAAACGTAACACATTCGGGGTCAATTTGCACTCCATTTGTTTCGCAATTTTACACAGGTTTGCTTGATTCCGCGATGTTCTGAGGGCTGTATACTGCAGTGGGCATGTAAATTCGTCGATTTAAGTAATAAAAAGGCCACCTAAATTTTTTAAGAATTTTGAAAAAAACGTAAGGTTAACCCCTTTGGTGTTTTTTGACCCCAAAAAATGAAAAGTGGAATTCGGCAGCTTCTTTCACTGTTTCTTACGTATTTTGATCAGAAAATTCGAATGGCGCAGTCAGATTTATCGTAAGTATGATATAAGTATGATTTTATTCGGCTTTAAACGTAACACATTCGGGGTCAATTTGCACTCCATTTGTTTCGCAATTTTACACAATTTTGATTGATTCCGCGAGGTTCTGAGGGCTGTATTCTGCAGTGGGCATGTAAGTACGTCGATTTAAGTAATAAAAAGGCCACCTAAATTTTTTAAGAATTTTGAAAAAAAACCCTTTGGTGTTTTTTGACCCCAAAAAATGAAAAGTGGAATTCGGCAGCTTCCTTCACTGTTTCTTACGTATTTTGATCAGAAATTTCGAATGGCGCAGTCAGATTTATCGTAAGTATGATATTTTTGATTTTATTCGGCTTTAAACGTAACACATTCGGGGTCAATTTGGACTTCATTTGTTTCGCATTTTTACACAGTTTTGATGGATTCCGCGAGGTTCTGAGGGCTGTATCCAGCAGTGGGCATCTAAGTACGTCGATTTTAGTAATAAAAAGGCCACCTAAATTTTTTAAGAATTTTGAAAAAACGTAAGGTTAACCCCTTTGGTGTTTTTTGACCCCAAAAAATGAAAAGTGGAATTCGGCAGCTTCTTTCACTGTTTCTTATGTATTTTGATTAGAAATTTCGAATGGCGCAGTCAGATTTATCGTAAGTATGATATTTTTGATTTTATTCGGCTTTAAACGTAACACATTCGGGGTCAATTTGGACTTCATTTGTTTCGCATTTTTACACAGTTTTGATGGATTCCGCGAGGTTCTGAGGGCTGTATCCAGCAGTGGGCATCTAAGTACGTCGATTTTAGTAATAAAAAGGCCACCTAAATTTTTTAAGAATTTTGAAAAAACGTAAGGTTAACCCCTTTGGTGTTTTTTGACCCCAAAAAATGAAAAGTGGAATTCGGCAGCTTCTTTCACTGTTTCTTACGTATTTTGATCAGAAATTTCGAATGGCGTAGTCAGATTTATCGTAAGTATGATATTTTTGATTTTATTTGGCTTTAAACGTAACACATTCGGGGTCAATTTGCCCTCCATTTGTTTCGCAATTTTACACAGTTTTGATTGATTCCGCGAGGTTCTGAGGGCTGTATCCAGCAGTGGGCATCTAAGTACGTCGATTTAAGTAATAAAAAGGCCACCTAAATTTTTTAAGAATTTTGAAAAAAACGTAAGGTTAACCCCTTTGGTGTTTTTTGACCCCAAAAAATGAAAAGTGGAATTCGGCAGCTTCTTTCACTGTTTCTTATGTATTTTGATTAGAAATTTCGAATGGCGCAGTCAGATTTATCGTAAGTATGATATTTTTGATTTTATTCGGCTTTAAACGTAACACATTCGGGGTCAATTTGCACTCCATTTGTTTCGCAATTTTACACAGGTTTGCTTGATTCCGCGATGTTCTGAGGGCTGTATACTGCAGTGGGCATGTAAATTCGTCGATTTAAGTAATAAAAAGGCCACCTAAATTTTTTAAGAATTTTGAAAAAAACGTAAGGTTAACCCCTTTGGTGTTTTTTGACCCCAAAAAATGAAAAGTGGAATTCGGCAGCTTCTTTCACTGTTTCTTACGTATTTTGATCAGAAAATTCGAATGGCGCAGTCAGATTTATCGTAAGTATGATATAAGTATGATTTTATTCGGCTTTAAACGTAACACATTCGGGGTCAATTTGCACTCCATTTGTTTCGCAATTTTACACAATTTTGATTGATTCCGCGAGGTTCTGAGGGCTGTATTCTGCAGTGGGCATGTAAGTACGTCGATTTAAGTAATAAAAAGGCCACCTAAATTTTTTAAGAATTTTGAAAAAAAACCCTTTGGTGTTTTTTGACCCCAAAAAATGAAAAGTGGAATTCGGCAGCTTCCTTCACTGTTTCTTACGTATTTTGATCAGAAATTTCGAATGGCGCAGTCAGATTTATCGTAAGTATGATATTTTTGATTTTATTTGGCTTTAAACGTAACACATTCGGGGTCAATTTGGACTTCATTTGTTTCGCATTTTTACACAGTTTTGATGGATTCCGCGAGGTTCTGATGGCTGTATCCAGCAGTGGGCATCTAAGTACGTCGATTTAAGTAAAAAAAAGGCCACCTAAATTTTTTAAGAATTTTGAAAAAAACGTAAGGTTAACCCCTTTGGTGTTTTTTGACCCCAAAAAATGAAAAGTGGAATTCGGCAGCTTCTTTCACTGTTTCTTATGTATTTTGATTAGAAATTTCGAATGGCGCAGTCAGATTTATCGTAAGTATGATATTTTTGATTTTATTCGGCTTTAAACGTAACACATTCGGGGTCAATTTGCACTCCATTTGTTTCGCAATTTTACACAGGTTTGCTTGATTCCGCGAGGTTCTGAGGGCTGTATACTGCAGTGGGCATGTAAATACGTCGATTTAAGTAATAAAAAGGCCACCTAAATTTTTAAAGAATTTTGAAAAAAACGTATGGAAACCCCTTTGGTGTTTTTTGACCCCAAAAAATAAATAGTGGAATTCGGCAGCTTCTTTCACTGTTTCTTATGTATTTTGATAAGAAATTTCGAATGGCGCAGTCAGATTTATCGTAAGTATGATATTTTTGATTTTATTCGGCTTTAAACGTAACACATTCGGGGTCAATTTGCACTCCATTTGTTTCGCAATTTTACACAGTTTTGCTTGATTCCGAGACGTTCTGAGGGCTGTATCCTGCAGTGGGCATGTAAATACGTCGATTTAAGTAATAAAAAGGCCACCTAAATTTTTTAAGAATTTTGAAATAAACGTAAGGTTAACCCCTTTGGTGTTTTTTGACCCCAAAAAATGAAAAGTGGAATTCGGCAGCTTCTTTCACTGTTTCTTATGTATTTTGATTAGAAATTTCGAATGGCGCAGTCAGATTTATCGTAAGTATGATATTTTTGATTTTATTCGGCTTTAAACGTAACACATTCGGGGTCAATTTGCACTCCATTTGTTTCGCAATTTTACACAGTTTTGCTTGATTCCGCGAGGTTCTGAGGGCTGTATCCTGCAGTGGGCATGTAAATACGTCGATTTAAGTAATAAAAAGGCCACCTAAATTTTTTAAGAATTTTGAAAAAAACGTAAGGTTAACCCCTTTGGTGTTTTTTGACCCCAAAAAATGAAAAGTGGAATTCGGCAGCTTCTTTCACTGTTTCTTATGTATTTTGATTAGAAATTTCGAATGGCGCAGTCAGATTTATCGTAAGTATGATATTTTTGAATTTATTCGGCTTTAAACGTAACACATTCGGGGTCAATTTCCACTCCATTTGTTTCGCAATTTTACACAGTTTTGCTTGATTCCGCGAGGTTCTGAGGGCTGTATCCTGCAGTGGGCATGTAAGTACGTCGATTTTAGTAATAAAAAGGCCACCTAAATTTTTTAAGAATTTTGAAATAAACGTAAGGTTTATTTTGTGTTTTTTGACCCCAAAAAATGAAAAGTGGAATTCGGCAGCTTCTTTCACTGTTTCTTACGTATTTTGATCAGAAAATTCGAATGGCGCAGTCAGATTTATCGTAAGTATGATATAAGTATGATTTTATTCGGCTTTAAACGTAACACATTCGGGGTCAATTTGCACTCAATTTGTTTCGCAATTTTACACAGTTTTGCTTGATTCCGCGAGGTTCTGAGGGCTGTATCCTGCAGTGGGCATGTAAGTACGTCGTTTTAAGTAATAAAAAGGCCACCTAAATTTTTTAAGAATTTTGAAATAAACGTAAGGTTAACCCCTTTGGTGTTTTTTGACCCCAAAAAATGAAAAGTGGAATTCGGCAGCTTCTTTCACTGTTTCTTATGTATTTTGATTAGAAATTTCGAATGGCGCAGTCAGATTTATCGTAAGTATGATATTTTTGATTTTATTCGGCTTTAAACGTAACACATTCGGGGTCAATTTGCACTCCATTTGTTTCGCAATTTTACACAGTTTTGCTTGATTCCGCGAGGTTCTGAGGGCTGTATCCTGCAGTGGGCATGTAAATACGTCGATTTAAGTAATAAAAAGGCCACCTAAATTTTTTAAGAATTTTGAAATAAACGTAAGGTTAACCACTTTGGTGTTTTTTGACCCCAAAAAATGAAAAGTGGAATTCGGCAGCTTCCTTCACTGTTTCTTACGTATTTTGATCAGAAATTTCGAATGGCGCAGTCAGATTTATCGTAAGTATGATATTTTTGATTTTATTTGGCTTTAAACGTAACACATTCGGGGTCAATTTGGACTTCATTTGTTTCGCATTTTTACACAGTTTTGATGGATTCCGCGAGGTTCTGAGGGCTGTATCCAGCAGTGGGCATCTAAGTACGTCGATTTTAGTAATAAAAAGGCCACCTAAATTTTTTAAGAATTTTGAAAAAACGTAAGGTTAACCCCTTTGGTGTTTTTTGACCCCAAAAAATGAAAAGTGGAATTCGGCAGCTTCTTTCACTGTTTCTTATGTATTTTGATTAGAAATTTCGAATGGCGCAGTCAGATTTATCGTAAGTGTGATATTTTTGATTTTATTCGGCTTTAAACGTAACACATTCGGGGTCAATTTGCACTCCATTTGTTTCGCAATTTTACACAGGTTTGCTTGATTCCGCGAGGTTCTGAGGGCTGTATACTGCAGTGGGCATGTAAATACGTCGATTTAAGTAATAAAAAGGCCACCTAAATTTTTTAAGAATTTTGAAAAAACGTAAGGTTAACCCCTTTGGTGTTTTTTGACCCCAAAAAATGAAAAGTGGAATTCGGCAGCTTCTTTCACTGTTTCTTACGTATTTTGATCAGAAATTTCGAATGGCGCAGTCAGATTTATCGTAAGTATGATATTTTTGATTTTATTTGGCTTTAAACGTAACACATTCGGGGTCAATTTGCCCTCCATTTCTTTCGCAATTTTACACAGTTTTGATTGATTCCGCGAGGTTCTGAGGGCTGTTACCTGCAGTGGGCATGTAAGTACGTCGATTTAAGTAATAAAAAGGCCACCTAAATTTTTTAAAAATTTTGAAATAAACGTAAGGTTTATTTTGTGTTTTTTGACCCCAAAAAATGAAAAGTGGAATTCGGCAGCTTCTTTCACTGTTTCTTACGTATTTTGATCAGAAATTTCGAATGGCGCAGTCAGATTTATCGTAAGTATGATATTTTTGATTTTATTTGGCTTTAAACGTAACACATTCGGGGTCAATTTGCCCTCCATTTGTTTCGCAATTTTACACAGTTTTGATTGATTCCGCGAGGTTCTGAGGGCTGTTACCTGCAGTGGGCATGTAAGTACGTCGATTTAAGTAATAAAAAGGCCACATAAATTTTTTAAGAATTTTGAAATAAACGTAAGGTTTATTTTGTGTTTTTTGACCCCAAAAAATGAAAAGTGGAATTCGGCAGCTTCTTTCACTGTTTCTTACGTATTTTGATCAGAAAATTCGAATGGCGCAGTCAGATTTATCGTAAGTATGATATTTTTGATTTTATTTGGCTTTAAACGTAACACATTCGGGGTCAATTTGCCATCCATTTGATTCGCAATTTTACACAGTTTTGATTGATTCCGCGAGGTTCTGAGGGTTGTATCCAGCAGTGGGCATCTAAGTACGTCGATTTAAGTAATAAAAAGGCCACCTAAATTTTTTAAGAATTTTGAAAAAAACGTAAGGTTAACCCCTTTGGTGTTTTTTGACCCCAAAAAATGAAAAGTGGAATTCGGCAGCTTCTTTCACTGTTTCTTACGTATTTTGATCAGAAATTTCGAATGGCGCAGTCAGATTTATCGTAAGTATGATATTTTTGATTTTATTTGGCTTTAAACGTAACATATTCGGGGTCAATTTGCCCTCCATTTCTTTCGCAATTTTACACAGTTTTGATTGATTCCGCGAGGTTCTGAGGGCTGTTACCTGCAGTGGGCATGTAAGTACGTCGATTTAAGTAATAAAAAGGCCACCTAAACTTTTTAAGAATTTTGAAATAAACGTAAGGTTTATTTTGTGTTTTTTGACCCCAAAAAATGAAAAGTGGAATTCGGCAGCTTCTTTCACTGTTTCTTACGTATTTTGATCAGAAAATTCGAATGGCGCAGTCAGATTTATCGTAAGTATGATATTTTTGATTTTATTTGGCTTTAAACGTAACACATTCGGGGTCAATTTGCCCTCCATTTGTTTCGCAATTTTACACAGTTTTGATTGATTCCGCGAAGTTCTGAGGGCTGTTACCTGCAGTGGGCATGTAAGTACGTCGATTTAAGTAATAAAAAGGCCACCTAAATTTTTTAAGAATTTTGAAATAAACGTAAGGTTTATTTTGTGTTTTTTGACCCCAAAAAATGAAAAGTGGAATTCGGCAGCTTCTTTCACTGTTTCTTACGTATTTTGATCAGAAATTTCGAATGGCGCAGTCAGATTTATCGTAAGTATGATATTTTTGATTTTATTTGGCTTTAAACGTAACACATTCGGGGTCAATTTGCCCTCCATTTCTTTCGCAATTTTACACAGTTTTGATTGATTCCGCGAGGTTCTGAGGGCTGTTACCTGCAGTGGGCATATAAGTACGTCGATTTAAGTAATAAAAAGGCCACATAAATTTTTTAAGAATTTTGAAATAAACGTAAGGTTTATTTTGTGTTTTTTGACCCCAAAAAATGAAAAGTGGAATTCGGCAGCTTCTTTCACTGTTTCTTACGTATTTTGATCAGAAAATTCGAATGGCGCAGTCAGATTTATCGTAAGTATGATATTTTTGATTTTATTTGGCTTTAAACGTAACACATTCGGGGTCAATTTGCCCTCCATTTGATTCGCAATTTTACACAGTTTTGATTGATTCCGCGAGGTTCTGAGGGTTGTATCCAGCAGTGGGCATCTAAGTACGTCGATTTAAGTAATAAAAAGGCCACCTAAATTTTTTAAGAATTTTGAAAAAAACGTAAGGTTCACCCCTTTGGTGTTTTTTGACCCCCAAAAAATGAAAAGAGGAATTCGGCAGCTTCTTTCACTGTTTCTTACGTATTTTGATCAGAAATTTCGAATGGCGCAGTCAGATTTATCGTAAGTATGATATTTTTGATTTTATTTGGCTTTAAACGTAACACATTCGGGGTCAATTTGCCCTCCATTTCTTTCGCAATTTTACACAGTTTTGATTGATTCCGCGAGGTTCTGAGGGCTGTTACCTGCAGTGGGCATGTAAGTACGTCGATTTAAGTAATAAAAAGGCCACATAAATTTTTTAAGAATTTTGAAATAAACGTAAGGTTTATTTTGTGTTTTTTGACCCCAAAAAATGAAAAGTGGAATTCGGCAGCTTCTTTCACTGTTTCTTACGTATTTTGATCAGAAAATTCGAATGGCGCAGTCAGATTTATCGTAAGTATGATATTTTTGATTTTATTTGGCTTTAAACGTAACACATTCGGGGTCAATTTGCCCTCCATTTGATTCGCAATTTTACACAGTTTTGATTGATTCCGCGAGGTTCTGAGGGTTGTATCCAGCAGTGGGCATCTAAGTACGTCGATTTAAGTAATAAAAAGGCCACCTAAATTTTTTAAGAATTTTGAAAAAAACGTAAGGTTAACCCCTTTGGTGTTTTTTGACCCCCAAAAAATGAAAAGAGGAATTCGGCAGCTTCTTTCACTGTTTCTTACGTATTTTGATCAGAAATTTCGAATGGCGCAGTCAGATTTATCGTAAGTATGATATTTTTGATTTTATTTGGCTTTAAACGTAACACATTCGGGGTCAATTTGCCCTCCATTTCTTTCGCAATTTTACACAGTTTTGATTGATTCCGCGAGGTTCTGAGGGCTGTTACCTGCAGTGGGCATGTAAGTACGTCGATTTAAGTAATAAAAAGGCCACATAAATTTTTTAAGAATTTTGAAATAAACGTAAGGTTTATTTTGTGTTTTTTGACCCCAAAAAATGAAAAGTGGAATTCGGCAGCTTCTTTCACTGTTTCTTACGTATTTTGATCAGAAAATTCGAATGGCGCAGTCAGATTTATCGTAAGTATGATATTTTTGATTTTATTTGGCTTTAAACGTAACACATTCGGGGTCAATTTGCCCTCCATTTGATTCGCAATTTTACACAGTTTTGATTGATTCCGCGAGGTTCTGAGGGTTGTATCCAGCAGTGGGCATCTAAGTACGTCGATTTAAGTAATAAAAAGGCCACCTAAATTTTTTAAGAATTTTGAAAAAAACGTAAGGTTAACCCCTTTGGTGTTTTTTGACCCCCAAAAAATGAAAAGAGGAATTCGGCAGCTTCTTTCACTGTTTCTTACGTATTTTGATCAGAAATTTCGAATGGCGCAGTCAGATTTATCGTAAATATGATATTTTTGATTTTATTTGGCTTTAAACGTAACACATTCGGGGTCAATTTGCCCTCCATTTCTTTCGCAATTTTACACAGTTTTGATTGATTCCGCGAGGTTCTGAGGGCTGTTACCTGCAGTGGGCATGTAAGTACGTCGATTTAAGTAATAAAAAGGCCACCTAAATTTTTTAAGAATTTTGAAATAAACGTAAGGTTTATTTTGTGTTTTTTGACCCCAAAAAATGAAAAGAGGAATTCGGCAGCTTCTTTCACTGTTTCTTACGTATTTTGATCAGAAATTTCGAATGGCGCAGTCAGATTTATCGTAAGTATGATATAAGTATGATTTTATTCGGCTTTAAACGTAACACATTCGGGGTCAATTTGCACTCCATTTGTTTCGCAATTTTACACAGTTTTGCTGGATTCCGCGAGGTTCTGAGGGCTGTATCCTGCAGTGGGCATGTAAGTACGTCGATTTAAGTAATAAAAAGGCCACCTAAATTTTTTAAGAATTTTGAAAAAAACGTAAGGTTAACCCCTTTGGTGTTTTTTGACCCCAAAAAATGAAAAGTGGAATTCGGCAGCTTCTTTCACTGCTTCTTACGTATTTTGATCAGAAAATTCGAATGGCGCAGCCAGTTTTATCGTAAGTATGATATTTTTGATTTTATTTGGCTTTAAACGTAACACATTCGGGGTCAATTTGCCCTCCATTTGTTTCGCAATTTTACACAGTTTTGATTGATTCCGCGAGGTTCTGAGGGCTGTATTCTGCAGTGGGCATCTAAGTACGTCGATTTAAGTAATAAAAAGGCCACCTAAATTTTTTAAGAATTTTGAAAAAAACGTAAGGTTTATTTTGTGTTTTTTGACCCCAAAAAATGAAAAGTGGAATTCGGCAGCTTCTTTCACTGTTTCTTACGTATTTTGATCAGAAAATTCGAATGGCGCAGTCAGATTTATCGTAAGTATGATATTTTTGATTTTATTTGGCTTTAAACGTAACACATTCGGGGTCAATTTGCCCTCCATTTGATTCGCAATTTTACACAGTTTTGATTGATTCCGCGAGGTTCTGAGGGTTGTATCCAGCAGTGGGCATCTAAGTACGTCGATTTAAGTAATAAAAAGGCCACCTAAATTTTTTAAGAATTTTGAAAAAAACGTAAGGTTAACCCCTTTGGTGTTTTTTGACCCCCAAAAAATGAAAAGAGGAATTCGGCAGCTTCTTTCACTGTTTCTTACGTATTTTGATCAGAAATTTCGAATGGCGCAGTCAGATTTATCGTAAATATGATATTTTTGATTTTATTTGGCTTTAAACGTAACACATTCGGGGTCAATTTGCCCTCCATTTCTTTCGCAATTTTACACAGTTTTGATTGATTCCGCGAGGTTCTGAGGGCTGTTACCTGCAGTGGGCATGTAAGTACGTCGATTTAAGTAATAAAAAGGCCACCTAAATTTTTTAAGAATTTTGAAATAAACGTAAGGTTTATTTTGTGTTTTTTGACCCCAAAAAATGAAAAGAGGAATTCGGCAGCTTCTTTCACTGTTTCTTACGTATTTTGATCAGAAATTTCGAATGGCGCAGTCAGATTTATCGTAAGTATGATATAAGTATGATTTTATTCGGCTTTAAACGTAACACATTCGGGGTCAATTTGCACTCCATTTGTTTCGCAATTTTACACAGTTTTGCTGGATTCCGCGAGGTTCTGAGGGCTGTATCCTGCAGTGGGCATGTAAGTACGTCGATTTAAGTAATAAAAAGGCCACCTAAATTTTTTAAGAATTTTGAAAAAAACGTAAGGTTAACCCCTTTGGTGTTTTTTGACCCCAAAAAATGAAAAGTGGAATTCGGCAGCTTCTTTCACTGCTTCTTACGTATTTTGATCAGAAAATTCGAATGGCGCAGCCAGTTTTATCGTAAGTATGATATTTTTGATTTTATTTGGCTTTAAACGTAACACATTCGGGGTCAATTTGCCCTCCATTTGTTTCGCAATTTTACACAGTTTTGATTGATTCCGCGAGGTTCTGAGGGCTGTATTCTGCAGTGGGCATCTAAGTACGTCGATTTAAGTAATAAAAAGGCCACCTAAATTTTTTAAGAATTTTGAAAAAAACGTAAGGTTTATTTTGTGTTTTTTGACCCCAAAAAATGAAAAGTGGAATTCGGCAGCTTCTTTCACTGTTTCTTACGTATTTTGATCAGAAAATTCGAATGGCGCAGTCAGATTTATCGTAAGTATGATATTTTTGATTTTATTTGGCTTTAAACGTAACACATTCGGGGTCAATTTGCCCTCCATTTGATTCGCAATTTTACACAGTTTTGATTGATTCCGCGAGGTTCTGAGGGTTGTATCCAGCAGTGGGCATCTAAGTACGTCGATTTAAGTAATAAAAAGGCCACCTAAATTTTTTAAGAATTTTGAAAAAAACGTAAGGTTAACCCCTTTGGTGTTTTTTGACCCCAAAAAATGAAAAGAGGAATTCGGCAGCTTCTTTCACTGTTTCTTACGTATTTTGATCAGAAATTTCGAATGGCGCAGTCAGATTTATCGTAAGTATGATATTTTTGATTTTATTTGGCTTTAAACGTAACACATTCGGGGTCAATTTGCCCTCCATTTGTTTCGCAATTTTACACAGTTTTGATTGATTCCGCGAGGTTCTGAGGGCTGTTACCTGCAGTGGGCATGTAAGTACGTCGATTTAAGTAATAAAAAGGCCACATAAATTTTTTAAGAATTTTGAAATAAACGTAAGGTTTATTTTGTGTTTTTTGACCCCAAAAAATGAAAAGTGGAATTCGGCAGCTTCTTTCACTGTTTCTTACGTATTTTGATCAGAAAATTCGAATGGCGCAGTCAGATTTATCGTAAGTATGATATAAGTATGATTTTATTCGGCTTTAAACGTAACACATTCGGGGTCAATTTGCACTCCATTTGTTTCGCAATTTTACACAGTTTTGCTGGATTCCGCAAGGTTCTGAGGGCTGTATCCTGTAGTGGGCATGTAAGTACGTCGATTTAAGTAATAAAAAGGCCACCTAAATTTTTTAAGAATTTTGAAAAATACGTAAGGTTAACCCCTTTGGTGTTTTTTGACCCCAAAAAATGAAAAGTGGAATTCGGCAGCTTCTTTCACTGTTTCTTACGTATTTTGATCAGAAAATTCGAATGGCGCAGTCAGATTTATCGTAAGTATGATATAAGTATGATTTTATTCGGCTTTAAACGTAACACATTCGGGGTCAATTTGCACTCCATTTGTTTCGCAATTTTACACAGTTTTGCTTGATTCCGCGAGGTTCTGAGGGCTGTATCCTGCAGTGGGCATGTAAGTACGTCGATTTAAGTAATAAAAAGGCCACCTAAATTTTTTAAGAATTTTGAAAAAAACGTAAGGTTAACCCCTTTGGTGTTTTTTGACCCCAAAAAATGAAAAGTGGAATTCGGCAGCTTCTTTCACTGCTTCTTACGTATTTTGATCAGAAAATTCGAATGGCGCAGCCAGTTTTATCGTAAGTATGATATTTTTGATTTTATTTGGGTTTAACGTAACACATTCGGGGTCAATTTGCACTCCATTTGTTTCGCAATTTTACACAGTTTTGATTGATTCCGCGAGGTTCTGAGGGCTGTATTCTGCAGTGGGCATCTAAGTACGTCGATTTAAGTAATAAAAAGGCCACCTAAATTTTTTAAGAATTTTGAAAAAAACGTAAGGTTAACCCCTTTGGTGTTGTTTGACCCCAAAAATGAAAAGTGGAATTCGGCAGCTTCTTTCACTGCTTCTTACGTATTTTGATCAGAAAATTCGAATGGCGCAGTCAGATTTATCGTCAGTATGATATTTTTGATTTTATTTGGCTTGAAACGTAACACATTCGGGGTTAATTAGCCCTTCATTTGTTTCGCGATTTTACACAGTTTTGTTTGATTCCGCGAGGTTCTGAGGGCTGTATTCTGCAGTGGGCATCTAAGTACGTCGATTTAAGTAATAAAAAGGCCACCTAAATTTTTTAAGAATTTTGAAAAAAACGTAAGGTTAACCCCTTTGGTGTTTTTTGACCCCAAAAAATGAAAAGTGGAATTCGGCAGCTTCTTTCACTGCTTCTTACGTATTTTGATCAGAAAATTCGAATGGCGCAGCCAGTTTTATCGTAAGTATGATATTTTTGATTTTATTTGGGTTTAACGTAACACATTCGGGGTCAATTTGCACTCCATTTGTTTCGCAATTTTACACAGTTTTGATTGATTCCGCGAGGTTCTGAGGGCTGTATTCTGCAGTGGGCATCTAAGTACGTCGATTTAAGTAATAAAAAGGCCACCTAAATTTTTTAAGAATTTTGAAAAAAACGTAAGGTTAACCCCTTTGGTGTTGTTTGACCCCAAAAATGAAAAGTGGAATTCGGCAGCTTCTTTCACTGCTTCTTACGTATTTTGATCAGAAAATTCGAATGGCGCAGTCAGATTTATCGTCAGTATGATATTTTTGATTTTATTTGGCTTGAAACGTAACACATTCGGGGTTAATTAGCCCTTCATTTGTTTCGCGATTTTACACAGTTTTGTTTGATTCCGCGAGGTTCTGAGGGCTGTATTCTGCAGTGGGCATCTAAGTACGTCGATTTAAGTAATAAAAAGGCCACCTAAATTTTTTAAGAATTTTGAAAAAAACGTAAGGTTAACCCCTTTGGTGTTTTTTGACCCCAAAAAATGAAAAGTGGAATTCGGCAGCTTCTTTCACTGCTTCTTACGTATTTTGATCAGAAAATTCGAATGGCGCAGCCAGTTTTATCGTAAGTATGATATTTTTGATTTTATTTGGGTTTAACGTAACACATTCGGGGTCAATTTGCACTCCATTTGTTTCGCAATTTTACACAGTTTTGATTGATTCCGCGAGGTTCTGAGGGCTGTATTCTGCAGTGGGCATCTAAGTACGTCGATTTAAGTAATAAAAAGGCCACCTAAATTTTTTCGTAAGTATAATATTTTTTAATTCATGTGACGGCTAAAATAAGAGGAGAAAAATAAAAGAAAAAATATGTCTTACAAATGTATTAAATCATGTAAAATTTTACATTTATAAAATACATATACATTTAATATTTAACATTAAATAGATACTTATATAATTCGCATCAAAAATAGCTTGCGTATTTTAGTAATTTAATAAAAAAAAAATCACACACCAGTGCCAAAGATATCAGCACATAAAAGGCACATGTCTAACATAATGTACACTCTCGAGAGAAATATAAACAAAAGATTGTAATCTACTATTTTAAACTAAATGTATTAAGAACACACTCGTAAATATAAACTCTAAATAGATTTTTTTTTAAGAAAGCACATTGCTATATTATATATATTTTTTTTTATTATATATAAAGTTTGGACCACTTTTATATAAGTAAATTTAAATAAAATCTTTCAATAAGGCCTCTTGTTATTTATGTAAACAAAATATAAATTTGAACTCTAAAATGTCACTTTTAAGTTTATCACATAACTCTAAGTGGTTGAGAGGGGGGGGGGGAAGGTAAGGAAAAATAAGACAATAACCCATATTTTAAGGAAGTACGAATCGAAACTTATGGGTTTTCCAAACCAAAATTTTTTGTTAAGCAAGCTCAACGTTCAAAAGCGCACGAATGGCCATCGAATTTAAGAATAATTTTCCATTAAATATACAAAAATCTCAAATTTTGATTTTTGAAGGCAACATTGTATTATTTGATTTTAACACTTTTAAATTTTTTTTTTTTTGAGTCACAATCAATTATTCACATTATTTTTGTTAAGCATACTTAACTGTTAATTTTGTAAGCACATTTAATTTAACTTTTATATTTAATGCACAATTGGCAATAAATGTAGGGAAACTTAAGATATATAAAAAATATTGTCAGTGTTCTTAAATAATTCCAATTTGGTGTAGCTACTGAGGAAAACTTAATTATTATTATGATTCTAAAAATTATACAGGGTGATTTGCAATGCAATGTAAATATTACAACTTAAAGGTGACTATCGCTACCGCTAAGTGTGACATTTGATGCAGCAATTGTTCCGTTTTGAGCAGGCATGACTCCTCTTCCTATTTATGAAAATCACCACATTATAAAGCAAAATACCCTGTTTAAATAACAAAATTGTTAAGTAACAAAGGAATAATATTAATTAACTTATAAACAATTAACTGGATAACTACATCACAGAACATACATTTCAAGTACAGAAAACGAATTATTTAATACTTTTCATGTTTAAAAAAATAATTAACTTTATATACCTATAAATTCCAGGTACAAAAATATAAAAACTGGATAAACACATCGTACGACAATATTTTCTGTTTATATATTAAAGCAACATATATAATTGAAGAGACTTATTTAACCTACAGCTTTAGTTGCTTTAATAATATATATTTTAAACCAAAATGTTGTCTTAGTCTACTTTCTTATCCTTCATTCTCTCCAATTCTTCGAGATCTTCTCTTTCAATATCCGCGTCTCCGTATCCCCAAATATGTTTAGTATCATGGGTACCGTCGCCCGTTTTTAACGCCCTTCTAGCAATCATTTCAGGCGAAACACTTTTTAATTCGTACGCCCATCCCAATTTTGCAAAAAAATCGATAAACTTAGTCGATGGATTTACTTTGCTTCCCAACTCGCCGGTTTTATAATCGAAAGGAAAAACGTGGTGATAATTATGCCAACCTTCTCCGAGAGCTGCTACAGCCACAGCTAAATTTTCAACTGGGCTTATATTTCTAAAAACAAAAAAAATTAAATCAGCGGTTTTGGGGAAAGAGAGGAAAAAGTACCTGTCGTATGGTTTTTCTCCCCACATATGAGCTACACTGTTGACGCTAAATGCAATATTTAAAGTTAAGCAGAACCTTGTATTGAAGCCAATCCAAAATGCATTCCACAGAGTTTCCTGCCACAAATAAACTGGAATACCAACTGGAAGACAAATAGCTAGCAAAAAGAATAAAATTGGATAATATCTGAAAAAATAAAAATTAATAATTAATTAGGAATTAAATTCGTCAATTTATGTTTTACTTCTTTTGCCACATAACAATTCCATCCTCTTCGAGATCGCTCATGTCGACCGCATCACGTTTAGCGACCACGTCCGGATGAGGAGTTAACACCAACCATCCCACGTGCGCAAAAAAGAAACCTCTTTTGGCATTGTGTGGATCGGAATCGGTCTCGCTGTATTTGTGATGCACTCGGTGATCTAGTGCCCACGCCCAAACGTGTCTCTAAAATAATAAAAAAAATGACTCATAACAATTGATTTTACAGCAAAACCCTTCAGACATTTTTTGCTGCAACATTTCTAACTGACAGCGACTTAAACAAAACTCTATAAAATGCAAAGAATAATTTCAGTTGGATCTCAAAAACGGTGCAACGAAATAAAAAACTGAATAGGAATTTTTTCTTGTAAATTTCATTCCCTACACTTTTTTTCATATACATTTTTGTATTTTGTCGCACCGTTTTTGAGATACAGCTTAAATTAATTTAGAAATCAGTTAGAAATGGAGAGACAAAATGGAAAAATGTATATAAACAAAATTGAAGGCCATGAAATTTGCAACAAAAAATGTCAGAAGTCTGAAAAGGTACAATTTACATTGCTAACATAGGACTGTGCCAATAATTCGTGAGCCAGTGTATATCTCTCATCGAGCTATTACTAGACAACATTAGTCTAATTACTTTAATTCTTGAAGAAGACAAATGGAAAAAATTATATTGTGAGATATTGCTTGTATGCATAATATAAGCAATTTAGATTGATTACAAGATAATATTATTGAAGTGGTCAATTTACATATTATTGATTCCTCGGCTTGTGAGCAATTAGATTAATTAAATTGTATTTTATAATCATCAATGCAGCT
The DNA here is from genome assembly GCA_958510845.1 of Cantharis nigra. Classification (NCBI taxonomy): domain Eukaryota; kingdom Metazoa; phylum Arthropoda; class Insecta; order Coleoptera; family Cantharidae; genus Cantharis; species Cantharis nigra. The sequence continues at coordinate 41,359,094 of OY294030.1, read as the reverse complement.
GGATTTTTAAATAAAATAAACCATTAGTTTGTAGTTAATATAATAGCAGTTAATATAAATTATATTATAAGAGAGACGGCAAAAAAAAGGGAATCCGCTCTGGGACAGCATCAAACATAGAAATAATAGAAATTTCTTGCAATAGAACTACCAAAAAATATAATATTTGAAACAATAACGCGAAACACTAAAATCCACTTTATGTTTTTAGGTCAATTCACAGGCGACAATCACAATAGCATTAAATTTTTTTTTTTTTAGATTAATATCATCTATATAGTACGCTGGAAAAACACGCACCGACTGTGTAAGTTTATTGATTACAACATGAAATTTAACTTACAACTGGATTTTACAACGAAAGATAATAAATTGGGTATTCTTCGTCCAGTTAACTAGATTTAAATTAATTCCGCATTTAGTCAATTTTATAAAATTTGGTAATTAACAAAATAATAAAAACTAGATTAAAACGCAAAGAAATCGGATGTAGTCGGTGTTGATAACAAAATCTCCTCTTCAAGGAGCAGCCCTGTTACTCAAGTCCATGTAATTATTATAAACATCCCTGAAGCTGCCCAAACTCGAAAACTCCCGAACTCGATTTTTCGAAATAATCAAGTTCCGACTTTTACATAAAAGTTTAAATATTATAATATTAAAATTTACTATTCAAATTTCCATGTTTTTTGCATACAATCACCATCCAAAGATACCAAGAATGGCTTAAGAGCAGTTTCACGATAAGTACCTATTTTGTTGACACTGTCTGAAGATAAGACTTCAATCAGCAATTGCAACGGAAAATTTTTTCAAAGTCTCTTATTATAACACCTGGCAATTAATAGATAACATTTGTTTAATGTGGGTTAAACCTCCTAATCAGTAATCACGTACCTAAACATTGGCGGGTATTCCACGTACTATGTAGCTCACGAAATGATAAAATTAATCTTAACGTTAAAACTAACGAGGGGAACCCCTCAAGTGCAACTCTATGATCAAGATAAACTTTAGTAGGTTGAAAGAGCACCAAATTTAACTAAACACTTATTTTTTTCCATTTCTGAGAAAATAACTTTTAAAATTTTAGCTATACTTCAGCTAGTTCATGCAACAGTAATCAGTTGGAATGCAATATATTTTGATTCTGATCGATTTGAAAAGTTTCTAAGTTCTATTTGCCTTCTCCTCGCACGTCTGTAGCGGTCTTGACAAGCTGGATCGTAAAAGCAATTCTACGTGATTTTTTTTACAATCAAAGTCAAATTAAGTTGTTCCTATTATATCTAACAATTAATTCCATGACTAATTTTATTACCTGCACTTAATGAAGCAGATAAAATTAATAACTCTCAAAATAACCTTCCGAGTAGAATAGCAAAAGATTAAAACCTTTTGATAAATCTTTTCAATTACAATTATACTTAATTGTCGAATATTTTGTTAGAAATCTAAAGTGGTTTGCGAGCTAGTACATTGGTTTTTCGATCGTTTGGGGGTAAACAAAGAAAGTAAACTTTGATCAATACATACATCGGAAAAACGCCTTATGAGGTCATTTTTATGACATAATTAGGGAATAAAAATAGTCAAGGAAAACTATTTGATTTGCATTTGTACATATTTCTGAAGTCGCTTTTCCGACAAAACATCGCCTGAATTAATGGTATAACGGAACTGCTGTTTTAATCAAACGTGTCAAGTTTTTGTTCTGCCGACAAAAACTTTACTATGATTAATAAGCATGGGAGAAATGCAAATGTGTTTTCGATGAAACACAGATAACAATAGAAGTTGTAACTCGTAAATGTTGGCGTTAATTTAAAAATAAATACACCAATTTTATTTTTACAGTGTACGATGTATTGAAGAAAGTGAACCATGTTTGGTTTTCATTTTCATTCTTTACTTACTGCAATCTCGACACATTTATAAGAGCGTGCAACGGAAGTATGGAATCTGTTGCATGTTATCATCACATCATGAAGTGAAACTAATGTTTTCAGACTTATAGAAGGTTCCGTTTACAAATAAGATTGTGACGATTCGAATCAGCAAAATTACTTTCACTTTCGAAGTTATGTCGACTATTTTTTGGAATGGCCATCAAAAATGACTAGAATTTAACATTTTTTTTACAATAATTACAAATATGAACATTCAAATTGATGGTTCATCCAAAATTTCGGGTGAAAAGGCCCAAAAATGTAATGCGATTATATCATTGGCTGTTTCCATAAGGTTAGACCCGCCCATGGCATGATTTTATGTTATTCAAGTATTTTTGGCATAAATTCCCAATTTGTACCAAAGCTATTTGGTCCAAAAATCTATTAAAATTACATTTTTTGAGATTTCAATCAATTAAAAATTTGATATGATGTTAACTGTTGCATAACTAGACGTCAACTGTGACCGTCACCGCCCGTCAAAAATATTTGCAGTAAGTGAGGGTTCCGGCGCTCCGCCATGCCATGCAATCGCATACATGCTTATCTACAGTCTCTCTGTGGTTCAAATTCCAAATAAAACTGTAGGTTCCGTCTTGCACCACGGTAGCCTAGGTGGCGCACTCATCAGCAGATTGGATTGCAAGTAGGTTGCGAGCTACGCTTAATTAATATATTTTCATACATTTTCAAGAGGGAAATCGCTGGTGAAATTTGGTGTACAAGTGAAAGGAAATCTAAGGAAATCCAACAAAAATCTTGGGAAATCCAAAGAAAACTTGGGAAATCTGAGAAAATCAGGAAAACTTAGGAATACTACAAACAATTTTTGTTTTTTGACTTTTTTAACTGTTTCGAAAGAAAATCTTGAAGAAATTCAAGGTAAATTTAGGAAATCCAGGAAAATTTTAGGATATCTGGGGCAATCTATGGAAATCTAAAGAAACCTCATGAAAGGAAATCTGGTGTTCAAAAATTTGGTTTGCGGTTTCCCCCTCGTACATTTTCGACAAAGTGGAAAGTTTTGGGGCTGTTCATATTTTCCGAAGAAAGCATCGGCTATGGACTCCAAATGCAAAAACTCTCTTCCTTAGCAATAGTTGTTCAGCATTGACGATAAGTGTAATTTCCCATGCTCAAGTTTAGCGCTGAGTTAGGTTTGCTACAGAGCAATATATTAAATTGAGGACATAATTGCTGATTATTGTTCTGATCTTGTTCGACTGCAGTCATTTTCTAATTCGAGAATGGGCTTACAGGGAAAATTTGATGTAATACAAGAAAATAGAAAATTGAAAAAAAAATTTAATCTGAGGAAATCCGAAAAAATTCCGACGAATTTGATAAGCTTTTTTTTACTACTTTCCTTTTATTACAGAAGTCCAGGAATCCCAAATAAACCCGCAAATGAGCTAAATTTGTTTCCCTACATTTCTTTACAGAAAGCCGCAGTAAAAATGAAGTAAATCTAATGTACAAAAATTGATATTGTGATTCCCCATCGTTTTAGGTAGATTCACCTCTGTGTAACTGACGGGTATTCCATACCTCCCAAACCTCCCGAATTATAAAATAATGTACGTTGTACCGAATTTCCTGTTCTATTTCATTTTTATATTTATTTTATACAAAACTTCCAATCTGAGGAGCAATTCACAAGAAAAATTTAGTGTACAAGGAAATAGAAATTTGAAAAAAAAAGAGTAGAGAAATCTGATAACCTATTTTACTCTTCTTCTTTTCGACCAGAAGTTCAGATATCCCAGGAAAACCCAGAGAAATCTGATGAGCTCATTTTGCTCCCAATTTTTTTACCAAAGTCTACAGTAAAAGTAAACTAAATTCAAAAAATCTCTAAATGAAAATATAAAACTGTATATTGCGATTCTCACTCGTTCTAGGGTATTCCATACCCCCAAACCTCCCGATTAATAAATTAATTTTAATTGTATCTACATACATATACTATATTCTATTTCATTTTTTTATGTTTATTTTCTTGAGTAGTAAAAAATCATAAGTATAATATAGACTTACCTGGCCTGTGATGGTAAATAATAAAACTAGAAGTAATCGCATGGGCCATTTGGCTTTATAAGCTTTGTGTGACCACAACCTATGAGCTCCTGCTGTAATTCCAAATCCAGACGTGTAGATTGTAACAAATACTGAAAAAAAAAAAAATAATTTTTTTTTTGATATAATATTATGTAATACAGAAAAAAGCCAAAATGATTCAATTTGAAATAAATAAAAAACAAAATGAGGGATTACCCGAGTAATATCCCAAATTAAATTGTAATAGAAAAAATTGAATGCCATTAGATGGAATTGTTTGGTTTTTTGTATGAAATGCATAACGGTATTATATCATTGTATTTACGTGTGCGTGTTTCAAAATAAATCAACGGCCTAATAATTTATTTATAATAAATACACGGCAGGTATCGAAAGTAACCATCGGCATTTAAATATTTCTATTGTTTGTAAGTTGAGTTATAATATTCAAAATAATTTGGTGGGCTATTACCGTAGTCATTATTCGTAACTCTTTAATTTCGGCATTTGATTTCGTAAGAATTAGTGTCAACCAATTTTTTTTGTATTATCATAATCATAGCTATTTAGAAATATTCTAAAAATACAACAATAAAATAATATGTAATAGAAAAAAACTAAAATAAATCTAAATTTTTTTGGTTTACTTCCGTTTGGTTTGACAAGTGAAAAATAAATTACTATTTTCAGTTAATTTTTGTATTATATAATTAACAACTAAAATAAAAAAAAACACACGAGTCACAAAAAGTACGTTTGCTCCGAATAAGACTTTCAATTTCGTTTTCAACCTCAAAAAATAATTATTATTACTTCTACTGACGGCGGCAATAAGTACTTTATTGACTGCTAAATAAAGTTTAAATTAAGCCTGGAGGTTTCCGTTTCGGTCTAGTTTCGAGGTAATAAAATAAGTCACATCCGCAATTCAAATCGTAAGATAAATAAATATACATCCCCCAGTTAATTTCTAAAATATAATGAGTTAGAAAAGAATTTTGAAAGAAGTTGCACTATTTTTAGGTCCAAAAGGAAAGGTTTTTTTGAACAAATTTTCTTCAAAAATAGAACTGTACAATGTTTAATATTGTTGGGACAACAAATGCTTATTAATAACTGAGTAGGTTTGTTTCTGTCAGTAAACTACAGACAAGAAAAAACTCGTGTAGTAATTACCAAGTTATCCAAGTTTGTTGTAAAAATGTCGATATCGAAAGTAACAACATCACTAAAAATTTATAATGGAACTACACACGAAATGGCAAATGAATGTCGATATTAGAATTTGATTAGTTTCAACATGGAGGTTCTTAAATTTAATTGGGGTGCGTAAATATTAAAAATCACTTTGATGCAAATGAATAAATTATTAACAAATTCTACAGGGCAACAAAAAGTAACTTCAAAATAATTCAAAATAATTATTATTACAGAAGTGAAGGTTTTAAATATTTAAAAAAGAAAGTTTTTCCAGACTATACTATTTTACAATATTAATTAACTAATATTTTCCTTTGACTCTTCAACATATTATTAGTTTCACCTGGCGCCCAGCATTTTAATTTTTACGATTAAGAATTTTTTTAACGTCTTTTACTTAACCAGTCTATTCCGGTGATTTTATAGCCAAATAATGTGTTTATTAATTTAACGTTCATGTACTTTGCTCTTCAAAAAAGTTAATTTAAATAGATAAACATAACTTTGCCAATTAATTTTGGTAAATAATCTAAATAAATGCGGTACTAATTATTTTATTTTTAAGTTACTAATTGGTTTAAATTTGAGAAAAAACCAAACAATAACAAGCAAAAAGAATTTCAGTAGTTCTTAATATTAATCGGATAAAAATCTAAAAAAATTTTTTTACAAATAATTTTGATTTTCTTGATTTTTGTGCATACCATATTGAAATTTTCGAATCATAATTTCCTTAAAATATCTTCAAGGTTGAAGCTCTTCATCAAGTCATCCATCACCTGCGCTCCTTAAAACTAATTACCCACACAAAAAGTATGCATTATACCAAAAATAACCCCAATATAAGTATTATCCGTTAATCACATCAAACTACTCAAATAATTATTGGGTATTTTACATAAATATGTTATTAGTTTAAGCTTTAAAAAATTGATGGAGTTAAAGGTTGTGTAAACAATTGATCAACAGAAATAATTACAGTAATCAAGCGATGGTAAGATTCCTACTTCCACAAGCAATAACAAATTATCGATCTAATTAATTATTAATCCAGTAAAAGGGAAAATTGGGCGTCGAGACAGGCAAACCAATTATTAAGCAAAAACTTAGAATTTCAAATTGAATCTCCGATTGCTTGAATTTGGGTCATTTGCTTGTATGGATACAGCCCTCAGTTGTAGGGGATAATTTATTATCACAAAAAAGCTTTTACTTTTGCTTTGTCAACAAAAACAAACTTCAGCGTTGTTTTTCTAACTCCCTTAATTCCTTTTCACTCAACCCCGTGAAAGTTCTGTTATAATAATTTACCTCATTTTCCCCTTCGTCCCACGCTTACTTGGGGATTGGATTAAATTGTTGATTATATAAAAAAAAATTGAAAAACTATTATTTCTCAAGAATTTTCGACTAAAATTAACGATTTGAGTTGCTGTTCCGTCACTGTCCAGTCCGAAAAAGTTATCATTCTCGAAATGAAAGTAAAAAATGTTGGCTGCATCATCAACCTCTTGGAAATGGAAAATTTTTTATTACTCATTCACTCATCAAAAAATCAATATTGGCTTGCACTGAACTGTGATAGATTTGAATGTCAAATTTACAGATGATAGAATTGCGGCAGAACAGAATTATTTTATTTATCAATATTATAATATATTGTTCTTTCTAATTTAATGACGCCATCTGTGGATGATTTCTTGAACTACATCAGGTGTTTCCCAAACTTCCATAAGGTTTCCCTATCTGAAACTATATAATATGCTAGCCGGCTGACTCAGAAGCTGAAATTGAGTTTCCAAGATTAGCGAAATAGATCGGAAAAAGCCAAAATGTAATGGAAACTTGATATTATAAGGATTAACCATGTCGATGGCTTCACATTTCGTTTCTAATGTTTTGAAACTGATTCAAGTTCTATTTACTATTTATAAAACTTAGAAGTTTGACCTTCCGACAAATATAAATTGAAAAGGCCAATATCCTAAATCAACTAAATATAAATCTGATGATTCTTTAAAGAACAAAAAATATTACTAAAATATATTCAAGTTTTTGTAATTCATTGATCTACATGTTCATATTAGTTCATTGCATAAACGAATAAAATTGATTAAAAACTTATTTTCGCTTCATGTTTTCCCAGAACAACGCAGGGCGGTTATAAATAATAGATTTCCCGGAAAATATGAGGGGGTTATTAAAGAATTTCACGCATTTTCTTACAGCTTACATAGAGGTGCAGCACGAAAGGACTATTAAAAGAAAATAAATAGCTTTTGTGGAAATTTTTCATTTAATTAAACGAATTGAGTATTTTCATAACCATAAATATGAGAAAATTTATTTTCTTCGGTTTCCCTAGTCCTGTCGGGGATCCAAAATGTCGTTACTAATTTTCTCGACAAAATGAAACGCACGGACAAAACACTTTCCCGAAAGAAAATCAATAACCTATTGCAGTAAATAACAGAGAAAATTGATTATAAAAGTTGACGTTGATTGTAAAAACATGAAATTAATAATGCAGTTAGGTAAAGTCGGGTGCACTCACAGAGTCGGAATCAATGCAGGAAAATGTTGCCTTTACGTATCGAGGACGTAACCATGACCATGACCTGTATTTTTCAGTGTCCCCCGTGGGATAATCTATTAGCTTTCACTTCGTAATTTTCAATTAAACGTAAAACTGCAGTGCTAAATTAATTAAATATATACATAATAGTATATTGTGCTATTGTGGAAGTAAACAAGATCGTTAACCGCGAGGGTCACGAGACGTTTAGTCGAGTGACATTTTACTATAATAAACGGAGGAGTAAAGTTATCACTGGTAGTCACGGAAGTGGATAAGAATTAAAATATTCAGAACAAAATATAAGAAATGTTTGTGTAGTTGATTAAGAGTTATCGCGTTATGTAAAACAGCCGTGCAGTACTAAAGTGCCGACAAAAATATATAGAACTGTGTAAATATTTAAGCTCTCGGAATAACAAAATAAACAACTCTGAATCTTGGTACCTAGTAATCTGATGAACTAAAGCAATTTCGGTACTTACCTAACAAACTAGTAAGTAGCTTAGCAGAAGTAAACATTAGGAAAATACCATATAGGCATCCCAAATGAATAAATAATTGAACAATTAAATCCGGCCATCGTATCCTAGGTACAAAAGGCGTTTCTGCTTTGTTGTTTGATTTAGCAGTTGCTCCGTCTTCTGTTAAAATCTTTGAAGCAAGACGATGCGTTGTTCCGTTGGATGCATTGAAGACTCCTTCTTTGGGCGATACTTCATCGGATCCTTCCGTCATTCTAAAACGAAAAATTCACTTAGAAATGCATAATCATTAATAAATTAACTGTTAAGACGACATTAGTCATGATATTCACTGTGTAATGAGATAACGAGCCCATGTCCTTGATGACATCATTTATTAATTGAAAATTCTACATGGCATCATTAAAAAAATTATCCGTTTTGTTGCATGTACTATTGATTATTACTATTGCTATGTAGGTACTGCATAATGCATATTTAACAGAACCATCGATTTTTTAAAAGTTTTTCTTCCAACTTGATAGCACACTTGTTATCGCAGACGAAATCGTCATGGTTGGGCTTTCAAAAATTTCGTTGGTTAGTTGGTATAAAAAGTTTGATTTAATTTGCCAGAAATTTACCTAATCTCCATTTTTGCTTGAAATGCAATGTGAAAAAAACCCATTGAAAATGAACAATATAATTGATTCGGGCAATCAACCTTGCGGAACTCCGGTTTAACCTATCTCGACGGTGATCGATACAGTACATGATATCTAAATAAGTATTTGTTAAAACGTGAAACTACCCAGATAACTTAAAATGGGAACTTTTGGCTAATATTTACGAAGCTGTAGTTATTCACTTTAATTGCGATAATTAGAGATTACAACATAATAAGTAAAATTTAATTATCCACTTCGACCGGAAGTCGTTTAATCAAACCACACACCTAGCACGTGTTAACCAATTGAAACCTTGAATATTCTTCCAATCATTTTTGGCAACCACAGAAAAACACGGGCCCTATCACAGATAAGGGTGGGAAGGGGGGTGGCAGTTTGATTTGACTCCACCACTTTTCACCTGCTTTAAAAAAATATATGCATAATAATGAAGTTACTAACCTTTTGTGGAGACAAATGTAAGTGTGAGAATCTTTTTTGCAGAGTGACAGGTTTGCTACAAATAAAACACCAACATTAGGTGCAAAAATTGATAAAATTTAAAAACTTACCTATATTGTCTTCTCCCACGTGACAATTTCGGAGCCACCACTATTGGCATTTTAAAAAACTCAATTTAATCCTGGAGAGCCAAGATTAAATTGAGGTATCTAAACTGCCCATAAGCTTAGTGTATTCAACTCGCAACCCCTCGATAGATAAACTACTGGGTGGTTTAAATTTGAATTTGAAAAGTCAAGTCGAAGAAAAACATATAATATAGGTACAACCGCGATCCTCTTACATTCATCTTCACAATAAGATTACCTATGTATTTCATAGTACACATATTTTTCTCGGTGTAAGGTTTGCACTAATCCAGTTTTGCAGTCATGCAGAGTAACATTGGAGTACCACATACATTGCCCTTAAATCAATGAAATCTTATTACTCATCGATTCGAACGTAGATAGCCAGTTCAATAATTAAACCATAATATTTTAACAAAATCTTCAATTTTCAATGTCTGCCGTTGGTTGACGTTGCACCAAGTACCAAACGTGTTTTTTTTTATTTATAACTAGCTGGAAAGCCGGTCTGCAGACGGACAGTGACGGTGGGTCTCATTTCTAGCCGTATAATATTAAACATTTAATTTCGTTTCCCGCTACTGGGTGATTCCCCGCTTTACTATATTTTCAAAGTAACGCAAAAAGTTGCTGCTAAACTGTCAACGGGCAATGAAATTTTTTAAAAAATAATTTAAAAAGAAATAAGTTTCTGAAATTCTAATTATCTTTAGGCGAACGTTTTAATTTCCCTCACTTTTGCTCAAATACAAAAAATTTTCCAGCATTATCTGACGAAATTATTGTTTGACTTTAAATTTTTAAATTATTATAAATTAAATTAATTATAAATTATTATATATAAATTAAAGGTAAACCGGGGGGTCTGGGGGGTGTGGAACACCCTCCAGTACATATCGCGGGATATGTTCATCCCCAAAACATCCGGTTTATATTTTTGACAGTTAATTTCCAAAGTAACGCAAAAGCTGCTGCTAAACTCTGAGCAGTAAGGCACTTGAATAAATGTTTTTTTAAGGTAAGGTTCAAATTTCGCTCACTTTTGCTTAAATATTTAAATTTTCCGGTTTTCCTGGCGAAATTTGTTTAACTATAAATTATCTATCTTGTCTATATTCTGCGAAATGTACTGGAGGGTGTTGCACACCCCCCCAGACCCCCCGGTTTACAATTTTGACTTTATATTTTTATAATTATGATAAATTAAATTAATTATTATAAATAAATTAAAAGTTAAGCGGGGGGTCTGGAGGGTGTGGAACACCCTCCAGTACATATCGCAGGATAGCTACTCATTTAGAATATTGGACAAATATTTTTAATCCTAATCTTAGTTTAATATATTTTTCGGTTGGTAAAAAAAACGACCAATCCGAGTGTTTTTTTTTTCACTAAAAAATGACACGTTGTAGCAGGAGCAGAGTGCTGGAATTTTATATATTAGGATAATTAATAATTAATAATTAATTATTTGAATTGAAAATATTGAGATAGAAATAAGAAATGAAGATTTGGAATATTAATAAATAATTTAGAAAAAACAAAAAAACAAAACAATTACATTATAAAATTATTCAAGGTAACATAGAATAAAATTTGATACCAGTACATATGGGTGAGTTATCACTTTTATTTAATACTAGCTGGAAAACCCGTCCGCGGACGGGCAGCTAGACGGTGGATCTCTCTTTTAGCGGTATAATATTAAACATTTAATTTCGTTTCCCGCTACTGAGTGATTCCCCGTTTATCTATATTTTCAAATTAACGCAAAAAGTTGCTGCTAAACTTTTTTTTTAAAACGTTTTAATTTCCCTCACTTTTGCTCAAAAACAATAAATTTTCAAGCATTTTCTGACGAAATTGATATAATTATTCTGTCTTCTGTAAGTATTCTATAAGAGTGAGAATTTTAGTATATGTACTGGAGGGTGTTCACCCCAGACCCCCCGGTTTACACTTTTGAAAGTTAACTTTCAAAGTAATGCAAATGTTGCTGCTAAGCTCTGAGCAAAAGCTCTTATAAATATTATTCCAAGCTTTAAAATTCTCTAGTCAAAGGTTTAAATTTCTCTCACTTTTGCTTAAAAATTCAAATTTCCCGGTTTTTCCTGGCGAAATCTGTAAAATTATCAATTCCTCATCTTCTCCAAGTATTCTAAAGGAGTGGAAATCTTGCGCTATGGTAAATATAAAGTCAAAATTATAAACCGGGGGTCTGGGGGGTGTGGAACACCCTCCAGTACATTATCGCAGATTTCCACTCTTTGAGAATACTCGGAGAAGATAGGGAAGTAATAATTTTACAAATGTTGCCAGAAAAACCGGGAAATTTAAATTGTTAAGCAGAGTGAGGGAAAATTTAAACCTTCTGCTAGAGAATATTGAAGCTTAAAAAAAACATTTATTTTAGCGCCTTACTGCTCAGAGAGTTAACTGTCAAAATTATAGTCAAAAGTGTTAACCGGGGGTTCTGGGGGTGAACACCCTCCAGTACATATAATAAAATTTCCACTGTTCTAGAATACCTTCAGAAAAATTTTGAAAATTTTTTGTTGGCAAAATTTTGAAAATTATAAATTCCCTATCTTCTCCAAGTAATCTAAAAGAGTTGAAATCTCGCGATATGTACTGGAGGGTGTTCCACACACCCCGGTTTACAATTTTGACTTTATATTTTTATAATTATTATAAATTAAATTAATTATTATAAATAAATTAAAAGTAAACAGGGGGTCTGGGGGGTGTGGAACCCCCTTCAGTACATATCGTAACAAGTCCACTCATTTAGAATATTGGACAAATATTTTTAGTCCTAATCTTAGTTGAATATATTTTTCGGTTGGTAAAAAAATCGTCCAATCCAAGTGTTTTCTGTTTACCAAAAAATGACACGCTGTAGCAGGAGCAGCAGCGTGCTGGGATTTTATATATTAGGATTTCTATTTTATATTTAAGTTTATGGTGAATAAAAATTAAAAATTAGCCAGGTTAAAAATCCAGACTCCACAATTAATAGTAGTATACTATAGATATCATTATAAAATTTAAAAATAAGCTGGCTAAATAAGTCAATATTGTATTTAACCCTTCAGTCGACGGGTGGAGGCTGTAAGGCTTCACTTATGAGGTATAATTTTAACCCGTTGACTGAAGGGTTAGATATATTTTAATTGTTTATTTAGCCAGTTAATTTTTAAATTTTGTTCTAACGTAATACATTGTACCTACTACATTATATCATACATATTATTATACATAGTCCAGTATAAATTACATGTTATACACTATTATTATATGAGATAATAGATATTGTGATCTAAAGGTTAGTGCTGATACATATTCTTTTTATATTGTAAAAATATATTTATATTTCTCAAAAATAATAATCATACTTCCATGTTATATTTAATGTTGGTTACAATATTTCCCGATTTTATTAACTGCTCGTTAACCCCATTTGACATTAAGTTAATTAAAAGTAATTTAAGCGATATTTAGAGGGCAATGTTTGTTTTATAAGACAAATTTAATTTTATGCTCTGACAGTTTGGCCATGTGTCATAATGTAAAATCAATGTTGAAATAGTTCGGTCTGGAAATTTGGCGCTAGATGTAATAAGGGTGGTACTTGGTTTTTATTGCATTTCAAACTAGAGATAGCTTGGTTTTTATTAAAACGTCCACAAATAGCGTCGCAGAAGTTTTTCAAACAATTCCAGTTGTAGTGACCATACAAGAAGTTCTATTGCCTTTCAAGGCAAATTGGATTCAAGTAATGATTCAACATTAATGGTGTACGAACGCGTTTCGTCTATTGAACTTGGAAAAAAAATTGCTCACGACTAAATCGGGTGCACATTCAGGAATGTAGATGCTTTATTTTATTTTTAGTTATCTAACCGTTGCGTTGGCCCACTGAAATTTTGTCCAATATTATTTTTATAACGAAAAATTGTAAAAAGAAACCAACAAAATGTATTTGCACCTTTGTGCGTACTTCCAAATTGATTCAGACATCAAAGATTGCGAATAAAAATATTAACTGGCGCTTAAAATGTAAATTTAGTAATAAACTCATTAGTAAGGTGAAGACGGTTATTTTTGAACCAATTAACCTAAAAATAATTTTAACATTCATAAAATTAGAAATCATTCATGTTAAAAATGTTAAAATATCAATAAAAACGCAATCAGTCTGATAAGACATGAATAAAATTGGAAAAACAGAACTTTTTAATCAATAATCATTTAAACAAATCAAAATTTGTTAACATTAAATGATATTCCATATTCGGGTACTGTCCTGCGCTTATTTATTATTTTTCTTCCGCTTCAACAGCATCTTGGCGACAGACGTTAACAGTTGATCGCGCTAACTACTAGGCCAATGACCGCTTATAGTCCATGTCCAGTAGTGTTCTTTTATCTGAATTCGAATAAATAAAACTACGAATTCAATGAATGAACCTGGGTAAGGATTGACATTGAAAATAAAAGTGTGGGAGGAATACAATAACTTTCAAGTAGATGATTCAAAATTCAAATATGTAAATTTTAAATTAACAACTGTAATTTGTAAAACAGAAGAAGAGGCACCAAACGAATATTACAACTCGAAAACAAGTTTAGAACAAAATAATAATCGTATTTTAAAAATATTGGGTTGAGGAAAACCGCCAAGATTAGATAAGCAATAATATTGATATTGCTGAATAGGAAACCGTAAAAATTTCGATATTATTCGTTCAAAGCTACAATATTTGAAAATTTCAAGGCGGGGGATTTTTCAATTAAAAATAAAATTTGCAAAAATATCTACGACATTCCAAAATCACTACTTGAAATATTTAAAAAAAATACACGCTAGGAAGTAAGAAGAACTAACCGGTTTGCATGATATACTACCTGATTCACCTCTTACATAATCAATATTATGGTATGCATGACATTTTATGGTTATTTTGATGTTTTTTTCTGCATCAAGGTTCATGCAAGTTTTATTTAAAATAATTACAAATACAAACTCACATCGAAAAGATTTCAGATTAACTTTTCATGCCTAGTCACTTTCGTTAAAAATAAAATTTTAGGTTGGTCATACTTAAGAATTATAGGTTATGTAAACGTCAACGTCAATGTTTACAACTACTATTAATTTTTAAATTACGACTTGCAAAGTACATATTTTTTTAAATAAGTTAGATACTAAAGTTTGTCAAATTTAGTAAAATAGTTTATTTATTACCTTCCGCCGTATGGAAAACTTTGACTTTCGGGTTAAAATTGAGACCGAAACAGCTGACCTTTACTGAAGAAAATAATTAATAATTTTTTGATATAATACTTAATCAAAATTTTTTATCATAAATGATGCGATAAAATATCGTAATTTTCGTATGCAAAATTAATCACTTAGCTGGTGCTAACCAAAAAAATTGCTCGTGATAATTTAAAAGACCTTCAAAAATTTAAATATTTTAGATTCGGACGCTTTTATCAGAGCATGAAAAGCGAACGTGTCCCACCTAAGTGCAATAACGAATATTCACATTATTATTTTATGTAATATAATGCTCGTACGTATATTTTTTTTGACTAGTGCTAGCTAGTAGAAGCGCCGATGGAACACAAAAATAGAGACATCTTAATGAGTCTATTGCCAAAAAAGCTGGCACTTGACCTAAATCATAAAAAATGGAATTGTAATTGGACTTTATTTAGAAGTCTTATCCGTAGCATTGTTTCTTCCAATGTAAAATTAGCCTGGAGATCAAAATATATGAGGGGGGGGGGACAAACTGATGAAGTGTATTATACATTTACATTCTAAATGACCGCAATGTAAACAATGTTTTCAAGTTTACATTTAAAATGCTTAAGATAATAGCGAAGATAAAGGTGTATATTATTTTTACCCAAATAAATAAATACTTAATTTAAAAAAATGGATTGATCATTCTAAAGGAATTTGGGAAATCCATATCAGTTTTTTAAAACTGCAAGCATAGAAATGTTTTTTTAAGTATTGTATAATCCCATAAAATTTTAAATAATTTTAATGGTAAACAAAAATATGACTAATAATTTTGATTGTAAGTTCACCTATTCGGGACACAAATTTCAAGCATATTTTTAGCAATAAATTACTGAAACAGGACGTCGATATATGCTTAATAAATATACGATAAGGAAATTTTGTTTTATTCATAGGTCTAAAACGGGCCCACACAAGTGATGTCGTAACGTTTTACGGTACAATTTGGCGAGTTTCATGGGATAGTTGTATTCATGTAGGATTGCCGTACTCAATGGTAATTTTCTGCTATAAAACATTTCCTTTGTTAGAAGGAAACTAAAATTAAAACCGAGTTGTATTTATAGAAATATAGCTTTTAATTATAAAATTACGAAAAGTACGTAAACTATTGTATAGTTGGCCCAGGCCCATAACCTGTTATTAGTTCGTCCGGCCGCCACAACTTGATACTCTGCGATTGAGATGGTCGTTCGCTGCAGCGGCGCAACAACGGGGCGTTACGGCTGTTCAGAAAACACGGGCCCACAAAATGAATGGGACCCCCCATACGTCCGTAAAAGCATTTATTAAATAAATAATAAAATTTAATATAAGTTCATTTGTATGTTTATTAAATTACGTACAATTTTAACTTCCATACTGTTCGATTATTATTCAGAAGCCCACTAAGGAAACCTTTAAAATTTGGTTTAACGACGCTTTCTGATGATAAGTGCAGCTTTATTGCAAGCCAGGTGTTAAATATTTAACTACGGAAATAAAGTTGGAAGTGTTGTGGAACCTTTATTTTTAGATTGTAAATGATATTCCTGTCGCCCCTCTGTAGGGGAGTTCCGGCACAAATACTCCTTACTATCAGCTCTTTTGTTTATACTGCATTCATATTCTTTTACCTCCATAGGCTCCTCGGCTTATGAAAACACCGCTCGAATTGCGTTCTCTCGATGTTTCTAGAAACACGGAACACGTGCCAGTCGGATAAAGAATTTTCAAGTATTTTCGATGATCCTTAGTATCAAACATTATCTATTTAAAATTTTTCGAGTAGGGTTTTCACGAAATTTTGACGTCGATTTGATAGTTTTAAAAACGTTGCCATGCAAAAAGCTATCATCTGATAGATCTAGATGTCTAATAGTGAATATACGAGGATTGACCAACTGAGCTATTGAAGCAATTGGATTTATGTCGTCTGATACTGCCATTCTTCTTCTTTTGGTACTTCTTCTTCTGTTTAACTTTTTAATTTCGTTTTATTTTAATTTTTGTAATACACATAATGTTGGAGTATTCAAACTGGACATTCTGGTCGAAAAGCCGCTAATAGTGTGCTTTTAGAATGTTTTCGCTGCAACAGTTGAACATAAAAAAAAAGTTAATGCGAAGCGGTAATGGCCGAAATCCGGCGAAATCACCCTATTCTTTTTTATTCACTTCCTGTTACGTCTTCTATTTCCCAACAAGATTTTTACCAGTAATTCTCCCGAATCCTGCTTCTTTAGATATTTTTTCCAACAATGCCTGCTTATTATTCAGCTACCCGGATAGGTTTTATAATTCTTTACGTACTGTGCGGGGTCACCAATTTGCTAATTGCAAATTCAGACGGGAAAACCAAAGTAGCTGCGATTATTAACCGCAACTCATCTAATAAATTGCCAACAAAACAGAAAATTCGGGACGGTGAACTGCATAGATAACTTGAAATAAAACTTACAAAGAATAATATGATATTTATGAATAAAAATTTGTAAATTGTAAGTTGTATGAATGAATAGGTTATGCAAGTCGATAAAAAACTGCACGGCTGCTTAAATAAATCGCCGAATAAAGAATCAAGTTACATCACCGCTATTTACATAAATACAAAATGATGCCTACAACTTTTATGATATAATTAAAAAATATTAATATTTTGGTGAAGAATTTGGGTTAATTGTTAAAAAAAGGTGAAAGTTATGTGGAATCCCATACCTGATTAATGTTTTTTCTTTGTAGTAATACAAAATTCACCAAAACACGTTAGAACTAACAAATTTTAGTGATGCATAGTAGCACAAAAAATCAATAATAAAAATCAACTTTTAATAAAATTAAAAAATATTTTTAGAGTCGAGAGGTGCACGAAAAAAGTAGGTAAAAGTTAACACCACCTGACGACCGCTTGTTACTTGACGGAATCTGGAATCAACTGGAGTCGCATTCAAAACAGACGGGTTTGGACGACTAGGAAATGCGGGGAGTAATTCCACTAATGTACGAGATTGAAGTCCACCGAATGTCGACCGGCTGCCGCCGACGATCCCTATGTCTGTGCGTATGCGTCAACACCACGCCCGTTATGTAATCAAAAACAACCTGTGGATGATCTTTTCATTGCCGAATTTATAATCGTAAAATTTAATAATGTAAAAGATTAATGCATACCTATAACTTGCGTTTATAAGTAACGCGAGATTCTCGAGGTCAAAGAAAAATATTTTTTTTGGGAATTAACAAATTAGTACAGATTGCTGATACCTGTAGATGTAGAGCGTACCTACAGGTGTAATTTACTATTGTTATTGTTTATTGTGAAGTTGATAACTTAAACTTTGATTGATATTGTTTGGTTCAGTGTATCATGTTTAAGAAAATTATTAAATTACTAAATGCAGTGAATCGATCAAAGTTATCACTTATCAGATATGTATATCAGTTATATACTAATATTATAATGTACAAATAGATACTACCTAACTCCAGGATCCAAAAGTATGAGGAATTGGCACAAACAAAAAAAATTAAATTTTTCTATTTCTAATATAATATTATTAATAAAAAATACAGTATACATAATACAGTACATATAACTATATAGTATATAGTTACCAGTGCCGTAACTAGAACTTTTGGCGCCTATGGCCAACTACGAAAAATGCGCCTTAAAGGCAAGGGTGGGGGCGGGGTTTATCCCCATCAATCATAGAGAGGTCCGGGGTTTCCCCGGAAATTTTTTTAGATTTGGTGCAAAATGGCGAATTTTGAGACATAGGGTAGGAGCGCCTAAGAGTACGCGTTCCCTAAAGGTAAGCGTTCACTTGTCCGCATCGACCTCACCGCCAGCAACGCCGTCATCGCATTTTCAGTTGCTTTGCATTATTTTAAATGAGCCAGCGTTCATTACATCTTATCGTCCTACACAGGCTCACCCTAACACGAAAATTCGTCCGATGCGGACGGTGACGACGGTGCGAATAAGTGAACGCCTACCTTAAGAGTACGCATAAGAAATTACCGTTGATACAATTGGTTCAGAAAAAATTCTTTAATGCCAGTTGAGAGCTGTTAGTAAGTGGATGAATTAGATTACATCGTTTTCATCTTGTCGATTATTACGCCGAAATTGTAGCAAATAAACAGATTTTCGAAGTATTTTTAGAACATTTTGAGCGTACGAACTAATTTTAAATTACTAAGTTTCTATTATTTGACGTTATCATTAAGCTATACAATCATATATAAATCTGACGCTGAAAGGTTTCTGATATTGATAATTTGTAATAAAATAGATAAATTCAACGTTGAACTAAAGAGTACGCATCATACTCCATTGCTACCTGCGTAGTACTCTTAGGATACATTTTTGTATTTTTATCAATTCTATTATTTCTTTCTGCTCTATGAATAATAAAACACAGTTGTTTTGCTTATTTTTTGATTTTCGTAATGTTTAGCATTTTTTTTTCGTTATACTTAAACGTTTAACCCCTTACCGCATACGAAGCTTCTTCTAATCATAATTTTGGTGTAACGGAACATATTTTAATTCATACAATAAGGGGTTAGCAGCTTCATAATCAATGCGTACTCTTAAGACCACCACTGCGTACCCTTAGACTCATATGGCTCCAAGAGTACGCATTTTCGATTTCTTACTTGAAGCTGCATATTTTTGTTTGTAATTATAAGAACAACTATTCCTTTATACCAATTATACTAGAGACATAACTCTTTGATTTGCTGCTAAAAAAAATTTATTTCGTTCATAATTGATATTTTTATAGCAAATCAAACGTTAAGTGCGTACTCTTAGGTGCTCCTACCCTACTCTCAGTTAAAATTTATTAAATTTAAGAAAACTGATTAAATAGTTTTACCAACAAGAAAATATAAATTAGGCGCCTAATTATATTAATACAATATTTCTGTGGTATTAAGACAGAAACCCATATCGTCGGTTTAGTTAGAATTCCTCGTAAGTCCAAATTACACAATTTTGCAGGGGAAGCATAAAACGTTTTAAATCAAACAGTAGTTAAAGGTAAAAGAAATTTTATAGAATAGGTCGATAGAGCTTATTTTTTTAAATATTTTAGCGCCAAAATGTCATTTTCGACATTTTATGGGTCGAGGGTTTCTAACTATATGTCGACGATATGTCATAAGCATGATTTTTCAGGAAGCACTTTTTAAAGTTTGCGAAGTCACTGAAATTCAGATTTTATATCAATAAGCAATAATAAGACAAAGTACGTCAAAGTGTTATCATCCATCCTATATAGATTATTGAAAAATTTCTACAGGTAGTAAAAATAATTTGATAAGTTTGACATATCATATCGCTTTTACTTTTCTTGACTTATGGGATTCTGCCTTAGTACCACAGATTTATAATTTGAATTTCGGCGCCTTTATTTAAACGGCATCTTTATTCAAATGGGCCCTCTAGCGCCTATATTAAGGAGTGGTTATGTCGATCTAGCTTTAATTC
This sequence comes from Cantharis nigra, assembly GCA_958510845.1. Classification (NCBI taxonomy): domain Eukaryota; kingdom Metazoa; phylum Arthropoda; class Insecta; order Coleoptera; family Cantharidae; genus Cantharis; species Cantharis nigra. Next base: position 41,338,794 of record OY294030.1, on the reverse strand, counting down.
ACGAACGCGAGGGGGCTTACAAGCTATGGTGAATAAATTAATTAATTAATTCGTTGGTAGGCAACAAGCTTCACAAATAGTCTGGTTGCATTAATGGGTAATTCAATAGCAAACTTACAGGAATCTACTTTTAAAACCTACGTTTAAGCTGAAATATAAGCTCCGCCTTTTAAAAATTATATCAATCGTAAGGGTGGGAATTTTGCACTTTACTTTAATATCTAATTCTTATTGTTTCCATTAAATATATTATAAGATCGTTTAAATTGTTTTATAATAAAATGGAAGAAACCTTATTCGAACTATAAACTATATCTATAAGCATAGGAAATTCGAAAAAACTTCAAAGATTAGTTTATGAGTTATAATAATTAGGAATTGGATTTACGTACTGATTATTTTTAATTTAAAATATGTATAAATGCATAATATAAATTCGGTATAATATTATAATTTCGCATCTGTTGTAAAAAAATTTGCAATCGTATAAAACCATGCACAGTGCATATCTGCGATTTAACCTTGCAAGATAACGAATGCAGAAAACTGAAGTATTCCAATTTGCTTTTGCAGTTATCCAACGATAATTTATTATAATATTATGTTGTATTGAAGATTACTATATTATTATGTTCAAAATGATGAATACACATATACAGTGGCCGTAAAAAGTATTCGTACACCCCTATCTTAACCATGTAAATAGTACATTTTGAAGCCATTCTTTCACACATAAAAGTCGCTTTTACAATAAAACTTTTTAGACATTTTTTGTTAAGAATTTCATTGTCTTCAATTTTGTATCTATACATTTTACTATTTTGTCGCCCCGTTTCCGACTGACAACAGCTTAAACAAGACTCTGTAAAATACAAAAAATATTGTCACCTGTATCTCAAAAACGGTGCAACGAAATAGAAAAATGTATAAGTAATTTTTGTTGCAAATTTTATTCCCTACATTTTTGTTTATATACATTTTTCTATTTTGTCACACCGTTTCCGAGATACAGATGATAATATTTTTTGTATTTTACGGAGTCTTGTTTAAGCTGTTGTCAGTCGGAAACGGGGCGACAAAATAGAAAAATGTATAGATACAAAATTGAAGACAATAAAATTCTTAACAAAAAATGTCTAAAAAGTTTTGTTGTAAAAGCGACTTTTATGTGTGAAAGAATGGCTTCAAAATGTACAATTTACATGGTTAAGATAGGGGTGTACGAATACTTTTTACGGCCACTGTATTTGATTTACAACACTATTATTATAATTTATGTTATAATAATCTTATAATACATATAGTATTTGAAAAAGTAAAAATTTAAATTTTAAGCTATGGTCTGTTTAAAGCCAAAAACAATACGATAGCATTGACGAGGTCACATTAGACCAGCGTTGTAAAAAATGCGATTAGGATTAAGCAATACGCAACACTGTACAATGTATACATAATCAAGATATACAGTGTTGACGTGTATTGTTTTTGGTTTAGGAAGACCGTACGACCATACCATAATAGTAATTAAAATAATTATACATTACACAGTGACGGCGCCAGAGGGGGGAACAGGGTGGACACATGCCCAATCCCTATTGACTGGAGTGCCCACCCAAATTTTTTAGAATACCTATACGTTTTATATTTTCGCCTCAACCACGCTCAGATCAAATATTTTAATTTTACTATTTTTAAAAAATTCGGAATTGTTAATTAAAACATGTAAAAAAATCGGATGTGGCCATGCCCATAACTTTATCATACTTATTATTATGGTGCAAAATACAGTAGAACCCCTCTATAACGAGTCCGGTTATAACGAAGAATCGGCTATAACGAGTAAAAATTTAGTCCTTTGACTTTTGTTTACATGTTAAACTGACTGTTTATAGCAAAAATCTTGTTATAGAGAAGTTTTACTGTATAATAAAAAAATAAAATTTGAAAATTAAGAAAAAAGTTTTTTTTACATTTGAAAAAAGAATAATTACAAAAATTGGATATTTACACGATTATTGATTAATACTTTTTTAATATTATTATTATAGAGAAGAATTTAATAAAAATCTAAAATTTGAGAAAAAGAAAAATATAATTTTTTTAATTTGCCAAATATTTTTTTTGCGTTTCCGTGTACCGATTTTAACCAAAATCTAATCAGTTCTAAGTCCCAATATATCAGTAATACTAAATACGAAATTTTGTTAAAAAATTCCTATTACGTTTTGAAGTAGAGGTTGAGGTAAATTTGACCACATACACACACACATACAGATTACAGACATTTTTTGGAAATGATGATTTTCCGCTTCTAGAACCCCAATATGCCTAAATTCATCAAAATCAATCTCAAATTTCTTTTTCTGCACGATAACAATACTTTTTCATATTTTGTATGATAAAGTAAAAAAAAAAATTTTTAACGGCCGCCATTTCGTGAAAAAAAAATTGTTTTACTTTTCCACGGTTCATGCTATAACGGCATCGATAAAGAACATTCACACCAAATTTCAAATAAATCGGTACATTAGAACATCCTTTTTTTTGGACCTCCCACTTTGCCAGCTCATAACTTTGTGAATTTTGAGGGTTTTCTCGGTTAATTTTTATGCAATCTTAAAATATCCATAAATAAATGATAAAAAAATTGATAGTAAAAATATTTTTTGTTTCGTTTGTACAAAGCTTCAAAAACCGCCCGAAATTCATGCCTCTAAACTAGAATACCTACCCCTTTAAGCAGCCGTGGGGTCTAATCTGTCGGATTAAACATTTGTGGCCCCCTAGGTAGTTAAATTTTCGGGGTCCTCTAGAAAATTATTACTTGCGTAATTAGTTTTTAATTTTACTACTCAATAATTAAAATAAACAGTCTCAATAAAATATTTGAAAAAAAAATTTTTTTTTTGACAAAAAAAATCAACTTTAATTGTTTATAACTTTTTTGTTGTTAATCAATCGCTAAAATCGTATGTACTTCACTAGATAATCTAATGAAAAAGCTACAGTTAAAATTTCAAGTCAATCGGATGTAAACTTTTTCAGTTCTACTGCTCACCGATTGATTTTGATAGTGATTTTGCAGCATAAAAGTTGTTCGGTTAAAATTGATTTAAACGAATTTTGAGTTTAGATCAGTACTTGGGCGTTGTAGATTTTGATTTTATGATAGTTTTAGCATGATTTAAGCCAATACAAAAAAATTGGAAAAAAAAATAAAAATTTGGTGGACATTACCCCTTAATTATTTTTATTTAGGACTAGTAAGATAAAAAAAATTACATGATATTTGCCGAGACCCATTTCACCCCCATGTGAGAGTGGGTGAGATTCGGCTTGACCCCCCCCCCCCCCTAATATTTTTATATTTACTACTATGTACTTTAAAACACAGATTCTTGATAAACTTTAAAATGAAAATTTATAATTAAAATAAATATATTTTTCCGTTTTCACGAGGCTCCTAAAATTAACGAGGCCCCTAGGCAGCCGCCTTTTCTGCCTTAATATCTGTAATAGTGTAATCCGGCACTGGGTCTAATCATGTCTAATGCTGTACGTGTAACCATGTTTAACCATTTTCGAAAGAGAAAGAAGCTGATTGTTCAGAAGTGTATTGAAGGGTTTTACTCTTTTGTTAGTACAATAATTCAATACTGAAGAAAATAAAAATTTGAATATTTTTATAATAATATTATATTATTTATTTTGATTATAGAAAATTACATTCATTTATTACCTACACTTATATTGTATGCTATTTTAATCGAATTAAAATTATGCGAATTTATATTATTTAATAAAATATTTTTGTATTCATCTAAAAAGTAAACATAGGTATTAAAACATTGGTGGTAGATTTGAAACGAAACGCAAATCCCCACTACAAAATATTTTTGTGTTGATAAGATAAGATAAGACGGGAGAACATTTAAAATATTTCTAGCATTGTAACTCAAAATATATATGAGTTACAAATTATCATTTCGATTTATTTGGGCGACTGTATAAAACAGGCAACTGTAAATTTGCTTTAAATTGAACACAACACGTACCCATCTTTGTGATAATGACTGAACTATAATGATTCATTTCATCTCAAATTATTCCCGCCTGATTTTAATTGAACAATTATATGCAATTTCATTTATAATGTGTTATAGATGAAATAAATTTTCAAAAAATGTCTTTATGAATTCTTTTAGACGTGTACATTATTTATATAAGTAAAATGTTATTAATTGATAATTACAAATATGGTATTTAAACACAATGAATTCTAAATTACACAGATTGCAAAAAAAAAATATTTTACGACAGTCCTTAATTTATCGTTAATATAATTTCAAAATTTGAAGAAAATCCATTCAGCCGTTTTTTAATGCAAGGTGCTTTACTATTTTTTTTTGCACCTGGCCAATTTTTTTTTTTTTAAATTGATAATTCTTTGTTAGTAATTATTTAATCTATTTTAATTTTTGTTAAAAAAATTGCAAATGGGGTATTTAAACACAATTAATTCTAAATTAGACAAATTGCAAAAAAAAATTATTTTACAACAGTCCTTAATTTATCGTTAATATAATTTCAAAATTTGAAGAAAATCTATTCAGCCGTTTTTGAATGCAAGCTGGTTATACAAGAGCGCATCGCAATATCCTAGCCTTAACCCTTTCAGACCCGACTTTTTTTGGCTGATGGAAAACATTATTTTTTTTTAAATTTCGTATTACTGTGCTATAAAAAGTGTTTTTGGGGAGTTTCATAATTTTTTGATTTCTAAATAAGAAAATACAGCTAAGTAAACTTTAGTTGACCTAATATATAAACCATTATAAAACGAATGATAACAGATTTAAACAGGTGCCTATTATTCGTAGACCAAGTTTAGTATGATAACAACTAGCAAAAAAATTTATATTGATTTATATTGATATTTGGCTGAGTTATTCTTAACTAAAGTTATACTTAAGTATAAGCTATTTGACAGGGGAATGATTTTATACAATTTTTATTTTAATTAATTTATTATCATAGTTTATGTTACTCATAGAACATTTTTTATATTTTTATTGAATTCCTTGTGGTTCTTTCATTAAGAAATGATTGCTATCTAACATATAAGTTTGTCACCAACTTCAAAATAAATTAATAAACGTAGATACACTATAGTGTACCCTGGGTCTGAAAGAGTTAAATACAATATTTTTAATTTGAATTTTGTAATTTCGGCGCCTTCATCCAAACGGTGCCTATGGCCTGGGCCATATTGGCCATACTCTAGTTACGGCACTGATAGTTACATATAATATAATGAGCATATATTAACATACCATACTAGCATACTACCATAATACACTTTTGTATTTATGTATAATACTAGGTATATATTAATAATATATTGAACTTGATATTTTTGACTGAAAGAACTTAATTTAATATCACAAAAAACTTTCTTGTAATTGAGAATATCGAAGCCACAATATAACATGTCATCTTTGGTATCCATTAGAGTGGCAGAAACTTTGTTGTTAATCGTAATTGATGTATAACATTGTTTTTGTGCCCTCGATGGATGCAATATATAATTCATATATGGCTTCGTTGATATTCAATCAACAAGAGTAATCTCTCTGTAATGATCAATAACTGGAAATTTATTTTTGAAAAAAATTGCCGATATAATTACACGATAACTCTACAATACAATAATGCACTTTTACTTATTACTTGAAAAAAACACTTTCATTGCCACTTAGTGGCTTTATAAAGAGGGTCCAAAATGAAAACAAAAACAACGGAAAACAAAAACTACGAAAAACAAAAACATTGAAAATAAATCAGATACTTGTGAAAATCTAAATTTTAAATTTCTGAAGAATTTTATTCTTAAATTTTTTTTTGTTTCTTGTATATGTAACGGTCAATGATGACAATTCGGCCATTAACGCCAATGGGCGGCCATTAACGCCCAGCTTAGTGGGCGAGTAATAGAGTTTTTTCTAGAAAGATTTTTAGAGAGCTGCTGGCGCTCCGGGCCGTTTTGGCTGGCACAACCACGGCAAATCACGGATTCATCCTAAAATAAGTTTGAATTTTTCTAAATTAAATAAAAATCCCTGTACACTTATGAGGCCTTGAAAGGGCCTTGAAATAGAGTTGCTGTCATTTATACGGAAAAACGCGTGCACGACAAATAATTGTCCCAGGTTGAAGTGCATCGCCATTTTGGTGTTCCTTATAGTGCTTGTTCTATAATATCATCATTGTCCAATCCATTTTGGCCATTAACTTCATTGACCGGCCAAAGACGTAAGTATTAAAATCAGATGAAAATATTTACATCATTGCCGACCGTTAATGGGCGTTGACGTCAATGGGCGGTCAATGACGTTAATAGCCATCATAAATGAGCATTGACGTCATTGTCCGGCCATTGACGTCAATACCCAATTTATGTCATTGATCGTAACATATGTATATAATCATCTTTTTGTTGTTATGTTTCGGAAAAAATCTGAAATAAATTTTTGCAATTTGTTTAATTGCTGAGTGCGCCCCTGCCTAGAGTCTGACTGGGGAGGGATTGGAGTTTGCGTGTTGAAAACGCCAGAACGCGATTTCTGGGATTTTGGTGTGAACTTTTGTAAGCGTGTGAGTGATTTGTGTCAAATTTTGGAGTAAGTTTTTGGAGTAATTAAATTTATTTCCTTATTTGGGTTCAACAATTAGCGTTTGCTGTTCATTCTTAATTGTGTTTCACCGAAGGATAATAATTGAGATGAGTAGCGGTGACTTTTTGGTGTTCGGTTGCAACTGCCGCTTGGCAGCATACTTCTTGCAGATATTTTTTTTGGTTTTATTGTAAACTTTTTTTCGGAACTTACGTCCCACGCTTTCCGCACGTTATGAGCTAGATAACATCTTGGGCTTCTACAGTAAAATAAAGCTGGTTGATCGTTTCCTAGCGTGTAGAAAAAAATTGTTTGTTTTCCAGACTGGCTTATGGTTGGTGCCATCAGTTATCAGCTATCACCTTGGGTGGATTTATGTGCTGCACTGATGGGCACAATTTGTATGCGGGGTCTGAGATTGGGAATTCGGTTGGTCCTCGAGGGGGTGAAGGAAATTTTCGTTGCAAGTTTATTTTCCAAAGAGCGACCGAAACGTATTTATGCAAATTCCTGCTTATTATTTTAGAGAAAAATTGAAAGACAAAAATAATGCAACAACATAAATTACGAATGATTCGTATTAGCTGCACGGGTAGTAGTTCAATACCCACTTTGTACTGAAGCTCTAGGCTTATTGTACCCCGTTTTCCATTAAGGTGTTAAGGAAAGTTATTAGTATTTCGATCCACAGTTTGATGTTCACCAGAGGGCTGAGCTAAGAAATTCTGCCGAGTCCGGGATTTGAACCCAGAATTTCCGCTCATAACTCAACTAGCGATCACACCAAGCCACCACTGTGGTCTTAATTACGAATGATAAGATATCATCCATCTTTTACCTAAAGAGTCAAAAAATGCTTTTGAAATTGTTAAAATTTTCATTTATCGGACTGGCCATGTAATAAATTCAATTTAATTTCTATTTTCATTAATAATTTCCTTGAAAACTTACATGGCCAGTGTGATAAATGAAACTTTTAACAATTTCATGCAAAACCATTTTTTTAAGTAAAAGCTAGATAAAATCTAATGCTCTTATCATTCGTAGTTTATATTTCTGTATTATTTTTTTTGTCTTACATTTTTTATTTTCTAAAATTAATTAAGGAAGCAGGAATTTGCATAAATAAGTTTAAACATGTAAATTTTCTGTTCGGTTAACTTATTCATCACCCTGTATAAAGTATGCAGTTAGCAGTATGGCGTAAAACCTACATCAACCTAGTGGGAAGCGGGTCACCGCGGTTAAAATTAAAATAAAAGTTAAATAGTTTAAACCAAAATAAAAAAGATCTAAAACATAGATCTATGAGCTGTGGAGATAGAGAAGTCAACGGGAAATCACCCATTTTTTATTTTTAGAAAAAGGAGAAAGTCGTATCGAGCCAAATCAGGCGAATGCGAAGGCTGCTGCAATATGATAGTTCCGGTTTTGGATGTTTTCGCAGTTCAGTTTTTGTTGAAAATTCAACAATTTGGAAATGAGTTTGGACTCGTTTCAAGTTCAAATTGACCTTATAGAGATACCAATTTTTTCTGCTACCTCAGTGATTCAGCGATTTGCAAGAACCATTTCTTTTCCCACGTTTTCATTGGTAATTGAAGTGCTTGGTTGGCCACATTTGGCATTATCTTCTATGTCGTCAAGGTCCTTTTAAGAACGTTGTACCACTTATAAACTTTTGATTTCGACATAGTCTTTGCGCCAAAAGTCTTAACCAACATTTCCAACACTTCACAACACCTAAATTCATTTTTAACACAGAATTTTGCAAATTCTTTGATTGGTCATTTTCAAAACAGTAAAATAATCTAAAAAAAACGTGACTTCAATTCATTTTGAACATACTTCGTATACCTAATATGAAAATATCTAAATATTTAATAAGCAAGCCGTATTTTCCAAATAATATCTGCATCCAAAGTTAATTGCATCTATTTAAATTAAAACAAAACAAGAAAAAATCACTTTTAACTACTTTCGATGTACATTTGTTTTTAGTGTTTTTGTTTCTCGGTGTACAGTATTTGTTTTTCCGTGCTTTTGTTTTAGGTGTTTTTGACTTTCAGTGTTTTTGTTTTCGGTGTTTTGACGTGGAATTGTGTGATGACTGATATTAAACAACGAAGTTGCTCTATACATAGTTTATAGATAATCGAGTCTAGTTTCACTTATCTGTAGACCACTTTTGTGTCAAATAAACAGAAAAAAAAATCCACATTGAAAACTATGTACTTTTTTTTGGCCAAAAATCGATAAAGAGCTGAATCTAGAAGAATAATATTTTTATACTTCAACATAAAATTCTATTTATTTTAATTTTGATAAGATCTATTTTAGGTATAGTGAAGTGGGGTAATTGGGGACGATTTATGGAAGTTCGTAATGAATATCAATTTTTGTCATGTCAAATGAATTGCTAGACTATCACTAGAAGTGGGACACACAGCGAAGTTCAAAAATTTTAAAATTTAAAATTTAGTGGGAGGGTACCACGTTCCTTTTAAAATATGACTAGAAAGCTTACATAAAACACTAATTGCGAATGGAATTTCAAGTAACTATGTTCTTGAAAGATTTCCAGGTTTAAAGCATGAAACGGGAAATGGCAAGATATGTGTCAATATATTTTCGACGGGAAGAGTTGTGTATTTATGCACATCGGAATGATGAAAACGACGATAACTAATGGTTTTGAAATATTCAAGTTTTCACATTAAAAAATATATCAATAATATTTAGAATCCTGTAACCTTTCTTGAAAGAGAAAGAATCCAATGGTCCAGGAGTGGACTGAAAATCTGATGATAATGGAAAAATATTAAGTTAATTTAATTTCTAATATTCTAATACATGTTGATCTATACCCTTGATTACAATCGTCCATTTGATATTCTTGAGTCAGGCGCGGATACAGCATTTTGTCCAGGAATAAGAAGGGGGCAATTTTGTGTGATTTTACTTATCTTCTAAAAAATTCAGTAATATTTGCTTTCAAAATTTTGAAATTGGTAAAAATAAAGTGCTTCGATCGTGAGTCGGGAGAAAGTCTGTAAAAAATTTTTACAATTTGTTTAATTGCTTAATGCGCCCCTGCTTGAAGGTCTGACTGGGGAGGGGGGTTGGAGTGTGCGTTTTGGAAAACGCAATGGACAGTTTCCAGAGAATTTAATGTGAACTTCGAGGTGTGTGACGTGTTTTTCGTGCTCGTCAAATTTGAGTAAGTTCTTTTGCTTTTGTTTCGAAACTTGTGGGGGGAGACATCTAATTTTGACGATGTTCGATCTGTGTTTTGAGCTGACGACGAATCTCGTATTGCTTCCGAATTGCTAAATATTGCTTTTAAATAATTTACAATGGTGAATTATTTTGTAGGGAACGGAACAAATTGCGAGTTGCTATCGATTGATAGGTTTATCTTCGCTCGCAAATTTTTCCAACGTTAAATATTATTAACAACGTTTAATATTTAATTTTATAATTAAATTTATTTAATTAGTTTGGTTCGACCATTATCGTATAGTTGCTCGATCTTAGTTATGTTTCTCCTAAGGATAATAATTGGGACGAGTAGCTGCGACTTTTTGGTGTTCGGTTGCAACTGCCGCTTGGCAGCATACTTCTTTCAGAGATTATTTTTTGGTTTTTTTGTAACTTTTTTTTCGAAACTTACGTCTCTCGCTTTCCGCGCCTTATCAGCTAGACAACATCTTGGGTTTCTACAGTAAAATAAAGCTGGTTGATCGTTTCCCAGCGTGTAGAGGAAAATTCTGGAGGCCCCATGAAGGGAAGAGGAATTGTTTGGTTTCCGGCCTGGCTTATGGTTGGTGCTGTCAGTTATCAGCTATCACCTTGGGTGGAGTTTTTGTGCTGAACTGACGGGCACATTTCGTATGATGGTTGGAGATTGGGAATTCGGTTGAAGTTTTCGTTACAAGTCAATTGACCCATTGCCCCTTGTATCCGCGCCTATCTTGAGTATAGAGTATTATCTTAATATTTTACTCGGTAGGTTCAAATGTAAAAATTAATTGCCTTTCCAATTTATTTTAATTAATTAACTAAAGCAAGTTTTTATCTTTTACAACTACTGCTGTGTGTGATTGCGCGAACACCACAAATTTAACCTATCTTTCCCCCAATTAATTAAAACTACAAATTAGTAAAACCATTGTAGATAATAATAAATAATAATTAAATAATATAAATAAATAAAATTGATAATAAAATAATTTATTGTTTTTACTAAAATTTAATTAAAATTTCAAGTAGGTTGGTATTTTTTAAAGTGTAAATTCTAATGTATACAATCATACAATATAGGTGGATTTAAATACTTCTAAAGAATTATGTCCAAAATTTATTTTAATCAAAAATTCAAAAAGAAATTCAAAAAACTTAATAAGGAAAATCATAAACACAGTGTTTATCGCTCATTCCTTAATTATGCAAGAGTTATATTAATTAATATTATTAATTTGTGTTTTTTAAACCAAAAATTATTTTTACATTAAATTGTTATCAGCAAATAGATCAAATTAGTATAAAAAGATATAATTTTTGTATTTCATTAAATTGAATTTTCTTTCCCTAGAAATATCCAACACACTGAGCATACTGGTATGCCGGTTGCCTAATAACAAATCATTAAAATCTTACAAATTTTTTTGAAAAATTTGTTTTACATTATACAAATGCAACGATGTAACAGTAAATTCTCGTTTTTTTTCGTAATTTTTTCAAGAGGTTTTTTTGGATTGCCCTGGATTTTCTAAAATTTCCCTGGATTTCCTTCCATTTCCTAAGATTTTCTTGAACTGCTTCAAGATTTCCTTCCGAAAAAGTTAAAACAATAAAGTAAATCCAAAAAACAAAGATTGTCTGCAATATTCCTAAGATATCTCAGTTTTCCTAAAATTTCCTTGGATTTCTTAAAATTTCCTAAACTCTCAGTTTTCCTATTTCATCAGATTTCCTCGGATTTTCTAAGGTTGCTTAAGATTTCTTTATTGATTTCCTAAGTTTTCCTTTCACTTGTGTACACCAAATTTCGCCAGCGGTTTCTCCCTCGATTGCAACAAATGTTTTGTAATTCAAGTTTTGTATCGGGACAAAGTCTCTTTCTTTTTTCAAGAAAAGTTCCAGTATTTATACCCCAGGGTTATTTAAACTCGATTGGAGAATGCCTGTAAGCCTTTTTTTAATATATGATGGTAGCAATCTTTAACCCAGGGCGACCGACAGCTTTACGTGCTCTCCGAACCACGGAGACAGCTATATAAAAGTTTCAGACTCTACCTGGATTCAAACCGTGTATCTAGGAGTTAGCACTATAGATAGTTTTAGCACCCTGTTCCCTACCCACGACAAGATCACGTGGGGAAACACGGACCCCGGATGTGCTTTCAAACCATTTACGGAGGAAGAGCTAGCAGAGGCTAAGCATAAAATGTCCATCGGAAAGGCCCCTGAACCCGATAGTGTGCCAATGGAAGTTGTCAAAATCTTGGCAGATTTGGCAGACTTGGCAGCCTAGAACTATATTAGGAGTGATAAACGCCTATGCGGCCCATGCCGGGTTTCCTAAGATCTGAAAACGTGCTATGCTGGTGCTGATAAGGAAGGGTGATAACTGATAAATCATTAGAAGACCCCAGCTCGTACCGACCAACATGTCTCCTGGATAGCATGGGGAAGGTACGAGCGACTGTTGCAAAAATTGTTCACAGAAGAAGTGGAAATACGGGTTCAGGAAAGGCAAATCCACCATAGACGCAGTTAAAAAAATCTAATAAGGTCAGAACGTGAAAACTGGTGGATCTGATTACTTTTGATATGCCGAATGCGTTTAACTCGGTGAATTGGGACACATAGTGGAAGCGCTGGAAGATAAAGGGGTGAACTCCAGTCTGGTAGCAATTGTGAAGAGCTACCTCTGTCGGAGAGGGAACTAATAATCTCAGAAGAAATGTACACCGGCCGTGCGAATATGACAAGCGGCGTTCCGCAAGAATCGGTGTTGGGCCCCCTGCTATGGAACCTATTATACTATATGACGGAATACTGAGAATGATATTGCCGACGTGGGCAGAACTCATTGGTTTCGCAGACGATATTTCCATGCTGGTGTCTGCCAAAATTGCAGAAAAACTGATCAGGATAGTAAATGCCATGATCTTAGAATGGACACGAAAAAAAAGACTAGAAATGGTACCACACAAAACGGAGGCTGTGCTGATTGTTGGCAGGCGGAAGATTCCGAACATCACATTCAAAATAGGTACGTACACAATCCAGCCCAAGAAAAGTGTAAAAGTTCTTGGAATTACACTGGACCCAAACTGAGCTTTGCGACGCACTTTGCAGCGGTCGCAGACAAAGCGGATAGATGCTGCACGGCACTACAAAGACTCGTGCCCAACATGGGGGGCCCCAAAGCCACAAAAAAAAGATAATAGCGACCGTTATGCAATCAATAATTCCATACGGAGCGCCGCGCCGGTCTGGGTACAAGCAGTACCGCAACTGGATAGCAAGAATACAAAGGAAAACTGCGCTGCGTATACAGAACGGTGTCGGATAGTGTGATACTCGTCATCTCAGGCCTGCCCCCAATAGACCTTATAGCCGAAGAAAGAGCCGAAAATTACACCAAGAATGCAGAAGAACGAAAAAGAAACAGATGCAGACTAGTAAAGGCCTGGCAACTGAGATGGGACATAGCAGAGACTGGCTCATGGACCAGAAGGCTCATATCATCAATCGAGCAATGGGTGACCAGGAGCCACGGAGAGATGAACTTCCACTTGACGCAGATAATTACTGGTCATAGATGCTTCAATGTGTATCTGTACAAGATTGGCAAGGCAAACAACAAAACATGCTACTTCTGCGAGGAAGAGGACGACGCAGCGCACGCCGTGTTTAGCTGCAGCAAATGGAAAACAGAAAGAGAAGAAACCGAGCAAACAATAGGAAGAAGATTATCAGCTGACAACCTTGTTGCTTCCATGCTCGAAAGTGTGGAAATGTGGGAAGTCATAACTTACCAAGATAATGACCGTTCCCATTTAATTGAGACGGGGTGCTGGAGCGTAATCCATACCACTTAGATCCCCAGGTTTTTAAAATCGATGGTTTCACTCTTCTGAAACCTTTCATTCCTTCAGCAGAAATAGATCTTGTGACAGTATGCAACAAAGAGTTTAGTAACAAATGGTTAAATGGGATACCACTCTTAAAGTGTAAGAAAAATTCATACCTAATGAAGATTCTACAACGATTCGTCCACGGACGATTCATCCCGGACGATTGATTCATCCAGCGGAAGTTGCATCCAAGGGACTGTTTATCCTGAAAAGATTCATCCACTGGATCCATCTATCATCCAAATGTATAAGAAAAAAATGGCCAAAAAGTGGCCATAATTAAAATTGTTATTTTTTAATAAATAGTTAATAATGATTCACAATAATAATAATAATTATGATATATAATAAACTATTATTAATAGATTATCATAAAATATATTGCAATGACCTGCCTGGGCCTGGGCAAGCCAGTTTCACAAAGGCATACTTATAATATTTTAAAAATAAATCCAAACCCTTCTTCACAAGCCCGCCACTGGTACCGAACTCCTTAGATCCAGCCCTGCCTCAAGAGATAGCAATTAATTTATATCTAATTATTATGTTAACTAGTTAATTGGTATGAAAGTTATAAGTTGTGTTTATCTATTTTTCTTTTGCCAGGTTTTTCATAATATAAATTTATAGTTTCTAAGCTAACTGGAGTAATCGCAAGAAAAAACCAGCTAGCTTGAATTTCGAAAACTCAAACTTGAAAGTAATTTTTTAAGAACGCCATTACGTTATGATAAGTAATGTACTACAAATAAAAAAAGGAAAAACAGTTTTACCTTTTTTTTATCAGTGTATGATTATAAAACTTTTTGTTACAAAAGTTATTTAAACTATACGTCAATTAAATTTTAACTAGCTATACCTAAGTACCTTAATTACTTGTAATATTTAAAATTTATCGAAATATTTTATATATTATTCATTTTTTTACAACAAACAACTTTTCAAAACCTTTAATTTAACTTAACTATTGTTTGTGTGAGTGTATAAGTCTTTAAGGATGAAAAACGAGTAAGTAAAAATAAAATAGTAGGGTGTCCGTTGGGTTCCCTGTCCGTTATATTTTGAATTTTTCCTGATTTTGTGTTTTTTTTCTGATGAAATAAAATCAGGACTGCGGAGAAGTTCATCATCGGAATTGTATAGTCGAACGGGATCCACTCTGAATTGTAAAAATTTTATAATAATTTTTCCATAAATCCATTTGAAAACAGAAAAAGCATAGCAATATATGGTATTTGTATTACTAGTATCCCTAAATTGTACTGCTGTAATCCTGAGAAAAAATTTTTTTTCTTCGATGAAATAGTTACCTTAAGACCACTAATTTCAGAGATAATCAGTAGAAAAAAGTATATGTACTTTTCAAAATTTTAAAATCGCTCTACAGAAAAATAGGTAAAAATGAGTTACGGTTTTGTTCCTTGGGGGGGGGGGGTCAATCTGTAGTCAACCGGTTTCATGTACTCAAGTACACATCATCAGGACTAGGCTAAGAAAATAATTAAAAATATAGTATAAATATAAAAAAAATAATTACAAAAACATTTAAAAAAAAATTAACACTTTAAATTTGCCAAATATCTTTAACATTTAATTTAAGATTGTTTTTCTGTAGTCTGGCTCTGATGGTGAAACCGGTTGGCTACAAATAACAATTATACCACTTCTGCAGAAGAGCATTTTTAAAAACTTTATTAAGCTATTTATTTACTAGTCCAGTGCTTCTCAAAAGTTTTGGTCTGAAACCTCTTTAGTATTAAAAAAATTTTTAGAACCCCCCCCCCCTTCCAAAGAATGGTTGTAGGTATACAAATATCACTGAGTAGGGGCGTTTAATTGATCCTATTGATGATAATTAATAAAATTCAAAAATTAATTTTCATCAATTTGACCTCGCGCCCCCCAAATATTTTTGAGTCGTAACTTCCACTTTGAGAATCACTGTACTAGTCAGTAAATTAATTTTTATAATTATTATTTTTTAATAATTATAACTTAACAAGTTCAACATAAATATTTTTTTACTATTTATAGTTTTAATACAAGTTTACATTTTTTAGTTGTACACGAAGAGAGTCGTAATATCGATAATATCTGTCTCTCTCAGATTCCTTCGCTTTACGACAAAACAAACACTTACCCCTAAGTAAACAGCTTTTTTCGAGCTGTTTTGAATTTTTGTCTAATTGATCTGTTATGACGTCGAGCGAACGTGTTAAATCCGATTCGTTTTTCTATTTTGATTATTTTTAATTTGTTAGAATTGAGGGGGCTCGGTCCAGCTCACTCCGAGGAGCTTCGGATGCTTTAGCACTCAGCACCCCTAGCCAGTCCGCGCCTGATAGTGACCACTTCTCTTTCTTCATAATGGTTTACTAGGCAGATACCTCGGTGGTTTGCCATTGGCTGCCCAGGGAAGACGGTCAGAATAAAGTTTTAATTCCACCTCGAATCGAGCAGGCTTGATTAGATGATTTTGGCTTAGCAGTCGACGTATTGTTATGCTGGAAGATTCATACTGCAAAATGTCAAAATTGGCATTTGAATAATATTATACCGGGTGCTGAATGAGTTAGCCGAACATAGGAAATTAACATGTAAAAACGTATTTATGCAAATTCCTGCTTACCTAATTATTTTAGAGAAAAAATGAAAGATACAAAAATAATGCAGAAATATAAACTACGAATGATAAAACCATTAAATTTCATCTAGATTTTAGTTAAAAAGTGAAAATATGTTACCGAAATTGTTAAAAATCTCATGTAATAAATTCAATTTAAATTCTATTTTCAAAAATAATTACCATGGAAACTTGCATGGCCAGTCTGATAAATGAAACTTTTAACAATTTCAAAAGCATATTTAGACTTTTTAAGTAAAAGTTACATGAAATCTAATGCTGTTATCATTCGTAGTTTATATTTCTACATTATTTTTGTGTCATTTATTTTTTCTCTAAAATAATTAGGGAAGCAGGAATTTGCATAAATAAGTTTTTACATGTTAATTTCCTATGTTCGGCTAAGTCAATCAGCACCCGGTATAATAAGCCCACAAATTGAAATGGAACTTTAGATTCCTGCAATAGAGTTGACACAATCAAACATTCTGCATCTTAGTTCTCTGCGTATTTGTTAAATTTGAAATAATAGACTACACCTCGATGTAGTCCAATCCGAAAGGTTCAGTGCAGTCCGAAAATTTAATAAAAAAACCTCATACTTCTACTTCTACGTTCTTTGGTACGTAAAAAGTATAAGAAAAATAAAGCGTAATTAACAGCAATGGATGCACTGGAGGGTATTCCATACCCCCCAGACCTCCCGGTTTGCCCATAACTTATAGTTGAAGCTTTTAATTCTTCTTCTTCTTCTTCTTCTTCTTCTTCTTCTTCTTCTTCTTCTTCCATATTTAGGCTATGGTAAATCCTGTTTGCCTTGACCTCGGGTTGTCTTCTGTCGAAGACAGAGCCGATATCACAAGTCTGCGAGCATATAAATTGTTTTACATCTGAGGCAACTATAGATAATCTTGGCAAATTACCTCGGTGGCTTGCCATTGACTTCTGAGGGAAGCCCACAGATCTATTGTTCACAACACAGATCACAGCAGTGTATTCGACTCAACCAGGATTTGAACCGCGGTTAAGGCTCGTACACAATTAGGTCCAGTATTTCAGTTGCTAGTTATTAAACTACGTTCAAGGATTAACTTACGTTTATGGCTACCTGATTGGTCAGATATCAATATAAACGGAGTTTAAACTCGGATCGTAGTTTAAACCACAAGTGAAATACCGGCCCTAAGTCTGTAACAGTAACGAGAACAGGAACGGGAACGAAATGAATCGTCGGTTCACAATAAACCAGACCGGGAACAGTGACGATAGCTATATATGGATATTTCATTGGCTAAACTTTTGACAATTTTGACTTTTGACAGTTTACGCATGCGCATAATCATAGCAATTAAAGTTAAGTCGTTTCTGTTCCTGTTCCCGCTTATTGTGAATGGAGCCACCCATAGGCGGATTTAAGGGGGGGGAGGTACGGAGGCACGCGCCCCTCCCAGATGCTTAAAAATAACAAGAAAACAAAGAGACAATCCCAAATCTGAGAACACTTTCTGCCCGTCTCGATTCTTGTGCCCCCCCCAGAAAAAAATTCTGGTTCCGCCGCTGGAGCCACCTGAATACATGTATTTTATCTTCTTACTGTTTCCGTTTCTGTTCTCGTTACTGTTACAGACTAATTGTGTATGAGCCTTTACCCGCTTCCCAGTCGCCGTACAACTGGTTTAAAAAAGAACAGCTTTAAAAAAATATAAACTGCCCATAATGAAGCTAACTACTTCTATTACCATTTCTGCGATTGATTAACAAACTTCTATCCCCTGGCGTGTAAAACTGCCCAAAGCTGTAAACCTTCTAAAACTTTCTGTATTTTGAATTTAAGTTCTAAAGACACAAACAATGAATGTAAACCGGGGGGTTTGGGGGGTATGGAATACCCCCCATGTACTTATTTATTTCATTCGCGAGTTACTAAGTAGCAAATGATGGAGGGCATTCTTTCATATCCTCTCAACCCCATTCTAATTTATAGGGAGGCCATTTCTGAAAAATAACCAAATTAGTTTAAAATTAATGGAAATTTACAAAAGTTAAAATGTGGTAAATATTATGTGCTTGCCAAAAGCTCTGAAAATTTGTGTTTGCCGCTATGAAACTTTAGCTATGACGCCGAGAACATGTTACCCGTTTATTCATAAACTTAGTTATTTATAAAAGCAAATTTTAACGTTAAATTAACGTTAATATTACGTGCTTATTGAGGGTGTATTTAAAAATCTGTACCCCATTAATTCGTAATTTCACCCATTGCTGAAAAACTGAGGGGAGCGAGTTATTTTACACCATTAATTGAAAAAGTAAAATAGTTACACCTTAAGTGCCATTCTCATTCAATTAACGATACGTAAATTAACATAATTACTTAGTTAAGAAAAGTTAATTAGCTGAAATTACAGAAACTTAAGTTTCAAGGTAGGTACTTTAACTGTCCGTAATTATGTTGTAAAGTTACGTATGCTAATTTACGTAGCGTTAATTGGATGAGAATGACATTTCAGAGGTGTTGCAATCAGTTAATTACTGGAAAATACACTCAACCTTCTGTTATGAAGGAATGTAAAATAGTTAAAACTTTTGCTCTCTGAAATCGGTGGGGCTTGGGGGTATGGTATACCCCCTATTTACTATTTTCTATACCGAGTGATCGCTAGTTGAGTTCCAGTGCGAAACTTTCGAATTTTCAGAGTTCACGGAACTTTTTAAACCAACCTCTGGCACGCAGTAGTTAAAGAGCTATCGGTTTACAGTTTGATATAAGTCAAGGTTAGATTGAAAAAAATCTAATTGAACATGATACTCTATTTTCATTTTACAACTATTTAAATTTAAGTAGTTTAACGTCTACCGTAAATCAGCAATTACACTAAATTTTTGTGACCCACATTGGTATTTCTTTTTGAGCACAATGTAACTGTAAATCAATATTGAATCGGAAGATCTCTCGGATGCCAGCAATCATTTATCGGTAACAATTGAAATGTGATGTAAGTGTTGACTTAACAGTACATTTTAGTCAAAGAATAAATAATCTCAAAGTTATTAAAATAATTATCATTATTATTATGATGTTATAAAAAACCGTTGAGTCTTAAACAAATTTGTGTTATAGTAACACCTTTAATTTAGTCCTCAGCGAGAACTTAACCCAAATTGATAAGACCAAATATTTTGCAAATTACATATCAGCAAGTTTCGTTTTATTGTAGACAACATTTTAATATTTCTCATAATGAGCCATTTCCTAATCGTAACAGGTTATAATTATGGTAAAAAATGTGTAAAACTGTTTGAACACACGCAATTTAGAAAATAAAATTGATTGCAAACTAATTACCTATCCAAAAAAATTACAGTGGCACAAAAGGTGTAAGAGCACCCCAATCCTGAATTCGTCGAGATGCTACTTACAAAAATATTAAAAAATATTATTTCGACTGCATAGTTTACTTGTTTAAATTGTTAAGATTTTTTCCACTTAAAATAAATGCCGCTGGCCAAATTGGGTGCCGGCCGATCGGGCTTACTCAGTGACTATATGGCCCATCCGCCCCCTAGAAGGTTAAATTTTAAAATTGAATGCAATATAATAGAATTATTAGAAAATTAACTTTTTATTGTAAAGGTTTTACAAGATCAAAAGCCTACAATTAAATTGAACCGACGATTGTGTATTTCAATAGCTAATCCAATCGGTGCCGGTGTATCAATTTCCTGTAACACGCTTCTTCGTGCCAATTTGAGATTTTTTTTTAAAGATAGCAATTAAAAGTTTATAGTAATTGACAATAAATTCTTTAATATAAATTTTTTCTTTAATTTCGCAAACATTGTGTATTATCGGGAGGAAATAAAAAAGTACAAAATCTGTAAAAAATGTAG
Organism: Cantharis nigra; assembly: GCA_958510845.1. Classification (NCBI taxonomy): domain Eukaryota; kingdom Metazoa; phylum Arthropoda; class Insecta; order Coleoptera; family Cantharidae; genus Cantharis; species Cantharis nigra. The sequence continues at coordinate 41,318,458 of OY294030.1, read as the reverse complement.
CTAACAAGTGAGAAAATGGAAGGCGAATGAACTTTAGTACCAATAATATCAATGTTGACAATAATTTTAATCCGATACAATAAGCAAGAAATTTATGCTCATACTTCAGAATGTGTGATGCTGAAGGAAAATTATCATTTTTTAAATTCTGATAAAAAATTAATACTTATTAATTATAGGCACAGAAATTAGTACAATTCAATTTTGATTGATTAACACTTCTATTATTGTTTTCATTCGTTAAATTCAATAATTAGAGTATGCATTCGCGAAAGTGGCTGATGGCGCGTACTTAGTGGTGGACTTGACCGATTTCCTTCCTTTGGAGAAAATTATCCAACGTGTAGCAAGTACCGCCTGCCGATGGCCTACAAGAAGAAACGAGATGCAATATAAGACTTGTACGAATCTGACAAAGACGTTGACCACCTTTCTGCACAATCTCAAGTGTGAGGTCGTTAATGTGAAATGGTAAAGGATGGGAGATGAGTTGGTGTAATGAGCATTGAAAATTCTCATTACGAATGATAAAGTGAGACAAGGAAAGCGATACGAGCAACAAGTACTTTTAAATCATTTTATAGTATTCTGATCAAGTTCAGTGTTATAAAGGTATTGAGCTCACTCTTCAACGGCACTGTCGATGTGAATCCGGTACCATTTGGTGGGTTATTAATTGGACTACTTAAGTTTTGTGTGACTTTCGGTATTTATCTCATTGGGGTAAGTTTATCAAATAATTTGATCAATTGAAATTAATTATTTTATTAAATTTTTAAAATTTTAATTTTTACATTTTGATTTTCACTTTTGTTCTAAATATGGAAAAAATCCAATATACACAATTGACTATATTTCTGAAAAGTGAAATTTTCATATGCTGAAAAAATGGTTACCTACTAGAGAAAGTGTAAAGGGAAAACTATAATTATACTATCAAACACCAAATTAAATTAGTAATATCGTAGAATTCTTTAATGACATAGGAGGTAGTTACTTTTAAAAAAAATTTTTTTAAATTGAATGAACATCAGATATAATTTAAAGTTACAATTTTGTATATTTAATGGGAAATGACTTTGGACTTTCAGTAATCAGCCCCAAAAACTTTTGGTTTCCTTTTTCAAAATTAATTTTTATTTTTATTTCCAAATTTTTTTTATTTATTATAATTTTTATAATTTCAAAAAATTACGCTTGTTTGATTTTTTGGGAATATTATTTTAAACTGAAGCTTTAAAATGCATTTTGTAATAATAAATAATAATAATTTATCAAGATTTTATTTTTCAAAAAATGAAAAAAAATTACCCAAAAACTATTTTCAGAAAAATCATAAAATAACATTAGCGTTTTGTAAAATAAGCTGATTAGTTCGATTTGTAACCGAGTTGTAATTATTATTGTAATGTTATGTAGAAGACAGTGGCGGCTGGTACCGCGAGGGCCATAGGGCGCCGCACTCCTGCATCAGAATATTAAATCAAAAATAAGTTTTTTAAATGAAGCTTTGATGTTACGTCATCGTTCATCATTATTACATTATATTGCTTTTGTATTTGCGATTCAGATTTCTTTTCTCTCCAGTGGATAAGTCAAAGATCTGTATTTTCTAGCCAATACTCCTGGTAACGTTATATCAGGAATTAATATTTAGTAATTTGCTAAAAATTAATTTCACCAGCGAAAACTGTAATTTTGGTAGATTTCAAATTTGATTACAAGTCTACAATAAAAAAATTAAATTATCGATACGATATAGGACAAGAAATTACGTCTATGCAATTTTATTTTGATATTAGTGAATTTATAATATGTATAATATTTATAATCCTTTATCTAATTATGATAACAAAGTATCACTGTATTATGACTTTTCACGTTAGATAATGTTTCACTTTTTAAGTAATATATTTCATTACGCAACTAGTTATGTAATAGCTATTAATGAGAGAGCAACCGAAACGTATTCTTTACCTCCAAGACAGGACTTTTCCAAAATGAAATACAAATAAAAAATGTAACCAGAATAAATATGAACAGAAAGTGGCAAAATAGAATTTTCTGTACGTATTCGCAATATGTTAAAAAGTACCAGACAGTTTTTTCAGTGTCTAAGTTAGAAAAAACATTTAAAAAATCATAAACATACAACTAATAGCTAAGTTTCGTGATAAGAACTTTATGTAGGTCTCAGGTACAATATAGGTACGCTTTCGCCGGCATAAGTACCTATTGTGGTAATCGATATAACAATATGATGTGAAAGTACACTGCTATTTGCTATGATAAATTAATAATGTATCACATACTATACTCTCTAGTAGAATATAATTGCATATGTATTTTCACTTTTATTTTGCAGTGGTAGTGCACTATCGAGTCATCTAGAATATTATGTTGTTGTTATTAAGAGCCAAACATAACAAATCAATTTTTTATTACTGCAACGTTTTTCAAGCATATACTAGATTAGTTTTTAAAATTTATTTAAAAAATTAGATTTCGTAAATTATAACCGATTTTAACTTGTATTCGGTCATCTTCAGGGATATTTTTACCAAGTGCATAGGTTTAGAGACTTCCTTATCTTTCTAGATCATAATTTTTGAGTTTCCAGAAAAATATATATTACCTAACTATATGTATTTTTGAACGTATCAGCTTGTGTAGTTTTGCATAAAGTGAAAATTTATTCTGAAAAACACTTGTATAACTTAAAGACACACCATGGGCGGAGCTAACCTACGGGTCTAGTCCGCTGTAAAATAATTTTGTTAATTTCTATCTTTAAATGTTTATAGCAGCGAAACTATAATATATTATTTTTCTGTATTTTTGTAAATAAGTAAAAAATATTTTCTTTTTAAAATTTTGATTTTGCAAAATTTGTGTTTTTAAACCATTATTTCATAAAAACAGATTTCTCAATTTGGATAGGAGTTTTCTTGAAAACGCAATTCGTTTCAGAGAAAAGCTCAAAGCAGTTAAAAATTGAATCTGCAGCAAAAGTAAAAAAATTATTGTACTTAATTCAAATTGGTAGAAACAGCGAAGGATATGAAAAATAAAGTTTTTCTTACAGAACAGATTTTCAGTACTGAAAATTGATCTCGTACTTTAGGAAAAAAGGGGGGCGAGGTTGAGAAGTGCGGGACCAAAATGTAAAAAGGGAAAAAGAGCGATTTAAGATGGAATACTTTTATGTCTTGTGCGATGTGGCACAATGGAAAAAGTGTATTTTTCAACCTAGTTGCATAAAATCACTTTCTCCCATTAATATGTAACTAATGGGAAAAATAACTATTTCAACACCACTTTTGCTTTTTTCCCTATCCAATGAAGAGAATGTCAACTGCTTTCATCACTAAAATAGAAATGATTGAAAAGTGAACTTTTTTAAAACTGTCTTGAAAAAATTATAAAACAATTACAGATGTCCTAATTTGGAAATAAATGATGATTCAAAACGCAAATTATTTTTTCAAAATTTTTGAAATTTGAAAATTTACTTATTCAATTATGAGTTTAAAACTAAAATTTTTTAAAGAATTTTTCCCTAAGCTTAGCAATCGAATTATTTTTGTTATATTTCTCAAGTTGCACAGGATTCCATTCACGCACTAAGTGGTCCTGACGACCGATAAGCTAAGAAATTAAATTCTTTCTACTGCTTGTTGATAAACTTTTGCTGCAAATATGTTTTGGTGTTGAATACAAATTGTTATTTTTAATCCCTGAAGTATTTTATCCGATAATATTTGAGCACTTGATCCGATTATCCTTTGATCAAAAATACTATATAGGGATTAGCGATACGGTAATAAGAAACAGATAAATTTGTAAAACGACAAACATTATGGATGCTAATCATTTTGAAAATACGACGCTCAGGTCTTTTAAATTGCGCAAATGGTTGGGCAAAGGAGCTTATGGTAAAGTCTTCGAAGTGGATAGAATACGTGGAGAAGGTAAGGTTGAAACGTATGCAATGAAAGTTATAAGAAAGAGTCGTTTTATCTGCCGATCTGAAACTGAAAGTGGTAAAAAGAAGATAATCAGAACTGCAATGTTGGAAAAAGACATTTTACAATCTATCGAGCATCCGTTTATCATTAAGCTGCATTATTCGTTTCAAACCGAAACCAAAGTGTATTTAATATTAGAATATGCCAGTAGATGTGATTTGGACAAGTTGCTAAGAACAGTAGGTGCTTTATCAGATACAGCTGCTTCTTTTTACATCAACCAAGTTGTTTTGGCAGTTGAATATCTGCACTCCCGAGGGATCATGCATCGAGATATAAAACCAGCTAATATCTTGATAGATTCCCAAGGCTATATCAAATTAACCGATTTTGGCCTATCCAAAAACAACTTTATGAAAGGAAAGACCTACTTCAGAAGTGGAACTGTGAATTTCATGGCACCCGAAATGTTTAGAGAAGATGGATATACTAAAGAAGTGGATTGGTGGTCCGTAGGGGTTCTTCTTTGCAGAATGCTGACCGGAATGTTACCGCAATTTGAACGGAATTTAAATGCTGGTCAAGCTAAGTTTTATGGATATATAAAACCAGTGACGAGAAACCTACTGATTATGTTGCTAGAGGAGAACATTAAGAAAAGATTAGGAACGAGAGGAGCAGACGAGGTTAAACAGCACTTATATTTTAAAAATACAAATTGGGAAAAAGTTTTGAAGCGTACAGAAAATCCCCCTTTTGTGCCCAAACCGAAACACGAAAGTGCAATTTGTAAGATATTTAAGAAATTGTTTTCGAAACGGATTCGAGATTCTACTGCAAGTGCCATTAATGAAAAGTACAACGATCAATTCCAAGGATTTACTTTTATCGGTGACATTGAGAATGCGAAACAGTCGATGTATCTATAGTATTTTCGTAATTAAAAAAATTTGAGATAATAAAACATTTAACTTTCTAAGAAATATACCAACAAACATTTAGCATACTGAAAACTAAAGTTTCCATTTATACAACACTTCGTGCCCTCAATTAAAGGCATTGATGACCCACTTCTTTTACTACTTTCATTTCATGACAGAAAACGGTACCTTTTCAAAAGAGAAGAGCCGCTATAATAAAACATGTGTTAACATTTAATTATTGTTTTTGTTATTGCAAATATTTTTATTAATTAATTTTTTTTGCAGGAATATCAGCATGGCTCCCAATTTATTTGGAACTTCACCCCTATTTTTATCTGAAGCAGAAACAAAGGAAATCGCTCATGTACCAAGTACCTCACAACATTATACGCCAATAAAAAGAGTTTCCAGAACTAAAGAAAATAAGTACCAGTGGGAAATCGTATGGAGGAATGTGATAGCATTTGTATATTTGCATGTAGCTGGACTGTACGGACTGTATTTACTTATTAGGGTATGCAATTGGGGAACATTCACTTTTGGTAAGTAATTTTGTAAACTTTTAAATTTAGCAGTAATATACCGCGTGTTCGTTTTCAAGCTCGTACTTTCAACGAAACATTTTGTTTACTCATTTACAATTTCAGCGTTGTTATGCGGAATGATTGTGTCTCAAGGTATAACAACGGGAGCACATAGATTATGGGCGCACAGAGCTTATAAAGCAAAATTGCCTTTGAGAATATTTCTCATGCTTCTTCAAACTACGGCGTTCCAAAATCACATCTACGAGTGGGTTAGAGACCATCGAGTGCATCATAAATTTACCGATACGGATGCCGATCCCCATAATGCCCAAAGAGGATTTTTCTTTTCACATATAGGATGGCTCATGGTTAAGAAACACAAAGATGTTATGATTAAGGGAAAAACTGTAGATATGAGTGATTTAGAAGCCGACCCTGTCGTACGATTTCAACGAAAGTAAGCAAACCTTATTTAACTATTTATTTTATCTCACAAATTCCTATTCCAGGTTTTACTTGTTGATGGTACCAATATTCAGTTTTGTAATTCCCACAATTATACCGATTTACTTTTTCGGGGAAGATCCATGGACCTCCTTTTACGTATCAGGAATATTTCGATATACCTTATCTCTGAACTTCACTTGGCTTGTTAACAGCGCTGCTCATATTTGGGGAAGTAAACCATACGATAAGTAAGATTTGTATTGGATACCATGATCAACAAAACTAATATTTTTAATTTTACAGAACCATAGGACCCACGCAAAATGTTTATGTTTCTATTGCCGCAATGGGCGAAGGCTGGCATAATTATCATCATGTTTTTCCCTGGGATTACAAAGCAGCGGAATTAGGAAATTATAAAACAAATTTAAGTACTATGGTTATTGATTTCTTTGCAAGAATCGGCTGGGCGTACGATTTAAAAACAGTTTCGTTGGAAATGATCGAAAAACGAGTAAAACGAACCGGAGATGGCACAAGAAAAGTTGGAATGGAATATAATTTGGATGAAGATAATCATCACCATCATCATCATCATCATGGAGGAATTTGGGGTTGGGGAGACGTGGACATGGACGAAGAGGAAATTCGCGACGCAAAAAGATATAACACGCTTAAGGAAATGTAATTTCTAATATTGTTAATATTTATTTAACTGTTAGTGATTTTTTTAATTATGAATTTAGGACTCCATCGCTAAATTTAGCCAATTATGCATTTAAAATAACTTTTTAGATAACAGTAAATAATTTTAACGTTTGCCACGAAGGTCCTAAATTGCGCAATTAAAACATAAAATGGCTTTTAGCGTGATATTGTAAAAGTAAGCCCTAAAAAATAAGAATTAATGTTTATAGTCTGAAAACAGGGTTTAAACTTTATTTTAATATTTATGTACCTATTTAATGTTAAGGGAATAAAATAATTTGTTACATGTAAAAACTATTATTAAAAGAAGTCGTAGGCTAACAGTTAGAATGCTAGAGTGTTATGTCGCAGTCGTGGGTTTTATCTTTCTCACTATACTACAAGGCTTGTAGTTACATACATTTAAATAACACTTTTGAACACTTAAAAAATAATTTTGGGAAAAATGGAGTTTGGATAAAAAAAGAGTATGACATTTTTTTGGATTTCACAAATAATGTAAAACTAAGTTTTTCACACTGCAAAAAAATATAAAAAAAATTTGTTCCAGTTCCAAACGTAAAGGTACACTCACTGGGTACATAATTTTTGTTGAAGCCCCTCAGGATTTATTAGAATTAGCATGGAAAACAATATGGAGCTGGTTAAATCAAAGCCTTCTATTTAACCAAATTTTGATTAACTTAAGGAACACCCTTTAATCTATATTGCGCCCTAAATAAGAGTTATCTAGTATAAACTCTGGGGGTAGTATACCAGATCCACCAGGTTCATCAATCTGACTTGTTACCAAAGTTAAGATGTTTATTAAGATGTTTCCTGTCAGGTATTTTTGTTTGTCTTAAGCTGCTCCTACCCCGTGGTGTTAGGATTGTATGGTGTGCTCGAAACTGCGACGAGTTTTCACACTTACTGCGCATGACGTCAGTCACGGAACACTGTCACGGAACAATCGTTGTAAAAGCCATGGTGCATGGTAATAGCATTATCTCACCACTCTACAAGTCGTTTTTTTAAGATTTTACATTACTTCAAAAAAATATAAATCATTAAATACAATAATCTATATACAGGGTGCTAAATGAGTTGGCTGAACATAGGAAATTAACATGTAAAAACTTATTATATGCAAATTCCTGCTTTCCGAATTATTTTAGAGAAAAAATGCAAGACACAAAAATAATGCAGAAATATAAACTACAAATGATACGAGAATTAAATTTCATTTAGCTTTTACTTAAAAAATCAAAAAATGCAAAAAAAAAATATTTTGCACGGCATCAATTTTTCTAAGGAACCATTAATATTCCAAAGATTGGCTAATGCTGTGCTTACCGATAAAAGTTATTTAGAATTAAACGTTGTTATTCCGTTGGATGTTATTCTGTATATTGTGCGAACTAGAACGTACATAAGGTTAATACGAAAGCGTCCTGATGCCACAAAATAAAAATAAATTTTATGTGTAAATTGCGACTTGCAACTGTCAATTTACACTTTGAAGTCGCAATTGACACTTCGAAGTCGCAATTTACACTTCGAAGTCGCAATTAACGCCTGCGCAATCGGACTTATCAGATACTTTAATAATTTAATCGTACTTTAAGTACGATTGCGCATGCGTTAATTGCGACTTCTAAGTGTAAATTGCGACATCGAAGTGTCAATTGCGACTTCGAAGTGTCAATTGCGACTTCAAAGTGTCAATTGCGACTTCAAAGTGTCAATTGCGACTTCTAAGTGTAAATTGCAACTTCTAAGTGTAAATTGCGACTTCAAAGTGTCAATTGCGACTTCCAAGTGTAAATTGAGACTTCCAAGTGTAAATTGACAGTTGCAAGTGTGGCCTCAGGACGCCTTCGTAGGTTAAGACATATGAATACCAAACTTAAGTTTAGAGAATTCTAAACGTCGATCAAAAAAAAAAAAAAGTAAATTTACTAATGTAAAAGAATAAATTTTAATGAATTCAAATTTTGTTTTATTAAATATTAATTAATTTTATTCGCACCTGCATACGTAATAAGCAAATTAACACGTTATAAGCATACTCTATAAGTTGACAATTAAACACGACCCTGATAAAATATAAAGTTACCTACTTTATACTACTTTATTGATTGAATAAACTTTCCTTTAAAAATGACATTTTCTCATAAAACTAGATAAGAATTGAGGCTTCAAAAATTGAATCCTAAGGGTAAAACGGGTAAAAACCCTTTAGGATTGCTTTTAGGTAAAAATATGTAATAAGGAATATTGTAGTCTGTTTCCTTTTAAACAATTTCATTTTTTCCCCATCTTGATAGGACAAGTAAGAGCTGAAATATTTCGGTTTCCATAAACCTTTAACATTGCAAAATATGCCGCAAATTGCAAAGCAAATATGGCCCTCACACGAAAACAAAAGACTATAAAATTGAAATAATGGTCATTTGGTACTACTAATATGTTAGGATGTTTATACAAAAAAAATTAATTTTTTTAGAATGGTCGAACCACGGGGTTGGACCACTTGATATGGAATGACCCTATACAAAACTTATAAAAGAGGATGTTGACCCAAATACTTTAGTTAGTAGTTCTTTATGCTTCAGCTTGTAACTATTGTACTCGTAATTTGTAAAATAATTCTTTTTTAAAATTTAAATAAATTTGTTTCGAATTTAACTATATGAATAAACGTAATAAATTTTTTCAAAAATTCTGTTTTTTTTTGAAAGGTGGTTGCTGCCGCTTGGCCTAGAGTTGTTATTATGAAGTACTTTTCTCCCCTAAAAGGGCTTTAATATCCGTGATGATCCACAGGACGAGTCCCCTCTTTGTTAGTGCATAAAGGAAAGTAGCAGGGCCGTAGCTAATAACTATTTAGGTATGTGCTAGATAGTAATTTGGCGCCCCTATGATGAATTGCTTATTGAGTAAATTGAAATTATTGGGTACCAGGTATATAAATATAATTTACAGAAGGTTATCATATTTTAAAATCATGAAATCGGGACACATAGGAGTAGATATTTGGGATTTTGGGGGTTGGGGATAAAAATTATAAATACGCCGCAGACGAAAATGTTTGATACTTCAAGGTCATCAGCGTTTAAATCAAATATTATAAATTGCCAAAATTGTCATAGGCGTCGAATTTTCAGATTTTTAAATGGGTAGTTCATTTCAATACCAATGTTCCCACATTTTGACGTTTCACTCCATTTTTTTCAGTTTTTAGAAATTCTGAAAATCGGGACATTTAGGCGTTCCGACTTAAATGAAAAAAAAATTTGGACAGCACACAATTTTGTGTAAAATTTTGACTTTAATGACTTAAACTTAACATAAATAACACGGGAAAATTAATGAAAAAATTTAAAATTGACAAGGGTGGCTTAGAGGGGTGTGTTTTATACGGGGGGTTATTAAAATATGATTTTACTTTTAATGACTTAAAATGGATATAAATAACACGGGAAAATAAATTAAAAAATTCAAAATTTACAGGGGTGGTTTAGAGGAGTTGTTTTTTTTTATACGAGTGGTCATTAAAATATGATTTAAAATTGGCGTAAATAATATGGGAAAATTAATTAAAAAATTCAAAATTTACAGGGGTATAGTTTAGAGGGGGTTTACGAAGGTTGCCTTTTAAGTTTCGGGAATGGAGTAGAAGAACAAATATTTTTTTTATCTAAATTGGCTTTATAATTTAAAAAAGTCTTTTTTATGAAGATCAATACGCCTTTAAATTTTTTAAAAATAATTTTTGAAGTACTTTTTCCACTCCAATTAAAGTACCTCCAAAACATGCATTTTGAACGCTTCAATCGCTTCTTCAGTCGGTTGGTGTTTAATTTTGGGCTCTTTCGCGTAAGTCTACGATTCGTCACTTGTCACAATGTCATCCATCCCGATTTGAAGTACCGCGATCGTATTTGTGAACCATTTCTTCTGAACAATTGACACGAACCTTGTTTTCAGCGATTGCCAAATTATGTGGGTTCAAACGCAAACAAATTTTTTTGACGACCAAATATTCAAGCAAAATTAAGTATCTGTTGGTACCTGAAATGCCCAAGGATGCCTCAATCTTACGATAAGTTACATGACAATTTTGCAGTATCGGTTCATGTACAGCATCAATGTCTTACAGAACAATTTTTAACTTTAGACGACCTCCACGAAAGTCGTTGTTGAGCAAACTATGGCCAGAATTTAATTCGGTAAATCATCGATAAATACTGATCATTGCTGGTGCTTCATCGCCAAAAGTCAAATTAAGATTATCGATGCTCTGCTTTTGAGACAATCCATCTCGAAAGTTGTAAAAAATAATCGCAAGAAAATTTTCACGAATAAATTCCATTTTTTTGTCGAGATGATATCTTCAAGTTACTATAAACAGCCCAAACAGCGCTCGTACGTCATAAAGTTCTGAATAAGAATACAGTTAAAAATGTCCAACTTTACGATAGAGACGTCAGTTGCCAGATGGCAGCACTAGTATTGCTCATTCCCAAAACTTAAAAGGCAACCCTCGTACATTTTTTAAAAGTATAAAATACTCTAATTTTACTTTTAATGACTTAAAATTGGCCTACATAATAGAAAAAACTTTATAAATAAAGTAAAAAATTGAGAAGGGCAATTTTAGAGGGTGTGTTTTTATATACGTCTGGCAAGAAATGTTTTTTCTCGCAATAATCATGTTAAGGTGGCCCAGAAATTCACTTTTTTTATTTGACGCAAATCTTAAAAGCTAATAAATTTGGAGAAATTCTGAAAACACCATCAAATAGCTTATGCCTGAAATTACAAAATCGGAGATTTTGGTAAAAAAATTTGCCAAAAATTATTTTCTGTTGGAATTGTTTTCCAAATATTTTTCATCCTTACATTTTTAAAGCCTAAATTTGGATTCTAGATGTAGCGTGTACCTGAAAGAACGTTTTTGGATAAAGTAAATATCTTAAAATTTTATATTTTTTGAGTTTTGTGTCAAATGGAAAATGGCTTTCGCATTTACTAATAATGCTTATATGTAGGCAACCAACAATGTTACTATAGTCGTGTAATCAAATCTGTTTAGCGTAATTATTATCTTTGCACCGTTTGCGTTTGCAAAGTGTATGTTGCGTGCGTGGTGTAGGTGTTTAATTATAAGATGGCTATTACTTTTTTTATATTATATAAAATATTTGGACATTATTTGCGATATTACGTAAATTACCAAAGACCATCCTATAATAAAAGGTTTAAAAAGTCAAAATTACAAAGGAACTTTGTATTGCACTAAAAGAAACTAATCGGGGGATAGGATTAGTCAGTATTTTAGAATTCAAATGTGGTAGTTGTCAAGTTAAAATAAAAAAAAGTACCTATAGTCAATGCTATAGTCAAGTCGGGTAATTTCGAACGGGTTTTATTTTTTGCTCATAGCGGTGTGAAAAATTTATATTTTCGAACATTTTTTGGCTCTAAATGGAAGAGGAACTCAAGTCCTAACTTTCTGCATTAATGGATTTTCAATATTTAAATTTTTTCATAGAAATATTTCTCTCTGAAAAAAATGTTCCTTTTTTAATTTTTGCAAAATCGTGGGGTAATTCCGAACACCCAAGAAAACTGCCGACAGGATGCATAAACATTTACATAAATCGGTTTAAAAGGTGACCACAAAGGTATTGAGTAAAAATCATCGAATTTAATTAATTTTTATTTATGAAAAATATTATAAAAAAAAATTTTTGAATTTTCTTTTTTTTATGTAAAAGTATTTTAAGTATAAAGAAGCAATAGTAATATATTGTTTAAAAAAAAAATTAATCCGTTTTGATTTAATACGTAATATAAAGTGGTCGGATTTTTCTAGGACAGTCTTTAGTCTTTACCATAGATAATATAGTATGTTCGGAATCTCCCCATTGACACCACTTATGCACATGTTTTGTATTTCACGACTCAGTGGTGGAAAATGAAAAATCTCTCCAGTTTCTTAAAGAGCACCATTAAACCTTCCCTTTGCATTATATTCACCTTATAATTGTGACGATTAGTTAGCCAGAAACACAATATTTTGAGAGCCGAATAAAACTTTGGGAATACAAAAATTGTCAATCGTTCCACACAGCTAGTATACGCATGTTTGAATGCACCAGTGACTATTGAAAAATTAGCTAGTATTGTAAACAACAACTGACAGAAATTTGGTTTGTCACGTGTCAATACAACTCGAGATAATGACGGTATTCGGAATTCCCTACTGTTCGGATTTACCCCATTTTACTCTACCTACTGAGGCTCTGAATAAACTACTTATCAGTAATAAATAACGGATTCATGTATGGAACACTTGCCATGGGCAGTACATTTTCACATTCCGAAGAGCTTTTAGGGGTTACGCCACCTTGAAATTTTGAAAACATTGATTCTTTTTTTTTGGATAATTAAATCGTATATACTTTTTTCCAGGAATCGCATATTAAAGGTAATTAAAAATAAATACAGTAGAACCCCTCTATAACGAGTTCGGTTATAACGATTTATCGGCTATAACGAGTAAAAGTTTAGTCCCTTGACTTTTGTTTACATGCTAAACTGACTCTTTATCGGAAAATCTGCTTATAACGAGTAAGTAGGCTGGTCCCTTGAGCTATCGTTATAGAGGGGTTCTACTGTATTGGATTTTAAGTCGCTGATGCACTTTTTTTTCTTTAACGATTTTCTCGAAACTGTTTTTTCTAAACGGTGTACACGATTATCTCCCGATCTACTTAACCGATTTGGTTAACAGTTATTATTCATAATATTGAACGTAGGATTTTTTTGGTTGGTTGTCATTATACATTTTTTAAACTAAAAATTGCAAGGTAAATTTGAGTTAATATTTTCAAGCAGCTGTCATTTCTACAAATTTTGTTTTTAATAATTCCCTACGCTAAGATAACTATTACTCTCCTAAACAAGAAAAAAATTTGTTTTTGTATCTTACACAATGCCTCATAGAAATCATGTACACCACCAGCGAAGATTTTTAAAACAGGTCTTTACTTGTCAGCTCATATCTCCGCCATTTTGGCATTAATCGCTTCAAAAATAGATATTTTCGATACAAGGTAGGAAAACTAACATTTTTCCATTCAAGGCGAAGTTTTACGATCGAGACCTTCGGCCGAGATCGTAAACCAAAGCCGAGAATGGAAAAAGATACTTTTCCACGAGTATCAAACAATATTTTTTCTAATTATGTTTCAAAAAGAACTAATAACATATTTTTTATACCAAAATTAAAATGAATTTGCTAAATATTTACTCAATTTACAAAAATTTACTTTGTGAAAATAGATACTTAAAATTTAAATTTGACAGTTGGTACCAACCAATGGTTGGTTATTTTTACTTTGTTATATTCAAAAGTGTGTGGAAAAGTAACACTTTTCCAAACACTTTTAAAACTGTGCGGAAAAGTAGTACTTTTCCGCACACTTTTGAATATCACAAAGTAAGACTTTTTGAAACATGATTAGAAAAAATTATTTTTGTGTGCGTAGGTTAAGAGGGGATACGGAAACCTATGGAAGCGCTCGGAGTGGTCGGTAATAGAACTTAATGTGGACTTTTTCAGACTTGCATTACGCGATTTAAGACATATAGGTACTTATGATTAAAATATAAAATAGGTGGCCACTCAACGTGCTGTGTTGTTAATTGCCATAATAGTGGTAAAAATAATGTATTCCCAAGACCAAGTTACAAACAGCAACAGAGAAATAAATGGATTGCTGCAGTCAGCAAAACTTTTCGCGGACCCTCTGTTCTTAAAAATTTCATAAATAAAAAAGAAAAACATGAATCTTTGTATTTTTAAAAATAATTAATGTTTTATATCTTGCAATTTTCAGGGCTTTATTGACATTACTCAAACATGAAAGTTTTTGGTTTTAAGAGCATGTTTCCTAGGACGTTCAACCAGGATGTTTTGGAAAATTTTTCTGGAGAAGTAAGACAGAGGGAAGTAAGATTTACAAATCCAACAGTAGCTGCATTTATTCCATTTTACAAGAGTTTGTTGGTAAATAACTAAAGCAAGGGTCGTTTAGAAGGCAGTAATTGTTGAAACGATGAAGGAGATATTTTGGTTTCATTGAAGAAATTTGTGCAGCAGGTAATTACTTACATGTATTATATAAATGTCTTACATATATTAATTTACTAATTATTATTTTAGCATCTAGTTGAAGTTCAGCCAGTACTCCACAGTAATGAAGACATCAAAATTACTGAAAATTTAGAAAATCTAAAAGATTTTGAAGCAACTATATATTACCGGACATTAGAGCATTTGTTTCAAAAACAGTTTTACCAAAAGTAAGAAAATGTGAATGTTTTCTTTTCTTTCTTTTTCTTTATCGAGAACTATTATGTTAATAAATGTGTATGCGGTACTTGAGAAGGCTAATAAGCCAGAAACACGGTGTTTATCACTCGTTCCTTATTTAAATATATTATAAATTGTTAACTTGTGAAAAATAATATTAAAAACTTCAATAAAGCAAGTTAATTAAACTAATAAAAATGAAATTATATTTTTAAGCTTTCAGCGATGTTTAATTAACTTGCTTTATTGAAGTTTTTAACATTATGGTTCTTTATTTATGCTAAGTTATTAATATTGACTTATAGATTATTTAAATATAAATATTATTATTAACTTGTGAAAATTGTATGAAGAATAAACTTAAAAAGCTAAAATCAGGTTAAATAAACTCTGTTTTGTAATAAACACTTTGTAAAAGGACGATCACTTATCTGAAAGCTCTGTATTTAAAACTATTTTTAATGATTTATTTAACTTAATTTTAGATTTTTAAGTTTATTCCTCATATAGGGTATTTAAGCTATAATTTGTAATTTATGATTTAATTATTTATTATGTAATTTGTATATTTCAACTATTTGCAAAGTTTTATCTAAATTTTTAAAAACAAGTTTTTAATTTAATTTTCTAACATGTAAGTAATAATTTTACTTTTACTATAATATTTCACATGTTAAATAACTATACTATATCTTATTTATTGTTATATTAGGTTTATTTAGGTAGTAATAAAATCAATTTAATAATAAATCGGAATGTCTTATTTTAAAATTACATCAAAATTACAATGTAACTTTATAATCATAAAATTTCATTAATTCTTATAGTAATGTATATGTATACACTTTACTAGTGCTATTTAATACATTACATTAAGATTTAATGAAATTTTATGATTATAAAGTTAGAAATTATAAATTCTAAATGAAATAATAAATATTTTAAAATTGCCGCTGTCTCCCCCACCTCTAAAAAACGGGCACCCTGACGGATAGATGGCGCTGAAATACGATACTAAAGTTTGTATTGAAGTTAGCATACCGTGCTTGGATTCATAATCACCTTGATGTGTTCATGAAATGTGCGTTTGCAAAGTGCTAGAAAAATGGTTACTACAGTTATGAATAATTGTTTAAAAGTTAATACCTTTGAGGATTATTTGTTTAATTTTATTTATTCATAAAATGCACTACTGTTAATACAGTAATACACCTATTGTGATGGTTCAACATTGGATATACGCATTCAATTTAGAGTGCTTGATTTTATAGTTAGTGTAATGTTTACTCGAGAAATAATGCTACGCTTTATATTAACGTAATTATATTTTTCTAACAATTACACATAATATTTTTTACAACGACAACCATTTTTCTTGCGCAGCGTCACCTGGCACATGACCAACGCCCCACCAACCCATAATTCCCCATATACTACAATAAGTAACATCAAAAACCTAAAATGATTCAAACAATAGAATAAATTGTTTAATTTAATGCACAGAAATGGTTGATACAATATACCTACTTGGTTAGTTCGAAAAGCGCGGAATGTTGAATCAACCATTTACTACGTCCTATTAAAAGAAACTGATAGCTTTAGTGTAGTAAATTTTGATTCAATTAACACAACGAGAACGTTTACGGAAATACTTCTCATGTTAAAATAACGCAAAAAAGTTAACATTTTATTCATTAGTTTAATGCACGTTTTGCATTCGCCACCCGCAATGCAAAAAATTTGTTGGTTGAATCGTTTATCGTTTGATTAAGCAATTTCTTTCTCTCAGTGTATAGATTGTGGTTAACAAGTTAGGACCATTTAAAAAAGTTCAAAATATAATATGCCCTTAGTATTTATGAAACCAAATTTATTAGAGAAAATATTACCTGTGATTAGGGTTGGGTAAAACCATAAAACCGCCATAAAACCTTTTAAAACTATTGCTATATTAAAATTTCTATAATTATTTCTTGCCTACCACGTGTTTATGCCCTTTTTACACAGTCAGGGAAAAACGCAAAAAAAAATTTCAAAAAATTTAAGCATTTTGAAAACTGAGGTGCATATTGCTGTAATTAATTTTAAGGCTACCGGCACTCATAAGGACCGACATCGATCTGATAGCCCAAGAAGCACAACCCAAGCTGAGTATTTACGTTATAGAAGTATAGATAAACGTATTAGAAGGTGGTTGGCACCTGAATTTTGTTCAGAATTTAAACGGGGCCGCGAAAATCCCGTTTTTGTCACCACAATAAAAAATTGGTTAATTCACGAAAATTTACATAGCAGTGTTGTTATAAAGAAACTATTACTAAAACAAAAAAAAACAAGAACATGCGACTAGTGGGCACCAACTTATAAAAATTGGACAGAGGAAAAATAAAATTCTGTGTTATGGAGTGGCGAATCTTAGTTTGAAATCTTGAGTTAAAAACGAAGAATTTATGTTCGTCGCTCTGCATCGGAACAAATCTTGCCAGACTGTATTATGCCTATAGTTTACACTGTAAAAAATTTTTACATGTCCAATCATTGGCAATTTTGTGACCAAAGATTGTACTTGTAAATAAACATAGCTGTGTAAGATTACAATCTATATTGTAAGTTTACATACAACAAATGTAAATTTACATATATTCACTGTAAATTTACAGTACCTCAAGTTATTTTACATACCATTATTGTAAGTTTACAAGTAACTTATGTAATTTTACATGTGGCGAATGTCACCTTACAAATAACCCATGTAATTTTACATAATGCAAATGGAACTTTGCTCGTCACTAATGTGATTTTACGTATCGCCGATGTGATTTTACATTTATTTAATGTAAATTTACACTTTCTTCATGTAGTTTTACATATTACTTATAAGTCATACAGAAAACTTTTAATGTTTCATTAAACAAGTATAAATAAAATACAAAAGATACAAAATACAAAATTTAAAAAATACAAAAAAATATAAATCAGTTGCAAAATTGATAAATAATTTGAATACTACTAATAATTTTTAAATAATTAAAGTAAAATACTGTAAAAACAGTCAAGTATTGTAATTTAGCAATTTTGCAACTGATTGATAAATGAATTAAATTTCACCAATTTTATTTTCTTAGTTTTCCCCTTTGTACCTTGATCAGGATTAATTTTTAACATATATCTTTGGATGAATTCCAAAGACAAAGCAGCTGTCTTGGGATAAAGAAGGTTATAGTTGTAGAACAAAGCAAACATTGTCTGGAATGCTTCCAGAAAACTGTCATATTGTTCAATTTGAATTTTTTCCATAACAACACTGTACTTCTTATTAATGCCTGCAAATTAATGCACATGATTAAGTAATGTAAGAATAGCTGCTTTTAAAAATTTATAACTTTTAGATTCAATTCAGAAGCATTTACTAATATAATATTACTATAATATTATTTTGCTGCTGACAGTTTAGTACATATTTTTGATTTCCGTACGTTTTAAACAAATTTTTATTAAAATTGAACCCCTATTCTCTTGTATTACAAAATGATATTGACAAAAATATAATATCCATAAAATGTAAAAGCTTAAAAATTCAATTTCTATTTATAACAAACGTACCTTCCATTGTAAGCACATGGAGTATTATTCGATTGTATATCCGGGAAATGGTTGTCCTGTACAAAATTTATATTATTTTTTAGAGCATTTGAAATATTGTAAAATATACTCACCTTATTATTTGGTAGCGAAATTATTAAAGAATTTAAAGTTTCATTAAAATACTTGAAAACGACTTTAACAACATCTACTTCGTTTGATTCAGCATCGTCTGATGAAATATGATTTTCTTTTCGGCCAAAACTTAAAATTTTATCAGTTTTGCTTTTAATTGCTTCTTTCAAATTGGTAATTGGATGTCCCAATTCCATAATGCCAATAAATGGCAGTTTGTTTTAATAAAATTGGCCATTTGCTCTGAATTTGGATTATTGAAGGAGGAGAAGGATTGTTTAAATACAACTTCTGCATAGCGTAAGTTTCTTCCAACAAAGATATAATGTTTGAATCCAAAATAACGTTTGTAGTATCATTACAAATGGTACTTAGAAAAAATTTTTTTTCTTCCAAAGTCTCCGGTGGTGTTTCATAAACTTCTGGTTGCCAGTTGCTACAACCTAGAAAATTGAAAAGCTATGTGTAAAGTAGTGTTGGTTAAAATAACATTTTACATTATATACACTGGCTCACAAAATTGATGACACAGTCTTATGTTAGCAATGTAATTTGTACCTTTTCAAGACTATTTTTGACACAACAATCGATTTTACAACAAAACTTTTTAGACCATTTTTGTTGCAAATTTCATTGCCTTCAATTTTGTTTATATTCATTTTTATATTTTGTCACACTATTTACAAGTTGCAGAAATATAAAAAAGCCTAATTGAAATTAAAAAAAAAAGATTGTCTCCTTATCTTAGAAATGGTACAAAGAAATAAAAAAATGTATACGTACAAACTAAATTGTTTAATAAGTATTGCTGTAAAAGCGATTTTTATGTATCAAAAAGTCTTGATTCTTGAATAATTAGGTACAAATTACATTACTAACACATAAGGGCAGTGCCACCAATTTTGTGGGCCAGTGTATTTACCTGCTTTTGAAGCCATCATAGCCTTCCGTCGTTTAGAAGTAATTTAAAGGCTTTGTAATAAAGTTTTATTTTTATTGGGTATGTTTAAGTAATTATTTCGTTCAATTAATTTTTGAGTAATGGAATGAGATCCGTCTCCCAATACAACTCCATCTTCGTCTCGGTCCTCAAATATTTTGGGGTATTTATTGGTGTAAGTTTTTTATAAGTTCTTACAAAATCAACAATATCGCGTACCAAATTATTTACGGTGTTCATTGTTTTAAGACCCTTTTCGCAATCTTTCAGCAAATTTTTATTGAAGTAGTCCCACGGAATATCCCAGTGTTTCCAAAAAACTTCTGAAATATCACCACGAACCGCAGGCGAAATCTTAAACGATGTCAAATTTTCAGTTTCAGGTTCATTTTGTGGTGTGCCTAAAAATTCCAAACTGCTCGACGACGCAGTGTCTGTTGACCAATTTGATACGTCGTTGGAATCACTACTTCCAACCGGTCTCCATATTTCGTTTCTTGTCAGTAACATTAAGGTTTCTTTATGTAAGTGTTTTAAAATCACGCTATTATCAATGACCGTGCCATCAGATTCCAGAACCAACGTACTTCCATCAATTTCTAATTTCTGTGAGGACTTTAAAATAACTTCTTCGTACAGTTCATTGTCACAATAGTTTTCCAATAGAAGAAATATTTTTTTTTCTCTATTACGATTCCATACTTTAAATATAATTGTAGATGCCATTGCTGTGGCCTGTGGTGTATTATAATAAATAAATTATTATTATACTAGTAATATTTATTCATAATGAAAATTAAAAAATTCTCAGCGAGATCAAAACGCATTTTAAATAAAAAATGGATTAAAATTGCACGTCAAGTCGCCGTCGTATGAACTTGCATTATCTTTTAAAATTAATAAAAATTTACAATTGGTTTAAAGTTAAATTTTATAGCATTAAAATTTTCTACAATAAACACAACTCATATTTAATTAATAAGATAGAAGCTATAAAGATCGCAATTATAATTCTGCATAAGGTGCTGATTTAAAACAACAAAATGATGAACCATTATTGGTTAAAAATTGCAAAACAGGCTCGCAAGGCGTTATTGAAGAAAAATCTATACAAACTATGTCAATTATTGATTTAAAAACAGTAACATTAACACCAATATCACTATCACGCATGGTTTCGTAGCTTTCCCCCAAGAAATTCAAATCGGCATAGGAATTATTAATGATTATATGTTTTATCTTGCAAAAAATTGAGTGACCAAATTTATTATGGCCATAACAAACAAACATTCCACTTTTATAGGTTACTCCTCTGAAAGTGACACAATCAGAAATTAACAAGGGTTCTTTTAATGTGCACTCCTTTTTCACTAAATTATAATTTTCTTCAGAAAGGTGTTCGTTTAGTAGAAGCAGGGCATTTTCACATACAATTTTATTGCTGTAGGTAGAATTTTGAGACATTAATAATGCTTTCAATAACTGTGATTATCCGTTAACGATAAAAGAATGTTTTTAAAATTAGGACTGTGTCTTAGAATATTTTTAAAATATCTATGTTTACTTTCAAACCGAAGTGTCCATAAGTGACGTAAAGGACCAAATTTAATGATTAAATTTGGATAATGCAGGACATAGTGATGTTTCGGACGAAGTTTTACATTAGGAAACAAAGTTTTGCGCATATCAGTGTATTCAAATAATAATGATTGCAAATAAGCAATTTGACCAATTGAAATTTTGAAAGACATTAGAATTAGACAAATTTCTCTTAAATGGAGTATCATTTTCCATACTGCATCGGTCGTGTCTATTATATCATATACCGCTATTGGTAAAATTTGCAGGAGTCTCCAATTTTCACTTGCGCTACTCCCCACTTTATCAGATTTTTTGCTGCAAGTTATACTTACGAATAATAAGGGTTTTAAACTGACACATCGTGCAATTATAAGTCATTTTATTTAAAAAAAATATTACTCCTATAAATAATATATTATACTAATTATTATGTATGAATTTGTATTTCGTGAAAGTGCGGTTTTCCTGTAAGGAAAAGCAAAATGTAAAATAAAGAAAGTCAAATATAATACGGATTGAAATTTTTCTCGAGCAAAACAAAACTTATCTTTTATTTTTATGTGATTGTTTTTGTAAACGGCAAAATGTTTAAATTATTTGTCACTGTTTTTTATTGTTAGATAAACTGTATAAAAATTATAATTGCAAACCCTTATATATATATTATTTAATTTAAAAAAATTAACTTACCTAATATCAATCACTTGCTATGAGGTATAAAACTGAACTGATCACACCCGGGAAGCATATTAATAAAGAAGTGTACCTGTAGTAAGCTGTTTTCCAGACAAAGCTCTAATTGCCTTTGGTATTTTATAGGATGTTTAGATTCTAACTTAATCGTCATAAGTTGCTGATTTTGTCATGTAATATTGTTATAAATAGAAAAATTACGTTATGAAATGTATATTTAAATAATAAATACATTAACTATACAGGTAAAAACTACAAACGTTTCATACTGAAGTGAATTTCCAAATAAGCATGTAAAATTACATGTATAATTATGGAATATTGTGCTTTACATGTTGAAACACTGTAAAAATTACATTTTAGTACATGTAACATTACATACATTTTTTACAGTGTAGCATGGGGGTGGTCTCGTTATGGTGTGGGGATGCTTCGCAACCACCAGGGTTGAAGATTTAATTAAAATAGAAACAAATATTAAATAAAGAAAGCTATAAAACTATTTTTAAAAATTCATAAGAGTCCCTCTGACGTTCCACTATGCGGCTGTGAATTCACCCTACTACAAGATAATGATCCAAACATAGTTCTAAACTGTGTAAGGAGTTCATAAAAATAATAATCGAGGTTTAAATATGGATTGGCCATTCAAATCTCCCGATTTAAACCCGATCGACCTGCTTTGGGATGAACTCGATAGGAAAGATAACAAAGTTCAATTTCCAAGCAACATTGTGGACTGTTTCGCAAAAAGAGTGGCAAAGCATATCTGCAACTGCTATAAAAAAATTATTAGATAGCATGCCCCGTTTAGTGAAACAAGTTATAAGTGTAAAGCCTAGTTCACATCCAAGTAACGTACGTAGCGGACATACAAGACATAACGTGAGAAAAGTTGAAATGCATGGTTTCAAACGTCATCAGTTACATTCGTACCAATTCGTACAAGACATAGAAGACATAACAAAAAGTTGGGTCAACTTTAACTTCTACGTTATGTTTTCTATGTTTGACCAATGAGATGTGTTCATTTTACTAGGCAACACCCCCGTTGTTTCTTTAACAAATTTTCAATTTTAAGGTTACACTTCGGACATTTAAATAATTTAAATTAAATTAAATTAAACATTAGATTAAATAATACTGGTCAACAGCAAAAAAAATATCCTAAATAAAATCAAGTAATTACCTACATATTAATTTTGATCTGCTGAACACGAAAATAATTTTTAAATTATTGCGTGGTTTTTGGTGCTTATTCATGAAATAACCTATTCTACAAGCTTAGCCAAAAATAGTTCTTCATTATTTTTCAATAGTAAATAATCTATCCGAAGTATTAGTACCTACTATTATAAAACGCGACCCTGGTCATAAAAACCAATTGGGCACTTGCCGCATTCCTCTGTATTGTTGGTTTTATGAGAAGATTTGATCGACTGCAAATACGTGTGCGCGCGATTCACGTTTCTATGTTTTCTACGTTAATGTGAATAGCAAATGATTTTGTTATGTTTTCTACGTTATGTCTTGTATGTCCGCTACGTACTTTACTTGGATGTGAACTAGGCTTTAATTTCTATACAAAAACTAATGAAGTTTTCCGTTTTATGGCGTGTTTCTATTTTTATTTTGCTAAAAGTGCACTTTGCTTTATGCATTTTAATTTAAATTTAGTTTATTCTTGTTAAATTTACCTAATTCTTCTAAAATTCGGTTTTTTCTAAAATTTGGTTATTTTTATCAGTCGGTTAATGCTATCAAAATGTTTTTGGCCCAAAGTGATCACATTAAGCGGATTCTACTCTACTAACATTTTTACCAAAATTGAGTTAATATGCATTTTTCTTATAATTTTGACGTAGCTCGATCGTTTGGTGCAAAAATAAAAATTGTGCCGTAAAGTTTTAACAAAGTTTTGATCATTATCAAATATTCGTTTAGTGCAAAGTTAAATTAATAAAAATATGTTGTTCCCACAGGTCCACACTTATTTATTGCAAATTTTACAACCAACTTTAGCGCTAATAATAATGAAAGCTATACAGTTACATATAATAATGAATAGTATATTATAGGCCAAGGTTGTGAAGACAAGTCATTATATTGTATGTTAGGGTAACCTAAGATACCCTAGATTCATACAGGTCAGATCATATAACTTATATGAACATGTCTGATCACTGTTCATATAAGTTAAGGCATAGCTGTTGGATTGTATGTTAGAGTAACTTTTTTTTTTTTTTTTTTTTTGGTGCGTTGGGAGTGGGGAAATCCTTCATGGACACCACCTGATGAGGGTGGTAGTGTCGGACTCCTACCGACTAAAACCCCACTCCATAGATGCGCAGGAATTCGCAGTATGCATTCCTTCCGTGCGCATCACTTCTTTCTATAGGGCTTCAGTTGTTCTGCCCTTTCGGGTCTTTCTTCTTCTACAATGAATCTTCTTCGAGAGCTTGCTTCGCACGTTGATCCTTTTCTTTGTTCGATATAACTTCTTTTGCCCATTCCTGGATCGCCGCCCAGCTGTCAACATCGGTTAACATCGTCTCCACCAGAGTGTCGGTAGACAGGTTTGTTTCCAGCAGCTCTTCAACCCGCTCTCGATGGTCTTTCCACCGTCGGCACACGAAGAAGGTGTGGTGCGCCGTATCTATCTCACCGCAGTATGGACAGTTGTTGGTATCCGCTATTTTGAATCGGTGTAAGTAACTCGTACATTACCTCTCCATGACTTCTGCTGTACCATGGTTCTATGAACCTGTGGGTTCATTTGCCCGTCTCACAAGCGTCCCATCTGTCCTGCCATTTGTGCAAGATCTCCCTGTGTGTTAGCGGAGCTTTGTAGGATGTGAGTTTTCTTTCCTCAGCCAGCAGGTCGATGGGGACCACTGAGGCAATCACACGCAGGGCCTTTGTTGAAGTCGTCCTGTATGGCCTTGCCAATCTCAACACCTTTCTTCTTTGGACACTGTGGTACTTAACAGCATACGTGGTCTTCCTAATAAGGTCTTCTGTCGAGATGGATGCTCCATATAACAGTATTGACTCTGCTACCGAGACAAGGACCAGTCTTTTTGACACAGATGGTCCTCCGATGTTCGGGAGGAGCCTGGATATTGACGCCGTCATTCTCAGAGCTTTCTCGGCAGTACTCCATATGTGCTCTCGGAAGGACATAAACTCCTAGCACCATTATCGCCTCGGTGGGACTTAAGATAGTTCCCTCCACCTCGATGTTGATCGGGACATGCTTTCTTTTCCCGGACACAAGCACCATCTCCGTCTTCTCGGGGACGATTGCCAGTCCCCTGTGCTTCATCCAAGCGCAAATATCATGGATCACTATCTCTGCATTGGTCATAAGTTCCTCTTCGGTCTTTGCTACTATCTCTACCGTCAAGTCATCAGTGCGGGGTAACCCCATCATAGTTGATGATCCATAGCTCTAGCGCCAATACCGAGCCCTGCGGAACCCCACCAACCCCACCGGTCATCATAAACCTTATCTAGCTTCCCGCTTCGCCTGCATTGACCCAGCGATTTGCAAAGTACGACACCACCAGTCTTCGTAGATAGGGGTTTACTTTTCTTCGTTTCAGCTCCATGTTAGGGTAACCTAACATACCCTAACTTACACTGAAAATAATAGCTGGTGTCGAAAGTGCTATAAACAATGGCAGAGCTGATATGGCTACACGGGCTTGAAATTATAGGACATTTTCCTAATATTTATTAAAAATTACTATAGAAAATAGCTTTATATATTATTTCAAATGACTGCTAAAAAATACTTAAAACTCCTGTCTGTCATTTCATTTAATGCAATCTGCAATAATAGCCATAGTTATTTAAACAGCATTCAAAAATACTTATAATTGCTATTTTGTTTTGCATTATTTTTACCCAATATAGCTGTCTTTAGAATAAAGTATGCCTATGTGTGCTGTCCGTCTTACAAATTCTGATATTCTTCATAGAAAATTTTATATTTTGTGTATACCTTTTTTTGTTAGTCTTTTAAGCAGATATAGTTATTTAAGTAGCAAGAATTGCTATACTTTAATGCTTGATATGCACTTACTCAGTACTTAATCAGTACAAATTGTGTTATTAGTGACAATGGCTGAAAAATTTGAACAACACATTTTGAAAGAATAGAATCTTCCAAATTTAATAGAAATATTCAAAGGTAAAATTTAAATTTAATGTAAATCTTTAAAAACCGATATTTTTCTATACTTTATTAATTATTTTAGCAAAATGAGAGTTCCATATGCGAATCGTATGTTGTGTCGACACTATTATGTATTTAATGAAGATGCGAGAACTGCATTCATTTTACCTTCTAATGATCTAATGGAACCTGTTCTGTGGGAACTATGGATTTTCAGCTAACTATGAACGATATCATCACATCAATTTTAGTTGAATATTATTTGTTTGTTTATTTATTTAAATTGTTAAGTTATTAAAAATTACCATTTTCTTTAACAATATTTGTACAATATTTTTATGAAATATAGTATATCATGTTGCACTGTTTCTTATTTTATATAAGACATATTGCTAATTTAAATCAGGTAAATATGCTATTCATATAGCAAACTTTCATACTCATTGATCAGATATTCAGCTATAACTGAAAAGCATTTTTAGCTGTTCAACTAGCAAATACTGCTATTTATCAGTAAAATAAAATAACATATCATGCTAATAGGTAAGCAAAACATGACAGAAAAACTAGCCATCGACACTTTTTGAGTTTGCTATTTACGATAGCACTTGTAGCCATAAAAATCCACTGTCCCGATTTCCGCTATTTAGATTGCGACAAATACTTAAGAAAATAGCACTTATTGCTATCTTTTTCTTTCAGTGTATATGAACAGACTTGTTCATATGAGGTAATTAACTTACTCATCAATATTAAAACTAACTAAATAAAATTATTTTTAAAAATCATCTGGGTTTCGGAGAAATACCCGTGTAGTAAATATTTTCAAGTCGCAATTTATAATTTTTAGATATTTAATTAACACAAGTAAATAATTTATAATATAATAATGCAACTAAATATGTATTGTCGTGTTCCAAAATCAATTTTTTTAAATTTTGAAGTTCTAATTTTTATTTTTATTATATGAACTATTATTTAATAATTTGCATTTATTATTTTGAGATTGAATTTTATTGGTGTTTTAAATTTGTTTTATGGATCTGAGTTTTAATTTTGTTTGTGTAATTTGAATTTGAATTTTGTAAATAGTTTTGTGTAAATGTTGTAAATATTTGTAATTGTGTCTTTTGGCGCGAAAACGTTGAGTTGGTGGGAGAATGGAAATAACATTTCCTTTTTGCCGTTGAAGCCACAAAGTGTGGACCAGCCCCCTAGCTCATAGTAGAGAGAGATAGATAGAGATGTTGCTACAATAAATGTTCTGTGTTGCTAATGGCTACTAACAGCTGTTCGATGTTGTGTTGATAATTTAACTTATTAATAAATAAAAATTGATAATTGTGTAATAAATTGTGTTTAACTAGTGTTTAAACGGTGTAATTTTCCAAGAAAGGTTGTTAATTATAACATTATAACAATGTCTGAAATTTATGATAAAATTAATTTTGAATCTTCCGCATATTTAATTACGTCACAGTAATATGTTACCTCACTGGTTACGTTACTAGATGAACTCACGATACACTTATACCGGTATGCTCAATAAGAAATTAAAACTCGTTTGTTCTGCGCATTGACGTCACGTTGGAGATATTTATTATAATAAGCTTGAATTTTAATTATGAATCTTAAAATTATTTTATAAAAATAAAAGGTCAAACAATATCAATTTCAATTATATTATACCTCATTAACATAATAATCCTAAAAGTGGTTGAAAAACGTAAGAAATATTGCAAATTTGACATTTCTGGCTCCAAGCTGACGTCAAATAGTGCGAGAAGGATAGAGCTAACCTGCTAGTGAGCATACCGGTAATAAAGTGTATCGTGGATGAACTATTCTACTAGCGCCTCTTGCGAGATGAAACCACATTACGCAATTTTCTGTAACATGGAGTGCCAGGGGGCTGGTGTGGACGTGCTGGAGTTGGTATCCGATAAAAATTATTATATTTGCGTTAATAATTATAAATTATTTGATTGAAGCTTTGGATTAAGGAATAAAATTTATTTGAGTTTGAAGTGTTAGATTTTATTTGATTTAAATTGTTTGGAAGATTGACAGTTTTGTTGAAGATTTGAAGGATATTTGGATAAAATTCACACAAGTTTGGATGGTTTATAAAAATAATAATTAATTAAAAATTGGATTACTGAGTTGGGTAAGAAGAGAATTAAATTGGTAAATTTGCAAGTAAAATTGCAAGTTAAAAGCAAGGCGTTGCAAGGTTTACATGGATAGCGACGCACTTGCAGCCAGATCGGCGCACACATTTTACCGTTCCCATCGAATTTGAGAATTTATTTAACAATAATTTGGATTGTGTTTTTTAACTAAATTGACAACGAGAGTCTCATTTGCTCTAAAAATAAATCTATTACTGGGGGTAAGTTATTTTTTATAATTTTACACCCCGGTACATCGCAGTATAGTATATGACTACTCTCAACAACGCCTAAATCGATTATATCGATAATGAAACCTTCGGCAATCGTTCCCTTCAAAAAGGGGTGACTTAACGTCTTGGTTGACCTGACTCGATGAATGCTCCCTTTAAAACACATGTGGTTCGTTTCCTCGAAAAGACATTAAATATTCTTGAAGAATATTGACTTCACCCGCATAGTTTATCTACTTATCTGGACGATCCGTACAATCGGCCCACATTTTGGAAGGAAAATTCGCGTTTTCGTCGATTAATTAGCCACTAAGTAGTCAGCGTATTTCGTGACTCTCTCATCTTGAGGCTGTATTTCTGCGAAATCAAGAGCAAAACAATCGCCAACATCAGAAGGGTTTAATTAAAAAGGGCAAAACAAACGTGTATTTGAGCCACCTAACTATTTCACTTTCTTTATTTTTATATTCTGTGCATGACTTCGACCAAGTTGTCATTTGCAAATCACTCGTAAGACTAATTTTCATATTTTTTTAATTGTTAATTCATCATTGATTGATTGCTTCAACCCCCCTCTAGCTTTTTCTACAGTTCATGAACTTATTGAGTTCACTTTTTGAACTTGCTTCGATGTAAGCAGTGGCGGATTTATATGGACGATTAAATTATGTTTAAAAACAATTTTTTAAAATGAATATTAGGATAGGTAGGTATAGTTTGTTTCAATTTAAATGAAATAAAAAAAATTTTAAAAATTAAAAAAGATCATAATGTATCAAATTATTTTGATATAAAGCCGGCTACAGACTATGTGCACACGTACGCAAACTTGGTGAATACGCATAATATGTGCACGTAGTGTGTATGCACCACACATCACAAACTTCGTCTATGTGTGGCATGTGTGGACGTTCGGATGGAAGTCGGTAAATGAAGCACACATCAAAGAGATAATGGTAAAAACGAATAACACACCATACGTGTGCACATGATAGCACATAGTGTGTATCGTGCATTCGTTGCATATTCGCATCAAGGTTAAATTAGATTGTAAACATAAATTTACCTTGCAATTCTTTCAGCATCCAACTAATTTTACAATTTCCAAAGAACAACGTAAATCATAATTTAATGTGTTTAAGTAAACAAGTGTGCGCATTAATGATTAAATTAAATCAATTGTCTATCGGTTATACAAAATATTAGTTTTAACGAAATTTTATGTCCCAAATGTTTATAAATAAAAAAAAAACTCTGACCTCATAACAATATCATCCAATGTGACTCAGTCTTCTTACTTTTCGAATGTACCAATATCATTCAGCAACCATTCAACTTCTTGTTTTTGCCTTTGGTAATTAAATAAACGATTGATCGCCATTAAATTGCTCTAGTTTTAATATCCAATTCTTGAACATATCCAGGATGTTGTAACATTAACGTTTATCCACCTATCTCTTATAATTTTCCTTAAACCACTATAACTAATACTTATTCGATTATCTTCCAAACACCCAATTTTATTTAAAATTATATTTCAATGGTCATTTAACTTTTAATTATCCAAATATCTATTCATTCTCACTTACAAATTTTTACTTCCAAATCAGAAAAATCCATTTTTACTCTCTTTTTCCAAAATTTCTTATCTTCCTTTTCTTTATTACCAACCCTCACACACGATTTCCCTGTTCTTCTCTTTTATCGCACTTAAGGCACGTCCGCACTCAAAATCTTATGTGTAGTTTGTTACAATGTCACTTACGTTCTACTTTTTAAATTGTTCCTTCATAAATGATCCTTATAATTTAATTAATAAATCACGTAATTTTGATATTACCGCCTACCATGATATTAGATAATTGTCCTCTTGTATACTATAAATTTTTATTATTCTTTTATATTTGTATCATCTTTTTTTATATTTTTCGATTTGAAACATGACAATATATACAAAAGAACATTAAACTTTTATTTGTATTTATATTTTTAACTCTTATGTTCGTCTTACGTTT
This sequence comes from Cantharis nigra, assembly GCA_958510845.1. Classification (NCBI taxonomy): domain Eukaryota; kingdom Metazoa; phylum Arthropoda; class Insecta; order Coleoptera; family Cantharidae; genus Cantharis; species Cantharis nigra. The sequence goes on along the minus strand of OY294030.1, from coordinate 41,287,987 downwards.
TACGTACATTGTGAACAAGCACTTAAAAAGTAAAATATTATCGAGAAATACTAGTGAATCGAACCTATTTCAAATAGTAACCAAAAACACCAGAACATTACTCGTGTAATTCCATATGGCAAGGAATGTTTTACTAAATGTGAATCATAGGAATAAATTTGTTTAAAATTAAATAAAAATTAAAAAATAAAAATTAAGCTAATAACAAAAAATATATGATTTTTTAAAGACGTTTTTTATATACCTTCGTCCTAGGTAAAGACGTTAAACTGCCCTAATAAATAATAATTAGGTACAGGAAAATAATAAAAGTATAAATTTAACTCAAACATTTTGAAAGTACAGGTGTTGAAAAAATTTAAATAAAATAGTTACGAGGTTAAATTTTTTTAAACATTTATTATATTTTTTGAGAAAACTTGGCATACATTTTGTAAAAATTAGTAAAAGGACCAAGAATTTTCATTAATGAACTAAATATAAAAAACAAAAAAACCTATAGGACCGAAAATGGAAGAGCCAGATGTCATTTCAAAATTGGTGTTGTTAAAAATGTTAATGGATCACAGCAATTGGATGTCAAGCGGCGGACTAGCCATCTCAACGGTTGACGTCCTATTTCGCTATAATTTTAATGGAAAATTGAAAATGGTAATTTGAATAGATGAATAAAAGCGGATGTCAGACGGCAGACTAGCCCATCTCAACGGCTGACGTTCCGCGCCGCTATCAAATCGTAACGTGAGTGGATTGATGAGAGCAACCTGATGTCAAACGGCTGATTAACCATCTCAACGGGTGACGTCACGCGCCACTGTCAACTACCGAATTAGGAATTACGGCAAAAATTGAATAAAATGCTGAATAATAATAAACGTGTAATAATTATGGAATGGCATGGTTATGATGGCATGGCATGGGAATGGTAATAAAACTTTAATAATGATAAAATGGAATAATAGGTACATAGTTTAAAATAATGGTGAAAAATAATGGTACATGGGAAATTTACGCACCTACGATATGAATACGTACAAAAATGAGCAAGAATAATGTAATAATGAAGAATAATTTGAATAGTAATGGTATAATGAAGAATAATATGGAAAACAATTAATAATGGTAAAATACGAATCCAAAACACTGAATAAAATGGTATTATATGGATCCAAGTTAATCGGTAAGTCAATGGTGTGCTGCTCCAAGTCAACAGGTGGGTCCAAGGTGAGCCCCTCATGCTTTGACAGAAGAAGAATACGTAAAAAACTTGATGTATCAAGTGCGTACCACTAACATGTATTTAAACCATTTTTAATGTAAACTATATTACCAAGAATTATCAAAATGTATGTAAGATCAAATAATATAGGTCACAAATATTGAAAACCGTTAAAATACAGAGTTAAAAAAGCAGGTCAATTTCAATTTGAGTAAGACAAATTAATGATAAATTAGTAAGAATTATTAAGTCCAAAATGTATATGCGATCATTTAAAAATAAAACTAAATCTAAAGTCCAATGCCAAATATCTTAAAGTAAGAAGTGGTTAAAAATTTTGAATTTTAAAAGTAGTAATTTAAAAAAAAATTAAAATAATAATTTGAATAAATAAATTGTAATGTAACGTCTCTAAATCACAATAATCTTTAATGTCCGGATCTCAAAGAGAATAACTTCTCACTAAAATTTTATGTATTGAAGATTTAAAATTATATTGTTAAAAAGTAAATTTCAAGCAAAATTAAAATAAATCAACTGTTGAATTTGAATAGTCAAATTAAATGACTTAAATTTAAAATATTTTAACGAAATTGGAACTGAGGATAATCCAGATCACGACTTAAACGTTTAAAAAGGTGTCTGTACAATCCGTATTCCATACATAACAATACAAAATTCTTGCAAATCAAGATGCTTTCTTTTTTGATGAAAGAAATTGGAAAACAGAACTTATAGTTGAAACTATACAAGAAAAAATTGAATTATTTTTAATTTTCAATATAAAATCATGTTTTGGGTAATAGTACCTTTTTTTTATAAATATTATGATTTTGAGACACAATGAAAACTATAATAATATATAATTTGTAATAGTTGAATTTTTTTTTTGATGAATTTTTTTTTAGATTTAAAAAACCAATTTATTATTAAATTTATGAATAAATGTTTATTTTCCATTACGGAAAATATTTTAATATTTTTCTTAGTGTATGTGGTTCTAAAATTGTTTAATTTTTCCTTTGTAACAATTTATACAGGTCTGTACTAAGAATATTTGTTAATTGTAATATTTTTATAGGGATTTTACACTACCGATGGTGGCGCTAGCGACACCTTTAATATGTCTGCCATAGCAAGTATACCTCGGTAGAATGTTGGTTTAAAAAAGACTGAAAGACTGGTTTTTTTTTAGATAAACACTGCACTGAATTAAAAAATATCAGGAAAACTAACTCGAACCAAAGAGTATGTATATATAGAGGGACAGCCATTAACAAATATTTGTCACAAGTTTTTGTTAATGGCTCTGCTACGCCATCTAGTAGACGGTGTGATCTCTACGTTTTAATTTTAAATTTATGGCTGATCCTTTATATACAGGGGGGTATTTTTACAAAAATAAGTTTTTACATGTTAATTTCCTATGTTCAGCTAACTCATTCAGCACCCTGTATATAGAGGACCAAAAATAAAGACGTAGAGATAACCCCCTCCACTAGATGGCGTAGCAGAGCCATCAAGAAATACTTGTGACAAGTATTCCCATAAGAGCTGTCCCTCTATATATATACATACTCTTTGCTCGAACACTGTTAAAACACGTTAAAGACACTTAGGTATACTTGATGGAGTAGTTACAAAAGCTGCGTGTGGTGGCGTTTGGTTAATGTAAAATCCCTATATATTATTGTTTACGTTTTTAAGGAAATAGTTTGTAAATTTTCGTCGGGTTTTAAATATTTAATTTGTGATGTTGAATTTAATTTTTTAAAAATTTTTAATTTTAAAAAACGCTAGAGTCAGCGTTTCGCGAGCGGGAGAAATGTCACAAGTGGAAATGTACAGTCGATAAATAAAAGTATAAATTAATGAAATGAAATAGATTCCCACTTGAAGCTCCCTCGTATGTTAGGTTGACAGAGTATTATTAGTATAATTGTTAATAATCTGGAAAGGGCATCAAGCGGTGCAACATAATAATTAATTAATCAACGACAGTTATTAAGTGCATTTCGTAAGATCTAAATGTGACCTCACCGCTTGATGGTTCCATCTTCTTAAGGGTGTAGTAAATAGTAGTCCAGTAACGATGTCGAAAAAAGGGGGCCTACCTTGCAAATTTCTCAGGCAAAGGATTTAAAACTGATTCCTAAGTAATTTTAATCGTTGAATCCGATTTTGAGGTTTGCGAACAAAATTTCATTGTGCCCAAGCCGCCATATTAAAAAAACGTTGCCAAACCTCGCTTCTTTGCACAAAAATCAAATTTTTTTTTTATTATTGAAAATATTAAAATTATATAATTATTATATTAACCCTTTCAGACCCGACTTTTTTTGGCTGAAAGAAAACATTATTTTTTTTTAAATTTCGTATTAATGTGCTTTAAAAAGTGTTTTTGGCGAGTTTCATAATATTCTGATTTTTAAATAAGAAAATACAGCTAAGTAAACTTTATAAATTAGAATTATCAAATTGAGCTACAGGACATAATAAAACACATATTTAAAACGAGCTTTCGGAAAAGACATTTCCTTTTTCGTTTTAAATATGTGTTTTATTATGTCCTGTAGCTCAATTTGTTAATTCTAATTTATATTATTTTCAAGAGCTAATAATTTTTAATTAATAAGTAAACTTTAGTTGACTTAATATATAAAACAATAAAATTATAAATAACAAGTTAAATTAAATAATATAATCAAATTATATCTTTAAGCTTAAACGTCGTCGAAAGCTTAAAGATATAATTTGATTATATTATTTAATTTAACTTGTTATTTATAATTTTATTGTTTAATTTCTCACAAGTTAAGATTTATATATCTTAATATATAAACCATTATAAAACGCATGATAACAGATTTAAACAGGTGACTATATTCGTAGACCAAGTATAGTATGATAAGAACTAACAAAAAAAAATTATGCATTTATAATGATATTTGGCTGAGTTATTCTTAACTAAAGTTATAAACTTATTTATAAGCTATTTGACAGGGGAATGATTTTATTCAATTTTTAGTTTAATTAATTTATTATCATAGTTTATGTTACTCATAGAACACTTTTTATATTTTTATTGAATTCCTTGTTGTTCTTTCATTAAGAAATGATTGCTATCTAACATATTATAAGTTTGTCACCAACTTCAAAATAAATTAATAAACGTAGGTACACTATAGTGTACCCTGGGTCTGAAAGGGTTAAGTATATATAAATTATATTTATATATAAAATTTTATTTTAAAAATTAAAAATATCGGTCGGCATGGAATTTGAATTTTTTCAAATTTTCCAAAAACATTTGAATTTTTCGAAAAATCTGCACAAACGCGAATGGCGCCTGCGATGTTAATTTTCGTCGTAGAAAATGAACCAAAAAGTCATTTTGTAGGAAATTTTATCTACTTTTTTTGATGATACATTTTATTTTATTTTTAATTCAATAGGTCGCCCAAAATTTTGAGTTTTTTTGCATAAAAATGCGATTTGGCAAGGTTTTTTCAGTATGGCGTCTTTGGCACAAGGAAATTTTGTTCGCAAACCTCATATTCAGATTACACGACCAAAATTACATAGGAATCAGTTTTCAATCCTTTGCCTGAGAAAATTGTCAGGTAAAACTACCTGGTTACTGGGCTATAGATTGAGATGTAATTTTAAGTATGTAAATAATTCTGTAGCAGTTCGGAACAACGGCCTAAGTCCATTTTTTTCACATTTTGGGATATATATGGAAGTATATATATATTATATCTATATATGGATTTTTTGCACTTTATTTTTTGATATGTATATCTCAAAATAAAAACAAATGGACTTAAACCGTTGTTCCAAACTGTTACAGAATTATCACCTAATTTAATATTTTTATATAATAAATAGTTTTTTGTTGATACTCCTCTGTTTTACAATTAATTCAATACCAATGCAAATCAAAACCCTACTCGTCTCAACCTAAGTAAACCATTTAGCTCTCAACCCCTGAGTTACACAACCCCAGCCACGGGTACAAAAATACACGTGACAATATTTTTACATTAAAAAGTGTATATAAGTATGTCACGGATTTATGAATATAAACTGGATAGCTAATGTTGATCTCCATTATTGTCTCGACCTGTTTATAAATTCCGTACTAAAAATTCTCCGTTTCCCCTGATTTCAAAATTAATGTTTAAATTTTGTAGTGGGGGGGGGGGGCGGAGGATGACAAGTTAATTTTTCGAGTTAAGTGTCCGAGAGTTTATGTTGTTGAATGAAGAAGAAAAAATTATTTCTTACTTTTTAAAAGGAACAATAGTTTTCAAAGTAAAGTGCTTTTACAGTCAGGGGTTTTTAAAATTTTTAATTTTTATATAATTACTAGCAGGTCAGGCGGCCTGCCGGCCGCCTTGACCTCCCAATATTTGAATGACCTGGAAACTCCTTTTTTCTCAGGATCATTTATTATAATTAATTTCTTATTTTATTAATATAAAATCACAAAATTAGTCATATTTTTTTTACTTTTTTTTTCAAAATATTGAAAATTGACGTACAGAGCTGGGAATAGTGGCGTGTTAACCTTAGAACTCTTAGCTGAATAACCAGTTAAAATTTCAATTCAATCGTGCTTTCCGTTGGGGAGATTTTGATGGGACGGACATACATACATACAAACTTTGAGTTTTATATTATATTAAGATTTATAAAACCATCAGTGGCTCAGTGCACGTGCTATATTAGCGGCAAAAAACAGCGATGTCAATGTCATCAATTTAAGCATTCAAAACGAAATACCAGGTGAAACGACAACGTATAAGTCCATCGATACTGTTATGAATCAAGAAGAATTTGTCAATTGTCCAATTGAATTCTTAAATTCACTTGATTTCCCCACCCAGACCGTCGTGGTTCACCACTTCCAAGCGTATTTTAAAAACAAACCAAAGCCAAAACAACGACTCACCAGACGAAGAAGATTAAAGTGCCTCCGGCACTAAACGCTTCACAAGCCAACACGCTACGCTGATAGTCTAAAAACTACAGAATTTCTATTTTGCTTTTTTTTCGGCCTTATTTTCGGCAGACATTTATTTCGATGGGGGAATATCGCTGCGTGACTTTGAAGATCCTCAGTAGAATAGAAAGAGGAGTAGGAATCTATAAATTGGTTAAATGTTTTCATGCAATAAAAAATATTAATATTAAATTAATATTAAATTAACAAAACGATCAAACAAATTTATTCAAATTTGAGGAGGACAACGTCTGCCGGGTCAGCTAGTTATTTAATATAATTGAATAAAAGTAAATAAAATATTAAAATAAAATAGACTCGTGAATGTTTTCTCAAATAACTTCTTCGAATACATTTATAACGCAAGCAGAACATTTGAACGGCTTTTCGCCGATGTGAGTTAGTAAATGTTCACTCAAACTAGCTTTTCGAACAAATTTATAACCGCAAAAAGAACATTCGAACGGCTGTTGTCCGGTATGGTTCGCAAAGGGAGATTTAAATTGCTCTTTTGAGAAAATTTAATATCGTAAAACAGCAGATTTGTACGGTCTCTCGCCAGTATGAGCCCTAAAAGGGAACATCCATAAATGGAACTACAGTGACTTTATAGAGACAGTGACGACAAGTGATGTCCCATTTTTGATTGGCTATAATGTTTTTGTTAATATCTGGCTTACGACAGAATAAAAATAACGTTTTTAAGTTCATTAGTGCATTTTATTAACATAAGAAATGGAATTTCTTTTAATGTGAAGAATATGCCAATCCAGAACATATATTTTTTGATTGAATTTGCAACATCCTGGGCCAAATAAGGGGATTTTGCAACATCCTGGGCCGATTTAGGGGCTCGTGTCGTCACTGTCCCTATAAAGTCACTGTAAATGGAACAACAGCGCAGCGCCGCGGTGTCGAAAACTAAAATAAACTGTGGAACACTTTAATTTATTTTTCGACACCACGGCGCTGCATGTTACTCTGCTTCTAGTCTATATGCACCAAAGGAATAAAGTCGCTATTTTTTGGCCTGAGGGTAAAGGATTGTTTACCCGAGGCGTCAGCTGAGGGCAAAAATTACCCAAAGGCCAAAAGTCACTTTATTCCCGTTTACTTGCAATTCCGGGAGGTAAAGTAGGAACTTCGTGATTTCATCGAAGAAATTTCCACAAGCTATCCGCTTTTATGAAACGAAACAACGAAGGGTATGTGCAGAAAATATCGAGTATTCTAATCTCTAACTACGTGGCAACATTTTTAAAAGAAGCGCTGTGCCAATATTTAAATTATTGGACCACGGCCCTGTAACTGATCGTAGATTTTAGGTACGTATCGGCCAGCAAAATCAGATATCCGGAGCGAGGGTATAGCCGATGGTCGCTATCGTGGATTCTTTAAAAGAAAAGGTGGTACGACGTTTAATATAGTTACGATGTTAAATAATGGGCGCCAAGAACTCTAAAACAAAACACTAATCCCAAGAGGATTGAAGGGGTTTCCATTTGGAGCTCCACAGAAATAGAAAAAGATTAAATATAGAACAGAACTCCTTTAATACTTAACCGTCGCAAAGAATTGATAAAATAAACCCAGCAAATTGAATACTAATCGATAAAATATAAGTAACGATAAATTTCTCACCATCGACAAGCACCACAAATTTGCAATTAAGTCAATCACTTAAATCAAATTTAATTAGAAATTAAATTTTATTTCACCGAGTCAAAAATTGCGACCGCATACCTTCGATAAATTATCAAAAAGCTTCGCTCCTTCCACTTTCCCAGCCTTACCAACCCGCGAAGGTACCAATTTCCTGTTTGAGACCACGTACTATGTTAAACAAAAATTTATGGATTGCTACAGCGTCTCATTAGAATTTTTTGGTGACTAAAGTAAGTACTTTTTATTTCTTTATTTATTTAATCACTAATTTATTTAGTAGGTAGGTTGCACTAATATTTGGCTTAGCGGGGGCGTGCCGGACCGAGGAATTGGTAAATTTGTGCATAGCAAATGTGAATTAAAGTCCATCGCCCTCGAAGGTGAAGCCTCGCCGGATTTAGGATAATTGGTTGGAATTACAAATTACGGCCAGATTCACATAAATGTAAATGTTACTAATAATGATAATTAAAAAATTCTTTACTTGCTTGTTTTCTTCTAGTGATTTTTTTTATCAGTTATCTGGTGAATTCTTTATTTGTCTAGGACAAAAAAAGTACTTTATTCCCGGAATTGCAATATAGTGTATTATACATCATGGGACTAAGTGCTGCTTTTCATCCCGCGTGCAAAAGTTTTTGCACGAGGTGTTAGCCAAGTGCAAAAATTGCACACGGGATGAAAAGAACCTTAGTCCCAAGGTGTATTTACTATTTTTCACAATTTCGCTGAAAATGCTGAATTACATTGATTAATAACTAAATTTGAGATTTTGAAATTGCTCGAAAACGGCGCTAAATATCGAAAAACCGAGCAAAAAATTTATCCCCGTTACAGTTGCCCCCCAGCGATTTGTCGTAAGAAGCCATATGCAAACTTTCAGATCAATAACGCGCAATAATGGCGCGAGACGAAAGTAATAAATATAAAAGTAAAACTACAAAAGTAGCTATAAGTGGATTTCGGCCGTTGAAGATCTATCCAATGATAGATACTCTTTTCACAATATGTTACCAATGAGTAACGTGGGGTTATTGCAAAATCAAAATCCCCAGTCAAAAAACATACATGCAGATAGCTTAACACCATCACATGGACCGCTAGGTTTTATCGCACTACCGACGGTTTCGAGATTACTCCGAAGAGATTTCTCTTCATCAGGTACGAATTAACCCGCAGTGCCGATGCATGGATGCAAACCACCGCATAAAAGTATGTGATTAAAACTTTGGAAAATGAAGAAGCATACCACGTCCTCTTTTGGAACTCATGTGAAAAACTTTTATGCGGTGGTTTGCATCCCTGCATCGGCACTGCGGGTTAATTCGTACCTGATGAAGAGAAATCTCTTCGGAGTAATCTCGAAACCGTCGGTAGTGTGATAAAACCTAGCGGTCCATGTGATGGTGTTAAGCTATCTACATGTATGTTTTTTGACTGGGGATTTTGATTTTGCAATAACCCCACGTTACTCATTGGTAACATATTGTGAAAGGAGTGTCTATCATTGGATAGATCTTCAACGGCCGAAATCCACTTATAGCTACTTTTGTAGTTTTACTTTTATATTTATTATAATACGGTCGGTTGATATGTTAAAGTTTGATTTTTCTTACTTTAACATAGTATTTGTTACTAAAGTAATACTTTTTTTCCCGCGCCATTATTGAAATTTAAAGTCATCCCATGTTTGGACAAGCATAATATAATCCATAGATAAGAGAGATAATAAGTAGAGCGTTGATAATCCGGATTAATTGTTACCGGACCCTGTCCGGATTATCAAAATATCCTGATTATTGAAAAGAACCAAAAAAGGTAGTTTTAGTTCTTAAAAGAAGAAAACTTGGTAAAACCGTCAATAATTCACTTTAGTGGTTAAATAATTGAAATTAGAGTAGATAAATAAAACTATTAATTAATAAGAAATTATAATGTATTTTAATGAAAGAATAATATACATATATTTTTTTGTAGCGGTAAGTTTTTTTTGACTTTTGTTTGACAAATTTTCTTTTTCAACTTATTTTATTCTCGGAATTGAATCCGGATTATCGACGGTCAAGGATTTTGACGTTCGGATTATTGACGCTCTACTGTATAGATAGACAACTTTCCGGTCATTTTCATACCCTATTAGTTCGCCAAAAGTGTCTCGAGTACGTACTACACTTAAAACCGAGAAATGGCGCCTATTCAAATTTTCCGTCAACTCCAATTCTTTATTTAATTTTTAATAAAATTTTATCGTTTCTTTACATCTAATTTTTTATTAAATAAAAATTAATTATAAATATAAAATACTACACATACAAAACATACAAAATGTTAAATGAAACATAATTATTTGGGTGAGAAGAAAATCTGATTAGAAAAAGATACTTGTGGGCCCGATAGAGGCTTGTGTCAATCTTTTTTGTCGTTAAATGGCTTCTTTTTTTGTTTTATATTTCAAATATCGCTTGTTAGCCACTTTTATCACTTCATCAAAAGTTTCATGAAAATTTATGCTGTTTGTATTGTAAATTTTCTTTTCAAATCTATATAGATGTTGTTCATTGGAATGATTTTCTTCACATGTCATAATTTAATGTCAAAGTAGACGCCTAATGCCTACGGGCAAATTGCTGTATCTAAGAGTTAAATCAAAAAAAAAAATCTACAAAAAAATGATTCCGTTGCTACAAGTAAAATTAAGATATTATATACCTACTAATGTTATACCTTGACAACTCATTTGAAGTACTCGTATTTTCAATCCAAGCATACTTGACAATTAAAATTAAAAAAAAGAAACACTCTGATTGGTCGACTTTTTTAACCAACCGAAAAATATATTAACCTCTTAAGTTGGGATTAAAAATATTTCAGGAAGAAAATAATGAATAATCTTATATATAAAAATGAATGTTTGTTTGTTCGTATGTTATGCACTGCCGTACCGTTGATCCGATTGCGATGAAACTTGGCCAACTTATTGCTAACACTTGCGGGAAGGTTATAGGCATAGTATATTATGCATTAGCATTCATTTTCGCGTAAAAATCCGACCTTCGAGGTGACGACCAATGACGTCATCGGATTATTTTATACAATGTCGTTAATCCTTTCATCTCCTTAGATATAAAAATGAATGTCCGTATGTTTGTTCGTATGTTCACAGTTGATTTGAGTTGTTCGAGTTCGGAGTTTGACAGCGGTGGAGTAAACACGTGGTGTAACATCGCAAGTGCGATATTAATAAAGAGTAAGTACATTATTGTACGCCGGACAGGGCAAACTACCCGCGATCAGGGGTGGTCTACCCTGGCCAAACAGATTCGAATTCAAATTCGAAACCGTGAAAACAAAATCAAGTTTGGATCCGAATCCACGTGTTCTACAAAACTCAATTGCCGCCAATGAAGTCAGCCAAGCCAACCTGGTAACGAAAGAAAATACCCAAAAGGATCCGACCAACCAGGGGACAAAACCAACCTGGTAACGGAAGAAAATACCCAAGAGGATCCGACCAACCAGGGGACAAAACAAAAAGAAACCGGCCAGAAAAAAATTCGCCCCCCCCCTCTGAGGAGGCCGAGACCCCCCTGGAGGAAGAAAATCCTAAAGAAGGGATAATCCCTGTACCTCAGGTGCAGACTATTACCAACAGACTATTCCTAAATAGTTTATTATATAAACAAAAAGGAATCAGTCAACAAGACAAACACAAGTTCAAGTGAAACGACTGTGAGTAGCAATCGTAAATCGAGAAAACAGCAAAGAAAACAATCAAGGCCAGGCAAGAATCATTTTACTACCTTTTTTTAGAAATCAGAATATGTCGTCACCACAATTTCAAATGGTTATACAAGAGACTTTAGCGAAGGCTATGTCATTTGCTAAATATGAAGATTGGCAAGTTAAATTAGAATACACCAATGTTCTTACACAATCTTTGACAGAGATATTAAAAAATTTTTGCGAAAGCGACAACTGCCGTCTTAATATTAAGATTGCGAAAAAAAAAAGTCGCAGCGCAGCGTATTCGGAAACGAAAAATTGATGAAGAATTGGCGGCTGACTATTTAAAAAAGAAGAAAAAACAGCAGGAGGAATTGTCGATATCGCTCAATGCCTTCGAAAAATTATTACAAGAGGAAGCCGAAGGGGTGAGAGAAGGAGAGTTGTAAGTTGGAACCTGATTGGTTAAATCTTTTAATAAAATAATACACAAATATATCATAAATGTTAAGTGAGTAATTATTGTGATTTAATATAACATAAACAAAAGGTTTAGAAAATTAGTTATATGGACATTATTCGTGCATATGGATCAGGGTATCAAATGCATTGCCGTATCGTTGATCCGATTGCGATGAAACTTGGCCAATTTATTGCTAACACTTGCGGGAATGTTATAGGCATAGTATAGTATGCATTAGCATTCATTTTCGCATTCATATTTTTAATACAGTTATTAATCCTTTCATCTCTATGTCTTTATATAGTTTATTATATAAACAAAAAGGAATCAGTCAACAAGACAAACACAAGTTCAAGTGAAGCAACAGTGAGTAGCAATCGTAAATCGAGAAAACAATCAAAGTTAGGCAAGATTCGTTTTACTTTTTCTTAGAAATTAGTCGTTATAAATATTCGAAATTAGAATATGCCTCCCAAGCGTTCGTCACTTAGTCGATCTACCAGCGCAGCACGTGCAGCTAAGCGATTTCGAGCTTCTCAAACAATCGAAGAACGACAAGCGAGCAATGAAGCAGATCGTTTACGACTTACTCGATCACGCACATCAGAATCAGAAGACCAACATGCGGCAAGAATAGAAACACAAAGTTTACGAGCTACACGATCACGCGCATCAGAATCACAAGACCAACATACGGCAAGAATTGAAAGTGAGCGTTTACGAGCTACTCGATCTCGACGAACAGTACATGATGATTTGAATCTTGCTGCATTTCAATATGATGTTAACTACGATTACAGTTTGCATCCCAGTGTAAATATCGGCAAAATGGATAAGGCCTGTGGGCATTGCGGTTCACTTAAGTTCAACAATGAAACACCAGGAATGTGCTGCGCGAGTGGCACAGTTAAATTGCCGACATTGCATCCACCACCTGATCCATTGTTGTCATTACTTTCAGGCGACTCACCTGATTCCAAACACTTCTTGAAGAACATTCGTAAGTATAATTCGGCGTTCCAAATGACATCTTTCGGGGCCGACAAAGTTTTTAAAGATCAGTACATGCCTACTTTCAAAATTCAAGGACAAGTATACCACCGTGTTGGTTCATTTCTACCCCTTTTGGACGCTGAACATCAATATTTACAAATATATTTTATGGGTGACGATGATGCACAAGTTGATCAACGCTGCAATGCAATTCCAGGAACCAAACGCCAAATTATATATGATTTACAAACATTTTTCCAGCAACGCAATGCATTGATAAAATTATTCAAAACTTCGATTGACAACTTACCGGCGGATAATTACGCAATTCGAATACGAGCCGACAAAACACCACCCGGACAGCATCCCGGACGCTACAACGCACCTACCGTCAATGAAGTTGCGATTATCATAGTTGGCGAAGAACGTGATACACGTGATATTATTCTTCAGCGACGAAATAATACAATTCAACGTGTCGCTGAAACACATCGATCATACGATGCGCTGCAGTATCCCATAATTTTTTGGGAAGGGCAGGATGGATATCACTTTAATATTATGCAAACTAATCCAATTGGTGACCAACTCAATAAAAAAGTATCTGCGATGAATTATTATTCTTACCGAATAATGATACCTCAGAATGGAACAAATCATATTCTGCAATGCCGTCAACTATTCCATCAATATGTGGTAGACATGTATGCCAAAATTGAATCCGAACGTTTGTTATTCATTCGCTTAAATCAAAAATCGTTGCGTTCAGAAGAATATATTCATTTGCGCGATGCAATTGTAAACGATGGAAATGTTTCAGACCTTGGCAAAATGGTCATACTTCCAGCAACGTTCAATGGCAGCCCACGGCATATGCATGAATATGCACAGGATGCCATGACATATGTGCGTTCATATGGCCGCCCCGACTTATTCGTTACATTTACGTGCAATCCAGCATGGGATGAGATACAGGATCTTCTATTGCCCGGTCAGCTACCATCGGATCGACACGATGTGACTCCACGAATATTCAAGCAAAAACTAACTAAATTGATGGACTTAATTGTGAAGTATCACATTTATGGTGAAACTCGCTGCTGGATGTATGCGATTGAATGGCAGAAGAGAGGACTTCCACATGCTCACATTCTCATTTGGCTCAAAACGAAAATACACGCACCTCAAATTGATGATATCATTTCTGCAGAAATTCCTAATCCCGAAGAAGATCCACTACTGTTCCATATTGTAACGAAAAACATGGTGCATGGACCATGTGGAGCAATGAATCCACAATCTCCTTGCATGAAAGAAAACAAATGCACGAAAAAGTTTCCCAGAAACTTACTTCATGAAACACGCACTGGTGATGACGGATATCCTCAATACAGACGCCGAAAACCAGAAGATGGAGGTCATACAACAACAATCAGAATGAGAAATGATGACGTTCAAATCGACAACAGATGGATTGTACCATATTCTCCTTTATTATCGAAAACGTTCAAAGCTCATATCAACATTGAATATTGTCATTCCGTCAAATCCATTAAGTATATCTGCAAATACGTCAACAAAGGCAGCGATATGGCATTACTGAGCATTGATGGACATGATGCGCGCAACGATGAAGTTAGTCAATTTAGTTAGTCAGTAACGAAGCTGTTTGGCGTATTCTAAGTTTTCCAATTCACAGTCGCTATCCCACTGTTGTTCATCTCAGTGTTCATCTTAAAAATGGACAAAGAGTCTATTTCACGGCAGACACTGCACGAAACGTTGTTGCTGGACCAGCGCACACAACACTCATAGCATTTTTTGCGCTTTGTGAAGAAGATGTATTTGCCAAAACATTATTGTACGCAGATGTTCCGAAGTACTATACATGGAATGCTGCATCTAAGAAATTCCAACGACGTAAGCAAGGCATGCGTATTGAAGGCTATCGAGATCTGTATTCGTCAGACGCATTGGGCCGTATTTATACAGTACATCCAAATAATGCCGAGTGTTACTATTTGAGAATGCTGTTAGTTAATGTCATAGGTCCTACGTCTTTTTCAAATTTGAGAACGGTCGATGGCGTAGAATGCCAAACGTACAGAGAAGCTTGCCAAAAGCTTCATTTGCTCGAAAGCGACCAACACTGGGAAACAACATTGACGGATGCATGTGCCAACTGTCATCCGCGAAAAATTCGAACATTATTTGCCATCATTTTGACCACATGTTCGCCATCCAATCCGAAAGATTTGTGGGAAAAATTCAGAGAAGATTTGAGCGAAGACATTTTACATCGTGTTTGTACCGTCAGTAATGACAATTCCATTGTGTTTTCGGACAATATTTTTAATCAAGCTCTGATCGAAATAGAAGACGTATGCTTAACCATCAACAACAAAGCACTCATTCAACTTGGCATGATTGCGCCACAACGTTCAGTATTATTGGATCTTTCTGATCGCGATTTAGTAAGAGAACGGTAGTACAATACTAATGATTTGCGTGCAGTTGTTGAAGCAAACGAACAACTTTTGTTTGCAGAACAAAGATTGGCCTACGATACACTTACAAATGCTGTGTCGAATGGCAGAGGTGGACTGTTTTTTCTTGATGCGCCTGGAGGCACTGAAAAAACGTTTGTTATCAGTTTACTATTGGCTCACATTCGATCTCAATTTGGAATTGCTTTGGCTCTTGCTTCATCAGGTATTGCGGCTACATTATTAGATGGTGGAAGAACTGCGCATTCGGCGCTCAAATTACCATTGGATATGAATTTCTCGGAAGCTCCAATATGTAACATTTCGAAAGGATCTGGTATGGCTAAAGTTCTGCGGATTTATAAGATCATTATCTGGGACGAATGCACCATGGCTCATAAGAAATCGCTTGAAGCACTTGATCGAACTCTTAAAGATTTACGATCAAATGCACAACCGTTCGGAGGCGCTCTAATTCTGTTATCTGGCGACTTTCGACAAACTCTTCCAGTTATTCCTAAATCAACACCAGCTGATGAGCTCAATGCTTGCCTCAAAGCATCGCATCTTTGGAAACATGTGCAAAAACTCACATTAAAAACCAATATGCGCGTACATTTGCAGCACGATGCGTCGGCGGATACATTCTCAAACCAGCTATTGAACATTGGCGAAGGAAAAGTACCAGTTGATGCTACCACAAAATGCATTTCATTTCCGTTAAACTTTTGCGTCATTGTGCCATCCATCGAACAGCTTATTCACAAAGTTTTTCCGCAAATTGTCACCAATTATAAAAATCATAAATGGCTTTGCGAACGTGCTATTTTAGCACCAAAAAACAAGGACGTCAATGCAATCAACCATGCAATTCAAGAAAAAATTACAGGTGATTCTGTTACCTACAAATCGATTGACAGCGTCATGAACGCGGACGAAATTGTAAACTATCCAATCGAGTTTTTAAATTCGTTGAATCTTCCTGGTGTGCCACCGCACAAATTGTCACTTAAAATCGGAGTGCCAATTATTCTTTTGCGGAACATTAATCCACCCCGATTGTGTAATGGAACAAGACTCGCTGTAAAAAAACTGATGCCGAATGTCATCGAAGCTACTATTCTTAACGGAAAGTCAAATGGAGAAGATGTGCTCATTCCACGCATTCCCATTATTCCCACAGACATGCCTTTTGATTTCAAGCGACTGCAATTCCCCATTCGACTTGCATTCTCGATGACCGTCAACAAGGCACAGGGTTAATCACTGCAAGTATGCGGATTGAACCTAGAAAATCCATGTTTTTCACATGGACAGTTGTATGTTGGATGCTCACGAGTCGGACAGCCACGAAATTTATTTGTTTTTGCTGAAGACGGGAAAACACAAAATATTGTATACCCTAAAGCACTTGAATAATAAAGTTGTAAAAAAAATTAAATAAATTTGGGCAGGACAACGTCTGCCGGGTCAGCTAGTTACCTTATAAAAATAACAAT
The DNA here is from genome assembly GCA_958510845.1 of Cantharis nigra. NCBI lineage: Eukaryota > Metazoa > Arthropoda > Insecta > Coleoptera > Cantharidae > Cantharis > Cantharis nigra. Next base: position 41,270,931 of record OY294030.1, on the reverse strand, counting down.
TAAAATTTAATAATCATAGTAATCAAAACTAAATGAGTTAACTGAACATAGGAAATCCTAATACATAAAATCCCAGCATGCTCCTGCTGCTCATGCCCCAGCGTGTCATTATTTGGTGAAAAAAGAAACACTCTGATTGGTCGATTTAATTACCAACCAAAAAATATATTAACGTAAAGTTGGGACTAAAAATATTTGAAAAAGAAAATAATGAATAATTACGTTATAATAAAAACAATTAAACCATATTATAATAACCATACTTCGGCAGTCGGGTAAAAAGTCAAAACGCTGCCGCTACAGCGTGTCATATTTTTGCTTAGAACATGATTAATGAGAAGAAATGAAAAACAAAGAGAAAGAGGAAGTAACAGCAATTAGTGAAGATATATCTCCAGTCAAAGATATAAGATGAACACTGAATTGATGAGAAGAGAAAAGACGAAAGAAATATAAAACAAAAGATCGGAAATTAGTGAAAAAGTACAGCCAATCAAAGCTATAAGATGAAGATAAAGACATGATTAATGAGAATAAAAACGTGGAAAAGCATTGGAAAATAAAATGAAAAAAGAACAAAACAAAGAAATTAAATAAGATAATAGAAATAGGAATATAACGAACTACAGTTTTGTACATAAATAAATCCATTAACCATATAAATTTTATAACTACCAATACCACGGTGCTACACATCAAAAGCTATATATAAAAATTTAAAAAAAGCCTGGAAGCTGCGTCTTCTACAGCTTTTTATTTATATAAATAAATAGTGGCGGGCACTTTTTATAGTTGTTCTTATAAGTAATATCAATATTACACGGAAAAAAATTTTTTGTTAAAATAACTACAATTGCAGTACAATCTACTACAATGAATTGTAAATATAGTGACAACACCAAACATAAGTAAAATTTACGTCAACTGTTGTAAAATGTCTGCAGTACAGCTTACTACAATTGTTGTTAATATTTAACAACATTGTGATATGAAGTACTTAATATTTTGTTGTTCTAATAACTTGTGCTTAAGTACATAGTACCATTGACTATAGTAGTTATCAAGACACGCAGCCATATATGTTTTAATGCAATACTAAATTGTCGCGACAACTAGATGGCGCTAATTTTCAATGTAAATCCTCATTAACAATTATTAATCTCGCGATCCATTCTGTTAAAACGTGTGGACTGTATAGAGCGCGGAGTGCGTCCGAGTGAGAGGGACATAGAATTTACAATTCCTCTATATGGCTGCGTGTCTTGATAACTACTATAGGCAATGATAGTACTAATGGTGATGTAAAATCTCGGGAGCGAGATTTTGGAGATGAGCTGACTTCTGAGCGTTGGCAGCCTCACCAACGAATTATTAGGCTTGGATTCTCAGAGAGTCGCCGTGGTGTAGAATAAAACTTGTTAGGTTTTAGACTGATTTATTGGGTAGATCGTCCACTTTTTATTTACAATTTTTGCTTATCTATTAATATTTATTATTACTGTTTAAAGTTAATTATATAATGTTTTCAACGTAATCATCCATAATCTTTTTAACTTAACTTTACTTCACAGTTGTTTACGTACCAAATATTAATTGCGAACTACCTAAGTTCCTGATCAAACATAAATGAGGAACGAATAAAAATATCCTGCATAGGCGCCAAAACATAGTAATCAAAACGTGATTCAATTATAGAAACTGCAAGATTGTAAAACATCAGAGTTGCAATATCATGTTACACGCTTACAAGGGATAAATTCTACTACAATCCAGTGTTGTACTTTTCACTTATCTTATTGTTACACCATAATCAACTATTTTATTGAGTGATAAAACAACAACGCTCTCGAGTTAAAAGTACAACAAATTTGTAAAATTATCTACATGCATCGAACAACAATGCATAAGTGCATTTTACATCTGATGTAGTATAAACAGCATGAGGGGTCCGTTTAATTTTACTGCAATTGTCGTTCATGTTACCACAATTATTTTACTACATGAAAAATGTTAATATAACAATATCTTTTTTTTGCGTGTATAGTTAGGTCTAGTTAATTAACCAACAATATAGATTATAGAGTAGCTTGACTACTTTTGATTACTCACAATGGAATAAATCTTGGTATAATATTTTCAAAAAATTAAAAGTTGAAAATAAGCTTAATCTATCTCTTACTCTGGCGCTTAATTTTAACATTTGCAAATTAATTAAATTAAATTTTAAATGCTCTATGACGTCCTTGATGCATTTATTATGATAATGTTTTTTGTTTAATTTAAATTTTCTGTTGTACAACAATAGTAATTTTTTAAAAAATTATCAAATAATGTAAAATTAATCAAATTTAATAAATAGGCATAAGGTGTGTATGTATAGTACGTTATATCATTGGTTATATTTTATGCAGCATTAAATATTAATTTTTACAAATTGCAAATATTAACTGTCAGTTCTAACAAGCCAAAGATCCCCGATGTCCATCGCAGATTTGAATAATTTTTAAATAATATGTGATACAGTCTAAAAAAATAAGAGATCCCCAATTTTTTTAGCTGCTGTGACGCGGGTTTAAGGGGTGTAATCTCTTTTCAAAAATAGATTAAATAATCGATATTTTGAATTTTATGCAGAACGAGTTGAATGAAACCAACGCCAAAATACTTTATTTTATAAGTTATAACTAATATCACATAATTTTTTCGTAGCAATCACTTAATATTTTCGCTGGGGTGTACCATCCCACAAAATGCTAAAACCCGCATAAAGCATCCTTAACGTCATGAAGTTTTCTCTGAAAAAATATATGTTGCAAGAGAGAAAACACTGCAGGTTATGTGGTTTTGGATTTTTCCTTAAAATGATATTTAAGAGGATAATAACCTTTTTCTTAACTTTTACATGTGTGTCGTCATTTTCGAATAAAAAATTTCAAATATTTTATTGAAATAGGCTAGGAAATATTATTAATAGATATAAAATGTACTTCAGAATGTACTTTACATGCTTTGTTCACAAAATATGTACACCTCCACCAACACCAAAGTGCAGTTCAAAAGCTACACTTTCCAGGTATGCGTAGGAAGAGTGTTTCGATTTGAATGAAACCGACGCCAAACCATTTTCTTTAAGCAAACAATACATAATTATGATTTTCTCGCCGCGGTTACCTAATAGTTTTGAAGGTGAAGCATCCCCTAAAATTTCAAAACCCATATTATACTATACTGTAACCATCGGTTTTTACATGGATGCGTTTTATTAAAAATTTCATCTTTTGTTACACCTTGAATATTTATTAAATTCAAATATTGGTATTAAAATTTAATTTAAAAAGAGATTAGATACATTGAGAGATAAGCGTACGCCATATTGAGATTTGACGGTTGAATTTTGGAAAAATTAAGAAAATTTTTGGTGTCCAGTAGTTAGCTTGATATATTTGGAAAGAAAAATTATTAGAATTTCTGTTCCGTTAATTTTGGGATTTACATATCAATTGACTTTGTTCGGAGACCGACAGTTTGGTTTATTTTGGAAGTTGGTTTACCGATTTCGCTTTTGCGGATTTATTTTGCTGTACACGATCAACAAACTTGGTTTTTTTTTAAGACACGTACAAATCTAAAATTTTCAAATTGGGAAAACATCCAATCAATACCTTTTTTTTATATACACAAACAGGGAAGCTCACGTTCGTTGATACCTTTGCTTACTATATTTGCTATAATATCGTTCGATTTGAAGCCAATTATAACAGCAGCAGTTGTCGAGATTGGTAGCGCACCGGTTGTTCCTGCCCTACTCTCCAGTGCCGTGCCGGCTTCCGGACCATTTGGGCTGAGCCAAAAATTTAATTTTATTATTAAAACATCGTGGCACACTTGTTTAGTGTTGTGTGTATTCGTCAGCCAAATTGGGATTTTCGTCATCGTTTGAAGATTTTTTTTTAACATTGTAATTAATTTACTTTTGTTTGCACGAAGCACGACTTTGAACGTGCTTGTAAAAGAATTGTTCGCGTTATCAGATCTGACAACGATACCTTTTAATTTACAGCTGCGTCTGACCACTGTTGATACCTTATATAATTTTTAGTAACAATTTATCTTTTTTTATTGTTGCTTGTTTTTTTTTTGTTATTAAACTATACCTTTGTTACCCTACAACGAGTTTCATTTATTTTTTTGTTACTTTTGTTTTTCGTACTTTCAGGCAAAACACCAACAGCGGCAAAAAGTACGTGGCGCCCTTTTTTTTTAATTGGAGGTTATACTCCTCTGACCCCCCTCTTGCTCTATAAAAGGTAGCCGTAGCGTCGCTGGAAAAGTTGTTGTGGTAACCAGTTTTCAACGGTTTCTGAACTGAGCCCGTGCAGTTGGCTTTGCTGCGGTAGAGCCGGGCTCAGGTTACACTATACCTATAACAAAAATTCTGCTTATAAGTCATGGCCCAATATTGGGTTGTTAACACCGGTCCAAGCCATGGTACCATTAATTGGGCCGACACTGTTTACATGTATTAGCTCGACATTGTTTACATGTATTGGCCCGACATTGTTTACGGTTATTGGCTAGATTCTACTTACAAGTCATGGCCCAATATTGAGTTGTTAACACCGGTCCAAGTCATGGTGCCATTAATTGGGCCAACACTGTTTACATGTATTGGCCCGACACTGCTTATGGGTATTGGCACGACAAAATTGTTGACCAATACTGGGGTAGTACTTTGCCCAAGACTGGGTAGTCAAGACTGACACGGTACTGATACGTTCATTTGCCAGTGTTGGGACAGTACTTTCAATCGAGACTTAACCAATCTTGGTAACCAGGACTGGCACGGTACTGATACGTTCAGTTTTCAATACTGGGCCAGTATCGCCTACTGAGAGTCGGTTGCCAGACTTGGCACAACTCTGGGCCATATCGGTAACTATGGCGGTATATACTGACATTCGTACATGGGATAAGGTGATGTTTTTAATCGCAGGCTAGCCATATTGGCAGTAGCATTATTATGTTTTAGCGGAAATGTTCATACGTTCTTATATCAAAGTAATTTAATATATTCCTTTTTTTAATTCCATTTAAATTGAAACAAACTATACCAACGAATCTACAGCAGCACAACAGTAAAAAACATAACACAGTTTTAATATTTTCCAAAAACATTAGTAAAAAATGTAGTCGAAGATTTAAAAACATATTACGAGACTCAAGTACAATATTTTAAATTTTGCACCCAATCATTTCTAATATTCAATATTTCAAGATAACCATTAAAAAGAGACCTCACTTTAAATCAAAAACAGGACTACACTCATTAGGAACGCACTGACTGATCAACTTTTCCTTGGCTTAATAAGACCTTCGTAAATGCTACTTAAACCTATCATATCTGTTTGAAAATTCAACGATTCTCCTTTATTCTTATTGTCATTGATATGGAGCATTTCTAATACCATTCGCTTTTTATAATTTTTTTTTATTTAAAAAATTTTTTTCTCGATCTACTTATATAATCTTTACTTCCTCGTACAACATAATATTATGACCGGTTTCCCTGACACGCGTAGACAATCGCGTGTTATCTTATTTCTTTTCACGTCATATTGATGTTGATATATGCGTTTTTTTAAATATTGATTTGTCTGTCTCACATAACTGAGGTCGCATTTACAATTGATCTTATAAATCACACTACTTTCGTTGTCCTTCTCGTTTTTATCTTTGCCATAGTTAAAAAGTGCGAATGAGCTCTTCTCACTATAGTAGATGTTTCTTATAGTTTCCGAGTCAAATAGATTTTTCAATCTATTTGACAATCCCGGTACGTATGATCTTAACATACCTTTTAACTTCACCACCGCTATCATCTTTTATCTTATCTGTCCATCCCTTAGAACTCTTGTCAGCATAAAGAATATTATTTATGAATTTTATCGGATAACCGTTCTTGTTAAGTATATATAGGTATCAGTTGTAATTAATTTATAGTATTCTCTTTTTAGTAAATCCGGACTGCTTATTTTCTCTATTTTGTCCCTCATCATTTTTACCATTGATGTTTTTTGGTTTATGGTGTGCCGAGTTGAAATTTAGGAGCCTACCTGAAGAAATTTCTTTTCTGTACCAATTTAATATAATATCATCGTCTCCTCTGATGAGACGCAAATAAAAAAAAATGGATAGCCGTTAGCTTCTTTCTCCATTGTGAAAGCGATATTGTCATTATTATCGTTAAGTATGTGAAGAAATGTGTTTTCTTCATCTTCTTGGACTTCTGTGATAATATCGTAAACGTACAATAACAGGAAAGGGACATCAAATGGGACGCGTTCTAGACAGGAAACCAGAAAATCGTTTATAACCAATTCCGCAAAACCCGGTAAAGCCGGGCCACCCATCGCACATCCTGAAACCTGTCAATAGTAGACATCTCTAAATCTAAAAGTGTTCAAACAAAAAATCAACGCATGCAACGAACAATTCTTGAGTCATAAGGGTTTTCTCGCTGATCGCCTCCCAGTGCTTAACCACCGCTTTTAATACTGATTCCTTTTTGACGTTTGTAAACAACGACGTCACATCGTATGAGACCAGTCTATATCCGACAGGAAGCTTATAGTTTCTTAATTTATCAGCGGCCGAACATGAGTTTTTTATATTAAACTTCAAATCGCTTCTCAATTCTTTGAGAATGCCTATGTGTCCTGCCACACCGTATAAAGGACAACCAACAGTGCTGATGATAAGGCGAAGAGGCATATCCTTTTTATGGGTCTTGGGGATACCATATGCCTTAGGTATAACTGCATTATGTATTCTTAGTGTTGTTTTCAGCCCATTATCAATAACATCTTCTTCTCTCAACCTATCTACCAATAGATTATTGAGTACTTGAACTTCGAAATGATTGAAATGATTCAAATTAAGTGAAATTCGAAAGGGGGCAAAATGTAGTGTCTAGAATGCAAGCAATCAAGCCTAGGCAGTTGTAAATTTCATTAATTCAAAAAAATATTGTCAAAAATCAGAAAAATACTAATTCAAAGAAACTGAACATTTAAATTTATAAAAAAATTAATCTTGAAAGAAATAATTGGTTAAAATAAACAATTGAAAGTTAAAGAACTTCAGGTATTGAAATGTAATTGGGAAAAGTGCATGTACAAGCGAATGAAATAAAGATAACGAATCACGTTATCATTAACAAGCATTGATTTGAAAAATTGAATGTAAAAAAAATGAAATTGCTAGACAACGGGATGAAGAAGAAAAGTAACAAAAAATAAGTTCCGTTGACGACAGAACCTCAGAGAGGAAGGTCGTTACGTATGGTCGTTAGAAAAATGAGGAAAACCACAAAGTGATAATAAAAAAAATACTTATACACGAAACGAATAAATTCAATTTGGAACGAGAACGAGGTGATTTTGGACAAAGTTTTAAGAAGAAGTGGAACAAAATTATTCTGGAATTAGCTTGTAGCGGTTCCATTTAACGCGAAAAAGAGTATAGGAGACTCGCAACCAATTTAATGTCGACCTTGGGGTCAAATAAAGAAAAAGATAAAGGTTTTGCATAATTACCATTTATAAGTGTTAAACGTGTTGTTTGCGGCGGATAAACCGATAGTTAAATATAAAGCGCAATTGGGGAAAGGAAAGATTCCAAATTTGTAATTCAATTGTTTATTTGATTTTTTAAATAAAACGTAATATTCACAAAAATTTCTATAAGATTTTTTGAAAAATAAAAGATTGTATAATTACATTAATTCGATCCACTAAAATTTGGAAGCTGAGGTTTGATAAGCTGTGGATTCACTGAATAATCAAAGTAAGTATGGACTTTTAAAGATCATCAGTCTTTCATTTTAATTAAATTTTTTAATTTTCTAGAAAAAGATGGCTCGTTGAAACGAAATCATAATTTATTCTTCCAAATTCAAGGTCTACTAGAAATTTACAATAGACCTTGGTGTTATTTATTTATTTTCAATTTTCCTGGTACAGGTATTATAAAAGTAAAAACAGAACCATATTTTTGGTATACCATTATGTTCCCGTAAATTAAAAGCTTTTTATTTTTTTAACATGTTGTAATGTGAATCGAGATTTTGCACAGGTTTCATTGAAAATGGGTATTCAAACCAAATCCGTTCAATTGTCACATTCATTAGGCTTGGAAAGATTAAATTTTGTCATTTTTAACTTCATAAAGAACATTCGTATGCCCTCTATAGGTCAATAGAATAATTAAGTTTCATCCCGATTTTAGTAAATTAAACGCAGTTACCTGTAAAACCCCCTTCCCCCTTTTTTCGATGAACTGCGCACTGCTGCAAGCAGTTTTGTCTTAAAGGTGTCGTGAAGTGGTTGAGACACTTTTTTTGAAAAAAATCACTAAAAAATCTTCTTTAAAATGCCGCAAATTAGAATTTGATACGATTGATAATAAACGAGTTATCATATCCGTAAACAGGGAATACTTAATGCAGCATTCGCTTGCACGTATTACGTCACTCCCACTGCAGTTCAACCACTTCGCGACACCTTTAACATTACTCAGAGAAGGTTGTGTGTTGGGAAATGGTTTCCTTCTTGTTGTAAAGCTTGGAAAATTTTAGTGTTGTGTCGTTTAAGTTTTTAGGGTTCTGTAAGGTCTGGGAGACCACGAACCGTTCTGCACTTGTTGCAAATCTGATTCACCAAATTCCAAGACATTAGTCAACATTGCGCAATCAAGATCGATTGTGTTTCATTTGAAAATTTGAAGAAAACCATTACAATACCATCATCCCACCAAAATCTTTATCAACCTTTGTAGACAAACTCAAGTTGAAGCAAGAAACCTGGTCAGTTTTCGCAGTATTTGCGATCCATTTAGGCGATGATTACAGATTTCATCACCTAACCACGCTGGTAAACGTCCATCTTGTCGTACCGTTTTAATCCACTTTATCCTACAAAACTGTAAGTGACTACAGTTTTTTAATTAACCATTCCTCGAAATCTGGTTTTACAAACAATTTAAGGTTCCACCTTGAATGGGACGTCTCAAAATTTCCAAGTGACCTTGTTGGTTTGAACTATTGTGATTACAGGTTGTTGCATTTTTAAAATCCAACCTAATTAACTTTCAAAATTCAAGAAATCAACTCTTAATTTTCCTTTATTTAGTCAGTGCAACTGATAAATTGCTCCGTTAAGTTCTGTCGAGACCTCAATTATTCATTTACTTGACAATAATTTTGATTTCACTACTGTAATAAATTGAAGTGCTCCATGCAAACTTATTTTTAGTTAATTTTAAGAGCTTTTAACTAACCTTGCAAACTTTTGACTTGATTCGTTGGGGTTATCGTCACACTATTTTGTGTTTAGACTCTTCTCGACATCTCTACGAGTCGGGGATATAAAGTAATATTTTGTATGCTTGCTACTTTAAATATTTTACTATTATCAAAACATTTCTCTGAACTTTCTATTCGTGTTGATTGGGTTGTCTAATTATAAGGCAACATTTTAGTGTGTTGAATTTTAATGTTACAGAAACGTATTATGTGAAAAACTATATTATTTACAGGTATTGAAAATTAGTTTTAAACTACATCTCATCCTTCATTTAATTTTAAGTACTATAACTGTGCCCGGAAACCAAAATTATTATCAACTTTTAAGATTCAATTTTTTTGTACGTTTGCAAATTATTCACCAACTTACAATTTTTATAATTTGTTTTTGTCATTAACTTACACTTCATTAAATTTTGTTGATCTTTCATTGAGACATTTTCTATCGAATCTACCTGTCCAAAATCATATTTAGTTGAAGATTCCATCTCGAGCCGAACTCAACTCAAGGTAAGATTTAGCGACATTTGCTCGAGTGGCGCCCTCTCGATTTAGACCATTTTTGACGATTATTGGAATACCATCGTTTACTTGGACCCAGGATTTTCTTGTTTTTCAGCGATCCACGACCTCGCCGACTCGAGCCAGCGGCAATCCTGTGTGTCTGAGCGGATAGCCATTTCCCGCTATCAATTTGAGCAATTGGGCAATTTGAGCCCGTCACAATGTTACCCAAAATTGTTGATCTATAAACTACATATTCTCAAAAAGAAGTGAAATGATGTACCTTAAATGACATTGAATTTTTCGAAAATAGTCTGGTGAAAGATTCTTCATATTATGTAAGTGTATCAGAAAATAGGCATTATATTGTCGCTGTATCTATTGATTGTTTTGTGAAAGAACTTTTAATATCAGATTATTGAACTTATCAGATAAAAATTGGTTTTCTGGTTTTGCAATAGATATACTCCTTAATTTAAATGGTTTCCAAAAGTTTTCTATGATTCCATCCGAAATATCTACCATCATTTTTCAAGCTCGTAAGACCCAATTTCACGATCAATTCTTAAATAATATCAATTTATCTTTTTCAAAAATTGCTATGCCAGTTCTTATTAACAACAATCATTGGTGCATAGTAATAGCAGATTTTGTCACTAAAATATTTTGTTTTATAAATCCAACGGGCAGTTCTCATTATACCACAGATCAATATTTTCTTCAATTAAATTATTTTTAACCATGTACAATAAAGCCAAAAATTATTCTTTGGAGGAGTTTAATATCCGCGTATATCCACATCTACTTCAAGATGATGGATTTAACTGCGGTCCATTCGTATACTATACCTACTTTTTTAAACAAATTTGTTCCAATAAGAGCTTAATGGACTCAATATCAATGACTAATTTTCGGATGGAATTAAAAACCCTATTGGTAGAATCTTCTACGTCGTGTTTCTACGTTAAATTTTGAATTTTTTTTTGTTCAATTTGTTCATTTTTATAATTTTATTTAATTTTGTAAATATTATTTTGAATTTGGTAATATTGCGCGAAATATTTTAAGTTGGCGACAATTTTTGGAAGAGAAGGAGCTTTTTGCCGAGGTTGATATCGAGAGCGGACGTGTTCCGCTACGCTCTCGTAATTTTTGAGCGTTTTGGCCAGTTTTTGGCATAATAATTGTATAAAGTTATGCGATGGAATTGATTTATTTAAGTAAATAAATAATTGAATTATTTATGGTGAGAATTTTATTATTTTGTTTCGACGATTTTTTCAAAGCTGATGAAGGTTTGGTTGTTGATTGAGTGGATTGGATATTGGTTGATTAATTTGGATGCTGGAGATTGGAATTGTTATAAATTTGGTAAATAATTAAATTTAAATTTGGATTCGTTTGAAGATTCGTTCAAGGGAACGCGTGTTGAAGAGATAGTGTGACCTGGCAAGTTATCGCCACATAAAATAATTTAGAAATTATCTGAGCTAGCCGGTGCAAAACTAAGGAGTAGAGAAGGTTTTGTGGAAAATTAATTTTTTCATAAAATGGCATTACAATAAATATGAAGTTGATTTGCCTACTGTGCGGAAGGGACCTTTCGATATGTGAATCAAAACAATGTTTATCATGTAAAAGATATATTATTCACAATAGATGTCTAAGTATTTCCAAAGTTACATTCTTAGAAAATCAAATGTGCAGTTTATGTCATTATACCTGGAACTTACTACAACCACCATTTTTGATTTTCAATAGGTACCTACTTACTAAGTATATTATATAATCTGAAAGCAGTTAAATATTATATAATATTATTATATTTAAAGATTCCTTATTACCGAAGACCTATACTGGTGACCCTCGACAAAGAGCTTTGTTCCTTCTGTTAATTATTTTAAAAATTAATTTAATTGTATATTGGAATATAATTGGATATTGGATATTTGAATTCACAATTTATTAAATTGAAAAAATTAATTGGATATTGAAATATAGTTGGACATTGGATACTTGAATCCATAAATTGGTTAAATAGGAATCATACATTTCGATTTTGGACAGCTCATAAAGCCGTGGAAGATTTGGATTGCATATTTACGATTAATAACGACACCATTTTCGATAATTGCAGAAGAAATTTGGACTACAGACATTCGAGTTATACAAACTTAACAAGGTTAAAACTTTCTTAATTTTATTGTTTTAAAAAACTGTCTAATCATACGTTATTACTTTATATTAACTTTCAATCCAGTGACAATATATCATAATGAACGATAATTTTCCTACCGAACCGGAAGTCATTTCTGCCACGTCGGTCAGACTCGCCTCATTTTGGACCAATAATCCGATTGCTTGGTTCACGGTTGCCGAATCTCGATTCTCATTAAAAAATATTAAAAGCGATCAGACAAAGTATGAACTTCTGCTTTCTTCTCTTCCTGAAGACGCAATCACATGTGTTCTAGATGAAATTTCTCATCCACCGCTTACCGAAAAGTATGCATCATTAAAAAAGAAACTAATTGCCAGAAATTCTGAAAGTGAAGAAAGAAGATTTGAAAAAATTTTATCAGGAAACGAGTTAGGCGACCGAAAACCAAGCGATTTTTATCGCCACTTAACAAATACAGCGGGTGAATTAATAAATAAATAAAAAAAAAAAAAAAAAAATAAATAAATAAAAACATTAATAATGATCTCATTAAACGTTTATGGGTCCGTAGTTTACCCAACGCGGTAAAACTAGCCGTCGTATCTGCTGGTGAAAAACCTATATTAGAACTTCAAGATCTTGCCGACAAGATTTGAGAGGCAACTCAATGTGGTGCTATTTCAGCAGTATCTTCACGTTGTGAAGATTGTACAAAATTAAAAAAAGAAATTAACGAAATCAAAACCACATTGGATAGATTAAGCAGAGAAAAATTTAGATCGCCTTCCCGGAGTGGTTCTCGTTATAAAAGAACCCCAAGCAGGAAAAGATCCCAAAGTCGTATTAAAAACGGTCTATGTTGGTACCATCTAAAATTTGGGAGCAAAGCAGTTAAATGCCAAGAAGGCTGCAAACATTTTTCAAATGAACAAATTTTAAACTAAATCCTCTACCAAAACAGGCGACTACAGGTAGAGATTTTGTTTCATGTCGCTTATTTTTAAAAGATCAAATCTCTTCTAAACAGTTTTTAATTGATTCAGGTGCTGATTTGTCGGTAATACCAAGCAATTGGTTTATTGACATTAAAGTTAAAAATGATGTAGTTTTATCAGCTGCTAACGGAACATCTATACAAACGTACGGTTCTAAACTGCTAAAAGTAGATTTCGGATTACGAAAAGAATTTATATTTCCATTCGTAATCGCAGCTGTACAAAAACCAATTATCGGAGCAGATTTTTTGTCAAAATTGGGTCTCTTGATCGATTTAAAAAATAAATGCTTAATCGACAGTGTTACCTCAATATCAATTAACTGTTTATCAAAAAAATCAAATTGCCCCACGCCAAAATTTTTCGAAATTAACAATAAATTCGGAAATTTATTGAAAGAGTTTCCTACACTTTTTGCGGCACCAGATTTTAATTTTCCTGTTAAACACGACGTAGTACACAGAATTGTAACTAAAGGTCAACTACCAGCTGTCAAACCACGTCGCTTAAATCCTGAAAAACATAAGATTGCTAAAACTGAATTCAAACACATGCTTCAATTAGGTATTATTCAACCTAGCTCTTCTCAAGTTTCTTCAGCCTTACATTTAGTGCCCAAGAAAGATAGTTCAGACTGGAGACCCTGTGGTGACTATCGTCAGTTAAACAATGTTTCAGTCCCTGACCGTTACCCCATTCCACACATACAAAATTTTTCTCAACAATTACATGGTTGCACGATTTTTTCAAAAATAGATTTAGTACGCGCTTATCACCAAATTCCTGTAGCTGCCAAAGATAAATTTAAAACCGCGATTACAACCCCTTTTGACTTTTTTGAATTCAACAGAATGCCTTTTGGTTTAAGAAACGCGGCACAAACCTTTCAGAGATTTATGGATTCGATTTTATTTGGATTAGATTTTTTATTTGTTTATATTGACGATATTCTAATTGCATCACACTCTGTAGAAGAACATGAAAGACACCTTCGTTTGTTGTTTGAACGCCTTAAACAATACGGTATAAACATCAAACCTTCCAAATGTATCTTTGGTGCCTCTTCACTAGATTTTTTAAGTCATGCAATTTCCTCTAAAGGAATTACTACTTCAGAGAACAAGGTCAACGTAATTAAAAATTTTCCTTCTCCTACATCAATCCGACTTTTGCAACAATTCATAGGAATGATCAATTATTATAATAGGTTCATTCCTAAATTAGCAGAATTGCTGGATCCTCTCTATATGTTTTTAAAAAAATGTAAAAAGAAACCAACACCAAAATTTATCTGGCCCAATAATTGTGAACAAAATTTTATCAAAATAAAATTCTTCTTCTTGGTATAAGAACCGCTCTAAAAGAAGATTTAGGTTTTTCTTCTGCTGAACTACTTTATGGACAGGAACTTCGAGTTCCTGGAGAATTTATTGTGAAAAGTAAATGCTCAGACTCTCATAATGAATTAATCCAGCAGTTACGATCTAGTTTTGCCAAAATTAGACCAGTATCTCGTGACATTAAATCAAAGAACATTTTTGTGCATCCAAAATTAAGTACATGCACCCATGTTTTCGTCAGAATCGATCAACTTAAAACTGGATTGCAACCTCCATATAGCGGGCCTTTTGAAATCTTAGACCGAACTTCGAAATTTTTCAAAATTAAAGTGAATACTAAAACGGAAAGCGTGAGTATTGACAAGCTTAAACCAGCTTTTCTGGATAATAATTTAAAAACCGAAAACTCAAACTCAAATAAAAAAGTTTCGTTTTTATTATAATAGTTTGTTTGTTACATTGTCACTGGAGGGGGAGTATATGTAGTGTATTTTTATTATAATTGTAATATAAAAATCTAGATTGTAAAAAAATAATATTTGTTGTTATGATAAAAATAATAATTTTGAAAAATATAAATATTTAAATTGTCAAAAAGATTCCTTATTACCGAAGACCTATAAACACATACAGAATAGTGAGTAGTTAAGTTCCTACTTAACTACTTCTTTCTACGACTACGACGTCCCTACAGAATCGAAAATTTATTGCGTATTTAAAATATTGATAATGGAGTCTGCAACGTTTTCTCCGCGTGCAAAATCCAAAAAGAAGTTAGTTTGTTTGGTAGTAGGTTGTAATAGCGCTTCTAATAACCTTTTTTGACACCTAAAAATTACTTTTACAGCAAAACTTATTAAAAACTTTTTATTGCAAATTTTATCCTCTTAATATTTGTTTATATGCATTTTTTCGATTTGTTGCACCGTTTCCGTTTTGCAGTGACTTAAAAAGGACTCGGTAAAATTGAAAAAATATTTTCATCTGTATTTCAAAATTGGTTTAATGAAATAAAAAAAATGATTAAAAATTTATTATTGTAAATTTCATTTCCTATAATTTTGTTCATATACATTTTCCCATTTTGTAGCAGCGCAGCGTTTCTAAGGGTACGTTTATGTTGGAGATCTGATAATCGCTGTTCTACGAATTAACATTGACTTTCGCGCTGCTTCAACATAAACGGTTCTATAAAAATCTATGCATTACAAATCACTGCTTTGCGTGAATCACTGCAACCATCACTGCTTACAGCTCCAACATAAACGTACCCTTAGATTCAGATGAAAATATTTTTTGTATTTTACAAAGTCTTTTTTAAGTCACTGCAAAACGGAAACAGTGAGACAAATAGGAAAAATGTATATAAACAAAAATTAAGGGATTGAAATTTCCAACAAAAAGTGTCTGATAAGTTTTGCTGTAAAAGTAATTTTTATGTGTCAAAAATGGTTTTCAAAAGCTTGAATTTACATTGTTAACATAGGAGTGTACGAATACGATCGTGGGTGACTGTACGTTTCCATTACTTTCCGATGAAAACGAATCGTTTTGTACGCTCAAAAAATTTATTTGGACAATTTGGATAATTTCGTGGGGATTTTCTTTTAATTTTGATGTTTTTAAGCAATACGCCGTGAAACTAACCAAGTCTTGCCGCTCATTTTTATGTCTATTTTCACCACATATTATGATATGACCGGCTTGCAGAATCCGTTCTGCCTCAACAAAATTCCTTTGTTTATGATTCGTACCAGCCCAATCACATATTGCACTTATATTTATCATTATTGATCACTTTGAAAATCACACGATTACACGTAAAACTCTATCTCGTATTTGAAACTTTCTCTTAAGCCTATCATATTTTTAGGCTCCTCCCATTTGACGGATCCAAATTTCCAAAGCACATAATTGAGGACCTTTTTTCAAAACTTGCTTTGTCCTAAAAGTAAAATTGTCAGGAAACAGTTTTTATTGTAAAATACTTTTGAAAACTTGCAAAAAAAAGAAAATTTCAAATTAGAGGCCTTTAAAAGACACTAGGAAAAAATTCTTTTAAGTTATTTTAAACAAATATTTTGTTTATATCAAATTCACTAGACAAAAAAAACCGTTTTCTGAAAATTTTCTTTTAGGACAAAGCGAGTTTTGAAAAACGGTCCTCAATTATACAAGTCAATCCTGTTGGCATCGGATTCTAAATTCAAAATTATATTAAATTTCTACAAGGGAGCAGTTGCTCCCACTAAGGCCCCTCTGCAAATGAACCGCATTGGCATGAAATTGTTGCTCATAAATAGTAGTATCGATGATATAAATTTAAAAGTGACAGTATGTGCCGTTTTGGAGAAATACATTTTTTTCTAAATTCTAAATTTTATTAAATTTCTTCAAGGGCGCAGTTGCTAGTACCAAGGCCCCTTTGCAAGTAAACGGCATTGGCATGGATTTGTTGCTCACGAATAAGAACATTGATTGTATAAATTTGATGGAGAGAGTATGTGCCGTTCTAGTGAAGCATTTGTTTTTTTACAATTTCTAATAATCCAAAATTTTGTAGTAACTCATTTGCTTCAGCCTTTTATAAGGTTCTTCAATTTCATTATGAGCTAAAATAATTTGAGCGCCCCTTTGCTGATCGGCGCCCTTAGGCAATTGCCTAGTTTGCCTATTGGATAATCCGGCCATGGAAAATAGTAGAAATGTTGAAAAAAATTGTACAATACAAAAAAAGAGTTTTTAGAATAATCTTCAACATGAAGTTCAGAGACTAATGCAGGGGTGTATTCAAGACAAACAGCATACTAACGTTAAGTATCTTATACCAAATACTATAGATAAGATAATACGTACAGCTTAGGCCTATTACAATAGAAATTTCGTAGCACGAAAATTTGCGCCACCTGTTTGATAGAGTTGAAACCTTGGAACTAAATGGTTATGAATTAAGTGTAATCAAATGCTATATGTGTTAATCTTTAAAATTATTTTATTATTAATATATAAGTAGTTACATGAAATAAAACTCCGTATGATAATTGTGAGAAATTTCCTTTAATTTATTTCTATCTTTTGAATTATTATTTGTTTTACTTTTCACTTCATTAACCAATTTTGATTTATTGTCTTCATTCATTTTGTTAACATCAGCTTTGATTAAAACATTAAAATATTTATCTAAAAATAAATTTAAAAAAAACAAGAATCGCATATGAAGCGGTTCGGAGAAGAACGATTTAAGTCAATTTTTAAACAAAATGAGTTTTCCACGGCAAATGCTTCCCGACCAACCGTAGTTTGTCCATAATTTAAAGCAATTCTAAAAGATCGATTAAAGTTCTTTAAGTTCGCGATCAAAAATTATGTGCACTTTGAAAGAGCGATTACGATTTCTGAAAAAACGATCCAAATCCACCTGATAAAAGTGTTAAAAAATTATACAATTCTTTTCCAAAGAAGAAGTACGATCAATTACAATAATTAAAATAGAACTATAACCTTTTTATAAATAAATAATACAAAAGATTTACTTTTGTATTACCATATATTTATAAACATAAACAAATTTAAAATAATTTGTCAAACTGATACAGTTCCAACTCTATTCGTTAGATGGCGCTAAATGCTGGACTACAAATTTTTGTCGAAGCTACACGTATATTATCTATCTATAGTATTTGCTTATACCTATATGAATGTCTAATATACTTACCCAAAAAACAATACACAAAAACATCATCATCAAACATCAAAAGCTTTAAACAATATAAACATGCAGTGAAAAATCTCCCAATGAATTTAGTACCATATAACCTAAACGAATACTTCGTCATAAAAATTTAAAACAATAGTACCTAATTACTAGAGTGTGGAATGTATGCTCTACGTAACCCGATATTTAGTATGCGGCATACAATTTATGCATAAACACAAGATATTATACATGTTATAAATTATATGCCGCATACTAAATATCGGGTTCTCTAGAGCATATATTCCACACTCTACTAATTACTGACATCATTTCCTTTAAATGTTGCCTGTATTATTGTTCAGATTTAGTATTATTATGACCGGATCTCGTATGTTTCGAACTACGTTTGTTATTACGGCGCAGCGCATGCAGTGTTGCCACCTTAGTGGATTTACCACTAAAACTGGTGGTTTCGACACCCCTGTTAGTGGCGAAAAATTGCTTTTAGTGGCTGGTGGTTTTTTTAGTGGATTAGTAGAATTCAGTTTCAATCTGTGCCGGATCCAGGAAAAATTCTTGGGGGGGCTAAATGAGGCTTGGGAGGGGTAAACAAATATTTTTTTATAAGAATTTAGGTATATTTTTCAAATTTTAACAAAATCTAGCAATTTTATTGGTTTTTGATGGGTCATGGGGGGGGGGGGTAGTTACCCCCTTTTATCCGCCCTTGAAAGCATTCTTCCGAATTATATTATACCTATGGTTATAACTATGCAACCTAAGCTTTCTTTTCAACCATTGTTGGTCCATTTTCAGTCCATTGTTGGAAGCAAAAAATAGTTTAAAAAGTTAAAAGTTATAAAACAAATCGGTACCAAAGAATCATATCAATGTGAAACCGACGATGATGGTGCAGACAAAAATTCATCCGAAGAAGACGAATTTTAGAATACATATCAGTTTTATTTTTTTTATTTTTATTTATAGTTATTGAATAAAAGTAAATAATACGAAATAATAAAGAACATTTTTTACCAATATGAGTACTCAATGTTTTCTTTTGTAAAAACCTTAGATCATATATATTATTAGATTAGATAATATTATATGATCTAAGGTAAAAACAAAGAGTATGTACTCTTTGGTAAAAACTAAAAATTTGTTTAGTGGAAATTCTAGTGATTTTTAGAGTAGGGCCGATTTTTGTTAGTGGTTTTCTGGTGATTTTAGAAGTTGAATCTGGTGTGGAGCTAGTTTAACCGCTGGCAACAGCGAGCGCATGCTCGTTTTTGGCATTCAGTATTTCACTCAAGCTCCAATCAATAGGATGCTTGGAGATACAATTAATAAGTTTCTTTCTGTGTATCTTATCATATTATTATTTAAATAAAACTTATTTAAATACAAGTGCTTAACAATCTCTACACATACAGTCCATTAGCTACAATCACCATTTGGGCAGTGCAATCCAAACAATTATACTACAATGTAACTTTATTTGAAATAAAGATTGTTATTATTTAAATTAAATATATCGGCAGAGTCTGCGAGTAATAAATACTATTAATGAAAACTTCAAGGAAGAAATATACACTTCTCGCATAAAATGTTTTATTTTAAGAGCTGACCGGTTTCGTGAAACTAATTCACATCATCAGAGCCTTCTACAAGAATCACAAAATAAGTTAACAATGTGTCATAACAATAAATTACTACTTACACGTCAATTAAACTAACACAATATAAACTATCTTCATGCTTTATACTTTATACATTCAAGTCAAAATCGGTAAAATTCATTAAAATTATAATCGTCTATGTCAAATTAGGAAGCCCTCGAACAGATTAAGAAAACACAAATTTATAGGTAAACTTAAAATGGCAATGTGTCTCAGTTTATCACGTCTTGCTATCGTTATCCACTGTGGCTGTGTTCAAAATATATTCAAATATTGGTTGGCCGTATAGATGTATTTGTTTATTAAGTAATGTGATGTTTTCGTTTTCTCTGGCTTTAGTAATTTCTAGAGACTCCAGGAGGTTCAGTTTGTACCCCTTTCTCTGTCTGTGTAGCAGTCTTGTTTTTTCCATGTTTATTTCATGCTTTCTTAGGTGTAGGTGTTTACCAAATAATGACTTTTGTTTGTCTTTTATGTGTTCCTTTATTCTAACACCAACTTTCCTACCGGTCACTCCTATATATGTTGCTTTGCAGTTCTTGCAGTACAACTGATAAACGCCGCTACTGTCTAGAATGTCTCTTTTATTGCGGTATGTGCGTATTCTATTGAGCATTTTGTTTTCAGTTGTAGTCGCCAGCATTACACTCTGTTCAGCGAAAATTCTGCTTACTTTTTCGTTGATCAATCCCTGGTACTTTATGACACGATAGTTGATGTTGTTTCTTTCTTCTTTATCAGTTTGGAAGTATGGGTGTTCTAGCTTCCTCTTCTTTTTGTGAATGATTTTATTTATTGTTTTTTCTTTATATTCGTTTTGCATTGCAATTTGTTTGACAATTTGTAGTTCTTTATTTCGGTTGTATTCATTCATGGGGATTGTTAGTGCTCTATGGACTAAGTAGTGTAATGCTGACATTTTTTGACTAAAGCTGTGATTGGAAGACTTAGGTATGATGGCGTTTGTCATTGTGGGTTTACGAAATATTTTTGCGTCTATGCCGGTGTTAGTTCTTCTTAAAGTTAGGTCAAGAAAATTTATTTCTTCTTGCATTTCTTTTTCTATCGTTACGTTTATCTTATTATGTATCCTGTTGATTTGTTGGTGGAATTCGTCAAGTTGCGCTTCGCTACCGTTCCACACAAAGAAGATATCATCAACGTATCTGATCCAGCCACCACACATTCTGGATAAATGCAATTCATGAATTTGTTTTTCAATCTTATCCATAAACATGTCTGCCAATATCGATGATATGGGAGAACCCATCATCAGCCCTTCTTCGTTTTTATAAATTTCTCCGTTAAATTCGAAATTATTTTCTTCTGTTGTCAGCTTTAATAGTTGGATGATGCCCCTCGCGTCAGATCCGTCGTCTATCTTAGAGTGTATAAATTCCTCTGCTAAATCTATTGCTTCTTGTACTGGTACGTTGGTATAAAGGTTTGTCACGTCAAAAGATGCCAGAATACTGTCTTTTCCGTATTCGAATTTATTCCTTGTGATCTCGATAGCTTCTTGTGAATTTTTAACGGAATATTTTGCTTTGAAACCCAACTTCCTTGTAATCAGTTTGTTCAGAATACGTGCAATTATGTTGGTTGGTGAATCTATGAATGAAACAACCGGTCTTATTGGGATGTCGACCTTATGCATTTTTTTTGCATTTATGCATTATGCATTTTATGCATTACTAAAGCCAGAGAAAACGAAAACATCACATTACTTAATAAACAAATACATCTATACGGCCAACCTATATTTGAATATATTTTGAACACAGCCACAGTGGATAACGATAGCAAGACGTGATAAACTGAGACACATTGCCATTTTAAGTTTACCTATAAATTAGTGTTTTCTTAATCTGTTCGAGGGCTTCCTAATTTGACATAGACGATTATAATTTTAATAAATTTTACCGATTTTGACTTGAATGTATAAAGTATAAAACATGAAGATAGTTTATATTGTGTTAGTTTAATTGACGTGTAAGTAGTAATTTATTGTTATGACACATTGTTAACTTATTTTGTGATTTTTGTAGAAGGCTCTGATGATGTGAATTAGTTTCACGAAACCGGTCAGCTCTTAAAAAAAAAATAAATAAATAAAACATTTTATGCGAGAAGTGTATATTTCTTCCTTGAAGTTTTCATTAATAGTATTGTTATTATTATTATTATTATTATATGAGCAACAAATTTACAGATTTGTTTCGTGATTTTTATATTAGTGCTTAAATAATTTATAATTATTCTGGCTAAACGTAAACTTATAAAGTAACTAAAATAAAATTAGATTATAATTAAGCTTGTACTCTTGTTCTAAACTTGTACATAAATTGTACTTGACATAACCTGAACTAATTTGAAGCATATTTTTCTTTAGTTTTTTTTTTGCCAACCGACAACGCGACATTGCAGGTCGGGAAGTGATCACAAGGTTATGGAAAGTAAAACAAAATAAATTTAAAAAAATAAGAATAATACAATACGTAGAAAATCAATAATTCAAAAAATTAAAAAAGACATAATTATCACATAACAGGTTTGGATTAAAAATATTTAAAATTATGAAAAATTCATATAAAAATTTATATACGACTGAAGATCGGAAATAACCGTGAAATATGGTTATATCGTATTTCAAATATTTTTAATCCAGACCTCTGTTATGTGATAATTATGTCTTTTTTAATTTTTTTAATTATTGATTTTATACGTATTGTATTATTCGAATTTTTTTTAAATTTAACCCTAAATACATACTAAGTACATACTTCAAATTTACTTAAAATTTTATTTCGGGTTTATTTTCTAAAACTAAATAGCTTTCTGATTGGTTGGCAAGTGAAAGTAAATAATAAACTGCTTCCCAACTTATTAAAAATCAAGAATGTATTACTACTAACCGATTGCGAATAAATTAAATTTCGTTATTAGCAATTTAATAGTAGGTAATAATTTACATCACGTAAATTTAACCATTGTATTCTGAATAAATGCATAGGTATAATGGAAATAAATAAGTAGGTAAATAAATAATGGATTGTTAAAATATTACAGATATTAATAAATTATCCTTGATGAAAACAATAAATTACTAAACTAATTAATTTATCTTATCCTTGAAATAATTTCATCTAATCAGCCTAATTTAATCTAATTCTAAAATAATTTATTCAGATTATTAAAAATTAACAATTTAAGTTTTATAAAAAAATTCTTGTTTTAAAAATTATTTTCCCACCGTCTACTTATAGTCCGGGAGCCAGCGTGCACGTTAACTAAACCATAAGGTACAAAATTTTTGACTACACAGGCTGAAAGAACATTGAAAATTAGTAATAAAGCCTGTATGACACGACGTTAAATTTGACGTCAAATTTACATGTAAATTTTTAAGAAAATATTTAACACCGTTGCATACAGAAAATTTATCGTCAAATTTTATGTTAAATTTTCATGTAAAAAATTTAGAACAAGTTCTAAATTTGTCGGTAAAAGTGCGTGTAAATGTGCGTAGTAGACATTTTCCCGTCTAGAGTCCGCCCAGTTTTTAAAATTACCATTGTTCAAACAGAAAATTATTTTTACCTGCATAAAATTAAAATTTTACCTGGCAAAAATATGAGCAAATTTACATAAAAATTTTCATGTAAATTTGACGTCAAATTTAACGTCGTGTCATACAGGCTTAAAATCACCCGTCTGCTACTAGTCAGTGGCAGCGTTAACTTGGGAGCGGCGCGAGAAAAAGGGCTTTTTTCGGTTGAACTAAAAACCATAAGGTACATGGAAAAACTTTATATGAAAAGATTCCTTTTTTATGTAGATTTCGAATATAGTATGATAGACGGTTTTAAGTGCAGCGCACATAGCCGCAGACACGTTTGAAAATACCGAGGAAGCGAGAGAAATGAGCGGAATAGTATAACAAACAGAGATAGACGTTCGTCTTGCTTTCAAACGATATTAGATAGATATAATTCAATTTAATAAATGCAATAAATCATAAATTTATTACTATAACATAAGTCATGAACTGTAAAATTTTGGTTTCTGAAAAAGCTCGTATGAGAAACGAAAATTACCTACTTTTTAAATATATTTTTACGAAGTAGGTATAGAATAAAACGTATAGAAACAGCAACCATGAAAAGCGACTTGAAAAAACCTATTCCAATAGAAACTTCATTTGTAATATTTTTGTCTCTAGACTAAATAACGTTAAGAATTGTACTGTCTACCTACACTGCCCAAATTACAACAAAATTTTTAAGTCAATAACAAATTTTTTTAATAGATAAACTTAGTAATCAAATACAACTATTTTACCCTATATGTCGTTACTTTTTGAACCAAAGTGTGAATCTGCTGCTTTCAAACAAAGCTAGGTAATTAGTTAACGCTGCCACTGACGAGTGGCAGACGGGTGGTTTTATTACTAATTTTCAATGTTCTTTCAGCCTGTGTGGTCAAAAATTTTGTACCTTATGGTTTAGTTAACGTGCACGCTGGCTCCCGGACTATTAGATACTAAAATAGATATTTTCGATACAAGGTAGGAAAACTAACATTTTTCCATTCAAGGCGAAGTTTTATGATCGAGGCCTTCGGCTGAGATCGTAAACCGAAGCCGAGAGTGGATAAAGATAGTTTTCCACGAGTATCGAACAATATTTTTTCTAATCATGTTCCAAAAAGTCTTACTTTGTGATATTCAAAAGTGTGTGGTAGAGTATTACTTTTCCGCACACTTTTGGAAAAGTAGCACTTTTTCACACACTTTTGAATATCACAAAGTAAAATTAACCAACCATTGGTTGGCAACCAATGGGCTAACAACTGTCAAATTTACATTTTAAGTATCTATTTTCACAAAGTATATTTTTGTAAATTGAGTAAATATTTAGTAAATTCATTATAATTTAGGTATAAAAAATATGTTATTGGTTCTTTTTGAAACATAATTTGAAAAAATATTGTTCGATACTCGTGGAAAACTATCTTTTTCCATTCTCGGAAATGGAAAATGGAAAAATGTTAGTTTTCCTACGTTGTATCGAAAATATCTATTTTCTAATTATGTTTCAAAAAGAACCAATAACATATTTTTTCTATTTTGCGTCTAAAGCAGTCATTTTAAAACCCAATCGCGTATCGAAATGGACGAAATTTCGAAAGCAATTTTTTGATTGATTGATTGATTGAATTTTGATTGATTAAGAGGTTGGTAATTTATAAATTAAAGCAAATTAATCTAATTTTAATTGTCAAATCAATATTGTCAATGTCAAATTAATAAATTTTTGTGCGGTATTCTAAGCTGTAAATTTATAAAATATGCAACACGCTAGTTGTTACCAACCGTCGCAAAAATGAACAAAAATTTTAAATTTACTATTATTTAATAAAATGTACATTTTGATATTTTTAAAGCGTAAAAGCGAAAATAGAAAAATAGTATAAAAAGCTTGTTTCGTAAGACGTTTTATCACACTTATCCTTTAGAAAACTCCCTTCTACGAAGCTCGTTTTCTAAACGGATTGCTTGTCATAAAAACTTATGAAACTAGTTTCTTAATATACTAATTTATACCTAAATTAAAATGAATTTACTAAATATTTACTCAATTTCCAAAAATATACTTTGTGAAAATAGATAATTTAAATTTAAATTTGACGGCTGGTAGTCCATTGGTTGCCAACCAATGGTTGGTTATTTTTACTTTGTGATATTCAAAAGTGTACAGGAAAGTAGAACTTTTCCACACATTTCTGAATATCACAAAGTAAGACTTTTTGAAACATGATTAGAAAAAGTAAATTGTTAAAGAAATTTAGTTTATCATATGAGGAGCAGACTTTCTATATGCAGTTTGCCCATTTTTAAAAAGTTTTGGTTATAGATGATATCAATACAATAATTATAATATACAGTCGAATATTTACTCCATGCATGACAGTGTAATAGGATAGTTCATGGTGTAATTTTTTCGGTACTTTTACAAAAAATACTTTTTTGATAACTTATCAGATAAACCTGATATGATAGTTTTCCTGCCTTCCTGAAAATTTAAGAAAATAGACAAATTGCATATAGAAAGCCTGCTCCTCATATATTTGCAATATATTTTTTGCAAAATTGCATTCTTTTCGCAATGTTTTATATTATATGGGAGAGCTTGTAAGTTGACCATGCATGTAAGATGACCACCCAGTACTTTAGAAAAAACTGTCAATGGTAATACCGCCATTTCAACTGTTATCGTGCTCTTGAACATAGCCTTCAATTTTTATATGTTTTTGATGTTTTTTATTCTTTTTTCTTCACTTTTTCACATAAAGCTCAATAATAGATAATTAATTTTGTACATCAGTCGATTTCAGTTTTTTGTTTTTTTTTGAATTTTCAGCAACTTTTTACGGGGTGGTCAACTTACATGCCAAAAATAAAAAGAGCCAATTTTAGCTTCTCCGGGTGAATGGTCATAACTCTTTTGTTTTTCGAGTAATCTAATAAGTGTCTTCAGCAAAATTTTAGCTAATGACGTCCTCTTTCCAATAGTATCATTATATATCGTATGGCCGCTCTACGCAGTTGCATATTATGAGTTTTTGCGATATATTAAGTGTGAATTTGAGACGAGTTTTGGTGATTTTAAAAATTTAAATTGATGCATGCTTGCTGAATGTTAGTTTTTCTTACGTTACACTGTGTTTTCGAGAAATTTTCACTTTATTTGAAGAAAACTATTACAATAGTTAACCTATAATTTATTACAGTATCGGTGGTTTTATCGTTACTTTGATAGTATTATTAAATTAAGTGGTGCATACACGTTTATTGTTTGTTTTGCATTTTGGTTGAGGTTTTGATCATTTCCTTTGTGTTTTCACCCACTATTTTCCTATCCGAGGCCCAATCTGTCTTGTTATTTGAAAAGTCACCGCAACGGGTCCTGCTGGTGTGAAGCGTGTGTCCCTGTTTATCCTTTTATGTTTTCGATAATGGAGGGGAATTGTGGTAAATGCCGAAAACGATGTGTGGATGTGCAGACTATATCTAAGTGTATGAATTGCACCATCGTTTACCATAAGGGCTGCGCTAAAATAACGAAGGGCGTGACGCCGGTTGAAGATGACTGGAGTATTGTGCTGTGTAGTTTGCACAGCGATCGAGGTGCCTCTCTTGAATTACCGAGTATTTCACCCTCTCTTTCGGCGCCTGTTTCTCCTGGTTTCGGACCGTTTGATGTTGCGGCGCTGGAGGAAATTATCATACGGGTGGTAATCCGAGAGAGTACAATTTTGCTTTATACTCGTAATTCCAATTACTTTACTAAATGCAGGGTGTCCCGGATTCACTTTACATAACTTAAGTCGCGATAGAGGACATTTTTCTAAGAAAAAAATTTAACAAAAAGTCTTTTCTAAATTCAAACCTTCGTGAGTTACACCTCTTTAAAGAATTTTTTTAAATTTCCACCTTCACATGGCCCTAACTTCGAAAATATCGATTTTTCAGTAAAATTAGTGCGTTTTTTTAAATTCAAATTTTTGATTATATACATATAAAATCAACGGCTTTCAATTTATGCATTAAAGTAAGTAAAAAAAATGAGCTTTCGTTTAGGTTTTTATTAAAACTTGTGTATCTTTTAAACGAAACATTTTACAACAAATCTGATGCCTCCATTCCGGATAGGAAATTGAACAAACATATAACTTTGGTCTAATAAAAATTTATGAAAAACCAATCCATTTCACAGAAAATAATAAACAAGGCAACTACAAAATAAAAAATTGGCTATGTAAACATTGCATAACTTTCCCCATTAAATTTGGGTATAAAAATTATCGTTCAACCTCCTCTTTCCGGGTACCATTTGACGAGAAAGACCGCGAGGAAGCTACAGTTCTCATCAAAAAGTCAAAAAGTTGAAAATTTTGAAAACGTTAATTATTATTAATTAAATTAAAGGTTCAGATTTACTTCTTTGCACACATAATTATTAGAAGGTAAATTATAGTCCGCCACCCTCTTGCCGGGTACCGTTCGACGCAGAAGACCTCAACGAAGCGACATCGCGCTACGCGGGACGCGGGGCGTAAAACCCGAAAACATGTCAAAATTTCATAAACGTGAAACTTGAATTAATTTCCGAACATTTCTGGAATCGAGTTGTGACGCGATTCGCATTCCGTCTAACTCGATATACGTGCTTTAGAAAGAGATGCGACCCGATACGATTAAATAATTTGAGTATAATAAATGGTGGTCCAAAAGTAATTGACACTTGAACTTTTTTTAATTTCGTTATCATTTCCGCAATTTTCAACGAATTTTCACCATTTTCAGCTGGCTTCTAAGTTAACTATGATGTACATTTATGCCAAATTTTTGGAAATTTGGTTGCGTGGTTTAATCTGTGCAATTGATACTATTTCTTTTATTGTCCTAACCACACACAGACATACAGACACACAGACATACAGACGAACATCCAACTAAAATTCATCAAAAACTTATCAGGAAATAATGATATGAAACATTTTAATACCAAAATTTCGATTTTTGATTTTTGAGTGGTGTAGCGTAACTTATGCTCAAAGTTAAACTATATCTGTCACTTGATTAACCGTAGATGGACTGTACGCGTTAGCTAGCCTTGTTACTCAAAACGCAGTTCTGTGGATGTTTCGAAAAACATCGTGGATTCGTAACAAAAGTTCTTCCAAACTCAGATCTAAACTCAGTTAAATGAAGAATACGATGGTAAAGTCGACGCCAGCTAATACAAATAAAACTAAATAGAAACCAAGAGTCGATTTAATGTATTAACACAGATAGAAAACAAAGATGTCGACAAGTTTAATTAATTCACTAATTAAAACAAAACGTGCACATAAGGATCAAGTAAAGCTAGTACGTAATTGGTCAATTCTCATATAACTTGTTCCGATGCTGTCCCCATTTATTTTTCTGAAAACTTATTCCAGCTCAAGTTATGTTTTTCGTGTGATGATACAGTACCATTGTATGGTATTGTAGCATTGGGAACTTCAATTGTGAAAACCTAAATCTATCAATTTTTTCCTAAAATGCAGGTTTTATGTTACTTTAATGTCACATAAGTTACCAGGAAGGGGCTTTTTGCCGAGGTTAATATCGAGAGCGGACGTGTTCCGCTGCGCTCTCGTAATTTTGAGCGTTTTGGCCAGTATTTGGCATTATTTTTGTAAAAGTAGTTAGAAATAATTGTGCTCTTGAATTTGTTTATTTAAATAAATAAATTTTTTTGGTGAGAATTATTTTTGTTATTTCTGTTTAAGCAATTTATCCAAATTTTGGAAGATTTGGATAGTATTAATGATTTGAATTGATTCGATTTGAATTTTGATGCTGATGGATATTAGAAATTGTTAAAAATTTGGAAAATTAAAAATTTGTTCAAGGGAACGTGCGTTACAGCGATAGAGAAGACTGGCGGGTTATCGCCACATGAAGCTGGACCGCCGATTTTCCTTTTATAAATTTAAAATTTTGTTTGACGCCATACTAATTTTGAGATTTTTGAGCTAGCCGGAGCAAAAAACATTTTGCGGAAAAGGAAGTTCCACCGCAATATATTGGACGTCTTCGAAATAATGGTACCAGAAATATTCCAATGTTTTCTTCAAATAATTGGTCTGTATTCGCTGTGTGCATGGGTTAAGAGGGGATACGCAAACCTATCGAAGCGTTCGGAGTGGCCGGTAATAGAACTTAATGTGGACTTTTTCAGACTTGCCTTACGTGATTTAAGACATACGTATGATTAAAATGGGTTGTCACTCAACGTGCTGTGTTCTTAATTGCCATAATAGAGGTAAAAATAGTGATTGCAAGTTTTATATATTCCCAAGAGCAAGTCACAAACAGCAACAAAGAAATAAATGGATTGCTGCAGTCAGGGCCGTCGAGTGCCACGTCGGGCCCCGTGGCAAGACATTTCGCGGACCTTCTGCTCTTAAAAATTTCATAAATAAAAAAGAAAATCATAAAACTTTGTATTTTTTTATTAAGAAAAACTACGCACAAAACAACTAAAATGGGTAAAATTAATTAAAAAAAAAAAAAAATACAGTAGTTGTCAACTAATTTTCAGAAGTACATTACATCACAATATTATTATCTAATTTTTTATTCATTCAAATTTTTTATTTATTTCCTTTTTATTTCTTCTTCTTTTTCTAATTTTATTATAGGCATTTGCCTGTTTTTCTTCACGCTTATCCCCTCTTTACATTTCCTCTGATGTGGACACTTGAAATCTTGATCAGTCGATCGTCCTTTTTATTTATGGAATTTATTTAGTAATTCGTCCGGGCCCTTGAGGGATCCCGGGCGTCGGGGACAAATCCCCAAGCGTCCCCCCCTGGTTGGGCCTGGCTGCAGTTCAGTTTTAATAAACTGAATAATAAAAATAAATAATATAATAATTATAATAATAATATATAAATAATAATAATTTTTAAAAACCCCTACCTGTAAAAAAACTCTAAAAATAACAATTGCGAATAAAAGCACCTTACTTCAAAAACTACTGTTCCCTTTAAAAAGAGAAAAATAATGGTTTCTTCTTCACTCAACAACATAAACTCTTGGACACTTAACTCGAAAAATTAACTTATCATCCTTTTTATCACCATTATCACCCCCCCCCCCACTAAAACCCCTGACTGTAAAAAAAATACTAAAAATAAGAATTGATACGTAATAAAAGCACCTTACTTTAAAAACTACTGTTCCCTTTAAAAAGAAAAACATAAATTTTTTTGCACTCAACAACATAAACTCTCGGACACTTAACTCGAAGAATTAACTTATCATTCTTCCCCCCCCCCCTACAAACATTAATTTTGAAGTCAGGGGAAACGGATATTTGTTCCCCTTACGAAACCTGTTTATACATTCCGTATTAAAAGTTCTCCGTTTCCCCTGACTTTAAAATTAGTATTTGAACCGAAAAAAATTCAAAATAATAAAAACAAATATTATTATAACATTTATTTCATACAGTAATATATTGTCGTGTTACCAAATCATTTTTTGAAAAATGTTTGAAAGTTTAAATTTTTGATTTGTGAAAAATAATTTTTTCAGTTTATAAATTGACCTAATTTTGTAAATTTTGAATTTGTTGCAAATAAGAGATTTTATTTATAATCCTTGTAAATAATTGAAAATTTGCTTGTGAAAAAAAATTTAAAAATGAAAAAAAATTATATAAAATTTAAAAATATTTCTTTGACAAAATTTGTTTTCCCTGACATTGGCCATAAAAATTTTAAATTCCCTGACTTTCCCTGATAAGTTTTAAATTTCCTGACATTTCCAGGTTTTCCATACAAGAACCCTGAATTATGTTCGACAAAATAAATCTAGTAATCTAGGGTTAAAGGGATACTTTTTAAAGTAAGGCGGTAAGGCGCTTTTATTATTAATTTTAATTTTTGGAATTTTTTTGTCAGAGGTTTTTAAAATTTTTAATTTTTATTTTATTTCACTTTCTTTTGAGTATATTTTTTTAATCGTGAATTTCTTTCAAAAAAAGGAAGAGAAGTGTCACAACAAAAGTCATACAAAACCAAAATATTCAAATTTCCCATAGCGTACTCACCCATTTTTCGCACAATATGTTCCCTCAGATATTACAGATGTACATTACATCAGCGCTTATACTAAACGAACATCAAAAATATATTAAAAATAAAAAATTGTGCGCTATTAGTGTATTTTTATATGTCAACAGTCCTAATTTATTTGCTTTATTGAGCCACCAGAGGGCAGCTGGAGCAATGCACATAGCGAATATCAACGCACGTTGGATGGAATTGATAGAACTAACAATTACGCCGAAGCTTGTCATCGAAAAATTTAATTAGGTTTTGATAGTGGTATATTTCATCCAACGTTGTGGACTTTTTTCGATAAATTCAGACGTATTCAAAAAACTTTTGACACATTATATGAACGTCTTCTAGCCGGACATGCACCTCTTTAATAAAGGCCGCGATACGAAGCGGCTGATTCTCGAATTTTTTTCTTTTCATATTTTATTTTTTTTATTTTTATATATATTTATTTTTATTATAATTTTATTTATTAATATTATTTTATTATTCGCATTATTTAATAAACTTGAAAAAATTTGTTTGGAAATTGGAATATCCCACTTGGATTGAAAAACATTTAAAGATGGTAAAGTTTCAGAAGGACATGTCGTCTGCCAAGCCATCACTGCTTCTTTTCAATAAGAGACCTCAAAATCCGGTAAGGATGGACTAAGGATAGAACCAATTAAGGTCTCAGTACTATAAATAGAAGAAATAAAGGCTGGAAGAGCCACATCTGCAGTTTGTCTAACACCCAAACCACCCAAGCGTATTGGTAGAGTAGCTTGTCGGAAAGAAGAGTCTTCAAATTTAATATTCAACAATTTTTCTAAATGGGTCCTCATTAAAAGATCGATAGAAGATATTAAAGGTGCATGTTTCCATATTGGACTTGTGCGTAAAATATACATTAATTTTGGAATAAAAACACAATGTTTTAAAATAAATAAAGCCATGTGTGGATTAATTTCTTTTAAACGATCAGAAAATTTTGAAATATTTTGTTTTCTTAAATCTATCTGAGGAAAAACAGCTTCATCTTTAATTGGTGCTCCGAGAAGAATTAAATTTTGACTACTTAAAATTTTTAAATTTGAACTTAGATTTTCGAAAACATTTATAATGTTTTGTTGTCTTTCCGACGAAAAATTTTGATTTATAAAAATTTCACATTTTTCAAAATTTAAAACTAAACCTAAATTTTTAAAACCAATTATCAATTTTTGTAGATCCTCTAATACAGTGTCCACTTTACCGGCCAAGACCCCGTCATCCAAATACCAAGTATTAAACTCTGATGACAAAGATTTTATCAGTTTATCTATCGTTAAACTAAAAATTGGTGATCCTAAAGGATCGCCTTGTTGAACTCCTACACACGAAGAAAAAGTATTATCGTTGTAGAATAGTGTAGAAGGTTCAAAATACGCTTGCCACAAAAAAGGATATATATTCGGAATCACCGTTTTCACCACAGATAGCATCAAGTCTCTTTCGAGGCTATTAAAGGCATTCTTTACGTCTACTTTTAAAAGAACCTCAAATTCATCACGGTTTTCTAAATAAGTTCTTAAAGAATGAACTGAGGCTTCACAGCCATCTTTTGTTCCAAAACCTAGCTGAGTCGGACGGAAAGAAGTGCCAAGAGTTTCTGATATATCAGTGCAACATAATTTTGACACAAGTCGTCTAAACGTTGATCCCACAGCAATAGGGCGAATTCCTCCATCCTTTTTCTTTAGTGCTGTGACAGAAGCACCATATAGGATTTTAAGAAATGGTGCAAATACTCCGCCACTTAACATTAAATTGGACAATCTTGTAATTTCAAACAGCAGGGATTGACCGGTTTCTCCTGTGGGTTTTGATATCAATTTTAAAATTAAAAAAAATATTTAAATTAAATTGTTTTTCCTGACTGATAATTTAATTTTTCTAATCATGCTTCAAAAAGTCTTACTTTGTGATATTCCAAAGTGTTAAAACAGTTTTAACAGTGTGTGGAAAAGTAGTACTTTTCCACACACTTTTGAATATCACAAAGTAAAAATAACCAACCATTGGTTGGCAACAAATGGGCTACCAGCTGTCAAATTTAAATTTTAAGTATCTATTTTCACAAAGTATATTTTTGTAAATTGAGTAAATATTTAGTAAATTCATATTAATTTAGGCTATTGGTTCTTTTTGAAACATAATAAGAAAAAATATTGTTCGATACTCGTGGAAAACTATCTTTTTCCATTCTCGGCTTCGGTTTACCATCTCGGCCGAAGGCCTCGATCGTAAAACTTCGCCTTGAATGGAAAAATGTTAGGTTTCCTACGTTGTATCGAAAATATCTATTTTACTACTTTTTGTACCTTCTTTATTTTTGCTTGTACCCATTTTGTTTTCCAGATATTTGGAAACTTTTAAGTGGGGGGAGGGGTTAAGTTCTCTTTCGGTTGCACCTTGTTTAAGTATAGATCAAAAATAGACTAAATCTAAACTGTTTATTCTTGTATATACATTATAAAAACCATAATAATTTAAACTTTTAATTTGGTACATAATATGTTTACTAATATACTATTGAATATTTTTATAATAAATATTATTGATTGGATTAGATATGGATCAACGCGATGATCTATTCTGCGCGTTAGTATGTTTTTTCTCTATATCTTTAAAGAAAATATGGCAAAAACAGATGAAAATAAAGAAAGTTCAAACAGGTACAAACGATTTTAACTATTTTGGATCTAAAATTTTAAATGAGGGGGGGGTTTGCCTATTTTAGATATTTAGAAATATCTGAAAAACAAAATGGGTAATAACGAAAATAGAGAAGGTACAAACAGGTACAAACGAGATACAAACGATTTAAACTATTTTGGATCCAAAATTCGAAATGGGGGCGGGGCTGGCGAAATGCACCTGTGAACAATTAATGGGTGAAGGTGACTTAACTGTGTTATGTGGTATCGATCTTTCTGGTCGACGTTGTTGGTTTTGTTCTTCATTTTCTGGATTTTCCAAACCAGAAAATGAGTTTTGTAATGGTATAATTTCGGTTGTTAATCTTTTTGTCGGTTAAACTTTCTTGACGGTTAAGTTTTCTCTTTTTTACTTTTATTGGGATAAATCTCAGATTGTTGGTTTCTTCTTCTTCCATATTACGTGTTTTAACAGCTAAGTATAGTAGTATCATGATATCAATTTTTCAAATATACAGGTTGTCCCCGGATACACTTTACATAACTTAGGTGGTGATGTGGTGATAGAAGACACTTTTCTAAGAAAAAAAAGGTTGGTCATTTTGAACATTTACTTAAATAATGTAAATAGTTTAAAATTAATTAATAAAATAATTTTTGGATAAAAATAAAAAAGTTGTAAATTTAATTTTTTGTTTTGTAGCTGCTTTTTTTATTATTTTCTGTGAAATAGATTGTTTTTTCAAAAAATTTTTACTAAACAAAAGTTGTAGTCTGTTAAATTTAAAACTCGAAAACCTTTAAATTTAGACAATTAAAGATTTTAATCTTGTTTGTAGATTATTTTACGCTCTTTATAAAAGTACTAAACCAGTTTATTTGAAACATCAATATTTTCGGAACTATGGCCATGTGAAGGTGAAAATTTAAATAAAGTTGAAATTAAGCTTAACCCATTCAGCCACGAATTATAAAAAAACGAAAAATAATTTTAAACTCCAAATGTGAACTTGTTTGATTTTTGAAGATACTAATACAAAAATTAGCCCTAAACCTTTGTCCTCTAGAGAGGACGCTATGTCTGATAGGGTTAATTTATCTCTTACTGTCTTACTTGACCTTAACTTTAATATCTATTCTTTAATATATTTTAATATTAATATAAATTTTAAAATTTTAAATGCTGTATGACGTCCTTTATGACTTATTATGATAATGTTTTTTGTTTAATTTAAAAATTCTGTTGTACAACAATAGTAATTTTTTAATAAATATTCAAATAATGTAAAATTAATCAAATTTAATAAATAGGTATAAGGTATACGTACAGTAGATAGTATATTATACAGCATTAAATATTAATTTTTGAAAATTGCAAATATTAACCTCAGTTCTAAGAATAATGAATTATTATTACATTTTTAACGCGAATCAAACTACTAAATATTAAAGTTTAAACAAATGCTTAGTCTTCAACAGCATGGCATGATGGCATTAACATCTTATTTGAGTAATAGCAGTTGGGTATCACAACGTTCTTATCATCGTGTTAACATCGTAAAAAAGGGTATTTCTTTCCTTTTTTAAAACTACTAAGGTCCGCGTTTACAATAGTCGGTTAAGTATGAGTATAACTAACCTGTAGCTGTGAACCAATCAACGATTAACACACTAAACAATTTACCAATAAACATCCGTATAACGGTACAACCCGGATAAATAAAACTTAACCGACTATTGTAAAAGCGAACCTAAGTCGAATCTAGAAATTTGGGGATTTATACGGTTTCAACTAAAAGTAACGATATTAACATAACACAAAGAACAACAATATCCACGCACTTAATACAATAATTATTATTCTACCTTGATATATATAATACCTATAATTACTGTATAAAACATTAGATTTGAAAGGTAAATGACTATCATAAAAATTCATTGTTATGATGATTTACTTAAAAATTATATAAAGAAGTACCAACACTAATTAGTTATTAGAATTTAATTAAAAAATATATTTAAAGCTCGAAACGTCAATGAAAATAAATAAATTTCTAATGTTTGAAGTTATCTTTTCTTAAGTGATTAACAACTATACCTACTCAGGATCATCGTCGTTAGCTTTTTCTGTCCAATGTAGGACCATCGGCCTTTTTTTTGGAAATCACTGCTTAAACTGGATTGGGCAATGTGTCCTTAACCCAGAATTCTGGATTTTAAGTAGAAGGGCAGGGAGGAATCCCTACGCGTACTTTGTCCTCCGATGTACCGGTTTTCCATCTTGTCTCTCCTCAGGACAGGAGAATATCCAGGATGCAATCGAGTATTCCTCACACTGGTGATATAACAGTTTCTTTTGACATTAACGTTCCATCAATGGATCTGCATGCTGAAAAATTCTATCTTCGAATCCAGAATTTTTGCTCTGTAACTCATCCAGCGATCATACTAATCCACTGCTGTTAAACAAATTTTATACAATTTTAACATCATGTGTTAAAACGTGTGGTGATATTTAATTCGAAATTTTTTCAATCATTTCTTTACAAGAAATGCGCAAGATAAGTGCTGGTACGGGAAGGTTTATAACCAGCTGATCATATGAAGTTGACCTACCCAAGGTCTTTTCTGAATTGTTCTTAAAATTTTATTATTGTTTCACACGTTTTTCAAATTAGTTTTATTATTGTTTCATTTTTATTTAAATTATTTTTAAGTACACGTCATATACTACACAGTAAAAATATTTTTTTAAATCAAAAAAACATATTATTTGAATTATTTTTTAGAAACAAATAAATTTTGTTTAATTTAAATAAAATATTGAGCCTCAATGAGCTTCCATTTTCGTTGTTTG
Source organism: Cantharis nigra (assembly GCA_958510845.1). Lineage (NCBI taxonomy): Eukaryota > Metazoa > Arthropoda > Insecta > Coleoptera > Cantharidae > Cantharis > Cantharis nigra. The sequence goes on along the minus strand of OY294030.1, from coordinate 41,233,968 downwards.
AGCCGCAACCTTCGCAGAGTTATTCGGGAAATCTTTGGGGGAAGGGGGACTGTAGACACGTTGCTCCCCCCTCAAGTTGAATTTGAAAAAATCGCAATGGAAAATTCAATAATCTAATATTGTATAGGTAATCATTTCGGTTAGTAATAAAAATTTAATTAAGTGAAGTAACTTTTAAATTTTATTAATAATTTATTTGTTTACAAATTCAATAAAAGGTTGTTTACGAAATTAAAATTAAGAGTGTTCCAGCGCAAGTTGCTCGGAGGTGGACAAAATTGAAAACAACTATAGTTTTGAAAAATAAATAAATTAAAATGATGAATATGGAAGCTCATTGAAACTCAAACTAAACTCTATCGATTGACACCAAAATTACGCAAAAAATTTGAAAAATACAAAAAATTTAAAAACACTTCTACCCTCCAAAAAATTTCGCGTATAGCTCCGCTACGGTTGACGCTCAAACGACGACAATGAAAGCTTAATGAGGCTCAAACTTAGCTCAAACGTTTGACATAAATTTTAATTAAAAATTTGATTTGGGGGGGGGGGGGGGCAACAACATGTACCTTATATTAACCTACCATTACTGAAAACAAATTAAATAACATTTGTATCATTTTTTGTCCGATAGCTAATGCCACGAACCGAAGTTGACAAGGGGAATGGTGAAATTTTTCCCCAATCTCAAGGAATTTGGCAATGCCCTTTAGCTATAGCTCATGAGCAAAAAAAAAGATAATTTATAAGATAAGAGTTTTCTTTAGGTAATAAAAATTAATAGGGAAACACAAAAGTTGTCCTAGGCGCCACGTGGTTATTTTCTATCTTCCCTACGTGATGTCCAACTACCCAAATCACAAATAGTAGCTATGCTTAAAAACCCGTTCGATACAAGAATTGCAAGAAATACACTTGAGTTGTGAACAAAATAATTTATTAAAGTGATTACAAAAGCGCCGAAATTCGATTTGAGCAATCAGATAAGTAATACAATCGCGCGTCGCGCTATTTTGCAAAAAAAACAAGATTAACCTCGGTATAGCTATACGCCGCTTTACAGTTGTTATAACAATTAATAATTTATAACCAATGGTAACAATATTATCGAAGAATGGTAAAAAGGTAATAACTCGAAATCACAATTAAGGCGCAAACAAAAATCAAAATTATCAATTGAACAAAAAAAAGGACGGCACGAAACACTTATCTTATTAGTTTAATTAGTAGAACTCGCTTCATCATTGTCTGTCGCATGGAGATGCGCGCGTAACGCATCTCTGTCACTCTCACCGTTTGCGTTTGAAATTTACATCTAATTTCTAAAATCTAAATCTTACGTCTAAAAAAATGGAAGAATGGGGTAGAGGGAGGGAGGCAAATCTCACCAGAGGGGGGGGGTCAGAAAATCTCCAAATCATCTCACGTAATTAACGGACGCCCCTTTATAAAAAGTTATAATCAAATCAATTGTAGGTGGTACGAAGTTCATCGGGTCAGCTAGTATTAAATAATTATATAATTGAAAATTGAAAATAATTGAAATTTTGCTTAAGACAAAATAGTCCCAGTGCGACCGCCCAGGGTTAAATAAATTGTTCTAGTATCTATACTTCTTATAGAACGTCGTATGTTGTTTTGTATACCTTTCCCCCTATAAAAAACGTTAAAAATTCACTGCTGGAAGCTAATTTGTATTAAACAATATTATTATTATTGTTGCATAATATTGCATAATGTTTCATAATACATGGACTTCCATTATTTAAAATTATGGTAAATCAACAAATAAACGAAAGAAAAGTTAAAAAAGCGATAGAAATTTTTAAAAAGGCTAACTGTTCCCACCATTTAAAATAAATTAACATTAAGAAATAATTAAAATTTATTAAGTTTTAAACATTTCATAATATAAGTATATATGATTTTACTTATGCTTTTTGTAAGATTTGTTTCAAAATTGAATTGAATTGTTTGAAAAATAAAATAAAGTTTTAAATTAAAAACCAAAGTTTGAAATATTTAATCGAAAAATTATTCTAATTATTTAAATAGGTAGGTACAAAAACTTCCCTTTTTTATCTGCCGGATTAAAATTATGCAAAATTTGCGTTTGAAACCATAAAATTCGAAATACAAGAAGATATTGCGTATAATATTTATTGTAACTGCTATGTAGTTTTCAATAAAAACTGTCAGATACAAAGGTTTACTGTTTTTTTAATAAACCCTGGATTGAAAAACTACACAATTGGTTTTGAATTAGTACCTATAATTTAAAAATTTAAAATACACGTCGTTGTACTTATAGATTTTTCGCAAACACTTTTTTTGAGTGTAACTATGTAATTAATATTATATTATATAATATAATATAAAACATTATACTTTAATTTAAAAATGTATATTCAAAACTTAAAAGAAACTAGAAGTAGGTACCTAGTAATAAACGTCGCATTTTAATGTGTTTTTATAGATTTCTTACAATTTCTCATACAAATATGGTTACAAAGTTACAAAAATGTTCAAATCATAACATTTGAAGATGTCGTTCTGACGCGTTCTGATGATATAAGATATCACGAACATCATCGCCGAATAGGTTTTTGTATCTAATCAGAAAAAAGGTGTTAGCATTTAGACTCCACTACTGCTTAGGGGGCGTCTATTAATTACGCGAGGCGATTTAGGTAATTTTTTAAACTCCCCCCCCCCCCCCACTGGTGAGATATCGTGAGATTTGGCCCCTTTTCCTTCTTTTAATATCAAGTGAGATTGCTTCTTTTTTACTTAATTTAACCCAGCTTTTTCGCAATTTTAGTTTCTTTCTTGGAAAAAAATGATGTGATATATTTGCCGAAACCCCCCTCTACCCCACGTGAGATTGGGTGAGATTCGGCTCGACCCCGCACCCCCTAAACGCCTTACGTCAGTAATATGGAGGAATATTTAAAAATATAAAAAAATAAAAACGAAAAAAATAAAATAACAAGTATAACATTGAATTTACGTTTATATTACATTTAAAATTATTATACAAAATATATTTCATAGATCAGAGCAAGGGGGAACTATTGGGGACATCTGGTGCACAAGTGTAAGGAAATCTGGGAAAATCTTGGAAAAACCTCGTAGAGAGAAATTTAGTATACAAAAATTCTGCCTTGTGACTCGCCCCTCGGATCATAAAATCTGCTAGAGCCTAGGGCCCAACTCAGTTAAAAAATACTCTGACAACAATAAGTAAAACAAAAAAAAAGTTTAATTAATTTAGTTTCAAGAACTTACTGATTTTCTAAAACCAGATATTAAACTAATATTATAAATTACTTTAACGATGTGCAACACGAATAGTGCTGCGCGCAAATAGACGTGTGTGAAACTCGATTGGTTATCAAACTTTTTAAATTGTTAAAAAAAATTGACTAATAGAGCTTTTACGGATAGAGTTTATGATAGGCGCATGTACCAATTTTCTTGAAATATTTCTGCTTTGATTAATTTGTGTTTAAGAGCCAAATTTCCCGCCGAAGCGTAAGTTTGAAGGCCGGGCTTAGAGATTCATTATGTTTACGTGTTCGTAGGAGAATTGACGTATATCAAATAATTATTGTTGTAATGTTGTATTAATAATTTTATCCCATCTATCTTATTTTCCGAGATTTTTTTAAGTGGCAATAGAATTTGTATAATTTATGTGTAATTAACTATTGTATAAATTTTAATTTTGTTGGTAGATTTCTTTTTTTAATAAATTAACGAAAGGTACATAATAAACAAAACGATACTAATATAATTTACTTTTGTATTGGATAAAGAGTTAAGTGTATATCAGTTTTTATTATCTTATATCGTGTAAGTATAGTTACTTGTTAAATATTTTTTTATATGAATTTTTTCCATGCTGTTCATTAGAAATGACAGTCTTTATTTCAAAAATAAAATTTAGAAAAATATTTTGAAGGAGAAAATCGCTAGGGAAATCTTAGGAAATCTGAAGAAATCCAAACAAATCTTAGGAATACTACCGAAAATTTTTGTTTACTTTTTCAACTCTTTGGAAAAGAAAGTAAAGGAAAATTTACACTAAAAAAATGGTTCATCATATTGATGAAAAATTCATCATTTTTGCGCTGATGAACAAAATTTAACAACATAATGATTTTTTTGAAAAAATTAATCTTTCGGCACATTCGACTTTAAAAACAATGGATTACGCGGCATTAAGTTAGTGTCTAAATAAATCGGAATGTAATCGTTGTGATGCATCGATAGATAGTGCGAGCGTCGGGTGCAGCGTCGGCATCCAGAATATGATTTTTTCTGAAAAATAGCGAGTTGTTATTCTTCTCCAATAAACTCAACATATGGGTTTTCAGTGAAGTGATCGTCCCTGATTCTTCTACAATATTATTTGGACAATCTGGGTTTTGTTTTGTTATTCCATTTTCCACTTTCTACATTGGAATTATTTTTCAGCTATAAAAAATTGAGCTAGGTACTTCAAACTGCTGCAATTTCTCAAAAAAACTGAAAAGTATCATTTTTCTATAACTTCCATGTTAGTGAACTTGAGAACATAATGTATATCATCTACAGCAAAATTCGTGCCAGGACGCCGGAACAATTGGTTCGCTTGCCAATTGTTCGAATAGGGCAATTATTCGCCAGATACTTATTCGCCAGATAATTATTAGCATAGGACAATAATTGTTCGCCGGATACTTATTCGCCTGATTTTTCGTTTATAGATAATTTACCTTATGAAATATACCATATCCTAAGAAATTTTGTCTAGTAACAGAATCAAACCTGGAATTTCTGTTCTGTAGATAAATTCAACCAGCTATCACACCAATCCACTGCTATGTTTAATATAAAAATTAATTTTAAAATAAATACGTAAACAAATTTTATGCGATTTCAAAGTAGCTCCTGGTGGTTATTGTTCTCAATAATAAATCAATGTGTTATAATATTTACTTCGAAAATTGCATCAATCACTATTTTGCAGAAATACTAAAATGGCTCCTAATCCTATGACTGAAACCAAAACTACCAAAATTGTACGTGATCAACCCAATACATATCATGTGATAGAAAAGAAACTTACAAGAAGTGAAAAAATTAAGTATCCTTTGGAAATTGTCTGGAAAAATGTCATAGCATTCATATTTTTACATGCAGGAGCATTATATGGACTATATTTATTAATTACAACATGTACTTGGGCAACATTCTTTTTTGGTAAGTAAATTTTAAACATTTTACTGGCAGTAAAAGCAACTAAAGTATAAAAATTTGAAATTACAAAATTAACTTAAAGGCAAGAGTAGCTGTACTGTAACGATTTGCAATTTCAGTGTTTGCCGTCGGAATGACTATATCCCAAGGTATAACTGCGGGAGCACATAGATTATGGGCACATAAAGCGTATAAAGCAAGATTGCCGTTAAGAATATTTCTCATGTTTCTTCAAACGATATCGATTCAAAACGATATTCACGAGTGGGCTAGAGATCATCGAGTTCATCATAAATTTACCGATACGGATGCTGATCCTCATAATTCGCAACGAGGATTTTTCTTCTCGCATATAGGATGGCTTATGCTTAAGAAGCACAAAGATGTGATAATTAAGGGAAAAACCGTAGACTTGAGCGATTTAGAAGCTGATCCTGTGGTACGCTTTCAACGAAAGTAAGCAATTTCGATGTTTTTCAGCTATAAAATTAATGATATTAGTATTTTCTATTTTTACTGAATTTCTATTTTAGATATTATAAGTTGCTGGTAGTACTCTTTAGTCCAATTATACCCATAGCATGTGTCTATCTTTGTGGCGAAGATCCATGGACAGCTTTTTATGTCACACTAATATTCCGTTATACACTGTCCCTGCACTTTACATGGCTTGTTAACAGTGCAGCTCATATGTGGGGAACTAAACCATACGATAGGTAAATTTGATTTCTTATTAATTTGATAGATAAATAAAATTATTATTCTTAATTTTTCAGGTCTATAGGACCGGTTCAAAATCTTTACGTCGCTATTGCTGCAATGGGCGAAGGCTGGCATAATTATCATCACGTTTTTCCTTGGGACTATAAAACAGCAGAATTAGGCGGTTACAAGACAAATATGAGTACGATGTTTATCGATTTCTGTGCGATGTTCGGTTTGGCATACGATTTAAAAACAGTTCCCGCCGACATGATCGAGAAACGAATAAAACGCACCGGAGATGGAAGTAGAAAACTTAAAACTGAATTTAATTCGAATGAAGATCTTCTTGATCATCATGATGAGGATCCAATTTGGGGCTGGGGGGATGTCGATATGAAAAAAGAAGATATTCGTGACGCAAAAATATTTAAATAAGTGCATTTCGTAAAAATCAATCTTAAAAGTCAACAAGAAATAATTTCTGATGTTTGTTACAGTGTACATAAGGTGTATATTGTTATTTATATAAGTTTTATTGACTTAATTGGCTTTTACCAATGTATATAACATTATGTTTCATAGTGTAGTTTAATAAAATTGCATAAAACATGGCTGTTTTTGTTTTGTATAAGTCAAATAGACTAGGAAAAATAAGGGAAAATACGGTTTAGAAAAAAAAAATGAACATATTTAGTGTTGTATAAATGACCATAGACAACATAATACTGTATTATTATATGGAGTAACCCCCACTACTTTCCGTTAAAGCGCATTTTTCGTAATTGGCGCCAAAATTTCTAATTACGGCACTGCCTAGGTACGTTACAATTTTTACGTTTCACGGTGGTACTGAATGGAATCAAAAAAAATTCATGCAATAGAGGGTTAAGAGTTAAGAGCAAAACCTAAAGAGAAATTTTAAACAATTTTAGATTCCATATTGACACTTCTTTTGAAATAGATTTTAACGTAAAATTGCAGTTTATAAATCGAAAATTTAATAAGTATTAGTAAAGCCGTTTTGAGATTGGAATATGGAACCCGATTATACAGCTTTTTAAATGAAGTGGTATAATGCAATTAAAGTTATACTAGGATATATTATAATTTCAAGTACCCACATCGCAGCTTGCACTTCCGTATATTGACTTCTCATCATTTTGATATAAAAAAAATATAGAATGGTTAGGTCTGGGAATGTCACCCGGATTTAACGTTAGGTGACTTCTAATTTAAAAAAAAAAAAAATTATTACATTTACGAAATGCTTTCTTGGTAAGTTAGCCTCCCATTTACACTTTTTTAATGTAAAAACTATAGACATATAATATATATAAATTTAAAAAAAAATGGGACCTGTCAGGGGGATTAAAGGCCGTCCTTAAATCACGTGAGGTTTTTTATGCAATTTTTTACCCCCCTCCCCCTTGGTGATACGTCGTGAGATTTTAGGCTACCCCTACCCCCCCTTCCCAACATCACGTGTATTTATTTTTGAAAAATTTCTTCAAGTAGAGACGGCGAGACAGAAGGCCGCGGGCAGCGGAACGACGAGTGGCGTCACAAGGTCCAATGCCGGAAGCCAGCTGAGAGCTAAATATTGTTGTTATGTTGCTTTTTAGGCACAAATTTGCTCTCTCGGGATTTCACGTGATTGTCACAGCATCCCCTCCCCCCTCATCGTGATCAATCGTGATGTTATTCTAACCCCCTCCCTCCTGTTAGAACCTCACGAGATTAAAGGACAACCCCCAGTCAATTTATACTTCGAATTTCACTTTTTCCTATATACAATTTTTTAAGCATATTAAAAAAAATATTTCTTGAATATCCAATAGTTTTCGAAAAAACGGCATTTAAAGATCGAAAATTTTACATATAAAATTCCATGTTTAATTAGTGGGAGGAGCCAAATTAATTTAATTTAATTCATTCATTTTACGGTGGATCCGTGATTTCCCGTGGTTGCGTCAGCCAAAACTGACCCGTCACAGCTCTCCGCTACGTTTCGAGCGCTCCGGGCCGTTTTGGCTGGCGCTTAACTCGTTAAAAACATCCCTGAACTCAATCCGCCTCGACTGGGAGGTCCGACCTCAACTGGGTCATTGGCGCAACTAGATATATTTTCGGGGGGCTAAAACGAGGACTTTTCACAAATTTGTCTATTACACTTTCTATATCAATACAAAAAATATCTATAGCGACTATTAATTTCATGATATAAATGAAATGTAAATATTAAAATATTAATATTAGCATGAAGTTATGTAGCTATAAAAAAATAAAATTATATATTTGGGTCATTCCACCAAATAACATCATTTTTACGGGCGACCCCCGCCGATTATATTCAAACTTTGTGAATATGTTCTCTACATTATAAAACAAATCTTCGGAAAATTTAGGTCTTTAATACGCAGCATTTTGAAGTTATGATTTTTTGAATTTTTGAAATTCTTATTTTTTCAAGTTTTCATTTTTCTCACTTGTTTTTCTCACTGTGCGGCGATACTACAAATTAGATTTATTTTTCTGAAAACTGAAGCGTTTTTCCCACAAAATATGTCATTTTGTGGATGTGCATATTTTTTGTTTAAATACAATTGAATCGGTCATTTCAAAAACAGTATAAGTCAGTATTTTTGTCGAAATTTGATCCTTGATGGTAGTCACACATTATGTGTAAAAATTAAGTTAGTAACACTACGCTAACTATCAAAAATGATGATGTTTATGACCGTTCATTGCAAAAACAATAGTAAAGTCACTGACTTATGCGGTTTTTGCAATGACTCTTTGATGGCGAGAAGAATTTTATTTATTTATTTATGTTAATTTTTTGCGTGTTTGTGTATTTATGCTTTCAAAATTTGAATTCGAAACATTATTTTTCATTTTAATAAAATATTATTGTAAAATAACCGAGTTTTTAATCAACTTATGAGCACTGAATCCCATTCCCTGCAAAAACAGCATAAGTTACAAAATGTAATTTGTCAATTTTTATATGTAAAATTAATTTTAAAGTAGTAATTTTTAAATAACTAACAAATTAAAGGTATAAAAAGACAAATTAACAAAAAAAACCTTTTAAAAATGTTGATGTTTTTGTGTAAAACGGTTTTATTTGATTCCTAGAAATTTTAATTCCATGACTTATGCTGTTTTTGAAATGACCGATTCAATTAAATTTCTGACAAAAGCGATAATCGTCGCTGAAAGCTCAAATGTAATACATATATATTTTATTAATTGAATTAAAAACTTCAATATAACAAATATTGAAGTTTTTAATATTATCGCCTAATGCTGATTTTAAAATCAACGCTGAATGGCATTTTTTGCCACCGCCCATGGAAACGGACCATGATCACATCGTTACCTGGAGTTTTTTTTTTCATTTTATTTGATGAATGGCCCATTTATACAAAAAGTTAACCTTCCTCACAAATGTGTAAGTAAAATTGGTGTAATTCATGTTATTGCACTATTAATTTTTAAATTTTGTAAAATTATATTTATCAGGATAGATACCAGTAAAATCATCATTGTGTTATAGTGCTTGGTGAAAAACAGATATATGGAATAAGTAGGTACTCGCAGCTAGTATTTTGTTAACAAAAAATGTTATGTTTTTTAATTCCTTTATTAATGCTACTTTAATTAATAAAATAATGATAATCATAAATCAATTCAAATATATAAATCATAACTTGTGAGAATAAATAACATTAAAAACTTCAATATAATAAATTAAATCAAATATAATAATAGAAATTATTATTATTTGATTTAACTTGTTATATTGAAGCTTTTATTGTTATAAATCAATTCATTGAAATTTTTAAATCATTTGAATTTGAAAAAAATTCTTTGTAAATATTTTATCATTTTTGTATCCAGTCAAAAGGATAATTTTACGTGAGCACTAATTTATTAGATGGGCTAAAACGGATCATAAATTTTATATCGGCAAATATCCGATATGAAAACTGTTCGAATCAAAAGAAATATAAAATTTCATCAATCTCCACCAAGAAAAGTATTTTATGCTGAAATTTTATTTTGAAGCCGTTTTGATATAATTTAAGTGCGATTTCACTTTTTTTGCAGAAATACAGAAATGGATCCTAAATATTTGTCCAAACCTGTGACTACTGAAGTCGTTCGTGATCTACATGGAGAAGTTAGAAAAACTAACGAAAAGAGGTACCAGTTGGAAATTGTGTGGAGAAATGTGATAGCATTTTTATATTTACATACGGCAGCATTATATGGACTATATTTATTATTTACAGTGTGCACTTGGAAGACAATTATTTTTGGTAAGTAAATTCTAGATTAAGAAAATTTATTCCGCACGTTCTACAACCTAAAATTGGGCAAAAACGTAACGTAACGTAAACTTAACTTAATAGTAAAAATAGTGTGTAAATAGCCATCCAATAGTTTTTTTTTACAATTTCAGGTATTTTTTGCGGAATTTTTTCAGGCCAAGGTACTGCGGCAGTACATAGATTATGGTCACACAGAGCTTATAAAGCAAAATTGCCGTTAAGAATATTTCTGATGATTCTTCAAACACTCTCTTTTCAAAATCATATCTACGAGTGGGCTAGAGATCATCGAGTTCATCACAAATTTACCGAAACAGACGCCGATCCTCATAATTCAAAAAGGGGATTTTTCTTCGCACTTATAGTGTGGCTTATGACTAAGAAACATAAAGATGTGATAAATAAGGGAAAAATTGTAGACATGAGCGATTTGGAGGCTGATCCAGTAGTACGATTTCAACGAAAGTAAGCATATCTTGACTATTTTTAAATTATATGATTAATATTATCATCAAATTTCTATTTTAGATTTTACCTGTTGCTAGTACCAATATGTTGTTTTGTGATTCCCACATTTAATACCTGTTTATTTTTTTAATGAAAATCCATGGACTGCTTTCTACGTAGCAGGAATATTCCGTTATACCATTACCCTGCACATGACATGGTTTGTTAATAGTGCAGCTCATATGTGGGGAAATAAACCATACGATAAGTAAGTTTTTTATAATTAGATCTATGATAAACATAAATAATAATTTTTAATTTCACAGAAATATCGGACCCGTTGAAAACCTTTACGTTGCTATAGGTACAATGGGCGAAGGTTGGCATAACTATCATCACACTTTCCCTTGGGACTATAAAGCGGCAGAATTAGGTGGTATTAAAGCAAATATAAGTACGATGTTTATCGATTTCTGTGCTATGATCGGTGTGGCATACGATTTAAAAACAGTTCCCGCCGACATGATCGAGAAACGAATAACACGCACCGGAGATGGCAGCAAAAATCTTAGAAAGGAATTTAACTTGAATGAAGATAATGATCAAGTTCATCATCATCACCATGAAGATAATGTATGGGGTTGGGGGGACGTCGATATGAAAAAAGAAGATATTCGCGACGCAAAAATATATTTTTTAAATATATTTAATAAAAAGTACATAAAATGTGTACTATATTGTTATTTAACTATTACTGGGTAAAAATCTTTGAATTATATTATTATGTATTATTTCATTATTATATTGTATTACTACATGTAATGGTTTGATTGTGTAATATATTAAAATTGCATTAAGCATAGCTGTTTTTGCAAAACAAGACTGATTTTTTTACGAAAAGTCAAATAGACTGCCCTTTTCGTGCCGTACTCGTAGGTAACATACCTGCTACCTACTAACGATTTTTACTAAGGTCATATTTTGATATTCCGGTCAGTCATGAGTTGGCCTATCAGTCCTCCAAAAGGACCGAAAGGACAAAACTACTTAAACTAATACTAATAATTAATACTAATACTACTGAAACTAATGAACAGAAGCGGAACAGAGAGAAGTAGATCCAATAGCTACCCTTCTGTGAAAGAGTACATCAAGAGAGCGAGAGAGGAAGAACGGAAAGAAAGCGACAGTTTGGAGGAACTGCAAATCTTTTAAAAGAGTAAAACAACAATTAAGACACCAATCAAGGAAAATAAAAAACCGTAAATACAGAAGGAATGGAGTAATTGAAAGGGATGCTAGAGAAACTGACGGGAGTAGTGAGTCAGGGATTTCGAGAGAACAACAGAGAGGTAAAGGAAATTAAGGAAAAACTAGAAATGCTGAAGTCGAGATGGAAAGAAAAAAGACAACAAATGAGGTGAGAAATTAAAGAGCTTGAAGATAAAGAAGAGAAACACGACGATAGGATAACAAGACTTGAAGATCAGCTGGAGAGATATGAGAAAAGAAGAAAGGGAGAAAAGCAACAAACATTATAATTAAAGGAGCAAACCAAATAGAAACAGTAACAGGCGCAAAAATAGAGAAACGGTTGGAAGATGAACTGAAAGTACGAGTTAATGTTACAGAAACGTTTAAAATCAGAAAAAGATCTGGAAAAGAAGTGATTCTATCGAAATTAAGAGACAAGGGTCAGAAAATCACAGTAATGGAAAACGAAAACAAAAAGACAGATAGATGAATATCAGTGTGGATTCACCGAAGGCAAGTTAACACTACATTCTATATTTATTTTGAAACAAATAATAGAAAGAAGCTGCGAGTACAATATAGACAGGCATATGCTGTTCATAGATTATAAGTAGGCATTTGACAAGATAAATAGAGAAGAAGTACTAAGAACAATGAAAGAAATGAAGATTCTGAAGAAATTAATAAAGTTGACAAAAATGACACATGAAGGAACGACAGCGTGCGTAAGAACATCGGAAGGAGAAACAAATGATTTTGAAATAAATAGTGGAGTCAGGCAGGGTGATGGGATGTCTGCAACGTTGTTTAATCTGATACTAGAAAAGATAATGAGAAGCATAGAGGTCAAAGGCACAATAATTAACAGAAAGATGCAAAGATGTTGTAATAATAACGAGAATAAGAAGTAAATTAGTAGAAAGTGTCAGAAGAATAAAGGATATAGTGAAAAAGATAGGAATAATAATAAATCAGAATAAGACAAAATATATGAAGTGATCAAGAAAGAGAACAGAAATGGGAAAATGCTTTGAGGTGGACGGTGATGAGTTCGAGGAAAACATATATCAAGAGAATCAAAAATAAGAATATACAAAACGTTAATAAGACCTGTCATACCCAAGCAACAATTTTTACACCATGGTACCTAAAACACCAAGAAAACACCGTGTATTTTAACACCTTGGTGTTGAACTGGTGTTTTTACTACTAAAGGACCACTATTGTGATATAATGGTGTTTTCATTACTAAAATAACACCGTGGCGATTTAATGGTGCTTTTAACACTCAAGTAACACCATTGAAATATAAAATTACAATTTTAGTTAGTGTTTTTACTACTCTATTGACACCGTGGCGATACAACGGTGTCTTTACTACCAAAGTACCACTGTGGTGATACAATGGTGTTTTCATTACTAAAATAACACCGTGGGGATTTAATGGTGCTTTTAACACTCAAGTAACACCGTTGAAATATAAAATTACAATTTTAGTTAGTGTTTTTACTACTCTATTGACACCGTGGCGATACAACGGTGTCTTTACTACCAAAGTACCACTGTGGTGATACAATGGTGTTTTCATTACTAAAATAACACCGTGGGGATTTAATGGTGCTTTTAACACTCAAGTAACACCGTTGAAATATAAAATTGCAATTTTGGTTAGTGTTTTTACTACACTATAGTGTGCGTCAGAAGTAATGACCTTAACAAAGAAAGAGGAGGAAGATATGAGAGTGTTCGAGCGTAAAATTTTGAGAAAATTGTGGGGCATAAAAAGAATCAACGAAACAGAGATAAGAATAATGACGAACAGAGAAATACTGGAAGCAATGAATATGGAGGACATAGTTAAGATAATTAAGTCGAACAGATTGAGATGGCTGGGACACCTGGTGAGTGGTGAGAAGAGAGAGAGAATGCGGTGATATAAAAAATATTGCAGTGGAGACCAATGGAGGAGAGAGAAAGAGGTAGACCGAAAATAAGATGGTACGACCAGGTGACTGATGATCTGAAGACATTAAAGGTCGGGGAATGGAAAGAGAAGGCCAGGGACAGAAATGTATGAAAAATAATAGTAACGGAAGCAAAAACAGATAAAAGACTTGGAATATTTAAATGTAGTTGCTACGGGGACTAATCCACCCCCAAAAGAAAATGGATTTGTAAGTTTCGTAAGAATAATAATAAATTTAATAATAAACTACTTCTAATTTCGTAAATTTTTCCAAGACTTATATTTGTTCACCATTCTATTAGATGATGTATGTTATGTATTAAATTAAATTTCGTTATTAGCAATTTAAAAGTAATAATCTACATTAACCATTACAATCTGCATAAATACATAGATATACGTACCTAATGCATTGTTAAAATATTGTAGAGATTTTAAGTATCCTTGATGAAAACAATAAATTTCGAAACTTATTAATTTATCTTATTTTTGAAATATTTTCATCTAATCAGCCTAATCTAATCTAAAATAAATTATCCAGATTATTAAAAATTAACAATTTTGTTTTCTAAAAAAATTCTTATTGCTAAAAAGTAAATTACTAAAGAATTTCCATATCTTTTCTATTTCAATCAAATCAAAATTGCATTCCTTTCGCAATATTTTATATATTCTTTAATCGACGCGTTTCGGTCTCACCACGACCTTCATAGGATCCCGCGTTAAATTAAAAATTGTTGAACAATTATACATATAATTTTAAAATACATAAACCATTTGACTAAAATAAATATATAATTACTTTGAAAGTTTGTATAGTCGTAAAATAATCATACGAGAGAGTACAATTTGGTTTTATATGCATAATTCCAGTGACTTCACAAAATAAAGGATGTTTATAAATACAGGATAGAGGACACTTTTCTAAGAAAAATAATTAACAAATACTTTTTTCTATATTCAAACCTTTGAGAGTTAGGCCTCTTTAAAGCTTTTTTCTAAATTTCCACCTTCATATATGGCCATAGATTCAAAAATATTGATTTTTCATTAAAAATGGTTTAGCGCGTTCTTAAGGTAGTAGTCTGGTAATTTGCACGTTTTTTACGTCTTTATTCTAAATTTTTTTTTCTATAGAAAAATAAAATTGAATGGTTTTGGTTTTTCAGTGTGTTATTATTGACATCTAAAGAATACAAAAAAATTTTTTTTACTTAATTTTACAACGTTTTATTATTATTATTACGGGTCAAAGTAGGCGTCGCAAAAAAAATACATAACTGGCCCGGGTGATTTCGGCTCTTGAGGACATCGGAAATAAAAAATCAAAAATCTATAGACTTGTCGTTATCGCTGGAACTAGGATTATTAAATTTTATCAGAAAATAACAAAATGGCCGACTTTTGATAATATAATAAAATTGATCATTTTCGGGCACAAATCGGGCTGTAAAATGGAAAATCAGGGATGGAAAAAAAAGATCCTAGTTCCAGCGAAAATGACAAGTCTATAGATTAATCCTTTTTTTGATTTTTTTATTTCCGATGTCCTCAACAGCCGAAATCACCCGGGCCAGTTACATACCTTCTTTTTACTTTGACCAATAATAATAATAATAATAAAACATTGTAAAATTATGCCAAAAAAATTTTTTGTATCCTTTGATGTCAATAATCACATACTAAAAAACCAAAACCATTGAATTTTATTATCCTATAGAAAAACAAATTCTCAATAAAGACGTAGGAAAACGTGCAAGTTACCAGACTACTACCTTAAAGAGCAAACTAGATTCATTGAGTTTTTTTTTTAGTCCGGATAGGAAATTTAATGGACTACAACTATTGTCTAGTAAACATTTTTTGAAAAACAAATTCATTTTACCGAAAATAATAAACAAGGCAAATACAAAATAAAAAATTCAATTCATAAACTTTCATACAAATTTTAAAAAATATCTTACATTATATCTAAACTTCTAGACGAAACTGAAGCTTTCACGCTTTTCTGATATACCTGATCATGGATCATGATCCTGATTATTGTAATTTCATTAATGGTTATTATGTGTTTAACCTTCATTATTAACTTTTACCTAAATTTTTTAATATTTATTACGTATAGGTAGGTACGTAAGTTAAATAATTTACCTATAATATTACAATATAATACTTTTTATTGTAATTTATTCTGCTTCATACCTATATATTTACCATACCAAAGAGGGTATTATTGCTAATTAATTTAAAAACATTTTAATTTCTAATTATTTAAGTGAATCAGCCAGATGAAAAATAAAAATATAAAGAAATTTTATATTATTCTGTTGACTTCCTGGGTAATTAGATGTATTAAATGTACATACATGAAGCAATACTTTTATCAGCATCAAAAATATTTGAATATATTAGATTGCTCTAGTGCAGGGATTTCCAACCTTTTTTATATTAAGCTTACCCGGTCATTATAAAATATATTCATGCCCTTCTTATAATTTTTTTTATTTTATCATAAAAAAAGACGATATTTTTACGATATTTATTTCTCAATAATTCTTTAGAATGCCCGATCACAATGCGCCCCCCTTATAATCTTTTTACACCCCCCTAAAGAGACGCGCCCCACTGATTGGAAAATCCTGCTCTAGTATCTATATCTATATCGACTTTGTGACATTGTGGGGCAATGCCCTACCTTAACATCCCAATGCCCTACCCGGTGTTGGTCATATTAGCTTTTAATTTACACTTCTGCCCTACTTGTAACCACCGCTGCCCTACCTTAATTTCAACTCTAGCTACGGCCCTGATCGACTATTTCATGAAATAAAAGTCATGAATTAGCAATAAATTCAATTATTATTATTTATACGAAAAGTAACTTTTCTCACAGGTGCATTGAAAAAATTTATGAAATTTATGCTATGTATTGTAAGCATTTACATTTGTAATTTTGGAAAACTATAATTATAAGATAAAATAACCCGAATAGAAGCAAGTAAAAATTATTATTGTGTTATAGTGTTTGGTGAAAGATAGTTATACATTGAATAAATAGGTACTCGCAGTTATACTTTCTTACTAAGAAGAAATTTATTTTATAAATTCATTTATTTCATAGCATAATGATAATGATAAATCAATTTACTAAATTCTTTTAATAAATCATTTGAATTTGAAAAATATTCTTCGTAAATATTTTAGCATTTTTGTATCCAATCAAAAGGATAATTTGGATTTTTGGATACAATTTTATGTCAACACTAATTTATTAGACCAGCTGTAACGGATCAATCATTTTTTATCGGAAAATATCAGATACGAAAATAATTAGGATCAATAGAAACAATAGCCCTGGAGATCACATGAATTTTTTTAGGTGATTTTATAAAACTTGGAATAGCTAAAAACGAAATGGCGATTTTGGCTGTGGCCTTGCGGTCGCTATGGCATGGCGTCGCAACGCTCAGCGACTTGTAAGGTTAACAATGATGTTAAAGTTATTTTATTAAAGCTAATATTTTATTTGCATCTTTTTTATACTATTGTAAGTATTTTAAAACAATTCTGGCAGTTTATAACCGGTCGCAAATTAGTCTGGCGAATTTTTGAAGTTATTTATAAGTTATAAAGTAAATTATAAACTTTTAATCATAAAAAAGATGAAAATAAAGAATTAGCTTTAAGATAATAACTTCAACATTATTGTTAACCTTACAAGACGTTGAGCGTCGCGACGCCATGCCATAGCGACCGCAAGCCCACAGCCAGAATCGCCATTTTCGTTAAACTAAGGAATAAATATTATTCCAAGTTTTATAAAATCACCTCAAAAAAATGCATGTGATATCCAGGGCTACAAGTAGTAAAGCTAAAAGAGAGCTGCGTCCCTTTTTGCAATTTTGATTTGGGGATTAATTTATTTCAATACTTAATTAAACTTCCGCTTCAAGGTTTCTGATAATGATGAAATTGTTTTTAATTATTTTAAAACCCGAAAATTATTAAATAATTATGTAAACTAATTATGACAAGAAAGTATATCAGAATCAGTTTATATATGTCTGTTTATGTATACAGGGTGTCCCCGGATACACTTTACATAATTTCAGTTGTGATAGAGAACATTATTTTAAGAAAAATATTTAACAAACATTTTTTTCTAAATTCAAACCCTCGAGAGTTAGGCCTCCTTAAAGCATTTTTTTTAAATTTCTACCTTCACATGGTCATAGCTCGGAAAATATTGATTTTCCAGTAAAAATGGTTAGGTGCTTTTTTAAAGAGCGTGAAATAATCTACAAACTAGATTCTAACCTTTTATTGTCTAAATACAACGGCTTTCGAGTTATGAAAAAAAGTAAGTAGAAAAATGTTGAAAATCTTGAACTTTTTTTTTTTGTTTTTTTCAAATCACTGTATCTTCTAAACGAAACATTTTACAAAATATCTGACGCTCCATTCCGGATAGGAAATTTAACGGACTACAACTTTTGTCTTGTAAAAATTTTTGAAAAACCAATCCATTTTACAAAAAATCAGAAAATAATAAAAAAAGTAGCTACAAAACAAAAATTTAAATTAAAAAAAATTTTATTTTTATTGAAAAATTTGTTTATTAATTAAAGTTAATTGATTACATTATTTAAGTAAATGTTCAAAATGACCACCCTCAGTTTCATTACACCGTCGGGATCGTTTTAAAAGATGATGTTGCCCTTTAGTATTATTATTTATTACATTTCCTCTTTCGGTAAGAGCTACTATAGCATTCGTTTCTCTATCCATTAATTCCTCTCTGGTATTGGGCTTTCATCAGTTGCTGTACACCAACGCTTTAACAGCACACCAAAAAAATATATCAAGAGTAGTTAAATATAGAGATCTTGCTGACCAATTAATAGTTCCACCTTTTCCAAAGAATATTTCAGGATTACTTCATTTAAAAAAATATTTAATTTACTTAAATTTACTTAAATAATGTAATAGTTTAAACTTAATTAATAAAATAATTTTTCAATAAAAATTGAAATTCTGCGAATTTATTTTTTTGTTTTGTAGCTACTTTTTTTTATTATTTTCTGATTTTCTGTGAAATAGATTAGTTTTTCAAAAATTTTTACTAGACAAAAGTTGTAGTCCGATAAATTTCCTATACGGAATAAGGCGTCAGATTTTTAGTAAAATGTTTCGTTTAACAGATACAGTGATTTGAAAAAACCAAGAAAAAAAAATTTTAAATTTTCAAAATTTTTTTACTTACTTTGTTTCATAACTCGAAAGCCGTTGAACTTAAACAATAAAAGGTTAAAATCTAGTTTGTAGATTATTTCACGCTTTTTTAAAAAGCACTTAAGCGTTTTTACTGAAAAATTAATATTTTCCGAACTATGACCTTGTAAAAGTTGGAAATTAAAAAAAATGCTTTAAGGAGGCGGAACTCTCGAGGGTTTGAATTTAGAAAAAAAAATTTGTTAAATATTTTTCTTAGAACAGTGTCCTCTATCCTCTATCACCACTGAAATTATGTGAAGTGTATCCGGGGACACCCTGTATATTCTGTTGCACTTTGTGCTACTAGTTACATAATAAATTACATTACATAACTAGTTAAATCTAAGAAATTTTGTCTATAGTAAGAGAATCGAATATAGAATTGCTGGTCTGTAAATAAACTCAATCAGCGATCACACCAATCAACTGCTGTGATTAATATAAAAATTAATTTTTAAATAAATAAGTAAACAAATTTTATGCAATTTCGATGGCTCATCGTTATTGTTCTCGATATTAAATTAAAACTTTGTTTCAATTATTACTTTGCAGAAATAGTAAAATGGCTTCTAATTATTTGAATAAAACCATTACTGCCGAAATTGTTCGTGATCCACTCAATACCTCAGAACATGATGTTATAGAAAAGAAAATTACAAGAAATGAAGAAAATAAGTATCCTTGGGAAATTGTGTGGAAAAATGTAATAATATTCATATTTTTACATGCAGGAGCATTATATGGATTATATTTATTTCTTACAGCATGTACTTGGGCAACATTCTTTTTTAGTAAGTAAATTTTAAAATATTTCTGGCAGAAAAGTAACTATATGTAATCATAAAGCATAAAAAATTGAAATTACAAAATTAACTTAAAGGCAAGAGTAGCTATACTGTAATGATTTGCAATTTCAGTGTTGGGCGTCGCAATTACACAAGCCCAAGGTATAACTGCGGGAGCACATAGATTATGGGCACACAAAGCGTATAAAGCAAGATTGCCGTTAAGAATATTTCTCATGTTTCTTCAAACGATATCGATTCAAAACGATATTCACGAGTGGGCTAGAGATCATCGTGTCCATCATAAATTTACCGATACGGATGCTGATCCTCATAATTCGCAAAGAGGATTTTTCTTCTCGCATATAGGATGGCTTATGCTTAAGAAGCACAAAGATGTGATGATTAAGGGAAAAACCGTAGACATGAGCGATTTAGAAGCTGATCCTGTGGTACGCTTTCAACGAAAGTAAGCAATATTTCGATGTTTTTGCAGCTGTAAAATTAATAATAATATTAGTATTTTCTATTTTTACTGAATTTCTATTTTAGATATTATAAGTTGCTGGTAGCACTCTTTAGTCCAATTATACCCATAGCATGTGTCTATCTTTGTAGCGAAGATCCATGGACAGCTTTTTATGTCGCACTAGTATTGCGTTACACACTGTCCCTGCACTTTACATGGCTTGTTAACAGTGCAGCTCATATGTGGGGAACTAAACCATACGATATGTAAACTTCATTTCTTATTAATTTGATAGGTAAATAAAATTATTATTCTTAATTTTTCAGAACTATAGGACCGGTTCAAAATCTTTACGTTGCTATTGTTGCAATGGGCGAAGGATGGCATAATTATCATCACGTTTTCCCTTGGGACTATAAAACAGCAGAATTAGGCGGTTACAAGACAAATATAAGTACGATGTTTATCGATTTCTGTGCGATGTTCGGTTTGGCATACGATTTAAAAACAGTTCCCGTCGACATGATCGAAAAACGAATAAAACGCACCGGAGATGGCAGTAGAAAACTTAAAACTGAATTTAACTCGAATGAAGATAAAGATCTTGATCATCATGACGAAGATAGAATATGGGGCTGGGGGGATGCCGATATGAAAAAAGAAGATATTCGCGATGCAACCGTATATAATGTAATTAAATAAAAATAATTAATAGTTGTTAATGATTATTATAGACACTCCCAAGGAACAAAGGCGTAACTCATCATTAGGTTTCTTTTGGTAGAGTGATTGGAAAATCCTAAAAATTTCCGAAGGTTTAACTAAATTGCAAATTACTAGTTATAAATTGTTACTTATTAACTGTTTTTAATTTAAAACAACTATTTTGCAGTTAAAAGTTAGATTTTCATTAAATTTATCTGAAAAATGTTGAAAATGAGCTACAACTGTGTTTCTCGGAAATGTAGATTTTTGTTAATTAAGTTTTACTAAACTATTTATTATTACACTTTTTTAATTCAAATAGATTGTTGAACGGCTAATAGTACCTAACAATGTTCGAATTTGTGTTTTTAATGTAAATATAAAAACACAGCAATATATGACGTTCTCTTGTATGTAAATTGTTGGAAATTCAAAACCAAAATAATTTAATTTATTACTTAACTCAAATTTTTTCAATTATTAATCCAAGCACATGAGTTCCGAAATTTTTGGTCGCTGAATTCTATTTTCAACTTGGCCACATCGCCAAAGGTGAATTATAACTTTAGGATTAGCAAAAAACTACAAATTTGTGCACGTGTTCTAGTTTTTCGCTTATAACTCACGAACGATGCATATTTCAATAATGACTATTCTATACAAAATTAAAGCAGACAAAATTTTCGTACGATTTGCATATATTGACTTAAAGTTGTTAAGAAGGAAGATGAAATTAATGAGAAGTTCTTGAAATTTTTACAGTACATTATTTGCTTAATAAAAAAAATTCTGGCAAAGTTTCAACTTAATCTTGTTCTTAGTTATCGAGATAAAAATGTCAAAGTTATATTGTGGTCGCATTGATTTAAAGGTCATTATTTCGACAATCAGAAATGTCAGCATTACCAAAAATTGCGAAAATATTTATGAAAGTATTATAAATAAGTATACCAAACTTCAAAACACTCATGTTTTTAGCTTCTGAGAAAATTAAATTACTATTCCAAAAAATGTACAAAAGCTATCAAGATTTAGTTAATCATGGCAACATTTCGTAACTCATTCATTTTTCTACCAATATTTTTGTTTTTAATGTATATTTATTTAAAATCTTGATAGCTTTTGAACTACTTTTTAGAATAATAACTTAATTTTCTCAGAAACTAAAACCATGACATTTTTGAAATTTGGTATATTACTTATTTATAAGACTTTCATAAATATTTTGGCAATTTTTGGAAATGCTGACACTATTTACAAGCCAAGTGAAGTTGAGAAATACTGTATATCGCAACATCAGTAGTACATGATAAGATATCCTTTAATTCTTTAATTATTGTTCAAAACAAAAATAAAGTGAAAATATAGTGCATTTAAAAAAACTTTAGTAGCCTGGTTTGAATTTAATTGACACTCTTGGCCATTGTTTGGAAATCAAGCAGAAATTTTAAGAAAATCAAGTTTCCTTGTTGTTTCCCTTTGATCGGATGCACAGTCGGTCAGCCTGCATACAGATTAATAAGGAACAGGTCATCATCTTCATCAGTCTCTTATTTATCCACTCCCGGGCATAGGCCTCTTCCAATGAGAAAGATTTTAGAATTTAGACCCCACGGTTGCTTAATCCGGATTGGGAAATGCCTGTAACCCTGTTTTTTAATAGTTGATGGCGGCAATCATCAACTCAGGGGGACCGCCTGCTTTACGTGCCCTCCAAAGCATGGAGACGGTCATGTGAAAGTTTCGAACCGAGTACCTTAGAGTCAGCAGTTGTTCGACTAACCTATACTAAGCTAAAATTTCTAGAATGAAATGTTTTGGACGAACTTTTAATGTAAATTAAAAAAACACCAAAGTAAATTAGTCTTTTTCTTTAATTACCCCCAAAATTATTCAGTGATCTAGTTCTTCAAAAGTTCTTCAAATCGGTGAGGGACACCGGCGATCCTTTGCTTATCAGTGTTCATATTTATATACCGGGTGCTGAATGAGTTAGCCTAACAGGAAATTAAGATGTAAAAACTTATTTATGCAAATTCCTGCTTCCCTAATTATTTTAGAGAAAAAATGAAAGACACAAAAATAATGTAGAAATAAAAACTACGAATGATAATAGCATTGGATTTCATCTAACTTTTACTTAAAAGGTCAAAAATGCTTTCAAAATTGTTAAAATTTTCATTTATTGCACTGGCCATGGTAAGTTTTCATAAGTTTCCATAAGTTTCCATGGTAATTATATTTGAAAATAGAAATTAAATGGAATTTATTACATGGCCAGTGCGATAAATGAAAATTTCGAAAGCATTTTTTGACCTTTTAAATAAAAGCTAAATGATATCTAATGGTGTTATTATTCATAGTTTTTATTTTTGCATTAGTTTTGTGTTTTTCAGTTTTTCTCTAAAATAATTAGGGAAGCAGGAATTTGCATAAATAAGTTTTTACATGTTAATTTCCCATGTTCGGCTAACTCATTTAGCACCCGGTATACAATCGAGTAACATAAATTTGCATTATACAATATTCATACAATAATTCTATTCCGAATGTCAATAGTAAAACACAAATTGATTGGATATGCAATACCGCCTACATTACAACATACATACTTATAAAACAGTTTTTTTTCAAATTCTATAAATGTTCGTAAAATACTCTCGAACTTCACAATAGAAGCACTAGTTATATAATGTTGTTATAACCGTTCGCAAGTTTTGATATAAATTTATTGTATATGTAAGTAATCTTGTAGATATAGTATTTTATAGAGCAGCTTTATAAACATCCCATTGGGCTGTTGTACAAGGGTTTTGTAGTTTACTAATAGAACTCCTCTCATTTATTTAGAAATATCATAGTTTTTAACATAATTATTATCGTGTTCCAAAATTTTTTTTTTAATTTTGAAATTTACAATTTTAATTTTGTTATATGAACCATTTAATATTTTGAATTTATTTTTTTCAAATTGAATTTTATTTGTGATTTTGAATATCTTTTGTAGATCTGAATAGTAATTTTATTTGTGTATTTTAAATTTCATTTTGTTAATGATTTTGTGTACCTAAATATTGTAAAATTTTGAAGTTGTGCGTCTTTTCGTGCTAACAATTTTAAGTTGGCACGTAAATAAACAAAATTTTTTTCTTATTGCCGCTACATTCGATGGAGATGGACGTGTAAAGCCAAGTGTTCGAAAAAAAATTGATAATTTGTGTTAACAGTTTGAAAATTTTGGAAGTTTTTGTAAATAATATTGATTTGACGTAAGTGAATTATTATTTATTTATTTGAATTGATTTGTCGGGATTCTGAAAGTTTTTATGAAGTTTTGAATAATTTGAATGTTTATAAAATAACTATTTTGAAAATAGTTAATTAATTAATTTATAACCAATTATTTTTTGGATAAAATAGATTCAAAAATTGATAATACAGCTACGTTAAAGAAAATGAATAAAAGCAAAAATTAAAGGAAAATAACACAAGGTATAATATGGCGTTGTCGGACGCACTATGATGCACATTTTGTTAAAAATAAAATTCGGATGGAGTATTACAAAATTTATTTAATGATTAAAAGTTGGATTTTATTTAAAAAATTAATTTTTAAATTTGAAAAGTCTCATGTTCGTGTGTGGTATATTTAAACAAAATGCCATTAGTACTTTCAACTTCAAATTTTAAAATTTTATTTCAAAAACACTGCTTTCTTTTTAAATGTATTTAGCATTTAGCAAAAGTGTGTGGTACTTCAAGTGTACATACTTTTAAAATGAGAATAAAATTTAATTCAATAATAAAATATATCATTTTTCTATATTATAATTTATTTTTTATATTCGGTCAAAATATGGAACCATTTTCAATTAATTTTAAAGTCATCCCATTTTTGAAAAAACAAATTAGTACAGCAAATTAAACTTAACGTTTATCTACAAAATCACAATGCCAATGCTTCAGTAAATAATAATTTTAAAAAAGTAGCAATTTAGATTCAGAAAGGACAATCTTTGAAAAAGTCTGTGTTATTTTGGTATTGCGTATTTTTTCTATATTCTTATATCAAATGGTGAAGAATTGTATTGTAGCCACAAAATTTCAAAATGTTCTTCGACAATTTTGTATAAATCAAAAGGTGTTGCGACGAATAATCCCCTAACAAATAATCCCTGAAATGAAAAAGAATAATCCCAGCTTTCTAGTTCCGTAATTTTCAAGTTCTAGCTATTAAAGGAATAATATTTGAAATAAGTAGAACTACTCAAAGATTCCGTCTTTTAAGATCCATAATTTTTGAGTTTTGGCTATCACAGGGATGTTTTTAATAAGTGGGGCGACTGAAAGATGACCTGCTAGTAACTTATAAGGATTTGCTTGGGGATCATTTGCGATGGGAATCTTTTGTCGTGGAATCATAACATTCCTAATTGATTTCACAAGAATAAATATATGTTTTTATTTGAAACCCACATCTTTGTCTTTGTTTTCTGTTTCATCATTTCATCCGTAGTTCAAAAAAAATTTTTTCTACATAGGTATAGTAGATATCAACACTTAATAATTTCTTCCATATTGCAGATTTCTAGCTAAATAACATCAAAAAATATGGATACTAATCTAATGGATACATTAAATAATAATAACACCAAATTAAAAAGCGGCAATGTTGACGGTAAAAAAAAAGAATACAAAAACAAAATTATATGGAGAAATGTATTTCTTTTGTCGTATGTACATTTATCTGGTATATATGGATTTTACTTATGGCTTTTTGTGTGCAAATGGGAAACTAGTATTTATGGTAAGTAATCAACAAAACACGTAATAGCAGATTTACCTGAACTTTTTTGTAAATGTAATTTTGAAAAAAATTTGATAAAATTACAGATTTAATCTAAATGTTTTCGAAATGATCGTAGAAACTTAGATTTTTCTCTTACCTAACTTGAGGTAGAACTAATAACTAAATTTGTATACAAAATACAATATATAATTAAAGACGCAAGTGGAAGAAAATGTTATGTCACAAATATATAATATATTATTGAGATAAATTATTATATATAATTATTAGATCGACATGGCTACTTCTACCACTCTGTACTTAACATCTTCTTTCACTTACCCCTTCAATTATATCTTTTTAAGTTGGTTTCTAAGTCGAAAAAAATTTGAATTAACATTTCAAGCAGTTAAAGATTTGGCATATACAGTAAAAGCCCTCGTATCCGAAAATTCGTAGAATTTATCGCGTCAACTGAAAGATATATGCTTGCGAGGTCAACGCGTAGGCAGACTTCCGTTTCATGTTGTGATATTTATATTTCAACCTACCATTTATCCGAAACATTCGCTATCCGAACAGTAATGGGTCCCGTTTATTTCGGATACGAGGGCTTTTACTGTATCTGCAAATCATAAAAATATTTAAAGATTAACTTACGTATCTGCAAGTTGAAGTTTAAAATAATATATTACACAAATTTAAGCAAACTTAATTTTTTAGTAAAAAAAAAATAATAAAACCAAGATAAAAATATAAAGAGTATCTCTTTTTGTTCAATCATACTAATTTATTCACATTAACCACCCCTGCTCTATTCCGATGTTAAATTATTTTGTTTATTGTAATGAATATATAATGTAGGTATATAAAGTAAGGAATTTGAAATTTTAATTTAACTATAAACAAAATATATTTTAATAAATATCATGGATTCATTTTAGGATTTTTACTTGCATGTCTTTTAACTCAAGGCATCACATCTGGAGCACATAGATTATGGACGCATAGAACTTATAAAGCAAAATTACCTTTAAGGATATTTCTCATGATTTTGCAAACAATGCAAATGCAAACAAATATTTATGAGTGGGCAAGAGACCATAGAGTGCACCATAAGTATACCGATACAGATGCTGATCCTCATAATTCAACAAGAGGATTTTTCTTTTCACATGTAGGATGGCTTTTGGTTAGAAAACACGAAGATGTTAAAATCAAAGGAAAAACAATTGATCTGAGTGATGTACTGGCAGATCCTGTGGTACGATTTCAAAGAAAGTAAGAATATTAATTTTTCCGTCTTCAAAATGCCCTTATTCTCGATACGCAATACGAATTGCACTGAATTATATCATCATCATCATCATTATCTTCTTCATCATCATTATCATCATCATCATCATCTTCATCATCATCAAGAGTTAAGTCCTATAGTTAATGAAATATTAAATAATTCGGAATTCCGTGTACATTCTTAAAACTATCAATATTGCTAATTTGGAGTTGTTTCTTTGTAAAACAAAAAGAAATATAAACATTCAAAATTAGCTTAAACCTACTTTTCAACCTAGAAAGCAAATGCTTTTTTATTTCTCAGACAAAGATATATTTTTATTCTATTTCAGATATTATTATATTATGATTCCAATATTATCCATTGCATTGCCGATGTGGATACCTATTCATTTCTTTGGCGAAGACCTATGGATATCTTATCATGTACTACTGATGTTGCGATATACAGTATCTCTCAACTTCACTTGGCTTGTAAATAGTGCCGCCCATATATACGGCACTAGACCATACGACAAGTAAACATTTTTATTAAAATCTGATAACAATACTAAAAATATTCTAAAATTTCTAGAACCATAAGACCCACTCAAAATATATGGGTTTCTTTTCTTACATCTGGTGAAGGTTGGCATAATTATCATCATGTTTACCCTTGGGATTATAAAGCAGACGAATTACCTACCTACTTATTGAATTCGAGTACATTGTTTATTGATATATTTGCGAAAATTGGTTTGGCGTACGATTTAAAAACTGTTTCTCCCGAAATAATCAAAAGACGATCGTTGCGCACTGGCGATAGTACAATAGGAGGTACCAAAACATTAGACTCGAATGAAGAATGTAATCATCATCATGAAGAAGAAATATGGGGTTGGGGAGATACCGATATGAAGAAAGAAGATATTAACAGCGCAATAGTGTATAATGCTTTAATTGAAAATTAAATTTATAATAAAATAATATCGAAATATGTACGTATTAGCTTAAATATTTATATATCTGTGTCATGCATAAAGGGTGTATTGCATTATAGATAAGTAAAACAAATAAAACCAAATAAGACCCTATTAAGTTTCATTCCTTTAATAAAAGTTAGAACCTTTCTTCACAAAGTTAAACTGAAGGTTAAAACAAAATATTTTAATGTAGAACAACTATACTTAATTTCATTAGGTATAATATAAAGCCTCGCATCCCCACCTAGCTGTCGCAACGCCATTTGATTGGCGAGAATAGGAAAATATTTAAAATTATTTACATAAAGGAAAAATATTTTACATTTACAAGATTTTGAAAGTAGCATTTTTAATTTTGGATTTGGATTTACATTGAAGTTTGAATTTTTCCACCTAGCTTATCAAGTTAATTTTTTAAGTTTGCATTTTTCCGGGACGAGGAGACAGCTGAAAATATTATAATATCGTTTACTTCCTTTCATTTGTGCAAGTTTTGGTTACTTTCGGATTCATAATTATTGTTAAAATTTGTAATTATATTCGAATCTGTTTTTGAAACCAAAATATTTTTTCGGGTTTTAGTGGTTTAAAAAAATGTATGCCATGCATCTGCTATTTCAAGTTTTTCTCAGGTACCTATTCAAAGAGTTTATTTTTCTTAAGCTTTAATTTTTCAAACTTTTCGAATTTGAGTCTAAAGTAAATTATCAAAAATTACATTGAATTTGTATGAATGAATTACATTACATTGAGTTTCCGCCACTGTTCTAAATTTGTTACTTAGTTAGTCTTCAAACTGAAGAGGTTTTAGTCGTTAAAAATTTGACACTTCTCTGATGAAAGATTTTCCCAAAAGAACAAAAAAAGCTGAGAAAAAATCGGAAGATGACAGACGAAAGGATGAAGCTCCATTTCTCTATTTCGAACAAGTTTCTCACCGAGAGAAGAAACCAAACACGTTACAAGATGTAACACCATACCCTGTTAACACGATTAGCGGCAAGAAGAGAAGAGAAAGATGAAGTGCTATGCCTTGAACAGAAATAACTTAGTATTCATGCGAAAAACACAGGCCTGAAACGTAAATTCTGTAATTTTAAAAATTCAAACTAACATAATTACTTAATAATTAATTAAAACATTAAACATAATTAATTAAAGTAAAGTTTTCGGTTTAAATAATAAATACGCCGAAAAACATTCATTTATGAGTTCACAGTCCTTTAAGTTAGAACAAGACTTCAAACAAAATTTAAAATTTGCATTCCAACGGGATAGGTACTTATCAGATAAAAATTTGATAATTAGATAATTTTGATATTATCTAAATTATATTTCAAAGTAAATAGGTGTATAACTTGTATGAATTTCTTAGGAGTATTAAGTGTTCTCAGCCAATTAACACTACGTAATTTAGACGTCAATTAACCCTACAGTGCATACGTCAATAAAAATCACACCAGTGCATACGTAGGGCCTGTCAGGCCCGTAGCTTTAAATCGACGAATGTTGGGATATTTCAGAAAAATAAGATAATTTTTGTATATATTAAACTTTATAATAATAAAATATTAAAGAAAACACAGAATTGCTGAAATAAATCAAGGAAATTATTACGAAATATTATAAAATTCAAAGTCACTTAAATCTTGCAATGAGCTGAAGTCATTGAAGTTGCATATATTGCAGTACGGTGACTTGTAAGAATTGTAAAGATACTTTTGATAAATATACTTGAATTACATGGAAATTATCGCAGTTTTGTTATTATTTTCCGAATAATGATTACAGAAATTGTTATACAAGCTGAAAAAATTTATTTACAAAACTTATAATTTGATTGGAAACCGATTACCATTTTTAATATTAAATAGTAACGCCAGTGCATACGTCGGACCTACTAAGCCCGAAGCCCTTTTATTGGAAATCCATTCAACTTTTTCAAGTTTTTTAAACCCATGTCGATGTCTTTTCATATTTTAGACAGCTACTAATGATATGGTGAAATTTATTTAAACGGTTCTCTTTTTATATTCATTTAAATGTTCACTCGGGCCTGCTAGGCCCTACGTATTCACTGGAGGGTTAATAAAAAAAAGACATTTCTACTTTAAAACTTCGATTTAAATTAGTTAATAAAGCAAATAAATATTTATTTAAAGTCAAGTACATCAATTAAAATGAGGTTTTAAGGAAGAAATGTCATAATTTTTATTTTTTTTATGTTACGTAGCGTTAATTTAATGAGAACGACGTTTAACTTTACATTTTATCATGTGTGAAGTTAAGTTAAGAAAATAATTCAAAATCAGTTACTGACAATAAACTTGCAATAAATTCAAACCCTAATTGGTAATGGGACACTCATTTTTACCAAATAATAACAAGAAGAATGAATGCTTCAAGAATGACATTATGTGGAACATGGATGTAACAATTGAAAATTATAATTAGTATTTTGTAATATGTTTATCTATTAACCTTCTTTGCATTTTTATAATTATTGTTTGCTTTACTATGTCAATTGGTTTATCCGTTAATAAATAAATAAATAAATAAAATAAATAAATAAATAAATAAATAAATAAATAAATAAATAAATAAATAAATAAATAAATAAATAAATAAATAAATAAATAAATAAATAAATAAATAAATAAATAAATAAATAAATAAATAAATAAATAAATAAATAAACTTTTCTTTCATTGTAAAATAGAAAAAAAATTAATGTATGTGTATCAAAGAATTGGATTGCTGTAATTTCTAGTGCAATATGTGCAAAGCCATCAAATTTATTCAAAATTCAGCCCATGACACGTAATAAAGCCTGTAAATATCTGTGAATTAAACATCAAAATACCAACGTCACAAATTTTTCTTCACACTTGAGGCGGATTTATAGTTTTGGCGCCTATGGGTTGCCATAATTGTGTAAGTACTGACCGGGACATTTCGCTGCAACTAAAAAAAAGAAGCAAAACAGCTTACTCATAAATCAGTAACATATAGATAAAAAAAGAAATCTGATAGTTTTCTTAACTAATTTTGTAGATCAACCGGGACGACCGGGACAGGAGCTCCAAAACGGGAACATGTCCCGATATACAGAGACGGATGGCAACCCTAGCCTATAGGCACTGACTTTTTTCCCGCCCCTATTTAAAGCAAAAGAAAGTTTCTTGCTATAAACTATAATGTATAAACCCGCCACTGGGTATTTAATTCTTTTGCTATTGTTTTGAAAAAATTTCAGGAAAACATACTTTTACCTTTTTATTTCTTTTTAGAAGCCATAAAAAGATTCTTGGAACTGTGACGTATTTGCAGAGGCGGATTGACGTTTTTGCGGAATCTATTTAAATCAAAAATATCTATTTTCTAATCATGTTTCAAAAAGTCTTACTTTGTGATATTCAAAAGTGAGTGGAAAAGTACTACTTTTCCGCATACTTTTACAAGTGTGCGGGAAAGGAAAATTTCAGAAACATAAATCTACTTTATTTGTAATTTACATTTACGGTTAAATTTGTACATTTATTACTTTCTAAAAATATCAAGAAAATTGATACCTTCAAAGATGGTTCTCTTTGAAAAATAATTAGAAAAAATATAATATATTATTATAAATTAAACATTTTTTTTCCCTATTATTATAATTCAAAGTTAAATCAATATAATCAATAACCCAACAATGATAGACATGTTTGGATCTTATTAGGTCTCATCAGTATCATATAGTTGCATTCTTGAAAATATTAATTTGATTTTTTACCTTATATAGGATTTTTAGCGGAATGCTATATGTTGGTATCGACCCCCGATTATAAAATTATTATATTTGTTTATATTATTATAAACAATTAAAAAAATTAAATTAAAAATTTTTTTCCGCTAAATCCCAAATCCTTTAAATCCTACCGCTGTAGACACGTCTCCTGTGCCTAAATTTTAATTTAAATTTATCAAATTGCCAAACATTTTCCGCCTTGATTCTTTTTATTCTTGGTGTTAGATTACTCCAGTTGTTGCCTGTGTAAATTGGCGAGTTGCTTTTGTTTTGTAAATTTTCAAGTCTACCGATCGAATAAAATGGTATAAAAATAGATGAAATAATTTAATAAACAGGCAAAACTTAAATTAAGTACAGGGCCTTAAAATTAATTATTTAAAAATTTGGAAGCTTGTCCTTGGCTTCCAGGACTCTCTGTAAATTTTGCAAGGCAATTATTACATAATATACATAATATTTTGTTAATAGATATCAGATTTTAACTAACCTTAATAAAAACTATATACGCAGAGAAATCAGTTGTATCCCATTATTGTTTTTATGATACCTATTTTGTAATTACTAGTTGTACCTACCACAAAAACTTATTAGATTGCGATAAGCCGTGAGAGAAACATTTTATTTTAATTAAGCCAAGCGTAGTTATAAGAGCGGGTAAGGGGTCAAAAATCCCCTTTTATTTTTCCAGGGATTGAGTGATAATTTTCAAAGTTTGAGAAATTTTTGAAAGCAAGTTTATTAGGACATATGTAGACGATTCCATATCAATACGTCGAAAACAAAAACGTCGAAGTCAAAATGTCGAAAACCAGAACGTCGAAAGTCCAAAACGACGAAAACAATAACGTCGTAACGTCGTTTTGATAGTTTTTTTACTATTTTTACTTTTTACTATTCATTGATCAGTTCTTTGATAGTGTGAACGGTTCCAGTCGTGATGTAAAAAATGGGAAAAGGTTAAGATGTGCTATCACCAGTAGTTCTCCACATCTTCTCTTTTGGAAAAAGGCTATTGTGGTACTAGATAGCATAAAATTTTTTAATGAAAAAAAAAAGAATTTGTCCGGCCAACTGTTACAAATTGGATCAGTACCATAAAAGGGCTTAAATATATTTGGAACAAGGTAACTAGCAGAGGTTTTCAGTATCTTTGCCTGAGAAATTTAAACCAAGATCCACTTGAAAAATTTTTGCGGGATATTCATGGTGTTCGTAACATCAATCCCACTTGTACATATTTTGCTTCTTCATTCAAATCGCACTTACTCAATAATTTTACATCATCTCATTCTCCCGGTGCTAATTGCGAATTGGATGAAAGCGAAAGGGCTTTGAATACCCTCACCAACTTTATTACTGGTAATTCCAAAAATGAGATGCTGGAGGTTTCCGAATTTCCAAATGATGAGGTCTTGCCAGTTGAAATTTCGGTTGGTGACGAAGGGGTTTCAAGAAAGGAACACATGTTTACTTTGCAGGGTATATTGCCAAAAGGGTAATTAAAATAATAAAATCATGCAAAATATGCAAATCCCAATTAAATGCAAAACAAGAGCTATACCAGAACATCTTATTATTGTAGGTCGAGCATATGGGCCTAAGTCATTATTATATCCATCCTCATATTTTTCAAAAATATTCAACAATTCCATTTATGTTATACCTAATACATTACCTGAGATTTCCCATATTTCTAATGTAAAAAAGAAATTATTACAATTAATATGTAACAGCCAGTGTTAACTTTTCTCATCTAACGTGTAATGATCATGATCTACCGAAAATTTTTAAAACAATAATTACAAATTTTTTTATTAAAATTTGGATGAAGAATATTAATAAGACGTTGAAAGGATTGGGATCGGTAAATTTTAAAAACAATACCGATCAAGTTAGGACAATAGCACACAAAGGCTACCTCAAATTTAAGTAGAAATCGGAGAAAATGAAAAGAATGAAAGGCCTTGTTTAAATTGTAATGTAATTTCATTACTTAATTATTACAATAAAATCATTTTCATTTAATTAAGTGTTTTATTGTTTTAATTTGCTTTGATTGTTGTTTGCACATTGAAATTACGAGAACTTATTATTTTTAAGTTTTTCACAAACTTAAAAATAATATTTGTAATTTCAATGTACAAATTTCAAGTTTAATAATTACAATTTACGATTTCTCAATATCAGTTGACAAATCTGAATTACAATTGATGATTTCTGAATATCAACTGGTAAATTTGAATTACAATTGACGATTTCTGAATATCAGTTGACAAATCTGAATTACAAAAGGTGTAGTAGTACTAAAAGAAAAGAAATTTTCAAAAAAATTCCGAGATGCAAAAGGAAGATGGTGTCCGATTTGGCGTGGAATGCCCCATATCTAACACTTCTGCAGATCGAAACTTGCTATTAAATAGCAATACTGGGCAAGGTAAATTTAACTCTTGGCGATGTTCTGAATTTACACGCCACTGATTGTATACAATAATATTGTGCTAATGTGTACGTAATTAATTTTTCTTTTTTTAATATAATATCTTTTCAATCTCTATCGTCATTAAATAACTACCGAATTAATTGCACAAACCTTTTTATATAGATATTTAGAATGTATTTATGTAACTTATATTTTTCACACTTGTAGAATGATAATATTATTCTTATTCACGTTTAACGGTATATAACTAAAATTTCTGAAAATATACGGTTTAAAAGTAGTTTACTTCATTTTTGAAACAGAATTTTCAAAAGGTATGTATATTCAAAACATGAATAATTTTGCATTATTTTATTTAATTTTAAGATTTTTCATTTTTTTTTTGTTATAATTTTGTTATAAATATATGGAATTGTACTGTATTCAAAGACAAACAACAAATTGTAAAAATTTATTTTTATAATTACTATACAAAATTATAATTTATCCATGCCTTAGAGGCTCACTGTGTATATTATCAATGCTTGAAATTTATTTGTGTTGAATTTTTCAGCACCAACGAAATTCTAAAATGATACACCGATCATTTTGTAATCCGTGAATTCAAAACAATTGTTTAAAGAATTTTGTATAAAACAAAAAGTATCTCGACGAATGATCAAATGATCCTGGTGAAATTGATCGCAATCACAACAGATCCGGACAAAAAAATTCCAGTGACAAATGATCCTCAAAATGAATAATGTATTTTTTTAGTTTTCAATATAATTTAATTTTTTTAAATACAGATCCGTTCGAAGTCACAGATCTGTTCTATAGGTAAGAGCAGAATTAAGTTATTTTTTAGCAAAACCGTCGGCAAAAGAGATGTCCGTGCGGTAATAATAGTCGGTAAATTCACCGATGAGAAATTACTTCGACAGGTAATTATATCGAAGACTTTAACTCTGACATCATTAATGCCGACAAAATTAATAATTATATAATTTTATAATAAAATAAGAAACGGTAGGACTTGACTGAATGGCGAGATCTTCCGTCTATTAAGATCCATTATTTTTGAGTTCTGGTTATCACAGGAATGTTTTTAACAAGTATGGCGACTCGAAGTCCCGTTTTAGCGAAGACATGGATTTGTTCTGTAGATGAGAGTAGGTGTTTACGTTATTTATGTCACAAATAATTAAGCAGAAAAATTAGTTATAAGGATTTGCTTGGGGATCATTTGTCGTGGAATCTGAACAAGAAGTACCGTAGCATATATTATACATGAATTATATAATATACTAGCTGGAGACCCGGCTTCACCCGGGGTTTCTTAAGAGGGCTACTTAAGAGCTTAAGTAGCTTAATCCGTTAATTAATTAATTAATTAATCCGTTAGTTAATCCGTTTATGCGCGTCAGCTAATTTTGTGAGATCTCACTTTCCTTTCAACTTTTTTAACATTTTCTTGCACTAAAACATTTTCCAAGTCCTACTGAGTATGTGTTCCAAATTTGGTTAAAATCGGTCGAATTTTCAGATTTTTTGTAAAATGTTTCGTTTAGAAGATACAGCGGTTTGAAAAAAACCAAGAAGAAAATAAGTTCAAAATTTTCTACATTTTTTCACTTATTTTTTTTCATAACTCGAAATCCGTTGAATTTAGACAATAAAAGGTTAAAACCTAGTTTGTAGATTATTTCACGCTCTTAATAAAAGCACTGAATTATTTTAACTAAAAAATTAATATTTTCTGAGCTATGGCCATGTGAAGGTGGAAATTAAAAAAAATGCTTTAAGGAGGCTTAACTCTCGAAGGTTTGAATTTAGAAAAAAATTTTTGTTAAATATTTTTCTTAGAATAGTGTCATCTAACACCACTGACATTATTTAAAGTGTATCCGGAGACACCCTGTATATTAGAGATATGTTACGGTCAATGATGACAATTCGGCCATTAACGTCAATTGCCATGCATTTTGGGCGATGTTAACATTTAAACTTTGATGTGTTGTTTTTACATGATTCTCCGGGCAATGACGTCAATGCCCAATACAGGATGGGATTATTATTTTATCGATTCCTTCTGAAAGTAATATATTAAATGTGCCTTTGCAATTAATACTAGTTATTAAGAGATACTGAAAAGTTAATTGAGCAGCTCAAAGCAGTGTTTTAGGAGTCCAGGGTTCAAGCATTGTCATTGCGAGACTGTGGATGTAAAAATAATAAATGTGCGTATCGCGCCAGCAAACAAATTTGCAATTCTAAGTGCCATGCATATGGGTCACTCCCGTGCCAGAATAAAAATGATTAATTTAAAAAATTTTATTTCATTATTTTTTAATTTTTATTACTTTTGTTGATAAATGATTATATTATAATATTATATTACAATGTATACAACATATGTAAGTAAATATCACTTGCCAGTTGGCTGTCAATCTATTTTGCCCACTTTATTTTGACCATTAACGTCATTGACCGGCCAAAGACGTAGATATTACAATCAGAGAAAAATATTTACATCATTGCCCACCATTAACGGGCGTTGACGTCAATGGCCGGTCAATGACGTTAATGGCCAGCGTCAATGGGCTTTTTACGTCATTGCCCGGCCATTGACGTCAATGCCCAATTTACATCATTGACCGTAACATTTATGCCACCACAACAATAAATATATTATGCTTTTTCTTGAAACCCACGTCTATTTTTTTTTGTTTCATCATATTTCACTATATTTCACATCATCAGCACTTAAGAAGTTTTTCCATATTGCTTATTTCTAGCTAAAATAACATCAAACATCAAATAATATGATGGATACTAACCTGCAATCAAAGACATCAAATAATAATACCAAACCAAAAAGCGGCAATGATGATAGTAAAAAAAAAGAATACAAACATGAAATTATATGGAGAAATGTAGTTTTTTTGTCGTATATACATTTAGCTGGTCTATATGCATTTTACTTAGCGTTTTTTGTGTGCAAATGGGAAACTTTTATTTTTGGTAAGTAATAACAAAACACGTATATAACAGATTTACTTTAAATTTTTATAAAATTACAGATTTAATCTAAAAGTAATTACTATGTAAAGTATATTTTAATAATTATCATATGGTTAATTTTAGGATTGCTCTTCACATATTTTCTAACTCAAGGCATCACATCTGGAGCACATAGATTATGGACGCATAGAACTTATAAAGCAAAATTACCTTTAAGGATATTTCTCATGATTTTGCAAACAATGCAAATGCAAACACATATTTATGAATGGGCAAGAGACCATAGAGTGCACCATAAATATACCGATACCGATGCTGATCCTCATAATTCCACACGGGGATTTTTCTTTTCACATGTAGGATGGCTTTTGATTAAAAAACACGAAGACGTTAAAATCAAAGGAAAAACAATTGATCTGAGTGATTTACTGGCAGATCCTGTGGTACGGTTTCAAATGAAGTAAGAATATTAATTTTTCAAAAGACATTCGTAAAACTATCAATATCGCTACTAACTTGTTTGTTTGTAAAACAAATAAAATATGCAAGAGGGGCTATAAACTACTTTTCCACCCTAGAGCGGAAATGTATTTTATCGCCCGCGAACGTAATATTTTACGCTCGCTCAGACAAGGATATATTTTTGTTCTATTTCAGATATTACTATTTAATGATTCCAATAATATCCATTGCGTTTCCGATGTGGATACCTATTCATTTCTTTGGCGAAGACCCGTGGATATCTTATCATCTACTAGTAATATTGCGATATGCAATATCTTTAAACGGCACTTGGCTAGTTAATAGTGCCGCTCACATATACGGAACTAGACCATATGACAAGTAAACATATTTATTAAAATCTGATGGCGATACTAAAAATATTGTAATATTTTTAGAACCATAAGACCCACTCAAAATGTTTTCGTTGCTGTTGCTACAGCTGGTGAAGGTTGGCATAATTATCATCATGTCTACCCTTGGGATTATAAAGCAGCCGAATTACCTACCTACGGAATGAATTTGAGTACATTGTTTATTGATACATTTGCGAAAATTGGTTGGGCATACGATTTAAAAACTGTTTCTCCCGAATTAATCAAAAGACGATTACTGCGCACAGGCGATAGTACAACAGTAGGTACCAAAACATTGGACTCGAAGGATGATAGTGATCATCATCATCATCATGGAGAAATATGGGGTTGGGGTGATATCGATATG
This sequence comes from Cantharis nigra, assembly GCA_958510845.1. Taxonomy (NCBI): domain Eukaryota; kingdom Metazoa; phylum Arthropoda; class Insecta; order Coleoptera; family Cantharidae; genus Cantharis; species Cantharis nigra. The sequence continues at coordinate 41,195,272 of OY294030.1, read as the reverse complement.
AAGAAAGAAGATATTAACAGCGCGACAGTGTATAATACTTTAATTGAAAATTAAATTTATAATAAAATAGCTTAAATACTTATATTTTTGTTACATACATAAAGGATGGATTTAAAATTGAAATTTTATTACGCCAATTGTAACCAATCACGTTACCAGTATACAATATCTTTTTATTTATTTTAAAGAGTTAATGTTACATGTCAAAACGTTGAAATTAGAGTCATCATCAGCTCGTGGATCAACTAAGAAACCATTAGCTGCAAAGGAAATGATGACTCCTCACATTATCAGATCCTGGTGTATTGGTCTGTATTCTTTTAAGTAATACATCAGTATTTGGTGTTTTCTGTTTACAAAAACCAAATGGAACTATGTTCACAGGTAGCTCCACAAATAAAAGCAGGACATGTATCTACATACCTAGTAATATTCAGGCCAACCTTCTGCCAATGTATAGCAACAGCGACCTAACAGCAATTCGGACAAGCTGCGACTTAGGAGATGGCCCAAAGGATGTTGTCTTAGCATCCATTTACCTCCCAATCGATTCACCGGAACTGTCATCTTCTCGAAGGATGATGGATCTGGTGAACTATTACGAGCAAGTAAAGAAACACCTCATAATTGGTTGCGACTTCAACTCCCACCATCAGGCATGGGTCAGCAGAGATTGCAACAATCAAGGTAAGTCTGTATTAGATTATCTTATCTCTACAAATTTAGTAATACTTAATCGCGGGGATGTCCCTACTTTTTATGTGTCACCCCACCGCAACTCGGTACATGTACCTGAGTTGCACTACCTACTACCAGCTGCTAGGAACCCAGCAGCAAAACAAGCAAGCAATCCATCGGCAAAACAAGCGTCGTGTGAGGGGGGCTTTATACTATACATTATCTGAGGTATATTTTATACCTAATATAATAATATACTAGTATAATTTATTGTGGTGGAACACCGGAAAAGTTTACAACTTTTACTATTTCTTTTCTCTCTCAATTTTACCTCCGTAAATGGTATAGACCAAATTTGAAAATTCGCTACCTAATTACTCATTACCATTTTTACAATAAACCTGATAATAAACGTGATAATTGACAAACAATTGCCTAACTCTACAAATATCGATCTAAGGTTAAAAATAATATGAACCAAACTTGTGGGAAATTATTTACATTTCTTACAACTTTGGTTATCATCATTTTTACTCTAAAGTTGAAAATAAGCAAGTTATTTGAAAAGCAAGAAACCACCCTTTGAATCAAGATGGCGGCAAACGCAATGGGGGGATTTTCCCGAAAATCAAAATTTACACTACCAAACGCCCCCTCCTCCTAAGTTTAAAATAAAAAAATCTCTCCCTCTAATTATTTCCAGGTTGACCGATTTTTAGTCCTAATTGGCTGGACTATAGAGCCAACTAGTATCAAATAAGTAATATTCGTATAAATATTTATTTTTATAAGAAAAAATCTTAATATATATAAAACTCAAAGTTTGCATGTATGTATTCCGTCCCATCAAAATCTCCCCAACGGAAAGCACGATTGAATTGAAATTTAACTGGTTATTCAGCTAACTGTAAGAGTTCTAAGGTTAAAACCACCATTCCCAGCTCCTCTACGTCAATTTTAATATATAAAACTCAAAGTTTGTATTTTATAATAATAAAATAAGAAATTTATTATAATAAATGATTCTGTGCAAAAAGGAGTTTACAGGTCATTCAAATATTAGGAGGTCATGGCGGCCGGTAGGCCGACTAACCTGCTAGTATAATATAATATTATTATAAACAAATTAAAATTTTTTTTTTCGTAAATCCTAAATCCCTTAAATCCTGCCTCTATAGGCACGTACCCTGTGCATAATGGGAAATCCACCAGTGTTCACCATTGGTTTTAAAATAAATGAAGAATTGTTAAGTTTTTTCTGACTTCTCTGAATTAATATTAAAAAGTTTCATAATAAAACGATAAATATGCATTTATGGATGCATACATATTATGCTGTTGAAAGTGATGCGTTGCTTTTGTTTTGTAAGTTTTCAAGTCCACCAATCGAATAAATGGTATAAAAATTAAAAAATTAAGTGGTATAAAAATAGATGAAATAAAATAGTAAACAGGTAAAACTTAAATTATGCTGCACAATTTTGCAGTGTCATTATATTACATAACATTTTGTGAATTAGATATCAGATTTTAACTAACCTTAATAAAAACAATATATACGCAGTGAAATCAGTTTTATCTCATTATTGTTATTGTGATAACTACTATGTAATTAGTATCTACCACATAAACAGTAATATGGAATAAAAAAAACCACAAAAACTTATTCCATTGCAATAAACCGTGAGAGAAACATTTTATTTTAATATTGAGTCAAGCGTCGCGTCGGCGTCGCCATAAGAGCTGGTATGGGGGAAAAAGTCCCCCTTTCGAACCAGGAATTAGTGATATTCAATGTTTTAGCAATTTTCGAAAGGAAGTTTGTTATGCATTGCCTATTTTTACATATCTCTGTTTATAAAGTCAAAATGTCTTGAAAATTAGTTATTCAAAATTCAACGTTGCATATAATGATAATCTTGACATATATTATAAATATTATTTACATACATGCTATTTTAAAAATGTTGAATAATTAAATAAAATAACCAAATGCATTTTTTGAATATTTCATGCAAATTGACACTTATTCTTTAAGGGGTTAGGCTACTTTGACAGGCTGAAAAATGAGCCTTCTTTACGATTTTTGCCACCACAAATAAAGCAGCAATAATGAGGTTTTAACAGCTTATTCTACACATCTCAAGGTATAAAAACATATTTTTATTTTTATTTAATATTACAATGGCGGTACCTATATCAATAGATAAGACAAGATTTCCTTTTATTTTTGGGAGGTGCGAACTCAAGCAATTTTCATCCGAATGACTTGAAATTTTAACTGCAGCTTTTCAGATATATTCTCTAGAGGAGTACACACGATTAGTACGATTGATTAACAATTTTTTATTTTGTAAACAAATTAAGATTGACTTTTCGGTAAAAAATGAAAATTTTTGTTGAAACTAATGCAATTTTACGAAAAATTCATATATTTCAATAAGCTATAGTTAAAATTTCAAGTCAATCGGAAGAAAATTGCAATAGTTCTACTGCTTGCCGAAGACCTCCCGAAATAAAAGGCAATCTCGTCTAATCTGTTGCCATATCGCCATTGTGTATATTAAATCAAAATAAACAATATTTTTTTATGCCTTGAGATGTATAGAATAAGCTGTTAAACCCTCATTATTGTCGCTTTATTGGTAGTAAAAAAACAAATCGTAAAGAATGCTCATTTTTCAGCCAATCAATGTAGCCTAACCCCTTAAGAAAGAAAGTACCTAAGTAAGAAAATATATTTTGCTTTCAGCGACGGTTATCGCTTTCGTCAGAAATTTATTTATAAACTAAAATTTATTTATAATTTATGACGAAAGCGATAACCGTTGCTTAAAGCTCAAATATAATTTCTTTCATATTATTTAATTTTACTTGTTATATTGAAGTTTTAATATTTATTTATTCTCATACACAAGTTAAAATTTAAAATTTAACTATGTAATCGCATATTTAATTTTTTTTTAATTTATCCTTTCAATCTCTTAAATAACTACCAAATTAATTGCAAAAAACCTTTTTAAATAAAAATTTAAAATAAATTTATGTAACTTATAGTTTTCACAATTATAATATTTTAGTATTCTTATTCACATTTAACGAGATATAAGTGACTATAATTTCTAAAAATATACGGTTTAAAAACAGCTTACTAAATTTTTAAAACGGCATTATCAAAAGGTATGTATCCAAAATTTTAATAGTTTTAAATTATCTTATTTAATTTAAGATTTTTCATTTTTTTTGCTATAATTACGAAACTGTTATTACGATTTTCCTACCTACGATGTTAAAATTTTGCAAAAATATATGGAATTGCACTTTAAAAAACGTCGATAAAAAATTCTAAAAAATTATTTAAACTAGTTTAACAAAATTAGAGTTTATCCATGCTTGATCGCCTCACTGTGTATACTAGATTACCAATATTTAAAATTAATTTGTGTGTTTGCAGTGCCGTAACTAGGGTATGGCCAATATGGCCCCGGCCATAAGCGGGTTTTGAATGAAGGCGCCGAAGGGCGCCAAAATTAAAAAATTTAAATAAAAATATTGTATTTATTATAGGCTCCATTTGAATAAAGGCGCCGTTTAAATAAAGGCGTCGAAATTCAAAAGTTCAAATTATAAATATTGTATTTAATATAAGCGCCAGAGGTGCCATTTGAATGAAAGTGCTATTTAAATAAAGGCACCAAAATTTAGAAGTTCAAATTATAAATATTGTATTTAATATAGGCGTCATTTTAATAAAGGTGCCGTTTAAATAAAGGCGTCGAAATTCAAAAGTTCAAATTAAAAATAAGAGATCATTAAATAAAGGCTCCAAATTAAAAATAGGTGATCATTAAATAAAGGCGCCTAATTTATATTTTCTTGTTGGTAAAACTAGATAATCAGTTTTTTTTACATTTAATAAATTTTAACTGCGAGTTAAAAAAAAGACTCTCAAAATTCGTCATTTTGCACCAAATTCAAACCCTTCTTTGGGGAGAGAGAATAAACCCCACGCCCGCCCTTTAAGTTAAGGCGCATTTTTCGTAGTTGGCCATAGGCGCCAAAAGTTCTAGCACTGTGTGTTTGATTTGCTTAACAACGACGAAATTCTAAAAACATAGAGCGACCATTTTGTAACCCGTAAATTGAAAACAATACTGTTTAAAGAATTTTGTATAAAAAAAATGATCCCTTTATCAAATTCCTAAAAATGAATAATGTTTTTTTTTAAGTTTTGACTATAATTTAATATTTTTAAATTACCCTAACAGGTAATTATATCGAAAACTTTAACGCTGACATCATTAATGCCGACAAATAATTATGCTGACAATATTATTAATTATTTAATTTTATAATAAATTAAGAATCGGTAGGACTTGATTGAATGGTGAGATCTGAGTCGTCAGCTTAGTATAAAAAGCGAAATTTTGCAATAGTTTATTATTCAATCTATCTAGATCGGTAATTTTCAAGTTCTAGCTATTACAGGGATATTTTTAATGAGTGGAGTTACTTAAAGTTTTCGTCTTTTAAGATCCATAATTTTTGAGTTCTGGCTAACACAGGGATGTTTTTAACAAGTATGGCGACTCGAAGTTCCGTTTTTGCGAAGACATAAATTTTTTCTGTAGATGGGAGTAGGTGTTTATGTTATTTATGTCACAAATAATTGTGGAAAAAAATTTGTTATACGGATTTGCTTGGGGATCATTTGTCGTAGAATCTGAACAAGAATAAGTACTGTTACATATACTATACATGAAAAATCAGGATGCCACCAACATTCAAATTGATTCCCAACAAATAATATATGCTTTTTCTTGAAACCCACATCTATTGTTTTTGTTTCATCATATTTCACTGTATTTCACATCATCAGCACTTAAGAAGTTCTTCCATATTGCATATTTCTAGCTAAAATAACATCAAATAATAATATGGATATTGATCTGCAATCAAAGACATCAAATAATAATACCAAACCAAAAAGCGGCAATGCTGATAGTAAAAAAAAAGAATACAAACACGAAATTATATGGAGAAATGTAGTTTCTTTATCGTATATACATTTAGCTAGTCTATATGGAATTTACTTAGGGCTTTTTGTGTGCAAATGGGAAACTTTTTTTTTTGGTAAGTAATAAAAAACACGTAATTAACAGAATTACCTTAACTGTTTTGTGAATATAATTTTGGGAAAATTTTTATAAAATTACAGATTCAATCTAAAAGTTTTCGAAATAAAGGTAGATTAAAAATGCAGATTTTGCTCTTTTGATTTTGATTTTGAGGTAGAACTAATAAGTAAATTTGTACAAACAAAATCCAATAAATATTTTATCTGTTCAAGTAATCGAAAAATATTTTTAAGTTTAAAATAATATATTTTACAAATTTAAGGAAAACTAATTTTATAATTAAATGGGTTATATTTTGTTTTTTATTTCTAATTAATTATATTATTATATATATATTATTATTATATAATTATTATATTTTGTTTATGATATATTTTATTTTTATTTATTCTTAGTTATTTAAAAACCAAAAACCAAACCTTGAAAAAAAACTAAGAAAAAAATAAAAATAAAAGATATCCCCCTATTTTTATCATACTAATTTATTTAACCTCCCCCTTATTTCAATCTAAAAATATTTAATGTCTGCAATTGTTTCTTTTTTGTAATGTGGGGAATTTGAGTTTAAAATTAAAATTATAAAATTTTAATTTAAATACAAAGAAAATATATTTTAATAAATATCATGGTTAATTTTAGTTTAAGTTTAGTTAATTAAATTTAAAAAAATAAGAATAATACAATACGTAGAAAATTAAATAAGTCAAAAAAGTAAAAAAAACATAATTATCACATAACAGGTCTGGATTAAAAATATTTGAAATTATGAAATATTCATAATACGATATAACGTTATTTCACGGTTATATCCGATCTTCTGTCGTACATAATGAATAAATCCAGACCTGTTATGTCATAATTATGTCTTTTTTAATTTTTTTAATTGTTGATTTTCTACGTATTGCATTATTCTTATTTTTTTAAATTTAACCATAAATACATACTAAATACATACCACAAATTTACTTAAAATTTTATTTTGGGTTTATTTTCTAATTTTAGGAATACTCTTTACATACTTTATAATTCAAGGCATCACATCTGGAGCACATAGATTATGGACGCATAGAACTTATAAAGCAAAATTACCTTTAAGGATATTTCTCATGATTTTGCAAACAATACAAATGCAAACAAATATTTATGAGTGGGCAAGAGACCATAGAGTGCACCATAAATATACCGATACCGATGCTGATCCTCATAATTCCACACGGGGATTTTTCTTTTCACATGTAGGATGGCTTTTGATTAAAAAACACGAAGACGTTAAAATCAAAGGAAAAACAATTGATCTGAGTGATTTACTGGCAGATCCTGTGGTACGGTTTCAAATGAAGTAAGAATATTAATTTTTCAAAAGACATTCGTAAAACTATCAATATCGCTACTAATTTGTTTGTTTGTAAAACAAATAAAATATGCAAGAGGGGCTATAAACTACTTTTCCACCCTAGAGCGGAAATGTATTTTATCGCCCTAGAACGTAATATTTTACGCTCGCTCAGACAATGGTATATTTTTGTTCTATTTCAGATATTACTATTTAATGATTCCAATAATATCCATTGCGTTTCCGATGTGGATACCTATTCATTTCTTTGGCGAAGACCCGTGGATATCTTATCATCTACTAGTAATATTGCGATATGCAATATCTTTAAACGGCACTTGGCTAGTTAATAGTGCCGCTCACATATACGGAACTAGACCATATGACAAGTAAACATTTTTATTAAAATCTGATGGCGATACTAAAAATATTGTAATATTTTTAGAACCATAAGACCCACTCAAAATGTTTTCGTTGCTGTTGCTACAGCTGGTGAAGGTTGGCATAATTATCATCATGTCTACCCTTGGGATTATAAAGCAGCCGAATTACCTACCTACGGAATGAATTTGAGTACATTGTTTATTGATACATTTGCGAAAATTGGTTGGGCATACGATTTAAAAACTGTTTCTCCCGAATTAATCAAAAGACGATTACTGCGCACAGGCGATAGTACAACAGTAGGTAGCAAAACATTGGACTCGAAGGATGATAGTGATCATCATCATCATCATGGAGAAATATGGGGTTGGGGTGATATCGATATGAAGAAAGAAGATATTAACAGCGCGAAAGTGTATAATACTTTAATTGAAAATTAAATTTATAATAAAATAATATCGAAATATGTACAAATATAACTACCTACTATATTTTTACTTTTACGTTTTCCAAAAAAAATCAATTAGTCCAGGCAACGAAAAGTTATAGAGGGAAATATTGGGAACACAAATTTTGACATCGTAACTTTGGTTGGATTAGTTAGGAGGTGAACATATCAAAAGTCCCCACCCGTAGTCCTTGGGCCGGCGGGAGGGGGGTTTGAAGGTCCCATTTTTTGGTTTTTTGCTTATATCTCGGAAACTATGCTTTCTAGCGACATGACTATTCTATACAAAAAGAAAGCTGATTAAATTTGCTACAAGGTTTATTTAATAAAGTTTTTCGATAGCTTATATAGTTTCTGAGATATCCGCTCTTGAAAGTGTGTAATTTTGAAAAAATCCATTTTTACAAAAAAAGTAAATGGATAGCTGCAGGAAAAACTGTTTCTAAGAAAAATCTTGAAAAAAAATAAAAATAAAAAAATAAAGAGGAAGACGGCTGATATGAATTTTTCAGAATTGCCAAATGACGACAACGTTTTTTTAGACGACTTACCTGATGAGGAGGTTGATGAAAATTTTCAACTTAGAGAATTTGTTATCGTGAAATTTGTCACGAACAAAAGAGTTTGATTTTTTGCTGATAAAATTGAAGAAATTTTAGGCGAAGAGGCTACAGTAAAATGTTTATGGAAGAAGTCGTCAAAAAAACAAATAAGTTTAATTCTAAAATTGACGATATCGTAGTGGTCAAGCAAGAGCAAATTATAAAAAAATTTTCATAACCTTTGTTTTATTACTTAGTTTAAGCTTTTTTATGTTTTCAATAAGAATATTCCCAAAAACGTATTTTATTTATCAACTTATATAATAAAAACTGCTTGTAAAATTTTTGTGATCCATCTCAATCGGTTTCACCCCGACACACAGATACTTTTATTGCTAAAATTATTTTTCTGTCTAATTTTTTTATTTATAATACAAATTAGTTGATTAGTTAATAAAACAATGATAACCTTACATCAACAAACTGATAAAAATTTTGGAATAAATCATATTTTTATGAATTTGAAAAGCAACTCGCAACATTTAAATGGATGGTTGGTTGCCTAGTAGTATAATTTCAAATATAAATTTTCAGTTTTGCATTTTACATAAAAAATTTTCAATATATTTTCCAGACAATATTATTGTATTTTAACCGCTGTATTCATAAAAATATTTAAGAGAGTGTTGAAACCTAGTTTAGTTAAAACGCTGATTAAAGTTCAACAACCAATGAAAACCTTACATGTAAGGCTAATAAATATTTGTGATTGGTGTTTTATGACACATTCCTTAAAATGGGTTTGTAAACCTGTTGCAAATCTCTAAATTTTTTATGAATACGGGGGTAAATGTATAAGTAGTGTCCGGACGCCACAACAGGTTGGGGCGAAAAGGTAACAGACTTAACCTGTTACCTTTTATGAAAAAATTGAAATTCGTTTTTTCTTTATACAAAACTTTATATGTTTTAGGAGGACAGTTACCCTATATTCCCCCATTCGCGATTTTCATATCCGTTGGTAGCCCTCGTGACGTTACAAAATGTCATTGTCAACAACATGGAGACTCTATTACGTACATTTAAACTTGATGTTGTTTTGAGTTTGATTCTGAATTATTTTATCGTAAAATTGCAGTGAAATGATAATCCACAAAATAGAACACCAAAAGAATGCAAACGTTTAGTTTATAAACAAAATTTTCTATACCAACTATACGTATTCAAATTTGCTGGATGATAGCGGAAGAGCGATGGAGTTTGCATTACCTAAATTACCCTGTAAGTTATTCACCAATCGGTTCTATTACAAATTACAGAATGCCGCATTTACGTTTTGAAGTATCGAAGTGGAAACTAGCGAGAAAAAATTATTCATAAATATAGGCAACTTATACTACATGCAAACATAAGTTTTCTGTTGTAGGTTATGTTAGTAAATTTTAACTATGTATAATAGTTAAACTTAAAAAGCATTGAAGAACCTATTGACAATTAAATTTATCATTGCATTACAATTAATTTTTTTATGTAGAAACAATAATAAATTGTTTTTTTTATTGTTGTAATATTTTACAACTCTACTATCCTATAAGGATAACGAATAACATAAAAACCTTATTATGCTGGTTTACAAATTTATGAGAATTGCCGTTTATAACTATAATTTACAATATTATTAATACACAATCTGCTATAGCTTTCTTATGTCAATGAGTCAACTTATCTAAATCGGATACAAATAAACATGAGAACAAAAAATTAGAATTAATAATTATTTTGAAAATTATTTAAAAAATTTTTTATTTCAAAGTACATTTCATTTTTTAATTTATAAAATAGTAACAAATTTATAATAAAATATAGACACATTTCACATTCTAACGCAAATAGAGCATTGTTCTTGATGCAAAAATATTCAGCTCATAAAACTCTTAAATAATAAATTAAAAGGTACCACGTAATCTTTAAAACAAAACGGTTAACAATTTTATTTACAAATTTACATTTTTTTTAAATAGCATCAGTTAATTATGTTATCACCTGTGATACTTGACAAACGATTGACTTTTTCTTTTATAATGTTGCTGCTGTTTGTTCTTTTTCTTTTCGTTTGAGTATCCATGATTGACATAAAATATGTGTTCGGTAGGTGGAGTATCAAACACGTAACCACGAACTAAAGAGACTAGGGACGTCGTAAGGGCCATATTGTTCATCATTGTTACCGTCATCACGACCATTTTTAAAGGGGGAAGCACCCAAGGCATAAGTCCCGCCAGAAAGAGCCCGGGAACTAACAAGAACGGAATCACACTTTGAAAATTCATTTTTTTCCCTCTTCCCTCGACAGATTCTTTTCCATCGCCTAAATCGACTAGAGCAGTATCGTTCAATAACCTTTTTAGATGTAGATTTGTCAAATTTGAATTTTGCCGTTGTTGCGTAACCGATTTAAATTCGTTTTTAACTTGCACTTTTAAATCTTTAATCCAACTGTTCATGGCATTTGTTATCGTATCGAAGGAGTTATCTGAAAATGATATACCATCACTGATCGAAATATTGGTAACTTTGTTAATTTTTTTCAGTAACGAAGAAGTTTTTGATTTTGCATCTAACAATTTGGAAAAACACTGCAGCACTTGGTTTTCTTCTAAACATTTAATAACTTTAATTGGCCATTTCGAATCGAAGTAACTAAAAATTTTTCCTTTTTCACTCCCCGCCAAATTGCCTCTAGCACTATTATGGTTCAATACGGAAAAGCACATGATGACCATGATGAGCGCTTCGCGAGAGTACATTGTGAATGAAGTAAGCGAAGAAGTGGAAGATTACTGCTAAGTAGTGCCCCAGTTTCGAGGTGGTTTGTTTCTTCTAGTTCGACCTACTACTTTTCTTTGCTTATAGACCGGGGATTTTGATAAATAAATTACCTGCGTTCGGCTCGAAAAGATATCGGTTGCAATCGAAGTTATTTATACTATGTAACAAATCTAGCATAATATTTCAGCCTATTACATATCATGGGAAATGTAAATAACAATAACAGCTTTTGCCCGGAAAGAAGCGTTCACAGATTCACGTGGAAGTTCTTAAATTTATTCGGGATTATAAACTTTCTAAATTTTCGTTATCAATAAATAAAGAAATTTTAACATTTGCTTTTATTGACTTCTTTTATGATTACATTCAGTAATCACTCAGATTTTTTATAACCTTTTATTTATTACTCGATTAATAATAATCCACAATAAGTACTACAGCAATTTTTAATCGGATATTACGGTTAATTAGTTTCACGATATACTTAAGAAGTTGTAATTTCAAATTTTTGTTTAACAATTTAAAGTAATATCGTCTAGTACTTCTAATAAGTATGCTCCACTTTCAATGATTAATGAACCGAACGTTACCAAAATTTAATTTTTTCAATAAAATAAATTAAATTATCTCTCTCAATCTCGCAAGGTTAGCACCTCACTAAAATGACTCGTTCAAGTTCACTGAGAATCCATACGATGCCTCGCAGCGAACTGCATTCTTGGGTTGCACAAGAGCTGAACATCAACTTTCCAAGATCAAGCGAACTTGGCACAGTTGGAAAATAGCCGAAAAAAATTCTTAAAATTAACAAGAAAAAGAAAACACTAAACCATTTTTTCTTGCGGATTTAAGCTTATTCTAAAAATACTTGAAATAATGACAATAATGATTATTGAAATATTTACTACTTATTAATCATAATTTAAAAAAAAAACATAAAATTTAAAAAAAAGTAGCCTCCGACTCTCATTTATTAGAATGCTTCTTCTAGATTTCAGAAAGTAAGTTCCTCCTATTTCATTATATCGATAACGATATTAACTTAAGGTTTCAAATTGCAGATGATCTACAAGTATACTTTTATTGTCTAGACTAGAGTCTAAACGATAATAATTATTATCCTTTCTAATCAACTAGAAATGTACTGATTGTGATTCCAACTTCTAATAATAAAAATAAGTAAAAAAAATTATGAAACCTGAAAACATGAAAATGATAATGATCATAAATCGTTACTCATTAAGTAAGCTAGAACACAAAATCAATTACACACCAATCAAAATCGAGCCCATACAAATCAATTGCAAATAAAGACATTTTTTATTTAAATTAAATAAGAGTATACCGGGTGCTGAATGAGTTAGCCGAACATAGGAAATTAACATGTAAAAACTTATTTATGCAAATTCCTGCTTCCCTAATTATTTTAGGGAAAAAATGAAAGACACAAAAATAATGCAGAAATATAAACTACAAATGATAACAGCATTAGATTTCATTTAACTTTTACTTAAAAAGTCATGCTTCTGAAATTGTTAAAAGTTTCATTTATCAGACTGGTCATGCAAGTTTCCATGGTAATTCATTTTAAAAATAGAAATTAAATTGAATTTATTACATAGCCAGTGCGATAAATGAAAATTGTAACAATTTTGAAAGCATTTTTTGACCTTATAAGTAAAAACTAGATAAAATCTAATGGTGTTATCATTCGTAGTTTATATTTCTGCATTATGTTTGTTTCTTTCATTTTTTCTCTAAAATAATTAGGGAAGCAGGAATTTGCATAAATAAGTTTTTACATGTTAATTTCCTATGTTCGGCTAACTCATTCAGCACCCGGTATAAATAGAACTTTTATTTGTTCCCGCAGAACTAGCCTCCGATCAGTTTCTTCTCCACAATTCCACAAGCACTAGATTTCGTCCTGGTCACTCCACCACTCAAAAGTTACTGCCAATGATCGAACATATTACCTTATCTTTCAACAAGAAAGGATCAACAGCTGCAATTTTCTTCGACGTTTCCAAAGCGTTCGATAAGGTTTGGCACAAAGGTCTCATCTAAAAAATGATCAAAGCAAAGTTACCGTCAGCTCGAGTAAAGTTATTGATCTCCTACCTGAAGAACAGAAAGTTCAGAGTCAAGATGGAAGGAATTCGATCTTCTGAACTCTACAACTCTTCAACTTGTTCGTGAGTAATTCCTCGAACGGAAGCAACAATTACTAAGTTCTACGCAGACGATAACGCAACTTTGATCAGATCGCTCCGCCCGCATATCGCCATTAGGCGTATCCAAGAAATACTCAACGTAATGGAAACCTGGTACCAAACCTGGCGTATCGAAGTGAATTCGGACAAAAGTGAGGCCATCATGTTTAGAAAGCGCTTGTGGGAAACCGAAGATGGGACCATATTTGATACGTCCACCAAGTATCTTGGCGTCATACTGGACAAGAAACTCTCGTTGGTCAATCAGATTGATTCCGTTAATAATTATGCTAGAAAAGCCGTCGCAGCGATAGAACCACTCCTAGAGTACTACAACACCTTGGAAGCCAACACCAAGATCCGTTTGTATAAGTCACTAATCCGAATAATTCTCACATATGCATCCCCGGCTTGGGCTTTCGCCTCCAACAGGCAAATGTACCGGGTCCAGGTAATTCAAAACATTTGCCTGCGCAAGTCATTAGCGACCTCCTAAGCGAATTCATCCGAAAGCTGACAGAGAAACTATACAACAGAAGCTATGACATCGATAACCCACTAGTTTCCAACCTAGAGAATTACAATCCTGAAGATTTCCCTCTTCACAGAAGACCTTTGTGCATTCTTAACCAAACTCCTAAGTATCCTTACTACACTTTTATCTTTCAGATTCACAACCGCAACGATGTATCCAAAGAGGACCCGAACCTTTATCCCGACATAAGTATCAAACTTGTCCGAAAGAGCAAAAGAGAAAACTGAGAAGAAAAAACGAAAGATGACAGAGAAAAGGACGAACAGGTGCATTTCTTTATTTAGAACAGGTTCTCACCGAGAGAAGAAACCAAACACGAGAGAGGAAGTAACGCCATACCCTGCATTGGGAAAGGTGCAACCAGATAACAGTACGCAAGAAACAAGGATGAAGTGCTACGCCCTAAACTGAAACAAGATATTCTTCATACAGAAAACAGACCTGAAACGTTGACAAATCGAGAAGTAATAAAGAAGGAAGAACTGCTGTAAGTGAATCTCGGACGAGTTATACAATGAGTAGAAATACCACATTTTTCACAGTTTCCCCCTTTCAACACAAAATCAGTTAGATAGGTGTAAAAGGTGTTAGATGAGGACAGCCTAAGACAATATCTGCTAGAAAGTTCACCAACCGATAGCTCAAGCACCATCCAGAAGCGCTTGTATGTCTAAAACCGCCAGAGGGTGGACTGCCTGTCGACTGGTGAACTAAAGAAATGTCTCCGCTGGGAAGAGCCAGCCTATAAAATCATTCGTCCACATCATGGTGCGGTAGATTAATTAAAAACTAAACTCCAAAAACAAAGAAGATGAAGATAGCGACTAGAGTAAATATCAGCAAAAAATAGCAGAAAAATCTTTTCTTTGAGAATATATGAGTTCTACTAGAAGAGTCAAGTGACACTGTTGCTACACTGAAAAAATTAGTTCTTCATATTGGTTAAGAAATCTTCATTCTTGAGCCGATGAACAAAATTTATCATATTGATAAACAAATTCATACATTATTTGGATCAACTGTATGGAATAGCTTTTCCGAAATCGAGTCTCCTGTGCTGTGAATCTCCTTTCTCTAACTCCAATATGATTGACAATCTCAAAAAAGTAATAAAAAGAAGCTGAAGATAGTCCAAAGTACTTGGCGTTGAGAGAATATATAGTACAAACTCCGGAAAGATTCTATGAAAACCTCACAGAGGAGATGGAAAGCTAAAGAGAGAGAAAGTGGACTGATACATATTAAGATTTATTTTTCCAGATCATAAATTTTTAGAATTTTTTCGACCAAAAAATTCCAAATCTTCTGAAATACTGCCCGGTCAATTTTAAAAATCCAATCTATAAAACAAACTTCGAAGTAAAAGGATTTTAGGAAAGAAAATATTCTTTTTAACATCCAAATCTAAATTTAAATTAAATTTTATAGATAATTTACCCATATGTCGCCGTATTAAATTAATTTTGCAATTTCTTGAATTTTTAAAATTTACTACTATTTAAATACTTCCAATTACCATTC
This sequence comes from Cantharis nigra, assembly GCA_958510845.1. Classification (NCBI taxonomy): domain Eukaryota; kingdom Metazoa; phylum Arthropoda; class Insecta; order Coleoptera; family Cantharidae; genus Cantharis; species Cantharis nigra. The sequence continues at coordinate 41,179,651 of OY294030.1, read as the reverse complement.
CAAAATCTTCATTCAATTTTTTTTTCAAGATCTGATCAAGTCAAATAAGTCTAAGATAAAACTATAAACTAAGGGAAAAACAACGAAATACCACCCCATTTTAAATTCCGTAGTACATCATCTTGCCTCCGGCCAAGTGATCGCGTATTATGCACTGAATAGTGTTTTGGCACTTGAAGAAGAAGAATTTTCAAAATTATAATAAACCAATAAATTTACCGATTTTATTCAAAACTATACTTGAATACCTAACTTTAAATTTAAGTAAACACATTTATGCACCCAAACATCAATCACTTTTATTCTCAAATATTCAAATCAAAATCTCAATGAAAATTACAGACATCTAACCTGGTGTCTAGTTTTAATTGGCGTAACGTCAACCAGTTAGCGGGAAAATCAGAAATTTTCAAATTTACAAAATTTACGTATGAGCTTACAGAGTTTTTATAAGTTATTCCCCCAGACTCCCAGATACGTTCTTCAGCGATCAATACAATTTTTGTTGACCACATAGGAAGCACACAAACCTTTCGCTTTTGTGACCGGGGTGTTTGGGGGGTATGGAATACCCCCCAACCACTGGAAATTATGTTGAAAAGAAAAAATCTTAAAACCAAAATTTCGGTGTAAGTTTAAACTTCGTTTTTCTTAATCTACAGTTAAACTAATATTGAAATTATTGAAATTGAACTGGAAGGGCAGTCGTAATGGGAAGGATATAGAAGCCGTGCCCCCAAATCAGAATATTATAGCGTCTTAAACCTAAATACTAAAAAACTAAATACCTGTATATTTTTCAATATTTTGATTATTTGTCAGAACTGGCCCTCCCTAGAAATGATGTGTAATGTCTTCATCTTCTGCTTTGGAAAGGCGAAGTCCTATCGGCTACTTCGCACCAACCGCCCTAGATTTTGTGATAAGTCGACATTTGTTAAGATTCTATTGCATTGTTTTTCTGGATTACTGGCGAAGATTTCAGTTATGTTCTTGTATCCTAGTTGTTGAACACAGATCCTCAGAGCATGAGAGATATCTGGATTGTTTCTATCATTTTTTGACCATATAACATTTTCTTCTTTGTTTGTGTTTTATTTTTTTAAGTTTTTCTTCTTTCGACACTAGCGTCTAACACTCGCGCCTTTTAGATTAGTGAAACTACCTTATACCTTAAAATCCAGAAATCAAAATGGCTGATGAAGTTCGATTTGAATGCCAGAGGCAAAGATCGGTACACCAGATGGTAAGTCGCTGGGCTACATTACTTCAACGGAATCAAAAACACCAATTTTTATAAGACACTCGGTTCCATTCTAATGTTATTCTAACCATGCCCACATTAAAATATGATCCAGTGAGAATGATAAGCCGTCTTTTCTACTCAAATATTTAGTTTAACGTTAACTTTAGACAGAAGTCACATTATGCATTTATTTGCATTTACAGTCAAATTAATTAACATAAAAAAATCGATTAATGAAACAGTTATGCATACATCGATCTTTTCATATCACGATTCACCTACTTCACTTTAATTTAACAATCAAATTTGGTAATTCGAACATAAACAAAGTAGTGCCGCGATTTTATCGCTTTGGTACATCTAGGTTGACAGGAATATTTGCAAAAAAAACTACTAACTACTATTCATTTTTTGTTTAAATTTTTATACCAAAGTTTGGAAAAGTTGGTTAATGCAAAAATGATCACGTACAATTGGTAAACAATTAAAAAAAATTATTATATGTTCTTAAATGAACACTTTTGTCTTCTACTGTCTTCAAAAATGAAAGCATGTCGCATACCGTACACTACGTGATCGAAATAAAAATTTTGGATTTTAGTTAGGTACTTACTCTAGGAAATAAAAAATTACGAGTCATTTGCAATCGAAACTTGAACAAATTAATAGAAACAGTTCCAATTTTCAAAAAAATGTTTCTAGTAAATTTCAAAATCATTTTGTTTGTTTGTACCTTTTGTATTTTATTATCTGTGATAAATTGTGAAAATGGTACCATCAGCTCAAAAGCGATGTCAAATTTGGATGGGATCATAGAAGAAGGTAAAAAAATTTATTTTAATTAAAATATAATGGAAGTTTTGATCTGATTTACAAATCACAAAGAGGTATTGAAAGCTTAATTACCATGAATGCTGAACAGGCAATTCAATTCTGCATGCAAACTACATTATTAATAAATTATTTTTAACATTTAATTGAGATTACACTTTTATCATAATTGGAGTGTTAATTATTGATCTATTTACACAGATTCGCAAGAAACTTTATGTGGGCTTACGATAGGCAATACTTAATGGTAAGCGTTGGTGTTTACCTCAAAAAGTTTTATTGACAATTTAAGATATTAATTTTACAAATGAGATGATAATTAATTCCCATGTGACAAACAAACGTTACATAATTTATTGGTGTGAAAATTATTGCTGTGTAACAATTAAGCTTAATTAAATTTTTGCAGTTATTTGATAGGAATCACATTTGCATAATTTTCAATTAATTAACACTGAATTAAAAAGCCAAATTGAAGATAAAGCAATAAAAGAAAAACAGTTCCAAATATTTTTGCAATTAATAGATAGCGAAACGTCTTCAAGTAATTAAGTTGCAGTATGTTCCACGTCAAGGTCATGTGGAGCAAATTATATCAAAAATATCGCAGTTATTCCTACTTAATTAAATTTCGGTGAACAAATTGGTACTCTTGGTAGAAACTTACACTGATTTAATTAAATGCTTTGGAATTCCCAATAATTTGGGATATGTGAATCGACTTTTCCTTTCGCAATTCACAGCATATTTCAATGCAATTTCCATATACAATTTTAAAAAAGAAAGATAATTTTATTAGAAAGAATATACACAATATCCATATATATTGTCATGTTCTTTTATATGAGCTATACCTGAGCGAAAATTTAAATAGTTTTAATTTTTTAATTTGGATTTAAACTTGTAGATTTTTACAGAAAATTTATTTTAGTCTAAAATCCACAAAGCATTAAAAATTGAAATTTATTATTGTATTGGCAGTTTCCATCATCAAGTTAATCTTTCTCGTGCTTAAAAATGACAGATATAGAAAGACCCAGATCTCTAAGCAGCTCAAAAAGTTATAAATATTCCTGAAGCGGCTCTAATTCAAAAATTACAAATTTTGAAAAATGCAGATTTATGCTGGGGTACTACGGCATGGCTGCATAGAGCATGGAGAAGATACGTCATTTGACTGAACCCAAAAAACTTTTTTGATTTTACTCCTCGCCTAAACTGATTTTCTTTGATGCTTTTTATTTAAAGATGTTGAACAAGTCGAATGAACAGTCCTCTGTGAATGCATCGCTGCTGGTGTACCGCCTACTGCTTTATATGGAATTCATAAGAAAATTTGTGGGTGTATGAATTAGACACACAAATTTTCTTCCGGGTTGAGGTTCGAACCCAGGTTTTCCAAACACCAGGCGTACCGAATAGCCTACTAATCCATGCTGCCTTTCCCAATTTAAAATATATTTATTAAATCTTGAACTTATTTTGGATCCCACGGTCAAGGCTGTATTCTCCAGATCTGGTGGGTTGCCTTAGGAGGAGGTTTTTAATGAGATCGAACCCTTATGTGCCATTTGGCTATCTTTGACTAGAACCACTGTTTTGCCGGGATCTTCTTTTTAGGCATTCAGGAGACTTGGCGCAAACGTGAACGCCGTACTAGGAAAATCCCTGCAACGCTTGCAGTCAACACACTGCTGTAAGGTTACCATGTTTTAAAATCATGAAATCGGAGCACACTTAGAAGTGGATTTGGCTTATGGGAGGAGGGGGGGATAAAAATGGAAAAAGTGCTGTAGACAAAATTTTTTGATGTATCATATTTAAATTGTCAATTGTCAAAATTCTGACAACGGTTTTATGATTAGTTCTTAAGAAGATACTTTTATCTGTCTACTGCTGACGCCCATGAATAGATTAAAGAGATATACTATGATGTAGATGTAGACAGATGGACAGGGACCCTATTCTTGAGCTCATACGACTTGATTCGTATACGCAAATACGAAATTTTCGTATACAAGTGAAGTATTCGCACTCCTTGATTGGTCGAAACCTAATGGTTCGTATGCGAATCAAATCGAGTAAGCTCGAGAATAGGCCCCAGACCGCGAGTCACATACTATAAGTACAAAAGTGCTTACATTTAATAAATTAATATTTTCAGTTTTTAGAAATTCTGAAAACCGCGACATTTATGCGTCCCGACTTGCAAGACCAAAAAATCGGGACAATAGTGTAAAAGCAAGGACTGTCTCGACCAAATCGGGACGTCTGGTGACCTTACACTGCTGCATCTGTTTGCGTCGAGCACACGTACTGATAACAAAATAATCAATTATCCGACTTTTATATAAAATATATCTGAATTTTAAAATCAATTATTATTTTCTAAATTAATCAAATCAGAAGTTTTTCCGAAGTTTAATCGCTTCAATTTAGTGTTATCTAGCTTTCAGATTCTTCGCATTTTTGTAAAAATTTGTAATATATTCGGGTACAGGTTGCCGTACTCTAACCCCCGGAGTAAACCAATATCTTATATTAATTTATTATTTTTAAGCGAACGCCACCACGCGGAAAAATATTAAGTTAATCTAATACGTATAGTTGATATAGAAAGTTTTGTTTATAAACCAAAAGTTTGCATTCTTTTGTTGTTCTATTTTGTGAATTATTATTTCACCGCGGTTTTACGATAAAATAATTCCAAATCAAACACAGCAACATCAAATATATGTAATAAAGCCGCCCTGTTGTTGCATTCAACAGGACCTTCTGCGGATCTAGGTGGGCAAAAACAGGTATGATTTCCGGTGTTTTCACAAAAAAACGGTATTAGATTCTCTCCGCAACAGGTCTGCCGGCGGACCTGTTGCATACAAGAACAAAATGAAAAAAAAAAAAGAAAAAAATTTCCATATCCTCAAACCCCGCAGGTTTAGAATCTAAAGGTTTGTATGTATGTTTTGTAATACAATTTATTGAATAGAAACCTTTTATTTTTTAAAACAAATGTATCAGTGGTACAGTAGCAGTTCGCACCGTGGGCAGGGCAAGGAAACACTACAGAATCATACAAAATTATTATGTATAAATAATAAGCAATAAAAATTTTTAATTAATTTTTAATTATGAAGCTTGAATGCCTTTACTTAAAAAACTAAAATTTGTTAGTGAAAATAAATAGAAAAATAATAAATTTTAATAAAATTTTTAAAATTTTTAATAAATTAAAATAACATAAATGCTCTTATATAAATAGGCCTGTCTTTTTGAAGATCATTCGTTTCGTAAAGCGCTTCTGATTGGTCAATTCTTATAGCCAATGTAAAAAATTGAAAAATATAGAAAAGTGATGAGGACAACAAAGACAAATTTAAGTTAAATTGAATAAACCAGGTAAAAAAATGATCATATATTTTGAGCCGATAGAGAAAGTTTATCATATTAATGAACAAATTCATGAATTCAATAATCTTTTGCCTAATTACTATGAATTTTTCAGTAATTATTTATTTTATCATATTTTTTTTCAAGTTTTTCCAAGTTTTTTATTTTCGAACACCAATTTAAATGCATTGTTTAATTTTGTATAAATGTTTATGTTTAATTCTAGGTAGACTTGTTTTAAATATTTTTAAATTAAACATTTTTAAATTTAAAAAAAATTAATACTAAAACTCGTAAACAAAACATACAAAAACATTAAAGAAATTTATATTTAACAAAAATTAAAGAAAACCAAAAAGAAATTATTAATTTTTTTCGGTGGGCCCAACTGGCTGCCTATAAACTTTAAATTACTGTTCAAAGGTTTCCAAATACATAAATATTTATTATTAAAATAATAAACGTATATTTAGGATTAGAAGTAATTTATAAAAAGAGTAACAATTAATATTGTTTGATTTAATTGTTAACGTCAACAGTGCGAGCGGAACATCTGAACAAAAATTTCTCCTTTTTTACCAATAAGTTGATTCAGAGAAGACTTACTCCGTTTCGCAAGGTACTTCTTAATGAAGATATTAATTATTTTTGAAATTTCTGTCACAGATGATTAAAACAATTAAATCTCACTTTCAATCTCACGTTATTGTCTTCTATTTGCACATTTTTCCCATAAAATATAATCGAGTCAATCTACCGTGTAAAATACGTATAACCCAGTTAATTACAATCTTTTAACACAAATTTGTATAGCAAAATCTTAAAATGTTTATTATTATGTTTGTAAAAGTATATGTGGGTCAAGCTATGAAGACGCATAGCAATTTATAACAATATAACTATTCAAGATAAAAAAAATTGATGTAGAAAACATTATTTTTCCTAGCTTTCTGTTAAACATACATATGTATGTATCTAAGCAAATAAACAAACTAATAGCAATAAAAGTTCTGTTTAGCTTCTAAACAGCCTCATTAAAATAATTTTTCTCAGACATGAACGTAGCCTTGCAGATGAACAATACCATCAATTTAGCAAATAAAACGATTAACTATGCTCATATTAATTTGTTACTAATTATAAACATTTTAAAATATCCCGTAGCAGAATTGTTACCTTCCTTTGTTATCCGGTTTTTTTCCGTTCCAATAGTTCGTAAATTCTCTTTTTTTCTTTCCAGCACGTGTAGCATTAATGTATAAGATTTCCTACTTTCTTTTGGTTTCAAATGTAATGTTTTTGGTTTGTTACAGGAAGAACGTTTGTGCACGGAACCTTAAAGCGATTCATGGTGATTGCTCCGGCAATATTCTTTAAATTGGGAGTGGCATTTACACTTTTAATACTGGTAACACTGGCCGCAGTAAATAATGGATTCATTGGATTTTTAATATTGGTCGTCGGTTTAAGTTCAGTCCTAGCAAGGCTTCAAGGAAGTTCGGCTCCTGTGGTTCAGCCAGTTCCAATTTCGTACGCATCTCTGCAATCCATACCACAACTGTCTCAGCATCACAACCCATGGATCAACAGACGAAGCGGTAGCATAATAAATCAAAAACCGTTAAAGCTTATAAGTGAGCCATATAAAAATTATAATTCAAACGACGATTTAAGAAATACCGGAGTATATTACCAGGACCACCTTACCGATGAGAAAGTTTAAACATAATTTATTAAAATTATTTACCTTTTAATAGTTAGGTATTCTTAATTTATAGCATTAATTTATTTGTTTATTTTTTTATAGAGGAATCAATTTCAGAGTAACCTATTAACCTTTGTCTATTATCATTATATTTTAATATACAAAAATGCCATCTAATTAAGTTTAATTTCTTTTCATTTCTGATAATTCCATCTTTAGTTTGAGCAAAATATTTGCCTTTGGCTAAATCGTAATTTTACGTTAATTTATTTTAAATTACAAAATAATTTTCCAAAATGTAAACTTCCAAAGAAATTAAAAGCAATCCACATAAAGTGCTTTTTTGGCTTTTCGATTTTTGAATTTAAATTTTAGCTGGCTCTCCAAGGGTACTACCATCACTTCATCGGTTAAAACCAGATTAGTAATCCTGGACGAAAGTCCACAACAGAGAAAGTACAAATATCCCATAAGAAATTATAAATTACATCTATTTTTATCCGCTCATATAAACAGGTCAGCTGTTCAAAATTTTGTTTAGTGATTTATGAGTGATAAAACCCGTTTGACAACGTGCATTTTGGGGCGCATGCAAATTGCGTCCCGGGGTCACTATTTTTGAAGGTTTTTGATATGGTCAAAAAAGGTACGGGTAAATTGCGTCCCGAACCCTAATCGGATCAGCGGTAATCTTTAATACAAATCTCAACAATAATTTACCTGTGGGTATCAGGAAATCATAGGACGCAAAAAAATATAACCTATGGGCGTCCTTACGTGGAGACCAGGGTGGGGTAATGCGTTTTGAAATGCAAAATGAAACGCTTTTCTCTCTTTTTACGGTCAATTTTACTAAAGAAACATCATAAACTAACACTAACCTACATAACCGATACATATCTTCGCCGGATATCTCTTTCACGAACGATTTTGTTAAAGAAAAATCACAAACTAATACTAACCTACATAACCTGTGCATATCTTCGGATAATTTTGCTAAAGAAATATCTTAAATTATCACAAACTTTAATACATAACCCTTTTTCAGAATTTTTATGAATTTATTTTATTAATTTATTGATGGGAGGTGGCTGCAAATAAATAAAAACATCCCCGGGTGGGAAAAAGTCGAAAAGGTGCGATTAGCAACATGAGCGCCCGAGGGAATAAATCTCAGGGGGGGGGGCAACTACATATATTTACAGTTTCCAAATTTCATTGTTGTTTCTTTGTTTCAGGGGGGCAAAGGACCCCCCCTTCGGGCGCCCATAATTAGTAAGCCTTGGGACTCGTTTTAACAAAGTTCTTAGATTTCGCGCAATAAATTTCAAAATAAATCATAATTATATATTATATGAATTAATTAATATACTTTTTTCTGTCGGGTTCCTGTGCGGACGTCCTGGATAATTATATCGTATATATGTTAGGGGGGGGGGGGTTAAAAATCAAGTTTTCTTTGATGCTACAACAAAGTTTTTCTTTGCTTCAGATTGTTCTATTCTGAGTGAATAAATTAATTTTTTACCAAGGCAATAACTATAAAAATAAATAAGAGAAAAATATTTATAGAAACACAATTTAGTAATAATAGTTGGAACACCCTGTACTATAAAATGCCCAAAACATTGTGAACCTTTATGCAGCTTAAGGAATAAGAAGATTTTACTTAACCATTCTGACCATGAGGGCCGATGGGACGCAATTTACCCGTACCCTTGACCGTGGGACGCAATTTGACGATTCCCGCATTTTGCGCCCTACCCCCATTTCGAATTTTAGATCCAAAATAGTTTAAATCGTTTGTACCTGAATATTCCTTTCTCATTTTTCTTTTTCTTCAATTTTTCTTCTTTTCTTCTTCTTTTTTCAATCCTCCTTTATTTTTGTAAATCTTGGTTTTCTATTGAAATTACTTTTTTTCAAACTTGTGTTTATTTCAAAATACTTACGTAAAAACCTCTTTGGGCCCTCATTCCTCACGTAAAGGTTAGTAGGATTTTCCAAACTCCCCTCTCCTAAAAATCCCTGCATAAGGATTATAAATTATAAAGCAGATATAAATATTAATAAACTATTGTGATTATTTTGAATTCAAAATAGAGAAGGATTTCTCATAAAATCCTAAATATTTCTGAAATTTTCAAGTTTATCTCAAATTCATAAATTTCTAAGTTTTATTTTCAAATTTAAATTAAAAATATTATTTTTTTTACATTGCAAAAATTCAGCTGATTTTATTTGATTTTAAATATTAGATTTTTAAACTTTCCTTTATCTTCCTCACACGGTGAATAGCTGGTGAATAGGTGTAGCTCCTGCTACAGCCTGTCATTTTTTGGTGGAAATACTCTGATTTTCCTCACTTTTTCTTAAAAATTCAAATTTCCCGATTTTTTCTGGCGAAATTTGAAAAATTAGAAATTCCCTATCTTCTCCAAGTATTCTAAAAGAGTGGAAATCCTGCGATATGTACTGGAGGGTGTTTCACACCTTCCAGACCCTCCGGTTTACAATTTTACCAACTGAAAAATATATTAAACTAACTAAAAGATTAGGACTAACCGGGAAATTTGAATTTTTAATTTGACATTCGGCTAGAAAAATCTAAACCTTGGAAAGCATTGGAAGCATTCCCAATATCCTGCTTCCAATACATATCTCATCGGACGAGAATCATCTTTCTTGGAAAGCATATTTATTTAACTACGTTACTACTCATGGAGTTTAGCAGCAACTATCTGTGTTACTTTGAAAGTTAATTATAAAAATATAAAGCCAAAATTTTAAACCGGGGGGTCTGGGGGGTGTGGAACACCTTCCAGTACATATCACAGAATTTCCACTCTTAGAATACTTGGAGGAGATAGGGAATTTATAGTTTTACAAATTTTGCCCGGAGAAACCGGAAAATTTGAATTTTTAAGTAAAAGTGCAGCAACTTTTGCGTTACTTTGAAATTTAACTGTCAAAATTATAGTCAAAAATGTTAACCGGGGGGTCTGGGGTGAACACCTTTCAGTACATATGATAAAATTACCAATTTTTTAGAATACCTGCAGAACACAGTAGATTTATACAAATTTCGTCAGGAAAATCTGGGAAATATATTGTTTTTGAGCAAAAGTGAGAGAAATTAGACTTTGAGAAACTTATTTATTTTTATATTTTTATATAGGTATTAAAAAAATGTTAATTGCCTTTTAAACTTTTTGCGTTACTTTGAAAATATAGAAAAACGGGGAATCCCCCAGTAGCGGGAAACGAAATTAAATGTTTAAATGTTATGCCGCTTAAAAGTGATCCACCGTCTAGCTGCCCGTCACCGGACAGGCTTTCCAGCTAGTATTATATAATTTTTATTTGTAGTTAATTTCTTTTTTAATATATTTTAATAATATCTGGAGTAGAAGGGGCTGTAAGAGTTCTATCTTTATTTTGAATTTAAATCAGAAGTTAAAACATTTATATCTGGTTTGTACAAATTTATCAATATAATAACAGTAAAAGTTCAAGTTCAAGTAAAAGTTACGACTGACGTAGTAATAAAATTTGTTACTAATATCATGCAGTAATAAAATTACATCTATATTAGCTGTGTTACTTCGTATAAACTTGATAAAAAATGTATGCCAAGTCAAAGTTGAAGCTTCTTGCGAAAGCAATTGTTTTACTTTAATGCCACTTATAGTCGGCAATAAAGGTAATAATTAAATTTAATGATAATGTATTACGTTTTAAGAAAAAACAACACGTAGAATTTAAAACAAATAATGTTTCTTTTTGCGGCTCGTCCAAGTAGAAAACAGAGAATCTCGTTAATCCATCTGCGCGTCAGTGTTTTCTTTAAAATATCAAAACCGAAAGTAGAGAAAGTACGAACAGAGACAAACGAATTAAGCTGTTTGGTAAATTTTAACAAAAATCCCGTTAATCACTTAACAATTAAAACAAAATTCTATTAATTCTAATTAATTGTGCGTGAGAACTTTTACGACAAGAATAAACTATTTGAAGTTATTGTGTGGACGGAAGTCCCAAACTGATTTTTAAATCAGTTGACAGTAAACATTTAAAGAATAAAAATTTGTTGTTGTTTTCTTTAATGGCATATAATTTAAATGCCTAACAAAAGAGCATCAAAAATGTATTTAACGTACTGACAATTTAAATAATGTAATTCCCGACAGGTTTTTCAAAGTTGCTTTCACTGGTACACATTTACACAAACAGTGCATAAAATTTTGCGTTTTTAAAAGGCGCGTGTAATACAATTTTGAAGAAAATTTATTGTATGACCCTGTTATATTTTTTACAAAAACTTCACAAACGAGAAACAAAAAGACAAAAGCTGTGTGACAAATCTCAGCAATAAAGTTACAACGAAGACCTAATAATAAATTATCTCAACAAAAAATTTTTCAATTCAAAAATTAAATTTTAGTTTTCAAATCATGCTGATGTTCCAGATTTATTTTCGCTAAAATATATTATTCCAGCTAGCAGGAATTTTTGGCCTGCAAAAGGTAAGGTATTATGTTCTTTAGATCGGACTCTAATTTGTGAAAAAGTCTAGTTTATCGACGGTTTTTTGAAAACTGCTTCCAATTTCCAATCGCATTGTTATTATGTAATATTTATCAGTTTCGTAAAATTAAATTTTAATTTTAATTTTGTGAAGATCTTTGATCTGTCATTGCGTTTTCTAAAAAGCCAAGGTAAATCAATAAATAATTTGAAAGTATGTTAGGTCCTACAGCAATCTCTAGTACTCAAAATAGATTAACTATTTTAGTATACGCAAAATCTTTCCAAAATAGGATCGCAATTAAATTTCCAAATTTCTTTTACAATAATAAATTTATTTTTTTTTAATTGTAAGTAGCACAATATACTGACTCACTTTAACTGTTATAAAATATTCAAAATATTTTTTGCAATGTTAATTATAATATTTTTATCGATCGATAATATTATGAAATGCATTATTATTAGATAAATTAAAAATTTAAATTTTTCTCTACATAATATTATGAATAAATGCATTATTAAAATAATATTCTAGTGCAGACTAGAAATTTATAATTATATGCAATAATGCTTTATAATGCAACCAACCGCACAAGTTGGAAATATTCGCAAATTAGTTAGATTATTAATGTAACACGGAAGCAAATGTAAAAATATCAAATAAATTTAAAATTTTTGTCATTTAAGATGTAATTTAAAAAATGCAGTCACGAAAAACTGGCTTAATTAACTGTACATAAAAAAATGATACTCTGTGGGCACCAAAGCATTATCAATCAAGAAAGAGCGAACTACTTGTAATTATAGTGAAGGTACGGCCACTTTAACACAGATTTTCTTTTCGTAACTCAAAAGTAGGTATTACTTTTGAATAAATTATCATTTTGATTAGAATTTAACGTTATTCTTTAAATTATTGTATTCACTTGAAGTCACTCTTACATAATATATTATAATTTATAAATATTCAAATTTATTAATGCCGCTGCATTAATATGAAATTATTCTAGATAGAAATGTTTTGTGTTAATGCATAGTGCAGATTACATTAAATTGTTGTGTTGCCAAAACCAAAACCCATATTACATTGATATCTAATAAAAATGTTATATTTATCGCCCGGCATAAAAGTGGAACAGATTATTCCATAATTCCAGTTTTTTGAATATTGTACGTATTTGTTGTGGGTCACAATGTTATATTAAGTATTCAGTTCGTAATAATTCCAAATATATTTGAATATCCGCTTTATGTTTATGTTTACCCAATTTCATAACAACAACAGCAGTTACTGTTACTTTTTAAATCTTGTATAATTGCTTATGTATAACTAAACAACAGCATTTTGATTGCACCAGTTGCATTGAACTCAAATTCTTGCCAGATTCTCTGTTAGCATTTGCTTCAATGGAATTTCAATTTAATTAAAAGTGACTTGAGCTCAAGTTTTTTAATGAAAGTAAACTAGGTAGGTACCTTTCGTTTCGTTCATTTGTTTTCTAAAAAAGTTCAAGAATTTATCAATTTTAATTTAACTTGAATGCATTGAAGTGCTTGAAAGCTAATTCCTGCATTAAAAAAGCTATTGAAAAAGTTAGATGCAAAAGTTGTGTCAACCACAATTATTATTCTACATTGATTGTTGATTCAATCGTGAGCTTAAAAACCAGGAAGCTAAGAGTAGCAGGAAATTCACTAGATTATGCAAGTAATGCTCATCATCCAGTGATTAAGTCTTCAATAGCTGATGTCCTTGACCGTGTCATCTTCCAATTTCACCAGATGACAATGCCGAGTCCTTATTTCACGATTTGGTCTTGTTATTTCCAATTATCCAAGAAATAATTGTACTAATTCTGTAACAGTAGCGGATTCAGGCCATTGCCTTAGAGGGGGGTGGGAATAATAATTTATTATATATGAAAAATAAAAAGTAGCAGAAATAACATAAATAAATTTTAGAGTAAGAATTAATGTTTTTAGAGCTTTAAGGGGGGGGGCGATTGCCCTCCCCTGGAACGGCCACTGTGCTGTAAGTAAGCATCAATGATTTGTTATAGTAGAGTGCTAATCTTGCTAGAAAACCCGAAAATTTAAATTACTCCTTAGAATGCAGCAGCGCAGCCATCCCAGAGCAGACACGAACGTCAAGTCAAAATCCACATTTGTATATCTATCATATTAATAATAATAATAATGTAAAGTATTTTTATTTGTTAACATATTAAACTATAGGTGGACGGTATTGTGGTTTAATGTTCAAGTTCAAGAGGCTCTCAGTTCACTAATACCGGATTTACCTTAAGATATCGATCGGATAATAAATCCATCGGAATAAATCGGGCGTAAGACGAAAAAATAGCAAGTCGAACTTTTAAGTTTATTTAATGAATTTTATAAATTTTTTAAATTAATAACTAATAAAAATAAATTAAAATTATGGTATAAAGATAGTCACAAAGTTATAATTTTTGTAGAGCAGTTACCCTTTTTACGAAATTTTTGAAAGATATCCCGGACTTTTAAGTTGCCTTTAAGTTACATTAAGATTTTATTTTTATTTGAAAATAAATGAAAATGCTCAAGGACAGTGTATTCCTAAGATAAATTTCCTAATTTCCCAAAATTTCTTAAGATTTTCTTGGATTTCTTAAAAATTCTCGAGATTTCAGAGATTTTCAGAGATTCTACGTATTTTCGGATTTCTTATTTCTTATTAGATTTCCTAAAATTTTCTTGGACTTTCTATTTATATTATATTCTTTGATTTTATATTTCCTAAGATTTTTTTCGATTTTCTGAGATCGTTTTGGATTTTCTGAGATTGTTTTGGATTTCCTAAGATTTTCTAGAATTTCCTAAAATATTCTTGGATTTCCTATGTTTTTTTTTAAATACGTTTTTCCTAAGGTTTTCTCACATTTTTTCACACTTCCACAAATAAATCTTTTTCTTAATTAACAGAACTACATTTTCTACTAATTAACTTGCGTCAAGCATAAAAATACAAACTAGAGTCTATTTCATGTCAAATGAAACCCAGTTCACTGAACAAAACATATTATCAATAAACTAGCTGTAAAGTCCGTGGACGGGCAGCTAGGCGGTGGATCTCTTTTTTAGCGGTACAATATTTAAACATTTAATTTTGTTTCCCGCCACTGGGGGATTTCCCATTTTTCTATATTTTCAAAGTAGTTAACGCAAACAGTTGCTGCTAAACTTGATGTGCCGTCGGTCTGGCAATTAAATTTTTTTTTATAATATCAAAATAAATAAGTTTCTCAAATTCAAATTTTTTTAGCTGAACGTTAATTTCCCTCACTTTAGCTCAAAAACAAAAAATTTTCCAGCTTTTTCTGACGAAATTTGTATAATTATTCTGTCTTCTGTAGGTATTCTAGAAGAGTGGGAATTTATTATATGTGCTGGAGGGTGTTCCACACCCCCCAGACCCCCCGGTTTACAATTTTGATTTCTGTATTACTTTGAAAGATAATTGTAAAAATATAGTCAAAATTGTAAACCGGGGGGTCTGGGGGGTGTGGAACACCCTCCAGTACATATTATAAAATTCCCACTCTTCTAGAATACCTACAAAACAGAGAATAATAAACTCTGAGCAGTAAGGCACTTAAATAAATTCCTTAATATTCTCTAACCAAAGGTTTAACTTTTCCCCACTTTTGCTTAAAAATTCAAATTTCCCGATGTTTCCTGGCGAAATTTGTAAAATTATAAATTCTCTATCTTCTCCAAGTATTTTAAAATAGTGGAAATCCTGCGATATGTACTGGAGGGTGTTCCACATCCGCAGACCCCCCGATCTACAAATTTTACTTTATATTTTTATATTATTTTTATAATTAATTTTGAAACGCTGTAGATGGAGCAGCAGCTCCTAATGGCAAATAATTAGAAAATTCAGACGAAAAAATCACGAATAGTAGTCAGGTATATTTGAAATCTATATGTCGGTTTTATAAAAGTCTCCAATGCTAGCGCACAATCGAAGAACCCAGTAAATCAAGTTACTAAATATTTAGTTAATTATTCAGTTCTTCTGGTTGTAACAAAATGCAAATACAAGAAATTTTGCAATATCAAATTATCCTTTAATTTTATTTTTAATAACTCGACTTACTAGGTTCTTCGATTGTTCGATAATACGTCTTCTGATACCTAAGAAAATCTATTTGGTAAGTTTTCTTCAATTTTTATCTCATTTTCTGCTTATCTATTTGCAAAGCTCCATTACAAGATGCAAAGTTAATGTTTCATTGTACCAACGACGTAATTATCCGCTAAATTTATGTTTAAGTAGTAATTACTTATTTGAAATGGCTTTATTATTTATTGCTAGTGTCTTCATTTTCTGACATATACCATGGTGCTATTAGTCATACACGAATAAAAGCTGCCATAAACAGCAAAATTTATTTCTTCTCAAAGGTAGACAATCAAAAAAATTTTATTTTGAGAACAAGCCTGTTTTGTGTTTCTGGGATAATTTTGAAAAATTTCTCGGATTTTCACCATAGCGAACAATTCTTCAGGTCACTGCAAAAACATAAATACATAACATGAACTGTTTTAATTGCACTAATTACAAGATTTCTTTTATATTACAATAACTCTACTTATTTATTTACATATTACTTCTATAATAATGGAATAATTAATTAGATTAAATGAGAACTGTTTTTATACTTTGTTGAGTTTTTTCTCTACATATATTGTCAAGTTCACTAGATCATAAGATAATGATAGGATTAAATCATGTCTAAGAGATTTCCTCTACTTTCCAATTAATTAAACAATATAATCCGCAGTACAGTAATAGGGTAATTACCGGGGTTCCGCAGGTTTGGCAGGATCAGGACCCGCAACTTAGGGGCCCAAAAGTTAAGCAACATAAATAAAATTTAATGCAAAAATTGGAAAAAAAAAAGCAGTTTGGAACTCGGAAACGGTGTCAATTTTTGGTTAAACGTAATGTTGTAGGAAGACCTGGTTGTTTTGGTAATTTATCAATAAAATTTCCGTTCGCTAAAAGTTGCATTTAAACGGTAATTTCAACTTAAACTGTTAGCTCTCTACGAATTATCTTTGAGTTTAAGAGTTCCGATTTTTTGCCGATGCGATTATCTTCTTTATCTCGCAAACAAAATTAATTCCTCAATGCAATAGGTATAACAGTAAGTGCACATAGTATCAGGTTTAACTACTTCATTTGCCATCTACAGACATTCTTACACATTTAACGAAGAAAAGTGGTAAATGGGAGCACGCGGCCAACCGGCCATGACCATCAGTATCATAGATAGCCAAACCATATACTAAACAATCTTCCACTCAACCTTCACCTGAACTGAAGTGGAATTACGATAAAAAGCTTCCGAAATTATAAAATGTCAAAATTTAAATTTTTGAATTAAAAGTTTATTACAAAATTTTAAAAATGAAACTAAATTTAATTGTTTTGTTGTTGGTGGTGATTTTTACGTGCACTTTGACTGTCTTTGGTGCTAAACTTAAAAAAAATAGTGAAGAAGAACAAAATAAACAAGTGTCGACGACAGAGAATAAAGACAAGTTAGTGAATTTTAGTGTTCCAATTATTGTAGAAAAATCGAATAAGAAGCCCAGTAAAACGAAAAAATCTTCAACGAAGCAGATTACGCGAGGTAATTGAAATTTTTAATTTTATTAGCGATTTATTATTTAGAGCGCAAAGTTTTGTGAAAATTTTTGATAACGGAATTAATTTATGAGGAATCCGAATCCGAGATCTGAGCCAATTTAATTGAATTTATGTCATAATTTCGTCGTTTTAAGTATCCCTTCACTCCAACTAAGTGGACCGCTTAGTTCTTCGGGCAGTGTAGGTGTTTTAAATTAATTATACGTAAATGTATTCAACATCAAGTCCCGCTTCTCAAATTATAATAATCAATTTAATTAGAGAATGCTCACACGAGCATACATTTAACGTAATTTGAATCTTAATTTCTTCAAAATGTGCAAAAATGTTTCGAACAAGTTCAGGTTTTAAATTAGGATAATTCAGTTGAATGTTTTATTGTTTGTCATCTGATGAGTCAAATCTAAAATTTCAAAATGAGCAAAAAGTATCAAACTGTTTTGCCCTCGTTCGCCATATCAAAAGGAATCTCCAAACTTGACATTGGAACACTTTTGCACAAGTGAAAGGTGATATCGAACACAAACGGAAACTTACATGCTATCTATTAATCAAGAATTAACATAATTACATATTGACTTTTAAAGTACCAAAAAATCATCTAATGACATGTCAAAATTTGACGAGGTGCATTTCGGAAGAGCATCATAAACCAGCTTAATATTCAAGTTAGAAAGTAATAATTCACTCTTATTTCAAGCCCAACCTATCCACATATTTTGGAACAATAATTGATATATTTTTATTTTTGTCGTTGTAGGTGCATTATCCAAGGGAAACAATAAGTTACCAAAACCTAAGCCAAAAAAGAAGGGAGATTTAATGTCGAAAATATTACCAATGATGATAATTCCATTTATGCTCCAAACCGCAATAATCCCCATGATGCTTACTATGCTTAAATTTTCGCTACTGAAAGCAGCTTTTATCGGAAAAATGGCTATTATTGTTGGCCTTATAAATATGTTCCGGATATCTAGCAATCCCGGAGGTGTTTTTACACACAATGTAAACGTAGATAAAAGTGGTCCTATGCATAAACAGTTGGCACAATCACATTATGGATACAATGGAGATGAGGAATATGGAGCATACATTAATAGAAGAAGATAGTAGTGATTTGTGAGTGAATAGTACAAACTAGAACTAGACGATGGTACAATAAAAATAGTAGTCCAAACAGTTAATTTTTATTTATATTTAATTAATTTTTATTCTTCTTGTATGTAGCAGTAAAGATGCTTTAAGTATGTAATAGTGAAGTGCGACTAATCCTTATTAACTTATAGACTTTTTTTAATTGTGAGTAGATAATAGAAAAACCGTAGACGTTTAAAATTTTACTTATAGGTATTTTAGATTAGATTAAAGTTACAATTTCTGAATAATTTTATGTAAATATTGTATTTTTGACTTATGTTAGTAATAAATTTATTTAATATTTATTTTCGAAATAAGTTTAGAAATAAAACTGTTCGAAGTCTTGTCAAAATAAAAAAATAAAGATTCAAAAAAATATACAAATAATACATTTAAAAACATTGAGTTTTATTACTATAAACACAACTCGCTCCAAAGTAAATCAAGAAAATGACATAAAAAATGGTTTCGTACAAATCTAATCCTAGGTCTTGGCTGTACGGTAGTTCAGTACGGCGTTTGTGTTTGACGGCGTTCCGCAGCATGAATTTTACACATTTTAAAGTGTATTCGTTACAGAGTATTCCATGTCCCCCAAATGTATTTGTTCTAAAAGATGTAAAATTTTTGGTTTGTAGAACCATGGGTCAAAAATGTATTCAACTGGTTATAATTCCTTTTCCTCCCTCCCAGTACCTCTGAATCTGTATACAAAAATAATTACAGAATATTTGTACTGCACATGTGCAAAAATTTCATCCTAGATTACTACCTAGATACTGATCTAGAATGGATTAACGAAATTCCAATTAGTATTGATTATATGTATTAGCAAAGTCCCTGAAAGCAAATTTATAGCATTGGAAAGCGTTTGAACATCGGGCTTAACCTCTAGTTCAACAATAATTTAGGTAAATCAATAATTTGCTCGAAAATAATAATATTCACTGATTTAAATAAAACAATAACCATAAAGAAAAATATAAAAAGTTTACAAATTTATTATAATTTTGTCCATTTGTTTCTTTTCTTTGATACTTTCATTTAATTGTTTTTTTTATTGCATTTAATTTACATTTAAAAATATAAAAAAACAACTTAGTCAAGCAGTAGGTATACAAAACTTTGCAGAAAAACTAAATGAATATTTTCTTTATATATGTTCTGGTAGAAGCTTAATCAGGTAATGTTATAATAACAATTAACTTAATTAACAATTGACAGCATAAATTAACTTAAGAACAATTTCGAGTAAAGGCGCAAATTGTAAATTTTAACAAAAGGCTGAAATATTAACTGTAAGTTAAGTAAAGAACATGAACATTCATTCAAAAAATCAAGTGTCAGGGGGAGGAGTAATATTAACAAATATTTCATTTGTTTTTATACTTTAATAATTTTTATTAAATTATTTTTGACTAGATTTTGAACTCGGCTGTGCCCGGTTCGTTGTTTCTTCAATATCAACTCTCTCTTCCTATCCCGTATTTTTTTAAATTAAATATTTTTCGTAAAAACACATTATTACCACTTGGCAACTGATATATTATAAAAGAGATATCTGATGATGGTTTACTAAAACCCACAACCGGCTGACAAAAAAAATTTTTATTTGTTATTTTGAAAATATATTTGCGATTTTCACTAACCGAACGCCACTACGCGGAAAAATATTAAGTTAATCTAATACATATGTATAGTTGGTATAGAAAGTTTTGTTTATAAACCAAACGTTTGTAATTTTATATATAAATTAGAGTTTCCAATTATAATTAATTGAGAATATTAACTAAATAATTAATGTAATTAACGATTTATTTAAAATATATATAATTAAATAAAATTGACACTTAATACTAATGTAAAAAAATTAAACGCAATGTTTTTTGAACTGAGTCCGCTCTTGAATTTTCTCTGACGTCTATAGAAAATTTCAGCTTTTCAGGTGATCTAGTAGAGATAACTTATATTTTAACTTTTTTAACTTATTCTTCAGATTTTGTCATCTACCTTTAATAGAAAGAAAATATCATTCTATTGATTCTATTTATCTACAAAATATTATTTTTAATGTTACAATTACACCCCCCCTTCTCTAAATTTCTTAAATTATCTCCACGCACAGAAGAAACTTGTTCGAAAAGGAACACTGATTATTAGTATTGTATACTAGGAGGTAATTGAGGTAATAAGTAGAAGTCGACTGATATGCATTATCATTTCATCATTTATATCATTTATATTACATTTCCATGTGTGGTAGGTGTGATAATTGCACACCTGTTTCCGTTATTATTTCCTGTGAAACAAGTGAATATCAAAACCCAAAAACATAAAATCCCAGCACGCTGCTCCTGCCCCAGCGTGTCATTTTCTGGTGAAAAAAGAAACACTCTGATTGGTCGATTTTTTTACCAACCGAAAAATATATTAAAGTAAGAGTAAAGTTGAGACTAAAAATATTTGTCCAATATTCTAAATGAGTGGATATCCTGCGATATGTACTGGAGGGTATTCCACACCACCCAGACCCCCCGGTGTACTTTTAATTTATTTATAATAATAATTATAGAAATAATATAAAAATATAAAGTCTAAATTGTACACCGGGGGGGTGTGCAACACCCTCCAGTACATATCGCAGAATATGGAGAAAATAGGGAATTTATAATTTTACAAGTTTCGCCAGGAAAAACTGGAAAATTTGGATTTTTAATGAAAATGGAGGGAAGTTTAAACCTTAACTTAATAAAACATTAATTTAAGTGTGTTACTGCTCGGAGTTTAGCAGCAACTTTTGCGTTACTTTGAAAATTAACTGTCAAAATTATCGTCAAAAATGTAACCCGGAGGTTCTGGGGGTGAACATATCCTGCAATATGTACTGGAGGGTGTTCCACACCCCCCAGACCCCCCGGTTTACATTTATTTTATTTATAATAATTTGTAATTAATAATAAATTATTTAATCTATAATAAGCAATTATAAAAATAATATAAAAATATGAAGTCAAAATTGTAAACCGGGGGGTCTGGGGGGTGTGGAACACCCTCCAGTACATATTGCAGAATTTGGAGAAGCTAAAGAATTTATAATTTTACAAATTTCGCTAGGAAAAACCGGTAAATTTGAATTTTCAAGCAAAAGTGAGAGAAATTTAAACCTTTGGCAAGAGAATATTAAAGCTTGGAAAAACAAAAAAAAGCAAAACTGTAATGAATAAAAATAGTATTACATTGTACATCAAGAAAGAGAAGTAACTACACTTCAGAGTAATCAGTTATATACAATCTGTACTGTTTTGGATACGCAACTTTATGCAACTGTCAAAATTATAGTCAAAAATGTAAACCGGAGGTTCTGGGGGTGAACATATCCTTCAATATGTACTGGAGGGTGATCCACACCCCCCAGAACCCCCGGTTTACTTTTATTTTATTTATAATAATTTGTAATTAATAATAAATAATTTAATCTATAATAATTATAAAAATAATATAAAAATATGAAGTCAAAATTGTAAACCGGGGGGTCTGGGGGGTGTGGAACACCCTCCAGTACATATTGCAGAATTTGGAGAAGCTAAAGAATTTACAATTTTACAAATTTCGCTAGGAAAAACCGGTAAATTTGAATTTTCAAGCAAAAGTGAGAGAAATTTAAACCTTTGGCTAGAGAATATTAAAGCTTGGAAAAACAAAAAAAAAGCAAAACTGTAATGAATAAAAATAGTATTACATTGTACATCAAGAAAAAAAAGTAACTTCACTTCAGAGTAATCAGTTATATACAATCTGTACTGTTTTGGATATCCAATTATAAATTTTAATTTAATTATTTAAATAAATTTTAAAACCAAAAATTATATTTTTATATATATTTTTAAAAATATTTAAATAACCAAAATGGCAGATAAAACAGTTTTTTTATATTGTTGGAGAAAACATGGCACTTTGCCCCCTTAAAAATAAATTACGAATAATTTTTATTCGCCAAAAAAATTGAATTAAACAGGTTTTTGAAATTCAAAAGTCGGACTCAAAAATTTTGTTTTGCATAAACAAGAAAATGTAAAAACAGAAAGTGGCGCTTGTCGAGCGGCAGAATGCCTTCATCATCAATACAATGGTCTACCTGTGTTTTGGTTTTATGGCGCTTACATAAAAGTTTTCAAAATAGGTAAACTAGCAAATTTTCCCACGCATATTTCCGCTAGTACGTAGTAAAGAGTTATAAAAATACAGTAATGTTTGAAATTTAACTAAATATAAAGCAATTAAAAGAAAAGTCTTTAAGTCTTAAAAGTTGTTAGTATTAAATGGATAATAAAAAAATTAAATTATTATTCATATTTTATTTTGATTAATGAGAAAACGGTGCATCCTGCAATCAAAATATATTAAAACCAAACTATAGAAAGAACGAAGTTTAAAGATCTTATATTTACGTAACAAAGACGAAATTAAAAAATCATAAATAACGGATTTTTCAAATTTACTTAAAAACAATACATCCTATAATCAAAATCTCACATAATAGTGGTTAACATTTTTACATTACTTTCGTTTGACTCTTTTTATAAGTTTTGTGATTTAACTGATATTATTATTAGAAAATAATTGTATATTTTGAAACTGGAACACACATTTATTTCTTTTATTACCTGTTATTACCAATTTAAAAAATTTACATTTTTAAAAATAAATTAAATTCAATATTGTTTTTTGATTTAATATAGCACTGATCGCCTCTGTATTCTATCGTAAATTTAAAAAATTGGAAAACCCAGCTTTTAAAATTAAACAGAGTGGGAATTCTCAAAAATTTGAACAAAACCGAAAAAATGTAAGGATTCGGCTTACGTAACAAAAAGTACCTATTATCACAAAGAATTACAAAAAAATTTAAATTAAGTTTAAACCAGAAGCATCCACTGGAAGGTACTAGAAGGAATTAAGTTTTGCAAAGTAATTTAATAATAAAAACACATTTTTTTGTAAGGAAAAACAAGTGTCAACAAGCTAAACGAAAGTGCTTAGTAAAGGTAACGGATGTACCCAAATATTTAAATTTTACAAGGGCTGCTTAAAAGTTTTATGGGCCCTTTGCCACTTACAATCGAAAGTACGAAAGGTAAAAGTAAATGCGTACGCGGTAAGCTTTGGTCGGCTTCCATTGTAAAACACCTGTAAAAGAACCGAATTATTATGGTGACTGTAAAATTTACAAAAATGTATCCGGTTTCAGATTCACTCAAAAAATTTAATTTTTAATAAAATTACATTTGGATTTTGCTAAATTTGATAAATTAATGAAATAATTTCAAGGGGTCAGCCAAATTGGTTACGAGATTTTAACCAAATTTCATTGGTGGTTTAAACAATTTTTTTAGAATTTCGCTATTTGCATATAAATTTTTTTCCATAAAAAACAAAATCAATTTTTAATTTTATTCAAAATTGAAAACCGCCAATCTCCAATTGCAAAAATATTTAGTATCTAAAAGCAACTTCCGCAAAATTTGCCAAACCCCATTTTTAAGCCTATTGTCCCCTCCTACTGCAATTGAACAAGAATATTTACAACCACCCCTAGTTATAAATCTCGAAACGAAACAAAAAAATTTTTAGTTGTTGTCGAAGTGGTGTACAAGTGCGATTTTTTTGAAAACATGAAGAAGTTCAATTTGATATTCGTAATTTGGTGGACTGCGGTTTCTTGTAGTTTTTCACTGACGTGGTCGTCGAGCATCAATAACATATTTTCGTCGAGAGATTTTTTGGATTTAATGGTAAACATAACTTTTTATTTTTCGAATAAAAATTATAAATTTCCATTTTAAGGTCGGAGCTGAAGGAAATTTACTGGAAGCAATCGCCAATGGTGCTCAAATGGCGATGGATGAGTGTCACACGGCGTTTTATTGGGATCGATGGAACTGTCCTAAAGCAGACTTCTCCAGGTAATATTTTTTAAATTAATTTTTTGTGTGGAACTAAAATATATTTTTTAGGAAGCAAAAGCAGCTGGTAACTAGAGAACAAGCTGTGATACAAAGTATGATATCTGCTGGTATAACGTATGCCATCGCAAAAAATTGTTCCGAAGGTTTGATAGCAGGTTGTGAATGTGGTGATACTGGAGTACCCAAACGCAATGTTCCAAACACCACCCCATATACCAAAACAGAAAAGAAAAATCAAACAACCGAAGTTGATTTTGTATTTAAAGGATGCGTAGCAGATATCCATTTTGCTGAAACAGTTTCAAAAGATATATTGGACAGACAAGCAATTGGAAATGATATTCAAGCAAAAATTAACTTGCACAATAATTATCTTGGTCGAAGGGTACGTAATTTATTAAAAAAGTGAATGTCGAAATTTCAATTTCCATTTTGTTAGCTGATAAAAGAAAATATGATCAAAAAATGTCGATGTCACGGGGTTTCTGGTAGTTGCACCATGCAAACGTGTTGGATGGAGTTTGCTCCATTTTCCAGTATAGCAAAACAGATTAGGGATAAATATCATGAAGCGGAAGAAATACAATTAATAAACGACAATCGGCGATTTTCCCAAAATTTCGAAAACATAGAAAGTAAAGATAAAGCAGCGTTGCTATTTTTGGGTAAATCGGAAAATCTGTGCTTTCCTAATAATAGTACAGGTAAATTTTCCCAAAAAATATTTGAGACTAATATAATTTTTAATATTTCTTTGTAGGCTGGCCTGGAACAAAAGGACGAAGTTGTTCTCGCGATAAACTTGAAACAACCACCCCTGAAGAAAGGAAAAGTTGCCGACATTTATGTAAAAGTTGTGGTTACAGAGTACGTAAAGTTAAACGATCAAAAATTTGGAGCTGCAAATGCGCGTTCAAGTGGTGTTGCAGTGTTGAATGCCAAACCTGTGAAGAAATGGTTGATGAATTTTATTGTTATTAGCTGTTTTGCATTTTTATATTATTATCCTACCACTCCTTAAGAAAACGACAACGAAAATTGTTCATAACTCGCTGGAAAGTCTTCATTTCATGGCACTTATGCAAATTGTGTCACTTTCCATGCTTGTTATGTAATATACTATTATTTATTTATAAAATTAAGTTTTTTTTATATTTTTATCGTAGCAGTTGTACATCGATAAGAATTTTGTAATTACATTACAGAAATTTTTATCCCGAATTATGTTATTTGACTGAAATGTGAACTATTTATTTTATTTAATTAATTAAGTATTTTTGTTTATATTTATAAACCTATTTAATAAAAATTTACAATGCAAATTTTTTTATTTTTTGAAAAAAACTTTTTGAAAATACCTATTTACATTTTCAAATGTAGTAATAATTCACAATGATACAAAAGTCAACAAGTTATTTCCAATTAATTATTTAAAAAAATTAACTTGATGTTTTAAATTTTATTCCACTTCAAACAAAAACATGCGCAGACTTCCTCATTGATTATCCCGACAAGATGGTTGCCATGTTTAGTAAATGTACTGTGAACTAAACAACACCATTTTTGTGAAATACATAAAAAGAAAACGTAAAGTATTGATTTGGTTTTGATTCGTTTAAATAAAATACAAAAATAATGTTTTTAGTTTTTGCAAAGCATAGAATCCAAATTAAACCAAAAATTCGTATTCATATCTTTTGAAAGTGTGTGAAATCAATATTTTCAGTTAGCAACTATTTGCAATATGTTTAAAAAAAATAATTTATTACAAAATCAACTTTTTAGCTACTTCAAAATTTTTATGTCAAATTTGAAAATTTTTATCAAAAAAACTTTTGGCAACGTTGCAGGCAAAACTACAAGTAGAAGTTTTTGACAGAAATTTAATTTTTGCTTATTTTTGTATGAGGTTAGTGTTTATTATTTATTTAATTTTAATATAAAAAATTTTGAATTTATCGGTTCCCCGTAAATAAGGGTGGCCATTATTCTGTTGAAAAAATGAACGGTTTTTTGAGAAGATCGCTATTAGGTTGGTACCGATCAACCGTTACCCCATTTTTTTAAACCGAAATATATTTTTAACTATTATTGCTGTTTCATTGATGTTCTTTTAGGACAATATAGAAGATTTGGAACACATACACTTGGAAAATCGCAACTTCTGAACAATACACCTCTGGAGTTGTTCGTACGAAAATCTCAATGTAGGTAGAATAATATAGGTATATTAATAAAAATAATTG
This sequence comes from Cantharis nigra, assembly GCA_958510845.1. Lineage (NCBI taxonomy): Eukaryota > Metazoa > Arthropoda > Insecta > Coleoptera > Cantharidae > Cantharis > Cantharis nigra. Next base: position 41,152,893 of record OY294030.1, on the reverse strand, counting down.
TTTATGTATTATACTTATTTCTGAAAAACTATTTGTTTGAGTTGCCGGGTGTTGAAATCAAAAACTTGGTTTGAAATAGCTCTTCTTGTAGTTACTATCACAAGGTTTGCATAAAATTAAAAAACTGGAAGTCAAATATAATAGAGGTCATTAAACGGTCAAAAGGACCAAAATCACATTATTTTCTCAAATCAAATTAAAGTTAGTTAACGTGAAAGTATCTTGTGAATTTAAAATTTCTTGTTAAAATGAAGAAATTAACATTTTTTGCAATAATTTTTTATTGTTCAGGTATGTTTTATCCCAATTTATGTGAAATAAATAATTAAGTAAAAATTAATTAAGTGACGTGCCAATGCTAGTCTAGCGAAGCCCATTTTGCAGCCTCTACCTCCTATATGCTATTTTTAATATTAAGATTTGATTGTTAGTATTTACAAATTCCTATTTCTTTGAGTATTTTCACTTTCTCATTGTACAGATGTATTTCAAAAATACTTTGATTTAGGAAGACAGGAGCTTACATTGTATTATTATTTTGCAATTAATGTTAGTAGATTATCTGAAAACCCAACGGATACTAAGCGACGAACATTGGCTCCACAGAAATTCTATGGGGTATGTTGACCACTATCGAAAATACTAAAAAGCTACTTGTTTGAAAAAAAAGTCCGTTGGACTTTCATCTTGGGCCCAACCCAACCCATTTTGGGTTTTTTAAAAAAGGCCGCCTAACTTTCTAGTGCCTTCATATAACCGTGATCTCATTGGTCAACTGTTTACCAACCTGAAAAAAAATGAAAAACAATCGATTTCCAACCAATCCTTTGCTAATATGAATGTTGCTGTTTTTGCTTTCAAACAAGAGCAAGTTGTCTGAAATAAACATTGCACATCGTCAAAGTTGTCTTCGAAATTTTTCCAATACATTAATTAGGGCTATCAATCTAAAATTAACATCATTGTTCGATTACTATTGTTAGTAATTATGATAACTGCTTTCAATTTCAATATCTATAAACAATCATTGATAATAATAGTGATGCAATAAAATATTATTTGAGAATAATACAATAACAACGAAAACATGACTTAAAAATACGATCAAATCAAATAATTTAAAATTCTATTTTGAGAAAGCGCATTCTTACCAAAACATTAAAAAATTTTATTATTCAAAATGCAGTGCCGGCTCTAGGGCCTTCTAAACTGATAATCCCAACGAAACTGATAAAATGATGGTCTGCGCATATGCAAACAAACTACTAATTATAATTATTATCACCCAGGGACGGATCCAAAATCACTGAAAAGCTGGCAAACTTTTATTTTTGTCAAATTGAAGATTGTTCCCGTACTCTGTACTGACTTAATACACAGATTTAAACAAAAACATTAGAAATTTACATTAAATTTAATAAAAGAGAGCATAGCAATATATGTTGTTCACTGGAATGATGATGTTCCATCATATTATGTTACTTCTCAAAATGGACAAGTAAAGCAAAATTTTTTAAATCACTTCCATTCAAGTGTTTCCAAGATTAATGTTTTGATTTTGGTTTTAGTAAAACGTAAAATCGATAAATATGATTTCTATTATATTTGAGTATTACGCGTATCTGCTATCAATAGTTTACATCTTATCTCTTTATTTTGAGTAGTGGCAAAATCCAAATTTTATATAAATAGATATATAAAACTTGGAATACAAATAGTTCTAAATTTTAATTCGGGTTAATGTGATGTATACGTAAAATAATTCAAAAATGTCTTTAGTTTGGATTCTTGATAATAAATTTTTGATGTTCATGATTGTAGCCACAACGGCCTTTGGAATATCCACCATTGTTCTTGCAGTTCAAAAAGCTGAATTAGAAATAGAGTTCCAATCTTTAAAAGACGGCACCACGACCAGCCAAAAACCAACTGAAACGACTCCCACCACTGTAAAAACAACTGAAACAACGGTTACCAAAAGTTCCACCACTGTAACAACCGAAGATCCCACCGCTGTAACAACAACTACAACAACGCCAACCGAAGATCCTACCGCTGTAACAACAACTAAAACAACGCTAAACACTCAAACGACCCCTACTACAACAACAACACCAACACCAGAAAATATGACGGATTATAGATTACCAAAACATGTAATTCCAATATCTTATGATCTTACAATAGAGCCAAACTTAGAAATTGACCTTTTTACTGGAAAAGTAAAGATAATTGTGAAGGTTGACGAAGAAACAAAAGAAGTAAAACTACATAGCAATAAACTCACTATTATAAAAGTTACGGTTGATGGCAAGTCTGCAAAACCAGACTTGAAAAGCAAATATGAATTATTAGTTATTAGTTTGGAAAATGATCAAGTGTTACCCAAGGGAGATCACAATATTGACATTGAATTCTCTGGTAACATGACAGATGGAATTGTTGGTCTCTATAAAAGCACATACCTAAACGAAGACGAAGAGCACCGGTGAGTTTAATTTTATTACTATTTTTATTATTTGTTTTAAATGAATATAGTTGGACAGATTACTTTTCCGATTTAGCTTGTGATGGGCGAGACTCATTGATGAGTGGAAAAATTTCAGGTCTTTAAACTTTAGAACCACTTCAACGGTTCAAGTTTAATTAGTAAATTCCACCACAAATTCAAAAAACTGAGCTTAAACCTTTTAGGTAGCCCCGAGCCAACACCTTCTGGTTCGTGTAACTAAAGCGTCACTTTTACTCCCGTTTTGATCGACCATTGACATATCATTATAAATATATTGTTTTGTTTTTATACTTTTAAGAGAGAGATGAGGTTATTAATGTAAAACAGTCATAGAAAACAAAAGCTTCAATCTTTCCTGGTTACGCCACTATACATCGCTCAGCAAGAGTAGTTCAAGCACATAAGTAAAATTGGAATAATAGAAAATATTGACAATAAGTAAATATTGATCGTCTGAGTACCGTCATTGATAAGTGCTAGAGCCAACAAAATTGCTAATCAGTAGCGGCTGGTACGAGGATGACAATCGGTCCGCTGCTCTTTCTGAACGGAATATTAAAAATCATTAATAAAAGAAAAGCTCTCATCATGCTAGAGAGCAAAATATTATTGCAAATCTTAACACATTAAGTGTAAGTGATGAGAAACAGGCATAAAGGCGCTTATTCAAGAGTTTACTCTTACTTGTTAGTGGTATTTCTATTTTTTTAATTTCTTAGGTTGGTACTACTATTAATTTTTGTATTTTTATATTTTCTTGTATTGATAAGCATATTCATAAATTCAATTATTATGTTTACATCAATATAACGAATTTTGTTTATTGACCTAAAAATGATAATTTTGACATTTGAAAATAATAATGCGAGACTTACTTCACTAGTCGTCTGCTCGGTGTTTACAGGTTCAAATTTAAAAAATGTTGAGTTAATTTTTATTTTGGGATTTATTTAAATCTATCCTTGATTGATGACTTCATGTCATTTATTAAATGCTTGACTGTTGAGCAATGAAAATCTACGGAGATAAAAAATTACTTATCTGTAATTAATTACTTCACTACGTAAAGAGAACTTTTCTTACCAAACTACAGTTCGTGCATTTAAAGAAAAATGCATTTTTTTCACTATTTTAAACAATTCACTGGCTACATCACTGGAGACAAAAGTTTACTAACCTGAATTGCTGCTAAACCCACGAAGTGGATCCTACCTGCAGTAATAAAGAACATTCTTAGTTAGTTATAATTTCAGATGACAATGGTTTTCGTCAATTTACCTTTAACACTGTAGTCCTTTCGCCTTATTCCTCTTAACCATAATAACTTCTTCATCGTCCATAACTCACGAACCCGGACACTTGCACATTTTTTTAACGATTTCGAATGAAAAGTTTTATAAAACCACTTGGAAGCACAAAGTATTCACTCCAGTATTAGAAAACAATGATTCGCGATTTATTAATTAATAAGCTACCTTCAAGCTTTTCCACAAAGATTCGTACTCGACATATCACACTCCCGTTCGCGAAATACAAATTTCGCGTTCACGAACCAATGTCGATCTTAACTGAAAATGAAAAAAATTGTTAATTTTTATTGTGATTGTATATTTCGTAATCGAGACTATAAATAATAATAATAATATGGTTTATTGTTTATACAAAAGAAACGCTGTGGACAGGATTTAAACCTAATGGTTTTCAATTCCATCTCCTTATAATTGTCCGTGGAGAGCCTCTCTCCACATAGGCGTTTAACTGCCAACTTTGATATCTAATTAACGACTACACCCGGCAAAATTAGTATAAATTCCAACAGAAGTATGGATGTGGGGACGCTAAAACGTTGCTAACCGTTTTAAAAATACAGAAAGGGAAACAGCAGTAGCAGAAATGACGCGCACGATTGCGAATTGGATTAAAGAGTCATTGGTCTTTAAATCCAAAAAACAATTATTTTGTGCCAAGTACATTACTGAATAATTAAAGATTTCTTGCCAGAGAAAACCTTCCTTGAATAGAAAGGCAGTTAGAAACTCTTCAGTTTCAACCTAGGGGAAATCCCTGGGAATATCTAATGTGCAAGTAAAGAGAAATCTAAGAAAATCCGGGGAAATCCCTCAAAATTCTTATAAAATGGAATTTGGTAGTATATACAAAAATTTGCCATGTGACTCTTATGCTCTCAGTTTCAACTTTTCATTTGAATTTTTTTTTAATTTTCAAGAAACAGTCATAAGAGAAAAGCAAGTAAAAAATAGTACCTATAATATCATTTTATTAGAAGATAATAAATGTTGGAAATCTTGGTGAAGATTTTACAGAATTAATGAACAAGCCAATTATTACAGAAAATTCACTAAAAGTACAATAGCTCCGAATAAAACATGTTACTTTTCGTAACATAATGTAACAAAACGTAGAAACCTTATTATTAAATTTAATTGAAGTTATACCTTAACTTCAACGTCTAGGCACTAAAGTACTTTACTGCCGTTTACTTTCTCTTTGCTTTAAAAACAATTGCGATCACAAAAAGTGATACTTAAATTTAATGAACCTGACGATAATTGATTAAGTTTGATTAAAGTGGCCTATTTTAATTATTACTGCCTCTGGTCGATTATTTAAAATCAACATTGATTTCGTAGATATTACATACCTTTATTACAATTCATTCTATTTTATGTTATCTATCGTCTTATCTGGTTGTCGACTACTTATTTGATTAGTTCAAAGTTTAATATCTAAACAAAAAATGTACTTTCTTCAACTATTTTACAGCCTAGGATGAATTTAGCTTCATTTTTTAAGTTTGGTTGCCACTTCAGTTTTGAATTTCACGAAAGAAATCAAACTTTTAACGCTAAAACTGAACAACATAACCTTGCCGCTGTATTCATAAAAATATTTAAGAGAGTGTTGAAACCTATTTTAGTTAAAACGCTGATTAAAGTTCATCAACCAATGAAAACCTTACACGTAAGGCTAATAAGCATTTGTGATTGGTGTTTTATGACACATTCCTTAAAATGGGTTTGTAAACCTGTTGTAAATCTCTAAATTTTTTATGAATACAGGGGTTGGTCTTTAAGATTTAAAGTCTCTTTAAAAGTGAAGATGACGAAATGACGACGGCGAAATGTTTTGATTTTTTTATGCCGAGATTTAATGAAGAATAAGTTGCCTATCTTCAGACAATGCTATGCCTGCAGATTGTTATGCATCAATACAATCACTGATCATTTAGGTTAGCTATTAATTTGTAAACAGATCGTGCAATCTTGAGGTTATACATTTTATTGGCCCTGGGAGTTAATAATAAATATTTATTATTTGATATTATTTATAAAAATAGAATAATATCAAGTCGCATCAACTCAGTAAATATTATTTTAAAAATTACAAAACCAAACTAGGCCAATTTAGCATTCTTTTCTAAATATTGAGCAAAAGTTAATATAATTTTTTAATTGTTACACAATAATTAATTATAAATAAGCGAATCAACCACAAAATATGAAACTAATAGAAAGCAGATATAGAAATTTTAAATGTTGAACACGAAAGAAATAATAAACATTAAAGAAAAGGCGCGCTACTTTATTTAATATTTTTAATAATTTTATAAATTTAATAAAATTTATATTTAATAAAAATTACAAATTTAAAAAATAAAGAAGATTTTGAAACATAAAGGATTAGAGGCTTCAAGACACACCTTATACAATAAATTATGCATTTCTATTACATTTCAAAATTTAACTTAGCTTTTGATTTCCTAAGGCAATTTGAACCTTGACTAACAGTTTATGATGTAAAATGGAAATGTAACTGTTAATTTTTTTTACTTGCAATTAATTGATTTTATAATTCTGAACTATGCAAAAAATTGTGACTTCTGTACTGAAACCATATTTAATTATTGATTTTTTTATGCTATAGTTACAAATAATTGAAAGTTTTATGTTAATTAATACGGAACTCCACTGACTCATCAAGACTAAGGTCATTAGACTGATTACGTGCAATGTTAATCCTTGATAAGCAAAATTTACGGTAGCAAATGCATTTGAATAAAAATTTTATGGAAAAGGTTTGAACCAAACCGGGAACCAGCGGTCAAAACGATAAAAGTCTGCATTTTTTTCTAAATTTTGATTCATTTGCCAATTAATTATGGGCTTACAAAGATTCCATTGGATTTTAGAAACTACTACGAATTTATCGTATTCTAACTGTTAACGTCGAGTTGTCAGTAATAAATACATAGGTACTTTGGGTTTGGGGTCAATGGCAAAAATTCGATGAATACCAAGAAGTAAAGTTCATCAGTTTAACTCCCACATAACAAAATCGTGAATTTTGTGTTATATCCTTTCATTGTTGTGGTTCTTTTTCTAAATATTTTTATTTTCTCAAACTGGGGAAAGGTTGAGAACGGTTGGGATATTTTTCATCGCTTAAGCTAATCTCTAATGGAAATCGAATGGTATTTTCAATTTATTCTAATTTATTTGACTCGAGAGGTGTAAACAAAAGCTTAATTTTAAATCACGCATATCCTTCGTATACTAAAATTATATCGATTTGATGTAGTTCCACTATACTAAAATTAACCAGCGCCTCAGGCCAAAAGCGCAATACCAATAAAATTGTTCCTTCCATTAGGTGAATCAGGGAATCAGGTATTTTTTGGTGGGAACTTGTCGACTGTGGAAAATTAAATAAATCAATAGAAGTTGTAATAGTTTAAACACCTTCTAACGGAATGAATTGAAGTAGGCAATTTTTATTGGTGTCAAAATATAACTCGTTTAGAACATCACAATTTGCAAATTAACCGAAAACGTGCTTAGAATTGAATAAAACAACATTATTATGTATAACTTGAAGGTTACAAGGGGGTCATAGATTCGTCTGATTCACACACTTAGAATGAAACAACTGAAGTTTCCGAAGCGTAAATTCACTTAAGTAAGAATGTCCACCGCAAGCATGATCGTTCGAGACAAATCCCTACCTTCGTGTCCCATGTAGTGAAATGTTCGTTCAAATCAAATATGAGCAAAATATTATTTAGTGTTAACCGATAAATTGGCAATTTTAAATCCAGTTATGACCGTGTCGGGTAGTGCGCGATTTCATAGGCGGAATTTGGCACCACTTCAAAAACCAAAAAAAAACTTTAATTGCTATCCAGTGTTACTAAGTTGTTGTATATTTTTAGTTATCGTGTGTGTTTGTTTATTAGCGGCACTAGTGCTAATTGGAAGACATTTGTATAAAAATGATAGCGTATCTGTCCAAAATGAAAAGATCCTTGCCCAGAAGAGCTTCATCGGACGCTTACCAAGTGACACTGTACCACATCATTACGACTTAACTCTAATGCCCAATATTCGAAACGGTCAGTTTGATGGAAACGTAAATATTTCAATTGAAATAAGTAGAACGAAAAGGAATGTCACCGTTCATAGCAAACATTTAAATATCAACGAAGTTAATTTGCTATCGGCTCACGATTTGAAAGTAATTGAAGTACAAAATGTTGAAGAAAATGAAATCGACGAAACCGTTTCGATTTTGTTGGGCGAGGAAATATCGCCTGGTACTTATTACTTGAACATTAATTATAGCGGAAGTATGGTCAACAAAACCAAAGGATTGTATACAAGTCGCTATGTAGATAGTAACAAAAATGAAAGGTAAATAAATATGCAACTCTCCCTATACAAAAACGTGTTATTGAAATAGAAATTTTTTCCGCCAAATAAAAAAATCGCGGAAATATATTTTTGAATTATCTGCATGAAGTGTTTTTTCTTTGTTTTATTACAGCTGCATTTTTCAGTAAAAAGGGGGGAACTTGGTAATAATAATAATAATAAACATGAAAGCATTTAAGATTTTCTGTTGTTGGAGAGCGGTCACTGCATCAGATTAACTTCCTGGATGTTTGGACAACCTGACTTAAATTTCAATTTAAATGCTAACAGTAAACTAATATTAAATTTTTACTGTAAGTTTAAAAGCTCACACATTCTTGAGCCAAATTATAAAAATGGAAAAAAAGTGAAAACATGAAAGTTTGAAAGGGATCACTTGCCAAACAAACAGAATAAGAAAAGAAGAACAATTGATAATAATTAAAAAATTAATAAAATAAAAATTATTTAACTTAAAAAGATATTGATATTGAAAGTGGAAAATTCTGAAATCCGTTTCATAATTCAAAGTTGCATTCGTAACATTACACATTTATATTTTGCTATGCTTGAAAACTAACAAATTTCGTTAATGAATATGAAAAATTGCGCAGTCGGCTAACCACACTAAGCAATTATTTTGAGACAAATTGCTGCTTGTAATTAGTGTAATTTGTAAATTATTAGTCTATTAATTATTATGAAACAGGCCCCCAGGTGTTCTTAAAGCTTTCTGCTCAAATTGATATGAGAATAGGCCGTTTCGTCGTCGCCGTTTCGCCGTCGCCGTTTTGCTGTTGTTCATCTGCGAAATTAAAATTACAATTGAATTACTAAATTTACATTATAAGTTTTTGATTGAAAAGATAAGAAAAAAAAGTTCTACTTCGGCAGTAAATATAATACAAAACAACAAAGATTTCAATTCTCGATTGGACAACATAAATGAACTTCTTCTAGGGGTAACAATAAAAATAATTTGCTCTTGAAAAAATACTCTGGATGCTTATTTTGGCATTAAAAATTAAATTTTAAATTTCCGGTGGGAAAGTGAGTCGATGGCAAGACGGTGACGACCAACGACTGCTATGACTTCCTAGAACTTGATTGCCTAGGTTGTGCTGCTTGAAGACCGCACTGAACCGTCATAAGATCCTAAATTGTTTAGCTTGGTAACTTGAAATAAATCAATCAGGGTTATATTACTTCTGTTTTAAATTAGTTGACAATGCACCCATTACTTTGCCTCCAGAGACTTAAAAATTACCCCTTCGGTAACAACAAAGTCAAGAACGAAGAGAAATTTTACTTTACACCATAAGTAGCTAATACTTGTGAGATTTTTAGAGCATTTTTTGACTCCCCCCTTTTCTTTGGCGATACGTTGTGAGGTTTTAGGCTACCCCACCCCCTTCCCAATATCACGTGTATTTTTTTTGGAAAAATTTATTAAGTAGCGACGTTGAAGCAGAAGGCTTCGAGCAGCGGGATGACAAGCGGTGTCACAAGGTCCAGTGCTTTTTGAGCACAAATTTGTTTGCTCGGGATTTCAAGTGGTCGCAGTAAAATATACACGTGATTGTCACAACATCCCCCCCCCCCAAACGTGATTAATCTTGATTTTATTCCAACTCCCGCCCTCCCTGTTAGAGCCTCACGTGATTAAAGGATAACCCCTATCTATAAAACAACAATCCTAATCTATAAAATCCCCGCACGGTGCTCCTGCTGCTCCAGCGTGTCATTTTTTAGTAAAAAAAGAAACGCTCTAATTGGTCGATTTTTTTACCAACCCAAAAAGAGGTTAGGACTAATATTTGTCCAATATTAATCCAAACCGCGAAATTTGAAGTTTTAAGCAAAAATAAGGGAAATTTAAGCTTCGGATACAAAAAATTAAAACTTGGAAAGCATACACAGAGAAAAAGCAATTCTCGCAATAATTTTGAAGTAAATATTACATCAATTAGAATAAGTTTATATCGAATTTAGTAAAATTTACTTCAAATTTAGTAAAATTTACTTTAAAATTGGTGTGAGACTGATTAGAACTTCAATTATAGTAAAAATTACTTCAAAATACCAAAACTTTTCTCTGTGTGTATTTATTTAATTACTTTACTGCTCACAGAGTTTAGCAGCAACTTTCTGCGTCACGTTGAAAGTTGATTATAACAATATAACGTCAAAATTGTAATCCGGGGAGTCTGGGGGGTGTGGAACACCCTCCAGTACATGTCGCAGAATTTTCACTCTTGAGAATACTTGGAGAAGATACACAGAGATAAAAACATACTCGCAATAATTTTGAAGTAATTCAAGTAATTCAAATAATTGATGTAAACATCTATTAGAGTAAATTTTATATCAAATTTAGTAAACTATACTTCAAATTTAGTAAAATTTACTACAAATTTAGTAAAATTTACTTCAAAACACCAAAAAAATTTCTATGTAGGGAATTTATAATTTTTCAAATTTCGCCAGGAAAAAGCGGGAAATTTGAATTTTTAAGAAAAAGTGAGGAAAATGTAAACCTATGGCTAGAGAATATTGAAACTTGGAAAAGCATTTATTTAGGTGCCTTACTGCTCACAGAGTTTAGCAGCAACTTTTGCGTTACTTTGAAAGTTAACTGTCAAAATTATAGTAAAAAGTGTAAACTGGGTGGTATGGGGGTTCCCACTCTTCTAGAATACCTACAGAAGACAGAATAATTATATAAATTTCGTCAGAAAATGCTGTGAAATTTTTTGATTTTGAGCAAAAGTGAGGGAAATTGAAACATTCGCCTAAAGAAAATTAGAATTTGAGGAACTTATTTATTTTTATATTATTATAAAAAAATTAGTTTACCAGCAACTTTTTGCGGGAAAAACGGGGAAAACCCCCAGTAGCGGAAAATGAAATTAAATGTTTAAATATTATATTGCTAAAGAAGAGATCCACCGCCTAGCTGTCCGTCCGCGGACGGGCTTTCCAGCTAGTAATTTATAAAGCCACACACAATAAAATATCTTCACCATTCCTCTTATTACGCAAAAGATTTCGTTATAACGCGGTTTTATACAACAATATTCCAAAAACCGCCATAGTCTTTTTGTCATAAATTGCAATTGTTTATATTCTCAATTGCCATAATCCCAAAATTTGGCAACTGCAGTTATGGCAAATGGGTCAACGCCCTTCGAAAATGCAATTTTTAATCAATCAATCTGATTTGTTATTTATTTATTTCTGGGATTCACTTAATACGGCTTCCATATAACACGGTACCAATTAATGTGATTTGTATGAATTCTGAGATTCTTAACGAGGTTTTTACAAGTTGTATATTATGGTTTCCATACAACCATCATCGAGTTGTAGAAGGGTTTACTGTACAAACATCAGCGGATCCAGACAATTACCATAGGGTGGAGGGGACAGAATAAAAATTTTATTTTTATTTTATTAAGAACTGATTTTTTTTTGAGCTCTAAGGGGGGCGATTTTTTCTACTGCCCCCATCAAATTTGCTGATCATCGATTTCAAAAATATGATGTCGAACAGAACATTAGATTGTAAATCTAGTCTCCAATTAAATAATCGAATTTAATGCCCATCAGTGTAAAAGAAATCAGAACTGACTTATTAGTATTTCAATGTAGAAACAGTGGCGAAAGTAACTTAGGATAAACATTTTTATTTTTATTAAGAACAAATGTTTAACTTTTCGTAGCGAGTTTGTAGGATTAACAGATAAACAATTACAGAAGAGCCAACAAAAATCCAGTTTGGGGGGCGGGAAGCACTTATTTATTACCTGCTCAGATGCGTATTAACGAATTAAAAAGATTGGCTCATATCTGGTGACGTTTGTTATGGCAAGTGCTTTTTTAGACATAGACGAATCTAGTCGTTATATTCATTCAATTATCAATTAGTCAAAATTTTTGTTAATCCATTCATGAGCGTCATCGGTGGAGATTCTTGTTACTCTACGGAAAGATAAAAATATAAAACTATTCCGTATTAGTAATAAAGATTGGATTGGGGGGGGGGGATAAAAAGTTGATTTACAGTAAATACAGCATGCTATGTTGTTTTAAAACTTAAAAACTAATTATTAATCAATTTAATTAATATTACTTTTGCTGCTGGCGACGAATTAAAAGTATTAGCTGAACGTAGCAAGCCGCCCCTTGTCGTCGGCAGTAAAGTAAAATAATTATTTTTAGAAAACAATGAAATTTTATATTTGAAATTGAATGACAATTTTTTTATGTTTTCAGAAAAATTAAATTATCAATCGCACTTTTTATCGCGCTTATCGATTTTCATTCATTTGATTGTTTATTCGAGAGTGCACTTATACACTTTTTTTTCTCAAAATAATGTAGATATATTCAAAAATAAAGTGTTTTCAACCAAAAATTTTTAACCTTAATGATATTCAATAAAACTGAATTTTGATAATTTGTTCGCTCTTTTCGGTTTTTTGTGAAATAAAATTGTTTTTCAAAAATATGTTTCTTCAAACTTTTTGGAAAACGTTTCGTCTAATTATCCCAAGATATTTAAAAAACAAACTTTTTCTTCTTTTTCTTCTTCTTCGTAGTTTAGGACTATATCCTGTTATGTTCTTTTCTTAATAGTAATAAATTAAATGTTTCAAAGCAGATATAACTATGATAACGTATCTATAACAAATTTACTTCGAATATGACTCAATGCCTTTGTCTATAATCGCAGTTTAGTAAGCGAAGATATAAATAACAAAAGTATAGAAACTATTTTATTGAAAACTAAAGTAAATAATCTACAGAATTCCATAGTTCAAGTACTTCGATGATGTTGCACTCAGAGCTTCTGGCGAACAAAGCCAATAGAATTCAAAATTACTGAACTCACAATGTAAATTTTACATAAGAGATTGCGAAAAATACCCATTCTTGGTTTGGCAATACTCATGTTGTGCTTCAGGTTTCGTACTTGTGAATCTGCACTCCTACTACGCAGTCGTAAAATAAATAAACGAAACACTACTTTTTGCCTATGAATTAAAAATGTTTCACCATACCAAAACGTATTCATTTTATTGTATTTTTTGCTTACAGAGATATAGCTACTTCAAAATTTGAACCAACTTATGCTAGACAAGCCTTTCCTTGTTTTGATGAACCGGGTTTCAAGGCAACCTACACTGTTCACATTTTGAAACCCAAAGATGATGCCACCTACATAGCTTTATCCAATATGCCAGAAGTGGTATGTATATAATAATCATTGATTTTATATACTTATAGATGTATCACATAATTAACCTAACTATTGGATTATCTATAAGCATAAGAAATTAATATGTTTTTAAAGAAACTGATACTAAAGAGATATTGTAGGGTAGTGAAGAAGTCGAAAATGGAGTTTTGGTCACTTTTAACGAAAGTGTGAAAATGTCAACTTACTTAACGTGTTTTATTGTGTGCGATTTTAAATATGACAATAGAACAGTAGTTACCCAAAACGGTACCATTGATTTAAAAGTGTATGCAACACCAGCACAGCTTGAAAAAACAAAATTTGCAGGAGACATAGCCGAAAGAGTTCTCGAGTATTTTGTGGAATACTTCAATTATGAATATCCTTTACCGAAACTAGGTAAACATGTAAATTAAAAATCATCGTCATGTCACAATAAATTTTTTGCAGATTTAATAGCGATTCCTGATTTTGTTTCTGGAGCTATGGAACACTGGGGATTAGTGACCTTTAGGGAAACCGCACTTTTGTACGACAAAAACATAAGTTCTACCATTAATATGCAACGAGTTGCTACTGTGGTTTCTCATGAGTTAGCTCACAGTTGGTTCGGAAATCTAGGTTAGTTCATCACACATATTTTCTAGTCTGCATGTCTAACCTTTTTTTTAGTAACCATGAGTTGGTGGAACGATTTATGGTTAAACGAAGGTTTCGCAAGTTACATTCAATACAAAGGTGTTGATTACGCTCATACAGATTGGCAAATGGTATATATTTAAAGTTTTAATTCAACCTGCCTTTTGGTTAATTGGGTTCTATTTTGTTTCTAGATGGACCAGTTTTTAATTGAAACCTTACATCCAGTTCTATCCATAGATGCTTTGTCATCATCTCATCCCATCATTAAAACTGTCACGACTCCAGATGAAATAACAGAAATTTTTGACACTATCACCTACAACAAGGTATAGAAAATCACTACTAAGTGAAAACTATATTCAAATAAAAATTTATTTTAATAACAGGGCGCGTCGATATTAAGAATGCTTGAACAAGCAGTTACAGAAGAAACATTTAAAACAGCCGTTCGACAATACTTAAAGGAACATGCGTTTGATAACGCCATTACACAAGACTTATTGGATCAACTACAACCATTAGTAAGCAGCAGAATAAATGTAACAGAATTTGTCGATACATGGACAAAACAAGCTGGATATCCAATCCTTACAGTTACGAAAGATAAAAAGAAAAAAAAGTATACACTTACGCAAAAGAGATTTTTGAAAAATTCAGAAGAAGAAGTAAATGAAGATTTATCTAACAAGTAAATGTTCAGCCGACGTTCAAACCGAAATTGCATTTTCATCTATTTTCTTTTAGTTATTCGTGGATGATACCAGTAACTTACATTACATCCGAGTCAAGTAAGCCAGTTTTAATGTGGTTTAATAAAGGTGACAAGAGTTGTAAGTGAAAAGATCCCAAGGTTGTTTTTTATTGTCGTTCCATTTATGATTCATTTCAGTGAAAATTGAAATATCTAAAAGAGCTAATTGGATTAAGTTCAATCCTGGACAAGTTGGTTATTACCGCGTAAACTACCCCGTTAACGAATGGCTAAATTTAACAAGTAATTTTAAGGAGTTTAACGTTTCCGACCAAACTCATTTACTGGAAGAATCGTTTAGTATAGCAGAAAGTGGCCAATTATCTTACAAAATTCCCCTAGATATGACTAAACATTTAGAAGAAGAATTCGAGTACATTCCTTGGAGTGTAGCAAGCAGCAAATTGACTCAACTTAATAAGTATCTGAACTCTTCGCATTATTTCAATTACTTGGTTAGTAACTGAATAACTCAAATAATTCCAAATTAAAAAAAAATTTTAGGATTACATCATAAAAATTGCAACACCAATATACAACAATGTTACCTGGGATGAAAGCAAGGAAGAAGATCATTTAACCAAGTAAATCGCATCTCGAAATTTTAAATTTGTATTATATTATTTTACGTTTTATTTATTTTAGACGCAAACGTATTACCATTTTAGGGCTTTTGTGTTCTATTGAACATGAACATTGCTTGAACGAAGCTTCTGAACGTCTTGATGAGTGGATGGTAGATAGCAAAACTGCTAAAGTTACCCAAGATTTACGTTCAATTGTTTATAAATACGGTAATAATAATTCTGCATTTGTTTTTGAGAATAAGTTTGTTTCTAACAGTACTCTAACAAGAAAGTTACCTACATTAATAAGGAAACGCTGATTTAAATAAAACCTAACTTAATCCTAATATAACCCTAACTTAACTTAACTTAACGTAAATTAAATTAGGTCAACTTTTTTAAATTTTAACTTAAATTAACTTAACAAACCTAAACTTAATGATTTTTACTAATTAATCAATATCATTTCTTTAGGAATGGTTTACGCAAACAGGAAAAAGTGGGAAAAAATGTTAGAGACATTTAAGCACGAAGTCGATGCAAACGAAAAAATTAATATGATGAGAGGTTTAGCAGCAGTTAAAAATCGAGAATTACTAACACAGTAAATACCTAGCAAATATTTGCATAAATTCAAATTTATATTTTACTTTCTTTTGCAGTTTAATAGAATTAGGAAAAACAGAAGAGGTAATCCGTGGACAAGATTACTTCAGCATGTTGCAGTACGTTTCGGAAAATTCCGTTGGCACGTCCATTGTGTGGGATTACGTGAGGTAGGACCAAATAAGCAAGGATTTGTTAAATTAGTAAAAAAAATTAATTTTAGGGAAAATTGGGACGATTTGGTGGAGCGATTTACATTGAATGATAGAAATCTTGGAAAATTAATACCAGCAATTACCTCCAGTTTCACCACGACGATAAGACTGAAAGAGGTAAATTTTGACAAGATAAACTCTTTGCAAATTTAAAATATTTGCGTTTCAGATGCAAGACTTTTTCGAAAAATATCCAGATGCTGGAGCAGGAAAAGCAGCCAGAGCTCAAGCTCTAGAAACGGTACAAGCAAATATTAACTGGATTATCAAAAATAAAGCAGATGTAGAACAATGGATTGATAGTCAAACAAGTTTATAATTTTAATAGTGTAAAGTAAATTGTATTTTTATTAATAAAATGTTAAAAATATGGCTTCTATTGTTTATTGTTTAGTCCTAAAAGTATGCCATAATAGTTAACAGATTTATTGGAAAAAAACTGCAAAACCAAACTTATCGTTTCAAGATTAAAGATTCACAACATTTGAATTTGGCGCCCCTTTGAATTGCCGCCCGAGGTTGGTACTCCGGTTTACCCCCCTCTTAGATCCGGGGCTGACTCAATGATTCGCCCTTCCAAATAGGGTGAAAGACCTCCTCCACAACTTCGTACAGCCGGGAATCTGCAGTTAGTAGGCATTACTTAAGAACTTCACGAAGCAACCGTTTAAGCTTTCGCTCCACCTGTTTGGCCTTTCTGGACTTTTTTCTTCATTTTCTCAGGTGTTGCATTTTGCACTTGTGATGTGCGCTTACTCCAATTAAACATATAGTGCATCGTCCTTTCCTCCTTGGTGCTGATGTTAGTAAGATGGTCGTCGTCATCGCACCGCTTTGGAGCGATCCTCATCACTTCTGCAACTCAATGTGTCGTAAGTGAAGACCTGAGTGCTTTGAATTCGGCATCAACTGGCCAGGCCCACTTTCAGCCTTAATTCTTTCTAGAGATTTTTCATCGAGTCCCCGTCGCATCTGATGATCGCCGTTTTATTGCCTACATACGCCTCAGTGGCGTAACAAGCAGGCGAGGGACCCGTGTGTGCAGAGTTGTTAACGGGGGCCCTGCTTTTTTTAAAAGTCAAAAAAAAATTTGTATACAGGACTCGAAATTCCGACGAAATCCATGAAATTCCAGTGATTTCCAAGGAATTCCTTCCAAATAAGAGCGGATATAGAGACGAGTAACTACCTCCCCCCCAGGGGTGGGCAAAATACATGAAAATATGTATTTGAACTACAAAATACATTTGTTTTTGGTATTTGAAATACAAAATACAAATACATTTTGTTCGGAGTATTTAAAATACAAAATACAAAATACAGTATTTCAAACACAAAATATAGCATTTAAAATACAAAATACAAAATACATAATTTCAAATACTACCTGGTTGGGAACAAAACAAATAACAATACAATACAACGGCAGGGCCGTATTCAGTAACATTGTAGAATGAAAAGAATCGCAAACAAAAATTTTTTACGTTACTGTTACTGAATACAGCCCTGTCTATTTGATATTATCAATTTTAAAGTATTTTGTATTTTGTACAGTATTTTGTAATTTGTATTTGAAATACAAAATACAAAATACATTTGTTTTGAGTATTTGAAATACAAAATACAAATATATTGAAAATATGTGTTGAAATACAAAATACAAAATGTATTTCAAATACATATTTCAAATACAAGTATTTCAAATACTGCCCAGCCCTGCTCCCCCCCCCCTATTTAATTTTATAAAATATTTAAAAAATATATAGATGAGTTTTTCTATTTTTCAATTTTCTGAGATTGTCTAAATTTCCAGAAACATCCTAGCATTTTCTGTGATTCCCCACTTCACAAGATTTTTTGGATATTTTTCTAGGATTTTCCAGAATTTTCTATTTCCTATTTCCTAATTGTAAAATTAGTGATATTTTTATGATTTTTCTAAAATTTTCTGGGATTTCTTAAAATTTGCCGTTCTTTGTTTACTAATAAGTGGAAAAATTATGGTGAAATTGTTATGGAAAACTAAAGGAAAATTTGAGAAAATCTAGAATATTATAGGCTATCCCTTTTTTGCTTTTTCCATTTTCTGAGGTTTTATTGGCTTTAGAGTTTTCTGCATTTCTCTCGATTTCCTATTTACCAAAATTTTCTAGGGTTTCCTAAGATTTTCTTGAAATTTCTATGGATTTCTTGAGATTTTCTATATTTCTACAAATTTTTTGTAAGAATCTGTTTCTTGAGATGTCTTGGAATTTCTTAGAATTTCTTCAGATTTCCATTCACTAGTACACACAATTTTTCCGGCGATTTCCCCTTAGTTTTGTACTAACTGGAAAACCGAAGGGAAAATCGTGATATACAAAAGTGAAAAGAAATCCAAGCAAATTTTAGAGATATTCTATGAAATCTTAGTAAAACTTAATAATGCTATTTTCTTCCCATAGAAATTTTGGAAAATTTAGGAAATCTTTAGAATACCAAAGCCAAAGATTAATTCTTTTATTTTCTTTTTTAATTTTTTGAGATTTCCTTGGATATTGGCTTTCCTACCATTTAAATTTGACAGTTGGTACCAACCAATGGTTGGTTATTTTTACTTTGTTATATTCAAAAGTGTGTGGAAAAGTACTATTTTTCCGCAAACTTTTAAAAGTGTGAGGAAAAGTAGTACTTTTCCGCACACTTTTGAATATCACAAAGTAAGACTTTTTGAAACATGATTAATAAAATAAATTTTCCTAAAAATAGTTTTCGTTTTTTTTTATTAATTTAATTAATAATTAATTTTTTGACCTAAATTATAATTTATTAAATAAATCAGGATTTTAAAATCGCTCAAGACTTTTAAATATTTAAATAACAAATAATAATTGTATGTTATTTAATATATTGATTAGTTACAGAGGGGGCCCAGGCCTCCTACGCAGGAGGTTTGCAGGGTTCCCACTTTGAAAAATCTGGAAAAGTCATGGAAAATTTAAGATTAAGGGAAATTAAGAGAATTTCACATTTTTAGTACCAAGTCAATTAAATTAAATTTTCAGTTGAGGTAAACAATTTAATTTAAAAGTTTTTTTAAATTATAAAATAAATTGGGTTTTAAATTTTAATATTAAATTTATTTGATTTAAATATTATTTTTTTTAATTAAAAATTAGTAATTCCTTGTAAAAAGGATCTAAGCCTTGGATCGAAAAGTAAAGTAAAAAATTTGATTTTGACAAAACAAACAAAAAACTGGGAGGTTTTAACTTTAATTTGTTTTTTCAACAAATGTAATTGCTGGTGCACTGAAGAGTATTCCATACCCCCAGACCCCCCGGTTTGAAAGCCCAAAAGTGTGTGTATTAGTTTTGTGATTTATTTTTGTAATAAAACTATTTCACTGTCAGAACAAATACAATTATTCATACCCCCAGTTTTATAAACAAAAAGTCTTGGTGCATATTCACACATCATGTGCCGTAAAACTTCGCACCGGGGGGTCTGGGGGATATAGTAAAAAATAGTATAAATATACAGAATATAGTAAAATTCCTGGTACGGAAGTCACAAGTTTCATAGCATGGCAATCATTTGAACATAATTGCTGGTGACCTGGGGGTATTCTATACCTCCCCAGACTTCAAATAGCATCTAGTTGTGCACCTCCTATTTTTGAGATTTTTATTAAGATTAAACAGGTAACAGTACAACTAGGGGCTCTTTTAGCAGGGGGCCCGCGGCATCGCACCCACTGCACCCCGGTAGTTCCGCCCCTGATACGCTTGCCTAAGGGACCGAGGAGTAAGATGGCCACAGGCCATGAGGCTCCCTCATCTTCGCATTCCCGTGACTCTTCTGAATCATCTAACTCACTCAACTCACCAGTCTCAATAAATACGTTTCTTTCTCTCGTGCACTTCATCCTTGGGATATCCCCTGGGGGCTTGACCGGTGTCTCTGCTTTTTTTCTTCTTTGTATTTCGAAGTGGCACAGCAGTATTTCAGTTGGGCCAAACTGAATTATTAATTTAACTTTGCAAATAATATTCAATTCAAGGATATTTTTCAAAAATCGCTTTAAATCTTTTGTAGTTGAATGGAATTCGGAAAAACAGAAAAGATGTGATACGTGGTCAAGATCAAATTAACAAAATTATTTAAATTTGTAGGAAATTTGGCCAAATGTCATTCAAGGAATGACGTCACAGTTGCTATGTTACTGGCAATGACGTAAGCTCTACAGACTTTTCTTTTTCTTCAGATGAAGACTTTTTTGAAAAATAACCAGAAACCCCAACGAGCGAGCAGATATTCACTGAATCAATAAAACTAAACAAACAGAAAATTTTGCAAAATAATAATTATTAGTTCCAGGTCTACAAAAATTTTGACTAATAAAATTTGGAAAACAAATTAATCTGTCGTTTGAAAATTGATTTAAAATTATCCTAATTGCATTGCGTTTAATCAATAATAGAACGCTGAATGTGAAAATCAATACCGTAGTTTTCCTTTACATTTTCACACCAGATGACGCTATGATTTTCTTTTTGCTGGTTATAACCACTCTTCCCTATTCAACCCCGCCCGCAAAAACAGTGCTACCCCTAAATGCGATATTGTATTTCGCTATATTTTTCTAGTTTGTTATTGAGTGACAGTTTTTATTCGTAACAGTTTTATTGTGATTAACATTTAAAAGTGTAAAAGACAATTGTTAGTGTTAATGAATGGGTTTCCATTCAAAAAGTCTGACAGTTTAAGTAAGTGTACTATTATAGCAAATTTCGTTTACTATAAGTGATTGCAATCACCACGTCAGAAATCCAATAGTACTATAATATACTTAAGTAGTAACAAAATAAAATTATGATTCGAAAATAGCAATAATTACTATAATCGCACATCCGATTTATTATTTAAATATATTATTTTATTAGTTAATTCGCCTTAGTTTCCATTGGGTCATCTTCATTATATATACTGAGACTTGCTTGCTTTGAAGCGTCAATCTCTAATTTTGTTGGCCTTCAATTAGGTAATTAAAATCAGGAAACTACGTGGTTTCATGGGGAAGTGATTTTATTACGGGGTTGGATATATCGGCAAATATAGCAGTAGTACATTCATGTAATCCCAAATAACTAACTATTATTATTTTCTTTTAGGTTCAAATCAACATGTTGCTTTTTAAGGACGATGGATAATTAATGTAAGTATTTCTACAAAATCTGTTTTTTTTGCTAAATTTCCAGCAAAACTTAAAATTCCTCTGGTTATGATTTTGAAAACTGCTGGTCCAGATGTTAAATAAAAGCTTCTCCGACTTCTTTATGCGAAATTGACGTCATTAACTCATTATAATGTAATAGAAGTACCATAATTCGACAAGCAGGAAAATATCACCACAGATGATATCTGAAATTGGATTAATTATGTGAACTCGGTCACTTTGTCATTATCACTCTAATGGTAAAAGGATTGTGTGGTGCGGTGCGGATCAGATCTCAAACCTCGAGTGTGAATCCTAGAAATAGGAAATGGACAGAGGCAAAAAGAAATCTACTGGGCAAAACGCTTTCAACTACCCTCAAATCTATTGAGCTCGAAAAGAAAGATTCTGTTGCGTATCGTTATCAATAATCTCCAGAACGAAGTGATAATTGCGGTTTCGATAAGAGAGATTAGGAGCAAATCTACAGCGTAGGCTTTAATAGGATTTATAAAATGGCAGAAACAGTCAACGAAACGAGCTGCATAACAAGAAAATTGTATGCCAAATAATTCCTCGTGGAAAAGAAAGTACAAAAGTTTGGTCACATGGTCGAGAACCACACGGAAATTCTTTTAAGATAAGAAAATCGACATTTAAGCAGGGGACTAGGGTAATTTTGAATTGGAGTATTTTATCTAGAACTGCCTGGAGATGATGGATAAATATATTTGCTCTCCATAGTCGATCCAGACTGTATAAAAAATATAACGAGGTGACGTGGAAATGAGGGATCAAGTATGATGTTATAAAAAACTGGAACTAACCCCCACCTCACCAAGCCAGAATGAAATATATAAGATTATTTGGTATATAAAATTAAATAAAAAATCATAAAAATTCTTATCATGCCAAAATTTTATTAAGATTATACGCATGCATTGCGTGCTAAATGCAAACTATCAAATCAGTTTAAAGAAAAATTTCTTATATTATATATTTCTTGTATCTAAGTAGGTTTTTATTGTTAATATTTAAATTTAATTACCAGTAGAAAAATTTAGTTACCGGGCATATTAACTGCCAACGGAAAGTTTACATTATTTGCTTCTTATAAATTGATTCACTTTTTGTGAAAACAATTGTTTACTTTACTGCCGGCGACGAGCGGCGCCATCTCTTTGTTTGATAGTTAAGTTGAGTGTATGTACTCAATGCCCATTAAAAATGTAGTTTACTGCATTTGAATAATTCCTAGGTACTGTACCTGTAACAGGCTTATCACAAGCTTGTGACAGGTCTCATACGGGCAATAAAGCCCACCTAAGAGATGACTGCCTCCGATGAATGTCTCCGTGCTTCAGAATACACGTAATACAGGCAGTTCCTGTGGGTTGATGATTGCCATCATTTACTATTAAAAACAGTGTTACAGGCATTTCCCAATCCAGTTTCAGCAGACGTGTGAGATCTAAATGTTGAAACCTTCCTCTATATTATTAAGAAAGGTTGGAAATTTAATGTTATACAATCCTGTCCAGCAATGGATAAGGGTGGCTAAGCAGAGAGAGAAAGAAAGATTGTTGAAGAATTGAAGTTTTGATTCACTCGGAGTCGAACCGGGTACTCGACATTAGCAGTTCTATAGGCAGTTTCGCACTTAAGTAAATGCGATTCCTCTTTTATAAAATTTTTTATATTTTAACTTAAATTATAGAAAATAATAAATACAAAGCATTTTATTTTGCAGAAATAAAGCATGGCTGATAATTGTCGTTGTCCTATTCTTATAGGTAAGTTAAAAAAATTTTTTAAATGTTTGCCCTTCACGTGGTAGTATGTAGAGTTCGTAAGTACTCCACTTACTACAATAATTAGCTTAGACTAATGTGAAACATAATAATAATTATTGGGATAAGTCAACATTTTTCTTAAAAGAAATCAAGCGGAGGTTACCTCTACTACTGTTTGGTGTTAAAACCTTGGATATGTTTTGGTGAAAGAAGTATCGTATGATTTGATAAATCATAATATATGATCGAAACCTTTTAGTTTTAGTAATTATTCGCATTTGATTGTGTATTGCACTGTTAAAGACTGATGATCTTTAAAAGTCCATACTTACTTTCATTATGCAATAAATGCACAGCTTATCGAACCTCAGCTTCCAAGTCTTTGAAATTTTAAATGAATGTCACGTTTTACTTTAAAATTAATTAAACAATTGAATTACAAATTTTTAATAATTTGAATCTTTCATTTTTGGCAATTGCGCTTTATATTTAACTATCCGTTTATCCGAAGCAAAAAACACGTTTAACATTTATAAAATGGTGATTATGCAAACCTGTCTTTCTGTTTTTTTTATTCGACCTAGATGGTCCACTTTAAATTGACTGCAAATCTTCTACTCTCCTCTTTCGCGTTAAATGGAACCGCTACCAGCTAATCGCAGCTTAATTTCCTTCCACTTCTTCTAAATGTTTTGTCCAAAAATCACACCTCGTTCTCGTTCTAAATTGAATTTGTTATTTTCGTTTCTAAATATTTGCTTTTATTTTCACTTTGTGGTTTCCTCACTTTTTCTGAGAACCACACGCAGCGACCTTCCTCTCTGGGGTTCTGTCGTCCAGAAACGTTACGCGATTATTCCATTGGTTTTTTCCATAAGATTAGATCTGCCCACAACGTGTAAATTTGTTTTAAAGTCCCTAAGCCCTTCGTAGTCGCCAAAACTCAAAAATTAAAGATCCAAAAAACAGAAGTTTTGAACCTCCCGGCCCCAATCATTAAATTAAAAAACGGGATCTTTGTCTTTAAATTAAATTCGGTCAAAATTAACAAAATTCAATTTAAAATAAATTTATAATATTCACTGTTGCACTCCTAGAAGGCAACTGTGGTCGACTTATATCTTTAATATTTTTTTATGTAGACATTTTGACATTTTGTCTCAAGGAAACTAGTTCGGTTGATTACGAGATTAGGAATTTTACGAATTTTACGAAATTAGGAAAATTGATAATTTGCTCAATTTTAGACTACAGAAAATTAACAATTTTAAAAAATAATAAATTAAATTAAAACCAAAAGTTGCAAATTATAAAAAGGACTTGGAGAAAGGATTTGTTTCATTTCTTATATTTTTGTTTCATTTCTTATATTTTTGTTTCTTCTTCATTTTTCATTTCTTATGTTTGCCTAACAAAAAATTAATAAAATTAAAACCCCCTGCCCGAATTTTACATTAAATTAAATTTTTTATTTTAAACTTTAACTTTTAATTATCACTTCTTTTTCTTAGAATGATTTTAATTATATTTTGCTTAAATTTACATGTATTTAAACTTCAACACTTTTGTAAAAGAATTAATTTAAATTAAACTCTTAAATTTTAATTACACTAATGGTGACATTTAACAACGCGCGCGTTTCAAAATCTACCATTTTTACAACGAAAATTGTAGCTTCAGTTACTGTTATTGTAATTATGCAAAATTTAAATCTATATCTTGATTGAGGATTCTTAAAAATATTTATTTATGTTTTTGATAACTAGAGGAGTTTTTATCTTTTCTTATATCAGGTTGATCTTACAATTAGCCTGATGATGATGTAAATAGTTGTTTTTTGTTGAATTAAGTATATTTAATTTTTATTATTATATTTAAATCCATCCTGTATTTTGACTAGATAGATCTGATAAAAAATATGAAGAAATCAAAACAGCGCTCACCTTCAATCTTTAATTGCTTCCAAATTTAGTCAGTACTGCTGATCTTTTTATAAATAATATAGATAGAACAAATTGATATAATTAAATTGATGTATATTTGCGATTGAAATATATTTTCCCGTCACTTGGTACGTCAGTAGGCATTCGTTTAAGTTAAATTAAAGTTAAATCGAATTACTATTTTGGACTAATTAAATAAAAATAATTGATTGCATTTTGCGAGGCTACTATAGTCTCTTGAACGTATATCATCCTTTTTATAAAACATGACATAGAATATGCATTTTTACAAACCTAAACAATACTAGTATTATTATAATCTAATGTTTAAACAATCGGAAATATTTAAAATTAAATTTATTATAATCATACTGTGTAATTTAATACTATTTAACTTTAATTAAAGCTAAATAAATGAATTCATGGTATACTACGTAGGTACTTGATAGCAATTTCAATTCAATTCAAATGTTATTTATCTCAGGTTTTAATTACTACAACTAATCGATGTTTAAATAAAATTTAAAACTATCTTATTGCAAACATTTGCTATTTAGCTGAGTGAACAAAGCTCCTGCCCGAGGCTTATCTCTACGTAACGATTATTTATAAACGAAAGGATTTTAAATAATTTTTAGATTTATTGTTCCTTTTTATAATAAATCCCATCAAATCTTTCTAAATCTTCAACTTTAAAGAGAATCATTCAATAACAGCAATAACAAAACCGATTCAAAAAGTAAAAAATTATTGATATTTAGTTCTTAGTGAATTGTTATCAAGATAGCAAAACGTAACGTAGCGTAACTTAGCGTAGTGTAATTATTAAATATTTGTTTTTTTAAATATTTACAACGAAATTGAAAATTATACTAGATTTATAGTCATGGTGCTCTTAGGTTTTTTGACCTTCTCCAACTTGACTGAGATACTCAAAAGTCTGCTAATTCCTTAAAGCACAGGTAATTTACCATATTTCTGTTAATCATCGTTGAACAGACTTTTTTGCAGATCAGTACATTATTTAAATTCGATTTAAATTAAATAACCAGAGCTTAGGTGGTTTTAGTAATTTAGCGAGAAATCCGATACCACTTAATTATTACAGCTGGCTTCCGCTGGGCCAAACGTAGTTTTAGTGCATAATATACTTTTAGTTAACAGGTAGTTTCGTGTAGAATGTAGATAATAATGCGGGTTCAATCGTCACGAGTTTGATTCTTGCTTATACTCCCAAATATATTTTTTTTAATAAAATAATTTTAAGACAAATGCGATTTTAGACTGTTTTTGCAGTTAAAGTGTGTTTACATTAATTTCTGATAAACAATCTAACAGCTTTGCGTGTGTGTCTGGTAGTAATTTAAATTCATCAGGCTACAGTCCCCCTGAATATTCCTCCCTAATTTATTACATATTTTTTTAAGTAAAAATAAGTTACCAGCTAAAATTTAAATATTCTATTTATATCAATTTTATTAGTTACACCCTTACTAAAACAATAATATTACTAGATACGAATTATATAAAGGAAGCCGCTCACGTAGCTAATTTTCTTGCTTTATAATTAACCTCTTTTCTGGTAGGTAGATTAAATTTTTCTCTTTTCATTACAACCTAAAGTTAACTCATTAAGTTACTACGGTCTCTCTTCCCTCTCGTTAATTAGCCTGATAGTTAACGATAGACTTTTTGCCAGACGACCAAAATTTTTTGGCAACGCCGTTGTAATGAGTAATGCAATGACACCGCATGACTAAAAATGTAAAAATAATGAGAGAGTTACTCTAAAGATTATAAGGTTTAGTAAACCTTTGAGCAAAATTTTATGAAATGAAATGTATTCACGTTCGAAACTTCTTTCTTCCGCGTTCCTAAACAGTAGGATATAAATAGTTTGCATTATTCCAATTCAAATTTTAGATTTTTCTTCTATTCCGTTCGGCTCGACCGGCCACAGAAAAAACGACTAAGACTATTTCTAAAAACAAATCTGAAGTTATATTTGAGTGAACTTTCCGTTTTACCTTTGCATTTTAAGTTATTAACGTGATTTGTTTACTATCAGAAATAAGTATCCAATGAGGTTGAAGCTTGGCATTAAAGAAATTAAAATATCTCCCGCTTAGAGCACACGTTCATAGAATTATTTTAAGATCCGGCTATTTTGAGTTCGAAATGAATAATCAACGACAAACTTTGTTGTACTTAATTACATTGCCAGCCTAAACATTGCCCGAAACGTAGGATGAAAATTGAACTTTTTCCAATTGTAGAGCCGTGTGCACAAGCCGAACTCTTTCCCTCGCTTAGTAAAAGTGTTAGCGGCTAAAGCTTAACAATAAGAAAATTGTGTTAATTAATAATTGGTGAATTAAAACAACAAGGGTTGATAAAATTTAATGGTTAAAAGTCCTTCCGGAAAACCGGTGTTCTGCAAATTTAAACAGTGACGCGTTTGTTTTGGCGCAATGATCCGGCGTCACCAGCGGCCATTTTGGTTTTGGTCACAATTATTAACCGTATTTTTTAGATAGTACATTCGAAAAGTTGGTGTCCCGAATCCTTACAATTGCAGCATTATCCAGTAGTCTATCCATTTGTTAATAGGAAATATTGATTTTGTCATTAAAAAGATTATCTTTCAATTGCACATGTTCTTTAATTAACGTCAAGAAGTTTGTCCATGGCATAAATACACATCAAGCCTGGTATTGGATCGTTTTAATTAATTAATGTTTTTAGATCGGAGTCTATCGTGAATGCACTATTCAATTTGTCATGACCTGTTAATATAAACAATCCCCGAAGCAGGATAAAAGCATCCCTTTGTATCGTCTATTATTGGCTTCGCGTAGCAGAACCAAAACGTGATTTTGTGATATGGCGTACCATATGGTAAACAGCCAGCTTTAATTGGTGAAGTTTAGGCTTCTGAAATGTTTATGATAGAAGGAAACCACACTGATAGTATTCGTTCATCTTTGTTGCATATGATGTGCGGTTAGTAGATTTTATAACACAGCAACGTCATATCCTGTTAGCAGCAGGACGAACCGTTTGATAGATAAGTTAATATACGGGCAAATTAAGATTATTAAATTGCCCTCGCTGGTAAATTTTCCAAAGTGTAGTGGACTCAAAGTTTTTTCAAACGGACTGAAATGAAAATTAGCTGATGTGAAATTGTGTGCGAAATATTGTTTTCAGAAACAATGACTGTAATTTCCTATCGTTAGAGATATGATGCTGGCTTTACTATTGTGCTGCATGATGAAAATTGTGGAGTTTTCCACGGGGACGCCCGTTCTAGATCAACGTTTACACAGGAGATACAAAAAACGCGCACTATACAGGCGAGGTAAGAATACTAAAATGTAAACTCACATTTTTAAAACTGTTTGGGGATATTATTTGTCAACAAAGTTTTAGCTACAGATTTCATGATGTTTGCTCAAGCATAGAGAAAACAAACTTAGGAGGGGTTGCAATATTCCTGATGATTAATACACTCTATAGAGTGCAATGTATCGGAACAACGAGGATCAATACAGTATATACCAAAATTATGATTGCATTTTGGGGGAAATTTTCCTGTTTCAGCCAAAAGCTAAAAATACAATTAAATTGAAAACTGCAAACTTTAATGTTGATTTAATTGGCAGTAATTGTGAATAAACACAAACAATTATTTCAATTTAGGAGAGCGTAAAGTGGCTTAGCTCGCACGTAGTCTGCATCATCAGATTGCACAAAAATTTTATTTTCTTATGCTAATAAAAATTATATGACTTAAAGTTCATAGTGAATTTTTATCGCCATCTACACCAACTTACATACATAATTTGTTGTACTATAAACTGTTTTCATTAGCTCTTACATTGTATTATAATTTATGTATATGCTTAAGCGCAAGAAACGTAACAATGCGGAATAATAATTTCTGAGAGCTTAAATTATAAGCAGATGCTGAAACAGATATTTGCAAAAAATGCAAAGCCCTTGATTTATGCACTTCGCTACGGATCTTATTCTTCATTTCCAGCTTTAATTTGCCCTCTCACAAAATTAGAATCATCACTCATATGTTTTGTTTCTAAAATTAACCCACCTGAAACCCGCCGTGACTGTTCCATGTCGCTTTTAGAACTTTAAGACCAAATGTGAATTTATAGGGGATTCTCTATTATCTAAAGTAAGGTTTCCTTAGAATAGCAAAAATTGTACACATTCCATTTTTTATTTATTTAAATATTTTATCAAGTTTATTTCATTGAATTAATTAATTAATAACCGGTTATGGGCCCATGTCGGTCATACATTAGTAATTCAAGAAAAGAATTTGTGGACTTTAAAAAAAATTAATTTTATGTCTCTGGAAAAACGTGAGTATTTCCAGAGTATTCGCGAATAACAAACAAGAATGTGTGCACTGGGGGGTATTCCATACCCCCCAGACCCCCCGGTTTACATCCGTTGCTTTGTGTTTTTACAATTTAAATTCAAAAGACAAGAAGAAAAGACAATCTAATCACAGCTTTGGAAATCAAAAAAACTGCTTCCGTTGCTGAGGGTTAAGTAATTTTGTTTTTGCACACTCGGAAATATAAAAAATCATTTTTTGGTGAAAAAAACAATCACTCTGATTGGTCGATTTTTTATCAACCGAAAAGTATATTAAAATAAAACTAGAACTAAAACTATTAGTCCAATATTAATCCAAACCGGGAAATTTGAATTTTTAAGCAAAATATGAGGGAAATTCAAATTTCGGCTAGAATAAAATTGGAAAGCATATTTATTTAATTACCTTACTGCTCACGGAGTTTAGCAGCAATTTTCTGTGTTGCTTTGAAAGTTATTTATAAAAATATAAAGCCGAAATTGTAAACCGGAGGGTCTGGGGAGTGCTGGGAATTTTTTTATTAGGATTTAATAAATAATTATTAAATTACTGATAACTAACACATTTTATCTCTTTTACATGTAACTAATACCTTTGATTATGTATATTCAGATAAGCAAAGCTTATGCAAGTTTTGGAAACCAATTGTGTAATTAAGAAAATTGGAAGAGATGGCGCTGCCATCGTCAAGTTGGCGATATAATTTTTAAGGCGCTACTATTCCTGTTCTGTAAAATATTGTTGGTGAAAGCGGTCAAGTTCAAGAAAAGATAGACGTATATAATGATAATTGATGACGTGTTGTACAATTATACTGACGTGTACTAGCAGAACTTTCTTGTGGATAGAGATTTGTTCCTTATCTCACCTAAGTTTATAAACAAAATATCAGTTTCATGATTAGATATTTTTTGTATAAACTCGACTCATTATTTACTATATACATATTCTTAGGGACCGGAATTCTAAGCTTTATGCTTATTGCGGCAGTTACAAGCATTCAAAAAATTTTAAGAAATGATGAGCGCGATTCAAAAAAAAAAACAAATCGTTTGACACCTACTTTTTTATGCTTTTTTCAAGTTTTTGCGCATTTTATCAATTTTTATGCTTTTTCTTGCTTTTTTCAGTGAATTTTTATTCCATATTTAAAATTTTTTTAAAAATTACAAAAATCGATTTTATAGCAAAATGTTTCAAACATTTTTTGTTGAAAATGTCATTCTCTTTATTTTTGTTTCTATACATTTTTCTATTTTGTCGCACCGTTTCTGAGTAACAACGACTTTAAAAACACTATGTAAAAAATTTAATAATATTTACATTGCCCTTATGGAAGTTTTATCTAAATTTTTACAGAGTGCTTTTAAAGTCACTATTACTCAGAAACGGTGCGACAAAATAGAAAAATGTATAGAAACAAAAATAAAGAGAATGCAATTTGCAACAAAAAATGTTTGAAAAATTTTGCTATAAAATCGATTTTTGTATGAGAAAAAAGATCATGGAAATGACCGTTTAACATTGTTAATATAGAAGTGTATTGATAATTTATGGAGCCACCGTATCTAATTTTTTGTATTTTCTTTTTAAAAATAAATGTTACTTTTGTTTGTTTTCAAGCGTTTTTAAAAAAAATTTTTATGCTTTTTTTGCAGAAGTTTTTAGAGGCAAATTTCGTGCTTTTTAAAGCGCTTTTTTCCGGATTTTTTGTGCTTATTTATCCGGAGCCTACATATTATAAAATAATGTACACACACTTTTAGAACTGAAATGTTTTAAAGTTATCACAAATAAAATACACTGTAAATATAAAATATCGCAAACGTTCTCATCATATTATGGCATAATCAGGCGATGAACTAGAAAAAATTTAAAGAGAATCTGTTTAAATGCTGTTCGGGGTGGTGGCAGCATCAGGTATTTTTGAAAATAGAAGAGGGTTTTTCGGAAAGTGATTTATTAAGGGAACGGAGTTAATTATTTTTCGAAAATTCTACATTTTTACTTTTTGTCTACAAAATAATGTATCATTATTTTGATATTAGACAAAAAACACACCCCCCCCTTCCCATAATATTCCTACCAGTGGCTTCTAAAATCTAATTAGCATCAGGCCCCAAAAATTCACTATCCGCCACTGTTAACAACCCCTTTTTTAACTATGCCATGTTAAAGTTATTGCTTAATAGTTCTTGTTGAGAGTCGACTAATTTCACCAAAAAGTATATAAAATCTTTAACTGCAAGAAAAATTAGAACTATTATTAAAAGATCACAGTGCCGCATTTAGACTTGATTCAAGTCCTTCAAATATTATAAAACCAACAGAAATCGTGTTTAGTTCAGAAGTTCTTGTTATTATTACAGAGTGTCCCCGTCACCCCGTGACCGTGGAGAACCTTCGAAGTGGTGATAAAGGGCACTTTTCTAAGACAAATTTTCAAATAAAATTTTTATCCAAGTACAAATCCTTGCGGGGTACCTCCCTTTAAAGAAAATTTTTGAATTTCTGATTTGAAACGACCATAGCTCCGATATTATTGATTTTTAGGCTTAACGGATTAGAACTTTTTTAGAGATAATTCGCTTATCTACAAATTAAGTTATAACCTCTTATCGTCTAGAATCAATGTATTTCGAGTTATAAATTAAATTAAGCGACAAATGCTAAAAAAATTCAGATTTTATTTTTTTTACTTTTCTTGCGAACTCCGTATCTCTTAAATGAAACATGTTAGAAAAAAACTAGAGTCTTAAACCGGATAGGGAATTTTACGGGCTACAACTTTGGTCAAATAAATTGTTTTGGGAAATCAGCCCTTTTTACAGAAATTTTGAAAATAATCAACAAGGTGTAAGTAAAAAAAAATAAATTTATAAAATTTCTTTTTAATTAATTTTCAAAATGACCTCCCTCATAAATTATTATCATAAATTAACAAAATAATTAACGATAAACTAATGTGCTTTATAACAACGCCGTTCAAACGATGCTATAGGTACCTACCTAAATCAAATTGAGATTTTCAGCAATTTTGTAAATATATTTTTTGTTTACCTACACCTTGTTTATTATGAAATTATTTTGTCAAGTAATTTGTCATTTTACATCCTTGAAAATGGGTCATAAATAAAAGGACTCGAAACGTCGGTTAATTAAATTGATTAAAAGACCTAAAACTCAACAATTTTTATTATTTGAATATTACAAAAAAGGTCAACGATAATAAATTATTACTAATGTTATGTTTATATTAAGAATGGCAGTCTTCATTTAATACCTATTCATGCTAAAACTTATAAATTTGCTTATTAATTCAAGAAGTTTTCCGGAAAAACTAAGAAATTCAAATTTTGCCGCAATGTAGCAGCGCGACACCTAGCCGTTGCCGGAAAAA
This sequence comes from Cantharis nigra, assembly GCA_958510845.1. Taxonomy (NCBI): domain Eukaryota; kingdom Metazoa; phylum Arthropoda; class Insecta; order Coleoptera; family Cantharidae; genus Cantharis; species Cantharis nigra. The sequence continues at coordinate 41,119,913 of OY294030.1, read as the reverse complement.
GTATAAACATCAGTATCGCCGCCTGGTGTCAGCCGGCAAACGGGGTGTTACCAATTTTTGTATAGAGTCTGCCTATCTGAATATACATAATCAAAGCTAATACAAATAACTTTACAGTTTATAAGTCATTTTATGTCAAACGAATGTCATGTCATATGATAATTACATACTATGATAATTACATCTAATAAATTTTCACAAAAAATAGATAGATTTAGATTTCAGTTGCTTTTACATTTGGTTCAATTGTTTCCTACATTTTGAAAGCTCCATTAGCACACAAAATTTTAATACAATCGGTTAAACATTACCGGAGATACGATGACATTTTCATTTTTTTTATTGTGGTAGCCCTGGCAAAGATTTCTCTGCCAAAACCTTATTTTCATCACTAGAGCCCACCAGACATACGTCCAAAAAGTTTGATTTTTATCAAATAGCACCATATGCTGTGAAGTCCTGTAGGGGCAATGTTTAGATCCATTCAGTACTTCATGAGTTATTCGCTCTTTAAGTATCAACTTTGACAGCTGACAGATAGAAATTTAATTTCACCTATTCTTGATAATGCTTCTCAAGGTCTTTAAAATAATCTATCGTTAGACAAAATCGTTTTTCTTGTGTTATTTTCCTATAGCGGCACTCCTGATTGACAGGTTATAATAATAATATAAATTAGAATTATCAAAATGAGCTACAGGACAAAATAAAGCACATATTTAAAACGAGCTTTCGGAAAATGACATTTCCTTTTTCAAGTATAATATGAATTTCCTGGAAAAAGGAAATGTCATTTTCCGAAAGCTCGTTTTAAATATGTGTTTTATTTTGTCCTGTAGCTCATTTTGATAATTCTAATTTATATTATTTTCAAGAGCTAATAATTTTTAATTTATAATAATAATATAATATGTTTAGCTTCGTACTCTGCTTACGCTTTTATTTTATTTTCAACACCTGAAGTTCAACGTATATCCCAAACTGGAGGGATAGGGAGGCATGTGCACAATTTGCTCTTTGCTCTCATTAATCCATTCTAGCCGCAGTTCACTGCAGCCACTCACTACCATCTAGTAAAATTGACGTAAATAATAAATAAACCACTTCCAATGGTTGAATTTTTAGTTGGTGGCCGGTGGTGGCTGTAGTGGGACTGTGGCCTAAAATAAATAATACTAAATATATTGAGATTTAAGGAAAAAATTCAGAATTCATTTTTTTACATAAATTTTGGAGTATAAATGAAATTTTCGTTGTAAATAAAACTTTTGAAATCCGAAAAATTTTACTTGTTTTTCACGCACTACAATTGAAAACTTATTCAGTTTCCAATACTTTGAAGTATTCCAGACCCCAGACGTCCTTGAAAAAAATTAGTAACATAAGCGAAAAATTCTGGACATGAAGATTAACTTAAAAATAACTATGTTAAGTGCTGTCGAGCTCCGACAACCACCTCAATCGCAAACTATAAAGTCAAGATGGTCATTGCCGGCTTTATGGCCTTCTAGTAATCATAATAAAGCAGAAAAATACCTGAAGCTCATTATCGAAATGGTCGGGCATTAAAATTGGAAAACTCGAAATCGATAGTCTACAATTTTTCCGCACGAAAATGCTGCTGATATTGCTGGGCACCATGTAAGATTTCTAAAACAAAAGAAAAAATATATAATTATTTTCCGCAGACGCCAGATGTCAATCATTTTTATTTAACAGTAACTAAACCTCTAATTAAATATTATTTAATTGTTCACAGAATTATGAATGTTAAGAGTGAAGCTTGATAAATTAATGTAAACAACAGGACTAAATCTGAAATTAAGAAAAAGAAGAAGTAAATACAGTCACTTTATCAAATTTGATAAAGCTAAAAGTCAATACGAAATTATTGAAAGTATTTAAAAAAAATTAAGTATCTATTTAAGTTCAATGAAGTGCTACGGTGTAATCCTAATGTTCGACACCTGCACATAGGTGAAAGGATGCCCACATTAATTGTCCTAAGATCGCAAACAATAAAAAACATCAAAAAAATTAATCTGAAAGTTAAATGGATGTTACCACAAGAGTCTCAATGCAGATCTTCAAGCTAAAGTATTAAGATGCAGTTCTAAATTTTGCGCTGCTCCTGTGCAATTTGTTGATTTGCTAATTATGTACAGACAAAGATTTCATAAAACATAATTGATGTATTATGTCCACCCCATAGCCAGTTATACTACCTTAATAAAACATTTTCATTTTGAAAAATTAGTGTACAAACTCCCCAGTAATGATCGTTACAACAGCAAAACTTGTAATTTAAATATTCTAAACATAGCTTACATAAAGTCACACTCAGCTTCACACAAAAAATCAAAAATATTATATAAGAATTTTTTTTAATTTGGAAAAAAATGTGCTCTTGACCTATAAATTCTGTGTCGTAAACTGTAACTGGCACTATAATAGCTAAATTTTTACGAAATGTTGCTTTGATGAAAATTTAACATTGAACCGAATGAATTTCAATAAAAATAATTATGCCAAATGCCAGATGCAATTTAAATGAAAAAGTTAAATGCTAAATTGGCAAAACAGTCTCTTACGTAAATAGAAGCTCACTTAAAAGTTTCAAGAAAAATATTTGTACTATCTACCTTTAATTAAAAAAGTGAACATTAGCTATCGACTGATCAAGACAAAATAGCTAACAAAAGGAAATATTATCAAATCCAGCTGACTCAGGTGTTGTACGGCATAGATGTTTTGAAAAGTACCTTCATTACTTTACTCAAACTGTGCACTTTTGTCAGCCATTAGTGTAATAACGAAGGCAACCCGCAGTACTCCGTAAGATAATTTTGAATGTTGATCAAACTTAACGCTTCTTAACGATCGTTAATATCGTTAAAACAGCAACGGCTGCTTTATGCACAACGCCATTAAGCAAGAACACCGCCTTGGTCGCGTGCAGCACCAGATCATGCATTGCACTTACAAGAAACCGTACATATCCATTATTTATTTTTACGTAAATATGTTTGGCTGTAATGGCCTATCGGATTTTGATTAAACTACAAACTGATCGGTTGGGTAATCCTTACCCCCAGACATTTTTTTTTAAAATTGGTATGGCATATTCTGTGACTGATTAAAGTGGTGCAGAATTTAATTAAAAATATTGAAGATCAATAGTTCGATTTTCAACATACCTACCACAAATGAAACTCAAAGCTAGAGCATATTAAACCACATTATTTCCTGACATAAAGTGAACATACCTAAGCGACCATGATGGAAATGTTACATTAGAATATTTGCATTGTTGTGGTCGTCAGTATTCAGTAATTACCACTAAAAACTGATAGCATGATGACGTTCCTGGTAATTATTATACAATTCAGTTGTGCTAATCGGATTGACTATAAATTTTTCCACTAAAATATTTTATTCTGTGCAATAAGCCAGAAAATTCCGCAAAATTAATTAAATTGTTGTCATCCGGAAAATTGAAAGCGAGAAATCTGAAAAATTAATAATTAAATCTGTAGGTGTAATCAGTAAAAATCGGCTGTACCAATCGAGTTCTCTTCTTTATATGCGCCATTATCTCGAAAACAGTGCAATGAGCAAAATACTCGTAAGATAGCCTTTTTTTAAATTAAAAAAATTGTAGTTGGCTTCATCAGTTCAAGTGAAAGAGAAATTACATCTGATAATTATTATCTCTTTGATATTTCAATTTAAATTTAAATCTTTAATGGTTGATAATTACTATGAAGTCGCTTTATGGATGAAGGTTACAGGAGAAATTTAACAAATACATTTAGCAACTTTTTTATAACAAAATTTTATAAGAATTAATATTTTAGTAACAGATACGTCGAACCATGAGTGACATTATAAGAGAAAGCATAAAATGTGCCATAAAAAGGCCGTCTTCAAACTTGTGGTGTGGACACTTTTCTACTTTCTTAAAAAATGCGATAGATACAAGTTTTATTAAACTTTTACTAATATAAACAATTAAAATATGTAACAGCAATTTAGCTTTTAATTTTTTTCGATTATTCTTTAAATACGCGCCAAATGAACTTTCTAAAATATATAACTTCTAATGAGTCTGGCGTTGGTTCAAGACGTGGGCGTCATTTGGATGAACCTTCTCTATATTTCGTTAATGTATCACCTTATAGGTAAATAATTATTTTTTATGTAACAACTCTCTAATTGCATAAGTAATTTACTTAAATTTTTTATCACGATAAGTTGCATGAATGCGGCAACGTGCGTGCCTCGTATTTTTCGTCGAAATTGTCGCTTAAATTTAGGAAAAAACGCAACTCTAGAATGAAAGAGCACTAAAATTAAGCAAACATTTAGTTTTTTAATTGCAATACTTCGGCTAGTTTATACAACAGCAATACCAAGATCTTCCAACTGATGAGATTGTAAAGCGTCCATAAGTGGATTGGAAGGTCCGAGGTTTGATTCCCGCAGAAAAACTCTTATTCCAGATATTTTTATAATATGTTCTCCAGCACATTACAAAACATCTTCAATTCTACTACCCCTATAACGTGGCATATTATAAAAATATACTGCGGGTAAGCAAACCTAAATCCATCTCAGCTAGACAACTTTTAGATTTTTATTGCATAAACTAGCTGAAGTATCTTTTCAAAAACGGTATTTCAAAAAACAACTGTTCGCTTAATTTTAATGCTCTTACAACCTACCACAGCTTACCCCGATTCTAGAGTTACACTTGAAAAATTCTTCTCGTAAGCCCTAAGTACATAATTATTATCTTTAAATTGCAAATATTAGTATAACGTACACCGGGAAACTAAAGTAATTTTAAATCCTAGAAGACCATCTTTGTGCAAACATTTTCCGCTCACCAGTTAAAGAGTCCTTAATTAGTCGCTTAGTGTATTGATGACAGGTTTAAAGAAACAAAACAAAAACTACAAAAACACAACCAAGGCTAAGTACCTACAGGTAATTCAAATATTATTCATCTAATGGTCTCTTTTGTGGTTCTGATTGATTGTTTTCATTTCTGTTCTCCTTAACCGTTTGCTCAAGTCTCGGTGAAATGGTAATTTGCAAAATGGAGAAACTCACAAACCAAAAGAATGCAAAAGGTTTGGATTATAAACAAAACTTTCTATACCAACTATACGTATTGGATTCACGTAATATTTTTCCGCGTGGTGGCGCTCAAAGAGCTGGAGCTCAAACAATAACATATTTCTGAGAGAGTAGAGAGAAGCAAAAGATTAAGAAATCAGAATGGAAACAAAATGTATCCAAAGAGAAAACGGATTAGATAAAGGGATAAAGCTTATAGTTTGCTATAACGGGACGTGACGTTAATTCGAATTACGTTGAATTAACGTTCCCTTATGCTGTACTCATTGGGGTTTTCTCCAGATCCCTCGGGCGCTTCCTTAAACTATAAATGTATGTTGCTCTAAAAGAGTGAAACTTCTTATTAATAAAGCCATTCACTGAATTTACACATAAACCTTCTATTAATTTGCAAGAATTTTTAAGGGACTGTCCCGTTTTTGTCCCATTTCTTGAACATACCTGCGAAAACTGGTGGAAAAAAGAACGGATTACTTTTACATGATTAAAGAATGAGCGATAGAAACTGTGTTTCGGGCTTATTAGCCGTCCTCAGTACCGCATACACGTTATAAACTCTGAATTATTGTGCATTGCGCTCAACGGCTGTAGTCGTAAAAAGTGTATACTGTACAGAAAACTGCAAATATTTTTATGATAAAATTTCAGTTAGTTAGACCTTTTTGTTTGAGAGATTATGATAGACCAGATATACTAACAAGCTTTGCCTTTATATTGCCTTGTTCCAAATTCCCCATTTGAGTTTTATAATTAATTTGCAAATTTTGTAATTTTATTTGGAATTAAATTTGTAAACATATTTGAAATTTTCTTGTTTTTCCTCCATGATATGCTTTGTATATAAGTTGGATTATTTTTGGACAATTGATTTTGATAAGGATTGGAAAGTTGATATTGATTGAAAAGTTATAATTAGATTTGTGGTAAAATTTTGTCAAGTTAAATTGGTAAGGCAACAGAAAATAAAATTGATATCACCGCATATGATCGAGTTATCTTTCGATTTGTGTTCCCATTTTGGTATTGAAGATTTTGTGAAAAGTAATTTAAATTGAAATTGGTTTTATTGTTTTTTTAAATTGAAGAAGTCTCATTCTCAACATACGTACAATAATCTGGTCTGGAGGTTGAGATAAAATTTATTTTCATTTTAAACAACCCCGGTTGCACCGCAATATATTAACACATTTCTGTCCGACAAAGAATTCCTACCTTCAAACTAACTGGTGGAAATCTTAAAAATTTTTACTTGTGATTTGCGTAAAACTTATTTTTAGATCTCTATCCTTATCCATGATATTTATTTCATATCTTGAATATTTTTCAATATCGTTAATCCAATCCATGCGCTTTTACAGATTATAAATAAATAGATTTTAATTTACTTTGTAAAATATTTTGTGTTCTATCCAGAATTTCTTTCTCTTGTTTGCCTTCTGTTATTCAAACTTTGGTCGCCTAAGATTAATTTCATATTTGCTTATTTATTAGGTAAATTTTCCCTTGACATTTGGAAAATTGCATGAGAAAACCAAAAGAACCGTAAACAATGCTTGTCATTTTTTCATATGTTACATTAGGTATATCATCCCCACAAGTTACAACCCCTATCTAGTAAACAAGAAAAATATCCAATCTATCGCTCCTCACTTCGAGCGTAGAGCACGAGCATGTGCACAAGCTGAGGAACCCCATCTCTAGCTACTGCAGTCTCTCTCCCGGCTTACGAAACTCCATCAGTTCTAATTGCGGCGAGCGTGATGAATGTTGCGTCGTTCGAACTTTACCAAATGTAACAATCGGAGTGTTAAAAGTGTTTTTCGAAAGGATACTTTTTTTGAAAATTTTTACATGGATAAAGAAACGGTAAATATTTGATAAATTATCCGAATTTTGGTGCACTGCGATAGTAAAAAATTCGAAATACAAAAAAAATGTTTAATTGATATTTAATTTTAGCGTCCGCTAACGAGACATAATAAATCACTTAAATTCAAATTATCCAACTTTTTGTTGGCCTTTTATGTTTAATCGCTTTTATATGTTCTTAATGAACGGATGCGTTCGTAATCCTTTATTTTCTATAGCAAAGGGAGTAAGTCCTTTTTTTTATTTTTTAAAATTGCGATGTAAATATTAACCTGCGATTACACAACGCAAGGCAATGTAACACCCAGACTTACGCCCTTTAGGCATTAAATTTATTCGAAGTTAAATTCAAGAAAATTTTGAGAAGAGTAAATCCCCGAAGAAATTCAAAAAAATATTTACTTACAGCAATCTTGAAGGTTGATTATTAATTAATTTTCTAATTGAAATACTTGACTGAAAGACGTTTGTTTCACAATCGTAATTAATTAATACGTCACGATTAAATTCATTAAAAGAAGAGTACATTTATTTTCTAATCTATTTACTTTTCGTACATAAAGATGTGTTTGTATTTATAATAAAAAACCTCGATAAAAACGCATTGTAGATTGTTTATCGTTTTTTATTTATTTCTTTAATTAAAAAATTATGGATCACTTGGACAAGAATAAATATATTGCTAATTGATTTTATTCGGAGGCGTATGGTCGACATGGATCTTGTTCCAGTCTTTTGGGGGACAGTTTGCGGTTTTTTGAACTCTCACACATAGGCGGATTTAGGGGGTGGGCACGGGGGCACGTGTCCCCCCCCCCAGACGCTTGAAATTAACAAGGAAACAAGAAGACAATCCCAAATCTGAGAACCCTTTTTGCCCGTCTCGACCCTTTGTGCCCCCCCCCCTAGAACAAAATTCTGGATCCGCCCCTGCTCTCACACAGCAAATTTTTTCGTTTTTGTTTTGCTTTGCCAAAGTTTTATAAACAAATCGTAACAGTGATGATAACGAAAATTTACAAACGGATCGTTTGGAATTTTATCAAAATATAAACAAACTACTAATATATTTGTGGTGGTCAATTTCGATTAAATTAATATTAGAATTGACATGGTACAACTTTCTACTAATCGCAAAATCCATCAAAACATTGACTGTAACACCTCAAATTTACTACTTTCTCTCATGATAATTTTCTTTTGTTTTAATTTTTTTCTGCCCACAATATTTCTAATTTAAATGAGTATATCGATACCGGCTTTATAATCCGGTCTCCTACGCTTTTATATTCGTTAAGATGCTATTTTGTGAATTAACAGAACAATAAACCACCGTACCCCAAAGAATAGAAACTTGTGTCAGTCCTAACGGATATTTCAAATTAGGAAACATTAAATATTTAATAATGCGTTACCAAATAGAAGAATAATAATCGTGGAGAAAATTGGGAAGTATAATTAGCAACCAAATTTGGATTCTACGAATTTCAACAACAGTTCATTTTTGGGCATTTGATTGGCAATTTGATTTCTTATTCCATTACTTAAATATAATTGGTTGTCATACTCTCTGAGATTCCTAATTTAGTATAATATCGGGTGGCAACCCAAATACAAGAAAATTCCAATTAAAACAAATGAAAACATCAATGGCAATGATGAAATAACGCGTAATTGTTGAAAAATATACAGAATATATATTTCATAACCCCCAGACTCCCAGAGCGTACTGCTGCGATACTCGAATTTTAAAAAAATAACAAAACAAATTTGGACAAATTACATTTTTAACTAAAAATGGCGGTTTTTCTTTTCCACTCTGCTATTTAAAACTAAAGTTGATGATCTAAATTAAAACCCAGCGTATTTCTTTTATTGTGATTCTTTCGAAAAACTGCTAATGACTAAATCAACGCTAAAAATAAATCTCTTCTTTTGTTACATGGGCAATAAACATCTCAATAAGCCAAGAGAAATAGCGAGAAAATTTTTGGATTTTCCCTCCCTGTGCGGTTGTCCATTTTTATTTACTTGCAGAAGTTGTCGAAATCTGGACAGGGGATTCACTGCTAGGATATTTATGTGAAAAGAAAAGCATAGAAATTAAAAATGCTGAAAGAATGTAGATTTGCGTTCTGATGTTTATTAAAATATAAATTATTAAATTTTCAACTGTTACGACCTCGTAATTTGTAATTGTACCTTAAATTTTAATAATTTAAAATTTCGTTATGTTCAGGGTCGGAATTTCATTTTTAGTTATAAATGGGGACAAGAAATAAATTCATTTATGGGGCGTAAAATTATCGATGGAAATCACGTTGCATGTAAATGAATTTAAAATAATGGAGTATTTCTTGCACGTTTTATTTAAGAATATAGCAAAAATACATAAATAATTTCGAATTGTGCAGTTAAATGAATTTTTCATGATTTTCCGTAACTGGAGCAACTTTCTTGATGTTGGAAAATATTTGGATGATTTATCACACCGAGAAGATGCCAAGTGCAAATTTTACAAATTCTTAGTGAATTTACCCTAAATTACGACTACGATTAACAGTTAGGTACTTATTTATTCAAAAAGTTATGCTGATATCTGGCTAATATTGCAATTTGTAATATTTTTATTTATTTATTTTTAAAAAACGTTATTATCATATTACGTGAATAAACTCATTGCCAGATCTCTGTTACTGAATAAGTAATATCAGATTTGAAATATTACTTTTTTTTATAAATCTGCGATTATATAATACATATAGCGGTTTGCAAATAATAAAACGTAAAATTAAACTTAAATTTGTATTATATAGGTATACAATATCAATTTTACAGTTAGATATTTGTTGTACCAAATTTGTTTTTTAAAAAACGGTTAACATGTTTGTTAATGCACTAAAAAAAATTAAACGGAACTTCACATTGATGTCGTAGATGTGATGTCTGAATGAACATCATAATTTGCAAAGTGTTTCTTTCTTTAATAATAATAACAACAAGCAAATGCTCTTATTTTTGATAAATCATAATTATTATTAATTGTTAAGCATTGTTGAATCCCAAACGATTGCCTTACTTACTTCTAATTACTTATAAGTTATATTATTTTGCTCTCTTCCGTTCTGATAAAATTTTAAATTTTAAGCTGAATTCTCCAAAAAATCATAAAAATTCTTAGTTATTTTTTAAATTATTTGAAAAAAAATTATGCCTTATTGCTCAAATGTTACAAAATTTACAGTAGAAAAAAATTATTGCTGGTGCTTGAAAATTCCTAGTGATTTTTGAAAAAATGTACTAACCCAACCTTGGGTGCCAGAATTGTTCTTTCGTTCTGGGGGTAAGAAAAAGGGGCTGAAAAGGAAACGAGAAAGTTTTTCTTCTTTTTGAGGAACTAATGCCTCCCAAGTTTGTTCTAATTTTTATTGTTAAAATAAAACGCAGGATTAACTTACTCTAGAATGATTCCCTTGCTTATACTCAAAGTTTTAAGCGATTTTCAAAGTTTCAAAAATTCTTTTGTTGTTTACTTTAAATACGTTTTTCTAAACGCCAAAAATAAATGAACAAATGACATTTTCGTGGTCATTTATCTGTCCCAGCGCCACAGGCGATCTTTTTGTTGCAAAAAACTTGACTGGAAGCCAGATTTGAAAAGTACGTAAACGCAAACTTATTATGCGGTGCCATTTCCTCTTATACACACAGAAAAATTATTTCTTGATTCAAATTGCAGAGATTTAGTTCTAATATACGTTATATTCGTATATCAGCAAGTTGATGGTATATTTAAATAAAAGAAGTTGCATATTATTTAAAATAATGAAATAGTATATTGAATTTGAATATACCAATATCTAAAATAAAAAATACCATTTACTTAGCTTAAAAGTATCATAAATATACATATTAAAGATATAGTATATTTCTTTTTAAAAGCTACATATACTTCAGATTAAAAAAACAAAAAGATTTTCTCGTTCTTGAGTCTTTTAAAACACATTATGTTCCTAAAACTTCAGTAGTAAAGAGATATCCTATTTTAGCTGGCAAGAATAAGAAAATCGTTTTTCCTTCCATTGACTCAAATAATAATAAAGTAATTATTAGGTAAGTTAAAAAATCTGATGAGAGATCGGATTTGGTAATCAAAATAAAATTTAAATTCCTTAAGTTACTAATATTAAGTAAAAAGTTAGTGTTGACAATAATATTTAATAAGTTAGGTACTTATTAATTTATTATAAATGTGTAAATGTGTTTACATATAAATATCCTCCAATCTTTTTAAATAATAATTGTAAGCAATAAAATAAAACAAAATTAAAGATGACTTACAGTGGCGTATTTAGAAAATGCCTTTGGGGGGGGGGGGGGCAGAGTAAAGATTTTTTAGAATCTCGTTAATTCATTCATGCGCGTCAGTTGTAACTAATATAGTACATAAAATTCCAGCACGCTTCTGCTGCTCCTGTACCACTTGTCATTTTTTGGTGGAAAAAACACTCTGGTTGGTCGATTTTCTTACCAGCCAAAAGATATATTAAATTAAAATTAGGACTAAAAATATAAAAATGAGGAAAGTTTAACTTTCGGCTAGAAAAAATTAAAACTTGGAAAGCATATTTATTTAATTACCTCACTGCTCACAGTGTTTAGCAGCAACTTTCTGTGTTACTTTGAAAATTAATTATAAAAATATAAAGTCAAAATTGTAAACCGGAGATATACATAATTTTACAGATTTCGCCAGGAAAAACCGAGAAATTTGAAGTTTTAAGCAAAAATTAGGCAAAATTAAAGCTTTGTCTAGAGAATATATTATATTAAAGCTTTGAAAAACATTTATTTAGGTGCCTTACTGTTTAGAGTACAGTATATACTTTTTCATTGCTTTGAAAGTTAACTGTCCAAATTATAATCAAAAGTGTAAACCGGGTGGTCTGTGGGTGAACACCCTCCAGTACATATAATAAAATTCCCACTATTCTAGAATACCTATACAGGAGACAGAATAATTATACAAATTTCGTCGGAAAAAACTGGGAAATTTTTTGTTTTCGAGCAAAAGTGAGGGAAATTGAAACGTTCGGCTAAAGAAAATTAAAATTTGAGAAACTTATTTATTTTTATATTATAAAAAAAATTTAATTGTCCCATGACATATCAAGTTTAGCAGCAACTTTTTGCCTTACTTTGAAAATATAGAAAAACGGGAATTATCTAGTAGCGGGAAAATAACTTAAATATTATATCACTAAAAGACAGATCCACCGTCTAGCTACGGGCTTTCCAGCTAGTAAATCTCGTAAATAAGCAAATACATAAAAAGAATTTAAACTTATTTAAATTTTAAAACTTCGTGGTAAACATTATTTTTATCAGGGGGGGCTGTAGGGGTACAATCCGAGACTTCCTTGGGGGGGCAATTGCCCCTTTGCCCCCCTCTAAATACGCCACTGTGACTTACCTTACAATAACTTATAATCCACACAATCACAGCTCAAAAGCATGCAGTTACACTGGCGATCAAGAATAATATACGAAGTAGCATAATTATTATTTTTATCATCCAAGTAACCGATTACTTGCAACAACTATAACATTATTTCATTCAAACTTGCCTATCAAAACCATATACTTAGAATAAATATTTTACTAAAGAATTCAGTCCAAACATACACATATATTTGAAATAATTATACGATGCCCGGTATATTTAATTGAATTATTTGAATATCCAATTTAAACTTAGCAGAAAAATCGCATACTCAGTATAAGTATTTCTTAAACTGATTACTTTTAAGTATATACTAATTTTTCAAATTTAAGTTATGCATTAAGTATATTTGACATTAAATAGCATTTCGATATATTTCATTGGAAAGAAATATTTTTAAATCGAAAGTTATTTGCTTAATACAAATAGAACAATTCAAATATATACGAATATTAGCTACAAGTAATCATTTTTCTGTGTGTAGCCTGGAATAGGATTTATTGTAATAACTTGAAAACAGTGAAAGATATCAAAAATATCGATAAGGCCAAAAGTGTTCAGCGCAAAACGACAACCTTTTTTGTTTTAAACATTTTTGTTATATCACTTAGTGTTTTCGAGTTATTATAGAAATACTAATATAATAACTCTTAAATCCAGGGCCGGATTATTAATGTATGCGCCTCTAGGCAAAAGCTTTTAAGCCCCCCCCCCCCTTAGCTTAGATTCGATCTCGGATTCGATATTCCTAAATGTTTGAAATTTAACTTGAAATTCTTGTCTTACAAATATATATTCACTTATCTTAAAATCAGATCTCGCGGAGGCACCAATTTTTTTTTAAATTACTCAAGGGTTTTCAAATTATCTTCAATTTTGCTATAGTCAGTTGCACTTTTTTTCAATTCTTCTTATAATCTGTCTATAATTGCAAATAAGTGTTAATTCTCATTTCAGTTTTCCCACCAAACCCGACTTCACCATGCCTTTTCCCAAACTGTCTTCGTTTTTATATTCATAAGTATTCGACAATTCTTTTCTTATACGAGTTTCTCATACGAGTATACTGATCTCTTAGAGAACGAAAGTATCCTAATAGTGAATTGTAGAATTTGGTTGAAACAGCAATTAATTGAAAAATCTGTTTCTATTTTTTTAAAGAGATTTGCTGACTTTGTCACATTTATTCAAAATGACGGACCAAAATTCAGTAATCAATGGATTTCAATAATCTAAATTTTTTTAGTAATCTAAGAGGTCAAATAATTTCAGCGCCTCTTTCCTACTTGGCGCCCCTAGGCAGTTGCCTAGTTTGCCTATTGGTTAATCCGGCCCTGCTTAAATCCAAATCGCCAGAAAAATACAAATCTTTCAAAAGTTTTTGCCCGGCTATATTTGAATAAATTTTACTTTATTCTTGCAAAATATCATATTCTTAACAAAATCTAAAATCATATTCAATCACTTCTGGCGGCCACTTTAACAAAAGCCTGGTTTTCCCACCTCTACTAGTTGGCGGGTAAACCATAAAATTCAAAAATATTTTCAAAAAATATAAAGTTGACAAAATTTCAATTGAAGATTTTGGACCATGGCAATCTAGAATCTAGATAATTAAAAATATAATAAAATTTAATTAAAAGCGCACCAATTGAAAAAAAAATTGCCTAAAAAACTGCTTTCAAATTAAAGCTCTGAATTCAGTACTAAGGGCATAGGGTGTTGTGCTAGATTCTGTTGGTATATAATGCACTGTGAATGACGTGGTTTAGATTCCACGTTAACCTTTAGGTCCATTTTTACGATTATCCAATTTTGATTATGATAATTAGTTCTTGCGGGTTCATCCGTAATTGAGATATATTAAATATCTTTTTTTTAATAAATTACCAATATTGAATAAGTTTGAAACAAAACATACGAACGTGACTATGCACAGACCAATTTGCATAATTTACAAATATCGCCTTTAATCCGTATAATTCCAAACATAAATCAGCATATTTTAAAATAACAAGTTTCTCGATCGAAATAATTTATCAATGAAATAAAAATCAAACATTTTTTTAACGACATAAATTGTTTATTAACATATATAAAAACGATAAATCGTTTTGCTACTAAATTTGTATCGTTGTCAAACAGGTTGGATAATAAATTTTTAAATTAGAGCAATTAAGATAGCGTGACAAGTTGAATTTACCGGTACCAAAAGTAAAAAAAAAGGAATTTTCAAAATTGAACATTATAACTTAGGAATTTCTAATTTGTATCTTAGATCTATTTTCTAATTAAGGAAAGAACGAACGATTTAAGGAGGCGATTTTTCCCAAACCCCATTTGTTCCGTTAGTATCCGGATGATACACTTTAAAGCTGTTACAAAAAGCAAGGATTAGCGCAACCCCATAATGAGGGTTGAAAAGGAAAAAGTTTATTGTGCAAATTTTTGGCTTGATTTTACTAATCGACGATATGGCACAGACGAATACACAAATTTAATGATAATTCAATTTTCAAGGTGGAAGATTGCACTAGACTAGGGTTAGGTAACGCAAAAAATATATTATTGATTGCAATAACATCACCAGGGGGATTAAGCCGTCGTTAGTTGTCCTTTTCTAGTGCAGTTTCAAGAGATTCTCATAAAATATTTAGAGCATTTCTGGATGAAACTTGAAATAGGGCCGCTTGTTTTTATTCAACTACCCAGTCATAAAAAATAATATTGCATTAATATAATGGAAAGCTTTCAACTAATATCATCAAGTTTTTTCTCCAGGATTCCTCCGTTTGGGATTATCTCTGCATTAACTTTTTAAATATTAAAGGAAATTTTAAACTAAGAAGTAAATTGGCTTTGAGTTTAACGTTTTGGCATCCTGCTTCAAAAATATCGCTCGCATTATTTAAATTCTGAGTGTAGTTTTTAATTTTTAATTTTAAGAACTTATAATTCAGCATTATTGTTGGGTACGTCCGGTGTATTGTTCTCCATTTTAGGGAACAAAACACAAACGTGTTAGTTCTTTGAACCGAATGACAAAATTTTATATGACCTACTAAAATATTGAATAAATGTAAAAAATTCACCGCAAATGTGTATCACCGAAGATCGTAAATTGAGCTTCCAATACAACATCAGTTACATGGTCCAATTTATGCTACGGAAATAAATTGGTCAGGATTGATAAAATACAAATTGTATGTTTTTACATTCTAAATATTTTTATTATTACAAAGTATCTGGTTATTAAATTGGAATTCCATCAAGTTTTTGTTAGCTTTTAATCATATTTTTTAATATGAAGCAAACGTAATAAATTATAACAGAATCCACACCGAGAGAAATTTTCATAACAAAAAGTAATAAAATATAATTAATATAATCACTACTAATCGCCAGGTGCAATTAACCAAAAAATAAATTTCTTTTCCTCAGTTGGAACCTTCTACCCTAAAAACATTTATAAATCTGGGAAAACAAATTTTAAAACTTTTATATAATGAAAAAAAATTGGGAAATTGGTGCAATATTAAATCTTGTTCCGATCGTTGCTTAAACGTGTTTTCAAATGGCTTTTTCAAGTTTACGAGCCTGTAGTAGAATAAAATGTTCGTTGTAACTAGCATAGAAAAGTTGCGTGCTCTTAAAATATTGTTCCCTTATAAAACCTACTGCAAGGGCGCTTAATTCGAGAGGGCTCTAGTCTGCTGGGGTGATTCATACTCTTAATAGCGTTCGGATTTCCCCCATTCATCTTAGTTGTCTACCAGCACTTTTAGTTCATAATGCATCCCAGTTTATTATTTTATAATTAATTTTATGTTATGGCATTTTAATGAATTTATTTAATTAACGTTTTCGCGGTTTTTAATGCGTTCGTTCCGCATATACAACTGAAAAGCTAAGCATTCGAGTACTACGTCGTCGAGCAAAAGTGAATTTTTATGGCCTACTTTTAAGATGCACTTTCTTATAATGCCGAACTATTTGCTTAATGGCAACAAATTTGTAATTCGGTTTTTTAGAGTGTGAGATATTATGTAA
Source organism: Cantharis nigra (assembly GCA_958510845.1). Classification (NCBI taxonomy): domain Eukaryota; kingdom Metazoa; phylum Arthropoda; class Insecta; order Coleoptera; family Cantharidae; genus Cantharis; species Cantharis nigra. The sequence goes on along the minus strand of OY294030.1, from coordinate 41,103,349 downwards.
CTAATGCAAGGAAAGTTGTACATTATATACAGTGTGTCTGGTATTGGGATCTCAAATGGTAAGAGATAAAGATAAATATTTGAAAGAATTTTTAATTTTTTTTTTTAAATTAAATTTGCTTTGCATTTGGTCACAGAAATTTGCATTCAATTTTTCAATCACTTCAGTTAAACAATAACCTTGTAATTTGCCATAGATGTGTATTACCGATAGCGATAACAGCTTTTTTATTATTTGCAATAATTATTGCATTATGGAAAACAGCGTAAAATTGTATAAATATTTTAAGCAATTAAAAAAGTCTCAAAACTTTATTTTTTTATTTATTTAATTTTTCAAAATATGAAATGTTTTTGAAATTTTCAAAAATGATTCTGTACAATTATTTGCATTTTTTTCTAATTTATTAAAAACTTTTTTTACTTTACTGCATTAAATTCGAGTTAATATTTTATATGATAAATCACCAAATACTAATGATTTATTTAATCAGTTATTAATTATCAGTAAGTAATAACAAATTGCCGTTAAATAAGTAAATATTTATATTCTAATTTATTAATATTGTTTTCTAAAGATTTTTCGCGAATTTTCCCAGAACAATTTTTTACTGGTGCACCTGATTTTCTCACCAAAATTCCATTCGCTCGTAGTAAAGTAACAATGCAGGTCAGTGCCAGTGGTGTCAGGTAGGCGGTTATCTATTTCGTAATGTAAAGAACTTTTCTTTTGAATAATTAATCTAGGACTGGGGGGTATGGAATACCCCCCAGACCCCCCGGTTTAAAACCAATGGTTAGTGTTGATAATTTTATTAATAGGAATCTTTCATTTTTTCAAAATAAATATAGTAGGTATCTATCACCTGTATGTCGCAGAAAAACGCACTCTTGAGAGGAGGGGGGTCTGAAGGATATGGAATATGAGCTTCAGTCTGAAAATTTACCAAAAAAATTATTTTTAATAAATTTTACTATAATAGTACTATAAAATTTGCAACCAAGGATGACGATACATATAATATACTTTTCCCTTTTTCTCCCCTTTTCCTTTCAATATATTTAATTTAGAAAAGCACGACATAAACAGAAAAAGACATAGAAGAGACAAAAGTCAGGCGAAACCGGTTGCAAATTCTGGTATTGTTATAAAAATGTAATTTTTAAATAAATTTTTAATAAAAAAAATAAAAAAAGAGCCCGCACAGGACTCTGAGCCCAAGCACCGAGGAAATCGGGTGTACAATTGAAGATAAATCGGAGGAAATCTTAGGAAATGTCATAAAATCCAAAAAAAATATTATAGACTAGTGTTTCTCAAACTTTTTAGTTTGCGATCCCCTTTTGTACCTAAACATTTCAAAAGTCCCCCCGATATCGTTAGGTGCAGATACATTCTAAAGGGAAATTTTTTTAACAAATAACACCTAATATTTATTTTTTTATTAAACTTACAGGTAAAATATGAAAAATGTAAATCAAATTCAGATAAATTCTTTATTAACCATATCAATATTTTAGAAAACCCAAAAAATGCACTAAACACTTTTCAGTACTAAAATTCTTTTAAGTTATCACGTGTAAAATACACTGTAAGTATTCGCAAACGTTTTCACCATACTATGGCATCATCAGGCGATGAATTAGAAAGAAAATTAAGAGAGTATCCATTAAATATTGTTCGGGATGGTAGGGGTAGGTACTTTTAAGAACGGAAGTGTTTAGTGCATTTTTTGGGTTTTTTAAAACATTGATATGGTTAATATCGAGTTACACTACTTAAACCACGTATCAATAGATTAAATTCTTTATTATTTAACTTTTTTTTGGTTATTTATTTTTATATTTTCTAATCATCAATCTCTTACATGAAAAACCATGTACATATGTCCTTTTTAAGTTAAAAATCTAAGAAGAAACTTAGAAATTTTGATGAGGCAGTGGATACAGATCCGGAAATCGGATACGTCGATTTTATTTTACAATAAATAACTCAAGTTGATAATTACTTATGTCGAATTCAGTTTTGGGATATAAATCGTTAAGAGAACCCAAAGGTTACCGGCCTATAAAAATCGGTTATAGTTGCAGCACTTGTTTTGTTGGGCGGAGCCGGCCGCAGTTGCCTTCTAGTAGTACAAAAGTTAACATTATATCATATATTTCTAGATCTACTGTTTACGATGGCAATTTATCCCCAAAAATACGTAAAACATGATTGCATTCGATTTTTTGCTTTTTTGACTTTTTTTACCAGAAATTACCCAATCTTTCAATTACCCGAATTACATCACAATAATTTTGATATTTTGACAGGATAATCTTATAACGAAAAAGCTATTAAAATTTTGAAAACCAAAAATAAACCTATACATTCGTCCCATATACCACCTAAAATGCTCCTCTCCACTATGATGTGAACGCCACTGGTGCTCATAAAAAAGTAGCTATTAATATATCTACGCCAATATGTAGGTAATAGCATACCAGGTGGAGCAAAAAAAAGTAATTGTTTAATTTATGCATTCAGCGCTGAGACCGATCGGAATGCAATAGTAAATGTAGCAACTTCTGTTTACACAGTGCCAAATCCTTTGGCGTTGATTACCCGTTTGATCTCAAATGCCAATGCATACAAACAGAAGTTGCCAGTGGCGGCGGCTCATGGATTTTTGAATAAGTGGTAACGAACGTAAAATTCACGTGGTCATTCAAGATAATTTTGAATATTAGTTTTGTATTTTGAAATTGTCAGGAAGGCGGGGGGGGGCAAAGGCATAAGAATACTTGAAAAAAATAGTATTGATTAACCGTCACTGAAGTGGAAACATTTTGTGTTTCATTTCAACCGTGACACCTGACGCTCGTGTTGCAAAAATATATGATATACCCCGCCAATCATACCGAATGTCAACGTCGGTAAATTTTATGTTCCAGCTCCGACCGAAAAATTTCACATTTTGTGTTGTTTCATTTCACTTTCTTTCAAATTGGTAAAACCGACAATTTGCTCTTACACTTTCAATTGGACCACACACATAGACACGTTATTAAAAATCGTTTGTTATACAAGGTCGGTCATTACTAGATGCACTATTAAGTATTTGCTGGCGCATGACCTAAAAGCAGCAAGTCAACTTTTGTAATGCAACTTTCATGTCTAGAAAACCTAAACCAAGAAATACAAGCATTTCTAAAATTGTATTTAAGTAAGTAATAAATTTCACTTTCGACAGCACACATACATACGAATCTGAATTGTTTCGCATTTCATTTTGGACCAAGCAAAATTTTTCAAATATTTTTTTTCCAACGCCGAAGTAAAGTAGCAAACTTTAATGCAATGGGCTGATTAGATCACAACTTGTAAGTTCGGTTCTGAATCTTAAGAAAACTTATAGAAAAAAGTCGGACATGTTCCACATATCAACCACCCACCTCAGCATCCCCTTCAAGTTTTGAGAGTTCAAAGTAGCTATAACTAAGTTATTTTAAAATTGTGTAAGCTTGGAAGGTTCCTTCAAGCATAAAATAAGAAACCTCTGTTAGCAACGTTCGGTATTATAAAAATAGACGAAGGAACTTATTATTATTATTATCATAGGTATAGTACTCATATATTAAATCACTTATCAAAGCGTGGAACCAATAATATCGACATCCGGTATTTTCACAGTTCCACGCCCATAATTCGGGATAGCTGTCATCATCCTTCATCCATTCACTTGCAAATTAGATATAAGACGACTTTAATTCGCACATAAAAATTTGTCAACGGCTTCATTTGGCTCCTTAAAATGCTATTATCAAACACGACATCGAATATTCGGTCGAAGCTTTAAGTGTTCATTTTGGTTATTTCCTGCTCCGACAAACTTGCTTCTGTAGAGGTATCCACAAAACTAATTAATTTTGATTTTATCCAACAATGAATTCAAATTTCATTACCGTTTTTGTTAATTTCGTTCCTTCCAACGAAGGCTTTAATGGTTCAATCGTGTTTTCCATTTTTCTCCGGTAAAAAATCAGCTGCAGCTGAGTGAGCCCTATATGCAGCTGATCCTGCTTGGATTCTCCGAGTTACAAATCGTTTAAACGCAAAAAATACCTGTTGATGGAAAAAGAAAGTGGAAAAAGAGCAAATTAAATTTTGACCGACAACAGTATACCGGATGTTACCTGCACCGATTTTATCACAAGAAAACTTTTTAAAATAAAATAATAATATGTTTATTAAACCGTTTCCTATAATTATTTACTTATCGATATATTTTAATTGGCTCTACGAGATAGCCACATCCGACTTTTTGAAAATGGTAGTACGACGATTCACATTTTTCTCAATATTTTCCTCAACCGTAAACACCGATACTATCTGTCTACGCGTCACACTCTCCGCTCTGATTATTGCTCTAATAATAACGTACACAATTAATTATAATTTAATAACCATTTTATACTTCAGTCTTGAAATTTATATATCAATTTTATTATGACTCAAGAAACAATGAAATTAAAAATAATTAATAGTAAATCTGTGTCCTTGGGTCTATGATTTATTACTGACGAATATATCGTGACTGTAAAATGAAATCTTTACATAAAATTTGGTGAACAAATTCTTATTTTGTGTATGTGTAATTCTATCGAAAAAAAATCGAAGATGGTCGCGAATGGATTAACGAGAAAAGTTGAATTTTTGATGCAACAAAGTTAATTTTACCCTCGCTGACTAAATGGGACAAAACTTTACACTTTCGCTATATAAACAAGTAAAACTACTTCCATTCCTCTTCGTTAAGTTAATTCCCTATTCGATTCATTTACGAATAATTAAATTTGTTCTATATGTTTCTGAACAAATTATTGGTTTTTAAATGTCAGATTGTAACCCGGAAAGGTTAGCAGTACACTACCTTTTGAACATGTTAATTCCACTGGGTTAACAAATTATCTTTTATATAGATCAAGATACCCTTCCCAAGCTAATGCGCAATAATCACGTACAGAAATTGATTTTTTCAACTGACGACTGAACAATTAAATTTTATTATTTTGCAAGCTGCAACTTTGTGGTTACGACCACAACGGCTTCCAATTTAAAGTCTTAATTGTCCAAAACAAATCGCTAGAATGGGTTTGAAAGTGAATTCCGCGGCATGTGGAACATCAAGGCAAAGCTTATTTATTCAAAACATCTTCCGCGCTGCCCTACGTGTCCACCATGCGGTGAACTTTAATTTTTGCCTCGCAAATTGGTCGCTTTCAAGATTGGCGTGTCGGTTTTACCCAGTTTTAGTTAAACAACGTTATTATTGCAGACTTTGGTTTTCTATTTTAGCTCGTCGTGTTACAAAATTACAAGTTACACAGAATTTTGTAATTTATAATCTTTTTATTCGGTTACACGAGAGAACTCGTGATTTATTCAGTTTGTTCTTGCATGTGACACTTTCAAAATTTTGTTGTTTGCCTGTGTATCCAAAATAAAATTGGCAATATTTCAATTCTCCATGCTAAATTTATTTCGTCTGGGAACAAATTTTACCTTTGTTTTTGTTTTCCCAAAAAATTAGAAAAATAATTTGCACCACCGGTGAATCCGATACACCATTGCAATGATAATGCGATTTGATTTTAGTAAAATGTGGAATGTAGAAAATCTCAAAATACACTTCCTACTTCCTTCCCTGCATTCCTAAAGCGACAAAAGTATATTTCCCGAGCGAACTCTTTGAAAATTCAAACTATTGAATATATCTCTGCCTACCATTCATTTCAGGAGGGTCATGCTCCATTAATTTTATACAAACGTACATTCAAGTGTGAAGATAATAATTCAAGATAACTCATAAAATATTGTTAGTACGTATTTTTATTAAATTTATTAGCTTTTATTTTGGTTTTATGGTAGCGGTACATCCACTTGGAAAATATCCAGTGCTACCTTTTCAACTTTAAATTTCCAGAATTTTCCCCATCAAAGCCCTACACGGAGTTCCGCTAAAGGTTTCCACCGGCTATCACTATTTCAGCTGTTTCAGAAAATCGTGTTTTAGACACGAATTCAATTTTTGGGTAACAGGCAGCTTTGTTCTTCAAATATGATAATGTAACAGTTCTTCAGCAAAAGCGATTAATTCTGCTTCGTTATTGAGTAAACTGAACATTTCCTGAAAATGAAAAGCTGAAAAACTTTTTCGACATTTTAATTTCTTCCTTCTGTGTTGTCATCCTAAGAAGATTTAACCAAGAAAATTTAAATATTTAACTTCAGTTTCAACAAGTTTCATGTATTCGATTTAGCTTTTCTTCTCAGCTTGCTAATTTTCTTTAGAGCAACCACCTTAGCTCAAGCAGTTGGGTTCGATTGCATTAAATTTGGGTTTGATTGATTTGGAAAGTAGTGCTCACAGCCACCACCTTTATGGCTCACCTCCTCTACCTTTAGATATTTTTTCACTTTCGTCGTCCTTTTCACTTTTTGACTTTGTTTTTTGTTCAACTGCTCATTTCGATCTTTGGACTATTTTATCTACGCCACTGCCATGACTGCACTAAACTACTAAATTCGAATATTATTGAACAAGTAACTTGCAATAACTATGCAATGAACAAAAACATTTCATCCAACATAAGATGAAACAATAAAGTTCTGGTACGTATTTTTGTGTATTACCGCATGTTTATATTAAACGTGCTTATGTTAAACGCATAGCCTCTGCCTTTGAGTTTGATCTCAATTGCTTACATTAATAATTGTTATTTTTATCTACTTACATCGCTTTAATAATAAACCGATATAACTATTATCGTATCAGTGAAAATCTTAGGCAACAAATATTATTAGTATGCTCATTGGCGTAACCAGAACTTCCCTTTGTAAGGGGCTTAAATTATTTATCATAAAAAGGATTTTAGTAATCGATAATTCAGGGTTTAATATTTCAAATAACAGTTGGTACGAGGATGGCAATAGCATACAGGCAATGACAATCAATCACTCGAGTTGTAATAATGCTCCAACTGAATACAACTTTTTTACAATTTTAAACAATACAAATTAATTCAATTAATATAAAGATTACATCTATGCAATCGCAAAGAATTTGAAACAGAAGTTTAAATTTCCTTTAATCTCGGGAAACTGAAATCCTGTCTTCTAGTTAGACGGTGTATTTTTGAGCCCCCTCATTAAAAACATTCCTGAAGCCGCCCCAATTCAAAAATTAGAAATCTAAAAAGACGCGGGTATTTGATTTTAAATTAAATTCGACTATAATTAACGAAATCTAATTTGATTTAATTATGTGGTGAGTTCGATGTTGGCAATACTTTAGTAGAATATTCCTCAACAATGTTGTCAAAATTCTTCAAATTTTATTTTATTATAATTATTATCAGCTTCATTATTCCTGCAATTTCATGGTTCATGAGTGCTCTTTGCTGTCGTCCTTTGTTGGACTTAATATGTTCCTCAAAACTCTGCGTTCGAAAATTCTGAGCCGTTCTTACTCATCTGCCGACATACACATTGTTTCTCATGCATATGGGACCATCGGTCTAACCAATGTTTTGTAGATTTTCATCTTGGTACTTCTTGTTATTTCCTTGCCCTTTAATATGCTCTAATTTGCGTAATAGGTTCTATTACTTGCATTTATCCTTCTTGATAATAAATACTTCTGACAAGTAATTGAAGCTATCCACACTCTGTATCTTATAGTCATTGAAATTCATCGAATTTTATAAATCAATTTTATAAATTGCACTCCTAGAGGGCAACTGAAGCCGGCTCTAGCCACTAAAACACACTACTGTACCTATTTACGTCGCGCACACGTACCGACAACAGAATACGGAAATCACCGACTAAACTGAACTTTTAAAATTTATTATTTCCGAAATTTCTATTATTATGCTAGAGTGTAGTAAATGATTGCTAATAAAGTCACCGTGACTGCTAATAAAATTCTTCTTTTCTTCCGAAAATTCAATCCCGTAAAACAACAAGAGTATACCACGTAGCCTGACGTGCGTGAACTTGGCTCCCTTTCTTTCAAAATTTTAATATTTTGTTGTCGTTTGGATTTTGGATTTTTAATGGTTTTGATATTTTTTTTGATCTTGCAAAAAAAATGAAGAAAATCTCAAAAACTTTTTTTTTGCCAGCTCCCCTTTTTCGAAATTAAAATTTTTGTTGTTGTTTTTGATTTGTTGTCAATTGCTTTATAAATATAAATTTTTAAAATCCAATGATAACCGCGAAAATCACGAAATAAGATTTTGCGCCAGCTCCCTTTTTTTGAAATTAAAAATTTTTTTTGTTTTTTTCGATTGTTTCTGATTTGTTGTCAATTGTTTTGTGAAAATAAATTTTTTAAATCAAATGATAACCGTGAAAATCGCGAAATAAGATTTCAAACCAATCATTTCTATTATCTTATTTAATTTCTGTGTTTTGTTCTTTTTTCTCTTTGCTATCTTCTTATATCTTTGACGGGCGGTATCTCTTCCCTAATTGCCGTTACTTTTTCTTACTTTTTCTTTTTCAAATTCTTCGCTTCGTTTTTCTTCTCATTAATTATGAAATCATTACCCCGTAAGTATCGAGGTGGGCTGTGAGAGCTCCCAGCAAATTTTAAAATTGTCGCCAGTTGATGATCTTGATAGGTGGCATCACCAGACTCCATGTACCTCTCGGGAACTATGTTTCCCATCGTCTAAGTATATTTACCTCCTTTTCGCGCGGCTAGTATTCATATCAGATAAAAATTACCAAACATTGGGAGTTTTTGCCCTCCAGCTAGCTACTTTTGTAATTTTTTATTAGTACCATAAGTAGCGAGGTGGCGCGTGGAAGCTTCCAGCATATTTCTTAATTTTTTAAATCATTTGATTTTTACAAAACAATTGACAACAAATAAAGAACAATCGAGAACAATAAAAAAAATTTTAAATTTCGAAAAAAGGGGAGCTGGCGGAAAATCTTATTTCCTGATTTTCGCCGTTATCATTTAATTTAAAAAATTTATTTTTACAAAACAATTGAAAACAAATAAAAAAAAAATCGAAAACAACAAAAATTTTTAATTTCGAGAATAGGGGAGCTGGCGCAAAATTTTATTTCGCGGTTATCATTTGATTTATTAACTTTATTTTTACAAAACAATTGACAACAAATCAAAAATAATCGAAAAGAACAAAAAATAGTTTTAATTTCGAAAAAAGGGGAGCTGGCAAAAAAAATTTTTTGAGATTTTCTTCATTTTTTTGCAAAATCAAAAAAAAAGATCAAAATAATTGAAAACAAATGAAAAACGATTCAAACAACAAAAAAAAAACTAAAATTTCGAAAAAAGGGGAGCCAAGTTCTCGCACGTCGTAGCCTGGCGATAGGTTTTTGTCACAATTTGTTTCTTTTTTTTTTAAATTATACTTACAAAGATTTTGTGTAAATCTGCAAATATTCCTTTTTGAATAATATACGACCGTGGTAAGATTCTTATATTTTTGAAAGCATATCGATTACACCCATTAACGCCTTTATGATATGAATTCAACAATTTTAACGACTACATACATATTTTGCATTTAACGACCCGAGAACGACGTGAAGGCCGAGCAATTTTATTATGCTAATAAAAATTCAATTTTTAATTCAATAGTATCAATTATGTGTACAGTAAATATGCCACGAATTAAAGAAAAAAAGTTCTTTAAATGGATGAATACCGTAGGGTTTAATCACGTTGACCAAATACAATCGAACAATGCAATACTAGAATGAGATTGATAGGAAAAGATTGTAATCAGGTTGTATTATGTGGAATGCATGCCATATTATGTGAAGGTGTTTATTTAACGTGACAATTTTATATATGAATAAATTATGCAGCAAGAAAACCTTTATGTCTTCGTATTCTTCTTTCTTCACATAATTTTTCAATTATTCATTGTTGCATACAAATAACCTTTTTACCAATATCGAGCTTTACGCTTCTCCTTTATTTTGGACAATTTTAAAATTTGACTTGTAAAATCAGCGGTTGTTGAACTTTCTTCCAGAGGTTCTAATAAATTTTAAAATGGCGACATATCGCAAAATTATTCCAACCATCTTTTTGAATTCTGCAGCAAATAACGCAAAGGAAAGCGTAAAAAGAAATTCTAGACGATTTTCAGCTTGTTTCTTTTTTTTAATAAAATTGATTGGTTCTCGCACAGAAACGCTTTTATTATGTGTGACAGAAGCTTTTAAAGAAGTGTTTTTTGAACTTATACACAAAAGCTTTTCGTTTGTCTGCTTTTGAACGAAATAAAACAAAATTTAAATTTGTTATCTTAAATTCTACGATAATTGTTTTATCCGTCGATTCTGATTGGCCAGATATGGAAATTTTAAACTTTCAGGTGTTTCGTGAGCTGGATCTTACCATAAAATATTATATTACAAAACTTTTTAAAATTGAACTGCAAATGTGAAGTAATTTACTTTTTTTATTATATAAAAGATAAAACTGAGGCAAATTATGAAATTATGATGATTGTTTCGAGCGTTGGAAAAACACGATGAGATCGTATGTGAGGCAAGTAACTTTTAATGAAAGGATGTAACTATCTTAATAAGAACCTTTAACCTTATTCTTACAACGCATCACGTTATTTGGCGTTTAATAAAACACGTCATGCGTTAACGTTTATGTGATATTCAACTTAATCTCATTCAAACAACGTTCAATAGCAACTATACCCATATTAGCCATGGTTAAAGTATGATAATTTATACAGGATGTAACGAAAAAAATGGGACTGAATAAATTATAAAATTCAAAAGCGGTTAGGTATACTAATTTGGGATGCGAACCCTCGACTACGTGTTTACGTTTCTCGCTGTGATGGGCTTCTCCCATATTTCCTGCTCGGAATTTAAATTGGCTTCTTTTGGTGTTTTTATTTTTTGCCTTTCATAAAACGCTCTTGTTCACCTTAGCGTGAATTCTCTTTTATATTGAATTTGCGTGGGCATTAATATGATGTATTTTATAGCAATATTCTAGTAGCTAATGTCTTCCAACAGCTGTTCATATCTTTCATGCTAGCAGTTAGTTGGTATGAAACTTGGCGCCAGACTAAATACCTTGACATTTATTGTATTTCCATATGCAAATCCTTTGAGCTCCAGAATCTTTTTCCAAAGCTCATTGTTTCAAAAAGAAAATATTCAAATTGGACCTGGCGTCAAGTTAATCGTGTTTTTTACAATACAATTTATTATTTTTACGTTCAAATGTTCATGACATTGACTAAAGTTCGATTTTGGAGTCTTTCTAAGTATCATTTATTTCAAGACGAAACCGGCTAGTGGGTGGACGATTCGGAATCTTCGATAATGATGTATGATTTTATTATGCAAATTAATTACGGGCTTGTATGCACATCATTCATAACCGGCCAAACATTCTTTCCGTTCGCCAATGCAAATACTATCTACCAAGGAAAAACTTCTAGGCATAACGAATGATGTTGCTGCAATAATTTTCATATCTGATTGCCGAGACATTAAATTTGATGAGGTGGCAATTTTTCTTAAGAAAAACTGCTTTTAAATTGGCTGCTGTCAGGCTAATAAAAGTTACTCTATTAAACCTTTTTTGGGTCACTCGCTAAAACTAATTTTCTGTTTTTAATTAAAGACATGAAAATAATCCAGTTGCTGATAGCTATGCGAAGAACCGATAGTGCTGTTCTTTTTCTTTTATTTTGTTGAACATCCAGAAGCGGTCACCCATCCAAGTGCAAAAGCAATTGGCGTAAAGTCAAGGCCGGTGATTGAAAATATTGTTTACTGTGAAAATCATAATAACATTTATTATTTATGTGATTCTGAGTCATGCAGTGATGTTGCATAAATATAGAACACAATGCAATGTGGCGCATATGCCAAAAAGTTCTCATATTATTAATAAAATTTAAATTGGTGCAAAACAGATATAATGTAATTTATCGCTTTGTGATTAGCTAGCCGGCATTCGTTCTAAGCCATCCGCTCAATTTAGTAATTTTGCCTTATGTATTATTTGGCGAAAATCATTGGAAAACAGTTTGGGTGGTTTTGTTGAAGCAAACCGCGATTCTGCCCATTACGGGGATTTGTGTAGCTTTCGAAAGTTTTTCCGACAATCGCTTTCGAATCGACAATCCAATAGAGCTTTATTGTCTAAAATTTTAGTATCAGACCATAATATTTGAATGTCATGTTGGATTGACGAGTTAAGAATGTTCATTTCGCGAATATAGAGAGCTTGAATGAAATAATTCCTGTCATTTAAATAAACAGATATTGTAGTGCTCATTATCATTGTCAGCATTTGTGTCGAAATGTGAGTGGCATATGAGATAAACGTTATGGACACAATGAGGAAGTGGTGGTTTTCTGTTACTATAGAAACAAGAATTCTGGAAATCGATGTTTGCTGTTCTCACGCACACTTGAAAAAGGAAGAAGGAACTCATTAGAAAGTCTGTTCGGCTCGTGACAACGCATAATGAAAATGTGTTTACGGAAATGATAACTGCAGGGAGATTCCATCCGAAAGCCTGCTAAATTACAACGAGCTTCGATCTTATCTGGGTTATTTTGGTAACGACGTAAAGTACATTGCATTTCATTGACAAACATATTCCAGAACCATTCCAACAATTACGAATTACAATATTCAAAATAGTAAACTAACGTGCAACGACTTTATGGAAATTCCAATGAAATACCGACGTTGCAAAACCGCATTTCCACAATTTAGCAAATAGCACAATTTTCTAGATTATTGAGCACCCAACTACAAATTTATACGACAACCTTTTCTAGCTGTAACTTTTATAAACAAAACTAAAAGAATTTGCAGAAATTTTTTTAAAAACTTTGTGTTTGAACTTTTCAGTCAAATTTTCGAGTTCATGGCTACTAGGTAATATTAATTTAGACTGGCATGCTTTGCTTTATGATTCATTCAATGATCCACGTAATGAACTAAAATTAGTGGTTCTTGGTGACACTTTCAGTGCAGAAATTCTAAAACTTTAACAGTTCTCTGAGCGATTAAGCCTCAGGGGCGGACCGGCACTAATATATTACCGAAGAAAAATGTTAAACGGCTTTCGATCACGAAAACTTCTTGCAGTTTCAAAACTTAAGATTATTAAATTAAGCGACTTGACGTCAAGGTAAATTACTCCTATCATCGTAGATTTTTAATTTGTTTTGGTTTCCTTCTAATCAGTTAAAAACCATTGTCTTATTAGTCTACATCTGACGCGCGTGAACGTATTAACGATATTCTAAAATACTTTAAATTTTGGATTAGTTTGTAATTGTCGGTTTGAACAGATCAGCACCATAATAGTGAAGGGGGTGAAAAGTTTTTAGATTCAAAATTTTAAAACTGGAATCAGAAATTACTTCAGTCACAACCAGACGGAATAGCTCCCTTCCCGTGAAATAAAACAAAATCCACTAAATTTTGAAAAATATACAGTTAGTCGCAAAAGAACTCAGACACTCCTATGTTACCAATGTAAATTGAGCATTTTGAAGCCATTTTTTGTCTTCCAAAACCCAATTTTACAGCAAAACTTTTTAGACATTTTTTATTTCAATTTTGTCGCTGTCAGTCAAAAACAGTGAGACAAAATGAAAAAATTCATATGAACAAAGTTGAAGGCAATGAAATTTGCAACAAAAAATCTCTAAAAAGTTTTGCTGTAAAATCGATTTTAAACGAAAAAAAGCGTCTTCAAAATGTTCAATTTACAGTGATAACATAGAAGTGTCTGAGTAACTGTATCTTAATTCTCATTAACCCCCCCCCCTCGAGAAAAATAAAAAGTCTTATTTGTTGCCGTGAAAGGCGGTTTGCCCCATTTACCCCCTGCATAAACTTGGCCTGGATCCGTCCATGTTACACTCAGAGCCGGCTGGTTACATGTAAAATTGTAAATTTTTATCAATGACAAACCACCGCAGTAATTTGTCAAAAAAGCTTTAGGTTACGACGCTTCTGTTACGAAGCATACCGAGATACCTGGTTCAATCCCGACGGAACAATTGGAATTGCTAAGAGTAGAACGTAAAGTACTATTACATTTTGACAAATTTGTACTATATAACTATCCGAAAAGCTCCTCGGCGGACGAGCAGCTAGCCAGCGCAACCCAAAAAGTCAACCAATCAGAGCGTTTTTTTTTCGGTTGGTAAAAAAAGGTTACTAAAATGACACGCTGTAGCAGCAGGAGCGTGCTGGAATCCTAATACATAAAATCCCAGCACGCTGCTGCTCCTGTTCCAGCGTGTGATTTTTTGGCGAACAAAGAAACACTCTGATTGGTCGACTTTTTTTATCAACCGAAAAATATATTACTAAGTAAAGTAAGGACTAAAAATATTTTGAAAAGAAAATAATGAATAATAAACAGACAACAGCAGCTTTCTGTGTTACTTTGACAGTTAATTATAAAAATATAAACTCAAAAATGTGAACCGGGAAGTCTGGGGGGTGTGGAATACCCTCCAGTACATATCACAATATCACAGGATTTCCACTCATTAAAAATATCTGGAGAAGATTTATAATTTTATACATTTCGTCGGGAAAAATCGGGAAATTTGAATTTTTAAGCTAAAGTGAAGGAATTTTAAACTTTTCGCTACAGAAAATTAAAACTTTGAAAACATATTTATTTAATTACCTTACTGCTTACGTAGTTAAGCAGCAACGTTCTATGTTATTTTGAAAGATAATTATAAAAATATGAAGTCAAAATTGTATACCGGTGTCTGGGGGGGGGGGGGGGGGCTAAAGAAAATTTGAGTTTGACAACCTTTTTTATTTTTATGTTATTATAAAAAAACTGTTAATTGCCTGACGGACCATCAAGTTTAGCAGCAACTTTTTGCGATATTTCGAAAATGTAGGAGAATGGGGAATCCCCCAGTAGCGGGAAACAAAATTAAATATTTAGATATTATATCGCTAAAACAAAAGATCCACCGTCTAGCTGCTAGTCTTTCCAGCTAGTCTTATATATTAAGGAAGGAAGGAAAAAAGGATTATGTTAGGGCTTTCCGTCTGTCATTCCTTCCGTAACGAATCTTGGTTACATTACAGTAACGCATCTCCGCTTGGTTCTTTTTTTAAGTTACCAACCTAACATAATTGGAAAGTTACAGTTCAGGCCGCACAGCCTAGTCACTCGAGTTGAAATATAATACAGGCGGTGTCATGGTACTACTATACAGGTATGTCCGACGAATTCACTTAAAGACTTAAAAAAATTGAAAGAGGGGGGGTCACCCTACCTTCAGTGCGTACTGATGCAAACTATAAATGTATTTTGTACTGAAAGAGGGAAACGGTATCTTATCTAATAAAACCAATCACGGAAGATGAATACGAACTTTCGTATGTGAGACTGGAGCTACCTGAAACGGTCTGGGAGATACATGTACTGGTACATCAGGGGGGGAGCACTGCCGCGATCTATAAGTGTATTTTGTTGTAAAAAAGTAAAATGTTCTTACTAAAAAAATAAAACCGATTAGAAAATATACACACAAACTCTCTGTTTTTTAACCCAGGGGGTCTGGGGGGTATGGAATACCCTCCAGTACAACAATTCAAATCGTGCTTAAAAGCGAAGGGAATTTTAACATTGAATTTACGTTTATATTACATTTAAAATTATTATACAAAATATATTTCATAGATCAGAGCGAGGGGGGAACTGTTGGGGAAATCTGAGAAAATCTTGGAAGAACATCGTAGAAAGAAATTTAGTATACAAAAATCTGCCTTGTACTCGCCCTCCGATCATATGTTTTCAAACATTATAAACCTAGTCGCGACCCACCAAAAATCGACTCAATTTGGGAATCCCCGTCGTAGATTATTATTGGTACACTGCAGCGTGGAAGGACGTTCTTATCTAATGGCAGGGCCTATTGTACAATTAGGCGCTGGCTTAAGGCCCAATGGCCCAATGGCAGAGGGGCCCCAAAAGAGAGAACAGAAAATCGTAAATTAAATACTGATAAAATAACCCAAAAATTGGGCTTTGGATGCTATTAGTTACACTCGAATGTAAGGGGCCCGAATATCTGCTAGAGCCTAGGGCCCAACTCAGTTCAAAATAGACTCTGCGTCTTTATACTGAAATCAGCTGTCAAATAAGTAGCAACTAACTTCGTCGTCAACACTATTTGAAACAATTATGTTTCCCTTTTGAACACAATAACAGCTGATGTACAATAATAAAATAGATTCACTCACCAAAAAGGACTCCAATCCTTCCAGTTTTGGCTCCTTACAATACTGTTCGACGAAAGGTAGTCGGTAAGCTGTGCCCGAACAAGAAGGAATTGAACAGTAGCACTTCCACTGAATGTACACGCGAACACACAGGATGGTTGTAAATACTGTTTGGAGATTTACTAAATAATAGCACTTCACTACTACAGCAATCTTCGCCGGTAATGTAACTCAAACGCATTGACTTGGCTGTCATAATTCTATTAAATTCGCCTATGACTAACGTCACCGGAAGTAGATTCCTAAGTGGTACCGTGATTTCGGCGATTGTATAGCGCGATTCTTCTTCAAAACTACTTGGAGGAATTCTATTATCACCTCCGATAATCGGCTTACTCAAAAACTAATATTCAACCCTAAAGCAAGCACTAAAAACCTGCCAAAGCTAACACTCGATTTACTCACTCAATATCGCGAACTCCGATTGTGAACTCCGCGCATGTGCAGAAGCTAATTTAAGTCACAGGCGTATCAAAATATGAATTCAAAAGGATTTTGCGTACACTTTTATGTCACATAAAATTGTTACACAAGATTTCAACGAAAAATGCCGTACCAATGGGTGCTGAATGAGTTAGCCGAACATAGGAAATTAACATGTAAAAACTGATTTATGCAAATTCCTGCTTTCCTAAACAGAAAAAATGAAAGACACAAAAATAATGCAGAAATGTAAACTACGAATGGTAGCTTTTACTTAAAAAGTCAAAATATGCTTTTGAAATTCTTAAAAGTTTCATTTATCAGACTGGCCATGTAAGTTTCCAAGGTAATTATTTTTGAAAATAGAAATTAAAATTAAACAACCAGCTGCTAACAATCCGCCATCTTGAATTCAACTGACGTTTCATTGGAATACCAACCCCAATTGCCATATTTCCCTGCGGGTTTTATATTCGACGGTCTATGGTTTCCATATTTATCAGACAGTACGAATTAACCGGAGCGTTGACTGCAGTTGCTAAGAGGAAGATGATTTTATTGTGATTCTAGGATTAGTTACAAATATAAAAATGAGAGATCAATACAATAAATAATAATAAATCGACATTGGGGAATTATTGCCACATAAAATGTAATAGTTGTGTCTACCGGTTTCGGTTATTTATTCAACCATCATCAGGACACATTGTCAATATAATTGCAAAACAACAATCATACTTGGCGATTTTCATTGCAAATCATTTAAATTTAACTCTCAACAATTCGTAAACTACAGGTAAAGTTAGAATATTAATCATAGCAAGTGAAGTTTGATTTGGCAAAAATAAACTCATCTCTGTAATATTTGTTAAATATAGAAGTTCCGCTCGATTAAAACTAATCGCTTTGGAAGCATCGTTGGATATTTTTATAAAAATTGACTCTGATTTCTATATAGATGATATTTTTCAAATATACAGAAAGCTGCTAGGGGCTATAAGCTCTTTGGTGCTTGGACAAAATTGCGAAATTAATGCCGTTGGAAAATTTGTTCTAAAAAATTCTAGTCATCACTTTGAAGAACATCAAATGCCTTTAAATTAATTTAACCAATGAAAATTTAAAGTTTTATTTTAAATGCGGGGACAGAATAAAACTATTGCCTGTTGATGTTTATTGGCCACTTGAAACTTTAAGATTTAATGGAGTGGCCAGTGCGTCCCTGTTGAACAAAATTGGTTTTATAGAATTATTGAATGTTTGAGAACCTCTGTTTTAATTAGTCTACTTAAAACAAACAAGCATAAAACGGTTAAGTTGCCAAACGAACTTGTGATTGTTTGTTTTTGAAAATTGTGCAGTCATTAATTTAAAAGTTTGATATGGAACTTTACAGGAGATGGGATTCCTTGCTTTTCTAATGTTTTTTTCATCCTGAAACCTCGCTAAAATTAGTTCGACGCCAGACTAAACGAATTTCATCCTTTGTTTTTGGCGTGTATCGGGGAAATACTTCTTAACTGGCATTTGCAATTATTTAAGAAACGCGATTCTTATTCTTTTTGCCTTTAAAAATAAAGCTCTAGGATAATAGCAATATTGGGTAATTTTATAGCTGATCAAGTTGGGCGATAACATTAATTTTCCCGAACGAAATTGCCCTTCTTTTCGTGAATTGCGGAAGTTTTCCCTTTTATTTGTTTTGACATATCGAAACTGTCTCCAAATACATCAAACTTGATTCATCTTATTTATAATGCAAAAGCGCAGTCGCTGTCTCTCGAGATGAGTTTTTATCGGAGTCTCAGCAATTCTGAAATGAAAATTGCGGCATGGCGGTACCTTTATAAGCAATTTTGCCATAACAATGAGATTAAATTCTTGCCAACTCCAAAAGTTCGATAATCTTAAAAATGGAACTGCTAACAGGACTCTTCCATGGCTTCATCCGTCTCTTGAAATGTGAAATAATTTTAGGAATGTGTAATACTCTCATCTGGCAATGTTGTTCGAAATTAAAAATTTTTTGCACTCTTTAGATTAAAACTGTAAAAAAATTTAATTACCTGCAACCAAATGGTGCTTCCTGGAGAGATTAATTGCGGTCCCGTTTTAAGCCCAAAAACGAGTAGGCTAATTAAATTATTGGTAATGAATCATTGAAAATTAATTTAATATCACTAATTTATGTTAAACTAACTGGTTTGCATGTTATATAAGCAATAAAAATGTGGTTTTTGAGTTATGACCGCCATGAAAAATAACAAAAGTTTCACATGGAAAGCCATAAGTGGAAAGCAGTTTTTGCAGCTTTACGAACCCGTAGTGCGGTTTTATGTTTACTCTTCTCCGTCATTTCAAATATTGACATTATGAAAGGAGCAATATTATTAAAGTTTAAATTTAAGTTTTTTTACTAACCCAGTGCATCAACCACAGCATGTTTTTTGTAATTTAACAATATTTTTTTCCTTTTAGTGCTAACGTGATAACAAACCGCTCGTTTCCTTGGATTTAAAAATATGCTGATAAAAATTTCTTTTTGTTGTGTAACTTAATTGTGACTAACAAATTGTGATAACGAATAGTTAATTCTTCGTAATGTAGTAGTTTTGTGTGTTCTTCTGGAGAACGATCATGCGCTGCTATGCGAGTTAGTTAAAATTTTTGTGTGAATCATCATGAAGTTTATTAAATATCGATCCAAGGGATACCCACCCCCTAGATTAGGCCAACAAAACAATTTTGGCATTCGCTTCATTTATGGAGGTATGTTATCTTAATTATTACATTATATCTATTGTACACGTGAAAGTAGAATTTCACTTACGAAAACACATTAGGGATGGCATGGATCAACCGGCAAGTTTGCTTTGTTCGTCCAATTTTTAAACAAAAAACATACAACATTTCAAAGCCAATTTGGGTATTTTCACCTGCTGACTCACTTTGTAGATTATTTGTATACACAGAGTACATACGACTTTATTTGATCAATTTTACGACATTTCTCGATAACTTAATCATCAACAAGATTAAATTATATACCATCAAATTTTGTAACCAAACTTGCCCCATAAACCCATTTAATTTTCGTATACTGGTTATGCAAGGTATACAATCCATAAAATTTTCAAGGCTTCGTGGTTAATTGGAAAAAACGCATCAGCATCGTCTTACGTTTAAATAAATCCATTTATTTACAATTAAATGATATAATTAAAACTTCTAAGTATATTTGTTCAAATTGACAAGATTTCAAGTACCTACGTAGTGCGGAAATAAATTTTTTCAATTTTTTTTCTGTGATTCACAAGGATCATTTCGTGTAACCTGCAGTGGCGGTTCGTGGCTCTTTTATTTAAAGAGACTTTAATCCGGAGGGGGGGTGAATCAGTGAGTTTCAGTATTTTTATTTGCCAGTATTTAATAAAAAAAACTGCTACTAACTACCTGCCTATTTATTGCTATTAACTTCATGGTACTGACACTGCTGCTAATACTGCCACTTACTGCTAATACTACCTAATACTGTACTGTACTGTACTGCCGTTACTAGCTGATACGTGAACGGTAATATTACATAGTATTACCATTTTACCTGTCGGATAGAACAAAAGTAAATAGCAGTGTGACACAATATCAATCAGTAAAATGGTAATCTTTAGCAGTATTGGTAGTAAGAGGCAGTGGTACGCAATCAGAGGCAGTAAGTAAGTAGTATTAAGAGTATTGGAATTTTTGATAGTTTTAAATAATTTTGTAATTACTTAAAAGAATCTATCATATTTTACTGCTTATATTACCTAATCCTTGCTGATACATCCAATACTGCCACTCACTGTAGATACTGGCTATACTGCTACTAAGTGTACACTGTACAGTGTAACCCAATTCCAACTTTATTTTTGCTATTTACAAGTGTACGAAATACTCAATATGATATTATGTATTTGGAATACAGCATTAAATCGATGGCGGCATATGTTTATGCGGAGGTTTTATATTTTAGGCTGAAGGTTTTGCTTTTATGGTAGCTTCGCGTTACTTTTTGTAAAGCCTATATTCGTACAATCAAAAATCCACTTTTCACTTTTTTGTAAATTCAGAATTTTACAGGAGGCTAAGCCGCCCTTGCCTCTTCTAATGAGCTGCCGCTGGCGCTGGTAACATATGATGCCTTACCACTTTTATTTCATATTTCGTGCGCACTCAATTACAACTATTTAAATTTCCTGTCATAAGTATTAATGATCTCCTTTAAACCAAGACGTATTAAAGAATTAGATGACATTGATGTTGAAGTACTTAGTTTATCTCTCATTTCTGACCATGGTCTTAGTCTCCAGCACCACATGAATTTAATAAAAATATTAAGTTCAACTAATACGTATACTTGCAGAGCCTATTTTACCATTAAACGCATAAGGTACGTGCCTAGGGCCCAATGGCCAGAGAGACTCGGAAAGAGAGAACATAAAATCGTAAAATAAAAATCAAATTCTGATAAAATAATCCAAAAATTGGGCCTTTGGTGCTATTAGTTACACTCGAATATCAGAGGCCCGAAAATTTGCTAGAGCCTAGGGTGCAAACCAATTAAAAATAGGCCCTGCTTCTCAATTTTTTCCTTTCCACATCTTTCCCTCTTCTTCTCAAAACTGCCACTTTCAAATACGGTGCTCACAATCAAGGATTCCAGCATTGGCTACTAAGTAACTCTTCGGTACTGAAGAACTAATACTATTGGTCCATAAAAAAAGAGTAAACCGTACACTGGGGGGTATTCCATACCCCCCAGACCCCCCGGTTTGCCAATGACTACACTAAAGATCAATCAATACATATTTGAAGTTATAATAATAAATAAATACATTTAACCTCTGACCCGTTTTATTATGGTTTCTGCTTTTTTTACTTACATAGTAAGCGCCGAGCAGTGGATCTCTTTCTTTCGATGCCCAAAACTTTAAACATATTGGGGACCTCTGCAACTTATTAAATTTTGAATTTAAGTTTAAGAGGCATAAAACAATGAGTGTAAACCGGGGGGCCTGGGGGGTATTCCCAGGGTATGGGAAGGCCTGGGGGGTATGGACCATTGGGTATGGAATACCCCCCAGTGCACGCTTTTATTTTATTCCCAAATCACAACGCCCAACACAACAAACTAGACTACATCATCTACTAAACCTCTCAACAGGGCCTATTTTACCATTAGACGCATTAGGCACGTGCCTAGGGCCCACTGGCCAGAAATGAGAGAACATAAAATCGTTAAATAAAAATCAAATTCTGATAAAATAATCCAAAAATTAGGCCTTCGATGCTATTAAGTCAAAAATAAGCGCTGTATAGTTGGTATAAAAAGTTTTGTTTATAAACTTTTATATTTTGGACACAATTACTGGTGTACTAAAACCCTCAAACCCCCGGTCTATAAGACCGCAGATAATAGGAACTTTTCACCCAGTTAACCGTTGTTTCGGCGATGGTTTAATTAACACGTTGCTTGTGCACCATTAGTCAACGGTCATATAAGCGTCATAATGTCGTTGAGGATTACGCCTACGGGTAAATGTCATGACTGTTCTCTATCGTACGTTCAATAGCCTAAGAGCTGCACATCACATGTAAGTTTCTCCCGTTCTAGTAACAAAAAGCTCCTCTTTAGAGCCTTGGGGCTTTTCTTCACATTGGACTGTTTTGTTAGAAACCATAAGGGCTTAAGGGTACAGTTATATTGGAACTGAGATAACAGCTTAAAGTGATGATACCAGTGAAGGAGAGAAAATCAAATCGTTGAAGCAGCGTTCAAGCCAATTTATGACATTTAATGATTGTGCCAACTGTTCGTGAATTTGCCAACATTTTGGTGAACTTGCCAACTTTTGTCAATGGCCGATGATATTTGGGAGAAGCTTGAATAAGCATCAGTTTGTGCTGGGAAAATGTCCAGGTCGGACGACGATGCCCTTGCTTTGGCTGCTTTTTGACTTATCTTGAAGGTATTTGTCTTCTTAAAAAGTGCATCCTTCTTCGCCCTATCATGTTACTCTAATGATTTAATTCGGCCAAGACAAGGCTGATTTTGCTCTTCCAGTAATTCTCGGTTGACTTTCTTCAGATCGCTAGATATGATGACACCTGTAGAGCTCATTCACGACTCTCGTTTATTTATACAAGCCGGCACGTCCTTGGTACACACGTTCCATTTCACTTGCGCAAGCGCGGTTTGCCCAAGCTTGCATAATTTTAATTCAATTCATCATCAAGCGGCTTGTACAATTAAATCGTTTGCCCAAACAAACTCTCTTCAGCCTTTTCACAATCAGCTTCTTTCTCTGAGAGAAAGGTTTTAGCATCTAGACCCCACGGTTGCTTAATCCGGATAGGGGAATACATACATGTAACCTTGTTTTTAATAGTTGATGGCGGTAATCATCAACCCATGGGGACAGCCGGCTTTACGTGCCCTCCGAAGCACGGAGGCGGTCATATAACAGTTTTAGACTCTCCCCGGATTAGAGTCAGCAGTTGTTTGGCTATAACTTAAGTTAAAGTCTGCTTGTACAAAATGATTGTACATGCATGCTTGTACAAAATGATTGTACATGCATGCTTGTCAAGCTTCCAGTTATGTGTATAGCCACCTTAATTCTTTAATTAGGGCAAATACATAAAGCAAATAATAACGCAGTTGAAGCCTTGACAATAAAATTTAAATAGAATATTCAAATTAAATTATTATAGCTTGAATGGTCGCTAGTCGTTAACTTAAAAAGAGATATACTTAAATTTGCATTCTAAATAGCTTTCGGCACCCAAATTACTAATTTTCATTTAATTAAATATTCTAAAAGAGTAACATGGACACTGTGATAATTTTGCAAATTCTGCAACGTTTCGGACAACATTTTTCAACTTTACAAAATATTTTTTTCATTTTTACCAAAGTACAACCAGTTTTTATAATTCATTTGAAATAGTAAACATGTTTTGTTCAAAAAAACTGCACAAATTTGTTCTACCTGATATTGTATATATACAGCTAACTTAATTACTTCGTTGATCGATCTGTCTTACTGATGAACCATCTTTGATGGAGGAAAAGATCAAAGCATCGCCTAGCTGAAGGATATTCTTATTTTCTTATTTTTGTTTCAGCCTGCAAATCCAATTGAATAATGCCCTAAAACTATATCCTATCTCTAACTGTCTGTCAATTCTTTTCATTCTGAAACTCAGCTTGAGAAAGCAAACCAGTGCATTTTAGCTTAATTTTAAAATTCCGACGTGCTAATTTTCCTTTTAACTCGAATATAATGAAACAAAGGTATCAGACTACATGGCATCAGCTTTGCTTTGTTATTAATTAATCTCTAAATGCTTGTTTACTACAAAAGACGTAGGTGTCGATTCATTAGAGTAACTGCGGTTATTTCTGCAGTCAAAATCGATAAGAAAATTTTATGCCCCTTTTCAAGCTTACAGATTATTATAAATGGGTTCTATAGTTTTCCTACAAAACCGGATAACTTTATAGTTTTCTTCTGGAAATAGACACTTTGGGATGAAACGTGAGGATACGTTGTGCGAATGTGATCGATTGAACCAATCTAGCATATAAAATATAAAAAAATGGGCACATAAACCGCATTGACGAATGATACTCCGAAAGATACCCAATTTTGATAAAGCACGTCGCTTCATACGTATAGTAGCTACAAAATTTGATGAACTTCGATTTGGAAACTTTTTTTCTTGCTTATTGTTTCCATAATTTAGTAACAAGAGGAATTGTAGCTCAAAACATCTAAATAACTGATTGCTACTTGGTGGCAGCAAAGAGGAGCAAATCCGACTACAAAGAAGCACTTCTGCC
This sequence comes from Cantharis nigra, assembly GCA_958510845.1. NCBI lineage: Eukaryota > Metazoa > Arthropoda > Insecta > Coleoptera > Cantharidae > Cantharis > Cantharis nigra. The sequence goes on along the minus strand of OY294030.1, from coordinate 41,078,678 downwards.
GACACAAATAAGGGATTTTTCCATGACCGCAGAATATGTGGTTTCTACAAGCAGCTTTCGTCACGAAAAAGCATCTGTGGCTTTTACAGTAGCTGTTCGATAGTACTCTACTATGAAGCCACAAAGAGAAAAGTTTAGTTCGGCGAAGAACTAAAGCCGTTGGCATAAATTGTGAATTATAATTTTCCCCATATTAATAACATTTCAAAACTTTTGTATCTAAATTAAATAACATTTTTTATGCCCATGGCCATCATCAGCAGAGAAAAACTCTTTCAACCCCATTTCATTATTGTTTTACGTTTGTTTTATTATAATAATCCATTTATGAATTTTTCGTGCAGATTTCGAAAGTTCAATTTGGGATATAATATGTCCGACGTAGAAATTTAAAATTCAGAACAATCATCATCCTTTTAGGAAAATTTGCAATTAAAATGTAGCGTTACATAAACATATTATTGTAATTTTATTAATTGAAACCTTTTTCAATGTAAGTAATTTATTTTAAAACAATCCAACCAATAATTAAATTAATTGCCAATACCTTAAGTTCCACTTTTAAAAATAATTAGCTCGACAATCGTAATGAGTAAATAAGATAATTGCGGTAGTTAACGTTCGATTTTAATTTATTTTGCAAAATAGCATAGCAATAAATTTTTTTTCATCGAGGAATTTATGCCATAATAATCAATATCTCATCCTACGTTCTCGATAATTTGTAGGGTAGCTATCTGGTCGATAATTTTGCATTTTAAAGGTTGCCAATCTGTCCATAACATTTTATTACCACTATACAAATTTATTATTTATTAATGAGAGGCTAAAGGTATGAGAACTGCTAAATTTATCGAAGGGTGGTTTCGCACATTCAATTTATGTTGACCAAACTACTACTTACTTCCAAACATAAAATTAATCAATGATAGCTCGAATTCTCGGATGATGTCATTTTGCTTTATTAAATGGTTCATGAAAGTTCATGAGACTGTTTAATTGATAAAAATTTTTTGCAATCACTTTTTTTACTTCAGCATTATTAAAATGAAATGTCAGAAAACTCTCTAGGGTAAAGTTCTAGAACAACATTTTTCAAAATGTTAAAATATTTAAAAATGCAAAGTGTAAATTTTTCCAAAAAAAACCTTTTACCTTTCAAATTCCCATATAGGTATTTGTTATAATTTCTTAAATATCCAAAAATTATTTTATTGAAACGAACGATAACTTGTCCATGTGCATCGGCATATGTCAATCGCCGGTTCCTTCAACTTCCTAAGCAAAGGATAAATTTAAACTGGTGTAATTAATATTTTTAATTGTTAGCTCTTCGTTAATTTCAACAATCTTAATTAACTAATAATTGTTACTGTTTGTAACATTAATTAAAGTTTGTTACCTTGATATCTATAATAAATTTCTTATATAAATCTTTAATATTTTTTATAATTACGTAAATTTAACTTTTAGATCGTTTCGATTGCGTATCGATTGACATTTGTATTAGAATCAACATTTGCACCCTTATAAAAGCAGGCTTACACATAAGTTATAATAAGAACGAAATATAAACGTCTAGTCAGGCAATAAAACGTGTTATTTTTAAAGATTGAAGTTTAAACGAAATTTTAAAAATTAAGTGAATTTCAACTGTTGATTTTAAGGTTCCAATCATTGAATGGCTGCAAGAAAGAGAACGCTGATTTTAACAACTAATTTTGTGAGACAAAACAAAAATAATTAGAAAAATAAAGTACAATAATTATCACGCCACCGAGGTGCGCTGTTATTGTATATCCTTAATTAAAAATTGTACAAATGCAAGGGAATTAATTACTCATAAAAAATAGTGAAAACCGTAACAAGAATTTGTATAATAAAGTGTAACCTTAACATAATTTTCTGTTGTTGTTTGATTAAAATTGATAATTCCAACTCAACACATGGATGCATAATAAACTGCAAGCGCCCACCTTTAAAAAATTTTTAACCTTTCAATACTAACATATTTTTTTATACCACAAGTACTAACGTCGGTCTGTGAGACCGATATTTCCAATAAATAAGGAACAAAAGAACATTTTCACTTGCAGGATATCACGAGACGCACTAAACTAGTTGATTTGAAGGTACCGACAACCCCCTGTTATCGTATTAAGTTTACAGTTCAAAATAGAAGTCTTCGGTCTGTGAGACCGAGTGTTAGTACTGGAGGGTTAAATATGGGAATCTCGTTAAACCCATCGAATCTCTTGTAGCTAAACAATTCAATAAATAAAACAATGTTTCCCCCCCCCCCCCCCAGTATTTAAACAATATTATTGCACTTACGTGCAAAAAAAATCAAATTTTAACCTATTCAAATGTAATAGTAAAACTAATAGCACTAGAATATTGCTTAAAATTAATTCTAAAACAATACGAAATCAATACCGAGAGTTTTTCTTTTAAACACACTTAGTGGTGTATTGGAGGGTATTCCATACCCCCCAGACCTCCCGGTTTAGAACCTGGCGATTTGTAGCGCATGTTCTGTGATTGATTTTAACCTTTTTCCCAGTAAATACATACACATATTATATAAAGTGAAAATACAGCTGATAGCAACGTTGTATTCTACATAAATTAACACGTTGTTTTAACGTTACTTGTGCCCTCATTAATTAAGGGGCCATTTTAGGAAGAACAGTTTCAAACTTTAACATGTAGACTGTAGAGGATAACAAATAGAATTTTATTTTGTAGATACTCCCTCTTTATTATTGAATATATTTTGTCGACGTCATTCTCATATCAAAAACTAACGTTATATTCACGTTTTAGTACCTATATTATGGTTTTTACAACATAATTGTGTAATTATGTATTCTTACTTCGTCAATATTACATTATAAGTTAAAAAATATTAAAAATATGTACCTTGTATTTTATACTTTTCGCAACGTCTTTTTACAACGTTAAGATGACGTTACAAAAATATATGAGGTTATAGATAAATTTCAATTAGGTTTCAATTCAATTTAATAATTGAAGTTAATAGTAAAAAATCCTTGAATTTACGTTAGATAATATCACGTTAATACTATCCCTAAATGTAACGTAATATTTTACACGTTTCACGTGTTATCAACGTCTTGTATGTTGTATTTACGGTAAATCGATCTATACAATTTAATCAATCGATCACAATAGAAAACACACACAAATTTTCGAATTTTAAACTATGGGGGGAGGATGAAATACTCTCGAGTACACCTAGGAATTATTGCAGTGGCGTATTTAGAAAATGCTTTGGGGGGGGCAGATAAAAAAAAAATATTGTTTAGAATCTCGTTAATCCATTCATGCGCGTCAGTGGTAACCAAATCCAGATATATAAAATCCCAGCACGCTGCTGCTACTCCTGCTACAGCATGTCATTTTTTGGTAAAAAAACACACTCTGATTTCACTCACTTTTGCTTGAAAATTCAAATTTCCCAATTTTTCCTGGCGAAATTTGAAAAATTATAAATTCTTTTTCATCTCCAAGTATACTAAAAGAGTGGAAATCCTGCAATATGTACTGGAAGGTGTTCCACACCCCCCCAGACCCCCCGGTTTACAATTTTACCAACCGAAAAATGGATTAAACTAACTACGATTAGGACTAACCGGCAAATTTCAATTTTTACGTAAAAATGAGGGAAATTAATGTTCGGATAGAAAAAGTTAAAACTTGAAAAGCATATTTATTTAATTACCTTACTGCTCATGGAGTTTAGCAGCAACTTTTTGTGTTACTTGGAAAAGTTAATTATAAAAATATAAAGTCGAAAATGTAAACCGGGGGGTCTGGGGGGAATGGAACACCCTCCAGTACATATTGCAGGAATACTTGGAGAAGATAGGGAATTTATAATTTTACGAACTTTGCCAGAAAAAAACGAGAAATTAACAAATAATGTAATTTAAATTAAATCTAAAAGTAAAGAAAATTAAAATTGGATTAGAATCTACTTTTGCTGTATGAATCTTCTCAGAATTGGTAATAATTTCTACAAAAGTAAAAAAACTTTTATACTTATTGACTAGCGAGAAACAAAAGTACTTCATATTAAAAATTCCGATACAAAATATTTATATTTTAATTTATTATTAAATTAGTAGATAAACTAAAAAGGTTCAATCCCACTTTATTCTAAGTTTACTTCGAGGTTTCATCTAACCCAGTTTGTTTGTCTGAAACAATATCCTGATATATAAAATCACAGAACGCTGCTGCTGCTCGTGCTACAGCGCGTCATGTTTTGGTGAAAAAAAACACTCTGATTTCCCTCACTTTTGCTTAAAAATTCAAATTTCCCGATTTTTCCTGGCGAAATTTGTAGCGGGAAACGCTTAAATATTATATCAGTTAAAAGAAATCAACCGACTAGCTGCCGGTCCACGGACGGGCTTTCCAGCTAGTAAATAAATAATAAGCAAATAAATAAAAATAATTTAAAGTTATTTAAATTTTAAAACCTCTTAGTAAACATTATTGTTATCAGAAGGGTTTCAGGGATACAATCCGAGTCATCCTTGGGGGGTGGCAATTGCCCCTTTGCCCCCCTCGAAATACGCCACTGAATGATAGGAAAATACACGTTAATTAAACGTTAATTTGAAAAGCATGTGCTCATTTCCATAGCTGAGTCTCCGCAGACCTCACGGTGTAGGAAAATTGAAATATCTTGGGACTGAAGAATTTAAAACTGGGATCTGAATCTACACTAATATACGTGCTCAGTGATGGCTGGTACGTGGAGAGTAATGGGGCGCCGTCTTCCCAAAACAAAATATTAAATTTTAAAAACATTAAAAGATAACTTGAGATTTTTCTTAAATTGCTTCTTGAAAAGCGGAAATGGCTTTCCACTATTACTCATAAGATAAAACATTAATGCAAATTGGGTTTTAGAATCTCTACAAAAGTCATTTATTCATTCCGCTCAATGGTTTACCCTTGCTTTCATTGGCGGTATTGTTTACTGTAATATTTAAATTTTGATCAAATATTTGGAACCCTTCCGTTCAGTATACTACAGCAGCTTTTATCAAACTTAAATCTTTCGCTAGTAATTTTCTCACGTTATTCTTTGACTCGAGAGATTGCTGAAAATGTTTGCATTAAAATGTATCCATTTAAACGAATGACTCATCATTTTGGTGTTATTCGGGGTTTCCACGCTTTATTCATCCTGATGCTGATATTTTCCTGGATTCATACTATTTGAAATACCACAATCCATTTTAAGTAAATTTAAATATTTCATTCTATGTGAATATTTTTGTAACTGGGGGGAATACGATCATCATAACTTATGCAGTACATTTGCTGGATGCTGGATCTCAGCAAAGTTTTCAATTTTAATCAGTCAGAATTATTGATAGTAATAATCTATGCATGCATTTATTATTTAACAACATGGAAGGGGATTTACATATAATCGATCATAAATGGCTGTTTAATTAATTTAATTACTTTAAGATTTAAATGCAGACGTAATTGTCAAATAAACGGATTGTCATCTGAGCGTGTGATTCTTTGAAGGTTTTGTAAGACATTTACGTAAAATGTGCATTATTATCGAAAAACAATAGTTTATTAGAAAGTTTGGTTTGCATAAAAATGTTACGTCAAGCAAAATTCTGCACTCAATTATTGTAATACAAATGCAGCACAAACTTCCGATTTACAACTGCATGCATTTTACTTCGAAAAGCCATTTTTGCAAATTTTTATGCATTAAGCTGCATTCGCAGCTTCAATACTTCGACGAAGCCCACCAGATGGTGTTGGCAGAAATTAATAACTTCAGCCAAACAGAGGTAACAGCGATGTTTCTCTTCCCACATTTACAAAATCAAAATGTCATTAACTTTTACGTGGACTGAAAATCTCTGAAAAGAAGTTTTTGTGGAAAATAAATTGGCTATGCTAATTTAGAATTGCATTTTCCCAACAATTTGATTTCCATTATGTTAGACTAATTAATTAATGCAACTTATCGTAAATATTACAGTAAAATCTGAAACTAATGACTTGAAATGTAGTTTGGTTTTCAGCATGATAAATTGTTTTCGTGGAATCAGAAAATGTCAAGTTGTGAGATAAATCGTTATTGTAAAGTAATCCTGAAATATCCAAACTGATGTGCATGATGAAGCATGCACAAACAAAAATGTTTTGATTTGTAAAAACTAAAAACAGTAGATGAATTTTCCATGAAAAGTTATTTCTTGGTTTGAAGTTCGCAAACTGGAAATTGGCACTTGTAAAGATCATTTTGACATTTTCAACAATCGGAGCACAGGAAATTTGAAGATATTTTCAAAATAGAATTTAATTATTTCTTTATTTTCTTTAGTTAAACAAGTTGTCAAAAGTAATGGAACTATGACATGAAGTTGTTTTCGGTGGAATTAAATAGTCTGTCTGATGATATTGATTGTGGCATGATTTATCTCTGGAGTTTTCCTTGGTTAATACGTCTTGCGGAAAATTAGCTTGCGGTAATTTATCACACTTTCTCTTCCGTTGTAAATAAAGTCAAACATGTTTGGACAAATTATGCTTCGCTCTTTGGAGCAAATTTTAAAAGCAGCTTGTGAACTGGGGGAAACGTGGTAGATTTTTAAGCACCGAAATAAATAATTGTTTTCCAGACGAACTTCAAGCTTACATAAACTGTGAGACTAAAAATAGTTCGACTGCCAGAGAGCTATTGGATTAATCAACGCTCCAATTTATTTTCCTTTCGCAAGTAAAAATGTAACTTGTAATTGAATCATCCCATCATCTTGCTTCACTGCATTCAGTTTTCAATAGATATTCTTTCTATTTTGAGAAATCATTGAAAAAACTAGGACTTGAGTTGAATTTAAACCATACCACCATACATGTATGTTAATGAAATATGTATCATTCCACTGCTTAATTACATAATAAGGAATGACACCAGCCGTATTATAAGACCAGATGTTTATGAGTTAAATTGTTTAAATTGCTCAAATGGTTATTAACTTTGTAGGATTACATTAAATTGATAAATGCATTTTTGCTGTCGTGGAATACAAAATGGAACATGTTTTATTTTCAATATTGAACTCAAAGTGCTAATGTGACATATTGAACATTTAATCAAAACCCAACTTTGTATTCCAACAGAAAGAAGGCCGGCAATATGTTTAAAATATAAAATGTTAAATATATCTCAATTTTTTTTTAGCTGCAGTATTACGCAATAATATGATAATACCAGTGCTTTTTAATCTGAATAAATCCAAGAATTCCCAAGTAGAATTTAAAACGATTTGAATTGCATGAATTTTTAATATTTTTGCCAAAATTCTATGCAAATGTAAACAAGAACTGAGAAAGTGAATGCAATTCGAAAACGTTAACTAAAAATAAGTACCTAAGGTATTTTGATTTTTATTCCAGAAAAATGTTCACGCAGTATTTCCGATGTGAAACAGTTTGACCTGAATTTTTGTCAGTATTTTTAATTGGGTAAAAACAACAAAATTGCATCTATTGTATACCTAATAATTATTGTTACATGTATTGGCTAATTTTTATAAAGTAGGAGTTTCTTAACTATGTCTTCTGATGAACAAGAAAATTCATTTTTTTAATTTTGAAAATTAATAGCATCTATATGGGTATTGCAATGACTTAACACTCCAACGTATTAGGCAGGCGCTTGGGTCTTTCACGATTGTCAACCATAACAGAGAACAGTGATCTCTCGAAATAGCCGAATATAACTGCCATGCGTTGTCGTTCAGTATTCTAATGAGCTAAAGAAAATTAAAATATGATCATGTTTGTTTTATAAGTTATTGACGTATGATTCAATGTCCAACAATTTTTCAAGGTAGAAGTTCACTTTCAATCGCTAATTAATGCAAGGATTCCAAGAAAAGTCTCGAAAAACTACCCAACTCAATTTATTAGCCTAGTCTTCTAATTAGATTCCAAGTTCTTTGATTAATTTTGTAAATAGCTCTACCTGAAACGGATTGAGAACCTCTGTAATAAATAAATGAGATAATAAATAATAAGCACGTAAAAATGATGCCAGATCTTTTGTTCGCCACAATAATTTGCCAATTCCATTCTTGACTCCTTTTTTTACTCAAAAATAATTACTATTTACAAAACTCTTCGTACAAATTAAATTTAAGCCAGCTGCACCGGTAGAACTACCTAAAGCTTTGCCTAAGTAAATTCTTGCCGGAGCCGGATTGGGCATAAAAACCCAGGATTAAGCTCTTTCATCTCATCGAAATTTAATTTAAAACAAATTTGTAAAATGAATTATCTTTTGCAGGTAAAGCAATGAGCGAGGTGGGTGTGGGTGTTCGAATCACAGCACACACCCCCGATTCGGATTGTAACAGCAACCACCCGGGATCCAACAGTTGTCTCAGTAACGCATCATCACAAGACATTGATTTCATTCAAGACAACTCCGATTATCAGTGGTTTTTGGACTACAAGTAAGTTAAGCACTGATTTAATTTTTGTTTCCTTTTATTTTTTTCAACTGCTCACATCTCTTTCTCGTTTGACGTGTTCATTAAATAACTGTGTAGAATAGTTTCCGATTTAGTGAAACTTGAATAAATGCTTGGCATTAACCTGGAAGACAGCGAGTTTTTCTTATGCAGAGCGGCGTCTCCGTTTTCTACATCCAAGACTATTTTTATAAAGTCTTTTTCTCTGTTTTTAACTGTCAGTTCCGATATTCTTGCTAACAAATTACAATTTTTGTAATACTTTACAACCGCACTTCGACAAAATAACGCCCAAAGAATTACTCATTCAGCCTTTTTATTCGGGCTCTCAGAATTTAACAATGCAACAACAACAAACTGGAATAGCTTGTAAAAGTTACAAAAACTTCAAGCTCGACACTTCTTTAATTTTGATTTAATTTGCTTATCTAAAATATCTTGTGGTTGCCATTTATTAATGGTCAGTTATAGAGATGGCAGTACAAACCATCACACCAGCATCCTTTCCTTGTCGGAAGCTTACGATGCCAACGACGTGGGATATTACGATGCGCTGGCCAAAAACATGGATGCTAATTTGGCAGAAGCAGATATGGAGAGTTTCAAGACCGAAGATATCCACGCTCTCCTAACCAACTTACCAACAATGTGTACAGATCCCATCAGTCAAGACGTAAGCTAAACAGTACATTTTTATTTTTATTTTTATTTTACATTATTGCATTGTAGACCAGGCAAGGAGAAAGTTTTGCAAGTGTTTCCGGTTCCATGATGGCTAATATAGATTTTGATAGTTCCATTAGTCCACATAGTAGCTCTCATGGGGAAGACTCGGCAAATTCGACTTCAATGTCCATATGTAAATCAGAATTATTATTTAGTCCAGTTAAAGAAGTGCCCATGCCTGGAGCAAATTTTAGTGTAGATTCTCTCGATTGCGAATTAATGACTGAACATGATATTATGCTAACTTGTCAAGCAAATAAAGATAACTATACCATTGCATTCGAAGGGTCTTTGACCATGTACTCTGAAGATAACGATTTCCATGACCAAGGTATGAATCCATCCAATTGCCCAGCTCTTTTATTACATAATTTCTTTTAGACAAAAGTGAAGGTGTGTCCAAAACTGATAGCAGCCGGTGGTCCAGTAACATTAAAACTCAAACTGAAAATATTAAAAGAGTGGATACGTCCATGATTCAATCCGATTCGGGTGGTTTCACGACTTGGAGTAAATTAAGAAAGTTGAATAGCGATAATCAGTTGAGAAGACATCCGTCTGGGAATAATAACACGTCGGAAGACAACAGTGGAAGGTTTAACGTGACAAATAATGCCATGAAAAGCCAAAGTATGCCCAATTTATACAAGCAGAAAATTAGGGGCCTATTGGGCAGCAATTATTTGAAGAATCAGAACCTAATTAACAGCCTGGTAAGTTTTCCCATACTTAAACCCATAATTTCTTTGTTAATTAAATATTTAATTCAGATTGACCCTTCCCTTGTGAAACGGAGATCTGTGAAAGTATTTGATATTCAACACCAACTCAACAGTAACAGTTTAAGTGGGGGAAGTGGGATCTCCGAAATGGCCACGTCCGCTGATGGCGGAAGTACCAGCAGCGAATCTCACAAGCATCAACTGCAAAACTTCAATCTAGTCAAATTATTTATGAAACAGAAAAGTTTAAGTGCAGAAGGTAAGTTCTCGTTGAAAGACTTCAGGGATTTTCCTGATCATGATTTCATTAGGTATGTCTACAGCAATGGATCAATCATCTATAAGTGAAAATTGGCCCACCCAATCAGGTGCAAGTCACGAATCTCACGAAGGAAAGCAATCCAACGATTCAAAATTGAGTTACTTCGAAGACAGCTTACTGGTAGACGCAAAAACGGCAGAAAGTAACTCGAGAACGCACGATTTAATAATCGAAGAACAAGACGAAGACATATCCAGAAGCGAATCCATAGAGCAAATAACGGAAAGCTTATCAAAATTGGATTCGACGGGCGGCGAAAGTTTCGAGAATCCCAAATTTAACGTAAACAATAACAACAGTTTTGAAAATGACATTAAAACCAAAAGAAAATTGAAAGTTCATTCAACGCAAACGCGAAAAACCAATAACTTGTCGAGTTCTTCTACTAATTCTTCGTCAAGTCAATCCAGCTTTACATGTTCGGATCGTCCAAATTTTATTCGAAATCACCCAAAGAGCCACGCCACTCAAATTCCAGTGCATCTGATGAACAAAAGCATGCAAACGTCTATTTACGTCGATAAAAATCTAATAAACGCTCCCTACAAGTTAAACTGTCATAACTCTAAAGACAACATAAAAGTAGTGGAACCTTCCTTCCTCAAGCAATTAAAGAGCGAAGTCAAAATTGAAAAACCTGTTTATGTTGTTTATCCAAATTACGTTTTACCCGATTTGGACTTTTTAAATCACAAACCAAAAGATTTGGACAAAATCATTTTAATGCCACAGAAGGGGCCCACCAAAACTCTTCCTGCTAAAAACCAACGACCGTACAGCTTGAACGACCTCGAACTACTAAAACAAAAAGGATTCAATCACATAAACGATTGGGATTCTTTAAACTTTTTATTACCCCAAGAATATCGTCAAATTTTGGCAGAAATACCGGAAATTGCTCAACAAATCAAAACGAAACCCATCACCGATAAACCATCGTTTTGTACGTCTGGTAGAAGTAAAACAAGACCCGTGAGTTGTACTGCCACAATATTGGAAAGAATTGGAAGTGGCGACCAAGGGACGAGCCATTCGTCGAGTTCGAGTACGGCTACCCAACCGAGCAGTGGTTATCGAGGTTCTTCGACAATGTTGCTCTCAGATTCACAAAATAGTCCTGGACCTACCAACACCTTCAATCCCCTATTTGTGTATCGGTATGACAGTGTTACCAGCTCTGAAGCAAGCTTGAAAACTAGTGAGAGGCAAAAATGTGTAACAACAACAGCGGCGCCTCCACTTCCTAAGCGATCCATCAGTTTATCTCAAGAGAGCAACATTAAAGGAGAGTTCGTGCCGCCAAGACCACCTTTACCAAGAGGTAAGTTCATTTTAATTACTTGAAAATTCACTTATTATTATCCATTCTTTGCAGGTATCCTTCGTAAGACATTAGAGAATGCAAAATTACACAAAAATTCAAAACGACACAGCATGTTTGACGTTACAGAAAATGAAACGATTGACGATTTGATGTCTAACAAGCGTTACTCCTTCCAAGAGCAAGCTTACTCCAAACGGAACAAGCGTTTGAGCGAAACCGAGGACGAAGGTGTCGATGCAGGAACATCAAGCAGCAGCTTGGATGAGCAACTGGAAGGAAACATCAAAATTCCAATTCATCATAAAACCGACGCACTGCTGTCAATGATTAACGGAAACGAATTGCAACAATTGGAAGAGTACTTGAAAATAAACGGAATTTCCTTGTCAGATTCCGATGAATTGGACGATGAGGGCATAATGCAACTACGATCTTGCATTAGCAAGTTCGTAGTGTTGAAGCTCAACGAGCAAAGTGGCGATCAACTTGGAGGCAAGAAAACTGTCAGTTTTGCAGTTGCTTCCAACGTCGAACTAAAACCACCCAATAATTCTCCAAATGCTTCCACCTTTGGGCAACAAAAGCAATATCATTGTACAAATTTAATCGACATGCCAATAAGAGAAGAAAATGAAACAAATTTAGAAAACTATCTAACTTCATATCCAATATCCACTCATACAAAACGGCAAACGTACGACTTGAATCAAAAACGTTTACTGATAAATGCGGTCCCTGACGGAATAGAAAAATTGATCCACAATTTCGCCTCGGCAACAAACCAAACCGAATTAGCCACTCTGGGCAATTCGTCATATAATCCAGCTTGCGCAAAAATTGCTCTTACAAGCCTTTGTCCAACAATTTATGCTATTTTGAGCGACGGTTTGAAATCCAATTTGGAAACTTCGTTTGGACCAATTTCCAATTCCGTTTGGCAAGTCGTAGAAGCTTCCGCCCAACAAGGACCTCTAACGAAGGCTCTCAACGATTTAGTGATGAAGATCAATAGTGAAGACGTGATAACTGAAGGTCTAGTCAAATTTAATGCCTTCATTCTTGGATTGTTGAATGTGCGATCTCTTGATGCTTGGATCAGCTATTTGCGAACACGCGAAAGCATCTTAAAGAAACATTACAATCCGGATTCGTTGTTGCTTCTTGCTCACACTGGAGGTGCCGCCGTTCGAGGACTCCTCGATACATTGGTAGTTGCGCTGGAACCACTTGCGTTATTGCCGTTCCAATTTGATCTTCTCTTTGAATACCGACAATTACATCAAAGTCTTAACAGGATCGATTCTTACCATCAGTTGCACAGTCCAACTCGTCCAAAGGTAAATTGATTAAATATTTTATTCATCGATTTTAATACAATTTCAAAAATTTGCAGCTTCCATCTCCCACAACTTTAACATCCAAACAATGGAATTACGCAAAATTCAGTCAACAATGCAATTTGGGGCAGTCAACCTCAGATACAGAAGATATTTCGACAGCTACAACCGTTAAACACTTCTCGCCGGAACACACAAGCGAAGCGATGTTGCCCGATTTGTTAAACTCATCGTCTTCATCTTCTACCAAACTGGCACATAAACCAGAAAAAGTGCGTCCTAGATCCTGCGTCGAGCCTGCAATAGCAATGAAAACCAACTTCAGAGTAGGCGATGATGTTGCTAGTACCGCTAAAAAGCGATGGTCTGGAATTTCTTTATCTTCAAAGTTGTACCAAGCGTTCGACCGTTTGGCCAACGAAGAGGAAGAGGAATACACCGATAGCTTAGAAAACTGTGCTAACAGAGCGATCAAAGCGTGCAAGCAAGACGAAAAAAGCAGTGGTAGCTCGAACGAAGGCATTCCTCATATTCCAGAAGACGCACCAGAATCTCTGGACTCGAATATTTCCGATGAAAAACCTCTAAATGGAAGACGATTTAAACGACTTCAACAGAAATGGGAAATGTTAAGCGGAAAGGAGTCGTATTCGCCACCTTCGTCACCCGTTCATAGGTCAAAAATTCCTGTACCGGTTACTTCACCTAGCCAACAGTCGGGAATCCCTGTTCCTATTATTTCTCCAACCACTAAATTAACCAAGAAAGTTATTTCACCTATCGGGAGCAACAAAAAAGCGGTGGGAGTTGCAAAATCATCTAGCGGAAGTAATTTAATCAAAAATGGTGCTACGAAAAAAAATAATCAAAATTCAAGGTGGGTAATGTCTTTTATAAAATGTAAATGTTCTGAGTGAGAGTTGAGTTTCAGGACTAGTCGGCTTGATCAACTGACGAGCAACAATGAAACTTCAAAGCATGTGCCGCGACCCAGCAGCCTGCCATATAAACCAGTTTCTGTTCAAAACAAAGCTAACAAAGTTGCGCCGTCTAGGAGAGCCGTTTCGACCTCTTTGAGCAGAAAACCGACTTTGCAGACACAAAACTCCAAGTAAGTTGCAATTTTACTTTTCTGAAGAATTGGGTGATCTACTTTTGTCTGTTTGAAAATTTTAAAAATAATTTTTGTACAGGATGGTTCGAACGTTATCGCATAGATTGCCATCGGAAAGTGGGCATTTGTCGTACAACGAAGGCGAATGTCTGAAAGTGATCTTGGAAGTGGATGAGAAATGGTTGCTGTGCTGCAGGGGTACCCAGAAAGGTTTAGTTCCACGATCAGGTGTAATAGCAGACACCGGGCGATTCTGAAGAAAGTGAATGCCTTAAGTCATGGAGATGATTTAAGGCATTTAAATATGACTGTCTGATTACGGAATTGTGATTTAATTGGTAAAAATTGTATTATGACCCATTTTTATAGTCCTCATCCAACGACTTGTAGAGAATTATTCAAATTTTATAGGATGGCAAACTATAATCTGGATAAATCTGTGTCAGGTTGTTTTTCGTCCTATTTAATGCTTGCGTAAATATAAATGAGTTGGCTTTTATATAAAATATTGTAACTCTGTGAAGTAGTATAGCTGGTAGATAAAAAAGCGCAGTGTTGACCGTTAAGTATTTTTTGGTGATTGTATGTTGAGTTTATTTTTGAAGTTTTAGAAAAACTAATGGAAACATTCTATTCCGGGTGGAATATTAGGAAACTTTTGAGGCTTTTACTTTTGGTTGTTGGGTTCTTGTTTTTCTGAGGAAATAAATTTTGGTAAATATTTTAAACCGTTATTTTTAAGCAAATTACCGACTAATTTTTCTCTCCTAGCTTCCTTTCCTGTCGGTAACTTATCTCTCTCTCTTGGTGATTTGTATCTTTTGGTTGTGGTAACTAACAAAACAATTCCGCCTTACCATCCTTGCATGCTTTTGAAATGTACATATAGACACAACCGAAGAATAATCAAAAAGAACGTTTTTAAAATATTTGCAAACTTTATTTTGCTTTGGTTACTGCGGGTGTAATTTTTGAAAATTAAGCCGCGTGTGACCTAAAAATGCACACATTATAATTTGGCTCATTTTCTATGCACACAGCATGTGTGTGGGCCAGGTATTTTTGGTAATACCTAAAGGATCCCAACTTTTGCTCCTATTTTCCTTTGCATTTAATTTTTCCAGACGAAATAGAATGTTTCTCAACGTATAGACGAAAAGTAGCGTTGTTGTATATATTTTTGAATTTAAAAAAATTGTGTACCTATTGTCATCTGCTTTGCTGTATCATAGCATTTAAAGAAAATATACAAGACGTATGTGATAATTTTTTTTCGTTAGTTAAGCTTCTTATTCATAATGTACAATATCAAAAAAAAAGAGTTGAACAGATGAAACAATAAAAACAAAAAATGTTCACACCTGAAGCCATAAGATATAGCGTAAGAGAGGCCTTGATAACATAATACGGTTTTTTTACACTTCTGTTACGATGAACAAACATTTGCACGAATAATTTAAATAAATATCGTAACTCGTTTATATCACACCCATAATGGTATGGTTAAATTATACACCCACTTTGATATTTAATTCTTATATGTATATATTGAACGCTTTTGTGATTTTGTAAATAATTAAACCAAAGTACGACTCTGTATCGATTTTTCGAAAAATGTATGTATGTTTTTATTTAGTTTTAAATTTTGGGAACAATTTGTTTGTCTTAAATTTAAAGAAATTCTTTTCTATTTGTTCTTGTATAAATTTATTAAAATTATGTTTATTAAACGTTAAAATATAATCTTAACAATGTAAAATTAGTCAGTCAATAAATTATGGAAATTTTTGTCTTTATTCTGTATTTCTATTCTAGACAGTTTTTTCACAGGCTCTCTGTAATATTAACCGAAAACTTTTCACGATTTGCCTATGTCAGTCCACTGCTGGATGTAGGCCTTCCCCTTTTCAAGAAAGGTTTTAACATTTAGACCCCACGGTTGCTAAATCCGGATTGGGGAATGCCTGTAACCCTGTTGTTAATATTTGATCACGGCAATTATCAACCCAGGGGGACCGCCAAGCTTTACATGCCCTCCAAATGCATGGAGACGGTCATATGAAAGTTGTTTAGACTCTCCCCGACAAAACTCAATTTTCCGCTGTTTTCCACTTACTAAGTAGTTGAAATTGCTTACTTCTTCAATAGTTAGGTCACCGTATTTTACCTATATGTTGTAGTTGTTGCATTTCATGTATTTTGTTTCTTCTTTGTTGACCATCAGTAATCCCATCCTTTTTGCGGCTTCTCTTCTTTTATTAAATTCCTCAGCTAATCTCCTTTGCGTCCTTGCCAAGATGATAATGTCGTCAGCATATGCGATTATCTGTCCTTGTTTCGTGGTTAGTTTATTTCTGCCACTGTTTATTTCAAAACTCTTTGTTTCGCCTTCTTCTGTTCTGACGTAAGCTGTGGTATCATCCATTGTCATCTTTATCAGCCTGATTAGCTTGTGGGGTATTTTCATTCTTTCCATCGCCTTGTACAACTTTTCTCTTTACTTTATCGAACGCATATGTAGAGAGTTCAATGTTGTATTCATTAATTTTTTCCATGGTCTGCTTCACAATATGTATTGCGTCCACCGTAGATTTGCCTTCTGTGAAACCAAACTAGTATATGAGCCTACTATTTTTTTCATGTGTTCTTTCAGTCTTCTAAGGATTATCGTAGAGAATATTTTGTAGGTTGAGTTAAGAAGCATTATACCTCAATAGTTTTGACAAATGACGTCAGAATCTTTTTTTTTAGTGGGATTGGGTATTCTCTCTTCATTCCAGACTTGTGATATTAGTTGACTCGAAACTGTTGAATACCTCGCTTTCTCCGAACTTTATGAGTTCCATGCCTATATCATCTCTTCTGTCAGGAGCTTTACCATTCTTCATTTTTTGTTATTTCTTCGTTTGTGGGTGATTCTAGTTCTTAGATATCGTTGGGATTTCCGGTATTATCTTGTTCCTGTTGTGTGATTAGATCACATATCTGTGTACTACCGCGCGACCAAGATTAGAACCGCAGTTTCCGGCGGGTGTAAATTTTCCGCCATACTATTGGATTCCAGTAGTTTCAGCTACTTCTATACGATGGGAAAAACCAATCAGTTCCTTGAGATTCACTGTAACCCGACACTGCTACATCTATAAGCGTTTGAAGAAAAAGTCCCTCTCAAAATTAATATAGGGGAAATGCGCTTCTTTTCTCTCGGAAAGAAATCACAACAATTGAATGTTCATTAAAATTATTTATTTTCAGTCCTTTACAGTTTAAAGCTTTTACACATTTTTTGCACATACATTCAATTTGAACAAAGTTTCCTCTACTGTACTCTCAATGTTAATTTTGAAAGACGACCATCAAATATTGTATATTTTAACAAAATCTTGTCTTCAGGGAAAATTTTCATCCGATTTTTTTGCACATAGATTTTTCACAAAATTAGATAAATGAAAAATGATTTTTAACAAATACTAAATCCATTAATCTCTTGAATTGTATGCTCATCTGTAATAATTGTTCCTGCAGATTTTGATTCCAAAATACCTTTTTTTCCCCATTGTGTACGTGCAGTTTCAATGAAAATTCAAGTGAAAGTCAATTAAAACGGTGGCTTATTTAACTTTTAACCGATGACTATTTTCATAGTTGTTTTACTAAAATAACAGTTGTACAGACGCTTCTTTTTGTTAAGATCCTGTGTAAGACATAAACTAGTCTACGAGGCTAATTCGTAATTGCTATTCGATAAGCAGTAAAAATATAAGGCTACGTTCAGGGCAGTGCGCAGTTTAGGATCTCAATAAAAGTAAACACCTTTAAATTCAAATTAATCTCATTGTCAAACTTCTACCTCTATGTGAATGAAGCTCTATCGCGTTATCACCTTGACTTAATCCGCGATTGAGATGATCAGAGAAGATGATTCTATATTGATAATGACTTAATTTATTAGACAATTAAGCTCGTTGGTTAGTTTCTAGTCAACCAATCTTGACTTTTAGATGAACAAGTGAGCGAGTTTCTTTCTATTATGTTATGATTTGTAAATTTTTCAAAAATAAAAATACATTTCTTGAACACAGATTACTCGATATGTACCATGTAAAAATTAAAATAAATTTCAGCAGGAACTCTGCTTGGCAGACTCCAATTTAACAAGTAAGGGTGTTTTCACACGGGTATATTAAAATACATGCTAATAAATACTACCATACCAGATAACGTTAAGCGTACGTGTGAAAACCTCTCATTTAAAATCATGTATTTTTGATGCACAGCAATATCGTAGGCATTTTATTGCTAGCGTTATAACGCCCCATGTGAAAACACCCTAAAGGTACAGTTTGCTAACAACTGCACAAGCAGCACAACCTTGGCTAACTGCTCTTATGCAATATCTGTTACATGTGTTGCTAGACAATACAATTGAAGCGCTGCACATCCCAATAGGTATTGCACTTGCAGTTGACGCCGGCCGTAACTGCTCTGCAGCTGCAGTTTCTAGCAAGACCGGGGTACAATTGCAGCACAGTACTTCCCATTAGGTATTGCAATCGCAGTTAACGCGGCCGTAACTGCTCTGCTGCTACAGTTTTTAGCAAAACGTACCTTAAGAGTAAGAAAAGCAATTTAAAAAATGGTGAGTATTTACCATTTTTTGTATAAAATTGAGCAAATCGTTGTATAGAGAAGCAAGTCATGTAAGACTAAATTTTGTGAAAAATCTGTAGGTAACAAAAAAATCGATTGAAGTCATGATGGGCTTATGTAAAACCGTGTAGTTTGTTAATAAATGAAAATAATAAAAACTTAATAGTTTATTGGTCGAATTATAAATGTGCAAGAATATATTAATAAAACTGTGGTGGTTATTACTAAATTTTTGTAAATAAATAAAGCAAAAATTGAAAAAACATGAAATGAAGAGCAACACATTTTATTATTTATTCACAAATCAAATAACAAATAAAACTTCATACCAAGAACAATCGGTTATAAATTAAACCTCTTAGAAGTCAGTAGTCTCCTTACTCCTAAGTAGTACAACTAATTGTTTTCATATTAAATAAATTATTACTATATTTTAAGATGAAGTAAATAAGACAGTTCATTTTTTTAATATAGGCAGTAAAATCAACTGGGCACTATATTAAACACAAATGTATACTAAATTATTAAATGAAACATAAAACACACAAAAGTGATAGTAAGTGTTATTATTACACTAATAATTTATAAGCTTCGAATGTTCAATCTGACGAAAAAATCTATTTAAAATACATATAATGTGCTAATCGATAAAGCTTTGTTCGACACAAGCTTTCACACGTTTTTCGTATTCTCTTCTATTTTCTTTATATAGTTGTGCTGCCATCGAGTTTGCTGGTGAGTTTGGATTAGGATCACTTAACAAAGACTAAAAAATAGAACCAAAATTATTAATCAGATTTAATTTATGTGTTTAAGAAAAAAAATTAAATACAAAGCTTTAAATAAAGTACGTCGAGTACTTATTACTTACATTGCTAGAAATATGAAAAGTAAAATTTTGTTAACAATAACTGACAATCACACTAACAAAAAAATTTTAAAGGCTCTTAAACTACACAAAAACGTTTTTGATTGGAAAATTTTAGTCTGAAAAGAAAGCTGCTTCATTAGAAAACTACAAATAATAAATGATACAATAACTCAACAGCTAATTTCTCTTGTTGCATTTGCAACGTTTTACATTCTATTTTAATAGATTCGATTATCACCGACGTAAAGTAAGTGTACCATACTTCAGCTCTCTAGAAGTAGCAAAGATCAGAGACTAGCCGTTATCAAATTATCATGTATCGAAGGTTAAATAATTGTTTTATGTTAAAAGTAAACAAATAATTTTTATTTGTAAAAGTTTTAATTTACCCACTTCGAATAACAGAGCAGAGATTTATAAATTTTGTAGACAAAGAAGTTGATCAAAAAATAATAAGAACAAAATAATTAAATGAACTGTAATTTTGATAAGGTATGTCATTAAACTTTGAAGATGAAAGGTGAGATTATTACAAAGATAAGATCAATTTATAATATAAAATTGATGTGCGAACATTGGTAGCAGTAATAAAGAATAATCAAATAGAAAAGGTATAAGAAAATAAACAACAGGATCCTGGCCCCCACAGTTAAAAGGTGTAAATCTTGAAATTTATAATAGCGGTTAGGTTAATTTATAATTGGTAATATTACGATGACAATGAGAAACTTGAATTATATTAATTCTGAAGAGTTCACTTTTGATGCCTAGATGATAGACTGGACACGGGCAACGTTTTTTGGTGATATCAATAAAGTTAATTATGTCAACTCTGCGATTAATTCCATCTTCGACATGCATGCTCCCATCTACAGTTGGAATTGAGCCTAAAGTCCCCGGTACAAGAACAAAAAAGCTGTCCAACTTTAAATCTTACAAAGAAATTCGTAATCTCGTAACTGAAGCTGTTTCAAATGAAAAGAAAGCTTATTTCTACCAATATTCTTGGTAGATCCAAAAATGTAATAAATGAACCTGGATAACGTTGATCCGGATGCATTAAATATCTGTTTTTGTCTAGTTCGTACTAAGTACTGCTATAGATCCCAAAATCATCGAAAACTTAAGGAATGATTGTCATCCTCATGTCACAGGTTAATCCTTGGTATTGGTATTGGTATCTCATCCAGAATGCTGAAACTTGTCTTTCCTTTTTGCTTGGACATTTTCACTCATTTGATCAATCACTGTTTGGAGACATCGTCTCTACCTGAGTTATGGAAGAAGTCGATTATTATTCCTCTCCCAAAAGCTAATAATGCAAAAAGTTTTAGTGACCTAAGACCCATCAGCATTTTACCTGCACTCTCCAAGGTTCTTGAATCGTTTATGCATCGGCAGCTGCTGGAATACATCGAAGAGATGGGCATTCTACCTAAAATTCAATCTGGATTCCAGGCTGGCTTTAGTACGGCTACAGTATTGACAAAGGTATCGATGAAAGAACACAACATGTAAAACTGCATGGTAGTGTTTCGGGTGAACTTATCATTATACGTGGAATTCCAGAGTAGCAGCTAATTGGGTCCATTGCTCTTTGTGATTTTCACATCGGATATTCCAGAAGTCTTGCCCGATAAATGTGATTCTCACTTGTATGTTGATGATACTAGGGTATAATACTTCAGGTAATCTTTTGGCTATCAACGAAATTATCGCTAGAATCAATACCAGTCTTGAAGCTATTTTACGCTGGTCTACTGCAAATAGCTTGGTACTTAATCCAGGCAAAAAAATAGTGTGCCTCTGTACGGGCAATGCTCGCAGCTGACCCATCGGACAGTGTAAGATATACGGATGTTCTTCTTGATAATAAGGTCATTGACCTTGGGGAAAAGGCGAAAAATCTTGGTGTGATATGAGACTCTGCCTTGAACTTCAATATGTAGTATTGATTATTACAAGCCCAAGTCGTTGTACAGGTACAAGCTATTTCTTCCTTCGCACGTCAAATAAAACCTGGTTCAAAGTCTCGTAATGTGTCATATTGACTACTGTGTACTATGGTATCCTTACATGCTCTTTAAGAAATAAATTGCAAGTTTTACAAAATTCTTGTCTACGTTATCCTTTCAACATTGAACGATGGGATCACGTCACTCCCTTCTACACTAGATTGAATATACTTAAATTAGAATCTCAGTGTGGTTTATTTTCAGTTTATCCTACATACAGGCATTTTTAATTTAACGTCATAAATTGTCACAGGTTCAACGACACAATAATTCCACTTTTTTAATTTACCCTATCTAACAATACAAATGACACGGATTAGATGTGGCCACGGGTAAATGCTACATGCACTACCTAACTTCAACTAAAGTAGCCTTTATCCATTAGAATTACAGAATATTAATATAAAAATATATATCAGAAACTAAAACACAAAATTGAAGAATGCAGTAGGGAAAACTACTAAAACACAGGATAATTAAATCAATATCCAGTATTTAAATGGGAAGAAGGACATTCTAATCTCGAAAACATAATTGTAGTATTATGAGCATCTCGAGGTTTATTTATAAATAGACAGACCTCAATGCGAAGCTTGACACAATAAAAGAACTTCCTGATTCCAGAGGGGCAATACCAAAGGTCAAAGATAGATAATTTCATGACCAAATTGTGGTAAACTGCGTACTGTATAAGTTTGGTGCAATGGCTGAATCATGATGAAACTTTTTGGCAAAATTTCAAATTGTCATAAAATTTGAGGTGGATACCAATCAGCAATTGACAGTTGCACTAGCTGACACGGTATAGTTTTTTTTCAACTTGACCTTGTTAGGAAAACAAAAACATAATTCAATGTTATGTTGTTTGTCAATGACCTACTTACTTGTATAGAAGTTAAAATAGCTGATACGTCATATGTAGGACTCCATCGATTTTGTAAAATATCTAAACATATTCCACCATCTGCATACACGTTAGGATGAAACATATGACTAACAAATCGAACTGTAGGAGGCTTATTTGGATATTCTTCCGTAAATTCAATTGTTAATTTGAATGTTCCATCTTCAAATGGCGTATCGTGGGGGCCAAATATAACGGCATTCCATATCATAATATTGTTATCGGTGGGTGCTCCACTTACACCGGTCGGTGGATCTTCTTGTAACCTAAATTAAACGTCACTTTTATAACCCCAATTTTTATTTGGATTTTAAGGTGGAATCCTCGTGATTAAAAAAAAACGACGAGAGGCTTCGGGACAACGCCAGGATTATAATTAATTCAATTTACCTTTTGAAATCCCTCATAAGGCGTCGTCTTGCGGGTGTCGACATTTTAAAAATACACTAATATTTACTATAACGTATCGATTAATAAGATTTTTTCACTTAAGTATACGAGAATTTGTTTTTAAATAATAATCGAAATTCTACTTATTTTCTATGAGATGATGCACGATTTTTCTTGAACATGACGTATTAGTAACTAACACGACATTTATGTAAACAATAAAATCCCAATTTTATTTTACCACCATTTCACATCATGAATGTACCAATCTACAAATACGTACAGAGATGTCCGAAATATTGTGCAAGCAGAAAAACCAAAATTATATTTTTGACAGCATCTAATCTGTTTGTATAATTTGTTGACGTCATGCAATACTAGTTTATGTTCACGCCGCCGTAACGGAACGCCACGATTCTGATTAATTATTCTGCTTTAGCCAATCAGATTCCAGGATCATAACGTTGCGTCAAGTTACGATATCAATCAATGGCGGACAAAAAATATAATTAATTTGTTGTTTTATATTTTTACATATAAAAAAGTTAAAACCTAAGTCAGGAGTGGGCCCCAAAATTGGGTCTTTTTGACCATTCCATAAAAAAATGGGAAACATCGGTTTAAACTGCACCCGATCCATGGGAAAGAGCCTCTACGCACTGCATAGTATATGGCACTCGAAGAAGAAGAAACCCCAGATTAATAAAATTCATTTTAGATTTACATAAACTACTTTTTTGTTTATCAAGTAGAATTTATTGCTTAAACTTTTATTACTGAATTTACACTTATTATTTATTACGGCCCTAATCGCGTCTAATTTATGTGCTATTCTGAACGAAATGTATTTTTTATAATTCATAACAGCTTTAATACTTAAAATTTAATTTTAAAAAAGTGAATAAACATTTTCCAGAAAATATTACATTCTGAAACAATGAATTTATGCAGTTCAATTCAAAATATCTGTTCTCTCCGCTACAATATAATTATGCTGAATTTGAATGAAAGATTTGGTGGCAAAGTAAAAACTTTTTGGATTTCATTCGTTATCTGTTTATCACCGACGCGCATGAATATATTAACGAGAAATTTTTACTAAAAAAATCAGCTAGCAAAGAGCCTTCAAAATTAGTAGATCTCTGAGCTACGCACTGAAGAAATCTGGTGTGCAAGTGAAAAGAAATCCAAGGTAATCTTAAGAAATTTCAGAAAATCCAAAGAAATCAAGAAATCTAAGAAATATTACAGACTAGTGTTTCTCAAACTTTTTGGTCAGCAACCTCCTTTCGCACTTAAGAATTTCAAAAGACCCCCCGAAGAATGGCCATGTGAACATCCAAATTTATTAAAAAAAAAAATTGATTCGTTATCAATTTGTCTGCGATCCCCAAATATTTTTGCGGCCCGTCTGGAGGTGGTTCGATCGAACTCGAAAATCAAGGATCTAGAAAAATAGGAAATCTTTGAGCCCACGCACTTGGCAAAGATAATTCTAAAAACCAAAAAGTAAAAAAAAGGGGTTATTTGTAGTATTCCTAAGATTTCCTTTCCTTGTACACCAGATTTCCCTGGGATTCCCCCTCGACATTAATGTTATTTTTGCCAATGTTGTTTTTGTACTTTTTTAGCAAAAATTTTACAATAAATATTGAAACTTACCTACCGAATTTTTCAGGAAAATTAATTTTTTTCTGAAAACTGCAAAAAATACTCCTAGATTTTTTCTTGATTTTGTGAACTCAACCATTTTTTTCAAATTTAAGCGCTATATCCATCCAAAAATAGACTCAAAAATACATTTTTTTCAAACATAAAATTTAGACTTCGTCACAATGATTTCCATTTTTTTAATCACTGGAACGAGTTAACCAGCGTCTCGAAATAACCTTGGAAAGTTTCCTTTCGCAAATTTGAGGTTACCTACGTTTGAAAGTTAACGCACCGCATTGGTTGTTAATTGTTGCCTTATCATTGCGATAAAGATTCTAACGTTTAGTTTCTGATAATTAATTTCAGAATGTCCGAACCAGTATCCAAGAGAAGTAAGATGGTAAATTCGTTGGAGCAACTTAAAAAACTCACCACGGTGGTGGCCGATACCGGCGACTTTGAAGGTATTGTTTTATAATAATCATTCTTTTGTTTTTTCCCAAACTAATAAACGGTTTGATTTTGTGACGACCTTTGTTGTAAGCAAGGTGACCCCACTTATTTTCAATTAAATAAGAATTATTAACACTTTTACGCTTACCGAATAATTATTTTAATATTTTAAAATTTGTTAGCCATGAAAAATTATAAACCAACCGATGCGACAACAAATCCATCTCTTATTCTGGCTGCCTCCGGCTTACCGCAATATAAACCCCTCATCACAAAAGCGGTACATCACGCAAATAAAGTCGGAGGCACAATGGAGGAAAAACTGGAATCGGCAATGGACATGCTCTGCGTTCTCTTTGGTGTGGAAATCTTAAAAATCATACCTGGTCGTGTGTCAACCGAAGTTGACGCTAGGTACTTGATTCAAATTGCTAAATAAATTTCTCTTAGTTTTTTGTTTCCAGATTATCGTTTAATAAAGAGGCAAGTATAGCCAAAGCAAAACGTTTGATTCAAATGTATGCAGATGAAGGAATCGACAAAGAACGCATCTTGATTAAATTGGCTTCCACTTGGGAGGGAATCCAAGCGGCAAATGAATTGGAACACAAACATGGAATTCATTGCAATTTGACATTATTGTTTTCGTTTGCTCAAGCAGTCGCTTGTGCAGAAGCTGAAGTAACTTTAATTTCACCATTTGTTGGCCGAATTTTGGATTGGTATGTCGCCAATACCGACACCAAATCTTATTCGGGTGAAGAAGATCCTGGTGTGATTTCCGTCACCAAAATATACAACTACTACAAAAAATTCAACTACAAAACTGTTGTTATGGGTGCATCTTTTCGTAATACAGGTGAAAACCTACCCGAAGTTGCATAAACCTGTACTAAACGTTTTTGTGTTTCAGAGGAAGTTAAGGCATTGGCTGGATGCGATTTGTTGACGATTAGTCCAAAACTTTTAGCCGAATTGGAGGCGAGCGATGCAGTGCTCGAAAAAAAATTAAGTGCAGAAAAAGCATCCAAAATGAAGATGGATAAGATTGAATTAAACGAGGCTAAATTCCGTTGGCTCTTAAATGAGGATCAAATGGCTACCGATAAATTATCCGATGGTATAAGAAAGTTTGCAGCCGACTCCATTAAATTGGAAAGCAAACTTAAAAGTCTCTTCTAAATGTGATTTTGACATTCCACGCTCGCTGCCTACATGAAATTTTGGTATTATTTTTGTTACGGCTAGAGACCACTGTAAAATTTTATATTTCGAATTTGTTGTTCATATACAAATGTAGTAATTTAGATAATTGTTGACTGCAATGAAAATTTATTTTATAATGCACAAAATTAGATTTTATTTGCCTATAACTTTTCCTGATTGTGAAATCACAAGATTAAAAAAAATGAACAAACTAATTAAAAATAATTTTGTAATGGAACAATTCTGCTAGGGTTAATTTCTTTTCTACAAATTGGACAATTTGGCTGATATTTGATACTATCAAAAATACAATCCCAACAAAACAGATGTCCACATGGCGTGCTACATGCATTTTTTCGGAAATCAGCACAAAGAGCACAAATTTTAGTAGAATCTTGTACAATTATGCTATTTTCTCCCTCTTCGTTATTAGAAGCACTGTTTCTAATTGAAATTAACTGTCTGGTAATATTAAACATTAAATAGGCACATAAAATTCTCCCCAAAATTTGGAAACTCTGACTAGCTGAACTGTCTTGTAACCACTGCCTTAATAAAATATATTTTATGCCGGTCAAGCGATTTGCAATGTTATAATAGGTGCTGTTTATGTAAAACATGGAATGGTGTATTCTCATAAAAACCACTTTATTGTCTTTTAAAAACTTGATGAACTTGCCCAAAGTGGCCTTTTCTGAAGTACTTAAATTTGAATGATGAAGTTCGGTTCTCATTATTTCTAAACATTTGTCGTACATATGTTCGCCCCCAACATAAAAAGCTAACCAAACAAACTGGAGCTGCAAATCAAAATAATTCTTAGATACGAGAAAATATAATACAAAAACAACTCACGTATTTACTCGGTAATTTTTTCTCGTTAGTGAAACGTATGGTGCCGGTGTATTCTTCTCCCAAAGTTTGAAGATCGTTTAAAGACGTTGTGCCATAATACCAAAGGTTTGTGACCCAAGGTATGATTTTACGAAGGTATATGTAATTTTGTCTACCAAAAATTTGTACCATGGAGAAGATGTCATCTTGACAACTTTCAACAAATTGTGCATCTCTTTGCGTACACCTCACGATGTCGGCTACTTGCGCTTCGTAAAATTTCATTTCTTGTTTGATAAAGCCATTAATTTTCCTACAATCTTGAATAAATTTAGGTTAATTTTTGTTTTGACTTATAGTAACTGCGTCGCAAGTGTTGCAATTTAAATTTTTTATGTTGGTACTTTTTTTTACCTCTAATTTTAAAAAAATTATAAATTATAAAAATAAAATAAAAAATTTTAATTTTATGAACTTTTTGCAAATTATAAAAAAAGAATTTTTTTGCTCCGAAAAAATTTGTTATTTTTACTAATGACTTTACCGGCAGTAAAGTACAGTAAATATTCGCTGACGAACTAATAATTCGCTTCGATGGGTGCGAAGCTTAATTCGGAAATTGTAAAATTGCCCAAAGGCATATAAATCCCAACCCAAAAAGGTGAAAAGCCGTTTTGTTTCACGTTGGCTACCTTGCAAATTATAAACAAATGTCAAATTTGTCAATAAATCCCGAGATGTGGTATGTGGCAAGATAAACGTGTTCAAAATATGTAGGAGTTGTATTGCATTCAGTTTTATGTTAATTTAAAATGAAAACGTAAAAAAATCGAATTTTTTAAAATAAATTGTAGTCATTAAGATCTGAATGTTTGAGTATTATTTAATACCAAGATGAAGAAAACAGGTATTTGTTGTAATCTTTTCATTTATGATCTAAATTCAATTGGTTAATTGTTTAAGGAAGTAACGATGCCAATTCTTTGAAGTACATTAGTTTGGTTACCCTAACAGTACAAAATGCATTGCTGGGTCTTAGCATGCGATATGCTCGGACTAGGGAAGGCGACATGTTTTTATCTTCAACAGGTTCGTTGAACATTCAATTTAAAACTTCAAATCTTTTAACAGTAGCAGTAGTTCTTTAAAGTAAAATTACAACTACCAGAATGTTGGTTGGCACAAATCGTGGAAACTCGGTAGCTTAAAATGAAGGCAAGCAATATTAATTTTCCCAGCAATTGATATTCTTGTGTAAGTTACTACTCTATCAATATGACCCACTCCAGATAATTATGTAAAATTATGTTAACTTTGTAAGTGTAATCTTTTGAATTAACGTAAACTGGGGGACAAACATTGGCTCAAGTATAAATTAAAGATTAATTTATGTCGTATCTGCTTAATCAACATATACTGATTTTGATTTGTTAAATTATGTTGAAAGAAATTATGTTTGTCCAAAATTTCTGCTATCTAAATAAAAAATGCTACATGTAGATCACTGACGATAGAAAAAAAAAAGGACAAACTTCCTAAAATTCAAATGTTTCTGATTTTGTGGTAAGGTATTGTTAGGGTACCTACCAGTAGGATAAAACCAAGTTTGCAGTTTCGAAAGACTTGTACTAACTTCGTGTGATCAAAAAACCTCGAAATTTTTCGACTGATTCTAGTTTTTGGCCCGAAACATCTAAAAGAATGCTTCCTATGGAAAAAGTCATTCATCCGTTTTTGAAGCTGTGACCATTTCCTACAATTTGAGCTCAATCCCAACTTTTTAAGTCCAATAGATCCTATGATACAAGACCTGAAATATTGAATTTTTTCCCAAAAAATTCAACATTTTAGTTTTTGTCGTCTGTCGGGTTAAATATTTGCTGTAATACTCACTTTACGAGAAAATTCATTGAATATGAAGTTTTAGAGTCTGTAGGCCTAACAGGTTCCTCGTTATCTTAGAAAAACAAAAATTGGGGAAATCGGGGTAGAGCCAGGAATTATTAGAGCCTGACGATTTGCGGAATCATTAGTTGCTATTGTTAACGAGAAGGAAGGCTTAACTAAATAAAAAACACCTTTAATATTGAAAGTGAAAAAATATTTTATTTCTAAAATCGTACATTATAACATTATATTTATTTTAAATTTTCTAAAAAAAAAAAGATGTAAAAAAAAGTCTTTCATTTGCAAAAAAGGAATTTGAAGAGAGTTTGTCGGGCAGAGTCTGTAGTGTTTTATACGGGAAGCAGTCCCTGGTTGCTTCTACTCCAGCCCCAGTTGGATGGGTCCCTATCCACCCAACCACTTCTGCACCTGATGATATGTGCGATAGCTGTGTTGAGCGGCAGTTTCTTTGGTTGGGGGGTTGGGGGTAGACGAGCCAGATGGACCTTTGCGTTGACTGCACTTCTTACAAATAAATCATATCAGAAAATGTGGAGGTCATCTTCAGAACCCCCACCTTAAAGGACCACCTGACTCTGTTGGTCGATAGCGTCAGGCTGCAGGAATTTCTCGGCTTCTTCCTCCAATCTCCTTGGAGAGGAGATTTTCTTGTGGCACTTTGATGATTGTAGACTCTTAGAAAATGATATCACTGCAAGAAGAGGCTGCATAGCGACGCAGTGTTTCAAACAACTGACAAATTCCTTCCATGGTGGTTCAATGTGTGGATAATGTATTTCCCAATTTTTGTTTTTTTAAGATATCGAGGTACCTGTTAGCCCTACAGACTTTGTTCAGGGCTTAAATTAAAGCTAAATAACTGCTCTAAAACTCCATATTCAATGAATTTTCTTGTAGAATGAGTATAAGTACAGCGAATATTTAGTCCGACAGATGACAAAAACTAAAATTTTGAATTTTTTGGAAAAAAATCCAATTTTTGAGGTTTTGTATGTTGGGATCTATTAGACCTAAAAAATTGGGAGTTGGCTCAAATTGTACGAAAAATTCACAGCTTCAAAAAAGGATAAAGTGACTTTTTCCTTAGGAAGCATTCTTTCGAGGATGCTTTCGAGGTTCTTCGAGCACCACGAAGTTAGTAGAGGTCTTTAGAAGCTTCAAACTTGGTATTACACTACTGGTAGTAGGTACCCTAACAACATACCACAACATCAGAAACATGGGTTTCTTCACAATTCTGCGAGTAAAGTGGCCACTTGAGTCCCAGCTTCGAGAAACTACAATGGCTTCTTTTACCCCATAAATCGAATGCTAGGAAAAATTAGAGAAATCATCCAAAAGACCACAATAAAAAGAGTTTAGCTGCTCTTTTATGTCGTTCGAAGCAAATAAACACATAAGAAATGTAAACTGTTGCCTGAAAATCATCAAAATCACGTCCATGCGAAAAATAGTAAATAGTTACCGAAAAGTGAAACAGAAAAGTATCTCAGAAACGGTGCAATGAAATTGCCATTCAAAAGATGAATTATTATAAGTTTCGAAAATGGTAACTTCTTTTAATAATCTGGGGTGGGTTTTTTCTTATCAAATCAGAAATAGGATTTTATGAAAATTTTATAATTTAAGATTATGCAGTTTGTTTAAAAAAAAAAATTATTTAATTTTGTTTATTTTTTTGCAGCCGTTTTAATGGCAGAAATTGTCAAATTAATATCTTGTCTTGCAATCGTCTACGTGCAAGCTGGGGGTGTGATGCAATTGTTTAACGAAGTTAATAAAAGTGTAATACAGCAGCCGATGGATACGCTTAAAGTGTGTGTCCCTTCTTTTGTCTACGTCTTACAAAACAATTTATTGTACGTATCAGCTTCGCATTTAGACGCTGCCACGTATCAGGTTGGTTAAGCTGCAATAAAAATTGCCTCATATTTAACTTGATGTAATTGCAGGTGACATATCAACTGAAAATTTTAACGACCGCAATGTTTGCCGTTTTTATTTTAAGAAAACAACTGTTGAAGACACAATGGTTGTCTTTGCTGATCCTGGTACTGGGCGTAATTCTGGTTCAACTTGCTCAATCTGACGGTGATTCGATCTCGAATGTAGATAAAGAACAAAATCGATCTCTTGGTTTTATGGCAGCACTATCGGCATGCGTTTTGTCTGGTTTTGCTGGCATATATTTTGAAAAAATGTTGAAAGGAAGTGATACGAGCGTTTGGATGCGTAATATTCAGTTGAGTTTATGCTCGATTCCGTTTGGATTGATCACTTGCTTTGTGTCCGACGGAGACATCATCAGAAATCGCGGATTTTTCTTTGGATATGATAAATTCATCAGGTATCTGGTGATACTGCAGGCCGGTGGGGGACTTTTGGTTGCAATGGTGGTGAAATACGCGGACAACATTTTAAAAGGTTTCGCTACATCACTGGCCATTATAATATCGTGCATTGTTTCTATTTATTTATTTAATTTTGTGCTTACCACCCAATTCTTTTTTGGAGCCCTGCTGGTGATAATGTCTATATTTTTGTATGGTTATGTGCCAAAACAGAAGGGAATAATTGTTGCGTGATCATTTTGAAATCTCATAGTATTTTTATTCGAGGTTCGTGCCTTATTAATTAATCCTATATTATAAATAGTATCTAATTTTTTTTATATTTTATCAAGTACTTAAAACGTAGCAATTTGCAAAAAAAAATTGTTATTGAATTATTAATTGTTGAATATCCATATTATGATACATACGTGGTGTATAAATTTTATTTAAAATGTTTGATTTTTATTTAAACCTTTAACACTCCACCAGTCGTGTTTGTGTAAAATTTACACAGTTAAAAGTCTTTACCGGAGCAAACGACATTTTTTGAACCCATACGTATTCTTTTAGGAACAATCCTACTTACCGATTTTTACAAAATAGAAATTTTTATGGCAATTTATTGTCGAAACAACCCAGCGCTTTTAAATATCTAATTTTTTTAACTACAGTTTTCCAATAATATAAACTCAAATTAAGTGCATTTCAAAATTTTTCGATTTTTCCAACAATTCGAGTAGATACGGTTGATTGCCACAATATTCATGTAGTACATTTTTCCCATCTAAATCGGTAAATCCGTAAAACGAAAAGAAAATTTGAAGGGTAGCTAGTCTTGGTTGCTTTTTGGGAAATTTTTTTTACAAAACTTTGCAAACTTAACGACGGAAAGGAAGTGGCCCTACACGTGGAAAGATTTTGGATCAATATTTTTTTATACATTTATTTTTTTAGTGTAACAAAATTGCTTCGAAGAATCAATATTTGAAAAAGATAAGCAAATTCTATTTTTTCTTTGAGGAAATCGATGGTAAATTTTTGCCATCCACCCCTCTGTCTGATACCATTCGTCGCTGGATACCGCAAGCACCGTCGGCGCTAAACTGTCGTGCTGCGCACGACACCGCGCGCGAGGATAGCCAAATATTTTCAAAATTTGTAATCATGTCAAACTCAACACACGAATTTACTTCTTTGCGCACGAATTTCGGGTATAAATCTTCGTTCAACCCCTGTTAAATTAAAGGTTTACTTCTTTGCACACATAATTCGAGGATAAATTTTCGTCCACCACCCTTTGCCAGGTGGCAATGCGGTATACCGCGACAAAACTAGGAGTCGCTCCCCGTTCGCGCTACGCACTAGGAAACATGTTAACGTTTTAGATTTTTTTGTAAATTATTTTTGTTAAATTTTTTATCATTCTTTGCGAATTATTGGAATTCTTTGAGAAACTCTGGAAATCATTAAAATTATTTAGATTGGGACTTGTTGGGAAATCACTGTAATTTTTATCTTTGATGCAATGGTCAGTAAAAGAGGATTTGTTCTTAAGGGTTCGGAGAATGTAGGTCGCCTAGGTAAAAAGCTTCTTCTTCTTCGTTTTCCTATTTGCAGAGGAGTCGTGGTCGAACTTGGCGGAAGCCAAGATGACTTTTCTTGGGAATTTTAATTAGTGGGGTGGTTTCCCGTTGCCTTCCCCACAGCCCACAGATCTTTGTTGGGCTTTAGATCACAGCAGTGTATATGACGCGACCAGGATTTGAACCACGGTTACCTGCTTCACAGTCGGCCGGTGTAGGCTTTACGCCAATTGAAAAAATTAATTTGGATTCTATGTCGAAAGTAACTATTTTTGAAAGAAAACACATTTTTATAAAATAAAGCTTTTTTAAAAAACCGTTATTACAAAAGCCCCTCTAAATAACTAGGACCCATATTTTCATGCCCTAAAAAAAGCTAAACTGTGATGAAATTAAAAAAATATCAAAATAGTTGTTTGTCAGAGCAGTTATTGCTGTTTAGATATGTTCTAGGACGTAAAAATTTGGGCCCCAATTTTTAATGTTAACCATACTAAACTTAACAAGTTCCTTCTACAGGAGCTAGACTAAATGCATCAATGTAAGTCTTTTAGTAACTATAGCAAAGATTCATATTGTAGCCTAGCGTTTCCAAATTAGGTTTGCAAGCAAATTTGATCATGGGAGGTGGTCCACACATCACCACAAAAGATTGCTCCGATGGTTTATATAAATTCTTTTCGATCATATCGGCATTTATGAAACCTTGACTATATTTCCAGCCCTCGGATGGCGAATCCAAAGTGTACCACAGCTTAAATTTCTCGGGATACTCTGCCAAAACCTCTTCCAATTCTTTCCTACATAAAATATCTTCTTCCTTTTGGTTTGCATACAACAAAGCAATTTTCAGTGTATTTCCAGGTTCTTTCATTATGTGTCTGATTAATTGAAGCATGGGTGTAATTCCAGTACCTCCAGCAATCATAGAAACCGTTTCGGGAGTGTAATAAATTTTCTCTGCTTTCAGTTTATTTTGAACAAATTTTCCATTGCCCAAGTAAACAAGACGACCTGAAGGACCACGCACATTTATAGTATCTCCAATTTTCATACTTTCTAGATGTTGCGACATTTTACCACCATCCGGAAACTTAGGATGAACATTTTTGAAGTAAACCTTAAAATCATACGAAATTAACAACGAATTTAAAAAGTGTATTGACTCACCTTAATGATCAAATCAACATAACCATAATCGTTGTCTGATGATACGGGAGTGTAGGAACGGACCACATTTTCGCCCCCAATGTTTGCCGATACATGAATGTGTTGACCGATGGGCAGACCAAGGACGTGATCTTGGCTTTCCAAAGCAAATCTGAATCTTCGTGTATCATGACTGATTATTTCCTTCTCAATCAAAGTTATCGGATATTTAACTTCCGGATCACGTAAAAACTTTTTACCTCCACTACCTAAAATATTACTATTCATCCAAGTTTTGTACATATAAGACAAAAACGCAGTTTTACGTTTCCATAAGTTGTAAAATAAAGCTGTAGCTAAACCCACAATAACGAGAACGGCGGGCCCCCACTGTAAAGCAAAAGTAAATAAATTTCTTGTAGGTCTAAGGCGTATCGGTGCAGAAAAATCAAGAGTGCCTTATGTAAGAAGTTTGAAGTACAGCTAATCTAAACTTTTAAAACTGCTGAAAAAATTAAAGAAAGAAAACTTACATTTTCCATGGTTTACACGATTATTATATTTATGTTGTAGCAATGGTAACCTTGTGACTTTTAATACTAAATTACTGTGGCATAATTAGGTTCCCATAAATTAACCACAAAATACTTACTGTACTTTTGACATTGGACATGATACGAACCAATTTTTATCTCTAATTGGACTCCTTATCAATCAGGCGTCTTTAATGGACTATTGTCTGTTAATAGAATTTTAAAATTAACTGCGGTACCACGGAAAACTACCTTTTTATAACTTTCTTTTCGGTGTTTTACCCGAATCTGCTTACAGGGTGAGGCATAAATTGCAGATTATTAGAAATGCTAAGATATCATCTAAAAAAATCTCAGAAAATTCTGGGAAACTCAAAAGAATCTTAGGAAATTATTTTTTCATTTTTAAAAAATGTATAATTCTAACCTCCCCCCCTTTTAAACCTAAATTTTGTAAAGTCACGTTCAAAATAAAGCGCATGTCGATCGAGTTAATGGTGAACGTACCACAAAACCGGCCATTGTTTAAAAATATTGACAGTCATCGCGGTTAGTATTTCTTCTACGATTTTTGCAAGTTTTTAAATTAAAATAATTATGTCTCGAGGAAGCAGTGCCGGTTTTGATAGACACATTACTATTTTTTCACCAGAAGGCCGTTTGTATCAAGTGGAATATGCTTTTAAAGCAATTAATCAAGCTGGTCTAACCTCAGTGGCTTTGAAAGGAGTTGATACAGCAGTTTGTGTTACTCAAAGAAAAGTTCCAGACAAGTTAATCGATGCAAACACCATCACCCATCTGTTTCAATTAACCGATTCTTCGGGATGTGTTATGACGGGCATGATAGCCGACAGCAAATCGCAAGTACAGAGGGCTCGTTACGAAGCAGCCCAGTATAAATACAAATATGGTTACGAAATTCCAATCGATACTCTGTGCAAACGCATTGCCGACATTTCTCAAGTCTACACGCAAAATGCTGAAATGCGTCCGTTGGGTTGTTCGATGATTTTGATCGGGTATGATGCCGAACATGGACCCTGCGTTTATAAAACCGATCCAGCCGGTTACTTCTGCGGATATCGAGGTGTGAGCGTTGGAGCTAAACAAACTGAAGCTAACAGTTATTTGGAGAAGAAATTAAAGAAGAAACAACAATTACAACACGACGATGTCGTTCAGTTAGCAATCAGTTGCTTGTCCAGTGTTTTGTCCGTCGATTTTAAACCTAACGAAATTGAAGTTGGTGTTGTATCGGAAAAGGAACCTAAATTTAGGAAGTTAACCGAAGCTGAAGTAGATAAGCATTTAACTGTTATTGCAGAGAAAGATTAATTTTTTATTTTGATACTTTTTTTGGGAAATGATTTCATTAATAATAAAATGTTAAATATGATATCGTGTGTATTTTTTTATTAAAGAAAATAGTAATAATGAAAACCTTATACAAAAGTCTTGCGTTTCTATACGGGGCGGCCCGTTTATAAAGAATCATGAGTGGGTCTCTTTAACAGTAGAATTAAAAAATGGAAATTAAATTTTGCCGAAAAATTGATTGAAACCTGTTCAGATCAGATTAACAAGAAAAAACCAAATTTAATAAAAACAGCAAAATGCTAACTTTAATTTATTTCCTTAATTTTTCTCTCTCAGGAGCCTCAGTTTCATATTCATATTCAATAGATACTTTCGATCTGCGGGGTCGTTTTTCTTGAGAAGTTTGAGACAGTTCCTTTGATTTCTTGGACTTCTGAATGTTGAGTACAGGTATGTCCTACAAAAAAATAAGAATAAAAAAAGCTTACAAAAGCAAATTCTGATTTACCTCAATGTCGGATTCGTCGGTTTCAAAATCACTGTCGACATCAACATCTTCTGCTACACCACTCTCACTATCCTAAATTGAAAATAGCATAAATAAAAGTTTTAAAAAAAAGATCAATTACTTACAACACTCATTGCATCGTCTTCATCTTCGATGTCTTCATCGTCACTATCAGC
Source organism: Cantharis nigra (assembly GCA_958510845.1). NCBI lineage: Eukaryota > Metazoa > Arthropoda > Insecta > Coleoptera > Cantharidae > Cantharis > Cantharis nigra. The sequence continues at coordinate 41,042,098 of OY294030.1, read as the reverse complement.
AGGAACAAATTCTTCTCCAGTGTTTCGTATTTTAACTGGAGGTTCCTCATCCTCATCTTCCTCAACCTCGCTTTCCACTTCTTGCACATTTAAGAAGTTATCAAATGCCGTTTCGTTAATATTATATAAATCTTCATACTATAATTACAAAAATAAAATTAAAAGAAACAACAGTTTTAAGGATACTTACAACACCCTGTTTGAATCGTTCCAAAAGTGCCTTCTCGGTAACCTTATTAAATTTAGCTACACCAAGAGCTTTTTGTTCTTTTCTCCTCGTTCTTCTTTCTACTTTGCTCTGTATGGGGATAATTTCTTTTCTAAAAGAAAATTGAAATAATAACACAATCGGAGATGCATTAAGCTAAACTTACTTGTTTTTCAATTTTAAATCTCTCATACGAATTAAGTACTGAGTTATTTTCACAAATCTTTGTTTGCATTTTGACTTTATGAAACCACTCCAATATAATAAATTTTCGTTGATTTGTTGAACTGCTTTATTTAAATTTCTCGATAGTTTAATTCTCTCCCAAGTTTTATTAGGAAATGCCGCCCTACAATCAAAGTAGTATAAAATGAAAGTTACTTAAATGCAGATAGATTACCTTTCGGCTGTTTTCAAGAATAAATATATAATACCCTTTTCTTCCCGTACTGTTGCGTATTGACTGTTTGCAATGGGGCAGACCAAACGACTGCATAATCCGGTTAAATTGTACTCATTTCGACAAAACTTTTGTGTTGCGGTGCTAAAATATTGTTAATTTAGATTTTAATTAAAGGCAAAGGAAGTTTCTACTAACCTAACTTTGTATGAACAAAAGTTCTTGTTTATTGTGCTCCAAACAACCTGAAAAGTGACATTCGATTAAAGGTTTTTTTTATTGAAATAATTTTCACAGAACTTACGTCGTCGTTTTGCATTTTGTTAGTTTTCTCGAATTAAAAACACACCAATTCAAGTTCACGAACCAGCATGCCCTGTAAAAGAAGGGTTATGTTCGGTGACGTTCGAGATTGCCAACTCTTTAAAGCTAAAAGTGGCTGGTGAGAACTAACGGAATCATTTATTTATTTATTTCAAACAAAATTTCTTTGAAAAATTGCTAGAAATGTATAAAGCATAGTTTTTTAATAAGAAAATTTCACATCTACGGTCAAGTTTTACGTCTACAGTTTCAGTTTTTGGAAAAAAAATTGTCTCAAATAAGTCTGACTGAAAATTTAAATTTGGCGCATTTCAAGGTTATGTTAATTTGTAAAACTGTCAAATTAATTATTAAATATCATATTGAACCAAAGAATTAAAAAATGTACAATTTACGTACCGCACTACTTTTATTTTCACTTCTCTTTATAGCGAACACATTAGGGGTAATTACTTTAAGTTTATAACTATGGTGAAATTGACATGTACTAATTTTGTAGAGCACGATTGAATATGATGGTTGGGTCAATATTAACTTGCATCATGCTTTGGTTGAAAGCGAAAACCCCGTTTATACGTACAGAGGCAACTTAACCATCCAAAGTTTGAGGACTGGTTCTCACGTCATAAATCAAAACTCACTTAGCCAAGAGGATCGCATCAAATTGAGGGTTTGAATTCCTTTTTTTATTGTTTACTTAAAGTACACTCTTGAGTTTGCAGGATTTAGCATTACGTAATAACTATTATCAGTTGAAGAGTGTAGTTACTGCTAGCGATGGCAGTGAAACTACCTTTACGTCTAGTGTTAAAGCGGTAAGTGATCTATTTTTAATTTGAATGGAATTAAATTAAATATTTCAGTGTATGTTAGCTGAATCTGGATTAAATGACATCTTGTCAGTTTCTCTTGATTATACTGGCAAAGTCATAACAATAACTGAAGCTATTTCTTCGACCTCTACCTGTGAAGGTGCTTCTGTTTCGCTTGATAAACTTAAAGACTTTATTACCAGTGTGTATGTTCGACATCCTGATAATGGACCAGTGTAAGTAAATCTCAGGGTGACTCACTAAAATCCAAAAGAAGTTTTTTATCAATTGGATCTTGTTTTTTAGACCCGATACTGCAACGTACATCCAAAAGTTGGAACGGGAACGAGAAGCAAAAGAAAGAGGCGAAGTAAAGGATAACAGATCGTTTTTGGCAAAATATGTAAGTTTTTATTTATTTTGCTTTGAATAAACTAATTTAATTATTTACAGTGGATGTACATTGTTCCGGTCGTTATTTTAATGGTTCTGTCATCTGCTACAAACCCAGACGCTGCTGGAGGGGCTCGTTAAACAGATTAGAAAAAAGTTTGTAAAAATCACAAAATATAAACAATTAATTTATTTTACAGTTTCAGTTTCTTTTACACCTTCATTATTAGTTTTAGAGGATTTATTTGTCAAAAATGACATCAGTTTCTCCTCGCGCATTTTCTTTCTCGCCAGTTTTGATTCCTTCTTCTGTTCCTTTTCTTTCTTTTCCAACATTTCTTTAAATTTATCGCTCCTAGGATCAACTGTGTAACCAAAGTGTTTCCTGACTTCTTCCACCAAACGGTCTTTGCTCCTCTGGAAAATAAATATTTACATTTTGTACACAAATGTAACCTGAAAAAATAAATTTACCTTTGCAGCTGTAGCTTTGTTCTCTTCTTCTTCCATTCGCTTCTTTAAATCTGCCTTCCATTTCTCTAACTTTTGAACATTTTCTACAATTTTCTTCTGGCGCTTTTCAATATATTCTTGATCATATTGGCGTTCTTTTCTTATTGTATCGACCATCTCATTGATGGTAAACGGATAAGCAACATTTTCATATTCTTTACGATCAGAAAATTCCTTTTCGGTTGGCCAACATAGAGCAGGATTTACCTTACTAGCAGCTCCGTACCGCCCATACATCTTACGCTGAAACTTGACAGTACCCTGAAGCCATAACGTAGGCTCCAAGTGTGGAGGTTGTTCATGTAACATTTTGTAATGAACTCTATTCAAGCGCGACTTATTCCTTTTTATCTCAATTTCTGCCTCTCTGGCAGCTGCTTCTTCGTCGATTACTAAAAGAAAAATTTTGAGACGGATTTATTTCATCAATTCAAAAACTAACCATCGACAGACGTCGAAGCTTCTTCTTCCAATTTTTCTATGTAAGTTGTGGATTCACTTTTGCATCGAATAAATGTTCGTTGCACTAACAGACGTAAAGAATTTGCTCGAATCATTTTAGTTTATGTACAGAATTAATGTGACTATAACCTCAAATAAACACGAACATAACATCAGAGGTACTCAAACAAAAGTCACAGGGGAAAATGGTCCAACTTTTCATAATATAAACATTTTTTTATTTAATTTAAATAACAACATAGGTAATTGAGTTTTACATTTAAAATGTTTAAAACTTATAAACTAATGTGATCAAGATAAAATTAACACAATTACATCTGATTGTGTGTTATTAAAATTGTTGGTGTTACAGGTAGCAGAGCATCAAATCCTTCACGTAAGATGCACACTTTAGGAATATTACATTTTAACAGAAAGGAAGAAAACTAAAAAAATAAGTTGAAAAAAATCGTAGACCTAAGAAATATCATATATACAAACCAATTCTAAATCAGTCTCTTCAGTGCCAACAACCACCACGATACCTTTCCTAGTGTGCTGAAAAATCTTTCTACGAATTACGACACTTTCTACATTTATATCTCCAAATTTGACACTGGCACAAGGAACATTAATGCTGCCTTTCACTGAACAGCGATTAAACCTAGCAAATAAATAATAATATAGTGAAATACAGTTACTCGCAAAGCTATATGAAAATGAAAATAATTCTTTTGTTTTAAAAATAGAACAATATACTCACTGAAGTGGATTTCGAATATCAACAGTTATAACACCACGAGCAGTGTTTCTTATCAAATCTACAAAGTCCTCTGTGCTAATCGTTGAGCATTGTTCTTTTTCATTAGATATGGATGAGTCCCCGAAGGTTGGTTGCTTAAAATTAAAACAATTGGAGCTTATTTATTTTGTATGTTAAGGTAAGAATAAAACAAGAAGGCTGGGTTAACAGATACTACTCTTGCAGTCGAGTCTGGCTGGGTATAAGTATCTGATTAGACAAGACTGCAAGATATGAACATCAAAGACTGTACCCTGGAAGCCTAGAATAATAAAAGTTTAAATTTCCCTCACTTTTGCTTAAAAATTCAAATTTTCCAGTTTTTCTGGCGAAATTTGTAAAATTATAAATTCTTTATCTGGATTAACAAGATTCTGAAAAATATTTGATCTCCCCCCCCCCCAAGCATTTTCTAAATACGCTACTGATTCAGCCCCATGTACAGGAGTAGAATGTGACTGTTGATGACTGGTAAGGATTGGGAAAAAACTTTTCAACAGTACTTACTTTAGTCATCATCTGATCATCTTGATGTTTTCTAAATGTTACACTTTTGGGCGTGATTTTGTAGGTTTCCATTGAAAAACAAACACACTGTTCAATATCAATTTCGGGCAAATCAGAAAACAATAAAATACATTCATTAAAATCAGAATTCAACAGAGTGTCTCTCAGTTGATCCAAAATTGACAGACCAACATGTAATGGAAACGAAGAATCCCCCAACAGCAAACGATCCCATAAATGCAAAATTTTATGAAGAGGAAAAACATCTTAAAATTCAGATAATGAAAATTCACTAGATTATTCTTAATTATTTTTACTTACGAGAAAACATGGTAAGGAACCACGGTATTGCAAACAACTCTGGAATAAAATTTATGTTCCGTAAGTGATTTGCCAATTTGGGATCATGGAATGCAATCAATTGAGAAAATTTTCTTAAATATTCTTGTATCACAGCCGAATTATCTTTTAGGAAAAATTTATGCAAATATTTAGGCACAAATGCAGACAAGCAGGCAAACGCTTTTGCTGAAATAAAAACTTTAAAACTCCTCTCTCTTAAATTTTTTTTAATGAAACTAATGTCAATCGTTTATACTAACCTTCATCGTTAAAATTCAAATACAGGAACGGAGCCGTTAAAGAATCCAATCCTTGCCAGTACACGTAATTTGAATGTTTAAAAATCCAAGCTTTCAGTATCCGTTTTAACTTTTTGTGACCTTCATTGGAGGATAAAAATTCGTTATATTGGTGGCAACGAGGAATGTCAACTTCAATCTTAAATTTACAAACAGAAAATTAGTTTTCCAGAAAGTACTATAGTAAAATTTACCTGTCGGTCTGTAGCGGTGGGCGTTTTCTTATCAATTTGCACGTATTCTCGCTGGAAATCACCTCGGACGTTCAGTAAAGCAGCCCAAATATCACCTCTGATTAAAGGCGGAATGTCTTTTTCCGCTTCCTTTAAAACCATTTCACGAGTAAAGGGATAACCCTAAAACATTTAGAATTGCACAAGCAGTCAGAGAAAATTTTTATACTTACATGTAGTAAGCGTCGAAGTAAGATGATACGGTGAAACTGATATTCGGGATCTCGTTCCCGTATTATCAGTGGTAAACCTGTGACGTCGTACAGCAGAGATTCGTCGGAATTTGTTATAATTTTTGATTTAGAATGAATTAGAGGATAAAAGGAAACTAACGGTAGATGCTTGAAACGATCATACAATGCTTCAAGAGGCATTTCCACAATTTTTTCGTCGTATAACGTAGCCGGATCTCTTTCTTGTCCCAATACTGAGCTGTCAATTAAGACAGTTCTGAAATGGAATTTAATGTTTTAAACTGGCCAAAGTTCGCAACTCACACTTACTTGGGAACAGATAAAATTGGAGGGCTGGATCTTATCACGCCTTGCTTTTTAAGTTCGATATAAACATCCCCACCGGCCAATTGCCACCAATGGTATAACTCTTTGATAGTAAACATTTCAAAACTTTGACAAATGTTATGAGTGGGTTGTTTAATTCTAAAACTATCAAACACATCCCGATTTAACAATTCGTCAATTGTGGCTCTCTCCTTTGGTATCACAGTTAAGCAATCCTCGATGATCATTTTTAAGTCTGCTGAAAGAGACTAAAAATTTTGATTTAATATTTTTACATTGTGTAGATACTGAAATTTGCAAATAGGGTACCTGATATTTTTCATAGCAGTTATGTTCCCGACATATCCTTTCAAGGACTGATGTATTTCCTTGAACCAAACTTAAAACTTTGCGAATTCGTTGGCCAAGTTTCAAAAATTGCCACAAGGAAATATCCAGCACCAGTTCGGTCAAAATTATTCCTAAAGACCAGACATCTACTTTCGGATTTGAAAAGTTTCCACTCGGACCGTCCAGGTACACTTCTGGTGCCGTGTATAACACCTGCCTGAACAGAATTATAATTTGTCGTCCAAGTTTTACACAAACTTACAATATAGGAAATGTAACCAACTTTCCACGATCGGTCATGTGAAATAATCCATAATTAAATAATTTAATATCACCGTTTTCTTGTAACAATACATTTCCGAGGCTTAAATTTCTGTGCACAATATTTTTAGAATGCAACTCCTTCAGGGCAATTAAAATCTGATAAGCAATTTTCTTCAAATTATCCACTTTAAAATAATTTTTGCCAAGGAAATTAGATAAAGCAGATCCACAATATTGGGATACAATGATTGTTCGTTCTAAAATACAAACTTGTAGCGCAAGGTTTACTCGAAGATAAATTTACCATGTTTGCTTCTCATAATATCCAAATATTGACATAAATTGGGATGCTTTAATCCCATTAAAAATTGTGTCCTGCCGAATATTATGATCGAATTGGGTGTCAAAGGTAAACCATTGCTTCCGCACGTTTCACCTACGTGTTCTTTTGCAAAAAATGTGAAAGCACCAAAATGCAGTTCCGGTTTTTGAAGCAGTTCCTGTGACATCTTCATCGATAGTTTGACATCTACTACAATTTATGATATTTGAAGAAATAAATTTTAATAACATTTATCTTACACATACGTATGTTGTCTTACATTCTGAAACCAAATTTATTACCTGCAAGTTGTGGAAATGCAATATTATTGCATTTCTCAAAGTTGAAATTCCATTAATATAACCTCAAAAAGTTTGAATTATTTTGGGGGAGTGTGCAATGCAAGTTTCAGGTTGCGTATTCTCAAACCTGAAATAGAAATCTACAGATGTTAAGGCTTCAGGATGCATATTCTTAAAGGCCACCTGTAAGCGATTTAAGTATTTTTTGAATTTGAATTTTAAAGGAATTATTTTTTAATTTATCGCACACCGACAAAAATGCTTCATTTTTCTAAAAATTATCATTTTAGCGCTGACGAATAAATTTTATCATTCGATGATTTTTTTCGTGAATACTATGAATTTTTCATTTGGAGTATGGATCATGGAGTATAGTGGTCGGAATCTCGTTAATTTATTCTGCGCGTCAGTGGTAGACCGATAACGAATAAGATCTAAAGTTTTTCATTTTTGCTCTAGGACTTCCTCTTGGAAATAAACCAAAATATGATTTTCTGCAATTAATATAAATCAAAAAAATCCTCGTTAATTATCTTGAATCTAGAAACTTGGAATGTTGGAATGGAATGGTTTATCTTTCTAAAACAGAGGATATTATATTTCGCCGCAGGACCTATTTTACCATTAGGCGCATTAGGCACGTGTCTAGGGCCCAATGGCCAGAGGGGCCCAAAAAGGGAGAACATAAAACCGTAAAGTAAAAATCAAATACTGATAAAATAACCCAAAAATTGGGCCTTCGATGCTATTAGTTACACTTGAAATTTGATAGAGTTTTCCTAAAAAATGAATTTAATAGATTCACTAAAAGAAGGAGGAGGTAGCATATCCCGAAAACAGGTTCTGATAATGGAAAACGTTTTTAGCTAACAAAATTTTATTTGTACTTCATAAAACTTTCGGCTTTAAAACCGGGGGGCCTGGGGACATGGAATGTCCTCCAGTACATAACAAATTCCCATAATCAAGTTACTGCGCCAACAAATTACGAGTGCACTAGAGAGTATGCTATACTCTCCGGTGTAAGTGTGTTTGGTTCTGAAAGTGTAAAAGCTTCTTTTTCAATAAAATTAATTAATAAAATTAACTTTCCGTTTCTGAAACCTGGGGGTCTGGGCGACAGTAATTGAATTAAAATTGTATTCCATTATGAAGGGGCATTCCATGCCCCCCAGACTCCTGGTTTCAGTAACAAAAAGTTTATAGCCATATTTTTTGATTAATTTGATTAAATTATGAACTCTCACTCTTTCAGAACTCTCTCACTTTTTTGGCCCAAAAATTGGGCTTTCGATGCTATTAGTTACACTCGAATATAAGGGGCCCGAAAATCTGCTAGAGCCTAGGGCCCAACTCAGTTAAAAATAAACTCTGTTTCGCTGTCCGTCGCCACGGACACCCTTATACAGGGTGTCCGTTTTTCGAGCTCCACCATGGGGATCTCAGTTATTATAAGAGATACAAGATCTGATAAATTAGAGCAAAGTCGTACATTTTCATGCTGAACAATTATCTGAAAGAAAATTTGATGTGTAATTTATAGTTTTTGAATTATTGAAAACAAACGTAAATTTTTAATTTTCGTTTTTATTTTTTCAAGCGAAAACCAACAAAACTAGACGTTTTTAACTAGGAGGTTCTTGAGGTATTTTTGAATATACTTGAATATCAATTTTGAATATCATAAAGAACTTAAATCTGTGATGGTATTTTCCAAGGCGTTCTTGTTGCCAGAGTTACAACACTCAACTTTGGTTTTTCTTATGGGCGGCATATTGACATTTTTCGTTTTTGAAAAGTATTTTCTTTTTTGACTACAGCGATGTAACACACGATATGATTGAATCTGATATGCTGATCAAAACTGGGAAAAAATAGTTTTTGCGAAGAGTTTTTTTTATGGAAAAAACGGCAACAATTTTGCTTAACAAATTGTAATGTTATAAACGTAGTTTATATTTGGCGCTTAATCAACGATTTTAAATTATTTGAAATTACTACCAAATGCATGCTTGTTCCTTTGGAAATAATGCACGAGATGGCAACCTATGGCTTTACAGCGCTCGACATAACCGACGGAGGAACGATGACGACGAAGAATGATGGTGGGGATGAAAGGGTAGTCAACGGCAGAGGAACGGTAGAAAGGAAGAAGGGAGACATCTTGATGAAGCTGTGTTGAACACATGCTTTTAAAATTGAATTGTATATAACAGTTTGTAATTGTGATTCAACTTTGTGGGTTTAACCAGTTTAACCAATCTAAAGGTAATAATGTTTATATTTGATATATTCCAAAGATACGAGTTTCGTGTAATCGAATTCAATGAACATATTTGTTATATAATAAATTCTAATCATTATGAGAACGAGTTAGAGACGAGCTTGCTGACCCCAGTAGTAAAAACTCACAGGAGACCTCATGGGTCACTGTGGGACTACTAGACAGAGTCCATTGTAAAACCTCAAGAGCTCTAGACATTTCAAGATTTGATGAAATAAGATTAGAATCTTTGTGCGGTAGCCATTTTATTATGAAAGGCACGACACGAGACTTGATTCTTTGGATCCACGTGGGAATCTTACTGATTATGTTTTAACAGTTTATGGGAGATTAAAGATGTCAATCTGTTTATATTCTGAATGACACTGTATATTTTATGTATTACCAAATTATGCAAAATGCAACATATAAACTTAAATGATAAAACCATTATGAACATTGAGAATATTATGAATATTAATATGTATGTAATTTACCTGACGAAATGACAGAATTGATATGATAACCTATAAGGTAACAAAAACTAACCACAAGGTTGAATAAACAAATGTAATGACAACTAACAAATTATAAACATCAAAATTTACTGTGTTTAATTATGTGTTCGCCTTGCGTTCCTTTCCATTCATTTGCTTTGCTCAAGTATATTCTTCGATATGAGAGAAGTGCTACGTCTTGGGATGTAATGTCGGGGTAGGTTATGTGCACAACGTGGGGGTCCTAGTATTAGACGATATGGCATTGCGGGTTTGGTGGCCACCATAATTGCGCTTAGGAGGGCTAGGTTCAGAGTAGGAAGTGGGGTTATTCGTGGGAGATTTGATTTGACGTTTTGACATTACAAAATTAAATTTTATTGTTTTTTATTTACTTATTTTATTTTAAATTTATTTATTTTTCGCAAAACAAAACAAAGTTATAACAGATGCTCGAATACTCCACTTCTAGAATCTCGCAAGCTATTCTAGAAGTGGAAGGTGGAGTATTCGAGCATCTGTTATAACTTTGTTTTGTTTTGCGAAGAATAAAATAAAAAATAAAGAAATAAAAAAATAAGAAAAAAATAAGAATGAACATGTCGTTCCTAATTCAAAACCTTAGTTTTTAAGTTGGTAAGCTTGACGGAAATGCGAACGTTCAAAATCCAAATTCAATTAAACTGTCAAAATTTAATTTGTTAAACAAAATTGTTGGGTTTTTTTCCAAAGCAAAGAAACGTTTAGTTCTTTTGGTTCTCGGTTGAAAAAATAAAAATAAAATTTCAAATTTACGTTTTTTTCCAATAATTCAAAAACCAAAAATGACTCATCAAATTTTCTTTCAGATAATTGTTCAGCATGAAAATGCGCAAATTTGCCTTAACTTAACCGACCTTCTATTTCTTATAATAACTGAGATCCCCATGGTGGAGCTCGAAAAACGGGCCCCCTGTATAGATGAATCTAGATCTATATAAATGTAATAGTCTTGAGAACAATTTTATAGTGAATAATAGGGCAGATTACAAAAAGTCTAGCATCCTATCTTTGCAATTGAAAGCAATTACCTATTTCAACCGATCACAATTCAAAATTTAACTAAATCCTGGACCACAAGAAGCTTTGTTTATAATGTAAAAAGCCCAACAGATTATTTGTTAAATTAAAGGTTGGAAAGCAGATTAACAAAAATGTTTTTTTGTTTTGTTTTTTTACATATCTATGGATTTTTTATTCAAAGAAAATGTTTTTACTGTGTAATTTCATTAGAATATAATTTAAATAACTCAATTAAAATTCCAGATTTTCATAAAAACATACATTTTAAATAACAAATGGTCTTTGCTAGGCCAATTAAAAAAAAAATTTAATTACAGCGGATTAAATTGCTTTTCAGTGGTTTAGGACCCTTACCTTCCGGGTAAGTCGTGAAAAACTAATGTTAAAATTGAACTTTTACCAGGGTTTTAATCATTAACAATTATATTGCGGTGAAATTTTTATCAACTTAAGGCGAGTTCTCACGATTCAAGTTTAATTGACTGATTATAGCTGATCAACAAAAGTTGATTGAAATAACCTTTAGGCGCGTTCTCACGATTCAAGTTTAATTGACCGATTATAGTTGATCCACAAAAGTTGAATGAAATCTGAAGTGAGAACCTTTGTTGATGAACTAAGAATTTCTTTAACTCTATTATTAAAACAAAGGTTATATCATTCAACTTTTGTTGATCAGCTGTTGATTGTTTTTGTTGATCGGTTAATAAAGGCGCGTTTTCACGATTCAAGTTTAATTGACCGATTATAGCTGATCAATAAAAGTTGAATGAAATAACCTTTGTTTTAATATAGTTGAATAGTAACTTTTTAGTTCATCAACAGAGGTTCTCACTTCAGATTTCATTCAACTTTTGTGGATCAACTATAATCGGTCAATTAAACTTGAATCGTGAGAACGCGCCTTTAGATGAACTGTCAAAAGTCAAAATGAGCATCGAGAGTTTCTTTTTCAAAAAGTGGAAAACAAACTCTTTATTTTTTTTTCATATACCTACTACAGTACAAAATTAATGGATTAATAATAATTAAACAATAAAATTTGATTTATTTCATCCAGAATAAGTTTCTTTTCTTTCAATACCTACATTCATTTGGTATTAGTATCTTTTCTTAAATTAAATACTTCAATTATTTCAAAACTTGCAGAGATGTGAAACTTTTTATTCTGCATATTTAAAGGTAAATCAGCAGTATGGCGTAAAACCTACACCGGTCGACATCAGGGAAGCGGGCAACCGCGGATTAAATCTTGGTCGCGTCGAATACACTGCTGTGATCTAAAGCCCAAAATGTATTTGTGAGCTATGGGGAAGGCAACGGGAAACCACCTCACTAACTAATTTTTCTAGATCTTCATCTTGGCAATAGCTAATATGTACCTACTTGGCTGTACTTAATTGTACTCTATAGATCAGAGGATCCAAAAATGGGTTAACCAGAATCTAGGGGTTTCACATAAAATGGTGTTCGGACACTTGGCCCTACGACAGTTGGCTTCCGACAACTGGCTTTTGGGACTATTGACTTTTAGGACTATTGGCCTTGCAGCAATTGGTCTTCGGAACTATTGGCCTTCGGCACTATCGGCATCGTAAGAATTGGCCTTCGGGATAGTTGATCTTTGCGATTACTGACGTCATGGCCGAGGTTTCAGAAAGCAAGTTTTAGTGAATTGGTTTTTGGAAATGGAATGCCCATGCTTTTGCTGTTTCGATTAATTTTGTATTTTCACATTTTATGGATTTTTATTGGCAAAAACACTTGAAAAAAAATTATCCATTAGCTACAGAGTAAGTTTTGAAGAATGCCCCTTACGCTTGGTGTAACTGTTAATTCTATAAATTATTAAATACACAACAAGAATACAATTTTTGTTGTTGACAGTGGCGAGGTCATTGATCGCAAAGATCATTGGCATCACGCGAGTCCAATAGTCCCGAAGGCCAATAGTCTCGCAGGCCAATTGCCGCGACGCTAATAGTCTTGAAGGTCAATAGTCCCAAAGGCCAATTTTTGCCATTGCCAGTTGTCGGGGGCCAACTGTCGTACAATCACAGGGTTCCATCAATGCTCAGTTCAGCACCATTGAGCCGTTTTGATGAAAGTCCCGTTTGGCACCAGCCGGTGCGACACTAGCCAGTTCGGCGCGACCCTGTTTTACGCAAGACCTATTCGGTGCAAGATCTATTTTATACAGCAGTCATCCAGAAATTTAATTCTTGTTTTTGATCTTCTTAGCCGTTTGTCGTCCAACTTTGAACAGAAACCTCTTTCAATATTTTCCGTCTAAGACTATTTCTTGTCACACTGTTCCATCTGGAACCAGCTGTACGCCTTATGTCATCTCTTCAACTCACTCTTCCCATCCACTAATCGAAATGGAAATGGGCCGGACATAACGCAAGATCCACAGGAAGGATGGTCCATTGGAGATCATGGCTTCAAGAGGAGAGAAGGAGAGAGCATGGATAATTTCAGTAGAAGCGGGGTAAAGCCCGGCACCTTTTTGACTTGGCGTCGTAGTGCACCGCACGACCTTGCCCTTATGGATGACGAGGGCCTGTAAATATGGGTAAAAGGCAGGGGTAGACCCCGAATACGGTCTAAGACGTATGATCATTTGAACGCAGGGACGTTTGACTTTGACTTACAGAAGCGACGTATGTGTTTGTACGGACCTACCTTTTACCGATTATAGGACAGTTGGCCCTAGCAACAATTGGGTTTCGGAACTATTTTGGTTTCGCAGCAATTGGCTTTTGGGACTTTTGGCCTTCGGGACTATTGGCTTCGCTAGTTTCAGTGAATTGGTTTCTGGAATTGAAATGGCCGCCCTTGCGGTAAACATTTATTCTTAATTTTCACGTTATTTGGTGAAAAATCTTGAAAAATGAAAAATTAACTAAAAAATACAAAATTAATCGCGAAAAATTAATTTTCACCAAAATTTACTTTTTAACTATTGAATAATTTTTCATTCTCAAATATTTTCACCAAATAAAAATAATTCACTAAAACTTGCTTTTTCAGATCTCCGTTGTGAGGTCAGTAATCGTAAAGATCAACTGTCCCGAAGGCCAATAATTCCAAAGGCCAATTGCTGCAAGGCCAATAGTCTCAAAGGCCAATAGTTGCGAAAGTCAATAGTCCGAAAGCCAATTGTCGCCAAGGCCAACTGTCGTAAGGCCTACTGTCTCAGGGCCAAATGTCCAATCACTCTTTTACCGACGGTTTTGTCAAAAAAGTAACTTTTTTAGTAAAAGTAAAAAGTAAAAGTGAGAGTACCTAAGTTAAACTTACTCTAATGGGTAAGTTATGTAAGTTATGTGGGCACCACATAATTTCCTTGTAATTTTTATAATGATTGTACAAGAATCTCGTTAATCTATTTATGCGCGTCATGAATTACGACTTTTGGCACGGACAATCGCAACCAAAAATAAAAAGTGCACAACTAGATGCGATAAATGTCTTAAATCCAAAATTTAAACTTTCTACGACTTACCGTATTTGAGTTATGCGACATACAGACGTCCGTACGTACGTACGCACGTACAGACGTCACAACGAAAATGGTCAAAATGGATTCAGGGGAGGTCAAAACGGATATTTCCGTAAAAACCTGGAAACCGAAAAAAATCGGGATTACAATACTTCCTTCCAGATGAAAAGCTTTGAAAAAGGTTTCTATTCATGATTGTGATGACTCGGATGACCGCAGTTCTTAGGCCTTTATACTCTTCTGGTTTAACTTGAAAAATATAGAATTACAGAAAAATTACAAATAAGGCCGATATTATATTAAAAATTTTTGATTAAAAATATTAAGGATTTAACCCTTTAACGCACAAAAGTATTTTCTATCAAATCAATTTGTGATCAAATAGTGATTACAAATTATTTCGACATGAAAGGTATAAGATTTCTGCTCGATGCGAACTGGCATTACTGTCGTACTAGAGAGCGTTAAAGGGTTAATTCATATTTTTACTATATATAACATTTTTCGACCTGAAATTTGAATTTTTCAAGAGTTTTCAAAATTTTCTTAAGAATTAACATTTTGAAATTAGATGAAGATTTTTTTAAATTTCATCTGCAATGCCTGGACTTATTTTTCACTAGGTATATATTTTTCAATGTTGTGTTTGCTTCTAAAATCAGGGGTCAGAACTTCCTACTAAAAAAAATAGATCTGGAGAAATCCTTCCAGAAAGGAACAGAAAAGTTCGATTCGAGAGAGGCTATATATTTACTGCTTCAGATAAATTTTGAATAAATTTAATTTAAATACGAAATGATTGTATCAGTAGCTGAAGAAGTATTCAAAGTCAACTAAGCGGAAATGAAGTTAGTTCGTGGGTGTCGAATAGTTTGTGAGCAGCACCAGAAGCAACTTAAGAATTGAAAGGTTTTTAATTTAATATATATTTTTTATTTTTTCAAAATTATTTCAAAGCTTGTAAGAGATAGTAAATAAATCTTTTTTCATTTAAATTTCATTTCAGTTCAAAATTGTTCCCGGTATATATTTTTTTAACTGTTTTGGTAAGGTACCACGGAGGGTCATTGCAATATATTAATTTAATAAAATATTTTTGTTTATTATAAATAAACGTTTAATAGAGAACATTAATTACTCTGTCGCGACAACATGTTAGATGACAGACTATTAACCAATAGCGTCAGAGAGCATTTCAAGCCATCTGACCAAAATTCAAACTGAGCTATTCGGACACTTGAAATATTTAGTTCATTATGAGACGAAAGGTTAGAGATTTCGTTGTATTAGAGTAAAATGTGTAAAGGACCGCATAATAGGATTCAAGAAAAAGTTTGCCTGGAAAGTTAACATTATCTGTTCCTGACCTAGAAAACTCTTTAGTGGATAAAATATACTGATAAAATTTTGTCGCTGCAATAAACTTTTTACTGCTTTCCTGTGACGGCTATACTTCCATGAAGTAGAATCGATGGAATGTAGGGAATATGTTATGTGTGAAATACATGAGCGTCGCGACGCTTTACGTAGTTTTGCAAAAGAGCTTTTCATTTGAAAGCTGGAAGCGACTATAACATCTAATTAACTGGATTTCTCCAATTGTTCATTCTCATCACTCGAGGCATTTTCGTCTCTAATCACTCGAATTAGGCATTTAACGTACTGAATTTAAATTTTGGATTTAACTTCTTCAGAATTTAGGAAAAGTAATTTTGATAGACATGAAGATATGAATTAGCGCGAAACAGGTTTATATATTAAAAAAGATTCACCAGTCGTGAAAATGCATAACTTTTTAATTGCCTAGATTAAAAACGGTACAGGTAACTTCCCAGCACTAATTATAAATAAATTTGTTTGATATTATACAACAATTTGATATTTAATAACTAACCACATATAGGTAGGTACGTGAAACGTTGAAACTACATCATGAGTATTTAAATGTTCAGACAACAGGTAAACCAAGGACGATTCATATTTGTATCGTTCGTGATTTTCAAACAGTAATCTACAATAAATTGTTTTTCTCATTTTGGTAAAGGAATACCACACTCGTGAATTCGAAATCGGTAACCTGTCTCATAAAATTTTTATTCGCTCGTTCTACAACTCTCAATCATCTACTTACCTACTATCCGTGTGTGTTTATAGTTTTTGTAGTTAATTATCCACCCATCCATTTGAGATGCATTTTTTCGTTAAATTTTACAAACGGAAATATAAATACAAGTAAGTACCCTAGTTATGTATAAAATTTATATGAACCAATAAAATGTTGTAACATAAAAATTAACGACTTTTGTTTACTTAATTTATCATTAACACAAATATTTTTTTATATTCTTGTTTTATTTATACAGTGGATACATAAAATTTAGGTAAATAACAAACTGCGAGAGTTAGATCCTCTGCAAATTTAAAAAAATGACCTACCAATATTATTTACTATGTTTACTTCGTTATTTTGCAGATTTAAAAATAAAAAAGTAAACTCAAAAAATTTACAAAATTTGAGTCTGGATTTCGATCAAGATTCGCCTGTTCGATTAACCAGGATTAATGCCTGTTACATCACACCAATAAGGTTAGAATCTTTTTTTTAAATAGAAAATTATTCCAATTACGTTATTTAACTTGTGCGTCAATTAAATTAACATAATGTTTAGATGTTGCCTTTCAAGACTTACGTTAACATATATTTAACTTAAGTATTTAAGAAATTTAAATTACGACATTGTCTTTCGATTTAACCTTTTATTTTAAAATTATTTATTTTAGTAGTAATCAATTTTTTTATATGCCATTATATTCCAAAGGTTTACTTTTTGGACCATTAAACAAAATTCCCAATTTCTCAAGGTAGTTCACATTCGCGAAGGTTGATAAATTCAAAATAAACTAAAATATTCTGATTTAAATCTTTAAATTTTTTTAATAATTTAATAATTTTTAAAAATAAGTTTTTCAATCAAACCAATAATTTGTTTTGTAAACAAAGTTTTGCAATTTGAAAAACTAATCAACATTAAAAAATTAATTTTTTAAATATATTTTATTATTATTACGTAAATGTCCATTATGATGTGTATACTTATTTTTTATTACACTGACATTTATTCGATTTGTTAACGATAATTTACAATGACAAATGAAGATTAACGTTTTTCTATTTTAATTTAAAATTTTTATAATGCATTCAGCTTGTTTAAAAATAGAATTAAATACATAAAAAATGTTAATAGGTTCCAGAAAATAAGTTTCTTTATTATGTAAGAATTTTCTTAAGCAATCCATCACTTGAATGAAAATTCATATTCACTTTATTAACACAGTTACTGTATAATCTGAATAAAATTAAATGAAATTTCCAAAAGAAAAAGAAATAGATTGTGAAGTTGTATTTTAATATTCTTCATCAATTGATAAGTGAAAAATCAATTAATCGTAAAACAAAACAACATCTAACTTATTAGTAATCTTCTTAAAAAATTTATTAATAATAAATATTTCATACTATGAGTATTTACCCCCCAGACCCTCCGGATTGCAACAATTTAAACTCCCTGCTCTCTTTAATTTTTCTTGTTTCTTAATGAACGAATGTGATGTGAACTTACAGTACTGAAAATCATCATTAACTGCAGACTACAGACATCATTAGCAAGTAACATATTTGAACTGCTCAGTACCGGAAGTCGAGAAGTGCTGGTCTAGAATGTTAGAAATCTATTTTTAAGCAAAGTTCTGCTATAAGTAATAAAGAAAATTCAATTAAAAATTAGTTTATGGTATGATGTTAACAGTTGCACACTTTGAAGGCAACTGTGGCAAAAGAACGTTTCTTATATCTATAAAAATAGTTTTCAATTTGACCATCACAGAATATTTTGAAATTTTGGTTAATTATACTCTTTAACATCCTGAATTCAAATATATACTTTTTTAATTTTAACTATTATAGTTTTTGAGTTATTTAAGTATAAAAATCGCCAAAACAACACTTTTCTGGCTCACACTCAATCATACAAAATATTATAACTTCAGTTCTATAAGTCCTACAGAGTTGTACGATAGCTCATTTAAAAGGCTTTAATTTGATATTAATCTTGACCATTTCATAATAAAAATAAATTTTTTTGAAAAGTTAAAAAAATATTTTTGAAAAAATTTTTGAGTTAGTGTTTTTTGAAAATTATAAAAATAATATATTATGTTTATAATAGTGACTTAGTGAGTGACAAAGTGAGACCATGATGGGATCAGCAGTTATGATAAAAAATTCAACTCAATGTTTTAGCTCACGTACTTTAATTACAGTAGTTCTTACTATTAAGAATAAGAATATACATACTGGGTGTCCCCGAATAGATTTTTACAAAATTTCCGTGTTGTAATGGACACTTTTAAAAAAAATATTTGATAAAATTTTTTTTCTAAATTCAAACCCTCGAGAGATGGGCCTCTTTAAAACATTCTGTTTAATTTTTACTTTCACATGGCCATAGCTCCGAAAATATTGATTTTTAGTAAAAATGGTTTAGTACTTTTTTAAAGAGCGTGAAATAATATACAAAGAAGATTCATACCTTTTATTGTCTAAAATCAATGCCTTTTGAGTTATGAATTAAAGTAAGTACAAAAATGTTGAACATTTTGAGCTTTTTTTTTTTTGTTTTTTTCAAAACCCTGTATTTTTTAAACGAAACATTAAACAAAAATTTGATTTTTATCCCGTTTCGGAAAGAAAATTTAACGGACTACAACTTTTGTTTAGTAAAATTTTTTGAAAAACCAATTTATTTCACAGAAAATCAGAAAGTAATAAATAAAGTAGCTATAAAATGGAAAATTAAAATCACAAAATTTTTATATTTATTGAAAAATTATTTTATTAACTAAACTTAAACCATTAAATTATTAGAATAATGCTCGTATTCACAAACGTTCGTAAAAATTTTAATGAACCGTTTATTTAAACAAACCAATGGAATTTATTTGCTTGTACTACGAGATCATTTTCATTGGTTTGCAAAATTAAACGGCTCGTTAAATGTTTTACGAACGTTTGTGAATACGGGCATTAGTGTTTAAGATGGCGGGGTTTTGAAAAAACCTAAAATAAAGAAAGCTTGAATTATTCACCATTTTTTTATTTACTTTAATTCATAACTCGAAAGCCGTTAATTTTAGACAATAAAAGGTATCAATCTTCTTTGTAGCTTATTTCAGGCTCTTTATAAAAGCACTAAACCATTTTTACTGAAAAATTAATATTTTCGGAGCTATGGCCATGTGAAGATGAAAATTAAAAGAAATGTTTTAAAGAGGCCTAACTCTCGACGGTTTGAATTTAGAAAAAAAAATTTATTCAATTTTTTCCTTAGAAAAGTGTCCTCTAATACCTCCGAAATTGTGTAAAGTTTATTCGGGAACATCCTGTATGTATATTCTTAGTATACTGTAATTAAACATAGAATTGAATTTTTCACATAACTGCTGATCCCATCATGGTCCCACCCTGAAGTATTGGTGAAGTATTCACCAAAGCACCGTTATACGATATATATTAATTTTTATAATATATTTAATTAATAATTAATAATTAATTAATAATTAAATAATTAATTTTTAGTTGAAAGTGGTCAAGATTAATATCAAATTAAAGCCCTTTAAATCCTCTTTAAAATGAGATATCGTACAGCTCTGTAGCACTTATAGAACTGAAGTTATAACATCTTGTATGATTGAGCGTGATCCAAGAAAGTGTCGTTTTTCGATTTTTATAATTAAATAACTCAAAAACTATAAGAGTTCGAATTTTTTAAAAATCGTATTTGAATTCAAGATGTTAAAGAGTGTATTTAACCAAGGTTTCAAAGAAATCTGTGATAGTCAATTTGAGTGACTTGTTGGTTTGACATGGAATGACCCAAAAACTATGTGATCATTTTGGGGATTAAAGTTAACTTCATTAAGTTGTCGATGAAATTTCAACTTAGACACAGATGAAATTTGTGTATCTTAACGTTCTTGAATGGAGCTTCTGAATAACCTAGTGAAAAAAGTGATTTAGAAGAGCTTTAATGAGTCACATAGGCTAGTAATAATTCAGTCATTAGCTTCAAGCTACAAGAATTTGTTTTAAACAAAATTTTGTAGATACAAAATATTATTCTTTACTTTACTGCCGGCGACTGGCGACCATAAAGTACTTTAGTGAAGCTGCTCATATTTTTATTTTAGTTGGTAAATTGAACTTTACTAATTATAATATAGAAAACTCCCCAGCAATAGTAAAAACCTTAAATCGAAAAGTAAAATTTTAAAACTGATTCTAGTGTTACTGCCCTGTCAGAATCATGTTAACGTTAACGTAATGTTAACAAACGCTCCAATCAAAAGCCATGTTTCTGCTGATCTACCAATCCAAAGCTCCCGTTTGTTAACATTACATAAACATTAACATGATTCTGACAGGGCAGTTACAGACCGGAGCTTGTAATAGCCGAAATTCATCCACAATTATTAGAGGGGAATAATTCTCGCGTAATATTCGAGTTGAAAACCCTCAATCATAAAACTTAAAAACTATTTACCTAATTTGTAGTTATCTTTAAACATTCTACTATATTAATTATATGGGGTTAATGGTATCCCATACCCCCAGATCTCCCGGTAGATTTTCTTCTTCTTTTCGATTTAATTCTTACGGTTAGTGTTCATATTCAAAGTTATAAATAAATACAAGGAGTGGTTGCTTAGTAAGAGAGGTTTTTCAAGAATAAATTATTAATAATTATAAATAATTTATTATTTATACACTTATTTATTAAAGAAAAAATGAAATCTTTCTGTATATTCACTCAAGTGAATACTGCAATCAACGCATAACATTGGATCCTCGTTTAAGAGGACAGAGTAGCCTCAAACGCTACCCCAAATTATTTATATTTAATTACTCCCAAAATACCGAACCGATTTTAACCAATTATCAAACCAGTAAATTTTTCTTCAAGATTAATTAAGAAATTCGAGCTGTTACTTCATCAATATTTTAATACTTTGATACCTTCTCCCTTGCAGACAAATTTCTTTTTAAAGTAATTTTATTTTAAATTTTACGTTTGTTGGCTGGAATTATTCTTCCCGTGGCTATTGATCCTGCTGTGGGAGTTATAAGTGAGTTTGGTTTCGGTAACATTAAGCATTATGCAATTGGTAGATTTTCTCTTTGCAGTTTGTATGGAGCTAATGTAGACAATATAATTAAATATTTAGACAACAATTTGTTCTGCATTTTTATTTGAAAAAATGAATCGAAAAGATTTAGTACAAGAACTACTGTATGCTAAGTAGCAGAATATTTGGCCCAAATGATGGATTTGATAAACAGGAGAATATTGATCGGTTATAGTTTGCGTTGATATATTCAGCACATTTTATAGCTAAAAGTTATCATGGTTCTGCAGAAATATCTGATTAACGTATTTCCTCTCGTCTATAACTAACACAAAGAAAACCGTTATGGGATGTCGAGGAAAATCGAGCGACGTCGTTTTTCTGGAACATTACAATTTAAAAGTAAATTTTCTTTTTTAGTAGACTAATGTGAAGCTAATGAAAATCTGTAGTTAGAACAGGGGCAGGTTGGCAATTTAGAATTGCAATTATGATGTTAAAATTAATTAGAAAAATTAAGTAATTTCTCCTGTTCATTAGCTTTACCTTAATAGCTTTTTTATGGTTCTTACGTATAAGTATCTACTTTAGTCATCAATATACGGTTATTTAATCTGACGATTTAATGTACCTACTCAAAAACGAAATAAAATGTCCACACTTTACTTTTATAAATTTAATTATCCGCACTAGCTATTAATAACTTTTTACTTCCTTGATATGTAATATACTATTAAATTTTTCAGATATTCATTTATGTATTTATATTAATAATAATTCAATATAATTTTTTTTTAGTTTTAGTTCTTAAAATAAAATTTTTTTAAAGCGAAGTGGTATTTTTTATCTTTTCAAGAAAATTTACATATTTTTTAGGAGCTAATGTATTTTTTCTTTCAATTTGCAGTCTTCCTTCGCTAACCCTACGAACTCACCACAAAAAATTAAGCATTAGCTTCTAAAGAACCTTATTTTCCTATAAAAGTGATTTTCTCCGATCAATATTAAAAATTAGGGTTTTCACTTTTACTGCCTAGGCTGTAAAAATTTTGATTAAGAGAATATTAAAATAATTATATTTATTCAACTCGAGTTAGTAGAAATGAAGTTTTCCTGTGTTGCCTACTTTTATAGATTTGGCGCTGTTCCACCTGTAAATTATAAACCGCGGCGTAAAACTGCTACTTTACTGCCTAGTTAAACAAATATCGTTATTTGTTCTTATCGATAGCAGTAAATTAATTTTTGTTGATTTTGAAGTTAAAGCGGTCATAATAATAGTGAGTGAAAAAAAAACAGATTAACTTATATTGAAACTAGATTGGAAAGGTTGTGCGGCCCGAAGGCTACACCGTCTTGTCATCTTGTTAAATGTTAATCTGACATGTTTTACTTTTTTGTTGCTGAAAAAAGAACTATTTTTGTAAACAATGTGGTATTTTACAATGCACTATTTAGAATTGCAGGATAACAGTAGTCGAGGGGGAATCGCAGGGGAAATCAGAAAAAATCCAAGGTAATCACAGCATTGTCTTTTTTGCTCTTTTACTTTTTCAAAGAAAAAGCTAAGGCCATTCAGGAGGAGATCTGGAGATAAATTTTTTAAATTGAAATCTGGTATAAAAAATTTATGATTACCTATTCTGCAGGAATGAGCTACATTAAAAGCGGCTTATGGACTAGTGATTGTTCCAGGCATGTTACAAATCCCAATTTGGTTTTTAACTTACACAGTTTATTGTTTTTTAAGAGCCAAAGTTTAACCTTGCAAGTTTGTTTACTCGATGTGGCGGTTTGTAGGATTGACGTACGGACGGAGCTGAGCGAAAGGAGAGTGGGGAATGGGAAACTCGCCATTTTTTTGCTCTAGAAACAATTGCTTTTACAAAAAGTGACACTTGAATTGTTTGTATTGTTACAGAAAAATATAATTTTTTATGCTTATCAATATAAAATATAGTAAAAGGTCAGACATGCAGGCATTAGTTTACAAGCAACCCGCTTTCACTTAAGTTTATATTGGCAGATTACCCCGGTGGTTTGCCATGGATTAGTGTTATTGCATGACCGGTTTCGGAGTTACCCTAAGGAACATTGACTAGTAACTTAACCTTTACTTTACTTCAAAAATAATTTTTGGTGATAGTGTTAAATGTTGCTTATTTGTCTAAGCTAATATAAAGACATAAGTATTACGTAGGCTTTCCTACTTTTCATAATCCCCTACGATTACGCAAAACTTTCACTTACAACAAGGCAACTACTATGTTATGCTATAGATCGTGTTTTTTGTTCAGGTATCAATTTAAAAATTACCATACTCACCTACGATAACTTTAGTTTTGTGTTAATTTTTTAAAATACTTTCTCATCTATCATCTAAGTTACTCAACAGGTTTTCGCATTCGTGACGCAATAAACTGGAACATTTTTATTATACCTACGTCAGGAATTGAGAGTCACTAAGTTCTGCATTGTTCCAATTTATTTTTATCTCTCGTCCTTCGGTTCTATTGAACAACAATTTTTTTATAAATATTGCTACTTTTCTTACCTGCATTAATTTTAGCATTCCAATAAAAAATTATTTATTGAAGCTATTATTTTCCCATTATGTAAATAAAAAATCATCATAATTATTTATTTAATATTAAAAATCAATTATATTTAATTATCACCATAGCAGTAATTATTATGCAAAAAATGTTGCTGCATGGCAGCTTTATCGGACAAAATTTTTATGCTTAATTAAATAATATTCTCTTTCACATTGACCATCGAATATAATCTTTTAATAAGATTAAATTGTTAAAATCCTATTTACGGAAGTCCTTACAAGGACGACAAAAGCTTAAAATATTAACGCAAAAATACACCCCAGTAATACAACGAGGGTTGTTCAGGGTGGATCTGAAACTTTTTATGTTTACCAAAAGTTATCAAAATGACGCAAGATCCAAATGTTCCATCGACAAAAGACCCCATTGAACAGGAAGATGCCGACGAAAATAACGAGGACGAAGGAGAAGACGAAACCGATTCGGAAAGCGAAAGGTGAGACTGTATTTTTTGTTAAATTACAATTTCCAATTGTGTACCTTAGTACAGCCACAACACTTTTTGAGATTTCTCCAAAGAAGACGCGACTTCTCGTTCATAACAATAAAAAATATGAAAACAACAAATCCTTGCAAAGTAGCAGTTAGACAAAATAAATATGACCATACGGTCCATTCCGAAAAAGCCGTGAATAACCCAAATATCCAAGACATTCCCAATAGGAAAAACAGTAGAATTGCCAGAAGTACCTGAAGTTTCACGTGGTTATCGTTCGATCCGTAGGCTTCCACCTTATTTCTGCAAACGCTTAGCAAAATTTTGATGAAAACGTAAAGGTTAATTAAAACGATTACGCCTATCGGAAAAAGAACTCCGTAGTAAAAGTAGTTACCATGTGGATAGCAGAGCCCAAAAGTATTTTGTTCGTAGCAATCGGAAAAAACAGTTATAAAAATTATTATTGGTATAAGTGGAAGACACCAACCCATCAGCACGCATTTCAGTATCAAACGGTGTATTGGTTTTTCAAACACCAGAACAAACTTTCTATACTGAAGAATTGCGATGATTAACATCCAGGAAAATTCCGCAAGGATGGTGTAATGTAAACTTGCACCGCTGATCAGGCATAATGCGGTAGCTTTTCTTGCATGGTCTGCCAAAAAAAGAAAAACCATTTGGGCTGCGATTGATACAGAAAAATTTAAATTGATTATATTGCAAGCTTTGCTTCTCCAACTTTTAAAGAGCAAAGCGGTTACGAAAATTCCCAAAACACCAACTAGCGATAATCCGCATCCAATTACGGTGATAACTCTTAACGCCAAATCGGTTTCCGGTTCGAAATTGTTTTGTACGTTTTCGTTTACCATGAGGAGGGCAAAATGGGTCGCATGCGAAAAATTACACACTGCGTAGGTGTTGTTGGTGCTAGTTAATACTTCGGGTTCGGATTCTATTTTCCAATTTCCATTTAGGGGTTGCCTGTTTTCATCGTTTCCGTAGTTCCAGAAACCGCAACTTATGTTTTGCGGTTGTGAAGGTTTAAAAATTACAGTTATGACGCCGTCAATTGCGCAGTTGAAATCTGGAATGAAGAGACTGACGATTGTGCTTTTCATATGCTCAGTGGAATTAAATTCGTTAAATAGGACATCGTTGTGAAAAAACGTTAGAATTAGTTTTATAGGTTTTAGGTATTTGTCTCCTAAACAGTGTTTTATTTCTGTAACAACTTCCTCTCCGAAGAAGATTCCCAAATATATATCTTCTTTTATTATTTCTTCTATCGTTACGCCCACATACAGCGCTTTGGACACGATCCATTCTTCGTTGGTTACATTGGTTATGTTCCTGATAACAATTCCGACCACATTAGAAGTGCTTATATCGCTGACCTGAACGATCAACTTTTGGGATCTAATCTTGATGAAATCAAGGTTTGGCGTCACATTAATCGTCGTTAAAGTTTTATCCAAAACATCAAGAGCTTTATCGGTGGAATTTAACATCCTTTGAGAGTTGTTCAATACGTTGGAATCAAACGTCATAACATTACTGAATGTTTCCATAAACTCCGGTATCTTAGATTCCTGTCCAATGCTAAGTCTTTCCAAAATGTTCACGACGAAATGGATGTCGATTACTAGGAAATTTGTCTGATATTTTGTGATGTAGTACAATTGCTCGCTGATAACTGAACAATTTTCTTCCGAATTTAAAAGGTCGTAGAGTTGAAGTGTCGTTTGGGGTATTTCCAAATTGGAACAGTTTCCTATGGCTTCAGCCCAAACACCACCAAACGAAAAGTTTCCGTTACATTTTCGTGTTACAGGAAGTAAAGCTTCTGTCAGGCATAGCTCTTTTGGAGTTGCAACTGAACCGATCGGTGTTTCAGGCCAATGTAGAGTAACGTTGTTGGACACTGTGGTACTTGGTATACAAACCTCGCTGCGGGCCAAAGAGTTAACATTTAGCTTCAACTCCTCTTTCATGTTTTCCAAAATATCTGATATTAAAATAAATTCTTCCAGAGATGTTAGTTCATTTTTTGCAGTGCTAATGTGGAACAAGATGTTGATCAGGCCTTCCGTTTCTATAAACTCTATAATTTTCATTGGTCTCACAATGTTTATAAAACTGGTTACGTTTAATCGTAAGCTAATATTTCCAGCTAACCATAAGTGGTGATTGAATAAAATTGGATCCATGCCATCCGGCATTACATTTGTAGCAACAAGTGCATACTCATGATTGTGAATTCCGTTATCAATGTATGCCAAAATTTTATTACTTATGACTCGGGAAAAATTTGGACGTTGAATTGTCTCGCACCAATAGTAAGCCGGGTGATAATTTCTGATTTTAATGTAAGTAGTGTCGTTCTCACCGGTTTTGTCGTCTTTTAACTGAGAGGCAACTTTTAATTTTAGACCATTGAGATCACTGAAACATGATAGGACGTAGTTATACATAAAGTAATAATGGATGTGGAACATGTTAATAATTTTAACTTGAATTACGTTGGACGTGGAGAAGTATTTCAGCGATATCATAACTTCCCTGTATTCAACGTCGTTTTCACAGATTGCACATTTTAGTAAAAAGTCGTTTTCCAGAATCCATCCCTTTGGATTGGCATAATCTAACGCTCCAAATTGTTTTGACATGTTAAAATTACTTTTCCAATCGTCATAGTCTACGGGAAGATTTGAACTTGACCACTTAAAAGTGTCTTGGTTTGTTTTTTCAATTCCAAACCAACATGGCGATTTGCTACTTAAAAGCGAAAAGAGCAAGTGATTTTGGAAGGGTTGCAAGGGTTCTGCAAGTTTAGAGCAAAATTCGTTTCTGGGCATTTCGAAACCGTTAATTTGGGCTGCACAGTAACAATTATTACTTAAATCGAAACTTGTGCTAATGCATTTTTCGTATTTGTTTGTCAAAGTACAGAATTTTCCCATCGAAGCTTGCTCGTAGCTGTAAATGCACAAAGCTGGATACTTTTCGGTACACAAAACTGGAATGAATTTATTTTGAAGTCGAACCAAACAGCTTTTGTTAAGTATGTTGCTTTCTGGATTTTCGTAATCTTTTATTAAACTCAAATAACGAAGCGATCTGTCGAGGTACTGAAAATCACCAAATCCATAGCTGAAGTCTCGCTGGGCTTGCATCCAGATTGGCACATTCCTGAATCGTTTGTAAATTCCGGTGATGGTATCGAACTCCAAATAATTACTATAAGGACAGGCCGGGGGAAAGGTTTGCGGTTCAGTCAAATTGTAACAGAATGAAACCCCTAAAAAGTGACGATAATAAATCAATCCTTTGGGACAGTTGCCTTCCTTATTTGCTTTCCCAATTGTATGCGTAGTTTCATCGAAATATCCTAAAAAGTATTTATTAAGTAAATTGCGTAGTGCGGTTTAGACAACTGGGCGCGGCCGATTGGGTGTAAGCCGTATATTTCGCATCCAGTCGATCGCGTTCAGTTATCAGTTCTCGTGTATATTACCTGTCTGTGTAACCGTTACCCCGGTTGTGGTGCTAGTTTTATAGATAATGCGGGTTTGATTTCCATCATTCTGAAAATGTAAAAATGAAAAATGAAAATTTGGATTGCGCTTTACCGAAGTTTTTTCGGTAGCATAATCATGATAAATTTATATAAATATTTTTTTATAATTAGCAAGTTCTCGGCATAACATGATCTTTTGACTTTGCAAATTATCGGTTTAATTTTTTTAAATAATAATACTAATTGTGTATTACTTATAATTTGTTGTTATTATCTTCCATGGTCAGGAATTTTGTTGATATATTGATCAAAGGTTTATACATTATTACTTTAATTATTGTGGATTATATTTAGACTAAATAACTTTATTTATACAAATTGTAAAAATTTTTTGTTGTATCTAGGAATAAACGTTAACGTTTTTTGATTGGCTAATACTAATGAGCTATGATAGAGCTAATAAATAACAGCTTAGGGCTTTAATTGTAGGTCGCAAGTGTAGGTAGGGCTTTATTCTCATAACTCATAACTATTGGCTCTGAGATAAATTTAATAATTATCCTTATAGACTACGAAATAATTGAAAATATACAAATATTAAAAAAATGTATAGACAATAAATAAATATTAATCCGAAAGCGCAAAATTGTTAATATTATGTAGAACGTAGTTTCCTGCAAATATTTTTAAAGGAAGCTCGACAAAATAATATTACTGATTAGATCAAGTCCTAATGGGAAAACGTCACGGTCAATGATAAATTTAAGGTCATTTTTATAACCGATTTGTCACAAAAACAAAATTTAACGTTTGAATGAACACGTACATTTACAGCAAATCGAGTTAGATTTTTTTCCAACTAAATAACAGATTATACGCTTAATAGAGATTTTTTTAATTAAACATAGAATGCTCAAACTGTATTTTTAATCTTTCATTTTAAACCCAAAAATAATTAAATAGCAAGAAGTTCAGTAGTAAAAATAAATAAAGCTGTAAGTACGCTAAGCCGGAGCAACTTTTTTTTCTCAATTATCTCCTTTATTATCATGTTTATCGTAAAAATGGTAATATGCAATTAGGTGGAGAATTTAATTTTCTTCAACTTTAGTCTTTACCATTTTTACCCTAGGATCAATACTTTAAGACTTATATTGAATTCAGGTATAGATTTTTATTTCTTTTCAGTTATCTCGTTTGTTATCATGTTTATCGTAAAAGTTGTAATAAGTAATTAGGTAGGAAATTTTATTTCCTTCAACTTTGCCCAGGTAACACGCATTATTGGGGCAATATTGGTCCTTTAACGTTTAAATATTAGGGATACCTACCGTATATGTTTTCCTATGTCCTATATGAAATGAATTCTTAAAATCTAATCTGCAAAAAAAGTTAAAATTCACTGACACTTAAAAAAACTATCTTCTTTTGATTCCATTTAAAAACTTTTGATCACCTGTGAACGCAAACTCCACCCAAGCACTTTAGAAGTGATTAAATTATGTAAAAAAAATAAGGCGGCGAAAATAAAAACAATTGCAGTAAAGTGAAAATTGTAATTGATTCTAGCGTAAAAATGATAAAGACCAAAGTTGAAGGAAATTAAATTTTCTGCTTAATTGATGCATATTACCATTTTTACAAAATACGTGATAATAAACGAGATAACGAAAAATAAACAAAAATCTACTCCTGAATTCAATATTAGTCTGAAAATATTGATCCTAGAGTAAAAATAATAATTATCCAAGTTGAAGGAAATAAAATTCCCTATTTAATTACTTCTTATCATTTTTACGATAAACATAATAATAAATGAGATAATTGAGAAAATGAGATATTTGCAGTTTAACTCTACAAATATCGATCTTAGGGTAAAAGTTATATGAACAAAACTTGCTGGAAATTACATTTCCCAGCAAAATATTTTTTGTTGATAAGTACATTTTTGTTGAAAAACCAAAAACATTTTTTAGAGTGTAATAATAATAATTAACCTTAATAATTAAGAATAATAATATTCCATCATCAAAAGTATTTTGTTGGCCAAATATAACATTAGTTGCTGTTTCTGTATCCATAACTGGTTCCATAAGATAAGTTCTGCCCATGACATATTTTAATGCTATACAAGTATTTTCGGGCATAAACTCCCTTGAAAATAGCAGAGCTAGTTTTATAGTGAATATTTAAGCCGCTACACATCTCTAAAGCCGGCCAAACTAAAAAATGATGGAATTTTGGATTTTTAAGTTAAATTCGGTTATAATTAACAAAATCCAATTTAAAATAAAGTTATAATATTATGATGTTCACTGTTGCACTCCTAGAAGGCAACTGCGGCCGGTTTTCTTCACTAAACACACTGCTACACCTATTATTTTATTAAAAAAACTTAAAAAGTAATTTAAGGCTGTGGACATGAGAGTAGGCCCTTCTTTGAATTTTATAATACTAATTTAGTATACCTTGAAGGGCTGATTATAATTAATAAAAAAAATTACAATTAGTTTAATAACATAAATTGTTTATAATATTACTTACTTCAAAAAATATTTCGTCCAAACCATTATGAAATTCAAGTTGAATGGTAAAGAAAAGAGTTATGTACACCAAAAAAATTATATTATAGAGCATTTCGCTAAATTATATAGAATCAACATTTCCAACTTGTAGTTGAGGTAAAATAATACGTTTAGGGGTATCCAGTATTTGTTATCTGATATTTCTATGTGCATTGATCGACTGTCAAACAGAAGGTTAATAAAACCAAAAATAAATATTTTAGCACCTAATATGTACTTTATTGATATTACACAAATATAAATTACAAATCAAATATTACTACTAAATTGGTAGACCCATCTGCTGTCTGATAACTTCTGAGATTTAAAAATATTTGAACATTCCAAATCCTGAATTTACTTAGATAACGCTTGCCCAAAATAGAGTATACGCAATAAATAATTCGGTTTATATTATTTTACTTTAGTATTTTTGTATAATTATCTTTCGGGTTGTTTACGGAATCAAAAGTTCCAAAATTGACCGCTTAGCGGCGCTATCGGTTATCCCATATTTTGCACAGAGAAAATACAGATGGAGCTCTTGATATGATAGGTAAAAAAAATTTTGAAAAAAATGCAAATTAGATTGTATCTAATATAAAGTGATTTCCCCCAAAGCTGCTTTGGTTAATTCAACAATAATTTATAAATTATTCAAATTGGATGATCGAGATAACCACTAAATGTTGGAATGAAAATCATTACAATTTTATTTCCAAGTGCTTCTCAGTTTCATTACCTTCCGGTTCGTTGAACAACGCATTTGAGTAAAACATAAAACAATTAATTTTAAAGGTTTGTTGCTTTTAACGGTGTCGTTAATTTTATTGATAGTTTACTTTGGAAATAATATACGATAGCTTCTAATTTTGTATTTGTTACGGCTTGTAAAGATGCGCTATTGTTCAATGAAAGACGGAAACAAATCGCAGGATTCAAGAGAATTTGTTTCATTATTTATCTTGGAGATTGACATTCCAATTACCTCAGTTAAGTCAGTTATCCTAAAGATAATATTGGAAACTGTAACATTAATTTGTATTACTTGATACAACAAAGGATTCAATGGTCCGTAAATAGTCATCGGTGGCTTTTTAACTGATCGTAGTAATCACTACGAGGGGTAACATAGAGGGGTCAACTTCATAGGAATGAACCAATGAGAAAACGGAGAATAAACATCAAAAGTTCTTAAAATGGCCATCTCGAGCGCTGACGTCAAAAATTTCTAGGTTATTTATTAAATTTTACTTTTGTATTAGGTTTAATATTATTATTACCTGATGAGCAAGTAAAACAGCAACATTACAAACTTTTAAAAGAACAAGTAATTAGTAATGGATATTATCTGCTAAACAATAATAATATAATTCGTGCAATATATTAATAATCATGTTAAGGTTACCAGAACATGTACTATATAGCAGTAATTATATAATATGTAATACTTATATAGCATTTACATTCTAGAATTTAAACAATCGCAGCTTTAACATTTCTGTACTTGTTTTATAGTTGTTTTGTTATTTTATTGTCTTATAATTCCCTCAGGCCAAAACCAAAATTTTTTCTTTTGTTTAATATTTTTTAAATTAAAATTTACAAAATTGAATTTTTTTATTATTTCTAAGTCAATGGATTATTCTCTTGGAGCAAAATTTGCAACTTCAACATATTATTACAACAATTACGAGTAGAATAAAAATTATTAATTTCTATATTATTTTAATATGAATTAATTAACAATAACAAAGGTAAATTAACATGAAAATCATTTTTTAATAATTAAAATAAATTCATAAATTCTAAAAATAATATGTACAAAATTTTATAAATGATAAAAACAACTACAGTAGGTAATCCCTTCTATACGCGGTGTTCTTCCATATAAGGCGGAGATTTCGATAAAATGCGAACGGAATTACAACGTTAAAAATATATTGTGCTTCAATTAAACAAACAGCTGATAACAAGCCGCCATATTGAATTCAACTGACGTTGACGTATAATGCGAATTGCAGGTTTCTTATAATGCGGAATGAATTAACCGTGTTATAAGAGGGTTGACTGTATTTAGTAAATGTTCAGTTGTACAGTATCAGGCTAGCAGAACCGCCTATATTTTTAAAAGATACTTTAAAACTCAAAAGCTAAGCTGCACCATATGAGAAAATGACCCTAATGAATAAACGAACTGGGAAAATCAAAACCTCTGTGAATAATGTCAGAAGCAAGATATGATTTTTGGCACAAGATGAACGGAAAGAAAATATTGAAAATTATCCCGAACAAAAGCAAACAGAGCAGTTCTAAATGAACGCCATGAGATAATATGGCATCAGAGAGCGAAAGATGGAAAGAATATTTGGAAAAAAAAATTTATTTCAAATTGTCGTTTAGTTTTGTTGTGACTTTGTTTGACACCGGTGCAATTTATTCCGTAAATAAAATCGAAATTGTTGGATGCCTCTCTGCCACATCGACATAGATTCCTTGTTCATCAGAATAAAATAGAGAAAAAGTATAAACCCTCGAATGGTAGCTGTAGCACAGAATAAATAGGTAAATGTGATTTTGCGTGTAAAAATTCCTAATAATCCAAACATCCACGTCATTCCTAACACGAAAAATAATAGCAAAGCTAAATACAATTTCAACTTATTGCTTTTAATTTTAGTATTAAGTTCAGCTTTTACGGTTGTTTTCGACATTGATACAAATATTGAAATAAAAATGTAAATGTTAATTATTAGAATAATCACAATAGGTAGATACACACCAAACCAGATAGTGTACATTCCGATTGCATAACAAAATTTGCTTTCGTTCATTCCGTAATTATTGGTAGAAATACAAGTAATGATAAATATGGGAAAAGCGGGCAAAACCCAGCCAATAACGCAAGATTTGATTATAACATTTTTATAGGGAGGTTTTAAAACGTGCACAAACCGTCGGTATTGAAGAAGCCCTATTGCAAACATCCAAAAGAATTCGGATAGAACCAGATAATGAAGAAGGGCTCCCATTAATTTACAAGTAACGCCATCTTTATTTACCGAATCCATAGCAAACATTATTATAATTTCCAAAGTTATGACCGAACAAAAATTAATCAGTAGGATATTACTTGAACGAGCTCGCCAAACTTTAAATATTGCAAACGTGACAAAAATGGGAATGATTCCAATTAGAGAAAATGCCAAACCTACAGCAGTTAAAAGTTTCAAAACAAATGTTGTTTGCGGATTTTTATACTGTCCTCCCAATAGCAACCCAAAGTGCGTCATGTGGAAGAAATTGCAAACATCAAAGTTTTTATAATTAACCGGATAACCGCTTTTCTCATCCCATCTTCCCTGTGTAGACACCATTAAGTCATCCCAACCGTACCTCCAAAAGGTACACATTTTGTCTGTAGCATTTAAGAATGTGTAAATTATTTTGATTGGATGATCCAAATAACCCCTAAATCCAGGAATTAAAATTGTCATAATTTTATTTTTTATAAGTCTTTCAGTTTCATTTGTTTCGGGTTCGTTGAACAACGCGTTTGTGTAGAACATTAAAACAATTAATTTTAACGATACGTTACTTTTAACGGCCTCGTTAATTTCGTGGATAGTATCGTTTGAAAATATTACCGCAGCTTCTGAACTTCTACTAGTTACCCTTTCTAAAGATGATCTGCTGCTCCACGGAACTAAATCATAGGATTCAAAAGAATTTTTTTCATTATTTCTCTTTTGGAGTGACATTCCAATTACTTCATTTAAGTTAGCTTTCCTGAAGATAATATTGGGAAGTGTAACATTGGTTCGGGTTTCATTACACAACAAAGAGTCCAGTGTGTATAATATGTCATCAGTTGCGTTTAACATCTGTTGGGCATCTCTTAAAACTGACGTTTCGTAGTTCATCATATTGTTGATGATTTTGTAAACTCCCATGGTGTTACCATCTTCTGGAACCTTTTTGATGATAGTCGAAATGAAGTAAACGTCAGCTGAAATTTGTTCGTCGCTGTTTTCCGTAATATGAAGTAATTCAGTGACATCTTCATCGTTAATCTCAGTTTTGTTCGTTAAAGCAAACAATTGTTTCGTGGTGTTTGTATATCCACTGTCGTCACTTAAGCAGTTTCCTTCTGGTTTCAACCACCGAGCTCCTTCCACGAAGTCACCAACGCATTTTCTAATTACAGGCTTCATCTTGTTGTTTTTATCCAGACACAATAAATTGGAAGGAACTACTGTGGTCCCTATTCGGGTTTCTGGCCAAACAAGCTTTTTGTTGTCCAAAGACGAGGAAGTTGTGGAGAAACACACTTCACTGCTTAAAAACTCAGGAATACTGTGTTCACTTTCTGGAGCGGAGTTGCTTAAAATTTTAGACATCAAACTGTGTTCTTCGATTTGGCTTCTAGACGTTTTTATTGTTGTGAGATGAAGAAGTAAGTCCAATTTCAAACTGTTTTGCGAAGTTTCCAGAATTTTTATCGGTCTTAGAGACATCGCCGTGTTGTTACTTTCTTTTTGAATTTGATCAAGTAACGAATTGCACACATCGATATGTCTACCATCTCGCACAAAATTTATTTCAGACGTATTAATTGAAATGTAAATTGCATATTCGAATCCGAATTCTTTCGATCGGTCGTAAGTTAATATTGTATTACTTCGTACGACTTTATTTTCTGGGAATTGAAAAGCTTTGCACCAGTACTGACTAGGATAATTTTCTACATTCAAAATTACCATTTTGTTTATTTCCTCTTCAAGGAAATCAATTTTTTCGACAAAATTTTTTGCGTCATGAAAACAATATAAATTTAAATGTTCGAAAGTATGGGTAATTAGTAACGGATTCGTGATAAACAAGTATAATTTATTGACAGTTCCAGAATGTTTTAATTGTAACTCTACATTTGCTCTTGGAACAGAAAATTCGCAAATTGAACAATTAGAAGTGCTTTCCTTTTCTAGTGTCCAACCAGTATCTTTATAAAATTTTAGAGCGCCCTTATTATATCCACAGTCGATAAAGTTCAACCAGTAACTGTAATTAACAATATCTCTCGAAGACTTCCAGAAAAATTGGTCCTGCCGTTTTTCTAAACCAAACCAACAAAATTCAAAATTATTAAAATAACCTGCCAGTAACATTTGAGTTTGGAAAGGTTCTTTGGGTTCAGCTAATCTTTGACACTGATTTGGGAACGCATTCACTTGGCAGTAACAATTACTCTTCCTATTATCAAAATGACTAAAAATGCAAGGCGCATAGCCAGGAAAGTATCTGTTACAAAAAGTAGATTGGTAATAGTGATAGACACATAGGTGGTTGTGTTTTTCGTAACATGACGTTCCTGTCAGAAGTCCATCCTGCACGGTGACACAACCAAAGGTACAATTTGTAATGTGAACGCTGGTAATATTTCCAAAATATTCACCAGATTCTGTCCATTGAAAATTCCCAAAACAACTTTTGGTAATATTTCTTGTTGACCGAATCCAAATTGAAGTTTTCTTTAATTGGGGGTCTGCCAAGATATTTTGAGAAATGTTGGAAAATGGAAGATAATTGTTGTACGGACATTCTGAGTAATAGTCAACATTTTGAAGTAATTTATAACAATAATATGGTTTCACAAATATTAAATCGTTTGGACAAAACACTTCATCATTTTTGTATGGTAATTTCTCACACATGGAAGGTGCAGTTGTAGTTATCTCTGAGGTTGTTGAATCATCAATTGTAGAATCATCATAGTCATAATCTGTTGTTGACGGATCTATGGTTGTAGTTGGGTATGTTTCTAAAATAGTTGACAAATCTTTGATTGTAGAATCATCATAGTCATAATCTGTTGTTGATGGATCTATGGTTGTAGGTGGGTATGTTTCTAAAGTAGTTGACGAATCTTTGATTGTAGAATCATCATAGTCATAATCTGTTGTTGATAGATCTGTAGGCAATGTAGGTATCTGCAAATGAGTTGATGAATCTTTGATTGTAGAATCATCATAGTCATAATCTGTTGTTGATGGATCTGTAGGCAATGTAGGTATCTGCAAAGTAGTTGATGAATCTTTGATTGTAGAATCATCATAGTCAAAATCTGTAGTTGACATATCCTTGATTGTAGAATAATCATAGTCATAATCTGTAATTGTAGACTCACCAGTAGAAGCACCTTCGCTAGGAAAAACGTCTTGCAAAAAGAAAGTTGGATCAAGGGTAGCAGTTTCTACGGATTTTGGCACGAAATCAGCTGTAGCTTTATCAGATGTAGCTATTAAACTAGCCGCAGTAGTTGATAATGTACTGTATGGTTGATAATTAGTAAAAGTTGATTTTGTTGACGAATTCTCTTCATATTTTATATAATCATCATCATTCGTGGATTTGGTTGAACCTGATAGGCAGTTTTCTGAATTGAATAATACGGGCTGGTTTAAAAAAGTTAAAAACTTACCATGATTTAAATTGTTTCTGGAATTGACCTGCTTATTATGACTTGAGGGCGATATTAGTATCGTAAAAATAAATATAAGTTTTCCATAAAAACCACCGAATCTGAACAACGTACAAAATAGGAAAAACGAAGTAATTTTAATCATCTTTGCAATGAATTTTATTAATGCTGATGCACAATGTGTAATGCTCAACATTAAAAAAAAAAGAAAATTAGATTTGATATCACACTGATATGGCAATTGAAATAAATCGATACATATTTTCAATAGCTTTTCCTTAATTTTAATATAATCTACTCGTAACTTTATTTTCGAAATTTAAAATTTAAAATTTTGAATTACTTGAATCAAATAAATATAAAATTATAAATGGAAAATGGACCTAATCTTGGGTATTTTGGGTTCTTATATTTTTCTTATTCAGTTTTAAAAATAAAATAATTTTATTGTAAAAATATACGAGAAGGAACATGGTTGAAATTTATAAAATAACACAAAAGTAATAAATATTAAAACAAAATATTAAAAAAAAATCCAATACAAAATTATTACATTATTATTTTCCATCTTCCATCACTTAATCGTATTAATTCTTAAAAAATTACTAATAAAACAATGTTGTCATATTTTTAAATATTTTTTCACATTTGAATACTCGTATTTTCTCTGGTGGCGAACTGGTTCGGGCCAGTGGCGTATTTAGAAAATGCTTGGGGGGGGGGCAGATCAAAAATATTGTTTTTTGTAAAAAAAACACTCTGATTTCCCTCATTTTTGCTGAAAAATTCAAATTTCCCGATTTTTCCTGGCGATTTGTAAAATTATAAATTCCTTATCTTCTCCAAGTATTCTAAAAGAGTGGAAATCCTTCAATATGTACTGGAGGGTGTTCCACACCCCCCGGTTTACAATTTTACCAACCGAAAAATTGATTATACTAACTACGATTAGAACTAACCGGGAAATTTAAATTTTTAAGTAAAAATAAGGGTTTAACCTTCGGATAGAAAAAATTAAAACTTGGAAAGCATATTTATTTAATTATTTTGCTACTCATGGAGTTTAGCAGCAACTTTCAATGTTACTTATAAAGCCAAAACTGTAAACCGGGGGGTCTAGGGGGTGTGGAACACCCTCCAGTACATATCCCAGGATTTCCATTTTTTTACAATAATTGGAGAAGATAGGGAATTTATACATTTTCAAATTTCGCGAAGAAAGAAGTTTTTACGTTACTTTGAAAATATAAAAAACGAGGAATCCAGCAGAAAACGAAATTAACTGCTTAAATATTAAATCGTTTAAAAGAGATCCACCGTCTAGCTGCCCGTCCACGGACGGGCTTTCCAGCTAGTAAATAAATAATATGCAAATAAATAAAAATAATTTAAAGTTATTTAAATTACTTTTATCAGGGAGGGTTTCAGGGATACAATCCGAGTCATCCTTGAGGGGGGGGGGCAATTGCCCCATTGCCCCCCTCTAAATACGCTACTGGTTCGGGCCAAAACGGTTTTGTGCCGACCCATCTTTGCACCGAATTAGTTGCGCCAAAACGACTCATCATGGTCTGACGAAAATTTTGTAGACTTGAATTTCTTCCTGAAAGATGAACTCTTGCTTGCAATGTATATATTTTGTAATTTGCATTGCATCTGTATTCTCTCTGTTGTTGTTGCATGACTTTCTATTTCTTTGAGAGTTTATATTATTTTTTGAATATTTTCTTTACAAATCATTTTTAATACTCACTACTGTGGCCTAATATTAAACAATTTTTGAATTTTAATTGTTGGACATTTCGTATGCGCTAGTATGTAGATAAAATTGATAATATTGGAAACGTCTCTTCCACATCATTACGGATTCGTTATTCATTACAATGAAATAGAGAAACAGTATAACGCCCCGAAGAGTAGCTGTGGCGCAGAATAAGTAAGTAAAAGTAATTTCGTTGGTAAAAATACCCAATAATCCAAAAATCCACGTCAGTCCCAGGATGAAAAATAACAGCAATCCTAAATATATCTTTAACTTGTAGGTGTTAGTTTTAGTTTTAACTGCAGTTGTTAAAGAGGTTTCCGATATAGACATAAAAATCATAATAAAAATATGAATATTAGTAAGTAGAATAATTATAATGGGCAGGTACAATCCAAACAAGATAGTGTTCGTTCCAATGATATAACAAAACTTGCTTTCGCTTATTCCGAAATTATCGATAGAAATAAAAGCTACGATAAATAAGGGAAAAAGAGGCAAAACCCAGCCGACAATGCAACATTTGATTACCACATTTTTTAAAGGTGGTTTTAAGACCTGCACAAATCGTCGGTATTGAAGAAGCGCTATTGAAAACATCCAGAAGAATTCAGACAACACTAAATAATACAGAAGAGCTCCCATTAATTTACAGACAACGCCATCTTCATTTATCGCATCCATAGCAACCATTACAATGGTTTGAAAAGTTATAACGAAACAAAAATTTATTAAAATGATATTATTGGAACGGCCGCGCCAAATTTTAAACATTGCAAACGTGAAAAAGATAGGAAGGATTCCAGCCAAAGAGAGTCCCAAACCTATAGAAGTAATCAATTTCAAAATGAATTTTCTCTTGGGATTGAAATCTCTTCCTCCTAACAGTAACCCAAAATGGGTCAAGTGGAAGAAATTGCAAACGTCAAATTTTGTATAATTAACCGGTGAGTTACCCTTTTCATCCCATCTTCCTTGTGCAGACACCATTAAGTCATCCCAACCGTACTTCCAAAAGCTACACATCTTTTCTGTACCATTGAGCCATTTGTAAATGATCTTGATTGGGTGATCCAGATAATCGTCAAAGTCAAATCCAGGAATTAAAATTGAAACAATTTTATTTTTTATGAGTTTTTCAGTTCCATTAGTTTCGGGTTCGTTGAATAAGGCGTTTGTGTAAAACATCAATACAATTAATTTTAACGACACATTCCTTTTCGCGGATTTATTAATTTCTTCAATAGTCTCATTCGAAAACAATACTGCAGCTTCCAAAGTTTCCTTTGGTACTTTTTCTAAAGAAGTACCATTGCTCCACGGAACCAACTCGTAGGACTCAAACGAATTTGTTGCGTTGCCTATCTTATGAAGCGACATTCCAATTACTTCGTTCAAGTTAACTATCCTGAAGATAATATTGGGAAGTGTAACATTGGCTTGGTCTCGATTTAACCAAGTGTCCAATGTATATAAAAAGTCATCGGTTGCGTTTAGCATGTTTTGGGCATCCCTTAAAACAGATCTTTTGTAGTTCATCATGTTGTTGATTATTTTGTAAACGTCCATTTTGTTACCATCTTCTGGAATTCTTTTAATTATACTTGCAATAAAATAGACGTCAGCTGAAATTTGTTCTTCGTTGTTTTCCGTAATACGAAGTACTTGAACAGCATCTTCTTCGTTAATTTGGGCTTTGTTCATTAATGCAAATAATTTTTTTGTGGTTTCTGAATATTCGCTGTCATCACTATAGCAATTTCCTTTAGGTTTTAACCATCGGGCACCTTCCGTTATGCCACCAACGCATTTTCTAATTACAGGTTTCAAGTTGTTATTTTTATCGAGACACAGTAAATTGGAAGGAACTACGGTCGTCCCAATTCTTGCGTCTGGCCAAACTAGAGTTTGGTTGTCCAAAGATGAAGAAGTTGTCGAAAGACATGCCTCACTGTTGAAAAGTTCCGAAATACTGCCACCGATTGCAGCGCTAGAAGATCGTAAAATGTCAGATATCAATTTGAATTCTTCGGCTTTGCTGCTCGACGTTTTCACCGTGGTAAGATGAAAGAGTAATTTCAATTGAGAATTTTTTCCTGGGTCTTCCACAATTTCAATCGGTCGTAAAGAGAGTACCAGGTTGTTACTTTTTCTTTGAATTTCCTCAAGTAGCAATTTGCACATCTTGATGTGCTCATCATTGCGTACAAAATCTATATCGGACGTATTAATTGAAATGTAAATTGCATAGTTGTATCCATAGCTTTGCGATCGATCATAAGCTATGATTGTGTTACTTTCTATGACTTGATGGTCTGGAAATTGTAAAGCTTTGCACCAGTATCGACTAGGATATTTTGCTAGATTTGGAATTTTGAGTTTAGATAGTAGGTCCCCTGCATAGCCAGGGGTGTTTTGTTGATAAAAATTTTTGTCGCTTGAATCAGTAAAACAATAATAATGTGTATTATAAATAGTATTTGTAATCTGTAATATATTTGTGATAAACAAGTACAATGTGTTGACGGTATCAAGATACTTTAGTTGCAACTCAACATTTTCTTTGTGAACTGATAATTCACAAATGGCGCAATCTATAGATTTTTCTTCTTCCAGCGACCATCCACCATCTTTAAATTTAAAAACAGTATTATTAGTGCAATATTTCATATCTAACCAGTAGCTATAATTAATAGGGTCTTTTGAAGACTTCCAGACAAATTGATTTTGTTGTTGCTTTTCTAAACCAAACAAACACGTATGATCTTCTGGATAAAAGCTATTCAACAGCATTTGAGTCTGGAAAGGTTCTTTTGGCTCCGCCAACGTTTGACACGAATTGTTAAACCCATTCAGCATGCAATAGCATGTGCTGTTCTCATAAAATCCGTAACTAGCTAAAGTACAATTATAGTTTTTAAAATTTCTCGTACAAAAATTCTGTGCATAATTTTTGTACTCATTCAAGCAGTAGATGCATAAATGGTTATGCTTTTCATAACATGAAGTTGCTTTTAAAATTCCATTTCGTCTAGTTACACAACCCAAAGAGCAATCATTGGTGGAAACGCTTAGAATATTTCCAAAATTAGCACCATATTCTGTCCATTGAAAATGATCAAAACAACTTTTAGTAAGATTTCTAGTTGCTCGAATCCAAATTGATGTCATATTAAAGTTGGCCATATTGAAAATGTTATGCATAGAAAATCTTTCATAGGGGATGTAATTATTGTATGGACATTCCGTGTAATAGCTAACATTTTCAATTAATTTATAACAATGAAGTCCGTCTAATTGAATCAAATCGTTTGGACAAAGTGTCCTATTATTTTTAATAGGTAATTTTTCACAAGTGAAATCAGAAGTAGGTAACTTCTCTGATTGTTTAATATAGTTAATGGGAATGGTGGCTGTAGAAAAGGTAGAATCAGATAAAGTTGAACTTGAAATCTTGAAATCAACAGTTGATGGTATAGAGTCCGTGATCGATTCAACAGTATCTGCTATTAACCCTCCAACAGTAGTAAACATCGTATTGCTTGCTTGATCATTGGTAAACACATCAGTAGAAGCTGATGTTGTCGATAATTGATTTTCGG
Source organism: Cantharis nigra (assembly GCA_958510845.1). Taxonomy (NCBI): domain Eukaryota; kingdom Metazoa; phylum Arthropoda; class Insecta; order Coleoptera; family Cantharidae; genus Cantharis; species Cantharis nigra. The sequence goes on along the minus strand of OY294030.1, from coordinate 40,999,587 downwards.
GTTGTTTATAAACTTCAACAATTGTATATCTGGTTGAACCTAAAAATAAATTTTTCTAAGTTGAATAATTAGGTTTAAAATAGGTTTCTAATAAAGTAGAATTTTCAAAACTTTTCTAACAATGATCCAGTTGACTTAAATCAATAATAATTCCAAAATTATAGTTGACAATTGAAATTTAATATTTTAACTAACGGCATTATTAATTAATTAATTAAATTATTAAATGAATATCTGCACAAATAGCTTCTATCATCAATTGCGCAAGTCAAATTAAATCAAACATTTAATAAATGTTTAATCCAAGTACGTGCAGGTATACATATTTGAAAATATAATAATTGTTTTATAAAAATTATATAAAAATAGAAAACATCGCCAGTAAACAATTTCATGGAATATTAAACAATATTAAATTATTTTTAGCTGTTCAATAGCTGCCAGCCCGCTGGCAGCTAATTTACAGTTAAAAATGTTTACTTGAATTTATTAAATTTTCAAGCCCGATTAATTAATAGTTTTAATAGTCTTGAAAACTTACCCAGGTTTAAGTTTGTGGCAGAACTTCCATGTTCCTTATGACTCGAGAGAGCCATCAGCAAAATAAAAAGAAAAATAAGTTTTCCACAATAGCCACCGAATTTCAATATTTTACAAAATAGGAAAAACGTAGCTTTAATCATTCTTGCACAGTTTTTTTTGTAATGATAATTCACAATGTGTGAAATGAACTAAGAACAGTTAGGTTTGATAATTATCATACTGATAAATTTTGATAATTTTAACAAATTAACTAATTTTTTTAATTTTGTATTTTCGGTGATTTTAATCTTCAACAATAAAATTATATTTGAAAATTTTGGCGTGGAGAGATTAACTATCAGCACTACAGCTATAAATTATGAAAAAAATTGTTACATTTTAGAAATACAAGGATTAAATACACAAGGGTGTAATAAATTTAGCAATTTAAGAAGGCACAAAGATAATAATTATTACTTCTCATTTTCTACTTTGCTTCTGCAGTAGTTTCAAACTGTTGAGAAACAGTAGCGGTGATATCAATAAGCTAATGCTTAGGGGCCCGGGACTATAAAGGGTAGTAAATCCCAAAAAAGAAATTTTTAAATAATATACGGGCCCTGGCTACTCTTGCGCGTAGGAATATCTCCCTGCCTTCCATACCCCCCAGACCCCCCCGGATTGCATCAATTATTTTGTGACTTTAATAGTATGTTTAGACTTTTACTCTCTGATGAGCAAAAATAAAGTTACTTTTGGAATTAGCAGTGAAACCAGTTTCTTTCGATTCCAAAGTTTTAAACATATTATTTAAGTCACAAAACAAGTGGTGTAATTCGGGGAGTCTGGGGGCCATCTAGTTAGACTATGGACTGATAGGATCAACATCAGTTGACTCTGGATTAATGTTTACCTAACGCTTAACTAGCCCTTAGTGTTGGCGCAGATAAATTTGACCAGCTAAAGGTATGGTTCCTCAGCTGTGACTTGAGCTCTGCGACTGCGAATGTTGTCCGTACTTTCTTATGAGAGTATTTCATTACAATTACTAAGGTAACAATTTCATAAGAAAGCATGGAAAGCAGTCGAAGGAATCATATCTTTCATGCTTTCATATACCGGGTGCTGAATGAGTTAGCCGAACATAGGAAATTAACATGTAAAAACTTACTTATGCAAATTCCTGCTTCCCTAATTATTTTAGAGAAAAAATGAAAGACACAAATATAATGCAGAAATATAAACTACGAATGATAACAGTATTAGATTTCATTTAACTTTTACTTAAAAAGTCAAAAAATGCTTTTAAAATTGTTAAAAGTTTTATTTATCAGACTGGCCATGCAAGTTTTCATGGTAATTATTTTTGAAAATAGAAATTAAATTGAATTTATTACATGGCCAGTGCGATAAATGAAAATTTTAACAACTTCAAAATCATTTTTTGACCTTTTAACTAAAAGCTAGATGAAATCCAATGGTGTTATCATTTGTAGTTTATATTTCTGCATACTATTTGTATCTTTCATTTCTTCTCTAAAATAATTAGGGAAGCAGGAATTTGCATAAATAAGTTTTTACATGTTAATTTCCTATGTTCGGCCTACTCATTCAGCACCCGGTATAAATTATTCTTTTTTATGACACTGTTACCTTAGAGTCTCCTACGACAATTGGGAATATTCCCATAAGAAAGCATGAAAAGCAGTTACTGCGACTTAAGTTGCAGAGTCCCAGCCGCAGTTAAAAAATCACAGCTTAAGCTAGTCTTTTATGTCGTTTCTCTGCGACCCAGAATCGAATTGAGACTTTTAATTGAAGATCCACGGGTTAGCCGGATAACTTCCTAACTTAGTAGGCGTTTTTATAGTGATCGTTCACAGCGGTTTTCCGATAAAGTAATTTAGAATCAAACTCAAAATGATACAAGTATCAAGTGTACCTAGTAGAGGCGCCATGCTGTTAACGTTTTGAAAGCTGTCAAACCACTTTTTGACTTGCAACTATCTAGTTAGACTATAGACTGATATGATCAAGATCAATTAACCCTGGATTAACAATTGCCTAACGCTTAACTAGTCCTTAGTGTTGGTGTAGACAATTTCGCCCAGCTAAAGGTGTGATTTCTTAGCTGTGGCTTGAGCTCTCCATACTTTCTTATGAGAGTATTATGAGTAGTAATGTATGAGTAGTAGTAAAGGAACACTTCGATAAGAAAGCATGAAAGATATGATTCCTTAGTTGCAGTCGGAACTCTGCGACTGCAGCTGCAGTGACTGCTCTCCATGCTTTCTTATGAAACTGTTACCTTAAGCTGCGGTTTGCTAGAAGCCGTAGCAGCAGAGCAGGTATTGCACTTCAATTGCATCTTGGATTTGCAAAAAGCAGCATGAGCACAGTAGTTACGGCCGGCGTCAACTGCAAGTGCAATACCTAATGGGAGGTACTTCTTAAGAGTCGCCTGAGAAAATTATAGTCTCATGATACATTCTCATAAGAAAGAATGGGGAGAATTACTGCGACTTTAGTCGCAGAGGCTCAGCCGTAGCTAAGGAATTACATCTTTAGAAATGCGAAATTAACTATCAACACTAAGGGCAAATTAAACTTTATGCAATAGTTAATCCAGGGTCAATTGATGTCGTTCCAATCAGAGTGGCCAAAACTAGAGTTAACATTGGAAATTCTATGGGTTTACTGTGATCTGTGTTAATTGTGTTCATAACTTCAAAGTAATATCTGCAGAACTTAATGATTATAGTAGCTCTTTTAAAATCAACATTAATTTGGTAATTTGAAATTCTTTGAATATTCGTTACAAACACTCGGAGGATCTGCAACTTTTACAGTAGTCGGCTTGAAGTTGGATTCATGGTTTTGGTAAAATTTTACTCAAATTTTTAATTGAGATTGCCAGCGATACGTCCCTCTTTCCTTCTCCGTTTCTTAATAAAATACTTTTCCGCTAAGAACTTACCTCGATTGACATTTATGCCAGAATTTTAAAGTTATTAATTAATATTAAACAGAATAAAAGTAAAAAAATAGAAATAATAAAGTTTTAATCAATTCTTGTACCAAGTTTTCGTAAGGTTGACTCAGAATGTTTAAATTATAATAAAAAAGTTAAATTTGATATCACACAAGCGATAAATTTTATTAATTTTAACAAATCAATCAATTTTTTTCGTTTAGTTTTTCGCTTTATTTTAGCAGATATTCCGGAAATTATAATCTGAAATATTAATTTAAATAAATTCAAAAATTTACGATTGCATGCTATTTCAGGATTTAATTTGACTATTGTGATGCAATCAAATGAAAATAAAATAGTTTGGTTCTAAAAATATACCAGGGTTAAACGAAATTCTTACGTTTGTTTAGAATAGCGAGGTAGTTAAAATAATAAACTCATTGGTGTTTCATTTCCCACCGGATGGAATCGGAAGATAGAAGGGTGTGAAACTTGATGTTGCAATTATCACCTAATAATCAACTTCATTCCAATAATGGAAACTATTATTACTATTAAAACCTGAAATTTACGGCTTGCGTTTCTATCTCGATCGAAACATTGCAATTTGGCATAATTTCTTGAATTTCCTAACTTCGGCGCGTTTTGGTGTTGGAAGAAGTAAGTTTCTATGTATATTTTGCACAATTTGTTACGGTTGTCGCAGCGTTTTTAATGACAGGTCGCGGTATACTTTTACTTTAGTTTTTTTATTATTTTGCTTCTTTTCTGCAGTATATTTTACAATATCTTTCATGTTTTTTATTTGAAACTTGTTTTTATATTGAATGACTCAGTCCTAAGAATGAAGATATAACAGTATGGTTTGTTATGTTGTTGTTTGTTGTTTCTCTTGTTGTTCAAGACACGAAAATGCCTCTTTTACTTCCTGGGAAAGATAAACATTTAAAACTACCCAATATCCTATGGGTGAATTTCAAAATATTTGTTTCTTGTCGGAGAAGATTCATCGTTGGCGGCTTGTAATTTGCTATAATACATTTTTAATTGTGTATTAAAAACTTGCAAATAAATTAGTTTTTATCCGAGAGAGTTTTTGGCCCATATTGTGCCGCGGTCGTAAAGAGCTATTTTTTCGCCCTAGGGCGAAAAATATACTATTATGCTCTAGTGCAATAAAATACATTGGCACCCTAGAACGGAAAGGTAGCTTGAAGTTCAAAATATTTTATTATATCATCTCATTATATTTCAGTTAGTACTAAAATGAAATCAGGATAACTTAAAAAATTTTTTTTTAAATTTCTTTTCTATTATTTATATTATATTATATTATGATATATTTATATATATTTATATTATTATAATTATATTCTATTATTGGCTATTTTGCGATACCGAAATACCGGTTTTTCAGCATTTCATTAATATTTTTATTTAAAATAATATTGGCGAGGTTGAATCACTCGAATCTAGAGATCTAGAAGTTGCAAATAATGTTGATGAAAATGAAGAAAGTGAAGAAGACAAAAATTGTAATCTGCAATAAATAGAAAAACAGCAGTGCACAAAGAAATTGCATCACAGACATATAAAATAGCTTATTCCACCCACCAGTGTACAATCGAAAAGAATTTTTCTGTAGTAGAAAACTTTTGCACTAAGATACTCTCGGGACTAAAATAATGAAACAACTGATGCTTTGTGATTTTTGCTATCGCATTTTAAAAATGCGAAATAATAAAATATATTTTTGTTTTATATTCTTGTTATCTCGTTGAATTTCTTTTGTTTTAATACCGGTATTATACAGGGTGCTGAATGATATAGCCGAACATAAGAAATTAACATGTAAAAACTTATTTATGCAAATTCCTGCTTCCCTAATTATTTTAGAGAAAAAATGCAAGACACAAAAATAATTCAGAAATATAAACTACAAATGATAAGAGCATCAGGTTTAATTCAATTATTAGTTAAATAGACAAAAAAATGCTTTTGAAATTGTTAAAAGTTTTAATTATCAGACTGGCCTTGAAAGTTTCCATGGTAATTATTTTTGAAAATATAAATTAAATTGAATTTATTACATGGCCAGTCTGATAATTGAAACTTTTAACAATTTCAAAAGCATTTTTTGTCTATTTAACTAATAGCTGAATTAAATCTCATGCTCTTATCATTTGTAGTTTATATTTCTGCATTATTTTTGTGGTTTTCATTTTTTCTTTAAAATAATTTGGGAAGTAGGAAATTGCATAAATAAGTTTTTACATGTTAATTTCCTTTGTTCGGCTAACTCATTCAGCACCCGGTATGTAAATCAATACCGAATTCCGGCATTGCAATTTTGGTTCGGTATTGCATTCACTATTCAATAATAGTAAGTACCTAGTTCAGAAAAAAGTTTTTGCATCTTTCTTTGCTCGGACGAAAAACATTGACTGTGCGTCGGACGTATAATGGGTCTTTTGGCTGTTTCCACGAGTATTGCACGAGAAAAAAAGGTGGCGGTTAAGGAAGTAGAGGGGAACGCGTAGACGAAATTTCGTTTTGAAAAATTTCTTTCGTTTTCAATACAGGTACGTCGGTACCGGTTTCCACTTTTTCCACTTTTTTTCCACTTTTGTTTTATTTTCGTCGCCCGTTGCGAAAAATTGGTTTTTTGTTTTTCGAGTTATTGCAATTTTTTGGGAATCTCGTTAATCCATTCGAGTTACGAATTTATTTGGAATTTCGACTCGAAATTTTTTGTGCACCTGGCCGCAGGAAATCGGTGAGGGTTTACTTGGTGGCAGAGGAATTGTTTTGCTCGGTTTTTCGTCACCTCGCATCGTTTTCGAGTTATCGCAATTTTTAGAGAATCACGTTAATCCATTCATGCAGGTCATGAGGGCATTACTCGTGATTGTAGCCCTTACAGCGGGTCGAAAGTAGTACATTATATGTGCCGAGGTGGAAAATGCTTTATTACAGCCGAGCGCTAATTTAGTTCACTGTTCATTAATTCATTAATTTCATTAATTTATATGTAAATAGCAATTTATTGTAATCTTAGTCCGCAAAAAGTAGTAATTACAATATTATTATGGTACTGGGATTTATTCCATATTATTCTAAGGGATATTCCATACTTTTAGACCCCTGGTGTGTCCCTCTACAACATATAAATCTAATTGTTCTGAAAACAAAAATTCTTAGTTAATAAGGTCAATCACAGAATATCACACAAACGGTTTGGCTTTTTCAAACCGGGGGGATCCACCAATATTGAATTCAAAAATTAAACATTTAAATTTCTTGATTATTTACTTAACCCTTAAAATTCTTATTATTATTATTATATGCATATGCATAATATATGGTAAGACGTGCGCTGCGATGGATTTTGTTGGTTAAGCGTGGCACTTAAAAGTCATTGCTGATTTGCTTTCGATGACCAATCAAGCATGTAGCATGCTTCGATTCTTCTTCAAGACAGAAATCCAAAAGAAATCATCGGTAGCAGGTCTACACGAAGTGCACAAGCATCTGACACCCAGGGCCGGATTATTAATATATGCGCCCCTAGGCAAAAGTTTTTAAGCGCCCCCCCCCCACCCAATAAATGTTTCTAGAAAATTTCGAGCCTAGACTCGATATTCCTAAATTTTTGAAATTTAACTTGAAATTCTTGTCCTACAAATACATATTCATTTATCTTATAAAATCAGATTTCCCAGAGGCACCAATTCTTTTTTAAATTACGCAAGGTTTTTCAAATTATTTAAAAATCTAAAATTATTTTCAATTTTGCTATAGTCCGTTACACCTCTTTTCAATTCCTCTTATAATCTGTCTATAATTGCAAATAAAGTGTTAACTCTCATTTCAGTTTTCACAACAAACCCGACTTCACCATGATTTCTTTTGCGAAACTGTCTTCGTTTTTATATTCATAAATATTCAACAATTCTTTTCTTATATGAGTTTCTCATACGAGTACACTGATCTCTTTAGAGAACGAAAGCATCCATACCAGAGCCGGATTAAGGATATGTGAGGCCCGGTGCCAACTCTTTTTGGGGGTCCCTTGGTCTTGCACGTTTTAATAAAATGCGTCGCAGGCAAATTTTTTTTTCAAAAGGTCAACCGCGCTTAGATCAAATGTAAAATTTTGTGTAAATGTAAACTTTGGTGATTTAAAATTTGTTGTTTAATTTTTTGAGGCCCCTAAAAAATTGGATGCCCAGAGCTGCAGCCCCTGTAGCCCCCCTTAATGCGGCTCTGCCTTATACTGAATTGTAGAATTTGGTTGAAACAGCAATTAATTGATAAATCTGTTTCTATTTTTTGAAGAGATTTGCTGACTTTGTCACATTTATTCAAAATGACGGACCAAAATTCAGTTAAAATTCAATAATTAATGGATTTCAATAATCCAAAATTTTTTGGTAATTTATTTGCTTAAGCCTTTAAGTGGTTTTTCAGTTTCATTATGAGATCAAATAATTTAAGCGCCCCTTTCCTATTCGGCGCCCCTAGGCAGTTGCCTAGTTTGCCTATTGGTTAATCCGGCCCTGCTGACACCGCTTAGACAGCGGTCATTGGACCAACCATTCTTTTATACGCATTGTGTATTGGGTTACAATAGAAGATAATAATCGTTAATTTGCGCGGTAAATATAAATGTGAATTTATAATATTACAAGTTGAAATATAATCTGCAAAGATGTTTTTATATACGTCAGTATTGGATATTAGTAGGATATAGTCCTTCGTGTAGGGTCAGATATTAATAACATACAGCTGATGGTACATAATTTCCCTTAATTATATTGTTTCAACATAATTATACAAAATTTGCTTAAAGAATATTAATAATAATTTGATTATACCGAAAAGAAAGAGTCTTATTGGCACTGCAGTATTTTTATTATTAATAATTGATTCCATAATTAAACATTAAACTTTAGGTGACTTAGAAATTCTCTGATACTCGGTTCTATATCAGGGTGCTTTGCGTTCAATAAATCGTCAATTGTTACTGTAATTGAACACAAATCCACCATAATGCTCTTGAGTACGACTTTGTATTTGATCTGGATCTGGAAACTTTGAAAATGTAATTTCAGCCTTATAGACTGATAAATCTTCCGTGCACTCATTAATACCAAACATCGTTCTCGTTTTGATTGGATATGTGACACTCACGTATTCATCAATCAAAGTACAAGATTGCTAATAACTGACACGTCTAAACTAATCACTAAGACATCATGATTGATCTTTTTTATGACCACTTTTTAGTTTCTCAAAAGATAAACTTGTGCCAAAAGTGTGGCGAATGTTCTCACAGGCTTCATCGATTTTTTAAAACTAATCAATTTTTATCTAATTTAATTTTTAATTAAAATTTCCATCGGGCATGCAATAACAACTAGAAAAACTTTAATTATCTATTCCGAACAATCTGATAAGTTGAAGCTGACGCGATTAACTACATATATCCAACATATTGGATCTTAACAAATTGAAAGTTTATCGACATTATTATTTTGTGTTATTAACATGTGTGCTGTTAAAATTTCTTTTATTTTTAGATTGCTTACGTTGGCAAAAATTGGTCGTCATGTTCATTTTGACGGGGTCCCGTTGTTAAAGTGAGTTTGTGTACGATGTGTTGTATTTAAGCAGTTTGATGTTAGTTTTGTCGAGGAAACCGAGTCAGGTCTAATTTGGTCATTCCAAAATTATTACTGTTACATGCAAATGTATTTTCTGTACTATTGCGTGGAAAAACGAACTAACTTTTGGCCGCAGTTTTAAAAATAGCAAATCCGATAAATAAAAAACAATTTTTCCTCCAATAACTCTTCATTGTATTTTGGAGCAGTTTACGTTTTGCCATTTGTAAAATAAATTACTTTGGCCGTTACGTGTCTTTGTTATGACGTTAACGTTTAACAATCTTAATAAAATAATCGTCTAATTTTAAGACCGACTTTTTTTATATTGATTCAATCGTACTTTACTCCTACGCAAAGTGTGCAGAAGTACAATCTGTAAGTTCATTTGAACAAATGTTTTTCGTACGATCCAATTGGATCTACGCTTTGGTTAATCAAATAAAATTACTTGGAAAATACAGTGAAGGACTAAAGCAGACGTTAAGTGATCCTCGATTAAATTAAATAAACGATCTCTTTTTTCCGTTGACATTATAGCTTTCGAGACGAAAGTTTTGAAAGCCGAGTGCCGAAATGGAAAGTAGAAAAAAAAAACTTTTGAAAATTTTATGTGATATAAAAAATAGCATCGTCGTGGAATAGCATAAAAGTTGGTAGAAAAAACGTGAATATGAATTAATAATAAGACCGTACGTCGCAATGTCCCCGCGCGATTTTCAGGTAGCTATTTACCTACATATTCCGCTTTCCTTCTAGGTGTTTCCTGCAGCAAACGCGCAGGATCACCAGGACTTAGTGACATGCCGGATAACTGACTGCAGTCAGTGCCCCCAGACGGTCGTATGTGATCGCGTTTATCCCAAATATGGATTATTAGGGGGAATATGTTACGTTGTGGGTGGGTTAATGGAGAAAGGTTTTAATTTGAAAGTGGTATGTGTCACATAATAATTACACCTTTAATTAATCTTAACATTTTCCCCAACCCCGTTTGACCAAAATTAAAAATTAACCAATTTTCGAAATATCGATTTAAGTTTTTTATTTACATTTCGCTCATATTAAAATCAATTATTATAATTTTGATTTAACGTTGGAGAAAACGAACCGCCGAAAATGTCAATTCACACGAACATCCCATTTTCTTATGCCGTTATTCGATAAATTTTAATTTAAGTTTTAAGTAAAAACAAATTTTCAACTTTTAATTGCCTACATTAAAATTTGAAAAGTCGTTGCAACAAACAAAATCTATTTTCAGAACCGAACAGAATGAATTCGTGTTTTATTCAAATATTTAAATTAAACGAGAATTTATTATTTCCTAATTTCCTCTGTAGTATAGTATTTGTTTGTACGTTTGCGAAATTGACATTTCGCATTAAATATTAACAAAAAAATAGCAAGACGTTAGTTAGTCAATATTATAAAATAAAATACAAAATCGTTCTTCGACGTTGTGTAGTTTACATGGCATTATAATGAACCATCTTCAAACGTACGCAGACATCAACAAGTCTATCAGCACTTCATCTTCGTGTCAAATATTATGTTTGTTACGAAAAATTAAGTTTAAGGGTGAGTGCTTTTACTTTCTTTCGAAAATAATCTTTATTCCCTAGTTGGTATTTACGTATAGTTTTCAAAATGGGTGCTGCAAGAATCGTGGTCAACAGACCACCACGCTGAAAAATGCAGCGACTGCGAACCACTTTCAAGCGATCACGCACACCAACTGGAAACGAAATGAAGACACAAAGCAGCCTCGAAGTGCCGAAACAAATTCGATCAGCTTCTTTCGACGAAATACAAGCCAAGAAGCTGCAAGGTGGAAGCCAATCCTTAGATCCGGCGTCCCTGTTGAAAGTACCCATACCATTTCCAGGAGTAAGATCCAAAAGTGTCGATTCGGGCGGCAGCGAGGAGCCTAGCAGCTTTCTCGAAGTGCCAGTGAGACGCTTTCAGCGTCGACGATCTTCTAGTGGTCGTGGTACCAACTGTATTCACTGCGTGTGCCTCGAAGAATACATAAAAATACAATCAGCCATGCCACCTTTGGAATCCACGAATTTTCGTTCTTTTAGTATTAGCGAAAGCTCTTCTAGCGAACAAGACGACGAATCAGACGAATTGAAGATTACACCACCTCCTCAGTTTCTTTTGCCTCCGATCCAATCTCCACCCCCGTTTCCCAATTCTCCTACAATCGAATGTTTTCCTGCAGAAGATGACGACGATCACGAACCGATCTTCGTCAATCCGGTTAGAAGAAAATCGATTCAACGCCAAGAAGCCTTTTTCGCGGAGCCGACTGGAACCTCTTTAGAAAATATGTCGGATATGCCGTCGGAACCCGTTTCGGATGGCACGTCTGAAGGTGCTCTTTCTGAAGGCGATGCCGTTACCATCCCTGGAATTGTGGTCCGAGATATTTACCTTCAAGTACCAGACATCAAGCGTGATCGTGCCGCATCCGTCGACTCTTGCTTTTCCAAAGTATCTCAAGTTAAGACCGAAGAACTACAACATTCCGGCGTTAGTTTAGAAATTCCTGTTGGATCCAATGTAGCTTTAAGATCTAGATCGGTCGATATCGTTTTGCCTACCATCGATCAAGCTAGATACAAGGCGTTATCTATGGCTGCTCCTCCAAACACTGCAAAAACAGATTCGTGTGGGTAGGTTGCTAAACTTTCAATTTTGCATGCTTTCAAATTACAATGCATTGGATTATTCAAAATGTTGCATGTATATATTATCGACTTACTGACGTTTAATAATAGAGCAATGTTTAGCTAAATATCAAAAGCTGCGTGAATTTTGCGATAAGAAACCTTCAAATTAAAACCGAATTGAGATAAAACCACTGTGATATGTTTAATTAGATTATACAATAATCATTAATTTGATTTTTTGTTTATCATTAAAATAAAAATTAATATATGTAGATCTTCATTAGTGCGGCCGTATCAAAATTATTCTAAATTTTATTTTTAATAAATTCTTGGTAGAAAAATTACAAAATATTTCACAAATAAAATACTATAATGTTGTATAGTATTCGGTAACGTTTCGGAAAGGAATACCAGTGAATTTATTTAAAAAAAAGTTTAAAACTACATCAAATTTGATATTGAAAGTAAACTTGGACTGAAAAAATTTTCAGTTTATTAGTGTTCCATAACATACAATTTTCCAACTTACGTCTTTTTAGAATTATTTATAAATATGTGCAAAAAATTCTTTCAATATTTGTAATTCTTTATTCTCACAATTTAGTTGTTTTTATACAAAATTGCAGAATATTTATTTAGTGGATACATAAATCAAAGGCAATACAAATTATTTGCTTGTTTTTAAATGTCCGTTAAAGATGAATTTTAATAAAATTTTAATGATTCTCCAATTTAGAAAATAAAATTTTAAATAATTATTCACCCAAATCTTTGCTTTTTAGTACTATTTACTTTAAACAAGTTGGTACTTCTTAATATTTATTATAAATAGGTACATTTTTCATCCGCGAAAAATATACATTTACCGCTCTAGGGCGCTAAATTATATTTTCATCCTAGGGCGGAAAAGCAGTCTCATACATTCTTGTAATTCTTTCTCAAACAAGTTTTGCGACTTCGACCGCAATTTTGGTAATTAGCAGACTTAGTAATTTTTTGATCAATTTCATCCATCTATTTTTTATAATATTACCTATACAAAAACTTTTTAATATTAAAAAATTTTCGTTCTTTAAGTTTTTTAAAATTCCAAGTTGGTAATATTAATTTTGGTTATTTAGTACTTACTAAATTACACATTATTTCAAAGTGAATACTTAAAGCTTTTGGTACATAAATAACTATTTAATAATAGTATATTAGCATACAATTTACGACTGAAAAATATATACTATTTTATACGTTTCCGAAAAATTATTCAAATTATTTGAAAACAAAAATAAAACAAAAAAGAAAAGATTAAAATGAAAATATTGACTGAATTAAGAATTTATTAATGTAGCTGCTTCATATCACTAGGGGGTTTGGGGGTATGGAAATCTCTCGGTACCATAATAATTGTAATTAATACTCTTTGGGTTGTAAAGATAAAAATTTAGATAAAGTTGCGTGCACACTCAGTGTACATTAAGTTCACATTTGATAAATACACATAGGCTTCTGTAAGTCTGCTTTACCAGGGGGCGACGTTAATTTGAAGGCAATAAACTGGGGGTCTAGGTCACCAATATAATTATTGTGTTCAATGGGAAAACTCAACATTTCATCATCAGTTGATTCTCGAAATTTTAGACCAAATTCTGTTTATCAGCGTAAAAATGATGATTTTTTCATTAATATTAATTATTCATTAATATTTTCGGGGAACAGTATATTATATTAAAACAGTAGGTCAGACTGATATGCCACCCCAATTCCTAGTCTTTTATACGAATGGCCCAGATCAGCGCGGCCTTCAAGCCGCACAACTTTGGTAATCTAGTTATATTATTTTGCAATTTTTTGTCAGTGTATTAATGAGAAAATTCGCATAAATATTTTCTTTGAACAAAAACTGTAAAACGGCTGCGTATGCTGTGGCTGTAATAATGCGGCCATTTTATTGTACTAGGGAGTTCATCAATAAATTTTACTACAAAAAAGAAAATTGTGAAGTATGCGATAGAATCTTTTGCAGTGCTCTTTTTGTAAAAAAGAGGGGGTGGAACGCCAATAAAAAAATTATTTTTTTGCAATCCTTATGTATAAAATCCCAGCACGCTGCTGCTGCTCCTGCTGCAACGTGTCATTTTTTGGTAGAAAACAAACTCTGATTTCCCTCACCTTTGCTTAAAAATTTAAAATTCCCGATTTTTCCTGGCGAAATTTGAAAAATTAGAAATTCCATATCTTCATCTAGTATTCTAAAAGAGTGGAAATCCTGCGATATGTACTGGAGGGTGTTCCACACCCCCCAGACCCCCCGGTTTACAATTTTACTAACCGAAAAATACATTAAACTATCTAAGATTAGGACTAACCGGGAAATTTGAAATAAAAATGGGGGAAATTTAACCTTCGGCTAGAAAAAATTAAAACTTGGATAGCATATTTATTTTATTACCTTACTACTCAGGGAGTTTAACAGCAACTTTCTGTATTACTTTGAAAGTTAATTATAAAAATAACATAAAAATATAAAGCCAAAATTTTAAACCGGGGGGTCTGGGGGGTGTGGAACACCCTCCAGTACATATCACAAAATTTCCATTCTTAGAATACTTGGAGAAACCGGGAAATTTGAATTTTTAAACAAAAGTGCAGCAACTTTTGCGTTACTTTGAAAGTTAACTGTCAAAATTATAGTCAAAAATGTAAACCAGGGGGTCTCGGGGTGAACACCCTTCAGTACATATGATAAAATTCCCACTTCTCTAGAATACCTACAGAACACAGCTACGAAAGCTGGGAAATTTTTGTTTTTGAGCAAAAGTGAGAGAAATTAAAATGGTCGGCTAAAAAAAATTAGAATTTGAGAAACTTCTTTATTTTTATAATATTATGAAAAAAGTTTTAATTGCCTTTTTAGAAAAACGGGGAATCCCCCAGTAGCGAGAAACGAAATTAAATGTTTAAATATTATACCGCTTAAAATAGATCCACCATCTAACTACCCATCTTCGGACAGGCTTTCCAGCTAGTCTTATATGTATAATATTCATAATTGCATTGAAATTGAAAATTGGAAAAAGGTGGTGGAACGCCGTTCCAATGCGTTCTATGACAAAAAGTGCACTGATTTCTTTTATATACTATTATGTAATGTCTGCTGACTTCAAACTCCGAGATCAAAACTTATTGCTTTGATAGTAGATTAAATAAATTGTTATAGTTGTAGTAATTTTAGAGATCGCCCGATAGAAAAACAATTAGTTTCGGTAACAATGTTAAAAATTACGTAGAATGAAATTCAATTGATATCACTGTATTACTGGCGCTAAAGTAGTGCTTTAGCGCCGCCCGTCACCGACACCAATTGATTTAGCAAAAAAAGTGAATCTTTAAACTTGACAGTGGTCATTCAGTTATTGTGCAAGTAAAAGTTTTGCTTTTTCCCAAAATCATTTGTTTTACTTTAGTGTTTTGGCAACGTGCGGCATTAAAGCAGTACTTTAGTACCGGCCAATAAATAAAAGTAATGTTAATTAAATTTAATCATTGAACTTTGAAATTTAATACAAATTTCTGTTTTTTTTTTAATTCGAACATTGAATCGATGTATTCTTTAGCGAATGCGGCATTTCATGCTGATAATTTAAAATTATTTTAAGGTATTTTTTATCCAGATAAATTGCCAATTCGTTGAGTAGTCAATTGGGTTTAAGAATTTTTGCCAAAGGCAGCATTTGTGAGAAGTAAAAAATATAATCAAGAAAGAAAAATGTTAATATATTTTGTTATGACAAATTGTTTTGACATCTTGTGTTTGTTTTATAAACAGATTATGTCAAATTTTCATCAGAAATTTGCTTTGGTTACCTCAGAAAGCCAAATTTGGAGAACTGTTCGTTTCGGTTTAAACAAAATTTGAATTTGGTTTATGTTCTTTCGTTATTAGATTAATTCAGAAATACGCAGGGTTCCTCAGTGATCCATCATTATTGGAAAACGTCAAACCAGTATTCCAATCCATCAAGCTCGAATTCCGTGTTTTGTTTTTAATTCTGGTATCAATTATCCGATGCATTACAAAAGTGTCCTTCATGCATGGAAGGAAGTGGATGTCACTTTCAGCGTGAATTTCCTTGTTCGAATTAATCTTCTGCAGGTGGACTTTTCTTTCACATAATTTCCTTCCATCAGCATAAATCTCGGTCGAAACGGATGGCGAGTGCGGTTGTTTCGAGGTTTGGTTTTCCATTTTTGGAAACATTCAGGAGTATTTATAAGCCCTGGAACAAAATTTTAAAACCAATGTTTCGCTATCGATTTTAAATTAAATGCGAAATATGATACCGAGTGTTATGTAAATCCCAATTGTTTTATTTCAAACTTCTCTCATTAAATTTGCGCTTTATTTTCTCCTGGTGAAACTTTTACTTTATTACGTAGCTTATTATGTAAAATCAGCATAATACAGCAACATAAAAAATTTATAATTTATTATTATGTTAAAATTAAATTTAATTAATTAGGTAAGGGTTTGCTGAATTATTTAAGTTTACCTTAAGGCTAAAGGGTAACTTTTCTTCGTGCTACTTCTGCTCGAAATATCTTTGCTATGAAAATATTTTATATTAATTAAATAAATGTAAAACTTGCAGCTATGGGGATTTAGAACAACGACGTCGTTAGGGAAGATTAAAAATGCTAATATTGCTGCACTAGAATTTTCTTATATATTGCATAATATCCCACTGAAAAATTACTCCAATGATTATTTTTCACTCGAGATTTTCTTTTATAATTTTTTTTTACAATTTATAACGACAACTGCTTGATACATAATGGATGTTACGTTCTTAGCCTACTTAGTGTGATGAATGACCATTCCACACCATCGGAAAATGTAGATGAAAAACGTTGCTAATATTTAAATTAATTACCATTTTCAAATATAAAATGCTTTATTTGACCTGATCGATTTGTTCAATTAGTTAACATGCAAAGTTGTAATAATCTTCTGTGATTATTGCGCTGTAAGTTTTTAATCTAAATCGATTTCAGTACTTTTACATACGAGGTTTGATTAAAAAATACTCTCAAGTTTGTGGTCTTTTTTTAATTTATGCAGTCGTTCACCCCAAAGTAGTTTCGATTTACCGTCATAACCTTCTCATATTTATATTTACTATATTTAAAAATGCGATGACGAATAAATCGAAAAATTCGTCAAGTAGATGTAGGTAGGGAGAATAATTTATTTACGATACCGAAACTTTATTATTTTTTAAATTACAACCTCGAATTATTTTTTTCTTTAGTATAAATTTTGTCTCGAGCTTACAGAAATTAGAGATCGTTTTCCACTTCGGCTTTCCTACAATTTTCCTTATTATCTCCCTTGCTGTTCATTGTTCATTGGTATAGCAACTCGATTTTATTATTTTTAATCTCGGCTGAAAATGCTGTATACTACATCATCATTTTCAGGTTTTATTGAATTACTCTGTTTTGAAGCTTACATTTTTCTTCTTCATTGAAAAATTAAAAAAAAAACAAAACAAAGGTGTAATTAACTTGAAATTTCTAGAGATTGATCGCCTTGATATATTAACAGTTCTATCTATAAAATTTCTGTAAAAATGAATTTATTTCGAAATTTGTGTAATTTTATACCTTCTGTAAAATTCGTTAATCTGTTTATACGATTTTGAACGCAATTATCATCGTATTTTTGGATACGACTATCACAACCATTTAGCAATTAGAGTAATTTAATGCCGCTTCCATCAAATAATTCAATTTGAATCAGGACACAACAACGACAATATTAATTGATTCCAATCGAAAAAAAATCGAAAAACTTCCGGGCATTCTTAAATAAAATCCAAACTAAATGACCATTTTTATGAAAGTTTATATTTTTAATATTCGCTGGTCACTTCGGCCTCACCCAGGGGATTGCGACCATATGTGCAGGGAAATTTACGAAAATACGATTCCTGATATGTTATTTACTGATAAATAATTTTGTTTATGTTTCGCGCAACCGATTATAAAGTAATTAATTAATCAAACATAAAAAGAGTTTATTCAGGTTGAGCACATACAAATAGCTTCTATCATCAATTGCGCTTGTCAAATTAAATCAGATAACATTATTTAAACTTAAGCAATTTTGAAAATACTATTTTATTGTTTTAATGAATTAGTACTCAACATAATTAATAAATATTAGAGTATTCATCAAATAAAATAAACCTTGTTGTAGCGGTTGGCGGTTGGTATAGTTTGCGGCATGTACCAGCATAAAAGACCTGGTTTTGCGTTTTTTGCCTGAAAATTTTTAAAATTTCTATTTGTATAAAATTATATTGTATGATTAATTTCACGCCTCCTACGTAAAACACTACTTTGGGAGAGCCGCTATTTGTGCTTCGGAGGACACGTAAATCTGTCGGTCTCTCGGAGCTGATGGTTGCCGCTATCAACAATAAAACATTTTCCAATCCAGTAGAGAGTATTGTTATTACCTTAAGCCAGATAACAAAATCTGTATGGTAGACTACTTTATGCAAATTGAACCTTCCCTTTGCTTTCAAAACATACACTTCATACACTTGGTGCCGCTATGTGGATGACGTGTTTTGTATATGGAAGGGTACGTCCCGCCAACTAAGTTTATTTTTAGCCTTTTTAAATTCTTTAAATGAAAAAATACAATTCACTATGGAAGAAGAAGTAGATAACAGCTTGAATTTCCTGGACTTAACGATAACCAGGATGGATGAAAACCTAGATATAAAAATCTATAGGAAACCTACCACGACCGACACTGTTATACCGTTTTCTTCCAATCAATCGTGGAAAATCAAGATGGCCGCTTT
Source organism: Cantharis nigra (assembly GCA_958510845.1). NCBI lineage: Eukaryota > Metazoa > Arthropoda > Insecta > Coleoptera > Cantharidae > Cantharis > Cantharis nigra. The sequence goes on along the minus strand of OY294030.1, from coordinate 40,980,878 downwards.
TCACAGTTTTATAGATCGACTTTTCAAAGTCCCGATGACGAAAGAAAATTTTCTCACTGAAACAGGCATTATTCGCCTGTTAGGCGTTAATAACGGGTACACCACGGACGTAATCGATAACCTCATAAAGAAAAAAGAGAAGCTAATTGAGAGAGGTCTGGTTACCGCTCCATTAGCTTCTCAAATTGAGGAGCTGGCTCCTAATTGGGGGGTTATCAATTATATCCCGGGAACCAGTTCAAAAGTCAAGAAACATCTACAGAAATTGGGACTTAAAATTACGGAAGCGAACAAAATAAACTTAGGTTCCTTATTGAACAACAAAGGAGCAACTAAGGATCATCTTACGAATAGTGGAATTTACCAATTGAATTGCAACACATGCGACGGGATCTATATAGGACAAAGTGGAAGATCGATACACACCAGGGTGAAGGAACATCAGGCTTACATAGCCAACAATAGGTCAAACACAGGTTTCTCAACACATTGTCTTGAAAATAGCCATGAGTTAGACACCAATAACATTAAGTTATTACACCCGGCAAGAAAAGGGAGAATGTTAACATTATTAGAAGCCCTCGAAATTAAGAAAGCGTTAATGGGCGGACAAAATTTAACCAACTCACAATTAGAACTCCAAGATATCAGCTCACCACTGTTATTCTGGAGTCCTTAATAGTCGAGGTTTTTGTCGGTCCATGACTTTTCTTCTTTTTTCGTAACCCCTATATCTCAAATTAACACGATTGGTATTAAAGACAGAAAAAACTTTTCATATATAAGAAAACGAGACATTTTCCAATGAAGTATATGGTCGTACTTGAGAAAGAAGTGGGTTATCCCTTCGAAACAATTGTAGTATATTATTTTAATAAATATCTATAGCGCGAGTTTATTAGCCGATATTCAAGAGGAATCTTGATAATATCAATTTTATTTGTTTTGGTTTTACATACACTTCCCTTGTTGTTCAGTAACACTAACTGGTCTTTCACTTCATGCCTAATCCAGTTGTTGATCATTTATTTAGTAGATATAGTTTATTACTAGGTATTTAGCTATAAACTGTAATAGTATACTTATGGCTGGTAATAATTCTGTAAATTTTAAAGTCATCCGCCTAAATTAGACTACATGGGTTTCCTATTGATTTTGATACATTCTTTATTACTAGAACGAAGAGCAGAAATCCCAAATTAGAACTTTGCGAGACACCCGATGTTGATAAATTCTGTCTGTGTTTCAGGTACGAAATAAAATCATTCACATAAATGCACTAGAATTAGGTATAAAACTCACTCACTCTTTCATTTGGTAACCTTTCACCAATCAAAAAAGACCAAATGCTCTGTTTGGTGGTCGACTTTTTTTATCAACCAAAAAATATATTGAATCACGGGTAAAAAATAACTATATCTCTCTGTGTCGAATTGCACACAATCGAGTTGTACACCAATCAAGTTCCCAACCAATCAAAATATTCCAAATGCTGCTTAGAATATGACTTGATAATGTACAATTTGCATGATTTTTAATTTTAGCATATTACTATTCTACATAACAACATATGTAATGTGTTTTAATTTTTTTAAATTTGGTTCACAAATAAAACCGGAAAAGAATATTAAAATTTAAGTGTATATTTGTCGCGCGAAATCGTATTAATAAATATGGCTGACTTAATTTAAAATTTGAGGATTTTGACGTCATCAAAATGGCGATTAGTAACTAAAATTAGGTTACTTCATAACTTCATTACCGGTTGGTACTTACTTGGTAGATACTTTAGTGGAAATTATACTGGTGTATTGGCACCAATTGTTGAGGCTCATGTCGTCACATGGTGATTTCAATCACGTGATTTTTTCACATAAATTATAACATTTAATTAATTTTTTGCGGGCTGACAATACAGAATTTTGATAAATCACTCAAATATTCTGATTATAGGTATATTGAACTATCAATGAATGCCATTTTGAGGTGAATTTGAATTTTATGCAAATTGTCCATTATAATCTGATAGTCTTATTTTATTAGTAAGGGGCCGTCCTTTAATCACGTGAGGTTTTTTATGCAATTTTTTTACCCCCCCTTCCCCTTGGTGATACGTCGTGAGGTTTTAGTCTACCCCTTCCCCCCCTACCCAACATCACGTGTATTTTTTTTTGAAAAATTTCTTCAAGTAGAGACGGCGAGACAGAAGGCCGCGGGCAGCGGAACGACGATTGGCGTCACAAGGTCCAGTGCCGGAAGCCAGCTGAGAGCTAAATATTGTTATGTTGCTTTTTAGGCATAAATTTGCTCTCTCGGGATTTCACGTGGTAGCAAGAAAATATACACATGATTGTCACAGCATCCCCTCCCCTCCCATCGTGATCAATCGTGATGTTATTTTAACCCCCTCCCCCCCCTGTTAGCACCTCGCGTGATTAAAGGACAACCCCTAATCTATATATGTAAAAAGTTAATATCAGAATCAGAATCAAAAATTTCCGTCATTGCTGCCGATATGGAAAAAATATTTTTGAATCTGAATAGCAACAGTTTGCAAAACGACGTTTCTCAGTACAGTCAAACGTTTGAAAGACCCAAGTTTCGAACCATTGTTAAACAACGATGAAATTCAACCGATTCCAACAAGCCCAAGAAAAGAGTTGTGTTTTCTGACAATCTTGGAATGCCATTGGAACAAATTCAATTGATACCTTCCCGAAAGCGCCTTACTCATTTCAGAGTAAAACTTCAAGAAAACTTCAGTGATTCTGATTTTGACCGACCGTTAAATTATTCATTGTATCGTAAAAAATTACATTCAAACCTAGTTTTACTGAAGAGTATCATTATTTGGAATGAAAGTGCCGAAGGCGTTGTGGAGATCATTAATTTTTCAGCCGAGAAAGAAGTATTCGTGAGATATACTGTCGAGGATTGGAAATCATTTCTAGATCTTCCTTGCACCATTCGCAATAATTTGAACCGAAAATGTTATACATAGTACGAAACCTTTTCGTTCTCTTTCGAAATACCCAACAATTCAAGTGGGTTTGAATTTTGCATTTGCTATCGATCAGAGTGTGGTGAATATTGGGAAAATAATAATCATCAAAATTTTGCCAATAAGGTTTTTGATGCCACTCCAAAGTTTAAGGATAAAATGGTTTTTAACAATAAATAATTTATCTTTTTAATTCTGTGTTATGGTATAATACTGTAGTTCTGCAATTGCACTAAATGTAAATTTGCTCTGTAGAAAACATGTTATATTTTCTTACACTGCCGACGCCATCTTTAAAACAATTGGAAGTATGGTATTAGATTACCGTAAATTAAACTCTATACATTGTTTACAGAAAACAAAAGTGAAAAAAAATATTTAATGGTTGGAAATATTTGAAGTTATACAAAAATTCAGTTAAATTGAAGTAACATTAAAAACAAATTAAATGCAAAAACAAAGTTAGCAAACTAACCTTCAAACAAATTTGTGGAATTTTATCATTACAAAATTACATGTGGAAAACAAAAGAACTAAATTACTCGTGTTTTGAATATTTGATTTCAAAGTTATAATTTATGGCAAATTAAACGGTAAACTTTTTAGCGCTCACTTTTTAAACACGACACTTCGTTTTGCCTTAATGTAGATTGCTTAGACATTAGACAAAATTCGTAATTAAATCGAGAACAGTAAATATATTATTTTACGGCCTTTAATGACGTCAATTGTTAGTCTCATCACCACCTGCTCGAATTAGCTAAGATAGACAAAAGTTAGATGTGACTTGAATAATAAGAAAATTCAGTAAAATAAATTGAAATTATGAATTGAGCATTTAAAAATGAAAAGAAGGATTATTTCTTTCAAACATTTATATTATTGACTCTCTTTTGATGTTTAAGTAATTTGTAAATGCAGGTTCACCAGTATTTTCTTTTAATCCGCTTAGATTTTCCTGAAATCTTTCAGCATATAAGTTCTTAACGTTTGTCTCCACATGGGACTGAAAGATTCTGAGTTAAGCTATTTTTTGTTTCATGTGGATAAACCTTCCGCCTCGGGCGCAGATTTTAGGGGCGGTAGTTTTGCTAAAGAAATTTATTAGAAAAAATAATGTAGTAATAATTTCTTTTTTTTTATTTTATTGAAATGTTTTTGTTATTCTTTCTACTAAATAATTTGATTCCTCAATTGTGAAATGAAAGAGAGAGCTACCAATACAAAGATTGGTTACACATCAATCCGATGTGAATTATTTTTAAATTTTACTTTTAAATGCGAAATTAAAATTAATTAAAAGCGGTCGATTGCCCCATGAAACCGCATGTCGCCTGAAATAAAAAACGCATACTGAACACCAATTAGCAAAGAACAAAAAACGGATTTTAGTTAAAATTATTCGTGAAGGGTTCAACACTTGCAATGCTTCGATTTTGCATGCAATTAAAATATTAATGTAAAGTAAAAAATGAATAATAAAAGCTGGCAAGATTACACAATGATGCAGAAAAACCAGCCAACTGCAAACCACGAGCATTGATGCTCCGCATAACTATAGGTATAAATAAAAATAGGGAAACCCCAAAAATACTAATTTAAAGCTTTCCAACACCTAATCGATAATTAAACGAACTCGATCTCTTCATTGACATTCAACTATAGAGCAACAGTTTATCAGCAGTCGTATCAACTTCTTTTCCAAACAGTCCAGTCAAATTAGAACTAAAAATCGGTCAACCTGGAAATAATTCCTAGGAGCGATTTTATTTTTTTAAAGTCAAGGAGGGTTATTTGGTAATATAAATTTTTATTTTCGGGAAAATCCCCCCAAGGGCGTTTGCCTCCATCTTGATTTAAACGATGTTTTCTTGTTTTTTGAATAACTCACTTATTCTCAACTTTAGAGTAAAAATGATAATACTCAAAATTATAGGAAATGTAATTTCCCATAAGTTTGGTTCATACAACTTTTACCCTAGGATCGATATTTGTAGAGTTAAACTGCAAATAAGGTGAAAAACATTTTTCTCAATTATGTCGTTTATTATCATGTTTATCGTAAATATGATAAGAAGTAATTACATAGGGAATTTAATTTCCTTCAACTTTGATAATTACCATTTTTACTCTAGGATCAGTATTTTCAGACTTATCTTGAATTCAGGAGTAGACTTTTGTTTATTTTCCGTTATCTCGTTTATTATCATGTATAACGTAAAAATGGCAATATGCAATTAAGCAGAGAATTTAATTTCCTTCAACTTTGGTCTTTACCATTTTTACGCTGGAATCAATTACAATTTTCACTTTACTAAAATTGTTTTTATTTTCGCCTCTTTTTTTTACATAATCTAATCACTTTTAAGGTGCTTGGGTAGAGTTTGCATTCACGGGTGATCAAAAGTAGAAATCATCTTTTAAAATTTTTAAAAATTACATTGCGGACATAGATATTGCGCCAATATTTAAACTTTAAAGGACCATTATTGCCCCAATATTGCGTGTTACCTGGGCAAAGTTAAAGAAAATAAAATTTCCTACCTAATTACTTATTACAACTTTTACGACAAACATGATAATAAACGAGATATCTGAAAATAAACAAAAATTCACACCTGAATTCAATATGACTCTGAACGTATTGATCTTAGGGTAAAAATGGTAAAAATCAAAGTTAAAGAAAATTAAATTCTCTACGTAATTGCATATTACCAGTTTTATGATAAACATGATAATAAACGAGATAATTGAGAAAAACTGGTTTTTACCCTAATTACAGTCTAACTCTACAAATATCGATCCTAGGGTAAAAGTTATATAAACTAAACTTGTGGGAAATTACATTTCCTATAATTTTTAGTATTATCATTTTTGCTCTAAAGTTGAGAATAAGTGAGTTATTTGAAAACAGCCTTTAAATCAAGATGGCGGCAAACGCAATGGGGGGATTTTCCCGAAAATCGAGATTTACACTACCAAACAACCCTCCTTGAGTTTAAAGTAATAAAATCGCTCCCGGGTATTATTTCCAGGTGAAATCCTGATTTGACTGGACTACTCGGAGTACAGAGTAGTGTAAATAAAACTAACAATCGGAGATGCCACATTTCTCGGTTAAAATTTTGTATTTGTCATGGAATTGGGTGGCGAATATTGGAAAACAAATAAACATCAACATTTTGCTTTGATCAAATAAGAGCACCGAGTACAGGTAGTTTATAGGGCCATCGGCCCTGGGGTTATAAGTCCGATTCCCGGTTGTTCATAAATTATTTGTGTATTATTATTTGGTTTGGATTTTACTCCAAAATAATGCGGTCTTATGGGTTTATCCCGAATGTAAAATGGTTTATCCGTATATTAAATAGAATTGAGAGTCGTGATTCTGTCAATAACTCTTTGCTGTAGAACAAAACATGCTTTATAGAATTACAGTATATTTCATGAAAAAGCAAAAAAATTTAATTAAAATAAAATGCTAAAAAATACATTTAAATTATATTCCTTTGACATTCATTTTTGTCCAGATAAAACTTTTACTACATTTTTTCTAATATGCTTATTTTGAACTTAAAATTATTCAGACTTTTCAGTTACGATCGTTTGATACATGTTTGATGGAAAAAGGAAACAGTTTGAGAATAATCGCATCTTTATTTTTATTTTGTCATTTGTAGTGGATTCTTTGTAAATATTTTAGCTTTCAAGTGCTCAACGGAAGTTTTACAATATAGTTTTCTTTAGAATATTTTAAAGCTCAGCAGTTGGAAGTCAATAATGTAGTAGTAATGAAAACTTTAATTAGTGGAAAATTTTGTGGGCCCAAAATTTTAAATTTAAATCATCCTCTTGGTCGGGCAATTGGCACATAATGTGGTTCTAATGAAGAATATATTATTAAGAAGCCGGAAAGCGAGTTTTTAGACCGTAAAGTGATTTTCGTAATAATTATTTGTATTGTGCGTCTGCAAAATTTTCACCGAGAATTGGTTTCCTCTCGACGTTTATTTTTTGTTTCATCCGCAATATGTACGAAAGGATTTCATTGCTTGTCATACAATTTTAAGATATTCATGTAACCCTAAAAATGTGCTTCTGTTATCCTTTAATTATAGTCGAAATGTTGAAACGAAATATTTCATTTTGTCGAGGAAAAATATTTTGATTTTTGATGTTTGAAGCTTATTATATATAAAATTTAATTTAATTTTCTAAATTTAAATCTTGTATTATTCCATCCTCTGGTTTTTCAACTTATCTCGTTCTGGTTTTCAATTCTTTTGTTAAATTTAAACCGTCTTTATGTAACGATTGGAATAAGAATGATAATTTAATGATAATAATGGAAGATTTTTCATCTTCTTGAAGTTTCCAACTACAAAGGCTTAATCTCGACTGGTCACAGAGTTCACCATAATGAAAGCTTTTGACTATTTTCTCCAGGGTTACTTGAAAAACTGCGTCCTCGGAAACAAGTCTCATTGGATCGACAGAATGAAAGTTGATATCAAAAACATGTGGGCATCAACAATTGAAAACTTACGATTCTTTAATAAAAATGTAGGAAAAGTGGAACATGTGGTTTAAAATGAAACTTTTTTTTTAAAATAACTTTCGAATTGAAATCAGTTGAAGGTAACGGAAAACTTTTTTTTCTCAAGTATTTTAAGTTATTTGATGTTTTATGAAAATTTATCTCTCCGACACATTTTTTTGTTTTTTTGACAAAATACTTGCGCCTTGCGTAGGTACATAATTAAAAATTGTTGTTTTATGTCGTCTCTGGATGAAAGTAAAGAATGTCAAATATATAACATTACTGTTTATAAAGGTCTTTCTATTTCTGTACTGCGGCCCTGAAGACGAAACAATTGGCCACCCTTGCGTAAAAGAATGTAATACCAAAAATAATTAAACTTTTCTCTGTAAATAACTGTCGTATCATGTTTAGGGTTTGCCTTTGAGTTTTTTGTTACCGGGTATAGAATTTAAAATTTTTTAGATTAAATTGGTATTGATTGGGTTACGCAAATAGGAAACTTACGTTCGTAACGTTGGATTGTGCAAATATTTGCATTCGACATTATTCTGCTTTTACTTGTACCTTTGGCTATGCAATAAATATCATCTGGATAATTAAAGGGAATAAGTAAGAATTAATGCGTTTTGCTATTTTTGGACCGATCGAGTGGTAAGCTCACCCTTCGGTATGATACTTCCGGCGAAGAAAATAATAATTCCATCGGAAGCACTTACCAAGATGGCTTTGTGTTTGAAAAACGTAACATATACGATGTAAATTGAATGTAACACTTTTTAACATAATTTACCGAACTGGTTTCTCTCTTCTTTGTGCTCGAAGTATTTCATGCGTTTTGAATGTCAGTTTGCTTTACGTAACGGTTATCTCTATCTAGTTAACCGCTTTAATTCACTTTTAAGATTTAGACATGTGTCAGGGTTAGTTGTTTTATCAAAAGTTAATTCAATTTTGGATTTTTTCGCGTTTATGGAAAGTTGGTATTTGGAATTGTTTTTGTCGTGTTGTGTAAAACGGTAAGTTCATACCATGTGATTTGATGAACAACAAAAATGCTATACCTACTCACATTTACACTGGTGTATAACAAACAACAGCTATGTTTATACATTATGTACAATTTCAAGTAGTATCGATTTGTTATTAAATATTAATCATCTCCATTCAATTTGCTATGGTAATTCTATATTTCACTTTTTGTTATACTCTCATCATTTATTAAATGTTTCTGATATTAACAAAACAATTTTACCGAAATCAAAAACAACAGCGATGAATTTCATAAATAATTATTACCACTTCATTGCAAAAATTAATTATAGATTTTACATCAAATGCCGATAAATTTTGATGTTGGATGAACTATATAAATACTCCAACAAAATTGGGATTCATAATTTATTACTATATATTATTCATTTTTTATTATATTACATTCTACTATATATTAATTCCGTCACACAGGTATTACGCAGTAGTAATGTCCGGTAAATTGCGGCAGGTACTTGAAACCATCTGTAATATTCATGCAATACAATTCGTTAATCCTATGCTAATAATGGTTTCTGTTATGCCTTTTATGTATATTACCATGCTCATATTTCACATATCCACAAGTTAATATTATAATAAATTCATAATTTCATTACCTGATAATATTTAAAAGCAATTTTACTAATAACTACGTAGTAGTATGTAAATAATATTTAGTAATATTCGGATAAAAATCAGTTTTACGTTCATTAGAAACGCATTTACTACAATTTTTACAATTCGGTAACATTGTAAGGGCAAGTAATTACTATTTTTAAAAAAAGTTGTATTTGTGTGGAATTATTATTTATTTGCGGTGCTAAATACATCAAAGGATGTTGTTTTCTCATTAAATTTTATATTAAATCAAAAATTCATTTTATTTAAATTATTTTTATTAGGGAGAAGAGGTAATTTGTTAAGTGATATTAAATTAAATTAAAATGTGTTATTATGTTATGAAAAAGCTGACTTTTAAATTTTTTAAATTTAAAATTTTAAATACATTTTTAGTTCATAGAAAATCAGAATAAAATTCATCTTATATCTAAATGTATAATAATGACCTATGTTAATCTGTTTATCTATCAGTGATTTTTTGATTTTTTTATCAACCTAAAAATGTACTAAATAAAAAGTATAGATTATTATTTTATTTAAAACTAGCTGGAAAGCCAAAACATTTAATTTCGTTTTCCGCTACTGGGTGATTCCCCGTTTTTCTATATTTTGCGTATTTCTATGCGCAAAAAGTTGCTGCTAAACTTGATGTGCCGTCGCGTCGGGCAATTACATTTTTATTTATAATAATATAAAAATAAATAAGTTTCTCAAATTCTAATTTTCTTTAGCCGAACGTTTTAATTTCCCTCACTTTTGCTCAAAAACAAAAAATTTTCCAGCTTTTTCTGACGAAATTTGTATAATTATTCTGTCTTCTGTATAGGTATTCTAGAAGAGTGGAAATTTTATTATATGTACTGGAAGGTGTTCACCTCCATACCCCCCCAGATTACACTTTTGACTATAATTTTGACAGTTAACTTTCGAAGTAACGTAAAAGTTGCTGCTAAACTCTGAGCAGTAAGGTATGCTTTTTCAAGCTTTATTATTCTCTCGCCAAAAGTTTAAATTTCCCTCACTTTTCTTAAATTCTAAAATAATTTAAGTCCTGCGATATGTACTGGAGGGTGTTCCACACCCCCCAGACCCCCCGGTTTACAATTTTGACTTTATATTTTATAATTAACTTTCAAAGTAACACAGAAAGTTGCTGCTAATAATAATATGTATTCCAAGTTTTAATTTTTTCTAAACGCAGGTTAAATTTCCGTCATTTCCCGGTTTGGATTAATATTGGACAAATACGAGGGCAGTTTGAGAAGTCCTTACAAAACAATAGAAAAACACATTATTTTGGGTTTATTGATTTTTATTTTTCAACATAGTCTCCTTTTAGCTCGATACACTTTGTCCAACATTTTTCCAATTTCATTAAGCTTTCCTTATAATACGATTTGTTGAACTCTGCAAAATAGGCGTTAGTTGCAGCTATTACTTCAACATTCGACCCAAATCTCTTTCCTACTAGCCATTTTTTTAAGTTTGGGAACAAAAAGAAGTCACACGGTGTTAAATCGGTAGAATGCGGTAGATGCAGAAGCAATTCATAATGTAATTCATTCAATTTTTGTTGAGATTTCCATGATGAATGCGCTAGTGCATTATCGTGATAAAAAATTACTTTTTTCTTTGCCAAATGAGGTCGTATTTACTTTATTTTATCACTCAATCGGTCCAGTAATGCCACATAGTTATTTCCAGTGATAGTTTTTTGTGTTACTAGATAGTCAGTAAAGATTACACCATTTGCATCCTAAAAACCAGTTGCCATAAGCTTTCCAGCTGATGCAACGATTTTCGCCTTCTTCGGTGCACTTGAACCAGCTTCAACTCATTGCTTACATTGTTCTTTTGTTTCAGGTGTGTAGTGATGAACCCATGTTTCATCAACGGTTATCAATCTACGCAAAAATTCATCTGGGTTACGTTTAAACATTGCTGTAAAATGACTTCACGATTGCGTTTTTATTCCATTGTTATCAAATGCGGCACCCATATTGCTGATAGCTTTTTTATATGCAAATGTTTGTGTAAAATATTGCGTACACGTTTTATTGAGATCCTAATAATGTCAACTATCTCATGCACTTTCATTCGATGATCTTCCAAGAGTAGATCATGGATTTTATCCATCATTTCTGGAGTACTCACCTCAGTTGGACGTTCCGAACGATGATCATCATTTGTAGATGTACGACCACGTTTAAACTCATTCACTCAATGGCAAACAGTTTTAAACGATGGTGCAGAGGTGCCATGAACTTCATCCAACTCGGCTATGATTTCTTTCGGTGTTTTACCTTTCAAATGAAAGTGTTTATTTACTACATGAAACTCGCTTTATTCCATTGTTTGAAAATAACAAAAGTTGTTTGCTTTAATCGATTGTGAAAATCAAACCTCATGATCAATTTGGGTAAAATTTTAACAGTAGTCTTTTGAGAGATGACACTTGTCAGAAACAAATTTATTTAAACATCCGAGTTCCATTTCTTAGATTTTGCAAGGACTTCTCAAACTACCTCGTATTTTAAGTCCTAATCTTACAAGGAGAGGACCCCTACTCGACATCACCGATTTCGTCCGGATTTATAGTGTATGGAAAGCTTGACTAGAATTGCAAGTGACACAAATTGTAGCTCCAGATGGCCAAGCGTTTAGGAAATTGGGGAGAGTTAATATATACAAAAGTCATTTAAGTTATAAAATTTCCAAGTAATACCTAGCACAGTGGTAGGCAGTCGGACTCAAAGTGCAAGGGTCCTAGGTTCGACTCACCATACTGGAAACTTTTTTTTTTCCTATGGCTTCTATTCAATTTTTACGATATGAACCGTAATAATGTATTGTATTTATTTATATTTTTAAAATATTGAAATATATTTAAATTTATATTTTGTAAGATTTGTTGTATTTAAAACAACTAAAAATATAATAAATATAAAAAAAAATTATTAAAAAATAAAATATATACGTAAATGACTTATGTGTATATTAAATCTCTAAAAAAAAAATTTTTATTTCCTAAAGGCTTGGCCATCTGGAGCTACAATTTGTGTCACTTGCAATTTTAGTCAAGCCTTCCATACACTATAAATCGGGACGAAATCGGTGATGTCGATTAGGGGTCCCCTCCTTGTTAGTTATTAGTTTAATACACCTATTTTTCGGTTGTTAAAAAAAATTTTTTCGCCAAAAAATGACACTCTGTAGCAGGAGCAGCGTGCTGGGATTTTATAGATTAGGATATCCCAATAATGGTATCTTTTTAATTGTTGTTGTTACTAAACTTCGTTCGAATATTGCATTAGTTCTCTTATCAGGTCCCTACTTGGGCGACGTCTCTTTATTGGTCTGTTGTCTATTCCTAGTCAGGAGTGTCTTTACTGACTACTATTGCTAACATACATATTTAATAATTATTTAATTTATAATAATGTAATAAAGGAAATACATAATATCTTTTCTTCATTAAATCTCTTCTTTTCCCTAGTTTCTTTTACGGTTGTCTCCTTACACATTAATTTTTCTGTTTCAATGACGCCTTGGGGAGTTGAAAATCTCCCAACTAATTTATAGTTACTTCCGCTACTACTTTTTGTTGTTTTTTCTAGATTGTCTAGATTGACCAGGTTGTGCAGCCTGAAGGCCGCACTGATCCGCTATTTTTTTAATAATTTAATTTAATTTTAAATAGTGAACGTCTAAAAGCTAGAATTTGTTTTTTGAATCATCTCTCTCAAACCGTACGTCTTTTTTTAGATTTTCTTAAAAATAAAAGGGGGAATCGGTTTACAAGTAAATGGAAATCTGTTTAAATTCGGGAAAACCCAGGAAATCTTAGTAAATCAAAAGAAATCTTAGAAAACCTTAGATATACTATAGCAGTTTTTGATATTTTGAAACTTTCTCGAAAGGAAAATTTAAAGCAAACCAGGAGAAAATTCGGGAAAGTCTTTTAAAAATCTCACAAAAAAATCAAGTTTACAAAAATTGATCTTGTGACTCGCCCTTTGTTACGAACTTGACATTTAATTTGCCTAGTGCACTAGGCACTCCTACCTTATAAAATGGAGTTTGTAAATTATTACAAAATTTTTTAATTTTGAAATATATTATAATTTCATTTTATTTTTTCTAGTGTACATTGATATTTTATGTTTAATTGCAAATTCCTACCTAACTTTTGCAAGTCCTTTTTTTCATTATTTAAAGAATAATTAAACATTAGAAAATTATGGAATACTGAAAAAAATATTGAAGAAAAATTTTCTTATGAATATGATGAATTTTGTTCATCGTCGCTAAAATGCTGAGTTTTTCATTAATATTATGAACTATTTTTTTGAGGAACAGTAATGCACAATCTGAGCAATTGAGTTTATAATGTTGAAACAGTAGGTCACGGCGACCGATTGACTGATATGCCACCTCATTTCCTAGTCTGTTATACGAAAACGCATCGCATCTCTAATTGGTTCAAACCAGTGCGCGCCTTTAGGCCGCACAACTTTGGTAATCTAGTTATATCATTTTGCAATTTCAGTCCAATATTAATTTTTAACAAATTAGTGCAAACGGTTACGACTTTTAATGCATTTTAAAAACTTCCTGTGGGGAGGTAAAAATGCTCAAGCATTTACTCTTTCATACCTCTTATGTGAATATGTCATGTCTTTGCAATCTTTATAACAAATAAAACCTGAAACATTCTGATCTTCCACCGTTGAAAATTCATTACGGAGATGGATTTTCTGACTATATCGCGTGAAAATGTTTTGTGTTGTTCGTTTAAAAATGGGCGAATTTATAGTCTACGAATCTCAGAATCCATTCGTGCACGTCAGTTCCGATCATAATACTTATAAACTTAGTAATATAAAAAATTTGATATAAAGTAATATTTTCTCTCTTTACAAGCTGTCATAACCTTCCATGGCTCGAAGGCATATATCAACAAAATACTTCTCAGCCGTTTTATTTCTCAATCTGTACCTTTACAGTTTGTAGTGTAACCTTAAGCAATCTTATATTTTTGGGCTTTAGACGTTTAGATATAAATTATATTTATGGAAATTATTTACATTGTGATGTGCTTACAATGAGGTGCACTTCAAAGTTTACTTCAGTAATACTGAAAAACCCACCTGAAACTACTTGAATTTGAAATTTAGCAATGTAATTTATAAATATTTGGAGAGAAAAATTTAATTTTGAACAATATTACACTTCATAATGTAACAATAATAGTCTCTAGGTAAATATGAGGATTTATACATAATTAGAATAAATTCGTGTAATGTGGAACGGTGGAATTGGTTCAACTCAATAATAATATGTTTTCGTGTAAGGAAGTTTGAGAACGAACTGTTTTTGTAAATTATGGCTCAGTTTCGAGACAGCGGCGATTTTTCCAGGTGATTTATTATGTGTCACCCCATAGTCTTATTATCGAAATTGCAAACATATTTTTTATTAATATTTATGTACGATTATTTCATACTTGAACACTTTTCTGCGTTACGTGTTCTTTTCTTGTGTATTCTTCTTTTGAGATGTGAAATATTTTCAAGTAAGCCGATTTTTAGATTATCCCTTTCGCGTTAAAAGAAAATAAATGTATGAAAACACGTATCATTTTATCAGGATCGAAATATTTTTTCAAGTACGACTGTTCGAATCCTTTCTTTTACGAGAGTTTTGTATTTACATGTTATGTATGTCCCAAATGGCTTAATTTTAGAGTTACAGAGTTAATTGAAAGTTTTGCGGTGTTTCCCTGGTGTATTTCGGATTGTTTGGGTATGTTTAGGAACTACAAGAAAAATAAATGTTATTTTCACTGGATAGCTTTATTTTAGAGTGGTCTGCTGCTCGGCCTATCTGCCTCGATTATGTTTGCGGATTAAAATGGAAATTTAACGACTTGATCAATAAATAGGCGAGATATTAAAAATAATGATGTGCTTGAAAAAACTTTAAAGCAAAAAATTCAAGACAAGCCGATATATACGTAACCACTTTGAAAAGAAAAATAGAAAATTGTCTAAAAGGTTTAAACGAAATTTAAAATTTTGTTGCAGTGGAAAATAATATTATAATCCGTCAGGAAATTGTATTATAAATACTTAAAAAGCACGTCCGTTTAAGGCTACAAAAATATTCTTCTCAAAGACAAGAGAGAAGAGTATTAAAAATTGATGTTATTCTATCAGCACAAACGATAAAAGATTAGTTCGTTTTTATGGGGGTTACATTTTGCCTCCGACGCTCCTATAATTTGAAGTTATTGCAACGTGTCTTACTTTTTTCATTCTTAAAATTGAATTTAAATTTGCTAAGGTTACATTTTTGCATATTTTAGAACTTTTAAACGTTGATTTGGATAACGTGAGTTTTTTTTAATTTTTAAGTCGTCGTTTTAAAATCTGAAACAAAACGAAATCCGAAGGGAAAAATAAAAGTGTTTTGGAATTTTTAAACAATTTCTTTTTTTGCTGGATGAAAATGTCTGTCATAGCAAATGCACAGCTTAATCCAACGTACTTTAAGTACCTACATAAAGTTGACACTTTGGAAATATTTCATATAACAGAAATTTTTATTTTTGATTTTTGCCTTCGAGTTTTAAAATTTGATATTGCCTTAGCTGAAGGAATTTGCCATTGAGTATTAAAATAAAACTGAAAAATACAATATAGGAATGTAAATTTGAAGAATACAATATTTAGTAACTTAAACTATTTCCTTTGTCCTAAAAATGTAATGTCACGTGAAGTAATATGAACTCTTATGTGAACAACAATATTTTTAAATTTTCAAGTGCTCATTCTCATACCTACCTTTCGCAATATTAACTTTAAATTATTAAATTGTGACATTCAGCTTCTCGTATTGTTACCTTACTTTTCATTTTTTAAATTTATTTTGTGTAACATGCACCTAGTCCAGCATTACAAAAATTATTTTGGAAAGTCTTCAATGAAGCTCGTACTTTTCGCGTTAAAAGTTTTCCAATAAGCTCCAGCATAAATAATGTTATAGACTCTGAAAATCTGATTAATATTTAAAACTGTTTGCAAACAGCGAAATATTCCCTACAATATAACGAACAACCTTAATTATTATTTTTCAAGTTTGATTGGCCAATATGTTCATAAAACCAATTTTAAATTTAATTTATGTTATCGGGTTCGTAAGGTAATTTTCATTCTGTGACTTTACACTGAAAAAGTTCTTTCCAATTCGAAGGATTAAAGTAGTTTTTTTAAAAAATTTAATTTACTTTCCCTTTCTTGACAGATACCTCGGCGGTTTGCCATTCCAGTTTTTTTTCTTTTATAAAATAATACAAATTATTTTTATATTTTAATTTAAAAAAAATAATTAAAAAAGAATCTTTTATATTATAATATACAGCAGTTTCTACAATTTGTAGATTGTTTAATTATCTTTCACCCCCTTTATGAACTGATTTTCTTTATTAACAAAAATTACAAGTTTATTGTGTGCTTACTGCTGAGTATTTTAAATGAAGCATCATCCTCAGTGCATCATTTCTAACATTAAGCGATTTTAAATGAGCTCAAAAGAGGGTTGCCTGGATGCGGGATTACGGTAATTGGTTCTTCAACGCGAAATTAAAATTGTTTAACCTAAAATTTTCTTTTCTTGTTTCCTTATTATCATTGACTTCGCCGAAATTAGGAAATAATTAAAAATTAACTAATTTTCCGGAAGTAATTAGGCAATAAAAATTTAAAGCATTTAATTTACATTATTTTATGTCCGGGGACAATAATTAAGGTATAGAAGATTTAAGAAAAGTCGGCAATGTATCTGTGACCGGAGACCTAAACATCGCAAAATGATTGATGATAAGAAAACCCAAAGTATATTATTAAGTGTTTATAACGGGTAATTGAACTTTCAAAGAAAAAACCTTTTAATTCGGATTCGGGTAGCGAATTATCTGTGCGCTGAAAAGAACGACGATGCTTTTGTGGAAAATTATTTTTGTTTAAATCTTTCGTTACTTTTTAAGACGAACATTAAAATATCATCTGTTGGTTGCGCTTCCTTTATCCTTCCGGTATTCCGCAGGAAACGCTATCCATTATCTTCACCTTTCAACATATACCTGCTGTGTTTTTCTTTAGATTTCCAAGGAAATATTCTTAACGACAGTATTAATTATTTTGGGCAGACATCGGTTTTTTGAACCGCATTTACTATTTTAAATTATTCATCTTAATTTTATTCAACAAAAAAGAAAATTGGCTAATTTTTCATGAAAATTAATTTTTTTTGTTTCTTCTATGTAACTATTTATAAGTTAACAAATTAAAATTGCGGTTGTGGGAACTACCAAATGCGGTTATACAAATTCTATCCAAAACTGTTGCGGTTTTGTGTTTCCTTCTTACTTTTTATTCTTAGGCCCGAGTCCCATGAAAAACAAATGGTAGCTTGTCAATCTAGCTAATACGAAAATAAAGAAACTATGGGCTGCGGAAAATGTGACACTTCCATTTCTCTTACATTCCAATAACAATATTTCAAGAGAAATTTTTTGTTTGTTTTTATAGCAAAGTTTCTTCTTCTTTTGCAAAATTTAATTACTTTATTTTATGCTAAATTATATTAATTTTATTAAGAGATGAACAAGTAATTGACTTGTCATCTTTTGAGGGATTTTCTTGGTGAACCGATAACTTCGGAGTTTTTCATAGAGAACTTTATTCTTTTGATGATTTCTTTTTTCATTAATTTCCGTCATCGGTTCAGTCGGTTTGGTCTATGCAGAAAGCTAAACTGTAAAAAAGAATAATATGGAAAATTTTTCACGCAAACATAATAATAACTGATGTGAAAATTTAACAGTTTAAAAACGTTGCGTGAATATTCATCAGCTAATTCATAGTTTTAATAGAATGTATGAACTAATATACGAGTAGTTTGTATACGAGACTGTTAAGTGCTAACTGATGGTAGCAAAAGCTATTACTTGTTAGAAGTGAGCACCGGTTTTGAAAATTCTGTTGACAGTAAGTGTAATCGCCGAAACTAGTTTCAGCAAGGTGTTGTAATGGGCGGAGTCCTCCACAGTTGCCTTCTAGTCGTGCAACTGTTAACATCAGAATATTAAATTTAATTTAAATTGGATTGAGTTAATTATTGGGAAATTATGCCAAACACACTTGTATAAACTTTATGCAAACAGCTGAATGCAATAGTCTCTGTTAATTTTTTCGATATTTGAATTTTTTCTGCTCAAATTTTAGAATGATTTATAAATTTTAATGTTTATATTTGTATTTTACTAACTGGAAAACCCGTCCGAGGACGGTATAATATTTAAACAGTTAATTTAGTTTCCCCTTACTGGGGGATTCCCCGTTTTTCTATATTTTCAAAGTAACGCAAAAACTTTTTTCTCGCGAATCTTCTCCAAGTATTCTAAAAGCGTGGAAATCTTGGGATATGTACTGGAGGGTGTTCCACACCCCCCAGACCCCCCGGTTTAAAATTTTGGTTTTGCTTTCCAAGTTTTAATTTTTTCTATCCGAAGGTTAAATTTTGGTTATTTTTTAAAATATATAAAATATATTTTTCGGTCGGTAAAATTGTAAACCGGGGGGTCTGGGGGGTGTGAAACACCCTCCAGTACACATTGTAGGATTTCCATTCTTTTAGAATACTTGGAGAATATAAGGAATTTATAATTTTTCAAATTTCGCCAGGAAAAATCAGGAAATTTGAATTTTCTAGCAAAAGTGAGGGAAATCAGAATGTTTTTTTCCACCAAAAAGTGACACGCTGTAGCAGGAGCAGCAGCAGCGTTCTGGGATTTTATATATCAGAATCAGCAGTGGAAGTCTGTTGATCTGCAACTCGATTGGTATGAAACCTGATTGAGGTGCAATTCGATTGGTGTGGAACTCGATAGCAACTTGATTGGTGTCAGACTCGATCGATTGCCATTGTCAATCACTTACTAAAAGGAATAATAATATTTATAAATATTTTGATTAGTAAAAATTAGTAAATATAGAAAGTTTTGCTCTTTTAAACAGTTTTACCTCCATTTTCCCCACCTTACGTTTAGCTCTGGTGGCTATGTTCCAATGGTAGACGATGGGTATAAACATCATCAGATT
The DNA here is from genome assembly GCA_958510845.1 of Cantharis nigra. NCBI lineage: Eukaryota > Metazoa > Arthropoda > Insecta > Coleoptera > Cantharidae > Cantharis > Cantharis nigra. The sequence continues at coordinate 40,961,518 of OY294030.1, read as the reverse complement.
GTACTCAAGAAGACTGTCACGGCCTGACGCTTGTTGCGTCGACTGATATGCAGAAATCACCGGTTCGATTCCAAATTTTCCGAAAACTTTATTCTGACCGTCTTCTCTCTGCAGGCAATGGCAAACCACCGAGAGGTGTCTGCCTAGAGAACTCTTCTAAAATAAAAAAAACTTAAATTAAATCAAATTCATCAAATTATTATAAAAAATTATGTTCAAACGGGATTCGAATTTCTCTCAAATCTCAACTACAGTCATCCTACTACACTGCTACGAGGAAGTTGCTGATAGCAACTCGATACACATATTACAAGTGAAAATATGGGCAGCCTCTATCAGCTGCATGTCAATTAAACCAAAACAAAAATGTGAAATATTCAAATACATGCAATAGTAGAAACCAAAAAGAAAATCCAATGTAAATAATTACAAAAACTAAAAAAATTTTCAAATTAACTGCGTCCCAGTCCTACAGCCCCTTAAATCAAATGCAGCTTAAAGAAAGCGTGTGGTTACTTGTTTGATGTAAAAGAATCTTTGCTTGCAGTTTAACAAAATAATTTTTCGATTTTTCAACCCATTATAGATGGCGTGTTTAACTGTGATATACACAGTAGGAATAAAGTGGCGGAAATTTATTTAATAGCATACTATATGTTTTGATTGAATCTAAAACTTTGTTGTACTTTGATTTTTAAATTCTGTTTGATTTCGATTTTTTGTTGGAATTCTCGATTCTGGTAGAGCGCTCTACTGCGGGGGGCGGTCTAAATGATTAAAATCTTTCGACGTTAAAGCGCTAGACATAGCTGATATTATAGGCCAAAGAAGAAGGCTGATATCCAACAATAAGAAATTAAGTAATATATTAACCGAGAATATAAAAACAGCTGAAAGAAAAATTAATTCAAATTAAATAAAATCCAGAATCCAGAAAAATCATTGGATAATGAATCTGAGTAACCAATGAAATCTTTGATTTGTTATTTTGAACCTGAATTGCGATGTCTCATTTTGCTCACTTGATTAATTTGTTGGACGGATTCATTATCCGATCAGGGCCGGATTATTAATGTATGCGCCCCTAGGCAAAAGTTTTTAAGCCCCCCCCCCCCCCGATATAAATGTTTCTAGAAAATTTCGAGCTTAGATTCGATATTCCTAAATTTTTGAAATTTAACTTGAAATTCTAGTCTTACAAATACATATTCATTTATCTTAAAATCAGATCTTGCGGAGGCACCAATGTTTTCTAAAATTATTTTCTTATTTAGTGATAATTTTATACTCCTGAGTCGATTTTACTTTAGTTAGATTATTGGTATATCTGCTATTCATAACTAATAAAAAATATAAAAAGAACATTGTAGGTATTCGATAATAATTTATTATTATGACAAAATACATATTGCAAAAATTTAATTCTTTTTCGGGATTGCGTGTTTCCAAATACTCTGTGATAACTAGAGCCCCTGAAATCAAGGCAATAGGAAACCTGATATCTGGTATGCGGCATACAATGATGCATAAAGATAATATCTTATGTTTATGCATCATTGAATGCCGCATACCAGATATCGGGTTTCTTATTGCCTTGATTTCCGGGCTCTAGTGATAACATTTTCAAAATCAGCAGTGTTGGTTAACTCACTATTTATAGACGCAGTTAAATTCGTTAAGTCCTTTTTTAACAATTGAATTTCTTAAGTATGTTTTCGTTCTCTTTAAAGTTGAAAATGACCTTATTACAATTTCTAAATTGGGAAACATTAAAATCAATTTTTTCCCTTGAATAAAATTTGAAATTTCCTTCTAATTATTCAATATTTCCAATAAAGTATTTGAATTAAATGCACTGTTTAGAAAATTCCAAGTTCAACTCTTCACATGTTTGGAGATTTTGTGAATGATTGCGTAATTCGCCATCATCAAGGTTTTCCAAATTATTTAAAAATCCAAAATTATTTTCCAGTTTGCTATAGTCAGTTATCCATTTTTTCAATTCTTCTTATAATCTGTCTATAAATGCAAATAAGTGCTAATTCACATTTCAGTTTTCCCACCAAACCCGACTTCACCATGCTTACTTTTGCCAAACTGTCTTCGTTTTTATATTAATAAATATTTGACAATTCTTTTACATGTTCTTCGTGAACGTCATACGAGTAGGAATACTGATCTCATAGAAAACGAAAGTATCTAATAGTGAACTGTAGAATTTGGTTGAAACAGCAATTAATTGATAAACCTGTTTCTATTTTTTGAAGAGATTTATTGGCTGACTTTGTCACATTTATTCAAAATGACAGACCAAAATTCAGTTAAAATTCAATAATCAATGGATTTCAATAATCCAAAATTTTTTAGTAACCTGTTTGCTTAAACCTTTAAGTGGTTTTTCAGTTTCATTATGAGGTGAAATAATTTGAGCGCCCCTTTCCTACTCGGCGCCCCTAGGCAGTTGCCTAGTTTGCCTATTGGTTAATCCGGCCCTGTATCCGATAGATATCTCAAGATGAAGAAATCGAACATAAGTCTGACAGTTTAAGTAATAGATGGTTACCTGATTTATAATAATTGTAAATCTCTCTCTTATAATCACGAATGAATGAAATTGACGGTTTTAACTGCCTATTTCGTCACTGCGTTGCACTAAACCAAAAACTGGTACAGCTTACTATATATTATAATAGAGTGAAAATGTTCATTGAATCAATGAAAAATTCATAGCAGTGATGAATTTGTTCATTGTATTATTTAACCAGCACTGTGGTGTAAGGCTTAAATTGACATGCTACGAAGCGGGAGACCGCGGTTCAATGCTTAGTTGCGCTGACTACACTGTTGTGATCTAAAAGCCATCTAGCAAGGTTAGCACCGTACTAGAATATATGCAAATTTCCAAACTTTGGTACATCCCATGGTAATAACGGGACGTAAACCCAGGAAGAAGTATTATTTATGAAAGTATATTATTTTATTAGTAGCTAACGTTTGAACTTTGTGTAACGAGATTGTAGTATTGACGGACCAACGACAGACGAGTCAATATAATTACAGTGGCTCTCAAAAATCCATTTATTTCTTAATATCAATGATTTTACGTAGGCGCTAAAGTACTTTGCTGCCGCTGGTTTTCTTTAAAAACAATTGCGTTAAAGAAAACTGACAGTTTAACGTTGACTTTCTTGAAAATTATAGCTTTTATGAAAAGCCGGCTTTGTGGTTCAGGTAGCTGTAGCAACTGTAATCTTTCATTTAAAATGAAAAGATTTTATTTATAATATAAAAGATTGCGTGAATTGTCAAATATTTGATTTTTTGTTATTTTCTGGTTAAATCCAATTTGAAGTTCTTTTAAAGTTTAATAGAGCTCTTAATTTTTAACTGTTGGCGATTGATCGACGGCAGTTTTCGGCTGCCTAGAATCTGAAACGTGGATTTTTATCAGAATAAAAGATTTAAAATGGTTAAGATTATTATAAGTGAATTTACTTATAAGCTTAAAAGACTTACTTTCTTCTCGACGTTTAATCTATAGTAGTAGGGGTTGTTGCGACTGATTAAGTTAAAATCATCCCTAATTCCTTTTGTTTTATATTTGATTTGATTTTAAATTAAAACACTTTTCCAATTTGATCGCGTGGAAATTAATAGAAAACACAATTACGCGTGTGAAAAACCAATTAATTGTTAAAATTTTTTAATTGAAATCAAACTCTTTAGTCTGATTATTAAATGATTTGAATTGATTTTTTTTTTTTTATTAAAAGTGTGACCAACTTTGCACGACAGATTGAATGTTTGCCTAGTATTTGCTGATGGCGTTTACACTTTCACCAAACTTGTTATAATTTATAATTTATTTTATTGCTCTTTCGTAATGGTTTCAATAAATATTTAACTTTTTGATCCGAGGAAATTCTTTTATGAAAAAACTTGGCGAAAACTTGCTTTTATTACTTTAAAACATTTTGTGTTTATTTATTATTTTTTTTCTGTACTCTGGTGTTAGCAAAACAAACTAATTACTAATTTTACGACCATTTTATTTTCCACATTAAAATCCAATTTGATTTAATAGTCGGACTTTGTTTAAAATTTTCGTAAATACTATCGCATTGATTTTACTTTTACCCTATTTTCACTTTTGCGTCATTCAAAATCTCATTTTGCTACCTACGTAATGAAATCTTAAAATAAGTTGGATCTAAAACGGATTTAGTTTTTCTTGAATGAAAATTAATTGTAGTATTTGGAAAATTTTCGGTTAATTTTGTAAGTGAGAGATTTGGGAACGATAGCTATGGCTGGTTAAATTTTATGCGGTAAGGTCATGGAACAATGATTTATATACACCAGGCTCTAATAATAGAAGCTAAATATTGTAAATGCAGTCACTAATACAATAAACACAGTAGACACGTCGCTTTATTGAAATGAACATCCGCGTTGAAAATTTTGACATCTTATTCTGATGCACATTTCGGTCTTGGGCTTTTTTCGGTGTTGTGGAAAATTTATATTAAGTGGTGTCGACACGAAAGTACGATTTTATTATATCAATAAAGGAATTAATTATGTAACACGTAGGAGGTACCTACATGAAAGAATACAATTTTCTCGGCTATTCAACCAGCGTTTGACGATCAAATTTTCTGATACTAAAAATATGCGACTCGATTTTATTATTGAAAGCATTTTTTGGCAAACGGAACTAACCATCAAATTGCCAATAAATACATAAAGTGAAGTTTTAATTAATTCTTAAAAAATATAATAAAATATTTATGTGTGTTTCACTGCTGATAAGAAATCTGCGTAACCGCAATAACCCAGATCAATATATACACAACTCGAACACGTCGTATCATATTTATACCTACTTACTACACACCAGGAAGTGGTAGTCCAAATTTTTGTTTTAATGAAAACTCCATTCCGCTTATTCTTTTAATCCGCTTTTGTTTCGTTTCCCTTTTACTTAACCACCGCAAAACAACTGCGATCCTATGGTAATTTTGCTGGAATCTATGACGGCTATTGGAAAACGACGCCAAGTAGTGCGACGCAGAAGTTTTTGCAATTATACTGCCTATTTAAAATACAGGTAAATAAAATTTTATTATGTAGCACGTAACTTTTACGGTTATCGTTAAGACTTTCGCTTTTCAATTGGGTCGAAGCACCCATCCTAATTTGACTTTTAGAATGCCCACTACATTCATATATTTTCGACTAACAAAATTTGTCTTTTGGCTTAAAGAGTTTCTCTATTAGCAAATTCGGTTTGGATTCCAGGTGCGAGCAGGCATTCATCCAACTTTTATATTGCAACTCTGCCTCTTGCCATGTGTGCGCTTCAACATTTCCGGGATCCGGGATCACTGTAGTTACAGAATTTCTAATTTTATCTCGTTGTGCTTTTATTGTGACGTCGGGTGTAAAAATCAGAAAAGGTGATGCCCCCATACTGGATGTAATAATTATGACGTCAGACCGCCGAAGTGATGGAATTGAAGGGAAAGAATTTAAAACGACTATTCCCACTTCTCGGGTAATATTTAAGGGGAAAATTTACAAGCCAAGTTAAAGGTTATATGTATGCTCAGCTACCCTTAACTTTATGAAACCCGACCTCTCAAATTAACGTTATAATCCCAGCTATTACACCCTATTACTGTCAATTCTGTATAATATTTTCGTCTAAAATACCGACGTCGTTCTAAAAAACTTTTCCAAATTTTCTCTAACATTAATCGGTTCAGTTGATTGCCAAATAAAAAATAAATGTCTCGATTTGGCAAACCACCGAGGTGTAATGAGCCTAATAAAAATCTGGCAGCAAAATTAATTTGAATCGCAAATTTAATATCTCTGTTTGGTGTTAATTTTACTTTTAAATTCGAACGTAGCCGAAATAGAGAAAATATTTATATGGAATATTCTAAAAACACAGAGCCGGATAGAAATCAATGAAAGAATCCTAAACAACCGCAAATCTGCACAGACAGTCCCGAAGGGCTTCAAACGCTTAATGCATAACATAACACGAAGAGACAATAAAATTGACTTAAGAATGTTTTACTTGTAAAACTTCGATTGTATGCCAAAACGTCTAGCCTGGAACTTACTGGTTATGTGAGCATTAAAGATTTATTCTAGTAGAATGCAGCCGTTCAGCTAGCGGGGCTAATTTCAAACGTGTAAATTTACATTCGTAGCTCTTTTCTGGCTAAAATAAACACAAAAATCAAGAGAAAATTTAATTATATTAATATTGAGTTTAGAACGAAAACTGGAAATTTACACTCATAGCCCTAGCGTGTATGCTTTACATTTGCAAAAACAAACAAACAAATGGTAAATTTTCTGATATTTTACAGGTAAATCTAATTTCAGCCAATATCCAATCAACGAACCAAAACATTATTATTCATATAAATAATAATAAAAGAGGAGCTTCCTGTGCGACCGAAGTCGACCTAAGAAAAATACATGTATTCAGTTCTTTTGCAACCAAATGAGGTTTGCCTCATAAGCATAGGTCAAAAAATACAAAATTAAAAAGAATTAGTCTAAGGTTAGGTTAGGTTAAGTTGTTATTTTTAATATATCTATTATTTTTGTTAATTTAATATAACTTTATAAATAAAACTGAAAATAAGCAGAATAAAACTACTGATTCAGTAACTGATTCAGTTTTCTCAAGTTAAACTTGAGTCCTAGACAAAGCTTAATATTGTTACAAATGCTTTGAATAGAATAATAAACAAGAAGCCTGTTGGCCGCCATGATTTTTTAGTGGAATTCGGTTGCCCAAGTTGCCAACATCTATTTTTTAGGCTAGAACTTAAAATAAAGTTAGGTTAAATATTTAATTTTAATATTTTACATTCGCAAAAAAATTTAATTTGAAGTAAATAATATAAAAAAAAACTGTTGGCAGAGGCTGATTCGTCTTTTTTGGGATCTAAAGTTAAACATATCTTTTGCCCCTAGACAAGATTTTATATTGTTAGAAATAATTTCAATAAAACAATAAACAAGAAGCCTTGTGGTTACCATGACTTTTTAGTTGAATTTGGTTGCCTAGTTAGTAACCTAGTTAGGCTAAGCTACATTTTAATTTTTAATGAATGATATTCATTGCTTATATGTAACCAGCAGTATGGCGTAAAGCTTATACCGGCCGATTGGGAAGCGGGCAACCGCGGTTCAAATCCTGGTAGCGTCGAATAGACTGCTGTGATCTAAAGCCTAAAATACATCTGTGGGCTATGGGGAAGGCAACGGAAAAGCACCCCATTAATTAAATTCCTAAGTACGTCATCTTGGCTTCAGCCAAGTTTCGACCACAACACCTCTGTAAAGAGGGAAAACAAAGAAGAAGATATGTATTTACATAAAAAAATTAATTTGAAGTAGCTATTACATAAATAAAACTCTTAACAGTGGCGGATTCAGCTATTTTAGAGTTTAACATTAAACAGAATTAAACAGCAGATAAGGTTTGATATTGATACGAATGATTTCAATAGAATATTAAATAAAGGACTTGTTGGTCACCACGACATTTTCATGAAATGAAAACAGTTGCTTGCATACTTTTCCATATTTTAATGGTTAAATCGGTTTTCTACATCTTTGCGGGAGACATAATTAACTCAAGATTAATATTATGTTACTGCAAATTAGAGGTAAACTAGTACAGTACAATTAGGTGTGAACCCCGAAATCCAAAAAATAGGAGATTGGATTGTCACAAAATGTTTATTATCAGTTGCTGTATATGTACTAAAAAGTCTCTCGCTTAAGATCGACGGGTTCGGGTGGAGCGAGGGGGGTAAGGAATCAAAACCATACATTTCCACAGTTCTTGTCAAATATCTCGAAAATGACGTTAGATAGAGCAAATCCCAATCTGTACAAAATTAAAGGCCGTTAAATTTTCTAGAAAAATGTTATTAAACATGTTTTTGGTAAACTCCACAGATTAGAAGATATGGAGGAGGAAAGTTTTAATGAATTTTTGTCTTTCTTGAATACTTTTTCCAGGATTAATATTTTTATATGAAAAAAACCTTTGTTAGTTACAAACTGGCATTTGTAAAAAGCAACCATTAATAAAAATTACCATTAAATATCGTAAGAAATGAAAGATTATTATAATAACTAATACTAAATATTAATGATTAAATTAAATTAATTAAGGTTGACTTAAATTAGACAGAAAACAAAGAAAAAATGTGATGTGCATTATAATTACAAAATTATAAAATTAATTAAAAATTACAGTAAAAATAAAAAGTAAGCAAGAAAATTATCAAAACTGTCCCCCCTCCATATCTCCTAATCTATAGAGTTTACCAAAAAAAGTTATAGAACCATTTTTGTAGAAAATTTCACGGCCTTTAATTTTGTATAGTATAGTATTTTCTGTATCTTCCGTCATTTTCGAGATATTTGACAAAAACTGTGGAAACGTATGGTTTTGACTCCTTTCCCCCCTCGCCCCACCCAAACCCGTCGCTCTAGAACGGGAGACTTTTTAGTACTTATAGAGGAACGAGTAATAAACATTTTGTGGCAATTAAACCGTTTATTTTTTGGATTTCCCGGTTTGGGTGCTTTTTAGTCTAATCGTACTGTACTAAACTGGATGTCTGTTTTTGCACTATTTAGATCAGCGATGAAGGCCTTCCACCTTCTTTTGTTTTATCGGTTCACCTGTAGAACTATCGTGTATGCTGTACCTATACTCTTTGTTACGATATTTTGGCTTAATAGGGATTTTTAATTAGTTTTGTATTCGGTTGCAATGTTTTTCTTCTTCTTTCTTCTTCTTGATAACGTTTGCGCATTTCTTTTCGTTTAGTTTTTAAATTTTTTACAATCTATGTATTAACTTAGTTGTTAGAACTTCTAAAATTGGTTGAGCTGGAGTTCGGTTGAATTTCTTAAATTTGAAGTTACTATTATAAAACTGACGAAACGGAGGTGGAGACCGGGAGGTCTGGGGGGTATGGAAAACCCTCAACCCACATTTTCTTTTTTATTCACGTGTTAAAGTTATCCAGATATATCTGGATATATCCTCTTGAGCGATGGTTCACGAGAAAAGATAAGAAATATAAACGAAAAATTAGAAAACTTATTCTGTGAAGGCAGGTCAACCACCTTAATTGCCGATCGAAGGCTGCCTGATTGCTATACAGATTAATATATGATACAATGTAAGCCACTGCGACATTTAAAGAGAAGTTGGGTACTTCGATTAGTTATTTATAATAATGGGGCTTCATCAAAGTTACATCAAAGCAATGACTTTTTTATTTTTACTATTACATGTTTTATTAATGCAGTGAATTTTGTTTATCGACGCAAAAAAGACGACTTTTATCAAATAAATTTTATATAAATTAAATATTTTATTCGTTATTGCTTCTGGGGGTTGCGCAAACCTACAAGCCATAGCACCAGCTGCCACTGATTTGAATTTGAAACTAGTTTATAAAAAAGCATTTGAGCATATAAAAAAATTTATGCATTAGTTTTTGGTTTATGCATTTCTTACTGCAAATTTAAAAACATGAATATATGCCATTTAACAATAAAATTGAGAATAGCTTTAATTTTGTTTCGTCAGTTGGTCATAATATGAAAGTGAACTTTAAATTCAATATAATAGCTATTTTGTATGTAATTCGTTCAGAACAATGACAATCTGTGCTAATTGCTTGGATGCAATGGATATTGAATAGTTGATAAAGAGCATATATATATTGCTATGGTTTACCTTGTAAATTGGGGTAATTCATTAATTTTTATTTAATTAAATTCTTAGAAAATCACCAAAATTATTTTCTTTCAATATTAGGATTTGAAATTAAAATTTTACAAATAAAATAATTAAAATTTCCAGCAAAAGCACAGCTTAGCAATTGAAATCTGTTGGTATATTGTATGAATGTAATATATACCCAGACATATGTATCATCAACTGAATACTATTTCAAAAGAATACATTAGAGTATTTTATGCTCTTTTAAAAAACTTTTTGTATAGCATTAAAGGATCTTGTAGTATATATAGAGTATTATAGGTTCAAAATGTACAAAATCTAAACGTTGATATTTCTTTATAATATTGTGAAAACATTTTAACTTATACACATATTATATTAAAAAAATTGAATTCGAATTTGTACTGAAAATTTTTCGGGTTGTATTTCTATATGTCATCGTTGAATGTGCACAAAGCACCAAGGCAGAGAGGCTTCAAGTTATCAAGATGCGATAAAAACCGTTTATTGAAAACCGATGAAGGCCGTTCAATAATCCCCGGATTCCTTAATTTTTAAAAAGCCTTACACAAAGTCTTCTTAAGTGGGCGGCAAAGAGAAAGTTACTTTTGATCGGATTTTGCAATTCTTATAACTCAAAAAGTTTTTAAGCTATAAAGATAAAATCATCATATATATAGCGGTACTGCGAAACATATTTTCATCTACTAATATCCTCTTTTGGACAGAAGCTCTCTGCATTCCTACTTATTATGTTTCTTTTGAAAGAAATCTCAAGTTAAAAATGCAAATTTTTGTTTAAATTATTTGATTCGTAGGAGGATAAAAAATGAGCAAAATAATTTTTTGGTAATATGTACTTTTATTAGATTTGAAAATACTTTATTCTTGCACAATTTGGCCGCCGTATTGGCATTATGTTATAATATTGAATTTAATTTTAGTAATGCTAGAATTTATTACAAAGGTTGAGAAATTTTTCGTTTCAATTGACTGGGTTAAATTCTATAGAGCATTGCCAACCGTACACGTTTCTCGGCAAATCATGCAATTAATATTATCATTCAGTCAAAGCATTCATTTCATTACAATAAATATTTAAGCGTACCAACAGTTCGCGGTTTAACATCCATCAACATCTTTATCGTGTATTCTCCAGCCCCGAACCCCAAATATTTAAATTAAAAAAAATTGTATCAAAATTAAACGATATTTTGTTTCTCTCACCTAATAAGCTGTAAAATATTTTTTTGCGATTTTTCGGCAGCGATAAAAAATTATTTATGGAAACGAACCTCTCGCACGCAACTTGCTCGTAGTTAAATTCATGTTTTTAATTAGACAAGTAAAAATGAGATTTTTATGGAAGGCGTCGCAACGCTTATCAATTTTAAAATTTTTAATAACGCCGCGTCAAGTGCTACTTTATTTTGCAGGTCTCTTTATTCCACATTTAACGACGCAATAATTATTAAAAATGTAACAGTTTCAAGAGGTTGGTTGGGTGGCACCGTAACAAAATCTGTAATTACCAGCGACAAAACTTTTTAGATGATAACGTGATTTTTCATAAACGTTTACGTAATAAAAAAAATTAATTTTTCCACCCCGTTCGCAAGATATATCTATAGACGCTAACGAAAACGCTAGCGGAACCGTTGCGATGTACGTGAAGCGCGACAGCAACAAACAATCGACAATCTTTTGCAACGTTGGCACGAAAATTCGGATATTGTTTGAGCTAATTAATCTTTAACAGTTTAATAGTCGATGTAGCAGTTACGGTGTAATATATGCGGAACATTAATATGTTTACTTAATTCGGAAGGTATAATATGCTAATAAACTTATTTGTTCTGTCCCTGGGGACAAGCCCCCTCCCCCCGGGCGCATGGCGTCCCTAAATAAAAATTAATGCGCTTATAAAATACTTAATTTAGTAAGTTAATTTTACTGACGACAACGATGTTGCCAAAAAGTTCCAAAATACTTTTGGCATTTATTAACGTTCGACGATTTGATTATACAATTATTAGACTCGGGAAATTCAATTTATTTTTGAGTGAAATATTAAAATTTCAAACGTTTGTACAAAATAGTTCCCTAGATAAATTATAAATTTTATAAATGTTGTATAACCAACACTCAAGTTATTGACAATCCCACGAGATATTCTTATAACTACTGTTGGAGTATGGCGGTCGATTTTTTGTAAAATTGATTATATTAATATTCTGCCATTATCTATACAATAAATATAAAAGGATATTAAAAAAATATTAATATTGTTATCACGTTTTAACTGAAATCATCGATTTTTATTCGAGTTAAATTCCTCTCGTTAATTAAATACTTAAGCGCTTGGCCATTTGCTAAATTATGTAAACAAGCAGTCCCTAACAAATGTTAACGTTGATTGATGCACATTTATATTGCACGTACTTTAATCTAAATTACGTAGTTTGAAATCAGCGTTTCAACGTTTTTGCAGTTAGTTACATTCGTGACATGATAATTAAATGATTTAAAATGTCCCGTCATTTACAGGAAACAAGTGGCCGATGTGGAAGAGCGCTCGATTCGCAGCACGCCCGATTGGGGCGAATTTGCAATCAATGGAGATCATCTATGGGTATCGACATCCGCTTCGGGAGATTTCTGCTACGTCGGAGATCAAGATTGCACGGTAAATATTTCCATTTGTCCCGAAATTTTTTTACTAAATTTAAATTGTTGGTGTAACATGACACTAACACGGATCAAAAAAAATTGGAGAAAAAGAAAAGTTTGTCGATGACACAAGAGGGTTGAAGTGACGATAAGAAAACTCGCGCAATTGTAGGGTGCTCAAAACTTAACTTGTTAGAAGTCGAGACTTGTCAAATTAAATATGCGGTTGCGAGATTTATATTTTTTATGCACGAAGGAAACGGAAAACAAGGACGTGCTAGGAATATCGTTTCTCCAAGCGCAATGCTTTATTCAGCACTTATTTAAGGATATTGCATTTTTTGTTAAACGATGATGTGTTAAGGGTTGACTTCGGAAATTAGATTAACATGAAATCTCGAAACATCTGCGCCAAGTCAAGAAACAGATTTTGGGGCCGATTAGCACACGATTAATTGAACAAATTGCTGGAATGATTGACAAGTCAGTGCACGTGCTTACGATCAAAGCGCAAAGCTTCAAGAGGAATTGGGGAATAAAACGAAAACTCTGACATAATCGAACGCTATTTTATTATTTGAAATCTAAAATTTAGTGTTTTTTCAGAAACACGGGCCCCGCATGAAGTGTTCATCCTGTAATGTGATAGCTCATCAAAACTGTATTCCAATCTTGGCGGATCGCGTACGTTTTACTTGTAAGCCAACGTTTAGAGATGTGGGAGTTCGGCAATATAGGGAACAAACCGTTATTTATCATCACTGGGTTCACAGACGTTCGGAAAAGGGAAAATGTATGCAATGTGGAAAGGTAGGTGTATACAATAAATTATCGATTAAAACCTATAACACATTTATTCGTATTATACGAACTTTTTGCAGTCTTTCCAATCCAAGTTATCGTTTAGTTCAAAGGAAATCGTAGCTTTGAGTTGTTCGTGGTGTAAAGTGGCATATCACAATAAAGAGACTTGTTTCAATATTCAACGAATAGAAGAAGAATGTAAATTAGGTAACAATCACCCTTCACTCACCCAATCAAACCATAACTCAACTCTCTCTCTCTGTCTCTCTAGGTGTACATAGTAGTATAATAGTTCCTCCATCATGGATTGTTAAGCTGCCCAAAAGGGGCAACTTTAAGTCTAGTCTTCGTAAATCCAATAAGAAAAGGTCTTCCAGCAAAAAGAAAAGCAGAGATAAGGTAGTAAAACAACTCAGTCCTAACGAATTAAAAATATTTCAAATTTAGGACAAAGAGCACAGAGCATTCGTAATCAAACCAATACCAACGGCTACTTTAACTCCAGTTATAGTCTTTATAAATCCAAAATCTGGAGGTAACCAAGGTGCAAAGCTACTGCAAAAGTTTCAATGGCTACTAAATCCTAGACAAGTGTTCGATCTAACCAAGGGAGGTCCAAAAATGGGATTGGAAATGTTCAAAAAGGTTCCCAATTTGCGCATTCTCGCTTGTGGAGGTGACGGCACCGTCGGTTGGGTTCTCAGCGTAATCGATCAAATCGGAATCGTACCTCCACCAGCCGTTGGAGTTTTACCTCTAGGTACCGGAAACGATTTAGCAAGAGCTCTTGGATGGGGAAGCGTTAGTCTAAACTATTTTTATCCAAAAAGTAAATCATTATAACTGACTGTTTTAGGGCTACACGGACGAACCGATTTCAAAAATACTCTCAAATGTTAACAGCAGCGAAACAACTTTGCTAGATAGGTGGTCGTTGGAAGTGACAAAAAATCCAAACGCGGAACCGAATGAGCAGGGAAAAGAAAATCTTCCGTTAAACGTGGTGAACAATTATTTTTCACTCGGAGTCGATGCTCACATCGCATTGGAGTTTCACGAGGCTCGTGGTATGTTTCGCCATTTTTAATTTGAATTTTCTTCATTATATGTTCCTTTAGAGGCGCATCCTGAAAAGTTCAACTCTAGGTTACGCAATAAAATGTTTTACGGGCAAATGGGAGGTAAAGACTTATTGAAGAGGAAGTGGAAAGGTTTGGCAGAATTTGTAACTTTGGAATGCGACGGACGCGATTTAACCCCCAAGTTGAGAGAACTTAAAGTTCACGCTATAGTCTTTCTTAACATTCCTAGGTTTGTTTCCGTTTCATTTATGCAATGGAAAAAAATTAAAATGTAGTTTTTTACAGCTATGGGGGCGGAACGCGGCCCTGGAACAGAGCCATGAGCAACATAGATCCGAGTACCGAAGATGGTCTTATCGAAGTTGTTGGTCTAACGACATATCAGCTTGTGAGTAAGTTTAGGGATAGTGAGCACAATTTTTCTTCACTTATTCTAACGTTCTTGTCTCTTCGGCGCGCTACCCTTGTTTCGATTGTACTTTTGGGATGCAAAACTGTGGCGCACCCTTTATTTCAAATCTTGTTTTTGCATGAAAAGGTTGATCGCTTTATTCTGATTATTTTGTGTCCTTCTGGAATTACAGCACGCAATAGCCAGAACATCCTGTATTAAAATTAATTTATTTAGGAAAAATTTAAATTAACTCGGGAGTGGGAACACTTTTTAAATTGAATAATTCTTGCGAGATAAAATTCAAATTAATTCTTTTTGAGATTAAGCAGAATGTAATCGTTTTAATTTGTTAATTGCGTTTTTATATTCCAGGTTTTCCATTCTTTTATTGTACATCTGCGATATGTTCGAAATGCATATTGCGTTTAATATTTCTTAATGGGTTTCCATTATTCTGCACTTTTGCTTTGCTACCAATTTTTATGAAAGGTCACTTTTGTTGTATTTAAAGAAATGCTTCATTTTTTACGAAAATTTTTCGTTTTACTTCTCTGTTTGCTTCAAACTTTTTCGCTAAATAAGTGTTCATTGTTTTAGAGCTTCTATTTTTCAAACGTTAGCACTTACCGAATCCAGTTTCCATCATATTTCAAGCTTAACTCGAGAATGAAATGAGAAAAGCTTCCACTCTTTTAATTTTCTTTCTGTCGATTTTACAATAAATATATATCTAAGTTTTGTTTGTACTATTTAGTTGTCCTAAAATTTAGCTAATTTATTAACCGAATCATCGAACTGTTGATGTTGGTTCAAAAAATTTAATTTGCACTTATTGGATTTTCTCCGATTTGCATTAAAAAAAGTTTTGCGATTCTAATTGGCTGAAATATGAAATTTCTAAAAAAATATTGTCGAATCGGACAAAAGTTTTGCTGGATTTAACGCCTGCTTTTACAAGAGCTGTTCTGAATGAGTGAGGCTACTTGTAAATTAGGATCGTTAAATATTCAGGATTTAGCAGGTTTATTTTGAACCAAGTTATTACAGTCGGTTTATTTTGAATTTTCAAAATGTTAAGTTGATGCAAACTTTCCTGTTATTAAACAAAATACCTTTTGCTTGGTTAATAATTGGTTTGAATTTTAGCCATTACTTCAAGCTGGTGGCCACGGTACCTGCATAACTCAATGTCGATCTGCGTGCATAATAACTTCCAAAACTATTCCTATGCAAGTGGACGGCGAAGCGTGCAAACTAACTCCTTCCGTTATAAAATTAAATTTGCTCAATAAAGCCACGATGCTCTCGAAAAGAAAAAGTGGAAAATCTAATGTACCTCAAACTGCATTGGACAATCTTAAAATTAACATACACAGAATTGCGATGAACGATTACGAGCAACATCACTACGATAAGGATTTGTTAGTTCAAGCCGGTAGGAAAATCGAACTAAGCCGTTTAACGTAACTCAGTCTTGTATTAACATTTTAGCTATAAGCATTGGAACCATTGAAGTTAATCCGGCATCAGATTTGGAACAAATACGCTCTCAAATAAATAAATTTGTCGATGATGAAATTAAAGACGAATTAAAATTAGGAGATTGGTGCTTTCTGGATTGTAAGCTAACTTTTCCATTACTAGAATAATTCCAATAATACATTTTCTTTTCAGCGTGTACAGCAGAAAGATTTTTTCGAATCGACAGAGCTCAGGAACATCTTCATTATTTGTACGATATTGCATACGAAACTTTGTATATTTTGGATTGCGGTGGCGGAACTTTACCTCAAACTCCCGAAGACGAAACGGCATCTCCTTCACCGAGTTCAATTATCCAATCGCACTACATCGTGCCCGAAATGAAAGTGAGGTTAGTGTTTTTATTATTTTTTAAATTCTAAAATTAGTCCAGTAGATAACCTTCTCAATTGTGGATGAGAAGGTCCACGGCCGCGGCCATCAAAATTTTTATCTTCCATTGCTTCGGTAACTTATGACAGGTTTATTTATTTATCAACCAATCAAAGGTGTGTAAAAAAATGTCAAGATAACTTTACAAACTTGCAGTTTGTGCATTTCTAGAAAAATGCATTTTTTCACAATTCTCACTGGAGAAAAAAGTTTACTAACCTGAATTGCTGCTAAACCCACGAAGTGGACCCTACCTGTAATAATAAAAGAATTCTTTGTTATTGTTATCTTTTCAGATGAGAATGGTTTTCGTTAAATTATCTTAAACACTGTAGTTCTTCTGCCTTATTCCTCTTGACCATGATAGTTTCTCCATAGTTCATAACTAACCCGGACACTTGCACAGTTTTTTTAACGATTTCGAATGAAAATTTTTATAAGAAAACACTTCGCACAAATTTTTCACCCAAGTATTAAAACAATATGATTCGAGATTATTAATTAATAAGCTACCATCAAGCTTTTCCACAAATATTCGTACTCGACACATCACACTTCCGTTCGCGAAATACGAATTTTCCGTTCACGTACCAATATCGATCTTAAATGAAAATGAAAAAAAAAATTGTTAATTCGTATTGTGATTGTATATTTTGTAATCGAGGTTATAAATAATAATAAAATAGTTTATTGTTTATATAAAAAAAACTCTGCGGACGGATTCGAACTTGTACGGGTTAAACCCAATGGATTTCAAGTCCATCTCCTTAACCGCTCGGACATCGCAGGTCTTATTAATATATTTTTGCTTGAATTTTGTATCGTTTAATTTTAAAACACTGGAAGTTTTCGATTTTTAAATATATACACTGGTTTACCCATAAATAAAAGAAATAAAATTTTAAAAATATGTGATTGGTCGACATGAACTATTTTCTAAATGTTAATTGGTTGTGAAAAGAAATTATTGAAAAGTACAAGAACTTTCAAATGTTTAAGTTTTATTTATTTAGGTAACGCAAAGACCTTACTCATTAATCATTATGGAGGGGGATTGTAAAATATTGTGCAATATTGTGTAAATGGAAATAAACGTCATTTTGAATTCTTAATTGAAAAGCTCAATCTAATAAAATCTGCTTTATTTTATATTGAATTTTTCATAAAATCATCTAATTTGCTTTGTATTTTCTAAAAATTCTCCAAACATATTTAGTTGGTTAATATTCTGGAGAACCTAAAATTTTCATCTCGACGACAAAAGAAAAAGGAAAAACCTGAGCAATATTCGACCCTTTTATCTTTAAAACACAACACTTCCTTGTAGTATTTGCATGGAAAAATTTAAATCAAACTAAAACACCAAACAAAACTCGTGAGAAAGAAATTGTCTTTTGGATGCTTCATTCATAAATTTTCTTTTGTGTTCAGGCAAAAATTCAAAGACTTACGTTTTTATTCTTGAAAACTCTGGAATTTTCCTGATGAGCTCAAACAATGGAGCTTAGTCGAATGTCCAACAACATTAAAACTGCGTATTGTTTCACAACAACGTCCTACCATGTCATCAACCGACTGTAAAACAAAAATTTAATTTGCAGGTTTTGCACCAATAAGAAACTAAAGAATGTTTGTTTCGAATATTCTAGAATTAAACTGTCCATTGCATTGTGACGAATTTGAAATGTTATTCAATTGTTTCAAAAACTGACACTGCTACTTCAACAACAAATAATATAAACCAAAGTTTTAGAATCACCGAATTAAAAGTTCTAAAAGACCTAGCAACTTTAAAACAAATGTTTTCTCATTGGTATTTTCCATAATTTATCATTAAAACACAATAGTTTCATTATGTATTATATTCCAAAAAAAGCAAAGCTTCTTCGACTAGTCGAGATTAGTCAGAAATAGAACGAGTAGTAATATTTCTGACGTCAGAGGTGGCAAAACGGCAAGCTAAACAAAATTAAGTGTCTAAAAATGGCATTTGAAAACTAATCAAAATCACAAAACAAAAATTTACAAAAATTTGCAAACAAAATTGAAAATTTTCATTGTTGGAAAATTTTATCTGCACAAGAATGTTACTCAAATTTCCACTGTAATGGATAAATCACAAACACTTACCAAACAGGACTGCACAGTTAACATTTTTCAAAATTTTCTTTATATGATGTATTTCTAAGGCCTTAAACAAATGAATCCGAATCTAAACCGTTGGGTTTGGGGACCCAGCATTTGAGTATAAACGAAATACTCTTTAACCGCGTACCAACTGCCATTGCATCACAACTTAACAAGAAAAATTACCATTTGTCATAAAAACGCAATTTCAAAAAAACTTCGGGAGTATCAGTTACGGCTTAGAACATACCGAGTAACGCAAAACATAACTACAACTTGAAACCAGTGTTTCAATTAGTGCAGATAAAAAATTTACAAAATTTTTTACTTTCAATTTGTCGACTTGTTATAAATACGACTGCTTTATAACTTCAATAGGAGATTATCCAGACTCTCAATGCAGACTTGCAATGCCGCAATGGGAATATTATGTTACAAGTTGGCACAAGTGCAAATAACTTGATATTTTAATGCATTGTGGTTTAAATAAAAATATTTTGTTTTCGCTTTATTTTGAGTGTTGATTACATTTTATACCTCAGATACACCTATACAAGTAGAACGCAAACGCCTTCACAAGGGATGCGATTAAAGCCGCATCCGTCTGGTAAAACCTGCTTAAAGCGGAACATTTTTCGATTATGTAGGTTTCACTGTATACTTCTATTTGTCGAACTCTGAATAGGACTAGACAAAACGGAGATAAGAGCTCTTTTGGGTACCATATGGAGAACCCATCAGGATTTTGCTATTTTCCGATGGGCTTAGCACGCACTTGGGTGGGTCTGGTGTTGTTACGAAAAACGCGTTGCCTATAATCCGCAAAATGAACTACTACGATTTTATTTAATGCAAAATTCTTTTGTTACATTTTTTTAGAAGCAAACTGAAACAGGTTTTGCAATTATTAAATTTTGCTATTGATTTTATTGCAAAACAATAGAAGTATTGTTAAAATTCTATTATTATTTTTATTGCTCTTTAAATTTATCGACATAGGTAGGTACATATAACATATTTTGTTGATTCAGTTTGCTTGAATTGACAATATATTTTTGCTTGCTTTTTGTAACGGGAACCGTAGATCTATTCATATTCAGGCTTGCGTTATCCATAAAGTAAATGGAGTTTTGTGTAAGTTTTGCATAAGCTGCGGGTTTACGCAGTTAAAACAGTTGATATGCTAAAAAATCTTGGTCTGCTTTGCCGAAATAGCGAAATTTTTCTTTTCCAAATATAGAACTTTTAGATTACTTTTTTCGCAAAGTCGCTCAACTTGGAATATATAAGATACCTATACATTTTGATACTGGAAATCTCAACTTGTCCATGCTAAACTAAATTTTCTGTTTCAGCGACGAAGGAAGTTTAGATTCTCCGAGCGATCATCCCGTAATGCTACTGAAAGATTTTTCTTGTGCCAACGAAATAGCAACCATTACTCAAAACAAGCAGAGCGTACAGGAAAACGGTGATAAAATTGGAAGACTTACCGAATCAAACCTCAAGATGAGAAGGTATACTTTTGTCTTCTTAACATTGTTAGATAAAATAACTTTTCGAGCATGGCAAAACTTGAACGTGCAAAGTAACTCCTTCGTTAATTTTTACGCATCCCGAATTTTGACACGAATTAAATTTTGCATAACTTTCAGTTATTCATTTCTAGTTGTTTGCATAGAAGTGAAACCTAAAACGAAATTATTTTTCTAGTAAATTCTATTAGATTCTCTTACTTTCTTATTTTCCTATCAATATATCCTTAAGCTTGTTCGTTTTGTGCATGCAGCGTTGCCGACAAATTGTTTGGTTTAAATCAAGATTGTTTTACTCCTTTTAGGTAAGATTTGAATGTTTTAGTCGAACTCAATTGTGTAGTTTTCGGGGTTTAAGCAAATAAAATCTGCACTTTGTTACAGTAATTCGGAAGAGAGGCCGAACGAAAATCTGTTGAAAGCTGCACGCAACGGTGATTTACAAGCGGTATAGAGAATCCAAATAGAAAATTTTAATTAAATTAATGTTCAATATATTTTAGATCAAAGATTTATACAGTCAAGGTTTTTCTTTGCTAACTAAAGATTCTGCCGGACAAACTATGCTTCACTACGCTGCTCGCTACGGTCACAAAGACATCGTCAAATACCTTTTGACAACCGGTCCTTCAATTTTGTTGAATCTCAAGGATGGGAGTTTGTATGTTCCAAGAAATATTATTTTGTCTTTTTTTAATATTTTTATTATTAGGGGTCAAACACCGTTACACAAGGCTGCCGCTTACAAATGGCGAGGTATCTGCTGTATGCTGGTGGCAGCTGGAGCATCTCTGGATATTACGGACAGACGTGGTTTAACGCCGCGATTATTGGCGTTAGAATGCGACGACATAGATCTTGCAGCTTATCTCGAAAGTAAGTTCGATTTATTGCATTGAAAGTGGTTTATTACCTAATCAAGTCATATAAACGTCAATTTAACGTGTTTTTAACGTGTAATCAATCGCGCGACGTTTAAAACACGTTATTTCGACCGGCATGTGCTTGACTATTGATCGTATTGAAATGGCAATATGCTTTGTAGGTCAAGAGCGTTTTCTTCAAATGGTATCCAACGACTTAGGAACGTGCGTATGAAAATAGCAATAATTATCGTAATACTCACTCATTCACTTGTAATAAATGTTACTCCTTCTTTGTTTTGTTTCAAGATTGCCTTATTATAGGTAGGTAGGTATATGTGTGTATATTTCGATTTAACGAATAACTAAACAAATTGTGATATTTGCATACTGTATTTACTCCATATGCGTTTAAACTGGTGTTTGCGGCAAACGTTATCGATTTTATCTTACAAAACAATTTAAGAGATAATCGTTGTTTACATTCCATTGTGCTAAATTATTAAAAAGATTCGTTCCAGAACGGTAATACAAATTAAATTACTTTGCTTTTAAATTTTTTTTAGAAACAATGCACTTTGATTATTTTAATTTTGGTTTTTTTAAATATTAAAGAGCCCGAAATGTTATAATACTTTTTTCGACTGTTTTTTTAGTTTTTACACAATTTTTCAAAATTTAATTTTTCGATAACACACACAGGGTATTTTCCTATTACGTGGCCGCTTAAAAGTGTTTTAAATAAAATTTATCGAAATATATAAACTATTCAGACTGAAAATTTTTTGTTGTACTCTTTGTATATAAAAAAGTAAATAATGTAGATGTAGTACGCCTCGAAATAACACACTTTCCAAAATGAAAAGACAATCCGAAATATTCGTAGTTAAGAAACTGTTTTTTCTACTCGTATAATCACTTATATTAAAATTTTCGTAGAGTAGGATAATATTTGATGGGTAAACCCCTCTAAAACACACGCATTAGTTCACAAAAAATATTATAATTCTTTTTTCGATTTGTAAACTGCATAAAGGCATTTAGGATTTGAAATTTTATAAATAAATAATGATTAAATCGCTTTGTACATACGATAAAATGTAATATTATAAAAGAATTTTTATTTTTTAAAATATTTATCTATGTATGTATAATAAATAAGTGATCTAATGGAATTCCGTATCCGATAAATTAAATAGTCGACAATTCTAAATTAATATTTAAAAACCAATTAAATTATTCTATTAGAAGGAGTTTACTTTTTCTTTCCATCGGCAACGTAGAGTATTCAACAAGAAATATATTCAATATAAAAGAACCAACTAAAATTCCTAGCCTAACCTAGCCTAACCTAATCTAATATAACCTGACACCAAATAGAAAAGAATCGGATTTGATTGGCATGGCTGTTTAATGATGTATAAATCAGGCCCATCAGTTAAAAAAAAACTATTTACTTTAATTCTTTCTTTTTTTGAAATTGATAGAAGTGTGCCTTCTACGAAATATATATTCTTTGATAATATTGGGTATGTGATTCATAACTATATTCCATAGGGAAACAAAGCCATAGCAATAGAAAAGAAGGCACCTAATAAAATTTTAATTATTTAAGTATTTGGAAATAAATATCAAAAGGCTGTTCAGCAAGCAAACTTTGAATATTTATCACGGCAATTAAACGGCCCATTCATATTGGAAAGATGGAAGATAAAATAGAAAGCTGATCTAAAAAGTTTTCAGAAAAAGCATAGCAATTTAATCTTCTTCGTCTTTTGAATCCTAATTGGCTTATAATGAAGTTTTTTCCTCACTATGCCGTCTTTCCTGCTGTATTGGAAAGAATATTCCAAAATTAAACTGCATAGAAGCAACATACATAATATTATATATATTGCTATGAACCTAAGCACCAACAATTTTAACTTCCGATTTCTTTCTTTTCGACCAAAAATCAAAACATTTCGAAAGAACCAAATAAAGTAAAGTAAAGAAAACGTCCCAATTTATACATGATAAGGACCAAATCATATTAATTGTGATTAAATGAGGTAAATCCTTGACCAATATATTAACCAATTATACCAGTCGATTAAAAAGTCGACAATTTTTTTTATCGATAACGGAAT
The DNA here is from genome assembly GCA_958510845.1 of Cantharis nigra. Classification (NCBI taxonomy): domain Eukaryota; kingdom Metazoa; phylum Arthropoda; class Insecta; order Coleoptera; family Cantharidae; genus Cantharis; species Cantharis nigra. The sequence goes on along the minus strand of OY294030.1, from coordinate 40,938,195 downwards.
TTTCGTATCTAGTCCTACTATTGAATTGTTAATTATTACGGGAATGGAATGCGTTAAAATGTAATTTTGAAGTTTTTTACGCATTACAAAAAATCCAATAAACGATAATTAAACTTGTGGTAGATTTTATTAGAAGTTCGCTCGCTCGTTAAATCTTTCAACTTAGCTAATTACAATATGTGATTTTGAAATGTGAATTTTAGCTTTTAAAGTATTATTATTGTATTATACTGCAAATCTATTATTCTAGTACCCGTAAATACTTTACTGTATAGGACGTTGCAAATGTTACTCTTCTAAGCCGCCGGGCGGCGTCAATAAAAACTAAGAATAAGCTGGTATATGGTGAAACTATTATAAATCAAAAAGAAGTATTTTAAATTTAACTTTTGGTAGTTTTAGTTGACACGACCCGGTATGCCTTTTGCAACGTTCTAAGCTGATGTGAACAATTCTGATTTGCAATTATCGTCGGGTTATGTTGTTCTTATGTATATTCGACCAGCAATAATTATTTAAGTAATTTTAAAATGAAAGACTGAATGTGTCAAAATATGGTTGTTTGAAATTGCGGTCACATTTGGGGGAGTAAGTTCGGTTTTGCTGTTTTTTTTTCTTGTAAATTTATAATTGCACAACAGAAGTGTTCGGGCCTTATATGTTATATACGAAAAGAGCTGGACCCAACGTAATTAAATGTAACTAATTGTCTTATGATATTGAATGACAAAATTGTATTATCCTAAATTTAACTTAGGTGAACGATTTAACACCAATTTGCGTATTATCGAAAAATAACTGTTTAAATTAATTATAGACTGCTAGTGTGTATATTAGCACCTCTTGAAATTATTCAATTAATTCCTTAATACCTTGTATAAGTAACTAAATTCACACACACATACATACATACACACACACTTAAATACATAAGGATATTGATATATTAAGAAGTTTTATAATATCTCGTTCCTTATATAGAGAAAAATTTAGAGTCTATTTATACACAATCATATCTTTAACCTGTCCAGTTAGTTAAACTAAGGGTCCAAAACGTGTGTCTAGATTAATTCGACACCTCCGTCATCTATATATGTACCTAATACTTAATCTTTAATATAAGTATATAATGATAATCATGTAAAAATTAAAAAGAAAAACTGCTCTCGAGATCGGCGAGTCTGATAAACAAAATGGTTAGAGTGCTTTAATGCTGACTTTATTGCACTCGCGATGATGCGATCTCGAATGCAGTTTTGCAGTCTTATGCTTCCTGAAACCAAGAGAAGCTGACATTTTTTCTTGTTATTAATATTAAAATTTGAAATCAAAGTATTGCACGTATTGCACTCATTTTTGTTTGTTGGTATTATTTTTGTGATTTTTCAAACAACGGTTACGAGGTGTGGTGACAATTTAATAAAAAAATATTATGCACTTAAGAATATAAATGTATTACTTGCACGACCGAATGTTTTTTTAAATATACTAAGAAAGGTTGGCACTCGATTGCATATTTTTATATCTATCTTCTAATTATCAGGATATTTTGCACCAAGTTGTATTTGACAGAAATAATGTATTTTCGACACAAATTGTAAACACACTTTTAAACAATTTGTTTATTATTAAATATGATCGATAGTTTATAGATTTTCTATACCGTCTACCTACTGTACTAAAGAATAAAGAATAAATCACATACTTAATTTTTTTTTTCTTTATTTCTTCCAACCTTTTATAGATGCCATTGGGATTCCCCGATTGTAAAGAGAACTCTCTACCGAAGAATTTTCCTTAATCAGTTCAGTAAAGACCGAATGGTTGTCGACGGAAATCTAAAAACACAGATGGGGGAAAGTCAACAAAACGGCTAGTAGATAATTGAACGAAAAATTATACACTGATGGTCAAGGGTTTCTCTAATCCTATATAACTTTTCCATCGCTGCCGTTAGCAGGTAGACTGATCAAACTTTTAATACTTTAATTGTAGAGTCCATAAGTAGTTCTTAACATAGATAAAATATAATTATACAGGTGTCCGCGCAGAAAAATGACTGAAAAAAATGTATTCATTAATAATAAAAAAGATATATCCACGCGAATATATGCATCGATGGCATCGGTTATGTAATTAGGTTAGTGTTACTTATAATTTTTCTTTAGCGAAATCGCCCGTGAAGCTCAATTTGGAAGCTTACTGCGCTTTTGGTACCAATACTAACTCTCTAGACCAATCATTACTCATAAAAGAACAGATGTTGGTACCAAAAGCGGCGTAAGCTTCCAAATCGAACACGGCCAAAGAGATATCTGCGCGAAGATATGCGTCGGTTATGCAGGTTAGTGTTAGTTTCTGAATTTTCTTTAGCGAAATTGTCCGTAAATAAGAGATATCCGCGCGAAGATATGGATCGGTTATGTAGGTTAGGTAATCGCCTCGTTGTACTCCTACTAATACTTCAAAAGCTACTATGACCCAAATCGGTGGAATAGTACGCTGCTCTACGTTGACCATTTCAGGGTTGGGGATTAAATATCAACCATCAGTGGAAAAGTATGCCGTCCAGAAGAACACCTAATATACACAGAATTGGGTTGCAATGAAGACAACCCAAATAAGATTAAATGACTTCTGTCATCTTCTGAAGATGACTTTATAACAATTAAATATTTGGGTTAAATCAGTAGCAGATTCAGAGCGGGTGATAACTGCGATCCCCTCGCCTTAGAGCTCAAAAGACATAAATGTATTTGTGATACTACTTACTTTTAATTTTCATATTTAATAAATTTTTATTTTGTTATTATTATTTATTACCCCCCTATGGTAATTATCTGGATCCACTACTGGATTAAATATACGAAAAGATTTTCAGAGAGAATAGAGACAGAGGAGAGGTGTAAATATCATAATTGCCAAGGAGTAAATATCCCGAAAATACTTGATATTGTTCAGAACTCAGAATTCTAACAATTTTCATAGAACTTCAGGGATTTCCAAAAATATTTCAAAAATTTTCAAACAAGTTCCAATCTAAAGAATTTCACTGATTTTGAAGAATTTCAAGAAATTCCATGGATTTCTAAAGATTTTCAAGGAATTCCAGAGATTTTCAAGAAATTCTAAGGCATTCCAAGAATTTTACAAAAATTACAAGAAATTTTAGGGAGTTTTTGAAGAATTTCAGAGTTTCAGGGATTTTCAAAAAATTACAATAATTTCCTAAATATTTCACAGATTCTTAAAGAATCCCAGGATTTCTAAGAAATTCTAATGATTTCCAAACAAATTCCAATCTAAAGAATTTCAATGATTCTTAAAGAAAACCAAGAATTTCTAAGAAATTTCATTGATATCCAAATAAGTTCCAATTTAAAGAATATCAATGATTTCCAAGAATTTTTTAGAAATCTTAAGCATTTAAGATTTCCAGAAATTATCAAGAAATTCCAAATAATTTCAAGAATTTCTAAACAAGTTTCTATTTAAACAGTTTTAATGATTTCTAGAGATTCGCAGAAATTCAAAAAATTCTCAAAGAACTTCCAGGATTTCCAAGAAATTTTAATGATTTCCATACAAGTTTGAATCTAAAGAATTTCAAATAATTTCAATGATTCTTAAAGAAAACTATAAGAATTTTCTTGATTTTAATTTCAATAATTTCTAAACACTCTTTCCGTCAAAGATTTCTAAAGAGTTTTAAAGAATTTTAAGAATTTTTTATGAATTTCAAAGAATTGCAAGGATTTCCAAAGAATTCCAATGATTTCTTAGAAATTCTAAAGATTCTCAAAGAATTTCCAGGATTTCTAAGAAATTATAATGATTTCCGAACAAGTTCGAATCTAAAGAATTTCATTGATTCTTAAACAATACCAAGAATTTCCAAGAAATTCCATTGACATCCAAATAAGTTCTAATTTAAAGAATTTCAACAATTTGCATGAATTTTCAAAGCATTTTAAAGAATTGTGAGGATTACCAAATAATTGCAGGGATTACCAAAGAAATCCTAAGATTTCCAAAAAATTATCAAGAAATTCCAAAGAATTTCAAATATTTCTAAACAACTTCCTATATAAAGAGTTGCAATGTTTCCAAAAATTCATAGAAATTCTAATGATTTCCAAACAAATTTTAAGGGTGCGATTTTTAAAACTGTTTCAAAACTTCAGTTACAGCTCAAAATTGGTTATAGATACAACTATGATTTTTTTTTTAACGGAAAGAGGAGAATTTTCCGAACACTATGATATATTTTTTAATCTGTTTTGGTAACGGATTAAAAATTTTGATTAATTTAATTTGCGATTTTATATAAAAAAAATACATAAATTACAATTTAAAATATATCATAGTGTAGTTAACATAGTAACCTTTAATATTCTGCATTGAAATCGTTTTAATATCAAGTATTATAAGTGCTGTAACTGAAGTTTTGTTTCGACTATAATTTGAATGATTTAAAAAAAACCGCCTTTTAAAACCAATCAAATTTTTGTTTCATTTTTTCCAACCAATGAAAGGCATCCAATTTTAAATCTAGATAATTGCGCCACCTGTTGAAAATTTTTTCGTCCAAATGAAAAATCGCAGCCTTAATCTAAAGAATTTCAATTTCTATAAGTTCCAAGGATTTAAAAAGAATTTCAAAAAATTCCAGGAATTTTCCAAGAATTTCAAAGAATTTTCTAAGAATTTCAAGGAATTTCCAAAGAATTCTAACGATTTCCAGGGATTCCCAAGAAATTCCATTGATTACCAAACAATTTCCTATCTAAAGAGTTTCAATGATTAACAAGAAATTCTAATGATTTGTAAACAAGTTCCAATCTAAAGAATTTCAATGATTTTCAAGGGATACCAAAGTTTGCAGGGAATTCCAATGATTTTCTAGGAATACTAAAGCTTTCCATGATAATTATAAACAAGTGTTAGTATACGTAAAACTTTTGAGATATTTACTTCTTGATAATTGAAGTCTGTGGGCCAAATTAAGACAAACAAGTGAAAATACAAATTAATTCAGGGAATATTTGAACTAGACGATGGAAAGCAGAAAAAAGACCTTTCATCTCAAAAATATTTTTACAGCCATAAAAATATAGATAAATATACAATGCAGATCAATAAATATTTGGTATTTTATTAAAATATTAATACTAGTACATCAACCTTTCGCATACATCAACTTGTAAACCCTCTGAAGCGGCATTTCAACACAAACCGTTAGCAAAATCGAAAGAACCAAAATTATAGTCGTTTCGGAGAAATCCAGCTGTAAAAAAATTTATTAAACTACTCGCAAGTAGCGATAAAAAATTTTCTTACCAAAACATGTGGTCTAAATTCGCCAAAACTCTTTTGCACTCCAATAAAATAGAAAATAACTGGAAACTGCACCAAATAAAAAGAATAAGCAATTTTGGAAAAAAATTTAAATCCGCGCCAAGATAGGAATTCTCCAAAAAATCCTAAAATAACATTAATAAATATTAAAATGCGGTCCTCTTGATTTCAGTCGTTTCCAATTCGATGCTCTTCCTTTCGATCGACTTCATTTCGATCGACTTCATTTCGGTCCAGTGACGGCACCAGGGGGCTAAAGTGAGCACGTGCCTACCCAAATTTAAAAAAATATACGTTCCATTGTTTAGGTGCCTATTTCAATAGTAATGAGTTTATTTATAAATTTTGTGTACCCCTGTCCATTCCAAATATATTGATCCCAATTTGTGCCCACCCATTTCAAAAATACTGGCGCCGTCACTGAGTTAAACTAAAATATAATATGTATTATAATAATATTTACCTGCACAATCATTGTTTGAAGAAAATACAACCCATGACATGCAGAAACCCCATAGAATTGGAGAAAAAGCTCCAAACAAAGCAGCGTCGATGTTGTTATAGGAATAATTCAGTCTGGCCATACGGTAAGGACCTATCATAGCTAAAAGACCTGAACTTAAAGCAATAACCCACATGGTACCAATTTGCAACTAAAATAAAATGTTTATGTCATGGACAACCCTTTTTTTTCAATATTTTACCTTATTTAAATTTAATTTGTATTTTTGCAAAGCAAAAGCTAAAAATATTCCCATGATGTAAATTGTGGCTCTATGCGATGGTAATATGTAGGAAAAATTTGCTGTATCAAACATTTGCTTCACACTAAAAAGTTTTATTTATGTATTAGTGATTAACGATTATAAATCCATGGATAGACCTGATTCCAAAATACACCATGTGACTTAAATTCCGTTGGTAAGTTACCAAAAAACGTAAAAGAGTAGATAAAATCGCTAGGGTTAATCCAACTATGGTTCCTATTTTCTGATTCAGCCACCACAAGTAAACGAGAAAAGGAGCAAATACAAACAATTGCATATCGATTCCAACTTGGTGGGTATGGGTTAAACACTAAAAAAAAATTTTAATTTTTGCCTATTTTGCTTATTGTGAGGAAGTTTAAAAAGTACCATATTTTCAAATCCGAAATGGTTGTGGATGTAAAGCAAGTTCCTCCACATATGTTGTTTACATAGTTCGGCATGGTGCTCTACCACGTTAGGCCAAAGTGGACCAGAGCCAATGTCGGGTAGAATGTAAGTACAGAACAAAATTACTGCCAATATGTTCGGAGTTATTCTGTAAATAAATTTAATATTGAAAGCTAAAAGTAAACTGTTATAGACCAGGATCGTCACAGGGGCCGGAGAAGAGGGGGGAATAGAATACCCTTTAGCCCAATATAATCATTGTAGTTAAATTATACCTTTCAGCCTTTCTCAAATTTACTAAGAATTGTGTTCAAAATCAAACTAACTTTATTCTTCACCGATTTTATTGACTTGAGAGCTATCCTCCAGACCTCCCGGTCTATAGTTTTTGAAATTCACTTTAAAAAAAACCTTTCACTTTAAATACAGGATAGGCTGTATAACGTGGTAATTACCTCCCCCCCCTCCGCCCATAACACAAAAAATTAACTAAATTTTCTTAAAATTTGAGAAATGTACTTTCAATTCTAAATAATACTGTACCATGATACTATAACTTTAAAGATATGCTCACGCGCACATTGTAGCCATGTTGATGACGTCAGTCCGTGACCCAAACTTCAAATTTTGGTTTATCATTTGGACGATGAATTATTTGAGTAGATGGCGTTACTATTTTATTTTGAATTTAATATTAATTCAAATTCATATTTGAAATTCTTATTCATTGTAGGGTTTTGAAGTAAAAGATTATTATTAATGCAATAAAAATATATATTTGTTATCAAATCATGTTAAAAATTACATCATGTCATTTAAAAAATTATCCTCTTCTATTAAAATTGAAAAATTTACTATTTACTATTAATAATAAATTATGCACTTACATATTCTGATTTTTTTGAATAATGATTAAATATCTAACTGATATTATGGTTTTATTAATTTTTAAAATTGTTTAAATTGAATATTTTCTGTTTTATATTATGTCATAAATTTATACTTAGAAGAAATTAATATATTATATTTTTTTAATTTAAATTCCAAAATAAAATATTCCATTTATAAAATGTCTAAATTAGTTTCTATTTACTGAATTATAAATATCTAATCATTACATTTTTACGATAAATTTGCACAAATTTGCAACAAACGTAGAATATAGGCAACACATTTGCGTGGGTCACTCGGTGACGTCATGCGCGGCGCGGCAAAAATGCGTTCACCAAGTGAGCATATCTTTAAAGTTATAGTATCATGATACTGTACTCCTAAATACTAATACTAAAATCATCAAAATTTAAAAAATTTTAATTTAAATTTATTAAAAAAATGTTAGGGGAGCCGTGGTATATTCTGCCTATCCACTGGCGACGCCGCTGCTGTGCCGCACACGGTTGGCTACACTGTAGCTAACCTTAAATTATTATTTTTAAGTTTTGGTGGTGTTTTTTACTTACGTTTACTTTTTTAAGCTGGTATTAATTTATCAGATATATTGATGTTGATGTGATGTACTAGAAAATAATATGCAGCTACCAGAAATCAAGACATGAAGATATCTACTTTGTAAAGAAAATTTGCATGAATATAAAACTTCCAGTTATTTTAGAGGTTAAGTTATGCTGCATAATCATTAATAATTTTTGTTGATTTATACATATTAAAAATGCCACCAACAATCCAGAATGCGACCACTAATAGTCAAACCACCGAAAAACGGGGGGCAAAGCCCACCGATAGAAAGTGAGTACACTTGTGATATGTCGTTGATGCTCAATTAATATTTTAATTTTAGATCGGAAATGATATGCCGTGTTAAATACTGCAACACACTACCCGACATTCCTCACGATTTGAAATTTATCATATATCCTTTTGATCCCGACAGATTTATTCAATACAAAACAACTTCACTTGAACGCAATTATCGCTATGAAGTCTTAACCGAACATGATTTGGGCGTAAGCATAGATTTAATTAATAAAGATGTCTATGCAACTGACCACAACGCAGTGTTAGATCCTGCCGATGAAAAGTTATTGGAAGAAGATTTATTAACTCCTCAGGATTCGAAACGGTCTCGTCATCATGCCAGATCAGTTTCGTGGTTGCGAAGGACAGAATACATTTCAACTGAACAAACTCGCTTTCAACCTCAAACCATGGACAAAGTGGAAGCTAAAGTTGGTTACAGCATCAAAAAGAACCTCAAAAATGAGACCTTATACATGGACAGGGATTCTCAAATTAAAGCAATCGAAAAGACGTTTGAAGACACAAAACTTGATATTGAAAAGCATTACAGCAAACCCAATGTTGTACCAGTGGAAATTTTACCTATTTATCCAGATTTTACTTTATGGAAGTACCCGTGTGCCCAGGTAATTTTCGATTCGGATCCTGCTCCAGTGGGAAAACAGGTTCCAGCACAAATCGAAGAAATGTCGCAGGCTATGATTCGGTAAGTGACAATTTCGTAATGAATTGACAAATTTTATAATTGTTGCTTTTTAGAGGTGTGATGGACGAAAGTGGAGAACAATTCGTAGCGTACTTCTTGCCGACAGACGAAACATTAACTAAACGTCGGGACGACTTCACAAACGAAGTTCCTTATCAAGACGACGAAGATTACGAATACAAAATGGCGCGCGAGTATAACTGGAACGTTAAAAGCAAAGCTAGTAAAGGCTACGAAGAAAATTACTTTTTTGTTGCACGAGGAGATGGTCTGTATTACAATGAGTTGGAAACTCGAGTCAGATTAAGTAAAAGGAGGCAGAAGGCAGGGCAAACGCCCAGTAATACTCGTTTGGTTGTTAAACATCGACCTATGAATAATACCGAATATAGGATGCAGTTGTACAGGGAAAAGCAACTGCAACCGGTTGGTGAAGATGATGATGAAGAAGAAAATGAAGAAGAGATGGAGTTGGACCAAAACCAAGATGAAGCCGGCGAGGAGAATGAAAATGATGAGGATAAGACGCGAGGAGCGGAAGATAGTCAGGTGGAATCGGAACACGAAAAACAAGATGAAAGTGAAAATGAAAGTAAGTTATTTTTGGTATTGCTCGGAGTTTTAAATTTATATTTTTGTGTTTTTTTCAGAGAGCGACAGCAGTGATGCTTCAAGGGCGTCATCAAGATCAAACAGCAAGGCACGAAGTACTTCACGGTCTAAATCGGTTTCGAGGTCGCGATCGCGATCACGTTCTGCTTCGGGATCCAATAAATCGAGATCCCAATCTAGATCGGTATCGCGTTCGCGTAGTAAATCGAGATCTACCAGTAGATCAAAATCAAGGAGTAAATCACCGTCTAAGTCACGATCACGATCTCGTTCTAAGTCGCGTTCAAAATCGCGCTCGAGATCGCGATCGAATTCTAAATCAAACTCGGACTCAAATAATTCAAAAAGTGGATCAGGTTCAGGTTCAGATAGCGATTAAATTTAATTTTTACTTACCGAAATATCCTATTAATTAATTTTTTTTTAAATTCCATTTTTCCATGAACTTTCAAATCGGACAGCAGAGAGCGTGCCGTCAGTAGTCCACTTAGCAAGATAAACGAATCTGTGTAAATAATTGCAGTTCGTGCAATCACTGTCCATGATAATCCAAAGTTCTTGTTTTAAAAAATGTTGTTAAAAAAAAATTAATATTAATATTAGGTAAATTACCTCCATTGTATGTGTCCTATTCACATATGGATTGTACATAATTGCTACCGATTTATGACACATCAGCAAGCTGACTGCGCTCAGAGTGCGAATACCATCTATACTTTGAATTTGTTTTACTATTTTGTTTTTATTAGGTATTTGATTTAAATTGATTTTGTCTACATCATCACTGGATGTTAATTTTCTTTGATTATTGTTTTTATCTGTATTATGATTGTCATCAATTATTAATTGTTTCCAGTTATTTTGTAATGAAAATGCTAATAGCAGTTGTATTTTTTTAGCTGGAAAAAATATTTATTTTTATTAATGATTTACATTAAGTCTTCAAAATAAATTTTTTTTATTTAATTGTTCCTTATTTACATCCCAAGTCTGATGGCAGTGGAATTGGAAATGTTCCAAAATAGATTCGTCAAGTGAGTTTTACTATTTTGAATTTGATTTTATTTGTGATAAAAAATAAAAATAGTTATTTATGTAATAAGTTATGTAATGCTGTTTTAGAAACGAATGGAGATACCTACTTGGATTTTTGGATATGAAGGGTGCTTCCATGTGAACTGCAACAGATGATACGATTACCATCATGGCAATGGCGAACAAGAGAAACCTAGAATTAATTTTGTTATCTTTATATTTAGTGGGTTTTTGATTTTACCTGGCACAATAATCACCAAAGGTCCAACTTCTCGAAAACTGAGGTTGGGTCCTGCACATGGAATTACTTATCCGTAATTCTACGCCCATGTTTGTCTCGATTGCTTTTTCCAAATCTTGTGAACTACATTCACGTGGAAAGCAAACACCCCAACTAATTTTTCTAAAATCCGGTACTCGGTGCCGAGGCTGTAAATTGCTAAATCAAAACAAATTTTGTTTAAAATTAGGCGGCCTTACATCACCAAAATTTCCCTTAAAAGGCAGATATGAATGAATCAAATTTTTGTACATTAAGTATGGCTTTTTTTTGATTGCTTTAAATTCAATTTCTGCTAAACAATACTGCGCTTGCGGAATGGACAAGCATTCATCGTAATCTCCAAATTGGTTCACATTGCCGCTTAATACTCCGGATGGTAGTTTGGCCGTCGCGTCGACCACTGAAATGTTGCCGTTGATTTTAATAGCAATATAATTTTAACTTACTTTTCAAAGCCCACAATTCGTGTCGTTGCAAAGCATCTAAATATCTTTCCATTTGGTTCCTACAATTTGGGCTCACCAGGTTTAGATTTAAAGTTGCGATGGATGGAACATTGAACAGATTATCCAATTCATCTAAAAGAAACGTATAAGCTCTAAATTTTTAGAAAGAAGCAACTTACTTTGATATATGATTTTTTGACTGACATTCTGTTTAACAGGAGAAGCGCGGGAAGCGAACACCCAAGAGCCCAACAGAAGGAACCAGATAATGTAAGACATTTTTACCAATTTAGTTTTAAAATTTTGAATGGAATAAATGTTTTGTATGCTCATTAGTAGCTTTTATTGTTTTTTGGACCTCAAAATTGTAATGATTTCGTATCAATTACAATGAAAGTGTCAAAGGTTTACAAATAATGTTGGTAAATTTTAATTGCCATTACAAATGAATTTCGGTAGACATTGTTTAAATCTGAATAATTTTTAATAATAATAGTATATTGTTTATCTAGCCTGGAAAGTGCTTTTGCCACAGGTGAAAGGAATAGCATTTTGTTCTATTTATGCTGCTTTTGGGTCAATAGGTAAATATGAAACATAGGGGAGGGGTATTGATTTTTATTATTTTGTATACAAAATTGAAAAGAAAGAAGAAAAATATAAACTGTTGATTTATTGAGAAAATTTAAAAAAAATGTACTGTTTGATATACATATTTAAATTCTTTTTAAATAATTTTGAACTTTTGAACTGTTTTGAACAGTAATTAAATTATATATACAAAAATTGAACTAAAATTTAGTTCGCAAACTTGAACTTTAACATTAAAGTTAGATACGAATTTTTAATAGTTATTATTTATGTACAGTTTGTAGATGATTAAAACAGCCGTTAGGGTAACTTTTAATCTGAAGATATTTATTTATTAATCAATTTTTGTGCAAATAAATTATAATTTAACTTGTGCGTTAGTTTTAATGAAAGTTAGTAAGTAGATATAACAATTTTTTAGTTGTTATTTGTTGGAAAAACAAAAAATGTGCACAACATCATTGATAAGTGTTGAACTTTCATAATTCATTATTTGTACATAGATTCTTTTAAAGATGCGGTATATTGTATTGATGATTGACCTATATTTCAAAACTAATAATATAAATAAAAAGTGTTAACTATCCAAACCAGGTTACATTCATTAGAGCAGTCCAGATAAAATATACCTGCACTGTGTACACGATAAGAACTTGAGTTGTGATCCGAAACAAACACATCAAAGAACCAATAAATTAAATTAATTGGGGGATCAACCCAAATTCGATGCAAAACATTAAAAATTACGAAATTAAAATTGAAATAATTTATTCTTTTTACCTGGATTTTTTAACTTGACTGTATCTGAAATGCCAAAAATTTTGAATTTTGTATAGTATAATTTATTGAAAAACTAAATTCTAAGCAATCAATTAATTGATTCACAGAGATGAAAAGTGTGAGTTTTCTAAAAAAAAAAAAGAAGTTCACGTTAATGAAACGAAACTATTTTACTCTGAGTAAACTTAAATCTATTATTTATTGTAATAATTTATATTTGTATTAAATTGATTAATATTTTACATTTCATTATTTTGGTCTGGCTTAAAATGATCCAAATGTATTCATAGAAATAAATATTATGCAAGAATTAATTAACTTTTAATTGACAATTAAGAGCTGCTTTACCAGCTTCAGTAATTTTTAACTTAAAAAAATATTTTTAGAATTTCATTGTTGTAAGCATAAATTGACCATAATTAAATTTTCTACTTGTTGTGCATTGAAGACCACGCACCTACTAAGTTACCCATTAAGATGGTGTTAAGTACAACAAACTGTAATAATTGATTTGTTTCAGTAATTAATAATGGCTATTGGAAAAGTTTACATTTTCTTTGTCGTTATATTTACGGTTTCACAATGCTATGCTGAAGAAGGTGAGTTTCTTTTTATTTCTAAATATATTTAATCGCTGGGACATTTCCATATTCTAGATACTCTAACCTACACACCCAAGAAGTTTTGTGTTCGCCTAACCACAAACACCACAGCGTTAATTCAATGGGTAGAACCCATGGCATTTCGATTGGAAGTCATTGTAATTTTTGAAGTAATTTTAATTATAAATAAACCATTTGGAATTTTTAGGGATATAATGTGTATTACACGCGAGATGCTAGGCTTCCTTTGGCCGAATGGAAATCTACTACCATCGGAATTTATCCCTCGTTAGTTATCAGGAAGATTGAGTTGGGCGAAATATACACATTTAGAGTACAAGTTAACACGTTGGGATTGGAAGGACCTGGACCTATGAGCGAACCATACCAATTCCAAATGCTTAATCGTATGTACATAACTCTCAGGAGACGTTTATGAATACATTCCAATTTCTTTCAGGAACAAGATCTTGTTACGATCAACCAAAAACAACCATAATAAAATCGCTCAATGTCATAAGGGCAGCAGCAACTTCTTTGAACAGTGTAGAAGTATGGTGGAACTTGTACTATGACATTTACCACGTAAATGGTTTCCAAATTTTCTACGGATTAATGTCAGATTTAGCAGAAGTCGAAAACAAAACCGTCGGTCTTGTACAATCGACCGAATTAACGGATCTGGAAGAAGGTGCAACCTATAGAATAGGAATTGCGGCTATAACAAATGCAGGCTTGGAGTATTATCCTCAAGAAACTGTCGTCACGGTGATACCGGAATATATTCCATCCAGTTTGGAGGTAGTAGACATTTACGAAAGTTCCTTTACGGTGAACTGGGTTCCGCCGATAAGATTTTATCCAGTTAAATATAAAATATCTTACGATGCGGTTAAAGATTTCGTCGATTCGGGCGGTATTAGGCAACATTTTCATTATGACGTGATAGAAAAAATTGTGGATGGAAACTTAAAGTCCTACACGTTTACAAAGTTAATTCCTTACACGACCTACAATATAAATATCAGCGCCATTCCGATCGACTATTCGTATCGTCCTGCTGCGAAAATATCAGCAGAAACAGAAATGGCTGCTCCGCTAGCCATGCTGAAGCCAAACATTTATGGAATAATTAACGATAATAGCGGTATTCAATTTCTTTTACCGAAAGCTTCGGAAGAATATGGTCCAATCGATTACTATTACGTTATCGTTATTCCTAAAGGAGAAACCGACTTACCATCAAATGCGTACGCGACAGACGAACTATTGGATAACAGGTTTGAAGAAAACGAAGAAGTAGGCGAACCTTACATAGCAGCAAAATTTATGTCGAAAATTCCGTATGCGTTTATTTTAGGCACCGGAGGTGCCAACGGTTTTACAAATTACAGGTTAAATAGTCAGAAGGAATATAGAATTTTTGTACGCGCAGTTGTGGTAACGCCGAGAGGGGAGATGCATACCGATAGTCCATATTCTGATTACGTGTCGTTAGATATGGCTAAGGATAAGTTAAAAAAGAAAAACTAAACTACATACTTTTTTATATAGATTTTAAATAAATTTTGTACAAATTAAATTGTTTTTATTGAAAACTTGCGGTTGGCTTGTGAACTATAATTTTTAACAGTTTCGTTATCCACCACCCAGCTCTCGGTTAGTGTTATGTTAAAACACAAAAGCTAGCTAATGTGAGGTTTCTTATTGGGTGACATTACTTTAAGTTTTTTTAGTAATAATTTTATAATCAGGTTACATAATCAAATAAATAACTCTTATCCGATTTAATCGGTGAACATTAAAATTAAGGACCTATTTATCCTTCCTGATTTGAATCAACAATTTTTCTTACAAATCAATTCTTGTCAATTTAATTTGACGTCAAAAAATAATTTGTCCAATAAATTGATCTTAGTGATTAATCCAAAAAGTTCACAAAATAATTTCTTTATAGAAGTGAATATAATACGGAATATACGGAAAATGATTGAACCGACGAGTTTTTATTCTGTTTTAGCTCCATTATTTTATATCTCAAAATTAACCGGCTTAACGCCGTTCCAAGTCGGTTCACGTTATAAAAAAACAAAATTTTCATTTTTTTGCAATTTTATTTTTTTGTTGATCGAACTAACATGCACGGTGATTATTCTTTCTGATGAATTTGATATCGACATATTGGCATTTACTCAAGTTCCAGGACTTATTAATACAGTTTTGAATCCTCTATGCGTCTGCTTATTTATTTTGTTTCAATGTTTTCACTGCAGTAAGGTAAGAAAGAGGCAAACTAATTGTGAGTATTTGATCAATCATAATATTTCAGATGCTCCAAGTAATATCCGCCATTGATTTGTTTGACCAAGAAATGAAAACATTTTTGAAAATCGATTTACTTAAGGAATATCGGAGAAATAAAATTTTAGTTTTGGTTTGTAACGTCGGTATTATTGTTTGGAACATTTTATCCTGCTCTTATACCATAATTATTGACACCACAAACGTTGGATTCTTTAAATCTTTCATTATATTTATACTTCCTTCCGGAATTATATCGTTTATGTGCCTGCAGTGCTGTTTAATGGTTATATTTTTGAAAAAAAGATTTTTGTGGATAAATCAAAAGTTTGTTCAAACAACTTCCAAAATTGAAAAACGAATACCCAAGGCCGAGAGACAGTTGGGAATATACGAAATCGATAATGATAATCATGATGTGTAAACGCAATTACGATAAGTTTTATGTGGAAATTTTGTACTTTTTTTTTAGGACATTCATTAATAAAATCGCTCTCGTTATAGAAACATGCAGAACAAAGCATTACTTACTGTGTCAAATTTCCAACGAGGTCAATTCAATCTATTCGATGCAAATTCTCTTAATCATATTCAAAGATTTTGTAATTATAATAACAGGATTATTTTTCAACGGTCGAATACTCATGTATTTTGGATATATTCCAACAGATTATGTGATATATTCGGTCATTCAGTTGGGTTTGCCAATTATACAACTTTTATCTTTAACAATAATTTGTTCTTCAATTTCGTTCGAGTCTTCTAGAACTGGCAGCTTGATTTATAATTTGATAACACATTTAAAAAATAGAGAAAGCAAATTAAAAACTCAGGTATCAAATCTCAATAAATTTGCACTCGTACTATTGCAGTCGTGTTTGCATTTTAATATATATTATGTTTTAGATTACATTTTTTGCACTCCAAATTTTACATCAACCAGTGAAGTTTACTGCTTTCAAATTGTTCACTGTTAACGAAAATTTGTTGCTAACCGTAAGTTTAAATTTTTAGTTGCTTGAAAAAAATTCTACCTTCAAATAGCCATAACACCGAAAATATTAATTTTTTAGTTTAATTGGTTCAGTTTCTTTGTAAAAATCGTGAAATTATCTACAAAATAGATATATTTGCGATTTACCTTACTAAATGCCAACAACATGGCGGCTCTATTACGTACACTTGATAGGGGTCTCTTAGGAGACCTTTCTGAACTTTGCCCTTCCACATGGGTTGCTTACGCATATTATTATTGTTTTTATTGAATTTTGTATTTTGGACGATTTACTACTTCATGCTTTTTGTCATTATTAATTTGTAAGTCAAACTGTAGATTGTCAACTCATATGAATAAAGGCATATTATTATTATTATTATTATTATTATATTCTTTTGACTTTGATTCTGAATAATTATTTTATTGTAAAACCGCGATGAAATGATAATTTACAAAATAGAACACCAAAAGAATGCAAGCGTTTGGTTTATAAGCAAAACTTTCTATACCAACTATATGTAGTACGTATTAGACTAACTTGATATTTTTCCGTGTGATGGCGTTTGATTAATGTAAATTGCCAATACATTTTATTGTCTAAAATTAACGAGTTTTGAGTTCTGGATTAAATTAAGTAAAAAAATGTCGAAACATTTTTGATTTCAGGTATTTATTTTTTTGTAATTTATTGTTGTAATTGCTTGTTTCTTATTTTCAATTGCAGATTGTAGGTGCAATTTCTACATATTTGGTGATTATAATCCAGTTTCAAATTGGTGACGTACCAATTAATTAAAAACTATTACACTAATTAAGCAAGAATGGAATATACATAACGGCAGATTCAAAATATTCGCTAAACTTTGTAGTAGTAATTCATAATTATTATAATTTATTATTAAATAGTCTGTTAAAAAAATTCTTATATTTGCCCAAAAGCAAATGTACTTGCCCAGCTTAATTATTTGCTTGTGAGTTTCCATGATTTTTGTAATCCGGAATTAAAAAGTTAGCTAAGCAGCGAACAGATAGCAGCTAGCTAGCTAAATATCTTATCTGGCGTTCACTATAGGAAAATGAAATTAAAATAAAATGCTTTAGTTTGACATAATAGCAAAAATTACAAAACTGTCGAATTCTTATTTATTTATTAAATATCCGTTGTTTATACAATACAACATGAAGTTTACAATAAATTAGTTTATAATTGAGTAAGTGATAATTGCACTTATAAACTAAAATAAAATGAAGAAAATTCAGAAGCAAATCTTGAGAATGTGAAGAAATGAGTAATCTATATTAAAGAATCCACAAGCTGTAAAAGCAACTTTATTGTTCAGCATCCGTAGTAGGACGCACAAAAGCTAAAATTGAAACAAATTAAAACATTTCTAACAAAAATTTTACTATTTACTTCCAATTCCGTTTTAAAATTGCTTTTACTCATTAAAATAATTTTTATCAGCAGATTTTCTGTTTCTTTCGCCTGTAAAATAATAGCTGTATATTGAAAAATCCGCTGGGGAAAGCGTACTTCGTTGGAGGTACTAGAACAAACTGTGGTTAGACCTACAATTGTCAGGAAAGAATTAAATAAAAAACTATAATTAAATAATAACTTTTGAAGTGGTACAACGGTTTGGTTTAATACGGTTGTTAACGTAGCAAACGTAACGTTTACTGTTGAGATGAACGCTGACAAAATTATGAAGAGCATTTCGAATGAATAAACTGTATTGAGTTTTCGACTAATTGTCCATAATCTTGAATGTATCACACCAATTTCATTTATGACTACCACATCATGTTCAACGATTCTAAAACATGTATATAGATAAAATAAAAAATACTGGTTGCCACTTAAAATATAAAATGTTATTTACCGGGAGAATTCGGAATTATTGCGATATTTTAATTTATCATTCAATGTAAGAAATAACTTTCGATTAAGCCAACTAAATCGGCGTTTTAGGACTTGAACAAAGATGCCGAATTGCATTGCGACAAAAAGTGGAATCCGAATGTACATAATCCAAAGATATAGAGTAATGAAGGTATAATCGAATGTATTGTAATAATATAGAGTAACAATAGCAGCCGAGCCTATTATGTAAAATATTGAAAATAGACAAATAGAGTAAAATAAATTTTTTCTTTCTTGTACTCCCGATGTTGATGCAAATATTTGCCATCAATTTGCAATATTTTGTTATTTACGTCACATATATCATCTATGATTCCTAAAATCTGAATATGACATTATACTTAAGTATATTATTTTCCTTCATTTTTTAATTAGATTACATTTTTGTGGTGGATCCAACTTAATAAGACCCTAACGTTACAATTGAAATTTGTTAAAACAAATAATGTGAAATACCAACAATGAAAGATACCGCATACACATTATCGAGGGCCAATATTCCTTTATAGGTAACTGCCAAATTTAGACCTACATGGAGAATGCTCCACAACATACTACTTATAGACAATTCATTTAAATATGAAATAGAGTAAATCCGTAAAATTTCGTTATGTACAGCATCGGCTTTAAAGCCAACATCAAATTGTTCAATTTCAACATTACTGCAGTTGGGAAATTACTAATAAGTTACTGTAAGGTAAGTTATCGATTTTTTTTAAATACAAGTATCCACTATATAAATTTTTGAAACCGTAAACTGCAATTAAAAAACACTTTAAAATGAATAGAAAATCTATTTACATATTTTTATGATTTAAAATGCATCATTAGCTTGTGCTGTATATTCAGAATTAAAATTCAATTAAGGTTTATTAGAAAATTCATTAGAAAATATTCTAGAAAAACCGAAATCAAAAATTAGGAAAAATGGTAAGAAAATAAAAATTTACTTTGACTACTAAAAGGAAAACCTCTGAGATACTGAACATAAGAGCAGAATGTTAGGTAGCGATATTGTAGGAGCGGCTAACGATAAAGTGGGGCGCGGCTTTGACTTAAGGGTAGTGCGGTCAACCTTGTTAAGACCAACTCTTACGTAGGGCAGTATTAGACGAACACTCAAACGAGGAAGAACTTTATGTTTGACGACGCAGATATATTGTTTTTGATGTACATAATTTCTTGTGTAATTTAATATTAATAATCGAGTAAATCAACAGCTTACTTTCAATTCACAATCTCAATCCTACAATGTTTTCGTAAAATTTGCTATAAGCAATATTATTGTGGATTTTTTATTGATTAATTATTTTTATTAATGTTGTGTATAAATGCTTTTGTATATTTTCCGATTCTTTCGAATTTTCTTATCAAAAATATAACGCAAAATACATTTTTTAAGTGGACGTATTTGGCTAACTCACCTTACCAAATATGTTTTGTATTGTATTTTGTATTGTCCATATCCTGTATTCTGACAATAAATAAACTTGAAATTGGAAAAACACAATTGAAAAGTCAACAGTATCCCAAAAAGTACTGAAAAACATTGATGAAATTGTCGTTTACAAATTATAAGTTTCTTTTATTTGTTATAATTTATTTATTTAACTCTTGCAGATGCTAACATAAATCATGAAATAATATTCACAACAATGTTAGAAAAAATCTATAGTTAAATACATAAATATCACTGTAGGTTATTAATATTTTCAAAATAAAACTTCATACTTAGTATATTATTTTATGTAATAGGTATGATAATATTATATTATAATATAATATTCTATATAATAAGGTAATATTATTATGTACCTAATAGAAAAATAATCGAAAAAAAATTGGTTCTATTTTTTCTCATTTAGACCAAATCAGAATAATTATTAGTATTCTGCACTCACGTAGTAGACCTATTCTTAGCCTGAAAATCCTGCTGATTCTTTTGTGGTAATTTTGGTTTAATTACTGCCGCTTTGGGTTCTCCGTACGCTGGTCTACGCCTTCAATGATCCTGAACCTGGACAGCAATAATTCTTTATATGATTTACCTTCATTTTTAGGCTTTGTGGAGCTGGCCGATTCTGTTAATCATTTAATTTCAACCAAGAGGTTGAATTGGTCTGATTGGTAGAGTACATAGATTAGAAAATTACCTTCTGGGTAACCCATATCACCGAGAGGGGGGGACTTCTCATTTTCTTACCCATGTCGCTCTGTTGTCTTTGCTAATAGTCTAGTTACTTCTTTAGTAAGTCCAAAGAAGTAGTACTTACTTATACAATTATATATTTTTTTCTTTTCTGTTATGTACTTGTGCTGTTGTCAGCCACTTGATCCTTGCTCGATTTTCTCAATCTTGATGCGTCCTCCAGCTCATTTAGTCTAGCTAAAATTTAATTAACCATTTTTTTGCTTTTTCTGAGGATTACTACTGATCTTTTCTAAAATGTGAAGTCTTAAGTAGTTCAGTAGCATTATATTGTTAGACTAGTTGGAAAGCCCGTCCGTAGACGGGCAGTTAAACGGTAGATCTCTTTTAAGCGGCATAATATTTAAACTTTTAATTTCGTTTCCCCTACTGGGGGATTCCCCGTTTTTCTACATTTTCGAATTAACGCAAAAAGTTTAAA
The DNA here is from genome assembly GCA_958510845.1 of Cantharis nigra. Classification (NCBI taxonomy): domain Eukaryota; kingdom Metazoa; phylum Arthropoda; class Insecta; order Coleoptera; family Cantharidae; genus Cantharis; species Cantharis nigra. Next base: position 40,917,015 of record OY294030.1, on the reverse strand, counting down.
AAGCAATTCAAAATTTTTTCATAATATAAAAATAAATAAGTTTCTCAAATTCAAATTTTCTTTAGCCGACCGTCTTAATTTCCCTCACTTTTGCTCAAAAACAAAAAATTTCCAATCTTTTTCTGACGAAATTTGTATAATTCTTCTATTTTGGAAGAGTGGGAACTTTATTTATCCCCAGCTCCGGTTTACAATTTTGATTTTATATTTTTATATTATATTTGCTTTCCTAGTTTTAATCTTTTCTAGCCGAAGGTTAAATTTACTTCATGCTTAAAAATTCAAATTTCCCGGTTAGTCTTAATCTTAGTTTGTGTAATATATTTTTCGGTTGGTAAAATTGTAAACTGGGGGTTTTGGGTGTGTGGAACATTTCATGGATTTCATTCTTTCAGAATACTTGGCGAAGATAGGAACTTATAATTTTTCAAATTTTGCCCGGAAATATCGGGAAATTTAAATTTTCAAGCAAAAGTGAGAAAAATCATAGTGTTTTTTTCCCAAAAAATGACACGCTGTAGCAGAAGCAGCAGCAGCGTGCGGGGATTTTATATATCAGGATTAAACCGCGTACCCCTGAAGACCGAGAGCTTGAGAGAGAGAGAGAGTGAAAGAGATACAGGGTAGATTGTCTACACCATAACACATCTCTGATTGGTTTATTTTAAAGTTACTAATCAAAAAATGTAACAAATGAAAGCGACGAAGCAATGCGGACTTGAGGCTGCACAACCGGAACTATCAAATTTAAAACACTTTTCATTTAAGTTATGCCCGCTTTTTCTTGATTATCACAAATCACCCAAATCTTCTTACCCTAATTATTTTCACAATAAAATAATTAAACATAAACAAACGGTAGGGTTCCCTAGGACAATTATCAATTATTTCAAGTGATTCCAAACACTGAAGAACAGTTAGAAACTCTTCGTCAATTGAAAATTACTCGTGACAACTACATTTTGAAGCAACCAGTTGATATCGTGATCGCTCCTCATGTTAAAGCAGATTTTCAAAAAATTGTGCTTCGGTTAAACTTAACTTTTGGGTTCAGAGTTGAAAATATTCAAGCAATAATAGACGAAGAATATGCTAGCGATAGAAGGTTCGTCAATTTTTGACTGGACAAAATATGAAACACTGGAAAAAGTAAAATTTTGACATCATTTTAAAACATGGATAAAACGAAATTTTTTTTCAGAATTACACCAGGTTGAGGTCATTAGAACAATACTACCCAGGCTAAGTGACATACGAAGGAAGAGACATTCTTGTAATTAAGATTACGTTCATTTGGAAATAAAGGAGTCTTTCTAGAGGGAGGCTTTCATGCACGTGAATGGTAAAGTTTTGGATTTACAAATTAATGTTACCGATATTGGAAAACAAGAAACAGAAACACACAGTATGGCCGATATTTCCTGCCAATTTTCACCCAATATTGCCGCAATATTGATTATCTATATTGCTGCAATGTTACAAAACAATATTGAACCAATATTGGGTGAAGATTGGCCAATATTTAATTGCTGTATTACTCCGGCTACCGTTACATTCATAGCAAACCAATTTATTGGTCAGCAGTGATTACTGTTCTTGTTGCAAAAAAATTTCATTTCAATATTAATTGGCGTAAATGTCGTCGGCATATTTACGGTCGGCGTATTTAGTGTCGGTGCAATTACATGGAACACCTATGGACAAATAAATACAATTTCTTTATACAATTAAAAGAAAATTTAAAAAACATTATGTATTAAGTAGGCACATAAATATTTTATTAACAACCATAAGTATCTAGAATACAATAATTGTACTTTAAATGTAGTACTTCAGTAATATTCCTAACGTTTTCTCAATGTTTTTGTTAGCAAAGTGTTAGAAAATGATTGAATATACAAATGTTTTTTCAATCTTAAAACTGCAGTTTTACTTAACTAAACTCATAGGAGTAACACATTTAAATCTTAAAAAACATTATTCTAATAAAATATCCAAAATTAGCGTAATATGGGGAATTGGCTTATTAATTTTTCAGATTTTTGTAAGTTATTGTTATCAGATTGCTGGTACCAGTTACGTCTCCATTATAACCGTCATAATGGATGATATACTTTATCTGATGGATTGTATGTGTTACTGTAGTGGAATAGTACTAAGCATGATCTTTTCTAAGAAGGTAGTGATACTGTTTTCAAAACTGAAATAAAATTTTCTTTTTTAGATTATAAAAATTATAAGCAAAATGGAAACTTTGGACAAAAATATTATGCAATTCAATCTGGTTGATATTGAGAAATCAAATAGAAATAGTAAAATATATATCACTGCCTTAAGTATTTTTGCTTTTATTTACGCAATAGCTTTAAGTTATCAGCTGAACATTTATTTTATAGAAGAATTTAATACTGAATTTATTCTGCAGATGATGATTCAAGCTTTTTCTTTCTTTACATTTTTAATTATTTTACAGTTTTGTTCTTTAGTGCATCTTGTAAAGCAACGATTATTATGGATTATAATTTTACTATCTACATTAAACTCTTCGAAAACGTCGATTAGGTTCGTAAAGAAATGTCTTTTAATTATAAATTTTAAATTTATAGGATTTATTTTAGAATCAATTGCAGAAAATGCGCTACGTTGCATGAAATTAGTGATTTTTATTACATTTTACATGCTATATCCAAAGAAATAAATTCGGCATTTTCAATGCAAATACTAATGTTTATCGCTCAGGGGATGGTACTTTTTATTGATAATTTGTCGTATATAGTAACCACAACCATAAACCAAACGTTCTTACCCTTTCCAGAAATTGCAATGTATGCAAATATGTGTTCTTTCTATTGGACAGGAATTTTGATTTTGACCAGAACATGTTCATGTGCATCTAAAGAAGTAAGTAATATTTGTTTGCATTTGTAACAAGTTTTCACTATATTATTTTTTAAGGCGGGAAGGATTCAAGGCTTGGTAATTCAAAATCCCAAAGTTAACATGGAGGTATATTTACCCTTTTGTATTTTAAGTTCACAACTAATTATTTTAATTTTCGAAAATTTCTTTATTAACTGAACTTGGATAATTAACTTTATAGATTATATTGCTATCTTTACAAATTTTCCACGAGAAAATAGAATTTACAGTTGGTGGACTATTTAAAATAGACAACTCGCTTCTGTACTCTGTAAGTTAACAGAAAAAGTATTTCCCAAAATTGAAATTAAAATGTAGTGTTTTTAAGATCATTGCCACTGTTGTTTCGTATGCCATTATAATTTTTCAATTTGATATTGGATTATAAACACCAGGAAATTGTTGTAGGTAAGTAATTTATGATTTTAATATTTTATTAATTATTATTAAACTTCAATAAGCAATAATTCTAGTTTCTATTGAACTTATCAGCTTTTCAGATAACAAAGGATGAGGTATTTTTGAATGGCACCGTTTCACTCTATCTGCATGCCAAAACTGCAAGTAAAATTATAAATTATTACAACAAGTATATTGTGTTATATAAATATAGCTTACATTAATTATTGTAAGTAGGTTACATTTGAATTTTAACACTGATATGTTAATAATAATGCCAAGAAGTTATTCTTCTAAAATTGTTTTTTAGAAGTTTTTTTAAATAGCATACTTAATTGGCGCAGTCGGTAGTCGGTAGAATAGTTAAACGCCAAAATAAGTTATGGAAGCATTTTGCATCAAAGCAAACAATTAATTAAAAACAAGAATCCCCTATATATAGGAGATCCCCTAACATTTATACTTTAAAAACTTATAAAATCAAGCAACAAAATGAAACAGTTTGGCATATTATATTGGTAAGCCCTATAGTCGCGCTAGTATCAAAATTAAAAAAATTTGATGTGACAACACATAACTTTCTCATTTATTACAAAATTTAATAAAACAAAATTAATAATAATAATTAAAATTTAATAAATAAATAAAACAATAAAATAAAATGTTTTTAAAAATGAAGGGATTTCAACCAAAATCTAATCAGCTCTCTAGATTGCTGCTACAAACCAGTATAAAAAATTTGAATAAAATCGGTTCACGCGTTTTGAAAATATCGCGGACAAGAAAATCGGCCACACACGCACACCCACATACACACAACTCGGTGCCAGGTCAACTCGGCGCCAGGACAACTCGGTGCCGATCAAGTTTAGGCTAGAAAACGATATTTTTTTAAAAATACGATACATTATCTTTGTAATTCATAGGTTCTGCTAAAAGGAAATCTACATGTTTATGTTGCTGCTCCCCCTCCCCTAAGTGAGTTAATCTCGGCCTCATTAAACAGTACTTGACACGTGAACTCTCCGCCATCTTTTTCCAGAATCCCATTTACGTCTATGTCCACTGGCAAAGTCAGATTTGCGCAGCAAATTCAATTCAAATAAACTTAATATAAAATAAATTCTTCTGTTACTAATTTAAGTATACCTATAATTACTTAAAAACACGACAATATAATCAACATTTTTATTGCACTCCCCTCTCATTTGTATTTTTTTACAATTCTGGGAGTAAAGTGCTCACCTTACTCCCGCTTTTGCGGGACTAAAGTAATACTTTTTTTCCGGCGCCATTACTGCGCGCTATTGATCTGAAATTTTGCATATGGCTTTTTACGACAAATCGCTGGGGGGCTACTGTAAAGGGGGTAAATTTTTTGCTCGGTTTTTCGATATTTAGCGCCGTTTTCGAGCAATCTCAAATTTAGTTGTTAACCAATGTAATTCAGCATTTTCAGCGAAATTGTGAAAAATAGTATATACACCTTGGGACTAAGGTTCTTTTCATCCCATGTGCAATTTTTGCACTCGGCTAACACCTCGTGCAAAAACCTTTGCACGCGGGATGAAAAGCAGCACCTTAGTCCCATGATGTATAATATACTATTGTGTATTTTATTTTTTTAATTTTTAACTAAACTGTAAATAATAGTTATTTATGTATCAAGGGCATTATGACGGTGTCGATGTCGAGGGCAACCAATTTAAAAGGTCGAGGGCCGCTAGGTCCGAGAGTTTTTAAGTTGCTTGAGAGCATAAACATCGAGTAATGCCAGTGAATACAACGTTTTATATTACACTGCATTTGAATTAGGAAAAATTAAAAGAATTTATAAATTTTAAATTTGATTTTGCTAAATTTTCTAGTTTGCGGGTACTTGTATATACAGGGTGCTGAATGAGTTATCCGAACATAGGAAATTAACATGTAAAAACTTATTTATGCAAATTCCTGCTTCCCTAATTATTTTAGAGAAAAAATGAAAGACACAAAAATAATGCATAAATATTAACTACGAATGATAAGAGCATTAGATTTCATCTAGCTTTTTACTTAAAAAGTCAAAAAATGCTTTTGAAATTGTTAAAATTTTTATTTATCAGATTAGCCATGCAAGTTTCCAAGGTAATTATTTTTGCAAATAGAAATTAACCCATTCAAGTACCAAGCATATTTTACAAAAGTAGACCTAAAATTTAGTTAACCGAGGTTTACGGGCCGTTTATGAATGAACGAAAGTTAAACAGCTCTGTAAGCCTTAAAACACGTTTTAACTAAAATAGGTTTAAAGAGTATTTTAAGATATTTTTATGAATACGGCTGTAAATCTTATATATTTTGCCTACGATAAGTTACTGTCCTCAAATGAGGACGCTGGTACTTAATGGGTTAAATTGAATTTATTTCATGGCCAGTCCGATAAATGAAAATTATTACAATTTCGAAAGCATTTTTTGACCTTTTAAATAAAAGTTAGATGAAATCTAATGGTCTTATCATTGGCAGTTTATATTTCTGCATTATTTTTGTGTCTTTCATTTTTTCTTTTAAATAATTAGGGAAGCAGGAATTTGCATAAATAAGTTTTTACATGTTAATTTCCTATGTTCGGCTAACTCATTCAGCTCCCGGTATAATTGCGAATGAGGGGGCATAATAAGCGTGCATTATGATTTATACGCCCTGGGGCATTATAGCCTACTTAATATATTTCGTTGCTAAGGTATAAAAAACAAATAATGATTCAGGATAATATAAAATAATTTTTCTAATAATTTTTTTTAACCCTTCGTTTCATATAGTAGCAAATTTGCAACAGACATTTAATTTCCAAAAATTGATATTATAAAGCAGTTTTTCATGGTATAACTAATTTGGAGCACCCTAGATAACATATTGAATGCTATATTTTATTGTTAGACAGCAATGCTAAGCAGAAAATTGCTGATAATTAAAATAGTTTGAATTTAGTTGTGACAAGTGAATAATCGTTCGAAACGTGGTTTACAGAAATATTATATTTTACTGGGTTTATTCAATTTAATTATTAATTTTTTATGTTCTAGTTTTTATTTATACAATTTTTAATTGGATTTCATTTACAAAATTAAATTATAATTAATTACAATTAGTGATTCTCATGGTGTTGCATATTAAAAATAGACTTATTTTGCTTGTTTAAATGAAAACTATTGAGCTTGGATTTTTTTCATTATTTTTCCCATTATCTACAATACAAAATGACATTGAAAAGATATTTTTTTTTCAAAAAAGAGAAAATCATGAAACGAAGGGTTAATATGCTCGCGCTCCCAATTTAGCATTATCGCGTTCTCCTTAAGAGGCGTTCCCACAGGTTGAGTAACGCTTGGTTAGTAAATTACTACTTTACTTTATGCAGTCCGGGTTGCTATAATCAGGTAAATCTTTACGGAGAGGATATTCGGCCACTATCACATCCTAGGATGTGAGGTCCTCCTGCTTTTCTTTGCATACGGATGGTCTCTTTGGGATCTATTTGATGACTTTACTAAAGTACTCCAAGATGAATTTGAGTATCTTGGCAGGCGAACTGTCGCTGATTCTGGCCATGTTAGGCCAGAAGTCCCCTAGCATGGCACCTTTAGTTGACGCTAGCGATGGACAGTGACAGAGCACATGTTTCGCTGTTTTGTCTGCTCTATGTCTATTGCATCCCCGACATCTGGGGTTATCTACAAGTCCCAGTGCGTTGAGATGTTTATTTAGTTTGCAGTGTCCAGTTAAGATCCCTGCAATTGCCCGTAGATTAACTCTGAACAGCTTCCAGTAATATTTTGAATGTCTGCTGGAAGGAGCTTCAATCGCTGCACTTGCTTGTCGGCATTCAGTTTCTTTTGGATGTGTTGTTTTAGGAGAGTATCGATAGTTTTGACATCTGATACAATCATCGGCTCCGGACCGCAGGGAAGGCTGTTGGAGCCATTTCTTGCCAGCTCGTCCGCTTTTACGTTACTCTCGTGAATAAACTGCTGATCCGATTTGCTGTTGATCCGATCATCAACAGATAATCGGATCAAAAGATGATCGGAACAACTTTATGAAGGTAAATCAAAGTAAAAAATTAAAAATTAAAATAATTTTGTTGTGCTTTCAAATTATATAATAAGTAGGTAGGTATAAGATATGGATTAAAAATAAAAATTTGTTAAATAATGTTTATTTAATATTATTCCAACATTCCTAAAAAACATAAGAAGATTAGAATACAAAATCCACAATAACCAAGCTTTACCAAAGTTATGGAGAGATTTTCAGTGTTCTTGGCGCTGAAAATACTGAATAATGGTTTGATATACCAAAACGTGTGAGTTTTTAAATAACGTAGTTTTTATCTGACTATTATTTTAAAACCTAGTGTTAATCGAGAAGTTTACCATTGTCTATCCAAAATAATGAATATTTTCAAAATCAATCGGACAGCATTATTTTTGAAATAAAATATATTAAATACGTATATAAAAATCGGATGTGGCCATCACATAACTTTCCGAATATTAAAAGTAACTCCCAATTTACCTCGGATAGAAAAAATCTTATCAGAGCATCAGCAATAATCGTCAAAAACATTCAGGAAATCGAAATAATAAGTAAAAACAAAAATACAAATAAAAAAATATATATTACTTATCACAAATAACTAAAATTTTATGTAAAATTTTTCTTTATTTATAGGCAATTTAGAAATTTCATAAATTTTTTTTAAAATTTTTAATTTATTTTTATTTTAGAAAAAATTTTATAGAAGAAAAGTTGTTGGTAATTTTACACGGATAATTTTTGTCATAATAAACTTTTACCTATTCCATTGCGTTTCGGAGTTATGATAGATTATGTTTTATCGCTTCAAGTAAACCCCCCGTTCCCCCCTTACGATTTCATCCATTTTCAATAGGATTTGTGCCACAACAGATAAAAACATAAATTTAAAATTTGGAGTGATTTCGTTACTTTGTTTGGCTACTATCGTGTTCACAGACATACATACGCACACACATACAGACATTTTTCAAAAATAATGGAAATGGTTTAAGGGAACCTCAAAACATAAAAATTTGATAAAAAAATGGGGGGTCAACTTTTTTTTTCAATTTCAGATTAAATACTTTTCTTACTAAGGAGTTCGGAAAGTAAAAAAAGATAAATAAACAAATTAGTTATAATTATCTTTAGTAATATGTAGTTATTATCCAGGGCTGTGGTTTGAACTAGAAACAAATCACTTGACTTTATTTTTCTGTTCTATTAAATTGGATTCCATTGAAATAATAAGTGGAAAATTTATCAAACATCGATTTCTGGAAGAGTTGACAAGTGAAAGAGAAAAACAAATTATATAGGTATTTTTTAAAATAGCGTTTTGACGTGTATTAAATTCGTAAGATATAGGAACAAAAATGTGTGGTGTAATAAAATCAATAATAACATATAATAAACATGTAATCAATTTTCTTTACATTTTTACATGCAGTCTACTTTGAACATGTTTGAAACTAGCCATGATGTGATCTGGGTTTTGAAACCAATGTTTTTTATAACAAATTGTATTGGACTTACTCCTTTTACGTCATCTACAAAGTTTGTTAATAAATTATCAATTAAATGGGTTTTCTGGGGTATTCTTCATATAATATTAAATATTATTGTCACTTACAAAGGAGTTGTGTCTTTAGACGATTCGTTCTCTTTCTCGTTGGTTGTATCGATTTCGCATTACTTCAATTTGATTATAGCAAATCTTAATTTTAACTGTGCAGTATTCTTCAGTTGGATGCACTACAAAAAAGTAACTTTCCTCAAAATTTGAGAAAATCTATAATAACTCATTTAGATTTTAGAAATAACGAATAGTATATTGGATATAGATATTAAAATATCACAAATAAATTGTAACTCTTTGAACCTGAAGCAAGAATACAAAAAAGAAAGATTTAGGATCAGCACGATAACTCTCCTATTAGTATTTTTTATACTGGGCTCATGCATTAATGGAACCATTTATTTCTACCACGAATTTGGATTACCTTTCTTAATCCAGTATGTGTGGTCTATATATGAACATTCTGTGCTTTTAGTTGGATTACAATTTTATGTTTTTGTTTATATATTGAAACAACGGTTCATGTGGTTGAACAATGAATTAAAAAATTTAAATTTTGAAGGAAATGGAACATTACTTTGCAACGGTTTAATTACAATGTAAGTACTTTTGTCTCCATCATGATTTCCTCTAAAATTTTCATTTTTTAGTTGTGTTCACGAAGAAAACATCAACAGAAAACTATTACAGTGGATTGGATTGCTGCATTCTAGACTACGTCGAATCACTCAGCAAATAAATAAAGCTTACTCTTTCCAAGTGTTGTTATTAATTTTGCAAGCGTTTTTCGCAACCACCAATGTCACATTTTATACATTAGCGTCCGTAATAAAAAATAAAGTTGTGCCAATTCAAGAACAGATATTCAACTTTAGTTTTTTCTTGATCTTTTTCATGTCTGTCGTAGTTCTTAGCATGTCTTGTGCAGATACATCAAACGAAGTAATTTTGGCTTCAGGAAAATGTTCGGATATAATCTTATTAAATTTTAGGCAAGAAAAACCGAAACATTACTGATTCAGCTGGTTTCACCACATTTCTCTAATGCCCAGCTGGATTTGGAAGTATAACAACAAATTTGATTAAACTCTTAATTTTTTTTGTGCTGATTTAGGTTTTTACACTTTCGTTGGAATTATTACACAAAAGAATAAAATTTCAAGCCTGTGGTTTTTTCGAAATTAATAGATCTTTTCTGAGTTTGGTAAGGAAAAAGATTTTTAACATCAGGCTATTGCTTAATCAATTTTATTTCAGTTTATAAGCGCAATTGCCACCTATTCAGTTACTTATCTTCAATTTAATATTGGAATAAATTAATTTAAAAATTGTGGTTCATCAGTTTACTAATCCAGCATTTCAATAGCGCATGGTTGGTAACTTACACCCGGAGCTACCTCACTCCATCAAAGTCGGAGCATGCCGCGTCAACTGCGACTGAAATACCTAATGGGAAGTACTGCGCTGCAATTGTACCCCGGTCTTGCTAGAAACTGCAGCTGCAGAGCAGTTACGGCCGGCGTCAACTGCAGGTGCAATACCTATTGGGAGGTGCAGCGCTTCAATTGTATCGTCTAGCAACACACGTAACAGATATTGCATAAGAGTAGTTAGCCAACGTTATGCGGTGCTGCTTGTGCAGTTGTTAGCAAACCGTACCTTTACAGGCGGAGCATAGAAATTAAATAAAAGTAAAAATTAGCCATCTGTTGGACAGTAGAAAATTATGGATGTAATTTCTATAAAATTAAAAATATAAATTCTGCGGAGTACATAAATAAAATAAAATTAGGTATGCTTATATTTATCAAAAGTTAAAAAAGAGATTTTAGGTAAGGCTATATCGCACTTAAGTACTTTAACAACAAGGATTTCAACCTTCTACATTGATTGCTAGTCATTTACCACACTGTTGCCTTCGTCTTCTTCTTCGCCTTCGCCACTTTGAATATGTTCATCTTCTGCGATGAATTCAGCATTTCCGTCGGTTTCTTCGTTTCCTTCATTTTCATCTTCAGTTTCCGATTGAGGGGTTGCACTGGTTGCTTCACCTTCGGTTTCCGTATAAACCGTCGATTCTTCAGTTACAGCTTCTTGTATAGATATAATCGTCGACAATTTCACACTTGCATCAGTTATCGAACTACTCTTTGATGTGGTACTTCTTTTTCTAACCACTGAATTTTTCTCTTCGCATTCGCATAAAGGCATACAAGTTATATCTTGATTATTTGTACAATCGCATGTATAATCTGTTGCACTCAAGCAAGGCATATCTTCCTTTTTCTCTTCTTCTGAAGCGTATTCTGGACAACAAACTCTTTTGGACAACACAATAGCCACGTTGAGTGGATATACAAAGAAAAATATGATGTTAACACAAAATTCTGCAGGAACAGAAATATTCCGTGCCCGCTTTTTAGTGTTAGGGTTAATAGGATACCCTTGCGAGTCATAACTGACTTCCATGTCTTTCAATTCGGATTCGTGATACTTTTTTATTGGTTTGGGCAAATTAAATATAATGTTTAGGCCAAAATTTCCTATATAACGAATACAGAAAAGGCCTATCAGTGCTTTGCAAAGTCCCAGAAACAGCAAAATAATTACCAAAGAAACTACGATGTACATAATGAGAGTAAGTGCATCGTCGAAAAATGAATAGTGAACGGTGAAACTGGTGATGGGTAAAGATCCTTGAAACCCTGCTGCATGGTAATGCTGTGAAGACATGGGAACGCATCCCAAACCGCCAAACGAACCCGTACAAGCACACAAGCAATGCCAAGCACAAATACAGCGATCGAATTTTTGCAAACGGATCCTCCGAAGGGCAACAAGATTAAACTTATAATTCAACGTTTCAATCGAACAATGGAACTTATCCCAAGGAAGTGCACATTTGATTTCCAATTTATAAGTATGCTGATGCTGGGGAGGTATCAAGGCAAATTTGGAATGAATATTATTAAACCTGGCTGGCACCTCCAAAGGGCAATCCGCTAGTCTGGTCATAAATTTACTTGACACTAATCCAGTGTTGGTTACTTTAACCGTTATAATGGTTTTAGAACTTGTAGAGGAATCCACGTAAATTTCGGTAATCTTGGCCGAAGCTTCCTTTTTCAAGACTGCATTAAAATCTGATTTTATTTCCAAATCTATTTTCATCGCACTAGGTTTCTTATATTCCAGTATCAAAAATTTCTGTCCAGTATCGTTACATCGTTTTATTGGTTTTGAGGGCAACTTTCCAAAATGCTTCAGAAAAAAGCAGCCTCTCAGTTTTAGCTTTTCAGCTTGATGATCGTGCAACCATAAATCGTACGGTTGATTCGTCAAGCATGTTCCTCGCATTTTAGAGCATCTATTTGATTGTCTCACGAAAGCTTCAAATCCGACACCTGCCACGTCACATTGATCTCCTTCTAAAGATACTTGACTGGCATGTACAATAAGATATTCACCTGGACCTCCTTTGGCTTCCGGATAAAAATTCGCTTTAGATTTTTGCGTTCCTTCCGGAATAAGAAGCAACGCTGATTTATAATTTAAAGCAAAGCTGCAAGAATCCAGTTTTTCATTTTCTGGAACGTATCTAATCGAAAATAGACTTCTCTCTGACATGTATTTATTTGATAACGAACTGACTCGTACTATTTTACTTTCTGTGAGGTCCTTCCAAACGCTTTTTCCACTAGCATCGTGTTGTTTCACAAAAATTTGAAATTGAATCGCATGATCTACTATTGGAGGTTTCAAATGATAAACTGTATACCACAAATCAGAGAAACGTAAACAGTGAGCGCTTTCGTGGTAGGTTACTGGATTTACATCTTTCGGAGTAAATCGGTCGGCACAATTTTGCCCCCCACGTTTTTGAATACCACCAGCTTGCACTTGACGTCTTTCTAAACGACTACGAATTGCTTTTCTGGCTCTCAATATCGAATCTAACTTTTTGATTTCTTGGTTTATTGGTTCCATGCTCTGATCGCTAACGTAATCTAATAAAGAATCAATATTTTCTCGTTGCCTGGTATCGCCCAGTGTTTCTTCATCTTCTTCATCCGAATCTCCTGTTAACTTTAAAACATCAATACCTGCACGATCACTTCTGCTTTTGCCTTTATGTTTACTATGTTTCTCCGGATTTGGGTCAAAATATTGACTCTTCAAATTTGACGTGTATATTTTTACAGTGTAATTTTTAGCGGAATTAGGATGATTTACGGTCATTGTGTTTGACCACAGATTATGATATTTCATTTTTTTTAAGGGGGAAACCCATTCCTTCGATGAATTAGAATTATCGTCATCCTTAATAGGTGTTTCATGTTCGTCTTCTTCTGGTATCAAATCCGTAGCTTGGTTAATGTTATCTGATCCTTTTAAGTTTTTTGGACATTCGAGACCGCCTAGCAAGAAACGTGGATCTCCGAAATTAATCATATCTTCAGCAACTTGGGGTAACGATTGTGGTTGTTTAAGAAAATTTGTAATTTGATCACAAGAACAACAAAATCCTTCACTGTATGGAATAATTTCACCATTGTACTTTATTTTTCCACAAGTTGGATTTGATGGCGACACATCGCATCCTTTATAATTAAAAGAGCGTTTGTTGTAAATTTTTTCGCTGGCTTTTGAGTTGACAACGTGGAGAAACTTTAATCCGTACATTTGGGTGGTTGGTTCTTGTCTGATTTTTAAAATGTATGGAGTAAAAATTCTGGTATATTTTCCTCCTGTTGGATCATAGACATGATCCACAATTATGTAATGGTTCTTTAAAGGATCGAATTCGTGTTTTGAAATTCTTATTGTTATCATCAGCTTCTTTCGACAGTCTTTTAGAGATAAGTCCGACAAAGGTTCGTCCTCGTCAAAACCTTCAAATTGTCTAATGTTGTGTTCACGTACTGCACATACCGGTTCATATTTTCTTCTCAAAGTTTCGTCTTTTGCGCAAGGTCTCACGTTAGGGCAGTGAACTAAAATTGCTTTTATTTCTATATTTGGAAGATTGGGTAGCTGCACGTTGCAGCATTTTAATTTTTTCTTACAACACACAGCTTGTTTGTATTCCCTATTTAACTCATTGTTCAATTTTATTCGATCATGCGATCCCACTTTTTCATATGAATTATGCCCCAACAAAGTTGTTTTTAAAATTAACGTTAAAAATATAATACTAAAAGTAAACATGACTTCAAGACGTCAGACCTTTGACGTAAGGTAATGCTTTTGACATTTCAAAAGTTTATTTATTGTTGCAGGTAGTATCATAAAAAAATTGCATTGTGGTTCCCACACCACAAAAAAACTGTTTGAAAATTTTAATTTTGAATAGACTAAAATAAATGAAAGTCCACTGCTATAACATACAAAATTTGCTTGCATTTGCAATTCTCTTCTGTTATCTTGCATACACCTAACATCATGTTTATTTAAAATAGCACTTAATTCTCAAAAAAAAATTAGTAGGGTCTCCACCACAGCCTAGGGGTCTACAGATCTTCAATACGGCCCTGTTCATCTGGTACGCAGAGGCGGAACTACCGGCACAGTTGTACCTTTTCAATCTTCATAAAAATCTCAAAAATAGGAGGTGCACAACTAGATGCTATTTGAAGTCTGGGGAGGTATAGAATACCTCCAGGTCACCAGCAATTAGGTTCAAATGATTGCCATGCTATTAAACTTGTGACTTCCGTACCAGGAATTTCACTATATAATGTGGGGTGTTCCACATCCCCCAGACCCCCTGGTGAGAGTTTTTTACGCTGTATAGGTAATAAATACGCACTAAAATTTTTTGTCTTTATACAAACGATATGTAGATGTATTTGTTCTAATAGAATAAAAAGTTTTCATATGAAGGTAAATCACACAACGTACACACACACCTTTGGGTTTTCAAACCGGGGGGTCGGGGTATGGAATACCCTCCAGTGCACCAGAAATTATAGTTAAAGGATTTTCCGTTCCATGAATTTAACTTTTTAATAGGTCTTACAATTACTATGTTCTGAGGGGTATTCCCCCCGGTGCAAATTTTTATGGTACATGATGTGTACCATTAAACTGGGGGGGGGGGGGGTATGAATTGTATGCAAATGACGTATATATTGTAGTGTAATCTTGGGGATGTGTAAATATTTCAAAAAAAATGTACTGGAACCCCAACCAAATTACCGCACTATTGAGCGATGAGACTCTTCAATTTGAATTTTAAAATAATTTTTAATGTTTAATAAAATCTTAATGTAAAAATGGAATGATAAAGGAGCGTACGGTTTATCACCGCATGTGCCCGCCGCTAATATAAATTCCACTTTGCTTTCCAACTTAATTTGCAATAATATTATAATTTTTCATTCAATGCAATTAATTCTTCTATATCTAAATTTTATCTTCACAATCAGTCCCCAATTAATATTATAAGCAATTCAAATCTCTTCCATACAAAAATACAATCCAACTTCCAATCTCATTAAAAATATCCAATTTCAAATATGGACCAACTCTCAAAATTTATAATAAAAATCATTCACTCAAACTCAAATAAATTTATTCGCAAATACAAATCCGCAATCAAAATTTCAAACAAAACCAGGAGACAAACTTCGTTTCAACCGCTTCGGCGGGCATTCTCGGCAAAAAGCCTCGATTATACCGCTAGTCGGCGCCAGCGCTCACAAAAGTGCGGCAAAACGAGAAATTCAAATATTGCAAATTTGAAATACAAATAAAATTTTTACAAGAAAAGAAACCAAACTTTTAAATTATCTACAAAAATTCCAATGAAAGATTTTGGAACATGACAATATGTATGTATTTCTTCTTTTTTTTCATCTTTTAATTACAAAAATAAATCACAAAACACACTTTTGGGTTTTCAAACCGGGGGGTCTGGGGGGTATTCTTCAGTGCACAATTAAAGTTAAAACCCCCCAGATTTTTATTTTTTTGTCAAAATCAAATTTTGATTTTACTTTTCGATCCCAGGCTTAGATCCCTTTTACAAGGAATTAAAAAATTTTAATTAAAAAATTTAATATTTAAATAAAATAAATAAATAAATAAATAATATTTTAATATCTTTAAAATTTCAACAAAACTAAGGCACATGGGTGAGGGTTGATATCTTGCTGTATCTGCCTTTGCCAGGCAATCTCAGAACTGGGAAAATTTAGAATATTCTAGAAAATCGTAGGAGAGCCAATAGCCACTAAATTCTCAGAAAATTAAAAATGGAAATAAAAGAATAATAATTAATCTAAGGTATTCTAAAGATTTCCTAAATATCCCAAGATTTCCTTAGGAAGAAAATAGCATTCTTAAGTTTTACTAAGATTTCATAGAATTTCCCTAAAATTTGCTTGGATTTCTTTTCACTTTTGTATATCTCGATTTTCCCTGCGGTTTTCCAGTTAGTACAAAACTAAGGGGAAATTGCCGGAAAAATTGTGTGTACTAGTGAATGGAAATCTGAAGAAATTCTGGAAAATTACAAGACATTTCAAGAAACAGATTCTTAGAAAATTTATAGAAATATAGAAAATCTCAAAGAATCCATAGAAATTTCAAAATCTTAGGAAACTCTAGAAAAATTTACAGCCAATGAAATCTCAGAAAATGGAAAAAGCAAAATCAAAGATAGTTTATAATATTCTAGATTTCCTCAAATTTTCCTTTAGATTTGCATATGACAATTTCTCCATCATTTTTCCACTTATATTATTAAAAACGAGCGGGAAATTTTAAGAAATCCCAGAAAATTTTGATTTTTGAAAATCAATAAAAATGTCACTAATTTACAATTTAGAAAAATATCCAAAAAATCTTGTGAAGTGAGGAATTCTAAGATATTTTAAGAAATTCAGACAATCTCAGAAAATTTTAAAATAAAGAAAACTCATCTATATATTTTTTTAAATATTTAATAAAATTAAATAAGGGGGGGGGGTTACTTGTCTATATATCCGCTATTGTTTGGAAGGAATTCGTTGGAAATCACTGGAATTGCATGGAAATCGTCGAAATTTCGAGTCCTCTATACAATTATTTTTGTCTTTTATAAAAGCAGGGCCCCCGTTAACAACTTTGCACACGGGTTCCTCACCTGCTTGTTACGCCACTGCTGGTACGATTTGATTGGTTACAAAAAGATCAGTTTCAATTCAAACTAAATACCTCTTGCGCTAATATCGTCACTTTCAATATTTATATATTTAATATTGATAATAATTAAATATTATTTATATTAAAATAAAATGATAACCGATTGGTCGAAACAGAGGCGTCATTAGTCTCCAATTTTTTCTAACAAATGAAAACTTTGCTTTACAAAAAATAAATAATAGACAAACGGCGCTAAAGTACAAATTTGGAGCCCTTGCCTCAGGCAGAAAACGTAATGTTTACTATACATTTAATAATTATTTTAAACTTTTAAGAAAAAAAATTCCAAACATTAAACCACAGTTTTGAGTAAATATTATTATTCTTTATTTATATTTTAGTTTCAAATTTCACCATAACAAACAAATATTTCAATTGTTTTACTAACCATAATACCAACGTTAAAAAATTGTAAAATGTTATAATACAAGCAGGCCTGAATATAAGTCTGAAAATATCACATAATTTATAATAAAAATAATTAAAATAAAAAATAATAACAAAAATAATAAATTAAATTATGAGTTCTTCGTTATTACAAACTTTTTATTCGTGCGACTTCCAGCTAGATGGTGGTTCAGGCAGCAAAGAGATAACGAAAACGAGTACCCAAGTCACAAACGTTTTAGAAGATGATTTCGAACTTTTACAGTTAGTGGGTAAAGGTGGTTTTGGCAAAGTGTACCTAGTGAAGAAAAAGAATGGAAGGGATGTTAATAAAATTTACGCGATGAAAGTTTTAGATAAAACATCTCTGACAAAATTGCCTATAACCAGTCGCCATGCAGAGAAAAACATTTTGATGAGCGTTAAGCATCCGTTCATCGTTGAATTGTTTTATATTTTTCAAAATAGTGCATTGATTTTTTACATTTTGGAATACCTGTGTGGAGGTGAACTAAACGTGATTTTAAAAAAACGAAAGGTGTTATCAGAAAAAGACGCTTCGTTTTATATTAAGGAAATTGTTTTGACTCTGGAATATCTACATACACAAGGTATTATTTACCGTGACTTGAAACCTTCAAACATTTTATTGGATAGAGAAGGGCACATAAAAGTTATAGATTTTGGTTTAAGTAAAGAGAATATGGGCGATGGAAAATTATCTTATACAATATGCGGATCACCTTCTTATGTTGCACCTGAAGTGTTAGGGAAGAAAGGTCACGGAACTTCGGCAGACTGGTGGTCAATGGGCGTACTGTTTTACGTAATGGTGGTGGGTAAAAAACCTTTTAAAATTACTAAAAATAAATACTTGAAAGCTGATTATACGAGCTACTTAAGGCCGAAAAATTTAACATTCGAAGCTGAAAGCCTAATTGCTGAATTATTAGAAGTTAACCCAATGGTCCGACTGGGATCACGTGGAGATCATCTGGTTAAGAATCATGTATTTTTTAAAAACACATGTTGGGATAGTGTTTTTCATCGCAAGGAAGTACCGCCAATTTCATCACACAATCAGGAGAAAAGTGACATTGCTGAACTGGACTCACATAGTTTGGCAATCAAACCGTTTAATGGAAATAATTCTTTATTTGAAACTTTTAATTATGTGAACCCTGTGTTGCTAGAAGAAGATGCCTTGCATTTTGTAACTGAAAACATGAGTAATTTGAATTTGTAAATTTATTGTAAAAAAATAAAATATCTACTTAATATATACAAAAAGAACACAAAAATCTGTTAATATTTTTTTTTGATTATTTTTCTGTCTTGACATTTCTACAACAAAGAGGTAGACTTGCAGTATGGCCTACATCCATCGACTCGCGTCGAATGCACTGGTAATACACCGATGTGTGATCTAAAAAGCTCAAGATAGATCTGTAGGCTTCCCTCGGAATACAATGGCACACCACCGAGGTAATTTGCCAAGAAAGCCTGTAATGGGTCACGACGCGTCCCTAAAATAATAATTTTTTTCATCATATTTATGAACGTATTCGTCGTATTTATGAACCCGTTTATCATAATTTTGAATCCAATCATCAATATGATGAACGAGTACTACATCACATAAATGAATTTCTTCATCATATTTATGAACGTGTTAATTGTGTTTATGAACTCGTTTATTATAATTATGAACGGAATCCTCAATGTGATACACGATTACGTCATTTAAATGACGTTGTTCATCATACTTACGAACACGTTCATCACATTTATGAACACAATTCCGTATGATAAATACAGTATGGCGGTGCCTTATCGTAATTTTTTGCATATGACTGAAAACAATGATATTTTTAAAGCGCGTTTTTTTCAAACAAAAAGCGCGCGTACCCTAACCCATGATACAATAAATTGCATCAAAATAAATTTATTGTATCATGTCATGAATGGAATTGATTGACCATAAGAAGTGTTTACTTTTCGAGATTTCTTGGAGCTGTGCCAGTACCTTTTCTTGTAGAAATTTCAAATGTCCAAAGTAATTTCAATTTTTTAGAAGATATGGCCGATGAACAATTTATCGAAAGGGAAAATTTGCCTATTTTAGACGAATCGGGTTCTTTAAATTATTCTTGTACTGGACCTAGCTCTTTGTCGATAGCTTCATGTTCATATTGTTATTTTGTTAAAATTTCTTTATTAACTTATATAAAAAGTGTTTATTTATGTTTTTACTGCATTTCAGTTTTTATTAATATATTCGTTGTACATTTTTAGTTTGACCATGAATTTTTACTGCAACCAACCTTTGTGAGATTTAGCAAATAATTATTTTAGATTCTTAAGAAATTTATTTAATAATTTTCTATAATTACCTCCGTTATTATAGAAAATTTATAAATATATTTTTAAAGAATTTGAAATTTTAAGTTTTGAAATAAAATTATAAAGTAATAAAATCCTATTCAAACGTGGCGCTAAATTTTAGTTTTCCTTATGGGCGCGGGAGGGCCGTGTTTCGATTATTTAACATGTAGGGTTCGCTTGTCAAAAAATGACGGCGCTATCACTAGCCGTTTAGTTACTATAGCAGCGTGAGGCTGTTAATGGTTTGCAAACAAAACTTTCAATACCAACTATACGTAATCGCGAATAAGGGAGCGTCCATTAATTACGTGAGGTAATTTTAGCGATTTTTAGACCCCACCTTCCCCCTTGGTGAGATGTCGTTAGATTTGGCTCGACCCCCTCCCCCCTCCTAATTTCACGTGAGATTTTTTAAATGCGTATATTTAGTGTAAATTCGTTAATCTGTGCTCGATTGCGTTGGATTTATTTAAAAAAATATAATTTGTTTAATTATTTTTATATAGAACTAGTTAAGACAAAAAAATTACGTGATATTTGCCAGTCCCCCCTCTCCTCCACGTGAGATTGGGTGAGATTCGGCTCGGCGGATTAAATTCCAAATACATATAGATACGCCATCTACCCACATAATTCATCGTTCATAGTTCATAGTTTTTGACTGTAAAACAATACATCATTATCAGTAGCGTAACAAGCAGGTGAGGGACCCGTGTGCGAAATTGTTAACAGGGGCCAGACTTTTATAAAAAACAAAATAAAATTTGTATACAGGACTCGAAATTCCGACGATTTCTAACAATTCCGGTGATTTCCAAAGAATTCTTTTCAAACAAGAGTGGATATAGAGACAAGTAACTATCCCCCCCCCCTTATTTAATTTTATTAAATATTTTAATATCGACTGTCTACGAAGCGGTTAACTACGGATCAAAGCCTGGTCGCGCCGACCACACTACACTGCTGTGATCTAAAGCCTATGTTTGATTTTTGGGCTGATGGAGAAAATTCCCTAGGTACGTCATCTCGACTTTAATAAAGTCGAAATGATAGCCATACATCCTGAATGGGATAGGCACCTGAAGAAGAGAAGAAATATTTAAAAAAATATATAAAAGAGTTATTTATTTTTCAATTTTCTGAGATTGTCTAGATTTCCTAAAATATCCTAAATATCTGTGATTCCCCACTTCACAAGATTTTTTGGATATTTATCTTGATTTTCCAGAATTTTCTATTTCCGCTAATTTTCTACATTTCTTAATTGTAAAATTAGTGATATTTTTATGGATTTTCTAAAATTTTCTGAGATTTGATAAAATTTCCTGCTCGTTTTTTACTAATAAGTAGAAAAATGATGGAGAAATTGTCATATGCCAAACTAAAAGGAAATTTGAGGAAATCTACAATATTATAGATTATCTGTCTTTTTGTGTTTCCCATTTTCTAAAATTTCATTGGCTTTAAATTTTTTTTGAGTTTTCTGTATTTCTCTCGATTTCTTATTTACCAAAATTTTCTAGAGTTTCCTAATATTTTCTTGAAATTTCTATTGATTTCTTGAGATTTTCTAAATCATAAATACGCCACTGATACTGATTACAGGGTTCACACTTCTTTGGAAAATCTGGAAAAGTCATGCAAAATTTAAGCTTTCCCTAATTATGTCAGGGAATTTTTCATTTTTAGTGCCAAGTCAAGGAAATTAAATTTTCAGTCGAGGTAAACAATTTAATTTAAAAGTTTTTTTTAATTTTAAAATAAATTTGTGTTTAAATTTTTAAAAATAAATAATTATTTTATTTAAATATTAATGTTTTTTTATTAAAAATTAATTTTTTACTTCTTTGTAAAAAGGATCTAAGCCTGGGATCGAAAAGTAAAATCAAAAATTTGATTTTGACGAAAACAGTAAGGAACTGGGGGGGGGGGGTATTCCATACCCCTCAGACCTCTCGGAGGAACGCGTTTACCTCTGCAAGATGGGAACTTATCTTGGAAAGACTGGAGAGCAGGGGGGTGTCTCCCTACCTATTGAACATGGTGGCGAGCTACTTCCGAGGAAGACAGCTGTTGGTGGAGGAGCAGCTGGGGCAGCACACCATACCAATATCCAGTGGCGTCCCACAGGGCTCGGTCCTCGACCCCTTTCTGTGGAACGTGATGTACGATGACGTCTTCAGGCTCCCCATGCTACCTGGGGTGAGAATTACAGGTTTTGCTGACGACATCACGGTAGAAGCTGAGGCTACCACGGAGAACGAGCTGGAGGATCTGGTCAACTGGACAGTAGAGGAGATCTACGAGTGGATGGCCGACAGGGGCCTGCAGATTGTCCCGGAAAAGACCGAGGCGGTGGTTGCTTCGGGGAAGAGGCACAGGAGGCCCATTCACTTCATGGTGGGCGGACAGGTGGTCCCAACGAGTGACCAGGCTAGGGTCCTGGGGATTGATGTAGATAGCTGCCTCTCCTTCAAGCCCCATATCTCGAGAGTAGCTAAGAGGGCAACGGCATTAACGGAGGCGCTTCAAAAAATAATGCCAAACAAGATGGGCCCCAGCGAAGCCAGAAGGAGGCTCCTAGGTACGGTGGCAGAGTCTATTATGCTGTACGCCGTCCCGGTATGGAGGACAGCCCTGGAAATCAAAACAAATAGGAAACTGCTGGAGACCGTCCAGAGAAGAGGAGCCCTGCGCATATGTAGCGCGTACAGGACCGTATTCACCGACGCGGTTCTGGTTCTTGCTTCCCTTCTCCCCATTCACCTTAAGGCGGAACTGAGAGAAACTAAATATCGTATTAAAAACAAGGAAGAATACGACAAAAGAGACAAAAACATCAACGACACCTGGCAGAGCAGCTGGAACAACTCGGCCAAAGGCAGGTGGACATACCGCCTCATTCCGGACATAGCCCAATGGACCTCGAGAAGGCATGGAGAAATCAACTTTGAAATCACCCAAGCACTCAGCGGGCATGGCTGCTTTCGGAACTACCTTCATAGGTTCGGCAGAGCGGACTCCCCCAACTGTCTCTACTGCGGAGAAAACGACGATGCGGAGCATACCATCTTCTCCTTCATCAAATGAGGCCAGATACGACAACAAACCGCAACGCAGTTGGGCACTGACAACAGCCCAAACAACCTCGTCGAACTTATGTTGGAAAGTGAGGGAAACTGGGCAGCCATAGGAAGGATGTTGGTGGCGATATTGTCGGCCAAAGCACAAGACGACTAGAGAAATACATGAAGAGCAAAGACCCGAAAGGGCAGAACCAAGATGGAAGCTGAAGATTGTGCGGAAGATATGCGTCAGCGTTTCCCGGCAACTTCTTGGAGTGGGGTTTTAGTCGGTAAAAATCCGACACTACCACCCAAATTTGAAGATTTCCCCACTCCCAACGCACAAAAAAAAAGACCTCTCGGATTGAAAACTCAAAGGTGTGTGTGTACGTTGTGTGATTTACCTTCATATGAAAATTTTTTATTCTCTTAGAACAAATATGTACATCTACACATGGTTTGTATACAAACAAAAAGATGTAGTGTCTATTTATACAGCATAATATATATCTATGCGTTGTGAAAAGTCTCACAGGGGGATCTGGGGGTATGGAACACCCCACAGAATATAGTAAAATTCCTGGTACGGAAGTCACAAGTTTAATAGCATGACAATCATTTGAATTGCTGGTGACCTGGGGGTATTCTTCCTCAGACTTCAAATAGCATCTAGTTGTGCATCTTCTATTTTTGAGATTTTTATTAATATTGATAAGGTTACAGTACAACTGGGAGCCCTTTTAGCCGGGAGCCCGCGTGCGTCGCACCCACTGTCAATGTCGATTCGGATTTTCGGAAAAAAAATTTTTTAAGCGGCAAAATTTATTTTTACGCCATTTTGAAATTCTTTTTGGCGGAACCCTTGGATTTTTATCCTAAACCCCATTTGGGAACCGCTGCTCTAGGCATAATAATATTTTATTTAATAATATCTTAAAGTTTAAATTTATTTTTAATATTTAATTTTTAAATGCACTACACTGATCTGGTCTATGCCAACTTAATAGAATCAAAAGAACTTAGATATCGACTTGAGTTACTGATACGTACCTGAACACAAAATTGAACAATTTAAAGTGGGCAGCAGCTAATAAATTAATACAATACAAAGATTATACAATACAAAGAAAATTAATACAAAAATATGGTAGTGACAGAGTTTTGTGAAATAATAGAAACATGTTGTATTTGCTTAGAACCACTAGTGGATCAAAAGATAGGCTGCACTGATACATGTTCGCATAATTTCTGTGCCAGATGCATTACAAGATGGATGAAATCTACAATATATCCTGTATGTCCTTTAGATCGAGGTAGTTTTCAAAGAATTTATGTTAAGAACATTGTTAACGGTCCAATCATATATACGATTACATCAGAAGATATTGCATTTGTGGAATATTTTTATGATTTTGCCGATTCTTTCGACCTGCTTGGTACAACACACCGAACCAGGTACCAACATTATCTCAAGGTTTTGGAAGTCCTTATGAAATTTCGCTATCATCTACAAGGTTGCTTACATTGTGATGAATGTATAACTTACTTTGTTGATCCCAACAGGGTACGAATACCTAATAATGAAATTATTGAACATCTAAATAAACTGGAACGTGTATGCAGAAGGCAAATAAGCGGATTAGAACAAGAACTTGGAATATAATATGACGATAAAATGCTGAAAAAGCATCAAAACAATTGAAAATTATTTATTATTTTATGAATGAAGAAACGAAATGCAAAGTAAGAAATATTAATTAATAGTATACTTGTAAATATTTACTTGTTAATAAACAATCATAATATGAATTATTAATTACGTTTTATTTTTTCACAAATAAAAAACACTGTAAGTTCAATTATCGCAGAACGTTGTGATAATACATACTTGAGGAACTTCATAGTTTCTCTAGCTTTATCCTAATGATAACTTTAGTTGGAACGATAATTTATTATAACTGGCAGTAGTATTAATAATAGTAATGACATTGTAAATAATAGGTAGTTAAGGATCTGCCCACCTAAGTACTTATTTGTTATGCTCCGCTATAGTTTTTGTGTAAATAAAATTACTACTATAAAAAAAATACTAGTCGGCACAGTTGTAATCAATAATTAAAATGCCAGATGTAAATATAGTAATGTCGGTCTTAAAGCCAATGCTTTACATAACAAAATGTTTCGGATTCACTCCGTTTACATTATCAACAAATTCTTCAAACAAATTTTCGATATTATGTGCAATCTGGAGTGTTGTTCTAATGATATTAAACACTCTTATCAGTTATAATGCTTATTCCGCTCGTAAGAATGCCAGAAATTTTAAAACTGGAATTGAATCAAATTTGCATTATCTAATATGTTTCATAAATTATCTTAACTTTAATTTAGTAATGTTGTGCAGTTGGGGTGTATATAAAAATGTAAAACAAAAAAAAGTAACAGTGCAAAATAATATTAAAATTAGATTTTAGAAGTAATAGAAAGTCTCGAAGAAGTCTACCACAGAATATTAGAAATAAATTTTAAATTCATACGTTCCAATAAGGAAAGCTTGAATATCAACATGGTCACATTCTTAGCTGTGTTTTATGCATTTGGGGTATCAACTTATGCAGTTATTGTTCGTTATAACTACTGCAATACTAAATGCATTATGCATTTCATGTGGAATATTTTTATTCAGGCATCAATTATTGTCGAATTACAATTCTATGCATTAATTTATATTCTAAAACAACGCTTGGTATGGCTAAATAAAATTTTGAGAACTGTAATATACGACAACTCAAAATCAAGAAGCAATATTAATTTGCTCTCAATTTCTCAGTAAGTAGACTTCTTACATTTTATATCTAGTTTGTCGAGTTCTTTAAATTTTAGATTGATTTATAAAACTAATATGAATATGACAATAGTAAGAAAGGTTGCAGTATTGCATAATAAACTATGGAGCATCAGTAAAAATATAAATAAAGCCTACTCCTTCCAAATTCTCTTGCTATCTTTACAAGCATTTTTGTTTATACTTTATCTGATATTTTTTATCCTGACAACTATAATTAATAATAATTCTGGTATACCACTGCTAATCTACGTGCTTTACATTGAGCTTATAGTGTATTTCTTTCTGGCGATTGCAGTTGTTACTGTAATTTGTTCTAGTACTTCAAACGAGGTGAACTTTGCTTAATTTTAAATTATCAGATACTAGATAATGAAAAAGTAAAATATAAGAGCTGATTGTTGCGCAATAATGAAGGTTTTTAATAAAAAATGTTTCATTGGGATCACCCGTCACAATTGATACAATGATTAATTTCAAAAATCATGTTAATATAGAAGTATAGTTCAGATAGAAAGAGTTTGTTGCATTAAAAATGTTTTTTTAATTTAAAAATTGTTAATTGATTTTTCAGGCGGAGAAAACCAAAGAATTATTTCTACAATTATTAAAGCTACAAAGCGAAAACACCAAATGCGATTTTGAAGTAATTCATTAACGTAAGATTTTTTTGCAATAACTAATAAATATGTTTTTAGATTATGTGCATTTCTTTACAAATGTTGCACAATAAAATAAAATTTACCGCTTTTGGATTATTTACATTGGATAAAAAATTTATTTATTTGGTAAACTGTAATTATAATAAGTTATTTCTCAACATTTAATTTATTTTTTCAGTTTTTGACTACAATTGTAACTTATGCCGTACTAATACTCCAAATTGATGTCGCAGTTTATTAATACCAACTATTAATGTCAATCCCAGATTATGATTAATTTCATTTTTCATATATATTTAACAATAAATTATAGTTTTTACTAAAATAATAGGAAGCTAAAACTGTTTAACGTTGGATAATTTGTTTTTTGCCCTCTTATGACTTGAGGGCTAGATAAAACTATTATTATCGAAAATATTTTAGTCCACACTGTTGTAATCGATTAAAATGTCTACTATTAATACTGTAAAGTCAGTTTTAAAGCCAATGCTTTATATAACAAAATGTTTCGGATTTATTCCGTTTGCATTATCAAGAAATTCGTCAAATAAATTATCGATATTATGTGTATTCTGGGGTATTATTTTAATAACATTAAATACACTTATTAATTACTATTCTTATGTTGCCCGTAGTAGGCATTACGCAACTTACATAACTCTAGTTGAATCAATTTTAGATTATCTAGTACTATGTTTGAATTGTCTTAGCTTTAATTTAGTAGTTTTGTGCAGTTGGACAGTCTATAAAGATGTAAATCAGGACAATTAATTTAGATGTAGAAAATAATGTTAAATTAGATTTTAGAAATAATAGAAAATCTTGAAGAAGTTCAAATGGGAATATTAGAATTACGTTTCAATAAAGAGTATACCAAAGAATGTTTAAATATCAACCTTATCACCTTTTTAGTTGTAATTTATTTTTTATTTGGAGTACCAACTTATATGGGTCTTGTTTTTTCTCATCAGTTGAAATTTCAATTTTTGGTACAGTACTTATATGGGGGTTCTTTACTCATGCTACAATTATTGTCCAATTACAATTTTATGCATTGGTTTACATTCTAAGGCAACGCTTGGTGTGGCTGAACAAAATTTTAAGAACTGTAGTCAACGACAAAGCGACATCCAAACGAAATATTATTTTCTTTCATTCATTTTTTAAATACCTATGTAGTTCATTAGTTAAATTTAATACACCTATTAAATTCTACGTTATATTTGTAGGGTCTTCATTGTCTTTTTTATTATCGATTTTGGCTATTAATGTCATTTGTTCCAATACTTCGAATGAGGTAAGCGATATGATCGAAGGTTGCTTTACCTCAAACATACCGCACGCACTGCACGCAGACGGATGAAGTTTAAACATTGAATTTCTGTAATAGCGTTTTGGTAGTCTTATATTTGACGTTCAACAGGTTACAACGATTGATTAAATTAAATCGAATGGATTAAGTTTTTATATTTGGGATTTAAATTGAATATGTAGTGAAAAATATACACAAAGGTCAAATATCTCGTATACAAAAAAAACTTCGTAAACTATAAACTATTAACTATTTTTTGTGTTTTTCTCCATCAAATTTTATGTTCTTGCTAATTTAAAATTAATTATTAATTTTACAGGCAGAAGAAACCAAAAATTTAATTCTACAACTGAAACTGCAAAGTCAAAACAACGATGAACACGACTTTGAAGTAATTCATCAAAATTAATTTTTTTTGCAATAACTAACAAAAATTCTTATAGATTTTATGTTTTTCTCTTCAAATGTTGCACAGCAAAATAACATTTTCTGCTTTTGGATTATTTACAATTGATAAACAATTTATTTATTTGGTTAGTGGAAATTATGAGATTTTTTTTGAAATTTGATTATTTTATTTTAGTTCTTTAGTGCAATTGTAACTTACTCCATAGTAATACTACAAATTGATATTGCCGTTTATTAATACCAAATATTAAAATAGCATTTTGATATCGCATCAATAGCATGTGGATAATCTTATTGCAAATAATCAAGTACAGTTTATAAAATATCATCTTAATTTTTATTTGCTTATAATTTATTCAAATATAGCAGTAATTTTATTTAATCATCTAAAATGTTTTTTTTTTATAAAATGCATTTTTGGGTAAACTTATTGTTAATTGCTGTTTTATTTTATTTTGTCGATAAGGAATTTTTAATTTAATTTAATTCAATTAAATTTAATTCAATTCAGTTCAGTTCAGTTCAGTTCAGTTCAGTTCAGTAAAATATATAAATCTTCACTTGTGTTTTAGAACAAAATTGCGAAATAAATTTGTATAATTTACAAGCGTTGTTCTGCCCTAAGTATTCATGGTGAAATGGCAAACCAAACTGAGTACAACTCAGCTGTAGCTGTCAATGTGACTGTAGCTGGAAGATGTGTTACCAGTTCGAAAAACAAACAAACATAAAGTTTTCACAAACTTTTAAAGAACAAAATATCACACAATATGAACTATTTTGGATGGAAAATTAAAAATTAAAAAATCTCCAGCCTGCACTAAAACTTAAAAAAATAATTTACCAAACAAAATAAGTGCTTTACAATAGCGGATCCGGGCAATTATCATCGGATGAGCAACAAAGTAAAAATTTATTAAATATGGTAAATAAAAAGTGGGAGTAACATCAAAAACAAATTTATTTTTGGTTTTTAATAAATAAAAAATATTTTTATGAAAAAACGGATGTTTTCCGCCATTGGCTTTATAAAACATTAATTGCAATTGCAAATAAGCCACTAAAAGTACATTTTTTTCCGAATAAAGTATCTATTATTGTTTTTATACTCGTACTTAAAAAGTAATACAGTAAATTATACATATAATAACTATAGAAAAGAAAATAGATAATAAAGCTTAAAAATAAGTGGTAAACAATAAACAAGAATTAATATTGTTAAATAATGAAAATAAGCACCAAAAAATACACCTGTTCGTTTTTCAAAATAGCAATAGGAAATTATATTATTATTATAGTAAAATACCACTTCAGACAATCTCAATCATAATAAGTAATTTATTATTAATTGGTTAGCAATGTATTTAAGTTAAACGTTCGATAATTTGTTATACTCTATAACTTGGGGGATATATAAAATTATTGCTTTTCAAAATATTTCAGTCAGCCCAGTTGTAGTCAACTAAAATGCCTGTTACAAACACTGTAATGTCGGTTTTAAAACCTATGTTTTACGTAACAAAATGTTTTGGATTTACTCCGTTTACGTTATCAACAAATTCGTCAAATAAATTATCACCATTTTGTATATTTTGGAATGTTATTGTAATAATTTTAAATACAATTATTAGCTACAAAACTAGTTCTGCTTCTAGAAATAACGTAGCTTTTATGACCATAGTTGAAATAGTTGTGGATTATTTAGTATGCTTGGTTGGTTGCCTTAATTTTAATTTGGTAGTTTTATGCAATTGGGTTGGTTATAAAAAAGTAATCCAAAACAAATAAAGTAAATGTGCAAAATAATGTTAATATAAAATGTTAGATTTTAGAAATAATAGAAAATTTCGAAGAAGTACAGCGTAGAATTTTAGAAATACAGCATCATAAGTACCCAAAAGTAAAATTTCACATCAACGTAGTCACATTCCTTCTTTTGCTTATTGCAATTAGTTTATCAGCTCATTCTTCTTCTGTTTTTTACGAGTTTAATATTACTTTTGTTATGCACTTCGTATGGGGTATATTTACTTGGGCTACAGTTATTGCTGAATTACAGTTGTATGCATTGATCTATATCTTAAAACAACAGTTAGTATGGCTAAATACAATTTTAATAACTGCAATAAATAATAATTTTAAATCAAAAAGTTACAATAGTTTCATATCGCCGTCTCAGTAAGTACCTACACATATTCGATTTTTATTTGATATTAGCACATGGAGTTCGTTAATTTTCAGATCGATTTATGAAGATACGATAAATAGTATGACGATGCTAAGAAGTATTGGACAACTGCATTCACATCTTTGGAGTATCAGCAAGAAATTAAATAAAATCTATTCGTTTCAAACACTTTTGTTGTGTTTGCAAGCATTTCTATTTATACTGGATATTACGTTTTTTATTATGACTTCCATAATAAATATTAATTATAGTATACCACTTCAAATATATGTGATTTTCTTAGAGTATATATTGTATTTCCTAATATCGATTGTGGTTATTACTGGAATTTGTTCTTGTACTTCAAACGAGGTAAGCTTTGCTTAAGTTTGTACATTAATAAAAATGTCGCAAATTTAATTAAATGTTGTGGTTTTTGTAAATTCTCAACTAGATAAGTCGAGATGAAAAATAAACATTCTATTTTAAATGTATTAATTTTGGGATCATCCATCAAAATTGATACAATGATAAATTTTTTTATATGCAGCTCAAAAAGCTCTATGAATGTGTCGTAAGTATCTCCTACACAGAGTGGATTGAAGAAAATAAATTTTTCGATAATATTCAAAAAGAAATATATATGTAGTTAATTATTATTATTTGAATTTTTCCTATCAAGTTAAATCAATTGTTTTACTTAATTAAAATTGTTTTATAATTTTTAGGCAGAGAAAACCAAGCAATTATTTCTACAGTTAAAATTTCCAACCCCAAATAACGATCACGATTTAGAAGTAACTTCGCTAAATCAGATTGTTTCTTTCAAATACTAACAAATATTATTTTAGATTTTGTGTATTTCTCTGCAAATGCTACATAATAAAATTAAATTTTCTGCTTTAGGATTATTTACAGTAGATCAGAAATTTCTTTATTTGGTGAGTTGTAATAAATCATTAAGATGTTCTTCAAATTTTGAATATATTCTTTTAGTTTTTGACTACAATTGTATCTTACGCCGTATTAATACTGCAGATTGACGTTGCGGTCTATTAATAAAATAATTATCTAAAATTCAAGAATAAGATGATATGTTTGCAGACTTCAGTTTCATTTTTGGATATTTATTTCAATCTTTCCATTATCCGACCGATTCTACTATACGCTCGGAAAATTTGTCCAATAAAGGTCGGATACTAGAAAGTTTACTGTACGTCTTTTCTTTATTCTTTCTTTATTCTTTCTTTATTCAAATCCTCAGTATAGAGACGCTACTCATAGTATTACCCCGCTGATATAACGACCTATATTCAAAAGTTCAGTCTTTTTGAAAGTTGCTTTACCTTGTTTTGAATAATTCATAATAATGTTTTTCATAATTTTTTTAAATTTTAATAAAAATATTTGATATACGAGAGTGTTAGTTACGCAATAGTTTTTAATTTCAAATCAGCGGCATTATAAAACAAGTAGTTAAATTCATTTTTAAGCTTTGGATAATTACTTACTTATTATTATGGTAGACTGTAATTATTATAAAATTTCCATTACATAAAATAGTTTGCTCTGGTAGGCTGTAATCAACGAATCGAAGGCACAAAATAAATGATACTACATATAGGCGATTTTAAAGTTAATACTTTAGTAACAATATACTTTGGATTCATTCCGTTTATCTAATATCAATTTTTTTTAGGAATATTACTTTCAGTATTGAGAGTGATCAATATATGAGATTAATAGAAATAGATCGCAAATTGTTACGCTTCCATAAAGAGCATTCGAACAAAATTACAATCAAAATCATCCGCAGAAAATTACAGCATAAAACTAATTACAAACCGAATGTTGCAAAGTTTAGATACCTGAGATATCGTTGAAACATCGCAATAAGATCATTAGATGTTACATTTCCACTACGGCAGACCTGCAATCAAATAGAATGGCTGAAATGAATGAAATAATATCGGTTTTAAAACCAATGCTTTACGTAACAAAATGTTTTGGATTTACTCCATTTATTTTATCAAAATCTTCTCTCAATAAGTTATCGTTATTAAGTGTGTTATGGAGTATATTCCTGATAATAATTAACACGATTATAACTTACAATTCCATTGTTGCTATTCTGAACATGAGTTTCATAACATTGGTCGAACAAGTTTTGGATTATCTAGTATATTTGGTGAATTATCTTAATTTTAATTTAGTTGTTTTGCGCAGTTGGGCAGTGCATAAAAACGTAAAGCACAAAATAAACATAAAATTGGAATGAAAATTTAAAATAATTCATTAGGTTTTAGAAATAATACAAAATCTGAAAGAAGTCCGTTACAGATTAACAGAGACAGAACACCAATTGTTATGTCCAAATAAAGAGTACAAGAAAGAAAAACTTAACATCAACATTGTCACATTCGTCCTTGTAGCTTATGTACTTCTCCTAGCAGCTAGTTCGGCTCTTACTTTTTATGATGAATTTAATATTACTTTTATGATACAATACATATGGGCGATTTTTACTCAAGCTGTCGCTGTTTTGTTATTACAATTTTTGGCGTTGATTTATATGTTAAAGCAATGTCTACTGCGACTAAATAATATTTTAAGAAAACTAGCAAATGGTAAAAATGCAAAATCAGAAAGAAATATTACTTTCATACGTGTTTCTCGGTGATTATTCTCTTGAGATATTTTTAACCATCTGGTTAAACCAGCTGGTTTTACTAAATAAACACCTAGTTTATTAAAATAATATAATATACTACTCTTTTAGATTACATGATGAGAATAATATAATTAGTATGATAATAGTACGACGGATTGGAGAACTACATTTACAGCTGTGGAGCATAAGTAAAAAGTTAAATAAGGCCTACTCGTTCCAAATACTCTTGCTGAGTTTGCAATCATTTTTAATTATAATGGACCTAGCATTTTACATTCTGACATGTATAATTAGTGGTTATACCCTACCACTTAAAAATTACATACTTTTTGTAGGTCTTATGTTGTATTTCTTATTATCAATCGTAGTTATTGGTGCAATTTGTTGTAATACTTCAAACGAGGTAAGCCTTTGTGGACTGAAATTGTCAAACTAGATTATTGTGAACGTTGGTATTTACAAGATTGCCTAGATTGTGCGTGGTTGTGTGGAATAATAGTGCAGGTTATTGCCGCCAAACACAGAGCATTGTGGCAATATGACTGGGTATGATTCTATACCCATATCTCCCAAGCCTCCCGGTTTGAAGTTCCACAGGTTTGTGTGTATGTTCAGTGATTGCTGCGTTGTAGGTGTATTTATTTGTTCTGGAACAGTGAAAGTTTGCTATTTAATTAAATCAATCAGAGAACGTGCATACCAACCTAAACCGAGAGACCCGGAAGATATAAAATCCGCAGGATATACCTACCATTAAATTATAGATCCTTGTGTAATTGCAAATAATTTAAAGAACAAACCAGCTTGAAGACATATATTTCATTTTATAAACTGTAAAAATTTCCAAAAATTTTTTTTTCATTTTTAATATTATGTACATGAAAGTTAAATCTTAGTGTTAAAGTTGAACCTTTGGTATTAATTTTACAGGCAGAAAAAACTAAAGAATTACTTCTAGAACTGAAACTACAAAACCAGAATAACAAAAATGATTTGGATGTAACTTTTCAAGATTATATTTTCGATTTATAATAAACTAACAAATATTATTTTAGATTTTATGCATTTCTTTGCAAATCTTGCACAATAAAATAAAATTTACTGCTTCTGGATTATTTATAGTGGATAAGAAATTTATTTATTTGGTAAATTGTAATATTTTGTAAAATTTTTCTAAACTTTGATATTATTTTCTTTCAGCTTTTGAGGACTATTGTAACTTACGCTGTAATCATATTGCAATTTGACGTAGCAGTGCATTAATACAACTATATCGATATTTAAAGAATATCTACTTAATTTATTTGTCAAAAGTTACCATATTTAAGATATAAAATAATTTGATAATAATTTAATTTAACAGACCTACAGATCAATTATAATAAATATTTAAATTAAAAATAATCTATTGATACGTGGTTTAAGTAGTGTAACTCGATATTAACCCTATCAATATATTTTAGAAAACCCAAAAAATCCACTAAACACTTTTCAGAGCTAAAATGTTTTTAAGTTATCATATATAAAATACGCAAACGTTTTCACCATACTATGGCATCACAAGCGATGAATTAGAAAGAAAATTAAGAAAATAAGGTCTAAAAGCTCACACTTAAAAAATTCTTACATAAGTTAAAAACTTAAACAATTCATTAATAACATAATAATGCTAAATCAAAGTCAGATATTTTAACCAAATCAGGAGTTTATGAGCTCACTTGCGAATGCTCTCAAAAATATTACAGTCATACAGGTAGATCTTTCCAAACACGATTTAAAGAACACTCGCGATTACACAGACTTGCAGATAGAAAATCTACTTTCACGATAAATTGATTAGACACCAACCCTAAACAAGGGGGTTATGTAATTTAATATGTAGAACCCAAAAATAAAAAATTAGAATTTTTAGAAGCTTTAGATATAAATAAATTAAAATATTTACCTTTGTTATTAAATAGTCAATGAGATTTAAACAATTGAACATTTTCAATAAGTAATTACCCCCCCCCCCTTCCTTATTCGAACCTATTAGAGCGCATATCTTTGTACACCAACCCCCCCTTTTTTGTAATGACTTTCAAAATTTCCTTTCTTTTCTTAAAGGTACCTTAAAAGTAATGTTTCGGATTTACTTTGTTTGCATTATCAAGAAATTCGTCAAATAAATTATCGATATTATTATGTATTCTGGGGTATTATTCTTATATAATATTAAATACAATTATTAATTACTATTCTTATGTTGCCCGTACTTAGTAGGCATTACGCAACTTACATAACTTTAGTTGAATCAATTTTAGATTATGTATGTAGTCTTTAAAGGTGTAATAATAATAATAACTACTTATAGGTAATTAACAGTAGGTAATAATATATTATGTACTATATATAATAGTCTACACTTCTCAAGTCAATAACATATTCTAATTATATCCTAATCTTAGCACCACATCTCCTTCCAGCATGTGACCTCCTCCCTTCGTTATTGTTAGGCGATTCTATTGGACCCATGTAGCTATTGATACATACAGGGTGTCAGCATTCGGCCATCCTGTAATAACGATCGTCCTCGATCGACATGACTCTGTACTAGACTACCTGTAATCAAAATTAGTAGAACATTTTGTTTTGATCTAAAGCGTCAGATACGCTGTCGTTTAATTTGTGCGTCCGATACGCTACTCAAATCTCCTTTAGTATACGTCAAATACGTTACCACTTTACAGTGTGAGCGTCAGATACGTTACCTCTTTTTTTATGTATGTGCGTCAGATACGG
This sequence comes from Cantharis nigra, assembly GCA_958510845.1. Lineage (NCBI taxonomy): Eukaryota > Metazoa > Arthropoda > Insecta > Coleoptera > Cantharidae > Cantharis > Cantharis nigra. Next base: position 40,881,186 of record OY294030.1, on the reverse strand, counting down.
GATACGCCACATAATTTCATTTTGCATGTGTCCAACACGCTACTGGTTTACATTGTGAACGTCAGATACGTCACTCCTTTTTTTTGTTATGTATGTGCGTCAGATACGCAATATTATAAAGTCAATTTGTGTGCGTCAAACACGCTACTATTTTACATTGTGAACGTCAGATACGTAACCTAAACTTTTTGAAAAACGAAAGCTTTAATGTGTTCTCCCCCCACTACACCTTCGTAGGGGCGGTTCGTCCTTGACGAGTGAACATTTTCTTTTACTTTGTACCTGTCATTAGGTAAAACATTTGTAATTTCAAATGGACCTCTGTACTTAGGCAGAAGTTTCTTGCTTTCATTATTATTAGTTGGGAAGCTATTGATTTTGCAAAGCATCAAATCTCCCGCAGCAAACTGTTTAGCTGCACTTCTGTTTTTATTAAAATATCTGTCTTGTACTGCTCTGTTGTTTTCTAGTTTCTGTGATACTTCCTCCTTAGCTTTGTTACATCCATAAGGTTTGTATCATCGTCACTTATATACTTGTCACCATCGGTTCGCATTTTGTACCCAAAAAATACTTCACTAGGTGTAGTTTTAATAACTCTATGTGTGGTATTATTTATTCCTTGCTGTACATTTTTGAGGTTCTGGTCCCATAAATCAGAATTCAGTGAAGCCCCCATTGTTGCCAAAGCATCTAACACTGTTTTATTAGCTCTTTCTACTTGTCCATTACCCCTTGCCATGCCAACTGCCGTTGTAAATATTCGTATACCACCTTTATGTGTATAGGTTTTAAATTCTTTGGATATGAAAGCTTTCCCTGCATCTGTTATTAATCTTTTTGGGTTGCCAAATATTGTAAATATTTCATCTAATGATTGTATAACGTTTTTACTTGATGTATCTGGAGTTGCTTTTAGATAAACAAATTTGGTAAAGCCATCGATTATTACCAATATATATTTATTGCCATTTTTCGTTTCTACAAATGGTCCCAAGTGATCCACATGTAAGGTATATACGATGTGGTCTTGCATATTTTGGTAAAGAATGGAGGTAGCCTGGTTTTTTTCTCCTGGTTGTTTATGATACAGACATGGAAGGCATGCGTTAATGTATTTACTTACAAAACGTCTCATCTTGAGAAACCAGTATCTTTCTTTCAATCTATCCAGAGTTTTGTCAAATGCAAAGTGGCCTTAATCATCATGGTTACTTTTAACTACTTGCCACCTGCACTTCTTTGGAACTACCCATCATTTACCATAGTTTGTATTCAGTAAATATATCCTTGTTATTGTGTATGTCTCCAGACAAAATAATTTCTTTTATTTTCTTAATAGTTTCATCAGTATCTTGAATAATTTTTCGTAGTTTATGTTTGTCAATATCAGCTAGTCTGTATGGTCGATGTTTTATTGTAGTGGAACTCGTCAATTCAATATTCATAGCTACAGAATGTGATTGTTTTAAATTTTTCATTGATGTGAAGAAACAATCCTCGTATTTATTTAGGATTTGCTGTAGTTCTTTTTCTGTTTCTTTTAACGTACCTGCTTTAATGTCACTTAACACGTTTGATTTGTTTTTAAATACCAAATTATCATCAAAGCGGTAATAAATTATATTTTTATTTTCCGTGAAATTTCTTCCTATTAATAAATCAGTTTTCAGTGATTCAATATTTAAAACATACAAAATTATGTCAGGTATGGTAACATCATCAATAGTAATTGTCGCTTGAACATAAAAATTAACGATTGTAGTGTTTCCTAAAAATCCAGTTAATACCACATGTTCTTCAAGTTGTTTAATTTCTAGACCAAATTGTTTGAACAATCACTGCCAAAATCTATAAAAGCGGTATATTTATGTTGATTGATAAGTATGTCTTTATTAAATTTATTTTCAGAACTGTTAAATGTTATTTGCTTGATTAACTTTGTTTTATTGTTTTCGGATACATTTTGTGAAGCCGAAGTATGTCCATAAAAATTAGTATAGTATTCATTATACTTTTTATAGCAGTTATTTTGAATATGTCCTTGTTTATTGCAAAAGTGGCATATTTTCTGTCTATGTCTGCATTGATTTTGCTTATGGCCAAAAAGTCCTCAACATTGACATTGAATGTCATTATTAGTGTTACGAGCTTGTGGTGGTCCCGATTTTGATGCTACAAATTTATTACGCGGAACATATGACATCGTCGGAGGAATGGTGACCTCGTTATATATTTTATTTTTCAAATAAGCTGCTAACAAATTTGGATTTTTAATATTTGCAGCCTCCACAGCCAAGGTTAAATTTTGATCATTTATGGCCCCAAGTGCTAATGAAACTTTATCAGTATTTGTAAAATTTACTTTCAACTTATCTATTTTAGCAATATGTCGGAAATGAAACTCATACAGTGATGACCCTATTTTTGGTTTATGATTTGCAATGTCCATAAAAAGATTGTATGTATTTCGCGAACATTGAAACGTATCTAACGGTCTGGCTTTCCATCGGCCCCAATCAAACTGTGACCACCCTGGATGGTTTTCTACAAAATTTGTGTACCAAGTTCTTGCGGTACCCTTTAATTTATTTAACGTTTGAAAAATTATAAAACTATCATTCCAACCACGATTTTTGGCATTGTGTTCTATAATTTCAATCCAGTCCTGAATTTGACATATCATTGAATCAAATTCAGGTATAATATTTAGGTCAACCGTTTTACTGTTGTAATAAAATGGAATATTACTCACCGACTTAGCAGGAAATTCAATGTTTTGTATAGTGTTTGGCAAGATAGTATTCACCTTTTCCGTACTTTCAGCGATGCCAGTTGGCAGTGTTTCTCTTGGTGGGGTTGTTGTAGGAGTTGTTGTTCTCCTTTTCTTTCCTCTTTTAGATTTAGATGTGATAGGTCGTTTTGCAACACTTGAACTGCTACTATCACTGTCACTACCTTTATGTGAAGTGTCACTATCACTTTCACCCCTGTAAAAATTTGAACGTCGATTTTTGCGTTTGGGCATGATTACTATCCCACTTCTGATGTAGTCTTTAAAGGTGTAATAATAATAATAACTACTTATAGGTAATTAACAGTAGGTAATAATATATTATGTACTATATATAATAGTCTACACTTCTCAAGTCAATAACATATTCTAATTCTATCCTAATCTTAGCACCACATCTCCTTCCAGCATGTGACCTCCTCCCTCCGCTATTGTTAGGTCATTCTACTGGACCCGTGTAGCTATTGATACATACAGGGTGTCCGCATGTAGTACAAAGTTAGAATTGTCTTAGCTTTAATTTAGTAGTTTTGTGCATTTGGACAGTCTATAAAGATGTAAATCAGAACAAATAAGTTAGATGTAGAAAATAATGTTAAAATTAAATTTTAGAAGTAATAGAAAATCTTGAAGAAGTCCACATGGGAATATTAGAATTACGTTTTAATAAAGAGTATACCAAAGAATGCTTAAATATCAACCTTATCACCTTTTTCGTTGCAATTTATTTTCTATTTGGAGTACCAACTTATATGGGTCTTTTTTTTCTCATTAGTTGAAAATTTCATTTTTCGTACAGTACTTATGGGGGTTCTTTACTCACGCTACAATTATTGTCCAATTACAATGTTATGCATTGGGTTACATTCTAAAGCAACGCTTGGTGTGGCTGAACAAAATTTTAAGAACTGTAGTCAACGACAAAGCAACATCCAAACGAAATATTATTTTCTTGTCGCTTTCTCAGTAATTCATTCATATTTTAAATATGGAGTTTATTCATTTTCAGATCGATTTATGAAAATAATATCAATATGAAAATGGTAAGAAGAATTGGAGAATTATATTCACAGTTGTCGAATATAAGCAAAAAATTAAATAAAGCATACTCATTCCAAATTCTTTTGATAAGTTTATAAGGATTTTTGGTTATACTGTATACCATATATTTTATTCTGACGACTGCAATAAATATTACATTTAATACACCTATTAATTTCTACGTTATATTTGTTGGGTCTTCATTGTCTTTTTTATTATCGATTTTGGCTATTAATGTAATTTGTTCCAATACTTTGAATGAGGTAAGCGATATGAGCAAAGGTTGCTTTACCTCAAACATACCGCACACACTGCACTCAGACGGATGAAATTAAAACATTGAATTTCTGTAATAGCGTTTTGGTAGTTTTATATTTGACGTTCAACAGGTTACAACGATTGATTAAATTAAATCGAATGGTTTAAGTTTTTATGTTTGGGATTTAAAATGAATATTATAGTGAAAAGCATGCAGAAAGGACGAATAAAGTACATTTTCCTCTAGTATGCATAAGATCTTTATCCATCCATCATTTTTATTTCCTGGTTAATTAAAATTAGTTATTAATTTTGCAAGCGGAACAAACAAAAAATTTATTTCTTCAGCTGAAACTGCAAAGCCAAGACAATAAACACGACTTTGAAGTAGTTCGTCAATGGCAGATTTTCATTTTTACAATTACTTACTAACAAATTATATTTTAGATTCTATGTATTTCTCTTCCAATGTTGCACAACAAAATAAAATTTTTTGTATTTGGATTATTGGTAATTGATAAAAAATTCATTTATTTGGTTGGTTTGTTGCAATTAAACATTATGTTTTTTTAAAATTTAAATATTTATTTTTAGTTTTGTAGTGCAATTGCAACTTACGCCGTATTGATGTTACTATTTATTAGTCAAAATATTGTTTAAATAGAGTTTCTATATTTTCAGTTTCCCCCATCAATAAAAGTTGTACTTATGGGGGTAACTTTACTGAAAATATTTTTAGTTTACAGAATATATTATCTTAATTTTCATGTATAATTTATTGAAATATATACCAGTAATTTGTAGATATATTCTTGTCAATTATTGTTTTATTGTATTTTGTTGAAGAAGGAAATCAAATCCATATAAAATGTAGTCTACACCCTTTGCATCCGCTATAATCCAGTCAACGAAGACCAAAAAAGATCGAATAGAGGAAATAATTCGTGTAGTCGCAAATGTTTGTATATTGGTAGAGTGGAGTGTCATGAACAACATACTAAAAGTCCTGACCGGTGAGGGGTGAGCGTTGGAGTGGGGAGGGGGTCGAAAATCACTTTTTCTAGTTTCTCCTCAATAACTCGATAACCGCGGCTTGTAACAAAAAAGTGTTTATAATAAACAAACTTAAACTAAATTAAATTTCCTACAAAAATGCTTTTATTCATTGTTTCTCTAAAGTGAATAGTTCGTGAGATACAGGGGGTTTAAAAATCACTGAAGATTAAAAATGGCATTTTAATGGTAAGAAATTAATTTTTAATGTAAAATGAACTTGGAACTAACAGATAAACTACATTTTATCACATTACATAATATATACATATATACATTTTACATGGTATTAAAAACAAACATCTTATCTTGAATGTATTCATTTCAAAAATCAATAATTGAAATATCATCATCATCATCCTCCTCCTCTTGGAGATCAAGTAACGGTGCACTATTTGTACACGTACCCTGGCATTTGCCGTACACCACGGAACATGGAATACCGGCTTTTCGGTATCCACATCGTCCTCCACACCTAGTAGAACATCGGCAAAAGATGTTGTTCAGTATCGCTTCAGGTGCTACTGGGTCTTTGGTTGTTACTGGGGTGAGCAATCCGTCTTCCTTTCGGTTCCAGCCCCACTCGGACGGTAGTAGAAGATTGTCGAGCCATTGCTGTATCTGTAAGTAGGTAACAAGAAATAGTGTTGTAAAAGGTATTATAATAAAATTAACTTACCTGTAAATAAACTCTAAAAGAGTGTTGGTGCGCAGCTCCAGGGGTCGGTGGTAGTGAAGCGAGGTCTAGTTTTGGCTTTCTTGATGTTTTTATGAATGCAGCATACCAAAGTTTATTCAAATCTAGCTACAGTTGCTTGATACATATGTAAAAACATCTCCTCACCAACCTGTGCGACCTTGTCTGCTGATGTAGAGAGATTAGTGAAAATGTCTGATATTGTCTTCATTTGCTTGGGGATCTTGCTGAACAGCTTAACCATTCCTCCTTTGCTCTTCTTGTAAGTGGCGGAGGTGGTGTCACACCCGCTAAATGCATGGAGAAGCAAGATGGTTTTAGCAAAAGGAAGTTGTTGGAGTTTGTTTGTTGAAAATAATTTTGATACCACCTTGCTCCTGCCAGGCTTCATGAAGTATATGTTACTTTCTGGTCGTGCAAATGCAACGAGTAAAACAATCAAGTCCACATCTTCCCCTATTATTGTGACAGTGGGGTGTTGGGCAGCTTTCTCTAATCCGCTTCTCATAATAGTGCCATCAGCATTCCCTGAAGCAAATATTGCTTCTATTCCTCTTGCTACCATTTTGTCACTGAAGAGTTATATATAAGCCTGGTTTTATTCTTTTCGTTTGCAAGAAAATGTTCCTGTTGAACAGTGGTATTCATGCTTTCATTAAAATTAATGTCAACTGAAGTGTTTGTGAGGCCTCTTCTTTTCTGCTCTGCTCGTTTTGTACTGTTGATGTCACCATAACCATCGAAAACCACGGTACAGTTTTGACCATAATGTTTGAGTACATAGGCTATATATATTGTAGTGCTCTTTCTCTCTGTCCTCTTACTAAAAATAGGTCGTTGGTTCTCGAAAGTAAAATGGTTACATGGAAGACAATAAAAAACTGACAATCTAACAACGTATTTATTTGCAACCTGAACAAACAAGAACAATTTCATAAAAGCAGGACTTACACGAATTTCGCTAGACAGCACGTGTAACTCGGGCACTTTCTTCAAATATCTTCTTACAGAAACTTGTCTTGGTATTCGCGTTGTCAAACTTCGTGATCGATGAACTTTCCAAAAAAAAAAACCTCCTTGGCTAAAACACACCTCCACTCCAACTTATCGGTTTGTAACCACACGACTTGCTTCTATAGCTCTCAAATTTCAACTTTATACTACCACTTGCCTCTCGGACTCTCTATTTACCACCCCCCTATACGACTTGCCTCTCTGGCTATCAATTTACGACTGACTGTTCTCCTCTTTATTTATCTTTTTTTTATCTCCTTGGTTTTTCTTTCCGTGTTCAATTTTTATTGGTTCTTGCTATTTCCCTTTATTTTTCAAAAAAATCAAGATTAGAATTTTGTTTATGTTCCGCTGCTTGTGCTTGTTCGTGTACTGCCCAGCTGCATTCGTGTAAGTCGCTAAATAACAATAAATAAATAAAATACACACATTAAAAATTTTACAACAATGAATTAATTTACTGCAACATCAAACTTAAACTAAACAATGTAACTAAAACTAACGAACAAACTTAACATGAAATGGAAAATAATTTTGAAAACGGAACAAAAATCCTGCCTTTATTGTTCATCAGGTTGCAAAGTCAGTTCTTTATTTCTAAATTACGCAACTCACTTTCCATTTCTTTAACAGAACACAACATTTCCCCCCGTTGTGTTGAATAAAAGTCAAATCGGATGATGTTAAATATTTTCGCGGACTTTTCTTCAACAAAACGTTCTCAATTTGAAATCGTAAACATGGTAGTTTAAAATATTTAATTTGAACGATAGTTATTTGTAAGGCAGTAATTCATCTTCATTAAAATTTTATATTGACAGAAATAATAAAAAAAAACTTTTAAAAATAAATTATTTTTTTTTTAAATTCTTCTTATTCTCTTGGGCCGTCATTCTTTCTCAACATCTTATACACCTTTTGTCAATTATTCTCTTCCTTCGCTCATGCACTCCTTCCACCTATTCATTCCTTTAACCTATTATTTCCTATTGATATTCCTATTCAAATTCCTATTTGATAAAAATCTTTGGCAAAAATATCACCTCTTCTTCTTTACTTCAATTGCTTTTTCAACTTTTTCTTCGATCAGTCGTTACCTCCGGCTTTTAAATTTTGCATATTGACATTACTAGGTTGCACCCCTTTATCCCCTCTCTTAACTTCCTCAACTTTCAATCGACCTTTTAACTTACTTGTGATATCTCACCTTTTTTTTTTAACTATAATACCTACGCGAACTGCTGGTAAAACATTATAATTCCTCTTCGCTACCTTCTTCTTCTTTTATTTGTAATGGCCTCTTGACAGTATACATTTTCATTAATTATCTTGTTATCGTTGACTGGTCCCTCATACGTAAGTAAGATTTTTTTAGCACAATGACTATTTTTATTGACGTTTGTCATATTTATTTTGACATTTGACGTTTCTGTTATTTAAATTATGTTTTCTAACTTTTGCCTAAAATTGATTTGGTTATTAATTTCTAACTTATACTAAAATATGTTTTTTTTTTATGTAAATTTGTGAACTAATTTATGAAACTTTCCATCTCTTCTTTTTCCCGGCTACCCAAAAATTTGTAAAAGAAAAGCGTAACCTTTTAATTATCTTGCTACATACCCTTTTATTTTCATTAAACAATCCATCACGTTTGTTTAATATGTGATTTATTTGATTTAAATATCTCTTATCACATTAAATATTTTCGACGTCTGCCATATAATTTATTTTGACGTTTGGCAGTTTTGATTTGTTTTCTAGTTTATATTTTATATTTGACGTATCCGTTACTTGACTGACATTTTTTAATTTTTTTAGAAAATGAATTTTATCATTGATTTCTAATTTGGACCTAAAAGTGTCTTGTTCCGAACTTCCGCATGGAATTTGTTTCCGATCTATTTCTATCCTTTCTTCGTCCTTAACCTTCCCCACACAATTTAACATGTCTTTTTTAGATATTTTTGGATTGATCCGATTCTCCCCATCCATTGTTGTATACCGGCCAACGTCCCCTTCACGACTCATTACATGTGTCTTAAACACTTCCGCATTATCTACCACTGTCCTTTCGTTTGTATCCCGTTTAATTTCTGATACTTCCGTCTGTATTTTATTGATTTTTTTGTGTGTTTTATCCATTCTACATTCGAAATTCTCCCTATCTTTGGTCATTGATTCAATGTGAATTTTTATGCAATCTGCGTTTGCTTTTATATTATTTACGTTTGATTCTACCCGTTCATCTATTTCTTCCATTCTCTTATGAACCACATTAAATCTTTCATTCAGTTCCTCTTTGATCATTTTATTTGTCCCATCAAATCTAGCATTAATTTCATCCATTCTTTTATTTGTCCCATCAATTTTAGCATTAATTTCATCCATTCTTTTATTTGTCCCATCAAATTTAGCATTAATTTCATCCATTCTTGTATTGATGGCCAATATTGCCTTCATCAATTGATTATGTTTGTCTTCCTTGTCGGGAACGATAATCTCAATCTCCGTTTCCCCCCTTTCTACCATGCTTTCATCACCACAAACATGCATCAAGTTTGGATCTTTACTCCTTAGATTCATTTGGTATAATTTATTTTTAATTTATTTTGATGTTAAAAAATTTTATTTGTTTAATTTAAAATTGTATTTATTTACTGCCACGCATGTAACTATTTTTTTCGAGCCTCGACGTTGTGCGCCAATTTATTTATGTAGTGCTCTTTCTCTCTGTCCTCTTACTAAAAATAGGTCGTTGGTTCTCGAAAGTAAAATGGTTACATGGAAGACAATAAAAAACTGACAATCTAACAACGTATTTATTTGCAACCTGAACAAACAAGAACAATTTCATAAAAGCAGGACTTACACGAATTTCGCTAGACAGCACGTGTAACTCGGGCACTTTCTTCAAATATCTTCTTACAGAAACTTGTCTTGGTATTCGCGTTGTCAAACTTCGTGATCGATGAACTTTCCAAAAAAAAAAACCTCCTTGGCTAAAACACACCTCCACTCCAACTTATCGGTTTGTAACCACACGACTTGCTTCTATAGCTCTCAAATTTCAACTTTATACTACCACTTGCCTCTCGGACTCTCTATTTACCACCCCCCTATACGACTTGCCTCTCTGGCTATCAATTTACGACTGACTGTTCTCCTCTTTATTTATCTTTTTTTTTATCTCCTTGGTTTTTCTTTCCGTGTTCAATTTTTATTGGTTCTTGCTATTTCCCTTTATTTTTCAAAAAAATCAAGATTAGAATTTTGTTTATGTTCCGCTGCTTGTGCTTGTTCGTGTACTGCCCAGCTGCATTCGTGTAAGTCGCTAAATAACAATAAATAAATAAAATACACACATTAAAAATTTTACAACAATGAATTAATTTACTGCAACATCAAACTTAAACTAAACAATGTAACTAAAACTAACGAACAAACTTAACATGAAATGGAAAATAATTTTGAAAACGGAACAAAAATCCTGCCTTTATTGTTCATCAGGTTGCAAAGTCAGTTCTTTATTTCTAAATTACGCAACTCACTTTCCATTTCTTTAACAGAACACAACAATATTGATCGCAAAGTACAGAAAATTTGGTACCCACATTCCATTTCACGCGATGAAGAAGGAAACAACCATCTACTACATTAGTACTTGTTTTTATCTCATGATTTGCATAATTATCCTCTGGAAAAGCATCATAGAGAGAAGACTTCTTCCTTTTCCTCATTCCCCCTTCATTAAAAAGAGCCAACGGGAATGGAGATAGTTCATATTCCACAAGCTGTGCAACATCTTTATCACTCTTTTTTGCAATGGCAGTTCTTTGAAAAATTGTCAGAGGGTCTACAGTCACTGTTTCGTCGTTCACTTTTACGGAGTTGCTCATACTAGCCAATGACAACACCACATTCTTCTTAGACTGTTTTAAATCACCAAAATTACAACCAACAAAACTTTCCATGGTTACGGTGTCAACTTCTAGGGCTCGGTGACTATTTATTTTTGAGTTTCCGATTATCCCTGTCGACAGAGACATAAGAGAATTCATTTTCGGAAAAGGAGGATGGTCATTAAACCATTCATAAATCTTTGCCCGGTCTTGTCTATCCCTATTTTGCCGTGATACCCGGAAATCAACATGCTGCTCCGTACTTGAAAAAGTCACTCCAGAAAACTCCTCTAATGACGAGCTGATGGCGATTACTTCCAAGTAAATTTTATGTGGCAAGACAACAAGACTCTCGCACGAAATGATACTCGGAACTTGCAAGACGAGGCTCGATACGAGACTTAATAAGTCGTCTGCGAGACGAGACAAAACTTTACAAAACCCTTGTCTTGTTGATCTCTTGGGCATCACCACTTAGATGTTGTATATATATTAATATTTGGTCTGAGCCTACTTCATACAACGTTAAACATTTATTATATATCATAAAAATACTATTTTTAATAATCACCCCCTGTGTCTCGCAAACTATTTACCCTAGAGAAAAATTTATTAAGACCTTTTTTGTTGAAAAGTTTATGTAGTTTAATTTTGTATATCGTCACTTTTTCGGTAAATGCCTTGGTTTTTGAGTTATTGAAGAAAAACGTCAAAAAGTGACGTTTGACTTTTAGTATGTTGTTCATGACACTCCCCTCTACCAATGTACAAAAATTTGTGACTACACGATTTATTTCCCCTATTTTTCCTTCAGGAGAACATCCGAGCTATACAATAGTAAAAACCATTACCTTCGGCATATCATAAGATTTCTTTCTTTAGCCATACAATTTGAGCTGGTATTTAAAAGCAGTACAGTTTATTTGGAATATAAAATATGTTTTATTGGGATCACTCGTCGTAATTGATACAAAGACTAATTTTCAAAAATCCCAAAAGACTTAAAATTCCTTAACGTTTTATTTTTTCTTTAGCAAATTAAACTGGTTTTTATTTTAGTAACATAATTAAAACCAATTTTACTATTAATAAATTATTAACTATAAAATTACATAATCACCGCAATTTTCTAAGCAAAGTTGTTATAAATAGCAACCAAATGTAGTTGTTATGGCAGAAAATCCTATGTTATTTTCTGATAACGATAATCATAACGAGTTTTTTTAGAAAATTGCACCGATTATAATATAATACATTAATATTTGACTTCAGTTGGAAGTTGTGTACTAGATAATAAGTACTTTCGATAATATGTTCGGTAATTTGTTATTTTGTCTTCCGGATAATAGATTTAATAATGTTAGTATAATAATTATATATTATTAGATTATCATGAAATATTGTCAGTATCTATTACAACTTATACTATTATATAATAGATAAAGTTACTATACCTTCGAAAATAGTATAGCTGATACTGCTATATCGCTTAATTAAAATGAATACTGTTATGTCGATTTTAAAGCCAATGTTTTACATAACGAAATGTTTTGGATTTACCCCGTTTACATTATCAACAAATTCACCAAATAAATTATCGTTATTATGTGTATTCTGGGGTGTTATTCTAATGACATTAAATACATATATTAATTACTATTCTTTTGTTGACCGTAGGAGTAAAATAAGTTTCGCAACTCTAGTTGAAACAATTTTAGATAGTTTAGTTTATGGTTTGGATTATCTTAGCCTTAATTTCGCAGTTTTGTGCAGTTGGACAGCCTATAAAAATGTAAAGCAAAACAAATAAACTAGAAGTATAAATTAATATTAAAATTAGATTTTAGAAATAATAGAAAATCTTGAAAAGGTTCACCATGGAATATTAGAATTAAATCTTAAATTTCAACGTCTCAAGAAAAAGTATACGAAAGAAAGCCTTATTATCAACATTGTCACAATTTTTGTTGTATTTTATGTTTTTGGAATAACAACTTATATGAGTGTTATTTATAATTATGTGTATAAAACTCCATTGATTGTGCAGTACTTATGGGGTATTTTTACTCATGCTAATATAATTGTCAATTTACAATTTTATGCATTGATTTACATTGTAAAGCAACGCTTGGTATGGCTTAATAAAATTTTAAGAACTGTAGTAAATGACAAACCAAACTCTAAAAGAAACATAGTTCTTATGTCGCTTTCTCAGTAAGTAGATGTCTCTTATTTTTTTTAATTTTAAATCTGTAGGTCATTAATTTGCAGATCGATTTATAAAAATAATATGAATATGATAATGGTAAGAAGAGTTGCAGTATTGTATTCAGAGTTGTGAAGTATAAGTAAAAAATTAAATAAAGCCTACTCGTTCCAAATACTTTTGTTAAGCTTTCAAACATTTGTGTTTATACTGAATGCTATATTTTTTATTCTGACAACTATAATCAATAGTAGATTTCATATACCACTTAAAATGTACTTGATATATGTAGGATTTACATTGTCTTTTATATTATCAAGTGTGGTTATTAATGTAATTTGTTCCAATACTTCAAACGAGGTAAGCAATAAGGGTCATTTAACCTCGTTGTCTCGTTTTCTCTAATTTATTTTGTATATTCTACGTAACAAATGAACTAACTACATATAAAAATTTTGTTTTTTAAAGTCCGTTGTTTTTATTTTCACGGAAAATTTCGAAATACTTACTTGTTGCTGTGTTGCCTACCCTGCCTGGGGGTTTCGCCTCCTCGCTAACGCTCGGGAACCTGTCCGCGCTCGGACTCGGACATGTTATGGTCCAAAACTGGTTTGAAGTTTGATATTTTCTATGAAAGTAAAAACAACGAGCCTGTTCTTAATAAATACTATTTAACTTCGGAGATTCTACAACTTATATTGAAACAATTCTTAGACATCGAGATCATTTTTTAAATTCTGCTCTGCTTGACTTGGAATGCACATATAGGGATGTTTAATGGGCTAAATCTATTAATTGAATTACCAGCATCAAATAATCAATTTCGAAATGAACATGTGGTGAAAAGCATATAGAAAAATTGATTTGTCTAAAATGCAAAAAAAAAAGTTTTGTGAAGTCCACCCTTTTTATTTGCTGCTAATTTAAAATTATTTATGAATTTTACAGGCAGAAGAAACCAAAAATTTAATTCTACAACTGAAACTGCAAAGTCAAAACAACGAACACGACTTTGAAGTAATTCGTCAAAATTAATTTTTTTTTGCAATAACTAACAAAAATTCTTATAGATTTTATGTATTTCTCTTCAAATGCTGCACAGCAAAATAACATTTTCTGCTTTTGGATTATTTACAATTGATAAACAATTTATTTATTTGGTTAGTGGAAATTATGAGATTTTTTTTGAAAATTGATAATTTTATTTTAGTTCTTTAGTGCAATTGTAACTTACTCCGTAGTAATACTACAAATTGATGTTGCCGTTTATTAATACCTATTATTATAATAACATTTGGATATAGCATCAATATAGCATGAGGATAATTATATTGCAAATAATTAAGTACCTATAGTTTATAAAATATATCTTAATTTAATTCATTCAAATATAGTAGTAATTTTATTTAATTATCAGAAATGTTATTTTTATAAAATGCATTTTAGGTAAACTTTTGGTTAATTGCTGTTTTATTTTATTTCGTCGATAAGGAATTTTTAATTTAATTTATTTCAATTCAATTCATTTCAATTCAATTTAATTCAGTTTAGTTCAGTTTAGTTCAGTTTAGTTTAGTTCAGTTTAGTTTAGTTGAGTTTAGTTCAGTTTAGTTTAGTTCAGTTCAGTTTAGTTCAGTTCAGTTTAGTTCAGTTGAGTTTAGTTCAGTTGAGTTTAGTTCAGTTCAGTTTAGTTCAGTTCAGTTTAGTTCAGTTCAGTTTAGTTCAGTTTAGTTCAGTTCAGTTTAGTTCAGTTCTGTTCAGTTCAGTTCAGTTCAGTTCAGTTTAGTTCAGTTCAGTTCAGTTCAGTTTAGTTCAGTTCAGTTTAGTTCAGTTCAGTTCAGTTCAGTTCAGTTCAGTTCAGTTCAGTTCAGTTCAGTTCAGTTCAGTTCAGTTCAGTTCAGTTCAGTTTAGTTTAGTTTAGTTCAGTTCAGTTCAGTTTAGTTCAGTTCAGTTCAGTTCAGTTCAGTTCAGTTCAGTTCAGTTCAGTTCAGTTCAGTTCAGTTCAGTTCAGTTCAGTTCAGTTCAGTTCAGTTCAGTTCAGTTCAGTTCAGTTCAGTTCAGTTCAGTTCAGTTCAGTTCAGTTCAGTTCAGTTTAGTTCAGTTCAGTTCAGTTCAGTTCAGTTCAGTTCAGTTTAGTTCAGTTCAGTTCAGTTCAGTTCAGTTCAGTTCAGTTTAGTTTAGTTCAGTTCAGTTCAGTTCAGTTCAGTTCAGTTTAGTTTAGTTTAGTTTAGTTTAGTTCAGTTCAGTTTAGTTCAGTTCAGTTTAGTTTAGTTCAGTTCAGTTCAGTTCAGTTTAGTTTAGTTTAGTTCAGTTTAGTTTAGTTTAGTTTAGTTTAGTTTAGTTTAATTTAAATATATAAATCTGCACTTGTGTGAAAAATATATAATTTAGAATTAGAAATTTAGAACAAAATTGCGGAATAAATTTATATAATTAACAAGCGTGTTCTGGCCTAAGTATGCATGGTGAAATGGCAAACAAAACTGAGCGCAATTCAGCTGTATAGCTGTCAATTTGCCTGTGGCTGGAAAATGTGTTACCAATTCGAAAAACAAACAAAAATAAAGTTTGCACAAATATCAATCAATATAGACTATTTTAGAAAGAAAATTACAAATTAAAAATTATTAGGCATATGTGTATCTCCAGGGTGCACTAAAACTTAAAAAAATAATTTACCAAAAAAATAAGCGCTTTACAATAGCCGATCCAGGCAATTATCATCGGATGAGCAACAAAATAAAAATTTACTAAATATCTCTATAAAAAGTAGAAGTAATATCAAAAACAAAATTTTAGGTTTTCAATCAATAAAAAATAGTTTTATGTAAAAACAGAGGTTTTTTGAGCATAAAGATCCCCCCGCCCCGGATTCCGCCAATGAGTTTATAAAATATTAATTGCAATTGCAAATAAGCCACTAAAAGTATATTTTTTCCGAATAAAGTATCTGTTAATTTTGTTATACTCGTACGTAAAAAGTAATACGTAAATTATACTGCAGTGGTATTTTGTGAAAAAAGTACTTTCCCACAAAACCTCTAGCAGTGTCCGCTCTCTTAATTTTTGAGCATTTTAGCTAGTTTTTGGCATATTTTTATAAATTGATTTGAAATTGTGCAATTTAATTTGTTAATTCAACAATTAAAGAAATTATTTAGGTGAGCATTTTGATTATTTTGATTGTGCCATCTTTCAAAATTTGATGAAGTTTTGGATATTAATTAAATTTTGATTTTGATGTTGGAGTATTGAATAGTCATAAAATTTGGAAAATCAAGAATTCGTTGAAGGGAACGTGTGTTGGAACGCTAGTGATGACTGGCGGGTTATCGCCACATGAAGTTGAACCGTCGATTTTTTTTTGATTTTTTTTTTTTAATTAAAATTAAAATTTCGATTGACGCCACGAATTTGAAATTTTTGAGCTAGCCGGTGCTAGAAGTTTACAAGAAGTTTAAAAAATTACTTTTGTAAGAAAGTTTTTTTTTTCACAAAATATCATTGCATATTTTCGTCGATGGCCCCACGTTGGGCGCCAAAAAGTTGTGGTGGAACGTCGCAAAAATTAATTTCCTGACTTCCTTTTCCAAACTGTTTTTTTTGCGTCGGTTACCTCAGTAAATTTCAAATTAAAAATGGAACGACAAGCGAGCGTCCGCCTGCCGCGTTCACAAACTCCACGATATATTTGTATTCAAATAATTTTAATTTTATTAAAATTGTTATCAAAAACATTTTATTTATTAATCTTCCAATCTTCTTATCAATGAAAATTTTCTAAATAACTGATCCAAATTTAAACTCAATCTCTAAAAAATCAACTTTGTCCAAACGTTTGGACTATTTTCAAATTAAACAATAATCCCAAATTACTCACGCAAAATAACTTTACTTTTCAAAATTATTCACAAAATCCAAATAAATTTGTATTAAAATTAGGAGAGCATGGTGGAACACGTCCGCTCTCGGTACCAACATCGGCAAAAAGCCCCTTCTCCTACAAAAATTGTCGCAAACAAAATTCAAAAATCATTTATAAATTAAACAGAATGACAAAAATCAACAAAATCTTCGTAATTACATAAAAAAATCAAAATTTGATGTTTGAAACACGACAATACATATAATAACAATAGAAAAGAAAATAGATAATAAAGGTTAAAAATAATTGCAAAAGAATAAAAAAGTAAGAATTAATATTTTTAAATAATGAAAATAAAAACCAAAAAGTACACCTTTTTGTTTTTTAAAATAGTAATAGGAAATTATATTACTAAAGTAAAAAACCACTTCAGACAATCCCAATCATAAAAAGTGATTTATTATTATTAATTGGTTACCAATGTTTTTAAGTTAAACGTTTGATAATTTGTTATACTCTATAACTTGTTGAGTAGATAAAATTATTGCTTTTCAAAATAGTTTAGTCAGCACAGTTGTAGTCAACTAAAATGCTTGTTATAAACACTGTAATGTCGGTTTTAAAACCCATGTTGTACGTAACAAAATGTTTTGGATTTACTCCGTTTACGTTATCAACGAATTTGTCAAATAAATTATCACCATTTTGTATATTTTGGAATGTTATTCTAATAATTTTAAATACAATTATTTGCTACAAAGCTAGATCTGCTTCTAGAAATAATGTAGCTTTTATAACCATAGTTGAAATACTTAGTTGTGGATTATTTAGTATGCTTGGTTGGTTGCCTTAATTTTAATTTTGTAGTTTTATGCAATTGGGTTGGTTATAAAAAGGTAAACTGAAACAAATAAATTAATTGTACAAAATAATGTTAATATAAAATGTTAGATTTTAGAAATAATAGAAAATTTCGAAGAAGTCCGGCGCAGAATGTTAGAAATGCAGCATAAAAAGTACACAAAAGAAAAATTTCACATCAATATAGTCACAATCCTTCTTTTGCTTATTGCAATTAGTTTATCAACTCATACCTCTTTTGTTTTTTACGAGTTTAATATTACTTTTGTTATGCACTTCGTATGGGCTATATTTACTTGGGCTACAGTTATTGCTGAATTACAGTTGTATGCATTGATCTATATCCTAAAACAACAGTTAGTATAGCTAAATACAATTTTAATAACTGCAATAAATAACAATTTTAAATCAAAAAGTTACAATAATTTCATATCGCCGTCTAAGTAAGTGCATAGATTCGAATTTTATTCGATATTAGCACATCAAGTTCTTTAATTTTCAGATCGATTTATGAAGATACGATGAATAGTATGAGGATGCTAAGAAGTATTGGACAACTGCATTCACATCTTTGGAGTATCTATTCGTTTCAAACACTTTTGTTGTTTTTGCATGCATTTCTATTCATATTGGAAATTACATTTTTTATTATGACAACCATAATAAATATTAATTATAGTGTACCACTTCAAATATATGTGGTTTTGTTAGAGTATATATTGTATTTCTTAATATCGATTGTGGTTATTACTGGAATTTGTTCTAGTACTTCGAACGAGGTAAGCTTTGCTTAATTTTGCAGAGTAATAATAGTGTCGCAAATTTAATAAAATGTTGTGGTTTTTGTAAATTTTCAACTATAGATAAGTCGAGATGAAAAATAAACATTCTATTTTAAATGTATTAATGGGATCATCCGTCAAAATTGATACAATGATGAATTTTTTTATATGATCAAAAAGCTATATGAATGTATTGTAAGTGTCTCCTACCTTACATAGAGTAGATTGAAGAAAATTAATATTTTCCATAATATGCGAATAGAAATATATTATGTAGTTATTTATTACTATTTGAATTTTTCTTATCAAGTGAAATAAATGTTTGTTAATTAATTAAAAAATGTATAATTTTTAGGCAGAAAAAACCAAGCAATTATTTCTACAGCTGAAACTGCCAAGCCAAAACAACGATCACGATTTAGAAGTAACTTCTCTAAATCAGATCATTGTTTCTTTGGCATACTTAACAAATATTATTTTAGATTTTGTGTATTTCTCTGCAAATGCTACATAATAAAATTAATTTTTTGCTTTAGGATTATTTACAGTAGATAAGAAATTTCTTTATTTGGTGAGTTTTAATAAATCATTAAGATGTTCTTCAAATTTTGAATATATTCTTTTAGTTTTTGACTACAACGGTATCTTACGCCGTATTAATACTGCAGATTGACTTTGCGGTTTATTAATAAGATAATTAAATAAAATTTAAGAATAACATGATATGTTTGCAGACTTCAGTTTCATGTTTGGATATTTATTTCAACCTAGCTAGCCAAATAGCGGAACTATTCAACAAGGCTTTTACCAACTTGGATGGGCACACAAATCGTGTTGTATAATCGCAGTTTTCTAAAGTAATCGAATTGATTTTCTACAACAGACTAATTACTTTCATTGGGTCCCGTAGTCTGGTAGGCGATTGTGAATTTGGATTCAGGAGGGATAGATCAACGAGCGACGCTATTCTGCGTGCCGTTGATTTTGTTCAATCAAGCCTGGACAGAGGACAGCGAGTCCTGGGCGTATTCTTTGATCTATCCAAGGCTTTCGACTCAATAGATCACGATATCCTGCTCCAAAAAATCGAAAGATTGGGAATACGAGGCCCGGCCAAAAGATGGATCCAGCGCTATCTCGCCAAGCGTAAACAATATGTAAGGATCAGCAAATTGAGATCCAAATATTTGAATGCCAAGTTGGGCGTCCCTCAAGGTTCAACACTGGGTCCCTTGCTTTTTTTGTTGTTTGTGAACGATCTGATACAGTATTTGCTCGGGAGTGAATTGAGAATCCAGTTTGCGGATGATTTCAATGCGCTGTGTGTTTCGAGTGACAAATATGCATTGTATCACAACTGCATGCAAGTTATCCGAAGCATGCTCGGTTGGTGTACAAGAAACAATCTGACACTGAACCTGAAAAAAACCCAAATTATGAGATTTCTTCCTAAAAATGCTCCTACCAATGATCTGACTACAATGGATTTTGATGGACAGTCAATTCGTTGCTGTATGTCTACTAAATTTCTTGGAATTCACATGGACCAAAAGTTAACATGAATCAACCATACTACAAAATTAAGAGAGGAATGTAGTAAGTACTGCTACCTATTTCGTAATCTGTCAAGATGTGCCAGCGAGTCGATCATACGTACTGCATATCTCGCCATGGTTGAGAGCCGTTTTGCATATGGTATTTCGGTATAGGGAACTTCCACACGTGCTACTCAGATATTCATGTTGCAAAAAAAATACTTCGGTCTATGGAGAGGGCTCATCCACAGACGCCGTGTAAACCGCTGTTTGCCAAGTGGCGTCTGCTTACGTTGCCTTGTTTGTACATATATGCAGTCTGTAAGGATATATAGTACATAAGTGCAAACACTTGCTTCTTTATAACAACCAGGTCCATGGATAC
Organism: Cantharis nigra; assembly: GCA_958510845.1. NCBI lineage: Eukaryota > Metazoa > Arthropoda > Insecta > Coleoptera > Cantharidae > Cantharis > Cantharis nigra. Next base: position 40,860,793 of record OY294030.1, on the reverse strand, counting down.
AACACTAGGAAATGTCATGAACTTTACATTCCACACACACGTTTTAAAACTTTCACTAGACGGACCAATAGCTACAGGAACACTCTATAATGGACTACCAACATCCATCAAAAATCTAAACCAAATATGATTCAAAAAGGAGTTGCAACTGCACTTGGAACAACAACCACTTTACAGCATTAATGAATTTTTCAATTTATAATGTATAAGTTACACATTTTTTTTTCTTCTTTGACGCATTCATAACCTATGTAGAGTTCCGAGAATAAAGCCGATGATTATTATTATTATTATTATTATTATAACCTTTCCATTATCCGACCGATTCTACTATACGCTCGGAAAACTTGTCCAGTATAAGTAGGTCGGATACTAGAAAGTTTACTGTATGTCTTTTCTTTATTCTTTCTTCATTCAAATATTCAGTATAGAGTCGCTATTCATAAGTATTACCAATTTTTTACCATATTACCATAGTGATATCAACTTTTTGACGTCGACCTATATTCAAATGTTCAGTCTTTGTTTTGAATAATTCATAATAATGTTTTTCATAATTTTTTTTAATTTCAATAAAAATATTTGATGTACCTACGAGTATTAGTTACGCAATAGTTTTTAATTTCAAATCAAGAGCATTATAAAACGAGTGTTTAAATACATTTTTAAGCGTTGGATAATTACTTTAGTTATGATCTATTATTATGGTAGACTGTAATTATTATAAAATTTCCACTACACAAAATAGTTTGCTCTGGTAGGCTGTAATCAACGAATCGAATGCACAAAATAAATGATACTACATACAGGCGATTTTCAAGCTAATACTTTATTAACAATATATTTTTGTTTTATTCCTTTTATCTAATATCAAATCTTTTTAGGAATATTGCTTTCAGTATTGAGAGTGATCAATATATCAGATTAATAAAAATAGATCGCATTCGAACAAAATTACAATCGAAATAATCCGTAGAAAATCACAGCATAAAACTAATTATAAACCGAATGTTGCAAAGTTTATGTACCTAAGATATCGTTGAAACATCGCAATAAGATTATTAGATGTTAAATTTCTACTACGGCAGACCTGCAATCAAATAGAATGCCTGAAATGAATGAAATAGTATCGGTTTTAAAACCAATGCTTTATGTAACAAAATGTTTTGGATTTACTCCATTTATTTTATCAATTTCTTCTCCCAATAAGTTATCGTTATTAAGTGTATTATGGAGTATATTCTTGATAATAATTAACACAATTATAAGTTACTATTCCATTGTTGATATTCTGAACATGAGTTTCATAACATTGGTCGAACAAGTTTTGGATTATCTAGTATATTTTGTGAATTATCTTAATTTTAATTTAGTTGTTTTCCGCAGTTGGGCTGTGCATAAAAACGTAAAGCACAAAATAAATATAAAATTGGAATGAAAATTTAAAAAAATTCTTTAGGTTTTAGAAATAATACAAAATCTGGAAGAAGTCCGTCACAGATTAACAGAGACAGAACACCAATTGTTACGCCCAAATAAAGAGTACAACAAAGAAAAACTTAACATCAACATTGTCACATTCGTTCTTGTAGCTTATGTACTTCTAGTAGCAGCTAGTTGGTCTCTTACTTTTTATGATGAATTTAATATTACTTTTGTGGTACAATACATATGGGCAATTTTTACTCAAGCTGTCGCTGTTTTGTTATTACAATTTTTTGCATTGATTTATATGTTACAGCAATGTCTACTGCGACTAAATAATATTTTAAGAAAAGTAGCAAATGGAAAAAATGCAAAACCAGAAAGAAATATTACTTTCATACGTCTTTCTCGGTGATTATTCTCTTGAAATATTTTTAAACCTCTGGCTATACCTGCTGATGTTAAATAAACACCTCGACCATAATCCTGCATTGTTGTCCCTTAAAGTATAATATAAACAATAAAATTATAAATAACAAGTTAAATTAAATAATATAATCAAATTATATCTTTAAGCTTTCGACGACGTTTATCGTCTTCGTCAGAAATTTTTTTTTTTTTTTTTTTTTTTTTTTTCGTCTGACGAAGACGATAAACGTCGTCGAAAGCTTAAAGATATAATTTGATTATATTATTTAATTTAACTTGTTATTTATAATTTTATTGTTTAATTTCTCACAAGTTAAGATTTATATATTTAAAGTATAATATACTATTGTAGATCACATGAAGAAAAAAATATTAATAATATGATAATAGTACGACGAATTGGAGAACTACATTTACAACTGTGGAGCATAAGTAAAAAGTTAAATAAGGCCTACTCGTTCCAAATACTCTTGCTGAGTTTACAGACATTTTTAGTTATAATGGACCTAGCATTTTTCATTGTGACATGTATAATTAGTGGTTATACACTACCACTTAAAAATTACATACTTTTTGTAGGTCTTATGTTGTATTTCTTAATATCAATTGTAGTTATTTGTGCAATTTGTTCTAATACTTCGAACGAGGTAAGCCTTTGTAGACTGAAATTGTCAAACTATATTATTGAGAACGTTGGTATTTACCAGATTGCCTAGATTGTGCGTGGTTGTGTGGAATAATAGTGCAGGTTATTGCCGCCAATAACCGTATTCTATACCCATATCTCCCAAGCCTCCCGGTTTTAAATTCTACAGGTTTGTGTGCATGTTCAATGATTGGTAGGTAGCATGTAATTTCTGCTGAGTTGTAGATGTATTTATTTGTTCTGGAGCAGTGAAAGTTTGCTATTTAATTAAATCTATCAGGGAACATGCATACCAACCTAAAACCGAGAGACCCGGAAGATATAAAATCCCTTTGATATACCAATAAATTACAGATCCTTGTGTGATTGCAAATAATTTAAAGGACAAACCAGCTTGAAGACAAATATTTCATTTTATAAACTGTAAAAATTTACAAAAAAGATTTTTTCCTTGCATTTTTAATATTGTGTACATGAAAGTTAAAGTTAATAATAAAGTTGAACCTTTGGTATTAATTTTACAGGCCGAAAAAACTAAAGAATTACTTCTAGAACTGAAAATACAAAACCAGAACAACAAAAATGATTTGGATGTAACTTTTCAAGATTGTATTTTCGATTTATACTAAACTAACAAATATTATTTTAGATTTTATGCATTTCTTTGCAAATTTTGCACAATAAAATAAAATTTACTGCTTCTGGATTATTTATAGTGGATAAGAAATTTATTTATTTGGTAAATTGTAATATTTTGTAATATTATTCTAAACTTTGATATTATTTTCTTTTAGCTTTTGAGGACTATTATAACTTACGCTGTAATTATATTGCAATTTGACGTTGCAGTTCATTAATACAACTATATATCGATATTTAATGAATACCTACTTAATCTATTTGTTAAAAGTTACCATATTTATATAAAATAATTTGATAATAATTTAATTTGATATAGGTACCTACAGATCAATTACAATAAATATTTAAAATAAAATCTATTGATACGTGGTTTAAGTAGTGTAACTTGATATAAACCAAATCAATATTTTAGAAAACCCAAAAAATACACTAAACACTTTTCAGAACTAAAATATTTTTAAGTTATCACATATAAAATACACTGTAAGTGTTTGCAATCGTTTTCACCATACTATGGCATCATCAGGCAATGAATTAGAAAGAAAATTAGGAGAGAATCAATTAAATATTGTCTGTTCTAAAAGCTTAAACTTAAAAAAATTGTTACTTAAGTTAAAAACTTAAAAAATTCATTAAAAACGCTAAACCAAAGTCAGATATTTTAACCAAATCAGGAGTTTATGAGCTCACTTGCGAATGCTCTCAAAAATATATCGGTCATACAGGTAAGTCTTTCCAAACACGATTTAAAGAACACTCGCGATTACTCAGACTTGCAGATGGAAAATCTACTTTCGCGAAACATTTATTAGACACCAACCATAAACAAGGGGGTTATAAAATTTTACATGTAGAGCCCAAAAGTAAAAAATTAGAATTTTTAGAAGCTTTGGTAATAAATAAATTAAAATATTCACCTTTCTTATTAAATAGTCAATTGGATTTAAACAATTCACCTTTATTAAACATATTTAATAAGTAATTACCCCCCCCCCTTATTCGAACTTATTAGAGCGCATATTTTTGTACACCAACCCCCTTCTTTTTGTAATGACTTTTAAAATATCCCTTCCTTTCTTGAAAGTACCTGCCCCTACGATCTCGAACCATATTTAATGGATTCTCTCTTAATTTTCTTTCTAATTCATCGCCTGATGATGCCATAGTATGGTGAAAACGTTTGCGAATACTTACAGTGTATTTTACATGTGATAACTTAAAAACATTTTAGTTCTGGAAAGTGTTTAGTGCATTTTTTGGGTATACAAAAATATTGATATGGATATTTAAAAAATGTTAAGATTAGATACATTACTATTAATGCATTGATTATTTTTGTTGAGTTGTGCATTCCAGTTGACGCTTTTATTCACTTTTACGAAAATCTTTAATATTTTATAATATAATTATTTCACAAATAATAGTAATGGTGAAATGGTACGATATTATGTTATTTCAATTGTGATACAATGTAATAAACTCTCTAATAGCTTTCGCATGTCTGATAATGAATAGTACTTATTATTAATAAATGTGTTTAAAGCTAAACAAATCCATTTTATGATAAATAGGTTTATACACACATATACTTGTTCTCACGAGTAATCAATGAAGTACCAACAGCTACCCTCCCAAATTATTAATCAGCAACACAGGTGCAACACAGACACAATAGACACAAAATAATATTATAATATCTTCCCAGAAATCTTGAAATTTCAAAATAAATGTAGGATCTTTGGCTAATTTAAAAATTTTCACATAAAATTTGTACCTAATTTTGATAATAAATAACAAACATTTGATTGATATTGCGTTCTAGCAATAATAGTATAGTATATGGTATAATCAGAATCGGTAATTTTCTATCAAAATACAGATATTGTAAAAATGTTGCAATCTGAATAGTTTATCGAAATTCAATAATAAAAAGTTCGTGCTGTATTACTACACAGTTCACAGTTGATATTTTAATGTCGAAAATGAACGACGAAATTTCTGCTTTAAAACCTTTAATTTTCGTAACAAAATTTTTTGGATTTACTTCTTTTACATTGGCAACAAAACAGTTATCAACAAAATGCGTACTATGGGGCATTTTTCTAATAATCCTGAATTCAACTGCTACTTATTATTTTATTTTAGAGATAGAAACCTTTTCTCAGTTGTCTTTAATGATATTTATTACAAAATACTTAAATAAGTGACTTGATTTTCTTAATTTATTCTACGGTGTAACATTCAGTTGGATATCCTATAAAAATGTAAAAAATTCTACAAACTTATTTGGCTAATAATATTTCTAAAATAATAAATTAGGTCTAATAATATTAGACTATAAATCTAATATATACAAATTTTATATATTTAAGATTTAGAAAAAAATGTGTCGAAATAATTCACAGGAATTGGGAGTTTACATTGTGGCGAATTTTGCGTAAAGATCTTTGCCTAAACCTTCACAACATCAAATTAACTCAAGAACTGAAGCCTCCAGATCATTTGAAGCCCCAATACTACTCCGATTGGGTTCTGTAAAAGTTTGAAGAAAATCCTGAATTTCATCGAAAAATTATCTTCCGCGATGAAGCTCATTTTTGGCTTAATGGCTTTGTCAATAAGAAAATATGTATTATTGGACAGCAAGAAATCTAGATCTGCTTCATGAACAATATCATCGTCAAATTTCGAACGTTAAAGCAGAAATGTAAATTTTCATTATTTATTAACGAAGTTTAAGCTTCCACAAATAAAATACAAATAAAAAATGTATGGTTTTCGCCATACTATGCCATCATCGGGCGATGATTCTTCATCAAGTTATTGTATAACTTGATTCTTGGCAACCATTCTATCTCCATCCTAATGACAACAGGCGGAAAAAACCAAAGAATTATTTTGAAGTCATTCATTAAAATAAAATTTATTATCTTATTATATTTTTAGATTATATTTTAGATTATGTGCATATCTCTGCAAATTTTGCACAATAAAATAAAATTTACCACTTTTGCATTATTTACATTGGATTAGAAGTTTATTTATTCGGTAAGCTGAAATTATAATAAGTTTATCAAAATTTAAATTGATTTTTTCACTTTTTGACTGCAATTTATTGTTACTTGGCGTCCTAATATTCCAAATTGATGTTGCAGCTTATTAATAAAAGTTTTACATAATTAATTTCATTTCATGTAATTTTAAAATACAAACTAAATTAATCTCAATCTCAAGTTATGATTAATTTCACTTTTCAATTAATTAATACACGATTAGTTAGTCTCTACCCGCCCGGGAGTAGAAGTCGATTTTTAGGTGATGGAAATTGTGACAGAAATAGCTCATTTTACCCTAAGGAGTATAATATGAACAAAACTCCCCAAGCGAGTTTTCATTATACACATATCTTGCACCTAGTGAATAATATTGTGTTTCTCTCCTTTAATGCAAAATATACTATTATAACTTTGGATAATTTGTTTTTTGCTCTATTATAACTTGTGGGCTAGATAAAATTATAACTATCGAAAATATTTTAGTCGACATTGTTGAAATCAATTATCAGAATGTCTACTATTAATAATGTAATGTAGGTTTTAAAGTCAATGCTTATAACACAATGTTTTAGATTTACTCTGTTTACTTTATCAAGAAATTCGTCAAATAAATTATCCGCTAGCGCTCCCGCCATGCAAATACAAAAATTGCTTGTCAATCAAAGTTTCACTTTTAATCCGAACAAGACAAAGTACTATTTATTATGGTCTATTATTACGGTAGACTATAATTATTATTAAATATCGAATAAATAAAATAGTTTACTCTGGAAGGCTGTAATCAACGAATGGAATGGACAAAATAAATGATTCTATATGCTATAGGCGATTTTAAAGCCAATACCATATGTTTTGGTTTCCTTCCGTTTATAATATCACATTTTTTTAGGAATATATTACTCTCAGTATTGGTGTCACTATATAAATATATCAGATTAATAGAAGTAGATTGCAAATTGCTACGTCTCCACAAAGAGCACTCGAAAAGTATTATAGTCGAAATCATCAGCAGAAAAGTAATTACAGTCCGAATGTTGCAAAGTCTATGCATCTGAGATATCGCTTAAACATCGCAATAAAATATTATAAATTCATTTTGCACTATGGCATAACTGCAATAAAAAAAATGGTTGAAATAAAAGAAATCTTTTCGGTTTTAAAGCCAATGCTTTATGTAACAAAATGTTTCGGACTCCATTTGTTTTATCAAAAACTTCTCCCAATAAGTTATCGTTATTATGTGTATTATGGAGTATCATTCTGATCATACTAAACACAATTATAAGTTACAATTCAATTGGCACTATTTTGAAAACCAATTTCTTAACATTGGTGGAACAAATTTTGGATTATCTACTATATTTGGTGAATTATCTTAGTTTTAATTTAGTAGTTTTGTGTAGTTGGGCAGTGCATAAAAACGTAAAGTACAAAATAAACATAAAATTGGAATTAAAATTTAAAATAATCCGTTAGGTTTTAGAAATAATAGAAAATTTGGAAGAAGTCCGTCACAGATTAACAGAAACAGAAACAAAACACCAATTGTTGTGTCAAAATAAACAATACTGCAGGAAAGAAAAACTTAACATCAACATGGTCACATTCTTTCTTTTAGCTTATATGCTTCTGTTAGCAGCTAGTTCCTCTCTTGCTTTTTATGATGAATTTAATATCACTTTTGTGGTACAATTCATATGGGCCATTTTTACTGAAGCTGTCACTCTTGTGTTATTACAAATTTTTGCATTGATTTATATGTTACAGCAACGTCTATTGCGGCTAAATAATATATTAAGAACAGTTGGAAATGGTAAAACTGCAAAATCAGGAAGAAATATTACTTTCATATGTCTTTCTCGGTAAGCGAATTTATTAAATTTTTATTAGTAAATAGTTAAATGTCAAATTTTAATTTTTACTCGCTCGAGGGTAGAAGTCGATATTTGAATTGCAGAAATGGTTATAGAAGTGGCTTATTACTCTCTCATGGGTTGATTTATTTATTCAACAATTAATCTGACAGATCAGTGGCAAATAGCTATTTTTCGGCTTCTACTTTAAGATATGTGAAAATAAGTATCTATATATTATACATGTATATGTTACGGTCAATGACGTAAATTGGGCATTGACGTTAATGTCCGGGCAATGACGTTAATGCCCATTTACGCTGGCCATTAACGTCATTGACCGGCCATTGACGTCAACTCTCGTTAGCGGTGGGCAATGATGTAAATATTTTCATTTGATTGTAATATTTACGTCTTTTGCCGGTCAATGACGTTAATTGCCAAAAATAGATTGGACAATGATGATAATATAGAATAACTACTATAACGAACAGCAAAATGCCAATTTAAATTTGACAGCCAACTGGCAAGTGATATTTACGTACATACTTGGTCTCAATAAGTTAGTTGACACTATAATTAAATATGAAATTTAAAATATAATCCAGTTATTTTTTATTAATGGCATTATATATTCCATAACAATCATTTTTCTAATATTTTTACCATAAAATAAAATAGATTTAAATTCCATAAAACCTAAAGTCATAATATTTTATTAAAAAAAATAAAAACTATTAAAACCAAAGAAAAAATATTAACTCAAAAAGTTAGTTAAGAAAAAATCATTTCCAAGTTTTAGTTGCTTAAAGCTTGAAAATGATGCTCTGTCAACTAACTTTTTGAGTTAATATTTTTTCTGTGGTTTTAATAGTTTTGATTTTCTAAATAAAATATTATGATTTTAGATTTTATGGAATTTTAATCTATTTCATTTTATGTTAAAAATTATTAGAAAAATGATTGTTATGAAATATATAATGCCATTAATGAAAAATAACTTGATTATATTTTAAATTTCATATTTAATTTTAGTGTCAACTAACTTATTGAGACCACTGTAAGTTGTATTCATTGTATTATAATACTCGAATATTAATATAATCATTTATTAACAAAATAACCTATAGCACTTAGAATTGCAAAATTTGATTGCTGGCGCGACCAGCACATTTATTATTTTAACATTCACCTTCGCAATGACAATGCTTGTAACCGTGGCCTCATTTTCTTTTGTCATTTTTTTTTGTCTCTTTTTTTTGGTCCTATCACTAATATTTTTTAACAAAATTAACTTTTCAGTATCCCTTAATAACTTGTAAGTATTCATTGCAAAGGCACCTTTAATATATTACTTTCAGATGGAATTTATAGAATAATTATGACATCATTGCCCACCCTCGATTGGGCATTGACGTCATTTCCCGCACAATGATGTAAAAACCACATATAAAATTTTAAATGTCAACATGGCCCAAAATTGCATGGTCATTGACGTCAATGGCCGCATTGTCATCATTGACCGTTACATAATATATAATCACATGAGAATATGACATTATTCTCTTGAAATATTTTTAACCCTCTTGCTATCCCTGATGGTTTAAAATGAACACATCTATAGTAATCCTGCGTTTCGTTTAATTAAAATATAATATAATATAGTACTACTCTTTTAGATCACATACTAAGAATAATATTATTAATATGATAATAGTACGACGGATTGGAGAACTACATTTACAACTGTGGAGCATCAGTAAAAAATTAAATAAGGCATACTCGTTCCAAATACTCTTGCTGAGTTTTCAAACATTTATAGTTATAATGGACCTGGCATTTTACATTCTGACATGTAAAATTAATGGTTATAGTCTACCACTTAAAAATTACGTATATTTTGTATGTCTTATGTTGTATCTCTTATTATCAATCGTGGTTATTAGTGCAATTTGTTCTAATACTTCGAACGAGGTAAGTCATCGTAGACTAAAATTATCAAAGTATAATATTATTGTAAACTTTGGTAATTCCCCAGATTGTCCAGGTTGTGCATGGTTGTGTCCAATTTTTCTGCATATAAGTAGAACAATAGTGCACAGGCTATTGCCGCCAAACACAGAATATTTTGACAATAGGACTGGGTATGATTCGATACCTATACCTCCCAAGCTTCCATGTTTCAAGTTTCAAAAATCTGTGTGTATGTTCAGTGATTGATAGTATTAAATTCTAAAGGCTTTCCTTCTAATAAATAACATGAAATTTCTGCTGCCCTGTAGATGTATGTATTTGTTCTGGAAGAGTGAAATGTTGCTATTTAATTAAATCCATCAGAGAACATGCAAACCAAGCTGAAAGTTATCATGGAAACCCCAACAAAATTTATTAGTATATGTATGGTCAAGGTTGTTATTTAAGTTATTTAATATTTTAATTATTATTAAGACATGAAAATTAAATCATAATGTTAAAGGTAAACCGTTGGTATTAATTTTACAGGGAGAAAGAACTAAAGAATTACTTCTAGAACTGAGACTACATAATGAAAACAATGAAAATGATTTAGATGTAATTTTTCCAAATTATATTTTCGCTTTACAGTAACTAAAAAATATTATTTTAGATTTTATGTATTTCTTTGCAAATCTTACACAGTAAAATAAAATTTACTGCTTCTGGATTATTTACAGTGGATAAAAAATTTATTTATTTGGTAAATTGTAATATTTCATAAAATCTTACACAACTTTGATATTTTATTTTTTTTAGCTCTTAAGCACTATCATAACTTACGCTATAATCATATTGCAATTTGATGTTGCAGTTCATTAATACTACAACATTTAGGACAATTTAAAATAGTGCTATGTTGAAGGTGACAGTCATGACAATTTATTATTAGTTTGTATGCTACTGACCTTAAGGTAAAAATTATTAATTGTAGTTATTACTATAATGTAATAAACAATAACCGATCTTTTCGTGTTTTTGTACTTTTTCTGCTCTACTTAGGATGTCAAGAGAGATCAACTTTTAAGATGAAGTTGAAATAATCTATTTAGCTGCTGTAGGGTTGCCATAATAATTGTGAAGAATTGTTATTTAAAAAAAAATTATTGTAGGCTTACACAAAAAAAAGTAACATAGATGAAAAATGAAATCTTTATATTATTGGCACAAGTGAAGTGTACAGAAATTTGATAGTATTATTTTCTAATCAGTTTTCAAACATATCCCATTGGTCGTCCTTTATCAGTCTATATCGGTATACAGATGTGGGGATTTATTTATTTAGTAAAGCAACGATTTCAATGGTTGAATATGAAATTATTAACAACTAGTTGGAAGCCCGTCCACGGACTGGCAGTAAGACGGTGGATCTTTTTTTTAGCAGCGTTAAAACCGTCTTAAAACAAATGGTAAGTTTGTAATTGTTGGGGCTAAATCTATGCTAAATCTATTATGATTCAACATAAAATATCCGATTATCCTCTTGTGCACTTATCCATTAAGATGTTCATACATCTTACATCATACATTTTCGATTCTCCTCTTTTTCATCATTAATCACGTCTTTATCTTCATTTCCTATCTTTGACTGATGATGCCTCTTCACTAATAGCCGTTACTCTTTTTATATTTTTTTTGGTCGTTTCTCTTTTCATCAATTCTGTCTTCATCTTTATTTTATATCTTTGACTGGCGATGTATCTTCACTAATTGCTGTTACTTTCTATATCTTTTTCTTTTTCTCATTTGTCAAATAATCTCAAACTAAATTCACAGCAATTGGGGGGTGAATTTTGCGCTAAGATCTTGGCCTAAACCTTTACAAGATAAAATTAACTCATGAATTAAAGCCTCTTGGTCATTTGTGGTAAAAAAGCGAGTGAGGATATGAGAAAAAAGGTAAGTGATAGTCATAATTTCTTCAAAAAGCAGTAGAAAATCGTTTAGACAAATCGTTCTACTCAACCTTGATGGTGGTGACGATAGGAGTACACATTTCAAGAGAAAATTTTTGAGAAATTCTGACTCGACGAATTGGATTATTGTCGAAACAGTTAATTGCTCACACAAAAAATATAAACATTTTTTGTAGACAATTTTGAGAGCTACAAATTTGATTCCTTGTAGTTTTTCCATAAAAGTAACAGCTACAACGGTATTCGCAAAAAACCTATTTTTACAACCTTTGGACCTGTGTTGAATTGTTAGCGACACTCGGATCGATGGAGAACTTTCAGTTCTTATTTAGAACCACAAAAACAACGTTTCTGCAAAAATTAAGTTTTCCTCTACACTGAGAGAAAAGAGATGGTAAATTGAACGAATCTGAAATGTTGAATCTTTTCTTATTGAATTAAACGAAATTTCGTTGAATAAAACAATTTGTAGTTGTTACAATAAATTCAAAAATGTTGTTTCAATGCATTAGTTTTGTTAAATAAATATTAGTTGATTTAATGTTTATAATGGGTTCAAATAAGCTTCTATACCATATTATCGTTGAATTAATAAAATAGTTAGATTAGAAGAAAACCAATGAAGAACGAAACTATTATTTTGTCTTGTTCTAGCATTTTAGTATATCATTTCAATGCAAAATTTGATGATAATCAGCTAAACTGAACACAATAAAAGTGTTGAATAAAAGCTTGAAAAATATACGAGCCACTGCGTAAGTTTATTGTCATATATTTCAGTTTGATCTTTGATGCATAATAACCTTGATGTGTTCATGAAATGTGCATTTGCAAAGTGCAAGAAAAATGGATACTACAGTTATGAATAATTGTTTAAAAGTTAATACCTTTGAGGATTATTTGTTTAAATTTATTTATTCATAAAATGCACTTCTGTTAATACAGTAATACACCTATTGTGATGGTTCAACATTGGATATACGCATTCAATTTAGAGTGTTTCATTTAATACCATCATAAGTTAGTGAAATGTTTACTCAAGAAATAATGCTACGCTTTATATTAACGTAATTATATTTTTCTAACAATTACACATAATATTTTTTACAACGACAACCATTTTTTTTCTTGCTCAGCGTCACCTGGCACATGACCAACGCCCCACCAACCCATAATTCCCCATATACTACAATAAATTACATCAAAAACCTAAAATGATTCAAACAATAGAATAAATTGTTTAATTAAATGCACCGAAATGGTTGATACAATATACCTACTTGGTTAGTTCGAAAAGTGCGGAATGTTGAATCAACCTTTTACTATGTCCTATTAAAGAAACTGATAGCTTTAGTGTAGTAAATTTTGATTCAATTAACACAACGAGAACGTTCAAGGAAATACTTCTCATGTTAAAATAACGCAAAAAAGTTAACATTTTATTTGCATTAGTTTAATGCACGTTTTGCATTCGCCACCCGCAATGCCATAAATTTGTTGATTAAATCGTTTATCGTTTGATTAAGCAATTTCTTTCTCTCAGTGTACTTATTTCCTAGGAAAAGTCTAATTTCCTTACACTGCCATACACTGCCCGAGATGTACATGGAGTCTGGTGATGCCACCTATCGATATCGTCTTTTAGCGGCAATTTCAAAATCTTCTGGGAGCTCTTACACCTAGGGTTACCAACTTTTATTGATAAGAAATAAAGTATCGAGTCTTTTAAAAGAAAAATAAAGAGTATTTGTAAGAAAAAAAGGTATTTTTTCAATTTTAAGTTTTAATATATATTGTCATGTTATTATGCAAGGGTACAAGTTAGGACTAAGACGAGGGACACAAGTATCAAAGTACGAACATAAATATATGCGCTTGAGGCTACGATTAACTAAAATCAATGATTTGCTGGTTTAAATTTTACCATATAACTTAAATGCAACACACGATCTTGCAAAATGGTGATGTACTATGGATAGTTCAATTTTCTTTTAGTATTGTATTGTTCAAAATGTCCTGCGTGGCATAATTATGACGATTTGAGGTATCATACGATTTGAGATCTGAAATAAATAATTTGTTATTGTAAATGTTTAATTTTAAGAAATGTGTGAAGACATTATGTTATACTTACGTTAGGTGAACTTAGTGTGTAGAGAATTCTTGTTTTCGGGACGATTTAGTGCTTCGACGATACAAAATTTGACATGGAGGAAGATAAACGCCATGATGGTTATATGACGAGTTGAACTTTGGAAATTACATAAAATGGGTGAGGAATAGGTCCTAGAGATAGATTGAGGCAAGATGGCCATACCAAAAGCAAAATTTGATAGAATATTTCAAATTATGGTATATGACAGCCAGCTGTCAGATTGGAAATTTGGAAAAATCAAGATTATTCTGCTAATATTTATGATACAGAAGCATATTATACGGCAAAAGGAAGAGAATAAAGAGCTCGAATTTTCGAGATCAAAAAGTATTTGAAAATTAAAAAATTAAGAAAAAATTTCAAAAATATCAAAGATGTAAAATTTCGGCTTAGATTTTTATTAATTGTGGGCAGACGAAACAAGCTAGAGGATTCAAAATTTTTCCACATATATTTGGGATAGAGATGGACAAGATTGCCAAATTTCGTCAAGATCGGTGCAGTTTTTGAGATTGGAGATTTCATGGATAAGTTGATTATTTAAAAAAATTGAAAAAAGTATAAAAGGAGGTGCCAATTTCAATGATAATCAGTATTGTTTTAGTGGTTGACCAGGAAGGACGTGTCGGTCGTAACCTAACTTTTGTTTTTAACCTAAACCGGACCTGGAAGTATTTCCGAAACAATTTATAAGTCTCTCTCGGATTGTTTGATAACCTAAAAATTAAAATATAAAAAATTGTTAACTAATTTAAATCAAAGTGACTCGCATAAGAAATAAATAGTGAAGGCGAAATTAAACGTGCGGTTAACCAAAATAATTTATTTATAAATTATAAGAAGATAAATGATTTGTTACTTACAACGATCGAAGGATATTTATTGGATAAATTTGTGAAATGTATCTTCGGAATTTATGTTGCTGATTGATATCAAACCCTTGCAAGGTAAATTTTTATATTTATTTGGCCAAATAACTTCAAATAATTTTAAATACTGTTTAAAAAATAAGTTCAATTCTGTTTACACCACACGAATTTGATTGTATAACCTACAAAAATTACACATATTAACTAAATGAAACACACATTCTTGTTCTGTATTAAATTAGATTATAAATTTGTATATTTACCTATCTGTCTCTTTAATCACAAATATAGTTTGATTCAAATACAAATCGTCATCACTTTATTTTAAAATCATATCATTGCAAGTTTATTATTCGGTACACCATCTTACTTTGCAAAGTGTATTAGCCGATGTGTCATGCGTATATACCCGCGTTCACGTTTGACACGTTACAATATATATTGTAGAAAGTACTATTTCTTCGCTATTTTAGAAACAATAGGATTTATTTTATTTTTAATTGCATAACATGTTTCATGCGACAATGCGCATATCGTCAGATGCCACTAGAGAAATATAATATAAATTAATGTAATGTTTAAAATTGTTTGAAGTATTTTAAAAAATGAGTGAAGGATGCCTTCTTAAGAAAATTAAATAAAAATATTAAATAATGGTAGAAAATTTGGAGCTTCTTGAATATTTAAAATTGTTTCATTATTTTTGATAGCTTTTTGAATTTCAAAATTTTCCCATAAAGTTCTTTTTAAATATTGATTTTCTTTATGTAAAATAATTGTTTTATCTATATCGATTTCATGTCGTCTAAGAATAAAATGTTTGGAGAGTTGTGATTTGGAGTAAGGTTTTTGATGTTCTTTTATTCTAATACAAAGTTGTCTTCCGGTTTCTCCAATGTACGAATAATCACAATTTTTGCAGAATAATTTATAGACACCACTAGAGTTCATGATATTATTTTGTTCTTTAAAGTTGCAAAGTAAATTAGCGAGGTTTGCTGTAGTTTTTTCAGCTAAAGATATCTTGAGTCCTTTGTAATGTTTGTTCACTTTAGAGTTTATATATCCTTGATATTATGTAACACATTTGTAAAATATATTTTCTTCTTTTTGGTTCTGTGTAAAGTAAAAATGTTCAAAATTTTGTTTTTTCTTTTTTAAAAGTTTGTTTATTATTTTTATAGGATAACCATTTGTAAGAGCTAATTGTTTTATTATATTTATTTCTTTATATTTATTGAAATTGGAAAGGGGTATGTTGTAAACTCGGTCTATAAGGGCGTGGAAAGCAGAAAATTTGTGTTTGTATGAGTGTTTGGAGTGATAAGAGATTAAAGAGTCTGTTAGTATTTTCTATAAATGTCGAAGAAACTTTTTTGTTCAGATAGTTTTATTTGTAAGTCGAGAAAATTAATTTGGTGATTATTATCAGTTTCTATTGTAAATTTGATATTTGTGTGAATGTTGCTTATTTCTTGGTGAAAGAGTGTAAGGTCATCGTTTGTACCTGTCCAAATAACAAAAATGTCGTCTACGTATCTACGCCATAAAAAACAATTAGAGGCTAAAGGAAGTGCATGAATTTTGGTTTCTAACCAATCCATTAAAATGTTAGCAATAAAACATGAAATTGGAGAACCCATTGGAGTGCCGTCTTTCATTTTATAAAGTTGGTTATTAAAGGTAAAACAATTTTTAAGTGTGGTAATATAAATAAGATCATAATATAAAGCTAGTATAACTTCTGGGTCAAGCCATGTTGTGTTTAGAAATTGTTTTATTAATAATATAGTCTCTTGAATGGGGATACTGGGATAAAGATTACAAACATTAAAAGGGATTATTTTTGAGTTTGGGGGAAGAATTTGATTTTTTAATAAGTTAATTAGCTCAGTTGAATTTTTGATTAGAAAATGGTGATTTATATTCGAGATGTTGTATCATTATGTAGTTTAGAGTTTTTGAAAGTTGATATGCTGGAGTATTACAATTGGTGGTAATTGGTCTTACTAAAAGTATGCTAAAGTTATATGGGTATGGCCACTTCCGATTTTTTCAAATTTCAATAAAAATATTTGATATATTAATTTCTAATCACCAGCATTATAAAACGAGTATATTTAATACATTTTTAAGCATTGGATATTTTGTTATGATCTATTATTTCGGTAGACTATAATTATTATTAAATTTCTACTACATAAAATGGTTTAGTCTGGAAGGCTGTAATCAACGAATGGAATGGACAAAATAATGATACTATAGAATAGGATTAGGCGATTTTAAAGCCAATAGTTGTTTATGTAACAATATTTATGTATTGGATTCGTTTCGTTTATAACACCACATATTTTTAGGAGTTTTGCTATCAGTATTGATATCACTATCAATATCTCATCTCCACAGAGATCACTCGAAAGAAATTATAATCAAAATCATCCGCAGAAAATCACAGCATAAAACTAATTATAGTTCGAATGTTACAAAGTCTATGCATCTGAAATATCGCTTAAACATAGCAGTAAAATATTAGAAATTAAATTTACACTACAGCATAACTGCAATCAAATAGAATGGCGGAAATAAATGAAACAGCATCGGTTTTAAAGCCAATGCTTTATGTAACAAAATGTTTTGGACTTACTCCATTTATTTTATCGAAAACTTCTCCCAATAAGTTATCACTATTATGCGTAGTATGGGGTATCATTCTGATAATACTGAACACAATTATGAATTACAATTCTATTGACACTATTTTGAAAACCAATTTCTTAACATTGGTGGAGCAAAGTTTGGATTATTTAGTATATTTGGTGAATTATGTCAGTTTTAATTTAGTTGTTTTGTGCAGTTGGTCAATGCATAAAAACGTAAAGTATTAAATAAATATAAAATTGGAATTAAAATTTAAAATAATCCGTTAGGTTTTAGAAATAATAGAAAATTTGGAAGAAGTCCGCCGCAGATTAATAGAAACAGAAACAGAACACCAATTGTTGTGTCAAAATAAAGAGTACAGGAAAGAAAAACTTCACATCAACATGGTCACATTCTTTCTTTTAGCTTATATCCTTCTGTTAGCAGCTGGTTCGTGTCTTGCTTTTTATGATGAATTTAATATTACTTCTGTGGTACAATTCGTATGGGCGATTTTTAATGAAGCTGCGACTGTTTTGTTATTACAATTTTTTGCATTGATTTATATGTTAAAGCAGCGTCTAATGCGGCTAAATAATATTTTAAGAACAGCAGCAAAGAGTAAAAATGGAAAATCTGACAGAAATATTACATTCATATGTCTTTCTCGGTAAGCAGTTCTATGTCAAATTTTAATTTTTAGACACCCGAGAGTAGAAGTCGATATTTGAATTGCAGAAATGGTTATAGAAGTAGCTTATTACTCTCTCATTGTTTGGTTTATTTAATTCATCAAGTACTTTTAGATAATATGTGGAAATAAGTAATATATGTAGGTACAGAATATATACCACTTGAGAAAACGCCATTATTCTCTTGAACTATTTTTAACCCTCTGGCTACGCTTGCTGGTTTTAAATGAACACATTTTTAGATCACATAATATTCAGAATGATATTATTAATATGATAATAGTACGAAGGATTGGAGAACTGCATTTACAACTGTGGAGCATCAGTAAAAAATTAAATAAGGCATACTCGTTCCAGTTACTCTTGCTGATTTTTCAAACATTTGTAGTTATAATGGACCTGATATTTTTCATTCTGACATCTAAAATTAGTGGTTCTGGTCTACCAATTAAACATTACGTATTTTATGTAGGTTATGTGTTGTATCTCTTATTATCAATCGTGGTTATTAGTGCAATTTGTTCTAATACTTCCAACGAGGTAAGTCATCGTAGACTAAAATTATCAAAGTATAATATTACTGTAAACTTTGGTAATTCACCACATTGTCCAGGTTGTGCATGGTTGTGTCCAATTTTTCTACATATAAGTAGAACAATAGTGCAAAATCTTTGCAGTTTGGTATAAAGGGCTTAAGTCAAAAATTGACAAATTTTTTTTTGCTATACCTATACCTCCCAAGCCTCCCGGTTTTAAATTCCCAAGATTTGTGTCTATGTTCAGTGATTGGTAGTATTAAATCCCAAAGGCTTTTCTGCTACTAAATGGCATGGAATTCCTATTCAATTGTAGATATATGTACTTATTTATTCTCGAAAAGTGAAAGGTATTTAATTAAATCAATCAGAGAACATGCACACCAACCTGAAACCCAGAGTCCCGGAGGATATAAATTCTTCACGATATACAAATAAATTATAGATCAAAGCCTGATTGCAAATTATTTAAAAGACAACCTGCTTCACATGGTCAACTACCCCGTTGACATGGGTAGTAAATAACGATAGTGTTCTACATTTGTGAATTTACAAATTTTAATTTTCACGATATGATAATTTTTATATTCGTGGCGAAGAGGTTACACAGATGTTTATATTGCTGTTGTGAACATTTACTCGGCGAAAAATCACGATTTATATTTTACCAATCAGTATAGTTTACACGGCGCGTATTTTATAAAAGTGTGACTCACTGTCGTGATTCACTACCCATGTCAACGCGGCTTTAGTGTTATATTAGTAAAACCGTTGGTATTAATTTTACAGGCAGAAAAAACTAAAATATTACTTCTAGAATTAAAACTACATAATCAAAACAACGAAAATGATTTAGATGTAATTTTTCAAAATATATTTTCGCTCTACAATAACTAACAAATATTATTTTAGATTATACGTATTTCTTTGCAAATCTTTCACAATAAAATAAAATTTACTGCTTCTGGATTATTTACAGTGGATAAGAAATTTATTTATTTGGTAAATTGCAATATTTCATAAAATCTTACACAATATCTTTAATATTATAATTCTTATTTCTTTTTTCGGGATTTTGGATTTTTTTAATAAATTGAACTCTGTGTAACGGTCTACGTTCTGACCTACCTTGTTGTGGGCCTCGTCAGGACTAGAAACTCTTTTATTGTATAATATAGAATATGAAAAATTTTATACAAATTTTACCTAATTACAATGAAGTATTATAATATTAATTAAAACAATTTCTTATGGATTTAGTTAAAAAGATGGAAAGCAATGAAACGTAGACCATTACACAGGGTTTAATTAAAAAACCATATCAATATTTTAGAAAACCCAAAAAATGCACTAAACACTTTTCAGATCTAAAATGTTTTTAAGTTATCACATGAAAAATCTACTGTAAGTATTCGCAAACGTTTTCACCATACGTTTTACATGTGATAACTTAAAAACATTTTAGTTCTGAAAAGTGTTTAGTGCATTTTTTGGGTTTTCTAAAATACTGATATGGTTACTATCGAGTTACACTACTTAAACCACGTATCAATAGATTAACCCTTCGTTAGTGTTGTGGGGTATAACATACCCCAGTAACTTTAAGTCGAATTCTTGTTGCTTTGAATAAATACTTAAATCTCTTTTAATATACTTTGTTTAGCGGTTTTATTTGTTTTACTCGACATACAAATACGTACAAATTGTATTTATATTACAAAATTACCAAATTTTAGAAAAATTCAGATGGTTTGAACAAAACGTTAACTGGGGTATGTCATACCCCACTACACCAACTATGTAACTTTTTGTCACCACACTAACTATGGGTTAACCCTTAAACTTAAAAAAGTTCAAAATCCCGAAAAAGGAAATAAGAATTATTAAAATATGGAGAAAAATAATTATTTGACGATTTAATATTATATTTTTTTAGCTCTTAAGTACTATCATCACTTACGCGATAATCATATTGCAATTTGATATTACCGTTAATTAATACTACAATATTTAAGACAATTTAAAATAATACTTTGTGTTGAAGGCGACAGTCACGACAATTTATAATTAGCTTATGTTACTGACCATTAGATTAAAATTATTAATTGTACTTATTACCGTAGTGTAATAAATAATAACCGATGCTTTTGTGTTTTTCTATTTTTCCTGCTTTTTCAACTTTTTCTACATTTTTTACTTTTTCTACTTTTTCGTTTTTCTATTATAGTAGAATACATTTAAAATGTCAAAAGAGATCAAACTTTTAAGGTTAAGTTGAAATAATCAATTTGGCTGCTATAGCGGTCTCAATAGCAAATTAGACCTGGGGTACCAAAAGATTACTCCGGTAGCAGTAGTTAATCGAAACGATATACAGTAGAACCCTTCTAATATAAAGAGAACTCAAGGGACCTCGTTATAACAGATTCTCGCTATTAACAGTCAGTTTAGCATAAAATACAAAAGTCAAGGGACCAAACTTTTACTTGTTAGAGTCGATTTTTCGTTATAACCGGAACTCGTTATAAAGAGGTTTTACTGTACCTATTTGATTTGTCAAAAGTAACCTACTATATTTATATAAAATAATTTGGACAGTGTTATATGCCGATTTGTTACAATAATTATTCGGAAAATTAAATATGTTTATACATGGTGATGAATGAGTTATTAGGGCCAATCCAACCAGACAAAAATAATCGAGTTTTAGACAAAACTTAACAATTCCCAATATTTTGTAATTCTTACCTGACATAAATACTAGCCGTGCCGACAGCTAATAAAAAATACACTTAAACCATTGTTTATCTAGATCAATGGTTTTCAAAGTGGGGGGCGCAGAGACCTGCAAAGGAGGGCAACTTGTGTAGTTGAGAAAAAAATTATTTTTCCTTAATTCCCTTCCCTTGTTTTGAAAAATTGAAAAGTTTTGTTTTGTGGAAAAGTACCATTATTTTGAAGGGGGGCGCCGATAATATTTTTTGGTAGAAGGGAGGCATGACATAAATAAGTTTGGGAACCACTGATCTAGATAAACAATGCTTAGACGTTGCGAAATACTCTGCCCGAGAGGTACATGGAGTCCGGTGATGCCACCTATCGATATCGTCAACTGGCAGCAATTTCAAAATCTGCTGGGAGCTCTCTTACACCTCATCTAACTATACTTATAGGTTAAAATCGGTACACGAAAAAGCAAAAAAATAATATTTTGTAAATTAAAAAAACAATTTTCTTCTTATTTTTAAAATTTTATATTTTTATTATATTCTGCTCTATAATAATATTAAAAAAGTATTAATCAATAATCGTGTAAAGATCCTATTTTTGTTTATATTGTTTACACAAATTTTTTTTCTTATTTTTTTTAATGATTTTATTTTATTTTTATTGTACTTATGTTATTTAAAAGTATGATAAAGCTATGTGCATGGCCACATACGATTTTTTTAAAAATCAATAAGAATTGATATAATATATTACAATATGCTAGTTACGCAATGGTTTTTAATTTCACATCACCGGCATTATAAAACGAGTGTATTAAATATGTACATTTTTAAGCGTTGGATAATTTTTTATGGTCTATTATTACGGTAGACTATAAATTATTATTAAATATCCACTAAATAAAATAGTTTACTCTGGAAGGCTGTAATCAACGAATGGAATGGACAAAATAAATGATTCTATATGCTACGTATAGGGTATAGGCGATTTTAAAGCTAATACCTTTATGTAGTAACAATATGTTTCGGATTGATTCCGTTTATAATATCACAATTTTTAGGAATACCACTTTCAGTTTTGATAACACTATTAATAAGTACATAGGTATATCAGATTAATAGAAATAGATCGCAAATTGTTACATCTCTATAAAGGACACTTAAAAAATATAATAAAAATCATCTGCAGAACATCACAGCATAAAACTAATTACAATCCGAATGTTGCAAAGTCTATGCATCTGAGATATCGCTTAAACATCGCAGTAAAATATTAAAAATTAAATTTACACTACAGCATAACTGCAATCAAATAGAATGGCCGAAATAAATGAAATAGCATCGGTTTTAAAGCCAATGCTTTATGTAACAAAATGTTTTGGACTTACTCCTTTTATTTTATCGAAAACTTCTCCCAATAAGTTATCGTTATTAAGTGTATTATGGAGTATCTTTCTGATAATATTGAACACAATTATAAGTTATAATTCTATTGCCACTATTTTGAAAACCTTTTTCATAACATTGGTGGAACAAATTTTGGATTATCTAATATATTTGGTAAATTATCTTAGTTTTAATTTAGTTGTTTTGTGCAGTTGGGCAGCGTATAAAAACGTAAAGTACAAAATAAATATAAAATTGGAATTAAAATTTACAATAATCCTCTAGGTTTTAGAAATAATAGAAAATTTAGAAGAAGTCCGTCACAGATTAACAGAAACAGAAACAGAACACCAATTGTTCTGTCCAAATAAAGAGTACAGGAAAGAAAAACTTTACATCAACATGGTCACATTCTTTCATGTAACTTATATACTTCTAGTAGCAGCTAGTTCGTCTCTTGCTTTCTATGATGAATTTAATATTACTTTTGTGGTACATTACATATGGGCGATCTTTACTCAAGCTGCCGCTTTTGTGTTACTACAATTTTTTGCATTGATTTATATTTTAAAGCAACGTCTATTGCGGCTGAATACTATTTTAAGATCAGTAGGAAATGGTAAAAATGCAAAATTAGAAAAAAAAATTTCAGCTCTCGTATGTCTTTCTCGGTAAGCAACTTTATTAAATTTTAATCAAAAAACAGTTCTATGTAAAATTATAATTTTTACACGCCCGAGAGTAGAAGTAGATATTTGATTTTACTGCAGAAACGGTTATAGAAGTAACTCGTTATTCTCTCATTGGTTGGTTTATTTATTCATTCAAGTAATTTGACAGATCAGTGGCGAAATAGCTATTTTTTCGGCTTCTACTTTTAGATATGGGAATAGATATTTTCGATACAAGGTAGGAAAAAGATAGTTTTCCACGAGTATCGAACAATATCTTTTCTAATTATGTTTCAAAATGAACCAATAACATATTTTTTATACCTAAATTAAAATGAATTTACTACATATTTACTCAATTTACAAAAATATACTTTGTGAAAATAGATACTTAAAATTTAAATTTGATAGTTGGTACCAACCAATGAATGGTTGGTTATTTTTAATTTTTATATTCAAAAGTGTACTTTTCCGCACACTTTTGAATATCACAAAGTAAGACTTTTTGAAACATGATTAGAAAAAATAAATATAAATGTACTTTATATTATGAAGACTTGAAGTAAATAACGGACTAAGCGCCAAACATTTTTAAATTTTTTGTAAGCCTTTAAAGTGGTCTATGTGTTAATCCCTTTAACTTAAACTTATTATATAGGTATAAGGAAAATTCTTACAAGAATTAACAATAAATAAAATTAACTCGATGACATATCGGAATAGTTATAAATATTTAGATTGCTTGAAATAGAAAATAAATTTCAAAATTAACAAATTTCAAGTTTTAAGAAAACGTGGTGATGGCATGATTAAAATAAGAAAAATAATTTCAACTTACCTGCTAATTTATTTTGCAGAAAATCAGAAACTACACTATTGAGTTAAGGTATTTAAATAATTTAAAACTACTTCAGTGCAAGTTAAAAAAACATTTTTTGAAAATCATTCGATCAATAAAAAAAATCATCCAACATAAATATTTATTATAGGTAAAAAATTTGCGTTTGCATAGTTACAGTTGTAATTATATTTTTCTCCAATCATGTTTCAAAAAGTCTTACTTTGTGATATTCAAAAGTGTGGGGAAAAGTAGCACTTTTCCGTTTCGGCTTCGGTTTTACGATCTCGGCCAAAGGTCCCGATCGTAAAACTTCGCGTTGAATGAACAAATATTAGTTTTCCTACCTTGTATCGAAAATATCTATTGTATGTCAACATACAGTATGTGACATAATTTATGTTAGTATTTTAGTTGATTTATATTTAGCCCTCTGGCTCCGCCTGCTGGTTTTAAATGAACACATCGACAGTAATCCTGCTTTTGCTTCCCTTAAAATAAAACATAATGTAGTATTACTCTTTTAGGTCACATACTAAGAATGATATTAATAATATGATAATAGTACGACGGATTGGAGAACTACATTCACAACTGTGGAGCATCAGTAAAAAATTAAATAAGGCCTACTCGTTCCAAATACTCCTGCTGAGTCTACAAACATTTTTAATTACAATAGACATGGCATTTTACATTCTGACATGTAAAATTAGTGGTTCTGGTCTACCACTAAAACATTACATATATTATATAGGTTTTATATTGTATCTATTTTTACCAATCGTGGCTATTAGTGCGATTTGTTCTAATACTTCAAACGAGGTAAGTCTTCGTAAACTATCAAACCATATTAGGAAGAACTTTGGTAATGCACCAGATTGTCCAGGTTGTGCGTGGTTGTGTGTAATTTTTCAGCATATAGAACAATAGTGCAGGCTATTGCCGCCAAACATAGAATATTCTGAAAACATGACCGGGTATGCTTCCATACCTATACCTCCGAAGCCTCCAAAGATTTGTGTCTAGTGTTCAGTAATTGGTAGTATTAAATTCTAAAGGGTTGACTTCTACTAAATAGCATGGAATTTCTGCTGCGTTGTAGATGTATGTATTTATTCTGGAAGAGTGAAAGGTATTTAATTAAATCAATCAGAGTTCAGAGAACATGCACATATTGCACACCAACCTGAAACCGAGAGTCCCGGAGGATATAAATTCCTCACAATATACCAATAAATTATAGATCTTAGCCTGATTGCAAATTATTTAAAGGACAAATCAACTTCATTTTGTGAACTGTAAAAATTTAAAAATAAATTTTTTTTTGCATTTTGAATACGATACATGAAAGCTAAATCTTAATGTTAAAGTTAAACCGTTAGTATTAATTTTACAGGCAGAAAAAACTAAAAAATTACTTCTAGAACTGAAACTACGTAATCAAAACAACGAAAATGATTTAGATGTAATTTTTCATAATTGTATTTTGGCTTTACAATAACTAACAATCATTATTTTAGATTATGTGCATTTCTTTGCAAATCTTGCACAATAAGTTAAAATTTACTGCTTCTGGATTATTTACAGTGGATAAGAAATTCATTTATTTGGTAAATTACAATATTTCATAAAAATCTTACACACCTTCGATATTATATTTTTTTAGCTCTTAAGCGCTATCATAACTTACGTTATAATCGTATTGCAATTTGATGTTGCAGTTCATTAAAACTACAATATTTAAAGCGATTTAAAATAGTATTTTATGTTGAAGCAAAGAGTATGTATATATAGAGGGACAGCCATTAACAAATATTTGTCACAAGTTTTTGTTAATGGCTCTGCTACGCCATCTAGTAGACGGTGTGATCTCTACATTTTAATTTTTAATTTATGGCTGATCCTTTATATACAGGGGGGTATTTTTACAAAAATAAGTTTTTACATGTTAATTTCCTATGTTCAGCTAACTCATTCAGCACCCTGTATATAGAGGACCAAAAATAAAGACGTAGAGATAACCCCCTCCACTAGATGGCGTAGCAGAGCCATCAAGAAATACTTGTGACAAGTATTCCCATAAGAGCTGTCCCTCTATATATACATACTCTTTGGTTGAAGGTAACAGTCAGCACAATTTATAATTAATTTTTATGTTACTGACCTCTATATTAAAACTATTAATTGTAGTTATTACCATAATATAATAAATTAATAATACCGATCTTTTCGTGTTTTTCTACTTTTTCTACTTACTTTCTACTTTTTCTACTTACTTTCTACTTTTGAATCCATTTGGCTATTAGAAGGTCTCACTAGCAAATTAGACCTGGGTGCCAGAGGTTAATGAAAACGATCTTTAATTAATATTTATTTTATTCATCAACAGTTACCTGCCAGATTTATATAAAACTACTTAGCAGGTCAGGCGGCCTGCGGGCCGCCATGACCTCCTAATATTTGAATGACCTGGAAACTCCTTTTTGCACAGGATCATTTATTATAATTAATTTCGTATTTTATTATTATAAAATCACAAAATTTTAAGTTTTATATATTAAAATTGACGTAGAGAGCTGGGAATAGTGAACCTTAGAACTCTTAGCTGAATAACCAGTTAAAATTCCAATTCAATCGTGCTTTCCGTTGGGGAGATTTTGATGGGACGGGCATATTATGTACTTACATACAAACTTTGAGTTTTATATTATACTAAGATAATTTGAACAATTATACCTACTATGCTAATTTATTACAATCAATATTCAGAAAATTTAAAAATATTATAATATTACATTGTTTAGTTATATTTTTGTTGAGTTGTGCATTCCTGTCGACGCCTTTATTTACTTTTACGTAAACCATTTACTACTTTGTAATATAATTATTACATAATATAATAATAATAGTGAAGGGGTACCATCAATTGTGTTACAATTTAATAAAAATTTTTATTTAAAAATTTAATAGCTCCTGCATGTCCAATAAATAATGTATAGTAGTACATTATTAATAAATATGTTTGAAGCTAAGTAAATCAATTTTATATTAAATAGAATAGTAAATTAAAACAGTAAATAACAATATTGCAGTCTGTACAGTTTATTCGTAATTCAATAATATAAAGTTCGTTCTCTATCAGTATTACACCGTTGATACTTTAATGTCTAAAATGAACGACGTAATTTCTACTTTAAAACCTTTAATTTTCGTAACAAAATGTCTTGGATTTAGTTCTATTACATTGCCAACAAAACAGTTATCAACAAAATGCGTACTATGGGGCATTTTTCTAATAATCCTCAATTCGACTGCTACTTATTGTTTTATTTTAGAGGTAGAAACCTTTTCTCAGTTGTCTTTAATGGTATTTGTTACAGAGTATTTAAATATATCTCTTGATCTTCTCAATTTATTCTGTGGCGTAATATTGAGTTGGATATTCTATAAAAATGTAAAAAATTCTACAAACTTATTTGGTTAATATTTCTAAAATAAAAATTAGGTTTTAGAAATAATCGTCAGTTTATCAGATTTTGATAAAAAAATGTTGGGACTAAATTTAACATTTTTAAATTTAAACAAAGAGTGTAAGAAAAGTAAAGTTAAATTTATGACAATATATTTGCTTCTGATACCTTACCTAATAGGATTTGTATTTCACGAAATGCTGTACTTTTTGACTGAAATTAAAATTATTCCTTTTACTATGCAATATATTTATATATTTTACTGCCATGCTTCAGTCTTTATCGTTTTACAGATCTGGGGATTTATTTATTTAGTAAAGCAAAGATTTAAATGGTTGAATATTAAATTATTAACAATTGGAAAATTAAAACAATCAATCATTTTTCAAAGGTGAGTGTATATTATTAAAATCAATATTTTTGTATTTTTTATATCAACCCTTCTCTTCTTCAATAACTCTTCCACTTAGCTTATACTTCTTTTATTATTTACTCTCATCCCATTTTGGGATAGCTTAATCACAATTAGGTTCACCTTCATTATTTTTTTTTATTTGCTCGGTTCAACATTTTCAAAAAATTCTTTATTTTTATTCATTTTGGAATGAAGTTAGGTAGGATTGTGTTTCTATTTTAAAGAAATGTTAAATAATTTTGAATTTTTATGTTTTCTATCATATTGAATTGAATACTGTGCGCGTTAGTAATTTTTTCCAGGTTTGCCTGATGAGAATCCGAAATTCGAAACACCTATGCATACGTGTCGCAAACTAATTCACTTAATTTGCATATTTTTCGGATTAATGAACAGTAAGCACTTTCAATCTATATATATAAAAATGGATGTATGTATGTATGTATGTATGTATGTTCCTTATAGACTCCTAGACCGCTTGACCAATCTTTATGAAATTTGGTGTATAAGCTAATTACGATGCTGCGAAGAAGATAGGCTACTTTAGAACGGCTTTCAACAAACTTTAATAAAATATGTGGCAAATAGTGCCTATTCATCGTGTTATAGATAATTTAGAGATAATCTGATAATCCGATATCTTTATAATTATCTATATAAGTAAAATAATACTTAGGGTTTAGCAACCTAGAACCTCGAACCTTATAGAGTATACCAGAACAGGACCAACCTAAAGACTTGGATAACCTAATGGAATATACCTAAATGGAACCAACGTAAAGACTTGGATAACATAATAAACTATAACATAATAAACATAACACATCGGATCAACAGATCGACGGATCAACGGATCGACGGATCAACGGATAATTCAGCACTCAAGCTTCCGTTGAATTTCAACCAGACCGAAACACCAACATGTAACATCAGCAAAAATTCTGGTATGGCCACAATCCTTAAAACGTGCAAAATTATCATTTGGGACGAATGCACTATGGCCCATAAAAAATCGCTCGAAGCGCTGGACCGGACTCTGCGCGATTTCCGAGGAAAAAACCAAGCTATGGGAGGCGCTCTGATACTTCTTGCGGGTGATTTTCGCCAAACTTTGCCCGTTATACCTCGATCAACGCCTGCTGATGAACTGAACGCTTGCTTAAAAGCATCGTATTTATGGAACCGAGTTGAAAAAATTACGCTCTCGACAAACATGCGTGTGCATTTACTACAAGATGCGACTGCCCAAACGTTTTCAAAACAACTTTTGGATATCGGAAATGGCAAAATTCCAATTGATCGCACTACAAATGAGATTTCGTTTCCGCCCAATTTTTGTCAAATGCAGCCGAACATTCAAGCTGTTGTAAACAAGGTTTTCCAAGATTTAACTAGCAACTACAAAAATCCTGATTGGCTGTGCGAACGTGCAATTTTAGCCCCCAAAAATGACGATGTGAACAAGCTGAATGAACAAATTCAATTGAAATTGCCCGGACAATCAGTCAAATACAAATCAATAGATACACTGATGGAGCAAGAACAAGCAGTCAATTATCCTACCGAATTTCTAAATTCACTAGAGCCACCTGGAATGCCACCACACACATTGAGATTGAAAGTTGGGTCACCGGTTATACTCATTAGAAACTTGAACGCGCCAAAACTGTGCAACGGAACCAGACTGGCCATAAAAAAATTGACACCAAATTTGATCGAGGCAACAATCATCAGTGGCAAATTCAAAGGGGAAGATGTGTTGATTCCCCGCATACCGATGATTACCAACGATTTACCATTCCAGTTCAAGCGGCTTCAATTCCCCTTGCGTCTTGCCTTCGCGATTACAATCAACAAAGCACAAGGGCAATCATTAACTATTGCGGGCTTGAATTTGGAGAATTCGTGTTTTTCACACGGCCAATTGTATGTTGCTTGCTCCCGAGTTGGCTCACCAAAAAATTTGTACATTTATTCACCGAATGGAACTACCAAAAATATTGTGTATCCTTTAGCATTACGATAAAATAATAATAGACAACGTCCGTTGGGTCACCTATGATAAATATATCTACAGAGTGTACCTAAATATTGTTACTTTGGTTTAAATAAATTTTATCATCCATTCTACCCGTTTTAATTTTTTTTCAGAATGTTGCTGCACGAAGTCCAAGAGCCTACATCAAAATACTTCAGGCATAAACAAAGCGTTTTATTTTTAATAACACCCCGAGTGAAGCCGGGTATCCATAACTATATATAGATAGACAAAAGAAAAACCAAAATTACTGTTTTGTTGTGTGTACGCATTGCTGAAGTCCGTTCGTACGAAACAAACGAGTAACGGAAAGCAAGATTGGAAAACGTTCGAGTACGTAGACTAATGCAAAGTATTTTATTTTTAAAGAGACCCCGGGCGAAGCCGGGTATCCAGCTATAATTTATATGGCAGAACGTTCGCCGAGTCACTTGGTATATTAATTCTGAGGCGGTACGATGTTCTAGAATTTTACAAATAATTTATATGGTTTAAGTTCTGAGGCGATACGAAGTTCGCCGGGTCAGCTATAATTATAATATTTCTTAACTTCACTTTTAGAATTTTTAAAATATATTTTAATATTTATACAAATTGTAACAAATTTTATTTACTTGTATGCCCAAAAAATAAAAATTATTTTTAGTTTCGACAATTAGCGTAGCCTCCTTGTTCTTTTTTTATGTTACTCCTTAGGATAATAATAAAAGCAAGTAGCTACGACTTTCTGTGTTTTCGATTGCGATTGCCGCGTTGGCAGCATACTTCTTGCAGAGATTATTTTTTTGTTATCTTGTTACATTTTTCGAGAACTTACCATCATCGCTTCCGCACCAGATCAGCTAGATTAACATCTTGGGCAGACCACAGTGGTGGCTTGGTGTGATCGCTAGTTGAGTTATGAGCGGAAATTCTGGGTTCAAATCTCGGACTCGACAGAATTTCTTAGCTCAGCCCTCTGGTGAACATCAAACTGTGGATCGAAATACTAATAAGATTCCTTAACATCTTAATGGAAAACGGGGTACAATAAGCCTAGAGCTTCAGTACAAAGTGGGCATTGAACCACTACCCGTGCAGCTAATACGAACAACTTGGGCATCCACAGTAAAAAAGTCTGGTTGATCTATTCCCAGCGTGTAGAAAAGAAATTCAGGATTTCCACAAGGGAAGAGGAGTTTTTTATTACCAAATAAAGTCACCAATGTTGTTCATGTATCAGAAATACAAATAATAAAAGCTTATTTGATACTTTTCATTTTCATTTTTTTTGTTTATTTACTATTTTCTCTTATATTTTTTATATCTCTTAACCTCTAACATAATTTTCATTCTTGGCAGATCTACCGACGAAAGTAAATTATATCTGCATAATATAATAGCAATAGCAAATTTACATTTTAAATTATGGATAATTAGCCAAAAACTAAACAAAGCTAATTACTTTTCCTCTCTATTAAGAGCTAGAAAGCATAAACTCAGGTAGAAGCGTTCAGATAGACTCTCAATGTCTTGCACGGTAAAAGAACTGGTGGAACAGCCTGTGGAAAAGTTAATAAACTGTAACTTTTACAATAGCAATTTGTTCTATTCCGCAAATTAAATGAGAAGAAATTCAAAATGTCAATAATACATATATAGAATTATCTAAATTGTGTAAAAATCAGGCCAGTGCGCATAATTTCTTCATGGGGGATTACAAAAATATTTACAAAACATATAGTATTAGTAAATAATATTATGCTTATATCAATTTTTCAAATATATAAAAGTGATTACGTCAATAGGTAAAACAAATATGTCATGGGGGGTTGATGCCCTAAAACCCCTCACTTGCGCCGATATTGCTCCAATATCTAATACCAATACTTTTATGAGTTATCGATAAATTATTATAAGTGTATGTTACAATGTCCAAGTCTACCTAATATAAGGTTTATAGAATTTCAATTTGTGCTCATCATTACACAGTTAGTAATTAAATGTCTAAAGTAAAGGACGTAATTTCTGCTGTAAATCCTTTACTTTTGGTAACAAAATGTTTTGGATTTACTTCCTTTACATTGCCAAAAAAACAGTTATCAATGAAATGCGTACTATGGGGCATTCTTTTAATAATCCTAAATTTAAATGTTATCTACCAATTTATTTTCCAGAAAAGGATCTCTAGTCACACACCTTTAGTTGAATTTGTTACCGATTGTTTTAAGTTAAATTTACAGCTAATGGATTGTTTCAAGTCAATACATCGTTATTGTATATGGTAGTATGTTGTATTTTCAAGATTCTTAATAATTGTACCTACTTTTGTAAACTATTCACTTTATTTTTTTTTCTTTTAGCTGTTTAGCAGTATTGTATCATATGCAATCATTGTTCTACAATTTGATATTGGAGTTAAAGCTATAATTGTTAATAAGTAAGAATGTTTCTAATACCTACAATGTAGTAAGCATGGTATATTATAATAATAAGATTTAAATTTTAAAATGTATCTAATATGTAGTTATACTAATAATAGTAATAGTGAAAGTTATACTCAAGTAAAGTTGAAGTCATTAATTGTTATGCTTTGTTAAATGCAAAATTAAGCCAATAATGATGTATTTGGCGCAGTCCTGTGAATTTTTGAAGAGTAGGATAAATTCGCCTTTTGTCGTACTATGCCCCGTTTTCCATCACCAAACGATATATAATTAAATAACAGTGAAAGCTGAAAAAATTTAAAAAAAATAGTATGCCTATTTTCCGTTATCCTTTCTTTATTAAGTTAATATATTGTAATGATATTTCTGATCAGCAGCCGGTGTTTTTGGTTGAGGCTTGTTTACTTGGTAGTTTGGATTCTGTTGGAGTCACTAATCGATTTGCACCGCGATTAAGAGACTTGTTTTTATGCTCGGCAGGTCGGTCTTTATTGTTAAATGCCAATAACAAACAATGACTCGGAATTGTTACACAATACACTACTTTTAACACAAATATTATTGTTTTTCTGTAAAGAAATAAAGGTGTTGTGAAACCAGTGACAAATCTTGCGAACGTGAAGCTATAATTGAAAAGTGTTTAGAAGAAATATGGTGCATACTGTATAATTTGAGACTTACGAGGGAATTTGTTGTTATAAGGTTGAGGAGAGGACGTTGTGCGTCCACGAGAATGTGTGCGTTTTCCAAGTGTGATATCATTTTTTTGCGTTAATTTGTCAGCCGATTAACTGATTAAGTCAGGGAGCATATCCTGATGGTTGATAGTGTGATTGCACAAACAAAAATATTGTTTGCTTTTTGTTTCAAGCTGAAATAAAGCAGAAAATTAAAATTTGGTATTTTGATGATAAGAAAATTTAATAACGCCGACCGCCATATGCATTTAGACTACGATTATAATTTTAATAAAATTTACTTACCTCAAATGGAATTTGGATTGAATTTATATGAAATAGAAGAATACACGTGTGTAATTAAGGCGATTATCGAAGAAATTTCACAAGAAAACAAAACTATCCGATCAACTCCGGTAACCAAAGTTTCAGTAGCAGAAACACCTGTTGTATCCAGTGTGATACGGGAGCATTTGACCAACAACAAAGAGGAAAGCAGTGGACCTCAAACGTTAATCAAGCTAAGAAATTATTGTTTATTTGAACTATTTTATTTCTCGGAATTCTTATAATTTTCATATTTTTAATACTAACATTATTACACTAACAGTGGAATTTGGTAAATGAATTTAGAAGTCATATTTGGTATAAAAGTAAATGCAATTCATTTATCAAGTGTCGCTACACAATACACAAAGAGTCAAGAAACAATATTATTAAGTTTCAAGTTATTGGTATTAAACAAACCCTATTTTGCGATATTAAAAAAAAAAAAAGGTTTTTGTTTTCTTGAATCACATGATTCGTGGGTTTCAAATTGAATTCGCTCCTGAGAGTCAAGTAATTCCGAAATTATCTGAGCTAGCTGGAGAAAAAGGTAAGAGTGTGTAGAGTTTATAAAATTTACATTACATCTTTTTGGCGCAACAACGTGGGGCTCGAAACCACGATTTCAATAATAAACAGGGTAGTTTAGACTAAAATAAATTAAATAAATCAAAATGGCAGAAAACGGATCAGAGGATGGTAAAATACAGGTAGAGGAAAGTCAAATAGAGGAAAGTCAGGTGGAAGAAAGACAGGTAGAGGAGGGTCAAGTTAGCGAACAGGTGATACAAGTATGGGAATCGCCGATAACACCGCCAATGCACAGTAGTACAAAAAAGGGTTCGATAGATCAGGGGGGAATAAGCATAGAATTATTAAGGCAAATTATGAATAAATTAGATCGAAATACCGAAATATTAAGAAGGGAAATGAAAGAAAGTCAAAACGAAATGAGAGAAAGTATAAGTGGGGATGTGAATAAATTAGATAATAAATTAGATCAAACTACCGAAAGTATAAGAAGGGAAATGAAAGAAAGTCAAAAAAAAATGAAAGAAATTCTAGAAAAAAAATTAGATCAAAATGTAGAAATAGTAAGAGGGGATATGAATAGGGGTTTTCAGGAATTTCAGGAGAAATTTAATAATTGGGAAGAAAGACTAAATATAACAAATTCAAGGGTAAAATCGGTAGAAGAAAAAGTTATTGAAACGTTAAAAGAAAATGTAATTTTAAGGGAAGAAATAAACGTAGATTTACAAAAACATAAAACGTACATTTCTATAGAAGTGGGAGATAAATTGAGGAATGCAGAAACCAAATCGATTAGGACAGTAAATGAAATGATAACGGGAATAGAAGATAAAGTTTTTCAATCTGTTATAAATAAAACGCTGGAAGAGGGAACTGAAATTGCAAATGTGGTAAGAGATATAAAAAAATTAGAAAATGATGTTGCTCATAATGGTGAAAAATTACGAACTTATGAACAAGAAGTAAAAATGCAAAGGGGAAATATTAATGTAATTGAGGGGAATTTAAATAAAAAATTGGAAGACACCATAAGGGATATTGAACGGGGCAAAATTCATAATCTAACATTCACAACGGGAATGGGAAATAGTACAATGAATAAATCATTGCAAGAAATTTCTAATTATATTAATAAAAATCCAAAATTAAAATTTTACGGACAACCACAATCAGGGATTAACCCAAAACACTTCATAAAATATGCTAAGCCTATGGTCGATCAAGTATTTGATGCGGAACAATTAAAAGTGATTCTTGGTTCGATGATGAAGGGAACAGCCGAGGAATGGTTCGGGATTCATCAAAATAATTTCAATACTTTTGATGAATTCTCAAATATGTTTTTGGATAGATATTGGGGGGATGAAGTGCAAGAACTGGTAAAAAATGAATTAAAATCGGGAAAATACAATGGGTTAGGCAGTAGGAATGATTATGCGGAAAGGCTAATTAATGCTGTACTTAATTTAGATCCTCCTTATAGTGAAAAGGAAATAATAAAATGTTTAGCTAGCCATTTTGATTTATCTATTAGAAATAGGATATACCGTTGGGCATTAATCATACAAGAATTTGAGTTTGAAATAGTACACATTAAAGGAAAAGATAATGTAATAGCAGACGCACTAAGTAGAAAAGATGTACCCAAAAATATAACTAAAAATATTTTAATTGCTATGAATCAATTGTCCTCTAATGAAAGACCTTTTTCGAATGCAGAAATTTTGGAAGCACAGTCAGATTCATGTTTTGATATTTTAAGGGAAAGATTAAGTAGAAATGATGAAAATGTTATTAAATCATTTTGTATCAAAAGGGGATATTTAATAAAATTATTAAACGGTTTAGAGCTCTACTTAATTAACGAACAATTGACTATTAAAATTAGTAAACAATTACACCTAAAATACGGTCATGTAGGTATCAGAAAAACTTGGTTAATCTTTAGAGAAAATTTTTATTGTAAACGTGATCTGTCATTGATAAAACGAACTATTAATAAATGTCATTTGTGCATTATGGGCAAATATAAAAATTATCATAACAAGAATTACATAAGTAGCATAATTTCATCTGAGCCTGGTGAGAAAATTGCCATCGATTACATTGGTAATTTAATTCCAAGTGATGATGGATATAAAAATATTTTGATAGTAGTAGACGTGTTTTCAAAATTTGTAAAATTATATCCAACGAAAGCGTGTAATACTGATATTTCTATTCTTAAACTTGATCAATTTTGTAATGAAATAATTAAACCTAAGACTATAGTTGCTGATAATGCCACTTATTTCAATAATGAAAAATTTAAATCTCATTGGTCTAATCTTGGCATAAAATTGGTGTTTGTTTCGATAAGAAATCCTCGGGCCAACTTGAGTGAACGTTTTGTTAGGGAGTCAGTAAAATTTTTGAGATTAAGGGTATATCAGAATCAAACAGATTGGTACAGGCATCTTACGGAAGTAGAAAAGTTTATCAACCATACTCCAAATACTGTGACGGAGGAATCACCTGTCTTCTTAATGTTTAATGAACCACCTGACCGACCATGGTTACTAGAAAAAAATAAAGATTATCAGGAAACGTTAGTTAAAGCGAAAAACAAAATTAATAAACGAATAAGAAATTATTTACAAAAAGAAAATGATAAAATTACCAAACATTGTAAATTTTCGATTGGTGATTTAGTAGTAGTAAGGAGTCTGCGGGTAGGAAATCGAGCAAAGAACCAATGTTTAAAGTTGCAATTGCCATTTGAAGGTCCTTACATCATAGATTCTGTAAACGAAAACACGTATTTGTTAAAATATCCAGATTCAAATAAATTAAGAGGAAAATATAACCTGGATAATATTTATGCTTATGATATTGAAAATAATTATTCATCTTCAGGATCAGAACTTGATATGTAATGAAAAATATTTGTAAATAAAATTAAGAAGTTTTTATTTCAGTTAATTTTAAAAAAAAAAATAATTATTATTTTATTTTGAATTGAGTTATAGTTTAATTTTTTGGGAAAATTTTATAAAATTGTGATAGTTTTAGACTTGATTAAGAAATGAAGACTATGATTTGTTTCTTACCTTCCTTTATAGCTGAATATTGCTCAAGCCGATATTTGCTTGCGACAATCTAGTTGTCTTATCAAATGATCAACTTGGAGCAAGGGGATATTAGATGTAATGATATTTCTGATCAGCAGCCGGTGTTTTTGGTTGAGGCTTGTTTACTTGGTAGTTTGGATTCTGTTGGAGTCACTAATCGATTTGCACCGCGATTAAGAGACTTGTTTTTATGCTCGGCAGGTCGGTCTTTATTGTTAAATGCCAATAACAAACAATGACTCGGAATTGTTACACAATACACTACTTTTAACACAAATATTATTGTTTTTCTGTAAAGAAATAAAGGTGTTGTGAAACCAGTGACAAATCTTGCGAACGTGAAGCTATAATTGAAAAGTGTTTAGAAGAAATATGGTGCATACTGTATAATTTGAGACTTACGAGGGAATTTGTTGTTATAAGGTTGAGGAGAGGACGTTGTGCGTCCACGAGAATGTGTGCGTTTTCCAAGTGTGATATCATTTTTTTGCGTTAATTTGTCAGCCGATTAACTGATTAAGTCAGGGAGCATATCCTGATGGTTGATAGTGTGATTGCACAAACAAAAATATTGTTTGCTTTTTGTTTCAAGCTGAAATAAAGCAGAAAATTAAAATTTGGTATTTTGATGATAAGAAAATTTAATAACGCCGACCGCCATATGCATTTAGACTACGATTATAATTTTAATAAAATTTACTTACCTCAAATGGAATTTGGATTGAATTTATATGAAATAGAAGAATACACGTGTGTAATTAAGGCGATTATCGAAGAAATTTCACAAGAAAACAAAACTATCCGATCAACTCCGGTAACCAAAGTTTCAGTAGCAGAAACACCTGTTGTATCCAGTGTGATACGGGAGCATTTGACCAACAACAAAGAGGAAAGCAGTGGACCTCAAACGTTAATCAAGCTAAGAAATTATTGTTTATTTGAACTATTTTATTTCTCGGAATTCTTATAATTTTCATATTTTTAATACTAACATTATTACACTAACAGTGGAATTTGGTAAATGAATTTAGAAGTCATATTTGGTATAAAAGTAAATGCAATTCATTTATCAAGTGTCGCTACACAATACACAAAGAGTCAAGAAACAATATTATTAAGTTTCAAGTTATTGGTATTAAACAAACCCTATTTTGCGATATTAAAAAAAAAAAAGGTTTTTGTTTTCTTGAATCACATGATTCGTGGGTTTCAAATTGAATTCGCTCCTGAGAGTCAAGTAATTCCGAAATTATCTGAGCTAGCTGGAGAAAAAGGTAAGAGTGTGTAGAGTTTATAAAATTTACATTACAATATGTATGAAAGTCAACAAAATTATAAAGTAATAAGATACAATTCAATGTGCTGTAATGAAATTTTCCTAAAAGGCAATTTCTCACCACACCTGGAATAGGTGACTTCCAGTATTTAATAATTTTGTGCGGTGACGCCCAGATGTCAACTACCTCTTTAAATGTCGGTTGGCAAGAGCGTAGGTTCTGAAATAAAATGAAATTGCTTCTTTTTTCACTAAATGAAACTCGAAATTCAAATAACTGTGTATTAATACCAAAATATGTGGTACAACAATTTCCAAATAATAATAATTTAAACTCGGCAGCAAAAATAGTAGCAGCTCGAATTACTTCATAAAACGAGAACTCAAGCGTCCCTATGAAACCAAACAGCATGAAATAGCAAATTGAAAATTCAGTTACCAAGTATCCTAAGCTCGTTTTCAAAATAGAATAGCGACAATGGTCGCT
The DNA here is from genome assembly GCA_958510845.1 of Cantharis nigra. Taxonomy (NCBI): domain Eukaryota; kingdom Metazoa; phylum Arthropoda; class Insecta; order Coleoptera; family Cantharidae; genus Cantharis; species Cantharis nigra. The sequence goes on along the minus strand of OY294030.1, from coordinate 40,821,537 downwards.
TTCTACTCAGCTGTTGTTCCCTTGAATTGGAAACCTTGTTGGTAGAACGGAAGCTATGTAGTTGGTAAACTGTAGTTGGCGGAATGATGGTCTGGACCGAAACAAGATGTTGGCTACCCGAACACATAAACAGTAGCACAAAACTGAAGCACGACTAATACACCCGTCGTACTTGAAACTCGTAATGAAAAAATTGTTAGCAATATGGCTGATGTAAATTTTGCTCTTCAGGTTTGCAAAATCCCCAAAGAAGCATCTGGTGTTAATGGTAAAAGGAAGTATAGCGCGAAACACTTCAACTAGGTAAACTAACATACTACACGTTGAATCACGATGATGTTTTATGCTTGCTTTTATAAATATTCGGCCACAACAAAATATCACTAACTTCCTTCACGAAATTTGACAACGTCCTGACTCTCTGACGGTCTAATCAAATCTGGTGGTTGATGCGAGTAGCTTTGAGCATTGCATGCGCTTGGAAATTGCGCGAAGGAAAACTATAGGCGTAGCATGAACAATTATTGTGAGGCAATAAATTGTTACAAAGATTCTTTGTTTATAAAATTTTATAAAATAAATAATTAAATAGTTGTTTTAATTAAAAATTTTTTTTTAAATGATGAAGGGGATCCGCTGTGGCCCGCTTGCACCAGGGCGCCTGATTTGCTACATCCCTGATTGTAATAGTATAATTGATATAATATTGAGTACATCCGATACCCCTTGTAGGTATCTACACTGAGAGAAAAGAGTTGGTAAATTGAACGAATTTGAAATGTTGAATCTTTTCTTATTGAATTAAACGAAATTTCGTTGAATGAAACAATTTTTAGTTACAAGAAATTCAACAATGTTGTTTCAATATATTATTTTTGTTAAATAAATATTAGTTAATTTAATGTTTATAATGGGTTCAAATAAGCTTCTACGATACTATTATTGAATTAATAAAATAGTTAGATTGGAAGAAAACCAATGAAATTCTTGAACGAAACTATTATTTTGTCTTGTTGTAGCATTTTAGTCAATGTCATTTCAATGCAAAATTTGATTAAACCGATAATTTTAATCAGCTAACTGAACATAATAAAAGCTTGAAAAATATACAAGCCACTGCGCAAGTTTATTATGATGTAGTTGCAGTTTGATCTTTGATGCCTTGTGTTCATGTACATTTGAAATGTGCAAGAAAATTGGATACTACAGTTATTAATTCTTTAAAAGTTAATACCTTTGAGGATTATTTGTTTAAATTTATTTCTTTATAAAATGCACTACTGTTAATACAGTAATACCCCTATTGTGTTAATTCATCTATTTAGATGGTTCAACATTGAATACGCATTCAATTTACAGTGCTAGCATGATGATTTAATACCATCATAAGTGTAATGTTTACTCGAGAAATAATACTGCGCTTTATATTGACGTATTTATATTTTTCTAACAATTAACCAACCCATAATTTCCCATACACTACAATAAATTAAATCAAAACCTAAAATGATTCAAACAATAGAATATGGTCCAGTATTTCAGTTGCTAGTTAAACTACGTTCAAGGATTAATCACGTTTATGACTACCTGATTGGTCAGTTATCAATATGAACTGAGTTTAAACTCTGATTTTAGTTTAAACCACAATTGAAATACCGGCCCTTAATTGTTTAATTTAATGTACAAAAATAGTTGATACAATATACCTACTTAGTTAGTTCGAAAAGTGCGGAATGTTGAACCAATGTTTTTAGTAGGTTCTAATTAACAAAACGAGAACATTCAAAGAAATACTCCTTATATTAAAATAACGCAAAAAAGTTAAATAAATTGTATGGTAAATAGCAAAATTTTATAGATTTATGTTACTATACTATTGCTTTTAAACCCAACATTTCAATCTGCAGTTTTGTTTAGAACCATTTATTATTTCTGTAAAAATTGTCCTTTCATTGATTTTAACTGAAAATTGATAAATTGAGTTTTATTAATACTATTATTTTTCTTCTTCAAATAGTTTTTAAAATTATTATTGGAAATACATAGCAATTTTATATTTTTTTACGACATTTAATGTGTACCTAACAAACAAGTAAATGCTCTCTTATTACAGTTTGTAGTTAAATGTCTGAAATGAACAATGTTATTTCGGCTTTAAAGCCTCTGATTTTCGTAGCAAAATGTCTTGGATTTACTTCTATTACATTTTCAACAAAACAATTATCAATAAAATGTGTGCTATGGGGCATTTTTCTAATAATCCTGAATTCGGTTAAAACTTATCAAGTAATGGTAGAGATTAGCGCCATTTATCACATGTCTTTAGTTGTATCACTTACCCATTATTTAAGTATTTTTTTAAATTTTTTAAATTTATTTTGCGGCGTAACACTAAGTTGGATATTCCATAAAAATGTAAGAAATTCTACAAATTTACTTATTAGTTAAAAGATATTTTTAAAGCTTCGTCAGATTTTAGAAATAATAGCCAAATTATCCGACTTTGATGGAGAAATTTTAAAAATAAATTTACAAGTTTTAAATTTAAATAAGGAGCATAAGAGAATTCAACTTAAATTTATCACAATATCTTTACTTCTATTGATGTACATACTTGGATTTATAATGTATTCACTGCTGTACTTGTCTGCAGAAACTAGAATTATTTCTTGTATTATCGATAACCTTTGGAGCTTTTATTTCCATGCTGGATTCTTTATCGAATTACAGATCTGGGGATTTATTTACTTATTAAAGCAGCGATTCAAATGGTTAAATATAAAATTGAAAGCAATAATTGAAAAATTAAAACATTCTATTACGTTTCCGAGGTGAGTGTTTGTATATTTTTACAGATAATAATTTTTGAGAAAACTCGCGATGTTATGAATTTTACACTTTTTTTCAATTTTATTGAATATCATTTGCGATTTACATTAAGCGAACGCCACCACGCGGAAAAATATTAAGTGAATCTAATACGTATAGTTGGTATAGAAAGTATTCTTTATAAACCAAACATTTGCGTTCTTTTGGTGTTCCATTTTGTGAATTGTCCTTTCACCGCAGTTTTATGATAAAATAATTTAATTTCTTTTCAGATTTACCGATGAAAATAACTTTGATTTGCAAAGCATAAAAATTTTAGTAAATCTGCATTTTAAATTATGGATAATTAGCCAAAAAATTAACGAAACCTATTCGTTTCAAATGACCACTTTAATTTTACGTTCATTTTTCAGTATCATGAATATTACTTTTTTCTTGGTGACGAATATATTCAGCTCTAATATTTTACCTGCGGATGTATTAGTAATTTTATGCAATTCCATTTCAATTTATGTTTTGGGAATTGTAATGCTGACGTTTGTATCTTCTCAAGTCACCTTTGAGGTAACTTAATTTTTTAAATCAGTTTTAGTATAATTATTGTTTTAAAACTTTAGGCTCAAGAATTTGGAAATATAATGCTTAAGCTGAATTCGCCAAGTTTAAATAATACTGGTGCAGATTTAGATGTAATTGTGCTTCTTCGATTCAACTAATTTTTGAAATATTAATTACATATCATTTCAGGTTTTATGTATTTTATTGCAAGTATTACACACAAAAGTTAAATTTACAGCAAGTGGATTATTTCAAGTGGATAATTCATTAGTGTATATGGTACGTAATTAATATATTTTTTTGATTTTCTATTTTAACCTTTTCTTAGCTGTTTAGTGGTATTGTGACATATTCAATCGTTGCTCTGCAACTTGATATTAGAGTTAATGCTATAAAAATTGATAATTAAGTAGGTATCTACAATTGAAAACAGATTATTGATTATACAATTATAACTTTGTATTTGAATGGCTTACAAGGTAGGTATAATAGTTAAACCGCTACAATAATTTTTTGTTTATCAAACTAATTTTCCTCAAAATTGATGTAATGCTTATAGTTCCAAGTAGCTGTGCAAGCAATTACGACAAATGCTAGTATTCAAAATTACATACGCAGTCTATCTAACAAGGCAGATGAATAGTAGCTATGAAGAATTGTCTGTTATACCCGGTATTAAATTAACAACAATAAACTTAATTAATTCTAACTTGCACAACACACTTATATTTTTGCACGAATCTCTTTTTTTCCGAGCAGTTTTACTAAAAAATATCTTAAACTAACTTTAACCTATATAATAGACCTAAAATAAAGTTAAAGTAGAATATAATATTAAAATAATGCACCGTAGGATATTAGCTATACTGTCTCAAGGGCACTAGGTGATTTGGTCCCCGGTTATTGGACCCCGGTAATTTGATCCCCGAGGTAAATTGATTCCCGGTAATTTCATCCCCGGTAATTTCACCCCTGGCAATTAGATCTCCCTGGTAAATTGATCTTCGGTAATTTGACCCCCGGTAATTTTACCCCAGGTACCGCAATGTCTCTTTTAGGAGCGATTTCGCTAAAAAAAATCATAAACTAACATAACTTACATAATTATTGCATATCTTCGTGCGGATATTTCTATTTTACGGGCGATTTTGCTAAAAAAATCATAAGCTAACACTAACCTACTTAATCGAAGCATATATATTCACGCAAATATCTCTTTTAGTAAAAACATAAACTTTCACTAATCTATATAACCGTTGCATATCTTGGCGCGGATATCTCTTTTTACGGGTGATTTTGCTAAAAAAAATTATTAACTAACACTAACTTACATAACCAATGCATATCTTACCGTGGGTATCTCTTTTACGGGCGATTTTGCTAAAAAAATCATAAATTAACACTAATCTAGAGCTCGTGCCAAATAGAAATAGAACCGAAAATCATCGTTTTTTAGCAATAACTTTCTTGATTTTAGAGATACAGCAAAAATAGTCATATACAATTTAAAGAACTAATAAAATTCTATAAGTTCGTATATTACAAGTTTTGCCGTATCTCAAAAATTAAGAAAGTTATTGCTGGAATACGATGATTGTCGAGTTCAATTCTACTAGGCACCAGCTATAGTACATAACCGATGCATATGTATCTTTTACGGGCGTTTTCGCTGTAGACAAATCAGAAACTATCACTAACCTACATGTTTTAAGAAAAACATAATGTGGAATTTAAATATTAAACTGTAATGTATGTTTAATGTTATTTAAAATGGTTTATCCGTATAATAAATAATAATAATAATAATAATAAACGTTGCATATCTTTTCGTGGATATCTCTTTTTTATGGATAATTTTGCTAAAAAAAATCAACAGCTAACACTAACCTACATAACCGATGCATATCTTGGCGCAGATATCTCACTTTTACGGATAATATAACTAAGACCAAATTATAAACATGAAGAGGAACAATTTTACAAAATAATGTTTTTTATATAATTCATTACAAAAATGCAGTAGAATAATATCAATCGTAATTGGGGACGAAATTACCGGTGTCAAAATTGCCAGGGGATGAAATTACCGCGGGGATCAAATTACCTGGGGGTAAAATCACCTGGGATGAAATTACCGGGATCAAATTATCGGGGATTAAATTACTAGGGGTCAAATTACCGGCTAAGTGTCTCAAGGCCTTGTAAAAGACCCCGGGTTCCAATGTCCGGCACATCCACCATGTCGCACAAAGGTCACAACTACTTCAGTTAAGAGTTTCAACTCAGGTGATGGTGTAAACTTTCAGTTCCATGGGAATGCATAATTAGAATGATTATGCTACAGAAAGTAGCTATGAAAAAGCTATACCTGTTATGGCCGGTATACACGAGGCTAAGTTTTAAAGCTACACAATTATTCCCAACGTCTATATACTAGCTTACTATCCTGGCTTAGTACAATCTGATGCTACGAAATTTTAAGCTAGGATCATTGCAGTTACTGTGGACTTAGTTGATTTCTCAATTTTTGACAACATAAAATGCCGTCCTTTTTAACTTTCCTGGGCACCATACCATGATCTTCAACTCAATCAAGAGCAATAACATGCTTAGCATGCAATCGGATAGAACTAGCACTGTAAGGGACTTCCGAAAACCATTCAGGGTGATAATACCTGAGAGGGGCAAGGAAAAAACCATACAAGAGCTGGGCAACCGATATGATACCATCTGGTACACAGATGGATCTAAGACAAAGATAAGCACTGGAGCAGGTATGTGTGGAAGAGGAACGGGAGATGCCTTTGGCATCAACCTGGGCCGTAACGCTACAGTGTTCCAGGCAGAAGTAATTGCAATTTTGGCTTGTGTGGCTGAAATCGTGCGGAGGAACTACAATGGTAGACGAATCTGCATCATGACAGATAGCCAAGCAGCTTTGAAGGCTTTGGAGGGAATAGAAATTCACTCCAAGGTCGTTAAACAATGCCGTGATGAACTGGTGAAACTGGCGATCTGCAACAGCATTTCGCTTATGTGGATTCCGGGACACCGAGGCATCAGGGGAAATGAAGAGGCTGATCGCCTGGCCAAAGTGGCTGCTAATACAACCATGATAGGTCCTGAGCCCACCTGCGGGATTGCATATGCGACCGCGAAGGAGGGGATCAGGGACATGTTATGGAAACAACACCTTGAGCACTGGGAGGGCCTTCCTGGACTGAGGCAATCGCGGATGTTCATTGGGGGCCCCTCCAGAGAGTCCAAGAGCAAAAATATAATCCAACTGAGCAGGAAACAGTTCAGAAAGATAGTAGGACTTTTTACAGGACACTGCTGTCTTAAGAGACACCTCAATATAATGGGCTTGACTGAAGATCCTACTTGTAGGATGTGTGGTGAAGAGGATGAAATCCCTCACCATATCTTATGTGAATGCCCAGCTCTAGCTGGGAGTAGGCTACGCTACCTTGGCCTTACATACTCGAGGGCCGAGAATATAGCTAAAGCACCCTACAACTGCTTACTCGACTTTGTTGAGGAGACGCAGTTGTTGGAGTAAAACGTGGAACGAGGGGCACAATAAGCTTAAGCTTCAGTGCAGTGGGGTCAGAACCACAACCCGTTTGAAATAATAATAATAATAAACTTTCCTGGTTCGAGAAGCTAACTTACTAGCTTCTTCACTAGCTTGCTAGCTTAAAAGCATATACAAAGTATATACGAATCTAAATTACTAGCTTACTAGCACTAGCACTAAAGAGATTATAAAGGGGGCGCAATGTATTCAGACATCCTAAAGAGCAATTTATTTGATTCATTATGATTATTATTGAGAAATTAATATAATGAAAATGATGTGTGATTATAACAAGGAAAAAAAGTATAAAGGAGACATGAATATAAAATATTCATAATATATAATATATTCATGTCTCCTTTATTGAGATCTATCCAGGTGTCGATATCTCTTTTAATGACGGGGAAGCTCAACGTAAAAAAAGGTTGGGGATCCTTCCTCTAGAATCTCTAGAATGTAAATGGTAATTGTAAACATTCTATCATAATTGCACAAAAATTTAATTTCCTATTGAAATGTTAGTTATACAAAAAGTTTGAATTATAGATTTTGTGTATGGAATTGACTGCTCTTTTTTTTGTAACCATATTATGTTTCCCATCAAGTCAATAAAGTTAATATGCAAAAATATCCAGACCTTTTCACACATTCAATAGTAAAATAATATTATAATAAGTATTATTAAGCTTAGCTTAGGTATTAAAATTCAAAACTTACTTATTTTTTTCTTCTAAATACTGAAAACAGTGCTTTCCTGCCTAGGCTAAAATTCTACCGGGTATTAATATTGTTTGCATTGCTATTTTTATTATTGATTGTAATTACTAATGTAATTTGTACTTTAATATAAAATGAAAAACAAAAACAATTACAATTACATAGCAACTTTGAAATATTGACATTTATCCGACAAATTGATCAGAATGACAATATGAAATCCCGGTAATGAAAGAAAAAGTGATAAAGAAAACGAATGTATTAATAATTCTGATAAGTTGTCGTGGATTAAGAAAAACCAATGGTGAAAAACTAAACCCCAATATTCGGATAAAAGGTTAAATAAGTAATGGATTAACATTTGAACAAGTTCCACCTTAGGCTTCAGTTTACCATCGAGAAAGAAATTAGCAACAGAATCTCGTTTCTTGACATCGAAATCATACGATATAATAACTCCCTTCAATACAGATGGACAAAAAAATCTACATGGTCCGGTAGGTACCTACCTTAACTTCCATTCACACCACCACAAAAGCCAGAAAATCGCTAATACCATTGGATTAATAGATCGATCCATCTGTTTTACTCACGGGGATCATGGTAAAGAAACACTTGATATTGCAAGAACACTCCTAAAAAACAATTACCCTAAACATCTGATCAACAGGATAATCACAGACCGAGTTAACATCCTCCACAATGGAAACACCACCATCAAGGAGTCAAATGCAGGTTTCGCTGTACTGATTGAACTTGTCTTGAAACCGCATAATATTAAATTAACTTTCAGATCTCCGAATAACCTGGGGTGTTCACTTCTCAAAACTTAAAGATCAGATCCCTCATGAGAAAAAAGTATTTTATTTGTGACTTTTAGCTCATTATTGATAATCTTAATTAATTGTATTTTCAAAAGCTAATAATTTTAATTTATTATACTAATTAGGTGTAGATATATTATATTTTTTTATGTTATCAATATTATTGAATCACTTAGGTTCTCCTTTTCAATTCAAGTTCAAAGGTTAACCTACGTTTATGACTACCCTGCTTGTGCAAAATTCAAAGTTAACCATTGAATTTGGATTAACTCAAGATTGAAGAACTGGGCTTAAATAAGGTAGGATAAGTCAAAGTAATTAGCACTTTTGTGTTAATAGTATTGCAAAAGATTCGACTTCTGAAATCCTTAGGACTCCTAACAATCCAAAGACGATTGATAGACTATCAAAAATATCACAATTACCATTGATAAAATAATTTATTTTGTAATTAATATGAAAATGTAGTATAAGAAATTGAGTCGAATAATATATCAAACCTGTTATTAACAGCTTCATAATAAATACGGCCTTGATTAATTATTTTTTGTTATAATTATAGGCACCTAATGTTTAGAACTATATTTCAATAACGTTCGATAAGTTGTAATATTCTATTATACTTTTCGGTATTTATCTATACGTATGTAGAGCAAAATCAGCAAGATTGTAATCAATTTGCTTAATTAGAATGAACAATATTAATATTGTAATGTCGGTTTTAAAACCAATGCTTTATGTGACAAAATTTTTAGGATTTACTTCGTTTACCTTATCAAGAAATTCTTCAAATAAGTTATCATTACTCTCTGTATTCTGGAGTGCTTTTCTAATAATTTTAAATACAATTAATACCTACTATGCTTTCCAGGAGCGTATAAAATTCAGACAATTGAAAACCATATTTGAAATAATTATGTATTATGTACTAAGCTGTATAGATTATCTTAACTTTATTGTGGTAGCTTCATGCAGTTTGGCATTTTATAAAAATGTAAAACTAAACTCATAAAGTAAATGTGCAATATAATATTAAAATTAGATTTTAGAAGTAATAGAAAATCTTGAACAAGTTCACCACAGAATATTAGAAATACATCGTAAATTTCTACCTTGTAATAAAATGAACATCAAAGAAAGTCTTATCATCAACACTGCTACATTCTTTTTCGTAATTTATGCATTTGTGCTGGCAACTTATTCATCTCTTATTAATTATAATGCATTTAGTGCTGCCTTTATTTTGACTTTCATATGGGATACATTTATTCAGATACCAATTATTGCTGAATTTCAATTTTTTGCACTGATTTATATCATAAAACAACGTTTAGTATTGCTAAACAAAATTTTAAGAACTGCAGTAAACGACAACTCAAGATCTCAAGGAAATCTCATTTTTACGTCGCATTCTCAGTAAGTAGGTACATAAATTTATTATATTTTATGCAAATCGATTTCTTTAATTTTCAGATCAATTTATGAAAATAACATGAATATCATAATGGTAAGGAAGATTGGAGTACTGCATTCGCAATTGTGGAGCATCAGTAAAAAACTAAATAAGGCCTACTCGTTCCAAACACTTGTGCTAAGTTTACAAACATTTGTGTTTATACTGAATATGCTATTTTTTATTATGGCATCCATAATAAAAAATAAAAATAATAGTATAAGTAATATGCCTCTGCAATTCCATTTGCTTTTCGTAAATTTTATATTTTATTTCTTATTACCGATTGTGGTTATTACTACACTTTGTTCTAATACTTCTAAGGAGGTGAGCTTTTGTCTAATTTTAGCCTTAAAATAGCACATAATGCCCCATCAAACTATTTTCTGTTAAAAGAAAATTCTTTGGTTAAAGTTTCAAAATTTTCTTTGAAAAAATGTAGTTGAAGTGAGAAGAGTAGATTATCAATTGAATAAATAATGAAACTATAGTGCTTTGATGAACAAGTATTTTCAATACATTTTTAAATTTCATAAAAAGCACGTTGGTAGGTTGAAGAGGCAAAGGTTCAAGTTCTTACAGTTAAATCATTCACTTAATTTTTGTCGATCAATTAAAATTATTTTAAATATTCTTACAGGCAGAAGAAACCAAAAAATTATTTTTGCAGCTGAAGCTGCCAAACCAAAACTACGATCAAAGTTTTGAAGTATAATTTCTCCAAATAAGATCCTTTCGTTTCAATACTAACAAATATTATTTTAGATTTTATGTATTTCTTTGCAAATGTTACACAATAAAATACAATTTTCAGCTTTAGGATTATTTATAGTGGATAACAGATTTCTTTATTTGGTAAGTTGTAATAAACTAATAAGATCTCCTTTTACTTATATTTTTACATTTTTTTAGTTTTTGACTACAATTGCGACTTATGTCGTATTAACACTGCAAATTGATGTTGCTGTTGATTAATTAAATATTAATTGCATACAATAATCCTTATCTTTTATAATGATAGTTCTCTTGTAGTTGAAATAGTATATAAATATATTACTATCTACGCTTCTAAAATTTTAGAAATTTTATGAATTTAATTTCTTGTTTTGTAGCTGCCTTGTTTATTATTTTCTAATTATCTGTGAAACAGATTAATTTTTCAAATATTTGTACTTAACAAAAGTTATAGTCCGTTAAATTTTCTATCCGAAATAGGGCAGTAGATTTTTTGTAAATTCTTTCGTTTAAAAGATACAGGGTTTTTGCAAAATGCAAAAATATCAACATTTTCTTACTAACTTTAATGCATAACACGAAAGCCGTTGATTTTAGACAATAAAAGGTTTAATCTAGTTTGCAGATTATTTCACGCTCTTTAAATAAGTACTAAACCATTTTTAATGTAAAATCAATATTTTCGGGGGTAGAGGCATGTGAAGGTGGACATAAAAAAACCCGAATGTTTAAATTAGGAAAAAAATGTTAAATATTTTTCTTAGAATAGTGCCCTCTATCACCACCTAAGTGATGTATATGTGTGATCGGGAACCGGCATGGGACAATCGGAGCCGACCATCTCGGCGCCAGGCGAACTTGGTGCCAGGTAAACTCGGTTTTGGACAGCTCGGCGCCGGCCAACTCAGTGCAAGGACATTTCAACGCCAGGATAACTCGGCGTCGATCAAGCTTAGTTTAGAAAAAGATAATTATATGTAGCTGCTCCCCCCCCCCAAGTGAGGTAATCTCAACTTCATTAAACAGTACTTCGAGACTTTGACACTTTTTTGTTTAATTTTAATATCCACTTTTAATGTTTTTTAATATTGTAAGTTGCTGGTTTTATAATTTGAATTTAGCGCCAACATCTCATCATCGATGACACGGAAAACTCCCCATGGACTTATCAAGTTTCTTCCATTAATTTAGTTAAATGCGGGTATTTACTGAATTTATTGAAGCAAATCCTGATTTGTCTCGTGTATACCGGGCATTACAGCTTTCTTTAGAACAGAACTTGCCTCATTAGTGGGGCCAAGAGAGACAATAAGGGGACGCAATGTATTTAGACATGTTAAAGAAAAATCTATTTAAACCATTATGATTGTAATTGATAAATAAATATAGGGAAAATTAATTGTTTTTATTTTAACAATGAAAGAAATTACAAGGGGGACATGAATATATTTTTATAATCGTCAAATCAATAAAGTGTTAAGAAAAAAATTTCTAAAATATACTTTTTTCCAAGATAATGGCTTCAACAATAAATTATGTTTTTAGAATTTTTTACAGATTCAATAGTAAACTAATCATATACTAACTGTAAGCTTAGCTATACTAAAATTCAAAACTTACCTATTTAGTTCTTCTAAATACTGAAAACAGTGCTTTCTTGCTTAGGCTAAAATTCTACCGGATTTTTATATTGTTTGCATTGCTATTTTTATTATTGATTGTAGTTACTAATGTAATTTGTGCTGATATTTACTTCAAACGAAGTAAGCAATAGAAGTATTGAACGGAAAAATCAATTAACAATTAATTGTGAATTTCGGATTGTGCAAAATTACATATTTTGTAATAAATTGTAATTGGTAAAAGAATAGCTGTCTAGAAACCATTGCTCTGAATTTTTTTGCTATGGGGATTTTTGAATAGTCCTGTTTACTGTAAAAATCCAAATATAATTAATTGATGGATTTAAAAAATATAACAACTATAATTTATTACAATTTATAATAGAAATGTTAGTAAAAAATTAGTTAAACATATCAGGTTTGGAAGAAAAACCATTCCTTTTATGAAATAATTATAGGTACTTACCTTAGAGCTCTTTAAGGGCGTGTTCCCAGCGACGAAGAATTGACTCGATATATGTGTCTCTTTTTATTTACTGCAAAGTGCTGGCACCTAGCTTACGATAGAAAAATATTACATTATTGCTATTATGATAACTTAGGTAAGTTAACTTAGCGATGCGCTTATCTTCAGAATTTCCACAAATGAATTATCTTAGTAGCGTAGGTAGTAGTACTTAATATACTTTTGTTATCACAATATCATGTTACACGAGTTGAATGCATTTTTATATTATATCTAACGAATTTTTCAATTTAATAAATTTATTATAAATGTCATTTGTCAGTGGCGGATCTCATGTATAATTTCAGTGAAATGAGAAATTTATTACCTTAATATTTTTAGGAAAATGTTTCGTAATTTCATTATATTACCACAAATAACGTAAATCATTTTCAATTATAAGATATTTTGAGCTATGGTATTTTAATTTTTGTGAAATTCAAGAGTTACAAAAAAATGGGAATTCTACAATATATACGTGGCTCACAAAAATAACCGTACATCCCTATATTAGCAATGTAAATTGTGTCTTTTGAATACATGTTTTCTCATATAAAAATCGCTTCTACAGCAAAACTTCTTAAATATTTTTTGTTCAAAATTTCATTCTCTTCATTTTTGTTTATGTACATTTTTTATTTTGTCGCGCCATTTTAGAGTTACAGAGACTAAAAAAAACTCTGTAAAATACAAAAACAATTTTGTCAAGTCGTGTTTTACGTTACATTCCCTACATTTTTGTTCATATACATTTTGCTATTCGTAGCACCCTTTCTGAGATACAGATGAAATATTTTTTTGTATTTTACAGTCTTTTTTAAGTCACTGTAATTTTATTTTAAATATCCCTTAGCTAGGCTTTAATTACGCACAGGTACCTTATTAAAAGTAGCTATCACTTTACCTCAGACAGAAAAAACTAAATTACTAAATCTTATCAGAGCATCAGGAATAATGGTAAAAAACATTCAGAAAATCGAAAAGAGTACCTAAGCAAAAACCAAATATACAAATAAAAAAATATATCACAAATAACTAAAATTTTATGTACAAAAAAATTGCCTATTTATAGACAATTTAGGAATTTCATAAAAAAAATATTTTTATTGTTGATAAATAAAAATAAAATTTTTTATTTTTTATTATTATTTTAGAAAATATTTTATAGAACAAAAGTTGTAGGTAATTTGATACCTACTGATAATTTTAATTATAATAAACTTTTAGCTATTTCATTGCATTTTGAAGTTATGATGGATTATGTTTTATCACTTCAAGTAAACCTCCGTTCCCCCATTCGATTTCATTCATTTTCAATAGGCTTCGTTCCACAGCAGATCTAACCTTAAATTTAAAATTTGGAGTGATTTCGTTACTTCGTTTGGTTGCTAACGTGTTTACAGACCTACATACGCACACACATACAGGACCTATTTTTACCAGAGTTGGGCCCTAAGCTCTATCAAATTTTCGGGCCCCTTATATTCGAATGTAACAAATATCATTGAACGCCCAATTCTTGGGTTGTTTTATCAGTATTTAATTTTCATTTTACAATTTTATGTTCTCTCTTTTTGGGCCCCTCTGGCCATTGGGCCCTAGGCACGAGCCTAATGCGCCTAATGGTAAAATAGGCCCTGCACACATACACACATACCTCAAGGGAACCTCAAAACATACAAATTTGCTTAAATAAGGGGGATCAATTTTTTTTTCAATTGCAACGAACGCATAAAATATATAAAAAAAATTTATTGTAAGTATTTCAAGAGTATGTATTCTTAAAACCTGTCAAACCTCATTTCAATATCTATATTAATAATCTCATCAGAAATTCACAAAAATTGGTTCTTTTTTGAGCTTCCAAAGTAGAATCCTGTCTAAATTTAATCACAAAGCGAAACTTAAACCGTACATAATGGAACCACTATTGCCGATCTCAATGAATTGGAGTTGGAAGTTTGATTGGGATTATCCAACAATCAAATCAATTTTCGGTGATACGAAAAAAAGCCGTAAAATCTAGAAAATCTGAATTTAATTAATTTTTGGTGGAACGAAGTTTGCCGGATCAGCTAGTTATTAATAAATAAAATCTAATGTGACAATACATAACTTTCCCATTTATTACTAAATTAATAATAATAATAATTAGAAATAAAAAAAAAATAATAAAAAAAGAATTAAAATTTAATAAATAAAAAAATAGCGTATGGATTTTAACCAAAATTTAATCAGCTCTCTAGATTGCTGTTACAAACCAGTATATGAAATTTGAATAAAATCGGTTCACACGTTTTGAAAAAATCATGGACGAAAGAATCGCACACACACACACGCACATACGCAAAATTTGTCTCAAACGAATTGTACGGACTCATAGACTATGGAAAAAATGCTAGTTCAAAAATTTTTTTTTACTCGATTACAATACTTTCCTTTACTACGTATATGGGAAAGTAATAATTTCTACTTTTTTCTTATATTTATATTCAGTGGCGGCCCGTCAGGGGAGCCTTTGAGACTGCGTATTCCCAGAAAAGTCAACTACTAACGAGAAAAAAATGTTTTACTAAAAATCATAATTTCTAACACACTATTCGTATTGAAAAAATTATCTGGTGTTTTAATTTCTTAATTTCATACATAATATTATATTATAGTATTTAAATAATTCTTATCTAAAGAAAAGTTACAGAAATTAACACCTGCGGTAGAAATTTAATTGTGATGTGATAAGATAACGACGGCTACCAGTGCAAGAAACGCTTTTACTATAGACTCAACTCGATATGCACCTTTATATTTCATTATAAATTATAATATACAAAACTCAATTGACTTCTTGGGAATCTTTAAAATGAGATTTTATAACCATAATACCAACTTGTATAATATTTTTATAACACGAGCTGTTTTTTTTCTTTTTTTAATTATCTCAGTAGTAATTTATTCAGGTACGCATAATATGTAATAATTCACAATTGCATGTTTCTTGCAACCCAATATGCTGTCCGTACTTACAGTTTTTCATAGTAAGTAGATGCATATAATTTTCATCTGGCGTTTGAATTACAAGGCAACCTAGATTAGTTCCTCTCTGTCAAGCTCCTCCCTATAAATCACGTGCAAACTGCATGAATTTGTTGTCAGGTGCATGTGTTATAAATGAAGTATTTAGTATTTACATTATATTAATTTGTATTTAATAAAAAATCTTAAAATTTATTTAAAAACCAGCGCCCTCTCTTGAAAAATGGCTGGACTAATTTACAAGATTTTCCTATTCGCACTTATGCAACCTATGTGACGCATAAGAGTTTTAATGAAATTTTAATAATAATTTTGCAAATTTTGTACTTCTCCATTTCCGCCTTAATTACAAAAAATTTTTAAAAAATGAAGTAAAGTAAATTGAAGTAAATTGTCGTTTGATCATGTTGACGCTAAATGTTATATAAATTAACCTAGTTAAAAAGGTATAATTTGAAATATCAATTATGTTTTAAAATACTACTTTTTGTGTGCCCTAAAAATAATATTTCTAAATTACATTCTTTAATTAAAATTCCTTTAACCTAAAGCTGCTACCTTATACTTTATATTTCTGCTTCATTTACTATGAAATTCGACTTTGTTTTTCTGTTTTCATGGAAATGGTAGAGCTAGTTTTCTGCCATTCATTTAACATAGCGTTTTCACGCCCTTAAGCGTTCGATAAATTGTTATGTTTTATTATATATTTTGGTAATTTCTATATTATTTAAAGCATATTTTAGGCAGCACAGATGTAATGACTAATATAAATATTGTAATGTCGGTCTTGAAGCCAATGCTTTACATAACAAAATTTTTAGGGTTTACTCCGTTTACTTTATCATCAAATTCTTCAAATAAGTTATCGTTATTATGTGTATTCTGGGGTGCTTTTTTAATAATATCAAATACAATTAGTAGTTATTATGCTTTACGTTTCAAAGATTCGTCCGCTTTTCAATCCCTAGTTGAAATAATTATTGATTATCTAGCAAATTTGGTTCATTATCTTAACTTTAATTTAGTAGTTTTGTGTAGTTGGATATTTTATAAAAATGTAGAGCTGAAATAGAGTTAATGTGCAAAATATTATTTAAAATTAGATTTTAGAAGTAATAGAAAATCTTAAAGAAGTTCACAACAGAATATTAGAAACAAATTTATTGCTACATTCTAATAAAAAGGAAAGTCTTAACACCAACATTGTTACATTCTTTTTTGTATTTTATGCAATTGGGGTATCGATTTTTGCGGCTTTTCTTAGTGATCATGAGTCTAAAACTGCTTTTGTTGGACATACCATATGGCTTATTTTTGCGAAGGCACCAATTATAGGTCAATTACAATTTTATGCACTGATTTACATAATGAAACAACATTTAGTATGGCTAAACAAAATTTTGAGATTTGCAACTGCAAACGACAACTCAAAATCGCAAAGAAATGTTATTATTGTGTCTCATTCCCAGTAAGTACATAGATTTATTAGATTTTATACTAATTGGTTTCATTAATTTTTAGATCCACTGATGAACATAATAAGAATGTCATATTGGTAAGAAGGACAGGAGAATTGCATTTGCAGCTGTGGAGTATCAGTAAAAACCATAAATAAGGCCTACTCGTTCCGAACACTTATTTTAAGTTTGCAAGCATTTTTGTTTATACTAAATATGCTAGTATTTATTCTGATATCTATAATAAATAATAAGTATGAGATAACACTGCAATTGTATCTGCTTTTCGTAAATTTTATTCTCTATTTCTTATTACCGATTGTGGTTATTACTATATTATGTTCTAGCACTTTAGAGAAGGTGAGCTTGACCAACCAAATTTTATTTTTTCACCCCTAATCCAATGTATTTTTTTATCTTTTACATTTTTGTTAATTAATTAAAATTATCTACAGGCAGAAGAAACCAAGGAATTATTTCTACAACTAAAACTGCGAAGCCAAAACGACGATTACAATTTTGAGGTAATTTCTCACAATCAGATTGTTTTCTTGTAATGTTAATAAGTATTATTTTAGATTTTATGTACTTCTCTGCAAATGTTACACAATAAAATAAAATTTTCTGCTTTAGAATTATTTACTGTGGATAAGAGATTCCTATATTTGGTAAGCTGTAATGAATACGTAAGATGTTCTTCAAAAATTGAATAAATTTTTTTAGTTTCTGACTACAATCGCATCTTATACCATAATAATTCTACAATTTGATCTAATAGGTCATTAATAAGATAATTTTTAATTAAATTTAAAATTATGTATTATTTTACTTACTTTAAAATCTATTTACATATAAAGTTAACAACAATAGAACAATTACTATACTAAGTAATATTTTCACTAATTCTAAATCACACTACAATTATTAATATAACCATCACTTAACAATAAGTCTGTATTTATTTAAACTAAACACCTGGTATATTATTTATATATTACATTATTTTTTTATTTACACGGTTTTTATGTTATCACTTTCGAGTTCGAATAGTTAATCACTCTGCTATTTATATCAAAATACATCCTTCTAGAAACTTCCACAAACTTCCGGGAACTTCTAGAAACTTCTATAGACTTCTAGAAAGACCGAGACTGCAAATCCAGCAGTATTTAAGCAATAACGACAATTATTATCATATATGAATCATCACGCATGCGTCATCTTACATGAATAATCTCATATAATCAACCATTACTCGTATTGTTTCGTAATAATATATTATAACCGTTACCGTTACGTAATAGTCACCTCTACACTGATTTGAGTTACATAATGAGCCACTTTTACGCACTAGTGCTGAAAGTAATTTACTTCCTTGTAGCTTAATTGTTTTATTAGCCGAAAAGGAAATATTACCGAAAACACTATAAGAAACTAAACTAAAAATACTATAATTAATGATTACTTTTGCAGAGTGGAGTCGGTGGAATATTCTAGAGTTCACCAGCTTTAGATAAAACTTCTTATATTTAGGAAATTATAATAAAATGAAGTAAACTTTAGAATTCTGCCATCAAGAAATGTTTTAACTTTAAATTTATGTTAAATTTGTACATTTTAGTATTTTGCGAATCAGTTGAAAGTTGTAACTTTTAAATTAATGTAGGATTGGGATTGTGGATTGAAACTAGGCTGTTGATTTAGTCGTTTAATATTAACAAATTATACAAGAAATGATAAAATAAAGTATGTCCAGAACAACACATCTTCGAGTTCCTTCCCATCGAGTATCCATCGGTAATACTGACCTACTTTGGGGTTGGTCTCGACGAAGTTAACCGCACTACCTTAAAGACGCACCCCGCTTTGTTGTTACCCGCCCCTACATTAATACATTACAATTTTTACAAATCTTTGCTTTTCAATTTAAGAAACGTAATTTTATTCTGACTGTTTGATTAAACATACATCATAGGTCGGATGTAACATTCATTTGGTTTAAAGCATTTTTTTTAAATTAAGTTAGTTTTTGTTTTGTTGAAATTTACATTCAGTTTTCCATTTAGTCAATTTTTGTAATCCAACATAAGAAATTATCTTTGTAGGACCACTACCGATTGTGACCATCTTCAGTTATGCCAGCTCGCTCATCTGTGTAGTTTTGATATCGAACTCCTCGACTATTTCTTACCCGATCTTGCATGTTTGTGATTAAAAAATGAATTATAATAGAAATTAAATCCGCTGTTAATACCTTTTTGGATTTCCCCCCCTCTGATTACAAAGCTACCGTTCAGTTTAGAATCAAGATCCCGGGCATGAAATTCAGAAAAAGCTAGGTTTAGTGGATTGGGCTCGAGTAGTGCCCACGACCTTCCCGACTGAGTTACTGGCCGCTCTGTGTTCTGAGCTGGTAGGGAATACGTACAAGCCCGTTACAAATTTAACATCCTGAAGAAATTTACCCGTTACACTGAAACTACATAATCTGAGGTATATTATAACATATAAAAAGTAGTAAATGTAAAATTAGCATTTGGCAGGATGACTGGGTAGTGAGTGACGGAACAGATTTACTTATTTTTTGCTTATTTTGAGTTTTGAGATTTCTACAATTTGAAAAGCTATAATCCAACAACCATGTTCAGAAAAAGGGGTTCAATACTAACCACCTTAATTGGATTCAAATATTTCAGCATTTAGCGTTCCTAAACTTTTCCAGTCCCCCCCCAAAGAAACTCCTTTCGTTTATGTTAAAAACTTGAATTTAGTTTGCATAATAAAAATTACTTCAAACTAACTTAATATATGTTTTTAATATCAGTACAATTATGATAATAAACGTAATTACTGCATCATTAAAAACAATCTAGTTTTTTAAATTCTGTGAAAAACAAGTTGATGTTCTATCAATAATCATTATGTATACAGTACCTATGTAGTTAAATGTCTGAAACGAACGACTTAATTTCGGTTTTAAAACCTTTGCTTTTTGTAACAAAATTTCTTGGATTTATTTCTATTGCATGGTCAAAAAAATAGTTATCAATAAAGTGTGTGCTATGGGGCCTTCTATTAATAATATTGAATTGGATTCTATTTTATCGTTTTATAATAGGTATAGGTGTAAATGACTCTTACAACACTAGTTTAGTTGTATCAGTTTCCGATTATTTAAACGCTTTTCTAACATTTATCAATACTTTCTGCGCCATAGTATTCAGTTGGATTTTCTATAAAAATGTAATAAAATCTACAAATTTATTTTATTGAAAATATTAATTCAATTTATTCAGGTTTTAGATATAATCACCAGTTTATCAGAATTTGATAAAGAAATTCTAGAAATACATTTAAAATATTTAAATTTAAACAAAGAGAATAAGAAAATTCGATCCAAAGTTATCATAATTTCTTTCTTTTTGATAGTTTACTTGCTTGGATTTGTAATGCATGGAATGCTGTACTTTTTCCAAAAATTTGAAATTATTTCTTTTCTTATCGAATTTAGTTGGAGCTTTTATGTCCATGCCTCAATCTTTATCGAATTACAGATTTCGGCATTTATTTATTTATTAAAGCAGCGATTTAAATTGGTAAATATAAAACTGGTAAAAATTAAAAAATTAAAAAATTTTGTAACAATCCGAAGGTAAGTCACTGTGCAGTAAGCTCCCGAAACCTCTACTAACATTTTTATTCTTTCTAGATCTACTGAAGAAAATAATTTTGATCTGCATTGTATAAAAGCAATAGGAAATCTATATTTAAAATTATGGATAATTAGCCAAAAAATAAATAAAACCTATTCTTTTCAAATTATCACTTTAATTTTACGTTCATTTTTTAGTATCATGAATATTACATTTTACATTGCCACGACTACATTAAGTTCTAATATGTTAGTTGCTAGAGAACTTTTATTTTATTTAAATTCAGCTTCAATTTTTATTTCGGGAGCTTTGATGCTTGCGCTTGTTTCTTCTCAAGTTTCCTCCGAGGTAGCTAAATTTTAAACCAACTTTATTAATTTCATAACTTTGTTTAAAAACTTTAGGCTCAGGAATTTGGAAATATAATGCTACAGCTGAAATTGTCCTGTTTAAATAATACGGATGCAGATTTGGATGTAATTGCAATTTTTAGACTTCTAAATTTTCTAAGTAGAATTAATAAAAGATCATTTCAGGTTTTATGTATTTTACTACAATTATTACACACCAAAGTTAAATTTACAGCTAGTGGATTGTTTCAAGTAAATACGTCGTTGGTGTATATGGTACGTTGAATGTATTCTTTAAATTTTCAGCTACATTTTAACTTTTATTTAGCTTTTTAGTAGTATTGTGACATATGCAATCATAGTTCTGCAATTTGACATTGGAGTTAATAATAACATCATTATTTATTTATTTATTTATTTCATCAAACGACATTGTCACTTACATGATGAATACAAAGACAAGTGCTAGCTAAATGAATTGACAAGCTGAAAAAACTCACAATCTGAGAAAAAAGCTCACTCAATTCAGTCCTCAAAGACAAAAAATTTAAGGCAAACCTAACTATATATACATTCTAAATCAACTTTACACAAAATTATAAACATTATTCAAAAAACAAAGAACTAAATTCGTTTGCATTACGAGCCATTCTATTAACCGCCGCAAACATCAAGTATAGCCTAGAAGATGGCTCAATATAAAAAATTGGCAAATTTCTTAATATCCTTGGAGGGACGTAAAAATTTATTTTGGACAGCAACTCGGAGCAGTCCACCGAACCGCCAACCAGCCCAGACATAAACCTGGCGTCGAT
The DNA here is from genome assembly GCA_958510845.1 of Cantharis nigra. NCBI lineage: Eukaryota > Metazoa > Arthropoda > Insecta > Coleoptera > Cantharidae > Cantharis > Cantharis nigra. The sequence goes on along the minus strand of OY294030.1, from coordinate 40,799,403 downwards.
TCTTTTTCTTCTGTCAGTCAATGTGGAGAGGCCAAGCCTCTGCAACAGGTTTTCGTACCCAATATCGCGATGTGAGACTCCCAATTTAAAGGCAACATAACGAAGAAATCTTCTCTGCACCCTCTCCAATCTATCAATCTCAGATTGGTAGTAAGGCGACCAAACACAAGAGGCGTATTCCAATCGGGATCTAACATGAGAGACGTACAAGCTCTTTAAAGCAAAAGGATCGTAAAAATCGCCAGTATTTCTTTTAATGAAACCAAGGGCTTTTAAAGCCGCACTGCAGGAAGCTGCAATATGCTCACTAAAAGTTAGCTTTGCATCGAAGATGACGCCCAGATCTCTCATGCTAGAAACAGACTCCAGCAGAGTATCTCCAATCATATAGCTACCGGGAAAGTCACATTGGTGGCGAGAGAAACGAATGTGTTTGCATTTCCTTATGTTGAGAGCGAGTTTGTTGGTATCACACCATATAACCATTCGATCTAGATCCGACTGCAATCTGGATATCGATTCGTTGTTAAAAATCTTAATAAAGATCTTCATGTCGTCAGCATAGAGTAAGACCTGAGCGTATAAAAAGCACAAAACGATGTCATGTATAAAAATATTAAACAACAAGGGACCGATGTGGGAACCCTGGGGAACTCCGGAGGTGGCTATAAAAGATTTCGAGTAGAACTTTTTAATTTTAACAATTAAGGATCGCTCCTTCAGGTATGATTGAAACCAGAGCCACAAAGTCTCGCACAATCCAATACTAAACAATTTCTTCAGCAAAATGTTATGGTCGACGCGGTCAAAGGCCTTTGAAAAATCAGTATATATCGCATCCGTTGATAAGCCAGAGTGAAACGAACGTCTTATGCTATCTTCAAATACCAGCAAATTAGTGGTGGTAGAGCGCTAGTTGGTAAAGCCGTGCTGTCTGTTGCTCAAAGTGCACGATAATGCCGACGAGAGATAGTCATTAACCATACTTTCGAGAATCTTAGGAATATGCGACAGGATAGCAATCGGGCGGTAATTCTCAATGGAATCTCTTGCGCCTGATTTAAATATTGGCACGATATAGGATTTCTTCCACTTGGCGGGAAATATTCCCGAAGCTAGGGATTCATTAAAGAGTAGCCAGAGAGGAAACGCCAGAGTCACAGCACAACTTCTCAAAAATATGGAAGGTAGGCCATCCGGACCGGGCCCCTTGCCGGGATCTAAATGTCTCAACTTATCGAAGACCTGAAGCTCATCCACACGATACGTGTGCAGATGTAAATTGGTATCACCCCGCACCACATCACAAGGGCTGCCATCGGAAGAAGAAAAGGCAGAAGAAAAGTGTCCAGCAGACATATTTGCAATACCGATACCGTCTTGAGCAGTCTCATCGCCCAACCGCATGAAGTCGGGAACACCGCAGGCGCCACCCTTTCTGCTATTCACGTAGTTCCAGAAGCCTTTGCTATTATGTTTAAGATTAGACTCTACCTCCAAGATATAATTCTTGTAGCAAATGGAAGCCTGTGCTCTGCAAGTCGATCTTAGTTCAGTAAACTCGTTATACGCTGATGAGTTTAGTGTGTGCTTGAATGCACTATGAGCCCTACGCTTGCGTGCAATATTTTGTATCAACTCACGACTAAACCACTTAGGAAACTTGGAATTGTTGCCAATTGTGATTTTCGGGATACGACTGTCTATTATATTGTATAATGCGTTATAAAATCTATCAAGTGAATCAGATAATTCATGTGAATTATCGAACAAAGCTTCCCAGTCTACACGAGAGACATCCGCGTTAATAGAATCGTAATTGCAGGCCTTATAATTATAAACAATTTCATTAAACTGCAGAGGCATTGATGATTGATTTGACTTGATGTTTAGTATGAGCGCCGGATGATATGGGTCGCAAGGCACCATTAATTCAGAAACAAACTCAACCGTATAATTTGGAACACTAGAAAAGATCAAGTCTAACATTTTACCATACTCGTTAAATACTCGATTCAGCTGATAAAAATTTAAATAAGCAAAAGTCTCCGCAACAATGTCACTGGGTGGATACGAGGCGGAAACCCGCAGTCCGTTTTCATCATTAAGCCAAGAGACATTAGGAAGGTTAAAATCACCGAAAACATAAATGTCAGCATTTTGAGCGCTTAAAGTATCACACACATGCTCAGCAGAGTCTGCAAATGACCGGTAACATTCCAGACCACATTGAGGTGGTCTAATAAAAACCACTAATTAAGTTAGTAATATCTATAATGCAAAACATATTTTCGATTAAAATATCACGATTAACATGTGCCGGAAACCTGGAATTAGCATTACTAATTATGTTAATTAGTACCGTCTTATGTGGAAACCATTAACCGTCTAATATGAAAACTGTAGGGAAATATGCGAATTGGGCTTTAAAAATTACGCTTTCTAAATTTTATTTGATGCTTTCTGAACATCAATTGACAAATCTGAAATGCAATTGACGATTTCTGAACATCATCAGTTGACCATTTTTGAATTACTGACGGAAAAAGGGTAAAAAAACTTTAGCCGCTGTAACCTGTAATATTTCCGCGATTTGTGCTTAAATGTGCATGTGTTTCTCAACCTGGAAGTTTTCAGTACCTTTTACAGATTCCATACTAAGCTTAAACCAACGTTCATAATAATAAATGTCAATTTTCAAAATGCTGAAACGAGGTAAGCAATAGGAGTGTTCTACACAATTTTGGAATTCTGCTCTCATTACAAGATTTAATGTGTACAATAACAATCCAAAGACGATTGATAAACTAAAAAATATGTATAAACCATCATTGAGAAAATTGATTCCAATTTATATTGAATTTTTTTATATGCAAAGTAATTGAGTTGAACATAATTAATTATGAAGCTGTTTTTAGTTTGATAATATGGTTTTTAAAATAAATACTATTATTTTTTGTTATAATAATTATAGGCACTACATGTTTAGAGCTATTTCAACGTTCGATAAGTTGTAATATTCCATTGTGCCTTTCGGTATTTATCTATACGTATGTAGAACAAAATCAGCACGATTGTAATCAATAATAAATTAGAATGAATAATATAAATATTGTAATGTCTGTCTTAAAGCCGACGCTTTATGTGACAAAGTTTTTAGGATTTACTCCATTTACTTTATCCACAAATTTTTCAAACAAGTTATCGATAATATCTGTATTCTGGAGTACTTTTCTAATAATATTAAATACATTTATTAGCTATCATGCATTATCCTTTACAAATTTCAAAAATTTTATAACCGTAGTTGAAAAAATTATGTATAATGTAATATGTTTTTTAGATTATCTTAACTTTAATTTGGTAGTTTTATGCAGTTTGATTTTTCATAAAAATGTAAAGCAATAACAAATAAAGTAAATATGAAATATGATAATATTAAAATTAGATTTTAGAAGCTATAGAAAATCTTGGAAAAACTCATCTCAGAATATTAGAAATAAATTTATTACTACGTTCTAATAAAAAGAACATCAGAGAAAGCCTTAACATCAACATTTTAACATTTTTTTTACTATTTTACGCAATTGTGCTCTCAACTTACGCGACTCTTGTTGGTTATCATAATCGTAGTAATACCGCTTTTCTTATACATTACTTATGGGATAGTTTTGCTAAAGTACCAATGATAGCTGAATTACAATTTTATGCATTGGTTTACATCATAAAACAACGTTTAGTATGGCTACACGAAATTTTAAGAACTGCAGTAAATTACAACTTAAAATCAAAAAGAAATATTATTTTAGTGTCGCATTGTCAGTAAGTACCTACCAGTTTACCTACTATTATAGTTATTATATGTTTCATTAATTTTTAGATCGAATTTTGAAAGTAATATGAATATCTTATTGATAAGAAGGATTGGAGTATTGCATTCACAACTATGGAGTATCAGTAAAAAACTAAATAAAGCCTTCTCCTGTCAAACTGTTCTGCTAAGTTTGCAAACATTTGTGTTTTTACTAAATATGCTATTTTTTATTTTAACATCCATAATAAATAATAATAATGTAGTACCATTACAACTTCGCTTGCTTTTCGTAAATTTCATTTTCTATTTCTTATTACCAATTGTGGTTATTACTGTATTATGTTCTAATACAGCAAAGGAGGTGAGAATTGTTTAATTTTATATTTGCCTTAAAGTAGCACCTATGCGACTTTATAGACAAATATAATGGCCACCTAAACTACATCCTGTTAAAAAAAATTTATTTACTTCCTATATTGGTAAAATTTATTTTATCTAATGCAAAGTTTCATTGAGAAGAATTGTGTTTTTATTGACGATTATTGAAGAGTAATTTTCAGTACAAGATCCAACATTCTATACCAATATGTTAAACACAACAACCCTTATTTAGATAGAAAAAAATAATATCTTGGGCTTGTTGGTAAAACTGACTAACAAGGAGGGGACCCCTACTCGACATCACCGATTTCGTCCGGCTTCATAGTGTATGGAAGGCTTGACTAGAATTGCAAGTGACACAAATTGTAGCTCCAGATGGCCAAGCGTTTAAGAAATAAAATTTTTTTTTAGAGATTTAATATATACATAAATCATTTACGTTATAAAATTTCCAAGTACTAGCTAGCACAGTGGTATGGTTCGCTAAAATACGAAAACGACAATTTAAACTTTTTATATCAATCAATATAAATTATTGTAAAACCGATCAGGTTACATGAAAGAAATCTACAGATATGTGTTATCACGAAGGGTTCTTAGTTGTTGTAAGAAAATCGTAATATTAGGCCAATTGGCACTTTGTAAGTGCTCATTGGACCATCAAAATTGTTGTAATGATTAATTTAATAATAAATATTTTAAACTAACTAGACTAACTAGTTGGACTCGAAATGCAAGGGTCCTAGCTTCGACTAACCATACGGGAAACTTTTTTTTCCTATGGCTTCTTTTCAATTTTTACGATATAAACCGTAATACGTAATATATTGTATTTATTTATATGTTTATACATATTTTTTTTATATTTATTTTATTTTTATTTGTTTTATACAACAAATCTAACAAAATATAAATTTAAATATATTTCAATATTATAAAAATATAAATAAATACAATACATTACGTATTACGGTTCATATCGTAATAATTGTATAGAAGCCATAAGAAAAAAAAAAGTTTCCAGTATGGTGAGTCGTACCTAGGACCCTTGCACTTTGAGTCCGACTGCCTACCACTGTGTTAGGTATTACTTGGAAATTTTATAACTTAAATGACTTATGTATAATATATTTCCTCTCCCCAAAAATAATTTTATTTCCCAAACGCTTGGCCATCTGGAGCTACAATTTGTGTCACTTGCAATTCCAGTCAAGCCTTCCATACACTATAAATCCGGACGAAATCGGTGATGTCGAGTAGGGGTCCTCTCCTTGTAAGTCCAATTTACACATTAGTGGTATTTTAGTTTTATCAAGTAACTGATGGCACTCCCTCAGTAGTAAAAATATAATGAATAGAAAACTGAATACAGTAGTTATTATAATATGATAGGTACACATTTGAGAAATTTTCAATAACTTCCTGATTTATAGTGATTAACTGAATTTTGTATTTGCTTCTGTGAAAAAAAAATTTTAGACTTGGTCAGTTTTACCCACAAGCCCACGATGTATATATACCCATATTCTTAGCATTTTTCTCACCAAATTTTTGTTAATGAGTTTAAGCTATGTGTTTATAATTTTACAGGCGGAAAAAACAAAAAACTTATTTCTACAACTAAAACTGCCAAGCCAAGACAACCATTACGATTTAGAAGTAATTTCTCAAAATCACATTGTTACTTTGTAGTACTAACAAATATTATTTTAGATTTTATGTATTTCTTTGCAAATGTTACATAATAAAATACAATTTTCTGCTTTAGGATTTGTAACCCCTTTTAGGCTTTACATTACCCGGAAACTCAGCTACAGCTGGGCGTGGGAAAAGGAACTACTAATAACGCAAGTTGGTTGAAGGGCGCCACCCGCTTTTATTGGCTTCTCAAAAAAAACGGGAAAAAAGTATGTACGTGCTTGACCGCAACAAATTTTTTTAACAAACAATACAATGGAGTATTACAAATATTTCCGGAATTCCCGGACAAACAAACAGTTCCAACTTACGCTAGCGCTCCTTGGGATCAGCACGTCCATAAGTTTTTACATAAATATTTTCTTATCCAAAAATCTTGAAAGTGTTATTTTATTGGTTAGGCCAATGTAATATACGGATTGGATTCCCAACAACGGCTCTCGAGTTACCACATCTGTTTTCTCCACTCGCAATAATTTAATACGGTATTCAAATTTTACCTTTCAAATTTAAACTAGAAGCCTTCCTCGCGGAAAGCTGAGCCGAAAATCTCCAACAACAGAAATAACCACTATCAATGTTTCTTGCCAAAGGGAAAAACTATAATTTTTACGGTAGCCTCACAAAGGATCAATTACTAGTAAAATTCATAAACTTTATTTCTAAATTTTCACTACCTATCTATTCGTTCCTGATTCTCCTTCTTCACCCTCTCACCGCGCAAGTCCTTTCCTAAATCTATCGGGTAATTCTAAATTAATGTTATACTACCCCCCTCCGTGGTATAAAATAACCGCAAGCGGTTATTTTTTATAGTTGCTGAGCTTACAAATATATCCTATATGAATGTACCTAACTGCCGTAATAATAACAATACGCATTGATTCCAATCTCACACCACATAATCCCAACAAGCACGAAATCCCAATCCATTCCCAAATTACGCAAACAAAAAAATTTATCCAAACTCTCTCGCACAATACTATGCTCCCACCTTACTACCAAGAACAAAACCCAAAGACATCATAATTTAATTACTAAGCAAACAACCCCTAACAATACCACATCCAACCTTTTACAAAGGCTCAAACACATCCGAAATACAACAATAGTAACTCTATAAATTTTCCCGATTATCTGGCAAAACGAGGTCACTAGTATCATCAATGAATAAGTCCGATTCTGGTTGGCTTTCTACCTCTTCGTAGTATGGCTTGAGATCTTCTATATGCCATTGACCAGCCAAAGAACCATCTTCATTTCTTAAAACATAAACCAACTTCGACTTCTTTTTCCAAACCGTACCCAATACATAGCGGGGAGCTAATTTCTGTGCAAAATTCTTTGCAGCATTGGAGAGTACCATATTTCTTCTCCATACTTTGTCTCCTACAAAATATTCTTTGGCACGTCTCCTTAAATTGTAATATTTTGCATTGCGTTGGTGGGCTGTATGTATCCTTTCTCGGACTTCTTCATAAACACCCTCTAATCGTCCCAAACTTTCTTCCCATTCCTTATGGTTACTTATTCGCAAATCTAGTTCACCTTCACCTCCATAATAATCACCCGTAGCCGGAACCAACCTTCCAAAATTTAAAAACGCTGGACTATAACCAGTTACCTCATGTTTAGCTGTGCGTAGTGCAAATCCGATTTTATAAATTTCTTTATCCCAAGTTCGATGGTTTTCACCTATATAACTACGTATGGCGGTGCAAATCGTTCTATTACTTCTTTCGACGAAATTAGCCTGAGCATGGTAATACGCCGTATACCACAAACTTGTCTTATAATCTTGTGCTAATTTTTTAACTGAATCAGCTATAAACTGTCTTCCATTATCACATATTATGTGTTGGGGTACGCCATAAACAAGGAAGACATCGTTTTCTAGGAACCGCGCGACACCGGCGGCGGTAGCTTTTCTCAAAGGGCACAATAAGGGGTACTTCGTAAACCAATCACTAACCACTAATAAATACTCATAACCATTCGAGCTTCTGGGTAATGGGCCCAACAAATCAATTGCTATAACTTGCCACGGGAATCGACACTTTTTTTCAGCTCCCATTAGCCCAAACTTTGCATAATTAGGTGCTTTCTGTGAACCACAAGTTTTGCAGTGTCTGATGTAACGGAAGATATCTTTTCTCATTCCTGGCCAATAATAAACCAGCTGGATTCGCGACAAAGTCTTAAAATATCCCAAATGTGCCGCTGTGGGCAGATCGTGATTACTCTTCATAATTCCGATACGCTGCGGTCGCGGCACTAACAATTTCCATTCAGAAATATTGGTATGTAATGGGAACTTGGAAGGAACCAATCTGAACACGTAGTCATCCTTAACACTCCACTGCGGAAAAGCATCTGGGTTTTCCAAAATTTTTAATCGCATTTTATCATAAAATTTATCAATTTTGGACAAATCAATACTCATGGGTATGCAATCGACTCTATCAACTTTATTCCGACGCTTCTCCTCAATGCCACCTTCTTCAACGATAGCCCTGGACAAGGCATCTGGTACTACATTCAATTTCCCCTTACGGTGGACAATTTCAAAGTCAAACTGGTTCAATCTGACACTCCATCTGGCAAGTTTACCACTAGGCTCCCGCATGTTATGGAGCCATTTTAAAGAAGCATGGTCCGTAATAATAGTAAATCTGACTCCCTCAATCAAAGACCGGAACTTTTCGCAAGCAAATATACAGGCTAGACACTCGCGTTCCGTGACACTATAATTTCTCTCGCTCTTAGATAGACTTCTGGAAGCGAACGCTATCACGACTTCTCTACCCTTTTGCTGTTGCGTTAATACGCAACCCAAACCAGTATTTGATGCATCGCACTGAATAGTAAACGGGAGAGAAAAATCAGGAGCGCTCAAAATGGGAGCAGAAACCAATTCTTGCTTAACAGATTTGAACGCCACCTCAGCCTCGTCACTCCATCTAATTTTCTGACCTTTCTTTCTACCTTTCAGAAGATCGTTTATCGGAGCCATTAATGTAGAAAAATGAGGTATGAATCGCCGGTACCAACCACACATTCCAGTAAACCTCTTAATTTCACTCGTAGTTTTTGGGATAGGAAAGTTTACCATGGCAGCTACCTTATCTGGATCTGTGCGCAACCCGTCTCTATCAACAATAAATCCCAAATATTTCAATGAAGAACGAAAAAATTCGCATTTGTCTATATTGACGGACAAATTGGCTTCTCGAAGACGCTGGGCTACTATTCTGAGTAATTTTAAATGCTCTTCTAAACTAGAAGAAACAATTATCATGTCATCCAAATATACAGAAACATTCTCCACTCCCCAAAATATTGCATCCATTAATCTCTGTTGGCACTGAGCAGCATTGGATATTCCAAAGGGCATCACGACAAATTGGAAAAGTCCTCTGCCAGGTATGGCAAAAGCGGTTTTCTCCTTGGATTCATCATCAAGCGGAATCTGCCAAAACGCGCTGCGAAGATCTACTGAAGAGATATATTTGGCGTTTCCCAACATACTCAAAATTCTATCGCCAGACTGAATAGGATAACTATCCTTTTTTGTCACTCCATTTAATTTTCTTCCATCGAAACAAAATCTAAATTCGCCGTTGCTCTTCTTTACGAGTAGAACAGGAGACGACCATGCGCTTTCCGATGGTTCTACAACCCCCAATTCAATCATCCGATCTAATTCCTTATTCAAATGCTCAAGCATATATGGAGACATTTGGAATTGTCGCTGCTTTATCGGTGGCGCATCGCCGGTATCAATGTGATATAAAATTTTGTTGGTTCTACCCAACCTTCCGTTCTGCCCTAAGCACTTAAATTCGGCAATTATGTCATTTATTTCTTCTAAACGATCCTCCGGTATACCTGCCAATCCAGACTCACCCTTCTCGTGACCATCGTTCAACTCGAAGCAATTGGTATCACTAGGGTCCGCAGGTTGTTCGCCAGCGATACTCCAAGTATTATCTCTGAAATTGATTAATATTCCGAACGACCTACAAAAATCGCTGCCCAGTAACATTATACATTCCAAGGTGGGTGCTACTACAAACTCAACTACTCTACTAATTTTTCTTATCTTTATCGGAATCTTGACTACACCACGAACAAATTGTTGTTTACCGTCCGCAGTAGTGACGCATTTATCGGGAGAATCTTCTAATTGTAAATTAAATAGTTCAATAATTCTTAATCCTTTCATTCCAAATATAGACTTATTTGCTCCTGAATCCAAAAGAGCCAAAATTTCGGTTCCATGAATCTCAATGGAAATATAGGGTCTGTTATCAAACTCCTTAGAACTTAAGAGGGGTGCGAATTTAGGAGAATCCTTGACTTTATCACTAAAACTGTTTTTCTCTAAAAATTGGGTATCATGGTTAACGATATTATTATAATGGAATTGATTTGGTCTGTAGCAAATTGGAGAGCCAAAACGACCAACTATCTCAGCCTCCTTTATTCGTTTCCCGAACACGTACAAGAAATGGAAGTAACTCCCATTCTACCACATCTGTAACAAAATAATTTTCTTCTTGCTTTACAATCTTTAAAATTGTGATTGATCCCATCACAATTCCAACATTTTATCGTATTCCGATTAAATTCAGGTTGCCTTTTGCCATTGTCAATTACTTTTTCTTCTTGAGTTTGCCAATACTTTTTCACCGCACCTTGACTTTCCAAATTAGCTACGCGATAGTTTTTCTTTAAATCAAATGACTTTCCATACTTAAATTCTTCACGCAAAACATCACGATCAGGAGGGTGATTATTAAATTTTTCTCTTGACTCCCCAAGTTTGACATTCTTTGACGTCGTTTTGCCATATGGCGATTCTATATCGGATTCAGATTCAGATTTGTCTGTAATTGCCCATTCATATTTTCTAGCTTTTTCTGAAAATTGGGATACGGAATCAAATTTTTCTGTGGCAAATTTTTCACGGTACCTTGGAATCAAATTCCTTATAATCCATTTCAATCGGGAAACCTCCGCTGGGGGGTTACTAAGTCGTGAATAAAATGATTGCATAACAGCAACAAAAATCACCACGGATTCGTTGGGTAGTTGTTTACGATTCTTAATTTTTTGCCATAATTCTTCATCATAATCTTCATCTGCAAAGTCACGTTTAAGTTGTGCAACTAAAGCATCCCAATTTTTAACGATATGTTCTCTTTTGACTTGTTGTAACCATAGCCGCGCCTTTCCAGCAAACAAATCTATTGCCGAATCAAATAATTGAGACTTGGAAATCTGGCGGGCTTCCGCTAACTCATCGACTCTCTCTAAAAATGAATATAACTCGTGAGTGCTTTCGTTTCCCTCGAATTTTAACTCCCATTTATAAATATCCGGTACTTTGGAGTTATTATTCATGTATACGACTTCCCTTTTTGGCTCGATCAAAGTCTTATCTAATGTCTCTTCCACCTTGTCCTCCTTAACATTGTCCTCAAGAGTAGCTTCTAACATTACGGCGGTGGCGTAGGCTTCTCTTTTGAATTCAAAATTTTCTTCGGGATCTTTTTCAGTAAGAATCATTCTCTTGATTCTAGCGCTAACATGAGCTAACCTAACTGATATTCTTATATACGCCGAGTCTGAAGAAGGCCCCTCGAACTCTCTGACTAACGTAGTTATACCCTTTAATGTGTTCGCAATAGCAACCTCTTCCGTTTTAAAATTAAATACGGGATCTGTTAATAATACCTCACGTCCTCTTTCTTTTGCCAGTAATCTACTCAAAATTTTCCTCTTATCATTAACATCGCGATTTGATTCTACCCCACGAATTCTCAATTCATAATTTAATTCTTCTATTAGAAGGTAATTGGGTCTTAATTGTGGTAAAGCCATTGCAAATGTTATTGAATACACTCTCTCTACAACTTTAAACCTCAACAATAATAAATCTATGAAATCTTAACAGTACGAGGACAACCTCTATAAATATAACTATCTCTACCATATAACTACTAATCTGCACACAAATAATATTTCTTTAAAATTTGAATTACGGTACTGCGTATATAAACCTTGGACGTTATCTAAACCACAAGAAAACTATTGATAGCGGCTACAAACATTAGTTTCGATAACTAAATGAGTTAAATATCTTTTAAATTCAACCTGCTAATCCGTGTAAATATTTAGGCCCCACGTTGGGCGCCACTTATGTAACCCCTTTTAGGCTTTACATTACCCGGAAACTCAGCTACAGCTGGGCGTGGGAAAAGGAACTACTAATAACGCAAGTTGGTTGAAGGGCGCCACCCGCTTTTATTGGCTTCTCAAAAAAAACGGGAAAAAAGTATGTACGTGCTTGACCGCAACAAATTTTTTTAACAAACAATACAATGGAGTATTACAAATATTTCCGGAGTTCCCGGACAAACAAACAGTTCCAACTTACGCTAGCGCTCCTTGGGATCAGCACGTCCATAAGTTTTTACATAAATATTTTCTTATCCAAAAATCTTGAAAGTGTTATTTTATTGGTTAGGCCAATGTAATATACGGATTGGATTCCCAACAACGGCTCTCGAGTTACCACATCTGTTTTCTCCACTCGCAATAATTTAATACGGTATTCAAATTTTACCTTTCAAATTTAAACTAGAAGCCTTCCTCGCGGAAAGCTGAGCCGAAAATCTCCAACAACAGAAATAACCACTATCAATGTTTCTTGCCAAAGGGAAAAACTATAATTTTTACGGTAGCCTCACAAAGGATCAATTACTAGTAAAATTCATAAACTTTATTTCTAAATTTTCACTACCTATCTATTCGTTCCTGATTCTCCTTCTTCACCCTCTCACCGCGCAAGTCCTTTCCTAAATCTATCGGGTAATTCTAAATTAATGTTATAGATTATTTATACTGGATAACAGATTTCTTTATTTGGTAAGTTGTAATAAATCAATAAGATGTTCTTCAGCATTGAGTATATTTTCTTTTTAGTTTTTGACTGCAATTTTAACTTATACCATTTTGATGTTGCAAATTCATATTGCCGTTTTATTATCTCCTTAATTTAGGAAATTGTAGAAAAAATAATGTAGAATTATCTAGATAGGTAACTAGAATATTTCAGTGTCTAACATAGAATTTTAGTAATAATTCAAGAATAGTATAGAGAGATGTCCAGGAGCAAATAGTCCGGGAGGGAAATGTCCGGAAACAATTAATATATCTAAATGGAAAAGTCTATTTCTGTATCAAGCAAAATATTTTTTTCTTGAAGTGGATATTTATTATAATTTATAGCTTTGCTTGTACAGTTTTTACTTGCAATTATTTTTTTTATTCAAGCTAATATACATATTATTTTCGCTTTGACGTTTCAAATAGACCATCCACACTTCCACTAAATGTGGATAACTAAAAATTCTGATTCTTATTAATGATTTACTTTTTTTTGTTATAATTGTATGTAGGTAGGTACTTATTTTAAAAGTATTGACGTATTATTACAAATAATAGGTATCTACCACCTTGGAGCTATTTAAGAGTTCGATAAATTGTTGTTTTATTATAGCATTTGTTGTTTATATGTAGAATAAATATACAAATATTAATGTCGGTCTTAAAGCCAACGCTTTATGTGACGAAATTTTTAGGATTTACTCCGTTTACTTTATCAACAAATTCTTCAAATAAGTTATCGTGGCTCTGTGTATTCTGGAGTTCTTTTCTAATAATTTTATATGCAATAATTAATACCTACTATGTTTCCATGAGTGTATAAAATTCAGACAATTTATAACGCTATTTGAAAAAATTACGAGTATTGCACTCAAGAATCAGGACTAATATTTCCTCACAGCGACGCGCATGAATAAATTAACGAAATTCCACCGGAGTAGATTTTGAAATTGCAATAACTCGAAAATGGCGTTAGATATCCAAAAACTGAGCAAAAAATTTACCCCCGTTAACCCGTTAATTTAAACCGTCGTTTGATGTCTCCTTTGGTGTTGTCACAATATCATTTTTTGACATAAACTTACCCGCTGAATACTTTTCATAGCAACGTAAATATTAATATAATGAAATAACTTAATTTGAGATTTTGAAATCGCAATAACTCGAAAACGGCGCTAGATATCGAAAAACTGAGCAAAAATTTTACCCCTGTTACAATAAATCCCCAACGATTTGTCGTAAGAAGCCATATGCAAAATTTCAGATCAATAGCGCGCAGTAATGGCGCAAAAAAAAGTACTATTACTTTATAAGTATTTTTTGAAAGTATATTTATAAGCATTACTTTACTCCTGGAATTGTGAAAACGAGTTTTTAAGAGCAGAATCTCACCTTTTTTGCTATCCCTGAGCCTTTTCGTGCCATACTCGGTTAACAGTCCCGGGCTGTAGTCGGGGCTGCCCGGGACTGTTACCTACCAGTATATGTTTTATGTACGAAGCTTAATAGATTAACTCTATTGTGGTAGTTTTATGCAGTTTGGTATTTAATAAAAATGTAAAACTAAAATAAACAAAGTAATCATGTAAATATTCTATTTTTGTAAATATTCTTTTTTCAAATTAAAAAAAACATTTTTTTCTTATTTTTAAACTTCTATTTTTATTATACGAGTATTGCACTCAAGAATGGGGACTAGTCGGGAGTTTTTGCGGGTATTGCACTCAAGAATCAGGACCAATATTTTTCCCACAGTGACAAGCATGAATGGATTAACGAGATTCCACCAGAGTAGATTTTTGAAATTGCAATAACTAGAAAACGGCGCTAGATATCGAAAAACTGTTAGAGTAAACCCCCAGCGATTTGTCGTAAGAAGCCATATGCAAAATTTCAGATCAATAGCGCGCAGTAATGGCGCAAAAAAAGTACTATTACTTTATAAGTATTTTTTGAAAGTATATTTAAAAGCATTACTTTACTCCTGGAATTGTGAAAACAAGCTTTTAAGATCATAATATCACCTTTTTTTGCCATCCCTGAACCTTTTCGAGCCATACTCGTGGAAACAGTCCCGGGCTGTAGTCGGGGGCAAGCCCGGGTATTTTCCCTCCTGCCTGGGACTGTTACCTACGAGTATTAGGAGGACTTCAAGACTAAAATGTGAAGGTTGAACATGGTACAATATAGGCAAATCTACACTTACCCAAACAACTAGGGTGTAAATTGTTTGATTATAAGCGATAATGGGCAAAAAACATGGCGCAAATACTATGTAGCGATAGGTTGCGTTAAGAAATGAAAATTGGATCTCAAATAACATGAGATGTCAATAAAAACTTATAATCACTGATATAATAATAATGTTAACCTAAGAGAAACCTAATTAAAACTATTTGATATGGTTAAACAGTTAGCACTTTATGCAAATCCAGAAAGCGTTTCTTGTGATTTTGAATTGGCTGAAATTCCAGCCATAAAAGATGTGTTTGGAAGAGTTAGATTCAGGTTAGTTTAGGTTGAGCTTATGTTAGGGTTAGGTTAGGTGTAAATTAGGTTTACACTTACCATACCAGCACTAAAACTAATTTAATAGATGACCTTACTTTACCTTTTCCTTACTGGATACCCAAAGGCATCAATCAAAGGTATTCATGGGTGTTTCTTTCATTTAGCCCAAATTTAGCGTTTTTCACTCATTTAACCCAGAAAACACAAACCTATCTTCTGGTTGTCCACTAGATGTCTTGCAAAATAATCCGATATCCAGAAGATATCTATGTTAGCATGCTAAATACAGTGGATAACTTGGTTATCCATAGTGAATGTATTATCCAATGGATAGTGAAGTTATTTGCAAAATAGATGTCTATTAAATGTCCGTTGTATACATTCACTAGATATTGTACAATGTATATCTAATAGATATCCAGATAAAGTCCTGGATATATATGTACATTATCTGGACTGGAACTGGATATCCAATAGATATTTAGTGTTATCTGGGAGAGGACCAATCAATTCAGAAACATTTCTAACATTATTGCCACCATCGGTGTGGTGCATTAACCATAGAAGTGAAAATTAACAGGCTTTTCAGTATTACTATTTGCGTTTTGCTAACTTAATCATTATTTTGATTTTTAAATTTTTTTATTATTTTATTATTGTTTTCAACAAAATTTAAGCAACGTGGTGATCTAGAGGTTGTAAATTTTTATGAGAACCGATGTTATCAAAATTATTATTAAAATTTCAAAATTTTACAAAATATTTTAACAATGACAAAATAGTACCATATACATACGGCATGATCAAATCTGAGATAAAAATTGAATTTATTATTTAAAGCTCTGTCTGTTTTATTTTAAATAATTAAATAATATGTAGTCGTTTTTATCATTATTTAATATTCCAATATTTTAGTGATTTATCGAAAAATGTCACGGTCTGAATTGCTTATCGAAATTCAATAATAATTAAGTTTGTGCTAGTCCTTATACAGTTGATTTTTAAATGTTTAAAGTAAACTACGTAGTTTCGGCTTTAAAACCTTAACTTTTGGCAACAAAATGTCTTGGGTTTACTTCAATAACTTTGCAAGGAAAACAGTTATCAGTAAAATGCGTGCTATGGGGCATTCTTCTAATAATCTTTAACTTGATTGTTACTTTCCGTTTTCTTTTGCAGCTGAAAGCCTTTCTTCACTTGTCTTTAGTCGTAACAATTACCAATTATTTAACTATTTTACTCCATTTTCTCAATTTATTCTGCGGCGTAACTCTGAGTTGGATATTCTACAAAAATGTAAACAATTCTACAAATTTATTTATTTCATGATATTTCTAAATTCATTAATTAGATTTTAGAAATAATCGTCAGATTATCAGATTTTGATAAAGAAAGTTTGAAAACAAATTTAAAATTTTTAAATTTAAAGAAGGAACATAAGAAAATTCAACTAAAATTTATCACAATTACTGTGCTTCTATTGGTTTACTTACTTGGATTTGTAATGCATACCACACTGATGTACTTTTCGACAAAGTTGGGAATTATTCCCTTTATTTTCCAATATCTTTGGTACTTTTATACTATTGCTGGAATTTTTATTAAATTGCAGATCTGGGGATTTATGTCTTTATTAAAGCAGCGATTTAAATGGTTGAATATAAACTTAAAATATTCTACTATATCTCCAAATTCAATTAGGTATTACAATATAGTATCAGCTACATCACTTTTTACCAAAGAAATTAATAGATAGAAAAATTTGTAAACTGCTTTTATCTTTTCACATCATTTCAATCCATTATAACACTAAAACAATTAAATAAATTTCAATGGAACATAAAATCAATTATTAATAACAATTAATATATTTGTGCAATTAATTTTGTTTTTCATTAGCTATCAGGCCATCACTATATAATTTAATTTATTTTTAGATATACCGAGGAAAATAATTCTGATCTGCAGAGCATCAAAATTTTAGGAAATCTACATTATAAATTATGGGTAATTAGTCACACAATTAACAAAACATATTCGTTTCAAATGACGATTTCAATTTTACGTTCATTTTTTAGTATCATGAATATTACATTTATCATTGCAATGCAGACCTTTAGCTCTGATATTTTATCTGCTAAGAAATTTGCACTTTATTTTAATTCAATTTTAATTCATGTTTGGGGAATTTTAATGCTTACACTTGGATCTTCTCAAGTCTCCGCTGAGGTAACTTAATTCTAATTTAGTTTTATTAATTATTTTTTTTAAACTACGGGCTCAAGAATTTGGAAATATACTGCTTAATCTGAATTTCCCGAGTTTAAATAATGCCGGTGCAGATTTAGATGTAATTACGCTTCTTCCAATTCCTCTAATTTTTGAAATTTTAATTAAGTATCATTTCAGGTTTTATGTATTTTATTACAAATATTACACACAAAAGTTAAATTTACTGCAAGTGGATTATTTCAAATCGATAATTCGTTATTGTATTTGGTAGGATGAGCATAAAATTTTTGATTTTGAGTTGTATTTTAACTGTTTCTTAGCTTTTTAGTGGTATAGTAACATATTCAATCATAGCTCTGCAATTTGATATTAGAGTTAGTGGTATAATAATTAATAATTGAGTACAAAAAACTCACATTATCGATTATTAAGTTGCAAATTTTTATTTAAATTGCTTTCTAAGTGGATATTAATAATTTAGATTAAACGTTAGGCTAGAGGCGCGCACAGAAGTAGTGTGGTATTGGAATGGTGAATGACATAGGGATGGTGAACGTTTGGCGTGGCGATGGAGTAGCGGCAAAGTGATATGAAAGTGATTTAATGCTCACTGAAGTGGCAAACAACGAATGGTGTCATCAATTCGTCAGTCCTCAGAAGATAAAGATTCTCTTGTATTTCTATAACTTGCTAACGTAAATGCTAAAAATTAGGAGAAGGAAAAAACACTATTGGGTTCATCCTTTATGGTAGATAAATAAAAAATTTGGAATTTTTAAAGTTTAATTTATTTATTCATAAAATGTACTACTGTTAATACAGTAATGCACCTATTGTGATGGTTCAACATTGAATATGCATTCAATTTACAGTGCTTGCATGATGATTTAATACCATCATAAGTTTCTATTTTTTATTTTTGTTTTAAGTTTTTTACGCTTTATATTAACGTAATTATATTTTTCTAACAATTACACATAATATTTTTTACAACGACAAGCAATTTTTTGCTCAGCGTCACCTGGCACATGACCAACGCCCCACCAACCCATAATTCCCCGTAATACTACAATAATTTACATCAAAAACCTAAATGATTCAAACAATAGAATAAATTGTTTAATTAAATGCACAGAAATGGTTGATACAATATACCCACTTGGTTAGTTCGAAAAGTGCGGAATGTTGAATCAACCTTTTAGTAGGTTCTATTAAAGAAACCGATAGCTTTGGTGTTGTAAATTTTGATTCAATTAACAAAACGATAACGTCCAAGAAAATACTTCTCATATTAAAATAACGCAAAAAAGTTAACATTTTATGTTTTTATAGAGATTTTTGAAAAGTCAAGGGTGCAATAACAATCCAGATGATTCATGGAGTACAAAAAATATAACAACTACCGTTGATAAAATTGCTTCCAATTTATATGAAAATGTAGTCAAAAAATGTAGTCGAACATATTAATATCAAGCTTGTAAATCAAACTATTCTTTTTTGTTATAATTATAGGTAGCTGCATGCTTAGAATTATTTTAGCGTTCGATTAGTTGTAATATTCTATTATACCTTTCGGTATTATGTAGAGCTTGATTAGTACAATTAAAATCAATAATAATAATAATAAGCTTCTGAGAGTATTTATGCTGAAAGATATCCTCAACGTGCCCGTCAATCTTTCAATGTTTTTCAGAGATTGGCAGCACGTATTTGTACCAGAGGCCAGGTGCAACCAACAAACCATCGCGGTAATCGGATTATGCGACATGTACGTGATGAAAGAGCAACTGATATTCTTGCTGCAGTAATTGCTGATCCGAATATTTCAACCAGAAGACTCTTGAAAAAGATTCTGGAGTTAGCCAATCCTCTGTATGCAGAGTCTTTAAGGATCATAATTTTCATCCATACCACATACATATGCATCAAGAATTAAATGAGAGTGATTTTCAAAGTAGGGTAATTTTTTGTAATTGGTTAATTAACAAAGGCCCCCATTTTCCTAGGAGGGTTTTATGGACTGACGAAGCTACTTTTAAAAGCACTGGTGAAGTCAATATTCACAATGCGCATTACTGGTCGCTAAAAAATCCCCATTGGCTGCAAACTATTGATAACCAACATCTTTGGAGCGTCAACACGTGGTGTGGTGTGCTTGAAGGAAAAATTATAGGTCCTTATTTTTTTGAAGAAAATCTTAATGTGATACGATATGCTGAGTTTTTAAATAATGATTTGATCGAATTATTGGAAAATGTTACTCTGGAAATGCGAGCAATAATGTGTTTTCAGCAAGACGGCTGCCCAGCTCATTTTTCATTGGTTGCTAGGAATGCAATAAACCAACTATTTCCCAATAGATGGGTTGGCAGGAAAAGCACAGTGGCGTGGCCTCCAAGGTCGCCAGATTGTACTCTCCTGGATTTTTTTCTTTGGGGTCGGATCAAAGATATTGTTTATACAGAAAAACCGACAACGAGAGATGATATGAAGCTCAGAATTTGCATTGCCTGTCGATCATTAAACACTGAAGAAGTACTTAGAGCCACTGATAGTATAACCAGAAGAGCTCAACAGTGTTTAGAAGTAAATGGAAGACATTTTGAACACTTGTGACATTGCTCTACCGCGGTAGCTGATGGATTTCAAGTGCTGACTTTTAAAGTTAAGTTCGTTATAAGAAATTGAAATTTAATAATTTCAAGTGAATATAACTTAAAAAGGGTGGGAGTAATAAAAAAATTTTTCCTACAAAACTTGCTTACTTTTTAAAGAGCTTTCTAACGATACCACTTTCGACATATAGTGCCGTTTAAAATTCTGGATTTCTGGACTTTCTGGAGCAAACTACTCTGGATGCCGACTTTTCTCGGAAATAATAATATCACAATTAGATTCGTCATTAGGGCTTTTGTAATAAATTTTTTTAGCCCAACTCTCTACGACTTACCGTTTTTGAAAAAAAATACTGATACGGGTGGTCTGGGTCACCCGTATAATAGGTACACATTTGAGAAATTTCCAATAACTTTCTGATTTATAGTGATTAACTGAATTTTGTATTTGCTCCTTTGAAAAAAAAAGTTTGTACTTTTTTCAGTTTTACCCACAAGCCCACGATGTATTGCATCGTTTTAGCATTTTTCTCACCAAATTTTTGTTAACGAGTTTAAGCTATGTGTTTATAATTTTACAGGCGGAAAAAACAAAAAACTTATTTCTACAACTAAAACTGCCAAGCCAAGACAACCATTACGATTTAGAAGTAATTTCTCAAAATCACATTGTTACTTTGTAGTACTAACAAATATTATTTTAGATTTTATGTATTTCTTTGCAAATGTTACATAATAAAATACAATTTTCTGCTTTCGGATTATTTATGCTGGATAACAGATTTCTTTATTTGGTAAGTTGTAATAAGTCAATAAGATGTTCTTCAACATTTGAATATTATATCATTTTAGTTTTTGACTGCAATTTTAACTTACACCATATTGATGTTGCAAATTGATGTTGCCGTTTTATTATCTCCTTAATTAAGGAAATTGTAGAAAAAATAATGTAGAATTATCTAGATAGGTAACTAGAATATTTCAGTGTCTAACATAGAATTTTAGTAATAATTCAAGAATGGTAGAGAGATGTCCAGGGGCAAATAGTCCGGGAGGGAAATGTCCGGAAACAATTAATATATATATTAATATATTAATATATTTGTGAATCAAACAAAATATTTTTTTATTCAAGCTTTCACGTTTAAATAAGACTATCCAAACTTGTGGATAACTAGAAATTCTGATTATTATTAATGATTTACTTTTTTTCGTTATAATTGTATGTAGGTAGGTACTTATTTTAAAAGTATTGACATATTATTACAAATAATAGGTATCTACCACCTTGAAGCTATTTAAGAGTTCGATAAATTGTTGTTTTACTATAGCATTTGTTATTTATATGTAGATTCAAATAATATATAGATTAACATAGAAAATATTTTAGTCAGCACAATTTTCATCAATAAATAATTAGAATGAAAAATACAAATATTGTAATGCCGGTCTTAAAGCCAATGCTTAATGTGACAAAATTTTTAGGATTTACTCTGTTTACTTTATCAACAAATTCTTCAAATAAGTTATCGTTACTCTGTGTATTCTGGAGTGCTTTTCTAATATTTTTAAATACAATTAATACCTACTATGCTTTCCATGAGCGTATAAAATTCAGGAAATATATGTATAACGCCATTTGAAATAATTATGTATTACGTACGAAGCTTAATAGATTATCTTAACTTTATTGTGGTAGTTTTATGCAGTTTGGTATTTTATAAAAATGTAAAACTAAACAAATCAAGTAAATGTTGAATATGTATAATATTAAAATTAGACTTTAGAAGTAATTGAAGATCTTGAACAAGTCCATCACAGAATTTTAGAAATGCATCATAAATTGCTACGTTTTAATAAAATGAATATCAAAGAAAGTTTTAACATTAACATTGTTACATTCTTTTTTGTAATTTATTCATTTGCGCTGGCAACTTACTCATCTCTTATTAACTGTAACGCATTTAGCTCTGCGTTTAATATTATAAACTTCGTATGGGATATATTTTTTCAGATACCAATTATTGCAGAATTTCAATTTTATGCACTGATTTATATCATAAAACAACGTTTAGTATTGCTAAACAAAATTTTAAAAACTGCAGTAAACGACAACTCAAGATCACAAAGAAATGTTATTTTTACGTTGCATTCTCAGTAAGTACCTACATACGTTTATTATATTTTATGGATATCGATTTCATTCATTTTCAGATCAATTTATCAAAATAATATGAATATCTTCTTAGTGAGAAAAATAGGAGTACTGCATTCGCAACTTTGGCATATCAGTAAAAATCTAAATAAAGCATGGGGTAGGTGCGCCTAAAAGTACGCGTTCCCTAAAGCTAGCCACAGACCGGCGTACATGTGTGTCATGCAGGAGTGTCACACCGGTTGAACGTTGATGTTCGACGGTCTGTGGGCAAAAGAGTGACATGCATGCGCGACGCACAAGTTTTCAATTTGACTTGAATTCATGTGTTTTGATGAAATGTGTTTTGATGTGAATTCACACATCAACGTTCATATCATGTATGACGGTCTGTGGACAACATTCACTCTTTTCTATAAAATTTGTATAATTCAGTGTCTCGCGCCTATTTAAAATTTTTATTACAATAGTTTATTTTATTTATCATGCATGCATACGCCACTGATAAAAATATCAACTTGTTTTCATCATTCATCATCGACGCTCAAACTACATGTGCGACACCCAAGCATGCTAGTGTAGGGGCAACACCACACCATCATACATGCACGACGCACATGAATGACACTCCTGCATGACACACATGTACGCCGGTCTGTGGCTAGCTTAAGAGTACGCATAGGAAATTATCGTTGGTACAATTGGTTTAGAATAAAACTGTTTAATGCCAGTTGAGAGCTGTTAGTAAGTGGATGAATTAGATTACATCGTTTTCATCTTGTCGATTATTACGCCGAAATTATAGCTAATAAAAAGATTTTGGAAGTATTTATGTAACATTTTGAGCGTACGAACTAAACCATTGTGGTTACTACGTGTTTCAATTTTAACTTACTAAGGGCCAATTTCATAATGAAAGTTAACAGGGCTTTTAAATTTAAAAGGCGACTTAAGACAAAACTGATGAGTTTTATCGGTCTGTTTTGTCTTAAGTCGTCATTTAAATTTAAAAGCCCTGTTAATTTTTATTATGAAATTGGCCCTAAGTTTCTATTATTTAACGTTGTCATTAAGCTATATAATCATATATAAATCTGACGCTGAAAGGTTTATGATATTGATAATTTATAATAAAATAGATAAATTCAACATTGAGCCAAAGAGTACGCAGCATACTCCTATGCTACCTGCGTAGTACTCTTAGGATACATTTTTGTATTTTTATCAATTTTATTATTTCTTTCTGCTCTATGAATAATAAAACATATTTGTTTTGCTTATGTTTTGATTTTCGTAATGTTTAGCATTTTATTTTCGTTATATTTAAACGTTTAACCCCTTACCGCTTACGAAGCCATATATGGCCATATTTTTGGGTGATATAAATTTTATTTTATAAAACGAACTTCTAATCATAATTTTGGTGTAACGGAACATATTTTAATTCTTACAATAAGGGGTTAGCAGCTTCATAATCAATGCGTACACTTAAGACCACCACTGCGTACTCTTAGACTCATATGGCTCCAAGAGTACGCATTTTCGATTTCTTACTTGAAGCTGCATATGTTTGTTTGTAATTATAAGAACAACTATTCCTTTATACCAATTATATTAGAGACATAACTCTTTGATTTTTTGCAAAAAAAATTTATTGATAATTGATATTTTTATAGCAAATCATACGTTAAGTGCGTACTCTTAAGCGCTCCTACCCTACGTGTTCCAAACATTTGTATTCAGTTTACAAACATTTGTGTTTATACTGAATGTGCTATTTTTTATGCTGGCATTCATAATACAAAATAAAAATAATAATAATATTCCATTGGAACTCCATTTACTTTTCATAAATTTTATGTTCTATTTCTTATTACCAGTTGTGGTTATTACTACACTGTGTTCTAATACTTCAAAGGGGGTAAGCTTTTAAAATAGATTATCAATTGAATATATAATAAATTAAACGATAATGCTATGATTAATAACTGTTTTCATTTATGAAAATTATATTTTTAAATTTCGTGAAAAGCATGTTGGGTATTAGGTCGAAGAGGCTAAGGTTCATGATTATCATATTATCATGTCATTCACTTAATTTTTGTCGATGAATATAAATTATTTTTGATAATAATTTTACAGTCTGAAGAAACCAAAAAGTTGTTTTTACAGCTAAAGCTGGCAAACCAAAACTACCATCAAAGTTTTGAAGTAATTTCTTAAAATTTGATTTTTTCGTTTTAATACTAACAAATATTATTTTAGATTTTATGTATTTCTTTGCAAATGTTACACAATAAAATGCAATTTTCAGCTTTAGGATTATTTATAGTGGACAACAGAGTTCTGTATTTGGTTAGTTGTAATAAACTAATAAGATTTCCTTTTACTTATATCTCTATATTTTTTAGTTTTTGACTACAATTGATGTTGCAGTTGTTTAATTAAATATTTGAATATAATAATACTTATCTTTTAGGATGATATAGTTCTTGTCTTTGAAATACTTAATATATATACTATTCTAAGGTTTTGGTTACAAAATTAATATTTTAATCTACAAAAATATTTGCATAAACTAGCACTCAAACTAATTTACTAGAATATACTTTAGTTTTTCTTTACTGGATACCTAATAAAGTTTAATTCATTCATTTCATTTAGCGCACATTTAGCGTTTTTTACTCATTTAAAGAAACGAGAAATGAACAATCAATTTCGAAAAATTCTAACATAATTACAACAACCATGGTGTCCTTACCTTAGAAATGAAAATTAACAGGCTTTTCATTGTTTTTAACAAAATTTTGATCAATATTTTGATCTTCAGGTTGCAAATTTTTATCAAAATTGTTACCAAAATTCCAAAATTTTACAAAACATTTTAATAATAACAAACTAGTGGTAGTAGTTTTCATTTTAAAAAGTAGTACATTTCTTTTAACAAAATTTCACATTGTTGATTAGGTTTTGGTTAAAATCGGTACCTACATGAAAACTCAAAAAAAACTAATATTTTGTTAATTGAAAAAATAATATTTTTCTTATTTTTAAAATTTTATTTTTTTATTATATTCTGCTCCATAATAATAATAAAAAAAATTAATCAATAATCGTGAAAATATCCTATTATTTTCTTTATTTATGTATGATAAAGATATGGGCATATCGACATTCATTTTTTATTAAACGTTGACGTTTTCAACATTATTTATTGTTCAAATACTTTAGTGAATTATCGAAAAATATTAGGGTCTGCATTGCTTATTGAAATTCATTAACAATTAAGTTTGTGCTAAGTATATGTGTATACAGTTGATTTTTAAATGTCTAGAGTGAACTACGTAATTTCGGCTTTAAAACCTTTACTTTTGGTAACAAAATGTTTTGGGTTCAATTCTATAACGTTGCCATCAAAACAGTTATCAATAAAATGCGTATTATGGGGCATTCTTTTAATCATTTTTAACTTGTTTGTTACTCTCCGTTTTACTTTACGACTAACAACCGTTTTTCATGTATCCTTAGTTGTAGCAGTTAGCGAGTATTTAATGGTTTTTCTTCATTTCCTCAGTTTATTCTGCGGCGTAACACTGGGTTGGATATTCTACAAAAATGTAAACAATTCTACAAATTTATTTGTGTAATGATATATCAAAATGAATTAATTAGTTTTTAGAAATAATCGTCAGTTTATCTGATTTTGATAATGAAAGTTTGGAATCACATTTAAAAATTCTAAATTTAAACAAGGAGAATAAGAGAACCCGAGTAAATTTTATCACACTTACTTGGCTTCTGTTGCTTTACGTACTAGGAGCTGTAATTCATTCAATGCTGCTGCATTTTCCAACACCTAGAAAAACTATTCTTGTTATTATCTACTTTAATTGGCACCTTTGTATGATTGCTGGAGTTTTTATTGAATTACAGATCTGGGGATTTATGCACTTATTAAAGCAGCGATTTAAATGGTTGAATATGAAATTACTAACAATCGGGAAATTAAAATATTCTATTGCGACTCAAAATTCTATTAGGTAGGTACTTATTATAATATAGCAGCTACACCACTTTTTCAGTCGTTCACAAATACGAAACAAAAAATAGTAAAATTTTTAAGCTACTTTCACTTTTCACATCAACCCAAGCTCATTTCAGTCCTTCAACCCATATATAATAAATCAATTATTTTAATTAATGTTCAATTAAACATAACGAAAAACAATTTTGTTTATTATTTAATTAATTTATTTTTAATTTAATTTATTTTCAGATTCACCGAAAAACATAATTTTGAACTGCATAGCATAAAAATCTTGGGAAATCTACATTATAAATTATGGATAATTAGCACCAAAATT
The DNA here is from genome assembly GCA_958510845.1 of Cantharis nigra. Lineage (NCBI taxonomy): Eukaryota > Metazoa > Arthropoda > Insecta > Coleoptera > Cantharidae > Cantharis > Cantharis nigra. The sequence goes on along the minus strand of OY294030.1, from coordinate 40,772,679 downwards.
AACAAAACATATTCGTTTCAAATGACCATTTTAATTTTATGTTCATTTTTTAGTATTACGAATACTACATTTTTCATTGCAATGAAGACCTTTAACTCATATATTGTATCTGCTAACGCATTTGTAATTTATTTTAATTCAATTTTACTTCATGTTTTGGGAATTTTATTGCTTACGCGTGAATCTTCTCAAGTCTCTACTGAGGTAACTTAAGTGTAATTCAGTTTAATTAATTATTTTTCTTCAACTGTAGGCTCAAGAATTTGGAAATATACTGCTTAATCTCAATTCTCCAAGTTTAAATAATGCGAGTGCAGATTTAGATGTAATTGCGTTTCTTTCATTCATCTAATGTTTGATATATTAATTAAATATCATTTCAGATTTTATGTATTTTATTACAAATATTACGCACAAAAGTTAAATTTGCAGCAAGTGGATTATTTCAAATCGATAATTCGTTATTGTATTTGGTACGTTTTGCATAAAATTTTCTATTTTGAATTGAGTTTTAACTTTTTCTTAGCTTTTTAGTGGTATTGTAACATATTCAATCATAGTTCTGCAATTTGACATTAGAATGAGTGCAATAAATAATTAAGAATTAAGTACAAGAAAGCACACAATATCGATTAAAACGTTAGGTACAACTTGTTTTTTAAATTATTCTTTTTTTAAAAAACTTTAGGATACAAACTTATTTGGCGCAGTCGTATCGAATTTCGGAATAGTAATCAATATTAGATAATCATGAGAACAAACATCAAAGTATTAAAGAGGACTGCCGCTGGCTCGAGTCGGTGAGGTCGTGGATCGCTGAAAAATAAAGAAATCCTGGGTCCAAGTAAACGATGGTATTCCAATAATCTTTACAAAATTGTCAAAATCGAGAGGGCGCCACTCGAGCAAATGTCGCTAAATCTTACCTTGAGTTGAGTTCGGCTCGAGATGGAATCTTCAACTAAGTATGATTTTAGGCAGGTAGATTCAATAGAAAAATGTTTCAATGAAAGATCAACAAAATTTAATGACGTGTAAGTTAATGACAAAAGCAAATTATAAAAATGTAGGTTGGTGAATAATTTGCAAACGTACAAAAAAATTGAATCTTAAAAGTTAATAATAATTTTGGCCTCCGGACACAGTTATAATACTTAAAATTAAATGAAGGATGAGATGAAGTTTAAAATTAATTTTTAATACCTGTAAATAATATAATTTTTCACATATATGTTTTTGTAACATTAAAATTCAACAGAATAAAATGTTGCCTTATGATTAGACAACCCAATCAACTGGAATCGAAAGTTCACAGCAATGTTTTGATAATAGTCAAATCAATTAAAGTAGCAAGCATACAAAATAATACTTTGTAATCCCGACTCGTAGAGGTGTCGTGAAGAGTCTAAACACAAAATAGTGTGACGATACCCCCCAACGTCAAAAGTTTACAATATTAGTTAAAAGCTCTTAAAATTAACTAAAAATAAGTTTGCATGGAGCACTTCAATTTATTACGGTAGTGAAATCAAAATTTTTGTCAAGTAAATGAATAATTGAAATCTCGATAGAACTTAACGGAGCAATGTATCGTTTGCACTGAACTAACTAAAAAGGAAAGTTAAGAATTGATTTCTTAAAATTTTGAAAGTTAATTGGGTTGGTTTTAAAAATGCAAAAACCTGTAATCACAATAGTTCAAACCAACAAGGTCACTTGATGACGTCACAACGGAAATTTTTGAGAAGTCCAATTCAAAGTGGACCGTTAATTGTTTGTAAAACCAAATTTCGAAGAATGGTTAATTAAAAAGATTGTAGTCATTTACAGTTTTGTAGGTTACAAGTGGATTAAAACGATACGATAAAATGGACGTTTACCAGTGTGGTTGGATGATGAAATCTGTGATCATCGCCCAGATGGATCGCAAATATTGGTAACTGACCAGGTTTTCTGATTCAACTTGAGTTTGTCTACAAAGGTTGATAAAGATTTTGGTGGGATGATGGTATTGTAATAGTTTTCTTCAAATTTTTAAATGAAACACCATCGACCTTGATTGCGCAATGTTGACTAATATCTTGGAATAAGGTGAATCAAATTTGCAACAAGTGCAGAACGGTTCATGGTCTCCTAGACCATACAGAACCCCAAAACAAAACTTAAACGATAAAACGCTAAAATTTTCCAAGTTTTACAACAAAAAGAAAACCATTTCCCTAACACACAACCTTCTCTGAGTAATGTTAAAACAAAACTGCTCGCGGCAGTGCGCAGTTGATTGAAAAAGGGGTAGGGGATTTTACAGTTAATTGCGTTTGATTTACTAAAATCTGGAAGAAACTTAATTATACTATTGACCGATAGAGGGCATAAGAATGTTCTTTACGAAGTTAAAAAATGACAAAATTTAATCTTTCCAGGCTTAGTGAATGTGACAATTGAACAAAATTGGTTTGAAGAAAATTTTGAATAAAACCTGAGGCAAAATCTCGATTCACATTACAGTTGAGGAAGAAAAACATAATGTAAGGGGGACGACGTGCAATAAGTTAGTGGAGAATATAGCTGAGGAAAGGGAGTTGAATGAGCGACAGGGTAGAAATAAATATGAGGAAATTGAGGATAGTTTAGGCAAACAGATTAAAGATAAAGAAGAGCAACTCAAATAGTTAATAGGAAAGTTAAAGAAAGATGAAAGATGATAGAGGATAAAAGAAATAAGCAAATTTGGCGCCCGCGCAGGGACTTAAACCAGATGTAGGAGTGGGGAATTTGTAGGGAAAATGTTGGGAAAATTTTAATGAGGATGGTTGGATAAATCTAAAGATATTCAGGGCAAATATAGAGCATAAATTTACCAACTTAGAGGAAAAGGAATTAGTAAAGAAAGTTGAGTTCCAAAAAATATGAAAAATATTTAAAAGAAAGAAGATCAAACTTGGATCGAATTAGTTTACGTTTAAATATTAAAGGTTTGATTCCGAATGGGAAAGTTGATATTCATTTTAGTTTTTGATAGAGGTACCACATTCCATTTGAGCTGTCTTAATATCATTGATGGCTAAGTAAGTTTCTACTGCTAGAATTTCTAATATTTTGATGCTAGGTTGGGCGATTGCGTATGAAATTCCTTTATTTAACATTTTCGCTTCCGAACGTTTCACTACTAGGATAATATATCGCTAGCACATCTTGTTTGTTATCGAACGGAAAATGAACTGAGACACTAATTAATGATTGTAGAAAATATGAGACGAAATTAACTAGATAAGTAAAATATTTCAGGATCTAACAGAATTTTATAGTAACACCTTAAGAGCGGTAGAGAAATGTTCCGGGGAAAATTTTCCAGCAGATAAAGGTCCGAAATTATTAATATTACATGTTTTTGCTTTCTATGTTTTTTTATGTCAAACAGAATATTTTTCTTCTGGTGGGTTTTTATTTACAATTTGTAGTTATGCTTGTACAGTCATTACTAGCAATTAAGGTGGCAAATACCAATGTTAATTGGCCATAAGAACTTCCCACGATTATAAACAGAGTACAGATAACGTATCGTGCTGAAATTTGGACAAAATATAATTTGAACATTTGTCGATGAAACAAGACAATTAGAGATAAAAAGCATTTGTAGTTAATGAACAAATAAATAAATAAAACAGGCCTGCGGTCCGATCCAGTTTTTTATTTATTGTGATGAAAATAGTAAAGGTATCGTGCTGTATTTACTTCTCATCATTAAAGGAGCATCTATGAGTAGATTCAATTTTGAAAATCTATTATTAATGCTCTCAATAACAAAATTAATCGAGGTTCATCTAACGCTTATGTTACTCCTGTTAATTGTAATTTTCAAAACAATTCATAGAGGGCACATGCATAACACTTGGAATTATATAAATTTATAAAAACTGTCTTTTGAAAAACCGAAAAACCTGTACAAAATTTAAAGGAAGTATAAGAAAGTATTGTTTTATCTACATTTACAGCCTTGGCTATGTTATCAGTGTTTGTTTTTAATGTATAGAATTTATATATTATAAACATAAGAAGTAACCAGAATTTGTTTATATTATTCCAATACTATTCAAGAATACCTCACGATCAACTTTATTGCCCCATAATATGAGTAAAAATCACTTTGAAATAGATAGTTTATGTATGTCTAGTCGGTTCCTTGAGTTCGCTCTCTTTTCTATCAGGTAGTTTTTGTAAGTATGACAAAGACAACCGAATAATATGCTCTAATTCTTCCAGCAATCAGCAATGAGTCATATTCCAGCTCTCGTGGAACCGACTATAGTACATGTATGGCTGTACTGGTATGAGCTTAGTTTTTAATCTTTTATAAAAAAGCTGCTGGTATAATTTAAGTGAATAAATATTTATATTAAAAGTTTAAAATTATTGAAAATCTTTTTAAAATATGAAAAATGATAAGTATAGTCTGACCCATGAAAGCTCGAGTGCGACTCATACCTAACGTGATCATTTCGAATGGCCAATTCGAATAAATTGTTTAAAAAATATTTTTTCGAGAATCAATAATCAATAAATTATTATTTTTAACTATTTTGGGCAATTTTAAAACGAAAATTACTGTTATGAAATTTAGCCAAAGTTAATAGTTTTTGTATTATACATTTTTGATAATCGAGAAATCTGGATTTTATCAACTTTAATCGCTTAGTAATTATTCCAAAGATAAAAACTAATTAATTTATATTATATTGTATATCAATGGACAGGGTATTCTTCTTATTTGTATTTAAGTCATCAAAATGGTAAAAATATAGTTTTGATGATTAGTACGAAGAAGCAGTTGAAGTTAGTGCTTTTTGAGAGTAAATTTAAGCGTCAACGAGCATTCGGATTTACTCTCAAAAATCACCAACTTGAACTACTTCTATGTAATCATCCAAACTATACCGTTTTATTAACTGATATCGCACCATACTCATACATCACTGAGAAAAATAAATTTATTATCAGTGCATTAAATTCAATTAAAAATCATCTATCGTTGACCTATTTGACCCGTTGAAGATTTCTTCGGAGACACGAGACGGAGTACCAAAAATCGGGACAATCCCGTTCAAAACGGGACGTATGATCACGTTACTCATACCTAAAAACTCTTCAAACGATAGGAAATAAATTTACTTTGAAGGACATTAGTATGTGTTTTTGAAGTTTGCATACGCGAAAAAACAAATCAAATAAAATTTATTTTAAGAAATAATTAGAATTGGAAAGGCGTAAGTGTAACAAAAAATTACGCAGGGGTCTGTCAGACCTCAAGATACCGGTTACGGGTTAAAAAGATTTTTGTTTTTTTCCTTAATTTATGGGGCGGCAAACTTTATAGGCCCAGGGCGCACAATCTTAAAATACGCCACTGGGTACATTTGTATTCTATTATCTACTAGTAAAATTAAAATACCTTTAAATTGCTCAGTTAATTTTTACTAAAATTTTTAATTAAATTTATAATCAAAGTGTATAAAATAATTATTATCAACCCATGCAGCAATATTAATTATTGCAAGTTTTTAAGCTTCAAATTTTTAAAATAAATATCTGAAGATAAAAATTCTTGCACCTGCACTGATTGTGAACTTGGGCATTTGTACTCAAAACTACTATCTAAATATACAAGCGGCAAAAAAAGTAAAACTAATAGATCCGTTGGTAAGTTTTGCCGCTCGTATTACATAGTGTTTAATTGATATCAGAGTCATCTGCCAGTAGTGATTGAAACTAATTTATACTTTTTGCCACCTTAAGTATTTCCATCGTTCCCACTAAATGCGGATAACTGGATTCTCATTTACTGATAGTGATTTACTATTTCTTTTTTGTTAAAATTATATGTACCTACCTATTATAAAAGTAGTGACATTAAAATTAATAATAAGTGTCCACCACCTACCATTTTGGAGCTCGATAAATTGTTGCTTTTTTACAGAATTTGTTTTTTCTACATATGTATGTAGATCCAAATAATGTTGGTTAATCATAGAAAATATTTTAGTCCGCACGGTTGTCATCAATAATGGACAATTTGCATGATTTTAAATTTAAGCATATTAATATTCTACATAACAACATATGTAATGTGTCTTAATTTTTTTTAAATTTGGTTCACAAATAAAGCCAGAAAAAAATATTGAAATTTAAATGTATATTTGTCGCGCGAAATCGTATTAATAAATATGGCTGACTTAATTTAAAATTTGAGGATTTTGATGTCATCAAAATGGCGATTAGTAACTAAAATTTGGTTACTTCATAACTTCATTACCAGTTGGTACTTACTTGGTAGATACTTTAGTGGAAATTATACTGGTGTATTGGCACCAATTGTTGAGGCTCATGTCGTCACATCCTGATTTCAATCACGTGATTTTTTCAAATAAATTATAACATTTCATTAATTTTTTGCGGGCTGATAATACAGAATTTTGATAAATCACTCAAATATTCTGATTATAGGTATATTGAACTATCAATAAATGCCATTTTGAGGTGAATTTGAATTTTATGCAAATTGTCCATTAGAATGAAAAATATATATATTGTAATGTCGGTCTTAAGACCAATACTTTACCTAACGAAATTTTTAGGATTTACTCCGTTTACTTTATCAACAAATTCTTCAAATAAGTTATCAGTACTCTGTGTATTCTGGAGTGCTTTTCTAATAATTTTAAATACAATTAATACTTACTATGCTTTCTATGAGCGTTTAAAATTCAGACAATTTATAACCATATTTGAAATAATCATGTATTATTTACTTGTTAGATTATCTTAACTTTATTGTGGTAGTTTTATGCAGTTTGGTATTTTATAAAAATGTAATACTAAAGCAATAAAGTAACTGTGGAATATAACATTAAAATTAGATTTTAGAAGTAATAGAAAATCTTGAAGAAGTCCACCAAGGAATATTAGAAATGCATCGTAAATTGCTTCGTTGTAATAAAATGAACATCCAATACATTCTTTTTTATAACTTATGCAATTGTGTTAGCATCTTATTCATCTCTTATTAATTTTAATGTATTTAGTACTGCTTTTATTATGAATTTCACATGGGATGCATTTATTCTGACACCAATTATTGCAGAATTTCAATTTTATGCACTGATTTATATCATAAAACAACGTTTACTATTGTTAACAAAATTTTAAGAACTGCAGTAAACGACAACTCAAGATCACAAAGAAATGTTATTTGTACGTTGCAATCTCAGTAAGTACTACATAAATTTATTATATTTTATGGAAATCGATTTTATTCATTTTCAGATCGTTTTATGAAAATAATATGGATATCACTATGGTGAAAAAAATAGGAGGTCTGCATTCGCAACTGTGGAGTATCAGTAATAAACTAAATAAGGCCTACTCGTAACAAACATTTCTGCTAATTTTGCAAACATTTGTGTATATAATAAATATGCTATTTTTTATTATGACATCCTTAATAAAAAATAGTAATGTTAATAATTTGCCACTGCAATACCACTTGCTTTTCGTAAATCTTATGTTTTATTTCTTATTACCGATTGTGTTTATTACTAGACTATGTTCTAATACTTCAAATGAGGTAAGCATTGTTTAATTTTGCATTTGATTTAAAATAGTGCATATTATGCTACGTTGTAGACAAAATTGACCTAAACTATTTTCTGTTAAAAGAAAATTCTTTGGTTTCTTTGGTAAAATGAAATTAAATTGATAAAAATTGTGCTATTACTTTTTAGTTATTGAAAAATCCCGAGATCACTTTCTATACAATCATGCCAAACACAACATTTTTTATTTAATAAATTATCGGAAGCAATACCACAAGAGCTTTGATTTATCCGGATAATTTTTAATTTAAACGAATACGTGATTATCAATTTAACGAGAGAAAACTTGGTTGACAAAATCACGAGCGCGATCGAGCGTCAGCGAGATTGCTCGAGTGATTTTGTCCAACCAACAGGTTTCTCGAGCCAAATTTTAAAAGCACGTATGAGTGTTCAGAAATTAAAAATTATCAGGATATAAATCAAAGCTAGAGTTGTATTTGACAGTGGCGGCTTGTCAGGGTAGCCAGGGGAGGCAGTTTATATTTTTTGTATAATACATAGATTATAAATCTGTATATGAAATATTATGATAGTCCATAACCACCAAGTCAACAAAATTAAAGTTTCAAAAACAGTAATTTATAAAGTTTGTTTGATGTTTAAAATATTAACTTGAATATGAAATATTTCGATAGTATTACGTAAAAAGTACATCTTTGTTTTAAAATATAATGTAAGTTACAGCATACTTATAACTATAATTTTTACTTATATTATTTTTTGATCAATTTTTTATTTATTTTTAATATTTTTGTATGTTTTTAGTTAATATTACATATTTTTATTACAATAATATGTTACAATATTATTAAATGACATTAAAAACCTATATACGTTTTAAAAATAATGAAAATTTTGGTAAATTTAAATATACCGAGTTTAGTTTTGCGATTTCACGGTCCATTCGTAAATATGCGCACTGGCATTTCTAAATATTTGAAGTCGTTCGTGAATAAGCGCACCTGGTTGATAGGCACTCGTATGAGGCTGCCGCAATCGCGTCATTTCTAGAAAATTAACTAAATATTCAAGTGCGGCTGCGCTAATACTCAACAAGTTTAGTTTTGTGATTTCACGGTCCGTTCTTACGAACGGACGCATATTTACATATGCGCACTGGCATTGTTAAATATTTGAAGTCGTTCGTGAACAAGCGCACCAGATTGATAGGCACTCGTATGATCTAAATATTCAAGTGCGGCTGCGCTAATAATCAACAAGACGATGATGGTTACGTTCATAGTTACGTTGGTCAGTTACTTTTGCGCATGCTTTTGCGTTTGTGTATTGCTTCGTTAGGTGTAATAGGTAAATAAAATCCAAATTATTATTTATTATTCTAAAAATTGCTAATATGGCTGCTAGTGCAAATGTAGAAACGACCACAGTTCAAAATTGTGGGGATATTGTAAATTATTTAGTAAATAATGTATATTTTGATCGTCTTTCATACACCGATAAACTGTATGTTAGAGAAATGCCAAGGCCGTGTCTTGATCTTAGCAAGACACTAGTAAACATCGGGAAACCAAATACAGCATTTAATAATAATTGGTATGAGAAACACAAATAGATGGTAGGGAGTACATCCCTTAATAAAATATAGAATTATAATATTATAATTTATAATTTAATATAAGAATGTTTTTCATCAAATTTTAATGAATGTTTGTCTGTCTGTATGTTAGTGTATGGTTAGGATATGAATAGAAATAGTATCAATTGCACAGGTCCCCGCAACCAAATGTCATGAAATTCGGCATAAATATAAATCTAGTTACACTTACAGGCCAGCTAAAAATGGTAAAAATGGTCATTACTAGAGACCGGATTATATGCAACATAAAATGGTTGAAATATGCATGCAAATATGCATCATAAATGCTCGAAATATTGTTGTTCTTGAAAATGTTAACAATCAAGTACTGTTCCAAGTGTTCAGTAGTAAGGTTGTACCTTTTATCACTTAATATATTCTTAAAATTTGAAAACGATCTTTCTACATCCACTGAGGTCACTGGGCAGTATTTGAACATCGGCGCTATATTTGTAGATATCACTTCTGGCAAAGTTGAACCCGATCCGTTAATAAAACTGTTAATTTGACATAAAGATTCATAGCCAGGGTTGTTTCTTAAAATGTTTTCAAACTTTTCTTTTAGTTTGGTTGGAAATGTTGTTGGCAAGTCGGAGTTAATTTGACGTACTTTTTCCATCACCTCAATGGATTTATCTAATTGCAAACCCTGCGTTTCCAGCATTTTAATACACTCAGGAATGTGAGAAAAGTGGGTGGTTATCACAGCTAAATTCTGTTTAATACGACTATCTTCCAATGATTCCTTGCACTGACGAATGGCTACAGCGTCTTCACTGTCAAAATCATTTACTACACTTTTGATTGCATCGAAATGTTGGTTGTAAAACAATATAGCCTCAATCCACGTGCCCCAACGAGTTATCACTGGTTCAGGAGGCAAAGGTACATTTGGCAGTATTTCTCTATAGGCCTTGGTACGCGCAGGAGCTTTTAGAAAAACTTTCTTTGTTGATGAAATCAGTTTATTTACATTTCCAAAAGTGGTTCGTACTTCTTCGGCGAGTCGATGTATTCCGTGCGCAAAGCACGTAACATGGATCAAATTTGGATAAAATACTTGGAGAGCTTTGCCTGCTTTAATCATATAGGGAGCAGCATCTGAGAGAAATACTAACACTTTTTCACTTATAGAAGAATCAGGAAACATTTTTTGAATACCGTCTATTACAAATCTCGCCATGGTCGAATGATTTGTTTTCTCAAGTTCTTTGCAGGCTACCAAATATGGAGAAGTAGGCTTCAATTCCAATTTCCCAATGATTAAATTGGCAATGTACCTGCCGCAACTATCGATTGTTTCATCAGCTGAAATCCAAATTACGCTATCCTTCAGATTAGTTCGAATCTCCTCCATGACTTGTAGGTAAATTGTTGGTATGTAATATTTTCGCAAAGTGGATTCATCTGGTATATTCTGATTCAGACAATGTTTTTTCAGAAACTCTTTTAAGGTTGAATTTGAAAGTTTATGGAAAGGTATATCACTTGCCAGGAATGCTTTACATAAATCCATGTAAAATGCATTTTTGCCACTGAAAGTGGAATCACTGCAACCCGCCGCTGTTAGTAGTTGTTGTCGGGGGCCTTTCTTTCTTGATGCTGCAATATGAACATTGGCCTTGACGTGCTGGTCAATTTGAAATTTTTTCGCGCAACATATATTTTTCTCACATAACCGACAGTATAAAATTTCTTCCGTCGTAGGTAAAAGTATTAGAATATTCACCAATCCAAGACGAAACACTTCTTTTCTCTGGAGGCATTTTTTACTACAATATTTTCACTTATCTCTCAAGTACTGGCCCGTCGTCTTACAGACTACTCGTACCGCAGTTTTTAATACGAATGTATTTCACGTAATTTAAAACTTGCATTTTTCCATTACTGAATTTGCAAGTTAGGAAGAAATAAATATATTATTTGCATCGAGACCTAGTTAAGTCTCATATTGTACAAGTATAATTGTAATTTGAAAATCTAATGTAGTCTGAATGACGACGCGTCAGTACAAGTGTGACTTTTTATGTGCATTTTGTTGGCACGGCAAAATTTAAATTCAAAATTTTAAGATCAAAACCGTCTTCGGATAAAGAAACTTTTTCCTTTCATTTCAGAAATTTTATAAGATATGCCCAAATATGCACGAAATTTTATAAAATATGTCCAAATATGCACGATCACCAGAGATCAGTCGAAATATGCATTATTCTAAAAAAATAGCCAAAATATGCAAATGCATATGCAAATATGCAAATGCATATAATCCGGTCTCTAGTCATTACTGTTAGACTACCATTTTTTATAACCATCAAATTAAATGGGAAAACTTATGCGATGTTTACCTAGCTAATTGTTATATTTTTACAGGCAGAAGAAACCAAAAAATTATTTTTACAGCTAGAGCTGCCCAACCAAAACAAGGTTCAAGTTTTAGAAGTAATTTCTCAAAATTAGATTCTTTCGTTTCAACACTAACAAATATTATTTTAGATTTTATGTATTTCTCTGCAAATGATACACAATAAAATAGAATTTTCTGCTTTAGGTTTATTTATAGTGGATTTGAGATTTCTTTATTTGGTAAGTTGTAATAAATTAGTAAGATGTTCTTCATAAGTTGAATATATCTTTTTAGTTTTTGTCTACAATTGTAGCTTACGTTGTATTAACACTGCAAATTGATATTGCAGTTTATTAATTAAATATTTTAATACAATAGTTGTTTTCTTAATTATTGGTTATCATTCAGATCAATATTTTGATCTACAAAAATTTATTTATTAATATACAAGGTTTCTGATTGACTTATAGTCCTGTCAAATTAGATTACAATGAGGCAAATAGAAAAATTAACCGATAAAAAACTATAAATTGGTGGAGACCTTTGTTTTGGCTTACTTTTGAAGATAGTAAAAGTCCTGACTTCTATCTTCAAGGCTCGATCCGCCATCTTGAAAAAATGGCGCTCCAATCCGGTTTTTTGATTATATCTCGGTAATCCTTGATCCGATCGCGATAAAAGTTATTATAAAAATTAAAGCTCGTTAAATTCTCTATAAAAATTGTATAATTCATTTTATTCAAATCTTTAATAGTATCTTTGTAATACATCGGTATACACAGAAACAATTTTTACTTATACGCTGTGCTCTTGAATTTATTCTTTAACGCGTTTAAAATATCAACAAAAAGCTATCGGCAACATTTTAAAATTATTCATAATGAATGTGATATATATTGTAACGTGTCAAGCGTGAACGTGGGTATATGCGCATGACACATCAACAAATACACTTAGCAAAGTAAGATGGTGTACTGAATAGCAAACTTGCGATGATATGATTTTAAAATAAAGTGATGACGATTTGTATTGAATCAAAATATATTTGTGATCAAAAAGACAAACAGGTAAATATACAAATTTATAACGTAATTTAGAACATAACAAGAAAGTGTGTTTCATTAGTTAATGTGTGTAATTTTTGTAGGTTAAACAATAATATTTGTGTGGTTTGAAACAGAATTGAAATTATTTGGCCAAATAAATATAAAATTTTACCTTGCAAGGGTTTGATACAAAACAGCGACATAAACTTCAAAAGTACAAAGCACAAAATTCACCCAATAAATATTCTTCGATCGTTGTAAGTAACAGTTCATTAATCTTCTTATAATTTAGAAATAATTTATTTTGGTTAACCGCACGTTTAATTTCGCCTTCACTATTTATTTCTTATACGAGTCACTTTGATTTAAATTTGTTAAAAATTTTTAATATTTTAATTTTTAGGTTATCAAACATTCCGAGAGAGACTTATAAATTGCTTCGGAAACACTTCCAGGTCCGGTTTAGGTTAAAAACAAAAGTTAGGTTACGACTGACACGTCCTTCCTGGTCAACCACTAAAACAATACTGACTATCATTGAAATTGGCACCTCCTTTTATACTTTTTTCAATTTTTTTAAATAATCAACTTATCCATGAAATCTCCAATCTCAAAAACTGCACCGATCTTGACGAAATTTGGCAATCTTGTCCATCTCTATCCCAAATATATGTGGAAAAATTTTGAATCTTCTAGCTTGTTCCGTCTGCCCACAATTAATAAAAATCTATGCCGAAATTTTATATCTTTGATATTTTTGAAATTTTTTCTTAATTTTTGAATTTTCAAATACTTTTTGATCTCGAAAATTCGAGCTCTTTATTCTCTTCCTTTTGCCGTATAGTATGCTTCTGTATCATAAATATTAGCAGAATAATCTTGATTTTTCCAAATTTTCCATCTGACAGCTGCCTGTCATTTACCATAATTTGAAATATTCTATTTAAATTTGCTTTTGGTATGGCCATCTTGCCTCAATCTCTCTCTAGGACTTATTCCTCATCCATTTTATGTATTTTCCCAAAGTCAACTCGTCATATAACCATCATGGCGTGTATCTGCCTCCATGTCAAATTTTGTATCGTCGAAGCACTAAATCGTCCCGAAAACCAGAATTCTCTACACACTAAGTTCACCTAACGTAAGTATAACATAATGTCTTCACACATTTCTTAAAATTAAACATTTACAACAACAAATTATTTATTTTAGATCTCAAATCGTATGATACCTCAAATCGTCATAATTATGCCACGCAGGACATTGTGAGCAATACAATACCAAAAGAAAATTGAACTATCCATAGTACATCACCATTTTGCAAGATCGTGTGTTGCATTTAAGTTATATGGTAAAATTTAAACCAGCAAATCAATGATTTTAGTTAAACGTAGCCTCATGCGCATATATTTATGTTCGTATTTTGATACTTGTGTCCCTCGTCTTAATCCTAACTTGTACCCTAGCATAATAACATGACAATATATTATTCGATATGTATTAATATAATATGGCTGTCAGGGCATGATTATGCACCAGCAATTAGAGGGCATTTATTAGTCTAATTAGCTTGTTCAAAAATAATTTTGCAAAAAATGGATCTAAACACCGAAGAGCGTGAAGCTATTAGAGACATTTTGTATGACTTCAATCATAATCCTCCGACACTGACATCAATTGCGGCAGAGCCCTTAATTTGGTAGATTCACGAAAAAGTCTTGCTACACTTGCAGAAGAAAAAAGCCAATGGTCCTACCGCAAAATTATGGACTCAATATTTTCACATGGTGACTTTAGTCAAGCAATTAATTCAATATGAGAGAGAAAGTGACTGGAAAACCCATTTGCAGATTATACAAAATATGCTGCCATTCTTTCATGCTAGTGGCCACTATCATTACGCTAAAGCATGTCATCTCTACCTTCAAGATATGTTGAATTTGGAAACCCATATGGATACTGAAGAATATCTTAAATTTGTCGAGCAAGGATTTTTTATCATTAGAAGAACAGACAAATTTTGGTCTGGAACATGGTCGGACATGGTTATCGAACAAACATTAATGAGAAGCATGAAAGTTGTTGGCGGCCTCACAGGACGAGGTTTTATAGATAGTATTCTCGGCAAATGGATTTTGGCAATGCCTGCCCATCTGGACATCTGTGACAGGTTAGAAAAAATTTGTAATTTGTCTTTTGTCAGTGATGAGCAGCACGTTGATTCAAGGGAGTCGCGAATGGAACGAGACAACGAAGACGTAAAACGACTACAACATTGGCTGTCCTGTCATGATCCTTTCCCGGTTTCTGATGACATTTTTTCAATCTGTACTGGAGTTGTTGGCGATAACACCATAGATTGCTATGATGCATTGAAAGTTGGAATGCAAGGAATTAAAAAAATTATTGGTAATAATTTCAAGAATGTAAAGTTTAAGCGTGTCGATAAAGTTCATCCTCTGGCTACAGTCAACTCTGCTATCAAAATCCACGACACAATAATACCAATTGATCCTTTGTTACTCTTTCAAAGAATTATTATTGCAAAGAAAGATGACGAACAGTTAGTCAATTACCTCGAATACGAATTGGCACCATATCCGCTTTCTCTGTTCAACGATATAGGTATGCGAAAGACTAAAAAATCTGTGCTGTACGATATTTCAATGATTCTAGGTATGTCATTGATGGTAGATATCTTTTGCACCGCGTAATTTGGCCACAAAATCAGACATACCAATCAATTAGCACCATGTACATAAATTATGTCAAAAACGACTTCGGAGCAACAGCCATATTTGTATTTGATGGTTATAACAACAGCGATTCCAGCACTAAAACAGCGGAGCAATGCTTAAGAGCTGCAAAACATACAAGTGCTGATATACTTTTTGATCAGACTATAGTAGCCACTGTCACACAAGAAAAGTTTTTAGGAAATGAAAAAAATAAGGTACGGCTTATTTCGATGTTGTCGGAAAAATTTGAGATCGAGGGTTTTTCCGGTAAACAGGCTACAGACGATGCTGATACTCTGATCGTCACAACTGCGATAGAAGTATCTTCTTTCGAAGAAATTGTGATTATTTGTGAGGATGTAGACTTTCTCGTTTTGTTAACTGCACTAGCTCCAGAAGAACGGAGTATTTATTTTATAAAACCAGGAAGAGGAAAAGCTGAACGGAAGATCTATTGTTCTCGTACTTTACAATCGCATGGAGGGATTCGAGATATAATTCTATTTGCACATGCTTTTAGTGGTTGTGACATAACATCGTGTCTCTTTCAAAAAGGTAAACTTAAATGCTTCAAAATCAAAGACAACGGGAAGATTTATGTGGAATCGTTGCAGGATTTTAATAAAGACAACGCTTCTCATGATGATATTACTCGGGCTGGAGAACGTTTTTTTATGGCTATTTACGGTGCGCCTGAAAGCGAATCATCTTTATATCGACATTGGTACAATCTTTTCACGAAGTCGGCTTATAAAAGTAAATCAAATTTAGCTTCGCTGCCCCCTACAGCTGCAGCAGCTCAGCAACACTCATTTTGCGTTTATTTACAAATTCAAAAGTGGCGTGGTAATGAGAAATATCCTGAACTTTGGGGTTGGAAAAAATCAATAACCGCCTTAAACCAATATTGGCACTCAAGGCACCTGCTCCAGAATCATTACTTACTGAAATTAATATCGTGCAATTGCAAAAAAAGCTGCACTTCATCCTGTGGATGTTCGAAAGCGGGACTAAAATGTGCGACATGGCTACTGCCATGATACATCATGTCTAAATTCAAATTCCGCTTTTGACCCTGAAATGGAGGATTTCGTTGAGAGGGAGCTTGACGAGATTGAATTGGCAGAAACGGTTGAGTAAAACGTCATAGAAAAGGCTACTCCCAGTACCCGTTGCGTCCAACAATATTAAATGCTAAGTTATCAATATTTTTGTGTATGAAAAATTTTATGTATATGAAAAATTTTATCATTTTAGGTGATTTTTTACAGACTTCACCGAGATTGTGGTTTTAACGACAGCCTGAGACCAAAACTACATTCATCTATATATTTAACAGTGTATAACAGAAAAAATATTAAAGATATGAATAAAATAAATTATACAATTTTTATAGAGAATTTAACGAGCTTTAATTTTTATAATAACTTTTATCGCGATAGGATCAAGGATTACCGAGATATGATCAAAAAACCGGATTTGAGCGCCATTTTTTCAAGATGGCGGATCGAGCCTTGAAGATAGAGGTCAGGACTTTTACTATCTTCGAAAGTAAGCCAAAACAAAGGTCTCCACCAATTTATAGCTTTTTACCGGTTAATTTTTCTATTTTTGCTAATTTGACTGGACTATTAGCCGAATATAGGAAATTAATTATGTAAAAACTTATTTATGCAAATTCCTGCTGATAACAGCATTAGATTAGCAAAAAATGCTTTTGAAAATGTTAAAAGTTTCATTTATCAGACTGACCTTGCAAGTTTCCATGGTAATTATTTTTGAAAATAGAAATTAAATTAAATTTATTATATGGTCAGTTAGTCCAGTCAATGGGGAATTTTGCAATGCAATAAATCATAAAGTTTTGAAACTTGGTAAAAAGTTTCGTCTTAGGTCCCCGTTTAACCAAAAAAATAGTCGCCATTCCTCCGAGGTCCGGAAGTGTTCACTATCTTGGATTTTAAGTGACAATTTATGATTTTTCAATAATATCTTCAAAAATATTAACGTTACAAAAAAATAGTTCGTATAAAAATTGAAGCTCGTTAAATTCTCAATGAGAAAGTTTATATTCAATATTAGCTTCAATGTAATATTTAACCGACAAAATCTATTCACCTGTCATGAAATTGTGCTGTTGTAAAATATATGTACTTTATGAAAATAGATACCTATGTACTTAAAATTTAAATTTAAATTTGACGGTTGGTAGCCCATTGGTTACCAACCAATGGTTGGTTATTTTTACTTTGTGATATTCAAAAGTGTGCGGAAAATACTTTTCCACACACTTTTGAATATCACAAAGTAAGACTTTTTGAAACATGAAAAATTAATTTTTTTTTAGATTTTGGCTTATAACTTTTATCCCTAATAATTGCGGATGTCCTAAACTTCGTATTTTGGTCTATTAGGTCAATACGAACATTTTGATATATAATTCGTTTAGTTCTACGTCGTGATTGGGTTAGTGAACGCTGAACGCTTTTGACGATCATTCTACACTATTATAGGCTTGGAAAAGTTCCGGGTTAGGAACTCTTTTTCTATGGAGATCTTTGAAAAATCAAATATACATTAACAAAACGAAGACAAAAATAATAATAACAGCTGATAATGATAAAAATGTTTCTAATTTATATGAAATTGTAGTCAATTACAGAGTCGAACATATCAAGCCTGGCAAAAAATTATTCTTTTTTTGTTATAATTACCTAGCTACTTAGGGTTATTTCAATGTTCGATGAATTGTAATATTCTATTATAGCTTTCGGTAAAATCAAAAATATTTTAATCAGCACGGTTGTAATCAATAGTAAAAATGAATAATATAAATATGGCAATGTCGGTCTTAAAGCCAATGCTTTACATAACAAAAATTTATGGATTTACTCCGTTTACTTTATCAACAAATTCTTCAAATAAGTTATCGATATTTTGTGTATTCTGGGGTGCTTTTCTAATAATATTGAATACATTTATTAGCTTTAATGTTTCATCTCTTACAAATTCCAGATACTTTATAACCATATTTGAATTAATTCTGTTTTATCTGGTATACCTGCTGGATTGTCTTAACTTTAATGTGGCAGTTTTATGCATTTTGATATATTATAAAAATGTAAAGCTAAACAATTAAGTAAATATGAAATTTAATAATATTAAAATTAGATTTTAGAAGCTATAGAAAAACTTACAGAAACTCACCACAGAATTTTAGAAATAAATTTATTGCTACGTTCTAGTAAGCAGGATATCAGAGAAAGCCTTACCATCAACACTGTAACATTATTTTTTCTATTTTTTGCAATTGGGTTGTCAACTAATGCGGCTCTTATTGATTATCCAAGACGTAGTAATATTACTATTCTTATGTATTACTTATGGGATAATTTTTCTAAGGCGCCAGTAATAGCTGAATTACAATTTTGTGCACTGATTTACATCATAAAACAACGTTTAGAATGGTTAAACAAACTTTTAAGAACTGCTGTAAATGATAACTTAACATATAAAAGAAATATTATTGTAATCTCACATTCTCAGTAAGTACTAACTTATTTAGTTATTTGATTTTATACAAACTGCTTTCATTAATTTTCAGATGGATTTCTAAAAATAATATGAATATCTTAATGGTAAGAAGGGTTGGAGTTGTACATTCACAACTGTGGAGTATCAGTCAAAAAATAAATGAAGCCTACTCCTGCCAAACACTACTGCTAATTTTGCAAACATTTGTGTTTTTACTGAATATAATATTTTTTATTATGATCAACATAATGAATAATAACGATATTGTATCACCACAACTCTACTTGTTTTTCGTACATGTTATTTTATATTTCTTATTACCGATTGTGGTTATTACTGTATTATGTACCAATACGGCAAACGAGGTAAGATTTGTTTAATTTTGTATTAAAAGAATTTTTTCGTAAAATTTGTTTCGTTGAATGTAGTTTAATTGAAAAGAATTATGTTTTTATTTAGCGTTATCGAAGAGTATAATTTTCAGTACAACATCCAAGATTTTCTATACAGTCATATGAATGCATCTGGGTAGACTGAAGAAAATAAACTATTGGTTAATTGTGAAAAGCCAAAACCCATCAAGTCTACCCCTACCCTTTGCATTTTTCTCGCCAAGTTGAATCATTCACTTAATTTTTGTTGGTGAATTTATATCCCAGTCAATTAACTTCAAAAAGGAGAAATAAAAACAAAAAATGATATAGTTCTGGAAATTGGCTTAAAATGTTTAGTAAGCTTCCCAATTCACATACTAAAAGTTCCCTAAGGTGGGTGGTAAGCTCGCTTCGCCATCTTAAATTGTATGTGCATGTTTCTGATTTTTTTCAAATATCTCCGAAAGTATCAACTTTTTAGGTATTACACCTATTTTCAAAGTTAAAGATCTGAAAATTTCCTATATAATGACCTTTATTATTGTTGTCTAACTCCACCCATTTCGGAGAAAAGAGCACTGAAAATCGACGACTTAGAAAATATGTGTGCTGCACGGGATAATCAAGTGTTGTCACTTACGAATTTCAACGAAGCTGATATTTAACATGTATTCTCCCAGAAATCTTAGTTGTAAACACCTTACCTGATCAGTGGAGATAAATGATACAAAATAAAGAGGTGTTACCAGTATGCATAGTTTCTATTTTATCACTTTACTAATTGAATGCGTATATACTACTCATAGAAAACTGACAATCTTCATCATAGTCTTCCATGAATGTACTGCATTGTTAACAGTGGAAGACTGTTAAGAGTCCATACTTACTTTCTTTATGATGCAATGAATGCATAACTTAACGAACCTCTGCATCTCAGTGTTGAACGAAATAAATAATGATCAATTTTTTTTAAATAACAATTTTCAAAGAAACTTAAATTTGAAATGAATTTTAAATTTATTTTTAGTTAAATGAACAAAAGAATTACAAAGATTGTGTTTTGATATTTCCGCCTAGCAATTCGCTCGTCCCGTATCTAAACTTTCCGTAAAATTCTCAATGTCTCTCACCGCACTTTAAATATTCAGTTTATGCAAACCTAACAGCAGCAATTCTTCCTTCCGTTTCTTTTAAATGGTTTGTGGTTATCTGGTCACTCGCCACCACGTGAAATGGAGGTACGTCCAAATAATCTCCAAATTTTTCTATGCCACGTTCCAAAATTATTCTTCGAAATTATCGTAGCACCTGATCCTTTTAAATGAAATTTGTTCTTGATTTGCCGAAATGAAATTTATGCACTTAGTGAATGGTTCCGGATTCTTGGAACCACCACTTAACAGCTTGATTGGACTCAAGTTCGTGTTCCAATATGTTGGACCTTTGTCCAAAATTGAACTACCTCGGAACGTATCCAGAGATCAACCTTCTCGGACCTCGTCCAAGGATTAACTAAATATTTTCGAATTGTTTTTTCAGCCGTTTTCAAGCAATTCAAATGTTTTTTTCAGATTCACATATTTTTATTTACAACGCGTTACTCTTGTTAAGATTCTTTTTTTTTTGTTTGAATACCAGGGCGCATCGCAAATATACCTCACTACATGATTACTAGCCACATGGTTTTCCTAACCTTCAATTGTTCTATTTAACCTCAAAACTGTACATCGTTAAATTTGACGTTGTCATAACTTATTAAATTAAATTTTTTTGACATTTAAATCACGACATAATTATTTGACTTGACAACTAATGACATCTGCATTTGGTTTGGTTAAGTTGCATTAAAGTTGTATTAAAGAACACCGCAGTACATATTTCATCAACAGCTTCACTGATAGTCTTATTCCGGACGGCCTCTTTTCCTTGATGCTGTAATTCTACCAGCAAAGAAAGACAGATAGCAATCCTGGTGGTAAATTGCACGTGCAACTACTAGATCAGAAACATTTGATAATCGTAGTTTTACTTCATTTCCCCATTTATCATTTTGTTTGTCAGCTGTTTCTTCTACATTTTGATTCATGTCCAACATGCGTACAGTATAAACATAACGCCTCTTCTCACCTGGTTTCTTTTTTTCACTTTCATAAAAATATTCATCAATATTAACACAGCAGTAGAAACACTGTGTTCGTAAGTCAAAATGAGGCTCTGACGATTGTAGAGTAGTAGCTGAGGTCTCCCTAGTAGGATGGTAATTTGAATGCGTCTTAAGGTACGGTTTGCTAACAACTGCACAAGCAGCACCGCATAACCTTGGCTAACTGCTCTTATGCAATATCTGTTACGTGTGTTGCTAGACGATACAATTGAAGCGCTGCACTTCCCAATAGGTTTTGCACTTGCAGTTGACGCCGGCCGTAACTGCTCTGCAGCTGCAGTTTTTAGCAAGACCGGGGTACAATTGCAGCGCAGTACTTCCCATTAGGTATTGCAATCGCAGTTAACGCGGCCGTAACTGCTCTGCTGCTGCAGTTTCTAGCAAAACGTACCTTTAGCTGCTGCAATAGAAGACGGCCTGGTGTAGTTTTTTCGGCAGTACGTATGAACTGTTACGGAGGAAAGTCCTGTCAAATGTTGATGTTTCCCTTCTCTTCTTTCTTCACTAGCTTTTATTAAATTTAATAAACCTTTCTCACTAACTTTGCTATATTTATCACCGTTTTCCACATTTTTTTCACAAAGAAAACACAAATAAAAAAAGATAACAATTCAAATTAACAATAACTGGCTTTTTACCTAAGGGGCTGTCCATTAATTACGTAAGGACGACTTTTGTAATTTTTGACCCCCTCCCTCCCTCACATAAGGGCACGTAAGATTTTGACCTCCCCCCCCCCCCCCCGGTACATCTTACGTAAGGATTATCAAACAAATATAATGTTGAGCTCCCTTTCCCCGCTTAGTATATATTTATAAAATATGAATAACAATAATAATATTTTTATTATACAAAAAATACAAAAATACAAAAATTAAAATTAAATTTTATGTTTATATAAATAAAAGTTAATAAAATTAATTAATTGCATAAAAAAGTTAATACAAAAAATTGATAATCCCTTAATATTCAGGTAAAAAAAATTAATTTAATTAAAAAAAAAGTATTTTACGAAACTTACGTAAGGAATACGTCGGACCCTCCCCTCCCCCACGTAAGGGTCCGTAAGATTTTCAATACCTCCCACCCTCCCCCAAAACCCTTACGTAATTAATGGACGGCCCCTAAGTACAACAGATCGAAAACAACAATTGACATTTAATCAGTAGTTTCTAAATTGTAAATAAAAGTTTTGCCAACTTTTTTTGCTAAGAACAAAAGTAGAGCCTAATTGGACGTAGTTATGCAGAAACCTCTACCAATCCAATAAAACACTTATTGATAAAATAAATAAATAAGATTTAATTTTGAAAATTGTATTAGACAGAACACTGCGAAAGAGTTGTGAAAATGGTGTTATTTCCATAAGTCTACTATTTCTAAGTTACTTTTTAGCCAAAAATACTATTCCCGATTTTGTACAAAAATACTCAAATTATGTGGGTCGGTAGTTTTATGCATAATAATTTATATCTACAAAAAATCTTATCAGCTTCTTGAATCTTTTCTAGCTTTTTGCAGGTCAAAGAATAGTTCAAAATCAGTCCATTTTCGCAATTAACTAATTTTTCGAAAATTATGGGTTGGTAGGTGGCTGCATAACTCCGTCCAATTATCCCACTAGCACAAGTAATGGACGTTCAGTGCTATTTTCTCTGAAATGAGTGAAGTTGGAAAACAATAATAAAGGTCATTTTATAGGAAATTTTTAGATCTTTAACTTTGAAAAGAGGTGTAATACCCAAAAAGTTGATATTTTCGGTGATATTTGAAAAAAAGCAGAAGCATACATATAAAATTCAAGATGGCGGAGCGAGCTCACCACCCACCTTAGGAGACTTTTAGTATGTTGAATTGGGAAGCTTACTACACATTTTAAGCCAATTTCCAGAACTATATCATTTTTTGTTTTTAATTAGTCTAATTTGACTGGGCTCTTAAACTATTTATAATTTTACAGGCAGAAGAAACCACAAAATTATTTCTACAGCTAAATCAGCCAAACCAAAATAACGATCACGATTTAGAAGTAATTTCTCAGAATTAGATTTTTTTGCAATTCTAACAAATATTATTTTAGATTTTATGTAGTTCTCTGCAAATGTTACACAATAAAATAGAATTTTCTGCTTTAGGATTATTTATACTGGATAAGAGATTTCTTCATTTGGTAAGTTGTAATAAATCAGGAAATGTTTTTCAAAAGTTGATTATATCTTTTTAGTTTTTGAGTACAATTATAGCTTACGCCATACTCATGTTGCAAATTGATATTGCAGTTTTAGAATTACCTTAATTAAGGAAATATCATTTCAGATTTTATGTAGTATATTGTATTCCAACTATTTCACACCAACGTTAAATTTTTCAGTTGAATTTTAACTTTTTCTTAGCAATTTAGTTGTCATCTAGCATTTATGCCTAATTGTAGTTTCTATTATAAATAATAATTTTAATAAATATTGTCAAAATAGTTATTTTTGTATTTAGTGCGTAAAGTATTAGCTTTTGGCACACTTTTCACTTTTCACACTATTTCACACACACACTTTTCGCCAGAGATGCTAACAAAATTTTTTGTCCGAGCGAAAAAATTTATTTTAAATTACTAAAATTATGATTGGTCACAAGTGTTTGAGTGAAATAATCACCTATAAATTTCTTGTTAATAGATTCTAGAATGCAATTTAATATTGTCATTAATCAAAAAACAAACATTTGACTTCGTAATTATTTATATAATATTTACTAGTTTTGCTAAAATTGTTGAACAGTTCAAATAAAGATGAAGTTTTAAATTGTACTTTTTTTTAAACAACTAAACTTAATTTGAGCAGTCGTTTCGAATTTTAGAGGGTAATTAGAAAAAGTTTACAAAGAAGCAGCAGTGAAGACTTTGTTTGATATATCCAAACTATTGGATTTCGTCAGGGAGTTATAATATTATGTTTGAAAGTAAAATCTAATTAATATTTGATAATCATAGAAACTATAAAGCTTGAAAATAGTAGGTAAGTACATAAATGTATTGTCAATGAGCGCTACCGATGGTAAATTACTAACGACGAACCATAAACTGTAATTCATAATAAAAATATACATTTTTCTCATCTCATCACGAAGAAAAAATATTAAAATTAAGTCGCTTTCAGTTCTACAGTACAGAGTAAGTTTAGTATTCCCCGAAAAATTTTTAAACTTCCAGATAAAATTTAGCAGCCAATTACGAGATTTTTAGAAATCAAAAAGCTACAATCAAATCTTCAACTCTTATGCTCCAATGCACATGCTCAAGATCGAAACCATCAAACTAGGATGGCTAACGGAAACAGTTCGCTCCAAGATCAAGCTCAGGGAAAAAGCATTCAATAAGTTTGTCAAAACTAAGAAAGCAAGCCACTACTACAAAGAACTTCGTAACCTAGTGTCCCAGGCCATCAAAAATGAAAAAAAGCCTTCTACAAATACCCCCAAGAAATTGTGGAAGTTCTTCGAGCGAGGTAATATCCATCGCAAACCCAGGAACCAAGCAAATTTGGACTATCTTGATATCAATGCACAGAACAAGTACTTTGTTAATGTGGCTCCTGAAACTAAGGTTAATCAATCGACCATTGACTTCTTTACTGCAAATAAAAACCCGCTTACAACCAATGAACTAGTCTTCAAAAGCGTTACTATGAACGAAGTCGTCAAAGTTATCTGCAAAATGAAGTCAACAGCTACCGGTGTAGACAACATAAATTCTAAAATGCTAAAGATGGTTATGCCTTACTGCCTCAAGGGTGTAACCGATCTTATCAACTCCTATCTGAAAAACTCTGCTGTACCGAACATGTGGAAAAAATCTTCAATATTTCCCATACCGAAAATACCCAATGCCGGACAGTTTGAGGAACTACGATCTATCAACATTCTGCTGTACGTTTTCGAGATATTAGAAAACATCATGCTTCAACAACTTCTTGAACATGTAATAAGCAATCAAGTGATCCTGGAACACCAATCAGGATTCCGGAAAAAGCATAGCACTACAACGGCTATGTCAAAAATAACGAATGATATTTGCACTAATATCGATGGCTCGAAGGTAACCGCTTTCGCTTTACTTGACTTTAGGAAAGCATTCGACGATATTAACCACAAGCTGCTAATCGCCAAACTTTCCTATTACGGTTGTAGCGCCCCAGCTCTGAAACTTCTTGTCAACTACTTGTCCGAAGGAACCCAACGTGTGAAATGGCATAACCACCACTCCGAAGAACTTATGTGCAACAAAGGTGTACCACAAGGAAGCTTGCTGGGTCCGCTACTGTATTCAATATATACAACCGATCTTCCATCTGCCCTTACAGAGGATTGTAGTTTCCACATGTATGCTGACGATACACAGATATATGTTGCTGACCATCCTATGAACATCAACGAAGCCATTGAAACCCTTAACCGCAACCTGGAGGCAGTTCATAAATGGGCAATACGGAACGGGTTAGTTCTGAACCCCACCAAAACCCAAAGCATTTGCTTTGGTAGTCCTAGCAGACTCAAAGTTGCAATGGGCAATAAAAGCATTGAAGTTAAGCTCAATGGTGAAGTGAAAGTGAAGAATCTGGGCAGTCATCTCTCATTTGATGATCATATAATCAAAATTTTGAGAATATACTTTTTCAAACTCAAATCTCTTTACAGATAATAAAAACCTACTTCCTTCCGATGTTAAGTGGAAGCTCGCAGTTATTCTAGTACTGTGTCACATAGATTACTGCATCACTGTTTACCATGGTTTTCTCACAGAACAACTGAAGAACAGGTTACAAGTGATCCAAAATGTTTGTTTTCCATTTGCTCATGACATCGACCATATAGAGCACATCACACCGCACTACAAGACACGGGGAGTGTTAACGATGGAAGCGCGGTTTGAATTGCAGTTTGCCATGCAGCTGTTCTCCGTTTATAAGTCCACAATTCCAGGTTACCTTAATACTCTTGTAACAAATTTTTGCAATTTGTTTAATTACTGAGTGCGCCCCTGCCTATAGTCTGACTGGGGAGGAATCGGAGTTTGCGTTTGGTAAACGTGAGACGCGATTTCCGGAACTTTGGTGTGAACTTTAGTAACCGTGAGAGTGTTTTTGATGTTGAGTCTCTTTTTCTTTGATGAGTGTCTTTTACTTTTTGTTTTGAAACTTCGTGGGGAGATACCTAATTTTGACGATGTTTGATCTGTGTTTGAGCTGACAGGATATCTGGTTTTGCTTCCGAATTGCCGTATAATTATTTTAAATAATTTACAAAGGTATTGTTAGTTTATAGAAACCGCTATCGAGCATAGCTTGCGATAGCAATATCATAGCTCGAAAATTTTCTCGTTCTTAGTTATGTTTCTCCTAAGGATAATGATTGAGACGAGTAGCTGCGACTTTTTGGTGTTCGGTTGCAACTGCCGCTTGGCAGCATACTTCTTGCAGAGATTATTTTTCGTTTTATTGATAAGTCTACTATTTCTAAGTTACTTTTTAGCCAAAAATACTATTCCCGATTTTGTACAAAAATACTCAAATTATGTGGGTCGGTAGTTTTATGCATAATAATTTATATCTACAAAAAATCTTATCAGCTTCTTGAATCTTTTCTAGCTTTTTGCAGGTCAAAGAATAGTTCAAAATCAGTCCATTTTCGCAATTAACTAATTTTTCGAAAATTATGGGTTGGTAGGTGGCTGCATAACTCCGTCCAATTATCCCACTAGCACAAGTAATGGACGTTCAGTGCTATTTTCTCTGAAATGAGTGAAGTTGGAAAACAATAATAAAGGTCATTTTATAGGAAATTTTTAGATCTTTAACTTTGAAAAGAGGTGTAATACCCAAAAAGTTGATATTTTCGGTGATATTTGAAAAAAAGCAGAAGCATACATATAAAATTCAAGATGGCGGAGCGAGCTCACCACCCACCTTAGGAGACTTTTAGTATGTTGAATTGGGAAGCTTACTACACATTTTAAGCCAATTTCCAGAACTATATCATTTTTTGTTTTTAATTAGTCTAATTTGACTGGGCTCTTAAACTATTTATAATTTTACAGGCAGAAGAAACCACAAAATTATTTCTACAGCTAAATCAGCCAAACCAAAATAACGATCACGATTTAGAAGTAATTTCTCAGAATTAGATTTTTTTGCAATTCTAACAAATATTATTTTAGATTTTATGTAGTTCTCTGCAAATGTTACACAATAAAATAGAATTTTCTGCTTTAGGATTATTTATACTGGATAAGAGATTTCTTCATTTGGTAAGTTGTAATAAATCAGGAAATGTTTTTCAAAAGTTGATTATATCTTTTTAGTTTTTGAGTACAATTATAGCTTACGCCATACTCATGTTGCAAATTGATATTGCAGTTTTAGAATTACCTTAATTAAGGAAATATCATTTCAGATTTTATGTAGTATATTGTATTCCAACTATTTCACACCAACGTTAAATTTTTCAGTTGAATTTTAACTTTTTCTTAGCAATTTAGTTGTCATCTAGCATTTATGCCTAATTGTAGTTTCTATTATAAATAATAATTTTAATAAATATTGTCAAAATAGTTATTTTTGTATTTAGTGCGTAAAGTATTAGCTTTTGGCACACTTTTCACTTTTCACACTATTTCACACACACACTTTTCGCCAGAGATGCTAACAAAATTTTTTGTCCGAGCGAAAAAATTTATTTTAAATTACTAAAATTATGATTGGTCACAAGTGTTTGAGTGAAATAATCACCTATAAATTTCTTGTTAATAGATTCTAGAATGCAATTTAATATTGTCATTAATCAAAAAACAAACATTTTGATGAAGATGAAGTTTTAAATTGTACTTTTTTTTAAACAACTAAACTTAATTTGAGCAGTCGTTTCGAATTTTAGAGGGTAATTAGAAAAAGTTTACAAAGAAGCAGCAGTGAAGACTTTGTTTGATATATCCAAACTATTGGATTTCGTCAGGGAGTTATAATATTATGTTTGAAAGTAAAATCTAATTAATATTTGATAATCATAGAAACTATAAAGCTTGAAAATAGTAGGTAAGTACATAAATGTATTGTCAATGAGCGCTACCGATGGTAAATTACTAACGACGAACCATAAACTGTAATTCATAATAAAAATATACATTTTTCTCATCTCATCACGAAGAAAAAATATTAAAATTAAGTCGCTTTCAGTTCTACAGTACAGAGTAAGTTTAGTATTCCCCGAAAAATTTTTAAACTTCCAGATAAAATTTAGCAGCCAATTACGAGATTTTTAGAAATCAAAAAGCTACAATCAAATCTTCAACTCTTATGCTCCAATGCACATGCTCAAGATCGAAACCATCAAACTAGGATGGCTAACGGAAACAGTTCGCTCCAAGATCAAGCTCAGGGAAAAAGCATTCAATAAGTTTGTCAAAACTAAGAAAGCAAGCCACTACTACAAAGAACTTCGTAACCTAGTGTCCCAGGCCATCAAAAATGAAAAAAAGCCTTCTACAAATACCCCCAAGAAATTGTGGAAGTTCTTCGAGCGAGGTAATATCCATCGCAAACCCAGGAACCAAGCAAATTTGGACTATCTTGATATCAATGCACAGAACAAGTACTTTGTTAATGTGGCTCCTGAAACTAAGGTTAATCAATCGACCATTGACTTCTTTACTGCAAATAAAAACCCGCTTACAACCAATGAACTAGTCTTCAAAAGCGTTACTATGAACGAAGTCGTCAAAGTTATCTGCAAAATGAAGTCAACAGCTACCGGTGTAGACAACATAAATTCTAAAATGCTAAAGATGGTTATGCCTTACTGCCTCAAGGGTGTAACCGATCTTATCAACTCCTATCTGAAAAACTCTGCTGTACCGAACATGTGGAAAAAATCTTCAATATTTCCCATACCGAAAATACCCAATGCCGGACAGTTTGAGGAACTACGATCTATCAACATTCTGCTGTACGTTTTCGAGATATTAGAAAACATCATGCTTCAACAACTTCTTGAACATGTAATAAGCAATCAAGTGATCCTGGAACACCAATCAGGATTCCGGAAAAAGCATAGCACTACAACGGCTATGTCAAAAATAACGAATGATATTTGCACTAATATCGATGGCTCGAAGGTAACCGCTTTCGCTTTACTTGACTTTAGGAAAGCATTCGACGATATTAACCACAAGCTGCTAATCGCCAAACTTTCCTATTACGGTTGTAGCGCCCCAGCTCTGAAACTTCTTGTCAACTACTTGTCCGAAGGAACCCAACGTGTGAAATGGCATAACCACCACTCCGAAGAACTTATGTGCAACAAAGGTGTACCACAAGGAAGCTTGCTGGGTCCGCTACTGTATTCAATATATACAACCGATCTTCCATCTGCCCTTACAGAGGATTGTAGTTTCCACATGTATGCTGACGATACACAGATATATGTTGCTGACCATCCTATGAACATCAACGAAGCCATTGAAACCCTTAACCGCAACCTGGAGGCAGTTCATAAATGGGCAATACGGAACGGGTTAGTTCTGAACCCCACCAAAACCCAAAGCATTTGCTTTGGTAGTCCTAGCAGACTCAAAGTTGCAATGGGCAATAAAAGCATTGAAGTTAAGCTCAATGGTGAAGTGAAAGTGAAGAATCTGGGCAGTCATCTCTCATTTGATGATCATATAATCAAAATTTTGAGAATATACTTTTTCAAACTCAAATCTCTTTACAGATAATAAAAACCTACTTCCTTCCGATGTTAAGTGGAAGCTCGCAGTTATTCTAGTACTGTGTCACATAGATTACTGCATCACTGTTTACCATGGTTTTCTCACAGAACAACTGAAGAACAGGTTACAAGTGATCCAAAATGTTTGTTTTCCATTTGCTCATGACATCGACCATATAGAGCACATCACACCGCACTACAAGACACGGGGAGTGTTAACGATGGAAGCGCGGTTTGAATTGCAGTTTGCCATGCAGCTGTTCTCCGTTTATAAGTCCACAATTCCAGGTTACCTTAATACTCTTGTAACAAATTTTTGCAATTTGTTTAATTACTGAGTGCGCCCCTGCCTATAGTCTGACTGGGGAGGAATCGGAGTTTGCGTTTGGTAAACGTGAGACGCGATTTCCGGAACTTTGGTGTGAACTTTAGTAACCGTGAGAGTGTTTTTGATGTTGAGTCTCTTTTTCTTTGATGAGTGTCTTTTACTTTTTGTTTTGAAACTTCGTGGGGAGATACCTAATTTTGACGATGTTTGATCTGTGTTTGAGCTGACAGGATATCTGGTTTTGCTTCCGAATTGCCGTATAATTATTTTAAATAATTTACAAAGGTATTGTTAGTTTATAGAAACCGCTATCGAGCATAGCTTGCGATAGCAATATCATAGCTCGAAAATTTTCTCGTTCTTAGTTATGTTTCTCCTAAGGATAATGATTGAGACGAGTAGCTGCGACTTTTTGGTGTTCGGTTGCAACTGCCGCTTGGCAGCATACTTCTTGCAGAGATTATTTTTCGTTTTATTGATAAGTCTACTATTTCTAAGTTACTTTTTAGCCAAAAATACTATTCCCGATTTTGTACAAAAATACTCAAATTATGTGGGTCGGTAGTTTTATGCATAATAATTTATATCTACAAAAAATCTTATCAGCTTCTTGAATCTTTTCTAGCTTTTTGCAGGTCAAAGAATAGTTCAAAATCAGTCCATTTTCGCAATTAACTAATTTTTCGAAAATTATGGGTTGGTAGGTGGCTGCATAACTCCGTCCAATTATCCCACTAGCACAAGTAATGGACGTTCAGTGCTATTTTCTCTGAAATGAGTGAAGTTGGAAAACAATAATAAAGGTCATTTTATAGGAAATTTTTAGATCTTTAACTTTGAAAAGAGGTGTAATACCCAAAAAGTTGATATTTTCGGTGATATTTGAAAAAAAGCAGAAGCATACATATAAAATTCAAGATGGCGGAGCGAGCTCACCACCCACCTTAGGAGACTTTTAGTATGTTGAATTGGGAAGCTTACTACACATTTTAAGCCAATTTCCAGAACTATATCATTTTTTGTTTTTAATTAGTCTAATTTGACTGGGCTCTTAAACTATTTATAATTTTACAGGCAGAAGAAACCACAAAATTATTTCTACAGCTAAATCAGCCAAACCAAAATAACGATCACGATTTAGAAGTAATTTCTCAGAATTAGATTTTTTTGCAATTCTAACAAATATTATTTTAGATTTTATGTAGTTCTCTGCAAATGTTACACAATAAAATAGAATTTTCTGCTTTAGGATTATTTATACTGGATAAGAGATTTCTTCATTTGGTAAGTTGTAATAAATCAGGAAATGTTTTTCAAAAGTTGATTATATCTTTTTAGTTTTTGAGTACAATTATAGCTTACGCCATACTCATGTTGCAAATTGATATTGCAGTTTTAGAATTACCTTAATTAAGGAAATATCATTTCAGATTTTATGTAGTATATTGTATTCCAACTATTTCACACCAACGTTAAATTTTTCAGTTGAATTTTAACTTTTTCTTAGCAATTTAGTTGTCATCTAGCATTTATGCCTAATTGTAGTTTCTATTATAAATAATAATTTTAATAAATATTGTCAAAATAGTTATTTTTGTATTTAGTGCGTAAAGTATTAGCTTTTGGCACACTTTTCACTTTTCACACTATTTCACACACACACTTTTCGCCAGAGATGCTAACAAAATTTTTTGTCCGAGCGAAAAAATTTATTTTAAATTACTAAAATTATGATTGGTCACAAGTGTTTGAGTGAAATAATCACCTATAAATTTCTTGTTAATAGATTCTAGAATGCAATTTAATATTGTCATTAATCAAAAAACAAACATTTTGATGAAGATGAAGTTTTAAATTGTACTTTTTTTTAAACAACTAAACTTAATTTGAGCAGTCGTTTCGAATTTTAGAGGGTAATTAGAAAAAGTTTACAAAGAAGCAGCAGTGAAGACTTTGTTTGATATATCCAAACTATTGGATTTCGTCAGGGAGTTATAATATTATGTTTGAAAGTAAAATCTAATTAATATTTGATAATCATAGAAACTATAAAGCTTGAAAATAGTAGGTAAGTACATAAATGTATTGTCAATGAGCGCTACCGATGGTAAATTACTAACGACGAACCATAAACTGTAATTCATAATAAAAATATACATTTTTCTCATCTCATCACGAAGAAAAAATATTAAAATTAAGTCGCTTTCAGTTCTACAGTACAGAGTAAGTTTAGTATTCCCCGAAAAATTTTTAAACTTCCAGATAAAATTGAGCAGCCAATTACGAGATTTTTAGAAATCAAAAAGCTACAATCAAATCTTCAACTCTCATGCTCCAATGCACATGCTCAAGATCGAAACCATCAAACTAGGATGGCTAACGGAAACAGTTCGCTCCAAGATCAAGCTCAGGGAAAAAGCATTCAATAAGTTTGTCAAAACTAAGAAAGCAAGCCACTACTACAAAGAACTTCGTAACCTAGTGTCCCAGGCCATCAAAAATGAAAAAAAGCCTTCTACAAATACCCCCAAGAAATTGTGGAAGTTCTTCGAGCGAGGTAATATCCATCGCAAACCCAGGAACCAAGCAAATTTGGACTATCTTGATATCAATGCACAGAACAAGTACTTTGTTAATGTGGCTCCTGAAACTAAGGTTAATCAATCGACCATTGACTTCTTTACTGCAAATAAAAACCCGCTTACAACCAATGAACTAGTCTTCAAAAGCGTTACCATGATCGAAGTCGTCAAAGTTATCGGCAAAATGAAGTCAACAGCTACCGGTGTAGACAACATAAATTCTAAAATGCTAAAGATGGTTATGCCTTACTGCCTCAAGGGTGTAACCGATCTTATCAACTCCTATCTGAAAAACTCTGCTGTACCGAACATGTGGAAAAAATCTTCAATATTTCCCATACCGAAAATACCCAATGCCGGACAGTTTGAGGAACTACGACCTATCAACATTCTGCTGTCCCTTTCCAACATATTAGAAAACATCATGCATCAACAACTTCTTAAACATGTAATAAGCAATAAAGTGATCCTGTAACACCAATCAGGATTCCGGAAAAAGCATAGCACTGCAATGGCTCGAAGGTAACCGCTTTCGCTTTACTTGACTTTAGGAAAGCATTCGACGATATTAACCACAAGCTGCTAATCGCCAAACTTTCCTATTACGGTTGTAGCGCCCCAGCTCTGAAACTTCTTGTCAACTACTTGTCCGAAGGAACCCAACGTGTGAAATGGCATAACCACCACTCCGAAGAACTTATGTGCAACAAAGGTGTACCACAAGGAAGCTTGCTGGGTCCGCTACTGTATTCAATATATACAACCGATCTTCCATCTGCCCTTACAGAGGATTGTAGTTTCCACATGTATGCTGACGATACACAGATATATGTTGCTGACCATCCTATGAACATCAACGAAGCCATTGAAACCCTTAACCGCAACCTGGAGGCAGTTCATAAATGGGCAATACGGAACGGGTTAGTTCTGAACCCCACCAAAACCCAAAGCATTTGCTTTGGTAGTCCTAGCAGACTCAAAGTTGCAATGGGCAATAAAAGCATTGAAGTTAAGCTCAATGGTGAAGTGAAAGTGAAGAATCTGGGCAGTCATCTCTTATTTGATGATCATATAATCAAAATTTTGAGAATATACTTTTTCAAACTCAAATCTCTTTACAGATAATAAAAACCTACTTCCTTCCGATGTTAAGTGGAAGCTCGCAGTTATTCTAGTACTGTGTCACATAGATTACTGCATCACTGTTTACCATGGTTTTCTCACAGAACAACTGAAGAACAGGTTACAAGTGATCCAAAATGTTTGTTTTCCATTTGCTCATGACATCGACCATATAGAGCACATCACACCGCACTACAAGACACGGGGAGTGTTAACGATGGAAGCGCGGTTTGAATTGCAGTTTGCCATGCAGCTGTTCTCCGTTTATAAGTCCACAATTCCAGGTTACCTTAATACTCTTGTAACAAATTTTTGCAATTTGTTTAATTACTGAGTGCGCCCCTGCCTATAGTCTGACTGGGGAGGAATCGGAGTTTGCGTTTGGTAAACGTGAGACGCGATTTCCGGAACTTTGGTGTGAACTTTAGTAACCGTGAGAGTGTTTTTGATGTTGAGTCTCTTTTTCTTTGATGAGTGTCTTTTACTTTTTGTTTTGAAACTTCGTGGGGAGATACCTAATTTTGACGATGTTTGATCTGTGTTTGAGCTGACAGGATATCTGGTTTTGCTTCCGAATTGCCGTATAATTATTTTAAATAATTTACAAAGGTATTGTTAGTTTATAGAAACCGCTATCGAGCATAGCTTGCGATAGCAATATCATAGCTCGAAAATTTTCTCGTTCTTAGTTATGTTTCTCCTAAGGATAATGATTGAGACGAGTAGCTGCGACTTTTTGGTGTTCGGTTGCAACTGCCGCTTGGCAGCATACTTCTTGCAGAGATTATTTTTCGTTTTATTGATATCTTTTTTTCGGAACTTACGTCCCTTGCTTTCCGCAATAATTACAGCTAGATTAACATCTTGGGCATCTACAGTAAAAAAAAGCTGGCTGATCGTTTCCCAGCGTGTAGAAGAAAATTCTGGAGGCCCCATGAGGGGAAGAGGAATTGTTTGTTTTCCGACCTGGCTTGTGGTTGGAGCTGTCAGTTATCAGCTATCACCTTGGGTGGATTTTTTGTGCTGAACTGACGGGCACATTTCCTATGCGGGGTCGGCGATCGGGAATTGATAAAGTTATGGGCATGGCCACATCCGATTTTTGGGCATTTTAATGCCCTTGTCCCACGGTCAAAAATTTCATAATTGTTTTTAACAAAATTTTGATCAACATATTGATCTTGAGGTTGTAAAGTTTTATCAAAACTATTGCTAAAATTCCATAAAATATTTCAATAATGACCAAATAGTACAATATGGCATTATCTAAACTGAGTTAAATGTAATTTGATTTTTTATTTAATTCTTTCTAATAGCTCTTTCGTGTTCAATAATGTCACCGTATAGGTTATTAATGGGAGTTTTTATTTTATATTAAGTTTTTATTAAACGTTGACGTTTTTAACATTATTTATTGTTCAAATATTTTAGTGAATTATCGAAAATTGCGGTGCTTATGGAAATTCAATAAGTAACAATTCAGTGTGTGCTTTGGCAATGTCATTATACAGTTCTGAAATGAACTACATAATTTCGGCTTTAAAACCATTACTTTTGTTAACAAAATATATTGGGTTTAATTCTATAACATTACCAACAAAACAGTTATCCATAAAATGTGTATTATGGGGTATTTTTATAATAATTCTGTACTCGATTGTTACTCTTCGTATAATTGTACAACTAAGAGCCGCTCTTCAAGTATCTTTAGTTGCATCAATTAATAATTATTTAACTATTCTTTTTCATTTTCTCAATTTATTCTGCGGCGTAACACTGAGTTGGATATCATATAAAAATGTAAAGAATTCTATAAATTAATTTATTTAGTGATAAATCAAAATGAAATAATTAGTTTTTAGAAATACTCGTCAGTTTATCAGAATTTATTAATGAAAGTTTTGAAATAAATTTAAAATTTCTAAATTTAAACAGGGAACATAAGAGAAATCGAGTAAAATTTATCACAATGGCTTTGCTTCTGTTGCTTTACGTACTAGGATTTATAATTAGTTCACTGCTGTTCTATTCGACAGATTTTACAAATACTTATGTTATACTTCTCTTCATTTGGGACTTTTTTTTCATGGCTGGAGTTTTTATAGCATTACAGATCTGGGCATTTATGCATTTATTAAAGCACCGATTTAAATGGTTGAATATGAAATTAATAACAATAGGGAAATTAAAGTATTCTATTGAGACTCAAAATTCTATTAGGTATAGTATTATATTATAATATAATGTAGCAGCTTTACCACTTTTTCCAAGTAGTAAATATCCTGTAAAATTTCTGTACACAAGACTCGGAATTTCAAAGATTTCCAAAAATTCCAACGATTTCCAAAAAATTCCAGGGATTTCAAATAATTCCAATGATTTTCAGGGATTTCCAAAGAATTCCAATGATTTCCAGGAATTTCCAAAGAATTCCAATGATTTCCAAAGATTTCCAAAAAATTCCAGGAATTTCCAAGGGAATTCCAAACAAGTGTTTTCAAGTACCCCGTGACTTTTTCCGTCGTTCACAAATTAATGAAACACAAATAGTAAAATTTTTCAGCTGATGCTTTAACTTTTCATATTACTTAACTCAAACTCATTTTAGTGGTTCAACCCATATATATATAATAAATGAATGATTTTATTAAATGTTCAATGAAACATAATTAAAAACAATTTTGTTTATTATTAATTAGTTCACGCTATAATTTAATTTATTTTCAGGTTCACCGAGAAAAATAATTTTCATCTGCATAGCATAAAAGTGTTAGGAAATCTTCATTATAAATTATGGATAATTAGTACCAAAATTAACAAAATATATTCGTTTCAGATGACCATTTTAATTATATGTTCATTTTTTCTTATCATGAATAATATATTTTACATTGCAATGAAGATCTTTAACTCTGATATTATATCAGCTAATGAACTTCTAATTTATTTTAATTCAAGTTTCATTCATTTTTTGGGAATTTTAATGCTTTCCCTTGGATCTTCTGACGTCTCTGCTGAGGTAACTTAATTGTAATTCAGTTTTAGTAATAATTTTTCTTCGACTGTAGGCTCAAGAATTTGGAAATATACTGCTTAATCTGAATTCCCCAAGTTTAAATACTGCCTGTGCATGTAGATGTAATTACGTTTCTTCGATTCATCTAATGCTTGAAATATTAATTAAATATCATTTCAGGTTTTATGTATGTTATTACAAATATTACACACAAAAGTTAAATTTTCAGCAAGTGGATTATTTCAAATCGATAATTCGTTATTGTATTCGGTATGTTGTGCATAAAATGTTTTGATTTTGAATTGCATTTTAACTTTCCCTTAGCTTTTTAGTGGTATTGTATCATATTCAATAATAGCTCTGGAATTTGATATTAGTGTGAGTGCAATAAATAATTAAAAATTAAGTAGTAGAAATTAAGCACACAATATCGATTTTAAAGTTACAACTTTTTATTTAAATTGTGGTTTTTAAAAAAAAAATTAGATTACAAACTTAATTTGCGCAGTCGTGTGGGATTTTGTAATAGTATTCAATATTCGATAAGCAAGAGAACAAACAAGCAACGTATTTTCTATACAGAAATGCAGCAGCCGATAGCAGTGCAATTTTAGCTTTGCGATCATTGTAAAATGTTACAATAGCAAATCCGATGCTGTTAAAAACTGCAATTGATTTCTAAATTATGGGATTTATATTTTCAGATGCCGATGTACCGGTAGTTAATGTTACAGTGTTGTGAATTTAGTTGTTGTTTGTATTTACTAGTGATTTTACACATTCACTGATTAACTAAATCATCTAAATATTTCATAATACTTTAGAGGCAAAGCAACGAGTGACATTTCGACATAGACTGAAGTCTTTGCATTGTACATTTTACATACAGTAAGGCGACCTCGAGCAGGAAAATGTCGGTATTCATTGCCCAAAAATTAATTTGCCTTGTAAAATAATATTATTAGATTTCAGAACATTCAGAATATCATACAGCCAGTGGCGGATTTATATGGATGCTTACGATGCTGGAGCATTGGGCCCCCGATCATTGAGGGGCCCCCAAGAGCTAAGACCTTACTTATTATTTTATAGAATTCATTTTTGTTTATTAATTATTATTATCTTTCTTTTTCAAAGAACATAAAAGCAAACGCAAATTATAAAATTTTGTTTAATTTAATTAAATTTTAAGAAGCTTAATATGCTGTGTAACATTGAATAGTAGACCCCCGATCATTGAGAGGACCATAGAGGCCCCCAAACCTTACTCGTTATTTTATAGAATTGAATATGTTTTCTCTTTCAATCAGTTGCTTTTGCTTTGTTTTTTTAAATTATCTATAAAATAATAATTGATTGATACGTGGTTTAGGTAGTGTAACTCGATATTAACCATATCAATATTTTAGAAAACCCAAAAAATACACTCACTCACGTTTTAGAAATAAAATACACTGTAAGTATCAAATATTTTCGTTTTCAAAACGTTTTCATTATACTATGGTATGGTCATCAGGCGATGAACTAGAAAGAAAATTAAATAAAATCCGTTTAATTGTTGTTTGGGGTGGTGAAAAAAAGTATTTTTGAAAAAATAAGGGAGTTTTTAGGAAAGTGATTTAATAAGAGTAAGTGAGCTCATAAACTCCCGATTTAGTCAAAATGTTGGACATTTTTCTTATCATATATTATTTTTTATACTTTTGAAATTATATATTTCTTTTTATGATATTTATGTTTGATAGTAAGTATGTATAAATTTTTTTCTTCCTGTTACATGTACCATTATTTTTATACTAGACAAACGTCTAGTATACCCCCAATAATATCCTACCCGGAACACCCCGGAAATTTAAAATACATTTCCAGTGCGTTGTATATGAAAATAACTGTAAAATGTTGTTACACCCTTTGATGGTAATGAAGTGCGTGCACAGATGCCCCTTTGTTGGCGGTAGATGGATAACCGCACAGCTAAGCTTTAATCTTTTCGATTTACAGGCCGAGAGCAGGGTTCGCTGTTACGAGTCGTGAGTTCTTTTGCGCTACTGTAAAACAACCACCTGAAAATAAAAATGCAGATGCCGCTGGACGCCAGCCAACGAAAATAAAACACAAAAGTAAAAGAAATGAAATTTTTATCTCGTTGACATAGAGAAAGAACAAGAAAAAGAAAACAACAAACGTAACAAATAAAAATAACAATACAAAAAAAGAACTGTCTAAGCAGTAAACAAACAAAATGGCCTGAAGGGATTTAAAAAAATAAAAAATATAACAAAGATAAAAGAAAACGCAAATGGTTAGAAAATCCCCTCACTCACAAACCCGTAGAGCAGTCTACCAACAAAAATGCTACAAATCAGGCAAAGAAACGAAGGTGCCACTTGAATATTTTCCAATAGACAAGTGGGAACTTTGTATAATAACTACTAAAGCGTTATTTTAGCAGGTTAATGTTACTTACCCCTCCACAATCGTAACCATCAAAATCTACACGCAGGATTCCGTCGCCAGATAAACCAGCAGCTACCAGGATTTCCTTTGAACAAGAAGGATGCTTTCGATCCTGCGGCTAACTATATGGAAAGATCTGCAAACAATAACAAACCGAAACACGCTTAATTATTTATAAACAAACTTCCACCTAGTCTCTAGTGACTGAAATGCAACAAAATTCACAGATACACTGCAACGGTTTTGCGAGTGGGAATCTCCCAACTTGACAATAAAATCCAAAAAAAATGTTAAAACCGCCCCAAAAGAACTGCTGGGCTGGTTAAACGATTATCGGCAGCTTCAAATTCGTTTTCCAATCTTGTTTCGTGGGTCCAGGTAATCAAATAATCCAAAATTTTCCAAAATGGGTCCAAATTGGTAATATTAAATTCAAACGTTAGTAACACTAACGATTGTTAACAAATATATGTGAGATCGAAAACTTTTCGATTCAGCACTTTCCAAAAATATACCACTAACTCGTTCGCGTAGGTTCACGATTTTTTTATATTTTTTTCTTCCTTTCTTTTTTTTTGACGTTTCTGTGTCATCGCCTTCTCCTCAAATTTTTGGTTGGAGATCAAAATGCAAAGGTAATGCTACAATGTTTTATAAAGTTGACACATATAAGAACACGCTGTATATGAACGATTAAAATAAACTAAATGTGAGAAATATCGAATAATCAAAAATTATTTTGATTTTGATATCAATTTTGGGAGCGTAAAATTTTTTTTGTTTTTTATTTATAGTCGCGTCAATGAAGTTTTTTTCCCGGAAGTCCTCAGAAACAGCTCCGATTTTGATGATTTTTTTTTTTAATTTTTGTTTTTTTATATTATTTAAAGTCAGAAACCTTTTGAAGCGGAGATATAACGATTAAGATTATTTAAACAATATGTATGATATTTATATAAAAAAATTAGTTTTGCCTGGTTTTTTTGCCAAAAAATTCTTCATATATTAATTTTAGTTTAAAGAATAGTTGTTAAAAAAGTCTGACTACATGCTAAATGCAAAATATCTCTTTTTTTCAAGAGAGTAAATGAATATGTGAGCAATGAAGTTCTGATGCTAACTACATAAATATCCGTTTTTGACTAAAATGTCAGTTAGAAGGTATTGTCAGATTGCCGACGATATTGGTTTTCGCTAGTAAAGTAAAAAAATAGTAGTAAATAATAATTATTTACATAAAAATGAGGAAAATGACAAATTGCTGACAATGATCAATGTTGAAATGCGAGGAACTTTGTGCCGAGTATTTTAGAGCTCTCAGTAAAGTGAGACATTTTCCTGACATGTTTTGTATTCAAGTTTTCCGAAAAACATAAAAAATCAACATTTTAAAACACTAATAATAATTAGGCAACATTTTTAAAATGAGCAATAATTAAGTTTGTCAATTTGTTGAATCCATAGTTACAAACAATACAATTACAATTACTAATTATTTTACTCCGTAAAAGTAAATAGTGTACATTAACATTATGCAGAAGGTATTTATATATGATTTATTAATAAAATAATTTAATCCTACTAATATTATAAGCGTAAATGTTTGTGAGAATGTATATATGTTTGTTGCTCTTTCACGCAAAAAGTTCTGAACGGATTTTAATGAAGCTCAGTAATATAAAAAAATATTTTAGGAGGAACAAAAACAAAGTAGCACTGTAGACTCTACAGAAAATGTATGTTGCATTTGTCAACAAAGAGAAAATCTAGGTACTCCAAGTACCTCAACTCAAGTCAAGGAAAAATTGACCAAAATTACTCGTGGACTGCCAAAATTGAAGATAATTACAACAAATTTGAAGTACAATGAGCTTCTTAGTTTTCTGAACATCGAGAAACAAGTATTCGTTCATTCTAGCTGTCGGAAACGATTCACTGAGCGTAAAAGTGTTTCAGCTGAAATTAATAAAGTTGAGTTATGTGAAAAATTATCTCTCAGCCCACCTAAATTGAAGTTAAGAAGATCTTCAAATTCCTTATTTGATTGGGATCGGAATTGTTTTATTTGCACTAAACCATTATTTGGACAAAAAAAAGTTAAACAGCATCAAAATATATCTATAGTTACTTCACATAAAACCAAAAATATATATTTATGTATACAAAATGATGATGAAAATTAAACTTTATTTTTGTAATTAGTAATAATTTTTTATCGTTGACCTTTTTAATTATATTAATAAGATACAAAAACGTTGAGATAGAGGTCTACTTAAGCAATTTAATTGTCCGACGTTTCGAGTCTTTGTCAAATTTAAAAAAGACTCGAAACGTTGGACAATTAAATTGCTTAAATAGACCTCTATCTCAACGATTCTATATCTTATTAATATTTATTTTTGTACCTATTTATAAATAAACCAAAAAGTTTACATATCTTATGTATTAATTGCAATTTTGATGTACTACATAATTATTGTTTTGATCTATTATTCCCTAATTGATGAACAATTTTTAATTAATTTTTTTTTAAACGTCTCATAAAGTAATAAATAATCTAAATAAAAACTGATTTTTTTTATATAAATGTTATAAATAGTGTTTAAACAATATAAATAATTATTTCCCCACTTTAAAAGGTTTCTGATTTTAAATAATATAAAAAAACAAATATTTAAAAAAAAATTCATTAAAATCGAAGCTGTTCTTGAGGACTTCCGAAGATTGTCCGTTTTATGTATTCATTGACGCGACCTCCTTTGCATTACAAGCAATCTGTATAAATACAATAAGCTTTAGTTTGGAAATAATGCTAATGACAAGTAGAGAGTTACTTCAGTAAGTAATCTCCGTATTACTTATAAATTAATTTATTGTGTTGTCCTTCGTCTATTTGGCAGGTCTTCAGGTGTAAATCTGCGTAGTCTTCGCTTTTCGTTGTTCACATTAAATAGTTCACTTGCAAGAGCGTTAGGATGATTGGAAAGTATTTCGCGATATTTTACGCTATCGTTGTTGATCTCCTCTTTGATTGAGGCCAGTGGTATGTCATGTTGTAAGACAGTGTTGGGTACATATTATCTCGGTGCATCAACTATTATACGGAACACTTTATTTTGAAATCTTTGGAGTATTTCAAGCTTCGAGTTTGATGCTGAGCCCCAGAATTGTATACCGTAGCTCCAGATCTGTTTAAGTATGGCCTTATAGAGTAGTATTTTATTTTCTGTTGATAATTGTGACCCCCTGCCCATTATCCAATACATTTGCCTGAGTTTCAATCCTAGCTGTTTTCTTTTTGTGAATATATTGTAATGTTTTTTTTATGTTTTTTACATTTTTCAAATTAAATTTAATTTTTTCTTCACTTAAAATCAAATGGACGTTATTGAAACTTTTTCAATTTTCTTTATCCGCCATTCGATAACCATGCGAACCGCGTATGGTTTATAGTCCACCAATTTTCACTTTCATACTCCAAAATACAAAATCCTACCTTGTTTAAATAATATAGTTTTTTCTCAAACAACCAATCACTATACAAATTAAACAACTCTTCTATTCTAAACTAATATTTATTTTCATAATTTACTGGTTTTCTTCATCAAAAATTCACAACCTCCTTTCACCATTTTCCAATCTCCCCCCTCTTCAAAATTGCTCGGTCTCCAATCCCTTTTCGCGGCAAATTTTAAATTCAGAATAAAACATGAGAACATTTTTTTTAAATTTAAAAATTTACAAATAATTCAACCCCTAAGCATTTAATAACATGACAATATGTTTGCGCCATGTGAGCCTTCTGTCAAGATGGATTCCCAGATATTTAGCATTTTCTGCCTGTGGTATTTGTCTATCATTCAATTTAGCAGGTGGGCAGGTATCTCTACTTAGCGTAAAGGTCACATGAACCAATTTTGCTTCATTGGCCCTTATGCGCCATTTCTTTAGATAAAGAAAATGAAATAGCTTATAGTCAGGAGAGGAAGATGTATAAACTCTTTCTAGAAAAAAAACGTAAAAGATTGTTTACCTAATATTGAGGTCGCTTTAAGAATGCACCCATCACTTATGGTCACAAACAGCAGTGGGGAAAGGTCATTTTCAAAATTAAAGTTGATCAAAAACGCGCTTCGAACCTCCATGTAAGTGATATTTTAAAACAAGTTAGTTATGAAGATATTACATATAGTAAGTAGTTTTATTAGTGTAAAGTGGTAAAGTGTTGGCGCAACCCAATCAGACACAAGTACTGCATTTGAATTACATATAGATAACTCATATTTGCTTATTGTTTATACATTCCTCTTTTTATCTTGCATTTACCCAAAAAGATTTACTTAAAATATTTCTCTTTCTAATAAAAAACCGGTAAGGCCCGCACCACAGATTCAGCCTATAGTGGTCTAAAAATCATAAATACGGCGCTGCTTATATTATAGTAATAACTTGTTGGATTAGGTCGCAATTGCACCTCAACCAGCGGTGATCACTGATCACCAACCAAGCATTCAACCAATTTAATTAGATACTGTTTTTTTTTCATGTAAATAAATGACCAATCAATTCAGAAATATTTCTAATAGAAAAGAAGATTATCAGGCTTTTCAGCATTATTTATTTTTTGCTAACAGTAATAATTTTTTGCCCTTGTCTCACGGTCAAAATTTTCATCACTGTTTTTAACAAAAAAAGTTTTATCAAAATTATTACCTACCAAAATTCCAAAATTTTACAAAATATTTCAATAATGACAAAATAGCAGGGGAGACTAGGGAGGATTGATACATCGGGAGGCTTAAAACTCAGTCGAATTTACGTTATATTATTGGTAAAGGATTCTGTATGGATGCAACATGAATTACAGTTGATCCACTAGTCCAGTTTGCAATATAGAAATGAATGTACGGAATCTAAGCATATTATAGGTTAAAGTGTGTTTTCCTGCACTTCAATGTAAGTTTTCCACTTATCTATCGTAAGATTTTATGATTTTTATAACAATATTTCGAAAATTTCATTAGTATTACGCGAATCTGAAATTAATTTAGAGTATGATACAAGTGTTGGTAAGGTTAAATCGAATTGCTTATTTTTATAATTTTGCTTATTTTATAAATTTGTCATTCGGGGAGGTTTGATACCTTTGGCTCGAGAGGATTAATGCAAGTGCTAAACAGAAAGAAAGCAGAAGGAAAAAAGCTATTGAAGCCGAACATAAAGTTTGACCAGAAAAAAAAACATGTGAAAGCTCAACAGGCC
This sequence comes from Cantharis nigra, assembly GCA_958510845.1. Classification (NCBI taxonomy): domain Eukaryota; kingdom Metazoa; phylum Arthropoda; class Insecta; order Coleoptera; family Cantharidae; genus Cantharis; species Cantharis nigra. The sequence goes on along the minus strand of OY294030.1, from coordinate 40,727,706 downwards.
AAACGCAACTTATTTATTGGTAAACAAATTGTCAGGCAAGTGAAAGGCAAAATAGCTGTTGAGACTTATATTGAAACCTATAGCGACCAAGAGCCAATATCTGTTAAATTATGAATGACACTTCTAAGTGTCTAAGAAATAAAATATTTTTTTTCTATTGCTTCTGTTGACATAAACATCTGTACTGTATCAAACCTTCCAGTGATTGTATCATACCTCCCGCATATGAGGGAGGCTAGAGACATTTTGCAAGGTTACGTAAAAAATTTATAACACCATCAAATATTTAAATTTTCAATAATAATAAAATTTTTTAATTGCAGAAATAGTCCAAGATAGTACCAATATGTAAACGAGTTCGGTAACAGTTGTTAAATTAATTTAAACGTTGTTTTTTAAAAAAATGTATCAAGTCTCCCTAGTCTCCCCTACCATATGGCATTATTAAATGCAATTTAATTTTTTATTTAAAACTTTCTAATAGCTCTTGCATGTTCAATAATGCCACCGCACCGTAGGTAATTTATTAATGGAGGTGTTTTTTATTTTATATTAATTTTTTATTAAAATATATTATGTTGACGTTTTTAACATTATTGTACTGTCGCGGTCTGCATTGCTTATCGAAATGCAATAACAATTAAGTTTGTGCTATGTCATTATGCAGTTGATTTTAAAATGTCTAAAGTGAACTACGTAACTTCGGCTTTAAAACCTTTACTTTTGGTAACAAAATGCCTTGGGTTTAATTCTATAACATTACCTGAAAAACAATTATCAATAAAATGCGTGCTATGGGGCTTTCTTTTAATGATTCTTACCTTGATCGTTACTGTCCATTTTACTTTACAACTAAGAGGCTCTCTTCAATTATCTTTAGTTGTATCAATTACCAATTATTTAACTATTTTTCTTCATTTTCTCAGTTTATTCTGCGGCGTAACACGGAGTTGGATATTCTACAAAAATGTAAATAATTCTACAAATTTATTTATTTAATGACTATCAAAATAAATTAATTAGTTTTTAGAAATAATCGTCAGTTTATCGGATTTTGATAATGCAAGTTTGGAAACAAATTTAAAATTTCTAAATTTAAACACGAAGCATAAGAGAACTCGAATAAAATTTATCACAATTACTTTACTTCTGTTGCTTTACCAAGTGGGAACTGTAATTTGTTCACAGCAGTACATTTCTGTAGAAGTTAAAATTATACCTGTTATTATCCACTTCATTTGGAATTTTTATATCATTGCTGGAATTTTTATAGTTTTACAGATCTGGGGATTTATGCATTTATTAAAGCAGCGATTTAAATGGTTGAATATGAAATTGATAACAATTGGGAAATTAAAATATCAAAATTCTATTAGGTATTATATTAATTATAATTATTAGCTCTTGAAAATACAATAAATATGAATATCAATTACGAGCTAAAGGGTACTAATAAATCTATTATATGGATTTCGCAATCCTATCTAATAATCATTAATAATTTTTTTTACAATATTTAATTAGATAGGATTGCGAAATCCATATAATAGATTTATTAGTACCCTTTAGCTCGTAATTGATATTCATATTTATTATTAGGTATTATACTATATTATAGCTTACACCACTTTTTCTATCATTCACAAATAAGAAACAAATGGTAAAATTTTTGAGCTTATAGCAAACTCACTTCAACCGTTCAATCCATACATAATAATTAATAAATCAATTATTTTAATAAATGTTCAATGGAACATAATTAAAAGCAATTTTGTTTATTATTAGCTCACCCTATAATTTAATTTATTTTTCTAATCATGTTTCAAATAGTCTTACTTTGTGATATTCAAAAATTTCCACACTTTATGTGTGGAAAAGTACTACTTTTCCACACACTTTTGAATATCACAAAGTAAAAATAACCAACCATTGGTTGGCAACCAATGGGCTACCAACTGTCAAATTTTAATTTTGAGGATCTATTTTAACAAAGTATACCTATTTTTGTAAATTGAGTAAATATTTAGTAAATTCATTTTAATTTAGGTGGGTCATTCCATGTCAAACCAACCAGTCACTCAAATTGACTATCACAGATTTCTTTGAAACTTTGGTTAAATATACTCTTTAACATCCTGAATTCAAATATGATTTTTAAAAAATTCTAACTTTTGTAGTTTTTGAGTTATTTAATTATAAAAATCGCAAGAACGACACTTTCTTGGCTCACCCTCAATCATACAAATTGTTATAACTTAAGTTCTATAAGTGCTACAAAGTTGTATGATAATTCATTTTAAAGAGAATTTAATGGGCTTTAATTTGATACTAATCTTGACCATTTTGTAGTAAAAATGAATTATTTTGAAAACTTCAAAAAATGTTTTTGAAAAAATGTTTAAGTTAGTGTTTTTTGAAAATTATAAAAATAATATATGTTTATAATAGTGACTTGGTAAATACTTTATAAAAATTTCAGAGTGAAACCACGATGGGATCAGCAGTTATGATAAAAAATTCAACTTAATATGCTTTAGCTCAAGTATTTTAATTACAGTACTAAGAATATACATTCAGGGTGTTCCCGAATAAACTTTACACAATTTCGGTGGTGTTAGAAGACACTTTTATAAGGAAAATATTAATAAAAGTTTTTTTCTAAATTCAAATCCTTGAGAGTTAGGCTTCTTCAAAGCATTTTTTTTAATTGCCCTTTTCAAATGGCCATAGCTCCGAAAATATTGAGTTTTCAGTAAAAATGGTTTAGTGCTTTTATAAAGAGCGTGAAATAATCTACAAAAAAGATTTATACCTTTTATTGTCTACAATCAACGGCTTTCGAGTTATGAATTAAAGTAAATAAAAAAATGTTGAATAATTCAAGCATTCTTTATTTTAGTTTTTTCAAAACCCTGCCATTTTAAACACTTACTCAAATAATTTAATGGTATAAATTTAGTTTAATAAAATAAATTTTCAATAAATATAAAAATTTTGTAATTTTAATTTTTTACTTTATAGCTACCTTATTTATTATTTTCGGATTTTCTGTGAAATGGATTGGTTTTTCAAACAACTTTACTAGACAAAAGTTGTAATCCGTTAAATTTCCTATCCGGAATGGGCATCAGATTTTTTGTAAAGTGTTTTGTTTAAATGATACAGGGCTTTGAAAAAATACAAAATAAAAAAAATCTCAAATTTTTCAACATTTTTGTATTTACTTTAATTCGTAACTCGAAAACCATTGATTTTAGATAATAAAAGGTATAAAACTTCTTTGTAGATTATTTTACGCTCTTTAAAAAAGTGCTAAACCATTTTTATTAAAAAATCAATATTTTGAATTGATCAATCAATCAATTTGAATTCAGGATATTAAAGAGTGTAATTAACCAAAGTTTCAAAAAAATCTGTGATGGTCAATTTGAAAACTATTTATTTTTGGTTGATTTCATATGGAACGACCCAGGTATAAAAAATGTTATTGGTTCTTTTTGAAACATAATTTGAAAAAATACTGTTCCATTCTCGTGGAAAACTATCATTTTCCATTCTCGGCTTCGGTTTACGATCTCGGCCGAAACTAAAATATTAGTTTTCCTACCTTGTATCGAAAATATCTATTTCAGGTTCACCGAGAAAAATAATTTTGATCTGCAAGGCATAAAAATCTTAGGAATCCTGCATTATAAATTATGGATAATTAGCAACAAAATTAACAAAACATATTCGTTTCAAATGACCTTCATAATTTTATGTTCATTTATTAGTGTCATGAATGCTATATTTTTCATTACAATGAAAATCTTTAACTCTGATATTCTATCTCTTAAGGAATTTGGAATGTATTTTAATTCACTTTTACATCATGCTATGGCAACTTTAATGCTTACGCTTGGATCTTCTCAAGTTTCCACTGAGGTAACTTAATTGTAATTCAGTTTTGGTAATCATTTTCTGAAATTTCAGGCTAAAGAATTTGGAAAAATACTGCTTAATCTGAATTTCCCAAGTTTAAAAAATAATGCCGGTGCAGATTTAGATGTGATTACGTTTCTTCGTTTCATCTAATGTTTGAAATATTAATTAATTATAATTTCAGGTTTTATGCATTTTATTACAAATGTTACACACAAAAGTTAAATTTACAGGAAGTGGATTATTTCAAATCGATAAGTCGTTATTGTATTTGGTAAATTATGCTTAAAATTTTTTGATTTTGAATTGAATTTTAACTTTTTCGTAGCTTTTTGGCGGTATTGTAACATATTCAATTATAGTTCTGCAATTTGATATTACAGTCAGTTCAATAAATAATTAAAAATTAAGTGCAAGAAAGCACGCAATATCGATTATAAAGTTGCAACTTTTTATTTAAATTGTGCTTTTTTTAAAAAAAGCTCAAGCAGGGAAATATCGGTAGTCATTGCTCAAAAATGTATTTGCCTGAACAACTATCAGGAAATGAACATCCTTTAATGTAAAAGAATATTATAAACCAATTAGCACCTCATTAGCGCTTTATTGCAGCTTGCTGTCAACAAGCTATATTTTAAAAACTATTACATAGCTAATTAGCAGCTATTTTTCTAAATTGATCACCGCTGGCAAAATAGCATTAAATAGCGCTCTGCCCACAAGCTAATAACCAGCTATTGAAATTTTCAGTTGCTTTTTGCTCCCAAATGCTATTTGGGAATCTTGGACTTACCATTTAACAAATTTTAACTTGCACATCTATACGAACATATATTATATTCAAATTTTAATTTAGTTGATGAGAGTGCGGTCGTATAAGCTACACTGAAAAAATTAGGATGAATTTTAAATAATGTTTACTATAATAACATACTGAATTTTACATAAACTTTTTGTAAAATTAAGGAATGAAAATGAAGTTTGTAATAATAAAAACAAATTGTAAAATTACAAAATATATTGCGGGGTTCTTTTATACAACTTTAATGCAACTTAACCAAACCAAATGCAGATGTCATTAGTTGTCAAGTCAAATAATTATGTCGTGATTTAAATGTCAAAGAAATTTAATTTAATAAATTATGACAACGTCAAATTTAACGATGTACAGTTTTGAGGTTAAATAGAACAATTGAAGGTTAGGAAAACCATGTGGCTAGTAATCATGTAGTGAGGTATATTTGGGATGCGCCCTGGTATTCAAACAAGAAAAAAAAGAATCTTAGCAAGAGTAACGCGTTGTAAATAAAAATATGTGAATCTGAAAAAAAACATTTGAATTGCTTGGAAGCGGCTAAAAAAACAATTCGAAAATATTTAGTTAATCCTTGGACGAGGTCCGAGAAGGTTGATCTCTGGATACGTTCCGAGGTAGTTCAATTTTGGACAAAGGTCCAACATATTGGAACACGGACTTGGGTCCAATCAAGTTGTTAAGTGGTGGTTCCAAGAATCCGGAACCATTCACTAAGTGCATAAATTTCATTTTGGCAAATCAAGAACAAATTTCATTTAAAAAGATCAGGTGCTACGATAATTTCGAAGAATAATTTTGGAACGTGACATAGAAAAATTTGGAGATTATTTGGACGTACCTCCATTTCACGTGGTGGCGAGTGACCAGATAAACACAAACCATTTAAAAGAAACGGAAGGAAGAATTGCTGCTGTTAGGTTTGCATAAACTGAATATTTAAAGTGCCGTTGCGGAACATTGAGAATTTATGGAAAGTTTAGATACGGGACGAGCGAATTGCTAGACGGAAATATCAAAACACAATATTTGTAATTCTTTTGTTCATTTAACTAAAAATAAATTTAAAATTTATTTAAAATTTAAGTTTCTTTAACAATTATTATTTAAAAAAAAATTGATCATTATTTATTTCGTTCAACACTGAGATGCAGAGGTTCGTTAAGTTATGCATTCATTGCATCATAAAGAAAGTAAGTATGGACTCTTAACAGTCTTCCACTGTTAACAGTGCAATATGTATATTTACAAAATGAAATTAATTCTTTATGTGAATTTAAATTGAACTTTTGCTTTCATACAAAAGAAAATGACAATTACCGGTATAATATAAAATTTTTGCTTCGTAAGAAACATTATTATGCGTCATATAAAAAATAGTTACTGGGATACATTTACAATGCGTTTGTAAAATTACAACCTGCATGTAATTTTGCTATGTAGGAGATTGGCATTAAATAACCCATGATGGATACCGTAATTTTACATAAATTTTTTTCAGTGTAGTGTTAGAATGCTAGATTGCCATGCCATAGTCGTGGGTAGACTAGGTACATCTGACTATTTCCACCGTGTCGCTGGCAACATCTTTGTTGTATTAAATGTCTAAATAAACAAAATCTACGCCGAAAGGTAAATGGTTAAATTTGATTATGCATGTAATTTACTTTATTCAACAATTTTTTGATCTAAAATTTTGAATTTTTTAGATATTCGAATTATTATTGTTGTTTTTCTTTAAATTATTGTAACTAATTAATTAAAAATAATTTATATTTATAATAATAATAAATAATAATTCAGCATTTTATTCCTGACGGAATTTTGCTATCTCCGTAGAAACTTTACAAAACCGTTTATTAGGGTGGTTTAGTCCCTACTTTCTATACATTTCATTCTATAGTCTAACATCGAATTTCGCTTCATTTGCTATTCTTCTCCCTGTTTTTCCGTCTGTTGTTTTCATTTTCCAGTTCTGGATCCTCATTTTTCTGATGTCCTCCATTACTTGGTCCCACCATCGAACCTTAGGCCTTCCTCTGGTACGGTCCTCTACTGGTTTCCATTCTGCGATTCTTCTTATAATTGTGTTTTCGTTGCTTCTCATCACCTGTCCAAGCCATTTTATTCTCACGATATGCTCATTTCATATTTCTCGCAGTACTTCAAAGTTCATCAGAGGTTTGTATTCCTGTTCATTCATCTTTCTTTGGTCCTAGTATCTTTCTCAATATTCTTCTTTCTAGAATTCGTAATTTTTCTTCTTCTTTTTTAGCTACGCATAGAGTCTATTTATAATAGTTTATATAAATAACCGTGAAATATGGACCTTATATCGTGTTATGAATTTTTTCATATTTTAAATATTTTTAATCCTGGGATCCACGACAATTCGTCGCGGGCAATTCGTCGCGCGACAATTCGTCGCGTGCGATAATTCGTCGCGTGCGACAATTCGTTATATGATGCATATCTTCGCGCAGTTATCTAATTTTTACGGACAATTTTGCTAAAGAAAAATCATAGCATAACCGATCCATATCTTCGCGCGGATATCTCTTTTTTTACGGAAAATGTAACTAACACCAAATTACAAAACATGAAGAGGAACAATTTTGTAAAATAATCCATTTTAATAAATACATTAAAAAACAGACCAATTTTGGATTATCTTCGAGGAATGTTAATGCGTTCCAAGGAACGCATAATGTTAAATTACAAAAAATATAATTTATATTTTTTATTTTATTGTTTATTGTAAATTATTTTTTTCGTTGTTGTTTATTGTTTATTAATAAAGTTTTGTACTTTTGAGAACAAAAGAGAAGAGGAAAGTACAATTAATTGCGACGAATTTTCTCATGCGACGAATTGTCCACGACGAATTGTCGCGCGACGAATTGTCTGCGACGAATTGACGGTATACGTTAATCCTGACCTGTTAGGTGATAATTGTGCCTTTTTTGATTTTTTGAATTTTTGATTTTCTACGTATTGTATTATTCTTAACTTTAATTTAAATTCATTTATCTATTTATAACAACCAATTTAAATGATTTTGCTGTTATCTAAATATAAAAAGTAAACGAATTAATAATTAACTGCATTCTACTAGAAGAACATAATATTATTATGAAATTATAAAGGTATTCATTTTACTTCGTAATTTATTTCGAAGATATATCAATACATATTTTCGAAAACCCAAAAATTGTGCACACAATATATGTAAGTTATCACAAATAAAATACATTGTAAGTATAAAATATCGCAAATATTTTCACCATACCATTGGTAACTATCAATATTATTATAATCCTAATTTTTATAAATACATACTTTATAGTATATACTATACCACACATTTTACTTACAATTTCTTATTTTTAAGTTATCTTCTGTATATTATTTAAATATTTATTAATTCTTAAAACAATATACCTTATAATATTATCAAAAAATATGCTTCAATAAAAGAACCAAAAAAAGAATGAAATAAAAAATTAAACATTTAAAAAAACCGTTTATTTAAAATAAAAACAAGCAAAGCCCCTTGAAAACATCTATATAAAGGCGTGAAGATATGAATTTCATACACAAACTGAACAGTATCATTAAATAGCAAAACTGAAACTTACATATACATTGGTGTAAAATTGTTCTTGAACGATTAATTATTATATAGATGTTTTTAAGGAGATTTGTTTGTTTTTCCTTCCTTGTAAAACATAGAAGTATATTGTAATCCCGATTTTTTTCGGTTTCTAGATTTTGACGGAAATTTCCGTTTTGATCTTCCCTGAATCCATTTTGACTATTTTCGTAGTGACGTCTGTACGGACGTCTGTATGTCGCATAACTCAAATAAGGTAGGTCGTAGAAAGTTGAAATTTTGGATTTGAGACACTTTATAGCATTTAGTTGTGCATCTCCTACTTTTGGTGGCGATTTTCCGTGCCAAAAGTCGAAATTCATGACGCACACAAATAGATTATCGAGATTTATATAATAATCATTATAAAAATTACAAGGAAGTTATGTAGTGTCTACATCAGATATTTATTTAAAAGAATATTTTATTTTTTGCTTTTTAGTGCATTTTTTTAAATTTATATAATTATACTATACTAATAATAATAATTATACTATATACTATACCACACAGTTTACTTAGAATTTCTTATTTTTAAGTTATTTTCTGCTCCTTGAAAACATCTATATAAAGGCGTGGGGCTATGAATTTCATACACAAACTGAACAGTATATATCATTAAAAAGCAAAACTAAAACTTATACACTTTGTTGTAAAATTGTTCTTGAACGATTAATAGCCCCACGCTTTTATATATCTTTAAGGAGCTTTGTTTGTTTTTATTTAAAAGATTATTTTATTTTTTGCGTTTTAGTGAATTTTTTAAATTTTAAATTAAAATTTAATTATTTGCTTCTGAATTCAAATGTAGAATATGACATCAGCCTTACACATTTTAAAGAAATTGCGAGAAGCGTCTTTAACCGAATGCCTATTGGGTAATTTTAGTGAATTTTGGATGTGAAGCCTCTCGCATCTCGCATGTAGTCTTTTATCGAAATTCAATAACAATTAAGTTTGTGCTATGTCATTATACAGTTGATTTTAAATGTCTAACTTGAACTAGGTTATTTCCGCGCTTCTCAGCTGTTTGAAAAAATAGCTCAATTTGACCTTGAAATTTTGAGTTTAAAAAATTTACAACTTTTGAACATGACATCCAATTTAAAACATCCTACGTCGGAAGTTAAATACTATTATGAAAAATAACTGTTGTAAATTTCAACCTAATCGGTTGATTAGATGGGGAGATATCGTGAACACCGTTTAGAAAAAAATAATTTCGAGAAAAACGCAAAAGAAAAATAAGTACCTACGACGGAAGCGACTTAAAATCGAATATTTTGTTTAATTACTTTTAAAACTATTAAAATTGGCCAAGAAAAATAGTATATTATACATTATGGGACTACGGTGCTGCTTTTCATCCCGCGTGCAAAGGTTGCACACGGGATGAAAAAAACCTTAGTCCCAAGGTGTATATACTATTATTCACAATTTCGCTGAAAATGCTGAATTACATTGGTTAATAACTAAATTTGAGATTTTGAAATTGCTCGAAAACGGCGCTAAATATCAAAAAACCGAGCAAAAAATTTACCCCCGTTACAGTAGCCCCCAGCGATTTGTCGTAAGAAGCCATATGCAAAATTTCAGATCAATAGCGCGCAATAATGGCGCGGGAAAAAAAGTATTACTTTAGTCCCGCAAAAGCGGGAGTAAAGTGAGCACTTTACTCCCGGAATTGTGAAAAATCAATTTTTTGAAAATTTCAAGTTGGCGAAGCTTTAACATCAACTTTAACATCAAAATTGTATAATTCTAAACAGTAGTAATATAAAGTTTTGTATTCTCTTTACATAATAACATTTTAATCTTGTAAGAGATGCTGAAGAAGACGGCTGCCGAAACTAGGACACATTAAAAAATATATTTATTTCTCTTTCATGTTCAATAGTGCCACCTTAGATTATTAATTAATAGAGGTATATTTCATTTTATATTAATTTTTAATTAAATGTTGAAGTTTTTAACATTATTTATTGTTCAAATATTTTAGTGAATTATCGAAAAATGTCGCAGTCTGCATTACTTATCGAAATTCAATAACAATTAAATTTGTGCTATGTCATTATTCAGTTGGTTTTTAAATGTCTAAAATGAACTACATAATTTCGGCTTTAAAACCTTTACTTTTGGTAACAAAATGTCTTGGATTTAATTCTATAACATTGCCTGCAAAACAATTATCAATAAAATGCGTGCTATGGGGCATTCTTTTAATAATTCTTAACGCGATTGTTACTCTTCATATATAATTTTACAACTAAGAGCCGCTCTTCAAGTATCTTTAGTTGTATCAATTACCAATTATTTAACTATTTTTTGTCATTTTCTCAATTTATTCTGCGGCATAACACTGAGTTGGAGACTCGACAAAAATGTAAGTAAGCAATTTTACAAATTTATTTATTTGATGATACTTTGGTATATCAAAATGAATTAAATAGTTTTCAGATATAATCGTCAGTTTACCAGATTTTGATAATGAAAGTTTCAAAACTTTAAAATTTCTAAATTTAAACAGGGAGCATAAGAGAACTCGAGTAAAAATTATCACAATTACTTTGCTTCTGTTTCTTTACCAAGTAGGAGTTACAATTAGTTTCCTACTGTACTTTTTGGAAGATATTAAAATTATTACTGTTATTATCCACTTCATTTGGAACTTTTGTGTCAATTCTAGAATTTTTATAGAATTACAGATCTGGGGATTTATGAATTTATTAAAGCAGCGACTTAAATGGTTGAATATGAAATTGATAACAATTGGGAAATTAAAATATTCTACTACGTCTCAAAATTCTATTAGGTATTATAATATAGCAGCTATAGAGTCATGTGGGGTAAACGGACGCAGCGAGTAAGTGTACGATTGTGCAAATGACGCGGTTGATAGCTAGTCGGAACCTGCCGAATCACAAGTTTGCTGCACAATCCTATGGAAAATTACGCGACAGTATTATCTTTGCACCAGTTTATTATTTATTTTCTTGAAATTTATTTGCGTACTAAAGGCATTACGATTAGTCTAAGTGAGTAAATAAAGGGACTGGAAACCGGAGAAACTAATCAATATTTTTTATTTAGTTTTATTTAGTTTGACGGGATGGGGCAAGTATACGCGGGTAAGTGTCCGCAATATTACGTTACAATATTACCGCATCAGTTACGAGAGAGGCATATTTACTTGTGATCTATGTGCAGTAGTAGATTTAAGGTCATTCTCGCTTATCAGCACAGCGACTGATCATCAAAATATCATCATATATCTTTATATGTATTTAAAATGAAACGCGACGTGCCTTGTAGGTGGGGTCTAGTTCGTTTGTGATGATGTTTTGATGATCAGTCGCTGTGCTGATAAGTGAGAATGACCTTAAAGGGTCTAATTCGTTTTGACGCCACTGTTTCGACGCTGAACGTTTCGACGTCGAACATTTCGACGCCGGCACCTTTCGACGCTGAACGTTTCAATGTGGAACGTTTCGACGCCGGCACGTTTCGAAGCCAAACGTTTTGACGACAGTTTTTGTTTTATTGTTACTATAGAGTAATACTGATTAAACTTCAAACAATTGTATTCTATAGAATAAATTTAAAATAGAAACAGAAGTTTTAAGCAAAAGAAATAAAACCAATTTTTATAGCGCCGGATATTCGTATGTATATGATAAAAAAAAGGGCATGTGGTTCAAAAGTTTTTTTGGAGATACGACAAAGCGAGCATGATGGATGGCTAAATTATTATAAAAAATAGGCAATCATTGCCATGATAGTTCAACGGCTGAAATAAAAGCAGAAGCTATAAAAACAAATATAAAAAAAAGATCTGCAGGCTGCAGAGACTATGGAACAGCCCTCGCAAATTATTAACGAATATGTAAACAATGTTTTCGCAAGGTGCTCAAGCAGTTCTACCTAAACATCATGCGTTGAAAGAAATAATAAGAAGAAAGAGAACCGAAGTTAGAAATGCGCCTCCTGCACCGATAACATTGGAAATTGTAACTATTCTTGATGAATACAGAGCTATACTGCAAACGACATTAAAGAAATATTTTCACTTTTTTTTTTTTGGTTTAGACACATACAAACAGTGAAAACTAAATACATGTAGTGTGTATCGAGGGAAGCTCACAGATCAATTTTGGACTTCTTAGATCACAGCAGTATATTCGGCTCGACCAGGATTTGAACCGCGGTTACTCGCTTCACAGTTGGTCAATGTAGGGTCTACGCTATACTGCTGGTATACGACAGTGGACCAGTGTCAGATAGAATCTTAATTTTTGGGCGACAACGAAGTTTGGAAGAAAAATCAGAAACTAACACTAACCTAAATAAGCAATGCATATCTTCGCGCGAATATCTCTTTTACGGGCGATTTTACTAAAGAAAAATCATAAACTAACACTAACCTACATAACCGATGCATATCTTCGTGCGCACAATATTTCTTTTATACGGACAATTTCGCTAAACAAAAAATAAACTATCACTAACCAGCATAACCGATGCATATCTGCGCGAGGATATGCGCACTTTTTCAAGTTTTGAAAATGTCGAATCGTGCCGGTCGGCGTCGAAACGTGCCGGCGTCAGAACGTTCGCGTCAAAACGTGCCGCATCTAAACGTGCGCGTCGAAACGAACGGCTCCGTTGTAGGTGATGTGCTGATACTGTTAAGGCCCATTTACGCGGTTCAAGTTGATAAGTGATTTAGTTAAATTTAACTAAATTGAAAACTTAATTTTAATTAAATTTTACGTGTAAACCGTTGGTGTAGTTAGTAAGTATTTAATTTTAACTTAAAATTAACTTACTAAACTTATCAACTTGAACCGTGTAAACGGGCTTTTAGGTAGACGCGCTTACATTTAAATACATATAAAGCCGGCTACAGACTATGTGCACACGTACGCAAATGTGGGGTATGTGCGAATATGTGCACATCTTTTGCAAAATTTAATCTTGATGCGAATATGCAACGAATGCACAATATACACTATGTGCTATCATGGCACACGTGTGGTGTGTATCCGCACGAGACCATTTATCTCTTTGATGTGTGGTTCATTTACCGACTTCCATCCGAACGTCCGCACATGCCACACATAGACGAAATTGCACATATACGCGTAAGTCCCAAGTTTGCGTACGTGTGTACATAGTCTGTAGCCGGCTTAAGAAATGAAATTTGCTTGTGAATTGTGATGGTCAGTTGGCGTTCCTATGCTGTATTGATAGGGGAGTAACGACCTTTAGTTTTCGACGTGCATATACTTTGACGTCGTTGCGTACACTTAACCGACGGCGTGCGGACACTTTCCCTCCGAGGCGGTTAAGTGTACGCATTTCCCTTGCTGATTAAAAGCTTCAATAAAAATAACATTTAATATTATTTTATGTTTTGTTGTTGCTGACAAAGGTTTATTGCATTAGAGTAAACGTAGGTTTTACAATCAACTAAAACTTTCATTCCGGAAGCAATTTAGTAAAAATAGCTTACAGTTGCCCCACATGACTCTACCACCTTTTTAGTCGTTCACAATAAATAGGAAGCAAATAGTAAAATTTTTAAGCTGTTTTAACTTTTCATATCAATTCAAATTCCTTTCATTCATTCAATCCATATAATGATCAATTATTTTAATAAATATTTAATGCAACATAACTAAAAACAATTTTGTTTATTATTATAGCCCACACTATAATTTAATTAATTTTCAGATTCTCCGAAAAAAATAATTTTAATCTGCATAGCATAAAAATGTTAGGAAATCTACATTATAAATTATGGATAATCGGCATCAAAATTAACAGAACATTTTCGTTTCAAATAGCCATTTTAATTTTATGTTCATTTTTTGGTATCATGGATACTACATTTTTCATTGCAATGAAGACCTTTAACTCTCTGCTAAGGAATTTCTAATTAATTTTAATCCAATTTTACTTCATGTTTTGGGAACTTCAATGCTTACGCTTGGATCATCGCAAGTCTCCGCTGAGTTAACTTAATTGTAATTCAGTTTTAGTAATGATTTTTCTTCAATTGTAGGCTCAAAAATTTGGAAATATACTGCTTAATCTAAATTCTCAAAGTTTAAATAATGCGGGTGCAGATTTAGACGTAATTGCTTTTCTTCGATTCATCTAATGTTTCAAATATTAATTAATTATCATTTCAGATTTTATGTATTTTATTGCAAATATTGCACACAAAAGTTAAATTTACAGCATGTGGATTATTTCAAATCGATAATTCGTTATTGTATTTGGTAGGTTGAACATAAAATTTTCGATTTTCAGTTAAATTTTAATTTTTTTTAACTTTTTAGTGGTATTTTGACATATTCAATCATTGCTCTGCAATTTGATATTAGAGTCAATGCAATAAATAATTTAGAATGAAGTACAAGTAAAACACACATTATCGATTATAAAGTTACAATTTTTTGTTTAAATAGTGCTATTTTAAAAAAAATTTTAGTTGCAAACTTAATTGGCGCAGTCGTGTTGGATGTCGGAATATAATTTAACATTTGATAATCATGAGAACAACCAAAGTATTTTCTATACAGAAATACAGCATCAGATAACATTTACAATCAAATCACGAAATATAGAGAAAATTTAAATTTCAACAACAAAATTATTAATTAATAATTGTCAGGAAAAACCTGGAAGCTTGTGGTCTGCTTCCAGGACCCTTTACACAATTTTGCAGGGCCGTGGAAGTCCCTCACGTTTAATGGTTTCAACACCTTCTAGTTATTTAATTTTAATATTTCAATATTCCAACACAAATTCAATATAAGTGGATAAAAGTCAAACTTTAAAACATGCGGAGACTGGCGAGAGGTTCTGGGTGCTAGAGCGTCCCAGGCCCTTCGGAGTAAGCTGGACCGAGCCCCCTCAATTCTAACGAATTAAAAATAATGAACATATAAAAACAAATCGAATTTAACACGTTCGGTCGACGTGATAATAGTTCAATTAGGCAAAAATTCAAAACAGCTCGAAAAGAAACTGTTTACTTAGGGGTAAGTGTTTTTTTGTCATTGCAGAAGGCCCCGACAAAAAAATATTAGCAGCCTTCAAAAAATACTTCCAGTCCACAACTGCTTTAAAAGTATATTTCCATCGCAAAATTACAAATTTAAATAAAATTTGAATATAAATGGGAATGCAAAGTTTTCGATGTAATTTGCCCATATGCCACTGCATCAAATTTAATTTACATTTTCTTGAATTTTAATATCGAATATTAAAAAATGTTTACAAAACTTTAAATCAAAATAATATTCAAATATTACAGTTACTACATGCAGTTATTTCTGTAATAACCTAGCCATCCGTTTTTTAAAAGAGGATTATTATTATTATCATCTTGCTATAGTCACGTATCCCACACAGGCATTATATTGTTCTTTGAAGACTTTTAAGAAGGAAAAAGAAATCTATATTTGTAACTCTTATGTAACAAACGGCGAGCCGCCACTGGTAACCAATAAGAATTAATGTAGAATTTTAATTAAGAGTTTAAAATAATAAAATTTTGATTAGGTAGTATGTGCCATCTTTGGAAATTTTTATGTTGTTTAATTTTAAATAATCATAAATTGTACTTCAAGATAAAACAATAAATATTATAATTGTTGCTTATTTTTGAATAAACTTTTGAACCTGACCGATAGCCTTGACAATATTAATATAGAAATAAAAAGCAGTTATGTTGCAGTAATAATTTATGTTAATTTATTTACAGTTAACTTTAATCTCTATGTTCTACGTTAAATAATATCTTGACAGCAATTTAACACCAGTTGAAAGTTTTGTTTACTTAAAAATATTATTTTGTGAAAAAACAATAGTTTGTGCTAATTTTTCTTCTAAAAAATGACTGAACGATTAGACATTATAGTTTTTGGTGCCACAGGCTTTACCGGCAAATACACTCTGCCTTATATTTACAAATTCACCAAAAGTAATGGCAATAATTTATCGTGGGGTATAGCTGGTCGTTCGGGGGAGAAACTAAATTTGATTTTGGAAGAAACGGCTAAACGCATTGGTAAGTGAATTTTTTTCTTCTACTCTATCATCAGTTTTGCTTTATTGTAGAAGTGCACGATTTAAGTTGGGTACCTGTTATAATTGCGGATGCCGATAATGAAGAATCCATAAAGCAAATGACTCGCCAAGCTAAACTTATTATTAATTGTTCCGGACCTTATCAATTATATGGAGAAGTTATTGTTAAAGCTTGTATAGAGAGCAAAACTCATTTAATTGACGTAAGTGCCGAGGAACAGTTTACCGAAAATATGGTAAAAAAGTACGATGAAGATTTTAGAGCAAAAGACATTTACATGGTTGGTGCTTGTGGTGTCGATTGCGTTCCTACTGATCTTGGAATAACATTTTTAGAAAATAATTTTAATGGTAAATTTAAAATCAATACAAATATTCAAGTATAATTATATTTACTAACTAGGAACGGTGAACTCGGTGGAAGTGTACGTGACATTCGATTACTCTTGGAAGCCGGTTGCTAACTCCGGTACTTGGAACTCTTTCGTTGCAATTTCAAGAAATCCAAGACATTGGCTTTCTACTCATTTAGAGAACCAATCAAATTCAGAAGTATTTCCCACAGTATTGCCAAAACTGCCAATGAGATGGTGCGCTTACCATAGAAGAGAAGATACAAACAAATGGGCTTTTCCGTTTCCTAGTTCAGATGACAAAATAATTAAACGTTCTCAACGTTACTTTTATACAAATGAGAAGAAGAGACCAATTCAAACAAAATGTTATATTACTATCGATTCATTTCTCAAGTTTTTACTCATATCATTTGTAACAGTGGTTACCATGGTGTTGGCACAATGTAACTGTGGGCGGAAACTACTAATTAAAGTAAGAAGTTATACTTTTATAATAAAAAATTTTAATTTGTTTTTCAGTATCCCGAGTTTTTTACTGCTGGCTACTTTACCAAAGGAGATCCAGATGAAAAAGTTCTTAAAAATGCAACAGCTTCCTTTAAATTTTACGGATTGGGATGGAAGGAAAGCTTTGAGGACTTTCCTGAAGTATTTGATTCGCCGCCTAACAAATCTGTAATAACTACGGTTGGAGGAAAAATTTCGGCATACGATTTTACATGCATTGCACTTGCACTCAGTGCAATTGTATTACTAACCGAAAAGGAAAAATTGCCTAAAATGTAATAGGAAACTAGTAGGTAATGTAATTCGAAAAGTGTAATTAATGATTACTTTTGTAGGGGTGGAGTGTATTCTTCTGCCGCAGCATTCGGGAAAACATCTTATATTAAGCAATTACAAGAAAATGGAGTAAATTTTGAAGTTGTGTCATCAAAAAATATTTAAAAAATAAATTTTTATTTCAATTTATATTGTATTTATTTGATACCTAAATGTCCGCTTACTGAGATCATAAGTTGAATGTTCGAATTCGGGTCGAATACACTGCTGTGATCTAAAGTCTAAGGTAGATCTGTAAGCTATGTGGAAGGCAACGGGAAATCAGCTCAGTAATAATTAAATAATTAAATAAATTAAAAATAGTCTATGGTACTTGAAGCTTACATCAATTGCATAATTGATATAAATTGTAATTATTTTAATGTACTTTAATGCACAAACTTAACTGGCGCAGTCGTGTGGGATTTCAGATGAGTATTAGACTGAATTTCTAAGGAAGCTATTTTTTTTACTTTTACTTTTACTAAGTTTATCAGACTTATATAAAATAAAATACAAATAAAATATAAATAAAACAAACTAAACCAAATTAAATGGCTTTTATGTTAAGTTAACTTAAGGTAAAAATGAAATACTTTAATATTTAAATAAATTTTATTATTCATATTTGTGAAATCCAAGTATGGATAACCAGATTAAAAAGTTTTTAACTTTTAACATTTTTTAATAGTTTTAATCTTTTGGATATATTGGACGAAAGACTTCTCCATAAGCGCGAGCTCTACATAAAATCTTATTGAGGTAATAAAATTCACCTTCAATCATGAATTCACCAGTTGGAATATTTGGAGGTAGATGTTGTATATCGGGTACAAAATTGCACACGTGGTAGGTAGTATCCTATAAAATTCAATATTATTTTGTTGTGCTATCTAAATACTCACCATACTTTAGCAGCAAAGCAACGGGTTACGTTTCCACATAGACTTAATTTGGCCATTAAACCAACAACATTTGCATCATACATTTCACAAATACTAAGCCGCATTCGAATGGGAAAATTGCGATATTCATTGCTTAGAAATTTATATACCTGGCCAACTGCCTGAAAATGAATATTGTTTAAAATAAATTAACATTACTCTTACTTTTGGATAGCGGACCAGTTACCCAACAGCGAAAGCAACAGAGCCTTCTTCGGACCTGTTTGGGCAAGAACAGAGCCGATTTTCGGGGGTTTTTGTGAGAATTTTATTTATTTTTTTACAAGTTGATTGTTTAAATCAAAATTGTGTAACGTACCTGTACTTCAGTTGATAAGTTCACTTTAGAACTTCCGGTTGCATTAAAGGCTGTTGTAGTACGATTAAACTTAAATGTTTTAACCTCGAGAAAGTTGATTAAATCTTTATTGTAGTCCAGTAATTCCACTCTAATATTTCTAATTTTGTAATCATTTTGATGAAACTGAAATAAAACAGCAATAGAATTTGATTATAGCAAATCTGAAGCAATCTCAAAAATTTGGCGATAATTGGCTGAGAACGACGCTTTACTGATATCAACTATATCAACTATACGTATTAGATTAACTTAATATTTCTCCAAGTGGTGGCGCTTTGTTCAATGTAAATCACAGATTATTAGAACAAATACCTTAGATAGAATGTTAACACAAATGATTTCTTTTGCAAACCAGATAAAAACAAATATTACAATAATTTTTATGTTCATTTTACTCTGATCCGAACAGAAAGTTTAAACTACTCTTTAGTTTTCACAATGATTTTTATACTTGAATGTATATTATATTATATCATTTTTTATATCTAAATATTGATATTGTTTACTTTTTTGATGTAATGTAATAATGACCATTATTTATAATGATCCAATTTTTATGAAAATCACTATCTGCAGTTCCTAATATAGTTTATATTATCATTACCTTTTTCTAGTCGAACAATTTTTCATTATTACTGTAGAAAATTTTAGAAATCTAATGGTATATTTTGTACATTATTTATTATAAATAATCACGTGTCATCTAGATACATTTTATACAATAAAATTTTGCAGTAGAGGACCAAAAATAGTTATTTATGTCGAGGGCAACCAATTTAAAAGGTCGAGGGCCGTTAGGCCCGAAAGTTTTAAAGTTGCTCGAGAGCATAAACATCGAGTAATGCCAGTGGTGCATACAACGTTTTATATTACACTGCATTTGAATTTGAGAAAATTTAAAACATTTTATAAATTTTGAATTTGATTTTGCTAAATTTTCTAGTTTGCGGTGACTTGTTTATAATATCCGTGGTCCCGGGGAAAAAGGGGATAAGTCGAAAATTGTGTAAAATGAGCTCAGTGGTTAACTGACTTCTAATTTTAGCGGCCTACGTTTGTGTGCAAGGACATAAGTCAACTACCTTTAAGAAGTGGAGTTAATTTGAAGTGAATATTGAGGTAACTCAATGTTCAGCTTCAGTCAAGTGTCAAACAAGATAAGTAGACATATCTCTTTTTTCACAATGTAGCTTTTCTCTGCCAGTAACTTACCTCGTTTTTATCTTGTTCGAAAAATCGAAAGACATCTGCCGAAAAAGTAATTGTTCCCATTAAGCCAGTCCTGAATACGTAAAATCCATCTTCAAACAAATACACAGAAGCGGATATTGATATGGTTCGTCAGTTTATCTTTAGCATTCCACTTTATGAAAGTCATTATACTAGACGCGACACAAACAAAAAGTACTTACCTCCACATTATACTATCACGAAATTGTACAACGAATATAGTTTGACTCGACAGGACACGGTTGCTGTTGGTCGGACGAAATTTGAAGAAGTATTTCATACTTTAAATATTGGGATTAAATCTCCCAGCAAAGATACTTGTGGCAAGTGTAATAAATTAAAAATGAAGATAGATTTGGCACCTTTGGAAAGGCAAAAAGAACTTCAAGATGAGTTGGACGTTCATTTAAAAGAAGCCGATGACTACTACAAGCTAAAATCTGAAGATAAAAAAATATCGAAGCAAGAAAAATCAAAGCAAACGGCTGTTTTTGATCTGCAACAGTGTTTGCCAACACCAATGTTAGCTTTAGGGATCACATTTTACCTTAGACAGTTGTGGACTTTTAATTTAACCATCCACGACTGTGATGCCAGTCAAGCATATTGTTTTATGTGGCATGAAGCATTAGCAGCAAGAGGAGGTAATCAAATAGCATCTTGCTTAAGAAAATATCTTCTTAGTCTGCCTGCTGAAGTCGAAGAAATTACTTTTTATTCAGATTCATGTCCAGGTCAGAATAAGAACAATCACATTGTAGCGATGTACTTCAGTCTTCTAGAAGAGCATCCATTGCTAAAAATAATCAAACATAAGTTTTTAATTCCAGGGCATACTCACATGGAATGTGATGGCGATCACGCGTTAATAGAAAAAAATAAGAAGCGCAGTGAAACACCTATACACCACCAACGCCCTAGGTTAATATAGCATACTTAGGGCCAATCCCACCAGACAAAAAATATCGAGTTTTTGACAAAACTTAGATTAAAATAACAAATTTAGCATGTGTTACCTAGGCAATATAACAAGTTTTGTCTAAAACTCGATTTTTTTTGTCTGGTGGGATTGGCCCTAAATATATTTCGTTGTCAAGGTATAAAAAACCAATAATGATTCAGTGTAATATAAAAATTTTTGGCCAGCAATGAATAAGAAATTCCAAAAAAAGTCAAAAATTGGAGTATTCTAAACAATTTTACTATACCTGACGTTAGTGGGAATGAGATGAGAGAGCCGTTCTGCGCCATTACCTATGTTGGGGATGGATTGTCCACGAAGCTTAAAAACATTTTTAAGCCATTAAATCTTAGGATTGCATTAAGGAACAGTAGAACTTTTAATTTATTTAACGGTGGAGATGAGGTGGACCGAATGTCGAGAACAGGTGTTTACCAACTCTCGTGTGGTAGATGCAACTGTTTTTACGTGGGAAGAACCGCAAGATCGTTCCAGGTCAGACTCAAAGAACATTTGACATGCTGGTTCAAAAACAAGAAGCAGTCCATCTTTGCAAACCACCTTCTCGACACCGGACATGACTATATAATGGAAACGGGCTTTAAGGTGTTAAAGACGGGAAAGGGAGGCGCAGTGCTTAACAACCTAGAGGAAATAGAAATATTAAAAGCGCAGAAGTTACACCCTTTCCGATTGCTTGAACGTACAATTAAATTTTAGCGAACGTTTGGTTTTTACCGATGGTATTGCAGTGGTGTTAATCGAACCACTTATCATAGTGCCCGCTAATCACTTATAGATTTTCCTTTAATGTTTTAAATATATTTTTGTATGGCTTTTGAAATTCAATACTGTCTTTTGTGTTTCTTGTTTCTTTTTATAGTATTTTTTAAAATCTTGACAACTCTTACGTATATGTAAGTAGTTCTTGTTATGTAAGTAAGTGATATTTTTAATGTGTTTTTACTTGTAGCCTCTTGAGACTGATGATGGGAATATTGTAAGATTCCCGAAACGCGTCTCTCGTAATATCAAAATAAAGGATTTTGGAAAATAGACTTATTTATTTGTTTATAAGAATATTTTACGTCAAGCGAAGTATGCAATTAATATATTATATAAATAGTACGACGTCGCAAAAATATTATTTTTAATTATCACATGTTTCGTATACATCTTCAGTTGTCAACAGAAGAAATTAAAGTAAAATACAATTCTTTAAAATGATACAATTACATACCTAATTAAATTTAAAATGAAATTATGAAAAAAATTTTGTTTTTAAAGTTGAAGTATTTAAAAAAAATAGGAGTCAAAATATAGCTGTAATGATTTTCTGAAAAATAAAATGAAGGGGTGTGAAGACTTTTTTTAAATTTGGAAATAGGAAAGTAAGAGAAAGATGTTGTAAAGAGGAAGGAAGTTTAATAGTTCGTGTTTATTAAGTAAGGGTTGGTTCATTTTAGTAGCTTTTTGAATTTCGTATGATTCCCATATTATTCTTTTCAAATATTTGTCTTCATTATGTAGGATAATAGATTTGTCATGATTGATTCGATGTTTTTCAAGTTTAATATGTTTCGAGACTTGGGAAATTGCGTTTAGTCTTTCATGTTCGGCAATTCTAGTTTGTAAAGGTCGTCCAGTCTGTCCTATGTATGAAAAGTCGCAGTCATTACAATTTATTAATTATTTTAATTTATTTAGTGTGCTATGAAAACAAAACAACATCACGGTCCAGAAAACACAACCTATCAAATAAATTAGTCAAAATACCACCATTTTGTTCAAGACATGATACTATACTATCATTTTGTTTTTATAGCACACTGAATAAATTAAATGATTCATAAATTTATCTTGCATTTTTCTCGAAAATTTTCTTATGTAACCCAATGATAATTTTATATGTCTGTATAGAGAAAAAATTGCAGATTACGAAAATCCTAAAAAAAAAGACATGTTGCCATTTGAAAAAATAAATTCATGTTTACTTCCGGTTGAGTTTCAAGTACAAACAAATTTATTTCCACAGTTTCCGATGTTAAATTTTGAGTTGAATAAAAAACTATTTAAACTTTCTTTTGTATATAGTAAGATAAAAGAATTATTCACTGTTACAGTGTGAACACACTGTATTGCAGTGTCTAAAATTCAAGCAATCATGCCTAGGCAGTTGTTAATTTCATTAATTCAAAGATTTATGTCAAAAATCAAAAAAATACAAATTCAAAGAAACTTTACATTGAAAGTTATAAAAAAAATTAATCTTGAAAGAAATAATTGGTTAAAATAAACAATTAAAAGTTAAAGAACTTCAGGTGTTGTAATGTAATTGGGAAAAGTGCGTGTACAGACGAATGAAATAAAGATAATAAAATCTCATTATCATTAACAAGAATTGATTTGAAAAATTGAATGTAAAAAAAAATGAAATTGCTACACAACGGGCTGATGAAGAATAATAACAAAAATAAAATCAGTTGACGACAGAACCTCAAGGAGGAAGGTCGTTACGTGTGGTTCTTAGAAAAATGAGGAAAACCACAAAGTGATAATAAAAACAAAATAAGAATTTAGACACGAAAAGAATGTGTATGATTTTGGACAACGTATTTAGAAGAAGTGGAAGGAGATTATTCTGGAATTAGCAGAGGAGTATAGGAGATCTGCATCAAATTTAATGTGGACCTTCTGGGTCGAATAAAGAAAGAAGATAAAGACAGATTTTCATAATCACCACTATAAGTATGAAACGTGTTGCTTGCGGCGGAAAAACCGATAGTTAAATTATTATAAAGCGCAATTGGGGAAAGGAAAGATTCAAAATTTGTATTTCAATTGTTTATTTGATTTTTAAATAAAACGTAACATTCGCAAAAATTTCTATAAGATTCTTTGAAAAATAAATGATTGTACAATTACATTAATTTGATCCACTAAGAGTTGCAAGCTGAGGTTCGATAAGCTGTGCATTTATTGTATAATCAGAGTAAGTATGGACTTTTAAAGATCATCAGTCTTTAACAGTGCAATATATTGTTGTGTTCTGTTAAAGAAATGGAAAGTGAGTTGAGTAATTTAGAAATAAAGAACTGACTTTGCAACCTGATGAACAATAAAGGCAGGACTTTTGTTCCGTTTTCAAAATTGTTTTCTACTTCGTGTTAAGTTTGTTTTTGTTTGTTTGTTTGTTTGCTTTAATTTATTAGTTTAAGAAAAAAACTTTTGTACATATATTTACAATAAATTTACACATTATGGAGTAGCTATTAAAAATCTATTCATATGTACACTCTCATGCAACACAAATAAAGATAAAAGTAAAAATAAATTGCACACACCAGCTTCAAAAAGTTTCCAGAACATACTTGGACAGCTTACATTTAAACGAACACAAGTTCGATTGCTCTTTAATTTGAAAATTTATCCTTTGCCTGACACTTAACCACTTCCAACTACTGAGCATATCCCTACTTGCCGTATATCTATTGCATCTCAGAATCACTCTCATTGCTCGATTTTGCAATCTCTGTAAACTCTGGATGTCCCCTCCCCTACACATGAACAATATGGTACTACAATAATTAAATAGCGGTAACACGACAGTATTATAAACATTTACCATGCAATCCATATGTATTTTACACCGTATCCTTGCCAGTAAATTAATTTTCAATGCAATTTTAGCACACAGTGTGCTGATGTGTTTATTAAAATTCATATCCTTATCAATTATTACACCCAAATATTTAATTTCCTCAACCTGCTGAATTTTTTGCCCATCAATAAATAGATTTACATCAAAATTACTGTTTATCACCATACATTTTGTTTTTTTGCGTTCACCTTCAATTGATTCATATTAAACCAATTTTCCAATCTGTTCAGGTCCTCCGTCATCAATCTTTCGCACTCATCCTTATTTTCTCCTATTATATATATTAATGTATCGTCCGCAAAAATTCTCGACTCACAATACCTCAAGACTGTTTTCAAGTCATTCACGTACAAAATAAACAGCAATCCTTCCAAAATACTCCCATGCGGAACACCAATACCACAATTTAGCTTATCAGATAGTATTCCATTCATCTTTGTCCGCTGTGTACGATTGTCCAAAAAAGACATAAACCATTTCAGTTCCACCCCTCTAATACCATAATTTTCCAATTTTTTTATTAAAATTTCACGATTCAGCGTCTCAAACATTCTTTTTAGGTCTAAGAATACTAAAAATACAAACTTCTTCCTGTCGATATCGGATTTCGGACTCACATGAGTGTGCTCTGCGAAAACCAGATTGCTGCTCAGCTTACAGTTCGTTCTTTTCAATATAGTTTTCTAACTGTATGTGTACCATTTTTCCAATATTTTTTCATACATTGGCAACATATTAATTGGTTTAAATTCATCGCATCTCTTTGTTTGCCTGATTTTTTCGACTGGTATAACAGTTGTCTCCTTCCAACACTCCGGAAACGTTCCTGTCTTCAGCGATTCATTCACTATTTTAAGCAAAACCGGACCAACTGTATCATAATTATCCAAAACCATCCCCACATTCAAAACATTTGGATCATT
Organism: Cantharis nigra; assembly: GCA_958510845.1. Lineage (NCBI taxonomy): Eukaryota > Metazoa > Arthropoda > Insecta > Coleoptera > Cantharidae > Cantharis > Cantharis nigra. The sequence continues at coordinate 40,701,961 of OY294030.1, read as the reverse complement.
TTTATTTTTAAGACCTTTAATTACACTTTCCAATTTATCAATATCAGCACTATCAAACTTAAATACTAAATTCGTTGTTTCACCATCATACAGAAAAGGTACATATGGGATACTATTTACAATGTCTTTTATGCTCTCTTAAAATATTTATTAAAATTTTCAGCAATTTCCCTATCAGATGAAACAACTTTCCGATTTAAATCTATATCATTTCCTTCTTGTTCACTCTTTTCAAAAACTATATCCTTTAACACTCTGCACATTCCTTTTTGGTCGCCTTTTTTGCATTTATTTTATTTTTTAGATATTCACATTTAGCTGCTTTAATTTTATTCTTAAATTGATTTCTCATCTTACGATATTCAGTCCAGTGTCTATCATCCCTCGAAAAAACAGCTGTATTATATAACTCTACTTTCTTTTTCTTTAAACAGTTTAATGTTTCGTTGTACCACTCATTATTGATTCGATTTGCCGGTATAACTTTAGTCCTAACAAATTTATCAACTACGTTTAACAAAATCTGTTCAAATCTCTTTGCCAGTTCATTGACATCACTTATCTCACCTAAACCACTAATGTTATAATCCCTTAACTCTGCATCGAAATCACACCTTACATACTGCAAATATTTAAAAGTCATTAACTGTCTTCTAGCCTTAGTTCTAATCAAGATTTCAAACTCAATGGTTTCATGATCACTTATATTTAGTTCTTTCTTTACAGACGCAGTGACATTTTTATTATTTACTATTACCAAAGCTATTACATAATCGATCAAAGTATCACTATTCTCCGTAATTCTTGTGGGCTCCTTTATTATTTGCTCGCAGCCATTATCTCTGATTGTATTTAACATATTTTTTTGAATCGAACTATCTTTTAAAAGATCCACATTAAAGTCTCCACATATAACAAAATCAATATTATTAGGTGCAATTTCCCCAATTAGTTCCCCAATGTATTGTAACTGTGACCCCACATACACTCTAGGCGATCTGTATACACAACCAATCACTACCACTGAATCCCCATCTAAAATTTTACAAATCAACACCCAAATATCCATATTTACAACATTTTGATAGATAACTTCACATTTCCTTTCCTTTCTTATGTACATAGAAACGCCACCCGTGTGAGCCGATTCCGATTCCAATGTAATATTTCGATATCCATTTATTTTTAGTTCATTTCGCTTCACTTCGTTTCACTTAAGCAAACGACATCATAACAGTTTTCCCGAATTATCACTTGGAATTCTTCAAAGTCACCAGACCCTGTATATATTAAAATAAACACTTTTAATTTTCTGTGATTGCTAATAATCTATACGATTCTTATTTATCCTTATTTTACTTTTATAAATTTCGCAAAATAAACTATTAGCTTTATGATTAATATCAAGTTTTTCACTCAAGTATATATTTGCTTTGGCACAATTTACACACTTCTCAAAATTTTTACTACAATCTTTAATATCGTGGTCACCTGCACATTTCATACAAGATTTTTCCTTGGTGCACTGTGCTGACTCGTGATTATAGCCACAACATTTGTAACATCTTTTAACATGTATATATTCTCTTATCGGTAATCTTTGCCATCCAATTTTTAATTTACCAACATCCAACACCCGCTGAAATGATTCTCCATTTAGTTCGATTACAACATTGTAGTTGCCTTTCTTAAGAAACGTTTCTTTTTTATATACCACCTTGATATTGCTATCATTAAGTACTTCATTACTCATTTTTAATTTTTGCTCAATAACACTATTCTCATAATTTTCATTTAAACCCATTAGCATAATTTGCGGATTAAACTTTTTTGGAACTGCAACGTCATAATCACTCAGCTTACTTTCAGCCACTTCTTTAATTTTCCTAACAGAATCTTTATCTTCGCAGTTTATTACCACAGCTCCATTTCTTCAACCATAAATACCACCGATATTTAACTGCAGCTCACCTGGGTCAATTTTGCTCTTCACTTCTTGTTTTGTGATTTCACTGCTTTGGCTTTTGTTTTTTGGCACAAGAATTATAGGTTCTTTATTTTTAATTACTTCTGCATAAGACATCTTTTCTTTTTTTGCACTATTCCTTTCTACCTTTTCTGATAAAATTTTTATCTGTTTACACACGTTACTATCGTCACTACCTCTACTCTCGATAAGCCCATCAATTTTCTTATTTATTTGCTCCATTTGCTCCTCGATATTATTCACTCTTGAGTTAACACTCTTTATATTTTCACGACAGCATCCACAAATGCTTGCATCCATCTGCATCTGGGTCTCTATATGAGATGTTACACCACAACACTTTCTGTGCCACACTCGACCGCATATCCACTACATGGAAAACTGGCTTCCCGCTTTACCGGACGCTCACACTGGATACAATCATCTGTACCCATTGTAACGTCACGGTTTGTAACGTCACGTCGTTAGTTTAAGTTACATTGTTTAGTTTAAGTTTGATGTTGCAGTAATTTAATTCATTGTTGTAAAAATTTTAATGTGTTTGTATTTATTGTTGTTTAGCGACTTACACGAATGCAGCTGGGCAATACACGAACAAGCACAAGCAGCGGAACATAAACAAAATTCTAATCTTGATTTAAAAAAAAAAGGGAAATAGCAAGAACCAATAAAATTTGAACACGGGAAGAAAAACCAAAGAGCTAAAAAAGATAAATAAGGGAAGAACAGGCAGTCGCAAATTGATAGCCAGAGAGGCAAGTCGTGTTGGGGAGTGGTAAATAAAGAGTCCAAGAGGCAAGTGGTGTTATAGAGTTGAAATTTGAGAGCTATAGAAGCAAGTCGTGTGGTTACAAACCGAATAAGTTAGAGTGGAGGTGTGTTTTAGCCAAGGAGGCCTTTATAAATTTGTTTCTTGTTTTGTTCAGGTTGCAAATAAATACGTTCTTTAGATTATCAGTTTTTTATTGTCTTCCATGTAACCATTTCACTTTCGAAAACCAACGACCTATTTTTAGTTTGAGAGCAGAGAAAGAGCACTACAATATGTAGCAGAATGTTATTCCAAACCATATTGAAAGTTTAGAACATCGTAACTGCTCTAGATATTGTTAAATATAACTAAACAGATTCAATTTCATTCACAACTAAACGCAGTCAATTTTAGAAAATCTCATTTGTCTCAATTTTAACTTTTTGTTAGTTATAATGTACATTAGCTACAAATATCCGACTTCTGGGTGCAAGGCAACCCAGTTATAGTTAAACATCAATTCAATATGATCAATTAGTTACTATACCAATGTTGTAAATTGCAATGGTACTGGAACCACATTAAGCAATAAGAAAACCAAAAATCGTCCCTGTTTGAATTTAAATTTTCTATCAATTAAATTTGAAAAAACCAAAAAGGTGAAAATTAAAATAGATAAAATATTTTCGAAAAAAGCTTTGATGTATCCTTTTGAAAACATCAAAATGATTTAAAGCGTGGTGCCATTAATCAAATCTAAAATCAGTGCGTAATCATTGAGGGGCTGAAACTGTGGGTTCAAATAAAGAAGACAACATAATGTTCTGCAATTTTTATTGTTTAAATTTCATTTATTATTACATTTTTGCTTTATTGTTTCAATTTTACTTATTTTAATTTTATATTATCCAATGTATAGCCGGCTGTATAATATAAATTAACCTTTTTTATCTTTGGGATATATTGGACGATAAACTTCTGCAAAAGCATGAAATTTGCCTAAACTAACGTTTAAGTAAAACAGGTTACATTCAGCCATAAATTCACCAGTTGGAATGTTTGGAGGTAGATGTTCAAAATCGGGTTTAAAATTGCATACATGATATGTAGTTTCCTATAAAATTAGGAGTTATCTATAATGTAACATCTGAATTTCTACTAAATATTTAATAAACCTTCACAAAATGGCAGCTCGTTACATTTCCACATAGGTTTAGTATAGACAATATACCAATGACATCTGCATCAAATGTTTGACATGCATTAAGTCGAATTCGAATAGGAAAATGACGGTATTCATTGCTAAGAAATTTATACACTTGGATAACTACCTGAAAAACAATTGTTGTAAAATACATTATTTTTAAAATTAAATTAAATTTAAACCAAGTTTACCAATCAATAAAACGATATTTGCCTTAGCTGGTAAGAGACAAGACCATTCGCTTTACTTCTTGGACAAATTTATTCCCATTGCTAAAATTATTAACTATAGCTATACTTTGACCCCCCCCTTCCCTGTGAATAACTATTTAATACACCAAATGGTAGCCAAGACTAAAAATCTGGGTTGAATTTTGGTTTTGTATTTTCTACGACATGAAACATCAAAGCTTGTGCAAAAATCAACGTAACTCACCTCTACTTCAGTTGACAAGTCTACTTTAGTATTTACAGTTCCATTGAAAGCTGTTACAGTACGATTATGCTTGAATGTTTTAATCTCAAGAAAATTTATTAAATCTTTATTGTATTCAACTAGCTCTGCTCTAATATTTCTCACTTTGTAATCCTTCTGATGAAACTGAAAATAAACAAAAGTGCAATATTCTGTAAATATAGAAAACCCAGTTACTTATCATTTTATGGAAATTATGAATAATATTATGATATGAATAATATGAATATGAGTGTTGAGAATATGAATAAGAGACGGTCATTAGCTTAGTAAGTTAGCCGAAGAACTGCTGATTCTAAAGTACTCGGTTCAAATCCTGGGAGAGTGTAAATCTTTCATATGACCGTCTCCGTGCTTCGGAGAGCACGTAAAGCCAGCGGTCCCCCTGAGTTGATGATTACCGCCATCAACTATTAAAAACAGGGTTACAGGCATTCCCCAATCCGGATTAAGCAACCGTGAGGTCGAAATGCTTAAAAACCTTTCTCTCAGAGGAAGAGGCTGATTGCCCTGCACTGGGTAGAGAAGGCTGGAGAGAGAGAGATTATTAAAAACATTAGAACTTAAAATGTTATTAATATTAGATATTTTTCAAATATTTTTGATTTTAAACTACTCAACAATTTAAAAAACTTGAAATAAAGAACAATATAAGTACCTATACAATAACGAAAGAATTAAAATGAATTTTATTATAAAATTAAAATAAAATTTTTGAAACTATGGTGAATTTTACATCAAAATCAATTTTAAATTTTATTTACTAACTTGAATTTTTTTTAATGAATAGAAAATGCACAGCTAAACAGAATAAATTACCCTAAATTTATTTATTTAATAATTACACCAATTTATTATTATTAAAATACATAGATACATACCTTAGATAACAAGCTAGTATCACAAAAAATGTGTTCAATTAACACAACAAGAGAAAGCAACAGTGCATCTTTAAGTTTCATTTTAATGCTTTAAAAATTATAACAAAGTTTAAATTGAACAAAGTAAAACTAAGTTTTAGTTTGCAAATTCACTCATATATTACTTTATGTACCACGTCATGAGGTACATAAACTGTAACGATATTAGAATTTTGTGGAGTTATTATAGCGCTATAATCTATTAAAGTATATTATTATACGTTATAAAATACTACATCGTTTTGTTTCATTTTTGCTGATATTCTACATTATATTTATCTTTAGAACTTTTTATAGTTTCTTTTACAAATACGAGTATCTATATTTATTTGTGATAGAGCATCAAAAAGTACCATTTCTATGCAAACTTTAATCCCTTACCTATATTATTAGGGTGGAACTCGGATGACCGCAGTTGTACCTTAAGAAACGTAAGAATTATGATTAGCTTATTACACGGGAGCAGAACATACAGCTACTTACTATACTTCGTATAGAAACCTAATAAAATGTTTTTGAATGAAATTTTTGTGAATTTCTTTATAATTTTTGGGCAATCATTAGGCTTCTAAAAAAGATTTTTAATTTTCACAGGGCAATAGTGATTCTGCGGTCTGGGGTTTATGAGTCAATTTTGGGTAATTATGGTCACCTGAATTCAAAAAAATATTTAGATTTGTCGAATTGATTCCAGTTTTTGAGATAAAGACAACCATTTTATATTGAAAATAAAATGAAAATTTCTTTTTGAGATGTCCGCGGAGATTCGCTGTCAATGGCTCATTTCTTCATGAAAATTAATAAAAATGTCACAGTATATTCTTCAAATGTCACTTTATTATGCAGTAATTATAGAAATAAATATATATTAACTGTGTCGTCAAAACAAATTATCGAAATATGCTGTTTTTGTTATAAATTAACTTTACCCCTCGCCCTTATTATTACATTAGTATATCTAAATTCACTCCAAAATCTATGACCGCAAGAAAAAGTTTTTTTCTCCAAACGTCACGAAAGTCAGCAGTTTCAGTATCTATTTTAAACACGAAAGTCAAACGTTTCCTTACCGACATACATAGAACCACGTGGCGTAGAGTTTTTTCGAAAGTAAAACTGTCGGCGACAAGAAAAAACTTAACTAGAATTGTGACATTTTTTTAATAAAATTGAGTAATTTTGGTATCTACCTTTTCTAAAAATTATTTTAAGTTTATTTACCATTTCAAATATAAAATTTTAGAGCGTAATTTAAAAATAAATAGATGTAAACTTTGACTTTGACATTTAAATTCTTAAAAATACCAACTTAAAATTTTATTTTTAACCAAATAAATAAAAATTTTGATCTTTTAACCTAAAAATTTTAATAAATGTCACAATTGAAGTTGACAGTTGCGAATTCAATTTAAAAATTACCAACATAAATTGAAAATAGCTGACAGATTAAATCAAAATGTCACCTTACTTTTGTTTATTTTATTACAATTTGATTAAATTAAAACTGGTTGACTGATTAACATTATCTACCTTTCGAATTATTTGCGCGCGATCGATCTGAATATTTGCATATGCCTTCCTACCGATAATTCACGGGGGATGTGTACTGAGCGAGGGAGGAAATTCTTTTACTCAGTTTTTTGATATCTAGCGCCGTTCACGAGTTATTCCTAATTTAAAAAATTTCATAGTGGGTATCGGCAGGAAGATCGAATTTTTTGCGCCCGATCGATCTGAATTTTGACATATGCCTTCCTACCGATAAGGCGTTGTACTAGGCGAAGGGGGAGAATTTTTTGCTCAGTTTTTTGATATCTAGCGCCGTTCCCAAATTATTGCTAAATTTAAAATTTGTTCGTTTGGAGAAAAAGTAACATGTTTTATTCGGATGGAAAGGTAACTTTTCCTGCCACGCCAGTTTTCCATTCGCTCGGCTCGTTTCACTCATCTCGCAAATGATAAAACTCGCTAGGCAGGAAAAGTTAAGCTTTGCATCCTAATAAAACAATATACTATTGTTTTGTTGCCCTGATGTGCAATAAATTAATAAAAATATAAATAGTGGGGTTTTAAATTATTAAGATCTACTAGTTCTTAATGATTTTACGGTAATTTAAATTTATATTGTATACATATACCATAAAAATTTTTGTTTATATTTCCATAAATTTATACATTTATATACAATTATGTGGGTACTATCATTACAGAGATAGACAATTTTGATAATATAATAATTCTAAATTGTTTTTCATATCTTCTAATTTGTTTTTGTCTAATGATAATTTTTAGCATTGAAATGTGTTATATTATCAAGATTATGAATAGCGTTCAAGTTGATAGTAGTAAAAATAGAAGATGGTAATTGTAAGAATAACAGTAACATAATATAACTTTTCTTTGTTTTTTTTTTGCAAAATTTGTTTGCAAAAATTACAAAAAATGCTATCGTATCGCTAAGAAATATTACTTTTTTTTTGAAAAATTTTTGAAACCGATTAGACCCTCAAAAATTATATTTTGCAACCAAAAAACCTAATGGTTTTTATATCACTTACATCTAAAAATTATTAAAATCATTAGAAATGCAAAAAATGCTCTCATTTGTATTTCATTGCCATTGCTTACACTGAGAGAAAACAGATGGTAAATTGAACGAATCTGAAATGTTGAATCTTTTCTTATTGAATTAAACGAAATTTCGTTGAATGAAACAATTTTCAGTTGTTACAATAAATTCAAAAATGTTGTTTCAATGCATTAGTTTTGTTAAATAAATATTAATTGATTTAATGTTTATAATGGGTTCAAATAAGCTTCTATACGATATTATCGTTGAATTAATAAAATAGTTAGATTGGAAGAAAACCAATGAAATTCTTGAACGAAACTATTATTTTGTCTTGTTGTAGCATTTTAGTATGTCATTTCAATGCAACCGAAATGTTAATCAGTTAAACTGAACATAATAAAATTGTTGAATAGAAGCTTGAAAAATATGCGAACCACTGCGCAAGTTTATTGTCATATATTTCAGTTTGATCTTTGATGCATAATAACCTTGATGTGTTCATGAAATGTGCGTTTGCAAAGTGCTAGAAAAATGGATACTACAGTTATGAATAATTGTTTAAAAGTTAATACCTTTGAGAATTATTTATTTAAATTTATTTATTCATAAAATGCACTACTGTTAATACAGTAATACACCTATTGTGATGGTTCAACATTGGATATACGCATTCAATTTAGAGTGCCTGATTTAATACCATGATAAGTTTACTCGAGAAATAATGCTGCGCTTTATATTAACGTAATTATATTTTTCTAACAATTACACATAATATTTTTCACAATTCCGGGAGTAAAGTGCTCACTTTACTCCCGCTTTTGCGGGACTAAAGTAATACTTTTTTTCCCGCGCCATTATTGCGCGCTATTGATTTGAAATGTTGCATATGGCTTCTTACGACAAAACGCTGCGGGCTACTGTAACGGGAGTAAATTTTTTGCTCGGTTTTTCGATATTTAGCGTTGTTTTCGAGAAATTTCAAAATCTCAAATTTAGTTATTAACCAATGTAATTCAGCATTTTCAGCGAAATTGTGAAAAATAGTATATACACTTTGGGACTAAGGTTCTTTTCATCCCGTGTTCTCGTGTGCAATTTTTGCACTCGGCTAACACCTCGTAATGATTCTAAAATGATTCAAACAATACAATAAATTGTTTAATTTAATGCACAGAAATGGTTGATACAATATACCTACTTAGTTAGTTCGAAAAGTGCGGAATGTTGAATCAACCTTTTACTACGTCCTAATAAAGAAACTGATAGCTTTAGTGTAGTAAATTTTGATTCAATTAACACAACGAGAACGTTCAAGGAAATGCTTCTCATGTTAAAATAACACAAAAAAGTTAACATTTTATTTGCATTAGTTTAATGCACGTTTTGCATTCGCCACCCGCAATGCAAAAAATTTGTTGGTTGAATCGTTTATCGTTTGATTAAGCAATTTCTTTCTCTCAGTGTACGTTCGAGTTGTGCTTATTTTCATTTTTAACCAAATTAATATAAATATATCAAAATAACTTATTGGCTATTGATTTATAAATAAAAACAATGACAATGAAATTCAAACAAAGCGATTATTTTTTTTAAACGCTGTTTTTTCATACTTTTGTTGAGTTTTTAACAGTAGCAATTATTATTACAGAATAAAATATCAAGCGGTGGATATTTTTTAATTAATACTTTTTCATTCTTATGCGTTATAATAAGAAGCAGGAATTTAACAAAAAAAAAACAATATTCCATGTTATTTCCCTATGTTCAGATGTAAGATCCAACACCCGATATAGAGATCATGGAAAGAAAACCATTTATCCAAACACAAATATCATGACAACAGATGTTTCCAAAAGATTCACCCGATAAGAATAAATTATTGTTAACGAAAAGAAAACGCCACCAAGATCCAAAATAGAAAAGCAGTAAAGAAAAAAAAATCTTGCCAGGAAATTAAAATATCTACCGTAATGAATACCATACTACACCAACAAAACTTTAAATTGACTTCTAGCCGCTTCAAAATCACAAAATGTACGTTATTTTGAAAACAGAAAAGGAATAAATATGTGGCCCAGCTAGATAGGAAAATTTTTATTAGAAATAACCAATGTAATTAATAACAATTAATAATAAAATTCTAACAACATTTTGTTACAAGGGAAATCTCTAAAATCGCGGATAATATGTTATTGACAAAGATTAAGATTGAAAAAATTAAAGTGGTCAAAAAATATGTCAATAAAAAAAGAAGGAATCAAGCTAACATTGTGTTGGAAGTTGATGCAGATATGTTTAACGATTTAATGAAACATGAAAGGGTATACCTAGGATGGCGAGATTGCAAAATTGAAGAATATCACAACATAATTAGATGTTTTAAATGTGCTCACTATAACCATATGGCTAAAGACTGTACAAATGAATTGACATGTCAGATATGTACAGAAAAGCATGAAACCAGAACATGCAATCAAGAAGTAAAAAAATGTATTAATTGTGAAAAAGCCACTGAAAAATACAATGTGACTCTTGACATAAATCACTCGTCATTGGATAAAAATTGCCCTTGCTATCTCAGAATGTTAGAAATAGAGAGTAATAAGACTAAATATCAATAGCAATTAATTACAGCAAAAGAAAATATTGGCAATGAAAATAACATAATTTGTTTAAATGTTCAGGGATTTTTAGGTAATAAGGATAACATAGTAAATTTAGTAGAAAATTGGAAACATATATTAATTTGCTTAACAGAAACATATGTAAATAAATTTATTACTGATGTAGAACTCAAAATCAATGGATTTAAACATGAAAATTGTGTAACTACTAATAATAGAACAGGTGGGGTTATATACAAAAGAGGGGTACAAATATAAAGTAAATAAAACAGAAAATCTAGGTTTATACTTATGGATAATAGAAGTAGAAATATCAATAGACATGGAAGATTATATTATTACTACAGTATATCATCCACCACAAAAGGAGAATAGTAAATTTATAGAATATTTTGAAAATATTTGGAAAATGTAGAAATATCTAAAAAAAACTTAATAATACATGGTGATTTTAACTTCGACTTAATTAAAAGTAATTTTTATGGTGAAAAATGCTCTAATATAATATATCAAAATGGACTTATACAAATAATACAGGAACCAACAAGAATAACAAAAGAGACTAAAACATTAATCGATTATGTTATAACTAACAATAAAAATATTAAACATAAAGTGCATCATACCCCAAAAATTAGTGACCACTCAATTATAGCAATAAATTTAAAAGTGATAGACCATAATAAAACAGTAAAAATTCAAAAACGAAATTTAAAAAATTATGTTATAGATGATTTTCAACAAAAGTTACTGGACAAAGATTGGAAAAATAATATAATTGATGTGAATATTATGGCAGACTCCCTAAATAATACCATCAGAAACGTTTTGGATGAAGTATGCCCTATAATAACTAAAAATTTACAAGTAAGATATATACAAAATAAATGGATCAATGCAGAAATTATTAATAGTATGAAGTTGAGAGATCAAAAATATACAGAAGCTATATTTACTAATAATGAAGTCATATGGAATCAATATAAAGAGTTAAGAAATAAAACTATATCATTATTCAGGAAAGAGAAAGAAAAATATTTTAGGAAAACAATTGATCAAAATAAGAAAATATATTCTTGTGGGTAATGTAAATCGTGTAATTAAGAAAATAGAAATTAATGGAGTGAATCTAGAAAGAGTAGAGAAAATGAAATATTTGGGAGTAATAATTGATCAAAAATTAAATTTTAAAAGTCATTCACAATATGTGTTAAATAAAATGTAAAAAAAAATGTTTTTTCTTGGAAGAATAGGTAAACCTTTTAGTATATATACAAAATTATTGTTATATAAAACAATCATTGCTCCACATATAGACTATTGTTCGACAATATTATTTGCACTTAATAAAAAACAAACCAAAAAATTTCAAATTATACAAAATAAATGCATGCGGATAGTATTACAATGCAGCAGGTATACAACAATTAAAGTTATGGTAGACACGCTTGAAATTATAAGTATTAAACAAAGAATAATGTATAGATCTATTTTATAAATTTTTTTAATAAGGTTTAAAAGAATGCCTGAATATCTGAGTGGACAATTAAAATATGTAAATGAAACTCATGATTACACCACCAGAAACAATTTGAATTTTGTCATAGAAAAAGCAAAAAAAGAAACAACAAGGAAATCACTATTTTTTATGGGGTTAGAAATTTATAATCAGTTACCTGTTAATATAAAAAATTGTAAAAAATTAAGTTTAATCAAAATATTATTATGGAAACATATTGTTACGAACTTTTTATAAATATTTGCTTAGTATCTTTTAATTAGTTGTTTTTGTTTTAATAATTTGTGCATTCGATTAAATTGTAATTAATAGCTTAAAAAAGCTAGTTAATAAAGATTATTATTATTATTATTATTATATTACAATTGTTATAAATATAATAAAAATGAATTGATTATTATATCGTTAAAAGAACAAGAATCCAAATCTTAGTTCTGTATTCTTAGTTCTTCAACCAACTGCAAAACTCTATTCGTGAAAAGCTTTGTATTAAACGGTATTAAATAAACAAACAGTTTAAATTGTAAAGCTGTTTCAGTGTTTTCAAAAAAAAAGTGTTTTCAAATATATTCTGTTAAACCAGCAGTATGGCGTAGACCCTACATTGACCAAATCCTGGTCGCGCCGAATATACTGCTGTGATCTAAGAAGTCCAAAATTGATCTGTGGGCTTCCCTCGATACACACTACATGTAATTAGTTTTCACTGTTTATAGTGTGTCTAAGCCAACTAAAAAAAAAATAATAATAATAATAATAATAAATAAGCGCTGATTACGTATGTTGCTGAAGAAATTAACTCTTCGACATCATATCTGATTTTATTAATTTTTTTAAGTTTTTAAAAGAGCTTTAAGCTTTTCAAGCCTAGAAATGTTGTTCGAAACATGTACCTCCGATGGTGTTCTGAAGTCACTATTAGTGCTGTAAGTATATCAATTTTTTTGTATCTAGGGGTAGCTTGCTATGCTCATCCAAGATGTGTCCGTGGTATTTTATTATTGATGAAGGCAAATCATTTCCCAGGGAGGTCACCGACTTTACATGCTCTCCGAATCACGGAGACAATCATAAAAAAGTTTTAAACTATCACCAAATTCATTAGTCTCAGCAGTCATTCGGCTGACAAACTATTGGCTAATGACCGTTAATATGTTCAAGTTTGAATTATTACACCTGTATCATTAACATTATTATTATGATTGCTAATTATTATTTTTGCATTATGTAAAACAAACGCTTATACCTTGTGTATAAATTCACGCACCATAGAGATTACAATTAATTCGTGATGTACCCAGGGCCCCCGCTACCATATGTGCAAAGTGTGCAATGCACACGGGCGCCATCCTTTAGGGGCGCCAAAACCCAGGGTCCAAAAAAAAATTGCAAAAAAACAAAAAAAGTGTCTGTACTCCATTAGTTAAGTAAATGCGTTAAAATGGGTGTGAACAAGAATTTATTTTAGTTTGTTTTGTTATGATTTTATTCTGTTTCATTTTGATATTTTAGTCTACAAATAAATATGACTTCCAAAGTTGAAGTTTTTGCTTTATTTCAAGCACCTAAGGGGCGCCAAAATCCATTTTTGCACACAGGCGCCAGTAGCACTTACGGGGGGCCTGGATATACCTTACTGTTGTGGGCGCTCGCTTCACGCGTGAAGCTACCAAATGTCAAAAACATGGCGGCTCTATTACGTACACTCGATATTGTGTTGACTTTGATTCTGAATTATTTTATCGCAAAACCGCAGTGAAATGATAATTCACAAAATAGAACACCAAAAAAATTCTGAATTTTGGTTTATATTCAAAACTTTCTATACCAACTATATTATATATTAGATTAAGTTAATATTTTTCTGCGTGGGGGCTTTTGCTTAATCTAAACTGCCAATAGGGATTTTACACTACCGATGGTGGCGCTAGCGACACCTTCAATATGTCTGCCATAGCAAGTATACCTCGGTAGAATGTTGGTTTAAAAAAGACTGAAAGACTGGTTGTTTTTTTTAGATAAACACTGCACTGAATTAAAAAATATCAGGAAAACTAACTCGAACACTGTTGAAACACGTTAAAAACACTTAGGTATACTTGATGGAGTAGTTACAAAAGCTGCGTGTGGTGGCGTTTGGTTAATGTAAAATCCCTATACTATTAAATTATTTTTTTCCCTAATCACTTCTAGTCCAGTAACCAGGTAGTTTTACCTGACAAATTTCGGAGGTAAAGGATTGAAAACTCATTTCTATGTAATTTTGGTCGTAGAATCCTAATTTGAGGTTTGCGAACAAAATTTCCTTGTGCCAAAGCCGCCATATTGAAAAAACGTTGCTAAATCACGTTTTTTTTACAAAAAAAATCAAAATTTTGGGCAACCTATTGATTTTTCGAAAAAATGAAATGTATCATCAAAAAAAAGTAGATATAATTTCTTACAAAATGACTTTTTCGTTCATTTCCTAGAACGAAAATTAACGCCGCAGGCGCCATTCGCGTTTTTGCCGATTTTTCGAAAAATTCAAATTTCAAGATTTCTCGAGTGAAATGAAGGTTTCCATGCCGACGGCAACGGGTAAAAATATAACCTCTGGTCGGCATGGAATTTGAATTTTTCCAAATTTTCAAATAAAATTTGAATTTTTCGAAAAATCGGCAAAATTTCGAATGGCGCTTGCGGCATTAATTTTCGTTCTAAGTCATTTTTTAGGAAATTTTATCTACTTTTTGATTCATTTGATTCATTTTTTCGAAAAAAAAAACGTTTTTTTTAATATGGAGGCTTTGGCACAAGGAAATTTTGTTCGCAAACCTCAAATTCGGATTCCACGACCAAAATTACATAAGTATCAATTTTCAATCTTTTGCCTCAGACCCCTTTTTTCAACGTGGTTACTGAACTATTCAGAAATTAACTGTAAATAATGTTGTGTAGAGAAAATATAAAAACTAATTGTAGCCCCAACGTTTAAACTATTGTTGATAATAATATATCTACGATCATAATTAAAACTGATGAATAGGTAATAAACATATCGTACATCAAATAATAAATCAGTAGATAGGTACGTATTATCAATTGAAAAACGATGAATTTTATTTTTAGCATTTCATTAGAAAGCATACTACTCTCTTCTTAGTATTTTATAGAAATAATATTAAAAAATTATTATAAATGAAAATATAATAAAATATCTACGCAACCAATTCACAGATATACTATATTGTTCACCATTTCAGTATTTCTTCCAATTGGGCAATGGCAAAATCTGCAAATAATATATTTTCGATATTAAAACCGCAATTTTACTTAGCAAAACTCTTAGGATTAACACCTTTAGATCTAGAACAGCGTTATTTTGGTGATGTGTCCATAATAAGTGTAATGTGGGGTATGAGTATAATATTTTTTCAGCTCTACATGAATGTTACTGGTTCGATAAATATACATACATACAAAAGCTTCATAACAAAGGTAATTGTTGTTTTGCTTCGTGTTATGTATATTGCATGTTACAGTGGTGGAATAATATTAAATATCATATTTTCAAATAATGTAAGTTTTTCTAAAAAAAAATTTTTTGATAAAAGTTTCATTTTTAGGTCATCAAAATTTTACGCCAATTATCAATTTTTGACAAAGAGTTTCAACATACGAATTGCATCGATATTAACATATTAAATAAAAATGTTAAATTCTATATAACTTTAATTAATTATTGTACTTTTACTTTTGGAATATTGCTTTGTTGCTTTGTTGTCGTTTATTATAAAAACGTATTTAATAGAGATACCGTTCTTCAGATTTTAAACGGTGCTTTTCTAGTATTATCAATTTTAATTATTTTCCAGTTTTGTTCTTTCGTATATCTGCTAAAAGAAAGGTTCTTATTGATATACTTTTTATTATCAACAAAATCTGTAGTTGCATTAACTAGGTAAGTTTTATTATAAAATGTGCAATAAACAATTATTTTTGATTTGGTTAATTCTGATAACTGATAACCATTAAACTATCTAAATCTAAATATTAGATTTTTGGTAATGTGAGACCAGGCAACACTTTACATTTTTTAAATTTGGCGCTTATACGTAAAACGCCACTTGCCTGGCCCAACTTGCACCGTCGCGCCACTGGAAGGTGGAGGATCTTGAATCGACTTGTCTACCACTCCGGGCAGTTTACTTTTACATTTCATGGGGTCAAGACGGATTTGTGTCTGATACCTACTACTATCGCTCGCTGACGGTAGTTAACATTTTTTAATTGTTATTCTTTTTACTTTTTCATCATTCAGCGAGCTATTTTGTGTACAATTACTAGTGTAAATATATATAAATTTGTGCATAAGAAAATTTTATTTCGTCAAGAACGTCTTTGCCTCTTGAATTACATTCAAAGAGGCGTCTTCAAAACAGCATCGCGGAGTTACAACCGCTTCAGTTGGAAGACCGCAAAAATCATCAAGTTCACACCAACGAACCAACAATTATAAAAAATTGAAAATATTATTTAAAAAATTTTTATTTTAAGTTTTAACAGAAAAAAGCATAGCAATATATTAGACATAACCCATAACATACAAAATCCTCCATCTTACAACGAGTTGTTTATTAATAGGGTCACACACCAAGCAAATTCATAAATCGGGTTTTATACCAATCATTACTGAAAAGTTCCAATTTTTGAATTTAATTTTAATTTTTTTAAATTTTTTTATTATATTTTGCAGAGATACGGAAGACTATATCACATTTAATCACATCAGCAACTTATATTACAATTTATATAATATTGTTAACGAAACAAATTTGGCATTTTCATTTCAAATACTAGCCTACATCGTGAAATTAATAGTGGTTTCCATGCATAATTTATTTTACGTAGTAACCACTATAATTAATGGAACTTCTTTGCACATTTTTGAAATTGGAGTGTATTTAGGTATAAATATCTTTTGCGCAATAGGAATTTTTGGTGTAGTCATAACATGTTCCTATGCTTCTAAGGAAGTAAGTCAATTCAGATAATATATGAGGGGGGTATATGCAAAACCGGACATGTCACTTAGCGTGAATTTGAGAAAAAGACATAAAAAAATATTGTTCACCATTATATTTGATACAAATGTCAGTTTTCAACCACTATTTTAAGCAGGATTTTTTGTTTTTATTACCAAAAACTATTATTTAAATGGTAGAACAGGCCACAAGGAACAAAACGTATATCTCAGATTGATTTTTGTAAAATGTGACTTGTCCGGTTTTGCATATACCCGACTCATATGTACATATATTTAATGTATACTTTATTATATTTTATCAGGTAGAAAAGATCAGAAAATTGATAATACATAGTTTCTTACCGATTCATACAGAAGGACATTTATTTCACATGGAAGTAAGTTGGCCTATCGGAAATGTCTAACACTATTCTGTATTATTCTTAATTTGTTAGGTTATGTTACTCGCATTGCAACTTCACCACGAAAAAGTTGAGTTTGCTGTTTGTGGATTATTTAAAGTAAATAAATCACTTCTTTACCATGTAAGTTAACAATGAAATTATAATATTTATAATGAAAATATTTTCTTTGTAGATATTCGGCATTATAACGACATATTCCATTATATTTCTTCAATTAGATATATCTACAATACTCAGAAATCAAAATTACTAGTTAAATAAGAAATGCTATTTGGCTAAGATTTTACTTTTGTGTAACTTCCTAATATGTGTTTAGTATATTTATTTTTCTTTTAATCAAATTTTAATGGAATCTGATCAATAAATTTTTTCTTTCTCTTCTGTTTCTCATTCAACTTTGTCTTGCTCTGCATTGGTTTCCTCAATGATTTCATAACGGTCATCTTTCTTCAATCCTTCTCTTGGCTTAATTCCAAACATATTCCATATTACATATTGCATATTTTATATTACATATTGCATATTACATATTACATATTACATATTACATATTACATATTACATATTACATATTACATATTACATATTACATATTACATATTACATATTACATATTACATATTACATATTACATATTACATATTACATATTACATATTACATATTACATATTACATATTACATATTACATATTACATATTACATATTACATATTACATATTACATATTACATATTACATATTACATATTACATATTACATATTACATATTACATATTACCTATTACATATTACATTATTACATATTACATAAATTCAACTTTTCGTGTTAATTATTCCCCTTTGATCGGGTGCAAGATAGGTTTCCCGGTATAATAATCTTGGGATAGATAACACTAATAAATATGTATATTAAAACTTAAATAATCGTTCCGTATTTATTTCAAAATTAAAGTTATTATTACTGGAATTGTTTGAATTATTGAATTGTTTCAAGTTCAGGTCTTCAAACCCACCTGATGAAGCTTGTTGAATTTCAAATTGTATAACTACCACCAAGTAAGTTGTAACAGCACCAACAATCTAAAAATTTAATTTAAAAAAACAATATTATATATTGTTGCTACACTACAAAAGGTTTTCAGTAAAGTTCTCAATTCTCACCGAAAATATTAAAGCTTCGTTAATGGTCAAAGCTCTGCATGCAGTAAAGGTGACATCCTGCATTATCAATTGTACCGAAAAGTACATAATCTAAAATAACAAATAACAAGTTTGATCACAGTACATTCCTGCCGGTCAATTAATTATCGCCGAATTTAATTTAAAAACAAGGATCCCGTCTCTAGATCTGTAATTTTTGAGTTGAAGCCTCTTCAGGGATGTTTGTAATGAGTTTCACATTAAGTTTTTCATAAAAAAAATTTTTTAGATTGAATATTATTACACAAGATTTTTTTTGGAAAAAGATAAATAATAGACAGAATAATATTGTGTAAAAATATTTTTGGACTGGTTCTATGTCATAGATCCAATATAACAAAATTTTAATTTTTTATAGTTACCTCGTTTTGCAATTTTTTTTTCGGCATGTCTGAATCAATTAAAAGAATTTCTTGAATTAGAATTTTAGTTCTGTTAGCCTGCAAAATAGTCCAAAGTGTAAAAGGACCTTCAAGTGGTAAATTTCTTACTTCCATAACAGTAAAGGCACAACATATAACAATTGCCAAAATTCTTCCAATAGAGAGAACCATTTGGATTCCAGCGTACAAAAAAAACCTCCAAGGTAGTATGTTATTGACGATTATTAACCGACCAGGATAATAAAATGAATTGATTATTGTCAGACAATCTTGAAATAATATTAAAAGAAGTTGTCCGGAATATGCTTTGTTGAGAATCTTGCTTATTGAACACAAGTCATAATGTTGTATTCTTAGTTTTTCAAGCAATTGCAAAACTCTATATTCGTGAAAAGCTCTGTATTAAATCTACAAAGAAGTAAAGAGTACTTACAAGCACGAAGAAGATTTTGTTAACTTTCTAGAAGAAATCTCAGTTATTTTTTCGTTTATCCATGCAAAGCGCTGATACAAACACATCACCAAAACACAAAATTGCAAAGTTATGAAGGTAAGAGTGAGTATTGGAACCACGTACGATAAAAATTCTCCCATTAACTCAAAGCTTATGAAATCTATGCTTCGTATGACTGTAAGAATCGAACAAGGAACAGCTATAAACGATGCTATAAGTAAAGCTGCAATAACATTAATTTTGCTTTCTTTATATTTTTTCTTTAAATTGATGTAAAATATTTTTTCCATTTTATTATCAAATCTCGTGATTTCATGCAACATTTTCAAAATCTGCAATATAAAAACTTTAGTATTCTGTTAATCAAAATAATTGCTGTGAGTTAAGATCTTACTTCGTCTACATAAAAGCAGCCAAAAAACATACTGCAGAACATTCCAGATTGACTAAAATAAGCGTCGATTATATCTGTTGCTGAAGCAATCAGTCCTTCATCGCCATATCTGATTCTATTAAGTATTGTCAACGTGTAAGAGTTTATAAAAAGTAACAAAAATATACACCAAGCAAGATGAATTTTAGATTTTTTACAGTCATTTTCGTTTATGCTAAAAGCTGTCAAACCCAGAAATTTTGTTGTTCGAAACATGGGTGTTAAAACGGAGTAAAATGTTTTTGGATTGAACATTCTTGAATTATTTCAAAAAGCTTCTGAAATCACCAGCTTTATGAGGAGTTGTGGCATTATTATGTTATTGAATCAAATCTTTATCGTAAAGTAAACATTTACATTATTATATATTAAATATTAAGTGGTACAAAATAGAATTTGTAAATGTGAATTGATTATAATATGACAAAGGTAGGTACTAAAACATTAATTGTAAGCAGTTAAATGTCGAAATATTAATATTATTTATTATTACAATTTTGCCTTATTATCAAAATATAAGTTTAAAATATTAGAATAAAATATAAAGAAAAATATAAGAAAATATAGAATTATAACATAAGAATATAAGAACAAAGAATTTGAGAATATAATGTACGTTGCTGTAATTCAAACCTCAAGAAATATTACATTTATTTTTATTATTTCAATTTTTATTTTACATTATCCAATGTATAATCTGTAGCCCAGACGTTAGGAACTTTTGCATGGAAATACTTCAATGTCATAAAAAAAATTTAAACCTTTTTTCTGATAGTACTGCAGAGTTTAGAAAAATTTTGAACTTGAGAAAACGCAAATGAATCGAAAGAAGCGCAAAGCGAACACATAATTAAACACAGTAAATTTTGATATTTATAATTTGTGAGTTGTCATTACATTTGTCTATTCAACCTTGTGGTTAGCTTTCGTTACCTTTGTAGGCAGGGCCTATTTTTAACCGAATTGGGCCCTAAGCTTTAGCAAATTTTCGGGCCCCTTATAGTCAAGTATAACTAATAGCATCGAAGGCCAAATTTTTGTGTTATTTTATCAGTAATTAATTTTTATTTTACGATTTTATGTTCTTTCTTTTTGAGCCCATCTTCCCATTGGGCACTATGCACGTAACTATTGCGCCCAATGGTAAAATAGGCCCTGAGTTTAATTTTAAGCAATAAAAACTGGTTCCACTACCAAGCCACACAGGCAATATTAATAATTGAGCTTTAATGTAGTTATAGGTATAACGGGGGATTTGGGGATCAATTTGCCCATAATTTGATTCGCAATTTTGCAACAGTTAGATTGATTCCGCGAGGTTCTGAAGGCTGTATCCCACAATAGGCATCTAAGTACGTTGATTTAAGTAATAAAAAGGCAACCTACATTTTTTAAGATTTTTGAAGAACGTAAGGTTAACCCTTTTGGTGTTTTCTGACCCCATAAAATGAAAAGTGGAATTCGGCAGCTTCTTTCACTGTTTCTTACATATTTTGATTAGAAAATTCGAATGACGCAGTCAGATTTCTCGTAAGTATGATATTTTTGTTTTTTTTTGCTTTAAACGTAACACATTCGGGGTAAATTTGACCTAAATTTGTTTCGCGATTTTACACAGTTTTGATTAATTCCGCGAGGTTCTGAAGGCTGTATCCAGCAGTAGGCATCTAAGTACGTCGATTTAAGTAATAAAAAGGCCACCTAAATTTTTTAAGATTTTTGAAAAAAACGTAAGGTTAACCCCTTTGGTGTTTTTTGACCCCAAAAAATGAAAAGTGGAATTCGGCAGCCTCTTTCACTGTTTCTAACGTATTTTGATCAGAAAATTCAAATGGCGCAGTCAGATTTCTCGTAAGTATGATATTTTTTATTTTATTTGGCTTTAAACGTAACACATTCGTGGTCAATTTGACCTAAATTTGTTTCGCGATTTTACACAGTTTTGATTGATTCCGCGAGGTTCTGAAGGCTGTATCCAGCAGTAGGCATTTAAGTACGTCGATTTAAGTAATAAAAAGGCCACCTAAATTTTTTAAGATTTTTGAAAAAACGTAAGGTTTTGGTGTTTTTTGACCCCAAAAAATGAAAAGTGGAATTCGGCAGCTTCTATCACTGTTTCTAACGTATTTTGATCAGAAAATTCATATGGCGCCGTCAGATTTCTCGTAAGTATGATATTGTTTATTTTATTTGGCTTTAAACGTAACACATTCGTGGTCAATTTGACCTAAATTTGTTTCGCGATTTTACACAGTTTTGATTGATTCCGCGAGGTTCTGAAGGCTGTATCCAGCAGTAGGCATCTAAGTACGTCCATTTAAGTAATAAAAAGGCCGCCTAGATTTTTTAAGATTTTTGAAAAAAACGTAAGGTTAACCCCTTTGGTGTTTTTTGACCCCAAAAAATGAAAAGTGGAATTCGGCAGCTTCTTTCACTGTTTCTTACGTATTTTGATCATAAAATTCGAATGGCGCAGTCAGATTTCTCGTAAGTATGATATTTCGGGGTTCTTACCCCCCAGTGCACAGGTGGCTGTTTAGAATCTAAAGTCTTGCATATTTTTTACTATTTTGGTTATTTTTTAGAAATAACCCTAGATAGTCAGAGAATTTGCTTTGATAAATTTAGTGGGAACCCTGGATGGTT
Organism: Cantharis nigra; assembly: GCA_958510845.1. Taxonomy (NCBI): domain Eukaryota; kingdom Metazoa; phylum Arthropoda; class Insecta; order Coleoptera; family Cantharidae; genus Cantharis; species Cantharis nigra. The sequence goes on along the minus strand of OY294030.1, from coordinate 40,679,360 downwards.
GTACGGCGGCCTTCTAGCATTGAGGATATTTATTTCATTAGTATGAAGTCGGTACCTTTTAATATTTGTTACTAAAAATAAAAAACAAATAAAGCAGAACCCCCGGATTGCCACTTATATTTTGTGTCTAAACCAGTTTCGTAATAGGAGCTGAAGCTTATCGAATTTTTAAAACAGATTTTAAAAATTTCTATAACAAACTAGGTAATTAGTTGTTAAAACTTCTAAATTTGGTTGTAAAGCTTTCAAACCGCTTATATTCTAATGTAACATATAGCATCGAAGGCCCAATTTTTGGGTTATTTTATCAGTATTTCATTTTTATTATTACGATTTTATGTTCTCTCTTTTGGGATCCCTCTGGCCAATGAGCCCTAGGCACGTGCCTAATACGCCTAGTGGTAAAATAGGCCCTGCTTGTAGGTTATAATTCTGTCATTTGGTCAGGTAAATTACATACATATTATTATTCATAATATTGTCAATATTCATAATGATTTTATCATTTAAGTTTATATGATGCATTTTGCATAATTTGGTAATATATCAAATATACAGTGTGATTCAGAATAATATAAAGAGATTGACATCTTTAATCTCCCATAAACTGTTAAAACATAATCAGTAAAATCCCCAACGTGAATTCAAAAAATCAAGTTTCGTGTCATGCCTTTCATAACAAACTGGCTCCCGCACAAAATCCCCAAAATTTTAATGTTATTTCATCAAATCTTGCAATGTCTAAGGCTCTCGAGGTTCCTAAAATGGACTCTGTCTAGTAGTTTCACAGTGATCTATAAGGTCTCCTGTGAATTTTGCTACCCGGGTTCATTAGGGCTCGTCCTTAACTTGTTCTCATAATCATTAAAACTTATATTTTAAATAATCATGTTCATTGAATTCGATTTTGGAATATATTAATTATAAACATTATTACCTTAAGATTGTTTGAAACCCCAAAATTGAATCACAATTACAGACTTTTATTTATACAATTAAATGTTAAGTAGTTTTTCAAAAAGCACGTGTTAGATGCTTGGTTTCCCAAAAATGTCTCTCTCCTATTTTTACCGTTTACCCTGTCGTTCCTACCCTTTATCCCCACTATTCTTCTACTGGTCCATCTCTTGGTTATGTCGAGCTCTGTAAAACCATGTATCATCGAATGTCGAGCGCTGTAAAGCCATAAGTTGCCATCTCGTGCATTATTTCCAAAGTAACAAATATGCATTTGGTGGTAATTTCAAATGATTTAAAATCGTTCATTAAGCGCCAAAAATAAACTACGTTTATAACATTATAGTTTGGTAAATGCACCCAGGACATCTACAGCCAAAGATTTACATGCATTAAGCCGAATTCGAACAGAAAAATGACGGTATTCGTTGCTGAGAAATTTGTACATCTGAATAACTCCCTGAAAATTTTTTAATAAAATTGATTATTTTTAAGATTTAATTACATTTAAATCAGGTTTACCAATAAATTTAAAAAATTGTTCCTGATGTAAAGGTTTTATTACATTACACAATGTGGTATCTGAGTCTAAAGTCTTGTAATTTCTACGTCGTCAAAGCTATTCAAATATGTATCTACTGATCCACTTAAAATAATGCCGTTTACACCCTTTCGATGGGATGTCAATTTCAAGTCGAAGACATAAAATGCCTTTTTTCACGTGACTTCACGTTAAAACTAAAGGTTTTCAGTCGACATGTCTACTTTGGTATTTACAGTTCCATTAAAAGCTGTTGTAGTACGATTATGCTTGAATGTTTTAATCTCAACAAAATTTTCTAAATTTTTATTGTATTCAAGTATACCTCTACTCTGACATTTCTAATTTTGTAATCCTTCTGATTAAACGAAATATAAACAAAAATGCAGCATTATTTAAATAATATGGAAAACCCAGCGGTGTAGACTAGATTGAATTACATGCCCCACAAGCTCAAAATATGCTCAAACACAAAAAGCTCAAATATAATTTTTAGTATATTATTTCATTTAACTTGTTATATTGAAGTTTTTAATGTTATTTATTCTCACAAGTTAAGATTTATATAATTTGAAAATAATAAACAAACTTCTAAAAAAGAAAATTCAATGTATTAAGTATAAATGTGTTACATTTCAAAATAATTTAAATACAAAAATGAATAACCTTTTCCAAAACCACATTACATTTAGCAGAAAAAACTTCAAAAACTTTGCTAATCTACTCTGCACTATTATATACAAAAAACTACCATTATAAACTCTAATCTTATTTATAAATAGATTATATTGAAAAAATTGTAAATATTCTTATATTGGAGAACATGGAAGGCAATTACAAATAAGAAAGAAAAAACAACAAAAGATTCATTCCAAATCTCAGTTCTCTCAACATATTCACTTGAGAAAGCATGAAATAGAAGTAAATGAAACCATCATTTTATATAGAAAGGACAAATACTTGAAAAGGACTCGATGGAAAACTTATGAAATTCAAAAGGTCATTAAAAACAATTAAAAATATTCAAAAATAATTAAATGTTCTACTATTTTTTAATATCTTTATTTAATTACATTATTTTTTTTATTTAAAAAATGTGTAGTTGGAAATTAAATTTTGGCCTAAATAAAAGCAAAAATAATTTTTGTTTTAAATTGTTTTAAACTAATGTAGATTAAAAAAAGTACTACATCAAAATCAATTTCTAAAAATTTTACTTCAAATTTTATACTTTATTAAATTAGAACCGACTCCAATTTTCTTTTTCTTTAACTGATGACCATGATAACTACAACCCTAAGTTTATTATTTATATAGTATTAAATAAAACATAAAATTAATTTATTATTTTTAAAATAAATTCCTTGGATAACAAGCTAATGTCACAAAAAATTTCTACAGTAATTGAAACAACAAGAAAAACCAACAAGATTTAATTTTTACTATTTTTACTATTGTACTTTACAACAAAATCTATGTAAATATAATAATTGTTTTGTTTGTTCAACATTCAAAAACATATTAATATATTAAACTACTTATGTAAGTTTTTGTTTATATTTTTTCTACATTGTATATTAATAAATTATGTAGGTCCTACCATTATAAAGATAGATAATCTTGATATAAAAATCCTAAATGAAATTTTTATTTTTATACTAATTTACTCTTCTCTAATAATTTTGTAATGACTATATTATGAACCTTCGCATGTTATGTTGTTGATTCATACACAATTAATTAGTAATATGAATTTTAATAAGCTGCAAAGCAGTTTATTACTTACTTTTACTTACCAACCAATCAGAAAGCTATTTTATTTTTCTTCCCAACCTGCAGGACGAAAAGTGATCACTTCATTTGCAACCATTATTTTTCTTAACGGATTAATAGTTTTTGAGATAGCCACTACCAAAGTTACAAAAATGCATTTAATCAACGATTTTACTGTCAAAGCCGTATTATTTGGATAAACAAAATTTGTATACTACTCGAATAATTTTACCATGCATTTAATTTTCATTAGATAATGTTATATAATATGTTACGGTTAATGACGTAAATTGAGCATTGACGTCAATGGCCGTTGACGTCAACGCCCGTTAACAGTTGGCAATGTTGTAAATATTTTCATCTGATTGTAATATTTACGTCTTTGGCCGGTCAATGACGTTAATATCCAAAATAGATTAGACACTAATATTATAAAATAATTACTACAAGAAACAGCAAATTGGCGATTCACTTCAACCCGGGACAATTATGTGCACGCGTTTTTTCGTGAAAATTACAGCAACTTGGTCCTTTTCAAGGCCTCATAAGTGTACTGGGATTTTTATTCAATTTAGATAAACGATCATTTTAAAGTGGATCCGTGATTTGCCGTGGGTGCGCCAGCCAAAACTGAAAGAGTGTTAGAATATGGAATCTGTGAAATGGTAGTTTCATCACTGCCCACCTTGTATTTGGGCAGTAACGTAATTTTCCGGACAATGATATAAAAACCACATATAAAATTTTAAATGTGAACATCGCCAAAAATGCATGGTCATTGACGTTAATGGCCGAATTGTCATCATTGACCGTAACATATATACATTTCTAATGAACGTGATTTTTATAATCGCGCAGTTATAATAAATTTTTGAATATGATAAACAAAATCCAAAATAGGTATATCATTGTAATCAGCTAATGAAGGTCATTTAGTGGAATGGCGCACATTAAGCCAACACCAGAACGTACGGTCATCGGCATCGACTAAACATTTAAATTTTCTCTTGAAATAAGCTCAAATCTTATTTATAATCATTTATAAGGTAAACATAGATCAATGTGTAAACCTTTGGAAAACAATCAGCAGAAGTAATGGTACGGATTTTTAACTAAAAAATAATTTTTTTGCTTTTTTCTATTGAATGTTAAAAGTAATTTTAAATGAAATGTTACGAATATTTTACTTACTTGCAAAAATGTGATTTGGTCAAATTTTGAATAGGAAGTGACGATTATTTATTACGAAAAATTTGTTAATATGTACATGTAGGTATGTATGTTACGGTCAATGACGTAAATTGGGCATTGACGTCAATGACCAGGCAATGACGTCAATGCCCATTTACGCTGGCCACTAACGTCAACGCCCGTTAACGGTGGGCAATGGTGTAAATATTTTTCTCTAATTGTAATATTTACGTCTTTGGCCGGTCAATGACGTTAATGGCCAAAATAGATTGGGCAATGATGATATTATGAAATAGCTACTATAAAGAACAGAAAAATGGCGATTTAAATTTGACAGCCAACTGGCAAGTGATATTTACTTACATAATATGTTGTATTCATTGTATTATAATATAATCATTTATCTACAAAAATAATAAAAATTAAAAAATAATGAAATGAAATTTTTTAAATTAATCATTTTTATTCTGGCACGGCCCATGGCGCTTAGAATTGCAAATTTGTTTGCTGGCGCGACATACACATTTATTACTTTTACATCCACTCTTGCTATGACAACGCTTGTAACCCTGGACTCCTAAAACATTGCTTTGAGCTGCTGCTTGTCCAAGAGTAATAACTCTTTTTAATTTAATAACTAATATTAATTGCAAAGGTACCTTTAATATATTACTTTCAGATGGAATCTATAAAATAATAGTTTTATCATTGCCCACCCTGTATTGGGCATTGACGTCATTGCCCGGACAATGATGTAAAAACCACACATGAAATATTAAATGTCAACATCGCCCAAAATGCATGGTCATTGACGTCATTGGCCGGTCATTGACTAAGCTGGGCATTGACGTTATTGTCCGGCCATTAACGTTAATGGCCGAATTGTCATCATTGACCGTAACATATACATGTACGAAGAAAGAAAATTTTGGAAAATGTTATCCCATCATGTAGAGCCGATTGTGACGTCGGTCGAGTTGAAAAGCAATTTTTAGCAGTGATTTTCAAAATTTGAAAAAAACCTCTGATAATTCTAAAATTTATGCTAATTTGTATTAAATTAGAATATAAATAATACAGAATGTCTGAAAGAATTGACAAATTATATTTATGATTATCATTAGTAAAATTACCATAAAGAATATATTGAAAAAGCTACTTTGTTTTTCTACGATCTAACTATTCATATCAATTAGATTTATAATAATTTAAATTTAAAATTAATAATTTTAAAAATTTTAAATTGTAATAATTGTAATTTTGATCTCGATGAAATAATTTAAAAAGTGTCTCGTGTTGATTATTCTACCGACTGAGCTAAATAAAAAATAAGTACGTACTAAATAATTTTTAAAAATATTCTATGAATTTGATGGGACCAGAGAAGTACACAACAATATTAAGATGTAGATGTATTTAAGCAAGCTAAATATCAATATAAACTTGTGTTATGTTTATATATCAATAATACTTACGAAATATTTGTTCCATAAATCAATTCAGACATAAATTATAAATAAGTGTTTTGTAGAGCTAAAACCAATTATACACCAAATTCAATAACTTTTAGAATACAAATTTTGGATGCAGTAAATTGTAATTTTTGGTGAATTGTATAACATCATAAACCCGGTGGAGTGGTAAATTAAGAATTCTAACAGTGATTTAAAACTCATAAGTATATATCAGTGGTTATAAAAAATGTATCAAACAGTTCAAATTATTACAGTGATAAAATTTTTGAATATTATTTTATTTGATTAAATGGCTTACACGAGTGACAATATTTAAGGAAGACCAAAATATAAAGAAAATAATTATCACCACCCATGAAATAAATTTTACAATCGCTTAATGGAAAGCTGTTGGTTTATTATCTGACAGTAAAACATTTGCTGAACAATTTATAAATTTATGTCAAATAAAAACAAGGTCAAATTTATGTCAATATATCGAAGGGTTTTTTAATAGTCTCAAAAATGTTTTTGAAATTTTCTAATTTTAAAATTTAATGTTTTGCAACATAATAGGAAATTAGAAACTTATAGTCATTTCAGTTTTTATTCAATTTTTTATAAAAATTATATTCAGTTAGAGGGTTTAGAGTATTGTTGATGGGTATAAAACAGCATTTTTTGCATACCTATGTCGTTTAACTGAAAACCAAAAAGATACAAAATAATTTAAATGTAATGACAATAACAGCCAATGGCGGCTTTTCGGGGTAGGCAGGGGAGGTAGAACATCACCAAGACAACAAGCCAAGTTGCACAAAAACATAATTAAAATTTTTTTAAAACTTCAAATTGTGCAGTTTCACACGCAGGTTTCACCACCTTAATTTCCCATAAGCTACCACTAATAATAGCAATAAATTTGTTCTACCTGTTTGATAGTTTGAAAATTAGAGACGTGGAAGTTTAATGTAGTACATAAACATACTTAACAAATCTTATGTACATAAATATTTATAAGAAATTAAATTAAAATAAATCGACATAGCGTGTAGTATCAACATTATTTTATTTTACTTCGTAGTACTGAACATTTTTTCCACAAACTACTAATTCATTGTTAAAAAATGTTTCCGCATACAAATGTCTTTTCAATTTTAAAGCCGCAATTTTACTTAACTAAACTCATAGGATTAACACATTTCAATCTAAACAAACATTATTTTAATGAAATATCCAAAATTAGCATAATATGGGGAATCAGTTTGGTACTTTTCCACGGAATTACAAGCTTTCGATATAAGATAAAGGATAATAATTACACCACTGTTGTAGTCGCATCGATGGACAATATGCTTTATGTAATGGATTTTATGTGTTATGGTAGTGGAATAATATTTAATATGATATTTTCTAAAAAGGTACTCACCACATAATTTTTTTCAAAACTAAAATACAAAAAAAAATGTTTCAGGTTATAAGAATTATAGGCAAACTGGCAACTATAGACAAAGAAATCATACGGTTGGATTTGCTAGACGTGGAAAAACCAAATAAAATCAGTAAAATATACATAACCACTCTAAATTTCTTCGTGTTTTTTTACGCTTTAGGTGTAAATTATTACCTGATTAGCTATTTCAGCAGCGATTATAATATGGGATTTATTTTACAATTAGCCATAGAAGCTCTCGCTCTCTTTTCGATATTAATCATTTTACAGTTTTGTTCTTTGGTGCACCTTATAAGACAACGGATATTATGGATTAAATATTTATTATGCAATACATCAAACTTTTCAACAACGTCAACTAGGTACCAAGTGTCATTTGTATAATACAATATACTTAGTGGGAACAGAAAGTATAGTTTTATTGTTCTTGCTAGGTTAATTATACAATAGAATACAATTCAATACAGTGCAATGCAACGCAATACAATACACTACAATACATTACAATACAGTACATTACAGTACAATACAGTACAATACAGTACAATACAGTACAATACAGTACAATACAGTACAATACAGTACAATACAGTACAATACAGTACAATACAGTACTATACAATACAGTACAATACAGTACAATACAGTACAATACAGTACAGTACAGTACAATACAGTACAATACAATACAGTACAATACAATACAATACAATACAATACAATACAATACAATACAATACAAGTTTTACTGTCATATGTTTCAGAATCGATTCGAGAAATTGCATTACACTAAGTCAAGTTAGTAAACTTTATTGCCATGTACACGTCATATGCAAAGAAGCAAATTCGGCATTCTCGCTTCAAATACTAATGTATTTATTACAAGTATTTGTACTTTTAATGTATTGTTTATTTTATGTATCAACCACAACAATGAGGGAAACGTTTTTACCGTTTTCAGAGATTGTAATATATGTGAATATGTGTTCATTTTACGTGGCAGGAATACTTATTTTGATCGTGACTTGTTCTAGCACTTCTAAAGAAGTAATATTAGTTTGTATTTGTAAGAATTAATTGATTTAAAGAATATTTGTATTTTATCAGGCTGAAAAGATTCGAGACATAGTATTATACAAAGGAAAATTCAGCACAGAAGTACGTACAGATATACAAAAATTAAAATTCTAAATTGAGGGTTTATAGGTTATGTTGCTTTCTTTGCAATTGTTTCATGAAAAAATAGAATTTACAGTTGGGGGGCTGTTTAAAATAAATTACTCGTTTTTATACTGCGTAAGTTAACAATATAATATTTAAAATTTTAATTAATATTTATTTTGTAGATGTTTAGCACTTTAATTTCGTATTTCATTATCATTCTTCAATTGGATACTTACTTATGGAATATGAACAAAAGCAAATCGCAATAAATAACCATGGTATTTCAAACAGGATTATTAAAAACTGCTGCCCATTATTATTGCAAAGATTGATTTTGTTGCTGTTGCATTACTTCAAATTGGCCAATTATAACTAAATACTTTAGTATTGTACTGAACACCTAAAAATTACCTTCGCTTATGATAATAATTAATTAACCATACCTACTATAATTTGTCGATCCTCTTGGCTGATGAAAACTTACCGAAAGAAGTAATGATGCAGTGATTGGAAAAAGCCCACAAGCAGTAATATCAACTTGGTGGTGTTTTAATTGTAAAACAAAATTGTAAACCTATGAAATTTACACATCAGATCAGATTGGAGACTAATAAAATTAATTATTTTTTTTCATGAACAGATTTTAATGTGATTTTTAGTAGGTATGGGGACCCTTTAAGGCCAGACAGACAGGAAACTGAGTTCTCTTTGTCTGTCACCAAACGCTCACAAAGATCCCTTTGTTCGTCATCATATAGATCATATGAATCAACTAGTAAATCAACAGGTATTATCATATGAATCAACAGGTCTGCTCATATAAGTAAACTTGTATGATCATGTAAATCAACAGGCCAGATTATATAAATCAATATGTATGATCATATAAATCAACAGGTCTAATTATATGAATCAATATGTATGATCATATAAATCAACAGGTGTGATCATATAAATCAACAGATATGATAATATGAATCAACAGGTATGATCATATGAATCAACTTGTATGATCTGATAAATCAACAGGTCTGATTATATGAATCAATATGTATGATTATATGAATCAACAGGTGTGATCATATAAATCAACAAGTCTGCTCATATGAATCAACATGTATGATCATATGAATCAACAGGTCTGATTATATGAATCAACAGGTATGATCATATAAAGCAACAGGTATGATCATATAAATCAACAGGTATGATCATATAAATCAACAGATATAATCATATGAATCAACAGGTATGATCATATGAATCAATAGGTATGATCATATGAATCAACGGGTATGATCATATGAATCAACGGGTATGATTATATGAATCAACAGGTCTGATCATATTAATCAACAGGTCTGATCAAACGCTGATCATATGAATCATTGATTCATATGATCATACCTGTTGATTCATATGATCATACCTGTTGATTCATATGATGACAGACAAAGGAAACTCTGTTTCTTGTCTGTCTGGGTCAAGCGTCCCCATACCTACTATTTTTAACGAAAAATTTTATTCAAAATCGACTTTAAGACAAAACAAACCAACATTCTTATTCTTATTTAACTTTTTTGTGAAATTAGCCCCCCCGAATAAGAAGATTCCGCGCCGTTGCTGGTAATAATTAGATATTAAAAAGATAAATTATTGTTTTCAATTGAGACTTTTTAATTTATTACCGCAATTTGTCACAAAAAACTGCATTGCATACCTCAATTTTCACAACCTTATTGTATTTATTGTTCATTGCTAGATTTGTTTTGATCAAACTAGAAACTAGAATTCCTGTCTTTTGCGCCTGCAAAAATTATTAAAATGTATATTATATATATCTTAATGCAAACTGTGTACCTCATTGGAAACTCCAGAGCAGATGAAGATCAACGAAGATAGGCGGATACTTGAAAATGTCAAATGTATACCAAAATATAATAAAAATTGCAGTTCCACTCTGTTTTCCAAAATTATGTATCTTCCGGAATAGTAAATGCAGGCAATAATTATCATACAATCTTGTAAGAAGACAAACAGAATTTGAACGGAATATGACTTATTCAGCAAACTACTAATGGTTGTCAGTTCATAATGCCGAACTCTTATTATATCGATTAGACTTAACACTTTTTCGTTTAAGTCAAACGTGATTCTAAACCATAAATACAAATATTATTACAAAATTACAGAAAAAACCTGCAAGTTATTTTAGCCAGTGAACAGCATTGTTGTAATTATTCCAACCAATCAAAAGCAATCAATTCACTTATTAGGAGCGCACGACATGATACAATTTCTGCGCAAACACAAGTTTAAAGCGTTAGCGCAGAAATTATACAGCTTGTTGCTTTTGGTAAGGGGTTTTCGCCTTCCTAAACTTTCGAAAAATATGGAAATTTTTACTCACAGAGAATTTTGTTTCAAGCTTCGCTTCGTTTTTCTACAGGCGACTTGAAATATTTTAAAATTAATATCAGGTTTCTCTGCTTCTTTGGATAATCTTCTATTAATCCAATTGAATCTTTGTTTCAAACAAGAAATTAAAGTGCAGAATTGTAAATGAACAAAAGTATTCACAGGTATTGAAAATACAAAATTTATGTATTTTCCTAACAACTCAATGGTTAAATATTCTTTCAGCTGAAGAGAAGAAATTACGAAACACGTAGAAGCTACTGTTAAAATTACGAGTAAACTGATGACCAAATGAATTTGGAAAATTTTGTATTCCGATTGCAGATTCACGTGCAGAGAGTATTTTGCTGATTTATCGAAATCTGACAGTTTTTGCAAAACTGCTATCATCTGGAAAAATAATTTTAAAGTCTGTTTTTTTTTCTTTTAAAACTTACTTTGCGTAAATGTATGAACTGAAATAAAAATGCACACAATATTCCAAGCTGACTAAAATATCTATCGAAAAGATCGGTAATTCTGGCAATAAACCCTGGATCAACGGACATGCTCTGTTGAATAGAAGTAAGTATGTAGATGTTAACAAAAAGCATTACCATGGTACTCCAAAGTAAGCAAAATTTTGAAAATTTACATTTCTTCCTACTTAAATGAAAAGGTTTAAAGCCTAAACTGTTAGTTACATAATACATGGGTAATAAAATTGAATAAAAACTCTTCAACTTGGACATATTGTCAACTCAATCACATACCCACTGTTGAACATTTGTAAAGTGTGATATTAACGTAAATCGATTAAGATCCATTTAGAAAGTATTGTGTTTATAAATGAAAAGCATTGCATGCTAATCGTGATAATTATTAATTGTCTGCTTAAAAGCTTACTCCTACTTACAGAAGTGTTATTTTCTATTAAGCAAATACCTATATTAATAATAGTCTATTGTACCACTTAGATTAAAGTTAAACTTTGTTTGGCAAACAATTTTGTCATTGATGTCCAAGAACCCTACATTGTGCATACTACAAATTTCAGTCTTAATGACTTTCCATTCAGAAGGGTAAACCTGAGAGCAGCTGATGAGTCCAAACATAAACATAATTAAACACAAGAATAGTTTTGGTGTTTTATAATTTCTAATTATTTGTTATATTATGTCAGCTTCGACATAGCAGTGTATTGTTTATTTGGAATTAACAGTATATAATGCAAAATACAGGTTATTTGTTTATTGTTTTGTCACGTGATCGGTCAAATCACATACATGTTTAAATTTATAAAATGATCAAAATACATAATTCGCTTTGTCAATAAGTTTAGTATTATTTTCATCAGGTTTGTTATAAAAATATAATACTTAATTATAATTCAGAATACAGGTAGATTTGTATCGGCAATCTCTTATCTCCCTGAGGCAATCCCTTCAATTAGAAAACTAAAGGATTGAATCTCATGCTTTGCTTGTGCAAATATACATGCAGTTTTTGTTTCGCAATCAATGGAAATAATGGGACATTTTTTACGACTGGCTAGAGAGGAGTCCTATACTAACTTGTTTATAATCAATCTTGAAAAACATGTAATATAAAGCAATCATCACAATTCAATTTGATTAGACTAGAATTCATACCTTTAGTTGCAAATATTACTACAAATATAATTATATCTCCAAAGATACAATCTTTCTTGATTTTGTGGTAGTTCATCTAACGCTCACCACATCCTACGTGATATTTTAAGTTGTATGTCAGGCAGGGCCTATTTTACCACTAGGCGTATTAGGCACGTGCCTACGTCCCAATGGCCAGAGGGGCCCGAAAAGAGAGAATATAAAATCGTAAAATAAAAATTAAATACTGATAAAATAACCCAAAAATGGGGCTATCAATGCTATTAGTTACACTCGAATATAAGGGGCCCGAAATTTTTCTAGAGCCTAACCTAAGGCCCAACTAAGTTCAAAATAGGCCCTGGGAATAAATTAAAATTCTGACCTTGCTATGCACAATGCCTGGAATTTTTGATTGTGGGGTGTCCTGAGCGAAAACCATACTATTCGTTAGGATCAGGGCCAGCGCTAGGCACTAAAATTAAAAAAAAAACTTATACGTAACAACTTTTGCAGCAAAAAAGCAAAAAAAGTAAAAATTTTATTAGGTATTTTTTTTATTTTTGTTTGAAAGGTATTTTTTTAAATAAAAATAACTAAATGTAAGTACTTTTTACCTCAGTACTGCTATATCAATGGGGAGAGGGCGCACCGAGAAATTTTTGCCTAGGACGTCACATATTACATTATCCTAGCGCCGACACTGGTTAGGATTGTCCTTCGGGGATAGGCACGGATTTATGAATATAAACTGGATAACTAATGCTGATCCCCACTATTGTCTCGATACCGATGGCCGCCATACTGTGCTAAAATGCTACCTACCTATCCCAAAAAGGTTTATCTATGGTTATGTTTTAACTTGTAACCTCACTATACTTTGAAATTGACGACCAAATGACAGACTGGAGACGCAGGGTGACAATTTTTTGTAGCTCCGACAACTGTAAGGCATAAAAGTTACTGAAAGTTACTAAAAATTAGCACAGTATGGCGGCCAAGGAAGGTTGGACTTAAATTGTGGTGGAAATATACAGTAACTGGCACTCCAGTTTATATTCATAAATCCGTGGGGATAGGTCAGTTTCTAGTTCCTTTTTAAGTTTTTCCGAACAATTAATTACCTAGTTTGCTATAGAAATTTCTAAAATCTGTTATAAAAATTCGATAAGCTTCAGTTTAGCTGCTATTACAAAACTGGTTTAGACAAAAAATGTAAGTGGCAATCCGGGGGCTCTGGGGGGTGCATCCCCAGTGCATCTTTTGTTTTTTATTTGCGCATCAGAATTAAGGGGGTATTCTAGTCTAGAAGCGTCAATAAAACAAAAACATTTAATATTTTAACTTTACATTTTATTTATTTATATTTTAAGAATTCACAAAAAAATTTCAAAGAAGAAAATATATATTTTACAAAGTTACACGCTGTTGAAGTAGAGGGGAAAATAGAAAACAACGTGCCCATCTTGTCACGATTCCCACCCTTCTGGTCATATCAAAAATAAAAACAAGGTAGATTCCTTATCAGTACAAATGTTATTATGGTAGGAACCAATAAAAATGACAAAAAAAAACTTTTCTCGCAAAATGGCAGCTACTCAAAACAGAATTTCATATTTTTTAGTAATTTTTTAACTTTTCCAAATTTTTAAAAAATAGTAAAAATTGAAAATTTTAATTTTTGTTGGTTCCTACCATAAAGGCATATATAAAGAAAATTCATATCTAATTTCAAGAAAATCGGTCTATTAGAACTTGAGATTTTGTGACAAACACAATTTTTTTTCCCCGTTTTTCAACAGCGTGTAACTTTGGGATATATGTATTTTTTTCTTTGAAAATTTTTTGGCGAATTTTTAAAATATAAATAAATAAAATGATAAAAAATTGTATAGTTAAAATATTAAGTGTTTTTGTTTTATCGACCATCGAAGAAACGCCCAATATTCAAGATTCTAGACTAGAATACCCCCTTAAGATATTATTTTTAGTAACAAATATTAAAAGGTACCGACTTCATAGTAATGAAATAAATATCCTCAATGCTAGAAGGCCGTACAACCATCCAGGGTTTCCACTAAATTTTTCAAAGCAAATTCCCTGACTATGGAGGGTTATTTTTAAAATAGTGAAAACTATTCAAGACGTTAGATTTTAAACAATAAACTGTGCACTGGGGGGTAAACCCCCCCGGTTTACCAATACCTACATTGAAGCTCAATTATTAATATTACTTGTGTGGCTTGGTTAGTGGAACCACTTTCTATTGCTTGAAATTAAACTCGGGGCCTATTTTACTATTAGGCGCATTAGGCACGTGCATAGGGCCCAGTGGGCAGAGAGGCTCAAATAGAAAGAACATAAAATCGTAAAATAAAAATCAAATACTGATAAAAAAAACCAAAAATTGGCCCTTCGATGCTATTAGTTACACTTGAATATAAGGGTCCGAAAATTTGCTAAAGCCTAGAGCCCAACTCAGTTAAAAATAGGCCCTGATGTCAGGTGCTAAATACAAATTTCATTTATATCATATACATTACTACGGATTAGTTACATTCACTTAAATAAAACTATTTTTGTCAGTAAAGTCAAAGATGAACTTGATTTTAAACAGTTAAGTAATAATTAAGGTTTCAAAATTACTTTTATATGATTATTAAATAACATTTAGAAAATCTATCCACAACTGCTATAGTCAGGTTCATAGTTTACAAGACTGTTCCTTGTAAAACCGTTTTCGGTTGAAAACTTTTACAATTTTCGAATTTATTTCAGGCATTTTCAATCCAATTTGTTATAGTTAACATGGCTTTGTGTAGTTCGTATTGTATGGTAAAATAGGTATTTACTATTGTTATGGAACAACATGGAATATTATCTTTCCTGGAATACAACAATAAGAAATTGTTATTGTTTCATTTCTTGCAGGTTGATATTGTTTTACCATCGAACTACACCGTTGCCTCATAAAAAAAAATGTTGTTCATTATTATAGCTTTTCAAAAATATTTTTTAATTTATTGAATTTCAAATTGAATCACAATTACCAAGTAAGTTACAACTGTGACGATGATCTAAAACAATTTATCTTTTTAGAAAATATTTTTCCAAAACTGGCATTCTTACCGATAAAATTAACGTTTCGTCTATAATGTGAAATTTGCAAACAGTGAATTGCACGTTTTGATGGAAAATTTGTAAAGAGAAAAAAAAGACCTGAAAAGAAAATTATGTTTATGCCTTGATTTGTGGTTAACGAGATATATACCTCGAGTTGCAGTTCTTCTCTATTTTGATCTGTAATTGCTGCATTTCCATTCAGAAGTTTGTGAATTAGAGATGCTGTTAATTTTGCCTAAAAGAATTTTATTTAAAAAGGCAGAACTAAAAAACAAAATAGGTATTCGTATTACTTCTGTTGCAGTAACAGAACAACAGCGCACAATTACAAGAATTTGCAGAATTGGAACGATCAAGATACACACAATGGAGAAATTATAAAAATGGTTTATTGTGACATTGCCCTTCGTAATTTTAATTCCATAGTAAAGAGTATTGATGATTATTATAAAGCTTTGAAGTACAATAATTAGAAGTTGTGCATAGTACGACATATTAAGTAATTTGGCGTTGTTGCACAACTGATAATGGTGTTTCCTTATGCCCTCCAAATTAAATAAAACTTTGTTATGAAAAATTTCAGAATCTATCCTGAAACAACTAGTAATTCAATTAAATACTATTCAAGGGAAAAAGTTTTGGTTTCCTAAATACTTACGGCATTGCTTCCTTGTTTATTATTGGAGTAGAATTTATTATTCCAAATTCGTTATTTTCTAATTTATTGGAAATATCTGTTATTGTTTTGTTTAACCAGGTAAATCGTTGTTTGAAAATCAATACCAAAGTACAAAACTGTAAAATGACAAACATATTGACTAAACTCAATAGAAATTCATAAATAAAATTATAAAAAAACAAATTATCTTTGTAAGAAACATATAAAGATGCCAATCCAAAAATAGCGTAGCTGATTACTGCAGCAAGAATTGAGACAGCAGAATTCACTTTAAATTTTTTGTAATAAATTTTTACGTCACTTGTAAACTCATGGGAATTGCTATCAAACTCTTCTAAGAATTCCAAAATCTTCAATATCTAAAATGAAAAAAATTAATAAATAGGAATTTGGAAAATGGTGGAATTCTCACATTATTAGAAAATATGCAACCGCAAAGAATATTAATAAATATTCCATATTGATGAAGCTGATCAGAAAAACTTTTTGTTACGTCGCCCATATATCCTCCAACAGAAATGTTTTCTCTTGGAATGACAAACAAGAAAATACTGGCGGCACACATGAAAATCAAGCAAAGCGCCATGTGAAATTTTGATTTTGCAAAACAATTTTTATGTAAGCCGAACGGAGTTAACCCACAACATTTGGAAATAAAGAACAGTGGTAATAGAATCGCATACAAAGTATCGGCATTTTTAATAAGCTCTTTGTAAGAAAACGTAAAACACATGATTGGACAAGAAATGAAATCGAATAGTTAACAAAACACCAATTTATTAAAAATTCAACATTATTTGCTAAGTGGTTAACTATTGTAAGTAATCAATTTTTATATATTTTTTGCATTAATTCAATATAATTATCTTTATTTGTTGGATATGTTAATAACCGTAATTTTAAAAATAAACTAAAAATACAAACATTTTTATAAAATACACAAATTTATGTCGTTTTCGTGTTTTATTTCAAAACTTCTATTTTTTGTTATTTACTCTATAAGGGGGTTGTTGACACAGTTTACTGTTAAATTAATTATTGATCATTAATCATAAAGAAAACATAAAATTTTACATAGGGAAATCAAATTTCGTAACAACTGAATAAAAAATTTTGAATTTTGATAATATCATTATCAACCACTTCCGTGATTAACTCCCTCCGTTATCCACTTTTTGCTTCGATGATGTAATGTTACATTAACTCCCTGGGTGAGTTAATTTTCCAAAAAAATAATTTTCTTTACTTTGAATGCTTTTATTTCGAAAGTAAATATAATAATATATTACTCGACTGAACGTCTCGTGACATATGATCCTCACTCGCAATAAACTATCTTGTTTACTTCCTCGATAAAATAATTTACTAATCATACGGAATATTTACAATAAAGTAGATTAATTATTATAAATTGATAGATGACTTTTTATGTCTCCCATCTGATATTGAATGACAATCACTAAATAGGTTGAAACAGCACCCACAATCTGTAAAATATATGTTTGAGATTTGATTGACGCTGGAAAATAGTACTTACTGTGAGAAGTAAGCTTTCGTCAAGAATAAACAAATTCATAGCAGTAAATTCTATTTTCTGATGTAAAAGTTGAATTGAAAACAAATTTATCTGTAAATAACCGCAATGCACTAGAAATACTCTGATGTAAATAAATTACCTGCTCCTTTATATCACGGCCACTGAATTCATCCAGGATTACAACATAATGAACATACGATTTCGTTTTGTTCACCTAAAATACTTACATAATAATAATTATGAAAAACAAATTACACAAAACTACCTCATCGGCCAAAATTGAGCATATCAAAACAACGGCGGTAACTTGAACTACCGAAAAACTGAGCCTGAACATCAAAAATACAAATGTTTCGGTTTTAAAGTAATTTCCATACACGTACTGGTTACCAAACCAAATAAATAATTCCATTATGTCTATGAAATTTTTTATTATTGTTATTAGTATTTGTAACGAATAGCTCTGGTTCAGTTGACAGGTCAATAATCCCAATCTATAGTGGTTAATTCTAGAAAGTTGCAACTGTAAACAACAGTTTTCAAGAAAAATCCTGAAATTAAAAAAAAATTATAGAGTGGAATCTTTTACTGAAAGTGATTGCAGCCAATCGAGTTCCAGCCAATCACTGGACGGACGATTCGCACGCAAGCTAGCGTTTATTCGCATTACATATTTTTGAAAATTGATTTTGTTTTTTATCTTTTAAATGCCCTATATGGACTAAACGAAGCATCATGTACATGGAATAATCGCGTGGATCGCTTACCTTTTCTGTATAAACCAATTTTGCTTTAATTCCCCGAAGATATTTTTTGACTTTTGTTTGTGATTTTCCAATTTCAATGATAAACTGTTAATTATATCGTGCAAATTTTCATTTATGCATTTATATTTTTGCTTCATGATAACGATTAGAACACAAAACTGAAATACGACCGCATTGTTCACCATAATAGGAACAATGTAAATCAAATACAAATCCATGAATTCCAGAAATGTAGTTTCATCCAAACTCGCCACCGTTGCATACAAAAACAAAATTATATGGGTAGATATAACAACAATAACGATTGAAATATACATTTGATATTTTTTATTTCCTTTTCCATGCTGAAGCAGTTTGGAATCTAACGTGTTTATGCCACCAAGCAGCAGTAAAATCTGAAATTGGAAAATTGGAAAAAAATAGTAAATTTTGAAAATTTTCGTTTACCTTATCGGCGATGCAGCTTTCGCAAATAATAATAATAACTACGCTTAAGGGACTAAAAAAACTGTTTACAGTTTCGGGAATTTTTGTAAAATCCGATGAAGTTGGTATGTGATTTTTTTCAAAAATCATCATGGTACATAAAAAATACCCCACAGCAATAAATACGTTTGAAAATATCAGAAAAAGTGATTTTTTGTAACCGTCGTTTTTCAAAATCCACGGCGCTAAACCAAAACATTTTGTAAAATAAAATAAAGGTATCGTAATTGTGTATATTAAATTGAACATTTTTGATGAAAACTTCGTCTTGTCAATTTAATTGATTCTTTTCAGAAGCGGAGTGGTTTTGTGTGTGACAAGTATTAGACTGATAAGATTTAAATGCGGTTACATACATAATAAAAATTTCAATTATATCAAGAAATGTAGTAAATTAAAAAAAAATAAAAAATGTATCAGTTTATTATTTAAATTTATAAAATTAATCTGTATAATTCTCAAATATATTGTAATGCTTCACCGCTAAAATGGGGTAGTCACCAATTTTCAATATTTTTTTGTAAATTATTTTAAATTCAAAACTTTCTCTCAGCAAAAAAATGAATTCGCTAGCTACTTTTTTTTCCCCAACTCCAATAATTTATATTGGCTTTTTGCTTCGGAACATTAATATTGACTATGTTGTTGATGAAATTGTTTGTGATTAGCGTGTAGTCGTTGATAAATATATATTTAAAAAACTGAATAAAGTATGTGTCCTTAATTTATTTATAATTCAACTTGTTCTGTATATTATAATAATATTGATAATAATAAAAAACATGTGAAAAATAGTTAATGATGAAGGTACGATAATTTAAATAATAAGGGTGTATTCGTTAATCACACAGAATATTACAATGTAATCGCAGTAATATTAGTGGTACAATTCGTAATTATACAGATAGTTTTGTTTGTATTTGTAAAATCTTTAAAAACCATTACTATCTCTAGAACCTTTGTTTATTCCATGTAACTAGAAATTATTTGTAAAATAGCAATTTATTGTCATTATTGATTAATAATAATTATTATTGTTGAAACAATTTAAAAAATTATTTTATTCTCATTTTGATTTGCAAAATGTTTAAGCCGACATCATTTTATTCAATACTGCAGCCTATGTTCTTCATTACACAATTTTTTGGTTTGGTTCCTTTCAGTTTCAGCAAAAATCGATGTAGACGTTCATTGTTGAAGCTTATACTGAGTATTGCTATCCTATCTGTGCTGACAGTATGTCTGCTAGCTCTCCATAAACCCGATGAAATATCAACAGGATTCATTGCTGGTGTAACTCAGTTCTTTTCGGCAATTTTTAGCAAATTCGGCGTATTTTTCGAAATTTTTTTCGGAATCGTTTACGTTAACAGTGTATGTGTTCACAGGAATTGGTGACCCCGATGTGACGTACTGAATGTAATGTTATATTTTAGGTGGTTGAACTGCTTAAGTCCATCGAAGTATTTGACAAAAACATAAGAGATATTTTAAATATCGACTTGGAGGCCGAATACCGTAAAAGCAAAATTTATTTCACGGTTTGTGTTCTTGCAGTCGTAGTTTTCATCATTGGCTTTTTAATAACAATACTTTTAAACACAATTTTCAATTCCTTGGAACGCTATGGCGAGCTTATTATTTTAGCAATACCACCTTTACTAAACACTTTGGTGATTTTACAATTTTGCACGTTGGTGTTATGTTTCAAGCAAAGATTCGGTTGGTTAAACAAAAAAATTGAAAAACTTTCATCAGAACTTGAAACAAATTTGCCAGAATATGAAAACATTCTGGTATTTTCCCAACAATTAATCAAAGTTGGTCCTTCGACTTTGCTGTAAGGTCAGCCTCAAAAATTATACTGCTGCTAAAGCTTTTGTTTTTACAGGGGAGTTACAGAAATTTTTCAGCATCGCGTGATAAATTACATTGAAGATATAAGAGTAAAGCACTACGAGTTATGCGAAAGCTGTTATCTTCTCAACAGAGTTTTCTACATGCAGATTTTTTTTATTGTTTTGCAAGATTTTATGACAATAATTACTTCGCTGTATTACAGCAGCAAAACTGCAATTGTTGCAAAAATTATGGCAGTCGAATTTATTATATATTCCGTAATTACCTTTATTCTGGCAATTTTGCGCACATTGGTTTTGGTTATGTCTTGTTCCAACACAGCTGCCGAAGTAGGTTTTCCAAAAATATATGTTTTAAAATTAAAAAATTTGTTTACCTACAATTTTAGGCTCAAAATACTGGACCACTGATTCACAAATTATTAAGTTCGAATATTGCAATTAAGGATAAAAATAAGGAAAGCCTTCAATTGGAGGTGAGAGAGTACACTGTGCGACAAAAGTTTTATTTTTGTATTTTATTTTTAGGTTTCTTTCTTTTCTTTGCAACTTTTACATCAAAAGGTACAATTTACTGTTTGCCGAATATATCCTATTGATGAAACTCTAATTTTTTCCGTAAGTAATATAAAAACTTAAATAAATTGTGAAATTTGACAATTTGACAAATTGACAATTTGACAAATTGACAATTTGACAAATTCAATTTAAACATCTATTTGGCAATTTAAATTTTAATAAAATCAATTTCTTTTCAGATGGTTGGGGTGATCACCACGTACTTGGTGATAGTTATCCAGTTTGAACTCTCATAAAAATATTTTCGAATAAATATAAGTACCTTTATCTAAAACTTAACCGCACGACAATTCTATTTTCAACTTAAACTAACACAGTTTAATATTTCCTGTAAAAAATCAAGTTAATAGTTATTGTAGGTAGTGTTATTTCAATAAATTCTAACTTTAATTTTTTTTAATTGCAGTACCTATATTATTACAGTTCAACATTTTTTTATTTAAAGCCATTATCATTAAAAGAGCACTTAGTCATTTTAAAATGAAAAATGCTGTTTGTTCTGTAACTATTTACAACACTGAGTAATAATCAAATGTCTTCAACTTTTCATACAATCATACAAGCACAATGCGAAAACCTAACGGAAATCTTCAAGTTTTATCACCACTGTATGAAATTTTTATTTTCTTTGGTTTGGCGCCGTTTCGAATAACCCCAACGCGAGTTCAAAATTCTAAACTGAATCTAGTTATCTGCTGGCTAATTCTTTTTAGCTGTTCAGTAATTGTGATTTTTCTCATTCAGCAATCTGGTAAATTCAAATATAACCCCGTGAATAATGTGGATTTGTTTCTCAACCAAGTGTCAATGTGTTTTGCAATCTCTCTTGGAATCATTTTCAGAAACAATGTAAGTATATCCAAATTCTTTCACTCCGACAATCAAACCCAATCATATTACAGATAATAAAGTTTATGATTGAAATTAGCAAGTTTGATGTGACCCTGCAAAAAGACTTTGGAATTTCATTGACCGAAGAATATACAAAACTTAAACAAGAGTTATTAAAGAAAATAGTGGCAATTCTACTTTATTTATTAATTTGTTTTGCGTTGATAACGTTTTGGTCAATCATAACTTCGTCAAATGCTCTTTTGTTTGAAATCTGTACATACTTTTTTCCCAATGTAGTGAACCTAATGAATTCTTTTCAATTTTTTGTATTCATAAAATGCATACAATGCCGATATAAATGGTTAAATAAAATTGTGAAAGATTTAATTTTCAAGTCGCGGAAGGATCTCAAAAGAATTCCCGAAATGGTATTTTATACAAATATTTTGAAAAACAAGAAAATTAACGGGTAAATTTTGGAATTTAATTTTAATTTAATTTTTTATAATAAAACTTTTAGATTGTTTAATGATGATCCGTTAATAATTATTGAACAAATAAGAACGAAGCATGATAATTTATGCACGATGTGTCAAGAGCTAAATAGGAAATTTTCCATACAACTTTTATTGATCATTGCTCAATCATTTGAAACTACAACTGTTTTGTTGTACGATTTAATAAAGGAATTCACATTGGGAGACGTTCTTTCGCCTCAATATATATGGTATTATTGGTTTGAGTTGTCCTTGTGTATTCTTCAATTGTTTATTTTATCGTCAATTTGTTCCGATACAAAAAATGAGGTGAAATAGATTAAATATTAAGTGAGATTCAAAAATTATTGTTTTTAGTTTGCTGAAATGGGTCTTTTAATCCATCAAGCTGCAACTTTGCAACTTCATAATCATGACGAAAATTTTGAAATTGAGGTACGAAAGTACCTTTTCTTTTACGTAATGTCAAGATTTAATTTCTGAAATTTTTTATTAAAATTCCATTGCTTATTATTATAACTATATCTATCACATTACTCAACTGGTTAATAAATAGCTATTAATTATTTTTCATGCAAAACTTCCTTAGGTAACAACTAAACTCAAAACAGATGAAAGAAACGAAATAATTTCATGGGCGTGCCCGATTTAAATGTCAAGATTGAAATAAAAAAATTCGCGGGAAATTTGAAGTTGAATTACAATATTACAATTAAAATACAAAATTGTTAAATTAAGTTGCTTCAGTAGTTGCTTGCTATTAACAGTATTTGACGAGAAACCATAATCATTAGAAGACCACTTAGTAATTTTAAGTTGATAGATATCTACCTAATAAAATATAAGTAGTGCAATAATAATTATGTGTTACCTAAACCTTTTACGTCTGTATTACCTTTTCAAACTCGCTAAAGTAATCTCAAACATAGTTCATTCACGATGTTAAATCCCAAAAATAATTTTGAAGTTATATTAACACTGTGTAAAATTTTTAAATTTTTTGGTTTGGCGCCATTTCGAATAACACCAACGCGGGTTGAAAATTCTAAACTGAGTTTAGTTTTAAGTATCTTTCTGTTAATTGTTCACAACGTTTTAGCAATTGTACTTCTATTTATTCGTCAGGCTGTTAATCCCAAGCATGGCATCGTGGATAATGTGGATTTGTTTCTCAATGAAGTGTCTATGTCTTTCGGTATTTTATTTGGAATAATATTTAGAAACAATGTAAGTATACTGCTCTCGCTCGTAACAGCTATTCGTTCAGTAATCTACTTCTTTTCCCACTGGTACTGTAAAATATTATTACGTTACAGATAATAAAATTTATAATAGAAACCGACAAGTTTGATAGATCACTGCAAGCAGACTTTGCTATTTCATTAACAGAAAAACATACAAAAATTAAAAATGATTTATTGAAGAAAGTAATAGCAATTATATTTTACTTATCGATTAGCTTGTCGTTGATAACTGTTTGGGCAATCATAACTTCTTCAGTAAATCTTCTTCTTGAAATTTTGACATACTTCGGTTCCAATGTAGTGAACCTAATGAATTCTTTTCAATTTTTTGTATTTTTAAAATCCATGCAATGCCGCTATAAGTGGTTAAACGAAATTGTTACGGATTTAATTTATAAATCACAACAGAAACTTGAAAAATTTTCGGGTATGATGTTTTATACAACTATTTCGAAAAACACAGAGCGGACTCGGTAATTTTGTAATTTTTTGGTTGTAGTTAATTAATAATATAAAAAGTTCTAGATCGCTTGATAGAGAACCTTTAAAAATTATTGAACAAATAAGGACGAAGCATGATAATTTATGCAAAATGTGCGAAAAGCTAAATAGGGCATTTTCCATTCAACTTTTATTGATTGTTGCTCAATCTTTTGTAACCTCAACCGTTTTGTTATATTATTTAATTGAAGATTTTTCAATGGACGATGCTCTTTTGCCTCAATATTTATGGTATTATTGGTTTGAGTTGTCCTTGTGTATTCTTCAATTGTTTATTTTATCGTCAATTTGTTCCGATACAAAAAATGAGGTGAGATCGATTACATTTGATAAATGATTATGTCGTTGAACCTAAAATATATTGCATAGCATAGCAATATTTATAATTAAAACATTTTTTTAGTTTACTAGAATGGGCCATTTAATCCATCAACTTGCAGCTGCACAACTTCATAATCACAACAAAAATTTTGAAATTGAGGTGATAAGCCATTTCTGTGACGTAATAACAAGATTTAACGTTTTCGAATTTTAACGTCTACAATTGACAAAACTACAAAAACAATAAGCTAGTAACCTTCATAATATTTAACGAATTTAAACCAAAATTCAACAATTTTAACGGTCTTACAATAATTAACACTTAAGTATGGCTCATGTTAAAAAACACGTCAATATTGAACTGTATTTTTTAAGTTCAAATTTTTCACATACGAATTTTTCATAAAATTTACCTTTACCTTCTTTTAATTTCCTACTTGGGGTTTTATATCTACCAACCTATCGTGTAAATTTTAAATTATTTTAAAATTATCTTTAAATTAAATATTAATTTTTAAAGCAAAGCAAGGTGAAATTTCCCCCGGAGAATATTTAATGGCCACTTTAGGGAATAGAGATATGTATAGGTACTGCTGAAATACTAAGATACTGAAAGTTTCAGATCTCCAACTCAATGGATATTTGAAAAAATCAAAATATACTGAAAAGTAGAAAAAAAAAGTTTTACTCGGGAATTTTTTAATGTTTTTGTTTCTTTTGACTTTTCCATTATTTTTTGTTTTATTTTTAAAGTGACTAATGTTCTTGATTTTACGTGGTCGTAAGCTAGCACGGTCTAGGACAAATGGACGCAGCCGAAAGTACGCGAGCGATAGGACGCAAATCCAAAAGGACGCAGACCCAAAAATAAGCAAAAAGTTATTTTTATATTTTATACTAGATTAGGCAGCATATTAACAAATTTTATTGATACAGAGCTTTTTCTATTTAATTTTTATTTTAATACAAATTTATGTGTACAAATCTTAGGGAAAAATATGATCGCCAATCTAGTGGAACGTAAACTGAAAGTATTCTGATTGGTTGAAAAGTCGGAAAGGTAACTATTACTTGGCTACTAATGTACTTCTGGACTGGACTAGACTAGATGGGTTGTCGTGATTCCTCACTCAACCCAAAGGGTATCAACTTCGTCAACCAGTGTATCAACCTCAAGATATTATATAATAACCAATCACCGTTCACATCTTTTTTCTATTTAGTCTTTTCTATCTACTGCAGAACAATCAGCCTCTTTCTCTGAGAGAATTGTTTAAGCGTTTAGACCCCACGGTTGCTTAATCCGGATTGGGAAATGTCTGAAACCCTGGAATCGCCGGCTTTACGTGCCCTCCGAAGCACGGAGACGGTCATATAAAAGTTTTAAATTCTCCCCGAATTCGAACCGAGTACCTTAGAGTCAGCAATTGTTTGGCTAACTTTATTAAGAGAAGTCCGTCTCTTTATCTCTCTTACCCGTGCTTTATATAATCTTTAAATATGTGTAACATAAAGCAGAATCCAAACAGGGCCGTATTTACATACAACACAAAATGCTATAATTTTTTTGATTAATTTCATAAAAAAAACAATTTTTTGCGTTTTTATGGTCTACGTCCTTTTGGGTCTGCATTTAAACGCTCGCGTCCTTTCAGTCGCGTCGTTTTGGCCGCGTCCATTTGTTCGACATCGTAAGCTAACAATTGGAATGCTAGATTGCTATGTCATCGAAGTCGTGGGTTTGATCCCCGACTAAATAAATCTGGCTATTTCAACTCGATTTCAACCGTGTTTATCTCACAAGATGTCGGCAACATCTTTGCCGAAATATTATTCAGCCCTGAAAGCTGAATTTTGACAACATCGTAGAGGAATATTCTACTGAAGTATTGTTGTATTGACAACACTGGCAACACTTGTTTTAATTGTTGGAGCTGGCCGCAGTTGACTTCTAGTCACGTTGCTGCTAACATCAATATATAAATAATATTTATTTTAAATTGCATTTCGTTCATTACAGCCGAATTTAATTTAAAATCAAAGATTCCGTTTTTCAGTTTCGTAATTTTTGAGTTGGAGCAGCTTTGGGGATGTTTTTAACGAGTGGAGCGGCTCAGAGATTCACTGTTTACCTAAATCCGGCATTTTCAAGTGTAATATATTCCCAAAAATACTTCTATAATATGAAAAATACGACGTACATAGGTGGGCTAACCTTATTGAAACAGAAAATCCGCTTTCAATTGTTACAAATTTCGGGCTTAAAATGTCATTTCATTTTTAGATGATTCATAAATGTTTATATTTGTAATTTACGCCTTAAATTAAGATAATTTTTTAAATACTTTTAAATTCTGGGTAAAAGATGTCGTTTTATCGCCCTTTTTACTTACGTTTTAGTTGGGTTTTCCGATTTTTCCTCTAAATTCTTTTTTAATTTTTTCTAATTTTTCTTTAGTTTCATGGGTTTTTTTGTTATTACTATAAATTTTTTTGGAGTTTGCAATTATTACATTTTTTTATTTCTTCTTTGCCTTCTTTTCTGTTGTTTTTTCATAAAAATGTCAATAATTTGTTTGAAATTAAAATTTTCTTCCTGAATTTTTGTTTTGCGTTGCTCATTTTAAGTGCTCAGGGTAATAATATAATAGTAATAATTATAAAGACAATAATATTACAGAAAAATGGAAAATGCGTAATATTGCTGTATTTTTCTATCACAATTTTTCTAAGGGATTTTCCAAAAAATTTCAATTCTTAAAAGTCTTTCCCGTATAACTCTAATTTTCACTTGAACCAATTTTCATAAATGTAAAATGAATTGCATTTTTCCCAAGTTCAGTGAATTTACATATCCAAATAGTAAATATTTATAATAAAATAAATATTTCAAATTTAAATAGATTTAAAAATAAAAAAACATAAAACTAGATAATTAAAGATTCATTTTTGGATATCCGACATATAATTTGAGAAATTAAATCTTACATTGCGTCACAATATAAAATTACATTATTTTCGAAAATTCAAAAACTAAAATTTGCAGATAACTCTGTTCTCTATGCAACTGCGTCAACGAAATTTACAATTCAAAGTTTGTAATATGTTTGAAATTGATTATTCTATGTTATTGTCGGTAAGTTGCTTTTTTTTAATTATTATTAAATTAAAATTAAAAAATTAACAAGAAAATTTTTTTATATGCTGAAAAAGTAAAAGCATCTGATTTATTTATTATACAGGGTGCTGAATGAGTTAACCGAACATAGGAAATTAACATGTAAAAACTTATTTATGCAAATTCCTGCTACCCTAATTATTTTAGAGAAAAAATGAAAGACACAAAAATAATGCATAAATATTAACTACGAATGATAAGAGCATTAGATTTCATCTAGCTTTTATTTAAAAAGTCAAAAAATGCTTTTGAAATTGTTAAAATTTTCATTTATCGGACTGGCCATGAAACAAATTCAATTTAATTTCTATTTTCATAAATAATTACCTTGGAAACTTACATGACCAGTCTGATAAATGAAACTTAGAACAATTTCAAAAGCATTTTTTGACTTTTTAAGTAAAAGCTAGATGAAATCTAATGTTCTTATCATTCGTAGTTCATATTTCTGTATTATTTTTGTGTCTTTCATTTTTTCTCTAAATTAATTAGGGTAGCAGGAATTTGCATAAATAAGTTTTTACATGTAAATTTCCTATTTTCGGCTAACTCATTCAGCAACCGGTATATTTGATAATATTATTTATTTATTGTTTTTATATATTTTTAATATTTCCTCTTTTTTCAGATTGCCGGTGCTGTTACGACATATTTAGTTATTGTCGTTCAATTTACTCTAAGTTAATTATTATATCCGAATATATATAATACAGTGTGGTGCAAAGTAGTATATTACACACAGCATATACTTAATATAGGTTTTTCAATTCTCAGAGAAAAATCAATTTTTTAGATTCCTGATTTTGCTTTGATAACTATTTTTTCGTTATCTCTCTTTCTGTTGACAAAAATTACAATATGAAACAAAAAACAATATGAGCTGCCTACAAAAAAACAAAATCTAATTTGTAGGTAATTATTTTTTTAAGGCAACTCATATTGCTTATAAACAGAAATTTTTTGATAAAAATTATTCCAGTCGGTTGCAATGGTTGTCGCCTGGTATAATACTTGAATGTAGTTATTAAACTTTTATATTTTTTATATCAATACCTACACAATAAAAACCACTTTATCTACAACACCTTGTATAGAAAAATATTGTAAGAAATATAATATTAATTTATCATTTTAAAAATTATCATGTATGTCAATCAGACAAAGTAATAATAATAATTGACAAGATTAAATCTTGATAAAAATTTAAATCAATATTCTTATTAATCCAACAAGAACTTCATAGTAAACGTACA
Source organism: Cantharis nigra (assembly GCA_958510845.1). Lineage (NCBI taxonomy): Eukaryota > Metazoa > Arthropoda > Insecta > Coleoptera > Cantharidae > Cantharis > Cantharis nigra. The sequence continues at coordinate 40,649,941 of OY294030.1, read as the reverse complement.
GAATATCAGCTGGGAAAATTGGAAAAAATGGTAAAACATTTGCCCCAAACAACATTCCACTCTCTATTATTTCCAATATTTTTAACTTCAAAAATATTTGGTTTGGCACCATTCAGTATTACGAAAACACGTTTTCAAAATTCCAAAATTAATTTGGTATGGAGTATAACGTTGGCAATCTTGATATTAGCTGCAATTTTGATGTCCAATAACCATGAAGCCAACCCAACAACTATGGGATTTATTACCGTCGTTCTTCGTAATGTCGACAATATTTTAAGCCACATGGAAATTTTTATAGGAATTTTGGCCAATTGCATTTTTGCCAGGAACGTAAGTTTTCTTCTACAAAGCAGACTTCAAATTTTTTTATTGTAGATTTTGAAAAATATTGAAAAGATTAATACGTTTGATTTAACAATGCAAGAAATTTTAAAAATAAATTTGGCTAAAATCTACAAAACCAGCAATTTCCGTTTATTGGCGGCATTTTTGATTTCTATATTGTACTTAATGCTATGTTTCATTTTCACTATAATTTGGACAATCGAAAATATTTCATTGGAACTTGCCGGAAAATTATTATTATATTTTTTACCTCAACTTGTCAATACTATCATCGACATACAATTTTGTATAATCGTCCATTGTTTATACCAACGATTTGGTTGGCTAAATGGCAGTATGGAAAAATTTTCATCAAAACTGGATGTAGCTTTACAAGGACATGGTAGCCTTTTCGCAATCGACGTACAAGGAATCCTAACAAAACGGTTTGTTTTGTCTTTATTTAAATCTGAATCTGTAACCTAGCCACACTTAAACGCTAGGCATCGTTCAGAAATTTGGGGAAAAAACAAACCCGTTGGTCTATGTAAAATAATTAAAATTAAGCATTTTCAGTAGAGCTTCTCTTTCAAACCTTCAAAACAAATTTTTAAAGCTAATACGTACAATCCGACTGAAACATTACGAATTATGTGCAATAAGTAAAGAAATAAACAGCATTTTCTCGTTTCAAATTCTGTTAATTGTAAGTCATTCGTTTATAACCATAATTGAGGGATTGCTGTACACTGGAAAGCATCTGATTATTGATAATTACATTAATGGAGCATACGTAGCATACGTAGCACTACAACTAGGGTTATGTTTTGGGCAAGTCATAACAATGGTGGTTGTCTGTTCGAGTGCTGTAAGTGAAGTAAGTACCATAGAAATTGTCACGGTTAGTTTGTTACAAATAAATTTGCAGGCTCACAAAATGGCGATCATAATACATAACTTTCTTTCGCATAAGTTGATAACAAATTTCAATGAGGATTTTGAAACAGAGGTGACTTTTGTGCACTTGAAAGGGAATTTCTTCATTTCTTTACTTTTCAGATGACTTCTTTTTCTCTGCAACTATTAGAGTACAACGTTTCGTTTACAGCATGCAAAGTATTCGAAATTGATGAGTCCCTACTGTTCTCTGTAACAAGGTTCCATTATAAAGGTTTGGGGTTTTTAGTCTTATGCTGTTTTTAGATTGTTGCTGCCATTACGACTTACATTATCATTGCAATACAATTTGATTTGGTCGACGTAACCGATTTCCAAAACAACTTTAAAAATGTAACTTTATCGTTAAATGCCTCTAAAATTAATTAAATGTTGTTTCGCCAGTACCTCCAGATGTATTTGAAAATATTATAAAAATTTTTATTTTAAAAATTTATTTCTTTTTTGATTTTTAAAACATTCAATTTAGAACAAAACTTGTAACCACAACTTACACAACATACACCAATAGTTAACGCGGGACCATTCATGGTAATTGGCATTTGCAATTTTGAAAACCATCCGCTGATTCCAATTTAACGTAGTTTTCTAAAAATTATTCGATAAACTTATTGTACAAATGTTGCAAATAGATTCTTACTGTTACTGTTAATATTTGAATTATATTCTACCTGTAAAAAAAAATATCAAAAATTGAACAAATGTACTTGAAACTGATTACCGATTTGAACTCCCTCATTATATCAACCATGGTGGGTACTTCAGATACCGCTGAATCTTGACTTGTACTACTGGAAGAATAATCCTGACTTGAAGCATAGTTTTTGTTCACAACTTGCTTTGAAGTGTTGAAAGTTCTAAACCAAGTTCCAAAAGAATTTGGGATTCCATAATAATGGCTTCGATTGGAAAGGATTGTCTTGGATTTAGTTGGGTTACTATTTTCTGCTATCTCAGGGGTTTCAAATTTAACTTCTTCTTTGGAATATGTTACAATTTCGTCATTTCCTACCGTTTTAATTTGACATATTTAGTATTTTGGTAGCTATTTACTTAGACTTACCTTTGAAACGTGTTTCTCTACGTAACTGCAGTGTCTCGGTGGATGACTTCGTATTTAAATCTGGTACCTGCACCAAATCTAGAGTTTTCAATACTCCATTTTCTAACTTAATTTTTACACTTAGCTTATCTGAAATAAAAATTCATGTTAACTTTGGACAACAGGTTTTGGTTTACCTATACCTCTGACTTCAACAGGTTTTGGAACTTCTCTTTCTTTTAGGATGATTACTTCCTGTTGTTCTTCATTGGAAGGCACTCCCAAGTTTTCTTTGAATTTTTGTGAAATTTCCGTTTGAATATTTTTTGATATGTTTAGAGTAATTGGTAATTTTGTTGTGGTTAAGAAATGAATCATTTTACTTGAAATTAATCGCAATTCAAATAAAGCCATGTAACAGAGCTAAAACTATAAATTTCACTTCAAAATAATTTGACATTTAATTAGTGCGAGCTGAACCCTACTAGATTTTGGGTATATATTTTTTACAGAAAAATGTGTTTCGAACTCATTTTTATCGCGTATATACGCTTCCATGGCATTCGACAACCAATGCCTTCTGAGAATCTTGGGGGAAAAAACCTACAACAATAACTCCCTATGCCCCACGGGGGCATATTAACCCCCAAAGTCATTCGTGATGACCTAGAAACAATGAAAGACAAACCTTTTGAAATGTTCACGGTTTTGTTTATTTTATTTTAATAAAAAATTTAATATTTATTATATTTATTTTTGTAGCATTCAGAAGCAGTAAATTACATTAAATGTAAATATTTGTAGATTTAATATAATCTTTTCTTTATACTAGCCTATATTTGTCCTTATTTCAAGTAGAAATAAAAAAAACATTCAGTACAGAAAGAAAATATACAAAAAAGCAACTATAGAAAAAATTTCTTAAATCAGGCTCAGGCATTATCAGACATCGTCAGTTCCGTCATTTATTTAAATAAAAACAACACACGAAGAGTTCATTATTGACCTGATCGTAAACATTAAGCATTTGCGATTTACATTAAGCAAACGCCACCACGCAGAATAACATTAAGTTAATATAATACGTATAGTTGGTATAGAAAGTTCTTTTTATAAACCAAACGTTCGCATTATTTTGGTGTTCTATTTTCTAAATAATTCAGAGCCGCCATGTTGATTGACATCTGGTAGCGTCACGAGCGCCACCAACGGTAAGGTAAATCGCGAATTCTAAGGGGGAATCACTAGGTTTGACTATATTCATATTATAGCACTGCGATTTGGCAATATTTAATAAAATTCTACCAGCAGTATGGCGTAAAGCCTACACCGGCCGGCTGGGTAGCGGGACACTACGGTTTAAATCCTGGTTGCGTCGAATACACTGCTGTGATCTAAAGCCCAAAATATATCTGTGGGCTATGGGGAAGGCAACGGGAAACCACCCCATTAGTTAAATTCCCTAGTACATCATCTCGGCTTCAGCCAAGATGATCGCTAACATCCATTAACGGATGCACGTGAAGAAGAAGAAGAATAAAATTCTGCTATTTCCTACCGCTGACCTATAGCATTGTTATTGCATGTTTGTGACCTTGTCTACAATCTTTTGAACGTCTAATCCATTTTGAGTTACAATTATTATTTTTATGTTTTCTTATCTGTGTTTGTTTTACTGTATCTATGATAAAACTTTAAATATTTGAAATTCACTTTGTAAAGATCATTAGTGCACAATGGCTTCTCCAAAGAAGAATTTATCAGTGGTCCTATACGGAAAAAACGATTTGCGTTTGGTAAACCAAATCATAATTTTTTAATTTTTTATTCGAATTTAAAATTTCAGGAACAACGCGATATACCAAAACCTAAAAGCAATGGTGACTTTTTATTTTTGCATTTCTGATTTTTTCTTTATTTTTTAATATCTTGTAGAGGCATTATTACAAGTGGAATATGTTGGAATATGTGGATCAGATTTACATTTTTGGGTTCATGGCGGTATAGGTTCCTACATCGTTGAAAAGCCTATAGTTATCGGTAAATAAATTAGATTTTGTTATATAACCAAAGGTTGCAAGTTTTATAATAGGTCACGAAGCTTCTGGAACAGTCGTCGAAGTGGGATCTGATGTGAAACATTTAAAACCAGGTGATAGAGTCGCCATAGAACCAGGTGTTGCGTGCAACTCGTGTAGTTTCTGTAAAGAAGGCAATTACCATCTTTGCGATGAAATGGTTTTTTGTGCTTGCCCACCATATGATGGTGATTTAGCCCAATATTATTGCCAATCGGCAAATTATCTTCATAAGTATAATGTCACCACTCCTTTAGCTACTCATCTGACTTGACGACAATTTTAGGTTAACAGACAATGTTTCATTAGAGGAAGGCTGTCTTCTTGAACCATTTTCAGTAGCTGTGCATGCTTGCAAAAGAGGTCAAGTATCAGCAGACTCTGTTGTTTTAATTTTAGGTGCTGGTCCGATTGGATTGTGCACCATTTTAGCAGCTTTAGCCTACGGTGCCACTAAAATCGTAATAGTCGGTAAGAATATCCAACCAAACATTTAGACATCATAACCAACGATACTGTTTTTTTAGATCTGGTTGACTTCAGACTGCAGCAAGCCAAACAATTCGGCGCCCACTATACTGTTAAAATTGATCCCAAAGCGAACGAAAAAGAAATTGTAAAACAAATTATCGAAGAGCTGGGGGAAGAACCGAACGTCAGTTTCGATTGTACGGGAACTGAAGCATGCGTTCGACTTGGAATGTTGGCTACCAAGAAAAATGGCTTGATGGTTGTTGTGGGAATGGGAAAACCTGAAATGAAATTACCCCTTTTTGAAGCTCAATGCAAAGAAGTAGATATCCGTGGATGTTTTCGATACTGCAACGAGTAAGTTTCCTCTGGATGAACTTAACCATTTAGAAATATGTACTTGAATTTTAGTTACCCAACTGCACTGAAAATCGTTGCCGCTGGAAAAACAAACTTGAGAGCGTTGATAACTCATCGATATAAACTTGAGGAATCGCTTGAAGCTTTTGATACGGCACTCAATAATAAGGAAAACGCAATTAAAGTTATGATTCGTGCAAATGTAAATTAACTATTATACAAAATACAGGTTGAACTATTTCTTTATTCAATTATGTCTTTCTAACATTTAGAAGTGATTACTTGGTAGTTGGCGTCCAATCCTTTTTGGGATAGATCAACACTTTGATGGCATTACCCCTTCCTGTCCTTGAAGTCTCGAACGCGTCCAAAGTGTCTTCCAACTTGTACTGATGCGTTATTAGTGGTTTAACGTTAATTTTTCCAGCTGCTACTAAATCTAACGATGTTTGATAGCTAAAAATACAAAATGAAAATATTTTTAACTTGTTGTAATCTGTCTTAATACTCGTTAACGTAACGGAAAACTCCTTTAACGTCCACTTCGCGTATTAAAATGCTTGTGATTGGAATGTTCATTTCGGGTTTTCCCATGCCTATAAGAACCACTGTTCCGCCTGATTTTGTAGCCTATCAACCAAACACACAAAAATTAAAAACTGCTTACGGCTCTTTTTCTCGTAAAACTCACCAAAAGCGCCACTCGTGTTGACGATTCTGCACCACTACAATCCATGCTTATTACAGGTTCGCAACCCAAAGTATCCTTAATATTCTTAATAATTTGCTGTTCGTCATCACCACGGTTAATCTGCAAAATGTGATCTGCACCAAGACTTTTGGCTACTTCCAAGCGAGATTCGACCAAGTCTAAAATTTTATTTTGAGTTTTTAAGATTTTAAGATTTTTGTACCTTTCCAAACAAACCTGCGATGATGACTTTGGTAGCTCCGAAAGCTTTAGCAGAAATTAAAGTAACCAAACCAATAGGTCCTGCTCCCAAAATTAGAACGACTGAACCAACCCCCACTCCGCCCTTTTTGCACGCATGCACGCCTACCGATAGAGGTTCCAGAAGAGCACCTTCCTCAAGCGAAACATTGCTGGGCAACTTGAAACAAAAATCAGCTGGATGGGCGTAGTATCTTGCCAAATTTCCATCGTATGGTGGCGTAGCACAAAATTTCATATCAGGGCATAAATTGTAACGACCTTCTTTGCAATAAGTACATTTTCTACATCCATATCCGGGTTCGATTGCTACACGATCGCCTGAAACATTTTTTGGTTATAACGATGAGAATTACAATTAAATTAATATTCTGGGTAATTTAATCAGTTGACAAATTTGAATTATAGTCGACGTTTTCTTAACCCTCCGGTACTAACATGTTTTTTTATAACACGAGTACTAATGTCGCGTCGGTCTGGGAGACCGATTCTAGTTTTATATTTTTTTACAACAAATGGAATAATATCAAATGTCTAGGTATTTTTCTTTACAATAATGTTAATTCTAGTAGAAAAAAGTCAATTCGTTTTATAAAAAGTATTAAAAATTAAATTTACAGTTAAAAATAGAAGTTGTCGGTCTGTCAAATCGATTGTTAGTACTGGAGAGTTAATATCAATTGATGTTTTCTGAATTATTGCTGGAAAAGGTACTTGATCTTAATTTGATTAATAAAGAATTTGCTCAACGATGATAATTTCATGAAATCAATGCAAGTTTATGGAAATCAATTTATTTTGTGATGACTTTCAATAGGTACCTAGGGCAGACCTAGCCGATCTGTACCTTCCATCGACGATCTCCAAAGAGAAATGTGTCCACAATCAGATCGATTTTAAGTACCTATCGATCTACATAACAAATTAATATTAATTTTAAATTAGAAAGTTATAAATTGATCGTTTTTGTTTGAGATTCCATTACTTACTTTATTAGACTTCATTTAAAATTAAATGAAGTTTAATTAAAGTTTAAATAACACATCTGCAACATAATCATTTTATTTAAAAATATCAAATTCAATTTTTCCTTTAATTTGGTCCAGTGCAAACTTCTCAAGGGTAGCGCTAGGATTGGGATAAGATATGGTAAAGGGTCGTCCTTTAATCACATAAGGGCCAAACAAGGGGGGAGATAACATCGGGGGGGGGGGTAGCTTAAAACCTCATAACGTATCACCAATGGGGAGGAGAGGGTAAAAAAGTGGCTTAAAAAACTTTACGTAATTAACGGACGACCCCTAAGTTGAAAAAGCACTAAAATTGAACAACACTTGTTTTTTTAAGTGCTAAGAGCAACCGTTTCTGAAAGAAATAAAAATATCTGAAAAAAGAACAACTGGTTTTACTGGAAATCGATACTGGAATCTTCCTAACCACTTGCGGAAGCGCTACTATCTCATCAGTAGACTAAAAGAGTTTTGAATTATTGTTGCATAAACTATCTGAAGTATTGCAATCAAAAACTTTTAAACGCTATTATCTCAGACACTCATAGCACTTAAAAACAGGTGTTAGCTTAAATTTAGTGCCCTCTCAACCTATCAAAGCGTGTCCAGAAGCTAGAGTTACACTTGAGAATCATAATTAAAGGAACTCCAAAGAGCTTTTCAAAAAGTTTCACAAACAATTTTTCAAGTAGTTTTCAAAATTTAGTAAAATGAATAAGGCGAGTTTAGAAATAGACCTCCTCATTTGTCATTAACGCAATGGTAGTTAATGCCTGGCTTCCACTATATCTTGAAATAATGACTTCTTACGGCCCGCTCCTGCTTGGCGCTACAATCAATTCGCGATTTACATTAAGCGAACGCCACCACGCGGAAAAATATTAAGTTGATCTAATACGTATAGTGGTATAGTTGGTATAGAAAGTTTATAAACCAAAAGTTTGTATTCTCTTGGTGTCCTATTGTGGGAATTATCATTTCACCGCTGTTTTACGATAAAATAATTCAGAAACGAACTCAAAACAACATCAAGTGTACGTAATAGAGCCGCCATGTTTCTTTTATGCTTTAATATGACAATATATTTATTTTAAAAAAATGAACAAACAAAAAATCTGATGTGGTCATCCGATTCCACGTCAAAGCACCAAAAACAAAAACGCCGAAAGTCAAAATCGCCGAAAACAAAAACATCTCAAGTCAAAAGCACCGAAAACAAAAACACAGAAAAACAAAAATACCGAAAAACAAATACACCGAAAAACAAATACACCAAAACCAAATATACCGAAAACAAAAACACCAAAAGTGACCTAGTGTCTGAATGACGTGGAAACTCTTTTATTGATGTTCTGAAGAAAGAACAAGACATGAATGAACTCAAAGTCATACAGTCGTACCTAAAAAGATGGCGATTTATTCATAATATTTGACTTTTGTGTATTTAATTTAATCAAAATTGTAATAAAACTTTTTGTATTACATCGCAAGCAATAATTGTTGCTTTTAAAGAAGAATTAGATTAAAGAAAAAATTGATTAAGTAATCAATAATCTCGCGCAAATGGAGTTTCGCGTCACTCAAAAACACTAGGTCAGTGTTTTTCGGTATTGTTGTTTTTCGGTGATTTTGTTTTCAGTGATTTTGTTTTTGATGTTTTTGTTTTTGGTGTTTTTGTTTCGGTATTTTGACGTGATACCGTGGTCAACCACACGATTTTATCATACTTTTAGAAGAAAATTAAAAAATTTAATGATTCAATTTCCATTTAAAATTTAAAAACTAAACAAAAATGAACGCTAATGCAGATAAATACCTCACAACTATTTTGTAACAGCATTTAAAATAATTCAATAATAATTTATTATTATTTATATAATAATAATTTTAGTTTGACAATTAAAAATGCACAATGACAACTTGAAGTTGTATAATAGTATAATTATTATTATGATTTAATAAATTTAATTTCATAAATTTCAAACATCGTTACACTTATATCAAATAAACTTACATAAACTTTTCCACGCCTTTTTTTTGAAAATTTATTTCAAACATTTTGAGGTAACTTGAAGCTATTAAATTTGGTAATTTACATTTTTAACTGCATAATATTTTATCATTTTTACTGCACTGTTTGCAGTGCACTTTATAAATTTCCTAGCTTTAATTGTAATTTATTTACCAATTATCACTTAATCATCTATCTAATAGCTTTATCACATTGCTCACATAAAAATAAATGAAGTAGATATGTACGTACTAATTGCAAATAATTAAGCAATGTTAAATTATAAAATCAATTAATCCTATAATATATTATAATTTAAAAATAGGTACTTATGTATTATACTAGATAAACGTGTTTTTTTTTCAAAATTTTTAATTTTTAAATATTCTAAATTTTTATACTACACTTTTAGTAGACCTTAAACAGATAACGTAAAATTTACTATACGGAATTTATAATTCTTTCTTGCCGATTTGTTGGATAAGTATTGTGAAAGAAGTATCTATCTTTTGATTTTAAAATTCAAAAAAAAATAAATTTTTTGAAAGTTTGGTTTAATAGTCCTGAATTTCAGAGAAAATATCTACTTTTTTTTAATTATTTTCCCCCTTGTGCTTCACCGGGGCATGAGTTGGGAAGAAATAAATTTGTTAAAAAAAACTTACCCTTCTTCAAATTTGTTACGTTCTTTCCAACTTGAACGACAGTTCCTGAAGCTTCGTGACCTGTGATTGATAAATTATTACGTTAACAACAGATAAGTGACTTGTTTATGTTGACATCAACATTTTAGTATCATCAAGTCATTCGATTGAATAATAAATAAATAAAGAATTACCGATGACCATAGGTTTCTCCACAACAAAGTCTCCAATCCGACCGTTCACCAAATAATGCACATCGGATCCACATATTCCAACAACTTCCATTTGCAATAAAACGTCTAAAAGAAAATGTGTATTTGACCTTTTTCAATCCTGGAAGAAAATGCTTACCATCATCAGTGGGTGTGGGAATTGGCCGTTGTTCCTGATTATAAAAATTCAAAATATGTTAAAAAAACATTTTTGTACGTAAAAGGTGCGCTTACCAATCTCAAATCATTTATTCCGTACAATACGGCTGTAAGGTTATCACTTTGTATTCCAGCCATCACTAATAAATGATAAAACTCAACTAAAACCAGAACTGTAAAACATATTCATTACCACAATTTATGCAATATAAATATTAAGGCGCGACGCAATGCTCGACTGATATCCCCACTCATAAATGCATACGTAAATTTTGAACTTATGAAAATTAATTGCAAATTAAATTTATTGCATACTTGCATACTAAAACATCATGTTACCATATAAGATTTTACGAATTTCGAATTTAAATCAAAATATTACCTGAGTCAAAAAGAATTTTTTTTTTTAATGCAACATAATATTATTCAACACAAATATTATGCCAGTTGGTCTAAAATTGGATACATAATATTACAAAAACAAACACTTTCATATATTATATTATAGTTTGCATTTAAAATCCCATATTGAAACATTGGGAAAAGAGGCCGAATGCCGAGCACCCAAATTTAACTATAGTATTTTTTTATTAAAAATTCAATATGGAGTACCTATCCTTCATAAAAGTTCCACATTAAAAAAAATTAAAAAAAAAGGCCGATCAAACATTTAGAAAAGACTTTTGCTAAAAGTGGTCACTTCTAGCAATTTGACATTATTAAATTACATTTCTGTAATAGAATGCTATATATAGCTATTTATGATGCCTATATATAGCTATCTATTCTTAAATCTAGTTACCTACATATTTATAAATAACTGCTTTATTGATAAAAACTGATGCTGATGCTGAAATTAAATAGTAGGCAGTGCCGGTTTAACCATAAAGCGGAACAAGCGGCCGCTTGGGGGCCCGGGCCCCTTTCTTCCGAGCTCAAAAATGAAAAACATCGAAGCCAAAAAAAATTGAAGTTAAAATAAAATTAAAATTAAAAACCTAGATCTCTTAATAAATGTAAAACACTTTAATTGATTTAAAAACCGCTTAGAAAATCGTACCCCACCATTACAATACACATTAGGGGCCATCTATAAATTACATCACACGTTAGGGGGTAGGGAGGAGTCATCTCAGATTTGTGACAAAAATGTGACAGGGGGTCCGGGGGGATTTTAAATGTTGTGATGTCACAAAGTGAAATCTTTAAAAAATAAATTTTTTTATCCATGGATAAAATGATTTTTAAGTTAGGTAGTTGTTAAAAAAAATTGTATGGTAGAAGTGTGACGTCACTTACTTAGGGGACGAGGGTTCAATGGAGATGTGACATAGGGGTCTAAAAATCTTAAAAATCGTGTGACGTAATTTATGGACGACCCCTTAGGGCCCGAAAAAAAATCCGCAAGGGGCCTCATGACCACTAAAACCGGCCCTGATAATAGGTACTACTTGGTGGAGTGTGGAGTATTCTAACTAGAGATTTTCGGAACTTTCCGGATTATTAAAAGTAACTCCCAATTATTTACCTCTGATAGAAAAAACTAAAATATTAAATCTCATCACAGCATCAGCAATAATCGTGAAAAGCATTCAGAAAATCGAAATAATAAGCAAAAGCCAAAAATACAAATAAAAAAATTATATCACAAATAACTAAAATTCTATGTACAAAACAAATGCCTATCTATAGGCAAATTAAATTTTTTTTTGAAATTTTATTTAAAAAAAATTTTTTAATTTTTTTTTAATTTTATAGAACAAAAGTTGTAGGTAATTTGATACTGATAATGTTTTGTCATAATAAACTTTTACCTATTTCACTGCGTTTCTAAGTTATGATGGATTATGTTTTATCGCTTCAAGTACCCCCCCCCCTCGTACCAGGAATCAAGCGATAGTTTGACGCTGTACAAGAGTCCAACTGAACAATTTCTCATTGAGTTTACCAAGAACTTAGAATTCCAGTTGGCGTGGTTACATCAGCACACGTAAAAATCACGTTAATTTCTGGTCACGTTTCGTCGAAGACGTTAAATTACTAAATACTGAAGTTAGTTTAACTTTGTTTTATCACCTACTTTTGATATCAGAAAACTAACGTTATTTCAATGTCATTTTGACGTCGTTTTTTTTTAATTTCCAACATCACGAAATGAACAAATTTGTTGAACAAAGGTCAAGCAAATAAAGATAATGTTGCAGTTACGAAAAATTTTATACTCGTCAGAATTCATTACCTTTTTCGGTATATAAAGATGGTGATAGTGGTTCGCATAGTATAGTAGTTTGTATTTTCTCGTGTAGTTACGTTAGTAACGTGTGCCGTGTTCAGACTTATTTGAAGTTTGGACATTTTCATTTTTTGTTATTATTATTAAAAGCAAGAATTAATTATTACAAATAATTTGGTAAGTTTTTTATATTACTTCTCATTGTTTTCTAAAAAATATTTAATTGTTACATGCACCACGTGGGGGGATCCCCGTTCATTCGTTAAGTTATTAGTTTATTTTTTGAATTATTTTCATCATTCGAGTTTTTTGTAAATAGAAGGCAAAATAAATTGGATTGCAAAATATTTTTATCTACAAAAATGAATTTAAAGGAAGTAGGTACCAAATGCACAGAAATTTGTATTTTTTTATATAAAGTATGGATTTTTACTAAGGATAAAGTCATGTTGATGTTGCAGTTATAAAGAGAAATTGCTTTTTTTTTATTAAAAATTTTTATAAAACAAATTTTTTTTATTGAAATCATTAAAACCACCTTTAAAACGGGTAATTCTGCTATAATGTAAAATTGAAGGCTTTTAGACTATTGTTATCGGTCGCGTAACTAGGGGAAGGGATGGGCCACCAAACGGCTTAGACACTTTAAAATTTAAATTATACTATTTTAATTTTTTTGCGCATTTTTGCGCCGATGAAAAAAAATCATATTGATGAAAAATTCATAGTATTGATGAAAAAATCATTGCATTGATGAATTTTTGCTCATCGGCGCAAGATGAACTTTTCCTCAATATGATGAATCATTTTCTTCAGTGTGAATAAAACTATATCGCATGAAAGTATTTAACATCTGCAGGACTGGTTTGTGAGACGTGCAAGGAACGTCGCATAGTCGTCCTAAAATGACGCCTTTGGGCTGTGGCATTAACCTGTAACTTTAACGTCTCAGGTACGGCATTTCTTTGGTCACATGATGTCACCATACTGAAGAAATCTCCATAAATCTCTCAACCATTAAAAACTTCTTGAACCGAATACACAGTTCGAGACACCATAATATCTTTAGTTGACTCCTGAATTAGGCAACAGTTTGCTATTAACAATTTTTTGACATTGACACCTGACATTGAATCCAGATGATGATAAAATATACCGAAACTGACTATTTGGAAACTATTTAGAAAGAATATACCCTCTTAAATATAATATACAATTCTTTTATTCCAACATTGCGAAATACGAGTTGGAGGAATAAAAATGTGTGAACTGTATGAATTCTTAGTCACACTACAGCTAGTTATTGATTGTATATAATTAAATTATTACATATTCACCTGAAAAAGTACTATTGATTTTTGGTTTACGTTCTACAATGTGACTTTAAATTTACCTATTTGCGACTGCCCAAATTGATTTTTAGATTAACCAAATATTTCCAAAACATAGGCGTCTCTAACGTCAGGTTAGACGTCTTTATGCTATTGTCGGTTTTCTTTTATCATTTCTATTCTCTTCTGTACCAGAATACAATCTGGTTTCATCTAGATAATAAGTGCTCTTCTCCGCTCTTTGATGTAGCAGAAGAACAGAAGATGAAAGGGTAATGAAGCACTGCCCTCCCAAAACTTAGTAATCAGTCATTACTATACTTTAAATACATAATTATTATTATTATTCCCAACTCTGAATATGTTTTATACGGGCCCAACAGTATAAGTTACTACTTTACTGTTTCAGTTCATGGTGTACGTTATCAATGTAACACATACTCTCTAGTAAAGCTAAGTGTTCATACATGATAATAGTTTTTCTTTTAAACACTATAACTGGGTTACTGGTGGGTATTCCATACCTCCCAGACCTCCCGGTTTCAAACCAATGGTTTAGTTGTTTGATTTTATTAAATCAATATCCAAATCCAAATATATTTGGAACAAATATAGTATATTACCCGGTATACCCTTGAAGTAATATAGATTAAAATTGCAATTTTTTTAGAATTGATTTGATGAGTCGCTGTTCTGCCTAAATTAACCTTGCCTGAAAGAACTGGTTAGGTAAAATAAAGTTACAAATATAAACACTATAATGCTTTATTAGTAGTCCACCAAAATTGTTAAACATATTTGCATTATACTCTTAAAAACAACATCACATGTAAGATAACAGTAAAATTTAAAACTAAAACAATAGTTAAATACTGTAACTATTATATTATATGTATATTATGTATATAGACGAATCACTATTTGAAACTTAAACATGAATACTTTTATTGTTTCCAGTTTATAAAAAAAATGGAATTTGTTATACTTGCAGAAAATTTTGTTTCAACTGTAACAATAAAAAACATATAACATAAAAACAAACAAATACCTCGTAATAACTTGGCCATCCACTCGGGTAAGTGCTCGGTACCAAGAAGACTTACCTAATTTTTTAAGCTTTGGAATTATAATGATTAAGCAGTAAAGTTTCCCTATCTGGCAACTGTCTGACTTTCATACTACCATCAGCACCACAGGAAAACAATCTTGCACAAGAATCTAAATGCAACTGTGTAACTCCTTGACCAATATTTTTGAAGAAACTGCTACGTGCATGCTCAGCGGGAAGCGCTAATAATATCGTAGGAACCGTCACGCCCCAGATCTAAACGAAATTATTTAGAAAATCGTAAAAAATAAAATATCACGTCCTACCTTAATATCTCCATCTGCTGATCCTGTAGCAAAATATTCCTCATGAGGATCCATCGCAACACATTTAACAGCGCTCTCGTGAGCCTGAAAACGATGCCTTATGTTTCTTGATCTAACATCGATTAAACAAACGTCTCCTTTCTTTCCTGTCGATACAAGCACTTGATGTTGAGGTGCATAAACAATACTGCTTGCTCCTTGTTCGTGACACGAAAATGATACCACCAGCGATTTGCCATGTGGTAATATCGAATCCCAAATGCAAACATTTTTGCTTTCCGAACTATGCCCAGCTGTAAAATAAAGTTTTTTTTAATTTTTTTTTTCAAAATATTTTATTGTAAAATTAAATTTTATCAAGGAGCAACGGCCCTTACGCCGATACCATAAGGACGCCTATGACTAGCTGTCAAGATTTTGTAACCTAACTTTATAAAATCATTGAATGACACCGTACGACGGAATCAAGTCTGTAATATTACGACTCCCTTTTAAATAAATAAAAAATGGGAGACAATCCTTGCCTTCATTTAGAAGGTTTCATAAACGATGACGGTTTAAAAATATTTAATATGTTGCACGGAATTTTCGTAATAAGCGGTTCGGAAGAAAGACGTCAATCCAAAATACTAAACGCGTACTGTTATATTTGCAACAAAAATGCGTTTTTGCACGTTTGTATGCATTGTACGTTTTTCGGGTGTGCAAAACATATACGAGAGCACACCAAAAGTATGAAGCACGTCTTTTCGATGGACATTTTGTATGGCCAAGTTCATTGTAGCGAATGTAACGATTATGTTTATGACGAAAAATTGGATAACATCGCAACTGTTAACGCACTAAAAGGTGACAGTGTAAAAAAATATGTGATCGAATTGGTATGGCCAAGTTTACACTTGGACGATCAAGATTGGTGCAAGAAAACAGAAAAAATGATCATACACAAAACGACACGTATTGGGTTACGGGGGCTTCTAAATTTGGGATCGACTTGTTTTATGAATTGTGTCGTTCAAGCGATGACGCACACTCCGGTGTTAAGAGATTATTTTTTCACAGAACATCATCAGTGTGTGGATAAACCAAAAAATTGTCTCATCACCAATTTGTTTCGTGAATTTTACACCGGCGAAAAAACCCCTCTAGTTTTGAACGAATTTCTGCACCTAATTTGGACACAAGCTAAACACTTATCCGGTTACGAACAACAGGACGCTCACGAATTCTTTATAGCCACTCTGGACGTCCTGCATCGACACTGCTTTGCAGCTTTAAATTCCCAACAGCCTTCCTCTGTTGGTGAAGTTCAGGGGTGCTCCTGTATCATCGACCAAGTGTTTACTGGTAGTTTACAAAGCGACGTTGTTTGTCAAAAGTGTAATGGTGTTTCGACAACCATCGATCCCATGTGGGACTACTCTTTGGACTTGACTTCGTCTGCTGCCAATGGTTCACTTCCAGCTTCTTTAGAAAACTGCTTAGAGCGTTTCACAGGTGCAGAAATATTGGGTTCAAATTCAAAAATTTTTTGCAACGGTTGCCAAGCTTACGAAGAATCCACCAAACAATTTACAATGAAAACACTTCCGATTGTGCTGTGTTTTCACTTGAAACGCTTCCAGCATTTAAATGATCTAGAAAAGGTCTCCACAAAAATTAAATTTCCTGAACTTTTAGACATGACGCCCTTCATGACCAAACAAAAGACTTTTCAACTTCAATTACCTTACGATAATAAATATTTGTTGTTTGCGGTGATCAACCACATAGGAAACACCATTAACGCCGGACATTACATTTCTTACATTCGATTTCACGCACAGTTTTGGTATAAGTGTGATGATTTGATTATTTCTGAAGCTGGAATCGATGAAGTACTTCAATCGGAAGGATATCTACTGTTTTATCATAAATACTGTTTGGAGTATCGTTAAGTTCATTTTTGTTTTCGAATGGAGCTTAGTTGTGGGCTCACAAAAAATACTGTTAATGTAATTTCATATTATTACCTCTCTCCAATTAAAAAGTAAAACATACAGTTTTTTCATTTTAAATGGTAGAATACTTATTACATTTTTACTTTTTAGGTGTTTTCCATCGATAAAACCACCTAAGAAGTGAAAAGCTGTGAAAAACACCCCTTAGATCTCATACATTTTTACCAACGTAAGAAAATTTCATAACACATTTCGTTATCTATATGAGCTCAATTAGAAAGAAATTTTTAAGACTTACCAGTAGCCAAGAGACTGCACGACCCCAAAAACACAAAATCGCTGATACCCTTACTATGACACTGATGAGTCTGTGGCAGAAAAAATAATTGTGTAAAATACTAAGCCATAATAACAAAATTGACTTACAAAGAATGGTCTGGTTGCATTTGCTGTTAAACCGACCTGCCACAAACTCAAGTTACCATCAGAATCGGCAACCCCAAACTTATTTCCATGTTGAGAAAATCTGACTCGGGTAACCTTAGCATAAGTGCCGGGAGGTCTTGGTGTTGCTACAGGCTGCGAATGACTCCATTCCCACAACTGCACCGAACCATCCTGTCCACCGGTTAAATCTGAGTAGAAAAGGTTCAAATGTTATAAATTTTAAACTAAAAAATTGAAAATTCAGCTTACATAACGGCAGCAACGGATGCGAACATATTCTTCGAATTCCATCGATTTTATGTTTCAATACCTTAGAAAAAAAATCTTTTAATCGCCATAGTAAATTAATTTGAAGAACAACATGCTTAAATAATAAAAGTACACATATTTGCGGGATAATCAGCAACTTACTTTTATAAAAACCTAATAAATGAAACTTAAACCAATTTTCTACGTTATTTACTGAGTGTAACGAAGATTTAACAACTTGCTCAAGGGAATACGATCAATTTTTACCGATAAATTATTATGTTGTTAAATCAATGTTGCACTAGGAATACAAAAAAAACGAAAATATTTACTTTCGAAAAAAAATTAAAAACTGTCAATACACTTTTACAAAGCACAAATATAAAAATCAACGTAAATAAAATAATGGGCAACTAAGGCACTATGACATAGTATAAAATATAAGTCGGCAAGCAAAAACAAGAGCTGTGGTAAGAGACGAACCGGTCGAAGCATGTGAGCCGACCGTAGTAGCACGAGGCGCACAAAGTTGGAATCATGACAGCCTGGGAAACTTAATCCCTTCATCTACAGACACACATATACGTACACACTTTAATAGTCATGTTTTAACAGTTGAATTGCGTTTAAAGTCGCCTAGAATGTCACTTTTCAAATTTAATGTAATTTATATTTTGGAAACTTAGCAATTTACGATTTCATTTTCACAATTTTCAAAATACAACTCTGAGATTCTTTAAATAAGTTCTTGAGTGACCACGATTCCGTTCTAGGTGACCTTAAAGTTGCTACAAGATTTTCCGAATTTTAAGTAAGAAAGCAACACAAACACAAAAATCTGTTTTGCTAGTGATTCCTACATTTTTCGAAATTTTTTTGTTTTTTACTGAACCAACAGGCTAAAAATGTTAGCTGAATTATAGCTCAAATTTTTCAAAAATTAGTTTTTTAATATCTCAGTATTCATTAAAACTCATATTTTGTGGCAGAAGTAAAATTAATCCAATCATAACTAAGAAAATCAACTCTCAGGTAGCTAACCATAATATGATTGTTTAAGTATTTAATATAAATAAATTACTACAATATTGAAGTGAATATTCATCAAGGGGCTTAGTCACGGGTGTATATTTATCCTATATATTTCATCATTACAACCGGATGTGCGTGTATGTGTGTGTGTGTTTTATATGTGTCGTGTGAGGTGTTTTCCTCCACAATTTTTTCACCAATTTAGTTGTTCTAGTTTAAATTGAATTGTAAAGTGTATTTTGTGTACCATTGAATCAGGTGAGACGTCGCTCATCAGCCGCCGTCGGCGGCGAAGATATATGTAATATAGTTCATCAAAGGGACTGTCAGCGTTCTTGTTTGTCTCGTCAACCTTCAATGAAAAAACAATTTTTATTTTTGTTTAACTATTGAATTGGCGAATACTAGTATTTATTTTGTAACCACAATTTGGCGCTGCATTTATATACAAATATTAATTTTTGAAAAATTAAAAACTTAAATTTACTGAAATTCGGAAAAAATTGTACTAACTCAAAGCGCACAGAGTCGTTTTCTTATGTATTGGAAAAATAACGTCAAAAACTAGTTGTGATCCTGTGCGTGGGACAATGAAAATTGAGTTTAAACAGCAATGTTAAAAATTATTAAGGCTTCAAAATTAAATCAAATTTGAAACTTACCACGCTAGTTCCTCTACCACTTTGTCCTGCAGCTGCAGATTGTGGACTACCAGGTTGGGTATCCTTAGTTTTGTCACCTGTGCTTTGTATAACCAAAAACGGTGGAACCGAAGAATCTGGAGCTTCCTGTTTTAAATTTAAAATATCCAATTCGCATTCGTCCTCGAGCCAAGCTGGTAGTTCCAAAAGTAAAGAAATATCCATTTCTTGAAGCTCTCGAGGTGTGGCTATCACTATCAAACCTCCGTTAACCTTTAAAACATCAATATTAGTCATTTAAATTAAAGAACAATGTGGTTTACTTGATTTAAGCTGAAAGCGGCAATCGAATCTTGCTCTTTGTGAATAATACGAACAGGTTCCACCACCGGCTCCGGATGAGGTAGAAGTTCATCAATCGCAGTGATAGAACGCCTCTTACCAAAGACAGCACGTATAAAAATATCTTGTACACTTTCCTGATGGACTAGGTATGTCCATAAACGACGTACAGCACTAGCAGCACTCTTATTAATGAAAGGCGTATTATGTGGTTCCAAAAGTTGTCTAAAATATAAAATATAATTATAACGCTCATTTGAAGCAAAACAAAAACCCTACCTGTATTTATGTATCGGTGGTCCGGTCGTGGTTTCAACAAAGCAACCTGGAATGTATTCAGGCGGAGACTGCCTACTATCAATTTCTTTTTTCAAAGTATCTTGCCATTTGTTAAGACGTCTTAAAATACTATGAATTAACGGACTAGCAACAGGTAATTCAGATAATTCTAATCCTGCCACCTAAATTAAATGTTAATAAGCATAGGTGTTAATTTATCATTTAAAACATTAACTTACGGCAAGAAAATCGTTCAATCTTAGCTGAACAATTCGTATAATTGATAACTTCAGCACAACCCACGAATAAGAATTCGGGTCGGAATGTTCATTATTATTGGGTACTTCTATTGGCGGTGCATCAAATACGTCTTCCTCTTCACTTTCAGAATCGCTCGAAACGTCATCACAATCGGGTCCAGCATTAGGCTACAAATTTACAAATAAAATATTAACTATTCAAATGTAACCATATCAATATTTTAGAAAACCCAAAAACCATCTCAGTGGAATTCATCGCCTGATGATGCCATAGTATGGTAAAAACGTTTGCGAATACTTACAGTGTATTTTACATGTGATAACTTAAAAACATTTTAGTTCTGAAAAGTGTTTAGTGTATTTTTTGGGTTTTCTAAAATATTGATATGGTTAATATCGAGTTACACTATTTAAATCACGTATCAATAGATTATTCAAATGTATTCTCTTGCCAGTTGGTAAGTGTTTTCTAGTCAACCGTAACTTAGAAATATGTACCATGGTTTACCATTGGCTAGATAATACAGATTCCTGACTTATCAACTAGCAGAGAAATAAATTAGATTACTACTCAAAAGTAGGCAAACCTTTGTGAGCAGATAAGCCAACATGCTCATTTCTGGGGGTACAAATTGCTCCCGATAGGTGGCCTTGTCTTCTTTCATCGTGGATGGTTGCTGACCCAAAAGCTTGACATTTAGTTTCACTCGTTGCTTGTTTAACCACATCGCTGGACCACTACTTTCTTCGGATGGTGTGTTTTGAGCACTTGCGTGAGTTGTCGAGCTCGTTATGCTCGCAGTTCGCAATAACTTTTTAGTTCCACCTCCAAATAATCTACAAAATACAAAATTAGCAAAAAACCTCGTACAAATGATGCAGTTATACCTTGCCCAAGTATCGTGGGTAAAGTTATGGCCTGTAACGTGAAAAAGTATAACGCAGTCTAAAGTACACAATCCGTAGAGAAGCAGAGCAAGATAGGTAGCGCTAAAAGCTTCGCATAAAACAACAGTAAGTCTGGGAGTATCTTCGTCTTTTTCTCGTGCTAATAAGGCGCGTAAGCTGGTAACGCCAGGCCATTTCGATGGAAGCGTCGTAACTTGATGACTTTCGCTTGTTGAAGCGTGGCGTCTTCGACCAACTAAATGAGTTACACCTTTTTCTTCTGCATCTTCGAGGTTACTTTTGAAAGTGTCGGAGTCACAAAGGGACTGATAAATGCAAGCAGACAAAGCAACTGCGAGATCCCTTAAGACTATCAGTTGCGTTTGAGAAGTGTTAGGTTGAGGTAAATCAACAATCTAAAAGGTATTTTGTATTACAGAAGCTATATATCAAAAGCAGTCTAAATACTTACAGTGTTTAGCATATCGTGAGTAAGACTTTGCAAATAACGAACGGGATCGGCGATGACAGTTTTACTGCTTGCCACACTAGCAGCTAGCAATGGTAAACTTGTAGGGAATGGCAAAGGACTCAACAATTGTTGTTGAGTTTTTTCTTGTTGTAACTCTTGTAATAAAAGCACCAATTCCATTCGAACTGATGCTAACCCACCGGTCGCGCCATGAAGGGAGCAGTAACTCAGAAGTGTCCTAAGTAAAGTTTCGTTGGCTCTTAACCAGCGTTTTCTGTTGGCAGCTCTCCAAACTTTTGCTTCAAAGTCCAATTTTTCTTGTATCAAAATTTCGTGTAGCGTAGGTCGGATATTTACATGATCGGGAGCATCTAAATCGTTTGTAAGGTCTAAATCGGCGTCAGGATGTTGATCGGACGGTGTGTAATTGCACAGTTCTCTTAAAGCTTCCACCTCTTTTTCCAACCATATGTAAAGTTGATAACGCAACTGACCCCCTAAATTTGTACAAATTTTAGAAAGACAAATTATATTTGCAACACGAAAACATTTAGTGGTTAAATTCAGGTCCATGGCAATGCCCCCACCTTGCAAATTTTTTAATCCTTTCATGCTCATTGTTTATACCTCACTGATTTCAGTATCAACATGCAAGAATGGAATGGATCACCTGACAAAACTCTTGAGATTAGCGCGCGAGTAGATTAACAAAAATTTACCAAGTTGACTTCAAAGCGAGACAAATATAACTCGCACTATGTTGAAACCTCGTCGCAGTGAGAGTTAAATAAAGCTCTATTAAAGTTTGACTTAGAAGTCACTAGTAATTTTACATTGTAACAACAAAAGCCAAACATTTCATGCTCTTAGCATAATTTTCTTTTAATTTTTAAAAAACAGCAATGCAAAAAAATGAAAGCAAACATTTAAATCTCACTAATGAACTCGACAGTGTCAGTATTAAGTTATGGTCTCTATGTGATGGTTTCTATGGTCTCTGATACCGAATGCTAGAAAACTAAAAGAAGATGGCAATGCAAAAATGCAAATTAAAATATTCTTTTGAGGGGGGAGGGGGGTGACACGAACCTGCCAAATTACATTTGTAACTTAAGAACACAATTAAACAGTTAATTTTAATATTTTAGTGGTAAGCATAGGTACACTCTTATGCTTACAATTTGTTGAAGGCCGATTATATTTTGCAATGTGCTTTAAACTTTTTAATTCTGAAAAAAATACATGCCTCGTCATTTGGGACGATTGAAAACAATTTAAATAATTAACTTGATATTCTGAAAAGCGCTTACCATCGACTTCAAAGCCGGTAGCCAAGGTAGACAATTCTTCCATCAAAATTTTCAAGCAAGCAACAAATTTCAACTGCTGGGCCATGATATCAATTTGTTCGTTGACTTCATTTTCGTCTCCATCCACTTCGTCAGCTTCTTCTTCGTCATTCTTTGTAGCCTTCATATTTAAACCATCCTCAGATTCCTCTGAATCTTTTTCGTCATCTGACCATTTCAACTCAAAATCGTCTATTTTGACGACTGCAACGTCTGTAGGTGGGCCCCAATCCAGATCAAAATTATTTGAATTAATTTGTGTTTTCGAGTCCCATGATAAAATTCCCGTATGGATTTGAGCTTCAGACTTTGTTTCGCTTGGAGAAATAACTAAAAGAAAATTACTCAAAATTGTTTTTTTTCTCAATTTTAAACATACCTGGAGTGACGGCTGCCGGTTTTGTGGTATCTGCAACAACGTATGGTAATTTAGATAACACTTCAAGTGCTAAAGCTGGACATCCTGCTCTAAAGTGTCCATGTGCAGTTGTAAAATAGAGTTGACGCTCCAATGGCGTAATTGAGTCTTCTATTACAACCTAAAATTTTAATTTCAAAAAATTGCAGTTCAAAAATTAGCCAACTTACTTGTTTGCCATTAGCCAACCACATTTTCCGTTTCTTACCGGTGCTAGCAAGATGTTGCCTTACGAGAAGCGGATGCGTCCTTAAATAAACGTAAAAGTTAAAAACATTAGGATCGGCTTGATTAGTTTCTCGAGTGTCGTCATCGTGCGCTTGATGTTGAGTACCAGCATTGCCAACCAAAAGTGTACTTAAAGCAGCTTGGTGTTCCTTTAGCGTCCAAAGTGCCATGGAACGTAAAAATGGATCTGGATGTGCTCTGGTCATATCCTGATCGTTGCCTTCAGCGTCGCAACCTAAAATTTCCTCGTGCAATAATCTTTTCAAACTTGAACCGTCGCCCTCATATAAGCGCACAATAAGGATTGCCAATTGAAGATCACCCAGTTTATTCAAAACCACCTAAAATTTCCATTTAGTGCTCACGTAGTCACACAATACAAAAGACTTACTTCGACTGCATCCCTTAAGTTTCCAGCCAGTAGAAAGAACGCAGCTGCATGATCAAATCTTTGCTTGCCCAACAAAGCGTAAGCATTTTTTAAAGCCGCCTTCCTCCATCTGTCTTCGCTAAAATCGTTGGCAAAAAATTTCGTCATCTTTTGATCACCTTTAGACCTAAAAAACTCACGTTAATTGCTTCACCTCAACCGTAATTCTGTTTACTAACCTATATAAGCCCCATAATAAACTTTTTTTATTCATTGCAAGATAATATAGAGCAGCGTCCATTGGATCCTGCTTAACCTTATACGCAGATTTGGCCAGCACCTGAACGCACTGCCTTAATAAAGCCAATCCTCTGATCCACCAACCCACTCCAAGTTCACGTAAAACCGGCCAAGTTGGTTCCCCTTTAGCGTAACTCGGAATAAGATTTAGTAGCTCTTCTTGGGTTTCCGAGTGATAAGCCCACGCTAAATTGTTAGTACCAACACCTTGTTTTTGAAATTGCGCCCGTTGAAGCAACGACAAACACCTTGAAAGACACTCGTTATAATACAGCCAAAATCATAACAATCAGTTTTACCTTAATAAATAACCATAGTGTTTCATTGCAAGTAAGAATCGTAAACCGCAATCGTCGAGCGAATCGACTATAACTTCGTCCGATTGGCCTACCAAATTTTCTTTTGCCATGGCCGATTTTGCAGCGTCTATGGCAAATCGTTCAGCGAGATCCGTGTTGCATGTCGAAACTGTATCGGCAAGAGCGAGCAAGTGCATTTGATCTAAACTAGACAATCCTGGTAAGTGCGTGTGGGTCAGCATTCGTGACAGCATTCGTCCTGAAAAAGTTCATTTGAAATTTCAGAAAACAGCGATTGTTTGGTGTTAGTTACTATATCTCAGATCTAAATCAAAGCAGAGCAAAAATATTGAACAATGCAGGGTCTCAGGTACTCGTAGAACTCGAAAAAGGCTAACTTATTCAGAACATCTGTAACGGCAGATTATTTGAACCAAAAGAGTACCATCAGAAAAAAAAGTGGATATGAGGATGTTGAAGATAAGCCTGCGCATGGTACACAATCTATTAAAATAAGCAGTGATGAACAGAAAGACCAACTTGATCCTTGCAAGCGATCCTACTCTCAGCTGTACAACAATAAGAAAATAACTGTTTGAAATTGTCTCAGGGAATCCTCATTTGTCGCAATGAATTAGTACTAGGCCCTATGTTGTGGAAAATCAGGTATGAAGAACTTCTTAGGATATTATTGCCGCTAAGTAGTAGGAATATACTGGTTCAAACTCACTTTTTTTCGAAGTTCAAATTTAATTAATAGAATTTGGATTAAAAAATTAAGAAAACCAGAATAATGTGTAAATATAGTGCTAGATGTCAAGAATAAAGTTTAGCTTACCTTGTTTTGGAGTAAAATGAGCTAATCCTGTTGCACGTTCTGAAGGTCTACGTTCGTGTCTCCTAACTTCCTCATCTTCAAGCAACGTATCCAAAGACTCTTCTATTATCATACTACTATCGAATAATTCGTTATAATCTTTCTTTTCCTCTTTGGTTACTAAAACACAATACGCAAAATGTGAGCAGTTAAAAAATAATAAAATTAAACTAAACTAACCTGCATTTTCTTTATCGGCTTCTAACAGAGTCCACAAAGGTAGAGGAGGTATGTTGGTAATTTCGGCATAATCCAAAGTGATTTCACTAATGCTTGCCCTATGTTCTGGACTTCCCGGTGGATAACTTACAGATAAAGTTCGCGCTCTAGCCCAACCTTGCACATCTTCTATGTTATCTTGATTTCCCCCAATACATTTAACCAAGTGGGTTAAAATTGCTTTCACCCAACGAATTTTTCCAGAATTTAGTAACTCCATTAGCTGTTTAGGATGATATTGTGGTAAAACGGGACAAGCAATTCGAGAAGCCTCAAATAAACCATAATCGGGCATATAATCGGGATCATTTTCTTTAGTAGTGCGCTTTCGATCCAAAATTTGTAAATTTACCGAACTGATGCGTCCTAATGTTGGAACTGATGCAAGTTTACGTTGATTTTCTTGCGTTAAAGTGCGAATGTCGAGATCGCGAATATTTTTTCCTTCTGTTTCTATCGTATCGACGCCAGAGTGAATGGAGCAATTCTGTGGTCTCCATTGAGTGTATACATGCATTTCTGAATCCATGCCCACTATTAACAATCCATCTCGTACCCAACTTATTTGCATAGGTAGTGCAGGTAAACCGTCAGCAGTTTGTAGTTCAATTTTGCGTAAGGTCATCCATTTAAAGTCATCAACAAACATTGGTTGGGCCAAAGAACTCGCCTTTCTTAGAATTGGTCGATTTGTATTGATGGATTCCTTCATTGCCTTCACGTTTGCTTGTGCTAAATCGGACGAGAGAGGAGTGTACAGCATTATTTTATTGCCGCAAGCGACGGTTAATATGTGAGATCCGTCTTCGTTAGAAACCCAATCCAATTGTACAATGTGTTTCTGTGTAATGGGACAAATATTTCCAATTTCTGAAATCGATTTTCGTAACGTTTGTAACGTACTGAAGCTAGGCACGGCAAGAAGAGTTGGTTTCATGTTGTTTTCGACTGTTAATGTTTGACGATCGTCGTTGGAAAATGTGTGCATCACCTCGTTGATGCGTTGCTTCTTCTTCAACGTTTTTGAATCGTACAAGTAACTCAAGTCAAGGTGTCTGTCGACGGTGATTCGCGGTAAATGAATATTTTTCAAGTGTATTATATCTTCCAAGACCCATTCGGTTCCACCAGTTGATTCACATTCGTAAATCGCCACGCATAAATTGATGTACCTAAAGTAAATTAGGGGGAATAAAATAGCCAGGAAAAAGAAAACTTAAACTTACCTCGAATCGTGGTCATTTTTACTGGGTCTAGTAAAGCTTTTACCATATTTGTAGGCGCAAGCCAAACGGCCCGAATAAGCCACACTCATATGCAACAACTGCCCGTCAATTTCGATCGCCGATTCTTTTACCATATTCCATTCTGTCCATATTTTTCCAGTGTTTATAATCTCACCATCTTCTTCCAGTAGCGTATGCTTAGCGGCTTTCACATCTGCCGCATTATCGGTGACGGTCCAAAATCTAATAGTTCCATCGTTACATGCGGTTGCAAAACAGTACGGGGCCAAACATGCAGGATAAATGGAAGCAGAACTCAAGTGGCCAGCTGCTGGTGTAGCATGAACAATTTCAACACCATCTGGTAGTGGTAATATCTGTTTAATTTCTTTATTTGTGGTGATCGTGATATGTGGACTCAATTTTGCTTGTTTCAGGTGCAAAGATTCGAGGCTGTTCTTTCTGGATAAATCGGTACCTTCCTGAACTAAATTACAATCTGGAACATACATTTGACTTCCAGTCAAAGACAATTCCGCCTCGTTTGATGCAATCACCAACTTCCACATGTGTATAATGGTGTTCTGGTCAGTACAATCTAATAATACAATAAAGAAAGGTTGCTCGAAAACGTAATTTTGTTGCAAATCGACCATAGCGTCGTCTCCTACCAAATTAACCGGACTGCTGCGTTGTCCGCTAATTAACTGTTCTTGATAAACGTGCAAAAATGTAGTGTTTTGCCACTTGATTGCTTCGGAAATGGTTTCAAGTTGTATAATACAGCCGGGTCGTGAAGTGCTTTGTTGTGAAACAATATTGATCTTGTCTAGCAAACTTGCCTCGTTTAACGAAGATAAATCCGAAATTAAACTTTCGGCAGAGCCTTTAAACCTATTTTCTTTACAAGATATGTCAGCTAAAAGCGTGCGAGCGTCTATTACAGCTTGATAAACGCGCAAACAGTGACCATCGGATGCGACAAAGCACGCGCTTGGAGAATTAGATAAATTACCCAAAGTACTAGAAGGTAAAAGTGTGGGAATCCATGCGACTACGCTAAAGGCGGACGGCTCCGGCGATGTTATACGCGCTAATTCGCAAATTCCACCAGATTTTGATAGAGGACCCACCGCATCGACACGCCATAAAATTAATTCGCTGCAATAGCCCTATCGGGGAAAACAAATATTATTTTCAACAAAACCGCTTAGAATATTAAAATTACCTTTGTATTGTGATCTTTATTTTGATCGACAATGTTATGATGACTAGTGGTGAGTAATAAAGGTAAAACTGGATGGCAAGTAATATCGTTTACTCTGTAGCGATGCCCGGAAGCTCGACTTCTATGTCCAATACTTAATACTTGACTAAACTTGCTTTTATCTTGAAAGGTAAGCTGCCATAAATTTAAAGTTCCGTTGTCGTGCTTAGTAACAAGAAATATCACCGGAGAAGCTTCTTTCGGCTCTTCGGACGAATTATTTAACTAAAATTATAAATATGCAATCAAATCCGTACAAATATTTTTTTTTAATTTACCGGTGAAGTATCCTTCGTTTCATCTTCTTCTTTAACTATCGGTAAATTGGCTTCCTTCAATTCCTTTTCTTTTAATACTTCTTTTACTAAATGCTTCAGACAGGTTGCAATGCTATACAAACTAACGGTCGTTGACATACTTAGGGAATCTCCCAAAGGAAATGCAGACGGGATTCGGGTCGAAAACGACACTTGTGCTTGTCTGAAAGAACCGGGATGATACTCGTCGAGCCAGTCAATTACCCTGTAGAAGAATTATGTCAATATCGAATAAATTTGTCTATTAGAAAGCACTACAAACCAAATCAAAAAACTGCCATCTACCGGATGAATACTGAACAATAAATCTGGACTATGATGCCAATCTCTTAGGAGGCCTTCAATCCGAGCGTCTAAACCGTCCGGTCCACCCGTTTCCATGGGTGGTTCTTCCGATCCATACTCCGATTCGGGATGTTCAACCACACGTCTAATAAAAGCAATATTATAATATTATTGTATATTTTTACAAAAATAACTTACCTTGTCAAATCTTCTAAAAGCGATTCGGCTTGAAGACTAAAATGCATCTCCTTATTATTCAGCCAATGTAAAACAAAAGCGGGTCGAGGGTTACAAAATGAAATGCTTGGAACTAATGGAATATCTGTTTCTGCATTAACCGATGCGGCCAAATGAAAATGCATTCCTGGTGTGACACCTAAAAATAAATTTCGGTCACAAGTTTTCATTTTTGTATGGCCTTCATCTTACCAGTTCCACGATAACCATAAGAATGAAAATCGTGAACACTGTAGGTAGAAGGAAGTGTTGGTATTGGGGTTGATGTATTCCCAAGGCCCTGAGTGTGTTGTTTAGCATGCCGACGTATATGAAAGCAAGTTCTTTCAAAAAAATAACTTTCTAGTACAAACCACAGTTAACACTAAAAAAAACTTACTTCATATGCTTCAAGCGTTGCATAAATCGATGTTTGTGACGATGAGTCCTAAATTTGGGATGATTAGCTTGGGGATCCAATTGGGACAAATTAACCAAACCGTCTTCGGGTAGAACAGTTTCTACCCATAATCTACATATATTGTCTTTGCACGAGGTTACCAACATGTTAGAAACGGAGCCCCTAAAATGTATTAATTCAAAGTTGGTTTTAAAAATTAAAGAAAGCTTACTTCGGCATGTATTTGCTTGTAGTTCTCCAGGACAGGTGCGTAACGGCACGGGGGTGTGCAACGTACACAAAATTGTATTCCAACTCTGCGGGACCTTCCATACTTCTTGATGTGAAAAGAACTGTGAAGAATTGCATTAAAAACAACGCCAACACTTGTAAAAGAAACTTACAGTGCTTGTTTTCGTACCATATTTTGACCAACCTGTCATTTTCTCCCGACGTGGCAAAAAGAGTTCCGTCCGGACTAAATGCAAGATGTTGCACCGGAATCGCAGTGTTAACATTCCAAATGCATTGCCAACTTGTTTGGTCCTGATCTGAAATTTTCAAGAAGAATAGTAATATTAATTTATTTTCAAGATAAGATCAAATTTACCTTGTCGTTCCTTTTCATCTGCTTCGCTCCCATCTGTTACGCTTTCGCCCCCACCTAAAGTAAAAGTTACGGGAGTATCCTCCTCGACTGGTTGAGACCTTAAATGCCACAATTGAACGGTGGCACCGGCAGTTAACAAGCGTGTACCTTCTAAATTCCAACTTAAAGCACTAACCGGAGTCTCGGTTTTTAAAGTTCCAGTTTGAACCCATCTATAGTCCAAGCCCTAAAAAGATACATTGAACCACAAAAATCTATGAGTCGTTTAAC
Source organism: Cantharis nigra (assembly GCA_958510845.1). Classification (NCBI taxonomy): domain Eukaryota; kingdom Metazoa; phylum Arthropoda; class Insecta; order Coleoptera; family Cantharidae; genus Cantharis; species Cantharis nigra. Next base: position 40,619,579 of record OY294030.1, on the reverse strand, counting down.
TTACGTGACACGAATTGTTATGTATCAGAGGAGTGGGTTCGTAAATACATACTGTTGTGTCGTATGCAGCTGCAATTTTACCCGTGTCGCTTGAACAATCCAACGAACTGATGCGAATGTAGTCGTGCACGGCCCCCGGTATAATTTGCACTCTTTCAAACGTCGAAGCCAAAATAACTATGTTACAGCCTGCTGCATACGCCTAGAAATGAGACGCATTAGCGTGAGAAATTTAGAGTTATCACAACTTACAGTAAAGGCAACTCCTTCAACACTGCCCACTGCAAAGCACTTGTCGCCCGCATTGCACGCACCGCTCACAATTTGATGTAAATTCATATTCAATAAATATTTATACGCATTTTAATATTAACTATTATTGTTATTATTTGACTAGACTATTTATAACACAAATACGTTTCGGTACATAATTGTCCTAAAGGACAAATTAATTTTATATATTAAACGTCAACCTATTTTGACAATTCCATCAGCTGACAGCTGATAAATGTCAAAATCGTCAAAATTCAAATTTAAAAAGATTATTTTTATGAAAATGATTGTTATAATTACTAATATTGTAATATTATTTATTCGGAATTTTTTTAAAATCATTAGTAATTCGATTTACACTAAAAATACAAAGAATTTATTTTGACCCATATTTTAAATATTACCATTACCTATTGTTTACCGAATTTTCCGAATAGACCATTGACTTTAGACATCAAACATCGGAAAAAATCACATGTTTCTGATTTACCTACCAATAGTGTAAAACCAAGTTGCAACTTCGAAGGATCCGTGATAACCATGTGGTGCTCGAAACACTTCGAAATTTTTCGACTGATTTCAGTTTTTGGTTGGAAACTCCAAAAAAGGTGCTTATTCCTACGGAAAAAGTTATTCTATTTTTTTTAAAGCTGTGAATATTTCCTACAATATTGGTTGTAATACTTGTTCTACGAGAAAATTCATTAAATATGAAGTTTTTAGAGCAGTTCTTTAGCTTTAATGTATGCCCTGAACGAAGTCTGTAGACCCAACAGAGGTACCTCGTTTTAGAAAAACAAAAATTGGGGAAATCGGGAGAGATTATATTATTTTATTATGTTATTTGCTTCCTATCCGGGTGCTCATTTTGACAATAAAAACTTAAATATACTAAATTTACGGCGGCGAAAATGGTCGACGGTGAAATGGCCGACTGCTAAACGGCGACGGCAAAATGACGACGGCGAAATGTCTTATTCCCACTGCTGAAGTACATTACCTGTTCCCGATCTACGACATTTTGCCGAGGGAAATTTCGTATTTAATTTTATAATGATTAGAATAAATATATTAGAGTAAATTTTTCGGAATTCGAAGAAACGGGAATCCCATACAGCCGTACGTAATATTCGAATTATAAATTAGGAAACCGATAATTGTGCAAACCCTGTTCGCTAAAAAATTCGTCACAATGAGGTTTTCCTGTACGTAACGATAAGATATGGAAACTGCGTCCTGTTTGATTCGCTCTCTGGGTTTTCTCATTATGTTAATGTTTATCAAACAAATTCGACAAGAAAATTATCAAAATGTCGGTAATTCGAAAATTAATTACTCAAATTGAAAGTTTGGACGTTGAGCAATTATGTGAAGCTTTGGAATACGTAAGTAAATATTTTGTATTTGAATAATTTTTAATTATTTTATTTTAGAACGGATATGGCGATTGCGTGGAAAAAATTCGATGTAAATCTATAGATGGACAAGCATTTTTGGTGGGTATCTCTTTAAATTGCAAAAATTAATTTAATTGTAAATTTGCATTTTAGAAACTAACCGAAATTCAAATTTCCTTGTGGCGTCTTACACCTCTGCAAACGCGTCGGCTATGGAGTTTCATCGAACACGTAAGACAAAATCCGTCAAATTTTGCTTTGGTTCCCAAAAAGACCATCAAAATCCCCACGCCACCGATTCCAAATTTCAACAATGTGCAAAGTAATTTCCAAATTCATTCTCTAGGTCGGCCCCCATTGAAGCAAAAACCGCAATATCACGAAAAAAGTAAAATCGAGAGTTTCGCATCGACATCCGAAAACCGCAAATTTTCGAGTTTATCAAAAGAAGATAGCCAATCGGTGAAAGGTAAATTAGAAAGTTTATTTAAAGGAGACTTAAATCAAAACAGTACATTTTTGCACAACATAAAGCCAACGTTGCATCCGAAATCTCCTATTAACAATTACGTGGAAGAGACTAATAATCACGATGATAATGATGATGATAGTGATTCAAACGATGGCTATTTACCTCCAATCAACATAGAGCCGCCGGCAAATTTAAAATCACCGCCGATAAATTTTAAATCACCGCCTGTGGAAAATGTAAACACATTTTTGAATAAAACACGAAAAACATATGAAAACCACAATGTCGAAACGGAACCAGCTGTACCAAATTATAAAACACTTTCTAAAAGGCCATTGCCTTCCATTCCACACGAAATGACAACAAAACTTGAGTCGCCCAAGTTTCAAAATAAACCGGAACGTCCAAATGTAGTTCCGCAGAGGCCAGCACCTAAAACTGCTTCCATTTTTAAGAGACCAATATTACCAATGACGAACGAACCAGAAGAAGAGCTAGGTGAATACACATCAGTTATTGAGGAAGAACCGGTCCCTTCTAAGAGACCTTTACCGGCAATTCCAATTGAACAAGACGAAGACTTAGCAGAGTATGGAACAATTTCTGAAGAAGAAGACTTACCTCCAATGCCCGTCAAGCATCAATTCAAACCCATAAATCAACATCAGGATTTCTTATCACAACTAAAGTTGGCTACGAGTCCAAAACCTAAACCGATCATCGTTGAAGAAGAAGAAGAAGACTTAGTATACGAACCAGTTCCAGATGTGATAGAAAAAAAGGAAAAGCTTTTAAAGACTAGCAATAATTTAAAATCACGTCCGTTACCTCCTCCGCCTATTTCATCAATTTGGCAAAATCAATGGGCAAAAGAGGAACGCCTGTTACCTCCTAAATCAGTTGTATCTAATCGGCCTAATCAAAGAGTTAAAGAAAAAGTTGAAAGTGATTCTGACGAAGAGAGCGTATTGAGTGAATTAAAGAAGATGTCCAAAACTGATAACTCAAAATTGCCTGCTAGAACTATTGAAAAATCGAGATCGCCAATTAATTTGCCCAAACCTCCTTCCTTGATTCCGAATCCAACCCAATTTGATAGATTGCATTTAGCAAGTAACAGTATATCGACAACGTCAACAGGTAAGTGGATATTTTTTATTTTTTTATAAACGAAAAGTCCAATTTTGTATACTCTTTTCAGATGACTTTGATAAGGAAGCCTATTATAGAGAAATAGACCGAAAAGGTGCCCGAATGATATTGAAAAATTTGGAAGTCGGTACGTTTTTGGTCAGACCAAGTAGAGATGAAGACTACATCTGCACAATTTCAATAGCCCACAGTAAAAAGATGTTTAACGTTGGAGTCCAACGCGATCCAACTTCAGGAATCATCACATTGGGTAGTGTTATGGATGTTGAACAGCCTGATTTTAAGAGACTCCAAGATTTAGTTAATTATTATTGTGTACATCCGTTATGCTTGGCAGGTCAATTAATTTTGCTTAAAAATATTTTGCCTTTTCAATTACGATAAGCTGTTTGTAAGTTTGTTATTGATATAAAAATTTTATTTTATGTATTTCAAAATTTGGATCGAAGATCTCAAAAATTTTGTGGAATATCAATGGAATTCATTGGAATTCCGTGGAAATATCTGAAATTCTAAAGATTAAAACCAAAGATTTAAAACTTTGTTTAGAAATTCTTGGAATCCATGAAAATCGTTAGAATTCCGAGTTCTGTGTACAAAATTTTTTCAAGATATTTATAATATTGAATTATTTTAAAAATTAAGACATAAAATGTAATCAATGCAGGTGCTAATGGAGGCTGAAATGGGATGACTGCCCCTCGTGATTTTAAGGGCCCCGCAATAACTTGTGTCTGTTATCCTAGCCTAAGTATTAATTTTAATCGAATTTGATGTTAAACATTTGTTACAAAATTTACATTAGAAGGAACATATTAGCCCCACTGCCCTTCCGACTACCTACGCCACTGTTTAGTAGGAGCCATCATCAGAATATAATGAAATTTTTGCTACTCCTGTTTCAATCTTTCAATAAAAATTGCTTTCGACTGAGAAACAAAATAAAAGAAAAAATAAACGAAAATACATTTATTTTCTCAAAATCTTATTAGATATTATGTATCAATATACATTTAGAAAAATGATTAAATTAAGTAAGTTCTTAAAGCAGGTAACTTTTCCTACAACATTCAAAAAATACAAAAATGAGTAAAACAAAAGATCTTAGTCTTAAGAATAAAATATATGTAGTAATATAAAATAATCGTGAATAAACTAGGCAGTGAATGAATAAAAAATTACTTAAAAAAAGTAATACAATTCAGAACATAAACACATTATTACAAACACTTTAAAAAACAAACTGTCAATAATTACTTCTGATTATACCTTCCACGACCTCGACCTCGAGTTACACTTATTGTTGAATTGTTTCGCCTGTAAAATTCAAAGAGAAAAAAAATGGAACACTCTCAATTAACTAAAACCCACCTGTTGCTTTTCACCGAAACAAATCCATCACTGTCGGTTGTCGGATCGATACTACTTCTTTCAGTTACATTACGCAAAGGTTGTGCCGATACAGAAGAGAAGTCGGAATCGGAATTAATACCTCGAAAATTATTCGAGTTAGGCTGTCTAAGATTGCCAACCATAGGTTGACTATTCGACCCACTCCTTTGTGGAAAATTGTTGAAACTATTGCTCTGACTATAACCGATCCTATTAAATTTGTCAGCATTTTCCTGCAAAAACAATCACAAAAATATTTTACTGATAAAAATAATTATTAAAAACAATTAGTTTTGGAATTTTAAGAAATCAAGGTCAAGGTGTGTTGTCCAGATTGCTTATCTAATAAATAAAATTTTAAAAATTACCTTTTCGTTGAGAGCAGCCCTTCTTGCTCGTTCCTCTTCGTGGGCTCTTTTTTTTTCTGCAGGTTTTAACCCTGAAATGTAGTGTCCTCGTATAATATCTTTATTTTGAGTATTCTCCAAAGGACGGTACGATGGATGATCTGACTGAAAAACAAAATGTTTAATAATTTTGATAGAAAAACAATTCAAAGTTTATAATTTGCGATAAATAATAAACTTACTCCATCCCAATTCTCTGCATCTGGGCCAAAATCGATATAACAGGGAACCGGTGGAGGAACAGTAGAGATGCCACCTCCATCGCAGGCATTTTTTTCTAACTCATCCATGGCTGGACAGTACCCTGCCAGATGTTGATGCATATCGTCCACTTTATGGTCTATATGTAGAAGACATTGCTGTTTGCCACTTACATTTTTATGAACCCTGCTGATATGAAGACTCATTCGATTGGCTTTTACTTGACTAACGCAATAAGGGCATTGTTCTAATTTTTGTGGATCACTATAAAAAAAAATGAAATAAAATACAACCAAACAATTGCAATGCTACTTACTCCATGTCGACAATTAATTTTTTAAACAAATACGTTAACGTACACAAAGACTTCTGCACAACTTTGCCTTGAAATTATAATATGTTCTGTGATGTGGATAGGATGGCGCATGGATGGAGTGTAATAATCATAAAAATGTATGACCTCGATATCTTTTTAGTTCCTTTTATCACAATCAATACTGGACGCACATTCTTTCTAAAAATTTTTTAGAAATTTTGCTTATTTTGCTGCTTTTGCGTAAACGCTAATTGGGACTCGAGATGGCGTGACGAATGGAATTTGGGTGCACAATCCACAATAAACAGAGCCGGACTGCCGAATTTTAAAGTAATAAAAAAAGTTAAATTATTTTGCTCGTCCATTGATTCTAAGAATTTGCGGGATTTGCAGGCTCCAAGTCCAGGCTGTTGTAATTTTGAAACATTTTCTTTCACTACTTTTCTGGCATGTAAAACAGGCCTTAAGTCAGTGTTGGCGATGTCAATGCATATGTGAGGTTAAGAAGGTGAATGCGGTTATGCGACTCCAACAAACGTACACAAATAAACCCTAATTTTCATAAATCGTAAAAATGGAAACGATACTGGAACAACAACGACGATATCATGAAGAAAGAGAACGTTTGGTGGACGCGATGGTGAAGGAAACTCTCCACAAGAAAACAAGTGTAAGTTTCTGTTGTCAAGTTTCATCTCAGATTAACCTCTTATGTTTTAGCATCGCGAAGTTATAAATTCCGATTATCGACAAAAATATTTGCTCGATCGATATTTAACCAGCACCGAACGTTTGGTTGACTTGTATGACGACCGAGATGGTCACCGAAAAGCAGAAGTAGCTTCTCTAACCGGCCCGAATGAATTTCAAGAATTTTATACGAGACTTAAGCAAATTAAAGATTTTTATCGCAAACATCCTAATGAGGTAATTAAATTTATAGCATGAAACTTGAAAAGCACTGAAACATTTTTAATTTTTAGATTAGTGTTCCCATGTCGGTTGAATTTGATGAGTTTGCCAAAGCCAGGGAGAACCCAACAGAAGAATTATCAAGTAAGCTCTTAAAATGTTACTGCGATATTTATAATTTTGTTTTTTTAGATTTGGTTGAATTTTCCGACGAGGAAGGCTATGGAAAGTTTTTGGATTTACACGAATGCTATGAGAAATTCGTTAATTTGAAAGGAATTGAGGTAAAATTTTACAATATTTTATTTTTAGATAAAACTGACTATTTGTTTTTATAGAAAGTTGACTACATTACATACTTGAGTATGTTTGATCAGTTGTATGACATTCCCAAGGAACGTAAGACTGGCGAATACAGGCGTTACTTAGTTACGATTCTTGAGTACCTCAGTTGGTTTGTTCAACGAATAAAACCGCTTATGAATTTAGATGTTGACTTACAGATTGTAGTAGATCTTGTTTTGGAGCAGTGGGATTCTGGTAACGTACTGGGCTGGCCGGTAAGTTAACTTTCCTATTGATTTCAAAAATATTATTTTATTTTTATTTTTTTAGAAAGAAACTGGTTCGGTGTTAGCAAACGTAGGTGCACATCTGGAATTGTCTGCTTTCAACAGTTGGGAAGAGCTGGCTTCTTTAGGTTTGGATCGTTTGAAATCTGCTCTATTGGCTCTTGGTTTAAAATGCGGGGGGTAAGTTACCACATTTTTTTTAGTTTAAGTTTTTTATTTTAAATTTTTAAGGACTCTGGAGGAAAGAGCTCAAAGACTATGGGCCACCAAAGGAACTACTTCTCTTGATCCTTCTTTAATGGCCAAAAACAAAAGCGGGAAAGCCAGTAAAGAAAAGGAACAATTGAGGCACAGGGATTTGGCCTGCCTGGAAACACAGATTTACAGGTACGACGGAAACACTTTTCTTTTATTCATTTAATTTTAAAATTAATCTTGTTCAGGTTAGCCGATTTGGTGTCAGTTCAACGTGCTGCAACTAAAGAGAATGTTCAACGTAAACAAGCAAGGACAGACGGTGAACGAGATGATACCGAAGACGAAGAGAGCGACGAGGAAAGTTTGGAAGATGACAGTGACGATGTTCCGTACAATCCTAAAAACTTGCCACTGGGTTGGGATGGAAAGGTTAAATTTCTTTCAAGTTGTAATTTCATAATATAATTATTATTAATTTTTAGCCCATACCATATTGGTTGTACAAACTGCATGGATTAAATATTAATTATAATTGTGAAATATGTGGTAATTATATTTACAAGGGACCAAAGGCGTTTCAACGACATTTTGCTGAATGGAGACACGCTCATGGTATGCGTTGCTTGGGAATACCAAACACTGCACATTTTGCAAATGTTACGCAGATTGAAGATGCTTTGGCACGTGAGTTGCATTTTTAATTATTTTACCAAAAGAGTACATATCTCGAAAATTCTATAGAAATCTCTGGAATTCTGAGTCCTCTGTATAACATTTTTTTGATAATATATTTACCTCTTGATTTTTGCAACTGGATACATTTATAGTATTTTTTGTTCCAGTTTGGGAAAAATTGAAAGTCCAAAAGCAGGCCGAGAGATGGCAGCCGGAAACAGAGGAGGAATATGAAGATTCTCAAGGCAATGTCGTCAATCGTAAAACATATGAAGATTTAAAACGTCAAGGACTTCTATAATTATTTTATTAATAAGATTAACAATATTTAAATTTGTACATCATTTTTTCATATAAATGCAAAATTGAATGTAGGTAGTTACGATTTATTTAATTTTTATAATTAAAAATTAAATGGAGATTAAATGGGAGTAAAAGTGTGTAAAAGTTTTGATAAAATTAAACTGGAATGAATTTGGAATGTTATTTAAATTATTTTCCACAACCTCCTCCAGAACATGGCGATTTTCTTTGTGGTCTGTAGGAATTTCCGGTGCTTGAATTTCCCATAAGAGGATTATATTCTGCAATTTGATTTTGTAAGAACTTGAAACAACAAACGTAACAATTATATTAATTACCTGGCCTCAGCGATTCATTCTTCTTGTTACCATTGCCTAACTTTTGTCCAGGTAAGCCATTTTTTTCTAACCATTCTTCTCGTTTCTTAGCCTCTCTCTATTAATAGTGTTGTTATAAGAAAGCACATTACGAATTTAATAAAACTTACCTCTGCCATTTTTTCCTTATACTTGGCAGCATCCTGGTCGTACTTCTGCTGTAACTTTTGCACCACGGTAAGTTGGGCTGCTATTGTTTTCTCTGCCACATCTGGATCTTAACACTCAAATTAAATTTTGTTCTGCCGTTTTCTATTTGCTTACCTTTATGATACTTTGCAGCATAAGCTTCCTCGGAGCGTTTAACTAAATAATTATCTATTGTCGGTTGAATTATTTTATACACATAAACCAACGCAATGGCAACTAACAACAAATACCAGCCATAATCCTCGATTATCGACAAAACTAAAAAATTATTACAATAATTGAGAAACATCAAATATTACCTTTATTACCTGAAAATTTAAAAAAAGACCTATCTTCGATAAATTTCTCGTCGTTTTGATCCATCGCGATCGTGAAAACCTATTTTTCTGATACCAGGAAGTCTGTAAAAACTATGACTATGACGAACGTTTTCGAAATTAAGGTTATGTAAATTTCTTCAAATGTCAAAACAAAGCAGAAGTGAGGTTATTATTTTAAAAGTAAATTGTGAAGATGGAACAAGAAAATAAAGAAGCCGAAAAAATCGAAACCAAATCGGAAGGCACTCCCGGTTGCTTTAAAAAACCAATTTTAATCGGTAAGATTGGAAAGTTTCCCAGGAAGGTGATAACGAAAACCAACGTTTTGGTGCAGGATAAAAGCGTCCAGGAGGAAAAGTCCTTGGATGAAGATAAAATCACCACAGACGCTTCGTTTTTAGGCGAAGAAGAATCAAAAAATGAAGTCAAGTCGCAAAATGAGAAATTGCTTGAGAAGGTTTTAGATTACGTAGAACCAGGGTGGTCCGGTGTACCTATTTCTGGTGGAGATGATTACTTTTTCGAAGTATTGAAATCTGGGGTCATTATCGACCGAATTAATTTAATGTCCAAATCGTGCTGGGTTTTTGGTAGGGCAGCCAAAACTGATATTTACATGGCTCACCCAACAATTTCCAGGTAAGCAATTAGAATAGCAAAGTCGACTCTGCTTTTTTATTATTGATAAAATATTGATTTTTTAGGTTTCACGCTGTGTTACAATACAGAAAAGATGGAACGGAAAAGGAACCCTCTGGATTTTACATCTACGATTTAAACAGTACCTACGGCACATTTTTAAATAAGGGGCGACTTAAAACGCGATGTTATGCACCTGTGAAGGTAAGTTTTAAAAATCAGAAACGTTTTATAGAATCCTCATAAAAATTTTATTTCAATATGAAAATATATGTTTATTCTTTCTTGTACACTCCTTTCCCGATATCTTGCAGAATGCCGACCGTTTCGGCAACAGTCGTTTCAAAATTTTGACTGATGTTGATGCGCTCTTCCTTTGATAGTCGAGCACGTTCCTTTGCAGCATTCAGCTTCTTTTGTATTTCGTTAATTTGCATATTTAACTCTTCGATACTTTGGTTTGAAGTATTCAAGCTGCTATCAAAATTCTGTTTATTCATGACATTTAATTTGTCCTGTTGATACAAAAACTTGATGTTTTCAATTTGGTTTTTTGTGTTTTCCAAAAACGAAACGCTGTTGTTTATGCGTTGACGTAAATCTTTGAATTTTTCCTCCATGCATTCGTCTTTATCTTTTTCGTCTTTTCTCATATCCAGCATCTTCTTCACCAAACCTTGAATTTTTTTACTCGATTTACTGTAATCTTGGTCTTCGTTGTCCAATAAATTATCTTCCATATCATTTTCTTCCAAATCTTTTGTCAGAGATGGATCATCGGAAACTACCGGTACCGAAATATTTATGGATTTACGTTTACTATTGGGAGATTTTGAATTATTTAAATCCATGTTGATTCAAATGGTTGAAATCTGGCGATAATAAATTGTTTATTTTTTCTCACTTGATTTTTGTTTGATCAATATTAAAATAAACAAGGTTGATCAAAAGTTTTGTTTTATTTTTTTATAAAGTAAAAATGAACAACTTCATGTTATATCTTAAATATTTTTCACCTATTTCCTAAGATTTACTAGGTTTTTTACTTTTTCTCGAACTTCCTCAAGTTTTTCAAAGGTTTCCTTATCTTTTCTAAGATATCCTCGGATTTCTTAAGATTTCCTCAGATTTCCCTTCTCATGTACACCAGATTTCCCCAGTAATTAGGTCTCTGGTAATTTGAACCCCTGGTAATTTCATCTCCGGTGATTTTACCCCCAGGTAATTTGATCTCCTGACAATTTCATCTTCGGTAATTTGGTCACCAGATGATTTCATTTTCAGGTAATTTTGTCTCGATAATTTTGACCCCGATAATTTCATCCCCAATTGCAATTTATATTATTAAAATACATTATATTACAAAATTGTACCTCTTCATGTTTGTAATTTGGTGTTAGTTATATTGTCCGTAAAAAGGAGATATCCGCGCGAAGATATGGATCGATTATGTAGGTTAGTGTTAGTTTATGATTTTTCTTTAGCAAGATCGCCCCTGAAAGAGACATTGCCAGGGGTGAAATTACCGGGGACCAATTTACCAGGGGATCTAATTACCTAGGGGTGAAATTACCGGAATAAAATTACCAAGGACCAAATCACCTAGTGCCGGGTGCAAAGCCCACAAAAAGTATTCTTATATCAAAATTGAGTTTGATAAAAAATTTGAACCTTATATTTATAAAAGTATCCTCAAAGGCGTAAGTGGGAATCTCGTTAATCTATTCAATTTCTACTGAAATAGCCAATCAATTTTATAAAATAGATAGATATCTAGAACTAGCCAACTAAACAATTTTCAGTGGGTAAAATTGAAAATTTTTTATTTTATTGCAGGTCGGCCACATGTTGAAACTGGGTTGCAGTACACGTAGTTACATATTGGCCGGTCCCGAAGAAGATTCGGAAGAGGAATCAAAATTTACAGTTACTGAATTAAGACAACAAAGAGCAGAAAAAATAATGCAGAAGGAATTAGCGGAAAAAGAGGCTTTAATTAAATTAGAGAAAGAAAAAGAAGACAAGATTAAACGCGACGAAGAACGAGGCGTCGATTGGGGTCTAGGGGATGATGCAGACGAAGAAACAGATTTGAGAGAAAATCCATTTGCACAAACAAATAACGAAGAGTTTTATATTGACGATCCCAAAAAAGCGCTTCGTGGTTTTATGGAACGCGAAGGACACTCTTTGGATTACGACTGCACGGAACAAGGTTTTGGACAGTTTCTCTGTAAGGTTGAGTTACCTTTGGACGATGATTTGGGACGTCCAATTGTGGCAGAGGTTTTGCACAAAGGTAAAAAGAAGGAGGCTGTGGTTCAGTGTGCTTTAGAGGCGTGCAAAATACTCGACAGATATGGGGTTCTTAGGCAAGCGACTCATGGTAAATATATACTTATACCTTATTTCTTGTTGTTAACATTCTTCTTACAGAGTCTCGTAAACGCAAAGCTAAAAATTGGGAAGAAAACGACTTCTATGACAGCGATGACGACACCTTTTTGGATAGAACTGGAACCATAGAAAAGAAGCGTGAAAAACGTATGCAATCCAAAGTCCCAACACAACCTGAAACTTATCAAAGTTTGGTAAGATAAACCACCTGAAAAATTGGCATGAAAAATTAATTTTTTAAATATTTTTAGCTTGACAAAGAACGCTCCATCGCTCAAAGAGTACGTCAATTGGAGAAGCAACTTTATAGTGCTAAACAGGCCGTGTCGGGTAAATCATCCAACGAAGAAGAAGATCCTTTAGATTCTTTCATGTCGCAGTTGAAACAATCGAAACCTGATAAGCAAGCGATAAGTAAAATTAAAGCTGAACTTGTGGGTCTTAAAGCCGAACGTATTGGTGTAGTGAAATTGATTAATTTGGTGAAACCTACGGATCTACCGCCACTGGTAATAGAAGATACAAATTTAGATGAACAACCAAGCTCTAGCGGAACCAAAGCTAAAGGTTTGCCTTTGTTTGGAAAAAGACGCAAGATTAAAGTGCAACTTCCTACTAAACCAGCTGATGACAAAGAAGTTGATGACGATGAAGAAGAAATTGAAGATACGGATAATAAAACGTCTAAGGTTAAAAACAAAAATGAAAGTTTGCTCAATTCAAAACCGACAGACGAAGAAAGTGATAAACACTTATCTGTGGAAGAAATAGAAAAACGGAAAAAGAAGAATCAAAAGAGAAGAAATCGAAGACGAGACCAGTCAGAATTTGAACAACAAAAGGGATATGACGAAGATGATGATTATGTATGGGTACCACCCAACGATCAAACGGGTGACGGTCGAACTAGTTTAAATGAGAAATACGGATACTGAATTTTATTTATATTTTATTGTAATTTTTATTTGCAATTGTTTATCGAATAAACGAGCATATTTTTTAAATTATATTGTATTTTTTGCAAATTCTACAATATGGACCGCCACTGCGATGTCAATTGTCATACCCAGTCATACCGCCACCATTGATTAAATTTGAGGTTATGTTGAATTTTAACTATCAAAATATCTAAAACTGAAATAATTTTAATAGTAGAATGTCGGCTTTATCGTCTCGATTTCTAAATGTAGTTAAAAAGTTGGCAATTTCCGAAGTAACTTCGGCGCCGAAATACGCGGTCAGTGTTCGCTATAAAATTAAGCATGTAGAGAAACCAGTGCCTGGTGTTCCTGGTACAGCATACAGAAGGATTGTGCACTTTCCTGAAAAGTACACCATCAAACCCTTAAATGTGACCAATTTAGGTGGACGGGATCCTCTAACTGGGCGATTGGTGGTTAAAGGTATCGGAGGTGGTATTAAACACAAATATCATTGGATCGAATGGAAACGTGAAGGTCCTAAAGAAGGACCACCGCAAGCGGAGAAAGTTTTAAAAATTCTTAAAGACGGTTGCCGGACAGCACACGTGGCCTTAGTAGGAGTCGGTGATAAATTGAAGTATATATTGGCAACGGAAAATATGAAACCTGGAGATATTATCCACACTTCGTGTTATATTCCCCGAATTACTAGTAAGAATTTTTATTTATAATTCTTACAAAAAGCTAATAATTTAAATTTTTAGTTCGTCCTAACGAAGGTGATGCATATCCGCTTGGAGCTTTACCTGCAGGAACTCAAATACACTGTATAGAAAAATATCCCGGAATAGGCGGTTTTTTAGTTCACGCTGCTGGTACTTTTGCTACTATTGTTCGAAAAACCCCCGATGATCGTGTGATAGTACAGATGCCTAGTAAGGTAGAATTTTCGTTACATCAAAGTTGTATGTGCACTGTGGGGAGACTTAGCAATAAGGAACACTCTTCCACACCTGTAGGGTCAGCCCAAAATATGAGGGCAATGGGAAATCGTCCACGATCAGGTTTAAAGCAAAAAAAGACTGGCAGGTTTGGTAGAAAAATTCATAAACGTCCGCCAATTCGAAAATTTGATACTCACGATACTAAAGAGAAAGAAGTTATAAACCTTACTTTAGACAAATTTTGTAGAGGTCCTGGCCACTTTTAATATTTAATAAAATAGAATTTAATGTAAAGCAATTGTAATTTTCTTGCAAAGACTACATTTACTAGGAGTAGAATATGATAATTTGCTTGGATTTTTTGTCATCTGATCAGATTTTAATTTGACATGAAATATTAATTACTTTTCCATTTACATAGTAAAGGAAAGTATTGTAATCGAGTAAAAAAAAAATTTTGAACTAGCATTTTTTCCATAGTCTATGAGTCCGTACAAATCGTTTGAGACAAATTTTGCAATGATGTCCGGATGTGTGTGTGTGGGATTTTTTCGTCCATGATTTTTTCAAAACGCGTCAACCGATTTTATTCAAATTTCATATACTGGTTTGTAACAGCAATCTAGAGAACTGATTAGATTTTGGTTGGAATCCATACGTTATTTTTTTATTTATTAAATTTTTATTATTTTTTTTTAATTACTTTCCGAACTCCTTAGTAAGGAAAGTACCTATTGTAATCTGAAATTGAAAAAAAAAATTGACCCCCCATTTTTTTATCAAATTTTTATGTTTTGAGGTTCCCTTAAACCATTTCCATTATTTTTGAAAAATGTCTGTATGTATGTGTGTATGTATGTCTGTGAACACGATAGTAGCCAAACAAAGTAACGAAATCACTCCAAATTTTAAATTTATGTTTTTATTTGTTGTGGCACGAAGCCTATTGAAAATGGATGAAATCGAAAGGGGGAACGGGGGGTTTACTTGAAACGATAAAACATAATCCACCATAACTCCGAAACGCAATGAAATAGGTAAAAGTTTATTATGACAAAAATTATCATTATAAAATTACCTACAACTTTTGTTCTATAAAATTTTTTCTAAAGTAAAAAAAAAATTTTTAATTTTATAAATTTTAAAAATTAAAAAAAAAATTTTTTTATAAAATTTCTAAATTGCCTATAAATAAGAAAAAAAATTTTTACATAAAATTTTAGTTATTTGTCATAAGTATATTTTTTTTATTTGTATTTTGGTTTTTGCTTATTATTTCGATTTCCTGAATGTTTTTAACGATTATTGCTGATGCTTTGATAAGATTTAGTAATTTAGTTTTTTCTATCCGAGGTAAATTGGGAGTTATTTTTAATATTCGGAAAGTTATGTGATGGCCACATCCGATTTTTTTTAATTTTATTATTATTATTTTAGTAATAAATGGGAAAGTTATGTGTTGTCACATCAGATTTTTTTAGATTATAATACACTCCTGATTAGTTGAATAATAAACTTTTTTAAACAAAAACAAATCAAATTTTGCCGGCACTGGAAAAATATTCGACGTTGGCATAACAACCACCAAACGTCAAATGTCATTTTATATTGTGCAGAACCACAGCCGCTTTTAAGTTTTCGTGTTTGTTATTCTTTCGATTTATTTATTTAAGAAAAATTGGTTTGCACTTCTTGCGATTAAAGAACATGAGTATTAATTTAGAAATTCGTTTAAAACAGTTGGAAAGTTTAGATAACTACGTATCTTCCTCGAAAGACAAAATACAATCCATACTCAACAGTCTCCAATGGAATAAGCGTGATGTTTCCGAGGTAAATTAACCACAAACCATTTACTTCAAATTATAATCTTTATTTTAAGGACGACCGCTTAACTACTTGTTCACTTGATCAAAATCATAGGGTGCCAGTAAAAAGCCTCGAAGATCACGTAGCAAAATGTTCATTAAGAAAAGAAGGTTACAATTTAAACGAATCTTTTCTTTCGGAACCTCTGAAACCTTCAGAAAGTTCAATTTATATAGGTAGATGGTTAAATTCTTCTATATTCAATTTCTCTGTTCTTAACTTGTTATTTACTTTCAGATCACCACAAAAAGATTGAAATTTTATCAGAGGCCAAAAAAAAGAATCCAGGCTTTAGAACAGGTAAGCAACTGAATTTGCATATTCGTACGAAATGAGAACACAGACGATCGCAATTTGTTTCAGATAGGACTTCTGTTTCAAAAATTATTGTAATCTTGTGTTCTTTCGTGCAGTGAATTTATACAAAAAGATAAAAGAGATATCCTTTTTTTTATATCCTTTTTGTGCACGTAAAGGTGATTACTTATAGAATATTCTTGTTTTGTGACGTAACCTCACTTTTTATATTTGGTTGCCCACCAACATTTAGTTTCGAAGAGATAAATCTAATTCAATTAAATATTTCTACACAGGGCTGGCATAAAAAATGTTTGGGAAATGTAACTGAATAGATATTAAATAACAAAAAAATATAATGTAATATCAATTTTTGCATCAGAAGTTATCCTCAAATTTTTTGAGGTGAGGGACTACATTAGTCTTTCTAGGTCTGATATACAATAGTGGGCTTCGGTGCCGCTTTTATGTTCACATTTTATTTTAACTACTTAAGGCTCTAACATATTTTTTTGGTAGAATGGAATGGTCTGCATCCAGATCCAAAAACGTCAGATCGTGTTATGTGCACATACAGTTCCGATGAAAGGCTGGCTTTGTATTCGTATGCAATTAAGAATACTGTTGGTCCACAAAGTGTTCCAGAATTTAATACGTAAGTAATTTTACTTTTATGTCAATAATTATCTAAGCAAAACAATTTAGTACTCAAACAGTGTCGTCGAATAACAAACCTTTAACGTACGAGGAAATGCTAATACAAGAACGGGATGCAAAAAGACGACGTCTGAAGTACAAATCTGTTCATACCGATCGTAAAAATCATACAGAAGTGATTCGCGAGGTTATTAATGGACAAATGGAAATGTACAAAGATTGGCTGCTAGGTAACGAAGAAGGTAACACGAAGCTTGGTTATGAAAGTTGTGATAAATCAAAGAGTAATAGAAGTTCTATCGAGCGTTACAGCGAGCACAGTCATTCTGGGATTAGTCGGCATAGTGTGAGTTCCAATAGATCTAAAACTGGAAGCGAAAGAAGAGACGGAAAACGTTATAAGGATGAAAGAGAAGACCGGAACCGAAGCAGCGACAGAAGTGGTCAGAAAAGGTTCAAAGATGACTACAGAAACCATTACCGTAAAACTTATCACGGTAGAAGCAGAGATTACAAGAGTTCCGAACGGAGGTGATGCTTTGTAAATATTTCTTTTTGTATTGAATTTGTTATTTAAGTTTTCGTTACTTGTTACACATACACTTTGTTTATTCTGTTCACTTATTTTTGCTAGCCTCGTGCTTAATAATTTCTTAGTAATTATTGAAGAAGTTGAATAAAACTTTTAAAATAAAACTAGTTGAGTTAAGTAATCCTACAGAAAGTCTGAACTTACCCACAATGTTAGCTTATTTTTTGTGGTCGACAAGGATACACCATAATTTGAGACTACAGCTAGATTTCTTCTAAATTATTCAAGAAACAAAGAAAAAATTTGCATTATTAATCAGAAGAATGACACTCCGGATGATTTAACGCTTAGTTCGAGAGGCGAATCACAAAGCAAATTTTTGTGAGCTAGATTTCCTCAGGTTTCCCTTTACTTAGCTGGCGTCCTGCAGGCCCATCTGCCTTCTAAACCACACGGTCAAGCTCCTTGAGAGGATGATCAGAAAGAAATAGATCATGATGGCAGCCTCTCAGAAAACCAGCACAGCTTTCGAGTCGGGGGATCTACAATCGGGGCCCTCAAGGACATCGTGGGGGAAGTAGAACGAACTAGGAGTGGCACGTGGAGGACCAGGAAGTACGCCATGCTGATCACCCTGGACGTGCTCAATCCATTTAATAGTGCAGAGTGGAAGCACATTCTGGCGGCGCTGAGGGAACTGAAGGTGACACCCGAGACCTACAATATTTTGGTCAGTTACCTCAGCAAGAAACACCTCCAACTGGCTCTGGAGAACGAGGAGGGGGATGCCAATGTCGCGATCACTAGTGGGGTTCCGTAGGGTTCAGTATTCAGACCGAAGTTTCCTGTTGGAGACAGGCTATCAAGGCAAACGAAGCGATAGAGATGATCGCCTCGTGGGCGAAGACCGTGATTGTCCCTGAAAAGTCCGAAGCCGAAGTGGTATGCGGAAGAAGGTGGGATCCCAGGGTGGATATCCGGCTGGAAGTGGTGACCTGATAGTAATAATGAACGAGGTCACCATGCTTGGAGTGGCGGTGGACAGGCTTTGCCCCACATATTAGGACAGTCTCGGCAAAGGCGATGGTAACAGCATCATCGCTCGCCCGCCTGATGCCGAACATCAGAGAACCGAAGGCCGCGAAGAGAAGGACCTAGGGCATGGTCACACAGTCCATACTGCTATATGTGGCACCGGTGGACCCCGCCAAATATGGGACAATTAGAAACCGAAATAAGGACAGTTTCCGCAGACGCCGCTCTCGTCCTCGCATCCTTGCCCCCGATGTACCTTTTGGCACGCGATAGGGCGAGGGGACACGAGGGGTACGATGATGACTTTAGTAAACTAGGTGGAACGCTTCCGGAAGTGGTAGGTGGACGTATCGGCTCATACCAGACATTCGCATGTGGGTTGATAGAAAGCATGGTGAGTTGACTTATCACCTCACACAGATGACATAACGCGTACCTATACCGCTTCAAGAGAATAGCAAGACACGTGCCGCTACTGCGTTGAGACAGATCAACCGAGCACACCTTTTTTAGGTGCTGGTGCTGGGAGACAAACGCAGCTACTTTCTCTGGAACTCAGGGAACTGCTGACCCCGGAAACCATCGTTCAGCACATGCTAACATATGCTCCAGAAGCCGGAAGAGGACCGAAACTACATCTTGACGATCCTCAATCTGGCAGAAAGATTTGAGTACTCTATCTCTCTAGCGTAGACAAAGAGTAAAGAATACCAGTCCAACGATTAACGGACAATACGGCAACAGCAGCACAGCACACTCCCGGATTAGATTGGTCCAAAGTTTTTTGCAAGATTCTCACCTCCCTGCTTGAAGCAAAAAGAGTTTTTCCCAGCGATATTTACCTCTTCGTTTAGCAGAAGCTCAAATAGAAAAAAGTTTTATGTTGTAAAAATTAATTTTTTTAATTAAGTAATCCAAATTACTCTGCAACTTACTGATTTTTCTTCAATTATATGAAAACCAAAGCGGATTGCAGACATCCAAAAAAATCAAATTATAATAACAAATTTACGAAACTTAAATTTTCATTTTATTCAAAATTTTTAATGCCAGAATTTTCCCATCAGTTCAGATTAATTTGAACCTAATAAAGACCTTTTACAAAAGTAACCAAATCGTTAAATTCTCACTTTGTTCGTTTCCGTTTTGCGTAAGGCAATATTGATGGTAAATCAGATTCCGATATATTTACGCTAGGGGAGATAGTAATGCTACTATCTTCATCATGTTGACTCAAACTTTGAGAACTGAAAATGTACCTATAAGTTAAAAAAATCAAAATAATACCAAAGTTTACCTAGCACCGGCTTCAAGACTGCTTAAAAGTTGAAAACCTGCATCGAGAGATGAAAAACTCAATTCACCATCAAGTGCTAAGTGCAATTGTGAGTTATCTACGTCAATAGTATCGTCACATTCTTCTTTCACTCGTACAATACTAAAAAATTCAAATTCAAATTTTGTAACGAAAAAATGTATCCACTTACTTTGCCTCAGTACTTTTCAACTCGGACACATCAGGATTACTTTGAAGTAATAAGTTATATTGTTTGTTAAGATTGTGGCAACGCTTTTGTAACACCTGATTATATTTTACAACTCTACTTTGATAATAATCGTGTAATCCACTTACACCTCCAAATCCAATTTCCACCAAAACTCTTTCGATTGGATTCTGCAATTCAAAATTAAGTAATTGGAAAATTTCACTAATTTATTGCTTTTCATACTGGAAAGCCACACATTTGACCATTCAATTCATCTTCTGCTGCAATTTTCAAATTGTACGTAATTTTTCTGTAAAATTCTATCAGAACATCGGTCAACAAATCCAAAACACTTTGATGTGTTGCTAAAAAATAAACTTAAAATCGAATGTTATTATTTTAAAATTGTAAATTACTTTCGTAACCAATATGAGCCAACATGGTAGCAACGCATTTGGATAAAATTTGTTTCACTATTGCAAAACTTAATTCGGGCACATCAATTTCTTCACCTTCGGTGAACGGACTGAAATAGTAAAAGCGATATAAACTTTCTGTATAAATTTTAGATTACGGGTACATACGTAAATTCTTTCGGAATGAAATTTAAATTATTCCTTGTGTGTTTCATTGTAATTGAGGGCAGTTCGGGTACAGGTGGTGCGGCATCTGCAGGAGGTATTAGATGGGATTCTATAGCTAATTCGGCAACTCTTATCATATCGTTCATATCATTTAAGTGTTTGTGTAAAGTGATGGCGTAAAGCATTCGTGGATCCATGGGTTCCAAACTAAAATATTAATATGAAGAAATTATAAATTAACTTGATTTTTACCTACGTAACAGTTTCTTCGTTTGCATTGCTATCGTCACTTTCGACATCAAATTCTGCTAAACAGAATTTATCCATCGATCGTTCGATATCGGCCATTACAGTAGAAATTACCAAGTCGTCCGTATTGTTTACATTGTCGTAGTCTTCTTCAAATTCGCCCCAGTGTTTCAATTTTTCGTTCATTTTGTTTTGGTTTCTTACTTTGAGGTTAAATCCGGTAACTGTCAGTTGATGACAGTTCATAGATTTAAAGGTACTACCACACTAATATTTTGAAATAAGGGTCAAGTCGCACGAGAAAATTGAAGTTTGGAATTTTTTTTCCGGTAAACTACTAGTTTCTTCAGGCAACTTCAATGTATAGTTTTTATAGCTAAAAATACAAAATAAATACAAAAATAAAATTTTAAGTTGGTTGTATTATTATGGACTGTCGGTCATAATCTGCTCATCGGATAATCTACTCAACGGATCAACGGCCAATCGGATCAATGGATAATCTACTCAACGGATCAACTACTCAACCGATCAACTACTCAACCGATCAACTACTCAACGGATCAACTACTTAAAAGGTTATATAGGCAGGCATATGCCCAGTTATAGGTAAGTAGGATATTTACTTTCAATATTGAAATACATATCTGTGTCAACGCAAATATTTATCATGAATAATATGTTTAAGAATATAATTTGCTGCCCGATACATCCAACGGCAATTCTTGTTGAAGATAGCCATGCAGGAGATCTAATTTGTCCCGACTGTGGCTTGGTTGTGGGAGATCGCTGTAATAACATCGAAAACTCCCATGGCGCAAATGGTAATTCTTCACGCGTTGGTGGACCAGAAGATGTATTAATGGAGCACTTCCACTCTACAACAACAATTGAGCAAACTGCTGCCCAAGATGGAACGAAATATAGAAGCAAACAATCTATGAGTAAATCCGACCGAATTTTGACTACAGGCAAGGCCAATATTGCAGCATATGCCGAACGATTGCACTGCAGTCAGAACATTATTAATGAAGCTATTGTGCTCTTCTCTAAGGCTCTGAAAAAGAACGTTACATTGCGTAACGCTGATAACGTTGCAGCCGCATGCATATACCTGACTTGTGCAGATGCACGCAATCCACGAACGATGGCAGAAATTGTCGGCGTTACTGGTCTATGTTCAAAAAAAATTAACAAGTGCCGTCTTAAAATTAAGCAAATGGTCGGGGTGAACGCTACACTGGTGGGCACCTCCGACTATATGACTCGCTTTTGCGGCTTACTAAATTTGCCATTTGCTTCAATCAAAACAGCAACTCATATTGCAAAA
This sequence comes from Cantharis nigra, assembly GCA_958510845.1. NCBI lineage: Eukaryota > Metazoa > Arthropoda > Insecta > Coleoptera > Cantharidae > Cantharis > Cantharis nigra. The sequence continues at coordinate 40,597,519 of OY294030.1, read as the reverse complement.
AAATCCCAAGAACTCAAACAAATTGGCTCACGATCAATAATTTCTATTGTTGCCGCCGCAATTTATATGACATCACAGGCGTCCTCCCAAAAGAAAAGCTGCTTTGAAGTTCGTCAAGTTACGTCGGTGGCAGAAAGCACTATACTTGCACTCTACAAGCTGCTCTATCCTCTTCGTGCTCAAATATTTCCTAAAAACTTTAAATTTCAAGTGGAGCTACCACCAGTCCCCTCAGCTTAAAGCTGAACAACAGTTGTGATACTATAATGTCTCATGCATTTTTTAACAATCAAAAATATACTATCAAATAATAAAAAAAAAATTCCACGTGCCTCACCAGCAAAGTGGCGCGTCCCCGGGTTGCGGATAGGGGAACGACCAAGTGCAAATTGCTGTACTTGGCCAGCTGCGAATATATTGAATAAGCAGCCGCGGACAAGGTGGTATGAAATAAATTATCGTAAAATTAACTCTCAAAAGAATTTGTTTTGTTACTGCAACAAATCATTTTTCTGAGTGTGTACTTGGTTAATTTAGAGTTATTAATTATTATGAAAATTTAAATTATTTTTTTAAAAGCAATTTTATTTAACTAAAAATGAAATCGTTTTACCAATTAAATTTTTTTAATGAAATATTACAATAATGATTAAATTTCAAAAAAGGTAAATCAAAGTACAAAAAATTTTCAGTTTATCATATAACGGGGGTGTAGCTCAGATGGTAGAGCGCTCGCTTAGCATGCGAGAGGTACCGGGATCGATGCCCGGCACCTCCAGAGTTTTTTTTTTATTTGAAATTTATTACAATAACTAATTAATAGTTAATTATTATTATTACCTATTCTTAATTTTTATTTAAATCAAATTTATTTTAAATTTTGACATGAATTACATTTCAAATTTTTAAAAAAGTAAATATAAAAAAATGATTAACTCATAAACAATGTAAAAAGGCAACTTATTTAATAGGAGAAGAATATGTGCACGTAGAATTCCGTCAGGTTATTATTAGTTTCCATTGGCACAAAAGCAAAATGTTTTACCAATTGGCGACAAATATTTAAAAATAAAGTGACGCTCGACGTCAGGACGTCAAGATGCACGTAAGGGATGTTGCAAAGTCATAAGACTTCCTCACTTAATTTAAAAAGTGTTATCGTACGACTTCGTTTTTTTTATTCAAAATAAATTGCACTTTTTTTGTGAAAGAGTGAATTTTCTAAAATAAATTATTGTGAAGTTTAAAATGAAAATTGCTTCGAGTGTTAGTTTGGTCTTCGAATTTTTGTTGTATTTTGGAGTTTGTTATGGCCAACTTATGGTCGAAACGACTGTCGCACCGGATTTCGAAATGTTGAAAACTCAATTTGTCGATGATGGAAAAACTGCAATACTATTCTGTCGAAGTAATGACAAACAACATTTATTTCTTTTTTGGCAGCTTGCTAAAAACGATACTATAGTTGGACCTGGAAATAATTTCAACATTAACAAATACGATTACGAAATTTTATCGGGAAATTTAATTATCAGAGTAAGTTGATTTTTTGTTTGTTGCTGAATTATAGTAGTAAAACTTCTAGACTCGAGAGTATTTTTTAAAACAAAAATGAATTTATTATTTTTATATTAATATCTGCTTTATTTATTGTTATTTTGTATTATATTTACCGTCGAACTAGAATTAACGTTTACCATATTTGGCAAATGTTTAAACATCCGGATTTTTTAAGCTTTACCTTTAGATCTTTAGCACAAATTAGGGATCTCATCCGTTATCTGTCAACTACTGACGCATACGAATAAATTAACGAAATTCTCGTCTACGTAAATTTCAAGGCCGCTTGCATTTCAGGAATGTTTTTGCCAAGTGCGCGAGCTCAAAGACCTACTCACTTCAAAGATTCTCCACTTCAAATCATGTGGGGTTCTTACGATACATGTTATGTAGTACATTTTTTATTAAAATACCTCTCGTCAGGGACGTGCCTAAGGGCACGCCCCCCCCCCCAAACATTGGAAAAAAAGTTGGCAATTTTGTGGTTTTTAAGGCAAAGTTGGTAATTTTCATATTTTCATTAAACAGTTGGCAAAAGTACTAGTTGGTACAAATCGCATAAATAAGGCATTCTCTTGAGAAAAACGCGATAAAGCTAAAAAAAGCTAACCATATAATTGGTTAGTTAGTTAAGAATTATTTTTAAATTTCATTAACTGAAAGCAGCCAAGTGGGCGGTAACTGCATATGAATATCTACACCTTTTGCAGTTGTAATTCAGAAGAGCGGTCAACTCCTATTCAGAAAACGTCAATTGTAATTAAGATTTGTGAACTGATATTTAGAAATCGTCAACTATAACTCAATTGATATTCAGAAATTGTCAATTGTAATTCAGATTTGTCAATTATTGTTATTCAGAAATAGTCAACTGTAATTATGATTTGCCAATTGATGTTCAGAAACCGTCAACTGTAATTTATATTTGTCAACTGCTATTCAGAAATCATTAATTATAATTCAGAAATCGTCAAATGAAATTCAGAAATCGTCAAATGAAATTCAGAAACAGATAAATGAAATTTAATATTTCAAATAATACTCATATATTAATATCAATATAAGTAATGTGAATAATAAATTGTATAATTATATAATACAAAACAACTACAAACAAAGCAAGCTAAATGGCTTTAAAAGTGATTTGAATATTTGATTATATAACATAAATAAACTTATTCTGGGTTCAATAATAAAAATAATTCAGATTTCATTGTTTGTTAAGAAGGGAGCAGCGCTTATTTTTCAGTGGGTTGGGCCCTAGGCTCTAGCAAATTTTCCGGTCCCTGATATGCGAGTGTAACTGATAGCATCGAAAGCTCAATTTTTGGGTTCTTTTTTGCGCCTAATGGTAAAATAGGCACTGTTGAGAGGTTGAGTAGATGATGTAGTTTAGTTTGTTGTGTTGAACGTAAGGATTTGGGATTAAAATAAAATCGTGTACTGGGGGGTATTCCATACCCCCCAGATCCCCGGTTTACCCTCATTATTTAGTACCTCTTAAACTTAAATTCAAAATTTAATAAGTTGTAGAAATCCCGCAATATGGTTATAGTTGGGACTTTTTATCGATAAATATCAATAGTTATCGATTAATCGAACACCGATATTTTATTTTTAAATTTCGATTAATTGATATATCGATATTTCGATAGTTATTGATATTTTGATGGTTATCGATATTTCGATAGTTATCGATGTTTTGATAGTTTCCATATTTCTAATTTAGGTTTGCCTTATGTTTTCTGGACTTCCCATTGATCAATTTTGGATTCGGCCGGGTTCTTTATTCGAGAAACAAAAGTTGGGGTTTATTATTTCGATAATTCGATAATTATCGATACTTTATCGATTATCGACAAATATCGATTAATCGAAGTTATCGATAGTTTTTGAGTTATCGATATTCGATATCGATTTTTGAATATCGTCCAGCCCTAAATATGGTTCAAGTTTTGAGCATCGAAAGAGTTAGATCCTCTGCTGGGTGCATATGTAAGTAAATTTATTTTTGCATACCCTGGAGTTGATATCGTTGATCGATAACCGAAACCATAATAAAACGGGTCCGAGGTTAAACGTATTTATTTATTATTATAACATCAAATATTAATTGAGCTTCAATGTAGCTATCGGTAAACCGGGGGTCTGGGGGTATTCCATACCTCCTTAGCTTACTTAGTAGCCAATATTGGGATCCTTGATCGTGAGCGCTGTATTTGGAAGTCGCAGTTTTGAGAAGAAGAGGGAAGGAAAGTTCTAGCAAATTTTCGGGCCTCTGATATTCGAGTATAACTAATAGCATCGAAGGTCCAAATTTTGGGTTATTTTATCAGAATTTGATTTTTATTTTACGATTTTATGCTTTCTCTTTTCGGGCCATTTGGCCCCCGGCACGTGCCTAATGCGCCTAATGGTAAAATAGGCCCTGGAAGGGGATGTTACGGGTGTTAAGAAAATACGGGCCACTAAAACCAACGGATTTCGAAGAGGCCCCCATATATATATTATAAATTTATTAAAATACAAATAATTACAAAATTCAAGTAAGAAATACCTTTTCAATAATAACAATTGTAATTATCAAATTGGCCCTCGTTAATTTGTATTTTCCAATTACTTCCCAAAACGGTTGGTTGGTTGGAAAGTTCAATTTATTTTTGTTTTATTATTTAATAAATTACTTACTATTTTAACTTAGGGGCCCCCGGGCAAAATAATGAAAACCGGGCTACAATCAAAGTTGTTAGTCCACACTGGTGCTTATGTTAATATTAAAAAATTACATACTAAATTTCCAACGGCGAAACGACGACGGCGAAATGTCTAAGTTTAATTTCTAATGTTTCTGAATATTTATTTATTATAGTGGTTTTCAAACAGAACTCTGAGTGGCGGATTCAGGGGAGGGCGATGAGGGCAAGTGTCCCTCTCTCTCAAAAAAAACATCAATCCTCACACCAAACAGTTTTGATTCATTAAAATGCAAAATAAAAAATTTTTTGTTTCTTTTTTCATATTTAATATTTATTTTGTACCCCCCCCCCTTAATGATAATTGCTTGGATCTAGTTCATGGAAGTGGGCAAAAATCATTTTTCACCAATGTATAAAATTAAATTTTTAGATTAAAATTATTAAATGTCTAAATTAAAAATTTATTTTTTTTAAAACCAAGATCCTTGGGGGCAACTGCTTCTCTTACTACCCACTCTCATATAGATGCTCATGTGGAGAAGTTGTCTTTTGAACAGTCTTTTAGATCAATTTTCTCCAGGTCTTCGAGAAAGCAATATTCAGAGATTGAACCTGAGCAAATATTATTATATCTCTGGAGGTGTCGCACAATATTCAGAAAATGTTATAAACTAACAATTAACAATAGGCGGCTGTTGGCCTAGTAGTTAGCGTGATCAACTGCTAACATTCAAGTCACCGGTTAGATTCCGGGGAGTTCCCGTCAATCCTTCTGGGTTAACTCATATACTTACATTCTTTTCTTCTTCTCTTTTGTCAGTTTCTCACTAGATATCTAAAAGATAAGGGTGAAAGATGGTGAAAAATCAAATATATTCACATACTCGTAAAGTTCATTGCTTAACATCAGTTGTCTTCCCACCAGATACTCGTTTTACTTAAAAATTTGATTTGGACGTGGATTCCAAGTTTATTATGTACTTGAAACTTTTCAGTCGGTCTCTAGTGCGGAGGAGGGCGTATACCATTGCGTATCGAGAGGAGTGAGAAGAGACGACATTAATGTTCGATCAATTCGAATGATAGTGAAGAAGGATTGGAAAGAAGTGGACGAACATGATCCCGGGGTAATTATTTCTACATGTTCTCCAATTGGTTCTGATTATTTTTTTTTCAAATTTTAGTTAAATTACTTTAGAGGTGTGGTGGTAGTAGGGTCACTTTTAATTGTTGCAGGAGCCGGATATGCTTTCTATAAAATGAAGAAGAGACATCGTTCGCAAAGATTATTGGGTAAAATATATTTTGGAAGATTAGAGCAAAATTTAGTTACTTTGTATTTCAGATGCTTCGTCAGATGAAGAAGATAGTAACGAAGAGATATTTAGGGCGCCAGGCACATCCAGACAAACGGGTAATATTGTGATAGACAATATCGAGGACGACGAGGTAGATATATCCAAAATAAGCATAGATTTCGAAGATATATTAAAAAATAGTAAAAAATAGACAAATTTTCGATGTAAAAAATTATTTGTATGTAGGATTAGATTATGTATAGAAAAATATTTAAATATTTTTTATGAAGCTATGGAGTTTTCTTTTTCACAAAAATTTTTTAAAAATCAGAAATGCCTATCTTAGTAAAAATAATTTATTATTCTTCAATTTTCCACCGCATTCCTTCCATAAATAAATATTTACATTTCACCAAAACTAGCCCAGTTGGACTTTTTCAACTCCTGAATCTTCTGTTTATCATTTTACGCGTTCTTGGAAATCGATTGAGAGCCACATATACAATCAGTCCTGCAACGAGCACCGCCAAAAGCGACAAGAAAATGGTGAGACCATGGCCGGAAGCACTAGAAACTTCGGGCTTCTTGGCATTTATTTCGTTTATAGATTTTGGACCGATTTCGGTTTCATTTTTATTGATTATTGTACTATTATCCGTATCGTTTTTCCTCTTCACCGCTTTAGTCTTTTTGGGCAAAGGCGTCGTGGTGGTTCTCACTTTAGGCGGGATCGAGTATTTTATCTGTTTTATTGGTGCGCTATCCAAATATTTTTCCAAAGGCCGAAAGTACTCGAGAAGTTCTTTTGAAGATATTCTATGTATGCCCACATGATACGACGTTAACTCCAACCAACTGTTTTTTGGTCTATCCCGAATGAAATCCCTAAAAGTGAAACATTATATTTTGGGATTTAGTAAACTTATCGTAAAAACTTACTTGAAACCAGCATCTTGCATGATGAAATCCATCAAAGTTCCATTTTCCGTTAAGAAGAATTTTCTGTAATAGTCAGCCACTTGAAACTCTAAAAATATTCCTAAAAATTTACTGAAAAGTTGATGAATTAGATTTTGACAAACGCAGTCTTAAGAAACATTTACCTCAAGTATGGCTTATTGGAAGTAATCATTGGATCGCCCAAAAAATCTGCTTTCAAATTAGAATCACAGCGTACGCCCTGAATATCATTGCTGTAAAAAATTCAATTAACCGATTTGGGGGTAATTAGCGTTATCAGTTTTTACCGTATTTGCCACCAGGCTTCGGTGGAATTTCCAGAACTGAACTCCAACTCTAATAATCTCCATTGATCGGCAGCAAAATAATAAGCAAGTTTTGGCAAAACCCTGAGCGCAGTCAACAAAAGTGCTGTGTTCTTTCGATCGAATTTATCTTGTTCCTGAAAGCCATCCTGTGGAATAAAGTTGTATAATGGTAGATTTTCGATCGCCAAAATCGAAGCTAAATTAATGAGAGCTTCATCCGCTGCGGAAAAATGCATTTCCTGTCTTGGCAAACTTAAGTACTCCTGGTTTCTTATCGCTATATTCATCGACGTCTCGTGTATATCCAAATATTCCTTCCATCCTAATTTATCGCACGTCACCACGCTTAAATTGTGATACTCGAGTTAAATACAGTAAAACAGGATTAAGAAAAAAATTACTCTGTATGCTGTTGGGCGCAACTGCTGAAAATGTGAGGACCGCAGGTGGAATGATTGAAGTGGCTTTTGCTAAAGAATTTGTGTCCAAACTTTCCTACTCCAATATTTTTAGTAACACTTTCGCCCAGTTGGAAAATCTCTGGTACGGTCTAGAACATTTGGATTTGAATGATTTGGGTAAAGCAGTGCTTCGGGATGATAATTACCTACCCAATATTTCAATTCGATTTGGATTTCGTCGTATAAATAAGGATGAGGTAATACTATATCGGCAATATTGGTCCAATCAATTCCAAAATTATCTCCTACACAAAATTTGGATATGAAAAGGTTGGTTAAGAAAGGAATCCGGTTCAATGGCAAACCACCAAGGCGCAATCTGCCTAATGAACCTTCTCAAAATAAAAAGTGTATTACACTTTTGTGGTATACTACATAAGAAGTACTGAGTAATTATTAGTTAATAATAAGTAAGGGAGTTATTTGCTTAACAAAAAGAATATATCAGTAAAAAATTCATCGTGACACTTTTGGTGCGGAGCATTTCGTAAATTCTCAATTCGTCTTTGCAATTATCTTCATGTAATTTGTATATAATAAAGAATATTACATTTTTTATTCAAATTTAGTAAATATTTTATTTAGTAAAAATATTTTAAAAAATTGGGATCCCCCGCTATTTGCTCATTTGATAAAAAAAATAAAAAATTGAAAATTTCTCTTTGGGTTTACGAAAAAAATATTATTAAATATTTTAGGGTCTAATGTTTAACTTTTTAAGGAAATATAATATAACAAAATGTAAATATATGTAAGTAAACAACAATGTATAAAATATAAAAATAAAGAACACATAAAAGTTATGTCAATAAAATTTTATTTAATTTATTCCGTGCAAGGCCATTAATTTTAATTTTTATATGTTTTCTATTTTTATGTTTTTATACATTGTTCTTTATTTATATTCAAAAATAAAATTCCGTTTATCCCAATATTATTCTTGTAATTTCGACAATATCAGCCTTTTATTTAATTTTCAAAAATTAATTTGTAATCAAAAATAAAAAAAATTATTTTAAAAAATAACTTAAAACTTAATTTTATTTCATAAATACCAAATGGTCGAAATAAAAATCCTTTGGTGATCATACAGTTATAATATTGCACTTTAAAAAAATATATAAACTTTTTTTTGACAAATAGAAAAAACAAATTTGCATAATTTACCAAATTTCGCTTTATCAGTTTAAGATAAATAATTGAAAATATACTCATTTTAAAGAAAATTTAATGAACTACAACTTCTTATTGAAAATTTTTTTTCTGAAACGAATGGTAAAGAAGTTAAGAAGCAAAGTTCATCAAAAAACGCAAAACAAAAAAAAGTTTTTTTGAAAAGTTACGAATTTCACAAGTGTATATCTCGAAAACTATAACAGATATACAAAAAATGAACAGACGCTTTCTTGTCGGGAATTTTATCAGATTTAATTTTGTACATAACCACTTTCTGGCTAGGGCTAATCGTTTTCGAGATATAAGCAAAAAACCAAAATCATGAGGTGGAAAAATTCATTTTTTTAAAATCAAGGGTGCAATAATGTCAGAAAAAAAATTGACTTACCCAACAAATACACAGGTATGGGCTCTTCCTCGCTGATATTATAATAATTATGTAAACGAACTTTCACAAAATTATTTAATTTGTTATACAGCGGCCGAACAGCTTCCCATAGTTTTTCGGCTTCTTGGTAGCCATTTTCGTATTCTGACAACATTTCCCAATAGGCTTTTGACGTATGCTCCACTAAAAGTTTAACCATCAGAAAAAAGTTTTTTACCAAAAATAAAAGTTTGTTTACTATTTGATGTGAGGGCTTCGTTGACCAACTGCAGATGATCTAAAAATATAGGTTCTTCGTCATTGTAATGTTCTTGCCATGCATTCCAAGTTTTATTGAGATAATCCAAACTTCTGTTGGACGCTAAAATATCCCGGTACTCTAAAATTGAAAATGTAATATTTTTGAAACCTTTCCCATTGGATGAAAACCTTGCTGAGTTACATTGCAGTAATTTTCAGTTCCTCCCTCGCAAGTCAAGTTGGCCATCACCGATAATTTCAAATTTCTGTTATGAAATTTAATCAGCTAAACAAGAAAAACTATTAATCCAAAATTCCAAAATTAATTGACGGTAATTTACCGAGTGAAGCTCAAGTGATGGTAACAGAAAATCTCCAGTTTTGGTAAGTAAAGTCCAGTTTCTCATTGCATCGTATGGAACCATGCTTTCGTATTGCAGATTTTGTATATGAAAGTCGCGAATGGTTTCTCCCCTTTCTATTTCAAAATCAGTCTGCAAGAATTTTCTACGTAATTAATTTTTTCAGAAAGAAAAAAGTTTACCTTTTGACTAAAATCATGTCCAAAAAGAGTCTTCTTAGTTGCTTTGGCCACATCGTCATAATTATCGTTTATTTCATAATCTTGCAATTGGATTATTGAAATTAATTTGTCCTCGGTCATTTCGAACAGTATTGTAAGTGCCGACGCAACGAATAAAACAATTAAAAATAATACTTTCATAATGGAACATCTGAAAAAATAAGTGATATTAGCCAGCCGGCCAATCAAATACTAGAACGCGGATTTTCCAGAAATATGATTGGTCGAAGCCAATGATCCTCCCCAAGTCAACTTGGTAAGGTTGATCGAACTATATCTGAGGAATACAAAATTTATAAATAATAAAAGTCTGATGGAATAAAATTTGTATTGCAGACGGATTTGATCAAATAAAATCTCGTTAATTGATCAATTATTCACGGTAGATCTAATAAGAGATGATTAAATTCTATTTAATACAATTAGGATCGAGTTTTGAACCATCGATTGTGTACAAAAGCGTAAACTGTTATCTTATCTTACTTTTGTAATAATTTAATGCTTGAAAACCAGGGCAATTTTTACATCACAAAAATTCTACAATTATTGACCCCCCACATTTCAAAGATTAGTGTTCTTCATATCTGGGTGTTATGAATACTGTGATTCATCTTATCTTCACAACATGTAAACAAGAGATGGAGGAAGTAAAATATTAAAATTACACATTTATGACATTCTTGAACTCAGCTTTCGCTGTTTTTGGAACTCATCAGAAGTTTTGGAGTTCAACCAGACTTAATATGGGTAGGTAGGTACAGCACTTTTGTTTTAAAAAAAATAGGTAAAATCTATTTTACTCCAAACCGCAAATCAGCTGAGTTCTGAGTATGAGATAATCCATCTTAGAATGATTTAACTGGTACATTGCGCACCCAAGACTTTGAACTTTAATCAGATTATGATTAATAACAAAAATGCATGTTGTACGTACGATAAAGAATTTCCTAATTATGACTAATTTTATATTTTAAATATATATCCGGAATAGATGTAAATCTGATATTTTAAAATTAATTTTTTAATTTTTCAAGTATTCAAATGCCGATAACTTCTCCCAAATCTAAGAAATTTGAAATTCTTCCGAGCTAAACTTGCAAAAGTGACCTCTAAAGTAAAATAAAATTATTCAAAATATTCCAATTTCTTCGAGAAAATTTTGCATTTAAGCAATTGCACTCAAACAAGTTGGGATTATCTGCTAAATAACCAAAAAGGTAGTCGAGGAACTGGGGTAATCCAATAAAGCAATTTAGATTTAATTATTACTTTAAATATTTGGATAATCTCATTTGGAACTTCGTACATTGAATTTATTATTTTCTGGGCCTTTAAATGCGGCATCCAGGCCGCACAACCTTGGATATCGAGAATGTCACAATTATTTTGAGTTATCAGTCTAGATCTTGTTATTTCTATTTGTGCACAATAGCGTTTCCTCTTGGTACTTATTGGTTCTGTAAGCACTAATTGATGATTTATTCTAGTAGGGTGCTAACCTGACTACAAAACTTGTAGTTTTTTCATGGTTATAGGAGCACTTGAATAATATTCTAGTAGAGTGTTAACCTTGCTAAATGCATAGCCCATAGATCGAACTTGAACTTTAGGTCACAGCAATGCAGTCGGTGCGACCAGGCATTGAATCGCGGTTTTCCGCTTAGTAGCTTTTAGATTTAAGGTTTACCTACACTAAATCGACGAATTTAGAGTCATTTCAATAATTAAATAAAACGATGAACAAATAACAGAGTTATATTATAAATATTCTGTCAAATTTTTTTGACAATTGGGTAAAATTTAAAAAATGTAGTTTAGAGTTACAGAAGCAAAATTGCTAAAATTTTGTTAATGTATTGTAAATTTTGATATGTAATATTATATTATTACCGGTACATTTTCAACAACTGACTCATTAAAATGTTATAAAAACCCAAAATTTGATTTTTTTAAATTATGACTGTGGTGTCTTCCGTTAAGCTAAGTTCAACTTAAGGGGTTAAGCCACCTTGAAATTTTGAAAACATTGATTCTTTTTTTTTGGCTAATTAAATCGTTTATACTTTTTGTTTAAAAGGTATAAAGTATAAAAATTAGTATGACGCTGACTTCATACTTTTTGTCTTTCGCGATTTTCTCAAAACTGCTTTTTCAAAACGGTGTACACGATATCTTCCGATCTACTCAACCGATTTGGTTGAAATTTACAGCAGTTATTTGTCATAAGATTATTTAACTTGTGACGTAGAACTTTTTTGATTAGGTAGAATGTTCAAAAATTGTAAATTTTTTAAACTCAAAATTTCAAGGCAAATTTGAGTTTTTTTTAAACAGCTGTCATTTCTACAAAAAAAAATTTTTGAATATTATTCCCTATGTCACAAGATAACTAGTACCCTTCTAAACAAGAAAAAAATTGTTGTTTTATTTTAGACAATGCCTAGCAGAAAAATCAAGTACACCACCAGCGGGGATTTTTAAAACAGGTCTCTACTTGTCGGCTCATATCTCTGCCATTTTGGAATTAATCGCTTCAAAAAAAGTATTGTATACAGTCACAGATATGTATGATAAACACCACCCTTTTTTGTAATCTCAATTTATTTTGTAGTTTTTCTAAAAAGAAATTTCTAAAAAACTAGGGTGGCCAAACCCCTTAAGGGGGGCAATCCATATAGCAGGTCAACCTAAATCACTAGCAAAACATCTCAAAAATATGTTCCTAAAGTTTCAAACTGAAATTTCAAGTTGAAATGTTAATTTTCTAACGTTGCCAGGTTGAAAAAATTATAAAAAGATTTATCAGGAGGCAAGGGAGGCTTGAATAATAATTGCACAATAAAATTGTGAACTATTAAAATTTTCAAAAAAGTAAAAAATGGAAATCAATCATGAGAACTATCGGTTTAGCCATCACTACCATGATTTGTACTAATAATGACTTCGATATTACTCCGAAGAGATTTCTTATCAAGCACAGATTACCCCGCAGTGGCGATGTATCGCCTGAAACCTCCGCATAAATATATGCCGCTATCGATTTAACGCTGGATTTCAATATACCTAGCCCATACGAAGAATGCAATTCCTCATTTTGTCAGCAGATCATTTTTTTAATTCAAAAAACGTTGTGGTGGGGTTAAATTATGCTGATTGGCTCAGGGAAATCTTTGAAATTCCGTAGAAATCCCTGCAGTTTCTTGGAAGTCATTGAAGTTTTTTAGCCTGAAACTTGTTTGGAAATCATTGGAATTTCTTGAAAATCCTTGAAATTCAGTAAAAATTCCTGGAAATCTTTGGAATTCCCAATCCTGTATATAGGTACCTAACATTTTTTTGAGATATGCATTTAACTCTTAGATTTGCTTCCCCAAAATAAAAAGCCACAAGCCGCCGCTGCTCCAAAACTACAAAACAAATAAAAGTGTACTTTGTGGATTCGAGTAGACAATTAAATTCTATCGTCGATGGACTTAAAATATTCACAATTTTATCTAGTTGATATATCATAAACTTAAAATTTGAAATCAATTTACTCGAAACTACAATTTGAAAGTTGATGAGTACAATTAATTTTAATTATGTCTACTATAGTAATTAGTATTATGAAAAACCTTAAAAGTCCTTAATTGGACTTTTTTGACTTAATTGATTTACTTTTACGGGGATTTACGGGTACTTAATTGGAGCATTTGCTATGTAAAAATAGTAAACGTTAATTATTTTTCTTCGATTTTTTTTCAAAAATATTCATTTGTTTTGATGTTTTAAAAATGACCTTCAAAAAGGTTGACAGTGCGAAAGGATTATTTTGTTATTTGTTAACATTCAACATATACATAAGTAAGTTTATTTGTTGATAATCTAATTGTACGCAATTTCTAAGGAAGTAAAATGAGTAATTGCTCAAACAAAGAGAGAGTTTTTTATGGCTAAAATTTTTAGTCTATCCCCCTTGAATTTTTAAAATTATTAAATAATTTCCAAAATTTTTCAACTAAAATGAATAATTAAAAACAGTGCATTTTTAAATTTTATTAAATTTTATTTTATTAAATTTGAGCTTAAATAATTTGTTTTAACTAAAAAATAAATTAATTTTACTTACGCGGTTCAATAAGTAACAGAATACAAAAAGCAAAATTTAAAAATTTGTAGACTTTGAAAGCAATTAACCTTGACTTAATTCAATAATTAAACCAATTGATAATAAGGATTTTTGAAAATGTAATCAACTTAGTTAACTTGTCTCTTGTCTTGTTATCTCGTAATTATTAATTTAATATTTTATTGATTTTAAAAGTTGTCATCTGTAAATCTACAATTTTCGTATGAAATTTTTTTTACAAAACATATCAGCGATTGTTCAATATTATCAATAATTATATCTTCGATTACGTGGGTACCTAATTAATTTTAATTTTAAATTGTGAGTGATTTGCATTTTATTAATTCACAAACAATAAATATTTTACTTTAATGGAATTTTTTAAAAAACTCCTTGGGCGATTTTTTTTGAAAATCAAGGTTTTACAAAATCGTTATACTCAGTTCACCGGATTCAAGACGCTTCCCGGTTCGACTCCCATTAAGAACAAAGATGTACAATAATTAGTAATTATTCGAAGTAAACACGCGATTGTAACATAATTATATTAATATGCTCGACTGCATTACAAATTTACTACTTATTATAAAAAATGCAAATTGATAATCTTCACTGCGAAAGAGTATGCAGCTCCCAAAACCGAACAAACAGGTAAATTAAAATTTTTTTAAAAACCAATGAATCAACAATAAATTAAAATTACTATAAAAATTTTCTTACCTAATATAAAAATTTAATAAAACACAAAACAATTAAAAACGCACATTCGTACACAACAAGCGCTATTTTTTTAAAACTTGAAATTGTTCACTCGAACGTAAAGTCGGTTTATCTTTATCATAGTTTTGATAATAAAACGAACACATTCAAATAGGTACTAAAAGTTAAATTGTCATCAAACTGTGTACATTAGATACAACTTCCACTTCTACAAAATTTATGTGCAGGCAAGAAATTTACTTTCTTTTTGATAATCTTCCCAATTACTTTAAGCAATAATTCATCGATCAAAAAAATAATTCATAAGCGTTTATGTAATTATTGACCTTAGAATATTTATTATTCTAATTTTTCCAGGCCCGGACTTACAACAATCAGAAGCGCAAGCGATTGTGCGCGTTTTTAAAAAACTGTAAATATTTTGATTTTTAAAAAGCGAAATAAATCGTGAAAGTTTGTTTATTTTATTACCGGTTATTGAAATACCCATTAGAGATTTTATGGATGCGAATAGGTGCTGCATATAGCAATAAAACTCAAAATTACAAAAATTAGGGGAAAGTGTCCTTTCAAAATTTATCTACATTTAGAAAAAAAATTCTTTTTGTGTGGTAAAAATTAAAAAATATGAAAAGCCTTACAAGATTCACCCGTTGCTGAAGGGTTAAAATAGAATAAAATATATTTAATTAAGTAAACAAACATAACACAGCAATTCAAAATTTTAAATTTAAATTTAAAGTAAAAAATCATAAATTTGTTTGGTTACCTGATTATTTATCGAACAGATTCGTATTGGTTAGATATCTCGAGGTGATGTAAGCGGGCATAAGAAACTGTAAATATCTCAATAAATTGTGACATCGCTCACCTCAAGTTAAATAAAAGCTTTTACAAAGACGGGATTTTTGGGTTTCTCTGCTCATTAAAAACATCCCTGAAGCGGTTTACTGTTTCTTATGTATTTTGGCAGAAAATTCGAATAGCGCAGTCAGATTTCTCGTAAGTTTGATATTTTTTATTTTATTTGGCTTTAAACCTAACACATTCGGGGTCAATTTGCCCTCCATTTGTTTTGCGATTTTACACAGTTTTGATTGATTCCGCGAGGTTCTGAGGGCTGTATCCAGCAGAAGGCAGCTAAGTACGTCGATTTACGTAATAAAAAGGCCACCTAAATTTTTTAAGATTTTTGAAAAAAACGTAAGGTTACGTAACGTAAGGTAAGGTGTTTTTAGACCCCAAAAAATGAAAAGTGGAATTCGGCAGCTTCTTTCACTATTTCTTACGTATTTTAATCAGAAAATTCGAATGGCGCAGTCAGATTTCTCGTAAGTATGATATTTTTTATTTTATTTGGCTTTAAACGTAACACATGCGGGATCAATTTGCTTTCCATTTGTTTCGCGATTTTACACACTTTTGATTGATTCCGCGAAGTCCTGAGGGCTGTATCCAGCAGTAGATATCTTAGTACGTCGATTTAAGTAATAAAAAGGCCACCTAAATTTTTCCAGATTTTTGAAAAAAACGTAAGGTGTTTTTTGACCCCAAAAAATAAAAAGTGGAATTCGGCAGCTTGTTTCACTGTTTCTCACGTATTTTGATCAGAAAATTCGAATGGCGCAGTCAGATTTCTCGAAAATACGATATTTTTTATTTTATTTGGCTTTAAACGAAACACATGCAGGGTCAATTTGCTTTCCATTGTTTCGCGATTTTACACACTTTTGATTGATTCCGCGAAGTCCTGAGGGCTGTATCCAGCAGTAGGCATCTAAGTACGTCGATTTAAGTAATAAAAAGGCCACCTAAATTTTTCCAGATTTTTGAAAAAAACGTGTTTTTTGACCCCGAAAAATGAAAATTGGAATTCGGCAGCTTCTTTCACTGTTTCTTACGTATTTTGATCAGAAAATTCAAATGGCGCAGTCAGATTTGTCGTAAGTATGATATTTTTCATTTCATTTGGTTTTAAACGTAACACATTCGGGGTCAATTTGCCCTACATTTGTTTCGAGATTTTACACAGTTTTGATTGATTCCGCGAGGTTATGAGAGCTGTATCCAGCAGTAGGCATTTAAGTACGTCGATTTAAGTAATAAAAAGGCCACCTAAATTTTTTAAGGTTTTTGAAAAAAACTTAAGGTGTTTTTTGACCCCAAAGAATGAAAAGTGGAATTACGCAGCTTCTTTCACTGTTTCTTACGTATTTTGACCAGAAAATTCGAAGGGCGCAGTCAGATTTCTCGTAAGTATGATATTTTTTATTTTATTTGCCTTTAAACGTAACACATTCGGGGTCAATTTGCCCTCCATTTGTTTCGCGATTTTACACTTTTTTTTTTGATTCCACGAGGTTCTGAGGGCTGTATCCAGCAGTAGGCAACTAAGTACGTCGATTGAAATAATGAAAAGGCCACCTAAATTTTTTAAGATTTTTGAAAAAAAGGTAAGGTCAAACCCTTTGGTGTTTTTTGACCCCAAAAAATGAAAAGTGGAATTCGGCAGCTTCTTTCACTGTTTCTTACGTATTTTGATCAGAAAATTCGAATGCCGCAGTCAGATTTCTCGTGAGTATGATATTTTTTATTTTATTTGGCTTTAAACGTAACACATTCGGGGTCAATTTGCCCTCCATTTGTTTCGCGATTTTACACTTTTTTTTTGATTCCACGAGGTTCTGAGGGCTGTATCCAGCAGTAGGCAACTAAGTACGTCGATTTAAGTAATAAAAAGGCCACCTAAATTTTTTAAGGTTTTTGAAAAAAACTTAAGCTGTTTTTTGACCCCAAAGAATGAAAAGTGGAATTACGCAGCTTCTTTCACTGTTTCTTACGTATTTTGACCAGAAAATTCGAAGGGCGCAGTCAGATTTCTCGTAAGTATGATATTTTTTATTTTATGTGGCTTTAAACGTAACACATTCGGGGTCAATTTGCCCTCCATTTGTTTCGCGATTTTACACTTTTTTTTTTGATTCCACGAGGTTCTGAGGGCTGTATCCAGCAGTAGGCAACTAAGTACGTCGATTGAAATAATGAAAAGGCCACCTAAATTTTTTAAGATTTTTGAAAAAAACGTAAGGTTAAACCCTTTGGTGTTTTTTGACCCCAAAAAATGAAAAGTGGAATTCGTAAGCTTCTTTCACTGTTTCTTACGTATTTTGATCAGAAAGTTCGAATGCCGCAGTCAGATTTCTCGTGAGTATGATATTTTTTATTTTATTTGGCTTTAAACCTAACACATTCGGGGTCAATTTGCCCTCCATTTGTTTCGCGATTTTACACAGTTTTGATTGATTCCGCGAGGTTCTGAGGGCTGTATCCAGCAGAAGGCAGCTAAGTACGTCGATTTACGTAA
Organism: Cantharis nigra; assembly: GCA_958510845.1. Lineage (NCBI taxonomy): Eukaryota > Metazoa > Arthropoda > Insecta > Coleoptera > Cantharidae > Cantharis > Cantharis nigra. The sequence continues at coordinate 40,579,657 of OY294030.1, read as the reverse complement.
TAAAAAGGCCACCTAAATTTTTTAAGATTTTTGAGAAGAACGTAAGGTTACGTAACGTAAGGTAAGGTGTTTTTAGACCCCAAAAAATGAGAAGTGGAATTCGGCAGCTTCTTTCACTGTTTCTTACGTATTTTGATCAGAAAATTCGAATGGCGCAGTCAGATTTCTCGTAAGTATGATATTTTTTATTTTATTTGGCTTTAAACGTAACACATTCGGGGTCAATTTGCCCTCCATTTGTTTCGCGCTTTTACATTTTTTTTTTTGATTCCGCGAGGTTCTGAGGGCTGTATCCAGCAGTAGGCAACTAAGTACGTCGATTGAAATAATAAAAAGGCCACCTAAATTTTTTAAGATTTAAAAAAAAAACGTAAGGTTAACCCCTTTGTTGTTTTTTGACCCCATTAAATGAAAAGTGGAATTCGGCAGCTTCTTTCACTTGTTCTTACGTATTTTGATCAGAAAATTGGAATGACGCAGTCAGATTTCTCGTAAGTATGATATTTTTTAATTTATTTGCCTTTAAACGTAACACATTCGGGGTCAATTTGACCTAAATTTGTTTCGCAATTTTACACAGTTTTGATTGATTCCGCGAGGTTCTGAGGGCTGTATCCAGCATTAGGCATCTAAGTACGTCGATTTAAGTAATAAAAAGACCACCTAAATTTTTTAAGATTTTTGAAAAGGACGTAAGGTTAACCCCTTTGGTGTTTTTTGACCCCAAAAAATGAAAAGTGGAATTCGGTAGCTTCTTTCACTGTTTCTTACGTATTTTAATCAGAAAATTCGAATGGCGCAGTCAGATTTCTCGTAAGTATGATATTTTTTATTTTATTTGGCTTTAAACGTAACACATTCGGGGTCAATTTGCTTTCCATTTGTTTCGCGATTTTACACAGTTTTGATTGATTCCGCGAGGTTCTGAGGGCTGTATCCAGCAGTAGGCATTTAAGTACGTCGATTTAAGTAATAAAAAGGCCACCTAAATTTTTTAAGATTTTTAAAAAAAACGTAAGGTTAACCCCTTTGGTGTTTTTTGACCCCATTAAATGAGAAGTGGAATTCGGCAGCTTCTTTCACTGTTTCTCACGTATTTTGATCAGAAAATTCGAATGGCGCAGTCAGATTTTCGTAAGTATGATATTTTTTATTTTATTTGGCTTTAAACGTAACACATTCGGGGTCAATTTGCCCTCCATTTGTTTTGCGATTTTACACTTTTTTTTTGATTCCGCGAGGTTCTGAGGGCTGTATCCAGCAGTAGGCAACTAAGTACGTCGATTGAAATAAAAAAAAGGCCACCTAAATTTTTTAAGATTTTTAAAAAAAACGTAAGGTTAACCCCTTTGGTGTTTTTTGACCCCATTAAATGAAAAGTGGAATTCGGTAGCTTCTTTCACTTGTTCTTACGTATTTTGATCAGAAAATTGGAATGACGCAGTCAGATTTCTCGTAAGTATGATATTTTTTAATTTATTTGCCTTTAAACGTAACACATTCGGGGTCAATTTGACCTAAATTTGTTTCGCAATTTTACACAGTTTTGATTGATTCCGCGAGGTTCTGAGGGCTGTATCCAGCAGTAGGCATCTAAGTACGTCGATTTAAGTAATGAAAAGGCTACCTAAATTTTTTAAGATTTTTGAAAAAAACGTAAGGGTAACACACATAACATAACACATCCAGAAAGAAGAGATCTTTGAGCCGCTCCATTCAATAAAAATATCCCGGTATATTCCAGAACTGGAATATTAAGGATCTTATAAGACAAAAGTGAGGGCGCTTCGGCGCTAAAATTTAATTTTATAGTTTGTTTTAAATAATTTAGAATTTATTTTATAATGAAATACTTTTATCTATAAAAAATGTGGAAACTGTCAGAGAATTGAGTCCACGAATATCACTTTTTTTTCCTATATACCATTGGAAAGAGGACAATCATTTAAGCATATTAAAATTTTTTGTTGTTGAATTATCCATTAATTTTCCAAAGTACGGCATTTAGAGATCAAAAGTTTTACATGTATACTAACATGCATAAATTAGTGGGAGGAACCAAAGTAATTTAATTTAATTGGTTCATTATACGGTGGATCCGTGATTTGCCGTGGTTGCGCCAGCTAAAACTGACCCTACGCAGCGCTTCGCTACGCTACGAGCGCTCCTGGCCGTTTTGGCTGGCACTTCACTCGCTAAAAACATTCCTGAAATCACAATCCACCTCCCCTGGGAGACCACTGAGAGAAAAGTATTGTTGTAACAAATTTTTATGTTTTGAGGTTTCTTTAAACCATTTTTATTATTTTTTAAAAATGTTTGTGTAGGTAAACACGATAGCAACCAAACGAAATCACTCCAAATTTTAAATTTAAGTTTTGATCCGTTGTGGCACGAAGCCTATTGAAAATAAATGAAATCGTATTGGGGAAACGGGGGGTTTACTTGAAGCGATAAAACATAATCCATCATAACTTCGAAACGCAATGAAATTCCTAAAAGTTTATTATGACAAAAAGTTATCAGTATCAAATTATCTACAACTGTTTCTCTATATAATTTTTTCTAAAATAATAAAAAAAAAATTTACATAGAATTTTAGTTACTTGTAATATATTTTTTTTATTTGAATTTTTGGTTTTTGCTTATTATTTCGATTTTCTAAATGTTTTTTTACGATTATTCCTGATGCTCTGATAAGATTTAGTATGTTAGCTTTGTCCTCTTTCCAATGGTATATGGGAAAAAGTAAAATTTCTTGTCTAATGCCCGATTTCTTCACTTTGACATTTCTATCGGATAAGTATAACTATAAGAATTATAACCAATCAAACAACTGTATTTCAAATATTTTCAGTAACCGTGGTTTCTTATGACTGCTTGATCAAAATTCAAGTTAAATTAAATGTCTGTAATTATTTGCGCTAAATCGGCTCCAGTTTGCACCGAATCTGTTGCACCGAAATGGTCCTTCCCGTTGTATAACAGCCAGAAATCGAAAAGTACGGATCTAGAAAGTTGGGATTATTGCTTTTAAGTTAAATTTGACTATAATTAACTGTTAAAAACAAGAGTATTTTTCCTTCCAGCATAAAACATACCACATAAGGTATTTTCCATGTCAAAACGTGTCGGCGTCTCAGTTTTTCAAAATTTAAACCTTTAAATCGTAAGCAACTCGGATTGATGTTACTACTGCTAGCCACATCTCAATGTGTTTACCTCAAATTACTAGGTACTGTCCATAGCTGTATTAATACTTACAACCAAAGTGCTGCTAGATTCATACTTAATAAAATAAAAAACATAAAAACATTAATAATAAATTTAATGCATTTGAAAGTTACAAATCAACAATTAAAACTATGTTATAAGTATTTAATTTAAAATTTGCTTATTAGATCCCTTAATAAAATTAATATTAAAAATAATTATTTAAAATTCTGGAAATTAAGCATCTCAGTAAAGCATTAATTTGCTTATTAAAGATAATAAATACAAAAATTACATAACAAACGTTAACGTTAAAATGATTGTAAACACACAATTCTTGTTGCGAATATTGAAATATAAGCAAAACTTAAACCTAATAAGCTCTTAATGGTATGAAGCAATTATACATTTTAAGCATACAAAATTAGAGCACCTAAATGTAAGGCAAAGGTAAGTATATATTTTTTTGATTTAGTTCACATATAAATAGATCAAGGCGGCAAATCCTGAATTCACCATTGGTAAGGCACCTAAGTTAAAAATTTTAAAAGTTAGAAAGTTAAATTTCTATAATAACAAATAAATTAAGTTGGTATATTTTTCTTGGGCGTAGCTTCATGTTGACGTCTCAATCTGCGACGGAACTCGACAGGAAGCTTTTCATAACACTTCTTGCAAGCAGGTTTCAAGTCGAATTCGTAAAATTTAGTCTTCTGATTCATTTTTTGATCGCACAAAGAACAAGCAAAGTGGTGAACACACCACGCTTTATTTAAAGCAGTAAAAACTAAAACAAAATGAGGATAAAACTCGGATCAAATGTTTGATGAAGAACTCACCATCACTAGCTATGACTTGATTGCAAACAAAACAAAGATTTCCAAACAGTTGATGGTAGTGAGTCTCACAGTAAGCCAAACCTTTCTTTTCGTAGTGACGATGCCCAAAGAAGGGCTTCTCACACTTAGCACAGACAAAATGCTGAAATTTGTAATAAATTATAATAAATAAATAATAATGTTTTGGACATATTCACCTCGACGTGCCAATGTTTACCTAGTGCCGTAACCACACGCTCTTCGATTGGTCTACGACAAGCACCACAGATTGGAATTCCCATTTTATCGTGACAACGTAAACAATACAATTCGTTCATGTCGTTGTTGGCAAAACCCGGTCGACTACGCACCTCTCTAGCACTGCTATCCAATTCTACCCCACAAGCAGTACAATTGAAATGATAAGGGTGATAAACTTCACCTCTAAACTTCAACGGTTGGTCGTCGATTAAACCACTAAAAACGACAATTTAAAATGCAATTCCAGGACCAAAACTAAAAACTTACTGGCATTTGTGACAAACATATTTGCCTAACCCTACAGCTTTTACTTTAGCGTTACATTCGTGACATAAAGCACGCCCTGCGTTGCGAATAAAACCCGAGTCAGCCAACTCCACGTTACACATCTCGCAGCAGAAGCAAGTTGGATGCCAGTTGGCATTCATGGCTTTAATAACTCTCCCTATTACGAATTTACCACATTTTCCACAGCAGGGTGCAAATAACACTTGGAAATCATGTTCGCAATATTTACGACCTTCAAATTCGTAAAACACGCCATCCTTGAATGGACGGAAGCATTGGGCACAACTGCAATCAAAATTAGTATTGGACTAATCAATTGGACCAATTGATATGGAATGACCTGAGTAAACATTTGGTTTGATATTTATTAAAAATTTTATTTGGATTTTCCAGTTTGAAAATGAATCACTAGATGATAAAATTGTTATATAAATTATACATACACAAAACACTGCTGATGCCACAATTCTCCAGTGGAATTGACGATTTTCTCATGAGGATCGAACCCTTCTCCACAACGGGAGCAAGCCATGGTATCAAACGACATCCCTCCAGTTAAACTAAAAACAAAACAATAACATAGTTACTTCCAAACAAAACCAGACAAAAAGTACCTAGCAGTAACGACACCTGTAGTGTTGTAAACAATGGCATTGGATTTAACAGGCATGATATTATTGAACGACTCTTGTGAATTAGTCGTTGCACTAGAAAAATCACTTAAATCATCGTAGTTACTGTCGCGTCTATTAGGCTCATCGAAAATCCGCTCTTTAGATTCTGTTCGTCTTCGAAACAATATACTTTGTTGTAGAGATTGTAAATCTGGCACATCTGGAGATTGATCTTGAGGTAAATTAAAGCTCTTGTACATGTTTGTGAAAACAACGCTGACTTTTAAAAAGTTGGTCCTAATATTAAGCGGCACATGCCTTATCTATGAAGTAATATTTGATTACTGATAAGAACAAACAGTTGAAAATTTTAACATTACGGTTTTGTCGTTTAACCTTCAACGGAGGTAAGACTTTTTGTTAATTTTTATTTAGTGTTGCAATGCTTAGAAATCATGTACGAGGAAAGGATTAGAAGAAATTGAAATGGTTTCTTTCCTCTACGAAAGAGTTACTCCATCACAAGCTGGACTGTTCAGACTGTCAGAAATCCAACTTCATTTATTTTGAGAGCTTTCAAGTAATGCTAATAAACTACAATAACAAATGTAATCCTTATCAGTCAATAACTAAATCCTCGATGTGCCAGTAGTCGTAATTCGTTTACAATCACTTAACGGGGAGCTATCACTACTACAGATGTGTACTCAAAAAGATAATTCTTATGCAATGCTACACAACTTACCTAGGCATAGGTGTTGGAGACATGTCTGTAGCAAAAGAGGGCGACAAAAACAAACCAGATTCACAAAGTAAGCATCTGCAAACAGCAACAATAAAAGCCAACTATTTACAGCCGTGGGCGATTCAAACTACCACACATACGCACACGCAATAGTCAAAATCGAACAGGTATTACATAAACACATATAAAATATTGAAAAACCTACCAAAATTGGCTTTAGGTCAAAAATTATTACACACCCATTTCTTGTGGTCAATTGAACCCCACCACATCGAAATGTCAACAGACACAGCCAATCAAATTTCAGCTTACCATATTAAGAACTCACCTTCCTGGAGGGAAATTTAATTAAAAATTTCTTATTAATTTTTATTAAAAGGATGGAAATGTGATCGTCAGGGTAAACCCAACTGTCAGCAGGGTCGTGAAGAGACAAGGTGCGTAGGCGAGGTCGCACACCCTAGGCCAATATTTTGAAAATTTGAAATCGAATTTGTTGTACTTATGAATTTGTTCATTGTATTTACGAAAGTTTCATAAACAAAACAAAAAGTTTGAACTCAATGTACGCAATGTTCTGTGGGTTCACCCTTAACCTAAAATGTACGTTGGGTTGCCTAACGTTTTGGTGACATTCATGTCAATTATTGGTTAGCAGTTAGCACCAAAAATTTTAATCATATGATCGCAGTCAAGTGATCATCAAGGTGTAGGTTCTTTTAAATTTAGCAAATATGTTAAAATTAATATTCTATACAACAATCATCGGTTATGGTAAGCAAACTTAGATTTTTTTATAAATCATATTTCCACCCTCTTCATTTTAGTATATTCTCTGGGAGAATTGTACATTTTAAATCATCCAAGTGGCATAACATTTAAGGGACATCAGCGTTTGTACGAAAGTGATCTTCCCGAGGTTTATTCACTTGCTCTCGGATTTTCAATCGAACATGTAAGTCTTCAAACTTGTAGATTTTTATGTGTAACTGTTAAATATTCTAAATGCAGGGTTCGTCCTGGAGCGGAATGTACCTCAAGAGTCCGTTTGGTTTATCAGAAGCAGTAATTACCGTAACAGTGGACGGTATTACAAACTTAGAAGGGGTCGGTCATAATTTCCCTCTGAAAACCGATTCCAATGAGGATGAAACTTTTGGTGAAATGCAGAAACGGATTAGTGACCACAATCCGATAGGAGACAGCCAAGTTATTAACATCGACTTGTCAGACAGTTTGAAATCTGTAAATTTTTATTTTTATAATTTGGTCGTTGGTTCACATTCAATTTTTAGGTTAACAGTTACAAGTTTCTCAATGGAATTCAACATTTGAAAAAATCTAAAGATGGTCATTTCAACTTGAAATATGACGTGGAGGAGGATCGTAAATTTTTACACGAAATAAACCTCCTGAATGCAATTTCGAAAGAGGTAAATACAATTTTTGTTTTGATGTTTATTTTATGTAAAATATGAATTACTTTTAGATTGAGAGTGGAGTGATCAAGAGAAATTTCCAACCCGACTTTTATAGATTCAGATGTGGTGGTTTACATGCCCTTTCAGACTTGCACGGTGGTAATTCAACTGCAACTAATGAAGGCAAAAAGTTGTTGATTGATTCGATCAACCGTTTGAGTCAAGCATTTAATGAAGCTTACGATGGAAAAGTTCTGGTCACTGTTGTCACTAGTGATGTTAGCCACACCAGACGTACACGTGAAGCTCCAGCAGTTAAGGCTGAGGAGACCCCCAACATGTTTTGGGTTGGTATTTATTATTAATTAATGAAATTTTAATTTACAATAATTTTTTTTTTTTGTAGAAAAATTTGAACATTGCACCCACTTATGGAAGAGACTACCCTGTCATATTTAACCTGATTCTTTGGTTTGGAGTTATCATGGTGTTTGCTTTGTTGGCAATTTGTTTAGCTATCGGCAATATGGACCCGGGTCGTGATTCTATCATTTATCGTATGACCAGCACACGTATGAAGAAGGACAACTAAACTGGAATTTTTCAAGTGTTAGTGAATGTCTTTAGTCAACACCGAAGCTTACATTTTTTTTTTCATTTTCACACTTAAAATTTTCATACATTTGAAAATTGTAAATATTTGAACAATTCGAGTGTAAATTTGTCTGTTTTTATTGTTAAAGTTAGTAAGATTTAGTTGGTGTATGAATCAAACGCATTTTAAGTTATAAATGTGACGTGTAAAGTTTTAGCAAAATTTTGATTTGTTGTAATGTATTTGATGTAAATACGTATTATTTAAGTATAACTAAAATATGGTGAAGTAGCATTCAACATTCCTTATTAAAAATAGTTAAATTAGATCATTGCATTTATTTCATAACAATCAGGTGGCAAAACTGCAACATTGATGAGAAGAAAATATTAAACAGACGAGCTTTAAATTTGAAAAAATATTCAATTTTAATTTGAAATTTTTTTTAATTAAAGCACTAAATACCTACATCAAATTTGGAAAATTTAATTTTCCCATTAAATACAGCATATTAATTTGTGCTAATTATATTTGCACGTTTTGATTTTATCATTCTTGTGGTTAAATTCACAAAGAAGTCATCAAATATAAATAAAATCTTTTATAATAATCTAAAAGAATCCATACAAAACTTCCTGGTATAATATAAAAATTGTTTAAATCTTTAAACTTACTTGAATACTGTAAAATTCAAAAAATGATTATAAAAGTTCTATAATAGGTTTGCTCGTTTACTTGCACAAATAAAAGCGTTTGTTGATTGGTTCTTGGAAGCAAACGAACAGACCTAATATTGTTTAAAAAATTTGCTTGTAGAAAAGTTTCTACAAGGATAAAAATAAATCAGACACCAGTGTCATCTAAATAAATTTAACGCTGAGTGCTCTTGGCGATCTGTTCCTTTAGTACCAAAATACTGGTACGCTGTTCTGGTGGTAACATAGCAATTTGTTCATCTGAAAGTTGCAACACTTGCATAATCAAAGCAGCCTGAAAAGTTAAAAATTACAGTAAAAAAAACCTTCCATTTTAAAATGATCACCTTTTCTTGATCCGAAGCACCCGTATTTCCAACATTAGGTGACATATTTGAAGAAATTCGACTGACATTTGGAATAACCGGTGGAACTGGAGCAACCGTAGGTAGCTTTACATTCTGAACTGGCAGTTGGCTGGCTACTGGAGCTACAAGAATCATTTTAGCGTTGTCATTTGGGAAAACAAAACATTTACCTATTCCTTTTTGTCTTGGATCTTGCAGGCGACGAGGATCTGATCCAAAACTTGAAATGGGCCCACGTGGATCTCTTCCAAAACTGTAACACAATTAATTAAGCTAAATTCGATCTTGATTGTTGCATTTTAAGAAGTGACAAAATATGAAGTTGTAAATAGGGCTTCTCAACCATGAAGGTAATCTTACCCAATTACTTGCACTCATTAAAATCCAAAATAAAAAATTATAAGTCAAAAATTGATGATGCTACAAAAATAAATACCTGTCTCCCTTGGTATCTCCCTTATGCAAGCTAGAGAAACCGCAAGATTAAAAATTTTAATTAAATATAAATCTTTTAGTTTAAATATGTTACCTTTCAATAACCGGTGCCGGTACCGGATTAACTAAAGCTACCGGCAAGGTGCGCATATCTTGGTCACCTCCAATACGACCCGATAGACGAGGATCACCTACACCCCTCACATCAAGTGAACGCAAATCAACATCTTGTCCTAAAGAAACCTCTTTTAAAACAATTATATTTTAATTTCATAAGAGAAAATCTACCTGTGAACACTGGCTGCTGTGGTGGTTGAGTCAACGTATGCATTAAAGATGGTATACCAGAAAAATCGGGTTTAATTAAAGGAGGCGGAATAGGTTGAGCATTAAAGGTAGAATTAATAGCAACGGAAGGTTGTTTCTCAGATGGCAACAACAAGGGGATTGCCGTGTCGGGATGAAGCATACTGCTAGCAGTTTGCGGATCCACAATTCTCATAACCACCAGAACTTGCAACAAAGCATAAGCTAACTGTGGGTTTTGTATCAGCATAGTCTTTGCTTCCGACGGATTATTCTTTAAAAAAAAATTAGTCAATAAAAACAAACTTTTAAATATTTAAAGTAAGCCAGCTTACCTGCATGCACGCCTTCATTTGTTTAATTAGTTCAAACATCTGTTCAGGTGGCATGGAAGCCACAGCTTTGCTAATAGCTTCAGGAACTTTTTCAGCCGGAAGAGGTTCTCCGTAGGGATTCTCAACTGGCGGTTGATTTAACAAGTTTTGCATTTCCATGCGAGACTTTTCGGTACAAGCATTGTCCACCCTCAAATTTCTGCCGCCTATTTCGTAGCCATTGAGGTTGCGCATGGCACTCAAGGCAGTTTCCTGATCTCTGTACTCACAAAACCCATAACCTTTGGGTTTGCCTGTTTCACGATCAAAAACTAACTTGAAGGATAATACTTGTCCAACTTCTCCAAATATATCTTTAAGTTTCTCTTCGGTAGCTTCATACGGAATATTACCGACTGAAATAAAGAAAGGTTTTTGAATCTTTCCGTAAAACTATAAAATATTAAATAATCTTTAATGAGGATAGTACTTTATGCGTTTTTTGTTGGAATTTAAGAAAATACCCTGGAAAGTTAATTACAGCAGTTTTTACAAAATATATGCGGTTTAAACAATTTTTAGGTTAGGTTGATATCCTGATCAAAAACTTACCGAAAACTGACCGCATTGACTTGTCAATGATATTTGCATCTAAACTATCCATGTTGAACTTGATTTATTTACTGCAAAATTAATTTTACACCAAGAAATGTACAATCAAGTAAACGCTGTCAACGGCCGCACTCAGCCGCAAGAAGTCTGTGTTGCCTATTCGTGCTATATATAGGGTGGCTCGTAATGGCTGTGACATCCTAATTTTTTTGTAAAGAAAATTAAATTTTAAACTAAGTTTTTGCGCTTTCCATTCCGAATGAATCTCTCTTATCTATGATGTATAGTGTATGGCCAGCTTTCTGGAAGTACAGCAGAACGTTTCCTCTCAATCAGGGGCGGATCCAGAATTTTTTTCTGGGGGGGGTCACAATTGGTCGAGACGGGCAAAAAGGGTTCTCAGATTTGGGATTGTCTCCTTGTTAATTTCAAGCTCCTGGAGGGCGGGCACGTGCCCCCGTGTCCACCTCCTAAATCCGCCTATGCTCTCAATATTACATTTTTGAAAAATTTTTCCGGTTTTTTCCGAAGATTTTCAATATTTTCTTGAATTTCTTATTTTCTAAAGATTTCATTGAATTTCTTAAAATTCCTAGAATATTCTAAAATTTCCTTTGATTGCTTTTTTCTTATGATTTTCTGCAATTCTTTGGATTTTCTACTTTCTAAGATTTGTTTTTGATTTCTTAAGTTTCCTATACGAGATTTCCCTGGATTTCTTAAGATTACTTTGGAAATCTTAAAATTTTTTTAAATATTTTCTATGATTGTTCTGGATTTCCTAAGATGTTTTTGGGTTTCCTAGGATTTCTTGCATATTTCATCAAATTTTCCCAAAAATAAAAATTTTTTTTAAATATAATCTTTATTTCTTTTTGGATTTTTAACATAGACAATACATCAATTATTATAAAGATAATCAAAATTTAATCAAATTAATTATAACAAAGTAAACACTTTCGTTTTCAAAATGTGCACCATTTTAACGTCGGGAAGTCTTGACAATTTGATCTTTCAACACCAAAATGCTGTTACGTTGTTCTGGTGGTAGCATAGAAATTTGATCATCGGACAATTGCAATACTTGCATTATTAATTCAGTCTTTTCTTTGTCACAAACTGTTGGATTTCCAATACCAGTAGACAAGTTGGGTGGAGCTCGATTAACATTTATTATCGTGCTATGTGGGACCGGCTTGGGATTTAGTAGAGGAAGATTGCAATTAGGTATAAGATGATTATTTCGCAGTAGGGATTTACCTACATTTTTTTGTCTGGGATCTTGAAATCGCGATTGGCGCGGATCTGGTCCAAAAGCAGAAATGGGTGTACGAAGATCTCTTCCAAAACTAAAATATATAAAAATTAGTTACAGTTCCATTGTCAATATCATTTCATACTTTTCCGGCATTAGTGAAGGTATACAGTTAGGCGCAATTCCTGTTATTTGGCGCATATCTTGGTCACCACCTGGTATACGATTTGGTAATAACCTAGGATCTTCCAATCCCTTCATATCGAGTGACCGTAAATCAACATCCTGATGATTTATAAAAACTGGCTGCTGCTGCTGATGTGGTGTAAATCTGTGACACATGGGTGATGCAACAGGAAGATCTGGTTTAGTCAAAGGAATCGGCTTTGGGTTGAAACTTGAATTAGTGGAAATTTGAATCTGAGGCGGCGTCAAAGTGGGTACTGTCCTTTCAGGGTGAAGCATACCACTGGCCGTTAGTGGATCCAAAATTTTCATAATAACTAAAGCTTGTAATAGTGCATAAGCCAATTGTGGATTTTCTAAAAGCATGTTTCGTGCTTCCAACGGATTATTCTACAAAAGTTAAAAATAAAAATTACTTTAGGTATTGCTTAGATAAAAGGTTGATACTAACTTGCATGCAGTCTTTCATTTGCCTAATTAATTCAAACATCTGTTCGGGTGGCATCGAAGCAACCACTTTGCTAATGGCTTCGGGAACCTGTTCGGATGGGAGAGGTTCCCCGTATGGACTTTCTATTGGAGTTGTGTTCATCAGATTTTGCATTTCCATGCGAGACTTTTCTGTACAGGCATTGTCTACTCTCAAATTTCTACCGCCTATTTCGTAACCATTTAGGTTGCGCATAGCACTCAAAGCGGTCTCCTTGTCTCTGTATTCACAAAATCCATATCCCTTAGGCTTCCCTGTTTCGCGATCAAATACCAATCTAAAAAAACGCATTGAAATCTACACGCAAAATGTGTAAACTCAAAACTAACTTGAACGACAATACTTGTCCAACCTCTCCGAATATGTCTTTGAGCTTCTCTTCGGTTGCTTCATATGGAATATTACCCACTACAATTTGAAAATTAAAAACGTTGGGCCTCAATTATAAATTTTTTGACTTACCAAAAACCGATCGCATGGACTTATCCATAATACTTGCATCTAAGTTGTCCATTTTCATTTTCTTTTTCATTTTGTTTTATTTCTTTTGATAAATCAATGGTACTTTGAAACTAAATTAAAAAAATTCTAACCCAACTGTTTCGTGCATAAAGCAGTAGCTCCCGGTTGTCAAACATAAAATATAACCTCAATATTTGTTTTAATGGTTTTTCTACATTTAATAATATAACATGTCTTTAGTAATTAAACAATTAGAAGAGCGAAATGTGGCCAACGATATCGAATTCGTCTTATGGAACGATCGGATGGATTTGATTGCACTTTCCAATGATAAAGGTCAGTTTTTGAAGGATAACAAAATTTTGCCTTTAACCTGTTTTTCTTGCAGGTGAAGTTGCTTTACATAGATTATCGTGGAGTAGGTGTTGGAGTTTAGCACCTCCTAAAGAAGGGGTCACAGTAAAAGGTTTGGCTTGGCGGCCCGATGGAAAAGTCCTGGCAATTGCTTATAGCAACGGCACTGTTTTACTGGTGCATATCGAGAACAAAAATGTAGTTCACAAACTTCTCGTGAACGGCAATATTACGTGTGTGTTTTGGTTTAAAGAAAAAGTTGAAACAAAAACCTCTCTAATTGGAGACGAAGAGCAACCAAATGTTGCGATGAAGCACTTGGTAAGAAGAATAATAATAATTGCTTTCACAACTTTTCTTATAATACTTTTAAGGATTCCTGGAAAAAATTTTTACCCAATCTTCCACCACTGTCCAATGCGGGACCTTCACTTTCCAACACTCAGGATCCGAACTTAAATTTTAATTTGATTCGGGAGCAAGAAGAATTAAATTTGTTGGTTGTTGGCACCGAAGAGGGTTATTTACAAGTTTACATTTTTGGGCAGTTTCCATGTGCCGATATCAACATGAATGCTTATTTGAATTGTTCCTGTAGTGTAATTTGTGCTCACTTTTCGGACGAACTAGCTTTGTTGCATGTAACGGTGAAAGACCAATGGGGTAAGCTTAATATTGTTACCGTTAATACAGAAGTATTTAAAACTCACACAAAGGAGTTATACGCTATCGCTGTCAAACATGGCTACTTATCAAACCTAGTTACGTATTTAACGGATTCGATTTTACCGATTAAGGAAACTTGGGAGACTTTTTTGATGGAAATGGACGCTAAATTACATAATTACGCTTCGAAAGTGCCAGAAAACACTTTGAGTGCAGACTTTTTGGATTTGTTGTTGTTCGGTATTTGTTCAGATGAAATGCAGGCTTTTCTCTTACAAGACCTTACCGAGAAAGGGTTGAAGAAATTTGGACAGGTTATCGAAATGTGCTACGCAAACATTCAAAAAATGTTATTGAAGCATGTCACCAAAGCGAGTCAGAGTATTTCCTACCACCTGGCTGAGTTGCGTGGCATGGCACGCTTAAAGCATCGTTACAAGGTAAGCTAACTGGAAAACTAAATTTCTATTTTAATTTCTAGTTTGCAAAATAGTTTCGTAATTTCGATTTATTAATTTGGGCTAATGTTAGGTCGTTGGATTGGGCGAAGAGACAATAACAGATTCCATTACTGCTTCGGGGGCGTTTTTGGTTAAAGTTGATGAAATGCATCAAGTGATAGACGATTTTATGATAAATTACAAAGCTTTCTTTCGGTGGCTTTACATGGCTATTGCAAACCTAATGGAAATTCCAGTTCCACCCGACGTACCGAAAAACACGCAGCAAGACATTATTCACATTACAAATTTTATTTTAAACTTTGATAACATCGGCACAAAGAAAGAAGATCCTACGAAAACAACACAGTTTACGATGGAACGCTTAGGTCAATATTTAGAAGATAATCCACTTACCATTGCGGTAAAGAACGACGATAACGTGTGGGAACAGTTTCTTGCAAGTAATGAGTGCATTCGTGATCATCCCAGTACGATTAAACGTTACAAAAGTTATTCCCTAATTCAACAAATCAAACACTTAACTGCATCCATCGATAACATTTTCGAGGCGCCACGAACATTGATCACCCAGCAGTGTACTTTTAAAAATATTGTGGGAAGTTTAGAATTTCAAAGTGAACCGGTGCGGATTACAAACACAAATTTCAATGACGCACATTCAAACGACAAATCCACTCTTATAGCATTTTTAACTACAATTCCACCTGCAGAAGGTATCTATTTTATGAAGGTAACCAACGAAAACACGAACTGCAGTTTTGTTTACTTTAGGCAGTTAGATAATTTGAGTGACAGTTATCAAGTTGTCGATGTGAAATTTTATAATTCAAATATACTGTCGGTTTTGTTACAAGAACACGGGACTCGTTTTGGAATTATTTATCAGCTGCCGGTAGTGGCCCTGATAGAAGAAATTCAAAAAAACGAAAATGGAGGTAATAATCTAATTATGTTGGAAATAAACGGTTTGCAGTTAGGGTCTGCGGTGTTGAAGCAGGTCGAAGGTATGATTTGCAATAAAATTGCTGTTTCGGGATCTAGGAAGGTTTCCTTGGTGCTGGCGGAAAATAAGAAGAAAGTAAAGCTTTTTGAAATGGAAGCCGAAGAGGATGACGACGAAGACATCGAAATGAACAGCACCCGCGAAAGTGACGTTAGTATGCAGGAAGATAGCAGTGTGATTGCTTAGGAAACTTCAAATAAAACAAAAAATTTAATTTCTAATATTTTATTCAGAAAGTCGAAAAACTTAAACACGGAGTACTAAGATTTCGTAAGTAGGGAAAGACATTTCTCTCATGTCATAAGGAATGTAGCAACAACCGTGACTTGATTGAACCTGAAAAAATAAAACTTAAAAAAAGCAAACGAAAATTTTGTAACTTTACCTTTCCTACGGTGTGAGCGCCGTCATGCCAAACGCGGCCAATGTACAGAACCTCTCCCGAAGAAGTGCGACCACCTTCTACCGCACCCGCAGGTATTTCACCACCATGTGCCGGTATCCAGTCGAAACGTTGTTCACATAAAACCTATAATTTTTCTGTACAAATCTGTTTGTAAACAAAATTTATTTTACCTACTTGGAAAGTGTCTTTACCATGTTCTCCACCACCGTAGGCTACATATGCAATGTGCTTCTCTGGAATAACTTTAGCTGGGATCCAATCGCCTTCGTGATAGGCTCTTCCAACGTATATTTGACTTCCGTCTTTATCGACACCACCGTGTACAGCAGTAGGTGGTACCATACGGTGTGCTGTCCAGTCAACCCAGTAATATGCTAAAATGTATTCGAGATAAAAATCAACTCGAAATTACTTTTCTAGTTAGAAACAATTTTTTTAAGTGTTTGTACAATAAATTGCATTCTTATCTTTTTAATCCCGCAAGATAAAAAATATTAAGTACTTATTACGTAATACAATTCTTACCCTTGTGCCCACCAGTTACTAAAGTGCTTCCCCATTGTGAAGGGCGTGGAGGATAAACGGGGGTTGGACAGCAGGATGATGGAATAGTGGAAGGGGGAGGATACGATGGTGGCGGCGGAGGCGTCGGATAGCTGTTTAGAGGAGGAGGCGGAAAGATACCTGAAGGATATTGTGGTACGGATGGATATGTTCCAGGTGAATAAGTTGGTGGAAGATAACCACTAACGGGGGGCTCATACACTGGTAAGGGAGCTGAACCGGGTGGGTAATAGGGACTGGCCGGAGCGGGTGGGTATGGACTACCAGCAGAGGAAGGTGGGTACGGACTACCAGCAGAGGAAGGTGGGTATGGGGATGAAGGAGCGGTAGGATTTATAAGACTTGGTTTAAAACCGAAATTGTCTAGAAATAACGAACGCTGTAGCGCAAAGAAACAAAATAATAAAATTGCGTCTTACCGGCCATGTCGATTGTGTGGTGCTACTAAATTAGTATTTTCACCTTGTATCGCTTTATATAATTTTATTTTATCTTATCTGTTACTTTGTACTGAACAAACTATACTCCGATAATAATTTTTCCAGTTTGCAACACTATTTGAGGAAAAAATACTTTTGAATGAGATTATAATATTATGTTAAATTTCTAACTATCCCTGGTTTTTATTTTAATGCTATTATTAGTTTATCAATTTGTTTTCTAATTTATCTCTTTAAATGCGCTTAAATTAGAATAAAAGTCAAGGTTTTTAATTTAATATTGTTCGCCCCCTTATTAGTAAGTTGATAAATTCACAAAATGATGTGGCTCTTTATCAAATTTTTCTTTGTTTAAGCGGATTCAAATAATTACACAAATTGATAAGCTTTATAGGAACTTGTGATAAATTAATTTTTGGAAATATGATTTGGGCTATACACCCACTTGCGAGGTTTTGTGAATAATCTATTATCAGCTTCAAGTATTGTAATCGTATAAAAATTTTTTGGTGAATCTAGTCGTTTTGGGGTCCCAGAAGATAAAAATCATTGTTTCCAAACAATGTCAGTATTTATGTGGTCAAATTTTGTGTGCGCTCTGTTTCAAAAAGTAATAGCAATTTTAATAGTAATAGTTTTGTTAAAAAATTGTATTTCTGTTCTTCGGTCACCTCTTCATTGTTCAGTGATGTTATCGCTCCAACGCTTTCGTGGTCTCCCTACACTTTTGCGGCCCACCGGAGACTTGTCTCTTGCTATTCTCACCACTCTTTCCTCTGCCATTCCACTTATATGCTGATTCCACTCTTTCTTCCTCCCAATTATCCATTTGTTGATATTCTCAATCTTACAGGACTGTCTTAGGAATTCGCTTCCTTCTCTATCCCAAAGGGTTTTTCCAGCAATCCTGCGAATGGTTTTCATTTCTGACGTTTACCAGGTCTCTTTTCCAACAGGTCTTACTGTTGCCTTGTATATTCTAGCTTTTACTTCTTTTGCTAGATACTTATTTCTCCAGATAGTATCTTTAAGGCATACTCATATTCTGTTAGCTTTGTCTACCTGTTGTCGAACCTCTTCTTCTGTGTCAATTTAAAATCTAACAAGTCAAATTCAAATAATTCAATTAGGTTTCTCATTTGTTTTATGTAAATAAGATTAATCAAAAAAACTTCTTTGATTTCAAAAAACGATCGATGAAAGATAAAATTTTGTATGAAATCTATCTATTGAACTTGCGTATCACGCGAAATCACACCTTCTATAATATATTGATTTATTTTCAAAACCAATATCATAATCCTTTATTATGCCACCCCCTTTTAAAAACAAGATTGTGACTAAGATTATTGATCGGGCGGTGCTCAACATGGTTTTTAAATTCCAAGGTACTAGATAAATCCATACTTGAGATTATCTCAAAATAATTCAATTTTCCAATGATAAAACTTTTTTTTTTAATTAAATAAATATTAATTTTTACCTCTTAAACACGGTATAAGAACATTTTATTTCATAAATACTCCGCACGAAAAGATAAAATTAGTGAAATATACAGCGAAGGTGCTGTACGGGCTAGGTAGGACGTTGTTAAATCTCCATACCTAGTCATATCTTGCTTTTGCTATGAACTGGTCTTTTAGAATACTTCACTAAATAAATGTTTGAAATAGTTACGTTGATAATTTTGTTTATTAATATATATGAAAGTTGTTTACAAATTTATAATCAATTACAAGTGATGAAATTATGAAAATGGAGAGCCAACGAAAATACGTGTGGTCTCGTCAAAATTATAGGAACTCTTCCGAGTCCTGTAAATAACTAGTCTCCAGGTTACAGTCGTTGCCCTGGAATTCCTCTTGTTTTGTATTTGTACCCTCGTGGATATCTCGATTCAGATCAGTAAATACACAGTGCCAAGCCCTGCAGCACAATGCCAAGACGGGATGACTGGGACCTATTATTGTCATCATTGTTTCTAGTGCATTTTAAAATATTCAGTAACCTTTAATTTTATAAACTTATAAAATATAGATAGCTGATCCATAGTTAAACAAGACAAAAAGCCATTAATCATCAGTTTACTTAAACGTATAAGATTTTAATAAAACGATAAAAGATAATTTTTAGTAGTAATATTGATAAGAATATTTTGATAATTTAATAACAAAACTTATATAAAATTTTATTTACATTTTGAATATATTTAAAAAAGACTTAACTTAACTTTACTTTCTGGCCCCTAATTGGGAAATAAAACCATTAATTTTTTCGACTAGATTTGATTGAGGAGGGCATTTACTTTGTACATACACCAGACCTTGCATGTCTCTTTGATCTAATGCTAGTTGGGCAGCTTCTTCCAATTTCCTAAAATTTATGTTTTAATCATGCAAATTGATTTAGAATTCGGGACTTACCCTGTTTTAACGTAATATTTAATGATTACGTCTTCGCTAACTCTAGAGAGATATTTAATGGCCTCTTCTCGATTATTTTTTTGAAGACATACATCAACAAACGGTGCATACCCTATTGGTGATTTTTTGGATTTGGAAAATTTTTCCAATTCGGACCAATTACCTGCATCCGCTAAACTTTGTATTCTCAACCACCAGTACCTGATAAAACAACAAATTTCAATAAAGAACAGACGAAAACAGCTTTGAATTACCTTCTATCAGGTATTTTATAGTTGGATTTGAATCGTTCGGCTTCTTTCAGATCAGATAGTTCTAACAACTTTTTACAGGTGTCGTGAACCGACATTCCGACAAAACCCACTTTATGCTTATCTTCTAAAGTTCTTTGATACTTCAATAGTTTAAGAGATTCATCACATATGGTGGCGCATTGTTCGTTACGCGCTCTTTTATACGCTTCCATTGCAGAAACTAACGAAGAATCCCGTGAATGGATTTTCTAAAAATAAAAAAGTTCAGTTTTGTTCTCAAAATGAAAATATTTCACCTTTTCGTCCACACTTTCTTCAATAAAAATTTGAGCCTGTGAGTTAAAATCGTCATCCTGAATAAACATTTCATTTAAAGCTTGGAAATTGTGTTCCCGGCAATATTTGATATATAAAGCATAAGCGACGGGAAAATTTCTGATGGCCATCTAATTAAAAAGACATTTTAGTAATAGCTCCATTATATAACAAAATAAAGAACCTTGAAGTCTGCAAGAGGCATGTTATCCCGTAATCGCAAAATAACCATGTATACTAAGTCAGTATCACCGCTTTCAATGGCTTTTAAAAGTGCCGGTTTATTTTCATCCAATTCTAACAAAAGCTGCACTTGCTCGCTAGCTTTACTTTCGTGGTCTAATAACTTAAAAAAGAAAATGAAAAAATAAGTTCATATTACCGATTCCCAAATGAAGAGCAATTACTGTTGTTACATTTAAAAATTACCTTGATAGCCAGTTGTTTACGTCCAGATTGGGCTGCTGTACTAGAGATATCACTGTAAGAGATACCGCTTGCATAGCCAAACTTACCAGCGATTTCTTTAGCTACAGTTTCTTCATCTAGATGGGGTTGGGTAACCTACACAAATTAAAAAGTTTGATTTATGTCCGATTTCTTCACCTTGAGATATCTATCGGATAAGTATAACCAATCAAACAACCGTAAAAATTTGAGTTGCGGTTGTTTGATTGGTTATACTTATAGTTATACTTATCCGATAGATATCTGAAAGTGAAGAAATCGGCCATTAATCATAGAACTTAACCTGCTGAAAACTTACTTTGTACTTGGCCCAATGCACTAAAATGCGACTACTGCCGTCTTTATCGGGCATTTGCAGATACTTAGCAATACAAATGGCCAAATAATATTGTCGTCTGCTAACCAAACGATCAAGTAGCAGTCTGTATCCTTGATAATGCAATCTAAAATTTCAAGGATTAAGAAGAACCACCTCGCAGATTTGAGTAACTTACTGTGTGAATGTCAATGGAATTCCGATCTTTCTATCTCGCACGTTATTCAAAACCCGTAATATTCGACACATTTCCACGTAAGATGCTGGGTTGATGTCAGCAACAAAACATTTTCCAAATTGTGCGGCCTGAAATGAACCAAGTCAGATGGAACTAGCAGAAAAAGAAATTCTTTACCCTAATTAATAGTTTTTGAACATCAGAATCAAATTCATAACCTGCCGCTTCTATACACTGTTCGACAGCTTTTGTTAGCTCATTTTTAACCAAACAAATATACTCATCAGCTCTGTGACTGCGTCTCTAAAATTAAAACAAAAATTTACCATTTAATCCAAAATTTTAGGTTTGCTTTCAAAACCTGAAATTGTTTTGAGGCTTCCAACAGGAAACTACCTGGTTCCGTGCTGTTAATTTTAAATATTTTTTGTACCACATCTGGAACTTTTTGTATAAGTTCATGTTGGAAGGTCGACAGAACGCGAATGCCATCAATTTCAGGAACCAAGTGAACTGAACTGTCATAGGAGTAAGTCGCCTTTTCACCGTGCCTGCTGACGATTAACAGTGAGGCTTCAGATTCCCAAAATGCCACCACAGCTTCTGTCCCGCACCTGTTTAACACAAATAAACATAAAAATAAATTAAATCAGTTGTCTAGACTCTAGAACATACCAGATTAGTTGTTTTGGTTTGGGTATGAAATTCGTATCAATTTCACAATATTTAGTCCTGAGATCTACGGAGCCCAACCACAAATAACCAGCATCTGTAAATAAGGCGACGTGGCGGCAGTTGATAGAAATTGTCATTTCCAAAATTGAAGTGTAAAAATGAGTGATGTCTGCTTCAAGCTAAAAAAAATGTTTTACCCTTTGTAATTAAAATGAAATTTAACTTACCATCACAGTGGGATGATGCTCGTCCTGTTTTAATCTGTAGAGTTCTTTTTCCCTAGCTATGAGAACTTCGGTACCTCTTTCTTCCGATATGACTCCCCAAGCCGTTGGATGAAGATTTGACTCTAAAAAGGCATATTATGGTACTACAAAACCATAAACAAAACATGCAACTCACTAGGCAAATCAGACAGCTGCCTCTTCTTGGGTTCAAAAATGTTGTTGAAAACAAAAATCTTATAGTGAGAAGTCATAATTGCAATCCCGGTCAGGTTTTTATGATTGGTAAACATTTTCGCATCAATTATTTTAGTATCCATTGCTTCCTGACAAAGCGTAAACTTTTGCAAAAAGTTACCAAATAAATCGTACGCCATTACGTGACTATCATCCTGTACGCAAATAAACTTCTCGTCGTTCGACCAACCCATTTTGATTATGGGTCTTCGATTCCACTACAAAGAAATAAAAGTTAAAACAAGGAAAAATGCGTCGTTAAAGTAAGGTACTTTAATGGTGGCTAATTGTTTTCCAGAACCTGAAAACATAACGATAACAGGTTGTCCAGTTCCTTTAACTTTAACAATTTTGTTCTCGTCCCTTCTAACTGCGATTGGACCGCCATAAGGAGCAGCTTCCAAAATTACTTTTTCCAAGTGTACGTCTTGGTGCCATCCCATGGCATAAATTTCAAATTTTCTGTAAATGTTTGACTAAATTTGAGGTTACAAATTTGTGGGTTGCTTACCTAAAGTATAAATCTCTTCCTAATAGAAACCAATCTGCTGTTAACATAGCCGCAGACATTTCTACTAAATTGAATTAAACTGATCGCACAAATTAATTCTTCAATGTGATGTTTCGTGAAAAATGTTGATGTTTTGACGTTTATTGACAAAATCGATAATTATAACCTACAATCTTTGAATATCATTTGGTGTATGTTGGGTTGCATATGAGTTAAACTGGAAGTACAACATTGCCGTTGAAAATTTTGAAATATATTATTAATAGTAAGTTTTATATATTACCTAATTCTTATCAATTCAATTGCAATTACAAACTAGTAATAATAAATTATTACATAAGTGCTATTTTCTCCACCCCAACGCTGGTTTGCTCAGTTCCTATTTTTCACTGAGTTGAGCCCTGGGCTCTAGTAAATTTTCGGGCCCCTGATATTCGAGATAACTAATAGCATAGAAGACCCAATTTTTTGGGTTATTTTATAAGAATTTGATTAGTATTTTACGATTTTACGTTCTCTCTTTTCGGGCCCGTCAGGCCATTGGGCCCTAGGCACGTGCATAATGCGTCTAATGGTAAAATCCTTGGGTTTGCTGTGTTGTTGGGCCACCGACGGGGAATCACTGGGAAAATCTAGAGTATAACTGAAGGGAAAACTAAAAATTCTAAGAAATACAAAGAAATTTTAGAAAATCTTGGGAAAACCAATAAGGAACTTCCAGGAAATATTGGAATTCTATTGGCAGTTTTTTATTTGCTTTTTGATTTATTTTCAATTCAAAAATCTCATAAAAGGAAATCTAGTGTACAAAAACTTTTATTTTTAACTGCTTTTATTTAGTTTTATTTAATATTTTTACAACTATAAAATTTTCAGAAATAAAATTACTTTTTCCTACTAGAATTAACATTATTATAAAGAAAAATACCTAGACATTTGATATTATTCCATTTGTGGTAAAAAAAAAGTAAACACGGCGTTAAAAATATTAAAAACTAGAATTGGTCTCACAGACCGACGTTAGTACTCGTGTTATAAAAAATTATGTTAGTACTGGAGGGTTAAAAAACTTTAGGAAATCTCAGGAAACACAATGCAATTCTAGGAAATCTTCAAAATCGTAGGAAATAGGAAATCCGAGAAAATTCTAGGAAATCATGAAAAAAGAAATCTTATAAAATAAAAAATCTGAGAAAAGATTGAAATTTCTGAAAATGTTAGGCAATCTAAACTCTAGAGACTCATAGGAAATGTTAAAAAAACCAAGGAAATCTTGGAAAATTTTAGGAAAACAGAAAATTTTAGGAATATTACAGAATAGAAAGCTTTTTTGTTTGTATTTTCAACAGTCTCGAAAGGAAATCTTAAGAAAATTCAGGATGAAATCTTGGGAAATTCTTAAGAAAGTTCAGGATGTAATCTTGGGAAATTCTTCAAAAATTTCGGAAGGAAATGTAGTGTACAAAAATTTGCCTGGTGGCAAAATTTGAAAGAAGGAAAAGGAGAGGACAGAAAACATTTTTTTCATTCTCTCATTTGTTTTTAAAATTCGTAATATTTAACAAAACTGTTTAAAACAAAACAAACAAAATATAAAACAAAACAAAAATAGTTTACAATTCTAAATGTCGGTAAAATAAAAATTGAATTTTTGACCAACCAGAAGAAATCATTTTGTCACATTTGTGACAAACGAGACGCGACGAAATACAAAATTCTTATAATTAAATTTGGAAAAATTAATTGAAAAACAATAACAGGAAAACATTCGAATGCATTTTTTAAATTGCGAGTCAAGATGAAGGTAAACTACAAAAGTGAAGAGAAAGGTAATTTTTCAGTAAATGTGTAAATAAATATACAAGACCTACGTACAAACATTCTTTCTTCGTTTATATCAAGCGGAGTAGCGTTGACCTTTTAAAATCAACATTTCCATTCAAGAAATCCACCAATCTCACTCACCTGCTGAATTTGATTCTCAATTCCACTCGCAGGTGAGACAGTAATAAACTGAAAAACGCGTAGAGTAGTCGATTACTTTTAATTTGTCAAGTGCGCTCGCTCGAAGTTAAATAATCAGATTTCGAAAATGTAAATAAGTGAAGGAAAAAAATCGTCCAGTGTTTTACAAAAAAGTTTTTAAAGACAAATCAATTTTAATTGTTTATACTATTTTGACTATTACTTGGTGCTGGATACTTTAGTGTGCGTTAATTAAATTTAAGGTAAATTTTGAAAAAAAAAATTATTTTCGAAAGTGTTTTTTTGTGCTTGTAGCGACATGGGATGAAATTGCTTTTTACAATTATTTTCTAAAAGTTTTGTACGCATCTTTTAAATAAAATGTGCTCGACAAGTAAATAATGGTCATTGCTACTTTCTAAATTAACGTGTATGTAGTGTTGTTAACAGAGAATAAATCTTGTTTTCTCTATACGGGGTGCACTTGCAAAAAACGTCAATTTTTGGATTGAAAATCTCACCCCCTACCTTTTTAAATTTTCGAAATTCTTCCAAGTTGAGATCATTTTTGTTGAAATAACCGGTAATCTTCAGATTTATTTTAATATTTTGCAAGGTTAACACTAGTTTTTTAAATGTCAAGCTTATGAATATATGCAAATATTTTTATTATTGTTTTTATATCTAATTTTAACTTGTAATAATTATATTTAATATATGAAAGACGAGCTAAATGCATTAAAGGTGCAATAAAATTAAGAAAGTTGTAAATGTAAACACGATAATGACGTTTTATTGGTTTCACATATACAATGTAAAGAAAACTTGACAAAATCTGGGAAATATACCAACTGCTTCTGAAAAATTTCTCTTTCTAAGTTGTCCAAGCTGAAATGTTAAAAATGCTGAAGATCGCAGAGTTGCCCTACTGGGCCAGGCCGTTCCTGCTTAAAATTATTCATAAAAGCTAGGAGTGGTATGAGCCTTAAGTGAGATACATTAGGTGATTTTTTATTGAAAAATTAAGTGCTTATTACGAAACAAAAAAATTGCTGCAGGTCTTGTTTGCACTACTAACATTATTATTAAGTTAAATGGCATTTCAAAATAAAGCAAACTGAGAACGCCGATACACTTACATATAATGCAAAAAGTTAAATGATGTTTTTGATTAAATTATCCAGTTGGATGAATTTGACTGCAGGTCTTCTGTGCTCGTACGGAAAACGCACAATGATAGTACTTGCGTGCGGGCCTAGCTTACATTATACTTTATTTATTTTTTTTACGGAGAAATTGGCATTGCAAAAACGGCAGTATATTTTATTACAATTTTACAACAGCCTTCAGCAAATAATCAATTCGCACCCGGTTACGCCCGGTTGCGCGGTTCAGAGCACTTCCGCCAGGCTTACGGATACTTTCCGAGCTCTGCGCATCAAAATACGTCAATTTAATTACCAAGCAATTTTTGAAAAAACACGAAAAGTTAAGAAATTAAGCAGAAACGTAGGTCATCTACCTTCCATTTCCTAAATTAATATTTTTGAAATTTATGAATAATTTGTACCGGTGCGGTGTTATAATTCTAATTTCGGACTAGCCACAATGTCTTGAAACGGGAAAAGTTACTTTGCCAATTATGAAAAGTGAAAAATAATAAAACCGCGGGCGTTTTTTTACGGAATACAAGACCAGTTTTACAAGAAAACTTTTATCAGAAATTAAGAAATCTAATTTTAGACAGCATTCTTTTTCACAAATTTAAAATTGGTAGAATAAAGTAAAGAATAATTATAAAATGTCATTATGAATCGCTTGCAGCTAGTACTCTAGGGTTCGAATCTGGGTTCAGGATCATTTTTTCTGCACCATAGCTCTTTTAATTGATGACTACTGCAGAATATTAAGTACCATTTGTTCTAAAATATAATTTCTACAAAGTGTCAGACTTTACTTCTTACTTCCAATCATTCAAAAGCTAACTAAGTCACAGCAACAACGACAGAGATCTAATTTGCGGAGTTTTTCTTTAAACACATCCATTGCTATTTATTCACAAGCCAAAACTGAAGAGCTATTCAGTTACAAATATTGGGAGCCAAATGCAAATCTTCAGGTTGCAAGAACAAAAGGTTTAGAAATGAGTTCTCAAAGCGCTGATCAAAACCTTATGATATGGATGCTTATCTGCAAGTACACCCGAAATTTTTAATAAATTTCACCTAATATCAAATTAGATTATCCGATTTAAAACCCAGGATATTCTCGTAACATTTTATAAACCAAAACAGTAGCTATATTTATTTTTTGAGTGACACACACTAATGCGTTGGCAATCAACTTGGCAGGAGCCAAGGTGACTTACTAGGGATGGTTTTCCCTTGCCTTCCCACAAATCGATATTGAGATCACAGAAGTGTATCTAACGCGACCAGGATTTAAACCGCAGAATCCTTATTCTTTCCAATCCGCCGGTATAGGCTTTATGCTACACTGCTGATGCTGGTCGGTCAGTAGCGGAACAAGAAAAGTACCATGGGGGTGGCGACAAAATAAAAAGTAGTAGTAATGTCAAGTGGTACCTAATAGTGGCACCGCGGCCTTAGTTTTGACTTAGTAATTGTTTTAAATAAAAAACTTGCAAACTTACCCTTTGGGTGCGAAGTAGGTCAAACATTAGTTTA
Source organism: Cantharis nigra (assembly GCA_958510845.1). NCBI lineage: Eukaryota > Metazoa > Arthropoda > Insecta > Coleoptera > Cantharidae > Cantharis > Cantharis nigra. The sequence goes on along the minus strand of OY294030.1, from coordinate 40,552,429 downwards.
CATGGCAGATCGACCCTCTGATTCATAGTTTCTTTCACGGGTACGGGTCTGAGGAGATGAGTATTACAGTAGCATAACTAGATGAATTAACGACCACGTGCGAGAAAAGTTTAGCCTTTTTTCGTTTGGATTTGGTTAATTTGCTGTGTATTATGATGTGAAACAGGCTTTAATTAGATATTCACTTAATTTTGATTTTGGAATGAGCAGTGTTGAGAAATATAAAGAGGTCTGTCTGAAGATATAATGCCGGTCGCAATAGCGTAGCGTGGGAGGGGGGGCATGGGGGACGGCAAATGCCCCGGGCGGCACTTCTGTGGAGGCGACAGAATAAAACACGCAGAATAAAATTATACTTTTCTTGTTTTAGTTTCTTTTCAATAATTATTTTTAATAATATCTAATAAACTGATATAATTATTTTTGCTTAATTGCGAAAATAGGGGGGCGGCAAATTCACAGTTTGCTCCGGGTACCAGAAATCCACGCTACGCCACTGGCCGGTGGCGTAATTGATGAAAAAGTTTAATTTAAATGAAAATAAATTAGAAAACTGATGCCTGTGTACACATTGCGTACAGTTACGCCACTGGTATTTGATCAAATTATGTTTTTGATTTGATTGCCGCTCCAAACCGAACCGAATAAGGTCCAAATGTCCAAATATTATTTTTAATAAATGTAAAAATATTATTTTTTTAAAATATTATCTTCTACCGAATGATTTCGGATCAAAAAGTGTCAACGACACACGCCTTTTTGTAAAAGCAATTGTTTTACAAAAGCACTTTAGTGCCGCCTGTTGTATTGCCGGCAGTAAAAGTAATATCTATTAAATCTACTAATTTATTATTGTTTGTTTGAAAAAATAGCATATTGTATTTAGAGCAAAACTGAGGTCAACCGGAGTCAACTCGACAGACTTGTCACGAAAAGTCATACCTTTGCTCTTCATAAAAAATACTATACTATTTGTTATAATTAAATACAAAAAATCATTGGACAGGGTTCCCACTCGTCTGGATAACTTGGAAAGCCTGGAAAAGTCAAGGAATTTAAGACATTTCTAATTTTATCAGGGAAAAATCAGAAAAATGTTTAATTTTACTGCCAAGTTAGGAAAATTAAATTTTCAGGCAGGAAAAACTATTTAAGTAATTAAAAAAAATTTTAATTATAAAATAAAAATTTTTTTCCTTTTGTCTCCGATTTAGCGAAATGTCAAGAAAAATTTTTATTTTTTGTCAGGGAAATCCTGGAAAAGTCAGGGAATTTGCTTTAGAAAATTCAGTGGGAACCCTGAGCCTCCTCCGATGGGGGAAGCTAATCATAAATCATAGAGTAATAGTGTAACCCCCACCTAAGTATTTTTTTAAATTAAAAAAAAATTAACTTGAAGGCATTATACGATGAAGGCGCACGATTCACGAAGGATGCTGACGCTCAGCTATGTCATGTGAGGCATATATTTATGCGGAGATTTCTGTAGATGCGAGTTAATCTGTGCTTACTGATGAGAAATTTCTTTAAAGTTATCTCGAAGCCATCAGTAGTCCAACAGTAAAACCATGCGGTTCATATTCTAGGCTAGAGGTGCTGCTTCTGCGGCAGCCTCACGTTACTTTTTGAATATGTATTCTAGAAGGAGTATCCATCTTTGGAGAGATTTAACGATCGAAAGTACATTTTTTACTTTTTTGAAAATTTTAACAGTTTATAGTCCAAAATTTCAAGGGTAGCTAAGCTTCTCTTGCCTCCTCTGACCAGCCGCCGCTGAATAAATGAGGAAATAATCACCTGAAATGAATTAATTATGTTTTCAATTCAATTCAATTCAATTCAAAAACGACGAAACTATAGCTGTTTAAAAGTTCGATAAAAACTTAACATTTCTGCCCAAAAAATACCTAACTTGTATTTGATCATAAATATTTATAATTTCTAGTCCAGATATCAAGAGAAAAAAAAATCAGGAAGTGTTAATTACATTTATCTTTAAATTTATTCTCGATTTAAAGCAGTGGTTTCCAATCATTTCTTATCAGTGTAACCCAAAATTTCGAATCAAAAAATTTCTTAATTTCGCAAGTCTTCCTTAAATTTCCTAAGATTTTCTCGGATTTTCTTGGATTTCCAAAGATTTCCTTGAATTTTTTACATTTGCTCGATATTCTTAGGATTTCAAATGTTCTATTTCTTTGGATTTTTGCGAAATTCCTTAGGTTTTTCTTCGCAGTAGTTCTCGGTTCTCAGAGAAAACTGAGAAAATTTCATAAAAGATAATGAAAATTCTGTGTAAAAAACATAATACAAGTGCAAGCTTCCTACTACTTAATAATGTTGATCAATGATCACACATGAACAAAAATAGGTAGTTATCGAAACCGGGGGGTCTGGGGGGTGTGGAATACCCCCCAGTACATCTTAATCTTTTGATGCATACTCGTCTACGGTTTAATATGTGTAATCGGAGTCATCTCAAAATGTTCAGTAATACAGTAAACCCTTGAGGTCCGTATGATGACTATGTCATTTCCACGTAGGTGTTAGGCTGAGGATTCTGCTTTTGCGGTAGCCTCGCGTTACTTCTTGGATAAGTGTTGTAGAAGGAGTATCCATCATTTGATAGTTCTCACAATCGAAAATTTATGCTTTTACTTTTTTGAAAAATTTATTAGTTTGCTGCTTATTATTTGGTTATTTTTATAATTTTAGATTCGTAATCAGCAAATCAAAATCAAAAATCATTAGGTGATTAGTATTTAAAAAATAAAACAATACGTGAGATGAAAAAGAAAATTTGATTTTCTTTTTATTATTAATGAAAAAATCTTTGAATTTATAAATTTGTTTATGGCGCAAGGTAATGAATTATATTACTTTGATCGATCTATATCAATCAACACTTTTTTTGAGTATGCTTCTCAGACATGGTGATGAACCATTTTGGTTTTTGTTTATATTTTGATAAAATACATATACAATTACAAATAAAAAAATAAATAAAATATACATACAATGTAGCTGTTCCGCAAACAGTTATATTCAATTTTTCGTTCGGAACTGACTTTAAACTGTGGGTCCCCCATACTCGGCCTGAATGCCGAGGAGATTATGCGACCGAGAACGTTTCAGAAAAAGTTATGCTTAAAGTTATGTTAAAAACTTAATGAATTGAACTGAAAAATTAATTAACGAATGATTAACATAAAGAAAAGTAAAAAGTGGTTTACGGCTTTGTGTTCGAGCTGTACGTAGTACAATAAGTGTTTTAACACCGATTCAAACAAAATTACCTTTTCACGCATTGAAATCTCCGAGGTGTAGTATACATATTATTAGAATGTATACCTACATGTAGATTTTGCAGTTTAATATTTCCGGTAATTAAATATCAGTTTGCGGTGTTATACCAACGCAAATTAAGTGTTGATAATTGCACATTTTGTTTTATGTTTAATAATTACATAATAATTGTTACTCAAAAGAATCAATTTTTTTTTAATTTAAAAATTACTTTTTTTTAATTTGAAGAAAGCAACGTTTTTGTTAAACTCAAATAATTAACTCGAAAGCAATTACTGCATATGTTAGTAAAAAGTAAAAGTAATTAATAATTTTACAATATAATTAAGTTTCTATATATTAGCAAATTGTTGTTTATTGGGGACAAACGATTTATTTTTATTTTTTAAAATTAAACTAAGTGCTCTCAAAAATCTCTTCAGCTGTGTAAATATTTTTAGAAATTCTAAATTTTATTTACTTAAAAATTATACAGTAGGCGGTTCAAAAAACTTAAATTATCGCATCTCTATTCAAGAGAAGGTAACGGTTCCAGTTCGAAAAAATTTAAAAAATTTATTAGAGCAAATTAGCTAACTGTGATTGGCTATTAATTTAAAAATTATTTTTTTCCGATAGTATTCTTTTCAAATCTGCCCAGACAATCACAATCGTGGTCGTTACAGTCGTTACGCTGTATTATTATTATTATTATTATTATTATTATGTAAAATTGGTTTGGGTATTTTGTTATACATTTAAAAAAAAATAATTGTGAGAAAATAACAGTTTTTATAAAATGTGCTCTTAATTACGTGTAAAACCATCAGTATGCTCGTAAGTTGCTCGGAGATGTAGATCCATCTATTGCAACTTTTTTTGAAAAATTCTTTTTCCTGTCGTAAACTGCAAAATTTGAAAATTTACTGCGGAGTTTTATTTTTTATCGTCAATATTTAATTCGATAAAATCTTGCGAACCGTTAATACATTCTTTTAAAACACAGACAGTTATCTTCAACTATAGTTAGGTATGTCCATGTATGTCACTAATAAATTTATTCTAAAACGGTTTTATCGATACTGAAAGGATTGCGATAACAGACTTAAAAATTTCATTTATGTGGAAACGGGTTTATTAAAATTGTAAGTAAAGAAAGTAACCTTAACGAAACACATGCTTGAGTATCAGTAAAACAAATAACACAATTTATATTATCAGTGCAGTGGCGTAACTACACTTGAGGAGGGCCCTCCCCCCCTTACCTAAAAAACGTCACTTTTTTTATTAAAATAATTTAAATTCTAAAGTTTATTTGGGAGACCCCTACCGAAATAGCCCCCCTAGTCACGCCACTGTATATTATATATTTTATATTTTTTATATTTAAATTAAAATTAAAAAAATAAAAATACAGCCGATGATGCTTCATCTGGTCGATACGGCCTATTTCCTCTGAAAATAGGAATCTCTCCAAATAGGTCAGCTGAAAACGCTTGTTGGTTGTTACGTTACAAATGCAAATACTAATTTGCCTACATATTATCCTGATAATTCACTCGTCACACAGTTCGTTTATTTACATAAATTAGTTGTTGCATAATTTATAAATAATATTGTATTCATTATGTTAATAATAGGTAGTCGACCTTCACCTGAGATATTTTATATTTCCTTCACGAAAAGCATTTAATTAACAATGATTATAATAAAAATGTGAGAGTCAACTGAATTTTTAATGATTACGGAAACAAAGATAGTGGGAAATGCAATTTTCTCTTTAATTTGTTTACAAAGAACGCATAACACGGCAATTTAAAATTAGTCGTGTGATGTCGAAATGAATTGCCCCGCAAGCTGCCGTGCGGTTAACACGCAGACTTAAAAGTTGAATTTATTAAATCATGAACGTACAAATTAGTAATTTTATTGTTATGGTTTTTAAGCAAATTACACACCCACAACTGGAATGTATTGGCATAATCAAGACAACTTTTTTCGCACAGAGGCCAATACTTTCATCTATTTCATCCAGAAAACCTTTGTTTGTTTCGATTTTTATCTCGGTCGAGATGATATTTGCGATAAGCTAATAAAAGAATACATTTCACGAATCACGTATGTTGCATTTGACCCAAATTGTGTAATGCGTTGCAATATCTTCTTGCAAATGAGTTGTCTGAAACTAATTGGCTAAAATAAAAAGAAGAATGTTCATTAGCGATTTTATATATAATTAATCTTGATTGCACGAGATTTTAATCTCGATTGACCTCTTGATAGGTCGACAGTTACATCAAACATTTGTTACTTGTTAATTCAGCTCACAGAGGAATTTTTAAATTTTATATTATGATAGTTGTCTCTATGTGCAATGTTTTGACTGAGGAGTGAAAGCTCTTCTATAGGACAAATTAAAATTTCTAGTACCATATAGACATAATAGATGTATTTGCCACTATATTAATAATGCGCGAACATCATTAAACTTTATGACCCATTCATTCGAAAGTAATGTGGTGTTTCTTTTGTCGGCCATGTAAAGACTTTTAACCTAACATCGGTATCTATGGCGGGAAACGTCTATGTAAAAATGCCACTCTGATATCTGATAAATTAGTAAAAAATGCCACCATTTTGTTCAAGACATGATACTATAGTATCATTTTGTTTTCATAGCATACTAAATAAATTAAATAATTCATAAATTTATCTTACATTTTCCTCGAAAATTTTCTTATGTTACCTTATGATCATTTTATATGTTTGTATAGAGAAAAAATTGCAGATTACGAAACTGTTAAAAAAACACATATGTTGCCATTTGAAAAAATAAATTCATGTTTACTTCCGGTTGAGTTTGAAGTACAAAAAAATTTACTTCCGCAGTTTCCGATGGTAAATTTTGAGTTGAATAAAAAACTATTTTAACTTTTTTTTGTATCTAGTAAGATATAAAAATTATTCACTGTTATATCTTATCATGAACATTCTGTAGTCCTTAGAACTGGAGATAACAATTTTAGTCCAGTAACCAGGTAGTTTTACTGAAAAATTTTTGTGGCAAAGGATTGAAAATTGATTCCTATGTAATTTTTGTCGTAGAATCCGAATTTGAGGTTTGCGAACAAAATTTCCTTGTGTCAAAGCCGCCATATTGAAAAAACGTTGCCAAATCACGTTTTTTTGTAAAAAAAACTTAAAATTTTGGGCAATCTATTGATTTTTCGAAAAAATAAAATGTATCAAAAAAAGTAGATAAAATTTCCTACAAAATGACTTTTTGGTTCATTTCCTAGGACGAAAATTAAAGCCGCAGGCGCCATTCGCGTTTTTGCTGGTTTATAGTATGTTTTTCGAAAAATTCAAATTTTATGATTTCTCGAGTGAAATAAAGGTTTCCATGCCGACGGCAACGGGTAAAAATATAGCCTCTGGTCGGTATGGAATTTGAATTTTTTCAAATTTTCAAAAAAAATTGAATTTTTCGAAAACCCGGTAAAAACGCGAATGGGGCCTGCGGCGTTAATTTTTGTCCTAGGAAATGAACCGAAAAGTCATTTTGTAGGAAATTTTATCTACTTTTTGATTCATTTGATTATTGAACATTATTGAAATAAGCACCTAAAGAATTTGGGAAAGTGCCCACCCTGGCACACCTCTGGCTCCGTCACTGCACCGCATCTGTGCGCTTTACGCTACACTGCTGCTTAGTTAGTTACTAGGTCAACAAATTTCGAGTGCACTGGAGGTCCATGCCCCCCAGACCCCCCGGTTTGAAAATCAAACAGTTTGTGCGTATAATTTTTGATTAATTGCATTAAACAAGGAACTTTTACTCTTTCAGAACCAATTACATTTCTGAGAATCTGAGGGTTTAATTTCATTGAATAAATATATAAACATCTTTCACTCTTTCTAAAGGGTGTTTCATATTCCTTGAACTATTTGGTTCTGAAAGAGTGAGAGTTCTTAATTTAATCAAATTCATAAAAAAATATGGCCATAAACTGTTTGTTACTGAAACCGGGGGGTTTCCCCCAAATTACTAACGTACCCTGAACCCCCAGATTTCAGAAACGGAAAGGTTGCTCACATATTTTTGGATTAATTTTATCAAAAAAAAACTTTTACTTTTTCAGAGCCAAATACATTTACAGCAGAGAGTCTGGCGCAGTAACTTGATTATGGAATACAACTTTACACAATTCATAATGTACTGGAGGGCATTCCATGCCCCCCAGAGCCCCAGTTTGAAAAACAGAAAGTTTCTCAAGCGCTTCTTACAATTAGTGGGATACTGGAAGGTATTTTATAATCCACAGCCCCACTAGTATGTACTGCCGCGACCTGAAAATGTATTTGATTCTGAAAGAGTGAAAGATCTATATTTTTAAAAAGATCCTTTTTGATTTGGTGGGCATTAAATGCTCTCTAGTGTACTCGTAATTTGTTGATTCAGTAATTGATTATGGAATATAACTGAACACAATTAATTCCATGTCCCCAAGTTTTACAAAAACACAAAAATTCTAAATTACTTTATACAATTACAGGAAGTCATCTTATACTTCACAGACCCTCCGGTGGGTCCTGACACGACCTGAAAATGAATTTTGTTTTTAAACCGAAAAATTAAGAAGCGAAAGATCGTTATAGTATATACTCACCAACTTTTTATTTTTCCAACCAGGGGAGGGGATATTTGTATTAAGTTGTATTCCATAATCAAGTTACTGTGGGAGGGTACATTGGAGATGTATCCTCAGATCAGAGCCTATTTTTAACTGAGTTGAGCCCTAGGCTTTAGCAAACTTTCGGGCCTCTTATATTCAAGTGTAACTAATAGCATCGAAGGCCCTATGCACGTGCCTAATGCACCTAATGGTAAAATAGGCCCTGAGTTTAATTTTAAGCAATAAATACTGGTTATGCTACCAAGCCATACAAGTAATATTAATAATTGAGCTTCCACGTAGCTATTGGTAAACCGGAGGGTCCGGGGGGTATGGAATACCCCCCAGTGTACGGTGTATTTGGAAGTCGCAGATTTGAGAAGAAGAGGGAAGGAAGAGGAAAGGAAAAAATTGAGGGGCTGAGAAGATGATGCAGTCTAGTTTGTTGTATTGGGTGTAGAGATTTGGAAATAAAATTAAAGCGTGCACTGGGGGGTATTTCAGACCCCCCGGATTGCCACTAACATTTTGTGTCTAAACCAGTTTTGTAATAGCAGCTAAACTGAAGCTTATCGAATTTTTAAAACAGATTTTAGAAATTTCTATAGTAAACTAGGTAATTATAGAAGTTCAGCGGCTACTATAAAACTGTTTTGTGGCAATCCGGTGGGTCTGGGGGGTATGGAATACCCCCCAGTGCACCTTTAGCTCATCTTTGTTTGCAGTACAAAATCAACGCTGGGGGTATTTTACGATTCCCAGATATCGGAAAAAATTAAAAAGGAACTAGAAACTGACCTATTAGCCTGTTGCCAGCTCTCTGCAAGCTCACAGAAAAATGTATACTATTAAGGTCCGCTTTTGCAATAGTCGGTTAAGTATAACTATGATGAGATATAACTTAAAAGCCTCATAGGGCTTGAAGCGGAGAGTCTTTCAAGTGAGTAAGTCCACGGTAAGTAAGAGTAAGTCCAGACCCCCCTCGGTATACATTGTTTTGTGTTTTTAAAACTTAAGTTTAACTTTAAGCAATAAAAATACTGGTTCATCTGCCAAGCCCACAAGTAATTCTATATTTGCATGTCTTAGAAGTAACTACCTTTCCAAATTAGCTGCACGGGTAGTGATTCAATGCCCACTTTGTACTGAAAAGCTCTAGGCTTATTGTACCCCGTTTTCCATTAAGATGTTAAGGAAAGTTATTAGTATTTCGATCCACAGTTTGATGTTCACCAGAAGGCTGAGCTAAGAAATTCTGCCGAGTCCGGGATTTGAACCCAGAATTTTTGCTCATAACTCAACTAGCGATCACATCAAGCCACCGCTGTGGTCTTAGCTACCTTCAGTACGGTTAGTTTAAGTTTAACTTGTTGTTGAACTTTTGAAGTTAAACAAATTTATTATTATAACTTAAAATATTAATAATCGAGCTTCAATGAAGCTATTGGTAAACCGGGGGGTCTGGGGGGTATGGAATACCCTCCAGTGCACCTTTTGCTCTTTGTTAGCGCAACAAAATTAATGCTAGGGGTATTCTACAATCTCCAGGCCTCAGAAAATTTCAGAAAAAAAAATCTGGCATTTTTGCCAGATTATTTGTATGATTTTATGCTCTCTCTTTTCTGGCCCCTCTGGCCATTGGGCCCTAGGCACGTGCCTAATACGCCTAGTGGTAAAATAGGCTCTGCCTCAGATCCTCCGGTGTAAATGTTCTGAAAGAGTAAAAGTTCCGTGTTTGATAAAACTAATCAAAAACTATGCACACAAATCTTTTTTGCTCAAACCGGGGGGTCTGGGGGGCATGGAATGCCCTCCAGTGCATTTTTTTTTCAAAAATCTTCAAAAATTTATGTGGCCTTTTTATTAGTGAATTCGACGTATTTTAATGCCTGCATATAAAGGAATAGCCCAGGACTGGCAGAAGAGCTCCAACTTCAAATAAAATTCAAATCAAAAATTGGACCTTTAAAGCTGCATGAAACGAAAAATATCATACTTGAGAAAATTCTGACTGTGCCATTCTAACTTTCTCATCAATTTGCATAAGAAAACGCAAAAATTTTAGCTAAATTCAAACTTTCATTTTTTGGGGTCAAAAAGCACCAAAGGGGTTAACCTTTCGTTTTTTTTCAAAAATCTTCAAAAATTTATGTGGCTTTTTTGTTAGTTAATTCGACGTATTTTAATGCCTGCATATAAAAAAAAAGCCCGGGACTGGCGGAAGAGCTCCAACATCAAATAAAATGCAAATCAAAAATTGGAACTTTAAAGCTGCATAAAACGAAAAATATCATACTTGAGAAAAATCTGACTGCGCCGTTCTAATTTTCTCATCAATTTGCATAAGAAAACGCAAAAATTTTAGCTAAATTCAAACTTTCATTTTTTGCGGTCAAAAAGCACCAAAGGAAAAGCACCTTTCGTTTTTTTCAAAAATCATCAAAATTTTATGTGGACTTTTTATTAGTTAATTCGACGTATTTTTATTGCCTGCATATAAAAAAATAGCCCGGGACTGGCGGAAGAGCTCCAACATCAAATAAAACTCAAATCAAAAATTGGAACTTTAAAGCTGCATAAAACGAAAAATATCATACTTGAGAAAATTCTGACTGCGCCATTCTAATTTTCTCATCAATTTGCATAAGAAAATGCAAAAATTTTAGCTAAATTCAAACTTTCATTTTTTGGGGTCAAAAAGCACCAAAGGGGTTAACCTTTTTTGACCTAGTTACTTCATTATGGAATACAACTTAACAGAATTACAGATGTACTGGAGGGTATTTCATGCCCTTTGTCTTACTGTTTTATGTCTTTCAGACCAGTTTCAGATACGGCAGTTATGGTAACAACAGTGAAACGTACATGTTAATCCCAGCGACGGCGGCAGCATTTTTAAATGGATGGGCACAAATTGGGCCCAATATATTTGGGGTGAGCAGGAGCACACAAAATTTATAAATAAATAAGCTCCTTAAAATTTTGGGTGGGCACTTGGTTGGGCAAGTGCCCACCCTGGCCCACCTCTGGCGCCGTCACTGCTACAGTTAGGTATTACCACAGGTTTATAATATTATAATATACTATCGATGGCACTATATTATAATATACCATAGTACCTACTGTATATTATATAAAAAACAAAAGCAAAAAAGTAATACTTCATAATTTACTTTGTTAGCATACCATACAGGATGTTGAAAAAGTCGTAAGTACTTATTTAAGTTGCGTGTAAATATTTGACTTGCAGCCGGTGCATAATCAAGTGCAATTTTGACTACCTATATGAAATTTGAATAGCTTTCATGGACTTTCAAAACTCTTACGTCGATTTAACTGTGTACACAGGTACAGGCAGAATAATAAATATTAATAAAATAGTAATTATAGTTTTAGTTTAGTACTCGCTACATTGTTATTGTGCCTAGCCATTCTCATAATCACTCTGAAACAATGGGCAAGGAGTTTTTATGGTACTTAAATGATATTAACATCTAATACGGTACTTTCTTGCAACTTGGCAATTTTTAATGCTAAATAACAGCTTATTTTAATATTTTATTTTCAATGTATATATTTGTTGTAACAGATTAATAAAAAAACTGTTTAAATTGGCAGCGATTTGGGTATTTCTTAAACAAACCGCATATTTTAATTTAATGGAGCCATAAATTAATTTAAGATGATACGGTTCATGCAGAGACTTAACTACGCCAACGTGTCGAAAAACTCCAATAAAATAAAATTCAAATAAAATCAATTAGTGTTAAATATTTTATTGCCTGTTAAATCGTCCGGTGGTATAAAATTAGCAGTTACACCATTCCAGATCAACTACTTCCATTTTGTCAGTCGCAATTACAAAACTCTTCGATATTTTAAAATTGATTTTCGGCGCGGCGTAGCGTAGCGCTACTCGCTCCAAGCAAGTTGCGTTAAAATTTTAATTATGAATTTATGATTATACATTTATTATCCTGCCGGTATTAAAATTTCTCGAACGTAAATCAATTGTTTGCAACATACAACATCAACAATGGACTAGGTCACAGCAGTACTTCTTGTAAAATGCATGAAATATTCATCAATATTAAAAATGAAATCGCGAAAGCTTTTAATGGACACGGACATGCATTATTTTGTTTTTCAACTCAATTATTTAGAACGCGCTTGTGTTTTGTTTCAATAAAAAATTGTGTGCATTACTGCAATAGGTACTCAATGGCTTTATGATGACACGCCACGGCAATTTTTCCATATTACAAACCTTTAACTCGATAACGGTACACTTAATAAACAATTTAGAAAAATCATATGTACCCATTGGAAGTAGTTACACTGAAAAAAAAAATTAAATTTAACTTTCCGGTTTATTCTTTCTGCAAAAGCATTCATAGATGTTAAATTGAAGGTTTAACCCCTTAATTTTCATAAGAGTAAGTTTTGAAGCAACAAATACGAAATTAATTACAATAATTTTTCGATGCACATTGCCTCGCAACATCGGGATGTCTGAAGAACAATATTCAGCAAAAACGGACATTTAAATGTTAATAATTGTAGAGATAAGTAAATGAAATATAAATAGAGGTTTAATTAAATTTATGATTAGATAAAAATGAAAACAGCAAAATCTAACTCACAATAACATAAATAATGATTTCACTTTTTGTACCAATTGCAAGTTACAATTTCTAATATGATTGAATTGTCTTGATTGGGGCGTTTACCATACCCCCAGACTCCGGTCAGAGATCCCAAGATTTAATATTAGTCTGTATTGAGCACATCAGAAAAAATACACTGAAAGAATCATACCAATGAGAAAATCATAATTTTTAAAAAATTAATAATTATTAAAATAAAAATTAAAAATTAAAAAAATAATACAGTAGAATTCGCTTAATGAGATCACGGATAATGTTATCAGTCGGTTATTGTGATCATTTTTTTTTTGAAACCGGCCACTTTTTCTTTCTTTTTTTCTTCTATTTTGTACTAATTCAAGTCTTCTAAAATTCGCTTTTTTCCAAATTTCGCTAATTATTGTTATCAGTTATCATTTATCAGCTAATATTATTAAAATGACCTTGGCCCAAAGTGATTACATTAAGCGGATTCTACTGCATTTTGATAAATTTATTTGACACTGCTATGGAGTTCTAGTACGAAATTGAACATTACTTAAGTACACTCTGAAAAAGGATTTGTCGTTGCAACAAAATCTTAGTAGCTATAGCCTTAACAGAGTTTTTTTGCTGCTACAACAAATTTTATGTTGTTTGAAATAAAAAGTTTGTTCTGAACACAAAAAAAGATTGTTGTGGCAGCATAAAATTTGTTGTAGCAGCAAAAAACTCTGTTGAGGCTATAGTTACTAAGATTTTGTTGCGACGACAAATCTTTTTTCAGAGTGTATGTATAGTGTATTATACTTGATTCTAGCTCTTTATTGTCTAAAATCAGCTGCTTTTGAGTTATGGAACAAATTAGATAACAAAACACTATTTAGGCTGAGAAATTAAACCAAAGTGAAAATCTCCCTCTGTAAAAGTTATGGCCTACGTGTAATTTCTAGCGTTACTTTTGTATGATATAATATTTTGCACCCACACCAGAGAAGCATGACAGATCGCCAACGCACTTTGGCATCCAAACAAGAAAAAATATCTGTCTCATGAGTTCAATGAAAAATAAAGTTAAGTATGGGATCTTTGACTGGGGAGTTCGGGAGGTATATAATACTCGCCAAGCAATGCGATTTAATAATATTAGAAAATAGAAATATAAAACATAAGCAGCAGTGTGGCGTAAAGCACACAGGTGCAGACTAGGGAGCGTAAAACCGTGGTTCTAGCCCTGGTAGCGCCAAATACACTGCTGTGATCTAGTTGCAAATACTATTTCTAGAGTTTATAGGATATATTATCCTCAACTCTCTTAGTTATTAAATAATAAAATAATAATAAATAAAATAATAATAATATTGAATGAAGAAAATGGTAGCTCTCTGATGGATTCAACGCAAAATAAAGTAAATCATGAGATCTTAAACCGGGGGGGGGGGGGGGTTCAATAATATTAAAATTTGAAAATTGAACAATTTATAAAGTATTTTTCTTCTATTTTTTAGATACCTACAGAACTTACGCCCAGTGCAAAAAATTTTAAATTTTTATTAGTAGGTAAGCGCTGTAGATACGAAAATGTTGAACCAAATTTCAGAATTTGATTTCTGTACCGATTGAAATATAGAAACGATAGTAACATTATTCTTTCCAGTTAACCCTTTTCTGGCACTTGAAATATTTTTAACTACTCCAAATTGAAATTAAATTTAAAGTTCTTAAACATATTAAGGGGGTATTCTAGTCTAGAGGCATGCATTTTTGGGCGGTTTTTGAAGCTCATTTGTTGATTGATATTTTACGTTTACATAAAAAATTAACCGAAAAAAAACTCAAAATTCAGAAAGTTATGAGCTGGCAAAGTGGGAAGTCTAAGAAAACTGGCGTGCACGATATCTCAAGTTCTAATAAACCGATTTATTTGAAATTTGGTGTGAATGTTCTTTATACATTCATCTATCGCATGAACCACGATCATATCGTATCAAAATTTTTAATTTTACTATTTTAAAAATATTCGGAATTGTTAATTAAAGCATGCCAAAACCAAAATTTTTTTCAAACTGCCGCCATTTTGTCAAAGAGTTTTTTTAACTTTTCCAAGGTTCATGCTATAACGGCATCTATAAACAACATTCACACAAAATTTCAAATAAATCGGTTCGTTAGAACTTGAGATATCGTGCACGCCAGGACACCCATTTTTTTTGGATCTCTTTGCCAGCTCATAACTTTGGAATTTTGAGTTTTTTTCATAAACAAATGATAAAATAATGGATAATAAAAATATTTTTTGTTTCGTATGTACAGAGCTTCAAAAACCGCTTGAAATTCATGCATCTAGACTAGAATACCCCCTTAATAGAAAACTTAATTTTACTTCCAATCTTTCGAGGTCCATATCACTTAAGAAGCATTTTATAAAAAAAGTTTTCTCTTAAATAATAATGACAAAACCGACCTTCTTGAACGTTGGCATCTCGAAAATTTTGTGTACACTTGTTTGGAATTCCTTGGAAATCCTTGGTAAACCATGGAATGCCTTGGAAAAACCTGGAAGTCTTTGAAATTTTTTAGATTGGAACTTGTTAGGAAATCATTTGAATTCTTTGGAAAACTCTGAAATTCTTTAAAAAGCTCTGGAATTCTTTGGAAATCCTTGGAATTTGGAAAAATCGTTGGAATTTTAGGAATTCCTGAGAAATCACTGGAATTCTTAGAAATTGTGGAAATTCTTGTCAATTCTTGAAATTCCGATTCTTGTGTACAGAAATTTTACTGGATATTTACCCCTGGGCATCATCATCACTGACACACTCTGTACATAAACTTGATTTTACATGTGATACTTTATCAGCGGAATAATTATTGATATACAATTTTCCTTTTTTTTGTTCAATCAACTTTTGCATAACAAATGTCTGTCTGTTTGTCATTCTTTTATCATTCAATAGTTCATTTTAAGTTACCAACCAAAAGTAGAAATTTAAGGGAGAGTAGCTGGTCAATGCGGCCTTCAGGCCGCATAACTTGAACGATCGAATTTATATAATATATTTTGTTAATTAATTAATGTAGCACAGACGCCGTGGTAGATTAAATAATTACCCTTTTACCATGCACACAGTAGTTTTACAGAGCCTGTTTAGTCTACAGAAGGCGTTTTTGTATATTTTCTCATTCTCAAAAGGACTTTTCACTATTTCAGAAGAAATGCATCTATTGGTTACGGTGGTGCACTCAGAGCGGTATGGAATACTCTCCAGCCCCTCAATAATTTATTTTATGGAAAATATACCATATTTCGCCGTCGGCTGTTTCGCCGCACACTAAAAATTAAATAAATAAATAAATATTTGTTTTAATTTTTAAATTTTAACCTTGAATAAAATACTCTGAATCTTCATTTTGACATTAAAAAATTCAATACTAATTTTCCGACGGCGAAACGGGTATATGGCAATGGCAAAATATGGCAAAGCTTGCCAATTAAACCATTTAATTCCAAATCTAATTATCTTTTCGATCTTCAAATTTACTTATCAATCCAAATAATCACTCTTCAATTAATATCGATCAAAATTTTGTCCAAATCTGAGACAAACTCTAAGAAAAATAATCAAAAATCTTACTCAAAAAATCGAAACGGTTTATTCTGGCCATAATACCAAAACTCAAATTCAATCGCAAAATAATATAAAGTCAACGAAGACAAAATCGGTTTTCGAGCGCAAAAAATAAATGAAAATCAAAGTAAATATGAAAATTACAAAATCTAAATGGGTAATTTTGGAACACAACAGTATATTACTCTGCATGTTAATTTTGGCCCCACCCAGTTTTTTAGCAATAACTCGAAAACGGTGAAAGATATAAAAATTATCCAAGAGATTGAAAATCTTCGCCGTAAAAAGACGAGTTTATTTTGTTATAAAAAGTTTTAGATATATTTCACCGTTTTCGAGTTATTCTATTCTATAAAATAAGTTCAATTTATTCATTGAATAAATTAAACTGATTTTTTTTAAATATAATATATTCACAAAGAGCAGTTTTTGGCTCTATTTTTTTTCCAATTCCAATTTCAATTTGCGTTTCGAATGCAAAAAATGTGGGCGTGTAGCTTTTGTATTGGCGATGCAGTTAATAAAAAATGTGTTACAACATTTAAAAAAATTCTTGTATTGATGAACTCATAGTCTTCATTTGTATGAATTTCGATTAGCGGTTTAAGCCGCCCGAGGGTATCCAACAGCACTTTACTAGTCGCCTCTTATGTAATACATTGCAACATTTACTACACTCAAAAATAATCTGCTTTTTGTAAAAAATTGCAATTAATTTTTTACATTATTGAATATTATAAGTTGAACTTTCTAAACGCAATGAATATATTCCCATGCTTTCCAATTTATTTATGAAATGATAATTTTTGCTTAAAAAAATATATAATATGAATAAAATAATGGAATTAACAGCAATTTGCATTGAATTTGTTCCGAAATCGTGCAAAGGCTCGGAAAAGTCCAAATACCGTTGCACGGTGAGATGCAACAATTAAAAAATTTGGAATATTTCTGGACCAACCGGAAAGCCCAATTAAAGATATTAACATAAAATTTCTGAACCGTTTATATTGCGACAAGCAATAATTAATTTGATTGCCCATATAAAACCCAAAAAACTTCTAGATATCATTAAATTTTTTTAATAATTACGCGTCACACTTATTCCTTAATGGATTTGGACATTTTCGTATCTTCGGGTGACGTTTTCCCAAAACCCACGGGAAAAAGAGATCAAAACCTAAAATGTTTTGAGACTTGACATGATGGAAGCCAATTTAACACTTTTTTATGCAAAACATACGTGTAAGAGCATATATTATCTAATTGTATGTTGTTACCTCCGATGCGTGATGTGTCAAGGATTTCAAAATAATGAATAGTATGCGAAGACTCCTCCTTGACTTATAAAAATAATTTTTATGTAAGTGGATAATTTGATTTGATTTGAACCGTTATGCAATAATTAATTGCTTGGTTAGCATTTTTTGCATCGATCAGTCGAGTCGCTCCCGAAAAGGTGCCACCTTTTCTACCACTGCGCCCAAAAGGTCCTCAACTGAGTTTTTGCGAAACGTCGAGCGATTGCGACGAGTATTATGGGTGAGTTCCTCAAGGTTATAACTGAACAACAACTAGAGCATCGATTCTTTTCAGCATCAAAACTTTCATAGTCGTTTTCGAGTCCATCATTATTCATTTCTGCAATAACATGTTGATTGATTACAACATTCCAATTTTACAGTTTCAACTCTTAAATCCCACACATCAAGATGACCCAGTTTTGCCAACAAGAAGAAGTTGAATTGTTATTCCACGAGGGTTGTTTGTTTACATTTCACGCAACATAAAGAAGTTTCGTCCAATCATCGAATGTAATCAACTAAAAATTCTTCTTGAGAACCATTGTCAATTACGTTGAGACCTTCCTACAGAAGAAAAATCCCGTTTCATGTTTATCGATACTTAGATCAATTCTGGTCAAACCAGTTCACGTCCTTCCGTATTAATCGCCCTAACAAAAACTCGTCGTCTTAAATTACTGTTCATCATCAAATTATGTTTGGCACATTTTGCAGTTCTCTGCAATCTCATGTCGAAGAAATGGATCAAGTATCATAGTACTCATTTTTTTGGCATATCACGACGAAGATGGTTATCTCCAAGATGCGTGAATAACCTCGACACATTTTCATCTGCAGAAGTGATTTCTTCAAAAGAACCCGAGATCCAATTACTTGCCTAACTAGCGGAACGCTTTCATTGATTGGACGAAAGTGTGTGTGAATTTATCGATTATTTACTGTTATCTAATATTTCTTCCAACAAAACAGTTACCAAATAAAAAATATTAATAATAAAACTTTAAACAGCTGTAGCAAAATATTTAATGATCGTAAATTTTAAGAGGAGCCGATAGAAAGCCGGCTGTCGGATGAGGAGGTCATATTGGAAGAAATTGTAGTTTGGACGGGACAGTCACCGTTACAAAGGCAATGGTCAAGATATTTCGATTACAAATATTTGGTGAAAATAGATCGAACAAGGCAGATTGCGAAAAGGGCAAAAATAAAAGTTCTTCCATATTTGGCAGTTCCCTTATTGCAATGCAAATGATAACCGTAACTCGAATAGGTACAAAAACATGAAGCCATGTTGATGGCATTCTAAAAGTGGGTTTGTTAAATTCCTTGACATTTAACGTCTTACCAAATGCATTATTTGATTTAATTACTTATACTACCGCTTTATCATTACAATTCGCTTCTCATCGTGGTGCTCATGCAAAACTTTTTTAATTCGATTAATCTTGACCACACCTAATCGAATGATTTCTCCACTATTACGAAAATTTACTACATCAACGTAGCTTCACATTTCAACCAGTATGCAGTTGTCACACCTACCACACATGAAAGCCACCACTTACTAGGGACAATCATTTTATTGGGGACGGGGGCTTCCTCTTTACCTTTCCATAGTCCCTAGATGATTTTGGACTTTAGATCGTAACAGTGCATGCGATTTAATAACATTTCGGCCTTGATTCGTCATCGAAATTTAAGAATGTCCACTATTCGGTTCTTTTAGTTAATTTCGAAGTTTTCAAAATTCGAAAGAGTATTTACTGATATAATAATTTTTAAAGTAAATAATTTGTTAAGTAATAATAATTTCATCTTACTGGATTGTAATAACAGGTAATAATTAAATAATTAATTAAGCATTAATTCAATGCAAATTCATATCAGGTTTAGTTCTAAGCCATAAATTCCACCTACTTATTAAAAAAACAATAATTAGCTAGTTTTAATATGCAATTTGAGAAATTGCACGATATACACAGATATTCAAACAATGCAAGTGTTTTTATTGCAAATATTTTACGAGAAAAATTAGTAGATAATTGGAAAATTTCGGATTTGATTCCTAAATCCGTCAATTCATTAGGTGGATTTTTTTACAAACATTAAAGTCACCAGATCTTTGGATTTCGAAAAACACCCGGAAGGGGAAATAATAGAACATAAGGTGGAAGCCCCCCTTACGTTACGTCACGGTTAAACAATAATTTTATATTATAAAATAATTTATTAATTTTATTAAATAAAAATAAACATTTCGCTCTTTCAGAATGAAAATTTTAAATTCTTCCTAGGAAATCCGGGGCAATCTAGGGTAATCCAAAGAAACCTCATTAAAGGAAATCTGGTGTACATAAACTTAGTTTCTGGTTTCTCCCTTGATGGCAAAATTAGTCTCTTCCCGGATAAAAATCGATGTTTTGCCAATTCTGATGACGGTACGTACGTTTGACGTAAATTAGTGCAGCAACGTGTTATAGTGGTCTAAGTCGGTCGCAGTTGTCTGCTGCATATTATTATGAATTTATTTTAAACTGGATTACGATAATTATAGTCGATTTTTACTTAAAAACAGATGCTTGCTATTCTGGATTTTGGATTACATGTGAAAAAAACACCAATAATATGCAGGTTAACCCGGGACAGCTGCAGGCTGCTGGATTTTGCATTTCATCCAACGAAATTCGCCCATCTATCCGCATGCAACCTGCCAGCTTATCAGCCCTCTCGTTGCCCTCATTACCTTTGCAGCTCTGCATTTTATCCCGGAATTCTTTTACCCATGAGTTCCGTTTGGAAATCTACCTAGCGTGAAACTTATATCCAGCTGTAGTTCAGAGAAAAATACCTCAGCACCTGAGCTAGTATTGCTTTTGGAACCATCAATTTCTGTTGCATTCGGCAGGATGTCAAACAAAAACTTTTTAGGAAAAAATCCTGTCAGCTTGATACCTTTTGCAGCTACAATTCAGAAAAGATCAACTGATATTCAGAAAACGTCAATTGTAATTTAGATTTGTCAACTGATATTCAGAAATCGTCAATTGTAATTAAAATTTGTTAAATGATATTCAGAAACCGTCTAATGAAAATCAGAAAACGTCAAATGTAATTCATAAAGCATCGATTCTGTGGCTTATGTTTCATATATCGTAAGCCCTTCATAAGAGATATAATAATATTTATGCTGTATTTCTTATTTTTTCTATCATATAAATAAATAATTTAAAAAAAATTTCATTATAAAGAATCACATTTACTATTAAAATTCAGATTTCGACTTTCAATTTAAAAACAAAACCAGAACCTCACTTGAGAGAAGAGGATTTCTCAATAATAACAATAAAGTTTTATATTCCTACAAATAGAATAATAATAATAAAAAAATAAACTTTTATAATATTATACCAATAAAATTTGTTAATGTTCTTTCCTTGAATGTTAGAATAAGTTTATAAATAATGCAGTTGCTGCATTTTAGATTTAAATTAAATTTTATTTACATATTTTGTTATTTAATTGCACTTTACAAATTATGCAATCTTGAATAATTAGTCACAAATTGCATAATACGTAATTTCTTGTACCTAGGTTCCGAAATAAATATTTTTTCAACCAATGAACAAAATTCATGAATATAATGCATTTTTTCATTAATACTATGAAGTTTTCATTGAATTTTTGTTTATTGGAAAAATTAAGAAATATAAGTACAAAATATAAAAACTGCTATGTCCAATACTGGATATGGTCTTTTATGTGAGATTTGCACCAACCACCACAAATTTAATATTAAATAGTTTTTACAGGATACGGGGTTTCCCCGATATGAGTATTTAAATGTTTTTTCAAACGGTACCTCGTTGAAAACTTTAAATCACAAACTTCACAGTCAAAGAGTTTTTCCCCGGTATGAGCTGCATGGTGCAGTTTTAAACAGTATTTTGTTGAAAATTTACAATCGCAAATTTCACAGGCGAATGGCTTTTCCTTGGTATGAATCATTGAATGTTGTTTCAAACGGTGTTTTGTTGGACACGTAAGACTACACTGTTTACACGCAAAGGGTTTTTGACCGGTATGGATCATGAGATGATGCTTCAAGTTTTGTTTCGTCGTACAGTTATAATTACAAATTTCACAGGCAAAGGGTTTTTCTTTGCTGTGAATCACCGAATGCTGTTTCAAACGGTGTTTTGTCGGACACTTGAAGTTACAAAGTTTGCAGCCAAATGGTTTTTCCCCGGTATGAGCCATAATATGATGTTTAAAATTTTGCTTTGTTGAGAATTTCAAGCAACAAATTTCACAAAAAAACGGTTTTTCACCGGTGTGAACCATTAAATGAGTTTTCAAATGTTGATTTGTCGAACATTTATAGTTACATATTTTACAGGAGAAGGGTTTTTCCCCGGTATGAACCATTACATGCGTTTTTAAATGTTGTTTTGTTGAACATTTGTAGTCACAAACTGAGCAGCCAAAGGGTTTTTCTCCGGTATGACTCATAAAATGATGTTTAAGATTTTGTTTTGTCGAACAATTAAAGGAACATATTTTACAGGAGAACGGTTTTTCCCCGGTATGAATCATTAAATGTCTTCTCAAATGTTGTTTTGTTGAACCTTTATAATCACATATTTGACAGGCAAAATTTTTCTCTCCGGTATGGATCTTCAGATGTACTTTAATATTTTGATTTTTCGAACATTTAATATCGCAAACTCTACATTGAAATAATTTTGGACCTCTATGAGTTTTGGCATGCTTTTTGAGTTGAGATTTATTAACGAACTTCAAGTTACATATATCGCATTCAAATTTTTGGCATGATGGACTTTTATATTCTTCATCCACTTCAGTCTCAAAAATTGTAATTTCATCTTTAATATCGATTGAATGATGCAGATCTTCGATGCCTTCTTCCACTTTTTCGGTTTTAATTTCAATTCCACCTTTTGGCTTTTGGAAAACATCTAAAGTGTTTTCAAAATTTTGGAATTTGTCCATTTCTACCACAAATAAAATTCTTTACTAAATTCAACTTTTTCCCGGTTACCCAAAAATAAATGACGAGCGACAACTCGTAACTAATTAATTAACACTAAATTTTCAAAAGCTTATATATTATGAGAAAACTAAAATTATTGCTTAATTATTGCACTGATGACGTTGCTAATATCTCAAGTAGTTGTTTTTAAACGCATTTATGTTACATTACATAATTATAAATATTAATTTGTATTTTTAAGAGAATTTAATTATTTTCTTATTTTCAAAAACCTTCAAACAACTACATGAAACTTATTCAGACCTGACTTAATCTTTTATTAATTTTATTTATTATTATAATTTTTACAACAAATATAAGTAAGCAGATGGCTGCCTTCCCCATTTAACAAATTTATTTTCTATATTAAATTCTAATAATTTAAGATTGGTTTCATACCTCCCGTAATAATCAAAATATCACGACATTATCCCCCTTGAACATCCTGAAATCGGTTCCTGTAAAACTTAAAAATTAAAAAAAAAATTTTATATTCAACAATTGATTTCTCAGCTACCTCTGTAGAGACTCTCGACCCTTAGAGTAAGTTTTTTTTTTAATCCAATGGTTGGGTATCCAACGAGGAAATTCTGCTTTGGTGCTAGAGGTCGATGCCTATAAAAAAAATTTCCGTCTTACTTGTCAGTATGAAAATTATTTAATTTCTTTAATTTCAGATGCATTTTCGGCTGTGTATATTCGTACTTTTTAATGTGATATGGTCAACGTATTCTCAACAAAATTTCGTGCCATGTATCGAATTATCGAGAGACTTAAGATTTCCGTGCAGATGTTCGTTAGGACCAACAGAAAAAGTATTGGATGGAGATCCTGCCGTTAGTGTAAATTGCGACAGGGTAGTTTTTTCTGGAGATTTCCCAGCCATTCCTTACGGAGCTCCGATAGTTTCCTTCAGACAACGATGGGCTGGACATCAAGCTTTACCACCACAAGTAAGTTTTCCGTTCAATTTTTTCCTCTTTAACCGTCTGATTTTGGACAGCTGTTTGGAACGTTGGGTTTGCCATTACGTAGCGTAGATTTATCGGGAAACTCTTTAAGAAGACTGACGGAAAGATTCCTTCATGGACTCCAAGCAAGTCTCATTGAACTGCGTTTAGCCGACAACTTACTAGGTGATAATCTTAATCCAATATTTTCGAGCAACGAATTCCATGGACTTCGAAATCTTCAGTTACTCGATCTCAGTGGCAACAAAATTAGAGCCATAGAAGAAGGAATTTTTGAAGGATGCGAAAATTTGATGGTAAAAATATAGTTTAACAAATTTTAGACATCCAATATAACGATTTTCTCTAGGAACTGTACCTGAACGGCAACAACTTCGACGTGGTACCGAGCACTTCTCTAAACGGTCCCAAGTCGTTGAAGGTGTTGGCCATGAGAAATAACAAAATAGGTAAGAAAAATAAAGTTTTTCCAAACCATAGCTAACGGAAATTTGCAGAAACTCTAAAACAAGGGGCTTTTCTCAGTCAGAGAACTTTGCAACACATTGACTTCAGTAACAATTTCGTATCCAACATTGAGGCTGGTGCATTTGATAGTCTACAACAACTGAGGTCTTTAAGGATCTCGCACAACAAGCTGACAAAATTCAACAGCGACGTCTTTCAAGGCGCCATCAATCTGCAGTTGTTGGATTTATCGGAAAATTTTATCACCGAATTTCCTGCTGTAGCTCTGAAAAGCTTTGCCGAACTGAAATATCTCAACTTGTCTTCAAATTTGATCCAGGTGAGTTTAATAAAACTGCCCAGACAGATAATTTTTAATAATCTTCTGTTTGCAGAATCTGGACAATAACAATTTGTTATCTTTTTCCAACCTCCACGAATTGGATTTGAGTCGCAATAGCATAGCAAATATTGCGCCTGGTACATTTTTGGGCTTGAAGCAGCTAAGAAAATTGGATATCAGTGTGAATTCGTTGAGAACTGTAAGTAGGCAAACTTGATCATTAATTTTTCCTAATTTCTTTATTGTACCAAGGTCGAAGACGACGCGTTTGAAGGGTTGGACAGTTTGGAAGAATTGATATTGAAGGATAACAACATTCTTCTGATACCAGCTTCTGCAATTGGACGACTACCACGTCTTATGACACTGCAATTGGACTACAATCGGGTGGCTGCCTTATCCAGCGATATTTTACGATCGATAGCCGACCAAGTAACCAAACTGGTAATATCCAAAAATGTTGTACGAGAACTACCACCAGCGACGTTCCAAAATTTTGCCAAACTGGAAGAATTGGATCTAACGCGTAACTTGTTGACGATTCTCAATTCGGATGCTTTTATTGGTTTGGAAAACAACTTGAAATATTTGTATTTGGGGCAAAATAAAATCAGCAATTTGGCCGGTTCACCTCTTCAGTTAACGAAATTGGAACTTCTTGATTTAAGCGACAATCAGCTAACCGAAATCTCCAGAAACGCGTTTACGTTGGTTCCAAATTTAAAACACTTAAATTTGAGCAGGAACCCTCACATTTCCACTCCTCCACTTACGTTGCTCTACAAATGTATGGAACTCTCGACAATCGACTTAAGTCACACCAACCTTCGCGTGCTCTCCAGTAACTTTTTCATTAAATCGTCCAACCTGAAACATATTTACTTGCACAACAACGACTTATCGGAAATTTCCGATAGCGTTTTTGCAAATATGTTAAACTTAACTGTTGTAGATCTGTCTTACAACAAAATCAACAACATAAAACAAAGCGCTTTCGTCAACGTGATGAATTTACAAAAACTTTCCTTGAAAGGAAACCAGCTCAACTCCTTCAAAGGAGAATTCTTCAACACCGGAACAAGTTTGGAAATATTGGATATTTCCGAAAACCAACTCAGTTATTTGTTTCCGTCCTCTTTTAGAATTCATCCCCGCTTACGGGAAATTCACGCATCAAAAAATAAATTTAATTTCTTCCCAGCAGAGCTCATAGCAACACTCCAATTCTTGGAGTTTGTCGATCTATCTAACAACGATCTCAAAACAGTCGACGAACTAGATTTTGCCCGATTACCCAGACTAAGAACATTACTTTTGGCCAACAACAGTTTAGATTCCATCAGCGAAATGTCCTTCCACAATTCAACCCAACTGCAAATTTTGGATTTAAGTAGAAACAAATTGGAAAGACTTGGCGAAAGAACCTTCGAAGGTTTAATAAGGCTGGAGAACTTAAATATGGAAGGAAATCTGCTGGTCGATCTTCCCGAAACCATTTTTGATCGATCCCGACTCCAAATGCTAGAAAACATTAATTTAGCCAACAATTTATTCGAAACCGCACCTCTCAATGCCTTACAGCGGCAGTACTTCTTTGTTTCTTCCGTCGATTTATCACACAATCGTTTGAAGGAAATACCTGCCGACGATAACACCATGGTTAACATTAAAAAACTGGATTTGTCTTACAATCCCCTCTCCGAGCAAGCAATTACAAATATTTTAAGCGAACCCAAAACCGTCCGGGAGTTAAATTTGGCCGGAACAGGAATCAATGAAATTACCCGACTGGAAACTCCATTTTTACATCATCTCAATTTGTCCAATAATAATATAAGCAGTATTACGGATAAAATATTCGAAAGAACCACGTTGCTGGAGTCTTTAGACTTATCCCACAATAACCTTTCGGATTTAACCACATATTTTCCGAAACTATGGTTAGTTTTGAAAAACATCCAGGACTTAGATATAAGCGCCAATCCAATAACGTCCATTTCCAGAGACGACTTTGAAGGATTAGATTCTTTAACATCTTTAAATATTCACGATTTGAACGAATGCACCCGAATCGAAAAGCACTCTTTCAAATCCATCCCAAACTTATCTATTCTCAATGCATTTAATTTTCCTAAACTGGGTTATCTGGACATCCAAGGCATCATACAAAGTTTGCCTTCTTTGGAAAAAGTTAATATCGAAGCCAAAGACCCTGCAGTTGGTCAAGATCAATTGAA
Organism: Cantharis nigra; assembly: GCA_958510845.1. NCBI lineage: Eukaryota > Metazoa > Arthropoda > Insecta > Coleoptera > Cantharidae > Cantharis > Cantharis nigra. Next base: position 40,525,862 of record OY294030.1, on the reverse strand, counting down.
AACCGTTTTGCATCCACGATTACTCGAACTCGGTATTCGAGGATCTCGACTTCACAGCATATCATCCGGATTTTTATCGGGAGTTAAAGGCGCCAACGTTCTTATAAGTTTACGAAACACTTCGTTATCGTCTCTTCCGCCGACATTATTTTTCCCAGCACCACGATCCTCCCACATCACGCTTGACGTAACCGGAAGTAAACTAACGACAATTAGTCCCCAAATGCTTACAGCTCTGGACGATCGAAGAGGAGATTTAAAAATTGTAGGATTGGAGACTAATCCAATTATTTGTGATTGTAATGCTAGAGCACTAAGAAGGTGGTTACCGTCGCACATGACTTCTATTAAGTGTTCAGGGCCGGAACTTCTTCATGGTCAATTATTGGTAGAAATTGGAGATGATGAGTTAACCTGTGATCCGAGAAAGCAGACCACGGTATCTTCGACGACTCCTCAGCAATCGAGAAGCACTCGCTTGATACCAAGAATAACAGAACCTGAAATTATTTGGTCAGTCGCCTCCACTGAAAAGGCAAAACCTAAAATGCCTTCCAAGGTTCCTAATGTTGGACAGTCCACGATAGCAAACGACGATACTTTAATTATTGGAATTGTGGGAGGCGTGGTTGCTTTCATAGTGATTCTGATCATAATAATTTGTATCATACGGTTGCGTATGACTCAAAATCAATATCGTGGTGGACCCATGGCTCCTGGAGCCTCCGTCATGGGACCCGCCGGAATGATCGCAAACAGTAATTGTAATTGTAGCGTCAAGGGTGGAACACAGATGTATGCGGTACCACCCTACGTACCTGGTTATGCGTCTACGTTACCACATAAGATGAGCATGTCTGGGCAGAATCCAAATCGAGCGTCGTATTCCACAATGGGAAGAACTCCATATTATCAAAATAACGGACAGCCATATTACGTTGCGTATCCACCCGATGAAAAGATATCCTACCGGTAGCCATATTGAAACAAAAGTTAAGGTCTATTTTTAATTTTAGTTTTATGTCAAACCTAGATTGTACAATTATATTTATTTTGTAATAAAATTTAAGAAAACAGTTTTTTTCTCCCAACTAAACCAAAGTGTAGACAACTATTTTATTAACAGGCAAATTGAGTGGTCTCTGTAAAATATTTTATTAAAACTACCATAAGAGCAATGTTAAATTTTCTGAAATTTTTACCGAGTTTGGGGCCGAGGGAGCCCATGGATCGCGGGGAGAGTGCTCAATGGAGAAGACGGCCCTCTCATACAAGTGAAAACTTCCTACTACTTAATAACGTTGATCACATATCATGATCAAAAAAGCTAGTTTCTGAAACCGGGGGGGTCGGGGGGTTTCTGAGTAACAGCGACTTTAAAAACATTCTGTAAAAAATTTAATGGAACTCTCATAAGAGCAATGTTAATTTTATTAAATTTCTTACCGAGTGTTTTTAAAGTCGCCGTTACTCAGAAACGGTGCGACAAAATAGAAAATGTATAAAAACAAAAATAAAGAAAATGAAATTTCCAACAGAAACATTTTGCTATAAAATCAATTTTTATATGACAAAAAATAACTTCAAAATTAACTATTTACATTGCTAACATAAGAGTGTACGAATAAAGTAATTCCTGGAGCAACTGTTGCCGAGTTATCCTGGTGCTGAGTTGTCACGTACCGCATTTTTAAAATGGATTATTTCATAACAAGAAAAAGTACTTCAGTCATATTAAAATTCATTGCCACTTATGTTTCCGAAAAGTTTCCTATTGCTCTATGTCAACGTTAATTAGATGTGACATTTTTTCAATATTAATTAGCTGCAAACATCTAAACCCGAAGAAAATTCAACATAACCTGAACTGGTTTGAGAAATAAAACCGGTGATATCCCAATTTTTCTAATATTATTAATTATTATTATAATCATATTATTGATAATCATATTTAATTGAATTTTTCTAATAGTTCACTATGATCGTTACCCATCATGAACGTTATAATTGCTGAAGTAACGTTCATGCCGTAAGGTAACGATCATGATGGAATAATGAATATACGGTGCCCTAATAAGTGATTTTTTCAAATGCCAATGACAAATGCAAAAAAACAAAAATAATTCCGAAAAAGACTAAAGACGGTCGCAGAAACAAATGTGGGCATTCTTTGAATAATCTAAGGTAAGAGCAGATATTTCAAAAGTTTTACTCTTGTACTAACTAAGAATGTAACGTTCATGACATTAATGTAATGAAAATGTCGATTTCTATGCCTTAAATCAACGCAAGAAGAACAGTTATCTGAAGGAAGACCTAAAATCTTGTGGTTCAAGTTTCTGAATATATTAATATAAGTAATAATAATAAGTAAAATTTGAAACATTTTTGTACAGTAACGTTCATGATTTTTTTCCGCAATTAATTCTAAAAAATGTCCGCTAAAATGCACATTAAATTTAATTAAGACAAATCATTTTGAGAATACAAAGCCAGAATACCATTCACTCGAAGAAAAGGTTCGAAACTGGCACTCAAAACCTGAAACATATTTTATCTGAAAAAGGCAATGTATTTCAATATGACCATTTTTATTAAAACAGTCTTGCACCGAATTGGCCGTGCTCCCTCCGAATAAGGTTCGCGCCAAACTCGTAATTTAAAAATTAATAGATGTCAACATTGACTTTGGCATTAAATAACCTGTAAACTCCTTAAATATCACATATCACCAACTTAAAATTTTGTTAGAAATTAAAATTTGAAATTAATGTTTGAGTTTCTGACTGTTGCGAGAAAAAATGTCCTCGCATTTTTTAGGCCCCCCAGACCATAGATCTTCAAGTTTGAAATAAGCAGATGTCTACAGTAAACTATTACCAGCTATTAAGTACGCCACTGCTCCTGCCCTTAATAGGGTGGTTTCTCGTTGCCATCTCCAAAATATATTTTCCATATTATCTGATTTTACCATCTCATTGGACTCTGGCCTAGACAAAATAATGTTCATAAAATGTTTGCATTTACAATTGCGAGAACTCCCTAAACAGCAAATAATATAAAGAAACAGCAGTAATATATAATAAGATTTATTGAATATTGCCACAAGGCTTACTTAGAAGTAAATATAATAATATGTAAACAAGTTTGTATCTGATCAACCGATTATTGATTCAAATTGAAAATTGATCTAAAAATTTTTGTGCAACGCTCGGTAACCAAAGGTAGGTGAATATTTTTAAAAAATGCGCGTCTAATATTATTTAATTGTTATTATTAATTTACAGTCCACCTAACGCAGATTTTTTAAAAATAGCCACTCGGGAAAAAATAGTAACAAAAAATAACCATGTGATCAGGAAAATACAAACCTTACACATCCGACAATTAATTTTCGGCGCTTTAATAATCATACGGAATTGAGAAAAGCGCTGGATAGAAAATTGTCAAAATACAAAGACGAACATCTGAATTCTTCAATGGTTAAGTAAAATAATAAAACAAACAAATCGTTAACAAAATCATTGCATTCGAAAGCCCGCCTTTATTCATATTATATTGCATTTCATTTCATTTCAACTAACAACACTCGGTTATAAATTTAATAACAATATTGTAATAACATTCTCAATTGGCACAGCAAACAACTAACTAGTGTACAAATGTTAAAACAAAATAACATGACGAATTCAGATTACCGTCTCGCACACTATCAGGTGGTCTACAGAACATTTACAAGCAATCCGTGGCATTAAATTGTTATATTTTTTAACAATAAAACTAAAGTCGTTAATAGAAAGTGGGAAAAGTGGTTCGTTGATTAATATTAATTTAATGTTTGATCCGACTGTTGTAAACGTTCTGCATAAAGTTGAATAGAGCATACATACAAACGTACGGACAGAAAAGCAATCTCAAATTCTAGATACATTGATAAGCCTTAGAATAACTCGATACATGTGATAAAAACAAATCTGTGTTGTTTTGCTGCTGTTGTTGTTTAGATGGTCAGTTTTCAATAATCAATCAGAGTTTTGCGTCGTCAAAAAAGCAAACGAAACAATTAACAACTAAAATTACACTAAAAATAGTACCGTTTGCGTTACGTAACTTCGACGATTTGTTCGAATTTAGACCCCCACTACTAAACTATCGATACGAATATGAACACTCCCAAACGCTATTTAACCCAACAATATATTTTTATCCGAGACACTAAGTAATTCAGTAGTGTTCTGCACTCGTAGATTAGGCAACATTTAAAACAAAAACATCAATTATTCACTTCAACCAAGTTCCTCCTTTTTAATATATCACTAAATTTGCACTCTAAATTAAGATGCGAAACCAAACAAAAAAAGTACATTGTTCTAAAAGGTGATTTTTAAAATAAAAGTACATAAATTAACTTTTGTTAAAAACAACTTTTTTATACTAAGGCTACATGTACCCAAAGCATTTTTTAAACGTAGAAATGAAATCTTCATTCGTGGGCTAACTCAACGCGCTTCTTTTGATAAACAAATCAACTTGGTAACGGGAACACAAAAATGAAAAGATTTCATTTCAACTGTACGTGGTAAGTAACTGCTTAGCAAAATAATGAAATTTGATCAAAAATACATAAGCAAGAGTCAAATATTACACACACGGTATATAAGTATTATATACAATGCGCAAAAAAAGAGAGGATTAATAGTATATATACCTAAAAATTTAATATTTTAAACTAAATTACAGAAAATTTGAGTGGCAATTATTTATTTAAAGTACTGTGTAGCTATCACTGTTTACGAGGCGATAACTAGGGAACAATTGTTTTTATTTTTACACTAAACCCTTAGGCAGCGTCCGTGTCCACTGCACAAAATTATCATGGCACCTCCGTTCATGTGGTTCATATTTTTTTTATTTTTTCGCCTACCACTACGGGATTATTTCGTCGAATTTCTTGCGCTCCCATTTCCCGATAATCAAAGGTGCAATTGTGCTTATCACTGTACCGATGGACACCACAGAAAAGGCCGCCGCAACGACACTCGAATCCTATAAACAAAAAGAACAACGTTAGTACAACATCAAATTAATATTAAACAAATAAAATTTATTTTAATCGCCACCGTCCTCTTGGTAGGCGGAAATAAGCATTTGCAGAAACATACAGGGTAATTTACTACTACCCTAAATATTTTAGGGTTTAAAATTCTACATCTGAATGTAGAACGCTATTGTTAAAAAGTGGAGTGAAAAGTACAAGGTGCAAGATTTTTAATCGCGACGCAGTGAAAATTAGAAAACGGAAATAAACAAAAAATTTAAATTTTTAATGAAAAACAATTACAAATCATTTTTGGTAATTTCAATTGAATAAAAAAACAATAGTAGGTTGCTTAATATGGATTTACAATAATCAAAACCAGAGCAATTGTGTGTAAAAGAGCGTTCCCATGTACAAAAGCGTAAATATGTAGAAAAAATACCACTCGAACAATAATAAACATTCAAAAATATAAAACCAATAAAATATAAAGGTTTTCATGTCAATTATGAAAAAATTACGATCACTATCAGAGAGATAATTTACCAAAAAAAAAGCTTTTCGAAAGCCATGATGCTTCTGTCAGTAAGCACATGAAGAATAATAAGTTTACTAAGAGAGTCTCGTTAATCCAGCCCCTAGTGGAACTAATGAGAGTGAATTCTTTCCCCTTCGGATAATTAAGAATTTCCAAATACCTATATTACCAATATAAATAAAATAAATTACTATTATCTAGGGACGTCCGCAAACCCCCCGAGTTTGCAAATCATTCACAAGTCACAACCAGTAGGTCAACAGTTAAACTCCGTCGCCCCTAGCATAGTTAGAGGCGAGGGAAGAGCCACAAGGCAAAGTGTGGTACACGAATGTAAAGATCCCGTATTTTTCGAGTTGAAGCGGTTTCAGGGATGATTTTCGTATTCACAAAAAATTATAATGCAAGTTTCTTTTTCAGAAATTATTATTAAACCTAGCCTCTCTCTCGGTCTAACACTTCTGACGTTTTTATCCCAATGGGGATTACCAAGACAAAAGTAATTTTTTGTAAAATTTGTATACTTCGCTAGTTCTTAATAGAAAAAGTTATACCGTGTAATCAAAGTTAATTAGTCAAATTAATTACGATTAATAAAATATTTTTATAGCATATTTCCTAATTTCATTATTAATGTCGCTACTATGAAAGACTCGACAATAAGTGGGTTACCCTGTAATAAATACTAATTTAAGTCATTTATCACAATCTATAAAATTTCTGAAGTGATATAGCATTTTGTGGATTTTTAATTTGATTTTTAATGTTTTTGAAAATGATCCAGCCTCTGTATCAAACTGAATGTATTTCAGAATAATAGGAGAAAATAAAGCCTGAATGATCATGTTTCGCTCGTTATAAAAACGTCGAGAAAATAAGAGAGCGTCAAATGTTTAATGATCACTTCAAGTCTCAAAGAGTTCACCATAAACGCCACTTTCATGCCTATAAGGGTTCATAAATTCTTAACTCGAATAAATAAAAATTTAAATACTTCGTGAATTGCTGACGAAGTAATGTCCTAAAAATTCAAATATACCGGAGTTCGTCATGAAGAAAATTTCAAAACTACTACTCCTCATCGAGAAAACTATTGCTATGTAGTCGGGCATTATTACGGCCAAGTACTTTAGATTCCAACTGAATGAGAAGTCCCCCCATCGAAGAGCAAATCAAGACTTGTAATTTAATTCAATTTACAAAAACGATTAAATTAGCAAAGTAGTAGCATTGTTCAGGCCGACTACTACGTCCTATCAAAATTGAGAAACTCCCAAGTGCTATAATAATAATTACAATAAATGTACATTCATGACTTTGTTAACTTTGTTTATATTACAGCCAAGTTTCGGTTTAAAATTTTAATATTATAAGTAAATTAATTAAGGAGTCTGTAGGGACCTCAACAAACATATCAGCACCATTAATCTCATGACTAGACCTATTTCTCATCGAAAAACAAAAACTAGTTTACAGCGCCACCTGCATTGGTGTAGGCAGATTTTGTTTTGAGGAGGAAGAGGAACTGATTGAGAAACACTGCTCTAGAAGTTATCTAGAAAACCATATTGAATTTAAATTATCAAAATCTTAATATTAATTGCTGCATTGTGATCTTGCCAATATAAAAGAATTACCGTTTTGATTAACATAATGGCAATTTTTTATAAATAAATTGGTATTACCTCATTCTTGATTAGCACCATCATAATATACGTCATAATGTACATTCGTGGTAATCAAAAGCGTAAGCATGCTTACATCATACTCGATAATCATTTTTGCTAATTTGGAACGTCCGTCAATTCGTTAGACAAAAATCTGAGACGTCGAAGTATTGATAAATTTAATTATTATCGCAAATTTAAAAATATTTGAAAGCCAACAACATTTTTTTATTGTTAGTTAGCAGACATAACATTTGAACTCATTTGATTACAAATGGCTGCATTCTTGGGCTTACAACAATAATTTTTCTACAGGGTGTCCAATAAATGTTTGCCACTATTTCAACTTTTCGCACGGATAATAACAGTAAGCGTGGACATTAAAAGTAACAACATAGTAAAAATTATGTATTCCACTTAATGGAACGGCAATAAAATCCACACCCACAAAACCATGAATTCCTCCATATCTAAACACACCACAACACGACCACGCCAAACCTAGTATGCAATTCATACTATGTAAAAGAAAATTGTACAAACCTGTTAGTCCAACCTTCTTGCGGCAAACGGCACAACGATTTTTTTTCTTTTTGGCATCTTTATCACCATCTTTGTCGTTGCTATTGTCGAGATCGGTCGAACCGGCGGATTCCGCAGCACTACTAAGAGCACTCGCACCATCTTCTAATGCCTAAAATACAAAACGAATTGCATAAATTAATATTGTTTATTCAAAAAGCATAACGAAACTCAAATTTACATAATCGGGTGTTGCATTATCGACAATTTCATCGATACAATCGGAGATATGAAAAATATTGGGTCTATCATCGGATTTCTCAAAATCATTTTCTGAACTTAGTCTATTGCTGTCACAAAGCCCTTCTTCATTTTCAATATGTGATAAGCTGCTTTTGCTATTTTTACTTATGGTACTTTTATCGTTATCACATTTTTTATTATTTATGGAGCTATTTGACATAACTTTTAAAATTTTTTAGGAAAATTGCCAAACTTGACATTATGTCACCGTTACCGGAGATATGCAAGATAATTGTGATGTTTGAGAAAATGAAACTTCAATTTTAATATATTTCTCTTTTAAAAAAAAATAGCAGATTTGAATTGCTCGAGCATTGAACCGCGATGTCGTTACGGCGATAACCTATATTAGTATTGAGAAAACAAAAGGAATTTTTAACAATATTTTCAATTGACAACATGCAGTACAAAGGAAAATATATTTGAGGCAACGTCACCAGATCACCATCACCACTCCTAGTGTTGGTGACTGTTCTCTTTTGCAATTCGGTAGTGTCCGCTTATAACCTCCAAGGATCGACTGATTTGGTTCATTATGACCGAAGGTCGTTATACCCGGAGGGCCGATAATTTCAATTTGGAATCTCGTTAATTTTATGGGATTTTTTTAAACAATTGCATTCCACCATGCTCGTGATTGGTTAATTTTACAACTGGGCTTTTATTCAACTTAACTGAAAACGACTCTAGTTTTGTTTGTTTCTTTGCAAATCGAAAATGCATATAAATACGCGATCGTGAGTAAATTATTTGCATGCAATTAACTACGTAAATGAATACGATTTTAAGGTAACTGCAACTTGAACTGCACCCACTTGGGTATTATGGATTTGATATACCTTCATGAATAATAGCTCAAATTTTATTATACACTCCGTTTATAGAGCGTAAACAAATGTATGCAGAATGAAGATAAATTTTTATTCTGCAATTTAAATTTTTATTTCTTACATTCAGACGACAACGGCATTCGTTTGAATAAAAACGCTATAAGGGTCGCAAAAACCTTCAGCAATGCTTGTAATTTTCAAGGTTCTGTTTTTTCTGAACAAATGCAAACCCTATTAGTGCTTCGGGTCCCTCCGATAGTCTGCTGGAGCTCTACAGGCTACCCTAATTCATTTAACATTTTTAGATTTATTACAAAGGGCACCTAGTATCTCAGTCTCCTTGTTTGTTTTCAAGGAGAAATAAAATCCTCATTATGCACAAAACGCTTTTATCTTTAATGGATTAAAAGAACAGAATCAAAGTGAACATGCAAATCTCTTCGTTTGCTCTGTGCAGTTTCTTGCACAAAGTAAATTGAGGGGTAATCTTTGTCATAAACCACGTGTTGAACTTGAACTTCTCATCCAGCAGTTTTCGGACGTGCGTGGCAACGACAGAGTATATTCGCGCTCCCTAAAGGCCCCTACGCACAGTTCCTCTTCCCACAATGTCGGTCCCGACATAACAAAAAGTTATCGAACTAGTTAGATCAATCGTGCTCGGTTTGACAAGCATGCATATCATCGATGATCAATTTTGGTATAAATAATCCGACTGCCAAGCCGTGCATAAAGCTTCGCATGGGCGTGTGTAATGCACCTTAAGGGTGCAAGCATGCTGAAAAGGTCAAGAGTTTAGCGCTGTCTGCTAAGCAGGTCTGTTTTACATTGTGGTAACTTGATTTAAACAAAATGCATTTGGTTAAGCATTTGTGCATAGTAACAAATTACAGCAGGTGCATTGGGCAACAATCGCACGCCATATTGTACAAAAAGAAGTAATCACCGTATTATAATAATTTAAGTAACTGTTAATTATTTAGGTACTACTCACATCAACATCTGGTGAAGCGGATAAATTAGGCAGGCATTGAGGTATCGTAGGTTGTGCTGTATTTGTGACATCCATTAGATTAGCTAGGGAGTGTGCATTGCTGACAGGGGCTGACGGACTTGGAGCCGGCGGTTGCTGTTTCTTTTTTAAAGCCTCCTGAAATGAAAAAAAAATTGTAATTTAAAAAACAATAGAAAACGTTTTCAATAGTCCGTATTGCCAAAATTATGAATTTTAATATTTCCAAATTTAAAATTGAAACCAAGAAAGAGTCGAGAAGGTTAATATTACAAAAACAAGCTTGAATAAAAGCGGATAATGTGAGATAATTGCAAAGGAAGCAGATGGTATTAAATATGGTGCGTGCCAGGTTAAGATGACGTGCATAAAACATTACAACTAAGTAAACCCAGCGGCAAATATATATCTAGAAGCTAATGAAGCTTAAGCTTCGGACTTCCGAACATCAAGTATATTTTTATTGTTATCGTGTGGAAGGCAGGTGAAGTGCATATTTAAAAAACTAGATATTCCTGGTCTGCCCCCCCAACCTGGTTTCCGTAGAAAATACTTAATTTTTCTTCATTCCTTCATGTCAATTAAAAATCGACTTTGAAAGTAATATTAATTGATTAAATCATAAAAAGTCGTGGTAAGTTCACATTGCCATAATCGTTTCTGCAACTCATACACTGAAAAAATTATCTTCGCAATATTAATGAACTAATCGGTTGAAACTCATTGAACATTTACTTTGTACATATATAATGACAGTTTTGCTACGGTGTAGCTTAAAATATTTATCTAACTTGTCATCGAATCTAGTATTGGTGATTTGCTTATGTAAATTTGTAATTATAACAATTAAGATTGTTTATGTTACCAATTATGGCCCGCATTAACGGGCGATCCGGACATGGTACGAGATGTAAAAAATGGAAAGAAAAATTTAAATATTTTCAAGTAAATCGATACCAGAGGTCACTCCTTCGGTTACAAGTTTTCAAACCTTCTTAGCTGTCAGGCGCAAGCACAGATTAAAAAGCGCAAGGTAAAATGGTATTTGCACATTTTCCCGACAGTTTCAAAACTGTTTGGAGTGCTGAAGAAACTACTACTACTACAATTAAAAATATAATATATTTGAGTATAAATATTATTTACAATAAACGCAATTTTTATTCGTAACCTAATCGACATAACCTTATTTCTCATTGACATACTGTCATTGCGACTGCCGAAATTGGTAAAAACATCCCTGAAGGCGACCAAAGTTGAAAAGCTCAAATCTAGAATGACATAAATCTGTTTTTAAAGTAAAATTCGGCTATAATTAAACGAAAATAAAGGAGTTCGCTTCAAAGAACGAGGCGTTTCTTAAATGCAAAATAGAAACTTCAAAATCAATCATTTCTTAAATTAATAAATATTAGAAATTGCTCATAGTTTATATCTTCTGGGCTGAAACTGCTCCAGATTTAAAGGTAATAACTATCACGGATATCCAGGAATCCTGTTCAAATGTTAGAACATTTTCTGAAGAATGCTGTTCCCTTCGCCGATCAGCTCATGCTAGGCCACTGCTGCTTATACCTACGCAGTGGCGTATTTAGAAGAGGACAAAGGGGCAATCTTCCCCCAAGGATGTCTCGGATTGTATCCCTGAAACCCTCCCTGATAAAAATAATAGAATATGTACCCCCCCAGACCCCCCGGTTTAAAATGTTGGCTTTATATTTTTATAATTAACTTTCAAAGTAACACAGGAAGTTGCTGCTAAACTCCATGAGCATAAATATTGTAAACCAGGGGGTCTGGGGGGTGTGGAACACCCTCCAGTACATATTGCAAGATTTCCACTCTTTTAGAATACTTGGAGAAGATAAGGAATTTATATTTTTACAAATTTCGCCAGGAAATATCGGGAAATTTGAATTTTTAAGCAAAAATTACTGTTTTTTTTTTCACCAAAAAATGAAACGCTGTAGCAGGAGCAGCGTGCTGGGATTTTATATATCAGGATTCGGTTACCACTGATGCGCACGATTGGATTAACGAGATTATAAACAATATATTTGATCTGCCTCCCCTCAAAGCATTTTCTAAATACGCCAGTGTACCTACGTGACAAATACCCTAACATTTAGGTGAATACGAGGAGGGATCGTTAGGAAAATCTGGTGTACAAGTGAAGGGAAATCTGAGGAAAACTCTGGAAATCTTTTAGTAATACTTTGGATAAGATTTTGATTTGCGTTTTCTAATTTTTCAAAAGAAAATATTAAGGTAGTTAATTCTAGAAAACTTCTCGACAATTTCATAAAAGAAAATAGAGAGGGGATTTACTCCTCGAGTGTATGTGTGTAAAAGTATATAATATGCGAGAGTATTTTGATATTCTAGTGGAGAGTCTATGATACATTAATCAATTTGGACCGAATAATAGGCATTTTGCCTCATCCTGGTCCGATTGGAGACTATTGTCGCTGATGTTTACATAAAGCTATACTGTACAGTATACCCTACACCACTGCCCTCCTGAGAAATAATAGCATAATATTATTATTTGTCATTATGTATTAGAGCGTGAAGAGCTCTTATATCATGTTGTGTTCCGATTTGGTTTGTTGCTTGTCTACATATTATTATTTAAGGCCAAGTCCTTCTTTCTTAACATCCGAATAATAACGAAGATTTTGAAAATCCTGCTGCAAAGCGATAATGACGAAACAAAACGCTCCTCCAATTGGTTCATATTAAGTTAACAAGCTGAAGAATACAGGGAAGTAATGGTAGAAGGAGGGACCAGTGCGGCCTTCAGGCCGCACAATCTGAGCCGATAAGCCGTCTGATCCTCTGGTCATTATTAAATCTGCCTTTCCTTCCGTATGGCCTATGGCATTTCCGATTGTTTTAAAAATTCGTTGGTTCTCCTACGCCTTGTGCCCATGTTTTTTTGAGAAGAATTCGCTCTCAAATGCTTCTCGGCAGTATCCTTTCTCTTGATGGCCAGACCATATCGGTATTTTCCTTTCGTTCACATCAATGTCATCCTCATCATTAATTTTAAGCTGTAATCGTACAATATGCCAACTAGTAGAGAGTATAGGCCCCAAGGGGGGGGGGAGGGGTCACGTGGCTACGTTGCAGTAAGAAAAAGTCGCCTACGGCTTTTATTTTAATAACAAAAATCGTTTACCGAAAATATGCTCGTGGCAGTAATTTCAGTCCCCATCGACTATTTCCTTTAATATTAGAATTATGCACGGTAATAAGATGGCATAATTCGATAATAACATTTTCTTTGATTACTACTTCGTCCGATATGTTTGCTACAACTTGAATTACCCCTTTAGTCAACTTGAAAACGTGATAACTCTACTTCGCAATGAATATTAAAAGCTATGATTGCAAATCGATAAATATAAAGCGCACTCACCTTATAACATAACGAGCATAAACCATCGGTTGCTGGATTGCCGTAAAATCCACAACCGGACCGGCATAATGCTTGCATGGGGTTTGATTCACGTTCCATTGTACCAAGGGAATTATTTAAACACGGAATTGGTAAATGGATTATTGCACGATCCCAACGAAAATCCGATGAGTTTCTGTCACGATTGCCCGCTCGAAGATTGATTCAGCTGAAAAAGAAAAAACATGACGTAAAAAAAGTACAAAAACTAATCGTATCAATATGGACAGGGTAATAACATAATAACACCTTTACTATAAGCATTTTTGTTCCAAACATGGCGCGGACTAACGGCTCGTTAAGACACCTTTAAAAACAAATCAGGCTTAATTTTGATAAATAGTTATGATTTCTAAATATAAATTTGTTGTTTGCGTTTCGATAATTTTTCAATTCATTGTTTTGTGTCGTTATAGCACTAGAATAACAATGGCTTAACTTAATAGGGCTAAGTATGTAAATATTATACAATCAAAAATTTGTTTTGAGAAAGTCGTGGAAGCAAAATAATAGATAACCGATCTGATGTGGTAATATTTTCGCTTGATTAGGATTCGAACCGATGGCTATGAATACTTTCAAATAAACATTTGATTCCCCCGAAGCCTAATGCATAAATACTATCGTTTCTCGCATAAATTGGTTGTTCAATCGACCATATTCATCTATTTCGGTATTTGGTTATGAATTTAAATAATAAATCCGTGCCCATGATTATTGTTGTTATTATGGTCAACCGCACCTTATTGCCAGAGTCGGTTTATAAATAATTTGTTATTCATGCACGTAAATATTGGCGTGATCAAAATGTCGTATCTACAAATCTTCTAGGATAATGAAGACAGTGCTATGTCCAATTCAATAAAATTGAAAGCACAAATAGAGCGTCCAATTATTATTCATTAATTCGAGCAACAATAAAGAAAAGCTGACACGAGAATTGCTTTAGGGGAGATTCATCATCATTATCGACATGCGTAGAAAAGAAAACATCACCGACAATGTCCTGTAACGTTCGCTAGGCTACTCAACAAATGCGGACGTTGCACTTGAAAAGGGTTAACGACTCAAGAACGTCCATCGGTCAATAGTTTTTAAAAAGCTTGCCCACGATTAATGTTCGCCAAGCTCCCTACGGTTCACGTGGTTGTTACCAAAACGTTCATCAGGTGGCTCGGAATTTCCGGTACAAACAACACTCGGTTCATTTAAATATTATTATGGTACGAACCGGGGCGACAGCTTCGAAACGAAATAACATTTTTATATTAAACGAAAATATTCCGTAGGTTCTCAAAGAAATTGGCACAAATGAAAAGAAAACAACTCGAGCAACATGGGACCGCATTACCAGGTTTAAATTTTTAAGCCAATATCAAATTTGCGACAAGAAGATAATCAAATTAACGCTTTCGTGTTAAAACAATTTAAATGTGCAGTCGTTAAAACGACACAGCTTTTGAAAGAAAAAGGCTATTCAAACAATTAAAACGATAAATAATTAGATAATCGGTGCGGGCAAGCCTCGTAACGACGCGTATGATGCGAGTGCGTGAATCCGTTATAACGACGCGTCGTGGCTATTACACTTGGCGCCTCTATAATTTTCTTTCGCTCAGCATCAGCGCAACACGTCCATTACTAAATTAACGCAAATAAAGAAAACGTCACCTTTTCAATTAAGTTTGTGGAAAAATAAAGGCGCGTTCACATACCTAGCTATTAATTTTCGGCCAAAAAATTGTAAACAAATGTGGGAGTTAAAAATAATATTTTGAACTAATTTTTCAGGCAATTAACTTTGCAAGGCGGATATCCTCTCCAAGTTTAAACACCTTGGCAAGCATTGTTCGAGAGGATTCTCACGATTTCTCAGTACGCACAATTTTTTCAAAAACCGTAACTAATGACGTCAGGAAATTAATTAACCGTTTGTTTACTCACTCACGTACCTTTAAAAATTCCTTCATTAGTTTTGGTGTCACTTATTCTACAAATTCTTCGTCATGACGGAAGTAGACCGGGCATGATGCAATAGACTTCCTGAAATAGTCCCGAGTACAAAAGTGATAATTATCTAATCTAATTTAAACACGAGAGCAAGAGACGGTTCAAAGTTCGAGAAATGCAGATAAGTTTCCATCTTATCGACGACGGTCTGGGAACTCGACCATTCCATGCTAAGATAACCGCACGCATTGGCCGTCTGAAAGACCACTGGGGTAAAGTACGACCACAAAAGATGCAAATCGGAATAAATAATTCAGTTTATTGCTTTTATACGTAGACAGGTTTGGTTTACGAATTTGTATTTCAATGAAGTTTCGATTCCGAAGGTCGTTAAGCTGTAGTTCTCACGCAGACCTCGTATGTACCGTTATTTCGTATCTCTCATCTTCCGCTCATGCCAACTAAAAGAAAGTACGTGCAAGGAATAATGCAAAAAATTGCACACAGCGCGATAAATTCGATTGAGAAGACGAAGTCGTGCCTCAATATTAATCGTAAACCACACTAAAAATTTAATAGGTTTACATGTTATGTTTGGTATTATCAATAAATTGTGCATTTCCTTATTATTGAATTTTTTAAATCCCCGCTGCATCTGACCAGATAAAAAAAACAATAATTATGTTAAAAATAGAATCGAGGACAGTTGTGTCGGATAATTTCTGCTATTTCTGGGAGTTCCCCAGCGTTTTCCGCACACCCACGAAATTTTGTTTGTTATTAGATGACGTCATGTCAGTTTCGGTTATTTTGATGTCATAATAATCAACGTGACATTCCAATTACATTATTGCATGGAACTTATTTTTGGTACAAAACAAACGGCGTTCGGATGAAGCTGTTTGAGACGCTATATCCAATCTAAATAATTAGAATATCACATCTCGAAAGTACGTATGACTATTTTTTTTTTTTAGTTTTTGGCACATGGGTACACGAGTGCCCAGAAAACAGGTTTAATGCAAATCCTAAAATAACGTCACATTACAACTCCATCGCATTAAATTTTTCACGTGATAAGCTTGCAAATGGAATGGAAATCTGTATAATTTTCATAATCAGTAGGCTCGTTCCCATCACTGGCGCCGTCCAATCAATAAAAGAACGTCATTAGATAAAAAAAAGTTTCAAAGCGACTGAGGCTAACGAGAGCGACATTATTATGAGCAAAATTATTTTACGTGACTCTCGAATCAATAAGCGTTGTGGCTTAATAAAATATGATTAGCAAGGTTAGGTAAGAATTCCATTTTAAATACAATGAAATGAAAAGTTGGTCACCGTAACACTTGTTGGTTAAAAATGTGGCACAAATAAAATCGATTTGAGCAACGGAGGTTTCGCTAAAACCGAGCAATTTAAATTGCACGTCTGTAGAAAGCAAATCCATCGTGTGTTCCAATTCCTAATTGAAAATACAAACGCGAGAAAAATCAAAACTCGTTTGCTATTCCATTATGTTAAAGGCTATCGTCGATAAACGCACATGCAAACAAGTTGAGCAATTTTTATCAATATTTATTGGAAACCAACGCAAATAATAACAGGAAGCAATAATTTTTAGTCAAGGTAAGTGTCGATCTTAAGGTTGTGCTCGTAATTGGTCAATCGATGGACGAAGACTCATCTCGACATCCTTGCTGGACAAAATGGGATTATCTCGATGCCTTGCTGCAGTTACCAGTACAACGCAACCTGGAGTTATTGGGGAACTTAAAGAAGTAAATACTCAATTGGTTGGTGAATAATTACAATATTGATTCAACATTCGAAATACTAATTCGTATACTTGATCTTAGTTTCAATTTTATCTTGATAATAATGTTGATGGAAAATTTCAATATACTACATGGCAAGCTGATGGAACATTTGAATAATTTATGAAATAACGGAAACCCGCAACTCGAATCAGAATTTCACTAGATTAGCATTTAAATTGTAATAAGGAATTTAGAAATATGGTTTATTGCATGCGATGATTCAACAAATTCACTAGATGCCATAAAGAATTTAATACAAAAAAACGAACAAAACTCAAAATACTGATTTTTTTAATTAAATTAGCGAAAATAACTGGAAATTAATCAAATGACAAATAGCGTGGGGCCTATGATTTTGCATGAAATTAATAATGATTTTGAATATTCATCGAGAGAAATTGTGTAACTATTGTAGTACTGAATATTTTCAAATTGTAAATTTCCATTTATTTTTCTTTTTAAATATTCAAATGCAAAATTTTATTATAATTTCAAAGAGATAAATCGCTCATATGTCGCAGCACTAAAATTTGCCTTAATTTATAATTTCCACTATTATAAATTTTACCTTCCAAATCTAATTAAGATTTCTATCTTCTAATCAAAGTTCTCTTCTAATCTCCAATTTTCAATCAAAATCAAACAATAATCAATCATCCAAATCAATTTAATCTCTTTCAAAAATCGCCAATTCTATTCAAATTATATTTGAATAGTTATCAATCCAAATCATGAATAGCTCACAACAAAAATATAAATAATTTTCATTCACCAAAATATAATAATTCAAATCAAAATTACTTAAAAGTCTGGATTCTTCCCCTAACTGAACGTAACGTCAATAGTTAGCGGAAACTTCCAAATTTCCATTCTATATCAATAATTTAGTGTCGGCCTACTAACGAAACACGTCAATATATAACTTTTGGATTCCTTATAGCTTTGTAGGGTTTTCAATGTGAGCTCGTCTTTATTTGGAAGTGATTGAAAGCTTAGAAAAAAGCGCCAAGGGTGATTTTTGAGGTATTCAAGTGAAATTCCTACGTTTTCAAAACTACTGCCGCTATTTAGCCGAAAACCCACTCAATTGTGACACCAACATTAGGAGACTTAAATGTTTCTGCTTGGTCAACGCTTTTCTTTCTTAATATTGCAAATTTCACACAGTAAATATCCATTCTCGTGTTAGGTAATAAACACAATATAAATTTATTCAAGACATATACGAACTTTTCAAATTGTTCATAATTACGTCAAGCATCTCCAATATAGCATAATTTAAAGTAATTACCATATCTAGGCCATTCCATTACTAAAGTGAGTACCTCGTCCACTAACAAATTTCATTAATAAGACATAATCATTGTCCTTAATTTGCAGGTACGTATTTTAAAATTTCAATAATTGCGTACTATACCAATGTACACTTTCTAATACAACAAATTCGACCATCAAGGTAGAGGAGGCAAGCGTTTCAAAAACAAAAATACAAGTAAATTAGCTCTCGTTAAAAGAAGTAGAACGTAAATGCACTTGATGTCCTACATTCGACGAGTTATATAACGGTCGCGCGAATTCCCAACAGAGGCGGCGATGTAATATCCTCTTGCCTATTGATGAAGAATCCAACTACGTACACGTGTCTGTAACCAAACGAATGGCGGTGATGTCCCACTTTTAGGCGATTACATTCGAAGGAGAAAGCCGGGCGAGATAGACATTTCATTTCGCTACCTTTAATTAGTAATGTAATTTGGCAGGTTGAATTAGCCAAACAACCTCGTCAAGGTAATATAATTGGATCTACAGCGATTAGTACTTAATAGATTAAGTAAATTAATTAACGCATAACTAAACACGCTCCAATATTGTTCGTCTTGGACCTTCGCTAGTTTGCAGTACAAAACATAAATAGAATTATAGCTTATTGAATTAGCCAAATTTTGGCCTTTGCCTCCATCTTAATACTCGTAACATTAATTATTTCCGATGCTCAACATCTTAACGTAAATCGCTGCTTCCTTTCAGGTCCGGGTTCATTGCAGAACGTTATGGAAGCTGCTAGATCGCGGAGTGGGGCTGAAGGAAAAAGCCATGAATGAATTTGTGCTTTTCGTGGTTTTCTAGGCTGCACAGCGTTTAACATCAGCAAAACGATTGCCACCCACGGCGTTCGTAACAGGTTCAGATTTTTAGCAATCCAAAACTCGTTATGTGGTCACTTCCGCAATGTTTCTCATCGTAAGGTGCACAATCACTGTCAGAATATTTTTAAGCTTTTGGTCCTGGCACCACATTGGCATACTCGACACCGCCACGATGGATTATCACTTTATCAGTTTCGAGAAATACCAATTTATTGGTTATCAGATTATGAAGGCGCCAGATTTATATTCAAAACAGAAAAATTCCAAATTCGCATTGCTCTGTGACGGTTAAGTGTCAAATTTACCGAACTTTTTTCCAAATTTTTCATTGTAAGAAAATACCTGCATTAGAATAATGGAGAGCAGGTGAAATTACAAGTTTTGATAACCTGACGACGATTTTAAAAGTTGCAGCTTACGGACAGCTGGTGCATTCATTCTCAAACGAAACTAATGATGGTAAAAATCAAACCTGGTAAAGAAAAACTCAAGGTTTAAGCCATCAGACGGTGGTCAAAATATTATAATTTATTTTAATTTGGCACCTGTTAAAGCCATGGTCAAAATTGTCAAAAGTTTATTATTAATCGAGTTTTCGATGACTGTATTGTTAGAAATAGCAGAGAGTATATTATCGTCCCGTGTGGTACAGCTCTTTTCTCGCTTGGTGTATAAATAAAAAACGATCGCACCTCCAAGCACATGAATTATTGAGTAATTAGATCAATCAACAGCGTAATTGAATTACAGGTACGTCAATTAGTTTGAAAGTAACGAAAATACCAAGCGACAATAAATAAATCGAAACGACGAGAATGGAGAATGCTTTGAGAACCGGATCACCCCGATCCAGATTTCGAGCGACTGTTGTTTCTCCACCGCAATTTACGTGGGTGAAATGACTTTTATGTACCAGTGCAGTTACACCAGCTGTTAATCCAACTAGGTCACCGACATTTAATTATTTATATCAGAACTTTTATCCTTTCCCCGTTATATTTCCTGATAATCCCATGAAAGTTTCCGTTTGCTCCCGACGAATTAAATTAATAATCGCAACCGAAAAACTAAAATTTTCAAAATAGGAATTGAACAAATAAAAAGTTACAATATCCACGAGTGAAAACTTATAATTTTACTTCTTATCTTAAAATTTGATCAAACAAACTTTTATTGCTTTATCTGCTTTACGCAACTTCCAGGCTTGAATTTTTCACGATTTATCAAGGTTTTCGGATTAATAAAGTTGAAAAATTGAATTGTTTATATCCTAAGCCTTAAAATTTTCCCAGTAAAAAATGGTTTATCTCCACTTATGCGAAGTCGCTTGAATAAGCGAGAGAGTTCTAACGAGGTTATTAAATTGCCTGGTTAAATAAAAGAAGAAAATAAACGGGCGCCTTCACTCGAGTAAAACTAGGAATAGAAGATTTAATTAAGGTCGAGTTGGTTCAATATTGTTTGATAATT
The DNA here is from genome assembly GCA_958510845.1 of Cantharis nigra. Lineage (NCBI taxonomy): Eukaryota > Metazoa > Arthropoda > Insecta > Coleoptera > Cantharidae > Cantharis > Cantharis nigra. Next base: position 40,505,105 of record OY294030.1, on the reverse strand, counting down.
AAGATTCCAGCTTCCATAGCTTCAATATCATTTTTTTGTCGTTAAAAAATTATAAAGCAAGAAAGGAACGATTAACCATTAAGTCATTAGAAAGCGCATTAACAATTAACGCTGTGATTTAAGTGGGATATAATTGTATCGGCTAAATAATTCAGAATTTATTAATCAAGGCTTCGCCCATTTGCTCTAGAATTAAGTGCATCAGTTTACGTTATGCGATTATGCTTATGATTTTGCTTCCAAGATGCCGTAAGCAAATTTTTCGAAGTTCACGTTATACAGTTCGACCTGAAGATGAACTCGCAAACGAAGTCGTGAATAGAAAACCACCTAAACCAGTCATACAAGAGAAATCGTATGTAAAATCGTAAGCAAAATCGCATAACGTAAACTGCACTTTACTATAGTTTTATTTAAAATTGCTCAGTTTTATGTACAGGATGTCCCGTGAGGAATTATTACAGAACAAAAGAAAATGTTGTTAGCATTCAATTATTTTTTTTCGCTCCTTGCAAGGCCTTAATTCTCGACGTGTAAATTGTGGGTTATAACAATAAACGTCCTTTACGGAATACCTATGAGGTCAAATTTATGTAAAGTTTATTAAACGGCATTGAGGGAATCACGCTATATGCTTCCATAATTTAAAAACATTTTCAATTTACAATAATCAAGCCCTAAATATAAGACAAAATGTGACAATGACATTCACATATTTGGTTGGTGCAATCGTTTTTGGCAAATATAAACGTCGTCGCTTCTACCAAAACAAATTATATAAGTTGGACAAGATCAAGGAAATGAAATAAATATAATTTGTATACAATGAAAAAACAAATTTGATCGCAAGTAAGGCACAAATTCCTTTGGGCTACGCAAACACCAAATCCAATATCGGTGATGGATTTAAACCCACATGCGGAGTTTTCCATAACCACAATAAATTGTCGCAACAATAGATTGGTTCCCAATAAAATCGAACCGATCGTGGATATAGATATTAAACAGTTACAATATGAGAACGTCTATTCAAAAGAAGCGGGTCAGAAGATTCAATCGTCAAACATTGTATAATTCTGCATAATCAACATTAAATTGATCACGCAAATCCGATTATTTGAACCTGAAGAAATTAATTCCTTGATCGTCCTCTGGTCCTCTTTATTTTGCAAGCACTTGACCTACATAGAACCGATTAAGTAACAGTGAAGTAAGAGTTTAATTCCCAAGAAAAAAATTTTGCTACAAGACAAACGTCTAGTCGTGCCGTATGTTGTGTGAATTATAAATAAAGGTAATTAAGGATTCATTTCCACTTTTCCCTTGTTTCTTCACAAGTTAGCGCACTTTTATGGGCCAATCAGTTCAAACAAACCCATGAAGATCATTATCATTTCTCTGTATTTTAATAATATATCATAATTGGCTGTAGGTAGCCTTAACATCAGGATTGATTGAATTGTATCGTAAAAGATTAAAGGAACCAATCGAATTAAGTATCTATATTGTATACTTTAATTTGATTGGTTCTGGCAAGCTCTCACAATACAATTAATCTCGATGTGAATACTACTTAGCACAATCTCTAAGATTGCTCCTACATGACAAAACCAAGTTTTACCCGAAACCTCACAGTTGAATTGGGGACAGATAATATTTAAGGTATTATTACTACATCATTGTAACGTTGACACACAAAAAAAGATAAATTGCACATGTAAAAACGAAGGTTGAGCAACAAAATTATCATTGTCGAAAAATGTGTAAATAGAAAATTATAAATTGCAAATCGAACTTTCATCCTTGCCTATACAAAACGTGTCGAATGAATGATGCTATCGAATCGTATTAACCAAGCGGAATTGCAAATAAATTTGAAATTCAACGACGCAAAAAATGGAAAGTACTGTTTTATAACGTCAAAATTATGCTGTTTCCAATATAGCGCAGCACAAAAATATGTTATGATAAAAAGAATGGCGCCCATATTTACCAGATTAAAAATTCATGAGACAAAACAAAAACCATGTGGGTGGATGATGGACAAGCAAACAAAAGTAAAAGGATTGCGTCCTTGTTTGTTTCATCAGAGTTTCCGATAAAGCATTGAATTTCACATCTATTACGTTGACACTTATAAATAAATTAATAATACAAAACTTGATCAGGTGTAACAATATCAGGTATTTTCGCTCCTACGTAATATTCGTCCGACGCATTTTCACGTATAGTAAAAATTTAGACCGTAAATTATTCCATCGAGCAGATAATAAAATTTTAAATAAATTTTCTAGGATTAAATTAAATATAATACGCATTCCAAAATTAGCGTGCTTTCTAAAATAATAATCAAAAAAAATTAATCGGCTACGGATTCTGAAGGTTATAAAATATTTATGGTGATTCGGCTCGAATACTTTTACGGTAAACTTCAGTAGGTACGAAAAATTCAAAATTTTCGTTTAAGTGTAAACAAACCGACATTCAACGCCGACCGTTGACCCCAAACTAATCAGTTTAGTGGGAACCTAGAACAAGATTGATTACGACAGAGTGTAATTTAATTAAGAATACCTAAAAACCATTCTAAATAACACAAGTAGAAACACATATAGTTCTCGTTGAGTCAAATCCGAATCCCATTAACAGTGACGGCTGGTATGTGAAGAGCGATGGGGAACCGCCTTCCCAAAACGGAATATTAAAACAATTTTAAATTTTAATTATTATTACTGCCAATAATATTTATTTTTGTTGTGGTTAATATAAGATTACTTTTAAAAACTGCGTGGTGCCCGCATGCAAAAGCAGTTTTAGAAAAAAATTATTAATAAATCTTCAAAAATAAAAAACAAATTTGACTCACACTGTTTCTCTATATTTATACAATATTTTAGGTTCAATGTTCCATACGAATATTAATTTGAAGTGCTGATCTAATTTGTATTTAGGAATTGAATAAAAAGTTGGGATCAAATAATTCAAGTAGGTACTTAAATATCGACTTATCTTAAATATGAGAATAACACATTTTACCACGAAAATATTTTTGTTGAAAATTTGTTCAAGTAATCTTGACTAAATTGTTTTTAAAAAAAAAAAATAAGGGTTCATTAACTTGGAGATTAGGACATAAACTCGAATCTCTCGGTAACCCTTGCTTCACTTGTTACGTAAATTGCTATTGTTTCTATCAATAGAATTGGAATTATTCGGAAACACTGAAATTCTTGGAGTAAAATAAATTACTGGTTTATCTGAAATTAGTCAGACACTGGGGAATATCCTTTTTATATTATATTTAATTAAGTGTAATTAAAAAATAGGAGTATCACACTTTAACCGAAATATGAATAATTATAAAAGTTAAACAAGTGTATATTTTGTAATACGAAAGATACGGGGTGTTTAATTATTTAAACAAGGAATTTCCCGAGAGGATTTCCTACACATACTTTCGGAGTAGACACTCAGCGGTTTTCGCTATCTTACTCGGTGCATAATTACATATGACCGTCTCGGAATTTTTCTAGACTGCGCGACACGTATACTATTTTTCTTTCTGTTTATTTCCTGAAAATAAACGATGTGTATACAGTGTCAATTCCAGACCATTAATGATATTGTCTGGAGCCAGAAGGTCGACTGAAGGTAGGATGTTTATCTTTGCCCAACAGGAACACAACGAATTTGTCTGTCCATTGGTCGCTGACGAGCATGTTCCAAGATGCTAGAATATCTCCACAAGATAAAGTGAAACTCAAACCAATCAAAAGAATCGATTTTTCATATAAAAGGCGGCGAATTGATCACTCTGTTGACGGTACGTATGCTCGACGTGAATAGATTAAGCAGTTGTTTTAGTAGGCGAAGTCCGCTGCAGTTGACTGTTAGCCGTGAAACTGCTAACATCATTAATAAACTTATTTTAAAGTGGATTTCGTTAATTATAGTCGAATTTAAAAACAAAGATCTGTAATTTTCGAGTTCGAGCCGCTTCGGGGATGACTTTAAAGAGTAGTGTTTACTGTTTGAGTACATCCGCCATTTTCGAGTGCACTTTATGCCAAAATAGGCAAGGCTAACTTTATGAAAACAGTCAATCGAATAATCGTTTAACGTTTCTTATCCGAATTTTTGGTTGGTTCATAATTTTTTTATTTTGTGAAGACACTTTGGCACCTATTCCCTGTGTTCCTCTTGGTAAGTATCCAGGTCTGCGATGCATGCATTAATCATAAACAAACTCAGAAAGCGTTTTGTTCTGTCAAGTTGGGTTTTCCAATACCACCTCGTGCAATCCATTTCAACACCACTTGGACTTGGTTTTCTTAATTTGGCTTGGGGACTTTACAAACAGAAATCCTGTCTGTACGAAATGGAAATTGCTCGACGTTCACTGCAATAATGACAATTCTCACTATATCTCAATTGAAATAAACGGAAGGGGATTGATGTCGTGGTCAAGGGGTTGGAGCCCTATGTCTGGCTTGTACATAAGATGTCTCCCTTGCTTGATCCAAGTAATCGATTTTCAAAAGTAGGTGTCGACGCTTCGTTGGAAAACTCTTGGTTGACATTTTTATGCCAGAGTAAAAATTTGTAATTTTTCAAAGTAAACAATTTAAAAAAATATACCTCGATTCGTGACTCGGTTCAAAACAGAATATGTAGACAAGGTGAATTTATAATGCAAAAACGTGTCCTTGATACCCTACTTTTGTACTGCGAGCTCCTCTTTGGAGGGCGAGGAGAATCTATTGAAATTCTCGTGAGGCAGGCAGGTACCTAAGTAAAACCCAATAAACTCAGGTGGTTCACGTATGAAAGGAATAAATGGGTATGGTTGCTATGTAGAATTGTTAATTTTCTATAACACTGGTACTTCAGTGTTGGTGATTAATAAACCGAGAGTCGAGAGTGCATCTCGTTCTATTGCAATCATCCTGTATAATATTATACAACAATGACAGAACGTTGAATAATATATGGCAATCGTTACATGTCAAAAAGCTGAGAGGTGTTTAGATTAGATCCTGGCATCGACGAAAATAATTCGTAGGTCCCCGTGTGAAGATTTATCAACCTCCCAACTAACAAAATTTTTTTACAAGACCAACTTGACTGGTTAATTTCGCATCAACAGGTAGTCGGCGGCGTATAAAAACGCATTGTTTATCTTGGGAGCTTTTTGGAACATTCGCACAGTCTTAAAAATTAGTAACTTGCACAAATTTGTAATGGCATGCAAATGTATGCAAATATTATTTTATTAACATTGTTTTCCCGTAGTTAGAAAGTGGACGCACCTAATGTAATCAATACTTTCCCTTCGGATAGGAAAAAAAAAGGAAATCCTGATTTTCCAAACGACACTACACGATTTATTTACATTAAAATGCAATAAATTACGGAGCACTTTCTTTCGTTTAGCAATGGATTTTAAGTTATCGGCGTAGGAAATGAGCTTCGATGGGGTGACTTTGTATCGCGCGAAAGAACCAAGTGCGCTTCGTTTTGCAAAATAAGAGAAAATGGTGAAATGTGAAAATACTCGGAATTCCATGAAAGATCGTGACCTCAGAAATCGTGACGTATGTCTGTACTAGCGGTGGGCGGGATAAACGAGGTCATTGCGTCACAAGTCTAGGGCCTGATGACCTTGTCGTGGATTACCTTCTTCCGTCGGCCCTTTGTTGTGTTTAGCGCATAGAAGAAAAAACTAGTCGATACATAAAAATAACTGTCGGTTAGCGGAATAAAAATAATAACAAGAAATAAACAATTTCCTGTGAAACTTGGCTTGAAAATGTTTTGGCAAAATACACATGATTCATTATCGATAATTTGATTTTCTACGAACAATTTTACCGTATGAATCATCGAATTAAACTCAAATTTTCGTTTGAAAACAAAAGGAAAGTCTCGCGATTTGTTTTCCCGCTACTTTAGGGAATAAACCCCCAGGTGGTGGGCAGACCAGCCAACGTGACACGCGTGGATATGAATCACGTCATGAACTTCGTAACGCACTTTGCAGTGCGAAACTGCAATCATAAAAAGTTATATGACTAAGCATAGGCATTTCCTGCCATCCACCCGCCATTTTGGTGCTAATGATATTAATTAAGACTCACGTCATGGTAAAAATGTTACCTTTGTTACCCAAAAAAAACAAAAAGTCGAAAACTGACAGAACGGAAGAACTCAAAATATTGTCAACGAGAAAATTCCTGCTCGGTAAAACGAATTAATTACAAACGACTTACGTTTTTAAAATCCACAATGAGGCTTAAAAATATAGCGTGCCTTTTTGAAACATTTAATTATTCCTTTCTTTCATTAAACCAGGCACCGTTCACGTGTTAATTATCACAAGTCACTACACACATCACACAACTTCACTACTACTTTTGACACTGACGTTTCAACTATCGACCTCCAACAGCTGTTCGACAAACGGTACTGCGATAACAATTTTCGAAAATCACTCGTTCATAATAATTTTTAGAAAATTATGCTATTAAATTTAATTAACACAAAGGTTGTACGAATAGCTGCACAGCTCTCGTTCCGACCCTTACGTGATCTCTCGCAAACTAAACCATGGCGACGAAACGCTAGCGTAGCCACGAGGCCCCCACGAAGTGCATAGTGACTCGGCTAAAAGTGTGCGCTTGCCCCATCGACAAGGACAACCCGATACGCCATTGGATGAAGCAGAGTGCGAAAGGAATACACTTCGCGGTATGACGTAAATATGGCGGACAGAACGCTAGTTCAATTGTTTCAAAAATTTCGCAGAACTTTTCGAATTACTCACAAGAAAATGGTTTTAACCACAAAGGTGTTTTTTAAAATGCCACCGTAAAGGTGAAACTTATTTATTTAGAAAATAATAAGCGGCTAAAGAGCGCAAATTAACAAAGCAAATAAAAGACTTTGTTTGCAAACGAAGAGTGGCGATCTAAAAATAATGCCTAAGGTCTTTGAACGGCAGCCAAAAAGGAAGTATTTTTTTGATAAGTCGCAAAAAATAATAATCTGTATCGATTAATAGTTAAATTATTTTATTAATCAGACCTTGGATGCGTACCCACTACGCACGTGTACGTTTACGTTTATAAACGTTTCGACTTGGAATTTATAGCATCACGAAATCAGCTGTTCTCTCGAAAGGCCAAACCGAGGTCGATTTAAAAAATATACATCAGGAAGTCGGTGCGCAATATTTACTGGGCACGTGTAAATACATTATTGGGAAAAACTGTGACATATACAATTCCCTCACAAAGAAAACACCAAAATAACCTCGATATGTTAATCGAACAAGATAGGACGGGTCGTCGTCATCGCGAGGATGCAAAGAATGGATCCTTAACTGCGCACTTGAATGTTTATTTTTGAACTTTGTACTTTTATTATCAAGAAATCGTTCTACCGCGGAGTCGGTTAAGTTAATAGTCTACCAGCGGCGGATCCGTTTGAATTAGGGCGCCCGCTTCAGCGGGCGCCCTTTTTCGAATCTATTTAGCTTCAGATTCCAAAGAATTTACCAAATGTCGTAGCAAAATATTGGGCGTAATTTCGTGGGAGAAATGAAAACTTCTCAATTGAAAAAAAAAAAAATTAATTATTGCGGTTAAAATATTATGATGGAACAAAAACAATTCGAAAGTCAATATTCGAGGTTATCGAAGTTGTTAACCTGTTCTTTTCCATGTAATTAACTACAATGTGTGATCTCGGTTGAAAAATTTGCAAACAAGAACTGATGCTAATATCGACACAAGGTAAACATTGTTATCACTTTATGAGCTACAATCTAGATAAATGGATAACCAATAAAAAAAACTATGAACCAGGGTTTTCTCAAAAAAATGTAATTTTTAAACTTACGTGGGTTCATAACGACTGTCGTTTCCACTCACGGTGAATGACCCAAAAATTAACGTCGACCATAATTTTAATTCCTTTAGTCGCTTTGAAAATACAATTTTTGGAAAACAATATACTCGAGATTAGAGCCCGGTCATTGGCCAACCCCTTTGTTTCTTCTCAATGAGGACATGAGTCGAAGCAAAATTAGATTTGAATTTTGAAAATAATGCTATGGGGAACAACGATACTATAAATTGAGATTTTACGGGATTCCCCCACCACATCTCTTTGTTTATCTTCCAGTTATACACTTGGTTCCTCAGCTTTAAGTTTCGAGCTTTTTTTTAAAAAAAAGCACGTCACGCTTGATCAAAGATGCCAAATTTTAAAAATAGATTCATGGTAAAAGGTTAAAGCACCGACGTAGTACAATGCAAATAAATACCTTATTATAATCAGATTAACAGAGTTAAGCAATACAACTAGCGGTTTGCACTCAGATGGGTGACCGTTCCCAGAACGCTTTGTCGTTGTTCGCCTTTAAAGATGAAGTTTGAAGCGTCAGGCTTCAGTATCATTCATAAAAACAAACATATTTGTTCATTTCTTTGTCAACTCCGATAGTTGATCAAGTTCAAGCTCCTTCTCCCTAAAATTGTTGAGGCCAATATATAGAAATTGCTCAATGAACTTAGGTGGAACCACAAAGCATCTGGTCTAAAATAAAGCGACAACTTTTCTTCTTTTTTTGGCATTTTGTTTTGCTTCGATGTGAAACTCTAAATGCAACAGCTTTGTACTCGAGGCCTTGCGCCCGGGGCGAGCTCCCCAGTCGCCCCTACCTTTATTACTGCACTGCTTACACCTTGCACGGTGACAAACATTTTTGCTGGGAGGAGGGAAATAAATATACCTATTCCGATATGATTTACGTATATTTTTAAAATGGTAACCAAAATTTATAGATTTTAGAAGGGTCATTGGGGGAAGGCGGGATAGTTACCGTGTTAGTTCCCCTTATATCCGCCCTTGGAACTGTCACGGAATAAATTTGATGTAGGTACACTTAGCAAGAAATGTTTGGAAGATTTCAAGAAATTTAGTGAAAAGAGGGTGTGTGTGTTCCCCTCATCGATATACCAATACAAATTTTTCTAATTTTAAATTATCTGAACGTGGTCCGAATTCCACGACAAGAGAAACAAAAGAAAAATGCTAACGCGCACACTCTGGGTATATGACTGCGGGAAACTATCTATTCAATTTGTTTACGATAAGGCTTTATCCATTCTCTTGCAAGAACCGAAGTGGCGGCCATGTTCTGACAAATATTCTATTGCTTATGTTTCTTCCGAATTTCAATCGGATCGAAAGATCCTCCCCTAGCAGTGGCGCAGCCAGGGGGGGGGGGGCTATAGCCCCCCAGACACAATAATTATATTCGAAAATAAGATGACCACGCCCCTTTTTCTGAAAAATTTTCGCCTACGGCGAGACGCCTTCTACACAGCTCGCATCCTTTAGAGTACGTTTATGTTGGAGCTGCAAGCAGTGATTCTTGCGAAGCAGTGATTTGTAATGCATTGATTCTTATAGGACCGTTTATGTTGAAGCAGCGCGAAAGTCAATGTTAATTCGTAGAACAGCGATTAGAGCTAAACAATTTCTTCGCTTTATCAGCTATCACAGCTCCAACATAACCGTACCCTTAAGGGTAGCTCTAATCGCTCTAATCGAGCTAAACAATTTCTTCGCTTTATCAGCTATCACAGCTCCAACATAACCGTACCCTTAAGGGTAGCTCTAATCGCTGTTCAACGAATTAACATTGACTTTCGCGCTGCTTCAACATAAACGGTCCTATAAGAATCAATGCTTCGCGAGAATCACTGCAACCATCACTGCTTACAGCTACAACATAAACGTACCCTTAGCCCCCCCATAACAAAATCCTCGTTACGCCACTGTCCCCTAGATCGATAGGCGACACAAAACAAATTTTTGTGCATTAAATATCCTTTAAGATTTCCTCGAATTTTTTGTTGAATTGCCTTAAGATTTCTTTTCCAAAAAATTGAAACGGCAATATAGAATATAGTACTATAGTATACTAAGATTTCGAAACATTTTCTTTGATTTTCCACATTTCTTAAAACTTTCTATTTCCTCGGATTTCCCTTCACTTGTACAACGGATTTCCTCAGCAACTCCCCCCTCGCCCTAGATTCAATTTAAGTTTTCCAATTTTTTTTTTGAGTTTTGATGAAAAATGGTATCTTTTCACTCGGCTGCGCTTCGTCTCACTTACGCAAAATTGCTTGTCAAAATGTTCGCCTTTTTATTTTAATAAAACAATATACTACTATGTTTTACGAATATCAAAAGTTGATTATTAAAAACTCAACAGTTGATATTTCATTCGAAAAACAATTAAATGAATATAGAAGAGTTTTTAGCTTTTTGAAGGTATTTTTTCAAGACTCAAACAATAAGCTACCCTTAAAAATACAGCGTAGCGGCACAGTCACCCGATTTTAATTTTATTAAAGTGCTTTATGAAAAACTCGATCGCCAGGTTAGAAAAACACGAGTGATATCTATTCTTATCTTTTAATAACTTTCAGGGGTTCCAGAATGCAATAACACTAGAAAAACTTATTGGAAGAATACCCGAATTGTGATGGAACCAGTGGCGGCTAGTACGGAGAGGGTAAAGTGGCACCACTTCTCGTCTTGTCAGTCTAGGTTAGTGAGTTTACTACTAATGTAAAGTAGCCAGTTCAATTCCAAGTTGGTTGTGTAAAAATACTGGATAAAATGTAAATTGTGCAACAACTAAGACGAGTTAGAACATCCCTAGAACTTCATGGTTAGAATCTCCTAGTGGGCGACTTTTTTCGTTCACAACTAAAATAATAGATGGCGCGCTCGTCGTTGTTTGCATTCGTTTATATTAAGTTTCTGATTGCCTTACAAACATTTTCACAAAACAAATAATTTATAATACATAATAATATTGTACTATTTTCTATTGTTATCCCAGATCGGCGGAATATTAAACAGAAACAACAGCTTTTTGGTTTTTCATACTACGCACGCCACTGGCCGGGCATAGAAATACATTGACAATAAAAATATTGATACCGTAACTTTGGATGCAAAGAAAAACACAACACGAAAAATTCTTCCAGTTGAAGAATTCCTTGGTTTTTTTTATTTTTGCGATTAAATAAAATTTAAAATTGCTTAGGACTTTGAATGGCAGGCAACATGAGAAAAGAAATCTCAGACACAAAAAGTACATAAGGCATAACTAAACAAATAAAAGGCTGTCATAATGTCTGTTAAAGAGATAAAAAGGTACAGTTCGAGATTTTCATTGTTATATTAATTTATGGTTAATTTAATTAAACAGCGAAATACCCCATGGTTGCTTAATAAATTAGTCCCGTTTGTTGTAATAAATTATTCGTTTCGATCAAATAACTAGGGTGGTCACGTAAAACAATTATTGCTTCGATGGCTTTAGGGACAGCAAATCCTTCTAAGGCTCAAAATGGTATAAGTACATCAATTCGGATAGGTTGACAGTTCTCAAAGCCCTGAAGTTTGGGTAGTTATTATCTCGCATACCTATAGGATGATACAAAACTAATCAGGAACAGCTCTTCCATAGTTTCACAGTTTAACGACGCCTCTTAGCAGACGTTCTTCTGTTGTGCCAAGATTTGAGGGTTTAGAGGAACAGAAGTTTCCATCAGACGATAAACATAATGCAAGCTTCCTCTGGGTGTTCAGTATTGGATTACGAACACGAAAGATTTAACTACTGGAGGCTACCATCCTTTCCATTGATTTTTCTCAGAAACAGTTGCTGTTTAATTTTATTTATCGGGATAACTCCCAGAATGTTATTTTAAATTTATACAAACACTTTTATTAGTTCACCAATGCCATTAGTAGGTTAAAGTTAACAAACAAATAAAAAACTTTTTCAAGCGCAGACGAAAACATGAACTGATTGTGAGATAGGTCAGTAATTGTTATTGGAAAAACATGTTTGTGGGCAGCTGCAAATAAACAAAATTAATGGAATACTGCTAAATTAAGAGAAACTCAAAAAAAGTTGCATCGGGAAAAATCTCAAGACAAACCGCAAACGATCCAAATTGGTTTTCCATAACTTTTTGCTTGCTCATTGAGAAGCTACGTCAGAGCTAGAAAATTTTTACATCAAAACAGAACTTATAATTTTCGACGAACAGCTGCAGGTTACCACAAAATTAGTGTAATTAAGAAAAGTTTACCTTGAAAACGAAAACTTCACTCGAGTGATCTTATTTCAAGACTACGAAATATTATATTTATTCTCAGCAAAATTTAAAGTCTAGACGTATCTAGTTAACAACAATTTATTTATTAATTGATTAACAATAAAAATTCGAGCGATCGAAAAGAAATGCCAAGTCGTTTTACCGGCGAGAACATGAGTTTTCTGGTTACAAAGGAAGAAATTTGACCAAAGACCTTTGATCGAACGTCAAAAGCTAGTCAAGAAGCAGCTCGAATTTTCATTCACTATAGCCCAATAATTCCTTTTGAAAAACTTTTAACGATGCAATTAAGCTCTAATTTAAATAATTGAATCTAACATTACAAGTGTCCAATCAATAAACAAAGAATGGCGGTTAGTCTAGTGCAACATCACCAAGGGGATCGATAGGGTAGAATTTCACTCTTTATTGGAACGTAGGGAGGCCCTTTAAAGGGGATGTAGCATTTGTAAATCAGACTCCACGTTGCAAATATCGATTCGACGTGTAAAACCTTCTCGTCTCCAACACAATTCCATCCTTATTAAAGTACGATAAGAGGTCAAGTTTATCCAAACCAAAACAATCTAATTGTGATAGCATTGCAATATTTTTTCTAAAATGTCAGAAATTTAAAAGCGACAGAACAGAACGAAGTCTAGCGGAAAAAGGATGTATATATTTCGGTAAAAAAAATGTTGCGGCAAAAGTCACGTTAAACTTTTCTGATCTTCGGCTTTCAAGTTTAACAACCGCTGGGCGCAGTTTCCTCTCTTAAGCCGACCCGTCAAAGTAGTATCATGTGGCCGTGATGGGAGTGGAGCAATTTAAATTGAAGTAACTCCTTCAATAGAATTCGTTATTTTGATCAGCCGCACAATCACCCTCTGCCCATATTTCTCCCCCATACAATTTAAAGCTACCCCACACGCACATGTCATCGCCACCATACGATATTATGTATATGCAAATGAACAAGCGGGCGAGTGTTGGCGACATTGGCGTCACTTTTTCGCGTCTCTCTTTCAAACGTAACGACGCTTTGCTCCGTCTCCTTCGGCAATAACTGGCTGCCTCTTCAGCCCTGTGAGGTCGCTGACCGACCCTCACGTGGAGAAGCCCCACCCGCCAAGTTTTCGACCCTCTCGAGTGCAATGGGCAACCTTGAGCGTCGCCCCCATATTTATAAAATCAACCTTCAAAATCATAAAATTATATTTTTGTTGCATTAATATTTTATTTCTAATTCATTGTTCCTAATACGATCGTACGTGGGTAATTTAAATAACACAAAAGAGAAGGAAATGTCTTAAATATTTACTGGATTTAGAATACGCTTCTATTTTGAGACACCGGCTTTGTCTGGGTTAAACTCGAGATACTGTCAGGTGGAAAACGAGAATAAGACGGTCTCGATTTAATAAACACCCACGCAATGCACGATCTGTTCCCAATACCAAAAAGCACTCGCAAAGACTTTTTTGCACGAAAATGAAAAGTAATGGCGTTTCGATATCAAAATTTTGTCTAACCTAATCACGAAGTCGACGAAAACTCAAGGTATGACCTGTCAAATTCGGTTAACCTTCACGAAGTGTCGTTGGTTAGCATAATATAACTCCAAAATCCTTTTGGATATAAAAGCTACTGTGGGTGGTTGTGCCGACTACGAATTTTCATAATTTAACGATGGCGCTTTCGGTGCTAATAATCTTTACGTTAACAAAAGATTTGTTTTTCATCAAGGGAAAATTATTATCTACAGATGGATGGAAGCAAGGATCAACAATTATTTCCATTGTTTGGTTTTTCATTTTTCTTATTATTATGTTTGTAACTTTTCAACAAGGTCGTGTCCTTAACGTGTGCAATATTTTTAAATAATTTCTAATTTATTTTCACTTCAATACGTGAAATTTTAGCGAAAGAATGTTTAACAATTAACAGTTAAACTAAAAAATCATGGGAACGTTATTTCGAGAAGTGTTGGGGGAAACAGAGGCAGTGCTTCACAAAAATGAACCTATACAGGCCAATTTGGGAAATTTGTTTTTCTCGTATAAAAATCATTTTTAGAGTAAATATTATCAGACATTTTTTGTTGTAAATTTCATTCCCTTAATTTTTGTTTATATACATTTTTCTATTTTGTGCACGGTTTCTGAGATCCACTAACTCAAAAAAGACTAAATATGCTACTAAAACTAACATAATAATAATTTTTTACAGATCTTTTTCAGTCACTGTATTTTTGAAAATGTACATACTTAAACAACAGTAAAGAGAATAAAATTTTCAACAAAAAAGCTCTGATAAGTATTCCTGTAAAAGCGATTTTTATATACGAAAGCTAACTTAGGACTGTATAATAAAAATATTTATTTAAAAATAAAAATATAAAAAAAAAATAAAAAAATTTATTTACTCAAATAAAAACAAAAAAAAGCAATGCGCATTGCTTATGATTTTAGATAGGATTTTTCATACGATAAAGTCACATGAGAAATTGCATAGTGTGAACCAGCTTTTATGTAGTTGAAGACATCATCCACAGATGACGCTATTAAATTCGATAGTATTATACTAAATGCCAAGCAATTTGTTGAAGCTCAACTTCTTTACAAAAATAAAAATAATTAGTTATGGATGCGAGGTAGTATATCATATTTAATTAAATAGCTTGATTATGACAAGGAGTATTGGTGCTAAAGCAATTTATTATGTCTCCTATATTAGGCACTGCTTCCAGGCCTTCTAATTTGCAGTGTTATTTGTTGTGAACTTTTGGGACCACATGAAACTGTTCCAAACCACCCATAAGGTTTAGATATTTGACATTATGTGTTAAAAATACAAAGTTATAACTAAATTACTTCAATGTGAAACTTCAAAAATTTACGATTTTGTCCTTGCAAAAGGACGACGGTTGGGTGGCTGCATTGTTTTTATTTATTTTAAAATTTAAAAGTGATTATCGAAATAATGACGTAAATATATTATAATTTTGGTAGGACGCACGGTGCCCCATCGCTCTTCTCGTACCAGCTGCCACTGCCAAAATATTTTGCTTACGTTCAATGCGATAGATTGCTTTGGTACTCATCCAGCTGAACAAGATTATCTCTACGTAGCAATTTACAATAGCAAATCATGTTTCCCCTAAAATGTAGAAAAACTATTGCAAAAACACGTGACTGGCACGGGCCCATAACCTAACATTATAGCTTCGTCGATGCCCACAAAATCAGCTTCAAACATCCAACTTATTGGTGATTACTCAGATTCAAGTACATTCTGATCAGGGCCTATTTTACCATTAGGCCCATTAGGCACGTGCCTAGGGCCCAATGGCCAGAGGGGCCCGAAAAGAGAGAATATAAAATCGTAAAATAAAAATCAAATACTGATAAAATACCCCAAAAATTGGGCCTTCGATGCTATTAGTTACACTTGAAATTTGCTCGCGTTTTCCTAAAAAATGTATTTAATAGGTTCACTGAAAGAGGGGAGAGGTAGCATACCCCCAAAAACAGGTTCTGAAAATGGAAAACGTTTTTAGCTTATAAAGCTTGAGTGACACTATCAAACTTTGGTTATATTTTCGTTAAACTTCATTAAACAAAAGTTTAATGAAGTTTTGTACTTCATAAAACTTTCGGATTTGAAACCGGGGGATCTGGGGGGCATGGAATGCCCTCCAGTACATCACAAATTGTAAGTTATATTCCATAATCAAGTTACTGCGCCAACAAATTACGAGTGCACTAGAGGGTGTGCTGTACTCTCCCGCAGTGGCGTATTTAGAGGGAGGCAAAGGGGCAAGTGCCCCCCCTCCAAAGATGACTCAGATTGTACCCCTGAAGCCCCCCTGATAAAAATAATGTTTACCACGAAGTTTTAAAATTCAAATAACTTTAATTATTTTTATGTATTTGTTTATGTATTTACTAGCTGGGAAGCCCATCCGCGGACGGTGGATCTGTCTTTTAGCAGCATAATATTTAATTTCTTTTCCCGCTACTGGGTGATTCCCGATTTTCTATATTTTCAAAGTAACGCAAAAAGTTGCTGCTAAACTTGATATGCCGTGGGGCAATTAAATTTGTTTTTATAATATAAAAATAAATAAGTTTCTCAAATTCTAATTTTCTTTAGCCGAACGTTTTAATTTAATTCACTTTTGCTCAAAAACAAAAAATTTCCCAGTTTTTTCCGACGAAATTTGTATAATTATTCTGTCTTCTGTATAGGTATTCTAGAAGAGTGGAAATTTTATTATATGTACTGGAGGGTGTTCACCCCCAGACCACCCGGTTTACACTTTTGACTATAATTTTGACAGTTAACTTTCAAAGTAATGTAAAAGTTGCTACTATACTCTAAACAGTAAAGCACCTAAATAAATGTTTTTCAAAGCTTTAATATTCTCTAGCCAAAGGTTTAATTTGTAAAATTATAAATCCCCTATCTTATCCGAGTATTCTAAAAGAATGGAAATCCAGCAATATGTACTGGAGGGTGTTCCACACCCCCCAGACTCCTCGGTTTACAATTTTGAATTTATATTTTTATAATTAACTTTCAAAGTAACACAGAAAGTTGCTGCTGAACACTGTGAGCAGTAAGGTAATTAAATAAATATGCTTTCTAAGTTTTAATTTTTTCTAGCCGAAGGCTAAACTTTCCTCATTTTTGCTTAAAAATTCAAATTTCCCGGTTTGGATTAATATTGAACAAATATTTTTAATCCTAATATTAATTTAATATATTTTTTGGCTGGTAAAAAAAATCAACCAACCAGAGTGTTTTTTTCACCAAAAAATAACAAGTGGTAGCAGGAGCAGCAGAAGCGTGCTGGAATTTTATGTATTAGGATTAGTTACAACTTACGTGCGCATGAATGGATTAACGAGATTCTGAAAAATCTTTAATTTGTCCCCCCAAAAAGCATTGTTTAAATACGCCACTGCTCTCCGGTGTAAGTGTATTTGGTTCTGAAAGTGTAAAAGCTTCTTTTTTAATAAAATTAATCCAAAAATATGCGAACAAACTTTCCGTTTCCGAAACCTGGGAGTCTGTGCGACAGTAATTGAGTTAAAATTGTATTCCATTATCAAGTTATTGAGTCAATATATAACTGATGTACTGGAGGGCATTCCATGCCCCCCAGGCCCCCCGGTTTCAGTAACAAAAAGTTTACAGCCATATTTTTTGATTAATTTGATTAAATTAAGAGCTCTCACTCTTTCAGGACCAAATTGTTCAGGGGATATGGAACACCCTTTAGTGCTTTGAAAGGGGGGAGGTACTCTACCTTCAGTGCGTACTGATAACCCAAAAATTGGGCTTTCGATGCTATTAGTTACACTCCGTGGTTACAATGGAATATAAGGGACCCGAATATCTGCTAGAGCGTAGGGCCCAACTCAGTTAAAAATAGACTATGATTCTGATCAAAATTTTATAAAATTAATTTAAAAATTTTCCAAGTAATACTAGATATTGCAGTTAGCGTGTGTGTATGTAGATTTGTACCTCTCTGGAGCATGAAATACTGAATCGATATTGACGGGACTTTTACTGATGGATAGTTTATTCGATTTCCATTCTTAAACGATAAATCTCGCTTATTCCCTTATGTGTGTCAATTTCTAAGTTGCTAATCCTGTCTAGTGTGAGTCACGACAGATCTTGGCAGTGTCGTAGCTGCAAAGCTATTAGCTACTATCTAAAACAGTATTAGTACCTTAACGTGACAGTACACTAATCAGTAGCGTAGCACTGACGTAGTAGCCATACAAACGAAAGAGGCCCCCTAACCCTTTAAAGTAATGGACCTGTAATACTCTATTTTGTAGTACTAATGCACGTGACCTGCTTAAGGGAATACATCACTGTAGATTTTTCAAAAATTACTAATATTATATTAATGTTGGTGTTGTTAGTATTCATTAGGCATTTCCCGACGAGTTTCTTCCAATATTGTATTACTGGCATTGTTTTATGAATTCTTGATAATATAATACAGTAGAACCCCTCTATAACGTGTCCGGTTATAACGATTTATCGGCTATAACGAGTAAAAGTTTACTCCCTTGTCTTTTGTTTACATGCTAAACTGAATGTTTATAGCGAAAATCTGCTTATAACGAGTAAGTTGGCTGGTCCCTTGAGCTCTCGTTATAGAGGGGTTCTACTGTATTACAATTTGAGTCCAAATCAGTATTATCACTTTCAGGTTTCAAAAGATTTCAAAATGATCGTTTGTGTACTTTTCCTATAAAAAACTTCCATAAAATAGCTGTTTGTCAGTATATTACAGTGTCGTACCCCCTTAATCTTGCAGTACATAGTACGTACGCGCCGCGGATTATTATTTAATTTGTAAAAAGAATCAGCCTTCTATGATTCTTCCGTTTTGTTTATCTGTTTGAGAAATTTCTTATATTTTTCTATTAGTAGAAAATCACGTCGGACATAATATGTATTGTTCCCGAAGGAAATCGTTTCGGAGTTTGGAAGCTTTGCTTCTGCTCAGACGTGCTAGATTTTGTTTTTGTTTGGCGAATAGTGATCAACAGTGGCGCAGTGTTAAAGACTTGGAATAAAATAATACAAAATCCTTTAAAAAAATTATATAGAGAATTTTGATAATACACTAAAATGCATGAATGCGGAAGGCAACATAGGGTAATCGCACGTTGATTGTAACAACTGCATTTTTACGTTTACGTTCTAACTGTTCTTCAGACAATTTGGAACTCCCAAACCTCCCAACCCTAATCGTGCAATTCTGAGCCGCTGCCCGCTGGAAGTACTTGATCGGAAAGCAAACTTACGACTACAGCATATCAGTCCAACGCTTTAACCGCTAGCGTACGACCGTGTTATGTTTAAATAAAAATTTAATTGACAAAAAAAGCAGCTTATCCAATAATTGTGGTCTACGACTATGCTTTAAGCAGTTAGTAGGCAGCCGACTGAAAAATAGTGATCAATAGGTATTAAGAGTGGCCAATTTAAAGAAGGCGTTTGACACATCACTTGAGATTCGTGTGGTTGAAATTTGGGCGTCGATGTTAGGTGGGCGGCTTACTTCTAATAAAGTTAAAATTATAGCTCAACTGCTATGGGGAATATAACGGAAAATCAATTCTGTTTGATGATTAAAGACAACTGCAGCACAAATTAGCATAATCAAGAGCCTCTTTAATGTTTTTCTGTAATATCAGAACGGAAATTTGTTTCGCCTGGCGCCAGAAGCGTCATTCGACTTCGAATCGAACGTCTTATACTGAACTAAACGTATTACCCCCCTCCCCTAAGAGAAAAAGCGTCATTGTCCATATTATTAGCCAGCTTCCGCTTTCGAAATTTGATAACACAAAGTTTGCCTACTCTGATGACGACCGAATTTATTCGATTATGAGTTAGTGAAAGTGGCCGTCACTTCAAATGCGAAACAAATGAATTGTTGAAGTAGAGTGTAAACAATAAAAAAACAAAAGTACTCACCATGCCTACGAAAAATGATTCACGTTCTTCAATCAAGGTGGATGAAAGCGGATACGATGTGTTGATAAGACATATGGAGCACGATGTACACAGAGCACGCAGCACTGACACAGACACTGCACCTGCATAAAAAGACGATCACTTCTGTTGTTATAATTTATTATTGTTAGAACGATGCACTAATCATTCCAGCTGATAACTAACACACACCAGATCTAAAAGGAATACGGAAAGAGCTCTACTAAAAGGAGGAAGCGCTCAAAAAAACACCCCAAACATTATCTAAAAGTGTGAGTGACATTTAAAGCACAATCAGAAATCCACCCCCTAAATGCAAGTCACCTATACAAAAATGTGTGCGGTACGCCGCTGCTTCAATATAAACAATTTGTTTCCACCGTAATCAAATTGTCTACTGTCTGCATGACGTAAATTTTTTATTAAAAGAAAATTGGTTTACAAAATAGCCATCGTATAAAATAAAAACGGCACCTGTCGGTATTAAACTTTATGTGCGTGTGCAAATTAATCAAAAATATTTATTCACTCAAGACAATAACAAAAAAACGTGTCCTTCAACTACACACAAAAAATAGTAAACACAAACATTAAGAGGTAAAAATATCAAGCAAATAGGTATTAATTTTAATGGAGCAACCAAACATAAGAAGAAAGTACACAAAACACAAATTAATTAAAACCATAAAGAGAAACCAATCTAATAAATAGGAAAAAATATGGATAAATAATTTCACAATTAAAGGTTGCGTAAGTAACTCACACGAATATCAAATCATACTGGTTAATTTTAATTTTGGAAAAATTAATAGCTCGCTTCCGTGCGAAATTTGAGTTTCACGAAAATCTACTACAAGTAGTTGGTGGATAAACGACGAAAATCCAATACAAAGTAGCTTAAATGGAGAGAAAATGGCGGAATGAGATTTTCGTTGCACAACCACGCAATGTTTTTAAAACTACTAGGAATAAACGCGAGGAAAAAATTAAATAACAAGTTAATTGTAAAGAGTATTAAAATAAATTTAATACTACTTACAACAAAAATAAAATTTAGAGCCAATTAATCCAAAACATCGACCGATGACAACGTATTCCACTGGAACTACACACAATTGACAGGATTGTAAATTTATCAAAGCACGTGAACAAACGCAGGCTCCGCATTGGCCGATTCGTTTGTTATGAAAGTACAAATTTTTATAGAACACACAGCGACACCTATCGCTTAACCTACCACTCTACGATCTGCTTTTTATAACCACACATTTTAAAAAACCCTGACAGATTTTGCAATAAATTTTAAAATGGATAAAGAAGGTAAACTTTTTTATTATAAATTCCTTAATTTACCACGTATTTTTTTACAGAAATTTTAAATTATTTTAATAAAATCTTGGAAGAAGAACCAGATGTGTCTGCCGGTATTGCTGCCATCCGAACCCTCATGGAAGTCGTTCGAAGATCCACTGGTAATAATTATTTGATTACAACATTTTAATGTCTTTGCTTAATCGTCCTTCGTTTCAGATTGCACGGTTTTTGGATTAAATAGAGAGCTGGACATGGGTTTAGAAGTGATGAAAAAAAGAGTCCAAGTTTTACCACCTGGGGCAGCTATTTCATCAGCCTGTAAATTATTTATGCGATACATCACCTTAAAAATATATCATATTGATGTAAACATATTATAGAATTTAATGATCTTATTTCTAAACCTTACATTTCAGGACTTCTCCGAGTGTAGGCGGATTATGTTGCTGCATGGTCAAAGCTTTCTAGACAAGTACGTCGATGTAAGAACAAAAATAGCAAATCTTGCATTTCAATTTGTAATTAACGGATCGGTAAGCACTTCTGTAGCCTATATTTTTTTAATTTTAAAAACCAGTGTTAAACCTCTTAAAATGGTGGAATAATTCTTTGATTTTGTAGCATATTTTAACACACTCACGATCACGGGTTGTCTTGGAAGTTTTGAAAGTAGCAGCGGAACATGGGAAGATGTTCAAGGTATTTGTGACCGCTTCGGCACCAAACGACACGGGGTATGTGTTTTTGTGAAACACGAAAACTTTATTGTTTATACCAGTTTTGTTATTATTTTAGGAAAGATATGTGTCGAGATTTACAGAAGTTAGGTATTGAATGCTCAGTCATATTAGATTGCGCTGTAGGTTCCATTATGGAACAAATCGACACTGTTTTGGTTGGTTCCGAAGGAGTAATGGAAAGCGGTGGAATTATCAATAAGGTTTTTTATTTTTTTAAATATTTTTGGAGTAACTAAATGATTTTTATTTAGATTGGAACGTTTTCAATAGCTCTTTGTGCACGAGCATTTAACAAGGAAATGTATGTGGTAGCCGAAAGCTTTAAGTTCACGCAATTTTTCCCCCTAAACCAACAAGATTTACCTGATGATTTTAAGGTGAGCAAATTCGGTTTATTAAATTGTCAATATATTGACTTAAATTTTTAGAAAGAAGAACCTCTCGTTGATTATACTCCTCCCAAGTATATTAGGCTAATAATTTCAGATTTAGGTGTCTTACCTCCAACGGCTGTGTGTAGCAAATTGTTTGATTTGTATTTGTGATTTAAGTTTATATTTGTGTCATTTATTCTGTAGTTTACCGATTATAAATTTTTATATTTGCTAGCTCAAGATTGGTATTTTTACCTGTAGAAACTTTTCCTGCATATTGAATCGGTAATTATAAGTTTACAATTTTTTTAAATAATTTTTTTTGAAATGAGTTGCTTTCAGCTTTAAAAAAGCACTAAATCGTTTTTACTGAAAAATCTATATTTTCGGGGGTATGGCCACGTGAAGGTGGAAGTTTAAAAAAATGCTTTCAGGGGCTTAACTCGGTGGTTTGAATTTAAGAAAAAAACTATTGTTAAATATTTTGCTTAGAAAAGTGGTGAAGAGTCAACTCACCCACGATTCCATATGAACTGCTCATTCATTAATTTAAAATTACATTACGTAATTTCTGTTCAATTCTCTAACAAGTAGGTCTCGGTTGACAATCCGTATTCTCTAAAATTCTCGAACGGTTCTAAACAACATTTTATATGACAAGAAATTTTGAACTTGTGTTTTCTTAAAATCTCACTGAGTTACTACCATTCATCTTCAAAATGACAAAATATAAGTTTTAGTTTTACATTTCTGTTCTGTGAACTGGGCGCGATTCTGAAAATATTAATTAAGTTAATAAAATTTTCATAAAAATAACAACGTAAATTTTCGATTGCGAGAACTATCAAAAGATAGATATACTTTTCCACAACACTTATTCAAAAAGTAACACAAAAAAGCAGAATTCTCAGCCTATCATCATCATCTATGCATCAATAGATTAAAAAGCAGACCCCCGGTTTAAAAACGAACAAATTTTGTTCCTAATCTTTCGCTTGAATGACACCATTTGCATTATCTCTTGTGAAATTTTCTCAGATTTCCATTCACTTAAAATCGAGAAGGGAATCGCTAGGGAAATCTAGTGTATAAATGAAGAAAAGCTTGAGGAAATCAGAGGAAATTGGAAAAGGAAATCTTGGGACATTAGGAAATATTAGGAATACTGTGATAAACTACATTTTTTTACATTTACAATTCACAATGAAATTCTAAGCAATCATTGAAAAATCTCATAGAAGAAAATCTAGTATACAAAAATTTGCTTTGTGACTCGCCCTTCGAGTGGGACATTGGCAGCTTCAGTATGGGCTGATTATTACCGGTAACGTTAGCGTTAGTAAAATTACAACTATGTTTTTTGGATAAACACGAACCAGCTTTGTCATGGTAAAATAATCGCATATTTAAACAGGTGTGACCATATTATGTGGTATTAGCCTCCTCAAATGAAAAAGCCACGAGCCGTCACTGTTCTGAATTATTTTAAACTACGATGAATTCACAAAATAGAACACCAAAAGGATGCAAACGTTTGTTATAAACAATTAAACAAAACTTTTTACACCAACTATACGTATTAGATTAACTTAATATTTCTCACGAGGTGGCGTTTGCTTAATCAGGGTTCCCACTTGTATGGAAAACCTGGAAAAGTCTGGGAATTTAAAACTTGTCAGGGAATTTAAGATTTTTAGCGCCAATGTCAGGGAAAACAAAAATTTTGTCAAGGAAATATTTTTGTTAGCGTTAGTAATCGGGGAATATGGTCCTGACTATGAACAGACCAATAGAAATATTGGTATTACAATTACGTATTACGATACTAAAATGTCAGGGAAAATTTAAATTTTTGACAGGGAAAACCTGGAAAAGTCAGGGAATTTGCTTTGAAAAATTTAGTGGGAACCCTGTTAATGTAAATCGCAAATGTTAATGTAAAAATGCAAAGAAATTTTAATTTATTATATTAATCTTCTTCTTCTTTGCTGAAAAGTATTAGGCAACTTTGCCTGTTACAGAACCCATCGCTTTCTTGGACGACTTAGATATATTTCTTTTTTCTATGCATTTGTAATTCATAGCTTTTATTGTCAATCTATCCTTATTCATTCGGACAACGTGTTCTTTCCACATTTATTTTGTTTATTATTTATTAGCTGATGGCCCGACATCGCTCAGGTTTCGATTTGATTGGTAATTGAACTTTTATATTCGGGAGCGTCCATTAAAGCGATTTTTGTAGTTCTTGACCCCCCCACGTAGGGATACGTAAGATTTTGCCAACCCCCCACCCACATCTTACGTAAAGATGCGTACTACGCATGGGGCTTCCGCTAAAATCTTATCGTAAAGTGCTACTTTGCATCCCGCGTACGAAGGTTTTTGCACGAGGCGTCAATCGGAAGCAAAAGAGAAGAAGATTGCAATTGCCAATCTTTACGTAAGGACACAGGGAGTATACCAAAACTTTAAAAACGATTATGTGGGGGAGGGAGTTATTTTTACTTCATTAATGGATGCTCCCTAAGTTCGGAGAGATATGCAAAATTATAGAAGTTGGCAATTTTCTTTACCTTCCTAAGATAAGCTTGAAGCTTGGCCTGATGTTTGGCTGGAAGTTAATTAGGTTTTTTTTATATTAAATTAAAAGGTAATTAAATTTTAAAACTTTTCAATTCTTTTTAGTTGATAGGATCAAGATCGCATAAGTTCAAAGAGACTTGCAAATAGAAATTTGTCAATTTCTCTACTTTATTTACTAGATCTAAGCAAAACCTCTTATCTGCGCCTGCGTAAAACGAAATCTCTGGATTCTAGGTACTTTTTAAAAACGTCCCTGTAACCGTCCGAACTCAAAAATTACGGATCTAAAAAAATGGGAGCTTTTTAAGCCCACGCAATTGCTAAAAAATTCTTGACGGCCTCCGGAATCTTATATATTATCACTAAACAAATTTGATCCACAGTTTGAGTATCTTTAATCTATATATATAAAAATGGATGTATGTATGTATGTATGTTCCTTATAGACTCCTAGACCGCTTGACCAATCTTTATGAAATTTGGTGTATAAGCTAATTACGATGCTGCGAAGAAGATAGGCTACTTTAGAACGGCTTTCAACAAACTTTAATAAAATATGTGGCAAATAGTGCCTATTCATCGTGTTATAGATAATTTAGAGATAATCTGATAATCCGATATCTTTATAATTATCTATATAAGTAAAATAATACTTAGGGTTTAGCAACCTAGAACCTCGAACCTTATAGAGTATACCAGAACAGGACCAACCTAAAGACTTGGATAACCTAATGGAATATACCTAAATGGAACCAACGTAAAGACTTGGATAACATAATAAACTATAACATAATAAACATAACACATCGGATCAACAGATCCATAACTATATATAGATAGACAAAAGAAAAACCAAAATTACTGTTTTGTTGTGTGTACGCATTGCTGAAGTCCGTTCGTATGAAACAAACGAGTAACGGAAAGCAAGATTGGAAAACGTTCGAGTACGTAGACTAATGCAAAGTATTTTATTTTTAAAGAGACCCCGGGCGAAGCCGGGTATCCAGCTATAATTTATATGGCAGAACGTTCGCCGAGTCACTTGGTATATTAATTCTGAGGCGGTACGATGTTCTAGAATTTTACAAATAATTTATATGGTTCAAGTTCTGAGGCGATACGAAGTTCGCCGGGTCAGCTAGTTAAATATAATTATGTTATATTGTCTACAAAATAGTTTTGCGATAAGTAGTCAGGTTGGCCGAGCGGTCTAAGGCGCCAGATTTAAGCTCTGGTTCCCAATTGGGAGCGTGGGTTCGAACCCCACACCTGACAGTTTTTTTGTAATTTAGAAATAAAATAAATTGTTCCTTCACAAGATAACTTAAAATAAAACAAGATTTTTAATCATGTAATTGTTATTTTAAAGAAGTTGAGTTGCTTACAGCTATTACATTCAGATTAGTAATTTTTTTTCTTTAATATGAAGTTGAATTATCACGTAATACAAATGACAACAATATTAAATAACATTTCTTATTTTTTAAATAAATTTATATCAAAATACTACTTTTCTTTACCTATTTATTATAAAAATTCTTTGCACAATAAAATATTTAATGTTAAAATAAATATAACATCGATAAAGCCAAAAAGAAAATTCTACCTTAATAAAATTTTATAACATCACAGTACATTTTTTACAATATTTTTTGTAGAAATTTTAGTGCTTATAAAAAGGATATTCTGTATGCTTGACACAAGGTGTCCACCACGGTATAAATTTGTTCGAAATTTGGACGATTTTCCGGCTGATACTCCCAGCACCTCAACATCAAACGATACATTTCGTCCGGTACGTTCTCAGGTGCAGGCATTCGAAAACCTAAAACACTAATTAAAAAAAGGGGAATCTCAAAAAGTCAATCAAATATACCTCCGTCGATTTTCTCTCTCGCTTTTGAATTACTCATTCCGCTATATGGCGTTCCACCTCTGGAAAATATTTCCCAACACAAGATTCCGTAACTCCATACATCACACAGGGACGTATATTTGCCAAAATTTAAAGCTTCAGGTGCGGTCCACTTGATGGGGATTTGTTTCATTCCGTCAGACACTATGTACTCTTCCTCCTCTCGAGACATTCCAAAATCAGAGATTTTGACAGTATTTTTGTAACCTAAAGTGGAGGAGCCATTAGGTTTTGGACAACACCCGCACAATGACAATGCTTACCTACAAGACAATTACGCGCCGCCAAATCTCTGTGAATACAATTCTTTGATTCTAAGTATCTCATGCCAGCTGCAGCATCCAAACACATATTCATCAACTGACCATCTGCCAGTATTGACGCATTCTTCCTTAGATAAGTTAAAAGAGATCCACCTGGCACAAGTTCCATAACTATCATGATTGGTTGTTTCTGGACACAAATCCCTATGAGTTTTACGATATTTGGATGATCGTACTGTTTTAAAATGCGACCCTCTTGCAGAAACTTTTTTTTGTGTTCTTCCGGTAAAGTTACCCTGCAAGTTTTTACTGCCACTTCTTGACCGGTGCTCTTCAACTGTGCTTTGTATACGTCTCCAAAGTTACCCTAAAAAGAAAAATTAGTACAAAATTATTTACCTGGCTTCGGGACTTACCCTTCCAATTTTATCCAAGAGGACGACGTCGTCGTTGTTCAACTCCCATCGCTCTCTCGGTATTGGTTTATATAATATGGCACCCGATCTACCGGTAACTGGCAGACTACTATTAAACTGATATAAAATTAATTCTCTGATACTTGGAAAAGCTGGACCTTCAAATCGGAAGTGATTCTGTAAAGCATTGGAATTTAATTTATTATAAAGCAAAGGTTGAAAATGGTTTTGTACCTCCGTCGTAGTTTGTACAATGAAATGTTTATGGCCTCCCCAACAAACGGATAACACTGTTTGGCACTCGTCGTTTCTTGTGGTTTCCCTAACTAAGAAGTCGCCATCTTGCGTTAACAATCTTACAACTTCTTCTCGAGGTAACACTCCGTGAAACCATTCTTCATCCATTAACGTTTTGTTTGTACTTAAGGCAACCTAAGAGAGAAAATGATTTTAGAGAAAATAAGATTGCAGGAGGAATTACACTCTTGCGATTTTAAAATCATGCATTCTTTTGTTTGGATGTTAAGGATTTGTGAAATCGATAATTGAATTTTGTTTGGCCCAGATGGATATAAGTATGGTTATTGAAGATGAAGCAGTGTGGAATGAAATTTATGTTCTGGGGGATTTCCCGGTGCCAAAGCAATTACAAAAAGCAAACCACCCGTTTCTCTTTTCTTTGAACGACGAGGAAGTGTAAAAATTTCAAACATCCAAGTGTTAGTAAAAGTACGTTTAGCTGAAGAAATTAGTCGAAGCAATGATAAAATTATACGCAAGCAACATACTGGGTCAGACCCTTCACTGTTTGATGCCGAGTCGCGTCGTCCTTTAGTGCGAGGAGGCGCTACAGGTGAAGAGGGTGCAGATTTTCTGCGGAATGGTTTACGAAACATGTTGACTATCTTCTGGCGACCCAATGCTCGCTTACTCAGTGAAGATTGAGAACCATCACCCTAAAATGTTAAACCTACACCTTCCCAATTTTGTACACAAGTCCTAACTAATCACTAAGACTAAAAGTAAACAAGTGTGCCAAAACTGCACTACTCGTTTGAAATATAAGCAATATTATAAAGCTCGTTAGAGAATTTAGTAACAATAATTACAAGTGAAGAAGAGAAAAGCGGAACCAAGTTTTACCTGTTCGTTGGAATTCTCGATGAAGGTTTGGTTGTCAATGGCCAAATCACAACCAGACGGTACTTCTTCACAACCTAATTCGTTTAGAGCGCTCTTAATGAGTTCGGTCTGTCTTAGCATTTTTCGTTCCTGACATTTTAGTTCGTTGAGTTCTTTTTTGCTCGTGTCCACTACTCCTATCCTGTGGGAAAAATATCGTGATGGTCCGTTTGGCCAAAATTTAAAACCAACTTACCTATTGTTAATTTCATTATTTATTATTTTTCCGTTTGAGTGACTATCGTGATTATTCGAATTTAAATGCGCCCTCTTTTCCTGACTTTCCTTTAGACTAGCTTCTAATTCTGATAGTTTTGTCCGCAACCATTCGACGGTCAAATTGTCCACCGTTAACTGATTTGGCAATAATTTTCCTGCGCTATCCTCCACCAAACTTTCGTCAAAAGTGAATTTTATGGGGTCGGTCGGGGTGGTTCTAAAAAAAGGATTTGATCATTCCGAAACATTGGAGCAACTTGAGACTTACTTGTGTTTCTCCGTAAAATCGTTATACTCTTCGGTGTGTTTCACTGATTCCAGACTACTTTCCACCCTCTTTTGAATTTCCTTATATTTTTCCGAATTAAAATCTGATAGCTGGACAACTTCCTGAAGAATGTGCCGCCTGTTTGTGAAAATAGATTAGAACAATTGTACCAAAATGGCATTGAAGTATTTCATACCAAGCTAAAATGAATGCCTCCTGTACGGATTGCTGATGTTCCAATAAACCAGGTAATAAAACTGTCCTAAAATCCTTTTCAAATTCAGCTGCCTCGCATAACAACAAAACGTATTCGTTATGTGTTAAGTGTAATTTCCTGCATGCTTTTTGATATTTATCACGAACGTCGTCTAATTTTCGGCCACCTCTTCCAGCTGAAAAATATGATCACGTTTAAATTTATCGATAATTATTTATAATAAAATATCATTAATTTTAATTCTTTAATCGCAATGGTAAACATCTTAAGTCATAAAGTTGCAAAAAGCGAAAACGTAATTTACTCTATAATTATTTTTTTAAGTAATTGCCGACTGACTTTAATTGAAACAGTAATTATATATAATTAGATATCGATGGGGTTTAAGTAAGTAATCTTCGTTCGATTATGTAAGCTTCAAAAATTACATGGTATATTGGAAACGAGAAATTTATTGCTTGCCATATTAATTATTTAAATGCGATTCAATGAGGAAATGCAAAAATTAACACTTACAGACTTTAGAGATATGAGGTCAGACGTAAGAAGTATTTAAAAATTAATTTAATTATGCCTTATTCGGCCGGTAAAAATTAAGATTTTAATTTCATCACGGACGAACAAGCCTCCTAGGTGTTCGAAGGAGAAAGAATAAATCGTCCACGTAAAGCACTAAATCTGTTGGATTTCTATTGAGAATTTGTACTTTGAAGTTTGCGTTTTTTCGGACAATAATGAACATAAAATGGCTTAACCTTCAGATAAGACAACAGATCACAACGCAAACAGCTAAACTTCATACTTGCAGGTGGACAGGTTATGAGCCCAGACTAAAAAGATATTAATAAATTATTTATGTAGAGGTCACCCTGGTAACCCAAAGTCATCTATCGCATCGAAAAATATCAAGCAAACAATTTGTGATTCGATTCTTTGCCTGTTTCTAGTAATCTTTTACCGCATAACTATTAAACCAGGGTTACAGGCATTACCCAATTTGGTTTAAGTAACTGTGGGGTTTAAATGCTGAAACCTTTCTTTCACAGAACAAAAGGGTGAACAGAAAAGGCTGAAGATGAGATGATCAATAACTACAATATTATTATTAGAGCCAAGCTGCCGATAAATTAAAAATTGGCATATTTATTTCTCCAAAATTTTAGAATAAATTTATGAAATTAAACTCTTTGTTGCCAAATTAACTTAAACTGAATCAAAGAGAAAATTAGATTAATTAAATAACTAAGCTCAGATATCATTTAATAACTTGAAGTTCCCACCTTCAAATTAACTACTTCTGATCTTAAAGTTCTCTACTTAAAGATAAGATATAATAGAAAATCTGGAAGTTCCCACCTTCAAGCTAACTATCTCAAATTTTACAGTTCATTACTTGAAGATCAGTTGTACCTATTTAATAACTGGAAGTTTCCAACTTCAAAGTAACCACTTCTGATCTTAAGGTTATTTACTTGAAGATCAGATATAATTTAAACATTTGAAGTTCCTATGTACTTTCAAACTAACTACTTAAAATACTTATTTATTTTTATTAGTTTAGTACAGTGGTGGAAAAGTAAATAACAAATTTGCATATTATAGTACAATATAAAACTCAAATGCTCAGTATGTGTGGCTTGTGTCCCGTCATAACTTTCCATTTTTTCAAAAGGTTTCTAACCTAAGATCAACTATTAAAATAACTAAGATCCGTTATAATTTAATAACTTGAAGTTCCCACCTTCAAAGTAATTAAGGGAAAGGAAATATCACGGAAGCTTTCTCATATAGTCTTGAAAATCGTCCGAAACGTCGACATACAAATTGTAGTTTGCTTGATTTGCTACCCAGTAAACCTGATATTTTCTTTCCAATAATTATCGGCTTTGGGTGAGTGTGTATTTTCGTTCAAAGCAATTACTTCTGATCTTAAAACTCTTTACTTGAAAATCACAATAAATTCAATAACTTCAAATTAACAACTTTGGATCTCAAAGCTTTTTACTTAAAGAACAGAATTAATTTACCTACTGAAAGTTCCTAATTTAAAACTAAAAAAATCTGAGACTTCGTACTTCCAACGTTCAATTCATTACTTGACGATCAGTCAGTGGCTAAACTTCAAAATGTTTGCCCCCCCCCGCAAAACAATTAATTTCGAAAATGTTTCACTCTTTTCATTGATGTTTTACTCTTCTCATGATGCGTTTACGCCCAACACTTGTGAAGATCATCGGAAATAATTTGATAAATTGAAGTTCCTACCTTCAAACTAACTATTACTTATCTTTAAGTTCTTTCAACGCTATAAGCTTAAAGTTCTTTACTTGAAGATCAGATATAATTTAATAACATCAAGTCCCTAGCTTTAAAATAACCGCAACGGATCTTAAAATTTTTTATTTGAAAATCAGATATAATTTAAAAACTTGAAATACTCATTTTCGAACTGATTTTAAAGTTCTTTAATTGAAGATCGGTTATAATTAAATTAAATTTTATAATATTTTATAATACATTTATACAGTATGATAGGGCACTAGTAGAATAACATTATTTAATATATTACAATAAAGAGACTGTAAGAAGCAACTAACGAGATGATAAGATACAAACTGAAGAAAGTAATTAGTATAACGGTTGAGCAGTGCGCGCGGCCTTTCTGCCGCAAATTTTTTCTCATTTCTCATGATATTCTTCTGTCATTCATTAATATTTCTGCAATGCACGGTAATATGTTATAATTTAGAAAAACGGAATGAATATCAAATTAACTTAGAAAAGCATTAACTAATTCAGTGCGGCCTTCAGGCCGCACAACCTTGGTAATCTTATTTATTATAATAATTAAAATGCTCGCTATACTCCAGATGAATAAGGCACTTTTATCGGCGGGTTTTGGAGTAAACCTCTGGTAAACGATACATTCATCTGAAATATTACCCGAGAATATCGCTTTAAAAACGTTTTTGATCTCCCTCATTTTCTCCCTTTTTTGAAATGGATCAGCAGTAACACACCGAAAAAATTCCTAGTCCGTCACTGAATTCCTTTTTTCTTTCTTATTTCTAGAGAAATTATTGAAAATTTTGAAGTAAAGGATAGGCGTCTGAAAATCAGCAGTATCTACAACCGCCATTTTAATAATTGCTTTTTGGGTCAGCTGTAGATACTGGACGCCCACGATTTGGAATATCAAAATTTCTATTAATGTCTAGGTATAAAGCAGCATTCAAAGGAAGCGTTATTATGCAGCAAAATAGTCTCACCTTGATTTACACCAAAAAACTAAATGTTGGAAGGCAAAATGTGGTTTTGTTAAAAAAAATTGATTAGGCCACGATATAAGATGCTGTGATATGCATTTTAAAATGGCGACTATTTTTATGTCACGAAATGTTGATTATTTTTAGAGTTGGTCGAACGTAATCAAGGTGAAAATTTTCAACTTGCGAAACTAACGTAATTTTTTGTACTTACAGATT
Source organism: Cantharis nigra (assembly GCA_958510845.1). Classification (NCBI taxonomy): domain Eukaryota; kingdom Metazoa; phylum Arthropoda; class Insecta; order Coleoptera; family Cantharidae; genus Cantharis; species Cantharis nigra. The sequence goes on along the minus strand of OY294030.1, from coordinate 40,472,399 downwards.
TTTTTTAAATTTTAAATTTTATTCAAAATATTTAGAAACAGCCGGAATATAAAATATTATGTAAGTTTAATTTATTTACAGTTACACTAAAACTTTAAAATTGGCGAACCCAACAGAAATTCTATAAATTATTAGATAAGGTGAAATATTAGATGTTGATATAGCAATTTGTATCTTTACGATGTTGTTCAAATATAAAATTAAAATTTTAAATTCAAAAAGTCTCGATTTGAAATCCAAGAAAGAAAATATGATCAAGTGATCATCGGTGATTTGGTTTTTCCCCTTTATGTGTGGAAAATTTTGAGCAAAACCAAGGAATTGATGTTTTAGTTCCTCACTATCATTTTTCCTTTCTTCTTCATCTTCGGCAAAGGCAAGGTCGCATGACTCCGTAGTGCAGTTTGCAAATTTTCTAAATCATTCAAATAATTAACATGCGTGTAGATGGATAATGATAATGGATTGTGTGTGTCAAAGTGGTGAACCCTATCTGCATATACCGGTAGAACAAGTTACGGTTTTTCTGTGCCTAATAAGTTGAGCTTGATGGCAGTCGATTTGAATATGGTAGGCCATAAATCGAATTTTGAAAAGCATAAATTAAAAAAGATCGAAATCAAATTACAGTTGCGATTTACAGAAGAGAAATAAAAGATTCAACAGATGTATTGCTCGAAAGTAGGATAATACAATGCTTTTGCGTCGAGGAATAACAGTAATAATTGATTTTTTAATGGAAAACGATTATTCTATAAGTGATTAATTAAAAAGCTCTTAATTACGACATTTCGATTAATAAAATTATAATTGTGTGTTAAATTTTACGGTCTGCAAAATTTCAGCTACTTAATACATTTGACATTATTATTATTAAATCAGTCGGCCATAAAATGTATAATTTACTCTTTGATTGCTTTAACTATATTTTAAAAGTTGAAGGCAAATAGCCAATCAATTACGAAGCGCTAGCTTTTTGGACGAAATCTATTTTTGCGCTTTAGTACAAAAAAAATTAAATTTATCGCAAAATTTGTTAAAATTATTTTATATGCGAAGAATTAAAACTGGATGTTAGACCAAAGGAGAAAATACCACTGCTAGGTGGGAAAAAAGGGGCAGGTTTGATACAAACTATACGTATCATGCGCCATCTATCGTATGTTTCACTAAGTACTAGTCAAATTTATTTGTAAACAAAATTGTAATTCAAATTTAATACACAACAGTGCAAGCTCAAAATAGTTGCGTTGACCTAGAGATTCACATAAAAACAACCTCTAGAATTTACAAATCACTCGGGCGTTTCATTTGCAAGCTTTTAGAAAAGCAAACGTCAGCCAAATCGACAAAATAGTATTAGATGGATGAATAAACTTGAAGAATTATGTATGTCTTTAATTTTTTATAGCAAACTTAGTACTTATTCTAGTAATATTTATAGTTTGAAACTTACTAATTTATGTTAAAAGTCCGAGACCGTAAGGTCGAGAATCATTAAACGGAGACATTAGCTTTAAAGCATTATTTTGTAAAATTATAGATATTAGAAGTTGGTAGATCACATGATGAAATCTATAGGTCGAGAGAGTATAATATGCCTTCACATTTTGTCATCTTTTGATTTACCAAGTGCAGTCATTTAAAAAAAGTTGAACTCAGATGACCGCAGTTCATAGGCTTTTACCTGATCTTCTGGTTTAGCAGTGGTTTTTAAATTTTTGGTTAGTTTTTTTTTATAAATTACAAATTTCATAAAGCTGTTTTATAAATTTTTGAATTTTAATTATAAGGACGGACGGGCACGGAGGCAGATCATAAGGCTTCATACTATCCTGTAAATAAAAGCGTTAGAAACGAGAACTGATGAATTTTGCTTTTAACTTTAAAATGTAATATTTATATCTACTATTTTCAATTTATTTAAATGTAGAAAATCATAAGAAAACTTAGGAAATCTCAGAATCTTAGCTTTTTCCTTTTGCTTTTTCAACTTCAAAGGTAAATTCAAAGGTAAATTTTTTACAGATTTCCTTAAGATTTTCTTTCTAAAAAATTAAAAAAAAAAAAAAAGATTGTCTATAGTATTATTCCTAAGTTTCCCAAGATTTCCTTGGGTTTCTGAAGTTTTTCTATATTTCCTTGGATTTTCTATTTTCCAGGATTTCCTTTTACTTGTACACGAAATTTTTCCAGCGATTCCTTCCTCGGTATTTGACGTAAGAATTCAAATATAGAAGAAGAGACCCGAAGGGAGGATCCAGTCAAAGTTCAAGGAGGGGTAAATGAGCAGGAAGCGTGTGCTGACCTTTTTCTTGCTCTTTAAGTCTTTAACGGTGACAAATAATACCTTTTATTTTTATTGGGGGAGGGGAGAGGGGAGTAAATAAATATATCCAGATAGAACTTTAGATATATTTTTCAAATTTTTTCAAAATTTTGTGGAATTTATTGGTTTTAAAAAGGTCATAAAGAAGGTAGTTAGCCGGTTTTCCCCCCTTGCATCTGCTACCGGTTACAACTTTTTTTTTTAATTTTGGATAAATTCCAAGATGGCGCCTAACGTAGATCTCTTAGAAGGGGGAAGACCTGTTCATCCGAGATTTAAAATAAAGCAATGGAAACAGTTTCCAGATTTCCCCAAATCAAAATAATTTAAATAAAAAATATAACCAAAAATTATTAAAATTAAAAATCAGCCAAATTAAAAGTATTCATTAGCTAATATAGAGTATGGAATACCTCCTCAGTAATTCAGCAATTGAATAGAAAAGCATGCAGGATTTTAAAAATTTACTCCTGCAAACTCACTTAACTTTACTTTCAGTGAACATCAAACCCACTTAATTAAATATAAAAGAAAAGCTTTGTTTGCTCTAATAAACCCTTACTTTTGTAAACACAAACTTGTAAGGTATTCTCGTAACACCTACTTGATATGATGATTAAAATTGCAATTCTTGTATTTTCGAAAGTGCAGGCGGCATGATTTTGCCATTTAATAAGTTTACTGCTAAATTTCTACTAAATATACTAACTGCTTCCGGGCTACTACAGTACTTATTGCTTATTTTTATTATCTTTGATACCCCCCCCCCCCAAAGCTCAAGTGTTGATATGTTACTGGTGCGAATTCAATTGAATTCCAACATTGGATACATGCTATCTAGGAAAAATTTTTAGCGAAATTTTTCAAAAATACAATCTCAAGAATGCCCTTTGTTTTGTGACGTCACAAAATGGCTTCTAAAAACAAAAGCTATTTTTACGAACTGAACAAAGACATACGTTGATGTAATTTTGCATGCAAATCAGTGACGATAATTACAAATTAATTAATACAAAATGGCAAAGGACAACTTAAGTAATTTTGGTAAATTTCGCACAACATTTTCCTTCCTAATTTATTGTAGGGACAGGATCAATATATTATTAATATTGAACTCGAGTGTTTAATATTACCTGACATTAAAATAATTATTTCACTTAATTACTTTGGCAAATATAAAAGGTAATCTCACGTTTCTCTTGGTAATTTTAACTTGGTTGTAAGTGGACTCAAGGTAAAGTTCTCGTGCGTTGCTAAGCAACAATAATTTTTGTTTAGAATATATAGTTTTCCAATGAGATGTCAGAAGGAACTCTAATAACTACCAATTATATAGACATCAAATTGACTTGCTTAGTGCTTCCTTGTAACTTAAAATAGCAGATGGTTGCAATTTAGAACAATAAGTCTCGATAGCTACCATTTTTGAATTCAGCTCATATGGTTTGGGAAATTAAAATTCAAAGTGATTTTTTAAATTACAGTAAAATAGCATACTTACATTTTACGTAATGTTCTTCAAACCTAGATCTCATTAATTTGTATAATTCTAAGTATTTTTGATATTCGGTCTTTTTTCTCGTCACATCTTCAGATAACTGTAATGAAAAAAAAAAGTGTTAATGAATGTAAATATTATGGAATCAAATTAATATTATTTTAACACAGCAGTAAGAGACGATAACAGTTTATGATCAATGGATCTTTGGAAGAAAAATATTTGGGTGGCATTGCAAAAAATTGTTTGCTTGCAATTTTGCAGACTAAACAAAGTTATCAAGTCATTTCTCTTTCGCAGCTTTGAACTTTGCGACATCTTACCTGAGTTGACATTTTTGAGTTGTAAACACGTTACATTTTACTGTTATTTCCTGTTACTGCCGAAAAGTGGCAAAAATTTTAAGGATTTGTGTGGGGTCTCAATTCAGGTGACTTATTTATGTTGGATGGGATTGAATGAAACCGGCGAAAATTATTGACAAGTAGACTTTCCTGTATTTTATTACTGTGTTTTAAAAAATACAGTTAATCAGAGTCACATGTCCTCTATTAAGTGCGTGTAGTTTCTATGTTTTTAATACTACCAATAGGGAAAGAAGTCAACCGATCGACTCCTTCATTGAATTCAGTCCATGTGGATGTCAATGAACTAAAACTAACTTTTATACATAACAACTTTGGCTTCGAGCTCTCAGCTGGTCGTTCTTGTTAGTTGACCATACCATTGATTATTGTGTGTACATATCCTACCATGTACACACACAAACCTATTTGTTACGACACACCAAGATAAAGTTCAACAGGTACGAGGTGTGGTGGTCATGGTCTATTTTCATTATTACCCACAAAGTTGTTTTTTTTCTCTTTTTTCGCATCTTTTTGATGGTAAAAGAAAGTTACAAAAAATTCGTCACACAAAGGCGAGCAATTACCGATTACTTTGCTTCACTTTCATTTTCCGCAATCACTTCTCGAATGCAAAAAAATGGATTTCAAATCGTAATGGTCCATTGTAGGAATTAAACCGTCAGCCTACACGCAATAAAAGCAAATTAATAGACCATCAAATAGCAATGGTAAAAAATTCAAGTTTTACTATCGAGACCCTCGGCTCTTGGTGATGGAATAATTCTTCTTTTACGTCCAATGCAAGATATTTCTTGGAACTATTAGGTATATGTACATCGATGAGTGGAATACATATCACCTATTAAATAAGTTCGTTAAACCAGTTTTGGAGAGGCTCAAAAAATGAGTTTTCCTCCTTGCCGATTAGCGCAGATCGATAGGTTAGTAGGTCTTTGGATGGAATCCAAAATTTGGCATTTCCTCGTTAACAATAGAAAATCTGAAAGTGGTATTTCATAACTTCAACACAAATACATACATTGTCCTGTCTTTAAAAATCACATTGAACAACCCAATTGGTAAAGCAGAGAAAGTGAACAAAGTTGAAAGATCAATTACATAACCGACAATCCGCTGAAAGAAGTACAGATAAATCGTGTTATGGTTAATATAAATAATTTCATTTATACCTTGAATATCAACTACCTATTACTTGTTGCAATTTTAATTATACAATCACATTCTAAGAAACTATTACAAATATGTCTTTTCAAATTGTATTTGATTTATAATGCCAAGCCTGTTTACTCTTTTTCTTTGTTTTCCAATAAAATAGCGCAAATTGCTGTTTTCACCTTGTTTTGCAGATTAATGACTCAAAATTGCAGGAAACTTACACAAAGCTTGTGAAATGAGAGCAAAAAGGATGAATTCAAATTCGCTCCTTCGATCTAAAAATGCATTCGCATTGCTTATTTATTTTTGGATTACAAAATCAAGACGAAGCTATTTTCAGAAATTATTAAAACTGCCGAGTAATGAACAGTCGGTCATTAGCACAATAACGCAGCATTAACATATTTTTTGTAAAAAATTACATTCTTGAACTTGCACGCGTAATTACGAACACTAAGTAGGTATACATGTTTAGCTCAATGTTGCAGAAAATTGCATTATATTTTACATAGTTCGGAAAAGTAAAGCATCAGTTGTACCTACAGGCTTTTAAGTGTTATTGTAGATTGACTCATTTGAAACCATTAATAGAACTTTCAGACCTGAGAAGTGACAGCATCCGTTTATTGGCTACCTAAGCGAACATACCAGTTCATGAAGACCCGAGTGGAACCGCAATGCAAAATTATTAATAAAATCAACTTGAACCATCATTATTTTGGTAATGTTTGCTTTATCAGCAGTGTGTACCTCCAAAAATAAACTAACTTGGTAAAGATTTTAATTTCGCAGCTGTCTCAGTAATTTTTAATATTGCAATTCACAACCAGAATAATGAACCGAAACTTGGGACAGCTATTTTTTAGCTGAAGGGCCAAAACAATTTCTTTCGGGATTAAACTGACATTATGAATTTTCCCTGGTTTCAGACCGATACCGTTATACATAAGAACCTTTTACTTTTACAGAGCAAATTATATCTATCACCTGATGTATGTCGCGACAATACGCACCATGGGGTCTGGAATACCCTTCGGTACCCCAATAATTATATTCGAAATACATATTTGTACACAAAAAACATAATATTGTCGTGAACCAAAATTTTCTATTCAATAATTTGAATTTTATTTTGTAAATTTAATATTTCGTCATATTGAACTTTTGATAAAATAGTATTTGTTAAAATGAGATTGAAAATGTTGAAATAAAGATAAGTAAAATTTGGATGAAGGTTTCGAATATCGACAATAAATAATTTGGAAAAAAAATTAAATTAATAAATTGCTCAATGTAATATACAATCAAATTTGATACTAGTGCATATGGGCAAGTTAGCAATTATATTTAATTTTTCCATTTTATGTCAAAGTTTACATTGGATTTAAATTAAAAGTTAGCCGAGCCGAATTTAAGGACTGATAAATTGGGGATTATTAAAATTCATCTCAAAATATACAAATCTTCAGTCAAAGAAACCGGGGGGTCTGGGGGGTATGGAATACCCTCCAGTACACTAACAAAGGTGTTCATAAGAAAAAGGATTAAACCAATCATAACTAAATATTTTTTTAATTCGATCTATAATATCTTAATTTGAATATTATTTTCTTGTCTTACTCTTATTTTTGCCTTGGTCCGGGAGTATGGAATTTCTTTCAATGTCCCAGTAACTCTATTTAAAATACAAACTTTCATCAAGTGTGGTTTATGATAGTTTTCGTTTCTTTCTTACATCTATTTACACCAGTAATATCCCTATTAAATAAAATGAATCACAGAACATACATACAAATAATCAGGTTCTAAAACCGGGGGGTCTGGGGAAGTGGCGGAACTACCGGGGTGCGGTGGGTGCGACGCACGCGGGCCCCCGGCTGTGACCTTTTCAATCTAAATAAAAATCTCAAAAATAGGAGATGCACAACTAGTGCTATTTGAAGTCTGGGGAGAAATACCCTCAGGTCACCAGCAATAATTATTAAGTTCAAATGATTGTCATGCTGTTAAACTTGTGACTTCCGTCCAAGGAATTTTACTATATTCTGTGGGGTGTTCCACACCCCCCAGACCCCCCGGTGAGAATTTTCACGACGCATAGATATCTGCTGTATAAATATGCAGTAAAATTTTTTTTTGTACATACAAACGATGTGTAGATGTATTTGTTCTAAGAGAATAAAAAGTTTTCATATGAAGGTAAATCACACAACGTACACACGCACCTTTGGGTTTTCAAACCGGGGGGTCTGTGCACCAGCAATTATAGTTATACGATTTTCCGTTCCAGGAATTTAACTTTGTAAAAGGTCTTACAATTACCCCCCAGACCCCCAGTTTTATATTTTTTTTTGTCAAAATCAAATTTTTGATTTTACTTTTTGATCCCAGGCTTAGATCCTTTTTACAAAGAAGTAAAAAATTAATTTTAAATTAAAAAAAATTAATCTTAAAATAAAATAATTATTTATTTTTAAAATTTAAACACAAATTTATTTTAAAATTTAAAAAAACTTTTAAATTAAATTGTTTGCCTCGACTGAACATTTAATTTCCTTGACTTGTCACTAAAAATGAGAAATTCCCTGACAAAATTAGGGAAATCTTAAATTTTCAATAACTTTTCCAGATTTTCCAAAGAAGTGTGAACCCTGTAATTGTTATATAGAAAATTATCAGTAGGAAATTATCAAATCGTATTTACGATTTAGAAAATCTCAAGAAATCCATAGAAATTTTAAGAAAATCTTAGGAAACTCCAGAAAATTTTGGTAAATAAGAAATCGAGAGAAATGCAGAAAACTCTAAAAAATCTTGAAAATTTTAAAACCAATGAAATTTTAGAAAATGGAGAAAGCAAAAAAATGATAGTTTAGTTATAATATTCTAGATTTCCTCAAATTTCCCTTTAGTTTTGCATATGACAATTTCTCCATAATTTTTTCACTTATTAGTAAAAAACGAGCGGGAAATTTTATGAAATCCCAGAAAATCCATAAAAATGTCATTAATTTTAAATTAGGAAATGTAGAAAATTAGCGGAAATAGAAAATTCTAGAAAATCTAGAAAAATATCCACAAAATTTGGGAAGTGGGGAATCACAGAAAATTCTATGATATTTTAGGAAATTTAGACAATCTCAGAAAATTAAAAAATAAAAAACTCTTCTATATATTTTTTAAAATATTTCTTCTCTTCTTCAAGTGCTTATCCGATTCCGGATGTATGGTTATCATTTCGACTTTATTTAAGTCAAGATGACGTACTAGGGAATTTTCCCCATAAGCCCAAAGATCTAACATAAGCTTTAGATCACAGTAGTGTAGTGTAATCGGCGCGACCAGGCTGTGATCCGTAGTTTACCGCTTCGTAGCCAGTCGATATTAAAATATTTATTAAAATTAAATAGGGGGGGGGGGGAAGGTAGCTACTCATCTCTATATCCGTTCTTGTTTGGAAGGAATTCTTTGTAAATCACTGGAATTGCAGAGAAATCATCGGAATTTCGAGTCCTGTATACAAATTTTATTTTGTCTTTTATAAAAGTAGGGCCCCCTGTTAACAACTTCGCACACGGGTCCCTCACCTGCTTGTTACGCTACTGGTCTGGGGGGTATGGAATACCCTCCAGTACACCAATTATTGCGTTCAAACGAAAAGCGTTCACATAAACCTAGCTAATGTCTAATTTATTTTACTCCCTTGTTGTCTAGTATACTATTAATTAAAGTGAACTTCTATTGTGAAGCCAATAAGCGCCTAATTGGTTAATTATAGTAAAGAAGAATTTTAAAAATTTCAACTTTCTTTGACAAAACAAAAAAAAGTAAAATAGGAAGTTATTAAAAGTTCATTTTACAATTTTATTGCTTTTCGTTCTTTTCTTCAGTTAATTAAAGTTTAGACATCCAAATATTTGTTTTAATACCGCCAAGAATATACTACATCACTTTCAAGCCAAGAATGAGAAATTGCTTATTATAATACTAACAATTAATTTAAGTGCATTACAGCGGGACAACAATCCTGTTCTTTGTTTTAAATTAAAACAGATATTTTGAATGCCAAACTTGAATTGAACAAAATAACGAAAAAGAATAATATATTTATAGCCCAAGAAGTAAGTAAGTAAGTGTCAATTTGCACGAAATATCTAAATAATTTGATGAAGATAGACCAAATCAGATTAGAGCGGAAGGCGAAAACTGTAGGGGATTTCAGTGTTTTGCTTATTTTACTCCGAAATTATCGATTTATTGAGATGAAGAGTTCCAATTGTTAGACTAAAATTGAAATTTCGAATTTTTCCAACTACATCAACTATTGGTGACTCCGATGGAACATCAAATAATTTTTGCTGTAAGTTTTAAAGTAAATAATGAATAACTCCAATGTTATTTTCGCAATGATGCAATTAATTAACATTTACTTGTTTACAATATTTATGAATTGTAAAGGTAAATGTCTTTTATAGTGATGATGATATTTATATTCAAATTACAAATCAAAGTATAAAACTATTTTTCAGTATACCATTATAACGGCAATCGGATTAAACCACGAACCGCAGTGTCTCGGCGATCAGAAATTTTGAGAATTTCAAATTCCTAAAGAAGAAAACCGAGCAATTCAAATCATCGAAAACCACAAGGCAGATTATTATATTCACAGTTCTGTTAAATTCTAATTTGGAAAAATTTGATAATTAAAACAAAATTAAATGTAGGAATTTTGTGGCAATCCCAAATTGTACAGGTAGGTCATAGCAATATATACAAATAATTTTATTCCTTATAGTTGTCCCAGCTCATTTAGTAGAATGCTTTTCCCTATTGTTTTCAGGTTCAAGTTGATCTATTATGGTATTAATTCCAATTGGAATTCTTCCAAAATGCAAACATGAAAACAAAAATAAAAATATTGTATAATCAAAAGCACGTCGTGCGTTCTAGATGGAGTCTGCACTAAGACAATTAAGAAATTAAGATATAGTAATTAATTATATTGCGGTTAATTTCATTAAGAAGGATTATGTCTAGCTCGATGCTCGAGTTACGCGAACATCAATTCTCAGGGTGTAGTTTTTCAAGTTCAAGTGAACTTAAGGATTAAAAATTGCACCCCCGAAGCTGAGTAGGAAAATCCTTTGTTTGGCAAAATTTATTATGTTGGAACAATAATATAAGAAGTTCAAGGACGACATGTTTCATCCAAATCCATATACAGTTTGGATCGACGAAACTTGATTGGTACTAGAATGGAAGTGGAGAAAACTAATGGAAGGAGGACGAAATAAGTGGAAAAATTCGTCCCTGACAATAAACTCGAAAAGTTTAATAATAACTGATGTTTGGCTCGTGCTTATAATATAAAGTATTAAGTCATATCTAAATAATTTTTAAGCAATTTCATTTGTGCGATGCTAGAAAAAAGCTCATACTTATTTAAAAACATAAACAGATTATAATTTATTGCCGATTATTATTTATAAAATAAAATTAGCGATAAAACCGTTAGCCAAATTTACATTTATAAAGGTATCGGCAATAGAAAGATAAATTGTAGGCAGGCAAAAGGTGGTTAACAGTTTTGTCAAAAATAAAAGTTAATAATTATAATAATTTTATAATTGCAGGTTCGAGACGTCGGTCGAAAGAATGCATCCGAGTTCGTGTGCTCCAAATCTGCACCCAATTTTTTCGAAAAGCGTTCCATTTTAATTTTGGAGAAAACGCCATACGAGTAACCTATATAATTAAACGATATTACATCTAACCGCGTATCTTTGATTACGTTTGGCCTGAAGGTTTGATGGAACCACCCACCCACTTAAAAGTTGTGCCAAAAAAACGGTTAACGTTGATTTTACACCAATCCCATCTCGTTCGTCTGCTACCTTCCATATACAAAAAGTTGTTCCCATGTCCAATATTTGCATATATTAAAATTGGTATGTAAGTATCCAAACGAGATGCGGTGGTTCAAAGTGGAACTTTTATTTTTATTTTGAAAGCTCCACCAAATGGGCGGTTTGGAAGATAAATTTTTCGAGACACTTCTTGGGAACAATAGCAGATACATTCCCAAATTTTAATTCGCCTTACGGTTTTACTTTCTTTTTCTCGACCAAGCAGAGGAAGAACGCGCAATAAAATACAGTTAATTATAAGAAAAAACTGAGTCAACCTTTTTTATTATTTATTCAGTAATTGGTGTCGGAATTTATTAATTTGGTCTTAAAGGTTTCGTGTTCAACCCAATTATAATCAATTAGTACTTACAACACTCCTTAACCTACTTCCTTTTGGGTATTATAGTCAACACCCTGTATATCATAACTATTATGCATCTCATGCATAATTTAATCGTGACTGAAAAATTAATGCATAATATTTATAATAAATAATAATGTCTATCAGTTTAAGCAGTTACTGGCAATAAAATATTTTCCAACCTATAACGGTATAACAACTTCGATTACCATTTGAATAATTAACTGTTTCGACAAAAATATTTTGCTGACTTTTCGTTAAACCATGTTTACTAATTCTTATTTATTTTGCATTTTTATATGTCTATCCAATAGTGCCAACAGGTAGTTTTTACAGTTGTTGCTCAAATTTTTGACCGTCCGACAACTTACGTCACAGCTGCTAATGTTGCAATTTAATGTTGTAAAAATTATTTAATAATATTTTATAAAGCAAAACTGTGAGAATATCACTCTTAGTTTAATTTTGGATGGGAAGCTTTTCGATTGTATTGCAATTTGAATGCGCACCATGTCACTTTCGTCTATTGACCGAAGAAAATCATTACATAAACAATTGAAAATGTTTCATCTTACCTTTTTTCCATTCGGAGAAAGTAGGTAGACTTTTACACGAAAAACCCAGAGGCGGAGCGACATTAAAATTATCAAGTGGCTAAATTAAACAATTTTGAAGTTAAATAAAAAATAGTGCCCTAGGCGATTATCAGGTGCATTCAAAAAAGCGAAAATGTTTGAAAATTAAGCAGTGGAAAAACATTGATTACTTATAAAACTTAGCTTCTGCTTAGTTCAGTCGGTGAAATACAGTATGCTTGAGACTCCTTTCAAGGCAGAAGAAAGATCAAATTTTGTGCTTCCAAATGATTCTTCGAAATAAACGGCCATCTACTCATTGGTTTCATCGATACTTTAACTTTTTAAACCAATACATTTTTAATTATATTTGCACAATTAAATTCAGCTCTGCTAAAGATTTTCACTCTTTTTATCAATTCAAGAAGATAAATTATATAGCAAACTTATTTAACTATGTACTGATTCTCAACGTCGCATTCAATTCGCTCTCCCGTATCACCAGACGTTGTTTTTATAATTTTTTATTTTGCTTGTACGAATTTGCTATCAATATCGTTATGTTTATACAATTTGAAAATTTCACTAAATCTTGCTTTTGTAAGTAAGTAAATCTGTTTATTTACTAAAAGTTTTGGCCCTAGTCAAAATTTTCCGAAAGGAGCAGGTTTCAGTTTGTCAACTACTGATCTACATTTTTGCTTTTCCACTTTGTTTAGAATTTTCAACAAGGATTTATTGATATCCTATAGTATAAGTGACTTGTCGAAAAGTTCAGTTCATCGATGGTTTTGCCAACTATAAAGCCATCTACCTATTCTGTTGCCGCTATAGTTAAAACGTCTTAAGTAAAAATTTCTCTATTTTGAGTTAGTAGCACTTCTTGGTATAAAAAGTTCAACTACCATTGGCTTTGACTAAAACTTAGTTAATAATCAAAAACTTCTCATTTCTAAGTAAATTGGAATTTCTCTAACAATTCAACACTAACCATTTTGCTAATTCCAGATCACAGAGAAATCGATAAAACAAAATTTGATCTTCCTTACTAATTACCGTCTCCAAAATTCCACGAAATTATTTGATAAGCACATGAAATTTTCTCATCAAAATACATTAAAATCAGGTGAATAAGTAGATGTATTTAAAGATTTAATTTTGGATCTAAACTAACAGAGGTTAAGCTTTCGCTTTAGAAAGGTTTGGAAGTCGATATTATATATTGGTAACCCATTAAATGCTATTTAGCCAATTAAATTATATTATTTAATATTATTTATTCATTTATTTATTTAAAAAAAATATTTACCTACTTAAATTTTACCCTCGGTTATTATTAAATATATTGTCTGTCTATGCCTAAGAAAGAAATAGTACAGTACAATTATTAGACTAAAAAACACCCAAACCGGGAAATCCAAAAAATAAACGGTTTAATTGCCACAAAATGTTCATTACTCGTTCCTCTATAAGTACTAAAAAGTCTACCGTTCTAAAGCGACGGGTTTGGGTGGGGCGAAGGGGGTAAGGAGTCAAAACCATACATTTCTACAGTTTTTGTCAAATATCTCGAAAATGATGGAATATACCAAAAATACCATTGTATACAAAATTAAAGGCCGTGAAATTTTCTACAAAAATGATTCTATAAATTTTTTTGGTAAACTTTATAGATTCGGAGATATGGGGGGGGGGGAGGACAGTTTTGATAATTTTCTTACTTACTTTTTGTTTTTACTGTGATTTTTAATTAATTTTAGAATTTTGTAATTACTGATGGAAGTGATGGAGAAGAGAAGTGATATTAACCCTGTAATGAACGTTTAAAATGGAATCTCGTTAACCTATTCATGCGCGTCAGAAACTATGACTAAAATCTGTTTTGAATAGGATTTTCCTAAATATTATTACATAGAAACCTTCTCCTAACAATTACGAACACAACGAAAAAAAGATCAGCCAAATCGGTAGAGTCGTTCTCAAATGATGAGCGTACATACATTTTTTACGTTTCATTTTTATATGTAGGTATTATAGAGATTTGTATGTCCATATGTAATTTTAATTAAATGTATTAAAATGCTTTTCACAAATGCCAGTCTGTAACTTACAAAGATTTTTTTTCATATAAATATATTAATCCTGGAAAAAAGTATTCAAGAAAGGCAAAAATTCATTAAAACTTTCCTCCTCCATATCTTCTAATCTGTAGGGTTTACTAAAAACATGTTTAAGACAATTTTTCTAGAAAATTTAACGGCCTTTAATTTTGTACAGGGCGGGATTTGCTCTATCTAACGTCATTTTTGAGATATTTGACAAAAACTGTGGAAATGTATGGTTTTAACTCCTTCCCCCCCTCGCCCCACCCATACCCGTCGCTCTTAAGCGGGAGACTTTTTAGTACTTATAGAGCAACTGATAATAAACACTTTGTGACAATCCAATCTCTTATTTTTTGGATTTCGGGTTTCACATCTAATTATACTGTACTAAAAAGGATGTAACAAAACGTGGCTATAGCAATAAGTGGGACCAGAGGGTTGGGGGGGGGGGCGTTAAACCAAATGTGATGTCGGTATAAAAATGCCATTTTTTCTGATGTTGAAGAAATGTTTGGTCTTCAATAATTAGCAATCTAACTACAGGGTAGTGATTTTCGGTGCTCAAGGTCTTTGCCTCGATACCAGCACCTACTAGTGTTTCAAGACACTTTCACCAAATGGGTCGAGTTATGCCCTCTGCATCGAGCAACAGCCACGGAAGTGTGCCGGGAACTGAAAAATCGGGTTTTACTAAGTTTCGGGACTCCCGAACAGCTCGTAAGCAACAAAACGGGATAAAACATATTTTCACACCCCCCTACACGCCACAAAACAACCCGGTCGAGAGTACCAACAAAACTATCAATATACTATGGTTGCACAGTCTTGCGACAATTAACACCGTAAATGGAACAAATTCATACCGGAGATTCAGTTCGCGCTGAATACGGCTCATCATGCATCAACGGGATTTTCCCCTTGCATGCTGAATTTAGGTAAAGAACTGTACCACGCAGAAAGACCACTACTAATGGACCTACCGGCATCCCCTAAACAGCACGAGAAACAAATGATTAGACTACGCGAACTCCATGAAATCGCTCAAAGGAACCTAAATCATTGCTTTCGAGAACCAGCGAAAGCACTATGATGCTAGAAGAAGGCAACGGCTGCCACTCATAGGGGAAGAGGTCTACCAGCAACAAAGAACATTGTCCAGAACTCCAGAAAGAGTGATGGCAAAACTGGCCCCGAAGTTTCAAAAACCTCTGGTCATCAGTAAGATATTGTCACCAGTGGTAGTGGAACTGACAATCCCACCCCCCGTTTAGTATTCGACTTATTCGAAGTCCTCCTTCTGGCCAAGTGTCCGGAGCTACCCAGTAGCTGCCAATATTAACCCTTCAGTTAGAAGGGTCTAATTAGTGGCGTTACAAATTTGGCGGGGCGGACAAAATTGTAACTAAATGTGACAAGGGGGAAGGGAATTGCCCCCCGGACACCCTTCTGGATTCAACACTGGAACAACTTAAATTCTTTCTGTAAATTTTGAAATAAAAGTAGGTCGTTTGCCCATTCAAGTTCGATCTTTCACGTTTCAGGTTCAATTGCCGGTGATGATGAAAATTTGTTATGAGCAGATTTGTCTCTTTCCACCAATGTTAAGTCCGTCGTGCAGCCTCCCCGTGGTTCGAATTTTACGTAAAACTGTAAATCTGTCCTGCGCCATGGGAAACCAGATGACGCGTTGATCTTCGGATGAAGGCAAGCTGGATGCTGGATGTGACACTGATTACTGTATTTTCTACTAATATTCAACTACTTAGCATACACTGGGTACGATCCATACACAAAACGCCTACAACAGGAGGTACTTCGTACTTATACCTAAGACATAAAATTAGTGTGGACAGAGCAGGCCGTAGTTGTCTTCTAGATCCGCAACTGTTAGCATCATAATTTATTTTAAATTGGATTTCGTTAATTATAGCCGAATTTAACTTAAAAGAGATTCCTGTCAATCTATATCCGTAATTTTCGAGTTCTGGCGGCTTCAATGATGTTTTTGCTAAAAGAATGAGCCCAATTCGCCTCAACTTATGTTAATATGTTTGGAGCGAATCTTTTTACTAAAAATAATAAAAAAAGGAACTTTAATATTATTTTAGCCACAACAGCTTAGAGAGTAACGTAGAAATTTCCAAATTATGCCAAAAACACTTGTATAACAAAAAGACACGCCATTGGCGGGCTAATCTGATGGTAATGAATTTTGACACTGCATTTGAAAGATCTTCTCTTTTCATTGGTGGTCCAATAACAAGGTCAGGTCCAATTCGTGGGATAGCCCCTAGGAATAGTAGACGTCTTTTGTACAGGATCTAAACAAAAAATTACGTGGGGAGGCCGAGTGCTCTGAAACGACCGCATCCAGCATGAAGATTTGGAAAACGTAAAAATTCGAAGAAGGTCTTTTGTTGTTTTTTGTTTCAGAATATGGACCTCCAGCACACGAAAATGTATTGCAATTCTTATATAGAAGGAAACAATAATTATTGTCGGTACATCAACAAAGGTAACAAAACAACAAAATGCCTTGGTTCTAAAATTTGCCAAAACATCATCACCGCACCTTCCTGTAATTCCTAGAAGAAACTGATTGTAGGTGCTTCTACCTACATTAAAATTTGCAAATTGCGACCGTTCGATAAAAAACAACTGCGTTTTGGAGGTACGGTTTGTTTATGAAACGAGAAAGACTAAACATCGGTGAGGCAGACACACGAGTTGATTGTACTTGAGGAACTAAGCAATAAAATGACCATTATGAAGATACCGAAGGTAAAAAAATAGTGTCATGTCTTGTCGCCAAGAAACCGTACCGCCTATAGCATTGTCATGCAAATGAAGCCTCACCAAGGTTGATGATTCCTCTTGAGTACCACAAAAGAAACCACAAAATCTATAATCCCATGAATTTAGTTACACAAAATTATTGTTAAAACATGACGTGATAATCGTCGAGTGTTAAGTTCAATCACAATTTGTCAATCTCCAAAAATAACATTTTAATTTTGACGAGTAAATTATAATAATAAATTGCAAATTTGCAAAAATGCATAATATATTTTTATTCAATTTTTGTTCAAGGTATTGGGAGCAATAAGTTAACAACTTTCTACTCGAGGACTTTCAGTCAATGAGTCTCGAAATATTTACCTACTTAAATTAAGTGAACTACAAATTAACTTCTTTGATTCATAATTTTGTCATGTCTTCATTTGCATTCTTCGAATTAATCTGTGCAAATATTAATAGATGTTACGAATTGCATGTACTTGTAACTACATCAATTTGGAGTTTTTTGGCTCCGAATTGATCAGCAAAATAATTTTAAATGCGTAACCCACGTAATGAAGTCAATTGAATCAATTAAAATCATCGTTAAGTGTTGCCGAGCTGACTAGTTTTTTTATTATGAAAAATTGTGCAAGAAAATGTTATCGTCGAAGGAGAAAATCTGGATTGCAACTGCAAAAATGTCAATAAAATACATACAATTTGGTTGCAGCTTGATTATATTAGAGTAAATGGAAGAAAATAAATAAACTTTTTCCTTCAAAGGAAAGCAAATTGGCGCTAACCACAGCGCTGCAATGCCAAACGTAGAAAACATTTCATTTTTGAAATTTTATCAAAAATATTTCTGATTTCAAAAATCTACATTTAAAGGTTAAAGAACTTAGAAATATCACCAAGTTCCTCTTGAATACTAATGAAGAGGGAATATCCAAACAGATTCTAAGTATAGCAATGATTTAAATCGGTTTTATAAAATTTCAGGTTTATAGCTTATTATTCATAAGCATCATGGTCGATACTTTCAAAATTTGAAAATTTTTAATACTAAAATAGGTTTTATATTTAAATATTTTTGGAATCTGGTAAACCCGTTCACGCACGTCGGAGGTAGCAAATTTTTTTCTTCGAATCTTCCTACTGGAAATTTTGAAATATTTCTCAATTTTAACGAGAGAATAATAAAGGACAGGGAGTGTACTGGGGGCCCCAGACCCCCCTGATTTACACCAATTTTGTCCTTCGAGATGGCTTCACCAGAAAATTTGAAATATTTTTCCAATTTAATATGTAAGCAAATAAAGAGTAAAAAGTGCACTGGGGGAACCCCCCTCTCGACCCACCGAATTTAACCCTATGCACTCTGGGTTGGGAGGTAATCAAAATGTTTGGTAGTTACATTTGTCTAGCTAAATTTTACAAAATTTAGGTAAAACTATTTTCCTATTTCATTTTTTAAAGTTTATTTTTAAAGAACTATGCTTTTATCATGTTGCCAGAAGAAGTGGGAGGATATTCGACAATCATCTGGGCAAATATTCAACTAACAGCAGTGCGATTTGTTATTTTCCATCTGTTTTTGACAGTGTCGTTTGTCCAAATCGGTCACGTGACAGATTGTAGTAATATCTACGATAATCAACAGTTAAAAAATAAAATCAACCCAACCTCTTTCAGTTAAATTTGTCAAGAACTAACGTGAACTTATACAAACAGAAAAAGACCTTCCTTTTGTGCATTCGTAGAAATGTAAATTCCAAAAATGGTTTTGGACAATTCGTGGTTGTGACTTGGCAATGGAATTGCCCAAATTGGAAACATTCTGAAAACTAGCTTACAGAGCTTATAGGCCATAATGGCGTAGCTTCAAATTTACCTCACCACAGGTGTTCTTTGGAATCCCCACCGCTAGGCCCACAATTCCCCGGCTCTCCAATCGCAAGTTCAATTTCTTAATGCTGTCGGATTAACTATAATTAATTAATTTTTAAAAGATTCTAACTTTAAAAGAGCCTGAAATTAATTACAAACTAAGCCTTTAACTTAGAATATTCTTCTGATGAACCGGGGGGTCTGGGGGTATGGAATACCCCCAGGCAAGACAAAGCAATAATATTAAAAAATTAAACATACAATTAAGGAAAAAGTATGAAATGATAATTCGCGATTTACCTTCCGGTTGGTGACGCTTGTGACCAACTGTCAACAGCATGGCTGCTCTATTACGTACACTTAAAGTTGTTGTGAATTTGATTCTGAACTATACTAAGCAATCGCTTAGATTAAAAACAAAACTTTCTATACCAACTATACGTATTAGATTAGCTTAATATTTTTCCGCGTGATGGCGTTCGCTTAATGTAAATCGCGAATAATTGTCTTCAGCAGATGGGGTTTCGTTTATAAAATAAAATTGAAGAATATATTCTTGCTTTTACGTATCTATCAATCTATCATACTTGCGCATTATTGGTTCCTGATTCTGGCATGTATCTGTTATATATTATGAAAGTTTCACACTCAAATAATTGTCAAGAGATAATCTAGGGCTATTCGTAATTTTTGTAACTTCATTTGTTTTGTTCATATTATTATAATTAAATCCTTGGATTTATTATTACCTACTGCATTACTATTTGTGTTTCCCAAAGTTAATTGAAATGCCACCAGTCATTCATTTAGACAAGTTTTAATTACGTTTGACCACGAATTCAAGTAATTAATTAAAATACACCTGTTATTCTACGAATACGGGGCGCTTTCAAATACTCCCGCTTCGTAAGTGCGTCATTCTGATTTTGACCTATAGATGGTGTTGTATCTGGTGGTGCGTATTATATTGTTATTTTAGCCCCAGAAATTCCAAAAATGCAATTGATATCTTTCGAGGTTGTAAATCGCAAAGGAATTGCTCAATGAAAAAAAAACAATGATTGATTATCATAATCATAAATTCTTACGTTTGTTATTGTAAACAACACAACAATCAAAAGGTTTGTCATCCATACATCTGTACCTATAATTACCCAACCAGGATGTATAATCTCGAAAACGTCTTAAACAAGCTCCCCACACATAATGTAAAAAATTGTATTCTTGGCAATTAAATCCTATTTACACTAGAAACGCTTGTCGAAACGAAACTAATTCTTTATAATAAAAAAAATTTCAAGTTTACTGGCGATTTAGAAGTTTCATAAGCTCCGCATGCTATTATTGTACGAAACTGGGCCATACCAACTAATAATGTAAATTGATGCGAAATATCAGCGAAAAGCTTTTCCAATGCGTAAATAATAATAATTATAACGCACCACGGCTACGTCAATTCATTGGAGCCTAAGAATTTAAGGAATGAAAACATCGAAAAATCTTATCAGTTCCGAATACAATTTTTTGGACAACACCGATAAAATTGTTGTGCCAAAATAAACAGCGGTAGTACCAATATTTTATGAAAATAGATAAATTTTTACATAAAATACGTGTTTAAATAAACCAGTTTTGTAAATATTTAAAAAAAATATAATTAAATTCGTTTATTTTAATAGACGAAAATCAGTCAAGCGATAATTTTAAAGTAAAATCAATTTTTTTTCGCCAGGATCAATAACCCGAGCTTTTGCAAAATTGAGCTTTTGATGCTACAAGAAATCGGATTTCGCGCATTTTGAAAACAGAGAAAACGTGATATGTACAGGGTGTTCTAATGGAATGTTCATTATCGATCGCTTTGTTCTTTTTCTCTCTAGTATGCAAAACAAGTTTATGTCCCCCCTCCTCGGGAGTCATCTCATCATCAAATCAAAAAGGTGGTTATTACGTAATCAATTTGAAAACATTTAAGAAGGTGAATCTGTCTATTAAAAAATCAAACGGCACAGGGGGAAAAAACGCAAAAAATGTAAAGAAACATCAACTTTTGTCATAATAAAAAGTAAAACATCAACCAATAATTCCACACTTTTAAGGTGTTTTATTACCTGTATACCTATGCCTGTTAACCACGCTTTATAAATAGAAATCTACCTGTTAACACAGACATGGGTAAATTCGAGGTTAAATCAACTGATTCTTTCAGACAGACTAAAGTCAAGGTCTTGACATAAATCACTCGGAGGAAGAATCGAACAATATTTGTATCGGCGGATTAGGTTCTGAAGAGGACCGATAAGGACGAAACCCGTGGAATGGTGAAGTTTCCCGAAACCGTCGGCAGAAATTCGCTTGGTTTTGCAAAAATTTATGTAAAATCAAAAATAATGTTTTATGGGATAATTAACTTCCGAGACTAAACATTTTAATACCCAAATCGTTAATGCATAAGCTTTTACAACCAAAATGTGATAAGAATAGCATAAACAACAATAATAGAAATTAGGTCACTGAAGGTTTCATTGTGTTTTGATTGCAAAATAGTAGCAACGATATCGATACCTAATCAAAAATTAATAGAATTTGATTTAAAAAAAAATTAAAGATTTTAATGGCCCGTAACCGCACTAAATTTTCAAAAAAAAATTATGCGGAGATTTGGCCCTTCGGAGGACTGGTAGCCCGCCCTCCTGCCAAACAATCGAGACTTCATTATACGTATTTGACAGATACTTAATAACGGAGGCAGAGGCACACTTTTAATTTTATGATCCTGGGAAAAGGAAGGCACGCGGACACAATGGAACTCTTGACAAAGGTGCAATCAGGTGTAATCAACATATTACGTCTTATTTACATAATAGGTTTAAATTTGGAAAGAAGACAGGAACCGCGCCTACAGAAAAAAACGTGGATTTTCAAAAAAGGGTATTTTGGCATGGAAGTTTTCACGTAATCCCGCAACTTTTCGTCACCTCTTACCGCAATAAGATTGTAAAAAAGAGGAAAAAAAATTTCTTTGATTTAAAAATACGAACGAAGCAAATACCAAAAAGCTTGTTAGTTAAATGTATTGGTCTAAATTTACAAGACCCAAAATAAATCTTAACTCACATGTGTAAACTGTTGCGCTATTCTTGTGTGCTCCTCTTGGTAAAGCTTTCTAGCTTTTCTTTTTTCTGTATAAAGAATGTTCAAAGCGTCGAGAGCTTTGGATTCAATGCTATCGGCATTTTGTTTGATGAGTTTTCCCGTGTTATCCAGCTCTTCCATCATGGTCCTCCAAGTGGCGCAGATAAGGCTCCCACTTAACTCTTCCGTTCTGTCGATTTTAAGTCCCTGGGTTGCAACTGCACTAAGAGCGACTGCATAATCACGATCGCATCGAATTTTCGAAATTATGCACCTTTTCATTGTTTCTAAAAGGCGAAGTTCCCCGTCTTGGCGCAATAGTAGCGCCTCGTGAGCGCTGCGCCCTTGCAAATTTGTCGAAAAACCCATTTTTTGAACCCAACTTTTGTTTACATTTTGAAAAAACAAATATTTTTCACTTTTTTTATATTTCACTTTTTTTATTAAACTGACACTTTCGCACAATTTTTTGAAAAAAAAACAAAAAAATTAGTTTGTAATAAGCAATTATTTTAATTATTGCTCTATTGTTAGAGCGGAGCGGAGAAAACGTAATACACCTTCGCGCACATGAAATGTTGAGATAACTTTGTTGAATGTTCTTTACACTCCCACCTTCTTCTTGTATTTGGAGATCCCCAGGTTAACAGTGTAGAAAAGGATAACCACAATTAAAGAGTGGGCAATATTAACTAGTAGCTCGTAACAAACTGAAAATCTATTTCAATTATGACCGCGGCATCTGTGATACCTATTTTCAACTCACCGTTCGTTCAATCGTTCATAATTTTATTTTCAATTGTAGTAAAAGAACAATGTTAGATAAAAAAAAAACATAAGAACGCCCATATGTTCCAGACCATAGCAGAGTTATGAATGGATTCAAACATATGAATTACAAACAAGTGAATCTAAAAATAAAAACAAAAATTTAAATCTACATACCTACTTGCAAATGTTAATTAAATAACAATCAAATAAGGTAATTTTATGGTCCACTAATTTATTTCTTCAATTTGTCAAATTCACCTTGAATATAATTAAAAGTTAATTTTCCGTATTTGCCTGCAGAAAAGGTCAAAAGATTTTTTTTTCAAAATTAAAATTCTAAAAAGTGACATTCAAGGTTAAGGACCAAGTTTTCGATTATCGTTTTTCTTTTTCGACCACAGAGTGAATTACCTTGTCAGGCTAATTAGACAGAAAAGAAGCTGCAAATGCCGATTAAACTGTGGTTCTGAAATCACAAATGCGTGATTAAAAATCTCAACAAAATATCGCATTTTTACCTCTCTTTGTATTCGCTATTGCGCTATTCTCAATTTAATTCATTTTTTGCATTGCAAAATTATTTCCAGCCTATTGGGGAGACAAGTTCCAGCTGTTTATAACAAAACTAGAGACATCTACTGCACTAAAATCGCAGATACAATTAATAAGTTAAGTACATTTGCGTGGGCATATTAGATCGTAAGAGCGGAAACAAAACATAAATGACATCGAGGTAAGATAGTTCTTATTTATAGCAGACGTTGCCATTAAACGGCAGAAGAGGATAAAAAATATTCCATTGTAAACCAATTTTATTAAAAACTTATAAAATTTATAAAACAGAGTAAAAACACTACATAGATCCATGATCACTTCCAACAACTATCTCTTCTCATATTTTAACTTCATTAAAGTTTTAAAACGTTTCACGTCCGCTTTTTCTAAATATTTCTTCAACGCTGTATGAAAACCGGCTTCCTTACTCAAAACCTTAAACAGTCGTTCCCCATACCGCCTGAAAATTCCAGATATATACTATTTTTCCCTTTGAAATTTTCTAAAAAATTACCTTGTTTCCGAATTTTTATCTTCCAAAAACTTGGCCATATGAAGAATAACTCTCTTTCTAGTTGGTTCGTAAGACTGGCCGCTCAGGATCATACTTGGTCCAGCGATAACCACGGCGCAAACAATTAACCTAATTGTTGCAGATCTAACAAGCGAATTTTTGTGCACTGGACCTTTCAGGCACAGAGCGCGAATGGTGTGATAAATTGGAATATGAGTGACCATACAGTCTAGCGACAAATTGGCATCCTCCCGTATGAATCTGTTCGAATCGGCCGTTTTATTTAGCAAAATTTCCACTATATCATCAAACTCCTACAAATATTCAAGTTTTTAATTGAAGAAAAACAACTCAAAGTTTGCATTGCTTACTGGTCTTCGAGTGTCCTTCATGGATTCAAACAGATGACCGGCGACTTGACACGCAGTCCTGCAGACGTGACTTCTAGGACTACGTAACAGTTCGAGAAGTCTTTGATTCACGGTAATCATGTGTGGATACAAAAGGTCAGCATCCATTATCCTGCAAAGCTCGGTCATTTCGGCCAAGCCCTTTAACGCAACACTCCTGGAATAAAATTATTTTGGCTAATTATACGCTGCAAAAGCGATTGCTTACCAATCTTGATCTTTGATACGAGTGAGAGTTGATCCCATTAAATTGTCAGAGGAATTGGTCGATGCAACGCTGCTGGGATAAACGTTTTCGTTTACAGTATCCTGAAATTAACATCCGACAATAAAGCGTTTGGAAACAGAAGATTCTTACCACGGAAGACTTCATGTGAAGACTTTGCAAATCAATCTTCAGTATATCTTCTTCAAATTTTGGTCTTGTAGCCAATGGAGCGATTATACTAGTCGTTTCGCTCTTCTTGTATACCTTTTGTTTCCATGTCTGATGTTTAGCAGGTTCTTGTTGCTGAAACCTTCCATTTGTTTGATTTTCAACGACAAAGTCAATTCGAACGCTTTCATCGTGTTTGGAAAAACGTGGAGAAGATAAACTGTTGTTTGGACTTAAAGAACGTCCACGACGAGGTGGCGGCAATAACTGTTGAAGTTCCATCACTTTGTGTCCCTGATTTCGTCGTTCGCTTGCGATAGTTGGTAGCATAAAAGAACCACTTCGACGAGTAACGGAACGATAACGTGCAACTTTCCTTTCCGGAACGTTAGTTTGGTCATAATATAAAGTTTGACCATCATAATTTTTTATGGCATCCGCTTGGTCTTCTGTAGCCCAATACAGTTGTTGTTCGTTAGTCGGATTTTGAGGTCGGACATTTCTGACAGTAAATCTCGATGCTCTAGGAGGTACACATTCATAATGAAATTTTTGCTTGTAATTTTGATTAAACGGTTCTACGTACGATTTGCTTTTAAAATGATTTTCGTTACTGTTATGATCGGAAAAGTTCTTCGATACGTTTCTTAGGGGTGACGTTTGTTGTAAAAATTGCGAACGGCTGAACCGCATGGTGTTATTTTGTTCTTCTTGTTTCTTCGCTAAAAACGTTTCGGTTAAAGTTTTCTTAGGAAATTCGGGTACTGGGTCAGGCGAATTTGTTGCGCAATTATCGAAGTATTGCTTAACGTTATTTTTCCTCAAGTAAGTAATAGAGGAATTTTTATGTTCAGTACAGGAACCTTCCAGTGTATACGCACTGTCTACTTCACCAATAGCGGTAGATCTAAGGTTGGGCAGATCTAAATGTTTTGAGGTGGTCTCATCGTTATCATCGGCTGGATTTCTTGGTGAAGATGTTAAACTGTCTGGAGTGAAGTCTTCATCTTGGTTTGCTAATTGAATTATAGTTCTACTGGTTTGTGTGCAACCGTCTACATTACTGCAAAGTTTGACGATATTATTGATGTATTGACTTTTAACAAATCGCGTAGCTGTTGGTAAGGTATTTAGTGATTTTAAATTTTGCACTTCATCATGATCGATGTCTTTAGATTTGATATTATTGTAAGACGATGGATATCGTGTTGTTCGGCGAACTAAGATGTCTTGAAGCCTTGATTTTTCGAAACTTGCATTGTTAATTCTACTTTCCTAAATTAAAAATGGGGCTACAAATCATGGAAGATAATTTTTTATAGTTACCATACCATTTTTAACTTGACTTAATATTTTAAATTATTTTGACATTAGTTGCAAATAAGCTGTCAATTTAGAAATTCACCTCAGACGTAATAGTTTCATAAAGTAGGCATTTTATGTCAAAAACCTACTATAAGATAGAGATTGCACTTTAATCATTTGAAGCTAGTATTTCACTCTTGAAAGTACGAACAAGTAGTTTACATTAAATTACAACATCTTTGTTACACATTTCCTAAGATTATCAATCAAGCTCTCAAGAACTGTAGTTAAATTTTAAAAGTTAGCTAACCCATGTAATAACATTTTTCGGTAAACCTTGAGCAGGAAGGAAAGAAAAATAGTTTATAGTTTAAAAAATTAAACACTCATGTTTTTGCAATCAAAATATTTCAGAAAAACTCATCAAATTTTGATACAAATTTAATACATTCTTTTTATAACACATTTGATACAACGGTAAAGTACATCAAATTTTAAACACAAATTAGTTTGCAGTAAAAAATAGACGATATCCATAAATGTGTACAACTTATCAACATTCTCCAGCAGTAACAAAAAATATAATTCTATGGGTTTGTAACGAAATGTTCTCGTATGAAAAATATTTTCTAGTATAGCAATACTTATAGTTTGGCACCTACTACGCTAATAAAAAAGTAATAACAAATAATATAATATTAAAAGTAATTCCCATGTGGCCGGCCGGTAGCAAGATTTTCGAGTGCCTATGCCAACCGAGAGATTAATATCATATAAAAAAACCAATGTAAAACATAAAATCAACGTATATGCCCTAATACCTATAATCGCATATTTTGATATGTTTCCGCAATATAGTTCATACACGGAGGCAATAAATTATTTCTAAAATGATGTCAAAAGGATAAATATTTGGAACGACATTACAATCCAAATTTTTGATATATACAATATAGGTAAGTGATATTATTGTCATGAAACGTCTTTTGGATAAGAGAAAAACTTCCCATGCAATGAAAACACAAAAGGTTACAATTTACATATATAATTACGTTTTGGAAATGTTTCCACATAAAGAGAATTTAAAGAACACTTTACGAACATGTACACCACCAATTTAAACTAAAAACGTAACAAATGAATGCACAAAGGCGAAACATTGATAAGATAAGATTCCAAAAGATGAACTCTTAGTTAAATCAGTCAAAATTGATCTGCCTAGTTCGGCTTCTTAGATGTGGATTTCTTTGAATTGCATTGTGATATGATGCGCAGTTGTCCTTTAAAATTGGAAAATAGCTTGCCTATTCGTAAGTTCAAACTTGATCCTTTTTAAAATAAATAAAACAATTTTTGGAAAAAAATTGATCCAAAATCTATCTCATAAAAACATAATATTTTAAAACATCTTCAAATTTATATAGCATAAAATTGAAATCTGAATAAATGGTAGGCATCCCAGAATCGTCAACTTAATTAATTTTCTGCAAGGGATAACTATCTCGAAAACATTTTTTAAACAGGACTCGGAGTTCCGTGGAAATCCCTGAAATTTCACAAATATTTCTAAGGAATTCCAGTAATTTCACAAAATTTTGAGATATTTACCCCTTGATTTACTGCATTCCGGCAATAGAATAAATTATCACAAATATCTGGACCTTATCAGTTGTTTCAAAATAGCGAAAACCCCAATTCCAGATAGATCAATTTCAAACAATTTTGATAATACAAGAAAGTTAGAATTAAATACATATGATAAGACAATCCTACAAGATCACCGAACTCTGTCAAGTTCAAAGCTTAATTTGATGAACAGTACGACACTGAGCTAGTCCTAAAAAATGTAAGGCAAATTTATACTTGTAAGAGAATATAGACATTTGTTTCCGGGTGATATAATAAATAATAAAATCATACCTAATCTATGTCCTGCACTTATAATATTTCTTTATATCAAGTTTGAGATATTTAAATAAATACTCAAAAAATCTAACTATTAAAGTGTGCCCTTGTAACCCTGTTTTTAGTAGGTAACCGCCATAAAAAGCAGTAATACCTAACATAGACCTAACATTAAAACCCTGATTAAAAAAATAAACAAACTTAAATTATCCAAAGTAATAACCCTTGAAAGTTCATCATTAGATTAACAATTAATAATAAAATTTACAGCAATACATCAACTGTTAAAACTTGAACAACACCGTAACATTTAAAAAAAAAATTAAAAACGAGGACTACCTTATTGTTGGTTTCAATGATTATCATTTGTTTCCGATACAAACAAACCTGTATAAAATTTAGCACCACATTGTTTTACACATTTCTATAAAATCTGAATGATTTTCCACTACATTTTCCACGATTTTATCTTCAATTTCCATCCCGTTCAGTATTTGGTCTCTCGTTAAAACCACCTCGTAATTGTTTTCGGGAGTAACAAATACCACCCGATTCCTTCTCGTTTGTAAAATGTTGCCTATAACCAACTGGAAATTGTTTTATTTTAGAAAAGTCATCCCCGATAAACCCGATCAACTTACCTTATGTTTGTACTTGTTCATCGAATCCCTCGCTTTAGTTAATAAAAGATTTTCTTCAGTCTCCAATTTAAAAGACACAACGTAGGCGTGAGGTACCCACAAGCTAACCAGTGGTGCCAAGAGTTTAGGAACTAATTGCAATGATATTGTAGGTGCACCTGCTCCCGATTGTATCTTATGAGTAGGCATTTCGTTTGATGGTACATAAAAGTCAGACACCGCAGCTGCCAAGTAAAGTAATGCTCTTCGTTCGAATGCCGCTAGACATTCACAAGCTGCACGTAATAGCCAGAAATAATCCGACACTGAAGTAAAAGTGACGTACAAGATTCTTCCAGCATCTTGCGCGCACTTATATCTATCAAGTATGGGTGCAACAATGTCCACACAATCAGGTTTCACTGAAATTTTAAAAGTCAACTTTAAGTCCGCTACTGAATTAAGTAAGTTGTACGCCACTGCAATGCTATTCTCCCACTTTCAAGTAGTGAAATGGCGCTAAATCAAAAGTGAGGTTAGGAGTTGACAAAGTCATTTTTTGCGATTCAACTAATTTGAATAATTTAAAATGAATATCGAGACAGTAACTCCTAATTTTTGGATAACCAACGAAGAAGAGTGCAAGAACTATTTCAAAGAAAATGTTAACTGGGATTTGGTGCCGCTAATAAATGAAACTAACATCACCGACAAGAAGCTGGTGAGATTTCAAGGTATGATTCAGGATATGTCTAATCCGGAATACTTTTACGAAAAATACGAAGTCAT
Source organism: Cantharis nigra (assembly GCA_958510845.1). Taxonomy (NCBI): domain Eukaryota; kingdom Metazoa; phylum Arthropoda; class Insecta; order Coleoptera; family Cantharidae; genus Cantharis; species Cantharis nigra. The sequence continues at coordinate 40,443,042 of OY294030.1, read as the reverse complement.
CGACGAAGCTTCGACGCAAAGAACTACGAGATTTGGAAACTACAGTAACGGTGCCGAGTGCAGCCAGAACGAATCCATCGATTTCTCGAGTAGTAATAACGTGATGAGCGAACGTCAAGGCTTCTTGTTGGTTGCTATTCCGAGACTTAATAATTGGGTACAAGAAGAAAAATGCAAAAATAAATTCAACTGCACCGAAGGTCAAACTTCGAGTTTGGAATTGAATAAACGTCCGTTGGCTGATGAAGAAGCTTCGACCAGCAATAAACGTCTACGTACTGATGAGACTTCCACCGGAGTTGGAGTTGTCTCAGAAAACAAGACAAAGAACCCTCCTGCTTGTGATAAATGCTACCGTGTTAAAATTTACGATGAAAAGCTGAGTTTTCACCTGAACGACATGGTAGATGTGATTGGTTTTGTGTCACTCGATATAAATTTGAATGATGATGGTAACCAAATGGAGGTAGATTCAGACGTGACGCCCTCAATTCATTGCGTCATTTTGAAAAAAATTACCGACACCAGCCCATTTGTTAACGAAACTCGCGAATCTGATAAAATGAAACACATAAAAAAAGAGTTGCATTTTTTGCTCACTCAACTTTTCATGGGCGATTCGCTCACCGCCGAATATTTTATCTACCACCTAATTTCAAAAATATACACCCGAAACGAAGTTTTTCCACTGGGAGCTTTCACTTTAAATATTTCACACATACCTGTTGCAGAAGTGCCTGATTTTGGAGAAAAATTTTACGAATTTATCGAAATATTGGTTTCGAAAAGTCACTACTTTCCTATGACGCTAGAAAATATGAATTCCAGCATATTTATTCCACAAAAGGATTACGAATTGGAAAAATTGAAAAGCGGATTGCTCCAATTAAGTGATAACACCCACTTGGTGTTGGATGAGACCAAGCTGTTGCCAGGTCGGTTAGAAGAAACGGGGGTTAAAAATGTTGATGCTCTTTCTAATACCATACAAAACCAAAAGGTGATGTACGATTTCAAGTATTACCCGATGGAATACAATTGTGATATACCTTTCCTTGTGCTGTCAGAAGGAAAAAGTTTGTTGCCTTGCGATTATCAAGTATCCCTAAAACCAGATCAACGTGAAGTTAACATTTATTCGGATATAGTGGTCTCGGCCAAACATTTCCTTAACGCTCAGCTGCTCCACGAGATAAGAGTCTTTCTCACCTTGGCAAGGCACGGAACATACGAAGTTTCCAATCAAATGGAAGAAATGGTTCAAAATGATTTTGTGAAAATGAGGCAAGACAAATTGATCACTTCGGACGATCTACACAAATTACTTATATTGGCAAGGCTGGTTTGTTTATCTGAGGGGAAGACGATTTTGGATCGCGAGTGCTGGGAGAAAGCCTGCAGTTTAGAGGTGGAGCGAAAGAAAAGGTTGCAGTGACAATTTTATGTAGCTACATGTATGTATTTCTTTATCTCAAAAAATATAAGTTTTGAGAAGTTAGGCTTATTTAAAATATTCCTACCTGTGATAGTTGTACTGGGACCACGTTCGTTGAGTTCCAGCATGTCCATAAAAGTTTGTCCACTAAAATGTCGAGTAAATGGTTCTAAAGACTTGGCACGATGTAAAAATATGACCATGTAAGGATGTTCTAAAAAATATTCCGCAGAAGCTGCCCCTCTGGTACCGGCACTAAAGTTATCTACAAATCGTACTGTATTGTGTTCTAAGGGCACAGTTGTTCCACCAGACTGCAATATTTTTCAAAAAGTCACAAACATAACCTCAAAATATAAACTTACCGTAATTAAAACTATTCTTTGGTTTGTTTTATTGTGCCGCTCGCAAAATTCCTTTAAAAGTTTCCTGTTGTCTTCAAAATCACTAGGGGGTAAGTGTGTGGAATAAAATTCTTCCCAATGAGATGCCATTATTAAAAAATATAAAAGTAGGTTATGTCCAGTTCTGTCTGTCAATACTAGCGAAATACACTAAACTTAAAAATTTTGGAAATGGTTTTTCTATATTCAAAGGTCAAAAATGACGCTCCGATTAGGTTCTGGAAGATGTGCTCGTCCAGAACTTGTAAAGTAAATTTAAAAAACGGGAATTTGACTTGGACAAAGGGTGCGCGAAAGGTTTTTAAAAATTAATATATTCTAAAACAATTACTCAAAAAATACATTAATTTGAAGCTCTTAGCTACTATGTTATAAATATATTTTCAGAATTTTAAGTTAATCCGTTGAGCTGGTTTTCTTTCAGCTCATCGTGAGCTGCATTTTGCACAGCTGAGAATCAAAATAATCTCATAATATATTACGGATTTCAAAAACTTCTAAGAAATTGAAATATTTTCAACTACAATGTATAAAGGTAGAAAAAAGGTAATAAATTAAAATTAATGATCATCTTATACGGAATAAACTGTTTAATTTAATTATTTAAATAATTGATTCTGTATAACACGATCGTTAATTTTAATTTACGTGCAACATAAATTTTATGTTTTTATACATTGTTGTTCATAAAAAACAAAAGCAGTTGGGTTCTCCTGACTCAGGCTTCACAAAATATTGCCAACGTTAAACCCAAAAGTTTCACGATTTCAAAAAACGTTTGAAGTTATACTTCATTTAATAATAATCAATAAATTACAAGTAATTTTTTCAAGTTATATTTACATAATTATGGTTACATTATCATTAATGTATTCTAATAATAACTAAGCAAGTAGCCCACTTTAGAATTTGGGTGCTTCGCTTTTAATATCTTTGTAATCCATGCTTGGAGAATAAAACTGAAACAAATTATTTATGACAGTTTTGTAAGATAGTCAATTTAGTCTACGATAGTCACCTTGTATTGTTTATCTCTGTAAGCATCGTTGGAGATACCTCCGGGATGATTAACCCAAGCAACGTCAGGATTTCTGGTGGCCAATCTCAAGAGATAGTAAGCGGCACCTCCGCATCCAAGAATTACGCACCCATATAGCGGAATCAACTGCAAAAAAGTTACAAATTTGTCCAAGTAGAACTACCAAGCTTCCCTGCTATTTATAAAACTTCACATCATAAAATTCGTCACTTACAGCTCTGTGCTTCTTAAGACTGGAAAAACTCATACCCTGCATAATGAAAAGTTTTTTATTTTCTTCCTACGGCAAAGAAAATTGACTTTTTTACAGCTGATGCTTATAACCTTCGTTGTTCTCTTACGCTACAATAAAATGAGATGCAATGATTTTTATCGCGAGATAGACAAGGATACGACGATACTTTGGAATAACCTAGTCAAAATAGTTGAGATTACATAACAAATAAATTTCAATTTGGATTTTTAAATAAAATAAAATTATGGAAAATTAGTAACTTCCAAAATAGCAGTGACAAAAAATGGTTACTGTTTTACAGAATTTATTATAGTTGTTGTTGGATCTGTAATTGACCTATTTACAGATCAATTAAATCAGTGTTCCTCAAAATTTTGTTATATTAAAAGTTAAATTATTTCAAAGATGTAACATTTTTTCGTGATGGGAAAATTAGGTGTACGAAGGAAGGGAAATTTATAAAAAAAAAATCTTATGAAAACCAAGGAAATATTATGAAATTCAAGACAATCTTAAGAATTATATATTATATGAACTTTTTTTTTGCTATTTCGAAAGGATATCCGGGTACTGTCAGGGAATGGACTCTACGAATTTTACTTTTTCCCACATACCATTGGAAAGAGGACCGCACCAGCGCTAACCAACTCAAGGTCTAGCTAAGAAACGAATTAAAGAAATTTCAAGACGAATCGTGGTCCATCAAACTCGAAAGCTTATCCGTAAAAGATTACTCAGCATGGAGCATGGTCAAAGCTCTTACCAGTTTTCCAACTCTGATGTCCCCTATCCAAGGCTCCCACGATATTGCCCACACCGACGAAGAAAAGGCAGAGGCATTCGTTCGTAGACACCCTCGAAACCCAATTCAGTCCCAACGACACCCAAGCGGTCCCTACTTCCAGAAGAAACCCACATCTCCAGAAGAGGTATGAGTTAGTCGAAACGTTAAAACAAATCAAACGAAAGAAACCCCCCGGCTCTGAAGAAATCCCAAATGAAGCCCTGAAATCTCTCCGTTTGCTCAATGGAAAACTGCAGATGTGATTGTTTTGCACAAACCAGGGAAATCCAAAACTCCTCCATAGAACTATAGGCCAATCAGCCTCCTCCCTGGCATGGGAAAGCTATTGGAAAGAATTATCTTCACCAGACTTCAAGACGCCATTGAAGTAAACAACTGCATCCAAGATGAACAATTCGGTTTTCGCCCAAGACACTCCACGACACTTCAAGTTTTGCAACTCGTAGAGCAGATCACCCTGTCCTTCAACAAGAAGCAATCCACGGCAGCCGTTTTCCTGGACATATCGAAAAGCCTTTGACAAAGTCTCGCACAACGGGCTAATCTTCAAGCTCATCCAGGCAAACATTCCACTCGCCCTCATCAAGCCACTAGCCTCCTACTTAAGAAACCGAATCAATCAGACAAATTCAAGCCGGGGTACCCCAATGATCCTCTCTTTCGCCAACCTTCTTCAATCTATACTTTCACGACCTACCAAAAACCCAATGTACCAAGAACATTAATAAATCCGAAATGGGCTTCCAAAAGAATCCAAAAAGCCCTTGACTCACTTGAAATATGGTACAAAACATGGCAAATCGATATCAACGCAGATAAAAGCGTAGCTTTTATGTTTACGAAAAAGAGATCTGTACTGCAACGTCTTGAAATTTTCGGCAGGAAAATTCCATGGCAAAAATCGACAAAAAGCCTCCGAGTCAACCTAGACAGTCAGCTTCTCTGGACCAAACACATCAGCGAAGTCAATAACAAGGCAAGGGGACTCCGAGAATTAACTGGATCCACTAATCGGGAGGCGCAGCACAATGAACCTAGACCTCAAGTTAAGACTCGTAGGTAACAGCGCCGGGCGGGAGAGCTGTTCCCACGAGTATGGCACTAAAAGGACAGAGATGGCAAAATAAGCAAATTATGCGCGTAAAAAATTGTTATTTGTTTGGAACACGTCACGAGAGCAAATTCTCCGTTAGAATCTTGTTAATCCATTCATGCGCGTCGGTAATGGGACCTGTATTCGTAAAAACTCCCATATTTAGTGCAATACTCTTCAAAGCGATCATCCGACCAACCATCACTTATGCAACCTCGGCGTGGGCTTCCGCATCCACCAATCAAATGAAAAGACTTCAAACAATTCAAAATCTCTGCCTCCGAAAAGCTCGCAACGCTCGTACCCAGGAAATCTTAGGGAAATCCAGAAGGAAATTTTAGAAAATCTTAGAGTATCCAAGTAAATCTTAGAATATTTAAATAAATCTTAAGAAATTTAAGGAAACTGGGAAATCTTAGGAATACTATTTGAATGAGCTTTTTTTACGATTGCGGCTAATTTGAAAGAACATTTTAAGACAATCTAGGAGGAAATTCGGTGAAATCCTTGAAAAATATCGTAAAAGAAAATCTTACGAAATATTTGTCTTGTGATTCGATTCTCGTTCACCACCAGTTAGCTCTCTCAATACAGTAGAATCTCTCATTTGAGTGGAATGAGTTCCAACTATGTTTGATAATCGAGAGTTTATTATATTCAGGAAAACAAGAAAACAACAGAAGGAATAACGAGATTTCTAGTTTCTAAATTTTGAATGCTAAATTGATGGTTTCAGATTCGATATTTACATAATTCTGACTATTAGGAAAGTCAAGGTAACATGAGGATGGAACCAATTAAGAAAACTTGGTATTTCTTATGGTATGCAATTTATTATTAAGTAGGTATAAGAAAGAACACTTATTCATTACAGCACCATGTACTTACATCTAAAGAATGTAAATTATCTATTTTACAGTTTTATGGAACACAACAAAGGCAGTAACCGTGTTGTAGCTATTTTTTGAAAAATTAAAAAATTAAGTCGGTTATTGAACCATTGCATCGTTCAAAAATTCTTTTAAGTGAAACACACCGGGCCAATTTCCACCCAAAACGCTTGGTTACTCTGGCCAATATCTCGAACGGCAATGTCGGTAATGGGAAGGCGAGCAGTTTTATCAGTTTTGTATGTTAAAATTGCTTTGGACCACTGGTCACTGCGATACTAAAACAAAACTCAAATTTCACGAATGAAGTTAAAATCAGAACTTAACTTACCTGACAACCATCTTCAGTTGCTTCGTAACGTAATCTGGAATTTCCTCGTGGAGTCAATTCCACGTCATTGTAAGCCATTAACTTTATTCCCTTCCTGTAAGTCTTTTTCTTGTTATCATAGTAAGCCACAGTATTCTTACAATGATAAGTTATATTTTGCTGAGCTCCATAAGATAAAAGTTGCAAAAACGCAAGTTGATTGCTGTCAGCTTTATACGTAAGCTACAAACCAACACAAAGTGAAACATAATACGATTTTATACCAAGACTAACCTTCATTCCTTGCTCAATTTCGCTTAACCATATTTCTGGATCTCTTCCTATGTACGTCAGTTCCGAAGACCGTACTGGATTAGGCAAAATACAAGTAGCTTTAGTTTCCATATCACAGTGCACCAAAATGGAGTCGCGTGCGTCACCATCGTTTGGATCTATCCAATATTCACCGGTTTTTGACTCCGGATACGCAGCTGCAATGTCTTTGCAAGTTTTACCTGGCGAATTCTTTTGGCCGTTAGGCTTCTTAAAGCGTTCGAACGAAGCTTTCAGCTGTTGATACGATTTAATGACGAGTTCTCTTCGTTCTTCTTCTGAAATTTCTTTTCCAAATATCCTGAGCGGTTCGTCATTTAGAGGATCTGGTCCTTTTTGACCTTGTCCACGACCCAATAATACTGCCAAAGTAGCAGCGTCATAACCTATTCCTTCACCGGGAGGCCCAGGCGGTCCGGCAGGACCAGGCGCACCAGGCTGTCCCGACTTTCCTTGTTCACCAGATGAACCTCGCTGACCTGGGTTACCCGCAATTCCTTGAGGTCCTTGATTACCATCTCGTCCAGCGGGCCCTCTTGGACCAGCTTCTCCATCTTTTCCTGGTAAGCCCTGTTGTCCTGGTGCGCCTCTTTCTCCCGGACTTCCATCAGCACCTGGCAATCCTTGGAGACCATTAAGACCTCTGTGTCCCTTTGGCCCTTCAGGCCCAATTTCGCCTCTATCACCTTTGGCACCCTGTTCTCCAGGAGCGCCGGTTAAACCTCGTGGTCCTTGTTGTCCTTCCACACCTTGTGGCCCAACTTCTCCGGCTGGTCCTCTTTCTCCAGTTGGTCCAGGACTTCCTGCTTGACCAGGTGCTCCCTATTTCATTTTGATTCTTTTAAATAAATTCTTTTATTTATTTTATTATCACTTACGGGCATTCCATTAGGTCCAATCGATCCAGGTTGACCGGGAGTTCCGATCGGTCCTTTGTCTCCGGGTCTACCTGAAGTGCCTGGTAATCCTTGTTTACCAGGAGAACCTTCTGGTCCCTGTTCACCACTTATACCTGGATTTCCAGGTGGGCCAGCTAAACCTTGAGATCCTGGAGGACCATCACTTCCTGCTTTACCAGTTAATCCAGTTTCTCCCTGGAAACAAATAAAAAACAAACTTATTAATAAATTAGTTGGGAAAATATTAAGTAATTTACCGCTGGTCCTCGAAGACCGCGAAGGCCGGCAGGCCCAGGACCGCCTGGTAATCCCGGTAAACCTCTTTCACCAGCTTGTCCTGGAGGGCCAGCTGGACCTGCTGGTCCACCAGGTCCTTCGTTTCCAACGTCGCCTTTGGGACCTTCAGGGCCAGGAGCACCTGCTTCTCCTTGCGGTCCAGGATTTCCTGGTCTGCCAGCATCACCTGAACTTCCCTTTATTCCATGAGTTCCCGGTGTTCCAGGTAAACCACTGTTGCCTGGTTTTCCCTATTGAAACATTTCAATATGTAAATTCAATAAGACCTTTGCGCTCCTCTCAATTTCTAATTTATCCAAATTATTTAATATAAAAATGAAACTTACAGGAAGTCCTGGTTCGCCTGGTCTACCCGAAGGACCCATAATTCCTGGGTCACCATGAGCACCAGGTTCTCCTCGCGAACCTTTACCACCAGTTAAGCCAGTTAAACCTCTTTGACCTGTTTCACCAGGGCGGCCTGCTACTCCAGGGTTTCCTTGTTCTCCTTTTGATCCCGAATTTCCGCGTTCTCCTTTTACTCCAGGCAATCCAACTAATCCCTGTTGTCCGGGAAATCCTGTAACATTTATTCTCAGTTATATCAAAATTTACAGTAAAATTATATAATTTTTACCTGGTAAACCTTGCGGCCCTGTCGCCCCACGTTCTCCAGCAGTTCCACGAGCACCAGCTTCTCCTGGTAATCCCGCTTGTCCGGGTTCTCCACGTTCCGCTGGTTCTCCGGGAGGACCTTGCGGTCCAACAGCGCCTTGTAGACCTCTTTCTCCTGCACGTCCGGGTGGACCTTCTGGACCTGAAGGGCCAAGTGCTCCACGTTCGCCTTTTTCGCCATGTGGACCTGCTTGTCCAGCAATTCCAGGTAAACCAACCAGTCCGGGTAATCCACTGTGACCCTTTTCACCTCTTGGACCAGCAGGTCCCTAAAAATGTAAAAATTAATAATGTTGTTAAACTATTTGCACTTATACGAACGGTTGGACCATCTCCACCTTGAGATCCAGGCTCTCCTCTTGTACCTTGAGCACCAGGTTGTCCAACAAGTCCTCTTTCTCCTGGAAAACCTCTTTCTCCTCTTCCACCTGGACTACCATTTGGACCTTGGGGTCCTTGAATGCCTGGTTCACCATCCTTTCCGGGAGCTCCAAGACTACCAGGTGCTCCGGGTAAACCCTAAAAATAGTAAACTCGTAATGACAAAAATTTTAAATAATTTTAAATTATAATTTTACTTACTTGGAAACCTCGCGGCCCTGCTGGCCCCGGTTGTCCTCGGTCTCCGTCGCGTCCTGCTGGACCTTGTTGTCCTTGAGGACCTTGTGATCCATCTTTACCTGCATCTCCTCTTGGACCTTTTCCACCTTGAGGACCAGTTTCTCCATCTTTTCCTGATTCACCCTACCAAAATAAAATTTTTGTTTATTTAAAATTATTAATTATTAATTGTTTACATACAGCTGGTCCTTTTTCTCCTGGAAGTCCTAAAGCTCCAGGTAAACCTTGTAATCCCTGTGGGCCCTGTTCTCCTGGTCTACCATCGGCGCCCGGTAAGCCTCTCTCACCAGAGTTACCTGTTTTTCCCACCAAACCTGGCCGTCCTGTTAAACCTCTTAAACCTTGTGGTCCTTGAGCTCCGGGGCGTCCTATTTCACCAGAAGGACCTTTAGGCCCTTGCGGACCAAAACCACCGCGTTCTCCTGGTTGACCTATTAATTAATCGTTAATTTCATACATAAATAATTATCATTAAAAAGTCACCTTTAGGTCCAGCTGCACCATCCGGACCTGGTAAACCCGAAACTCCACTTGGACCTCGTTCTCCGGGGGGGCCTCCTTCACCTGCAGGACCCCTCATACCTCGTTTTCCTCGCTTGCCTTCGGGACCAACAGGCCCTTGTACGCCTCTGGGTCCGGAGCCACCAGTTTCACCTTTGTTTCCAGTTTCTCCTTTATAACCGCGTTCTCCAGGTAAACCCTAAGAATTCAGTCGTAATTTATTGTTTATAATTCCTATAATTTTACAATACCGGAGCTCCTTTAGGACCACTTTCTCCTGGATTACCAGCACTACCGCTTGGACCACGAGCTCCTGGAAAACCAGGTGCTCCCGCAAATCCTGGAGATCCTGAAGCACCCTTTTCTCCTGGGTAACCATCTTTTCCTGGTGCACCTGGTGGTCCAGAATCGCCAGGTTGTCCGGGTCTTCCAGATTCACCTAAATGATGAACATAAGATGCGTTATTAAATGTTTTAAAATTTTTAGTTAAATATACCTCTAGGTCCTTGCAATCCTTGACTTCCTTTGGGGCCTGCAGAACCTTGGTCTCCTAAAGTAAAAATAAAATTGTATATTTTGATAAATTTTATAAAATAATCAAATTTACCTTTATTTCCATTACTACCGGGAAATCCAGGTGGTCCTGATTTTCCCACAGTTCCCTAATAAATACCGCTTACACTTAGTAAAAAATTGTTTATATTAATTTTGAAACTTACCGGTTGTCCTGGAGCTCCTGAAATACCATCTATGCCTCTTATACCAGGTGCACCTGGTGGACCCTCTCTACCCCTTTCTCCTCGTGGACCTGCATTTCCCATAAGTCCTGCTGGTCCAGCTATACCTGGCCCACCTTGAGATCCTTTTTCTCCGCTAGAGCCTTGTTCACCTTTCGCGCCATCTAAACCTGGAAATCCACGGTGCCCTTTCATTCCTGGTAAACCGGGCATTCCAGGTAAGCCACGTGAACCTTGAGTTCCTTGTGCTCCCGGTTGACCCGCTTCTCCATCGTCACCGTTTGATCCCTGCGTGCAAATTTTTGTACAATAACTTATTTATCCATCAGCTTAATAGATATTCTTACATCTTTTCCTGGTAATCCTGGCGGACCTTTCGGACCGATCGGTCCTTGAGGACCTGGTAAACCAGGTTCACCAGTTTCTCCTCTTGGACCTTGAAATCCCTGGGGACCTAAAGATCCGGAAGGACCTTGCGGTCCGCGTGGTCCAATTGTTCCGACTTGTGCTTGTAAATAGGAAAACTGATCGGGATATGCTGGTCCTTTATCGTGTCCTTCTTGTGACTGTTGTAAATCGTGTATGTATTGTGTGATGTCGGGAACGGCACCCGGGGGACCTGGTGCTCCGGGAATTCCTGGATATCCGGGGCTACCTGGTTCTCCAGTTTCACCTGGATAACCTGGTTCACCATAAGTGCCGACTTCTCCTCGAGGTCCCGGTTGGTAATCTGTTGGTGATGCGTCGTACGTTGTTGTTTCTACAACTTTTGGTTGTGGTGGTTTAGTAACTAAACACATTGTTTTCCAATTAAAACTTTTTAATTATACAAGTTGACAAGTACTCACCTGAAGGTACACCGCAATTCGGATCTGTTTTGCATAGAACTTGTCCATTTGAACAAGTACAGTTTGTACAATGATTTTGTCTCCACAATTGACCGTTAATGTATGTGCGCCCATCGTAGCTACATGTTGAAGAATCAACAATTGAAACTGATGGCGCAGGAGTACTTAGTTCGCTAATTTTGACTTCCACATCTACATAGGGTGAATTGGTTGAAAATACCACATGTTGAGGTGGAATAAGTTCTTCTTCCCTAGGTCTTTCGTCTGGAGGTTGGGGTGTTGGATTTGTAGCTGCCAAAACGGCAGGGGAATAGGTGCTCGTCGTTGCTAAAATATTGAATTTAGTTTTTCCGAAAAGCAGAATAATTAAATTTACTTTTATTGTTTTCGTAGTCGTAGTTGTAGTCGCCATAATCAGTTCCGTAGTCGTAATCGTCCTGTCCATTGTTGGTTTGAGAATGAATTTGTTTGCGGACACGAGCTTCTAAAGTTGATTTTTGCAACATGAAGGTGACGAAAAGTATCCAATATATTTTGAACGACATCATTATAAGGATACTGAATATTTTTTGAATGTTGAAAATAAATTTTAAAAATAAAAAAATTCTTACCTTTACAAAGAAAACACAAAATAAAAGTAAACACTTGTAAAAAAATAAAAATAAAATTTAAAAACCACTTTGTTGGATGCACATCCCTCGGTAATCCCGAGTGCCCTGTATCAGGGCTGGGACTTTGTGGCGCGCGGAATGTTTTTCACGTTTTTATATGAAGCTGCGAGAGCGGAGGGAATTTATTAATCTATCATGGTTAACAATAAATAAATTTTACTTCCTTAATATTAACACAATTTGAAAAGAACTGTGCTATCGATTGATTGAAATATTTAAAATGATCAGGGCTTAATTTTTATTGCAATATTTTTATGCAAAAAATTTACAACTTACAAAAAATTGCGTTGGTTAGTTATTTCTAATTAAAGCTTAATTAAATTAATTTGTGATATAAAAAATCACAAGCTTTAAGCTTCAATTTGGTTTTTATTTTTTTATTACTAATTTTAATTTTTTAGTTTTTTCTTTATTTCTCACATTTTATAAAAACCTAATTACTTTTTTTTTTAATTTATAGCTACCAACGTATAATTTATACAAGTGCATTTAAAACACATGTTTTTATTTCATCACTAACAGATTAAGTAAAAGCTTCCGATAATGAAATTAAATGGAAATTATTTTACCATGCCTACGAAGTGAGCCAAAATTATGAAAAATGTGATTTAATTTCGAAATTTAACATCTTTAATTTTTGCGAATTTAAAATAAATTATAAGTTTATATTAAATATTTAGAAGGATAATATTATTTATAGGGTGTGTTTGAGAAATACATATGGCCGATGTCTCCCGTGTTATAATCATTATATAGAGTGTTCTCTCAGGGGGTAGTCCACTTTAAATCTTTTATTGTTTTAAATAAGTAATATATCTTCAATAGGTCATAGCACCGAAAATATTTAAGTTTCCTAAAAATGGTTAGATGATTTTTTAAAGATTGTGAAACAATCTACAAAATAGATTTTAACTTTTATTGTCTAAAATCAACGGTTTTTGAGTTATGAATTAAATTAAATGAAATATTGTTGAATATTTCAAGTTTTATTTTTTTGTGAAAGAAGTATTACACTAAAAAATAGATCAATCATTTTTTTTCATAGAGAAACGTTGAATCGCGCTCTAGCAAAGCTAGGAAATATTGAAACATCGTTTGAAAGAAGCTGAGTGAAAGTAATTTTTTCATTGAAATACATCAACATCAGTCAAAAGCCATAGCTACATGTCAGTGATACGCAATCTCTGTATATTTATAAATTTTAGCCCCTATTTTCAGAAACTTTACATTTTTAAAAAAGTACTAGAAGCCGACCTTAGGCCGGTTATTGAAACAAAGCTTTTTATTTATATAATTTAATGTTAAACCCATATTTTGCCAAAGCGCTCTTGTTCAGAAGTAAAACGATAATAAGAGCATCACTGCACTTTGCCAGTTATTGTTTGATCTTTAGATTAGTTTGTTTAGAATTGGAAATGTGCGGGTTAAAAATATGAGAAGTTACGGGAGCGTGACAGATCAGTGCGGCCTTCAGGCCGCACAAATTAGGCAATAAAGTTATATAATAGTTTGAATATATCCTTCTGTAACACATATAGACGCTTTCAATCTGTCAATTTTTTTACTACCCCAAAAAAATTTCATTGGTTCACTTTTTGTATCAACCAATGGAGTTCCACATGAATCATTAGGAGGTCGTGGCAGCCGACAAACAATTTGACTTTCTGAGTTAATTGAGAAACTGAAACTGAGAAGTAAAAGCTTAAAAATATCCCCTTTTTAGCTCCTTATCACCAATACTGGCTTCAATCAATCAATTTTGGGGGAATAATTGTAATTTTGGGGTACTAAGCCGCCTCTAGTTGACGGAAAAACAGTATGTTCAATTTTGATACGTACAAATGGCTTCCATCATCAATTGCATTTGATGACAGCGACAAATTCTATTTGCAGTGGCGGTTAGTACAGAAAGGGCGATACCTGGATTACAAAAGATTTTTTTTCAAATTTCAAAAAATTTAATTTTAATCTATGAATAAAGTTTTTGAGCAATTAAAATACAATCATATAGATTAAATTTAAAGTAATCTTTGTAAAACTGGGATTATGAGTTTTCGTTTTGAACACAATTACTGGTGTACTGAGGGATATTCCATACCCCCCAGATCCCTGGTCTCAAAGACGAAAGTTTTGCATGCATATTTTGTGATTGGTTGTATTAAAGATGAACCCTTATAATTTAACACAACAAAATGCATTTATGGGTTGTAGTCAGCGGCTGCTCGTCAGAGAAGGCAAGAGAGGTTTAGCTTCTCCTAAAATTTTGTACTATTAATTAAACTATTAAAATTATCAGAAAAGTAAAAGCGTACATTTTCAATTGTGAGAACTATCAAAAGATAGATACTCCTTCCACAACACCTATCCAAGAAGTAACGCGAGGCTACTTGGGACATGCATATGATTAAACCCTAGGTGGGTGTGCATCAAGAGATTAAAACGCACTGGGGGGTATTCCATACCCCCCAGACCCCCCGGTTTCAAAATTCACTAAGTTTTGTTCATGATCTGAGATCAACGTTATTAAGTATGTAGTAAGAACCTTTTACTTGAAATGACATAAATTTTTATACACCGCATTTTCCTTATCTCTTGTGAAATTTACTCAGGTTTCCTTTCACTTGACACCGAGAAGAAGGAATTTTGCAAACATTTAACGAAATAGAAAATTTCAGGAAATATTTGGAAATCCAAGAAAATCTTAGGAAATCAGAGAAAATCTTAGGAAATTTAACGAAGTCTTGGGCAATTTAAAAATCTTATGAATACAACTTTGTTCTTGCTTTTTCAACTTTTTCGAAAGAAAATCTTAAGGTCATCCAGGAGGAAATCCAAAGCAATCTTTTACAATTTGCGTAAAAGAAAATTTAATGTACAAAAATTTACTTTGTGGGAGACATTGGTAGCTTATATCCTCAAAAATTTCGTAACGTTAGCATTAGAAAAATTACAACTTTGTCTTATGGATAATCACGAACCAGCTTAGTCATGGTAAAATAATCGCATATTTAAACAGGTGTGCAATTACCACATATACCACAAATGGAAAGCCGCCACTGGGATGGATTATACCTAGTTTACACGAGCTTCGTAGCTTTTTTTTTTAATTAAGTTTTGACTTTGACTCTGTCAATTGGCCAGACTTATGTAAATAGAGATCCAATTCTTAAATCCACAACGTGTTGATGCACACCGGAAGGCGAAGCTAAGAAACTCTGCCAATTCCGAGATTCGAACTCTGAATTTTTGCTCTGTAACTCAACCAGCGATCACACCAATCCACTGCTGTGGTTTAGCTTCGTAGCTAATGCTTAGTACTTGTTGCTTATAGCAATATCTTGCGTGTAAACATGCTGAATAGTGCTTCGTATTAGTAAATTGCCAGTGCGAGCGAATAGAAACCGATTCTATTTACTTAGCGACAAGTCGACTAAGCATTGGTTACAAAGCTCGTGTATCCCAGGCATTACACTTTTACACTATACTTTATAATTAGCTCCCTTAAATGAAAAAGCCACGAGCCGCCATTGGTTGTATTATTAGTGCTTATAAGAACCTTATTTGTTTATCACTCATGCGCATGAATGAATCAACAAAAAATAATTTATTAAAAAAAAATAACATGTAATTTAAAAACCAAAGCTCCGTAGGATTAGAAATGAGTCTTTGAGCACTCACACTGGATGAGAACAACTCGGAAGTGCGAAAGAACTCGAAAATCCGTGATTCATGGAAAATGCTTTTATTTTTTTAACCAATGAACTTATTTATGAAATTCTTATAAATACTATGAACAAATTCATAAATACAATGAACAATAAATTAATTCATACATACAACGAAATTGTTTCATTAATGCTATAAAATTTTCATAAATACAATGAATTTTAGTTTTCATTGATTTAATGAAATTTTTATTATTTATAAGACAGTATTTGGTTTAGTGTTAGCTCACGTACTTCGTAAAAACATCCCTGAAAGTAAGATCAATTCGAAAATTATGGATCTCGGAATCAGGAATCTTGTTAATCTGAAAATAAGATGTTAAATTGCAAAGGGCTTTTAAGAAAATACTCAAATGGAGAGACAACCTTATGTCATTTAAATACCTTCGTTTCTTAAGTTATCAATCTAAAAGAAAGTTAAAGGTTACTGAAGTTAAAGTTACGTAAAAATGACGGATTAGTGCGGCCTTTATGCCGCACAATCAGGGAGGCTGAAGAGGTTAACCTCCCCAAAATCACAATTAGCCCCCAAAATTAATTGACCGAAGTCAGTGTTTGTTGTGAAAGAAAAAAGTTGTTATTTTTTGTAGTCTCTCCAAATATAATTGGCTATAGCTGCATCTTTGCGCACAATCTGAGCAATCGAGTTCTACACCATTCAAAAACAATACTAAGAGGCCATGGTGGTGGTTTTCAAGAGGATGCTAATATAACCGTCTCCTCGCTTCGGAGGACACGTAAAGCCGTTTCGTAGCCAAGGCATAACCACTTTTCGTGATCTCCAAGTTTTAATAGCCGCAGGATCTAAGTGCTTTTCTGTAAGAGAAAGAGATCAGGTGAGACTGAAGATGTCTAAACAATTTTTATTTCCAGGAAACAATGAAAAATCGGGAAAATTTATATCTATGAAATGAATATAATATTAAAAATAATTAAAAATGATTGTATTATCCCGGAGAAAAACATCCATTTTCATCCAAGTATAAAATCTCGAATTCTAAGCAGAAAGAATTGGAATTCGTTGGTCTGGTAGTAAAAGAATGAGGAAAATAGGAAGAAGTATGCCAAAAAATAGACAAATGAGTGATGAAATGAAGAAAATACCAATATATTTTTATTTTAATTGAATATGTTTATTTGTGATCTGTGTACTATATTGTTATTAGTCAATTCATCTCAAGTGCGTGTTCCTAATTGAAGACGAATTATTAACTAGGTTAGTAATAGAAAAATAATTTTAAAATTTTGTGTGGTCCTCTAAAGAGTCACCAATTTATATTTTAAAATTTTTTTGAAAATATCTTTTCAAAAAGTAATTTTTGAATTTTACTTTAGGTGTTTGAAATGTAGGTGACCCACTTTTGGATTCTAGATAAAAGTATCAATTGTTACAATTTAAAGATGAATAAAGGCTAACTTAATTTATACATCTGGTGGATCAATGATGGAGAGATATTTTTAGAGCAGCGTGTGTTCGACTAACGACCGATAATTTATGCAATTACAAACTGAAAATCGTACACTTAAATCTGTTACATAATGCGTGATAATGATATAAACGGTTTCTATTTAGCACAGATCATTGTTTTCACAATTCAATTTAAAAACAATAAAAGTAAATAACTCCTATTGATGATCTAAATGAATAAATCTTTTGCATTGACAACTTTGTACTTGTTTCCTATTGCGACCACGTGCTTGCAAATTATCGTTAATATATTTTTAATAATATTCTAATATGAACCAAATTGATTTTTTTTTATTTTAAAATAAAAGTCAAAGCCATTGAGAAATAATTAATAATTGCAGCTTTCTTCGGAAGTCCACAGTTTGAAAGTCCTATCGTACGAACTGGAAACCAAAAACCGATTATCGGGTGAAATATCG
This sequence comes from Cantharis nigra, assembly GCA_958510845.1. NCBI lineage: Eukaryota > Metazoa > Arthropoda > Insecta > Coleoptera > Cantharidae > Cantharis > Cantharis nigra. Next base: position 40,425,657 of record OY294030.1, on the reverse strand, counting down.
ACGGACATAACTTTCCCGTCATGACCCGGTAACGTTTTCAAGGGTTGCCAAGTGCGATTGGTCCAAATTTTAACGGTTTTGTCGTTAGAGGCCGTTACAAAATAGTCGCTTTCGTTTTTCTGAAATTTTACTTCCGTAATCAAACTCGTGTGCGCTGGAATCGAATAAATTACAGAATGTTTTCGCAAATCCCATATCTTACAAGTATTATCCCCACCACCCGTCGCGATTTCATAACCATTTGGAGAAAAATCAATCCCGTATATGCCTTGTGCGTGTCCAACCAAGGGCATAATGCAGCGACCTGTTCGTAGATCCCACACTCTTCCATACGCATCCAAGCTTCCAGTTGCGCAAACTGCACCATCCGCCTGAAAACTGATGCAATGCACCGGTTTCGAGTGACCTTCTTGATGCAATATTTCCACAGATTGATTTAAGTCCCATAATCGCCACGAAGAGTCGTAACAACAACTACCCAGAAAGCGACCCGACGGATCGAACTCAATTTTAGCTACTCGGTGCGGCAGGTGACTTTCTATATCAACAAGCGGTTCGTTACTTTTGAAATTCCATAATTTGACAGCTCCATCGAACGAGCAACTGGCCATATTGCAAGCACTCTCGTCTTGAGTCAGCGTTGCTTCTGGATGAAACGTAATCGCGCTTATCTTTTCACAGTGTCCAGTTAAAGTTTGTCGTAATTCGCAATTAGGAACACTCCATACGCGACATCTTCCACTCCAAGAACCGGTTGCTAGTAGTTGGGAATTTGGGCTGAATTCACAGGAAGACGTGGGTCTATCGTCACCTACTTGACTGCTATAAATACTAAATGTTTCTAATTTTTTTTGAAGTTCTTGAAATTTAGCTGTCTTCATACTAGTGAGCAAATTTTTAGCTTCCCGTTCCTTTTGCAAACGGAGTTTGGCTCTAAGTAGTGATTGCTTGGCGATCCATAAACGTGCGTTACGTAAACCATCGGGACCTTCGTGATACCATGTTCCAGTTTCTTGAACGCTTTCGCGATTTTTATTCTCATTTTCCTCGTGTTTTGGAATTGCATCTTCTCCTTGACTCGATAACAAGTCACGTAAACGATTCCGTCGGTTGCCTGGGCCTTCTCCAAAGAAACAAATCGGTTGTCCCAACTGCCTTAGAGCTTCTTTAACTTTGGCGTCATCTGTTGGAACGTTTATCGATCTGGCTTTCTTTCGTCTTTCAAATTCTTCTAATAGATCTTGCTTTTGTTGGGTCATAGAGTTTTCCAGTTCCATGTATTCGTTGGAAACGTTAACATTGGAAATACTCGGGGGGTCTGTGTGGTTACCGATTTCCATTTTATTTTCAATAATTGATTCATTTTGCGGTGTATTCTGGTGAGACGTCTTTAATTTTTTGATGAATTTAATATCTGCTTCGTCGTCGGACATTTTTATGACTTCGTTTGCGATGGATTATGTTGTGGAAAAATTTGGTCAATCCAACACGATGAAGTTTTTTATACCTATAATATTTTTTTCATGTTGGTATTTTATGAATTCAAAAATTAATGGATTATTAATTTTTTTGCAGAGCTGGATTTATAACTGCCTCAATCGGATTTAATTTGATTTTTTTTTATTTAGTCAGATGTTACTTAACCTACCTAGGGGGCCGTCCTTTAATCACGTGAGGTTTTTTATGCCATTTTTTTACCCCCCCACCCCTTTTGTAACCTGAGCCCTGCTCTATCGCAGCAAGCCAACTGCGCGGACTCAGTTCAGAAAACGTTACCTCAACAACTTCTTTAGCGACGCTACGGCTAGCTTTGTTTGAGCATAAAAAAAAAGGGGGGGTCAAAGGAGTACAGACTCCGACTCGCTAAAACAAAACCAAGGCGCCACGTACTTTTTGTCGCTGATGATGTTTGCCTGAAAGTACGAAAGCTGAAAATTATAAAGATAAATGAAACGCGTTGTTGGGTAACAAAAGTTTAATAACGAAAATAATGTAACAGTTACTGAAAAAGCGTTATTAAAAAAAAAATATAAAAAAAAAAAATGTCAAGTGGTCAGACGCAGCTGAAAAACAAAAGGTATCGTCGTCAGATCTGATAACGCTAACAAGTTATCTCTTTTACAAGTACGATCAATGTCGTACTTTGCGCAAACATAAAATAAATTAATTACGATGTCAAAAATACTAGACTTCAAATGATGACGACGAACGCAATTTGGCTGACGAAAAACGCACAACACTAAACAGGTGTGCCACGATGTTTTAATAATAAAATTGAATTTTGGCTCACCCCAAATAGTCCGAAAGCCGGCACGGCACTGGATAGTAGGGCAGGAACAACGGGTGCGCTACCAATCTCGACAACTACTGCTGCTGATAAAATTATCTTCAAATCGAACAATATTATGGTAACCAACGGTATTAACGAACGGAACCTTCCCTGCTTCGAGTATATTAAAAAAAGGTTGATTGGATGTAAATATTAGATTTGGATATTCTTCAAAAAAAACCAAGTATGATAATCGTATACAGTAAACAAATCCGCAAATGCGTGATCGGTACCTCAACCTCCAAATAAACCAAATGTCGGTCTCCGAATAAAGTCAGCTGATATGTAAATCCCAAAACGGTATGGAAATTCTAACAATAATTTTCTTTCCAAAAAAAATATACCAAGCCAACTACTGGACATCAAAAATCAACTTGACTTCTTCCAAATTCAAAACCAAAAACTTAATATCTGGCGTACGCTTATCTTCGCATGTTTCTTATCGCCCCTAATCCATTTTATATTCAATTTTAATACCAATTTTTAAATTTTTATACTACAGGGTGTTACGAAAGCCTTAATTTTAAATAAAATGTATCTATGTAAAAACCGAAGGTTACACTTTGGTGATACGTCGTGAGGTTTTTGGGCTACCCCTACCCCCCCTTCCCAACATCACGTGTATTTTTTTTTGAAAAATTTCTTCAAGTAGACACGGTGAGACAGAAGGCCGCAGGCAGCGGGACGACAAGTGGCGTCACAAGGTCCAGTGCCGGAAGCCAGCTGAGAGCAAAATATTGTTGTTATGTTGCTTTTTAGGCATAAATTTGCTCGCTCGGCATTTTACGGGGTAGCAAGAAAATATACACGTGATTGTCACAGCATCCCCCCCCATCGTAATCAATCGTGATGTTGTTCTAACCCCCCCCCCCCTGTTAGAACCTCACGTGATTAAAGGACAACCCCTAGGTGTGAAGTTTTCGTTCAAAATCATTGAATGGGCCGTTATATATTGTTGTCTTTCTAAAAGTTGGCTTGCAAAAGTTTGAGAATCGCTGATCTACACTAAATAAATAGATACGATAGTAAACATTAAAATAGTTTTGTAAACAATTTTGAAACATAGATGGAAGAGCATAAAATACAAACCAATAAGGAATCATCAAAACTCTTTTGGAACAAATTAACTCGTTGATTAGGCAATATTGCAATATGCGTAAGTAGGGAAAGGGGCTTAAGCTTTCCAAAACCAGAATTAATTCTTCCAAAATGAGTTGACTATACAGTGAAATTTTGGATTTTTGAAAAAAAACTCAAATTTAAAAAAATTAATGAAAAACAATTTTTTGTCTGCATGGATGCAAAGTGTCACTTTTTCGCTTTTGAGCGTAAAAATTCATTTGCGCCCTAGGGCGGAAAAGTAATTTGGCACCTTAAAGGCAATTAAGGCAATAAACATTTTATTTAAACTGAACATTAAAGCTACAACTACTATAATTACCAAGTAGAAAACGAAGATTGAGTGGTATTTAGACTACCAACCAGCAAAGTCTTCCAATTTACAATAATCCATCTTCTTTTATAATTATAATTAAGTGGCTGCGCGGAAAAAACAGCTTAGCTTATACCACCTGTATATATATATATACAGGGTATCTCAAAAAAAGTTTCGCTTTTGGTATATACATTTTTTCACTTATTTTCTACATATTCCAGTTTCTATTTTCCATCATCCTTTTCCAAACACCCCCAAATAATAAAAATCTTGGTTTCTTTGATTATTTGCGATTTACATTAAACGAACGTCACCACGTGGAAAAATAGTAAGCTAATCTAATACGTATAGTTGGTATTGAAAATTTTGTTTAAAACCAAACGTTTGCATTCTTTTGGTAATTTATTTTGTGAATTATCTTTTCACTTCCGGTTTTACGATAAAATAATTCAAAATTAAACTCAAAACAACATAATTGTAGAGCCGCCATGCTTTTGATATTTGGTAGCGTCATAAGCGCCACCATCGCGATAAATCGCGAATATTCTATAAAATATATATGTTACGGTCAATGATGACAATAATTCGGCCATTAACTTCAATGGCCGGACAATAACGTCAATGCCCAGCTTAGTTGGACATTAACGACAATGACCATGCATTTTAAGCGGTTTTGACATTTAAAATTTCATATGTGGTTTTTTCATCATTGCCTGGACAATGACGTTAATGCCCAATACAGGGTGGGCATTGATGAAACGTCTCACATGTTTTGTATTTCGCCGAGTTCGGGCTTCTCTGGAGAGGTCGGACCTCCCAGTCGAGGTGGATTGATTTCGGGGATGTTTTTAGCGAGTAAGAGAGCTTTTTATTAGAAAGCTCCGGGCGCTTCGTGCCGTTTTGGCTGGCGCAACCACGGCAAATCACAGATCCACCGTAAAATAAATTAATTAAATTAAATTAATTTTTCATCCGGGCCGTTTTGACTGATGCAACCACGACGAATCACGGATCCACTGTCATTTATACGGAAAAACGCATGCACGACAAATAATTGTCCCGGGTTGAAGTGCATTCTTATAGAATTTATTCTATAATATCATTATTGTCCAATCCATTTTGGCCATTAACCTTATTGACCGGCCAAAGACGAAAATATTAGCAAAGCAAAGCAGAAGTGGCAAAATAAGAGCATGTGGCGGCACGTACGTGCCGCCTTAATCTCCTACATCTGATGAAAGAAGAAATGGCATGGGTAATTTTTAAGGGAATTACTTAACCCGGAAGTGGCGTCGAGCCTGTCTGATGAGAGGAAAAATTTAATTGGTTGAAATAAAACAATCAAAATATTTATTAGCTGGGAGAGAAAAATGCTGAGGTAAGAAACTCTATTCGTCGTTCAGGAAAGATGCCGGGGAGGAAAGTGCAAGTGCGAGGGGGGCGGTTGTTGAAAAAGAAGGTGAGAGAGCTGGAAGGAGAGTGGGAGCGGGAAGAAAATAGAAGTGCAATCCAAGGATAGAACTTTTTGGTTGAGTACAGGCGAGCAAAAATATGAATTTTTGGGCGAGTACAGGCGAGCAAAGAATATGAAAATTTTTAGTGAATACAGGCGGATGCTGGAGAGAGAATTTCTCATTGAGTAAAGGCTGGAGAAAAGAGATTAAAAGCAGGCAAGGGCGAGGGGCGTGGCCGAAGGGCACGCCGGACGAAAGACCGTGGGGTAACCAGTTACACGAGCTCCAAATGTACCACATGAAAACACCTATGTGGGCCAAGGAGCCCTGTGGGCAAATAATACCAGAGCAGCATTTGACCACAGAACTCGGTTGGACTTCCTGAAAAACAAGCGGTTAGTAATTACGAAAGAAATATACTTAGAATCCGTGAATCTGGTGAGGGGGGATTTGTTTCTCCCCTAAGATCTGAAAAATAATGGAAATGAGATGATGTCTGACATGAAAGAGATACTTATGTTCCTGGTGGAGCCAGGATGCTTAGCGGTCTTTTGTGTCGTGGAAAGTCTGCCATGTTGTATTTCCCCAGGTTGGAAACCAGGGGTTTTTCGATGTCTTGACTTCTTAGATACAATTTCTCAGTCAATTCTTTGATGAAATCGATGAAGTGTGGGACCTTCGCTTCTGAGTGGATGTATCGGTTCGGCTGGAGAAAAGTGCCGAAAATATTATAATCATAAGAAAATATATATATCATTGTGCACCGTCAACGGGCGTTGACGTCAACGACCGGTCAATGACGTTAATGGCCAGCGTAAATGGGCATTGACGTCATAGTCCAGTCATTGACGTCAATCGTCTTATTTATGTTTTGCGGTTGTTTTTCGGGGTCTTTGTGGATTTTTTGTTTTTTTTTTTTTAAGTTAGAAATAAAAAATCCAGCATCTCAATTTTTTATGAATCAGAGTGAATGCGGATTCTTTCTTTTATATATTCAGATATAAGACCACCCAATCAACATATTTTGTTTTATAAAGGTTGTATAAACCTATAATTAGGCGATGGTAATACTTTAAGAACTTTTATAAAAGCAAAATTGTTCATTGGGTAAGCAATAGGTAGTTTTTGGTAACAAATACAGAAGTTTTGAAAATTAGCAATTTTATTTAGTTTGATGCAGTAACGGATCCCAACAATCTTAGGGGGGGGGGCGAAAAAATTAAAATTTATTAAATATTAAAAAAAAGTAATAGTAATATCAAAAACAATTTATTTTTTGGTTTTTAATAAATTAAAATATTTTTAGTGTAAAAATTCGCTGCTGGGGGTGAAAAAGGGGATAAGTCATTTTTTTCGAAAATGGGATTATTTTATTTTGGGAACCTATAAGTTAGTAGCAACCTATAATTGTTGGTAAAATAATTTAAGTCCTATCAATAATTGATATCTTATTGATAAATTATTTTACCAATGCCAAGATGACATTTATAGGTTTCCAAAGTGACATAATCCTATTTTTGAAACAAATTACCCCCTTTTCACCCCCAGCAGCGAATTAATGCTTTTTAAACTTTAATGCCCCTCCCTTGCCCCCTGGATTTTCCATTGGCTTGGTGACCCGAAAAACATAATAGATTTGCCAAAACATAATTGAATTGACTAAAATTGCCAATTTTTTTGCCAAAATTGCAGTTTTTCCCAGTTGCTTAGCCTAATAGATCAAAACTTATCTAGAAGTGTGGAGTCCGCCTTAAAAATTAAAAATCTAGTGATATAATAATGTAAAATTTGTAATTTAATTTCAAAAAGTTTACTTTCTTTTGTTATTATACTTTTTCAATTTGTAATTTTCATGTCTTTGACCCTTTGCTACTTGAGGAAATTAAGAATGAATTATGAGTTGTGAATCTCATTATACAGTGTCGTCATTATTTTTTGAAAACCATATGGCAGTTTCGAGTCGTGTGTACCATCGCATGTCGCTACCAAAATGTTGTTATTTCTGTAACATTTTATTAATTAAATTTGAAAATATTGTTTGTGTGTTTTTCGAGTTTTTGCCATATTGTAGCGATTTTTCGTTCAATGGCTGATCTGCAGAGATTTGTGAGACGACTTATCTCGTGTATGTGTAAAATGTATAAAATAAAAAATTAAATTAGCAAGGCAAGGCAGGGCAGAAGTGGTTAGAAAAGAGCATGTGGCAGCACGTAAGTGCTGCCTTAATCTCCTACAACTGATGATGGCGAAATGGCATGGGTAATTTATTTGATGCCTGGCTGATGGAAAAAAATTAAATTAAATTTTTGATAAATTATTTATTCAATAATAATAATAGGTGTTGTTAAATCTATAGGCTCATCCTCATTTGAATTAATATCAATGCTGACCGCTGATATATCTGGAGTAATATCGGTACAAGCTGGATTAACCTCCAAAGCTTGCTTTAAAATAATACTTAATTTTTCTTCCTTATTGGAAACAGAATCGTAATAGTTCAGCAATTCGCTTGCCGACATCCAGCCTTCGGGCCAAATGGGAAGAACATCGGTGTTAATAAATTTCATCAATCGGGATTCAATTGTATCCTTTCTTTTCCCATCAAACTTAAAACAATTTACTTGTAGATCGATCGTATCAATTAACAATTCCTTTGCCCCGTCGTTCCATAAAAATAATTTTTGTACTACATTGTTTTCGGATACCAAGCCTTCCATCGTTTGGACCACGGTAGTTTTGAGCTTCCCTAGCAACTCATTGACCTTTCTATTTTCTTCAGTAACCCATAAGTTTTTAGCTCGCTTGGTTAAAGATTTCCTCTTGCACTTAACGAATGGCGCCAAATGATCGTAAACCTTTATTCTTGTTGATTTATCCAAATGCCTACATTTGTATTCCAATTTCAACAGCAAATTATTAACCGACCCTTTGCTCTTTACTTTGCTTTCTGGACTGTTCTCACTTACAACTTTTTTCAAATTGTCCACGATATTCCTTACATCAGAAGGAAACTCGGTTGGCAACTGAACTTCGTTTTGGGAAAAGCTTTGCTGATCACTATCAGACGAAGCGGCCACATCATTATCTTCTTCGTTCTTATTCATTATCATCGATTGAAACATATTTTCAAATGAGTTCAATGGGAACGTCGATTTCGGTTGTTCGGCTGCAATTTCATTTTGATCAATTTTGCCATCTTTGTTTTTCTTAATTAACAATTTCTTCTTTTCCACGCGCAATTTACCCTTCCTCAAAGTAAACATTTTTTGGTCCAGCTCTTTCATCAACTGAGTTGTGGGCTTTGATAAGCACGTGTATTTTCCAACACGAGTGTACTTGTCGTCATATCGTTCCTTGCTTAAAAATGTTAAAGGGCCGGAATTAATGTACAATCCACCGTACAACGTTGATAGATTGCTTGGAATATATTCGTCGAAAGCTTCTGAGTTGTCGATAAACGAATCGGAATCACAATAACCGCTGAAATTCATTGAAGAGTTTTTTCTTCTCGATGTTTTACTGCTGTTTCCATACTTCCGTTCTAATTTGGCCACTATATCTTCCACGTCGTTGTCAGAATCGTTTTCTTTCTTATTTTTCTCTGGAAACTCCAATTGATAATCAATTTCGGTGTAACATTCGGAGGTAGTTTCTGTTAGTTCAATTACTAGCTCTGCAGTTTTATTATATTTTGAGTTATCAGATTTTTCTTTCTGGAAAAGTGATATTAAATCAACATGCTTTTTGGCTTGCATTTTGTATGTGACGAAATTAGACTAATTATTTTTTTTATATATATAGTATTTGTCAGTTGGTATAAAACGGCTTTAATTTAATATCCGCATCCGCATCATTGCTAATTAAGAGAAAGAAACAAAAAATTGTTAATTTTAATAAAAAAATGGCGTACCGTCAAACGATCACGGTGCCAGTACGTGGAGGTGTTCTAAATTGATACCTATCCATAACCCCCCAAATTTTGGAAATGGCGGACGTTCGAGGAACCTGGTTGCCCAACGTGCGACTACAAAGAAATTTGCGGCAACGTTTGACATCCATGGCTACAAGATCGACCACGTGACGCCACGTTACTGAGCAGATCGGCCTAGATACAAACACTTAGCGATCGATGTTCAGTTGTGCCATCACAGACACACACCTCCAATAGTATACATCAAACGCGTTGTATATATGCAGCATTTTAGTTCAACACATCAGCAATATCTAGTCTATAAAATGATTTATTTTAAGAATAATCTCAACAGGTTTTTCGAGAAACGATCTACACTATTAATCGGAAATTACTTTAATGTCGAAAGAAAAATTAATATTTTCGAAAAGTTTTCTTTCAAGTACAAAACAATTAAAAAAGTGTAAACATTTTGGAATTGCGGTATGGTGGGTTGCATAACCAACTAGAAATTAGTAGGAAAAAACAAAGATGTTATTAAATAAAATTTTCTAAAGTTTATTAAGGACATTTTTCTGGAAAGAAAGTTGAGATTCTTAGAGTAATTGTTACGTAACAAAATATACATAGGAAGAAGCAAAATATTTATAAAAAAGCTTAAAGTTAAAATTGAAATGAACTTACTTCCGTGGTCAAATTAGTTGCCCCTTAAATAAATAAATGTGAGTATTACGTTTATTGAGATGAGATTCGTTATAACCATCACGCGGGCTTAAAAATAAATTTCAAGGTACAAAGCATCGATTAAAAACTACAAAAACGTGTAGCTTAACAAATCTAAAAATCTTTGGTTCTAACGAACTGAAATTGACCACCTAATTAAGTGGAAGATAAATGGCAGACTTAAAAGTTAATTTACATAAAATGAGAAACTTAATTTAACTTAAAATTATTCAGACTAATTTTGACTTGTTTAATTTAGTTAACAAAAATCACAACGCCGCTATTTGCTTTTCTCTTTTGTACAAAAGTTCTCTACGTTCTTCGTATTTCTAGCTATCATTAGTTGTTCCGCCGGGAAGTCGATGACGGCAATGAGGTGGAAAATCATGTTGGCCGAAGCTATTACGTACTCGCAAAAGGCAAACCAACTGAATGCTGAAAAATGCGCTGGTTTTGTTTGTAATTAAAGACAACTATTGAGACTCACCCATGTCGTGGCAAAAGTAACGATGTTCGAGGAAGAATAGTATCAAACCTGCAGTACTTATAACGGACAGTACAAACAAACCTTGCTTTAAGGTTACTATTGTTTGTTTTGCACTACAATCGTCTTCGGTGATTTCCGCCACCTTTTTCGAGACCTGAATATTCGCCAACATGTGTGTAAGGCTGCTGATCATAAAAGTTATAAACAACTTCTCGTGAATCGCTGCAACACAAAATATGTTGTAACTTGACAGTGGGGCTTAATTTAACCAAAATTCAGAACAATAAAGCAACCTACGATAATTTTCCCTGTTGGATATGAAAGTGACTCCACAAAGAGCGCCAATTTCGATTATGTGAAGCCAAAATGCAATGCTTATCCACTTTCGAGTCGATAAGTGAATCTAAAAGCAAGAGTTTAATATAGAAAATACAATTAAACCGAGCCAGTGCGAACTTTAGTTTCAGGTGTTGTATTAAGGATATTTTCATTGTACGCTTTGTACAAAGCAGCGATTAAAAACCTCGGGCCAATGTGTAAGGCAACGCTAATCCTCCATAAATATCGTTGAGGACTTATACCAGTAATTGCACTAATCGATGGAATTACGTTATAAACCTAAAAAATTGAAATTGGATACCATTCCACCTTAAAAGATAGAAAATGAGGGTCTTACTCGGCAGTGCGTTTCGTGCACGTCTTCAGCTTGAAATATAATTGCGGTTAATAAACAAATAACTATAGCTACGACCGGACAGGCCACCGCAATGGAACAAATTTTCTTAAAACTTAACATCAAATGTACAATCGAATAATTCACTACCACAGATTCACCACCTGATCCTTGATATCTCATTTCGTCAAATACTTACGGTAACAATTTTTATTAAAAAACTCAAAATTGAGTTATATTTGTAAAATAAAAAAATGCTAAAAAACAAATTTTAGGTTATGATTGCTAAATCGGCAAATTGTTTAATCAATTTACACGTTTTAATTTAAACTATAAATACGAATAACAACGACGTGATAACGTAAATGGTAAAAAAATTACGTAACGCAGACTTTCGACGAAATCGTTTATGTAAATAAACTAAAATCTTTCGTCTTGGTAAAATTAGATAGCAGATCTTTTTAAAATAAGCGCCATTTTTGTTCTAGTGATTGGGCGAGTTCGCTAAATTCGCGACTGGATTAATTTATTCAAATTTAAAATTTATCTATATACACGGTCATTGTAAAGTTATGTATATTTTGTAAAATATACGTCAGAGTGTATGGAACACTGAGGAGACTTTTTCGTATCAAATAAAACGATAACTTCAAATGGCTAACAATAATGTTGAGGTTGTGTACTCTTAAAGTTGCTAATAAGTATTATTTCTTGTAATCATGCAGAAAAAAAAAGTCTGCCATCCCAAAGACATCAAAGCTCTGATTCGAACCAAAAATCAGGCATGCAGACGAGCACAAAACACCTGTCATCTCAATGACAGGGCGGTTTACAACTCGCTGAAAACAAGTTTACCGAATCTAAACAATCTAGCTGGAGAGCCAAGCTAGAAAATCTGTATTCCAGATTCCTTCAGCTTGGCAATTAGTTAAGGCGTTCCGCAACATAGGACTACCATCCCTCATAAGCCCTCAGCAATGAGGAAAAGGCTGAGGACTTTGCCGAAAGCCTAGAAAACTTCCCATCCTACTGGAAATAAGTGGCCGACATTATTATGATCCCACAGCCTAACCAGAATTGTATTATTGTCTTGTTTTTGTTTATCTGTCTGCTTTTATCTTTGCACTTGTGTATTTTTTCTAATTAATAAAGATAAGATCGACGAACGACGATATGTAACAAGTACGATATCAAGGATCCGGCGCGAAACCACCCCTCCTAGATTACCAACACGGTTTCTCCAAAGGGGATCTCTCCTTCCAAAGCCATGCCAAGGGTACAACCAACCCAACCGATGAAGGAGGTATGTGTCTTAGATCTGGTACTACGAAACGCCACGAAGACAAGGACTAGGCGGAAAAACGTTGATATTTTGGTGAATTTACACGTTTTGGGGTCAATAATTATTTTCAAAAAAGTCGGGTGACGTCCCACCAATTTGGAACGAACCTCCGCAAATATAAAACATCTCAGGTAAAGATTTATTGTAATTTGGCAAAAACTAAAAAATCAAATAGTTTGTGTATTTACTGCTCCAGTTGGACTTAACATACTATGGGAGTGTATACATTAAGGTGCAGACTAGAGAAGAAAGCTGGACTACTTTTTCTTGTCCCGTCCAGTCCCGCAGTGACGCCTCCTCCAGTAGGTCGCGTCCCGCACATACCGCGGTTCCCGCACGCAACGCTTTTGGGTTTGTGATTGGTTCTTTTCTTTCAACCAATAGCCAACGAAAGTGCAGAACATTTTACGAACAAAGATGAACCTAAAATTGATAGTACAAATTTGGATTTGGAATCATATTGTAATATAGCACTATTAAAAATTGATAAAACAATGCCAGTAGTTTAGTTTTGGAAGACACTCGCCAGGAAATTGCCATATATTCCCGCGCAGGACTAAATTGGCATCCCATCCCATGCGGGATTAAATTAGCATTCCGTCCCGCGCGCGGGACGGGGCAGTCTTCATTGCCAATAAGTGGCAAGTCTTCATTGCCAATAAGTGGCAAGTCTTCATCATAAATATTTATTTGGGGCCATACATGGTGCCTTCCCGAAGCGTTCAAAATTCCATCCCATGCTTCCGCAGGTCGGGGAGGCTAAAATAAATTATAAATTAAATAAACTACATAAAAGAATAATAAAAGAAAGTTAATAATTTTCGGCTGTTAAAATTCTATTATTTTAACGTTTTGTTTAGAAATAACAATTTGATATAAGTAACTAATTTGGCAAAAAACGAACAAATAATTAGGCAAATAAAAATTAGAGTCATAACAAAATTTAATTAAAACATTTTTTTATTGCAATGATAACAACCACCAAAGGGTAGTCAAAAGAATTATTATTTTACTCCCTTATTACGATTTCTCAACACAACATCGTTCTTCACTGTTTTCAATTTGGCAATTAAAAATCTGCTGGGCGTGCCGATTCGAATTTGACTTCGGCGACTGCTAAGCGAATCAATTGATTTCCAATCGATCGCTTTTATTTCGTGATGGCACTTGATCGTAAATTTGGTGTTCGTTGGAACGCCTTCGATAATGTATAGTCGAACTGATCTTTTACCTTTCGAATCCCGATACTCGATATAATAATCGTCCTTTATAAGTCCGGTTATATCATAGCCAATTTCTTCCTGCACCTCCCTAATAGCACAACGAATTGGTTCTTCCTGCCCGTCAATTTTTCCTTTCGGAAATCCCCATGGTTCGGTGAGCACGCTAGACTGTACCATCAATACCCTCGAACCATCTTCGGACAAAATGGCGGCGCCATAGGTGGGCAAACTATTTTTGAATTTCATCCAACCTTCGTAACGACTATCTAATTCGCCAACGTACGATCGCAAAGTGGGCTCGACATTGTGCAAATGCCGAGCGAAGGCAAATAAACTGCATTGCCTTCCATCGTCTTCGCGGTGGTTGTCTAAATACTCGTAGAATGCACTTTCAACTCTAAACATTCTTACGTTAAATTCTTCTTCCGCGTAATGTTTTATCGAGTATTCGTCGATAAGTTTCAGTGCAATTTGGATCGGAATATTGCACCATGTATCGGGTTTGCGTTTCTCGCAACCCCGTAAATTCTTAATTTCTACCACATCATCTACAGCTCGCTTCGATTCGAGCGAAATTTGTCGACGACATGGTGCGACATTGGCGACTGATTTTGACGTATTATCTGGTAGATCTCGCGAAAATTTAATTGAGGTGGGAATCTTTTCGTGGACGACTTGGTTTTGACGACAACCAAATATCGGTTCTATACCTTTAATGTGCGCGACGGAACCGTTTATTCTTGAATGTTTACTAATCAACAATCGTCTGGCACAATTTGGACCAGGTGCAGATGTTGTTTGCGGCGTGATATTATTTTTAGTCATTTTTTAAAAGTTGATAATAATTGCTTTTAAAGGAAAGTAAGCTGTATGCAAATCAAATTGGGCAAACTGTAAAAATTAAATTTTTAGCAGTCGAAATTTCCTATATACCCTTCGAATCAGCGGATCAACGGATCATCGTATCGACGGATCATTGTATCAATGGATCAGCACATCCTTATATTCCGATAAAAAGGACCGTCGAATTAGTAATCATCGACGCTTGTATAATTTAATCAACCTATGCGTTAATCCTTAACCCATTAATGCATGATTTTTTTTAAAGAACTCGGACAAACGTTTTTTAAAGAAAAGTTTATTTATATACAAGATATCAAAAATTTTGAAATAGATAATAATGAACAACGACCTTATGTACAATATAGGTACATTATATATTTTCAAGGTGGCTCCCTTCTGCGTAGATACAAGGACGTATATTAATTACGAGAGACGTTCAGAGGGGTGGGGTGGGGGGAAGGGTTCGAGAAGAATCTCACCGAATCTCACTTAGGAGAGGGGGGGGTCTCAGAAAATATCACGTAATTTTTTTTCCGAAACCGACAAAAACAAACACTGAAAAGCAAAAAATTAAAAAAAATTTGAAGTCGGTGCCAAGTTGTACAAAAATATATATAACAAAAAAAATACAACTTGGCACCGACTTCAATTTTTTTTTTAATTTTTGCTTTTCATTGTTTGTTTTTCATCGGTTTTTTGTTAAAAAGTTTTTATTTTTCCAATTTTTGTGTAGCTATAATAAAACCAGCATAATCGCTTCGCACGGAATAACATTCGTGTGCATTTTTCAATCAATCGTGTGTCATTCAAGAATACCATTTTAAGTCATCGAACAATCTTGTGCGAAACTTACCATGGGAACAATTCGCATGCGAAAAATTTCGAGTAAGTTCAAGAATAGGGAGGGCCCTTGGACCTGTGCAAAACTTGACAAAAGTTTGAAATCATTAGAACCATCCTTGCATAAGGTATGAGATAGGCTACCTAAAAGAGTTACGAAAAACAGCCGATAAATTATATTCGACGTTTATAGTTTTGTATCCACGCAGAACGGATTTCACGCAACCATTTTGAAAATATATAATGTATATTGTACACAGGGTCGTTGTTTATCATTATCTATTTCAAAATTTTTGGTTTGTTGCATTCAACGGCGGATCCAAAATTTGTATCTGGAGGGGGGGGGGCGCAAGGGTCGAGACGGGCAAAAAGGGTTCTCAAATTTAGGATTGTCTCCTTGTTATTTTTAAGCGTCTTGGAAGGGCATGTGCCCCCGTGCCTAAATCCGCCTATGGTTGCATCTAAATAAGCTTTTCTTTAAAAAACGTTTGTCCGAGTTCTTGTGGGCCACGCTGTGCATTATATATTTTTTTTATTACTTTTAAAAAAATCATGCATTGATGGGTTAAGAATTAACGCATCGGCGGATTAAATTATTCACCGGTCGATGATCACTAATTGTCGACGGTCCTTTTCATCGGAATATAATGATGCGTTGATCCGTTGATACAATGATCCGTCGATACGATGATCCGTTGATTCGAAGGGTATATAGGAAATTTCGACTCTTAACAATTTAATTTTTACAGTTTGCCCAATTTGATTTGCATACAGCTTACTTTCCTTTAAAAGCAATTATTATCAACTTTTAGAAAATGACTAAAAATAATATCACGCCGCAAACAACATCTGCACCTGGTCCAAATTGTGCCAGACGATTGTTGATTAGTAAACATTCAAGAATAAACGGTTCCGTCGCGCACATTAAAGGTATAGAACCGATATTTGGTTGTCGTCAAAACCAAGTCGTCCACGAAAAGATTCCCACCTCAATTAAATTTTCGCGAGATCTACCAGATAATACGTCAAAATCAGTCGCCAATGTCGCACCATGTCGTCGACAAATTTCGCTCGAATCGAAGCGAGCTGTAGATGATGTGGTAGAAATTAAGAATTTACGGGGTTGCGAGAAACGCAAATCCGATACATGGTGCAATATTCAGATCCAAATTGCACTGAAACTTATCGACGAATACTCGATAAAACATTACGCCATCACGAAATAAAAGCGATCGATTGGAAATTAATTGATTCGCTTAGCAGTCGCCGAAGTCAAATTCGAATCGGCACGCCCAGCAGGTTTTTAATTAGCAAATTGAAAACAGTGAAGAAAAATGTTGTGTTGAGAAATCGTAAAAAGGGAGTAAAATAATAATTCTTTTGACCACCCTTTGGTGGTTGTTATCATTGCAATAAAAAAATGTTTTAATTAATTTTTGTTATGACTCTAATTTTTATTTTTTATAGTTTTATTTGCCTAATTATTTGTTCGTTTTCTGCCAAATTAGTTACTTATAATATCAAATTGTTATTTCTAAACAAAATGTTAAAAAATTAAAATTTTAACAGCCAAAAATTATTAACTTTCTTTTATTATTCTTTTATGTAGTTTATTTAATTTATAATTTATTTTAGCCTCCCCGACCTGCGGAAGCATGGGATGGAATTTTGAACGCTTCGGGAAGTCACCATGTATATCCCCAAATAAATATTAGTGATGAAGACTGTCTGTACCATAATGTATACATTGCCACTGGAGCAGTAGATATCAAAACTTAACTATTTGATTTTTTAGTTTTTGCCAAATTACAATAAATCTTTACCTGTGATGTTGTAACAAATTTTTGCAATTTGTTTTGTTTGCTGAGTGCGCCCCTGCCTAGAGTCTGATTGGGGGGGATTTGAGTTTGCGTTCTGAAAAGGCGAGAGTGCGATTGAGGACTTTTGATGTGAACTTCGGTAAGTGTGAAAGTGTTTTCATGTGCTCGTCGAATTTGAGTAAGTTCTTTTACTTTTTGATTTGAATTTTCGTGGGGAGACACCTAATTTTTGACGATGTTCGATCTGTGTTTTGAGCTGACTGGAGATCTTGTATTGCTTCCGAATTGCCAAAAATTTTTTTAAAATGATTTACAAAGGTATTGTTTAATTTATAGGAACCGCTATCGAGCATTGCTTGCGATAGCAATATCATAGCTCGCAAATTTTCAACGTTCGATTATTTTCCAACTTTAAATATTTTTAACAACTTAATTTTATAATTAAATTTATTTAATTATTTTGGTTCGACAATTAGCGTATAGCTGCTCGTTCTTAGTTATGTTTCTCCTAAGGATAATAATCGAGACGAGTAGCTGTGACTTTTTGGTGTTCGGTCGCAACTGCCGCTTGGCAGCATACTTCTTGCAGAGATTATTTTTTTGTTTCTTTGGAACTGACGTCCCTCGCTTTCCGCACCTTATCAGCTAGATATCATCTTGGGCTTATACAGTAAATAAAAGCTGGTTGATCGTCTCCCAGCGTGTTGAGAAAAATTCTGGATTTCCAACAAGGGAGGAGGAATTTTTTCGTTTTCATATTTTTTTATATTTATTTTTTTAAAACTTTTATTACTTACTATTTTATTTTATTAGTTTTGTTTCCATTTTGTAGAGAGCAAGGGCGGATCAAGGAAAATTTCTGGAAATTTCTCTATTTTTCGCGTTTCCATGTGTATAATCCCCCTTAATTACATATGGGTTCAGGGAAATGGGGGGGAGGTATCGGAAATCTTACGCACCCTTACATGGAGTGGTCCGATGTATTTCTTACGAAAATACTTGTTTTAAAAACCAAATATAATTTTTTTTTGGTTCCAGGTAAACAAAACACAGTGGTATTACACTTATAAATAAAAAAAGGAGAAATTTAGTACTATTAGGTATATAAAAAATATATTTAAAAAAAATATAATGAAAATCATAAAACACAGTGGCATAATAGGTGTGAATTTAACAAAATGGCATCTAATCCAATCTTTACGAACGATCCTTACGTAAGATGTGGGTTGTCAAAATTTTACGTACCCTTATATGTGAGGTGGTCAAAAATTAGTTAAAAATAAAATTAAAATAAAGAAATAAAAAATATATCAAGAAAAATTTAAATAAAAAATTAAAACATTAAATTATGTAAAACGTAGTCTTAGAATATCGTAGAGTAGACTAATTACAGTGTAAGAGAGAGGTAATAAACAAAGCAACGACTAGGTCAGCCAACAAAACTTTTTATGGTTGAATCGAATGAATTTTAAAAAAATGGTCTTTCAACGAAGCTTTATCGGCAAAACTGGAATCACAAATTCCGCATCCATACGGTTCGACGTGAATGGCTTTCAAATGCTTTTGAAGTGCAGTGTTCGACGATGTCCTGTATTTACAATGCTGACAGGCAAATGGTTTTTCGCGATTATGAGTTGTTCGAGTATGTATTTTCAAGTTGGACTTTGTTGTAAAACTTTCGTTACAAAGTTTACATGAAAATGGTTTCTCGTCTAGATGATTTTTGGCGTGATCCGTTAATTCTTTCTTATTTTTTGGCTTGTAATCACAATATTTGCACGAATACGAATTTTCTTCTACATGATTCTTTAAATGCACGTTAAAGCAATCTCTTCTTACAGTCTTATAGCCACAAGTCGTACATTCAAATGGTTTTGTAATTAATTGACTTAAATCTACTTCATTTTGAGAATCATTCAAATTTTCTGTAACTCTTTCATCTATAATCAATTCTAAAAAATATTTCAAATTTAACTAGAATAGCTTATTAGTAATCATTTAAAATTAGATTGGTCTAAATAGAATTCATTCATGATCAACTTGAAAGAAAAATAGTAATTCCTGCTTTTATAAAAGTAATGACGGATTACAGAAATTAAATAAAAAGTTGCAGTTTACACACTTACCTGGTAATAATCCATCAAAATTTTCTTTATTCTCTTTATTGTCCTTGTTTTCGAAATCTATGAGGTCAAAATAATTTTCCATTTTTAAATTGGGCAGATTGTTCCTGTATTCAATAATAGCAATATTTCATTTAAAAAAATTGGAAATGTCTCAATTACGACCACAAACTGAATGTTAATAAAAAAATAAAGAACCTGAAAAATGAACTTAAGCATAGTTTCAGTACGCCTGCGCAAAATAACGGTAAATCTTTTAAAACTAAGAGCCAATTACTTTGGATGGTCTAAAAATAGAAAGAGTCTAATTTTTATTAGTTTAACCCACTAGTGACGGATCTAGCCATTTTCAGACCTGAACCTGAATATTTTATGACTCCCACTCCTGTATTGAACTTTTTTATTTTTTTTAAAAAAAAGGAAGATATTGAAGAAATCTCTTTTTAAAATTTGCGATCTGATAATCCTGCAAGGGAGAGGAAACAAAATCTTTGCTATATTTTCTCCAATCCACCCCTAAACTTAACCGCTAATGAGGATATCAAGAACAGTGGAACGTCAATAAAATACAAATAAACTGTTGGTTGACGTTTCGACCTATTTATTAAACCATCTTCAGGTCTAAAAATTCCACACTCACCTCACAAAAAAGTCTATGTTTTTATTTTTAGTCCTGAAGATGGTTTAATAAATAGGTCGAAACGTCGACCAACAGTTTATTTGTTTTTTATTGGCATTCAACTGTTCCCAATATTGACTTTTTCCATTACGAAAACTTAACGAGAAAAAATAGAAATAGAAAACAATCTTTGAGTTTTATAATTTTTTATAACAAAATTGAAGGGGTTAACAATTCAATCGTCTTCTTCCTCATATTGAGGAAATTGCAGTTTTAAAAAAGTACTAAACAATTTATTTTGTTTCCTAAGTTGCCCTAATATCCCCTCAAGACATCTAGTTTGTTTTTCCTTCTCTTGAAGCGTTTCGTTGATTTCTTCAAAAGAATTTTCAGTCATCGTACTACTTGTCGTTACGGATTTCATGCTACTTAAACAATCCGTGCTTGTACTGCTTGGGTCTTCTTGGGAACAAACAGGTACTGTTGTTTGAGGTAAATTGGCAGGAGGAATTGTTAATGACACATTATTACAAAACGTCAATGCACTCTCTTTCAAAGGACTCAAATTTTTCTCCAAAGACGTCCTCACAATGGGTTGAAGTGGTGGCGGCAATTGTTGATATTTATTACGTACCGCATCTTGTAGAGGTAAGCTGGCTTGGGAATTTTCTAACAATACACTTTCCGTAATCGTTTTTGAAATAACATCGTAGTTAGGCATCGATGGCTTTTCCGTAGTAACCTTCCAGATTGCAAGTGCTCTTTTTTCCAGTGGAGTAAGGTTACTTTCGGAAGATACAGAAAAACTTTTTTTTTGTGATTGCACTAATCTGCGATATTTGCTTCGGGTCGCATATTTCCAGTCACTGAACCTCTAAAATGCCCAAGATTAATATTAAACATTAAACATTGCTTTTGTCAACGTACTTTTTTCCATTCTTCTAATGTTAAATTCGGCCCATCTCCCATTCCATTTAAAACATTTGCTAATTTACTCCATTTCGTTCGGACATAGTTATCTCCTAGGGAACTGTTAATGCCCGTTCGAAAATTAAAATCGTCTTCCAGGTACTTAATGTAAATTTCATATTGCTCTGTACTCGTATTCTTTGTCCGTTTCCTTTTCTTTGGCTTTTCCTTTTTACTATCAATAATAAAAACAAATTTATTTAAACAGGACAAACGAGAAAATAGTTATTTTATGCTACTATAGTGAAAAAAAGTTAAATGGAAATGTGAATTTATTAATTGTTGATAAAAACCTTTCAGTTACCACTGTACATCTCAGGGTTAAGCTACCACCATTTAGTAACCTTATATAACTCAAAGTTCTCTAATAGTAAATACTAACTGCTGTGTACAAAAATATACTTACCAAAACTGTCTACTCTAACAAAAAGTGAAACTATACAACCATAGAGGAATATTTCATCAACAAGTTTAACAAAGGAACTTCAACAAAGTATATTTATACAGGTAATATAATATAATATTACAGTTAAAATGTGTAACACGAAACAAAGCATTTTAAAATGTTCTTAGATAGTTAATCTGCATTGTTACTTTCTTGCTCACTTTCACTGTTCGAGTCCTGATTTTCGTTGTAAATATAATAACTTTCAGTTTTGGCATTTTCATCTTCATTTTCATTGTCATTACGACGTTCGTGCTTATTATAAATCAAATTGTTTGGTCGTCTTTTTCCAGCAGAGCATCTTTTTTTTTCTGTGCTGGAACACATAAGCTGAGCGCGTCGTTTTGCATTTTTCACTATACTTTTGAAGAAACCCTGACAATCCAATTCCGAAAATTGTCTATCGGCCAGAGCAACAATCTTGTAAAATACTTTAATAACATTCTTATTGTTTTTGAAAGGAGCTTTTTCCTCCGAGTTTCTACTACCACCACTCCAAGAGAATTTCGTTAAAAATTCTCGGTTGAAGAAACTATCTATCAAGGTATAACAACAATTTATACCATTCATTGTTCCGGAGGTCCCACATATTGCCGACATTTTTTCCACCTTATAAGTTAAAATACATATTAGTACTTTCATAATTACGATATTAAACATAAATATGCCATACCAGTCTGTTCATATTCTCTTCATCCAACAAAAATAATTCCAATTCCTGCAGCTTTTCTAAGGTGTCCATAGGCAGCAGATTTATTGTGTTATCATTTCTTGGTACAACTTGCTGCACAACAGGTGGTGCAGCTTGTTTTGCCGGCGAATTGTTGTGAATTCCGCATAGTAATTCTAGGGTAGCGTGTTGTTTTGCTAATTCTTCAAGAATTTTCTTTTGTTGACCCAGAATGTGTTGTTGGTTCTCCAACACCATTTTTAAAGTATTGCCTTCGACAACTACCGTACTATTGGAAACTTCTGGATTTCTGTTATTACGTTCTTCATAAATTTTACCACCAAGCGATAAATTATTTGATTGTTTCTCATCCATTATATAAATTTCACAGCCATTCAGAAGACCTTCGACTTCCTAAAATTATAAAACTAATTTATAATATATATTATTGTTTGAATAAATTACCATATCACATGAACTGGATATTGTCTCTTGTGGGATTTGCTATAACACGAAAAAACATTAATTTGTTTTCAATCCTTTAAATTAACATTACCTTTAAAATAGGTTGCTTCAGACGTGGTATATCTTGCGGAGGAAATATATTTACAGACGGTTCACTTCTAACTGCCTAAAAAAGAGTATTTCCAAAATCTCTGATGATAAACTGCAATTAAGATTTACCGTAATATTCCGAGTTTCAGTGGTAACGTCAGCTACCACCAAGATCGGTTGCTCCACCGCAGGTTGCTCTTGCAAATGATTTAACTAAAATTTTAAATAAGCAAAGCGTTTTGGTGTACTCGCTAATTTGTGAAAAAATTAATAAGAGAGAAAAAATACTCACCTTTGAATTAAATGATTTTTGAGAATACCCAATGTCTGTACTGCCGCAACTTCTTAATCTTTTTTTAAAATTAGTTGGTTGTGACTTAACCTGGTGTGCTTCGTTATTTGAACGCAACATTATTTCATCCCTCTCTGCAGCTGCCGCAGAGTATGTTAAATAACTGTCCCTTATTTTAACACACGGAAGAGATTCCCACCCTCGCTGTGGCCTGGAAAATCCATCTTGTATTAATTTAATAAAAACCATAGTGGATGCGTATTTTGGCCAATGTAGAGTTCCATTATTTTCCCAGGTGGCTGGTACAACAATTAACTTGGGAATTTTGTGTCCCGATTCTGTTGTTTGAATAATTTTGAAAGACATATTCTCACTAAAACAACAGCACATACACAATAACTCCGACAACACACAAACACTACAACGCGGAATATTATTTAAAATTAAGAACTTTGTAGTGGCGGCGCTTACTTTAACAAATTATCATCACTCGTAGTGGTGAGCGTGAGTACCTATACGTTATGTAATATCACTTATTACATTATTTATTACAGTATTGGCAACCATAACACTTTGTTCCGTATGTTTCCCAAATTTATAATCGGAGTATATAAATACTGCGACAAAAAGCACACCAGAAGTTATATATTGGTTTTATAGTGTTTTCTTTATTCTTACATGGAAATTCGACGATCGTACTGGTAACTAAATAGTTATCATCAACAATTAATTATATTTATGCTACTTTATCCTGGTCCTAATTATATGCAGATTTTTATTTAAATAATGGCTATCTATAAATGTATGTGGTTTTACGAGGGGAGAATCGCTGGGGAAATTTGGTGTACAAGTAAAAGGAAATCTTAAAATTTCTATAATAGGCCTATTTTTATTTTTTCAACTCTTTCGAAAGGAAATTTTGACGCATACCAGGAGGAAATCCGGAAAAATCTGTTAAAAATCTTGTAATAGGAAATCTAGTGTATAAGAATTGGCCTTGTGACTTTCGACGGTTTGTGGGTGTGTTGACGGCACACACATTCGAATTTGTAACGCAGGAGGTGACAATGCGGAAGTACTTCGTAACCGAAAAGGATATTTCTCGCTTAATGTACAACTAAGTAGTTGCTGGTTCGTCGAGTGAAATTTTAGACATTGTTGTTCGTCATCCAGGTTCTAACCACGACAGTGTCATTTTTTATATAAGTGGTGTTCGGGTGAGATTGGAAAGTGGTCAGCTTAAGGGAATTTTATTAGGTGACAGTGCTTACCCATGCAGACCTTATCTGTTAAATCCAGTTTTGCGACCAGGAAATAAACAGGAACGACGTTATAACATCGCACATATAGCCACCCGAAATGGAGTAGAAAGACTGTTTGAAATGTAGAAAAGAAAATTTCCTTGCCTACAAAAAGGTTCTACAACCAAATTAGAAACTTCTATTGCAGTAATATAGCACTTCAATTTAATGACTTAGAAAACGAGGAACATTTTGAGGCACATAATGAAGAAGGCAACAATATTGCCAATGACAATATTGGTTTAGCTTTTCGCCATCAATTTATTGCTCGTCAATTTTGATAAATTATATAACCCATATCTATTTAAAATATTTTTTAATTAAAGAATTCACAATAAATTATTATCAATTTTAAATTTTTGCAGTTGTAGCCGTGCCAATTCGGACTGGTATTGAACTCGCTTCAAATCTTCTTTAGCAAGGCTTATTCTTAAACTATTTAATTCCTTGTCTGCGGCAATTTGATTGGAAATACGTTTCATTCTTAAATTGGTCTCCTCGCTCGGTTGTTTCCTTTTATTACATCGTCGTCTATTCATAGAGGTTGGAGTTGTTCGGTTATCCAAGAGGTTAACATCCTTATCTTCATTTTTATGCAAGTTTAAGATACTATTTTTTTCATCATCTCCATTCTCGTCTTGTTCTGAAAAAGTACATCAAGTTAAATATTAATAACAAACTTGACATACACAGTCGTCAGTCAAGACGTCATACTTTTATTACTTACCATTGATTAACGTAGCAGTGCTATCAGAGTTGTTTGTTATTGTAACATCCATGTATTTTGCCGCATTAGCAACGAGATCCAGTAGTGGATCTAGTATTGCTTTTTCTGCAATACCTCCACCAGTTACTGGTGCCTGATGTCTTTCAAATGTAATTTGCTTGCGTTTTCTACAAGTTATAAATAATTTGATTTGCTGGTCTCTAGCGGTTAACCTTTTCAAACACGAAATATGAAGGGGTAGTAGAAAAATTTTCAAACTCAGCATGTAAACTTGTTTGATTTTTTGAAAATACTAGACATTAAATTTGCCTTAAACAGAAGTACTTTCCACAGGATGCTGTGTTTGAAAGGGTTAATGTGTTAATACTAATAAAATACTTGCCTTTGTTTCAAATTTTTCCACAATGTCTTCAATTGCTTGGAATCCCGTTTTGTTATTACTTCCGGTTGCCTATTAAACTCAACAGCCAAATTCTTCCACTCCAATCGTTTCTGCTGTATAGAAACACCATCAGTCTTCTTATTTTCCAATAGTGGGTGCTCCTTTACCAGCGTAGTTAACAATATTTTTTCATTTTCAGTAAAATGTGTATTTTTATTGTCCATTCTAAAAATTAAATAAAATGAATGTAAAAAATAACACTGATATCGTGTAAATAAAATACTTACTTATAAAGATTTTTCACTTTTACCTTACTAATTTTTTTAAATAAACTCAATCTAATTAAAGTATAATAATTGTTTAATATTCACAAACTTCACAATTGTTATAGTAATAATAATTAAAAATTATAATCACAGTATAAAGATTAATTTTTAAATTCCTACCCGAAACCAGGCCTATACGAGTACGATCTAGGATTGAAGGATCTAGCATTGATCGAGAATCAATTCACAACTATTAGTACGGAGATTGGATGATCAAAAATTATTTTAATTGCCTTTTACGAAAATTTAAAATTACGAGTAGTAAAAATCGAGGTTAAAGTGAAATTTGTACGAGGTGAGTATCTGGGTGATAAGCCGCTCTCGCAATCGTCGTTACTATTTTATTGAATTTGAAATTTATTTCAAAGTTAAATTGAATAATTTAAATGAAGAAGAAAACCGGGGAGCAAGATGTCGTGTTACCAAATCATCTTTTGGAAAATTTTTGATATGGAATTTTGTTAAGTAATTTTTGTATTGAATTTTAATTGTAATAATTTTGAATTATTGTAAATATGTATCGAGTTTTGATTATTTTTATATTTGATTTATAGAAGTTAGTCGAGGTAAGTTTGAGAGCGAAAAGGAAGTTGAAAATTATTAATTTCCAAAGTTCCACGACAATATATTGTGTGCCTTGAATAACTATTTTGGCGTAATTGCCTAATTTTTGATCTTTGCTATAGGAATCTCAGGTAGCTATCTTAAGAGTACAAAATGAAGAACATTAGTCTTAGGCGCCTTTTTTTGCCATTTAGATGGCAAAACAATGCCTGTATTTGGTAATTTTTTCATTAAATTGATTGATGTTTGAACTACATTTTAAAACTCGAAAATTGGGCAAACTGTTGTATATTAGTTTATGCATTTATAAAATCAAATACTTCTAATTTACTCTCGGTTTTGTATTCCAACAGTTAAATTATGCAATAATTACTTACTTTATATAATTATCGTGAGAGTTTTTTTGCAGCGATGGGGGTTCTTCCAAATGTTTATAACAACAGTTCTCGATTGTGTTTGGTTTTTTTCCTACATGAATTTTTGAACCACCGAAATTTTTACGAGTATTTTCACAACTTTTACAACTAGGGGAGTCTTCTATCGTACTTTCGGCTTCCATAATAAAGTCATCTTCTAATTCGATCGAATGATGTAATTCTTCTACTTTTACAACTACTTCTTCATTAAAATCACTAATTTCTTCTGAAATATTAAAATTACGTTGAAGTTAAAGTTTCGGTGGGAAATTACTCTTTGGTAATTTAAATCTCAAGTCGAGTTCTACTAACCTGTTGTTTCGATAACATTAATACCATCATCTGGAGTTTCCTTCTTAACATTGTTCTCCATCATTTTATCACAATTTTTTTTAATTTTAAAAAGTTTAATTTATTTTACATTTTAAAATTCGAAGAGAAATCTTCGAAAATATAAGTATGTTATTTTGACACAAGCAATAATAATAGTTGACATTAGGAACTGTCAAATGGGTTGCATAACCACAATTTCAAGGAAATCGTAATTTTATCATCACGAGTTTTAAGATGCTGTAAAGTTTTATTATGCTGGCTGCATTAAGATTACTGACGAGGGTTTTTATCACTTCCTATTTGGGTTAATGGCCTGCGTTTACAAATAAGTGTGATAACTTACTTAATTAGGTTATAACAAATCTGTGATATATTCTACTACGAAAAATTAAAAATGTAAGTTTGAATATTAAATAACCTAAGAAAAGGGAAATAAACTACACGTCAGTTGTTATAAAACTGCGTGGGCATTGTTAAATAAGTTTAAATCACGGATTTCCTAATTCAGTTATCATGATGCATTTTTTCAGGAAATATGTGCTTTTGCTGTCGTTGCTGTTGAGTTTTGTCTTGTTGGTTTTGACCGAGGACTCGAAAAGTGACGATTTGTACGAATTACTAGGGATACCCAGAGATGCAGACAGTAAAGATATTCGTAAAGCCTTTAAAAAGTTGGCCGTGAAATTTCATCCCGACAAAAATAAGGTGAATATTTAACTCTAAACTTAAAAGAAACTTGCCAACTTGCACTTTCAATGCATTTCTTCTAGGATGATAAAGATGCTGATGCTAAATTTGTTAAACTAGCCAGTGCTTATGAAATATTGAAAGATCCCGAAACTAGAAAGCAGTATGACTTGTACGGAGATATTGACGAGAGGAAAAATAAGAAGGAATACCAGAGTTATACATACTACAGGGATCAATTTGGAATTTATGACGATGATCCTCTTATTGTCACACTTACTCGAGCAGATTTTGGTAAGTATTTATTTTTTGAAGGCAGAGGCAAATTACTATCAAACTTTTATTTTTTTTTACAGAGTTGAATGTTATTGATAGCAAACAAACATGGTTTGTTAATTTTTATTCCGCACAATGTCATCACTGTCATGAATTGGCACCAACCTGGCGTAATTTAGCTGCTCAACTCGAAGGTGTTATTCGTATTGGCGCCGTGAACTGCGAAGAGGATTGGATGTTATGTCGTCAACTTGGCATTGGATCTTACCCATCTTTACTTTACTACGAGAAAGACGTAATTTTGATTTAACAAAATAATTTTTAGTTCAATTTTTCAATTTTAGACGAATTTATATGAGGGTGAAAAGTATCGTGGGGACAGATCACAGGAAATTCTTTATGATTACGTATTATCACGAATTACTGCTACCGTTGAAGATATTTCTGTTGAAATCTGGAATGATGGGTTGAATAAGCTCAATTGGTTGTTGTTTCTGTGTGCAGATGATAATTATTTATGTCCCGAGATGGAAACCAGAAGAAAATTAGCCGCAATTTTTGTAAGAATAAATTGTAAACAATTAAAAATCAGTATGTTTTTCTGATATTCTTAGGAAGGTCTAATGCCGGTGGGTCTAATAACCGATTCAAGTTTGTGTGATCAAATTTTTAAAAACCACAAAGACAAACCCATCGTGTTTTGGCAAGTGCACCAAAAAGAAACTGATGTTATCACAGAAGCTCATAGTATATTGGCTGCTGACGATAAAGAAATTGTAGAAAAAGTTTTAAGTATTTTACCTGACCCGAAAATTCTTAGTGAAGAAGATTTTCGTGATATTCGCACTCAGTTACGACTAGGTCTTACCGTACCATGGTTGATATGTTTTTATATGGGTCACCTCACGGAGTTAAGCTTGCAACTTAAACGTTTACCTACCTGGTTACCTGATATCAACATTGGACTATTGCACTGTGGGCAAAGTGTTAGCTTGTGCACAAGTCTACATATTTCCCATTATCCTACTTGGGGTGTGCTGAAAGTCGGTGGGGCCTTTGAAACCCATCATGGACGTGACGTTGCATATGAAATAGTAACCTTCGCAAAAGAAAGTACAAAATCGACTAATGTACACTCCTTATCACCTGCCGAGTTTCAGTCATTCATCAAACAAGGTACGATATTTTATAATTCGAAATTTGGTTATTACTTTGTTTTATTCAGGAACTGCCTGGTTTGTTGATTGGTATTCACCTTGGTGTCCACCGTGCATGAAAATGTTACCTGAAATTAGAAGAGCTAGCCAACACTTTAAACCTGAAAACGTTCGATTTGGAACAATCGATTGCACTCTCCATTCTAGTTTCTGTGCCCGTGAAGGAATTCGAGCATATCCGACTACGAGATTGTACAATGGCAGTCAAATACATCACTTCCATGGGGTTCCTAACGAAAATGGTATTGTGGAATTTGTAGAATACATGCTTCACCCTATTGGTAAGTTAAAACTCTTTATTATTTAAAAAAGTACAACTAAATTATGGTAAATTTGAGTGTTTTGTTGAAATAAAAGTTTTTATTTTGTCACACACATAAAGCACAGACTTCTTTTTCATTGGTGTGGCAGGGTTTGCATGAACTTCCTGTCCCACTTGCGCATCTGAAACAATTTCAGAATTTATTAATTTCAGTTGTGTCTTTGGATGAAAGTTCATTTGCCCAACTGGTGAGGAAACCTAAAGAGGAGTTATGGCTGGTCGACTTTTATGCACCGTGGTGTGCACCTTGTCATAAACTTACTCCGCAGTGGCACAATCTAGCTAAACAGGTAAAAAAATGATTAAATTGTTTATAAATTTTTAAGTTGCTGTTTCAGGTGGAACATATGGATTTTGTTCACATTGCACAAGTGGATTGTGTGGCCAATTCAGAACTTTGTGGAGCTCAAAATATTCGAAGCTATCCCACGATACGTTTGTATCCTTTAGGAAGTAAGGGATTGAATACTGTAGCGTAAGTCAAAGAGAATATTTAAATAAAATGTATTCTTTCTATTTTTTGTTTCAACAGAATATACAATGGACATTTTGATGCGAGATCTTTAAAGCAATGGTTGATGAGTTTCCTACCGTCTCCAGTTAAGCAGTTAAACAAAGAACAATTCAAGAAGGAAGTGGTCAGTCAGCAGGATTACAAGTACCAGCCTTGGTTGGTCGATTTTTATGCACCTTGGTGTGGGCATTGCGTTAATTTTGAACCGGAATTTGTAACAGTTGCAGAGGTATGTGGATACATTTTTTCCTGCTTATTTTTCTTTTACTACAAAATTACTGTTTTAGAAACTGAAAGATAGAATTAAAAGTGGTAAGGTAAATTGCGACGCCGAAAAAGAATTCTGTAGGAGTGTCGACGTTACCAGCTATCCTACAGTGTTTTTGTACACTTCTCCATTTAATAGGCACGAAATTAATACCCAAGTTGCGTCTGAAATTATCGACGAGGTTAATAGGATAACGAGGAGGCACGTAGGAGATGAATTGTAAATGTTAACTGCTTCTTGTGATAGCGCCTTGATTATTAAGGCAGTTTTAAGCAATAAATATAATTTTAGCGCTAAATTCTTCAAAACTAATAATTTAGCAAAGTTTTACTTATTATGTTCATGACCTAAAGTGCAAGTTGGTGATTCTACTGCCATTTTTTTTATTTAACTCAACTAATACCAAAAATATTTATAATTTTATTATTAATGTAAGAAAGAGATCTGATTTTGTAGTTTTGAATTTAATTGATTGTAATATGTACGTCGGTGTCTCGAATGTGTAAAACGTAGCAATAATAATTGTATTATTTTAATTTATTCGCTACAAAGGCTAAGTAAAAAATTGTGTTACTAAATTTTCTTACTTTTATATAATTAAGATTAGAAAAATTAAAGTTGTTGATACTTACATTGCTTATTCTACCTTGATTTATCGTAAACACATTCAACATTCGTCCAAGAATTGCACTTAATTGAAATACTTTTAACTTTTCATTGATGATCTGAAAAATTATAAAATATTAAATACATTTTTTTGGAAAATTTCAAAAATCTAAAGTGAAAGTTTCCAAAAAAGCCAAGGATTCAAATAATTTATTGAAATTAAAAAAATTTGAAAAATATTAAAAATGAAAATTGTAATGGTTAACTAATTTTAGGAATTTTTAGGACAAGTGAGAAGCTTGCTGAAAATTCGCTCAGACGCCAAATAAGGACCACTTTAATATGAGTATATTATCTACCTACCGACAAATTATTCTTAATTTTTTAAGTAGATCTGGCTGCATATTTGAAATATAAGGGTAGATATTGACACGTTTCACGATACAACTCAAGGGGAATCCCCTTTTATTTTGTAAAAATTTTATATGCCCGATGTTTTCACCTGGAGATTTTACTTACTTTGACGACTTGTTTGGAAATTTCAGGTTCCAATTCTGGCCATAACATATCCAACGCTTCTGGCGTGACCGCCGATATCACTTCATTGAAAATGTGGGCCAACGTTTCATCGTTCATTAAATTGGTAAAATTATTCTGTAACTCACTAAATAAGATAACAGCACAATTCTTTGGTTTGAGATAACTTACAGATAATTTTTTCAGTTTAATTGCAATTTTCATGTAATCGATATAATAAGGAGGATCATTTTGAGTGTCAAATTTTAATTGAGTAAATGTACCAATAGACACCCCTTGCAATTTTAACCTGAAATTTTATTTTGTTGGATTTACCTTCAACCCTTTTTAGATTTTGTTATTCATTTTGATTGAATAGGTGGATACAGACATACGTAGCCAATCATAAATACGATTGCAAAACTAATGAATTTTTCAATTTCTCAATATATTTTTATTAATTTATATTTTAGGTAGTTGGACTGCGTTTAGTTATCAAAAGATACCAGTTAAATGCCTTTTTGACTTGACTCCAACTACAGGGTGTTTTATATGAAACTCATAAGGATCAAAGAGTTGAAAACAAAAGATGCTGCATTTTTAATAAATCTATCTCGTGTCTCACTTTATGCTTACCAAAATGGTCCTTTACCATAGACCTGAACCATTTTTGCAATTTTACCTGAAACTGCATAATTTCCTTTTACATCTATTCGTGGAAACGTTATATTAAGCGTCAATTTATTTCTAGGCTCCCAATTGACGTAATCGATCTTAAATTCTGATAAACCTCTAATTTCGACATTGAATGCTTGAAAGCGAATCCTGTGACAAAAGTTTTTAAGATTAATCTGAAAGCGCATCCTTTCGTGGCACCTGATGTTAAACTAATGTTTAATATTATTTAAAAAAGAATTAAATTCGAAGAGCAAACATAATGGAAATTAACTCTCAGGATGAAACGATACAATTTGAATTACTTTTCATTGTTGATTTAAATGCAAAACAATGACTATACAAATGCAATAATTACACATTGAAAATAACCTTCATAAGCTGTTTATGATTGTCATTAATGAGTTGCAATAATAAACAATCAACTTACTTTCCAATTTTTGGCGAGGCGATATTGACTTCGATTTTGTCGATCGATAGAGGTTCCAAAATTGGAATACCCAATTCTGGTATGCCTTTTTGCATATATTTTCTTAATTCTTCCAACAACCTAATTATTTTATCACGTGCTGTTCCAGCTCCATCGACTATTCTGGTTATAGTCGATGATAACATATTTAATCCACCTTGAAAAGCGTCCGTCACGCCGTGAAGAACGTCTACAGAATTGATAATTACTTATTTAATTTGAATAATAACAATCTACCTACATACCTATCGTGTTATTTGTAATTCGAGTGATTACAGTTGTGAACGACGGAAGCATTGGCAATGAAGGCAAACTCGTAAAGCTTGCAATCCATATTATCCCAATCGCCAACATCAAATTCTTCTTCATTTTTGATTAGGTATATTTAATGGCACAACAGTGGATCACGATTTGTTGCATTAGCAAACCTTTTTCTCTGATATGCTAAGCACTTCGGGAACGCAAAACACTAAAATGAAAATATTATGTTGAATAAAATTTTTAAATTAATCTAATTGCATGTTGTGTGCTTAATGAAAAGTTGTTAAGCCACATACTTTTTTTCTACTTTATTGCTGATTGCATAAGTAGGACTTGAAAACAAGGTTTTGTACCTTAGATTACTTGAATAATTTAAAAATTACTTCAATGAATCATAACTATTAATTTATCAACGCAGAGTAATTTCAAAATAAAGTCCACAAGTGAGACGTAATTTATATTCTTCTTAACTTTCCTTATTTTTTATTTTGTAATACATTTTTAGCTTTTAACAGGTACCTGTGCAATAATTGTCACACCTACCACACATGGAAAGCCGCCCAGTGCATTACTTCGGCTATAATCATGTAAATGTAAATCAAGGATATGCATTTTTTAAATAAGTATTCATATGATAGGACACTTTCGTTAACAACGACAGGTACGAATGTATCCTTATACATAATTAATTTATTGTTATTTTCTTTTCGAATTATAATGCATTTTTCTTTCTTGATATTCAAGCAATATTTGCGTCTGATAATAATAATGTCTAGCATTAATAAAGAAATGCAAAACCAACCAGAACAATACAAACAAGCGAAAGTATTTCAATAGCAAATACTCCCATAAATTATTTAAAAAAATAAAAAATAAACTATTTGAGAAAGTATTCGAAAAATTCAAAGTATTTTAAATACCTACCTTACTTAAAAGACGTTTCAAATATCCAAAAGTTTGAAAATTTAAAAATAATTTATTTATAATTTTTGTCGGATTTCATAAATAACAAAAATAAATAAAAATATTTTTTATTTTATAATAAACAAATTAATAAAAAAGAAGTAAACATTTTTGAATTTAAAAATTTAATTTTTATCAAAATAATTTTTATTATTTTTCAGTAAATTCGATTCATGATTTACTCAAAATTATTAAAAACAAACATTTATTTAAATAATTATAGGCGGATTTAGGTGGTGGGCACGGGAGCACATGCCCCTCTTCTCCAGACGCTTGAAATTAACAAGAAAACAAGGAAACAATCCCAAATCTGAGACCCCTTTTTGCCCGTCTCGACCCTTTGTGCCCCCCCCCCCAGAAAAAATTCTGGATCCGTCCCGTATAATAAAAATTTTAAAAAAGGTTGTAAAACATGGTTTTTTTCTTTTTTGTTTACATAATTTTACAAAAAATATTTTCTGATTTCCTAGAATTTCCTCAGATTTCCATGCAGCCTAATTTTTTCTCGGGATTCCCTTTCACTTGTTGACCAGATTTTCGCGGCGATTAATTTCTCAAGATTTTTCATTTCTCGTAAATTTTAAATCCCGAGATAAAACTGATATATCATATACCAGACCCACACTTGAAGAAGGGGGGGAGGGAGATGAATTACGTAATTTATATATATTTTTTTTTGTTTTGAAACTTAATTTATTTTTTTATACTATAATACATCTTTCCTTCTTTACTTTCATTTGGAGGGGGGGGGGGCGTTTTTTTTCTCGCTTTTCCTTTTTGATTGTCCTTGCTCACTCAATTATTTACAGATTTTTTGTGATACTTATACTATGGTATGGTAAACATTTCGAAAACATTTTGTATTTGGTTTCCATAAAATTCTAGGGATTTCGAAAGAATTCTAGTGATTTCCAAAGATTTCTAAGAAATTCCAATGATTTACTAAGGATTTTAAAGATTTTTCAGGAATTCTAAAGCAAAGAATTACAAGGGTTTCCAGGAGCTTGTAAAGAATTCAATGAATTTCCAGCGAATTTCAAATATTTGAAATTTCAATTTTTAAGTTCTCAACTTAGAGTTTAAAATTAATAAAACTGAAATGGGCGGTAAACCCAGGTTTCTAAGAAGTACATTGACTATCGGGAAAACGGGATCCGGTCTGAAATACGACAGTTTTAGTTTAGTGTATACGTTTATTTTGAATGTATGTACATTTAAAAATTTTAATTTCAATTTTCACACCATCCCAGTTGACCTTTACGTCAGAATTGGTCAAAATCACGTTACTTGACGTGTTTTTGACATCAAATCACGTGATTTTTACGTAATCTTACGTAACCCTGTCAACGGGAATCAAATGTATTACATAAAATTAGAGGGAGTAGGATAATGGTAGATTTTCTATTCCTTCCCCTAGAATTCCCAGAATTGAACTGTCACGACGGCGACGTAGTTATTCTGAATGATACCTATTTAATCAAATCAATTACAAACCGTGGATCTTGGTCTTTGAAAACGGAGAGTATGGAATACTTTTCAATAATTTTGTTTAAAGGAATAACTCAAAACCTAATGTAATACTGGATTAAGGTAAATTTTGGGTCAACATTTTTGTCGATCAAATAAAATTGTTGAGATAATACCCCCCAGACCCCCCGGTTTAGAAGCCATAAGTTTGTGTATATGTTATAATGATTCATGTTTTATATGAACCTACCAGAATTTCAGAAAAAATATATGTTATCTATATCTAATATTGAATATAATACTTTTTCAAGAGGAGTTATGGAGGCAACTACTTTCTCCTCTTCCTGTTAAGTTTAAAAAAAAAGAAAATGCATTAGTTAGATGCATTAAATTAACAAATTTGAAACACATTCTTTCAGTCTTCATCTAAAATATTTAATAACTAAGGTGATTATCGAAAATTTATAGAGAACGGGCTCCATGAATTTTGAAATTTGAAAAAAATTGTTTGTGCCTGACCTTACAAGCCAACATACGGCAGCACCGATTAGAGAACAGGATAAATTTTATTTTCAATTTAAAATTTATTTAAAAAAAAGAAAAAAAAAGTTGAAGCCACCGATTGCGATTTATAATAATAAAAATTTTAGAAAATCAATATTTTAACTCAAAAGTTGTTTTAAAGATAAATGT
Source organism: Cantharis nigra (assembly GCA_958510845.1). Taxonomy (NCBI): domain Eukaryota; kingdom Metazoa; phylum Arthropoda; class Insecta; order Coleoptera; family Cantharidae; genus Cantharis; species Cantharis nigra. The sequence goes on along the minus strand of OY294030.1, from coordinate 40,389,922 downwards.
TGTAGCTAACAAATTTTTGAAATATTGTTGATATCTGAATGGAAATATTTCTATATTTCTAGAAAAAATAAGTAATTTTTGGATTACAAAATTATAATGAATTTTTATTGGACTATTGTAGTGATGAGTATAAAAGCCTATAAAAACTACGGTCATCCGAGTTCCACCATGTTTTAAAAACAAATAGGCATAATTTGACAAATTCTTGCACTAGGAAGATAAAAATAAATGATATAAAAAGGAATAAAATTAATTTTCAACTTTTAATAGAATATTTTTGTGATGGAACCCCTTAACTTACAAGCAAATCCAATTAAATTAAATTAAGCAAACTTAATATAAAAGCCGTAAGTAAATTTTAATTCGTAAAAAATTTGAAAATTAATATACAAAGTTATCTGAATGATCTGTATAAATTCATAAATTTCACTTGCTATTTTTTAATTATTGATATAGTTCGTGGATAGATAAAAATAATCTCATTAATTTTGAGATATAGCAAATTTTTTATTAATTTTGCATGCTTTTTAATGCGCTTATATAAACGCTAGCAACATAAATTTCTAATAAACAATTTCGTATTAAATTTAGGCTTTGCATGATGCAACAATAATGTTCTACTATAGAGGTAACTCAAATTGTTTGATTTTTACCATTTTTATTTTATTATAATAAAATACAATACAATTTTTTATTTATGTAATAAAAGTGAATCGGTATTAATTCAATTACTTCGAGATTATCATCTTAAGTACAATTATAATAAAAAGTTTAATCGGCGGATTGCGTGCAAGTTTAATTTATGTATTTCTATGGTATTGCCTCAATCATTATCTTCGTAATGAATAATAATTATTATTATTATCATCATCATTCATTTGAAATTGAATTACTGTTTAATGAACCTAAAGACATGTGTTAGATTGAATAATTAAGGTTTTTAAAAATAAAACATAAATAAAAGTTATATAGATAATAATATGGGTGCAAATTGAATTAATTACATTAAAATTTTTTACAGTGTACTTCAGATTTGTTACTTACTGCTTTTTACTTTTTAGATGGTTTCTTTTAGATATGATCTGGAGAGAGCTCGTGCGAGCCTACTGTTAAAATATTTTGGAATTAATGTCGTTAAAGAAAGTAAGTTAAATAAAATAAATATTTTTTTTTCCAATCATTTCATGAGTACTAAGTGTTTTAGGACCGAGTCCAGATTTTTGCCCTTGTGAGTTTCTCTTCAACATTGCATTTTCTCATTTACCCGAGATGAAGCCTGAGTGTTGTAGTATTTTAAGAACCTACGAATATTTTACGAAATACACGCTCTCGAGACTGATGAGTTAAATTTTCAAGCTAGCTGACTTGTGGTAGCTTGACCATTTGACCGACTGCCCCAAGGATATTATTTATTTTTGTATTTTATTATTACTGTTTATTATTCTACTTCAATTAAAATTAGAAATATGAAGAGACCGGAAAGTGATCAACTAATTTTCACAAAGCAAAACAATTTTTATACTTGACGATACCGGAGTAATGTAATACAAGAAATAATATGTTGAGAGAAACTTGGAAGGATCAAACTGATGCTGAGGAAATTAGTTCTGTATCTGAGAAATAGAAAATATATAGGAAAAGTTGAAATTAGAAATTTAATAATAATATGTTTCATTTCTTTCCTTAATCTCAGGTTCAAATTTTAAATATTATTGAATGGCATTGCCTGGATGATATTTCAGACCCCCGATCAGGAACTCTACGTTTAATATTATTTTAATGAAAATAACAATAGATTTAAGTTCATGTTTTAATTAAAATTAATTTTTTTTTAATAGCTAATAAATTAATATCATGAACTTTTCTTTTCATATTCCCACGGTTGATTTGTACTGTTGCTCAACTCTAAATTTGGAAATTGTAGCAGAAATATTGAATTCAACCACAAAACTGCGCTTTCTTTTTTCTAGGGGGTAAGAGAGGGATTTTTTAATTCATATTTTTGAAATGCTATAGCCCAAAAACTAATTTAAGAGTTAAAATCTTGCATTGTCTAAAAAAAAAGCTTTTGAGTTTGGTATACCGGGTGCAGAATGTTAGCCGAACATAGGAAATTAACATGTAAAAACTTCATTATGCAAATTCCTGCTTCCCTAATTATTCTAGAGAAAAAATGAAAGACACAAAAATAATGCAGAAATATAAACTACGAATGATAAGAGCATAAGATTTCATCTAGCTTCTACGTCATACTTAAAAAGTCTAGATGAAATCTAATGTTCTTATCATTCGTAGTTTACATTTCTGCATAATTTTTGTGTTTTTCATTTTTTCTCTAAAATAATTAGGGAAGCAGGAATTTGCATAAAAAAGTTTTTACATGTTAATTTCCTATGTTCGGCTAATTCGTTAGCCAAACAAAACTTTTTCAAAAATCTGACAGTCTTTTCTTGATAGCAAATTTTAAGGCCAACTTTCGCCGAACAAATATTTTTGAGAAGCTAATCCATTTTAGGGAAAAACGCAAAATAGTAAAAATTCGAATAATTCAATTACAAATTTAATTGTAATTTGACAGGTTTTATTTTACAATAATCTTTTGCAATTTATTTCAAGAGTAGTTTCAGTAAAAATAAAGTACTTTATCTACCCTTTCTGTTCAAACGCTTCTTTATCTAACGCTTGCGTTTATAGTGTCACTTGTTTACTATTATAACTGGATTTGAACATCTGCTATAGAATTAACAATAATTTCAAAAGTTTTATGTAGTTATGCCGACAGCAAATACGCCGACCAGTAATAATGCCGACAGCAAATATGCCGACAACATTTATGAATATAATAATTTAATAATATTAAAAAATTAAACCAATAAATTGAAAAAATTATTATAATTTTCAATTTTAACTTCTTAGGTTAAAATTAAATTTTTTTTATCCTAGATGACATCTTTTATCAGGGATCAGGGATGTTGCTCGGAGTGCGATATTATTTTTCAACGAATAAAGGTCAGTAGTATCAAAATGTTTAATTACCTAACTGTCCTTGCGAAATGGAAGTCCAAATTCAATAATTTAAAAAAAATTGTTACGCAATAAATTGTAATCTATGTTTGTGGAGCGAATATTAATAGATCGAATTTTAAAACTATCATTTTTTAATTAAAAATATTTAAAAAAATTTAATTTAATTTAATTTAATTTTAATAATTCATATCAGGTTTATAACATTTTGTGCGGTGCAATGATTTGAATTTAAATTTAAAATTAACAATAATTTATTTTAATTATTTCAAATTCGCATAAATTTGGCTAAATAAGTTCTGGTTTTAAAAATTTTGTTGACTTACCCTTAATTAAAAAAAAATTGATCCAGATTACCATTTGTAAAATTAAACCGAACTCTTTAGCTGCACTTTACAAGTGACAGTGAAAGTCACTTTCACGTTTGAACAATAAAAATAATTAGGATTAAGTATGCATTATAAAAATCTTCTTCAATTAATTAGTCGAAGTTAAAATTATATTGCTGTTTAAAATAAATAACTCACCTAACGAACTGTTATTTAAGAAACTGAATTCAAAATGTGGGATAGAGACAGTAGGTATCACTTCCGTGTTTATATAATTTAACTTTTTGTAACACCGGTATTTTTGAAAATAATTTTTTGAAGAAAAATTTCAAACAAAATTTTGCGGTTGGTCACACTTGGCCGTAAAGTTTCTCCCCTTGTTGCGATATACCTGGTGAGTGATAAAGATGCGACCGACAAACGCCTACAAAAACATCGATTATTGTAATAATGTCTTTTAAGCAATAATAGATTTTCACTTCACTTGACACGTGACGAGTATTTAAGTAGCGTTTTATATTATGTAATGAATATTATGTGGCCGTAGGTAATTCTTAATGTTGTTTTAATCGGGTTTTATAAATTTAGTTAACATTTAAGGCTTATTTCAATATTACCAGAAATTTTTATGTAATCTCAAAAAGAAAACTTTCTCTTAACATTGTTATGAGCGAAGAAGATGTAACTGGTTTTTAAACAATTACATGTTTTGGCACATACACACGCGGTGTTAAGCAACACTTACCCAGAAATTACAAGATCCTCCATGTCGAATTGTTCAATTTTTCTAAAACCCCCAAGGGGAATCACCCGATTTTTGAAAATTTACTCTTCTTCTGCAGTCTACACTAATATGAGATGCAAATAGATCGAATTTTTCCCACGCTTTTTGTAGATGTAATTTATGTAATTAACTATTCTAATTTATGCATTTAGTTAATAAGGAGAAAGCACGAAATTGTTATTTTACTCCGAAAAGCAGTAGTTGCGCGATAATATTCAATTGAGCTACTGAAGGTATCTTATCGAAGTCTGCATTCCTTCCACATTTAATTGTGGAAGGTTGGGATCGCATAATTTCGTAAAAGTCATAATTACAAATTCAAAACAATTATTAATGGGCCATTACAAGCTTAGTGCTCCCGGGTTGATCGAAAGTACTTGATCTCCAGAGCCAGAAGTACGGGCCTCAGACAGAACGCGGAAGGAAAATTTTCTTAGAAACCGCTTTTAGGTGTTTACAATAATTTAATATGGTAATAATAACCTTGTAATAAGGTGTTGGCAACAATTACGACGACACGCCACGCTTACCTGGACAGTCAACTCATTACAAACTAACAATTGCCAAAACAAAAAGAATCAAAATTTTTTATCATTTGTTTTACGTTTATCAACAGGAAAAACAAAAGAATTCCTATATGTGTTTGTGTCATTCAACTACTTATTTATTTTTATTTTTAAACTTTGATACATTGAAAATTTTATTTTTCTTTTATTGAAGTTTTAATTTATTATATTTCACAAGTTAAAATTTTAATTATTATATTATTTACCAGCGGTGGATCCGAGGCTTTAGATGCAAAAATAACAGTTTTAATTTATCGTAAACACTTTTGTCTCATAAAAAATATTATTGTTTATCATTGCCAACTCAGTTTATTTAGTATCTTCCTACAAGACAAAAAATACAATGGCATATCATGAACAAAAACATAAGTAGGTTTCTGAATTGATTAATATATAAGACAAAATTTTAACTCGAAATTATTTAAAAACACCATAATATAAGATGAGTTTGACTATCATAAAAGTGATTACCTTATTTTGTTTAGTTGGTTATTTTTCTAACAGTGTGGTTGGGGAACCTTTTCAGAAGAATAAGAATGGTTAGTACACTTTTCGATTTTTAATTTTTTAAATTTTACTAAATACTTTCAGTATATCAATTCCTGATGCCAGATCAAAATGATCCAATCGAAAAAGAAAATCAAAAAGTGCTTACAGATCAATCTTTAATCACGAAAGAAATTCCAGATAACAGTGGAATACTTGGTTTTTTAAAACCAGGAATGGAATTCTTACAACAATTCAAAGGTTTGATCTCACGTTTGAATAAAGCACTCTATCCTCTTATGGGTGTTTTAAGGAAAATGTTGGAAAAGATCAAATACACCATCATAGATTATTTCCAATCATTACCTCCAGAAACACTGATTAACATCCAAAAGAATTTCATTAGGTTTCTCGGAAAATTTATGAATCTTAATTTCTTTAAATATATCATAAAATTTTTATTTGATACTGTAATGTAATATACTATTTTGACAAAATAATAAATAAAACATTGTTGAATGTACTTTTAACCTATCCTTCTTTTCGTCCCCGATCTCGTAGTAAAATGAATAAATCAGGGGCGCCGACTACGGGCGTGCCCGGAAGCCAGAGCACCCCTCGAAATTGTTAAACATTCAGGTACCATCCGTTAACACTTTCGCCTCCAATGATCCACTTGTACCACCGAAATCAATATCTTTCGCATTGTACATACTAAATCTTCTTCTTCATTCTTTATCAGCCTGTATTTATCCACTCCTGGACGTAGGCCTCTCCTAAGTTTTTCCATTTTTCTCTATCTTGAGCCGCCTGTAGCCACTCTCTACCTGCCGTCTTCTTGACATCATCTCTCATCTGTGGCCTTCCTACGCTTCTCTTTGTTGTTCTTGGTCTCCATTGTATAATTTTGGTTGACCACCTATCTTTGCCTTGGCGAGCCACGTGGCCAACCCAGCGACACTTCAGTATTGCCATTCTCTCTACTACATCCATCACTCCTGTTCTCCGCCTAATTTCCTCATTTCTTACTTTATCTCTCAAGGAAATCTCCAACATAGCTCGTTCCATTGCACTTTGTGCTATCCTGAGACGATTTGCTGCTTGTTTCGTTAATGTCATTGTATCTATTCTATAAAGTGGTTATCGATAGTACGCATGCATTATATACCTTGCGTTTCAAGTTTATAGGTACAGTCAAGTCCCCATACCTGGGACGCTACTAAAAAGTGGAATTCGGCAGCTTCTTTCACTGTTTCTTACGTATTTTGATCAGAAAATTCGAATGGCGAAGTCAGATTTCTCGTAAGTATGATATTTTTTATTTGATTTAGCTTTAAACGTAACACATTCGAAGTCAATTTGACCTAAATTTGTTTCGCGATATTACACAGTTTTGATTGATTCCGCGATGTTCTGAAGGCTGTATCCAGCAGTAGGCATCTAAGTGCGTCGATTTAAGTAATAAAAAGGCCATCTAAATTTTTTAAGATTTTTGAAAAAAACGTAGGGTTAACCCCTTTGGTTTTTTTTTGACCCCAAAAAATGAAAAGTGGAATTTGGCAGTTTCTTTCACTGTTTCTTACGTATTTTGATCAGAAAATCGAATGGCGCAGTCAGATTTCTCGTAAGTATGTTATGTTTTATTTTATTTGGCTTTAAGCGTAACACATTTGGGGTCAATTTGTCCTAAATTTGTTTCGCGATATTACACAGTTTTGATTGATTACGCTAGGTTCTGAAGGATGTATCCAGCAGTAAGCAGCTAAGTACGTCGATTTAATTAATAAAAAGGCCACCTAAATTTTTTAAGACTTATGAAAAAAACGTAAGGTTAACCCCTTTGGTGTTTTTTGACCCCAAAAAATGAAAAGTGGAATTCGGCAGTTTCTTTCACTGTTTCTTACGTATTTTGATCAGAAAATTCGAATGGCGCAGTCAGATTTCTCGTAAGTATGATATTTTTTATTTGATTTGGCTTTAAACGTAACACATTCGAAGTCAATTTGACCTAAATTTGTTATGCGATATTACACAGTTTTGATTGATTCCGCGAAGTTTTGAAGGCTGTATCCAGCAGTAGGCATCTAAGTGCGTCGATTTAAGTAATAAAAAGGCAACCTAATTTTTTAAGATTTTTGAAAAAAAACGTAAGATTAACCCCTTTGGTATTTTTTGACCCCAAAAAGTGAAAAGTGGAATTCGGCAGCTTCCTTCACTGTTTCTTACGTATTTTGATCAGAAAATTCCAATGGCGCAGTCAGATTTCTCGTAAATATGATATTTTTTATTTTATTTGGCTTTAAACGTAACACATTCGGGGTCAATTTGACCTAAATTTGTTTCGCGATTTTACACAGTTTTGATTGATTCCTCGAGGTTCTAAAGGCCGTATCCAGCAGTAGGCATCTAAGTACGTCGATTTAAGTAATAAAAAGCCCACCTAAATTTTTTAAGATTTTTGGAAAAAACGTAAGGTTAACCCCTTTGGTGGTTTTTGAGCCCAAAAAATGAAAAGTGGAATTCGGCAGCTTTTTTCACTGTTTCTTACGTATTTTGATCAGAAAATTCGAATGGCGCAGTCAGATTTCTCGTAAGTATGATATTTTTTATTTGATTTAGCTTTAAACGTAACACATTCGAAGTCAATTTGACCTAAATTTGTTTCGCGATATTACACAGTTTTGATTGATTCTGCGAGGTTCTGAAGGCTGTATCCAGCAGTAGGCATCTAAGTGCGTCGATTTAAGTAATAAAAAGGCCATCTAAATTTTTTAAGATGTTTGAAAAATACGTAGGGTTAACCCCTTTGGTTTTTTTTGACCCCAAAAAATGAAAAGTGGAATTCGGCAGTTTCTTTCACTGTTTCTTACGTATTTTGATCAGAAAATCGAATGGCGCAGTCAGATTTCTCGTAAGTATGTTATTTTTTATTTTATTTGGCTTTAAGCGTAACACATTTGGGGTCAATTTGTCCTAAATTTGTTTCGCGATATTACACAGTTTTGATTGATTCTGCGAGGTTCTGAAGGATGTATCCAGCAGTAAGCAGCTAAGTACGTCGATTTAATTAATAAAAAGGCCACCTAAATTTTTTAAGACTTATGAAAAAAACGTAAGGTTAACCCCTTTGGTGTTTTTTGACCCCAAAAAATGAAAAGTGGAATTCGGCAGTTTCTTTCACTGTTTCTTACGTATTTTGATCAGAAAATCGAATGGTGCAGTCAGATTTCTCGTAAGTATGATGTTTTTTATTTTATTTGCCTTTAAACGTAACACATTCGGGGTCAATTTGACCAAAATTTGTTTCGCGATATTACACAGTTTTGCTTGATTCCGCGATGTTCTGAAGGCTGTATCTAGCAGTAGGCATCTAAGTGCATCGATTTAAGTAATAAAAAGGCCACCTAAATTTTTTAAGATTTTTGAAAAAACTTAAGGTTAACCCCTTTGGTGTTTTTTGACCACAAAAAATGAAAAGTGGAATACGGCAGCTTCTTTCACTGTTTCTTACGTATTTTGATCAGAAAATTCGAATGGCGCAGTCAGATTTCTCGTAAGTATGATATTTTTTATTTTATTTGGCTTTAAATGTAACACATTCGGGGTCAATTTGACCTAAATTTGTTTCGCGATTTTACACAGTTTTGATTGATTACGCTAGGTTCTGAAGGCTGTATCCAGTAGTAGGCATCTTAGTACGTAGATTTAAGTAATAAAAAGGCCACCTAAATTTTATTTAGGTTATATTACTATTATAGTAGTGCAATACCCGTTTGCTTCATTATGTTCATTTTACCTGATTATTGCGAATGGATTGGGTTGAGAGCTAGTTTTATTATTTTATTATCGCTCAACAGTAGATTTATATAGAGTTTCCTTTCAAATCATCAAATTTCTTTCTGAAATCGAGATCTTTATTTAAGGTTTATTTAAGATTCAATGAGGTGTTAGTCTCATTTTTTGAGTTACCAAGACTTTAAGATTTTTCTATGATACACTCCCAAAGTATCAAAATACAAAGTCAACTAAAAACCTATTTTTCGGTGCCCTTAAATTTGAGTGAAACTTACCCAATTGTTGTAGTGTCAAATAATATTAAAACTTGCAGAACTCATTCGAATGATCGAACTACCCCGAGAATCAGGGAATAAAAGCGGTTCAAAACGCACAAAAAACATCTCTAAGTTCAATTTTACCAAAAAATTCGAAAATGAAGAGTATAAAGCATTTGCGGTACTTAATGTAGAATTAGATTTGCTAATTTTTGCTCTTCAATATATTTACCAATTGATGGTTGAGTGGAATAATTTTTATTTTCTTATTTATTTTAATCTCTTGCATTTTTTCTTCTTCTCACATTTCTTCCCCTTATTCTTACACCTACATTATCTTTCTACTCTTCTCGAAAAAGCAGGTTCTTAAACCTCCAGTTTCCTTTTTCTCTAGGAATAGGTGTTTTTCTTCCACACCCAGTATCGTCAGTTATAACAATAAAATAAATTTAAAAATATAAATTTTTAACTTATGAAATATAATAAATTAAAACTTTAATATAACAAGTAAATTAAACATTAACGCGGTATCGGCCAAGGTAAAAAATAGTAGCAAAAAATTGAAACTTCTCATGGAGCTTTCTAAAGACAAAAAAATCAAAAAAACATTATAGATGTCAATACTGTCGTAATGGCTTTTCAATGCTTGTAGCTGACGATCAAAATTCTCAGTGTCATGTGTCACTATAAATTTAAGGGTAACCGTTTAAATGCTATGCTGCTTGTAAGCAACAATTTCAGAGGTCAAAGATCAACTTTATTTTAATTAATGTTTAATTAGCTTGTTATATTGAAGTATTAATTTATAACAATGAAATAGAAACAGGAATCCTGATTAGTCGCTACCGAAGGGGAAGTCGCAAAAAAAATTTCCTTTTAAAAATTTTTTTTACTTGGATCCCCCTCTGTTCCTACTGAATTCTAAGTAACTAGGCTAACTAGAGATGTTTTTGTATATTTTAAAGTAAAGAGCCTGTAAAGATAAAATGATAACAATTATTATAATAAAATACAATCCTTTACATTTTGATAAAACGTAGATTTTATAAAAATACTCTTGTTACCAACCCAGGTTGTTACTTAGAATTCGGTTGTTGCCCACAGTAAATATACCTAACACTAACGGTCATTAATTATTATTCTTGTTAGTGCAGAATTTATCATCCTCGTAGTAAGACCGAATTGACCATCATTCTCTTATGATATTTCTGAAATTAAATTAATTAAACTATGCTACCACTTTTTTCTAGTGATTTCGTGATGCATCCTGTTGTAGTTCTCTTACCAAACATACTTCCAAAAAGTTTGATTGCCATCGACGCAGAAATGCCGAAGAAAATCGAGGGACAATGACTTTTTTCAAGTTTTCGCATGAAAAAGTTTTTTTCATGTTGAATTCCTGATTTTTATCAAATGGTTCTATATGCTGTCAAGTCCTGTAGGGGAAATGTTCCTACATACAAAAGTTGATTGAATTCCTTTCAGAACTTCAGGAGTTATTCACTCTTGAAGTTTCAACTTTGAAAGTTAGTTAAAGTTGACAGTTAATTTCCCCTATTCTGGATAAAGCTTTTCAAGATCTTTAAAATTAATAACCTATCACAAGCCAAAATCGTTCTTAAAATTCTTGTGTTATTTTCTGGTAGTGGCACTCCTAATTTCCCTTATTTTCACCTTTCTACCGTAAAACCTACTGATTTACGGTGATTGGTTGGACGCTTTTTTTTATTATGAAAACCAAATTAGATTATTATCATGTGTTGAACAAAATGGTCGCAATTTTGAACAATTTATCAGATGGGTTGTGTTTTCTGTATACCGTGATGTTGTTTTGTTATTCCACGGTACACTAGATAAATTAAATAATAATTAATAAATTTATTTGCATTTTTCTCGAAAATTTTCTTATGTAACTCTATGATAATTTTATATCACGAAAATGCTAAAAGAAAGATATGTTGCCATTTGAAAAAAAAATCATGTTTACTTCCGGATGAGTTTGAAGTAAAAAAATTTTACCTCTGCAGATTCCGATGGTGAATTTCTAGCCGAATAAATAACTATTTAAACTTTTTTTTGTATCTAGTGAGATATAAAACTAAAATAAAACAAACTGAATACTAAGTAATTTTTATTGGATGCATTTTTATATAAGACTAAAAACTATACAGTAGCTTCGGTACTTGATATAAATTAGAAATTGCTAATTTTGATCTATGAATTTATTTAAAAGTTCTTGTACCAGGCGATGCAACCTCTCTGACTAGAAATAAATAATATATTTCTTAGTATTTCTTATTTAAAGAAATAAAGCAAGTTACTTACTGGTTCTTTTTGTTCTTGTTTTTTTATTTGCCTTTGATGAGATTTTTAGTTGAACTTGCAATACTAGCTGTAACAATAGAATAGTATACATAAGTATAGTTAATAATACACAGAGATAAACTGTACAAATTGCAATAATGCCTGGCGTAAAGATTACACAGTGGGCAACAATGATTGTTGATTATACATAATGTATACGTAGTAGCCCGTCAAGTTTGTAAACAGTTTTTTTATATTGCAGTATCTACATAGAATGCAAGCAATCGAGCCTAGGCAGTTGTTAATTTCATTAAATCAAAAAAATACAAATTCAAATTGATAAAAAAATTAATCTTAAAAGAAATAATTGGTTAAAATAAACAAATAAAAGTTAAAGAACTTTAGGTGTTGTAATGTAATTGGGAAAAGTGCGTGTTCAGGCGAATGAAATATAGATAACGAATCGCGTTATCATTAACAAGCATTGATTTGAAAAATTGAATGTAAAAAAAATGAAATTGCTAGACAAGGGGTTGATGAAAAATAATAACGAATAATAATATCAGTTGACGACAGAACCTCAGAGAGGAAGGTAGTTGCGTGTGGTCCTCAAAAAAAAGTGAGGAAACCATAAAGTGAAAATAAAAACAAAATATTTCAAAACGAAAATAACAAATTCAATTTGGAATAAGAACAAGGTGTGATTTTTGGACAAAACATTTAGAAGAAGTGGAAAGAAATTAAGCTGGAATTAGCTGGTATCATCAAATCATTAAAAATTTGTAATTCAATTGTTTATTTGATTTTAAAATAAAACGTGACGTTCATATAAAATTTCTTTGAAAAATAAAAGATTGAACATTTATATTAATTCGTTCCACAAAGATTTGGAAGCTATGGTTCGATAAGCTGTGCATTTATTGCATAATCAGAGTAAGTATGGACTTTTAAAGACCATCAGTCTTTAACAGTGCAATATATATACAGCCTTGGCCAAAAGTATTAGGTCACTTTTAAAATGTCGTTAATACGGAAACAGTTAAATACTTTTTGAAAACAACCATGGTAGGGTAGACTGGGTACGGTTGTAACAATTTTCTTTTAATTGTCCACAGCACAGCTATTACAGCTATAAGCAGCGATTAAAGCCTTTGCAATGAAAGCATAGTCATTTGTCTTCAAAATAATAGCAAAACTAGTTGTTCGCGTATAATAGTTTGGCAGGAATATGTCCATTTTATTGAGTGTGTGCGTTTGTTACAACCGATCCATAGCAGGGGCGGTTGTAACACCAATGGTAGACAGTAGGACAAAATAAAAATATTTTGAAACTGAAATATAATAATTATATTAATATTTAAGCTATATCTTAAATAAATTCGCCAAAATTTCTTATTTTTGTTTGACCAAACACAATAGGCCTTACCGCGCGAAAGACAACGCAACACTGAAGTCGTGTTGGGACTTGTTGCCTGCGTGCCTCTCCATTTGTACCTCGCACTTACCATGCATAGGTACGATAATATTCGAGTTGTTACAACCGGTCCATGTTACAACCGTACCCAGTCCCCCCTACGGTCTTCCTAGTGAAAAACTGCCTTGTTTTAATGCTTTGTAATTCAAAAAATACAAAATATAACAGCAATTCGGCTGTTATAGGCCTTGATTAATTATGAGCTGAAATAGATAATAAATTTTACCTTGGTTATGTAGTACTAATCATTACAAACAAAAAACCACTTATACATTTTTCTATTTTTTGGTATTTTTACTGTCGCTGTCAGTCAAAAACGGGGCGACAAAATAGAAAAATGTATAGATACAAAATTAAACTGTAAACTGTACCGGAAACTGAACATAGAAGTAGCAACATAGGAGTGTCCAGATATTTTCTTAAGTTACTGTATATGTAATATTGCTTTAATTACCTGTTGATGAAACAGCTGATAGAGCAGCAATTAACCCTGACAAAGTAAAGACGAATCGGCTCGAATTATCTGGAAAGCTTGGTAGATATTCTGAAATTAAATAATGCTAAAGTAATTTTTTATTTATAAATTTTTAACTTACTTAGAAGTTTGTTGAAGTCTTCAAGAAGTTTCTTTAGGTTTGCCAAGAATTGCGTATCAAGATCTGCAAAAAAATGTATAGTAGGTATATTACAACTAAGTATATAATTTAAATCTTGAAAATATATATTATCAAAATATATTAAAATACAGTAGAGCGCAGATAATCCGAATTAATTGCGACCGGACCCTATCCGGATTATCAAAATGTCCGGATTATCGAAAAGAACCAAAAAATGATCATTTGAGTTCAGAACAAAAAGAAAACTTGCTAAAACCGTGAATAATTCACTTTAGTGGTTAAATAATTGGAGTAAGTAAATAAAACCATTAATTAATATGAAACTACTATAATGTATTTTAATGAAAGAATATGAAAAGACGACCCCGCCGAAACGCTTTTGTTTGATGTATTTTAATTTTTTAATTGAATTTAATTTAATTTCAATTTTTTTTTCACTGGAATTGAATCCGGATTATCGACGGTCCGGATTTTTGACGTCCGGATTATCGCCGTTCTACTGTATATATATATATACAGTTATCCGTTTTCAACTAATACCTACTACAGATATTTTATATATACTACACTCTGAAAGAAGATTTGTCGTCGTAACCAAATCATTAGTAGCTATCGTCTCAACAGCATTTTTTGCTGTTACAACAAATTTTATGCTGTTAGAAAAAAAAAAATTTGTTCTGAACACAAAAAACTTTGTTGTGGCAACATAAAATTTGTTGTAGCAGCAAAAAACTCTGATGAAGCTATAGCTACTAATGATTTTGTTACGACGACAAATCTTTTTCAGAGTGTAGTGTAATCTCGATTACTATATTATAATAATGTATTATAAATAATGTATAATATCTATTTTAATATTTGCAGATAGCTATATTAAGGTCCAGTAACCAGGTAGTTTTACCTGACAAATTTCTGTGGCAAAGGATTGAAAACTGATTCCTATGTAATTTTGGTCGTGGAATCCGGATTTTTCGAAAAACTGGCAAAAACTTGAACGGCGCCTGCGGCGTTAATTTTTGTCCTAGGAAATAAACCAAAAAGTCATTTTGTAGGAAATTTTATCTACTTTTTGATTCATTTGATTCATTTTTTTGAAAAATTAATAGGGTGCCCATGTTTTGCAAAAACATGAGATTTCGTGTGATTTTGGAAAAAATAAAAATTTTGGGCACCCTATTAATTTTTCGAAAAAATCAATCAAATGAATCAAAAAGTAGATAAAATTTCCTACAAAATAACTTTTTGGTTCATTTCCTAGGACAAAAATTAACGCCGCAGGCGCCATTCGCGTTCTGGCCGGTTTTTCGAAAAATTCAAATTTTTTTTGAAAATGCTCCATGCTGACCAGAGGCTATTTTATTACCCGTTACCGTCGGCATGGAAACCTTTATTTCACTCGAGAAATCATAAAATTTGAATTTTTCGAAAAACCAGCAAAAGCGCGAATGGCGCCTGCGGCTTTAATTTTTGTCCTAGGAAATTAACCAAAAAGTCATTTTGTAGGAACTTTTATCTACTTTTTTTGATGATACATTTTATTTTTTCGAAAAATCAATAGGTTGCCTAAAATTTTGAGTTTTTTTTGCAAAAAAACGTGAATTGGCAACGTTTTTTCAATATGGCGGCTTCGGCACAAGGAAATTTTGTTCGCAAACCTCAAATTCGGATTCTACGACCAAAATTACATAGGAATCAGTTTTCAATCCTTTGCCACAGAAATTTGCAATGTAAACCCCCTTTTTTTGACGTGGTGACTGGACTAACAATAGAGTAAGTACATAATATTAAGTAGAATGGTAGAGAAAGGTTTCAGCATTTACAACTAGGCTGTTTAAACGGGCTTGTGACCTTTGTTTTCCAGGGGACCGACAGCTTTACTTGCCTTCCAAAGGATGGAGGCGGTCATAAGTAATGTAGTCTGTTTGGAATTAATTTAGGATTAAAAAATTATTTTGTAATGATAATCCAAAGAACTTGTAAAATTAATGTTATAATTTGTTAATGTTTTGGAGATACTGTGCTAAAAAAATCAATCGAGTAGTTACAAATAGTTATTATTTAATAAATCAAGAATAACAATAAACACAAGCTTTATTATAGTTAATACACAATACTTCTTTCTTGAAGATTTATTTCTACGATCTTTCTACATTATTCTATATTATGATTTCGTGCAAGTGACAAAGTGATTTTAAATCTCTGCTTCTGTTTGCCAATCAGTTCTAAGTGAATTCCTAAAATATAAATTTATTTATACTCACACAAGGGCAAACCAGATTAAAATAACCAAAAAATGATTTCCATATTATATTTCCAAAAAGTTTATAGTCCTCCTAAAGGAAATGCTAAAATAAAAAATGCTGGGCAGCTCCTAAAATGAACTATATCAGATTCTTACAATAATTTTTGGAAATTTTATCAGCTTGCCATCTAAATCATTCATTTTGAAATAAATGAAAACATAATAAAATTACTTGAATTGTGAATAATTTTTATTAGTTTACTTTTACATAAAAACTATGTTTTCGATTGTTTCTATTTATTTTCTTTTACATTTTAAATCTTCATTTTGCTTTCTGTCATTTCGAAAGTAGGTTCTAACTTTAACACCAGTAGTTAAATAAAAATAAAATTACAATATTATTTTTATCTACTGTCATGTCGTTCTCAAAACGATTCACTCTATGGGAAAACGTTGAAAGTGATGTACCGGCTTTGAAAGTAATTTATTGATGCTAAAAGTGATTTACTTTCAAATTCAACTAATCATAGATGCCTTCTACCTAAAAATCAGCATGTCAAATTAAAATCTAACATTACCTACTAGAATTATACCTAAAAAGTAATCACACATTGTTAAACTGTGTTAAATAAAACATAGTTTACAATCGTTCGATATGTTATCAAAACCAACAAAGTAGCAGATGTAAATTTAAAATCTGCCAAGTTGATTCGACAAAAGATGTTAAGTACCTACTGATGTTAAGATTGAGTAAAATCAAGCCAGCATCAAAACACTCCAATACTACTTGTTGAACTTACTTCTGGCGTCTTGGTAGCTTTTGGAGATAGTTTACTAGCCACTTGCTTCTCGAAAACATTTCATTTATCAATGCGGGATATTGGCAGCTTATATTTCTGCATCCAAATGCATTTTTTATGTTTAACCACGACAGCACTGAAACAAATCGTTTGCAGAAATTTAAGCGATTTATGATAAGTCATGGTATTACGTACCCTGTTTTGAAACCGGTGTAGGAAAATATTGTCAATTCCATTTGTTGTTTTGCTAAAACAGTTCCTAGCTGTAATATTTCAGTTTCTTAATTTTTTAGTAGAACTTACCCAGTTATTATAGTGTCAAATATTAAAACATGCAGAATTTTTTTTTTTGGGTTAAAAAAAGAATAATTTGATGGAACTATGATACCCCGGTAGTCAAGGTCAACTAATTGACACAAATGGAAAGAAATAAGAGAGGCAGACGTCCAGAAGTAGAAAAATACGAGAAAACGAATTGAAAAAGAACTCCCAATCGACATACAGGGTGTCCCGAGTCCCATAACTCAACGTCATCCCTTGGAGGGCTGATAGGCCAGCTCATGACTGACATAATATGACCTTAGTAAAAAGCCCTTCGTTTTCGAGATATTAGAATTTCGTGAACCACAGCAGTAGATTGATGTGATCTCTGGTTCAGTTACAGAGTGGGAATTCTGAGTTCGAATCTTAGACTTGGCAGAATTTCTTAGCTCGGCCTTCCGGTGGTCATCAACACGTTGTGTATTTAAGAAGTAGTTCTATATTTACATAAATTTGCCCAATTGACTGAATCAAGGTCAAAAATAAATTTAAAAAAAAGAATTTCGTGAAAATCAACATCTTAAATCATTTTTTCGAGTGCCACAGGTACGAAAAATTTCGTATTAGAAGATTCTAATTTTGATCACATACTAAAAGTAAACCAATGGTGCCATATCTTTAGAAAAAATTTGTTTTGTCCAACTGATGAGTTAATTTTTTTTATTCGCTAACTTTGACTCTTCATACTGTAAAAATAGTATAGGTACCACATACCACACAAACCCGGCAGGTTATTTTAAAAAGCTGCTCATCTAGTGTAGTTTATAAAGTGGTATAACATTTGCTATGTTTTACTGTATAAAAAAAGATATTGCTATTTTTCTGCAAAAAGAACTCGTTATTATTTCCATAATCAGGAATTCAAGTAGATAATAACATTTTAAAAATTTATGAAAATGACAGATATTTATTTAAAACTAAACAAAACACAAATAAAACTCTTCTCTCCACAGTAAATAGCAAACCTTCGATGCAAACTCTCATGAAAACTCTTCACAAAATGAAGTAGTCCTTCACAGAAAAATAAAAATTAATTTGTTGCATCAGTAGTTCATGTACTTAATTTAGATTTACTAACCTTTTCTTTCCTTTAGTTTCTCTCCCCTTTCGTTCTATTTTATTCTTTAAATCTCTTAATTTGACCTCTGTCATTTAAAAGGTTTGCTATTCCCATTTTTGTCTCCAAGGCTTAAACTAAAAAAAAACTAGAAATTGAACCCAAAATAAAAATTTTAAGTAAAAATTTGTTATATGTAGTATGTATTCATGGTTAAATTTAAAAAATATAAGAATAATCCAACACATAGAAAACCAAAATTCAAAAAATTTAAAAAAGCAACATTGTCACAAAACAGGTCTGGATTAAGAATATTTGAAATTAAGAAAAATTCATAACCTGTTTTGTGAAAATGTTGCTTTTTTAAATTTTGATTTTCTACGTATTGTATTATTCTTAAATTTTTTAAATTTAAAAAAAACTGCATAAAGTAAATGTTATTGAATTTTTTGTTTGTGTGTTTCTTTAAAATAAATATCGTTACTTCTGCCGCAATACCTCCAATCAACGTTACACCAAATTTTATCCAGAGATACGATGACATATTTATTTATATGAATATTTAATAAATAAGTAATTATTAAATTTATTACTGATATAACTATCAAATTTTACGTAAAATATATATTAATTAAAACTTACCATTACACACACCAATTTTCAATCGTTCTAAATAATTAATTAAATTACTGATAACTGTCAGAGTAATTATTAGAATTTTAAATGTATGCCATATTTTTACAAGCCGTCTAATAAATGTTCACAAAACACAGATAAATTAAGATTTCAGCTAATATTCTATGTAATTTTCTTGTTTTTATACATTTGGCTCAATTGTTTCCTCACCAATACTTGTATTTTAAAAGCTCTATTAGCACACAAAATTTTATCACAATCGGGTAAACATTTCCTTTCTTTTGAAGATTTTGCAAAAAAAGTAATTTTTTTGTTCATGTTGAATTCCTGATTTTTACCAATTGGTTTTCCACATACCGTAAAGTCCAGTGGGGGCAATATTCCAACATATAAAAATTGGTTGAGATCCCTTCAGTACTTCATGAGTTATTCACTCTTAAAGTTAAAAATTTGACAGCTTGTAATTTTTGTCTTTAAAATTTTTTTAAAATAACCTATCACAAGACTAAATCGTTTTTTAAAATCTTGTGTTATTTTCTTGTAGTGGCACTTTTGATTGACAGATCGCGACAAAAACCTTATTTTCATCTTGGGTCATTCCATATCAAGTGGTCCAACCCTATGGTTTGACCATTCTAAAAAAAATTGATTTTTTTTGTGTAAACATCCTAACATATTAGTAGTACTAAATGACCATTATTTCAATTTTATTGTCTTTTGTTTTTGTGTGAGAACCATTTTTGCTTTGCAATATGCGGCATGTTTTGCAATTT
Source organism: Cantharis nigra (assembly GCA_958510845.1). Lineage (NCBI taxonomy): Eukaryota > Metazoa > Arthropoda > Insecta > Coleoptera > Cantharidae > Cantharis > Cantharis nigra. Next base: position 40,370,457 of record OY294030.1, on the reverse strand, counting down.
TAAGGGTTTACGGCAACCAAAATATTTCAGCTATTATTTATCCTATCAAGATGAAACAAAAAAGGAATTGTTTAAAAAGAAACAGACTACAATATTCCTTATTACATATTTTTACCTAAAAGCAATCATAAAGGGTAAAATTGCAGCCTCAATTTTTATCTAGTTTTATAAAAAAATGATATTTTTAAAGAGAAGTTTATGCATGAAGGGAGAATATCTCAAAGTTAAATTTTTTTTTACAAAGAGATGATAAGTAGTTAAAATCACACACCAAATATTAACCCTAAGATTTACTCCATTTTTCTTCTAAAAATTTTCAAAGTTTGAAAATTTTAATCAAAAGGCAAATTTTGGCACTAAATATCGCTGGTGGGGGACCAGATAAAAATCTGAAATTTCTTATCAGAACAGTACTACATAATGGCATTACTCAAAAAAAAATTTGAGTTTTAGATTTGACTACAATCCGAGATATAGCAATCACAAAATGTTAAAAAATGTACACGTTTCAGTGAACGTATAAATGCTTTTTTTTTCAAGGACGGTATTGTTCGGACACAGATGATATGCATATACATTAGGGTGGTCCTCAGTGTTATGGGTAAAATTTTTTTTTGAAATTTGATGCTCCCACTCACTAAAATTATTCCTTTTGATGTTTCATCATATCAGAAAAAAAATAGAAGGAATTCAGCAATGTTTTGTGGTCGCCCAAGACATTCAAACTTCTAAAAAGTTAAAAAAACATTACAAAAAAAGTTTTAATGTTTTGGGCGACCATTAAACATTGCTGGATGGCTTCTATTTTTTTTTTCTGACGTGATAAAACACCTAAAGAAATAATTTTAGTGGGCGGGAGCATCGAATTAAAAAAAGAAAAATTTACCTATAACACTAAGGACCACCCTAATATACTGTTGTGTTCTGTTAAAGAAATGGAAAGTGAGTTGCGTAATTTAGAAATAAAGAACTGACTTTGCAACCTGATGAACAATAAAGGCAGGATTTTTGTTCCGTTTTCAAAATTATTTTCCATTTCATGTTAAGTTTGTTCGTTAGTTTTAGTTACATTGTTTAGTTTAAGTTTGATGTTGCAGTAAATTAATTCATGTTGTAAAATTTTTAATGTGTGTATTTTATTTATTTATTGTTATTTAGCGACTTACACGAATGCAGCTGGGCAGTACACGAACAAGCACAAGCAGCGGAACATAAACAAAATTCTAATCTTGATTTTTTTGAAAAATAAAGGGAAATAGCAAGAACCAATAAAAATTGAACACGGAAAGAAAAACCAAGGAGATAAAAAAAAAGATAAATAAAGAAGAGAACAGTCAGTCGTAAATTGATAGCCAGAGAGGCAAGTCGTATAGGGGGGTGGTAAATAGAAAGTCCGAGAGGCAAGTGGTAGTATAAAGTTGAAATTTGAGAGCTATAGAAGCAAGTCGTGTGGTTACAAACCGATAAGTTGGAGTGGAGGTGTGTTTTAGCCAAGGAGGTTTTTTTTTGGAAAGTTCATTGATCACGAAGTTTGACAACGCGAATACCAAGACAAGTTTCTGTAAGAAGATATTTGAAGAAAGTGCCCGAGTTACACGTGCTGTCTAGCGAATTTCGTGTAAGTCCTGCTTTTATGAAATTGTTCTTGTTTGTTCAGGTTGCAAATAAATACGTTGTTAGATTGTCAGTTTTTTATTGTCTTCCATGTAACCATTTTACTTTCGAGAACCAACGACCTATTTTTAGTAAGAGGACAGAGAGAAAGAGCACTACATAAATAAATTGGCGCACAACGTCGAGGCTCGAAAAAAATAGTTACATGCGTGGCAGTAAATAAATACAATTTTAAATTAAACAAATAAAATTTTTTAACATCAAAATAAATTAAAAATAAATTATACCAAATGAATCTAAGGAGTAAAGATCCAAACTTGATGCATGTTTGTGGTGATGAAAGCATGGTAGAAAGGGGGGAAACGGAGATTGAGATTATCGTTCCCGACAAGGAAGACAAACATAATCAATTGATGAAGGCAATATTGGCCATCAATACAAGAATGGATGAAATTAATGCTAAATTTGATGGGACAAATAAAAGAATGGATGAAATTAATACTAAAGTTGATGGGACAAATAAAAGAATGGATGAAATTAATGCTAGATTTGATGGGACAAATAAAATGATCAAAGAGGAACTGAATGAAAGATTTAATGTGGTTCATAAGAGAATGGAAGAAATAGATGAACGGATAGAATCAAACGTAAATAATATAAAAGCAAACGCAGATTGCATAAAAATTCACATTGAATCAATGACCAAAGATAGGGAGAATTTCGAATGTAGAATGGATAAAACACACAAAAAAATCAATAAAATACAGACGGAAGTATCAGAAATTAAACGGGATACAAACGAAAGGACAGTGGTAGATAATGCGGAAGTGTTTAAGACACATGTAATGAGTCGTGAAGGGGACGTTGGCCGGTATACAACAGTGGATGGGGAGAATCGGATCAATCCAAAAATATCTAAAAAAGACATGTTAAATTGTGTGGGGAAGGTTAAGGACGAAGAAAGGATAGAAATAGATCGGAAACAAATTACATGCGGAAGTTCGGAACAAAACACTTTTAGGTCCAAATTAGAAATCAATGATAAAAGTCATTTTCTAAAAAAATTAAAAAATGTCAGTCAAGTAACGGATACGTCAAATATAAAATATAAACTAGAAAACAAATCAAAACTGCCAAACGTCAAAATAAATTATATGGCAGACGTCGAAAATATTCAATGTGATAAGAGATATTTAAATCAAATAAATCACATATTAAACAAACGTGATGGATTGTTTAATGAAAATAAAAGGGTATGTAGCAAGATAATTAAAAGGTTACGCTTTTCTTTTACAAATTTTTGGGTAGCCGGGAAAAAGAAGAGATGGAAAGTTTCATAAATTAGTTCACAAATTTACATAAAAAAAAAAACATATTTTAGTATAAGTTAGAAATTAATAACCAATTCAATTTTAGGCAAAAGTTAGAAAACATAATTTAAATAACAGAAACGTCAAATGTCAAAATAAATATGACAAACGTCAATAAAAATAGTCATTGTGCTAAAAAAATCTTACTTACGTATGAGGGACCAGTCAACGATAACAAGATAATTAATGAAAATGTATACTGTCAAGAGGCCATTACAAATAAAAGAAGAAGAAGGTAGCGAAGAGGGATTATAATGTTTAACCAGTAGTTCGCGTAGGTATCATAGTTAAAAAAAAAAAAAAAAATAATAATAAATAAAATAAAGGGGTGCAACCTAGTAATGTCAGTATGCAAAATTTAAAAGCCGGAGGTAACGACCGATCGAAGAAAAAGTTGAAAAAGCAATTGAAGTAAAGAAGAAGAGGTGATATTTTTGCCAAAGATTTTTATCAAATAGGAATTTGAATAGGAATATCAATAGGAAATAATAGGTTAAAGGAATGAATAGGTGGAAGGAGTGCATGAGCGAAGGAAGAGAATAATTGACAAAAGGTGTATAAGATGTTGAGAAAGAATGACGGCCCAAGAGAATAAGAAGAATTTAAAAAAAAAAATAATTTATTTTTAAAAGTTTTTTTTTTATTATTTCTGTCAATATAAAATTTTAATGAAGATGAATTACTGCCTTACAAATAACTATCGTTCAAATTAAATATTTCAAACTACCATGTTTACGATTTCAAATTGAGAACGTTTTGTTGAAGAAAAGTCCGCGAAAATATTTAACATCATCCGATTTGACTTTTATTCAACACAACGGGGGGAAATGTTGTGTTCTGTTAAAGAAATGGAAAGTGAGTTGCGTAATTTAGAAATAAAGAACTGACTTTGCAACCTGATGAACAATAAAGGCAGGATTTTTGTTCCGTTTTCAAAATTATTTTCCATTTCATGTTAAGTTTGTTCGTTAGTTTTAGTTACATTGTTTAGTTTAAGTTTGATGTTGCAGTAAATTAATTCATGTTGTAAAATTTTTAATGTGTGTATTTTATTTATTTATTGTTATTTAGCGACTTACACGAATGCAGCTGGGCAGTACACGAACAAGCACAAGCAGCGGAACATAAACAAAATTCTAATCTTGATTTTTTTGAAAAATAAAGGGAAATAGCAAGAACCAATAAAAATTGAACACGGAAAGAAAAACCAAGGAGATAAAAAAAAAGATAAATAAAGAAGAGAACAGTCAGTCGTAAATTGATAGCCAGAGAGGCAAGTCGTATAGGGGGGTGGTAAATAGAGAGTCCGAGAGGCAAGTGGTAGTATAAAGTTGAAATTTGAGAGCTATAGAAGCAAGTCGTGTGGTTACAAACCGATAAGTTGGAGTGGAGGTGTGTTTTAGCCAAGGAGGTTTTTTTTTGGAAAGTTCATTGATCACGAAGTTTGACAACGCGAATACCAAGACAAGTTTCTGTAAGAAGATATTTGAAGAAAGTGCCCGAGTTACACGTGCTGTCTAGCGAATTTCGTGTAAGTCCTGCTTTTATGAAATTGTTCTTGTTTGTTCAGGTTGCAAATAAATACGTTGTTAGATTGTCAGTTTTTTATTGTCTTCCATGTAACCATTTTACTTTCGAGAACCAACGACCTATTTTTAGTAAGAGGACAGAGAGAAAGAGCACTACAATACATATGTACATATGTTCTTCTAGCATAAGGTCTATTGTAATAGCCACATAGGAAGGTTGTGTTTTTGTACTTAAGGCGTTGAAAGTTTGAAAAATGAAATGGCAAAGATTGTCATAAAAGTGTGTATGGTCCAGTGTCACGAGATATCAAATTAATTAGTGAATTAAGTGAAGAAAATCAAATTTGCTTACTTTAAGAACAGATGAAACTGTCGTAAATATTCATATTTTGACCCCATAAGACATGCTCAACTTTTGCAATGAAAACCTTCCAGGAATTAAATATATTTATGTAAAAAGTGAAAAGTTTACGGTAGAAAGATTTCTACCGTAAACCCTGCTACCATAACAAATTTGGTCGTGATTGGACGGTTCAGGATAAAGCGAGAGACAAAATTTAACGATAGTCCGACAGACAGACATAGAAATTTATTTTTTTTCGATTACCTTACCTCCAAGAAAAAAAATTTTTTTTGATTAGAGGTATAAAATTAATAAAAATTCCATTTATTTAAATTCTGAAAATTTCCATACTAAATGTATCCATCTAAATGTATCTCAGTTTTGTTACAAGTACAATAACAGCTTAGAGATTTTTTGTTAATATGTTGAGTTAGTAGTATACTTAGGAATGTATAATTAAAACTTAGTAAAATTAAAATAAAGCAAACTAAATGCTAAGTAAGTAATTTTTATTGGATGCATTTTTATATAAGACTAAAAACTATACTCGGTACTTGATATAAATTAGAAATTGCTAATTTTGATCTATGAGTTTACAGATTATTTAAAAGTTCATAGATCAATGGAAAGATTGCGATAAAATCAACAAATTCTGTACCAGGCGATGCAACCTCTCCGACTAGAAATAAATAATATATTTCTTAGTATTTCATATTTAAAGTAATAAAGTAAGTTACTTACTGCTTCTTCCTTTTCTTGTTTTTTTCTTCATATTTTTAATTTTATCATCAAGTGCTTTTTGAACTTTAACTGCAACAATAAAATAGTATAGTACATACAGTTTTTTTTTATACATTTATATAGGTGAACTGTAGAAATTGCAGCTCTGCCTGGTGTAAAGATTGCACAGTGGGCAACAATTTTAAATAAACATTATAGAATTTTATAAAATAAAACAAAACACAGCATTTATATTGGCGCCCAACGTAGGGCTCGAACCCACAACCCTGAGATTAAGAGTCTCATGCTCTTTTATGTCATGATTATCTGTCATGATTTTTAATGAGTTGAAGTGGATGTTAATTTTTAATTTAAAAATTTTGTATTTGAGCGTCAAACATTGGTTCGGCGCTGTTCTGCGAGCAGGGGAAAGCGGACGTCACTTCGCAAAGAATTATAGTAATTATATTATTAAAACACAATTATTGAAATAAATAAATAAGTAAAAATTAAAAATTAAAAGTAAAATTGGTTTAAAGAATCTAATTATAAAGTTGAAAGTGTGTTAGTTGTCGTTAAGAGGAAAGTTTTTGTGGATCAAAAAATTTAAAAAACCAACAATTAAAGAAATACAAAAAAAATCAGATAAAGACAATAATAAAATAAGTAAGCTAATAAAAAAATTGTAATTATAATTAAAATTGAAAATTAGAAAACTGATAATAAAATAAGAATAGTAGTTTGTTTGATGATTTTATTAAATAACAAAAATTAGCGCTAAATTTCGACTTTTTACTTTCCGAACTCCTTAGTAAGGAAAGTATTGTAATATGAAATTGAAAAAAAAACAATTTTTATGTTTTGAGGTTCCCTTAAACCATTTACATTATTTTTGAAAAATGTCTGTAAGGGTGTATGTGTGTGTGTATGTATGTCTGTGAACACGATAGTAGCCAAACGAAGTAACGAAATCACTCCAAATTTTAAATTTATGTTTTTATCTGTTGTGGCACGAAGCCTATTGAAAATGGATGAAATCGAAAGGGGGGAACGGGGGGTTTACTTGAAGCGATAAAACATAATCCATCATAACTCCGAAACGCAATGAAATAGGTAAAAGTTTATTCTGACAAAAATTATCCGTATAAAATTACCTACAACTTTTGTTCTATAAAATTTTTTTTAAAGTAAAAAAAAAATTTTTAATTTTATAAATTTAAAAAATTAAAAAATTAATAAAATTTCTCAATTGCCTATAAATAAGAACAATTTTTTTTACATAAAATTTTAGTTATTTGTCATAAGTATATATTTTTTATTTATTTGGTTTTTGCTTATTATTTCGATTTCCTGAATGTTTTTGACGATTATTGCTGATGCTCTGATAAGATTTAGTAATTTAGTTTGTTCTATCCGAGGTAAATTGGGAGTTATTTTTAATATTCGGAAAGTTATGTGATGGCCACATCCGATTTTTTTTAAATAGAAAAGATCATAGCAATATATTGACATGTAGTTTGGGATGGGTAAATTTTAAAAATTAATTTTATTACCAAGCTACCGCACAAAACCATACGACTCTTCAAATTTTCAATTTTTAAATTTATGTTGTCCAAATTATCATCAATAACCAATTAATTAATTCCACATAATGAATTCTATCTAAACGGGAAACAAATTCAAAATATACATGGTTCATATAACAAAATTAAATGTTAAATCATCAAAATTAAAAAAAGAGATTTTGGAAAATGGAAAAATGTAATAATATATTGGTTTAATTACATGCTCCTGCAGCAATTGCTGAACTGACTGCCGTTGCAATTAACGAAGTTAAAAAGACTCTGCCCGAATTATCTGGAACGTTTGAGAGATATTCTGAAATTCAAAAATGCTAAAGTAATCTTTTATTTCTTAATCTTTAACTTACTTAGAAGTTCTTTGATGTCTTCAAGAGGTTTCTTTATGTCTGCCAATAATTGCGTATCAAGAACTGCAATAAAAATTAAATATAATAGTAGGTACCTATATTCAAACTATAGTTTAAATATTAGTTACATAGCTGTAAATTTTAAAATATTTTGAAAATATATATTATCAAACAATGTTTGATAGGTATATAATATATAAAATATAATTATTATATTATTGTATAAATAATTTTTTTAGTATTAGATAACTTTGAATGTAGGCCTCTTTCTTGTAGAGAAAGGTTTCAGTATTTAAACCACATGGCTGTTTAAACCGGTTTAGGGTTTGTGTCTGTCACCCTGGTTTTCACAGTTTATGATGGCAATCATCAACCCAGGGGGGACCGCCGGCTTTACGTGCCCTTCGAAGCACGGAGACGGTCATAAGCAATTAAAAAATATTGTTCAATAATATTCCAAATATTATTTGCAATATTGAGAAGTAAGAACTACCTACAGGTTAATGTGAAACACTATAATTAGTGTTTTGGAGATATTGTGCTAAAAAAACGATCCAGTAGCAATAAAAGTATTTATTTAATAAATCTAGTATAAAATTCAATAGAAGCGAAGCTATATTTTTAGTCAAGATTCAATATTTATTTCTTGAATATTGACTTGCAGTTGACAAAATGATCGTAATGATGTTTGTCAATCAGTTCTAAATGAATTCCTAAAATAAATTTATTAGTACTCACACAAGGGCAAAATCAGATTAAACTAACCAATAAATGATTTCCATATTATGTTTCCAAAAAAGATACCGCCATATTCGAAAAAAGTTCATAGTGCTCTTAAACCAAATGTTTCAATTTTTCTTCTAAATAATTTACGACTGGGCAGCTCCTAAAATGAAGTATATCAGATTCTTATAACAATTTTTTAAAATTTTGTCAGCTTGCAATCTAAATCTCTTTTAGAGACTTTGCCAAAAAAAAAACAATAAAATATATTATTTTGAAATAAATGAAAAGATAATAAAATGACTTGAATTGTGAGTAATTTGAAGTATGAAAACTATGTTTTCCATATTGGGTATTATTATTATTTTCTTTTATTTTATAAATCTTCATTTTGCCTTCAGTCATTTCAAAAGTCGGTTCTTGCTTTTACATCAGTAGTTATATTAAAAATAAAATTACAATATTATATTTTATCTACTGTCGTTCTCAAGATTGCCATTTAAAAATGCTCCACTTTATGAGAAAAAGTTGAAAGTGATGTACCGGAGTTGAAAGTAATTTATTGATGCTGAAACCGATTTACTTTGCAAATTCAATTCGAAAAGAATTTCTCAATGCTTCGTTAATTTATTATTCAACTAATCATAGGTGCATTCTACCTAAAAAGCAGCATGTCAAATTAAAATCTAACAACACTACAAGAATTATAGCCTAAAATGTAATCAAACATTGTTAAAATGTGTTTAATAAACCACAGCTTACAATCGGTCGACATGTTATCAAAACCAACAAGTACCAGATGTCAATTTAAAATCGTCTAAGTTGATCTGACAAAAAATGTTAGTATTGATGTTAAAGCTGTGAAGTACTAAAACCAAGCAAGCAACAAAACACTCCCATACTTGTTGAACTTCCCTAACATCTTGGTATCCTTTGAGAACACGTTACTAGCCAGTTTGACAAGAAACTTTCAAAAACATTTTATTTGAACCAATGCTGTTTCTTCATGAGTGCGGTATATTGGCAGCTTATATTTCGGCATCCAAATGCAATTTTTATGTATGATCACGGCAGCACTGAAACAAATCGTTTCCGGAAAGGACCACGCCCATTCCTTATGGAAATGCGGCCTTGGTGAAATTGAGTATGATGTAGTTCTTACCATCCTGAACAAAAGTCTCAATGGGCACAACTCCAAAAATTCAAAAGTTTTCAAGTTACATAAGGTCAAAGGTAAGAAGGTGTCAACGCGATTTAGGAAATCTGACACTCTTCAAAATCAAGTTTTGGTATTTTAATAAGAGTGTATATTATAACCACTCTAGAAAATGATACTTTGATCTTTTTTTTTGCAAGACACTTTGGTGGATCAGCCAATACAAGGCCACAGATCGGTCCAATCAATAAATACATAACGGTAGGTTTGTTTTGTTTCATACAAATTCAGAGTTATTATTTTAAGTGTGTAGGTAGGATCCTCTTATTCGGTTTTGAGTTAATCAAGTATTACATAAAAAGTGTTTTGGCGGGGGGAGGGGAGTATTACAATAATTAGTAACTTTTCATTCCTTTGGGGGAGTGGGAAATATTACATAATGTGCTATTTTCATGATGTGAAAAATATTTGGTTTGTTTGCTTTTGCTTCCCTGTTTTCAGGGAATAAAAGGATGAGAAGGAGGAGGATTTAGAGAAAATCGTACATAACATTAAAGAAGGGTCTACAATGTGCTTACTAATGCAATGATGGGAGGAGAGGCAATATTGAAAATGATCAAAAATAATGCTCACGTAGTTAAGGTTTTTGTTCAAATAAGAAAATTAAGTATGATGTTGTGTTACCATTCTGAACAAAAACCTTAATGGACAAAGCACCCAAAAATCAAAAGTTTCCAAGTAACATAAGGGTAAATAGAAAAAAAAATTAAGAAAGGGTTCATTTAATTACTACGTGAGCATTACATTTTATCATTTTAGGTATTGCTTCTCTTCCCCCATATACCATCGGGCATATGTAGACTGCACCGATGGTCAGAAATTACTTCTTTATTTTTGGGTTTTAACCGAGGGTCACATGTAGATTGCACCGATGGTCACTTGTAGATTGCACCGGTGGTCACTTGCAGATTGCACCGATGGTCACTTGGAGATTGCACCGATGGCACTTGCAGATTGCACCGATTTAATTACTTAAGCTCTTAAGCATAAGTAGGTACTAAATCTCTCAAAGCATAACATGTAGATTGCACCGATGGCGATGGTAAAATGAAGATTGCATAAAAAAACTGTTTTCGTTGTTTTGAAATACACATTAAAATTATTTTTAATAAAATTGTCGAAATCGAATTGTTTCCATTTTTACCCCTGACTGTTTCTATTCCTCACTGTTCTTTCTTATTATTCTTATGTACTTCAAATAGTCATTCTTTTTCCTATATATTATTATAATTATCTGTTAAGTAGATAATTCCCTAAACGTATTATTAGTTAATGTAATCAAAATTATCCGATAATTAATCAACCATTAACCTAATCCCAAATAAATTACATAATCCTAAGGAATTATTAACTTAGAGTAAGTACCTTACTTACTGACCATCGGTGCAGTCTACATACATACCCTAACCGAACCCGGTGCAATCTACATGTCAGATTATGAGACCCTTTGACCATCGGTGCAGTCTACCATCGCCCATACCATCAGTAAGTACATTATATAGACCCTTCTTTAATGTTAGATATGATTTTTTCTAAATCCCCCTTCTTCCCCCCCCCCTTTATTGATTGAAAGCAAGGACACAGAAAGCAAAACAAAGTAATTTTTTTCACGTCATGAAAATAGCACATTATGTAATATTTCCTCCTCTCTCAAAGGAATAAGAAGTTACTAATTACGGTAACACCCCCCCTCCTTCGCCAAAAGCACTTTTTACGTAATACTTGATTAACTCTAAACCGAATCCTACACACTTAAAATAATATCTCTGCATGAATTTGTATGGAACAACACAAACTTACCGTTTTGTCTTTATTGATTGGACCGATTCTGGTTTTGTCTAGGCTGATCCACCAAAGTGTCTTGTAAAAAAAGGTCAAAGTATCATTTTCTAGAGCGGTTATAATATACCCTCTTATTGAAATACCAAAACTTGATTTTGAAGAGTGTCAGATTTCCTAAATCGCGTTGACACCATCTTACCTTTGACCATATGTAACTTGGAAACTGTTGATTTTTTGGAGTTGTGCCCATTGAGACTTTTGTTCAGGATGGTAACAACTACATCATACTCAATTTTTAGCCAATTTGACCAAGGCTGCATTTCCATAAGGAATGGGAGAGGTCCTTAAAGCGTATTATGACAAGTCACGGTAGTACGTACCCTGTATTGAAGTCGGTGTAGAAAAGTGTTATCAATTCCATTTCTTGTTGCTAAAAAAGTTCCTAGCTGTAATATTTCAGTTTCTTAATTTTTGAGTGAAACTTACCCAGTTGTTGTAGAGTCAAAGATTAAAACTTGCAGAATTCAGGTTTTGGGTTAATAAAGGAATAATTTGATGGACCTACCCGGGAAGGAGTAAAAGCGGTTCAAAACGCACCAGAAAGAAAACTCTCTAAGAAGTTTAATTTTTCAAAATAATACAAAAATTTGAATAATAAAAATGTTCCAATCGAAGAAGAAAATCAAATTAAAGTACACTTACAGATCAATATTTAATTAAGGAAGAAATTCCAGATAACAGTGGGATAAATGGCCTTTTAAAACCAGAAAAGGAATTCTTACAACAATTCAAAGGTTTAATCTTGTATTTGAATAAAGCACTCTATCATCATATCATCACAGAGAATTTCCAATCTTTACCTCCAGAAACTCTGATCAACATCCAAAAGAATTTCATCACTTTTCTTGGAAAATTTATGAATTACAATTTCTTTAAATATTATATTATAAAATTTTTATTCAATTCTCTTCTTACCTTAAAATGTAAAATACTATTTTAACAATATAAAATAAAAAAATATTGTTGACTCTACTTTTAACCTATTACTTATTTTCCTCACTCCTTTTCTTATAAAATTAATTAGTTATTAATACAAAATGATACAACAGTTTCATCTCTACAGAGTCATTTTAATTGGAAGCAAATTTACAGAACTATTCATATTTGCTAAATAGTTTATTAAACAGTTGATGAATCAGTGGAAAGATACTTATTGTTTCGAAGGATGCTGTACCGGAGCGGCGCGATGCAACCTCTCGCACTAATAATAATTAAAATTAATTCTTTTTTTTATAATTATTATTTTAAATTAATAAATTTGTAAAATTCTTACCGCATCCTATGGATTGCTTCTTTTTACAGGCTTCTTTGGAAATGCTTACTGATGCATTAAAAGCAACTAGAAAAATAAAATAGTATTGTGATTTTGTGTGAACTTTATCATAGGGTTGGTGTAACCACTAAAAATAGGCAAACTTTAAAAAACTAAAAAACTTAAAGCAAAACTAGAAGAAAGCATAGTAATATATATAATGTATATAGTTTTCTATAAGCTTAAAGTTTTTTTTAACGTTAAATATAAAATGAGATTAATTACTTGCTCCTAGGCCTCTGGTAATTTTTCTAATTGCTGCTCCTATTGCGGAAGTTATCGGTCTAAAACCAAAAAATCGGCCAACTGCAATAAAAATTATATCAATTAATTAAGATTATCAATAATGAGCTAAAAGATACAAATAAATCTTCTTATATTGATTTTGCAATCCTATACAATTAAATGTTGTAAAATATTAATGATTATTAATTTCCAGATTTTCTAATCTAGATTTTGGAATTTGGGATAATTTAAAATTTTTTAATTTTTATTCATTTTGGAATCAAGTTAGGTAGAATTTTTCTTTTATTTTAAAGAAATGTCAAATAATTTTGAATTTTTATTTTTTCTATCATATTGAATTTAATACTGTGCGCGTTAGTAAAATTTTCCAGGTTTGCCTGATGAGAATCCGAAATTCGAAACACCTGTGCCACATGTGTAGCAAACTATTTCACTTAATTTGCATATTTTTCGCATTAATGCACAGTAAGCACTGGATTATTTCTGGATTTACTGGATTATTAATTTTTTACAACATTTAATTGTATAGGATTGCAAAATCCATATAAAAAGATTTATTTGTATCTTTTAGCTCATTATTGATAATCTTAATTAATTGTATTTTCTATATTAAATTTAATTGAGTTTACATATTGACTAAATATTATGCAATCATCAAATTATTTTAAATTATATATACGAATGTAGTGCGGTTGATAAGGTGAACAAATTTAAATATTCCTTAAACCTTAACCCATTCAGATCCCAGTGTCTACAATTGTACATATTAAATTAATATGGTATTATAGGAGGTTTGATGAACTTATTATAACTCTAGCAATCAATTCAAAAAAAAATATTAAAAATGTTCTATGAGAAACATAAACTATCATAATAAATTAATTAAAATAAAAATTGTAAAAAATCATTCCCCTGGAAAGCAGTTTATATTTAAGTGTAACTTTAGTTAAGAATATCTCAGCCAATTATCATTATAAATGCATAATTTTTTTTTGCTAGTTGTTAACATAACAAACTTGGTCTACGAATAATATTCACCTGTGTAAATCTGTTATCATGCGTTTTATAATGGTTTATAAATTAGGAACTCTATAGTTCAATTACCTGTATTTTCGTGTTTAAAAATCAGAAAATTATGAAACTCGCCAAATACACTTTTTATGCTCAGTAATACAAAATTAAAAAGAAAAAATGATTTTCTTCAGCCAAAAAAAGTCGGGTCTGAAAGGGTATTGGTTACAAGCGATGTCTGGCTTCGTTTTATATTATTATAATAAATACATTTGAAAACTAAGTCAGTTTTACTACCGGCACGTTTAGATAAAATGAAAAACTAGACTATAAGTACGTACTAATTTATATTCGAATTTACTAATTATAGTTTTCAAGTTATTTAACAATTGATGGATTAGTGGAAAATATTCTACTGTCCCTGGTGATGCAAAATCTCTTACTAAAACCAAATATATAGTTAGTTATTATCGACGAGCGGAATGTGTTAATTCATGAGCGACGAAGTTGCGAGTGAATAATTTTTGCGCGAATTGATAATTATTTGTAATTTATAGTCGTGCATACTATTTAATTTTTTTTCTCTAGCAGATATGATAGACACGAGTACTTTATATAAGAAAATTGTAATTTCTGCATCCAAAAAACTCTGTTACGAAGAACTTTGTTAGATTAGAAATTTTTTAAAATTTTGTGGTAAATAAAATAAAATCGAGTAGCGATGAAAATATTTATTTGACAAATCCAGAATAAAAATTAATTGAAACAAATAGAAAACAATGAATGAAAGTAATAGTGAAAAATCCTAACTGCTACAATTTTCCCACATATTCCATAACATCAAATCATCTTGATCGAATTGCTAAAAATTGTTTATTACACAATGCATATGCGGAATAATTCACAAAGTTGATGCTATATTTGAAAAAGGCTCAAAGTCTGCTTAAACCAAAGTCTAATCAATATCTAAGAAATGGTTATTATCCTAACATCCTAAACTTCATCCTAAAATTCAGATTCCTATAAATTTTTTTTTAAATAATATAGAAACTAATTTATAAAAAATTTTAAAAAATAAATAAAGTAAAATAAATTGTGGCTGTTCTCTGTTCATGCAAGCCATCATTGATGTTTTGTTGTTTTCCCAGAAGCCATCTATCGATATTAGCACTGATATGTATTTCGAGTTTAATCGTAGCTGCACCAAAATGGCAAGTAAACACAGGACGAGATAACTCGTAGTTGGCGTCCTAGAAAAGAACGCAATCTACGTGTTATCTAATAGTTGGCAGTTAACGTGTTAATCTTCCCTATCACAAACCTAAATTCGCCTGCAGTTAGTGACGAAATTCTAATAATTTGTGTAAAAAAACTAATCATTCAGGTATGCAATTCCCTTAACATGTGCTTATGGAGATTGCATTATTTGTTTATATCAGGGATCACCATTTTTGCATCAATTTTAAGTGGGAGATTTTTGAAGTATAGAACATTCTCACCAAAATAATTATTGTAAAGAGAACCTCGAGATGTCGGGTTCCATATTTAATCAATCCTGTGAGAGAGTGAAAGTTCCAGCGTTTTTGAGTTTGTAGATTTCTTAAAGCGATTTATGTTTTATCATGGAGGAACTGAAACAAATCGGTTGCGACAATACAAGTTATTAATAATAAGTCATTATATTACTTACCCTGTTTTGAAGCCGGTGCACGAAAAAGTTGTCCATTTCACGATCGAGATTATTTTGATGATCTTAATCAAACAATCAACGAGAAAATTTCTTGAGATAAACATTTTAATATTTTAAACAGAGTGATTTATTTATATTTATTAATTGTTTTAATTGTAATGTGTTTGCATGTTTTACAATTCATTTTTGTGACTTCGTTGAATGCGACCATTTTACTACCACCGATTCCCACCTACTCATTTTGCTTAATGTAAAACAGCACTACATCTTTGCTTGTTTTCGTCCTGAAGATGGAATAATATGTGTTCCGAAACGTCGATTGACAAGCTATAGTTGTTTGATTTTGCTTCCCATTAAACCTGAAATCATTGTTTCAATATACGAAGTTGGGTGAGATTTGGTTTACCAGTTAATCAAACAAATTTCGACAAATGGAAATTCGAAAAAAAAATGGATGGATCATTAACCCTTTGTGATAATTTTAAAATTAAATTAAGAAATAGAACAAATTCTGTGACATACCTTATAGTTGCTTTGTTTGAAAATTGCCATTTTATGAGTCATTTTAGCTATTCCATTTAGTATAAGCTGTTGTAGATTTTTTTATTTACTTCGATGAAACGCTCCAGCGTGATTTGCAAAATTTGGAGGAGGGAGACAAAGAAGTGCTTTTTAGGTACTTACTACCCGAATTCTTTCTTTTGTTACAATTAGAGTATCTACATTAAGTAAAATTAAACCTAGAGCACTGTCACTAGATTACACAACCATTTTAAAAATGATCAACTCAACAAAGTAAAATCAAATCAACAAATAATCAACAAAAATATCATTAGTTTTCGAAACGAAATTATAAAAGATATACTTTTAAAAGTTATAATTGAAAATAAATTGAATAGAATTGAAAATATTTATAGTTAATAAAATTTTACATTAGCATAGCATCGCACAAGCTATGTGGTGAGCCCTTTATGAGCCAGAAGAAGGAAGCTGAAAACTGCGGTTCCAATCTTGGTAACACTGGATTCATTACTGCAATCTAAAAAAATCTGTGTTGATATGGCTTCGCGTTGAATCGACCGCATTTAATAAAGCAAACTGAATACTAAGTAATTTTTATTGGATGCAAAACTATACAGTAGCTTCAGTACCTGATATAAATTAGAAATTGCTAATTTTGATTTATGAATTTATTTACAAGTTCATAAATCCAATGGAAAAGTTTCGATTAAATCAACAGATCTTGTACCAGCCGCTGCAACCTCTCCGACTAGAAATAAATAATATATTTCTTAGTATTTCTTATTTAAAGTAATAAAGTAATTTACTTACTGGTTCTTTTTTTTCTTGTTTTTTTTATTTGCCATTTATAGTTGTTTCTGCAATACTAACTGCAACAATAAAGTAGTTAATACAATACATAGAGTTAATTGTTGAGACCCGCGTGAAAACAGCAACCAATATCAGCGACACATTTTTCCGAGAGTTGCCGAAGCCACCATCGAACCATGCAATTCTGGAGAGTAACTTTTCTGCGCATGCGCATTAAAACAATTAATTTAAACATGAGTTGGTATAAATTTCAAAGTGAGAGTATGTGCCGTTTTGGAGAAATAAATTTTTTTCTAAATTCACAATTTTATTAAATTTCTACGTCGGAGTAGTTGCCACTACGAAGGCCCCTTTGCAAATGAACCGCATTAGCACGCAATTGTTGCTCTTGGATAGGAATATAGCTGGTATAAATTTCAAAGTGAGAGTATGTGCCGCTTTGGAAAAATAAATTTTTTTCTAAACTCAAAATTTTATTAAATTTCTACGTCGGAGTAGTTGCTACTACAAAGGGCCCTTTGCAAATGAACCGCATTAGCACGCAATTGTAGCTCTTGGATAGGAGTATAGCTGGTATAAATTTCAAAGTGAGAGTATGTGCCGTTTTAGTAAAACATATGTTTATCAATTTTCCGCTAATCTTTGCCGAATTACTAACTATAGAAAGATGTATTGTATTATTTATAGTTAATATTGCAATTATTATTTATTTATACTGATATTAATATCAATATTTATGTGTATTAATAAAATCAAGGAAACCGATGTTTAAATTAATTTCCTTAATGCGCATGCGCAAAAAAAGTTACTGTCCGGAATTGCTTTGTTCGATGGTGGTTTCGGCAATTTTCGGAAAAATTTGTCGCTAATATTGGTTGCTGTTTTCACGCGGGTATTTTTGAGAATTTTACAGAGGTAAACTGTACAAATTGCACTACTTGTATAGAGATGGCTGGTGTAAAGGTAGTACAGTGGGCAACAATGTTTGTTGAATTTTTAAATACTTTATAAGTAGGTATAATATAATATACTATAAAACATTGCTTTGAACTCTTCCAGATCCGGAAATATCCGGACACTCCTATGTAAACAATGTAAATTGCACATTTTGAAACCGTTTTTTGCAAAACTTTTTGGACATTTTTTATTAAAAATGTCATTGTCTTTAATTTTGTGTCTATACATTTTTCTATTTTGTCGCCACGTTTTTGACTGACAGGGACTTAAACAAGACTCTGTAAAATACAAAAAATATTATTCATTTGTATCTCAGAAACAATGTGACAAAATAGAAAAATGTTTATAAACAAAACTTGTAAGAAATGAAATTTTCAGCAAAAACTACTTACACATTTTTCTTTTTTTTTTAGTATTGGTTTAATTACCTCCTGATGCAGCAATTGATAGTGCAGCCACTACCCCTGACACCAGCGAAGTTAAGAGAATTCGGCTCGAACTATCTGGAGAGTGTGGTAGATATTCTGAAATTAAATAATGCTAAAGTAATTTTATATTTATAGGTAAATTTTTAACTTACTTTGAAGTTTGTTGAAGTCTTCAAGAAGTTTCTTTAGGCTTGCCAAGAATTCCGGATTAAGATCTGCAATAAAAATGTATAGTATAAAGGTATATTCCAACTATATAGTTTAAATCGCGGTTACATTGATGTAATTATGTTAATATATTTTGAAAATATATACCTATTATCAAAATATGTTAAAATATATCTTATAGACAGTTCTCCGTTCTCAACTAATACTACAGATATATATGTATAGCATTTATAGTATAATCTCGATTAATCTATTATAATACAACTGTAGTACATAACAATCATTGATAAGAGATATAATGGAATATTTTATTAAATTAATAATATAATATCTTTTTAATATTTTCATACTTTTTTAATATTAGCATATTAGCGATCTGATAGAGAGAGGTTTCAGCATTTACACTACTCGGTTGTTTAACCGGGCTTGTGACTCTGGTTTTCAAAGTTGATGACAGCAATCATCTATCCAGGGGGACCTACGGCTTTACGTGCCCTCCGAAGCACCGAAGTGGTTATAAGCAATGTAGTCTCTTTGGAATTAATTTAGGATTAAAAAATTATTTTCCAATAATATTCCAAAGAAATTAATTAAAAGATGTTATTATGTTTTAATGTTTTGGAGATACTGTGCTAAAAAATCAATCGTGTAGCTATAAAAGTATTTATTTAATAAATCTAGAATAAAAATAAATAGCAGCTTTATTATAGTTAATACAAAATATTTATTTCTTGAAGATTTCCTTCAACGATCATTCTACATTGTTCTATATCATTTCATGCAATCGACAAAGCGATTGTTAATCTCTGCTTTTGTTTGCCAATCAGTTCTAAGTGTATTCCTAAAATAAATTTATTAGTACTCACAAGAGCAAACCAGATTAAAATAACCAAAAACTGATTTCCATATATTATTTCCAAAAAGTTTATAGTGCTCTTAAACCAAATGCAGCTCCTAAAATGAACTATATTAGATTCTTACAATAATTTTTTGAAATTTTATCAGCTTGCAATGTAAATCTTTTTTAAAGACTGTCGAAAAAAAAACATTAAATTTTTTCATTTTGAAATGAATAAATAAAAATGAAAATAAAATGAAACATAATAAAATTACTTCAATTGTGATTAATAAGTAATAACTGATTTACTTGCAAATTCAATTCGAAACGGATTTCTCAATGCTTCGTTAATTTATTATTCAACTAAGCATAGATGCATTCTACCTAAAAAGCAGCATGTCAAATTAAAATCTAACAACATTACCTACTAGAATTATAATCTAAGAAGTAATCACACATTGTTAAACTGTGCTAAATAAAACACAGCTTACAATCGTTCGACATGTTATCAAAACCAACAAGTAGCAGATGTCAATTTAAAATCTGCCAAGTTGATTCGACAAAAGATGTTAAGTACCTACTGATGTTAAAATTGTGTAGGTACTAAAATCAAGCCAGCAACAAAACACTCCAATATTTGTTGAACTTACTTCTGGCGTTTTGGTAGCTTTTGTAGATAGTTTCCTAAGCACTTTACTCAATAAAACATTTTATTTATTTATATATTTCTGCATCCAAATGCATTTTTTATGTTTAATCACGGCAGCACTGAAACAAATGGTTCGTAGAAATTTAAGCGATTTATGATAAGTCATGGTATTAAGTACCTTGTTTTGAAGCCGGTGTAGGATGTTGTCAATTCCATTTCTTGTTGCTAAAAAAGTACCTAGCTATAGTATATCGATTTCTTAATTTTTATTAAACTTACCCAGTTGTTGTAGTGACAAATATTAAAACTTACAGAACTCAATTTTTGGGCTAAAAAGGGAATACTTTGATGGAACTAACACGGTAGTCAGAGAGTAAAGGCGGTTCAAAACGCACCAAAAAGAAAACTCTCTAATAAGTATAAAACAAAATAATACGAAAAGTTGAAACTTAAGCAAATTTCTGTTGCCAGATCAAAATGATCTCCTCGAAGAAGAAAATCAAATGAAAGTACTTACAAGTCAATCTTTAATTAAGGAAGAAATTCCAAATAACAATGGAATTCTGACAAGAATTCAAAGCTTTGATCTTATATTTGAATAAAGCACTGTATTCTCTTTAGGGTGTTAGATGACGGAAAATTTTGGAAAAGATCAAATACACCGTCATAAATTATTTCCCATCTTTAAATTCAGAAACTCTGATCAGCATTCAAAAGAGTTTTATTAGTTTTCTTGGAAAATTTATGAATTATATTTTCTGTAAGTATATATTATAAAATATGCTGATTATATACTGATTAAACATTGTATATGTGAAATAATCTACAAATTTAATGCCATATTTAAAAAATGTCTCAAAGTCAGCTTAATATACGTTATAAAGTAAAAGAAATTATGGATTTTCTTGGTATTTTGATAAAAAAAGTATTTTTTGTACTTTAGTCTTCCCAATCACAAACCTGGATTCGCCTCCAGTTAGTGACGAAATTCTAATAATATAATCTGCGTAAAATTGTCATATTTCCTGTCATAATTAGGTAATTCGAGTTTTCTAAAAGTGTTTAAAATGAAATTAATCTATTAAATAAACGTTTTGAATAGTTTAAATGCAATTAAATAGCATCTCTTGGTTACACAAAATCGGTTTTTAACAAAATTTGTCTAATAAAAAGCCGCAAAACTATAGAAAAATATCAATATGTTCAAATTAACTAGTAGTATACCGGGTGCTGAATGAGTTAGCCGAACATAGGAAATGAACATGTAAAAACTTATTTATGCAAATTCCTGATTCACTAATTATTTTAGAGAAAAAATGAAAGACACAAAAATAATACAGAAATATAAACTACGAATGATAACATCAGCATTAGGTTTCATTTAACTTTTACTTAAAAAGTAAAAAAATGCTTTTGAAATTGTTAAAAGTTTTATTTATCAGACTGGCCATGCAAGTTTCCATGGTAATAATTTTTGAAAATAGAAGTTAAATTGAATTTATTACATGGCCAGTGCGATAAATGAAAATTTTAACAATTTTAAAAGCATTTTTTGACCTTTTAAGTAAAAACTAGATGAAATCTAATAGTGTTATCATTCGTAGTTTATATTTCTGCATAAATTTTGTATCTTTCATTTTTTCTCTAAAATAATTTGGGAAGCTGGAATTTGCAAAAATAAGTTTTTACATGTTAATTTCCTATGTTCGGCTAACTCATTCAGCACCCGGTATAATGAAAACATTATTTACCACTTGTCTAAAATGCGTCACTTCACGTGCGAGTTGGCTAAGTTATAATGATTGCCTATAGTGGACAAAATTAAATGAAACAAATAAAAAACAACAAATGAAAATAATAATGTAAAAATCATCAAGATAATTATTAACTGCTACAGTTTTTCCACATATTCCATAACATCAAATCGTCATGATTGAATTGCTAAAAATTGCTGATTAGACAATGCATATATAAGGAGTAATCTACAAAGTTAATGCCATATTGGAAGAAAGTCTCAAAGTCTACTTAAGGAAATGTCTAATCTCTAAAAAATGGTTATTATATTTATTACCTACTTGTTTTTATCGTTTCACTTTGAAAAATTGTATTGGGCAACATCCTAAAATTAATTGTATCAGTTTCATATAAATTTTATTTTAAATAATATAGAAATTAATTTATAAACAGTTTTGAAAAATATATAAAGGAAAAGAAATTGTGGATGTTCTTGTTATATATTGATAAAAAAATAGTATTTTTTGTACTTTAATCACAAACCTGGATTCGCCTGCAGTTAGTGACGAAATTCTATGTTTATGTCAGGGATAACACCATTTCTGCATCAATTTTAAGTGGAAGATTTTTGAAGTACAGAACATTCTCACCAAAATATTTGTTGTAATGGAGAACCTCGGGATCCATTTTTAATCAATTCTCTGAGAGAGGGAAAGTTCCAGCGTTTTTGAGTTTGTAGATTTCTTAAACCGATTTATGTTTAATCACGGAGGAACTGAAACAAATCGGTTGCGACAATACAAGTAATTAATAATAAGTAAGTCCTCTGTCTTACTACTCAATTTTAACAACCTGGACGAGAATAAAGATAAACTAACAGCAAATATTATATTATAATAAATAAAATACAATTCTTGACATTTTCATAAAAAGTGTTCTCTCTTCACTAGTCCAGGTAACTATTTGGTCATTACTAACGGTCATTTTTTAGCTAATCAGTGTCTGTATTATTTTTTAATAAATATTATGTCGAGGTTTATTTAATTACTTTCTGATGCAGCCGCGCCTTTTGAAATTATTCTTGTTAGTGTAGAATTTATCATCCTCGCTCGAATTGACCATCATTCTCTTGTGATATTTCTGGAATTAAATTAATTAAACAATACTATAACTTTTTTCTAGTGATTTTATGACGTACCCTGTTGTAGTTCTCTTGTTTGATTTAAGAAATTGCTTGAATAGAACACATTGAGTCTTTAATCGCCTTCCAAATGTATTTCAGTTTGATCTAACAAGTTCAGTAACAGCTTTGAGTATTTTTGTTCATACGTTAAGTTACATACTTATATATTATTAAAACTAAGTAAAATTAAAATAAAAAAGTAAGGAAGTAAGTAAGTAATTTTTATTGGATGCATTTTTATATAAGACTAAAAACTATACAGTAGCGTCGGTACTTGATATAAATAAATTAGAAATTGCTAATTTTGATCTATGAATTTATTTAAAAGTTCATATATCAATGGAGAGATTTCGATTAAATCAACAGATTTTGTACCAGGCGATGCAACCTCTCCGACTAGAAGTAAATAATATATTTCTTAGTATTTCTTATTTAAAGTAATAAAGTAATTTACTTACTGGTTCTTTTTTTTTGTTTTTTTATTTGCCATTGATAATCTTAATAGTTGAATCTGCAATACTAGCTGCAACAATAGAATAGTTAATACAATACCTATAATTAATTTTTGAGAATTTTACAGAGGTAAACTGTACAAATTGCATTACTGGTATAAAGATGGCTGGTGTGAAGACAGTTCAGTGATAGTACAATTTTTTAAATATTTTATATACAGTGTGTTCACGATAAGAGGAAACAGTGAATAATTCTTTTATCTAACTTGATATAAAAAAAAGTTTAAATAGTTTTTTATTCAGCTCGAAATTTGCCATCAGAAACCGCGGAGGTACATATTTTTGGACTTCAAACTCAACCGGAAGTAAACATGAATTTTATTTTTTAAATCTTAACATATCTTTTTTTTAACATTTTTGTAATCTGCAGGTTTTTCTCTATACATTCATATAAAATCATCATAGGGTTACATGAGAAAATTTTCGAGTAAATTGCAAGATAAATTTATTAATTATTTCATTTATTTAGCGTGTTATGTACGCACGGTACAAAAAACACAACCTATCTGATAAATTCTATAAAATTGCCAACATTTTGTTCAAGACATGATACTATATAGTATCATTTTGTTTTCATAGCACACTAAGTAAATTAAATAATTAATTAATTTATCTTGCATTTTTCTCGAAAAATTTCTTATGGACCCCTATGATAATTTTATATGTCTGTATAGAGAAAACATTGCAGATTAAGGAAATGTTAAAAAAAAGATCTGTTGCCATTTGAAAAAATAAATTCATGTTTACTTCCGGTTGAGTTTGACGTACAAAAAAATTTACTTCCGCAGTTTCCGATGGTAAATTTCGAGTTGAATAAAAAACTATTTAAACTTTTGTATGATCTAGTAAGATATAAGAATTATTCACTGTTACCTCTTAACGTGAACACACATAGGTAGGTAAGCATAATATAATATATAAAATATTGCTTTGAACTCTTCCAGAACCAGAAATATCCGGACATTCCTATGTAAACAATGTAAATTGCACATTTTGAAACTGTTTTTTGCAAAACTTTTGGACATTTTTTATTAAAAATTGCATTGTCTATAATTTTGTGTCTATACATTTTTCTATTGTATCTCAAAAACAATGTGACAAAATAGAAAAATGTTTATAACCAAAATTTGTAAGAAATGAAATTTTCAACAAAAACTACATAATACATTTTACTTGTTTTTGGTATTTTTTATTGTCGCTGTCAGTCAAAAACGGGACGACAAAATAGAAAAAATTATAGGTACAAAATTATACTGTACGGTAAACTGTACATAGAAGTAGCAACATAGGAGTGTCCAGATATTTTATGTAGTTTTCTGTAGTATATTATGTAATATTGGTTTAATTACCTCCTGATGCAACAACTGATAGTGCAGTCACCAACCCTGACACCAGCGTAGTGAAGAGGATTCGGCTCGAATTATCTACAGAGTTTGGTAGATATTCTGAAATTAAATAATGCTGAAGTAATTTTTTAATTAAAAATTTTTAACTTACTTAGAAGTTCCTTGAAGTCTTCAAGAAGTTTCTTTAGGTTTGCCCAGAATTGCGGATTAACATCTGCAATAAACATGTACCTATAGTATAGAGGTATATTCAAACTATATAGTTTAAATCTCGGTTACATTGCTGAAATTATGTTAATATATTTTGAAAATATATATTATCAAAATATGTTAAAATACATCTTATACAGTTCTCCGTTCTCAACTAATACTACATATATTATGTATATTATATAGTATGATCTCGATTAATCTATTATACTGCCGTCCTAAGCTAGAAAGCAGTATCTCCCTTTCTTAAAAATTTTATTTATATCGCTTTTGAGGATTATTACAACAATATTGGTTATCCTGCAACACTAAAAGGCAGTAAGACTACTAATTATTGCATATAACTATTAGTCTTACTAGTTTTTAGTGTTGCAGGATCACAGATATTGTTGTAATAATCCTCAAAAGCGATATAAATAAAAATTTTAAGAAATGGAGATACTGCTCTAGCTTAGGACGGCAGTATAATACAACCGTAGTACATAACAGTCATAGATAAGAGATATAATGTAATATTTTATTAAATTAATGTATAATATTATCTATTTTAATATTTTTATACTTTTTTAATATTAGCCAACTGATAGAGAAAGGTTTCAGCATTTACACTACTCGGTTGTTTAACCGGGCTTGTGACCCTGGTTTTCAAAGTTGATGACAGCAATCATCTATCCAGGGGGACCGACGAGTTTACGTGCCCTCCGAAGCACCGAGGTAGTTATAAGCAATGTAGTCTCTTTGGAATTAATTTAGGAATTAAAAATTATTTTCCAATAATATTTCAAAGAAATATTAATTAAATTAATTAAAATTTAATTTTATTATTTTTTAATGTTTTGGAGATACTGTGCTAAAAAAATCAATCGAGTAGCTATAAAAGTATTTATTTAATAAATTTAGAATAAAAATAAATAGAAGCTTTATTATAGTTAATACAAAATATTTATTTCTTGAAGATTCCCTTCTACGATCATTCTATATTGTTCTATATCATTTCATGCAATCGACAAAGCGATTTTTAATCTCTGCTTTTGTTTGCCAATCAGTTCTAAGTGTATTCCTAAAATAAATTTATTAGTACTCATAAGAGCAAACCAGATTAAAATAACTAAAAACTGATTTCCATATATTATTTCCAAAAAGTTCATAGTGCTCCTAAACCAAATGCTAAAACTTATTAAAGCTTTAAGCAAAAGTTAAAGCTAAATGCTTTATAATACAGTTATAATTACTTCAATTTTGCTTCCGATTATTTTATAATTGGACAGCTCTTAAAATGAACTATACTAATTCTTGCAATAATTTTTTGAAATTTTATCAGCTTGCAATGTAAATCTCTTTTAAAGACAGTCGAAAAAAAAACATTAAATTTTTTCATTTTGAAATGAATAAATAAAAATGAAAATTAAATGAAACATAATAAAATTACTTCAATTGTGATTAATAAGTAATAACTGATTTACTTGCAAATTCAATTCGAAACGGATTTCACAATGCTTCGTTAATTTATTATTCAACTAAGCATAGATGCATTCTAACTAAAAAGTAGCATGTCAAATTAAAATCTAACAACATTACCTACTAGAATTATAATCTAAAAAGTAATCACACATTGTTAAACTGTGCTAAATAAAACACAGCTTACAATCGTTCGACATGTTATCAAAACCAACAAGTAGCAGATGTCAATTTAAAATCTGCCAAGTTGATTCGACAAAAGATGTTAAGTACCTACTGATGTTAAAATTGTGTAGGCACTAAAATCAAGCCAGCACCAAAACACTCTAATATTTGTTGGGGTACTTCTGGCGTTTTGGTAGCTTTTGTGGATAGTTTCCTAAGCACTTTACTCAAAAAAACATTTTATTTATTTATATATTTCTGCATCCAAATGCATTTTTTATGTTTAATCACGGCAGCACTGAAACAAATGGTTCGTAGAAATTTAAGCGATTTATGATAAGTCATGGTATTAAGTACCCTGTTCTGAAGCCGGTGTAGGATGTTGTCAATTCCATTTCTTGTTGCTAAAAAAGTGCCTAGCTATAGTATATCAAGTTCTTAATTTTTTAGTGAAACTTACCCAGTTGTTGTAGTGGCAAATATTAAAACTTACAGAACTCAATTTTTGAGCTAAAAAAGGAATAATTTGATGGAACTACCTCGGTAGTCAGGGAGTAAAGGCGGTTCAAAACGCACCAAATAGAAAACTCTGTAATATTAAGTATAATTTTACAAAATAATACGAAAATTTGAAACTTAAGTAAATTGCTGATGCCAGATCAAAATGACCCAATCGAAGAAGGAAATCAAATTAAAGTACTTACACAGAATAAAGTACTGAATTCTCTTGTGGGTGTTTGATGACGGAAAATTTTGGAAAAGATCGAATACACACCGTCATAAATTATTTCCAATCTTTACATCCAGAAACTCTAATCAGCATCCAAAAGAGTTTTATTAGTTTTCTTGGAAAATTTATGAATTATAATTTCTGTAAGTAGGTATATATTATAAAATATGCTGATTATATACTGTTTAGACAATGCATATGCGAAATAATCTACAAATTTATTAATGCCATATTTGAAAAATGTCTCAAAGTCAGCTTAAGCCAAAGTCTAATCTCTAAAAAATGGTAATTATATCACCTACTAGTATTTCCCATTTCACTTTTAAAAGTTGTTCTGGGCAACATCCTAAAATTAATTGTATCAGTTTTCTCTAAAATATTTTATTAAATAATATAGATATTAATTTATAAAAAATTTTGAAAAATATACGTTATAAAGTAAAAGAAATTGTGGGTGTTCTTGGTATTTTGATAAAAATAAGTTTTTTTTGTACTTTAGTCTTATTAGTTCTCCCAATTTTTGTATTAAATAAAAATAAAATATTTTCTGGATTGCATTGATCCAAAATATCACAAATCTTCTTGTTATTGTTGCAGTTAGTCGTGGTTAATATTCTCACACAACCTAAATTCATTAAATGCAAGTAAAACGAATTTTTTCAGAAAATTTTCCACTTTCTCAAAATGGCGGAGTGGCGTCTCTTCGCTATCTTATCAAAAATAGTAAATTCCTTTGTGGGCAAATCAACAGAGTCTGGAATTGCTTTCCAATTTTCAAACAAGACACTGATACGAAAACTTTCGGTTTTCACTTTATTTTTATAAAAAATTTTTTATAAAGCCCTAACGGTAATTTAGCTAATCAGTCTCTGTATTATTTTATAATAGATGTTATGTCGAGGTTTGCAAATATTCGTGTTAGTGCAAAATTTATCATCCTCAACCTAAGGCCGAATTGACCGTCATTCTCTTGTGATATTTCTGGAATTAAATTAATTAAATAATATTTTAACTTTCTTTCGGTGATTTTCTTTTTTTTTCTTTTCTCTTGTTTGATTTGATAAATTGCTAATGATTGCATATAATTTCATAACATATGGGCTGTAATAAATGCGCTTTGTGGACCAGAACACCAGAAATATGGAGTAAAACAAATTATACTGACCGACTAAGAAGTTGAAAACTGCGGTGCTAATCTTGGTTACGATAGATTCATTGCTTCATTCATAATCGGTGTTGAATCAACCGCGTTGAAATGTCTTTGATCGCCTTCCAAATATATCTCAGTTGTGATCTAACAAGTTCAGTAACTACTTAGAGTATTTTTGTTCGTATGTTTAAGTTACATACTTAGATACTATTAAAATTAAGGAAAATTTAAGTAAAATAAACTGAATACTAAGTAAGTAATTTTTATTTAATGCATTTTTATATAAGACTAAAAACTATACAGTAGCTTCGGTATCTGATATAAATTAGAAATTGCTAATTTTGATCTATGAATTTATTTAAAAGTTCATAGATCAATAGAAAGATTGCGATTAAATCAACAGATTTTGTACCAGGCGATGCAATTTTCGACTAGAAATAAAAAATATATTTCTTAGTATTTCTTATTTAAAGTAATAAAGTAAGTTACTTACTGGTTCTTTTTTTCTTGTTTTTATATTTTGTTGGTAATAGAAATAGCTGCACTTGTAGCTGCAACAATAAAATAGTATATAATATAATATAATATAATATATGTAGTTATTTTTTGAGAAATTTACAGAGGTAAACTGTACAAATTACAATACTAATGACTAGTTCAAAGATTTCGCAATCGGCAAAAATGCTTGTTGATTATAATATAGCGGCCTGTAAAGTTGGTAAAATTAAAAAAAATATTTTAGAGTAATTTTCTTAGAAAAGTTATCTAAAATTTTCTATAAAATTTGTTTCGAACCTCACGAGCCATATAAGCCATATAAGCCAAATCGTTAATAAAACTATTATATAAAATGTTGCTTTCAACTGTTGGTTAGTTTTCAGCTGGAGAAAGCATAATAATATATAATATGGGTTTAATTACCTTTGGATGCAACAGCAATTATCTTTTTCACTAGCGAAGAGAAATTGAAGAGGGATCGGTTTGAATTGTCTGGAACGTTGTTCAATAGATGTTCTGAAATTAAGTAATGCTATAGTAATCTTTTATTTATAAATTTTTAACTTATTACTCAGAAGTTCTTTGATGTCTTCAAGAGGTTTCTTTAGGTCTGCCAATAATTGCTTAGTAAAAGCTGCAATAAAAATTAAATGTATAGTAGGTATATTCAAACTATAGTTTAAATCTTGGTTACATTGCTATAAATGTTAAAATATTTTGAAAATATATATTATCAAACTATATGTTAAAATATAATATACAATACTCCATTATTGTATATAATTTCAAAAAATGCTTTTGAAATTGTTAAAAGCATTTATCAGACTGGCCATGTAAGTTTCCATGGACATTATTTTTGAAAATAGAAATTAAATTGAATTTATTCCACGGCCAGTCCGATAAATGAAAATTTTAACAATTTAAAACGCATTTTTTGCCTATGTAAGTAAAAGCTAGAATAAATCAAATGCTCTTATCATTCGTAGTTTATATATTTCTGCATTATTTTTGTGTCTTTCATTTTTTCTCTAAAATAATTAGGGAAGGATGACTTTGTATAAATAAGTTTTTACATGTTAATTTCTTATGTTCGGCTAACTCATTCAGCACCCGGTGTAACCGTGAATTTTTACCCCCGTGATATTTTGCCCTGGAGTAAAATTTTACTAAGATTATTTTACCCCAGGGGGGTAAATTTTCGCTAGGATATATTTATCAAGGAGGTAAAATTTCTCCGACGCCAACGTTAAAAATTATTCTGAATCAAAAACCAAGGCAAAAACTTAAATTAAGTGGACTATTAAGAATAATACTTTTTATTAAATTAAAAAAAATTCTTCATATCAATTGAAGATTAACTCTCTCTCTTTTTTTTTGTCTTTTCATGTGGTGCTTTATCTTTGGCTAGTTTTTTACCTTAACTATGACCTCAAAATGATTTCCATTTTTATGGTTTAAATACAAAGCTGGCTTCTGGAAATCGGGTTCGATTAATAATTGCAGTGTACTGGGAAAACGTATCCAACCGAAAGATTTATTCTTATTTGTGGAAATAGATGAATACAAATCTGAATCAATAAATGCTGCAGTGAACTTCTGTTGCACATACTGTATCACTTCTCATTCGACTGTTTTCTAAGTAATTGGTAGTTCCAGAAAAATTATCAACTACAGTTTTTCTTTCCGCCATAAAATTCGTAATTTTTGTCTCATTTTCTTATACTTCGGCCGCCCTTAGCCATCAAGTGAGTGAATCAGATGGAATTAGTTTCATGTGCACGAGCTTTCCTTGAAGGAGTCTTCCGTCAATTTCCGCTCCTTCCTGTATACAAAGTTGGCAGTCCGTCGGATGACTTCCCTAGTCTCCTAAGGTGCTTTCCGAAATGTTTGTTTCCATCTTTTAAGCGCTATTTCTTTCGAAGATATCGATAGATGTTTCCATTTTTACGTTTTACAAAATTACTAATTAGAAACTTACAATTCCTTAGTGAAATTTTACTAGGGAATTTTTACCCCCTAAAGAAATTTTACAGGGGTAAAATTTGTAGGGGTAAAAATTCACGTTGACACCGGTATATAATATACCTAATATCTATTAGTTAACGGTTGACTTACATACGGCTGTATAATATATACCTAGTACATAATAATATTAAATAGTAGGTATAATACTTTATTATACATATTATACAAAAATATAATTATATTATTGTATAAATAATTATTACGTAGAGATTATCGGGATCGGACTGTTGGTAAATAATTATTTTCTTCTTATTAGCGAACTTTAAATGTAGGCCTCATTCTTATATAGAACGGTTTTAGCATTTAGACCACATGGCTGTTTAAACCTGTTTGGGGAATGTGCCTGTGACCCTGGTTTTCAAAGTTTATGATGGCAAACATTAACCCAGAGGGACAGAAGGCTTTACGTGTCCTCCGAAGCACGGAGACAGTCATAATCATAAGCAATGTCGTTTCCTAAGAATCATTGAGAATTGAAAATTTTTTCTTCAATAATATTCCAAAAACTATTTACAGTATTGTACTTTTATATAAAAAAAATAGTAAAAGTAGTAGTAAAAAGTAGTCGTATAAAAATAAAATTACAATATTATTTTTATCTATTGTCGTTCTCAAAATTGTCATTTTGAATTGGTCCACTTTATGAGAAAACGTTGAAAGTGATGTACCGGCATTGAAAGTAATTTATTGATGCTGAAAGTGACGTACTTGCAAATTCAATTCAAAATGGATTTCTCAATGCTTCGTTATTTATTATTCAACTAATCATAGATGTATTCTACCTAAAAAGAGACATGTCAAATTAAAATCTAACAACATTACTAGAATTATAACCTAAAAAGTAATCAGACATTGTTAAACTGTGTTAAATGAAACACAGCTTACAATCGTTCGACAAGTTATCAAAACCAACATGTACCACATGTCCATTTAAAATCCTCTATATTGATCTGACAAAAGATGTATAAGTATTGATGTTAATGCTGTGCAGGTAATTAAAACAATCAGGCAATAAAACACTCCCATACTTGTTGAACTTACCTGGCGTCTTGGTAGCCTTTGGGGACACTTTACTAAGCAGTTTTACAAAAAAAAATCAAAAGCATTTTATTTAAACCAATGCTGCTTCTTCCTGAGTGCGGTATATTAGCAGCTTATATTTCAGCATCCAAATGCATTTTTTATGTTTGATCCCCACAGCACTGAAACAAATTGTTTGCAGAAATTTATGCATTTTATGATATGTCACGGTATTACGTACCCTGCTTTTAAGTCGGTGTAAGAAAATCTTGTCAATTCATTTCTTGTTGCTAAAAAAGTTCATATCTGTAATATTTAATTTTCTTAATTTTCAAGTGAAACTTACCCAGTTGTTCTAGAGTCAAAGATTAAAACTTGCAGAACACATTTTTAGGGTTAAAATATGCATAATCTGATAGAACTTCCCCGGTAGTCTGGGAATAAAGGCGGTTCAAAACGCTCCAAAAATAAAAGGAAGAAATTCCAGATAACAGTGGGATAAATGGTCTTTTAAAACTAGGAAAGGAATTCTTACAACAATTCAAAGGTTTGATTTCATTTGCAATAATGCACTCTATCCTCTTATGGGCGAGTTATGGAAAATTTTGGAAAAGATCAAACACACCATCATATGTAGAATATTTCTAATCATTATCTCCAGAAACTCTAATCAACATCCAAAAGAATTAGTTTTCTTGGAAATTTTTTGAATTATAATTTCTTTATATATATTATAAAATTTTTATTCAATTCTGTTGTTACCCTAAAATGTAAAATACTATTTTAACAATATAAAATAAAAAAATATTGTTGACTCTACTTTTAATCTATTATTTCTTTTCCTCCCTCCTTTCCTTATAAAATTAATTAGTTATTAATACAAAATGATACAACAGTTTCATTTCTACAAAGGCATTTTAATTGGAAGCAAATTTACAGAACTATTCATATTTGCTAACTAGTTTATTAAACAGTTGATGAATCAGTGGAAAGATACTTATTGTTTCAAAAGATGCTGTACCGGCGCGATGCAACCTCTCGCACTAATAATAATTAAAATTAATTTTTTTTTGTATAATTATTATTTTAAATTAATAAATTTGTAAAATTCTTACCGCATCGTATGGATTGCTTCTTTTTACAGGCTTCTTTCGAAATGCTTATTGATGCATTAAAAGCAACTAGAAAAATAAAATAGTATGTGATTTTGTGTGAACTTTATCATAGGGTTGGTGTAACCACTAAAACTAGGCAAACTTGAAAAAACTCAAAACACAACTAGAAGAGAGCATAGCAATATATATGTTACTGTAAAAGCCCGAAATCCGGTAAATTCTAGGATTTACGCGTCAAACCTAGGATTTACCAATTTGATGTGGTAAATGTCCGAAATAATGAATTATTAGTTCAATTTCGGACTTTTACCAAGCTACAACGGTAAATCTTAGGATTTACTGGTTCCTATTGGTAAACGTACGAATACCATGTTAATTGAATTTTCAATTGTGCTTTATTAAGTTCCTGTTTATATAAACGTCAAATTTAATTATACAGGGTGGTGCAAATCTGAATGATTTATTCCTCAATTTCAGTCTTCAGATCATTCAGGGTCTTCGGACGATGTTTGAACACTTCGGCCTTAAGGTAACCTCATCACAGATTATCAAAAGGTTTTGTAATCTTTAGGAATACCAGATACAGGGGCCTTTACAAAAAATGGAGAACTTCAAAATGCCTTCCCACCCAGGCAAATCCAATACACAGCGAGAAACACCCAAAGCGAAGTAACCATGGTGCAAAACTTGGTGAAAAGCAGATAAGAAAAGAAAGCCTCAACGTCGAAGAGACAGACAACAGGTTGAACAGGAAGAGCTGAGCCTACTCAAGATAATTTTGTAAACTTGAAAACCGACAAGCTCGCAAAGCATTGGAGAAGCAGGCAAATAAAATGAAAATGGTATCAAACAAAAAATTTCCTCCTGCAACACTCGGACAAACAGTTAAAGTGAAAATACCGGAGGTAGATCGATCTAAAACAGACCCAAGAACTCTCTTGGCTGCTATAATGGATATTCAAAACAATGAATTTTATCAGCTTGGAACAAGTGTAGGAACTCTTACACAATTATTTATTAGGAATCAATTTACCATTTTTAAAGAAAATTTTATTGATACCTTGGATGTTCCGGCCAATGAAATAAGTGTAAGAGGAGCAGTGCGACAATTGTCTTTATCTGGAGGAGAGGGGTTCCAAAGATGCAACTGTACTAAGAAATGTTCGACCAAGAGATATTTGTGTAGATCATCCGGCAAATTATGCAATTCTAAATGTCGTAGAAGTTCATCATGTACCAACAAGTAAATTGAAATTATGTATATTTATATACGCAATATTTTAAAATTTTTTACTATATTGAATAAATAATTATAATATACAATATTTTTCTGTTTTTAAATAAACGTTTCAGTTGTGTTAATATAAAAATCTCTTTGTTTCAATCGTTTTATGTGTTCTTTTACAGCACAAATACTAAAGCAAAAACCTTTAAATGCAATTCAATTTCATGCTTTCTTTTAATTATTTATTTCACATTTTGTGTCATTAAACATAAAATTCGTACTTTTACCAACAGGAACCAGTAAATCCTAAGATTTACCGTTGTAGCCTGGTAAAAGTCCGAAATTGAACTGATAATTCACTATTTCGGACATTTACCAACCTCAAATTGGTAAATCCTAGGTTTAACGCGTAAATCCTAGGATTTGCCGGATTTCGGGCTTTTACAGTAACATATATAATGTATATAGTTCTCTATGATAAGCTTAAAGTTGTGTTTAACGTTAAGTATAAGATGAGCTAAATTACTTCCTGCTAGGCCTCTGGTAATTTTTCTAATTGCTGCTCCTATTGCGGAAGTTATCGGTCTAAAACCAAAAAATCGGCCAACTGCAATAAAAATTACATCTTCTATATTAAATTTAAATGAGTTTAAATATTCACTAAATTATAAATTTATCAAATTATTTAAAAATATATATATAGTGCGGTTGACAAGGTGTGCAATTTTAGATATTCCTAAAACCTAAAATCCCCGTTTCAAGTCCGGGCAGAGTGAAATTTTTAATCTAACCGTCTACATTCGGCAGGTAATGGCAAACCACTGATGTATCTGCCAAAAGAACCTTTGTAAAAAAAAAGGAAGTGGCCAATAGGCTCTTACGTAGTAGAGCAAAAGACTTTGAGAGAAAGAAGAAAGAGTTGTGTGATCAGTATAGAAAACTATCTAAACTATGTGTTGTGTTAAGAAGACAAATGTAATCAGCCACAAACTATACGAGGAAGAAGAGGAACAACTCATGAAGTACTAAGACAACCCTGATTAATTAATTACTCAAAAAAAGGTGTAGTTAGAAAGCAGAATACTACACCATCTGCTGAAGATAAACAAACCCAAGGTGTTTGGATTGATATTGATATTGACCAATCAGAGTCATGTAATTTTGAAAATCAGAGATACTTATTTCTATCGTTGTAATCCTAATTTGCTAGAATATTAATTTAATCATACCAGTGGGTATGATTTCGCTCGAACGAAGACGTCATAGTTTTCACTTTTGGTGTACCTACCATGACTTTGGGTGTATGGTAAGATTTTTCTTACCCTCTAATAGAAGGTTATTATTATTATTAAGATCTAATACTAATAAAGTTGAGGAGATATCCTATAACCAGGGCTAGGACCAGGGTTTCATGCTCCCTAGTCTGTACCTGCGTGCTTTACGCCACAGTACTGTCGGGATTTGTTACTTTAAATATTTCGTTGTAAACAAAATAGATACAACATTTTGCCAAAATAAAAGAATAAGTTGAATATCAAGTCATTTTTATTGATTGCACTTTGCAGAAAACAGAAACTAAGCTACAGCTTCGACATTAGTAATGTCTCTCCTTTTCTTTCCGTACCTTCTTTTGTTGTGACAGCGCTTCTTCTTACATTTCTTTACTCTCTTACATCTTTTCTTTACCTTCTTACATTTCTTTATCTTCTTATATTTCTTCTTCTCTTACATTTCTTTTTCAATCTCTTGCAGCTTTTCTTCTTCTGACATTTCTTATCCCCTTATTCTTACACCTACATTTCTTTCTATTCGTCCAGAAAAAGAAGGTTCTTGAACCCTCAATTTTCTCTCCGCTGGGTTATCTTTCCACACCAGCATCGTCAGCTATAACAATAAAATTATTTAAATATATAAATTTTTAACTTGTGAAATATAATAAATAAATAAAATTAAAACTAATATAACAAGTGAATTAAACATTAATGAAAGTCAATCTTATTTTTATTAATGTTTAGTTAACTTGTTAAATTGAAGCTTTAATTTATAACAATGAAATCTAAACAGGAATCCTGATTAGTCGCTACCGAGGAAGAAGTCACAAAGAAAATTTATGTACACTACACTTCATTATACAAGATTTTTGAATAATTTCCGTAGATTTCTTTTTACTTGTACATCAAATTTCCGCCGTGGTTTCCTCCTCTGTCGCTACGGTATTCTAACAACCTGGACTAGAGTAAAGATAAACTAACAGAAAATATATTATAATAAATAAAATACAATCCTTGACATTTCTATAAAAAGTGTTCTCTCTTCACTAACCCAGGTAATTATTTGGTCATTACTAACGGTCATTTTTTTAGCTAATCAGTGTCTGTATTATTTTATAATAAATATTATGTTGAGGTTTATTTAATTACTTTCTGATACAGCCGCGCCTTTTGAAATTATTCTTGTTAGTGTAGAATTTATCATCCTCGCTGTAAGGCCGGATTGACCATCATTCTCTTGTGATATTCCTGGAATTAAATTAATTAAACAATACTATAACTTTTTTCTAGTGATTTTATGACCTACCCTGTTGTAGTTCTCTTGTTTGATTTAAGAAATTGCTTATGATTGTATATAATTTCATAACATAGGCTGTAATAAATATTAAAATGTTTTGAAAATAAATTATTACAGGTTGATGTGCTATAGCGATACCGCCATTTCAACGCAGCCGTTTCAACGCTATTATACCGACCGATTTGGAAGCTGAAAACTGCGGTTGTAATCTTGGTAACACTGGATTAATTGCTGAAATCTAAAGAAATATGATGTGTTGATATGGCTCCGCGTGGAATCGACTGCATTGAAATGCCTTTGATCGCCTTCCAAATGTATTTCAGTTTGATCTAACAAGTTCAGTAACAGCTTCGAGTATTTTTGTTCATACGTTAACCCTTTTAGACCCAGGGTACACTATAGTGTACCTAGGTTTTATAATTTATATTGAAGTTGGTGACAAACTTATATGTTAGATAGCAATCATTTCTTAATGAAAGAACCACAAGAAATTCAATGAAAATATAAAAAATGTTCGATGAGTAACATAAACTATGATTATAAATTAATTAAAATAAAAATTGTATAAAATCATTCCCCTGTCAAATAGCTTATACTTAAGTATAACTTTAGTTAAGACCAAATATCATTATAAATGCATAATTTTTTTTTGTTACTTGTTATCATACTAAACTTGGTCTACGAATAATAGTCGCCTGCTTAAATCTGTTATCATGCGTTTTATAATGGTTTATATATTATTAGGTCAACTAAAGTTTACTTAGCTGTATTTTCTTATTTAAAAATCAGAAAATTATGAAACTCGCCAAAACACTTTTTAGAGCACAGTAATACGTAATTTAAAAAAAAAAATGTTTTCCTTCAGCCAAAAAAAGTCGGGTTTGAAAGGGTTAAGTTACATATTTACAATAATTTATTATATTATTAAAACTAAGTAAAATTAAAATAAAACAAACTGAATACTAAGTAACTAATTTTTATTGGATGCATAACTATACAGTAGCTTCGGTACTTGATATAAATTAGAAATTGCTAATTTTGATCTATGAATTCATTTAAAAGTTCATAAACCAATGGAAAGATTTCGATTAAATCAACAGATTTTATACCAGGCGATGCAACCTCTCCGAATAGAAATAAATAATCTATTTCTTAGTATTTCTTATTTAAAATAATAAAGTAATTTACTTACTGGTTCTTTTTGTTCTTGTTTTTTTATTTACCTGCCTTTGCGTGTATTTCATATAATCTTCGATACTAACTGTAACAATAGAATAGTTAATACAATATGATATCAGATGTACAAGTATGAAATGCGAATTTTTTTTTCGAAAAAACACGTTAACTGTGGAAGAATGGTAAGTAGTGGTTTATTCAAAGTATGTTCCATTGCTAGTTACACATTTTTTCTATCTTTCGGACAATTTGTGGATACCACGCCAGTAAAATTCTTCCCCTTTTACCGCGAATCATTCATAGAGCCATTTTTGCACATCTTCATACGAACCAAAGCACTGCTCAGCAAGTGACCCTTCGATGCAAACAAGTGGTAATCGAAAGATAGTACCTCTCAGTTGAGTGCTTCGTGAGCTGGTTTTGCCGTATGTGATGGAGCATTGTCACGGAGAAAAATGACCTTGTGGTGCCTTTTTTGATATTGTGGTAGTTTTTTGAGCAGGAAACGGTTCAAATTCATCACTTATTGTTGCTAGCGTTTGGTATCAACCGTTTCACCGGGCTTTCACAGCTCATTCATCGTCTTCGTCTAACAATGCTTGCAATTCTGCATTTTTATAATTTTTTGGCCATCGCCACTTTTGAAATGCAGAAACCATTGTTCACAAGTATCTTGCCATATAAAGCATGTTCCCCATAAGCTTTCTGAAGCAATCGATATGATTCAGGAGCAGTTTTCTTCAAATTAAAAACAAAAAATTAATGTTGTCCGCGAATGATCTTTATTTGACACAAATCTCGACATATTAAACATAGCAAAACAACACTCTGCAAGCACTTTTTCAATTTATCATTAATGCTCTTTTGATCCTTGTTGATGCAAAACCAAATGACGTATATGCCAAATCTTTATACTACACATTGCAGTTGGTGCGCTTTCTGTTTACCAAATCCACATTTCATACTTGTAGACTTGATACATATAGTGAATTTTTAAGAATTTTACAGAGGTAAACTGTACAAATTGCAATACTGGTATAAAGATAGTACAGTGAGGGCAACAATGCTTGTTGAATTTTTAAATATTTTATATACAGTAAAAGCCCTCGTATCCGAAAATTCTTAGAATTTATCGCATCAACCGAAAGATGCTTGCGAGGTCAACGCGTAGGCAGACTTCCGTTTCATGTTGTGGTATATTTATATTTACCATTTATCCGAAACATTCGCTATCCGAACAGAAATGGGTCCCGTTCATTTCGGATATGAGGGCTTTTACTGAATATAAGTATAATATAATATTATATAAAATATTGCTTAGAACTCTTCCAGAACCAGAAATATCCGGACATTCCTATGTAAACAATGTAAATTGCACATTTTGAAACTGTTTCTTGCAAAACTTTTTTAAAATTTTTTATTAAAAATTGCATTGTCTTTAATTTTGTGTCTATACATTTTTCTATTTTGTCGCCCCGTTTTTGACTGACATCGACTTAAACAAGACTCCGTAAAACACAAAAAATATTATTATCATTTGTATCTTAAAAACAATGTGACAAAATAGAACAATGTTTATAAACAAAATTTGTAAGAAATGAAATTTTCAACAAAAACTACATAATACATTTTTTTTGCTTTTGGTATTTTTATTGTCGCTGTCAATCAAAAACGGGACGACAAAATAGAAAAAATTATAAGTACAAAATTAAAATGTACGTTAAACTGTACATAGAAGTAGCAACATAGGAGTGTCCAGATATTTTCTGTAGTTATTGTAGTATATGTAATATTGGTTTAATTACTTCCTGCTGCTGCTAGTGCAGCCACTACCCCTGGCGGCGGAAAACTGATGGGGAGTCGGCTCGAATTATCTGGAGAGTGTGGTAGATATTCTGAAATTAAGTAGGTAATGCTAAAGTAATTTTTTATTTATAAATTTTTAACTTACTTAGAAGTTCGTTGAAGTCTTCAAGAAGTTTCTTTAGGCTTGCCAAGAATTGCGTATTGAGATCTGCAATAAAAATGTATAGTAGGTATATTCAAACTAGGTATATAGTTTAAATCTCGGTTACATTGCTGTAATTATGTTAATATATTTTGAAAATATATATTATCAAAAAAATATGTTAAAATATATACTTTATACAGTTCTCCGTTCTCAACTAATACTACAGATATATATTATATAGTATAATCTCGATTAATCTATTATAATACAATCGTAGTACATAACAGTCATAGATAAGAGATATATTATTTATAATTATTAGCTCTTGAAAATACATTAAATATGAATATCAATAACGAGCTAAAGGGTACTAATAAATCTTATTATATGGATTTCGCAATCCTATACAATTAAATGTTTTTTTTTCAACATTTAATTGTATAGGATTGCGAAATCCCTATAATAAGATTTATTAGTACCCTTTAGCTCGTTGTTGATATTCATATTTAAAGATAAGAGATATAATGTAATATTTTATTAATTTAATGAATAATATCTATTTTAATATTTTCATACTTTTTTAATATTAGCCAACTGATAGAGAAAGGTTTCAGCATTTACATCCAGGGGGACCGACGGCTTTACTTGCCCTCCGAAGCACCGAGGTGGTCATAAGCAATGTAGTCGCTTTGGAATTAATTTAGGATTAAAAAATTATTTTCCAATAATATTCCAAAGAAATTAATTAAATTAATTAAAACACGTTATAATTTGTTAATGTTTTAAAGATACTGTGCTAAAAAAATCAATCGAGTAGCTATAAAATTAGTTATTTAATAAATTTAGAATAAAAATAAATAGAAGCTTTATTATAGTTAATACAAAATATTTATTTCCTGAAGATTTCCTTCTACGATCATTCTACATTGTTCTATATCATTTCATGCAATCGACACAGCGATTGTTAATCTCTGCTTTTGTTTGCCAATCAGTTCTAAGTGTATTCCTAAAATAAATTTATAGTAGGTACTCACAAGAGCAAACAAGATTAAAATAACCAAAAACTGATTTCCATATATTATCTCCAAAGAGTTCATATTGCTCCTAAACCAAATGCTAAAACTTATTAAAGCTTTAAGAAAAAGTTAAAGCTAAATGCTTTATAATACAGTTCTAAATTACTTTAATTTAGTTTTCGAATATTTTATAATTGGACAGCTCCTAAAATGAACTATTATATAGATTCTTACAATAATTTTTTAAAATTTTATCAGCTTACAATGTAAATCTCTTTTAAAAACTTTGTCGAAAAAATAAATTAAATTTTTTCAATTTGACATTAATAAATAAAAATGAAAATGAAATGAAACATAATAAAAATACTTCAATTGTGATTAATCAGTAATAACTGATTTAATCAATTCGAAACGGATTTCTCAATGCTTCGTTAATTTATTATTCAACTAAGCATAGATATGCATTCTACCTAAAAAGCAGCATGTCAAAATAAAATCTAACAACATTACCTACTAGAATTATAACCTAAAAAGTAATCACACATTGTTAAACTGTGCTAAATAAAACACAGCTTACAATCGTTCGAGGTGTTATCAAAACCAACAAGTAGCAGATGTCAATTTAAAATCTGCCAAGTTGATTCGACAAAAGATGTTAAGTACTGATGTTAAAATTTTCTCTTTACTCAAAAAAACATTTTAGTTGTTTATATATTTCTGCATCCAAATGCATTTTTTATATTTAATCACGGCAGCACTGAAACAAATCGTTCGCAGAAATTTAAGCGATTTATGATAAGTCATGGTAAGTACCCTGTTTTGAAGCCGTTGTAGGAAAATTCCATTTCTTGTTGCTAAAAGAGTTCCTAGCTGTAGTATATCAATTTCTTAATTTTTTAGTGAAACTTACCCATCAGTTGTTGTAGTGTCAAATACTAAAACTTGCAGAACTCATTTTTTGGGTTAAAATAGGAATAAGTTGATGGAACTAGCCCGGTAGTCGGGGAGTAAAGGCGGTTCAAAACGCGCAAAAAAGAAAACTCTAAAAGGTTTAATTTTACAAAATAATTCGAAAATTTGAATAAGTGGTTTTTATTAAATGCTTTTCTACATAAGAGTATAAACTACTATATTATTTAGTGCAGGTGCGGTATTGAATGAAGAATTAGATTTGGTAATTTTTGCTCTTCAATATATTCACCAATACTTATTGATGGTTCAGCGGAATAATTTTTATTTCCTTATTAGGTTTTGCACGTAACGAGGCAGCCTTCGACTATAATAATATATTTGTTAGAATTTTTTCTTAATATAGTGAAATTAGATTTTTGAGAATTTAGGTCTTAATAATATGTAGATAGACTTTTTCATCGCATAAAACCTAAATTCTCAACAATATAATTTTATGATTATGAAGATAATAAGGTCAACTACATTGAAAAAAACATTATTGATGAAAAATTCATCATTTTTGCGTCAAAGAACAGAATTCAATTGATGTAAAATCATTGAATTTATGAATGTTTTCATCAATACTACAAACTTTTTAATAGGCGCAAAATTGATAATTTTTTCATTAATATGAATCATTTTTTTTTTCAGTGTATATTAAAATATTTTAAATTGTTATAAATTCAAAATTTGTTATTTCTTATAATAATTTATTTGATTAACTCTACCTACATGGAATTAGATGACTGGGATCCTTCTTATCCCTGATCCATTTCATATTCTTGAGTTTTCCATGTGCAACAGCAGCTGTAAAAATATAACAATTTATAAAAACAACAAGGAATTTCAACGAATTCCGTGGAATTGAAAAGAATTCAAGATATTTCCAAAGAACTGCAGAGATTTCCAATAATATCTAAAGAAATTCCAAACAAGTGCTTCTAAACAATTTCTAAAAAATTCCAATGATGTCCAAGCTAATTCCAAACAAGTCTTCACAAAATGTTCGAGAAATTTACCCATTATACTATAACTACTGGTTCTAATTAATAATTGCTATATTAGTTTAACGAAAAAGTCACATCGTGAAGTAGTTTCAAAGAAAAAGGACTATGGAAATTAAATGCATTAAATTAATCCCGTTTGGTCTTAGCACATCTGGCCATTCGTAAATTTTCCCAAAATCTGTTGATATTTTTTAATAAGGGACATTTTCTTGATTTATATACCTAGTTGTTATCAAGTTAATATTATGATTTATCTTAATTACCTGCAGAGTTTGACGATGAATCTGAAACGGCTGCTGCTATTGATACTGGTATTACTGCTTCTTCACCAGATATTAATACTTTTGTTAGTTGAATTATTATGGGAGTTATCAACCTTAGATTATGGTGAATTCGATCTGAGCCCTTGGGTATCATTAGTAACATTTCTGAAATTAAAAAATAAATGAAGTAGTAATGCTAAGATTTTTTTTTATGTTAAGTTGCAACTCACCGTGCACTTCTTTGTTTTCTTTAAGTATTTTGCCTATGGCTTCTAATAATTGCTTAGCAATAGCTGCAATAAAAATAAAATGTTTATTATATTTAATCATGTAATGAATCACATAATGCTAGAATGGTGCGTGGAACTCGATTGGTATACAATTCGATTGGTGTGCAAATTGTATTTTTTGAGAACTTCTTTAGGTTGACAAAGAAATTGATTGTTCGATCAAGAATAGAGAGAGATAGAGTTGCAGACAAATAGAATAATAGACTAGAAAAGAAATAGTGAAGCTGTTTAAAAACTTCACCATCCGTAAATAAAACTTTAACAAATAACCAAAATCATCAACAACAAAAATTATGTTTAATATTTACCTTGAGAACCTTCTGTTTTCCTTTCTTTAGAATTATTCAGAAGGTTGGTTACCTTTGACATAGTTTTATAAAGGTTCCATTATTTGTTTTTGTAAGAAGGAATCCATTTTATATCAATCACCAGTTCTTTTTGTAATTTATACTTAAACATTCTTAAATAGATCAATCATAAATTATTATATTACTTACAATGTGTTGAAGCCGGTGCGGTGTAAGAAAAATTTGTCGATTCCGTCTAATCGGACCAAGGTACCCCATTTCCTGAAATAAT
Organism: Cantharis nigra; assembly: GCA_958510845.1. Taxonomy (NCBI): domain Eukaryota; kingdom Metazoa; phylum Arthropoda; class Insecta; order Coleoptera; family Cantharidae; genus Cantharis; species Cantharis nigra. The sequence continues at coordinate 40,326,367 of OY294030.1, read as the reverse complement.
GAGATAATTAAAAGGAAAACACTTATTTGCAGTCTTAACTGCAAGTTGCTTTTTTAATTAGGCTTTGATAAGTTCCTATTCAACACTTGCGTGCGAGTAACAGTCGACTCCGCGTTCTTAGACGCCAATATGGCGGACGCGCGTAAAAATGTATTATAATAGTTTTTCACTCATCCAGCTTGTTACTTACCGTATCGTGACGCTATAATCCCGAAGTTAATTTTCAAACAAAAATATCAAGACGGATAACAGAAATGGAAAGAAATAAGAGAGGACTACGTACAGAAGTAGAAAAAGACGAGGAAACAGATTGAAATAGAATCTCCAATCGACATATAAGTAATGAAGTTTTATTAGTTTTGCCAAATAATAAAACAATTTGAATATTAAGTTATTTTTATTGGTTGTGAAATTTTACAGAAAACTAAGAACCGGACATTTCGCTTCGGGAAATTTCGCTTCCGAACATTTCGTTACCACTCTTTATATTAAATTCTTTATATAGCTATACCATTATTTTTCTCTGCACTTAGTAATTCTTAATTAATTTTCCATTTGTCGTTAGCTATTGTTTTTACAATTTATATTAGTAACAAACCAAAACAGTAGCGAAATGTCCGGAAGCGAAATGTTCGGTAGCGAAATGTCCTGAAAACCCCAAAACTAAACTATATTATTTGTATACTTAATGTAGATTCGGATTTGCTAATTTTTGTTCTTCAATATATTTTTAACAGTTAATGGTCTGGTTTTTTTTTTTTTGGATTATCAACACTGCACGACGCCATGCAACCATCGACTAATAAAATATTTGTTAGCATTTCTTATTAATTTAAATTAATAAATTTAGTTACCTAGCTTACTTTGATTCTTATTATGAAACCATTTTATAGAGCCAAGTCCTCCTTGTGCGAAAGCAGCTACAAAAATAAAACCATCAGTTTACGTTACTGCCAGTACAAACTGTAGTTCTACCAACGGTTTTTTTGGCAAAATATGTTGTTAAGATAACAATACAACAAGTTATGTTTAATGTTATGTATAAAATTAGTTTAATTACATGCTGATGCTAATGAGTCTGCTGAGGCGCCTGCTTGTGATACTGGTATTACTGTATCTTCACCAGATATTATTGATTTTGTTAGTTGAATTACTTTGGGAGTTATCAACCCCAGATTATGATGAAGTCGATTTGGATCTTTGGGTACCATCAGTAGTAATTCTAAAATTAATTAAAAAATTAATTAATTAATAATTTTTTATTGATTTGGTACTTACTTTGCACTTCTTTGTTTTCACTGATTATTTTTTCTATGGCTTCTAATAATTCATTAGCAATAGCTGCAATAAAAATCAAATATTGTATATATTTAAACTAACTATAAGAGGTGATACGATATATTAGTCGCCATGACTCAATTCGTTTTGAGTGCAACTCGATTGGTATGCAACACGATTGGTGTGCAATTTGATTGGTATTACAACTCGTATTTATTAAGCAGTATTTTCAGATTAATTACTTAATTACATTGATCGTTTACATGAAAATAAAATGAAATTTGAGCATATTTAAATAAAACGTTAACAAATAACCAAAATCAACAGTATAAATTATTTTAAATATTTACCTTCAGAACCTTTCCTGGAATTCAATATATCTCATTGTAAAGTTATTCTCCTTTGCTGAAAATATTTCAGAGGTTAGTTCCAATGTTGTATTTTATTTTAAATAAATGTTAGTATATTGGAAGAAACCCCAGGTCAAATGCTAAAACCAATAAGATGGATAAGATCTAAAGTACGCCAAGTAAGCCAAAATCTTCGGTTTGATCCCGGCGAGTAAGAACTTTATTTTAATATCCTCTCTAGACAGTGAATGGCAAACCATCGAAGCAAACTGTGAGAAAAACTCTTCGAAAAATGAAGTGGTCTTTTACAGAAAAATAAAAATCATTTTGCAGCGTCGGTAGTTCATGAAATGTAGATTTACCAACCTTTTCTTTTCCTTTCTATTTTATTCTTTAAATCTCTTATTTTGGGCTTTGTCATTTAGAAGGTATTCCCATTTTTGTCTCTAAGGCTAAAACTTGCAATGTAGTACTGGACAATAACCTGATGATTGTTTTTCAATAATTAACAAAAATTTTTTAGATATAATGTGGAAATTGAAATATTTATTTAGACTTTAATTGTATAACTTTAAAATCATAATAAAAGGATTCTAAATGAGAGTAATTTTTATTGTTTACTTCTACAGAAGAAGCAAAATATTAAAGTTTTTTTAATTCTTGTACTTCATTAAATATTTTATTTATATCGTCAATTGCATTTTGCGGATCTCCGTTTCCATCTATAGCTTTGATCATATTATTACTTGCGTGACAAATTTTTTGCGCAAATGATTTCAGGGCGCTGAAATCAAAATTCCGATTGCTGAATCTACCAGAATGTTTACCAGAATGTCTTGAGCTGGAGTATTTGTTGGTCTTAATTTTTTTCGTTCGAACTGTTATAGGACCTTTTCTTTTTGAATGGAATTCTGATGATGTTATTATTATAACTACGGTAAATAAATATTTATTCGTGATATTTGGTTAAACTAAGAAATTTGTAAAATACCTCTTTGACCACTTTTCAATTTTTTAACTAGCTCTGGATCTCCGATGATCTCGTTCCAGGTTTTGACAGTACCTTCTATAAAACACAAAGGAAATTGTAATTTACATTTTGATAACTTTAAAGTGGCAAATGATACCATTTGCTACAATTACGAGAAAGATTCTCGTTATCGAACAACAAGAGTTCAAAAGTTGGAGAAATGAAAACAACAGACTTACCACCCAGTATACGCGCCGTTACAGTGACGTCATGATTTAGCTAAGCATTACATGTATTTACTGCAATTGTTTAAAATATGCTTTGTTTGGGTAAGCTTTAAAGTTACGTCAAATAGCTCGTACTCTGGTACCATTTTCAAATTAAGCATCTAACCAAAATAGGAATTGTGGAATTTTTAACTTACTTTTACCATGGCGCGCTTGTTTACGGGAAATATCTGGTAGACGCAAGCTTCTTGATAATTCAGATGATTGAGATAGATCTGCAAAAAGTAAATGTTATTGTATTTTTTGTTTGAGTGATACTTTAAAAACAAATATATAAAAATTCCATTTCTTCGAATTCTGACAACTTCCATACTACATTTTAGTAGCTATGTACTAAATTAATATGCATTGTGGAGTTTATAGTTAACCTTCTCATTGTTGCTGTAAGCTTCCACTAACATCTTGTTGATTTAATTTGGTAATGGCTTATTAAAAAATAAATCTAATCGTAGTTTTCCTTTTAATAACTCTAAAGTGGCAGTAATGTAAAACTGGGTATCTATGTATTGCGGAAATTGTAACTACCTTCTTGTTGCTGTAAGTTTCCACTATCATCTTGTTGATTTATACTTGATGATGCATGAGATGTTTCGCCTATTACAAAAAATAAATAAAATTGTAGTTTTTCTATTAATAACTCTATAGTGGCAGTAATGTAAAACTGGGTATCTATGTATTGCGGAAATTGTAACGGAAATTGTAACTACCTTTTTCTTGTTGCTGTAAGTTTCCACTATCATCTTGTTGATTTATACTTGATGATGCATAAGGTGTCTCACCTATTACAAAAAGTAAAAAAATATGTAGTTTTCCTTTTAATAACTTTAAAGTGGCAGTAATGAAAAACTGTGTATGTATGTATGTATGTATTGCGGAAATTGTAACTCACCTTCTTCTTGTTGCTGTAAGTTTCCACTATCATCTTGTTGATTTATACTTGATGATGCATAAGGTGTCTCGCCTATTACAAAAAGTAAATAAAATTGTAGTTTTCCTTTTAATAACTCTAAAGTGGCAGTAATGCAAAACTGGGTATTTAGGTATTGCGGATATTGTAACTACCTTCTTCTTGTTGCTGTAAGTTTCCGCTATCATCTTGTTGATTTATACTTGATGATGCATGAGATGTTTCGCCTATTATAAAAAGTAAATAAAATTGTAGTTTTCCTATTAATAACTCTATAGTGGCAGTAATGTAAAACTGGGTATCTATGTATTGTGGATATTGTAACTACCTTCTTCTTGTTGCTGTAAGTTTCCACTATCATCTTGTTGATTTATTCTTGATGATGCATAAGGTGTCTCACCTATTACAAAAAGTAAAAAAATATGTAGTTTTCCTTTTAATAACTTTAAAGTGGCAGTAATGAAAAACTGTGTATGTATGTATGTATGTATGGGGTTGGGTACAACTCGCCGCGTACGATTCGCCGGGCACGATTCGCCGCGGCACGATTCGCCGCCGGCACGATTCGCCGCCAAGCACGATCCGCCAAGCACGATTCGCCGTGGCACGATTCGCCGAGAGCTTACAGCGTCACATATGAATAATCTTCGGAATTAAACAAGAAGAAAATTATTTGATGTGTTGACCTTTTGTATTTACATGAATACACAGGTCAATTAATATGGTTCAAATTCTATCTTTCATACCTCTTTACCTTCCATGGTTTTGTAAGTTAGGATTAAAATTTATCGTTATAAATTTCCAATTTCTAATTGGTAACGGTATATTGACCAATCGCATTATACCATTTTTAAGAAAAAAAATCCAATCAATTTTAAATGTCCAACCGTCACTTCCTAATTTATTCGTCCTCAAGTACTTCAATAGGTAATAAGATGGTGTATTTTTATCGTTGTTTTCTGTATTTTATTCCTTAGCCAATTGGTTCGAAAGGTACTACATGGGCGAAAGAAATCGTAAAGGCAATGGTAGGCAATCTTGACATTAGTCAATGATTTTGAGAATCGGGATATATTAGAATACCTTCGTGGTTTGGCCCACAATTTCGAAATGTTGGAAACTTAATCTAAATAAAATTGAAAATAAACGAAAACAAAAAGAACTACTATTGTTTTATCTAACTTTTGAGAAATTTATCTATTTAATCTATTTAATTTGTTTAATATATTTAATTCATTTTTATGGGTTAAAAATCTATCAAAGATTATCAATAGATGGGGTTACTGAACGGATAAAAATCAAAAACTCACGGCGAATCGTGTCGCGGCGAATCGTGCGCGGCGAATCGTACCGTTCCCGTATGTATGTAGTATGTATGTATTGCGGAAATTGTAACTCACCTTCTTCTTGTTGCTGTAAGTTTCCACTATCATCTTGTTGATTTATACTTGATGATGAATGAGATGTCTCGCCTATTACAAAAAGTAAATAAAATTGTAGTTTTCCTTATAATAACCGTTTCAATAGAATGGACTGTATTGTTATTAAATAATTTGAATAATTGACAATGACAAATTTTTGTATGAAAAACTGAATTGAATTGAATAAGAACTATCGTAACTTGGGAACATACTCCCCGTATTGAACATTCAAAGGGGTTCAATGACAATAAGAAAATTGATTAACAATAATAGTGAATAAACAAAAATAGCAAATAAATTAAAATTGAAATAAACAATGTCACTTTTCGGGCATCAGAAGAGGACACACATTTGCTACCGCACGTTTATAAACTCTCTTTGTAGTCTTAACTGTAACAACACGAACAACGCTTTCCTTGTCGGGATGAAGTTCTATTATTCTTCCTAATGGCCAAAATTGTCGTTTCGGATGACTACCAGGGAATCAATTGCTAGATTAGCTGCTGGAAGTTTCCATTTGCGTCTTTGTTGTAATTGAGATAAATATTCTTTTGACCACCTTTTCCAAAAACTCTGGTTAATAGTTTGGAGAAGTTATTGACGACATAGTCTTCCCATAGGTATTTCCAATAAACTTGGATCTGGTACTGCCACCAATGGATTTTCAATAAGAAAATGTGCGGATGTCAAAGATTCATAATCGTTTGGGTCGGATGACAATGCACATAGCGGACGTGAATTAACGATTGCTTCAATTTGCACAAGAATCGTATTGAATTCTTCGTAAACAAATTTGGTTCCACCAATAGCTCGGGATAAGTAGTGTTTAACGGTTTTCACTCCGGCTTCCCACAACCCTCCAAAATGAGATGAGTTAGGCGGAATAAAATGCCAAACAGTGCCTTCGTTAGCACAGAAGTTCGCGATTTCATCGTTAGAAGAAGCTAGAACCTCTTGCAAACTGTGTAACTGTTTCCTTGCACCAACAAAAATTCCGTCGTTGGAATATATTGTCAAGTTATTTTGCATATTTATTTATTTTTGAAAGACATTGCTAATTTAGGTGACAATTTATGGTTTTTCAATAATATCATCAAAAATATTAACTTTACAAAATAAATAGTTCGTATAAAAATTGAAGCTCGTTAAATGTTCAATAAAAAAGTTTATATTCAATATTAGCGTCAATGTAATATTTAACCGACAAAATCCATCCGCCTGTCGTGAAATGTGGCGCTGCGACTCATTATTATGACTATAGTGTAGCGGATGATCGTCAAAAGCGTTCATTAACCCAATCACGACGTAGAAGTAAACGAATTATATATCAAAATGTTTGTATTGACCAAATGGACCAAAATACTAAGTTTAGGACATCGGCAATTATGAGGGACAAAAGTTATAAGCCAAAATCAAAAAAAAATTAATTTTATTTAACCAATTGAAGGAAATTTTACAATCGTTTGTACTTGAAAATTACTGTAGGTATACCAAGATGATTTTAACATTATTATTTAACTTGAAATATCTACCTACTTTCCAACGATATATAAAAATATGTATTAATTAAGTTCTAATTAACTCTAATTTAATATTATACCAGCAGTAAGAAATGTGCGTGAAATATTTTTATTCAAAATAGAAAGTATTTCTTTAATAGCATTTTTGTCTCACTGAAATTTGAAAATTCGTGCACGTGACGAAAAACAAAATTTTATGGAGAATATTTCATACGCTTACACTATGCACTTATTTTAATAAATAAACACAGGAGAACAATAAAACATAAAGACCGATAGCGTAATCCGCATGAGCAACCCCCTACCGGTCTATCCGCAATTTATTCCATTTTTTGATTTCTACCGCATGTTTCGATAGTAAAAACAGCATTTTATAATTTTTAAATCAAGTATTGTATCAAACTTCTAATAATGTTTTATAAAGTTTCATCCAACTAAACAAAAATTTCTACATTTTTTTGTATTTTTTTTTTAAGTAGTTTAAGATAAATCTTAATATATAAAACTCAAAGTTTGTATGTATGTCCGTCCCATCAAAATCTCCCCAACGGAAAGCATGATTGAATTGAAATTTTAACTGGCTATTCAGCTAAGAGTTCTAAGGTTAACGCCACTATTCCCAACTCTCTACGTCAATTTTCAATTTTTTGAAAAAAAAAGTAAAAAAATGGTGACTAATTTTGTGATTTTATAATAATAAAATAAGAAATTAATGCAGTGTAAAGAAAATCACGCCCAAAGCTATAGGTAATGGAATAAAGGTGTAACGGGTTGATTGGGCAGCAATCAAACAACTAGAATTCGTGTGTCGACGTTTCGGATGCACTATGCATCCATCTTCAGGACTATAATGGAGAAAACTTGTTGTAAATACTTCGATCTGTAAAAAAATCTTACAAAAACTCACCGAAACCGAATCAGATGTTAAATTGTTTGACATTAGCTTGGAGTTAACATCGGGTTTTAACGCAGTAAATATATTTTACTTACCATTATAGTCCTGAAGATGGATGCATAGTGCATCCGAAACGTCGACACACGAATTCTAGTTGTTTGATTGCTGCCCAATCAACCCGTTACATCTTTATTCCATTAAGAAATTAATTATAATAAATGATCCTGTGCAAAAAAGAGTTTCCAGGTCATTCAAATACTAGCAAAAAATGCTAGTAATACACATAAATAACAACATAATAAGAAGTGAAAATTAAAAATTAAAAATTGGCATCTTTTTCGTCACTACTTCACTACTTTCTCACTGCTCGTAAGTATATATTAAATTAGAGTTAATTAGAACTTAATTAATTCATATTTTTATATATCAATGAAAAGTAGACATTTCAAGCCAAATAATAGTGTTGAAATCATCTTGGTATACCTATAGCAATTTTCAAGTACGATCGATTTCAAAAGTTCTTTCAATTGGTTAAATAAAATTAATTTTTTTTTCGTTTTTAGCTTATAACTTTTGTCCCTCACAATTGCCGATGTCCTAAACTTAATATTTATGTCGAATAGGTCAATACGAACATTTTGATATATAATTCGTTTATTTCTACGTCGTGATTGGGTTAATGAACGCTTTTGACGATCATCCGCTACACTATAGTCATATATTATTATAATAATGAGTCGCAGTGCCACATTTCACGACAGGCGGATGGATTTTGTCGGTTAAATATTACATTCGCGCTAATATTGAATATAAACTTTCTTATTGAAAATTTAACGAGCTTCAATTTTTATACGAACTATTTTTTGTACAGTTAATATTTTTGAAGATATTATTGAAAAACCATAAATGGTCACTTAAAATCCACGATGGCGGACACTTCCGGACATCTGAGAAATGGCGACTTTTTTTGGTTCAACAGCGACCTAAGACGAAACTTTTTGCCAAGTTTCAAATCTTTATGACTTATTGCAAGGCAAAATTCCCCAATGACTGGACTACTAGGATACTACAATTATAATATAAAAATTAACGTGAAACTTTAATAACTTAGATAACAATTTGACATCAATATAACTGTTTCTTTTTGTAACATTTAGCCAATAAAATTCTAATAATTAAATTCATATAATTTTACTCTAAGAACATTGATTCATAAATTCTGCATCTTTTTTTCGAAAGAGTTACAAATTTAAAGTATTCTATTCTATAGTTAGTTTTACGCAATTTGTTAATTTGATTAAATATTAGCTAATTTTACTAAAAATTCGTAGTAGACCTCCTGGAACAAAAATTTGTTGTTAATTTTGCAAGAAACTTTTTACTGTGTATAAACGTTCATATAAAATTAATATAAAGGAACAGTTTAAATTTTATGAAATTTGAATTTCTACATAAAATAATTTTTGTTTGATTAGCGCTGCATAAATAAAGTTTAAGTATCTGACTGAAAAAGGTGTCATACACAGTAAAAAGTATTTTGTTAAATTAACAAGGAAAAATTATCCCAGCAGGTCCACAACAATTTTTTGTTATATTAGCAAATTTATTACGCAGAATAAAAACTTGTTGTTATTTATTAACATTAATAACAGAATAACAGAATTAATAACAGTTTATGTTGTTATTCTGTTATTAATATTAATAAATAACAACAAGAAGTTGTTATTCTGCGTAATAAATTTGCTAATATAACAAAATATTGCAGTAGACCTGCTGGGACAACTTTTTTGTTAATTTAACAAAATACTTTTTACTGTGTAGTCAAATGAAGCTTTATTTTTGCAGGCTATAATTTATTAATAGCGAAAGTTGTCGCATTAATTATATTTGAGAAGTTAATAAATTAAATGTCATTCTGTATCTGATTGATTTTTATCAGAAATTTACATCAAAGATTTATACGAGGTAACAGTCTACTACCCCTGATGTTGGTCGAGGCGAAAGTGGTAACTAACGTAGGAATTGAGATTGAATTTGATTTTGCTACCTTAATTTTGTTGTTAATTTTTATAAATTTTAATTATTTATCAAAATAACATCTCAATATGTGACTTGGTTTTCCTCTGCAGACAGAAAATCATCTTAAAGCAGCAATAAAACCTTCGCTGGTAATATCTGCGACCAATTCAAGATGTATCGCTTTACTAGCAAAGCATATAAATAAACATATTGTAGTGTCTAGAATACAAGCAATCGAGACTAGAAAGTTGTTAATTTCATTAATTCAAAGAATTACGTCAAAAATGAAAAAAATACAAATTAAAAGAAACTTAACATTTAAATTTATAAAAAAATTAATCTTCAAAGAAATGCAATTGAAAGTTAAAGAACTTCAGGTGTTGTAATGTAATTGGGAAAAGTGCGTGTACAGGCGAATGAAATAAAAATATTGAATCGCATTATCATTAACAAGCATTGATTTAAAAAACCTCAAGGAGGAAGGTCGTTACGTGTGGTCCTTAGAAAAATGAGGAAAACCACAAAGTGATAATAAAAACAAAATATTTAGACACGGAAAGAATAAATTCAATTTGGAACGAGAACAAGGTGTGATTTTGGACAAAGTGTTTAGAAGAAGTAGAAGGAGATTATACTGGAATTCGCTGATAGCGGTTCCATTTAACGCGAAAGAGGAGAGTAGAAGATTTGCATCCAATTTAAAGTGGACCATCTGGGTCATTTTTTCAGTCTATCACGTCAGACAAATATGAATCTACCTTCAATTATTTCAGTGTTAGCGGTTCTAAATTATAATTCGTTAGTTACCTTCAGTTCAATTGTTTCATGATTGTAAAAGGAAACTTGAATTGGTTCGAGATACTTGATAAAATTGGTTAGTTTGCGTTTTATGCTACCTCGTTTGCGTCTTAAATCTGACAAATTGATTGCTGGAACAGTTACTTCAATCGACATTATTTTTGAATAGTTTTATAATGCGCGCTAAATTATTAATAGTATTAGTTGTAGCTAACGAAAGCACTGTTTGCATAAATTAAGTAAATTGAATAATTATTTATTGTAATTCCGATAAGAATCGTATTTAAATTGTGACACTTCGAAGATTCCAAAATAGGAAGCGGAAGTTAAATTGGAAAATTATCACTTTTTTTATCCAGAAATTATGTAGGTGTTATCTGATACTCCTTCTTGTATCCGGTTCGAAGGACCACTTTGTTTCGATAGAATGGACTGTATCTTTATTAAATAGTTTGCATAATTGACATTAACAAATTTTTTTGAAAAACTGAATTGAATTGAATAACAACTATCGTAACTTGGTAACAATAACTCTAAAGTGGCAGTAATGCAAAACTGTGTTTGTATGTATTACGAAAATTTAAACTCACCTTCTTGTTGCTGTAAATTTCCCCTATCATCTTGTTGATCTATACTTGGTGATTCAAAAATTTCATAAGGTGTCACGCCTAATACAAAATGTAAATCAAATTGTAATTTTCTTTTTAATAACTCTAAAGTGGCGGTAATGCAAAACTGTGTATGTAACTATTGCGGAAATTGTAACTCACCTTCTTCTTGTTGCTGTAAGTTTCCACTATCATCTTGTTGATTTATACTTGATGATGCAGAAGGTGTCTCACCTATTACAAAAAGTAAATAAAACTGTAGTTTTCCATTTAATAACTCTAAAGTGGCAGTAATGCAAAACTGGGTATATGTGTATTGTAGAAATTGTAACTCACCTTCTTCTTGTTGCTGTAAATTTCCACTATCGTCTTGTTGATTCATACTGGGTGATACATCAGGGTCATAATGTGTCTGGCCTATTACAAAAAGTAAATAAAATTGTAGTTTTCCTTTTAATAACTCTAAAGTGGCAGTAATGCAAAACTATGTATGTAACTATTGCGGAAATTGTAACTCACCTTCTTCTTGTTGCTGTAAGTTTCCACTATCATCTTGATGACTTATACTTGATGATGCATGAGATGTCTCGCCTATTACAAAAAGTAAATAAAATTGTAGTTTTCCTTTTAATCACTCGAAAGTAGCAGTAATGCAAAACTGTGCATGTAACTATTGCGGAAATTGTAACTCACCTTCTTCTTCTTGTTGTAAGTTTCCACTATCATCTTGTTGATTTATACTTGATGATGCATAAGGTGTCTCACCTATTACAAAAAGTAAATTGAATTGTGTTAATTTTAATGACTATAAAGTGGCAGTGATGTAAAACTAAGTATTAAATTTAAATTCAGCAAACTACAAAAACTATAACACTGCAGATAACTGCGTAGTTTCATCTACGCTCAGTTAGAGAGACATTATTATGACATTATAACGACAAATGGAGTGCACTTCCATACCAATTAAAAACTTTGTCGTAACTGCACGGCTCCATTAACATTTGGGTAAACTATATTTTCTAATGATTGAGTTACACGGGCATCTGAAGAAAATATTTTTTTTAAATAAATAAAATTGTAGTTTTCCTTTTAATAACTATAAAGTGGCAGTAATGCACAACTTTTAAATTAAATATAAGTAAAAGGATATCGGGTATGTAGAAAATCCAATAAAACAAAATAATTTGCTAAGCGGACGTTTCGGAAAATCTATTTTTCCATCTTCAAAACTAAAAAAGAATGACAAATGAGCCCTGTAACGGAGCAAATTTTTTTTATTTTTTTTAATACATACGACTATTTATATTTTTATTTTTACAATTTTATTGATGTGACTTCGTTTGTTGTGACTGCCAAAATATATCATTGCTCTCCATATAATTTTGTAATTAAACAATTTAACACCTTTATTTGCTTGGTGAGTGCAATCTGTGTTTTTGCTCCGTTACAGGGCTCACTTGTCATTCTTTTTTAGTCTTGAAGATGGAAAAATAGATTTTCCGAAACGTCGGCTTAGCAAATTATTTTGTTTTATTGGATTTCCAACATACCCGATATCCTTTTACTTATATTTAATATCATTGGTTGAGAATTTAGTGTTTCTTTTTTTAAATTAAAATTAGAAAAACTATAGCTTCTTATGTAAACCTTGGTCTGCAGATCAAGTACAGTTCTTATAACGTCTATCTCTGTTTGTTATGTTATTCCGCGCATTACACTCGCTTGGTCTATCAAACTATATTTGAAAACTACATAAAAATCACGCGTTTTGAAAAAATCGTGGACGAAAAAATCGCACACACACGCACATACGCACACACATCTGGACATCATTGCAAAATTTGTCTCAAACGATTTGTACGGACTTATAGACTATGAAAAAAATGCTAGTTCAAAAAATTTTTTTTACTCGATTACAATACGTAAATGGGAAAGTAAAAGGAATTTTTTCATATAAAATTTTTCCATGTAGGTAACCAACGGTTTAGTTCATTCTCCCGATTAACGCTGCCACTTACTAGTGGCAACGGACTGTTTTATTACTCATTTTTAATGTTCTTTCAGGTTTAGTACGCATGTAAGCTGGCTCAAAGGTGCCTGCACAACTTCAAAAAGAAAATGAAATTGTTGTTTTCCTTTTAATAACCATAAAGATCCAGTAATGCAAAAATAGGTACTAATTTAAAATTAAGTATATCTAATGAGATTAAATATTGGTTTCAATACGCTCAGAATTCACGACGGATGACGTAGGTATATTTTTTATATTTAAAAAAAAGTTTTAGAATTAACTCACTCTCATCTTGATATTGTGGTTTTTCAGTTATTATCTGTTCATTTAAGCTTTCTTAAAATTGAGGTGGAAAGACACCTACAAGAAATAGATGGTAGTATTGTAATTTTTATATAAAGAAAACTGGAACATTCTAAGCTGCGTGGCTTTATATAAGCGCAATTGAAGCGACGTCATTGCGTATCTAAACGGTGCATATTTTTAGACCTACATACTTTAAAGTGGAGGAGACAGTTGAAACAGATGTTAATTGAAAATTTAAAGATTTCTATTTTGAAGATCTAAAAATACAGGATGCCATTTAAAAAAATATACCTATAAATTCTATGTTTTTGATTTCGGAAAACTTTAGTAGATATCAAAGTTAATATTGTTCTAAAGATATATGTTTAATTACTCCCTGTTTTTACCTTTTACTCCGACAACGTCTGCCTCTTGTGCATTGATACCATTAAAGTGACTTTCTGCTACTTTTATTAAATAGGAAAGCAACTGATTGAATGCTTCCAATTGGTATTTCTTACTAAACCGAATATAATGTGATTGTATCCCTGCAATAAAAATCAAAATCAAAATTGCTTTATGGTCACAGTTTAATGCCCGCTTTCCACCACGAAAGATTAATGAGCAAAAAATAGTTGAATATGAAATACATATTCTATTAAATAATATAGGGACCGAGCGTATTTGCAACTAGCGCCAGTAGTGGTGATAATTTGCATAATTGGCGTGATCATTTCAAATAGTGATATTGCATATTGGATTTTGTTTATTAGTATCACGTGTTTTTAACAATGAAAATCGGTACTCGTGTGAATTGCTGTGTTGTTGGGTGTACAAATAATTATTTAAACACCGAAGGAGCTGTAAAATTTTATAGATTTCCCGCAAAACCACACGAAAAAAAGCGACGTGATCAATGGATAAAAAGTGTTTGCAGGAAAAACAAGTAAGTATATTCCATATTTTCCTCATTTACTGGTACAACTAAAGACATCCTAATTGTTTATTTTAGTGAAGAAAGTTTATGGCAACCAACAAAATGGACTCGAAAGCCTAAGGCGCCAGAAATTTAAAGTATTCTAGGAAGGAAAAACCTTTGAAAAATCCATCGAAAAAAAGGGTGAATAATTGTACTTTTATTTTCTAAGGCGAGCCAATTTATGATTTTTTGACTCTTTTGATTTTTATTGGTTCAACTAGAAGATAGGTACATGTTTTATGAACACGCTCAAACCAAAATTTTTGATCTCAGATCGCTGTAACAGAAGCTAAAAATCCCGCCAATTAATGCCTTTTGCCGCGAAGGTCTAATCAGCCAAGATTACAGTGATTACAGTCACTGTAGCCAAGATTAGTTACTCTATACCCCCCCCCCGTTCTCTATGTTTGTTAGATTATGTAGGGTCAAATTCATATCATTGACTAACAATTCGCGCTACCACATCGTCAGACTACATTCACAAAATGTACTCCAGAAAGAGTGAAATAAAATAAAAATCAAAAATTTTAAAAATCCCTGGCTGTAAAAGCACCTTACTTTAAAAGCTACTGTTCCCTTTAAAAAAAAAGAAATAATTTTTTCTTCTTCACTCAACAACATAAACTCTCCGACACTTAACTCGAAAAATTAACTTATCATCCTCCGCCCCCCCCCCCCCCACTACAAAATTTAAACATTAATTTTGAAGTCAGGGGAAACGGAGATTTGTTCCACTTACGAAGCCTGTTTATAAATTCCGTATTAAAAATTCTCCGTTTCCCCTGACTTCAACATTAATGTTGAAATTTTGTAGTGGCGGGGGGAGGGGGGCGGAGGATGATAAGTTAATTTTTAGAGTTAAGTGTCCGAGAGTTTATGTTGTTGAGTGAAGAAGAAATATAACATTAATTTTTGATTCAAGTATAATAAAAGTAACAGTAAAACTTTATATTAGGTACATAAAAAACGCCAAAACACCAATTTCTAGAAAAAGTAGAAATGTGCCAGGTTTGAACGAGCTATCAAGCGAAATGAAAATAAATTAGAATTAGTAGCACCTTGTGGATCTAAAGAACAAGTGAACATTAATTATGCAGAAGAAGCTTAAAGAGTTTTTTGTAGTCAAGTGAGTTGTCGAATTCATGTCGAAAGAAGCATACAGCGAATCAAAACCCATCATATTTTGCACAATATAAGCCACGATTTAATGCCTTACCTTGATGACATAGTCCGTATGTGTTGTGCATTAGTTAACTTGCAACCACCAATTTATTCGACAACCTCCCTAAAATCTATAAACATTTCCAAGAGAGCTAAATTTGGTTTATATTTTTTTTTATTTTAATTTGTCATGTAATTATGTTGTATTTTTTTACAAATAAAATGTAGGATGTTTTGAAAATAATTGCGTTTTTGTGTTAATACTAGATTCATAGCAAAATCATAATTAAATTGAAGATTAACGATCTTTAACAATAATAATATATGTATTGTGGCTATGACCTTCACGCCAAAAATGTTCAAAGTGTCCGCCTTAGGCGCCACTTTACGGTATTCGCTCGGTCCCTATAATCTGAATTTTTTACAACTCACCCTTTAGGAATTTAAGGTATTTTGCATCTGAAATTTCTCCTGGAAAAAACAAATTAATTAAAAAATTAACAGAATTCAGTGTAATTTAGCATAATATATAATATAAAGAGCAATTGGTGACTGTAATCGGTTACAATAAAATAAAATAACCAAAATCAATAATGTAAACTATATGGCTTCATTTTTGTAAAGTTGGACTTGCAGGATAACGTGGAAACCGAACCACAGCCTCAAACATTTCAAAAAGCAGAAAATGTAAGTTTTAGTTTATATTTGCTCTTTGTCAATGTCCCAAACTATCCGTCCCATTTTGGCTATCATATATAATCTATTACCACGATAAACCAACTCGAACTATTATTAAACTCTATGCCCCACGTTGGGTGCGATTTTAAATAATGTTTTCCGACAACCTAATCGTTATATGCCTACCTTGTGAATGATGAATATAGCAGAGAAGATATGTTGGATGTTCATGTGTACTTTGTTGTTCTGTACATCAAGGTTAGCATTTTGTGATGCCGATTCTAGACGAAAGGTAGGTAGAATCTGAAAAGTAGAAACCGAAAATCGAGCTCTCTATCATTATTTCAACTTTTGTGAAGATCTTGTCAATAAGAAAAACAAACTAGTAGTAATTAAATCATTTATTGTTCAGATCTAAAATGTTAGGTTTCCTTTCACATTAGAAGAAAAAATAATTAAGATCTCTTTAATTGTTTAGTTATATCAATTAATTTATGTAAGCTGGGCATAACTTCAGTGGATTTTTATGTAGATCCATAATTTCCACAAGCTTGGCGCAAATTGGAACCAAGGCTTGTAAAATTTCGTTCCTTATCTTAGGTTCTAGCAGGTTGGCATCCAAAAATCTACTTGCTATGGAATCTGTTTTTGTGGAAGTACTTGGTGTGTTTATTAAATTTGAAGAATTCTCCAACTTTTTCTTTGACTGATCTTTAAATGACACCGTAATATTATAATTTAATTTAAATTACTTTGCAACTTACTATCCCGTCTTCCGGATTGCTCTGCTTTAAAAGCATCTAGTATGTTTCCAGCCCCTTTTCCAAATAGAGTTTGAACTAGAAAAATATAGTAGTAGATACATTTGTAATCAAGTTTTTTGCAGTAATTAGTAAAATTTTGCCAATAGTCAATTTGTTATTATTTTACCTGCTTCCAAAATTACATCATTTATTTTATCCATTGCGGCTATCGTAGCTTTCAAAAGGGAAAACCGTGAATCCGACAATAACGCCTTCGGAACTAAAATAAATTTTTTTATTGATTGTTGATTAACATTGCATTTTAAATTGTATTTTTTATAACTTACCTGTTATTGTTAGTACTTTTTCATTTTTTAATACTTCTTTTGAAATTTTTGGTGGCGTTGCTAAGTTAACTGCAATAAAAATTGAAGAATTGAAGCAGTGACAGTAGTGTAAGTAATATTATAGATTAGAAATAATTATTTTACTCCACTATACCTGAATCACATAATCAAAGTAAATGTTTACCAATTAAAACTAAATATATGTAGAGTTAGATAATATGTGTTACTATTCGGTAATTTTTTCTGTGAGATAACGAACCGGGGAACCACCGGGGCATTAAAAATTAGACCCCCCCCCCACTTATTGGGTTTTTTGGCCGATTTGACCTTGATAATAAGCAATTCAAAAAAGTAATATAAAATTTTCAGACGAAGTATTCGAACTAGATCAAGTTTCGTAAGAGAGATCAGTGTAGTTAAAGCACAAAAACATAAACATAAACAATATAAGTCTTTAATTAAATAAATGTTAATAATATACATATATTAAGCAATTCCGAACATTTCATTTAAACTATTACGGAGCGCAGCGGTTTTAATTTTCTTCTTACGTGGAGGTTCCCTTAGAGTTTTGAGTATTTCAATAATTTTTTCTATCTCAGCCTTACACTCCGGGCTATTTTTGTCAATTATGCATTGTAGATATAATCCCATTAGTTCTTGATATACTGCTGAACGCTCAGGTGAATCTAAAATAAATATTTTGTAACGATCATTATTATCAGTTATTGCTTGTTGTGAGTTAGTAATCCTATAAACTAAAATTTCGACTCGCCTAAGACTCGTGTCTATTTTTCATTACAATTGATATTAAATTTTTTATGTTGTTTTGTCTTTTGTGCATAGAAGAAGTATTTCCTATTTGATGATTTAGCTTTCTTTAACTTACCTTTAGAATCTGTGGGAATCCCCGATGGTCATCCACAACCTTCAAAAGTTGCAAATATTAAATCCGCGTGACAAATATTGAATCAAAGTGCAAATATTATTATTAACAATTTTTTTTTTTAAATCAGATTCTAGCTTTTCATGTGCGACGGTAAAGTAAGCTTTGCCGCAGTAAATATGGAAAAACGTACTTTACCTGACTCAAATGGATACCGAAAGATGGAATTTTCCAAAAACTAATAGAGAGAATTATTGTTAATGTTGGATACTTCTTATAATCGCAGAAAAAATAGTATGCAGCGCATTTGCAGAAAGAGCCATTACTAAACTCGGATGATCGGAGAATATGGACTTTAATAATAAGTTTGTAATGACGCACTTTCTGCACTATTGGAATCTACAATTTCATACAAACGGCTTTATTGATTTGTAACTCACCTTTGAAAATTGGACTCATTAGTTGAATTTGGTAGACTATCGTGTTTGCTAATTTACGTAATTCATCTGCAATAAAAATAAGATATTGTAGTTTTTTATCATATTTAAATTACCACCAGTGGCGTCTCATCGCAACTACTTTTAAAAGATTAATAAACATAGGCAAAAATTCCACGAGGAATATATGTAATAGCTATATTTCTTAGAGAAACCACACTTACTGAAAACAAATTTTTCTGATGAAATTCAATAATAACTGTTTTTATGTAAATTACATTTATTACACAATTTTAAAACAATAAATTACACAAAAATGCTCATGTGGCACAATAAAATTGATATAACTATTTTATTCGACAAACTTCAGCACTTCATCAATTATATGAATCACACTTCTTGCGGCAGTCTTACTCATAAGTTGTCCATCCCTAAAAGCTTTTACTACGACTTTGCAATCGGGTAATATTTTCTTTAATAAACTATATAATTTCTCGGTAGCTTTCATTCTGTCCGTAAAATTTCTCGACTCTGGTTTCACATTGTCTAAAATAAATTATTTATTATACTCTAAGCTAAATTAAAACTTTGGTATTATTCAGCATAGCGTTTTAGTTCCACTTCTGCATTTCGATTGTGCACAGTTTTCGAGTTATTGATTACTATAGAATAAAATGACAGTTAAAACCAGCTATTTTTGTAAACATGTGCAATTAAAATTTTTAAATTATTCAAAAGTTGGAACAAAACATTTAGTTGCTGATCGTCTAATAAAGACAACTTACTCGATTCTTGTCCTAGTTTCGATAATAAGCTATCTAAGACTTTTGAAGCTATTTCTAAAACTGCAATAAAAATAACTTATTAAATTTTTCTATAACGCTAACGTCAGTGGCGTAACTATTATCTAGAAATTTTAGTTGTTCACGAATCTTTTGATAAGCTGAAACCGAATCTGTCGTCCAAATTAGTTCGTTTGCCAAATTTTTAAGTGAATATAGACAGAAAATGTTATTTTGGGAATTTTTCAGGTTATAATAACTTATATACTTAAGTTATAAACAAAAGCCTCCTTATGCAAGGGGCATGCGATGAGTTATTTGGCTCATTCCTTTTACAGTATTCGTCGATTTTTGACAATAAAATTTTGAAATTATTCTAACCTAAAAATATTCAATATATCAATTTTCGATCTTTTGAGGTTAATTACCTCAAAAGTCTGACATACGAGCCGATTTCGACGACATATGAAATTTGAAAAAACTTCGTTATCGACTGGTATATTTAATACTATTGTCATGGACGTCCTAAGATGAGATAGTTTCCTATTATTTCAAATAATTTTAAACTAAAATTTAAAATCTATCGACGTCCATGGCTAGTACGCGAAAAAATAGTTAAGCCACTCCATGTTCGTTTTAATAGTAAGTAAAATAAATAATAAAAATATTAATAGTTTTAACAGAATCTGAGGATTATTCAGTAGCTCATTATTAATAATTAATTGGTTTTTGTATTAGAAAATAATTATTAAAAGTTAGACATTTTAAAAAGTTTATAATGGTAAGATGTAAAGAATAATAAGTAGAAAGCTAAGCTTACAGAGAATAATAATAATTAAAATGTGTAACGAATGCTCATTGGATCAAATTAGATATTGGCAAATGTTATTGGTCGATTATAGCGCCACCTACTGCATTCTTATATAAAATGGAATTATGAAGATTAACACGGATCTAAGAGGGATTAAATTGTTAAAATATTTTAAAAAGCTTCTCATGGGCATTTTATTAAAATTTCGAGATAAAAGCAAGTATTACGTTTAAAATTACTTACTTATGTACAATACATTTGTATCTCCAAAACTTAAAACAGAAATAGTAGAAAAACAAAAAATTGGATTTAGAGTTTAGTCAAAACATTTGTTTGAAAAATAAGGAAAATAATTTTTGATTCAGTTATTTTTAATGAACATGTATACAAAATGATTAACGGCGTTTATACATTGATTTTGGAAGGTTCATCAATTTGTCTGAAAATTTTGAATTTCGGAAATCAACTTTTCTAAACTTGAGACTGCCTGCTTGGGAAGTCCTGATTTCGCAGCTTCTACTATATCTTGACAGTAGGGTACAATTTTCACCAAAAGTTTCATTACCTCTACTACATTCTGTAACTTATCTTCACGCATCCGAGATAAAGGTCCAGATCTTTGTTGTTTTTTTTTGTCCTTCTTCTTCTTTTTCTTCATTTTGGATCTGCTTCCCCAGTCAATAGAATGGAAGTAATCTTGAATGTAACATTTTTTTTAATAACATAACAATAGCACTTTTAAACTTACCTGGAACTTCGCCATTTATAATTCTTCCAGAATCTAAAATTTTTTTTTATTTATTTAAAAATATTATTAAATTATTGTTTAACGTTTTTAACTTACTGGTCACCTTTGTACCTCCAAATAATTCACCAACAACTTGAGATGCCGTTTCTGGAAAAAAAATTAAAATATTTTAAGTTTAACCATGATAATCGGAGTAAAACATGCCCAAAAGTCTAAAAGTGTTTGTCTTACCTTTATTTTTGTCCCGTATTTTTTTAATTGTCAGCTTTAGTTTATCAAGAAATTGAGATAAAGTAGCTGTAACGAAAACAAAATTTAAAAATTTTATTTTGAATAACGGCAGTGGCGTAGCTACCTCAGCGAAGGTAAACGATCCGCTAATAGTACCTAGTTAGGTACGCCACTCCACGTTCATGATTTGTTAATTGATGAAGATTATTTTGAAGCTTGCGATACAACTACAATCGGAAGAGTAAGTTTATTTATTAGTTTTTTTAACTATCTGTTCACTACTGTTAAATATAAGAATTGTTTAGTGGGTTACCGACGCTTGTTTTTGTATTTTAATTCCAGTAAGCACCAATAAATCATTCGCACGTACGCCCTTGGTAGTGGTTTGTATACTTAATACTAACTTGTATTGTATAAAAACTTTTAAATATTAAAGAATATTTAAATAATAAATAAAAAAAATTTATTTGGTATTTAAATAATAAAATTAAAATTTTAAAAAAGATAATTAAAATAATAAAAGAAAGTAGTTGAGAATTACTGAAAAATGCTATTGTCGCTATCTATAATGAATTATTTAAATACTTCTTATTGATGATGATGATGATAATGATGATGATGATGATGATAATAATTATAATAATATTTTAACGTCGCATATTATTAATACATATTTAAATAATACATAATGATATATTGCTATATATGATATTGTATCAATATATCATACAATATATATTTAAGTATTTAGAAAGTATTTAAATGTTATTCGCGATCTACTTTACCGTTGGTGGCGCTCGCGACTCTACCAAACGTCAACAACATGGCGGCTCTATTACGTACACTTGATGTTGTTTTGAGTTTAAGCGCAGTAAAATGATAATTCACATAATAGATCACCAAAAGAATGCAAACGTTTGGTTTATAAACATAACTTTTTATACTAACTATACGTATTAAATTAATTCAATATTTTTTCGCGTGGTGGCGTTCGCTTAACGTAAATAGCCAATACCTTTATACATTATAGAGTATCTATGTTCATATATGTTTCATATAGCAAAAATCAGATATTATGTCTATATATTTTTTTAATTTGAATTACTAACTTTATGTATAACGGGGAAAAACCAGAAAATTTTTTTTAAACTGAGTTTTTCAGAACAAATTAAATATAGTTTTTACAATTTCTCTTAGGTTAATAAACTTTGAGTTAGAATTAAAAAATGTTGAAACTTACCTGCACTTACCTTCACCTTTTGCTGAAATTCTTTTAAACATCGGCCGGAGTAAAAGTATACTGGTTTACTGGTTAGTTTGTTACGCCACTCACATTCACAGTGTTAAAATAAATAATGCAAAAATTATTTTTAAAGCTGTTGAAGCTAGCGCAATATAGATTTTTTAGTTTGTTTATTGATTTTGGTTATTTGTTTGAATTAATTAAGCTCAAAGTAAATTTTGCTACAGATTTAAGAATGTTAAAATGTGTTAAGAAAAATAAGACTTTAAATACCATCATTTGTATAATTTACTCACATAAACTGATCTTTTTTGTCTGTGGTACCAGATGTACTCCAAAAAAGTTATTACTATCAACTAAAGAAAAATGAAAAAACAATTGGATAAAATATCGAGAAAAATATTTAAAAACTACTGTTGAATGCTGTTTAAAGTTGAACATTTTGTTGGCAAATTAGACCAACTAGGATATTATAGAATTTTATTTCAAGGTCATAAATAAAAAAATTGCCGTTAGATATAAAAAAATTTGAAATTTTTCATCAACAGAAATTATTTTAAAATGTAAGTTCTTTCCAAATCGACCGTTTGTACGGCCGGACAACAGGGGCGGTCATAAGGGCGTTTCTTAAACTAATAAAATCTAACAAGGAGAGGGCACGACTTGGAAAATTCACTTCGGGTTGGGGCCTCGTAGAATTGCATTAGCCCGTAAGTGTAATCGATTATTAAAGTAAGAAAGCGCACTAGCCAGTCAATTACAAGAAAAAACACGCAGTGTATGTATTAGAAATTTCTCTTCAAACATCAACAGCTTCTTTTCTTTTTTTTTTAATTATTAGAAATTAATAATTATAAAATCAAATACTATTGGCTAGTGTGCTTGTACGATAACCCTACAAAGTCTCATCCTGAAATCAATTTCCCAAGTCGTGTACTCCCTTTGTAAAATCAAAATCAATGAAATCAAGGGGGGCTATAGGAAACCAAAATTTTTCCACTATGTTTTTCAATATTTTGGCTATTTTTCGAAAATAGTCCCCTCCCCCCTCCCCAAGAAGTTAGAAATATAACCGCTTCTGCTGGACAATCGCCAGATGTAGAAAAAATGCAGATAACTAAAGAATACATGCCATTAGTCGTGACGTCATACTGCATTCAATCAAAGCGCATATCCAAACACATTAGATACATTACGGTCACAACAATGGCGCGTGTTCGTATAATTTGTATAATTATTGATTATAAATTTTTCGAGTGCTCTATAAGTTTGTATGGTTTTCCCAAAAGTTATAATCAATGGTTATAATACTGATTAAATACTCGAAAATTGTTGATCTAAACTGGGAGCACTTGAAACTACTTCGTCTAAATGTAAAATTTTAGTGGTTTTAATCAGAATAGGAATACTCACCATTTACTCCATCGTTTTGGGGTGAATGATCTATCTCTGTCTGGGTGCCCTTGTCATTAGGTCCATCGTCTTGCCCAACGGGAGCTGCTTGGTTCCCGAATCCTGACCCTTTATCGCTTGTATCACTATTAGCTAAATCATCTTGTGGAGATTCATTTGGTGATGACGATGGATCGAGATCAGATAGTGATGCATGATTATTATATTGTGTTGACTCTCGTGTAAATGTAGAATCGAGCTGAGCTGGTCGTTGATTTATTCGTGTAGGCTGTCGTACAAATCCAAGATCGACCTGAGGTTGTGGATATATTCGTGATGACGGTTGTATATATCCAGGATCAAGCTGGGGTATGCCCATTTTACTGCCGACTAAAAAACAATAAAACAAGTTAGTAGCAAACATGCTAAAAACAAACAAGGAAAAACTTGTTTTATTCAAAACAAATTCAAAAAGGGGACGTTATTATATGATGCGAAAATGTGATAGACAGACGAACTTTAAAAATCGATTAATTTTGAAAATAAATCTTGTTAAAGTTCGAATGTTAACTTACGAGAAGTAGCTTTATTGCACGAAGTAGTAATAGTGCATTCTGGTGACGGTCCGTTCTACAATTTATTGTATTAATAAAAACTCCAATTTAGATAACATATTTTTGGCCTTAACAATGACATAAAGTATTTGCATTATATTTTTAATTACGTGGGCCCGGATATCGTACTATTCCCACCAAAGAGAAAAATGAGACAGAAATTAGGACCTTTCAGATTATTTATTGTAATGTCTATTTTAAAAAATATACCTCCATTAATAAATTTGTCTATCAGGGTTTTAATTACGGTTCTGGCAAGTGGTTGAAGTTGATTTAATTGCCTAGCAATTATGACTGGTGCTCTGCGTGAGATTACTAAAAATATAATTATTTGTGGTTGATTTTCAATAATAATATAAGAACATTTTAAACTTACACCCTGCATGATGAATCATTCGTGAGCTTTTAAACTTTGATATCACTCGGGCTATTGAATCTTCAGTAACTGAAATAAAATTAATTTTTAATTTTTCGTGGAATTTCTTCAGGGGATGAAAGATAATGTAAATTCAGCTTACTATAGTTACTATGAGATGAATCGGTTAATATTCTGCTTGATGGTCCTGTTGACTCTGGTTCCGCATTGGCTGGTTTTGCTTTTATCTTATTTGCAAATTCATTTTTAATTGCGGTTGCTAGTGCTGATGTTTCAGTCATAACCTGTTCTATAACAGCTTTTAGACGTTCTTCATCCACTGTAACATAAAATTTTTACGTTAACCAGACTTGTTTGCTGATTAAGTTGGCAGCACTCACCTTTTCTTTCTATTCCACGTAACCCATCAAAAATGTATTTAATTAAATATTTTGCCGGGGTCGAGATTTCTTTAATTTTGCTCGATACGATATCTAATAATTATTAAAAATTAATAAAATCATTTGCTTTACATGTGAACGTTTAATTCTTAGTTAAGTTAACGTTAGTTATAAAACTGATATAGTCTATAAAATCATACATTACCCACAGTTAAATATGGAGCTGCCTCTGGATGCTTTTTTAATAAAATATCCACCACTTGCTTGATTTCGTCATCGCCAACTAATAATTTAAATGGTTTTACCAAATATCTATAAAATATTTTAAATTGCATGCTTACACGTTATTTCCTCAACACTTCTGGTTACTATTTTATCACTTTCTGCTGAAGATAAAAGTTCTGAAAAAGCTTCCATTAGTGATTTTTCCTCGGCGTCATTAGATAAATCTGTAGCTAAAAATTCATTTTTTCTATTACTTTGATGTTACTTTTATGATAAATTTCAAAATATAAGTAATACATTATCAACTCTGTAATATGGCAATAATTAAATTTTAAATTTCCATTCAGTAGACTATAAAGATTGAAGGAAGAAGAGAAAAGTTCAAAAAATTCGAAAGAAAAGGAGAGGGTTTTGTTCTGTAAGCATCCGACGTTACCATTCAACATCGGACTGAGTTACTAGAAAATAGGTTGATCAAAAAAAATTTTATTCTAAAAAACTGCAAATTAAAATTTTTATTAAATTAATCCGCAAATTAGGACCTAGAAAAAAAAGTGACCCGAGAGCTTCATAGTCCCACTACTAACGTGCTATTTGTTCTGTCGTTTTCTGTACTTTAATAGTAATTTTAAAAGTTACGAAAATCAAAAATATATTCCTTAACATCTCCTTGGAGTATTTTGCATCTCTGCAGCAGGAAAACAGCAGCCGCAAAATTTTCTACACATCTTCTAAAGCATTAAATTGACTAATAGCGTTGGACATTAATTCTGAGAGAAATTAATAGCCCCACGGTATAAGTCAGCTTGATTTTTCAAAAGGATGTGCAAAAGCTTCTTTGTAAATTTTTAAAAAAATTTTCATATCCAGTTTTCCAAAAGTTTACATTAAATTACACGTACTGCCCTCTCTTTGGTAGGGGCCAGCTGCGCCATTGCTACCATGTAAGTAGATAAACAACAGAACACCTAGACCACTTTTCCAAATTTATTTAAAAATAAATTAACTTTCCAATCAAAAGGGAAGAATAAATTGCATAATATATTATTCCATAGAAGATAAGAAGTGAAACCTGGTAGGCTTATCAGGCTTCACCCGTAAACTGTAGGGTTAAATAAAGTTTCGATTTTATTTCAGTGTTTCAGGTTTAAATAAAATACGCGTTCTCTTCCCTGAATGTGCTTCAACAGCAACATAGCGTGTCCATAGCAGGTTGTTGATAGAAGAACGACCAAGTTTGGTTTTCAAAATTTAATTAATATTCTTTTTTTGCTAATTTTAAAATTAATTAGTTACTCAATAATAATTGAACCAGCATCAGCAGTATGGCTTAAAACCTATACAGACCGATTGTGAAGCGGGTAACCGCGGTTCAAATCCTGGTCGCTTCGATACTATGGGCT
Organism: Cantharis nigra; assembly: GCA_958510845.1. NCBI lineage: Eukaryota > Metazoa > Arthropoda > Insecta > Coleoptera > Cantharidae > Cantharis > Cantharis nigra. The sequence continues at coordinate 40,299,582 of OY294030.1, read as the reverse complement.
GTGGGGAAGGCGGTATCCAGTCATTGGCCGCATTTTTTTGGCCAACAATCATTTAGCCGACAGTCATTTGGCCGAATATCTGATGTGCTTAGGAGCCGTTCATTTATTACGTAAGACATTTTTTCCTACTTTTAGGAAAGACTCCCCCTCATACCCAAATAACAAAATAAGAAAATGTATCCCCCCCTCCGCCCCAATAATCTTATGTATGATTAATAGAACCCGGATTATAGGCAATAAGGAACCCGATATCTGGTATGCCGCATACAATTTATGCATAAACACAAGATATTATACATATTGTAAATTACTAGCAAGTCAGGCGGCCTATAGGCCGCCATGACTTCCTAATATTTGAATGACCAAGAAACTCTTTTTTGCACAGGATCATTTATTATAATTAATTTTTTATTTTATTATTATAAAATCACAAAATCACAAAAATTGACGTAGAGAGCTGGGAATAGTGGCGTTAACCTTAGAACTCTTAGCTGAATAACCAGTTAAAATTTCAATTTAAGCGTGCTTTCCGTTGGGGAAATTTCGATGGGACGGACATACATATATACAAACTTTGAGTTTTATATATTAAGATTTGTCAACACAATGCAAAACTAGCGAAACTAAAATAAGGCCGGCTCTGGATTTAGATTATATATTTCATTGTAAAATATTAATGGAACCACAGAAATCAAAATTACCCTCAAACATGATGCATAATGAGTTTCTTAACAGGTACAAGTAACTATAAAAGTAAAAAAAAGATATTTTAGGTGGAAAATCGACATTGTATTGGAGGGGTTTGGATAGGGAAAATTTGCAGATTCGTTGACGTCGTCAACACAATGCAAAACTAGCGAAACTGAAATAAGGCTGGCCCTGGATTTCGATTATATATTTCATTATAAAATATTAATGGAACCACAGAAATCAAAATTACCCTCAAACATGATGCATAATGAGTTTCTTAACAGGTACAAGTAACTATAAAAGTAAAAAAAAATATATTTTAGGTGGAAAATCGACATTGTATTGGAGGGGTTTGGATAGGGAAAATTTGCAGATTCGCTAGTTTTGCATTGTGTTGACGCTTATGCCACATACTAAATAATATCGGGTTTCCTATTGCCTATAATCCGGGCTCTAATGATTATAATGATTACCCAATGAGATGCCAGATCGAATATAGTAAAAGTCAAATTAATGAAAATATTATGTTTATTTTATAATATTTAAGAAAACGACTCTGGGATTAGTCCCTTCAGCTTAAACCCAACAGATCTGATAGAAATATTTCGATGATTTGTATTGAATATTTCGTATTGCATGTTTTTTTTAGAAAAATTTAAATAAAATAATATAATTTATTTAAATATTTATTTATTTTCCAACAAATAAAAAATGTCGGCCAAATGACTGTCGGTCAAAAACTGGTCGGCCAAATAATTTTCGGCCAAATGACAGTGAATCGGGGATGGCAACGGGACACAGTGCAGAAAGTAAGTTTTATCGAACGCGTGTGAACAAACCACGCAAGTAAATTTTGTTGTAATTAATTTTTTTTTGTAGTTGCATCAAAATTAAAATATTTATTTTTAAAAGCAATTTAATCAACGTTTTTAATGATTCTATAACAGCAGATTACATTGCCACGCAACCTAAAATGAAAAACGCTGAGAGAACAGTAAAGAATACTACAAAACTGTAGAGAAATAATTTTGTAGAAAATTAAATTAAAATTAGAAAATTAAACAAAAGCAATTAATGGCATATTGCAGGTGTGAAAGGCATCTCAAGCCACTCATAAACAACTAAAAAGTCAAAATGTGCTCTTTCGAACATCTAAACCATAAGAAATAAATATATTATGTATGTTATCCATCAGTTTTTTGTAGGAAATTTATTTCTTATATATAAATTTCGATTTAAGACTGCGCAGAAATCTTTTTCTTGTTTATATTTTTTCCCGTAAATTTAAAATAAAAATAATTTTTATAAAATTACTATATTAACAGGTTGCACTAGTGGAAACTGTGATTCAAATTTCACCTCTCTAAGATGTGACGTGCGTGAACTTGTTCACACAAAATATTGAATTTAAACTGTAAAGTGAAAACCTTCATTTAAAAAAATAAATTTTCTCTAAACGAAGTAGAACTAAAAATATTTGGAAAAGCCGAAATTTTTCATTAAAAAATTAGAAAATAAATAAAATTTAAGCATACACTAACATTGATGGTGTGAGAATGTGTGCAGGGTGAAATGGATTCATATTTTCGTATTTTTTCATAAAAATTTACTATTTTTGTAGAATTTGTGTTTTTTATTTGGTTTTATTTTTTTCAAATACTTTTAATCTTATTTTGTGAAAAATAGTTTATGAATGTCTTTTAGGCTCTATTTCAAACATTTTTAACAAGCCGTTAAATTTAACTGAGCAATAGAAAATATTTTTTGTTAATCTATTAATTACTATGTATTGCTATGGGAAGTAATGCGTTAATGCAAACAAACCAATAACAACCATCGTTAATTTTAATGGTTTGTTATCATTTTTCACTTTACAGTTAAAATTCAATATTTTAGCGTTTTGTTTAATTGTTGTTAAAATTAAGCTGTTAAGCTTCCATATTTTTTTTAAAGATTAACAAAAGTTGTTTACCAAGCCAATGATTTCAAAATATTAGCAAAAGTAGTTTATATTTAGTAAATACATTATTTTGAAAAAATAAAAATATATAAAATTAAATAGTTTATTTTTGAATTTTTTTTATAATAAATTTGAGACACTCACCTACTGATTTACTATGTGCGTAATTAAAATAATTATTAAAAACGAACAACACTAAAAATAATTTTAAGGTCCTCATGTTGTTGATGAGACCTGAATACAAACACAAATTGCGCACTTTTAAATTTGAAAAAGCTTATATGTAAATATTAATCAAATTTATTAGATTTTCATTGCCATCCAAATAGATAAAATGTGAATGCTGTTGAAATGTATAATTTACTATGAAATTAAGTCAAACTCGGTTTATTATCATCGACAATAACTTTTATAGGGGTAGCGAAATAAAAATTACTACTTATTTTACAACTCATACAAGTTATAATTCGATTTTGTTTAAGACACATAAACATAAGAAAATAATATTATAATGTGCAATTTACTGCTTTATTTACCATACTTGAAATTTTTCATGTATTGCTCATTTACATTATCGAATATGGTTAATTAAATAATTATTCTATTTCTTCACTTCGTTAGCTTTTTTAATCAATTTAGATAAACTATAAACATTAATAAAAATCCAGTGGCGGATTTAGCATCCTCAGTTCTATAGCTCAAAAACTTTCGGCAACCCCCCTCATAGGCCTCTTATAAATCAAGATCAAAATTAATATTAAAAACAAAATAGTATTTTATCCAGCTAAAACATTAAAGGCAATATACAAATTTCGAATTTTTGAATAGTACATTGGCTATCCAGCTTGGTGAGGCGGTTTTACTGGACGAGACGACAGCGGTACTCTGGTTTAGGAATTTTTAAAAATCGATTTTTTCCATTTTCTTTAAATTCAGACTCTTAATTGTCGAAAAACGAGGTTTTTATCAAAACTAAATTTTTCAGATTGCTTAAATATTATTATTCGGAAATGAATTCAAAAATTCGGAAAAATATCTATTTCTAGACTGAGAATACCGCATTAATTCTGTGTTAATAAATTAATTATTATAAAATAATAATAAAATTTCAGGTGAATCACCGAGTATTAGACATTTTTTAGAAATCTGAAGTCATTATTGCTTTATTGTTCCTTGTATCGATGAATCATCTTATAAAATACGGTTCTGATTAATAATAAAAAATAAATCTCAAATAATAATCAAATCAAAAGGATATCAGTATACCGAATTTTGATTTAGTATTTATTACATTATGTTGTCTGACAATAAATAAATATTCATCAATTCAGTTTACAAACAAGGACGTCAATAGAGACAAAAAATGTAAAACTAATTGTTATACGTAAGAAGCGAACAATTTCAAATTACAAAGCAAAACATTTGCTTCATTACTTCAACGGTTTTCATTGAATAACTGCAACAGATAGCAACTATAATTCGATAGAAAATCAATTAAAATTAGAATCATTAAATTATTCGTTCATTTAATAACTTTAATTTCGGTATATTTGAATCTTTCAAAATGGCAGACCGCTAAATCCGGACTTTTAACGCCCATGTGATAAACAAGCGTAAAAATTAATTGTGACGCACCAATTACTACAATCTCTAAGTTCATTTCAAATAATTGTATGGTCATTATTGCTCCGGTTAAAAACTATAAAATTTAAATAAAAATTATTATATTTATATTAAAATAAATAAAAACTCCAATATAACAAGATCAATATATTTTTTATGAAGTTTTAATTTATTATATTTCACAAGTTCAGAATTTATATATTATTAGTAATAATTTATTATCGTTGACCTTTTTTTAATATTTAAATAATAAAACTTGTTGATATTTAGGTCTTTATTACATCAATTTAATTGACCGACGTTTCGAGTCCTTTATTAATGACTGAGGCCCGGATTTCTAGAAATTTGCCTTTTTTGATTCCGTACAGGCTTTAAAATTCTTTTTACAGCAAAATGTATTTTGCGACTTTGCGATCATTTTAAACCGCCCTTTAAAATGCCTAAAATGCCTATTTTCTACATTTAGTGCCTTTTTTCGTAAATTGCGCCTAAATGGCTTTTCTCAATTGATTTTATCCTATAACTTGCCTAAATAAATATTTATTTCAATTATTTTTTAATTTTAACCATCGAATATAATTCAGAAACGGAAATATATTTTGTATTTTACAGAGTCATGCTTACAATGAGTACATATACATGAGTACAAAATTGAAGACAATGAAATTTTTAACAAAAAATGTCCAAAAAGTTTTGCTGTAAAGGCGATTTTTATAGGTCAAAATACGGTTTCAAAATGAGCAATTTACATTGTTAACATACACTCTGAAAAAATATTTGTCGTCGCAACAAAATCTTACTAATAGAGTTTTTTTGCTGTTACAACAAATTTCATGCTGTTTGGAATAAAAAGTTTGTTCTGAACACAAAAAACTTTGTTGTGGCAGCATAAAATTTGTTGTAGCAGCAAAAAACTCTGTTGAGGCTATAGTTCCTAAGATTTTGTTGGGACGACAAATCATTTTTCAGAGTGTAGGAGTGTCCGGATATGTTTGTTACTCATACTATATTCTATTGCCTTCAAAGCTTGTGCTGACGAGATGGGGCAAATGGATCGGGGCTGCAGTGTTTTACCATAAAAATTTTTAAAATGTACGAAAAGTCATTAATAGTTGTATTGATTTTAATACTGCAGACTGCATAGAGAAAGCACAAGAGGCGTCTAAGGCTTCTAATCTTGAGAAAAATTTAGTAAAAATTATCTTCCTAAGAGCTAAGAAACTAAGAGAGAAGCATTGCATACCAATATTAGCAAATTTGAAAATTTGCAACAACAATTGAAAGAAGCTCCGGGTAAGATTGTAAAACTTATTTCTGCACGATTGGATGCTCTTTTGGTGAAAAACCTGGGCTACTCGGATTTAATGCAAATTAGCAAAGTATTATCTGGAGATTCAAATAGTCTCCCAAATAAAATTGGAAGTTTAGATGGCTCCCGAATTTAAATATGCTCCTGTTACTTCTTTGTGACGTAGAGCGGTCATTTTCTGCGTACAAACAAATTTTAACGGACAACATAAGAAGTTTTACTCCAGAATATTTGGAAAATGCTTTAATTTGTTATGTAAATGTTGAAAGTTAATATTATTGTTAAATTAAAAGTTAAATTGAATAAATTAAATTTTTTGTACAATTTTTATATTTATTTTATATTCTTTATTTCAATAATTTAATTTTTTATTTTGGACTGCCTATTAGTGCCTATAATCCAATTTTTTGATGCGTATTTGCCTGCCTATTTTGAAAGTTTTCAGTACCTAATAATCCGGGCCTTATTAAAGTCATTAATCATTATAATGACTTATGGTCATTAATAAAGGACTCGAAACGTCGGTCAATTAAATTGATATAATAAAGACCTAAATCTCAACAATTTTTATTATTTAAATTTTTATATATTATGTATTTATATTAAAATTAAAAAAAAAAATTTTTTTACAGTTGTAACTGTAGGATTCAATTCTTACGACTGGCTTCCAAAGACCCAATGAATTTATTTTTTTTTCGCAAGAAATTATTTCTGGTTAGCAATTGGGTACCTACCTTGGGTTGCATTATGGAGCATCGTAAAGATAAATGTAATCAAGTTTTAAATAATTTACAAAATTTATATACCTATGTACATCTCTGCTGAAATTTTTATTACCTACAATAAACAGGTGAAGGTCTTCTGGGGAAAAACCTTTATTTATCACAAATAAAAAACTATTTGTACTAGGTTTAATCCCATTCATCTCATACGATACTTATTATTAGGTGCTATTATAGTGTAGATCTACCAGGATAGTTTTAATCACACTTTTATTTGGATTGTAAGAGTCAACTCAAACTTATCTGGGTAGACCTGTAACCGAACAAAAACTCTGTAGCTTTATTCAATAATATTTTTTTAATAGTATAAAATAATTACAGCTCACTAATTTTTAATTAAATTTTATTCAGCCATGACAAAATAGTAGCTAAGCTGCTTTGAATGCCATTAAGAAAACCTGTAGTCAATCTGCTGGAAATGCCCAATAAAGTTATGGCAACATTTAATAATCCGCGTGGAATTATTAAAGCAGCCTGAACAAAAAATCTAAATACTCTGGTTATTCCGGTGCTATTACCTCCATCTCCGGGTGCGGCAGGATCTGTGGCATTGCGAGTCACTCTTAGATGTGGCAATTCTTCTAGTTCATATTGAAGAGTTTTCAATTCACGACTCAGTTCTTGGGATAGGGATTCTTCAGATGGTAGCCCAACGGATCTTTTTCTCAAAACCCTCGCTGTAAATAGGGTCGTTAAGCAAAATCGATAAAAACAAAAATAACTTACAGTCGGCGTTCGATGTGGTTATCACTAAACCAAGAAGTAAAAATATGGCACAACTAAAAACTACAAAAGAATTCATTTTGTTTCAAACGCCGTAATTCGAACTCAAGAAGGAAACTGGAATTGATAACCTGGTACCTAACTTTTATATAAGTCATCTTAAAACATATAAATACGTAAAAGCAAATAATTTTACAGCTTAATTGTAAATAAGAACACAATGACGGGATGGAATTAATTTTTTCTAAATTGCGTGTTTATTAAATATGTTTACAATTCTTATCTAATTTTCACTAATTAAATAATGTTAGTATAGTACCGCAATTCTTAAAATTATGCGGCGGTTTTATCCCTAGCTTGCTTGTTATGTATCATCAGATAAGTTTTATGATGAAACTCGATTCTAAAATTTCCTGTAATTAAATTTTGATTTTGAAAGAAAAAATTAATAAATCAGATCAATATACTATAGACCAGGGAAATGAATATTTCAATCAAAATATATAATCACTGAGAGGCCAGACGGCAACTTAGTGCACAACTCGAACGATGGGCAACCCATGATTGGTTATCGATGTAGAACTTGATTGGTCTCCATATTTTCTTAGGTTGGCAAAACACCGACCAATCAGAGCGCGGTTACAGAGGGGGAGTTTCATACGTAATTCAATGTTTCTCCGCAGTATAATAAATAATGACTCATACAATTTTACAGTAAATAGAAAATTAATTTTGTTATATATTTTTACAAACATTTTTAAAGCAGTCTAAACCCTCATTCCAACTCTGGTCAAATATATCAGGCATGCAAGAAAAATAATAAGAAATTTTGTATGAAGCATGGTAATTCAAGTGTATAATTGTTTATGTCAAATGTATCGAATTTTCTTTACATTTAGCATCTGATTAAACACAATAAATTTTCGTTATTAGATTTCATTGCATAAATCTCCTAAAAATTGATTATACTGTTGTTTCCAAATCTTTAAGAGATATAAATTTGCTATCAAAAATTTAGATGTGTTCCACGAGGCAGTAAAATAGAGGCCTATATCTTGTTTAGTATTACAATGAGCTATGTACGATTTACTACGTATTAACTTTTTAATAAATTCATTGTTTGTGCGTTTGTAAGCCGTTAAATAATAGCATTAAAATTTTTGAAATTTTATGTCTATTGCTCTATTTATAAACAATGTTATCTTATTTTGACTAACTTAAATTGTGTTAGTGTATCATCATAGTTCTGAAAAGAATGCGGTTCTTTTATTGCGTCGATATTTTTATAGCGCTAGCTACAATTAAGTCTATAGGTAAATCTCTTAAATTTTATTAAGCAAAAATAATAACTAATCAGAAAATTTAGATAGTATAGTAAATCATAAAAAGATTTCAACCTTATCCTTTTTCAAACCCATTAAAATTTGTATATCTTGGAAAAATCTTCAAAATACATTAGAATCAATCAAAAAAGCATTTCATTTCCAGTTCAGAAAATTACAAATGGGTTAATCGAAGCATGTCCAAGTAGTCCAGTCCAAAAGCACAAAACCTAGTAAAACTAGAATGTATAAAGACAAAGTCATAAAATGTTTATCAAATCAATTCTTCAAGTTTTTCGGTGATAAATCAAATTCGACCGAATCAAAAAATGACAAAGCAGTTTTAAAGTATAACAAATTTGCACAACCAGTCCCTATCCTAGTTCCTCCCATCTTGTTTACTGTTACACAAAAATTGCGTCACGTAAATGCTAATGAAAAAATTATTTGATTAACTATCTTAACTATACTCTATTCATTTAATACATGCAGCTGATGTAAATAGTGATCAGTGCGTGTTGAGCACGTGATTGCATTATGTTTATGCACCTGCAATTGCGATTGGATACTCGTAAAGTCAAGACAACCCCATATACTGTCCGTACTTACAGTTTTTCATTATAAGTAGGTGAGGTAATTTTTATCTGGCGTTTAAATTTGTAAAAATATAAAACAACCTAGATTAATTACAATGCAATTTTCTCATCAAACTACATAAGAATCGGTCAAAAAAGTTTTGTCTTCTTATTTTTAATGTTTTTGTCTATAGAGGGCTAGTTACCCCGTTACCCTCCCCCTTTTCCTCCTACATACTTGTAGCTGCCAGCAATACCTATATAATTTTAGCAAATTAAGGATCTAATTATTTATAGGTCAGTTTAAAAAATATTTATTCTTGAACACAATAATTTTAAAATAAAATTAATATCTTAAAGTTTCCTAACAGATAGTCACACTTTTCGTATCTACTAAAATTAATTATTTAAAGAACACAACAATAAATTACTAATTAATTAAAAATAAAATAAAAAGTTCATTTGGTACCTCGTGAGAGTACTTTCCAGTCAGCGAAGTTCTTGCACATTAAAATTCCCGTTTTAGATGTACAAATAAAAAAATAAAATTAAAATTAATTTTTTATCACAGGTATTTGAAAATATGTCCAAAAGGTTGTATTAACTTCTTAGTACGTCCAATTCTTCGGGAGTGATGTGCAACCTCAGTTGCTTCTCAATTATTAAATCTTGAATTTGTGCCAATTCCCCGGGGATATAAATGGCTGCGTCTATGTATAAGGCCTGAAATCATAAAAAAATATTTAATAACAAAATACTTTTTTATAGTAAAAATTGTACCTTCAACCATGGACATTCTGCTACAGCGCAATAATAAGCTTCTCGACAAACTACAGGATCAAAATAAGAGTTGAGAAATTGCAAGTACAGTCTCCATATCAGTCCGCATCGTCGGGTGCACATTTCTGTGCTTGTTAATTCACGGAAAAGCGACAGCATTCGATTTTGGTAGCCGTTATCTAGTTGGATTTGCCTACCTAGAAAAAATGTGAAAGTGAAATCTGAGATATCTACCCTTTGGGAAAATTTTTAAAAACTAGATATTTCATTTAATATACCTGTAACTGTATCGATCCAATTTTCTTCGATATCAAAAATCCGTTGATGAGAGATCAGAACCAAAAATAGACTAGGAATGGCGTGACCAATCTTGGTTAACAATTTCGTCATCTTCCACCAGGATATTCCTTGAGAATGATTCAGACTACGTTCTTTTGCAAGAACAGACATAAAGTAAATATTGTTGGGAAAACTTTGAATGGCCTTGTATAAGACGTCGTCCAAAATTTGAAACATTCCCGAACCAAAATTCTCCAAACAATGTTTGAACAAAACGGTAACATAAAATTCATACAAAACTTCTTTATGCCAATTCATGCCGTCAATTTTTTCTATAATCTCTTCTATAAAGATACCACAATCGATTAAACCTTTAGTTAAGTATATGAACCATCCATTACAAATAATCCAATCGGTAAAAAAATTGGGTAAAAAATAATCTTCTGCCATGAGCGTTTCCAAAGGATTTTGTTGGATTACCAACGTAATATGTTTGAACTTCAAGGTCGTCTCTTCAATAATTGCGTCACTTAAATTTTCGTCTGGAATTGATCCTAAATTTAAATTTGTCAAATATTTTAGTGCTTTTTGTTTGTTCAAATCGGAATCGGTTGGTAACTTTAGATACAATTCAACAAGGGTTCGATATAAAGAACACATTTCCGCTCGAATTTTTTCAATTGTGACGTTAAAAACACATTGATTTTCGCCGTGGATTGATAAAGCAGTTGTCAAAATGTTAAAAGCGCTTTCATGGTTTCCAAATTCAAACTCAATGAGAGCATATTCCTGATACAAAATTACATTGTTCCTGTGTTCGTCTGTTTTAAGCAACTGCTTGATGTTAGTCTTAATTTTTTTCTTAAAAGAAGCCGACATTTTGAAGCGGTTTTCTCGATCCAAAACAATCAACAGTCGCTGGTACCGAAACCACCAAACCATAACAGCTAATTTATCTTTGTCGTTTAAACAGTCGATGCAATTCCTCATGGTTTGCAGCAGAAATTCTAAATATTCTTCTTGGCCTGGAAAAGTTTTTAAATATTGTGGTCCCACGCACAATCGTTGAGTGTCTCGTAATAAGTTTTTGTTGGTCAAATCGATGGGATGAATTGGAAAAAACAAAGGAAGCAAAGTTTCGACAGAATCTAACGCCCATGGCACGTAATCTAATCCTAGATCCTGCATCGTTGTATGCCTGCAGGGCAATAAGGGTGTTTTCAGTAAAGTAAGAATAATTGCAGTTAGTTTAAATGTGTTGCCTGGCATGGTTATTGGATGAATTAACTCGGAGACATCTTCAGTAAACACCAATCTCTGATAAATGAAACACATTGTTAGGTTAATTAGAATAATAATGGAACAGTAAACACTAAACTTACCTGAGGATCTTCGCAGTTTTGATGATCGGAGTAAGGAAGCCAGTGTCCGGCTTCTCGAAGTTTTTCAATACGTAACCATAACTCGTGAATAGGAAGTTGCGATTTTAAAACCACTTCTTCTAAATCAAAAAGTTGTTTTTCATCAAAGCGAGACCCGATATTAAATTTATTTCTGTCATTTGACGACAAATTTAGTTCCAAATATAAACGCAATAATGTCCACAACTGCTCAAACAACCCCGACTGTTTCAGAAACAAACCACACTGATACAACATACGTAAAATATTCTCTTCGAGTCGTGATTTTTCCACAGTGGAATTGCGTCTCAGTTGATGAAGGGTAGACAAACACTTTGAGTACAATTGCAATACGGTAGGAGTGTTACAACGTGACATAGAACACTGACTCGCTTCTATGTAACCTTGCCACCATACGATATTTCCAATGTCTTTATCCACTAACTTTTTAAGTTCCACTTCCAACTCGTCCGACGGATACACGCTTACATAAATTTGTAACCGTTCGCGCATTAAAAGTTCACTATCGGGATTGTGACTCAACGCTTTATCCAAAATAACAATTTTACGTTCGGCCATAACACGTAAGCCTTTAGCAAAAGAACCTTTACGATACGTTTTTTCAAACTGAAACACTTTGTCCTGAAATCTTACGTATTTCAACCACAACTCAACATCGTGCGGATTTTCGTTTAGGCTACGATTTAAAACCTCAGTCATCTTCGACATTTCTTCTTCTTGTTGAATTGTAGTTGAAAATTCATCTCTTTCTTTAACAATAGGTTTTTCTAAATCTTTAGTTGTCAATGTTGGTTCTTCATCTTCCTTTGATTTATGTTCATAATGAAAATGAAAATAGCGTCTAAATTTTCTACCGGTAACCTTTTCCTTCGGTGATAAATTATATTTCACTCGGTACATTAACCTTGCAGTCGGCAAAATCACCTGCTTACTTGCTTTAACGTCGATGACAAAATCTTGCTCGCCAAAATCATCGTCGCTCTTAGTTTTCTCTTCCTCTTCTAACTCGACACTTTTATACTTTTGCTTCTTGCTCTTCTTCTTTTTACGTTTTGATTGGTGATTGTCTTTAATGTATCCCTCAGTTTCATTATCACTGTTTATCTTACTCTGGTTAGACGAACTGGGAACTTGCGTTAAATTAATTTTAAAGCTCGAATTACTTAACCATTGTTCGCTAGGGGATTCAGCTTTCTTGTCGCCCGAATATGCTGGAAAAAGAGACATAATTATCGTTGTTAAACTGCTAAACTCTTAAAAAGAACGTCCACTGACGTTAAACTTGAAAATGTGAGGTTATGCAGTGACAGTTCAGTGGCGTATCAAACGTCGTCGTTTTAAGAGGTTATAATAATTTTTTTTTTTAATTAAGAAGCATTAAGGAGTACCACATTTTGAGAGTCACTGATTTACGAAATATGTAGTTATTGTTCTCTATTATCAATTGTGTAGCAATTAGTATAAATTTCTTAATTTAACGACGTATGTTGATTAGAAGGTCATATTTATGACGATTTCCAAATAAAATAAAAACAAAACTTTAATCGAAAGTAGCTACCGACAACGACTGATGTGACAGTGATAAATAGTGAATAAAAAATGTTACGCCCTAACTTCTTCAAATCCTTAGGGATTGCACAAAGAACATTTTTTTCGAGTAACATTTCGAGGGCCACTAAAATCAGGGTAATTTTTTCTTTTGTTTTTTTTTTAAGAAAAAAAATTGAATGTTTTGACGTTTATTAGGTTAGAATTTGTATAATGCAACAAGTGGTATTTGTATTTTCATTTTGCATATGTTGCAAAGATTTAATGCATATTTTTTGCTCAAATTAAAGTAAAACAAAATGAAAATTTTCTAATTTGTAGGAACAAAATAAAATGGAAACCAATCCCTTAACGGATACGTTTGGAAGACATCACGATTATTTACGTATCTCATTAACAGAAAGATGCAATTTACGTTGTAAGAATTACCATAATTTTATTAATTATCGATTATTAAATTAGGTGAATCGTTAGTGTGTACTTCCTCGATAGATTCATTACCTTTTTTATAAAATTTTAATTACAGTATTATATAATTTTATATCTTCGGACTCAGTTTTAAACAAAAGCTGCATATAGTTTTGTAAACCAGCTTATACATTTTTTAAATGTTTATTTCTATATCAAGCCTCATGGTTATCAAATTATTTAACTTTTAAGAAATTTTTCAAGCAGGTGAATCATTTATGTTATGAATATTTGTTAATTATTTTAAAAGTAGCCTGTAACAATATTGGTCCTACGACAGACCTCTGTAACAACTGGCACCAAGACGATAAATTAATCTGCAATAATTGATTACTACAATACTGGTCAAACTAAGTTGTTTAATTTATTAGCTCTTAATTGTATTTTCCCTGACTGGCACATTTGCTACCAAAAAATAATAAAATTATTACCCAAAATTATTGATTGATTTGTAGTAAATGAGTCACATAAGTAATCAATGGATTGTGGGATTACTAGCCAATTTTTGATGCAAACAAAAATAAGCGTGCATTGTCTGTTCTAAGTAGCTTAGATGTGATAATAGTTTAATTCAAATCTCTTTGTTCCAAATAAATATATAAACTAATTTATTGTAATCTTAATACCTAGGTACCTAATTAATCAAAAAAAATAAATTGAAATTTAATCTTTCCTTTGTATTTACAAAATAATTTTTGATAGCATTGAAGAAATAAAGATTATTAAATCTAAACATATTAAGATTATACTTAACATGTTTATGTTATAGATAAAATACTACTTACTTAATTAGCAGTATTATGAATTTATTGATTGAAAATTTATTTTCAAAGTCAGTTGTTGTCATGTTGATCAATTATTGTTGTGAGGCCGATAGTAGACATAGGGACGTCACCGAGATTAATTAATGTCTTTGAATTAATTTAATCGTAAATAGACCACTGACAGTAGACAAAATAAAGGGCAAACATCGGAAAAATTCACTGTAAAACCAAGTTTGCAGCTTCGAAAGACCTGTGCTAACATCGTGATACTCGAAAAACCTTGACATTTTTCGAACGATTTCAGTTCTTGGCCCGAAACTCCTAAAAGGATGCTTCCTATGGGAAAAGTTACTTAATCATTTTTTAAAGCTGTGCTAAAATAAATAAGCTAAATTTAGCTTTAATTTAGGCCCTGAACGGAGTCTGTAGGCCTAACAGGTACCCTGTTATCTTAGAAAAACAAAAATCGGGGTAGGAACTATTTACAGAGCAAAATTAAACAAAAAATTCAAAAACTCATATTTACAAACAACTCTGAATCATTAAAAACAAATTTAAAACTACAAGATAACGAGGTGCCTGTTGGACCTACAGACTTCGTTCAGCGCTTAAATTAAAGCAAAATAACTGCTATAAAACTCCACATCCAATGAAGTTTTTCATACAATGAGTATTACAGCCAATATTTAGCCCGACAGACGACAAAAACTAAAATTTTCAACTTTTTGGAAAAAATCCAATTTTTGAGGTCCTGTATTTTCCTGGATCCAGAGGTCCTGGATCTATTGGACCTAAAAAATTGGGGTGGGCTCAAATTATAGGAAATATTCCCAGCTTCAAAAAAGGATAGTGACGTTTTCCGTAGGAACACACTTTTAGAAGTTTCGCACCAAAAACTGAAATCAGTCGAAACATTTCGAGGATTTTCGAGCACCACGAAGTTAGCTCGGGTCTTTCGAAGCTGTAAACTTGGTTTTACACTACTGGTAGGTAGTGTCCTATGTTTAATGTCGGTAGTCTAAAAAGCCTATAGGTCTTACAGACTTCGATGTGGAAACTAACCTATCAAAAATAGAGAAACATTCATTTGTCACCTCTGTATTATATTTTTGAGATGCTTTCTAAGGCAATAGTGCCCGCCGATCCTGATCAAGATCCTCTTGTGTGCATAGACCTTTCTTATCCATTTCTTCTGCTTGGGTCGTCATTGCAAATATTTTTGTATAGAAAATAATTGAGAATCGTCACAAATTAATACTGTTCCAGTACTCTGTCTCGATTAACAAAAGAAACCACCTCTACCAGATTATTATATCGTGGCCGTGGCGTTCTCGCAGTTTTGGTTTGTTTCTCTCTTTACCACTTTCAGGTGTAATCATGTAAAAACTATCAGAAACAGTAATTAGTTTTTAAAATTTCGTAGTAATTTCAAGAGTACATTTAGGCAAAGTTTGGACGACCGGAGCTATTGAAGGAATCCATTCTATTGATTCACTTAAAATGTGTGATCAACAAAATTACCTTTTGGATGGCAACATTTTCAGTGTGTTATTGTAATTGCGCTACTGCATTGTATAAACCAGTGCTTAAGATTCATTACAAGTTGCAAAATTTAACGCCAACTGTAAAGTGAATTTTTTTGATTCCACGTTACTCGTAATATCTTTAGTTATTATATTATAATGAGAGTAACCTTGATTTTTACTTACATCCTGCATGTAAATTTATATCCTTGCACTACCTACAGTTCCACTACTTCATTTGTATTTCATAAAACTAAAACTAACAACGGAATATTTCATGCCGCTGACGTAGAAGCACAAGATATAATTGAAATTCACACAAACCGTACTACAATAAATTTATAACTTGGATATCCACGTCAGCAACTAAACTATAAATTCAGCTTAACTCATACTATATGCAATCAATCCTCCTGCAACAGCATTGTTTTGTTTTTCTCAAGTGTACCATACTGCTATCGTGTCCGTTCTTTTCTGGTGTGCGATCTGCTTTAAAATCTCTTAAGAGCCAAATATTTACAAATTTAAATTTTCCATCAAAGGTACATACTGCATGCCAGAAGAAGGAGTTAAATTAACGGCTAAAGATAACGTGCTAACTACCGATGAAATAATAAAGTTGGCTACAATATTTGTCCGAGAAGGAGTTACGAAAATCAGATTAACCGGTGGAGAACCGACAGTTCGAAGAGATCTTGTTGATATAATAGGTACCAGTACATGGTTTGATGTTGTTTCAACACTAAAACTTTATTTGTAGCATCACTTAGACAGATAGATGGATTAAAAGAAATTTGTATGACGACGAACGGGTTAGTTTTGACTAGAAAGTTAGTCGCATTACAGAGGGCAGGGTTAGATAAGTTAAATATTAGCTTGGATACGCTAATAGCCGATCGTTTCGAGCACGTAACTCGGCGCAAAGGTTGGGATCGCGTGATGATGGGCATCGACCTTGCCTTACAACTTGGTTATAATCCAGTAAAAATCAATTGCGTTATTGTGAGAGGTTTCAACGATGACGAGATATGCAATTTTGTTAAATTAACAGAAAATAAAAATGTAGATATTAGATTCATCGAGTACATGCCGTTTGGAGGTAACAAGTGGGAAATGCAAAAAATGATTTCCTTCCAAGATATGGTAAAACAAATTAAGAGCACGTGGAGCGATTTTCATCCGATGGAAAATCTACCTAATGATACGTCCAAGGTACTTTATTCGAAAACGATGCAGCTGCGACACTCGCGATCAAGTAAAATATTTTATTGACCGTTCATCTTCCAGGCTTGGAAAGTTCCTGGCTTTGCTGGTCAAATCGGTTTTATCTCGTCAATGAGCGAACACTTTTGTGGATCATGTAACAGATTGCGAATTACAGCCGACGGTAATTTGAAGGTGTGCCTGTTTGGCAACACAGAAGTTTCTTTGCGTGACGCTTTAAGAAGCAACTGCAGCGAAGATGACTTAACTTCCACAATTGCGGCTGCAGTGAGAAGAAAAAAGAAACAGCACGCAGGTAGCGTTTTGTTGGTTAAATAAAATAAATTCTTATTCACTGCTTAGCTTATTTAACTAATTTTTATGTTAAATTCCGTAAGATGCTTTATAAAAATTGTTTCAGGCATGACGAATCTTTCTCATATGGAAAATCGACCTATGATACTCATTGGTGGATAGTACTTGTTAGTATGTACTTATAAAACTTCTACATTTTGTACATTAACTTTGCTCTCGTTTTCCCGTTCTAACACATATTGTTATATTTTAGACAATTTCTACTTTTATCAGAGTTTTAATTAAATGCGTGTAACTTCGCGGACATACAAAAAGTAACGAAAAGTGCAAATTTTTGGATTTATTTTTTATAGCATGGGCATGTAATGAAATCAAATATTAATATTTTTAAATATAAATTTTGTCACTAATGGATTGTTTGATTAAAAATTTTTCTATAAAGCAGACGTTCGTCTGTTGCATTTCAAGGTTATTCATGGTAGCTGTATACTGCCGTCCTAAAGAAGGTCCTATCTGCAAAATTTATGTTTTCGGGATTTTTGATGCTATCTATGCTATGCAATGTATTTTACCTATTTACTAAAAAAGAAAGTCCTAACTACAGCAGAAATAGGTTTTTTTAACTAAATATTTTGTACTTGGTGCGATGAAAATGGACGACGGCATTTAAAGATACGTAAAAGTCTAAGTAACTCCGAATCAGTATTTTGCAGATAGGACCTTCTTCCTTAGGACGGCAGTATAGTATCAGTTCTGTATTCTGTCATCCGGTCTGCAAGACCAGATTTCAAGCCGCGCCTCTGATGTAGGTGGTTGTTGTTTTACTTTTACTGTTTTAAAATTTACCTCACCTCTACATAGGTGAGCCATAATATTTTAAGACCTCAACCTAGCTACCCTTTGAATTAACCCTTTCGCTTCCACCAAAATGTCATGTAGCCTGAAAGAAATCATTTTGTCCATAAATTAGATGAAAGTTTCGATTATAATCATCTGCAGGCAAATTAATTGATTTTTTGAATTCCATACATCTTCCAGATTTAAACAGGTCATTCATCACCTCAACCAAGATTTGTATAACCTGATCATAAGTGAATATAATATTTATTGAAAATTCATTTCCCCGATTGGATCAATGACAGTGTTAAAATGTACTTCCTCTTCTGCCATCTGCATTTCATAAATTAAAACATTCCTGCTATTTTCAAGTTCTTCAACAATCTGATATCCCAGATTACGTTCCGTTCTTCCTCTTAATTTAAGCCGTCATCTTGTTATTACTGCACTTAGCACTCATGTTTCTCATGGAATTCGGTTTCACCTTTTCAGGCAGATTTATGATTTTTCATTGGTCCTATTTAACCTAAACTAAATTTTCTTATCCTCGGCAATTAACACAAAAGAAAACGGAGTATCAGGTAAGTTCAATCCTCGATGACCTTGAAATACAAACAGCTAACTGCTTTATTTTCAATTAATTTAAATTTTTAAACTTGAACAAGTTGTCTAATGTAAAAAAAAATTAATGTACAGATGCAATGCCAAAACTAATGATGGAATCTTTCAGATTTACGTTCATCATCAAAATCTCACCACTCAATTACTCCACAATCTCTAAAGTTACCCAATAATCTTTCGCATTTATTCTCTGCGGCTAAAACAAACTCAGTACGTTATTATTCCACAAGCGATGAATTAACTCACATCAATGAAGAAGGAAAAGCGTCGATGGTCGATGTGTCAGCAAAAGGTAACACATTACGTACGGCAACCGCAAGAGCTGTGGTGAGAGTTGGTGATCAAATAACACAACTAATTAAAATTAATGGAATGAAAAAGGGCGATGTTTTGAGTATTGCACAGATTGCGGGTATCATGGGAGCAAAAAAAACGTCCGATATTATTCCATTATGTCATAACATTCCTCTAACTAATATATACGTCAATGTACATTTGGATACCAATCAAAAAGCTGTGATAATTAAGGCAACCGTCAAGACTGACGGTAAAACTGGAGTCGAAATGGAAGCCTTAACTGCTGTTTCTATGAGTGCCCTAACTATTTATGACATGTGTAAGTCTGTAAGCCACGACATCACTATAGCAGATATAGTTTTACTAAATAAAACAGGGGGGATTAGTGGTGATTACGAGTCAAACGAAATTCAAGTTAAAGATTACGAAAAGGCACCTATTCTAAAAGGGCCTGTGGTAATGGGGCACATGTAACTTTCATAATATAAATTTTTTATATATTTTTGTAAAATCTAATATACTAAAATTACCTAAATGTATCCCGACAAAAAACGTTTTTAATAAATATTTTAGATTATTACTGAATTGAAATTTTCTTTTGGCTGGGACGGATGGAAACGTGGTCTTCGCTCATTAAGATCCTAGAATAAAAGAAACATGGAAGGTTTGTAACACTAGTAGGTTTTTAACTTACACGTTGTTTGTTGTGGTTTTTACTCCAGGCATCACAATGGGAACGTGTTTGGTTTCTTCTGGAACTTTTACTGTTAACGTCGATTTTGGTCCTGTTTTCCAGACGTTGCCGTTTTCGTCGATTACGGAAGAATCAATTGTGATCAAATATTGACCTCCACGTGGAAATGACAATAAAAATTGAGCTGAGAAAAAGTCTTTGTGAGGTGTGACCGTTTGAGTTAATAGAGAGTTTGCATCGGGCATCTAAAAGTTATGGTAAACTGTGAACATTTGTTTGAGGTAAGTTTTAAGCAATTATAATCAAGAAAAATTTTAAATCAGAGTAGAGACCTTGACCTTATAATTGGATTACTTTAAATTATCAGCTATTTCAGCGCCTAGGGCCCTCAAATGAACAATTACAGCAACTAATTATTTGCAATAAGAAACAAATTCTTACCTTAATGTCCACAACTTCCTTGTTCTTTAAATTTGCTTGCAGTTGAGAAGTTATCGAAATCATAATACCTTCCGCATGTCGAAACCGTCCGGGTTTTTCTCCATGCTGAACTATTCCTTCTATTTTTATTGCAAGTTGTGATCCAAACTGAACGCTTATAAACTCGCCCATTACACGAGGTTGTGGCGAAATCGCTAACGTTAAAATGGTCGATTGCAGTGTCTGGAAGAAGTATCGTGGAATCGGCAGAGATACGCTGATTAAAACTTGAATGATTTTCTTTAAAACGTCTACGTGCTGAAATAAATAGTGATAATAGTTTTCTCAAAATTGTAGTAAAAAATTTTACCTTATGCGTGATTGTTTGCTGAGAAACATCTTCCTTAATTACTTGAGCAATTGTTACCGATTCCTGACAGCACTTAATGAGCTGCTGCAGTTCGAGTCTTGTATTTTCAGATTCGAATTTATCTAGTTCAAACACTTTCTCGCCATCCACACAAACACTTTCGATACATTTCTCCACCAGATCACAAATTTGTTGCAAACTAAAAAAAAATATGAATTTATCGGAAATTAATAAAAGAAAACTTACGCTTTTATATTTTCAAGGGTGCTTGGATCCGCATCGAAAGCGGTTTTATATAATTTCCAGTACATTTCTCCGCAATTCTCGAAATCTTTGATGCATTTCCGCATCCGGTTGGTTATATAACCGTGTCTTTGATACTCATCTTTTGTTGTTTGTACTATGGTTGATGCAATTGCAGGAGGTGGCACTATACACAAGGTATTGCATGTGTAAATTAGGTCAACTAACGATTGAAAGAATTCAGTTCTCAACCTCATGTATTCCGCTTGAAACTGTAAGTTATGAGAAGGAGTGCTGGCAGCCTAAAAAATATTTTATCAGATATGGGAACAAAATAAGGTTGCAACATACTTTCAACGCTGCAATAGCTTTGTTGTAGTGAACAATGGCAAGGTTAAGCCGTTTCACCAAACTACCGATTCCGGTATCTTCAGTCAAACAGCTTTCGGCTAAACACATTTCTTTCAAACTAACCAACCAAAAGTGTAAATTTTCGGAACTAACTTGTTCGGTCAATCCGGAAAATATGTCATATGCAATTTTATGGTGTCCGTACCTAATCGCAGCACGTGCAATTTTATAGTTAGCCCATAAATTAATCTTATTGGTTACTTTTCTGATTGCTTCCACTGTTTCTGTATTCCACTGATATCCAGTCATGGTTTGAAACACCAAAGTACAAAGCATAACTTGCATTTCAATTTCTTGTGAAGTAAATTCGTTTTTATTTGATAATTCGTTAAACAATTGAAGGATGTCTTTTAGTAATGGAAGCAAAGCATCAACTTGAAGCTCTCCAATTGCGCCTAAAGCTTCGCAAATTGTAATGGCGCAATCGCCTAAAATGAAGAAAAAAAGTTGTACAGTCTCAGAGAGTAGCAACAGAATAATAGTTGTTGACATCATGAATAGGTGTAATAATTAATTAATTTGTTTTACGCGAATTTATTCAAATTTAGATTTCTTACCGTCAATTGTCTTCAGATTGCTGCCCAACAAATCCACGAAAGATGTACAATATTCGCGCTTTACTTTGCATAACTGCACAGCACATTTCAGAGCTAATTTAAGTTGCTTTGGATGCTCTTTATCAGCTAAAGTTAACTGTAAAATGAGAACATCTAACGCAGATATCACTTCTTCATTACCACTGCTGTCCAAATTTTCATGATAGCTGCAAAATTAAAAAATAAATTAACTAAATATTTAGACGAAATTATTCGAAAAAATGCATCATAAACTTATTTAACTACGAATTAATTATTTATCACGAAAAATTTTAAATATGTTTACCTTATAAGAATTTCGATTGCTTTCACTGCAATTTGGGGTTCGGGTGAATAACAATTTTTAAAACAAAATTGTTGCAATTTTGAATTTAAACTTATATGTTCCTTGCACACTTTCGGCGATTCCGTCAATAATCTGATAACATCTAACAAGAAAAAAGTTAAAAAGTGAATTTTGTAATTAAAAATTAAATTACCAAGAGTTAAACTTAAAACTTGTGTTGCTTCGGTTTCCAGTGCCATATCAACTATACTTTCGATTGCACCAGAAGGCCACAAATGAGAACCAGGCTTAGCCAGTTGATATAAAAAATGTAACGATTTCAGTTTAACCTCCCACCTTGGATCAGTTCTAAGGTATTGTAAGAGAAGAGTTACCTAAAACCTAAAATTGATAAACGAGTTCTGAAGCATAAACTAAAACAATTTACCTGATTTGGGATGTCCACTATTGTGGCAACTGCAAGTTTGGTTAAAGTATTAAGTGTTACCAAAACGAAGTCTTGAGCAGGATACATGGTCAATAAATTTTTGCACAAATTACGAACCATACCAGACGTACTTGTATCGTGATGCATGTACTGCAAAATTGGAATCAACTGCAGTTTCATATTTGCAGGAGTTCCTTGGCCTTCTATCATGTCGGATATCTTTTTACACATACTAACAGCAAACGTTCTAAAAACAATAATTTGGTAAATGCAACTAAAAGTGCAGAAACCTAAAACTTACTTCGATTGAGCTGCAAAACGTCGAGCAGCATAAATAGCCGCCTCAACTTCGACATTATCGTGCGAATCTAAACTTCTTCTGATACTATGATGGACTTGCTGTCTTTCAGGTATAATTCCAGCAACTGCACCTAACGTTCGTAAGGTTAAAGCTCGAGCAATTGGATCATTACTGTGTATTACACTGTAAACCCTTCGGACAAACTCGTCAACATTAGAAATCTTATCCAAGTGTTTCTCACTTTGTTGGCAGACTCTTAAGATCCACAGGCGAAGAAAATTGTTGTTCCTACAAGAAAAGAGTGAGAAAGTAATATAAAAGGTGGTTACACCACTTACCCTATCCGAAACAGGTCAGAAAGCTTTAAAAAGGACGAATTTATAAGAATAGGAAACGGGTACCTCTCAAATAGTCTTGGAAACCGAACAATTGCTTCGCATTGTTCACCGAAATTATTAGATCGTAGACCTATAAGTTTGTATTTTTAAATTATAGAATTGTTCTTTTTTTGCATAATTTACCTTTGTCTAATTCGGTGAGTGAACTATTAGCATCTTGTTCTGGCTCTCCGATTCCGTTTTCACCAAACGTTTTTAAATTTAACATTCTTCTAATTATTAGGAATGAATTTTTACATCGATGATTTGCTTGAAAACTATGGCAACTGCCGGTTTCAAATGTAAGGTTAGGTTTATGAAGTTGACATTTGGTAAATATTATACAGAGTACTAGAGCAGTGGTAGGCAAACCTCTGAGATTTTATTCGCATCGGCGTCCTCAAATGAGAAAGGGGGGGGGGAGAAAGTTAACTTTCTCATTCATTGGCTTATAAACTTTTTTAAATTTAAAAATTACGATTTAACCAATTGGAATTGCAGACTGGATTGAAAGCAAAGAAACAAATAATACAAAATGCGATATAGATCTATTTCATGATTATTTTCGATCTTCAGTTATACAGGGTGCTGAATGAGTTAGCCAAACACAGGAAATTAACATGTAAAAACTTTCTGCTTCCCTTAATTATTTTACAGAAAAAATGAAAACCACAAAAGTAATGCAGAAATATAAACTACAAATGAATAAAGGCATTAGATTTCATCTAGCTGTTACTTAAAAAGTCAAAAAATGCTTTTGAAATTGTTAAAAGCTTCATTTATCAGACTGGCCATGAAAGTTTCCAAGGTAATTATTTTTGAAAATAGAAATTAAATTGAATTTATTCCATGGCCACTCTGATAAATCAAAATTTTAACAATTTCAAAAGCATTTTTGGACTTTTTAAATAAAAGCTAGATGAAATCAAAGATAATAAAACTTAAAGATGCCCAACGCTATACAAATTTATGTGTATCCTAAAGATACGTTGGGCATCTTTAAGTTTTATTATCTTTGATGAATTCTAATACTCTTATCATTCGTAGTTTATATTTCTGCATTATTTTTGTGTCTTTCATTTTTTCTCTAAACTAATTAGGGGAGCAGGAATTTGCATAAATAAGTTTTTACATGTTAATTTCCTATGTTCGGTTAACTCATTCAGCAACCGGTATATAACTAGGAAAAGAGAAAAATAATAAATAAAAAAGATTAATTTGAGAAAGTACAAATCAATAAGAAAATTTTTGAAAATAAAAAACATAACAATTAATTCTTTACATGTTATAAAAATTAATGATTGAAAATGCTTAGCCGAGAATGGGGTGCTTTCGGCAGTGCGGGTACATTCGGCCACCTCGAATAGATCGCTTATAATGTAAATTTGGCGCCTGCTTTTCAGTATATTCAGTGTCAGAACCCATTTTTGCAGATTGGTTGTTAAACGAGTCAAAATAGGTGTATTTAAACGCGGTACAAATTTACATTATAAGCTATCTATTGGAGGTGGCTGAATGTACCCCACTGCCGAAAGCACTTCACTCTTCCCAACCGTTTTTTATGAGAAAATAATGTTAATGACTAATCCATATAAAAAACATGACTTGTCATGAAAAACTTGATATCCCCAATAAATTTTTGAAAGTTAAATAAAAATAATGGAAGAATATGTCTATATCACATTACTAGTCTGTTTTTTATCTTAAATATTCTTAATCCCAACCTGTAAAATTGTAGTCAAGTAATGGCTTTTGTTTAAATAAATAACTTTCCAGTTAAAAATAACCCGATCCAAGCCGATATCATTGATGCAGAAGAAATGTTGACCCGTAAGTAGCGAGGTGGTTTTCTTCTTGCACAAGAAACTAGGTGGTTTACCACAATTTTGTTTTAAAGAGATAAATTCACTCAGGCGATGTGAAACACACTGCCCGAGGGGTACATGAAGTCCGATAATACAATGATTACACCTATCAATATCGTTAACTGACGGCAATTTCAAAATCTACTGGGAGCTCTCACACCCCACCTCGCTACTTACGAGTTAATTAAAACAAATGAAACTGTTTTCTTTTGTTTGCTAGTGTTTAAGTCTTCAACTTATCACAGAGCTTCAATTGATAATTATGTCTTCGCTGGTAAATTTGTTATCGTTGTCAATTAATGTTGTTGATCAAGATGAACCTTTCCTTTTTGATAAATTTTATTAGGTAGAAGTTGTAGTGAAATTGTACAAATTGTACTCAATATGAGTGAATAAGTCGAACATAAAATGTAAATTCTAGGAATGCATCAATTTAATTCTAATAAACAATTAAAAGTACCATACATATAAAATACAAAACTAAAAATAACATAACTTTTAAAACTACTTATAACTTATTCAAAGATCTTTAGTCAAGTAGTAAAGATCCATCTGCTATTAAAGATTTATATGAAAGCTCACCATCCGGCGTATACAATCGGATTAACAGCGGATCAACTTCTACAATTTCAGCATCTTGCGAAGTGTTACACAATTCACTTAATTGTTCTATAAGAGCAATATATTTGGGGCCATCCGAATAAGCACATTTAATGTCAGGTACTTCTCCTTTGTATTGTAAAATTGGCAATTGAAGCCAATTTTGACGAATTTTTCTAACCGATTCGACCGGGACGTACTCGAAATTGCCGAAATCTACAAACCAAACCAAAACAAGCCCATTTAGCGGTCTTTCTTCAATTTGAGCCCTATAAAATTCTTGATCTTCAGAAAATATCGCAATACAAGCGTGACCTACTTCGATATTTTGTAGGGATGGTTGTCTATGTCCAAGTGACTTAACTTCGTTTGAAATTTTTTGAAATAAATCCTTCTGTTCAAAAATTGTAACATCGTTGATGACTTCAAATATAAACGTGTTGAAAGAACAAATGCTGATAATAGAAACTCGCAGTTTTTTACCTTTGCTGTTTTCATCTAAAACCACCTGATTGTAACATTCCCGATCGTCACAATCCCCATCGCCAATGTCATTCTCATATATTTCTTCTTCCACAACCACGTCAAATACATCCTCTTCCTCATCAATTATTTTGTTGTAGCCGTATTGCAAGTTTTTACTTAAAAGTACAAGTTCTTTGTTGACATGAATGCCACCAATCAAAATTTTTGCAGGTAAGGAAGTATTAGACCGAACGTCGCCTTTTAAGTTCACCGAAATACGTTTATCCACCACAGTTGCGTGCAATTCATCCAAATCGGAAGTCCACCATTTATCGCTCTTACAAACAACCTTATGAAGATGAACTTTTTTTGCCATAGCGGGAAGTTCGGTATGAATAATTGTTAAACGTAAATCTTCATGTCCACACTCTTCGACGTTACCGTAATCAATCAAAAATACATTTATGATGCTTCCACTTACGCTTACAATCTTACCACGATACCAACAATTGGTTATAGAATAACGTACCGTACACAATTGATCTGGCAACCAAACGGTATCTTCGGGTTCAGGTGGAAGGATATCAAAAGTGGCTTTCATATCGGCTTCCATCTTTTTTAAATCCTCCTCAAAGCTAACATCGTGGATGTAAATATTGGCATAATTATCGACATAGGTCGCAATCGCGTCAAATTGAGTGCGAGTGAAAGGTTTAGGTGGTAGCCAATCCAAAGTTAACACGGACGTAAATTTACAAACCTTCGGACTACTTCCTTCCCTCTCTTCTTTTACAGCCATATTGGCATTGGCAGTTTTGTTTGGTGAGGAACCGATGCAGGATTTGTTTGTGTCAGCATGATCTCCAGCCTTATCAGTCTCTTGCGATTTTTCAGGTTGCTGTAAATGAAGAACATCCAAGTCAAATTTTGTACAGAGATACAATGATCCGAGGCAGAGCCGTGATCATCCAAACGCAACAAAAAAATTTGAAATTAAAAATGAAACAATTTAGCACTAACAACTTAAAACTTAGTAACAATGATTTGTGAGGTTATTATAAATTTTTAAGTTTCATGAATGAACTGGATTCAAGTTTTTTGAAGAAATTTAAGCTTCTCTAATGAACAACATTACCTCATCTTGCATCGAAGGAGTGGCTTCCGAATTTACTGATGCTGCAGGTTTTGAGAGGGCATCAAGTAAGCTCGAACCACTGCTTACTACAGTACTTTTAAGAGCAACGCCACGTTTAACTAATAAATTGTTAACGTTGTGCAATATGGTTCTCGATGGTTCCAAAGCGCCGCCGGGTTTAAATTCTGTGTACCACATAATAACAGGCAACGATTTACGTTCCTTATCCACGAGTCCATTCTTGGCCAGCAAAATTTTACCTTTTGAAAATATGTCATTCAAAAAGTCAGTCGAAGTGCTACTCCACTTTGATGAATCTCCGGCCGGTACTATATCGGCAAGATGACATCTAATAGAACCTTCGCAAATTTGTCGAAATTGAGATTCCATAACATAAACGTCGCCAATCGGAACAATCAATTCTTCCGCAACATCGCGCAACAAAACCTTAAAACAATTGTCACCAAGTTCATCCGTTACAATTGCACGATAATATTCTTGCTTTTCTTCATGAAACACGACACAAATTGTACCAACGGTTGCTTCTGGGTTTGCAGTTTTATGTCTCGTATTATAAAACAATTGCAAATCGTTAAACAATTTTGTCTGTGCGGCTAACACACTTGGATCATCAAAAGCCACGTATATCAAACCGGGATTCTTCACCAATAAAATGTGTACAAATTTCTTAGGTACATTCGAATCGTCACCATCGCTTTCGCCCTCGCTCTCATCGGAGTCCTGACTTGTTCTTATCAAACTAAACACAGATTCAATTTTCTGTTTTGGTACTTCTTTATTTTCTTTATACCATTCGACTTGTGTTGATCTACAAAAAAAAACGTGAGCATGGAAACTCCTATTAAAAAAAATACTTACAATTCTCCAGTCGATTCTGCGAAACCTTCTTTTACCATCAAGGAATTCAAACAAACATCAACCAAAGCGTGGGTTTCGAACAAAATAACTTCTATAGTTTGTTTATAGTTAACTTCGGCGACGGTCAATCGTAACCGTTCCTTGTTGTCCGACAAATTCTGTAAATAGTGGATAGCGCTATTACTCCATTGCGCACTTCCGCAAGGCTTAATATGAGCCATTTTAACTTTTATTGCCTAAATAAAATAAACATTAACTTTTTGGTGTCATTTATTATTACTTTCACTCACCTGACAACTAGTCTGACGGAATCTTTCAGGTAATTGCCTCAATTGCGTGTATACAGCAGAAATGGTTTTACCATAGTCAACTAAATACACTTCCACTAATCCTTGCCCATTTGCAACATTAGTTACTATTCCACGATACCACTGACTTGTATTGTAGTCTGTTGTTTGAAGAGCCACTGCCATATCTGAAATTTAAGATGTAGTTAATTAACAATAATTATTATTGTACATAGGAGTAATTAGAGGAAAACTGGCTGGAGCTGCACTCCAGCTCTTGAGATTTTTACTATCTAGTATTTCAGTTACCTTACCTTTTGATGGTGCATAAATATTTGAGTTGTTCTGTCCAGGAGATACTCCTCTATCCATATAATATTTGGTCATATTTTCGTTAAGCTGAGAAATATGATGGAGTAAAGGCACTTGCTGAACATAAAGCTCATCGGGATTTATTACAAACGATATGATTACTTCCAAACTTTTTTCCTTTCGAAAGGCATCTATATTTGTGGTTAATTTTCGAAGGGAAAGCACAGGCTATAAAAAAAAGGAAAATTAAATCAAAATTTAATAACAAAGAAGTTCGTTTGTAAATGTAGAACAAAGAAGTTCTTTTATACCTTTACTCGAACATTGGTTAATGATGACGCAACATCAAGGGAAGGTACTGCATGACCAATAAAAATAAGAGCATCTCGCACTGAAGCCATATTATCACCCCCCGATATAATGTAAAGTTCCACTTCCGATATACCGTTCCCGTTACTTATTACACGAATTATACATGAGCTGCTAAAACAAAACAGTAATTTTAAATGTAGATACTATTATGCTACTTGTAAATGCTTTACGAATCTACAATTTAATTTAAAAAAAAATAAGCAAGAAAAACTATGAGATATACATACCCGCATGGAAAGCTTTCATTCAACATTGTTTCGGGTAATCCTGCAATTTCACTTTAAAAGGAAACACAAAAGTTGAAATTACAAAAACAATACAAATAAAAACATATAACAGCCAACACCAAGCAGAACCGAAGTTAAATGACCACACTTACTTGTTTACAATTTGAGCCATAAGTTTCATGGATCTTTCATCCCATTCATTTACTGGAAATGTATTATAAAGTTTGCAGTGAACAGCGAAAGGCCTAGGTTTTACAAACTCTGGAGGTATCTCCTTTATCCTGCAAAATAAAATTTAAATATGTATCAAAGAGTCAGGTCAACCTGTGTTTACAGTGTTGTATGTTGTGATGACAGCTTAGTAATGTCCGTTAGCACTACTTCGGTTTAAATTTGACCCTTATCCAAGCGGCCCGTAATTATTTTTAAGCAGAGGTTTAGTTAAACTTACCATAAATTTAACAACACCGCATTTGTTTAATAAATTTAGTGATATTTTATGAATAAATCGCCAATGTCCGTTTGCACCACCTACGCTTAAAATTTAAGCTTTTCTTTAATATTATTCCAACTAATAGTAAAACAGAATAAGAAAAATTCAAAAAGCACTTCAATTTCGTTAAATTCCAATTTAAGCAGACAATATCTAATCTTAAATTTAGGTGTTCCATATCAAGGGACATTTAATTTTAATAAATCCGGAAATTTCCACGAAATTCTAGAGATTTTTACGGAATTCCAGTGATTTCTAATGTATTCAAAGATTTCCAAACAAGTTCCAATCCAATTCCAAGAATTTCTATAATTTCCAAAGGAATTCCAAACAAGTGTCGACAAAATTTTCGAGATATCTACTACTTCAATTTTGCTATTATAATATTAGAAGATGATTGCGACCTTTGGCTGATAAACTAAATTTTACTAAAGTAGTTTACTTTCAGTTAAAGTTAGCTCAATATAATGGGGCACCACCACCATGTCACAAGATAATTTTAACACAAGCAAACGCTGATAAATTTAATGTTATACTTACATTTTAGAAGTAACAGTTTTGGAAGTACCATAATCAATAAACATCACCTCGTAGACATCTTCCTCCGAATTGTTTTTCTTAATTTCAATTACTCGGCCCCTTGACCACTCTGGACGTTTACTTGAAACATACTTAACAAAATACAGCTGGTCTGAAAACAATGTGTTATTAAATCAAAAAATAGTTGGACTGTTGTTTTAACTTACTGACTTCTGGCTTCTCAACGTACGCTGTAGTTTTGGCAAATTGGTTAATATCCCTAGAGAACTTTTCGAAAATGTTAGCCAACCTCGTAAGCTGAACATAGAAACTTTCGGGCGAATTAATATGCATTACTAATACAGATTCACGTTCGTCTTGAAAAAGAAAATTATTAATAAAAATTCGATTTTTAATCATGCGGAAGTACCCTTTTTAAGTTTTGGAACTCCCGAATACTTCACATTCGACAAGCGTCGCTGGAATTTAGGTTCGTTTGTCATACTATTGGCTTTGTTTAGATGCGCCGAAGTATCTAAATAAAAAACAATGTGAACATTGAAAACTCAAAATGCTAAAAACACTCACGCGCGGTCGAAAAAGTATCGGAACCACTTGACGTTGAAGAAGTACGTTTGTTTTCGGCCGAAAAGTTTTCTAAACTTAATTCGGCTATGGTGGCAGGTAATGTAGTATCGTAACCGTCAGGAAGTTCATTGTCTCCGACTAAACGATACGTTTCTAATTTAGTATCTTGGGTCACTTGAAAACATTCTTCAAAGTCCAAACACGTATCGTCAAACTGAAATCTATAAAGAAACTTGCTAGTGTCCATAACTTGGTGGCAAGAAAAAACTTACCCAACATTGATATTGTCCGTTTCGCCGAGAAGATAGCAAGGATTTGATAAAATATTATTGAGACGTTGCGACAAAACTTGTACGTTTAATTTTACGTTTGAGTTGTTTATATTTTTAGCGGATTTGAGCAGTGGAAGCGAGGTTTGGATGTTAGAAGCAATTTCATCTTTTAAATGCTCAAGCTTGGTTATATTTTTGTTTTTGAATTCGGTCGCTTGGTGAAGAATTTTATTCTCTAAATATTGCAACTTGGCGTGTAAATTGGCGAAACACCTCGAAATTTCTAGTTCAGTCGAATTTTCCTTGTTGAAATTCAATCTTTTCAAATTGGTCAGTTCGGTTTCTATTTTCTGAAAAAAAAAATTATTTTTTTAGCCAAAACGCATCATAGCGAATATTGTTTGATTATAAAATGAAAGGTGATGGTTCCGTGGAGTCGTACATCCACAGGAAGAAGGGGCCTCGGTTGGACGGTCCGGCTGCTGGAAGTTTTATGGGGGACAGTACAACTCGAAATGCCGAGAAAATAGTTAAGCACCGGGCAATACACATTTATCATGCATTATTCGTCTTGTTTAGTTAATATTGTGATAATCGCTATAGGATATTTTATTATAATAGCCGGTAAGTTTGCATTACATAATCAAAAAAAAACAATAGGAAGTTTTAGCTACCGAATTCTTTCTAACAAAAAAAAATAATAATAAAACAACGAAGTAAAAGTTTATAATTTTTTAAGTTTTATTTTATTTTATAATCAACTAGTTTCGGTCATTAACTTGAAAAACTGGTTCACCTCAAATAATGAAAACAAACCGAAATAGTGCAAGTGCGAATTTGACCCAATTTTAAATAAACCCTGGTTTAACCCGAATGTTTGGGTCAAATCGACCCCAACGTACAATTATCGACGTTGCGCGTTGGGTAAATTTAAATATTCCATTACAATAAATTAGCAGATCGTGTAATCCACATTTGTAAGCTATTTAAAATTGTAATTTATATTGACATGCGAAGAAGTCTGAAAATGAGGCAAGCAAATATATCGGTAACCGATAAATAATATGGAAAGCTTTCACTTTTCTAATCTAAATTTATAAGTTTGTACTACAATAATAACACCGACATTATAACAGTTACAAGATAACTTGCGATTACGATGAAATTTATTTTATTCACTTTCTTGCATTGCTTCCGTATTGGTTTCAATCAAACTGTCAAGACGATGTTGATTCAATCTCGATATAAAAAGTTGAAAACTTCCTAGTTCAAAATAGGGCAAAGAGTTTATTAGATACAAAAATAGTAAAAAAAAAAGTGAAGGTCAATCACTAAAACCATTTTTGCAATGCCAAAACTCATTTGCATTTGTCAAGATGGACAGGCAGGTGATTATTTTACAGGAAGTAATCTTCCTCGCCAACAGCTTAACCAAGAGAAAATCTATCTAAATTGGATTTTGCCATTAGAAAAAACAATAACCAAAGGAATTAACACCAGAAGATAAGGAAATTAATAGTCAAACTCGACTAGTTGAAATGTAAGAACCTGTTGTGGAAGAATTTTTCATTACTTCATCAACCAGGAACTCCTAGAGAAATATTTATCAGTTAAAACTGTATTGTTTCAAAGGCTTTGCCTTGAAGACTTTAGTAAATTACATCCCACTTAACCACATTATTTCAAACTTGTTATTGGATCCATTCTTGCTAAAAACTTTGTAATAGCTTCCTATTACATCAACAATGGTTTTTCCCTATGTCACGCTTAATTTAACCATTTGGCATAAACTTCATAATACTCATTCATACATGAAGTGTTAAGTGGTTTATGGAAAAGCTTCTTGAAAGTAAAAGTAGGCTGACAGATGATACCATGTGTACAAAGATTACAAATAATGCAATATAAGTACACTTTACTATTTATGAACCATGTAAACGTGATAAGAATGAATATATCACAACTTATTGTGTAAATTACGCACTGGAAATATCTTTCAGCTTCTATGACGAAATATTAACTACATACCTACCAACAATTGTATATTATTTTCTTTTGAGTTCACATTATTTAAGCAGGTATGCAAATGCATTGCTTAAACAATCGTAACAACTAATCATTAGCATGTAATATTTTTTGATTGTTCGTTTACACCTTGACAAAAGTATGCACACCAATTATTAATCAATGAAGCGTGGCATAATCTATTAGTAGATCAACGTTCGAAATGAGTAATAAAGAAAGTATAAAAAATAAAAAATCCTTATAAATATAAAAGTAGTATGTTTTATTCGGAGCAAATATACTGTTAGTGGATCGTCTAACGTGATTATTTATTTTAGTTGGTGAAAGGGAAAACAAGAAATGGTCCAGGTTACATAGTAACGGTCACCTTTTAAAAACTTTTGATTTTTTAAAATTTTGAGAGCAAACAGAAGAAGAAATTTAATGGGTTTACCCAGTACACCAGTCCCAACACCGAAAGAGTAAAGTTGAAGATTCTGATTGACGGAAAAGCGTGCATAAATAGAAATTATGCCGCAGGACGGTATTGACCAATTTGCAAACCTTGTTCAACTCCAATTCAGCGCAAATCACGAACGCCCTAAAGATATCGAACTTACATGTTAACATTTTAATTATAATGCAATATGTTATTAAATAAACACAAAATAAATAAAAAAATGTGACGCCTCGAAAGTTACTTAACACTGCCAAATTGCATTTAGATGTCAAAGTTACAAAACGAAGTTATAGGCGGATAAAGCTTCTACGTCGCTAATACAGTCGACTTTCTGTCACGAAGCAAATACATATATGTACCAAAGCTCGACCAATTACTAACATAATTAAAACAAAGTTTGTGTTGCGGA
This sequence comes from Cantharis nigra, assembly GCA_958510845.1. Taxonomy (NCBI): domain Eukaryota; kingdom Metazoa; phylum Arthropoda; class Insecta; order Coleoptera; family Cantharidae; genus Cantharis; species Cantharis nigra. Next base: position 40,265,530 of record OY294030.1, on the reverse strand, counting down.
AACTTTAAAAGTCCATAATTGACCCAGTTCAGCTTAATTTCACTTATACCTCCATACGTGAATTACAAAAATCTGCCTAGCCCAACCTAACAACATTCTTGTAGTATATGCATAGATGAAATTGCCACTCTTGCGAATATCGAGTCACAGAACTCTTATTTAATTTTCTTAAAATTAATGAATGCAAAAAAATAAAGAGCATAATTTGAAGGTTTGTTCAGCGGCAGGGTTGGGTCGTCATTGTACGAAATCCTTGACCCATTGGATTGGGCTTGGTTTACATTTTCTTAACGAGATACAAAATTATAGAGGAAGTACATAATTTTTGTAAACGGATTTAGTTAATTAGCATCAATTATGCAGCGTTCCATGATGTCCATGCGGACAACCAATGAACGCACGCGAACGACGAGCCGTACGGTGAGTAAGTTGTATTATGCATCAATTTAAATCTCTTCTAAACACAGAACATTGAGAAAAAAATATTTACCAACAAGTTCATAATTATTATACAAATGCAAAACTAAAATGCATGCTAAAAACACGCTCACCTTGAACTGCAACTAATAATTATCATCCAATAGAAAGCCCCACTTTTAAAATTGGGAAGTATTCATTATAAATAATTATGTTAATGCAAATGCAACAAAACGGTTACAAAACAAGGAGGGTAATTATAACGATTTGATTAAAATTAAGTTAATTAGTAAATAATACATATAACCCATTATTATTAAGATTACATCTAAAAAATTATTTTAGTTTTAAAAATTATGTCATTAACAATTTTCGTGCAAAATTTTAACTTCTTAATCAACTTCCATTCACTCACCGTTTATTCGGTTAACAAAAACAATGAAAAATCGTGTCTGACCTCAAATTTAAAAAACCTTTAATTACAATCTTCCTACAGTAATAAAGCAGCAGAAACAAATCAAATTATACATTTTTAAACGAATGTGGCCTTTAGGGCGGTTAAAAATATCGCCGTTTAATTTAGTTTTGCCACCCAAAAATTGAAAAAACGAATTCTCTCATCGTTCAAGGTTCGCATCGGTTTTAATTTCTGTGGGTGCGACCCGGATTAAATTTTTAAAGTAAATCAAAATATGTTTTATTTTACATTATATAATAAAATATCAAAAGTAGCATCCTCTTGTTTATTTCATTATGTACTGCATAAATTATGCATTGGTATGGAATTATCAAACGAGTCGTCCTTGTGAAGGAAAAGTGTCCTCGTCGAACAACAAATTTGCAATTATTTTAAGAAAATGATAACTTCAAACAATAAGTTAGATTTTTGCTAATAATGCAAATGTGTAAACCCTAATTAGTTCAAGAATGAAATCTAAGACTGAAATAAAATAATTAGCCTTGTATTATTTGTAATAAATCCTACAAAAAATTCTGTTAGGTGATTATAAAACTAGTTAGCAGACTTTACTGGTAAATTATTTATACGATGTAAATATTGTGATTTATAATAAAAATGTTTCTCATTATTCGATAATTGACCTCAATTTTTATTCAAACAAATAGAAAAATCGAGACAGCCTTAAGGACAACCAGTTTAATTAGCACCATCTAAATAGAATAAATAAAAAATTCAAGAGTTCAAAAATTTTCTACAAGATACATCATCGCTTCACACCCGTTTTTGTAAGAAACAATTCGATGATGAAATAGAACTAGTAATAGGAAGAACAACGTTTCATAATGGACGTAATTTGTCAAACCTCCTATAGTATAATAGTATATTGTGATATAAGCACGTCAAGCAGATGCTTTTTTCAGATATTCATCTGAATCTGATTCACAGGCACTGGAACCTGTCGACTCGCCCAGTAAAGATGCACTTGTCACCCGGTTACGTAAATAACTATTAACAATAATTTCCAATACAATAATATGCTATTTTATGTTTATCACGATTACCTACTACAATAATTAATAGTCGTGAATTGTTAATTTTATAAAATATGTTATTAAAAATATTATTATACTTCAACTGTATTTACTTCAATCGATATATACATAGGTAACATTTTAATTTTAGAAAAATTATTAATTTTTAATATTTGTATGTTTGCTTGTGGTTGTTATAGTTTCATATATTATTATGTAATTGTACCGTTTAGAACAATTCAATTCTTTTTAAAATTTCGAGCTTTTTTATACAATTTATGTATAACTCTCAGGCTAAAATTCTTGATCTAACAACCAATCAGAGAGCCGAATTTAGAGCTGTCTCGGTAATAACAGATCCGCCTCAAGCGTTCTTGAATCTGTCACCGGTTTTTTCCCTAAGAAATCTGTCATAGATTAAAGTCGAAAACTCCCGATAAAAACGTTTGAAAAATCGTTAGTCAAATCGGCAATGACTTCTAAGTGCTGCGGTTAGCTAACAAAATAGTATTAGCGCACATCAGATGCATTTTAAGCTCACTAGCGAGAGTTTAAACTTTCGCTCAAGTATAACAAATTTATAATTTTACTTAATTCGTATCAAATTGTAGAAAATAAGCAATTTACAGATTTTAATCCTTATACCGTGGCAACAGCATCCGGCTAATGACTGGTTAATCAGAGAAAAATTGTAATTGTTTGAATTCTTTTCATTTGTTCAAGTGAAATTGAAACCAAATGAATACAAAAAATAATTCAAACATATTGTAATATCTTTTTACAATAATAACTTCAAATAGTAGCTATACCAGTGGCGACTGGTGCGCGAACGACGAAAGAGCGCCGCCCTTCTAAAGCAAACTATTGAAGCAGCGCAGGCATTGAAATGTCAATTAGGCGAGGCTTATCGACACTCACGATTGCTGGCTTTAATATTTTTTCTTTTGAATATAATTACTGGTGTTTGGGGTTTTCAGAGACATAAAATTTGTGTGAATTCGTTTTATTAAATAGCAAACCATGGGGTCTGGGAGATATGGAATACCCCCAAAACGCCATTAATTGTATATAGTAGTACCAACTTAATCTTTGATTAGATTGAGATTTTTTTGCTACTACATTTCTTGTACTACAAAATAAAAGTCCTGTTCAATCAACTAATTCATTATTTGTTAAATAAAATACTATTTTGTTGTTAGGGTCTTTGTTTTTTGAGTTTAAAAGAAAACTGATTTGATCCATATTTGAGCTCATGTGGTTTTTATATTCCTACTATTGTATTATTTACTTCAGTCGTGAATCACTTGAAGTTACTTGTAACAATAATAATTTAATATTGAAGAATCCCAAAGAAGTGACTTGCAGAAAATATAAAAATAATTTTACTTCAAATAATTTGTCAGCATTTTGCAATACAATATCGAGTTATCCTAAATTACAATAGAATAATAATTATTATTAATTATAATTATTCTATTGCTGTATAATATTAAAATTAATTAATTTCACTTATTTCAACAACTCAAAATCCATGTATTGGGTACTATTATCATAGTGCTATATTTATATACAATATCTTTCTGCTAATTAGATGTATATTTAAGTATATCTGAAATGTGCCCAGGAAAAGAGCTAGGGGAAGCCCCCACAACCCAATCTATTATTCCCTCCATATAAATTATCTAAATATGCATACAGCATATGATTGGTTCATTTTTTTGCCAACCTATAATAATAAAAAAAATTATGAGTGATATACTATCTCCGTTACCACCTTAACCCTTCGTCGGATAGGTGAGAAAGCTATAATAAACTAAAACTCGACGTACTGCCAACGTTTTGTATTATAAGACTAAAGATAAAATTAGCCAATTACTGACTCAAGTAGCCCAACCTGGAATTCTCACTTAGGATATCAGATAAAATAATAATGTAGTCTAAAAATTATAAAAATTGTAGAATCTAATGTAATGACGGCAGTATCGTCGCGATTTTTTGAGTGAGGCCGAAGGCCAAACATCTACGGCCTTCATCCATGGTCTCGATCCCCCTGGGTGAGGCTAAACGGCTATGACCCTCATGTTATTATATACTTCTAGTAAAATAAATAAAAGTTTTTGAAACGTAAAATCTAAAATTTAAACTTGATTTGTAGCATAGCTTGCACATTAGCAAACAGTTTTGCAGCTTATCGATTAGGAAAAGAAAGCGCAAAGCAAAGAGATTAATGCAATTACATTTTCAGCAATTTCCTTGGCCAAATAAAAGTCGTGTTTTAACCAACTGTGAGAAAACTGCAAATTGTACGTAAAATACTTGACACAACATAAATAATTTCCAGTTGTACTGCGAGAATCATGCATTTTGAAATATCTTGCAGTTATTACTGTGTTAATTGAAATTCTATTGATACTATCAAAAATTAATAGGTTTGCGTCATTGCGAATTGATAGGTAAAATAACTTTCTAAATAATATGCAATTTTCCAATTTTATTTATTAAAAAATCTAAATTATCTAAATTAAATATTAAATTTGACTAAGCAAAATCAGCCACAGATCCAGCAGAAGTAAGAAATATTGAAAACGCATTTTTCAATTATCCTTGATTCCACAAAATTAAAAGTCCATCTAAATTTAAAATTAGCAGTTATTTAAACAAATCGTTGCTTAATTGTAAATTTGCATTGATTGCGTCTTAATGTGCTAATTTAAATACTAATAAATTACGTAATTCCTAATTTATAATTCCCGTTAGCTAGAAAACAAACAAAAAAATAATGACAAATCTTCTGTGGATGGGATACTTTTTTGGAGTATATTTTAAATAGAATTAATTCAGGTATTACTATCAAATTTCTAAGGACCTTCGATTTCTATAACATCAATTAATTATTAATACTAATTTTGAGTATCAAATTTCAAAAACATCATAATTACCATTATAATCAACTCTATTTAGCTTAGAATAGTTTCCATAGACGCTTAGGCATGCTCGTCCTTAACTGGTGCTTCAAATTGTTTTATTAATCCATTGTGTATGGAACCGTGAATGGTAATAACTCCAAATTAATGTCGCAATTAACAAAAGAATGATTTATTAATTAAAAATCCTTCGGGTATTCAAATGTATAATTTACACATCTCAATAAAAAATAATTTAACTATTTAATAAATTAAATAGAATAATTATTCGCTTCGCCAATGATAATTTATACTATAGGAAGCTAAATAACGCACATCATTAGAACGTCTGTGAAAACATAATTGCACATTTGCGGTCCAATTAAAAACCGGTAATTTTCTTAATGATAAGTAAAATTACAGGTAAGACTTTTAAAAAACTCAATTGCATTGAAAGTGAAATAAAATTATATTCTTTAACAGAGGTCCTTCGTATGTTTAACCTAAATTGAACGCGATCGCAGCACGACACTCGTTTTTCGTTAGTAGCTAAGAAACGTCACAATTCATTTTTAATAATATGATGTTGTATTTTTAACCGTTTTAAAAGGTACCAAAGTGCTGGCCCTTGAGCATAAATCAACCTTAACTTCTATCCAAGGTTAATTGAAATCTGAAGAACAATACATTTTCGGAAATATCTTTTGGAATAAATTGGGAAATGTATGTAGACAATAAAAGGTCACTGTAGGAGTTTTTCGTGTCTTTAGTAGGACATTCGAGGTTGTTGATCGGGATAAACTTGGTAAATGTGGCATTGAAGTTTATGATTTACTTTAAGTCACGTTTAAGCAATAGGAAACTGAGAGCTGGGTGATTATCACGATTTCGGGCGCAATTGATGCATCAAGGATCTATTTCGGCTATAAATTGTTAAATTTTTACTTAATTGAACAATTCTGCATGTGTTACGGACACATGGTAAATTAGGTATTTAAAAAATGGGTCAAGCGTATCTAAATATATCCAATCGTGCGCGTCATTTTCAAAATTATTTCGAACAAACTTATAGTTTTGAAATAACAAATTGAGGACTATAGTAAACACGGAGATGAATTTAGAAGAAATAACGGAAGAGATCTTGCTTTCTACTTAATTTTTCCATTTTCTCTTAATTGCCTTTAAACGTCACAATTTGCATATCCTTATTTTGTAATTTCGAGTAAGTATCAGCATAATATTCAATCTATATAAAAGCGTAACTGATGAAGAATCTATTAAACATTTCCCATTGCTAATAAAAATGCAAATTATGAATGTATGTTTCTAAATTAAGTAAATTTAATACAAAAGATGCCAATTAAAAATCCCAAACATAAATTTCAATGTTATCGAAAAAGGTTAAATGTTCACAAACAATACCGAAACAAGTATAAGACAACAGTTTTTAATTTTTGACAATATAATATATTATATCAGCCCAAAATTATTAACTTTCTTCAACCATCACATATACATAATATTTAATTATTATATAGTTTTGAAATATAGAATATATAACGAAGTTACAAAATTTATAAAACAAACAAATTTTCAGTATTATAGTTAACTAATTATAATTCAGTTGACGTATAATCACAAATCCAGCAACTTGAGAGTTTGAATTTAATAATTCCATATAATAATAACAGTTCACGCTTTCTGAATTGTGACAATACATGGAAGAGCATCAACGATAACATAATTAAGTGCAATAATTATTTACTTTTACATGTGAAAATTAAAAATGTTTACGGACTATTTCATAAATTTTATAATTTTAAAATTTACATTTTCAGACGGATCGGAAAGGAACACGAGAAGCAAAAGACCTAGAGCGCCACCGCCGCCATCCCCAGAAGAGAACGATTTAGGTGATGAATATCCGAACGAAAGAAACCAACCACTAGCGACTAGTTCCGTTCCACCAGGTTTTCTTCGGCCATCCGTCCAAGAATATTTAGAACTTGGAAAATCAATACCAGGTAATAAAAGTGAACTTAATGATATTGAGTTTATAGTTGATATGAAAAACTAACGCTTTTAAAAATATTAGTCGCCTTGTTTGAATTTCATTACTATTGTTTACGTTCCAAGTTGTGTTGACGTTCAATGTTAACCTAATTTATTTTCATCTGTCCAAGTAACTTGTTAGCAATTGGTTTTAAATAAATACAAGGGCAATGAAATTCAAAAATTTGACTTCGCTAGGGTGGGAAGCAAGAATTAAAAAAAAAAATTTCTTATGATACTTCCCTGTGATCGGGTGTAAGGTCGGTCACCCGGTATATGATATAATATTATATGTATGCTTATACAAAATATTTAAGTGTTTCAAGAGTACCGTGAAATTGTTACGTGAGAAGCACACTTCATTGTTTTCAAGTTTCCCCTAGCAGATATTTGTTAATGTTTACGTACTTCGAGATTAACCTTAGCCATTCCAACCAAACCAAATACAACTTGATAGCTGCAGGTTTAAAAAAAACTTGGGACATACATCTCGCGTTCGACGATAGTTGACATAAAACTGGAGCAAGGCCAATTTTATGTACAAGATGACTTGCTAATTGATACAAATACTTTTTTTTATCATTACTCGTAAATAGATGTGACATAACGCTGTCGCTGAAACTGACGAGAAAGTTGTATACAAATAGTTCGATTAAAGATCTTATTCGGAAGAAAAATTGCAATCAAATGCCACAATTTAATCAAACGTCAAGGCGAGGCCGAGATGGAGTAAATCGTATCCGCTTGATCTATTTCATTTTAAAAGTTAAGGTTTTTTAAAAAACGTAGTGAATGGCCAGCCATTCAAACCAAAAATCCATAGCTTTGGCTCCATCTACCTCTTCGTTCCAGGTAACATTAACATTGGAAATGTTTCGAATGCCATCTAAAGTTCTTCTTGGGGTATCTTTTTTTCAGAATTCTTTTCTAACCATGTCTATGTTTTAGGTCGACCAGGAACAGATTATCCCGTTTTGGGATTAGTACCATATACAAACTTCTACTGCGACGATCAACCCTTCCCAGGATTTTTTGCCGATCCCGACACGAGATGTCAAACATGGCATTATTGCGACATTGACGGAAGACAAACGAGCTTTTTGTGTCCAAACGGAACCCAATTCAATCAAGCCGTTTTTGCCTGCGATTGGTGGTTTAACGTGAGATGTGATTTGAGCACGAGGTATGGATACAAATTATTTTTTCTTCCGTAAATAAATTATGTATTTTGCAGGCTTTACGTATTAAATGCGAGATTATATGGGAGACCCAAATTGGATGCTACTAGACCACACCGTACCATCACAAAGCAATTGCTAGAAGATATTTTCAACGATGAATGAATATAAATTTGCAAAAAAATGTCAACAATAGTTGAATACCATACAAACTTTTTTACGAATTATTAATGTAATTACAAATAAATTTTAACATTTTTTAAATCGTAACTTAATTTTTAGAAAGGTACTTTTATAAATAAGTAATAATTAATTAGCATTACATAATGTTGGTAATGCTATTAATAGATTTTAGTGTAAACCTAGCTTAATAAATTGTTATTGTTTATGAAAAGTCAGTTAATCGTTGCCAAATCATAATCACATTAATCATAAAACTTCATAAATCAAGAAAACACCATTTGAAATTCGCCCCCCCCCCCCAGTCAAAAGTGAAGTAAGAACAATTTATAATTTTATCAATATACTGTAACTTTAATGTCCGATTTCATAAAACTTTTAACAAGCCGTTAAAGTTAACAGATGATTTCTATTAAATTTAACGGCCCGTTAAAAGTTTTATGAAATTAGGTATAAATGTTTATAATTTTTTTAATTTACCCCTCCCCCCCGCTTCTCGTTATTATTTTAAAATAACAAAATCATTCGCCCATTTATTTAATATTGAATAGGTTTATAGATAAATTTTTATTAATGTAATTTCTGATGCCACGAAAAAAACTTACTGTGAATATTATGTAAAAATAAAGATATTTAAAAAAATATTATTATTAATACGTCCAGCGCCACCTATAAATTAAGTTATCATTTACATAATTGCTGCTAGTTTACTTGTAAAAGTACCGATGGAGCTGCTAGATTAAGTTCGTTAATTTATTTTTAAATTATATGTTCCGAAACTTTCGGAAGCATTTTATAAAAATAATAATAGACTTTAAAATTTGAAATATAATGTTTTTTAGGTGGGTCACGAAGTTCAAAATTATTATTTAATTATAATAATTTAATAGAAACACTAATGGCATAATTGATTGAAATTGAATATCATAATTGCTCGATTTTGCTTTCATTTTTTCTTTTTGATAAAAGTTTGGCATTTAGTATGATAATATGTATCTGAGATACAACTTCAATATAGGTACACCTAGCCCTAGGATTCAATATTTTATTTTTTAAATATATATTTCCGGCTCATTAGATACAACTAGAGTTACTTTCCCGATCCCCAAGAGAGTAATAAAAGTAATTAATTATTATAGACCTACGAGTGCAGTGGCAAGTGACCTACGAGTGCAGTGGCAAGTGACCTACGATGATCTTAATGTATTTTGAAATATTTATTCAAATATTGAAGAGCATCAAGTCATAATCATACCAAAGAAAAAGAACATATTATTTGTGCAATTTGGGTTGCATACAAATGGAACTGAGCTCCTTACTGTTTTATATAAAAGGCTATACTATAATTTATAAAGCCAGGGTTATAGTATGTTTATAAGTAATTCAACAATTTAAAGCTGTAACATCCTAGGCCGAATAATATTTCATACCGCGTTGTATGGAAACCACGTTAAGGGAATCTCAGAAATAGTAATAAATTATAAATCAGATTAATTGCCATAAATTTTGGGATTATGACAATTAGAACTTAATCTTCTCAAAGCACAAAGTAAATTTTAATTTGTTGGAATGATGTTCTGCAAAACCGCGTTACATCGAAACCCTCCGCGTAATAGGAGAAAGCGTCGTAAAACTTCAACCGCGTCAATAAACAAATTCATTAATATAGTGAACAAAGTCATAAATACAATGAACAATTCATAGATACTGTAAGTTTTTCATTAATATAGTGATTTTTACTTCATGGGCTGACATTTCAGCGATTTAATGAAACCTACATTGAATTTTCATTTTATGCAGACAGCTTTTGATTCAGTGTAGCAAATATCGGATTCGAAGGTCACTGTGATCAGTAATCACATTAATAAACTTTGAAATAGAACAAATTACTTAACTAAGTAGCAAAAAAATTGTGGTATTTACACACCGCAACAATTTTCAACAAATTAAATATGAAAACTATTTAAATTCTTGTTGTGCAAATCGATATGAACTAAATTGGTTTACTTAATTTACTTGCAAGTAATTTACAGTTAAATGAAAAAACTGGCAGTCCACGCAAAGACGATTTAATTTAAAATAAAAACACATTTCTCCGCTGAGTATAAGACGTCTAGCATTGAAAACATAAGCAAATTTAAATATTGGGTGAAAAATAAAAGAAAAAAAGTAACCGCCGACCTTCTGTTTATTTTGTAAGAATTCTAAAATAAGTTTTGAAATGTATTTATTCAGTGGAATAATGGAAAATAATATCAACCTACAATAAGCAACCTTATCCGAAAGAATTGTTTACAAATAAAAAAAAACCCAAACCACCGTTTCATATTACCAATCGAAACTATGTTATAAAATATAGGCAAAAAATTAAACCTTTTAACTAGGAAAGTAAAAATAAAGTTGCAATCGATATATTCAATCAGGCAGGGAAGTGACAGTTGCAATTGGGTAAATATTCTCGCGTACCCTACTACCTATACATGTACAACCTAATTCCAAACCAATCGTTTTATGTAATTCGACATAAACAACAAACAATAAAAAAACGCCGCTTAAAAAGGAAAAAATTATTCCCTAACTATTATAGTTTTCTATATTCTAAACCTCAATTCCGTTTTCACTTTACAATTCAAATACCGCTTCAAGCCGGTACTCATATAGATTCTATTGTAGCTCCCTGACTAGTAGTATTTTGTACTGTATATCATTTACGTCAAGGTTCCAGGTAATTAAACTCTTTTTAAAGCTATGCTTATTTCTTTTTAACCTACTCCGAATATTATTCCTAATCCATTTTAAAGATTGTGCTAATCGAGCCCCACGTTGGGTGCCAAATTAAAGTGATCGCTAGAAATAATTGCCTAGAAAAAAGCGGTTATCTTAGCTTGCTTTTTAGAACTTAAACTTGGAGCAACAATTTGGCTCAGTAGAGAGCAGTTAGGCTTGAAAAGTTGCGCTGAGACAATACAAAATCCTTTTCCTTTTATTCATCCAAGCTTTAATTTGAAGCAATAGTTTTCAAATAATCCTAAAAATCGATAGCTTCATTTCAAAAAATGAATTGTGATTTTATGGCAAGCCTTCATTATTGAAATAAAAAAATAACGCAAGCACTTAATTTAAAATTGTAAATAAAACGATAAATTAGTTACTCATTCATGCAAAAAAATGATAGAAAAAAGTGTAATTGAAAATGTGATATAGGAAAGTCGTCCTAACGACACAATTATAAATAAAATTAATTTATGGCGCATTAATAGAAAATCAGACAAGTTATGACATAAAAACAGATTCAGACTTTCAGTTACTAACTACCGACTTCAGATTGATGAAATTAAAATGTTAATTTTTACATTTTTTAGACGTTTAATCTAAATAACTAAAATGATAATTACCATTTAATTAACATTTCGATCATAAAATAAGTGCAAAAAATTGAAATAAATGTGGAAATAGAAATTATTTTCTTGTTTAATTTGTTATATTTATTTTTGCTGTTACATTATGTACAGGTATATAGGAAACAAATAATTGAACGCCAAAATTATATAAACCTTTAATTAAAGTGCAAGTACTTAAGAAAATTTCATAATTTCGAGTAATCGAGCATACAAGCCTAATGAAAAATGCTCACATCACGATGGAACTTTCTTTTCTAAAATTCTTCAATTTAATAGAAAATAACGGATGTCTTAAAAATTGTTAAATACATAATCAATTTCTGTCACAAGATTGACATCGTACAAGAAAGTAATTGGTAATTACCCTCTTAATGAAGTCCTTAACATTTATATATAAAAAAAGTCCTTCAAGAGAACATTCATGAAATCAAACTACATCACAGACGCACGGGTAAGTAAATTAGTATCAATTTACATAATATTTCATACGACGAATACAAATTTGTTGAAAATTGAAAAATCAATCGCACGTTGAAAAATAACCCAATCTGGAAAGCAGTAAACAATTAACATACTAATGGCCGGTGGTTGAGCTCGTTTAAAAAAATGAGTAGATTTTTCCATGTCATGTCGGTTTGATAACTTAACATAAAGGGATTGACATTATAAAATCCTTCTAATAGAAAATAAAATCTGATTTAAAAAATTAACTTTGTGGGTTGAAGAGGCTATAGTAGCCTCGCACGCCAGTGCACATAATTTATATACTCGTATATTTTGTTTCCTTGACAATTGGCCAGATTTATGTAAATATAGAACCAATTTTTAAATACATATAAGTAACGTGTTGATGCACACCGGAAGGTCGAGCTAAGAAATTCTGTCAAATCCGAGATTCAAACCGAGATTCTTTACTCGAAATCAATGTATTTGAATAGTAATAAATTATAAAATAACTTAATGAAAAATCTTTTCCGCCAGGTCCAAAAATGTAATTTTTAGATAAAAGGATTTTAAATTTTAAACCAGAGTTTTCCCTGCTGCATTAAATTTGCCATATGCTCATCCATTTTCAAATATTGTTCATAAAAATTGGCTGGCATATACTCAACATAATAACTTTTTTAGAAAATACGCAGAAATTCAATTTTCCAGTTTTTATTTCAATTATTTTTCAATAATTGTTATTATTATTTATTATTTGATAACCACAAAACGTAAGAAAGCAGTAATAGGATCTGCAAATTTAAAAAAATCGAAAATCCGGTCTGCAAATTTGATACACTTATATGTTCGACGAGCAAATTAAATCCTGGCGGTCAAAACTAATTAATCGGTAAGGAGATAGATAACTCATGCAGGTTTCCAACTAACTACATAACAATTTACTTCGTGAAAATCGAGAAGTTTGCTTCTTCAGACGTCTTCGAAATTTAGACAGCACAGCTTGAAGAAGTAATTATTGTGTTGATTTACTAGAGCAAATTACGCTAAGCACTATATTCCGTATTAATTAGTGTTTTGCTACTAATTTATTTAGTGTTTTCCAATTTCTATATTCACAAATAAAAAAATAAGCAAACAAAAAATGTAAATCTACAGCCAAAGGAAATTTGATATTAGATTTTATGTAATTTCCCTTGAGTCAAATGGAGTAATACTACAACTCCAAACGTTATTTGCATTATTTTACGTGAAGGAATCCATAAATTACCAATCTAACTTACACACAACTACAATAACCAATAAAAAAATTAAAATTACTTTTTAGGTTGATTAAGTCTACTGATTTTGAACAAAAATGTATACAAAAACAATAAACCAATTAATATCAGTGCACTAACTTTTAGAATTCAAAATAATATGAAAATTAAATAATAATTACAACAAAGCCCGAAGCACTTGTTAAAATTATTTGTTCCACATGAATTAATTAATAAGGTAAAAGGTAAATATGGAGTATCAGCATACAATTCTAAATCAAAGATGTACTTCGGTGCAACAAAAAATATCTGACAAAACAATATCTAGGTAATTATCATAGTGTTCATTCGTCTGGAGTTTTAAATAAAGTTACATGCAACGTTTTCTGTTAAACGCAGACCTCAACAATAAAAAATAATCAACTGGAAACATCAAAAAGAATATTTAAAGAAAAGTTCTGCTAACAAGTGGTACCCGAGAAATTTCCTTTGTGCTCCTTTAGCTACCCCCTACATCCGCACTACCTCAATCATTTAATCTTTCATCCGAACGTATCCCAGTTACGTTACAGTGTAACTTTCATAATTTAATTTCCTTTCAAGCGGTTAAGCATAGTAATTAACATTGACAACATGTAAGTTCTAAACTTATTTTTTCAACTAATTATCTCAGCAATAATGGGGTATTGCATAAGCGAATCATCATTTTCCCATTCAATTAAGTAGAATTAAGAAATGGATCGATATCGATCTATAGTAATGCTAATAAAGAACAGTAAAAGAAAGTAATTTCAATAATTGGAAAGTAATAATTCCGACAATTTGTCTAAAGAAAATTGTTAATTGTTAAAATATGACGACAGAATGAATGAAATTTGTTATGGAAATTTTTTATTACCTTATTAATTTACTGTCACCAGTTTGATTTAATTATTTGAAATTATTACAATTAGATTAATTATTAGTTCCGCGTGCATAAAAATAACATGCATTATCAAATATTACAAAAAATAAAACACATTTATAACTCATTTTCGCAATTATCTAAGAAACCGTGCATTAAAATTAAAAATGTCTAGTATAATATGTATTATTGCCAATCAAATGTTTTTCTGGTAAGCTTAATTCAAGTCAAGTGCTTTTCTGTGTTTGTATAAACAGAATTTTGCTAGTTATTCAAATTATCGAAATTGCATGACTTTTAATTTAATTTAGTGAAAAACAATTTGAAAAAATAATTTGATTCTTTGAATAATACACTGAATACCACTCGTAGTCGAAGGATGTTATGTAGATTATTTTTGGAATTGTCATCCATTCATGACGATTGGGCTTGAAAATACATTTGCTCAATTATTATTAGCAAAATTTTCCGAATAAATAAGTCTATACCGAAAGCTCTTTCAATAGGCAAAAATTTCTACAGTTTAAAAATATTTAAAATTTTTTGAACAATCTTCTCATCCACCGCTAGCTTTTCATCTATAGATAATTTTCTTCATCTGTACAAGTGGTCCTTAAGAACCCCCAGGGATGTCCGGAATCATTCAGAGGGTCAGTGGAAAATTAAAATTGATTTGGGGGTCGCCGAACCACGACGTCATTTGTATTTGGTTATAAGTAAAATCAAAATTGAAACCGCCTGCAATATCCAATCCCAACAAAAGGATAATAATATGCAAACTTTTCGCGAGGCCACACTACTCAGCTAAGTCAGATGCACTTGTATATTGGTTAGGTGACATGGTTCTTCAGGTATTTACTAATGTCTTTTGAGAGTCTAAATATTAAATGTCTAATTTGATCAGACAAAGAACAGCCTAGTTAAGCTGTTAATTTACTTAATGCACGAATTGTTCAAAAGTGATTGTAAGTTAGTGAAGTGATAAATAAATATTGAATCGTTATGCACAATTTTTTCTGAGTTATGAAATTTTAATAAGGTTCGGACACGAAGTAGTGAATTACTGATACTTGAAGTAATAAACAATGCATTGTGATGTAAAAATTGACCTTAAGATTAATTGAAAAATTGATTTTAGAATAAATTTTTTGGTAATTTCGCACGAGAAAACCTATGCCAACCTATCATCAACATTTCACTTCCTGAACCAAATTTGGAATAATTTTTTAGTAAAAAAAAAAAAATACAAGTAGCAAGACGTTCATTTATATCGTGTAAAGTAAACTTCATTAGGTTAGAAAGAATACCTCTAGGGTATAACAAACAAAAGCGAAAGGAAAACTACTTGCGGTAGTCCAATTAATAAAAGCTAAACCTACAATTTAACTTCCGTTGCAGGATTTTTACCAAAATGCGAGGACATCAGTTTGAAATAATGTCAAGTAAAAAGGTAATTTTGGGTTTTGTTTACAAACACAAATTCTCAAGCAGAAACAATAATTATGCAACCAAGACCATTATTTTCGCTAAATGAAAAAATTTGGTTAATAAGCGTGTTATCCTTGAAAGATAAACGCTTATTAAAAAATGAATGGGAATACACGTGCCCGGTGCCATTGATTAAATTATTTTAGCCCTTTGAATTTTGTGCTTTGAATTCCATGGGAAGCTATAAGTTCCCTACCTCTACCGTCACATAAAATCTTTCTTTAGCATCCAGTTTAACGACCATTCTGAACGACAATGATATATTAAAGAGCATTTGACGCCTTAAAACCCCACAGCTTCCAATACCGGCTTGGGACGTTGGCGTTGTGAAAACTGAAGCTGAACTGCAATTTATCAATTTATCCGTAGTGATTACTGCTGATAATTCGATTTAAAAATTACAATAAACAAAATTATTAAATAATAAAAGAAATAATGCCGAAGCATTTCTAAATGTGGTGCAAGTTTATGCTTCAACAAATTTTAGAAAATCAAGTTTATGGAGTTAACATTTTCAATTGTTTAAAATAAATGTAATTAGGATTAATTAACAAATATTTCCGCTTATATGCTTAATTCCTTGCAAATGTTTAAATGTGGCAATTTTAATTGGAATTATAATAATACTAGCCAACAATTTTATTTAAATAACAGTGTTAGTCAGCTGCTCGTTAATTTAAATAAAGCAACTTCAATTTCTAAATATTAAATAATTTCGTTAACGAATTACAATTTCAATTGTTTATTTAACAGCCAAGCATGAAATATTTCTTTTCCTTTAGAACGAAAAAGTAAAATTCTAAACTGGTACTTGGGCGTTAATTTGTGAAAAAAAATATGTAAATTATTTCGTGATTGAACTTATCCATTATTTCGCATTAGAAAGGAATAGACGAGGTTATTATTTAGCACAAGTAAGTTTTACCAGGATATAGAATATTACTCAGAGAAGTGAATATGCACAAAAATAACTCGAGACAAAAAATTGCAATAATTTTTTTGTAATAAAATGCACACTCGATGGAGAAGAGAAAGGATAACGGACACAGTGTGTTTTATGTGCATAAATACAAATTATTACATAATTGAAAAGGAAATGCAGACTATTGTAGTTAAACACGTCGACTACGAAAACTCTTTTGAATAGCCTCATCAATAATAATTCTTTTCTAAAAAAAGTAACCAGTGAAAGTAGCTCCTGCTGGTTTACGAATAACGGTACGACGATTCCTCACAAAATTATTCATTCAAATATCGAAAATTAAGTATGAATATCAATTGATTACGAAATATAAAACAAGAACGAAAGCTCAATTTTTTTTCGATCGTTACAACAGTAATTGCAGCAATTGTAGTACTGAAACTGAAACAAATTAATTAATTTAATCGTGCAATTGTCTGGATATTTCGTGTCCTTAAAAGTAAAAATTGAAGGTTAAAGATAAAAACCATAATGATCCGGATTCGACAATTGCATTTTGCAAATACCGAAGAATTAACATCCTTTTAGATTAAAACATTTCAAAACGCGAATCAATTTAATTAGAATTCCGCAATAAAAAGAAATTTGCAGGAACTTCGGCGTCCTTCACAAGGCAACCGGATAATCTTATTGCACACGAATTCATCTTTGACATTGCTCGATTTCAGAAGTTCTTTGACGTTGTGGGGGTCCCCCACATCACATTCGCTTTCCAAAAGTTGCACTTTCCACAAGAGTTACCTTGCCAGTTGGTCTTGCTACCACAAGATCGTTGGACTCTTGTGTTCGCACCAAAAATTATATAAATGTGTTGCAAGTGCCATTTAAGAAAGCCAAATTTTTTTCACGTGATTGATGTTATTAAAATTTTTTAAGATGCAAGTAGAAAATGACAATCTTCGTGGTGACATTAAGGACACCGACACAAAAAATTTATTATTTTAGGAAGTTTTGTGTTAGTGGAGTGTCCTAATAAACGTACTTTTTTTAAATTAAATTATTAGTTATACAATGTGTAATAAAAAAACGCAGGGACGTAGTAAATGTTTTGTAATTTATATTTGTAAATTCGTTTTTCTTTGTTGCATACTCTCAGGTGAGTAACATTATTAGTTAATTAACAAAAAAGATAATATCCCTAAAAAATATCATTCGAAATGTTCAAATACTAGCAGAGAGACGGTAGTGATAGACACAAAATTTTTCCAATGTCCATGTAATGAAGATTTAATTAAATTAAGCTCTCATATTTGATATTTTGATATCATTTAATTTCTATCTTAAAAACACTTTCTGCTGTAATTTTCTCTCAAAGATCAAATATTAGGTCAATTTTAACGATAAATATATAAATAAAAAAATTAATCTGTAACGGTTGAATAAGTTACACCGCAGACTTATTACGAGAATCTATTCTTCGGCTTCCAAACCGTTTCATTTGCACAAATGTTACCGGTGAGAACTGATCACTTTTCGAAAAGTTAATATGACCTAAAAATTCCAGTATATTTCGAATATTGCAGCCCAAGGTCCCTTGAAGAAAAATTATAAATTTTTACTTGACCTTTATTCTGAATTTTAAAAATGTTGAATTGTCTGAAGGGTTTCTGCCAATTGAAAAAAAAAACAGTCGCTATGTGGGTGGAATAAATTTTATTTTGAATGGCGCATTTGCACCTTGCATTTACAATTTATTACCGGTTTAATATATAATCTATAATCTGATCAAGTTCCGGATTATGTGATAGACAGAAAACATTTCAAAGTTTTCCAACCACAACAATAGTCCTGCGAGTCCCCTATGCTTCAAGGTCACATGCCTAGAGCCAGCAGGTAACCATTTCAACAATTCTCAGTTCTTGATCACGATTTACTATTAAATACCATCAATTATTGACAATAGAAATTATGAATGAATGAATGAGTTGATCTATACTTTGTTAGGTATTATGACATAGCAAATAATAAAAGAAAATTGAAAGGAAGTTCCAATACAGACAAAAACAAACGTTTTGCATATTATAAATTCTCAGCATTTAACAGCTGGCAACAGGAATGGCTAATTCTTAACCTTCTCCTCATTAATCTCCTCAAGTTACCAGAGCGAGCCATGGATTTTTAGAAAACTTTATAAATTGCTGGGATCTGATAACCTAACGGCGTGACCCACTAGAATTACCAATTAATGAATGCAAATTCACCTAATTAGTCTGATTTTGTTCAATTTCAAAATAATTATAATTTAAAATCTTCTCGTTACATATGCAAAGCTTTTTCGCTTACCACGATCCCAATAATAAACAAGAGTTACAACTTGTTAAAATTTGTTTTGCATTTCCTTCGAAAATTAATTTTTAAAAACACATTGTATTCAAAATTGAATTAAATTTCTTTAATCTAGAATAAAGCATTTCCGTAAAATATTCAGTGAAAGTAACATCACGATAAATGGTAACACCTGAAGAAGAAAAGAATTGTTTATGTCTTTATATAATTTGGTAACCGGTTTTTTAATTGTTTAATTGAATGGATGTATAATTAATACGGTTAAAAAATTCGTAACAATAAAATTATACTTAGGTTGAATAAATAATATTTCACATATGGGTTTATTGTATTTTGCAACGAATACAATATTTTTCGTGGGAAATTAAATTCAATGTTGGACTTTCCAATAAAATTGTAAAATTAAACAAAACTGTGTATTTTATTTGCAAAATTAATATCGAAAATCCGCAATATTTAATTTAAGTTCAACATAAATCACGAATATTTGCTCAGAAATACTTGAAGCGAAATTCTATTTATTCAGAATTGTGGGATTAAAATATTGAAAACAATGTTAGTTTGCTTTTCAATACTAAATCTTACAATATTAATTCCAATAATGGGAAAAATTAACACTTATGTAATCGCGACATAATTCATAACGTGAAAAGAATTTGTTAAATAACAATGCATTATTATAAAAAAATTGCCAATACTTGTAACTTTGGGAAAGCTCCCAGATGGAATCATAGGTATTGAACGTTAAGTGATGAGAAAGAATACGCCTGGTTTTTGCAATTTTATGTAATATTTCATATTTGTTCACAATGTTCAAGAATAAAGAAAAAATTCGTATATTTCATTATTTTGTTTAAAAACCCCAAAGTAAGTCATTTACCCATTAAGCCATTTGCAATCTTTATGAAATGCATGCAGCGTGCGAAACTTTTTATTTTGATGAAATTTGAGAAATGCAAAACTTGAAAAACATAATCTGCCGGTTAATAAATCGCTAAACACTTATTCGATTTTACTCAGTGACTGTATTGGCCTAGTAGTTAGCTCGATCAACTACCGACGCTTAAAATATTCAATTCGAATCTGGAGTCTATATTTTATTTAAAATTAGTTTAAAAGTGTCATGGGTCTGCACAGATTGTCGGCAAGAAACGAACAAGCATCAGGAAGACATCAAAAACGACCGAAGAAAGTTGGGCGTATGTTCACTAGGAAAATGATAATTTGCTGCTTGTTACCTCATATTTTGCAGTAAAAAATAACGAGACACTTCTGATTATATTGAAGGAAGGCCAATCATTACAAAACAGATCACGTACATTTACACTTTCGGAAAAAAATAAGTAACTCACTTGAAAGCATGTAAACTGATTTTAATTAGATCGATGGCTGTCTATAAATTCCAAATTTCCATATACCTGACCAGACTTCAATTCAAATGCAGTTTTTTTGCGTAGGAAAGTGTCGAGTATCAACGCGAATAAACAAAATAATTTGTAGTATCGGATATCCGATTATGTAGTGCAAACAAACTGTAAATATTTCAAATTAATGCATTAAGCGTCATTATTACCAATCGAATAATTTTGCGAGTTTTACGATTTACGAATAAATGAAACAAAAGAGTGATCGGTACCTAACAAATTTTATTCAATTATTAACAATCTAATGGTTTCGAAAATAATTCGAGTGTTAACTTCGAACGACAATTACATTCAAACTTTGTTGTATCTTTCGAATCGACAATGGATTTTTAAAAATTGAAAAAAAACACTTAAATAATCTGTTAATTGTTGGACACGTCTTGTATAAATTTTCTAGCGTTGTTCCAATTTGACCGGGTCGTTAACTTGCCATATGTCGTTAAAACCATGTACTGTATTATTATTAAGCATAATTTTCATTTAGTTAATCATAGAAAGTTGCTGAAAGGTTCGATCACGGTAAATTTAAAAACCAAGATTCAAACCGTCACAAATTAAAACAAAGACTGTTACCGCTAAAATTAGGATAAACCACATCAAATTCATTTCTGTAATTTATTCACGTGGGAGCTAACTGGTTGAAATGAAAATGGGAAAGTTAAATCGTTAAGAAAGTGTTAATTTTTCAATTATCAGTTCAATTTTTTGAATAACTTTAGAAATGTGTCGGTCTCGTCCTTTGTCTGAGAGCACGAAAGTATCTCCCTTCACTTACATAACATCAATTTTTTTTACGTTCACTTACATTTTCGAACAATAATAAGTTACATTATATCAGAAAAGAAAACAAAGGTAGCAAAAAACCAATCATTTCGACCAATTGGTGTCGTAATTGATTTTTTAATTATCAGAACACTCAATACACTAAAATTACCAACAGTGGATAAAAAATCAAAAGCTTTTAATATCTTTAATTGAAACAATATTTTATTACTTCGAACTTGATCTAATTTTCCTTTTCAAACACATAATTCACTGTAATTTATATGTACAATTGCTGGTTTTCTCCTTTCTAGTTAAATTACAGCATTCCATCAGTTCGTCCCACCCTAATAATTGTTAATCGACCAAATTACCGATTTAAACAATTCACTTAAAAATAAATAATTTTAACTGCTCATTTTAGTGCTTTATGAACCGTGAGTTTTCTATTGTTTAAATTATTTTTACTTTGACACGTTTCTCGCAAACCAAAAGCGGAATTACTAGATATACATAATAGATATTATAAGAATAAAATGTTATACATAGCAAGAATGTCAGAAATTTACATGTTGTACAAAAACAACAAAACCAAAAACTTCTGCATATAGCTTATAGCAGAATCATAAGCAACTACTGGCAGCTTTGTAAAGTTAATATTTAATTAAAATTGTAACTGATAGCAATTAATTTGTTAGACAAAATCTTGAAATTTATAATCTGTTTAGAATTTTCCGCTAAAATGCTAGAATTATGATTATCGCAAACATTAATACAAGGATAGGAAAATTATATAGTACAAAATGTTTCTGGGCTTTGATTTGATTAAATATTATTTATGAAAAATAAGGAAAATAAATTTTTAAGAAAGAAGTTCTCAAAAGCATATAATACTTATCTTTGAATTAAACGCAGGAGGCATTCAAAGTGGCAAAAGACACACTACAAAAAAAGCTCATTTAAAAATAAAGAGAACAACTCCAAATTATATCTTTCAATATAGTATTCTAAATCTCCATTTTGTGTTCATTATATAGAAATACTACTCGTGGGAGAGCTTACGTAGGAAATGGATATTAAATAAAAGACTTTATAAATAATAATTAGAATTTATTCTAATATTATATTCTTAGCCCTCTTAATCTGAAGAAGTACAAAGAACGACTAACTATTTATTTTAAGTTTTTAGGCGAACGTTTCTTAAACAATTTTAGTTGGCGACAACTATATGTAACCCAATTCATTTTAAGTCAGTAAAAAGGAAATAAAATTAATATTTTAGTTTATGGTTAAAACCCTCAATGTCTTAATGATACATATATCATTATGTTTAATTGACTTAAGAAAAACAATAAGTCTATAAAATAAACTATTAAAATAATTTTTGTTATTTGAATGAGAATTCTAATGGCTTATCTGGTAACACCAGATATTAAATTATTCATATTTCCATTCTTTAAAAATTAAAAGAAGAAAGCCTTGGAAAGGACCTTTATTATGTAAAACAAATGAAAAACATGTAGATTGGTTAAGAAAAATATAATTACTCTAATTAATAACAACAAAAGTAAAATAAAAAATTAATTAAATTTACTTCAAATTAATATCTTGGATTTCAAAAATTCTATTTAGGAAATATTTCGTACAATATGGAAAGCCCAAATGCACCGAAAATTATTTATTATCTGTATACTCGTATCATATAAAATGAACTAAAAATTTGGAGATCTAAACTAAAGTCCTCAGATGTATCCATCTCCACCTGGTATCCAGTTTACTTACAATTTTAAACCTTTTTTCTCTTTTGGAGCAGCAAATGTCCTCATAAGAAAAAATTATGAAATAACTTCAAGAAATTGCAAAATACATTTTTTCCCACCACGATTTTACACGCGAACTTCAGAAAATTTTCCAAAGACAAATCACTATTTACATCATAATTAAATATTGAATTGTTCATTTTCCTCAATTGTATTTTCTTTATTTCATGAACTAGTTTCGACCTACGTTCCCAAATGTAGGAATAGTTTTTGAAATTATCAATTCAATCAGAGGCGGATTTATATGGATGCTTACGATGCTGGAGCATCGGGCCCCCGATCATTGAGGGGCCCCCAAGACCTTACTTATTTTTTTATAAAATTTAATTTTGTTTATTTTCTACACTTTTCAAAGAACATAAAAGCAGATGCAAATTATAAATTCTTGCTTATTTAATTAAATACAATGCAAAAACAACTATAACTTTCAGGGGTGAATTTATAGGAATGCTTGAGATGCTGGAACATTAGCCCCCTGATCATTGAGATCTCCAAGTCCTTACTCAATATTTTATAGAATTTAGTTTGTTTTCTCTTTTTATGAGCTTCAGTTACCTTTGTTTTGTTTTTTAGATAATCTATAAAATAATCGATTGATATGTGGTTTAGGTGGTGTAACTCGATATTATCAATAATATACATTTTAGAAAACCAAAAAAATGTACACACACTTTTAGAACTGAAATGTTTTAAAGTTATCACAAATAAAATACACTGTAAATATAAAATATCGCAAACGTTTTCATCATATTATGGCATCATCAGGCGATGAACTAGAAAAAATTTAAAGAGAATCCGTTTAAATGCTGTTCGGGGTGGTGGCAGCATCACGTATTTTTGATAATAGAAGAGGGTTTTTCGGAAAGTGATTTATTAAGGGAACGGAGTTAATTATTTTTCGAAAATTCTACATTTTTACTTTTTGTCTCTACAAAATAATGTATCATTATTTTGATATTAGACAAAAAACAACCCCCCCCCCTTCCCATAATATTCCTACCAGGGGCCTCTAAAATCTAATTAGCATCGGGCCCCAAAAATTCACTATCCGCCACTGGATTCAATTGTAACAAAATACTTGGATTAAAAATTCCAAACATTAATGCGAGAAATATATTGGTAATTGAGTGCCCAAAATATGAAAATTCCGGACATTTTTAATTTAGGCTATAACCAGAGCTCGGATTTCGATAACCTTAAAAATAGCAATAAAATTCTCATTTAAATGCCCTTATAAAGTCGAAATGCTTTACCGGTGAAAAGCTTTTACAGGCAACAAGACCTCATAAGCGGCACGTAGAAATGCCTCGCTCCAGACTGGTAATAAGAACATAGTATCTTTACATCCTAAGTAGCCGGAAAATTTCAATCTCGCGAATTTACTGTTAACTTTTAATGATTGTTGCGCTACGCTCCTTTAACCATATAATATTCTTAAACAGCCGGAATTTTCCAGAGATTATCCTAGAAAACCGCTGACTCGGAACGAAAACCGGAGATTTGGGAATCTCACCTGGAAGCCATATTGTCAAATCAGGCTGTCAATTTCCAGAGAATAGCACCTTTAAGATAGGTACTAAAACTTCAAAACGTATAAACTTTTGCAGAGAAATATACGAATGAAATAATAAAAACTATCGCGCAAATTGGCAATTAGTAAGTGCAAATACATTTTCTTGTATAAAATACTTACTAACGACATAATATAATATACTTAGGTAGGTATACTATAAAAAAAAAAGTATAAAGGCAGCAAATTACAAATTGCTAGTATATATAGAATGTTTAAACGAGAAGCAAAAAGTGCAAATTTCTTCATAAATTCGTTACCTATATAAAATATTTCATATTGCAAATGAAGTGATGACAATATATTTTATACCTTTTCAAATCGTTAGTGTATTTCAAGCAACAAGAGCAAGGAAAAATATACGTGAGCCCTGATTGTAATGCAACTTCGCGTTTTCACGATTTCCTAAAAAAGGAATCTATAGGAAAGAATCAAACTCTTCAAGAATACAATAAATTATGCTGTCTATTGAAACTCACGAACGATTTAGAATTGCAGCAAAACGTCAAATATGCGCCATTAGCCATGATGTCAGAATGTATCTAAGTAAAGCGTGTTAAGGCGCGTTACAGTTGTGTGTAGAATTTACAATATTCAAAATATACGAACGTCCTTAATGGGATAAGTAGTATCAGCATTGAAGTTGTTGAGATAAATCATAGATTAGGGAAAGATACGTAACATTCAGTTTGTAGTAATTTATTCCAAAATAAAACTGTAAATCTACGTTTAATATATTTTTTGATAATAACGCCATCTACTTGTCAAAATATGCAAACAATTAATATTTTTTCATGGAACAGTGAACAGTATTATTTGCACATTGCATAGCTTCAAATAGTAAAATTACGAAATTCATTCCAAATTAGAATATATTTTAACATTGCCAAAAATGGGCAAATAGCAGGTATTAGTAGGTTAATAAATAAATAGATAATTATATTTACATGCTTACACCATTAAAATGTTTTATTGTTCTGTCCAGTTTAAACTAAGTTAAAAATTTAATAGAACTGCATCGGACAGAAAATCGAACGCAATTTGTAAAACCAATGTTAACCAATCGTTTGCGGTTTTACGAAACCCTCAAATTCAATACGAACACACGTCCAAACGGACCCAACGAACCATTTCGCTAAAGAATTTTACAATTTGATGGCGTATAAGTCACACAATATAAATTTTTATCAACATTTACACCAATTTAAATTGAATTTTCCAAGTTAAAAATGGTCGATATTTTATCTATTGTGTAAATACTAAATTCATGATTTTTTAAAAATTCACAAATGACTTCGCCTAAACTACACTTTATTTCCGTATGAAAAGTGAATGTTGGCATTTAGCCTCATTTAATGTTTTTAAATGGCTATAAAAACGACATTCTATGCTTCAAATAAATTAAAACAAATTTTGCTCCGGTTCTTATTTTTTCTAAATTTAAATGAATAGTGTAACGAGACCTTCAGAATATGCACGATCTGTACAAGCCTTATATAAAATGTATCTGATCAATCTGTATGGTAAAAGGAGATTAATAAAATCCCTGTTGAAACATACTACCCACACTTAGAACGTATTAGTGCGATATTTTTTCATTCAATTGTCGATACTTCAACTATCACGATTCTAAATGCTTCCAATACACTAAATCAACATTTGCATTAAGTTGATCGACGATTAATCACGCGCTGTTTTAGATGGAATAAAACATTAATAATATTAATAATCAGTAATTACATACAGCACGTGGCCGTTCGCACCCAAGGACACGAAATCGCATGATTTTAAAATTTGAAAAGGCCTTCGAATCGGAATTGAGAGAAAAAGGTCGCAAAAATTTAGCTCCAAAAGATCATAAACTTTGACCGAGTGAAAGCTGCAAACTCGGACATAAAGCACGCTCGGGTTAAAATGAACAATTGTGTAATCACTGTACAGTTATTTGGTATTTATCATAAATGAGTGGGCTTTCTAACTAACTGAAGTTATGAAACTCGGAATAAAGAAAAATCAGACGAATCAGATTCTTTTCAAGAGACCTTCCTTCCAGAAGCTGCAAAAAATGTTAAACTCATAAAACTTTAATATCGGAAATGGAAACCTCATCGTCGCTACCTTCCTCTGCCTTCTAAACAAGTTTAGTTAATGAATTGCAAGTCCTTAGATTTGCATTAGCAAATTGCTGTGGTAAACAACCCCTTTGAGAATAAATGTTTTTCTGAAATTGTCCACAGCTCGTGGCAACACATCGCTCCGGTTTTAAGTGATTTCAAATAAATTGAACTAATCAAAATGTTCAACGCCCACCAAATAAAGCGAATGTGTTTCGCGATTATGCTGTTACCTAGGATTGGAACGCCTTCGATCAAATTCAAGTTCAATAATAATTTTAAGCAGTGTCACGCAAAAAATGCTACCATATCGGAAAATCAATCAAATTACAAAATTGTTCAAGGTTGTGTGAATTAGCGCGATGAAAGTAAACTTACTTTTTCTTCATTCATTTTATAAAATCTGTGTCACCAGCTCGTGCGTATAAAATAATGTTTCGTCAACAACAACAAAAATATTATAAACATTGTACAATATTGGACCATTAAGCGGACTTACAAAACAAGTCCATCACTGTTCTAGAAAGTGTCGTCGGTTCAAATATCCTAAAATTACAGAAAAAACCTAACAATAAGAGAAATAATTTGTGCAGTGCAGAATGAACAGTCAACTTATCGTGGCTGAAGTTTTAAAAAATGACCAAAAACAGAGAAAATTCAAATTGAAAATGTGTTAAAGAATGATTGAAACCTGCATAGGTAACTTAATTTGAATTCAATCCAAACAAAAGACCTTAGAAAAGTCGGTAGTTTAAAAAATTTGATAATTATATATTATATTACAAGAACTTTCGCGTTAAATATTTAAAATTTCTATTAAATTTTCAATCACATAGTATACTTTAAGTGTATGTTTCGCCATACATCATTTCATGTTGATTTATTTCCACAATCCTTTATGCTCATGATTGGTTTTCGTAAGAATCGCTAAGATCAAGCAAATTGGTGAGTAAAAATATTCTTGGATTCCTTAACATTCACGAATGAGAACTCATTTAGGAAAACCGATGTAATAAACGTGTGAACGTTATGGAAAATCGACGTTCCGAAATGCATTATATAGAAAGTGAAGATGGGTGAGAAAGTAATGTTTTGGCTTCATTTATACTAAATATTTCATTAATTATGTAAATTCTCATAATGAATAATTCCATTAACCTCGTTATGGGGTACTTGAATGTTATAATGGTGAAAATTATATCATTTGACATGAATTTGGAACATAATTGCAAAAATGCTAACATTTTGTTTCTGAAAATGGTCTCTTGTCTCGAAAGTGTTAAGTCAATTTTAAGTTACAACATTAAAAAAATTACCTTTCAATTTAATTTAAAAATTAAATCAATCAATCAGCGTTTTAATTATTAAGCACAAAAGAACTAAATTAATTTGATACATAGCTAAAATAAAATTGGTCTGACGGACGTTCCACATTAGACTGGTTAATTGCAAAAAGTTAATGCATCATTACTTCATACATTCTTTAATTTTTACAATCCTGAAGACATTTACTTCCTTTAAAAAAAAATCTTGTTAGTTGAAAGTATGCCAGTACCAAAAGTAAATTCTCCAAAATGTTTGGATTTGCAAAAGGTAAAATTAACACGGAGTAGTTCAATTTTCTGTATATTTTCTGCAAGATGCCTACATACATGCCAATCTCCGTTGGGTTTTATACGTATTACAGGCATAGAAAGCCTGTAGTTTAACGTGGGCTTCGTTAAAAGTTCTGAATCCATCAGAAAAATCATTCATAATTAAAAAGTAAAACGAAATGAAATTTACAAATAGAACCCCTATTCAATCGAGAAAAAAAATTTTTTATTCCAGCTACTGGGTAGCCATACTGGGTACTGTCAAAAAAATTAAATGCATCAGATGAAAAGAATGATTACACGACAAAGAGGGGTTTATATATCATTTATCTTTACCAGAAGAAATATTTGATAAAATTGGGTATTTAAAAACTTAGAACCGGCTCCACCAACTCTGATTAAATCGTTGGTAAACTAATCACGGTTAATGCTTAACCATGATTAGTTGACCGACATTAACTTCAAAGCGTTCCACCAAGTATTTTGTATTTATGATTAGTTAATCATGGTTAAATGTTTGGATTGCAAAAGCTCTTCTGGTTAATTGATAGATAGTCACGTGAAACTTAGGTCTAGTAGGGGTTTTGTGAAAAATACAGAAATATACCTGGAATTTTATAAACTAAACTTGGAAATTATTATTTCAATTTTTTATTTTAAATTAGTAAAGTAAAATGAACATCTAAGATTAGCCCAAAGGTTAATTATGAAAAATTGCAAACCGAATTATTAAATAAACAATTATTATAATAAAAATAAAAATATTATAGGTTTACTAGTTTAAATAATTATAAAATATTTTTTTTATACTTTTCGAAAATCAAATCGAAAATGTATTTTCAAAAGAGATCATTTTAGTTAGGCTAGGTATGTTCAAAATGTCAACAGTACCTATCGTTTACTATAAATTGAAAAAAATGCGCATGCACCGACCATTAACCGTGATTAAACTCGCCTATACGCCCAAAAGGCTGTTTAACCATGATTAAACGTCTTTAACCATGATTAAACAGATGGTGGAACACACTTTTACATTTAACCATGATTAACCCCAACTAATCATGATTAAAGTATTTAACCAGAGTTGGTGGAACCGGCCCTTAATGCTCACAAAAGTAACTTTTTGAAGTGCCCGCTCGAAGGTTAACAAGATGCTTTGCAGCGACGTCAGTAAATTGCATTTCCATAGCAATACTGCAATATTCATCGGCTTATTACTTTCATCAGCATATGGCAATAATAGCCTTATATTGAGATTGAGTAATTGAGAGTAAATTAATGTCGAAGCGGAAATGAGCTCCAATTCATGTTTAAACATTGTTATAAATCAATTGCTACGTGGTTCATGTAGTGAAATGGATAGTAATTATAAACATTGTTGTTGCATTCGCTAGATTTACTCTCAACTCTTTATACACAACAAATTTAAAATTCCAGTTGGTCTTTCGATTTAATAGCTTCTCGAGGTAAAAGTGATAATTATTAAAAAAAATACTTAGGAAAATCTTAATTATTAAAATTAATGTTTGTTGATGGTGCTTGGAGATTTGGTGAAATTTTTGTTTATCATTAAACATGGCTTTTAATATCAATAAAAATTTCTAATGACAGCTAATGAAAGTAAAACTGCTGGTTATAACTCTTATGTTAATTAGTTGTAATCGAATGATCTAATTTATAAGTTTACGAAATCCGACTACCGTTTTCTTTCTCTAAGAACCGGATTATCAGCGTATAAGTAAATTCTTACTATGTTGAGCACATCCATGGGTAGTTAAACCAGCCCTTAGTCGCGCATATATTATCCTTGATATTCTTTTCGTTTTGTAACAAAAGTGTAACTATTGAAAAATTATATTTTTTGCAAAACGATTGATCATGGATCGTATCTCACTCTTGCAAGGTAATTAAAATATTTTTCACTATCGGATTTCAGATTAATTCCAATTATGAGCAAACTATGAAATTTAAACTACCATAATGCGTTATTGCTCGTTTGGAATAAGCAGAAAATGAGAATTATTAATATCCGATTTAATTATTATTGCATAAAAACTCGTTCTTCATTATTATTAACTAAATACATAATTATATGTTATCCAAATTAATATCAGTGTTCGTTTTACAAAAAATTAAATCAACATGTAATTAATTAATAAATGTTCACTTTCGATTGTTGAACAGGTTTAAGAAGTGTAAAAAATTATGTTTGAATAATTATTTTTAAATAAGCTCAGTAAGAACATTATATAGGGTGTGATTTCAATTTAAGACAATTTAATAATTATTATTCGATTCCTACAATGATCATGACCTTGCGAACAATTACGATTTAATATTCAAGAAGTACCCACCAATTAAGCCTTAAGAAATATAACAAACGGTCAAATTATAATAACAAATTAGAGAAAGTTTCAGATTGAGATGTACAGAGGAAAATTTAATTCTTTTCGGCTACTTGTACCAGAGAATAATAGAATAGAAGTCTTTCAATATTAATTCATAAAAATCAATTTATTTTTCTAAAAATTAAATGTAAAATTATTTGGAAAGCTCAAGTATTACATAATATTTTCAACAATAAATAAATCAACAATCTTCTCGAGTTATTTAATTTTAATTACTTTATACCGATTGTTCATGGTTTATCTGAAGATAAACACGTACTTTAAAATTTTTTTTTATTTATAAATTTTTAAATTTGACCTGATTATTATTAAAAGTTCCCACAAGAAAAGATTCGATAACTTCTTGTTATTAACGAATTATTATAATTACTATTATGTATTGGAAAAAGTAACACCGTAGTAGGTTCCCATTGTTAGCAAATAAAATCGAATTGTGTTAGATAAATTTACCCATAAAATCACATGCACTGTTGGTTTGCATCAAACCATGTGTGACAAAATTTTTGGATCACTGAACACTGAATAAATCTTAATAGAAGCCATAATAAAATTAAACACGCTTTTACCATATATATTTTAATATTACTTAAGCAGAAATCAATCAGGAAATTGGTTTACCATAAATATCACATTCACTAACCTCAGATGAAGTAGATCATTCGTTATTACTCACACAAGAAATTTGTTGTTACAGATTTACCACAAGGCTCAAATGGAATTACAACCACGTATTTCAGTAAACCTTCAAATTCCAAATCGTATCGTGAAGAATACAAAATTCAAAATGATAATATCAAATTTCCCAACATATCGGTATCGGAGAGACAAAAGCGTTTACTGCCATATATCAACCACTACGTAACACAACCGTCATACCAAGTAGAACCTTATCCAAACAATCAACAATACAACGTGGTTCCTCCAAGAAAAACTGTCCATCAACAGTCGTATCCAGTTAAATTCAACGAATTAGTAGGAATGGCTTACGAATCACAGTCTTACAATAATTATAATGCACAACAACCGTTGCAATTATCGAATATCAAGTTCACTCCGTTTTCGTCGAACAACGCATTGCCAGGTTCCTTTGTACCAATGATTAAACCCCAACCCGAAAATATAGAGGTCAGCTACGTACCGTTCGAGCAATCCAAGAAAATTCCAAACTATTCGGCCATATATGATAAATTGTCGCAAATTAAACTGCGCCAAAACGCATTTTTGGAACAATACCCAAGAAATCAAAATCATCGTTACATTATTAATCGTAAACCCCAAGTTAACTACATCCCGGAACAACTAAATTATGTGCCAGTCAGTAGTATAAAACCCCAAGTGAATTACATACCAGAACAAGTGAACTATGTACCAGTTAGTACATTAAAACCTTACACCGGTGCATACAATACAGTAGTTGCGGATGTTCCAATCAAACAAAACGTTCGATACGAAATAAAAAATTACGACGAATTACCAGAACAAATTTCGATAACGGAAAATCCGCTACGAATAGCCGAATACAATAATCCAAACCTGCAACCCATCGCGCAACCGCTATATCAGCAAATTCCAAAACCACAAATCAAATTTCGACCACAACCAAACTATATCAGAATTTTAACCAAAAATCCGGAAACCAACTATGTTCTGCAAAATCCAAAACAATATCACACTCAAAGTCACCGGCAGTATCTTCAAGAAGTAATTCCTTCGACGATCAAACCTTTAGTGTTGGTACCACAAAATCAAATTCCTCAAATTCAATACGAACCAAAACCAGTGCCAAAACCGATAGTGATCCTTCAACCCACATTAGAGCCAGTAGTCACACACAACGGTCAAAATTATGAGCCCATACCCAATCCAACTGTACAACACTTTCCTACGATAATAACGACCACCCCGATAATACCAACAGAAAATCCCAACTCTCTCAGTCTGATATTACAAAAACTACAACAATCCAACACACTTCCCCATACCTTAACCCCAGAAAACATAGACAACAGCATCAAAACCCTGGTACGCATTTTAAGTTCGTTAAAATCTCAGAAGAAGGTGATCGAACCGATCGTTGTTGCCGAAGAAGGCGATTATGAAACAGAACAGGAGAATGAAACAAATAACGATGACGATGAGCAATTAAAGCAAATATTTCCCGCCGAAAATTTAGAAGGTGGTACGCCAGGAAAACCTGGAATCGACTATCCCGCGCTTTCGACAATTCCTCATACAAGCTTTAATTGTACCACACAACGTTACAAAGGATTCTTTGCAGATCCTGAAACTCTGTGCCAGGTAAAATTATTAATAAGTGAGGTTGATAATTTCACTTTCATTTTATTAATTTAAATTTCAGGTCTGGCACTACTGTGATTTGAATGGTGGTCAGGCGTCATTTTTGTGTCCGAATGGTACCATTTTTAGTCAGGTCGCGTTAACGTGTGATTGGTGGTATAACGTGAAATGTTCGACCACAACCCAATTGTATGTGCTTAACGAGAGGTTGTACAAGTACATCATTCCGTTAACTCCAAAATTTCCTGAAGATTACACAGGACCTTTGGTTGACAAGTAAATATTTTGCTTTTGGGCCGATGTTTTCACATCCAATTAAACTTCCAGATAAGCAACCAATGAGACCAGATATAACTGGACGTGAAAAGATCGTCCCATTAAAGTTTTGCTGTACTATTTTAATTTATTCGCGTCAAGGTTAAATAAATCACGAAATCGATATTTCCGTTAACTTGAACCAAAAAATTACGTTATTGTAGAAATTTAATTAGAAGCGTCCTGTCTGATTTATTAAAAACGAATTTTTTTAGGTATTTGGCGCTGAAATTTAAAGAAATGGAAGAAAAAATGAAAGAAAAAGCTGAGAAGCAATCAAGTGATGACAAAACGGAAGAAATCGATGAACTGCAATTACTAGAAGATAAAAATAATGAAAGTTCAACTTCCGGTACTAAAAAGTAAATTTTGAAAAAAAAATTTTGTTAAATTATTTTGTTATTATTTATTAAATAAGCTAATATTTTTGTAAAGTCATCGATAATACCCATGTGGATCAGGCAAAATGTGCAATATTTAGATCGAAAAATGTGCGTGGCGTTTAGATTTGACATTCGAAAAAAAAATTGTTAAAATTTGAAAAACATATTAGTCATCACATTATTATTAATAAAAATGCCATAAATATGCGTAGTTATTAGAAAACTTTTTAAACTATTGATTATATTTTAAAATGCAAATAAATTATTTTTAATATAAAATGTGACTTTCTATTTGACTGAAGGCGAGTAGGAAAAAAATGCACTTTCGTAGCGAAAAAAATAGTAATTTATTCTAAATTTAACGACATTTTCAAAAATGACCTCATAGGTAATTAAAGTAGATATTCAAAAAAAAAATCTTTCCTGTAGATGTGCAATTGTACAGGTACAAGATTGTTGGGGGTCTACGTATAAGATAATTATTATTTTATTAATTTGTTTTATTTTGACATTTACTAGAATAATACTAAAAAATTACTAATAATAATAACGAAACGATTGTAATATATTATAATACCTCGCTCAGAAAACAAGATCAACTCCGTAAAATAAAAAGCCAAAACAGAATAATATTTAAAATATTGATTTTGATTAAAATATGAGCTGCCAGCTAGTCAGTTTGCACATTCCTACTGTAAGTACTACTAGATAAGCCTAAAACTTTATTTTTATAAGCAAATATATTCACCTCTCAGTAAAGTGTCTGTTAAATATGTGTTCTGACCAGTTTGCACATTCCTACTGTCATAGGCGGATTTAGGGGGGGGGGGGACACGTGCCCCCAGACGCTTAAAATTAACAAGGAAACAAGGAGACAATCCTATATCTGAGAACACTTTTTGCCCGTCTCGACCCTTTGTGCCCTCACCCCAGAAAAAATTCTGGATCCGCCCCTGCCTACTGTAAGTACTACTACTAGTTAAGCGTAAAACTTTATTATATTGCAATATATGTTCAGTCAATTTATAAACCTCCAATTAGAATTACAATAATAATAATAATAATAATAATAATTGTTTATTACTTATTAGCTAATGCAATACTACTGTCACTTCTAATTGGATGTTTATAAATTATTTACTGAACACATAGTTAACAGACACTTTACTGAGAGGTGAATATATTGACCCTTAAAGGTACTACCACCCTAATATGAAATAAGGGTCAAGTCGTACGAGAAAATTGAAGTTTCGAATTTTTTTCCGGCCAACTACTAGTTTCTTCAAGCAACTTCAATGTATAGTTTTTATAGCTAAAAAAACAAAAGTTTTATTTATCCTAGTAACTTTGTATAAAAAATTAAATTTTAAGTTGGTTATATTTATGGATTGTCGGTCAGAATTTACTCAACGGATTATCTGGTCATCGGATAATCTACTCAACGGATCAACGGGCCAATCAGATCAACGGATGATCTACTCAACGGATGATCTACTCAACGGATCAACGGATGATCTACTCAACGGATCAACTACTTAAAAGGTTATATAGGTAGGCGTGTACCTAGTTAGAGGTAATTAGGATATTTACTTTCAATATTGAAATATTTATCTGTGTCAACGAAAATATTTATCATGAATAATATGTTTAAGAACAATATTTGCTGCCCGAAACATCCAACGGCAATTCTTGTTGAAGATAGCCATGCAGGAGATCTAATTTGTCCCGACTGTGGCTTGATTGTGGGAGATCGCTGTGCTGATGTGGGTTCCGAATGGCGCACTTTCAGTAATGGCGCAAATGGTAATCCTTCACGCGTTGGTGGACCAGAAGATTTATTAATGGAGCACTTCCACTCTACAACAACAATTGAGCAAACTGCTGCCCGAGATGGAACGAAATACAGAAGCAAAAAATCTATGAGTAAATCCGACCAAATTTTGACTACAGGTAAGGCCAATATTGTAGCATACGCCGAACGATTACACTGCAGTCAGAGCATTATTAATGAAGCTATTGTGCTCTTCTCTAAGGCTCTGAAAAAGAACCTTACATTGCGTAACGCTGAAAACGTTGCAGCCGCATGCATATACCTGGTTTGTGCAGATGCACGCAATCCACGAACGATGGCAGAAATTGTCGGCGTTACTGGTCTATGTTCAAAAAAAATTAACAAGTGCCGTCTTAAAATTAAGCAAATGGTCGGGGTGAACGCTACACTGGTGGGCACCTCCGACTATATGACTCGCTTTTGCGGCTTACTAAATTTGCCATTTGCTTCAATCAAAACAGCAAATCATATTGCAAAAAAAGCCCAAGATCTCAAACAAATTGGCTCACGATCAATAATTTCTATTGTTGCCACCGCAATTTATATGACATCACAGGCGTCCTCCCAAAAGAAAAGCTGCTTTGAAGTTCATCAAGTTACGTCGGTGGCAGAAAGAACTATACTTGCACTCTACAAGCTGCTCTATCCCCTTCGTGCTCAAATATTTCCTAAAAACTTTAAATTTGAAGTGGAGCTCGAGCTACCACCAGCCCCTTCAGCTTAAAGCTTTCCAGGGAGCAACAGTTGTGATACTATAATGTATCATGCATTTTTTAAAAATCAAAAATATATTTCAATTAATAATAATAAAAAAAAAAATTCCACGTGCTTCACCAGCAACGTGGCGCGTCCCCGGGTTGCGGATAGGGGAACGACTAAGTGCAAATTGCGGTACTTGGCCAGCTGCGAATATATTGAATAAGCAGCCGCGGACAAGGTGGTATGAAATAAATTATCGTAAAATTAACTCTTTTAATCAATGTATTTTGTAGTAACCAAAAAAAATTTGTTTTGTTGCTGCAATAAATCATTTTTCAGAGTGTGTACTTGGTTAATTTTGAGTTATTATTATGAAAATTTCAATTACTTTTTAAAAGCAATTAAATTTAATTAAAAATAAAATTGTTTTACCAATTAAATGTAATGAAATATTTCAATAATAATATAATTTTGACGATTGTAAATTCAAGTACATAAAATTTTCATTTTAAGATATAATGGGGGTGTAGCTCAGATGATAGAGCGCTCGCTTAGCATGTGGGAGGTGTCTCAAAGGCACAAATTTAGAAGAGCAAGAGTCTCTGTTTTTAAGTAAATTTCGACTATACTAATTAACGATATCGAATTTAAAATAAAATTATGGAACAGTGTTAACCGTTCAAATCTGAGCAACGAAGTGAAATGTTTAAAGTAAAATTAAGATAGTTCTGGAAATTGCACAGGCTGTCAACAGAATGTAGTGAAGTCCCGCCCACTTCGAATAAATATGTATTTCTTACATGAAAAATCAAAACTTTAATATCTATTATATTCCTACATGAATAATAAAAATGTGGACTTTTATTGAATAGTGTTTAACCCATTAAGTACCAGCGTCCTCATTTGAGGACAGTAACTTATCGTAGGCCTTAACAAAATATATAAGATTTACAGCCGTATTCATAAAAATATCTTAAAATACTCTTTAAACCTATTTTAGTTAAAACGTGTTTTAAGGCTTACAGAGCTGTTTAACTTTCGTTCATTCATAAACGGCCCGTAAACCTCCGTTAACTAAAATTTATGTCTACTTTTGTAAAATATGCTTGGTATTTAATGGGTTAAGCTTCATGGTAGTGACCAGAATTAGACCATGCGAGCAATTAAAAATGTTCAAATACTTTTACCTACATAGTCTAGTCTAGACGAATTACCTACAAAACTCCACAAGCACAGTTCTCGCAATATTACTTATAAATTACTCTTGTGATATTCATATTAATAATTATAATTTTGTTCCAACTACTTTATAACAATGAAATACATTTCATTATAAATTTTTTTAAATGTTTAACAAATCAAATGCAGCACGAAACACATATAAATGTAATAATTTTAATATTTAATTAGCTAAAATATTACTGTATTGTACTAGGCGAAATAGTACAATTGATGGACAATTTCGAAATGCTCTTGGAATATTGCATTATGAATATTCATTCTACTATGTATTTGTAATTTGATGTAAAATGGTTTGTTTATCTATACAGAAATAAATGAAATGCTGCTAAATTTTCTTCCAACGCGTACGTCGGAAACGGAATCTTTTAAATTAAATAATAATGTCGCAGGAGCATTAATGAACACTAAATTAAATTTAAAAAATAATTTTACACTCCCGTCTACATAAGCATAACATATTTTTCTCATTGTTTTGACAATTTGTTTGCCATACTAACTAACTATTTCATTTTATAAATCAAAAATAATTCTACTTTTTTAAAATGTTATTATGATGATTTTAAGTCATACGAACGTTTGTAAGATTGTTCGTAATAATTACTTTGAGATCAGAATGCTTTCTACGCTAATTCATCCAGCTTATAATAATAATTATATTATGTTACATTGATATCCGTATATTTCAATAAACGTTTATGACTAACGAATTCTTTTAATTCAACCTGAATTTTTTAATTTAATCTTTCCTTTTCTTATTTCTTTTCAAATTTGGATAATTTAACCCAGTTTTCCGGAGGGTATAAAATAATATGGATATATTACTCAAAAATGAAGTGGTTATTAATTGCTATTTAAAACCATCAACTTCACTTAAATTAGAAATTTACCCTAACTGCAGATCAATCTAGATTTTTTGCATTTGTCCAATAGGATACAAAAGAATCTGATTATTCTAAACTATTAGTCAATTCATTTGTTGAAATAATTTGAAAATGCAACTTTTTGCTTATACTCTTTACTTTAGGACCAGAAAAATGTTCGTCAGTTCCCTATGGAAAACTCATCGTCAGATCAGAAAAGAACAATTTATAAACAAAGGTCCTCTAAAATTATCAAATCTTGCAAATCGAGCATCCTATCCCAAATTAGGTTTTAATAAAATTCTACTGTATAAAATCCAGAATAAAAACTAAAACTGTTGCTCTCGACTCTAGTCTAGACCCTATAATTTCCCATAATACAACAACGCAAATAAACCTGAATTTTTTTTAAATAATAAAACAAAGTTTTCCCATTCATAGAAGACAGATCAGTGAAATTAGGTTTAATTGGATCTCCACAACATTAGAAGTCGAAAAAAATGTAAGGTATGAAGCCAACCAATTATTTTTTAGCAAATATAAAAAAAATATTTACCTATGCCGAGGTGAAAAGCCTGAATACAGCACTGACTGTATCACAGACACTTTAGGAGCTAGACTAATATTTTTGTTGCTCTTCTTCAGCAAATTTAGTCAACTTCTAACGTCACAAGAAATCTCGAGACTAACCATCTTTGATACATATCAATACAACAATATAAAGAAAAAATATTATTCAAAATTTAAAAGAAATTTTAAATTAATTTTTTAATATATATTTGAGACTGCCTCTACCAAGGTACTCACTAACCACAAGTATTCTAAAACAATGATCTAAAATGCATACTTTCGTAATCAGAGAAATCCCCCAAGTCCCTCAAACTTTTATGTAAATCCCCCAGAATAAAGCATAAAACATTCAAAAGTCCTACCTTATGAGCCAATATAAACTTCTTGACTTTTTCTTCCACATTCTGAACGAGTTTATCAAAATTTGGACGTTCCTCTTCACTCTAAAAAAAGAAAATTTCATAAATTATTGTTTCGTTTCAAGTACAGCAAACATACCAAATTTGACAGCATGACATAATCGTGACCGTTATGTCTTTGTAAAACGCAGTAGCAACACAACAATTTTTCACAGGTGTTACAATTAAACTCCAGCGCTTGCTCTACATGATCAGGACATTTGTTGGAAAGTTCTGGGACGACCGGAGATGTCACCGATAAAATCTGATGTTTTTGTAAACCTCGTGCAGCTCGATGCAAATTATTACTGCAAGCTTCGCAAAAAACTTCATTACACTCAATACAATTCAGGGTGGCTGGCTTTTTGCAATGTAGTTGTGAGCATTTTTCTAAAAAGAAATAATATAAAAATTTGTAAAATCATAATCATAAAATAAGAAAACCTACCGGTTGCTGCTGTTGTTTGAGCAGTAAACAATTTAATATAACTGCCATAGTTTTCTTGCTTCTCTTCAAGAGATGAACCAGCACGATCTTTGTATCTCATTCCGGTGGGTCTCATGTGTAAATTGAATGGTTCGACATTGCTTATTTTGCTGTACTGAAGATCTCCTAATAAATGAAAGTTGACTTGAAAGTATTGTTGAATCTTGGTTTTGTCAGGTACTGCACAGTTCTCATGGCACTGGAAGCAAGTTACAGTTTGAGACAAATTTAACGATGTACGAACGCAATCTTCACATATGTTGTGAGTGCAACTCAATATCAACGGGACCCGGCCGAAATAGCAACCGTTGTGAACTAAAACAAAAGTTATAACTTTTAAATTACAACCCAACTTGGATAATTATTTGAACTTACATTGAGCATCGTACTTTCGATTGCATTTTGGACATAAATAAATGGAACGTTTGATCACTAACTCAGCAGCAGATTGTCCATCAGAGCTAATTGTGGATTTTCCACTGTTAATAGAAATTGAACTCATAACGGCAATTAACTATTCAACACCACAATATAACACCTTAATAATTAAAAACGTATTCATTTACAACACTTGCCGATACTTCATCTTTTCTAGTACCGAAAATGCACAGCTATGCTATTTAGTTTGAGGTTAGGTTTCAAACAATGGCAAACGTTTAAAAATTCTACCGCTTCCTTCAACTTTTTTAATTCTTCCGATTGATTATTAACTTTTACACAAAATATATGGATTTTATAAAGATGTTTAATAAATATTATTGTTATCTTTATTCTTAACTTCAAATTCATATAAAAATTTTAAGTCTTAAGCCACTTCATAGATTTGATATACAATAAGTTGCAAAATGTGAGTACAAAAATTATGTCCCTATTTAAATATAAACCTTTCTTTATTGTTAGTAAACAGGCTAAATTTACCATTTAATTTTAAACTTCATCTATGTAAATTAACACTAAATTCTTTTTCTTACTTTTTCGCGTATATAATGGCCGGTTAGTTTTCCTTAGGTGATCTCCCCCCCCCCCCCAACAAATTTGTATAAATCCAATTCTTGATTGAAAATTCGGAAATCTTTTTTTGAGTTTTTCTTTCAAATAAAATGTAAATTTGTAAGACTTCGTTCTCCGGAGGTTAAAAATTCTAATGCTAATAATCTAAATTTTAATCCAAGGGGTAAATAATACTGAAAATTTTGTGTACACTTGTTTGGAATTCTTTGGAAATCTCTGGAATTCCTTGGAAATCTTTGGAATTCCTTGGAAATATTTGGAATTCCTTGGAAATCACAGAAATTCGTTGGAAATCACTGGAATTCTTTAGATTTCAACTTGTTTGGAAATCTCTGGAATTCTTGGAAATCACGGGAATTCTTTGGAAATTCTTGGAATTCTTTGGAAATCTTTGGAAATACCTGGAATTCTTGGAAATCACTGGAATTCTTTGGAAATCATTGGAATCCTTGGAAATCTCTGAAATTCCGAATCTTGTGTAAATAAAAGTTTTACTGGATATTTACCCCTTGTTCTAATCTCTTTACTACGAGGACGGGGGGGAGTTGAAAGTTTAAAAAATTGTCCTTACGTAATTAATAAAATCTTTTTCAAAATGGAAATATATATTTTATAAATTACAGAATTTAATCCGTCGAAATAAACAACTCCGATATTAAATAAATTAATATATTTAAAAAATTTGCATGAAAACATGAATAGAATAGTGGGATGAGCTAATTTAGAAAAACAGAAAAACTTATTTTAAGGTGAATCCGTGATTTACCGTGGTTACGCCAGTCAAAAAAAAGGGCGTTCCGGCCGTGTTGGCTAGCGCTTACTCGCTAAAAACATCCTTGAAATGAATCCACTTTGACTGAGGCCCGACTTCTCCAGGGAAGCTCGCACTTGGCGAAGTACGAAATGCGAATAGCGTAGCGGATTGGCTGCGAAGCATAGAGTGCCGGAGGCACTTTGATCTTCCTCATCTGGTGATGGAATGTTGGTAATGAAATTATTTGGAATTACGCTGGCATGGCGTAGTTGTACCACGTCGGTCTGGGTGGTAACTTGCAATTTCTATATACTCCCTTGTTAAACATATGAAAAATTTCGATTTTCAGATGCCGTTTTCTCCGCAATAATCCGCGATAATCCGCAAAAAAAAATTTTTATTTTTTTCTTTTTTCTTTTTACAAACTTTGTGGGTAATCATTCAAACTTTGACCGGACCCGTGTTCCCGGAACACTATACTGACTACGCCACTGACTTTACCCACAAATATAACCTGCTGATGTGATTAATCGCAGCCATAATAGCGTAATTTGGCCAAAAGGTTAAAAGCTTTGGAATAATCAAGAAGCACAAATAAGGACTGATGACTTTATCATGGACATGAATATGGTGAGGGTTTAAAACCCCAATCCCGGTTGTTTTGAGTTTGATACAGAATTATTTTATCGCAAAACCGTGGTGAAATAATATTTCAGAAAATAGAACACCAAAAGAATGTAAACGTGTGGTTTATAAATAAAACTTTCTACACCAACTATAGGCTATACGTATTAGATTAACTTAATATTTTTCCGCGTGGTGGCGTTCGCTTTATGCAAATTGCGAAGATTCTAACGGGAACTAATAGACTGAATTAATTTGTTATTTACAAAATTTTATTTTGGAAAACTAGTATACCTACCTATTGTTATAGATTCTTTTTTAAATTTCGAGTTTGCCTCTTTTCTGAATATAATTGTTTGGACGGCCTTGTATGCCACCAGAAAATAAAGTTGTATATTTTTGATTGCGATTATTTTGGGCTATATGGGTCATGGAGCGTATTCTCTGGCTCCACTCTGAATTGGTCGTTAATGCTTTCTTTTTCAGACGCCAAAAATTTGACGCTTGTGTACATTGTGATTGTGCTGTCGATTGACAACAGAAAAAAATTAAATGGAAAGCTATTAATTAAGTTGTATCAAATTTTGTCTGAGTCTGAGTATGACTAAAAAAATACTATTAAATCTTTGGGTGTCGAAACTAATAATTATAACATCTTTGAAATTTCTATAAATAGTTA
Organism: Cantharis nigra; assembly: GCA_958510845.1. Lineage (NCBI taxonomy): Eukaryota > Metazoa > Arthropoda > Insecta > Coleoptera > Cantharidae > Cantharis > Cantharis nigra. The sequence goes on along the minus strand of OY294030.1, from coordinate 40,222,701 downwards.
GTAGGCGATAATAACTTTTTCATAAATCAATACACTGAAAAGTTTTTCAGCATTTAATTAATATGACATAAATGTACCTACACGTAGAACAACATTTGTTGCTATGTGGAATTAAGGGTAGCAACAAAGCGAGAGAATGATAAATAGGCTAGTTTGGTTATTATGGGTCATCCAAAACTTTAGTTTGAGTGTTTGTGTTTCATTTTGTAATTAAAAAAAAATATTTCTGTAATTCCATCTCTTTCAAGTACTAGTGAAAAACATGCACATTATACTGTTCCAATATCCCCACCATAATAATTTTCTCAGCGAGAATCTTAAATTTTTGTTTTTCTTTTATGAATAAAAAATGTAAAATTATTCAGGAAAACATCTAATTCTACCTTTTCTTGCGACGAGCTTGAAAGGGTGGTCTTCTGCCATTCAATTAAAATAGAACTGAATTGAAAAGGGGTTGGTGCAACCTGTACGTGCAATAGAAAGGTGCAAAAGGCTTATATCGTTGCACATGCTCTCAACTACCTTCCATTGGTTTATTATTAAGAAACTTACAAAATAATTGGATTAGTTTTAGTTACCGTGGAGCCATCGAAGCAAACGCATTTCAAAAAAATCTTCTCTTCTGATGATGACAAATTTTTAATAATCTGCATTCTAATTCATTTATTAATTTTCGGTGAAATTATTTTTTCTCGGATAATAAATTATCATCGAACAGTTTAAAAATTGTTACTAAAATTGACTTTCGTGCAACAGGTTAATAATTTCGGTGATGCACTCTGACCCATTCCAAGACAAGCAAGCAAGGTAAACAACGTAAACTTAACGTCAATTTTGCTGCAATTAAGGTAAAAAATATTTTTTTAAATTATTTTGAAAAATGTGCAACAGTCTCATCAGTACAACCGTTCGAGGTTGTTTTTCTTTTAATAAAATGCCGGTCTCATCAAGAAAAGTGAAGAAAGAAGAACAGAAGTAATGAAGATTAAACAAAACAAAAATTTAATTAATTTTGTTTTTGAAGAAAATTAATTTTTTTGCTCTTGAAAATAGCACAGCTTTTATAACACTCAATATATTGCAATACTTTTTATTTAATAAGAAATAAAATAATATATTTGAATTTATTTTTGTAATTTAATCTCAGTTCAATTCGTTCAGCATCCGAAGGTTATTAGTTCAATCTACATTTTTCTTTTGCTGTAATCGATTTTCTATGTTAATTTTATATTTAATTCTTCATTTACTTGAAAATTGCTTGAGCGCTCAGGAAGTGTAATCGCTCAATCCGGCGGACTTGTTTTTTTAAATTTATTTTTCTTTCGGTAAGCTGTGAAATTGTTTACTTGCTGATTACAGACCCCGCATCATGTCAGCACCAATGTGATTTTATCGATTTTGTATAGAATTTAAAAAAATATTAGACAATTACTTTAGTGCTGCACCTCGTAGAAATAGGAAAGGACGTGATGCTGGTTGTTTTATCTTCGTTTTGTAGTTGTAAATTGATCACAAAGTTGTCACTACAATTACAATATAATAACAATGTACGACTTGAACTGATTAATTTTTTATCGCTTAACCTTGGATTTTAATTTTTTGAGTTAATTACTCGTCAAATTTTTAATTTATTCGAAAAATAGCAATTGGAATATTAAATTAGTAAATAATTAAATTTAACGTTATTATAAATTTGCAACTTACTGTAAATTCAACTTTGATTCGCCATAAAATAGAAAGAACAAGAAGATGAAGAAACAAAAGAAAAGAAAGAAATGGCGCCTACGTATTATGCAACTAATCGTACCAATCAACATTTTATTTAGTGTTGACTTTAATTATGTAATAATTTCATTAACAATAAAATTATGTAAATTAAGATGCTCTATTGACAATTTTGGTTGTAAGTTTTTTAAACGCAAACGATTTCAATTACATCGTCATGCTTTTCGTCTAGAAGAAATAAAATTGACGAATTTTTTCGGTTGCCTAACTTGCAAAACAAAAATAATATAACTTCTGACAGATTGTCATGGCAGTGCGGAAAGTTGAAATTTGGGTGGCGTAGTGATGGCAAAAACTTGGCAAAAGGTAAGTAAATTTGGTTTAAGGTTAAACCGTCGTGAAATTCCTTTATGATTTTGCGTGAAAGATGAAACGCTTTTCCGATTGGAAATTATCTCGACTTTTTTTTTATCGTGACTAATAAAATAGACAAAATAAATAGCTAAGAAATCGTCGCATACCAAAGCCGTAATGGCGGTAAAAGATGACGAATGTACAGTTTTATGTGTGATTTGGTTAGCAATTTTTAAATTATCGACGATTTTGCGTTAAAATCGACGTTATCTTGGTTCATTTTAGTGTTAATTAAATGAGAGATGTTGTCGTTATTTTTGAGTTTAAATTTAAGTGTTGTAACCAAATAAGAAGATTTACTTTTAAGGGCATGCCATTGGAAGGTAAATGAATGATGTTTTTTTGTGTCCTCGCAACTAAGTTTCGCCCTTTTCCTCGTTAGAAATTAAAATGTTGCTTATTTGAAAAGGTGTTAATGTGTTTGATCCCTGAGGCTATGAAATTGGCAATTATGCACAATTAAGTAACTGTATATTGTAGTTTTACAGTTTTCAGGTCATTCTTATAGCTGTACTGAAAAATTTGTGCCAAAACAACAAATCGCGAATTAAAGTGGTTCTCTTCATTAATTTCTGTTTTTTCGCAGGTTTCACAATTAACGAAAGACTATTAACAAAATAAAATGGATCAGCAATTTTGTTTGCGTTGGAATAATCATCCGACAAACTTGACCGGTGTGTTAACTAGACTGTACAAATCGGAACTGCTCTGTGATGTAACGTTGGCGTGTGACGGCGGAGCAACTTTCAAAGCCCATCAAACCATCTTGTCGGCGTGTAGTCCTTATTTTGAGAACTTATTTCGTGATAATACTCATCCGCAGCCGATTATATTCTTAAAAGATGTCAATTCGAATGAGATGAGTGCACTGCTTGATTTTATGTATCAAGGTGAAGTTAATGTGTCGCAAAATTTACTGCCCATGTTCCTAAAAACGGCTGAGGCCTTACAAATTAGGGGTCTCACCGATAACAATTCCTTAAATCATAAAGATGACATTACGGAAACACCCAACAAACGAGAACGGGAATCTCCGCCAAGTGAAAAAAGAAAACGAAAATCCTCCAGTAACTGTGATAACGAGCGTTCTAATGATACTCAGGTTAGTTTCTATTTAATCATTAAATTATCTTTTATTGTAAGCAATTTTTGTGAACCACGATTGCCTAATTTGTACAATTAATTTAGGGGGCGTGTTTGTTATTGTAGTTTATCTCTGATATGCATCAAGTGCATGTCAAACATTTAGCTAATTTTGTGAGAACTATGCTTTTTAATTACCAGTAACAATGCAAATTATAGGAAACCACCTGGATTTGCTGGAACAAGTATTAACTTTTTTCATTAGTACTTCACCTCCCCCCCCCCCCCGGATGTTAAATTCTTTTCCTCATTCAGAAAACATCACATTCTTTTTCAAGATTGAAAGATGTCGATCCATTTCTTAGAAATGGTAAACCCTAATAATTCTATGCAGTCATATGACCTTTTAACTCTTCCTGCACAACCTTCAATTTCTACCTCAAGGTGCAGTTTCATTTGAATTGCGAAAATAATATTACTTAGTATTAATTTAAAAAAATATAGTAGAATCGTGTTTCTTTGAACTATTCAATAACACGAATAGCAATATATTTCCAAATCAGATTTTCATCACCAGACATATTTCTTAACACTGCAAATTTCCACATTTTTAGAAAAATAAGGGATGGTAAGTCGGATTGATATTTGTAAATATTTACAATAAATACTCATGTATTATTTATCGTTTAATTCCTATAAATCAGAAAACTAGCAGTTTAATCAACTTCTTTGCACTTTTTAATTTGATTAAGTTATTAATTATAGATGTTAATATCAGACCACGAGGTATGTTGAGTAGGAGTCTAATAATACAAATAGTAGTTAATTTTGTAATGGTAATTTTCAAACCCCTTTAATTAATGTGAACTTCTATTGGTTAATTTCCATTTTAATTTGTATGCTGTAATTTATAATACCTAGTGCCAGTTGTGTAATAGAAGATCATCCTCGGATCAGAGTTAAACCATGGAATTATCAGGGTTAACTGTGGCTTTCGCCATTCTGATTGAATCAACAGTGAGTTGACTCTTACCTGAACTTTATGCAACTGACCCTTATTTTATTTTTTGCAGGACCATGGCCAGGTTTTGTTCATGTTTAAAAAACACTTTCATAATTTCCTTTGATGAAATTTTGTTGAAATGTTGTTAAATCTGTTTTACCTAACGTATGTATGTACAAACTTTTTTTTGGGTGAGGGAGAACGTACCTCCAGTACACACCTGACTACGTAGCTTTATTTTTGCATATTGCTCCTGTTTCTTTAATATTTAAAATTATTTTTCCCCATTTCCCCAACATTAATTTATTCAAACATAATAAACTCTACACCAGTGATTCTAAAGCATATTTGGGGGGTCACAGAAAAATTGATTACAGGTCAACTTTTTATTTTTCAATGAATTTGGATGTTTTTCTACACACACCCATTCTTTGGGGGTGGGGGTCCTTTGAAATTTTTAAGTGTAAAAGGGGGTCGTGTACTAAATCGTTTTAGAAACACTGCTCTCTACTGTAACACTAAAAAGTGAGATTGTGCGAAAATATTCATCCCTTGGGTAGATACCCTGCTAATAAGTATTACGGACACAACTAATTCCAACCTTTTTGTAAAGCAATAAATAAAATACACTTCCGGTTTTTGCAATAACTTCTCTGTAAAGATGGACCTTTTCAAAAAGAGAGTTTACAAATTTAAGGCTGAAACTTATACTAAGGCGCACCACACAGGGGGCTGGAGGGGTTTAATCTTTCTCGGAAACACCAGCCTGCTGTCTGGATTGGAAAGGATTTGGAAAATCTGCTTGGAAAAGTTTATGATATGTTAATTTATTAATATATTTTCAAGGGGGAGTGAAAGAGTTGAAGGGGAAGTTACAAGACAAATTTTTGTACACTAGATTTTCGTTTATAAGATTTTTGAAAACTTTCACCGGATTTCCTTTGGATTGCCTCAAGATCTCCTTTGAAAAAAGTTTAAAAGAAAATATTTTGTTTAGCAATCCTAAGATTTCTTAAAATTTCCCTTCATTTGTATACCAAATTTCGCCAGCGGTTTCTCCCTCAGAAAGTCTAGACAGTGAGAAAATATTATAAAATCACTCTCAATAATAAAATAGTCTATAATTAAAAACATAAAGGTATTATTGAATTATGGGTAATACCTTCCCATCGGGGGTGTTCTAAAAAAGATCATCAGATTTTTGAAAGAAGAAGGTAGCTAGAAATAAAACTGAATCTATTTTTAATTCAAAGAAAGAAAAAATTGATTACATTTTTATATCAAGGTTCCTGTTGGTAAATTTTTGCGTGCCCATGCATATTTGAGTATTTGAACGGCTTACGTAAAGTAGTATCTTACAGGGTTAGAAAACCGTTGGTCAAAGTAAGTAAACTTCTAGTTTAACGAAAGCATGAAACGGTAGGATAGGATATAGGATAATAGAAGGTTGTTTTATTTTGTAAGCGATGAAGCTTTTCTGAGTGCGCTTTTGAAGTGCTTCTCTACTTTTCAGAAAATAAACTTGACTACGGAGCTGAGAAAGGGTAACTGACCTTCATCGTTAAATTGAAATTTTTTTGCCTCATCACGGACATGTTTTTCAATGTCGCTTTATGCTTGTATTAAAATTATCAAACTTTTGGATTCAAAACTCCGGTTTTCACCTGGAGTGTCCAGTTTTTAGGAGTAATTTCCAGACATAAAATAAATGTAAATCCGTTTGTCCGATTATTTTGACATAATATATCAGCATATCCGGATTTCCACATTTTTAGGGTATTTTCTGAAAACGGCTTCAAAATAGAAAGTAAATGGATGGGGATTCAAGGGAGAATAATAAAGAAAAGTGGTTAGAAATGGAATAGATTTGGAGAATAAAGATAAAAATAATTACGTATTGGTTAGAATAAAGAATTCTAGTCCCACCTAATGTAAATCATCTCCAGTTCTTGCAGTTATAGTTATGGCAATCCTGAACCACGGTGTTTGCACGAACAAATTAAATTTGTTTTAAATGGTTTGACCAACTTCATTGGAACACTAGATTTAGAATGACCCCACGTTAAGGCGAATATTCATTGACTGTGAAATAATCAATAAATAATATTGATGAAATATTCAATAAATTCTTTTTTTTTGTTATTTTGGGTATAGTGCCTGAGTTTTTATCTTGATAGTTTTTTGAAGTTCCTGTTTGATGAGCATTGAGAGGGGAAATCGCTGAGGAAATTGAAGGAAATTTGGAGATATATGAGGAAATCCAAAGAAAGCTTACCAAACAGAAAATTCTAGTAAATGCAGAAAATCCTAGGAAATTAGAAAATCTTAGGAATACCATAGATGAACATTTGAAACTTTTGCCTCGCCCCCGATTAGTATTTTAATAGTTTTATATCTGAAGTAGTTTGCTAAGTTGGCGTTAGATGTATCTGTGACTCTGTTTTATTATTAATGATGGGACTTATCAACTCAGGAGAACCGATAGTTTTTGCTTGCCGTTTGAAGCACGTAAACAATAACAAGAAAGTTAGCCTAGTTCTGGATTCTTAGCGTAAGCAGTTGATCAAGCTGACTACTAAGCGCATTACTGTTTTATAAACTACTTATCAGAAATTATTCACATAATATTTAAAATAATTTCAAGAGTATTATGGTTTCTGCCAGAATGTTCGGTTTTTCTTGAATAATTTCAGGTCATAAATATTAATTCAAAATATATTAGCAGTTTTTCGTTTTTTCTTTTACAATTTTTCCGACTTATTCCCTTTCTGGTGTCCCCTCAAGAATATTTATAATGGCATTATATCATAAATCTTCTTCTCATGCCTATCCGTTACCGGATGTTAGCGTTTATCTTGGCTGAAATCACAGATATACCTATTTTTTGCTTTAGATCCAGTGACGGATCTAAAAGGCTTTTCTCATTGCTTTCTTCATCTAATCAATTTCAGTAATTTATTTAAAATTGTTATTCTGCTTTGTACTTGAACCATTGATGCCTCTTTGTCTAACTTGAAATTTCCAGATCTTTTCCTTTAAAATAGGGAAATTGCTCTGAGTCAAAGTAGCCCCAATTAAGCGGAAATTCTAAAGAATAAATTATACTATCGGATTGCTGTTATAGCCATGGACTTAGAAGGAACTTCTACTTCTACGTCCATGGTTAGAGCTAATATATTTCATGGAACCACCTGAAATGTGACTATTGCTTTTTCTGCTAAAATGTTGTGAATTGTTCTACTCAGATGCATGGGCGTCGACTTTTCAAAATTTTTATGGGGACAACAGTTCAATGTTGAAACAAATAAGCCTTTAAAATTAAAAATGAGTGAAATCGGTCTTAATTGCAGGTTGTCAAATTATATGCCTTTGCTTTGGTTTTGAAATTTTTTTACTTGTTACTTTTATACAGGATAATGCAAAATAAAAGTACAACTTTGAATAAAAATTTAAAGAGTACAAAATCATATTTCAAATTTTAAACGTGGCTTAAAGTGCATTTTGCATGGTAGACATTTATTATTAGTATAATTTTTACATAGTTGATCATTAAGTTAAAGTTATTACGTTAGTTTCGGAAGAAGCTGCCAAAATAGCGATATAATATAACGCAAATATCACGTTGATTCGGGAACATCTTGTCGTTGATCTTCTCCAGGTAGATGATTAAGGCATCAAGTTAATTTTACCAACTTGGCAATTTTGCAATGTTTTGAATTTTGTTAAACAAGCAGTGAGGAGCTTTGATTTTTGATATCAGATTAGACTGATGCTAAACATGTCGGCTAATTGAGTCTTATTTTGAATGCCAAGAAAATTTTGATTTAATTAAATAAACTGAAAATATACGAAAAATTAGTTTTATATAATTTTATAATAGTTAATTTTAAATATAATTAAAAAAATCAAAATAATTCGTTTTAAAGGTACCTATTATTTTACAAGGACAACAAAATTTATTGGCGATAAGGAGTTATAGTGATAAGAGCGTGAGATTGATTGGAGATAAAATTAATTTAAAAGTAAAAGTTAACATTGGTTTGATTGAAAAGTCTAAGTTTTAACTATTGCAAAATTTTATTGGACATTCGATTTCAACACCTAATAATATAATAATGTAAATGGTATTGTAGGAGAGATCATAGCAATATAGTTTCCATGCATTGTTCCAAAAACAAGAATAACTTACGTAAAACTGAGGACTGGAATAATATCTTTAAACAATGTTTAATTTTTTAGTTGAACTTCTCAAATATTAAGGTATATTTTAAATTTCATAGCAATTTTATTCCAAACCGACTCTTTAAAACTCGTGAGCTTTTTTTTAACTTTCTGCACGGTCTTTTCCCTCCATTTTTATTATTACGGTGACTTTTCCTTTTTATTATATTACATTTTCTTACTATAATTTCTGCTTTTTTTCATAAAATTTTAATTATCAATTTACTTACCACAACTTTTATACTCTGTTAAAATTTTGGGATAATATTTTTGAATCCCTAGATTTTCACTTTGCAAAATTGTGTTAAATTCCTGGATATCAGGGTTGTATTATCATGATTTCGTAATCGTCGATTAAACTGCAGTATAATTTTGCTAATTTGTTTGTTTTTTTTTCATCTATTTAATTATACAAAAAATAACTTGTTGTACAATAAGGAACAAAGGTAACTTGACTCCCGAATTATATCCCGAACCGCCCAGGTTATTCGTACGGTGAGAGCGTAGACTTCCTGGTCAGCCAATTTGAGTTTGAGTCTCACTCGAGAATGTTTGTCGTGCAAACGATATTGTTATTTAATAAGAATAATTTCTTATAATAGTAGAATCTTTCTGGTTATTGGGTATAAACCTGTTGAAATGTATGATAATATTATTATTATTATTATTATATAATGTTATGTTTTATATTTTCGATTACAAATTTTGGAAATAACAATAACATGTCCAGTTACTTTTGATTACTTACCCAATAGCAGAACAAAAAGAGGGAAGAAGGGGACCCCCATCAACAGAGAAAGAAGTACTCTCCCCTAGAATTGTTCTCCCACTTTTATGTTACAATGAGGAAAAATTGTACTTTTTTTATGTTTTTTGAATTCCACCATTAATAACTATAGATAGATTTTTCATACGACTTTTTAATGATAAACTTTTAAACATAGGGAAATACTTTGATTACAAAGTAACTCTAGAATCATTAGACAAAAATTTACTGCAACAAACCAAAAAGGACCGGATGCAAACTGTGCTTTCTAGACATCTTTTATGAAAATGAAAGAAATTTTAGTAAATTAGAAATTAGGTCATTGCAATCTATCTCGGCAGATAGATAGTTCCCTAAAGCAATATTTTTTGTTGAACTAATTTTAAAGTTTACAAATATCCGTTGGTAAATGATACAGTGGTTTCCAACATTTTAAAATTGGAGGTAACATGAGCTTATTCAAGCATAATGTAATCGCAAGTTAGCGATTTTTAGATTTATGCTATGATTATTATTATTATTATAATGGTTATTTAGCGTTAATAAAACTTGAAAAATATTTAAAACTCCAGGTCAAGTGTACCTACTTGTGCTAACTTTGAGGCTTTCCATTTAAACAAAGTTCTTATTGAAAATAAAAATTAAGTGGTTTGTTTTTATCTCTATGTATAGATCAAACGGTAGAATGTGGGATAAATTTTAGATAAGAACTGCATTAACAAAATTTACATACTTTTTTTCTAATTTATTATTTATTACTTTTTGATAAAAACTATTCTACTTCTAACTTCGTATTTTTCTATTTTATACTTAAAATTTGATTACCATTTTTTTTCTAATAGATATTATCTAGACTAGACAGACAACTGAGTGTGCAACAATTTGTAATTATGTGTAGGATATTGTTTTATTCTAATCTAACATTATATTATGAATATTTTAAACTATTATAGAAATTCTATAACTGAGGATTAAGAGACTGTTAAACATAATATTAAAAAATGAATAGAAAAAGTCAATAGAAAGTACAAAAGATGATTTTTGGTTTAAGTTTCAGATAACTGGTGAAATTTTTGGATAATATAATAATCTAAACCTTTCATTGAATTGCAAATTTCAGAGAAAGTTTCCTTAAAAACTAAAAATATTTAAAATATATTCAAAAATTTAACTTGGATGTTATTTTATGATAAAAAAATAATAAAAATGACTCAAATAATTCATATTGGTTAAAGAATAATTTTTTTTAGGCTTCTTCTCAAAGTAATTATAAATCAAGCCCAACTCTACCAAAACTGAATCCAATTTCGCCGGCCGATAGGGATATCAGTGTAGAAGATTTTCAAGCTACATCACCCCGTATTAAACAAGAACATGATGGTAGTTCGCTCGTCGATTCATATCATTCGATGTCGGAAGCATTGCAAACTGTAAGTTTTGAATTTTTACTTTTCACGTTTCCTTTCAAAATATTTTAACAACTTAATGATGAAGAAGATTGCAATCTATTATTTATTCTTATGTAACAATCTGTTAATTTTCTTAACGTATCAACAGACTTCCTACTAATGATGGATGATGATGTTAATAAGTTGATTATGGGGATCTATTTTTACAATTTAAATTTTTTTAGAAACAACCATGTAGCTCGAGAGCTAAATAGTCAATTATTGTTCCTCAATGTGGTATACATCTTACATCTATGGGTGAGATGTATGAGAGCAATGTCTGATAAATCCTAAAAATAAAAGGTTAATAACCCTAGTTGAAATTCGAGATCCCTTTAGATTGAATATATAATTTTAGATTATAAAAAAATTTACTAGCAATTTAATAGGAGATAAAAGGTTTAGCAAGGTTTGAATAATTTAACGAGAAAGGTGAAATTTTTTTTATTGTAATTAAATTAAAAAGAGGAGAATTATTATCAATAAGGAATCTAACGGTAAAATCATCTTCTTTGAAATAATTTGCCAATAAATCTGTTAAGAATTCCTGCAACATCTACAAGTAAAAGAGTGGTCACAATTTTGTTACTACTTTTGGTCACAAATTTTGAATAAATATGCCGATAATGCAAGAATTGCAATAGAAAATGAAAAAGTATTAAAAGCTTAGAAAAAATTAGATCAATAATTATATAATTGTGCCAAATTAAATTATTTTGCAATTTACATTTTTAATAATCGAAGAATTGTTATGCCACATGACACAGAAATTCTTTAAGAAAATCTTACGTATACATAATTTATTTAAATTGAAGGTCAATATTATCCAATGTATATTTTATGAATTTAATTACGCTGCGCTATTTAAAAGATTACATTGATCGAAAGTGATTAATTTTTTTGTTTTTGTTTCTTGGCCATTAAAATACTTTTCAAATTGACTTAAACATTAAAAAATTATCTTTCAATTTTGAATCAATCATTTCGCCTACAAGTATTCACAATTCAAAGTAGGAGAATATAAAAAGTGTTATTTTCTGTTCTATCCAACAGTATTAGCATGAATTGTATCGAATCTTAAAGATCAAAAACCCTTGTTTAAGTTTGCAATGGTTGAAAGTCTAAACAAGAAACATTAAGATTTTGATAAAAAAAATATCAATTTTGGTCCACGTCTGGTAAAACAAAAACTTCTTTATTACTGATAAATAGCTGATTGACAAAACGTGTTATAGTTTGACCCACGAGAGCTCGAGTGTGACTTATACCTAAAAACTATCCGATCATATGAATTATTTATAAAAATTTAAATTTTTTTAACATTTTTTTATAAATTTTTTTATCATTTTTTTTAAATAAAAATAAATTTAAAAATTTTTTTAATATAATAGGTAAAAAAAACTTACTAAATATAAATATTTTATATTGTTCAGATAGTTTTTAGATGTGCGTCACACTCGAGATCTCGTGGGACAGACTATACCTAGAGAAATCTTAAGTGATTAAAGTAAATCAGCGTTTCTCACATTTTGCAGTTGAAATTATAGAACATTTACGTTTGCAATCCTCTTATATGTAAAATCAATACTAAGATAATTTTCTTATTTTTATCCTGAGATAGGATTTCATAATGTTATTATGCAACCTTGGTTTAGGGGCTATTTTAAACCTAAAGAAATTATCCATTCACAGATGCATACTGACTTGCGATAACTATGTAGAAATAGGGCTACCTGCACAGCATCTATTCTATGTGTTGCACATAGTCATAGCAAGGCAGCGACACTTGGATTGGTGTCATCTTCACAAACACATAGTTGTTGCTATCCTCCATTTGGGGGGACGAGGCGTCATCGTCAGGCTGGTTTCCTGACGCTTATAAAATACAAAACTTACCAAAAACACTTAGTGACACAATGCTATTTTCTATAAAGAACGATTCAGATATACCCGGCATGCACCGACCTGCAACAGCACGTACCGGACCGACAAATTGCCGAGTGTTCACATTAGCACAGACAGCTTTTGAAACGTACATACATTTGTATGTAGAAGCTGTGTATCTATCATAAAGATTCCAATGTGAAAATTTTTCAACATTTATTTTCGGAAGATTTGGCCATAGTAGCTGTTATATATGATAAAGAACAAAAAAAAAGAAAGAGAGTATGGGTACACGACATATTATTACACATAATGTCATACACATACAATACATACAGACATGTACCGGCACCTGCAAAGCATTCCTCAAAAGTATGTCCACCGTTGTCAGTCCGTTCCGTGCTGTGTCTGTGAGGTGTTGGTCGACTAAGTGTGAATTAAATCATTTATGCCCGTATTCACACACGTTCGTAAAACATTTAACAAGCCGTTTAATTTTGCAAACCAATGAAAATGATCTCGTAGTACAAGCAAACAAATTCCATTGGTTTGTTTAAATAAACGGTTCATTAAAATTTTTACGAACGTTTGTGAATACGAGCATTAAAATGCTTGCTTAATATTTTGTCGGTCTGTACGTGCCGTTGCCGGTCTGTTCATGCCGGGTATATCTGAATCATCCTTAATGGTGCTGCAATGTACAGAAGAAATTGAAATGCGGTAAAGCCAATAATGATGTACGCGACTGATACAAGACTCGGATAACAAAAGATTTCAGATAAAACTCTTTGGAATACAGACCAAAGTAAATCTTCAAAACAATCATGCATTATAATTAACAGGAAAAAGGAGTGGAATCAGCATATAAGTGTAATGATAGATGACAAGGTAGTGAAGAAGGTCATAACTCATAAGTGTTAAGAAACTACGTATCGGGTTAACAAATAATGGGATTATAGGATTACCTTAACAAATACTAAAGAGGCAACAATTTTAATAGATGTAGGAAGAGATAAATAAATAAACGTTAAAACCTTATATTAAAAAATCTTAAAAATATTGTTAAATTGCTAGATTTTTATGATGAGACTAACCGAGGTACATGACTTTGGTCGGGTGTGACCAGTGATACACAATCTTTTTATCGGGAAGGCTATTTTATTCATTTTCTAATTCTAACATTTTCAAATGAAGAGTACACGGGAATAACGATCAGGGTCCAATTTTGCTGAAAAATAAACTATTAATGTCATCTGATAGATAGTAATGGTAGGTATCTCCTAGTAAACACATAATATAAAAATGATTTTAATCCAGCATCAAAACGTTTTTTAAATATTAAAATTTACATAGCCATTTATGGGTAAGTAAATCTTTAAATGCGATTTGTGCGAAATATAAAACTTGTGACTCTGATCATTTTTCCCGTGTACTCTTCAAATATTTTAAAATGTTGAGTTGTAATTTAGGAAAGGTTTGATGTATTTCCAAAAGCCCAATTGTAATTGAGAATAATAAATTAATTGTAAATCAAAAACATCAGTTGTAATTCAGATTAGCAAATAATATTTGTTCAATCCTGCTATTGAAACATGTCGTTTCTTACTTGGATACGCAACTAGAAACCGTTTGTTTTACTCACTCAAATTATATCTATGGTAACGAGTGGGCGAAAGACTTTTCACCCACTAGTGAGTGAAAAATGCAGTCATTCATTAACCTGCCCACGTTCTTTATAATAATATTAAAATGTTTTAAAACCAAAGCTAACTTTTTTTTAAATTATTTTGCGCGCAAAATGCGCGCTATCGATCTAAAATTTTGCATAAAGCTTCCTACGACAAATTGCTACGGGGAGTTGAGTACGAGCAAAGGGGGGTAAATTTTTAGCTCAGTTTTTCGATATCTAACGCCGTTTTCGAGTTATTGCAAATTCAAAATCTCAAATTTAATTATTAATGACACGAATTATAATAAATTGTATTTTCATAAATTTTTTAGATTTATAAGTGCAGGATTGAACAAAACGCTATACATAACTCGTGGAGAAACCCTTTCGCTCACTTATTTGCCTCTGCACACTCGCCTGTCGGCTCGCGTGCAAAACTGGCAAATGCGTGAGCGAATCTTTCGGTTTCTCCACTAGTCATGTAATATACTATTTTTTCAAACATTCAACTATCAATTATTAAGTTTACGTGATATGGGCATATTTTTGCATCATGTTGCTTCATAACTATTCTCACTCTTTCTTTCAATATGTGTCGCTTTGACCTGTTGAACTTTGTAAAACGGAAACTAATATTCGGGATATAGGGATTACCAAATTCTAATTTTATTTTATGAGTTATTCAAATGAATAAATCAATTTTTTTATTCTTGTGTACCTATACCGATGTTTCAAGATCGGCTGACCTCACTGTTCAAGGGTTTTTCCAGAAACTTTTTTATGTATACTTTCTCTTCCAGTTTCAGCTATTGAAATTTTACAATTTCTCACAAAGAGGCCGTAGGGGCTCAAAAATTAAAAAAAATCTTGTATAATAACATAAATTATGATTTATTCAGTATAGCACCAGGGAACGCTTGCAATTTAAATCAAAGATATGCTATGTATATACAGAAACTTTTCAGCTATTTCATCCAAAAAGTGATTTCTAATTTTAATTATTTCGTTTAGGGTGGAAGTTTGAGTATTCATCCTGACGACACAAATTTTGGAAGTAGACACAGTTTTACGGAAGCTTCAGATAACGATGGTACGCCTCCTATGTCAATACAACAACAAGAAATTGCAGATACTATAGATGGTAAGTTGACGTTTATTTCTTTATTCTAAGTTACTAATCTATGATATAACTTTCAAGAGATTTCTATTAAAATAAATCTACCAGTGACTAAACAATTATTCTTTCTATTGTACAAATTTTCTTTTCGAGTAGTAGTTTGTTTTTGCTTGCTTATTATTTTTTGTAGTATTAATTTTTGCATATTTTTGCTTATTATTTGTTTTAGTCTTAGAAGGCTATCGTTTATTTGAAATATAACTTGGGTTTTAAGGTTCACTTTTTAAAATTTTAATTTGCACTATTATGTTGTATAGTAATTAAGAAATTAAGTGTGCAACTATTTTGCATGTTTTGCTGAGCAAATTTTTGACTTTTTTTTGCTACTGCAAACTTTTAGCATGATTATAGCATTATTTTTATTATTTTGGTTATGGGAAAACCGTATATTTTGTTGAGTACCCAGTTTTTTTTAACAAATAAGAATTTGAGTTTTGCAATAGATTATATTTTTTAATTTAATTACGGAAAAGTTTAGTTTTATAAAAAAAATAGTCTTTGAGTTTTTGTGAAAATTCTTTGCTCTACAAAGTGTGCAAATGCGTTGCTTCACTTTTCATAAATCACCCTATAATTTTATCGAAAGTGTAAGTGATGATATAAGTGATTTGTGTTTTATCACGTGAGTATTGTCATAAAAACTATTTAGTTTTATTTTAAATAAACATAGTTGGAAAGTCGACAAACCTATTTTATTGAATTGCATGTAACTCATGGTCTCTTTTTGTTTTCTTCTCATAATGTGTAGAAAGTGACGACATCCTTGTAAACTTATAGATAAAGTCGTGAATATTAATTTGAACCATAAAAAAGTACATCTACAAGGCATGTTAAAGATAAGCGTTAGAAGAAGTGAAACACAAATTATTGAAAATATTCAGCCATTACTGGTTGATAATTTAGAAACTTTCGTTAACTCTCTTACCGAAAGAAAATCTCAAGATGTGATAGAAAATCCAGTAAAGAAAGGAACTTTATTTTCTAAAATTGCTACATTTTCCAGTACTCGAAAAGATTCCTCAGAATTGACGAAAAATAGAGCAGATCTTTCTAACTTAGTTGGTTTGAGTGTTCCTAAAACATTACCGAATAATCCTCAAGTTATTTCAAGTACACCCAATTGTTCAATTTTGCGAATTGATACGTTATTACCTAACCATATGTGGGAACAACAAAAAAAGTTACCAAAGCAAGGTAAAAATATTTAATAATTTTAGTTTTGAAATCCACCAATTAATTTTTTTCAGCCTGTGTCATAGAAAATTCATTATCGCCCATAGTTTGCAGTAATTCTGGTAATTGTTAATTTTTTAATAAACGGACTTTTAGAACTTTCGCTTTTTAGTAAAACACCAAACAATTCCTCTTCAAGAAACTGACGATTGTGTGCTACACGAATCAGATTCTACCGTTGCTTTAGATGATAATGTAGTAAGACCCATAACAAGGGCAAAACGTAAAAATTTTGCTGGGAAGTTTCAAGAACCAAAACGTAAAATTGCTAAATTTGATTACGTTTCTGAAGTGCTAACACCGAAAGAACCTACATTGGCGTCGAAACATTTGAAGAAATCGGGTTTCACAAGTTTATTTATAAAAAAGAGTTGCAAATCAAAGAAATCGATGAAATGCATTGAAGATGAATTAATATCTAATATATTGAAATCTACCAACCCGACCTTACCTCATGGTACAAAAAACATTCCGAAACATTTTGTCGATAGTAGTGCTGAAAAAATAAAATCAAAAAGTATTCATTCCCAACATGAAAACGTTGAAGAAGCAAAAAAATGTAATTTCTTGAAATCTACCAACACAATCTCATCTGATCATAGAAAGAACATTCCAAAACAGTGTGTTGATGAAAACATTGAATTGAAAGTTTGTTCAAAACCTGAAAGCACCACCGAAATGGAAATTAAAACGGTAAAACCAAATAAAACTCCTTCGGATTTAAACAAAGATATGATACGGCATAACGAAGCAATGCGTTTACGTCAATTTGACTTTTTGAAAATAATCGCTTCCCAAAAAGTAAAGAAACCGTCTATGTTAAAAGCAAAGCATAAAGTAAAACCAATGCACCCAGTTCCAAAAACTTCTAAACAAAATCATGATGAGAATAAAAACATAAAAAATGTATCGAAATCTGAATTCTCGATCAGTTTGCCAGCCACAGTTTCTGCAAACCAAGAGCCGCCAGCTTTACAAAGTGATTCAAATATTTCAAGATCAGTTTTAGAAGATCGAACCAAATTAAAAATGAGAAATTCAAA
The DNA here is from genome assembly GCA_958510845.1 of Cantharis nigra. Lineage (NCBI taxonomy): Eukaryota > Metazoa > Arthropoda > Insecta > Coleoptera > Cantharidae > Cantharis > Cantharis nigra. Next base: position 40,205,035 of record OY294030.1, on the reverse strand, counting down.
ATGCAGTTCTGTTGGGTTACAACAATCGATTGCGATCAATCCCAAAAACAGTAACATAATTAATAAGAAATCTGCGAAAAAAATTGTAAAAAAATGTAAAAGAAGTGACAAAATATCAAATAATAATGAAGTGATTGACTTAGAACTAATGAATGGATCAAAGAAACCGTCTTCATTGGTAACCAACTCGAGACAACCAAAAATTGATTCTCTCAATCGCCTATCTTCAGATGAAAATGATTCTACAAACGAATCTTTTGACATAAAAGAAACAACCCACGAAATTTTAGAATTAATGAAATCGTTTTAGTTCTTCTATTAATATAAGTTAAGTTTAATGTGCATCGCGATTATTTGTGTTATTAATTATTTAATTCTTTGATACCTGTTTGTTAGAATTGAATATGGAATACATCTTAAATGTGTATGATCCAAGAATAAGTTAAGTTTATTAAAAAATATACCAGCGTTTATTTTTATACTTTTCTATAATTTTTTAATTTTATTATTAATTATTTAAGTTTTGTTCAGTTTGTTTTTCAACATTTTGATGTTCCTTGTTTTTCTATGAAATAAAATTTAAGAAAAACTGCGTTGTGTTATTTGAAGTAGTTTAATATTTGTTACATACTTTTATGTGGTAAATGGTGACGGTTGGCTTTCTCTGTTCCAGCTGATTGGCAGGAACAGACGCCTCCGTTTCACCATCAGCCGAACAGTGATGCAGATCCAAATTTTTCAAACGCTCTCTTTCAAGCGCAGGAAGCACGTGCAGCTCCAATGGACTATTGTGATATCTTTGAAAAAGTGTCGGATGTGTCTTTACAATATTTGTGTAAAATTTGTGGGAAAAAAGTTACCAATCGATGGCATCACACAGCTATACATCGACCACAGATGAATAGGTGTCCAGTGTGCCAACAAACTTTTACGAGAAGGGATAACATGAAAGCTCACATACGTATGAAACATGGCACGCTAGTTGCAGATGTTTTGGGGGATTCCCACGTGGATAAGGGAGTTGCTTATCTTTAATATTTTGACTGATATGTATTATTTTGTGCTAGGATCGTTGCCAAGATTGTTTAAATAATAATTGTTTTAAATTAAATGTGTTTCAAAAGAATTATTGTATAAAATTTGAAACAAAGTAAGTGTCATTAATAAATCTTTAATTTAATTTTTTTTTTAATTCTCCATTTCACGTTTTTCCAGTTTTATGGGCAAACAAACATGATTTCTTTTTGAATTTTTTCTAACTTTTTGTGACACAAAGTATGTATAAATTACTTATAATTATGTTACATAATGTACTGGGAATTTTCTTTTAATAAAAAAAGTGTCTTACCATAATTTGACATTTTCACTTTAAATAAAATAGTAAGCACCAAATGGAACTGTTGCTTGAGGTGAGATTGACCATTTTAGGTGAGATTGACCACTTGAGGTGAGTTGCATTGTTTCCAGTAATAGCATACTTCAAGTTGTCACTGGCACCAACTTAAATGCATTTTCAGACAGTGGACTTATGCTTTTTGGCCAATCTCGCTCATTTGACCAAGCTGATTCTCGAAGTTGAGTTACATTGTTATTTTGCTTAAATTAAGATAAACTGCACTACGATTCACTAAAATTAGTGGGGTTCTATTGGGGCGAGTTGAGAGGTGCAAATGAATAATACATATAAAGCTGATTTTAAAATTGTTGATCTTGACACTAGAAACGAGTAAAAGAATAGCTATTTACCGCAACAAGTTTTATTTTAACTTGGAAAGTTATGTGAAATAGGTCAAGTTTAGAATATGTAACTGAATGCAGTGCAATCCTAAGGAACAGTGCTAGGTTAGGTGAGTTCTGACTATTTGAAAGACATAGTTTACTGGGGTGTACTGGAACCAATTTTAAACAATAATGTTTATATAAATATTGATCTGGAAGTAGAGGGACTGTAAGAGTTCTGGATCACTTCAAATTCTAACTCCCAATTTGATTAATTGAAGTTTGATTCGCGGATTAATTTAATTCAAGTTTTGGTCAACGGTTAATTAGAGTTGATGTGATAATGAGATTTATAGTTCGATCTAATTAATAATTCATATGGTGGCACTCTTTAGCACTGAGCACCTTAGGACTGGATCCTATCATGTCTGTGCCTCTATCTTCCATCATAAAGTATAATATATATACGAATATGAATTATTAATTTGATCAAACAGTGAATCTAACTCATTATAAAAATCATAATAAATCATGTTGTGTTGTGAGGACATTGTGAGCTGAAAATACGTATTCGTAGAGGGTACTATTCGCGAGGTTTTAGTAAAGCAGAACTTGTAATGATGATTAATAGGATAAATAATTATCAAGTGTTTGTTTTTCGTATTCAACGTTTTCTGAAAACAAAAGAAAACATTTTAGAAATCTGTTTGTATAATATTTGTAAGATTCTTGTTTGAAAATACTGAGGAAGGTGGAGGTTTTTACCATAAGTACATAAAATTACTGTTACCTAAAAACTTGAGTGTTAGATTATTGTATAAAATGGTGTGCATGTATTTTCTTATTTTTTTTAACTTATCTGCAAATAATTTTTCAAAATACTAAACTGGCTCGACTTGCTTTATAGACTTTCAGTACCATTATTTATTTTAGCTCATTTTTATTTTGTTTAGTTTCATGGGGAGGAGTATTAACGTGAAGTACAAGTTCTCCATAACTTGAGGGCTTTAAAATTTGTAATGGTACTGAAAGTCTTGTAACAATTTAGCTCTGGGGTGCACTGTCACTATTCTGCTGTCACTATTAATATTAACATTTTAATAATTAACGTGAGTTAAAGTACTTTTTGGTTTGCAGGTTCAAAAGCCTGGCACATGCGGCTAACGTTTGACAAGCTGCCAGGTGGCTGCAACCTGCATCGGTGCAAATTGTGCGGCAAAATAGTGACGCACATTCGCAACCACTATCATGTGCACTTCCCTGGCAGGTTTGAATGTCCATTGTGTCGAGCCACGTATACTAGAAGTGACAACTTGCGCACGCACTGCAAATTTAAACATCCACTCTACAATCCAGATATAAGGAAGTTTGAATCGCCTACAGTAGTAAATGACACATCAGTTGATTGATTTTGGCTATATTACTACTTCTATTACAAGGCGTTGTATTCATAGCTGTAAAATCAAATCTTAATTATTTACTCTAGCTCATCACGTACCTTGTAACTAAATTCGAGACTTGCACAAATATTACGTTGGACCATTTTATGTACTACGCCCACTTTTTGTTTTCAAAATTGTATAGAAGGGTCATCTCATGTTAAATCAATTGATATTACAGTGGACCCTCAACAATTTCTATGAAACTCCACCGCATTGGTGGTACTCGAGGAGAAACGAAGGAATTATTTTTTCAAATGTTTTTGATGATTCTTTTTTGATTTATCTTTTTTGTAAATCGGTACACAGGTTTTCCTATAGCTTTTAGAATGGGCTTATTTTAAAGCTTATACAATGGGCTTTCATACGGGGTTTATTTGGTAAGATAAAACAAAGATGTTTTTTAATTTTCAAATGTTTAAAGATTAGTTTTTTAAATTCTAAAGGTTTCAAAAATTTCTTTAGGTAATTTAAATTTTGAGTTGACCTAGAAATTTGGCTTAAGAACTTGTTAGTTACTGAGTAATAAACATTTCAAATATAAACCCCTTGCAGATTTTCGATTGTTTTCGATATTTTCGAAGTTCTATAAATCAAAATCGGGTCATGAAATAAATTTAATAAAAACTTCCTGGTTTCTCCATGGGCACTATTGATACCAATGTTGTATTATAGTTTTATTAAAATTGTTGAGGGTCAGGTCGAAAAAGCGTTTATTGGGTTGATTTGACTGAATGATCCAGAAAGCATAGTGATACCCTTTTTCAAATTGATCATTTTGATGTTTATAAGACTGCTAATTAACGAAATCGAGTTTACTTTTCATTTTTTCAAATTGAACATTTTTTTAAATTCTGGGATTTGTCAAAATGTTGGATTTTGTTAAAATTCGAAGTCGAATCTCGTCGAACTCTAAATTTTTTGATATAAAAAACTTGTACATATAAAAGAAAAACTATCGAAAGAGTAGTTATCATTATGTTTTTTCGAACGAAATCATTTCAAGGACTGTGAAAAAATTTTAAAAACGAAAATACCATGTCTGTGATGTAAAAAAAGTCAGTTCGTTTTTACCTGTTGTAAATGGGTATAAAATTTCTCATATAAAATAGATTATATGTATAAAAAAGTGTCTACAAGGACTTAAAAAAATTTGCATTTTGTGGATAGTTCCCGTCCGATGAATCTCGAACAAAATACTTAGTGAACGAATAAGAATAAATCAGAAACTCTTAGTCAATGTTTTTTATAATATTTATCTTTGCAACTATTGCCAAACTTAACATTAGTTAATAACAATTTAAGTGCAATGTTATTTTTTTTAACTTTATATTACCTCATATTCTTTATCTCATGTTATATACAATTAAGGTTTTAAAACGTAAGGTTTAGTCTTGCTTTTTTTAAACTGTATAGCTATCAGCAGTTTAAACTTTTTGAATATTATATATTATAAAAAAAATATATGTATACAATTATTAGTTATTTACAACTTTTAATATAATGGATGTTTCTAAGTCTTTATGAAGGTTTTAATATTTTAAGTTTATGCTTTTGACCTCCAGTAAGTTTTAATAATTTTCTAGTCTTCAAAATTTTTTGTTTTTAAATTATTTTGATTTAAATATAAGTAACGTGCAATATTTTAACCTCAAAATAGTTTTGAGTTTTTTTTTTCTTTTGGAAATTTATTGCCGATTTTGCGGCAAAAGCGTATCCAGAATTTTTGGAAATATTATTTTTATGTTGGGATTTAATCCTGGCGCAGAAATTCGCAAAATTTTAATATGATTACTACATTGTCATGGAGGTCTTAATTTGTATGTTTAGTACTTCTTGTATTGCAATATGAGTGATACCATTCATTTGAATGTTAACAGTACCTTAATGTATATAATTACACATTATATTTATGAAAATTTGATGTTATCGGTGTGGTATTACTGATAAACGGGATTTGTTTTAAGAAGGTTATATTTTAGGATGAGAGAAACTTCGCGGTGACGATGATTATAATGATAATGAAACAACTTGTAGTGACAAATTTATCAAATTGTTTGTTATTAGTTTTTATATCGATACTAAAGATTTTAATAATATATATTGATATAACAGAGGTGGACTTAATTATTGGAAAATGTAATGATTGTGATAAATACTGGAATGGTGCTAATATTAAGCAACTTGACCATGTTAGGTGAAAAATATTTAAAAAGTGCAATATTTAGTTGTTTAATTAACACTAATTAAGTTATATAAAAGTGTCACTCTTAATAATTATTATTATTACTATGTATTTTTTATATACCATTTTTTTATATATTAGTAACTCAACTAACTTGACTAATGTACAGAAACACACTTTGTTCAAGTTCATTATCATCTTGTTTCAACAAATTAATTGTGTCCGACTCAACGAAAGCGATTGTTATAATTATAACTTAATTTGATTTTAAAAATGGTTGCGGTTTAGTAATAAGCATAGGGTAGTGTTAAGTATTTTAATATTGGATATTTACATTGTTAGATTTTTCTAATCATTATATTTTTATTCTTACAAAATTTAAAGCGTTATAATACTCGTTTAAAGAACAAATTAACTGTAAATTGCTCATTAACTTACTCGTAGGTGTATTTTTATTATTGTGTATTTTTTTGAATGTTTGATTGCTTTGTTTTTTGTTTTGTTTTAATACTTTTTGTTTGGCTTTACTTAAAATTTGTTTGGTACCTGTTCATAAAGGAATCGACTCGCTTGGTTCGTTTATGAAAGTGTCTGATAAAAGTTGTGTGGTTAGTTACATCCGCATTTAATTCATTATTGTATTTTATTAATTTTCATTAAACAATGGTGTGTTCTAGGTTAGCGTTTTATTATTATCATCATGTGCTTCCCCTACACCTTCCTCACTTCAAAATTATTATTTTATTTAGAACCATTCGGTAATGCACCCATAACAGCACCTGTGGTTTTACTTGTTTTATCAGTAGTTTTATGGGTTTTTATCTCGATAGGTTTGCAATTGAAAGTTTACATTTAATTTTTCAATCATAGCATAATTAGCATAGTAAGTTCTAATATGTATTAGGTGCTTGATTTGAGTTGGTCAACACTAAGACCTTGCTTGCCATAATAGGTACAGATTTTATATACTATGGTATGAATCTTTTCTAAAAACGGAAATGAAAACATTCTGTTTGTTCAGGCATCATTTAAAGAACCTACAATCTGGAATATAATATGGAACTGCTATTTTAAATCTTTTAATATTATTCTTATTGTATTACATTCGTGACTTACATTTATTTTCACATCTGTTGTTAACTATTTTTCAACCTATGGTAACTCGGAGATATATGATTTTATTACTGTTCATATATCCGATTTACTAGTACCTTGTAATACGCACCAATAGTTGTGACGTCATAGTGCATTAAAAATACATAATATAACTCTGTATGCGTGTGAAGGTAGATGGAGCTTAGAATGAACGCTTTAGCTTTGAAAATGTTGGATAAGGTTGGTTTATGTAGCCATGATTGTTTAATGCAGCGGTCAACCTTTTAGTAATCACAAACCCCCATTAAATATTTTTGCGGTTCTCTAGTTTGTATTGTCTTATTAATATTTTGAAATAGTGATTTTACTTATTGATTATAACAAACAAATCTACTTAAATATATTTAGTGAGACCTCTACAATTGAACACTACGGAATTAATTTTAAAAGCTAGGGATATGATAAAAACATGAAGTATACAAGGTGATTTGTCAAGAAATCTTACCAACAAAATCACTCGGATTCGATCTGATTACAGTCAGAGTTTTTACAAAAACTGCCCAATTGTGGATACAGAATGCTGACCATAATATTCAACGTCATATCAAGACTTCATTACTTTCCTTTCCAATGGAAGATCTCACAAATAATAATGATCTCAAAATCAGGAAAAGATGGAAATAATGTATCATAAAGACTTCTTAGTTTGCTTACACTGATGTCCAAGATATATGAAAAGCTTCTGTTAAAATAAATCCTATCTATACTATTACAAGAAAAAGAAATTATACCAAACCACCAGTTTAGCATTGGACAAAAACACTCAACTATCTAGTAAGTACACAGAATAGCAAATAAAATAAGATCTGATCTGGAATTAAAAAAATATTGCTCTGCATCTTCTTAGATATCTCACAAGTGTTCGATAAAGTTTGGCATGCTGGACTACTGCACAAGATGAAAAAAAGTTTACCACACACCTACTTCAAAATATTACAATCATTGGCACTAGTTAATAAAACAGCAACTTTATCCGATCAGGTCCAGTGAATCACAGGGGAGTGTCTTGGTGCCGATACTATATCTTATCTATACGGCTAATATGCCAACAGACAACAATACTACATCGGCAACATTCGCAGGCAATATGGCTGTGATGGCATCTGACTCAGATTTCATAAGTTAGCTTTCCAAAACCACATAAAAAAAATTTGCACATGGTCTGCATTGTGGAGACTAAAAGTCAATAAAAGGAAATTAAATCACACAACGTTTACATTGAAAAGAGAAACTTATTCACCTATCATTCGACAATCAACTGATTCTACAGACCGAGGAGGTAAAGTACTTGGGAATTCATTTTGATTGAAGACTGACTTAGGCACAGCACATAAAATCTAAAAAAAAAAGTTATCAAAATTAAACTGGCTGAATCAGAAATATACAAAATAATCCTTAAACGTGTCTGGTAATGTATTATTAAATGGTAAGTATTAAAAACTATTGAAGGTGTTTTGCATTTGTTGTTTGGATTTACTGTGATGCTTTGCAATTTGACTATAAAATATTCTATTGTCGAAAGAGCTTATGATGCCTTTGTAACACCAACTTTATTGCATGGACGGATGTATACTTTTTAAATAATATATTTATTTACGGATAAATCATTTTACAACAAACAATTGATCAGCAGTGTGGGGTAAAGCTTACACTGGCTGATTGGGAAGCCGAGGTTCAAATCCTGGTTGCATCAAATACACTGCTGTGATCCAAAGCCCAAGATAGATCCGTGGGCTTGTGGGGAAGGCAACTGGAAACCACCCCATTAATTAAATTCCTTAGTATGTCATCTTGGCTTTAGTCAAGTTTGATCGCCAACTCCCATTGAATGTACGACTCGCATAAGAAGAACAAAAATTGAAAATAATCAAAAAACAAATGAAATTTGCAAACATATAAAGCGGCCTTGAAGGAAAATTCAACAAACGATTACAATCCAAATACTACAAAATCTATGAACTTTATATAATAAATGATTGTTTGACTAAATTAAAGAAATTTTTGACATTTCCGCTATTGGCTAAGTGATAGTTTATTCTAGCAACTGCGCTATAAAATCTAAGGAAATGCAATGTTCAAGTTTTAAATAATTCTGTCGTCTAGTAATCAATTAAAGGTAGATACTAAGCCCTACATTAGGCTACTACAAAATGAAATCTTCAGTATAGGACGTGCATGCAGATAACAACAAAAAGAAGAAAATGTATAAGAGGAGAAAGAGAAAGATGGACAAAAAGCGAAACGGACAAACGTACCAGCTCGCACAAACAGATCATCGATAGAGAAATGGATCACTATCAGGGATTTGTATTTTAGCTGATGGTAAGTCAGAAATATAGACAGCAACGCAGGAACAGATTAGAACCGTTTTAGAGGTAAGATAAACCCAACGAGCAGGAAAAACAAAGAAGAAGTAAGGATAAAGGATGCACTTTCTAAATGAAAAAAGATAAAGAAAAATGAATATACAAAAGCTGTAACAGTATATTGACCCAGATAAATATATTGAAAGAAAAACAATAAAGAAGAATACCTATCTAAAATCAACAGTTGATTGCTCCAAAAAAGTAAAGAAGCATTGAAGTAAAGAAGACAATAAAAGAAAGAATAGGAAGAAAACAGAAGAATGAACGTGAGAGACCTAGCCTCGAGGTATTTGCCAAGAAAGCCTTTTTAAAGAAAAAGAAGTGGTCACCAAACCCTCATTATGGTAAAAGGACAAAGAAGGAGAAGATTTCAGCAGTAAAGCGCGACATTCGAGTATTACTAGAATATTTACCGGAATAGCAGCTTTGAACGAGGACATCAATCTTTTTTTGAAATACGTACTTTATATTTTAAATAATCATGTATTTTGCGCACCCCTGCCCGATTCAAATCCAAAGAGACTAATATTTCTATGGGCATCTTTGTGCTTCATAGAACACGTAAAGATTCCTTTGAGTTTCGGTTCCTTTGAGTTGATGATTGTCACCATTAATAATAAAACGAGGTCACGGGCACATCTGAGGTTAGCTTATCATATGCAATAATAATGTCTTTGCAGGAGAGCAAAACTAGATAATCTTTGTTACTAATATTTGAACTGGAAACATAAAATTGTCCTGCAACCCTAAGTGACCATCTTGTGTTTCTTGTGATGAAGACAATGCAAATTTGGTATAATGATATTTATAAATAGTTCCACAGAAAATTTGAATCACGGGGCAGATTGAATTTATGCTAAGAATCAATCGTAGTCCGAGTGGTGCAGGCATTGGTGGTCGGACTGTTGCATTGCATTTTATTTCTGGCTAAATACTCGCAATTGAGTTTAACGTGATATCTGATACACGGTAACTTATTCCGCGATTATCACTTCTACACAGCTTTGGTCCCTGTTCTTTGCAGTTCAAATAAGCGGAGAATAAAACTTTATCAAAGGCAAAAACTTAAATTCACGTAATAGTCCATTAATTAATACTAAAATCCATTGCCAATACTGGAATCAATTTAGCATTTTTAGATTTACGCAGTTTTAAAAATACATATCTTGTCTCTGTCTCCATCCCTCATTGTCTTGTGATTCCATAATAATTATAATAATACTAGGTACTTTGTACTTTTACGAGTACTTTTTTGTTGTACTTGAAACAGTTGTGGGATTTAAAATAATCATCAGGAATAGTATGACTTGTAGTTTCTAACGGACAGTCTTATCGCTTTGCTTCTGGTTTAATCTGCTGTCGGCAAGAGCAGGTGTAAAAATGATAGTCCAATGTTTGACCAAGATGTTTCGTACAAATTGACACTTACTTCTTATACAAAAACCGATTTGTGATATTACTATAATATAATGATAAAATACGAGGGGGACTTTGAACATTTAGTTCTTGTGATTAATTTGGTAACTTTATGTTATTTTGAATAATCTATAAAAGTATGCGAATTGAATTTTATATGTTCTTTTGATATCTTGGCGATGTCGCAAATTATTTTATGAATTATTAATGTGTAATAACGCCTGTAGTTGATTTGATTGCGGTTAGCGTTATATTTATAGAATTAAGTGAAAGTAAGAATAATTAGTACTTGTTTTGGTGTTTTATTAAAAGCACGTATAGTAGTGATTTAAAGGCATGTTAGAAGTCACCGGCTGCTGATTTTAATTTGGGTAATGACGTACAAGGCAAAACCATAGTGCATACTTAACAGTTTATTTGTTTCAGATGTAAAATGCTACAAGGTGTCGCAACTATTCGAGAGGGTAGGTTCGATGGACGAAAGAAGAAGATGTGTGTTATGTGGTAAAATTGTAAGCAACACTAGGAATCATTATTATGTACATTTTCCCGGACAGTATTCTTGTGCCCATTGTCCCGCAGTTTATACGCGCAGTGATACTTTGCTTTTACACATGCGCACGAAACATCCGGCTGTTGCTAACTAGTTATAGTAGAAATAGTGATTTTAGTGTAATTTCTTTAATTTTACTTGTATAAAGAACCGAATGATGTTCAAAAACAGTTTTAAAGTTTCTAATCATCGGTGAGTGTTGAATAATCTTCTTTAAAATATTTTTGTAACGATAGAACTGGTGTTGTGTTATTAACTAATTTTTAACTCGATTTATAGTCAAAACCAAAAACATAAATGCTCAATTTTGATGAATGTGCTTGCACAATTTTATTATTTTTTAAAAATGTAATTAGTCGTTTAATTTGTTAATTCTCAACCTACGTGCTTCCCCCGTTTGGTTTTGAAAAATGGCAGCATATACAAAGTTGGTTTTCTGATGAAGTAACCGTAAGACCATGTGCAAAACACAATTTTAAAGTAAATTTTCAAAATTTAAATTACCTAGTAACTGTGATGCAATTTTAAAAACCGATAACAAAATCTAGTCAGAAAAGATTTTCGAGTTGCTGGTTGAGAAACGCCGATAATTTTGAATCATGAAAATTGTGCATTATGCAAAACATCAAATATTGCGTAGAGATAATACAGGGTGATTCGCAGATTTGTTATAATGCTAGGAAATATATTTTTCTACCTTTTATCAGTTTAAAGAAAAATAAAAAATTGCAATATTAATTTATTAAAAAGGTTCTATCCTGAAATACAGAATGCGCATAACGAACATGCAAATCATCCTCGGGTGTATTGGTTTTCATAAAGAATTCACATCTAATCAGTACCAAAGCGGAATAATAATTATGTAATATTTCTGTTATTTTTTGTTAGTTATTTTGTAGAGAAAGTTTTACCCTACTAGTTTTTAGTTATAACCAAAGAAATATAAAAAAATTGTAGTGAACTTAACTTTTTACAACTATAAACAAAAATCAAAAAATTTGCGCAAGGGATCAATGACGTTTTCTTTGTCGATTTCCACAATTTTACCAAGTAAATGCCTCTGCGATCAAATATTTGTAAATTATAAATTACTAGTCAGTTCTTATTGCCTCTTTGTTTACTCCAAAGCGCTTAAAACCAATAATTGAAACTGTACATTTGACACTTGTTACGGTTTGAGTGCATCAGAAGTGGTGGGATTCACTCTCTCCGACTTCTCTGCAAAGACCAACATTTCTGTCAAATTTTTTGTAAATATCTGTGTCAAATGTATATAACCAGTTGGAAGTGCTTTTAATGAAGTAACTACTTTATTACCACTTGGCCCTAATTATGTCATAACTTAGAAGTGCGACTTAATGAACATTAGGCTAAACTTACATCGATTTTATTGTTGGTTTTTGTATTCTGTGTGGTTTTGTAGTCATTTTGCACAAAAATGTAGTATGTATGAATTAAAATGTTGCATTTACAGCTTGCTTACAGTATGCTTAATTAATATCATACCTTGAATTTAAAAAATAAAGCCAGAAACACGTGTCTACCGTTCTTCCTTAATTATGTTAGTTGTCGAATATAATTCTAAATAAGAGAGATACTGTACAGCGATCTGTGAATATGCGGCTACTATTATTAATCGAAGTTTTTATAAGTCTAAAATTTTTAATAAATCAAAATCTAGTCATTTCTTTTAAATTTTTGACCCTCTTGGAAATCGTGATATAGGGAAATATATACTGACCCGACGTTGATGAACAGACAACAGACCGTATAGGTCAAGTTAGTCAATCGAGCTTTGTAGCTTGACAAATGCTCAAATTGTAATATCTCACATTGTTAATTTTATTGAAAAGCGTCGCACTTCTAATACACATAATAATATGTAAATTAGCTTAAAGTTAATTAGAAAACCTAATTTGAAATTGTTACCTAAAAGAAATTTTTTTCTAAGTCATTTGAGAATGTAAATATACTTATATTATAGCGGAGTTATTAGAGGTACAAAGATTTATTCTTTGGTAGTTTAATATGTGTTGTGAAGTTTTTGCCAAATTTAGCATTACCTAATAAATATTTACTGTTAGAGTATATAAGTAATAAGTCAATCAATATTAGTTTATCTATTTTATTATGAGAGTTAGTAAGAAATATTGTAATATAATAAATATATACAGTAATATTTGCTAAGTCAGTTTGTACATTGTATCAGTGAATATCAAAGTCAGGGTATCTAATTCCAAACTGATTAATTAATAATATAATTACTTATTTCTTATTTATTTATACATTTTATTTTGTATTTAATACTATGTGTTTAATATAATAATTTTAACAAAACTTTTATTAATTGTTTTTTTGAAAAACGGGGTTCCCCGGTTTTTAAATTTTGTAATTAATATATTATTATGAAAATAATTTTTTACGGGCGAAAACCACGAGAAAATATTTTTATTCAATTATTTAAACAAAATTTATTTTAGAAATGGTTTTAATCTTCCAGATTTTAGATTTACGCGTTTTCTTGGGCATTTACAAGTGGTACACTTGTTATACAGGTGAGTAAATTTTTAATGAAATTATTTCTATTTAAAGAGTTTCTGTAAGGATTCAAAAGAAACGCTGATCAATCTTCCTAAAAAATCATTGTAATGCCAAATTGATGGTGGCAATCATCAGTTCCTCGCCGGATTTGAACCGGGTATCCACCTGAAGAAACAAATTTTAACCGTCCCAAATGAGAGGACGGAAAAAACTTAGCTACTCCAAAAGTAGTTAACAGAACTTTTGTTTTTGTTAGCGTGTAGCTCTTGATGTTCGTGTAAGCTAGTTCTAAACTGATAGTGGAAGCGAAGATGTGAGCCGTGCTTACTGTAAATTAGGTATACTTTGTCGAGAAATTAAACGAATAAATGATACTTAGCTTAATATTTGAAAAAAAAAAGTTGTTTGTAACTGCTCAATCTTGAATCGAATAACTACAACGTGCGGTTAAATGTTTATTTTTGAAAACTAGGAAACTTACTTTAAGAGAATATTCAGTTTTTTAGTTGTTTTCACTTGTTCGAACATCCAATGTCGAAAGAATCGCTTTATAGTCTTCCCGTAGTGAGAGAAAGTCAGTGGCGTTACATTATTTACATTACTTTGATTGGATTCCTATATTGTATAGATAATTGAATTTTTTCAATAAAGCATAATTTAATAATATTAGAGTAAGCAAACACACTACAATTCAAATGATTGAAATGGCTTTCTGCTATTGCACTATATTTGTCTTTTAATATGCTCAAGCCTTTTTTTAATTATAGAGATAGAACGGAGGGAGAGGTAAGTTGAAGGGATTAATTTGTAAGTGATAAATTGAAACTTTTTTTAAAAGTGAACTCCATTTGATGAAAGGTGACTCTCCTCTTTATTGCATAGCAATGTGTTAGTAACAGTGACGTTTGCCATTGCCTTTGAGCTTGAAAGTTTATAGTTTTTCTTGTTTTTCATATTGGTAAAGATGTTATAAAATTGAAAAAAATTCCTTTGCTAGTGTGAGCATTACTGGGCTAACAAATTTTTTACATTGCATTCTAGATCCAAGCAATGGATCCCAAGCATTTTACAACGAAATGTTTGAGGTTTCTGCATCCAACAGTGTGCTGTGGAAATGCAAAACTTGTAGTAAAGAAGTTACCAATAGGTGGCACCATTATCACTCGCACAATTCCCAACGTTCTTCTTGTCCATATTGTCCAGCTAGTTACAGCCGAATAGACACACTGCGCACTCATCTACGAGTCAAGCATTCGTCACTTTTAAATCGTTCCGATATATTTTAGACAGTGTTTCCCAAACTGTTTTATTACCTCCTGCTGTACGTGTTTATACCATTTCAATAAATTATTTTGAATTGCTTGAGAAACACTGTCGTGGAATATAAACTATCATTGTTACCCAAAAATTAACTTATATTGATATTAAGATTGAATGTGATAATAATTTTAACTTGAAAAGTTATTTGTTTACTTTTAAATTTTTTATATATTTTATAAGGTCCTTTCTGAAGTATACGTTCCAATTTCGCTGATGTATTCTACTAACCAAAAGGACTTTTTCCTTAATAGAATACTTCGGTAAAGTGGGGTACCTACTAATTATTTCCAAAGGCGGTCATAGGGGGGGTCGAGTATTGCACCAATGTCTTTACTAAATATATATAATATTATATTTTTCATTATTTTGGTAATTTTTCAAAAATGCCCCTCTTGACCGTCCTTGTATATGTCAGAAATCTACTGTAAGAAACGTTTCCATAAAATAATAGTTTTATCTCTATAATAATACCTTTTATGTTGTGCACCAATACATAAAATACATTTTTCTCGGTGTAATGTTATATGTATGTATAACTTTTAAAATGCGCTATTTATTTTTGTGAGTTATTTATGGAACAGAGCAAATAGACTGATTAAATAAGAATTGTGTCAAGAGCTCAATTATTGTACCTATTTTCAATGAGTGTATGTATTTTTGTAAATAAACGTATATTAATTTTAAAAATGTTTTAATTTTCTCAAATTTCAGAAACTCGGGGATTTACATCTCTTAATTTTGCGAATAAAAATTGTCTCCTGTTCTTTGTTTCAAATTTTCCTGGTATACCGTATGGAACTTTTCAGGGTCCACTTCTACGATATTCCAATTTCTCTATTATGGATATTCACAAAAATGGAAAACAAGGAAAATTTTTCTTCGATTTAATAATGAACGTAAATCAATTGTACTTTTTTATATACCATCTCTTTGGTATTTGGAAAAAATTTAAGCAGTTCTTGCAATTTACTCAATTTTAAACTGATAATATCGACAGTGGTTTTGGCTCTAAATGAGAAATGGTGCGGAACACCATAAAACAGTCCTTGGGCGATACCAAACATTTCGCCAGTGTGCAAGACATCATGAATCGTTTCGGTTAAATTTGAATGGACCGTCAAAATGTCCACCTAATCAAAAATAGGAAAAAATGGGTTTTCGAGATGACCAGGATATTATTTTACCTCGCCACGATGGATGAAATACATGCACTGATCCGAATCACCGTGTTGGACGATGTAGTTGCCGGGGAAGAACACCACATACTGCACCATTGCCGAAAGTTGCCGTATAAACGATTCTTCGGTGTTGGCAAAAATGAAAGAATTGCGTAGATGTTGGCCATAAATCTCATTCATGATGTCGTACTGCATCACGTAAGGTAGTTGCTTGATCAGACGTGGCAGCTGTGGATGCAAATTATTGGAGAGAGTTTGAGAAGCTAGGTGTAGAAACCTGTTTTCCTCGATTTCGGGTCCATAACTGTCTGACGTAGTGCCACATCTTTTCCATTTGATGATCGCTCACGTTTGCGTTCTGCAAATAATCTTTGAGTTCAGCAATTCCGTATTCGTAATTGACCAAAGAAGAAGTGTAAGAATTTAGGACGCTCGTGACGTCGCCAATGAAAATACCTGAAAAACGAAACTGGAATTTTAAGTCTTCTGCAGAAAAACCCACTACTAACCAATACAAAATTTCGTTATGATCATGATGACGATTAAGTAACTTATTTCCCATCTCGTATTGGGCAAAATATCTCCACTGCCAGTTGTTGTTAAGACATTCATGATTTTGTAAAAGCACAAAATATAGATGCTTAATTTGTTCTGTAAAGAAATGTTGTTTTTGTATATGTTACGGTCAATGACGTAAATTGAGCATTGACGTCAATGGCCGAACAATGACGTTAACGGTTACAATGGATTGGACAATGATGATATTATAGAATTAATACTATTATATGGAACAGCAAAATGGCGATGCACTTCAACCCGGGACAATTATTTTCCGTGTAAATGTCAGCATCTCTGCCCTTTTTAAGGATTCATAAGTGTACAGGGATTTTTATTTAATTTCGACAAACGCAAACTTATTTTAGGGTGAATCCGTGATTCGTCGTGGTTGCGTGAGCCAATACGGCCCGGAGGAAAAATTAATTTAATTTAATTAATTCATTTTTCATTTAGACTGGGAGGCCCGACCTCTCCAGGGAAGCCCGAATTCGGCGAAGTACGAAACATGCGTGACGGCTATCACAAAGAGTGATATAATATGGAATCTGATGAATTCTGAGGAAATAGCAGTTTCATCATTGCCCATCCTGTATTGGGCATTAACGTCATTGCCCGGACAATCAATGATGTAAAAATCACATATTAATTTTTAAATGACGCCAATGCCCAACTAAGCTGGGCATTGACGTTAATGGCCAAATTGTCATCATTGATCGTAACATATACTTATAGAAAAATATATTGTCATTTACACGACTTTCATAATGTGGAATTTTGGTCAGCCATGACGAAGTCGTACAATAGGTCAATGGGCAGGCGTACAGGTACCATCCACATGCCAAACAATGGACAATGAATGATATTAGAACAATGATAATGCTGAAACAGCAAATCGGTAAGCATTTCATCATCCAGTCCCTTCTTTAATACTTACGCAATTTTTAAATTCAAAGCATTTACGACCAATTTATTTGTGCGAGATTTATAAAACTCTGCCATGTAATACCCACGCAATAACGTGATGAGTCTGACACTGGAAAAAACCAAACAGACGTCCATGGTTGTAAACAGTAGCAAAAAGAACGTAAAATAATAAAATGGCACATTTGTGACAAAATCAATGATTCGGGCTTTCCTTTTCTTGAAATATCTGGAATTTTTTGATTAATTAATTTGAAAAACACTACATTATCCCCCTTGCTCAGGAATGAATTGTTTTCGACTTTTTAGTTATAAATAATTTAAAATAAGGGGAGAGTTCTGGTGCTCGACCAAAGCTTTAAGGAGGGATTCTAAGACTTGAGATGTAAAAAATGTGGGAAAAAAATCTTACAAACGCAAAATTTTCTTATTATCGATTATGTATTCCCCATATCGATCAATATGGGCCTTGTGCATTTCCAAAAATATTTTAATTATAAAAATGATGTCTATTATAACTACTAGTGTGAACATGCCAATGGAATGATATTGAAACGCAAAATGAAATGTAGTCACCAAACTGTTTACATAAACAGTAAAAGCTGCCAAATAGCCTACAAAAGATTCTTGTTATTTAAAAATAAATTTTGATTTTTTGGTACTTGCTGTAAGTTTTGAAAATCACAGCATCTGGTGAAATGGCAACACGGCACCATTTGTGCGGCATGATAACAGCTAGCATGGTCTTTTTCGATCCCAATAGTGCAGCAGTACCTGTAGTTGCCACAGTACTAACAGATCGTATCGTTGACTTCTGAAAAGGAATTAAAAAATGTTTGTATTCTATGAATTCAACTTCGAAGGGAATTACCCCGACGGTACTGGAAAAAGAAAAGTTGTCATTGTCTTGTATATTTATCGACTCTTGGGAAACGGTCTCATCGTTAACTATAGTGGTAGGCATAATGTAATCGGTCGCAGTCTCCAGAATTAAATCGAATTTTTTTCTTATGGCTGGATAACGCTAAAACATTTTACCTAATTCGACATTCAGGAAATTGGATTTGCTTACGTTTAAAATGGAATAAAACGTTTCGGTTTTTATGAACAGTGCGTCCACATTTCTCTTCGTTGTAATTGTAATGGAGGATTTGGATTTGAATTGAGGTTTTATGTTTCCAAATAAACCGCCGATTCCCATGTAAGTTTGCATTTCGTTGTAGGATGATATGACCTCAACCTAGAAAAATTTGCAAATAACCATTGCCGGTGGTCGAATTTATGTTACTTGTCCTCTATAAATGATGAACATATTTTGCACCACGTCATCAGCTCGGATAATGGTAAAATCACGAATGTAATATCTCTCGCGCAACTCCTTCCCAAGGACTCGAAAAAACGAGCGTTCCACGTTTTCGAACAGAGGAATTTCTCGTAACGTTTCTTCGTACATAAATAAAACTGCATCTTCCAATAAGGCATTGTGGACGTTTGCCAAAATAACGTTAATCTGAGACATTGACAATTTGGATAAAAAAAAAAACGATTGGGTTATGTTTGGGCTTACTTCGGCGCCACTGTTTCTTTTCCATCTGTACTCGTAGTAATCGGTAATCCGTTTTTGTATGTGAAAATTGACTTCTTCGTACTGTAGGTAACTCGTCAATTCTGATAGCATTTCTTGGTAGCTCGATAGAGTAGTATGGAGGCTGGCTTTGTGGCTGGATATGCTTGCGTAGATGTAGCTGAAAGATTGACACTTACAGTTAGCTAAGCTTGTGATAATCATCCAGGATGTACAAACCCAAAAAATAGTATTCCAAATATTATCATGAAGAGAATGGTTATCAGATGTGTTCTACTTTGGGCTGTCACATCTCCAAAGCCAGAACCAACCAGCGTGCTGGTAACCCAATAAATCGCAGTAGTGTAAACATCCAATGGATCGGTATAATTTTGATACTTGGATCGCTCAAGCCACGATTGCTCTTCACACAACATATAATAAGCCGACGGAGGTTTAATATTCCTCAGAGTAGTATCAAACTTGAAATAATATTTACAACTCGTGACCACGATAATACTAGTCCAGATGTTGATAAACATGATCGTTGTCGGGATAAATTTGATTATTTGGATTATATCGCCCTGAAAACAAAATATTTGTGATCATTTTTCAATTGACTATTAGCATTGGATACCTTTCTGGTGATGTCGTTCTCAAAATATTTGAAAGCCAATGGAAGTCTATAAATTTGGAACAATCGGGGAGCACGGAATAAGCAGTGGTGCTGGTGAGAGTTCAGCATGTGGGAAAAAACACTGTGACCTTCGTTATGATCCGGAACAATCAAACTAACGAGAAATTCCCATGGAAAACAGAGGAACACATCAATCAGAAATAAACCTTGCAAGTAGTGAGCGGCAGTTTTGTATGGATGAATAATCAGTTGTTTCTTGGAACCATAGTAACCGACGTGCAATAAAATGTACAAATCTAAATAAGCGATGAAATCGAAGCTGTAGGCTATTTTATCCAGAGTTGGAAAGTAAGGAGAATGCAAAAATTGCAATGGTGTGAGTAGGCAAACGACGCATGCGACGATCAGTCTAAAAATAACCCAGATTTTTAGAAACATTCCGGTGGGTAAAACGCAGACCGGAAACAAAAAGTATCGTAACCAGAAAAAGTTTCCTAATTTATCAAAAGGCTTGTTGTACTGCTCGTTCCTGCGTTTGCAATAGGTATGAACATTTATGAAGGATCCTAAGGAAAAAGTTTGGTTGAATAAATTTAGAAATACGTAACATCTCAATGGTACCTTTTATTTCTCTTTTGATATGTTTCCATTTCTTAATTTTTGAAAAACCCAAATTAAATTCTTTGTTTGATTTGGGCGTGTTTTTTAATTCTTCTAGCTGATTTTTAAGGTCCTGATCGCTCAAGACGCTTTGCAATTCTTCTCCAATGGCTGGAAACATGGACACAGCTCTGGTGAATAAGTTAAAATCTATGCAAATAATTTCCACGTGAGTTATGGTACGCACGGTGGATAAATTCTGTTGTTCGAACAACAAACTTGTCATACCAAAATGGGACAACGGACCAATTATGTTGAGTTGTTGATTTCCTAACGGAAAACAATTATAATGCAGCCTTAGCAAATTTGTTTTTACCTTTTTCTTCTGCGCAAAAACCTTTTTGGATTATGTACATCGCTCTGCTGACTCCTCCAGAGTACGTGACTATTTCGTTGGGTGGCAAAATAATAATTCTGGATCCGGCAGCAATTAGTTGCAAAAAGTCAACGTCGGTTCCATAGAATAATGGAACCGTGGTGATGGCTTCCATTCTTTCTTTTATAAGAACGTCTTGCTTTATTTTCCATGTTGCGTTGTAAAAGAGAGACTTCGTGTTGGTAACACCGATACCTCTATTGTAGTGCCACTGCAATAAAAAGAAATTGTGGATTCGTTTCCTTATGTCGCTTTTCATGCGCTTGTCATTCATAAATTTATTGATACAGTATAATGTTTCTTGGAAGTCGGTTTTCTTTTTCAAATTGTGGGTGAACGTTGCGGAAAACTCGGCTATACAATAGCCGAATACGAAGATGCCTACAAGAGAAAATAAGAGATGAAATGCAGATTTTAAGAAAAAATCTTGTTTGACTAACAGTTATGCGACTGAGCTTTTGTTCGGCTTGGTAAATCCAAATGAATTCCTGGTCGGTCGAATAAATGTTAAGTCAAACAAAAGTAGTCGAATAACTGTTGGTCGCACAAAATTCCGGCTAGGGAAATTACCAATTAAAATTCCACAACAGACAATAACCATGTCCATATAATTTCCTGGTAAAATGTCACCATAGCCGAGACTTGACAAGCAAGTGAGAGCGTAGTACAAAGAGGTGTAGGCGATGTTAGCAATGCATGGATGTGTCAGGCGGTGCTTAATGTCTGTAAGAAGTTTGGTGTAAAACCATCCAGATGGTTGGCAAACTTCTTCGAAACACGTTTCCAAATACAGAATCGTACCGAACCAATAAGGACACATGATCAAATAAATTGGATATTTAATCAAGCGGATGGTAATCAATTTTGCTGTTAGACTCTCTTCTAAATGATTAAAAAACTTAACCACTCGATACATTTTCAACATTTTATTAAGTTTAAGAAGATAAAACCACTTCTCGCTGTCATTACGCATTAAGTAAGAAAATATTTCGAGATAGAAGGCACTGAAAACGTCGCAATAGAATCCGTAGGTGCACAATTTCTTGTTCAGGATTCCCCTAAACGTTTGAATGATGTGATCTTTTTCTATAATTGCGGTTGTCAAAATCATGTAAATATCCATTGTGTTTATTATTTCCATTAAAACTGATAACGCATACAGCCATTTGGGAAACTTACGTTCGAAAGCAATATAGTACGGATACAAAACTCCAATCAAAAACGTATTGATAATGATAATAACCTCCCACGTCCAAGTCAACGTTGTCTTCGGTTGTTGAATCCAAGGAAAACTTGAAGTCAAACACAAAGGTTTAGTTTTGGTTTTCTTAATATTTTCAGACAACCTGTACAAGGGCAAACACTTTCGATAAAACTTATCTGCGGATCCAAACGTATATGCAGTTTTTGGGTTCAGTCGGTTTTTCAATTTTTTGATTTCTGATAATTGACGGTTATGCGAAACGTACAGACTCAACGTGTTGATCTCTTTGCGTTGATCAATCACTTCGGTTTGTGCGGCATCGCTTATTCTTAAGAATATCTGGTTTCTGATGTCTAGTATCAATTCGGGATAAGCATCTTGCAAGGTCATATAATCTCGTTTGTATAAGGCCTGAAACAATGTTGTTAAATTTTGTAGAATCAGAGAGAGGAATAGGTTTTTCCAAAAATAGCAGAATAGTCTACATGGAATGTATTTCAAGCAAGAAGAAAGGAATACGTTAGTATCTGTTTCGCCGTCGCCCCTTCGCCGTCGGCGAAATGTCCTAGAACTATTTTGGTATTAACAAAATCTTACTTGGATTTCGGTATAACTAGCTGCTCTCATAGTAGCACGGGCAGGTATTGATAATACTATAGCAGCTTCTCCGATAACGCTTCCTGCAGTGAACGAAATGATAGGACTTTGATTGTCTTCGTCCGACAAAATTTCAATAACTCCCGAAGCCACGCAAACCTGCAAAACTGTAGAAAAGTTGTGTCTGCATAAAATTGTGCCTTCTCACCATCTTATATTTTATGACATGTTGATAGTAAATAATTTCTCCTGGTTGATAAAATTCGTGCTTCATATTTAAAGCCACAGTTCGCAGAAACGCTTCCGGTTTATCGCGAAATATCAAAGAACACTGCAGTAAAGCAAAATTGATGTCGAAGCAAATTTCCATCCGCAAAGGCTTTGGAAGCAAACCCAGGTCTTCTGCTTCACGGATTCCTTTCTTCTTGGTCCACAGAATGTAATAATAATCCATTATTTCTTTAACCTTTTGATCAGGCAAATTCAATACTTTGCAATACTTTTTAATGGAAACCAGCTGGTTGCGGATGGTTGCTTTCCTTAAAGACGAATTAACAAACTGCGAAGTTAAGCTTCCAATGAAAACTCCCGTGGTTAGAGTGAAACCAAGAGCCATTGTCAGAACTAGAACGGTTTTTTTTAAATTTGAAAAAAAGAAAATAATGAAATGACTACCTGTTGTTATTCTTTCAAGTCCGGTTACTGCGATCAGGTCTCCAAATCCCGAATTCGTCAGATTAATTAAAGCAAAATACATGCAAGTTATGTACCATTGAAATTTTGTTTCAGGATACCTCTTGTAGTTTTTTAAAACCGTACTCCAGCCACCAGGTTTCCTACAATCTAATGGGCAAGCCAAAATAAATAAAATGCACGCTATTGCGTGTTGAAGTAAGAAGAAGTACATAAAATATTGGATAATGAAATACATCCAATGATTTGCACCGGCACTGTTGTATTTTTCTTTAAAAAACCGAACCACATGAAATAGTCGAAAAAACGAAATAAACCGAAGTATAATAAATCCGACAGAATTTTTACGCTTAAAAATTATTGCGTAAATAAATGAATAAGGAAGAACCAAGAACGCGTCGCAAATAAGCGTCTTTTTGTTACGCGGGGGATTCACCAATCGTAACTGTAAATTTCTCCAAAAGTAAATTGTGACTGCCAGCGAAAAATCAATAAAATAGATAAAATCACACACGATTATTGAATAATAAGCTTCTATGTTGGTGGTATCTCTTAGAAACACGCAGGTGTAGCTAACTTGAAAAAAATTTACTACTATCAGAACCAGAACTATAAGTCTCCAAAAAGGGCTATCCCCCAACGATAAAATTCTGTGCAGCACGTGTATCCATTCCACTTTTTCTCTGCTGTGCAAAGTGGTCACATTTTCCAAGCTTATTTCTTCTTTTTCGTCTTTCTCTTCTACCATGACTTTCATCCATTCCGGAGGTGCTTGGGTGTCCACATTTGAAGATTTGATAGCGATAGGGAGTTCGGTCAAAAGTTCTCTTGCCTTTTTGGAATCTTTTCGGTATTTGTCTTCGTAGGACATTTTTGACTTTTATCTGTCAATAGTTTGAAAGCTATAGTGAAATTTTGTTTTGCAAAATTGGAGGTAAATTTGATCATAAAAGTTATTAGAAACTAGTAACAGGAGTAACTATCCTATGTTACTTACGAGCTATCCATCAGTGAACTTTTTGTGAGAATCGGTTCAGTATTTCAGATACAAACAAATGAACATACAATCATATTCTTTAATTTAAAAAACCATACTCTTTGGAGAAACTTTAAAAAAATTCCAGTTACGCTACTGAAAATGTACAAAATTTGCGAGTTTAGTCTGTGCCATCTAGCGGACATCGCACATTTGTACTGACAAGTCAGCTGTTTTAAGAAATCCCTAATCGCCAGTTACGTTTACAGTAATTTTATGTCGGCATGTTGTGAAATTAATTTTACCTTGTGTGGTGGTTAATACTAACGGTTAAATGAAGTTTTTGTTTTGGAAATGAAGTGATTTAGTAAATTACTTTAATTAATTTTTTGTTTTTTATGTGCCATAATATAGTAATTGTGCAAAAAATTACGAACATTTTTTACTTAACCTAAAAATTATAATAAACGTCAACGATGAATTTATTATTAATTTTGACTTTTTTCATTAATTATTTGTGCATAAATTGTGGTCCAGTTCCAGTTACGTCTGTTTACGAAATAATTAAACAATCCGCTGACGATACAAAATTAAATTGTTCTGAAGTACGAAGTACTTTGATCGAACCAAAAGTAACATTTTTGACAAAATGTCGTTATAATATCGCAATAAGCATTGATGCAGATAAAACAGAAAGTGATGATCTTTGCCTTCTGTATTACTCGAATGTTATGAATTTATGTAAAATTTCTACAGATTTTCCACAGCTAAATTTAGAGACCAAATTAAGTGAAGATGCAAAAATTCATCAGGGGTTAGCTTATGTTTGTGGCACAATGGTGAACGAAACAAAATCATTTGTTTATGATGAAGTTAAAGAAAGCGTAGAGTTAACTTTAAAAAAATTAGATTTCAAATATTGTGCTTTAATGTGTCTAACGGAAAATTTGTATATTCAACCCGAATGTATTTTGAATGCATTTATGTTAAAGACAGCTTCGTCATTGAAGACGAAATCCTTCAAACCTCTGCACACCGTAAAGGATGTTCAGGAACCGTCAGAATCGCATCAAGAGACCCATGATCCAGTTATTAAAGAAGAACCTAAAATTGAGCAAACTGCAGCACAATCCAATAATGCCGATACTAAAGCTGTTGTTAACCAGGCAATACCTATCTTGGTAGAGAAAACAGACGCTCCTCTGGTAAAAATAGAAACAAAAGCAGAGCAAAACGCTGATCTACCCAAAGTAAAACCTGAAGAGCCATCTTTAGTTTCGAATTCGCTGGATACTGAAAAATCAAAGCTTCCAGAACCTAATACAGTGAAAGATGATGCAATAAAAGCCGATCTTGAGACAAAATCATTACAATCAAATAGTCCAGTAAATGAAAACCAAAAACCGAATTCTGCTGGAGACAAGAATACCATCGATAACCAACAAAATACAAATTTAGAGAAACAAGATGTAGTAAAGCAAAAGACAGAAAATGTAGTTGCAGAAAATCTGAATTCCAATGCACAGCAGGTTAACTTAGGAAAAACTACAATAAAGCTACCCGAGGAAGAAAAACCAGAGGAAAACAATGGAGTTGTTCAAGATAACGACTTCACTTTAATAGATGGAGACAAGCAGGTAACTAATAACAAAAATGAAGTTCAAAACCCTATTCCAGAGAAAAACTCATTCGACAATAACCTAGAAAAAGAAGAAACTCCTCCAGATCTAGGTGGAGATGGTGATGACTTGACTGCCGCCATAAGTGAGTAAACATTCAATTTTTTTGTGTATTTTATTTTCGTAATTTATATTTATATTTTCTTCTGTTAGTTTGCCTTTTTTCTTTTACTTATTTTTTGGTATGTATATTTTATTTGAACGGTTTTCTTCAGGAAAAATTAACAAAGCAGTTAAAAAATGGTTAAGTAGATTAAGTAGGCACATCTGAGACGAGCCCAGCAAGCTGCCTCAGATGTAAAGCAGTTTATATGCTCACAGACTTGTGACTTCTGCTCTGTCTTTGATAGAAGACAGCTCGAGGTTAGTTTTTGCCTAATAGCGGTCAAAGTATGCATCTGACAGAAAATTTACGCTATACCTTTTTAAACTACATTACATTTTCTACCATTTGAAACTAAAATAGTTTTCTAGTTCCAGTAGTTTCCGAGTTACAGCTCTTAAAAAAATCAGCAAAACTTTTCAAAATTGCGAAATTTGGGAATTCCAGCCACATTTTATCCCGTATCTTCTAAATGACGACTCCTACGATAAAAACCTGTATAATAACTTTTAAACTAAAGTAAATTTGCTACAATTTGATTGGCAGATGGGTTAAGAAGAAGAAGTTAAGAAGTTTGGTAGAATTGTGTTTTAATATGTATATTGGCCCCTACGACCGTTAATCTGTCGAGTACAGGCATGATGGCCATCTGCTACATAAAATTCTGTGGCGTAGAAAAATTGCATTTGCAACTATAACAGGCAGCTACATAAATTATTTGGAGACCCACTACGGTACCAGGGTAACAGTACTTCTTGATGGTTATCCTGCTGATGCTGATCAAAAGAGCACAAAAAATTAGAAGAATTGAAAGATGTGGAAGTACATTTCCTGGTTCGGTCGTATGGAAGCAATCCAGCAACACAAACCGTCGATTAGCTTTGATAAAACTCTTTTGTAAAAACTGCAACAAAGACAAAGTTTAATCTACCTAAATTACTTCCAATCTCTGATGCTGCTCAACCGCATGCCTTGAAAACATACTATCAGTTTCAGGCGTGGCTAGGCAGAGCTAAGGATCCATTCAAATGGGGCTGGATCAGCACTCCGCAGCGCATCTGCCCCTCAAAAGCCAAGAAGGACCTAGCTCTAGATCCGATTCTTCAGACCATTTTCTGGTCTTGCAAGAAAAGTTGCACTTAAGTGCTAAACTATTTACAAACATTGCAATAGGCAGTGTGGCGAAAATACACTACCACTAATCCTGGACTTTGACTCGGAGGAGAAGAAAAATTCAATTAATAAAGCAACTCTTTAAATCTGATGCAACAGTGACTAGCTCCGAAATAGTTGACATTGACTGGCCAGGTTCTCTTAGAACCTTAGGACATTATTTGAAAGTTAAAAAAATAATATGACAGGTAGATTTCTATTTTAGAAAAAAGAAAAAAAATTTAAATGAAATCACGTTTTTAATCTAGAACTAAATTAAGAAATTTTAAATTAAAAAAAGTAATACAGATTATATTGCAGCTTACTAATTTTTGCTGTTTATTGATTTCTTTCTGCAGAAAACTGTTCATTGCACTATTTCTCTTTTGTATGTGGTAATCAGGGCTATGCATCTTCATTTTTACTTCTTGTAAACAGCACGTTTACTTTTTGATGTTGTGTCAACTTATGCGTAGTTCATCGAACATTTTTTTAGATGACGTTGAAGAATACCCTGAAACACCGGAGTTAGCTCTTGATAACTCTGGTGTACCAGAGGTAATTCCCGGTAACTCTGCTGCAGTGGCGAATGAAAAGTCAAAATCAAGTGAAGGTAAACTTTTCTTCTCGATTTACCTCCAACTTCTTTAAAGTTTTAATATTGGTAGTAACCATATCTGTATTTTAGAACTAGCAAAAAATACGTTTGAGACTTCAGAATTATTTCTTTGACAATTCTAAAATATAGATTAGGTTAAATTTTTAATAATTAAGTTTGTTACTTTCAGTGAAAACGAAAACCGCTGAAAAGTTGAATAACAAACCTCAAGAAACTAACGAAGATGATGAGGGTCTTTCTGCAAATTATCAAAATCAAAGTATCGACGATAGCGATTCCTACTTTTTTTCTTATTTCATGATGGTTTGCATTATGTTTATTTGTGGTTACGTCGCATACCACAACAAACAAAAGGTTTCATGTGACTTGAAAGTTTTTATGTGTATTAAATGTTTTTTTTGCAGATTTTAGCACTGGTGGTGGAAGGCCGTAGGGGAAGGAGGACTTCACGTTCGAAGAGACCAAACTCTGCAAATTATCGGAAACTTGATAGTAATTTGGAAGAAGCTGTTACTTCATCGTGCAATAAAAATACAACACAAATTATTTATTAATTTAATATTTTTAATATGTATTTATGTTTTTCAGAAGGACTTATTCGTCTTGATCTTTCTTTCTTCTGTATTATGATGCTTTATCATCGTTAATTTATCCAAATTGGTTAAATTTTTAAGATATAAAGTTAATTTCTGTGATTTGTTTCGTTACACCACCTAGCAGTTTAGAAGCTATTATTTCACAAAATATAATAAAATTTAGAAGGAAATTTTACTTATGAAAGGGTTCATATTTGTCTTACCCTGTGTATAAATTTTTCATAGGTGATGGAGAATGTAAAATAAAATTTGGATTTTGTAAACTTTGTAAATAAAAATGTAAGTTTTTCAATAATTATGATACCCTATTGTAGCTTTTTTTTACTTTGGAAATTTCCTTTATTTTTGTTTGAAATTAAGCTTTTAGTTTCTTTGTAACACTGGATTTTTATTGTGTTAAGGAGCAGCCACTTGAAAATGTAATTCTCCTTACATTTTGTACACTTATTTTAATTAAATTCGTTAAAAATTCTTTTCCTTTAATTATTTGTAATTACCACAGACATTATTCCAGTTTTAAAGGTCAAATTATTTTTTTACAAGAAAAAACTAAATTTTTTAAATATTTATTAACGAGTGATACATTCTAAACTTAAATGGTAATCTACAAAGTTGTTTGTTAATTATTTTTTTTAATTTTTGGAATATTTCTGTACAACACCATTGATTACAAAATCGGAAAGATGTGATGGTAATTTTTGTACCAAATAGGTGGCGCTAGTAGTTTTTTTAGTAATAAAATTATCTACATTAAATTAGTGCTTTATGTACAAAATACTGAGCTATTTCTAAATTATCTATTTACATTTGACTCGATTTTTAGAATTTTTGAGTATCACACAAGTGTTAGTTAAAAAAAAATTCACTTGGTTCTCTATAGTTTATATATAATAGTAAATATATTTAAAACTAA
Source organism: Cantharis nigra (assembly GCA_958510845.1). NCBI lineage: Eukaryota > Metazoa > Arthropoda > Insecta > Coleoptera > Cantharidae > Cantharis > Cantharis nigra. The sequence goes on along the minus strand of OY294030.1, from coordinate 40,175,915 downwards.
TTATTTTAGATAATAGGTTCTTAATTAATATGTAGAATACTAATCTATTCTTCATTTTTAATTTATTGCGCGATTTATTAGAAATTATTAAAATTAATATCACGTAGTTGGGTTATTTCAATGTTTGCATGTACAACGGCGACGAAATTGCAAGTTTTTAGGATACTGTTATAGATAATAAGCTATACTACTCCAGGGTACGTATTTTGGGAGTATGCATTCATCTACATTATTTATTGTTAGAATAGATTAGTAAATATATCTTAACTATAGCGGGCTTTATCGACTTGGGCTTCATTTTTTTGTTATGCTATTATGTTCAATCTCAAGTCAATAAAAACTGATTTAAAAGTAAATTTCCTCGAATCAGAAAATGTGTCAAATAGAAGGAGTGTGTAAACCCACTCGAAGATTTTGCCTATCATAATCTATATAATGGAAATGTTCATTGTATTTATGAACTTATTTATTATATTTATGAACATGGGTTCTTGCAGATTTCTTAATAATTGGTTGCTTCTTTTTTGGTATTTCGTACAGACCATTCTACCAAAATTAATTTAACGTTTTGCTATTGTAATATCAGAAACAAAATCAAATTTTTACGTTAAATTTTTTTAATATCTACAGTATAGAGCATCCCGTGTATTATCGTGGATCCAATCTAGTTTTTTGTCTATTCTTACATATACCGTTGGGCTGCTTTTATTCCAAAAGCAATGTTTGCCTTTTGAGGAGCTCCAGGACGCAATACCTAAAAAATACTTGAAGTGAATTTTAAGGAAATAATTAAAATAATTACATTTTTCATAATTGCACCGAAAAATTTTAATCAAAAATATTAAATAATTTATTGCTTACCAACTAAAATGGTGATGTTGTACACCCTCTTATAATTTTCGATCATCAAAGGAGAACCGGCCATGCTCTGAAAATTAAAACAAATTCTTTTAGACAAATGTCATATCAGATCATTTTTTCAAAACATTTCTGTGATTTCCCGGTGCACAAAATCAAATCATGGATTTTAAAACAAAAATATTTTGGAAGTTTTACAATGGCTCATAAAATTTTTACAACTATTTAATTTCAAATCTGAACTAGTTAAAAAGTTAACAAGTAAACAAATTAATTTAATAATGTGGTAATTTGAGTTTATCTTTCAATTTAGTTTTCAAATTTACAATGAAAAATTGATGGATTTTCTTGTGATTTTAGATTTTTGTCTTAAAACTGCCGATAAGTGGCGGCGCTAAAGTACTATTTTATTACCTCCTGTTGTCGAGCCGGCAGTAAAAGTTGTATTAATTAAATTTTAACATGTTTTATTCGGAGTAAATGTACTTTTAGTAACTCTTCTGTAAATCTGTAATTTTCGGACTCTGTTCCGGTCGTGTGTCAACATCAAACAAATAATTTAGTTTGTCATTACTTAATTATGCACTATTTTGTAAAGTAAAGTAAATCTATGAATTTTATTTTTGTAGACTAGGAGGTCTGGAAAGGGCTATTCAGAATTCTACAGTAAACATTTTTTTTAATGTATACTTTTTCGTGAGTACGTATGGACTTCTAGAGACTCTCCAGATTTTCTTGGACTTCCCTGGACTTGATACCACGACCTGGAATCGTGTATTGATTTTAAATGGTAAGGAAAATTTGTCTTAACTTTTTATTTTCCTTTTCAATCTTCGGTTTGATAAACAAAATTCAAAATAATCAACTTTTACCTTTCTTCATTTTTATTGCTGTTTTTAGAATTTTTTTATTGTTTATTTGTCTATTTTTTTTATTAATTAAGTAATAATTATTGTGTAATTTAATTAAATATATCAATTTTTAACTTGTGAAATATAATAAATTAAAACTTCAATAAGTTTATTAATTAAACATTAATAAAAAACAATTTTGGATTTGAGCTTTTAGTATAATTTTATACGATCATTATTAAGATTAACTCTTCTTTTGAATTTTTTTTTAATTAATCAAATTTAATTTATCATTCTTATTATTATTGTCATATCTTTTCACAACTGCAAAGATCTGTACCGTAGATACCAAAGATACATTTTAACTTTTTTTTTTAAATTAGAATATTAACTGAAATAAAGAGATTTTCAATGAAACCTACTCGAATAAGCAAATTGATTATTATTAATAATTTAGAGACGATCATTAGCTTGGTAAGTTAGCCGAAAAACTGCTGACTCGAAGGTACCCAGTTCGAATCGGGCACGTGGAACCGGTGCTTCCCCATGGTTCATGCTTGCGACCATCAATCTGGTTTAAGCAGCCATGGGGTCTAAATGCCGAAATCTTTATTGAGTAGACTGAACAGCGGGCGATGAATTAAAATTTTATAACTTACACAGGAATCCCTATATCTGTCTTCAGCATTGACCGAACACAAGAGATTTGGATTGATGCTGTGTTTGTAGTAAACATCGTGATTACTGCAATTTGTATTACTGATAATTACGGCGTCGGTTTTATAAAATAATTTTTTTCGTTGCATTTGCCAACCAACGTTTTCGGCCATCGTGTTTGATAAATCATAATCTAGAAACGAAATAATCTGAAATTTTATGTAAATACATTTTGTTCATACTTACACATATCAGCATAACTGGGAAGCTGTATGGGATAAATCATTTTGTTATAGATCACAGGAGCTATTTTAACCAGCGCCAAATCGTTGGACGAAGTTTGGATATTCGTGTAGTCGTAATTGGGATGCAAAATTATTTTCAACGCCTGATGCTGTATAAAATAATTTGGAACGTCCGGCATCCGTTTGCTTCCTAAATATATTGTAAGGTGATGTGGCTCGATAGGCCTGAAATTGGAATTAAAATATTTTTTATAATAGGTACTACTACCTTCTCGACCATTAAAAATTTATTGAAAACCATTACCTCCTTTGCATTAATTTCTGAAATCAACTTTTAGTCGCGGTTATTTCAAAACATGTAATTTATAGGTTTCGTAATGAATGTTTTGTTAAAAGTGCTAGTACGAGATTAAGTAGCAGCAAATGTCAACATTAATTAGATGCTCTGATGGGTATTTGCATTCTGTGAAGATTTGATTGCATTCAGTAAAATTTTCCATGTTCAATTAATTGTCCTTTGAAATGACTCAAAATATTAGTAACTGCTATTTTGATAAAATCTGTGACAAACTGTTTCTAATTCAGTTTATGGATTTGAAGTTTTGCTTGGTAAGACCACCTGGGAAGCGTGCAAATCTTGGAAGACATAATTATGAAACTGAAGTGACTGGAGTTAAGGATAAGAACAAATTCTTAGTTAGAAATATTCTATAAAAACTTAACCACAACTATATTAGAAAAGTAAATAATATATTGCTGTGTTATACCCTTATAAATTGGGGTAACACAATCAACTTTAAAATGTACAATCCATTTCACGAGTTTTTATTTTAAAAATAAATGCTTTTAAGTTACCAATATTTCTCCCAAACACAATTTTATATTTTTATTAGGCTAAGGTAAGCCTGCTGAAAGAAAACACAGCAATATAATATGTACCACCAGTAATTATTTAATAAACATGTTATGGTAATTACATTTAAGTAAATTATAAATTAACATGTCGAAGTGGGATTTTTAATATTTTTCTAATTATTATTCTATTTTAACGGCTCTAATGATTTGATAATTATATAATTTTTTGTGTAGGCAAAAAAATAATTTTGTTTGTTTATAATTATAAATCGAGTGTAGCATCACAACATGTATCTAGCCAAAGATATTTCACAGTATTTCACAAATTGAAAAATTGCAAATTTTGTTTATATAAAAATATCTTTATAATTTGTTATTATTGCAAAGTTATAAATTAATCAAAATTGGTTCCGTTAATATAAACATGTTTTTATTTATTACTTTTATTTATTTATGCTCTGAACATTTTTTCAGTTTCTTGTAAGATACAGCAGCGTTTGGATAATTGAATTTGAAGCAGGGGAGTTCTAGAAGCTTATCACCCACGTTTCAACCAATAAATCATGTAGGTGATCAAACAAGTTTATGTGTGTTTATGCTAATCATTATTTAATGACCTCATTTCACACGTGTCAGTAAAAACTTATGACATTCTAAAATGAAATTATAATGCACAAATGCAAAATGTCGTCGGAATAACGCGTTCTTGAGATTTTTAATCTGTGGGAGGAACCTCCTGCTCATGATTAAGAATTTCATATTTTTTTCTAGGTTTATGTTTTAGTCAAAGTTGAACTAAAATGATTGAAATTTACAATTTATTAATTAATCATATTAACGCTAATTTGACGAAGATTTACCTCAAGTAATTAATGTGCCCCTTGCACGATATTCTATCCATCTCAAACAACGACATAATTGTTCATATTTATTCAAATTATAATTATAATTAAACCATATTCGAAAAGCTTTATTATATACAGGGTGTCCCTGTGACCGTGGAGAACCTTCGAGGTGGCGATAAAGGCACTTTTCTAAGACAAATTTTCAAATAAAATTTTTGTCTGAGTCCAATCTCTTGGGGGGTACCTCCTTTTAAAGCAATTTTTTGAATTTCTGATTTCAAACGGTCATACCTCCGATATTATTGATTTCTTAGGCTTAATGGATTAGAACTTTTTTAAAGATCATTTGCTTATCTACAAATTAGCTTATAACCCTTTATTGTCTAGAATCAACGGATTTCGAGTTATAAATTATATTAAGGGATAAAATGTTTAAAACATTCAGGTTTAATTTTTTTTACTTTTCTTGCGAACTCCATATCTCTTAACGAAACGTATTAGAAAAAAACCGATGATCCAAACCGGATAGGAAATTTAACGGGCTACAACTTTGGTCAAATAAATATTTTTGGTAAACCAACCGTTTTTACAGAAATTCTGAAAATAATGAATAAGGTGTAGGCAAAAAAATACAAATTTACAAAATTGCTAAAACTTTCAATTTGATTTAGGTAGGTATAGCATTTGTTTTAATGGCATTGTTATAAAGCGCATTAGTTTATCGTTAATTACTTTGCCAATTTATGATAATAATTTATGAGGGAGGCGATTTAGAAAAATTTATTCGTTTTTATCTACACCTTGTTCATTATTTTCAGAATTTCTGTGAAAACGGTTAGTTTCCCAAAAAAATTTATTTGACCAAAGTTGTAGCCCGTTAAATTCCCTATCCGGTTTCGGCCATTAGTTTTTTTCTAAAACGTTTCGTTTAAGAGATATGGGGTTTTCAAGAAAAGTAAAAAAAATAAAACCTGAATTGTTTAAGCATTTTTTCACTTAATTTAATTTATAACTCGAAATCCGTTTATTCTAGGCAATAAGGGGTTATAAGCTAATTTGTAGATAACCGAATGATCTTTAGAAAAGTTCTAATCCATTAAGCCTAAATTATCAATAATATCGGAGGTATGATCGTTTGAAATCATAAATTCAAAAAATTGTTTCAAAGGTAGGTACCCCCCAAGGGTTTGGACTTGGACAAAAATTTTATTTGAAATTTTGTCTTACAAAATGTCTTTTATCACCACCTCAAAGGTTCTCCACGGTCACCTGGACACCCTGTATGTAAACCACTTGAAATGACTTCCACATAAAATAAACCAAACTGAACAATGGGAACTTTAGGCGCTAAATTATTAATTAGTTAAATGGGAACTGTCATGGAATTTGTACCACGAATTTAACTTTTTCCTATATACCATTGGAATAAAGAGGATAATTTTTTAAGCATATTAAAAGCTGTTTTTGAGGATTGTGCACTAGTTTTTGAGATAACCGCATTTAAAAATCAAAAACTTTACATATTATAAAATTGCATATGCATCACATAGTGGGAGGAGCCTAACTGCTAATAATTAATTAATTTAAGTAATTTAATTTTGTCATTTTAGGGTGGATCCGTGATTTGTCGTAGTTGCGTCAGCCAAAACGTCCCAAAACGCCCGCAGCGCAGCGAAGGGTGCGTAGGGTTAGTTTACTCGCTTACTCGCTAAAAAGCATTACTAAAATCAATCCACCTTGCCAGGGAGGCTTTAACTCGGCGAAGAACGAAGCGCGTGTTTGATTATTACATATCAGTGCCTATTGCTTTAAATTCACAATTTATCAGACAATTAATGAATTTGAATACCAGACGGCATTCACTCTGATTTCAGAGCTTACGTACCGTCACAGAACTCTCGTGACTTGAATAATTCACAAATTTTTTTTTTAATATATCTGCTTAAAAAATTGTCCCTTTTCCCATGGTATGATAATAGGAAAAAGTTAAATCTGTGGTACAAATTAACTTACAGTAACCAATTAAATATTTTAAAGTAAAAAAATTAAACAAAAAAACTGTTTTTACCTATTGAGGTTGATGAACATAAAATTCAATACAAAAAAGGATGATTATTTAGAAATAAAACTTAATAATTTTATAATACAATTACTATATAAATTAATTATAAAGAGCAAACAGTAATATTAGTTCGATTTAAAATCCAACACTAACTGATTACAGAATTCCGTGAATGCTTTGTAAGTCATCTAGAATCTAGATGTAATGAAGTAAACATCACTGACTGATTGCCCTCAGTCAAAAATAAAAACTTTTCAGGGAAATCCTAACCATGAACTACCATTCTTTCAGTGCTGTTATAACCGAAAACAAGTTCATACTGATAATAATTTAATTGCGGGGTAATTCCCCTGAGTGACTGCAGGCCACTTAAATAGGTTAGTTCAAAATAGAGAAAAAAATACTATTTTTTAAAAATATTATGAAAAGTTCACATTTATATCAACCAAATTATTAAAGTTAGGGCTTTTAAAGCAAAAAGGAGACAAGAATTTGTAAAGGACTTTAGTGCTTCGTGTCGCTAGTAATAAAGTAAAATAATATTAAATTTAATGATAATAATAATTTTTTTTTACGTTTTCAGCAGAAATAACCTGTTTCATTCGGAGCTAATGTACTTTTTGTGGATCGTCTGCAATTGTTGGACTCGATGGGTCCGATTAGCCCTTAGGTGAGAGACATTTCATTCTCTTCAGCCTTTTCTGTCCACTGCAGGACAATCTGCCTCTTCTGAGTAAAAGGTTTTAGCATTTAGACCCCACGGCTGCTTAATTCGGATTGGTGAATCCGGTAACCCTGTAACCCTGCTTTAAATAGTTGATGGCGGCAATCATCAACTCAGGGGGACCACCGGCTTTACGTGCCCTCCGAAGCACGGAGACTATCATACGAAAGTTTTAACGTCTCCTCGGACATTTCATTAAATTGCCTAAAAAGCAACAACAGAGCATATCAAGCTTTTTGGTAAGCAACATGTTACATGAAATTTGTTTCTCTGGCGTGTCTCTTATCTTAGTCACATTTAAGGGCACTTAAAGAATTCCTATTGGTTAAATAATGTAAACTTAGTGTACACTAACTGCATTTTCAAAACTTAATTTACCAGTAAACTTTTAGTGCCGCCTGGCCGGAGATTACACTCTCGGAAATTATTTCAAATAAGTATGAAGTAAATTTAAAACAACAAAGAATCATAATTTATACTGTTAAAAACCGGGGGTCCCAGCAATGGACATAGTTGTCAGTTGATAAGTTAAATTTTCAACCATATGGAAGACTTTACAGACTGGAGAGTCTGTGATAACCCTCAAGCATCTTCCACTTGCAAATAATTCGTAATCGATAGTTGAATAATTAGCCTGTGACAATTGAATTAAAAAATTCCGTAATCATAAAGCAAAAGAGTTTCTACAGTTGCTGTTAAAGTGTTAACCCGTAAGCGGTACATAAATATGAGTGTATATAGATTATTCATACAAATGCGGTCTCCCAGACCCTTAAGTGACTTTAAAGTGGCGTTTTCGTTCAATTAACGCTACGTAATTTAGACATCAATTAATCAAAAAAATGATATTTCTTTTTTTAAATCTCGTTTTTATCGATCATATGTAATTTTTTATAATTATTTTACGTAGAACAAAACAAAGATAATTCTAAAACTGGATTAGAGATTTTAATAATGTATTCAGCCGTAAATGTAAACAAATTTCAATAAAATGAAGTGGGCAAAGTAATTGTTATCAATGTATGTATTTTTAATAAGCTTATAAATGATTTTTCTTGAGTTAAAATATCTAAATTTAGGTAAAATATTAAAAAAATTCCATTAACCAATTTCAAATAATTATTTGACGTAAAGAAATGTATGGATGTCTAGAAAAATATGCCAAAATCGGCCTTAAAAATTTGAATAAATATTTTGTTTAATTCCAAACTATAATAATTATTCTACTACTACATCGTTTATATTTGGCTTGGAGTTATTCCACACCTATCAGATCTCTCGGTCTGTAATAGTTTCTAGTCCAGTAACCAGGTAGTTTTACCTAACAAATTTCTGTGGCAAAAAAATTCCTATGTAATTTTGGTCGTAGAATCCGAATTTGAGGTTTGCGAATAAAATTTCTTTGTGCCAAAGTCGCCATATTGAAAAAACGTTGCCAAATCACGTTTTTTTGTAAAAAGCTCAAAATTTTGGGCAATCTATTGATTTTTCAAAATAATGAATCAAATGAATCAAAAAGTAGATAACATTTTCTACAGAATGACGTTTTGGTCGATTTCCTAGGACGAAAATTAAAACCGCAGGCGTTTTTACTAGTTTTTCGAAAAATTCAAATTTTATGATTTCTCGAGTGAAATAAAGCTTTCCATGCCGACGGCAACGGGTAAAAATATAGCCTCTGGTCAGCATGGAGTTTGAATTTAATCAAATTTTCAAAAAAAATTTGAATTTTTCGAAAAACCGGCAAAAACGCGAATGGCGCCTGCGGCGTTAATTTTTGTCTTAGGAAGTGAACCAAAAAGTCATTTTGTTGGAAAGTTTACCTACTTTTTGATTCATTTGATTCAATTTTTCGAAAAATCAATAGGGTGCCCATTTTGATGTTTTTGCAGGAACACACGAAATCACGAAAAACACAAAAATAAAAGTAGTAGATAAAATTTCCTACAAAATGACTTTTTGGTTCATTTCCTAAGACGAATATTAACGCCGCAGGCGTCATTCGCGATTTTGCCGGTTTTTCGAAAAATTCAAATTTTTTTTGAAAATTTGAAAATATTCAAACTCCATGCTGACCAGAGGCTATATTTTTACCCGTTACCGTCGGCATGAAAACCTTTCACTCGAGAAATCATAAAATTTGAATTTTTCGAAAAACCAGTAAAAACGCGAATGGCGCCTGCGGCTTTAATTTTTGTCCTATAAAATGAACCAAAAAGTAATTTTGTAGGAAATTTTATCTAATTTTTGATTCATTCGATTCATGTTTTCGAAAAGTCAATAGGTTGCACAAAATTTTGAGTTTCTTTCAAAAAAACGTGATTTGGCAACGTTTTTTTAATATGGCGGCTTTGGCACAAGAAAATTTTGTTTGCAAACCTCAAATTCGGATTCTACGACCAAAATTACATAGGAATCAGTTTTCAATCCTTTGCCACAGAAATTTGCAAGCTAGACCCCTTTTTTCGACGTGGTTACTGGACTCTTTAGCTTCATGACTTTTCTAATCTCTAAATTTTTTATACCTCTTAAATGAATTTCACAGATGAAAGAAAAAATTTTCTGGTTGTAGGTTTACATTATCAAAATATAAAACACACTGGATCACCGAGAATTTGTTCCTTTCCACGTCCGTCGATTTAGTTTAGACTTCACTGAAAATATAGAAGAGATATAAGAACTTCTAGGACATCTTTATATCTTTGTGTCAAAACTATAACATTCGAGTGACGCAGTATCACGTGATGTTGATGAGTCAGAGAGCCTGATCTGGGCTGGTCAATGTAGATTGAGTAATATCTGAATTATCTCTAATATCTTGAGAAGGGTAAGAATGACAACTAATGTAAACATTACGTTAGGTATTTTCCCCTAGATGAACAGTAGATTATAGATGTGTTTTTCAATGTTTCAAGCAAAATGTATTGCAAACAATTGAGGAGCTCTTGGCAAAAACAACCATAGTCCAAAGATTGAAAATTTGGGAAATAAATTGCGACATCTAGATTCAGACGGTCCCGGTCATCAAATCCCGGTTTGATCCCGGGCGTAGTAAAAATTTTATTTTGACAGTTTTCCCTCGGCAGGCAATGGCAAACCACCGAGGTATTTGCCTAGAGTTACTATGCTCTTAGATAGAACGAAGGAATCTGAGAGAGAGAGAGAGAGATTCAGGGTCGCCGAACTGTTTGGTAAAGCTAATTCTGACAATAAACACCCTATAGTCGCAAGTTAATAAAATTATTAATTATTTTAATTTATTTAATTAATTTTATTATTTTATCATTTTTATGTTATTATTTTATATAATTAATTAATATTTAAAATAATTAAGTTAATAATTAAGTGCCAAATTTTAAGCGCTTTGTGATTGCATTTAGATATTGCACAAGTGCACTGTAATTCTTGGAACATTGCGTCCGCACTTTTACGCATTTTCTTATTTTCAATTTTACAATAATTTTTACAGTTTTACATGTCAATAGGTGCGAATTTGTTACATCCATCACACATTACATTTGAATCGGTCATTTCAAAAACAGCATAAGTCATATAGAATTAAAATTTTACAGGAATCGTTTTACACAAAAACATCAACATTTTTAAAAGTTTTTTTTTGTTAATTTGTCTTTTTATACCTTTAATTTGTTAATTAGTACTAAAAAATTAGCACTTTAAAAATAATTTATCATATAAAAATTAACAAATTGCACTTTGTGACTTATGCTGTTTTTGCAGGGAATGGGATTCATTGCTCAATAGGTTGATAAAAAAGTCGTTTTTTTACAATAATTTTTAATTAAAATGAAAAATAATGTTTCGAATTCAAATATTGAAAATAAAAATACACAAACACGCACAAGATTAGCAATAAACTAAAAGTAAAATGCATCTCGCCATCAAAGATTCATTGCAAAAACCGCATAAGTGAGTGGCTTGTACTATTGTTTTTGCAATGAACGGTCGTAAATATCACCATTTTTTATAGTTAGCGTAATGCTACTAACATAATTTTTATACATAATGTGTGACTACCCTCAATTTCCTCAAGGATCAAATTTCAATTTCAAAAATCAAAAAAAGGATCAAAAAAGCAATTTTGAAAAAATACTGACTTATGCTGTTTTTGCAATGACCGATTCATTTCTTTACGTTAAATGAAAATGTTTGTTTATAGGTTGTGCAAAACCAAGAATTTACGTATTTTTAACTTTATCTATTCAAAAATTGGTATAAAATCTGACACTTAAAACTTTTGAGAAAAAAAAAAGTTTGGGAAAAAACTTACGGTAACACGCAGTGCTGAACAGTGATGATGTACCGATCATTGATGAGGGTACCAGTACAGGTAACAGTTTTTCCTGCATAAAATGCTGAAATCATGGCAATCCATGGATAGAAGTAAGGCTGCGTTAGTTCCCTTTCAGAAAAAAGTCCGCTGAACATTGGTATTCGATCAAGTCTTGCAAAAAACCGTCTTCCGGCGACTAAAATTTTATTTTAATTTTTGCTTTAGATTTTAAAATATGAACTTACCGCATTTTGTCTGAGACTGGTCCTTTCTCTGCAAGAAAGAAAAACAACTATTAGCTGTTGTTTTTAATTTTGGAATTTTTTAACCCCGTCTGGAGTGAAAGGTCAAAAAATGTCTTACCTTATGTCTTTGGCATCCACATGATGAATTGATGAAATTCAAACCGACGAGTAAAATGAATACATACACAATTTTTCTGAAATGCATTTTTTGCACAACTGAAGACACAAACTGAATAAAATCAAGTTTTTTATTTCACTATCACGAACGGTTTTTGACAAAAAAATTAATTTCCGTAGAGGTCACTTTCTGTTAAAATGAAGACAATGTGGGCAGAATATAATATAAGCAACTTTTTTAAACAATGATGGTCGACTTTGACCGATATAAACTACTTAACCCGATTTTAGAGACTAATGTTTTTTTATCAATTTTTGAATATGACTTCAAATTTGCGGTTATGGAAGGGGATCAAATAATGAGAAAATTTACGACCGTTTTAATTGAATTGAATTATAATTAGTGCTTTATGTGAAGATTATTTCCAAAACTTAATTTATTTAACGAACAGAAATTTGTTAAATTGATTAACGTGGTTTATTTTTAATTTTAATTAATCTAACAACCAAATTAAATTTTTCTATGTTTGGCATGTCAAATGTTTTTTACACAAAGCTGATTGTGCAATCCTCGATGTGTTGGATTTTGCGATTGTAAGCAAACTCTTTGTTTTGCTCTCACTCCGCTCACGTTATTTTTCTACGGCATAACTCATAATCGTTCAAATCATGGCAACACATTGCGAAATCACCTGCAGTTCAAGTTCAAATAATCCAATTTATTGCTTTTTCAAGAACTTCTGCGACCAAGGTGATGTCCAAAGCTTCATTATGCTTTTGGAGTCTTTTGTACAGCAAACTGCATGTGTCCATTTAGTCATGAGCTTTTTCCCATAACTAATAAAATTTTCTATTGAGTTAAGTTTTTGGCCCGAAAAAAACCAGTATTTTATTTATTTTTTGGTTAAACCTTTAAAGGTAATTATTTAGGAAAAAGGAATGTATCTAGTGTTCCCATTTATATTTCGTTATTTATTTCAGATTATTCAACATTATTACATTCTATATTTTATAATTTAAACATTTTTGCAATAAACACCATCTAGCGTATTTTGTTCTATCCACTTCAAAAAGTTGACCACTTTTGTGTAAACTCCTGGAATATTGGGTTCAGCACAACCTATCCCCCACGATACGATACCTAAAATGTATTGGAATATTAGATGTTTAGAGCTTCCGATCTGGAAACGATGAATTTATTTACCTATAATTTCAGTTCTATAATTTTTCTTCCCGAACATCAACGGTCCCCCGCTATCTCCCTGATAACAAAAATAAAAAAATTCAATTATTTAAACTTTTTTAATAGGAAGTTCGCCGTTTTCGCCAAAAGGGTTTAAGCCGTAACTTTTAATGTGGAACAAAAACTTAAAATAAAATTACCTGACAAGCATCCATAGAAGGTGCGTAAGCACACATCATAGAATCGGAAAAGTGCTTCCCAATATTGGACCTGAGGCAATCAGTATCGGCTAGAATTTTGACTACAGCCTTTTTCAAATAACGGCCCGCGTTTCCTTCTAAGCTGAGTCGACCCCATCCGGTGATGGTGGCAGTTAAACCAGTAAATTCTGAAACTAATAAGCAAACAAAATTAAGTCGCAGACAATCGATGGGTCTGGAAGTTACGTGGATTTGGAAGACAAATTGGAACAATACGTTTATTAAAATTGACAGGTGTCGCTAACTTAATTAATGCTATGTCGTTGGTGTCGTGAAACGAATCGCTGGTGAAATTTTCATGGACTTTTATGTCTTTTATTTTTATTACCATACCAGCTCCGGATTTAATATCATGTCTTCCCAATACCACCAGCAATCGATTTTTGTCGCCCCTGAAACAAAAGTCGATGACTAATTTTCTTGTAGTTTTCCAATTAATTATTTACCATACGACGCAATGGCCTGCTGTCAAAACATATCTGTCGTTAATTAAAGAACCCCCACAGAATAAACGAGATAACTCGGTAATGTAAACCAGCCATGGGAATTCATCAACTTCGGTTATCTTACCTCCTACTATTCGATCTTGCATTGAATTTGTAATTCCACATTCTAAAATGTTTATAGTGTAAAATTTATAACAAACTTAGTTGAGTATTGTTTATTTTATTAACCATTACTAATAGTTCTGTATACAGAGTGGATCAATAATATTTACTTACAAAAATGCGATGATTGGTTCGAAAAATCAAGCTAGTGTAATAAATTATTAGATACAAATATTTTCAAAATTTTATGTTTAAAGATAAAATTGTCGTCATCAGTATCGTATACACATGGCAGCTGAGCAATTTGCGTTTGTTTGGCTATATACTCTTCCTGATGATGAAATGTTCACTAAATAGTCGAGCTCGAGTTTTACTCCTTTTCAAATTGTGGATGCTCAAATTTGGAAATTTACTTTCATAATTTTCAATTGTACGAAGGTCGAAACATGTCATTAGTTACAGATTATCAAATACAATTATATGATTATTATCATTAATTTCAGGTCAATTAAAAGTTTAAAAAACTGAATTTTATGTTTAATGCCCCTGCCCTACGGCCAATATTTTGATAATAGTTTTTATAGAGACATCAAATATTTTATAAAAAAAATATCAAATATTTGGAAAACTTACCGCAATCGGTCAAATAAGTGGAGTAAGTCTAAAATACACTTCAATATTTTTCAAAACTGTCAACAATTAATTAAAATTGATAATTACATACCTGGCTAATTAAGAGACATAAAAATATGCAAGAGTTCCAAAGAAACATTACCATTGCTAATTTAAAACATTTATTTGTCCGACAAATTAAGAAAGCCTTCTAAAATATAGTTTTTATTGCTTATAATTAATATTTTTACGACTTACAAGTTACAATTGGTGTTATATGGATATTATTATTAAATAAAATGATCAATTACCTTCCAATTAAAAAATATTTTAAAGAGCAGCTTTATCAAATTAAGTTAACGTAAAAATTGATACAAAATGATTGCATTTGAAAATGAAGAACTAACTTTAGGCTGTAGACAATTTTATTTCAAGCCTATGTAATTTAAAAAAAAATTTAGTTACCTACTTCGACCCTATAAAGAGTTTAACTTCCTTTGTGTTTATGACCATCTCTGTGCTTCAGAAAGTATAATTCCGGGAGATCCCCTCTACTTTGTTACCTTTATTGATGTTTTTACTTTAAACTGGATAGTTTGCTCTAGGGACCTTTTTGAGGTAAAAAAGTCGGTCCTTTATTAAATAAAGATTTAATGAAGACAAAATACATATAAAATATGGTCACTGTCCTAGTAGTTAGCGCGATCAACTGCTAACGCTAAGGTGTCTGGCTCAAATCCAATGCAATATTGCAGCTTTGGCACGTCCGTCATCGACTGTCTGTCTGATTAAATTAAAATCTGCCATGTTGAACATCAACAATATTTATTTAATAATTTTTTATACACAATTATTGATAATACTATATATTGGTTACATATTAACACCAAAAATATATACACATAATATATCTTCTGTAACTTGAATCAATAATTTAGTTAAACATAAATAATTTAAATTAGTTAAGTTAAAAATACATGTTATTTTAACCTTGAGCAGATCTAATTCTCTTAGTTGCTCCTTGGTTCATATTTTGCAACAAATCATTCTTATGATTCTCTTCCATACAGTGGTCAATTGGCTCTTGGAGTGGCTTCGTTGCGAATTTACCATACACTTCTTGTGCTTCTTTTCCAAAGATATAGTGAGATCCATCCCCAAATTTAAGAGTTCTGTGTTGTACCATATTGTAATTTGTGGTTTTTAAATCGTAAGCTAAACCAACTGCTGCTAAGCAATCAATGAAAAACGTGGTGAGGCTGTATTTGGATCCCAATTCGGCTGCACGGTAATCCCAAGGGAATGCGTGGTGATAATTGTGCCAACCTTCTCCAATCGAAACGAAAGCAACAAATTTGCTTTCTACTGGTTTTATACGCCTGAAAATTTCGTCTAGCATTTTGTAATTATTTTTCATAACTGAAAACTTACTTGTCGAAAGGTTTTGTTCCGTAAAGATGAGCTGCACTATTTACCAACCAGGTGATGTGGAGCAGGAAAATATAACGTCCAAAGTAACTGATGAAGAAGGAGTTGAGGTAAGTTTCATTCCAAAGGTAAATGGGAATTGCTATTGGAAGAGCCAAGGCAAAAACAACGTAAAGTGATTTGTAGAATCTGGAATAACAAATGTAAAATTTGCCATGCGTTTGACTTAAGTCAATTTACGTTTTCTGGAACATCACTAGTGGATCGGCTTCCAAATCGGACATATCGATGGTTTTTCCTTTGCTGATTACAGCTGGATGCTTTTTACTCATTAGCCATCCCATGTGGGAAAAGAAAAATCCGCGATTTGCATTGTGTGGATCTGCGTCGGTGTCGCTGTATTTGTGATGTTGTCTGTGGTCTCTAACCCATATGTACATACAATTCTAAGAAAAATAATTATATTATATTTTGTTTTGTTTCATCGTTTGACGTCATGTGAACCACCTACATATTGAAAACAGTTCATCTTATAATCATAAAAACTTTAATTGTTTCGGTTATTTATTTATTTACTTATTGAAAATTGCAGTGGAGGATCTTCGATACTCATACAAAAGCAATGCATTCATAAGTAGGCGTTAAAATAATTTAAAAATACAAAAATAAACAAAATTCTATTTGATATTAAAAAATAGTAATTGTTTTATGAGGAGCGAAGGTTAGACTTTAAACGGAGTTTTAAATTAAAAAGAAATAAAGTTAAGGGGTGGGCAAATTAAAGAATTGAGATTATATAAATTATTTAAAAATAAATAAATAAAATAAAATAAAATTCAAAAATATATACCTGTCCAGCTACGGTGTGCAAAATAAGCAGGACGATTTGTAATGGTAATGTGGCTTTGTAAGATTTGTGTGAGTAAAGCCTGTGGGCCCCCATGGTTACTCCCAAACCTGACACCAACGCCAGCATTAGCACTGAAAAATAATTAATTAATAAGTAATTTTTCCAAAAATTTTGAAAATTTTCTTACTCCATGTCACCGTCAAAGAATGTGCAAAATAGCATAAGTAGTATCCATAACAAGCAGCTATGTGTAAAAATACAAATCCTATTGCATTAAACCACACAACTTTTCTCTTGAAATCATAATCGGTTCCAATTTCGGCGGGAAGTTTCAAATGTGTACCGCTATGTTCGATTTTTTCAGTTTCTGTTGGTAGATTTTCGTTTACAGGTTTGCTATGCGGTGCCATTTTTAGAAAACTGTAAAAATGAGTCTCATATAATATTTATAGAAAGATTTGTTCCCTTTCTTAACTTAAAAGCGGTAGAAGTGTTTTTATTGTACTGGCCACACGCACTTTAATAAAATTACTGCGTATTACGGTTTCTTATATTTAATAAAGAATAATTGACCAGATTACTAGTTAAGATTATAATTGTACAATTACAAAATTATGTACGTCAAGCAAAGTTATATTAATTTAATAGTTAATATTGTAAACGAGTGCAACTTCGCATATTTTGTACTTAGTCGTAAATTCGTAGTTGTACTTATTTACAATAAAATCAAACAAATAATTTTTGAGGTGTAAATTAATATCCTTAGGGTTGTCTTTCCGAAAATTCTAGGCTTTCGGCCATTGGAAAGAAATGCACAAAGACTGTCCTTGGGCAACCCTTGAATGTTATCACATCCCAAAGGCTGTTACTCGCAAATGTTTATGAAATTAATTTAAAAAAAAATCAAAATAAAAATTAATAGTAAATTAAAGCTACAAGCAATATTATGAGTTAAATATAAAATGTTTATATTGAATTTTGTTTAAATAATTTCGAAGTGCTCATTGAATAATAAATAATTAATTTAAAAATTTATTTTGGGAAGATGATAATTTTAATTACTAAAAAGTTAAAAATTTGCTAATTATGTACCACTTCATGAAATTTTGAAAATCAATTAATAATTATGTATAGTGACCGTAAATACATCCACCTTCGCAGTAAAATACAATTGAAGTTTACATTTAAATTTAATTAGTAATTTAATTGATATTACTTTTAATATGTATGCAGCTTTTCATATAATAATCTGCGTTATCTTTAAAAAAAATCAAATTTTGTTTATGGTCAACTAAAATTTAAGCAATTATAAAAATTTCCAATTTTTTTTCGCTTTAATTTTTAGCGAAATTAAACACCGTTCATCCAAAACTAACTAAAAATTCTAATTATTTTCCGAAATTAGTTTATTTAAATTGATAATAGGTACAAAGTAATTAATTAAATTTTGCAGCAATAAATTTCTTCGTTTTCAAACGGTTATGACAAATTGTGCTATGCTTAAAAAAATAACAACTACTTACTTTTGAAAATATTCCAATAAGTTTTTAAACAATTATCACAAACTAAACTGATAGCTTCTGATAACAAGGAGTTGGGTTATATAGTGAATCGAATCACTATTAGCATAAAGTACGAAACAATGAAAGTGTGTGGTGGTAAAACACTTTGGCATCAATTCATTGTTATCTTTAAAGACGTCAAAAAGTATATTAGCCAAGGACAACAATTAAAAAGGCGCAAATTTCTGACAAAATATCGACTTATTAATTCCAATTAAGTAACATTAATTGTATTGAAAATTTACATTTAATTTACATTCAATCGTACGAAATAATTGGCCCATAGAATAAGTGGATCAAAAAATTGCAAAGGTAGGTAATTGAAACGGTCAGGAGATAATTTTTTGGAAAACTATCACAACTTAATGTTTGATGACATTTTAATTGCTAATCTACAATTAATTCTATATCAGTTCTTTGATTCCATCAGCTTTATAATTTTTATTCGGGTCACTTTTTACCAGCTTTTAAAAAAGCATTATTAATGCAATTAACTGCATTATTGTGTGTGCTATTTATTTCAAAATGTATGAAGTAGATGATACTGTTAGACACTTAAAAATGTTGAAAAAGTTTGATGACGCACATTTAGTCCAATTCGCTGGTGAAAAACATGCTTGGATTCAAAATTGCTTTGAATTACACCGGCGAGATGTGTTTTGGTCAAATAAATTATCCAAACTTGTGGGAACTTTTGTCAACTATATATGTAATATTATGTTCATATGGAGAATTTTCTACAAATCTACTTAACAGTAATATCAAGTAATTAGATGACAATTAAAGCAGGAATTGAGAAACTAAAAATGTCTACAATTTTTATTTTTAAAAAGTAAAATTTTGTAATATACTTTTTTATTATTATTATTTTTTAAAATTTTTTTATAATTTATAATCAGCGCTAATATCAACATTGATATTTTCTTAATTGTTATCTTAATTGTATAAGGGTTGACAACTTATCAAACTTGACTAAACTTGATAATTTTGCCAAGAAGCCATGAAAATAGTACATCTTGACAATTTTGCTAATCAGGATAACATTTTGAAAAAGAAAAAACCTAATAGTTATGAATTGAAGTTGGTTGACAGGAAGCAAGTAAGGTACTTTACTTGCTCAGATTTACAACAGAACTAAATTTACAGATAACACAGGGCAACAAAACAAAAACTTTTTTCTGCGGTCTTGGGTTTTGCAGTGAATTTGGATACATTAATGTAATAATGTACTCGGCACATAGTTATTTTGTTTAAATTGACTTTAGTTCTCATATTAAGGGGGGGGGTAAAGTTAATTTTAAGCAAAATCAGCATATTTCGATAATTTTTTTGACGAAACTATTAATATATTGTCGTGTTTTTAAGTTTTCAATTTGTAAAAAGAAAATTTATTTAAGTTATTTAAATTTGAATTCGCCGCACAAAGTCCATTTTTGGTTTTTGAGGTGGCTGCAATTGAGTTCAGTTGAAAGAGAGGGCAGAAGTCCGCGGGGATTGTCAAATTAAATGCGGATGAATTTGTTTGGAATTTTTGAAAATAAAGGAAAATATTTATAAAAATTCATTTAATTTGAATTGGAGTATGTGATAGGATTGTGTGGGAACGGATAAAAAATGTTTTAAGAGTGAATCGGGCGTCACTTGTAAGTTGCCGCAAATAGAGTACATTTTTATAAAAGTGCCGGTAAAAAAATTATAAACTTAGAGAAAAACATATCAATATATTTATTGCTATAATTTTTTGCTACATAATAAAGTGACATTTGAAGAATATACTGTGAAATTTTTATTAATTTTTATGAAGAAATGAGCCATTGACAGCGAATCTCCGCGAACATCTCTAAAAGACATTTTCATTTTATTTTCAATATAAAAGAGTTGTCTTTATATCAGAAACTGGAGTCAATTCAATAAATTTAAAATTTTTTTTGAATTCAGGTGACCATAATTACCCAAATTTGACTCATAAACCCCACACCTCAAAATCACTGTTCCCACTATGTAGTCTTTGAATATTTTAGTTTCATTTTATTTTCAATATAAAAGGATTGTCTTTATCTCAAAAACTGGAGTCAATTCGACAAATCTGAAATTTTTTTTGAATTCAGGAGACCATAATTACCCAAAATCGACGCATAAAGCTCACACCGCAGAATCACTCTTTCCCTATGTGGTCGTTGAATATATTAAATATTGTTTTTTCATTTTATTTTCAATATGAAAGAGTTGTCTTTATCTCAAAAACTGGAGTCAATTCGACAAATCTGAAATTTTTTTGAATTCAGGAGACAAAAATTACCCAAAATCGACGCATAAAGCTCACACCGCAGAATCACTCTTTCCCCATGTGGTCTTTGAATATATTAAATATTGTTTTTTCATTTTATTTTCAATATAAAAGAGTTGTCTTTATCTCAAAAATTGGAGTCAATTCGACAAATCTGAAATGTTTTTTGAATTCAAGAGACCATAATTACCCAAAATCGACTCATAAACCCCAAACCGCAGAATCACTGTTGCCCTGTGTAATTATTGTTAAAATATTTGTGTTATTTCTTCGTATTTAATTAAAATTTACGTTTAATTTACGTTAAAATATTAGTTTAATTTTACAAATTACATTTTTAAGAACATCGAAACTATTTCATTGTTTAATTATCACTAAGGCCCGGATTTTTAGGCACCGAAAACTTTCAAAATAGGCAGGCAAATAGGCATCAAAAAATTAGATTATAGGCACTAATAGGCAGTCCTAAATAAAAAATTAAATTATTAAAATAAAAAATATAAAATATTCAATTTAACTTTTAATTTGACAATAATATTAACTTTCAACATTTACATAACAAATTAAAGCATTTTCCAAATATTCTGGAGTAAAACTTCTTATGTTGTCCGTTAAAATTTGTTTGTACGCAGAAAATGACCGCTCTACGTCACAAGAAGTAACAGGAGCATATTTAAAATCTGGAGCCATCTAAGCTTCCAATTTTATTTGGGAGACTATTTAAATCTCCAGATAATATACTTTGCTAATTTGCATTAAATCCGAGTAGCCCAGATTTTTCACCAAAAGAGCACCCAATCGTGCAGAAATAAGTTTTACAATCTTACCCGAAGCTTCTTTCAATTGTTGTTGCAAATTTTCAAAGTTGCTAATATTGGTATGCAATGCTTCTCTCTTAGTTTCTTAGCTCTTAGGAAGATGATCTTTACTAAATTTTTCTCAAGATTAGAAGCCTTAAACGCCTCTTGTGCTTTCTCTATGCAGTCTGCAGTATTAAAATCATTAAACTATCAATGACTTTTCTTACATTTTTAAAATTTTTATGGTAAAACACTATAGCCCAGATCCATGTTAGTCCAGTCAATTTAGATCAATTTTCGGCAAATAAAAACATTAATCGGTAAAGATCTGAATTTTGGTATACATATTTATTACGGCTTCCTTTTAAACATACTAAAAGTCCCCGTTGAAACTGTTGCGCTCGAGCCGCCATCTTGGAAATAAAGGACACTACTTCAGTTTTTTGGCTGTATCTCGGCAACTTGTGCTGATACAAAAAAAAAGTGTAAATAAAAATTGTAGGTTATTGAATATCCATCCAAATAGTTTATATATATTTTTTGTATCTCTAATACTTTAGCTGTAATCCGACGTTGCTACAGAAGGTGTTTTTGCAGCTTTGTCATTTCAATGCAGTCCATTTATTTTTTCAAGATGGTAAATCCTTTACCTTTAACACTGACTATTTTTCCAGTACAAAGAGGTATAAGAAAGATATGCGGCGCATAAAGTTTCGTCACTATAGTAAACACGAATATCGTGCATAATGCATATCCTTTCTGAAGTGTCTAAAGCTAAAGTATTGGAGATACAAAAAAATGTATATTAACTTTTTTGAAGAAAATTTAATAAACTACAATTTTTATCTAAACTTTTTTTTTCTATCAGCACAAATTGCCGAGATATAGACAAAAAACTGAAAAAGTGTACCATTTTTCCAAGATGGCGACTCGAGCGCAACACATTTCGACAGGGACTTTTAGTATGTTTAACAGGAAGCCGTAATAAACATGTGTACCAAAATTCAGATCTTTACCGACTACTGTTTTAATTTTATCTAATTTTACTGGACTATGTGCCCCAACTCGTCAGCACAAGCTTTAGAGGCAATAGAATACAGTGAGTAACATATCCGGACACTCCTATGTTAACAATGTAAATTGCATATTTTGAAACCGTATTTTGACCTATAAAAATCGCCTTTACAGCAAAACTTTTTGGACATTTTTTGTTAAAAATTTCATTGTCTTCAATTTTGTACCTATACATTTTTCTATTTTGTCGCCCCGTTCTTAACTGACAGCGACTTAAGCAAAACTCTGTAAAATACAAAATATATTTCCATTTCTGAATTATTTTCCATGGTTAAAATTAAAAACTAATTGAAATAAATATTCGTTTAGGCAAGTTATAAGATAAAATCAATTGAGAAAAGCCATTTAGGCGCGATTTACGAAAAAAGGCACTAAATGTAGAAAATAGGCATTTTAAAGAGCGGTTTAAAATGATCGCAAAGTCGCAAAATACATTTTGCTGCAAAAAGAATTTTAAAGCCTGTACGGAATCAAAAAAGGCAAATGCCTAGAAATCCGGGCCTTAATTATCACATGTTCATAAACCCTATTCCTAACACTTTCTTAAAAATTCTCTAAAACCTTCTACAATTGTATTTGTGTACAAAAATAAACTTACCTAGAATGATTTAATTTTTTAAAATTTTAAAATAATGTTTTCTTGTTGAAAACTTAACTTCAGCTATATCTGGATATTTTTATTCTTCTTTTCAGTAAATATTTTGAGAGTAGTCTTAAGGATATTATGGGAGATACAATCGGAGACAAAAGTAGAATTAATTTGAATTTCATGAATATTGGCCTTATGTGTGTACTAAAATCCGTTTTAAATATCATAAACGATAAACAAAGTTAAAAATATACATGGTAAAAAGGTTCTTTTTCTTTTAAATCGGTTTATTTTACTGAAATTACAAATATTAAATTCAATATAACAAACATTTTGTGAGTGGCTATCCCTGCAATCCAATCTAACAAAGTAAAAAAAGTAGAAATTTTTATTAGTAATAAAATTTATTTATTTGTAAATATTATTTGTTATTAAAACATTGATAAAATCCGAGATACACATAATATTTATAATACCAACAAGTTTAAATAGGTTTAGGGCCCTTTCAATTTTAAAATTTGTTGATGTTATATCCACTTGCTTGACAGAATATCATTTCATTATTGTTAAACCTTTTTTCAAATACACTTTCTTTAAATTAAATATTGGTACCTACTTTATATTTTTGTATTCTAGTTTTTACCACGAATCTTTGTCAACACAATCGTATTATTAATATTTTGAAAATTAAAAATTTTTTTGATTGGCAGATTCGTTAATATTTTGACTTTTCCGGTTTTCCCGCCAATTAGTTAAGATGGCAACATTTAGGTGGGGAAACCAAGCCTTATACCATTGAGAAAGCCGCAGGGAATTTTGTCTTCCTCGATTGTATTGCGATTTTTATATCACAGTTTCATTATTTTGATAATAAAAGTGATTTACTATTTAAATTGTCCCTAAACTTTGGAAATAGTTTGAATTTGAATTTAAAGAAGAAAAGATAAGTTTCAATTTAATGGGCTAGAAAATTGGAATATTAGTAATTGATTTAGATTTTAAATTTTCATAAAATTAAAATTAAAATTCAAGAAAACCTAAATTAAATTATTAAATAAGGCAAAAGGTGGTTGATTAATTTTTGAATTTTGCGTTCCCATTTATATTGAAAATTTTTTTCGAATTTAAATTTTAAAGGAATGTAATTGGAATTATAATTTTTGCTGTTTTGCGTTACCAAAACCATCGACATTGAGTTTGTCGGCCAAACTTTAAAAATTTGTATTTTTTCCAGGAGAGTCAGTTTTCGTTGAATCGTTGACAATGAATTTCAAAATCAATTATAACGTGGAACGTAACAGTTATAAAATGATGAATGATATTTGACAATTTAATTGAAAAAGTTGAAAAAGTAGTTAAGAAAGTTAGATGGGTCAAGAATTAAAAACATTCAATCAGGAATTAAATTAAGAAATGAAGGACAAATTTAAGGAGTTAAATACAAGCAGACAAGCAATTGAAAAATTAGATAAAATCAAAAAAATAATAATGAACAATGAAAAAAGTAGTTAAAGATACAATTGGCAAAAATGAGAAAGTCGTCGTGGTCAAGAAGAAAGAAATACTACAAGTTTTTGACCAAGAAGAAATAATTGAAAGTAATGATGAGAATGAAGACGGATGGACTATTCCAGATTTATCGTCCAAAGTTGGTTACGCTCATTTAAAGAGGATGGATGGCCAACTCCAGCACCTAGAGCAATGTTAATCAGCCTCTTTCTCTGCGAGAAAGGTTAAACATTTAGACCCTACGGTTGCCTAATCCGGATTGTGGAATGGCTATAACCCTGTTTTTAATAGTTGATAGCAGCAATCATTAACTCAAGGGGACCGCCGGTTTTACGTGTCCTCCAATGCACGGAGACGGTCATATGAAAGTTTTAGACTCTCCCCGGATTCAAACCGAGTACCTTAGAGTCAACAGTTGTTTGGCTAACCTACTGTCTCTTATATTAAATACTATTGTCACAAGTGGAAATGTATAATCTATAAATTAATGCAATTAAATGGATTTTCACTTGAAGCTCCCTCGTATGTTAGGTTGACAGAGTATTATAAGTATAATTATTGTTAATAATCTGGAAGGGGAAGCATCAAGCGGTGCAACAGAATAATTAATTAAGTCAGTCGTCAAGAAGTCATTAAGTGAATCTGAAGAGGTCAAGATGTAACTGCTTGATGATTCCACCCTCCCCAGGGTGTAAATGTAGAGTAAGTTATAGATTTAAGCATGTAAATAGTTCTTAGCATTAATTCATATTCTTATACAATAAATAACTTATTTTGATACTTCTGGGCTCACAATTAATTCAGTACAAAATCAACCCTACTTGTCACCACCGAATTTAGTAGTTTAGCTCTCTCACCGTCTGACTACACAACCCCAAATTAAAAAACCCAAAACATACGTGACACTATTCATGAATATATCAGAAAACATCCTTCTTCAATGAGAATATCCTTTACAGAAAAACATATGTCAATTTAAACATTTTGGATTCAGGGCATGGTTGGACGGATTTCTTTGTAAATCCTTGGTTAAACAACCCAGAAAGATCAATATTGAGTTCCAAAAGCCTTCAACGATTTTGGATATTAAATTTGATGTTTAATTTGTAAATTTTATATTTTTGTTTTGTAAAAATTTTATTGATTGGCATATTTTTTTAATATTTTGAATTTTCTGGTTTTCCTACCAGCTAGTTGAGGTGGCAACATCTAGGTAGAAACACCAGGCTTTTCGTCTTCTGAGATTTTTACTATTTTATATTTGAGTTTAATATTTTGCAAATAAAAGTTGTTTTGATTTTGAGTGATCTTTAGGAAGATAAATCAAGGGAGATACCTCGCGAGATACAGATTATTTCTCTGTGTATTTGTGTTCACAACAAATACTATGTTTTAATCGATCCAGAATGATATTAAATTATTTATAAAACTTTTAAAATTTAAATTAATTATTTAAAACGATTGAGAATCAGAATGACTCATGCAATCAGGTTATTAATTTGCAAATTTTAGTTTGTATTGATTTGGTATGCTTATTGTCATGAAACGAAATTGAAATTGATTCACAAACAATTCAAATTATTGTAGTAATAGTCGCTGTGGTAATGGGTAGCTCATAATAGCACAGATTATATAAACGTATGGTCGACCAAAGGAGTCTACGAAAGCTAGCCATCAAAGGAGCAAATGCCCTTTAGGCCGGTGTTTACCATGCGCCGTGGTTCCCCTATTAACATTTTAACATTTAGATTGGGCGGATCAATAATTTGCAGTAGTATTTTAATTTTAATTTATCATAACGTGGGAATTTAAAATGGGCGCCATTTTAATTTTTTTTAAGTCAAGTGAAGAACTCATTTTCACATGAAAATGTCGAAAAGGAAAATATTTGTAAGTTAAGACATCGAAATTAAATAATCTGGAAATTTTTTATTTTATTTTGTTTTATTTCATTTTATTTTGTTTCATTTTATTTTGTTTTATTTAATTTTGTTTTATTTTATTTTATTTTATTTTATTTTATTTTATTTTATTTTATTTTATTTTATTTTATTTTATTTTATTTTATTTTATTTTATTTTATTTTATTTTATTTTATTTTATTTTATTTTATTTTATTTTATTTTATTTTATTTTATTTTATTTTATTTTATTTTATTTTATTTTAATAAACTGTTTTGCTGTTTTTTTCAAAGTTGAACGTCAAATTGTTTATCTATTATGCAACTATGTGTAAATTTTCTTTTTTCCATTAATTTTATATCTTATCACTTCGATCTTCTTACCCACGTTTTTCTAAATCAATTTTTTTTTCTAATTTTAATATTTCTAAACATTCCTGCCAGTTCTGCTACTTTGTTCGAAATAACGTAAGCTACATAACCAGTGATTTTCTATATTATAGATACCAAAAGCCGTATACCTGTCTTAAAGAGCAGTGTTCTTAGGACTACGCGGCATATGTTTATCTACCCATCTCTTTCTACTACTTTTGTTAGATAGCAGTTATCTCTTTTGCAGCCTCGATTTGCTCGTATTAGTATGCAACAACTGTGGAATTACGTTTTTGTTAGCTGTCATTATAAGTTTTTGAAGGTTATGTACATATTTTATACATTTTTGAATTTAAAATCGCAAAGAAATACCAATTTCTTTCCGATATATGCACCGATATCTATATAATATAATGTAAATTGTAATTTATTTATATTTATAATCTTTGATGTAGTTAAAATAAATTTATTATTAATATAATTTGTTATAAAAATAATAATAAGTTTCATTTCACATTATTAATCAACGGAGTCGGCAAGGTCCACTCATCAAAAATCCACTAATTGCACAGAAATAAAAGCATTTTTGTACAAATATAAATCTTGATATCTATTTTTTATGTCTACTATGTACTAAATTTATATTAGAAATTTAAAATTCATTTCATTAGAATTTGAAATTTAAAAAATTTTGAGGTTAAATAATGCGTTGATTTATTTACCACTTTATATTCTTTCTGAAAACTGTATAAAAGCAATATTAATAATTGTAAAAAATTTATTTTAACAATTTTTAACAAATAGCTGTCAAAATTTAAAATATTGCCACCTAATATGGCCGTCTGGTATTGGTGGAGGTTCGCAGAGAGAGACAACTGAAGAAAATATTAAAAATCTAGACAGAGTAGAAAGAGATGTCCGAAAATAATTTGTCGTTGATATGTAAAGAACACAATTGACGTATGTCTTGGTATCTATACTATAGAAAATCACTGTACATAACCTTTAATTCACGATGACAACTGTCAAAAGAGAAATAGGAGGAGTGGCCTATGTGAGGCTATCTATTTGGTTATTGGATTATACGTCATGTTACGTCATTATTTACCGCGTTTTCTATTAAAAATTTAAATTAAAAAAAAAATTAAGTTCAATAGGTCCTGAGCTGCAAAACTGAAGAACTAAAATAATAATATTTCAGTTGAATTCAGCTTTAAATTGGTTGTAGGTTTTAATAAAATTAATGCATATTTTAATAATTAAAACCCGAAGGCGATTGATGTGTGTATTTTATTATATGCATACCTACCACCTTCTCTTAATGAAAAATTAGATTATATTCTTATTTTAAACACGTGGGTATTAGCTTATTGAGCTATTACTTGAAGTTTATCAAGAATCGTCACTGCAACCGGATTAAAATTTACAGTAGTGTGTGTAAGACTCGAAAAGACTCGAGTATGACTGAAGCCTAATTTTCTTCAATAACTTGTAAACTGTGAAAAATATCTAGCTAGCTAGCATAATGATAAATCCAAAGGTAGAGATGGGATGGAGATGTCGTCAAAATCGAAAAACGACAAAATAGAGAGGACGTTAGGGTTGAAAATTCACAAAATTATTTAAAGTACCCTCATTTTATTAAACCTATTAAAAAATTGCATAACAATGTAATTGAAAGAAGTTGGCCATCTTTGAATGCTTCTAATGTAAGAGATAGATTAATTTGCAGATTCAACACCAAATATCGTTAAAATGTACCTTTTCCGAGCAGTTCAGTTATCTTTTTTGTTAATAATCACGGCATCTCTTCTTTCCTCGGGCGATTGATCCTTATCGCCCCACCCCCAAAGAGCATGGCTTCCATCTCCTGTTCTGAGAACTCTCTTTTTGATCATTTCCGGTGATACCGTCTTTAAATCGTACGCCCAACCAATTTTGGCCATAAAATCAATGAAAGCAGTTGTTACGTTTGTTCCGTATGTACCATGTTCGGACGTTTTGTAATCCCACGGGAAGGTATGATGATAGTTATGCCATCCATCACCGTGCATCAAAATTGAAGTTAAAAGGTAATCCGAAGCGTAAATTGACCTGAAATATTAAGTTTGAATGCCTTAGTTGTTATCTTTGATTTGATCTTTGATTACTTATCGTATGGTTTGTTTCCTAGTTTGTGCGCTGCGGAGTTGACCAGGAAAAACGCGTGCAAGTTAAAAAGGTACCGCAAAATGTTCATGGTGAAAGCATTAACAAACGTTTCGTTCCAAAAATACATCGGCATAACAGTTGGAAGTATAAAGAAAACCACCGCTAAAATGATATAATAATGTTTGTCTTGATTTCTCACGATTGGGCAAGCGTATAAATCGTCCAAATATGCTTCTTTTGCTCGGGTATTATATTCATGACTTCGTTCTCGGATTGTCCAACCCATATGGGAAAAGAAGAAGCCACGCTTTGCGTTGTGCGGGTCTGCGTCAGTTTCTGTATATTTGTGATGAACACGATGGTATGTTGCCCAATAAATAATGGAATACTAAAATATGGTTTTAATAGAATCAGCCATTTTAACTTATCGACACTTACTTGGAAACTTAAAGTTTGACAATAAGCCAAAAAGAGCCTTAGAGGCCATTTAGCTTTATATGAGCGATGTGACCATAACCTATGAATCCCAGCAGTGGTTCCCAATGCAGAAAGGTTAAAATTCAAAAATACTAAAACATAAATCTTTGAACTTTGCATTGCTTTTTTTATAAACATACGAAAAGCTATGGTCCAAAGTTTTGCTTGAAACAGTAAGACGTAGAGTCCATACAAACCAACTGTGTGAGATAACGTGTGAAGAAATACATTAAACCAAATTATAGGAAGTTCCGGTGTTTTGTTTGTTTTGTGTACATTTTCAATTTCTTGAGACGAAATTTCTGTATCATTTTCATCGAGAACGCCGGTAACGCCTTGAACGTTGGGTGGCATGGTGGAAAATTCACCTAAGGGTTAGATATTAAAATATTTATATAAATTTGAAAAATTCGCCTTACCTTCAACCTCAACCGAAAAGAGCAACTTGTTTTCAGTTCTCTTCTGCAGAGTTCTTTAGAAAACAGCCTTATATACAACAAGTGGTTCGATTTTAATTGTTTACTTGTAAAGTAAATTCAAAGTTCAAAAATTGCACTTTCTCTCTTATGCTAATCTTCCAAGTGAAAAAATTGTAAACATCCTAATTTATTGTTATTTTTGCCACCAATTGCATTAAAATATGTTAATAATTTAATTAAATTATTTCCAAGATGCTTTTTAAAACAAATGCAACATTTTTCTATTTAAATGTAGATATCAAAAATAATATATGTTTCCAACGTAAAAGTTATTGCTTCCGGAGGTTTTTTCGCAGGTAAAAAGCACTTTTATCAGGAAGTCGGAGAGGGGACAATTTTAATAATAATTTTTAATATTTATTGAAATACGGAGCCGCTTGAGGTAGGAAATCATATAGCTAGATTTTTGGATTTTTTTATTACAAGTCAAAATATTTACTTCAAAAATTAAATTTAAATTATTTGTTCAAAAAAAAAAAATTGTTTTTTCATAAAATTCATATTATTATGTTTTATTGTTCCATTGTATTACAATTTCATACAATTTTATACAGTTCATTTAGGTGAATTAACAATTAAAGATGAGGTAAGGCGAATAACATTTAAAATTTTCTATAACAATCAGCAGATTTTGATAATATGGTCTTGAACGTAGGCGGACTGGCTAAGTGAAAATTCTCGCATCTTGTTTGCTTCCAATTTTCACACTTTGTATTGTTGTCGTGATTGATATGGTTGTTCGGTTCTGGGTTTCACCGGTTGGGGATGTGTAAAGATAATTGTTTTTCTGTTTTTGACTTAAAACGTTAATACCATAACTCATAACTGTTTGTATTAACAGGTCAGGCATTTAAATTATTGATTAAATGAAGAATTTGCGGTAGAAAAACTATCGGAAGAAAAAGCAAGGAAAAGATTCGAAAGCATAATACGAGAACAAATAGAAAACCACAGAAGAAATAACGACTTAGATACAGAGTGACAACATTTACAAGCATTATAAAAACATTAGCAAAGACAGTAATATGATACAGAGAGAGAAAGAAAGAAGTATAGAGAATGGTTTGACGACGAATGTAAAGAGATAGGAAAAATGAAAATGGAAGCAAGACTGAGATGGTTGAAAACAAAGAAAGAGGAAGATTTACAGAGCTATAAAGAGAAAAGTAGAGAAGCATGTAAGGTATACAAGAAAAAGAAAGACAAATGGATAGAGCAAATGATGAATGAAATGGAAGAAAGCAATAAATAGAATAATAATAAAATGTTCTATGAGAAACTAAAAGACAAAAGATGGAGATAAGATAAACACGAGAGGAATGAGAAATAAGCAAAGGAAAATAGAAGATGATGCAGACAACATAAAACATGTATGTGCTGACCAAGAAACAGAAGAAGCAACATAATATGAAGAAGTAGTTGAGATAGTGGGAAGGATGAAGAATGGAAAATCATCTGGCAAAGATCTATTGGAAAACAACATTGCAGCAAGGTTGGATGAAAATTAGCAAGGAGTATTGGTCATCAATATTGGCTCAATAGTGCACAAAGCTTCAGCCAATATTGGTTATTGGTATTAGCGAAATATTCACCAAGCTTTAAGCAATACTTTACAATATTAAAATATTGCTTTCCCATATTGCCGAAATATTAGAAAACAGTATTAAACCAATATTTTATGAAAATCGTTAGGCAATATTGGCCATCAATATTGGTGCAATATTGGAAAACAATATTGCAACAATATATCTTTAATGAAAATCGGCAGGTAATATATTGGTTATTAATAAGGAGTGGATTTGATTACAATAATCTGTACCTGATGCATTTGGTTTCATGTAAATAAAACCAGGGCCCCCGTAAAGGCTATTTGCGCCTGTGTGCTAAAAAGGATTTTGGCGCCCCTTAAGGCATTTTGGATCACGTTTTTTTATTTATTTTTTTGAAGATAGGTAGGTAGGTAAATGCTTGAAATAAAGCAAAAAACTTCTCAATTTTTATTTTAAAATTTTGTCTGGTTTTTTTGTAATTTTTTTTTGACCTTGGGTTTTGGCGCCCCTAAAGGAAGGCGCCTGTGTGCATTGCACCCTTTACACATATGGTAGCGGGGTCCCTGAATAAGAATCCAAAGTATTCGTAACCAGCAGTATAGCGTAAAGTCTACCCTAGCCGACTGGAAAACAGGTTACCTACACTGCTGTGATCTCAAATCCAAATTCAATATAGGAGCAACAAATTTAAACAGCAAATAGCTCTGCAATAAAATTTTATTTGTCAAAACTTTTAAAAAAATATCAATCGCTACAAATATTGTAATTTAATTACAATTAATTAACAAAATTTAAAGAGCCGAAAAGTTCTAAATCTAACAATCATTTGTTCATTTTATGGATTCAAGCGGTTAGGATGTGAATTTGCTTAATAGCAAAGGCTTTCATTTTATTTCTGCATGACTTCCATCTCCAGTTTTTCTTACACGTCTTTCAATTAAATGTGGAGGAACAGTTTTCAAATCGTAAGTCAAACCAAGTTTGGCCATCAAATCGATAAATGCGGTAGCATAATTTGTAAAACTTCCTTCAAACTCAGATGCTTTGTAATCCCATGGAAAAACATGATGATAGTTATGCCAACCTTCTCCACCCATTATTGCGGATACTGCGGCGTTTTCCGTAGCTTCAATTAGTCTTAAAAGATTTAAAAATAATTAAAAATGATTTATAAAAGAAACGGTTATTACTTATCGTAAGGTTTGGTTCCAAAACAGTGGGTGAAAGAGTTAACACAAAAGAACGTGTGCAAGTTCATTATGTAGCGAAGGAAATTCAGGCAGAAAGCGTTTACGAAAGTTTCGTTCCAAAAATACATTGGCACGACTGTCGGGATTATAAAGCACGTTAACGGCATTATAAAACTAAAATAATATTTTTCTTGAAATTTGGCTATGGGATCGTCGTATAAATCTGAAACATCAACTTTTTTATATTTTTCCATAAATTCGGCACTGGGTTCGCTATATGTCCATCCTATATGGGAAAACAGGAACCCTCTTTTGGCGTTGTGGGGATCCAAATCTGTTTCAGTATATTTGTGGTGTACTCGGTGATATTTTGCCCAAAATATAATATCCATCTAAATGTTTTACGACAATTCAATAGATATTAAAGTACTTACTAAAAATATCTTACGTGAAAATTTAAAGCTTGACCGTAAGCCAAAAATAACCTGACCGGCCATTTGGCTTTGTAAGAGCGATGAGACCATAGCCTATGGGCTCCAGCTGTACTTCCGAGGGTGCCGTGCACAAAATTGGTGACCACTGGAAAAATACATTTTTAAATTTGAATTATGAAATTAAATTTAAAATTGGCTTACACCATAAGCAAGACAACCATTTTGCCGATGTAAACATCAGGTAAAGTCCACATACTGCTACACAATGGGAAAAGATGTGTTTGAATACCGTGCTCCATACTATTGGTAAGTCAGGATACTTATTGGCACTCTGGACCTCTATAATTTGTTTATGTGATACTTCTTCGTCATTTTCGTTCAACACCCCTGTCACTTCCTCGATATGTGGAGCCATTTCAAGTTTTAAGAACTACTAAACAATTCTGTTAAACTATTCTACTCGTTGTTAAATTATTACCTTACGGATTGAGTTTAATTCCGTAGTCAGCTGAAAACCGTCAAAACAGTAAGTAGAGTACCAACATTCAGTGTTGATGAAAATGTTATAAATTAGCTAATAGTTGGACTTCATACGATTTGGTTATTTATATCTAGGTGCACAGTGCAATACGTTACAAAATTTACATAATGTGCATAAAGGAAATATTATTTTTGTTTCGTAAATTCTAAAATTAAAACTTAATTAATTATAATAAAAAGCTTGAATTTGATTAAGAAAACCAATATGAAAATTCAAAGTTATAAAATCCTTCTTTTACATCATTCTGGGGTTGTTTGCAAATGGTCTGAAGATCTTAAGCGATTTTGTAATTTTGTAGAAAAAAGTAACATAAAAATTATTTACCAAAATAGAGTGTATAGGTTTGAACTTGAACATAACATATTATAGAGATTGATCTTGTTTATGGGGAGCATTCCTCAGAACTAGTACAGAGTTTAAAAAAAAATTTTAATTAAAGTAATCCGCGAATCTAATTTTGATTGCTTAATGGTTGACCTCAAGACAGAAAATGAAGTTCTTACTATACTTAGGGTAGAACAAAAGAAGTTCACCAACAAGAGAATGAGAATGAGAAACAGAAAGGCACATAGAAAAGAGAAATAAGCATAGAACTTATAAACTACGGAAGAGAACTGATGAGAGAAAGGCTATGCAGCCTGATACAGCAGGTACGAGAGGAGTAGAAGATGCCTGAAAGTTGGAGAGAAAGAGTGATCATGCCAACGAAAAAGAAAGGCGCAGAAGAAGCGTACAAGGTTCTCTCAAGATTGATATACAGAAGGCTGAAAAAATTTACAAAGAAAATAATGGGAGAGTAAAGATTGTATTTACCAAAGACAAATTCAGTAGATGATAGTCAAAAATTATGGAGTTAGAAGCTTTCTTGCTACACTTTCTTGGTAAATTACTTTGGTGGTGAATATACAGCATGTATATTCGATGCGACGAGGATTTGAACCGCGGTTACTCGCTGACATTGGCTTTACGCTATACTGCTGGTCTTTAATTCTTCCTGAAGCTGTCAAAAGTCAAAAATTACGGAACTGAAAAGATGAGATTTTTAAGTCCACGCACTCATGAAAAACATCAAGTCAAAGGTGTAAGTCTAAGAGTAATCTGTTTTTAAACTAAATTCCGCTATAATTAACGAAATCCAATTTAAAATAAATTTATGAGATATTAACTGTTGCCCTCCTAGAAGGCAAATGAGGCTCAAAAATGAGATCTTTAAGCCCACTCATCAGGGTCTATTTTGCCACGCGCCTAGGGCCCAATGGCCAAAGAGGCCCGAAAAGAGAGAACATAAAATCGTAAAATAAAAATCAAATAATGATAAAATAACCCAAAAATTGGGCTTTTGATGCTATTAGTTACACTTGAAATTTGCTAGAGCCTAGGGCCCAACTCAGTTAAAAGTAGGCCCTGATTGCCAGTTTTCCTAAAAAATATATTTAATATATTCACTGAAAGAGGGGAGAGGTAGCATAACCCGAAAACAGTTTCGGCTTTGAAACCGGGGGTTTGGGGGGCATGGAATGCCCTCCAGTACATCGCGCCTACACATTACGAGTGCACTAGAGTGCCAACTTCATTGTATATACAATCGACTATTTTTCTTAAAATTTTTTCGCGATCTACCTATTAAAATCTTAACACAATAATATAACATTAATATTATATTGACATATCAGGGTTCCCACTAAATTTTTCAAATCAAATTTCCTGGCTTTTCCAGATTCTCCCTAACAAAAAATAAAACATTTCCCTGATATTTCGATAAATCGAATGATAAAAATATAAAAAAAATCTTAATTTTAATAAAATTAATAATTTTTTTAAATTTCAAAATTACAAAAATTTAATTTTTAGTTAAAATTGTTTTTTTTAGACGAGTGGGAATTCGTATTTATTATGGTAAAAGTAGACAAAGAAATATATTTTCTTAGCTTATTATTACGAGGACGAAAGCACAGACCCAATACACCATATTTCTTTTTATGACATTTTCTTGGATTTCTGTAGATTTCCCCGGATTTCCTAAAATTTCTCCAGATTTCCTAAAATTTTCTTGGATTTTCTTTTGCATTGTTTCATGATTTTCTTTCAAACAAGTTAAAAAATACAATTTTAAGATTTCCTTAAATTTCCTTAGATTTTCTCAGATTTCCCTTCACTTGTACAACACATTTCCGCAGCGGTTTCGTCCTCGGTTTATTATGAATTACGATTAGTGTCGGCATCTATGATCGACTAAAAATTGCTTCGCGATCGACCTGTTGGCCACTCCTGCACTACAGAGTATGCTATACTCTCCAACATCTTGGGTGTAAGTGTATTTGTTTCTGACAGAGTAAAAGCTTCCTTTTTAATAAAATTAATCCAAAAATATGCGACTGAAACCTGAGGGTCTGGGCGGCAGTAATCGAGTTAAAATTGTCTTCCATTATCAAGTTAACGAGTCAATGAATAACTAATGCACTGGAGGGCATTCCATGCCCCCCAGACCCCCCGGTTTCAATAACAAAAAGTTTATGGCAATATTTTTTGATTAATTTGATTAAATTAAGACCTCTCACTTTTTTAGGACCAAATTGTTCAGGAGATATGGAACACCCTTTAGTGCTTTAGTACACCGGTAATTTGTTTACTCTGTAACTTGATTATACAATACAACTTCAAGTATCATCATCATTTTATTAGTTTATTATTTTTAAAATTAATAAAAGAGGAAAAAGAAGTCAATAGTATGGAATATGGAATAAGCGATTAGTTTTGCATTTAATTAGTTGAGCAATACAGCACTAATTGTGATTTATTTTGAATTGAAAGTGCGTACTGATGCGAACTATAAATGTATTTAGTTCTGAAAGAGGGAAGCGGTATCTTATCTAATAAAACCAATCACGGAGGACGAATACAAACTTTTGTATGCGAGACTGAAGAAACCTGAAACGGTCTGGGAGATACATGTACTGGTACATCAGGGGGGGGGGGAGCACTGCCGTGATCTATAAAAATGTATTTTGTTGTAAAAAAGCAAAAGGTTCTTACTAAAAAAATAAAACCGATCAGAAAATATACACACAAACTTTTCGTTTTTAACCCGGGGGGTCTGGGGGGTATGGAATACCCTCCAGTACAATACTAATTGTGCTTAAAAACGAAGGCAATTTTAACATTGAATTTACGTTCATAATTCATTTAAAATTATTATACAAAATATATTTCATAGATCAGAGCAAGAGGGAAACTGCTGGGGAAATTTAGTGTGCAAAAATCTGCCTTGTGACTCGCCCCTCGGATCATAGACTCTGCCACTCATTCATTAACAACTTTTTTTCGATAAGAGTAAGTCTTGAAAGGCAGGAATCTTTTTATAAACTAAATTCCGCTATAATTAACAAAATCCAATTAAAACTAAATTCATGACATGATGGTATTTTTGTAATGCTTTTAAAAATAAAATATTATAAGATAATATCGAAGGTGTACGAACATTGGAGACCAGTCACTTATTCAAAAAATTACCCATAAATGGGTGAAAAAATTACTCATAAATGGGCGAAAAAATATTATAAATTTTTGTATGTCAAACGATGGCGTAGAAATATTCACGTCAAAAGAATTGCGTCGATATGACCGGTTTAGGCGTTCGTTTAATAATTTTCTTGTATTCAAGTTGAACTTTTTTCGAATCTAGGCGAATTTACCATAGGCATAATTACTTGTCGGCATATTTATGGGCGGCATAAATGTTGTCAGCGTATTTATTGTCGGCGTAATTACATGATAGCAAAACATTGTTAGATGAAATTTAAATTTCGAATCAATTTTTGGATTTTTTCTCGTTTCACTCACCTCGCTTTCGTAAAACTTGCTTGGGGCTAGGCAATAAAAGTTGATTTGACGAAAAATCAAGAAAATCTCAGATTAATTTACTTAGACGGGAAAAGTCAGATAACCTTTACACAGAATAAAATTTTTTTTAAATGAAATTAAGGTAGTTGAGAGCGTAAATTACAAATATAAACATAACTTTTTATAAGTTATCTCAATTTTTAAATAGAAAAGACTGAAAACCGGAAAAACACAATCAGTATACTGGATTGACAACCTTTTATAGCACTTCTTGATGGCAAAAAACTTTGTCTTTTAAAACATTTTACTGCAACCACTTACATCGGTTACATGCACTGTTAACAGAATGGAGCTAAGCCCTACCCACTTTGAACCACTAGGTGTTTCTTGGATGAAAAATTGGAACTTTAATATAGATTATTTCCATAATTAATCGATAACATTTTAGTATTATCTATTAGATGCCCTCGAATTTTTGTAAATATACTCTATCCAGCTCAGACTATTCCAGAGCTTGTTGTTGCCGTACAGAGAGTACGTGTTTCGGGAAGGGTTAAATAATTTTACGTCAGCGTAACTTTTTGTAAAGTTGCACTTATCTTCGTAAAATTAACCAACCGCTATAATGTCGTGCAAGTTCCAAGTTTATTACAAAATTTCTATAATAAACTTAATTGAAGGTAATGTCTTAATAATGAACAAAAATAAACATCAATTAGATCTGCAATAAAATTTTATTAAGTAGAAACTTTCCTAAATGCCGAGCGCTGCAAATTAAAAAAAAATAATGATTTACAATTAAGCAACATTTAAAGAGCAGGAAAGTTTTAAATCAATCAATCATTTATTAATTTTTTAGAATAAAGATGGCTAGGATGTCGATTATAGCTTCGAAGCTGAAGCTTTCATTTTATTTCTGCATGAGTTCCATCTCCAGTTTTTCTTATACGTCTTTCTATTAAATGTGGAGAAACAGTTTTCAGATCGTAGGTCAAACCAAGTTTTGCCATCAAATCGATGAAAGCTGTAGCGTAATTTATGAAACTTCCTTCGAACTCAGACGCTTTGTAGTCCCATGGAAAAACGTGATGATAGTTATGCCAACCTTCTCCACCCATTATTGCGGATACCCCGAAGTTTTCCGTAGCTTCAATTAGTCTTAAAAATTTTTAAAATAAATTAAACCAATTTATAAACGAAACAGTTATTACTTATCGTAAGGTTTGGTTCCAAAATAGTGAGTGAAAGAGTTAACACAAAAGAATGTGTGCAAGTTCATTATGTACCGAAGGAAATTTAGGCAGAAAGCGTTTGCGAAAGTTTCGTTCCAAAAATACATTGGCACGACTGTCGGGATAATAAAGCATGCTAACGGCATTATCAAACTAAAGTAATATTTTTCTTGATATTTAACTATAGGATCTTCGTATAAATCTGAAACATCAACTTTGTTGTATTTTTCCAAAAATTCGGCACTGGTTTCTCTAAATGTCCATCCTATATGGGAAAACAGGAACCCTCTTTTGACGTTGTGGGGATCCGAATCTGTTTCAGTATATTTGTGGTGTACGCGATGATATTTTGCCCAAAATATAATATCCATCTAAATATTTTTCGATAATACTATTTAAAGATATCAAATAAAAATATCTTACGTGAAAATTTAAAGACTGGCCGTAAGCCAAAAATAATCTGACCGGCCATTTGGCTTTGTAAGAACGATGAGACCATAGTCTATGGGCTCCAGCTGTACTTCCGAGTGTACCGTACACAAAATTGATGACCACTGGAAAAACTCATTTTTAAATTTGGATTATGTAATTGTATTTGAATTTGGCTTACACCATAAGCAGGTTAACCATTTTGCCGAAGTGAACATTAGGTAAAGTCCACCTATTGCTACAGAATGAGAAAAAATATGCTTGAATAGTGTCCCCCATATAATGGGTAAGTCAGGATACTTATTGGTACTCAGGACCTCTTTAATTTGCTTATGTGATACTTCCTCATCATTTTCGTTCAACACACCTGTTACTTCTTCGATATGTGGAGCCATATTAAGTTTTAAGAAACAGCTAAACAATAAATGAAAATTTATGATTATAGATTAGATTATTCTACTTACTGTTGAAAACCTTACAGTTGAGTTTTAATTTCACTTTACTATCAGCCCGAAGCCGCTAAAACAGTAAGTAGAGACAATAATGCAACCATATAGAATGTTGATATAAATGTTATGAATTTGCTAATAGTTGGACTTTATATGCTGTTATTTTTTTTATGTCTAAGTTCCAAGTGCAATTTTACAAAATTTACATACATAAAGAATATATTTTTGGACTATAAACTGTTAATTAATGGTAAATATGCAGGTGATTCTGTTTTGTACAAAAAAAAGCAAAATATTAAAACTTATAAAGTGTAGATTTGCGAAAATCTTAAGAATATTAAGTTATTTTGTACTTTCATTTACCATTACGGATCCGGAGAGATGAATTTCATAAGTAATATCTTGAATAACATCGAAACATGTCATCCGTTATGGTTATATTGAATGTATGGTATCATGGTATGCTATCTTCAATTTATTGCAGATTTTGAAGACAACCCGGACCGGCGGTGGTGTAAATTTAAATTGTAAATTTAAGTTTATTATTTAAATTAATATATTGTGCATCCGAGTAAATAGAAAAGTGTTTCATTTATAGAAGATAAATATAATATTACTATAATAATATTATTAATTATAATTATTAGCTCTTGAAAATATAATAAATATGAATATCAATTACGAGCTAAAGGGTACTAATAAATCTTATTATATGGATTTCGCAATCCTTTTTTTTTACAATATTTAATTATATAGGATTGCGAAATCCATATAATAAGATTTATTAGTACCCTTTAGCTCGTAATTGATATTCATATTTATTATAATAATATTATTAATTATAATTATTAGCTCTTGAAAATACAATAAATATGAATATCAATTACGAGCTAAAGGGTACTAATAAATCTTATTATATGATAATGATATTGAATACTGTGCGCGTTAGTAATTTTTTCCAGGTTTGCCTGATGAGAATCCGAAATTCGAAACACCTATGCATACGTGTCGCAAACTAATTCACTTAATTTGCATATTTTTCGGATTAATGAACAGTAAGCATTTTCAATCATTAATAATTTTTTTACAATATTTAATTGTATAGGATTGCGAAATCCATATAATAAGATTTATTAGTACCCTTTAGCTCGTAATTGATATTCATATTTATTATAATAATATTATAAATAGTTATACTCCCCGATAGCTAACTACATATAGTGAAGAAATCAGTATTTGATTATCCTTTTTATCCTATTTACCCCCTATTACTTCAATAATAAACTAATCAGGGACGTAGCAAGTCAAAGCCGGGCCATGGTGCAAGTGGGTCACAGCGGGCCCCCTTCATTGTTTTAAAATGATGATTTTAAAATTTAAAATAATA
Source organism: Cantharis nigra (assembly GCA_958510845.1). Lineage (NCBI taxonomy): Eukaryota > Metazoa > Arthropoda > Insecta > Coleoptera > Cantharidae > Cantharis > Cantharis nigra. The sequence goes on along the minus strand of OY294030.1, from coordinate 40,135,031 downwards.
ATTTTATTGCACAAAAAATATAATCTACGAATGATAAGAGCATTAGATTTCATCTAGAGTTGTTGCTTTTGAAATTAATTTTAAAATTTATAATAACAATTTTATTGCACAAAATATATAATCTACGAATGATAGGAGCATTAGATTTCATCTAGAGTTGTTACTTTAGAAATTCGTTAAAATTTTCATTTATCAGACTGACCATGTTAAAAATTTAATAATAATTACATTGGAAACTTACCTGGCCAGAAACTTACCTGTTAAATGAAAAGTTTATCAATTTCAAGAGCATTTTTTGACCTTTAAGTAAAAGCAAAGTTGAAATCGAATGCTCTTATTATTTGTAGTTTATATTTCTGCATTATTTTTGTGTCTTTCATTTTTTCTCCCACACATAAATTTTTTTAGTTTGAATTTTTGTGTTCTTTGCTTTCTTTTCTTTTCTTTTTTAATTTCTACCATATAAATAAAAAATAACATAAACTTTAAATGGTGTTGAAAGCGCAACCGGGCCCCTTTCGTCCCCGGGCCCATGGTAAGCGGCACCATTAGCACTGGCTTGATCTTCTTTATTTTGAATATCTGCCATATTTAGAACTCAACTTTCTTCACTAATTTCTTTTCCCCTAAATTGGTAAATTTATGCTCTACATTTTTCATAAATATCTTTGGATTTATCTGACCATCAAAAAATTTTCCCAGCTTTTCCCCTACAATATCCCCACTTCTACATCTACCAGTATCTCTTCCTTTAACGTTTGTATTAACTATTTGAGTTCCTCCTCTTTATCTTTAATCTCTTTGCCTAACCTATCCTCAATTTCCTCATATTTATTTCTGTCTTGTCACTCATTCAATTCCCTTTCCTCAGCCATATTGTCCACTAACTTATTAAACGTCCTCCTTACATTATGTTCTTCCTCAACTTCCCTCCTAATTTGAACTAACTCTATTCCTACATTTACCACCTTATCTTCAACTTCTTTCCTGACTTGATCTAACTTGATTCCAACATTTACCCTATCTTTTCAGTTTTCCTCGACCGTCTTAGTTACCATTGATTCCAACTTCACCGCTTAATTTTTCATCTTCTCAATCTTTTTCTCAAACTTCTCTTTGATTCCTTTTACCAATAAACCCATCTCTTGCTTCGTCTCCTTAGCCTTCTCAATCTCTTTCTTGTTTGTTACTTCTGCCTTGTCCTACACTTTCTTATTAATTTCTTCTATTTTCTTATTGGTGTCTTCTGCTTTGTCATTCTTTTTTTATTAATTTCATTTATTTTCTTCATCATCATGAAAAACATCTTCTCAAACTTGTCTTCCTGTTCTTTTAGTTTCCCGGAAACCCTTTCTTCATCCCCTTTTGCTGCTTTTTCCTGTCGTTCTTCTTCCACTCTTACTTCTTCCTCCATATCTTTAACATCTACCTCTTCATCTTCCCTTGCCATTTCTGCTAACCTCTTACCGCCCCCTCTTGTGATCATTTTCCCAAAAAATCTTGTATCTTATTAATTAACTAACTTCAAATATTTTTTCTTTTTGTCAAAAGTCCAGTTTCACTTGATCCCGTTTCAAATTTCTATGCGCGGGCGCCAAATTTGCTATGTATTATTTTAATTATTTTATATTTATTCAGCAAATTACAATTAAATTCAAATTTATAATGACCGAAGCATGTAAATCTGCAAAACAACACTTTGAATCGTATCTTATTACTTTGTACTTTGTCAACTTTGTTTGGTAATACATCAATTTAATAAAGTAGAGATAGCGGTCAAATAGGTATTTTTTTAAAATTTTGTTTTACGGGTTTACTATTATTTAATTTTATATTATTTTTATATACGACAGCTGCGGTAGTGAGACAACAGACATCTGTTGACTTCTTTTTTCTATTTGTTCAAAATAAGCGCGAATTTTTTTTGGATTTTTGAAAATAAATGTATTTTAAATTTGTACTTTTTGACCTCAAAAATTGAAGTTAGAAAACTGTAACGTTTTCTACAATGTATTTACTATTTAATGGGGCTGTAAAATGAAAAATTGCGTTTCTCGCTTGCTCTTAGCTAATCTCATATTTAGATCCCGTTTTGAATGTTGCCGTCAGGCCAATGCGTGTTTTCCGAACTCTACGCATTAAAATACGTCGATTTAAGTAGTTACCTAACTAAATTATAAAATTAACAAATTTATGATTAAGCTCAACGCTGGATGGATTGCGTAAGTAATTCCATTTTCCACTATAAAGAAAACCTTTTTAATAAAAATTCCATTAACTAACTTTTCATAGTCAAAACCTTAATTTTATTGCAGCTCCCCGACTAGTATACTATTATATGAAACTGAAAACAGTATTAAGGTTTGAAATATGAAAAGCTTGTTAATGGAATTGTTTTCTTTCTTTTTCAAGAGATTCTTTTTCAGTCAGATGTTTATCTAATTTTTATCAAAATTAGATTTTATTATCAATAAGGTCAGAACTAGTGGGAAAAAGCCAAAACGCTTATAAGTAGAATTTATGTAAACATTTCCAGGTTTAATAATGAACAATAAAACTTAAAACAAATATTTAATTATGACTCAGATATTATTTTATTTTATAGCTTAAGACAATAACAAGCATCCTGAGTTATTTCCACAATCCAATGTAGGTGATCATCAATTTTAGTATACAAAGCAGTTGACGGTACATCTTTGCATTCGTTTTGATCGGTTAAAATACCTAAAAATATATTAACCACAGATTAAAAAGCTACAATTGAAATATTTTTATTTACCGATAAGTTCATAAGTTCCCCCGGACGATCGGTACATGACTGGACTGCCAGCATCTTCCTGAAAATAAGAGTTCATCCAACATTTGGTATATTATAATTTTTTGATATTTACCTTGCAAATTGGACTTGAACCTCCAATCACGCCCAAACAACCCTTATCGATGGTTACAAAATTTGAATCAAATGCAGTTGCAATGCACTCATCATAATTCAAAATTGGAAGACGTATTTTACGTGGACGACAATTTTCGTTTTGGTTTTTGCTAGAAAACCAACTGACGACTGTTGCAACCTGATTTTCATAATTTTCAACTTAAAAAAGCAGTGTTAGGTACTTAATTATCATTCGGGGTTCAATAAACACTTACATGAATTTGAAAGGCAAATTGGAGAAATCCGTTTATCAAATTTAACCGGAATAGCTAATTTTATCAAAGCAATGTCGTGGGCTTTATTTCCTTGATTGAATTCTTCATGAATGATGATGGAGCTTACACTTACGACTATTGAAGTAACATCTGAATAACAACGATTGTTTTGTGCAAAAGTTACTTTTAGAGAAAGTGGAGTTACTCTGAAAAAAATATTTTATTAAATTGAATTAAATTTAAGATTTTTCTCACCCAATAAGGCTGGAAGCTGTGGCGATAACATATTTACTATTGATCAAAGTAGCAGAAATGGTAGAATTTTTAAGCTGAATTGTGGCTAACCAAGGAAATTCAAATCCTTTTGGATATTCTCCACCGATTAATCGAGCATCACGGTTTGGAATTCCACATCCTGAAAAAATAATACTTAATAATTGCGTTACTTAAAATTAAATTACTTACTGCAGATGCAAGGGTTAAAATTATTTTGGAAAAACGATAGAAAACCCATTTTCCCTCTCGATGGGTTATAATCATCACAGTTCTAAAAACAATTTTTTTTAATTTTAAGAGAGTGAGTTTTACGTGATATGTATCTACAATTGTTATTAAAGATGTTACACAGGAAATTGCAATCCAAATTTTCATTATTCCTGAGGTGAGGTCAATTGGAAACTAGTAACTTGCCGGTTGTATAAGACTGGTCTTGATATTTTTTATTTTTGTTATAAATTGCAGTCTCTTGGTCTTTTTATGCTGATGTTCTTGATTTTATTTTTAAATTAAAATTAGAAAACTGTTTTTCAGGCATTCAGTATATTTTATCAGTTTTTTATATTATAAAAACTACCTACTTACATATAAAACTAGAAAATTAATATTTCATTTCTAAACTTATAAACTACATATTAGTTGGAAGTCTCATGCTTCTCCTGGAAGTTTAAATTACACATCCTATTTGCATCAAGCAAACAGAGATGGAACATTTTGCCGTCGCCACTTCGCCGTCGCTGTTTCGTTGTCGACCATTTCGCCGGAAATGGTGACTACGACGGCGAGATGTCTTAGACCGCAAACAACTACCTTATGGCTAAATTATTATACCAATAAAATAAACCGATTAATTCTATAATAATTACAATAAAATTACGATATTTAATTAATGAGTTATCAAACGTTATCACAATTTAATGCTTTCTTTAAAATTTTAAATTTAATCGTCACAGAAACATCCATCAGCTGAGTTTTCTAAAATCCAATCCAAATACCGGGTGACTCTCGTGTAAACACCTGGATAACCTGGCCTTGCACATCCATTACCCCAAGATACAACTCCTATGAGTTCGTACCTTTGATCATGTCTGAGTGCCACGAATGGGCCACCACTGTCGCCCTAAAAAAAGTTGGTAATAAAACTGACGGGTTCAAGATGGTTTAGTACCTGGCAAGAGTCCTTCCCTCCTACTTTGTGAAAACCTGCACACATCATGTTGTCTGAAATCATGTTGGAAGCATATTTGGTGTTTCTACATTCTTCGTTGCTAATAACTGGAACTTCAACTTCTTGGAGAACACACGATGGTTTTCCATCTTCTTGAAGCGTTCCCCAACCAGCAGCGATTCCTTTAGTTCCCACGTAAAGATTTTCTTTATTTTTTGGTAAACAAATTGGTCTAATGGTGTCGGTGATGGGAACCCGGTCGTTCAAACGAAGCAACGCGATATCGTTATCGAAATTTAAGAAACTGAAAGCTCCGGCAAGAGTTCGTAAGACAAATCTCGTTTCCGGTCTTTTGGTGTCGCTACACCGGTCGTGTTCGCCAAACGTGATTTTTATCATAAACCACATGAATCTGAAAAAAATTCAATCGTCAGAAAGAAAACTGGAACAAAAAATAATTGATGTCAACGTGTTTCTGAGGAAAATAATTAGCAATTCGTACGTTACTTATGTGAAGGAATTTATGTTTCGCTCTGTTTCATATAAGATCAATATTAATCAGGTGTAAGAAATGTAAAAACTAAAAGTAAACAACCTTGTGGTCAAAATCAATAAACAGATTATTGACTTGGGGACTAGGTTTCGAAATTCAAGGTAAGAGTCCAGTTGCCGTTTGATATAATTTGCAATTTGAAGAAAGTTGACCACGAAACAATTTTTCACTGCAAAAAATTTATTTTTGTTTACTTGGCTAGACATGGTCCGACATGAAGTTGAATAGCTTAAAAAGTGGCACTTGGTATAGTAAACCATAATACAGTGTGTTTCTTCAAATAGACAAAATAAATAAATTCATAATTGTAGAAATTTTATTTTTTTATGATTTTTTGATTTTTAAATTTAAATTTTATAAAAAATTCAATTTATAAGAGTAGGTCATAGCAATGTATTCTGTGCCATTTATTGTTTTTTAAATTAATGCTGTATCTTTTTAATAAGCTATATAACATTTATTAATATTATAATATTCTCCATTCTGTCATAGAGCATGTATTATTTCGTATATGGCAATTATTAGATTTTCATATATTATTTAGTAAAGTCCAGGCAACGAATGCACAAAAAAAGGTATAGAGGAAAATGTTGGGAACACAATTTTTGACATCGTAACTTTATTTGGACTAGTTAGAAGATGAACATATCAAAAGTCCCCGCCCGTAGCCCTTGAGCCGGGGGAGAAGGGGGGGGGGGTTTGAATGCCCCATTTTTCGGATTTTTGCTTATATCTCGGAAACTGTACGTCCTAGCGACAGGCTCATTCTATACAAAATGAAAGCTGATTAAATTTGCTACAAGTTTCATTCAGTCAAGTTTTTCGATATCTTGTATAGTTTTGCAAGTATTAAGGTTTAGTCTGGTAACTTGCACGTTTTTCTACGTCTTTATTGGCAATTTTTTTTCTATGGGAAAATGAAATTCAATGGTTTTGCTTTTTTAGTATGTTATTATTGACATCCAAAGGATACAAAAATATTTCATTTTGACTTAATTTTACTATGTTTTATTATTATTATTGTTGGTCAAAGTAAAAAGAAGGTACGTAACTGGCCCGGGTGATTTCGGCTCTTGAGGACATTGGAAATGAAAAAATTAAGAAAGGAATTAATCTATAGACTTGTCGTTATCGCTGGAACTAGGATCTTTTCTTTCCATCCCTAACTTTCCATTTTACAGCCCGATTTGTGCCTGAACATAATAACAAAATTGCCGACTTTCAAAATAAAATTGATTATTTTCAGGCACAAATTGGGCTGTAAAATGAAAAGTTGGGGATGAAAAAAAAAAAAGATCCTAGTTCCAGCGATAACGACAAGTCTATAGATTAATTCCTTTTTTGATTTTTTTATTTTCGATGTCCTCAAGAGCCGAAATCACCCGGGCTAGTTATGTACCTTCTTTTTACTTTGACCAATAATAATAATAATAAAACATTGTAAAATTTAGTCAAAAAAAATTTTTTTTGTTTTGTTTAGATGTCAATAATAACATACTAAAAAACCAAAACCATTGAAATTTATTTTCCCATAGAAAAAAAATTGCCAATCAAGATGTAGAAAAACGTGCAAGTCACCATGCTAAACCTTAATACTTCCAAAACTATACAAGATATCAAAAAACTTGACTGAATAAAACTTGTAGCAAATTTTATCAGCTTTCATTTTCTATAGAATGGTTATCTCGCTAAAACGCATATTTTCCGAGATATAAGGAAAAACCGAAAAATGGGACCTTTAAACCCCCGCTACCCCCCCGGCTCAAGGGCTACGGGCGGGGACTTTTGATATGTTTACCTCCTAACTAGTCCAAACAAAGTAACGATGTCAAAAATTTTGTTTCCAACATTTCCCTCTATACTTTTTCGTTGTTTCAGTTCTGAAAAAATTTTAATTATTTTGCTTGAACAGAATTTTTGGGCTGTTTTAAATTTTCTGCTATAATTTTAAGTTAATATTGAGAATTTTCTAAAAAGTTCTAAAATTTTCCAAGTATTTTTATAGAATTAATGAATTACAATTAAACAATAATTATTTATGTGTTTAACTGGACGCTAAAAATTCAGTTAATTATTTGTTGGTTAGGGGCAGTAGTAAATTACTTAGACTGAAGTAGGTGGATTGAAAATATAAATTTCCTTATGCAAGCAGCTCTTCAAAGAATAAGTAACCCAATATTTCAACGTTAATTGGCAAAATGACAACAGCAAATAGGTTTTCTATCTTCAATATAACAAAAAATATTAACAGATGGTAAATACTATTGAATTGAAAGACGGAGTAAATTACCTTAATAGTAATTCAAACTATAGCGAACAAAAAGAAGCCTTTTACTGCAGTATTTTGTTATAATATTTATAATTTTGTGAATAAACAGTGATTTTTCCTTAATTGAGAAGTTTAATTATTTGTATTTGAATTATTCGATTTTTTGAATAAAATTGATTTAATATGGAATAATTAACAATTAAGCGGAATAATCGTTAGATAATTTGGAACAGAAGAGATAATAATAATAAGTTAAGTTTCAAAAATTTGGAATGATAATTAAAATTTATTTTAATGGTTAAATTGTAATAATTTAAAATTAGAAAATTAAAGGAATGACGAATCAAGTTTGATACGACTGCAGATGGGTATAGCTATCAGTCAATTCAATATTTACATTTTTAAATAAAATTTATTGGAAGTAAATTGAAAGTTAGGCGGACAAACTGTTTTTCTGACGATTTGGATTAAAAAAAATTTTGTTGTTGGAAAGACACAGATCAACATAAAACACAAAATTAACTGGAATGTTTATGGTTGTCCCATCAAAAACTCCCGAACGGAATGCTCTAACGAAGTAAAATTTTAACCGAAGGTTCTTGTATGAATATTGGGAACTGTCAGCGAATTGACTCCACAAATTTCATTTTTTCCAATATATCATTGGAAAGAAAACAATTTTTTAAGCATATTAAAAAAATTTGTTGGATTATCAGTTAGTTTTTGAACGAACGGCATTTAAAGATCAAAAATTTTATATGTAAATTTGCGTAATAATAGCATGAATACCATAGTGGGAGGAGCTAATTTAGAAAAACAGAAATACTTATTTTAGGGTGAATTTGTGATTTGCCGTGGTAGCACCAGTCAAAACTGATCCTACGCAGCTCTTCGCTGCGCTCCGGGCCGTTTTGGCTGCCGCTTAACTCGTTAACAATATCGTTGAAATCAATCCGCCTCGACTAAGACTATATCAGATCACACGTACCGTCAACAGAAAACCCGTGACTTGCAATTTCTATATATTCCCATGTTAAACATATGGAAAATTTTGATTTTTAAATGCCATTTCTCGAAAACTAATGGATAATCCCACCAAAATTTGATATTTAATATATATTTAAAAAATTGTCTTCTTCCCAATGGTATATAGGAAAAAGTTAAATTGTGGAGTTAATTCGCTGACAGTAACCCGAATTCTAAGGCGAATGCCGCTATTTCTAACTTGTATTAAATACAAGCTTTCATGTACTTACTGGAAATATCGAAATATTTTATAGGAAAAATCGAGTTACAGAACGATAGTTATACCTTCTCAGTCACTAATCTAAAAAATTTGGGGGCTTTAGGAAATTGGGGAAAAGTGACAAATAGTGCGGCCTTCAGGCCGCACAACTTGGGCAATCCAGTTGGATACCAATCAATTTCTCAACCATTCATACACTAAGAGGTCAGGGTATAATTTATTTATGTAATTTTAAATTATTAACTTGCGATTATTATATTAATTAATAACGAGGGGTTTTAATTTTCACAAATTAAATTAATAAATTTAATTTTATTATTAATTAACATTTATTATTAAAATCAAAATTTTTTTATTGAAATGATAATAGTAGTTTGTTATCTAATGAAAAAAGTAATAATAATAATATTATTAGTCATTTTTGTGATTATGTATAATTTTATTAAGGGGGAGTGGGGTAATTGTAACATAGTTTTTGCATAATATTTGGCCTTTAAACCGATTTATTTTCAACCTACAAGATAAATAATTATAAAATTATCGGTACCAATTGACTGCCGCTATTTCTTACTAATCAAAACTCAATAGGACGCTAATAATTTTTCTGGTGATTTCGTATTTTGATAGAAAACTGTAAAAAAGGTCAACTATGTTGCACTTGCTTTGAAAATGGGGCAAGTGCAAAACTCAGAGATAAAATGTATTGAAGTTCTATTTCGTATACTACGGGGGCAAAAGTAGAATTCTTAGAAAGTCTGCTTTAAATTGCTTTTAAGCGCAATACAATAAACTTTTTAGTTTTAATAGTTATATAAATAAATAAAATTAACACACAAAAATAGATTTATTAAACTGAAATGGTCGATTTATTCTCAACATTTAAGATTACTCATTTAACACTTAACCAGCCAACCAACTCTATTTCCAATAGGGAGATAATCCCTATTATTAATCTCCTTAAATGATAAACGCTAAATGTTGAGTATAAATCGACCGAAGCATTAAAATTAAATCATTATAATTTTCGATAAATATAGACAGTTTTTGCACTTGCCCCATTTCTACACTTACCCCACTCCACGTTAGCAGATCACCAGCAGGTAAATTATTTTTCATAATTTAACTTAAAATATTTTGCTAATTATAAGTTTTAATAGATACCGGGTACTGAATGAGTTAGCCGAACATAGGAAATTAATATTATGTAAAAACAAGTTCCTGCTTCCTTAATTATTTTAGAGAAAAAATGAAAGACACGAGAACAATGCAGAAATATAAACTACGAATGATAAGAGCTTTAGATTTCATCTAGCTTTTACTTAAAAGGTGAAAAGATGTTTTTGAAATAAATTATTAAACGTTTCATTTATCAGACTGACCATGTAAGTTTCCAAGGTAATTATTTAAATTGAATTTATTACATGGCTAATCCGAAACATTTTTTGACTTTTTAAGTAAAAGCCTGATGAAATCTAACGCTCTTATCATTCGTAGGTTATATTTCTGCATTATTTTTGTGTCTTTCATTTTTGTTCTAAATTAATGAGGGAAGCAAGAATTTGCATAAATAAGTTATTACATGTTGATTTTTTATGTTTGGCTAACTCATTCAGTACCCGGTATATAAATGTATAGGAAGATTTATATTTTTAATCTACCTATTGCACCCTGGAAAATGGCTAAAGTACCTACTTTATTTTTACATTGACCACTGCTGGCAAAAGCAGTTTTACCTTATACACCAAGTAATGGAGTCTGCTGGTGGGTAATTAAGAAAAATTGTTTTTTTGATTTTCTTCAAATTAATTTTTTATAATATAGAACTGGAAGTGTAAAAAGACGTTTAGACATTTATAAACATGAAGGTCAGCTTTATGAAAGTTGAAGAGTCTTTTTGAAAGACTATTTTATAAAATATATAATTTAATCCATTCATCAAATCCATAAATGAAAACATAAAAGATGTCCAAATGATGAATGACAGAAGTAATTATTCAAGAAAATAATTAATTTTCATAAAAACTGAAAACTGTAAGTAAAGAAATTTTAAACTGCTTCTGGTTATAATTTATATGAGCAAAGATAAAATAAGGAGAAGTCTTCCATCATTAATTTCCTCTTTGTGTTTCCAGAGTAAATACTTCAACGTATTGTTCAAATTTGCACTTGGAATAAAGTTCATTAGCAGTTACTGCCAGTCATGAAGAAATGTGATTAGATTGTAATTATTTTAAGTGTTAAACTTTTTTACCCTTTTATACAATGAGCTGCCGTAAGTACATAGCGGTCGTTAATTAGCATTCCACCACAGTAAAATCTATTGAAGTATGAAAGTCGTGCCATCCATGGGAATTCATTTTGAGCTGTTACTTGGCCTCCAACAATTCTACTTGCATCGTTTCTAATACCACAACCTAAATTTCAAAAAAATAACTCTCAAGAAATAACAAAAATTTCTATTTCTTACTGCAACTGCACGACGACGCAGGGGTGTCATGTCTTGGGGGTGGTTGAAACGAAGGCTGCCCAAAACCCCATTTCAAAAAATTTGTTGAATCCGTGGTATTGGCGGTATCATCTGACTTGAGAAACAAAATTGGAAAAATTTCAAAAATACTTTATAAATTAATTTATTATTAAAAGTGTCATAAACTAAGCCTGACCTAAAAACTAGTGGTCGATGAATAATTTTTCCACATTAAAAACTTAACAATTCGTTAAAATAAATAACGGTAATTCTATTCACGTTTTGTTTAAAATTTTGATTTGAACAACATTTAATTATTTTTACAAAAAAAGCATTTTAAAATGTAATGCCGCATTTTGTATTCTAAACGCTGCTTTGCATTGCAAAATATGCTAATGTAAGTTTTTTAATTATTTACCATTGCTTGGTGAGTTAAGAAAATTATCCATAAAATAGAGATCACCCAATTTCTTGCCAAAAACGCCATAACTTAAAATCACTTCCTTTAATTAAATATGTAAATTATTCACTAACGCCACTTCAAATAAAAAATTAGATAGTTGTGATGTGATGATACTTTGTTTACAGTGTAGCACCAAGAACTTCTTGTCGATAACTGTCAGAACAACATTCAAACTGGATGTATTTAGCAATGTCAAACAGTTCAAAGACTTAAATTACTGAACGATATGAAGTTCAAGTTCAACTTATTGGTTTTCTATTTTTTACGATAGGTCAGATTTTTTTGAAACCACAGGAATTTCTCAAAAACTTGTATTTTGAACTTTGTCAGGTTATTTACTGTGGTATTGCCATATACATGGTGGCCACAATAGCGCTATTTTTTAAACTGCTGAACTTAATAGTTAAAAATTGTCACCATTAACAAGGTGTGACCACACTATAATCTCTTAAAAATAATAAATTATAACAGTAATTTTTTAGAACAAGACGATCCTGAGTTCAAGGCAAACGTAAGTTTATGGCAAGGACGTTGATTTTTACGGTACGTTAATTAGATCCTGATGATCAATCTCTTTTAATTGCCCCAAAATGTAGGTCAGGATTTACAAAAATTCCCAATATTGATTGAGACACCCTGTAGGTGTGACACACAAAATTGGTAACTGTTTTGAACTCTCCTGATTCATCCTTTTAAAATTTTTACCTGAACGTCTTGTGTTATTTTTAGATTTAACGTGTTTCTTCTTAGTCATGATCAGTTGCTTTGGTTTTTTTTAAATTAATAAATTTAAATTTTAATTCAGTTGTTATTCTTTTAGGGGGACATTGACATTGAAACCTGTTCACTCTTATAATAGCTAATTACTTCTAAGTTGATTTTCAATACCGGTTTTCTTCAGTCATATACTTTTTTTCTTCATCTTTAGCATTTGATCGCAGGTACTCGGAGCATTATAATATTCCGGCTCTGTAAGAAATTTATTACTCTTCAATTTTACATAAAATTGAGAAATTCAAGAAGTCGAATGGCGCAATCGTCGTACCATCAGGGTCATTACCGAGGTAAGGAAACGAGAATGTTCATGTGTTTCTAGTTCAAGTATTATTTAATAAAATTATGAATGATATGATTATTGGTTCGGTAATTCATAAATACATATTCATAAAAGAAAGTAAATGTAAAACCAACGGTGGGAAGGGCACAGACAAAATACTCTGTAACATTTACTTTAACATTTACAAATTTCAGACTAGCATTGGGTGATTTTTTAAAGAACGCAAAGTAATCTTCAAAGTAGATTCTAGCTCTATATTGTATAGAATTAATGGTTTTCGAGTAAAATTTTTTTATATTAAATTATTTTATTTTTATTCTTGAAAACCATGCAGTTATCTCTAATAATTAAGGAAATAATTATTAGAACAATTAATTCTTTTTATAACTAATTTATAAAAAACAATATTTAAATAAATAGTTGACAACTGTTTAGAAAGAATATAAAATACCTGACGATGCTATAAAAAAGCGAAACCGGTAGAAAATAAATCAAAAATTAAACAAAAAATTCGTTATTATCTTTCATTATTTAATTGACAAAAAAATTAGAACAATTATTATTTTAGTATTTTACTATTTTATTAATTACTAGGTATTTATTTAGTAATTTAAAAAGGGATAATTTATTTTTGCATTTTAATTACTTAATTAATAAGTAAATATATCATTTTCAGTTGAAAAAGTGATTTTTTAAATGAGAAACAAAAATTTCTAATAATATTTTCTTTTCTTTAAATTTTTCTGTTTTTTCTTTAAATTTTTAAGTTTTTTCATTAATATTTCCAGGCTCAGATGAAAAAGCCTCAATCTGCAACGTATTCTATTCTAGATTTCCGAGAAATTCCATTTTAAAATTATTTTTTTCAGTTAAATTTTGAGAAATTGTTTTATTTCATTTTAATTTAATATCTCTAATTAGCTTAATTTTGAGTGTTTACTGATTAAAATAGTATAGTATTGTTTTATTAGGATGGTAAGATTAACTTTTCCTGTGTAGCGAGTTCTTTCATTTGCGAGGTGAGGGGAACGAACCGAGCGAATGGAAAACTTGCGTGGCAGGAAAAGTAATCTTTCTATCCGTATAAAACATGTTACTTTTTCTCCAAACGAACAAAATTCAAAAATAAGTTTTAAAATTAGCAATAACTCGGGAACGGCGCTAGATATCAAAAAGCTGAGCAAAAAATTCTCCCTCCTCGCTTGGTACACAACCCCGTAAATTATCGGTAAAAATTATTATACCGGATGACCGGTCGACCATCTGAACATAGGCAATTAACATAGGAAATTGAGTTTTCTGTAATTCCTGCTTCCCATCACAACGGATAAGAATGAAAATGGTATCAATTTAAAAAGATTTTTATTCCGCTTCCACTTGATATTTTGTTTTTCAATTACTGGTAAAAACTCACTAATAAAATGCAAAAAAGAGATTTAAAAAATAATTTTAGTTGCCTTGATTGAATTTTATTGCAATTGTTTTTGTTTGAAAACCAATAATTTCCTACAAGTTACTTTGACAGATTGCAATAAATGTGGTAAACAATGAATGCCAACACTTATTCTGGGGAAGAAACAGTTTTTATGGTAAAATTACATTACAGTGTTAGTTGTATTACAAAAACAATTGCAATAAAATTCAATCAAGGCAACTAAAATTATTTTTAAAATCTTTTTTTTGCATTTTATTAGTGAGTTTTTACCAGTAATTAAAAAACAAAATATCAAGTGTTAGGTATCTTTAGATGGGGAATAAAAATCTCTTTAAATTGATACCATTTTCATTCTTATCCGTTGTAATGGGAAGTAGCAATTAAAGAAAAATCAATTTTCTATGTTAATTTCCTATGTTAATTTCCTATGTTCAGATGGTCGACCGGTCACCCTGTATATAATAATTTATTAAACTTTAAATAATTTTTAGAAGAGGTAGATACCAAAATTACTCAATTTTATTAAAATATTGTCACATTTCTAGTTATTTTTTTACCTGCCTAGGTAGTTTTACTTTCGAAAAAAACTCTACGCCACGTGGTTTTATGTATGTCGCTAAGGAAAAGTTTGACTTTCGTGTTTAACATTGATAATGAAACAGCTAACTTTTGTGTCGTTTGAAGAAAAAGCATTAATTTTACTTTTGAATTTTAATACTAATTAAGACGTCGCGTAGAATACACAGCTGTGATATATCTGTGGGCTATGGGAAAGCAACGGGAAACCACCCCATTAATTAAATTCCTTAGTACATCAACTTGGCTTCAGCCAAGTGATCGAAGAAATACTAATTAATATTAATATGCAAATAATATTATCATCTTCAGATGAGAGTAAAGCTGAGCCGTATTTAACCCTTTATAAGGCAGATTACAGGGCAGAAAATTGATAGTTGAATTGGTATAAATTACATAATATCAATTATCATAATTGGTTGAAATATCGACCAGTATCCTATAAAGGGTTAAGATTGGTAGACCTCTAGGCTGAATCTGTGGTGCGAGTTCTACCGGCTTCATTTTTAAGAATTAGTTGTTATTTTAAGTAAACATCTTAGGTAAATTTAAGATAAAAAAAAATTTTAACAAAGAAGTAAATTTTTAAGATATATTGGTGGACTTTTTTATTTTAGTCCATTCAAAAATTCAAATTAAAATTTTGAAACTGGTTTTTTTCGTGGTGCGGGCCCAAAGTAGCCTGCGCTTAAATACGGCTCTGGAGAAAAAGACTTTTAAAAGAAAAACCGAAATTTGTATTAAAAATACGATGATTTAGTAAATTTTCTTTATTTTAAATTTTCCTGTTGTTTCGTCAAAATGTTTCCAAAATGTATCGGAACTGGATTAAACTATAGCTAAAGTAAACTCAGTAAAGCTCAGATATTTTATTATATTGTCCTGCTCCAAAATCTTCCATTAATATTGGATTTAATTTTTGTAAATATAATATCTTTTGTTTCAAAATTTTTTTGTTTAACCATCCAGTCCACGGGTGAAGCCTGTTAGGTTTCACTTATATGGTATAACATATTTTTTATTATGTAATTTATTACACCCGTTGACTGGAGGGTTAATTGTAAAGTTTCGTAAATTATCTAAATTTTAAATTTTCTGGTTTTCCTGCTGGGTAGTTGACGTTATGTTATCTAGAAGCTTATTTATTTATTTATTTATTTATTTATTTACGGAAAAATACTTACGGAAGAAGAAGTCAGGTCTATTTTTGTCCATCAGGTTTTGATTGAGATTTTGATAATATGAAAAATGAAAAGTAGTTGAATTTTACGTTGCTTAATTTAGTTAAGTTAATTTGAATTTAAACTTATTTAAATACAATTTTGACTAAAATTTGGTGAGATTGATTTGGAAAATTGTAATTAACTCAATTAGTAAATTTATAATATTTAAAATTAAAAATTGAAGATATCATAAAATAAAATTTGATACCATTGCATATGGACGATTTATCTATTAAATTCAACTTTCCCATTTATATTGGAAATTATATTTAAAATAAAATTGTAGTTTGAGAATTTAGATAATTTTTATAAGAAAAAAATAATTAAAAATAATTTGAGTTTTTAACTTTCTCAAAAACCATTTTACATTATATCAAAAATCTATTTTGTGGATTGGATTTTTAAAATTTTGCGGTAATACATCTGAGGATTTGTGTTTTTTTCTGGAGAAAGAACTTTTTCAATTCGTAATCGTCTCCGACAAAATGAGTTTTTCAAATGTGTGTTTTTCCAGTAGTTCTTAGGTATTTAGTAGTTTTTAGGGCTTTCTCTCAGTAGCTTAATTTTTAGCGTCTACTATTTATAAAGCGTTAATTTATTTTTCTATTTAATGCTAATTAATATGCAAATATTATCTTCAGATGAGAGAAAAGATGTTTTAAATGGGAACCGAAATTTCTAATAAAATTGAGATTGAGAGAAATAAATTTAAAAAAAAATTTTCTGTTTGTTTCAAAATGTTTTCCAAATATGCTGAAGATATTTGTTTTTGATCTTCGTTAAATAGTTTTCCTTTGTTAAACACTAATTAATATATAATTAACTACAGACTTACTAATTTACTATCACAAAAAAGTGGTAAAAATCAAAGAACTGCTTTACTGCTTATTTTTCAAAAGATCCAAAAGTATAGATTTTTAAATTTAAAAAAAATACGATTAACCTATTTCAAAATTTATTGTAAAAACTTGAATAATTTATATAAATAAATAAATAACATAATAATTTAATTTTGTCAGCTGCACAGACAGGAATCTTGTATATTGTTTCTTATCCAGCTCAAATACTTTCCAACTCTTGTGTACACACCTGGATAACCAGGTCTTGCACATCCAACTCCCCACGATACAATACCTATATCAAAAATCAAATAATTTACTTTTGGGAAACTATTAAAAAAAATCTGATACTTACCAACTATTTCATATTTATCTCCATTAGGAACTACCAAAGGCCCACCACTATCACCTTGACAGGAATCCATAGCGCCTTTTCCAGCACACAACATGTAAGAAGTTATTCTAGAAGCTCTATACTTCATCGCTCTGCACTGTGGCAAAGTTAAAATTGGAACTTGAACTTCTTGTACCACACCTGGTAACATTCCATTTTCCATGGTTCTACCCCAACCAATTACGGTGCCGACCTTACCAGAAGGATCGTTTTCTAAAACAAAAATGCTTTAATAAATCAAAATTAAATATCTCACAATTAATTTACTGGAAGAAGGCAAACAAATTGGTTTGATATTTTTTGAAAAATCGATGGGTTTCCTAAGTTTGAGCAAAGCTATGTCGTGGTTGTATGATTCCGCATCGAAATTCCTGTTCCGTAGAATGGCCGAAACTGCACGCATTTTAGCGGGAGTGTCCGTGGTCGTGGTTTGGTCATGATCTCCAAGGATAACCCGAATCTTATCTCGTTTAAGCCTAAAAAGTAACCGAAAGTTATAACTTCTAATTAGATTTAAGCCAATTTTACCTCCTCACGCAGTGAGCGGCTGTTAAAACATAATCCTTCGTTATTACCGAAGCACCACAATGGAACAACCCATCGTAAACCAATCTTGCTACCCATGGATACCTATTCACCCCAGTTGGTCTACCTCCAACGATCCTGTTTTCTTGGTTTGGAATTCCGCATTCTAAAAGTGGCGAACGTTAAATAATGAAAGAATAAATTTTCGAATAAGTACCACACGTGCAATTTCTGAATAAACTGTCATCGTCGTCATCGTCACCCCCGGGGAATCCCGTTATAGAGCTAAATAAGCCAAACACTTGATTAAAGAGAAATCTACCTTTAGCACTTGTATTGGTTCTATTGGATTTCACCAAATCTGCTAAAATCGAACGAGGGAATTTCTAAAAAAATACCAATCGTAAAACACTACAATTTTGGAATAAAAAACTTTGTTACCTTATAGTTTCTTTCGTAACAAATGACTTGAGAAAATATCAAGGAAAATACCAAAAAACTGATTTTAAAATTCAGACAGACTTGGGACATCTTTGTTGCACATTCAAAAAATTTTCATAACGCACTTAACTCACACTTGCACTTTCAATGTTTTCATGAGTGTTGTTTTATTTTCATTATAAACTGGTAAAAATGATTTTGAACTTGATAAATGAACGTGTTAGCACACGAAGTGCTTTCACCGTCTTTCAAAGAGTGTGCCTTCTTTCACTTGACCATGAAAGAAAGTTATTTAAAAGTAGGGAAAGGACGTTGCTATATTTGTGTTTTGATGTAAAGAAATGGTTATGGAATTTAAATTGCAATTTTAAATAATCGAGAGCGGTTTTTTCTGATAAAATGTCAATCATCAATTGAAAGAATTCTACAACTTTTTATATTTGGAAATCCATAACACCTAAATTGGATACACTTGCAATTTCTATTTAATGAATAGACGAAATTAGGTTAAACGTACTCGTACGTTTTAATTGTTCCTCTTTAATAATATTAGCAGGTCATCTTCAGATTTTATTTGACCCAATTAATTTGCCAAAACTGTAACATGAGAAAATAACAAAACTGCTTCAATATTAAAGCGCAATCATTTTGGAAAGCATTTAAATGTACATTACGCATTGTTGTAAAAAATTTTATTTATAATTAAAAGAATATTTTTTGTTTATTGGGCAAATTTGCATAGGTAATTATAGGCATTAGGTGTAACAATGGCATAATTAAATTTTTGATATCGTGAATAAATGGACCAGAACGGGGACACTCATTGAAAATACCGCATATTGTTAGGGAAAGATTTACACAAGATTAGTGAAGAAAGTAGGTGACCGGATACACAATTTAAAATTAAAAATATTTAATTGCAATTAAAATAAATAAATGGCAAACTGGTAATGAAAATTTTAATCGATGAAACTTTTTCATCGACATGGTCGCTCATATTACACCCGACAGACGCACAAATTATATCTATTTGAAACGCATTTTGCTAGCTGTTTAAGCGAATTAATTATTTTACAGCTTTTAAATGTTAATGTACGTAGGGACAATGAAGATGTTATAACTGTTATGAGAATGGGCACAAAGTCTACAAATGTAAATTTTAACTTCTATACGAGCTGAGAGAAGGGAGTGGAAAATATCCGAGAAATTGAACGGACTTAGTGGATTTCCCAAAAGGCACATTTGCTTTTAGAATTTTATATCAACTATCTAGATCATCCATAACATAGTTAATCCAGCCAGGAAAACTGACACGAGCACTTGGAAGACGAAAAAGTTAATTCAGTGAAGTGAGAAGTGATTTTAACAAAACTGGAGAGAGAAACGTTTTATTATTCTCTTTATCTTATCGTAAAGAACCCTAAAGCGTACTTTAATAAAATATGTTAGGTTGTTAAATTTGCAAAAGTGACAAATCCTAATTAGAGAACAAAACAAAAGAGTATAAGAAATTTCGACAAATCTGAAGAAACTAGTTATCATTCCCACTGACATAGATCATAGATCTGTACGGGCTAGGTATAACCATATTAAGTTGCCATACCTAGTCGTAAATTGCTTTTTGCTTGTGATTGGTACTTCGTTGAAAATTTACTTGTAGTAAATATTTTAATGAATTTATTACTATAATAATTTAGTATATTGTAGATTACGAAAGATGAAATAATATAAATGGAGAGCTGACGTAAATACGTGTGGTCTCTGTGAATGTTTCTAGAAATTCTTGTTTATTTCTGATAACAAGTCTCCTGGTAACTTGTGTTGCCAAGGTGTCATTCCTGCGTGTATGCACTCTCGTCGATATCTAGATTTAGATCAGTAAATATATGCTGTGCACAATGCTGTCGCAATCACAATCCCCTACTTTTTTTAGAGTATTAATGAATCCATTATATTGTATGGGGCCTCGATATGACTAGAAGATATACATATAAAAAACCATAATAATATAATAAGATAAATTACTATAGGTGACAGAGAGCTAAGATGTAATTAAGATGCAGGAGATAGCAAAGCCAGATAATTAAAGTGAAAGAAGAATAAAATACCAAAATAGTCAAGATATAGTAAAAATTGAGAAGAAGTGATAGCAGATGAAACTTTGCTTTGCCAGATCTCTACAAAAATATAGTTGACTAGAACATCTTAGAATTAGAGAGAGAACCGTTTACATGTATAACAGTAATAGGCATCAAGAGGTTGCAACACTAGAAAGTAAGGCTGGGAATCGTTGTCATTTTTGTATTCGAATATTCGTTGATCAAATTATTCGAATATTCGAATAATTCGAATAATTCAAATATTCAAATAATTCGAACATTCCGAATAATTCGAATAACTCGAATATTCAAATGATGTATTCGAATATTTGAATATTCAAATTATGTATTTGAATTATATACTTAATATATAAAAATAATATTCAAATTTCAAATTTTTCGAATATTCAGAATTCAGATTAGATTACATTCAAACATAGAGCCGGAATCTTTTAGATTTTCGGTGTGGTGTTCACATAATCTTAAATATTATACATAATGTAGCTTTGCTAAATTTATTTGGAATATTATTAGAATTTGTAGTGTGTTGCCGGCCCTGTTCAAATATTTAAATTTGTTAAATAATCGAATAATTAAAATTCAAATAATATGTCAGTATTCGAATAATCTGAATATTCGAATATTTTGAATGTTTTCCATCACCAATTGCACCACCTATCCTTAAAACTTAAGTTTTACTTAAATATTATTCCGACCAATGGGCAATCAGTGTACAATGAAATGGGGTGGGCCTTAGCGATTTAAGGGAAGTTTAACGTTGAATAATTTAAATATTCAAATAATTCGAATACTGAAATTATTCGAATATTCAAATTATTCGAATATTCAAATATTCGATTAATTATTCGAATATTGGAATAATTCGATTAGTCAAATTATACGTCGCGATATTATTCGTATTCAAATATTCAAATATTCGAATATTCGAATTATTCGAATTTGATTCCCAGCCTTACTAGAAAGTTTCATTCGCGAAAAAAGTAAAGACGAGAGTCCAATGCACCCTGCAACATATTTCAAACAAACCTGAAATATGCTTTAAGCGCTAACAGTATCTGAAAAACTATTCAGAACTAGGAATGATTGACTTGGTAGTAGAAGATGTCTATACTGAACTTAACAAAAACATCTAGGTGGAAGCATAAAAAATAAATCACATGAATATATCTCTAGACGGTACTTCCTTAGGGGACGTCCATTAATTACGTGAGGCGGGTTTAGCAAATTTTTGACCCCCCCTTCCTCTCGGTGAGATATTGTGAGATTTGGCTCGATTCTCCCTCCAATAATCTCCCGTGAGATTATTGTTTGTTTTACCTTCTTAATTTAACTCAAGTCTTTCCAAATTTTACAGTTTCTTTCGAAAAAAAAATTACGTGATATTTGCTGAGACCCCCCTCTCCCCTACGTAAGATTCTGCTGGACCCCCCCCCCCCCCTAAACGCCTCAAGTAATTATTGGACGTCCTCTTAAGAAGTCTGCAGAAAACGATGAGTAAAGCAATAAGCTTCTCTGAGACTCCAAACTCGTGCAGACGGATTTGACTCTTAAATACCTTTTTAGAATCCTCTTTTAGAAAATCAGAAACCGGAGTTAAGTAGGCGCCATAAATCCTGACTTTACACAGAATTCAGACAATTATTAATTATTAATAACTTGGAATGAATTGAACTATTCGACAAAAATGCAATAATTTAAATAAACGAGATTGGTTCAAATAACATTTTCAAAACTACAATGATTTCATAAACGAATTGTAACAAATTTTTGAAATAACGGTTCAATATGAAAGTATGTTATTGTTCAATGTGCGCACCGAAATGCAGAGATAAAAAAATTAACCAACTCAAAATTCTACGATACAATAATCTATTAGGCAGGAGAAACGGAAAATGACAAATTAACAGTTTAGGTTAGGATCAGGTTTACGTTAGGTTAGGGTTGGGTTCAGGTTTAGGTTAGGTTCAGCTTTAGGTTCAGGTTTAGGTTCAGGTTTAGGTTCAGGTTTAGGTTCAGGTTTAGGTTCAGGTTTAGGTTCAGGTTTAGGTTCAGGTTTAGGTTCAGGTTTAGGTTCAGGTTTAGGTTAGGTTCAGGTTTAGGTTAGGTTCAAGTTTAGGTTAGGTTCAGGTTTAGGTTAAGTTCAGGATTAGGTTAGGTTCAGGTTTAGGTTAGGTTCAGGTTTAAGTTAGGTTCAGGTTTAGGTTAGGTTCAGGTTTAGGTTAGGTTCAGGTTTAGGTTAGGTTCAAGTTTAGGTTAGGTTCAGGTTTAGGTTCAGGTTTAGGTTCAGGATTAGGTTCAGGTTTAGGTTCAGGTTTAGGTTCAGGTTAGGTTCAGGTTTAGGTTAGGTTCAGGTTTAGGTTAGGTTCAGGTTTAGGTTAGGTTCAGGTTTAGGTTAGGTTCAGGTTTAAGTTAGGTTCAGGATTAGGTTAGCTTCAGGTTTAGGTTAGGTTTAGGTTTAGGTTAGGTTTAGGTTTAAGTTAGGTTCAGGTTTAGGTTAGGTTCAGGTTTAGGTTAGGTTCAGGTTTTGTTTTTCCTCTTTTCTGACTGGGTTAAACCACCCAGCGAGAAAGTATATTAACGCAATTTGATACAATCTTTAAGGTAAAAAGATAAATATAACAATAAACAATAAACGATAAAAATCATAATCGTAATGGTAGTAATAATAGAAACAATAAAATTGAAAAGTTATTTAACCAGATAAAAATGTTCCAAAGAAGTACTAATTGGATGATGTTAAATGGATATAGGTAATATGGCATGATATAATATGATAAATGTAACAGTAACAATAAATGATAACAATAATAATAGCAATGGTAATAATAATAATAGCAACAATAAAATAAAGGTTTGGTAACAAAATGATAAAAATGTTCCAGAGAGGTACTAATTGGATAATAATAGTAGAATGGCAATG
This sequence comes from Cantharis nigra, assembly GCA_958510845.1. Taxonomy (NCBI): domain Eukaryota; kingdom Metazoa; phylum Arthropoda; class Insecta; order Coleoptera; family Cantharidae; genus Cantharis; species Cantharis nigra. The sequence continues at coordinate 40,111,912 of OY294030.1, read as the reverse complement.
TAGGGCAAACTTAACAAGAAAAGAAAGAACAGAAATTCTAATAAAAATTAGAATAAGATTAAAGAAGGTTGAAAGATTTACCAGTAGAAATAATTTGTTTAAGAAATTTGGATAATGAAGAAATTCAATTTTTATTTTTGGAAAGTTCGAGGATGTCAAAAGATGAAACATTATTAAAGGAGCAAAGGAAAGGTGGTTAAAACGTAGAGCTAGGTATCTAGGGCAATCGGACAATAAATGTTGTAGAGTCCGGATACTTGTGGAATCACAGGGGCTGTCAACAGGACTGATATTAAATCTAAATAAATAGTCGCGCGCGTATGAGTGTCCAGTCAATAACTGCGTTGTTTCGAAAGAAGTCCCGAAGGATTTACGGAACATACCAACGTCCCGCAGCGTGGGCAAATGTCGCCGCGTCGTCGAACCTTGAACGCCGTTCTGGTACTCGGTTTCCCAAATACGTTCCAATTCAAGGCGGATCGCTAGCTTAGCAAAGCTCAATGGAAACTGACTGAAGACCTCGCCTCTATGCGAAACAACCGCATCTTTGGCGCATATGTCTGCAATCTTGTTTCCGCATGTTTCCACCGATCCCGCAATGCGCTTGCTTCCTTATTTCGAGAAGGTAACGATGAATGGAGGTAACCAATGGTATAGTGCTGCTTCTGTTGCGTATCGAAGTTAGAGCCGAGAGGCAATCAAAGAAAATACATAGGGAATATATTTTCCTGGAGGATATCTTCTGCAAGGCCGGTTCAATCGCGTATAACTCAGCTTGAAACATACTGCACGAGTCATGCAAACAAAACTTGTGCGTTTCCTGCCCAGTTTGGTGATAAATGACGATTGCTGCACCGACCTCCCCGCCTGCCAGCTTACTTCCTTCCGTAAAGACAGCTACACTTACCAGGTCGGATACTTCATCAACTTCATGCGAGTCATTAATCGTCGTGAAAGGGATTGTTTGCATGTAGCGGGGATGTAGCATCCCCTCTGACGGCGTACGATTCTGAAGAACGACATCATCAGGAAGTTGATCAAAAGGTCAATTTCCAAAAGAAAATGTCCAACAGTCAGGACGTGAGGTTGTCTACACCTGGGGCTCTGTTTGCTCTCATTGTACCCAATGCGTTCAACACCTCATCAACCGTGAATTTCTCTTCCTCGGCAGAATCATATACATAGGGCGAATCAAACATGGTGTCGTAGTTCGTAATGTCGCAGTAAGGTGTCGTTACTGTCATCCGGGTAAAAGTGCCGTAACAGTTTGTTGGCTGTCTCGTCACTGTCTTCGGTAAATCTACCTTCGCACATCAGCGTCTATGGAGAACGTTGCATTGGAGCATCTTTAATCAATCTGTTTGTCATTGCCCACACATTTTCTTTACTTTGCAATTGGCAGAATTCTCAAAAATGTTTTGTAGAGGTGCATTTTATTAAATCACCGTACTCCTTCCTTAGCTCAACCTGAGCCCCTAGAAATTGGGTGATGTCCAAATTTTGACGAATGCCAGAACGAATACGACGATGAACATTGATACACCTCTTTTTTAAGACTTCCAGCTCTTTAGACCACCATGGATTATACGGCTTAGAGTTACCACGTATTTACATGAAGGAGAGGCATAATTTGCTTATATCCTCCGTTAAAGTTTCCACAACGCAGTCCAAGGAGCCGGGAGTTATATTATCGAAATTTGTACTTAATAATTTAGAATTTGATAATTTTTGCCTAAAGAGGTGGAGAATTTCTGCCAAACTGCAGTTTTGTTCCTAAATAAGTACCTATGTTGATTTTTCAACGGCTGCAGTTGAACATTGATCAACCGAAACCGTAAAAGTGATTGCATGGTGGTCAGATGACGGACAAATTGATTTGTCAACGTCCCAAAGCGACAAACGAGAAGTGATGCCCACGGAGGCCATTGTGATATCTATTATTGATTTAAGGATGTTGCCATCCCGGACAACTTTAAATGTCGACGAGCCTCCTTCATTGCATATATTAAGATCTTGCGAATATACCCCAAGCAGGGTTCGCACCGTTAACATCACCACCTACGATAACGTGCGAGCCGTTAACTTTACTCAAGAAATGGTTGAGATTTACCAGAATGTCATTAACGTCTCCGTCTGGCTCTATGTAAACGCTTCCAACAAACAAGAACCTTTGCCCCATGCACATCCTGATTACACAGAGATTGGTATCACGGTACTGGGACATGCCCAGCTCTGGTCCAATACTCTGTTTAACCAGCATGCAACTATTTACTCTTGGATTATTGTTCTTTGTCTTGTTATATTTAACATAATTGATTCGCCCGACGTATGGTTCGGTGATTAGAGCGATATCCCGGTCGCTTTGCATGAAATAACTTAGGAATTCACTATGACAGGCATACCAACGCATCAGGTTACACTGGCCAAATTTTATTGCCTTACCACCCATAAGTAATTCATTCCTTGAGTCTACCCTCCATTGCCTTAAATATCGTACACTTGTTGGGGGTTGCAGAGTGATTTATTTCCAATTTGGTATTATTTTGAGTTGCTACAAGAACAATTACGGCATTTTTGTTTGTTTAACGTTGATTTATTCTGGCAGACCTCAAAGAGGTGACCCCCTCCACAGAATGAGCAAATTGGAGACTTAGCCTCACAGAACCTTCTCAGATGACCAAAATAGAGATATGTGTAGCATTGTCGTACAAATAAAAATTCCGATACATGCACTCTCTCATGGTCAATGTTGAGCCTTCCGCAACTTATTATTTTTGCCAAAAGCTGAAGTGTAACCTATAAAATTGCATTATATAGTACATGTTTGTTTTTGTTGTTTTTTAAAAATTTCAATTGGATTGATTCGTTTTCCTGTGATAACAAGTCCCGGACCTCCTCATTCTGGGCAGCGAGATCCTCCCTTGATACCTCTCTGGACATTTTCTTAATTATAATATTTGGATTTAAAATGGCTGGTTCTTCAGTTTTGAAGTTGCTATTATTAATTAGATGACTTGTACGGGATGAGACGGAGTTACGATGATATTATATACATATGTTATGGGTTGCACCATAGGTGGGACCTTCCTAACCTCTTCCAACACAACTTTCATTTCTTCCCTGATTACTTTTCTGAGAGTCATCTCGTCCCCTAATACATCCGATAACTGAGGATTTGTATTTAACAAGGTCAAAGCAATTAATTTATTAGCCAAAGCATCCATATTTTCCGCACATTCAAGCATAGATTGCTCGAGCCCTTCAAGTTTTCACTAAGAAGCACCTGTTTCTTGCTTTTTTTTGCGCCTGATATGATTGAACTAGATATTTCAGTGTATGGATCCATTGCCACTAACTAATTTATAAGTTTAATATGTAAAATTTCCAAAATATCCAAATTTTCTTTTGACGTTTGTCAAAAATTTATTTTCCAATTATAGCTAATATCACCAAATTATAAGACCGCAAGAATGAAATTAAAGCAATTATATATATGTCTCTTGTCAATTCTATACTATTACATCCAAAAATGCAAACCAATATTTGACGTTTGTCAAAAAAATTTTCAATTTATAATTTTAAGATTTTTACCCAAAAACTCATCCAAATTTTACTGTTATTAGCTTATAATGTTCGTTGTATTACAATTTGACTTATTATATTGAAATTCCAAAATTTTATTCTCTATTTTAGGTCCAAAAATACGAAAATTGTCAGAACCATGACAAGCACATCAGGAATTTACGAATATAAACTGGATAGCCAGTTAATGTATATTCCCACCACAATTTATGTCCAACCCTCCTTGGCCGCCATACTGTGCTAATTTTTAGTAAATTTCACTAACTTTAATGCCTTAGGGGAGAGTGGGGTACATTCGGCCACTTTTTTTATAAATTTAAATTTCTGAGGAATAAGTACTTTTTTCGTAAATATTTTTTCTTTAACCAATTATATACTATTTGGGTACTTGATTTCCGTATTTGTAATTTAGTTGTAATAATTCATTTTTATTTTATAGTACAAAACAAAAAACTTGCGAAATGGCCGAATGTGCCCCACTGGTGGGGTACATTCGTCATAGGGGTGGGGCACTTTCGTCATAAGGTAAAAAAGTAAAATATCAAGTAATCAAAAACGTTTTAGTAATTACAGATAAGTACATATTTATCTTACAATAATATCATCAAACTTATAATTGAAACTGAATATTGAGGATGTCCTTGCAGTGCCAGTAAGGGTTGGTTTTTGGAGCTTGGCAACAATTTCATCCATATCAACGTCGGTAACATCATCTTCTTTCGGAAATATAAATTTCAGGCTACAACCCTTTCTTCGTAAGAATTTAATTGTAATGACACACAAATGTTTCTTTTGTATTTTGCCTATATAATGAATTAGAGACGTCTTAGTTGCAAATTTAACTAATACGAAATCTCCAGTTTTGATTTCGTTTACCTGGAGTGTACCTTCATGAAGTTCTTCCATCTCTTCACTGCAATCATCACTTGATATGACATCATCAAGCACATTATCTGATTCACTTGAACTGTCTATTAGTGCAGGTTTTTTCTTTTTATATATTTGTTGCGGAAAAAGTTGTTTCATTGCCTTTCTTTTATTCCTTACTTCTAAATTTTTCTTTCTTATTTCTTTTTCCTTTTCCATCTCTTCTAAACGAGACTTCTCACCGCTGTCAGTATATATTCGTGACTTACCTTCTCTTTTTCGTCTTGTTTCTTTACGTTTTGAAGCTTTGGGATATGGCCAGACTTGTTCGGGTGTTAACTTACACGCTAGATTTGAAGTACTTGCGGATGGCAAATCATTATCAATCACTGGATTTATTTCATTTATTATATCATCTTGTTCCGTTATTGGAGTTTCTGACTCGTTTTTTGTTTCTTCTAAAGGTCTGTCGGTTACAAAAGCTGGTAAAAAATCTTCGTCAGTGAACGCGAGACGATTTAAAGGCCACAGTCCTGGTTTTCTAAAAGAGTTTGTTATGTTTGAAAGAGTAAAAGAATTTAAAAATGCCCATTTTGTTAACTGAGGAATATTTTTAACTGTTATCGGTTTCCCGGGGTTAGATAATAACCAGTCATCATACGAAATTGTACATTTTGCCTTGAATGGGCCAAACACACCTACATCCAAAGGTTGGAGTTTATGGGTGGTGTGTGGCGGAAATGATAAAAGACAAATTCCATTTTCTCTGCAATATATAATACTTTTTACCGACGTATGACTTTCATGATTATCTATTAACAAAAGTATTGGTTTCTCCTTTGGTACAATTTGTATTCTTAACTATATGTTTGAGAACTTCCTGAAAAAGTTCAGAAGTCATCCATCCACTTTTGTTTCCTAGTGCAATACTGGACTCTGGAGCTTTTACTAAATATTGTTCAACGTGTCTCACTCGGGGAAATACATACACAGGTGGTAGTGCACGACCTGAAGCACTTACGATTCCTATGAATGTGACGAGTTCTCCTCGTTCTGCAGAAGCTACTTGAGAAACTTGTCGTTTTCCAGTAGTAGAAACAACTTTGACTGGCCTCATCACTGTTGTGCAACCAGTTTCATCTAGATTATATATATTTTCTGCGGTAAATTGATATCTATTTAACACATCAGTGTAGTTTTGAAAAAACTCATCTACCCTATGTTTATTAAATCGAGTTGCCCTCGAAAGGCTTGTACTTTCTGGTTTTCGTAAAGCAAGCTCTTTGTGACGCATCATAAATCCTCGAAGCCAGTCTTTACCAGCACATTCATTTTTTTTTCCACGAATTTGGAATTTTACAATCTGGCAAAACTACAGCATACTGATAGGCCAACATTTGTATTTTTTGGTAAGTTAAACCATGGTTTATATCGGAACTTCTTTTAATATACCTTTCCAGCATTTTTTCCTCTTGGTTTGTGAAGACTTGTTTGGTCGTATATTTACTTGAATATTTCAATTTCTCATCTTCAGTTTCATTCCCAGATTCGTGTGCGTTTTTAGCTAAAAACTCTTGTTTTGAGGAAGTTTCTAGAACCTTTTTTATCCTACTTTGTAAGGTGGTCCTTTTTATGTTATGAAATTCAGCGGCATTACGAATTGATTTTCGATCTTCAAAAATATCGACTAAAGCAGCGTTTAAATCTCCTTCACTGATTAAAGCCCTATTCGTTTTTCTTAAATACTTGCGTGGCATCTAGAATTTAAAAAGTACTATTTAACGTAAATTTTAGATCTAAATTATTCTAGTGGGATGCATTCGGCATGCCGAATGCACCCCACTGTAGTTATGACGAAAGTACCCCACTAGCAGTTATTTAGAAAAAACGATTGTACGTAAATTATGTGAAATTTTTGAGGTTAACTACTTATTGAAGATTAATAGTAACATATCAAAGTAAACACCAAACTTAAAGCAAAATAATATAAGCACATCATAGTTAGTTTTACTTAAGCATTACATTTCACTAAAAACTTACCATAAATGCACAAAATTAAACAACTACTGATAACTTTTAAATATAGCACCTATTTCGACTCGATTAACAACTAAGCTGTAAAGACGGGTTCTGACATTGGCTATACTGAAAAGCAGGCGGCAAATTCAAATTATAAGCGATCTATTTGGGGTGGCCGAATGTACCCACCTGCCGAAAGCACCCCACTCTCCCCTACAGTTGTCGGAGCTACGAAAAATTGTCACCCTGCGTCTCCAGTCTGTCATTTGGTCGTCAATTTCAAAGTACAGTGAGGTTATAACTTAAAACATAACCATAGATAAACCTTGTTGGGGTAGGTAGGTAACAATTTAGCACAGTATGGTGGCCATCGGTATCGAGGCAATAGTGGGGATCAGCATTAGCTATCCAGTTTATATTCATAAATCCGTGCAAGCACATGCACAGTCCAGAACAATCGTTAGATAATATAATCGTTAGGTTAGGTTCAGGTTAGGTTCAGGTTATGTTCAGGTTAGGTTCAGGTTAGGTTCAGGTTAGGTTCAGGTTAGGTTCAGGTTAGGTTCAGATTAGGTACAGGGTAGGTTCAGGTTAGGTTCAGGTTAGGTTCAGGTTAGGTTCAGGTTAGGTTCAGGTTAGGTTCAGGTTAGGTTCAGGTTAGGTTCAGGTTAGGTTCAGGTTAGGTTCAGGTTAGGTTCAGGTTAGGTTCAGGTTAGGTTCAGGTTAGGTTCAGGTTAGGTTCAGGTTAGGTTCAGGTTAGGTTCAGGTTAGGTTCAGGTTAGGTTCAGGTTAGGTTCAGGTTAGGTTCAGGTCAGGTTCAGGTCAGGTTCAGGTTAGGTTCAGGTTAGGTTCAGGTTAGGTTCAGGTTAGGTTCAGGTTAGGTTCAGGTTAGGTTCAGGTTAGGTTCAGGTTAGGTTCAGGTTAGGTTCAGGTTAGGTTCAGGTTAGGTTCATTTAGGTTAATTAATTACTTAATTAAGTAATTAGAACATACATATAAGTGATGATTATTAACATTTCACATTTGGAAAATTGTAGAAAGAAAGTATTATAATACATTTTATAATACATAATACAAGTCAAACTGCTGTATTCATAAAGGTATTTAAGATAGTGTTGAAACCTATTTTAGTTAAAACGCTCATTAAAGTTAAACAACCAATGAAAACCTTACGTTTTTAACGTTAAAGAACGTTTGTGATTGGTGTTTTATGACACATCCCTAAAAAGGGTTTGCAAACTTTTTATAAATCTCAAAATTTTTTATGAATACAGGGTAAAGTTTGATAATACAAAGTCTTGTGTTTCTCATTTTTCTCGTTCAGTTCATTATCCCCCCCCCCCCCCGTACATATTTATCAATCTCTGATCATTTCCCATCAGTCGCTTTCCCATTGTCTTCTTTGATTTCTTCAATTTTGTTATTCATGCAAGCAAAATGTTGAATGAAACGTTGATTCATGTTATCAATCTTTTAATTAATCTCAAAAAATTATTTTTTTAATCCTTCTTTCAGTCTTTCCTTATTTTCTTCATATCTTTTATCTATCTTTTCACTTTATTGCTTAAATTCCTGCATAAAATTCCTCAATACATTTACCATGTCAACATTATTTTCTCTCTCTTCCCGATCTATCATCTCAATCTCCTCCTTCTCATCCTCACTCAACTTGGTTTTGCTTCTTGTTTCTATTAAACTTTTTCTTTCTTTAAATTTTTTTTCAAATTTTCAATTTTCTTTTAGCCCCACGTTGAGCGCCAATATAGTCAAATACTTTCTGCATCTATTTTGCCTTTCAATTAAATGTAACATAAATTTATATTTAACAATTCTTTAACTCCAATTTTAAAACAAATTAATTATTCCAAAAAAACTAAAACTCAATTCAATTAAAAATGCCATTTGTCCTTTTCCAAAACTTACCGCCTCGATCTTATTTTTCACTTTCTATCACATGATTTCCGTGAAATAACACATCATTCAATTAGTTCGAAAGATGGCATAGATGACACCACTATTGAAATATTCATATGATTTTTAGATAGTACCAAACAATATCTGTTCAAATTTTATATAATTTCGACCAAGCCAACATTGCCATTTATTGTCAACATTCCATTACCAGACGAAGAAGATTGCCTCCGATACTATATGCTTCGCATGCCAATCATCTACGTTACTGACGGTACTTGTATAATTTTAAAATCAATGGAAAAATCTAGATGTCTGAAAATCTGAAAAATTACACAAGTAACATCACTATTGTTCGGAATTTTATGAAATTTACGGAAATTATGAATAAACCACTATAGGTTTCTCTTGTTAATTGTTTACTATTCTTAATATCTTGATAATCAAACTTTGCAAGTTTTTATCTTTTATTCTAAATTTGGGTTTAACGGTACATCCATCCAGATGTATAGTACATGTTTTACTTTGCACATAAAAAAATAAGAAAATAAAACAAATTTTTAAAGCTGCATAAAATTTTATGTGTTTATCGGTGTATTTACAATACAGGAAGAAATACTTAGTATCATAATATTATATTTACTTAATTAAATTAAAATTTAAACTACGGTTTTGGAAAATAACACAGAATGAATATTGTTCTAATTTTGGATAAAATTTAAAATTTCTATAAAAATCGGTAAATCTACCGTTTTGGCACACACAAACTTAAAACTAATATTTTGGCACACTTGGTAACTATTTAAATCCAAAATTTGAAACAGACTATCTAAATTTTTTACAGTGTAATCGCATTGTAGATTTACTGCAGTCTGTTTCATTCTTAACTAATAACTTTTGAGCTTTTTGGACAATCTACTAAATCTAATTTTTACCAGTTGATACATTTAGGAAAATTAAATTAGAATAATTTCTCGGAAATTATGACTAGAACTACAAATTGGCTAGTGTTAAAATTTCATTTTATATTGCTGCCTATTAAATAGTAAAATATGTCCTAAACTAAAATAAATTAAAAAGCATTCTTTGATATTCATATGACTAGATAAGTTAGAAAGCGGCAATATGTCGACTAAAGTTAAATAATTGTTTAAACCCTTTAAGCTCTTCTCGGACTAAAACTTGGTGGAGGACATAAACATTCCCCTTCGATAGTTTCTTGGATGAAATCCAAATAATTTACCAGTTTCGTGTATATTCCTGGTAGATTTGGTCTGCCACAACCTCTTCCCCAAGATACAACCCCTGAAAACCAATGTTGTTGAGTAGGCAAAGAGAAAAAATTATGTCTTACCAATAACTTCCATGTTTCCTTGTTGAGTTTTGACTTGAAGAGGACCACCGCTATCTCCCTGAAATAAATGTACATCAAAAAGTGCCACAAAACATTTTTTATTATTTACCTGACAAGCATCTACAGCTCCTTCTTTGTATCCAGCACAAAACATATTTTCCGAAAGGCGATGCTCGCCATACTCAGAATTGTAACATTCCTCCTTGGTCCAAACCGGCACCACTGCTTTCCTGAGTACGCTACTGGTATTTTCTTTTTCTCCTGTTTTACCCCAACCGGCAACAATTGCCAACGATTTTGAGTAATCAACTTGTGCTAAAATAAATATCGTAAGTTTCATCTTTAATTCGCCATGTTAACATACCTGAATTGGGCAAACATGCGGGTTGAACCCGCGCGTTATATGTTACCGGTTTGTTTAACTCCAAAATAGCAATATCGTTATTGTAACTTGAAGATTCATAAAATTTGTGTAGTGTTACACTTTTGATCGATCTAACTTGAATTTTTTCTAAACGATTTTCGTCGAAATGGTGATGATCTCCAAACGTGGCTCTTACTTTTTTTATATCAATTCTGTCGAAATAAAGTTGTTAGAATATACTGGCTGCAAGGATTAGGGGAGACCGGAGGACACTTCGCACCACTTTTGCTTAAATGTTATCTTTATCTAAGTTTCTCTTAAGTGTTTTTAAGTAGAACTTTAGTTAAGCTAATTTAAGGAAAGCTTAAAAGCATCTAAGTTAAGTAGTTACATAGATTATTTCAGTAATTCGGAATGATTGGGCTGAAGATTTTCAGAGAAAAAAAGGAGGAATCTGTGTAAAAAGTACAAAAACCGAAAATAAAAATTGAAAAATAAATATACATATTGAAATGTATCCGGATTAGGCAGCAAGCCCCGGTCTCTCCTAGACGTAAATTGTTAGATACTTATACTTACCCGTGAAAACAATGTGCGGCGGTTAATAAATGTCTTCTGGTGATAACAGTTGCTCCACAGTAGAACTCCCCATTATTAGAAAGTCCAACTATCCATGGAAATTCATGTACTTTTGTAATATTTCCTCCGACAACTCGCATGTGCCTATTACTGACACCACAAACTAAAGCAAAAAGTGTTTTATTGGCACTTATAAATGACTTAAGTGAGTAGAAACTGTTAACACTTCAAAAGTGTGCCGATATTTTTTCAACAATGAAAAAATATTAATTGTCTGCTGCACAACCTGATGCTGTTATTAAACAGCTTGAAATAGCATTCTACTAATACTAGGTTTGAAAGTAACTGACAAGAGTTACTAGGGATTGTCCTAGTTTGTACTACTCTTATCGTTTGGAAACATAGGCGGTTCGAAAATTGGAGAAATAGAAAATTATTTTGTTTACTTTGGAAATGGATTTAAAATATGTTCCTTTCAAATAATTTCGAATTTTTGTTGTTGTTTTGTTAAAATTCAAAAACGATAAAAGTTATCGACATCATAAATTTTTTAATATTGCGGTTTATAAGCCCACCAGGAGTGGGTTTGATCCCACATTCGTTTTCTTGGCGAGATTGTTGACCAAACCAGTCAAAAAATTTATATTATTTGTGAAATAATATTGTAATCGTCAGTTTGTTGTTTACAGATAGTTGTTTATGCTCATAAAGTAAACAAAGAATTATTTTTTGACCGCAAATCAATGACTTAGCCCTATATTGCATTTCAATTTATTTAATATTTTTGATTTTTGATTTAAAAAATTAAAAATTAACAAGTTAAGTATAGAAAAAAATTAAAAATTTAATGTTTCATGACTTGTTGATTTCAAAATTTGGAAAATTCTTATGTTCCACTCACCACAATTGCATTCGTTGTTAACGGACAATGTATCCTCGTAATCGTCATCCCTTTTCATGCGATTCTAAAAATGTTAATTTTTTAGTACTATGTCTAAACTAAAAAATGTAGTAAACAAAAACAACAGCATTTCGGTTTTCGAAAATAATGTTGTTAATTGGTAACTCACTTTAGTGGGAATGGAAAGCACTCCACTGGTTAACAAAACAAAAACAAAAAATAATCCAGATAAGTTAAATTTGCACATTTTAAAATATTTAAAAATACTGTAGGTACTTAATATAAGTTAATATGACACTAAGTACATATTATTGATTATGAACTTTTTATACAAAATTATGTATTGTTTCAATGTTATTTGGAGGGGTTTCGCCTTGACCATTTTAAGTTTTTTTATCTATAGTATAATTTAACACACCCACCCAGAGGTAATCTTTCAATGTCTAGGGATGAATATGCGTGCAAGGTCGATTACTACTATGCACATGCATGTATGACACACTTACGCAACACTTTGTAGATATCATTTCCAATAATTTGATCCAATTTACCTATATTTTTATACTATTGATGTCCGATAAACGCAAATTTTTAACCTTCGAGTGATATTTTGGGGGGTAATTTGGTACCCAGAATTTGCATAAAAGTTTAAGGTGAATAAACAGAACCAAGTTTTATTATCGTTTAATCTAACGGCAGGTGTAAATATTGAAGGTTTATTTATTTATCATCATACTAAAAATATAAATTATTTTAATCTAATTCTGAAGATTATTCGTCCTTTGTCGTAATTGCGTTGGGAATTTTTTAGCCTACTTGAGATTCCACGAAACTTAAATGAGCTAAATCCTTCGCAGTATCCATAAAATTACGAAAAGGCTAAGCAGGAATCTTAAATGGTCTGCTGCTTTGAGCAACATATACTGCTTCGCAATTATTGCAGCAAAATTTTTAAATAAATTTTTTTTTACTAAAATTAATGAAGTATTTCATTTGAGAAATTTACGTCTTCTGAAAAAAACACAGTCATTTGCTATAAATTAATAAACGATTAATAACCAATTAAAGAAGTAATTAACAAGTAATTAAAAGTCAATCTATCAGATCAAGTTTTAATTGATAAACGATAAGGTTGTAAACATGCCACTAAAAGCTTTAATATCAGAATTATTATAAAATTATAATTTTATATGGAAATTCATTATACATTTTTAAAACTGATTACTATTTATAAAATAAAAGATTATCCTTGGGAATTTTAAGATTTTTAAAATCTGATGTAAAAAATAAGTAAATGTGAAAATGTTTAAATTTTTGAAACTTACTTTTGTAAAGTAGATGATATTGATAATAATACATAATACATTTTTATGTAGCATTGATACAATTTAGGGGTTAGGTCCTCTAGAAGCAAAAAATTAGGCCTTTTTGCAGATTTTTTTAAGAAAAATTACAAAATAAATCAAGATTACAAAAAGGGTGTTTATCATACATACAAGTGACTGTATACATAATATTTTTGAAGCGATTAATTTGAAAATAGATGCTGTGCAGCGTTTTTGCGATGTGTCTCCAGGATCTACGGTCGGACAAGCAGCTCCGGTAATTTTTGAATTATGATGAGCCAATAAATTTTTATCGGTTATATACCGGGTGCTGAATGAGTTAGCCGAACATAGGAAATTAATATGTAAAAACTTATTTATGCAAATTCCTGCTTCCCTAATTATTTTAGAGAAAAAATGAAAGATACAAAAATAATGCAGAAATATAAACTACGAATGATAACACCATTAGATTTCATTTAACTTTTACTTAAAAAGTTAAAAAATGCTTCTGAAATTGTTAAAAGTTTCATTTATCTCACTGGCCATGTAATAAATTCAATTTAATTTCTATTTACAAAAATAATTACCATGGAAACTTGCATGGCCAGTCTGATAAATAAAACTTTTAACAATTTCAGAAGCATTTTTTAACTTTTTAAGCAAAAGTTAAATGAAATCTAATGCTGTTATCATTCGTAGCTTACATTTCTGCATTATTTTTGTGTCCTTCATTTTTTCTCTAAAATAATTAGGGAAGCAGGAATTTGCAAAATAAGTTTTTACATGTTAATTTCCTATGTTCGGCTAACTCATCAGCACCCGGTATAACAACAGCTATGGAAGTAATTAGGATTTTTTTATATATTGCAAGGTTCATTTGTTATTAACGATTTTCTGACGATTTTTAGTGCAACTTTTTTAATTTTGACTTTAGAAGCGCGCCATTTGGCCAAAAATCAAGAAATGGGTTCCAAAAAGATTTGTTTATTAAATTATTTTGACTTAAAAATTCTTAAAAATGTAAGAAACGTAAAATAGCAACAAAGTATTATTCTTTCATTGCAGTTGCACAATAAGATAAACAAGTAAAAACTTCGGTCCGGCTTGACTTTTATTAATTTTTAATAGCTTCGTTATGTGTATTTAATAGCTTAAGCAGGGGCGGAACTACCGGGGTGCGGTGAGTGCGATCCACGCGGACCCCAACTAAATGCTATTTGAAGTCTGGAGAGGTATAGAAACCCCAGGTCACCAGCAATTATGCTATTAAACTTGTGACTTCCGTACCAGAAATTTTACTATATTCAGTAGGGTGTTTGACACCCCCAGACCTCCCGGTGAGAGTTTTCACGATGCATAGATATATATGCTGTATAAACATACACGTATGCATATGTAGATGTATTTGTTCTAAGAGAATAAAAAGTTTTTGTATGAAGGTAAATACACACACACCTTTGGGTTTTTAAACCGGGGGGTCTGGGGGGTATGGAATACCCTCCAGTGCACTTGCAATTATAGTTAAAGGATTTTTCGTTCCAGGAATTTAACTTTCTAAAAGTTTGGACAATTACTATGTTCTGAGGGGTGCTCCACACCCCCCAGACCCCCCGGTGCAAATTTTTACGGTACATATGATGTGTGAATATGCACTAAGACTTTTTGTTTATAAAACTGGGGGTATGAATTGTATGCACACACTTTTGGGCTTTGAAACCGGGGGGTCTGGGGGGTATGGAATACCCTCCAGTGCACCAGGAATTATATTTGTTGAAGAAAGAAATTCAAGTTAAAACCCCCCAGTTTTTTATTTTTATTGTCAAAATCAAATTTTTGATTTTACTTTTCGATCTCAAGCTTAAATCCTTTTTACAAGGAATTTAAAATTTTTAATTAAAATAATTAATATTTAAAGAAAATAAATTTAAATGCAGAAAACTCTAGAAAACCTAAAAATTTTTAAAGTCAATGTAATCTCAGAAAATGGAAAAAGCAAAATAAAGGTAGTTTATAATATTCTAGATTTTCTCAATTTTCTCTTTAGTTCTTCATATGACAATTTTTTCAATTTCTCCATCATTTTTTCACTTATTAGAAAACAAAGAACGGGAATTTTTAAGAAAACCCAAAAAATTTTAGTAAATTCATAAAAATGTCACTGATTTTACAATTAGGAAATGTAGAAAATTAGAGGAAATTGAAAATTCTAGAAAATCTTACAAATATATCCAAAAAAATTTTGTGAAGTGGGGAATCACAGAAAATTCTAGATAATTGAAAAATAAAAATACTCATCTATATATTTTTTAAATATTTAATAAAATTAAATAGGGGGGGGGGGTAGTTAACGTCTCTATATCCGCTCTTGTTTGGAAAGAATTCTTTGGAAATCACTGGAATTGCATGGAAATCGTCGGAATTTCGAGTCCTGTATACAAGCTTTTTTTTGTCTTTTATAAAAGCAGTGCCCCCGTTAACAACTTCGTACCTGCTTGTTACGCCACTGAGCTTAAGTAACTATTATTTAATACAATCATAAAAAGCTCATACTGGAGATATACAAGTGGCTGTTTTAACAATAGGTTTATGCTTTTCTTACAATTTTGTGATTAGAATTCAAACAGAGGACAGCAAGAAAACATATTATTCGATCTATAATGTTTTCTCTCACATCCTGCATTTTAATCTTAGTATTAAAAAACTAAATTCAAGCTACAAAGGGTATTCGACGGATTATTCAAAAAACCAAAAAATTTTTCTAATTATTTTTCGTTAAATCAGATTACATGCTATGCGGTTTCTATAATTAGGCAAAGGAATTATTTATTAATTTTATTCCTCTGCTACCGGTTTCGAGATTACCCTTTTTTTACTTACCAAAAATCAACATTTTAGAACTTTCAAAAACGGTCGTTATTTGCAGATTTTTATAGAAATATTAATTTTATGTTTTTCAAATGATTGGGCAAATTGAAAAAATATCTTAACTATGGGATTAAATTTTGGTATTCAGCTAATTAGCTAAAGGTATTCTTATGAAACTGACCAATATAGATCCAAACGCAGGCGAAAATTTAGTGGATCTGGGGGGGGGGGGTAGAATACCCTACAAAGCAACTTTTCCCGTTTACAGTGCTAAAAAATATTCCATACCTCCCAGACCCCTCCTGGTTTTTTAAAATCATGGCTATTATAACTCAATTGTTGCAAATCATAGACGTAGAGATAAGTAGGCAAAAAAGGTTAAAGGCAATAAGACCATGAAATTTAAACTATTTTAATAAAAATTATTCTGTTGAATATTTTACACAATGGGAATAAGAAATAGCTCGGTCTGGTTTGAACTGACCTTTACTCGTAATGAATAACGGAAAATTTGGAATATTTTTAACTTTCTTTATTTTATGTCTATCTACTCGATAGGTAATTTATTTGTTTTATAAAAATTAACTGTTTATCGAAAATCAAACACAAACACCACCGTTAAATAAAATTTCTCCAGATTTCACTTCAAATTTTGTTTACTTGTACTATTATGCATTCGCTGTTATTTTATTGAATCCCACTTATTACTTTCCATAAAAATGCAAATTTATTATTACTTCTTTACCCTTAAATCTGAAACATCGGAAAAGTTTTTTATTGTTTTTATAAGCAAATTAGGCATTTTCTCATGAAAGTTTTACAGGTAATAGTGATTGCAAAACTCGATGAAAGTGCATCATTTTTGCATTTATGCAAATTATTTATTATAATAGGTTATTATCTAGGTCATTTTAAAGATACATCCATAAATTCTGGTTCAAATCGATTTCATTATATTTTCGAGTGTCATCATAGGCAATTAAACAATTACGTCTCACTTAAATTCGCTACTAATTAACATAATATACTTTAAATATTACCATTTTATTTAAAACATTCGTGTTTTTATCTCTCTTCAGTTCCGCATGGAATGTTTACAAAACAAATATTTAGGTGACGGGAGCATCTCAGTAAACTTGACCACCAACTTGTCAATTATCAAAATGTCCAATATAAATTTCGATAATTCTTTCTGTACATTAAAGTGAAATGAAGGTGCTCAAAACTGGTACGAGATATGCTTATAAAAGTCGCTTCTCCTCGGACACCTCTTTCAGTTCTTGTTTCCGTTCTTCACCACCTAATTACCTACTTCTTGTCCATCGTCCTCTTAGTTGTGATTTGATGTTATGTGAACTTGTATCAGTTCAGTAATATGGTTAAATCGGCGTGTTTACGTTTTCTCATTTTTGGAACAATTTTATGTTCTCCACTGGTTTTTGGCCAGGTACGTAAAAAAATGTTTATTAATTATTCATTTAATACTTTTGCATTTCAGAATGTGACTGATGATGTTCACGACGAGGTTGCTACCGACGATGAGAGGATATTTGTGAACCCAGCCAACAATGCAATAAATTATTTGAAACCACCTCGTATTAAACCAACAACCGAACAAGTCGATTTTGAACCAGGTTTACCACCAGGTTACACTAGACCCCCCCTGAAACCGTCAAGACCCACGAGATATACTACCGCAATTCCAAGTTTGAACAATTCCAAAATTAGAGAAAACACTACTTATCCTCCAGGAGTATCAGCTCCGGAACCTTCCATTTTGGAACCCGATCGTAATGTTGTGGATTGGTTTTTAGGTCTCGTGGGTGTCGGTGGCGGCAGCTCAAACTCACAAAATCCTGGAACCGTAAGCGATGCAGACCCATTTCCAATATCCGGACCTGGACGAACTTGCAACCAATATTGCAGTAAGCTAATTTGAAAAAGTTTTATTGTTCTAATTTTGAGCTTTTCAGAATGCGGTCTGACGTACCAACATAATAGAATCGTTGGTGGAATAGAAACTAGGGTGAACGAGTATCCATGGATGGTAGTTCTCAAGTACAACAAACGATTTTTCTGTGGGGGTTCTTTAATTAACAACCGATACGTCTTAACAGCAGGACATTGCGTCACAGGGTAATACAGATTGTTAAAGTTTGCCAATGCTTCATAGTGGTTTTCTAGATTTCATCAAGATTCGCTCTCTGTAGAGCTGTTAGATCACGATAGATCGACGACACATGAAACTCAAACCCTCACGAGACGAGTGGATAAAATTATTAAACATCGTTCGTACGGATCAGGTGGATCGTATAACAACGATATTGCATTGCTGCAATTAGACCAGGAAGTTCCTCTGAACGGAATAATCAAACCAGTTTGTCTGCCCACCGTTGGAAGAAGTTACACTGGATTTACAGGTTATTACTTTATAATTTTATTAGTTGTTTTGTAATTTTATATATACATAGGCATAGTAACCGGTTGGGGAGCAACAGCATCTCACGGTCAAGTTTCAAATAAATTACAAGAAGTGAGAGTACCCATTTTATCAAACGAAGCATGCAGAAAAACTGGATATGGTGGGAGAATTACAGATAATATGTTGTGTGCAGGATTTTCCCATGGAACCAAGGATTCCTGTCAGGTAATATTAACCCTTTCGAACTGCAAGGGTACAATAGATATTTTTTTAGGGAGACAGTGGGGGTCCTTTGCAAATAGCCAACGGAACTTATCACACTTTAGTTGGTAAGAACAAAAAAATCAATTTTTCGCATTTGCATTTTTTATATTTTTAATTTTAGGAATTGTTTCCTGGGGCGAAGGCTGCGCGGAACCAAATTATCCAGGCGTTTACACCAGGGTAAATCGGTATCATACATGGATTCATAGTAACACAAGAGATGCATGCTATTGTTCGTAGTGATCTGACTAGTCGTAATATTTAATTTAATTTATTTTATTAACAATAAAATGGTTTACTACAAATTTTTACAGTTTATTTCTGAAAGTTAAGATGCACTGAATGGGTGTTTCTTCTGTGACCTACACAGACACGTGCGTTTATGTGTGTCATGACCTGCAAGTTGTCTCAGAAAGTGTATAAGCAGATTAATAAACATGGATTTTTAAGCATTCGAAGATGAAACTGGTCTTCACCTGTTTTGTATATTAAGCTTTATAAAGAAAAAACGTTTCCATATCACCTTTTCCCTAAAACAAAGCTTTGTTATTCTTAAATTTGGCATACCAACCGAAATTACCTTAACTTTAACTAATCCTCTGCTTTTGAAAGTATATCGACTGCGAGATAAAATCTTCATAGTGCTGATGGAAATATTTATATTTCCCGGCTAAAATTTACCTTCGGATTTAAAATTTGGAAACAATGTCAATTTACTTACAGTGCTTGTGGATTGCATCCTCGATGCAGTGTTGACTGTATCCCCAAAGAAACAATATCTTGGTACCTTTAGTCCAACTACTCCAGCAACCACCGGTCCCGAATGAATCCCTGCAAAATTTTTAGTAACTCAGTATTTTTCTCCAACCAACAATTTTACCTATTCGAATTTCCACTTTTTCGCGATCTTCGAAATTTAATTTTTGAACTTCTTCCACCATACTAAAAGCCACATCGGCCATATTTTGAGCATGCAGTTCCGTAACCAAGGGTGCTCCACTAGCAACCATATAGACCAATCCAACTGTTTCAACCTATTACCAGATTTCAGATAATAACTTTTTACAAGAAGATCATGTACTTACCTTATATACATTGTAGCTATCCATCAAAGCATCAAAGCAGGAGAAAACCGCATTCATGCAATTAACAACCGACATGGCTTCCTCCACAGTCGATGAAACCAAATCGACCAATTCGCAAAACAAAATTGTGACGGAATCAAATGACTAAAACATTGAATAAATAAATCAACAATTAACTTTTGCAATAATAAATTCTACTTGGCATGTACTCAATGGTGAATTTCCATTTCTCAATCCATCCGCTACGGTTTGAGGTATCATGGAATAGAGCAAATCATCACCACGACGCTTCCACGTGTCCAAAAGCTCATAATTCTTCTCCAGTGCAATAGATTTGCTTTCGGCCATATCGAACATTAATTCTAAACTGAAAGAATTGCTGTTTTAAATTTTTACAAAGAAAAACAATTTACTTCGAGTTGTGTTGCCATCCAGCTAAAACCATTTCTTTGCTTAAACCGTGATGGTTTAGATCATTCAGGAATATTCCCAATTCGGGCAACTCATCTAAGTTGTCGATTCTAAAAGTTGGGATTTTTAGTTTTGTTTTGATTTGGGAAAAGCGACAATATTGCTTACATGGGACTGCAGAGAAAAATTATAGCGTTCATATCTTCGATGTGTTTCATTTGGCCTTTCAGCAAGAGATTTTTGGTTCCCAGGTCTGTTAAAAAGGATTTCTGAATTGGACTTGTGCTGGCTGTTGACGGTCCCGGACGTGGTTCTTCACTTACATTTTCTTCCTCATGCCTTATGAGTTCAATTTCAAATAAAATGGTTTTTAAGTAAAGTAACTAAAAATGACAATAAAGAAACATTTTTTACTGGATATTACTTGGTAGGTACATTTTTCCAGTTGAATGGTATTCCTTTCGGCCGTCGCAGTTTAAAGAACTTGGTGACTGGTGCACCCAATAAAGTTTCCTTACGTGTCCAAATTTCTACAAGCTTTTGGCCTACTCCGATAAGCGACATTTGTTGGTTTATCATTATGCCGAATGGAAACCACTCCAATACTTGATAACAAGGAAAGTGGGGTAAAAATTTAGCTTCCGTAAAGGAGCTTTTCAGAATACGGTTCTTCATCTAAAACGTGGAGATACCTTAACCGTTACGATTGGATTTGGATTTCTTACGTAATCATTGTTGTTAAAATCAAGACGAAATTTAACGATAACGTTTCTGCGATTTTCTCCTGCCGAAGAAATTTTTTCCAGAACCCGAATGTTAATTTTGAGTTTGAAAAAGTCTTTTCCAATTTGCTGCAAAAGTCCTGCAAAATTGGCCAAATTTCAAATTTGCAGTTTTGAAAATAACGGTTCTTTACCCATAACGTAGTTGGTAAATCCTTGACGTTCACTTCTGTAAACGATAATGCAACCGTTGTTATCGCTTTGGGTAACATAAATTGAAGGACTTTTCATTTTGGGGTAGGTAAAGCAAAATTGGGTATGGATGTTATCAATGTTCTGGAGAAAATCTGTAAAATACCTTCCAGTTGCTCGAATCGAAACGTCGTATCTGAAACTCAAAACTTATTTTTGGGAAAAAAACACGTAGGTATCTACTTTATTTTACCCTAAATTTGTAAAATATCGAACAAAACATTTTCCGAAAAACGTCATGATGCTGTCGTAGGTCACGGAAGTGATTTTGGCGAGCGAGGATGCCAATTGCGAAATTGTGGCATCCGAATAAACCTGATGTGTGTTGAAAACTCCATGTTTGCAGTCTGACATTTTTATAACTTTCAACCACACTTCTTCTCCATACTCAATCTAATATTTCGTAAAATAAAATTCCTACTTTAAAAAATCGTATTTTACCTGAACAAAATGCTGAGCACTTTCTAATAAAACTCCGTACATCTTGGATTGGTCTTCCAAAATGTGGAATTTGTCTGCGATGTAACTGATAAGCCAAACTTGGTAAGCAAATAGAGAGTAATTAAGGGATTCTCAATTATAATACACAATCGTGCTATTCGTAAACGACATCGTACATCATTTTGAATGTTATCAATTTACAACATTCATCTATCTTATTTGTATTCGCCACTCACGAAAGACAGCAATTAACTTTAATTAAGTTTTAGTCGGTTTATTCAAAATTAATTTCTTTAATTACATATACATTTAATTAAAACTTTTGGTGATTGCTACAGAACACACACTTTTTCCAATTAGTTATATAAGTAAGTAACATTTTGAATTAAGCTAATTTTTCTATTAATTTTATTGATATTACTCTTCGTCCAGCGAAAAAATCCAAAAAGTATCCATTTCACCTTTTCCCTGAAAAGCAAATAAAACTTAATTAATTTTACTTACATTTTCAACATTTAACAGCAACTTTATAGTGTTGGCTATTTATTTTAATTATTATATTCGATTTTCCTGAATATAAAACCAACGCCATAGGCGATTTTTGAATTTTCTGGTCTTAATTGCTTAAAAAATTGAAATGAAAAGAATGATTAAATCCAGAGAATTATCAGATTGCAAATTATTTAAATTTAATTGTTCTTATATTTATCTTTTTTATTCAAATTATATATTGGAATGCCTAATGCAATTGTTCTTCCGGGCACTATCTCCGAAAAACTTGTAGGAAGATTTTCTAAATCCACCCCCTCTTTCAGTATATTATCCTTTGGCCTAATATGGCATGGTCTCTCTACTTCTTTCAGCTGGAGAAAAGCAATTTTTTCCAAACATCAACTACCAACGCAGCAAGACCGAAGTCAAGCAGTGCCATAGTTGGTGTCTCGGATGACTTTAGTAAAACCTAAGAAGAATAAAATTTACAAAGAAGTTCTAGAGCCAACGATAGAGCAAAGTTATCTAAGACAAAATTTCGATAGTTCCAACCTGTAACAGCTGTAAGCTACGATGTTCTTCAACGAAACTGTTTAGAGAGGAAATTCTCAAAAATGACCCGGCAATTTCAAAATTCGACGGGGAACTGCTGACACAGTATCTGGTAAGAACGTATTTTCATACACCTGGTTTGCGAGATTGACTTCTTAATAATATTTTTCGCTAGTTGGAAATCTCACTGTTTCAGACATTGCTCTTCTCAAGAACTTTCAGCACTTGCTGACCATGGTTATGGAGCTCATCCCAGGCCACTTCTCAGCTCTGCTTTTCCTGTGGATCATCAAAGCTCCCAGAGGCAATCCAAAGGCTTTTACCTTTAATTTTTGAAAAGTTTTTGATGAAACCGAAATAGGAGTATCTTGTTTTGCTCATCAAAAACTGATAGGCATGTTTAGAAATTGTTAGAAACCCTGCAAAGCAAGCATCTGAATGCTTGAAAAGAAATTTACTCCAGCTGAGCTCAATGAGAAGATAGAGTATTGGACTGTAAGAATGCAGCAGTGCAGCGATTGGAGCTCAGATTTGCGATTTAGTTGAGTGAGTAATTTAATTATTTCATTTTAAATAATATTAATTTTTTGATTTGGATGATTAATAAATTTGGATAATTGGAGATTAAAATAAGTTTGGAATAATAATTATAATTATGTTTGGAAGAAAAAATTATTAATATTGAAATTTATAATTTAAAGAAACAATAAATTAAGTTTGATACGCGTACATATGGGCAAGTTATCGTTAAATTTAACGTTAAAATGTAATATTATAATTTGTAATAATTTAAATTTGGATTTATTAAGAATAATTATATAAAATCTTCATTTTGAAAATTTGACTTTTCCAAAAATATGTAGATCATTATATTGCAAAATTTTTGGAATTGATTGGAAAATAAATTGAAAGTCTCATGTTTTAATGCAGGATTGGGATTCGAGAATTTTGAAAAATTTATTATTTTAAATTTTCGCCTATGTATCCTGCAATACATATTATATCCTATGTTGAACTTGAAAAATCAATATTATCATGACCAGCATTCTAATATCTTTGCCGGTCTCTTACAAAAGACAAATATTTTATTTAAGCTTTTTTAAAACATTTTAATATATTGTAGAAGAAAACTAAGTTAAAAATTTCACTGAACAATCGAATTAATCAATTGTCAGTATGGGAGTGCGAAAATTGTCCGATTAAGTATGCGGATGTGGGATGTTACGAAAAACCAAACGATTTTGATTTAACCTTCCATAAAATAATGAACTCTAGGTTCAAATTTACTTCTAAAGTTTAACTTCAAGGTGTAGGCCCGTAGTATGCAAAAGGTTCCTGACACAATAATCACCCACGGATTAATAGTTTCAACTTTACCTTAACCGATACGGTTCCTCTGCTTTCAATTCGATAACAATCTTGTGGAAGCAATTCTTTTGTACTTCTAGAAACGTGAACATGTCCTGGCTGCAAAAGACATACCAGATTGTTTTCATTTTAATTTATTTTAATCTCACCAAACTTGTAGATTGCATTCTCGATGCCGTATTTACAGTATCTCCAAAGAAACAGTACCGTGGCAATTTGATTCCAACAACTCCAGCCACGGTTGGTCCAGAATGAATCCCTGAATATTCTAAATTAATTTTTTCAGAAATTAAAAAAGTCTGATGCTTACCGATTTTAATTTCCACTTTGCCTCCTGAGGGCATTCGTAAACATTTAACTTGGTTTACCATAGCCAACGACAAGTCGGCAACATTTTTGGCGTGATCACTTGTTTTTTCGGGGGCTCCACTAGCAGCCATGTAAATTTGCCCCACAGTTTCGACCTAATCATCATATTAAGATTATTTTTTATTTTAAAATAAAAATAATGTAAAGATTTTTACCTTGTAGACGCCAAACTTATCCATCAGTTGATCAAAACACGAAAACACTTCGTTCATGGACGAAACAACATCCATGGCGTCTTGCACCGTTTGGGAGTTAAAACCAACCAAATCACAGAACATAATCGTGACAGCATCGTACGACTACGTAGAAAAAAGTTATTCTTCCAATTTTATTTCTTGTACATAATTTACCTACCTCACAAGTACTTAGAGCCGAATTTCCACCTCTTAAGTGGTCGGCAACTGTCTTTGGTATCATGGAATATAATAAATCGTCTCCCCTACATTTCCAAGTATCTAAAAGTTGGTAATTGTGTTCTAGTTCGGTAGATCTCTGTTCTGCCTTCTCGAACACCAACTCCAACCTAAACATTGGTCCTTTGAGAAAATATTGCAATATTACTACTTATATGCTTACTTCGAGTTGTGTTGCCAGCCTGCTAAGACCATCTCTCTGCTTAAACCGTGTAAATTCAAATCATTCAAATATAATCCAAGTTCTGGAAGTTCGTCAAGATCATTAATTCTGCAATATATATTCTTAATATTTTAAAAAAATGAGAATACGCACGTACACGGGACTACATAGAAATATAATTGCATTAATATCGGCTATGTATCGCATCTGGCCTTTCAGTAAAATATTTTTCAATCCCTGACTGCTTCCTCGTCTCAGTTGATATGGCGAAATTGGAACCCCCGCAGTATTTTGCTGATTAACCATCAACTGATCGCTCTTGGTTGCTTCTTTCGGTATACCTTTCTGATTTTCTTCTAACGCAAGTAAAGTTTTGGAATTTCGTCTTGTCCCGCCGCATAAGAATTCCAACGAAAACATAACGGACCGTAAGTAGAATAGCTAAAACAGTTGTTACAACTTAATTCTTTAGTTATATTAATATTTTATTTGCTTACGTTTTTCCAGGTAAATGAAATACCCTTAGGTCGTTGTATTCGAAAATACTGTGTGATGGATTGATTTATTAACGAGCTTTTGTCACCCCAAACTTCGACCACTTTTTCGCCAAGTCCGATCATTACCATAGAAGAATTGATCAGTATCGCAAATGGGAATAAATTAAGTAGTAATTCACAGGAAAATGGTTTCAAATAGGTTGTTTGTAAATGTGAACGTTTTTGATTGCAGGAAAACATCTACGGGAAAATGTTTTTGGAACATTTTATCTTTGTTTGAGTAACTCACGTATTCTCTGTTGTCAAATTTGAGTTCAAAATGGATTATGTTTATGAGGTGAGTATTTGTCGAGGAAGACTTTGCTTCCAGTACTTTGGTTGTTAAATCAAAACCGAAATGTTCTTTTGCGACTTGTTCCAATTGACCTAAAAGTAAAAAGTTTTCTTTGTGGTTTGTTAGTGTGCAAAAACTTACCCATTAGATAATGTGTGAACCCTTGCCGGACGCTTCGGTAAACCAAGGTACAACCATTTTCGTCGACTTCGGTTAAGTACATGGACGGACTTTTCATTTTTGGGTAGGTGAACCTAAATTGCGAATGGAGGTTGTCGACGTTTGCTAAAAAGTCTGTGAAAAAACGCCCGGTTGCTTTTATCGAAACGTCGTAACTGAAAATAAAAAATTCAAAATTGTTTTGTCTTGGAGTGCCAAAACTTGCTACTAACCCAAATGTGCACATGTATCTGATGAAGCATTTTCCAAAAAAATGCATGAACGCATCGTAGGATTCTGTGGTAAGATTTGCACAAGCTTCAGCGAGTGAGGACATTATGTTGTCTGCATAGACCTGGTGAGTGTTAAAAAATGCATGTTTACATTTGGAAAGTCGTAAAACTTCTTTCCATAGATCTTCTCCGTATTCCAGCTAAAATATTGAACAGTTAACGTTTTGAAATGCTTGGTGGGAAGGAAAGGAAGTGAATTTGGAGTGAAAAACCGCGGTTACAACAGAGGAGCTCATCCATCTTAGGAAATTGATTGCAAAGATTTTAAACAGGTAGGTATAGTAAATAGTAATTTAATTTAAAACTAATCAAGATAAGTAAGATTCCTTGCTGAGTTTTTCTGTCACTCAACGTGGACTGAAGAAAAATCGAAGTAATTAATTAGTTTTATGACGCAATTTTCCTGAATAGTATTTTTGTAATAAAAAGAATTTATTACTTTGAGGTCAGGTTGTTTTATTGCGTCTTTTGATATAGGTACGTCATTTTAAGTGGAAATTCTATAAAGCTTTTCCATTTTTTTAAACTTTAATTACACGAATGAACAATAACTGGAGCGCGCTGATGTGTCTGCATGTGAGATATGAAGTGTAAAGTGTAAAGTCTAAGTTAGAATTTAATTATATATTGTAAAAAAATATTAAAACAATTTCGATTAATTAACTTGAGGGTCCACCTCGAAGAGCGTAGCTTTTCATTTCCGAACTAACATTGAATATCAATTATCAGTATTAACTGGTGTAATCAATTTTTATCTGTAATAAACTTTCTTTCTATTATTTTTTTTATGAGTCAACGCTTTTGGTACCTCAGAATTCAAATTACTTAATTAAATGAAAACATAAAACGAAAACTAATTTGATGTATTGTTTATTTTGCCAATCAGCTTCCTAAAAATAACTTTTTAATTATTAGATCGATAAAACACAAATACCTAATAAAATAATTCATATTTCAAAAGATAATTAACCCAGAAAGGTAGTCTGCAGGCCTCCGTAATACCCAATAAGATATGAAAGAAATCCAAAATGTGAAAATTAAACCTGAATACTGCGGTTATTACAGTTACAAGAAAATCTTTATGAATTCGTAATTTTTAATTTCAAAATATTAATAAAAATATACAAAATAAAAAATATTGTACCATCCACAAATCAATTATGTCGAAAGAGTAAATCGCGTTATGTTACCCCGATAATATAGTATTTATATTATACGTTTCTAAAGGTTGTGAAGCCACTTACCTCCTTTGCAGGTTATTGTTATTAGGAAATATTGCAAATTATCCAATAGCAAACGTCATTTATAAATTAAATTACAAAATTTCAAATTAAATAAACGAGCGTAGCATTGGAGAGTTTAAAACAATTAATTGGTTTATTATGCCAGGAAAAGTTTGCTAATTCCATAGAAGGGCAGACACATGACACCAAATTAGTATAACACTAAGCAGTCACTTGAGTCTCAGCAATCTTTAATATGAAACTTGCATAATAAGCATTAATAACAGAATAAATAAGTAACTACGTCTTTTTTAAATTAAAACCAGCTAAAGGTTAGCTTTTAACGAAAATTAAAATATTGCTTTGTAAAAGATTTCCCGGAAAACCTGCGTTCATTTCAGGAATGTAGAACATTCGTTTTTAATTTTTAAGGATTCTAAATTAAACGAAAATATAATGCAGAAAGCAGAAATTAATTTGCTCTTCGACTTAACTCTTGCGGCTGATTTCCTCTGAGCCTGACATTATTTACTTATTACAAAACTATCTGCCTGAAGCTGAAAACTTAGAACTTCAATGCATATTGTTTGAATTACATAATGATTATTCTGGACCCTAAAGAAATCTAAAAAATTATAAATTTACAAAAACTAAAAATATTCTTAAACTGCTTTATGACTTTTGCAAGGTAAAGTTAAAAACACATTTGCATATTAACAGATAATGAGATTTTACAAACTTGTCACAAAATTTAATGTAATTTTCTGGAAAAGCAGATTGCATAATATATACAATTCAGGCCGCAATTTATTTAATTTTTTTTTAAATTTCTTGTAATATTGATTTTCGTTATTTCCTAATCAAATTGAAAAAACTGTTATCAAAGTTTCCAAGTTTCTTGATTACATTTGTATCAACATCTAAACTTTTTCGGATAAATAAATTCAGGAAGCTCTTAGCAAGAGATTTATATATTTTGAAGGATATAAACACCAAAGTAATAACCGGAAGATATGAAACGCAACAAAAAGGAATCAAATAACCAAAGAGTAAACAAACTCTGTAATTCGATAGCTTTCTCACGGATATAGATAAATAGAAATTTAAATTTTGAAATTTGAACAATTTTATTATTATTGTGCGTTTATAGCACTCTCAGGTTATTTTATGGTGGGCTAAGATTGGCCAACACAGTTTTAGACCTAAATTGCAGTTTATCTTAGCAATTTCAACCAAACTTATACAACTTTCGTGATTATTAAATGCGTTTATTAAACTTCCCTGGAATGTTCGTCACCGCATTAATTTTATTTTGGAATCGATTTTTCAATCGCTTGCAGATGAGCAAACGAGCAGATTAGAATGTAGAATAGTCAAAATTAAAAAAAAAACCGCAAGCGATCTAGATACGAAACATTTAAATTGCAAATACAAAAATGAGAGAGCTCATATATTGCTATGTTATAGGTATAAATTGGCCTCAGGTTTGAATTGTCTTTTAAATTTTTAAAAAATATTTGCATATTAAAATTGGAAAAATAAAAAGAGAAACAGCTTATATATAAAAAAGTCTCTATGGTTAGACAGTGAAACTTTAAGCCGCTCCACTCATTAAAAATATCCCCAAAACCGCTTCAACTCAAAAATTACTGATCTTAGAAAGAAGCGAATCTGTGTTTTATAGTTAAATTCACGAAATAATTAACGAAATTAACGAAAACAAATAATAATTAACGAAATCCAATTTAAAATAAATGTACGAATAATCTTAACAGTTTGACTCCTACTCCTAGAAGGCAACTGTGGGTGGTCTACGTCAATTTTAGTGAAGTGCACGTACCGTCAACAAAATGTGAATTTTGTTTTTTAATGAAAAAATTGACGTTGATCTTTAGTTTAATCACTTCATTCAAATCCAACAACACTTTTGGTGCTATCGAATAGAATCCAGGAAAACCCTGAAATCTTTATGATATTCTTTAGTATAGTAAATAAAAAACATAAAACTTAATTTATCTAAGTTCATCAGAAAAATGACAAATATTAAGACCGAATTAATCCAAATAAGAAATAATCAAAATTAAATCAACAAGAAAATAGTACTTATTTATTATTACATCAATTGAGTAAATTAGATTATTTTCAAGTTTTTTTAAACAAATTCAAACAAAACAGAAAATTAATATATACTTAAATATTATATTGCATAGTATATATTACATATTTTATCTGTATAAATAGTAATAGGTTGAATAAATAGATATAAACGTAATACAATAGAAACTAAACGAGTGTGGATGTCAAAGACAAACTAAATTATTTTGTACATTTGATATTATTTTCCATGAAAAACTTCATTTTTATTGTAAATTTTATAAATTAATGTAAATTTAAAATTTTTTGGTTTTCCTGCTAACTAGTTGACGATTCACCAACTAAAGGAGAAGCTAGGCCTTTTATAGGCCGCCTAAGCAGTTTGCCGAAATTTTGTCAGCGATCTTGATTTTAGATTTATCCAATAAAATTTTCAACAAAATTAAATATAATTTGAAAGGGATTGGTTTGTTTTGAATAATTAATTTTCAGACCATTTGATTTGAATTAATTTGGAATTTTAAACTCGAGAATAAATTTAAGTTTAATACTGCAACAGATGGGTAAGTTATCTACCAAATTTCCAATTATATATTTATACTGAAAATTTATTAGAAAATTTTAAAATCAGCCGGGCAATATTTCTAAACAAATTTTTTTAAATTAGGAATCTGGAACGATATATCTCAGTATAAATATAAAATATGCAAGTGTAAAGTAGTAATTTTGCCGGTTAAAGCGTAAATGGCTTTTTATGATTTACATTCTTATGCTTTACAATGGGAAACCAGGAATCTTAGAAAACTGATTTATTATAACTTGGTGTAAGGCATGTCACACGCTACCGGTTCACAGCACATACTAATAGGTAGATATTAATAAATTTATCTTCTGGGTAGTACAGCTTTCATATTATAAAACTGAAAAAAGGCAATATTATTAATCGGGTTTTCTTTGAAGACATCTTTTCGTCGCTTATCGCTTGTTCTTTTTGTTTTATTATTTGCTGCTATTCTCTTAGTTGCTTTCTATACCAACCCTAAATGAAGCTAACATAATACAAGTTGATATCATTAACTCGAATCAAGCCAGATTACTGTTTAGAGCATTGGTATTAAGCTGCGACTTTATTGAATGACTTAATGACAGTAATTTTTAACGTCAAAATTATTTAACTGGGTTACAAAAAATATTGTCAAGTCAGAATTTACATTTGCAGTGGTGATTTTTTAAAAATAATCAAAAATTACAAATTTTATTTGATCCTAAACCAAAAATATATCTATTAGCAATAAATAAAAAAATGTTTTTGTTTTCTCTTTCTAATAATTCAGATTAAAACTAATTTGAATTAGTAAAGAGAGACAACAAAATCTTTGTGGTTTATTCATTACGTATGGTTTTTACGACATCACGGTCAAACAAACTGAATTATCTATTTATAAAATTATACAATTACCTACTATAAACATTAAACAAAAATACTTTAAGATACAGAGCAGCATTTAGGATCATTGTCAAATAATAAATCTATAAAGTCTAACTAGTTGACCGCGGTTCCAATTTGCACACCAATCACGATAGAACTAATCGTGGTGCACAGCAGTCGAAGAGCATACCAATCAATTTGCGCAGTTTTGGAGTTTCACATCAATCAGGTTCCACTGTATTCCCTTTTAGTATTATTAAATGACGCTGATGTAACCGACCCTATGAGGTTTAGTAGAAATCTCCTCGTACTTACCGAATAACAACAAAGTTGAAATTTAATTGCGTTGATGGGTAATTAATTAAGGAAAACTCTGTTACATAAACTTTCATACATAAACAAAGCAAGAACCGTAGTTGTTCATCCCGGATTACTGCATTGCATTATATTTATGTTAAAATTGACCTTTATTGATTTACGTCCCTTGACTATGCTTGCTTGACGAAAATCTAATACGATTAAAATAATAATTATTATTGTTGTCATCTTCCCTGATTGTCAATTTCCATTAATTTTTCAAAATTCTTTTAGTTTTACTTTATTATTATCCCTTGTTTACTGATTTCTCTGTGATTGTATTTCAGAAACTTTCTTCTAGTGTCATTAAGAAAGGATTAGTTTTGGCACTTATTACAAACTGAGAAATAGTACAATGCTTATTTTTCTACAGACACACATCAAACCAGAGTTTTTCAATGACTTGTAAAGAAAAAGTATATTTAAAAGCGAATCTGGATCAGCAGTTTAAAAATATAAATTTTACCAAAACTTTAAATTAAAAATAGTTAGAAAATAATTTTTTAGTATTATGATTATAATTAGGAGGGAATTTTTAGAACATATAATTTTACAATAATAAACTTCACTAAACGATTAATATTTGAATGTTAACTATTAAGGGGGTATTCTAGTCCAGAGGCATGAATTTTTGGGCGGTTTTTGAAGCTCTGTACAAACGAAACAAAAGATATTTTTACTATCCATTGTTTTATCATTTGTTTATTGATATTTTAAGATTACATAAAAAATTAACAAAAAAAAACTCAAAATTCACAAAGTTATGAGCTGGCAAAGTGGGAGGTCCAAAAAATACTGGTGTGCACGATATCTCAAGTTCCAATGAAGCGATTTGTATGAAATTTAGTGTGAACGCTCTTGATGTATTCCTCTATGGCATGAACTACGCTCAAGTCAAAATTTTGAATTTTACTATTATTAAAAAATTCGGATTTGTTAAAAAAACATGCAAAAAAATTTTTTTTTCTTCAAACGGCAGTCATTTTGTGAAAAAATTTTTGTTTTGCTTTTCCATAGTTCATGCTATAGCGGCATCTATAAAAAACATTCACACCAAAATTCAAATAAATCGGTTCATAAGAACTTGAGATATCGCCGTGCACACCAGGACACCCTTCGTTTTTCGGACGTCCCACTTTGCCAGCTCATAACTTTGCAAATTTAGAGTTTTTTTCTTTGGTTAATAAAAATAAATAATAAAATAATCGATAGTAAAAATATGGTTTGTTTCGTTTGTACAGAGCTTCAAAAACTATAATTAAATATAATTAAATTTTTAAATTATAATGTTAATGTCCAGAGGTGAGGCGAGGGGGGGGGAGAAATGAAATACCCCTATATTGAAATATTGAGATTTTCTCACGATTATCTTAATTTGGAAAATTATTTACAGCTAACTAATGTGGTTTCACTTTAATAAAGGCATCCACTGTTGGAATTTATTTCTAAACTTGGCAAATGGACGCTCGAAGGTTGGGGAAAACATTCAAGGAAACAAACAACAAATATTTAACTAAAAGCATTTCAATTGTGTGTGTTTATAAGGTGGGAATGATAAAGATGAACATAGAAGTTTTCTAACCGAGGGGTCCGAGGGCAGCGGTGGTGCTTAAATATTTTTTAAACTTTAAGATTATTATGAAGGTATCTTTCACTCACATTTTTAAAATACTTCAAACAATTTTTAAACAAATTCTGTATCTTGAATATTCAAATTTTCGTTTTAATTTAATATGTACGTACAATTTAATCTAATATGTAATATTACATTAATTACTATTATATTTCTCTAGTCGCATCTGACGATATGCGCATTGTCGCATGAAACATGTTATGCAAATAAAAATAAACATAAAACCTTGTGTTTTTTCGAAATTTGTTTTCGAAATAGCGAAATTTGTAAAATTATAACTTCCCTATCTTCTCCGAGTATTTTCAAAGAGTGGAAATCTGCGATATGTACTGGAGAGTGTTCCACACCCCCCTGACCCCCGGTTTATTATTTTGACTTTATATTTATCATATCGCAGGATTTCCACGCTTTTTGAATAGTTGGAGAAGATGGGGAATTTATAAGTTTACAAATTTCGCCAGGAAAATCCGGGAAATTTGAAATTTTAAAGCAAAAGTGAGAGAAATTTAAACCTATGGCTAAAGAATATTAATGCTTGGAAAAACATTTATTTAAGAGCTTCACTGCTCAGAGTTTAGCAGCAACTTTTGCGTTACTTTGAAAAGTGTAAACCAGGGGGTCTGGGGTGAAAACCCTCCAGTACATATAATAAAATTCCCACTCTTCTAGAATATCTACAGAAGACAGAATAAGTATATCAATTTCGTCAGAAAACGTTGGAAAACTTTTTGTTTTTGAGCAAAAGTGAGGGAAATTAAAACATTCGGCTAAAGAAAATTTGAATTTCAGAAACTTACTTATTTTTCAATTATTTAAAAAAAATTTTAATTGTCCGTCAGCACATCAAGTTTAGCAGCAACTGTTTGCGTTACTTTGAAAATATAGAAAAACGGGGAATCACCCAGCAGCGGGAAACGAAATTAAATGTTTAATATTTTACCGCTAAAAAAGAGATCCACCGTCTAGCTGCCCGTCCGCGGACGGGCTTTCCAGCTAGTTTTAATTATATTTGTTTACCAGGTGGGAATGTTGAGAATGAACGAATTGGTATTGTAACCGGGGGGTCTGGGGGGTATGAAATACCAGTAGTAGAGGCTAGTGTAATTGTACAGTGGTGGTACTAAAATATTTTTTGAACTTGAAGATTATTGTTCCAGTCTGACCGAAGGTGATTTTCTAGCTAAACCAAAACCTTTCTTCACTTCTTCAAACAAAATAATTTAAATACTTTGATTCTGTTTTACTCGGTTTTGCCCGCTAGTATTTTAAATCATTTTACATTCTATACCAATCCTGCTATTATAATGTTTAACCATCTATCTACTAATTTTAACTTTATTATTAATTATTATTAATAGCTGTTAGTACTGTAGTACTATAAGGACAGTAACGACAAGAGCTTCTAACTCGGCTCTGGATGCTGAAAAATTTCTTTATTTGATCTTGGATGTTGCAAGTTCAACAAAAAAGTAGTGTAACTCGATATTAACCACATCATCATTCTTTCATCCCCTCATGATGCCATAGTATGGTGAAAACGTTTGCGATAATTTATATTTACAGTGTATTTTACATGTGATAACTTAAAACATTTTATTCTGAAAAGGGTTCAGTGAATTTCTTGTGTTTTCTAAAATATTGATATGGTCAAAAAAGACAAGCCTTAGTAAGGCATATTCTTAAAATAAAAATGTTTTGGTTTCTCATGTTAATAAAATGCCCTAATAACGTAAAATATTATTTCTACTGAACAAAACTGAAAAAAAAAAAAATTAAGTTAATTTAAGTTATAGTTGGTATAGAAAGGTTTGTTTATAAACCAAATGTTTGCATTCTTTTGGTGTTCTATTTTGTAAATTATTATTTCACCGCGGTTTTGCGATAAAATAATTCAGAAATAATTCAAAACAAAATCAACTGTACCAACTGTACGTAATAGAGCCGCCATGTGTTGACATTTGGTGGCGACACCAGCGCCACCAACAACGGTAAGGTAAATCAGGAATAAAGTCACCACATAGTTTGCACCACCTATCACTGAAAAAAATGGTTCATCATATTGATAAAAAGTTCATCATTTTTCAGCCGATGAACAGAATTCATCATATTGATGAACAAATTTCATCAATATAATGATTTTTTCATCAATACTATGATGAATATTTCATCAATATGATGAATTTTGTTCATCGCCTGAAAAATGATGAATTTTTGATGTACCTTTTTTTTCAGTGTACACTTAAAATTTACGCTTCAGCGATTTATTCATGAAGTGTTATCGAATTCATTAACAAATGCTATGTTGCTAAATTTATGGAGAGCTCAACTAAACTTCCATTTAAAAATAATTAAGGGCCATTTTGATAAGAGTCACATTTAAGCAGAAATTTAGAAAAATAAAAATTTTTATTTTTTTAAAATTTGGCAACACTTCCATGTGCTGAAAGCAAATATGTACTCGTATGTGTTGTCTTATCGACCACAGAAGTTGAGTTGTTATAAATAATGAAATTATTTTAACTTGAAATTAAGGTACAGATTATAAAATTACGTGTTGACATGGGTACTAACAATTATTAAAGTTAACTAAAATCATGTAGAAATATTAAATTAATAATCAGAAAATTGTAATAAAGTTATTTTGTAATATTTTTCTTTTATAAGTCAACAAAATAGCTTAAAATTTTTATTATAATTTTATTGTAATTTATTTTTTATTTTGCATTACTCAGAGTAACTGCATAAAATTAACTTGCTTCCTATTCTGCTCTAGGCGAAGTAAAATACATTTATTTTCCCACAACAAGATTGTAAAATTGACAACGAGCAAACAAAAAAAAACTATATGAATTATTTTTGTAAAAATACACAGCAAAAGAGCTATTGAATACAAAGAAAAATTAAATTAAAAGTTTCACAATTTAATTATTATTTTTGTAACGAAAAGTAATCAATCAAACAAGAAAATAAAAAATTTCAGAAAAAAACTTTATAACAAACTGTAGAAGTTAAAATTTTGTCTTAAGTGTTCAAAACATATTAATGTGAAAAATTGCACAGACATATTATATTGGATATTCCCGGGTGTTAAGCTTCCTCTAATAATTGGTTTTGCCTCTTGGTTGATTGATTGATAACTATTAACTCAATAATAATTACGTTTATTGTAATAGTATTTATATATACCCAGTGCTAATATTATATCTTTTACATGATGTTATAGTGTGAAAGATCATCAACCGAGGCCAAGCCGAGTATCAACTTACCAAATTAAATAAAAACACTAGCTATGCTTTATTCAGTGTTAAACTGTTTTCAATGGTTTACAATAGCAATTTTACCAAATACCATTGGCCGGTAGTGTACGAAAAAATTAAAATTCGGAAGTATATTAATTTGCATACAATAACTTGAGATTAAAATAGGTTACTGTAAAATAAAGGAAAATTTAAATTGATTTGGCCATTCAAAAACTTATCACGCGTCTTTGCCACACAATTCAATTTGTTTTGGCACGTATAGTAATTGAAAACTTATTATATTGCAAAAGTTGCGAAGCGAAGTGTAAAAACTCCCATTTTTCATCCCTTAAATTTAACGCAACATGAAAATTGATTTTTTTGCTGGGTAAATATTCAAAATAAACTTAATTTAAGTTTTTAAAAAGTAATTATTTAAAAAGTTTGTCAAACATTTCTTACTTCTCAAGTTTTATAATAAAATCTCTTTTAATTTTCGCATCAATCTACGGTTTATGACGTAAAATTGTAGATTAAATATTTTTTAAGATTTACAGTTTTAAAACTAAAAAGTAAGTATACCTAGATGGTTAAATTCTATTATATAATTTTTTTTGTGTTCCTGTATTTTCCATCCTTTAAAAGCACCCAAGCTTAAAAGCTTTCATGAATCAAACATTAGTTGGGCCAACAAAGAGATAATTTTCCACTAAGACGTATTATATTGTTGTACGAAGATATAATTATTAAAAAAATTCTAAAGAATTTCTAATTTTAAAAATGCTGTAATATTAAAAAGTTAATATTTATAAATTCTTCCAAGTTGACGTAAATCGATAGATTTTGAGATAACTGAATTATTAGAGGATAATTAAATTTCCTTACGAAGAAACTTGGTAGCGAAAATTACAAGGATAGCATAAGTCTTCCAAAGCTACCCAATGTGTTTTTTGCTTTGTATGGCTTACAAAGTTTATTTGAAATTTACTAGGTCAAAGCAGGACTCTGGAAAAGTGTCCAGAATGAAATAACAGGAAGAAACTTGGTAACAAGTGAATAAATGTTTCTATTATTTCCTTGCATTCTTAATTAGTTTAAAGTCGTAGTTTTTTAATTTAAATTTTTTTAAATTATTATGTAATTATAATAATTCATATTTATGTGACAATAAATATTTATATTAAGTAACCTTACCTGTACAAAGTGTTGGACACTTTCTAATAACATTCCATACATTTTAACAATTAATTTTGATAAGTCGTGCACATTAATTACTAAATATTAATTTTTATTTAATACAATAAATTATTTAGAATTTTTAATGTACTGTGGACACTGGTTTAAACGCGAGTAAACTTTTGAAGATGTAACATTGCGACTTACAATGAAAAAGCATTACGTTGTGCCGGATGGGAGATCGTCATGCGCCGCGACGCTTATCATTTTAACATCAACACAAATGTTTTATCATATTAGAGTACCTAATTATAATATTACAATGATAACGCGAAATCGATTCGAAGCAGATTTAATTTACTATAGAAAAAATAAAATTTAATTTACAACTTCAAGGAAATTTCCCAGAAGTAAAATTGTATTGATATGGCTTTTACATTTTCAACAATGATGATTCAACAATGGTCAATTTCAAATAAACATAACAATTGGCTAATCCCTTTCGTATCTGTGCACATCATCAGAGCTTTACATCAAAAGGAAACAACAGCAATCAACAAACCCAAACACAAGTCAAACTCAAGTCGGAGAATAAATTAATGTTAATTTTTCTTATTTTTTTATTTTATTACATTTATTTCTGTGCGAAAGTAAGTAAGTACTCACAATCAAAATGTGAATTAAAATTATTATGATGATAGGTGATTAATTTTCGTAGATGGAAATGTAGGCAAAAGAGCTGAATTTTTTTTATTCCTGTCGTTAATTCCAGAAGGTCTTTTGAATTAGGCTACAAGTGGTTTTCAAAGCAGATATGTTTTAATACTTAGTAACAGGATCGAACTTGAAATTTCACATTTGCTGTCTTTAAATATAGGATAAATCGTTTTATTTGCCGATAAATTTATTATAAAAAAGTTAAAATGAAAAGTGAACACACTTTAGCGTAATGATCCTGTAAACATTTTAACGCTTTTTGAAGCAATTTATCGTGGTCACAGTTGACCTGACGTTCTAGTAAATAATCATTGCAATAAAACTAAAATAAATCGAAGTCTTATGCTCTTATGTTATATAACTTTTATTTGTATTGTGCGTTTATAGCTACAATGATTTTTATCATTGGTTGAGAATTAATGAAAAAGTTCATTAATACTATAAAATTTTTCATTATATTTATGACGGTTTTTGGTTCAGTGTACATAATTATGAAAAAAATCGATGAATAAAATTCATCATATTTATGAACAAATTCATCAATTCAATGATTATTTTTCACGAAATCTATGAATTTTTAATCAATATGATGCATTTTGTTTATCGACGCAAAAATAATAAATATTTCATCATCCGTTTTTTTTTCAAGAAAAATCAAAAATATGTAATAAATAATCAAAATAGATTCAACGAGATCAAGTTAGATCAAGATAGGGCCCTTATATAGCTAAAAAGTTCTTATATATACATATTAGATTTACAGATAAAGACGTTCAATTTCACGTATCATATTTTCGCTAGCGGAGTATTTAGCGCCGATAATCAATTTCACTTATCTCACTAGATCATTTTTGCGTCAGATAAATTGAAAGAAATTCTACATTGAAAACAACGGTTTCTTAAGGAAAAAACGGGATTCTATGAAGAGCTATACGTCGAAAACTAGATAAACTGTTGTCATGTTCCAAAATCCCCATTGGAATTTTTGAATTTAATTTGGAAATTTTGTAATTTTTGTTGTAAAAATTTGATTTGTATTTAAAGTTTGCAATATTTGAATTTGATAAACAAGGCTTTTTGCCAAAATGGCCGTGGGAAGCTGAATGTAGATTTTGGTATCGTAAAATTTATTTGGAATTATGATTTATTGGTATTTTCAAAAATAAAATTAATTATGATTTTGAATTGTTATTTTTGGATGATTGAAGATTAGAAGGATATCAAGTTGGAAATATTAATTAAATTAATTATTGTGTGGTATAATTGAATACTGGTCAAATTGCAAAAGTTGAAAGTATCGCAAGTGATAGTGATAAGCCGTATGTTCGTTTATCATTCCATTTTTACATTGAGGTTTTATTTAACATTAAAAATTTATTTATAATTTGGATTCGGATTTTTTTTGGAAAA
Organism: Cantharis nigra; assembly: GCA_958510845.1. Taxonomy (NCBI): domain Eukaryota; kingdom Metazoa; phylum Arthropoda; class Insecta; order Coleoptera; family Cantharidae; genus Cantharis; species Cantharis nigra. The sequence continues at coordinate 40,072,627 of OY294030.1, read as the reverse complement.
ATTTAGAAATTATAAAAGGAAAATAGTACAGTATAATTAGATGTGAACCCCGAAATCCAAAAATAAGAGGTTGGATTGCCACAAAATGTTTATTATCAGTTGCTCTATAAGTACTAAAAAGTCTCCCGCTTAAGAGCGACGAGAGTTAAAACCATACATTTCCACAGTTTTTGTCCAATATCTCGAAAATGACGTTAGATAGAGCAAATCCCGCCCTATACAAAATTAAAGGCCGTTAAGTTTTCTAGAAAAATTGTCTTAAACATATTTTTGGTAAACCTCACAAATTAGAAGATATGGAGGAGGAGAGTTTTAATGAATTTTTGCTTTTCTTGAATACTTTTTTCAGGATCAATATATTTATATGAAAAAAAATATTTGTAAGTTACAGATTGGCATTTGTAAAAAGCATTTTAATACATTTAATTAAAATTACATATGAACATACAAATCTATATATATAACAAGGTGGAACTCGCTTTTGCGACAGATCTAAGGCTTCCATACACTGAAAGAAAAATGTGTCTATAACTTACACAATTGCACAATATTCCTGCACAATATGTGTCTAGATTGGCGCTAAACCCATTATTGTGCAGAAAGGGTGTCAACGTTTGGGTCAAGGATTTTAAGCAGGTAAAATACCCAATTGGGTAATTTGCAGGTACTAGATTTGAGTTGAAAAATTTCCCACCTACTAAGTTTAAAATCTGCACAATAAAATGCACGTAATCTGAAATAAAAATTGTGATAAATCTACATCAAAATATATGTATTTCTGTTAAATAATTCTACATATTTCAAATACAAAAATTTGAGTATTTCTAGAAAAAAAATGCTGCATACTTCTGAACAAAATAATGCAAGTTTCAAGTATATTGTTATATAAAAAATTGATATGCAATTTTGCACATTTCTACATCAAATTTGTGTAACTCGTAGACTTATTTTATGTTTAAATAAAAATTCAGTAATGTTTAAAATGCATATTTATTTATTAAAAATTTAAGTAAAATTAATTATACAAAATTCACAAAAATATATACAAACTATATAAATTCACAATACACACAATACTTTTGAACAAAATTTATTATACATTATATCTTAAAGAAGCATACAGTACATTGTTAACAGACGTTACAAGGCAAGAGACGTACATTAATAAATCCCGTGCATTAATTGCAAAAATCTTAGAAGTTTTTTTAATTTCATATGAATAAAAATGTGGTTCAAAACCAATTGCTTCAAATATTTCACATTCAAAAAATATTGATGGACCACCGTCTGAATTATGAATAACGATTGTTAAAATTTTTCCAAATTCAGGAAACAGTTCATCTTCTTTATGATTTAAAACAAGGAAATCGCTAAGATGATAAATAAATATCATACTGTGATAACAAATGAACCATTTTTAAATGTTGCATATACAAATTAATGGTGTTAAAATGCATATCACATTTAAAACAATTATAAGCTAAACTCATATTGAAATATTAATTAATTAATAATAATAAAAACTTACCACTTTATATTTCAAAAATTATTTTTCACTTTCTTATACTAAACTTCTTGCGTGTTCACATGGGTTTAATTTTAATTTTGAAAGTAGGTATAGGAACAATATGTATAATGCCAACTCCAAAAAATTAAAAGATTAATCCTGATAATTTGATTGGCTGCGCGGAAAAACCAGCTTAGAGTAGTGTATATACACTACTGAAAATGAAAAGTTTTGCTAGTAAATATAATTAGATAAAAACACGTATCCATCGATTATTTTAACTGCTTATCTAATTATATTTACTAGCAAAACTTTTTTTTGAGACACCTGTATAGATATATAGGGTACACACAGGGTGTGTGTATATACACTACTCTAAGCTGGTTTTTCCCCGCAGCCACTCAATTAAATATATTTAAGTTAATTTTAAATCAGCTAACAAAGATTTTACAGCTGTGTAATATTTGCCCTTACTTTCTTTCTTATCGTTTGAAATATTATACAGCCCCTCTTGCATAAACACCCAAGAAGACTGTGCTTCGGAGGGATATGATGCATCCAATGCATATATTGTTTTGAACGCTAAATCGAAAGCAACTAGGGGACTTTCGACTGAATAGCGAATATCGTTCAAAACAATATAGCTCGTTGGATTTTGCCAATTTCCAACAATAACGGGCAGCAGTTGAATGTTTAAATTATGCTTTGCATATAGCCGGCTTAGCATTTCTAAGTGGGATTCCAAACTCGCAACCGTCTAAAAAAAAGTTTTACAATATATTCTATTTGTGCAATGTTATACTTTACATCAACGCATAAAAGAAAGCCATTCTGGGTTTCGATCCTAGTTGGTTTCCAATTGGTTCGGTTCTTGAATTTTATTACATTGCAACCAACTAATAGCGGTATTAGCCGCAGTGCAAATATCATCATTGAATCTAAAATTATAATAAAATAATCAACAAAATCAATGCATTCAAAACGATAATTACTTTCATTTGCATTCGGATAATTTTCTTCGAACTGCCTTACACAATCCTTAATAAAGCTATTTTTCGTTCGGCTTTTGGCTAATTCTATTATATTAAAATATAATAGACCAAATTTGCTGATGAAGCAAGAAACTTCTTTACCTTTAAAAATATTATGAAAGTCATCTTGTAGCTAAAAATCATAATTATGTAACAGAATATTTATAAGAGTTAGATAAACAATTTACCAACAGATATCCCAATGAATGGCTTATACATTTGTATTTTTTAATTATTTCTTCAATGGACAGATCAGAATTTTCTATATATGTCTATGTCGGCTATAAAACGTAGCTGTCCAAGCCTTTTGAACTTCTGGAAAAGGTTCAGTAGCTTCCCTTAACCATAAAAGTAAGTCTTGATTTTCTTCGACTTGAACAACTATAAAAAAAATAGATACTAATACAAGAATTTCAAGAAATTAAAATGTAATACATACCAGAAGCAACTGCAACAAGATGATTTTGTTTCTCTGGTGTCATTCCATATATTTTATACTTACTTCTATAAGTTCTATATGCAGACCACAACTTGCCTCTTGCAGATACCACAGAGCCATTTTCAGCTTTGTGGTAAGGCAAATAGTATATAGATTCCATTTCAAATGGAAAAATGGCTACAATTAATCTAGCCATTTCTAAAAATTTTGTTGTTGTGATACTGAAAAATAGTAATATAGTACCTACTATCAAGTTTATCTAGTAGTTAATCAAAAAAACTCTTACCTCTTACTTGCCGAATTACTCAGCTCAAGTTTTACTACAATACGAGCTAAATCGTTCCTCTTAAAATTTGAAGTCGTACTTTTCAGGATCATCTTTCCTTCATCGGTTGCATTTAAAATATCCCAGATATACTTAAATCAGATATGTTAATGTTAATAAAACAATGAATAAAAAAAATTCTTACATTATCAACCCTTTGGGTTGAATTAACCATTAATGTAGGAGTATGCTGTTCATATATACTCGTATTACATGATGGTAAAGAATCGACAGCCGAATCAACTATGCTTTCTAGAGAGTGATCTTTTTTGTCCAATACATCTATTAAGATCTCTTCTTCTAACGCCTAAAATTTGTATCTTGCGTAATTATAATGCTAAATTAAAAAATTGTTCATTGAAGTTCACCTTATTGAAAGCAACGGAATTTTTAAATTCATCGTATCTTTGTAGAAAACGTTTTCGTGGACCTTATTTTGGGATTAGGTACTTAAGATCTGTTTCCGTCAAATTCAGGAAAGCATCTTCTCCAATATCATTTTCTAAAAATAAAATTATAAAGCGATATTTTAAGGTTCAAATTTGCTACAAAATAAATATTTTAAAATTAAAATAGGTATTATTAAGAAACAAAACCACATTTATAAACAAACATCTTAATGTTAGATTATAACTGAAACCGAATGAATTTATAATAATTATTGTTATTATAAAAATAATTATAATAAAACAATTTAAAAACACAGACAAACGAATTCCGTACATTCCGTATTACTTTACGCACAACGTTTGCGCAGCACATGGATCCGAATTAACTATATACAGGGTAACGGAAAGTAACTGTCCTGTTCGTTTTCTTAAAAATTATAACATATTTTTATTATAACGATTTCTCAAATATTACTTCAATTAATTTTATATAATGTATTATTCATATTCATTCTTATGAGCAAGAAAATACGGTTATTTCTAACAGATTTGATTTTACTAAGGTACATAATATAGTATTAAAAAATTTTCTTACCTTGAAATACTTCGATTAAATGGGACATATCCCATGCTTATAACATTTCAATTACAAAACTATCCATCTCGAAACTGTAGATAATGTAACAAATATTTGCGTGCTCGGTGTGAGTGTGACGTAATGTAACGTAAGATGTTTATGCAAAAATAATAATAAAGAGGAATCCAAAAATGTGGAAATTCCCACTTTTGTAAGATTTAGTGCCATTGAGTCCGACTTTAGAATGAAAGTTCAGAAATTAAAATTTAAAAAGAATTACGTTAAAATTGAAGAATCTCATTGGTACATTTCTCTTTAATTCTTAGCTTAAATTTTAATACTATATCTTAAATTGTTGGCCAGATTTTGTTTAATGTTTTCTAGGTAGATACTTTTGGCTTTACGGTATATTTTTAGGAACCGATAAAATTTAAGCCGATTCATTCCTTTAAAATATGGTAGGTAGTTTTATTACTTCATTGTACTAGTTTAAGGTTTACTAAATATAATAGATATTACATCTACTGATGTTTAAAGCTAGTTACATTCACTTGCGATTTGCGGACTTCAATTTTTGTTTTATTCCATTTCTAAAATAAAAGTTGATGGAAAATAAGCAATTTTCACTATAAATACGAATTAATTTCTTTCGTTATGTTCGACTAAGAGGTCTCGAATTCCATTAATTAATCAATTACAAATAAACTATCAACTACTAAAATTCGAGATAAGATAATACACCAAAAACGTGGCAAATAAATGAACAATTTATTTGCATTTGCAAAATTGCATTTATTGATAGTTCAATATACCTATAATCAGAATGATAATAAAATTCTCGCAGATTGTGCAAAATAGTTTACAAAACTAAAATTAATTGACATAATTAAGGTAAAGACTAACTGACTGACTTCTGACTAACGAGTCAAAAACACATGTCATGGTGTGATGGCTTGGAAGTCGAAAAATCAGTACAGGTGTCTATCGCTCTTTACCTTAATTGTGTTAATTAATTTTAGTTTTATAATCAGAATATTTGAGTGATTATTTAAAAGTCTATATTGTCAGTCCGCAAATAATAATTAATAAAATGTTATAATTGATTTGAAAAATTCACGTAACTGAAATTAAATCATGATGACACGAGCCTAAAACAAATTTTAGTTAATAATTATTATCATTTTAATGACGTCAAAATCCTAAAGCGTCATATTTATTAATACGATTTCGCGCAATAAATATACATTTAAATTTAAATATGTTTTTCTGGTTTTATTTGTGGATCAAATTTTAAAAAATTAAGACACTTCACATGCATAATAATGTAGTTGTGTAGATTACTTAAATATTATTATTTAATAATATAATATAAATAAATTAATATTATTATTATTTTAAAAATTATAGTAGCATTATTTTAAATTCTGAAAATTTCTTTTAATGTTATTCAAAAAAAGAGCATACGCAAGAACAAAAGTCAAGAACAAAAATTTTCCATTTTCATACATACTCGTGGTTAAAAATATGCACAAATTGGGATTGAAACCGTAAAATTTAAAATGCACAATATTAGGTAGAATTAGTGTAACCAGTTCTGAAGATTTCAATCGAAATCTTCAGGTACAAAAGTTTACCTTTTTCTAGCAAACAGTACATTTAAAAACTGCACAATTTGAGTTTACAGTTGGTACAATTTGACATGCACAGCGCTATGTAGATTTATCTCAAACGATTTTTTTGAGTGTACATCTTCTTTTTTCATAGATTAAGTTATTTGGGCTTTATTTTATTAGAATTTTTAATGCGTTAATCTTTTAAATAGGTAGATACCAACAGCAAATTTTTTTTTTGAATCATACGGACAGACAGACACGGAGCCAGATCATAAGGCTTCTTCCTATACGTTGTATAGAAGCCTAAAAATGTATGTACGCTCATCACTTGAGAACGACTCTACCGATTTGGCTGATCTTTTTTTCGTTGTGTTTGTAATTGTCAGGAGAAGGTTTCTATGTAACAATATTTACGAAAATCTTATTCGAAACAGATTTTAGTACAGATTTTGGTCATAGTTTGTGACGCGCATGAATAGGTTAACGAGATTCCATTTGAAATGAGAATTACAGGGTTAATATCACTTCTCTTCTCCATCACTTCCATCAGTTATTACAAAATTCTAAAATTAATTAAAAATTACAGTAAAAACAAAAAGTAAGTAAGAAAATTATCAAAACTTTCCAAAAAAATTACCAAAAAAATGTATAGAACCATTTTTTTAGAAAATTTCACGGCCTTTAATTTTGAATACAATGGTATTTTCGGTATCTTCCATCATTTTCGAGATATTTGACAAAAACTGTAGAAACGAATGGTTTTGACTCCTTACCCCCCTCCCCGCACCCAAACCCGTCGCTCTAGAACGGGAGACTTTTTAGTACTTATAGAAGAACGAGTAATGAACATTCTGTGGCAATTAAATCGTATATTTTTTGGATTTCCTGGTTTGGGCGTTTTTTGGTCTAATTATACTGTACTAAAAGTATAACTTCATCATAGAGAAACTAAAATTGACAGTACACAAAACGGCAAATTTAAAATTTTGTGGTTTTTGGAACCTCTCGTGACAAATTTGTCTCTGTTCAGGTTTGAATCTGTTGTAGAAAACTTAAGGTCTTTTTTCTGACACTAAAGAGGATATATAGATTTTTCTATTTTGTCGCACCGTTTCCGAGTTATAGTGACTTAAATAAAACTGTAAAATAAAATAATACTGTTATCTGCATTTCAGAAACGCTACAACAAAGTAGAAAAATGTCGGTCTAAGACAGGGGTCTCCAAACTACGGCCCGAAGGCCAAATCTGGCCCGCAAGCACCACTAATCCGGCCCGCAATTATTTAAATATTTTGATAAATCAAATCAAACAAAAAAATTAAACAAAATAATAATCAGATATTTCATTTACCGACTAAAAATAGTTGTCAAAACACAACAAAAAGTTGTCAAAAAGTAATCTTAATCTGATGAGCTAGCTAGATCTTGTCTCTTGGGGCTTTGTGGAGCAGTCAGTCTGGCCCTTAGGCTAAAAAGTTTGGAGACTCCTGGTCTAGGACAAAATCCCGCCCAACCGAAATCCCGCAGAACAAAAATCCAGCCGGGCCGAAATCCCGCCGCGCCATTTTAGTTATGTGATAGATTTCTTGTGCGAATAACGTTCGGTTAGTTTTAAAACTTTCAACTTTTTAAACCAATCTTACTTCTCCCTTCTAAGTGAACTATCTGGTTATACTACTGGTCATATCTCCAAATGAACGACACACTTTTCAATCTATGGTTGATATTATTTAATCCCTTACCCTAAAATGGTCAACGTAGAGGTCAACGTGTACTATTTCACTCATTTGGATCAGGGTAGCTATTATGAAGTATTTTCAATATGAAATATAGGAACGTCAAATTGAAAAGATAACTTACCCATATGCACCCCCTCCAGGTGTTTGCAACCTTGACGTGGTGAGGGGGCTAGCGTGTTTCCAATGAAACCGGAGGCATGTACTCCAGGGCGGGCGGTGAGGCTAAACCCCTCATCGGCCGACGGGGGGTGGTCGGGACCGGCCGGGACTTAAAAACTCTTTGTGTCCGGCCCTTGCCATCCTCTTAATGGTTAAGATGGTTGTGGTAGAGGAAACCAGACTAATCGGCAAACACAAAGATCAAATCGTAAACCGCTTGTGGGCTACAACGACTCCTTCGCAGACTACGATTCTGTGGGGATAGTAGTGACAAGGGGCACGAGGGTCTTGGCTTAACCGCCTGGACTGCGTGGACAGATACCACTATAAAAATCTCCCGATTCCTATGGTTCTGCGACGCCTAAAGGATGCAAGGCTGAGGGGTAGCTCAGTTGTTAGTCGCAGAAACCTCGAGGCTTACACAAACAGCGAACCTCGTTGTATATAGCCTTCTGTCGCATATGGGGCGCTGTGCGATGGTGACGACCCTTTCCCCAGTACTCGTGGGACCAAATATGGAAACTACAAATACTAAAAACACGGAAGGGGGTTCCGAAAGGAAGGACCCATCCGGAAAAAGACCTTCGGGGGCTGCCAAGAGAAAATTAAAAAAGCTCAAGGCAGCACAACAAAACACGGCGGCAGGGACCCAAGGGAAACCTGCCCCAACAAAAGATGGTGGGGAAACCTCGACCGGGGGGCAAAAGCGAAACCGGTCAGATGGTAGTACACCAGTGGGAGTGGGTAGACAAAGGAAGAAGGGTAGGGGCATTGAACCTCCCACTTCCTACAGTTCTGCCCTAACGGATATCCGAATGGCAATAGTGCCAGAAGGGTATCCACAGACCACGTTCAGCGCCGAGCAAAACGACCTCGTAAGAGGGATGTTAGTCAAAGCGCTGGACGCAATGGAGATCGGAGAAACCGCACCACGGTTCTCCGAAGTAAAACCGAAAGGGGGGCTGATGATTGCTTCCTGCTCAGACCAGACCACTAGGGACTGGCTGGTGCGGGTGGTGTCGGAAAGCGAACCCTGGGAGGGGGCTAAACTTGGTGTCTTGGACGCCAAGGATATCCCTAAGCTTGTGAGGGCCATGGCATGGATACCGGGACAGATACAAGAACCGGCAACCATTCTTAAAAAGCTAATGATCCAGAACCCGGGACTCAATACAGAGAACTGGAGAGTCGTGGAGAAGAAGCCGGATAAGAAAGGCCAGCAAATTATTGTGCTGGTCGATGTAAAGTCCTGGACTAAAATCCAGGAACTACAATATAAACCCTTCCTAAACCTTTCCAGGGTCTCCTTTAAGGAACTTGGAAGGAAAAAGGAGGGAGAGTCAAGTGTGGAAACGGAGACGGAAGCGGGGAAACCTAGGTTACCTGCGATGTCTCCTCCTCATGTGTCAAACCCTCTAGCACCTTCCACTAGTGATAGTGGGGGGGGAGCGATGAGGGGAGGCAGTGACAAGGGGGAGGAGATGGAGTGCGAACCGGCTCAAACCGGGGCGCAAAGTTCCATCCCACTCCCATCCCTACCTGACAAAGGTAAGGGAGAAGCACCGGGTGGGCGTCCCACATAAATTGGGATTACCTTCAGGTGTGTACAAGTAAATATACATCACTGCAGGGCGGCCTCGGCTGCCCTGCAGAGATATATAATAAAACAAAATATTGATGTGGCTCTGATACAAGAACCCTGGTTATACGGGGGACAGGTGAGAGGACTCAATATGACAGGAGAATGGGAACTAATACGCCCAGGTGATAATCAGCCAAGGGTCTGCATTATCGCGAAAAAGAGGTTAAATCTTCTGCCGCTATGGGGACTATGCACCAGAGACCTACTGGCGGCAAAACTTAAACTTTAAGTGGAAGGAAGGCTGAGGGACTTGGTCGTAGCATCAGCATACCTTCCATTTGATCAACCACAACCACCCCCAACAAGGGAGGTTGAAAGACTGGTTGCGGACTGTGAAAGCAGGGGCTCCCAGTTGATCATCAGCTGTGATTCCAATGCACACCACATCGTATGGGGGAGCACGGACACAAACAGCAGAGGTGAGTTCCTTTTGGAATATATTTTTAGCAATAAGTTAGAAATAGTAAATAGGGGTAACGAACCTACGTTTGTCATAGCGACAAGAAAGGAAGTACTTGACCTGACGATAGCAACACCTATCGCATGTCAATGGATAAGGGAGTGGCATGTCTCTAAGGAGGAATCACTCTCGGATCACAAATATATTCGATTTAATATCGAAACACCACCTGTGGAGGAGGCGGCGTACAGGAACCCAAGAAACTGCGACTGGGCACTCTTCAGGGAGAGTCTTAAGCAGGGGCTGGGGGAATGCCCGTCAAAACCGTCCAACACAGTGGAGCTGGAAATGATGAACGACAAAGTTACGTCGGCCATCATGACAGCATATGAACTAAGCTGTCCGCTAAAAGAGAAGAGAGCCAAACGCGAGGCCACTTGGTGGAATCGTGAGCTCGAAACTCTCAGGACAGATACACGTAGAGCATTCAACAGGGCAAAAAGAACTGGAGACTGGGAAGCCTATAAGAGCACCCGTCTTAAATATACGTATTCCATACGCAAAGCCAAGGAGGACACCTGGAGGAGGTACTGTGAGGAGGTCGAAAGAACTCCGGAATGTGCCAGACTCCAGAAAGCACTCCAGAAAGCGAACCACGGAAAGGTGGGAACGCTGATAGATTCACAGGGGGGACATACATCCTCGGGGGAGGAGACTCTTGGGCTTCTGCTCAGGACACACTTCCCGGGGTGTATACCGAAACCTGGTATAGATTCCGCCGCTCAGAGTTCCCCCAGTATACCGATGTATCGGGCTGGTAGGGAGCACTGGAGAGCGGCGGACAAAATTATAAACAAAACAAGGCTTGCATGGGCGATAAGATCTTTCAAACCGTACAAGTCTCCGGGGGTAGATGGCATCTTTCCTGCCCTGCTTCGGGAGGGACTGGGAGAGCTGTCTGCCTCACTATGTGCTATATTCAGGGCAAGTTTAGCCTTGAATTATGTACCCCAAAGTTGGCGGAAGGTAAGAGTGGTATTTATACCCAAACCAGGGCGTGCAACATATGCCCAGGCAAAGTCCTTCCGTCCAATCAGCCTGATGTCTTTCTTGTTAAAGACATTGGAAAAACTAGTTGATAGGCATATAAGGGATCGTGTATTGGTAAATTCGCCATTGCACAAATACCAGTTTGCATACCAATCAGGCAAATCGTGTGAGCTAAGCATACATGAGCTTACTCACAGGATTGAGAAGGCTCTCGAGGAGCAAGAAATTGCTCTAGGCACCTTCTTGGATATAGAGGGGGCGTTTGATAATACCTCCTTTGACTCTATAGAGGAAGCCGTTAGGAAACGGGGAATACACCCAACCATAACTGGTTGGATTAGTGCCACCCTAAGAGGAAGAGAAATTAGTGCCAGTCTGGGACATGCGACCGCGGAGGTGTCTGCCGCGCGCGGGTGTCCGCAGGGGGGGGTTCTCTCACCCCTACTGTGGTGCCTGGTGGTGGACAGCCTTCTGTGGGAGCTGGAACAGATAGGAGTTCACGCGCAAGGATTTGCCGACGACATCACTATTTTAGTGATTGGAAAATTCGGGGAAATTGTATCAGCTATGATGCAAAGAGCCCTGAAAACCGTCGAGAGATGGTGTACACGAGAGGGATTATCGGTAAATCCGGAAAAAACCTCAGTTGTAGCTTTCACGCGACGCAGGAAACTGCAAGACGTGAAAACGTTAAAAATGTGGGGGAAAGAACTACATGTGGTTAAGGAGGTCAAGTATCTGGGTCTAATTTTGGACAACAGGCTGACCTTCACCTCTCAAATACGTAACGTAACAATCAAAGCGACACGGGCTCTGTGGGCCTGTAGATGCATGATTGGTAAAACCTGGGGATTAAAACCGAGGATGGTGCTGTGGCTATACACTAGAGTGGTGGTACCTATAGTGACATACTCGGCCCTGATCTGGTGGCACGCCACCAGAAAAAGGGAAAGTATAACGAGGCTAGGCAAGCTGCAAAGACTTGCATGCCTAGGAATAACGGGGGCATTGAGATCAACGCCCACCGCAGCCATGGAGGTCCTACTGGGGCTGCACCCACTGCATATAGCAGTGGAGGCGGAGGCCCTACTAGCGGCCTACAGGCTAACAATAAACGGATATGGTAAAAGTACCCCAACAAAGGGGCACCATACCATGATCTTCAACTCAATCAAGAGCAATAACATGCTTAGCATGCAATCGGATAGAACCAGCACTGTAAGGGACTTCCGAAAACCATTCAGGGTGATAATACCTGAGAGGGGCAAGGAAAAAACCATACAAGAGCTGGGCAACCGATATGATACCATCTGGTACACAGATGGATCTAAGACAGAGATAAGCACTGGAGCAGGTATGTGGGGAAGAGGAACGGGAGATGCCTTTGGCATTAACCTGGGCCGTCACGCCACAGTGTTCCAGGCAGAAGTAATTGCAATTCTGGCTTGTGTTGCTGAAATGGTGCGGAGGAACTACAATGGTAGACGAATCTGCATCATGACAGATAGCCAAGCAGCTCTGAAGGCTTTGGAGGGAATAGAAATTCACTCCAAGGTCGTTAAACAATGCCGTGATGAACTTGTGAAACTGGCGATCTGCAACAGCATTTCGCTTATGTGGATTCCGGGACACCGAGGCATCAGGGGAAATGAAGAGGCTGATCGCCTGGCCAAAGTGGCTGCCAATACAATCATGATAGGTCCTGAGCCCACCTGCGGGATTGCATATGCGACCGCGAAGGAGGGGATCAGGGACATGTTATGGAAACAACACCTTGAGCACTGGGAGGGCCTTCCTGGACTGAGGCAATCGCGGATGTTCATTGGGGCCCCTCCAGAGAGTCCAAGAGCAAAAATATAATCCAACTGAGCAGGAAACAGTTGAGAAAGATAGTAGGACTTTTTACAGGACACTGCTGTCTTAAGAGACACCTCAATACAATGGGGTTGATTGAAGATCCTACTTGTAGGATGTGTGGTGAAGAGGATGAAACCCCTCACCATATCTTATGTGAATGCCCAGCTCTAGCTGGGAGTAGGCTACGCTACCTTGGCCTTACATACCCGAGGGCCGAGGATATAGCTAAAGCACCCTACAACTGCTTACTCAACTTTGTTGAGGAGACGCAGTTGTTGGAGTAAAACGTGGAACGAGGGGCACAATAAGCTTAAGCTTCAGTGCAGTGGGGTCAGAACCACAACCCGTTTGAAATAATAATAATAATAATACCCATATGCAACGGCATCAAATTATGCTCCGCAATACCTTTAAATTTAAATTTAAATATAATCTTTACAAGTTAAATTAAAAATAAATTTCGTCAATTTTATTCAAAATTATATTTGAATACTTTTAATTCAAACAAATAATATAATAATAGTTGGCGCTTTTAGTACAGTACAATTAGACTAAAAAACACCCAAACCGGGAAATCCAAAAAATAAAAGGTTTAATTGCTACAAAATGTTCATTACCCGTTCCTCTATAAGTACTAAAAATTCTCCCGTTCTAGTGCAACGGGTTTGGGTGGGGCGAGGGGGGGAAGGAGTCAAAACCACTCGTTTCCACTGTTTTTATCAAATATCTCGAAAATGATGGCAGATACAGAAAATACCATTCTATACAAAATTAAAGGCCGTGAACTTTTCTACAAAAATGGTTATATAAACTCATAGATTAGGAGATATGGAAAGGGACAGTTTTGATAATATTTTTTTAATTTCTTAAATTTTTTAATATTTTTTAATTAATTTTGTAATTTTGTTATTATTGCTGGAAGTGATGGAGAAGAAAAGTGATATTAACCCTGTAAAGCACACAATTTTTTCTTTATTTTTTGTCTAACTAAGTCAACCTTAATTAATTTAATTTAATAATTAATTTTGTGTGTTATACACGTATTTAGTATTAGTTAATTAGTTATTATAATAATCTTTCATTTCTTACGATATTTAATGGTCATTTTCATTAATGGTATTTTTAATTGCTTTATGCACCACTTTTCTTATTTCTATTTTCTTTCTTTTATTATACATTTGTATGTCCATATGTAATTTTAATTAGATATATTAAAATGCTTTTTACAAATGCCAGTCTGTAACTAACAAAAGTTTTTTTTCATATAAATATATTAATCCTGGAAAAAAGTATTCAAGAATGGCAAAAATTCATTAAAACTTTCCTCCTTCATATCTTCTAATCTGTGGGGTTTACCAAAAACAGGTTTAGGACAATTTTTCTAGAAAATTTCACGGCCTTTAATTTTGTATAGAATGGTATTTTCTGTATCTTTCATCATTTTCGAGATATTTGACAAAAACTGTTGAAACGTATGGTTTTGACCAGAAATTTACCAATTTTACAATAAAATAAAAAATTTTAAAGAACAAATTATTAAATATCCAAATTAAAAAAATCTATTGATTAATGGAAGGCAATATGGAGGTAAAATTATTTGAATATTTCTTCTTTCTTTCCTTTCTTCGAAAAGCATCTTCTATATTCAGAATTAAATGAAGTGATTATTAATGGGTTCTCTGTGTAAAATTGTGCATTTAAACTTGATTTTCACATATTAACTTAAAATTATTATTCACCTTGTATACAATAACTTTTAAATTTTGCTCTGAAAATTTAAACGTCAAACTGTACGTCACATGTTGTTTCTCTTGTATAGGTTACGTTTTTGTAGTTAAACTTTAGTTCAATGAAAGACATTTAAATTTAAATAAAAATATGAATAAAAAGGAAATTGTGGATGTGGATGACTCAAGGTTTCGAACAACCCCCTTACAGCAAGCGGCCGCTTCATGTTCGGGGGCTCTCGTAACGTCATTATTGGGTAAGTTTTAAAAAAATTGTGTTTTGAAAAGGATAACACTTTTTCTAGTTACACCGTTGGATGTGGTTAAAATTCGATTACAAACGCAACAAAAATTAATGGAAAGATCTAAATGTTTTCTTTACTGTAATGGCTTAATGGATCATTGGTGTAGTTGCCAACCGGCTGTTAGTAAACAGTGGTTCGAAAGACCCAGCCATTTTAACGGAACAATTGTATACCTTTTGAATTGAAGTGGGTGTATATGAGAGAGTAACTATTTTACTTGTAGGATGCTTTTATAAAAATTAGTAGAAACGAAGGTATTACTTCGTTGTGGAGTGGTTTAAGTCCTACGTTGGTTTTAGCTATACCTGCAACTATAGCTTATTTTGTTACTTACGAACAGTTAAGGTTAAAACTAAAAGATCGGTATAATGTAACTCGTAAAATAGGTGATCCGTACTCACAACCACTGTGGATACCATTAGTGGCAGGTGCTACTGCCCGAGTATTTTCCGTCACCGTAGTTAGTCCACTTGAATTAATTAGAACTAAAATGCAATCTAAACCTATAAGTTATCTTGGTGAGTTATTTTGAAGTGCATTAAATTCAGTTGATGTTTTTTTTTATTTTCAGAAATTGGCCAAGCAATAAAATCACTTATTAGACAAGATGGTGTTGTTGGATTATGGAAAGGTTTGTTTTCAACTTTATTGAGAGACGTCCCATTCTCTGCTATATATTGGACACAGTATGAAACTTTTAAGCGGCTGTATGGACCTGGCGTTCCGTCTTTTGGTTTTAGTTTTGTAGCAGGTGCAGTCGCTGGGGGTGTAAGTTAACAAATCAATTAATAACAAACCTTATATAACCAGATCTGGTATGTTTACTCTATAGATTGCTTCAATTATAACTCTTCCGTTTGATGTTGTCAAAACTCATCAGCAAATAGAATTAGGTGAAGAAATTTACGGAAGTATGTTTTTTATTTTTTTCTATAGGCATCTTTATAACGATTGTTTTAGCTGGTAGTTCAAGGAAAAAAAAGACACCGACAGTTTTTCAAATAATTAGACAAATACATATTCAGCATGGCGTTAAAGGACTTTTTACTGGACTCGTACCTCGGGTGATCAAAGTAGCGCCAGCATGTGCGATTATGATATCAACTTTTGAGTATGGCAAAATAGCATTCAACAGGTTAGCAAACTCATTTAACTCGCCTACAGATTTTAATTTTGCAACACCCAACATCGATCTAAGTACTTCAAAAAATTTGTAAAAGATTTTTTAACAATAAAATTGTGTTTTTGGGTATTGTCAAAAGTGTCATGTACAGGGGTTATATTATTTCATTCAGATTTTTAGTATATAAATGCTTTTATAAGTTTTGTTAATAATTTTTAATTTTACATTTTGTTGAGTTAGTAGTGCAAGAATCATTGCAATGGGCTTAACAAAAATTTAAGAAGGTTTTAAAGTTACCAAGCGAAATAGCTGTAGAGCTAGGACTACCGGGTCATGACAATAAAAAATGTAGTTTTATATATTTAATTTTTAAACCAGCACCGATGGTTTTGCAAACAATCTTTTACTTAAAATTGCATTTACTAAATTTGTTTATAATGAGAAGCACTGAGACAATTAATTGTAAATTATTGTCCACAAATGTTAATGATTTATAATGCTGTTAGGGTAGAAGTCCATATTGGAACAGATTCTTCAATGTTTCCAGTTTCATCCACGAATCCCACACTAAATTCAGAACCCATTGTAATCCTTCCCCAACCTGAAGAGTGATTTGTTAATAGATTTTTGTGATTTTTATTTTAAATGTCGAGGTATATTTTTCTGTATTATTTTAATTAGTTGTAAGATTATTCCAAATAAATTAACTTTTTATAATAATAAATTGGTTTTATAATTAATTATACAGGGTGTTCCCAGATACACTTGACATAATTTCAGTGCTGATTAACCATAAGAATAATAATCATGGGTGGGTTTGATGAAAGTAACAAATAACGCTGTTATTTTAATTTAATAATAAATAAATAGTTTTAATTAAATTTTTACATAAACTCAACTATTTTTTATTCAATTTATATGGTCATTCCAACGGTTTTTTATCAGTTTTAGGTAGCAACATTGCAAATAGCGCAACACCTGCAAATAATCATTAAATTTTTGAGATCTATTTAGGTAATTTGTAATTTTACTTATTGCGAAACATCCAACACTTAAAAATGGTGGTAAACAACCAATACTTAGCAACAATGGAAACGTCAAGTTGCCTATCATTGCTCCTGTTCTTCCAGTCATCATGGTCAAGGAGACGGTCATTGTCCTAAATTAATAAATTGTTGAATCCAATACTATGTTTGTTACAATTTTACCTTATGGTTGTAGGAAAAATATCAACAACAATACTTATGGTTAGGGTAGCTAATACTGAAGAAAATCCTATGTATAAAGACGATAGTGTTACTACTTCTATTTCAGTTTTTGTAAAATAAATACAAGAAGCACAAATTCCTGATGTTATACCAGAGTAAACTAAAACAAAAAGAAAATAAGGTTTTGGATGTTTGGTTTATTCCCAAACGTAGGTACCAAGAACTGCTCGTTTTCCCACCTTCTTAATTATGAAGGTTGTGAAAAAACAAATTATTATACAGACTACCCACACTATTATATTGTTGATGTAGACTGAACTGTTATCATAATTCTGAAAAAATCAAAAAGAAATCGAAACTGCACTTGAAAAATCTTCTTACCACAACACAAGTTTCACTAATAATTTTAGTTTCGTTCGGCTTAAGAAATTCAAGCATCTCACATAAATTTGAATTTTCTTCCATTCCGTGAAATTTCTGATAATCATTAATAGCTGCAAAGAGTTGTGGAAGCCATAAACGTAAAGTGTTTGAACTAAAGAAAATCTTCTAGAAACAAAGTTTTCCTGCTTTGCAAATAACTTACCACCACATTATGCCAAACTGAATGACGAAAACCAAGACGACTTTGCTCACATAGGGAGGATAAAACATTGGAAGCAGTTGCTGCCATCCTTCTTTCAGGGCTTGGATTTTGCTTCTGTTAGCGGTTACATGACCACCGTGTAAATTATGTTCGTTAAGTTTGATTTCATCCACAAGTTGTTTTACCTATCAAAAATTCAAAAATATTAAGAAGTAGCTTTCCACAAATTAAACTCACAGGAAATTCTTTTGGATCTTTGCCGGTATTCCAAGAATAAATCATTTGGAAGACTTTCAAGGCTTCGTCATTTTTCCCCATGCTCATCAAAAATTTTGGCGTTTCTGGTAATATGGTGAAAATAGCGGCAGATATTAAGCTTGGCAGAGAGCAAATTAATAGAAAAACGTTCCACGACTTGAGTACTATTGGAATAAAATTTTAAAGAGAGATTAAAATTGTCTAACTATGCCCACCGAAATGATCTTCTATTATGGTTATAATAAAGTTATCCGAGAAAATCATCCATCCCAATAAGGGTAAGCAAATTAGAGCTAGACAGTTCATTGCCGAGTGAATCAGAGGAATTAGGATTCTGTATTTTGCGCTGTTAAATTCATTCATATAAGCGCACAAAGCTGCAAATGGTCCATTGATCCTAGAAGGACGATAAGTTATAAGGGCAGTAGAAGTTCTGATACTTACATTAATCCTGTCATAAACTTGGAAACAAGTAGCATAGTGAATTCCTGCGAAAAACCACATAGAATAACAAAGAGTCCGTCCATCAAGTATCCAAATATTAGTAGTCTTTTTCGGCCCATTGTGTCTGCGAGGAAACCCCAAATGAAAGCACTCGAAATCATTCCTGTAAGTTTTATGTTAATTTATCATGGTTATCCCAAGTCGACGTGCATCTGAGGATGGGGAACCCCCGAAACCGCGGTTACAATAAGCAATTGACATATGAAACCAAAATTTATTTTGTTTTTGTTTTTTGAAGTTTTCCGATTTCATCGGATCAACGACCGTCCCCCCTCTCTGCACTTCGTGGTTACCTATGTAGGTGACACTATTTAGCATTCCCATGTTTTCCAACGACAAATTCAAATCGCATTTTGAAATTGGTATTATGTACGACATGGTTGTGGTATCAAAAATTGGAGAAAATGTACATGGGATTGCAATTATGAGGAGCAAAATATTAAATTTTCCAAACTCAGTTTTTCGAATTGCTGTTTCAAAATCGACCGCTCCTTAAAATTTATAAAATTTTGTTTCTAATTATTCTAATAATATTTTTACTTACCATCGCAATCGTCGCTTTCCTTTGGATTGGTTTGAATGCGTTCGGCTATTACAAAAATATCATGATGAACCATAATGTAGTATTAAAATTTGAACTTTCTCTCATACAGAATTAATCCTGTGGAGTTGATTGGGTTCTTTGCGATTTGTGATACTGCAAGATTATTTCTACTTTTTGCATGCAAATATTTATTTTGTATTTTGACTTGTGGAATATAATATATAATCCTAATATGTCAGAAATTACCTACAAAAGCTTTGTAATTTAATGATAAAAATTTGTTTATTTTCTAAATTTAGTACAATATTTACCAAGCGTGGTTGTATTTATTAAAGTGACTTACACAAATCATGTTTGATGTTGAAATTTTTTCAAAATAATTTCCATAAGTTTGTTTTATTTTCATGCTTTAATCCAGATTTTTATGTTCTCTAATTTGATATGTCATAAAAGCAGTGGTTTGGTGTGATCACTGGTTGAGCTACAGAGCGGACGTCCTGCATTGAATTTGCGGACTTTACGAATTTTTTGTAGGGCATTTAATATCGTGGTTTTAGGGAATATTAAAAAATTTTAGTTTTTAATTAACTATTAATTTATCTATTTATTTATTTATTACATAATATATAATAGTTTTTGTGAGTTAGTATAAAAAGGTATATCACAGAAAACATTGTATAATTTAATAAAAATAAACTGCAATCACTTGAGCGCTTCATCATCTGTTTTGGGCAATAGTAGCGACAACAGGGCACTACCTGCAGTTAAAAGAATTAGTTAACATAATAAACTTTTTTTTCTATTACATACCAAAGCAGAAAAGGGCAATTGTTAAAAATGGAGGCAAACATCCAGAAACCAATAGTAAAGGAAATACCAAATTTCCAGACATAGCTCCAGCTCTTGCAAAGAGCATAGCACAGGATAACGTCATCGTTCTGAAATTTCATCAATTTTAAGAAGTATTTCAAATATTTATATTATTTTACCTTAGGGTTGTAGGAAATATGTCCACAATTATGCTGACTATCATCATTGCTCCAATTCCAGTAACACCAATAAACAGGGACGAAAGTAAAACCACAATTTCCTCACTTACGGCAAAATACAAACACAATACACATATTCCGGATATAACCTGGGTTATAACTGAAATTTAAAAAAATTAAAATTTAATTCCATTGGTGATGATCCATTGGTATGCATACCCAAGAGATTTTTCTTGCCAATAAGTCTTATCAAGAAAACAGAAAGTAAACAAGCTCCCATGAAAGCGACAGAAATAATTACGTTATTTATGTAAACGGAATCGTTATCGTAATTCTAAAAGTAATTTTGTAATACTGCAAAACAGATCAACTACACAAAACTTACGACAAAACAAGTTGCATTGTTGGCTTCACTGACATTAGGATGAGACATTTCTGCCAGCATCTTACACAAGTTTGAATTTTTATCATCCGAATGAAACGTTTGGTAATCGTTCACAGCAGTGAATATTTGGGGCAACCACAATCTCAAGGTGTTTAAACTAAAATTATTGCAAAGTTATTATTTTTTACATCAACCAATGGGATATTACCTGGAAACGATTCCAAATTGGATGAGAAAAACTAAAACCGCCAGACTTACGTAAGGCTTATGGAATAATGGAACAATTTGGTGCCAGCCTTCTTTCAAAGCCTGCGCTGTTGATCTGTTGGCTGTTAGGTGACTCTTTTCCTTTAGATTATTTTCATCTTGTTGTGTTTCATCGATCAGAGATTTTATCTGCAACCAAATATTAGTTTTGGTTTATCCAAAAAATGTCGAGACTCACTGGAAACGTGTCTGAAGACCGTCCAGAGTTCAATGCGTATACTTTTTGGAATATTTTGTAGGCTTCTTCATTTTTTCCCATGCTCATCAAATATTTCGGGCTTTCTGGTAATATTAGGAAGGTCAGTCCAGCTATAATACTTGGTAAGGAACAAACCAAGAAGAAGATGTTCCAAGAACGCAACACTGAAATTGTACTGCTTAGAGAAGTATTGGTCAAAATAAAAATTATTACCGAAAGTGTCATTAAATAACGAAATTTGATTTTTATCAGAAAATATTAACCATCCCATCAACGGTAACATGATAGTGGAGGCGCCATTGATGCTACCATGAATTAGAGGAATAAACGATCGCTGTTTTGCTGCGTGCAGTTCGTTGATGTATGCTACCACTGTTGCAAAAGAGCCATTAATCCTAAAATATTGCATTTTTAAAAGTAGTGAAGAGAATTGAAGTATTAACTTGTTTACATCAGGCCGGTCATAAATTTGGCGACTAAAAGCATGGTGTAGTGTCGAGAAAGCCCACATAATATCACAAATAATCCGTTGAGTAAATATGCAAATATTAATGGTTTTTTCCTTCCAATTGTATCAGCCAAATAACCCCAGATGAAAGCGCTTGGAAGCATACCTGAAATGATTTAATTTTTTATTTTGAAACAACTGGGAATGCGTTCTTACCCAAATAAGTAACAGCGTTTAGAATTCCTTTGTCTTCCAATGACAAATCCAAATCGCATTGGGCAATTGGAAGAACGTACGCCATCGTGGTCGTTTCAATTGCTGTAGCTATGCATGATGGAATAGCAGTCGCTAAGAGTAAAAAATTGAATTTTCCAAAACCAGTCGCCGTGATAGCCGTTTCAAAATCTGCTTTTTTATCATCATTTTTATTTTGATCTAAAATTGGTAAATTGAAAATTGGAAATTTAGAAAAAAACAAATAAAATTTACCTTTTTGTTCACTAAATTTTCCATCAGATTCGCTTAAATTTTTATACGAAATGGTGTAAATGCTCGGATCACTAATACTAACTTCGTAATTTTGCTTCATATTGAATATTGGAATCTAAAGTCATGTACCCTTTTCGAAACATTCAAAATTATTAACTGCTTCAGAACGACAAGCAAAATTTTAATGTGAAACCTTAATTAAATATTTAAATTGCAAACAATAGAAGATTTTGCGTAAAATCATTTTAAGTCAATATAATATACGTATGTTCTTAGATTTAATTTGTGTAGTCATTGTATATTTTACACCAGACACTATGAATAATTTCTTGAAAATTATAATTTATGGATGCAAACAGTTCATTTTTTGTAGGTTTAAAAATTGAGGTAAATGATGCAATATACTCATATTATGGAATAATTTGGATCAGCTTCTCAGATGTAAGAGTTAGTGTTGTCGTTTGTTTGGATTATTCAATAACTGTGAAGAACAATATATGTTGCAATTTAAAAAGTTGCTCAGAACGTCAGACAACTTCAATTATACTGAATAGTCGCTTTACACCAGGCGTAAGTGGAAAATTCAATGCTAGGATTGGTGATCGAGATTGACTAATCCGAGAGGTTTTCAGTTTTCAAAAATTTTCATTATTCACCGCCAACCCACCAGGAAAACTTACCTGATGTGCTGGATCTCTGCATTGTTCAGCGCTGAGCGGAACTGAACATTTCGCCGTCGCAGTTTCGCCGCCAGAAATTTAGTATACATTCGAAATAATTTACTTCAAATGTTTCGATGCATTGTTAGGAAACTTTGTTCTGCGGAAGATATACAGAATGAAAAAAATTCCACTGCAATTCCTTTATTGTATTAATCGGTTTTTATAGAAGGCCGTTACGCCATATGATTCGAAAATGTCAATGAACGACACCAAAAATCCTAGAAGTATTTCAGGATATTTGGAAGGACTCGAAGAAGCAAAAAGCATCCCCTCAGGTAATTCACTGCATTTTTAAACACTGTCCTGTATGGAAGTTTTAGGATTTTGTAACGAAATTGGATATTCCACTCTGGAGGAGGCTTCTAAATATGCAGGTCTGTATATCTCTGCCCGAAACATACTTTCTTCGGCGAACTAATAAGATAGCTTTTATTTACAGAAACTGGAAGATGTCAACTGCTTCTCCTTCTTGTTAGTATAATTGGAATTTTTACCACATCTGCATTTCCAACTCTAGTTAACCTGGAATTAAACGTTTTAATATGCCAATATTCTTTGACGTACGAAAACAGAAAAGTTGTAAACTATATCGTGTGCCTTTGTAAGAAGTTATGTTCGGAGAAAATAAAAACTTATTGCTGTCAATGTTTTAGGCTTAATAATGGGTGGAATTACATCTTCATTGATAGCCGATACCATAAGCCGCAAGTGGACGTTAGTTGTTAATTTGGTTTTAAATGCAATTGCATGTGGTATACTTTCACTTACCACCGACTTTAAGCAATTTTTATACCTCAGAGCTTTGATTTCGTTCACGTAAATATTCCATTTAAATTCGGTTGGTTATTGCAATTTAAAGTTAGAAGTTCTAGCATAACTGCGATTACAGTAACGCATCTCTCCGAATTTTTACTTCCATATTATCGTGGATCCGTAATCGCATCTTTACAAATTGGCTGGCTCTTGGGAATTCTAATAATTCCATGTAAGCCTTTCGACAACTAAAAGTTCAATTTGGGAAATTCATTTTTCAGTTCTAACCGATTATTGGAGGTATCAAGCTGCATTCACTGTAATTCCTTCTCTGTTAAGTGCATTTTTGTTGCTATTTTTTCCTGAGTCTCCAAGATTTTTGATCAGTCGAGGTCGAACAATCGAAGCTCTTCACTCCTTACAGTTTATATTTTCAGTTAACACTGGAAAACGCCGAACGGAATATCCGGTAAGTGCAAAAGAAAATTTTTGTTAGCTAATTGCACGAACGGATTTAGATACGTCACTTGATAGATAACAAGAATGCATCTAGTTTACGAAGACACTCTGTCATTAAGCATTACGTTTCTCCAGGATTAGAACCCAAGTTTATTTGTATACCAATCATCATGTTGAGTCAATTTATGTTTATGTTCAGGTTCGGAGTTAAAAATTTTAATTCGAAGTTCTAACCTGAACAATTTTCCAACAGTTATTGTACGGTGACGTTCTGGTTTCCAATCATGAATCAAAGATTGCCTGGAATTTTTCCACTAATAGATAACATTCAGATTCCTCAGGATTGTGCTGTCGGTTTTATTGTTGCTCCACCACCACCAATAGCATGGAAGCGTGCGTTTTCAATTACTCTGGTTGCCTATCTTTAAAATTTCAAAATATTTTTGTAGGAAGCTCTATAGTGATGAAACCTCACCATCCAAATATTCTTATACGAAAGGCCAACGAAACATCTGAAAACTTGTGTAACATAAAATCAGATCCCATGTTCAACGAAATCTATACAATGACAAATGTAATAACTTGCATGCCCATAATGATATTTACGGTATTAAAAATTGATTCAATAGGAAGAAAATTTTTTATAAGTCAGCAAGAACTCCTTGAAATAATTTTTATGCAACATTTTAATTTGTAGTGTTGGCACACTTCATTGCGGCATGCCTGACGTATGCTTCTTTTTTTATGCACACATTTGGAAAGGATTTGCTTTATGCTTCCGCCTTTGATTCTGTATTTATCATAGCAGTAGCTGTTGCCCAATGTCTTTCAGTCGAAATATTTCCCACAAGATTCAGGTACAAAAATCTTTGTCATTTAGAAATGTTGTAACATCGATTATGTTCTAGAGTCTTTGGAGTTGCTGTTGTTTCGGCAGCCGGTGGTTTGGGATTAATGTACGCTGCCAATGGTGGAATTTTAATTTATGATTTGCCATGTATAGCGTTGCTTGCCATATGCGGTATTGGTTTGGAAAGTTCGTCTAACCTTTCGATTTAATTTTATTGCTACCTATACTTTTGGAGTTTAGTTTCAGGAATTATAATCATGAGTCTTCCCGACACGGCAGGAATTAATTTAAGATAGCAGCTCAATTTTATCAGTCAGTTAAATAATCTTTTGAATTTTTACATTTTCAACGTTTTACGTTCACGTTTACTTCACGTTCACGTTCAAGTTCACGTTTTTGGTCTGTAACATAAAGTGAAGAAGAAGAAGTCTTTAAAACTATTTGAAAAGTTTCATTTTGATTGCAAATTTTGACAAAATCGAAGAACTAAATTGATTTGGAATAGGTTTTAATAAAACCGAGTGAAATCCTTCTGCTGGTTAAAAAGCAATTTCTTCCTTGTAAGATATTATGGTTCGAAATTATTCCAAGTATTTAATTTTTTTAAATTTTAGCCAAAACGATTAATATTGAATATTAATAACGTGGTCCGGTTAGACAAAGATGGAATGGTCTACATCAACATTTTCTAATTTTTACAAAATTAACCTTGACTAAAAGATGATTAGATTATGTTACAAGTCGTCGTTTAGAAATTATTAAAGCATTAAACTACAATTTATATTTTAAATTTACTTTAAAATTTTCAAACTTTTGCCTTATCAACACCTGAAAATGTTGATAAGTTTACTTTTCAGCTTTTAACTTTCATTTGCGTTGTGGTCTTTGTCAAAGTTGTTTAGTTTTTAATATCGGATTGGAATAATTGTGAACATTTCTTAGTTTTTAACATGAATTGCTTGTTTTTATGTTTTGTTTTACAAGTATTAACCACACCAAATAATGTTTTGGGAGCACACGTCACCCTTTCTCGGATAGGGCATCGCGAAGATCTCTTGGAACCCGATCACCATCATCACGGTGTCGCAGATAATCCTGGTTTTACCAAATTGAAGGAAGACGGATGTCCCGGAGAAGCGGAATGCGTTTTACCTGTTCAATGTCCAGCTCATGTACAAGATGACGCACCAACGCAGTGCACCACGTTTCGAAGCCGCCCTGGAATTTGTTGCACTACTGGACAAAATCATACAGGTGAGATGCCGGTTAAAAAAATTATTTTGGTAGATTTACACAAAATTTCAGATCTTCCCAATCAAAAAAAACGTGGACACCACATTGTTAGGGTGGATCCAGCTACTATGGGAGCCATCACGAGGCGCAGCCGAGTTGAAATGGCCGACCTTCGATTTAAAGAAATGGAACTGTTAAGTAAATCTCGTGCAGCTGTAATTCCATTTGGATCCCCCAGTTACGGTCATTTTAGAAATTCCAAACTATATAGCATGCACGACATCAATGATGTCATGGGGGTTGAAAGACGTGCACTTGAAATCGCACTAGCTACCAAAGCATTCAAAGAAAGGTAAATATTGAAAACTTTTTAAAAATAAATCTCTGGTTCCCATATTTCCAGACAAGGAATTACAAACAAACAACTGGAATTTGGTATGATACAACAGGATCTACGACCAACTGTACTTGGTTCTGCTTGTTTGCAACAACCATCCTGTCCTCCTGTTTCACCGCGACACCGAAACCCCGACGGATCGTGCAACAATTTACGTAATCCATCTTGGGGAGTTCTTCTAACGCCATATTCACGATTACTGCCTCCCAGTTATCACGATGGAATTTGGGCACCACGAGTTTCGGAAGATAAAGGTCAACCGTTAAACAGTCCCCGTCTAATCAGCACAACACTTTTACCTGATATCGATCGTCCAAACCCGCAGTTCACACTTATGTTGATGCAATATGGCCAATTTATTTCACATGATATTACGCAATCAATCGACACCAGTTATGGTAAGAAACCTTTTACGTTAAATTACAATTTTTAACAGTACACTTTTTAGGGAACGGCAGTGCAATTTCCTGTTGCACTGAAGATGGAAGCCGGGAAATTCCACCCCAATTTCGCCATTTTACCTGTTTTCCAATACTCATTCCAAAAGAAGATGCATTTTTTTCGCAATTTAACCAAGGATGTATGAATTTCGTAAGATCCGTTCTTGCTCCACGACACGATTGCACCTTGGGTTACGCTCAACAGGTAAACATAATTAAAAAGTTTGGAAACTTTCCTATTATTCCGTTTTAGATGAACAAAGTAACCCACTACATAGATGGATCTGCAATTTATGGTTCAACAATGGAACAACAGCAAAAATTAAGAGCATTCGAAGGTGGACGATTACAAGTTTTTGAAGATTTCGGTCGAGAATTCTTACCTCTAAATCATGATCCGGATGCATGTTTGACTACCGAGCAAGGCTCTGCTTGCTACGCTTCAGGTGAGACTGGTAATAGTTTTTGTCTGGACAAAATTTTAATTTCGTTAATTTTAGGAGACACCAGGACCAACCAAATGGTTTCCTTAGTTGTGTTGCATACCGTATTTTTAAGAGAGCACAATCGAATTGCCGGCGAACTTCAGAAGATAAATCCCCATTGGAACGACGAACATATTTTCTTGGAAACTCGTCGAATCATTACAGCTGAATTGCAAGTGATTACTTACAAAGAATTTCTTCCAACTTTGCTTGGTATGATTACGCTTCCTGTTTGTGTTTCTTAAAATTATTTTTAAAATAACAGGACCTTCCGCGATGAACGATTTTGGTTTAAATTTGGAAACGGATGGCGCGTATTCTCACGATTACGACCAAAGGGTCGAACCATCGGTTTTGAATGAGTTCGCCTCTGCTGCGTTTAGGTTTGGACACTCTATGGTTGAAGGGGCTTTGAAAATTTACGGTTTATCAAAAATGGAAGCCATCATAGATATTCCAGAAGTGATGTTCCATCCTGCCAGGTTGAGGAAACGAGAATTTTATGATCAACTGTTGAGCACTTTAACGACGGAACCGATACAGGAAGTGGATAATTCCTTATCAGATTCTGTGAGTTTTACGATAATACAATTTTTGGTGCTAATTTTTCTTTTATAGTTAACACATTACATGTTTCGCGCTGGGAATCCGTTTGGAGTTGATTTAGCTTCAATTAATATACAAAGAGGTCGTGATCACGGATTGAGACCTTACAATGATTACAGACAGCTCGTGGGCCAACCAAGATTGAAAAGTTTTGCCGAATTTGAACCGGAGGTAAATTTTTTGATTGATTTAGAGTGTCAGCTAAATTAAGGTTTTGTAGTTGGGAGAGAAGTTGCGAACTGTGTATGCGTCTGTTGATGATATAGATCTGTGGTTGGGTGGTTTGCTGGAACCAAGATATGGTGATGGAGTGTTAGGCTTAACATTCAGGGAAATAATTGCAGACCAATTTTCAAGATTGAAGAGAGGCGATAAGTACTTTTTCGAACACGATCCCTCCATTAATCCTGGTTTCTTCACTCAAGGTTAGTACTTTGCATTTAATTTACTTCTGAACAATATAAATGTTGTTCTTTTTAGGTCAGTTGCAAGAATTAAGAAAAATCTCGTTGGCGCGCGTAATTTGTGATAATAAAGATGGAATTTTGCTAACCCGATTAGCACCTCAAGTATTCAGAAGGCCAAACACTCCAGGGTAAGAACGAACCGCCTGTTTTATTTTGAGTAAAAAATTTATAATTTTAGGAACGAATATGTCCATTGCTCAAGTCCAGTAATACCAAGTATCAACTTATTGCATTGGCGCGATTAATAAACTACTTCTACTTAATTTTTGAATATTTTTTAAAATAGTGGTTGTTTTTAAATTTGTAATGTATAAATGGCGTAAAAATTACATTTAAATGTAACATTTTAATAGAATGAAGTTCTAAAAAAATTTCTAAATTTTATTCCTTGTATTTTGAAAACCAAACTCCTAAAAGTTTATTTTGATAATTTTTTTAAACTTAAACTTTTATATTTTCTAAATTGAATACAAAATATTTAAAATAACTTATAAAGGAGTATTCATGCCTTCTATGTTATAAACTGCAACATCTTCCACTAGAATATTTTTGGTTTTGCTGGATAGAACTGGAGTGGTGCCTGCAGGATAATGATATGACGATTGCTTAACTCCCTTTTTATTAGCCTCCTCGTATGTACGCAAGAATTCGACAGAATTTTTACGGATTATACATAAATCAACATTGGAACCGGACCCCAGGTCGTTAAAAATTCCTGCAGTAATGCCATCCCTTACTAATTGTTTTCCTGCTTCTTCGGATAAGTTTTCACGCCAGGATGATTCAAAAACTGACATAGCTGCTAAACTACCCGAACCCATGGTGGTGTAAGGCAGTTTATCCGTTGAACCGTGTGGATAGATGCAATAAATGTGAGAACCAGCTTTGTCCACGCCACCCAAAATAAGTGCAGCTCCAACATAACCTTGATAACGAAACAAATACTGCTTCAACATTAGATTAGCAGCTACGACAGGAACAATACGGTTGGTGTCTAAACGATGCAATTCTAATTGAGATGAAACTACAGCAGTTGTTACTTCTGTGTCTGCAGCAGTTCCAGCACCACAACAGCTGAAAAGAATCAAAGAGTTAGATCAGGTGAGAAGATAGGTAACTAAGTACATACTACATGTTTGATGCAAGATAGTGGATTTTTGAACAGTTTTTATCGGAAACAGTTGTTCTTTCGGTGGCACGAGTATCAGCACCGAGAATGACTCCGTCTTTGTAAATAATTCCAACAATAGTGGTTCCCGTTTTTGTGGCCATGGGTGCCGGAAAACCTTTACTAGCTAAACCAGCGTTTCTAAAATTTAACATTACGATTATTATACATTCGAAAATGGAAGAAACATTAACTTACCGAATGCAATTTTCGAAAGAAAATCCGGAAGCAGACATTTCAGCAGTCATATTTATTATGACAAGTAAAATTTAACTTGTTGCTTTGGATATTTCATTCTAGATTTATAATTCTTGCAAAACGTGATAGGAAAATGATTTCTAACCAGTTGGTAATTACTTTAACATTTTAGGTTATGTTTATAAATCGGATGAACATGAAACTCCAAAATAGTTGATTACATCCATCGATGGTGCAAGTTTCCTTTTACTATTATGGATATGGAAGGGAAGAACGAGAAAATATGGTAAGCTTTTCAAAAACTGGAATATACATACTTTTACTTTAACGCCTAGGCACGTAAAGTGTTTACACATTGTTTCCTTGAAACCTAGAGAAGTTTTTTGGTGCGGATTTGGATCGTCAAAGCGCCCACGGGTCCGAAAGATATTTTTCCTTGCAAATTTAATAGTTTATAATTTTTTTTCTCGTTTATAATGCCGAGTAGAGTTTAATCATTCAAATGCCCGTCACAAAAGACATTATTTTGTAGGTGGTAAATGGGCTGTCGGAATTTATGCAATGTATTTTGTTGTCATACATAGCTGATACTGTATGATCTGTCGGTTACAAAGCTTTAAAAAAGTTAAAATAAAATTTGATATTTACGCAATCGCATAAAACTGCAGTCAGCACTTGGAAAGTCCCTTTAAGTTTGGATTTAATTTTAATAGCTTTTGGAATTATAAAACGAAATTGAAAAAGCTACCATACATAATAAGGTATAGTATATTCCTGTAGGCATGGGAAACATAACACATGTTCTTTGTAGTACATCGTATTAACGATTATGTCTTACCTGACAGTTCCTTCCTGATTTTTGAATAAAATCACATACAATGTTCCGATAACAAATAGAAGCATAAAAGGTTAAATTGAATATTCCAATAACATAAATCAACGTTCTGCGTTAATGTACGAAGCTATTAATCTATGGAGAAAAAATATTGACGAAATCGTTTGGGTGAAATTATTAGCGAAATAATTAAATTAAAATTCATGTAGCATCGACGCCATCTAAGTGTCGACGCTGATTACCTTAATAGTCGATGAAGTAAAGATGAAGAGTTAAATTAAATTTCGAATTTGTCAATTACATAAATAATGTATTAATAATTTACATTCATTTAGGCATATAATACAAATTATCATTATAACAGACTTAGAAAAATTTGTAGATAAACCAATTCCAGCCCTTTAATTGGTCAAGCCACAAGATTGATAAAATATGCTACGCTAACAATAATATCAACGTTTATGAGTATTATTTTTTATTAACAAAAATATTCATAAAAATCAGTCCATAACTTACGAAACAATTAGAATTGAAAATTTTTAATTTTCTACAATTCAGTTTAATCGAGCAGAACCAGGTTTCTTCTGAAAGAGTTTACAATTAACACAATAAACTAATGCACAATTTATTATACCATTAGCTTTAAGAGGCGATATTTATCGTCCGAATCCCTGGCACGAATTGTTGGATCATCTAAATAAAGTAAGTTGTCGTTTACCGGAAGCATGTCTTGCATATCGAAAATTTCCTGATCGTCAGGCCTAAAAGGATACAAAATTATTAATTTATCCTAACTTATTCTATTTAAAATTTTCCGCCATTGATTTTTTCAGAGAACAAAGTTACTATAGATTTTTGCCGTTCATCTCTAAATTTAATTCATCCCCAAGTAAAAATTTTTGAAAACCCGGAAGAAAATGTCATCGCGTCAACTGAAAACGTGTGCAATCATTAAACATTCGGATTTAAAAACTGTATTGCAATATGTTGAATTTTTATTATACCAAAAATATACCATGTATGGTTGAAATCGTACGATAAAAAATTTTTCTTGCAAAACCTAAATAATAATTTGTAAATTTTTAAAATCCGCCATCAAGTTTAATTAATCTTAAAAATTATTACTCATAATTTTTGTTTTAATATTTAATACAAAATATATTACGAGTAATTAGCTTTAGCCTGTGAAAATAAAGAAAAGCTTACATATTGTTAATGTTAAAATTTTAATTTAATATTCGAATAAAGTTAAAATTTGAAGTAATTTACATTTTAATTTTAAAAAGCAGGATTATCGTCAAAAAATTGTTAATAAGTCAAAGTTGTTGTACAATAATTGCTCATAATAAGACAGCCGAGTTTATAAATTTTGCTTTATTAAAAAATGTTTTTCATTTTATTTAGAATGGATTAAGAAACCAAAAACTTGTTGAACATTTTAAATTTAACACAGAATTACCGACTATTGTAGTATATAGCAAAAATTTAACGAGTTTGCGAGATAAAAAAAAGTATCTTATTATGGAATAGAGCAATAGCAACACGTAAATTAAAACAAAAATAGCGATCCTCGTTGCAAACAAATAACAAACTCGTAAAATATTCAATACGTAAAATATGATTATCGGAAATGTAGGAAATTCAGCTAAGTTTAGATGGTTTTCACTTCGCTACTGATCAATTCCCTCTAAACCTCACCTCTCACATAGCACTAATAAATCCAATATGTGACGCGCCAGAATAGATTAACAAATTTGCAAAAAGTATCATTAAAATTAATTACCTTTCATTTGTTGAGTAAATTTGGGGTTCCATGTTTCTGTGTTTCATGTTGGCGGTCTCCAAATCACCTTTCCAGCCGGATAAATCCATAGGACCTTGAACTAATCTCGACAGCATCCATTTAGTGTCTCCTAAAGTGCTAATTTCGTCTTTAGTAGGGACGCCGTTTCTTTTTCCATGAGCTAAAAATGGAACACATTTTTCGAACCCTGCCAATAAATTAACAATATTGTACTAACCACCCCAACAAGAATGTCCGTAATTAATGCACGAACCTGTAACAAACAACTTTTTAATTTTAACATCAAATATCTGGATATATTTTAATTTTTTTAGTTGTTTCAACGTTTATTTTCCGCTATAAGCCCTTTTTATTAAATTTTTCCGTTTAGCCGGTGTAGACTCATAACTTCTAATAGATTAACTGACCTATACTAAATTCATAGTTTGCACTTGTTCTCAGAATAATGAAACATTCTGGAGATTTATTAGCACAAAAAATTAGCGAGAAAGTCGTAAACGTTCAGCAATCAATGTGTATTTTGAAGATTTGATAATATAAAAAATGCACGAAAACAATTAAATTTAAGTCAACTACAATTTTAAACAAATTTATTTGTTTTCTTTGTATAAAATTTGCTATATTTAGATAACGAAACTGTTTACTATAATTTAACCATATGCAAATACAAAAAGGTAGTGACTACAAATGAGTTAACATTTAAAAAGATAACATTAAAGAAAAACAGGGTTAACGCAAAAAAATGCAATTAACCCTTTATATCAACATGATATAATACAATACTGTAAACAGTAAATTTTTACCTACGAAAAATTTTCGAGTCGAACGGTTTTGAACGTAAACGACTACCCAGGTGTATACAATAAAAATCCCTTTTATATATTTAAAAAAATTACCATCTTCTACCATCTATAACTTGTTTATTAAATTTTCTATGTACCTCCGCGATCTGTAAAGTAATTTTCTATAAGAATTGAATATATGTAAAACAAATAAAATTGGAAGTTTACTGTTCACATCTCACGTGCGGGTAAAATATTATTTGAACAGCACTACAGGTTGATTTAGACGTTGTTGAAGCAAAAACGGAAGTATAAAGTTTACTTTAAAGACTTGGAAATAAAATACATTAATAAAACAAAAATTTGATAGAATTGAAGGAAAATTTAAAACCGAAAGCATTTACACAATATATTAAGAAAGGTCTTTCCGTTTCAGAAAACCCAATTCCCAAAAGTGGCCTAAATTAAATTGACTGTGCATAACAGAAAGAAACCAATATTTGTCACTTTATAGGATCGAAAATTTTTTTTCGTTTTAAAAATAACTAGTTTTACGAGTGAAACCGCAAACGATTAACACTTGTGGATTCAAAATACCCAATCAATAAAAGAGAGAGGAAGTGTCTTCGAAAATAATGAAAACCAGAGGACGACAGCTTACGATATGTTTCGATCTTGTTGGAATCTCATCAGGCACACATAATCGGGAGAAGGCAATTATGTTTTTAATTTTGTTCTGGTTAAAAATATTTTGAATACACATTCGTAGGTATATTCTTGAAAACTAGGAAAATACTTTTTAAATTTTAAGGAAAAAATTTTCCACCTTTTACTCTAATAGGATCCTTTATTATGGTTTTATAGTTTAGTCGTTTGAGTGGGAGAAATGAAAAGATGTTGGTTGCGAGTAACTACTTACCTGATGCTCTGTATAATTATCATCCTGGGATGAGAATTTCATAAATTAAAAACGAAATTAATTTGAAAGAATTAAAATTAATTTGAAACAAAATTTGGTATTCATGCAATTTGAAACAAACAATTATTGTTTTTCATAACTCAATTAGAAAAAGTTAGATAAGCAAAAAATATTTTTATTCAAGTTTAATCAAGTTGATTTAAATTCAATGGGATGAATTTTCAGTGTGCTTTCTATTCTGTATTCAAAGATTTGAAAATATTGATATGTAACATAAAAATTATAAAAAATTAAATTAGTGGGAAGTTTAAATTTCATTTTATAATATTTTAAAACTGCATAGTAGTACTAAAAGCTTTTAATTATTTAAATGTACCGGGCAATTTTCGGTCAGTATTGCAAGCTTTTATATTTTTTAGCTGCCAGTGTATTTAATTAGGTTATGAGAAATAGAAGAAAAGCCGCATAAGGAGAATCGCGAGGAGAATTATATGTCACGAGGCGATTAGCCGAGCAGTTTACGCTCGAATAATATATATTTGAAAAAAATGAATTTGAACAAAAAATATAACAGGAAAAATGTTTGCTTCATTGAGGCGAATTTGAAGTTATAACAAAGTCAAAATAACATCTGACAAATACTTACTGGACCTTTGTGTAAAAAAATCCTATAACGAACGCTTTTTATGAATGTGGATGAATCATTAAAAACAGTCTGCAAATTTGGTGAAGTCAATGTTATGTTAATTTAAATGTAAATATTTGTGTTTTACTTTTTAATTAAATAAACTTTAATACAAACATTTTAGTTGCGTATAAATAATATATTACGACGAAAATGTGTTTGAATTATATAAATTTAGTTGAGTTAAACAAACATTTTTAACAGCGTAGAATTGATTTTCACGAAACAACACTTAATTGATACTGCATTTTAATGAAAATATAAATTATAAAAGTGCAATTAATACGTTTATGTACTCTTGTATCTTGATTATCTTCTCATTATTTGCCAATTAAATGTTATATCGCGAATCTAGCTTGGTAAAATGCTTTTCTGAACTAATGGTGGTCCAGTGGAGTAGTAGTAAGATCTGAAAATCTAATTAAATTACTTATCAAGTAAGATCCAAGCGATAAAATAGTGGGAATAATTAATAAAATAATAATAATTTTCACTCTTTACAGTGTAAAGCGTTTTACGTAACAGTGTAAAAATCGGCGGTTTTCATTTTGTTTGAAAAATATTACAATACATATTGTGTGGGTGATTCTATCTTCAACCCCCACACACACATATTGCAATTATCTACTTTTATAAATTAGGATAGTTACAAATTTCTAACATTTAAATGTCGTTTTTAAAATACTACTGCAATTCAATGAAATTTTTATTGCTATTTTACGAAACTTTTTAAAAAGGTTTATATTTTCCTATTAAATTTTAATTTTACCTTCATATTTCTATTTCATACCTGACTTTCTTACTATTACTTTCTCACATTTTTCCTCTTTTTGGTTTTTGTTTAAATAATAACCTTTTATTAACCATTCTAATTTCTTATGTTTTAAATTATTTTATGGGTCCGAATAGCAACAGAGATGTTCTCAAAGCGGTCACCCATCTAAGGGTATAATGCCTTTTGCATTGTTCAATATACGTATTTGTTTATGCTGCTTGCATAAGAATATTATTTTTATTTTCAATATAAATATAATTTAATCAAAATTAAACGGAAGAGGAAACTAAAATAAAATTTTAATCGTTTCATTACAGCTTAAAATGTAAATTTATTGTAATTAAATATTAATTTTCACAACATAATTTACTTGAAATAGATTCAGTTTCTTCTTTTTACTCTGTACATAATTCAATGTTAGTAAGTTCAAAAGTTCAACCAACTTTTCAAACTACAAGCTGGAACAACTTTATACAACATTAAGCACGTGGTTGAAGAATAGTTAGATTCAAAAAATTGATTTACAGAGTTGACCATTCTAATTAGGGAATGCTTTGTATTTAATATATTTACTATATCAATGTTTTTTTAAATAAACTAAGTTTGTGAAACTATAAAAATAATCGTGTGATAAGTATTCCATTTCAAAGCAAAATAATGAAATAACATAATTCTGTATCGTTACAAGTGTAAATAATAGTAACAATTGAAATAATCCTGACCTTATTTTTAAAATTTTGTATCTTGGGATTGGGAGTTCTGGGGGTATGGAATACTTTCAAGTACTGGTAACTAAACAACTTCAGTTTTTACCCTCCCAGACCCCCAGATTTACACCTACATTTTGTAATTTAGATGATTAATTTTATAATAACAGCTTAAGCCCAGATTGAAATCATGCCATTGAGAAAAAATAAAAACCAAGCAATAGTTTGCTTCGTCAATTCGACAAATTTATTTCTCGATTCTGAATCCGTTACTGTCTTCCATCACGTACATAAACTTTATTTAATCATAAAGTTAATGTGTACAAAAATTTTCATTAATTAAATTAGTTCAAACATTTTAGATATATTATTATTAAAGCTTTGAATCCAATTAATTCTAATAATTTTATAATAAACTGGATAATTAAATTAAATAAATTATTCTTGAGCATATTGGTTTGCTGTGTTCACTGGTTGAGTTACAGAGCGTAAAATTTTATTTTAAATAACAGACTTTGACCTCGATTAATAATCAGTTCCATCGTCTTTTGCATTACTTAAATTAATGGAGTTTAAATCAAGTTTTTTCTACTAAAAAAAATTAAGCTAAATTAGCTTCAATAAGGTGAAAAGTAGCCAGCACCTGTATAGTTTAACTACTTATTAGAGGTGATACCAGTTTACCCAAATTAATTAGGGTTTTATAAAACTTATGAAACAATTATTAGCTACTTAAATTATCTTTCATGTAATTAATTTAATGTAATAAGTGTAATGTTCTATTGGATATCTCTGCTTTGATCAGTATAATGAAAATTATTATTATATCTCAATGATAGATTGGTAAATAAACTGATTTGGTAAAACACGCACTTATAGTATACTGTCAACATTAAAGTATTAAATAATAAAATAAAAATTGAAAAAAGATGTAAGCACTTCATAAAAGTTTTATTTTTCTGCACTACTGGTACTTTCAGTAATAATTGACCGTTAAATTTTAAATTTATTCTTATCAAAGTTTTATTTTTAATTAGACAGACTTTTTCAATTTTAGGAAACCACAATTTAACTTTGATTAAAAAAGGAGTTATAAATGAAAGTTTAAAACATCCTTAAACTTAAAGCAAATTTAAATTGTTTAAAGAACTTTCACGTTTAGCTTTAATGAAGGAACAGATGAGTTGATAAGGAATTAAAAAAGATCGTTAACCATTTTAGTTGATTGAGACTATTGGCTTTCATGATATTTTTTCTTTAACATCTAAGATATAAGTTGTAAAACATCCTATATATTTAATATACAGCAGATCTGCAAATTAATAAAAATTGTCCTGCATCTCTGCACACATCAGAGAAAACATCGAAAGCAGACGTAAATATATAAAATATTTCATTATAGAAATAACTAGAGTACATTAAGCTATGTTTTACCTATTTTGGTTTGGAAATTGTATAACTCTGTATTAGTAAATGATCGGTTAACCAATCGTATTTATTCAACAGCAGAAATAATGTGGTTTGCGGAAAAATTAAAATATCTGCCACATGAAAATCTCATATTATTTTTTACTTTAATTAATTTAATACTAAAGCAATATAATAACAGTATTTTAAATATAAAATTTCGAAATTTTATGTCTAATTCCCGAAACCTAACCATTTTATTTTTTAACCTTAGCTTTAATTGACAAATCTGCATAACTAAACTTTAGATTATTGAATTTGCAGTTCAGTTTCTTTATTTTCATCTCTGCGCTTCCTTGTTCCAGTATAAAACAGTTGAAATTTACACATAGGCAAACATTTTTAGATTTTTTTAGGTTGGCAATTTAAAATGAACCAATCAGAGATGCGTTTTATAAAATTTGACAGGCATTTATTCTAAATACCCAAAATTCTTCAATGGGCTCCAATGGGCTCCATTTAAATCTTTTAAATGCTGTCCAGCTAAATAGCAAAATTCTTATCCTCGAATAAATCTCCAAATCTAAAAATGGGAATTGGAAAGCCAAAAAATTAAACTTATAATTTCCATTCCTGTCTTTCAACATACGTAAATTGAAATTTAAATTTAAATTTTTAAATCTAAAATTATGAATTTTACCATATAAATTCTGAGTATTCAAGTTGAACTCTATCGCCAATTTATGGCTCCAAATCAATAATTAATAATCCCAAATTAGAACAGTTTCCAAAATACAACCTAATCAAAAATTACTCACTCAAAATCAAATTCGATTTATTCTCAAATATTATAAAATCTCAAATTAAATTGCAAAAATAATTCAAGAAAAAACCACTTTTAGAGGTAATTTTTGGCAAAAGCCTGGTTTCCCCACCTAGTTGCTGCCCTCTTAACTGGTTGGTTTAAAAAACAGAAAAAACAAAATATTATATGCATTTTTAAAGGTAAATAATCTTTTTTACAAAATTCCAATTAAAGGTTTCGGTATATAACAATACAATACATTATTTTTATGTTATTTCTGTTGAATAATAAGCAAATGTGGATTTTTAATTTTATTTATTCGAACAACTGTTCAGCTACTGGTCAGTATCTTTGACAGATTTTAATTGAACATATATTCGTCGAAAATGTAGAAGTAATGTTAATCAAACAATATAATTATTGATTTTAAGATTTAAAATAACATTTGATATTCGGAGCAAAAGTGACCGGTCTGCAATTGTTGGATGCATTCCGATTGTTTGTCAGCCCTACAATTTCTCTACAAAATTATATTACTTTGGTTTTTTATAAAATTGCTCTAAGAATACAATTATAATAATATTTAATTAACATAATTATGACTTCAAGCAATGGTCGGCGCTAAAGTAAAACAAAAATTTGGCCATCGTCACTAAAGTGTCATTTGAATGTTGCCCGTCTTCAACACCAAAGTAAAATAAATTATAAATCGACAGTTTATTATGAGGTTAATACATATAATAAATATAATAAATATAATAAAATAAAATATTTGTACTCTACTCGTATGTTTTATTTTTGTAACGCGTTTCGATTTCATTTGATCATCTTCGGACACAATGTCAAAAAATTAAAATTATATTTGAATTTAAAAAATATAAAAGCACTTAAATATTTTAAAATTGGATAATTATAAATGACAACGACACCAACAGATAAATTTTTTTTAATATTAAAAGTAAAACATTTGCTTTCACAAAAGAAAATAATTATTAAGTTGGAAATTTAAATGACGTGATGAAGTTAAGTATTTTTGAGAGTGTGTATTGAACACCCAGGATGATATTCTTTTAAAACAAAAATAAATAAATCTTGTAATTAGTCTAATTTATGAATATTTAAATATATAAATTCTAACTTGTGAAATATAATAAATTAAAACTTCAATATAAAAAATTTAACAGAAAATATTGCACTTCCTCTAGTAAAAGCGACTTGACTTGAAGATTTTCTTTAACCATAGTTTTTAAGCATTCTTAGCTAGTTAGATTAATCAAGCGATAGGTGAAAATACCATGTTTGTATAGCATAAATAAATTAGGATAACCATTTCCGGTACAATAACTTGATTGTTTTATTAAGGGCAAAAAATGATTGACTTTTAGTTAGGTGTTTGATGAATTGACGGAAAAGAATCATTAAAAAATTGCATCTAGGTATTTTCATGCTAAATAAAAGTCACCACTCGGTAGAAATTCGCCGATTTGGACCATACTCAAGGCATAGCGTCAAATTATATGACTTATGTTTTGGTCTGGTTTTTTATATTTAAATCAAAAACATTTTCTGCCGGCGACGGATTGCTAAAAAGCAGTACTTTAGTGCCGCCCGTCGGTGGCATTAAAATAATGTAATTGCATTGGCATATACATACAGTGCTAATGCTATACAAAAACTTAAATAGGAAGTCAGCGTACTTTTTTTCTCGAGGCAGTAATAAAAAGTTTAATGAAAATGTGGACAATCTAATGTTCGACTTTTAAAAATCTCATTACAATGTGTCTGATGCATTTTGCAATAACTTTATGTTGATTTCGCTAAGTTTTGTAAACGAAATCTTTTTTGAAATTTCAGCTTTTAAAAAGTTTAAACGATTGGCTCGTTTTCGCTGAGAAAACTGACACACGCAATTATGTCGTTAATTCATTCATAGGCGTCATTAACCACCCAAGGGTATTTTTAATCATACGACGCCGCCAATGGTTCGTTATGCATTTACTTTATTTGAAATTTCTAAGTTACATTTAGAGTATCTCCACAGCGGGCACTAATGGACAATAGAATATGAAGCGCTTTTGTCCAGATTTGAACTGTGTAAATTAATTAGAGTAGCCGCTCGAGCTACGGGCCAGGAAATGCATGTTTCATATTTTTTTATTTATAAATAATTTTTATTCTCAAATTGATTGATTGGTGTAAAATATATTAAACAGATTTAGCTGTGTTTAATTTAATTCGTAACCTAATATACCCTTAACATCCTAACTAATCGTAATTTTAGCCAAATTTAATCTGTGTATATAATAATAATTTGTACTTAGTAATTTTGTAATCAAAATATCTAGTTAATTAATAATAGATTTTGCTATTAGCTAGTAAAATCTACGAGATAACGATATGGTTAAATCCAGTTATTCTTGAATAGCTCAGAAACAGGAAATGGTATAAAAAGTTGACCACTTCAATATTTTAATATTTATATTATATTATATTCTTATTGAAAATTAAAAAAAGATTAAATTTAGTAAAAAAATTAAATCACATAAAAAATTCTATCCTAGTCGAATCAAGCATTGAACTTACCGGCAGCGCACTCGGCGAAGTAGAAAATCAGGACTAAGGAAATTGCAGCCACTTTTAAGTTCATGGCTGAAGAAGGTAACTTTAGTAACTGACACATTTAATTTTATCACTTTTAGCAACAGTTGACACCAATTAGGGATAGTGAAAAAATCGATCAAAAACTAATTAGTTAATGTTATTTATTAATTAGCTAAATGAAAGAAGAATATTTGATTGAGTTTCGTTTTGTAACGTGTGCAAGGGTTCTGTGTTTAAATTATTTTGTTATCTGTCGTATGATATGACAGAGACTCTCACGCTTTGTATATTCCTGAGCTTTTATAGTAAAATTTTGCGCCGCCTCCCGCCAACATGTATACCGCCCCTCTAAATATTTTCTGCCAATTTCTAAATACTCAATAGAACAAATACAATTTAAGATGCGTTTTTACGATTTACTCAATCCGTTTCATCTAATCAATCCCAAGACTCGATTGCTATTTGAGTATTACCACTCAATATTGTTTGTATTTGCTAATTACAAAACTTCGTCAATTTTATTTCCTATCACGATTGCTATTTATTCTATTGGATTTCAAAAATAATAAACCTTAACAATTTTATAGTTTGAAGATTGAAGGGCAAATTACATAAATCTTATCAAAAAATTCTTAAAGAATAAGATCATTAAAATTGGCCCTGAACCGCATACTACTTTCTAAAAATCAACATTTTAATTGCTGAAATATGTGAAAAATGTAGACTTCTGTTACCAGCAAATCAAAAATTTGCGCTTTTAATGAAATTGGAAGTTGCACTGAGAAACTTCATTCATGCTATTTCAGGAAAAAAATATTAATTGCCTTTTAAATTTATACTAATTGAATTAATTAATTTAATAATCTTAATACTATTAAAGCTTCACATTTAGAAAATGTTATTATCGCAAAGTTAAGTTACCTCACAAAAATGTATAT
Organism: Cantharis nigra; assembly: GCA_958510845.1. Taxonomy (NCBI): domain Eukaryota; kingdom Metazoa; phylum Arthropoda; class Insecta; order Coleoptera; family Cantharidae; genus Cantharis; species Cantharis nigra. Next base: position 40,030,831 of record OY294030.1, on the reverse strand, counting down.
AGCTAAGGCAGGTATGTAGGCAATAAAAATGAAATATCACAAAAATTTTTAATACAAAATATTTAACTTGATCACTCTTAATACCTATATTTATTATTAATGCTATGAAACATTACATAATATTGAAATTATACTTAATCTACAACCGTTGGAAAGGACATATTTTAAACACTCATTTGCGTTAGGAAATTAAGTTACTTTATCATCACGATCAAGCAGATATTATCATATCTTATGGATGGAACATCTAAGATAATTTTAGACATAATTAATATTAAAGTTTCGATTTTTTATGCAAGAAACGCCTAGCTAGCCTAAGTAGGCGAGACTTAGCTCCAGCTATTAACAGTGCGTATATCCCATTGTAAGTCACGAGGAAATTCTTCAACAGATTGAACATAATAAAATTAATGTGGTTTGATATTAACATGTCATAATATGTTACGAAACAATGCTGAAACTCATCCATGATGACTCATACATGTTGACTCATATAATAATAACCTTGGTAGTTGTCATTGCAAAGTCATTCAGACTTACTATATGAATATATACAGACTAAGGCCGAGTTTTTCAATCGTGAGTTAACCCTTTAATGGTTAACTTTGAAATCTGACTAATCAGTAAGGCCCGGATTTCTAGGCATTTGCCTTTTTTGATTCCGTACAGGCTTTACAATTCTTTTTGCAGCAAAATGTATTTTGCGACTTTGCGATCATTTTAAACCGCTCTTTAAAATGCCTAAAATGCCTATTTTCTACATTTAGTGCCTTTTTTCGAAAATTGCGCCTAAATGGCTTTTCTCAATTGATTTTATCCTATAACTTGCCTAAATGAATATTTATTTTAATTATTTTTTAATTTTAACCATGGAATATAATTCAGAAATGGAAATATATTTTGTATTTTACAGAGTTTTTGCTTAAGTCGCTGTCAGTTAAGAACGGGGCGACAAAATAGAAAAATGGATAGGTACAAAATTAAAGACAATGAAATTTTTAACAAAAAATGTCCAAAAGGTTTTGCTGTAAAGGCGATTTTTATAGGTCAAAATACGGTTTCAAAATGTGCAATTTACATTGTTAACATAGGTGTGTCCGGATATGTTCGTTACTCACTGTATTCCATTGCCTCTCAAGCTTGTGCTGACGAGATGGGGTATATGGATCGGGGCTGCAGTGTTTTACCATAAATATTTTAAAAATGTAAGAAAAGTCATTGACAGTTTAATGATTTTAATACTGCAGACTGCATAGAGCAAGCACAAGAGGCGTTTAAGGCTTCTAATCTTGAGAAAAATTTAGTAAAGATTATCTTCCTAAGAACTAAGAAACTAAGAAAAAAGCATTGCATACCAATATTAGCAACTTTGAAAATTTGCAACAATTGAAAGAAAATTTAAAAAAATTAAAAATTAGTTGGCTTAGACACACTACAAACAGTGAAAACTAATTACATGTAGTGTGTATCGTGGGAAGCCCACAGATCAATTTTGGACTTCTTAGATCACAGCAGTATATTCGGCGCGACCAGGATTTGAACCGCGGTTACTCGCTTCACAGTTGGTCAATGTAGGGTCTACGCCATACTGCTGGTAAGCTCCGGCATTGAGTAATGGCTCCGGGTAAGATTGTAAAACTTATTTCTGCACGATTGGATGCTCTTTTGGTGAAAAACCTGGGCTACTCGGATTTAATGCAAATTAGCAAAGAAGCTTAGATGTTACCTGTTACTTCTTGTGACGTAGAGCGGTCATTTTCTGCGTACAAACAAATTTTAACGGACAACATAAGAAGTTTTACTCCAGAATATTTGGAAAATGCTTTAATTTGTTATGTAAATGTTGAAAGTTAATATTATTGTTAAATTATAAGTTAAATTGAATATTTTATATTCTTTATTTTAATAATTTAATTTTTTATTTTGGACTGCTTATTAGTGCCTATAATTTAATTTTTTGCTGCCTACTTGCCTGCCTATTTTGAAAGTTTTCAGTGCCTAAAAATCCGGGCCTTACTAATCAGGGATGTCATAAACGTAGGTTAACTCTTGAACTTGGGTTAACTAACAATTGAAAAGCTAGACCTTAGAATTAGTGAAAATTTTAGTGTATTTCCCAGACAACACAAACCTATCTTCTGGATGTCCACTAGATGTCTTCACAAGATAATCCAGTATCCGGAAGATATCTATGTTAGACAGCTAAATACAGTAGACACAAATACAAACAACACAAACTTAGTTACCCAGTGGATGTATTGAATCAATATCCAATGGATAGTGACATTCATAAAATAGATGTCTGCTGAATGTCGGCTAGTATATGCATTCACTAGATGTTGTGCAACATATATCTAATAGATATCCAAATACAGTGCTGGATATAGAAACATTATCTGGACTGGAACTGGATATCTAGTAGATATCCAGTAGATATTGAGTATTATCTGGGTTGTTGTTTCATTGTTTTATACTTTATCTGTACAAAAATCTTTATCAGAATCCATGGCTTCTCTTTATATTTTGGCTGTCAATGTTTTTTGTTCTATATTATCTTGTCTCATAGATGGATTTTATTATATTCCTATTATAAATATTATAATATCTATGTTATTTTATTATTTTATTATTTTATTATTTTATTATTTTATTATTTTATTATTTTATTATTTTATTATTTTATTATTTTATTATTTTATTATTTTATTATTTTATTATTTTATTATTTTATTATTTTATTATTTTATTATTTTATTATTTTATTATTTTATTATTTTATTATTTTATTATTTTATTATTTTATTATTTTATTATTTTATTATTTTATTATTTTATTTATTTTATTTATTTTATTTATTTTATTTATTTTATTTATTTTATTTATTTTATTTATTTATAAAATTGTTAATAAATAAAATTTATTATTGTCTGCGATTTGAAGATTACTGAGACGAATAACGACTTTCACATACCGTCGGAGCTTAGCTTTTGAGGGGCAAGGGGTTTTGTAAACAAGTGAAAACACCCTTGGTTAAACTTTTGCTCCCGAAGTTCATTTTAGTGGTGCAAATGTTTTAGTATGTGAAAACTAAGACGGGAAATCGAATTGAAATAATTTGACTATTATTCGACTATTTAAATATTCAAATAGTATGAATAATATTTCGTCAAAGTTTTGTTTGGAATAAGTAAATAATTTGAATACTTGAATAATATGAAAACTCGAATAATTTGAGTATTCAAATATTTCCAGTAATTTTAAATAGTAAATATTAAAGCTAGGATTTTTTAACATTCAAATATTTAAACTCTTAGTTTTGGCTGCAGCTGGCAAGTTTATTGGGAAATCGTTCTGTTACTGTATGCAACAAGGCCGACTTCGGACCTGTTTGGGCAAGAACGGAACCGATTTTCGAGGTATTTTGTAAAAGAATCACCATCGGACATGTTCTTGCATATAGCAGATCGGGAGTTTCACCCCTTTGCTCACGCTCAGCAAAAGGTCCAATAGCAGATTTGTTCCCACAAGAACAGGTTCGATGATGATTTTTTGTCCATAACACCGGAAATTGACTCGGTTCTTGCCAAAACAGGTCTGCAGTCGGCCCTGTTGCATAAAAATACAATGGATTTTAATATTGCGTATTATCAATATCCGAATAATTTGAATATTCGAATAATTTTTTCAATGAATATTCGAATACTAAATTTTAGTTTTTTCAGCAAAACTTTTTAAATACTTTTTGTTGCAAATTTCATTGTTTTCTATTTTGTTTATATTCATTTTTCTATTTTGTTGCGCCATTTCTGACTGACAACGACTTAAACAAGATTCTGTAAAATACAAAATATATTGTCATCTACGAGTGTCGTTAACGACCCTAGCTTTCCTCTCAATGCCACAGTAGAGCGACGAAATTTTATAAGTTAGTCTCTCATAGATTGTGAACATGTTCGTTAGGGTAGAAATCTAATCGATTTGTTTTACAACGTTTTACCATAGAATTGAAAATGTGATTCGTTTCCGGCGACGGAAATTCATCAAGAATTGTGTAATGTATACGGTTAACAGTGTATTAGCCTTGAAATGGTAGCGCGATGTAATTCGTAAACGGTCCAGATCAGTTGCACGATGAAGAGCGACCTGCGCAAGCACCGACAAAAGCGTTGCGCTCGTCAAAGAGCTGATTTTTGAAGATCCGTGGTACACAATCGACGAATTAACCCTAAGATTACCATGTAGAAAGGAATGTAGTCGTTTTCAATTCGAACAATTCAATTCAACAGAGGAAATCGAAAGCGCTGTAACTGATTATTCAAAAAATTGGTCGTATCGCACTACCTATTCGGCATTCATATGTAGATTTTTGCCACGACAAATGTCTCGAAAGATTTCGCGATTATGTGGAAAAGCAATAAAATTGTCTGTAGATTTAAAAAATCACCTTGTAATGAAATGCGAGCGTTAAACTAAGTAATTAACCGACCCTCGTATATATCTCGGAAACGGTGCGACAAAATAGAAAAATGTATATTATGAAGAAATATGTCGAGATTGAAATTTACAAGAAAAAATGCCTAATTGCTAATTTATTGTTTTATATTTTTACTATGTACTTTTTTGTCATTAGAAAATAACACTACAATTGAAATTTTCAACTATTTGGCAAAATGTCATAAAGATGTTAACCGTTGTTGGGCTATAAACTTAACTTTGCTAAATGTAGTTTAGACGTTAAACTTACAAATAGTTGAAATTTTTCTATAAATTATAAACTTAGTGTAAACTTGGCATAATTTGAGTTTTTTAAAACAAAGTTTTTAAACAAAGTTGAAATCAAAGGTGGAAGTACAAAATATTACCTACATAAGAGACACATAAAAATGTCACATTAGGCGTAATTTTACTTATAGAGGATAAGATATATTTCACGTAGGTATTCATAACCTAACGTAACATCTCCAATAATAAAATTTATGCTGTTTGGTCTTCACAACTTAGAATTTTTCACAATTTATTATAGCAACAAATTTTCAACAAAAAATAAACGGTTTAATTAATTTTTTATCATCACAAGTAATGAGCTTTAAGCGCGAGTTAAATTTTGCTTAATAAAGATTTTAGAACATTAAGTATATGCGATTGAACCGTGGGGGGTACAATTATTAATACCTTCGAAATATTAATAACAAAAGCAGGAAACAGTTAACGGTACCGTTTAGAATAGATAATACTCCCACCTATTTTGCCATAATGAAGATTTTTATTAAATTTGTTTAATTTTGGCACGATTACTGAGATCTCAGCATATAACACTAACGCATCCCCAGTAATTTAATTTGTGTACGTCCCACTCGCTGTGACATTAAGTACGTCAGAAATGCAGAAATAATAATCAAATATGTTGTCAATTATTATAATATTATTAGGTTGACTTAATCAGGCGGAAATGTTAATTTTTTTTTCAGAAAGGTTCTGACTTTGGATGCTTCTCAACACTTTTCCCACCTACAACGTGCAAATAAAGAGCAAATGATCCGCATACAATTAAAAAAGTTGTCTTGTTCACACAATTCAAATAATAAAAATTTTCCATTTGTGTAGATCATTGAATAAAACTATATGCGTATGTTGTTTGCAGATTTAACGAGTCGTTAAATTTTTATGTCGTACATGGAATAATAGAAAGTACTGAATCATTGGGTATAAACAAAATTCAAATTTTCACATCATTTTCATTAAGCTGTTGAGCTTTCCCATAAAAATACGTAAGAGAGTAAATCTGAAACGATAAAACAATTTTATGTGTTATTTACCAAATCCTTTTGTCACTTTATTTTGTATTGTTTATTACAAACTATTACTTTTATTTGCCGTGTCTGGCTGGTTAACGAAAACAAGTGCAAATTGATTTTTAACGTTAAAACTAAAATTTTCACTTTTAAACCTATGGAAAATGCACGCTTTGAAAACATAATATTTTTAAAATGTATGTAAATGTTGCTATTACGTTTTCCTTTTAACATTCCCTGTGAAAGGTAATTTAAATATTGTTTTTGTATGTTAATGTGCTTTTAGTTGCCAAATTTGATGTGATAAAATTGATTTGTATAAAAGTTGTAAGAAACTCATTCCTGACGTCTTTCTCCTCTTTAAAGTACCCACTTTCGAAGCTTCATTCCGGAATAATTTTCTATTTTATCTCATATTTTTATTTTATACGAGCACTTTATTACACGTAAAACAATAAAATAGAAAGGTGGGGACGCATTTTTATAAAACGCACTTGACAGATTTGATATGGTTTGATTCAATCCTGAATAAGTATAATTTGATTTGGGATTTTCCAGCAGTAAGTAGCTTCTGTAACTACATATTAAACACTACACTTTCAAGCTTTTTGTTTGCCATTTTGACTGGAAATATTTACAAAAAATAAAAAAAGAACTTTTGAAAATCGGGAAATAGCTTGGAAAAATAAAATAAAATTAAAAAAATGTATTAGTGTAAAATGACTGTAGCGGTTACTTAATATTTTTTGGTTAAAACGTACAGTTAAAATTAACATATTTTAACGCTTTGTTAAATAATTTATGGTTTTAGTACAAATAACATAGATTGGAACCAGGAAGAAATTTGAAAGTTTGTAATTAAAAATATTCGGCAGGCTACTTATTATTAGCCCTGTCGTTTTGTATTGATATGATTCATTCCACTTCTATAATTCCCAACCAAGTGTTATAAGCATTGACAAAATGTGATAAGAATATTGATTACTTTGAAGATGAAGAAGAAGAAAATCTATAAATATAATAAAATTAGTATTTGAGAGGTTTTAGGTTGGTACCACTTTATGGATTTGCATATGAACCAGTACCTCAGGTATTCTTTCATAAATAATAATAAGAAAAAAATGTTCTAGAATTTGATAGCGATTCAGTCAGTCTAGTATCAATTATGCAAACATATTTTTTTATTTTCAAGTGCTAGGACCACTTATTTCTGAGAACGTAGCATTTAAAAATTTTTAATTGCAATGCTTCAAGTAGTTTATGCAACAATAACCTACAAGTTTTCTAGCTGATAAGATGGATTTTCTGAAAAAATAATTTTCAAAAGTTTTAATTGCAATACTTCAGCTAGTTTATGCAACAATAATCAACAAGATTAGATGGGAATGCGTCTGTAAATGGATTGGAAAGTCCCAGTTTTCATTCTTTTCATTCAGTTTTATAACTTTCCGAATATGCTATATATCAGGAGTGGCCAACAGGTCGATCGCGAAGCAATTTTTAGTCGATCATAGCCGCCGACACTAGGAGGAAACCGCTGGGAAAATTTGATGTACAAGTAAAGGAAAATCTGAGAAAAACAAGTAAAGAGAAATCTGAGTAAATCTCAGATCCAGTATTTCAGTTGCTAGTTAAACGGATTAACTTACGTTTATGGCTACCTGATTGGTCAGATATCAATATAAACGGAGTTTAAACTCGGATCGTAGTTTAAACCACAACTGAAATACCGGCCCTAAGAAAATCCAAGAATATCTTAAATATTACAAATAATCTTGCTCTTTCAACTTTTTCGAAAGGAAACCATGAGATAATCCAAAAGAAAATCCAAGATAATTTTAGGAAATCTGAAGAAATTTTAGAAAATCCAGGGAAATATAGAGAAATCCAAAAAAATGTTCTAAAAGAAAATCTTGTGTACAAAAATTGAGTCTGTGGTTTCCTCCTCGTCAGAGACGTATTACGCAAGTTTGACGCCACAGGCCTTTAATATTTTGCGCCATTATCTTTGGTTTTCCAGTTGACGTTTTCTGTGGAAGGAGAGAAATTTATAAAGAAAATGAAACTTAGGTATATTTAATAATAATTAAGACGATTAATGATTAGGCAATTACAATTCTTGAAACTCAATTTTGCGTCTCTCGAAATTTTGCGCTCTTGAAATTTTGCGCCACAAGCCTGATGGGTTTCATGGGCTTTTGCGATTATACAGCACTGCTCTTCGTAATAAGCTAAGAAAATATGTTTTCTTTCCATTTTTACCTTAATAAAAACTATTCGAGTATTATTAATTAATATGTCAATATAATATTCCAATAGGCAGATCGCGAAAAAATTGTAAGAATCATAGTCGATCGTATAATAAAAAAAAGTTAACCTGCTTACTTTTTCAGAATAATTTATTAATTTTCCATTACCTATATGTAGCTTTAGCTCAATCCGGGGGGTATGAAATACCACCCAGTACTTTCTAGTTATAGCTTCATTATTATAGCCAATTCCGAGACACCGCTACTGCACGATTAGTAACTACAAGAAATATAAATTCCTTTAAAACAAAAATCAATTAATTTCTACTTCAAAACATACTAAAATTCCTTTCCGACTTATTGCCCAACCAAAACTTCGTTCGTTTAAAATAGCCTTTTATTAAATTTTCGAATATTGACTAGCTAAATCACTGAAATTATTAATGCAATTATTTTAACCAGCTGTGGAACAAAAATTTGTTATCTGTAATTTATTACTTCAGAACGTAAGAAAAACTGACCTGAATTGCAGCTAAACCCACGACGTGGACCCTAATACCTGCAACAATAAAGAAAATTCTTTGTTAGTTATCATTTCAGATGAGAATGGTACAAGTCAAATTACCTTTTTCACTGCAGTCCTTTTGCGTTATTCCTATTGACCATAACAGCTTCTCCATCGTCCATCGTCCATAACTCACCAACTCGGACACTTGCACATTTTTTAACGATTTTGACCGAAAATTTTGATAAGAAAACACTAGGAAACACAAATTTTTCACTTAAGAATTAAAAAAAAATGATTTGCGATTAATTAAAAAGCTAGCATCAAGCTTTTCCACAAAGATTCGTACTCGGCACTTCACACTCCCGTTCGCGAAATGCGATTCTCGCGTTCACGCACTAATGTTCGTATTAACTGCAACGAAAAGAAAATTGTTAATTGTTAAAATATATTTCAAGTCCATCTCCTTAACCGATCGCAATGTTGCCCGATTCTTTTAACATTAAATTTTTTAAAACCGGGAGGTTTTCGAATTTTGATTATATGAAATGTTTACTCATAAATTTGTTGATAGTAAGGCTGAGTGACACAAAGGCGCGTTACTCATCGTGAGAGGGGAGCGATCGTAAAATATTGTGCAGTATTTTGGGTCCCAATTTACGTTTATTTATGAAAAAAATGTTGTTGTCTTTGCACAAATTTGGTTTGGTTTAGTTGGTGAATATTCTGGAGAACCCAAAAACCACCCCCTTTTGCAAATAGTAGTTTTGTTTTGAAGTAAAAAACAAAATCTAATCAAATACAAAGCAGAACTCATGACGAAGATGACTGACTCATGAATTTTCCTTAAGTGCAAAATTCAAAAACTTACGTTTTAGTTGGAGAAAACTCTGGAATTTTCCTGGTCGGCACAAACGGGCCTGGACAAAGTGATCACACTGACTTAGTATTATTTAAAATGTAATTTTAAAGATTTGCACCAACAAGAAACTAAAGAACTTACGTTTTTATCGAATATTCTAGAACCAAACTGTCCATTGCATTGCGACGATATTAAATTGTTATTCAATTGTCCCAGGATGCAACGCCGACTAGTCGAAACTTGACAGAAAACTTCCACGTAGCAAATTTCTGACGCCAGATGTGCCAAACGGCAATCTAAAAGAACTAATTATCTACTAACCAAAATAATGAAGCCGATAGAGCACTTTCCCGAAATTTACAAAAAATTACCCAAGTTTCCACTCAAGTGAATATAAATCACTTCACAAAGAGGATTGCACAGCTAAGGTTTTTCCAAAATTTCTTCGTATGATGTTGATAATATGACGTTGGCCACACTGGCACCGATAAGTTTTTGACGAAATAATTTACATTTGTAATGATGTGTCACCACCGTAGTATAAATGTCGGCAAAAATATTATTTATTCAAATTTTTAAAACAAATCAAGTGGTATTAAGTCACCCGACGCCGACGTCTTGATTTTGTTCTACTGTCAAACCCTACACATCGACGTTTTGTTTTTCGTTTCGAAGTGTTTTGTTTTTGACCTATTATAATATCTTCACTACTGTTTTCATTGCTTTTGTTTCTATCCACGCTGCTTTTTGACTTTTCATCACAGATTAATAATTTAATGTACATGGGATGAAAAGTCAAAAAGGCGGCGAGGATAGAAACAAAAGCAATGAAAACAGCAAAAACAAAACACTTCAAAACGAAAAACAAAACGTCGATGTGTAGTATTTGACAGTAGAACAAAATCAAGACGTCGGCGTCGAGTGACTTAATACCACTTGATTTGTTTTAAAAATTTTTATAAACAATATTTTTGCCGACATTATACTACGGTGGTGATACATCATTACAAATGTAAATAATTTCGTCAAAAACTTATCGGTACCAGTTGGTGCCAGTGTGGCCAACGTCATACGAAGAAATTTTGGAAAACGTTAGCTGTGCGATCCTCTTTGGTAAGTATTTGTGATTCATATTCACTTGAGTGAAAACTTGAGTAATTTTTTTATGCAGATAAAATTTTCCAGCAGTGAAAATTTTCAATTTTATTTGTAAATTTTCGCAATTTTTTGTAAATTTCATTATTTTGGTTAGTATAAAATTAGTTTTTTAGATGGTGGTTTTCCACCTGTGACGTCAAAAATTTGCAACGTGGAAGTTTTCTGTCAAGTTTCGACTAGTCGGCGTTGCTTCCTGGCACAATTGAATAACAATTCAAGTTCGTCGCAATGCAATGGACAGTTTGGTTATAGAATATTCAATAAAAACGTAAGCTCTTTAGTTTCTTGTTGGTGCAAATCTTTAAAATTACATTTTTGGGTTACAGTCGATGGATGACGTGGCAAGAGGTTTTTGTGAAATAATACGCAGGCAGTGTAATCACCTTGTCCAAGCTCGTTTGTGCTGACCAGGAAAATTCCAGAGTTTTCTCCAACTAAATCGTAAGTCTTTGAATTTTGCACATAAAGGAAAATTTATGAGTGAGTCATCCTCGTCATGAGTTTTGCTTTGTACTTGATTCGATTTTGTTTTTTATTTCAAAACGAAACTACTATTTGAAAAAGGGGGTGGTTTTGGGTTCTCCAGAATATTCACCAACTAAATATAGTTGGCCAAGCCAAATTTGTGCAAAGACAACAAGTCATTGCCCCCGCGGATGTTTTTCCGAATTTGTTGTTTTGTTTTAAATTTTACAAAATGAAAAATTGGTGATTTTTTCATAAATAAACGTAAATTGGGACCCAAAATATTGCACAATATTTTACGATCGCTCCCCCCTCACGATGAGTAACTCGCATTTGTGTCACTCACCCTTACTATCAACAAATTTATGAGTAAACATTTTATATAATCAAAAATCGAAAACCTTCCGGTTTTAAAAAATTTAATGCCACAAAAATCGGGCACAGTTCTTTACGAGCTGCGGGTGCGATCGGACTTGAAATCTATTTTAACAATTAATTACGGACATTAGTGCGTGAACCCGAAAATCGCATTTCGCGAACGGGAGTGGGAAGTGCCGAGTACGAATCTTTGTGGAAAATCTTGATGCTAGCTTTTTAATTAATCGCGAATCATTTTTTTTAATTCATAAGTGTAAAATTTGTGCTTTCTAGTGTTTTCTTACAAAATTTTTCGGTCAAAATTGCTAAAAAAATGAGCAAGTGTCCGGGTTGGTGAGTTATGGACGATGGACGATGGGGAAGCTGTTATGGTCAATAGCAATAACGCAAAAGGACTTCAGTGAAAAAGGTAATTCGACTTCAACCATTCTCATCTGAAATGATAACTAACAAATAATTTTCTTTATTGTTGCAGGTAGGGTCCACGTCGTGGGTTTAGCTGCAATTCAGGTTAGTACGCTCTTTCCAGCGATGTAGCCAGTGAATTGTGTAAAATTGTGAAATACTGCATTTTTCTTTAAATGCACGAAGTGTAGTTTGGTAAGTAAAGTTTTTCTTACGTTCTGAAGTAATAAATTACAGATAACAAATTTTTGTTCAACAGCTGGTTAACATAATTGCATTAATAATTTCAGTCAGTGAAAATATTTCTCCAGTGATTTAGCTAGTCAATCGTGGAAAATTTAATAAAATGCTTTTTAAAATGAACGAAGTTATATGGTTGGGCAATAAGTTGGAAAGGAATTTTAGTATGTTTTGAAGTAAAAATTAATTGATTTTTGTTTTAAACGAATTTATATTTCTTGTAGTTATAATTAGTACAGTAGCGGTGGCTCGGAATTGGCTATAATAATGGCTTATACCTTCATTCTGTTAAGACTTCATGCAATTTTTACGACCATACTTCACAAGAGTTGTTTGAGGACTCCAAATTGGTAAAAACATCTCTGATGACCGACAGAAGTTATAAAGATGGAGCATTCTAAACTAACGTTCTTGTTAAACATTTTTTAAGGCAACCAAAGATAAAAAAAGCGTAGGTTTAGAATGGTAGGATTTTGTATTTAAGTAAAATTCGGCTATAATAATTAACGAAATACAATTCAAAAATATATAAATATGATATTATGAAATTTTGATAATCCAATATTTTAATATGTTTTTGGCCATAACAGCCTTTGGTAGTTATGTTCAAATTGCTAAATTCTGCAAGAAAAACAAATGTATAATATAAAGACACGCCATTGGCGGAACTTTACTGTTTCCGATCCATTTTTATCTGAAATTTTTAAAATCTGGGTAAAGGATATCGTACCTTCTCCAGGATTTTAAGACAACTTTAAGATAAATCTAATAAGAAATTTCAATTGGAAAAAATGTATAAATTTTTCTTAGATTATAAATAAACTGAAAATGCAATGTATGACAATTTTCAACGGCAATCAAGAAGTCGGAATTTATTAAATTACATTAGCTATAGAATAGAAAGGAATTGGAACAATTTCATAAAACTTTTGAACTTAACTTTTGATATGTAGCTGGTTCTACCTATATTATTATAATGTAACTTATTAAAAAAACATCTTTGAAACGTGTACCCGAATAAAATTTTATGGAGTAAAATAAACTCGGAATTTTAATGAATAAAACTACTATGTAATAGTCGACGTTGCGTTTATCCTTATTGCAGGTCTCTTCAGGACTATGGTAAAAATCAAAAACTTTAAAAATTAATGTAAATGTTTGTCAAATGCAAGAAGAAAAGGGAGCCACCCAAAAGCTAAGAGAAAATGAAATGATGAAAAATATTGGAGAGCTTTTGCAAGTTGTTTGTTGAAATCCCGATTTTTTCATCTCGGGATATCTTTAGGGAACGAATAGTACATTCGACAAATAAACCAAATAACCATTCACACAACAGCAATTTATTCAAATTTATGGTAACAAATCAAAAACTTGATTGATTACTTGGTTAATTTATTAAATAAGAAGAAGAAAAGGTGAAGAAATCAGTCATCGTTAAAGACGAAATCAAAATATTAATTAAGTCAATGTAATTATTAAATTGGAAAAATTAAATTTTATTTCTTGACTAAGTAATTTTCTAATTTTTTTTTATTTTTGTTTTAATGCAGTTGATGATTGGTAATATTTTTTATTTCATTTTATTAATTAATAAACAGAATTAGAAAACAAAATGAGTAAAAAATAAATAAATGCAATACAAAATTTGATATTTAGTTTGTACTAAAGTCAATAGCTGTGATTAATTTATGCAAATTTAAATTTCAATCTGGTTTTTTTTCTAAACTTTAATACTAACTCATATGAACAGCAAATTGCAATAAAACGATTGCTTGCTTTTTCATTTTACAAAAAATATATTATGAAAGAATATGAAATCGTAGAAAATCAATTCTATTTTATAGCACCTGAGATCATTATTACAGGTGGATCAGGTGGATAATATCGCAGAGAAATTATTAAAAATAAACCTATCGATAAACTCAAAATCCTATTACTGTTCCTAACCACAATATTTTACAAAATATAATGGATAATTTTTAAAATTTTTATAATTTTCATTGTTGAAAAATTGAACAACTTATAGTTGAGCAGCCTTAAGCAGCATTGTATTTATACAACATATAATTAGTCACGTCATTAAAAAATACAAAAACGAAGATTTTGTCGAAAAGCTAAACTTTTTTTAGATAATGAATAGAAAATTATTTTTGAAGTGATCGCAAATTTATACAGTTAATTGTTATATTTTTTCTATAAATTCATTTTACAATTCTATTTATACTACATGCGAGTGAGTAAATAAAATAAACTTTTTAAGATGCCCGTTAAGTGAATTTTCTTATGTAACATGATCCTATTTCCTTATAAATTTATTTACTCGATGTAATTTCGATATGTAAATAATATGTTTATTTTTTCGTTTGAATCTATTTGACTGTTGAACCTTAAGTAAATCTAAGCAGAGTAATCTAATTTTTTATGAATGGTAGGAAATGCTGAAATATGTTTGTTTTAATCTATTTTCTTCATTCATTTAGTGTTAAAAAGGTTGAATTTCAAAATAGAACTTTTATTTTCATCGATGAAGGTTCAACATTTCGGAAGAGGCACAAAATGGAATTTGTATAAACAGGTTTGGGCTTGTAACAAACCATCTTCTAGACAAAATTTACAAAATAAAAAAAAACAAATGAAAAAATTATATTAATTATCAATGGCACTCAACGTGGGGCATTTAAAGGGGTTTTGCAATTAATTTAGAAAACAGCGCATTATTATGCAAGCTATGTCCACTATTTCGTGGCATAACATTTCAAAGTCAAAACAATATATTTTGAGAATTAGAAATATTTTTTAGAAAGGTTCAACGATATTCAAGTCTTTACATTGAGATTAAATTCAAAATAAGAAATTTTGACTATCAAATTTGTTTCTTTGTTTTCGCCGATAACAATTAAAATTAAAGAAATCGCTACCCTACAGCATTAGGCCAATAAAAAAAAATGCTCTGAAGGGTATTCCATACCCCCCAGACCCCCCGGCTTAAGCTCACGGTTTTGTATCGTTAAGACTTAAATTCAAATTTCAAAAAGGATTTAAAGCTCTATAATATATTTACAACTTTGATCCTCGAAAGAGTTGGTTTGGGCTACTAAGTACACATGTAACTTTATTTTTGCATTTCCGGGGAGTAGAAGACCGTTAATCGATCGCAAAAATCGTAATAGAAGTAGCTAGCTTTACTATGATTAGTTTCTCCAAGCTTCTCAGACTTTTTATTTTTTTCGAGATAAAATATTAAAAGTGTTTTTTATTACAATTGTAATTATTGGTTAAAAGCGCGGTCGTAGGCTAGCATTAGAATGCTAGATTGCTATGTCACAGACGTGGGTTCGATCCCCGACAAGGTACATCTTCTGTCGCCACTGTCCCTACAAAGTTACTGTAAGTGTAGTTATTGGCAAACCAATGCGATGAGTCTGAGGGTATAAAATGTACCCTTCAGTCCACCGTTTGCTCTTTGTTTACATGGTAAAACTGAAAAAGTACAAATTTGTCTATGCTAGGGGTATTCCCATATCTTCTAGGCGCGAGAACTATCGAGAAATCCAAGGAAAGAGAAATTGGTTGTCGTTATGAGACCGCTAATGTTTGCGCTTAAAAAAAAGGTAGAGATAACCAGCAGCGTGGTATAAGTCTTAAATCGACATGCTATGAAGCGAAAGCGGAAATGAGAAATAATGCTTAAGTTTTACCTCTGTGCTATGTATCTAGCAAGGTTAGCGCCCTACTAGAATATATGCAAGTGCTCAAAGGACCATGAATGTCAAGTGTAAATTTGGTATTCTTTATTCTTCTTTTCAGCCTTTTCTGTCTAGTGCAGGACACTCAGCCTCTTTCTCAGAGAGACACGTTTCAGCATTTAGATCCCACGGCTGCTTAGTCCGGGTTGGGGAATGCCTGTAACCCTGTTTTTAATAGTTGATGGCAAAAATCATCAACCGAGAGGGACCACAGACTTTACGTGCCCTTCGAAGCACGAAGACGTGTTTTCACGAAGTAAAAACATAACCAGAGTAGGTAGAAAAGCATCCAAAAGTTAAGTAACTGTTGTGTATACTCTCAGTTATAATAGTTTCTATATTTGGGTTGACTTTTAGGAAATCAGACACCGCCGAGTTATCGCGTACCGGAATTATGAACCTCCTCAGTAAAAAAAAATCAATCATTGTTTGATAGAAAAGAAATAACATAAAAAAAGCCAACAAATAGAAGAACAGAAGTTTGATTTCCTAAAAGTCAACCCAAATATAGAAACTATTGTAACTGAGAGTATACACAACAGTTACTTAACTTTTGGATGCTTTTCCGGTACGCGACAACTCGGCGATGTCAACTCGGCGACGGTCAATTCGGCGACGGCAACTCGGCGACGGTCAACTCGGCGATCAGTCAACTCGGCGACGGTCACCTCGGCGATCGGTCAACTGGGCGACAGTGATCTCGGCGATCGGTCAACTGGGCGACGGTCATCTCGGCGATCGGTGAACTCGGCGACGGTCACCTCGGCGATCGGTTAACTGGGCGACGGTCATCTCGGCGATCGATTAACTCCGCTATCGATTAACTCGGCGACCGAGTTGAGTAAATCAAATATTATTCAAATAGATTTTCTTCTTAACTTTATTCTAGTTATTGTTGTCAATCTTCTTGTAATTATTGTTGTTAATATTCTTCTTCTATTTTCTTATTTATTGTTTCTTTCGCATTACCAATTTAGTACATAATCTACGGTGGTTTGTTATACCAGATTAACAAATTATTCAGAAATGATATAAGTTATATTATTTATCAGATCCATTCTTGGGTGACGTCTCTTTCTATTACTTGTTGAATGGTTTGTAGTGTACGTCTGTATTTAACTCGAGCAGGTCCGTACCAAGGGTATGTGTCACTCAATGTAACATATATTTTCAGGTAGGACTTTTTAAAACATTGATAGATGTAAAATGGTAGTAAAAAAAATTGAAACTTCTCATGGAGCTTTCTAAAGACCTACCCTATACCTAAAAAATTAAGGTCCTATTTTTTTTAACTTTGCCAGATACAGGGTTAATTTAAAAAAACATTATTGACATTATTATAAAAACAAATGTCATTACTTTTGTAAGGGCTTTTCATTGCTTACAGCTTTCGATCAACACTCCCAGAATCATGTGTCACTGTAAATGTCAGGATAACGATATATTGATTAGTTATAGAGAGCCCCCCCCCACTATGTACTTTTTTCTGTATTTAAAAAAAATATATAAGCAAATCAGTGAATATCTGTGTAGCGAACCTCGTATATAATATTATATTTATAAATATGTATTTTTATTATTAATTAATTTTTTATTTATTTTATTTATTTATTTTTATTTTAAAATTAAATTTTTATTACCAATTTAAAAATGGAATTAACATTAGTATATATGCCAATAGTTTGGTAAGAACAGGATACACGACAAGTATAATATACATACGAAATAGTAAATAGCGATTACAAAAGAACATTTGAATTTTAACAACGATAGTGAGATAAAAAGTATGAATAACCCTAATATTAAAACCCAAAGAAACAACGAAAAATATAGTTGGAACGGATATCTGTATACCAAGGATAAAGTTAATACGGAAGGTTCTATTCAATTTTGGAGATGTGAATACAAACACGAGGGATGCAGAGGTAGAATATGGACCAATATTAACGATGATTCCTTTCATTCCTTACGAACTGAACACACCTGTAGCACTACAGGTAACGCTACAAATGTTTTAGTGCAAACCGTGAAAACAAGAGCCCAAGACCTGGCAAGAACAACAACGGAAGCTCCAGCACAAGTTAGAGCACAAATCATTAGAGATGTTCCAGCTGCAGTGCAAGGAAATCTTCCAAGCAGAAATGTTATGCGTAGGAACATTCAAAGAATGAGAGAAAGAACCGTAAATGCGCCAGCAAATTTTAATTCTCGGGAAGATATAATTATACCTGAAGATTATTCGGTATATGAATATAGCCCAAACAATTTTGAACGTTTCCTTTTAGCTGATTCAGGAAGAGAACAAAATGATACAGAGCGAATATTGGTATTTGGCCGAGAATACCATTCAACGTGGACCTTGGATATGAAAGAACTATTTGTGGATGGTACGTTTTTACTTTGTCCTCCTCTTTTTGCTCAAATTTTTGTGATTTTATCGAGAAAAGATGGGGGAAGGGTTTTCCCGATATTATATTGTTTATTGCCCGATAAGAGGACTGAAACCTACACCAAATTATTCACGATGATTCGCATTCTATGGCCACAACTGAATCCAGACAGTATTAGTGTAGATTACGAACTGGCCATCCATCACGCTATTCGTGCTGTCTTTCCAGAAGC
Source organism: Cantharis nigra (assembly GCA_958510845.1). Lineage (NCBI taxonomy): Eukaryota > Metazoa > Arthropoda > Insecta > Coleoptera > Cantharidae > Cantharis > Cantharis nigra. The sequence goes on along the minus strand of OY294030.1, from coordinate 40,012,408 downwards.
AAACGTTAACGGTTGTTTGTTTCATTTAGTCAAAAATCTTAGAAAACACTTGGCATCACACCATCTTCTAAGTAGATATAATACCGATGTAAATTTTGCATTACATGCAAAAATGATTACGTCACTGGCATTTGTTCCCCAAGAGGATGTTATAGATGCAATTACTGATCTCGAAAATTACTTGCCGGAAGATCTTGAACCAATTTTGGAATGGTTTACGAACACATATATAGGTCGTCTTAGAAATAACGGAACAAGAGCTATAGCAACATTTCCTTCGGATGTTTGGTCTGTGTACCATCGAACATTAAGTGGTAGCGACCGAACAAATAATTTTGCAGAGGCTTGTCACCGGAAGCTACAATTAGCTTTTGGTAGTGGAATTTCGCACCCTACTATATGGAATTTCATCAACAAATTGAGAACTGTTCAAAAAGATTATGATGTGGAGTATGAACGAAATATCGCTGGCCATGCAGCCACCGGAAAACGAAAAAAATATTTCGATGCCGACATAAGAATATTTAATAAGGTTACTAATTACAATCGGCAAAATATTATAGAATATCTGCGTGGTATATCATATAATTACAATATGGATTAAATACAATATATTTATTCATTTTTTTTTATTTGTTCATTTTTTATATATTTTTATTTTTTGTTTGATTTATTTCATTTATTAACATTATTTATTATTTTTAAAAATAAAAAATAAAAAATACTTAATCTTGTCTTTTTTTCCAGCCATTGAGCAAACTTTCTTTTCCTTTTTTTATTGTTTATGATTAAACAATATGTTTTCGATTAATTGGAGTTTATTTCACACCAATCTACTTCTATGGTTAACTTTTTCTTTAAATCATCGCCTGGGAATTTTGGACTATAAGTGGATTTTGTTGGGAAAAAGAATAAAAATGATTTTCTCTTGGAATTACCGCTGAGTTGACCGGTCGCCGAGTTGGCCGTCGCCGAGTTGATCGATCGCCGAGATGACTGTCGCCGAGTTGACCGATCGCCGAGGTGACCGTCGCCGAGCTGACCGTCGCCAAGTTGACCGATCGCCGAATTGACCGTCGCCGAGTTAACCGGTCGCCGAGTTGACCGATCGCCGAGTCGACCGTCGCCGAGTTGACGTCGCCGAGTTGACCGGCGCCGAGTTGCCGTCGCCGAGTTGACCGTGTCCGTGTTTATTATGTGTGTATATAAATTACAGCAATAAAAATCAATAAATATAAGTTTAAATAAATCTGACACATAAATTAAAAAAATTTAATTTGATTATATTTTAACTTTTTAATGTTATTATATTCTTTTCTTTTAACTTTTTCAATCATTTATCAATCAATCAATCAATTAATTATTTGTTGAAGTGAATTCTATTTTTCGGTACCTTATTAAAATTTTGTTTTTTTGAATTTTGATTTGACTATAATTTAATATTAAAATTAATTTATAGTTTATTTTAGATTAATTTAAATGAAATATGTTTTATTTTGTCCGATATGGAGAGGAAACATGTTTAAACAATAATTAATAATATAATTTAACGAAAATTTAGAGAAGTTTAAAAAAGAAATCTACATGAAAAATTTTCAGGAACTTTCAAGACCGTTTTACAGTTTTCACAACATTACAGTTTCCTACCACTTCAGCTTTAAATTTCAGAGCTGTCCGAGATTTATATGAAGTTGCAGACTTCTTCTGTTTCTTATTATTTTTAAATTTGAAATTTACCTTTAGATGGAATTTTACTTCGATAACTTATTGAATTTTTTATTTAAATAATAATTGCGTATTGAAATGAAAAAAAATTTTGATTAAGTTATTCTATGTATTATATAGACAACCAATTAACTTTAAACTAAAAAAGCTTAAATCATAAAATGGAAAAAATTGATTTTAAAAGTCATAAAAATATGGGAATGGGAAAACATATTTGATCAAGATAAAAATAACTAAAGCACATCTTCCGTCCGAATAGCTGAAAGAGAACATCAAACACTGCTTTGCTATCAAAATCCATCACACACGAATTTTAAAAACGCAATATAGATATAATTAAATTAAAGATAAATCTCGTTTAAAATCATAAATTTGTTTCAGAATATAATTGAATTTTAGAATTTTGCAGGCTGTCTAAATTTATATTCGTAACATCGAATTTAAATAAAATTAAGTTAATGAAAATTTAAAAGATATTACCTACCAGTTTATTTTATTTTTCAAATTTCCATTAATATTGAGTAGATATTTGGAAGCAATTAGGAACCTTCTTATCTGGATTCACATCCGCCCACAAAATCATTTACAAAATATTTTTCTTAATATTTTCAAAAAGGCCCTAGGGGTATAAGTATGGTGATTCGGCCCCGGCAAGATATTTAAACGATATTCATAGGATATGCTGGTACTAATAAAATAAAAAAATCCTGAAAGTTTCAGATCGCTAACTCAGTTGGTTTTCAAGAAAAAGCAATAAAATATATATAAAATGGAAACAAATTATTTTCTTCGGAATGGCTGTTTTGGGGGCTGATAGGGGCTCTTAAGAAAAAAATTAACATTTATATAGCTTGATAAGATCCTTTAAAAAAAATTTGTTTTTTCTTTAATTTAATTTTTAGCCATGGTACAATTTTTGTAAAATTATAAAACTATTTTTTTTTCAAGCCTTATATATTACCCTTAAACTTCATAAATTTTTCTGATTTTTAAAAAGGGTACGCCATAGTAGAAAAAAATAAAAACCATTTTTTGGCTCAAATAATGCATTTATTTAAATGTTTTGAGCATTAATTTAATTATTTTTAAGCATATTTTGATGATTTCTACCTATTGTAAATAATTTTTCATATTTAAAATAACAACAATAATTATATCGTCAAACTACAAAATTAAAACTGTTAAAAATAACTAATCGTTATTAATGTCAATAAAAATATAACCAATATAAAAGTTCAATTTGGTATTAATGGAAAAAGAACGCATTTTTTCAAATTACTATTAAGTCAATTTTCCATAAATCAACAATACAGAAAAGAATAAAAAAAGGAAGTATCTATAGCAAAATTTTTGATTAATAGAATTTTCTCAATCTTCATCGCTGTCTTCTTTAATTACAGCTGAAATATTTACCTTATCAAATAATTTATTTAATATTCCAGCAAACCTGAGCATTTTTTTATAAATATCTCCCGTTTGACAAATAATAAACAATTGTGGCAGCATAGAAACAACATTTAATTTCTCAAAACTTCTCAGGTCTGTTGCAATATTAAATAAACTATTAAATAAATTATAAAATTAAATAAGATATAAAATAAAGACAATATTTCAGTTGTGATTGAAGAAGACAGTGATGAAGATTGAAAAAATTCTATTAGTCAAAATTTTAGCTATTCATTTCGTTTTTGTATCTTTTATTCTGTTCTTTATTGTTTATTTATGGAAAATTGACTTAATAATTTGAAAAAATATGTTCTTTTTTTCATTAATACATGTTGAAGTTAGGTTACCTATATTAATAGAATAAATTTATAAAAATATATTAATAATCAAGCTGAGTAATAAAAAAAACGTTTCTCAAAATATTGATTGACATTAATTATATCAAAATTAGTTATTTTTAACTGTTTTAATTTTTTAATTTGACGAAATAATTATTGTTGTTGTTTTAAATATAAAAAATAATTTATAATTGTTAGAATATACATAAAAATAATTACATTAATATTTTTAAGTAAATCTTAAGTTAAATACAATACGTAAAAAATCAATAGTTCAAAAAATCAAAACTTAACAGGTCAGGATTAAAAATATTTAACAGAATATGAATATAATATGCTGAAAAAATATATATGTGAAAAATTACAAGATAGAAATTCATAAAACGATATAGTAAAGTCCCTAGTTCACGGTTATTTCCCATCAGTCGTATATAATGAAAAATTGAAAAAAATAAGAAAAATATTCAAACTAAACTAGTATATAGCAATCTATAAATAATAATGAATAAAATATTAAAAATTGACGAAGATGATTTACCAATAACATAAAATACCAATAGCATAAAAATATCAAATCTGAGCGATGTCACGTGTAGTAATGGCTCTTATAAAAATAATTTGAATGGAGATTTTTTAAACTGGCGCAGCCAGGTAGAAATCAGAAAGTACTGCCACCCATGTTGATTTCTAAATATTTTGAAAAAATTCAAAATTGCCACGTTTTTTAACCGTGTAAGGCGATAAACTAGAAAATAAACTATAGAATAAATATAGATTCAAGTAAATTTCAATTAAATTAATGCTCAAAACATTTAAATAAATGCATTATTTAAACCAAAAAATGGTTTTTATTTTTTCTACTGTGGCATACCCATTTTAAAAATCTGAAAAGTTAATGAAGTTAAAACGATATATATGGGGCTTGAAATAAAATAATTTCATAATTTTACAAAAATTATACCATGGTTAAAAAATGAAATTAAAGAAAAAACAATTTTTTTTTCTAGGATCTTATGATACTATATGAGTGTTAATTTTTTTCTTAAAAGCCCCTATTATCCCCCAAAACATATCAAAATTTTAGATCAATCGATTCAGCCATTCCGGAGAAAATAATTTTTTTCCATTTTTTTTACATATTTTGCTTTTTCTCGAAACCCAATAGAGTTAGCAATCTGAAACTTTCAGGATCTTAGTATTTTATTAGTACCAATATATCTTATGAATATCGTTTAAATATCTTTCCGGGGCCGAATCATCATGCTTATACCCCTAGGGCCTTTGTCTTATTAAATAAATATGTTTTTAATAAAAATGTCAATGGAAAAAAATCGATTTAAATATCGCAGTTATGTTCTGTACAAATGAATTTTAAAGTATGAATAAATACAAAAGTTTAAAATAATAAATTTAAAAAATAATTTTATTCCTCTTCAGAATTACATAAAAGATTATTTAAATCTCGTCGATTTTTTGTTCCGGTATGACAGAAGTGCTTTATCAGTAAAACTTTTTAGATTTATAAGGGAACGTTTAAAATTAGATTGGAATATCTAAAGTAACGGTGAATTCAAATTGAACGATAGAACGACAATCGAAGATGAGCACAAAAGGAAGTAAATCGCCACCAACTTTTGTAACATTTAAGATTTGAAAAATTTTGATATCTCCAGGGGAGCCTTTCAGAATTTTGACAAACTGATTCGAAAAAATATTAAATTTTTTAAGAATTTGTGTGGAAATTGAGCTTGAATAAATATTAAATGGTAGTAACTACAATAAATTGCTCTCTCGAGATTTTATTTGTATCAGGATGTCGTTTGTTTACTTTTACCTATTGACTCGTTGTAGCAGAGGAAATAGGAAAGTTTTCAAAGTCCGAGTGTGGTCTATTGAAAAACTTTAGTATGAACCAGAAATGCATCTAAAATAAAATTTTAAACTCAAATATTGTAATGCTCTATTCACATGAAATACTCAAAATACATATGTACATAGCATGTAAAGCATTTAAATTGGAAATTATCTGTCTAATCGATATTATTTGTGTGATTGTTGGAATGTTATTTTAAATTCAAAATGCAACTCAAAGTTTTATAAAAAAAATAAATTATTCGAGTTATAATAAAAACTCGGTTTTATTTTCCACGCGATTGACACATCAAACTCCCGATTGATAGTCTTTTCAAAGCATTCCAAAAAATTTGTCACAACGTTTCTTTTTCCTTTCTGTGATGATAATCGAATTGTGATTCCATTTACAACTTCAAAGCCATTATCATTTGTTACATATAGGCCGACCTATAAGAATATAAAATTGTAAATTCCTCCACATAAAATTGTGTTGTATTATTTTTTAATTTAAATTTCTTAATTCTAATTTCCAAGTTAAGGGTGTAGAACAAAGTAAGCATTTATTTAATTTGTTGTATTGTTCTTTAGTAGAACAAAGCGATTAGGCTATCACGTGGTAACGAATCGTATATATTGAATTCCATCCATTGTCTTTGTGTTATTTTTACTAAAAATACTACGTTAAACATCTGAAAAACGAAATTTCCTCTTGTTGTACTAAAATTTTTGATGTTGGCAATGAAACTGTTCATTAGAAAATATATTAACTTTAGCAAAGTTATTAGCTTTACGTTCATCATCATTAACAAGTTTAGTTTAATGTTAATTGATTATAAAAATTATGAAAGACGTCTTTTTTCTTAAAGTTATCTTGACCATTAAATTTTTATAATCAAATTTTCTCAATTCTAAATTTCATTGTTCATTTCTCTGAAGTTTCTAAATATTGTTATTAATAGTACATTTTGTCAATCTTGACTATTTTCGGAGTTACGTAACAAATTTATTAAATTTATTCAAGTTTAATAAGCTATATTAGTTATAAATAAGAGTTAAGGCTCAGATAACAACAACGTGAGAGATCTTTATAATATATTATCTATAATTAACAATATTGTTAACTAACAAGAACAGAACAGGTAGTATTGATTATGCTAATGAATGACAACCTTCTGTTAAACATAAAAGTGTTTGGAAACCCTTTTAAATTTCGCTTCGATGCGCCAATGTTAGGTGATGGTTACCATCTTAAGCATCCCGACAAAAAACGAGGAATTTTCGTGATTGGGAATACAACAGCAAGCGAAGACGTCTCCCACGAGGTCTTGTTGCAAGTTAAACATTTTTGATTCCAGTTAATTTAGAGTATTAAGCGAATTGATTAGTTTGATGGATCCATGTGCCATGGTTGATCATGGCACCGTTTACGGGAATTTCAGCAGGTTCATTTTTACTGTACAAACGTCCAATTCAAAATTTCAAATCAAGCAAATATAGTCGATGAATATAAAAGCCAACGTTAAATTCGATCTTAAGTTATCCACAATCGAGTGCGTCTCGATTAAGATGATCAAATTAGGGAATTCAGTGATTTGGTCCCCGGTAATTTTACCCCTCGGTAATTAGACTCCACTGGTAAATTGGTCCTCGGCAATTTCCCTCTTTGAAATTTTATCCCCGGTGATGTATTCCCTGGGTAATTTCACCTAACAGTTCTGCAGAGATAGCAGAACTAGATTTTAGGGTGAATTTGACATTTAGCGTGGTTGCGTTTGTCAAAACGGCTCGGAGCGTCCGAAGCGGAGGATGCGGAAATTAAACTATAAAGATTCCCCATGACCAGCGGTTTCCAAAAAGTTGTCCGCAAACCCACGACATAAAAAATAGGCGAATAAGCAAAAATACCTTAACAATGAAATTTTTCTGAAATTTTAAGAATTAATATTTGATCTGGCAATAGTACTAACAAATAGACATATATACCATGCCTTTATTTTTTATTTTTGTAACACAACTGTTTCTGGGGATCCTATGATACTAGTGTCTAATTTTGGGGGTCCGCAATTTCGAAACTGGTTCTACTCGACAAAGTGTGCTACTAGAAAGGGGTGAATTTCCTTAGACATGCACTCGACGCTAAAATAAAAAAAATAAAATAAAACTAATAAAAGAATAAAAAATTAATAATTTTCGTATTGGAATAATACTAACCACAACCAGGTATGCACGTAGACCGCAACAGAAATTTCGGTAGACCGGCGTTAATTGGTAGACCGCAGGTATTTAATAATAAATAAATATTTAATAATAATTAAATGCAGGTATTTTGGGGTAGAGTTTACGTTTTCCATTACCAATAAGATGTTAGCGTATTTGGCTGGGGGTCAAATTACCGGCTACGTAATCCAGTGCATAAGAATTCAACACTGTGATTGCTACTGTCTACAACTTTAATCGAGTTCTGCGTCAACTGTTATCTATCCTTGGAACAGTTGTAAAAATGCAAACAGTAACTATAGTGGAAACTGTTTATCGTCATCATACTGTATGGCAGTGCCCTAACTAGGGTGTAGCCAATATGGCCCGGGCCAGAGCAGCAGTTGGATGAAGGCGCCGAAATTGAAAAGTTCAAATTAAAAATATTGTATCTAATATACCAACTATCCGCAATTGAACCAAACTTAAAATTTTAAATTAAAATATCAAAAAATCAAAAGACGTCTAATTTTTATATTATTTTGTTGACTAAACTACGACTTACGACCAAAGCGCTTTTTTTTGAAATCTAACAACAACTTTTTTGGAAGATAGATAAAATTGCACAAAAATTACCTCCCCCGCACCCCTAAAATAAAAACAAAAATTATTAGAAGAACAAAACAAACAGTGAAATGCATTGGACACTTGGTTCATAATGAATAAAGAGAATACTATTGCTGAAGAAAATACATTTGAGTACGAAGACAAATATGAAAATGTTCCAGAAATTGTTGAAATAAACGAAGAAGAAAACAACGAGAAACAGGAAAGTAGTAAGACTGATAGTGACATATCAAAAGAAAGCACCATAATTGACTTCAGTGAAAATTTTTAATCAGTAACCATTTTTTTTTTAATTTAATAAATTTTAACTGAAACACTGCTGTTTGAGTTATCCTATTTACAGAAGGAGAATATAATAAATATAGCTGGTAAGCCCGTCCGCGGACGGGCAGCTAGACAGTAGATCATTTGTGAACATTTAATTTCGTTTTCCGCTACTGGGGGATTTCCCGTTTTTCTATATTTTCAAAGTAACGCAAAAAGTTGCTGCTAAACTCTGAGCAGTAAATCACTTAAATAAATGTTTTTCCAAACTTTAATATTCTCTAGCCAAGGTATAATTTCCCTCACTTTTTCTTAAAAATTCAAATATCCCTGTTTTTCCTGGCAAAATTTGAAAAATTATAAATTCCTTAGCTTCTTCAAGTATTCTAAAAGAGTGGAAATTCTGCGATATGTACTGGAGACCCCCCAGACCCCCGGTTTACAATTTTGACTTTATATTTTTATATAATTTTTATAGTTATTATAAATTAAATTAAAAAATAAATTATTATAAATAAAATAAAAGTAAACCGGGGGGTTTGGGGGGTGTGGAACACCCTCCAGTACATATCGAAGTTTATGTTTACCCTCAGAACCTCCGATTTACATTTTTGACTATAATTTTGACAGTTAATTTTCAGAGTAACACAAAAGTTGCTGCTAAACTCCGAGCAGTAAGGCAGTTAAATAAATGATTTTTAAATAAAGCCCCGTTGACATGGGTCGTGTTCCACATTTGTGAATTTACAAATTGTAATTTTCACGATATGATAATTTTTATATTCGTGGCGAAGGTTACACGGATGATTATATTGCTGTTGTGAACATTAACTCGGCGAAAAATCACGATTTATATTTTACGAAGCAGTAGTTTATACGGCGCGTATTCTACAAAAGTATGACTCACTGTCGTGATTTACTGCCCATGTCAACGCGGCTTTATGTTTTAAACTTCCGTCACTATAGCTTAAAAATTCAAATTTCCCGGTTTTTCCTGGCAAAATTTGTAAAATTATAAATTCCCTATCTTCTCCAAATTCTGCGATATGCACTGTGGGTGTTCCGCACCCCCCAGACCCCCGGTTTACAATTTTGACTTGATATTTTTATAATTAATTTTCAAAGTAACACAGAAAGTGGCTGCTAAACTCCGTGAGCAGTAAAGTTTTAATTTTTTCTAGCCGAAAATTAAATTTTCCTCATTTTTGCTTAAAATTTTAAATTTCCCGGTTTGGATTACGAACAAATATTTTTAGTCCTAATCTTAGTTTAATATATTTTTCGGTTGGTAAAACAAATGGACCAATCAGAGTGCTTCTTTTCACTAAAAAATGACACGCTGTAGCAGCAGAAGCAGCGTGCTGGCATTTTATAGATTAGGATTGTATAAAGTTGAAATTTGTAAACATAAGAAGCACTTTGGTAAATGATTTTTTCATACTTCATTTCTTCCCTTTTCTTATTCCAAATGAGAAACATATTTGTTGTTTTATTGCATTTTGATGGTAAAGTTTTTATTTCATCAATTGACTGACCACTTCAAGTTGGTTTTGATTGGCAATTGTCGTTGTGTAGTGAAACATTTTTTTAAATTAACATTAAATATTTAGTGTATTTAATTTTTTTTAAATAAAAAGCAAATTATTGTTAGTAACCCACCCTAAGTTCAAAAATAATCAGAGTTTGGCTACGAAATCCACATCAGTGCTAATATACCTTTTTTATTATTTTAATTTAATCAATTTCAGATAGGTATTATTATACAATCACTTTTGTAAAATTTACAATTTCGTGAAAGTAGTAGAACACACAAATATTTTAATAACCAAATTAGCAATTTTTAGAAAATGCAGAAGTAAAAGACTTATCGAAGCTTCTGATTAGATATTACGAATTTTGCAGTGTTGTACATTTTGAATGTTACCTTCCATCCATCTGATGAGATTATATAACGCTCGAACATAGTTTTCCACAGCGTTGTTGGGTTGAATTTTCTTGTATAGAAAATATATTATTTGAAACCTCTTGAAAGATCCCCGCTTTTGTAGGATTAATTCGTTTAATTCGTTTAATTAAATCATGAAGATTTCTAAGCCAATTACAATGTAAAAACTGCCTTACCGAAATATGGCCACCTTTAGCTTATTATGTTAGTTTTATCGTTATACTTGGAAGCAGCTGCTAAATTATTAAAAAGATGAACTTTATTAAGAATTTGAATCAACAGCAGCTTCTGTTAATTTGGAATTTTAACGCAGTAACGCCAATTATTGGAATAATTACTGACAGTATTGCATTAACCCTTTAATAGATCTGTTTTAAGGTCTGATTCAAAATTTTTCCATAAATTTTGTTAAAGCTGATTCATATGTTTCAAACATTCTGATTTAGTTTACCCTTTATTTTTTATGATTTTCACTGATGAGTATTATAAATACCTGGTACGTCTTAATCCTTACGGCTGTCCTTTGCTGAACAAACAGCAAGTTTGTTGCAGTTAAAACGCCCTAACAAAGATTTAGTCACGTTGGCCGTAAATTTGTGTTTAAAGCTGAAAATTCTACATTGATGATTAAATAAATTCAAATAAAGTATTTATTTTATTTTTACATATTTTGCAGATACTTTGCAGTTTCGCCATGTTTTTACTTTGGTGTTTTATAGTATTCTTAAGAAAGAAAGTTATTTAATAATAATAAAAATAAAATTTTTATGACTATTACGGTCATAAACAATTTATTCCGTTCAAAAGCTTTTCATTTTTAAGAAAATTCTAAACGGCATTTTGAAATTTTAGTTTTTAAAATTTTTCGAATAATTATAAAACAAGAAAATCGAATGTGATTCGTGGATATAGATACCATAATATTGCGTTATGTAAATTTAATTAACGAAAATTCTTTCATAGAAATAATTCTGATTTCCCTAAAAGTTTTACATATCAAACCTTCTCAATCACACTAAAATTACTTTTTAATTAAAAAGCACAATAAAAACGTACATGGGGGCTAAATTTATGATGACCCTAACCCAAACAATGCTTTTGAGCTAAATATAAATTTGCAGTGCCTTTCAAAAATATCAAATAGTATACAAAGAATGTAAATGAAGCTCTTCTCTCTAAACGCCTCTCTGATTGCCTTTATAATTGTTACTTCACAGCTCATCAGCTACCACATTCTGAGTAAAATCTATTTTGCTTCCTTCTTCAGCTTGGCGCAATAAATTTTACAATGAGACTTTCGTGCGTAAATATTTTAAGAAATCGAATGCTTCCTAACTCATCGTGGTGTACTCGTGCAATATTCACACTTGAACACTTTCTAATAAACCAAATTTAAATAATAGTATAAAAAACTTTATAAAATAGAAAGTTTAGGGCTGCAACTGCTTTTATTTTATTCTGGAATTTCAAATTAAATTAAATTAAAATTTGAAAATTTTTTTTCAGAGGGAAAATACCATAGCAATATATACACAAAATTTCAATGTGGTTACATTACTAAATATTGCAGTTAATAATAATTATTAATTACTTGATGGCAGTTTTAAGCCTAAGCGGTTTGTCATCAGGCTTATCCATAACGAAATGATCTTGCTTCACCATTTCTGCCACGAAGGATTTCTTTTTAGATCTATAGAAACTATTAAATATTTCAGTGAGAAACTCAACCGCATTATTTATTTTCTGTTGATTGAGTAGCTTTCAGGACATTTGCTACTTCTAGGATTTGTTTGCTTACAATCAACTTTTTGTCGTACAAACTACACGAAGGATTCTCTCAAAATCAGCAACTCAGGTGAGGACATCAAGTAAGATGCAGTTTTATTAATTATGAGTGAGGACAAACGAAGATCACCAGATTCCGATTTTACATTTTAGGTGTCGGGGTCAATGCGACCTCAACAATATCGAAAATAAATTGTTAACTGCTTAATAATGAAATTAATATTTTATAGAATTTCTGTTTGTTTTTCCTTGCATTGATTAGAATAAGAAATTTCTCTAATTATTTTTAGCATTAAAAATGGAACCACTTTCGCAGTAAAAATGTCTTCCCAAAGGAAAATAAAGGATTAAATCGCGTGTTATGTTTATTACTTTCCTGACAAAATAAAAATGTAAACGACAATTTCATCTTTATAATTTTAGGTCTGGAAGGTGTGGAAATCTAATAATTGTAACCCATTTTAAACCTTATTGTGTTTTACTGCACACATTCGCTATATTGAATCATAAAACGTCGAATTTTAGCACTTGAAGGTTTTCGTTATTTTATAACTTAAAATTTAACATGAAAGATTTATTAATAAAAAGTTACTAAATTACAGACAAAAAAATTAAAAGTTTGCGTTGTACCACAATAAACATAATGAATGCCGAATTAGAAAACGTAAAAAAGTTTTATATTAAATCGTTCGCGTTACATTTAAATTAAATATTTAAATTGATTTTGTGTGACAAGTATTTAAATTTTATTTCATCAAACGCTAGTTTTACGGTCAGCATTAAACGTTTTATGTGAAATGCAGTATACTCAATTTATTAAGATTATAGATTTCTTCACATTAACAATTTATATTTACTTCGCTCTAAATAACTTTTAAATTAACGTTAAATTAATAGCTGACACAGGGTATTCAAAACCCTCAAAACACCTACAAGAGTCATCAACTACTACTCAACTTTTGGTTTAAGTGTACAACAGAACGCATTTACTTTTAATTTACCTTTGAATGAATATTCACACTAACCAAAACATTTTCAAGTTTGTTCATTCGTTAAATTCAGTTCAAAAGTTTTAAAGCAATCCGTTTAAACTTTTTTTATTGCCCCCCCCCCAATAAACAATTGTTATAATTAAATATAGCTGATACCCAACTTCAAATCTTATCTTGGAATTTTAATTTCCAATTATGATGTATTAATAATCTAATTTTATCTTCCAAAAACACCAATTTTGTCTAAAATTTGCGAGACAATTTCCAAATTTAAAATAATAGAAGTCGCTTACTCAAAAATCAAATTAATTTGATTAGCCAGAACGGCTAATAAATTCAGAAAACTAACTTTGTCTCGACCGCTCCTGGCGACCAATTTAGGAAACAGCCTGGTTTCCCCACCTAGTTGTTGCAATCTTAACAAGTTGGCGAAAAATCCAGAAATTTTCAAAATATTTCAAAATAAATATAAAAAACTCAATTGAGGATTTTGGAATAGTATATTTTATTTACATTATTTATTATTATTTAATGTTGTGGTCATTTATCAAAATTTAATTTTTCTACTTTTTTTTCATGTTCTAAGTCTTCTTCGTTTTCTTCTTTACTTAAGAATTCAATCTAATCTCCACATCACATTAACTTGCGATATTTGGATATTACCTACGAGATACAAAGGTACATTATACCATCAGTAGTAAAATTTAAGAAGTACCTACATAAGTAATTAGATCTAATTCATTACCCATGATGCCTTCTCAAAATCAGTAACATCATGAATTTTAATAACAACAAACTCCATAGCATGTCGCATTGTGATGTATGGCAGTGTAATTTTAATGCTAGTAAGATCAGTGGCGGTGCAAAAGTAGCTAGGACCCGTAAGCAAATATACAAAACGGGCACCAAAAAAACAATGTATTAATTTTGGATTGCGTATATTATTTAAAAATCTCTTTTTGGGGTTTACTACCCTTTATAGTCTCGGGTCCTAAGCATTGCTTACATTCGCTAATTGATATCACAGCAACCGCAATAGGCCCGATTTAATGGCCTAAGTGTTCGAAGGGATATCTCCCTGCCCTCCTACCTAAAATCCATAATCCAGAAGAGTGCACTGGGGTATTCCATACCCCCCAGACCCCCCGGATTACACTAATTCTTTTGTGACTTAAATAATATATTTAGAGCTTTTGAATCGGAAAAAACTGGTTTTGCTGCTAAGTCTAAATGTAATTTTATTTTTGCACTTTTCTGGATATTAGGTAGGAGGGCTGGGGGATATCCCTAATAGCAATATTTTACTGTTGGTAAAATTTACAAAATTACTGTAAAAACTCATCACGCTGGTTTTTTTTAACCCTGTAGAGTTAATTGCAGTTATCCTTACTTTTACTCCCTCTGAAACAATTGTGGCAGCTTTTATTTTGCTACAAAAGCGGGCTGACGTTAATTCGACGACATTTTGACGTTAAATTAACGTTAATATTATCTGATTATTTCATGAATATTTAAAGCTTGCAAATTTAATTAATAATCAAGTTAGTTAATTAATAATAATCAATAAGTTTTGAAGGACTGAAATAATATATTAAGATGATATACATGGTACAAGGAAACTTTCCGTTTCTGTGTAATTGTGTTTAAAAGAAAAGCTCTTAAGGTCAGCATTCAATTTCAGCTTCTAAACTCAAATTTAACTGAATGAAGTTTAAATTCTTGTTTCAAAACTGTATTTGTTGTTTACAATCGGAAAAACCTTGTTTAGGTAGGTTAGAATACCGAAAATATCGGCTCTTAAAGCAGGTGATTGTGATTGACTTGTCTTACTTAAATATTTTACTTTGGGAGGGTTACACTCTATTGCTCTCCTTATACTAATAGCTACTGAAAGCAATACACTGTTAAATACACAACAGGAGAGCGAACCAAGAGTGGAAAATGGAGATGAGTAAAGAAGTAAGAATAACGTGGATAATTAAAATACTAGAAAACAGAGTGATCAGACCACCCGGCGGGCCGCAAAGCCTAGAAGGTACTTATTAAATATTTAATCAGCTTTCAAATGTTAGTGAGACCGCAATTGCTCGAGGAATTGCAACAAAGGGGAGAATTCAAGAAAAAAAAGACTAGCAATAAAGAAGAACATAAAAAACCTAACCGTCTCACGCCAACAAGTAACCGAAAACCAGAAACAAGAACAAAAACACCAAGAAACACAAAACACAAAAACCCAGGAAATGCTGTAAGCTCCAACGGTTAAAGCCGAGCAAATAATGAAAAGAAAAAAACATTCACATGAAAACAACTGAATTGCAAATTCAGATCAAGCGATCTGAAGCATTCATCTTCTTCTTTATAAGAATGCGGTGCTTTCAATAGGCGTTGGCGATCAAATTTGGCTGAAGCCAAGATGGTGTACAAGGAAATTTAATTAGTGGGGTGGTTTCTCGTTACTTTCCGCACAGCCTACAGATCAATCTTTTTTTCCTTTTTCTTAAATACATTAGCCACGTATTTAAGGTGTATTATTGTATTGATGAGTATTGATGGACTGAAGAATGACACATCGCCCGGCTTGGAAGGTATTTCTAGTCGTTTATTGAAGCACTGTCGGAACACTATTTCTTTGCCCCTATCGCTGATCATGGGGAACTAGTTTGCAAACTACGAACTACCGGATGTTTGGTGCGTTGGTGTAAAACCGCCGCGTCTTTGGCACATAAATCAGCAACTACGTTTCTTCCAATGCCGCAATGGGCTTTCACCCACACAAACGTGACGATTGTTTGTTCTTTTAACTTTAAATGGAAGTTACTAACGGAATCGTGCAACTCTTATTGCGTATGGAGGCAAGAAAGGATAGGCTGTCGGAAAATATGCACGCAGAGTGCACTCTCCTGGGAGAGATCCATTGCAGGTTCAAATTTTATAATTTTTGATTTTTTTTGAAAATAGGACCGTAAACAGTGCCTTGTATGCATCCCTAGACATGGTCTTTCGCAACTTTCCGTCAGCGTAGACCAGCTCGACAGACCTATCTTCGATATAGCTCTTGAGGAGGTTATATATATTTGGTGGGCATTTAATGTTACGCAACCGGTTGAACAGAGCTGGCTACCAAGCGTTGTCGAACGCCGCTTTATGTACACCAAGTACATATGGCGCTTTCGTCTTTTCTCACGTCTGACAATATTGATGGCGCTGCGCAATGTGACAGAGGTTGTAGTTCTATCTACAGATCTATCTTGGGCTTTAGATCACAGCAGCGTATTCGACGCGAATTTTCCAGTCGACCGGTGTAGGCTTCACGCCATACCGCGGGTAGGAACCGTTCGTGGTTCGCCTAAATACCTTTATGGCAAAAACTAAAAACATTTTGGCAATCAGAGAGAGATACACGATTTTTAGTTTAGTTTGCTGTGCTATACCAAATCAGAAGATCGCAGTCTTCTTTGTAGGTAGGTAATATAAGTACGATTGTTAAACAAGCTATAAAATTAGCTTAGGTGAAACACAGGTTTTGCCTCAGTAGCCCCGCAAAAAAGGTTTAACATCCTGATGATCTCTAGAGAAGGTAATAAGGTAAAATTTTTAGAAGAAACAAAACACTTCTGACCTGCATTGGCCAATCAGATTTTGGGATCAAGGCTGACAGGGTAATTCAGGTTAAGAATTACGGTATGTTAGTCGAATCCTTCTGTGATTCTGAGCAGAAAGTAATTAGCCATTTTTTCTTGCTGAATATAAATTAGAGACCCGTTTGCTTTAAGAACTCTGATCTTCAATTTACGTTCACATGGCGGACAAGTCAGTAACTAGAGAAGAACTAATCTTTTAATTGGAAGGAAAATCTCAGAGTGCAAGGCAGAAATAAGGGATACTTTTTCTATTTTTTCTTTTTCTTTTTTTTTAAATTTTTAACTAACCAATAAAATCAGTTGGTTTTGTTACGACTTAATGCTTGCGGCTGGTTTTCGCTGCATCTGACATCTTACAACTTCTTGTAATTTTAACACACGAGTTGTTTTCACGGTCCAGTTTCCTGTTAAAAAAAGTTGAAATCAGTGAAGAAAATAATTTGTACGAACAAAATTAGAAAAATAAATGATAACAGCACTTCTTCCTTAAGAGCTTCAAGTGGAATCTATGTGTGATTGATTCGTGGTGTTTTTCAGTATTTATCTCATCAATCATAGAAATCTATTCTGTAGCTGCGTAACAGCGTTTTTCTCTAAGTGCTCGAAATAAAATTATTTATTATTGATTTTTTTTATTAATTAGCAGTAAAAAATCAGCAACATGAAACTCATCAAAGGGAAAAGTCACAAAACCGATATTTAACTTCAAGTATTACATTAATCTTTGCCTATTTACTTTAACTTTTCGTTTAATGAGTTTCCCTTAAAGTTAAAAATGTTGTTTGAATAATTAATTAGGCCTCTCAAAAGTTTTCGACGAGTTTCCATTGTTGCAGGCAAAATCCGATGGTCAGTTTTTACGATAGTTTCAAATTATTTTAATTGTATTTCATTGATGGTTAATTTTGTGCCACTAATGTTGTATAAAATTTCTAATTCAAAGCGCAGGCCAAGCTACCAAGTATAAAACTGAGTTTCTGTAACCAGAGCGCACACCTCCGTCAGTGTTTCAGGCGTGTAATTCTCTTGTGCGCTTTTTGAGATTTTCAAATTGAATTTTATCCACTTCACGTACTTTTGGTAAGTTTTATAATTTTAATAATTTTAAATTTGGAACTTTTGTGTACTTTTTGATTTATCGCAAAAAATTAATTTTGCAACAAATTTAGAACAAGTTGCCATGCCAGAAATTAATAATGCAGCTTAAGTAGATGATAAAAAAAGTATCATAAATTGCAATATCTTATCTTAGCAGATTGGATTAAAATTAAAAAGTCTAATGTTTCCTTAGTTAAAAAATAATTTTTAAGTAAACATAATAAGGTAAGGCCCTGAAAATTTTATATTACAGGTAATTTAACACTGAATAATTTGACGTTCGTAATTTTTTAAGTACATCATAGCCCAATCAAGTTTTATATTTTTATGCTAATATTACTTTTTGCGATCTCGCGATAGGTACAAATAAATATTTATTATTAATGCACTTTATCACAATTGCGCATTTAAGTATATTTCTGAGTTAACAAAGCATTGCATGCTGAACACAATCTAAAATAGCTAAATATGAAAAATGTAATAGCTCATTCATTAACGGTTGAGGTGTAATTACGTGGGAGTTAAAGAAAACTATGGTAATAACATGCAACTTCAACAAAGTTTCGACAAAAATGTGACTTAATTAATAGACTTATAGGTGGTAGAAAAAACTTCGAGAGACAAATTTTTACGCAAGAAATGATAAACGATGGTGCAAATTAAGACACGACACAATAAGCAGAAGCGCGATTTCCTCATTAAATTTCCCGAGGAGCGTATTACATAACCTGAGTAAAGTTACACTTGAAATTACGTAGTTTGTCTTCGTCTCAAAATTGGAATAATTAAAATATCTTCGGTTGTAGTTTTACAATAAAATGGAACAGTCGTCTGCTAAGCCACGTGAAATTGTATTTTAAAAAATAATTAAAATGAAATAATAGCTGTCCATCTAGGAAACTAAATCCCAGCAAGGATGAAAATTCTATTCACTAGCTTTAATTAAACCAAATATGAAAATAAAAGTATAAATCCATTGAAAGGATCTTAAAGGAGCTTCTCTGGGATGTTAAATCGGGCGAACGAATTTAATCGTAAAAAAATACTTGTTCGTTAGATTTAATCCTGTTAGTTTTCATTTCCAAAGCTTTTCCTTCCACACCTTAAAAACTTGTTAAGCGTATCGTAAACCTTGACTTTTGTTATTCTAACTTGAAGAATTTTTAATTACCAATTTATCTCGTTTTTTCCAAATGAAAAATCAATAAATTGTACTTGTACATAAAATATGTGGCGAAGTTCGGTTGAAAGAACCAATGGATCGAATTAATAAATAATTAATTAGTTGGAAACGTGAAATAGAAGAAGACGTTCTCGTATTTTTTCCATAAAAAATAAATTTGATTGCGAAAAATCAATTAAAATTTTAATATGTAATCATTTTTCGATAACCAAATATACTGGGTATATACGCGTAATCCATTCAAATACACGTCCATCACTGCAAATTTTGATACGTGAGAAAATCGGAAGGATATAGAAATTTGAAAAACCGGAAATTAAAAATTCGCGTATATTTATGCATTCGGTTTTGTTACCCCACTCTTTACGTTATTAAACGTTCTTCATATTTTAAAAGAGCTTTATTGTTGAGGATAAATTCGATCAATCTTGAATCTCATTATAAGTTCAAGTTGTACACTTGAAATATGTCAGTCGTGAGTATATCAAACTACTTCGTACGAGATCCCATATTTCACATTATAAACGCTTCTTCATCCCCTATAATTAAAATTTATTTTTTGGTTTTTTAAAGGTAAATTTGCTTAGTTGATTACTCTAACTTTTTACGTTTTAAGCAATTAGGTAGATGAAATTGGGCACAAAGTGGAATAAATTGATTAAAACCTTTCAACATATTTATCGTGTCACGAGTAGCTACTTTTTTCCTAATTTATCATTTATGTATACAGGAACTGATTTTTTCACAATAATTTTACCTGTCTCTTAACGCAAAGGCCACTCCCCAAATCAATTTTAAATTAGGCTTTTTTTTGTAATTTTTATATAAATTGGGTGCACCAAAGCTTTATCTGCAGTAGTTTTAAGCTTTGTAATTGAATTTCAGCTTTTCCGGCTGCAGTCTGGGGTGTGCAAGCTCGAGTGTTCCAAATATGGGATATGGACGAAATTGAAATCAATTGCGTAACATAAAAATGAAGTTTGTCTGAAATTCGTCAAGAATACATTAAACAGAAAATCCATTATAATGAATTGGTAAAATACTAAATATCGATAAAACGCTAATATTTAAAAATTAAATAGCCACCGGTTGTTTCGTATTAGTAATATTAATACTTGAAGAACTTTGAGCTAGAGACACGAAAGCCAGTTTATGTAGAAAACCCAAGTTACAGTTTGTTGCAGGAAATCAAACTTCTCTCTTTTTGAACAACCTGCTTGCATTACATAATCCAGTTACAGGAAACCCAGAAATGAAGTTATTATTTTCAATTGAATCCGACTAAATGGGTTAGTTTAACCCTCATCACCATACTGCTGATAACGTGCATTAACTTAGAAGCAGATGTTTTTGATAATAAACTTCAGGACCCAAAACATAATCTACGGTCACAACTTTTCCTATTTGAAGTACGTCTTATCATCTTAAGCTGTTATAACTTATCCTATTATATTTGTCTACACTCTTTTTATACTCATCTACTTCATACAATTTCACAAAACTCAGTTTTGGAGTTTGCAGTTCTCCGTAGTTTTTGCTACACCTATTCATACATTTAGTTTTACAAGTTATCGTTTGAACCAAAATATTTTGAAACGTGGAAAGCCTAATTTTATATAATTTATATAACCCAGTTTTTGTCGCTCGACAACCCGGAGAGGAGATATTTGACAAGGGTTAGGATAAATTATACAAAGTGCCAAAGCTTACTTCTGTTTTTAGGAATAAATATTTTATTGGAAATTAGCGAATTTCAATTCCAGGGTGGGCGTAGCGATGTTTTGCCGAGTACGGTGCCCTCTTAACGTATACTTTTTACAATCCCTTTAAAATGCACACAAATTACATTGTTTTTATGGAAATAAATAATTAAATAGTTTAATGCTCAACTCGTAAGCTACATTTTTATTTGTCGCGTGTTCAAAAATTATCGGTTTAAATTATCGTTTTGTTATTCAATGCACATAACTCTACAAGTGTTACATAATTTATAATTTCAAATACGATGACGGTGATAAAACTAATGCAAAAAGTTTCTTTTGTAAAGCAATTAAACTTTTTTTGCCCCTCAAGCTAGTGCCATTTCAGAACAGCTTATAAAAGTCACAATGCAGTTGTTAATTACTCTTTTAAATAATCGCTCCCACTCGTTTTATTAAATAGATTTACTTAAAAAGCTGCTTTTTTTTCCTATAGGGTGAGCTAGACAATCTAGTCAAAACTAATGGACAAGCTGGGTTACCAGACTTGATTTTAAACAAATCGTCTACCAAACCCTTACTTCCTATAATTGATTGCTTACTGCAATACTCAATAACCTCTACAAAACTTGTTGTGTCCGATTTAAGTATTTTATTCTTTTAGTATCACAATTAAATTTAAAATGTCCGGATTTTATGTCAGCGTAAAACCTTTTAAACATTCCAAAGCGCTTGCAGCAAAACGTGTGTTTTTTATCTCAAAGCTTTTCAACATTTTACTCTGCATACTTAAACTTGTGCTGTAAATTAAAAATTTACTGTTAAATAGTTTGTAACATGCTAAATGTCATCGTAGTTCTGTTTCTGCATTTTTAACTTATTTTCCACACTTTCAACATCAGTTGCAAGTCATACTTTTATTTTTCGCGAGTCTACTACATCATTTGTTCATTTATAACATTAAAATCAATACTCTTGACCGACCCATCAGAATTCGTTTTACTTTAATTTTCTTATTTTTCATTTTATTTTTAATAAAATAATATTAATTTATTTGTTATTTCTATTTATGCTATTTATATAGCTACTTACTCCTTTTAAGTACCTACTTCTATAATAATAATTTATATTTTCTTCTTTTCTTCTTCTTCTTCTTCTTCTTCTTTGTTTTTTCTCTTTGCAGAGGAGTCGTGGTCTCAACTTGTCTGAAACCAAAATAAAATTCTTGGGAATTTAATTAGTAGGGTGGTTTCCCGTTGCCTTCCCCATATTGTGGGGGAATCCCGGAATTTTATTTCCGATTTCTTTTTCCTACTTAATCTTACCTCGGCTAGCTCTATTTTGCGGCGAGCACTGAGACGCTTGGGATTAAGGAAGATAAGAATAAAAGCTTCTGATTTAATAAAATAAATCGCAAACATACACACAAACTTTTGGTTTCTGAAACCGGGGGGTTTGGGGGGCATGGCACTAGTAATTATATTATGGAATACAATTTAACACAATTATTGATGAAATTGAGGGTATTCCTTCAAAATTATTACGAGGATAATAAATCAAACGCGTAAGTTTGAGAGGAAGTTTTCCAGCGCAGAGACATAATGAGATTAGTATCGCAGGGATTGGTTCTCGGTCCCGCGTTGTGGAATATATTTGACGAAGTTTTTTGATAAGTCTTTTAGGATTTGCTTATTGTCCAGGATCGAGACGCTGAAGTGGCATAAGTTAAGGATTAACGAATTGGTTTCATATATTTCACGAAAATGATATTTCCAGATTGCTGATTGGATTTTAAAATTTGGGAAATTACTCGTACGGTACAGGGAGTGTAATGTTCCTTTATTTCTTAATAGTTATAATCATTATTGCTTGTTAGAAATTTTAATATCTGATTTATTTCGCATACATAGGTATTAAGAAATCATACCCAGTGCACAAGGAAAGCTGATGTTGACTATAATAACAGAAATACAGATTTTCTTACGTAAATTTTAATTGGTTTTAGATTTAGGTTTTGTAAAATATCCGTCACCGAGGATGCAAAATACTAATCTATTGTATTCGGAGTACTCATCAAAACGGACTTTCCAATACCAACCATCAAGTTTAAAAAATATAAACGGACTTAAATCGATAGTAACATTGTATGCCTGGTACATACCCTAAAATATTTTACGTAAAATTCGTAGGTATATTTGAATTTCGCTCACCTTGTCAGTGGCACACTTCATTGGTGGTTCAAATGGAATAAAAACAGGACTGTTTCTTGAAATAACGTTATCTGGATCAATGGCCTTACAGTAATCAATGTTTGCCTGCTTAAAATATGGTTCGCACGAATCTATGTTTTCTTTAAAGCAACATCTCTCGATTGCTATAGTCACCTGCAATTATAAACACTTTAAGCTAATAAAAAAAAATTCTTAATTCAAGAATAAATAATTAATCGTCCCTTTTGTTTCCCTTTCCACCGGACGTATTTGTAAATCAAAAATTATACAAAATGTACTACTTCCTGTTTCATAGTCAAATTTGACCAAATCATATCGTTGCAAGTAAGTAAATCCGCCCATCTCACTATTGTTTTAAAACCGTTTTTATGCTTTGTAAATTAAAAAAAATATATATATTACCCAAATCTTTTTAAAACCACCTTCTTTTACAATGAAAGTATAGTTGGAAATTATTATTTTTGCAGCCGCAAGTAAAGTTTAACACTTCGACGACTATGTATGTTTTGTTAATTCTACAGTTTTGTAATACATTTAGATGTTATACCGACAAACAAGATAAAATAGACTAAATTCGGTAGGTAAATAATTGATAAACATCTCTGTCTTGTTTGCAGTCAAGGTTCCGCTTTAAAACCGATATTGTTAACTGCATAATAATAATAATTTATATTATATACAGGGTAAATAGGGTGAAAAAATAATTAACAAAATTTTTTTTTTAATTTAAAACCTCGAAAGTTAGGCTTTTTTACAGCATTTTTTTAAATTTCCACTTTCACATGGCTATAGCTTCGAAAATATTAATTTTTCAGTAAAAATATGGTTTAGTGACTCAGCTTAACTCGAATTCAATTTAATTTTATCAATCTGTTTTATGTTAAATATTTTCCAAATAAAAATATTCAAATAAAATATAAATACTTCCTTATCACTCAATTCCGAGAATTTTGTCTTTAGACAATTTTTAAAAATTTAAATATTTCATATTATTTATTCAAAATTATTTTTCAAAATTTATTTCTTATTTAAACCAAAATTCCTTTACATTACAATAAAATCAGTTGCTTCTTTTTCTCTAAACTTAGACACTGCACATTTCCAAAGTCAAAATTAAGTAAATATCAAATTTAAGTCAGTTTTACATCAATATACCGGGTGCTGAATGAGTTAGCCGAACATAGGAAATTAACATGGAAAAACTTATTTATGCAAATTCCTGCTTCCGTAATTATTTTAAAGAAAAAATGAAAAACACAAAATTTATGCAGAAATATAAACTACGAATGATAACACTATTAGATTTCATCTAGCTTTTATTTAAAAGGTCAAAAAATGCTTTAGAAATTGTTAAAATTTTCATTTTTCGCATTTATCGTAATAAATTCAATTTAATTTTTATTTTCAAATATACTTCCCATGGAAACTTATACCATGGCCAGTGCGATAAATGAAAATTTTAACAATTTTGAAAGCATATTTTGACCTTTTAAGTAAGAGTTAAATGAAATTTAATGATATTATCATTCGTAGTTTTTATTTCTGCATTATTTTTGTGTCTTTCATTTTTTCTCTAACATAATTAGGGAAGCAGGAATTTGCATAAATAAGTTTTTACATGTTAATTTCCTATGTTCGGCTAACTCATTCAGCACCCGGTATACACAGAACAGTAGCGCATCCAGACAATTACCATAAGAGTGCGATAAAATAAAAATTTAATAAATATGAAAAATAAAATATACCTAGTAGTAATATATATCAAAAATAAAAGTATAATTTATTTTTTTGGCAAGGTATGGCGATTACCCCTGGATCCCCCCCCCCTTGGATCTGCCACTGCACAGCAACATATGATATAATACTATTAGAAGGTTTAGAAGGCTTATCAGTTGCAAATGCAGTGAAATCCATTTAGTAGCTGCATAATTTTAGAAATATTGAATGTTTTGATGCTTCTATGCTGTTCAAGGGATGACGTGGAGAGCTGAAAATAATGGCATCAACATTAGAACACCTAAATTCTATTTTGCTAGAGCATTCCATTACGGAGATTTTGATGAGACGGACATAGGAACTTTGTATTTTAAATATATTACAATTTCTTCCCTTTACACCTGTAATATAGCTCACCTCTGATTACTTTATTTTACACTACTAACATAAATAAATCGTAAGGTTATGGGTCAGTGCGGCCTTTAGGCCGCACAACTTAGACAATCTAGTTTCATTATAATTTACTATTGAAATTTTGACTAATGCTTCAAATCATTTTCTAACGTTCTCAAAATTTAATATTATGTGACTAATGGTTCCCAAACTGTTTTGGTCCACGGACCCCTTTTTATAATTAAAACTCCCCCACGGATCTGCAAGTCAAAAAACTTGTGAAAAGAAAGATATTAATTTTTAATTTGTTTTAATATATCAAATTAATTTGGTATATCAATTTTATTCCAATATACTTAACGAACTATACCGGGTGCTGAAACATATGAAATTAACATGTAAAAACTTATTTATGCAAATTCCTGCTTCCCTAATTATTTTAGAGAAAAAATGAAAGACACAAAAATAATGCAGAAATATAAACTACGAATGATAGTAGTATTAGATTTCATGTAACTTTTACTTAAAAAGTCAAAAAATGCTTTTGAAATTGTTAAAATTTTCATTTATCAGACTGGCCATGAAACAAATTTAATTTAATATCTATTTTCAAAAATAATTACCATAGAAACTTACATGGCCAGTGCGATAAGTTAAAAGTTTTTTTAAGTAAAAGCTAGATGAAATCTAATGGTCTTATCATTCGTAGTTTATATTTCTACATCATTTTTGTGTCTTTCATTTTTTCTTTAAAATAATTAGGGAAGCAGGAATTTGCATAAATAAGTTTTTACATGTTAATTTCCTATGTTCGGCTAACTCATTCAGCACCCGGTATACTTATACTTAACGTATAAAAAGTTAGCCAAAAGTGTCGTTCTCATCCAATTAACGCTATGTAAAATAACAAAAAATATTAGAAAAACATGACATTTCTTCATTTTTTGAGTAAATATTTTATTTTACATTTCGTCAGATACATTGATAAAATCGAAGTTATGAAGAAAAAATATCATATTTTTTTATTAATTGATATATCTAGATTACGTTGCGTTAATAGGCATGATGACTAATGTCCGGAAGTATCTACTATTTTCAAAAAATATCTAAATTTCTGAAGAAAATAAAAGTTTGGTAGAAAAAATTACCATTTTAATTTGAAATCTGAACTTCATGCCAAAACGCTCGCTTGTGTCATGGCGCGTGTTTGTGACGTCACAAATCATAAATGTCACTGTGGAAGTTTTGCAGGTTATAAACAATAATGAAAACTTAACCTAACATCATAAAATATAGCATTACGTCATTCAAAAAACGCAGATAACAGCGCTACCACTTTCAAAATTTTGAATCACGTAGTGCTATATTTTATGAAGTTAGGTTAGGTTTTCATTATTGTTTATAACTTGCAAAACTTCCTCAGTGACATTTATGATTTGTGACGTCATTCGCTCTGATTGGTGTTCAACTTATCATGGCGGATTTTTGTATTTTCTAATTTTATTTTATCAAAAAATTTATGAATCTTGCTTATATTATAAACAAAAATACGATTTTTATAATCCATGAATCTTATTTCATTAGATAAAATCATAATTTTAGTGACTCTTTGTTACTGTCATCATGCCTATTGGCTGTGAATGACGTTTTACGCGTAATAATGCACAATTTAGCAATTTTTTTATTTTATATTAAACCTTGCCCGGACCTTCTGACGTGGTTTAGGAACCCCCCAATCAATTTTAATTTTCCACCCCATGGGTGATCTTGGTAACCCCTGGGGGTCTGACCGGATCACTTTGGCAACCACTGATCCAGACGCTCGTAATTTTCTAAAAAGAACATTATCAAAAATATATTAAAAACATCAATAGAATTACTCTTCCAGTGGAACTTTATTAATGGAATTAAGAATTTAAATTAACAAATTTAAAATGCTGGAATCTATTGTTGCTACATTAAATCAGTAAACCTATTTGCCACTGCACTCAAATACAATTGAAAAAATTAAGTGTCTATTGAATTAGGGCGAAAGACTAATTTTTTTTTATATCTTTGTTATCTATGATTTGTTCTGTTATCTTGTTGTAATTTAGACTAGAATAGCAAAAGAGACTGTCGTACATCAAGTTATATTAGCTGATTGAAAAGAGAAGCAAAAAAATTACAAAATAACCTCCTTGCAGTGGCGGACTCGGCCGGGATCCAATTGAACCTCGAACTTTTTATATCAATATTGGAATCCGTGCATATTATTGACTCTTAAAAATCTCATAAAAAATTATTAAAACCAGCTAGATATCAAAATGTTCCTAGAGCCCGTAAATTTATCATTTTCAATAAGGTAAGGACAAAAATGCATTAAATTCGTTTTATCACCAGCACCATGTACTTTTCATCGTACAATGCCAATATATTTAGTTGAATGCAAAATTTTTCATTTTACTATTAGTAGAATAGTAAAATTTACAATTCAGATATACTTTTTACTTATTTTCAAAAAACCACTTCACACCTCTCGAGGAGGGTAAAATAAATATATTTTGATAAGAAAATTCGTCTCTGACTAAATAAGATACATTTTGCAAGAATATTTAGTTTGGCTCATTTAAAAAAACATCACAATAGATATACAATTTTATTTTCAAGCACAACACCACTTAGCACAATACACATTTTCTACTTTAACGTTTGTGAGTAAATACATTTCGCATTAAGGTACACAAATGAAAATTAATAAAATTACATTATCAGGAAAAGATTTTAATGCATCTGATGCTTAAAATCAAATTATTTACATGCTTCATTTAGGACTAGAAAAGTTTTAATATCATTTTCGTTGAAAAACATCTACTGATACATTACAAATACATTAAAATATTATTTTCTTAGTAAGGAATGCCATAATTTTGAATTAATTAAATTTGTTATTAAAGGTTTCGTGGACTCAAAGAATCCAAACTATTTCTACTTGGGAAGAAGTAAACGGTCGCGTCTTCCAATAACTAGAAACACTTTTGAAAATACTTTTATTAGTAGCTATAAACTTGACAGCTTTTATAATTTTCTTAACGTTTATGTTTTTAGGGTTTTCTAAATTAATTTCGAAGTTAAATAAATTTCACATTTTATTAATTTAAATTAAAACATTAAAGAGTATTTATTGTTTTTGTTGGAAAAACTGTGAAGAGGTTGGAAGCACCTAATTTCCCATCGTGCCTGTAACTTATGATTTCCGTAATGTTTCAAGTATACAATATTTCTTATCGATTAAGCGAGTTTTACAATAATTT
This sequence comes from Cantharis nigra, assembly GCA_958510845.1. Taxonomy (NCBI): domain Eukaryota; kingdom Metazoa; phylum Arthropoda; class Insecta; order Coleoptera; family Cantharidae; genus Cantharis; species Cantharis nigra. The sequence continues at coordinate 39,983,981 of OY294030.1, read as the reverse complement.
ATCACGTGTCATAAGTAACTATTTTACCAAATCTTCATTCCATTAATGGACCAACGTAATATAGAACCCAGATGTTGGTTATAAAATTGCAAGTTTAGTTATTGTGCTTCGAGCTAAGTAAAATGCAGAGTGAGATTTACCAAGCTTAATAAATATAATTAAAGTTGCACTTATCTACTTAGAGGTAAACTGATTCAATTACAGCATACAATGGATTACTCTATCAGAAAATATTTTCAAAGAGAAAATTTCTGGTTTACCTGCTAAAATTATAGAAACTCTAAATGTGCTGGTTTAAAAATTCTTTTAACCAGGACAATAACTTAGGAAGAGTTACTGCAAGGCATAAAGTGGAAAGCCCAGTAGGGCTATAGTCGAATAAGGGAGAACAGCTTCGCCATAAAGGGAAAATTGTTTATGAAAAGTTACAATGTTTCGTTGCAGTACGAAATTATATTAATGAGGGCGTTATATTCAGTAGTTATGTATATAGTAAAAGGAACTCGATATTACTATTTTAGAAAACACCAAGCCCTGGGGTAGTTTTAGCCGTATTATTATCGAATTTCCCGGCTTACATGACACTGTGAGGCACCAAACCAAAAAAAATGTTTAATGGCTTTTTAATACTTCATAAACCAAAATAAGTTTTTTTTTCTCTATTGCTTCTTTTTTTTGCGTTGCACGAAATTAATACAGTACAAAATTTAATTAATTATTTAAAAGTAAATACTAACTTCCAATATCGATTTATTCATTTTTCATTTTGTTGTATCTACGTGTTTAAACTACAAAATCAATAAATGAAATTTCTTTTTATTTATCAGAAAGTTGTCTAACTGATATTGTCTAAACCATTTTCTTTTACTACAAAATAATACGGAATTATTAAATATGAAATATTTGTATTGATAGACATATAAAATGGAAATAAACCAACTTTTATTTTTGTCACGACAGCTATCTAACTTCTAAACGTTTATGTAATGCGATATATGCTTATTATTTTAAAATATCAAGGAAACACGAAATAACAAAAAGGCTATAAAAAATGCTTAAAATTAGAACACAAAAGTTTTTCTCCGCAATATTTTGTTACTTGTAGCCTAATTTTAAAAAAAGGTTACCTGCGCTGTTCGATATAATTGACATGACAGCCATCATATTTTATGAATCAAATTTTTACCATTTTAATAAATCATTATGCTTGAAGATTAGTACGCGCACGAGTATTAATATTTTATTAGAAAAACATTTGTAAATTGATTTTTATTCTAATTGCAGTAATTACCCTGTAATTGCGTATCGCTTGAGCTAATGTTTTATTAAATATCTTGTCACATATTGGTAAATTTCATAATTTTTTTCATGTCCTTCGGGACTCGCTTTCCTCTGGAACATATTTTATTATTTTAAATATGATATTAATGTTTAAATTTCCAATTTTTTAGATTTTTGTATTTTTTATTAAATCGCGGCGAGGTGGACTGATAATACAAATAAGTTATTTGATTTATTCTTATCTTACAGAATTACCTAAATTTATTTGTTTTATTTCAATTGGAATAATAGATAAATTACCTACTACACAATTATTTAAATGAAAGCAATTTATCAAATATTATTTATTTTTCTTGCTTTATCATTCACCTTACAACCCTTATATAATATGTATGTAAGAAATATAATTCATAAATCATTTTCCTAGACACTAGAGCATAAAATACATTGAGAAATTTATTTCGTATTCTACAGTGAGGAAAATTTATCTTTAGCTAGGTAGATCCTCGATTATTACCTTCATTGCAATTATTATTCATACTTCAAAATGAAGAAAAAATTATTAAATATAACAAAAAATTTTTTAATTTATAATTGAAATTAATTTTTAATTATTTTGGATAAAAATTGGTAATAAAATATACTCACAGTGTACTTTCTTTGTTAAAATTGCGTGCATATAACTCCCAAAACCCCAAACCAAATATAATCGATATAGTAAAATATTATATATTACTTCGGTGTAAATTTCTAGACCATTAGACAATTTATTATAGCATTAGTAGGAAATAATTTGACATGTACGATGGTAATATTTTAATTAGAAATCCCATATTTATAAAACAAAGGTGTTTATTAGTGATTGCTTTTAAAAATTCATTAAGGATTTTGTTTAAATCCAAACTCTAATTCTACAACAATCATTAAGTCGGGCTGGGGAGTATTCCATACCCCCCAGACCCCCCGGTCTGTAACTATTTATTTCGTATTTGACCATTTGACCATCTCAAATTTGATAGAAGCTGTATCACAAGAATATTGGAACAAAATATTAAATATCAAAAATCAAATGATTGTTCAATGAGATAGAAGAAAAGTTAGAGAGAAAACACATTTTATACTATTACAAACCGAAGGATCTGGAGCCCCCAATTAATTAATGTAGAGGAATAATTACCGTTTAAATGTCAAAAAAAAACAGTTTTAAGAAGTAGAGTTATTTTTATTTTATAATTAAAGGATTTTTTAACTCGAAAATTATACGCGAACGATTCGACTGTCGATCACGTATTATTCTAAGATTAATGAAGAAATAATCTACAAATTTGGGGTGGCTTTCCCAAATTATGGGGTATCTTAAAACTAAACTGCGTTTTGAAGTCAAATTTAAAAATCAGATTGTAGAATAAACTTAAAAAATAATTTCCAGTGAGATACTCGTAATATGGTAAAATTGAAAAATTTAGAAATCAATTAAGAATAAAATTCATCAAAACCTCAAAATACATTTCAAAGCCACATAACATCAATTTGTAATTGTACTATATTTGATTTTTATAACGAGGTAAAGTTTTTTATATATTTTTTTACGTATTTGTTTAAAAAAGTTTTTTGCAATCAACTTTCGCTGTTTTTTGCTATATTTAACTAAATGAAACCGGAGATATTACGTTATCAAGTTTGTTTAAAATTGTTTTATTTGTATTTTATTGCCTTTCATAAAAAATTCAATATTTTTCAAACTCAGTATTTTTCATTTGCTTTATCTTTCGGGAATAGTACGATATCCTGGCTCACAAATTGAAAAATGTTTTAATGGAATTTTGGTAGTTGATGGCAAAAATATAAATATAAAATTTTATAGATCATGCGTTAATTGTGGTAAAAATAGTAAAGTTACATTTAATAATAAAAGCACCTGCTTGAATAAATTTTCAGTTTGTACGTTACTACGGTAGTTGTTAGTCTAAAAATGTATTGAAAGCGGAGTTTTTATTATTATTTTTCACCCTAAAGAACAGCTGTAAGAAAATAATAAAAGTTGAGGTAAATAGATCCAAGTACCAATTTCCTTTTAATCGTCAAATGTCTCTGTTTTTAAATAAAATTCGGCTGTAATTAACTAATATCAGTTTAAAATAAAATTACCTTACGGTAATAAAACTTCGAAGTAATCTATATATTTGGTTTTGCTTATTCTTGTCAATGATAATAATGCAATCGTTAGTAAATAAATAATAAATCAATAACATTTGTCGTCAATTCCATTTCAACATTTCATCTAAGGTGGGATACTTGAAACCTTCACTCGTGAAACGTATACGTTTGTGACTGCATAACTGAGAGAAAAATATTTTATAATTTTGCGACATTACAACTAAAGTAAGGAATTTAATATTACCTACGAAAATAAAAAATGCTGTAAAATCTGCATATTTGAAAGAAAACTTCTTACAACTGGTAACCTCAATATTTTACCTTATAATTTGAAAAACGACCTAAGTGTCAATATGAACTTATGAGTTTACTCCAACACGAAATTTGCCTTTGATAAGTTTAACTTTACTAAGTATAAAGTTATGTTGATGTAGTTAGTTTGGGTGTTAGCTTTTATAAATCTGAAGAAGTTTAGTTTAAACGTTAGTATTTAACAAAGAATTTTCCGAAAAACATCTTCGACCACTCATGCTGTGATAAAGCTTGGAAAAATCAAGAATAGGAGGACCGGTTCAGCTATCTTTTTGATCTTTTTAAGTTTACAGCTTTAAACATTTCAAGTCTAAGGAAGTCTGCTAAAGCACTTTTCATAATTAAAACTAAAGGCTTTTTAAATCAGATGCCATCTGATGTAATAGTAATTTGTGGTGATCGAAGTTTTCAACTACAATGCTAAACTAATATATTGAAATTATCCAATCCATTTCGAATTTATAAAAAGATAAGCTATGCTTGTAGAGCAAAGGTTAAAGTTGGTTGGAAAATGGAAACACATTGTAACCGGCTGTAAATACAAATGCTTTAGATTAGAGTTTACACTATTTTGAGCCAAATGGTATTTTACCTCTAAAATTCTCAATAAGCTTATACAGTTATATGTAAAGATGCCACATCGATCAATACCTTATGTTTTGCCATTGTCATGCTAGCAATTAATCCAAATTGAATTAAATTTTACATTGAGGTAGTTTAGTAAAATAATATGGAACGCTAGAAAGTCGCATTTGCAACGTCTCAATTGAACATGTTTGCCAAGTTCAGTTTCAGTTTTAAACATTACATGATCTGACCAAAAGAATAGTTTTTCTACAATTATTTTGCTGCAGCAAGGAACAAAGGGGTACTATGGGTCAACACGGTTGTTAATGCTATTAAATTAGGAGAGTAATAAAATGGGTCTGGAGGTGTATAACCACACAATCAATATAAATTAAACGAAATTTAACAACCCAATTTGTTTAATTAAATATTCATCGAATTAACTATAACGAATGTTATTCTCAAAATACACTAACACAATATAACACAAATATAGATCAGCTCGGGGTTAATTTTATTTGAATTGAATCATTAAGAAGTTGTGCTAGCTAGATTAGTTACGCCGGAAAAGTATTACAATGTTGGATTTGTGCCAAATTTTACTTTAATAGACTTTAAGAAGACACAAAAATTGTTAACGATAAAGAAATACGTGATTTGGTTATAAGGGACAAAATTTCGAACATAAATTTTCGTATCCATAAAATTGCTGGAGTTTGACCTAATCACCTGGGGTCGTAAAAGAGGTGCAGAATGAGGTACCGTTTTGTACATTAAATAATGTTAATTAATTTTATTGTCTCTTTAAATTTAAGCCATAAAATATAAAAGGATCATTAGTGCATTAACTTGTCTAACTAATTCGATAAATAATTTGAGTGAAGGCGCAAGTGCACGAATGACTATTTGATTCCGCTCTTTCGTTTTATTTCTGCAATTATTTAAATACCATGCCGATAAATTTAAAAGTTTGAATTTGCATTCATTAAAATGTAATTCTGAAAAGTCTAGTTAGCATTTTTTACACAATCATTGTATTCCATTGTTATTGATTTTCGCTTGGAAAACTTTTGTAACCTACCTAATAATGTATCTGCTCTAGAATTCTTCACAAAAAGAACAATAAAAGAAAAAATAAGAAAAACTTTGTCAAAGAAGAAAAAACGTTGGATATTTTTTTCCTTAAAAGCCTCGAGGTTAAAATAATTCAGCTAATTTATAATTACAATAAAATATAGTTTTCAAAATTGATACGGACATTATTTGTAACTTAAACCGTTGGAAAGATTATGGAAAATGAAATAACAAATGCGGTAAATACCCGAATTATTAAAATGTAATTTAAAAACCAACTAACATTTAAAATTAAATTAGAGCGCCGTTAGCTCGTGCTATCCAAATAATTGTACAAAATTGCTTTCATAAAGTGACGAATTTGGAAAAACATTTTTGCACCTACCAAAAATTATTCAAGGCCCATAAAAACTTTTATTGTTGTTTTAAATTAACAAAAATATAAACTTTTTACATCAACCATTAATATTCTGGAATCAAACACTTGAAAACAATTAAACACATTTAATTAAATTTTAAATAAACATTTCGGCAAACTTAATGCTTTGTCTCGTGCGATGTTTTATCTTTTAGGGATACTTGATGGCTATGAAAGACAACAACGCAATGAATGCAGTTTTCTGAAAAACTAGAACAAATTTCAACTTCTTTGCTCTTTGGAAGCGGAAATATTTTCGCTTTGTGATTTCAATATTTAAATTTGCTCCGCATACATGAGCTACCAAAGCGGCTTTAAGATAGTGAAGCTAAGTATAATAAATTAAATTAAATTTGAAAAAATATCGACTGGCGAAGTTTATTCAGCAAAAGGGACCACCATCAAATAAAACAAAAATTATAAAATAAATGTTTACTATTCAAATTATTCGAGTTGGGTTAAAATTAAAATTCCAGTTGTACTGCCTCAAAAATCACATTCACAAGTTGGCCAAACAAATATTTCTCAAGGTAAAAAACAAATAGAACGAATTTTTAGTACGAATATAAAATAAAAAACTCAAGTTGAAGACTCGAGCTGCAACGCTATTATAGAATCCTGAATCTCCGTTACTTTCATTAATAATTTGGATTTTCTGAAAAAATAAGAAATGAAACAGTAAATATGTTTAATCCTTCTCCAAGGTTTGCACCCGAGAATTTTTCCATTAATTTTCTTATCACCTTGCCTAAAATGTGTGTCATTCTTTAGTCTAAGCTTTATAATTTATTCTCACAATCCTCTTCGTAAGAACTCCGCTTAGGTAAATGTATTTCGAGGTATAAAATTATCAAGATAAAGACGCTAATAAAAAAAATAAATAACCCTCGAGGTATTTTTTAAATAAAATAAATAGAATTAAAAGATTTATTACTTTTAAATTAAAAGTGACGTAAGTACCTACATTAAATAAGAAAAGTGAGGTCAAAAGGCTAAAAAGTAGAAAAATTTAATATCCAGTCATCATTAAATATAACGAATACATTTTTGAAATTTATCAAGCATAATCCAAGGTTTAGTATTTTAAAATTGACTTTTTTATTATTTTGTCACATTTATAAAAATGGATCATTTACATCCAGAGAAAAATATTCATCCCTTGCTTTTTAGTATGATTAATGTTAAAATTAAATTTTTGACGCAGCCATGTACTACATACGATTATATTAAATCGTACATCGTTGTCTTTGATTATTAAATCCCCTTATTTTGACGTTTTTTATGTGAGCACCTCGAAATATTCAAAACATGACTGTGCTTATAAGCGTAAGAATATGTAATTTTGGCTGAGCAAGAAAAGTGTCTCGTATTTGGCAGAGTATTGTATAACGATTGCTGCAGAATGCAATTTTGTCGGTGGAAGAGCCTCGTGATTGTCAGGCATATTGCCAGATTGCTATGCAGCAGATTTTCTTCTCGTCGCTTATTTTCTTGCAGCAGACTAGAATGATCTTTGTGTGAGCAAGTTTAGATAGAACTAAGTGTTGGAATTTGTAAGCAGGTCAATTAAAATGCAAATTTGCAATGTGCGAATAGAAATTGGAAGTTTGTGCATCTTAATCTTCCAGTTAATTACCTCCAATAATTATACCAAACCGATTTTTAGTTGAAGCTGTTAAAATTAGGTATATACCTATTTATTGGCAACAATCCGCTCCTAATTTCGGCAGCAGGAATGGAGCATCGACAACAGAAAACTTATTGGAGCGAACATTCCGGTAATTGAAAATTTTGATAAATCGAAGTCATCTCAACTTTACATAAGTTGACTCAAGTTATAAATTGTCGCAATTTGTGTAGTTGCAGTTTTGCAACTTCTGATAAATTGTCATGTGTACAAACCTCTTTTATCATTTTGCGTTTTTGACTCTTTGCTGCAAAAGTAGGAACGGAATTTATCTCGCATGGTTTTAGCAGAACTGCACGATGCAGTTTTAAACTTTAGTTTCTACTTTGTTCATATAATATTTGTAAGTAAATAACAAAATCCAAAGGAGAAAATGGAATATACGCAATTTGAGTTATGAATTACAGCTTCAAGCTGAATGTTGTCAAATTGTTTTCTTGAAAGCTTACAATTTTGTTGTCACAATATATATTTGGTTTTCTTATTTTTACATAATAATACATTTGAAAAGTACCTATTGAAAACGAGAACAATTTTATCGCTTTTTTACAATTTTATTGTTGCTCGTAAGTGTCTGTATGGTGTGGATGTGCGTGACTGTATTCCCTTCTGTCACTTCCACAGAGCTTAAGTTTCATTTTGCATTTTGGTGGGCGTTTATTAAAAATTCATCAAACATAATCATTCCGTTTTACCGTAAATTTTTTAAATTAACTATAATTGAAAATAATAATATATTATTCAGCGAAAGGATAATGAATGTGATCTCTCTTGAGAATGTTTTTACTTTCAAACTCGAATTAAATACTATAATTTTTCTTAGAAAAATTATTTGAATTTAAAAAAGTTAAATGTACCGGGTGCTGAATGAGTAGGAAATTAATATGTAAAAACTTATTTATGCAAATTCCTGCTTCCCTAATTAGTTTAGTGAAAAATGAAATGCAGAAATATAAACTACGAATGATAACAGCATTAGATTTCATTTAACTTTTACTTAAAAAGTCAAAAAATGCTTTTGAAATTGTTAAAAGTTTCATTTATCAGACTGGCCATGCAAGTTTCCATGGTAATTTATTTTTGAAAATAGAAATTAAATTGAATTTATTACATAGCCAGTGCGATAAATGAAAATTTTAACAATTTTGAAAGCATTTTTTGACCTTTTAAGTAAAAGCTAGATGAAATCTAATGGTGTTATCATTCGTAGTTTATATTTCTGCATAATTTTTGTATCTTTCTTTTCTCTCTAAAATAATTAGGGAAGCTGGAATTTGCATAAATAAGTTTTTATATGTTAATTTCTTATGTTCGGCTAACTCATTCAGCACCCGGTATTATTGCTCAATAGAAATAAAAAAATTTGTACAGAAAAATAGTTTTAATTTGAACGTAATACCTCGTTAAAAAACAAACTACAAAAATGTTATCAAAATAAAAAGTTTTAATCATCCTGAACTGCAACATGTGAAATTTTTTAATAAACCTAATTACTCGTAAATGCTTCACATACTGTGTTTACTTCAAGTGACGTTTTATTTTCAAGTACTATTTTCTTTTATCCCGTTACAACACTGTAAATTGGTTCTATTTTAAGGGTAGGATATTCGGAGCGTGTTAAGATTTATCAAGTCCTTTCGAAACTGACTGAAGGAAGTGACTTTAAATTTTGAAATTATAATAAAAACATAATAAGCGATGACACGTGCTCTGTTCTATTTCTTGAAAAATTTCAGCTTAACAGCTAAAGCATCCATTTTACAACAAATTATTATGTACATAAAATTACTGTAAGAAAAAATAAAGATTTAAATAATATTACTCTAACACAAATCAAAACTAAAGAGGTTAAATTAGAAAAAAATATAATATATTAATTAGAAAATTCTTCTGGAACTTTGTTAATGCAAATAAATCTGTTAAATTTAAAATTTTGTATTTATACAGGGTGTCCCCGTGACCGTGGAGAACCTTTGAGGTGGTGATAAAAAACACTTTTTTAAGACAAATTTACAAATAAAATTTTTGTCCAAGTCTAAACCCTTGGGGGGTACCTCTCTTTAAAGGAATTTTTTTAATTTCTGATTTCAAACGGCCATAGCACCGATATTATTGATTTTTTAGGTTTAATGGATTAGAACTTTGTTAAAGATAATTCACTTAGCTACAAATTAGGTTATAACCCCTTACCATCTAGGATCACCGGATTTCAAGTTATAAATTAAATTAAGTGAAAAAATGTTAAAAAATTCAGGTTTTAATTTTTTTAATTTTCTTGCAAACCCCGTATCTCTTAAATGAAACATATTAGAAAAAAACTAAAGGCTTCAGCCAGATAGCAAATTTAACGGGCTACAACTTTGGTTAAATACATTTTTTTGGGAAACCAACCTTTTTTACAGAAATTCTGAAAATAATGACCGAGATGTAGGTAAAAAATAATAAATTTACAAAATTTATTTTAATACATTTTCAAAATGGCCTCTTTCATAAAATATTGTCATAAATTGATAAAATAATTAACGATATAGTAATGCGCTTTATAACAATGTCGCTCAAACGTCAAACACTACAATACGTTTTGACATTAAAACAAATGCTATACCTAAATCAAATTGAGATTTTTAGCAATTTTGTAAATTTATTTATATTTTGCCTACATCTTGTTCATTATTTTCAGAATTTCTGTGAAAACGGTTGGCTTTCCAAAAATATTTGTTTGACCAAAGTTGTAGCCCGTTAATTTCCCTATCCGGTTTGGGACATCTGTTTATTTCTAAAACGTTTCGTTTAAGAGATACGGGGTTTGCAAAAAAAGTAAAAAAAATCAAAATCTGAATTATTTGAACATTTATTTTCTTAATTTGATTTATAACTCGAAATCCGTTGATTCTAGACAATAATGGGTTAAAAGCTAATTTGTAGATAAGCGAATGGGCTTTAGAAAAGTTTTAATCTATTAAGCTTAAAAAATTGATATTATCGGAGCTATGGCCGTTTGAAACCATAAATTTAAAAAATTGCTTTAAAAGGCGGTACCCCCAAGGGTTTGGACTTGGACAAAAAGATAAAGAGTTCTTTATCACCACCTCAAAAGTTCTCCACGGTCACGGGGACACCCTGTATAATAGACAATAAATCTATAAAAATGTAAAAATATCCCTTCTTCTTTTGACTTTTCAGGCCTAAACTATTACATATAAATAATATAAATTAAATTAAATAATTTAATTTTCCCAAAAAAATGTTTATTTTTTAAATATTTATTATGGTTTTTGTAGAATTTTAAAAATGATCTTAGTACTTTAAAGGAGGGAATTCTAACATGAAATTGTTATACCAGATGTGCATTTATAAAATTTTCAAATTTCTCAGGATTTTTTAAAATTTCCGGAAAATTTTCTTGACTGTTACTGCGGACTTCTGTAAAAAACTTAGAAAAACAAAAGAAAATTAGTTGAATTTTTTTGAATAGTATGGGATTTCTTACATTTACTAGATTCACTGGATTTTATCAGATGTTCTCGGAATTTCTCAAATTTAATCAATAAATACAATTTTTGACACGTGAAAATCAAAACCGTTGCAGGCTTTTCCCGAGTTTGCGGTGGGCGTGGTGCAGGTTCTAGTTTACTCTGACAGCACCTGTAGCAGACTTGCCTGATTCCTGCCTGGGTTGCCTGCTTGGCTTGCGGTTGGTTTGGTGCAGCTTTGTGTCAGCAACTGCTTGGTTTCAACCAAGTATGCCACGGCGTTGTGTAAATTTATGCGCCATTTTGCTCAGACAGCACCTGTTTCAGACTTGCCGCATCCCTGACAAAGCAACAGGTCCTGGCTGAGTTTCACTGACAGGCAATTGTCAAGTATTTCCTAGGTAAAAATATCGCATGGGTTCCTTCACTTATGCTACAGAATTTTCTCATATTCTTTTGATATTGACATTTTAAACTCGGCCAAGGACGTTTTCGTTCTCGTTTTCGTTTTCGCGCCGAAAACTTCAACCGCCTCCACATTAAAATACAAGGGAAAGGAAATCGACAAAAACTAAATTCAGGTATTGCAATTCTCCTGTCGGTAATATACTTCTAATTAATTGATTTTAAACTACAAACCTAAAGAATAGGAAGATGTCTGGAACTGTGCGGCCTTCAGGCCGCAATAAAGGAATTATAGTTAAGCTTGATTGTGTCCTTTTATTATTAAATAAATTATTTATACAGCTAGAATTTTTTAAGTTCGTTTAAGTCACCATACATACGAATAGTCAGTGGCGGCACGTTGCTTTTCATTTGAGGAGGCAATCATAAAGTATAGTGCAAAGGTGGAATCCATCCCTCCTTTTCTTAAAAAAAGATTAATTCGGATAATGCTATTTACGATTTACAATGGAGGCTGATGCTCAATTACATCATTCAAATGCTACGATACGTTGGACACAGAATGAGAAACTGCGTTCTTTTTATGCGCTCAATATATTGAAATTCTTCGTTAAATCAATAACAGCATATATTTATGCGGAAGTCTCAGTCGATGCATAGTCACTGGGGATTACCCTGTTCCTGATAAGCAATCTCTTCGGAATAATCTCGAATCAATATTATCTATATTACAGAGAATATAGTATTCGGTAAAAATTCATAATAATAATTTAATTACTGTAAATTAAATAAACCAATAATGATCTACTCTGTATATAATATAATTTATATAATAATAAGAAAGTCATTTATCCAATGTGAAGTTTCTAGCTTTGTAGAAAATGCTAAGATATGTAAATGCTCTTTCTCATCAACTGAGTAGCTTCCGCAAAATATGAAATTATGAATGTATAACAATACAGTGCTAGTATCCGTTTTGGCGATAATTATGTAAGAAATGCTCTACACAAACTCTTCCTGAACAAAGTGCTGCAAAAAAGAGTTTAAATTAAAATGCACTTCCCTTAAATCTAGATTAGTAGACTCCTACTGTCTTAACGTTTATTTAAAACGTTAACGGTAATAAATTATTAAATTAAAATTACTTTTACTGCCGACGACGGGTGGCACTAAAGTAGTACTTTACCGCCGGCGAAGCTGCTTTTCGCATAACTCGAAAACTTGCTGTAATTTTGTTCTAAAAATAATTAGATAGCAGTTTTCAAAGTCTTAGAATCCTAATCTAGAGTTAAAAAATTTAAAGTAATTATCACAAAATATTGAAAGTCACTGTTTTTTTAGAACCAAAATGTTTTAAGTTTGCACAAATAAAATACCTATATACTGAAAATGTACAAAAATTTTTGATCATAATACTGTTGTGATAGTACATGTACTTTAAGGAAATATATAAACTTTTTTTTTAAGTAAATTTAGAAAATTGGAAATTAATAAAGTCGGTAGGTTGTTTGGGCAATGCTTTAGGGATATCCGACCTAATTTTCAGATTTGCGCCATTTTGTTTCAGTTCGAAGCCTAAAATTATTGAACTATTAATATTTTTATGTAGAACCAATACTTTTGGAAGCAGAACTGGAAAATATATCAATTTTTGCTTGAAAAATTGTAAATAAATTTATCATACGTAAATTTCTATATTCAGAAAAATATAAAATTTTGTAGATAATTTCAACAACAAAATTTTGTGTACATCTACCATTGAAAAATGTTTTGATCTTCGAACAAAAGCGGCCTGAACAAGGTTGTGTTTCGACAAATGTTTGGATCCTGAAATCATTGTATTAATTAATCAATTTTTTTTATCATTTACATTTTGTAAATGTAAATTTAATTCAAATTCTATAATACCGATATATTGTATTTAAATTTGTAAATAAAAGTAATGTTCGATGTGTTTACTATGAATTATTTATTGATATTTCGGCTATTTGCAACCTATTAATTGTCTTTATGAATTTAGTTTTAGTTCTTATTTTTTCTATATTTTTCTATCCGATTTTTTTTCTATATTCGCGTATTCGAAAAATAGAATAATAATTTATTTTACTTCTAAAACAATATAATATTAAAATATTGCTCTATAGAGTTTCCTTAAAACAATTTTATTTTGTTTTATTCGTAAATGGGAGACCTAGGCATTTTTAAAAATATATGCTAATGAATCCTAATCTATAAAATCCCAGCACGCTGCTGCTCCAGCGTGTCATTTTTTAGTGAAAAAAAAAACACTCTGATTGGTCGATTTTTTTTACCAACCAAAAAATATATTAAAGTAAATAAGTTAGGTTAGGACTAAAAATATTAGTCCAGAATTAATCCAAACAGCGAAATTTGAAGTTTTAAGCAAAATAAGGGAAATTTAACCTTCGGCTAGAAAAAATATTACATCAATCAAAGTAAATTTTATATCAAATTTAGTAAAATTCACTTCAAAATGGTGTGAGGCTGATTTGAACTTCAATTATAGTAAAAAGTACTTCAAAACACCAAAAAAATTTTTTGAGTGTGTATTTATTTAAATACTTTACTGCTCACTGAGTTTAGCAGCAACTTTCTGTGTTACTTTAAATGTTAATTATAAAAATATAATGTCAAAATTTAAACCGGGGGACTGGGGGGTGTGGAACATCCTCCAGTACACAGAGAAAAATTGTTGGTGTTTTGAAGTAATTTTTTCTATAATTGAAGTTCAAATCAGCTTCATACCAATTTTGAAGTAAATTTTACTAAATTTGAATTAAATTTTACTAAATTTAATATAAAATTTACTATAATTGATGTAATATTTACTTCAAAATTATTGAAAGGATTATTTTTTTCTCTGTGTACATAACACAGGATTTCCACTCTTTTAGAATACTAGGAAAAGATACACAGAGAAAAACAATCCTCGCAATAATTTTGAAGTAAATATTACATCAATTAGAAAAAATTTTATATCAAATTCAGTAAAATATACTTCAAAATTGGTGTGAGGCTGATTTGAACTTCAATTATAGTAAAAATTACTTCAAAACATCAAAAACTTTTCTCTGTGCGTATTTATATAATTACTTTACTGCTCACAGAGTTTGGCAGCAACTTTCTGTGTCACTTTGAAAGTTAATTATAAAAATATAACGTCAAAATTGTAAACCGGGGGGTCTGGGGGTGTGGAACACCCTCCAGTACCTGTCGCAGGATTTCCACTTTTTTAGAATACTTGGAGAAGATCACAGAGAAAAAAAATTCTCGCAATAATTTTGAAGTGATTCAAGTAATTTAAATAATTGAAGTAAACATCAATTAGAGTAAATTTTATATCAAATTTAGTAAAATTTACTTCAAATTTAGTAAAATTTACTTCAAAACACCAAAAAAATTTCTGTGTAGGGAATTTATAATTTATCAAATTTCGCCAGGAAAAAGCGGGAAATTTGAATTTTTAAGAAAAAGTGAGGAAAATGTAAACCTATGGCCAGAGAATATTTAAACTTGGAAATACGTTTATTTAGGTGCTTTACTGCTCACAGAGTTTAGCAGCAACTTTTGTGTTACTTTGAAAGTTAGCTGTCAAAATTATAGTCAAAAGTGTAAACCCGGGGGTATGGGGGTGAAATCCCTCTAATACATATAATAAATTTCCTACTCTTCTAGAATAACTACAGAAGACAGAATAATTATACAAATTTCGTCAGAAATGCTGTGAAATTTTTTGTTTTTGAGCAAAGTGAGGGAAATTGAAACGTTCGCCTAAAGAAACTTGAGAAACTCATTTATTTTAATATTATTATAATAAAATTAGTTTACCAGCAGCATTTTGCGTTACTTTGAAAATATGGAAAAACGGGGAATCACCCAGTAGCGGAAAACGAAATTAAATGTTTAAATATTATATTGCTAAAAAAGAGATCCACCGTCTAGCTGCCCGTCCGCGGACGGGCTTTCCAGCTAATATACTATAATATGCTGATACTACATGTCCCACTCCAATTGTTACAAAATTCGAATTCTTTATTCTGAGACAGTAATTTGAATTAAAAGATGGAATATTTTGATTTGTATGTTTACAATAGTAAGTTACCAAGGTAAACTTTAGTAAAGTTTGTTAAAATTCATGAAAATCTTGGGACGGAAATCTGAAACGACGTTTTATCAAGTAAGATGTTTCGGATCGGAGAATATGCGGAGATTTACTCTCAAATTTATAAAATTTACTTATAGACATTTTAACATTTTATATATGGCAGGAACGATTAGCATGTCCTTTCGGTAAACTCAATATTACAAAAGCTTTGGCTGGATTTTAGGGTGCAGGTATTTTTATTATTCAAATCCTTGGCATTATTAATTTACCAAATGTTAGCAAAAAAACACTGCAATATATAATAATCACTATCCAAATGCTTAAAAATTTCAAATTTGTTGATTCAATTGGCTATTTATAATATTTCAAGAGATTTGTGAGTTTTGTGAAAATATCTGAATAATTCATTGGTTGATGATATCAATTTTTATCTCGGGGTATTTCAAAAATGAAATAAACTTATTTAATTCAAAATTTAAAATGAATTATTAATCCCAACGCTATCCACAATTTCGTGCCAAATTCAGAATACCTACCCCAGAGACAGTGTTATTATGGATTAATAAAACACCCTGTAATATTTCTTGTTTGATTAATAGAGAAATAATTAAAAATATAGTGGATTTTTTTTTCTAATAATATAAGCTACTTTCTGGATTTACTGCAACAGTTTTTATTACAAAACACAATAACTTAAATGTTATCCAACATTTTATCGAAACAGTCAAACCCTTAAAACGGAAGGCTTACGCTATGATATACGTTTTGACAATAAATTGTAAGCTTGAAAGCTCGTTGAAGTATTTTTATCGTCAGATACAAAATGTTAACTGTAAGACAGTTATACTTTGATTGCGCCGTAAATTTACACCATATTTTGCTAAATGAAAAACATAAACTATTAAATTGGGAAACTTAAACAAATTTTAGGGCAGCGAAAGTGTCAAACTTTTTAAATTTAAAATGTACCGAACCGATGTAAAGCATCGTTGTCCATCTATCCGTTTTCTGCCTAGTGGCCAGCTTAATTAAGTTCTAGACCGCATATTCGACGGAAGATCTCTCGGGGGACCCGCATCAAAAGAAAAATTATAATAAACATCGTAAAGCGTGGAATGGTGTAATAAAGTAGTTTACCAACTTGATAATTTAATGCTCGGTTAAATATAATTGTAAAAACCTGCCGAAGGTATTCATACGAATCTAACAAGAACTAGCATAACAATTCAAAAACTATACGGCCGATTGAATTATATTTAATTATTGCGTTTCACAAAAAATTAGTTAATTTTGTAAATTATGTAAATTCCAGCCATAATTTTTTCAAGTTAATTTCTTCCTGTTGCGAATAATACATAATCGGATAAGAAGTTTTAATGATAAACCAAGCGTCAGTTTGATTGATCACGTGCTGTTTGAAATCATAAATCAATATGATTTATGAAACGTGCAAAATTTAGGATAACTAGAATTAATTACATCAACTAATAAATTCTATTTTTAGTCATACTTGTTGATAGAAGTTAATTGTTTCGCACCTTTATTGATTTAACTTTATTTATAAAATTTGTAATTTCTTATTATAACCAGAATGGCTGGTTCGTTTACTAAAGTTGTCGACGATATATGAGCTTCTAGTTTGTTGGCTACGATGCTGAATATATTAATTTAGTAGAATGTTAATCATAATTTTACAAGCGCTAAGCTGCAGGAAAGGTCTTTCCGTTTTCCTTATCTTGCACCAAGATTGTAGAGTACAAGTACATATAGCAGAATTTGTTTAGTTGATTACAGTAATAATTTTGATTTTCAAAATCTAACTACCATCGAGTGAATAGGTTTTCATGTCATTCAGTTCAAGTTTACAATGCTTTGGCATGTATTTTATCTACATTTTGTCACTTTATCGATATCTATTCAATGCAACATTTCGAAAGCACCACAAGCTTCTATAAAGAATCTTAAAAGTCGAAATCTGCGGTTTTATATAACACAAAATTTACTTACGGTTCTAGGTCACAAAAAATGAAGCTTTATAAATCCAAAAGGTATAAATACAATAGTTCAATACAGTAGAGAATGAATCGCCACACAATAAAGGTTAATTTTATTGATTAGTATCCATATATAGTTAAGTTTTTGTACTAAACACCTAATTAGTAAATAAACATTTATCAAATGTAGTGTAGGTAGCTTATATCTCTTGTAATGTTCTTTAGGAGACTGTCCATGACTTATTCAGAAAATCAAGTAGGGTTAATTGTTGCAGTTGAAGGGTTAAATGACAACTTTTCAACCACGCGAGCTTCACGAATGAATTAGGTACTAATTTTTCAGAGGTAGCGAAGTCAAGCATACAGGTATTAGAGTTAATTAGAACTTAATTAATACATATTTTTGTATATCGTTGGAAAGTAGACATTTCTAGCTAAATAATAGTGTTAAAATCATCTTGGTATACCTATATCAATTTTCAAGTACGAACGATTTCAAAAGTTCCTTCAATTGGTTAAATTAAATAAATGTATTTTTCGTTTTTGGCTTATAACTTTTGTCCCTCACAGTTGCCGATGTCCTAAACTTCGTATTTAGGTCCAATAGGTCAATGCAAACATTTTGATATAATTCGTTTAATTCTACGTCGTGATTGGGTTAGTGAACGCTTTTGACGATCATCTGCTCTACTATAGTCGTAATGAAACGCGCCACCACATTTCACGACAGGCGGATGGATTTTGCCGATTAAATATTGCATTGACGCTAATATGGAATATAAACTTTCTTATTGAGAATTTAACGAGCTTCAATTTTTATACGAACTATTTTTTCGTAAAGTTAATATCTTGAAAACCCATAAATTGTCCTTTAAAATCCAAGATGGAGGACACTTCCGGACCTCGGAGGAATTGACGACTTATTTTTGGTTAAACAGGGACCAAAGACGAAACTTTATGATATTGGAAGCAAACATCATTTCTGGGTCCATATTGACTAGACTATCTAGACTATATAACCAATTAAGTATTTATAATTAAAAATTTATTAAAAAGAAATAAATCTAAAAACATACAAATAGGTAAACATAGTCCCCCCCCCTCATATGTCACAATTATTAATCTTCTCAAAAGTAATTTTGTCATTTCTGCATATTTAAAATATAGGAGTATTTTTTATTTTCGCCAATAGTTATGGTGAAATAGTATATTGTTTTATTAGGATGGAATGGTTAACTTTTCCTGCCTAGCGAGTTTTAATAATGTTTAGAAAAGGTAGCTACCAAAAAGACGGTTACGGTGTGATGCTTAAATGCGTCGGCTACTAAGCAAAAAATCCTGGTTTGAGCTGGAGTAGAGCAAGAACTTTATTCTAGCCGTCCTCCCTCGGCGGGCAATGGCAAACCACCAAGGTAATCTGCCTTTAAAAACCTTCATAAAATGAAGTGGTTAGCCAAAACCCATTCTGGGTTGTAGCGCTACTGTATAGATACCAAAATTACTCAAGTTTATGAAAATAATGACACATTTATAGTTGCCTCCGACAGTTTTATTTTCGGAAAAAACTCTACGCCACGTGGTTTTATGTATGTTGCTAAGGGAAAGTTTGACTTTCGTGTTTAAAATCGATAATGAAACAGCTGACTTTCGTGACGTTTGGAGAAAAAATAAATTTCTAACTAAAAATTCCATTTGTTCTTTTCTTTCAAAAATCCAAATTTCAGAATTAAAATTTTACTTTAATTAAAAATTCCAATATAAATGGGAACAACGAGGTAACTAGCCCATGTGCAACAGTATCACATCTCTCAAAATTCTCAAATCCAAAATTAATCACTCAAAAAATCCAATTTTTATCTAAAATTACATTGAACAATTACAAAAATTGATATTCACTTAAGCGTCGTTCTCAGCCAATTTTCGATACGCAAATTTAAAAACCTGAGATTGTTTCTTTACAACTTCGATTTGACGTAAACTAGTTAATAAATTAAATAAAAATTTGCTTAAAATCAAATACATCAAGAAAATGAGATTTTACAGAAGAAATGTCATATATTTCTTTTAATTTTTATTATTTTACGTAGCGTTAATTGGATGAAAACGATGTTTTAAAAATTAAAACAATTTTATTCGCCAAAATGTAAAGTTTCAAATAAAATCTTTATTTTTCAACTGCTCATAGTACAGTATAATTAGATGTGAACCCGGAAATCCAAAAAATAAGAAGTTGAATTGTCACAAAATGTTTATTATCAGTTGCTCAATAAGTACTAAAAAGTCTCCCGCTTAAGAGCGACGGGTTTGGGTGGGGCGAAGGGGGGAAGGAGTTAAAACCATACATTTCCACAGTTTTTGTAACATATCTCGAAAATGACGTTAGATAGAGCAAATCCCGCCCTGTACAAAATTAAAGGCCGTTAAATTTTCTAGAAAAATTGCCTTAAACATGTTTTTGGTAAACACCACAGATTAGAAGATATGGAGGTGGAAAGTTTTAATGAATTTTTGCCTTTCTTGAATACTTTTTTCCAGGATTAATATATTTATATGAAAAAAAATCTTTGTAGGTTACAGACTGGCATTTGTAAAAAGCATTTTAATACATTTAATTAAAATTACATATGGACATACAAATCTATATATATAAAAATGAAACGTAAAAAATGTATGTACGCTCATCACTTGAGAGCGACTCTACCGATTTGGCTGATCTTTTTTTCGTTGTGTTCGTAATTGTCAGGAGAAGGTTTCTATGTAATAATATTTAGAAAAATCCTATTCGAAACAGATTTTAGTACAGATTTTGGTCATCGTTTTTGACGCGCATGAATAGGTTAACGAGATTCCTTTTGAAATGTGCATTACAGGGTTAATATCACTTCTCTTCTCCATCACTTCCATCAGTGATTACAAAATTCTAAAATTAATTAAAAATTACAGTAAAAACAAAAAGTAAGTAAGAAAATTATCAAAACTGAGTTTACCAAAAAAATTTATAGAACCATTTTTGTAGAAAATTTCACGACCTTTAATTTTGTATACAATGGTATTTTCGGTATCTTCCATCATTTTCGAGATATTTGACAAAAACTGTATGAACGTATGGTTTTGACTCCTTACCCCCCTCGCTGCACCCCAACCCGTCGCTCTAGAACGTGGGACCTTGTAGTACTTATAGAGGAACGAGCAATGAACATTTTGTGGCAATTAAACCGTTTATGTTTTGGATTTCCCGGTTTGGGTGTTTTTTAGTCTAATTATACTGTACTATCAGGTAGTCATCTTTTCGACAAAAAACCTGATTTCCCGCTCTGGCTGGCCTATCGTCTACTACTTAGCGAGAAAATTCAAAAATTTACATTAAAAATATTAAAATCTCTAGAACAACTTATTAAATTTACCAATTAAAATTCAAAAAACGACAATAATAATTTTGTACTCGTATGAAATTTTACAATTCTTGTGTAAAATCCACAGAATAATGATTATAGAAAATCTTTTAAACTGGACAATGGCGGAACAACCACTTAAATAAAATTAAATTGTAATTAAAACTGAAAATCTGCAGTTGTTTATTATTCAACCAATCAGGTCTGCATTTTTATCTAAACAGTAATATACTTAATTAAATTAAAATCTGAAACGCTGACAGAACCGTAGCGAAACAGCCGCTCAACTACGAAACATTTGGAAAGCTCCAAAGAAAAACTAAAATATACAGTTGGAAACTTTTGTAGAAAATAATGAGTAAGAGGAAATAATTGCAAATAAAAGGTTTCCGTAATATTTATTTACAAGCATTCAGCAGCAGCTATCCTCCTGATTCTATAATTGCTATTTTCTGGTATAAAACAGCTAAGTGATCCGGAATGAAAGTCTAAAGCGGAGAAATCGCAAAAATCTAATTACAACTAACAATAACCTGCGGTCGCTCGGCAAACGGGGTAACATGAAATAAAAATAAATTCATTTTTCTTTGTAGCAGCATTACAAGCAATTCAGCTGCATGTAGAGATCGGAAGGACACTCTAAAACCGCCTGTATAACTAAAATCCACGTCTCGCAATTAAAGGGATTAGAAGCACAATGATATGACTAACACATTTTCTGAAAGCAATTTAAGTGCTCATAATCTACATCATTTTAATGCACTTTTAATAAAACTTCAGATTGTCAAAATTATTACGGAAGTTTGAACTCGAACAGCTTTTGCTTATATTAATTTCTTACTTTAAAAATTATACTTTATTTAATTTGGTGAGAAAATTAAGCATTACTACAATTTTAAAAATTATTGTTGTTGCAAATTGTTACAATTTTGCCATTAATATAACTGATTTATTATTCATTCTTACAAAAGACGTGTTAACTGCACAAAAGACTAAACTAAAATAAATGAATATTAAAGAATGCAAAACCGGGTAATCCCAACCACAACCTGCATCGATATTCCTTATATAATATTATGTGTATTCGCTCTTTAAACAAATGTTTAAAGCTGTACTTTTATTTTGCACAGCTCTGCTTGCTCAAATTTTACATCGAAGTTTGTACTTTCGATAATATCGCTTTTCATTGAAAAGTTAACAAAGCGAATCCTGTTTTTTTTCAGGAAATTTAAAAACAACACTTTCAACTCCGATGTTCTAATTTTTTATATCTACTTTCGAATTTCAAAATTAATCTAAGTGATGTGCACCTTTCTGTGGCCTCGGTAATTGTTTGATAAATTTTTGTGAGAATATTTCGAGATTTAATTCAATCATGCCAATTAGAAATTAGTTCGTATCTCCCTGGGTTACTAATCTTCCTAGCTTTACAATATCATTAAATGCATCGTAAAATGACTGATTATAATTCAGTGTAAGTCTATTGAAGTTCATTAAATCTTATAATAACCCAATTATGCAGTGTAAAGCAAGAAAATTTTTATTGTTCTATTGTGATTTCATTTTTACTGTTGTAAGCTTAAAGTGCTTTTTCAAAGCTTAATATAACAAAGTAAACAGCGCTTCATGCATTTATAAAGCGGTACTACACATTATACGTAGAAAGTTTAGCCAGTCAAACCGTTTGATGGATTGGTTTAACTTGAAGTTAAAAATATAATCAATTATTTAAGTAAGTTTGGAAATTTGTTTGGTTAAAGGGGCTAAATCGAAATAATTTCCAGATAGACACTTAATACAAGAGCGCTCGTTCCCTTAAGAACCCGGAGCAATTTGAAAAGTTGTAATAAAGACGTTGTGCAAATAATGATAAGACCTAGAGTGAAATGCCTCCTGTACTTTATGCCATAATAGATAGCAGTTGGAGTGAGTAAATAGATAGTGCACTCATCACCAGTAATAGGTAAAGATGTAGTAAACGTATAGTGTTGTGTTGCCCTACACCCCTTTTTCTTCCCGAGAGAATAATCTTTTATCCTGACGCAATCTATATAAAATTACACGTTTAAACTTTAGTTAGTTATTCTCCTTATCAATTTCAGACAATAATGATCAGTTTATATTATTTACTGTGAAATCCTAATAGGTACCTACGTAATAATGCAGAACCGGTTCAAAAATAAATTTAACAAATATTTAAGAACCAATTTTAGTTATAAACATTGTATGGTCTTTGTAGTTTTGTCTCTTAAATGTTGAAAGGTCCTTTGGTCTAATGCCATCCAATATTTTACATTTTAGGAATAATGCTTTGTGTAATATTTTATACTATATGAAGTAACTTTACATAATAATTTACTCGAAGAAGTTTTAACAAAATTTCCGTATACACAATACCAGGATTCGGATTTAAATCCTAACTAACTAAGTACATAAACATTTGTATTGTTTTAGGGCTAATAGGCATTACGCTAATGCCTTTGATAAATTACTAAAATTAAGATACATTGAATGTTCAATTTTAGGCTAATTTATCGTTGGTTCGGTTACGTATACGAGTTGGTAGGTATTTGAAAAACGAATTTCTTATCCGACGTTAACTCACAAGAGGTTTAAACGGTTTAAGTTTTCCATTCACTATGATCTAAAGTGTTCATTCCGGCACAAAAGATTGCCTTAAAGGAATGTTAAAATAGTTTTCTAGCTTTGCTGATGACAGTTCATTATAGCTTCTAGTATTTTAAATGAAAAATGTAACTTTCACAGGTGTAAATCATTTTGACATGGAAAATATAAAATTATTGCTTTGATTAAAAGCCAAGTGCCAGGCAATATTCTTTTTTTTAATTTAAATAACAAAAAATCTTGAGGTCAACCTGCCTCAATAAAAATAAAGAAATGATTTCAATTTGTAATATGGAAGCTGATGGATGATTTCTTTTACATACTTTTGCTTTTTACATACTTTGTAGTAAAACTATGAAACAAGCATAACAGCTATTTTAAAGACTTACCCTCAATGCAGCTAGTCTATTTTATGGATTCTGCAATTACCTTTTCTGTTAGATTCTTTACTTCACTATATAGGTCCATAAACCTTTTAATACATCAAAATATTTGCAAAATTATTTTAATTAAAACCAGTTAGAGCAACTTTTGAAGCTGTAAATTTGCAACTTCGTTCAGATACATTTAAATAAAAGAAATCACATTCCGAATTTAAACAAATTTAAAAGTGAAAAATAAAAGAACTTGAAGTTGCACCGCACTGTGCTGCAAAAGCACTTTTTGTCCCAGTCGGTTGGAAATCACGAACTTGAAAATCGCACTTTTCAGTAAAAAATCCAGCTGCTAGTTTTTATACTTCTAATTTAACCATAAATTCAGAAACAACTGGTAACATTACAATACTTGACTAGATGGTAAAGTAACAATACATATACAGGGTAGGGTGCTGAATGAGTTACCCTAACAAAAAAAATTAGGATGTAAAAACTTATTTATGAAAATTCCTGCTTTCCTTATTATTTAGAGGAAAAATGAAAATCACAAAAGCAATGCAGAAAGATAAACTACGAATGAAAAGAGCATTAGTTTTCATCTAGCTTTTACTTAGAAAGTCAAAAAAAGCTTTTGAAATTGTTGAAAGTTTCATTTATCAGACTGGCCATGTAAGTTTCCAAGGTAATTATTTTTGAAGATAGAAATTAAATTGAATTTATTACATGGAATAATTTATTACAAAAAATTTTTCGACTTTTTATGTAACAGCCAGATGAAATCTAATGCTCTTATCATTCGTAGTTTATATCTCCATATTATTTTTAAGTCTTTTATTTTTTCTCTAAAATAATGAGGGAAGCAGGAATTTGCATAACTACATACATTTTTACATGTTAATTTACTATGTTCGGCTAATTCATTCAGCACCCGGAATATTGACATTGTGAATAAACATTTCCTATAACTCCCTCCCCTTTTTGATATAATTAAAGTTAACTGTATGAAAAGTTTTGGCGTTTGAGAAATCAAATATTACCCTGTCGTAAAAAGAAATAATTTTTCCAAAATTAAGTCTAACCTCTGCACACCGATGAGCTATGTAGAAGAAGAGGATGGGATATTTTGCTGTCGTTACTTCGCCGTCGCCGTTTCGCCGTCAACTTAGTTCACTGTCCGAAATTTAATATTTAATTTTTAATGTCGAAATAAGCCTGCAGAATATTTATTCGTGAGGTGGAAAGCAAACTCCACATTTGTTTAATATAGAGTAACTACAATATAATATTATAAATAAACCGCTAATTAAACAATAAAATTTAAATTATTTTTATTATTGCACACAGAATAAATTTATTTATGTCATACAAATTCAAATCTCTTTAATTCTTTTATCTGCTTTATTTATTGTTGTTTTGCATTAATATACTTATCTCAAACTAAAACTAACATTTATTTCTTATATTGCATATATTTTTCATTAAAAATTCATAATATTAATTCAGTTATTCAATTTTAATCAATAAATATTTAAATTTTGGGTGCAACAATAAGAATAATTCAAATGTTATTGTTTACTTATACGTTAGTTATTAAATTTTAATATATTATAATTATTGTACCGTAGTAAATTAAAAAAATCTGGAGTTTCCTTTTTATGTCTTAAAGAAATCCCAAGAATACTCATGTCAACATTAAAATTATTAAAAAAAAAAAATTAAAATTAAATACCAAAAATACTAAAAAATTCTGCTCAGAAACACGTTAAGTTTTACCAGAAAATATTAAAGAAATTTAACTTGTTAAATTACCTTGGTAACACATGCTAAATTTGTTATTTTAATCTAAGTTTTGTCAAAAACTCGATCTTTTTTGTCTGGTGGGATTGGCCCTTAGCCGAACATAGGAAATTAACATGTAAAAACTTATTTATGCAAATTCCTGCTTCCTTAATTATTTTAGAGAAAAAATGAAAGACGCAAAAATAATGCAGAAATATAAACTACAAATGATAAAAGCATTAGATTTCATTTAACTTTTACTTAAAAAGACAAAAAATGCTTTAGAAATTGTTAAAAGTTTAATTTATCAGACTGGCCATGTAAGTTTCCATGGTAATTATTTTTGACAATAGAAATTAAATTGAATTTATTACATGGCTAGTGCGATAAATGAAAATTTTAACAATTTCGAAAGCATTTTTTTTCTTTTTAAGGAAAAGTTAAATGAAATCTAATGCTTTTATCATTTGTAGTTTATATTTCTGCATTATTTTTGCGCCTTTCATTTTTTCTCTAAAATAATTAGAGAAGCAGGAATTTGCATAAATAAGTTTTTACATGTTAATTTCCTATGTTCGGCTAACTCATTCAGCACCCGGTATATTATTAAAGTTTTGATATTTTTAAAGATATTTGAAGTTGGCGAAATTTAGTTTCATTCTGTTAACGGTACGTGGAAACGACGTAAGTAGGTACAACAGCCAAGTTTTTTAAAAGCCGCAATTGCCTCCATTTTGTTAATTATAGTCGAATTTAACTTAAAAATGTGATTTTCGACTTCGGTAGCCTTCAGGTGTGCTTTTACCAAGTGCGTGAACCCCGAGACCCAGGGACGTGCCTGGAAAAAGTTGGAAATTTGTTGGTTGTAAAAGCTTAAGTTGGCAATTTTTTATTGAAAAGTTGGGAAAACTGCTAGTTGTTTCTAGTTGAAAAAAGTTCATTTGTATAATTCGAAGAGCAAATTTGTTGGCAATTTCACGGCTACTCAATAGTACAGTACAATAGGTATGTTATTAATTTGGAATGATTTCTTTATCAATTTATTACCTCAACTTTTGTTATTTTCTCATATCTGTCGTTTCGGATGATTATTTTACTATAAATAGTACGAACTCTAATTTAAATATATTTTCAGGCGTACCTACCGTAAGAATGTTCTCATAATGTACAAACTATTGCGTAAAGGATTTTTCTGAACAGTGGACGCTCTGCTAACCGACCTAAACAAAACTCATTTCCGGTTGTATACTAGAAAGAGTCGAATAAATGTATGGTTGAAATAAATATGAAAATATGAAATTCGAGTTTGCAAACATAAATATCATATTATTTATCATATTTATAAAAAATATTTATTATATTTATTTATTTATCTTATTATCTTAATTACGATAAAAAATTATGTGCAATATTTACTTATTTAAATTATTTAAATACACAAATTTTATAAATAGAATTATTTTGCAAAAATTTTGTTAGATACAAATAAAATTAATTTCAAACTATATTTTGTTTTGTTGTTTTGGTACCTACATATTTTGCATTATTATAATTTAAAAATATATTTAATTATTTTAAACGTTAAACCTGAAATTATTAATTTATAATAGTATTATAATGACTTCGAAATAATCTCTGTCAAATTAAAATTTTTTATTTTAACATTAAAAATAAATAAACAATGTAGGAAAGCGTCGGTTAACAGAGCGTCTACTGTATATAGAAACTTAATAGGCGGAGCTAATTGTTTGAAATATTTGTTTTTATGTTTTTGATATTATATTATATTTGATATTAATTTTTTATTGAAATTTCATTAAATCTATAAATCTTAATTTGTGAAAATTAATAATATTAAAAACTTCAATATAACAAGTTAATTCAATTAATAAAATAAATGTTATATTTGAGCTTCGAGCGACGGTTATCGCTTTCGTCAGAAATTTAATTTATTTATTATTTACATAATTTCGAAAATTTCATTTCATAATTTCAAATATTATTTAATGTAAAAACTTTATACTTATTAAAAGTTTCGGGTGTTCAAATCTTAATATTTCAAAAGCCAACTGGATTTTTGATAAATCAGAAAGTGTAAGTTGCATACGTAAATAGATAAATAGATAGATAGAACTCAACGCTTTTGTTGACATCAAACAAGTAGCATCAGCCTCAGGGACGTAGTAAGTCAAAGCCGGGCCCTGGTGCAAGTGGGTCACAGCGGGCCCCCTTCATCATTTAAAACAATAATTTTAAATTTTAAAATAACAATTTTATTGCACAAAAACTATAAACTACGAATGATAAGAGCATTAGATTTCGGCTCGAATTGTTACTTAAAGGGTCAAAAATTGTTTTTGAAATTTGTTAAAATTTTCATTTATCAAACTGGCCCTGTAATAAATTCAATAATATATTACTTTAGAAACTTACCTGGCCAGTCTGATAAATAAATTTTTTTATCTATTTCAAAAGCATTGTTTCGACCTTTAAGTAAACGTTAGATGAAATCTAATACCATTTTTTATTTGCAGTTTATATTTCTACATTATTTTTGGGTCTTTCATTTTTTCACTAAAATAATTAGGAGAGCAGGAATTTGCATAAATAAGTTTTTACATGTTAATTTCCTATGTTCGGCTAACTCTGTCAGCACCCGGTATAGTAAATGGTAACAAACAAAACAAATCTAATCTTAATTTATTTATACAGAAAAATCTACTTTTCTTGCCTTTTGATTGGCAAACTACGAAATTGTTTTATTAAGATCTAAAGTTCTGGCTGTCTCATTTTTTGTCTCAATTGCCTAGCTAAAAAGTCTGCTTTATGACATTTTATTTTTTAAATTTCCCAAACATAATTTTTTTACCTTTGAATTTTTTTGTTCCTGTTTTTTTCTTCTTTTTTTAAATTTCTTCTCTATATAGATTGCATAAACTTTAAATGGTGTTGTAAAGAGCCACCGGACCCCTTTCGGGCCCGGGCTCTGGTGCACGGCACCACTAGCACCACCTGTTGCTACGTCCCTAATCAGCCTTCTGTTTAAGGCTGCGATTTTTCATTTGGACGAAAAAGTGTTCAACAGGTGGCGCGATTATCTAGATTTAAAATTGGATGTCTTTCATTGGTTGAAAAAAATGAAATACAAATTTGATTGGTTTTAAAAGGCGGATTTTTTTAAATCATTCAAATTATAGTCTAAACAAAACTTCAGTTACAGCACTTATAATACTTGATATTGAAACGATTTTAATGCAGAATATTAAAAGTTACTATGTTAACTACACTATGATATATTTTAAATTGTAATTAATGTATTTTTTTTATATTAAATCGCAAATTAAATAAATCAAAATTTTAATCCATTATCAAAACAGATTAAAAAATATATCATAGTGTTCGGAAAATTCTCCTCTTTCCGTTAAAAAATAATCATAGTTGTATCTATAACCAATTTTTAGCTGTAACTGAAGTTTTGAAACAGTTCTAAAAATCGCACCCTTAACATAGAAAAGCAGATGGTTGACAGGGGTGGACAAAGTGTACGACCCGCGAATAGCTTTAATCCGGCCCGCCAACAAAAAGTTTAATTAGTTTCTTTATCAGTAAGTTTCTAACTTAAATATTAATAATTAAAATTAAAATAATTTCAAAACAAAATGCATTTTTTGTTAGAATTCTGGCCCTCGAGTTTCGATATTACTCAAATGAAGTGTATCTCCTCAGTTGTTAGTTAATCCAATCTTTGCTTTTGTCAAACTGTCTGCTTCTGTAATTTAAACAAAAGTCTGGTGCTATTTGTTCGATGTCTACTCGTCAAGGTAGTATCTATCTAAAATGATAGATCACGTAACTGATACCACTTAGGTACATTTTTTTGATTTATCAAAAATATAGTGGGTAAATTCTAATTTTAAAAATCCTCACGATTTTACATGTCTGAGCAGGAAATTTTAAAAATAATCATCTGCTTATAACAAAATTTCCCAATATAAAAATGCATCTTTTATTTAATGCACTTTTGTTCTAATATTTGCTTATGGGATCTATTACTCATTTTATTTGCTATGTTGATTACATTTACATTGTTTACAATGTAAACTGTATTATGTAAATATAGTACCTAATTAGGGAAATTATTGATTACCTATATTATATAGTTAATATTGGGACTTAACAAGTAAACAGAAAATGTGAATTGCGTGAAAACCTATAATTTTAACAAATCACTCGCCAAAGTTATAATTTCAAATCTCTTTTTCAGTTAATAACACCTGACAGGAAAGTTATTTTGTTCTACAAAAAAATTATTTTAATAATAAATTCTTTTTCTTTTAATGCTACAAAATCCTCTTTTCATTTCTTTATTTAAAAATATCTTCGTGTAACCAACATTTTTATTCTTTAAAAATTTTGAAAGGTTGTCAAGGAGTGATTTATCGAAGCATTTTACATAAATAAAAGCACTGAGTTACCTACACCTAATACATTTCAAAGTTGAACTTAAAAAACAAAAATATTAACAATTTTATTTAAATATGTTTTAAAAGTAAAGAAAGTTTGCTAACTTTTAGCTTTATTTGATACATCAACGCCGATGTATTTTCCAAAATTTAACGAAACGATTTCCGGAAAGCTGTAATATGAAAAAGTTATATTTTTGGAACTATACTCGAAAACCGAATGGATATTTGATCCTTAAGGAATAAACAACCAGTTAATGTAAACAGGATACACAAAGCAAGAATAATTTGATGAAACACAATAAAATAAATTCGTTGAAAAATCCTGACATTTATTTTCCAATCCGATTTTGTTATATTAGACCCACAAGTGGAAAGTGCATGTTGTTTTCCTAAACAGACACTATAAAATGAAAATGGAAGCTTTTATTAGTTACACAACAAACTGTTGCTTAATAACATAGGAAAAAGTTTCAAGTGAATTACACGTAGGTATCATGTAAATTATTAATAAATAATCGATTACTATTGGATCGATAGGAAAATAAGCGTAGCTAATTAAGTGTAACGTAAAACTTACATTTGTTATGTGTATTAAGTATTATAAATAAATATCATCGACGTGGCTTTCGAAACTTACTATACTACTTCTAACTGTATAATATTATACCATTATTTTTTTTCCCTGTGTACTTAAAAAATTTTAAATTCAGTTAACTAGGATAAATAGGTATTAATATGTAGCATAAATATTTAATTTTTTTTACAGTTTTATCGAAGCGGAAATTTATCATTCAGTAAAATAAAAATAAAGTATTTGTTGTATACCCAAGTAATAATTTATAAGCAAGTTTATCATCAATTAGATATGCGATAAAAAAAATATTGCATTTACTTAATAAAATTTGGAATTACTAGGTTATGATAATAGTAAATAAAGGATAATGATAATAAAATTGTCGTGTAGTTCGTTTACAAACAATTTTGCTTTATTCCAAATACATTTTTCTAATTTGTCTATAATAATAAAGGAAAGTTTTTTTCATGGAAAATGTATATTATTATTATTACAGAAAATCAGACAATAAAACTAGTTATGTTTTTAATTATTCAACATTTCCGTTTTTATGCTTCTACACGCAGCATTATTCGCGATTTACATTAAGCGAACGGCATCACGCGGAAAAATATTAAATTAATCTAATACGTATAGTTGATATAGAAAGTTTTGTTTATAAATCAAGCGTTTGCATTTCGGTGTTCTATTTGGTTATATTCAGAATCAAACTCAAAACATCAAGTGTACGTAATAGAGCCGCCATTTTATTGACATGTCATGTTTGTCGATCTGTAGTAGTAACACCCTGTAGTGTTGCTTAAATATTTACTTTCACGATATTATCATCGTTTCCTACTTTTTCTGTGGTACAAGTGCTCATCTGATTAAATTTCCTCTCAAGAAGATATTTACTCTCATCAAATTCACATCTTATTTAGAGTCCTTTGGCAAAACCAGACGAACCTTGAATTTTACATAAAAAATTAGTTTAGTCCTAACATTGTTACGAAAAACCCACCAGTACTTTATTTAAAGTTTTAAATTAGAACGGAAGCTTTTTTAACACAAAAGAATAACAAACTTTTTAGCACAATTTCGGAAACTTAATTGCTCATAATTTTCAGTCTTGGGGAAACAAAAAAGTTTGCAATTTATGGCGCTATTCCTCCTCCTTTAAAGTCAAATCTCATAACCGTTTATCTAAAGGGTCAAATGATCTGTTTGATGTACGCACTAATGCATTTGAAATGGGATATTAAAACCGTCAAGTATTAAATTCAAATAAGGAGTTATTCGGTTTGGATGTTACCCAAATCATTTCCTTTATTTTTATATTAAAAAAAATATTTTATTATGAATATAATAATTTGACTGCGTAGCTAGAAATAAAAAATACTTATGGATCTGTGGAAAATTTAATACAATAAGAAAATTTCTACTATTGGTTTCCTCTTTTTGTTGATAATTTAAACGCGTGCTGGTGATTAACATGTAACTATGAAATTTTGTTTAATGTAATGGCAAATTGTCAACCCTACTATGATTGATTAGCTGTAAACTAAATATGTCGCCTTATTTTAACAAATATTTCCGTGTTCAACACTTCTCCCTTACAGCTTACTGAAAGACAGTAATGTGATTTTAATTATTTTGCACAGGCATAATTTCGACAATCGATAGGAATAAAAAACCTAAGAACTTAAAACAAACTCAAAAACTTCAACTTGGCTGTTTTGTGCTTTTGAAAAATTATAATTTCCAAAAAAAAAAATAGTAATAAAATGTTGTGATGGTTCAAATGTGGCTTGTTACACTTCCCCCTTATATATATAAGACCATAACAGATTTTATTGCAATCTAAAAGACAAACACAAAAATATATTAACCCTTTCAGACCCAGGGTACCCTATAGTGTACCTACGTTTATTAATTTTTTTTGAAGTTGGTGACAAACTTATGTGTTAGATAGCAATCATTTCTTAATGAAAGAACCACAAGGAATTCAATAAAAATATAAAAAATGTTCTATGAGTAACATAAACTATGATAATAAATTAATTAAAATAAAAAGTGTATAAAATCATTCCCCTGTCAAACAGCTTATACTTAAGTATAACTTTAGTTAAGAAAACTCAGCCAAATATCAATTTAAATGCATACTTTTTTTTGCTAGTTGTTATCATACTAAACTTGGTCTACGAATAATAGTCACCTGTTTAAATCTGTTATCATTCGTTTTATAATGGTTTATATATTAGGTCAGCTAAAGTTTACTTATAGCTGTATTTTCTTATTTAGAAATCAAAAAATTATGAAACTCCCCAAAAACACTTTTTATAGCACAGTAATACGAAATTAAAAAAAAAATGTTTTCCATCAGCCAAAAAAAGTCGGGTCTGAAAGGGTTAACTAAAAATTATTTTTTAATTCAGGACTGCGCTAAGTTTAAATAATGTCCATCGCAGAAGCAAAAAAAAAATCTCAAAAACTAAGTGCAGTTACAGCTAATTTATTAAAATATGCTTTGTAAAGCCAAATACAGAAATTTCTTTATGTTTGGGTAATCTGATGTAAATTTAGCTCATGCGGGTCTTTTAAAATTGTCGCTGTTGCATTTTAATTGCGCATTCTTTGTTGTGTAACTCCAAAATTGTTATTATCGTGACAGAGTGAGTTATCTAGAAGAAGCAAACTCTAAACTTGAAAGAGATTCCAATTAGCGACAAGCAAACAAACCTTAATCCATTATTTTACGATACTTTAAGAGCCAGATTTTCCATAGTCGATTAAGCTGTTCCTTCTTCTACAGTATAAATTACTTTTCCTGATGGTAAACAGCTTAACAGATACAAAATATTGAGTTTTCTATAAATTCTACTTAATATTTCAAAAATTCGATAAGCAAATAAGAGACTATAAAAACTATAAAATTTATTGGTTTTAAAGATTTGAAATTCCGCATATTGCAGTTGATCCGGAAAATACATAAACGTTAGCGAAATATGATTTGTTTTTCGCCATTTTCAAATTAAACTTTGGAAGGGGGTATGGCGACCCAGGTTTTGTATCTTTAAGAACCAGTTTATTACTGATCGTTTGTCCTTCAAGATGTATTAACTGGATTAAATAGATTATATACTAAAATATAATTAAACTCTAAACTTGATGCCTTCCGTAACCTCTAATTTTATGTAAGTTAGGTACTGTAGCAATTTTTTTCATTTGTTTGAAGTGGGAGGAGCTTAGTTCCATTCTGTTAACGGTGGGTGTAACTGGCGTAAGTTGTTACTGTCAAGTGTATAATGTTTTAAAGGCTACAGTTGTCATCAAGGTGTGCAACTGTTAACATCATACCATAAATTTATTTTAAATTGGATTTTGTTAATTATAACCGAGTTTATTTAAAAAAAAAACAGAAAAACATGACATTCGATTTCGGCCGTCATTCAAAGATGTTCTGAAGAAAATCCGTTTTTCCTGAATTCGTGATTTTCAAGATAAGGCATCCTTTAGAGATGTATTTAGCAATTGCGTGGGCCCACAGGTTCCTGTCTTTCTAGATTCTATCTTTCAAAGTCTCGTCTACTTTAACTTTTGATATATTCTTATATCCGTCGTTCAGAGAAAATGATTTTCCTAGAAATAATAAAAACTCGAATTTAAAATACATTTTTAGATGTAGCAACGACGCCGACGCCCCGACGGTAGTAACTTACAACCTGTTGTATGTATGTATAAAAGAACGCAATGGGGAGCTTTACATTTTTACAAAATTTGGCTTTCTTTTGCCAAAATTTACAAATGATTCATAAATTTTAATTTTTATATTTTTGTAATTTACTATTTTAACTGTTTGTCATAATTTGATTAGAACGTTTCTAACATCCGGGACACCAGTTGTCCAATTGATGACATGGGCCCATAACCTGTTATTGTATTACGTTATTATTTATTGGTAAAAAAATAATTTTTCTGTCTAGTCCTATTCCGTGACAATGGGATTATGCTCTTCACTCTAAAATATTATATTTTTACTTAATTATAATAATTAATGCCACATTATTTTTATATTTCGCCTCTTTAGATCTGCTGCTCTGAATGCAAAAAACAGATTGCCCTTATAAAAAGTATTTTTTGAACTTCTCAAATACTACCTAATTGTTTTAATTTATTTCCAAAACAAACAGAAAAAATCGAAGACTTTTCTATTCTGAGTTCCGTAGCTTGACGGCGCAAGCAAGCTTAATGAGTGGCTTAACTTAAAATATTGTTTAAATCATTATTGTAGATAATTTTACGCTCTACAAAAAAGGTAAGTATAGTTTGTTACACTATCTTGCTCATTTATTGAGATATTCGAGAAATTGCAAGGTTGTCACTGAATTTTATAAATAAAATTCCGACTTTTTCAGGTTTTCCCTGACAAAGAATAAAAACTTTTCCTGACATTTCAATAAATCGGAAGATAAAAATTTTAATTTAAGAAAAATATTAATTTTGCAATTAATAATTTTTTTAAATTTCTGATTAAAAAAATTTAATTTTAAAATTTAAAAATAAATTTATTTTCCATTACTGAAAATTTAATTTCCGACTTGGCGCCGAAAATAAGTAATTCCCTGACAAAACTAAAGAAATCTTAAATTCCCTGACTTTTCCAGACGAGTGGGAACCCCGTATATCAGATCTTTTTGATTCCTGTTAATTTTTATTCTGAAAGTTGAAGGATTGAAAGAGCAACTTTGGACGGCTGGTAAAGTATTTATCTTAATATGCTTTTAGGGACGTTTTTGTAGAAAAATTTATAGACCACAAAAAAATTCATTTTGATTTTTTCGCTGTGACGCTTAATTTCCTCAGGGTAAACGATATAAGATAATAATGAAAATTATTAATAAAATTTGGAGAATTTTTCCACACAATTTTCTGCAAAATTAAAACCCAAATTATGCAATTCCACAACTCCTGATTTTTTAGGAAGTAAAATAACACTCAATTTTGTTAAATAAAATCACTTCAAAAATAATTTTCAAGAAGTAGAGAACAAAAATATTTTATTTTAGATTTAAAAAATTACAATTTGCAAAGTAATGTACAATATTTAATAATAAAGCTACACATATCACACTTTTATAAGAAAAATCCATTAATAAGGAGTTTTAAAAATATAACACTTTTAGAGAATTTTCAAAAGTAGAACAGCTATGATTTTTTTACACATATAATACAATCCCTACATGTTTAAATAATTAAATATTAACGTCATATTTATACAAATATCACAGAAATATAAAAAAACTTAATACTTAAATATTATTTTTGCCAAAATAAAAACAAGAATATTATTTCAAGGAATAATGTAATCGATACAACTAATTAACGTTCAATAATTTCAATATCTGCCAACTCGCTACCCAACCACCCTATGCAAATACAGTAATGTTGGAATAATTGTATTAACAACTCCTGTTCATCTAAAAATTCTATTTTTTCAATTCGCTGTCTTTCAGAATCCGACAAAGAATAATAAACCTCCACCATATCCCAAGCCTTAGCGCCCTCCCAATTATTATTTAAAAATCTATTTTGTTGCGTTTCTAAACTTTTACAAGAAGTAATACCTGCCAAAGTACATCCTCTGGCCCTTAAATTACCCAACATCACATCACCAAAAGTATCATTTATATTACACATTTCGTAATTTATAAAAAGAGCCCTATTAAATTTTGAAGCAATCCAAGATAATAATTTATTCACACTATCATTTTCGATATACACTAAAACGCACTCGGCAATAAACAAGGTAGGACTGGAGAAATTAATTTCGGCCTGTTGAAATTTATTCTCAAGCTCCGTAATGTTCCTCAAGTCGGCTCCAATGCAGTGATACGTCCCAGCGTGAATATCTGTAGCACTTAACTTGACCTCTCCATCCTGTTCGTAAATTTTCTCCAAAAGGTGTTTATTTCGTTTAATTATGTAGCACTTCTTCGCTGTAACTGACGGAAAATCAATTTCAATGAAATTGGCGACCCGAATATTTTCGTCTTTCAGTTTCCAGTACAAAGTGTCAAATCCTGACCCTAAATTTATAATTTGAGTTGTTTCGCCGTACTTGTGTATAAATTTTTGTATAAACGTCTCGACTCCTTTAACTCGAGCATAATAACCTCGATGTATTTCGGGTGCCTTGCGTTGTATTTGTTTCACAAATAGAGAAATGTAGTTGTCGTGCCAGTATCCTAACTGGACGGCCCCCCGTTTACATTCACTAGCATCGTCGTTCGTTGCCATTACCGGCTCGTCGGTCATTTTTAGTAAAATCTGAAACAGCCCACTTTTAGGTTATGTAATTGTCAAAATATATTTATTCAAGTACAACATTCACCAAGTCTACACTCACCTTGTCGCGTTTTAGGATAAAATTGAATTTGTTTTCACCAAAAATTAACTCTATTTGGTAAGCATTTAATCTTAAATTTACTCTTGAAATTTCGTTTTGACACTAAAAACAAATGCGTCGTTGACAATGCGCAACCATCGGCACAGATCGAACAAGTTCATTAGTGGGGACTGAAACGCGCGCACATTGACGATTTCAAATAAAGGATTAAATTGCAATTATTTTTGGAATTTTTAATAACGCTTAAAAATGTATGTATTCATTTCCAACTACTACATGAATATTAATAAACATTTGCTTTAATATTGCCAAAATTTTATATTAAAATGAATTTCTCTCACAAAATGTAATCAACTTTTATGTTTGAATAGTTGATATTGCAAATTTAAAAGTAAGTGACTATTTATTTGTAAAAATATATTATGTGAAATTTAATTTTTTATGTATACTGGGTTGGTACTAACATTATAGATTTCCACACAGAATTCGTAGACTTCGAAATTTTCACTCTTACCAATGTACAGATCTAATGAAGCTTTAAATCCCCACCCGATGAAACGAGAAAACAAACATGTTATTGTTATCCCATCTTGGATAGATCAGAGGATCAGAGCATTGCATTTGTTCTGAGAGACCGTGTTTAGGGAAGGCGGCTAGCTTTCCGCAGGCTAGAAAAATGATTGGCTAACTGCATACAGCATATTGCTGAGATATTTGTTGGGCGCCAGGTAGCATATAAATTATCAAACAAAAGAGAATTCTGGCACTAATTTTCAGCTGTTTGTTTTATTTTCTAACATCTGAAAGTAATATACTATTTTCTCTCATCAAAAATAATTTTGATATTTCTACAAAAATATAAACTGCTACAATTATTTTTTTGATGTCCTGTACTGATTCATACGCATAATATAATGTATTGCTATTATTACATCCCTCAAATTGGGGTGTAAATAATTTTTTGAATTAATTTTACAGATTTTTAATTTTGAAAATTAGTCTTTATAATTCAATGTTATTCAAACTCACATTTAAAAAAACAGTTAATGTTAATATTCATGTGTATGCACAACAGCTACGAATTTTTAAAATTTAATTTCTTTTATTTAATGACACAATCTAATTTTTTAACTTAATTTTTAATAATTAAATAAATAATATAAACTTTTATTATCTTTTGCTTTATTATTTTATTTTAAAATAATGCTGTTACTCAATAAATATTTGGGGTAAGATAAATTGGGTCAAGGCAAATTTTACTAAAATTTTGGAAATGGTAAACTGGGTCAAAGACAAAAGAAATTGTTCTGATGGCTATCACAGGGATGCGATGCTTTTAATGAAAGGAGCGGCTCGAAGATCCCGTCTATCTAGATCTGTAGTTTTTGAGTTGGAGCCGCTTCAGGGATATTTTTAATGAGTGCAGCGGATCAAGATCCCGTCTTTCTAGATATGTAGTTTTTGAGTTGGGGAACGCTTCGGTGATGTTTTGATTGTCAAAAAGAAGGTCCATGCAAAGACATAGATCTATTCAGTAGGTTAGAGTAGGTTTAAGTAATTTTTTTAGCAAAACCGTTGTTAACAGAGAAGTTCTGCAATTATTTTTGTCGATTTTTGCTGTGG
Source organism: Cantharis nigra (assembly GCA_958510845.1). Lineage (NCBI taxonomy): Eukaryota > Metazoa > Arthropoda > Insecta > Coleoptera > Cantharidae > Cantharis > Cantharis nigra. The sequence continues at coordinate 39,945,266 of OY294030.1, read as the reverse complement.
AGTGCTTTCCACCAATTTAAATATTGTAGGCATACTCACCGTCGCCGTCGGCATAATTACTGGTCGGTGTAATTATCTGTCGGCGTATTTACTGTCGCGTAATTTCATAGAACCCTAATTTCAGTTTCTACCAAATTATACTGCGGTGCAGATTTAACGAATTATACAGTAAATAGTGGAACTTCTGTTAATCATTAACATTTCAACAGTCGGTTGCAATCAAATTCAACATGTTATTACTATTAATATAATTACTTGTATTAACGCCAATATCTCCTAGTATTTCAATAATTATTCCATTTTCTAGACTGTGCGGCCCGAAGGTCGCGCTGATTTGTTTTCAAACCTTTCAAATTTTTTACATTGGAAAAAGTAGCAGACAAAAGAAGAGAAAGACTGAAAGAAAAAGCTTTGGCTTATATTCAAAACCATAAACCATAAAAATAATTTATTGAAGTTGATCTTGATTATATTTTCGAAAAATTAAGTTTCCAAAGTGGACAGAGAAATTTATTGTTTACTTCAGGTTTAGCTTTTACATAATATTTTGCGAGAAAACAGGCGAGGCGTCTTAAATATAGTTTATTTGAAGTTACTATCAATCTTAAAAAAATGAATGGTGACGGAAAAGTGACAGCAGTGCGGCCTTTAGGCCGCACAACTTGGACATTAGGAATGTACAATAATTTGCTATGATGATTCTCGAAATTTCATCATCCCAATAAATTAGGATCATTATGCTTTCAAATATTTATAGAAAAAAAAAAATAGGTCTAACACTTAGAATTATCAAAAGATTTTATCTGCAAATCAAATTGCAAACCAATCAAGCTGCACATCAATTTACACACTTTTATGGCAAGCAAGTCTCAAGAAATACTGCAAAAGACTAGCTTTAAAGTCCAATTCTCAGACTAGAAAGCACTCGCTTTCTGATGAGGAACAAATCACAATGGAAAATTTATAAACAAGATTTATACTCGTAGTATTAATATTTCTCAATTTTCTAAGAATATCCGATGGATTTCTTATGTTTTCTAATGATTTTTTAGAATTTTCTCAGATTTATGTTTAATTGTGCACTACATTTTTTCGGCAAATTCCTTTTAGTTTCCAATCTAACACTTAGTAAATAAAAAACTACTTCTTCGTTAGCTGGAAAGCTAATATCTTAAATAACTCAATTCTCAATTTATTACGGTTTAGTAATAATATATAGATTACTAACTTCTTCAGAATAAAATGTTTTATTTGTAAAGCTAATTGAACGTTAAAATTTTTAATCCGTTCAAAGTAAACACAGTGGCTGCCAATACGAGGAAAGCTTTGGAGTGCCTGGGACCCTTCAAAAATCATAATATTAAGTTATTTAGTCTGGTTTTGGCCGATGTGGTAGAATTGGTGAATCATTTTTATTTAAGTAGTAATTTCTAGTCAAATTCTACTATTTATGTACATATGTAGTGCAATTCAACCAATAAATAAAATAGTAGAATTTGACTAGAAATTATTACTTAAATAAAAATAATATTAAGTCGTTATTAAATAACATAAAATACGTAATAATATTTTTTGTGCTTCTGATTACATAAGCTATTACTTTCCTCTTTTAGTTCATGGTGTGAAGTAGACCTAGTCTTGAAAGTAAACTTTGCAGGTGTTTCTTGTACGGAATCATATTCTAATGTACATGATAGGCGATCTTTGCATAGTGCAAAGCATAGTGAGTGATTCAGTCATCGTCACCAGCAAACGCCGCTTCAGGACAGGGCCTACTGCTTTACGTGGAATCCAAACCACGTCAACTTCTAGACTGACTAGAAAAATGCTTTCTGCTCACACAAAGCTTTTAGCTGAAGATCCCCAGTGACCAAGAGAATCGAGTAGCGTATTTTTTGAGTTCAGTTTCTGGGGTATAGGAGGGTGGGGATTATAATATTGAATTCCCCGGTTTCAGAGGCTCAAGATTTGAGTATACATATTCTGTTATAAAAATTATATTTTTTTGCTATAATTAATATTTTTCTATTTCTACCCTACTTTTCTTTTATTTTTTTAATTTAATTTTATTGTAAAATATATAATTACTTACTGTAGTAAATCGAAAACAAGTTGATTTATTTATTTTTAAATTAAATTAAATTGTTAATAGCAATGCAAACAAATAAAAATAATAACATTAATAATCTTAACTATTATTTACAAAAAAAGTTTAAATTACTTTCGGTTTTCGTAAAATCCATAAATTCAAGCTATATTGACTTGCATTGTTTCAGCTTTACATTTTATTGGGCAAAAGTAAAATGCCTACCATAATTTACATCTGGAGGCATTTCTAAAGCCACGTACGAAACACTTGCTGTTGTAACTGCTCCTACGACGCTGCGACGACGCTACCTTTTCTGCGTTTAATAGATCTGAAGTCGGTAATTACACTAATATCACTGAAAGTTTAATTAACTAGACAAATATAAAGAACATTTTACATTTTGCCCCTGATTTGTTTTTATGCACAATTTTTATTATTATTCAGCTCATAAACTTCAAAACTTCATAACTTGCTTATTTTTCAGTGGATTTCAAAAATAAAAATAAATTTTTATTTATAAATTTAAGCTCTCGAGAATTGATCTTTCACATTTTTTTGATAAAACAAATAATAACCGAGTTATCTTTTTCTAAGAATATTAATTTTGCAAGTATGCGAGGCAAATAAGTTATTTAAGAAACGAAAGTTTTAAATTGTTTAATAATTGAAAAGTGGAAGTTTCAAATATTTATATAATATTTTTTATAAAATTCCTGAACTTTATTGGTTGGGACAGCATAAAAAAGATACGCGAGTATCTATTAGATGTTATGATTCTCAGTGGACCTAAGTTATAAAATATGTGAATGGGATTTTATATTTGTTGTTTATTGCCACAAAAGTATGTTGTTATACATTTTCTGGATTTTAAGTTAAACCTGAAACACAAACCTAGATATTACTTTAAAATCAGGGACAGCTTCGTGTGCTAGTAAAATGAGCAAAATTTATGATCTCGTTTAAAATGTAGAAGGTAGTTAAATTTTCGTTTATTTTATAAATAATGAGTTTTTGAACTAAAATATGAGTGGTGGGACGTAAACGCTTTTGCAATTTTGATAGGAAAGAAAACAAAAAAATTGTTTAAAAGTGAAATCTCTGCAAAATTGCACGATTTTGCATTACAACGCCACATAAACCCTCGACTTACCACTTACACAGTTCCATAGAGTCTTCGTACTTAGAAAGGCTTTTACACTAAATTGTAAGTAATCTTACAAGTACTTGTCAAAAATTACTACAATATTCTTCTCAAATTTGACCTGAAATGTACCGAAGCGTTTTATAAAAGATTAAAGTAGTTTCGTATTAACCACTTAGGAAATTGAATTTATGTCGAAAAGTTTTCACGTTCTAAAAGACTGAAGTAAATTAGCAAGTTTTCTAATATGCATTATTTTGTTTCAAGATGTATTACATAAATTATGGCTGATGTGCCAACTTGTCTTAACCATATAATAAACGTCTTGTGTAATTGTGGGATAAATATAATTATTTTCACAGTAATTAATGTATAACAGGATGTAAGTCGAGTTGCCCTGTAGCTGTACAGACAAACTAATCTGTTTATTCTAAGAAAGTCGTTCCAATTAAGAAATTTATTAATTTTCCACCACTGTAACGCTGGTGGTTTAGGTAACAAAACAAATCTTGAAAAAAATGTAAGGGATTTGAAAATAAAATAATTTTTACCTGCAAATTTATTCAGAAATGGAATAAGTTTTAAATTATTCGAAGTGAATTGATTAATTGCGTCATAAGTCAATATTGGCTCTCAGCAGAGTTATTGGCGTTTTACTTATAATGAAGTTTTAATTTATTAAAATTTGAAAAATTCCAGAGATTTATAGCGAATACCTCAGATTTCCAAGGAATTCCAAGGTTTTCCTAAGAATTCCAATGATTTCTAAGGCAATTCCAAACAAGTGTACACAAAATTTTCAAGATATAATAATAATAATAATAATAATAATTTTATTGGGCCATCAAAATACAATAAATTATAGGACAAGTCAGAACAGAGAAAAGATAATAAACAATCACACACAATACATCAAATATACAAAACCCAAACATAAAATATAAAATGCAATACACATAAAGCTTGTACAATTCAATAAACTAGATGTAATCCCCAATCCTTTCAAAGAACTCATCAACATCGTACACACAGTGCTCCAGCAGAAAGCGCCTCAAATTGTTCTTAAACGAGCTAAGTGACTTGCAACCAGCAAGGGCTGCAGGAAGTGCATTAACCAACCTAGTCCCCATCGCCACAGGTGATCCTCTCGTTAACTTCAGAGAGGTTAAAGTTGGACAAAAATTAAACTTGTGACGAGTATCTTGGCCATGAACATCCACGTGTCGCCTAAATCTATTCCTGTTCCTATGAGTATATGCTAACAGCTCCAAAATGTACAGGCTGGGCAGGGAAAGTACCTTCAACCCCACAAACATTGGCCTACATGAATCACGACTGCTGGCACCCAAAATACACCTAATAATTCTTTTCTGTGCTATAAAAACATCTTTCGCCTTCGTGGAAGAACCCCAAAAACAGACACCGTAGGATAATCTCGAGAAAATCTGCCCATGGTAAAATAACAGAAGTGTATCGATGTCAATAACACTTCTCAAACTACGCATTTGATAACATAGCGAGTTTAGGCGACCAATTAGTGAAATACAATGACTTTTCCAGTTTAGTCCGTCGTCAATGTTTAGGCCCAAGAACTTAGCACTGGATTTTCTCTCAATCTCCACCGAATCCAATCGGAGTCCAAGGTCTAGATCATCACGATTTTGCGGATTATGAAATGCCATATAGTAGGTCTTAGCACGATTTAGATGTAGCCCGTTATGGCCAAACCACAAACTCAGTTGAGCCAGCAGTCGATCAGTACAGCTCTTTAACAATTGCAGAGATTTAGATGTGATAACACTGGAAGTGTCGTCCGCATACATTAGCGTGAGGAAATTAACAAATGTCAGGAGATCATTAACGAAGATAAGGAAGAGCACCGGACCCAAAATGGAACCCTGTGGCACTCCCAAGATTACAGGCAAAAATCGAGGACTTATAAATACGCCGAATGCCATCAGAACCAGTAAACGCGACATTAACAAACTGTGCTCTATTTGATAAATACGAGTGGAACCAGTCAGCCATCACACCACGCACCTCGTATCTTTCAAGTTTATCCACCAACAGGGAATGGTCCACGCAATCGAAAGCTCTAGTCAAGTCACCCACAACTGCTCCCACAAAATCATCAATCGCTGTCATAGTGGAGTGCAGAAATGATTTGATGCTTTTCAAGATGACATTGCAATCTGTGCAGCATCGCATATTCAAATATTTTAGATATACTGGATGTCAGACTTATGGGGCGATAGTTAGAAGGACAGGTCTGTTTTCCCCTTTTGTGAACTGGACACACAGTAGATAACTTTAACTGACTAGGAAAGGTGCCGCTAGAGAATGATAAGTTCACAAGGAAAGTAAGCGGCTCGATGACTAAGTTCAGAACCCTCTTCAAGATATTACAGGGCAAACCATCCGGTCCAAACGATGGCTTATTCTTGATCTTATTGAGAACAGAAAGCAATTCGCCCTCATCATATGGGAAAGCGCACATGCTCTGAGCAACAGCAGGTATTCGCGGGGAAGCGCCAACCGGTCGAGCGATTCCAGACACGGTATCCCTAACCACTTCTATAAAATGAGAATTAAGTTGGCTAGACACTAAATCGGGATCACTGACCACAACCTCGTCAAAAATCAAAACCATATTTTTATTAGTTCGCGACTTTATATTACTATTACTAACCTTAGCGATAACAGACCAGGCAGCTGCACATTTATTATCAGAGCTGCTAATCATTTCACTATAACAATTTCTCTTAGCACGATCAACCAGAGCACCATGCTTACGTCTTGCTTCAAGGAAGGCAGGTCTTAAAATAGGAAAATTTTTCTGTAAACAAAACCAGTCATGCACATCAACACTGGACTTCCTAATTACATCAGTAAGCCATCCCTTAGGATGACGCAATTTCCTCTGGATGAGAGGAAAACAGCAGTTAAAATAATACATAAATGTGTCATAAAACTAGTCAAAAGCAAGCTGCAGATCATCGTACAGATACAAATCGGACCAATTCACAGCTTTGAGTAGATCCTCAAAACGTTTAGAATTGTGTTCATTAAAAGAACGAATTTCTTTGCTAACCGGTGCATGGTGATGAGTTTCACCCGCACGACTCACTACAATGTAACGATGATCCGAAATCGTGCAGTTCATTACTCTAAAAACAAAGCTAAAATCACAATTACAAAATACATTATCAAGTATGGATTCATTGCGAGTGGGTACATTAACAATGTCGGTCATGTTATAAGATGAAAAAAGACTTCTCAGTCGAAAAACATTCATATCGCAATCACCGTTCTGAAAGTGAACATTAAAATCACCCAACAATATATATTTTTACCTGCCATCGTGTATGGCTTCAAAAACGTTCGACAGTGCTTCCAAAAACTTCTTAAAATTACCAGATGGAGATCTGTAGCAGAGAACAACACAAACCGTTACATCTCCACCATACCAGAGCACACCACAAAGTTCAATCTCAAGCTCACAACAGAACTCTCGCAAATCCAGGTGAGCAACCGTTAAATCTGATCTGGCCCATATCGCAACTCCACCATGGACCCTAATGGATCTACAGTACGAAGAAACTACGGCGTAGTCCTCAAAGCAGTCAAGAGAATCCATCGAGTCAGCCGTAGCTTTATTCGTAGATTTATTCTCACAAGTTAAGATTTCTATATTTAAGAATTAAATTACAATAATAAATCAATTGATGTACTTACCTGTTATTATTACTTTCAAATGAAAATTTTTGTATAATACTAGATTTCCTTTTACAAGATTTTTGAAAGATATTTCCGGATTTCCTTCTGAATTGCTTCAAATTTCCTATCGAAAAATTTGAAAGAGTAAAAAAGTATGTCTGTAGTTTTTCTTCAGATTTCCTACGATTTTCTTGGATATCCTCAGATTTCCCTTCACTTAAACACCAGATATTCTTATCGATTCCTCAGTTAATAGGTTTTTGAACCCCACCAGAGTTTCCAAATTTGGAAAATTTCACTAGTTTTTCTATTTAACATTATGTACGAAGAGGAAACCGCTGATGAAATTTGGTGTACAAGTGAAAGGAAATCTGAAGAAATCCGAGGAAACCTTAGGAAAGTCTTAGGAAATTAATTTTAGGAAATGCAAGGTAATCTCAGATAATCTAGAAAAGCTTAGAAACCCTTAGAAAGCTATATGAAATTCAAAAAAAATTAGGAAATCAGGAGATCTTAGGAATACTACAACAACCTCTGATTTTTGCTTTTTTTAATTTTTTTAACTATTTCGAAAGAAAATCTTGACGCAATCCAAAAAATCTAAATAAATGATGGTTTGTATTCATGTTCTCTGAATAATTTTATTAAATAGAAACCTTTCACTTTTCAGTAATTCCAGTCAGATACTCGGGAGTACTCCATACCCTCTCTCCTTCCTGATATTATCGCAACACATAAATGTGTTTATTCTGGAAACGTAAGAGATTTTTATTAAATAAAATCAATCTAGGAACATAGATCGAAACACTGAAAAAAATTCAACCAATGAACTTATTTACTAAACTTTCATAAATATAATGGACAAATTCAATAAAACAATGAACGAATTCATAAATACAAAGAACAATTCATAAACATTATGAATATTTGTCATTGATACTATGAAATTTTTATAATAATCGTGAATTTTAGTTTATTGGTTGAAATTTTATTGATTTAATGTATATATGACACTTTTTGGTTTAGTGAAGCTGTAATCAGGCATTGAAAACCGGTCTTTATTCTTTTTTATGATGTTCTTGAGAACCAAAAAATTATTCGCGATATAGATATTCTAAAATGAAAAATTATTCCTGTCAAACATTCAAATTAAATCAAATTTTGCACAAATAATGTTGACAAATTTTTGCTAAGCTTGGGCTGGTTTATAAAAAAAGATGACAATATATACCGGGTGCTGAATGAGTTAGCCTAACAGAGGAAATTAACATGTAAAAGTTTATTTATGCAAATTCCTGCTTCCCTAATTAGTTTAGAGAAAAAATGAGAGACACAAAAATAATGCAGAAATATAAACTGCAAATGATAAGACCATTAGATTTTATCTAACTTTAACTTAAAAGGTCAAAAAATGCTATCGAAATTGTTAAAATTTGCATTTATCGCACTGGTCATGTAATAAATTCAATTTAATTTATATTTTCCAAAATAATTACCATGGAAACTTTCATGGCCAGTCCGATAAACGAGACTTTTAACAATTTCAAAAGCATTTTTTGGCTTTTTAAGTAAAAGTTAGATGAAATCTAATCCTCTTATTACTCGTTGTTGATATTTCTGCATTATTTTTGTGTTTCTCATTTTTTCTTTAAAATAATTAGGGAAGCTGGAATTTGCACAAATAAGTTTTTACATGATAATTTTCTATGTTTGGCTAAGTCATTCAGCACCCTGTATATATATTGCCATTCGAAATAATCATACGAAAATGAGAAAATTATAAAAGTAATTGTAATGACTTCATCTATCTGGCCGGTTGAGAGATGCAAAATTATAATTGTTCTGGAAGTTTTATATCTGCCCGAGTTTTGTACTGATTCCCTAAGTAATTTTCTTTTGAATATTTCACATTTTATTGATCCTTCTATTTTTTATAAAAAAGTGAAATAAAATATTTTAATATCATCTGATGCTTGAGCTTCTGGTTTCGTGGGCATTATATTTGTTAAAATAAGGAAGTATGTAGGTACATGACATTATTAAATTGCATTGCATGATAAAATGGATAAAAAAACGTAGAAGTTGGTATTTAGAAACATTTTTTTAAATTTTTGCGGTACAATAAAATTCTATTGCAAGTTTTTTTTATATAGGTAACGAGAAAAATGTTGAGGATATTCAAAGCTTGCAGGTTTCGTGTTTCACCATGTATTTTCCTACATGCCCAGCATTCAATACCTTGTTTAGGGTTATAAAAGAATGAAAAGTTACTTTAGAAAATGAGTATTTTATCAAGCATAAATCAATCACCAGGGACTGCTAAATCGCCGAATTAGAGGTTTTTTCCAGCTGACCATTGAAAAAGTCAAGTAGTGCGTTAATTAATTCCATGTTTTCCTTAATAAATCATTTCGTGTGGATTTTATTGGTGGAAAAGAACATAAATTTGTCGCAAACTACTTAAAATTGTTGTATTTGTTGGAAACGCGCTAATTTATTTTTCAAGCCTCTCCAAAGAAATTTCTTTTGGACAGGACTCTCGTAGATATACATAACAATATTGCATTGTGCGATTTACTATCCTTGCTAATTCTCTTCCATCTCACTAAATTGTTATCGCGTAGGTGGAACATGACGTTTACATACTTTTCAGTGAAAACCTGAAAACTTGGTTTTGGAATGCTTACTTTTAGCATCAGCATTAAAACAGAAAGTGTCTGATTTTGCTGACGGATGTCCTGGCAAATAAAGTTAAGCGTCCGGAGATGATTTTTGTTTTAAAAGGAAAAGCGGTTTCTCTTTGCTTAGAATAAAATTTTATTCGTGAAGTCACCGATGCACATTAAATGGTCGAATTAAAAGAAAGATAATTAAAAATTTTAATAATTAACCAAACCTGTTAAATCCTTAAAAAACCTAATTACTGTATAAGATTCCGATTAATTAAAACACTGTGGTTATTTTTAGCGAAAGAATGAAGCTTTTAACAATTTGCAATTCCAGCTACTTAAAAAATTTGCATATTTATAATTCAAATCTAAAACGGTTCCGTTTTTAATTTCATCTCAAATTTTTACTTTTTCATTTTCAAATCTTTCTGTTAATGATAATTTAACAGCAGTGTAATTTTTAATAATGCCAAATATTTTCAAGCCTTTCAATTTTATTTTGACCGGATTACGAGTTTTTGCTTGGCTCGTTCAGTCATCGAATCGTAGGTGACATTTAAGATTATTTTGACGGAAGTTTTTATATTTTTTAAATTTAAAAAGCGTAAATTTATATTTTTCGTAATAAAAATCGTGCGATTTAAGCTGTTTATAAAAAAACTTTAAAAGTCCTTACTGTACAACACTGATTTCGTTTGAGGATTTTCATAAATCCCCTTTAAACTTTTATATTCCGAAAAGCTTTTATGTCTCATCTTTTTAAAGGGATTAATGGATTATAATAAATTTAATAAATTTTTTCTTATTTAAAAAACCCTAAGAATTTATCCAAAATATTTGTTCTGCTTACTCCAAATTTTCTGGTTTCTTTTTGTTAAGTGAACACATAAACTTTACTTCCAATCAAGAAAATACTTCATAATAGTTGAGTTTCAAGAGATTAGGGTAGTAAACTTGGTTTGTCAGCACCAAAATGGCACTCAGTTTAATGCTTGTGGAGGGTTATGGAGTGCTATATCACAAAATTTCAAGTTCAATTACACAGCTTTTTTATAATAATTCGTTTTAATTTTTGCGAAGTTAGTGGCTTCCGTTATCTGAAAGTTTAGTTTTTACTTTTGCTGTAATTCTAAACTAAAGTGGGATAAATCCTATCGGCATTATTTTAACTTTATTTTTTAATTAACTGGGGTTAATTAAATTTTTTTAATAAAATTGCACCTGTTCTTCGCATACGCTTAGAAAGTAAAATTTATAACGGTGTATTGATTAAACGTTGAATTTTGCTGTTATCTTTAGACTTGTTTGGAAAAATACCCTTTGAATTTTATATTAAAATGGTATACTAGACGTAAAATTTTTGAACGTAATTAATTAGGTTTTTTAAATGAATTTGCCTAAAAGATAAATTGAATGTAGAAAATTTGACATATAAATACCAGGTAAATGTCATCCAAATAAGATAAAATGTTTTCTGCAAACATTGCTTGTTAGTTTTATCTTAAATGTAATTTTTCTTCTTTCCTCCTCTTAAGCAATTTTTAAAAAATTTTAATTTAATTAATTTTCCAAAAAATGTGGTAGCAAACTTTAAAAATACTGAAATACATCAAACTCATCCAAACAAACAAATAGTACCATTGTGGTTCCCATTCGGATTAAAAAGAAATTTTTGCTTGTTAGAAACAGCATTTAATTAGGTATTCAATACTGTATTGCAGTGATATCTCGATTATTCTGGGGGTGTACTTCATGTTTTTTGTTTTTAATATTATAATTTAAATTTTAATCAAGTTTATTAATTTTTTTAAATTATTTTTTATACAAAATTTTTTAAAACTAATTTTCAATTTTCAAGAAAAATTCGAAAATTGGAAAATTCAATACAAGAAAAATGTATGAATGAATCTTATTTGAATAATTAATTAAAAACTTCTTGCTGCTGCGTGAGGTTCGAAGCTATATAGATTATATAAAAAGTATTAATCTGTGTGATGTTCTGTCAACTTTCCAATCTTTTAAATTTTTAAAAATGTACAAAATTAGTATGCCACTTTGTAAGTGTGTCAAAAAATTGCAAGTGGCTGGCAACGAACAAAATCTAACTCAAACTACAAAGTCTGAAAAAATCTTAAAAAGGCTGAAGAAGCTTATTTAAGAAGAAGCAGCTTGAAAACTTGAGGAAATTTAGTTGTTAAATTACAAAAGTTCACTGATGAATAAGCAGCTTACCTACTGTCTAGTCTATCCTCAGTCTCTTAGGTACTGGGTAAGTCTCTTTTCTGGCACAGGAAAAACTTTAATCGCGAAATTAAGAGTTAACATAACAATAACATCTCAGAACAGAGTAACAATGTGCAGTATGGAGTCCTTGAGACACTAAACAGAACAGGGTCAAGGATAAAATTATGAAACGGGTTACTAAATTGCTGTCTGGAGACTTCTGACTTTCAAACTATCCTACATCCTATAGTGCACGAATGATATCTCGAGTCCGCAGAAATTCCCTCTAGCCCTTTTTTTTCGCGGAAGAGAGGAAATCTTCAGAAAGGCACCAACAGCCCGTGCTCAGACGCTCATCTCATTTGCCATCCCCTACACTTAAAGATGGTATGAGAAGCATCATCTTCTTCGCCGCAGGAAGTACATTCGGAAGACTTGGCTCTCTTAAAACGATAGAGGTATTTTTGGCGGCAGCCATGTCCGGAAAGAAATTGCGTGAGTTTAAAACTCAACTCGCCGTGGCCGCGAGTCACTCATGGGACGATGTCGGGTATGAGCTGGTGAGCCTATCTTTCTTTATTTATGGCGTCCCAACAGCTCTGGCACTTTATCATGTTTGGACTTGAATTTACCCAATCCTGCAATGCTATCAGATTAGGAAGAAAATTTTCAAAAGGTTTCAGTTTAAGAAGTTGTAGTTCTCCGTCAAGAACTGCTTTCTCTCAACCATCAATAAATTCCAAAATAGATTCTTAAATAGACAAGTGGACTACTCATATGAATTTTAACTAACTTAAAAGTTTTTATATCTACCTAGACATAATATATTGTCAAATTCTTCTATAAATAATTTGAATTTATTTTGTAAATTTAGTATTTTGGTTAGAAAAATTTTTATTTTTTTGTAAATGTAGGAGTGGCTAACGACAAAGCGGGGTGCGGCTGTGACTTAAGGGTAGTGCAGTCAACCTTGCAAAGACCAGCTTTTAGGTAGGGCAGTATTAGACGAACACTCAAACGAGGAAGAACTTTATGTTTGACGACGCAGATGTATTGTTCTTGATATATATAATTTTATATTTTCTTGTGTAATTTAATATTAATAAACGAGTAAATTAACATCTTACTTTCAATCTACAATCTCAATCCTACATAAATATTTGAAATATTTGCTTACATCAACTAGGGGGTATGTTAGGGGCTATGCTGCAGAGGTAGCACCTTTTAACAAGACGGTAATATCGAGCGTTGATGGTCTTCGGTAACTGGTCCTCGCAGGATACCCAATTGTCACAAAGGGTTCCACGTGCCATATCCCGGACAACTGCATTGAACGACCTGCAGGCTAAACTAGGTAACTATAGCCATAATATGGTAAACCCTGATGGATGGCAGCAGTAGCCATCAGTACTATTATGATGCAGAAAAAGAATGATTTCTTCAGGCGAAACTGCATCAGTAAGAATGCCCGAAGGACTGCGGTGTAAGAGGGCAGGGAAATCTACTACACAACTTTTTCCCAATAAAATAATAATCATGTTGGCTTTGAGAGGTTTCTTGCCTGGCGATCCAGCTAACGGAAAGCTACAGCTCGGTTGGACACCTGACGTAATTACTACGCTAGACTGGAGGAGGAGGCACCAACTTGGGGGAGAAAGCATGTTTTTTGCTGACAAGATGGCCGCATAAGCAGTTGGACAAAATTTTATAATTTTGACAAATAATATTTAATTTGAATGAAATTGAATATAATATTTGATGAGATTGAGTATTTTTGGATTGTTAATAAATTGATTTGGAAGTTGAAGAATGGAAAGATAGAGTGCGGCCTTCAAGCCACACAGCCTTGGAAATTATGCATTAGAAAGCTAAAAGTAGCCGCATATAAGAAACTTGTGTTGCGACTTTATTTTAACTTTTAAAAATTTCCAAGATGACGTTTTGTGTTAAAGCGTATTTATTATGGTATGACGATATACGAGATGATTAAAATGCAGCAGTTTTTCGGACAGCTACATGATGACTTTTTTAATCTTCTTTAAGTACATTTGTAAATAAATGCTACTAAAAATAAGTTTAATTTGAAAATTTTCCGCTTAGATACAATACCGACGACTACTAAAACGTAAAAAACACGTGTCTGCCGTTCATCATTAAAAGAGCACGGTTTAATTATCTAAAAGCTGCCCGGAGTAAATTAAAAAATAAACAGCGTTTGTTTATCATACAGCCAGTTATTTTCTCAGATTAATTAAGAGATCCTCGTTTAATTCTCGGATGAATTGCGAAAGCTTTAAATAATTTACAATCAAGAAAATCTAATTTAAATTCATATCGTGGTGGATAGTTTGCATTGATATTGGAATCTATTGTAGCTAAACTTCGCATTAAGAAAACGTTTATTATACTACCTAGATTCGTTTAGGGATGAAATAAAAATTTCTGGAATTACTACTTGAAACAGGGATCTATGAGAGTAATTAATTAACCTTATTGTGAGTAGTTATCACAACATCTCTTCTCTTCTTAGGTGGAAATTTATGCATCGAATTACTTTAGCGAAACATCCTCGTTAGATTCAGTTAGCTGAAAATAACAGCGAAGGGAACTTTAAATTAAAGTAATTTTTTAAAACTTCCTCCGAGCAAACTGCGTCGGTAGTTTCTAAATAAACTAATATTTTGGAAACAGTAGCTTTATTGGTAATTATAAAACTTTTTGTATTACGCAAAATATGTGCAATGAATAACCATTAGTTTATTAACTGAAATTGCGGTTTCAATTTGCTCGAATATTATGGTTAGCTGTTTTGTTCCGCATCCATTCAAAAAGCTTGCGTCGCTCCACAAACTGTCAAAATTAAACCATCACGAGTAAATTATTTCGTTAGGAATTTAATTACACTAAATCACTTTTATCTAAAAAATTGTTTTCACAAAATATTTTTATTTAAGTCATTAGCAATTCATAAACTATGTAGACTGTAGAGGATCAAAAATTATGTCTGAATTATGCAGTGATTTTAATTAGCTGGGAAGTTTTATTTACTTATTTGAGATGGATCATTAATGTTTACCCTAATTAGAATTCAAGTTATATTACGTAAATTTATTTACTTTCGATACTTCTTCAATTTACCAAATTAATATTTCTCCTCGTAGCTAGTTAGTTATTTTTGTGTAAATATTTAAAAGTATTGGTTTGGAGTATTACAACAAACAAAAAATTGTAATCAATTGGATGTTTCATCAAAACTTTTAACTAGATTTGAAGCGAAGTGTATGCAAATTATTAAAAACCGCAAGTCGATTTTATTTAAAAGTTGGAACAAACACAGCTTAGAGTTTTTATGGAAGGATTTTCGAAATAAATATACTTTTTGTTGCAAAACATTCAAGCTTCTTTATTTTTGTGAATAGCTCATTAAATATTCGTCGGAAAACATAAATGAGAAGCTTTCATGAAATTAAACACTCTTAATGCCAGAGGTGGATTTTTATGTAGGTAATGAAGCGCCTGATTGAAACAGGCGAAACAAAAGATTTAAATTTTAATTAGTAAGTAAGCATATCATATAAAGATTCGAAAGCTCATGAATTACGCAATTTGATAATGATTTACTTACAACACTGATATCATAAATTACTATTATTACCTTAATTCGTCATTTAAATGTTGCACGGTATTCCATTATGCAGCTGAATTTGGCACAAGACCATTGATTGCTTGACAACTTCAAACTGATTAATCAAAAATCTGCGAGTTCCAAATACATAATCGAAATGTTCAAATGCTAATCATTTATGAGATTCCCGCTGTGCGTTATTACCCTGAAATGCTGAACACAATGTACCCAGACCGAAAAGAGAATTTTTTTGTGAAAAATAGCTCCAACAAAGATTTTTTGCTACTGCAACTAAAGTTTTTGTTTTATCAGCTAATTTATTTGTTAGATCAAATAATAATCGAATGATAGGTTTTTATGAGAAATTCTATCGAAGGAAGTTTATTCCAGCTCAATGGAATCCCAAACGAATGTAAAATAAACTTCATAAATAGGTTGTTAAATTTTTCTTGTTAAAGTTAAATTTAAAGTTCTCCCCAGAACTTCATAGACATTTAACACAGCAATTGTTAGTTTAAAGTTAGAGAATAACGTTGGTTATGTGCAGAGCAACGTGCCTTACAGGTTGTGCTCAATTATTTAGGGATAAATTGAAGAATGACGAGTCCCTCAGGTGATTTCTCGTAATTCGACTTTTATAAGTTTAAAGTAAAATGAACACTTGAAGTTTTCAAATTTATAAATTTCGTTTTTGCTGCACCTCAATCTCTTTGTGAACATCTTGAAAAATATGTGGTGATCATTTTAACATTTTTGTAGCATTACGAAACGGTGCGTTTTTGCAAATCTAACCTGAATTGCAGAGAAATGGAAAGAAAACAGCACCAACAAAAATATATTTGAAAATCCTAACCTGTGCGTAATCCACCCCTTCGCATATACGTCTAAAGCTGCGAATTTAGCTTTCACATTTTGTGCAAACCAAGCACTGCTTTAAAAATAGACCTAAGAATTGAAATTCCTGTTTATCCCTTTATATAACTTGTATATTAAAACTGTCAGGTTATTATTCATATTGTGGTTTATTGTTCATTTTACTTTATAATGAATACCTTCAGAGTTAAATATTTCTGACATTATGGTGCACCTATTATGATAAAATGTAGATTTCATTAAAAATAATTTAAACGTTTAATTCTATTATTAATTTAAATTTAAATTTATGTTTAGCCCTACATTCATATTTACCTTTAATGGCGCGGGATTTTTAGTATATTAGTCAGTTTACCTTCGAAATTTTATTTATCCAATCTGCAACTTTTAGCAATTTATTTGAAGCTTTTGCAAAAGCTCGATAAAAAATATGCACAAAAGGTCGTTTTTATCAACATCGACGCATTCTCATGAGGTTACATTTCAACAAGTGTACATTATGTTAATGCTATTGGCAGATATCGGGCTTTCCAAAGTTTTGAATTAGTTTATACTTTATAGGGTGATAAAACCAGAACACGATTGTATGTTGTGTTCTATTCAAATATAATAGTAAAATTTTGTTGTTTGGAAAAAATTTATTTTGTGCTAGTGAAGTTAATAAAAAAGAGAGATTTGAAAACGAGAATACGATAAGCACGCCATCGTCACAAAGGATAAATATTTTCCTTTTGTCAAAAAACACAAAATTGTGTTCTATTAATTACGTACTTTTCACGCCATGACGATATCATCACTTTATATTCCAATCAATAGAGCTTAAGGTCACGATTTATCATTTGATCATAGAGCTATTTGAATAGATGGCGTAACTGCATATTCTGAATTTACTTGCAATCGGCGTTTATCGGTGGAATTCGAAAGCTTATCTACTTTCAATTTTTCATTTTGGTCTGCCATATGTGAGAATATGATGAACCATCAACTTATTTGCTTGCTGTATCTAATCTATCCGTGGGTTCACCTTACAACAATTTTTCTACAGGTGCATGTTTAAAGTCAGTCTTTCATTTTCACTGTCCACCTTTAGCTCAATCAGTGACCATAAAACAAATCAAACTTTTCAATTTTTTATTAAAATTAATTGAATCGTTTTTGATTACAGCATGATCTTCGAGAATGAAAGTTTATCCAGTCACAGGTTGACGTAGTCATTGTAAAATACTAAAAGGAATTTTTACTACTAGAAGCATTTCGCACAACAGCTTTGTTTGTCGACCCTGTAATAAATAGAGAAACTATTCACAACATTTTTTTTATTTGCGTGGACACGTTCGTTATTACCCCATCTGCCTATTCGCGATTACATTAAGCGAACGCCACCACGTGGGAAAATATTACATTAATCTAATACGTACAGTTGGTATAGAAAGTTTTGATTATAAACCCTTTTGGTATTCTATGTTGTGAATTATCATCAACATCAAGCATACGTAATAGAGTAAGGGTTCAAAATATAGTCGAAATGTTATAACTGCTCGAAAGATTTTGTTTAACTTAATTAGGTATTTGATTAAAATTCAAAAAATCCACAAATAGCTCCCAAGTGAAGTGGCGCCCCAAGAAAAAACTAGCAACTTTACTTGGTGTCTATAGTAATAATTGTTGTTAATAGTTTTACTAATAAACGTTATAAGCTTATAAAGTCGCTTAAGTTTAAACTTACCTATAGAGATAACACCAAAAGCACCGCAGAAGTCTGTCACTGATCCACCTCGGTTACCAAGTTACGCTAATCCAAAAGAACAGTACAGTGCATTCAACTTTTTAGGAAGTATGCACTTCCAATCTGAAACTTTGCGAAGTTTGTACGAACGTGTTTGAAATTGGCAAAACCTAAGTTTTCAACTTGAAAATCTATCCAAATCAAAGAAATTTTCTGATGGTTATATTTACATAGCTTCTTAACCTGCAGCGAAACTAATCTGACCTTCCCAAATGGAAGATTAAAGTTTGGGGCTAAGCCAGAATTGGACTAACTTGTCTACATTTTTGCTATTCATAAACTACTTTGAACTGCTGTAGGTAAGTGATTATGACATAAATAGACTACTTCCCTAGAGCTATCTTAAAGTTTTTTACTAAATTATGATTTCGGGCTACTATCTGGCTTTGTTGTTTCGGAAGTTTTTGGAAAGCAGTATGATGCAGAAATTGCGAGATAAATCTCGTTTTGGTTTGCAGTAAACGAGATTTGCAGGTCGGATGACAGGAAGCCGTCATGCTATGCAGCAACAGTTTCCTGAAGAGTTGTCGGTGTAAAGCCGTCAAAACTGAAATTCCAAAGGAATATTCACCACCTTACAAATCCAATGAGTTAAAATTTATAGACGGTAAACCTGTAATCTTACAGAATTAAACTGAATTGCAAATAAAGCAAATATTTGGTTAGACATTTTTTAATTTTCCACCAAAATTATTTACCCTCGATGCGGATTAGTTCAATGGGTTGCCTATGAATTTTACTAAAATTGATAGTGTTTTTACAAACTGATGGTACAAGTGACTGACACGAGTAGTAAAACCGTCGATAAATAATTGTACAAGATTGGCTGTGTTCTAGGAAGATAAATGTTCGCCAATTTTAAAGGATATCTTAGTTGCGATATTGCAACTTTTTAAATGGACGCATTTGTCTTTCTTGCATCGCACTGACCAATCTCTGCTGACTTTGTAAAATTTTATCATTACCATCTAGGTTCAGTTTAAACAAAACACAAACTGGATTAAACCAAATTATGCTCGACAATAAATTTGGATTAGTTTTGTAATTTGGCCACAGATTTTAACAAAATAATTCATATTATTAAGGTAAATTTAATTACTTAAATTTTAAGTGTTATTTTGCAATAAACAAAAATCACGACAATAATAAAACTTAACTCGCTAGGGAAATATGAAAACTTCCCTTATTCGAAATATTGTCACATATTCAAGTTAATCGAAACTCACAAGTCTGATTTAAGAGAGCCGTGGTGGCAATAGATAACAAAGGTTGATAACGAGCGCATAGGGAAATCGAAATCTTCCCACCAATGATATACCATTTAGTAAATTGAGTTTGCTATTATTTGATTAAAATTAATATTTGATATTTTAAAAAGTACTAAAACAAAGTTTATCAATTAAATATGTTTTTTACCAAAACCTATTTTATAAAAATTTTTTAAAGTTTCCTTCGGGGATTTCACATAACATTAATTTAATTGCTTAACACAAATCCAACTGCAGAGACGTGAAAAACCATTGTAAGCTTACTTGGGTAAAATAAATTTCTAGGGAAAGTGTTTCAGGTTTTAAAATATCGGAAAAACTTCGTGACATACTAAGAATCGTACGCTTGTCACGTATTTTCAATATTTGAGTTATTGCAATCTATAGTTTCAATCTCGTTCTTAATAACATTTATGTCACAATAAAATACCATTACGTGAGCTCTGTTCCTTATAAATATTTTTCCACTGGCTTTAAGTCAAATTTGAATTTTGGGTACAGAATTCATCAATATCCGGTCATAACACAAAAGATAGGCCTGAAAAATAAATTGTAGCTATCAAGCTTTTAGTTTTAAAAATATAAAGCAATTGACAAACTCATTAATCGGGAGAGAGCACGAGATTTTTAATCGCCGGTCTTTACACATGTAATTACTTTAACTTACCTGATTATTTTTAGATGAGCTACATGAGCTCAAAGAAAGCTCAATCACAAGATCAGTAAATTATTATATAAAAAAATCCTACCCACTTGTTACATACTTAACATGAAGGCGTAGGAAATTCTTAATGCTAGGTAATTTAGTTGGCTATAAAAACTGACGCTGTTATGTTGGGCTTCTAATAAAATCTAAACAAGATTTATGCGAATCGATGTAATGAGTGTAGGATAAAAGAAAAACTAATTTGTGAGTGTAGGTAACAGAAATAAATTCTTGAAATAAAGCGGTTTTGGGAAGTAGATGGAACATGTACAAAACATGTTACAGTTAAATGAAAATTTTTGATGAACATTTGAAAACACGTCACGCACATGTTGGCAACTGCTGACTAATCCGAGTTTATAAACTTTGTAGGCATAACAAATATATTGAATACCTGTCTAGTCGAAATTTATGACAAGCATTTAGATTCTAATTTTCGAATGCCCAAATCCCTTCGGATATGTTTGCGGATTTACAATTAATTTATTAAACATGAACAGCAGGAATTTTGAAAATTTTTCCCTGCGAAATGGTTATCAGAAAATCCGGAAAGCTAAAGACTTGTAGAGTACTAAAAAGTTAATTACAAGTAAAATCACACACGAGGACGATAAAAAAGCTTTTCCGTTTATGCGCGTCGGTTCCTGTACTCGATTTTTCCTATTTTATCAACGACCAGCACTTTTCGATTAGTTCTCGGTCAAAATTGCCCATAATAACTACGAATCGTTCTTTTTATTTTGCTTTCTTACTTGAGGGCATAATTACACGAAATTTATATCAGCTCGATTATCGATTTCTCGTTAGCTCTTGTATGTATAGAAAATTTACATCTGAAAAAAATCTACCAAATAAAAATTTAATTTGAATGAAAATTTTAATTTGAAAATGTAATCAGGAGTTTTGTACTCTTATCTCTTATTGTTGAACCGAGAACATTTCCATTATTGGTAATTTTAAATTGTGCTTTCGATCCTTGATCAAATAAAGAAAAGAAAGTAGATTGCAATCAAATTGAAAATATAGCAGAATGTAGCCTGCTATTACGCAAGTGAAAATTTGAATCAATTTTATTAAAATCTCCCCGGTGTACCTTTAAAAATGGTTTTATTGTAATCTAAAAAGTTCCTTTTAAAAGAGCACAATCTATCTCTGCTCGTATGTAATGAAGTCGAGAGAACATCATATTTGATTAAGAGGGCACCGTACTTCACTTTAGAAATAATTTTTAAATTTACCTAACTGCAATCGTTCTTTGCACAACGAATTAACGTGTTAGTTAATTCAATAAGTAAAAATAAAACAAAAGCTGTACTGTACTGTACTGTACTGTACTGCATTATTTGACAGATAATTCAAAATTTCTAACTAAAGGATTAGTTTTTTAAATAATAAAAAATTAAAAATATATTTTTGTTTCAGAGGATCCTGCGGTACAAAGAGCATGACGATGTCAGATTTCCGTAGAAAAAAACTGCTTTACGTTTTCAACGTCTTTTTCGGTAAGTAATATTTTAGATGGTTTTGACGTATTAACATAACCATGAAGTTATATTATGCATAAAGTATGGAATTCAAATTTTGGGGTTAATGTTGAACTGGAGAAATTAAATTTAGTGTAACGACAAGAACAAAATCTACTAGGGCCAGTAACAATATCTCATGAGCTTAGGGTTATGAAATGGAACTTGTCACGGAAATAATCTCACAATTTCAGGGTTCCTTTAGTTAGACCGGAATTAGCTAGTTCATAATAAATAATCCTTGCAAGAATTCTTACAAATGCTTACTTCTAGCTCAAACTAATATAACCTGACGAAACTTCCACAAAAGTATTAAATTTTGGCCTCACAACAATTTTAAGTAATTTTGCATAATAAATCAAATTGGGGAGGTTACATTTGGATTAAGTGAAGGTAGAATAATAAATTACCGTCCTAACTCAATTTTTATGAAATAAAAAATATCTCCATTAAGATCCAAACCTCGGTTTTCCAATAATTAAAACCGAAACGATTGTAACAAGTACACACGGGAGCTTTCCAATTCTTTATCGGAAAATGAAATAAATTAACGTAATGACTTCTTTTTCATCTTGCACGACTTCGGGTTTTACTATTAAATTGCTTCATTAATATGAAAATTATCGACAAACGCATTAACATATCTATGGCAACTAGGAACACTTTTCGGGAAAGTAAAATTTTCTTTACAACTTGATGTCTGACCCAAATAACGCGACGTGTTGTTGAATGACAGGAATTATTATTAAAACTAGACTATCACTCTTTAGTTTGACCAACTGTTGCTGATTACGTCCACTTAAAGTAATGAAAAACTCAAATATTGATAATTACTCCAGCAATTAAAAAGAAATTAATTTATCTGATTTTTCCATTTAATTTTCCTTTCTATTATTCATTCGTAAATGGAATTGATGTTGTTGACCAGTAAGTTGAGTGTTTACGTGTTTAGTTCACAACCTATGTACAAATAAGTAAACTTAGAGAATTCGATAAGACTCTCAAAGGAATAACCTGGTAACTCTACTTATAGCTGTTTCTTCAGATTAACGCTGGAACTACAACACGTAACTTACAATATCATGGCAGATAGCGACATTTAACCAAAATTATGCATAATGGAATCATACACTCTGATTATCTTAACTGTTATTTGCAATATTGTAGGAACCATATTACATTCCGTTGTATTACGAAGCATGAAGCTTTAACATTTAACCTCGAGTGATATGAGTGACCAATGAAAAATTTTAATTAGTTATACTTCTTACTGCAACTTTCCAATTACGTTTATTTTGTAATTTCAGGATTACTAACTTGAAAGTGCAAAAAGTTTCCTGAGGAAACTTGAACAGAAAAGTTAACGTAGTTCTTTTATTGTTCATTATTCAAGTACTTCCAAACCTGCAAGTATCGTAGAATTGTAGGGTTGATTTTTTGCATTAGTCTTCCATTTGAAAAAAAAATTATTTGCTAATGTAAAGTTTGCTTTCAGATGTCAATCAAAGTGGCACCATCGATAGAAAAGACTTCGAGCTAGCCATAGAAGTACGTATCGCTCGTTTTCCTTTACCCGTTTGTCTAATTTAAATTTTTTAGAAAATTTGCACGTTAAGAGGCTGGCCGTCGGGTTCCGAACAGTATAAAAAAACATTCGATAGTATGATACAAATATGGGACGGACTGCGGAACCGAGCTGACGCTAATAGAGATGGCCAGGTAAGCAAACATTTTTTCCTTACTCCACTTCAATCCCAATTTTATGTTTTTAAGGTAAGCGTAGATGAATGGTGCATTATGTGGGATGAATTTTCCAAAGCACCCGATAAGCCTTTGGATTGGCAAACGCAGTATCTCAAATTTATGTTCGATCTCGAGGATGCCAGCGGCGACGGCGGAATAGATTCTGAAGAATTTACTAGTGTTTGTTCATGTTATGGTTTAGAACCATCCGAATGCCAACAAGCTTTTAAAAAAATGTCAAGTGTGAGTAACGGCAGACACTTGGCTCACCAGAGCTTGAAGGTAATAATTAAATGGTTTCATTTTAGGGAACTCCAAGCGTTTCTTACGAACAGTTCCAAAATCTCTGGAAACAATTTTTTGTATCTGAAAATTTATCCGATCCTGGCAATTACATCTTCGGTAAAACCAACTTCTAACCCTATCACGCAAATCTTGTAACCCTAATTGTACTATTTCTTATCTATATACGTTTTTGCTCATGAGACTATTATAATATCAAATATATGCATTGTTACTACATAATCGTAATACATAATAAAAATGTATTTGGTTAAGTCAAAAATTGTATCCGCAAGATAATTATCAAGTTTGGCAACATATTTTTACTTTCTCTGTTGTAACTCTGAACAATGCTGATAATTTCAATAAATTAAAAACTTCGTAATTCAAAAACTTAAATGAGTGTTCCAAAGAGAAGGTAGTATCTTATTTTGAATTTTACTTGTGGATTGAATTATTAGAAGTAACATATCACTTGAACTTTCAAAAAATATCGACACAAAACGAATTATTTAAAATAATAAAATAAAAATTGTAATATTTGAAGTTTTCAAAACTACAAATAATAATCCTTAAGAACTTGGTATGTCTTGGGAGCCACTTTGCTCACTTATCTGAAATATAAACTTCGCTTGGTGTTTCAAAAATTTAGTTTCCGGCATCTGTAGATTTTAAATACTAAATAAAATTCAATTAATTAGAATAGTTAAGCATGTTGTTTCCGTAATATTTGTAATTTTGAATCTTTCAATATAAAAAAAATAGAATATAAAATTACATACTATTAAACTTAAATCATAAAAAACATATCGAATGCATATAAAAAATCCAAATTATTTTAGTAGAAATTTTAGATTATACATTACCATTTTTGTGCTTATTTTTTAACTTGTAAGCCCAAACTTGTATTGTTGCAATAGTGTATGTATTGTTAATTCTTCAGGGAGAATTAAATATTTACAAATAAATGTAATAATAAAAGAGTTTTAATTTGTCTTGAAAACATAAACTGACTGTGTCAAATAATTTTATTTGGCGAATAAATATTGCGCCAATATTGAAAATTAATATTGCACCAATATTAGAATTCGCCAATTTCTGCAGTTGAATCTGATATTGTCATTACGTTTTTAAAACTTTGTATTTACAGGTTCTGGGTTAAAGTTTAAGCCAGGATAGTTGATCAATGCCTAAATTTAATGCAGTTGATTTTGATGTAAAAATCTTCAATATTGCAGCAACATTGCGAATGTGTAGTTCAACAGTTGAGTTGCCACAGCTTGTTAGTGTGGTCGTCACCTATTACAAATTGAGAAATCAGAAAATGCATTGTGCTCAAGATGTAATCCAAAGAATCCACTATTGCACAAATTTTGAAAAAACCAGAACTAATATCGCCAACAAAATTTTAATTCTGTTGAATTTCGTCTATGAATTAAAATATATAGCAATAATGAAGCTTTTGCTATTAGGAGTGCGTCATAATTAGCAGGGATATTCAGCAGCAATTAATTATAATTTTATTTTTCAAATGACACAAAGTAACAACTAATGAATATTAGTCAGAATTTCAAGATTTGTACTAACCGCGATTTACGTAACCCAGTGGCGTATTTAGAAAATGCTTTGGAGGGATAAGATAAAAAAATATTGTTTAGAATCTCGTTAATTCATTCGTGCGCGTCAGTGATAACCATATCCGGATATATAAAATCCTAGCACGCTGCTTCTGCTCCTGCTACAGCGTGTCATTTTTTGGTGAAAAAAAACACTCTGATTTCTTTCACTTTTCTTGAAAACTCAAATTTCCCGATTTTTCTTTCATAAATTTGGAAAATTATAAATTCCTTATGTTTTCCAAGTATTCTAAAAGAGTTGAAAGGAGGGTGTTTCAGACCAACCCCCCCGGCTTACTTTATTAAACTAACTACGGTTAGGAATTAGGACTAACCGCGAAATTTGAATTTTTAAGTAAAAATAACGGAAATTCAATCTTTGGATAGAAAAAATTAAAACTTGGAAAGCATATTTATTTACCTTACTGCTCATGGAGTTTAACAGCAACTTTCTGTGTTACTTTGAAAGTTAATCATAAAAATATAAAATTGAAATTGTAAACCGGGGGGTCTGGGGGGTGTGGAACACCCTCCAGAACATATTGCAGGATTTCCATTCTTTAAAGAATACTTGGAGAAGATAGCGAATTTATAATTTTACAAACTTTGCCAGAAAAAACCGAGAAATTAACAAATAATGTAATTTAAATTAACTCTAAAAGTAAAGAAAATTGAAATTGGATTAGAATCCACTTTGTTTATCTACTTTTGCTGTCTGAATAATTTCTACAAAAGTAAAAAAACTTTTATACTTATTGACTAGCGAGAAACAAAAGTACTTAATGTTAAAAATTCAGATAAAAAATATTTACATTTTAATTTATTGTTAAATTAGTAGATAAACTAAAAAGGTCCAATCCTACTTTATTCTAAGTTTACTTCGAGGTTTTATCTAACCCAGCTGTTTATCAGAAAAAATATCCTGTTATATAAAATCCCAAAACGCTGCTGCTGCTCCTGCTACAGTGTCTCATTTTTTGGTTAAAAAAACCACTCTGATTTTCCTCACTTTTGCTTAAAAATTCAAATTTCCCGATTTTTCTTGGCGAAATTTGTAAAATTTATAAATTCTTTATCTTCTCCAAGTATTCTAAAAGAGTGTAAATCCTGCGATATGTACTGGAGGGCGTTCCACACCCCCCAGACCCCCCGGTTTACAATTTTACCAACCGAAAAATATATTAAACTAACTAAGATTAGGACTAACCGGGAAATTTGAATTTTTAAGTAAAAATGAGGGAAATTTAACTTTCGGATAGAAAAAATTAAAACTTGGAAAGCATATTTATGGTCATGGAGTTCAGCAGCAACTTTGAAAGTT
This sequence comes from Cantharis nigra, assembly GCA_958510845.1. Lineage (NCBI taxonomy): Eukaryota > Metazoa > Arthropoda > Insecta > Coleoptera > Cantharidae > Cantharis > Cantharis nigra. Next base: position 39,918,684 of record OY294030.1, on the reverse strand, counting down.
AATTTTAAAAATAATATGAAAATATAAATCCAAAATTTTAAACCGTGGGGTCTGGAACACCCTCCAGTACATATCCCAGGATTTCCACTCAGTGGCGTATTTACGGAGGGGGGGCCTCTATAGCTAATCTGTATATTAAATAACATACAATTATTTGTTATTTGAATATTTAAAAGTTCTTAATGATTTTTAAATCCTGATTTCCTCTGTCATAAAAGTATCAAAATAGCAAAAACACAATTTTTAGGATAAATTATTTTTGTATTTCATATTTAAAATTTCTATTAAAGTGCGTGACTTTGAAAATTAAAAAAATTTCCTGCGGCGCTTATGCCAGGACTAAAACTGCTTGAATTTTAAATATTGTGATTTCACTTTTCGATTTCAGGCCTCCCCTACACGTAATTGCTAAATACGCCACTGTTTCCACTCTTTTAGAATACTTAGAGAAGATAGGAAATTTATAATTTTTCAAATTTCGCGAGGAAAGAAGTTTTTGCGTTACTTTGAAAATATTGAAAAACGGGGAATCCCAGTAGTGGGACACGAAATTAACTGTTTAAATATTGAAAATAAAAATAATTTAAAGTTATTTAAATTTTAAAACCTCGCAGTAAACATTATTTTTATCGGGGAGAGTTTCAGGAATGCAATCCGAGTCATCCTTGGTTGGGCAATTGCCCCTTTGTCCCCCTGTAAATACGCCACTAACGTAACCACCACATATACCTACTGTCGTGCATTATATGTTCCACAAAATTTTCAAATTGTTTATTTAAATATTATTCACTTACGCAAACAATTTGATAACGGAGAACTCCATCTCCCATCGATATAGATTGAATGCTATGGAAGATTGGATTAACTTTATGTTCACTTTCGCAATTAATATTTTACTCCAAATCGCTCTTATGACTGAGACTTCTTCTGAAAGCGAGGCCGCTCTACTCTATCTATTCTAGAATTACAAGTCCCGAGTTTGTCTTTTCCAGCATTTTCAATGATGGTTAGATACTATTTTAGGTGTCTTAAGATTGATAAAGTGTCTCCGAGTTACCGGAAAACGTTTATTTCAGTTAATTTTGCTGTTTAAAATTGATATTAGAATCGTTTTTAGCACAAAAAGTACTTATATGTCTATCAATATTATTTTGATTATGTTTAGGTTAAAGAAATTTTACATTAGCGTAAAAAAATGACCAGAACCTCCGTAGGTAAACTGGTGCTGAAATGAAATTTAGATTGGTAGTGCTAACGTTTTCAAATGTTGAAATAAACTATTTTTTTTAAATGTATCCTCCCCTGGAGGAAATCCTTGCTACGCTTTTGAGAACAGACCTTTTAGAATTTTAGACCAACTTACAATGTGCAGAATAAATTACAAAAGAAAGGATCACAAAAGTCCTCTGATCTCGACTCGTATCTGCTCTATTGTATTAATTTAATTACTCGTCCTTCCAAAGGACTTTGCACTATTTTATAGCGCCACTACATTAACATTAACTTCAACTTAAGGACAATAAAAAACCTCAAAATATTTTTAACCAGAAATTAATGTTTATCTTTGTTTTCCTATGTTTATCTACCAAACAACCTTTTTCAATCAAGAAAAACTTGATTGAGATAAGCTAGGTCCTAACAGCAGCGGTTTACAGATTTTGCAGTTCAATTCCGATTGGAGAACAGAACTTTCACCAATCAGAAGTAATCCGCAATCCGCTGCTATCGGGGTTTACTTTTAGAAATACTTGAACTTAACAATAATATAATAATAAATAAATGATTATTGTTAACTAATAGCAATAATTTATCGTGAGCAGTGTATAAACAATAAGAAAAAGTTGATAACATAATAAATATTATCAGAACTTACATAAGCTACAAATTGAATATAAACAATTGATAAAATAAAAAATATTAATAAAAAGTTTACCATTGTTATTGTTTAATTTATCTTAATAACTGAAACTCAGTGGCGTAGCTACATATTCAGTATCCCGAGAGCTAGTAAAATTGGTGTGCAGTGCGCAATCTTATGTCTCTAAAGAAATCTGACAAAATTTTGACTTTAAAACTTACAAAAATATTAAAATAATTCCAAATAACAAAAAATATATTTCTGTATTTGCAAGAGCATCTGTACTTTCGTAGCATTTATTGAAAATGTACCACTATCAGATAATATTGTCTTTTTTTGCTTTTGTAATATTTGGGCAAATGCAAATATTTTTATTTCGTCTTTTCTCCATAGCAGGTTGCTGCAACTACTATAATGAGAGCTAAAACAAATGTTTTGCCACGGAAGAGCTGGGTTTAAAATTATTACATATTTTTTTCAAATTAAAGGTTTAATGTCAGTTTAATCGGCACACATAGTATATATTATTCTTAACAAACTTCCTCAGGACAACAAGCGGGATAGAATTTTGTGTAATCGTGATCTCCTTTAGAGCATCCCGGTCTTGGTTGAAATTCAGCACATCTGAAAGTGATTAATATTAATATTATCAACTTGTAAGAAAATTTATTTTATCTTACGTTAAAGCTGAAATTGATGTAGGTGCTGCTTTTTCGCAGTGGATTGTATTACAGCTGCCCAAAGGGGATGGAGATGATTCACCTTCTTTTATATAAATACCATCATATAAGCAATATCCAGGTTTATCTAAAATTTTAAAAATTACATTCGTTTTCAGGAATTCTATTAAATAATTTTAACAGACAATTTTACTTAATTCCGCTTGAGTAATCGTACTATTTTGGATTTGAATAAATAAATCGATAAAATAAGTTAAAATTTAGTTTAGTAGTGCGTGCGATCTATTAGTGAAAATTTAAAGAACAAATACAATACGCTACCTTCAAGTTCAATCGATTTTGACCAACATAATGCAAACAAACAGGTCACAATGCAAAACAATAAAAGTTTAGACATTTTTGAATTTAATTAGGTAACTATATTATTTGTTGATAAAGTAAACTTCCAAATAAGTTATAAAATTATTTCTGCTCGACCTTATATATTGCACCCAAAATATTATCGGTTGTGTTGTCTGATACAGTATTTCAACAAAACACGTTATCATTAATTATATAATTTGTGGTTCACGGCAGAGGTTCACATAATAATAATTTTGTTTGTCAATAATAATTTGAATATTACTTTTAATTTTCTTATAATTAAATATTATTTCGAGGTTTCCCACCCCTGCCTGGCAAGGACTACAAGACAATTTATATTCTCTAATTTGTTTCAAATGTTTTATTTAATACCACAATATTATATTAATTTTATTATATTACATAATTTATCAAAGAAGGTCATGATTATGACCTAAATAAAGTCAAAACGCGTTCTTACAATTGAATATAATAATTTAATTATATAAAATACGAATTAAGTACCAAACAGTACTAAAACTTAATATTTTCATTTTTAGCTTTTTACTTTGTTTATAGGTAAAAAATTTAATTTATTAATTTTTTATTTATTTATATAAAAAAAATAATTCAAAATAAATAAACAGACGTCATTATTATGATTTTCCTAGTGTGTTTTCGCTCTATTTCGCATATTAAGCGAGTTACAAAGCATTAAGGTTTAAAAAATGATTATACGTTATTAGGCGTAGATAGATATTATTTATTAAATTAATAAGAGAAGTGGGCAATTTATTTATTTATTCATTTTAGAACCTCCAACATTTTCGATAATAAATTTACAAAAGCAATTATTATTATTTGTGCAAACTATACATACTTATTATATATTTGAGGTATAGGTACTTTACTTTAAACGTAACGTTAACCCCTTAGGTGTTTTTATACCTCAAAAAATGAAAAGTGGAATTCGGCAACTACTTTCACTGTTTCTTACGTATTTTGATCAGAAAATCCGAATGGCGCAGTGAGATTTCTCGTAAGTATGATATTTTTTATTTGATTTGGCTTTAAACGTAACACATTCGGGGTCAATTTGCCCTCCATTTGTTTCGCGATTTTACACAGTTTTGATTGATTCCGCGAGGTTCTGATGACTGTATCCAGCAGTAGGCATCTAAGTACGTTGATTTAAGTAATAAAAAGGCCACCTAAATTTTTTAAGATTTTTGAAAAAAACGTAAGGTTAACCCCTTTGGTGTTTTTGACCCCAAAAAATGAAAAGTAGAATTCGGCAGCTGCTTTCACTGTTTCTTACGTAGTTTGATAAGAAAATTTGAATGGCGCAGTCAGATTTCTTGTAAGTATGATATTTTTTATTTTATTTGCATCCAGCAGTAGGCATCTAAGTTAGTCGATTTAAGTAATAAAAAGGCTACCTAAATTTTTTTAAAGATTTTTGAAAAATACGTAAGGTTTTTGGTGTTTCTTGATCCCAAAACATGAAAAGTGGAATTCGGCAGCTTCTTTCACTGTTTCTTTCGTATTTTGATCAGAAAATTCGAATGGCGCAGTCAGATTCCTTGTAAGTATAATATTTTTTATCTTATTGGGTTTTAAACGTAACACATTCGGGGTCAATTTGCCCTCCATTTGTTTCGCGATATTACACCGTTTTGATAGATTCCGCGAGGTTCTGAGGACTGTATCCAGCAGTAGGCATCTAAACAAGTCGATTTAAGTAATAAAAAGGCCACCTAAATTTTTTAAGATTTTTGAAAAAAACGTAAGGTAAACCCATTTGGTGTTTTTTGACCATAAACAATGAAAAGTGGAATTCAGTAACTTCTTTTACTGTTTTTTTCGTATTTTGATCAGAAAATTCGAATGGCGCAGTCAGATTTCTTGTAAGTATGATATTTTTTATCATATAGGGCTTTAAACGTAACACATTCGGAGTCAATTTGCCCTGCATTTGTTTCGCGACTTTACACAGTTTTGATTGATTCCGCGAGGTTCTGAGGACTATATCCCGCAGTAGGCATCTAAGTACGTCGATTTAAGTAATAAAAAAGCCACCTAAATTTTTTCCAATTTTTGAAAAACAACAAAATAACAAAAAAAAAGCAACGAAAATTAAATTCGAATGGCGCAGTCTGATTTCTCGTAAGTATGATATTTTTTTTTTTATTCGGCTTTAAACAACACATTCGGTGTCAATTTGCCCTCCATTTGTTTCGCGATATTACACAGTTTTGATTGATTCCGCGACGTTCCGAGGACTGTATCCAGCAGTAGACATTTAAGTACGTCGATTTAAGTAATAAGAAGGCCACCTACGGTTTTTAAGATTTTTGAAAAAAACGTAAAGTTAACCCCTTTGGTGTTTTTGACCCCAAAAAATGAAAAGTAGAATTCGGCAGCTGCTTTCACTGTTTCTTACGTTGTTTGATCAGAAAATTTGAATGGTGCAATCAGATTTCTTGTAAGAATGATATTTTTTATTTTATTTGGCTTTATACGTAACCCATTCGGGGTCAATTTGCCCTCCATTTGTTTCGCGATTTTACACCGTTTTGATTGTTTCCGCGATGTTCTGAGGGCTGTATCTAGCAGCAGGCATCTAAGTACGTCGATTTAAGTAATAAAAAGGCCACCTATATTTTTTAAGAATTTTGAAAAAAACGTAAGGTTAACCCCTTTGGTGTTTTTTGACCCCAAAAAATGAAAAGTGGAATTCGAAAACTTCCTTTACTGTTTCTTACGTATTTTGATGAGAAAATTCGAAAGGCGCAGTCAGATTTCTCGTAAGTATGATATTTTTTATTTTATTTGGCTGTAAACGTAATACTTTTGGGGTCAATTTGTCCTGCATTTGTTTTGCGATTTTACACAGTTTTGATTGATTCCGCGAGGTTCTGAGGACTGTATCCAGCAGTAGACATCTAAGTACGTCGATTTAAGTAATAAAAAGGCTACCTTAATTTTTTCACAATTTTTGAAAAAAACGTAAGGTTAACCCCTTTGGTGTTTTTTGAGGCCAAAAAATGAAAAGTGGTATTCGGCAGCTTCTTTCACTGTTTCTTACGTATTTTGATCAGAAAATTCGAATGGCGCAGTCAGATTTCTTGATATTTATGATATTTTTTATTTTATTTGGCTTTATACGTAACCCATTCGGGGTCAATTTGCCCTCCATTTGTTTCGCAATTTTACACCGTTTTGATTGATTCCCCGAGGTTCTGAGGACTGTATCCACCAGTAGACATCTAAGTACGTCGATTTATGTAATAAAAAGGCCACCTAAATTTTTTAAGATTTTTGAAAAAAACGTAAAGTTAACCCCTTTGGTGTTTTTGACCCCAAAAAATGAACAGTAGAATTCGGCAGCTGCTTTCACTGTTTCTTACGTAGTTTGATCAGAAAATTTGAATGGCGCAGTCAGATTTCTTGTAAGTATGATATTATTTATTTTATTTGGCTTTATACGTAACCCATTCGGGGTCAATTTGCCCTGCATTTGATTCGCGATTTTACACCGTTTTGATTGATTCCGCGAGGTTCTGAGGACTGTATCCAGCAGTAGACATCTAAGTACGTCGATTTAAGTAATAAAAAGGCTACCTTAATTTTTTCACAATTTTTGAAAAAAACGTAAGGTTAACCCCTTTGGTGTTTTTTGAGCCCAAAAAATGAAAAGTGGTATTCGGCAGCTTCTTTCACTGTTTCTTACGTATTTTGATCAGAAAATTCGAATGGCGCAGTCAGATTTCTTGATATTTACGATATTTTTTATTTTATTTGGCTTTATACGTAACCTATATTCGGGGTCAATTTGCCCTCCAAGTGTTTCGCAATTTTACACCGTTTTGATTGATTCCCCGAGGTTCTGAGGACTGTATCCAGCAGTAGACATCTAAGTACGTCGATTTATGTAATAAAAAGGCCACCTAAATTTTTTAAGATTTTTGAAAAAAACGTAAAGTTAACCCCTTTGGTGTTTTTGACCCCAAAAAATGAAAAGTAGAATTCGGCAGCTGCTTTCACTGTTTCTTACGTTGTTTGATCAGAAAATTTGAATGGTGCAATCAGATTTCTTGTAAGATTGCTATTTTTTATTTTATTTGGCTGTAAACGTAATACATTTGGGGTCAATTTGCCCTGCATTTGTTTCGCGATTTTACACAGTTGTGATTGTTTCCGCGAGGTTCTGAGGGCTGTATCCCGCAGTAGGCATCTAAGTACGTCGATTTAAGTAATAAAAAGGCCACCTAAATTTTTTAAGATTTTTGAAAAAAACGTAAGGTTAACCCCTTTGATGTTTTTTGACACCAAAAAATGAAAAGTAGAATTCGGCAGCTTCTATCACTGTTTCTTACGTATTTTGATCAGAAAATTCGAATGGCGCAGTCAGATTTCTTGTAAGTATGATATTTTTAATTTTGTTTAGCTTTAAACGTAACACATTCGGGGTCAACTTGCCCTCCATTTGTTTCGCGATTTTACACCGTTTTGATAGATTCCGCGAGGTTCTGAGGGCTGTATCCAGCAGTAGGCATCTAAGTTAGTCGATTTAAGTAAAAAAAGGCCACCTAAATTTTTTAAGATTTTTGAAAAAAACGTAACCCCTTGGTGTTTATTTGACCCCAAAAAATGAAAAGTGGAACTCGGCAGCTTCTTTCACTGCTTCTTACGTATTTTGATCAGAAAATTCGAATGGTGCAGTCAGATTTTACCGTAATTATGATATTTTTTATTTTATTTGGCTTTGAACGTAACACATTCGGGGTCAATTTGCTCTCCAGTGCTAAATATTAGATTAATAAGGCTTATTTTTATTCGAGAAGGATGCTATTGGTAGATTGATAATAGATATAAAAAAAGAAAAATTAATAAAATGGCGATTGTATGAAAAAAAAATATATTTTTACTAATTTTTTATAATTTTTGTGATTTTATTTGAATATATCAAAACGAAACGTTGGCTTGCAAACACATTAGCTTGGATACGGGATTTCGTTTAGGGGTGGTGGGGGAAGTAATTTTTGTGTGATTTTACCTGTCTTCAGAAAATTCGTTATTTGATTTCAAAATTTGAGAAATATCAATCAAAATAAAATAGTTTAGTCGTTGATTAAGAGGGGAGCAATTGCACCCACCCCCTGTATCCGCGCCTGAATTCAGATTATTCTTTCTCTAGATATGGAAAAACCTATATTTTTTAAGAAGAAATTAACAAAATTTTACGCCGGCTGCTGTTTCAACGACTCTCTATGAAAAACAATTCAAGACAGAGCAAAATTGCAAGTAAATTCGCTGGAAATCATACGTAATTTACAATTTAATTTTAATATGACAACATTGAATTGAATATTTGAATAAAATGATGCTTTAAAGTAGTTTTTCTAATTAAAAGAAAATTAATTCGATCTTTTACAGAAGTATTATAATAAAAAAAAACTATTTTTATCATAAGTCGTAAATTACTTATCAATAAATATTCAGTCTTGGTGTGCTTGTTCATCATTCCATGCTCTAAAAATTCGATCTCTTTACTTTTCATCGTAAAGGCAACCGTTTTGCCGTAAAATAATATGAAGTTCTGACCGCATTCGATCATCTAATCAAATTTGTTTACAAATCTACTAACATTTTACTTGCAATTATCTCAAAATCCATTAAAATCATTAGAAAACTACAAATAAGACACTTTAAGAAATAAACTAATAAATAGGATATTCTCTCAGTAAAATTGAATTTACAAAAATGTTTAAATCTACTAAGGTACCTACTGGATACAATATGTTTTTACGGCAATACCATTGACTCTACCATAAAAAGTGAAGAGATCGAATATTTAGAGCTTGAAATGATAAACAAGTGGACCAAGGCTGAATATTTTCTGACGAGTAGTTAATAAGTTATATTAAAAGCAATAGAAAAACAAGTTTTCTAAAAGTAGGGTTATAACACACAATAGCAAAGAACATCTGCGTAGAAACTTATAATTTTTGTCACCGATTTTTTTGCCGCACCTTGTATAGGATTTCCTGTTTATCACATTATTATTATTATTATTTGTTTAATATTTGATAAATACTAACTTACGTAGTACTTAATGTAAACAATTTTTCCTTCAAATAGGATATTATACAGGAAATGTTGCTGAAATCCGTCTCCAAAATTGTGCAATCTCAGCGGTAAGTTAAAATAAAAACTTGACATTAGGACATTGCTACCTTCACGTGATCAAAAACTTGCGCAGAAAGCTTTAAAAGGAATACCAGGTATTGTAGAAAATTAATAAGCGATAAGTTTTGCGAACGCATGTTGGTGACATAACCTAAGAATTATATTGATCCGTCTACGTAGTAATAAAATTTTTACAGTTCAGTGTCCATTAGTTCCATCTTTTCTTCATCTTCAGTTAATTTTATTGTAAATAAAATGAGTGATGCACCAAAAGTAAACGGAAAAATGAATGGTTTAGAAATTAAAACTCCCTTCTTGATAGGGGTTGCTGGTGGTACTGCCAGCGGAAAGGTAATTTGTACCAAAGTTGTAGATATAATTATTACACACGGTATTTTGTTTTGCAGAGCACAGTATGTAAGAAAATAATGGAAAAGTTAGGTCAAGTAAATATGGATCACACACAAAGGCAAGTGGTTTGCATTTCGCAGGATAGTTTTTATCGACAACTGAACGCGAGCGAAATTGCTAAAGCAGAAAAAGGACAGTTTAATTTTGATCATCCGTCAGCATTTAACGAACAATTAATGTATAAAACTATCAGGGCAATTGTCGGCGGGCACAAATGTGAAATTCCTACTTACGATTACAGGAATCATGTTTTGTAAGTTTCATTTGTTTTGTTTTGTGAAAGATCTATTGAATTTATTTATAAAAGGACGGACGAGATGGTAACGATTTATCCTGGCGATGTCGTCCTCTTTGAAGGCATTTTGGTGTTTTATTATCCCGAAATTCGAGAACTATTTCACATGAAATTGTTTGTTGACACTGATTCTGACACAAGACTTGCTCGTAGAGGTACAATATTTTTATCCTATTTTGAATGAAAATGATTGTTTTCGTGATTATAGTTGTGCGGGATATAAACGAAAGAGGTCGAGACCTGGATCAGGTTTTAAAGCAATACATTAATTACGTGAAGCCCGCTTTTGAAGAATTTTGCTCACCCGTAAGTATATTACGTTATTTCTATTTTTAACAAAATTCTTCTGTAAGATTTCTTATACAGTAAAAGCCCTCATATCCGAAAATTCTTAGAATTTATCGCGTCAACCAAAAGATGGTTGCGAGGTCAACGCGTAGGCAGACTTCTGTTTCATGTTGTGGTATTTATATTTCAACCAACCATTTATCCAAAACATTCGCTATCCGAACAGAAATAAGTCCCGTTCATTTCGGATATGAGGGCTTTTACTGTAATTAACTTAATTTTACTATATAAATTTCCAGTTTTCAATAAACAGGAGAATGCAAAGGATTAATCGCTGGAGGAAATCATGCACGAATCATTCACTTGAGATTTCAACAACTTTAGACTGATGTACAAAAATATTCACCAGCGATTAACGCTTTGAGAAACCACTATTTGGTTATTTCCTTGGAAAGCTTCGATAATTTACACTTTGTAATTTTTTAATGTTTTAGACTAAAACTTTTGCGGATATAATCATTCCACGAGGTGCAGATAATAGTGGTAAGTAAAAGTTTTTCTTAAATAAATCCCTACATTTCATAATTCATTTATGTATATCAGTTAAAAATTTAATATTAATGAAATGATATGCAGCAATAATCACTTTTTGGCAAAATCAGGTTATCCATAATTAATTATAAAGTGTAGCTGTGGAAGTGGAATTTGTAGTATTTGAAAGTTAGATTATATTCTCAAGTCGTTATTAATAATTGCCGAAGAATCTATCGAAATTATCTAACATAAGAAGCCTTGAAGAGATGCTGAAACTTATGATAGTTTAAATTGAAATACAGAAAAAATTTTGAAAGTGAAAGCAGAAGAAAAGAAAAGAACCTGAACTATCGACTAGAAATGAAAGTAACAAATAGAAAGTATTAATTCTTTCAGTAAATATTCTCAATATTTTATACTTTTTGCGAATGGTGTCAACTCATCAGTTTATCTTCAGGTGCGAAACTACAAAAAATTAACATTGCCATTATACAACTGATAACCACGATAATGTGTGAACGGCTTTTTTGTATTATTATAATTTAGTTAAATTGAAGCTAATGGTTGGGACCGTAACACAAAATGTGTTGACATAGTAATTGTAATAATAATAATTGATTAGTTTTATTTTAAAATATTACATCAATTTCAATTATATTATTTATGATGATAACTTCGTGTCTACACCAATAATTAATCAAAACTAGATGGATTTTTATAATAATAATAATATGAATAAGTTGACTATTTAATTAACTTAAAATGAATATTATAATAATTTATTACATTTAAATTACAAAATCAGGCGTTTTTATCAACTACATTTTATTCAGCAGTTATGATTTATTTATATGGATGCTGATGTCACAAATTTAAATTATTATCTAGAACTCATATATTAGTATTGCAAATAATAACTGCTATAATGGCAAAATAAACCATTATTTACACCCAAGTATGAAGAATGGTACAATTTACATAAAAAAGATGGATTTCTTCTGTAAATTCCCTACCATTCAAAATATCAAAATAAAATTGGATTAAAAATAATGTATATTGTTATCTGTTAATGAGTAATATAAATTGATTAAATAAAAATAAAACATGCATAATATTATATTTATTACTTAATTTATTGTTGTTGATGTTAATGTAATTTTAGTAAAATTAATAATGTGTCTACTTAATTACTTTCCCATTTACGTAGTAAAGGAAAGTATTGTAATCGAGTAATTTTTAAGTATACTTAGAACATTTAAAATTGACATTCATTGATTCTAAACCTGATTAATTAATTTAAAACTACATCACTCCCATATTAGATCAAATTACTTTTTTTTTTATGATTTTCTTTGATATTTTGAATGGTAATCAAAGAAGTCTACAATGCGAATTCATCTTATATCGACAAGAACTGGTATGACACCGAAAATCCAAACTTGCTTAATTATTCATGAAGCAGAAGATAAAACTGAACAACTTATTGGCTGAATAATACTACAATTTGGATAAAATCAAAAAAGTTATTGCTAAACATAAATAATTTTAATTAAATACTGTCAATATGTAAAATCATCATGTCACTAACAATTAAATAGAGTTAATAGGGCTTTTTTGGAATGCATCTTTGATGCAAATAATATTTTCAGATAACATTCCAAAAATTGGCCTTATAACCCTAATTTACATTCATTAATTAAAAGATTTAAGTAATACCCACTTATAATTTTATACTTGGGATTAATTTATTTAACTTGTATAAATAGTTAGGATTTTGTAAATCTTGAAAAAAACAGGAAATCAATATGAAATGTAAATATTATGTATTTGTATATTTTTTACCTTATTTATTTTTAATTTTCTGCGCTTGGGTGATAGTCACTGCAATAGAATCATCTCTATAATGGCTGTATTATTATCATCTAATAACTGTAAGGTTTTCTTAATTCACATTAAATTTACTGCTTTCTGGTATTTACATGCACTTGTAAATGTAATGATAAGTAAAACTTGACTATCTAGATTCTAGAATAATAGGTATTATTCGCATTATCTTTTACTTTTTTTTTCTTCTATTTTCATTCGACGTTGTAAAAATACAGCTAGAGATGTTTTCTTTTGTTAAGATCCTAAAATGTATAATTAGACTGGTTTACGTCTTTTGCACATCTTAATAAAAAGATACACCTCTACCTGATTATAATAGAAAATAACCGTTTATTGTAAAAAAAAAGGGATAATCTACTTATTGGACTCGGATTTGTCAAGTTTCTTTTTAAATATTTTCTTTTCATCAAAATTAAGAAATGTTATTATCTTTAATTACTATATTAATTTTGTATATTATGAACTTGAAGAAACATTTTTAAATTACAATGTTTTGTGTAGAAATTACATTGAATGTTTAAGAATTTATTCTGAAAGAAATTACAATTTAAAATCATTTTTATCTAGAATGTCTTAGGTGGTTATTCTGTAACTCATAAAGGAGCTCTACAAAAAGGATTCATTTCTGAAAAGATAAACTTAATTCTGTAACTATAAAAAATCCTTTAATGACAAACTGTCCTTTAAAGTCCGATCTTTATGGACTAGATTTTACAAAGGAATGCCTTTATGTTAAAGGATTGGTAAAAGACAGTTATGTAAAGAATTTGTTTATCAAAATTTTTACTTACCAATCCTTTAACATAAAGGCATTGCTTTGTAAAATCCACTCCATAAAGATCGATCTTTAAAGGACAGTCTGTCATTAAAGGATTCTTTATAGTTACCAAATAAGTTTATCTTTTCAGAAAGGAATCCTTTTGTAAAGCTCCTTTATGAATTACAGAATAACCACCCAAGTATCTGGACTAATTCTGTATAATCATTGGGCTACCCTAGTTATTTAAAAATTTAAATTAAATTTGAAATGTACATAACAATAACCATTTATTTTTAAATTCGTTCAATCAAAAAAGTAAAAATATTTAACATTAGAATGGTTCTTAATTTGACCATATTTGATGTTTAATTCTTTTGTATCTTCAAATCAATAAACTAAAACTTGGACAATGTCATATCTCAACTCTAAATGCCTCTCCAAAGCCTTTACATGTTTTCATTTCAATAACATGTTTTTTGTTGCATTAATTATTGATAATATTATTTCCAATAATAAAATTAGACTAAATCCATAGGCAAAGTGACTTTGCTTCCGAGGTATGTAAGTCATTTTCTGCATTTCAAAAAGCAAACTTTTAAATATTGAAATTTGCATAACCCAACTGCATGAAAGAAGTAGGTGGGTCCTTGGGGGAATTACCTATCTTTGTTTCTTCTACTCTTATGTTTTAGGAGAAAAAGCGCTACTGGCTCTCTTGTGTATATTGCTCTTTACCAGAGGGTTTTGGGATCCTCAAAAGGGAAAGCAAAGTAACCACTTTTCATTCTGCAACATAGAAGTAGTAAGATCCACTTATTTTTTACTCCCATTGTTATTTCAAAAGTTTGTGGTTGAAAATGCAAAAAATGTCATATTACATTTCTTTGAGGATTCCCGCTTATCTGGAATACCCAGAAAAGGCAGGGAATAAAATTGTTCAAATTTTTTCAGGGAAACTCGGAAAATTTTGATTTTTTAAAGTAAACACCAGGGAAAATATTTTGAAAGTTGAAAAGGCAAAATAAATTTAAAGAATTACGATTTTTAATTAGGTGAATTATTAAAATTGACAATTTTTGAAATTTATTGAGGGTCAAAAAGTCTGGGAATTTATTTTGAAAAATGAATGGAGTTAGAGTCAAGCTACTTTTTTTTGTCTCAACTACGTTTTTTGTAAACACACTTCTCAAAAGTTTACAAAAATAATAGCAGTTTTGTAACTACACGGAAAATCTTCCACAATCGTGTGGTGTCATTAGCTCGAGCTAGTAAAATATAGGCAAAGCACTTTGAGGAAGTGGGTTTTAAAAATTAGCAGCAACTTCATAATTTAATTTAATTGTTGATTATGCTAATCGGGGTTTTGGCCCAGCATTGGTAGGAGTACGACTGGTCTTGTGACCTTATTTGCTAGGATTTTAATTATTACTATTAGAATATTGAAATGAGAATAAGATACCATGCACTGCTTATACCAATTTTTGTGTTTTGTAACTATTAATTTGGATAAGTGGAATTTAATTAATTGCACTCTTTGAAAATTTAGGAGAGGATAGCCTCTCCTATATTTTAGGAAATTAAAGTTAAAGCAAAGATGTTAAACCTAGTTATAGTTATAAGTTACAAAGCTAAAAGACAATGTGTAGTCCAACTACAAGACACATTTTCCTTAAAACCTGACATTACCTCAGTCTTATTACATTTTTTAATTTAAACACAATGTTAGATTTATTTAGTTAGTGTTGTATATTTCCTCATTACTTAGTTTGTTGTATTAACCAAAGTAGGTATACTAATAGTTGATGGTAAAATAGGTAACATTAGTAAAATTAAAATCATTAGATTTTAGTATATATTAAGTTGTAAATATCAGCATGCAATTAATTTTCAAAATACAATATGTATAATAAACCTGGATACTTGAAATTAGAGCAATATCAGGTGCACACGAAGAATCTCAAATACTTTCTCCTTGGTTGTAGAACTGTTGAAACTCCCACTCTAATTTAAAGTATCCAAAGTATTGTTATTTACTTTTACTCATTTTCATTGATCAGATAAATTTGACGTCATTGTGCATTACCTTTTCCTTCTTAATTGTATGCTATAAATTTGAAAGGTGATTGATTCTTTTCATGTGCGTTATAAAACCTTACATTTTTATTTCATTGTACACCTTTATAGTTAATTTAAAACGTTCTTTAGCAATTTTTGCTACAAATATATTTATTTGCAGTGGCTATTGACCTTATAGTGCATCACATCTGGGATATTTTGCATGGAAAACCATTTCCTTACGAACATAATTGGAACACGCCAACACTATTGAAGAATGGATTCATGAATGGTTCATTTTAAAACTTTTAATAGGTTTATCGATAGTTTAAGCGTAACTTAAAAATTTTTACAATACGGTAATCGTAAGTTTTGTGAATTTTTTTTACACCAGTGTACTTAAAACGTGTGTAGATCTGAGTTATATTTGAAAATTTTGTTTTACCAGGGAAGATTCTTTGATAATATTGTATCGTGATGTCATTGAGGTAATTTGTGATTTTTAAATTGAGTAGTTGATCTATACATGTAAATTTTTAATTTATTTTACCATAATATTATGGTTTCAACTTAACAACATTTTATTGCATTTTCTAATAATTATAATCCACAATAAGAAGTCACTTAATCTAAATTTTTACATCACAAAAGATTTATTTATATTATAAAACCATATACCGAGGACTGATAATTTCGCATACCAAAAACTGCAAGAATTTAACACTAACAATAATCGATGAGAGTATTATTTGTATATTAATTTAACAATTTGCATATTGGTAAGGTTTTTTTTTTATTTATAAAGTACATTTTTAGGTCATGTTATTATATTTTGTTGTTTTACTTTTAATTGTTTGTAGATTTGTAGTTTTAAATGTGCATAGCACAATTCAATATAATTCTGTTTTGCATTAGCCACAATTTTGCGACAATAGGAGGACAAAGATTTCATAATTTTTGCTTATAATCATAAAAATCGATAATTTTCAAAGTGAGAGAGCTGTTAAGACTTACAATAGATAACTTCATTACAATTTCAAATCTTGATCGTTTTCATGTAGGTGCATCACCGTTATAAAAGTGCCAAGTTAGTTGTGCAGAATTATATTGCGTTAATGCAGATTTTTAATGGTTTAAAATATCGGCTTTTACTTTAATTCTTTGTATGTTTTGTAATAATGATATTTCCTTATAAATGTGATTTTTGTGTTATTTCAACCACACGTAACAATGCATATGATTGTCAATTCAACAGACTGATATTTGACCAATTATTTTAATGCAAACAGTAAATTTTGTGCCTTTAATTTTTTATCCATGTAATAATTGTGCAGGGTGTTCAAAAATTAATTTAAAACATTGTGATTTGATTTTTCTATTCGTAAGGAATTTTTTATACAACATTTTTTAGAAAGTTTGTAAATACAATTTTTATAAATTTGTAGAGAATAATATTATTAACAACACCAATGCTTCTCAAACTTTGGTCGGTTAACTTGAAAAAATCTGAATGTTTGAGAATCACTGATTTATACAACTGTTAATTAATAATTTGTAAACACTGTAGACACAGCATTATTTTTTATAAATTCTATGTGATGATGTTAGTAGAAGATTTAAAGATGTGAAAGTTTAAACTTTCCGTTGGAATAATTACAAGTAATTTGATAATTTTTAAGTTCTATTTATTATTATTATTGCAATGCATTTCCTACTTTTGAGTAAAGTTTCTTATCATTTAGTTTTAGATGTTACTCAACCAAAAATATTAGATTTTATAGTTGCCTATGAATTAAATAGTTAGGTTTATATTTTGTAATATTTCAAATAAAAATTTTACATTTTATCCGTGTTAATGAATGTCAATTTTAAAAGTGTAATAAAAATTTTGAAAACAAATATCTAAATGTTTATTTTTCTTTTTAGTGGCCATTGATTTAATAGTTCAGCACATTCGTGACTTGTTAAATAACAAGCCAATACTTAAAGAGGCGATTGAATCCATTTCTAATAACGTTTCGCCGATTCATATTCCATTAGCAAGAGCGAGTTCGAATGACGGTCATTTGAAACGACCTCACTAACTTTTTCTTCGTGCAATTTAAATATAGTATCGTTACAATTTTATC
This sequence comes from Cantharis nigra, assembly GCA_958510845.1. Lineage (NCBI taxonomy): Eukaryota > Metazoa > Arthropoda > Insecta > Coleoptera > Cantharidae > Cantharis > Cantharis nigra. The sequence continues at coordinate 39,901,253 of OY294030.1, read as the reverse complement.
GAAAATTTATAATTTTCTTAATTTTAAATAACTTAGCTGGTACATAGAATTTCAAGTTAGGTATTTAAAGGACACTGAAATCATAAATTTTAGGACCGAAAATTTAGTATGTAGTGGATAATAACTTTTATTTTGTTACTTGTACTTAACAGTTTTTAACTTATTTTTTTCGTTTGTTTAGTTTTAAACTAAATCAATATCAAATTTTAAATTGTCTCTTAGAATAGATTACATAATAATTATTTTTACTGAACAATAATTGTACTTTTTTATGGTGTGATATTTTAGCCAAATGTAATTTTTAACTTTGTGTAATTTTAATTTGCTTAATAAATTTAATTTATTAAATTACATCTTTTTTTCAGACTTCTCGGTCTGTTAACACTTGGCGGTACGAGATTTTATAACATTTTAACCTCCATTTATGTTGGCTGTTTTAAATTTAAAAAATTCAAATTCAAATATTTGAACCATCAGACAGGCCGGGCCAACGTCGCTGAATTGGCTTGTCTGTCAATCCATAAATATTTTACGCATCAGCATAATGTGATTTTTGGAGTTTTCAAACATTTAGAAGAAAAATAATGTTATAAATGTAACGAACCAGTTGACCAAAAATTATTGAAATCGAAAACATATATCGATTGAAAATTAATTAAAACCAGAGTAAAGTTTGAATTTCTCTTACCAAAATAATTGAAATTTTTTTACCAACTATGTAATCATTCCACAAAACCAAAAATTACAAGTCGGTAGTGTTACTACTAATTCGGTAGCAATTGGGAATCTAATCTGTGACCTTGCGATACAATTATGCACTACGCCAACTACCTGCACAGTTTATTTTATCTAAAAAATTAGTCTACAACAATATAAGAAATAATTATTACTTATGATTACTTTATTATAAAACTTATATTTCAACTAAAGAAGCAATTGTATTTTATAACTTCCTTGACTTCTTTTAGAAAGTGTAAAGAAAATAAAAAAATTACTGATAATACAACTCCAAGTTCATCCCATCGTGAATCTCGTAGTCCTGGAGCATTATGTGGTCCTTGAAGGTTGTATACCACTTCTTCAAGACAATTTTGTCCCATTTGGTGCCCGTTTGTGCAGCTATTAATTTTTTCAAGTCCGCCACAGTATCATCTGGATTACATTTTACACGAACCTTCTTTCCCAAACGATCATTGCACGTAATTTCGATCATGTTTTCCCTTGTTTTCCTAACAAAAAAATTGAGGTTAAGTTACAAAATTTACCATCAAATTATAATTTCAGTTTAACTAACTTCCTCAGAATGCAACAGAAGTGTAACTATTTCCAGTTAACAATTAATTTGTATAAAATTGAATCCAAAATATATTTCGACAGTTTTAGGTCATTTAACCGCACGTTTAGATCGTTTGGTTACTTTGAAACTTGTCCCAATGTCAAATCAAACCATATGTTGTCAAATGTGATTTGCAGGGCATTGGTATTGGTGTTGTGTGTGCGTGCGTGGAGGAACTATCTTCAAAATGAATATTCCAAATGAGTACATTACGACCGCTGAGGATACGGCAGATCAAGTACGGTATTTTTTTAATGAATTTAATTTTTATTTCGCAGCTATTTTACCAAAAAATAATTTTTTTTAAATTAAATAATTCAAATGGACTACACGTCACCCGTAAGGACTTTCACTTTCAAATTGCCCCATTATTCAAGTTCAAATTTAATTATTTGGGGTAAAGGAACTATTTTAATTAACATTGCCCTATGTTTCAATTCTACGATGTTCAATTTTTTGTGATTAATTTTAGGTTATATAAGTTACCAATTTTGCAAATAATGTCCATATGGTTTGAACTTGCTGCACACATTGATTAATTTAATTGTTTCTACTTAAGTAATCATTATTTGAAGTTTTATTGTTAATTTTTCATTAGAAATCATTAACCTAAACTTGGACTTGTTGATCACCAACAAGTAGAAACAAAATCAATAAATCATGTTTTACTTGTAACAGAAATGTTGGGCATAAATTATGGAAATTTGGAAATTTTAAGGAAAAGTCGGCGAAAGTATACACTTCTAAATCTACTTTTCATTTTGATTAAGAATTCCTTGATCAGTAGACAGTGCATTCCAAACTTTCTTTAACTGCATAAGTACATAATAGAGAATGGACAATATTGTTTAAAACTTCAACTTCCCTCTTAGCACAAATAAACATTTGAAAAAGTAATGAAATCTGTAAGTACATGGGCGTGTACAGAATTTTTTCCAGGGTAGGACAAAATTAAAAACAAATTTTTTCTAAAAACTTCATAAAAGTAGTCGGTGGTTCAGTTGTCATCTGTCTAGATGTTGGGAAATATTTTTGGCTTGTGATGTATACTTCGACCAACATAACTTAACATTTACAAAAAGTAGGCACTTTCCATGGTCTTACATAAGCATACAATAAATTCATATATTAATTTTATTTTGAAATTATTGTAATTTACATATTAACTCACCGATGCAACTTATAAACATTCATTATCATTTTTATAACTAGGCGGTCTTCCGGCCGCCATGACCTCCCAGTGTGTAAATAATGTGGTAACTTATAGAAGAAATTGCAGAAAGACATGGCTCTTTGTATGTGGTATTTCCCTGGCCAAAGGAAGTGTATAATATTAAATGGTTTTGAAAATCTTCCGTAAGCCCAACAGTTTTAATTAGACTAAAACTTGGGGGGAACAACTAAAGCAATTTGCAATTTTGATCGAATATTAATATTATAAAAATTTTGATCATCTTAATTTAAATTTAATTTAAAAACTAAATTAATTAGAATGAAAAAGAACAGGAAAAACATAGAAAATAGCTAGTCTTGAATCCGCGATGAACGGGATAAAGGGACAAGGGTCCAAAGCGATAACCACTATATGCTAAATATCTTTTTATGTTAAAGTTGAAGAGATACAAGGAGTAGCTACATCTTCCACCTTCAAGTTTTTGCAGACGGCTACATATCTACCCCTAATATTTTATTGGTAGTCATATTAATGGGGCGTCCATTAATTATTGAGGCGTTTAGGGGGGAGCAGAATCTCACGTGGGGAAGAGGGGGGGGTCTGCAAATATTACGTACTTTTTTTTCCGCAAGAAACTGCAAAATTGCGAGAGAACTGGGTTAAATTAAGTAAAAGAAACCAAAGAATCTCACGTGAGATTAAAGGGGGGGGGGATCGAGCGAAATATCACGATATCTCACCAGGAGGGGAGGGGGGCCGAAAAATCACCAAAATCGCCTCACGTAATTAATGGACGTCCCCGAACACTCTTATAATTGGAGTTGAGCTCGACTAAAAATGTTTGAATTTCAATAGCAGTCAAAGTACCTTTTCTAGTTTTTATAATACAGCAAAATGCAACAAAGAAAAGCTGGTGAGAATTTCTTAGTACGCATACCTACTCACATTTATATAAATTAATTTTTATAATAATTTATTAAATTACTTATTTAAAGTGTTTGTAACTTATCTATTTTACTTTGTAATCTCCATGGAAGTTACGTAATCTTAATCATAATGGGAACTGAGATCAATATCAGTAATCAAGTCAAGGTCATCGTGTTTTTTTAATTAAAATAACAGCGGTAAATTTAAATAACTTATAACTTTTATGTGTAGTGACCACAGGGTCGTGGGTTCAATTCCCATCGTCTTTGGTTTGAATTTCACGTTACTCTGTAGTAATAAAAAACTAATTAAGTTACTCTGTAAATTTTATGGCTGAAGTATTATTACATACATAAGGGACCTACTGCTTAACGTGGGGTCTCAGCCGCGGAAGTGTAATACACCTTAGTTTGAAGAGAGGCAGATTACACCTCAGTGAACAGTGATTTATATTCCCTTGTTGCTAATAACGTAATAACATAGGTAATAATTTACATAAATTGAATTCATTCTAAAATTTATAATGAAACTACTGCTAGGTTAACTTTCAATTGGCGAAAAATGTTTATGACGTACATACCAAGTTTGAAGATTACAACTATAATGTAGTATTTTGTGTTTTTCAGATGTTTATAAAATTTATTTTTATCTGTTTCAAGTTCCACAGTTTTTAAATCATTTCAATTATTTTCTAATTGGACATTGATCCTTGGAAGTAAATTTTTCTTGTAATCTTTTTCACTTACGTAGGAAGTAACAAAAAAATGTTCTTATTACAGTAATGTGTAATCAAAACTTTTATTGTTTCAGAGAATGCCTTTAATTTATTATTATTATTGATAAATAAATATGTGCAACCATAATACAAAATTTGAACTTCATCTTCTAACGAACGATAAGTGTAGCTTCATTGTATTATTTTTTGTAATTATTCATTGTTGCTATTGTTTGTATTTAAAAACAGAAATTTACGTTATCACCGAATTTAATAAATTTTTAAAATAAATTTAAATTTAGAAATTCGATTACCTTGAAAGTTACATAATTTATATTTTAATAAATATTTTCCTTTAATTTTGAATAATTTATAATATTTTTAAGAGTAATGATATTAATTTTCGGTGGGTCGTGGTTTGAATTAAAAGTTAAACCAAGTTAAACTATCGATTTTACAATGACATTTAGTCGACAAGTCCAACTACAGTAGAACTCCTCTATAACGAGTCCCGGTTATAACGAAAAATCGGCTATAACGAGTAAATCGTTTCGTCCCTTGCCGTTTTGTATACTACTCCATGTAAAATTTCCTTATAGCGAGTACATTTTTGGCATTAAGGTGGATATAACGAGATTTTGGTTGGTTTCAGATCGGTAATAGCGAGAAATTTCAGAAGTAGATCGGATATTACGAGAGTTTCTGAGAAACTCTATTATAGGTCTCAATTACATACTAGAATTTTATCGGAATTGTATTTTAACTGTTCGGGAGTTTTTGTTAATGGGTGCATCCACACCTCATCACGATGCTCTTTTTAATAACTTAGTATCATTAGAAAGTGCAATTGATAAAATTAAAACTCTTTATTACCGCAAACAAACCAAAATTACACACATTTTTCAATAACTTGTTAAACGTTATGTTAATATGCATTTAACTTTCTTTTTTAATAAATTTAATACATTTATCTATCTATACAAACTTTTTTTTGACTGTTTATAGCGAAAATCTGTTATAACGAGTAAATAGGATGGTTCCTTGAGTTCTCGTTATAGAGGGGTTCTACTGTACAACAGACTTCACGGGTTTATCTTGAGGTGCATGTCGGATTATTGCTTCAAACTGTGGCAGCAACAAACCAAGGCTATAAATATTAGAAAATTTATGACCTGTTGTGGTTTATCCACATTAAAATAAACAATGTATTTTACACTACCCACACTGCACTAGTCGTAATGATGCTTTTACCAAATAAAATAATTAATTTGCAAGTTTACTAACCTATTATGTAGGTTTGCAGTGATATGTTTAGGTATTTTCATTCTGCTGCAGTCAATTCAACAATTTTTTATTATTCCATTATATTGAACTGTATGAACTACAGCTGCAGGTGTTGCCAAAACTCCTATAATCTGATACAATATAATAAGAACCTTTTTGGCTAAGAAAATATATTATTCTAAAGGCAATTTATTTTTAATTTCAGGTGATAAGAAAACTTAAATATATTCTTCCAACTGCTGCACGTCTTTGTTTAATTTCTACATTTTTGGAAGATGGACTTCGAATGTGGTTTCAATGGTCCGAGCAAAGAGAATACATGGACATGTCCTGGGGTTGTGGAAAAATTTTAGCAACACTTTTTGTGATAGTTAATTTAATTGGTCAATTGGGTGGTTGTGGTATGGTTATATTCAGATATAGAGTTCCAATTGCATGTGGGGTTTTATTTTTTATCGTAGTTTTACAGGTAAATTTAATGATATTTGATGTGTCGTTTCCAAATGTTTTACTCTCAGATTTTTTTTCTAGACATTTGCTTATAGCATATTATGGGACATACAATTTTTATTCAGAAATTTTGCTCTCATTGGCGCATTGCTCTTGGTTTTAGCAGAAAGTAGAGGAGAAGCTAAGAGTTTGTTTGCCGGTGTTCCAAGTTTAGGCGATAACAGACCCAAAAATATTCTTCAATTAACTGGACGTATTCTTTTAGCGTTTATGTTCATCACACTCATAAGATTTGAATTTAGTTTCTTCCAAGTAAGTTATTTTTAATTTGTATAATATTATTATTAATAACAAATTTCAGATTATGTTAGACATCGTCGGGTCAGCTTTAATGCTTTTCGTGACGGTGGGTTACAAAACCAAACTATCAGCTCTTATTTTGGTGTTACTACTAACGACACTGAACTTCTATCACAACGCTTGGTGGAACATTCCACAATATAAGCCTTTGAGAGATTTCTTAAAATATGACTTCTTCCAGGTTTGTACTCGGCAAATATTGTTTTAGTGAAAATTTTGACGACAATTTTATATTTTCAGACGTTATCAGTCGTTGGAGGTCTTTTAATGATAGTGTATCTTGGACCTGGGGGTGTATCGATGGATGAACATAAGAAGCGATGGTAAAGGAGATGTTTTGGGATTGTGTTTCGTCATTTTGAACAATTAATGTAACCAAATATAGACAATTAATTGGACTTATCAGTTTATTTGTGATTTTTAAACATAAATTAAAATTTTCGGAACTTTTTTGATATCAAATTTTGAACAGATAGTTGATTTTATATACGGGACAGTAGAATAAGCCAATGTAATTAAAATTATTATTCTCTCGCAATACCTACTGTAATAATTTTTTAATTTATTGTAGCACAATAGATTTTTCAAAACAATGAACATGAAATGTAAACGAAAGTAACCAAACGTAATCCTTCACAAATGTAATTTTTTGTTATGAAAATTTGACTGGACTGTTGTAATTATATCTTTAGGTACGTACCGCAGTGTAATTGTTTTTTATTAAAAGACATTTATAAATATAATGAAATTTATTTCTTGTAAAAATTTTTTGTATTTTCATTAGTTTATTGCAATTTTAGAAAATATTTTGTATACGAGTTTTATTATCTATGTTTGCACATGCCAGGGGTTGTTAAAAGGAATATTTTTTTAAAATAAAAACTATTTGTAATTATGTACATGAAGTTTTTTAAATTTCTCGTGTTCAGGGGTTTGTATATTATCTGTGCATAATAAAACAAAATGTGTGCCAGTTTTTTGTTTATTACACAACGAATTCAAAAAAATTGCAAATAAACCTAACCAAAAGCCTCCCATTCGGCAGAATAAGTTACCGGAATTTTAAATAAATAATCATTATTTATCATTATTAGCTCACTATTGATATTCATATTTAATTAAATAAATAATCTGCACCCAAAATGTATTAACTCATAATTTAAATATTTTATTACAAAAATTTGCAAGTTGAAATATAAAAAGATTAAAGTGCCACAGCCTTCGTTTCTAATTTATCTACAAACTCGATAACTTTCTGACCTATATTTTTATATGCTGTGGCTTCCACACCGTCAGGTTTTGCGATAACAACAGGAGTTCCACTATCTGTACTATTTGAGATTTCCTGTTGTAACGGTATTTTTTGCAATATGTGTGTACCAATTTCTCTTGCCAACGTGGACGATCCTTCTCCAAAAAGTTGAACTTCATTTGAGCAATTCGGACACGTCACACTAGTCATGTTTTCCACAATACCAATAATTGGAACATTTAATTTTTGAAACATTTTTGCACCCCTTTTGGTTACCTGTATAGCAGCTAATTGGGGTGTTGTAACTAAAATGGCACCTGAAAAGACAAATACGTGAAACTACAAGCTTTTTCTAATAAGACTTAATTTTACCAGCTATAGGAATATTTTGTATAAGTGATAAATGAGTATCGCCTGTACCAGGTGGAGTATCGACTACCAAATAATCAATTGATTCCCAATAAACTTGTCTAAATAATCTTTCCAACGCTTGCATTACCATCAAACCTCTCCAAATAATCGGTGCACCTACATCTACTAAAAATCCCATAGACATACTAAAAATTATGAATCCAAAATACCCAAAGATAATTTTGTATGAAAAGATTACCATTTAATTCCATAATTCACCAGAGGTTCCATTAAATTATCGTTAGTTAACAGAGGATTTTCTTTCAGATTCATCATTAATGGTATCGACGGTCCAAACACATCTAGATCTAATAATCCCACATTTTTATTTGGTTGCAACAATTTTAAAGCAGTTGCTAAATTTACTAAAAACAACAAAATTTAGTGTCACATATCTTCATCGCTGGTAGCATCGAACCTGCTGTGGTACTTTTACCAACACCTCCTTTCCCGGAAGCAACAACTAAAACATGCTTAACTCCGGGAATAGGTTTCACTTTTGGCAATCCTTTAGCCATTACATTCTTTTTATGCTGTTGCAAATTATCGGATAAACTTCTTTTAAAAACCTAAAAAATTAAATTTAATATTTGACAGTTCGAAAGTTTATCTCGACCTTAAAATGGTTTATTTCTTGAGTGGAATTGATTATCAATATTCTGAAATTTCTTATTATCGCGCTCATTATAAATCATTAATAATTTTTGAACATATTATTTTTGAAAACTGCGAAACCTAACCTCTGTTTAATGTCAAATGAACTAATACAACCAGTGGCTCTCAAAATTTCTAAAATTTCATCTCATAAATTTTCGAAATGAGAATCATTTTAGCAATCCGGTAAACTTTTCAAAAATTTCTCCGAATTCTTTCTTCTTCTCAAACCTTCGGTTTTGAAAACCTTTGGTTTCGGTTGGTATTAAAGTTGGTTGGAAATAAAAAATAAGAAATGTCACTTTTAACATGCTTCTAACGTTAGTATCATACATATCTATTCATTGTAACCAGTGAGAATTGGAGTACGTAAACAGAGATTAGAATATTTTGAATGTCATTCAAAATTGAGTGATGAGGTAAGATATTCAACAGCAAATAATAAGTATTCACAAGCAAATGAAATCTAAAATGTAGTAAAGAATTAAAAAAATTACCTTCTTGAATGTTACAGTTATTGATAGGTTATATCGGTTTTAGTGCGTTTACCACAAACACAGTTTTACAATATGGGATGCAAAGCAGCTGTTCAGGCTTTACAGTAAGTAAACAAATTTATCTATAATTATTTTATTCAATTGCGTAAATTCTAGGAAGGCTGATGTTCTCAAGTCGAAGATCTACCGAAAATGCGATTTATTGAGTGATTCACAAGCATGGACCGATCAGCAACAACTTCAAACCATTTATCATCAAGTTTTAGTGTTGGATTTAGAATACGCATTGGATAAGAAAGTCGAACAAGAATTGTGGACCGTTGGTTTTAAAAATCACATATCAACGTTGCAAGAACAAGCCAGAAATAAAAAGGTACACAAAATATATAAGTAGTTCAGCAATTTTAAGGTTATGAACTTTTGCTTACATATATTATTGATGTTGTAAATAAGAAAGTGCAATGTTAGGTCATCAACTTACTCAAGAGTTTTTTTTTATTTACAAATTGTAAAGTTTTTATACCTGATTTGAAAATGCAATATTTCGCAATAACTTCTAGATTTCTTTTCCGGATCTCAGCACTGAAAAAGTAAAAAACTACATTTACTAACTCATGAATTATTTTTAGGATCCTCATAGATCGGAAGCACAAGCCCTCCTCTCGTGGTGTTTAGAAGCTGCCTCTGGATTTTATTTAACATTATTACATGAATTGTGCATTGCTTTTGACTTAGATTTACCATTTAGAAAGCGCTTATCTAATTCGAGTCAAACGAAATTATTAAACAGTTCCGAACAAGTTAATCCACCACAAGCTTCGTCCTGCATTTACATTTGCCAATATTGTCTTGTCCATTTAGGCGATATTGCAAGATACCGTAACCAGCGTAATCAAGCCGAAAGCTTTTACAAGTAAATTAAACTTTTTATGCTGTGTAAAGATAGTAACACAAAATTTTAATTTTTCAGACATGCGGTACTTTTATCACCCACAAGTGGACAACCCTATAATCAACTTGCTCTATTGGAGACCAGCCAAGGAGATAAACTGTCGGCAATATTTTACTACGTTAGAGGAATTGCTGTTAAAAATCCTTTTCCTGCCACAGCAACAAATTTAGCAAACACATTTTTGGTGGCTGTCGATAAAGACAAGTAAGTAGTTTGTTCTGAAAAACAGAATACGATTTTTAAAATAAAACTTTTAGTGCTATTACACAAGTTCAAACCAAGTTAACTGTGGGTGAATTTATTCGTATGTTTGTAACTGTGCATGGTTTAATGTATGCAGCTACAGACTTACCTCAAGCGGAACTACAAGTCAAGAGCTTGAATATGACTCTTACGCCACTAGTGGCAACTCATAGTTTTACCAAACTCAAATTGATACAAATGACTGTGATTAATTTGTATGCTTTAAGACATACAGTTGGTGCAGGAACATTGAAAATTGATGAATTGACCGAGGACGAGAAGAAAATTAGACATTTAGTTTTAGATTTATTAGCTGGATCGTTGAGCGCCTTCTTGTTACCCATTTACACACTAAATGAAGATTCTTCTCTTTTGGATTATCATGCTTTAGCTGCAAGTAAGTTTTGAATTTTTTTATTAATGTATTGGGATATACAATCTTTGTCTTATCGTAGTTAAGTTTCTTCTATGTTGGATAAAAACTGAACCAGAAGTTTTGAAGGAATCTGTATTTCAAACTAGACTACAAATTTGGCCAGGATTATGTAAATTGTTAAACAGTATACAAGTTTTTTTGAATGATTTTGATTATAGCAAACGTAAGTTTATATATAAAAGTTTATCGAGCTGATATTATAGCAATATAATTATTTAGATATGAAAACTCCACTCTCAGAGGATGTGGATCTTCAAGGGTTTTTGCCATTTTCAGAATATTTTGCAGAATTTGATTTCAATAAGGAGAAAATGGAAGAAGATTGTGAAACTGAAAAACTGATCAGATGTAAAAGATTGATTGAATTTGGAATGTGGTTAACAACTTTCGATGTCAATAATTCTAAATTGATTGTTACGAAGTAAGTTTTTTCTTGTGCTTGTTGAATTTAATATTTATTAATTTTATGTTCTTTTATTAGGGAAAATAATGATGGAAGTTTAACTTTCGAACCTGGATGTGTTCAACCTGATCCTACCACCGAATTGCTGGAAGAAATGAAATCTTTTAATATAGCTGAAACTATTCAACTAGCAAAAAGTAAAGGTGAGCATAAACTGTCTGTAATCTGTACTATTTAACCATTGGGTAAATATCTTGAAACTTCATTTTATAAAATGAAGTGGTTAGCCAAAACCCATGGCTGACTAGATCTGCTTTAACTTACTGCAAAATAGTATAAATCAACTATTTCAACTATTTTGTGAAAATATAAATAAATCTAAATTACTTTTTGCCTTTGTAGGTTCAGAAAAACGGGGTGGAATTTTGAAACCTCAAGGTTCATTGGAAAAATCTCGCAAAGAACAGGAAGAAGCAGGATTAACAGACCTAAATGCATCTCCTAGCGGGAGGAGTTTGCCAAGCATAAAACAAGACACATCAAAACTTAAACGTGCCAGTCAAAACGTAGCACTTCAATCAATTTTCAAAAAGTTGGAAGAAAATAAGCAGGTAAGCATCCTGCTAATAATTTTTATTTCCCACTTGTTAATTCATAAATTTTGATCTAGGTTAAATTTGATATGGGTAATGTGGAAAACGAAAAATCTCCAAAATCGGAAATTAAAACCTTAGGAAATTCTGCATTTTCAAATCCACTGTATAATCTAAACTCTTCCACTCCAAATGAATTGCAACCGGATTACTTTAAAAACGGATTTCAAAGTTACTCTAATCCACCGTACGAGAGAAATGTTCAAAATATTCCATTTGCAAAGCCTGATGCACCAATTGGTGACATAAAAACTTTCCCTCCAAACTTTTCGATACCACCACCAAACCATCTGTTCAATATGCCACCACCACCTATACCAAACATGAATCAACCACCACCAACAGGATTTCCACCTGCTTTGCCCCTTTCAAGACCACCACCACAACCTAGCCAACCAATGTCATATCCCAGTTTGCCACAATGTAATAATTCCCAAGAATTCAAAAAATGGCAACACGAAGAACGTCCACAACAAAATTGGTGGCCAAATCCACCTCAACCAGTTTCCTCAAACTATCCTCAAAGAGATTTTCAAGTCAACTATCCCTACATAAACAACATACCCTATGCTCATCAAAACATGGAATTTAATAAGCAACCACCCACAGTAAACAATCAACGACCAAACATGATCAGCTCACCATGGAGTTCAACTCCAAATAATGTTACTCCAAGTAATGGCATCATAGGCCACAATTACTCCAATCAATCGTTATCGCTTCGTCAAGCAATGCTGAAAGAAACAAAAAATGTAGCGTCGTTACCTCCAATTTCAAACAGCAACAGGGTAAATAATTGACTTGCACTTTCTTTCGATTGAAACTTACTTTTGAAATTTTAGGAAAACGAAAACCTTCAAGCACCCCAAACTAGCACACCAGGATATTCTTTATTCAATTCAACCGTTTGGTCTCCAAACATTCCAGGCCAATATAGAAATACCACTAGTCCATCGGAAGGTTTAATGAACAATTTGAGACATCAGTCGCTCTTTTCACGCCAACCACCTCCTTTGCAACAACTATTGGAGAGACAAAATCAATTGCAGAAGGGAGATAGCTAGCAATAATCAACTTCGTTTATGGTATTCTTAATTAAAGAAGAAACAATTGGTTTTGACTGCGTTGTTATTCAATAACAATTTGACCTACTAAAAATTATTAAACCTCGTTAAAAGAACGACTAGAAATTTTGCTTGATATAATTTTAATAAGTGGTTAATTGTTTGTCGAGAATTTACTTTACTGTAATCAATAACTGGAATTATTGTTTTGTTATGGTTAAGTTTAACAGAATTATTGTAATAATGAATTAGCAATATTAAAAATAAAGATTTCAACTCTTTTTGTTGTTTCAAATTGCTTTATGTACTGCTTATTAAGTTGGTAGAAAATAAATATTTTTTATTATCTGATAAAATATTGTTTTATTAATCTTCCTTTTCAGTAACCACAATGGTAGCAGCAGTGGGATTCAATCATTACGATCATAGAATTTTCAGTCAAAAAATGTAATTACAGAGAAAAACAAATTTTAAATCAGAAATAAAAATTGTTTCAAATAAATAAGGCTATAAGATTATTCTGAGACAGTTTCATTTAACCCTTAATTGCCACACTGGGGTGTAGAATACCCCAAGCCCACTTATCGTTAATTTTAAGTATGTACACCTGAGAAAAGCAGGTTATGGCATCATCTGATCATCACTTGATCAATTTTTTAATAGTATTTCATTTTATTTTTTTGCCATATAACCCATATCACTACAAAAAATTAACTTTTGAGAAGTAATATTGGCAACTTGGCAAATTAAAATATTCAATAGATTATTTGAAATAACACGTTTTATCGCTGGGGTGTGATGCACCCCAGTGTGTCAAGTAGGTCACTCCATAGAAGTGTGCAACTAAGGGTTAAATGCAATTCAAACGGTTTACTATCCTAGACCTGAGATTGCCTTGTATCCGTTGAACCCACCATTTGATGGATACTGACTATAATATATTATAATAATTTCCATTTGAGCCAAGTTTTACACTATCAAGTGGCTGGAAGCCAAATAAATACAGCTCTGTTTTATTATAAACTATTGCAAAACCTGGAGTTTTATTTTTACAATTTCAAACGTAAATAAACAGTTTCTTCCTTCTCTTCTGTTTTGTAAATAGCTAAATAGAATAAAATGGCTAAATTAAGATATTTTTGAGTAACGAATTTCTTTATTACTGTAAAAAATTACTTTACATCGCACCTTCTTAATCAAAAAATGAATAACCTTACTTCCAATTTGAATTTTATATTAAGAAAAATAAAAATGCAAGAAAAGTACACCGATAAAGTGATTTAGACCATACACATTAAACTTTTGTCTAATTAATTTAAATATTCTACTTATCAATTTAATTGCATGAATACAATTCAACTAAAAAGAAATAATATCTAGCACAGAACAGAAAATCTTTTAATTTTTATTGAACTTCTGAGCAACATCAATTTTGTCATGCAATTTATGTGTCTTATAACAATAAATGAAGAATAAATACATGTTGTAACGTAACCATAAACATTACACAATTTGAATATACAAAATTAGTGTTGCCTATTTATTGTTCAGTAATACACAAAATAATTTTGTACACTTTTTATTAACGTTTCCCGTTATTGTAATTCACTGCACGTAAAGGTGCTTTAAATGTAGATGCAGCTTGTTGTTGCAGCTGATATGCTAATGGGTGAATTTTGAATCCATATAATCTGAACAGACAAATAAACAGCTTAGAAAATGTCAATGACATTAAATAATTCACTCACCTTGGTACAAATTGATTATTAGGACGTTTTGGCCTGTACTCGGGATGCACCATGAACAACATATGTGGAAAGCCCGTACCAAAGTAGGCACCATCGGTGTGATGATGTCGAGATGATTTTGGTGTGTAGACATCCATGCACTTTGGGCAATACGATTTGACCATTGCTTCTCCAGGTACATCAGATAAACCTAACAAAAATTTCCATGTAAATTTAAAACAATTCGGTATCGTTTATTACCTAGAGGGAGCATGGGTTGAGATTCACAATACACCCGGGGACATTGACCAAAATCGCCCGATTGATACTTCTCAATCATTTGGGCAATTCCTCTATTAGTTAAAATATATCTAGCATGAATTAGACCATATAGCATTTCGGCAGCTTGCTCTATAAGATCCGACTGATTCGGATTGTCGTCCAATTCCTCATCTAAAAAATTAAATATTGATAACATAACCTCAATAAGAAAAAACAAAATTTCACCTGGTTCTAAATCTAATATCATATCTAAAGCTTGACGATAATGAGGAACTTGTTCGTTTAAACCAGTTAGGTTGAATTTATCTTGTATGTAATCCTCGTCCACCTGAAATAAAGATATCGATAAACATACATCAACTTTCGTTTAAATTTTCCAACTTCACCTCGCAAAAAAATTCGTTCCCCCTCAAACCGCAAAACCAAGAAATCCATGAAACCTCTTCTGAGCTGCTCATTTTTCTAAAATATGTTTCAGATTTATGAAAAACATAAAATTTTCACTGTTAGTGGGTGTGCAGCACACGAAATCTAATGACAATCTTATGTTTACAATTAGTTTGTTCCGCTACGTAAGCAAATTATGACAACTTTAAAATATGCAATGACAGCAAAACTTTCAAAAAAAAACGGAAATAATAAATACCGATTGATAGCTTCCTTATTTCAACGAGAAAACGTCTAATTCTCACCTTTTTGTGCCTTTATTAGCCACGCTTACGCTGCTACCACATCTACTTCTACGGTGAAAAGGGTAATCATATCTGCGCCATCTATGACCGTAACGGTTAAAAATTTCGTGCCAGATTTAAATATTTTTTGAATATACCGAGAGATAATCAAATATTTAAAGATAATTAACGTTAATTTTTAAACGGCACTTTTAAAAATAATAGTATATTACAAAGGTTGAAATTTAAATTTGGATTAGTGGTGTTTACAAGTAACAATGCTGGAGGCTAGAACCTCGCCAACGTTCTTACCTCCTCCACTATTATTAATGTTATTTTCAATGCATCTACATTTTCATTGTGCGCTGCACATTTGTTGTTACTTTGTTAAATAAAATTGGTTGTATGATGTGAACAAAGTAACAAAGTTAATTTTAATTTTGTATTTGTGTTTGTCATGAGCAGTTTTAGGATAGTACCGTTATAATTTGGTAAGAATTTATTATATCAAATAGCAAATAGGTAACTTATTTTAGTATATCTAAATTTATGATAAAAGAAGTGAAAATGAGTTCATGTCCGGATGTAACTTATTAATTTTATCATAGTTCGACGTGCTAAAATTAAGTTATCGCGTCTTAATAGTTTTATTAATGTGACTTTTTATTATGTACCTGCACTGTATTGTTTTGAAAAATATGTAAATTTTGTTTTGAGATTTTATCAGGGCCGGACTCAAAAATACCGTAAACCACTGTATGCGGTTGGGTTAGTATAATATGCTCATTTGTTCAGAATTTTTTCTTTTTTATAGCAAGAGTTGAAAAATTGAGGGGCTAGTGATAGTGCAGTCTTGAATTAAAAAAAATCTGCACAAAAAAAAAAATTTAATTTGAATTTTTTTTAAAATGCCAAAAAAACCATATTTTTTTAAAAATTTATTTTAAATTTGTCTGGCTGTCGTAGTTTTTCATTTTTAAGCATAATTTGTCAAGATTTGCATTAAAATAAGATTATATAACTAGTTCTACCATAGTTTCAATGTCATTTACATTCTATTATGATATAGAAAGTAAAATTCTTGGCTATTATTTTTTTTTGTATTTAAAATGCATTCTACTATGCAGAAGTAAATCTGAAAAGAAAACAATATTTTATTTATAAATCACCTTTTTTCAGGATTAGTGATTGGGGGGTCCTAGGTAAAAAGAAACTCATCCACACTTTTTATACGAATTGATAATAAAATATTTTCGATTACTATTTATTCGGGTGGGGGGCAAAGCCCCTTCACCCCATGCTCTAAATCCGTTAGTGGGACCGATCTGGTGCGGTAATTTTGCCGTCGTCTATTTTTTTATGTTAGTGATCACGTTTATCAATAATGTACAAACTAGGTAAGGTGTGTATATCGAAAATTCAATTTTAATTTTCATAACAGGCAGAGATTCCAATATTAGGTTTATTTTTTATTTGTTATTAAATGTAATATACCTACTAGTAGGTAATAATCTTGAAAATTCGTGTTTGTGGTTCTTCTCTAGTGTGTTGATCAATTTTAGTTTGTAGAACTGTGGCGTTTAAGGCTATCGATGATGGTTGTTATGGTGTCCGGGTTGACTTGGTGCTGGGTCAGTATGACCATGATGATGATTTTCATAAAGGCAGGAAGGAGATCGCCGTCTGTATGTCGCTCTTCGTTTTGATTGGCTGAGTCTCTGGACCAATTGGAGGTGTTGTTGCACCACGCTTGTTGATTGGTTCGTTGGGTGTGTTGGCGGTAGGTCGTCTTTTGTCTTGGCTTGGCGAATTTTTGGCATCCCTTGTAGCTGGCTGGATGTTGAGTACCTCAGTTGGCGCAGGTTGCGGGGGTATCTTTGGGTTTGTTGCAGGTACTCGTAAGATGTGGGGGATAGGGACGTTTCGCCCCCACCGTTTAGTCCCCGCCGTTTCGCGCCCACCGTTTTGCCACCGCCGATTCGCCCTTAGCCGTTTACCCCCCTCCCCATTTCGCCCCCGCCGTTTGGCATCCGGCGATTTGCCCCTGCCGATTCGCTCCCGACCGTTTTCTCCCCGTATGTAGACAGTTTAAAAAAACAACAGGCTTTACATAAATACGAAATATCACAATTATTGTTAGGTGTTAGACCCAAAATTAACAGGAAATACCGCGTAATTTCAAAACAAATAAAAACCATTGTGGAAAGTTATGGTAGGATAGATACCATGGACGATTTGTTTGGAATTGCCCATAATTTTAAGTTTTGAAATATTTTGTAATATATTTTAATAAATATTAATTTTAAATTATCTGAATTTCAATTTATTCAATACTAGATGGCCCGACAGACATTTTCCTGTCCAAATTTCAATAAATACACAATTGCCTCATTCTGGAGGAACCGTCTATTACTTAAGTGGAGTTCGTCGCAAACGAAGTAAGTAAGCAAATATGACGAATAGGACAACTAGTACGTAAACTCGTAAGCAAAATAGGAAACAAAATCGCATAACATAAACTAGACTTTACGTAAGGACGAATTTTGTAGTTTTTTAGCTACCCCCTCCATTATTTACGTAAGGACGATTCTTGTAATATTTTAGCCCCCCTTCCCTGCATAGGTACCTAATATTGTGTCCCCCCACATTTTACGTAAGAATTAATTAAAAACGGTTGGGACTAAAAGGTGGGGCGAAATTGTCGGGGGCGAAACAGTGGGGGCTAAAAGGTCGGTGCGACACGGTCGGGGGCGAAACGGTACGGGGGCAAAACGTCATATAACCAGATGTGGTTGCGCGCATTTAACGCATCTTGGTGCGTCATGATGGCATTGACCTAATCTTTGCTTGCGGTTGCGGGCTTCTACCCTGATATCGATGACGAGAGTCTTTTCTAGGTTGAAGATTCTTCTGTTCTCTTCTATCTTCTCAATGGTAACCATAACCAACGGTAGAGGTTTGCGATCTCTTCACCGGTACATACGAGTAACGCGGGTGTTTTCGAAACATCGAGTTAGAAGGTCTTGGTTGACGAATTTAGTGTCCATTGTTTGGTGGATGTCTCTGTCTCTAATTACCACTTTTAAGGTTTTTTTCTTCCTGCGGCTGATGCATGAAGAATTCGGTACTATCCACGGGTAAATCTCTTTCCAGAATCTTAACCATCTGGCGGAGTGATCTGGAGGCCTTCTGGGACGCTGCGAACTCTGTTGTACGTGACATTTTCATACTTCAGGGTCTTCATGAGGGCGGACCAGGTTGTCGTGTCTTTGAGCGTGATTGGCGGTACGGTGTACCATTTTTTTGGTCTGTCTTGAGAGCAAGGCAGTGGTTGACTGACTTCTTCCGTCAGTATATCCATCACTTCTATGGCTGGTGGAGGGGTTTCGGGGAGCGGAGGTCGAACTGCTGCTGGTTCTGATTGTGGAGGTGGATCTCTTGTGACGACTATGTCCTTCCATCTCTTTGACGATTTGTGCGCGTTGGGCAATCAACGAGTCAAGAACTGAATTTGACTGGCTGAGATTGAGGCGGTGCCGTCTTTGATAGTCGCTTTCGATCTTCTTGCCAATGATTCGTTCATTATGTCTTGGATGTTTCTCATTTCTGCTTCAGAAACAATTCCGGGGGCGTTTGTCGTTTCGTAAATTGGGTTGTTGAGAGCGTCTTCGATCACTTCGTCCACAACTGCTTATGAAAGGGTTTTGGCTGTCACTAACTTGTCTTTACCCTCTGTCTGTTCGGTTGGCTTACATCGACTAACTGTACTACACGTGTTGCTCCTTTGATTGTCAGGGGCCCTATTCTTGAGCTCATACGACTTGATTCTTATACGCAAATACGAAATTTTCGTATACAAATGAAGTATTTGCACTCCTTGATTGGTCGAAACATAATGGTTCGTATGTTGAAACCTCTATGCTGAAAAACATCGATGACAACATTTGTCAAACGTATAAGGAAATTTTTCGTTTGAAAATGGATAAGCTGGGGCTAAACAACTGGGCCCCTAACATCATCAGCAATTGTTACAGAAAGATGCTGAATTGTTGAAAAAAAGATAAGAATAGAGAGTACATCTTATCTACTATATTAAATTTTTTCAATATATTAGGTATAACTTGATTATAGGGCTTGGATTATAGGGTTTTTTGAGGTTATGTCAAAAATCTGACCTGATGGGGTTAAATGGACCTTAAAAACATGGTCTGACCTCCAGGCCAGAAAACATTTTTTTTGTGTGGCTGTTATTATTACGAGCGCGGTTATGTGCTAGCGGTTAGAGCGTTGGATGGCTATGTCGTAGTCGTGAGGTCCTGAGTACAAACGTCGACCAAATAAGTACACCGGAATTTCCGGAAGGAAAGGACAAGGTTCATAACCTACTCTCCGATATTTTTAATGTTTGGTTTTTCCAATTATAAAGCTTATAATATAAATACCGCAAAGGATATGGAACAATATTTTATCTGCTTTATCAAAACTGTGATTTTTTTATATTATCAATTTATCACTCAGGAAGCATGGAGCGGCAACAAATGCATATAGTAATAAGTAAACATCAAATGCATTAAAAATTTAAAACATCTATTTTTGTTTTAATCAAAAATTTTGAAAATGGTAAAATAGCAGATACCTACTTTAAAAATTAAATCTAAAATACATCCGCTTATACAATTAATTTCATTACAAATTTATTTAAATTATGTTTTATTATACAGTAATTTTGCAATCGACATAATAGTATGTCCACTAACCGTGTAAATAAGTAATTTATTGCGACACCACTTGTTAACGAAAAGGAAATTTTTAATCGAGATTAAAAATTCCCAGTTGTGTCACAATTTAAAACTTAAATTAAAAGTGTAGCAGAAACGTTGGTTAAGTTTGTGGTAAAGTAATTTCCAAAAATAATCTTGATATTAATGTGTTTGAAGTTTCGGCTGGTATATTTAGTAAGTAAAATATTATGTAGGTTGAAATTAATTCAAACTAATGTAGTGATCCATAATTAATTAATCCTTTCGAAAGGAAATGTAGTAACAATTAATAATAGGGATAACTATTCCTAAATTGGTGACCCCGACGGAAAAAAAAATATATGAACACAAAACAGCAATATATGGTTACAAAAAAACCCCGACGATTTAAGAACGAACACAAAGTTACAAAGTGGCCAACGACAATAAACTAACCAATGGTGATGAGCTAATCTACTACACACACGACCGCAACTGTTAACCCGACCGCAAACGTTAACCAGAATTCATTTAACACGAAGCAACCGTTAACCCGACCGCAACCGCAACTGTTAACCCAACCGCAAACGTTAACCAGAATTCATTTAACACGAAGCAACCGTTAACCCGACCGCAACCGCAACTGTTAACCCGACCGCAAACGTTAACCAGAATTCATTTAACACGAAGCAACCGTTAACCCGACCGCAACCGCAACCGTTAACCCGACCGCAAACGTTAACCAGAATTCATTTTAACAAAACGCAACCGTTAACTCGATCGCAAACGTTAACTCAACCGATCCCGAAATCCATCTCGAACCGCTCTCAACATATCATTCGATCCCGTGATCTCACTAGGAAGGGGGTAATGTAGTGATCCATAATTAATTAATCCTTTCGAAAGGAAATGTAGTAACAATTAATAATAGGGATAACTATTCCTAAACTAATATCTTTATCTTCCTAAAACTAGGCGGACACGAGCTGCTTTTATTTAACATTGCATTTTGCATTATTTTTCAGAAATTTCCCCATATTTAGAAAGTAGATATATGACCACCACTAGCCTCCCCCGCAAAATTGAATGAAAAATAGATAATGCGTAAAGAAATGAGGAGGCTTTCCATTGAATTCGGATTTTGAGACCTCAGATCACAGCAGTGTGGAATTATAATATATCTACTAGTTCTTATTTTTTTCTTATAACTATTATTATTATTATATTAGCGAGATTTTTCTGGAGAGCTTCAATAGTCAACATTTATAGTCTGTAAAATTGTAAAAAAAGCTGGGAAAAATATCTATATACCTACGAATATTCCCAACAACAAATTTTTGCTTCTAAGGTATTAAATTATGAAAAGGTTTAATATTAGCTATCATAATTATTTATCCCAATGAAAAAAAAAATTCAAAATTTAAAAACTGAATTTGAAAATTGTCCAATGAATTGATCGTAAAAGTTTTCAAAAAATAACCCAATTTGGAATAAACCACCCAATCTGGCTACACTGCTAAAACTGAACATACGGTGTCGATTTCATAAGGAAATTTAGCCTTGATTCTTTAATTAACTTAAGTCTGTGCTTAAATTTTAATTTTACCTCAAAGCTCAAACTCCATCATTATTAGGAGATATATTATTGTTTACATTTTACATTAGGGATATTATTTACAATAATAATTATGACTGCTTCAATTTGAAGCATTGACTATCTAATTTATTTTTTTCTAATCGTGTTTCAAAAAGTCTTACTTTGTGATATTCAAAAGTACTACTTTTCCGCACAGTTTTAAAAGTGTGTGGAAAAGTACTACTTTTCCGCACAGTTTTAAAAGTGTGTGGAAAAGTACTACTTTTCCTCACTTTAGTGAGTAGTGTGTGGAAAAGTACTACTTTTCCTCACTCGGCCGAAAGCCTCGATCGTAAAACTTCGCCTTGAATGAAAAAATGTTAGTTTTCCTACCTTATATCGAAAATATCTATTACATTTTATTTTAGCACTAGCTGGAAAGCCCGTCCGCGGACGGGCAGCTAGACGGTGGATCTCCTTTTTAGTGGTATAATATTAAACATTTAATTTCGTTTCCCCTACTGTGTGTTTCTCCGTTTTTCTTTATTTTTAAAGTAACGCAAAAAATTGGTGCTAAACGTGATGTGCCGACGGGCAATTAAAATTTTTTTAAATAATTTAAAAATAAATAAGTTTCTGAAATTCTAATTTTCTTTAGCTAAACGTTTTAATTTCCCTCACTTTTGCTCAAAAACAAAAAATTTTCCAGCATTTCTGACGAAATTGATTTAATTATTCTGTCTACTCTAGATATTTTAGAAGAGTGGGAAAAAAGGGTGTTCACCCCCAGATTCCCCGGTTTACACTTTTGACAGTTAACTTTCAAAGTAACGCAAAAGTTGTTGCTAAACTCTGAGCAGTAAGGCTCTTAAATAAATGTTTTTCCAAGCTTTAATATTCTCTATCCAAAGGTTTAAATTTTTCTCACTTTTGCTTAAAAATTTAAATTTCCCGGTTTTTCCTAGCGAAATTTGTAAAATTTAAAATTCTTCAGCTTCTCCAAATTCTGCGATATCTACTGGAGGGTGTTTCACAACCCCCAGACCCCCCGCATTACAATTTTGACTTCATATTTTTTTAATATTATTTTTATAATTATTATACTTAGATTAAATTAATTAAAAATTATTATAAATAAAATAAAAGTAAACCGGGGGGTCTGGGAGGTGTGGAACACCCTCCAGTACATATTGCAGGATATGTTCACCCCCAGAACCCCCGGTTTCCATTTTTGACTATAATTTTGACAGTTAATTTTTAAAGTAACGCAAAAGTTGCTGCTAAACTCCGAGCAGTAAGGCACCTAAATAAATGTTTTTTTAAGTTAAGGTTTAACCTTCCTTTACTTTTAATTAAAAATCCAAATTACCCGGTTTTTTTTGGCGAAACTTGCAAAATTATAAATTCCTTATTTTTTCCAAATTCTGCGATATGTACTGGAGGGTGCTCCACACCCCCCAGGCCCCCCGGTATTAGATTTTGACTTTATATTTTTATATTATTTCTATAATAATTATTATTATTAATTATTATAAATAAATTAAATGTAAACCGGGGGGTCTGGGGGGTGTATCCACTCATTTAGAATATCGGACAAATATTTTTAGTCCTAACTTTACTTACTTTAATATATTTTTCGGTTGGTAAAAAAAATCGACCAATCAGAGTGTTTCTTTTTTCACCAAAAAATGACACGCTAGCTGGAGCAGGAGCAGCGTGCTGGGATTTTATGTATTAGGATTTCATGATTTATAAAAATTGAGAAGAATATTCTGATATATTTTAGGTGTATAGAGGGGTGGATAAATTACATTAATATGTGTATTTAAAATATAAAACACAAAATACAGTATTGAACCATTATTCGCGATTTACATTAAGCTAGCGCCACCACACAGAAAAATATTAAGTTAATCTAATACGTATGGTTGGTATAGAAAGTTTTGTTTATAACCCAAACGTTTGCATTCTTTTGGTGTTTTATTTTGTGAATTTGGTTATTTTTAAATGTTTTTACACCAAAAAATTACAAGGTATTTTGTTAATGAAGCTCATTTGAATATAGTAATGAATTGTGCAAAAATATTTATTGATTTTTCCAAAAAAAAATAACAAGAAATCGCTGTTTTATATATTCCTTTTTCGTTATTGTTAACTTTTCTTCGGACGGGTGAGGCCTGTCAGCCGGAGGGTTAAATGTATTAGCTGCCTTCGAAACTTTATTTTACTTATTTTGACCTGTGCAAGTAGTAATGATGGGTTATAATTAATAATTTATTATACTATTAAAATCAATTATTATTAATTTGTGATGTAAACGTAAGCTTAATAATTGCAATAATTTTTGTTTATATATTTCCAATCGCAATAACTAGGCTATTACAAATTTGTAAACATTTATTTATTAGTTAGCATTAAAAACGAAATAAAACCTTGTTTATACAATAATTTTAATAGGTAACAATTTTTGTTTATCAACGGATTGGCCAAAACAAATTTTTTAAACAGTTCATTCGCATCATAATTTAGCAACAAAGGATTATTTTTCGGCAGGAAAAGGCAATAGACGAGCAAGGACTTACACATCATATTTATAGTTTTTTGCTTGTTATACTGCCAGTAATAATTCCATACTTTGTTTTTAGAACAATCAATGTCAATATTTAGAGTTTTAATAAAATCACACCATAATAATGTAAGAAAGTGTGAAAAAAAATTAATACGATAGGTATAATTATATTGCTTGATGGGAAAATCCAATCTTTGGGCATTCTAAGTATCTTAAGCAGATTGAAAAGCTATTTATGCAAATTCTGGTTATTAAACTAGTTTCATGTAAATATTTGGTTTTATATTTTAATAAATTAATGCTCAGCGAAGAGTGAAACCTAACTAAACATATCAGAGTTTATATCTTTGACCTAACTAACAATTAGCTACTGGTCTGTCAGGTAATCATTGGGAACTATAATTCCCAATAATTATAAAAAAAATAAAAATAAAAAAATAATTCAAATTGAATAATTTTTAAACCGATTTTCTCAAATCAAGGGGGTAACTGGGGTAAGGGGGTAACCCAACAAAATCGACTAAATTTTGGTAAAATTTGAAAAATATACTCTTATCTCTTATCAAAATAGTTTATCTATTTATCCTCCCCCCCCCCCCCAGTTTCATTTATCCCCTCCATGAAATTTGCCTGGACCAGCCTTTGTTTCAAATTAAAATCATTTGATTTGTTGTATTTAGTCACAAACTTTTCTTTAGTTGTCATCTAACATGAGGTGATTATTCTGAAATATACTACAATAAAAGTAAAATTTTAATTGAATTAAGTACTTTTATAACTAAATAGGTAAATTTTAATTTATAATTCAACAAGTAAATAATGATTAAACTATTAATCGTACAAAAATTTTTACATTATGACTATATACTTTATTATTTTGTAGGTTTTCTACGTTTATCTTGGTATTCCGATAACTAATGGCTGTGCAAGAAAGAAATGAAGAAAGAAATAAGAAAGAAAAGTTTTATGGTACGTATTTTGCGCAAAATAGGTATTAGTTCGCAAGATTATTCGAGTATTGCACTCACGAATGGGGGCTAGTCGGGAGTTTTTGCGAATACAGCCTCCACATTGACGCGCACGAATGGATTAACGAGATTCTGTTCGAGTATTTTCCTTCCGACTCACCCTTTTTTGCCATCTGAGCCTTTTCGTGCTATACTCGAGTAAACAGTCTCGGGCTGTACTCGGGAAAATTCCCTCCTACCCGGGGCTGTTACCTACGAATATTGAAATCTGTGCTACAACTAGGGAGGAGCGACAAACAACTTTTTTTTCAACGACAAGGCGCTTTTGTAGATAAAAAGTCTTTCAAGAAAAGACTCTGTTTGAAGTTATTCTAAGAATTATTCGAATGTGATTCTCAGTCAGAGCTATTTGCGGTTGGGCCCTTACATATTAAAAGAATTATTACATTTATTTTTGTATTTGTCAAAATCAGATTACCACAATAATTTATTACAGTTCTTTTTTCTATTAGTTACCACCATCATTTAGACTGATTTAAACAATCGGACACGAAACAATTTTCTTAATGTTTTTTAGATTTAGAATTTGTAACATATCCTGCCGTATGCGTGCATAATATTAATTTATTTTGGTCAGGAGAAAACACTTCCGCTTCGGTTTTCCAGTACCAACCATCCATATCAAAAAATATAAACGGCGCTAAATCATAGGTAAAATTGTATGCGTGGTAAATACCCTGAAATATTTTACTATTTAAGATTCACAAATCATATTTAATTATAAAATCTCTATTTTACCTTTTCAATGGGACACTTTGGGGTTGGTACCAAGGGAAATTTAAAAGGGGCGACATTCGTAACGAACTTATTTGGCTCAATGGCTTTACACAAATCAATGTTTGGCTTCTTGAAATATTCTTCACAAGTATCTAAATTTTCTTTGGATCGACATCTATCTATTGCTATAGTCAGCTGTAAACAGTTAAGCATTGTATTAATTTTTATAGCAAAGATTTTGCAAAATATTTTTTTTTAAATGGGTGGGTATGATCATCTTACCAGAAGTTTTTTCATACCACCTTGTTTTACAACTAACGTAAAGTTTCCTATGAAAACTGACGTTGATATAGCCTTAACACCCTGAAAGTAACCTTGACATGGGACGTTTTTATCACGACATTCAGCATTAACTCGATCAATATGCATTACTGTACCATTAAACTAAAAATTAAACAAATTTTAATATAAAAAAATAATTTTTGATTGCTATAATAGAAATTTTCTTTGGGATAACAAAATATCCAAAAATTAGATTTGACTGTATTTTAAATGGCCAAAAAAATTCCAAAAACAAGCAAAAAAGAAGTATACTTTGAAACCTTTTTTTGAGACCTTTGTCGGCAATTAATTGTATTATTTTAATTTATGATAAAATGCTCCGCTCCAAAAGTGCCGCAACGAATTTTATTAATGTTAATTTCATATACGAATTTCTTAAGACTAAATATCTTAGTTAGTTTCAGAAACTAAAAGTGATAAGTCAAAATTATTTTGAGATGGTAAAGGTCGAAAATTATACTTGTAATAGAAAATTTGACGAAAAAATACTTGCCAGTTTATTTTCAATCAATCCAGCGCGAATAATATTTATATTATTTAAACAAAAAGTAAAGAAAATGGTTTGATATAGCATTTTCAGTGTAGGTGCTAACGGATTACTAATTTAAAATATTAATGTTTTATGAATTTAATAGTTTATTTTGTAATTAGTTTTGATCCGGCAAACAAGATAAAATGCAGTAATGACATTGATAAACATCTCGTTCAACATAATTTTCCAGCTTCCGTTGAAAAACTAAATTATAGACGAAACGACAAAGTAAATTTAGGGAAGAGGGGGTCACAGGGGCGATACATGTAAAATAAATAGAAATAAAATAAATAAATAAATGCATAAATAGTTAAAATAACATCTCAAATGTATGGCCCTAGTATCGCTGACTAGTTAGTATGTCGCTGTAATCATAGAGTTTCTGTGTGTCAAAACTTTAAACACGTTTTTCTCGCAACTACAGTTTTAAATTGGCGGGCAAGATAACTCAAAAACTTCTCAACCGATTGTTATGAAATTTGGCACACGTCTTCTCTATAGTATTAGTTTCTAGTTGAACCTCAAAAATGCCAAAAAAAAATTTCAAAAATTACCATTTTTTACCCAAAAACCATCGAAAACAGGGGTGAAACATTGGACTTTTTTTTCTAAAGCGTGCCAATTTAAGATTTTTTGACTTTTTTGTTTTTTTATTGGTTCAACTAGAAGATACATGTTTTATGAACACGCTCAACCCAAAATTTTTGATCTCAGATTGCTGTGACAGACGCTAAAAATCCCGCCGATTGATTCCATTTGCCGCTAGGGTCATAGGAGATTAGTTACTACGGCGGCCATTTTGAAAAAAAAAAAATGAAAAAAAAAATTTGGAACTTGTATTTAAATATATAATGAATAAACGAACGGAATTTAAAAACGATTCATTCATTCTATCCAATTTAAATAAGCCTCTAAAAAACAGTCAAAATTCAGGCGGTTACATGTATCGCCCCCCTTAATTATTAAATGTTTACATTTTGGAGAGATTGCTAGTTTAATTTATTGTTCCAGCTTATTTGTTGCTTTAAAGCAATGTCACACGCACCATTGACATAATTAATGCCTACCAATATTCTAAAGAAAATAATAAAGCTAAACTATCACACATATCAATTATTATTTATTTTAATAATATTTATCAAAATACACAATAACTATATATATATATATATATATATATATAACAATAATATTTTATTTGAATATTTTTCCCATTGGTTACTATCTTCATTTAGAGTGCGAACCTATTTTCTTACTGCTTTTTTTAGAATTTGTAACATATGCATCCGTTTTCATGCAAAATATTAATTTATTTTGATCAGGAGAAAACACTTCACAATTGGTTTTCCAGTACCAACCATTCACATTGAAAAATATAAACGGTGCTATGTCGTAGGTAAAATTGTATGCGTGATGTATACCCTAAAACATTTTCTCTTTTATGAAGGAGTGAATTTATTGTAAAATTTTTATTTCACCTTTTTGAGCGGACATTTCATTGGTGGTACCAAAGGAAACCCAATTGAGGCTTTACCCGTCAAATTAGTTGGTTGAATGGCTCTGCATAAATCAATGTGCGACTGTTTAAAATATTCTTCGCAGGTATCTAAATTTTCTTTAGATCGACATCTGTTAATTATTATGGTGAGCTATAAATAGATACAAATATAACAGGCAACTAAATCAGTGGTGCAGCTAGGATTTTGTTATGGGGGGGGGGGGGCTAAAGGATGCGAGCTGTGTAGAGAAAATTTTTTGGAAAAAGAAGCGTGGTCATCTTATTTTTGAGTATAATTATTGTGTCTGAGGGGGCTATAGCCCTCTAGCCCCCCCTCTTGGCTGCGCCACTGAACTAAATATAAATATTAATTAAATAAGATACATGAAATTTCAAAAATTTTAAATGCTGGCAATAAAACAAATTAAACTTTTGAAATCTTATCAGGATAAGTTATTTTAAATTCATACCTGAAGTTTTTTGAAGTCACCTTCTTTTATAACTAAAGTAAAGTTTCCTACGAAAACTATTGTAGATGTAATCTTGACACCATGAAAGAAACCTTGACTTGCGACATTTTTATCACGGCATTCGGCATCAATTCGATCGACATGAATTACTATACCATCAAACTAAAAATTAAAGTAATTTTTATTTTATTTTTTTATTAAAATATACAAATATACAAGTTACAAATAAAGAAAAAGTAGCCACTTTATAATCCGCTTATTTTTATTATTATTAATTATATTATTACTTTATCATACAAAGTATGAAAAAGTATTGTTATCGTGCAGAAAAAAAAATTGAGATTTTGATGAATTTAGGCATATTGGGGTCCCAGAAGCGGAAAATCATCATTTCCAAAAAATGTCTGTATGTATGTGGTCAAATTTTGTGTGCGCTCTACCGCAAAAAGTAATAGGAATTTTTCAACAAAATTTTGTATTTAGTACATATATATTGAGACTTAAAACTGATTAGATTTTGGTTAAAATCAGTACACGGAAACGCAAAAAAAAATATTTTGTAAACTAAAAATATAATTTTTTTAATTTTTTTCAAATTTTATTTTTTTATTAAATTCTTCTTTATATTGATATTAAAAAAGTCTTAATCAATAATCATGTATATATCTTATTTTTAGTAAATATTCTTTTTTGAAATTTAAAAAAAAAATTGTTTTCTTATTTTTTAAATTTTATTTTTTTATTATGTTCTGCTCCATAATAATAATAAAAAAGTTTTAATCAATAATCGTGTAAATATCCTATTTCTTCATATTTTTGATATTTATTAGTATGATAAAGTTATGGGCATGGCCACATCCGATTTTTTTATATATAATTCTGGGGAAACTCTTTTAGCTTTAGTAATTCTATAATTCTGTCCAGAATGTGTAATAGCGTAATATTCCAGTTTAGCAAAATTTTACGAAAAAGATGCTTACCAGTTTATCTTGAATAAATCCAGCGTAAATAATAATTACATAATATAAAAACAAAGTAAAGAAAAAGCTTAAATATGGCATTTTCAATTTATCTGCCCTAACGAGCTACCACTTCTAAATATTAATGATTTTATGAGTTTCATAGCTGTTATGTATTTAGTTTTGATGTGGCAAAGAAGATAAAATGCCATAAAAATATTGATAAACATCTCTTTATGTTATATATTATACTAATTTGCAGCTTAGTATTTAAAGCTTCCGTTTAAAAAAGTCAATTGCAAACGAAACCGATTGTTTGTTCTTCATTGTAATTATATTTTTGTTGTTTGTCAGCTCATCGAGCTGTTATGGCCCGTAAAAGTCCTACACTGAGAGAAAAAACTTCTTGATCAAAAGATAAATGGTTCAATCAACAAACTTTTTTGCATTACGGGTGGCGAATGCAAAACGTGCATTAAACTAGTTCAAATAAAATGTTAACTTTTCTGCGTTATTTTAACATGAGGAGTATTTCCTTTTCGAACTAACCAAGTAAGGTATATTGTATCAACTAAACTCACCACTAAAGGTCAAAATAAATTTTCAAACTTAACCATTTACTTAGTTTCTGTTGGACACTCGGCTCATTTCTCTTAGAGAAAGGCTTCAGCATTTAAACCTCATGGGAAATGTGGCTGTATGTACTCTTTGCTGTAATCCAGTTTTATTGTTGATGGTGGAAATAATTAATTAATCCATATGTGATCGATGGATACCTACCTACTTGTTCATTTGAAAATTTTAAGCCTGGGCTTTAGGCACTAAAGTACTTTACTGCCGGCGGCGGATTATAAAAGTTGACAAACTCACCACTAAAGGTCAAAATAAATTTTTAAACTTAACCATTTACTTAGTTTCTGTTGGACACTCGGCTCATTTCTCTTAGAGAAAGGCTTCAGCATTTAAACCTCATGGGAAGTGCGCCGGTATGTACTCTTTGCTGTAACTCAGTTTTATTGTTGAAGGTGGCAATAATTAATAAACCCATGTTGTGTGATTGATAGATTTACATACCGTCCGATATCTATATATAATTGATTGGGTGTTTATAATACTATTTATTTGTTACAGGAGAAAAGTTGGAATATGATCCAAGTTTTAAGGGTCCGCTCAGTGTGAAACGATCTTGCACCGATGTAGTTTTCTTATTTTTGTTCATAATTTACATCGGATTATGGATAGGGGTTGCAATTTATGGTAACAATGACATAATTATCACTTTATCACACATTTAAAATGTATATATATTTAATGTTACAGCGGTGCGTAATGCGGATTTACGAAAAATAATAGCTCCTAAAAGTTCGTTTAGCAGTCAACTGTGTGGCTACGATCCGGCTGTTAAAAACAAACCATATTTGATGTTTTTCGATCTTTCTAAATGTTTGAAACCAATACCTGTTACCGGATGTAACACACCACAGGTAAATTAATTCACTTATACATTGGGGAGCATATGCTGTATCTCGCTTGAGTTTAATTTTTATTTATTAACTTTAATTAATTTGTACTGGCGAGAAACCATTTTAACGTAAGTGAGATACGGCATAAAGTTCAATATGTGTTAATGTAGCTTTCGTTTATATAAATCTACATAGGTATGCGTTGAAAAATGTCCCGACAAACCGTTTTTATGGGATACTGTGAACAGATCGTCTTTTAATCCAAACGATTTAATATGTCAAGAGAATATAGATACTCCAAAAACTATAGCCGAAGCACAAGTTAGAATTCAAAATGGAGAATGTGCTCGATATTATTTACCAAGTAAATCAGGTTAGTGCCCTTATTATTTTTTGAAAATTAAAAGTACTTAATTAAGAGTGTTTGCTATATTCATTATAATAGTTTTTATTTTGGCAAATTTTGAAGAATGCAGCATTAATATTGTTTGTTTGTTTTGTGCAGTGTTAGGTAGGTGTCTGGGTAGTGGAAGGCCTTTCACTTCAAACCAAATGCACGCTATCACAATAATACAAAATCGTTTTAATTTAACCGCCAAATCGTCGCAAGTTGTTTTGGATTCTATCGAAAGGGAATTTACACTAAACGAATATTTAGTGCAGGTACTATAACCATAGCTTTCAAAATTTTCATTTTTTAAATAGGTTTCAATTGTTTAGCTGTTCCTTAGTTTTAGATAGGTGTGGGAATTAGTTTAGTTTGATATTGAAAAAACTTATGAGATTTCTCCAAATAAAAGATAGTATTAAAAATTCTTTTATTTACGCTAAAAAATTAGTTTTCATTTTACTTTATATATTCAAGCAAATAAATCAATTTATTTTTTCCTCTTTGCGTTCTGCAAATAAATGATATAATACAAAAATTAGTTATTCCGCCCTGTTTTAGTCCTAAAATTATTATTTTGAGATTTTCGTTCTAAAATTTTCTAAGATTAAAATCCCCTACAAATAATATATGGAGCATAAACATGTGAAAGGTCACCACAAATGAGATAATGGGTTCTATTCTGCATCCCGATTAAATTGTCATAACTAGATGTTAAATGGTTTCTTGACAGTATGAATCTGATATGAAACTTGATATGTGCAATCAGCTGAGTTTATCTCGACAAAGTTCAATAAATTGAAACAACAACAACTGTAGTAAATCCAGTAGATTGCACTATCAGGTTCAAAATTTTGATGCAGAATAGACTCGAATAATACATGTGCAGATGTTTTTGTGGTTGTTTTATCAAAATATCTAACATCAGAAGTGATAGCAGCAAAATGGTTTTGCAGTAATCCAAATTCAGTTGTATTAATTTACGATACTTATTGCTATGTTCTAGTACTTATGCGGTGCCTTCCACTTGATAACGCAGTTGAGCAGAATTCTGCAATAAGTAATCATTTTAACCGTGCCTTGACCACCAATGTACTGATAACTAATTTTAAAGACACGAACGACGACGAAGAGGTAGAGTTTTTTAAAGCAATTTTAATTGTATTCGTTTATTTTTGTAACGCACAGAATGAATTAAGCTTTTAGCGAAATTTTTTCTTTTCTTCTATATTAGGGGAGAGTGAGGTGAGATGGGGCCATTAACGTTTAAAAATTTGTACACAGTTTATTTACCAAGAAAATTAAACAAAATTTTATTTATGAATTCTTTGAAGTATACTTCACAATATTGCCATTAAAAAATTATAATAAATATTTATTTTGAATAAAAGAAAAATAAAATATAAAAAGTCGAAAATTTCCCGTCTTGCCCCACCCGTGGGGTAAAATGGGGTACCTAACGCTAAGTGCAGAATTATGCACAAAACGTACAAATATGAACCATGTCTTCATCCTCGTCTTCTTCATCTGCACAGGAGCAATGTGCCCATCGTTTGCAAACAATGCAGCACATCCACCCTTCCGTAGACTCAAAATATAACAAGCATTGCACATCTTCGTAATCAGAAGTAGAGATCTTTGCTCTTTTCCTTTTTCTCGTTTGTTTTTCTTTACTTTTATTAATTTGATTTCGTTTTCCTTTATTTTTTAAGCCGACTGCAAAAAATTCAAAATTTTGCAAAATACTGGCTGTATTTCTATATGAAAGCAAGAATGTCCCCATCTTGCCCCAGTCGCACTTGTTAGATTAAAATGTTTGCATTTTTTAAAATCATGATTATAGAAATATTATATCCTAATAATTATATGACTAATTGAATACTTGATAAAAATGATAAAAATTAAGTTAAAATAAAAAAATAAATTAAATTAAATTAAATTCTCCTTACCTTTTGAAATACTTCGATTTTCTATTACAAAACTATCAATCTCGAAACTATGTAGATAAAATAACAAATCTATGGTGGGCGATAGAAACAGTACAAGTCTAAAACGGCAACTTTGCTTTTAGATAATATCTAAAATTAATATTTTGAAAATTTTATAATTTTAATGTCAAAAGTTATGCAGTTTTTTTCGCTCTTCTGTAAAGTTGCCATTATTGACTTGTATTGTTTCTATCGCCTACCTTAGAAATATTCTCGTGCTCAGTGTATGTTTGACGTTATAATATGAAAGAATAATTTTTTTCGTCCAACGAAAACTAAAAATGTAAAAATTCCCACTTCTTTTGTTGGATTTTAGTGCCATTAGGTAAGATTTTGTAAAGAATATTCAGGTTGTTTAATTTTTTCTAGGTAGGTCCTTTGGGCTTACGGTAAATTTAAGCCGATTTATTTCTTTCATTTAAAATGCACGTGGTTTTTAACAACCCTAGATTTAAATTTAAATTTAAATGCGAAAATTATTGTGAAGAATAACATCTTTTATAATCTGTCTTTACTTAATTTTACTGATAGAATGGATAGGACAAAAAAATAAGCATTAATAATTACTTCAAGTAATTTATGAAAGTCTTTACATTCAGTTTCAAAAGTTGTGAACGAATTATAGAAAAAATATTCCATTTCAAAAATTGAACATATTAATTTATTTAAAATAAAAATATATACTAATGCTCGTATTCACAAACGTTCTTAAAAATTTTGATGAACCGTTTATTTAAACAAACCAATGAAATTTATTTTCTTGTACTACGAGATCATTTTCATTGGTTTGCAAAATTAAACGGCTCGTTAAATGTTTTAGGAACGTTTGTGAATACGGGCATTAGTGAGATATTGGTCATAGACTCATAGAAATCTACAAAGTAGATAAAGAAATTCTAAATAAACAAAAAAAAACGAATGAAATAATAGCATGAAAAATTTTTATTAAATTTAAAAAAAAACTTACCGAATTACATGTTTCAATCTTATTCAAGGTGTTAGCCGCGACACTGATCTCATCAGATTTGTGCTGGAAAGGGGGCGTCCAAACGTGTGGCGTTTAGGGGGGGGGGGTCGAGCCGAATCTCACCCAATCTCACGTGGGGGAGAGGGAAGGTTTCGGCAAATATCACGTAATTATTTTGTGTTAACTATTCACAAATAAAAATAATTAAGCAAATTACGTTTTTTTAATAAATCCAACGCAATCAAGCACAGATTAACGTATTTACATTAAAAATACGCATTTAAGAAATCTCACGTGAGATTAGAAAGGGGGAGGGGGTCGAGCCAAATTTCACCCAATTTTACGTGGGGAAGAGGGGAGGTCTCGGCAAATATCACGTAATTATTTCGTGTTAGCTATTCTTAAATAAAAATAATTAAGCAAATTATGTTTTTTTAATAAATTCAACGCAATCAAGCACAGATATTTACATTAAAAATACGCATTTAAAAAAATCTCACGTGATTAGAAAGGGGGAGGGGGTCCAGCCAAATCTCACGGCAGCTCACCTTGGGGGGCGGGGGAGTCTAAAAATCTCTCTGGGAGTCTCAAAAAATTGATTATTATTTTGGTAAAATGGTAATATTATTACCATTATTTCAAACGATCATGAAACCGTCCACGTGCGCTGAACTTGTCAAAGCTATACTACGATAATGTATTGTTGTTGCTAAAGCCGGCCCTGATTGCCGTTTGTTTATTTGTGAATTTTTTCATGTACGTTGTAGATTTTTATGACCAATATCTCAACCGTAATATTTTTATTCTAGTTTCTAATGGTCTACTATACAATATAGGTTTTTACAAATTTTTGAATTTCTTGAAATTCAAATACTCTTGTTATCGTTATTTTTAATATTTATTTAAATCCCTATATGTATTAGTAATTTATTTTTAAACCGGTCTTGTTGATGGAAAATAAACAATTTTCACTAATTTCTTTCGTTATGTTTGACTAAAGAGGTCTAGAATTCCGTTAATTAATCAATTACAAATAAACTATAAACTACCAAATTTCTAACAAAAAGTAAATATTAGAAAAAAAACCGAAAGTAAAGTATAGCATCATTTTATTTATGATAAAAGAATTTTTTTTACAAAATATTGTAGAATTTTAAATAAAGATAAAAAAATTTTAATGCATTCCAAAAAAAGAATACACAACTAGTCGAGAACAAAAATTTTTCTTTTTGTAACATACTCGTGGTTACAAATAAGCACAAATTGGGATTGAAACCGTAAAATTTAAAATGCACAATATTAGGTAGAATTAGTGTTAACAGTTCTGAAGATTTCAATCGAAATCTTCAGGTACAAAAGTTTACTTTTTTCTAGCAAACAGTAGATTTAAAAACTGCACAATTTGAGTTTACAGTTGGTACAATTTGACATGCACAGCGCTATGTAGATTTATCTCAAACGATTTTTTTGAGTGTTAAATATAAGTTTATATATAACAACATACAGTCAAACTTATACTTAAATCAACTTACAAAATGTAGAAAAATTAGATCACCTGACACAAATCAACATACATTTACTAATAGTAATCATAATTAGCAGAGCACTAAACTAGCAGCAATTATTTATGGTTGGGTAGACAACCTTGATCCTACAGACTGTAATATATAGTAAATATCACCAGATAAAAGTACAGGAATAGTAAATAATAGCGGTACACCGTCTTGCCTCGTGACCCCATCTTGCCACACTTTCCCCTATATAACTTTGTAACTATAACATAGTTGAATTTGCTTACGGAGACAAATTAAATTGTTAATTAAGTTTAAAAATGCTCCAGTTAAAAACGACTGCTAGTCCAGTCAGTGAACGCTCAATAGAAAAATGTCGAGATCTCAATTTTTACTTCAGAGCTGTGCTTTGACTAGTGAGATAAACATACCAAAAGTTTCCGGACCTACGAGTTGAGGCGAAATTTTATCAGTTTCAAATTTAAACATAATACCCTTTTTTAGCTACAGCCAGTGCTCTTTTTGTCATAGAACGCATTGGAACGGCGTTCCACCACCTTTTTTCAATTTTCAATTTCAATACAATTATGAATATTATATAAGGTGTATCTATTTTTAGCGGTATAATATTTAAATATTTAATTTCGTTTCCCGCTACTGGGGGATTCCCCGTTTTTCTATATTTTCAAAGTAACGCAAACATTTCTCAGCTTTTCCTGACGAAATTTGTATAATTCTTCTGTGTTCTGTAAGTATTCTAGAAAAGTGGGAATTTTATCATATGTACTGGAGGGTATTCACCCGCAGACCCGCCGGTTTACTTTTTTGACTATAATTTTGATAGTTAACTTTCAAAGTAACGCAAAAGTTGCTGCACTTTTACTTAAAAATTCAAGTTTCCCGGTTTCTCCAAGTATTCTAAGAGTGGAAATCCTGTAATATGTACTTCAGACCCCCCTGTTTAAAATTTTGGCTTTATATTTTTATAATTAACTTTGAAAGTAACACAGAAAGTTGCTGCTAAACTCCATGAGTAGTAAGGTAATTAAATAAATATGCTTTCCAAGTTTTAATTTTTCTAGCCGAAGGTTAAATTTCCCCTATTTTTATTTAAAAATTTAAATTTCCTGGTTAATCCTAATCTTAATTAGTTTAATATATTTTTCGGTTGGTAAAATTGTAAACCGGGGGGTCTGGGGGGTGTGGAACACCCTCCAGTACATATCGCAGAATTTTCACTCTTTTAGATTACTTGGAGAAGATAGGGAATTTCTAATTGTTAAGCAAAAGTGAGGGAAATCAGAGTTTTTTTTCTACCAAAAAATGACACGCTGTAGCAGGAGCAGCAGCAGCGTGCCGAGATTTTATATATAAGGATTGCAAAAATAGAATTTTTTATTAGCGTTCCACCACCTCTTTTTTACAAAAAGAGCACTGGCTACAGCTAACCGTTTTCTAAATATAAGCAAA
The DNA here is from genome assembly GCA_958510845.1 of Cantharis nigra. Classification (NCBI taxonomy): domain Eukaryota; kingdom Metazoa; phylum Arthropoda; class Insecta; order Coleoptera; family Cantharidae; genus Cantharis; species Cantharis nigra. Next base: position 39,863,545 of record OY294030.1, on the reverse strand, counting down.
AAATCAAAATCACCGACATTCTTTGGACGCCCTAACCACCTGGGTTTTAAGACTTTCAGTATGTTATTGTTAACCTTCTGACTAGTCCAAACACAGCCCTGCCAGGCAAAAATGGGAATCTTGACATATCCCTCTCGACTCCCTTCAAATTCTTAGAATAATTATCGCAATTCAAAATGATGTAGCACCTGCTATATATTTTTTTGTTATATGAAATTGTTTAATTATCTAGGAAAAGTAATAATTCAGCCTCATGCATGTTGCGCTTTTTTAATTCTTAGTTTAAAATGTTTTGCTTTAGATTGTTAGATTGTTTTAATTTTTGCTTTATGCTTTGCATGTAAAAAAAACTTCATAAATAAAATTAATTTGTATTAATTGGTTTAATGAATAGTTTTTATCATGAATTTTAGATTTTCAAAAAAGTAATTGAAGATTTATCGAACTGTTGGAAAGAACTGATAATATATGGCATAGTCGCACTATTTGTGACCCTCCTAGTTATGTTTTTGTTGAAGTGGTTTGCTGGAGTTATTACTTGGGGTTGCTTGATCATCGCAATTGCTTTGGGTGTGTTTGGTGAGTTTTTTTCTTGTACGCCAGTGAATTGGAAATTTAACATTATTTTTTAAATAGCAACTTACTATTGTTCAAAAAAATATGCAAATTATCCAGCCACTGACACCGATGAGTCTAATAGGTTAAAATCAGCCTGGCTATATGGGGCGATAGCATGTGGTGTTACAGTCGCTGTAGTGTTTTTTATGATAATATTTTTGAGAAAAAGGATTATGTTAACCATAGCTATCTTTGAAGAAACCAGCAAGTAGGTAAATTTTATTTTTTTAAATTTCAATAATGTTTTATAATTTTAGATCGGTTTTATCAAATATAATGTCTCTATTTTTTCCATTGATCCCTTGGTTGCTTCAAATAGCTGTTTTAGTTCTTTTTATTTATGTCACTCTGAACATTATAGCTATCGGAGAAAGCGAATATCGATTCCATGGTTCCCAATCATCTTGTAAATGTACTGGAGAGGCATTGCGTTACATGGTACTTGATCTGCTTTTTAATTATAGTTAAAACGAGTTGATTTATGCTTATTTTAGGACGGTTCAATTTGTAGTCCCAAGGTTTTTACAAGTTTATGTAAAGAAAATGGCAAAGCGTGCACAACTGCAAGTTGTAGTCCGAAGCACAACATGGGCCTTTTGCATGGTAAGTGATTTTATGTTCCCTTCTATAACCCGCTCATCCTAGACAAAGTTCCATTAAATATTTCAGTTAAATGAAGTATGAAATTTTTTGACGCAGTTAGTTTCATACTTCATTTAATTGAGATAAAATTTGTAGATTGATCGGGCATAACCACATACTAACTAGTAATATTTCTATTAGCCATCAACAGTTTTGGACTCTTATGGGTCACTTTCTTTTTGTCCGCTTTTGGAGAAATGGTATTGGCGGGAACTTTTGCAACGTGGTATTTCACATTTAATAAAAATGATGTTCCATTTTTTGGAATACTCAATTCCATGATGATAACAACGAGGTTTATTTTTTGTTGGCTATTTTCTTACAATTTCTTATCGAAATCTTTTAGATTCCACATAGGAACTTTGGCATTTGGATCACTCATAGTGGCAATAGTTAGAGCGATACGTTTAATATTGGAATATTTGGATAAAAAACTGCGAGAAGGTGGTGGTAGTAGTAAAGCTATGCAAGTATGCTTATGTATTGTAAAATGTTGTATGGGTTGTTTGGAAAACACTATCAAATTTATAAATAGGAACGCGTATATTATGTGCGCAATCCACGGAACAAACTTTTGCACTAGCGCTAAAAATTCCTTTTTCTTAATTATGCGGAATTTTCTTCAAATAATGGTGATTCTTAATGTATGTTAATATAACTTTTTAAATGTTAGTATTTTTAAAATTACTTTATTTTAGGTTACTAGTTTTTTGATATTTGTCAACGAAGTACTTATAAGTTTTATAGTTATGACCCTGGCATATTTTATATCGTTCTGTGACACCACTGCCTTTCATTTTAATTGGTTGCCCGTTGTGATTGTAGGTATCATTTCACTTTTAGTTGCAACAATTTTTTTCACAGTGTTTGCTATGGGAATTGATACATTATTTATATGTTTTCGTAAGTATTAACAGCAATTAAATAATGTAAAATTTTAATAACAATATTATAGTGCAAGATTTGGAACGAAACGATGGATCTGAACAAAAACCATATTATATGTCTAAAAATTTAATGAAAGTATTTAACAAGAAAAATGAATAAACAGCATGAACATAATCTTTTGCGAATGCTATTTCTTTGTAAACAATTGTTGCCAAAATGCCAAATATATTTTATATATGTTAAATTTTATTTTAATAAAACTTGTGATAATTAAGCGATTGATTAGTTTCTTTTCACAAACCCATAATATAATATAGAATAGTTATTAACAAGTGAAAATATGTTACTAAATATAATTATTTAGGTTAATATTCACTACTTACAACAGTTTGCCATTTTATATTGGTTAATTTTCAATGTGTTCTCATCCCTCCCTATGCCACACTTGCAATAATGTGAGAACAACATTTATGAATTATTAAATAATTAATAATATACTACCTATAATTAATAATTGATTTTCATTACAAGAAAAGTTAGATAAAATTATTACTTTATTTTATTTTGACGCCCCAGGCGCGCGAATTAAGTTGTTCGCCCAAAAATTATTTGAAAAAAAAACAATTTTTGGTGATTAATAAATTTAATGAAGTTAACCTGTATATATATATATTAAAGAAAAGTGCTTATTCTAAATTCACTTAATAGTACAAAATATAAGTTTACATAAACATGTATCAGCAACTAAAACTATGGGAAATGTTGAGCGAGTGTTGTTCTCAAGCTTCGGGTAGATTCTTGGGAATATTCTTATGTGTGAGATTTGGTATCACATAACACGCGCCTGTTCGGAAATCCGCCACTGCTTCTATCGATAAAACAGTTTCTGACTCAAAAAAATATTATTTGTCAAAAGAAAAAAATTTTTATTTGCCGAAATAAAATTTTATGATTTACGACACACAACGGCACAAGTCCAGTAGAGTCCAATACAATTTAAATTTTTAGAATTATCGAAAACTGCGGGCCTAACTTCTATCGATAAAATAGTTTTTGGCCTTAAAAGATTTTATTTGTCAAAATAAAATTTTATGATTTACGGCACTCAACGGCACACGTTGAGTAGAATCCAATACAATTTTGATTTTTAGAATTTTCGAAAATGGCGGGGCTAACTTCTACCCCAAAATAAGCAATCGCTATAAAATCAAAATAAAAAAAATACGGCACAACGTAGCACAGATCGGGCACAGTCCGGCACAATATTTAATTTTTAAATTATCAAAAATGGCGGGGCTAACTTCACGTACATTACAGTTTTGCTATTCTTTTCTTTACTTCTTCGCTGCAAACATTTCCTTAACCCTTTCAGACACGAATTATGAAGAGGTGTAGGAAAATTTTCAAACTCAGCATGTGAACTTGTTCAATTATTTGAAGATTTTTCATGTTTGTTAGATTACTCTAAGATTCCCGAGTACTCAGATATCAACTGTCCTCTGTGTAGGGGACAAGGTGATTTTCTGATCACGATTTATCGAAAATTTGAGAGATTCGATAAAAAAACATTTATTTTATTAACTGCATACAACATTATACAAAGTAGAAAAAATATTAGGTATTTAAAAAGTATACGCTAGTTGCGTATCCCAAAAAGGCGTATGCCTCATAAATCGTGAATGCTTATATGCCAGTGGCGTATTTAGAAAATACTTTTAGGGGGGGGCAGACTTAAAAAATTTTCAGAATATCGTTAATCTATTCATGCGCGTCAGTGGTAAAACGCCTGACAATTTCCAGAAATCAAAATATTCAAGCTACTATAAATATAATATACAAACAAAACAGTAACAGTAAAAGTTATTTAAATTTTAAAACCTTGTGGTAAACATAATTTTTATCAAGGAGAGCTTCAGGGATACAATCCGAGTCACCCTTGCCCCCCGCTAAATACACCACTGTTATATGCAATCTATGTAAGAAATGATAGAATACTAATTTAATTTCTCGATTTTTTGTTATCATCTAATTTTAAGCTGAAGATTATTGAGTTTTAATATTTTAAATTGGTAATCCGATAATCAAAAGAAAATCTATATCAGAAAAAATGCATTGTAAAGATTGCATGAAGTATGAAAACAAAGTTAAAATTATTCGCCTTTTTACTATTATGAGTTCAGTTATTATCCAGTGTGGTAACCAAAATATTAATCTTGGCATTTTTCGTGGTAAATCTTTATCAAAAGGAGAAAAACTTTTTTTCTGGTATTTTGGTTTGGTTCCCATGGCTTTTCGTCGCTGTGAAAATTACAAAACCGAAAATTAATATTTAAATTTGCACTACTTTCTCATATTACATTATATTAACACTATACATAATAATAGTAATATAAATCACAGATGCATTTAACTTAAATTAGACAAAAAAATGCAAACTAATTTTTTTTTAATGGCTTTTCACCACTAAAAATAGTAAAACATAATTTTAACATTTTTTTAACAACCCTGTATAGACAATATTTAAAAAAATGTAAGCTTATACAAGTTAATTATAAATTTAGTCCTTAATAATACATTTAGACTAATCTATATTTGTACAAAATCATTTATCCCATCTAAAGCCATAAGAATGCTTATACATTTGACTCACCCAATTTATGCACCAAATCTCTGCCTAGGCGGCAGTACCATAGCTGTGCAACTAGCGTATTAAATTCCAAAAGAAAAATAAGCACAAAAACTCAAACACAACCACGTGCTTTCAGGTTCAAAACATAAGCCAAAATAAATTTATTAAAGGATAACAATAAGTCCCACAAGTAATGCAATCTTTCAGGAGCAAAGCTGACTAGTCCTCGGAGCAGATCAACTTGATTCAGGGTCTATTTTTAACTGAGTTGGGCCCTAGGCTTTAGAAAATGTTCGGGCCCCTTATATTCGAGTGTAACTAATAGCATCGAAGGACCAATTTATGGGTTATTTGATCAGTATTTAATTTTTATTTTACGATTTTATGATCTCTCTTTTCGGGCCCTTCTAATCATTAGGCCCTAGGCACGTGCCTAATACGCCTAAAGGTAAAATAGGCCCTGACTTGATTGGCACTCTCCCATATAGCTACTTCTAGCCATAATTTTGCATTAAACTTATGTCTTCTCTACAGGACGCTGTGTCTGAAAGGGTTAAGAATTATTATAAAAAAATATTTTTTGATTGCTATAATGAAACTTTTCTTCACGATTTTAGATAAAATCTAAATCTAAAGATAAAAAATGTGAAATCTGATAAACAAAAATCGAATATTATTTTAAGTTTTGAAAAAATGCCCCGCACCGAAAGTGACGCAACGAATTTCTTATTATTTTAATTATTTTATTAAATTATTATTTTATTAATTATTTATTAAAATTATTTTGAAGATGGTCAAGGTCGAAAATTGAGCATTCAACAAATTGAATTTTATATGTACTACCTACTACCTACACATAAAAAAAATTACGTAGAGCATGTGGGATAGTGCAATATTATTCTTGTAATATAAAATTTGACGAAAATATACTTGGCAGTTTATTTTCAGTCAATCCAGCGCGAATAATATTTATATTATTTAATTATATTTATCAAAATACACAGTAACATTTTAATAGAATATTTTCCCCATTGGTTACCATCGAAACTATTTTCTTACTGCTTTTTAGAATTTGTAACATATGAATCCGTTTTCATGCAAAATATTAATTTATTTTTCCAGTACCAACCATTCAAATTGAAAAGTATAAACGGTGCTAAGTCGTAGGTAAATAATAATAATAATAATTAGTTGGCTTAGACACACTACAAACAATGAAAAATAATTACATGTAGTGTGTATCGAGGAAAGCACATAGATCAATTTTGGACTTCTTAGATCACAGCAGTGTATTCGGCGCGACCAGGATTTAAACCGCGGTTACTCGCTTCACAGTTGGTCAATGTAGGGTCTACGCCATACTGCTGGTAAAATTGTATGCGTGGCTAAAAATTTAGCATTTTTTTACTTACTTTAATTCATAACTCGAAAACCGTTGGTTTTAAATAATAAAAGGTATGAATCTAGTTTGTAGATTATTTCACGCTCTTTAAAAAAGTACTAAACCATTTTTACTGAAAAATCAATATTTTCGGAGCTATGTGCATGTGAAGGTGGAAATTAAAAAATACTTTAAAGTGGCCTAACTCTCGAAGGATTGAATTTAGAAAAGAAATGTTATTAAATATTTTTTTTACAAAAGTGTCCTCTATCACCACCTAAGTTATGTAAAGTGTATCCGAAAAACCCCAGTATGATACAAACAGCAGCAAACCGCATTTCGGCACTGTAACCGGTCTAGCTCCTAAACGACTTCCACGCGCATTATGAAACTTGGCAAGGATTATCTATACATTATTAGGTATTTTTAGAAAAAAAATCAAAAAAAATTAAAAGGGTCCAACTTTGTAAAATTCAAGTTTCAAAAAGTAAAACAAATTTTTTTTCAAAAAAAATCAATATTTTTAATATCCAAAAATGCGTTTGAAATGTGCCTGAAATGAAGTATAAATTCCGGTAATTTATTTATTTTATTGTACCTTTATAAACTGGGTAATGAGATTCGAAGTAGCGCATACCTGGCGATGGCGGTTAGTCAAAACTTTGAAGTCCTGATACTGTAAAAATATTGTGTATCTGGGTATAAAATAATCAAATATATTACTAAAATCGGAAAGATCAACATTTTTTACTTGTCTGCTTCATGTGGATGCCCTATTTAGTAATTTTATAATTAAATGAAATAATAAAAAATCTGATGTGACAACACATAACTTTCCCATGTATTACTAAATTAATAATAATAATAATTAAAATTAAAATAAAAAAATAATAATAAAAAAAATAATTGAAAAAAATTTTGTTTAAAATTAAAAAAAAAATTAAAATTTAATAAATAAAAAAATAATGTATGGATTTCAACCAAAATCTAATCAGCTCTCGAGATTGCTGTTACAAACCAGTATATGAAATTTGAATAAAATCGGTTCACGCGTTTTGAAACAATCGTGGACGAAAAAATCGCACACACACACACGCACATCCGGACATCATTGCAAAATTTGTCTCAAACGATTTGTACGGACTTATAGACTATGGAAAAAATGCTAGTTCAAAAATTTTTTTTTACTCGATTACAATACTTTCCTTTACTAATTAATGGGAAAGTAAAATTCCGGAAACAGCCACTTACTAATTCCCTAAAGAATATGACTGTTTCCTACTGTTATGATCCTGCACGAAATACGTACACTAGTCTAAATTGATGACCATTGTAATAATCCAGTAAAATTAGATATTAATAAAACATTAATCGGTAAAGATCTAAATTTTGGTACACATGTTTATTACGGCTTCCTGTTAAACATACTAAAAGTCCCCGTCGAAATGTGTTACGCTCAAGTCGCCATCTTAAAAAAACGGTACACTTTTTCAGTTTTTTGTCTATATCTCGGCAATTTGTGCTGATAGAAAAAAAAAAGTTCAGATAAAAATTGTAGTTTATTAAATTTTCTTCAAAAAAGTTAATATACATTTTTTTGTGTCTCCAATACTTTAGCTTTAGACACTTCAGATGGGATATGCATTATGCACGATGTTCATGCTTACTATAGTGACGAAACTTTATGCGACGCATATCTTTCTTATACCTCTTTGTACTGGGAAAATCGTTAGTGTTAAAGGTAAAGGATTTACCACCTTGAAACAATAATTGACTGCATTGAAACGACAAAGCTGCAAAAATACCTTCTGTAGCAACGTCGGATTACAGCGAAAGTATTAGAGATACAAAAAAAAAATATATAAACTTTTTTGAAGGATATTCAATAAACTTCAATTTTTACTTAAACTTTTTTTTGTATCAGCACAAGTTGCCGAGATACAGCCAAAAAACTGAAGTAGTGCACCTTATTTCCAAGATGGCGGCTCGAGCGCAACAGATTTCAACGGGGACTTTTAGTATGTTTAACAGGAAGCCGTAATAAATATGTATACCAAAATTCAGATCTTTACCGATTAATGTTTTTATTTGCCGAAAATTGATCTAAATTGACTGGACTATAAATATATTTCAAATTTTCCAAATAATATATTTTCAGCAACCTTAGGTATTATTTTGTTTGATTGCATAGTTGTGACGTTTTCGTAGATGACATCAGATTATTAAATAATTTAAAATTGTTATAATAAGAATGGCAGACGAGGATGAATATTTAGGTACGAACTTTAGTCATTTTTTAACTTTCTTGAATAATTGATAACTCATATCAAGAACTAATTTGTATTTATGTAAACACACACAAGTACAAGTGTATTTCTGATCATTTACTTCTGCTAGCTTCTCGTTCCAACGTTTGCCTATGTCTATCTGCTTGCCCCAGGTAGCATTTTTTTAAATCGTGCAAATACACTTACCTTATAATCAACAGATTAAATTTAATTAAAAATTATCAGCTATTTGCAGTAACTTAATCTATATTCAATTACCATTCCAGTCCAATATTAGATTGATTGTAGGAAGTAGCCAAAAATAGAAGTTCCACAATATTTTCTGTTATACTAATTTATTTTAGGAATTAAAATTTCTTTATGATTAAACAATCAGTTTTTACACTTTAATTATCTAATAATAGGTATTGAATTGTGTAGGTTAAATTTTATTGTAGATATAATAAATAAAACACTGTAAAATAACAATAAGATAAGAAAAAAATAAAAATTCAGTGCCGTACCTACTTGTTCATTTGAAAATTTTTGGCCTGGGCTTTAGGCACTAAAGTACTTTACTGCCGGCGACGGATTATAAGAGTTTACAAACTCAATACAAAAACTATATAATTCTTCAAATGTCGAATATGTTTCTGGTGGTTTCTGGTACAGGAAATGTGCCTGTAACCCAGTTTTATTGTTGATGGTGGCAATCATTAACCCATAGGTGACCGATGGATTTACGTACCTACTCTCCATTATCTACTTGATTGGGTGATTGTAATACCATTTATTGGTTACAGGAGAAAAGTTTGAATATGACCCCCATTTTAAGGGTCCGCTCAGTGCGAAACGATCTTGCACAGATGTAGTTTTCTTAATTTTGTTCATAATTTACTTAGGATTATGGATAGGGGTTGCAATTTATGGTAACAATAACATAATTATCATTTTAACACATAAGTATTTAAAATGTACATATTTAATGTATCAGCTGTGACTCATGGGGATATAGAAAAATTGACAGCTCATAAAAGTTCGTCTAGAAGTCAACTATGTGGTTACGATCCGGCTGTTAAAAACAAACCATATTTGATGTATTTCGATCTTTCCAAATGTTTGAAAGCAAAACCTCCTACTGGATGTAACACACCACAGGTAAATTAATTTACTTATACATTCGAGAGCATATGCAGTATCTCGCTTGAGTTAGGTACTCGATTAATTTATACTGGCGAGAAATCATTTTATTACAAGTGAGATACCTACGCACAGTGGGACGAAACCCTGAATTCGTTGCCAAAAATACGAAAAATGAATTGTGGATTCGGGAAATTTTAACCCTTGGGTTGGGTAGAGAAATGATTGGTGCATTTAAACCTCGAAGTCTGCCTTCGTTAAGAGTTCATGCGTCACGCCAGAACATAAAGCAAAACCAGTGATCTTTGAAATTCCATAACTTGAAAATGAATTAAGTTATTTCAATTCTTCAAAATGGATTTTACTCCCGGAGATATGTAGAAAATATTCATGTTTGAATTAAATTGAAAAGTTATGTTTAACTGCTTGAAATACGGCCGTGTTCGAAACCATCGCGAATACAATAAGATTTTCGAGACCTCTACTTTCAAATAAACAAAAAGTATAATATAACACCATATTCCACAACAATTCAAGTTGAGGGTTTTAGACGAGTCTATCAGCTATCAAACACAACTTATCGGAAAGCTGCGGAAACTGCAGTTTTAGCATAGTTTGAGCTGTATACAGCAGGTAGATGGCAGGCAGAATACTTAATACAGAATAGGAATAATACAGGAAACTTATGCTTAGGGGACGTTTAGCGATTTTTCGACCCCCCCCCTCTGGTGAGATGTCGTGAGATTTGGCTCGATCCCCCCTCCCCTAATCTCATGTGAGATTGTTTGTTTTACCTTTTTAATTTAACCCAATTCTCTCGCAATTTTACAGTTTCTGGCGGAAAAAAAATTACGTGATATTTGCTGAGACCCCCCTCTCCCCTACGTGAGACTTTTCTCGACCCCGTCCCCCTCTAAACGTCTCGCGTAATTAATGGACGTCCCCTTACACCGGTCTTGCCGTATATAGAGTGTTCGTAACGAAGTGGTCATAGCGTATATAGGACAAGCGGCTAGGTACACGACTCTTGCGCATGCGCGTTTTATTTAAGCAAATTTCTTTTATTTGATGCAATAATTCTATATAAATCGTTTCTAACAATATTTATGGTAGCGAAAATGTTGATTTAAAATAAAAAAGTTATAAGAACAACCCAATTTACCCTATGATTAAAGCCATACTGAATGGAATTTTTATTTTAAAAATGTGATAAATTATTCTTGTAGCGGACAACAGACTAGGGAATCCCTGTATAGTAATACACTATAATTTGTTTATTTAGTTGTTCTTTTTTTATACCTTGTATTGCAATATTGCAGGGTGTCACAAACTCCTTTGGAAATAACCCTGAAGTACAGATTTTCACCCAAATTGAACAGGTTTTAAAAAAGATTTGTTACCGTTTTTGTCCGGCATTTTGTTTTTGAGATTTTTGACTTGAGATTTGTCGTCAGTAACCCCAACAACCCCCAATTACTGATTTTCACCCGGATTAAACGGATTTTTGAAAACATTTGTTACCGTTTTGGATCCGCCATTTTGTTTTTGAGATTTTTGATTTTGGATTCGTAATCAGCGTAATCAAATTAAATGGATTTTTTTCGTCCCACTGTGCTACGGCATAAAGTCCAATATGCTTGTGTTAATGTAGCTTTTGGTTATATAAATGTTCGTAGGTATGTGTTGAAAAATGTCCCGACAAAGCGTTTTTATGGGATACAGTGAACGGATCGTCTTTTAATCCAAACGATCTAATATGTCAAGAGAATATAGATACTCCTAAAACTATGGCTGATGCACAAGTTAGAATACAAAATGGAGAGTGTGCTCGATATTATTTACCAAGTAAAGCAGGTTAGTGCCCGTATTATTTTTTGAAAATTAAAAGTAATTAAGAGTGCTTGCTATATTCATTATAATAGTTTTTATTTTCGCAAATTTTGAAGAATGCAGCATTAATATTGTTTGTTTGTTTTGTGCAGTGTTAGGTAGGTGTCTGGGTTGTGGAAGGCCTTTCACTTCAAACCAAATGCACGCTTTCATAATAATACAAAATCGTTTTAATTTAATCGCCAAATCGTCGCAGATTGTTTTGGATTGAATATTTAGTGCAGGTGGTACTTCGAGTATAACCATAGCTTTCAAAATTTTCATTTTTTAAATGGGTTTCAATTATTTAGGTGCTCATTAGTTTCGATGGGTGTTTGAATTAGTTTAGTTTGATATTGCAAAAAATTGTGGGATTTCATTAAATAAAAGATTAAATTCTTTTATTATTTGCACTAAAAAATTAGTTTTCATTTTATTACTTGATATTCAAGCGACTAAATAAATTTATTTTTTCTTCTTTGCATAAACAGATATAACATGCTGGAATGCTAGCGATTGTTGAAATTTTTGTAGTGCACTGCAAGTGAATAAATGATATTATACAGAAATTTGTTATTCTGCCCGATTGTAGTCTTAAAATTAATATTTTATTAAATTATTTTGAAATCTTCGATATAAAATTTTCTAAGATTATAATCCCTTACAAATCTTGGGACCTACGTTAGTAATGAGATAATGGGTTCTATTCTGCATCCCGATTGGATTACCATAAATGGATGTTAAATGGTTTCTTGACAGTATGAATTTGATATGAAACTTGGTATATATGTGCAATCTGCTAAGTTTACCTCGACAAGGTTCAATAAATTGAAACAACAACAACTGTAGTAAATCCAGGTTCAAAGTTTGGATGCTGAGTAGACTCGAGTAATACATGTGCAGATGCTTTTGCGTGGATGTTTTATCATATCTAGCATGAGAAGTTATAGCAGCAAAATGTTGTGCATTAATTAATTTACGATACTTATTGTTATGTTCTAGTACATATGCGGTGCCTTCCACTTGATAACGCAGTTGAACAAAATTCTGCAATAAGTAGTCATTTTAACCGTGCATTGACCACCGATGTTCTGAAAACTAATTTTAAAGACAAGAAGATCGACTTCAAAGAGGTAGAGTTGTTTAAAGCAATGTATTAGATTTTTTGTAATGCACAGAATGACTTAAGCTTTTAGACAAATTTGTTCTTTTCTTCTATACTATAACATTGTAACTATGACTTACGGGCTACTTCACACGTGTGAAATTTTGTTTTGCTTTATACTTATACTACATAAAGATTACACCTACGGCATTACGTGAATGAAATAGTAGCGCGCCATATTCAGCCAATTTTGAATAAATCGATTTTGAAAATTTTTGTAACTACGTTTAAGTAGCAGCCGTGTGAGATCACTTAAGCAAGGAAAGGTTCATAGCCTAGTTCTGTAAGAAGCTGGACTAGGAATAAACCATACAAAGTAAGTATGGGTTCGAATCAGAACCCAACTAATTTTTTAAAATTATTTACGAGTAATTTTTTTTATTTAGTTGTATTATTTACGTGTAAAATCAATTAAATCTATGTCAATTATCAGTAATATAATAATTATTTGTAACGATTGAAAATTTATGGTTTCTATTGAAAATAGTAATTTTAAAATAAAATAAAACAGATATAATACAGGGTGACCCAGACCACCCGTATCAGTACTTTTTTTCAAAAACGGTAAGTCGTAGAGAGTTGGGCTAAAAAAATTTATTACAAAAGCCCTAATGACGAATCTAATGGTGATATTATTATTTCCGGGAAAAATCGGCATCCAGAGTAGTTTGCTCCAGAAAGTCCAGAAATCCAGAATTTTAAATGGCACCATATGTCGAAAGTAATATCGTTGGAAAGCTCTTTAAAAACTAAGCAAGTTTTGTAGGAAAATTTTTTTTATTACTACCACTTCTTTTAAGTTATATTCGACTTATTGATAACCAACATCTTTGGAGCGTTAACACGTGGTGTGGTGTGCTTGAAGGAAAAATTATAGGTCCTTATTTTTTTGAAGAAAATCTTAATGGGATACGATATGCCGAGTTTTTGAATGGTAATGATTTGATCGATTTATTGGAAAATGTTTCTCTGGAAATGCGAGCAATAATGTGGTTTCAGCAAGACGGCTGCCCAGCTCATTTTTCATTGGTTCCTAGGAATGCAATAAACCAACTATTTCCTAATAGATGGATTGGCAGGGGAAGCACAGTGGCATGGCCTCCAAGGTCGCCAGATTGTACTCCCCTGGATTTTTTTCTTTAGGGTCGGATCAAAGATATTGTTTATACAGAAAAACCGACAACGAGAGATGATATGAAGCTCAGAATTTGCAATGCGTGTCGATCATTAAACACTGAAGAAGTACTTAGAGCCACTGATAGTATAACCAGAAGAGCTCAACAGTGTTTAGAAGTAAATGGAAGACATTTTGAACACTTGTGACATTGCTCTAACGCGGTAGCTGGATTTTAAGTGCTGACTTTTAAAATTAAGTTCGTTATAGGAAATTGAAATTTAATAATTTCAAGTGAATATAACTTAAAAGGGGTGGGAGTAATAAAAAAATTTTTCCTACAAACCTTGCTTATTTTTTAAAGAGCTTTCCAACGATACCACTTTCGACATATGGTGCCATTTAAAATTCTGGATTTCTGGACTTTCTGGAGCAAACTACTCTGGATGCCGACTTTTCCCGGAAATAATAATATCACCATTGAATTTGTCATTAGGGCTTTTGTAATAAATTTTTTTAGCCCAACTCTCTACGACTTATCGTTTTTGAAAAAAAGTACTGATACGGGTGGTCTGGGTCACCCTGTATATTATATTATTTATTTAATTTATTACAATATTAAATTACTGATAATTGGCATACATTTAATTGCTTTTACACGTAAATAATTCAAATGAATAAAAGAAACCCTCTAAATAATAAAAAAAAATGTAGTTGGGTTCAGATTCGAACCCATACTGGCTTGTATGGTTCATTGCTAAACTTCGATTCAAATATCTGTGCCGCTACGTCACGAAATTCTGATTAAGAAATGACGTACTGATTATAGTTTTGGACGTCGTTCATCTTTATTTAAATGAGTGCAAAAATATTTGTATGTCTAGCTCCCCGAAACCAATAAAAGACGTACGTTACTAATATGGTACATTATAAAAACATAACAATGAAAAATTAGTGTGTCTGAACTTATAATAGTTTTTAATATATATTTTTGAATCACGTAGTGATATATTTTATGCAGTTAGGTTAGGTTTTTATTGTTGTTTATAACCTGCAACACTTTAACAGTGCCATTTACATTGTTTCAAATTGTGGCGAAAAGAGAAACTATATTAAAATTAAAATAAAAATGCAATTTGAAAAGCACTTATTTGACTAGTGATTTCCAGCTTGATTCATACCATTTTAAACAATGACGCACCGGCAAATTTATTTGGGTTGTACTTTAGTCCAGCTTTTACAGAACTAGGCCACAAACCTTTACTTGCTGAAGTGATCTCACACGGCTAGTTAAATGTTATACCTAGTTTTAAAATTTTTAAAATCGATTTATTCAAAATTGGCTGAATATGGCGCGCTACTATTTCATTCACGTAATGTCGTAGGTGTAATCTTTATGTAGTATAAGTATTAATCAAAACAAAATTTCACACGTGTGAAGTAGCCCTTGTTAGTTGAATTTGCTTACGGAGACAAATTAAATTGTTAATGTAGTTTAAAAATACTCCAGCTGAAAACGACTGCTAGTCTAGTCAGTGAACGCTCAATAGAAAAATGTCGAGATCCCAATTTTTATTTCAAACATTCCAAAAGTTTCCGGACCTACGAGTCGAGGGGAGGGTCTAGGACTTTTCGCAGCGAGCGTTTCGTCGCGGCCGTTTCGCCGCAGCCAACTTAATATTAATTAAGTAAATTTTTTTTAATAAAATAATAAATGGTTTTTTTTGCTTTTAAAATTATAAATAATTAATTTTGCGGCTAACAGACCTGCGGCGAATTGATTTTGCGGTCAACAGTCCTGCGGCGAATTGATTTTGTAGCCAACAGTCCTGCAGCAAATTGTCCATGCGACCAATAAATTTGGCGTAAAAATGGTTATGCGACGAACCGGCTGCGGCGAAACGGCCGCGACGAAACGCTCCCGACGAACTATCCCATTTCCTCGAGGGAAAATGTTATCAGCTTAAATTTTAAACATATTACCATTTTTTAGCTACAGAGCTAACCGTTTTCTAAATAAAAGCAAAAAACTAAAATCCGGGGCATTCTTTAGGCTCACTTACCACCTAGGTTTCAAGACTTTTAGAATGTTAACCTCCTAACTAGTCCAAACACAGCCCTGCCAGTCAAAAATAAGAATCTTGACATATCCCTCTCGACTGCTTTAAAAATTCTTAGAATAATAATGCAACTCAGAACCGGTTTTATAGAATAGGAAAATGAGGTAACACCTACTATATATTTTTTTGTTATATAAAATTGTTTAATTATCTAGGAAAAATAATAATTCAGCCTCATGCATGTTGTGCTTTTTACTTCCTTGTAAAACAAGGAAGTATTGTAATCCCGATTTTTTTCGGTTTCCAGATTTTGACTGAAATATCCGTTTTGACCTTCCCTGAATCCATTTCGACTATTTTCGTTGTGACGTCTGTACGTGCGTACGTACGGACGTCTGTATGTCGCATAACTCAAATACGGTAGGTCGTAGAAAGTTGAAATTTTGGATTTGAGATACTTATAGCATCTAGTTATGCACCTCCTATTTTTGGTTGCGAATGTCCGTGCCAAAAGTCGTAATCACGACGCGCATAAATAGATTAACGAGATTCTTGTACAATCATTATAAAAATTACGAGGAAGTTATGTGATGTTCACGTCAGATTTTTTAATTCTTTGTTTAAAATGCTTCGCTTTAATTAGATTGTTTTAATTTTTGCTTTGAATGTAAAAAATACTTTTTATGAATGGTTTTTATCATGAATTTTAGATTTTCAAAAAAGTAGTTGAAGATTTAAAGAGCTGCTGGCCAGAACTTATAATATATGGCATAGTCGCAATATTTGTGACTCTCCTAGTTTTGTTCTTGTTGAAGTGGTTTGCTGGAGTTATTACTTGGGTTTGCTTGATCATCGGAATGGTTTTCGGTGTGTTTGGTGAGTGTTTCTTGTACGCCAGTGAATTGGAAATTTAAAATTATTTTCTAAATAGCAACTTACTATTGTTCAAAACGATTTGCAAATTATCCAGCCACTGGCACCGATAATTCGTCTAGAAGTAAATACTTTTGGCTAGATACGGCGATATCGTTTGGTACTATAACCGCTATAACGCTTTTGATCATAATATATTTGAGAAAAAAAATTATGTTAGCCATAGCGATATTTGAAGAAACCAGCAAGTACGTAAATTTTATTTTTTAAAATTACAATAATGTTTAATAATTTTAGATCGGTTTTATCAAATATCATGTCTATATTTTTTCCATTTGTCCCTTGGTTGCTTGACATGGCTGTTTTTGTTCTTTTTGTTTATGTCACTCTGAAGATTGAGTGTATTGAAGAAAGCGAATATCGATTCTATGGTTCCCAATCATCTTGTAAATGTACTGGAGAGGCATCGGGTTACTTGGTACTTGATTTGATTTTTAATTATTATACTCATACTACTTAAAACGAGTTCATTTATGTTTATTTTAGGACGGTTCAATTTGTAGTCCTAAACTTTTTGAAAGTTTATGTAAAGAAAATGGCAAAGCGTGCACAACTGCAAGTTGTAGTCCGAAGCACAGCAAGGCCCTTTTGCATGGTAAGTGATTTTATGTTCCCTTCTATAGCCCGATCATCCTAGACAAAATTTCATGAAATTTTTTGCGGCAGTTAGGTTCCAATGATGGAGTAGAATATGAAATCACATAGTTTTAGACCAAAATTTGATTTGGCGACGATGAAATTGTTGACTACTTCTCTGTGCAGTTAGAGAAAAGTTGCACCGAAGAAACCGAGACTGAAGACCGAACTCTGAGAGAAATACAGTCTTCAGTCAATGCTGAAGTTGAATGTCTACCAAAAAGATTTGAGATTGCAGTCATTAAATAAAAATAGTTGTCTGTGGATTAGGCCTACTAATGAATGAGTTGAGTCGTTTCCGCCATACCATAAATGTACATGGTACAAAAGTTGAAAAAACTGGGCCAATTTCCTAAATTTTCAAACTTCTCGCTTATTATTAGCAATAAATAATTATTTCACAACAAAATTGTCCATATAACAAGGGTAGAGAATCTAATTCTCCATAAATTTGATGATCACCATTTTTTAGCGAAAAATGCAAAATACGCCTGCAAATTGATAGAAAACAAAATCCAAAATTCCGAATAGATACACCAAATCAAATTTTGGTCTAAAACTGTGATTTTATATTCTAGTCCATTATTCACAACTGAGATAAAATTCCTAAATTGATCGGTCATAACCACATACGCCAACAGTATGGTGTAAAGCCTACACCGGCCGACTGGGTAGCGGGACACCGCGGCTCAAATCCTGGTCGCGTCGAATACACTGCTGTGATTTAAAGCCCAAAATATATCTGTGGGCTATGGGGAAGCCACCGGGAAACCACCCCATTAATAAAATTCCCTAGTCGCTAACATCCGGTAACGGATAGGCACGTGAAGAAGAAGAAGAACCACATACTAACTTATAACATTCTATTAGTCATCAACACTTTTGGATTCTTATGGGGCATCTCCTTTGGGGCCGCTTTTGGAGAAATGGTATTGGCGGGAACTTTTGCAACTTGGTATTTCACATTTAATAAAAATGATGTGCCATATTTTGGAATCCTCAATTCCATGATGATAACAACAAGGTTTAATTTTTGTTAGCTATTTTCTTACAATTTCTTATCGAAACCTTTTAGATACCACATAGGAACTTTGGCATTTGGATCACTCATAGTGGCAATAGTTGAAACGATACGTATGATATTGGATTCTTTGGTTGATTATTTGCGGAAAGGTGGTGATGGTAGTGTAGTTTTGCAAGTGTGCTTACTTATTGTAAGGTCTTGTATGCGTTTTGTGGAATGGATTATCAGATTTATAAATAGGAACGCGTACATTATGTGCGCAATCCACGGAACAAACTTTTGCACTAGCGCTAAAAATGCCTTTTACTTAATTTTGCGAAATATAGTTGAAATAGCAGTGATTCTTCATGTATGAGTTAATATAATTTTTTAAATGTTAGGTTTTCTTAAATTACATCATTTTAGGTTGCTCATTTTTTGATATTAGTCAATGTAGCACTTATTAGTTTTTTGGTTACGACACTGGCGTATTTTATATCGTTCAGCGACACCACTGCCTTTCATTTTAATTGGTTGCCCGTTGTGCTTGTAGGAATCATTTCATTTTTAGTTGCATCAATGTTTTTCTCAGCATTTTCCATGGGAATTAATACATTATTTGTATGTTTTCGTAAGTATAAACAGCAATTAAAAAATATAAAATTTTAATAACAATATTATAGTGCAAGATTTGGAACGAAACGATGGATCTGCACAAAAACCATATTATATGTCTAAAAATTTAATGAAAGTATTTAACAAGAGCAATGAATAAACAGCATGAAGATAATCTCACGTGAGTGCTATTTCGTTGTAAACAATTGTTGCCAAAATGCCAATGGATATATTATATTTACGTTAAATTGTATTTTAATAAAACTTTTGATAATTAAGCGATTGTATACATTTTTTTCACAAACCCATCATATGGTAAAATGTTTAAAAGTACACAGAAAAATCTTAAAAAAAGCAAAATTAATGCCCCACGCATTTTGTCAATTTGAAATTGTTTGAATATTGAAGTCAGCGCCGTAACTCGGCTAACACCTCGTGCAAAAACCTTTGCACGCGGGATGAAAAGCAGCACCTTGGTCCCATGATGTATAATATACTATTATTTGAATTGTAATATAACAAATACTATGACAACAAACAAAACTGTGTAAACAAACTCAGTTTCAAAATGCAAGAACCACAAGAAATTATTAATGGTGCAAGTGTTGCAGTCTCCGAATTATTATCACCGAAATCGAAAAAATTGTACGATATTGCATATTATAATCGTTTAAAGTGGTGCATGAAAAAAGAAGTTCGAAAGTTCTGTCACATGATTGAATTATTTGCTTTTTAATCAAAAGCTATAACACAGGGCAACAGTGATTCTGCGGTCTGGGGTTTATGAGTCGATTTTGGGTAATTATGGTCTCCCGAATGCGAAAAAAATTTTAGATTAGTCGAATTGACTCCAGTTTTTGAGATAAAGACAACCCTTTTATATTGAAAATAAAATGAAACAAAACTATTCAAAGACTACATAATAGGGGAACAGTGATTCTACGATGTGAAGTTTATGAGTCGATTTTGGGTAATTATAGTCTCCTGAATGTGAAAAAAATTTCAGATTTGTTGAATTAATTCCAGTTTTTGAGATAAAAACAGCCCTTTTATATTGAAAATAAAACAAATCAAATATATTCAATATATTCAAAAAAAATAGTTCGTATAAAAATTGAAAAATTAAATTCTTAATAAGAAAGTTTATATTCAATATTAGCGTCAATATAATATTTAACCGACAAAATCCATCCGTCTGTCGTGAAATGTGGTGCTGCGACTCATTATATGACTATAGTGTAGCGGATGATCGTCAAAAGCGTTCACTAACCCAATCACTACGTAGAACTAAACGAATTATATATCAAAATGTTCGTATTGACCAAAATACAAAGTTTAGGACATCGGCAATTATGAGGGACAGAAGTTATAAGCCAAAATCGAAAAAAATTGAAGCCTAGGCTTCGAGGCTATGTTCGGAGACATAGCCGTTAGGTTTTACGTGAATACGTCGTCCAAGGATACTCGTTTTCGCCCAGGTCTACAGATAGGATAACATCGATGTGAAAACATGAAAACAACTTCCAAGCTTTCGCAGAATTTTGGCAATACGAAATTTATCATCCGCTATATTGTCTTTAGTTCTCCTTACTTTTGTGCAAACACTGTCACCACCCTAAAAGTATCAATTTTCAATATAATTATTGTAAACCCTTCCCGAATAATATTTTCGGCTTTAATTTAAGTTCAAATAATTTATATTTAATCCGAACTTAATCTCTAATCAAATAATTTTTTTAAACCGAAAAATTTCAGTATATAAACGAAACTAATAATCAATTCTTCAGGTTTTGAATTTTCCCTTGGCATCTCAAAATTACTTGATAATTTCTGTTGTTTTTGTGATGTTTGTTAGCAACAAACAGCGTTACACATACTTTTCGTTACATAAATTTATAAAATTTTTGATCATGCTACCAATATTGTAGACTTATATTCACGTTACCCGACCTTATCCAATGGACACACACAAACAGCGTTACACCATATTTTTGTTACATTTTTTTTATAAAATTTTTAAACATGCTACCGATTTTAATCCGATAAGTGTGTGTGCCAATTCGGAAATATTTCTATATAAAGCCCATTTAAGACGATGTCTAATTTTTTGTATTTTTCACACAAAAATTTTCTAAAAAATTTGCCCAAGCTTTATTCATCGTTGCAAACAGGATTCGATGTCAAATTTTGTATAAAATTTAGCAGTAAATGGTAACTAACCAATGGAAAGAGCGTGTTGGTATCCAAGTGACTTTTTTTATTCGATAACTACCATTTTCGAAAATTTTCGTGTGAAAAATACAAAAAATCAGACATTGTCTCAAACAGGCTTAAGAAAACAAATCAACATGTTTTGAAATTTTTAGTTATATATTTTTTTTTAATTTTTCAACATGTAGGGCAGTGGTCTACTAATGAGCATTCTTTCCCTCCGGATGCGTCTTTCCTGCAGGAATGAATACTCGTGTATGCTTAGCTAATGGCTCATTTCTTCATAAAAATTAATAAAAATTTCACAGTATATTCTTCAAATGTCACTTTATTATGTAGTAATTATAGAAATACATATATATTAATTGTGTCGTCAAAAAAAAATTATCGAAATATGCTGTTTTTGCTATAAATTAACTTTACCCCCCCTCCTTAACATGAGAATTAGGGTCAATTCGAACAAAATAACTAAGTGCCGAGTACTTTATTATATTAGTGTATCTAAATTCACTCCAAAACCCAATACTGCAGAAAAAAGTTTTTATTTTGTTGCCCTGTGTAATATTAAGGTAATACATTGCCATTATTTATGTAGATCTTATTATGTATTAGCCATTTCTATACATTGTAGGTAGCATTGGTTCTGGATATTGCAGGCGCATGTCGCTCAGAAGAATTGATAAACGATGTAGGTGCTGACATTACAAATTACAATAATAAAACGTCACGGAGGTTGGAAGTCAACTGCAGTTTGTGAAGGCTACATTGAAGATTCGGTAGAAAATAAAAAAAATATTACAAACCAATTACACAACCTGCAGGAACGAGCCAAAGCAATGGACTATGCCTAACTTCTCACAAAAACAAGACGGAAATAACAAATCAAATACTTAAGTGCAGTTTACGTTATGCGATTTTGCTTACGATTTTGCTTACGATTTTGTTTACGATTTTGCTTTCAAGTTGCCGTAAGCAAATTTTTCGAAGTTTACGTTATACAGTTCGGCCTGAAGATGAACTCGCAAACGAAATCGTGAATAGAAAACCACCAAAACCAGTCATACAAGAGAAATCGTATGGAAAATCGTAAACAAAATCGCATAACGTAAACTGCACTTAAGAACCTGCAAGTATGATCAAAACTTGAAAAATACTGATATTGATATTCCTTCCAATATTAAATGTGGAAACTGCAATAATGTATATCGTTTTCTATTAATATTAATAAAGAAGTTCTTAAATTTTTCTTCCTTATTATTTCTGTGGTGGGTAGGAAAAAGAGTATAAGTCGAAAATCTGCTCCCAACCGTTTACGTCAATTATAAAATAAGTATAAATAATAAACAGTAAATATACATTTGAATGGCATAATTAGACCTCACCTAATTGAACTTTTATTAATTGGTCAATCTTGCATCTAGCAGTAAGGAGTCAAACAACTTTTTTCAAATATGTATTTCAAATTTAGACTTATACTCTTTTTCCTACCCACCACAGATTTGTTTCATGTGATTTGTTTCAATATATTCCAATTTTTCGAAAGATATTTTCAGCAACCTTAGATATTGTTTTGTTTGACTGCATATTTGTGACGTTTTCGTAAAATGCCATCAGATTATTAAATAATTTAAAATTGTTATAATAAGAATGGCAGACGAAGAATATTTTGGTATGCATTTTAGTGCTTTCTTTCTTGAATAATTGATAACTCAAGTCAAGAACTAACTTGTATTTATGTCAAGACACAAGTACAAGTGTATTTCTGATCATTTACTTCTGCCAGCTTCTCCTTCCAACGTTTGCATATGTCTATCTGCTGGCCCCAGGTAGTATAATTTTAAATAGTCCAAATACACTTACCTTATATTAATAACAGATTAAAATTAATTAAAAATTATCATCTAGTATTTGCAGTAACTTAATCTGTACCAATTACCATTCCAGTCCAATATTAGATTGGTTGTAGGAAGTAGCCAAATAGAAGTTCCACGATATTTTCAGTTATACTAATTTATTTTAGGAATTAATCTTTATGATTAAACAATCTATTTTTTGCATTTTAATTATCTAATAGATATTGAATTGTGTAGGTTTTTTAATGTACTAGGAACCTATGTATTATAATAAATAGTAAAATAATCGGAAAAGAAAAAAATTAAAATCCAGTGTAACCTACTTGTTTATTTGAAAATTTTAAGCCTGTGGTTTAGGCACTAAAAGTACTTTACTGCCGACGATGGATTATAAGAGTTGACAAACTCATCACTAAAACTATATATTATTTTCTTCAAAGATCAAAAATGTTTCTGCTGGACACTCAGGGCCTATTTTATCATTAAGCACGTGCCTAGGGCCCATTGGCTAGAGGGGCCCGAAAAGAGAGAACATAAAATCATAAAATAAAAATCGAATACTGATAAAATAACCCAAAAATTGGGCCTTTGATGCTGTTAGTTATATTCGAATATAAGGGGTCCGAATATTTGCTAGGGCCTAGGGTCCAAGTCAGTTAAAAATAAACCCTGTGGACACTTGGCTCATTTCTCTTAAAGAAAGGCTTCAGCATTTAAACCTCATATGGGAAATGTACCTGTACCAAATCTACTTGATTGGGTGTTTGTAATACTATTTATATGTTACAGGAGAAAAGTTTGAATATGACCCACATTTTAAGGGTCCGCAGAGTGTTGAACGATCTTTCACGGATGTACCTTTCTTAGTTTTGTTCATAGTTTACATCGTATTATGGTTAGGGGTTGCAATTTATGGTAACAATGACATAATTATCATTTTAACACATATTTAAAATGTACATATTTAATGTTACAGCTGGGTGCCATGCGGATGTTAAAAAATTGTATGCTCCTAAAAGTTCGTTTAGAAGTCAACTATGTGGTTACGATCCAGCTGTGAAAAACAAACCATATTTGATGTTTTTCGATCTTTCTCAATGTTTGAAACCAATACCTGCTACTGGATGTAATACACCACATGTAAATAAAATTAATTCACTTATACATTAAGGAGCATAATTATGCTGTATATCGCTTGAGTTTAATTTTTATTTATTAACCCTTACTTGCTACACTTCTATGGAGTAACGTACTTGACACACTGTGATGCATTGCACCCAAGCGATAAAACGTGTTATTTCAAGCAATCTATTAAATATTTTAAGTTGCCAATGTTTTTATTACTTCTCAAGAGCTACTTTTTTGCCGTGATATGGGTTATATAGCAAAAAAATAAAATTAAATACTATTAAAAAATTGAAATATCGAGAACGAGATCAAGCGAGAACGTTTTACGAAAAATAACAGATGATGCCATAAACCCGTTTTTCTCTGGCATACATACTTAAAATTAACGAAAACTGGGCTTGGGGTATTCTACACCCCAGTGTGGCAAGTAAGGGTTAAAATTAATTTGTACTGGCGAGAAACCATTTCACATAAATGAGATACGGTATAAAGTCCAACATGTGTTAATGTAGCTTTTGTTTTTATAAATCTACATAGGTATGTGTTGAAAAATGTCCCGAAAAACCGTTTTTATGGGATACGGTAAACGCATCGACTTTTAACCCAAACGATTTAATATGTCAAGAGAATGTAAATACCCCAAAAACTATAGCTGAAGCACAGGTTAGAATACAAAATAGAGAGTGTGCTCGATATTATTTACCAAGTAAAGCAGGTTAGTGCCCGTATTATTTTTTGAAAATTTCAAGTAATTAATGCCCGTACTAATAGTCGCAGATCAATCCGAGATTCAAGATGATCCATGGATTTACCAGTGAGATTGCTGGAATTTAGACCGTATCGTAGCAACAGCAACTATTTCGAGAATTTTAATCTTGAATCTCGGATTGATCCGTGACTATTATAGTCCAGTCAACGAAAAAGTATAGAGGTGAATGTTGGGAACACAATTTTTGACATCGTTACTTTGTTTGGACTAGTTAGGAAGTAAACATATCAAAAGTCCCCGCCCGAAGCCCTTGAGCCGGGGGGGTAGCTGGGTTTGTAGGTCCTATTTTTTGCTTTCTTTCTTATATCTCGGAAAATATGCGTCCTAGCGAGATAACCATTCTATAGAAAATGAAAGCTGATAAAATTTGCTACAAGTTTCATTCAGTCAAGTTTATCGATATCTTGTATAGTTTGGAAGTATTAAAGTTTAGCCTGATGACTTGCACGTTTTTCTACATCTTTATTGGCAATTTTTTTTCTATGGGAAAATAAAATTCAATGGTTTTGGTTTTTTAGTATGTTATTATTGACATCTAAACAAAAGAAAAAAAATTTTTTTTGACTAAATTTTACAATGTTTTATTATTATTATTATTGGTCAAAGTAAAAAGAAGGTACATAACTGGCCCGGGTGATTTCGGCTCTTGAGGACATCGGAAATAAAAAAATCAAAAAAGGAATTAATCTATAGACTTGTCGTTATCGCTGGAACTAGGATCTTTTTTTTTCATCCCTAACTTCCTTTTTACAGCCCAATTTGTGCCTGAAAATAATCAATTTTATTTTGTAAGTCGGCTACTCCCTCGGCTCAAGGACTACGGGCGGGGACTTTTGATATGTTTACCTCCTAACTAGTCCAAACAAAGTAACGATGTCAAAAATTGTGTTCCCAACATTTCCTTCTATACTTGTTCGTTGACCGGACTAAAAGTAATTTCACTAATTTGTGATTTTCGTCAAGAAATAAGATCGATAATCTACTATATTGAACTATCACAAAAGATGGGCTATTTTACGCCCCTAAAAAGGTACTAAAACCTAAATAATTTTGGCTTATTTGACATTTCTCACATTTTCCATACTTAAAACGTCCATATACAGTGTGTTCTTTTATATGTGACAATTTTATAAAACATTTTACATTTATTTTCAAATACAACTCACTGGAAAAGGTGTTACAAATTTCCAATAAGCTATTAGCTCAAAGTTAGCCAAATAAAGTCCTTCTGTGTCAATTTATAAACATAAAATTTGCAATGTACCTAGGTGCATTTTATAAACAAACTTGTATTGAATACAATATTATCAAATATTTTCATCAAATAAACTTTATTTATCGAATAGTTATTTACACATTTACTTGTAGTTGCTGCATACGGGCATACATCAATTAAGTTTTTTCTCTTTGCATAAGCAGATATAACGTTCTGGAATGCTAGCGATTGTTGAAATTTTTGTTGCGTTCTACAAGTAGGTAAATGATATAATACACAAATTAGTTGTTCCGCCGATTTTAGTCCTAAAATTATTATTTTATTAAATTATTTTGAGATCTTCGTTATAAAATTTTCTGAGATTAAAATCTCTAATAAATCTTGGGACCTACGTTAAGCATATGAAAGGTCAGCACAAATGAGATAATCGGTTTTATTCTGTATTCCGATTGGATTGTACTAACTAGGTGTTAAGAGATTTCTTGACAGTATGAATTTTGGAATTGATATCTTCAATCTGCTGAGTTTACCTCGACAAGGTTCAATAAATTGAAATAACAATCACATCTGCATAAAATCAGTTGAAGTTAACTGAGGTAAACCCACAGTAATTTTCACTATCAGGTTCAAAATTTGGATAAAGAATTGACTCGAGTAATCCAAGTTCAGTTGTATTAATTTACGATACGTATTGGTTTGTTCTAGTACGTATGCGGTGCCTTCCACTTGATAACGCAGTTGAACAGAATTCTGCAATAAGTAGTCATTTTAACCATGCATTGACCACTGATGTACTGAAAACTAATTTTAAAGGCTCGGACGACAACGAATACGAAGAGGTAGAGTTTTTTAAAGCAATGTATTCCTTTTTTGTAATGCACATAATGACTTAAGCTTTTAGAGAAATTTGTTCTTTTCTTCTCAATATTATAACATTATAACTATGAAATACGGTGGCTCAATAAATTATTCGTACACTCCTATGCTAACCATGTAAATAATAGTACCTTTTAGGCTTCTATACAAAGTATAGCAAGAAGCCTTATGTTTTGGTCCCGTGACCGTCCGTCCGCATTTTTCAGCTTCAGAACTATTACTAACTTAACAAAAACTAAAATTTAAATTTCTAGTTCGCTAAGCTGATATTAGTTCTTAAATTTGAAAAATGCGGACGGATGGACGGATACGGGACCAAAACATAAGTCTTGCTATACTTCTGAACAAGTAGTTCAGCCTAAGAATTTCGGTCATCCGAGTTCCACCTTGTTTAAACCTTATTTTGACACATGAAACTAACTTTTATAGAAAAACTTTTTAAAGATTTTTTCTTGTAAATTTCATTACCTGCATTTATGTTCCTATACATTTTTCTATTTTGTCGCACAGTAGGTATATAGAAAAATCTATATACACTAAAATGAAGGGAATGAAATTTTCAACAAAAAATCTTTAATAAAAGCGAGTTTTATGTGTCAAAAAAGGCTTAAAATGTACGAAAAATTTATTGAGCCACTCTAGTTGAATTTGCTTACAGAGACAAATTAAATTGTTAATTAAGTTTAAAAATACTCCAGCTAAAAACGACTTCTAGTCCAGTCAGTGAACGCTCAATAGAAAAATGTCGAGATCCCAATTTTTATTTCAAAGCTGTGCTTTGACTAGTGAGATAAACATACCAAAAGTTTCCGGACCTACGAGTTGAGGAAAAATCTTATCAGCAGTTTTGCTACAGCTAACCGTTTTCTAAATATAAGCAAACAACTAAAATCAGGGACATCCTTTGGCACTCCTCACCACCTAGGTTTCATGACTTTCAGTATGTTAACCTCCTGACTAGTCCAAACACAGTCTTGCTAGTCAAAAATAGGAATCTTGATATATATCCCTCTTGACTCCCTTCAAAATTCTTAGAATAATAATGCAACTCAGAACCGGCTTTGTAGAGTAGGAAAAGGAGGTAACACCTGCTATATATTTTTTTGATATATGAAATTGTTTAATTATCTATGTATATGAAAAATAATAATTCAGCCTCATGCATGATGTGCTGTTTTAATTCTTAGTTTAAAATGTTTGTTCTAATAAGATTGCTTTAATTTTTGCTTTGCATGTAAAAGAAACTTTTGGGTCATTCCATGTCAAACCAACAAGTCACTCAAATTGACTATCACAGATTTCTTTGAAACTTTGGTTAAATATACTCTTTAACATCCTGAATTCAAATTTGATTTTTAAAAAATTCTAACTTTTATGGTTTTTGAGTTATTTAATTATAAAAATCGCAAAAACGACACTTTCTTGGCTCACGCTCAATCATACAAATTGTTATAATTTCAGTTCTATAAGTGCTACGAAGTAATTTGATACCAATCTTGAATATTTTGTAATAAAAAAGAATTATTTTGAAAACTTCAAAAAATGTTTTTGTAAAAATTTTTGAGTTAGTGTTTTTTGAAACTTATAAAAATAATATATGTTTATAATAGTGACTTGGTGAATACTTTATAAAAATTTCAGAGTGGGACCATGATGGGATCAGCAGTTATGATAAAAATTCCAACTTATGCTTTAGCTCAAGTATTTTAATTACAGTACTAAGAATATACATACAGGGTGTTCCCGAATAAACTTTACATAATTTCGGTGGTGTTAGAGGACACTTTTATAAGGAAAATATTTAATAAATTTTTTTTTCTAAATTCAAACCCTTGAGAGTTAGGCTTCTTTAAAGCATTTCTTTTAATTTTCACTTTCAAATGGCCAAAGCTCCGAAAATACTGATTTCTCGGTAAAAACGGTTTAGTACTTTTATATAGAGCGTGAAATAATCTACAAAAAAGATTCATACCTTTTATTGTCTAAAATTAACGACTTTTGAGTTATGAATTAAAGTAAATAAAAAAATGTTGAATAATTTAAACACTTACTCAAATAATTTATTGGTTTAAGTTTAGTTTAATAAAATAAATTTTCAATAAATATAAAAATTTTGCGATTTTAAGTTTTAATTTTATAGCTACCTTATTTATTATTTTCTGAATTTCTTTGAAATGAATTGGATTTTCAAAAAATTTTACTAGACAAAAATTGTAGTCCGTTAAATTTCCTATTCAGAATGGGGCATCAGATTTTTTGTACAGTGTTTCGTTTAAATGATACAGGGTTTTGAAAAAATACAAAATAAAAAAAAGTTCTAATTTTTCAACATTTTTGTATTTACTTTAATTCATAACTCGAAAGCCATTGATTTTAAACAATAAAAGGTATAAATCTTCTTTGTAGATTATTTTACGCTCTTTAAAAAAGTACCAAACCATTTTTACTAAAAAGCAATATTTTCGGGGTTCTAGCCATGTAAAGGTAAAAATTTAAAAATAATGCTTTAAAAAGTCCCATCTCTCAAAGGTTAGAATTTAGATAAAAAATTTTGTTAATCATTTTTTTAAAAAAGTGTCCTCTACATCACGGAAATTTTGAAAAATCTATCCGGGGACACCCTGTATGTATATTCTTAATAGTACTGTAATTAAAGTACTTGAGCTAAAACATTGATTTGAATTTTTTATCATAACTGCTGATTCCATCATGGTCCCACTCTGAAATTTTTATAAAGTATTCACCAAGTCACTATTATAAACATATATTATTTTTATAATTTTCAAAAAACACTAACTCAAAAATTTTTACAAAAACATCTTTTGAAGTTTTCAAAATAATTCATTTTTATTACAAAATGATCAAGATTGGTATCAAATTAAAGCCCATTAAATTCTCTTTAAAATGAGTTATCATATAACTTCGTAGCACTTATAGAACTGAAGTTATAACAATTTGTATGATTGAGCGTGAGCCAAGAAAGTGTCGTTTTTACGATTTTTATAATTAAATAGCTCAAAAACTATAAGAGTTAAAATTAAAAAAAAATTATATTTGAATTTAGGATGTTAAAGAGTATAATTAACCAAAGTTTCAAAAAAATCTGTGATGGTCAATTTGAAAACTATTTATTTTTGGTTAATTCCTATGGAATGACCCTTTTCATAAATACAATTAATTTGGGTTCATTGGTACAATGAATAGCTTTTATCATGCGTTTTAGAGTTCCAAAAAAATAGCTGAAGATTTAAAGAAATGTTGGATACAACTTATAATATATGGCATAGTCGCACTATTTGTGACAATCCTATTTATATTTTTGTTGAAGTCGTTTGCTGAAGTTATTACTTGGGGTTGCTTGATCATCGCAATTTCTTTCGGTGTGTTTGGTGAGTTTTTACTTGTACGCCAGTGAATTGGAAATTTTAAATTATTTTCTAAATAGTAACTTGCTTTTGTATCAAAGAATATATAATTTATTCAGCCCCTAACAAAGATGCACAAACAGGCTCGCTACTTTTGGCGATATTAAGTGGTCTTTCAACCGCTATAACGCTTCTTATAATAATATTTTTGAGAAAAAAAATTAGGTTAACCATAGCGATCTATGAAGAAACCAGCAAGTAAGTAAATAAATTTTATAATTTAAATTTTCAATAATGTGTTATAATTTTAGATCGGTTTTATCAAATATTTATACTCTATTTTTTCCATTGGTCCCTTGGTTGCTTGAAGTGGTTGTTTTGGTATTTTTTCTTTGCGTCTTTGAGTACATAATGGCTATGGGAGAAAACGAATATCGATTCTATGGTTCCCAATCATCTTGTAAATGTACTGGAGCGGCATCAGGTTACAAGGTACTTGATCTGATTTTTAATTATACTTAAAACTAGTTGATTTATGTTTATTTTAGGATGGTTCAATTTGTAGTCCTAAACTTTTTGCAAGTTTATGTAAAGAAAATGGCAAAGAGTGCATAAGTGCAGCTTGTCTTCAGGAGATGGACCTGAGCTTTTTGCATGGTAAGTGATTTTATGTTTCCATCTACACTAACTTGTAATATTTCTATTAGCCATCAACTTTTTTGGATTTTTTTGGGTCAACTTCATTTTGTCCGCTTTTGAAGAAATGGTATTGGCGGGAACTTTTGCAACGTGGTATTTCACATTTGATAAAGATGATGTGCCATATTATGGAATCCTCAATTCGATGATGACAACAACGAGGTTTAATTTTTGTTGACTATTTTCTTACAATTTTTTATCGAAACCTTTTAGATACCACACAGGAACTTTGGCATTTGGATCAATCATAGTGGCAATGATTAGAATGATAAGTTTCCTATTAGAATATTTGGATTTAAAACTGCGGCAAGGTGGTGGTGGTAATGTAGCTCAGCAAGTGTGCTTATGTATCGCAGAATGTTGTGCGTGTTGTTTTTGTTGTTTGCAAAGCATTTTGAAATTTATAAACAGGAACGCGTATATTATGTGTGCAATCCACGGAACAAACTTTTGCACTAGCGCTAAAAGTGCCTTTTTCTTAATTCGGCGGAATTTGCTTCAAGTATTAGTTATCATTAGAGTATGAGTTAATATAACTTTTTAAATGTTATAGTTTTTCTAAAATTACCTACATCATTTTAGGTTACTGGATTTCTTTTACTTATCTGCGAAATACTTATTGCTGTAATTGTTGCGACGCTGGCATATTTTATATCGTTCAGGGACCCCACTGCCTATCATTTTAATTGGTTGCCCGTTCTGATTGTAGGAATCATTTCACTTTTAGTTACAACAGTTTTTTTCAACGTATTTTCTATGGGAATTGATACATTACTTATATGTTTTCGTAAGTATAAATAACAATTAAAAAATATAATATTTTAATAACAATATTATAGTGCAAGATTTGGAACGAAACGATGGATCTGCACGAAAACCATATTATATGTCTAAAAGTTTAATGAAAGTATTTAGCATGAATGAAGAATAAACAGCACGAAGATAATCTTATGTGAGTGCTATTTCTTTGTAAAAAATTGTTGCCAAAATGCCAAATATATTTTATATGTTAAATTTTATTTTAATAAAACTTGTTATAATTTAGCGATTGATTAGTTTTTTTCACAAACCCATAATATGGTAAAATTTTTAAAAGTACACAGAAAAATCTAAAAGAAACAAAATTATCGCCCCACGCATTTTGTCAATTTGATGTTTTCAAGCTTTTTTAAAACATGTAATAATTGTTTATTTAAAACTTTGTAATATTGTAATGAATAGCTTTAAATTAATATTAAAAAAAACCTTTTTGCCAATTTTTTTAATGTTTACTCAATAGTAGTATTTACATAAATAATATGCTTGCGAACCTTTAAACTCAAACAATAGTAAAATTAGAAAAATAAAACATTAATCTGTAAAGATCTGCATTTTGGTACACATGTTTATTACGGCTTTCCGTTAAACATACTAAAAATCCCTGTCGAAATCTGTCGCGCTCGAGTCGCCAGCTTGAAAAGGAGATACACTTTTTCCGTTTTTTGTCTATATCTCGACAACAAAAAACTCAGGTAAAATTTTCTTCAAAAAAGTTTATATATACATTTTCTTGCATCTCCAATACTTTAACCATATCAATATTTTAGAAAACCCAAAAAATGCATTAAACACTTTTCAGAAATAAAAATGTTTGAGAACGTTTTCACCATACTATGGCATCATCAGGCCATAAAGTAAATATTGAAAAAGAATTTAAATTTATCGACGAAGTACTTAAAAAATAAGAATTGTTTTTTTTTGTCGAAAATTGATTTCAATTGACTGGACTATAATGTTTATTGTAAAAATTTCATCTTCGATGATACCATCATCATCACTGTTGCTTACTACCAATCCATACTCGTCAGCACCATGTAAAAATTATCACAATTGAAAGGCGATTCGACACCTAAAATATGTACTCGTAATATTTTGATTCGTGCAAATACAACGAAAGCTTTAGCACCTTACTAAAATATTCAACTGTAGTTGAAGAGTTTGAATATTAGAATATATTTGAGTATTCGAATATTCATAGTATTCGAGTATTCAAATTATTTGAATATTGAAATCAGTGCCATCGACAGGCATTGCAAATTCTGAGCTTCATATCATCCCTCGTTGGCGGTTTTTCTGTATAAACAATATCTTCGATCCGTCGATCATTAATCACTGAAGAAGTACCTAGAGCCACTGATAGTAGAACCAGAAGAGCTCAACGGTGTTTAGAAGTAAATGGAAGGCATTTTGAACACTTGTGACATTGCTCTAACGCGGTAGCTGGATTTAAAGTGCTGACTTTTAAAGTTAAGTTCGTTATAAGAAATTGAAATTTAATAATTTCAAGTGAATATAACTTAAAAGGGGTGGGAGTAATGAAAAAATTTTTCCTACAAAACTTGCTTATTTTTTAAAGAACTTTCCAACGATACCACTTTCGACATATGGTGCCATTTAAAATTCTGGATTTCTGGACTTTCTAGAGCAAACTACTCTGGATGCCGACTTTTCCCGGAAATAATAATATCACCATTGGATTTGTGATTAGGGCTTTTGTAATAATTTTTTTAGCCCAACTCTCTACAACTTACCGTTTTTGAAAAAAAGTACTGATACGGGTGGTCTGGGTCACCCTGTATAAAAATAGGTTAAGCTGCTTACTTTTTCAGAATAATTTATTAATTTTTCATTATCCATAATATGTTGCTTTAGTTTAAATCGGGGGTCCTGGGGGGTATGGAATACCCCCCATTACTTTCAAGTTATAGCTTCATTATTACAGCCAATTCCGAGCCACCGCTACTGTACTATTAGTAACTATAAGAAATATAAATTTGTTTAAAACAAAAATCAATTAATTTTTACTTCAAAACATACTAAAATTCCTTTCCGACTTATTGCGCAACCATAACTTCGTTCATTTAAAAAAGCATTTTATTAAATTTTCGAAGATTGACAAGCTAAATCACTAGAGAAATATTTTCACTGACTGAAATTATTAATGCAATTATGTTAACCAGCTGTTGAACAAAAATTTGTTATCTGTAATTTATTACTTCAGAACGTAAGAAAAACTTTAATTACCAAACTACACTTGGTGCATTTAAAGAAAAATGCAGTTTTTCACAATTTTACACAATTTACTGGCTACATCACTGGAGAGAGCGTACTAACCTGAATTGCAGCTAAACCCACGACGTGGACCCTACCTGCAACAATAAAGAAAATTCTTTGTTAGTTATCATTTCAGATGAGAATGGTTCAAGTCAAATTACCTTTTTCACTGAAGTCTTTTTGCGTTATTCCCATTGACCATAACAGCTTCCCCATCGTCCATCGTCCATAACTCACCAACCCGGACACTTGCACATGTTTTTAATGATTTCGACCGAAAATTTTTGTAAGAAAACACTAGGAAACACAAATTTTTCACTTAAGAATTAAAAAAAAATGATTCGCGATTAATTAAAAAGCTAGCATCAAGCTTTTCCACAAAGATTCGTACTCGGCACTTCACACTCCCATTCGCGAAATGCAATTCTCGCGTTCACGCACTGATGTCCGTATTAACTGCAACGAAAAGAAAATTGTTAATTGTTAAAATAGATTTCAAGTCCATCTCCTTAACCGATCGCAATGTTGCCCGATTCTTTTAGCATGAAATTTTTTAAAACCGGGAGATTTTCGATTTTTGATTATATAAAATGTTTACTCATAAATTTGTTGATAGTAAGGGTGAGTGACACAAAGGCGGGTTACTCATCGTGGGGGGGGGGAGCGATTGAAAAATATTGTGCAATATTTTGGGTTCCAATTTATATTTATTTATGAAAAAATCACTAATTTTTCATTTGGAAAATTTAAAACAAAACAAGAAATTCGGAAAAACATCCGCGAGGGCAATGACTTGTTGTCTTTGAACAAAATTTGGTTTGGCCAACTATATTTAGTTGGTGAATATTCTGGAGAACCCAAAAACCACCCCCTTTTGCAAATAGTAGTTTTGTTTTGAAATAAAAAGCCAAATCTAATCAAATACAAAGCAGAACTCATGACGAGGATGACTCACTCATGAATTTTCCTTAAGTGCAAAATTCAAAAACTTACGTTTTAGAGGGAGAGAACTCAGGAATTTTCCTGGTCGGCACAAACGAGCTTAGACAAAGTGATCACACTGACTGCGTATTATTTCACAAAAACCTGCTGCCACGTCATCCATCGACTGTAACCCAAAAATGTAATTTTAAAGATTTGCACCAACAAGAAACTAAAGAACTTACGATTTTATCGAATATTCTAGAACCAAAGTGTCCATTGCATTGCGACGAACTTAAATTGTTATTCAATTGTCCCAGGATGCAACGCCGACTAGTCGAAACTTGACAGAAAACTTCCACGTAGCAAATTTCTGACGCCAGAGGTGCCAAACGGCAATCTAAAAGAACTAATTATCTACTAATCAAAATAATGAAGCCGATCGAGCACTTTCCCGAAATTTACAAAAAAATACCCAAGTTTCCACTCAAGTGAATATAAATTACTTCACAAAGAGGATTGCACAGCTAAGGTTTTTCCAAAATTTCTTCGTATGATGTTGATAATATGACGTTTACCACACTGGCACCGATAAGTTTTTGACGAAATAATTTACATTTGTAATGATATGTCACCACCGTAGTACAAATGCCGGCAAAAATATTATTTATTCAAATTTTTAAAACAAATCAAGTGGTATTAAGTCACTCGACGCCGACGCGACGTCTTGATTTTGTTCTACTGTCAAACCCTACACATCGACGTTTTGTTTTTCGTTTCGAAGTGTTTTGTTTTTGACCTATTTGAATATCTTCACTGCTGTTTTCATTGCTTTTGTTTCTATCCACGCTGCCTTTTTGACTTTTCATCACAGATTAATAATTTAATGTACAGGGGATGAAAAGTCAAAAAGGTGGCGAGGATAGAAACAAAAGCAATGAAAACAGCAAAAACAAAACACTTCAAACCGAAAAACAAAACGTCAATGTGTAGTATTTGACAGTAGAACAAAATCAAGATGTCGGCGTCGAGTGACTTAATACCACTTGATTTGTTTTAAAAATTTTTATAAACAATATTTTTGCCGACATTATACTACGGTGGTGACACATCATCACAAATGTAAATAATTTCGTCAAAAACTTATCGGTACCAGTTGGTGCCAGTGTGGCCAACGTCATACGAAGAAATTTTGGAAAAACGTTAGCTGTGCGATCCTCTTTGGTAAGTATTTGTGATTTATATTCAATTGAGTGAAAACTTGAGTAATTTTTTTATACAGATAAAATTTTCCAGCAGTGAAAATTTTCAATTTTATTTGCAAATTTTCGCAATTTTTTGTAAATTTCATTATTTTGGTTAGTAGAAAATTAGTTTTTTAGATGGTGGTTTTCCACCTGTGACGTCAAAAATTTGCTACGTGGAAGTTTTCTGTCAAGTTTCGACTAGTCGGCGTTGCTTCCTGGGACAATTGAATAACAATTCAAGTTCGTCGCAATGCAATGGACAGTTTGGTTCTAGAATATTCGATAAAAATGTAAGCTCTTTAGTTTCTTGTTGGTGCAAATCTTTAAAATTACATTTTTGGGTTACAGTCGATGGATGACGTGGCAGCAGGTTTTTGTGAAATAATACGCAGTCAGTGTGATCACTTTGTCTAAGCTCGTTTGTGCCGACCAGGAAAATTCCAGAGTTCTCTCTCTCTAAAACGTAAGTTTTTGAATTTTGCACTTAAGGAAAATTCATGAGTGAGTCATCCTCGTCATGAGTTTTGCTTTGTACTTGATTCGATTTTGTTTTTTATTTCAAACCGAAACTACTATTTGAAAAAGGGGGTGGTTTTGGGATCTCCAAAATATTCACCAACTAAATATAGTTGACCAAGCCAAATTTGTGCAAAGACAACAAGTCATTGCTCCCGCGAATGTTTTTCCGAATTTGTATTTTTGTTTTAAATTTTACAAAATGAAAAATTGGTGATTTTTTCATAAATAAACGTAAATTGGGACCCAAAATATTACACAATATTTTACGATCGCTCCCCCCTCACGATGAGTAACGCGCCTTTGTGTCACTCACCCTTACTATCAACAAATTTATGAGTAAACATTTTATAAACAATAAAACTATAAATAACAAGTTAAATTCAATAATATAATCAAATTATATTTTTAAGCTTTCGACGACTTTTATCGTCTTCGTCAGAAATTTATTTAATAAATTTAATAAATTATTTTTTTTATAAATTATAATAATAAATTATTATTATATTATATATAATTTATTAAATTTATTAAATAAATTTCTGACGAAGACGATAAAAGTCGTCGAAAGCTTAAAAATATAATTTGATTATATTATTATTATTATATTATATATAATTTATTAAATTTATTAAATAAATTTCTGACGAAGACGATAAAAGTCGTCGAAAGCTTAAAAATATAATTTGACTATATTATTGAATTTAACTTGTTATTTATAGTTTTATCGTTTAATTTCTCACAAGTTAAGATTTATATATTTAAACATTTTATATAATCAAAAATCGAAAACCTTCCGGTTTTAAAAAATTTAATGCCACAAAAATCGGGCACCAGTTCATTACGAGCTGTGGGTGCGATCGGACTTGAAATCTATTTTAACAATTAACAATTTTTTTTCTCGTTGCAGTTAATACGGACATGAGTGTGTGAACGCGAAAATCGCATTTTGCGAACGGGAGTGTGAAGTGCCAAGTACGAATCTTTGTGGAAAAGCTTGATGCTAGCTTTTTAATTAATCGCGAATCATTTTTTTTAATTCTTAAGTGAAAAATTTGTGTTTCCTAGTGTTTTATTATCAAAATTTTCGGTCGAAATCATTAAAAAAATGTGCAAGTGTCCGAGTTAGTGAGTTATGGACGATGGACGATGGGGAAGCTGTTATGGTCAATAGGAATAACGCAAAAGGACTTCAGTGAAAAAGGTAATTTGACTTGAACCATTCTCATCTGAAATGATAACTAACAAAGAATTTTCTTTATTGTTGCAGGTATTAGGGTCCACGTCGTGGGTTTAGCTGCAAATCAGGTTAGTACGCTCTCTCCAGTGATGTAGCCAGTGAATTGTGTAAAATTGTGAAAAACTGCATTTTTCTTTAAATGCACCAAGTGTAGTTTGGTAAGTAAAGTTTTTCTTATGTTCTGAAGTAATAAATTACACATAAAAAATTTTTGTTCAACAGCTGGTTAATTTAATTGCATTAATAATTTCAGTGATTTAGCTAGTCAATCGTCGAAAATTTAATAAAAGGCTTTTTTAAACGAACGAAGTTATGGGTGGGCAATAAGTCGGAAGGAATTTTAGTATGTTTTGAAGTAGAAATTAATTGATTTTTGTTTTAAACGAATTTATATTTCTTGTAGTTACTAATCGTGCAGTAGCGGTGTCTCGGAATTGGCTATAATAATGAAGCTATAACTAGTAAGTACTGGGGGGCATTTCATACCCTCCAGACCCCCCGGATTGAGCTAAAGCAACATATGGGTAATGGAAAATTAATAAATTATTCTGGAAAAGTAAGCAGGTTAACTTTTTTTTATACAGGGTGACTCAGACCACCCGTATCAGTACTTTTTTTCAAAAACGGTAAGTCGTAGAGAGTTGGGTTAAAAAAATTTATTACAAAAGCCCTAATGACGAATTTAATGGTGATATTATTATTTCCGGGAAAAGTCGGCATCCAGAGTAGTTTGCTCCAGAAAGTCCAGAAATCCAGAATTTTAAATGGCACCATATGTCGAAAGTGGTATCGTTGGAAAGCTTTTTAAAAACTAAGCAAGGTTTGTAGGAAAATTTATTTTATTACTCCCACCCCTTTTAAGTTATATTTTTAAAACCTGTAGGTTTTTCCTAATTTGGGTAGGTACTGCTTCGCAATAAAAAATGTACTATTCGCAAGCGGTTTCGCAATTTATTGCATCATCAGGCGATTAACTACAAAAATTACATAATTAAATTCTTAATAAATATCATTCTTTTCAAAACTCACTAGTCCTTTAGTTACAGAAAACCACACAGTCGTCGTTTTTTAAAATACATAAGTTAATAATTACGATCTAGTTTTAAAATAATTTAAAATTACAAACGTCCAAGAGTTAAAAATTAAAATCTTTCAAATTGCACTTTGTATATAAGTTCTTATTTGTTGATATACGTGTCTATATCGACTGAAACAGTGGCGTACTACAAGTTTGTTCTTGTAGGTTTAATAAAGTTATATCCTGATTGTTTCCAGCTAGCCCAACATCTGAACAAAATTAAAAATCCCAAAAGGAGCGAGACTAACCTCTTTCGATGTTACTAATCTTTACCCAAATGTACCACGAGAAGAATCCCTTTTAATACTTAAAGAATACCTAAAAACTACCTGGTTGGATCCGACAGATATCAAAAATATTAACAAACTAATAACACTAATTACAGATCAAGATTTCATTACATATAAAGGAGAATTTTTTAAGGTAAGAGATGGACTACCCATAGGATCACCATTATCACCGATACTGGCAGATTGCTTCGTGGATTATATTGAATCCAGAATACATAAATTACCACTCGCAAAAAGATGTTTTGCATGGTTTCGATATGTGGACGACATATTATGTATATGGACAGGAACAGAAGAGGAAATGGAAGCCTTTTTTAAAGAAATAAACGCAATTCACCAAAACATTACCTTCACAATAGAATGGGATATAGATTCATCCATCAACTTCATGGATTTGAACATTGCAATTAAAGAGGAATCAATAGAATTTAATATTCACCGAACACCCACTCTAAGTGATGTCCTTATACCATCATACACATCGAAACACAGTTTCGAAAACAAACAAGCAGCCTTCCACTCCTTAATCGATAGAGCATGGACGATTCCACTGACAACAAAAAACAAAACAACAGAACTCCATATTATAAAACAGTTAGCCATTGCAAACATGTTTCCTGCCAAAGTAATAGAAAAATTAATAAAAAGAAAAACTGCCAAATATGAACACCCCTATTTCACTGACAAGATCCCTAAAAATGAAACAATATACAGAAAAATAGAATACCATTGGCAATATCAATGGAAAAATAATAAAACTATTTAAAGAACATAACATATCTACCATAGGAAGAACCAACAATACATTGAAAAACATTCTAAACAATGTAAAAACACCAGAAACAATATTAAACAGTAGTGGAGTGTATCAAATCCCATGCAGTGATTGTAACGCC
Organism: Cantharis nigra; assembly: GCA_958510845.1. Classification (NCBI taxonomy): domain Eukaryota; kingdom Metazoa; phylum Arthropoda; class Insecta; order Coleoptera; family Cantharidae; genus Cantharis; species Cantharis nigra. Next base: position 39,823,187 of record OY294030.1, on the reverse strand, counting down.
ATCTATATAGGAGAAACAGGAAGAAAACTAAAAACAAGAATCGCAGAAGACATTCGCGAAAAAGAAAAATCACAAGTGGGTAAACATCTCAAACTAAGAAAACACAAAATAGATGATGAAAATGTAAAAATCTTACATAAAGAGGATAATATCATTAAGCGAAAATTATGAGAGTTATACGAAATAAAAAAAGCTGGAAACAATCAGGATATAACTTTATTAAACCTACAAGAACAAACTTATAGTACGCCACTGTTTGAGTCGATATAGACACATATCAACAAATAAGAACTTATATACAAAGTGCAATTTGAAAGATTTTAATTTTTAACTCTTGGACGTTTGTAATTTTAAATTATTTTAAAACTAGATCATAATTATTAACTTATGTATTTTAAAAAACGACGACTGTGTGGTTTTCTGTAACTAAAGGACTAGTGAGTTTTGAAAAAGGATGATATTTATTAAGAATTTAATTATATAATTTTTGTAGTTAATCGCCTGATGATGCAATAAATTGCGAAACCGGTTGCGAATAGTAAATTTTTTATTGCGAAACAGTACCTACCCAAATTAGGAAAAACCAATACCATAATTTCGCCGCAGCAAGAAATATAATCATACCTGAAGGTTTTTGAAGTCGCCTTTTATAACTAAAGTACTTTATAAAGTTTCCTATGATGTAACAAATTTTAGTAATTTGTTTTATTTTCTAAGTACGTCCCTGCCTAGAGTCTGATTTGGGGTTTGGTTGAGTTTGCGTTTTGAACGCAGGAGGGCACTTTTTGGAATGTGAGTTCGAGAAGTGAGTGTGTTCACGGTGTTGGTCTTGTCAAAAGATTTGGTAAGTTTTGCTTTTTCTGTAAAACTTGTATTAGGGAGACACCTTCATAGTGGACAAAATTTGCATGTTTTTTGATACTTTTTGGTAGTTCGATTTTTTTTTTGGTGCTTATAAAGTTGTTTTCGTTTCCGATCTTTTCATAAATTTAATTTTAATACGGCAAATTTTAATTTGCATCGACGAGCTTATCCATCGATAATATTTTATCTTAGCTCGCAAATTTTCCACAACGTTAAATTTTAATCTAAGTAAAATATTTAATTTTAAATTAATTTACTTTTGGTGTGAACTACTTGTCTTTTTTTATGTTTCTCCAATAGGATAATACTAAGGCAAGTAGCTACGATTTTCTTTCACCGGTTGTGGCTGTCGATTTGTCGACAGCAAACTTCTTGCAGAGATCATTTTTTTGTTTATCTGTCACCTTTTTTTGGAACTTATGACCCTAGCTTCCGCATCATCTTCAGCTAGATAACATCAGCGGGCCTCTACAATAAATAAAAGCTGGTTGATTTATTCCCAGCGTGTAGATAGTAAAAATTCTGGATCCCCAACAAGGGAGGAGGAATTTTTTTTATCTCACTGGCGCCCAACGTGGGGCCATCAAAGCCGACAAGCAGGGATGGGGAGATTGGTTGGGAAAAATCAGCGCCTTTTGCGGAACTACTACCAATTCTTCCGCCTTGCTTACTCATCCTAGGTCAGACCATCGACCTCACGTCCAACTAAGCATAAAGGGGGTGCAACTAACAGCATTGCTAGATTCCGGTGCTAGTGTTTCGATACTAGGCACCGATGGTCATTATCTGATTAACCAACTGGATTTGAGTTTTGCTAAAGGCGATTTGGTCACTTTGCGGTCAGCAGACGGAACTCCGCAAAATATTTTAGGTAGGGTGAAGTTGCCCATTTCGGTTTGTGGAGTTGTCCGTATGCTAGAAGTATTAGTTTGTCGCAGTATTGGTACATGCTTAACTCTAGGGGTTGATTTTTGCAAGTTGTTTGGGGTCACGGTAGATTTTAAACAGAATCAATTTTTTGTTGATAGTTTGGAGTCTATTGATTTTGTTAGAGAGGCTAGTGACCTCAGCATTGAACAACAAGTTGCACTCGCCGATATGAAAGATAAATTTAAAACTTTAGATGGTGTTGGGTTATCTAGAACCAACAAGGTCGTACACCATATCGATACCGGGGATGCTGCCCCTATTAAACAACGAGCGTATCCGTTAAGTCCTGCGATGCGTAAAATAGCTTACGCCGAACTTGACAAACTTTTGGAGCAAAATGTTGTTAGACCTAGCAAATCTCCTTGGTCATCTCCGATTTTGCTAGTCAAAAAATCTGATGGTTCCTATCGCCTGTGCTATGACGGACGTAAGCTGAACCAAGTTACAAAAAAGGACGCCTTTCCGATACCTCGATTGGAGGATATTTTGATGAGGCTCAGGGATGCAAGGTACATAACATCCATAGACTTGCGAAAAGCTTTTTACCAAGTTCCCTTGTCTCCCGAGTCTTGTGAGAAAACCGCCTTCATTGTACCTGGGAGGGGTTTATTTGAGTTTCTTGTGATGCCCTTTGGCATTTCTAATGCGCCTGGTACGTTACAGCGTTTATTGGAATTTTTGTTCGGTCCCTTGTTGGGGGAGCAATTATTTATTTATGTAGATGATTTTATCATTGTAACGCGTACCTTCGAAGAGCATCTCAGAATTCTCGACCAGGTATATTCTCGCTTGAAGGAGGCCAACTTAACAATTAATTTGGAAAAGTGTCAATTTTGCCGTCCGTCATTAACATTTTTAGGGCATGTAGTTGACAAAGCCGGATTGCACACAGATCCTGCTAAGGTGGAAGCAATTACTAAATTGCAACGACCTACTACCGTCACTGGGGTTAGACGTTTTATCGGCATGGTTAGTTGGTACCGACGCTTTGTACCAGATTTTGCAACCCTTACAGCGCCGATTACCGGGCTGATTAAGGGTAGGGTTAAGCGCCAGTCCATTTCATGGACTCCTGAAGCCGAAGCGTCTTTCTTAAAGTTAAAAGAACTTTTGGTCTCCGCTCCCATCCTAGTAGCTCCGGACTTTGATCAACGATTTTTCATTCATTGCGACGCATCCAATTATGGATTGGGGTGCGTATTAACACAGGGCGAAGGCGATAATGAACATGTGATAGCTTACGCATCGCGGACACTTAATAAAGCAGAGCGCAATTATTCGGTGACCGAACGCGAGTGTTTGTCGGTGATTTTTGGAATTGAAAAGTTCAGACCCTATGTGGAGGGTACTGACTTTACAGTAGTCACAGATCACTATTCGCTGTTGTGGCTCATGTCTATGAAAGATCCGACAGGTCGTTTGGCTCGGTGGAGTGTTCGTCTTTCACAACATAATTTTAACATCGTTCATAGAAAGGGTAGTTTAAACGTTGTTCCAGACGCCTTGTCTCGCTCTCCCTTGGAGGTATCATCTTTGGAGTTATCAGAGGATGATTTTGATGCTTGGTATCGGCGCATGTTGGCTAAAGTTAGTCAGAATCCGACGCAATTTCCAGATTGGCGAATTGAACAGGGTAATCTTTTTAAACTCATTACCAACAAGCATGATGTTCTATCTAATTTAATTGAATGGAAGCAAGTGATTCCGAGATCTCGACGTAACGAGATTATGAATTTGTGTCATGATGATCCCACCTCGGCTCACTTGGGTACTTCCAAAACATTTAATAAGATCCTTGAATTATACTATTGGCCAAAAATGCGTGCGGATGTGGGTAGATATGTGCGTCGGTGTCAGGTATGTTTAGCTTCTAAAGCTTCACAAGGGGGACGGTACGGGTTGATGGGCAGCGAAAAGAAGGTACGTTTTCCCTTTCAGTGTATCTCGGTAGATCTAATGGGACCATTTCCTAGGTCAACAAAAGGTAATACCATGTTGCTGGTGGTATGCGATTGGTTTTCTAAATTCCTATTGGTACACCCTATGCGTAAGGCTACGTCGAAGAAAGTCTGTGAGTTTTTAGAGAATCAGGTCTTCCTGATATTTGGGGTACCACAGATTTGTATGGTGGACAACGGTCCGCAGTTTATCAGTAAGGAGTTTAAGAAGCTGATGGGTGATTATAGTGTAAATCATTTATGGTATAATGCTTCTTACCATCCACAGGTCAATTTTGTTGAAAGATACAATCGCGTGTTGGGGACGGCCATAAGATCGTATGTGGGAAAAAATCATCGAACTTGGGACGAACAAATCCATCAGATAGCTCATGCCTTGCGCTCAGCCACTCACGAGGTGACGGGCTTTACTCCATCCTTTTTGAATTTAGGTCGTACAGTACCCGCAAGGGGAGATTATTATGGTCGCGTCCGAGATTTAGGAGAGGAGGACTTGTCCATTGCTAACCGTGAGAAGCTTGCTCAGGATATGAATAAGTTAAACGAGCTCTGGTTTGATGTTACTAAACGCTTAAATGCCGCTTACCAGCGTAATGCTTCGCATTATAATTTTAGGAAGCGCACCGTACGCTTTAAGGTGGGAGACATAGTTTGGCGTAGGAATTTTGCTTTATCCAAAGCAGGGGATAATTTTAGTAGTAAGTTAGCTCCTAAGTACATCAAATGTAGAGTTCGCGAAGTCACAGGTCCTTTAACATACCGATTAGTTAATGAGCGGGGTAAAGATGTTGGGATTTTCCACGTCAAAGATTTAAAACAGCATCCTCGGGATGATTTAGGCGGGACGGACGTGAAGGATGAGCATAACCATGGTTAGTGGTTAATACAAAGGGTGGAGGATGGGTTATGTTGTAACAATTTGGTCAATGTACATCTTAGATCAGTTATTAATACAAAGGGTGGAGGATGGGTTGTTATTGTTGTCACTATTTTGATCGTTTAACATCAAGATACGGTCGGTCAATTTTTTTGTTTCAATTAATAGCGGACCATCTTGGCTATTAATTGCACCATCGGAGATTACATCTCAAGTACTAAATAGTTACCAATACTGCTGTAGATAAGATCTGTTGACTCTTTAAGAGTCGAATTTATTAGATTTTTTTATTTTTTATTGCTTTAGTTTCTATGTCCCAAGGACGCTGATTGCCTTGGTCCGAAACATTTTTTTGGTGCTGCTGGGGGTGTGTATTTAATTTAGATACCCTTGCGAGCCGTGTAAAGTGGGTCCTATGTGGCCCATTTCTTTCCAAGCACTAATGGTGATTAGCATGCAATTACCATAGTGTTGTTTTGAATTTTTTGTTAGTAGAATACAGGTCCGATGCGGTGCTGTATTCAAATTTTGCAAAGTCGACGCTATTGGTTAGAAACGCCTTTTAAGTCGCAGTTTTTTTTGTTGGCTAGTAGAAGTGTTACGCACTCAGTCACTTCGAGATTCACGCTTGGGCGGATGTAGATTTACAATATTTGTAGTTCTAGTGAATTCTCACCTTTTGTTTATTTTTTTGGGTTATTTTATTCTACGGTAGTCTGATTGAGTATCATGATTTTTTTGACTTATTCAAATAAGTTTATTTTATGTTTTTTTTCTTCAGTAGTGGAGGTAGCTGTTTGAACGACGTACTCACACACCGTGGTCAGTCGAAACGTTGAAATAAGCTTCCACCTAGTTGAGTTACCGTCTTGACCCGGGTCAGACATCTTAGGGGGGGGCCGTGTAACAAATTTTAGTAATTTGTTTTATTTTCTAAGTACGTCCCTGCCTAGAGTCTGATTTGGGGTTTGGTTGAGTTTGCGTTTTGAACGCAGGAGGGCACTTTTTGGAATGTGAGTTCGAGAAGTGAGTGTGTTCACGGTGTTGGTCTTGTCAAAAGATTTGGTAAGTTTTGCTTTTTCTGTAAAACTTGTATTAGGGAGACACCTTCATAGTGGACAAAATTTGCATGTTTTTTGATACTTTTTGGTAGTTCGATTTTTTTTTGGTGCTTATAAAGTTGTTTTCGTTTCCGATCTTTTCATAAATTTAATTTTAATACGGCAAATTTTAATTTGCATCGACGAGCTTATCCATCGATAATATTTTATCTTAGCTCGCAAATTTTCCACAACGTTAAATTTTAATCTAAGTAAAATATTTAATTTTAAATTAATTTACTTTTGGTGTGAACTACTTGTCTTTTTTTATGTTTCTCCAATAGGATAATACTAAGGCAAGTAGCTACGATTTTCTTTCACCGGTTGTGGCTGTCGATTTGTCAAACTTGAACAGCAAACTTCTTGCAGAGATCATTTTTTTGTTTATCTGTCACCTTTTTTTGGAACTTATGACCCTAGCTTCCGCATCATCTTCAGCTAGATAACATCAGCGGGCCTCTACAATAAATAAAAGCTGGTTGATTTATTCCCAGCGTGTAGATAGTAAAAATTCTGGATCCCCAACAAGGGAGGAGGAATTTTTTTTATCTCAATGAAAACTATTTTAATGTAATCTTAACACCATGGAAGAAACCTCGACTTGGGACTCGAATTACTGTACCATCAAACTAAAAATTAAACTAATTTTTATTTCATTTTAGTTATTATTTACCCGGAAACAGCCATTTACTATTTCCCTGAAGCATATGACTTTTCATTTTTGGCACGAAGAACTGTTTCCTACTATTATGCTCCTGCACGAAATACGTAAACTAGTCTAATTATGAATGACCATTGGAAATATTATATTCCAATTTTTCCAAAGATATTTTCAGTAACCTTAGGTATTGTTTTGTTTGATTGCATAGTTGTGACGTTTTCGTAAAATGACATTAGATTATTAAATAATTTAAAATTGTTACAAGAATGGCAGATGAGGAAGATTTTGGTACGAATTTTAGTCATTTTTTAACTTTCTTGAATAATTGATAACTCAAGTCAAGAACTAACGCGTATTTATGTAAAGACACAAGTATAGTTTGTTTCAATTTAAATGGAATTCTTAAAAAAATTTAAAAAATTAAAAAGATCATAATATATCAAATTTCTTTGATATAAAATGCATAAACTTTGCCACATAAACATGTAATATAGAGATAAGGTGATGTTTTTAATCGCAGGAGCCATATTGGCAGTAGCGTTATTATGTTTTTGCGGAAATGTTCATACGTTCTTATATCAAAGTAATTTAATATATTCCTTTTTTTAATTCAATTTAAATTGAAACAAATTATACCTACTTGTTCGTTTGAAAATTTTAAGCCTGGACTTTAGGCACTAAAGTACTTTACTGCCGGCGACGGATTATAAGAGTTGACAAACTCATCACTAAAACTATATAATTATTTTCTTCAAAGGTCCAAAATGTTTCTGCTCGACACCTCATTTCGCTTAGAGAAAGGCTTCAGCATTTAATCCTCATGGGAAATGTGCCTGTAGGTGTTTGTAATATTACTTATTTGTTACAGGAGAAAAGCTTGAATATGATCCACATTTTAAGGGTCCGCAGAGTGTGGAACGATCTTGCACGGATGTATGTTTCTTAGTTTTGTTCATATTTTACATCGTATTATGGTTAGGGATTGCAATTTATGGTAACAATGACATAATTATCATTTTAACACATATTTAAAATGTACATATTTAATGCTACAGCGGGGGGGAATTCGGATGTTGACAAATTGTATGCTCCTAAAAGTTCCTTTAGAAGTCAACTATGTGGTTACGATCCGGCTGTTAAAAACAAACCATATTTGATGTTTTTCGATCTTTCTAAATGTTTGAAACCAATACCTGCTACTGGATGTAACACACCACATGTAAATAAAATTAATTCAGTTATACATTAAGGAGCATATGCTGTATATCACTTGAGTTTAATTTTTATTTATTAAAATTAATTTGTACTGGCGAAAAACCATTTTAACACAAGTGAGATACGGTATAAAGTCCAATATGTGTTAATGTAGCTTTTGTATATATAAATCTATATAGGTATGTGTTGAAAAATGTCCCGACAAACCGTTTTTATGGGATACAGTGAACAGGTCGTCTTTTAATCCAAACGATTTAATATGTCAAGAGAATATAGATACTCCAAAAACTATAGCTGAAGCACAAGTTAGAATACAAAATGGAGAGTGTGCTCGATATTATTTACCAAGTAAAGCAGGTTAGTGCCCGTATTATTGTTTGTAATTAAGAGTATCTGGATACTGGAAAGCCTTTCACTTCAAGCCAAATGCACGCTATTACAATAATACAAAAGAATTTACGTTAAAAAAATATTTAGTGCAGAGGTACTATAAACATGGCCTTCAAAATTTTCATTTTTTAAATAAGTTTTAATGATTTAGGTGCTCCTTAGTTTTAGATGGGTGTGGGAATTAGTTTCAAAATTCCAAATTAGCTGCACGGGTAATTAGTGCCCACTTTGTACTGAAGGTCTAGGCTTATTGTACCCCGTTTTCCATTAAGATATGTTAACGAAAGTTATTAGTATTTCGATCCACCAGTTTGATGTTCACCAGAGAGCTGAGCTAAGAAATTCTGCCTAGTCCGGGATCTGAACCCAGAATTTCCGCTCATAACTCAACTAGCGATCACACCAAGCCACCATTGTGGTCTTTGGGAATTAGTTTAGTTTGATACTGAAAAAACTTGTGAGATTTTACTAAATAAGAGATGGTATTAAATTTATTTATTTGCACTAAAAAATTAGTTTTCATTTTATAACTTGATATTCAAGCGACTAAATCAATTTACTTTGTCCTCTTTGCATAAACAGATATATAACATTCTGGAATGCTAGCAATTGTTGAAATTTTTGTAGCGTTATGCAAGTACATAAATGATATAAATACACAAAATTAGTTATTCTGCCCGATTTTAGGCCTAAAATTATTATTTTATTACATTATTTTGAGATCCCTTACAAATCTTGGGACCTACATATGAAGCATAAACATATGTGAAAGGTCACCACAAATGAGATAATCGGTTCTATTCTGTATCCCGATTGGATTTCCATAACTAGGTGTTAAAAGGTTTCTTGACAGTATGAATTTTGAAATTGATATATGCAGTCTGAGTTTAGCTCGACAAGGTTGAATAAACTGAAACAACCACATCTGCATAAAATCAGTTGAAGCTAACTGGGGTAAACCCACAGTATATTACACTATTAAATTCAAAATAGACTCGAGTAGTAATCACATTATTGGCCATAATTATAGCAACCAACTAATTAAAATTTAATAAATTCAATAAAAAAAAAATTGAAACCATTTAGGACCTTTAACCATTACAATCGATTTGTTATTACCCATTGAAGTATATCCTAAGTTTTGGAAGATTTAGAAAAAAGTAAAACAGAGATATTTAAAAAAATGTTTTTAATGCTGCATTATGCATTGGACATAATTATAGCAACTTTTAAAATTATTTATAAATTATCAAAAAAATATTAAAAGCATAAAAGAAAAACACATTATATTGATACTTTGTATAATATCCCTTCGCCCTGATAACTTGAGAATACCATTTTGGCATGGATTCAATCAATTTATTGATAGTATCACTTGAAATATTAACCCAACTATTTTGAAGTGCTGTATCGTGCTGTATGCAGTTCATTCAAATTTTTTTAGTTTTTCTCGTGTACTTTCTAATCTAGGACTTCCCAGAAGTTTTCTATTGGGTTTAAATCCGGTGACTCTAACGGCCAAGGCAAAACTTTAAATTTTTCTTTGCTTAACCACGCTTTAACTGACTCAAAAGCGGGCTTCGGGTCGTTAGTATGCTGAAATATAAACTTTCGTGGTATTATCTCACTAGCATATGGTAACATGACATCTTTAAGAATATCTTTATACATAAATTGATCTATTATACAGTTAATACGATGAACTGCTCACATACCAAAATCTGAGAAGCACGACCATAATATTACTGTTGGGGAAATATACTTGGGATCCAATTTTTTTCTTTCAGGACGCCTTACACGAGCTATTCCATCACTTCTGAATAGATTAAATATGGATTCGTCGCTGAATACAACTTTTTTCCACTCATCGACTGTTCAGCTCTTACACTGTTTGGTCTGGACTTACTATTCTTCTTCGATAACAAAGGTTTCTTTGCAGGATGACGACTAAATAACTTTTCATCAACTAATCTTCTTTGAATACACCTTGAATTTACATTTAAATAATCAGTTTCATTTAAACAGGCCAAAATTTTTGAAAATGACAGAAACGGTGGTTGTTTTGAAGCGTTTAAAATACGTCTGTCAGTTAGTTTCGTGGTTTTTCTTGGCTTTCCTAAGCTTTTTATTGGTGTTACATCTTTCTCTGGTCTATATGCACTAATTATTCTTGATACATTTGATTTATTCAAACCCAAATCCTTTGCTATGTCACTTTGTTTCACACCATCATTATATAAGTTAACAATTCGTTGCCTTAAATCTACCGAAATTGTTTTTCCGTGACCCATCTCTAAAAACACCGTTTTATGAAATAAAATACTTGCCTCTATGTAATACTGCAAGAAGCTGATTAAAAATGCATGAAATACAAAAGTTGCTATAATTATGTCCAATACATAATGCAGCATTAAAAACATTTTTTTAAATATCTCTGTTTTACTTTTTTCTAAATCTTCCAAAACGTAGAATATACTTCAATGGATAATAAAAAAATCGATTGTAATGGTTAAAGGTCCTAAATGGTTTCCATTTTTTTTTTAAATTGAATTTATTATTTTTCAATTAGTTGGTTGCTATAATTATGGCCAATACTGTACATGTGAAGATGTTTTTGTGGTTGTTTTATCACATCTAACATCAGCAGTGATAGCTGCAAAATAGTTTTGCAGTAATCCAAATTCAGTTGTATTAATTTACGATACTTATTACTATGTTCTAGTACATATGAGGTGCCTTCCACTTGATAATGCAGTTGAACAGAATTCTGCAATAAGTAGTCATTTTAACCGTGCATTGACCACCGATGTACTGAAAACTAATTTTAAAGCCACGCAGGATGACTACGAAGAGGTAGAGTGTTTTAAAGCAATGTATTCGTTATTTTGTAATGCATAGAAGGATTTAAGCTTTTAGAGAAAAATGTTTATTTCTTCTATATTATAACATTGTAACTATGATATAGTTGAATTCGCTTACAGAGACAAATTAAATTGTTAATTAAGTTTTAAAATGCCCAATAGAAAAATGTCGAGATCCCAAATTGTATTTCAAGGGCTGTGTTTGACTAGTGAGATAAACATACCAAAAGTTTCCGGACCTACGACTTGAGGGGAAATTTTATCACCATTGATAAAACACCATTGTGTTGGTAACACCATTGTTTAGCTGCAGCTAACCGTTTTCTAAATATAAGAGAAAGACTAAAATCCGGGACATCCTTTGGGCCCCCTCGCCACCTAGGTTTCAAGACTTTCAGTATGTTAACCACCTGACTAGTCCAAACATAGACCTGCCAGTCAAAAATAAGAATCTTGACATATCCCTCTCGGATTCCTTCAAAATTCTTAGAATAATAATGCAACTCAGAACCGGCTAAGGTTCTTTTCATTCTGTGTGCAATTTTTGTACTCGGCTAACACCTCGTGCAAAAACCTTTGCACGCGGGATGAAAAGCAGCACCTTAGTCCCATGATGTATAATATACTATTTTTGTTATACGGAATTGTTTAATTATCTCGGAAAAATAACAATTCAACCTCATGCATGTTGTGCTTTTTTAATTCTTAGTTTAAAATGCTTTGCTCTAATTAGATTGTTTTAATTTTTGCTTTGCATGTAAAAAAAACTTCAAAAATACAATTAATTTGTGTTCATATTGGTTCAATGAATAGTTTTTATCATGAATTTTAGGCTTACCAAAAAGGAGTTGAAGATTTAAAGAACTGTTGGGTAGAACTTATAATATATGGCATACTCGCACTATTTGTGACACTCCTATTTATATTTTTGTTGAAGTGGTTTGCTGGAGTTATTACTTGGGGTTGCTTGATCATCGGAATTGTTTTCGGTGTGCTTGGTGAGTTTTTCTTGTACGCCAGTGAATTTACAATTTAAAATTGTTTTCTAAATAGTAATTTACTATTGTTCCAAAAAATATATAAATTATTCAGCCACTGACAAAGATAAGTCTAATAGCACAAAAATAGGCTGGCTAATTGCGGCAATATTAAGTGGTATTTCCACAGCTATAACGCTGTTATTAATAATATATTTGAGAAAAAATATTAAATTAACCATAGCGATCTATGAAGAAACCAGCAAGTAGGTAGATTTTATTTTTAAAATTTTCAATAATGTTTTATAATTTTAGATCGGTTTTATCAAATATTTATTCTCTATTTTTTCCATTGGTCCCTTGGTTGCTTGAACTAGTTGCTTTAATATGGTGTCTTTCTGTCACTGCGTTAATAATGACTATGGAAGAAATCGAATATCGATTCCAAGGTACCCAAACATATTGTAAATGTACTGGAGAGGCATCGGGTTATATGGTACTTGATCTGATTTTAAAACGCTTTTATTTAATTATAACCCGAGTTGATTTAGGCTTATTTTAGGACGGCTCAATTTGTAGACCTAAAATTTTTGCAAATTTATGTAAAGAAAATGGGAAAGAGTGCATAAGTGCAAGATGTGTTGAGCAGTTTAACATCAACTATTTTCATGGTAAGTGATTTTATGTTCCCTTCTAATAAGCACACTAACTTGTAATATTTCTATTAGCCATCAACTTTTTTGGATTCGTATGGGTCCACTTCATTTTGTCCGCTTTTGGGCAAATGGTATTGGCGGGAACTTTTGCAACGTGGTATTTCACATTTGATAAAGATGAAGTGCCATATTTTGGAATCCTCAATTCCATGATGACAACAACGAGGTTTAATTTTTGTTGGCTGTTTTCTTATAATTTTTTATCGAAACCTTTTAGATACCACACAGGAACTTTGGCATTTGGATCAATCATAGTGGCAATAACTAGAGTGATACATTTCCTATTAGAATATTTGGATGTAAAACTGCGGGAAGGTGGCAGTGGTATAGCTATGCAAGTGTGCTTATTTCTCGCAGAATGTTGTATGCTATGTGTGGAAAGAATAATCAAATTTATAAATAGGAACGCCTATATTATGTGCGCAATCCACGGAACAAACTTTTGCACTAGTGCTAAAAATGCCTTTAACTTAATTATGCGGAATGTGCTTCAAATATTGGTGACTATTAGGGTATGAGTTAATATAACTTTTTAAATGTTAGTGTTTTTAAAATTACATCATTCTAGGTTACTGGTTTTTTGTTACTTTTCATCGAAGCACTTATTAGTTTAATTGTTATGACGCTGGCATATTTTATATCGTTCAGCGATCCCACGGCTTTTCATTTTAATTGGTTGCCCGTTCTGATTGTAGGAATCATTTCATTTTTAGTTACAACAGTTTTTTTCAACGTATTTTCTATGGGAATTGATACATTGTTTATATGTTTTCGTAAGTATAAATAACAATTAAAAAATATAATATTTTAATAACAATATTATAGTGCAAGATTTGGAACGAAACGATGGATCTGCACGAAAACCATATTATATGTCTAAAAATTTAATGAAGGTATTTAGCATGAATGATGAATAAACAACACAAAGATAATCTTATGTGAGTGCTATTTCTTTGTAAACAATTGTTACCAAAATGCCAAATTATATTTTATATGTTAAATTTTATTTTAATAAAACTTGTGATAATTAAGCGATTGATTAGTTTTTTTTCACAAACCCATAATATGATAAGATTTTTAAAAGTACACAGAAAATTCTAAAAAAGCAAAATTAACGCCCCACGCAATTTGATGTTTCCATGCTTTTTGAAAATTATTTATTTAATACTTAGTAATGAATGGCTTTAAATCAATAATAAAGTTGCCAAAAAGTAAGAACAGGAAGCTGGAAATTGTTGTGTAAAAAAGTGAAGTGATCTGCTTAGTAAAAAAACCTTTTCACCAATTTTTTTAATGTACACTCAATAGTATTTACATAAATATTATGCTTGCGAACCTTTAAACTCGAACAATGTTTATTGTAGAAATTTCATCTTCGATGATACCATCATCATCACTGTTACTTGCTACCAATCCATACTCGTCAGCACGATGTAAAATATCACAAATGAGAGGCGATTCGACACCTAAAATGTACTCGCAATATTTTGGTTCGAGCAAATACAACGAAACTGCATTAATATTAGAAGAGTCTTTTAAACACTTCAATTTAACTTCAGTTTTTCTTTGTATCCCCGTTTTATCGCACATATCACCACCCGAATACAAATGCGTTAAATAGGTTCGCTGATCCACAGGTTTAGGAAGTTTATTTCTATGTTGTGAAATCCAATTAATGTGTTTGAGTTTATCAAAACGACCTAAATTTATAGTTGTTTTACCCCCATCTTTTTCTACATGGTATTGTTTAACCGATTTACCATAGCAAAATTCATATTTCCACCATCCGGTACCCCCATGAAGACAGTTTCTTCCGGCTAGGAAACTTTCAACTGGGGATGTATCAACAAGAGGGGGTGGAGGTGCTTTGGTGGTTTCTTCCTTCTCGCTTAGATCCAAAGGATGAAACTCAACACGAATATGATCTATATCGGATTTGCGACGCAATTTAGCAGCTTCATTTCTCATCATCATTAAATTTCGAGGTTTATTTGGATTATCGTCCAAGGGTAAGCAATTGATTTGGTTGTCTCCCGTTTCTGGTGGCTTATATTTAGGATGAGAACAAAGTAAAGGCGATAAAATAATAATTTCGTACGCACAAGTGGAAGTCTCCTTTATAGAAAAAACTTCGTGTTTGCCATGAACATAACAAACATACAAAATTTTTGTCTCTCTCGGTTTGTCCTCATTTAACTCACATCGAGTACCGTTACCCATGGTAATTTGATAATAAGGTAAACTAGTGCCATCGATTTTTTTGAACGGCAATGGATCATCTTTGTTGCTTTCCTCGTCGTTCAATGTAAACAAAGTTTTATCAAAATACCCGAGAAAATATTCTTGTAATTTAACTTTCTTACCTTCTCGGTCTTCGTGGTATTGCCTTATATGTTTACCGTGGCAAACCTCGTATGCCCAATATGATTCCAACCTGTACGAACACGATCCCTGGTTGAACAAAGGCGAAATGAGTTGTAAAGCAGAAGGACCGCTATAATTATCCGACACACTGGAACTTTTTTCTTGAACGTTGGGCAGTATACATTTATACTTTTCTTTATACGCTGTCGTTATTACTAAATTTTCCGCATCTACCCAATCGCTTTCCTTAAAATTTTTCCCAGGCCAATTGATATCATACAATACCGAATCGTCGAAACTTTTTATATCGTGAGCTTCGAGTATTTGAAAACTGAGGTATATCAATAACGGCACAAGCATGTTTACAATATTTGTGACGTGTAATTTTATAAATTTATAATTTTTCTGGTATATCAGATAAATAATTATTTAACCAACAATGTAAACGTCACATTTCAGATTCGTCAATACTGGACAAATGAACTACTAGCAGTGGCGGCTCGTGAAATTAATTATGCACATAAATGCACATTTTAAATAAACATAACCTCGAATTTTATTCAAACTTCAATCGTGATATTAAAATCATTTTCAAACGTGTTTAAAATGATTCAAGAAATTAACATTCGTCTTGCCGAAGATCGCCCAAATATTTCTCTCGGAGTAAATCTTGCAGTTCCAAAAATCTACACTCCTGGTGAAATTATAACAGAACAAAAAGATTTTATGAGGTTAGAAATTCAAGTTTTGTCGGTTTAATGATAATAATTAATTTAACATTATGTAGAGGTCATGGAACTTACGAAGAAGATGGTTATCTGAAAGCTTCTGTAGCTGGTGTTAAGGAACAAATTCATAAGTTAATAACGATACAGCCGTTAAAGAGCCGATACAATGGTGAAATTGGAGATGTTGTTGTCGGTCGTGTAACAGAAGTGCAACATAAGCGTTGGAAAGTAGATACGAATAGCAGATTAGATTCAATCTTACCACTTCAATGTGTTAATTTACCTGGAGGGGAATTGGTTGGTTAATTGTTTTACTTCTTTACGTTCCTTTAATTAATTTCTTCGTATTTTAGAGGAGGCGATCGACAGAAGATGAACGTGCAATGAGAAAATACTTAAAGGAAGGTGATTTAATTAGTGCAGAAGTTCAAAATATTTATTCGGATGGAGCTTTATCTCTACATGTGAGAAGCGCCAAATATGGAAAAGTATGTTGTGAATAATAGATATTTGTACTTTTATTTAGTTTTCGTTTTGAATTTTATTAATAATTTGCTTTGATACTTTTGTATTCAAAATAGTTCTTAATTTGCCTACTTGTCGTTAACTAATTCAACAATTTATTACCAATTTGTACTATCAGCTGTGACATTAGAATGTATGTGGGTGGATACAAGCAATGTTTAGACTTTAGATACACTGAAAGTAAATATTCAAACTACAACTATACTAAAGTTATTGTATTTTTAGTTGGGCCAAGGACTATTTGTGAAAGTGTTTCCTTCTCTGATTAAGAAAACGAAATCATATATTCACAATTTACCAGTGGGTGCTACTGTTATACTAGGAAGTAATGGATTTATTTGGATATCTCAACTGCAAAGCTATGAACAGAGCAGTTCAGCCACATTTGTTCAAAATTTAGAGCAGGTGAGTTAATTAATATTTACTTTAAATAAAATTTACTTTATTTGTAAGCCAGAACAAATTAGATTGATTTTAGCCTCAAAATGGAACTAATTCTATATTTCATCAAATCTGAGTCATTCGATTGAAAAAATTATAAATAAATTTTCAAATTTTTTCACAATATGCAAAATATCAAAAAAAAACCTCACCCGTTTATTTAAAATACAAGAGAAATAAATTGGGTGATTAATTCAATTTTCTACAAACAATCTGTTACGGCATATAAAATTTAGTTTTAATAGTAAATTAAAAAGTAAAATATACATCGCAGTTACGGAAGTATGCGCATAAACGTTTTATAGATCAATGAGGTATTTCAAGTGCTAAATGATTACTTGCAGTACTGTAAGTTTAAGTAACTTTACCTCAGGCAGAATAATTTTGGTCTAAATCTGACAAATCTCTTTGGTGCAGCTCTGCCTATTGCTGTGCATATAACTTTACTGTGTATGTTATGTTTGTTAGTGTAATTTATGTTCATATACAAATTTCGATCTCATATTTTATGCAATAATGATAATAAATATTAAGTTTTTTAAACATTTAATAGTGAGTGCAAACAATTAACCTAAACTTGGCCTCAACATGTAATAATGGCAAGTGCTTGAAGCAGTACCCCATATACTACTATTATGAATGACCAGAATCCACAGGTACAACAGCCTGTACAAGTTGCTCAGTCGGGGCAGCAACAACAAAATCAAATGATGCAACATCTTCAACCAATTAAATTTGTATTCAATCTGTATAACAACAGACGAAAAATGTGCAAATGAATCAGTCAACATAATATGATCCACTCTATCAACATGTACCCGTGAGAATACTGACTTTCAGCTGTTACTTACACCAGGTTTATTCTATCACCACAAAACATTGTGTTATCTCTTCACCAGAAGTCAGGAGCCGATGCCCTGGTAACTGGTAACCGGTAACCAACAATTTTCACCTTTGCCAACACCGGTTGATAGGGCAATTAGTTCCTAGTAGAGAAAGGCAAGAAAGTCCAGAAACTACCACAAATAATAGGTTCAAAAAACATACTGGCTTGGTACAACTGCCAGCATATTTAAATACACAGAAGATAAAGACAAAGATAGGTAACAGAATTATAGGTGCCATTTGTTAATGTATAACAGCAGCTTCATCTGTTAACTTGTTTGTCGACTTTTTATGTGATTAATGTGATACTAAAAGTCGCCTGCTAGGAGGATCGAACTTGCGATTCCTAGAATAATACGAAGCTTCATGTACATAAACCAGAGGCACCAAGAGTTGAATTGGTATAAATGTATTAGTTCGCCTTATATGTTCCAGATCTTAGCTTGTAGAGGATCTGACGTGGAGGAAAGCAATAATACCTATCGCAGGCATGGTGCTTTGATTGATAGCACTAAGAGAAGTTTTTATAGTGAAAACATTCGCAGCTTTAATAATTGGTGTGCAGCTGCCCGGTCTGTTATAGCTCAGATGCTCAGATTAGTAAATTTTTGTACACTCGGTCAGCATTCCTATGAATTCCTATTTCCTTGGAGATCCTTAAACATTCTCAGAGTTCTGTTCACTTTTACACCAGATTTTTCCAGCGATTTCCTTTTCGGATGCTGTTCTGAAACCAATCTGGACCTTACGGTATTCAGCTCGGGGATACCGCCAACAATTCAAACAGAAGTATTACGTTTCCAAAACACTTCATAATTAATGTTATGAAGTAGACTTTAAGTTAAAATAAATAAACCAGAAGAATTTCAAATAATTTGTGTTTTATTTCAATTTTAATCCGTATTCCGTATATAATCCGAGGGATTAGCGTATTATCATTAGGATAGGAAGACTATGGGAAAATATTAAAAACGCCGTTAGAGGGTGAGATCGATATAGGGGAGGAGCAAAGTGACTTCATAGCAGGAAGATGGTGCGTAGACAACATATTTTCAATTCGCCAACTTTTGGAAAAAAAAGCAAGAGGTAGGGAAACACATCTAATTTTTATCGATCTTGAGAAGGTATGTGATACTGTTCCCCTCCAGGAGTTATTTAAGACGCTTGAAGAATTGAATATCATCAATAAGTATATTGCAGCTATAAGAGATCTCTATCATGCAAAGCAAGCTCTGATCAAAATCGAGAAAAACGTATCCGAAGGTTTCAATGCTAACAAGGACCTGAGACAGGGTTGTTGCCCAGGGCCTATTTTACCACTAGGCGTATTAGGCACGTGCCTAGGGCCCAATGTCCAGAGGGGCCCGAAAAGAGTGAACATAAAATCGTGAAATAAAAATCAAATACTGATAAAATAACCAAAAAATTGGGCCTTCGATGCTATTAGTTACACTTAAATATAAGGGGCCCGAACATTTTCTAGAGCCTAGTGGCCAACTCTGTTAAAAATAGGCCCTGGGAATAGATTAAAATTCTGACCCTGTTATGTACAATGCCTGGTATTTTTGATTGTGGGGTGTCCTGAGCGAAAACCATACTATTCGTTACTATTCACTGAGAGATTTTTGCCTAGGAGGTCACATATCATATATCCTAGCGCTGACACTGGTTAGGATTGTCCTTCGGGGCAGATTGAGTTTTAATTTAATATGAATTTTTCTGCGAGCTTGCAGAGGGCTGGCAAAACAGGCTGATAGATCAGTTTCTAGTTCCTGTTTAAATTTTTCTGAGGTCTGGGGATCGTAGAATACTACTAGCATTGATTTTCTGCGCGAACAAAGAGCAAAAGGTGCACTGGGGGGTATGGAATACCCCCCGGTTAACTACATTGGAGCTCAATTATTAATATTTTAAGTTATAATAATAAATACATTTAACTTTAAAAGTTCAACAACAGCTTGAAGTTAAACATAAACTAACCATACTTGAGGGCTTGACAGCGGAACCAGTTTTTATTGCTTAAAATTTAAAAACAAAATAAGATACCGGGGGGTCTGGGGGGTATAGAATACCCCCCAGTGCACTCTATTCTATTTGGGAATTATTCTATAATTTTTAAATTGGAGATTCCCTGTCCTAGATCACAGCTATTTTTACCAAGTGCGTGGACTTAGAAACTTACTCACTTGAAAGACTCTCCGCTTCAAGCCCTATGAAGGTTTTAAGTTACATCTCATCATAGTTATACTAATACTTAACAGACTATTGTAAAAGTGGACCTTAGTAGTATGAATATTTCTGTGAGCTTGCAGAGAGCTGGGAGCAGGCTAATAGGTCAGTTTCTAGTTCCTTTTTAATTTTTTCCGATGTCTGGGAATCGTAGAATACCCCCAGCATTGATTTTGCTGCGCGAACAAAGAGCTAAAGGTGCACTGGGGGGTATGGACTTTACCAGTAGCTACATAAAATCGTAAAATAAAAGTGAAATAGGTACTGATAAAATAACCAAAAAATTGGGCCTTCGATGCTATTAGTTACACTTGAATATAGGGGGCCCTAAAATTTGCTAAAGCCTAGGGCCCAACTCAGTTAAAAATAGGCCCTGTTGTTGGCTGTCGCCAACTCTGTTTAAAATATACACGTTGACTGACAGAGTTATAAAGACACGCAACCATATAGTATGTTTTAATACAATACTAAATTGTCGTGACAACTAGATGGCGCTATTTTTCAATGTAAATCCTCATTAACAATTATTAATCTCGCGGTCCATTCTGTTAGAACGTGTAGACAGTATAGTGCGCGGAGTGTGTTCGAGTAAGAGGGACATAGAATTCACAACTCTTTCATTTGGTTGCGTGTCTTGATAACTCTGTCAGTTAACGATATACATCAACGCAGCCTTAAAAGAATGGCAAAGAAAGTGTAGTCCAATGGGGATAGACATAGATGGTGATATGCTTTATACTCTCTTGTTTGCAGATGACCAAATAGTAATAGCCCAAGACGAAGATGACATTGCATACATGATGAGAAAACTGACGGAAACCTATGAAAAATGGGGTTTAAAAATAAATTTTGACAAAACTAAATATCTAGTAGCAGGAGACTCAAACATCATATCTGAAGAAGGAAATTGTCAAAGAGAAATATTGAGCAGAATAATGCAGGCAAAACAAGTGACGCAAAGATTAAATTCACTTCTCTGGTTAAAGGATCTAAGAAAACCAACAAAGAAGAGAATATTCTTAATAATATTATTAAAATATATTCTTATAATAAGAATATTCTCATAATAGTATGGTTAAAAGCATTCTAACCTATGCACCAGAAACATGGAAAATAACAAAAATAAATAAAAATAGACTCCTGGCGACAGAAATGAACTTTCTAAGACGAAGCTGTGGAATAAGTAGGCTGCAACACACAAGAAATGAAGATATCTTAACAGATTGAGAACTAAAGAAACAATAACGGAGGATATAGAAAACAAGCAATTGATTTGGTACGGACATATGAGACCAAAGCTGTCCCATAGGTGGCCACAAAAGCTATGAACCTGGACTCCTTCGGAGAGAAGAAAACAAAGTCACTCTCTAAGACAATGGGATGAAGAGATACGGAAAGCTTTGGAAAGGGGGCAATTGGAAGAGGATCTATGGGAGGACAGAGACCTCTGGCACTTGGCATGCGAAACGCGGCCTTGATTTATGTAATATATATTATATCATCCGTATAAAATGGGGATTTACTATGAATTATAATACAATAATTATTTCATTAGTGTTTGTTATAACTTATGATAGTAGGTAGTAGATAAAATAGTTCGATGAAATCAATGGCATGGATATGACATTAAATAAGGTCAAACAACTGCAAACTATTAAGGTATTTGCATTGCATAAATTTTCTTGCTAAATTTTCAATTGATATTGACTTTAGATGCGGCCTTAACTTTTTGTGGTGGTGCGATTTAGAAACCCATGTTTACTATGTAGAGAACAAAAACCGCATTCTAAATACTATTTTTATTTGGATACTCTTGAAAAAACTTGGCAAAATCACGAAGTTCCTAGATTTAATCACAACTTTGTCATCGTCCTAAATTTGTACGCCAACAATAACATGATGTCCGCAACCGCGTTATATTGTTTACGAACATTGGCGGTATGGATGTAATTACTCGTTGGGGATGTTAAATATTTCCGTTCGGGAAAATTGCGTAGCAAGTTTCCTATTGGAAAGCATTTTATTCTAAAGAGCAGTTAATACCTAGCTGGCGATGAAAATAAAATTTTCTCGAAAACACAGTTTTTGTTTCAAGTTGTTGAAGTGCGGAAGCAAAGGCAGTAAGCTGATGGTAAATTAAAATCAACACACAAGAAAAAATATAGAAAAACAACTTTTGAAAAAAACTGTTTTTACACAATTTCAGCCAAATGTTCGATTGAGGGTTGCCTGAGAAGTGTAGTTAATATTAAACCTTATCTGAGTTTATACATAAATGCTTGATCCATTTTATTTCACCCATTCGTGCGCTCCACTAACTTTATTAAAGGATAGTGTTTTCATACGTGATATTGTCTATGGTGTTATCTCTAATTTTTTCTCGAAGACTTGTGTTATGTATTTCTGAAAAGAATTTAAAAATTAGAGTATTAAAGGATTGGCTTAGCTAATGTGTGTCAACACGCTTGCGGGAGGGTTAAATGCACTAGAATATAAATATAAAGTTTTTCTTAGTGTTTGCGTGCTTATTCAGAACTACAAAACTTGCTTTAGTAAACTAAAGGGTTTGTTGCCTTATGACTTTTGCATTAATTTCAAAGTTAATGTAAATGACTTAAATTTTGCAGGGCAAGTTTATAATTCTCTTAGATGTTAACATATAATATGATTATTACTTTGCTGGATATTTCGAGTCCAATTAAATTTTAATTTTGCAATTATATTGAGTTAAAGCGTTTGTAGTCGTAAATTATTTATTATTTCCTTTTTACGATAATTATGCCTATAATAATATAAATATAATGATGCAAATTCATAACGAGTTAAATAAAAATGTAGGTACGTAATAAAAACTCCATCTTTTAATAGGGTCAGCGTTTAGTTCTCGTTTATTATTAGTGATATAGGTTTGGCTAAAAGCAATAAAAAATTTTATAATAAAACGACGAAGCAAAGAATTAAAAAAAATTTTCTTCAATAAGTTTTCTGTCTTCATCAGAAGATATTTCAGATTTTTATTGCAAAACAACAAATCTTAATATATAAAACTCAAAGTTTGTATGTATGTCCGTCCCATCAAAATCTCCACAACGGAAAGCACGATTGAATTGAAATTTTAACTGGTTATTTAGCTAAGAGTTCTAGGATTAACGCCACTATTCCCAGCTCTCTACGTCAATTTTCAATTTTTTGAAAAAAAAAAGTTAAAAAAATATGACTAATATTGTGATTTTAATAATAAAAAAATAAGAAATTAATTATGATAAATGATCCTGTGCAAAAAGGAGTTTCCAGGTCATTCAAATATTAGGAGGTCATGGCGGCCGGCAGGCCGCCTGACCTGCTAGTTAATAATAAAAATAAGAATTGGACCTGGTAGGTACTCTATAAATATAGTATTTATTTGTAATAAAAATAAACTTGATGAGAATTCAGGAAAATCTGAACCATCGAACACAATTTTTATTTGAAAAATATTGGATACGAAATTAAATTATTTTGAAACAAAATTTAAAAATATAAAAATGAAAATTTCGAACTAGCGGATATTTTGCTACATCTTTGTGTTAGTGTACGCGTCTTTTTATTGCCAAAGTTCATCCTATTTAATTGAGTTTGTTCTTGTAGTTAACGATTTCCCGTATTGGTCCATTCCAAACAATATTGCAATTACTGTTGAAATTTAATGTAACCAAATGCGACAGTTTTTAATGATATGCCAATTAAAAGGGTTGTTTTGTATTAATAAGTGGAAAATCATTATTTTCCTCAGGCTTTGCACCCTTATAAGGAGTTTAGTGATTTCAGTGACTTAAACATTAAATCAATTTAATGAAGGAAGTAAATGAAACATACGAAGTTTTAAATTCTTTTTCTTATATTTTTATGTTAAACAGTTTAAGTTTAAAATTCCATTTCTTTGTTTTAATAGTGAGGATCTATCGTTTTCGAGTTAAACACAGACAGACTGATGTTTTTTTGTTTTTTTTTGTTTTTGGTGTGTAGCTCAAAACTTGAGCACGGACGGACAGTGCTTAGGGAAGTTAACCTTCTCGTGCTGAAGCCGGCACTATTCTGAATTTTGAAACTGATAATTATCCAAATGACAATTTTCTTACTTTTCGATTAGTCTATTAAAATTTTCTATGCACAAATTTAAACTTGAAGAGGTCTGTTTCATTATATGTATGCGCATATGTTATCATTTGGTGCTTTTAATTAAACAATTAAAAAAGTTGGCCAACCTGCCGCACTGGTGGTACCGCCTGCCTCCGGTAACCGTTGCAGGTTAAATATTAGGGGAAATATTGACAGTTGACTACCAACTGCAATATGGAAGTTTCCTGAAAAAATGTAAACTGGGTCAACCCTCATCATGAAACTAAAACGTACCTGAATACAATTTCAGATTTAAATTGTTGATTATGTGACGGTTTATGCAGGATATTTGAATTACGGTATTTACCAATTAGTAAATCGAAGTGGACTGGAAATATATATCAGTGT
Source organism: Cantharis nigra (assembly GCA_958510845.1). Taxonomy (NCBI): domain Eukaryota; kingdom Metazoa; phylum Arthropoda; class Insecta; order Coleoptera; family Cantharidae; genus Cantharis; species Cantharis nigra. The sequence goes on along the minus strand of OY294030.1, from coordinate 39,798,960 downwards.
AAACCACAGTCGTTTGTTTTGTATCGGTGAATCCTGGTTACATTTTTAATGACGGTTGGCGGTTTACATATTTGAATGTCTGCCGTGTGGTCATTTTTTATCATAAAAATTCTGCTAGTATTGATTTTGATATTATAAGTTAGGTACACGAACGAAAATATTTTTAATATAAGATGAGCGTAAGCATAAGAGCATAAGCAACGTCATAAATAATGGATGCACTTTTGAGTTTCAGGAACTCAATATTATGGACGCATATTCCTATTCGTAAATTGTCTGCTGATATACCTACATAATATTTAAAGTACTTTGACTGTTGAGCCTTTGCCAACTGGTGCAAAACTTGTCCAAAATATATTTTAATTTTGAACGTCCAGTTTTAGCGACGTTCATTTTTGGTAAAGATTTATTATCAAAGCCGCACCTACTTTTTAACATTTTAGATGTTATTTATTGAATTTGATATTAGTTTTTAAATATTTTTCGATCGATTGGCTATTTTTATAAAAATTAACCACATTCTATTGTTTTATAGGAAGTTCCACGTTCAGATAGAGAAACGATAGCTCGATTGCGCAATTGTATTTTAGCTTTAGCTCAGTGTAAAATGATGTTGTACGACACCAGTATTTTGTACGCTTTTGAAGAATCGTTAAAGTATACCGTTGGTGACTTAATTATCCCAGAAGCCATCGTGGACGTTGCTCTGTTGACCCAACATCGATTAAACTTGTTAAATGAAGCATAGGTAATTTTGAATGTTTTTACTTTATTTTGTAATAAAATTATGTTTTGCGTTCTTATTAGTTTTATTTACGTTTTTATTTTATAAATATGAGATGCGTATACAAAATAATAAATATTAAAATATTTTAGATATTTACAGAGATAACTTAACGCTAAAATAAATTAAGTCGATTTTAAGAAACATTAAGAAATAGATCACTGGTTTTGCCATTACAAAACAAAACGATTTAGGAACAAAGTAAAGAGAAATTTTTCTAAATTTACGAGTTACCGTAAATTTTTGTTATGGCAAAAGTATCTGAATGTTTTTAAAAGTTCAAAGCGATTTCCTTCACCAAAGACCGCCACCGTCCCGAAATTTTAGTGTAAATGTGTCCTTACGTTAATTTAATTTTATCCCTATTGTTTTGAAATCTCTTCTCGAGTTAACCGTCCATTTGTAATTACAAAAGTCAACTCAACAGAAAGATCAAACGGTAATCATCAATGCACTCTGTACAGCCTTCTACTACACAGGAGCATTTTTGAGTTCATAATACTTCGTTTGTTTACTTAGATAAATTACGTATAAGCACCGGACTTATCACTTTTTAAATATTTAAGCAATATGCTTTCCAGGATTTAACCACTTTTTCATGTAGTAACAGAAAATTGTACTAAGATAAAGTAGAACTAATAAGGCACATGTGACTCCCAATGCAAGAACTGACGTTTTTGTAGGACATGGTTCGATTATCGTTACTGTTTTATCTTTTCCAAAATCTGTGCTGGAAGTGTCAGTTTTTAAAAATTCGGCTTGCTTATCATCTCCAAAGTCGAGAACCAATATCTCTTGACTTATAGACATATCCTCTTCCTTTTCTTCCTCGTTGGTTGCGTTAGACTTGCCGACGGATCTCTTTCTCCTTCCCAACGATTCGATGGATTCACGTCCCCACTCGCACACGGCCTAAACATTATAAATTACTTTTCGATCTTTTTATTTGAAGAAAAGAATACTTACGGGTTCGCATGGTCCCAAACAGTATTTTACGTTACATTGGAAAATGACGCCGTACGATTCAGTAAATCTGAAAGCTTCGTAAATGGATTGTAATGCATTTCCGTCGGGAGTGAAACCTGGGAAGATGCTGGGGTCGACCGGACAACCTTCGTCGTCGATTATTTGGAACGTGCTCTTGGAATCCTTGGCCATAGCCACACAACTTCTAGCGAAAATGCCATAAGGTGCTGAAAGAATAAAATTTAACATTGCAATTTCCGGTCACATTCTCAAATGTCGACTCACTGTCTTCGGGAATTTCTATTCTGAACATTAATTTATCTCCGATTCTGACAGTTTCCACTTCTCTGGAACGGCTATCCAATATGCGTATTCTTGGTGGAGGTGCTTCTGGTGCAGACGTAATGCTGATCATTTCTGGATCTCTGTAATATTGATAATTTAGAAAATACATTTAAACATAATGATATTTTAAACGAAGTTTGAGTAGGTTTTCCCATTAATGTTTTAGGTAAGTCGCGAGAGAGTATAACGTTTGCATAACCGCTATAACTCAATTGAAATGGAAATTGGGTTAGATGCGACTACATTACAACAAACTTGAATAACATTAAACAATTAATTACAAGACTCTTCGAGATTGTAAATTATGACAACCGTTTATTTGTCATGAAAAATATGTCTTGAGCGAAAAAAGATGTCGTAACCATAAACTTATTAATGTAGTAATATTGTTAACATTTTACCTGATGGGCATCATTCCAAATGTGATGTTTTTAGAAGACATGTCGTATGTGCACTTGACTTTGTAGATTTTATCTGCCTTTGTCATCACTACGCTATGATGTTGTAATACGACGGTATTGCTGTAAACTCCGGTCTGTAAAGAAATTGGAATTACAAATCGAGTTTCGTAGATATTATTAGCAATTCCAATTTAAATGGTTGCACTTACTACTGATTGCGTATTGCAGTCTTGCCCAGTCATAGTTAAATCCAGTCTGAAGAGATCGCTGTTAAGGACATCAACATTGCAAGTTTCCGATCGTCCCAAGGCATAAATTCTTCCGTTGAAAGGTTTGTTCGTTCGCACCTGAATGGCAATTCTGGTATCCTTGCAGTTAACAGACACTGAAATGGAAAGTATTTGTTATCGCATTGCAAGTCGGCCTATAGATTGTGTATTACCATCGTAACAAGTTCCAGTTTTATCGCAATTTACATCGTTTTTAGTTAAGTTAGTGAGAGTCGGATCTTCTGTGGCTTCGAAGACAACGGGAAGATTACTATCTGGCTGAGAACCTGTAGTGCCGCCTGTTTCTGTAAGAAATATTATTTTAAATAACTTGCATGCGAGCATATTAAAATTTATTACTTTCGCAAACGTTTTCATAGTAAGTTCCAACTCGTTCGCCGTCGTCGAGTAATGGACGTTCGGCATTTAAATAAGTGCTGGGTCCATCGGGCAAGGTTTTATGATCTAAATGGAATAGTTGACAGTTGTATTGAGAACCTTGTGGTGCTCCTCGGTACAAGAAAGATCGACAAAGGAATTCGTTCTCTATTTCGCACGCCAATCGACAAGCTCCTTCGCTGTTTACTTGAAGTTCCTTATCCGTGTAGTAATGCAAACCCGCATATTGAGCGACTTTGTCTTCAGAAACTCCAATTCTAGGAACTTGATACACACGATTGCCTTTGCATGCTTGACTACTTTTAATACACAAATTTTCGAAGTAATCGACTCCTTGAGCATCCACAAATTGCACGAATTGTCCAGTTGTACGTCTATCCGAATCGCTGAGTTGACATTGAAGCGAGGCGTAGTTATACTCGGCTGACCTACACGTAAATCGATGCTGGAAAATATTAGATATAAATATTTTAAGATTTTTCTCTTTTAGTTGAAAAACTTACTTCGTTTAAACAAGCAGCTAGACAAGCTTCTTTGGTGGAAGTATAAATGAGAGCGTTGTCGAGCCCTCGTATCATTTTATTAGGTACTCTCTCGAACGACCACGGTCTGAGACAAACATTTTCAGATCGAATTTGCATTTTTGTCATATAGTACATATTGATGGATCTTTGTGGTAATGCGGCAGGGTTATTGGCCGACGTTTCATTTTGTAGTTGACAGAGCGTGTCCTGTTGAGGCGTCAAGGGATTCACGACAAAACTGAAGGCTGCAGCTTGACAGTCCGGCTCTTCGCGACACCATCCTTGACATTCGTATAAAGATAAATTTTGAACGGTGTAATATGTACTTCCTCTATAATCGTAATCAGTCAGTTTTTCAAATGCTATTCTTCCTGTAAACAAATATAAAATAAGGTCGGAAAAATGTCGCGTGATGTACATAATATGCAAAACTTGAATTATTATTAAGTGATGTTTATGCAGATTTACAAACACGAAAGGATGTCTCGATGGATTTGCGTGGAAAGCAGTCAATACTAATTTTTAATTTTATCGGCCAAGTTAGTGTCTGGATGTTATCGCTACTTAACCAAGTGCAAGTATTGCACAGCAGACAGAAGTGACATTTCATTAGCGGTTATGAAGGAGAGGGCTGAAATTTTAAGCAACAATAATTTTTCAATTTGAGAGAAATAAATTGGATGACTGGTGGATTATGAGATAGGAGTGTGCAGTCAATTTTGCATGGTTGTGGAGCTTCTGCTTATCGAATTTAAGTTTCAATATATAAAAATCGCTAACTTTGAACGAATCGAATTAGAATAGGGTTCGACATCTTGGACGAGGAAGCTGCAGGAGGATCTTATTGTTTACTTATTTACAATATCCGTTCAATAACTATACCTATATATTGCAAAGGAATTGTTCAATATATTCTTTACATGTTCGGGGAATGCTAAACATATTTGATTTCTTAGATATACAATTGAATTTCTGAAATGTTTGCCAAGAAAATCTTGTTTGGACCTTATTTTATTTTATTGTCATTGTTTTATTAAAAAACTAAATTTATTTGGAATATTTTATTTCAAATGCGATGAAGTTTTTAAAGCAAAACTTATTTGTACACAAAGGTCGTTAAGAATTTTATAGCACTCGCAAAAATAACAGTAAACTAGAACTAGAAATGTAGGTAAGATGAATTCTACCATGCTGAAAATAAACGAAATCCAAAGGGAACGCAAGCACTGCCTTGCCATCTAGAAAATCGACTGGAGTTTTATATACTTTAACATATATATCTGTACATCTCAAGAACTTTAATTATCTTCTTTAAACTGAACATTTCTTTATATAAAACTGTCTCTTTATTATTGTTTCAAGCTAAAGAAAATTCCAACATTTTTCAAGCATGCGATACAATTCCATAATGGAAGTTCTATATTAAAATTAGATGCATAAAAGATAAAAACAAATTCGAATTTGTTTCGTTACAATATCATGATGAATGACCTACTAAAGAAGAATGCATGCTGCAAGGACTTGAAATTACCAAACCATGATTAAGCAACATTGAAATAAAGAAGAACCGTTAAATTACGGTTATCAGTTCATTTACCAACGACATATAAATAAAACCAACTAATAACTACCTACATGGAATTTAAAGTAATGCTACTTAACAAATAAAAAAAATTATTTTATTCGTTCAATTTACGTCTCACTTACCTAAAGATCCATAGATATTTGTGAAGACTAAAACTAACCATAGCGCTATCGTTTGGTACCTCATTGTTGCAACGAATCTGAAAAAGACATTTAATTGTTAATAAGTTGAAGGACTAATTTGGTTTTGCTAAACAGGAATTTTCCTACGAGTCAGTATTTGTACACTCCGAAGAGACCAATTAAAAATAAGAGCATTATCCCCTGGTGGCAAGCGGCTTACTTAGAAAATTCAAATATCTTACAATCTTAATTTGCTCCAACACATTACCAACCAGCAAAATACTTTATTATTCTTAAATAATATCTACTTATGTGCATAACGTTATTCTCTGGGAAGATAATAAAATAGCAATTATATTTAACCAAATTAACTTATGCAAATGGTAATAATACAATAAAGAAAATAACAGTGTTAAATTTTCTGTGACTATTATACCTGAAACTAATTTTCTAAACTATAAAAGTCTGACTTTAAATAATTAAATCCGAAACAGACGATCTGTTAAGCAAATTTGAAGTATTTCGCAAAATTTATTGTTACAAAAACCGTAAGAAAAAGCGAAACGCTTTTAAACAAGCAAAAACCCAAATACGTTTTCGAACTACCTAATTTACAAAAAAATTCTATTATTTTTTTTAAGCTAAATCTCAAGACAATTTCCTGTCTAGAAGTTTTTTGAAACTCATTTACGTTAAACCACAATAATTTGTATTTAAACGTAAATGTTATAGATAGTTGACGAGTTGAAACATTTGAGATATTTGTCGATCAATACATAGCTTAATATTTCAGTCTGTTCTTAAATGTAGGTAGTAGCTTCTGGCTGCACTAAACAAGCAAAATTGCTTCATTATTTTGATTTGTTGTTTATGTATGTACACTTTCTGCTAAATAAAACTCAATTTACACTACAAATATTTTCTAGTCATGCTTTTATGACTCTTTCGTCGAGCTTCTCTAGACTGACTAGGATATTTTTTGCGATAGATCATTTTTTAATTTACAGTTACATCAGTAAGATATTACGTTATTTTCAAACGCTTTCTCGTCTACGCCAATTAAAGTTAAATAATCCAAAGACAGCTTCAATTTGCCGAATTTTCGGCCAACCCAATCTTTGTTCAAGGGAAAAACCTCATTAAAGATAATATCAAGAATCATAAATATTAAAGAAATATCGTCCATTTTGACCGTTTTAAGTTGTAGCCTTCAAGATGATTCAATGTGATAAGTAAACTTCTCGGATGGGATCAAGTTGTACGAAAACGTGATGAAGTATTTCCCGTGGATTTGCAAACAACTATAGCAACTTCACTTTGCAATTCGGAATGCCAATAGTTTGAACTTAATGAACCAATTTGGGTAAATAATATATTTTATAATTCATTAAGACTCTTGTCAGCTTCCACCACTTCGCGATTCGGGTCTTCGGTTCTTTAACTGATTTTAATGAAATTAAACGATAAGATTGGCTCGAGTATGTTAAGTAAATTTGAGTAAAACCACTTTTAATGCATCTTCCTGCTAGATTATTATAAAATATCTCATAATTCCCAACATGTTGCCACCAGAATACCTGCCAATGGATTTTTAATGGAATTATGGTAGTTTATGACGTAAACTACAAATATAGATATTAAAATTTATGGATAATTTAAAGATTCGGGTGAAATAAGCCTACAAACCGTAAAAAATTTTGGGCGAAAATTGAAGATCTAATTAGACAGTGAACCTATACTCATTAAGAACATCTCTGAATCTGCTCCTACTTGAAAATTACGGATCTAGGAAGATGCCATTCTTTGCTTTAAGTTAAATTCAGATATAATTAACGAAATCCAATTTAAAATAAATTTAAGATAAGATGTCAACTTCTCATTCTTAGAAGGCAACTGCGGCCAATTGCTGCAACTATTTACGTTGAGTACACGTACCGTCAACAGTATGAACAAGTCACTGACTTTTATGTGATCTAAACTTTAGAAATCTATTTTTCAAAGTCGGCTCGGTAAAACGACATTGGGGTTTCTACTCTACTCTACCGCCACAGCCAAGGGTATAACAACCTGCCAGATGAAGGAGGTATGGGTCCTCCTTATGAGGTAAGGTAAAATCGATTATTTTCTAAATTAATCGATATCAGAAGTTTTCCCATATTTTATTCCATTGATTACTATATTCGACTTTTGGATATGAGTGTAGGGGTTTACTTAAAAACAGAAATATTAAATACCTATATTTGATTGAAAAAACAAGAACTAGGGATAATCTAAAATTTATTTAAAGAAAACTAACGGCAGAAACAAGAAACTAAGAAGGTAGTCCTTGCCAGACATAAATTAAAATTTCTATAAATTCATAATCCGAAGAAGAAATGAACAAGGTAATAACCAAAATAGTGAAAAATATGTAGGTCTTTTACCGATTGTATCGCTTCCATTTAACACTGATGACGCACATGAATGAATTAATGAGATTCCCGCTACCATAATTTATGATTTTCACTAACATAATTTCTCGTAGTGACAATCCCTTTTTCCGTGGAACCCCAAAATGTTCTTACAGACATAATAAATATGATGGTCCATATATGGACATAATATGGTATTCCACATCTTCCAGAAACCCGGGTTTGCCAATAGCTATACCGAAGCTCAATCAATATTTAAATTTGAAATTATAAGTAAATTCGTTTGAAAAAGTCTGAGGAGCTTGAAGCTAAACATGTATTAACCAAAGTGAAACTATCTACTTGTATTACGATTTCTGCCATAGATTAACAAGCTTCTAAATCCGGGAAGATAAAAATAAAATAACTTGTGCGTTTAGCGTTTTCCTGATCCAAAGTTCTATGAGCTTTGGCACCTCTAAAACTTCTTAAATTTTGAATTTAAGTTTTAAAAATTCAAAACAATGGGTGCAAACCGGGGGGTCTGCAAAAGGTGCACCTTTTCTTTTTATTCACAAATTTTTCAGTAGGCATGACTCCACATCAGTCGCTTAGATGCAAAAGCCGACATGTCGAAACTTTTTTAGAAAGGAGATTAATTCTATTCTAGCAATTAATTCTTAAAGGCTTCTGACTACCCCAGATTTTATCAATTGATTTTTATATTTTGATCTATAGGTAGGAAACTATGCTAAAAAAAATCATTGCTTAATTCGGTTAGATAAAGATTTTGTGAGTTTTTCTGCATTATCTAGTTTTATATTTCACTGGACTTGTCGGGTTTTGCATTTAAGCGACTGACATATGTCAGTCCTTAATTTCTCATAATTCTGACGAGTTGAGGAGTTTGCTTGCTATCTACCGATTTTTCTTAAATTAAATGTACGTGGCCAGTAGTTTCTAATTAGTAAACTATTTAATCTTTGAAATTTGCAGGTTCTTATGAGCATCGTCCTAACATCGTCGGTATGTTGAACGACTTGTTTAAGCGAGGAGATAAGCAAAAATGAAATAAAAATCCATCGAGATGCAAGAAAATCTATTTGAGAACGAAGATCATAAATCGAAAAACCAGCTTATTGTTCTTCAGGTGAGACCACCTTCGCAGTCCGAGTTGCACTTTTAGAAAATTGATAGCCTACAGCGGAATAATAATATTTGATCCTTCATCCGTTTCTCTTACGTCGAAACACCTTTAAAAATTCTCGTGCAAAATTAAATTTTTATTATCGTCTCAAAAATAAAGAGCGTTATGGCTTCCCCAGGAACAAGGTAAAGTATGGTTCCTATGCTGAATTTCCTGAAGGACTAATAAACATAAATACTCTAAAGCGAATTTTTTATGTCAGCCAAAAAGTAAAAGCAGATTTTAAGGAAATAAACGCAAATTATTCATATTATAATCCCGAGACTCCATGAAATGTAGACTCAAATTGCAGTGTTTCTGAAGTGTAATGGTGCACACATTCAGGAAACACTTTATTAAAAAATTATCCGAAGAGTATAATTTTTAATTAATAATTGAGCGTGTCCTCATTTATTAATAAGACTGAGTAGCATAATTCCATAATTTTTATCATAATCGTGATTTGATGTTGTTAAAGGTAATTTTGGTAGTCAAACGTTTACTTACCAGAGCTACAATTACCATTACGTGTAATAGACAAGATCGTTTTTGCCAAGAAATTCCCAACGCAATTTAGTTTTGCAAAAAATAAGTTAGGTAAGTATAAATATTGTATAGCAAATTCCACTTTTTTCAGTAATTTATGTAATCTGGGATCATGAATTTCGTGCTGACTTTTGTCCTTAATTGAACCAATATATTATTAAACTTTCGATTGTCTTTTACGTAATCTTAATCTTTTTCTTCTTCAGTTCTAAAAAAATATTCTTTAATTGTTTTTTTTTATTTTACAACGTTTGATGTAATGAAATCCCCAGGAATTGAAGTGCTTTTTTATCTTTTCTATTAAAGCCGAATATTTTAGTAAATCTGTAAAAAATACATGCTTCGTTTTATTCAATATTATTATAGGATTCACCTCAACGCTATCATTACGTCTTATCTTGTTTTTGTGTTCGAGTCTTCCAGTCTTTGATCAATTTTGCGAAAAAAAACTTTTAATCTTGGAACAACTTTTAGGAAAAATTATAATTTTTTCTTGAGGAATATTATTTAAAATATGACAACAAAAGTAAATTGTTTTCGACAACAATATCTACGCTCTAGCCTTTCACGAACAAACTTACAAAGGAAGCATGTTCGTGGTTGGAGAAGTTCGAGGTTCTAATATATCTCAAACCTTATAGACAAAATTACAAAGCATATTACGAACGTGGATGAAAAATTTCAACATTTGTTGTGTTATAAGAAACTGTTCGCTAAAAAGTTTTCAATCTTATGTCAAATTTAAAAACAAACTAGTTAATTGAAAAGCGGTCCCTCGAGGCTTCTTGGCAAATTTGCTCTCCGTTCCTGTTTATAACATGCAACGTATTTACTTGATGACGCCAGTTATGGAGAAGACTTACTTAAATGGCAAACCGAATAATCGACGTATCCCGGTAGTTGGAAAATTACCAGTTTCAATATTATTAAAAGCAAGTAACACTCTTAAATCTAACAGTTTAATTTACCGTTAAACATATCAAGTTGACTCAAAACGGGTATAATTTAATTTTGCAATTAAACTTATCGAAGTTTTGTAAATTTTATTTTATTTCAATTTAAATTAATTAGTTTAGAAATTATAGGGTAATTTAAATTGAGCTTCCACCGTTAATATATTTTAATTGCTTGTTTTTGAATTATCTACAACTTGAAAATCTGGTTTTTGTTTACTGCAAGCATTTTCGACAACTTTTAATGTTTTCAAAAATTAGCAAAGTAAAAACTCGAGATTTTTGGCAACAACAGACAATGCCATCAGCTTAAAATATGTATTCTTTGTTTAACCACAATTTTCGTGAGGACCTAATATTATCAAGGAAGCTTTTTACATAATTAAAATGGTTCAGTGCAATTTATCTCTTCCTGTATTTACCTCAATATTAATCTTTGAATTTTAAATGAATGAACATCTTGAGTTTTCTCAGGGGAGTTGGATGTCCTCGTAGGAAATTACCAATACAAATGAAACGTTTTTCTCAATTTTGGATCTTTAATCTATTTGTAGCAAGAAACTTTTAGGAAATTGTCCTGCTTTGTCAAATCAACAACATAAAATTAAGGATGTCTTATTTCTGTCGCATTTGAGCTTCCTTGAACTTAAAAAATGCTTTGTGTTAAATTGCTAGAGAATACCGAGAAATTAGTCTATTACAAAATTCATTATCGTGGTCAAAAACGCTAAAAACCACTTAAACACATTCAATTTCTTTTTGCAAGCTAGAATTTTTTTAATTATCAAATAATTTGAAATGTTACGGTGTGCTCAATCGTGCATCAAATGCATCCACGTTTAGTTACGCTTTCTGAAACAATTAATCGCATAATTTATTTTTGATTGATGGACATTTAATTAGGAATTTATTGGCTTCCAATAAAAACTTCATTCATGGAACTTTTAATTTTATAAATCGAGAAACATTGTATTATCCAAACTTTATTTATAAATAATGTCAATTTAAAGCAATAAGTATTAAACTTTTTAAATTGATTTTTCAGAATAAATTGGATTATGCTTCCTACAGCTTTTCATTTGTAAATTGAATTACACTGTCTTTTAGATATTTTCAGAATAGGTAAGTATCTGAATGATAAAACAATAAAAATTAATTAAACTGTTTTCAAGTTTTTAAATATTCTTCAAGGAAACTCGAGCGTCTATTGGAATACGATTCAAAGAAACTATAAATTTTATGGTCTTAAAATCATCTCGCAATTTTATTGAGGAAGTCGCATTCAAGTTTATATAGGAAACCGGCACCACGAGATTTTTCAGTCGCGCGAGTCTGTTGGAATTTACTACGATCGGATCCAATAAAGTGAATATTTTAAAATGGCATATTTGGCGGGCGATTTCTTTGCAGCAGGCAGTTGATATGAAGAAAGAGAAAAAACCTAAGCAATTAGTTGGTGATTTCGGACACTGCTTGTTGAGAATTAAAAATCTTCCCGATCAAGTGGCTTCGAGTTGTACTTGTTTTGTTTCCTTAGTTAACTGTTATAGGACTAAAGTGCAATTCTACCTAAATTACAATCGCAATATTATTCTTTACACCGTAACAGGTATCCCATGTTATTGCTAGAATACTACTGGGGGGTATTCCATACCCCCCAGACCCCCCGGTGAGTACTACTATAACACAGATGCATTTGTTCTAAAGGACTAACGGATTCACCATTTAATAATATCTAAATATAAATAAAAACATTGTGCTTTAGTGGTGATTGTGTTCCACAGAAAAACCCTCATTGTAAAAGATAGCCGTCTACTTTACACCATGAACTGAAAGAGTAAAGTAGTAACTTACGCCGTCAGGAAGGTATAAAAAGTTTTAAAATTAAATTTTTTTTTATTTTATTATATATCCTATTTGGTCTAAGTGAAGGATTTTGAAGGAAATACCGGAATTAACGTGAAAAATTAGAACTGAAAAGAAATAAAACAATATAATATGAAGTTTATTCTCGAAAAATTCTGTATTTTAAAATTGAGAACTTGCGAGCCTGCTTTTTTACAATAAATATGTAAGCTGAGCTCAGTAGAACTTAACTTCAATGAATTATTATACTTATTGCAAAATTAGATATAAAAATTCTTTGAGCTATGGAAGTTTTTTTCTTATTTTTAATTTTGGAAAGATTTTGTTGTGAATATTGATTTAAAAAATCGTAAGAAGAAATTAGAAACATATTATGCGAAAAATTGGGGAAGCAGAATCGAACTTAGCAATTACATCTCCTAATGTTTAAGTGCTTCTGAAAGCTGAACAACATAGGTACTCACTGCTGCTCTGCCCTGGTAGTATATAAGCATAAAAACAGAAAATCACTCGAAATCACTGCGACCTGAAATGAAAATTTTATTTTTGAGGGAGGAGAGTGTAGGTCAATTTTTTAAGGGGTCTAATATTCTCTCCTGTTTACCTATCTTCTGCTTTGACGGAATTCTTCTGTGTTTCCTGTTCTTGGTTTTCCTTTTCATTTTCACATTTAACTGTCACTCCTCTTATTTGCATTATCTGCTTCAAATATGGAATAACTCTACAATGAATCTCAGCAAAACTTACTTTTATGGTATACGGTCAATTACGTGGTCACTCTAGTTGAAATCATCTCTTTTACCAGCGGGTGAAACTACTTATGTATAAATAATGGACCGCTACAGCTACATCAGTGAGTTGAAACTTCTGTTTCGTTATTTTTGATACAAATCCGCCCCTGGGAAGGTATTCACTGTACAATCGAAGAACGTCATAAGTCAAGTTATTCGTGGTTTACGTAGATTCGTACGTCGAGTCTGGAGTTTTGCTCTTTTTCGGCTGTTTTTGTTGATTTTGTGAGTTTGTTGTCATTCGCCACTGATTTTGCCGATTATTTTTAATAATTTTAAAACGGCAATTTTAATTTATAATCGAGGACATTCGTCGAGCATTTTCAACGATAGGGCTTAGTATTGATCGAATAAAAATTCTAGCGACGTTGAATTTAAAAGAAATAATTTTTTTCTTACTGTTGGTGTAGCCTACTTGTCTTTCTATGTTTCTCCTTTAAGGATAATTAATATTAAGACAAGTAGTACGATTTATTTTCTTTCATCTCAGTTGTGGCTGTCGGTTTGTGAGCAGTAAGCTTCTTGTAGTTGTTTTTTTTTCACGGAAGCCATACCTTTGCTTCCGACCCATTTACAGCTGGTTAAAACACCATGGGTTTCTACACGAATTTAAAGCTGACGATTCATCTTTTCCAGCGTTAAATATTGATGGTTTATTACTGCTCGCATGGAAATTCTAGCGACGGACGTTGGATTTAAAACAAGTACCTAATTGTGTTTTGTTCTACTGTCGGTGTAGCCTGCTTGTCTTTCTATGTTTTTCCTTTAAAGATAATATTAAGACAAGTAGCTACGATTTATTTTTTTTCCATCTCAGTTGTGGCCGTCGGTTTGTGAGCAGCAAGCTTCTTCCAGTTGTTCTTTTTTTTCACGGAAGCCACACCTTCGCTTCCGACCCATTTACAGCTGGTTAAAACACCATGGGTTTCTACACGAATTTAAAGCTGATTCATCTTTTCCAGCGTTAAATATTGATAAAAAAATATAAATATGAATATTAAATATTTTTATTTTCTTTTCTTCTCTTCCATTTCTGATGAGTTAGGCATACCAGCATATCGTCCTCGGAGTTTTACTTTGAAATCCCGCCTGCAGAACTGGATCTCTTCGCCTTCTCGTCTTGGTAGCAAACCCATAAAATTATTTAATCAAAAATTTTAGTGGCATTTCTCGTTAAAAAAGTAAAACCTTTTCTTGTAGCGTATAAGAGCTTTACGATAGGCATTTTATGTTGGGCATTTAAGTTTTACCACAGTTGCAGTAAATTGGTGATATTTTAGGTGTGAAATTATTTAAATATAAACTTTCTACAATAAAAGCGCGTAAGCGTTAACTGTAAGATCAACAAATATATAGAACATTATAACAGTTTTTTAAATTAAACAGTGAGCGTTGTACGTATGGCATTTTCATGGTTATTTAATGATTCAACCGTTGTGACCATCCATATAAGCAATACGACTTCATATTGTTATTTGAGCTTTTATAATGCAAACGTGGTGCGGTGTAGCGATTAAATCGATCAACTAGTAAAAGTAATAATAAAAAAGATTATTACATAATTTTACGATTTCCTTTTGTTAGAACATTAATTATTTTCAATAAAGCAAGTTTTCAACTTATATAAATTGTATTTACACGCACAGGATTGAGGAAAATCGGAAAATTGCAATTTAAAGTTTTAAAGATTAGGGTCGATTGTTTAGCAAGTTAAACGAGTTTGGGAAAACTAAAACCTCCATTTATAATTATTGTAAAATAATTTGAAGATTAAATTCCATTTACGTGATTTTTCTGGTATCGATTAATTTCCTAGCGGATGTTGTCTGTAATTTATTTTATTTCATAATGTTACTAATTTATCACGATCTTGAAAGCCATTGTGTTGACTGACATTGCAGATGGCTCATATTTTTACTCTTTCATTATCATCACCAAATTAAGTTCTAATTGTTCACAGGTTAGGTCTTAATTAACTTTTTGTTAACGTCTCTCATAATTATAACAATTTTTCTTGTTGAAAATCGATGTCGGTAGTTATCTTGACTGCCTCGCAGACACATCTAGGATGTGCCTGGGAAATTTTGATATGAAAATCATATATTTGCTGCAGTTCATCCGTTCATCACGATAATAGTACCAAGTACGTTGACCCTTGTGGGTATTCATTATAGGTAACTTCAGTGTGACCTTTGACTATAAAAATAGTATCTCACTACCTTATATAAAGTAAATGCTTACTTAACAAATGCTGCTTTCACAGTAACTAATCATCAATTAAGTTGCTTCTTGCATTTGATAATTCCTCTTTTGTGTTTCCCACTGGTGCAATTTTACAATAATTATCAAAGCTTTCCGCTACAATCCTAAGTAATTTGTATTCCGACCCTTAGATTTAACCATGGTATGCTAAACCTCTACACCAGACAATGAAAAGATCCTAGCTCTTTTTTTACGCTACAGTTGTAGTAGCGTAAATAATTAACAAGTGTAATTTAAATTTAAAAAATGCTTAGTTAAGGTAAAGTGAAAAAATTGAAAAAATTATTTTAAACAATATATCCTTGATAATGTTAAGTTCAATAAATATCTCGGAGCTTGTTATACAACGGATTCCATTTGATAAATTCTCTTCTGTATTAAATTTTAGCCATACTTGCCTAATGTAGTATTTGAACTTGGTAAATTAGTTTGCAAGGGTAAATCGTCTTACTTTAATTAGCAAAATTACTAATGTTCCTCGTGGTAAACATTCAAGTTTCTTCTACTTGAATTTTGTGTAATAGTTCGTAAAATGTTATTAAAATTAATAAGTTTACGGTTTGGATTATTTTTCAATTAATTAAAAAGTTCCCCAGCGGAACATCAAAATACCAAAAGAGGAAAGTCTTTTAGGTAGGCTTTAGAAAGAAAATTTTGTAAATCCGTAATTAATTATTATTAAACCTATATACCCAAAATAGCAAATGTAGGGTAATATCGTTAAATGATACCAAACACTGTAGGTGGTATCAGATTATAACAATGTGGCACGCAATCGTTATCTTTCCAAATAGGTTACTTAGGAGATAATTAAAATTTCCATAACATCACGATTGCATTGTTATTAGCTCCATTTAATAAAATACAATGGATCTATATTGGTTAAATTCCTCTATTTACTACATTAATTTGGAATTTATTCAATTAGAGCATACCATTTTAGGAAAAATCAATTTCAAGTCAATTGTAGGGCAAAAATAATATTTTCTCACGTGAAGAAGAACAACAAAACATTTATATAATTATTAAATATTAAATCAATATTATTTTCATGAGTTCTCACTAATGAATTTGTAAATATTTTGATTAAAGAAAACAAATTTTATTTCCATATTGATTTACATCAGGTTTTACTTTCAATTTAATAAAGCTATATATTTACTATGATAGGTATTTCTCATTTAGTTAGTGCAGACTCCATAAGTAAACAACTTTTCATTATAACTGACTTGCCAAGCCTAAGATATTTGCATAAAACTATTCTTAAAATATATGTATAGCCAGAAGATAAAACATAATTTTTGTTTTCAGTTCATTAGATAGGTAGTTATAGTCTGAGTAGAAATTAACAAACTATCTATAGGTAGGTACTATGATAATACAATTGTATGCTATTATGGTATATTATGATATACCATATGTAGGTATGTACGATACATAATATGAAACATATAATAAAATACCTATATTATTTTATATTTTTTATACATAGAATATAGTATTATATTAAAAAAAAAATGTTTTTTTTTGCTTATATTATATTTTATTTTAATATTTTCAATATTTCAAAAATTTGTGTTCTTTTTTTTTAATTTTTTTTAAAGTTAAAATCTGAACTGTTAAATAAATTCTAAATCCGATATCGATTGATTTAATTATACGAAAACGTTAAAGAGAACAAACATTTCATGAAACGGTAGATTTTGTATCACCACAGGTCGGTCACGCGTCAGTTGGTATAGCAAAGACGGTCTGACCGTCGAGTACCGTTTATGTTACACAATTACCCGTCATGCTCTAAAATATTTCAGTTACCGAAAATAATCCCGCCTCGTTTCTTGATTTAGTCAACTTCAAAATTTGTTCCGTTATACTTTTATGTCTTCATTACAATTCTGAATTACACAATTTATTCAATGTAATTGAATTCTTAGCGCCAAATTGTTTAAGCGTCAGTAAAGTGAGGAAGCCGTCCTGATGGTGATTCCTGACGCCCTTGACCACATGGTACCCAAACATGACCTATGATGCAATTTTAAAAGCCCGAATCGAAATTATATAAATAATATCCTCAGCGGTAGTTCGGCCATCCGATGAACATCGACACGCTCACGTAAGTCTGGCCAAGGTCAAAAAAAAAGAATTTTTGTTTTAGAAAAATGCTTCTGGTGATATGATTAAACTGGTTAATGACTTAATTGGCCATAATCACGATATAATTCCTATGCAAAAATGATGAATGCTAGGTATAGGTAAATGTAATGAATTCCATCTTAAACATACAGGGAATGCAGTTTTTTTTATGGTTTACCATTTATTAATGTGTGTATCACCATTATTTAAAGTGACATTAACGGTTATACTACAACAACCCACTTTGATTACTTTTTAATCTTCGAGGTGCCATGCAATGCAGGAATCTGTTACATAATATAATTTTAAATTTTACGAAGAGCAAGCAAAGTGATTAATTAAATAAAGTTAAAAAATGCAGTCCGGTATGCTTTCACTTTTATTTTGAATAGGGTCCGACGCATATTAAATTGATTACATGTTATAAGCCAAATTGATGTTGAAAGTTACTTGTCTTAAACTTCACGACTACCGCCGAAATGAGCAAATAATATAGGAAGAGAAAGAAATAATCGCAGAGCATTGTGGCTTAATGAATTAAAGCGTGGAGTTTAACTAGAAAAACATAAATCAGTTCATTGATCACTCATGAGGCCGATAATCTCACCACAAGCAGAAAATGATTTATGAGGAATAAAAGGACCCGAAATCTTGCGGTTCAGATAAAGTAAGAAATTGCAAAAATATTAATGAAGATGGCGCAGTAATTACACGGCTGTTGTTTAATGGTCCATAATAAATAATTAGCATCTTGCAAGCACCATTACTTGAACTAAGTTTGTAATTGAATAAATCTTGTGCTGCTCATTTTTACCTAACGCAAATGGAGTTAGATAAAGGTAATTGCAAAAGCAACTTCAGTTTGACAGTTCTTGTTTGCTGTAAATTTCAATATAAAAGTATATAACACGCAAACTAGCGAATTTATGATACAAATCGGGAATCTGTATTCATTTATTTAAATTACAATTTATATTTATACATATACTCTTTGGTACTTGGAGAATTCCTAACTATGTTTTACTTATCTTACCTTACCACTAAATTACAAAATAGGTTTAGGGAATTGACCCGCATAAATTACCTTTGAGGCAATTGAAACATACATTATAGGACGAATTTATTGAACTTTTGGATTTTAATTGCTAAAATGTAGAACGAAAATCCGCAAATGTATTTTTTTGAATAAAAGAAAGCAGGACAAAATTTAAAAATTAATAACTGAATAATTAGCAATCAACTGCGTGGTTCTATTATCAAATTTTAAAGCAGTTAATGGGATCAATTAGCTAGGCTTTCTTTCGAAATTAGTTCATTAAATTTTTTATTATATTTCTGGTAGCGAAAATGTTTTGCTAAAATATAAAATTAATTAGTAGATAACTCAATTTGCAAGAGTTGTACTCTTAAAGCTCGCAACTCAATTAGGGTGCGTTCAACCATAATGTGCGGTTTCAACATGACTGAAAATTTCGCACTTAAACTAAACCTGATAAAAAAATGTGTTACCTACAATTTTTGTTCAACTTGCACGTATGAGCGAAACGGTAATTCAAAATTAAATTTTTTTATGTGCCCACAGTTTGCGATATTAAAAACAAACAATTTCTGTATTATGAAATTAAAATTTTGCTGTGGTTATTTGAACAACTTGAAGTTTTTACCGGAATAAACAAACACAATCAAAAATTTATTCTATTTGAACAAAAAATTGTTAAACCGATCCTATTAGTTTGAAATTTACCGATTCGGTTTGTTCTTTCTAATAATCGAATTTTCAAATTCAGCGAAATGTTGGAAAGTTTTAATATAATTTAATCTTCGAAATTTTTTATTCGGTCGCTCGAGAACTTTGAATTCTCCATTAATTAAGCATTATATCATAAATTAGATGCTCTTTCTGAAACGAATTAAATTTATCAAAATTAGTTTTATTTACTTATTCCTTATTATCTTTAGGTGTTAATTCCTTGCAATTCGATTCCCTTGGTTATTACCTGAAACAATAAATAATTAAATTAGCTTGGTAAAAACGGTTCATTTTAAAATTTAAATAAAGTAAAATTATTTAGTTTTTATGCAAATACATAATTTTATCCTTATTGTGATGTAATCTTATTTAAGTTCATAAAATTTTAATACAACAGTAAAATCGACTATACAATACCCTATCAATCTTATTTAACAAAGTGTGAAAAATACAATATAAATAAAAACCTTTGTTCTGGTACAGTTATATGCTAATTGGCTCAAATTTAAAAAGGAACATATAGTCACGTGAAGCTTAAAAATATCGGCAAGCTTGTAGTCGTTAATTATTAACAGGTAATTAGAAGTAAAACGCGCTTTTGATATGTTTTATGTAAATACTAATAAGAATAAGCAGGATACCCTGCAATTATGTTGATTGGTTCCGGAACAGGCATTAGTTTATTTGCAAAGAAAACCACGATAAGAATGATTTCAGGTGTCAGTGAGATAGTAATTATATATATTTTTATTTTAATGTGCAGCTAACGATAGAATATTTTTAATGTAATCAATAATGCAAGTAGGTATAGCGTTTTTCTGCGGAGCATGTAATTATGAGATACAATATAAAATTAAAACATAATTAACAGAAAAATTTGAATTTATGTTCAACTTGACTTGTACAAGGTGTAATTTACATTGCTGATCAATAGTGTGTGTATGCGAAGAAGTAAATAAACAGCAGAGATAGTTACCCTCAAATTACGACTTTGCTTCATACAAGAAATTTTAAATTATTGGTTGTAAATAAATCCATAACATTATCTTCTTTCCTTCATTATGTATTTCAAAAATAGAAAAGTAACAGTTTTTAATTAATTTATACAGCATTGGATTTGTTGAAATCGAAATAAAAGCTTTTCAGTAACCGGTAATTAACGGATTTATAAATTAAATTTTCATGACGATTTTCTATTTTTGGCTCGAAACGCATTAGAAATAGAACACACGAAAGGAAATTAAATAATTTAGACTACAATAAGAACGAAATGTTGTTATATAATAGAATCATATATAGAGAACTTCGGTGTGAGCTTTGAAAAGGGATGTATGTCCGTACAAAGGGTTGATATAATTAAAACTTTTTTTTACCTTTAGAGATATCAAAGAGGTCATTGGCATTTAATAAAAATTTAATTTTCTTCTCTTGCAAGGAAAGTTAATTGAAAAAATTGCAAGAAAAATCTCAAAGGTGTGAAGTCAATTATAATAAATTAACAATTTGTACTTTTCAAATTATATTATAATAATACCAAGCCGCACATAAATTTGAATTTTTTTAAATAATAGCATTAAGTTGATTATTGTAAGCGGCTTGTTAATGAAAAATGCGTTACTAAATCTTTCAATTTGAATATTAATGCAAGAGCGTGTGGTTATGCCTCACATGCAATAATAATAATCTTGCTTACTTTATATAACTGAAAGTTTTGTATTTGAACACTTAACGTTTAATAAAGCAAAATTTAAACCGCATTTTAGTACAAAAACTATACTAAAATGTTTGAGTGCATTATAAAAGTAGGTACGCTTAGAGCCAAGCTTTGAAAGCAGAAACATAATTGCTCTTGTGTTGCAGAAAAGCTCAATTATAAAATTTGTTAGACTTCATTACGGCGATTAAAGAAAATTTAGTGCTGACTCCTTTTTCTCCACACGGAAAATGCTTGACATAATTATTTGCGTATCTAACTCCAGATCTGTGCTTCGTAATCCGGCAATATTTTAAATCTGACACCACACACACCTGTAATAATTATCTCAACTGTTAAAAATCAGACCTATATAGATGCAATCATAATTTAATATTTATCATAACATTCCGTTATGTTATTCGTTATACATGGTGACTGTAGTATTTTTTAACGGAAATGTTTGTTTAAACATATATTTACACCTGTATTTTTAATACCCTGACACACATCTTTGATCAATAACTGCATTTTAAAAGCTACCAGTGTATATTTAAGCTACCGTTTCCCAAAAAAAATTTAGCAGCACGTAATTCACAATAACAGCAGCAGTAAGTATCCGCAAAAAGTGCTGTTAATTATTCGTAAATAATTAATTTTATGAATAATTTAATCACGACAGTTGTTCTTGTGGTTCAAAAGTATTTCGAGGCAATGGTAAAATTTAAGATTAAGTAAGTAAATCATGCGAATTTGTTGTAAAACGTCCCATCTGTTTGACAAGCAAAACCTAGTTTATGGACTTTCATTTTAGTGATGTTCGGAGAGTGGAATATTAATTTGTGCAAATTTGATATTATGAAATCTGATGTGCTAATTATTATCGCACAGTTATCTGTTCCTTTATCTGGAACATCTTAATCTGGAAGAACTACATTTTCGGAAGCATGTGAGCTACCCACAACTTGTCAATATCAAATTATAAAAAAAATTGATCTCCGATAAATTAATAAATTATCTAACGTAAATCTGCCAAGCAGCATTTATAAAAAATTCAATGCCAGCTTATCCAGCCATAAATCTAGCAAATGGATGTAACATAACACACACAATTATGTTAGAAAAAATAGCGAAAGGAATGAAAATGTAAGGCATGATCGGAATAATTGATGTAATTAGAGCTTTATATTTATATTAAATTTAAATATGTATTTATACCAGTTCGAATTTTAATTACACTAGCATTAATTTTTAGTTGTATTTAATTGAAGCACTAAATCACATCTTGATTGTTTTAATAAACAGAGTTAATTAAATACGAATGAAGATAATCCATAATAAAATAAATTATAAGTTGGTTTATTCTATTTGCAGTTATCATAATTGAATGAAAATATCAATTTCGTATATAGTAAATGCATATTAAAATTCAATTTTGCATTATGCACAAGAAATTCACTTAAACGTAGTTGAAAAACCAATTTTCTTATTAAACATCGATTTTCAATATAACTTCTATCGAGTTTCAAGGTTTCAATCAAATTAAACCACTTTGTTTTGTTCGATTTTATTATTTCAAATTTAATTTGCAGCATAGCTAAATAAAAAATTTAATTAAACAAAAATAATTAAGCGGAATAATTCTGATAAGGTAGGTATTTACGTAGCATAATTAACTTTTGCAATTATATTTCGTGTTATGAGAACAGATAGTATGAAACGACGATTAAGAATAAACACGGTGTAGTGCCAGGATAATAAAATTATCATTTTAAGTTAATAAATTATTAACTTACTTATAAGTACGATTTAAGGAAGTCATAACCAGGAATTCCAACAACAACGCACCTGTTTAGATCTCATCAGCTGATGAGGCTTATAGAAGGAAAACCATGATTAAACAGAATTGTGTCTTTAGAATTTCATTCTTAACACACGTAAGTCTCGATCTCGATTTATTATTTTATATTTCAAAAATTGCCTGTTTAATTATTTTTTTTTGGATTTACATGTAAAAACTACAATTTCAGTCCTTACATCCTAGTAGAATGTATCATACGTTACCAAGAGGGTATTTCAAGCCCCCCAAACCTCCCGAAGCTAATTGCTACAACATATAATTTATTATATTGTCGTGTTCTGCAATCCTTCATTGATTTTTGATTGCATTTGACATTTATTTTGTAAATTTTATAATTTTATTGTACAAATTTAGTTAATATTGGAATTTTGTAAATATTTTGAATTTTGTGGTTTTCCCACTTAATAGTTGCGGTTGCAACAGATGAGTGGGGAAACCAGGTCTTTTCCTGCCAACATTTTATCTCTGATATTACCTTTTTTTTTTTTATTTTTTTTTAAATTACTTATTTTTGAGTTTGAAATTGTAGAAAAAGTTGGATATTTTTGGAAAGCGATTTTTGATTTGGATTAATAATTTATAATTGAATTTGGATTACGATTTTGAAGATTATGAGAAGTAAGATTTAGATTTAAGTCTGAATAGTCAAATTAAAATTTGAAAAGTATTTTTAAAATAAAATTTATTTTTGGATTTGGATCTGGATTTGGAATAGGATATAAATGGTAATAATGATTTTGAAATATTGAAATTTTAAAGAATCTCATGGCTCACAGCGGTAATTTGGATTAGGGAATTTGGAATAATTTATTATTTTAAATTTTCCACCAACACCAAGTTACGTAGCAATATTGAGATATGCTTTTTTCAAATTTTCAAACTATATCCAACCGCCAAAAAAATACAAATTGAAAAAATGGAAAACTCGACTATAAATAATATTTGGAAAACCCAAATTTTCAAATACTCATTTTCAATTACTTTCTCTTCTAAATCCAAATTTTACTTTTAATAGTTTCGAATATAAGTGGGAACATGGAATACAACTGATAACTTGTCCATCTGCGCTGGTATCAAACTTTATTGTAAATTCTAAATTTCTTCAATAATTTTATAGTTTAATTATTGTTCTTACCAATATTCCAAATCTTCATCCAAATTCTACTTATCTTTTATTTTATGTACCAAAAAGTCTACAATTTTATTCAAAAATTAAAAATAATCAATTGCTCACTTAAAAAAATCACATTTATTCAAAAAAATACCAAATTTTAAATCATAATTGCGAACATAAATTTTATCCAACCGTATTTTGTACGTTTGGATTTCTTTCTTGGATTTAAAAAAAAAATTAAAAAAAAATTAAAGAAATATTCTTGACGTCCTGAAAGTTGATTGTCATATAATATTTTACATTAAAAAGCAGAATTTTTCATAATAAATACCTCTCTTTAATATTATTATCCTTTGACATTTGGAAATTTCGCGAAAATCCTATCTCAATTCAATATTTCTTCTAGTTTGTTAGAAATTGAGTGTTCAACCGTTCAAAATATAACAGACAATGGCTTAGTAACGAACTGATCGATTTTAAGTTGTTTTGCAAAAACAATTTTTATTATTTTTCGTATATACGTAAGTATTATGCTGTATACCCTTTTCTGAAGTCCGAAATTAAAATTTCTCCTTTCTCACTTAATATTTAAGAAAATCTAAAATAATAATTTTTTTTTCAGTTTTAAATGTATTTTGAATAGAAAAATACATTGGCGTACGTCGAATTTATTTGAGTTTACGTTTTAAAATTACTATATGAAGCTTTAATTCAAAAGCTTAAAAAATCACTTTTTTGAATGATTTTCATGCTGTTTGTTCGAAGTTTTCTACGAAACATCGTCTCGAACTGTTTTCTATTGTTTTGTTGCTGAATTTTCTTTCCCACATTCAACGACCGTCTTTTTAAGGAAATGCAACAAGTTTTTCTGAAAAATATAATACAACATGGAACGCGTAGATAGACGCATTATATTATACGGATAATGGTTTTATAATTTATCGAATTTTTCAAATGAATAATTTTACCGAAGATTAGTTTTTCAATATTTCGTGAAAAACTGAATACAAGATCGTTTCACACTCCATTAAAATAAATTACCTGTTAAAATTGCGAATATACGAAGCCGGTGCCTCCATTACTATTTAAGTATGCAAACAAGAAGATAAAAAATATTTTCCAATAAATTCATTTCAGTTTTATGAAGCAAAAATTAGTAATAATTGCTTGAACAGCATAAAAAATAACGATTACATAAGGGAATTTTCTAAACCTGGTCTTCCAAAGACAGAAAGCTTTGCTTACATAAAATTAAATAAACCACAGTTTGGAAGAGTAGAATTTAATAAAAAAAATTATTTCGTTAATATCAATTACCACTTCATCATTGACAACAATAATTTGCGAAAGAATTTCCTTCTTCGCGTGCGCGACACGAAGAATTTTACTGAATATTCATGATATAAAGTTGAACTATTATAATTATTTAATATTTCAAATTCTTTGTTTGCTAACTAAGATTATAATTTTAATAAAATTACATAACAAAAGATATTTAAATGAAATAACTTTCAGAAAGATGTAACCATGCGTGTGCGTGCAATAAGCGCTCACGAAATTTTTTCTAATTTCGGTTTCCGTGTGGGTGAGGAAAGTAGGTCTGCAGGCTTACCGGAAATCTTCCGAATGTACAGGTTAAAAAAACGCGAAGGCCAAAGAAGTTTATTGACCCACTCTATGCCAAGGTCTCGGTTATATGCAAGCTCTCAGTGATTTCCCGTGAATGCAAACTGCCAGGTAACATTAGCTAAGAAAGTACCTACCGCAATTACGTTACGTTAAATGAGGTCGAAAAATAGATATTCATCTTAATCAGTTGTAATTTCCATTAAGTCTCTTGACTGTTTGCATTTTAATCCTCTCTCACCGCAAATAGTTATCCTGGTGACTCAATGCGTTACTAACAACAAAATTATTCATCATTTCGATACTGAACGCTCGGAAGAGTATTTTTCTCAAAAATGTATCTATGGTATTTATTACATAACATCCAAGTCCGGATTATTATAAACTGAAAATTTTGTAGAAATTTGGTTAATTTTGGTTTTGTCGCCAGTTGGTTGACGTTGCGCCAACTATTCTAAATAAAGTATTGAATCATTCATAGTTTTTATGATCGGCCATCACAAAAGTATCGAGAAAATGGTTTAAACATAATATTAGTTTTTTTATTGTTATAGTTACAAACCAATTCGAGAAACAGTTTCATATTAACTGTAAAACTAAGAATGAATTTGAAACAATTTAATAGCGTTAAACCATAATCGTTTGCTTGACAATGTACTCGCATCGGAATGTCCTTTATTAGAAACTGTACTGAGAATCAAATGAAAAACGTGAATAAATGAAAATCGAGCAGAACCGAATCAATTCGAAATAGCTTTTCTGAAGAATTCATGGAACAACAAAAAACTATAATTTCACAGCAAATTAATAAATAAAAAAAAGGATAATTTAATTTATTTATTGCTTGCATGCAAAAAATGTACAGTTAACACTTTGCTTTTCAGCTTCGCGTAAAAATGCAACAAATTATTAATTTGCGCTATTTTTATGTTAACAAAGTGTGTTAGACAAGTTCGTTAAACCTCTTCATTATCATTTGCTAATTTTAATATTTCGCAACATTTTTTCAACTTAAAACCGGAATTTTTTCCAAACTTTTCACGAATCTACTCGATGATAGTTTACATCTAATCTGAATTCTGTAAATTGGAGTAAAACGGTAGTTTTAGAATATTTTGAATATATCGGTCAACGAAAGTGTTGTCGTTGTTAAACACTTTTCTTATATGGCAATCAACTTAATCTTCTATTTAAATTTTTGATTGCTATTCAAAATAACAAGTTGATGTTTCCATATGAGGCCAGTTTACAGTTAGCTCCAAAAAACGCACCGTAAATCAGGTTTAACCGTGACATACTGGCGATCCTTTTTGTTTTTTGCATATTGTATACCTGGGAACCCATTAAGTAACTATAAGTCAACAAATTTGATTGATGTAATTCGATAGGATCAATTTATCTTCTAGCCAGTTCACACAGTTTTACATATCGGTCGAAATATGCAGGCTTAAGAATGTGAACTTATTTTTCCTGTAAATGATATGTTTAATCGGACACGAAGGTTATTAAAATGTATGGTTAGTTAAACTGGTATTCAGTTGGAGGCATTTAATTGAGGTTTAAAGAAGCAAACATATTTCTTCAAATAATAACTATACGATAACTCTTCAAATGAACAGTTAAAAATACCAACTAGAAATATAAAATTTTAACGAAGTAAGAAATCATTATGGGTAAAACTATAAAGACTTTTTTTTTGGTTTTTCGATGTCTTCAAAGGATATAAAATAATAAACCGTAGCTGATTACACATCCAGCTGTCAGTTATTTATAATTAGCATAAAATTTTATTATCGACACGAAATGGTTACACGTAAGTAGAAAATTGTACATTTGAGCCAATCTTTCTTATTCTGCAGAATACTTTAGCTACTAACCGAGAGCTAAGACGTAATAAAATGAATAGCTATTTGTACTAACCATGTTTAGTATTTTTTAGCAATATAGTTATAGCCCACATAGTTTTCCACTGCTACGATTGGATCAAGTTAGAAGAATATATTTCACATCTGAGACTGCAAAATATTAAAATTATGTTTTTGATGTAATATACCGTGGATAATTCGTATTGTATGGTCTTGTTGCTCCATGGTATAAGTAAATTATATGGGATATAACTTACGTCCAGGTCGATTGACATGAATAAAAATAATTACTTTACCAACGGCTGAACCTTACAATTAGTTAACGTTATCTAATGAGTTTCATTCATATAATATTAAAAATTTAATTTTGAATTTTTAGCATTTTGGTCCACTGGTTTTGTATACTAAAAATATATTCAAAAGTATTGATATGGTCAAGGTCGGTAACACAACTATTTGACTAAAAAAAAAAAATTAAAAAAAAATTTTTTTCTGCAGGAAATTGAAAGCCTAATGTATTCTTAATTTTAAAGAACAATAAATCATATTTTATATTTAATCAATCTCGGAAATAATTACACGATGCTATTAAAATTAATTAAAAAACCATTGTAAATAATGCAAAATTAAATATTTCTTGATGTAAATAAACCTGAGATCAACATCAAAAGCTTACGATTTATTATTCTCTAACATAATTAATGTAAACAAATTATGTCACTGGTAATGAGTTTTATAATTTAAAATTTACGTACGGTACCGGATTAAAAATTAAATACATGGTTTGAATTTATTTAAAATTATAATTAAAATTTTCAGTAATAATTTGAAATGAAAAGATTCGTTCACATTAGAGAAATTTCGAGTAAAGCGCAAAGAAGATCCTGCCTATGTGTTTTTTATTCATTAGGCGATGAGATAAAGCCATTAATTATTATTATTATGTGGATTTATTATTTATTAACCATCGGCTGAGTTATAATTAAATTTGCTGTGTGGTTACTTTTCAATTTGCTAAGATTGAAGTATGGTAAATACCACAAACATTAATTTGAATTTTTAGATTTAGAAAATGATAATTTTATTTAATTTCATGTTGGTTCAAAACCGGACAGATATATTTTCTTGTTCATATAATTTCAAGCCTTCATTCATTTTTTCAGCATAATGTCTTGGCCATTAGTAGGCAGCTATAGTGCCATGTCACAATGGGTTACTTTTTGTTTATGGTGTACATGACAAATTACTATTTAGCCAAAGTAGAGTAAAAAGTAAAAACCTGTTTGATGTCTTATATTTTGTTTAGGTATAACTAAGATTCTATTAATAACTACTTTAGACGACCTTGGGAGTTCATGCTGGGTCAGTAACTTCCAGCACTAAGCGTTTTTTTATGATTTATTAATCAGTGCACCAGGAGTACTATTTTTAATGCTAGCCAACTCATGTAAATTCATGTACTCATGCACTTCCATATATGGAAGCCATGAAGATGGTAATCATTTTTTATTTCTTTCTGTGCATGAAACAGCCTAAAGACGTACTAGCATTTGTACATTGATTTCTATGTTCTTTGTGTCTGCACGAAATGCTTGATTTACGTTACGTCTTTGTTATAATAAGATGTACAATTTTTGCCTTGGGGTATTTGCAAAATTGAATTTCTAGACACCCAAACATTGATTACAGATACTAATGCAATAATAGTATTTTGCAATTGTTTCCTACATTTGAAACTTTCAGAGATTACGATCCTCTGAAACCACATAGAGATTAATTGTATTGCATGCTGCATTGCATGGTAAGAGTACATTAGTTATACAATACAATTAATCGCCAAGACCGATGTCTTTTACATAATATAGAAAAAGGGCAATGCAAAAACAGTTACAAACGTGGAAATGCAGATCAAACAGTATTATTGGGTTAATGAATGCAGAAAATACATTAATAAGAAGATAATTTTCACCAGATTTACATTCTGATTGATAAGGATGTAAAACCAGTTCAAAAGTATATAATTGAACATACAAAATTGCTCTAATCATATCACATAAAGAGTGTTTTTCATTTAACGCTAATGATCAGAAATTGCATACTTAAAGAAATTTTCAGAAAATATTTAGTTAAACACGGATGTAAAATGAAAATATACCTACTTTAATTAAGTTTATACAATTTATCTTACTATCTTTCGCTTTTTCATTTTTTGCATTTTCATTACTTTGTTTTTGTAATTTTTTCTGATTATATTCTTTTTTATTTTGATTGTTTAACTTTTAAATCACATAACTTGTAATTTTCGTAAATCCACAACGAAGTATATTATAGTTTTTACAACAAGAAAATTGAATAGTAAACAAGGTTCAATTATGTGTACTTTTAAAATTTGTAAAAAATTTCAATTATTTACCAAGATTTCTAAATTACGCTAAAAATTTATTAACTTTGTCAAATTCTATGTTTAAAAAATGTCTTTTCACAAATCAGATAGCTTTAAAAAAATTTCTAACGGTAATTTTGGTGCTATTTTATCGCTTTTTTTATATCTGCAAATTATTTTTAAATGCTAAAATAAATTGCTAAAAATGTGGAGAATGCAAAAGTACAAGTTTATATCGATGGCGTGCAAGTTAATAATTTATAATTTTAACAAATTGTCTTGTTTGAAAAAAACTTGTTTTGATAAATGAATTTTTGAGATTTGTCAAAACGTAACATAACTTTATTATTCTAGCATCATCTATAACTATTAAACGTAAAATATCATAATCATACGTACGTACGTGTAGGTATTTTAAGCAGAGGCAATTTTTATTTGTAATTACATAAATCTTGAATAATTCATCTAACTGCCTGACAGATAAGTAATAAGCTTTTCAGTTTCCTCTAATTAATACAATTAAGCTTTTATACCTAATAAATTACATCAAATTTTGTTAATAAGCCAGAACGTTTAAGCTTTTTATGAACTAACGGTAAAGACTTGCAAAACCATTTTATACCTGATGTTTCAAATTAATCGAAACTTGAAAGTAAAAATTAAAAATTCACAAGTTTTTTTTTAATTTACTTAATAAAAAATTATTAACTTTTTTTTTAACCATAATGTACCATTTGCAAATATGTACAGTTAATGAAGGTCGATAAACGACATTCTTCAGAATTTTGTAAAAAAATTTATTCCAGTACCTATACATCATTAATTATAAGATACAAGATTTTTATAAAATTAACTTCCTGAAGCTGAATTTTTAAAAGATAGCCAAAACGACAATTAATTTTATGAAAATTAAATTTTTTCCAAGATAATAAAATTTTAAGTTCAAGTACCTTTAAAGTTGAAAATTATAAGGTCACAATAAGCAATAAAATTATCATATATCATTGTTAATTAAGTGGAAAATTGTTTGTTTTAATCGTCGGTACGTCTTCTTACATAATTGAATATAAAATGTTTGTCAATGAACTTGTAACAGCCGTAACAAAGTTGCTTCTGTATTTCTATATTTCAAAAGAATCCCTAATTAGCTATAGAAATCTAAATCTATACCGACTGAAGATTAAACAGTAACTTAACCGGCACGAGATTTGAATATTTAATTATTCTTATTTAATTTTTGCAAAAGCTGAAAGCTTGATTATATTTTAACACATTTTATTTTCAAACAAGGAAGTTTAATTAACGTTTTTAAGATTTGCAGCCATTAACTCGAGAAAATTTAATTACGAAATTTTATGAATTAAGTATGTAAATAAATTAATATATAACTTTTTCATTGTATCCATCAAGTTATTTTTAGAACAAATAAAAAATTAGTACCGGCAGTAACATATCATTAACTTTTGTATTCCGTTATGAATTGGCTATACGAAGATTAATCACAGTAGATGATATTGGAAACTTCGATGTTAGGCGCCTACACAAACCTCAGTCACTTGCTTGAGGATTTTTCAAAAAAATTTAAAAATTTTATGCAATTACCTTTTTGAAAATTTAAGCGTTTCCTTGAAAAATAAGGATAGTTTTATTCACTCTTGCCACAACACAACACCAAAGTCACTGTCGTCTAACTGCAAACTCAAGAGTAAGTTCACTGCCGCCGTTGTATACGTCTTTAGTGTCTTCGGCAGGTCTTCCGCGGTTCTAATACGAACAGAATTGAGTCCAATGTACAGGTGCCTTGTCTTATACTTACAACTCCGTTGGTTATGCTAGGATGGTCATTGGTTGAGAAGAAGATTCTTCAGTTACCATTGGTCGTAACATTATTTTTTTATGTATGTAGTGGTCGACTAAACAGTTATTTATCTAGATGCACTTATACAAGAAGAATTAGCTTAGTATAAAATGTGGAATGTATTTTAAAAGCATTGCTCTTCCTCAAGCTTTATCCTTGCAGTCAATTTCAGATGCATAATCCATACCTCTTCATTAAGTATTGTGAATTTCTGATCGATCTCGTTTGTCCGAAAAGAGACCTAATTAGGGATATACGCTTGTGTTCGGAACTAAATTACGATTAATTATTGGAATATTTACAAGTTTTTGTTGTACGAACTAATAAGTTGCAAATAAATATCTGCAAGATTTATTTAATGATGTGTTCAATGACCTTAAATGAAAGTGTAAGCTTTGCAAAAAATAACGAGAAATGCGAAGAAATAACCAACGCGAAAACAGGAATATGATCTTGTTAGAAGGAAACGTCCTACGAAGAAAGTTATAACTGTTCTAAATAATATATTTTATTCTTATGTTTTGTGTTTTTGATCAAATATTTGCGGTAAAATTTAAATTTCGTGTTTACTATAATTTTATGTTAATTTCATGGTTCAAAAATCGCTTTAATGTTTTTTCTTTGTA
The DNA here is from genome assembly GCA_958510845.1 of Cantharis nigra. Lineage (NCBI taxonomy): Eukaryota > Metazoa > Arthropoda > Insecta > Coleoptera > Cantharidae > Cantharis > Cantharis nigra. The sequence continues at coordinate 39,766,662 of OY294030.1, read as the reverse complement.
GCACGTAAATAGTTATTATGTTGATGGTGAATGAAAAACTAGAAAATCATTGAAAAAATAAATTTATAAGTAGGTAGATACCTAATAAATTAAATAAATAAAATTACTCTCAGACTTGTGTGGCAATAAATTTCCTGAGAGATACTAAAAATCGAATGTTTAAATAAAAGTATGCAGCCACCCGTAAATTTTCAATCACTTCTGCAATTAACTTTTTTAAATTTATCAAAATGATAAATCGAGTTTCGAGCACTGTTTTCCTATTTTCACCTTATTTTCTCTGTTTCCTCGTTTTTTGTTTTTTCAATCTATCTTCGGTTTTCTTTCCACCCAATTGCTTTTGCTCTTAACTGATATTGTAATAGTATTTTTATTTATTATTTAATATAAACAGTTTCAAACCGTTTATGGTTATATTCTCATTAGATTCATTAAGAGTAAGAGTACCTAGTGTTTCGCCAAATTAATTTCCCAAAATATAAAATTGTTTCAAATAAAACAATTTCTTAACATTTGCAAAGCCATGGGGCGGCTTATAAAATACAGTGAATATTTGAGTAGAACAGTGAGTAGTAGAGTAGTAATTAGTTGTAGTTATCTAGAAGTGAAGTAGGATTGAAAGTGTCGAACATGTTAAAGTGGTGAAATATTGAAAGCCATCATTTTCCACTTAGGCTTCTATATATTTTATTCACAAATTTTCAAAATTTTGTCAAAAGATAGGATACCTTGCGTTGTGGTTAAGCTAGGAAAAGACTAAGCGAATCTGGAATTCGTGGAATTGAAATCTGGTATTAATAGATTAGGTACTAAGGAACTTCCGTCTGCCCCAATCTTGCAATTATCGAAGGAGGTAGTTATTCGGCCTATGACAGTATTAAGACATATGATTTTCAAATTTTCCGCCAAAGTTTAAGGGGGTCACCCCGTGTGATTGCCGGTATATTTAGCTTTTCTCTTGGATTTTATTTTGACGAACAATAAAAATATATAAGTTTCAATATTTATTGACATTTACTGACGAATTAAATGACGAATAATTAATTAAATACAATTAAAGAATTTTAAATAATTAATTTTCAAAAAGCATCTCAATTCTTCACTTTTCAAAATTTTGGAATGATTCTAGTTTACTCGATGGCTAAAGCTTCACACATTAAAATCCCGTTTGAATTTTTGATTTCAGATAAACCGATCAGCCGGAATCGTGGAGGCCAGTTTTTTCGACATCAGTGATTTTGCAGTGGCGCAACACACGCTGTGATGATAATTTTGGTCTGAAAATATTCTGACTTACTGTTGAAATGCCAATAAATATATAGTAAAAAATTGAAACTAATATATTTTAATTGTTCGTCAAAAAAAATCCCAAAGAAAAGCTAAAAAACCGACAATCACACGAGGTGACGTTTTTCTATTGTGCTTAAGTACTACCAATCAAGATGTTCAAACTGAGAAGTATGGAATATTTCTGGGAAAGAAGAAAAAGAGGTGAACTGGAGGGTGTTCCACACCCCCAGACCCCCCGGATTTACATCTACGCTTTTATGTTGATAAGGATCAAATTTATAGTAGCAGCTCCAAGTCCTGGTATTAGTCTTGATATATCTACATCAAGATATAGAACCAAATCCGGTTCAACTCTAGGAACCGGGTGTAGGACGATAAATGCCCCCACATGTCTTTAGATGCGATCAAAATTTACATAAAATTTTCTTTCAATTTCCGAAATAGTCTAATTTAAGCCTATCTAGTTCAGTCTAGTCGTCATTGCTTCCAGAGTACCGGGTCTTTGATCAAGAAGTCAAATACCACAATTTCATTTTTTCGTCACGTTTCGTTCTACACCCCTAAAGATCTACATCAAGATTTAGAACCAAATCAGGTATATCAAGACCAATGCCAAGACTCGAACTATTATTATAAAATTGACTTTTATCGATACAAAATGCACGTATACATCCGGGGGGTCTGGGTGGTGTGGAACACCCTCCAGTGCATCTCTTGTTTTTTTAAGACGCGACCTTCAAACTTTCTTGCTTATTTTCTGCGACCCCTACAATGCCAGTAATAAAAAATAGTTATCAATTACCTACTTTGTTTAAAATTTATATTAAAAAAAAGATACATGATATCCTTATACCTGATAGGCGAGCGGAAGGCACGCAGCAGGAGCTGGGTGCTCAATATGATACCATCTGGTACACAAATGAATCCAAAACGGAAATTAGTACTGGAGCAGCGATCAGTGGACATAGAACGGGAGATGCGTTTAGCATAATGGCCTGCCACGCTACTGTGTTCCAGGCAAAAATAACTGCTGTAACAGCTTGTGCAGAGGAAATGATATGGAGAGCTTATGCAAATAAGTGGATCTGCATCATGACCGACAGCCAGGCAGCTATAAAAGCCCTGGAGCGAGTGGAAACACAATCCTAGATTGTGTTCACTGCCTCTTTGTGCTAGTAGCACTGGCACAACAAAACAGCTTAACGCTGAGGTGGGTGCCGGAACACTCAGGAATAAAAGGCAACGAAAAAGCAGATGCTCTTGCTAAGCTGCAGCAAAAAGATATCTAGTAGGACCAGAACCAATTTGCGGGATATCATACCTGACCGCAAAAGGGACTATAAAAGAACTACTAAGGAAACATCATTTTGCGTACTGGATGTATCTTCCGTGACTGAGGCAATCGCGGATGTTCATTGGAGGACCCTCAAATAACAAAAAAAAAACATGAAATCCTTTAGCTGAGTAGACCACAGCTGAAGAAGGCAGTATGGCTACGTACAGGACACTGCTGTCTGAATAGGCACCTCAATGTAATTGGTGTTGTATGTGTGAGTGTGTGTATTCAGTTCTACCCCCGTTGAGGCTACGACACTTCGGTTGGCCATATCCAACAACCGAGGAAATAATTCAAGCACTCATCAGCTGCATACCCAATTTTATTAAGGAAACAAGGCTGATGGAATAAAACTTGAAACGCGAGGTACAATAAGCTTCGAGCTTCAGTACAAGTGGGCATGGAACCACAACCCGTTCAGCAATAATAAATAATAATAATGCTTATTAAGGATTTCCTTGATCTTGATGTTTTGTGTCCTGATGATTTTTTTAATCCTATATTCAATTGTTTGAGCAAGGGAAATTCTAAAATTCGGGTCACTAATTTCCAATTAAAATTCAAAACGAATTTTGGAAAGAAATCGCTCAATTTTCTGCGACCCCCTAAAATAGTTCGGACATTTTGCTACAGGAAATTTTGATTCTAGAATACATCACTACTAGGATGTAGTGATTTGGTTGGAAACGCTCCAATCAAAAGCCATGTTTCTGCTGATCTACCAATCCAAAGCTCCCGTTCGTTAACATTACTTTAACATTAACATGATTCTGACGAGGCAGTAATTGTAGAAAAAATTGTAATAATGCATATGTAAGAAATGATATAAATACGAGGTAATTACTAAGTTTAACTCTAGTATTACACTACCAAAAAGAGACCAAAACACAAAAACATAGTGATTTTTGAAATATACAGACAATTTATTACTTTTCCACATAATCGCCATACCTTTCAAGACATTTGTCGTAGCAAACAATCAACTTATCAATGCCGAGTCGGTAGTGCGTCCAATTCTTTGAAGTAATCAGTTACGGCGCCTTCGATTTCCTCTGCAGAATTGAATGGCTCGAATTTGATGAACGACTACATTCCTCTCTACTTGGTAATCGTAGGGTTAATTCCTCGAGTGTGTATCACGGATCTTCATTAATAAGCTTTTTGACGAGGGCATCGTTTTTGTCAGTGTTTGCATGCGCAGGTCGCTCTGAGCGCTTTTCATCGTGAAACTGGCCTGGACCGTTTACGAATTACATCGCTCTACCATTTGAAGGCTCATACAATGTTGACCGTATTCACTATGCAATTCTTGATGAATTTTCATTTTATTTTTCCAGTCAAAAAAAGAAATCACACCACAAAGACAACTTTCAATAGCAGTTATATGGTACAACGTTATAAAACAGTTAAACTTCAATCGATTCGATTTCTACCCAAACGAACATGCTCACAATCGATGAGAGACTAACCTATAAAAATGTCATCGCTCCAACGTTTCACTAAGCGGAGAGCTAGAATTGTTAAACTTAGAAATTAAACGGCCCTCGTATCTCAAGACTTTATTTCTAATTTTTGTTGATATATTTACTTCGATTTGCATCATCAAATCGAGCAGCGACTCGTATACGAGTCGCTGCTGTCGGTCACCACCTGATTTGTTGTTAAATATTAAATATAAATAAATTGATTTGTTATTAAGGTAGTTAGTTGATTAGAAATTTGGATTTAGTGACATTATTATTATAAAAGTTCGAAATTTTAATTAAGAACTGGTACAGAAGTATTAGAGTGAGGTGATTCAAATTATAATATGAAAGTTATTGATATTGTAATGATAGTTACGATAGGAAAATTCAAAAAGTTTAAATTAAAGAATAATACTGACTAGAGGTAAAATAATGATAAATTCGAGAATAAGCTAATAGCAAGTAATAAACAAAATAAAAAATAATTGTTTGGAAGTTTTAGTACAAATTTCAATATGTAGAAATATAAAAAAGACATCAGGTATTTTGGCAAATTTGCTAGCTATATCCGGAAGGTGTCGAACTTATAGAAATGCAAAGAAAAATGGTTTCAGCAAAGAGAAAAAAAGTAAAAAAAAATCAAAAAAATTAAATTTGAATTAAATTATTTAAAAATATAGTAAATATAGAAAGTCAAAATTTGCTATCAATAAAAGAATACAAGAAGTCTGATAATAATTATTATTGGTTTGTGTATATTCCTGTAAATTTGTTTTCATATAGTAATAGACTTATTACAAAATTTTAAATTATGAAATAATAACGTAAAGTAATCTTATGTTAAAATTATTATGTAATCAAAATCACTTGACTAGAATCATAAGTGGGAAAATTAAAATATTTAATTACATCCGCAATAAACTGTAACTTCTAAAAAATTCTATATGACTTACCATCATACATATATATTATAGTATATTATTACATTCAAAATGAATAAACTATGCATTTACTTTCTTAAGTATTATTTATTAAGTACTGCATTATACCTACCTACTTATATTTCAAATAAATTTAGAGTTTAAATTCTTTTAGTTAATTATAAATTAATGTTATTACTATTTATATAGCTTTTCTTAATGAAAATTCCAAAAAATGAAGTGGACTTTAGATGATATTATGATCCTTAGATTAATCCGTAATATTCAGCCAATCAAATACATATTAGAAGTAATCAAACAACACTAGGGTAATAATGCCATTACCTTGTGGAATGCAAGCTAATGTCAGTATTAACACGATTCTAATTTATTCCTTTTACAAAATGCAGAATATTGTGCTGACAACTAAAGAGTGGCGCTTATTTATAGATAGGATGAGATGGAGCGGAACCGCTAATTAAGGAGCAGCAAAAAAGTATATAGTGGGTTGACTGCAAAAATTGACTGTAAGAGATACTAACTACATATAAGTAAGTATATAAAATATACAAGTATAAAAATTAAAATTTTAATTTTCATAACTAGGTAATAATTATATTTATTAGATTTCTTTTATTCTGATGGCATCCCGTACGTTTCGACCTAGATTTTTCTCATCTATTTGAAAATTAAAAAAAAGTTTTTAAGTTGATAAGTAATGGTAAAACGTAGGTAGTGAATAGTTTTTACTTTAAGATCATTTGCTCAAGAATTAAATTTTTAAATGAAAATCAGTTTTCTTATATTGCTTTATGCTTACCATCAGTAATTATTATTATGCTTTAGTTATTTATGCCTCATTATTTTATCTTTATTACTCTGAGTTTTTTGATTTGTGCGTTTATATGTTTTTACTCTTATAAATAATGTAAACTATTGCAAAATTACAGAGAAAGTTATAATCCCAGGTAAATTTTATGTTTTTCAGATGTAATGTAATGTAAATGTGTAAAGTCATATTTATTAGAAATTACTCATAATAACATCATAATTGGTTTTTTAAATTAAATTCCTGGACTAGCTTATTGATTTAATTATACCATGCAAATTCAGTAATTTAAAAACTTAAAAACAAAAGTAATTTTAATTTTAAATTTGCTATATTGATTAGTATGCTCGACTTTACAAGAATGTTCTTATACCGATTTCCACGATTGATTTAAAAAATTTTGTTATTGCTTATTACTTGTTGAATAAATTCGAAAAATTAACTAAACGTCGGAATACGTTTACGGGACATCTTGTATATTGAATGACATTATTAAAAAAATATACCACATTACATTTTTATGATCATGAGATCTTCTTGCTGAGACAGACCTGTTTTATTATATTTTTTAGTGGCACTGCAGAAAAATTTTATGTGTAGTCTTATGTGTAATATATATTTTTATGTTTTGAGTGGTTTTATTTTTAATACCAAATTGATTTAATTGATCCCGTTATTAGTACCAATCGTGATTTTTAATTGCACAGGATTTATTTTTTCTGACTGTTCATATTAAACACTTTCAATAATTGGTTTTATTTCATCAATTTATAAGGCATTTCTGTAAATACCTACCAACTGGCCTGTGTGCCGATGAGAACCATTAATATCTTATTACTGATAAAGCCACAACCAGGCATAATATGACAATTTTAAGTTCTCCAACGGTTTGTACAATAAAATTGCTTTTTTATGGCACCTGACTAAGTAAGTATATGGATTTACAATTAACAACAATTTAATAATTGATAAAAAATAGGTATTAAAAAATAGTACGGCCATAAACATTCTTAAAACTATTAAAAACGTTTACCAATTATTGCTTTCGCAGCAGTCATGCATTGTTAGACAAGAAAACATTGCAAGGTATGCTAGCCATTGATCTCATAAAAACTTTATTGGAAATATATAGTTAAGTTCCAACACCTTTTATAGTTGCAGATGATAAGTTACACTCGTATGTATTATACAGTGTGAGATCATTCAAATATTTATTTTTGAAGCAGTTAATCTAAAAAAGCGTTCACTTCGACGCGATCGCATTTTTGGTATCACCGTTTCAGGACTCTGTAGATACAGATGCGAAACATATACCCACATACATTTTATGTTCCTGAATATTTGTTACAGTTTATGATAATATGTTAATAGGTATCCTGACACGCAATGAGAGTTCGATCATCGCTTGTGTTCCGTTTAGGAATTCCAACACTTGAAAATAAATTAATAATATGTAAATCAGGCGCATCGTTGGTATCTTATTTAGAAAGCAACATACATAAATAATAAACAATATTAAAGTATTTCATGCTGTTATTCGTTAATAAGAAGACTGTTTGCTTTAATTTAATTGTTAACAAAAGTTGTTATTAAATAAACAAAGTAGAACTAATGCAAACTTATGGCGCTAAAAAATACACTGCAGTAAGTTTACTTGTGCTTTATAATTAAGCTTCTTCGTACAGCTTTGAAATAAGCTGTTTAATATGAAAAGCTGTAGTGAAGAGGCCATAATATACATTATATATAATACACCTCTGAAACAACTGTCACCGACATATGTATAATATAACATGCAAACAATTATCTCTAGGATCCTATGCATAAATTTCCATCTAAAATTCAATCTGAGAAATGGAACAGCTAATCTTTTATATACAGAAGGTGCTGCAATAATTATTGATTGATTTTAAGAGTAAATGTTTTGAGATTAATTTATTTTTCAAAGTTTCTTCAACAGTAGGTTCCTCATGAATGTGAAGAAAACAAAATGTTCACAGTCAGCAAGTCAGTCTGTCAGTCAAGAATTGATATAACTGTTAAAATTGAAATATCTAAAATTAAATTTAATAATAAATAATTAATGTAGTATAGAAAGTGAATGTAAAAGTAATCAAGACAGGGAAATTAAATTTTTCAAGAAGGGAATATTGCGTATTTGAATACAAAACACTATTTTAGATTTTCTCTGAAAGAAGGGAATTATGACTACATTATTTTTAAATTACATGTTGATTTATTTAACCAAAACAGAATACCAAAAAAGCTTATTGGAGATTTGAAAATTGAAATAGCTTTGCTCGAGAGTTTTGAGGACGAAAAATTTTTTAAACTTTTTTAAATTAAATAAAGCAATCTAAAAAGATTTTCTTCTAACATGTAAGCAAACAAAGAAATATTAGACGGTTAAATTCAAATGATTTTCTAACCTAAAAATAGCAAAAGTACCAACTGCAATTTCTAGAACTAAAGCAGTAATTGCTACAATGCTACTACAATTAACCCTTGACCCAGTAAAAACTTTCTCACAATGTTGAAAAGAGCATTTTAGTTAAAGGTTTCTAATTACAAATTATAACTTGAACTTCAATGAGATTTTTACATAAAAGATATTCTTATTTTTCAGTCAAATAGTATTTATTAATATGTTTTATAATATTTCAATGAATATTGATTGCCTGCTTTTAGAAGAAGTGCCTTTCTTAAGTATTGAATAGGCATTTCTTTATAAAATTCAAGTAACAATATGGAATTTGTTCAAAATTATAATTATCTATATTTATATTATGTGTAAAAAGGCTAATATGCTTATTTGGAACGGCTATTCTACGGATTATAAAGTTGCAAACAGAAGGATTACGAGATTAGCTTCTCAAATCGTGCGAGATCTGTTTATAATCAAAACATCAAATGCTGCAAACTAAAATATTTCTATCACGAATAAATTAGTTATGTACCGGAATTAAAAATTAGTATCCAATCAATTAAAAAAATAGTAAGTAAGTTAATTGAAACTTTAGTTCCACTTGAGACGCATAAATTTATCTTACTTGCTTTAAATTGGCGAAATGGAGCATTCTAAATATGTGAAGTAAACTTTAACTAATTCAATTTAAATAACCTAAAAATATTAATTAAACTTTCTATGGATTCTCAATAAAATGGAAAAGATTTATTCTATATAGAGCTCGTGCCAAATAGAAATAGAACCGAAAATCATCGTTTTTTAGCAATAACTTTCTTGATTTTAGAGATACAGCTAAAACTGTAATATACAATTTAAAGAACTAATAAAATTCTTTAAGTTCGTATATTACAAGTTTTGCCGTATCTCAAAAATTAAGAAAGTTATTGCTTGGTAAGCAATGGTAAGCAATGGCTATGGTAAGTAAGTAACCTAAGTAATTTTAAATTCATATTGTCTTTTTTATATCAACCATGGTTTCGAATGAATAATTCCTATAGTTTTTTGAGTTTATCCTAAATACTTTATTGCAGCAAAACAGGTGTCACCTTCATTAATAAAAAATATTATAAATATACAATAAAAAGACAATTAATAGACTGCCTCAACGAAAGCAGAAGTTGTTTTTATTAGACACAGTTTTGTAAACTAATTATGAATAAATTGTATTCGTTTTTAAGTATTAACTTATTTGAGTTAAATAATTCTATTTAAATTAATTAATTGCTAAAACAAAACAAAAAGTAAAACATTTGCATTAATTTATGAGAATGAACAACATTGTAAGGTATTATTATGTCGAGACAACGGTTAGCCATTTACTTTAAAAGCATTTATGTGCAAAATTCCATACTTTCAAGTCAACTATACTTACCTAAATATACATAAATGTTTTCCTATCGTAAAACAACAATGTCACTAAAGTTTAAAATAACTTCATATAGGTATTGAATTTAGAGACCTGAGAAGAAATAAACAATAAGTCGAAAAAATAACGACATTTACATATTATGCTGTTCATGTTACTGCCATTTTAATGGAAAATATGGTGTAAATAGAAAATTCTTCCTTCTCTTACGGGGAGATTTACGGAAATTTTCTCTACACGCTAGTAGTAACCAGCTCTTTCTTTGGGTAGAAGCCCACGCTGTTGAGACTAGCCGATATAGTGCGGAAGCGATGGCGTGGTTTCTACAAAAACAAAATCACCGCAAGTAGCTGCTTGCTGCCAGTCGACCAACAGCTCCAGCTCAGGTGGTAAAAGAGCAAAGAAGCCGCAGGAGCTAGACTTAAAGAGATTAAGAAAATATGGATGATTTCTCAGCGTTAACAGCATCACTAACGAATTTTCAAAATTCAGTTTTTGACTATATTTTTTTTATTCATCAAACGCTGGTTTTTTATTTATAATTATTGCCGATGAGTCGCCCGCATTAGATTTGTGAATGGGTCATTTATTTAAAATTGGAATACGCCTGCGGCTTTACAAATTTAATTTACATTAAAGTTCACCTAGTTAAATAATTGCATTTGTTGCATGATAAAATTATGCATTAATTTTATCGTTTTTATACCAAATTGTTGAACTTTTCTATCTACGTGACGGTTTTTAATTTATTATAATACATTTTATTTATTTCGATTGTCGTTGAAGTATTGTAGTGTTTTCCCATGTTTAACTTGGTTAAACAGTAGCTGCTGTTAAAAATTTGAGCTTATTTTTATCAGGTCTTAAAGAATTTCTGGTTTTGTAGTAAAATAAAAAATCGGATGTGGCCATCACATAACTTTCCGAATATTAAAAATAACTCCCAATTTACCTCGGATAGAAAAAACTAAATTACTAAATCTTATCAGAGCATCAGCAATAATCGTCAAAAATATTCAGGAAATCGAAATAATAAGCAAAAACCAAAATACAAATAAAAAAAATATACTTATGACAAATAACTAAAATTTTATGTAAAAAATTTTGTTCTTATTTATAGGCAATTTATAAATTTTATAAAAAAAATTTTTTTAATTTTTAATTTTATAAATTTAAAAAATTAAAAATTTATTTTTTACTTTAGAAAAAATTTTATAGAACAAAAGTTGTAGGTAATTTTATACGGATAATTTTTGTCATAATAAACTTTTACCTTATTCATTGCGTTTCGGAGTTATGATGGATTATGTTTTATCGCTTCAAGTAAACCCCCCGTTTCCCTCTTTCGATTTCATCCATTTTCAATAGGCTTCGTGCCACAACAAATAAAAACATAAATTTAAAATTTGGAGTGATTTCGTTACTTCGTTTGGCTACTATCGTGTTCACAGACATACATACACACATACACACATACAGACATTTTTCAAAAATAATGGAAATGGTTTAAGGGAACCTCAAAACATAAACATTTGATAAAAAAATGGGGTTCAATTTTTTTTTTCAATTTCAGATTACAATACTTTCCTTACTAAGGAGTTCGGAAAGTAAAAAAAGTTTGTTATTAATTTGTGGAGTTGATGAAAGCTGATAATAGCTATTTTAAAATTTATTATTTAGAAGCTATTAGAAATTGTAAAATATTCTACGTTCTGAAATGTAGAGAGCACACAAAAACTCATTAAGTTAACTCATCAAGTAAAACTCATTAAGTAGATTTCAATTATAATTACATATTATATAAAGAATATATGAATTTTATACATATAAACTCAAATTAATTATTTCAAAAAATTAACAAAAAAATTCTAGATCTGTCTGATGGGATTCGAATTTCTTAATTTTTTGGGATTACATTAAATATTAATGCATTAATTTTTTTCTATTAGTGCTACGTTTCCGTGATGGTTCTAATCGATTTTCGAAGCCTTTTAATATCACTTACGAATATTTCACTCAGCTGTCATTCGATGAAAGAAATCAAACAATGACTCAGAGCCCGACCAATCGCAAATGAATAGCAGCGATACAGGCATAAGTGCCAATAATTGCAGTCAAATTTTTCCAATTCTTTTGTAGCAATGATTGAACGTTTTTATATATTACATTTTTATATTTAATAAATCAAAATACAACACAAAACAACCAAATGCATGAATTTTAATATTATGCCTGAATTAAAAAATAGAATTAACCTTATTATAACCGCTTGAAATAATAACATCACTGGAATGATGCAGTTAAGAAAGAGTAAAAAAGCAATTTAGAAGACTTTCAATTGATATTAAAGATGATAAGAAAACCTTTATTTAAGAATTTGCATGAAAAAAAAGCTATTTGTAAAATCTAAACAATGAAACAACTTTCGTTAAAGTAATCCATTGTTACATTACTGCCGCTATATGACGGTACCGCTTTCTATAAAACTAAAACTTAAGTGCGTTTTATATTCGTCTTCGACAAATCAGATTAATTATTTTTTCTTTTAATATCATCCAGTTCACGTATTACATATTTTTCCTATAATATATTTTATTAAAATAATTAATTGAAATAAAGCTAAATCCTGTTTTTCGTTTTATTTGAGTCTATTGTGCAACTTGAGCAGTGACCATGAGGTATTTATGTAATTTCATTATTTTGATCAACCTGTCATTACACTCAAGTTTTGCCATCATCATTTTGGTCTTCGTTACGCGACATCGACTTATTTTCTGCTTGAGCTGTCCCGTAGATTTCTAAATGAAATTTATTAATTTGGATTTGATATTGAAAAATTCACAAAAAAGAATTTTTATGTTTAAATTTTTTTACCTTTAAGCCGACGTTTAATATCACAAGTTGGTATATTTTATTTTTTAATTTAACTTTCTGACATCTTAATTAAGAACTTAAAAGCTTAAAATTTTATACTCTAAATTAAAAAACCTCACACCACGATATTACTATAGACTTTTTTTCTTAGTTGAAACAACAAAAATGCTGAAACGTGAAAATTATTTAAAGTGCCCTTTCATGTAGCTTTTACATTTTTACCTAACGTACATATTCTCCAATCCGGTTTCATTACGACTAAATGGCAGTATCACATTATAACGTCACCACACTATGTTTTCTGTTTTAAATAAAGATTAATTCTAATAGAAAGAAGTTACAGATTTAATAGCTGGTAGAACTTCAATTCGATAAAAACCACAACGTCAACACTGAAATTGCATCTTAATTATTGGAGATAGAAGCAAACTAATGTATAGGCTTTGCTATATACTTAGCTATTTTATGTACTTGTTTTTAGCAAAAATAAAAATTAGCACAGTTATAACTTTACATTCGACTACATACTTAAATACAATTAGACACGTTTAGATTTAAGATATAAGTGCACAATCTATCATTTGGACAGTTTAAATTGTATGTGCGATTGTGATGAATTATTATAAAAAACGAATAGTTATTTATAGTTTGCAAATTAAATGCTAAAATGTCTTCTTCAAAGATTAATTGATAAAAAACTTAACTATTGTTGTTCACGTTTCATAACTTAACTAATGCGCCAATTAGTGAACCATTTTAGCCATTTTTACGGTGGCTATTTTAATTTCCTGTCGACGTCTCTGCCATTGGCCTGGCCAAAATCCTATTTTTCATAATTTTATTTTAAAATACAGGACCAAGTGGGTCCCGATGCAAAATTTTCACCTAGTGCCGAAAATATGACAATATGGATTGTGCATCAGCAGACGTAATAATACGGCTGGGATTCTAATTTTTTCAAAAATAGTTTACTTCAATATACAGGGTGTCCCCGGATAGACTTGACATAATTTCACTGGTGATAGAGGACACTATTCTAAGAAAAATATTTAACAAAAATTTTTTTCTAAATTCAAACCTTCGAGAGGTAGGCCTCCTTAAAGCATTTTTTTAAATTTCCACCTTCACATGGCCATAGCTCAGAAAATATTGATTTTTCAGTAAAAATTATTAAGTGCTTTTTTAAAGAGCATGAAATAATCTACAAACTAGGTTTTAATCTTTTATTGTCTAAATTTAACAGATTTCGAGTTATGAAAAAAAGTAAGTAAAAAAATGTAGAAAATTTTAAACTTTTTTTCTTCTTAGTTTTTTTCAAATCGCTGTATCTTCTAAACGAAACATTTTACAAAAAATCTGACGCCCCTTTCCGGATAGGAAATTTAACGGACTACAACTTTTGTCTAGTAAAAATTTTTGAAAAACTAACCGATTTTACAAAAAATCAGAAAATAATAAAAAAACAGCCACAAAACAAAAAATTAAATACACAAAATTTTAATTTTTAATGAAAAATTATTTTGTTAATTAAGTTTAAACTATTACATTATTTAAGTAAATGTTCAAAACGACCACTCTCATTTCTAATTCGAACATTTTGGGCTTCAATTAAAATTTTTTTTAAGTTAAATAATCCTGAAATATTGATTGGAAGAGGTGGAACTAGTAATTGGTCAGCGAGATCTCCAGATCTAACTCCTCTTGATGCATTTTTATGGTGAGCTGTTAAAGCGTTAGTGTACAGCAACATATGAAAGCCCGATACCAGAAAGGAATTAATGGATAGAGTACCGAATGCTATAGTAGCTCTTAACCAAAGAGGTAATGCTATAAATAATAATACCAAAGGGCAACAACATCTTTTAAAACGATCCCGACTGTGTAATGAAAATGAGAGTAGTCCTTTTGGACATTTACTTAAATACTGTAATAGTTTACCTTAATTAATAAACAAATTTTTCAATTAAAATTAAAATTTTGTGAATTTAATTTTTTGTTTTGTAGCTGCTTTATTTATTATTTTCTGATTTTTTGTGACATGGGTTGGTTTTTCAAAAATTTTTACTAGACAAAAGTTGTAGTCCGTTAAATTTCCTATCCGGAAAGGGGCGTCAGATTTTTTGTAAAATGTTTCGTTTAGAAGATACAGCGATTTGAAAAAAACCAAGAAAAAAAAAAGTTCAAAATTTTCTACATTTTTTTACTTACTTTTTTTCATAACTCGAAAGGCGTTGAATTTACACAATAAAAGTTTAAAACCTAGTTTGTAGATTATTTTACGCTCTTTAAAAAAGCACTTAATAATTTTTACTGAAAAATCAATATTTTCTGAGCTATGGCCATGTGAAGGTGGAAATTTTAAAAAATGCTTTAAGGAGGCCTAACTCTCGAAGGTTTGAATTTAGAAAAAAATTGTTGTTAAATATTTTTCTTAAAATGGTGTCCTCTAGCACCAGTGAAATTATGTAACGTCTATCCGGGGACACCCTGTATAAAGAATACTTGACAATCTGAGCAACGCTAAACATATCTCTTAATAAATTATTAATTGTGTTAAACCAGTTGCTTTTATAAGTACTACTTACTGTAGACTTCAATACAGCCCGAAGAAATATACATAGGTACTAAAATTGTTATGGAGTTTATAGAGGTTATTGCGAATAGTACAAGATGCAATTTAGTTATTAAATGACTGAATTACAAATATAAATTTCTTTAAATTACATAGAAAACTAAAGGTAGGTTTATTAAAAGGAATTGGAAATGCTAATGTGCTGCTTTAGATATTTAAAAATAAAACTGTAAGTATTTCCGATGTGTTATTTTAAGTTGGATACTTAAATAAACGTTAAACTTCTAATAGTTTCAATTACGTAGATATTCAAGTACCATAACATCAATTTCTTTCATAATTAAATAACTAAAATGAGTATTTACTTGGCAGTTAAAATTTATTATGTTTTGGTTTTATAATCGTTTATATTGAGGTATTAAAAATCTTATTTACATATTTATTTATAAATTATATAATATTTACAGTGCGGTAACCAGATTGAGGTTAAGTTTGATTTTTTACATTTTATTTATAAGTAGGCATACAACACCAGCTGTTGAAGACTTTTTTGACTTACTATAACACTTACGCTAGTACGTTAACGGTTAAGCTAAGATTCCATTTGAGATAGTCTTAAGAAAAAATTATAAAATCTGAAATAAAACAAAAGATGACCGTCCACTTTACACCATGAACTGTAAGAGTGAAGTAGTTGGCAATAATATTAATTATGTATTGCCAACCCCGAAGTTCTCCAGTAACTTTCCTTTAAACCCTTAAGCAAGTGATTTCTATGCAGGAAAAATAATATAAAAATTAAATTTTGCAAAATATTATTTTGTGAATTTTAAAATGTTCGTCAAGCAGAGACCTATATGTGAATGCCATGCAGGATTATAAAAGTTGAATAGCTCAAGGAGAGGAAATGAGATGAAAAATTTTAATAATTTCCAATTCTGACTTCCTTATATTCTTTAATGGGTCAACCTTTTTTCTGATATTAGTATCCTGCCGTTCAGGATTAATTGGAATGGTAATTATACAAATATATAAAAAAAAAATTACTAAGGATTCGAGGATATCATAAAATTAAATATTTAATACCGTTCGCCGATGATGCTGGGAAAAGAGTATGTTAGATAGTAATAAAGTATTATATTTTGTCTCGAACAATTTTATTATTTATATACAAAAAAATCATACCTTTAAGCCTGACCTTTAGTTGCAAGAAGGCGTTACATGTAATTTTAGTAAAGATTCTCATTGTTTATATGGATATTGTATAAAAATTATAATAGCATAGAATTATTATATATCATCTATGTACAGGAAGCACGGATATCAAACATTTTTTTAAATTAATGTAATACCAATTTCAAATAGGTACCATCTTTAATACTGTAACATTATCTAATAATACAACATTACTTCATAAAAATGGTATATTGCATACCAAGGCAAAAAATGCGTTATTACGACCGTACGATAAGCATCAGGCAACATTTAGTAAATGATAAACTAATTTAGGTATTTCCGGTCGGGAAGTAATCACTTTCCAACGGCTAGGTCGGGAAATAATCACTTTCCGACGGCTAGGTTGGAAAGTAAAACAAAAAGACATTCTGCAGATTTGAAAGTGAAACTAAATATAGTAAACGATTTCCCAACTTATTAAAATTTAGTAGTGGGTCGATTACAACGACAATTAAATTTTTAAATATTATTTAAAATTCAAACCTTTCTTACTTCAAGTTTAACTTTCAATGTCCTTTCAGAGTTACAAAAAAGTAAATCAAATATTGGATTTTAGTTTATAAATTTTTGATGTGAAATGTAAATAGCAAAGTTTGTCATTTATCTGAAGCAGTTCCGTATTTCTATTTAAACTGTTTGTTTTAAGTTTTAATGTGGCGCTTAAGTAATATATTAGGTATATAATAATTCCAGTTTTTTGTAAATATATTTTATTTTCTGTTCTAATTTCTACCGACTAGTAATTTATAATATTATCGGTTAAACTGTAAAGCACATTATCATGTATCAAGAATAATATCGATATAAATGTATACGGTTCAACAAACGACTTACATAAGTAACC
Organism: Cantharis nigra; assembly: GCA_958510845.1. Lineage (NCBI taxonomy): Eukaryota > Metazoa > Arthropoda > Insecta > Coleoptera > Cantharidae > Cantharis > Cantharis nigra. The sequence continues at coordinate 39,749,462 of OY294030.1, read as the reverse complement.
CCTGCGGTTTGATGATAAGAATTATTATAGGTAAGAACTCAATATTTGCAATATTGAAGTTAGATGCATATTAAGTGATACGGAATGCCATAAAACTATGAAATAAAAGCAATTTCCCTGCAAAAAAATGAAAAGTGTTTGCAGGTAATATTATAATTCCGAATCGATTTCTATCTATGTATATCATGCATGAAATTATGTTTCTAATAATAAGTGGGATATTATTTGTTATTCCCGCATAATATTAGTTGCACTTTAATTTATTATCTTGGAAGAGCGCAATCTGAACAATCAAACAGGTGGTAACGGAAGTATCAAGCGTTGATGTGTCTGGTATGGAATACAGAGGTAATTTTGTAAAAATCGTGTGTAAGTTAACTACCCGCATTCTCCAGATGACCATTATGGAGTATTACGTTTACTTATGAGTCTATTGTAGAAACAATCGCTAAAACTATCAGCATCACGAATACATTGTTAACAGAACCTCCATCCTTAATGGGAATAATATGCACTGATTATTTGACGTTTAAGTCAATTTGTTTATTTAGATACGATCCGCACTCCGTTCTCAAGTTCAAGAAAGTTATAAAAGAGGACATTGACTAAACGACCTTGCAGCGAGTCTTGCCAAGTGCACTTGCATCATGTACTTTCGAAAATGCTCGCAATCTTCTCTGAAATTTATGATAAAACGTTTATTGCGTATTTAACCATGGAATTGTTATGTAATATTCTTTCTTATAAAATGCAACAAACAGTAATACTTATTTCCTAGCGTCTTACTACAAATATTAAAAAAAAATTAATCAACTGATTTATTGAACAAGTGTGATCGTAGGGTGGATGGTGCATTACCCCCCTACTTTAATCAGTGATATATTATTATTTAGTAATACTGTTATTATGGTTACGGTTTTGATAATATATAAATTTAATAATTATATTTAATTTACCAAGTAATGTCATCCGCAAAGGATTAATATGACTCCTGGTGATTGAGGGGTAAAAGTAAAAAAAATTTTACATTTTTTAAATCTCACATCTCTCCTTGAATTTAAAACCTTAGGTATATATCATAGCATTTTACGTCATCAAAATGTATTGGAAATACACTTTTTTGTAAATAATCTTAGTAGATATCGAGGGGATATCTGGTGTACAAGCGAAGAGAAAATCATAGAAAATTTTTTTAAAAATTCATCAAAATTTTAGCTTTTTTTCGTTATTTTAACTTTTGTGGAAGAAAATCTTAACGAAATCCTGAGAAATCTTAAAAAAGTCTTGTAAACTGAAATTTATTGTACAACAATTTTTCTAATGACTTGTTCTCGAGAGATATATACAATTTGAAAATGTTGTGTTCTGTAGAGCGGCCTTTATTTTGTAATTAAAAATGTTTGCCAAGTTTTTATTGCGCAGGCAGTTTCTCGTCAAATCTCCGAGTTTGTTGTCGGTCTGCTGGCAGCAAACTACTTGCAGTTATTTTTCTTTCTTTTCAAGGAAGCCACACCATCGCTTCCGACACACATCAGCTGCTCGTAACATCTTGGGCATATATACAAATTTAAAGCTCATTCTTCTTTTCCAGTGTTTTTTTATTACAATATTAAAGCTCTCTTCCGGGTCCAGTCAGAAAATCAAAAGTAGAGTCAAGAAAAATCGAAAAATAATAATTGTGGCTACAATAATATTAGAAAATTTTTGGCGCAAGCCAGAATTTACTGTTCCTAAAAATGTTGTCACTGTAGGCATTTGTCCATGTGGCCTAATGAAAATCCGGTTCTATTAACTCTATAATCATGTTTATTTTAAATACTTTACTTAAATTTACAAGCTGAAAGTCTGTCGATTTGGACCTCAGTTATGCCTATGGTTAAGATATTATCTTAACTTCCGCCAAAATTTTCTAATATTATTGTATCACTTAAGTGAAATAGAAAAGCAACAATTCGGTTTTTCCTGATTCTACTTTTGACTTTTCTGACGGGACCCGGAAGAGAGCTTATAGTACTTCAATACTGTAATAAAAAATTCTTTCTTCTCTTGCGGGGAAACAAAATTTTCTCCACACGCTGGAAAAGAAGAACCGGCTTTAAATTTGTGTAGATGATGCCCAAGATGTTACGACCAGCTGTAAATGTGTCGGAAGTGATTGTGTGGCTTCCTTGAAAAACAAAATAAATAACTGAATGTAAAATAAGAGTCAAATTCAAGAAATCATATCTTCCGAACGAATTAATTTACATAAAATAAGAGTGGCCAACTGATATTTCTTGAAACTTTTTTGCGATATATCTATTAAATTCTTAATATAATATAATAATATAATATCAATATTATATTAACATAAATATATAAATAATACTCGTATAGTATTTATTAAGGTAAAAGCAGACAAAAAAACATATTTTCCTAGCTTATTACCACAGATCAATTTTTGTACACCAGATTTTCTAATGTCGCCAAACACTTCCTTGGATTTCTCTAGATTTCTCCAAATTTCCTAAAATGTTCTTGGATTTTCTCTTGGATTGTTTTATGATTTCCTTTTGAAAAAGTTGGATAAGTAAGATTATTTGCAATTTCTAAGATTTCTTAGGATTTCCTTAGATTTCCTAAGATTTATTTGAATTTCCTAATATTTCCTAAAATTTCTTTAAATTTCCTCAGTTTTTCTAACATTTCCCTAAATTTCATCAGAATTCTCTTAATTTCCTTAACGGTTTCCTTCTTGGCTTATTATGAATCACGACTAGCGTCGGCGACTATGATCGACTAAAAATCTCCTAACAATTTTCTTAAAGATTTCCGAAAATGTTTTCGAAAGATTTTTTAAAATTTCTTTCAATTTTCTCTTGGATTATTTTATGATTTCCTTTCGGAAAAGTTGAAAAGGTAAGCTTAGGGGCTGTTCACAAATTACGTAACGGCCTTAGGGGGGGGAGGGGGATTGACAATTTGTTACGATTTGTTACGGTGGGGGGCTTGGGTGTTTTTCAAAATGTTACGTAACCAAAAAATTTCTTTTTTATCAAAAAATTAGATATATTTCTAGATATTAAATTTTCATTAAGTTAATAAATTAACCCAAAGAGATCCATTCAGTCAAGAATCATAATAATTAAAATTTGTTGTTACGTTATTCTACTGGGGGGGGGGGGTCTCGCAATTTGTTACGATCTGCTACAAAAAGGGGGTAGGGGTAAAAAAACGTCAAAAATTGCGAACAGCCCTTTATCTGTAATTTCAAAGATTTCCTTGAATGTCCTTAGATTTTCTAAGATTTCCATTCACTTGTATATCAAAGTTCCCCAGCGGTTTCCTCCTCGCCTTATTATGAATCACGACTAGTGTCGGCGTCTATGCTCGACTAAAAATCACTTTCCGATCGACTTAAAACTTAATTTTTAATTTGTATAATTTTGATGTCCTGTGCAACAGACAAGTATAAATTTTGAAAAACTGAGATTCCAAAAAGATATTTTTCAAGAATGGCAAAATGTAAATAAGTTTGAAAGCTTATAACTAGAATTTTATTGTAACTACAAAATTGTTACATGCATAGATTAACAGATAATTGGGTCTAAACTATAAAAAAAACACCCAAACTACAAAATATTATTTAATCTAACCACTGAATTAGTGGATTAAATAAATAAACTTTGCTGATGCAACAAAAAAACTTGATGTTGATGCAATTTTAAATCAAAAATTATTTGCTACCACAAATTATTTTTCTTAGTGTAGTTTTACGCATCTGTAGATAACATTTTACGTCAATAACATAAAATAAAACGGAAAAAAACTCTACATCAAAAACTGTAAACTACTTTTTTTAAGAAAAATCAAAAAAATTTTTTAAATAAAAAGAAAAGCTATACCTATATGTAGTTCGGAAACTAAATGAACTAGAACCATATTTTGTTATGCTTTTACGCAGAATTTTATAATTATTTTAATTTTGCTAAGATCAATTTTGAGTTAAGAATGTAAAGAGAATTTCAAATTTAAGGCTTTGTGAAGGTTAGGACTTTTCTTAATATTTGTATAGTTTAAATTAACAAATAAGAAAGTAATATGTAATCGAAAATTGCTTAAATCAAGCAGAAAGTAGGAGAATGATTATAAATGTGAAACTTTAATTGTGAGAATTGAGAAGACGAAAAGGAAACAAAAGTCAAGAACTGAGATGAGGAGATAAAGAAGAAATACAATTAAAAACTGAAAAGAAGCAAAATTGAAATTAAGTTGTTTTTATAGTGGCGAGAAACCATATAAAAGATATAATATAATGCAAACCAGTAAACAGACGGATAGCAAAATTTGAGAAAAGCAGGCAAACCTGTCATGAATGAAAACAAACAAATTCTAAGATTTCCAGATCTATCTTCAGTAATTGCAGATTGCAGTATATAAATCGAATGAATTGGGAAGTTAAAATTGGAAAAGAACAACAAAAGTAGTATTTCTTGGATGCAACAGAGAATGATTGATTTGCAATTAATCATCAAACTTAAAATTGGACTTTGATAGACATCAGTGTAATAAATTAATTTACTGTAAAAATAAACACTCTGCCTTTAAAATTTTATATGAAATCTCTATAATTTGCATTTATTCACACATAAGAACATCAACGATTCAAAATGTACATTCAGTTAATGATAGCTCATTAATTCTCAATAATTGAATGCTAAATCTTTTAATAATTTTTTATTTTTTATAGTAAAATAATAATATTCTGACACGAAAATTTGTTATTTTAACAACATCAATGTTGGCTTGTATTGAAAACTCAGTGAAACTAAATTAAACCTGTTAATTTAATTTTGTTTTATTCGAACAATTTCAATGCAACACTAACTTTTAATTATAAACAATAACATCTACCAATGCAATATGTTTTTAAACACAAAAACTTTATTTGCAGTTAATTTTTAAAATAATTAGGAAAGCAAATAATTAAATAACAAAATTTTGTTTTTTTACAGTTTTCATGTTGATTCCGACAACTTCTATTATTAATAATCAGACAAATTACTGTTAATTGTATTGTCATTGATAATAAATCTATGCCAAGTATCCAGAGCATTCATCTGGAAGTGATTGAAAAATCGATTACAAAATATTGCAACAAATATTCAAAAACAATTAAGCTTTTAAACAGAGGTAAAATTTATTTTGCTTTGGTTATTTGAATTTATCTTTCTCTTCATGATGTTAAGAAATAAGGAAGAAGTGTTGGCGAAAATTTTAGTTTTACATGAAAGAAAGGTTCATTAAATGTAATTTCTTCCAAGTTGTTTTATCGAGTTACTACTAGAATTTTATTATTCACCAGTTTTAGTATTTTATAGGAAAGGCTGTGTTTGATGGCGACACATTGTAACTTTGTAGCCGAGATAGCTATAACTTATATGGTATAGTAGGTGATATTTGTAGAATACAATTTTACTGCTTCAGAGTTATTTCTGTTGAACTAAATTCATCACAGTAACAATTTATTCCGTAATACCGGAATATTGAATTTTGATGCCAATTGCAATAGCGAAAGCTTGGCGTACTAGAAGTAATATACGAAAGCTATGATCAATTTCGTTTAAGATCTCTTATTATTAGAATTGATATTTTATTTTTGGATTGAATTACAGAATAACATAATAACTCTGAATTAAATAGCAACGATTCAAAATTAATAAGCTTTTCCAGTAATCTACACCAAAATAGTATTTATGAGATTCCCCTCATTCTTGTTTTTTTAATAAAAGTTAATGTTTCTTGTGAACAGCTACGTATAGTATACATAGATAAATTCAAAGGAAAGTAATAAAAAGCGAAATTCAGTTTAAAGTAATCCGCGAATTTGACAAAAAAAAGGTGTATAGCGTTCTTTATAAAAGCAACGTAATATCGGGCATATAGCGAGCTTTAACTTAAGCTTACTATTTAACAACATCCTATGAGCTTAAAGGGACCGCTCTCTATTGGTAAATAAAGCATATCAGATTTTAGATATTTTACAACGCTTTGGTAGGCAGTTTTGAAAGCGAGTTTACAATAATCGCCAAGCTTTTTATGTTTAAGATTGTAAAGCTATTGGCCTTAATCGCGGTTGTAGTGCTGTATTATCTGAGTCTTTAATTATTTTTATTATTAATATAAATGTTAATGCTGTGTATTAAAAATGTAGACATTAGATAAAAACTTGAAACAAGATTTTATAACAAAAATAAAAGTAATTTGCAAATAAATAGCTTAATTAGGGAGCTTTTCTTGAAGGCATTAGCATATAATTAAATTAAGTGTTACAATAACGTATTAGTACCGTTTTTATATTTTCTAAACTTTGCGTATTACCATTGGAGATATACAAATAAATACATCTTGCAATAAATATTTGCCTTGGGTAACTAGAACGTTCATTTGCAAACCGTTATTATACAAATAGTAAATATCTATGTATGTAATGCACATGTGTTCATGTATGACAATGTTTGGTGTCGTACGGTACTATCAAATTATTAAGTAGAAAAACCAAATTTGATTAGCTCGCAAATAAAGAGATTTTTAATCACTGCGTAACACTTACAAGTGATTTTAAAGATTGCGTTGATGAAACACGTTTTCGTTACTTTTTAGCTTCAAGCGGAATGCACCTACCAGCCACAATCCAATTTACATTTCTAGATTGCAAAAAATTGACACACATTGCTCTAACTCTAAGAATACAAATTTTAAATTTAATTTTAGGTTCACCTAAAAGCTTTTCCACATTTCGTACTAATTTCTCACAAACACAATTCTATTGTTGTATAATAAAAAATCTAAGAAAAAATGTTCAAAACTTGTAAGTTCAGTATTACTCATTAGGTAAGTATAACGATTATCTACTTGATAGTTCACACGACAAAAAATAAGTCGACCATTAAAGAATTAGATGGAAAAAATTCAAACGGAGATCTTCACAGAATGCAGTTTTTGCAATAATAAATGAATTAAATCTAAAAAATAAATTAAAAGTTCTTATCTGTTTTTTGATTGGATGTATTAGAGAGAAAAACACACGGTTTATTTATATAAATTTAGTATTTACATATTTAAATTATAATTTATTATTGTTTATTTCTATTATAGTACATTGAAACACAGCTTTTGGATGTAAAACAAGTGGTAATTTTTCAAATTATTTTTGAAAACTTTATTTTTTTAAATTTTCATTTTGATTTTTACTTTTCAAAAATATTCCATAAAATTGTTTTGAATATATAATTTCTTGTTTTGTATTTCTTTCCTTTTTTCTATTTTTATGCGACTGAAGATCAAAAAGAATAGGGAAATCGAGTCTCATATTGCATTACTATCCATTTTGTAATTTTATTTTTGTATTTTTTAAATACAAACTATTTTCTATTATTCAAATACTATTATATTTTTTAATTAATATTATTATTTATTTATTTATTTAATTTAATTTTATTTTATTATATTTTAAAATTTATATTATATTATTGTATTTAAACATACAATTTTCATATTGTAAATATTCGTTTTTACGGTTACCTTATCAAACTTGTCAAATCTGGTAAATATTAATGTTTCTTTAATATTTAGTCGAAAATTAAGAAGATCTAAAAAAATCGCCTGAGTAACCCTAGTTACTGTTTTTTAAGTACAATTGCTAGTGTACTGGAGGGTATTCCATACCCCCCAGACCCCCCGGTTTGAAAATCTAAACGCTTGTTGCTACATTCTATGATTTATTTTATTAAATTGGAATCTTTCACTGCTGCTGAACAATAACCTTTATATTATGTAGCAGCGATACCCACTGGAAGGTGCGGTGGAGGTGTATAACATCCCTAGTATCCATGTTATATTAGAATGTAAAATTTAAAATGTTTAAATACAGATACACATCTTGTCCGGAAAAGAGAAGAAAAAATAGTAGAATTTGAAAGGTGTCATTAAAATGAACTTATTAAACTATGAATAAATCTATATTTTTTATTTAATTTCGGAAATAATCAAATTTATTATTTAAATTTTTTACATTAAAATCGAAGATTTGCTGATTCTGTTGACGGTACGTGTGCACGACGTAAGACGTAAATAGGTGTAACAATGTGTTTTATCCGGCAGGCTGCAGGAAGACTCCAATCTGCAGTTCTACGAAGTCTCAGCGGACTCCGAAAACCCGTTAGACCTCGGACTTGGTAATTACCAGCTTAAGAACTTTCTGAGGTATAAGCGATCTAAGGCAATCCTGCGACCCAACGCGGTACACGTCGCTTCGGCGACCGCAGTTCGGCGAAAGCGATTCGGCAACGTATATTCGGCGACGGTCAATTCGGCGACCTGAAATTCGATTATGCTACTTTTGGCGATTCCAATTCGGCAGCGGCATTTAGGTAATTGTCATTTGGCGACACAAAATTCGACTATGTTGATTCGGCGAGGGAAAATTTATTTAAGTGTTAAAATTTAAGTATTATTGAAAAGGAGCAAATAACAAAAAATAGACGTAGTCGAATTTTCTGTCGCCGAATGAAAATCGCCGAAATGCCGGTGTCGAATTGGAATCGCCAAAAATGGCATAACCAAATATAGGGTCACCGAATTGACTGTCGCCGAATCAGAATCGCCGAAATGACGGTGTCCGGCCCAACCCCATCCCGGGCTACTAGACTAACCCCTTTTTTCCAGGAAAAAGACGGTCAAACCACTCTTTCACAGGGATAAGGACGTTTCGCGCCCATCGTTTAGCTTCCGCCGTTTCGCCCCCGTCCGTTTCGCCCTTGACCGTTTACCCCCGCCCGTTTCGCCCTTTAAACTTTAACTTATGATAGGTGTTTTCGAAAATTGATTTGGTAAAAATAAACTTCGAAGATAAGTGTATAATCGGTCTCTGTCAAAACAAGTACAGGGTGGGTTATAAAGAATTTTCTATTTTAAAACGTCGCGTCATTGCGATCTAATAGTATGTCGGAGGGGGGTGCGAGTAGCTGGGAAATTCAGTTACGATGGAAAGCTTTACGGATGAGCATTGAGCAGCGTGAATTTAGTGTAAAACGTGTTTTAAAATAGTAAATTCTTTATGGCCCATCCTGTACCGTATAATCTAGCGCTAGGTATATCGTAACGTTCTGTAATTAATGTAGGTACCTAATCCGGGCACCTCTCAACAATAACTATTACTGATACAGGGTTGACCAAAATATGCTGCGAAATATGTTTTTGATTGGCTTATCTTGAAACGTCCTGCACTGACTTGCACTAAAGTCGTTTGTTCAGTCATGGATTATTAAAGATACTAGGGAGTTCTGGTATCGTTCTGGCCAAACCATCGCCCAGATACCATGGATTATTTGTTTTGAATTGCCTATAATTTTGAGTTTTGAAATATTTTGTAATACATTTTAATAAATATTAATTTTGAATTATCTGATTTTCAATTTATTTAATACTAGATTGCCCGACAGACAAGACGTTGCCTGCCTAAATTTCAATAAATACCCAATTGCCTCATTCTGGAGGGACCGTCTATTACTTAAGTGAAGTTAGTCGTAAACGAAGTAAGTAAGCAAATATGACGAATAGAAGAACTAATAGTACGTAAACTCGCAAGCAAAATAAGAAACAAAATCGCATAACGTAAACTCGACTTTACGTAAGGACGATTTTTGTAATTTTTTAGTCCCCTTTCCACTATGTAGGTTCGTAATATTGTATTCCCCCACATTTTAGGTAAGAATGAATTAAAAACGGTAGAGACTAAAAGGTGGGGGCGAAGCGGTCGGAGGCAAAACGGTACGGGGGCGAAACAGCGGGGGCGAAACGGTGGGGGCTAAAAGGTCGAGGCGACACGTCATATAACCTATTTTTTAATTTATTGTGCGAAATCTAAGAACTATGTGCGATAAAATGAGTCCCAATTTTAATTAATTGAAACCCCCTCCGATTAATAAATTAATAAAATTAATTCATAAAATACTGAATTCTGAGAAAGAGAGTTCCGCGCGAAGATATGGATCGGTTATGTATAGAAGTTGGTGTTCATTTACGATATTTCTTTTCTATTTTATGATTTTTCTTTAGTAACATTACCTGTAAGAAAGAAAATGAAAATGTTTTATTTTGAATTTCAAAATGCATTACCCCACCCCGGTCTCCACCTAAGGACGCCCATGTGTTGCATTTTATTTTTTGTTTGTTTATTCGCCGGTCTTGCAACACTACTTTACTGGTAAATTGCGTTCCATGTTTTCCTGATATTCAGAGATAAATTGTTGGGATTTGTGCTAGAGATTACCGCAAATCCGATTAGGGTTCGGGACGCAATTTACCCGTACCTTCTTTTGGCCACTTCAAAAACCTCTAAAAATAGTGACAACGGGACGCAATTTGCTTGCGCCCGATGAACTGACGTGGGTAATTTTAAAGGATTATTTGACCTGAAAATTGGTATCGAGCAGTGCTTGATGAAGATTCAAATTTCAGAATTAAGGTAGAAAAAGATTGGAGAAAAGAGGGGAGAGCAAGAAATTGCAGAAGTAGTTTTGGAGAAATGGTAAGGGACTGACTTAACTGAAATTGCTCATGTATTTTCATTCGAGTACAACTTCGACATAAAAATGATAAAACACAAAAGGCAAAGAAAAACGATCAAGAAAATTCAAAGCTACTTAAGTTGATTGACAACAAAGATATCGGCAAACAATTCCACGTTATCAAAGCCCCTAACAAAGAATGAGAAAAAAGCAATAAAAAAGCCAAATTCCTTTGGCTGATGGAAACTCTACGCCAGAAGCTACGGTATCGAGAAACTCCAACCTGGGGCAATACAGTCTCGAAGATTTTCCACTTCACAGAAGACCACTGATGATTCTAGCTCCAGTGAACCTCTAAGTATATCCCCTTTTTTCTTTTCTGTTTCAAATGGACCATAATCTAGTAGATAAAGTAGCTTTGTGATCTTAAGCTTCTAAATTTCTTACTTGATAAATTGGTGCACTTATTGTTTATTGGACGAGCTGGAACCAACGACCTAACAATCAGCTCGCCCTTCTGACAGACTTTCATTTCTCGCTTTTACTCTTTCGTTTTTCTCTTTCACTTTTTTACTTTTCGCATTTTTGCCCTTCACTCATTCAGTTATTTATTCATTAATTGCTCAGTTTTCCATTCACTTTAATTTCAGTTTTGTATCATTTCGCTTATTCCACTTCGCTGCTCTCTTCCACTTTCAACTTTATTCAAGCTTCCAGACAATCTGCAGCACCTCGTCTTTTCTATCTCAACGTCCGTCGGGAAGTTCTCGATTATTGTTTGTCTTAGCATTTTTTAAATATTTAATCCGAATGATGCAATAATATACCTACTCGTAGAGTGAAGAAATGGAAAATAGAAGTTTGCTTGCACAAAATGGTTTTTATTAATTTTTCACAAAAATTTAATAATTATTAAAGAAACTTAAAAATTGCTAAGATTACTTCAAAAAATCAAACAAGTAATTTTGAAAAGAAATTTCTTTCCTTTATCTGAGATAAATTTTTTTTTTGCTTTTCAATTTAGTTTTCTTGTTATCCAAAAAAATTGGTGTTCAATTAACTAATGAGAGTAATTCGGTCTTTGATTTAAAAAGAATGATAGTATTCTTTAATTAAAAGTTCTTGCTTAAAATGAAAAACTAACGTTCAACGTTCTGGAATATTGGTTAATGATTAGTACGAAAACATGTTGCTGTACATGTTTATTGCACCAACTAATACACAAACAGTTTAGTTAAATACTACATGAAGTGTAATGCGATTTAATAGACAATTAAGGTGAATAGAACTTAGAAACTGTCATTTTCAATTAAAATTTATTTCACCAATTTGATTCGGTGTAGGTGAACCTTCAATCGTTATTTAAGCTCGAAACTAAACGGCCAAAAATGAAATTTCAATGAAGAAAATTAAACTGATTATAGTATTTGTGTTGCATAATCAATCAAAATTTTTTAATATTAATATTGATTTGTGATTAAATATTATAAGATTCTAACAATCCACTTTCTATTCAATAATAGTAATTTTCGTATCTACTAATAGTCGAAGATTAAGTCCTGATATATTGGGATTAATTCTTGGATTACTGATTACTTTGGATTACTTAATTATTACGGAGTTCTCAGATTTAACGAAAACATGATATTTACCATTTAATACGATACTGGATTTTCTTTGCCAATTTTGAATATCGATTCATTTTAGACCGTTTCCGTCAGGCCCACGCGTGTTTTCCGTGTTTTCCGCAATAAAATACGTGGATTTAAGTAAAAAAAAACATAAAAATTCATGTTGATTTAAAAAAAACGAAAAAAAAGTAAGAAGAAAAGGAAAAGTTAACTCTTTGATAATTTTGATATCCGTCAGGCTCACGTGTATTATCCGAGCTCTACATATCGAAACATGTCGATTTAAGAAATTAAGAAATCACAGAAATATATCACAACTTTTGAAAGAAAAAATGTAATTTTTCCCTATTCAACGAGAAAATTTCAATGGCGTGCTGATCATCAATCAGAATCCAAGCTTTATGCCACCTAGGTGGTGGCTAATTATCTGTAGTTTTAAAGTGCGTTAAATTCATTACCCATTAACTAATTTTAATTGAAAAACCATAAACAAACCGTAACGACAGTAGTTTGTCGCGTAAACTACTCTTGAGAATTTGCACCATATCATCAATATCATGTACGTTTGAAACGCCTAGTGCGAAAACCTCCCGAGATGCATAAGATACACGTAAAAGATAAAAAGATAAAAAAATAATAATAATAATTATTATTATTATTATTATTAGAAAACATTTTTTATATATTCGTAAATTTTTTTAAAATCCACAGATTTGTTGCTTATTACAGTATATTTCCATGAAAATTTATGAAGCAATTAACCTTAACAGCAAGGAAAATCTTAAATTTAATTAAGCAAAAATTATCAACAGTTAATTTAATTAAAGAATGAACCCGGATTGTTGCCATTAAATTGAATAAGATTATTTTACGAAAAATAAAAACATATACTGATTAATAATATATTCACCTGGATGTTGTAAAAAGCAGGAACAAAGAATTCTTAACGAAGATCAATATTTAAAATTACGGTAAAATTTTTATTTAAAAAGTTGTAATCTCGAGTTAACATAAACTTTTGTCAGCAGTGAAGATACTCATATTTACCCATTATCTTGTATAAAATTTAAGAAAATATATCATGTAACCAATGGAGCTTAAATAGTAAGTATTGAAAAGAAATGATTGGCAGCAATATAAAAGATGTCAACATCAAAATTGCTAAGTGGGTTTCGAATTTAACCAGACGTGAACCTGACCTAAGATTTTATTGTTAACACCTACTGTGTCTGGGTTAAATTTGGGTTATAGGTCAACTTTGTTAAAACGGTTTTTCAACAAAAGAAAATTTTCAATTTTTAATTAGTTAATCGTGTTGTCATGACATTATTGATTATGTTGCCGGTAAAATTACTCGTAGAAGTACTAAATGGTTTGCAATGGGGCCGATAACACACGAAATTTGGATAATTAATGGTTTAACTAGTATTTGTATTAATCTAAAAATGTTTATCGGAGGTTTCAGATATTACGGAAAAGATTATTGATGATAACTGCTAAATGGGGTGAGATTGGCCCCCTAATTCTGTAGTTTTTCTTTTGGAAAAGCTCAAAATTCGTACAACGAACGCAAAGAAAAGTATTTGTAAGTAATTTCGTCTGATCAAAGAATGTCACTGACTTTCCTGCTAATAAGAAAAAATAAATTCGAAGTCGTAATTTCCGCTTTGTAGCTCCAACCAGTTATCACACCAAAGCATCGCTCGTGGTCATTGCTTTCGTCTTCATTTGAAAATTTGGTGGCTGCGCGGGGTTACATTCGATAAGATAATTATTAATTTAATACTGCAATAAATTTTATGTTCCCGGTTTTAAATTTATCTTAATCTCAATACATAAAAGTTAAATTTTAATTTGGTAACAATAAATGTACAGGTTCGCTACCGTTAGGTGTACCGATTATTTTATACAAGACCACTGAATTATTCATTTATTTCTTATTTGTACTTACACGTTCTACAATCATCTCTCGTATATGCAAGTTAGATGTTAACAGTGCACTTAACCGTAAGATTCTTATAGCGACAAGAAAATATTAAACCTGATTAGCATATTTATGCGTACCAAATCATCGAAAATAATTATTATGTTTTGTTAAGTCAAATTTCGCACTATTTATGTACGTACGGAATAGAACCTGTTGCTGTTTCGGCGGGTTCCAGTTTGCTAAGCAAATTTTGACATCAAAGAAAACTTTGAGTGTTAAAATGCCAATTTTCTCCATTATCTCCTTTAATAAACAATTTTTATCTAACAGTAGCGTTAGAGGTGGAGATGCAGCTTAAGATTAGTGTGATTTAGGACTTGTCAAGCGCCTACCGTTATCCTTATCATTGTTGTAAATAATCCCAGTATGGTCATCTTAATAATAAACAATGGGCGATATTTCTCCTGTTATTATTTTCTCCAGCATTACTTTTACGTCAAAAGTTATGAAAAATAAAGAGAAACGAAAACAGTAAATTAAAATATCTGGTTTTACATGCCGATGAATAGCCGTTTGAAAAAATTAAAAATCTTGATTTATACAAATTAAAAGAAAATTGGATGGTTTTATAATAATAATAGACTTATTTGCAATAACTATATCATTAATGAAAGCCGGCCATATGAATGTGCTATCCAACAAATAAAACGATTACATGTTATTATTGTGAGAAAATTTAAAGATGTGTTGCGGTACTTTTATACACAATTGATGATATTATAAGCTTGAGAAAATTATATTGCATTGCGTATTACCATTTATTGTATACTAGACATAAAATTTAAAAACATGTAACTTTGATTTGCAATGCAGAATGCCAGTAATTAATAATTAGTGGGTTAACGATATTGAGTGATAAAACCATTCATTTTCAATTTTCTTTCTATAAGAACAAGGATCTTACTTGGCTCGGGATAAAATATTTTCACTTCTACTACTACTATCCTACTTTTCCAGTGTGGAAAATTAAGTTTTGCTTATTTATAATTACTGTACATTTTTGTTTGCAATAATAAGATAAAACATTAATAAATTGATGTCAATTTGTCTCAACAAAATTGTATATGCACCACGACTTTCGTCTGTAACTAAATAGCCGTTTCAAGTAATTACTATTTTTAAATTTATCATACTGACAAAATGAACAATAATTGGAATAAAAAAATAATTACCTAATTGCACGAACTACTTAAAATGTTATTTACAAGAGATTATAGCCCAGTAAAGTGGCTGGGTGGAAAACTTGAGCGACTGCATTTAGGTAATCATGAAAAACAACCAACGTTATATTTGTATTATAACCAGAATTTGTTAATAATTAAAAATACAGTTAATAAAAAGCGTTAATCATCGAAGAGCAAAAGATTTTAACTGCGGGTCTCTACACATTTCAATATTTTGACTAACCACTACTTATTGAGAAATTAGATTTTAATAATAAAAATTCAATCAAATGAGTATTTATAGAATAAGTTAATTATTTAAAGTGATTTACTTTAATCATATTAATATTTAAATGTATATTGACCCACCCAAGGGTGTTTTCTTAAGTTAAGGAAATTTCAATGGTTTGCTATGTAGCAGAAATATTGGTGCAATATTGAAAATCAATATTGTTGCAATATTGAGATGTAAACGTTTTTAATATTGGTGCAATATTGAAAATCAATATTGTTCCAATATTGGGATGTAAACGTTTTTAATATTGTTGCAATATATTGTTTTTCTATGTTGATAAGTGATAACCAATATTGCATGCTGATCTTAATGATCAGTTCATTTTTTAATTTTATTTCCAATATTGAAGCAATGCAGGAAACCAATTTTGAACTAATAGATCTTGAAAATCAACAGGTAATATTTCACCAATATTGGATAAATACTTGAAAAATTGCAATAATCCATCGAATTGCTGGATAACAATTCAAATAATTCGTTAATTAATGGTAAATGTTAAAGTTAACTACGGTTAACTAATTTTTTTTCGTTGCATTTTAGTTGATGATAACTAAAATAGATGGTAATATATTATAATCAATATTGCAAACAATAGCTTTTTTAATTTTAGACTGTCAATCGACACCTATTGTCTGTTTAACTTTAGTTTCAACATCACAAAATGTTACTAGAGAGCATATTTATACAGAAACATAAAAAGATCAGTGTCGGGTATTTCTTATGACAATTTACAGATTTCGATAAAAAATCAATAGATATAATAATAAGCTCAAACCATAAATAATTTTTTCTTTACAAAATATACCTATGCAAATATAAAGCAAAAATAACCAATATTGGACAACAAACAACCAAATATGCATTTAAACTTAAAATTTACATTCATAGACAAAATAAAACCAATATAAAACGACTACACAGTATGTAAAACATGTTTACGTTACAAAAAATTATCAATTCCTATTCTTCTTCTTCTTCCACTTTTAGGCTAGGATAAATCCTGTTTGTCTTGACCTCGGGCTGCTTTCTATTCCCTATTATTGATGACCCATATTGTTTGCCAATCTTCATCTAATATTGGTGAAGTATATTGTTCTCCAATAAAAATCAATATAGCGCCAATATTGGTCGTAATTGGTGCAATATTGCTTTCTGATCTTCAGACAATCAGGGATGAACCAAAGAGACAATTTTGACGAGGGTGACACTCCTGAATTTGCTAATTCTATGGCTCTTTGCCTCTACAAATGAGCTGATTCTCTTTTTAAACCAATGTTAGATTTCCAACAATATAACCCAAGTAACCCAAAGTATTACCATTACAGTGGTAGTACTTCAATGGTGCACAAGTATAAAACCGACGTTGGTGTTACTTGGGAAGTGATTAATCACAACCAATAGTTTTGTCAACTGTTCGATGAATTTGCCAACTTTTCCGTGAATTTAGCAACTTTTGTCAATTGTCAAAGATATCAAGGGGAGACAATGTTGCTGCTGGGTTTGGAACCCGATATTTGTTATAATTTTAGTAATTTAAAAAAGTACTTATAAAATTATATTATAAGGTGCATTTCGCCAGTCCCCCCCCCCCCCCATTTCGAATTTTGGATCCAAAATAGTTTAAATCGTTTGTACCTCGTTTGTACCTATTAGTATCTTCTTTATTTTCGTTTGTACCCATTTTGTTTTTTAGATAGTTCTAAATATCTAAAATAACCAAGCCCCCCCACATTTTGAATTTTAGATCTAAATTGGTTTAAATTTTACAAACGATTTAAACAAATTTGGATCCAAAATTCGAAATGGGGGCTGGAGAAATGACCATTTTAGATAATTTAAAATATCTCAAAAACAAAATGGGTACAAACAATAATAAAGAAGGTACAAATAGGTACAAACGAGGTACAAACGATTTAAACTATTTTGGATCCAAAATTCGAAATGGGGGTGGGGGGCTGGCGAAATGCACCTTATATTATAGTTATTTACTTATAAAATATATAAAATTTTAAAAGACGGTCATTAGCTTAGTAGGTTAGCCGAACAACTGCTGACTCTAAGGTTCGCGGTTCAAATCCGGGGAGAGTCTAAAGCTTTTATATGACCGTTTCTGTGCTTCGGAGGGTACGTAAAGCCGGTGGTCCCCCTGGGTTGATGATTGCCGGCTTCAACTATTAAAAAAAGTGTTACAGGTACTCCCCAATCCGGGTTAAGCAACCTTGGGGTCGAAATGCTTAAACCTTTTTCCTGAGAAAGAGGCTGATATCTGACGATGGATGTACTAGCTGAATTTTTGGTAGGTCAAATTTTTTATGAATAGTTTATGCATAAAAACTGACTAGTTATTGTCGGAGTTCCAAATTTGTAGATTCATCGAATGACGCATACATGATGATTTACATAATATGATAACCTTAATTATTGTTCGAATCCGCCGATTGTACTATTGAAATGCAGTCTGAATCTTTCTTCGAGTTTATAGAAGTTTGTGAAAGATTCTAGAAAGATGTATTCGGATATAAATAGCAAAGTGTTAACTAACATGCGGTGTAAATAAATATTAAAACTGATTTTTCCAGTTTTGAAGTGCAGTTTTCGTTATTTTCGTTACAATATATTTCAACTTGCATGTAAAAATGAAATCAAAATTGCACCAATATTAGAAAATGTTTACATCTCGATATTGACGCAATATTGCGATAATATTTGTGCCCTTGGGTCAATTAGTAAAAATATTGCATCAATATTGACTTAAGATCGGCAAACAATATTATGGTCATCAATATTGATTTTCTATATTACTATAACATTTGGAAACAATATGGAACCAATATTAAATGAAGATCAGCAGGCAATATTGGTTATCAATATTGGCGCAATATTTTTTCAAGCTTACCTATGTAAGCTAATTTACCTAATTTACAAAATAATTCCCAATGATTTAAATTCAATTCAACTTTACTTTACAAATTTACTTTTTCTTTAAAATTTAAAAAAAATTTAATTAAATGCTAATTTCACCACTTTTACAACATCCAAATCAATCCAAATCTTATCTAACAATTAATCAGCGGATCCAACTTTATCAAATTATCCAAATTCAAAAATTAAATTTCCAACTTTGTCCAATTTTCGAACGACTTCCAAAGTACAATTAAACCAAATTTCTGCTCACGTAAATTTAAAATTTAATTCGCAAATTAAACTTAAAAATGTCTCAAACTTGAGACGCAAATTCCGATGAATATTGACAGGCAATATTGGTCATCAATATTGGCGCAATAATGCATCAAGCTTCAACCAATATTGATTTTTTTTGTTTCCGTAATATTGGAATACAATATTGCACCAATATTCGCTGAAACTTGCAAACATTTGCTAAACTTTTGGAATTGAGTCAAATTGTATTTTAGAGAAAACAACTGTTCAAATTTGTATTTCACTATTCAGTCAGTTGTAAAACAAAATCCACTGAGTTAAGCGTATATCAACCATAGACTTACCTGTTTTATCTCCCTGGTAGTATCTCATTTTAATTGACAGAGAATTGGATGGCATCATTTACATATATTATTATTATATTAATCATAAAATTGGATTGACTATAAAGGTATTCTTTCCAATTTTCTTTCAATAAAGCATCGAATCGGGTTCAATCGATATAAGTGGATAAGAATGTGGAGTTATAAATACGAATAAATTTAATAGAAAGAAAAGTAAATTAGCAAAAAAATAATAGGTAAAAATAAAAACCTTAATCTAGAAGCAGTTTTCAAATTAAAAAATAACCCCATTTTTAAAAGGAGATCACAGCAATGTATAATTTTCTGCAGTTTTGAAAGTAACGTTGCGGTGCAACCTGTATGCAGTTTTTGTAAATATTAAAATCAATTGATTACTTTAAATTACGATCGTTTACCGCAACATGTATGCTGTTATATCACTATTCGTTCTAAATATACAATATATGATCTGTTTTTAAGCTGCTATTATTAGATAAACTATAGCTTCCTTTTTGAAGAGCGAGAATGTTCAATCGAATGTTTCACGAAAAAATTTAAATAAAATGGTAAATATGAAATTATTTAAATGTTATTTCAGTTTTATTCATAAAATTGACTGTAGGTTAGAATGGGAAGAATATTATAGTTAGTAATCTGCACGTAGTTTGAAATTTGTTTGCATTATAAGTCGACTTAATACAATCAATTTACATGCAAATACTGTGTTTTCTGTTTGTGTTCTTCATTTACAGATACATGCGCCAATCATCTCTGCGTGATCTCTGGATTGACTTATTGCCCAAAGCAAAAAAATATTTAAACAAAGCGTATGTCGATCAAAATTCCAATTTCGTATTTTACATTATTTTCTTAAAGAATTGGGTTAACGTTTTTAGCGTTTCATTCCATAATTGATAAAATGTTTATTTTTCTGACGGTTTGTCGTTTTACATGAACTCAATTTTTTGACCGTTAGAACAATTTTTAAATTTCAAATTAACCTTTTGCAATCCGGCTTTATCTTGATATCGGCAAAAATTTGCAATGATGAGATTTAAGAATGCGGGGGCTTTGATAATTATTGCATTTCAGGCATTGTTGCTGATTTTCTCACATTGACAAAACGAATTTTGAATTCGTCTTATCAACAAAATCGTAATATCGTGTTTTGTTAAACTCAAATACAATTATTGCTATCAGATTCGGTTTATCTAAAAGGTACAATTAGATGCGCTTTGATTACGTGACTACAGCTCACGAAAGTGTTCCTTTTTTTATTATCGTTGCATGGCAAATATTGTAAACGGTACTTCCAGTTATTAATTTATATTATTTATTATTGTATATCAAGATAATACTTTTAATTTTGGTAATATATTAATAGTCAATGACTCTATTATATTCAAATAATTATTAATTTACCCGCAGCTTGACAAGAATTAACTGTTATTAATTAAATTATTTTAATTGAATTTCATGAAATACCAACTTGGATTTTTTATAAATTAATTAATTGAAGAGTATTCGAAAGATCTCCAGGAAAGCTATTATTCAGGAAAACAAACGGTTTTGGTAATAATTAAAATGATGGTCAAATTACTTAAAAATTTAGTGCCATAAAATGCCTTATTTACGTATATCGTTATTACGTAATATTGGACCGAACTTAATTAACTACATAACTGTTTGAAAAACCACTATGAGACAGTGACATTTCTATAGCGTACACTGCAAAACATCTTAATTATTTACCGTACCGAAAATCAGTGAAGAATAAAAAAAATTACATTGTATAAAGTCTAAAAGTTAATTTTGAAAATGCATGCACGCGATCCGATTAGCGTAGAAATATTCGAATTTTACATAATCAATATTACTGTTACAAGATTAATTTAAAATGAAAAAGTGCAAATGATGTTTCATTTAATTAACAGCAAAATTGGAATAATTTTAGTGTGTTAGTTGTAGTTATCGGCTATAGTAGTTTTCTAGTTTAATAAGCTGAACCGTTGTAATTGATTTTGTTATTAAGACGATTGAATCGTGTAAAGTTCGTTAGTAAAAATTTGGAATTCGCGAATAATTTAACGACTTTTTAAGTGTTCTTAATTACTTTCAACATGCATGATGTATTATAATTATATTACTTGATGATGGGTTGCATGCTAATACTGATTTAAAATTTTAAAATATTACTCTTTTGTGGTTCAGAAAAACTGTAGCCGATCTTAAACCATCATTAATTAAAAATAAATAATTTTAGTTGAAGTAATTACGCTGCAAGCCAGATAATTACAGAGGATGCATTAAATTTAAATTGTGTGAAAATAAAATTTATAATGTTTATTCGAGTGAGATGAAATACCTTTTTCCGCACCGAGTACGGTAAAGTAAACTTTACCGCACTATTCTGAAAAAGCCAGGTATGCTATTTTAAATTAGAATTTAGATGCAATTTATTTATTGTCTGGGAATTGTTTAAACATGCATTGTTAATAAATGTTAGTAAAATAACAGTTAATTACTTCTTAATGAAAAAAACCTATCACGTTTCACAATCAATTTGTAAAAAAATGTAATTTAAGTTGATGAATACCAATCTAATATCAATCGTGAGAATTCCTGAATAATTATTCCAAATGTGTCCACGATAACATCGAGTGATCCATACCAACTGTTGTCAATCACTGAATTGTATTGAAATTCTTAAAATACATTCGTAAATTAATTACTGTAAATCAGAGAGCAAGTGCTTTTATTTTAAAAGCATTTGTAATCAAATTAAAGTAAATGTTTTTTTAAATATATTCAGGGAGGTTGTGGTGATTGACCTATCCATATTGTTTCTACAATGAGACACCACAAACCGTTGTACCATACATCACATAACCGCGCGTATATTATGTAATTATAGGTACTATATAGAATTTTGATGTTTTATGTTATTGAAGTAGTGTAATAAAACTCAAGACGATTACATCAATAAACGTAGTTTATAAGTATATATTGTATCCTGAGTGTAATTTAAAAAATCTGCTTTCTTCTTGTGTTGCAGCTGTATTTAAAAAGTGAAACAAGTGATAACTTATATGTTGTGGTTTTCAAAGTTTTGATTTACAGTTAATTTTCTTATAAACTAAGATATTACACAATAAGTTCACATTTTTGTTTCAAAATTGTTGGCGAGTATTTCCTAAAAACTCAAAATGAGATCAGAAGAAGAGTCGACAACAAATGCAGTTAAAAATATTTTAAAGTAATTACGTGAAAAGTAATTGGTGTAATTGGCCGCAGGAAGCCAAAAACTGGATTTATGTAATTTGGCTACGCTGATGCGTTGTCCGTCTGCTTTCACCACCTTAAGCTTCTAAATTAAAAGTGGTTGATATAATAATGAAATTTATCTATGTTGCTTACCTAAAACTAAAACTATAACAGGGTTCAGCCTTTTCTACACCAATTTAAGTTTTTCATTTCGAGTTTAATTTAATTTTTTCCATGCGAAAAATACAAATATTTTTACATAAAACAAATAACGTTTGAGAGCCTTGAAACCAGACCATTATACCAACAAATTTACGTCACTTGATAATGATAAAAATTAAGTAATTACTTATCTGTTGATTACACTCCTCATAATATTTTTAATATTTTTAGTTTAGTTTATAAAAATTTCGCTATACGTTTACGATGGCTTTAAAAAAGGGTTTTACGATATTGAAGCAATTTCAAAAAGTTTCTATTAACCAATGCAATGGTTTATCCCAATACTACGCAATTGATGATGCTATGTATGGATTAACAGAAGAACAAATGCTGGTAAGTTTAAAAACTTCCCCAAGTGAAAAGTAACAACTTATTTTGTAAATTAACTTTAAGCTTCGGAAAAGTATATTTAACCTAGCTCAGAAGGAATTGGCACCGAAAGCTCAAGAAATTGATCAGAACAACAATTTCGATGGGTTAAGAAATTTTTGGAAACAACTGGGAGATTTTGGAGCGTTAGGGATGACCGTTAAAAGCGAATATGGTGGAAGTGATAGTGGATATTTAGATCACATTATTCTAACAGAAGAAATTTCACGTGCAAGTGGAGCTATAGGATTAAGTTACCTTGCTCATTCCAATTTATGCGTAAATCAGATTCACAGACATGGAAGCGAAGAACAGAAAAAAAATTACCTGCCAAAGGTAAAATACATATATTTAAATATTTTAATTTGTTCAAAATTAACATTGCAGTTATGTTCTGGCCACCATATCGGTGCTTTAGCGATGTCTGAATCTGGATCGGGATCGGATGTGGTGTCGATGAAATTGAAAGCAGAAAAAAGTGGCGATTATTATATTCTAAATGGTCACAAATTCTGGATTACAAATGGACCTGATGCGGACGTACTAGTTGTAACTATCACTTAAAATTTCTAATAGATGGTTGGTGTTATATTTTAGTTATATTTATTATAATAGGTGTATGCAAAAACCAAACAAGATGCAATTTCAGCGTTTATAGTAGAGAAAGACTATTCTGGATTTTCAACTTCTCCAAAATTAGATAAATTAGGTATGAGAGGTTCCAATACAGCTGAATTAGTATTCGACAATTGCAAAGTTCCCAAAGAGAATTTATTGGGTGTTGAAAATAAAGGAGTTTATGTGCTCATGAGTGGTTTAGATTCTGAAAGAATGATTATTGCTGCAGCAGCTTTAGGAATTATGCAAGCTAGTTGTGATGTTGCTTTTAATTATGCCCATGAACGAAAGCAATTTAATACCAAAATAGGATCATTTCAAATGATTCAGGTTAGTAATAACATACATACTTGTATATTAAGTAAAACTGTATTTTATTTTCATAGAGTAAAATGGCTGACATGCATAATCTGCTAACTGCTTCTAGAAGTTATCTTTATAATGTTGGAAGGGCATGTGACAGACAGTATATAAAAAGAAAAGATGCCGCTGGAGTGTGCTTGTATATTGCCGAAGGAGCAAGTAAAGTGGCTTCACAAGCAATTCAAATTTTAGGTTGGTATAAAATTAATGCATTTGTTTCAAAAACTTTCTTTGTAAACCAGACATAACCCAGAAATGCATTCTTTAACTATAATTTTTGTTTTTGAGGATAATAAAATTTTAGGTGGAAATGGATATATTAACGACTATCCCACTGGAAGATTATTTAGAGATGCAAAATTACACGAAATTGGAGGTGGAACATCAGAAATTCGAAGGCTTGTAATTGGAAGAGCTTTAAATCAAGAATACTCTTAGATATTCAGAGATTTAAAATTACAAATAAATAAATTGAAAAACTTTTTGAAGTCTTTTTTATACTTTTACTAAATATACCTACTACTTATACGATGACTTATACTATAATAACTTGCGTGATAGCATATCTGATCGCAATCAGACTAAGGTAAGCTAAGGCATTGGCGAGTCCTTCAACGACAAAAGAAAACGCGAAATCACGAAATATTCACTTTTCTAGAAAAAAATTCCGAACCGGTAATATCTTTTCTATCAACTGAAGCCGCAGCAGATCAACACATTTTGAGGATGTTTTACCAAGTACAACAATGGCTGGGAACAAAGTTGTTACCCGAAGATTGCGGTTGGAGAAAGGCCGCAAAATCTTTGGTTTCTATTACCACCTTCAAGAACCCAGCCTCAGATGCCCTGTTGAAACTGGTACCATACTCATGCAAGAAACTGTCGTTACCTACGAGTCAGTCTTTTTCGTTCTCTTACAATAATGGTTCGCCAAAAACATCTAATTCTGTATCAATTCCTTAAATTGCGGGAGGGGGGGTGGTTATACCTCCCCCTCAATGTCTTTTGATTTGGTACCTCATTGACGTTCGGTGATTTGTAGTGCAAAACTGCCTACTCTTTTCACTCAACACATTCAGTTTCATTCAATATTAACAGATGTAGCTAAAATGGGAGTAAATGGGAGTTACCCGATTTTCCAAAAACAGGCGGGCTTGCCAACTATGCACCCCACAGACGTTCGCTAAAGCGCTAAACCCGGTAATCATAATATAATCAACTTTGGACATATAGCATTCATATCGCGGCTCCACCGCACTTACAAAATGACGTTTCCTGCATTTTCCATGTTTTTCCATTTTTCCAAAGTGACTGTTTTTGAGCGCGCCCTAGCGGCTGTTTGTAACATAAGAATTAAGTCAATATATGCAAATTGTAGAAAATTTTATCTAATTTAATTTAATTAAGAGAAAGGAAAAGAAAATCGGATTCAGTGACCAAAAATACATATATAACCGTTGAGAATGTTTTCATGGGGGAAAAGCCCATATTATGCTTGAACTATAAGCTGAGTAGACCATAGGTGAGGAAGATAGTAGGCCTAATATAATTGGGGTTGTGGAAGATCCCCCATGTAGGAAGTATAGGGAGGAGGAAGAAACTCCAAACCAAATACTATGTGTATATCCAACCTCTTCGAGGCTAAAGTACTTCGGTTCTCCATATCCGACAACCTAAGAAATAACCCATCATCTGTATACTCAATTTCATTTTCTTTTAATGGCGGGTTTATTACAGTTAAATTTTACTGAGGTTACTAGTGGAAAAACATTAATTTAATCTAATACGGATAGTTGGTATAGAAAGTTTTGTTTTTAAATCAAAAGTTTGCATTCTTTTGGTGTTTTATTTTATGGATTATCATTTTACCGCGGTTTTATAATAAAATAATTCAGAATCAAACTCAAAACGTCACGAACGCCACCAACGGCAACGGTAAGGTAAATCGCGAATAGTAAACCTAGATAAAAGTGTGTTTATAATGTTCATGTATCGCATTTTGGAACGTTGGTGCTGGCGTACATTTTTAGATGAACGATCTATTACAGGTCGGCGATGCCATTGCGTCACAATCTTGCAGCAAAAATTATTTTAATAATTAAAAAATAAATAAAAAATAAATACAAAACAAAATCTTTCCATTCACCATTTTTGAAAATTTACCGAATTATCAGAAAATATAACCTACTAACCTACGTAAACATAATACCCTAATAGTCCGGTCAATGAAGGAAAAATACGGGAAATAATTCGTGTAGTCGCAAATTTTTGTACATTGGTAGGGGAGAGTGTCATCAACAACATACTAAAAGTCCTGACCGATGGGAGGTGGGCGTTGGGGCGGGGAGGGGGTTAAATGTCACTTTTTCACGTTTTTCTTGAATAACTAAAAACCGCGGCTTTTAGAAAAAAAGTGTCTATATACAACATTAAACTACATAAAATTTCCTACAAAAAAGGTGTTTATCAATTTTTCTTTAAGTTAAATAGTTTGCGAGGCACAGGGGGTAGAAAATCGAGGATTATTAAAATTGCCAGCTCGGTTTAGAATATAATGAACCAGCGCTGACTGTGCTTGTGTTTATATATAGTTGAGTTATTTGCAGTTATTAATGCCCGATTTCTTCTCTTTGAGATATCTATTGGATAACAAATCTGCCCGACAAATTAATCAAGGAACCAATCGATAACCACAATTAAAATTTAAAAATAATTAAAATTTGATTTATTACTTAATTTATTTATTAATTAAAAGTCGGATTTAAGAAAAGACGGGAAAGCTGAATGTTTTAGGGATAGAAACACGGTGTTGTTTGTGAGTCTTGTAGAAAAGAGTACACCAGACCTGAATCAATTAAAAAGTTTTTCAGAGAAACTCTTGCAGAGCTAGAACCTTCAGCGTCGCACGGTGCTCCACGATAGTGTTCAGCTGAGCTGAAATTTGATTTTAAATCGAAAAAACGAATTGTCTGTTTTGTGGTGAAGCTATTGACAATGAATTTCATAACAAACGGAAGGAAAATCTCCATAATATGCGGCGAAAGGCTTACAATGTTTGATCCTTCAGTTGTGACAATACAATATCAGCACAGGAGAGGAAGGATAAATGGGGATACACCATCCTAAGACGTATCTGGTCAATTGATTGCTGCAGATGCAATCTATCAAGAGGATTGCTATAATTTTGCATCAATGAAGGAGATATTTAATTACAAAGAAGGAAATGACGACTTCCAGTTCTCCTTGGACAAGTTGTTGAAATAAGTTTCGGGAAGAATACCTCATTAAAAACAATCAAAGGGAAGCTGAGAGAAAAGTATTGCTTTTTTATATTTTGTTTTCAGCTATTGGGGTATTCCCCGTTTTTCTATGTTTTCAAAGTAACTCAAAAAGTTGCTGCTAAACTTGATGTGCCGTTGGGCAATTAACATTTTTTGTTATAATAATACCGTATAAAAATAAATAAGTTTCTCGAATTCTAATTTTCTTTAGCCGAACGTTTTAATTTTCCTTTCATTTCTTTCAATTTTGCTTAAAAATTCAAATTTACCGGTTTTTCCTGGCAAAATTTGTAAAATTATAAATTCCCTATCTTCTCCAAGTACAGTAGAGCGTCGATAATCCGGACGTCAAAAATCCGGACCGTCGATAATCCGGATTCAATTCCGGGGAAAATAAAAGTTGAAAAAAAAAATTTGTCAAACAAAAGTCAAAAAAACTTACTGCTACAAAAAAATATATGTATATTTTCTCATTAAAATACATTATAAGTTCATATTAATTAATAGTTTTATTTATCTACTCCAATTATTTAACCACTAAAGTGAATTATTTACGGTTTTACCAAATTTTCTTTTTTTTTGATCAACTTAAACTACCTTTTTTGGGTCTTTTCGATAATCCGGATATTTTGATAATCCGGACAAGGTCCGGTTACAATTAATCCGGATTATCGACGCTCTACTGTATTCAAAAAGAGTGGAAATTCTGCGATATGTACTGGAGGGTGTTCCACACCCCCCAGACCCCCCGGTTTACAATTTTGACTATATTTTTATATTATTCTTAGAATTAACTTTTAAAGTAACACAGAAAGTTACTGCTAAACTCCGTAAGCAGTAAGGTAATTAAATGAATTAAAATAAATATTTATTCATTATATACGACTGAAGATTGGAAATAACCGTGAAATAACGTTATATGGTATTATGAATTTTTCATCATTATAAATATCTTTAATCCAGACCTGTAATGTGATAATTACTTATGTTTTTTTTAAATTTTTTGAATTATTGAATTTCTACTTATTTTATTATTCTTATTTTTTAAATTTAACCATAAATACATACCACTTATATACCACAAATTTACTTAAATTTTTTTTTTGTTCATTTTCTAAATAAATATGCTCTCCAAGTCTTAATTTTTTCTAGCCGAAGGTTAAACTTCCCTCATTTTTGCTTAAAAATTTAACTTTTCCGGTTTGGATTAATATTCTTAGCCTTAATCTAATATATTTTTAGGTTGGTAAAAAAATCGACCGATCAGAGTGTATGTTTTTTCACCAAAAAATGACACGCTGTAGCAGGAGCAGCAGTAGCAGCAGCGTGCTGCGATTTTAAGTATTAGGAATAAAATACCATTTTTAATAACCTGTGATGCTTCCACCCCCTTTATATCGCTAACTATTTACTCTAGAGAAAAAATAAATAACAGCATTTTTGTAGGAAATTTTATGTAGTTTAATTTTGTATATGAACACATTTTCGCTAAAAGTCGCGATTTTTGAGTTATTCAAGAAAAACGAGAAAAAGTGACGTTTAACCCCCTCCCCTCCCGAACGCTTCCACCCACCGGTCAGGACTTTTAGTATGTTGTTCATGACAATCCCCTCTACCAATATACAAAAATTTGCGACTACACGAATTATTTCCCCTATTCGACCATTTTTGGTCTTCATTGACTGGACTATAACCTATATTATTAATAGTGAGAAAAAAAATTAACATTAAGGAGGCAGAAGCAAACTATTTTACTAAACTAGCGGTTACAGAAAATCACTATGGATGTTCTGGTGAAATCACTGTCTAAGATGTTTACAATTAAAAATTTTCTTACAGTTAAATTACATCTTATCTTATTTATTTTAATTATTTATATCTTGTCACCTTGTATAACAACTGCATAACTGGTTAACTTCAATAATTATAGAACAATTATAGTGTAAGTTGAACTTACAGTTTAACTTACAATTCCAACCACAACGCAGACAAATCTAACGAAATTGAATTCAAGCTTGTCCGTTGCTTGGGTTTTGGAATCATTGTCTGCTGAGATTTTTCAAATGATCAATTGGATTGCTAGCAATTTATAAATTATATGTGATAACGTAATTGATTACAGATTGCAGATGGAGTACATACATAATATAATGTGAATGCTTCCGGAACAGCACAAATTGGTATATAAAAATAGTACATAAATTAGAATTTCAAATACTTCAATACCAACTGCGCGCAACAAAAAAAACTAGTGCGGGGATTTACTGAACAATAAAATAAAAATAGTGTCTATTGATATGTTTATGTTTTTTTTGATTTTACTATGCTATAGTAAATAAAATTATTGATGATATGTATTTGTGTTGGTTTTTTTAAATTTAATTTACAGAAAACGTTAATATCAATATTATGCAGCTTAATATTAAAACAGAGAAGAATATACCCACATAATGCTATATTTATCCATAGATATGGAAACTAGTGTCGTAGGTCATGCACGAATACCACTCCTACAAGTATAAAAGCTTCTTTCACTATTCTTCTCTTCTCTTGTTAACTTGAAGTACACGGCCAGGAATCAGTGTACTGCTTGCTGATGCAAAGGAACGTCAATAAACTGTGTTAGATTTTTTCAATTAAAGGAATGCAAATTCTTGGTATAAGTGTGTGTATTTGATTTTAAGTAATATACATGGTATACCTATACTGGACAGGCTATAAATTACATTACATAAGTTTCATGTAATTTATTTCATCAAATTATATGGATCAATACTTCTCCATTATTTTTTTGCGAGGAGAGGTTTGGGCCCACGCGTCTGTCTGTTGGTTTTATGCAGTAGATATCTTAATTTATCTTAATTTATTAAATGAAGAAAAATTAGGTATCAAAAGAAGTAATTTTTAATTATTAATTAGTAATAAATAAAAATTCATACAAACTATTTTTAACAAAGTTTTAACGGTTATTTTTTAAATTATGTGATTCAGTACCCGAAAGGTAGTATTTATTTACAATAACAAAAAAACTTGTCGCAAAAAACTTTTTCAAATTATACAATTCATGCGGTCGGCTGAGAAAAGTAAAAGAGCGATAGGAACGCATAAAAAGAAAAAGTTTTTTCTCACAAACATTTTAAGTATTTGACCTGCGGCTTTTAATAATAGTTAATCAATGAAACTTTATTTATATTAAGTAGCAGAGTGAAAATTAGCAAATTAATGATTGATAATTTAACAATAAAGTGTTTAAATATCTATATAGATTTATTATGTACTTTTATGGCATATGCCAATGACCTGCAAGTTATGTGCAATCTTGTTTAAGAATAAAATGTATTGTAAAAGATAACAGTTCTAAATGTACAATAGAAATTAAAAAAAAAACGATAAGCGTTAACGTAGTAATAAAATAATTTTATAATTAAACCGTATCATGTGTAAGTTTTTTAAGTGTATCATACAAGCTATCTAGCAGCGAGATTCAACTCCCAAAGCTAAATAATAGCCAAAATTATTTTAATAAAATATGTTTGTGTATGGGAAACAGTTACAATATCGAAACCGCAGAATTTCCAATTGACTTGTTTCCCTAAACACTATTTTGTAAGGTGGAACAGTCACAACTGGCTAATACCAAAACTTGTAATTTTAATATCCGTATTTTAAATAAAATTTTGATTAAAATTTTGTCTATTGGCGCATAACTTAAAGAATCAGCATTGGAGAATGACACACTTATGCAATATATTATAGAATGAATGCGAAGTGATGATAATAATTACTATTATATTTATTAATCTGACTTCATGTTTGTGTGTTTCTCTTTGTAACGGCAACAGGACAATTATCCAAATTAACAAGTTACGAAGTAGAAAAAACGGTAAAAAGTTGAGAAAGTTTTAATAATATTTCTTTCTATTCACCTTTAATTGATATCTTCATGTCTATGTTCTTTGATGTTATGTTGGACCTCATATTTACATAACAATGGAGGATTCCTTCGAAGAATGTCCCTTTGACAAAGTTTTTTTTATAGCTGTTGAATGTTCTGTTTTCTTATGAAAATTTATTATTCCTGAATAAGCTATCTAAAAGCTGTCTAATAACGATTTTGTGAAAAGCAATCTTGACAATTTTTCAAAGTTTTTATTCTAGTACATGTTACATAAATTGATGTATACTTCACAAATTAAACTAGAATCAATTACCTTACTATAATTATTCAAATTAGAAACGCGCTCATGAATTCATTAGCGATGTTTTGTAAACATACTCCTCGTGTTTCTATTCCAAAATTTTAATCAAAGCACCTTGAAAGTGAATAGGGTTTCGCTTTGAAGTGTATTATTATTTTATGTAACTATATACGTATGTAAGATTTATTTTATATAATAAATATAATACTTCAGGTAATTGTTACACTTCACAGTATGTCCCAGAATGATGCATGCAAATAAATTTTTGAATTCCGTCTCTCGTTAAATAAATCTCAACACGTAAACGTCATTTTAACGTTTAATTAACGTGTTGTTATCGCTCACACAAAATTAAAGTTTTCAATATTAAAAATTATAGTTTTGCTGAAACGAAATAGTTAAATTGTTAAACTTGACACCTTTTGATAATCCAAATAGCAAATATTCCCAACTTCACAGTATATTTACAAAGTTACGTTATTTCGAAATTGCACAGACTTTATTTGTACAGAATTAGCAGTGCCCTGCTTTAGAATAACAAAATAAATTAAATTCGATCAATCTTTAACTTAAACTGGTGGTTATAGAGACTTTGCGAAATTCAACAATGTTACTCAAATTGATAAAAAATTGATAGATGCTTACGATTTATCACAACGGCACCGATACCGTACATCAAAGTATTATATTATCTTTTTCTTGTTTTTTAAAATTAAATTTATATGAACCTATTTATTAAAACATATATTTTGCATTAGTCCGAGTAGAATAATTTAAATTTTTCAAATAAAAAATAATTACCTACTACAAATATTTGCAGAAACCAGTTGAACGGGGTTATTTATGTTGAGCAGTGTCAAAGGTGAAAAACATTACATTAGAGCCACAAATGCAATTTTTCGCGTTTGAATCTAGGTTTCTCTACCGCCTAATATAAGTCTGCAAATTAGAGGGAAAACCACCTGCTAAATACCCAAAGGGCTTTTCCAAGAGTAACACATGTTCGAAATAGCAATGATAACCACGAAGCCTCTGTCGAGACGGCGAGACTGAAGGAAGTGTTTAAAAATAATCACATTTTATCACTTCAAAATTTAAATAATTAAAAATAGAAACAGTTTGCCATTGCCTTCCGACGGACGACAAATAAAAACGCAGAGGGCGCCACTAAAGTACTTCACTGCCGCTCGTCGCCTCACCGGAAGTAAAGTAAAACGATTGCTTTTACATAAAGTGAATTTATAAGTTTTACAATTGAATTTTTGGATACTGTAGAGTTACCTAATTATCTGTAAAAAAAGTTTTTTTATATTTTTCCCATGCAAATATTAGAATATGTAAATGAATCCCCTATTGCGTGAACTGTTTTTAGTTTTGAAAGTTGAGAAAAACTGCAAGTAAAGCTAGTCTGATAATAGAGCGGTTTTCCCTAACCCTCATATTATCTCTTGCCCTAATGTGTCGGAGGAAGATGACACAGCTGTTGAAACAGCTCAATGTTTTTTCTGCAATTAACAAAGGGGTAAAATGTAAATATTTTGAGTGCGGTATCGACAGCAGTACTCTAACGCAAAGAAATATGCTGAAATATTCAAGTCAAGTAGTTAGTATATAAAATTGAAAAATTAAAACTATTGAAGTTTGTGTATTTTGCAAGTAATCGGGATTTAATTATTAGATACGTGTAGACATAGAGGTGAAGCTAGTTTATTTGTAAACTTAATTAAACTTGTTTTAGTTATTTTTAAAATTTGATTTCCACTGCTTATTATGTTATTATTTAACTGCCAGGAGTAATTTTAGTCAATCTACATTTTATGTACACATGTTTGCCAAATTGAATGGGGAAATTGTTTTTGTAAATACAAAAATTGTTTGTAACTAACCATTTTCAATTTGCGTCTATAAATAATTTCCAGTTCAATTTAGAAACCATTATTCATTGTCAATTTAGTATTGATTTCTCGTAGTTTCAGGTTTGCAAGTTTCAAAAGTTCAAGTTTGTTAGATTTAGACTTTTAGTATTTTCCAAAATATCTTCTGGACCCTCATCAAAAATTTAAAGTACATTTTTATAAAAATTACAAACTTGATTTTATATTTACTTTATTATGTGAGCACTTTACACACAGGCAAAATTATTTGCCCAATCAATATAAAATTTTATGACTTCAAGTTTACATAACTGAAAAGTACGATACTAAATTAAATTGGGAATCCATGCCAAATGTATTGTATTAATATGACTATAAAATGGCACTGAGAACTTTTCCACTTTCAAAAATAAATATAATTTATAATACAGCTATTATATGCTACCTACGCTAAACTGCATTGCTCACAAAAAATGTATTCTTTGTATAAGTAATAGAGTAGAATAAAGTGGAAACACATTTTTAAAATTTTTCAAAAATAATAGAAATAGTGCACAAAATTTGGATTTCAAGTAAAGGAAATTGGAAAAGGCTGGGTTTTGGTTAACCACTTCATAAATCAAGTTCTTGCTCTACTCGGGCTCGAACCAGGAATCTCTGCTTAGTAGCCGACGTACTTAAGGGGGTATTCTAGTCTGGAGGCATGAATTTTCGGGAGGTTTTTGAAGCTCTGGACAAACAAAACAAAAAATATTTTTACTATCCATTTTTTATCATTTGTTTATTGATATTTTATAATTACATAAAAAATTAACAGAAAAAGAAACTCAAAATTTACAAAGCTATGAGCTGGCAAAGTGGGAGGTCCAAAAAACTGGCGTGCACGATATCTCAAGTTCTAACAAACCGATTTTTTTGTAACTTGGTGTAAATGTTCTTTATACATTCATCTATCGCATGAACTATGCTCAGATCAAAATTTTTAATTTTACTATTTTTAAAAAATTCGGAATTGTTAATTAAAGCATGCCAAAAACAAAATTTTATTTCAAACTGCCGTCATTTTGCGAAAAAAATTTTGTTTTACTTTTCCAAGGTTCATGCTACAGCGGCATCTATAAAAAACAGACACACCAAATTTCAAATAAATCGGTTCATTAGAACTTGAGATATCGTGCACGCCAGGTCAGTCTCTTTTTTGGACATCCCACTTTGCCAGCTTATAACTTTTTTTTTTCTTTCGATTAATTTTTTATGTAATTATAAAATATCAATAAACAAATGATAAAAAAATGGATAGTAAAAATATTTTTTGTTTCGTTTGTACAGAGCTTCAAAAACCGCCCGAAATTCATGCCTCTAGACTAGAATACCCCCTTAAGCATCAGACCGTAACCGTCCTCTAGATATAAATATATTAATACAAATAATATAATATTATATAAACCTGTAAAACGCACACAGTTATAAATTTTAATTTTTAATTTGGTGCAAATTTTGGTAATAAATCGTAGATTAGGAATACAAATATTAATAAACAGAATAATATTATTTAAGAATCTTACTTTACTTTTATAAAAACATCTTAGCCTTATTTACAAGTTTAAATCGTTAAACAGGAGTTTCTAGGATTTTTTGAATTTCACCTAGCCTAGCTTACCGAACTATTATTAAATTAATAATAATAATGCAATCTAACTTAACTTAAAGAACTTAAGGCGCTGTACGTCTGGTGCATCTTCAATTTATAATTAATTATATTCATAAGATGTAAACAATATGCATTTTCCCTTTCTTAAATTTTATTGTTTTAAAATTTAATGTTGCATCAAGTAAAGGAAGTATTAAAATTAAATCATTCTAATTATTTCGCCAAATAAATTAAAATTACCTAATTTTCGGGCAATTACTACAAAATTTAAAGTAAAGATTCGGTTTAATAAAATTCTTAAGTTTACATTGAATGAGATTAAATTTAAAGATTAATAAAAACGTTAAGATTAATTAGATGGCTTCTATGGGAATTTTTCAATCGAGTCAATTAGCTATTGTTCTGTTCCCAACTTTTATTTATTGTTTAATCGGTTGTAAAAATTCTTTAAAAAGTTGCCTATTAGTTAACTACATGAGCAGATAATATAAAAAACCGACCAATGTAAAAGTGTTATAATACATAGCCAGACCTTTAGCTTCTTTTATTTTCTAAAGGGCTTAAAACTTTAATAAACAATTCACTTTTTTCTAAGTATTATTTTTTTATTTAACATAAATTGAAATACTTTGCATTGAGTAATAATTAACAATAATTTAAAACATTAGTTCTGTGTGTGCAGGTGTAAAATATACTTTTATTATGTATGTAGATACATTTTTGATGGAAACTCCCAAACATCTCCTTTCTAAGATTTGTAATTAAAACTAATCCATTTAAAAACATTAATTATTAAGAAAAACAAGAAAAGATTACTTTGGTAATTCCACATAAAGTTGTCTTATCTTAACTAAGATCTAGTATAAAATTGCTTTTATATATGTTTGCTTATTTTGAAGCAGTTTATGGGCTTAAATGATATAATATTCTATACATACTAAGAAATACTATTAGCTATTTTGTTTCTAATTTTTAACAAAGCCACATATTATATATTATTTACTTTTAATTATTAAATTAACTTTTGAAGACAAAAGTTATGAAAAATGCACACTTCACTTCATTCACCGGTATAGTAAGCGTAGTTTGTAATTTTTGTCTAAAATTAAAAAATAACAATTAGTAAAAAATTAATTAACTTAACAAAGTTAAGTTACGTTCAAAATCTTGCATAAGGGCGAATTTATGCTATGTATGGAAGATGTAAATGCAGCTGTGGGGTAAAAATAATATATTTCCAGCTTTAACTTTTTTATATTATTTATTTTGTCAATTTTGTATATTTAAGAGATATTTAAAATTTTATCCTTGATTTTATAAATTTTCTAGCTTTTTCGTCCCCTGTTGGCAAACTGGATTTTCAAAAATTTTGACAAAATGGAAACGAGATTTAGAATAATTCATTATTTTAAATTTCCGCTCCAATTACCAGGCAGTTGATAAGAACTTAAGTATATTTTCAAATTTTAACAAAACTTAGTGGATTTTGTAACTGGGGAGGTATCCCCTTGATTGAGGTATCCGTTCTTGAGACCATAGTTGAATTGCTCATAAGATTTCAAAAATTGATTTTGTTCAGAAAGCGTTTTGTAATTATAAAAGAAAGCATGATGATTATTTATTGATGATTTGTAAACTGAAATGTACAATATTAAAGCTTGAAGTAATAAATTAATTAAATAAAACTGCTAAGAAAATTTGAACTTATTTAATTTAAACCTACCCTCTAATTTTATAAAATTTCAATGATTTGTTAACTTATTTTTCCCCAGTGTACACCTGACTTTTAAATTAAAAATAAATATTTATTTTCCCTATTTGGAACTCTAGCCTCTAACATTTATAAATTTAACTTTTTACTCTCTACTATACTCTAATAAATGATCATAAACTAATTCGATCCAAGTTTGATCTTCTTTCTTTTAAATGTTTTCCATACCTGGAACTCAATCCTCAACTTTAACATTCTAACCTCAACTATCTTCGCTAATTCCTTTCCCTCATATTTATTACTAACCTGCAGCTCATTCAACTGCTTTTCCTCAGCCATATTTTCCACTAACTTATTGAACGTCCCTCTTACGCAGTGGCGTATCAGGCAGGTGAGGGACCCGTGTGCGAAGTTGTTAACGGGGGCCCTGCTTTTATAAAAGACAAAACAAAATTCTCAGATTGTCTAAATTTCCTAAAATATCCTAGAATTTTTTGTGATTCCCCGCTTCACAAGATGTTTTGGATATTTTTTCTAAGATTTTCTAAAATTTTCTGGGATGTCTTAAATTTCCCGCTCGTTTTTTACTAATAAGTGGAAAAATAATGGAGAAATTTTCATATGAAAAACTAAAGGAAAATTTTCTTAGGTTTCATTGGTTTTAAAATTTTCTCAAGTTTCCAAAGATTTTCTTGAAATTTCTATGGATTTCTTGAGATTTTGAATATTTCTACAAATTTTCTAAGAATCTCTTTCTTGAGATGTCTTAGAATTTTTCAGAATTTACACAGATTTCCATTCACTATATAGTACACACAATTTTTCTGTCGATTTCCCCTTAGTTTTGTACTAACTGGAAAACCGAAGGAAAAATCGTGATGTATAAAAGCGAAAAGAAATTTTAGGGAAATGGAAATCTTGGAAAATTTAAGAATTGTTTAGAATACCACAGATTAATTCTTTTATTTCCTTTTTTACTTTTCTAAGATTACCTGGGAAAGGCAGATACAACAGGATATTAACTCCCACTCATGAGCTTTAAAAAAAAACAAAATTGACTACATTTTCTTTGTTGAAATTTTAAAAATATTAAAAATATAAATATTATAATAAAATATTCTTATTAAAATACATAATATATTTATTCCCCCATCCTAGATCCGCCCTTGGTTTTAGATTTCATGGCTGTATTAGACTGCAATGACTTCATAATTTTAATTGTCTCTCCTGGTGCGCATAAAGGGATTAACGAGATTATCATTCCAAAGAACTTTGGAGGAGAAAAGTAAAATAACAAAGAAAATAAATAAATAAAACAGAATAAAAACGTGGGAGGTTTAAACTTTAATTTGTTTTTTCAACAAATATAATTGCTGGTGCACTGGAAGGTATTCTATACCCCCCAGACTCCCGGTTTTAAAGCCCAAAAGCGTGTGTATCCGTTTTGTGATTTATTTTTGTATTAAAAATGTTTCACTCTGTCAGAACAAATATATTTATAGGTCATTTGTATACAATTCATACCCCTAGTTTTATAAACAGAAGGTCTTGTTGAATATTCAAATTTAAAATTTGCACCGGGAGGTCTGGGAGGTGTGGAATACTCCTCAGAACATTGTAATTGTAAGACCTTTTAAAAAGTTAAATTCCTGGAACGGAAAATCCTTTAACTATAATTTCTGGTGCACTGGAGGGTATTTCATACCCCCCAGACCCCCCGGTTTGAAAACCTAAAGGTGTGTGTGTATACGTTGTGTGATTTACCTCCATAAGGAAACTTTATATTTTCTTAGAACAAATACATCTACATATCATTTGTATACAAACTAAATTTTTTAGTGTATATTGAAACAGCATATTATATCTCTCAGCGGGGGGTGTGGAACACCCCACAGAATAATATAGTAAAATTACTGGTATGGAAGTCACAAGTTTAATAGCATGGAACACCCCTAAGAACATTGTAATTAGAAACTCCTTTAACTATAATTGCTAGTGCACTGGAGGGTATTTCATACCCCCCAGACCCCCCGGTTTGAAAACCTAAAGGTGTGTGTGTATAAGTTGTGTGATTTACCTTCATATGAAAACTTTATATTCCTTTAGAACAAATACATCTACATATTATTTGTATACAAACAAAATGTTTTTTTCTCCAAACGTCACGAAAGTCAGCTGTTTCATTATCGATTTTAAACACGAAAGTCAAACTTTTCCTTAGCAACATACATAAAACGACGTGGCGTAGAGTTTTTTTCGAAAGTAAAACTGTCGGAGGCAGGTAAAAAAGTAACTCTTCCTACTTTTAAGAATTTTTTTAAGATTGAAAAGGTCACAGTACAACTGGGGGCCCTTTTAGCAGGGGGCCCGCGTGCGTCGCACCCACCGCACTAATATAAGAATAACAAACAAATAATTAAAATCATATTGCTAATGAAATGAATTTAACAATCGTTTAATTGAAGTTGTTTTTTCTTATTTTACAACAAAACATTTGCTGAACAATTTATAAATTTATGTCAATACAAAATTTTGGTGAGTTTATGTATGTAAAAATAACATTTTGCGATTTTGATATAAATAAATTATGTAGATTTTTGTCAATTATGTCACTTTTCATGTCAACGTAATCTATAAATCATTTAGCCGTGAAATTAATATTAAATCAGAACTTGAAAAATTTACAATTTAAATTAACAATAATATACGAATGTTTGCATAAGCTTTCAGCAATAATATTTTCAGATGGTTTTAGGGCATTGCCGAAAGGCTGTTCAAAAATTAATAATTTATTGTTAATTTAGCCTATTGATTTTAAAAACTTTTGATATAACAAACTTTTGAAAGAATAATAAATTAAAAATTTATTTTTGTAAACAAATAAGGTTTTTGAGTTTTTTGTAAAATAGGTCTTTAAGCACGAAATTTGGTAAAAACAAAATTGATTTGCTGAAATTGATAAGACTACAATCAGCTGTGAGATTGAATGTATTTCTTTGGTTTATTAACAACAAAAATACGAATAAAATTTTTTAATTTATCGAACTGGTATACTTTTCAAAATAAAATTTTAATCTTGAATTTGCAGGAAACAATTAATTATTTTGATTTCCCTTTTTATCAATTCGAACTAAAATATAAAATCATAAAATTTTTAATGATTGTATTTGATATTATGTATACAATGTAAATAAAAGTTTTTTTAAAATAATTTTTGTATATTTTTTTCCTTTGAAGAAGTCGGTCCTTTGATTTTAACGGTAAATCGACGTAATCTGTTATCAACCTCTTTTATAATAAATTAATCTACATTTATAATGTCAACTTTTTTTTAATAAATGACCAACTTTGTTAGCTCGCAGGAAAAAAGTTTTCCTAATAACACGTAACATTTTTAACAGTTTGATGAATACTCGCAAATGAAAAATATAATAATTAAAATAATTAGCAGAAGAAAATGAATAAAATATGTTGAATATACAAAAGCGAGCATGTACCGTTGGGAATTTGTTCAAGGAAAGACATTTACAAGAGTTACGTATGCATTGGTAACTTTTAGCGTGTCATTAGGTCAACTTCGACTATTAACGCAACGGGGCACTTATATTTTTCGTACTCCTACACCGGAATCTACTACCGACTTGTTCCACATTTTAAAATAAGCCTACGAGCCAACTGTATCAAATTGTTTTGTTTTTAATTTACACCTTCATACAAAATTTAGTTGCGGATCGTAGGCAGTTTACAAGCCTTCTAAAGTAATTATCAAAAAATTTTATTTTAACTTAAAACGGGACTTTTTCTTTTTATTGTCTCCAATGAGGATTTGAGTGAAATTGGAATTCTATTTTTTGTTTTCGACATTTTTTAAGAACAAACTTGTAACTTGTACATTTCAGTGATTTGCATCCCAATTTTTCGCCCAAAGCAGGTTCTTTGCTTGACTGCTCGATCTTGCTTTTAGGCACTCTTTATTCATTGGCAATCTTAATTATGTGAAAGAATTTGTTCGATAATTCCATACTCAATATTTTACAATTGTGCACAAGCGTTACATTCCTTGACAGTGAGTACAAATGATCACGAAAGGTATAACAAAATCATAGTTATTACTCGTAATGGGATTTAAATGCCTCCTGAAGGGTTGCTAAATAATTGACCGTATAGAATTCTTTTCTTATTTAAGAGAATTTAATATATATAATTAACTAATTGATAGCCCGGGGCATTTCAGGTGATAACAAAGAAATTGGTTTTACTTGTCCTTTAATTTTTCAATAATTTAATGCTAAATCATCGACGATTAAAAAAAATTCCGAATTGCTTTACGTGTTTCGCTTTTTAATATTATTTTTTTATTTTAATAATAAATGTAAGTTTGGTTGCATATACTGCAATGGAAGGTCCGAATACAAAAAGCTTTTCACAGGGGAGCGAGCATAGTGAGCGCTTTCAATACAAATCAAAATCAGCAAGTAACTATGTAGAACAAGCTTCGATTTGGACTCGCACTGGGATTTCGTTATCTTAAATTAGAACTAAAAATGTAGGTTTTGATCCTTTGTTTAGCTAAAAAAAACGCTTAGATGGAAACTCATGGATCTCATTAAAATACAGTTAGAGGCCCCAGAAAAACATCAAAATAGGTCGCAACATTTAAGTTAGAACATAAAAAGCTATTATTTTAAGTTACTGTTGGCAAAGATGTTGTACATAAATAAATTTTTTTGAATAATTTGACAAATTTGAATGGTAGGCAGGTACTAGTTTTAATTCAAACATTTAATTAAAGTTTATATAATTAAATTTTCAGGTGCTGAAAGATTGCTCACATTAAATAGCGATAAATTAACATTTGTGTCAAATAAATTTGAAACGCGAATAATAAACAATTAACTTAAATAATGGGAGATGAGCACTATGCTAATACAACGTCGTCTTCCGAGTCTAAGAAAGAATTAAATTGGGTTTCCTATGGTAGTCATGATAGATGGTATCATTTATAACAAAATTATTACAAAAGAATTATTTCACAGTTATATATTTCAAATTTTTAATAAGGAACACCGTTGTTGATAATTCTCACCTAAACTTCCGATTTCCCATACGACCTTTTCATGAACTTGCTATTATTATACAATAATATTGATGACGATTAAACTTCACGTGAATTATCTTCTATCTATTGTAATTTGCAACGCCATTGTTTATGCTTTCAGTTTACATCTAACTACTTAAAATTCAAGTTTTCTTTGCAATTACATTTTGTTAAACTTTTATAGGTATTAAAGAAATATAATCCATTAAAACTTGGCGGTTTAGCAAATTTTGAATAAATATGATTAAATAAATTAATGATTTGTAGGAATTCGCCCTTAATTACATAAAAACAAGTTTTCTCTTCGAAAAGAGCTTTTAAATTTTTGCAATCAAGAAAATTTTATTATTTTTTTAATTTACAAAATTTTAATATGACAGT
Source organism: Cantharis nigra (assembly GCA_958510845.1). Classification (NCBI taxonomy): domain Eukaryota; kingdom Metazoa; phylum Arthropoda; class Insecta; order Coleoptera; family Cantharidae; genus Cantharis; species Cantharis nigra. Next base: position 39,707,302 of record OY294030.1, on the reverse strand, counting down.
GAAACATAGCGTCTTGGTAATTTCCTTCAAGTAATTACATTATGCCGTAATGTTACATTTACGGTCAACTATTTTAATCGAATTTTCAAATGCTATGCAAATTGGTATATGTTTTCTTATGTAACACACATACTTCCCTTTTAGCTTCACCAGAATTCCCTTTGGCTCAGTTCATCATTTTCAAAACGGTCAAACTTTGTTTATATACCTATATATAAAAATAATAGGGATCAAATATCAATTTTTTAATCGAAAATAAAATGCTCATATTAGCTAGCTCACAAAAAATGTTCTCTATTAATGAAGTGTAAAACATTACAATTTGATTACGATTTGCCAAATCTGATATACTTTGATACCCACAATAATAATATACCCAAAAAGCAAATATTTTTTTATTTCAATATTATTTTCCCACTATAACATAACATGTACCACCAAAAAAATTAATCAAAATTCGCACGCTCTGTGATGCGTAAAGTTACCATTTAAAGTTATTTGTTTAGTTGCCAAGCGTGAAAGAGAAGTTACGCACGTGAAGTGCGTACGGATTTATTTCCTTTAAGTGTTTACGTATTTTTTTATAAGTAATTTTTAGTTTAATTTATTTTACGATATATTTTTGAGTTTTTTTTTTTGAAACTATTATGCACTCTTCTATATTTTGTATCCGATTTTTTTTATAATTTTCTTTATATAAAAACAATTCCATTAAAAATAAAAAAAAACTTAATAATTTTATGATTGTTTTCATGAAATTTTTATGTCATATTTTTATTTTAATTTATGCCCGACTAGAATACACTTTAAATGCAGTTAAAAAAAATTTTAATTCAAAATTTAAATATTGTGACAATAACGCAGATTGATACAGTATATTATGTAAGTGCGAATATTGATACAATATTGCACTCAAGAATGGGGACTAGTCGGGAGTTTTTGCGAGTATTGCACTCAAGAATCAGGACTAATATTTTCCCCACATCCCCACAGTGACGCGCATGAATAGATTAACGAGATTCCAGTCGAGTATTTCCTTTATTTTGAAATTGCAATAACTCGAAAACGCCGATAGATATCGAAATACTGAGCAAAATGTCGCTCGCCAATTCTAAAAAAACATTAAGTATTTTGTAAAATTAGCCTAACATGCATGTCAATGGTACTGAATGACCATTATTTTAAATTAATTGTTGGATTTCGTGTGGAGGCCATAATATTTGCTTTAAATGTGCGAAATTTTTTTGCAATTTAAGGATTTACCGCAACTGAAATATTTCAGCTCTATTTGTTCTATCAAGATGTGAAAAAATAAAATCGTTTGAAAAGAAGCAGACTACAATATGGCTTATATATAGCGGTTCTCCACCTTTTTACGACGCGACCCCCGAATTTTCATGCTTATTTTCTACGACCCCATCAATGTCAGAATAGTCATCTATTACTTTGTTTAAAATTTATATAAAAAAAGATTCATATCTAAAATAACACACAAATACTCAACTTGTACCTTTTTACCTCCAATAAAAATAATAAATTTGTTTTGGAGGAATGGTAATCGAAAAAAAATTAAACTTTTTTACATTTTCGAGATCACCGTGTTCAGAAACGTAATGAACTCATGAACTACTAAAGGAATTTCAACCAAATTTTGGATGTCCAAGCATTGCCCTCACAGGACTTGATACCATTTGATAAAAGTCAGGAATTCAACATGAAAAATAAAGATGACTTTTTTGCGAAAGAAGACAGAAAAATCTTTGTCAGGGCTGCCACAATAAAAATAATGAAAATATCATCGTATTTCCGAAAATGTTTAACCGATTGAGATAAAATTTTGTGTGCTGATGGAGCTTTTAAAATACAAGTATTGGTGAGAAAACAATTGAGCCAAATGTAAAAGCAAGAAAATTACAGAAAATGTTAACTGAAATCTTAATTTATCTATTTTTTGTGAAAATTGGTTAGGTGCTTTGTAAAAATATAACAATACATTCGAAAATTTTAATAATTATCATATGACGTGACATTCATTTCGCAAGTTGGACAGTAGCTTTTTTTAATATTTAAAAAGTATTTAATTTTAGCGGTCGGTATTTTGAAGCTTTCTTGTAACCATAAGAACGAAGTACCTGCGGCCTACGGTTTCCTTTAATGTCATTTGTATTATTTACATGCATAGATTAATACTTTCCGTATATATTTTCTTGTTTATTTTTCGTTATTTTTAAATAATTCTTGTTTAAAACAAAAGCTTTTTGGGGTATTGGTAAAAAAACCCTACTGTAACATTGAGAATTGAGTGAAAAAACCTTCAGTCAAATGGCTACTTCTTGAGTGAGAACTAATATAGCACACATACCAAACAAATCTCAGGAAATGTTTAACCGATTCTGCTCAAATTTGGTGTACTGATGATTGGAGGTATTCGGCAGAAGTGACGATTATTTTTTTACTTATTAATGACTTCTTCGACTTGGATGTTTGATACGAGTTTATCAATCCTATATTCAATCGTTTGGGCAAAGGAAATCCTAAAATTCAGGTTACTAATTTCCAATTCAAATTCAAAACTAATTTTGAAAAAAAATTGCAAAATTTTCTACAACCCCTTAAAATAGATCTGCGACCCCCAGGTTGAGAATCGCTGGCTTATAATACAAATATTTACTTAAAATCAATTCTAACAGTTAAATTGCAGTCTCTACTCTGCATGAAGGAAAAACACCTCAAAGTTAGATTTGTTACAAAGAGATGGTAACTAATAAATGAATTCTCACACCAAATATAAACTCTGAGATTTACTCATTTTTTTTCATTTTTATTTTTTTTATTATTATTAAAATCATTAACAATAACAATATTGGCTGTTAAGTTTCAGCCGATTCTTTGATAGTTTTAATTAATATAATAATGAGCAAATAACTATTCTGTTTAAGAATATTTAAGAATATGTACAATAGAAGATATTTAAAAGTGAAAATTAGAAGGAAACTCGATTTTTTTATGTTTTCGTTGTGAGGGATGTGCTGCAGTGACAACAGATATAGGTACTGGTCACAGTTTATTTTGTTTGTTCATAGGCATTCACCCCCGGATTTACAATTTTTCCGAACCGGGACAAGAACTTGACATTGGCGCCCTTTTCCTAAAACGTTTGAGTTTAAATATTTCAAAAGATTTAAAACCTATGAATTTGGTGCCCCTTGAATTATTACCCGGGGTAGGTAACCCGCTTTGTCCCCCTCCCCCCTAGATACAGGGCAAAATTATTTTGCACGACCTTTACCATCACTAGGAAAATGGAATGATGGAAATAATAATTTTAAAAGTTAGATTTTTCATCTAAAAGTCGGTGAATAGCTCATTCTGTTGACGGTACGTATGCTCAACGTAAATAGATGCAACAGTAGGTGGAGCCGGCCGTAGTTTACTTCCTGCCGTACAGTTACTAACATCGCTTAATATAGGGCAGCATGGTTAGTACGCTACTCTACTCTCCTGTGAACTGGGGATCCCAGGATTAAATCTTGTTTCAGGGGGAAAACTTTGGGGAGCGGAGAGCATTTTCCGAGCCAGTCTAAGTTGGACTTCGCAACAGCTTTGTCGTGGTTCGGAACCCATGTAAAGCTGTAGGTCCTTATTCTTCAGCCATGGCCGATTGGGTGGTTCACTAGCGGCGTTACGTCGACAAAGGGCTGCCAATCGCGATAAATTTATCAAATATATTTCTTTCAAAGATCGCCGCTTAGAGACATTTGGATATAAATATGTATAAATAAATTAAATGAAAGAAATTTAAATTCGTATTCGTTTTAACGCACATAATATAAAGTTTTAAAATATAATATATTATATTATACGATTTATATGTAAGATTTACTCTATTATATTATATTAATTAAAAAATTGGCTATGTAAACATTGCATAACTTTTCTCATTTAATTTAGATATAAAAAATTGATGATCCAATAGTAAATTGACACTTGAACTTTTTTATTTTCTATACTTATCATTTCCGCAAATTTCAAAATTTTTTACCATTTGAGCTGGCATCTAAGTTAAACTATGATGCACATTTATGCCGAATGTCATGAATTTGATTGCGTGGTTTAACCTGTGCGATTGATACTATTTCTTTTTATATCCTAACCACACACTAATATACTGACATACAGACGAACATTCAACTAAAATTCATCAAAAACTTATCTGTAAGATATGTAAGAAACGTTTTAATACCAAAATTTCGATTTTTGATTTTTGAGCGGATTACAATTATTCTTTCTCGTATTAATACTATATTTGGTAAAAGCGAAATGATCGACGGCGAAATGTTGTTGTCTATATTGCGGTGTTCTTTAATACAACTTTAATGCAGCTTAACCAAACCAAATGCAAATGTCATTAGTTGTCAAGTCAAGTAATTAATTATGTCGTGATTTAAATGTCAAAGAAACTTAATTTAATAAATTATGACAACGTCAAATTTAACGATGTACAGTTTCGAGGTTAAATAGAACAATTGAAGGTTAGGAAAGCAATGTGGCTACTAATCATGTAGTGAGGTATATTTGCGAAGCGCCCTGGTATTCAAACAAGAAAAAAAAGAATCTTAGCTAGAGTAACGCGTTGTAAATAAAAATATGTGAATCTGAAAAAACATTTGAATTGCCTGGAAACGGCTGAAAAAACAATTCGAAAATATTTAGTTAATCTTTGGACGAGGTCCGAGAAGGTTGATCTCTGGACACGTTCCGAGGTAGTTCAATTTTGGACAAAGGTCCAACATATTGGAACACGGACTAGAGTCCAATCAAGTTGTTAAGTGGTGGTTCCAAGAATCCGGAACCATTCACTAAGTGCATAAATTTCATTTCGGCAAATCAAGAACAAATTTCATTTAAAAAGATCAGGTGCTACGATAATTTAGAAGAATAATTTTGGAACGTGGTTAAGTTATGCATTCATTGCATTATAAAGAAAGTAAGTATGGACTCTTGACAGTCTTCCACTGTTAACAGTGCAATATATACTATAAGATTATTAATTCTTCATTCGTATGTTTCACTATGGTCCATGAACCAATGATGCTTTCTTATTCCACTTAAAATAGTTTACATTATAACATAACAGCTTATACGGTCGGCTTGCGGCCGCCTTCAACCAACAAAAACACGTTTTTGTTCCATCTTCCACTCAGAACTCAGGAGTTTCAGTTTGTTTCAAATAATATTTCTTTATCTTTATGGAATTTTAAGTTAATGCTGCTTGGTTAGATTTTAAAAAGGGTAATCATTTTTGACGGTGCGATTAGTCTCTATAGTACGTACGGCAGACTCATCAAACCGTAATTTATCAATATTAAACTGCTTATATCAAAATACTCTCAGCATAAAATAGAATAAAAGAATAAATTCTATAGCTTTAAATGCATTCAGAAATACGACGTTGCTCGTTACACCAAATCTTGGCTAATCGAAAACATATCAAATGCAGAACTACTAACTAGTATCATGGAATAGTACATAATGTATAGACAAGATCGTGATTTATTAGCTACTAATGTTACAAAGAGTGGTTGCGGTGGCGGAATACTAATTGCTACCAACGGTGATATCAATACATCTCAACTAGAGTTAAGTAGGTTATTTGAACAATTTCCTTTCATAGATAATGTAAGTTGGAAAATAGTATTCCCAAGAAATTTGTTTTAGATCTTGAGGGTATATTTTTCTCCCAATGTGTAATTTTTCGATTTTAAATTACTTGGTTGGTAATCGGGGAAAACCCTACGATTAAAAATATATAACATTCTACTTTTGTTTTATTTTAAATTTAGAAATTACTTATATTATGTTTAATTTTTATTGCATGAAAGTGTCCCCTTCAAACTGTGCATTCATTAATTCAAAAGGAATAAAAATTCTTTTTTAATTTATATAATTTATTAAAAGGTACATGGTAGCAAGCTACCCCCAATGGTCCTCAACATTATAATGAAAGTGGTTTTTTAAATTATTATTAATAATTATGCTTTTGATAGATACAAATGGTGAAATAAATTTTATTTTGTATGTACAAAATTCAATTTTTTAGCCCACAAACTCGCATTTAAAACAGGTATTTTGATTTATTTTCCAAAGTAAAACACCACTGTTGTGTGAACAAGTTGATAAACAGTTCTAGATGCAGAAAAGAAATATTAATGTTATTTAAAAATATAATTGGTGAAGATGCGAGTATGTACTATGCAAATTTATGCAACCATAAAATTTTAAGAAAATAAAAAGAAATAAAAGGTACACATTTATTGTGCTTATATATAAAATATAGTATGTTGAAGTTTCGAGTCACTCAACACGGCTACATAAGCAAAATTTTCTTTAAGGTACGGATGTAAGTGTGCTTTCTATTATTCAATAAAAGGCTGAACATTTTAGATGATATATTCTATCAGGTATGTGTAAATTTTCGACATCTTCTATTTCCCAGTAAGTATTTGTAAACGAAATCGATTTCGATACAGTTGAATAGACTTTGATGTGGCCGTTTCTAAGAGATAAAAATAAACATCAGCTCTAAGAATGATAAAAGAAATAAAAATCTCAAAATTCGGTTAACTTTGATGACGTACACGTATCGCACTTAACGTAAACCTAATAAAGTGGGTGGTTGTCATTATTTATAATATACTAAACATAATAGAATTTTTATAGACTTCTTCTATGGTTTATTAAGGGTGAAAACATATACCACGCGTTGAATATTTAGAACAGATCTAAATATTTAATTTTTTAACGTAACGTAACGTAACGTAAGAGAATTTAATTAAGACCTGGTTTTTCCACCTAGTTGTTGCCACCTCAACTAGTTGGCGGGAAAACTAGAAAATTCAAATTATTTACACATTTTAACAAAAGAAATATAAAAGTTACAAATCCATCACATTTGAAAATGAAAGGCTATTTTTAAAATAAATAAATTTAGCAACAAGTGATTTGTCATTAATCTATTTGTGCCGTATTTGTACCTATTAATAACATACTATAATGACTTTATATGTCAATGTCAGTAAAACTTGTAAGCGATGTGCTCAAACGCTTAAAATTTCAAAACTAGCTTTAATTCAGGGATCGTCTTTTATTGTAATTGCCACTTATCAAATCAATAAGCGAATGGGACGGACAGGCAGACAGTAATTAAATTGAAAGAAAAACAATCAGTTTGCCTACAGTTTTTTAATTTCGACGGCAAAATCTCATCTAGCATAGTTCAAGATTATTGTATATCTACGTAACGTAAATGAAACAATAAATCCTCCATGCATTAAATCAGACAGGAAAGGCGTAAATGTGGAACGAAGAGCTAATTCTGAATTTATATAAAATTAAAAAGTAGGGAATACGGTTTTTAAGATTCAAATTAAATTACGAATTATATAATATTTCAAATGCTTAATCTTATTCAAAATTTAACCCGCATTTATCTTGCTTATCTTGTCTGACATTTGGAGTCCCAACTTTCTAACATTAACAATAGAGAATAGAACATTAACATGATGTTAAATTGATATCAAAAATTTAACCAGCGTAATTCAAATTCATCGTTGAGGTTTTGAGTAAATTATGTACGCAATACAAAATTAGAAAAAAATATAAAATTTTATTACAATTAAAAGCAGCAATTTGATTACAATGACTATTTCAACTTATTGTATCAATCATCTTAGGTTTGGATTTTGCTCGTAGTAGAATGCAGACCACGATCATCAATACTGAAAACATAATATGGTTAGTTTATTAAAGCCAATATCATAAAATTTAATTTACTTATATGATCTCCAGCAAATATAATAAACATTAAGTCGCATAAACGATAAAATATATATCCAGCAACATGTGCACCGGTAACAGCTCCAACTCGGCCGAACATCAACGATATTGCCAGTGCCATAGCTCTTACCTTCGTTGGATACAAATCAACTACCACAGAATTTATTACCCCAATACTTGTAGATGAGGCTAATGATAAACCCATAAGTAATTTTATTAACGTGTATCCATAAACAAATTGAACCGATAATGCAATAACGCAAGTTCCTCCAAACAATCCGAGCAGAATTGATTTTTTACCAAAAACATTTACAATACTTCCAACAGCAATGTACATCAAGGTTAAAAATCCTCCTGTCATTAAACTGATTATAAATACATCTTCCTCAATGCTATCTCCACAGATTAGTTGTGTACTCTTTAAGATAAAAAATATGATATATACACAGGTTGATAAGTTTACATAATGTTATTATTACCTCTGACGTGGTTTCGTTTTGATGAATTAGATCTTGTTCGTAATGATAATGACTTGCACTACAAACTGTTATGGTGCTTGTAGGATTATCGTTATTAAACACAGTCATTGTATTCAAAATTTCTGGATACCACATTGCCAATCCTGAAGTTCTAAAATTTTGAATTATGCCAAAATTCACTAAAATCCACTTTACTTACACGGTAAATACTCCAAACTGCAATCCGCATACCATCAAAGTTTTCCAGAACAGAGGTCTTTGAATTAACGGAACAGTTTGATTCCAAATGCTTTTCAAAATTCCAATTTCCTTTTTATCCTCTGTTTCTTCATCCCATTGTATTTCAGACACCGGATATTCGTTAGGAGGTTTTCCAGTGTTTGTGGCATACACGCTTCGTAAAATTTCCAGAGCTTCCTCATATTTGCCTTGCGTTAATAAAAATTTTGGACTTTCTGGTAACGTCGTAATAAGCAGTGCAAAAACTAAACTAGGCACCCCGTATGCCAAAACGAGTAACCTCCACGGTTTGAATTCGATTTCCAGATATGGTATTTCAAAAGATACTTGCAAAGTGAGAATGAGCCAAGCCAGACTGGATAAAACCATATTTGCGATACCTACAAATCCCGACATCCACGAAACTATTTTTGGCCTATAAACATTGTTGTGAAACTCTCCGGCGTATGCATAAACGATACCCGCCGAACCTCCAACGCTAAACGAAAAAAAATTATTTTTTACCAAAAACATACAGCTTTACTTACATAAATCCGTTAAGAAATCTTAACAAAATGAAAAGCCAATCTTGGGGAACTAAGCAAGAAATCAATGTTACGATGTGACTTCCGAACATACTTGTCAGTATAATTCGTTTTCGACCACGAGTATCGGCAAGAAAACCCCATAGATGTGATCCAGACACGACTCCTAAAAAACTAGCGGAGGATAAATAACCTTGCATGCTGAGACTTAGTTCGAGATCACATTTTGCAGACGGAATAACAAACATCATTCCCATCGTCTCGAGAATAACACACATAAGACATCCTCCACTTGCCAGTATCACAAATAAGTTATATCTTCCAAATCCTAATTTGGACATATTCAATTATTTTGTTACATTTATAAATATTTTTGAACCAACCTGTTAAGGTAACAGCTTCCTCAAATGGTATAGCATTGCTTTTCTGTTTTATCGATGGTAGTTTATCCATGATGATCACTTACCAAAAGAAACTGTTTGATATTAAACTTCACTTTAATATTACACGATACTATCAGAGTAAATATGGGTATTCCTAATACTATAAGTGGAGCTGCAAATAGTTAGAAAAGATATAATTTAATGGCTGTATTTACTAACAAAATTATATTCCAGTTTAAATAAAGGATTAAAGTTTTATTCAACTGTCATCATAATAATTTCATTTAATATTTACCTTTGGCTAATTCATTGTGGGAAATTTTTCATGTTATCCAAATAACTAAACATTTATTCTTACTTTAAGCTCAATAACCCATGGATGTCCATATGATTTTCAAAAATATACCGATTATACTTTCAAACTTGAAGAAAGGCGTTTACGTTGCAAATGGCCGAATCAAGTAACGACTTCCAGTTTATGTCGCAGGTAAAAAAAATCAGACAAAAATAGATCGCAAATAACTCAAATATAGTCTTAAGATTTAAACATGTGACATACGACAGTAAAAGATAGCAATATAGTATGTTGTAATAATTTTATGATACAAAAATTTTGACTTGTGTTGCCTTCCTTTAGATAATATACATAATAATATTATTAAAAAATAGGAAAAAAAGAGGGTTTTTGTATGGATAGATTAATTCGACTGAAGTGCACAAGCCCCCTATAAATTGTCGATATTCTTTTGAAGAATTGTATTTTCCTGGAAAACAACTGAAATATTCAAATTTGGAAAATCACATTTTATTCTCCTGGTCCCTCAAACGTGCAGCCCCCAAAAAGCTGAAATCGACTGTGATAAAAACAATAGCAGCTTAACAAAATAAAGAAGATGAAGAAAAGTATTAAAAAAAGAATCCAAAACATAAGGAAGAAATATTGCAAGATATTCTTTGAAGGATAGGATTCTGATAGATAAGAAATACTAAAATGAAATGAAATTTAAAACAGGATAAGGATAAGGAAGAAAAGAAAGCCAAAGACCACTGACTTTAATCATCCAGGATCGGAAAAAATCAAATGCTGCTGATTTTGTTGTACCTACCAGTGTACCAGTGGTATAGTTTGCAGCTTCGATACCCCTGTGTTAACGTCGCGTCGTCGTGGTGCTCGGAAAACGTCAAAATTTTTCGACTGATTTCAGTTTTTGCCCCAAAACTCCTAAAAGAGTGCTTCCTACCCTAAAAGTTATTTTATTATTTTTTAAAGCGGTGAATATTTCCTATAATTTAAGCCCACCCCCAATTTTTTACGTCCAATAGATCCCAAGGTAAAGGACCTAAAAAATTGGATATTTTTCCAAAAAGTTCAAAATTTCAGTTTTTGTCGTCTGTCAAGCTAAATTCTACGAGAAAATTCACTGAATAGGAAGTTTTAGAGCCAGTTATTTAGCTTTAATTTAAGCCATGACTGAAATCTGGAGGCCCAACAGGTGCTTCGTTATCTTCGAAAAACAAATATTGGGGAAATCGGGCAGCAGAAACAACAACAGAAAATGTTGGCTTGCTTTTTGATTTAACCCCGTAAAAGTTAAATATTACAGAAATATTACTTTATTGGCTTTAGAAATTTTTACCGGCATATAGGCGAGACATTGTTACATAATATGCAAATTATTAGTATGATAAAGACTTATCAGTGTGACCACATTTTAGGAACCCAAAAAAACTTATTTTTGTGCAGATTGAATTTTCCAAAAAAGTGTAAGTTTTCAATTCAGATGGCAAATTTTTTTATTTATTTGTAGTTTCGGGAAAATGCCCGATCGGCTTCTTTCATCCTGTTTTGTAATTTTGATTGATTTTCAACGGCCGCTTTTAACATTTTTAGTTTTCTTTAGTTTGCCGTTTTGTCACCTCTGACGTCATAAAAAATATACTAGATACATGTTCGATTTCTGTCAAGACTCGACTTGTCGAAAAGCATTGCTTCTTTGATAAAAAGGAATGATTTTTTTGTGATTTAATTCGGTTAATTTTAAGTTATGAAAACAATTGAAAAACACTTCAAATATTAGTCTCAAGGCAACAAAAAGTATACAGTTCTTCCAGAACATTTAACAAACGCGTAAGTTGTACACGTAAAATCTAAAAATTTAATTTCTTGTGTTGCAGTCAGTTGATTACGTAGCATGACGTTTTTGTGATATAAAAACCTGTTTACACGGTTCAAGATAACTAAATAAGCTAATTTTAAGTTAAAATTAAACATTGACAACTTAAATTAACGGTTTACACGTAAAAATTAGTTAAAATTAAGTTGTCGATTAAGTTAAACTTTACTAAATCACTTATCAACTTGAACCGTGTCAATGGGCCTTAACGCGCAGTTCTAGTGTGTTTACGTTAAGAAAACGGAAAAAGCCTTCTTCTACGTTCTTGTTTGTGCTGGCCGAAAGGATTTCGAAGTACTTATTTAACAACTAAATCGTAAGTGTTTCAATTTCTATCTGCACACAAAAGAAAATTCACGAATGACTCATTCAAAAGAAAACTTCATTTTCGCGACTTTCGCTTTGAGTTAAGTTCGATTTTGTATTTTCCCATGTAAATACTACAACAAGCTATTGTACATATTATGTACTTGCAAAAGTATCAAATATTGCTCAGGTAATTTTTCTTTCTCTTTGCTTTGTCACCCAGATGAAAATTTCAAGTTTGCCAGTATATTAAATCAACTAAATACTGTTGGAGAACCCAAATATGCGTAAAAACAAGAAGTCATAGCCTTCGTTAATGTTTCTACCAAAATTTTGATTTGTTTTAAATTTTAGAAAGTTAGGTGATTTTTTGAATACTTAAGTCATCATAGATCAAAGCAAATCTTATTGCATTTCTATTCTGTTTACAAATATTGCGCAATAATTTTACAATCCCTGCTCCTATAATGAGTAACGTTTTAAATACCTAAATAAAACTTAAAAATTTCAAAATTCTTCCTTAAGTTTAATATTTCTTTTGAAATTAGTATAAATTTTTATAATAATTATTATTCGGACATCCACACCATCAATCTATATTGAGTAAGTAGTTCAAGTAAACCAATCAAATGTTTTTTTACATTTAATTTCATTTATTTACGGGTAAACCAATTTACATAATTTCTTTAGCGTTCCTTTCGCATAAAGAATAAGTCATTTTATTGTTATTATTCACAATCTTGATTACAAAATATTCAACCAAAACAAGGATTAACAAATTTTTTTTCTTTTCGGTTAACATCGACATTGGTGCGTGTACGTGAAAGTCGTACTTTGTGAACGGGAGTGTGACGTGCCGAGTACGAATCCTTGTAAAAAAGCCTGTGGAAGCTTTTGAATTAATAATCGTGAATCATTTTTTCAATACTTGAGTGAAAAAGTAGTGCTAAGTGTTCATTAAAAAGTTTTTCTTTCGAAACCGTTAACCTAAATGTTACAGAGTTAAAGAATTTGAAGACATTAAAAAATGTGAAAGTGTCCAGAAGTATGAATGACTTTCGTTTATTGGAAAGAACTACGAAGAAGCTATCGTGGTCAGAAGGAATTAAGCGAAAGGACTACAATGATAAAGGTAATTTAACAAAAACGATTTTCATTTGAAATGACAACTAACGAAAGATTTTTTGTATTATTGCAGGTAGGGTCCACTTTGTGGGTTTAGCAGCATTCAAGGTTAGAACATTTTTCTTTTCAGTGATGTAGCCAGTGAATTGTTTGAAATTGTGAAAAAATGCATTTTGGTTTAAATGCAGAACTGCAGTTAGGTAAGTAAAAAAATTTTTACGTTCTGATATAATAATTCCAGATAGGTAATTAATTTTTTTTATTCGTAGATTTTCATTGCTCAGTTTGTTGTTCGCCCAGTTTTAAATAAATGTGATCAAAACATTTCGTAAATTTGAACTTGTAAACGCCAACCAGACAATTAGTGGCGTTCCGAATGGCCACTTAATCATTGAATAAACAAAGTTTTTTCTTTTCAGTTCAAATCTACGTTGACATCCGCGTAAGTAAATATCGTATTACTCTAACGGGAGTGTGATGTATCGAGTTCGAATCTTTGTCAATAAGCTTGGTGGAAGCTTTCATAATAATCGCAAATAACTGTTCATTAAAAAAAATTTACATTTAAAGACTTTAAAAAATGTGAAAGTGTTCGGGTTTGTAAATGACTTTATGCTTATTGGAAGGAACGATGAAGAAGATATCGTGGTCGTGAGGAATAAACCGAGAGGACTACAGTGATAAAGGTAATTTAACGAAAACCATTTTTATCTGAAATAACACAATTAACAAAAGATTTTCTTTATTATTGCAGGTGGGGTCTACTTCGTGAGTTTTCCAGCAATCCAGGATGTAGGCAGTGAATTGTTTAAAATTGAGGGAAAGTGGCATTTTCTTTTAAATGCAGAAACTATAGTTAGATAAGTAAAATTTATTTTATGTTTTGATATAATAATTGCAGTAACTAATAAAGTAACTAATTTATTTTATCCGTAGATTTTTATTGCTTAGTTTGTTAATTCGCCAAATTTTTAATAAATATGCTATCGTCAAGCCATCAATTAATCCGTCAATCAAGGCTAGATTTAAGTAAATATTAACAAAATATTTTGTAAATTTAAACGTGAAAACAGCGAACAGACAAATATTAAAAAATATATTTGTAATTGATAAAAAACAATTAATTAAAATTTGTATTTTCCCGCGAGTTGCTAAAGTGGCAACAGCCAGCGGGGGATACGAGGCTTTTGTGCCAATATAGTGAGGATACCACAAGTATTTTAATTTTAATGGAATAAATTTTGTTTTGTTAAGTTTTGTTTCAGGCAACTGCGAAATATTCTTTTAAAAGTGTAGGTACCTACCATGTGATATGTTAGGTTGTATTTTATTGTAATTGATAAAAATATACGCAAATAGGATTAAGTTAACCTACTGATTAAATTAATTCGATGTTTCAAAATACTCAGACAATGATAGAACTGACAAACTGAAGCGTAAACCAATGAACAGACAGGCATTACTACGAAATGCAATATACTACATAGTTACTGTTCAATACCGTAACTATTGTGCTGTTCAATATTAGATTAAATCAAATTCAAATGCATTTATAACAGAGTTGACATAATAGAGAAAATAAAAATAAATAGAAAAAGTCTAGTTTAACATTGAAATACAAATCAACCATTCTGCAAATTATTTTGATGTAGGTGTTTGAAAGTGCAATAATATGAAATAACTTCCCGAATGGTAAGTTAAATTAGCTCGTTTTCTTGCATGCATAACGAGTGAATCGATAAATCATTCACGAAGAAAAACAAAGATTGTTTTAACCGTTAGAAGCTACCATTTAAATATGTAATACACATAATTGTTATGTAATAAATTATTTGAATGAAGGTTTTACTATACATATCATTTTACAGATATCTCATATTAAAATAGGATTTAGAAAATCTAATAAGATTATCACAATTTAACTCAACGTTATTACAATAAAAGGGGGGGGGATTATTATGCAGAATCACCGCTTAAAACTTAAGTTAAAAAAGTGTTACTTAGGCAAAGTTCATAAATTAAATTGTGAATTATGCAGGATTATTTCGTGAAACTGGATTGTAGCTTCTATAGGGAAATTAACTTTCTAACGGAATTTTCTAGTAAAAGTATTACAAAAATTCTATTTTCAACATTAAGTAAGTCTTACTTTAAATTGTATTCTTACAAAAAATAAAATTAATTTAATGTAAAATGCAGTAGAAAAGCTGTTTACGGGCAAAGAAACTCCTTTGTTGTAATTTATTCCTGTGCAAAATCAAAGGGCATTTCTGTAACACTTCAGATGAGTTATGAGAAACAAAATTTGTTTGTTGAGAAGTAACTCTTTATGCAGAGTGCAGAAGCAGCTTCAGTTAATAGCAAAATGATCAAAAGATATTCTTAGCATATAACGTTTACAGCTTTGGACGTCAAAATGTAATTGTGTCTGGAAGATTTAGAAATTCCACTTATGTACAAGAAATAGAAAATTGCATACATATTCATATGGTGAAGAATATATTAGATGCAATAAAACAAAACAAAATGTTATTCTGTTTTTAACATTTAATTTTGATTTTATGCAATTTCTACATTTTTCAGTTTCTGGAAAATGTTTCATCAATCAAACAAATGATTTCGGATTTACCTACTTATGTTATTTATACCTAAACAACACTATTATAGAAAATATCGTTAATCAATCACACTTTTGACAACTTAAGCATATGAATATATTCTGGCTAAAGCAATTTTAATGTTTTACATGAAAAATAATGGTCGGCAGCATGATAATAAATATAAACTTTAACAATATAAACTACGCACTTACAAAGTTTTCCATTTACTTGAAAATCATTTTAATATCAGAAGTCAAGTTCATGCTTTCTGTAACTGTGAAATGCAAATATGTATTCTCAGTATCAGTTTGTTTTTGAATAAAAAGATGATTGCTTTCCGACAATTATTTTAACTATAGTCGTCAGTAAAATACAGGCAGAAATTCTTCCAAATTACCGTAACTTGAACATTCCGTCACCATAATACAATTCCTTACCAATCAAGCGAGAAGAAGATTAGAAAACTTTTCAGCAGGGAACGTCGAGGGTGTGCAGGGCGTCTGCTCCTTTGCTACATATCAATAATTTTAAAGTGGTACATTCCGGTCAAAGGATAACAGTTACGTAGTTCAGTGTTTTAGAAAACATAAGAAATTTTGATAATTTTTTTCCAAATGCCAGACTAATATTCGATATTTACTAAATAATTTTGATTCAAATAGCTACCATCTTAATAAGTTTAGTAATCAAATAACTTATTTTAGCTTCAAACAGTTTTTCTTTAAGTTTAATCAAAAATCATAAGATTGAATTTTTGGTTTGTAAATCTATTTTCTTTTGAAACCTTGCAAGTGAAAAAAGCAAATTAAAAATTACTATTGCAATTTCATAATTTCCGAATATTTTATAAAAATGTATAGAATACTTTTTCGTTTGATTATTAATACCACACCAGGCCATTAATTGAATTTATGCCAAAAATAATGCAAATCAATTCCCAGTGACTGGTCAACCATGTAAAATTAAAATTTAAAAAAAAACTTTAAATTTAATTCAACTATATTTTATTCTGTTTTTATTAATTATTACTTTTTAAAAAATATAATCTATCCACTTTTATATAAATATTTTATTAACTAGTTTAAAGCCAATTTTTAACTAATTTATAAATCAGATTTTTTATTTTTTAATTATTAATTAATTAGTATTAGATTTTCGACGTCAACATTTCCATTTTTATATATTTTTTTTCAGTTCTTTATTTTAAAGCCAAATATTGTGTAACATTTTTCTAAATTTCCTCGGTGAAATAAGAAATTGTGAAAAAACTTACAGATTTTAAACTTTCAATTTTTGATATCAAAAAGTGCCAAAATATTCCGTTTTTTCCAAAAACCGCAAAAAATTCCTAAATTGTCTATAATATCATTTTGGTATTTATTTTAAAATATTTTCATATAGTAGTATAAAGCTCCGTCACGACAGTGAGTCACACTTTTGTAGAATACGCGCCGTGTAAACTACTGATTCGTAAAATATAAATCGTGATTTTTCGCCACAAATATAAAAATTATCATCATTTCAAATTATCAAATTCACAAATGTGAATCACGATCGTTATTCACTACCCATGTCAACGGGGCGTTATTCTTCCAAATATTTACAAATAACTACAAATATTTCCAAAACCAATATTATAATATTTAAAATTTACTTAATTAGATTCTTTCAGCTCTATTTTGCATCGAGGATTCTCTTAAAAATTATCGTAGGTAACAGTCCCGGACTGCACTCTGGGACTGTTTAGAGGACGTCCATTAATTACGTGAGGCGATTTTAGCAATTTTTCGACCCCCCCCCCATCCCCTCTGGTGAGATGTCGTGAGATTTGGCTTGATCCCCCCTCCCCTAATCTCACGTGAGATTGTTTGTTTTACCTTCTTAATTTTACCCAATTCTCTCGTAATTTTACAGTTTCTGACGGAAAAAAAATTACGTGATATTTGTTCAGACCCCCCTCTTCCCCACGTGAGATTCGGTGAAATTTTTTTTAACCCATCCCCCTTCTAAACGTCTCACGTAATTAATGGACGTCCTCTTAAGACTAAAAATATTTTTAAAAACCATTATTAATTAAAGTAAATTATAATTATAATTAATTAATAAAAATAATTTTTTTTAATTAAAAATTTAGTAATGCGATTAAGGCCCTATTTCACGATTATTTTCGATGGAAAAAATTCTAATTAATATTTTTAGAATAATATTTAAAAATGATACAAAAATAAATAAAATGTTAAAAAATTGACGAAAATGGCTTACTATGGTAAAAAATATCAAATATAAGCTATGCCACGTGCTACAGTGAATTTTAAAAATGTAATAAAAAAATAACGAAGTTCCAAAGAACATCACGACCGTTTTGAAATCTACACCTTTCAACCACTAATTCAGAAATCGTTAACTGTAATTCAAATTTGATAGTTGATATTCAGAAATTGTCAATTATAATTCAGATTTGTCAACTGATATTCAGATTTGTCAACTGATATTCAGAAATCGTCGAATGAAATTCAAAAACCGTTAAATAAAATTTAATTTTTTATATGAAAGGGCTTCATAAAAACCAAAAACACAATATTTTAATTTTTTTTAAATTATTTATTCATATTATATGAACAACAATATTATGTTAATTCAAATTTCAGCCCAGTTGTATAATTAGAGGCTATCCATAAATTACGTCAAATGTTGTTGCAAATGTTGTGATGGCACAAAATCAAATTTTTAAAAATATATTTTTTTGATCCATGGATCGGCAAGTAGCGCTTGCGTACGTTTTTTCATGCGGCCGGAAAAAAAATTAAATATTAATAAAAACTAAATTGTTATTTAAGACCTGCGAAGTGATTTAATTTTATAACGTAATTAAGGACAACCCCTATACAGAAGATCAACTTCGGATCAGAGTTAAACCATCAGGGACAACTTTGACAACAGTGAGTTGATCCTGGTTTAACTCTTACCTGAACTGGGTAACTGGGTTTTTTATTTACTTTTATTGCATTAGTTTGCTTATAAAGGATTTTATTATTATACTCTTATGAAGGGATTAATAAAATTTCAATCTTTATAGATAAGAGATATAAAACATAAGCCACAGATTATGAATTACATTTGACGATTTTTGATTTTCATTGAATTCTGAATATTCTGAATATCATTTTACAAATTTGAATTACAATTAACGATTTCTGAATATCAGTTGACAAATCTGAATTACAATTGACAATTTCGGGGGCGTCCATTAATTACGTGAGGCATTTAGGTGGGGGGTCAAGCAAAATCTCACCCAATCTCACGTGGGGGAGGGGGGTCTCAGAAAATATCACGTAATTTTTTTGTCTTAACTAGTCCTAAATAAAAATATGAAGCAAATTATGTTTATTTAAATAAATCCAACATAATCAAACACAGATTAACGTATTTACACTACAAATACGCTTTTTAAAAAATCTCACGTGAGATTAGGAGGGGGGAGGGGATCGAGCCAAATCTCACGACATCTCACCAAGGGGGGGAGGTAACATCTAAAAAACGCCAAAATCACCTCACGTAATTAATGGACGCCCCCTTCTGAATATCAGTTAAAAAATCTGAATTACAACTGACGATTTCTGAATATCAACTGGCACATCTGAATTACAGTTGACGATTTCTGAATATCAGTTGACAAATCTGAATTAAAATTGACGTTTTCTAAATAGCCCTTGATCTTTTCTGAATTTCAGTTGCAAAAGGTGTAGAAAGCACTATGCCTCTTATGTTGATTTCTGAAAACTTGAAAAACTTTAAAAAATTACTAAAAAAATGGCGTATAAACCTATAGTATGCTATAGGCCTTGGTCGGATAAAAACGCAAACTTTTTTCCGTGCCACAGCTGCAGACTTCGCAAAGAGTAGTAAATATCGTTAGTACAATATTTAAACATTTAGATTTCTGAATGGAGTGAAAAAAACTCAAATGAACCCCGCACAGATATCATGTAAGGATTATATTCACAATTTTAAGTGAAGAAATACGATTCACATTAACTTTTTGCTTATTTCGCAAATTTTACGCATCAAAATATGTAGATTTAAGTAAAATGAAACCACGGAAATTTTTTTACATTTTTGAGAAAAAAAAGAAAGGGTTAACTAAAACATATCGAATGGAAATGGAATTTTTCATTTTATATGGCTTTAAAGAGAAGAAATAAGATTCATGCTAACTACATATTTGCTGATCTCGTATTTCGACAAGGTTTTGAGCGTTTCTTCCCGTCCATGTGTTCACCGAACTCTACACATCAAGATACGTCGATTTATGTACCTAACAAAAAGGTTTTAGAAACTATAAAATTTTTTTAAATTTTCAGTATTCTACTGTACATAATATATGCCTTGGTAAAGTAGAAAATACAAACTTTTTCCCATGCCAATGCTGCAGTGATCCAAAATTCGCGAGGAATAGTAAAAAGTGTAAAACTTTTAATTTTAAGGGTTTTAAGGGTGAAAAATCTTGAAAGGGGGTGGGTTTTAGGTAAAGAATTGAATATAAACTGCTCTAAAAATTTAATAATTTGAGAATGTTTTAAATTTGAGTTAACATTTCTTGGAAAAAACGTAAAAAAATTATTAAATTTTTTCTTAAAAGGGTATAAGGATACTATTTTAACGGGAAAATTAAAAATATATTGCTTTTATTTTTAAAAATTTGGGGATCAACTTAAGCACATTCTTAAATTTTTAAGGTAATTTATTTTCAAATAATCCTTTATTAAAACCCACTAATTAATTTGTTCATAAAAATCAAAATTATTTTTAAACTTTCAGCGAAGGTTATCCCTATCGTCAGAAAATTTATTTAAAAATTTTATATTGTTATATTGTTGTATTTAAATATTTTTAAATAATTTTTTTTTAAATATAAATTTTTCAAAATTAAAGAAAAATAAAATTAAAGCCTAATCTACATTAAATAAGCAATATATATTAACGTAAGTTAAACTCATTTTCAAAATTTTATACTTTTACAGCCATTTAATTTTAGGCAACCCCTAAAACCCACCCCTTTATAATTTTTCAGTATATTATGTTAGCTCAAATTAAGCGCATGTTTAAATTTGTAAAGCAATTTATTTTCAATATGCTTCCTGAAAGCCACCCCTATTTAAAATTTAATTTTGTTAACAATTTTCCAATATTTTACTAACGCAAATTAAGCGTATCTCAACAATTTTGGATTTTTAAAGCAATTTATTTTCAATATGCCGTTTAAAACCACCCTGTTTTAAGATTTAATTTATTTAAAACTAAGACATAAGACAGAAACATGAAATCTGCAAACGTCATTCGATTTTTCTCGTCGAAATACTAAATGAACTGCAGAAAAACTTATACATTTCAAACTTTTCAATTTTTATTTTCAAGAAAATACCCTTGATTTTTGCAAGAGTCGTGAAAAATTTACATTTTCTCTTTATTACTATACTTAAATCAATTTTGATGCGTAGATTAAAATTATAATCAATACAGCTATGAATTTTAATTTTAATGAAAATTGTCTGCGACATAAATCTATAGCAGCATAAGATACCAAGAGAAAATAGAAAACTCAAATATAGCAGCAAGTTGTTAATTTTGTTACGTTAACTTTTAATATAAAAGCAGGTTTTGTAAAACAAAAAGCATCCGTGTTTTCTACCTTGTCTAATATTTCACAACATCTTTGCTCTGGTTAAGTAGATGTTTAGGTATTGTATATACTATATTAAGACAAGTTACTTATCTTGTATGATCAATAGCTTGTCTAAATAACTTTTTTAGAACTGTTGCACTTTTGATTTATAGGACTTCAATATTTGTAGCAAAATCTTTCAAAATTTTACTTGAAATATATTATAGTGGGTTATCAACATTCCGCATTCGTATTTTATTTGTAGAATGGTGCTGTCACTACTTTCAACGTGTATGGGAAAGAAAATGCCGAAAGAAAAATCTACTAACAATTTTTCACAAGCGACAAACTAAGACTTTGGGTTAATTTTCTAATTAATAGTTTAATCCTGGCAAAATTAGTTATACCTAGATTATTTTTTATAATCTGTTTAATTAATTTAAATCTGGAATTATCTAATCCATACCGAACAATACTAGCTACCAGTATTATACAGTGTGTTTTTCTATTCATATTGGAATAATTCTTCTAATTAAAAAGGTTTATTTTACAAAAACAATCGTTAGAGGCAGAAAACCACAAATATGTAAGTAAAAAACGTCACAAAAAATTAAGGTAGAGAATTACGAATACGGAAAAAAGAAATACAAGAAAAGTTAAAGAAGAAAGAAACATCAAAAAAATGAGGAATTTTAAATTTATGAAAAAAAAATAAAAGTAGTAAACGAAAACGAATTCACTACAGTAAATGAACATTCCCGAAAACCCGAAAGAAAAAACATCTTTTTTTTATTGCTACGGGACGAACGACGCAAAGTTACTAAATATTTTTATTGAATAAATTAATACTTGAGGCTAGAATTAATTTAACACATAAAATTATGTTAGCGAAACAGCTGTTTAGATCTGAATTTTAAATTAAAGTTGCTGCTTATTTTATTCTGGGTTACATAGTATTATATCGAAGATATTACTCAACTTAATGAGATAATAATAGACATAATATAGAGTAGTATTTGATGTCCTGTTTTGTACTCTACAGTATAATTTATTTTAATTACTTTTGAGCAGCTCATTTACACTCATTACAGTTTATATCGATCATTCTTTACACAGGCATTTGCATCGACAGCTTAATTGTATGCCTACAAAGGCGTTTGCCTGTGAACTTCCTGAGTGGTTGTTGCAGTTTCAAATTGGAGTCCTTTGACCGTGCAATTCGATTTTCTTTTGATTTTACTTGTGAAAGCGATCTCTCTCCCATAATTTGAGTTTTAAACAATCTACAAATAGAGGTTTCGAAATGAAATTTCAAACAAAGCAAAATAGGTAGTATTAGGTAAATGAAAATTTTATTGCTTTGCATATTTCATGTTAGGATTATAAAATTTAATAGGTTTTTGCTTCACAAAATTATTATAATGGAGAAATTGGAGTGGAGTCGCTCTTGTGTGTAACTTCTCGAGATGCTCGGTACCATTCATCAGTTTAACATTCTTTGCGAATTTGACTCATTGTGAACTTATCTCATTTTTCAAAAAGTAATAAAATCCGGTATCTTATCGGTTAAGTTTGTTCGAGCTGCGGTTACATACCCTGGAGTATCAGGAAGTAATATATGCATAGTGTGTGACAATTTACGGTAAACTTCCGGTTAGCATAGCAGATGAGATTCAGCCATAAAATCTCAAATACTGTTACACCGACGCTTAATGTCATTAGTAAAGCTACATGTGAATAACTGCTCATCTAACAATGATTTAATTACATGGTTTACTACACAAGTCCTTACTACGGTCATCAAATATTAATTGAAATTTTAAGTCAGACACCAAGCATAATTAAGGAAAAAATTTTTCTCTCAAATTTAGGACTAACATTAACGGTACGAAAATCCATTACGTATTGTTTGGGATACACGGCATCCAAACCAACAAAACATGGTAATTAATATGTGTATACTTAATTAAGTGTGCATTTATTATTAATTAATCTTATTGATCCAAAAATTAATTATGCGGTAAACTGGAATAATAAATCACGAAATGGAATAGGTAATTAGGAGATACCCGACGTTCATTCGTAAAGAA
Organism: Cantharis nigra; assembly: GCA_958510845.1. NCBI lineage: Eukaryota > Metazoa > Arthropoda > Insecta > Coleoptera > Cantharidae > Cantharis > Cantharis nigra. Next base: position 39,683,883 of record OY294030.1, on the reverse strand, counting down.
ACCACAACGTGCTTCCTAGACGCTACCTTTTCAAATGTTTCTTTTTAAAAATAGGCCTCCTCGTGCCTCAATGAGGTAATTAAATTTAAATTATAAATAAATTAAATAAAGTACCTAACTGGCAGTTTTCTAATTTTCCTCGCAGGAATTTTTCGTCTAATGTTTCTATCGAAGATACTACACAAGTTTGATAAATGGAACTTCGATTTTGTTAGCTACAAATACTATAGGATCCTTAAAAGTTCTATACATTTTACTGCTACATAAACTTGAGACATGAATAATGACATGAATTTGTAAACAGCTCGAATTTTTTGCATCACTTAACTTACTTGCTTTTAGCGAAGAAAAACAAATTCTCACGTTTTAAAATGTACAAAAATGCATCAACATCGAACCGTTGCACAAAGTGCAGCATTTGCAAATGTGTTGAATAAATTATCTTCTTGGTGTAATATGTAGTTTATCTACATAATACATAATATTTATTTTAGCCTGTTCTAATTAATTGTATGTACCTACACAATTTTCCGCTTCGTAAATTATAAAAATTGGTGAGTTAATGGGCATCAAGTGTTTGGAAGAGATCTCATAATTGAAAGATTTAGTTTGGGAAAATTTCAAATTGGTTATAGTAAAACTTTGAGCATCTTGGTTTAATCAATTTTTGTAATTTAATTTATAGTACTTAGAATCGGTTCCCAAGTTGGCACAAAAGTAAATTTAATGTGGCGTGAAGTTAAATTTACAGCAAAAATAAAATTGCGACCTTGCATTACAGAGCTTTTGGTATTTATATGGCTAAAAAATAAGCTTCTCTAAAATTCCTTATGCTTTTATTTTCATACAAAGTAATTTATTGGCATTTAGCTTCTTCTTGATGCGAAACTGTTTGTAATGTCCGTGTAAAATTGAATAAAATACCGCGAGTAACAGTAGAATACTTTTTCAACTTATATTCAATACACGCAATTAGAAAAAGTTTTCAGTTAGATTTCATAAATAATCCTGTGGTATACTTTATACAAAAATATATTCGTATAATATACTTGATAAGTTTTTCTCTTTAGTTATATTAATTATAAACTAGTGCTACATCATGTTTGTAATTTTAATGTGGATTTAATAACTGTAAATTCAGCATGTAATTGTTCTATTTTTTAAAAAGTGTTAAATAATTATAAATTCATTACAATTACTAAACTGTTAGTAAAAGTGAGTGCTCCGTCCTAATTCGTTTAACAATAATTGTTTTTTATTTAATTTTTTTAAATTATTTCCCTTTCACTTCCAAATTATTTGTGCCCTGGTTGGTGTTACACGTTAAACTATCGATTATGCGGTAAAGTTCAGTAAATAAATAAAACAGCCAACCTATAATTCGGTCTTTGCGGGTTTACCCCGAGTCACATGTCGCAATACTGTCTGACGCTGTGATAGATTGCAAATGTAGATTAAAGAAGCTGCTGGGAGTTTATGTTAATTATAATTTACAATGTGTATGTTACCCAAATTAATAGTATATGGATTGTCAATATTCATAATATTTAAAATTTTATTTCATTATTTAAAAAAATGCTATTTACTATGCTATGCATAGTCATAGAGCCATGGAGTTAATTAAAATTTAAGTCACAAATTTTTGATTGTTTTATTAATAATAATAATTACCAGATAGCAAATAAATTGGTGTGCAAATTTTTGGCAATATTGATTTGCAATACAAAGCATATACATATTAAATACGAAGCATTAGAAGCTAATTAATTTATTTATTGTTAATTTAAATCAGAAGAGACCGTCACAGCATAATTTTTTGTATGCAAGCTTTTCTTTTGAAGAAATTGAAATTTCTTAGGTTTTCTTGGATTTCCTAAGACTTCCTTTCACTTGTATACCAGATTTCCCCAACGATTCCTCCCTTGTGTAAAATCAAGCAGTAGGAATCCGATTTTTTATTATGGAATTGTATGCAGTTTTTTGGACATGGACGCCCATGGGGGAAATTTCAGAGTGGAAACAAAATTTAAAAAATTCTCAGAATGCTAAACATAGGTTTAATATCATTTCAACATTATAATAAATATTATCTTTATTATTATTAATTATATTATATATAATATATAAAATTAGCTCGACAGGCCATGAAGGCCCAAGGCTTGTTGCACCACTCTTCTCCATTGTTGTCTACTTTGTGCCTTCTCTTTCCATCCATTAACTCCCATCAGTCTCACGTCCGATTCTACCGCATCCTGCCATCTGTTTTTTGGTCGACCTCTTTTTCTTGTGTCCAAAAGTCTTCCTTCCATTACCTTTCTTGTACTTCTGGTTTCCTGAAGCCGTAGTACGTGTCCTAACCATCGAATTCCTTGGGATCGGGCAACATCCGTTATTTGAGGTTCATCAAACAACTCATAAATTTCTGCGTTGGTTCTTCTTTTCCATTCGTCTTCCACTTTCTTACCTCCGTAAATAATTCTTAGAACCTTTCGTTCCCATATCTCCAAGTTTTCTCTATCTCTTCCACTCATTGTCCATGTCTCACTAGCATAAGTTACCACCGGTCGTATAACTGTTTTATATATCCTCACTTTACTTTTTCGTGATACGCTTTTGTTTTTTATCACTGACATCAGAGAACCCAAGCTTCTGTTTCCAGCTGCTATCCTGGTGTTAATCTCTTTACTGGAATCATTATTTCGTGTCACAACCGTCCCCAGGAAACAAAACTTGTCCACTTCTTCAAAACTATATTGCTCCCCATTCTCTGTTTCCATTCTAAAACAAGTTCCCAGTTCAACTTCACCTTTTTCTCCCATCCTCATATACTTGGTCTTATTCTCGTTGATTTTCAAGCCCAGTATTTTAGCCATTGCTTCTAATTGTAACATAACATCTTTTAAGCTCCTACCAGATCTCGCCAGTACCGTTATGTCATCTGCGTATGCTATCACTTGATGTCCTCTATTGTATAGCGTTTCTTCACGTAGAATCCCGGCTCGTCTTATTATCCACTCCACTGCAACTATGAAAAGCATTGCTGATAAGGGATCTCCCTGTCGCAGCCCTCTACTCACTTTAAATTTCTTTGATAATTTAGCATTTACCGCAACCTTATTCTCTGTATCTGCAAGAGTCATTTTGATCAATCTTATCAGTTTTATCACCCCATACAATTTTTCTCTATCAATGGAGTCGTAAGCCTGCTTGAAATCAACAAATGCCGCATGTATCACTATGTTGTGCTCATAGCACTTCTCCTGCACCTGCCTAAGAGTGAATATCTGGTCAATCACCGATCGATTAGGTCTAAAACCACATTGGTACTCCCCTACAATTTTCTCTATGTATTTTTGCATCCTCTCTTTTATGAGATTTGCCAATACCTTGTAGATCACATTTAACAGAGCTATGCCTCGGTAGTTCTCACATCTTGTTCTATCCCCCTTTTTAAAAATTGGGCAAAGCATCGCTTGCGACCATTTTTTTGGCATCTTTTCATCATTCCATATTTTACTAATCAATCTATATACCTCTTTTTTAATCCGCTCACCTCCATATTTAATCATTTCCGCCTGGATGCCCTCCTCACCTGGACTTTTGTTATTCTTCATCTTTTTTATTATGTTTTCTATTTTTTCCTCTGTTGGCGGCGTTATTTTCTCCGTTTCTTTATCGTTCATTGCAAGAATGACATTTAATTCTAGTCCGTAGTTGACTTCTTCCCGCTCGTTCAGTATGTCTTGAAAATATTCTGCCCATCTCTCAAGACTTCTATTTTCATCCATGCACAAGTTTCCATCTTTACTTCTACAAAACACCTCTCTTGATTGTTGACCTTGTTTTTTAGTCCTTATTTGTTGGTAAAACCTTCTTATTTCCTTTGCTCTATAGCTCTTCTCCAACTTCTTCATTTCCTCTTCTTCTGCCCTTCTCTTCGCTATTCTACATACTCGTTTAGCCCTACTTCTTTTATTTCTAAGTTCTGCCTTTGCTTCTTCTGTACCCTTACTTATCATTTCTATTCTTGCTCGCTTTCTTTCTGATACTGCTATCTTACATTCATCGTTGTACCAATCTTTTCTTTTGCCTCTCTTATACTTTCCCAAGATTTGATCTGATGATTTCTTTATAGCATTCTTCATTATTTCCCATCTCTCTTCTATTTCCCTTTCTCCTGTCTGTAGATGTTTTTCTATCTCCTTTGCATATTTATCTCTATTGTCTTCATTCTTCAGTTTTTCGATATCATATCTTTCCATTCTTTCTTGGGTTTCTTGATATTGTTCTGGTATTAGCTGTCTAAGCATTACCTTGACCAGGTAATAATCTGAATTGGCTTCTGCTCCTCTATAACTTCTGACGTTAGTTATGATTTTCTTATGTTTATCTTCTATTAACACATGATCTATTTGATTCACCGTTTTATCATCGGGTGATGTCCACGTTCCCTTATATATATCTTTTCGTTGGTAGTCGGTGCTTACAATTTTCAAATTTCTCTCTGTTGCAAAGCCAATTAACAGTTGTCCATTCTCATTACTTTCGACATGCTTGCTATATTTTCCTATTGTCGATCCATATTCTTCCTCTCTTCCTACTTTTGCGTTGCAGTCTCCAATGATAATTTTTAGATCATATCTCGGAATTTTTTGGTAAACCTCTCTTAATCTGTCATAGTATGCTTCCTTTTCTTCAATTGCCTTTTCCTCCGATGGTGCATGTATGTTTATTATAGTTATCTTTTGGTATCGTCCTCGAAGTCTTATACTGCACAATCTGTCCGTTATCGGTTCGAAATTTATTACCGCATGCCTCCATTTCTTGTTTACCATGAATCCCGTTCCGAATCTTCTGTTTGCACCGCCGCTATGGTACAGCAAATACTCTCTCACATTCATAACCTCGTTATAATTATATTAATAATATATATATAATATATATAATTATATAATAATTATATTATTAAACTAAATTTCAATTTAAAAAACTATTAGTTTATATTTTTTTTCAACGGCGCCCATGAGGGGGAGCATGACACGGCACTTGCCTCCTCCCCTTTCATGTGTGCTCATACAGATCATACTCTATTTATTCTCCGTGGTGAAATGCACTGCTATATCTTTCAAGGCCAATTAACCAAATTAGCTAAAATTTGTTTAATGGCTTTGTAATGTTAATTTTGTTATGCTGAATAAATCTAAGTGTAAATTTTTCAAAATAGCAGTTTAAAATATTATCTAATTGCAGAATTAAAAATATTCATAGAAATATTAACATTTTTACACACAGATTTTTACAACAAAAAACATTTTTAATTATACTACAACTTTAATTAGTGGTTGTTGGTTGACTGTTCCGGTAGAGGGACTACAATATATTAAATAAACAAAATCCAAACATTTGTACTACAGACCATCATAGCTATGAATTATTCGAGCGATAGCACCTGTATCTTCGACATTACCTATAATTTTTTTAATTAACTATTGAATATTTCCAGAATATAGTATAAATGTTTAAGCTATGTTGTACAGATATTGGTACAAATATTCTTAACGCATTGCACCGATATTGTAGCAATATTGCACCAATATTGTAGCAATATTGCACCGATATTGTGGCAATATTGCAACAATATTCTTACTGTATTGTACTAATATTCATTGTTAATTATTATTGTAATTCAATATCAATTATATTTATTATTAATAACATATGGAGGGGTCAGAATAGAAGTGAATCAAGTCCGTATAGGTAATTTTTGGAGTTGCAGTTATTCTGAATAAAATTTCTTATTATTATATATAATTTTTATGTTTCTTATTATCACATATTAAGTATTAAGAACTGCTGGATGTAATTCTTTGATAAAATTGATTATTTAATATTTTTTAATATCGATTAAAATACTTTAAATATCAATAATTTTCAAAAAGCTCATGTGGACTTGATGCACTTCTATTCTGACCCCTCCATATATGTATATTATTTTATTTTCCCTAGTATTTAACACTCGTACTTGAAAAAATAGTTTATAAAAAATTTATCAATTTTGGACAGATAAAGAAAATTCATTGTATTGATAAATTTTGTTCAGTGGCGCAAAAATTGAGAATTTCTCATCAATATGATGAATAATTTTTTTCAGTGTAGCTAAACTGTAACAATTGGAATACTTCGAGGTATTGCATACTTAAGATAGATCTGTGGACTCTGGGGAAGGCAACGAAAAACCACCCCATTAATTAAATTCCCTAGTACGTCATCTTGGCTTCAGCTAAGCAGTTTATACTCGAGTTATCCTATTATATCTTTACGCTGCACTCACAACATGGAAAAACGAGTTTCCTAAAAATTGTTCAAATTGGGAATAGCGTGGGAATATTACATCGTAAAAGGGAAAACTAAAGATTCTAGGAACTAGGTGTTTTATTGCCTACTTATAGTGGACGTTGACAGAGTGATAATTTAACTGTGCTTATTTTATAATAATTATGATAATTATAATAATGATAATTTAACAGAAAACCACAAAAGATATGAACTGTTGTAGATATTCTTTCCCGATAAGTGGTGTTTCGATATAAATCTAAATCTATAAATTGAATTTTCTATAGAGCTAATATCTGTGGCAAGTACCATTTAAACATTTATTACGATAGTTACAATAACAATAAAAAATTAATTACAAATTTTTATAATGACCACATCAGATTTAATATTTAATGTTAATTTTACACCAAATTTTGCGGCAAATTTCAATTAAACAATCAATCCATCAATCAAAACTAAAGCGGCTGCATATATTATGTAAGTTACTATAGACATTTTGCATGTTCCATTTTTAATCCAATACTGATTGTAAATCTTTTTTAAAGAATTTTAATGACTTGTCACCGTTGTGACTCCTTCAATCCCGATTGGATCTTCAATCCTTGCACCTTTCCGGAATGGCGTAACTATTTGTTTAAATTTGAACAGCACAACTGAGAACAAGGTAGATTACCTCGGTGGTTTGCCATTACTCACTCAGAGAGGATCAGATATCAACGTGTTTTACACCTGCGCACTCTGTTAGCTACCTGTTCCCATAATTTTCGCAGAAGAAAAAGTAGGGCGTCCCGGTAAAATAAAACCGTTTACAAAATATTAGCCGGGTATTAATTGTTTGCCAAAAAGGCCGACAGATCCCGGACAAACAATATTTAAAAAATAATTTGAATAAAAAATTAAAGCAATATGAAATAAGTAAAATCAGACTATCGATCATTAATCAAATTTATGTATTTAAACTTTACAATTATACATTTTATTAACTTTAGCTATATCACTTGCACTTAACGAGTGAACATGTCCAAATTTCACACTTGATTTCTAAAATTAAAAAAATTATATTGTTTAATTAAAGCATGCTTTAGATTAGAAAACCTTAGCAGTATCAGATCTTACTGCCTCGAAATCACAGTAAATACCCATATTATTGTTAATATGTTATTATATGTAAAATTACCTTTGCAACCAATGTAGGTTTATTATTTTTCGAAAAATCTTTTTCACCATAGTGCATTATACTATTATAATCATATGGTTGACCAAAATCTGAGATTTGATTCGGTTGGTATTTTTTGAAATTATGTACCTGATCTATAAAAAGCAAATAAAACTGAGTTTTATTTTTGACACAATAGCTTTACCTGGTTTAATATTGTCCCACATAACAGTAACATAGTCGTCCCTATTGGAGGCACTCTGTTGATGAAATAATCCAACAGCATGCAAAAATTCATGTGCAATTTGTTTACGATACAGACACCCATTTCTTTTTAAACTCATTGTTTGCATTTTTCCTACTCGTCCAATATATGACGAACAACCTTTTCCATTCTGTAATTACGAGTATTAAAACAACTTTAATCGTAAACTGTAAACAACATTTTTCCTTATACTCACAACTACTTTAATATAATCTCGATCAGTTTTGGTACGCGGCCGAAACCGAATGCAGGTTTTTGCATATTCTTCTTGAAGAATCTTTGCGATCAATGCTTTGTCATTAGCGTCTATAGCACCACTTAGTTATTGTTATTTTAGAAATTGGAAAATATACTTACCAAAATCCGAAGTAACCTCATATGGTATTATACTATCCTTCCAACGGGTTGATGGATGAATCAAAGCATTTCTATCTATTTCCAATGGACTGTACAAGAATTGAAACTGACTAGGTGAAAGGATCATATCATCGATTTTTTGCCATGAAGATCTAGGCTCTGCATCTTCAAGTTCTGCTAAATGGTCAGCTGTACCATGTCTTAGCAAGGTTACAAAAAATAAATAGGCAAGCTTCATGTTTTGATGACAACCTACATCCAACAATAAAGTTTTCTCTTGAAGTGGTATCTATTTATATTATGTTAAATTTTACATTTATTTCGCCAATTATTATAAAATTAAAAATTGATTAAAACATTTTATATTGGCAATATCAAATTTGCATTATATTGATCAAGTGCATTTATGATAATAACAACTTCGCCAATTATTATTATTATTTTGTGACTATAATAAGTTAGATAAAACGTTGTACACAACGATTTCACGCACTCGCCTGACGGCTCGTGATAAACTCTGTCTACTATCAAACCCTAGTTGCGATGTACTATGGTGATCTGAAAGATCAAATTCGATCTATGAGCTATATAGAAGGAAGCGGAAAACCACCGCATTAATTATATTCCCTTAGTAAGTCATTTTGGCTTTGTGCAAATTTATTTAAATAAATTTTAATTTACACCTACATTTTTTTCAGTTAAAGAAGAAGTAGAGAAAACAAGAATTTATTATACACTCATGGTACATAAAATACATAAGCAAAATATTGGGTCTTAAGTAATTGTCATATATAATTTCCCATGTGCATAGAATATTAGACCAAGAACAAATACTGTACCATCAGTAAGCGAATACATTAAAAGAAGACGAGAGGAAGAAAATACAACTAAAGAAGAAAAGATTTTTCAGCGAAGTAAATTAACAGCCAAATCCCCAAGCAAAGTAGCAGAGGTAACAAACCGAGAAGAAAGCATGGATAAACTGAAGGAGATGATGGCAAATCTAACAAGAACAGTAAAAGATGGTCTTGAGGAAAACAAAAGAGAGAGTAGGGAAATCAAGGATAAACTTAATGCAATGGAAGCTCGCTGGAACGAAAGAGTTCAGGATATGGAGCAGACAATTGAAAAATTGCAGGAAAAAACAAATAAACAAGAGGAAAAAATAGCAGAATTGGAGAAAAAATTGGAGAGAAGAGAAAAGGAGAGAAAACATAATTATTAAGAACCTCCCAACAACTAAAGGAATAACCCGAGAAAGAGTTGAAGAATTCCTTAAACATAACATGCAAATACAGATTGAGGTGGTCGATGCATTTAATATAGGGAGGAACGCGGAAAAGAAAGTAATTGTGGCGAGATTGAAAAATTATCAGCAGAAGAGAACAGTAATGGAGAATAAATGCAAACTTAAAGGTACAAGGATTTACATTGAAAGCGACCTAACTAGCACTAAAAAAGAAATACAAAACCAAATATGGACAATAGCTAAGAAAGAAATGAAAAAGGGGCAAAGAGTCAAAGTAGAGTACCAAAAGATGATTAAACAAAACGAATGCTATGTATGGGATAAAAAAACAATGACCTTAAACCCGAAAGCAAAAAAAACCCAACAAGCAAAAAACTAATACATATTAAAGACGGAGCGTCTGGACATCCCCAGACCGACGCTCCAGAGATACAGGCTGGGCGAAATATACGAACAAGGCATGAAATAGGAAATGATGAGCTGGCACATATGAAAAGAAGAAATGGAAAGAAAATAAAGGCAAATGGTAAAAAACAGGAAATAATTAGAATCGCAACATGGAATGTACGGACAATGTTAAGAGAGGGAAAAATGGAAGAAGTCGAGAATGAGTTAAAGAGATATAGGGTAGAAATAGCAGCATTGCAAGAAATTAGATTGAGGGAACAAGGAAAGATGATCGGAAAGGAGTATATTATGTTGTACTCAAGAGAGAAAGAAAAGAAAGAAATGGAATATGTTTTATGGTGAAAAAAATGAGGCAGATAGCCTAGTACAATTCCACCCAGTTAACGGAAGAATGGCGTACATGAGAATAAAAAAAGAACCCACAAATATGACAATAGTTTGTGCATATGCACCAACCGAGGAAACTAATGAAATAGAAAAAGAAAGATACTACGAAGAACTAGTAGAATTATGTGAGAAAAGAGAAAAGAAAGACATATTGGTATTGATGGGAGATTTTAATGCCAAAATAGGGAATGAAGAGTATGTAAGCAAGGTGGTGGGAAGACATACGACATACGAAAAATACAGAAAATAACCTGGGTCTGGCCTAGAGGAGAACAAGATGAAGGGAATCAAATAGATCACGTTTCAATTACAAGTAAGCGAAAATCATTGATTACTGATGTAAGATCATATAGAGGAGCGAACGCTGAAACGGACCACTACTTGGTAACGGCAAAAATAAAAATGAAGAGAACGATAAACAAAGTAAAGAGGAACAAAAATAAACAGCTTGCTACAGAAAAACTAAAGGTTGAAGAAATAAAGAATAAATATGAAAATATGATCCAAACAAACATCTGTAAAAGCTAGTAAAAAGCGCAAAGGGGTAGACGAAGAATTTGATATCATCACGGAATGTATAGCAACAACAGCAAAGAAAGTGATAGGATATAAACGATGAACAACAAATAGACGAACCAACATATGAAGAAGTGGCAGAGATAATTAAAAGTATGAAAAACGGAAAGTCACCTGGCAAAGACAACATTGGAGCGAAACTGCTAAAATATGTAGGAGAAATACTACATAGACGGATATATGAGCTTATAAAACAAATATGGACAGAAGAAGTAATGCCGCAAAAATGTAATAATTGTGACAATAAATAAGAAGGGAGACTCGGACAGATGCGAGAACTACAGAGGCATCACACTGCTGAATGTGACATATAACGTACTGTCCACGACAATCAACAGAAGAATAAAAAATGTGATGAAAGATAAAATAGGAGAGTACTGGTGTGGCTTTATGGAGGTTAAATCGACGGTAGACGCAATATACCTGATGAGACAGATTATGGAGAAGAGCCGAGAATATAACATAAATTTGCACATGATTTTCATTGATTTTAAACAAGCTTTCGATAAAGCTAAATGGAAATAATGTAAGAAATAGGAATACCATGTAAAATTAATAAGAATGATACGGATGACATTGAAAAAAACGTCAGCTTGTGTTAGAACAGCGAGTGGAGAAACAGAGGACTTCTTGATAAATTGTGGAGTAAGGCAAGGAGATGCTATGTCAGCAACCTTATTTTAATATACTGCTAGAAAAGATCATGAGAAAAATAAAGGTGAATGGCACAATAATTAACAAAAAAACGCAGGTGGTGGCATATGCGGACGATGTTGTTATTGTGTCAAGATCGAGAAGAAGACTAATAAGTAAAATACAAGAAATAAGAGAGGCAGCAAAACAGATGGGTTTGGAAATAAATGAAAAGAAAACGAAGTTTTCAAGTTCGAGGTGAACTGAAACTCGGAAACCAGACATACGAAGAGGTGAATGACTTCATATACCTAGGAACACAGATAAATAATAGAAACAAAAGAGACCAAGAAATTGGAGGAAGATTGCAACAAGCAAATAGATCCTACTATGCAAACAAACACCTGCTGAACGATAAAAAGTTATCAAGAAAGACAAAGATTTAGATAAATAAGACCATAATTAGACCGGTGGCAACGTACGCTACGGAAGCAATGTGCCTTAGTAGAAAAGGTGAAGAACAGATGAGAGTTTTTGAGAGGAAAGTAATGCGTAAAATATTGGGACCAGTGAAAATTAGTGAAAAGATAGCAGACCTATGATGAATCATGAAATACTGAGAGAAGTTGGAAACGAAGATATACCCAGCTGATTTTTTTACTGTAGATTGGTAAAAATTAGCATAATTAAATGACCACATTGTCCTACAAATAAATTGGTAGGTTTTCCTAGTCCTACACTCGAAGGTTGTCGAACCCACGGTAATACTTTTTTCATTAATACCTGTAGGACACTAAAACTACATGATTTATTAGCATATTCTCTACACAAATCAATCGATGTTTTACAAATAGAATGTTGGGATTAACTGATATTTAACTAAGTTTTCATAATCGCCATATCAACGCGTTTTACACCTGCGCACTCTGTTAGCTACCTGTTCCAATAATTTTCGCAGAGGAAAAAGTTGGGCGTTTCGGTAAAATGAAACCGTTTACAAACAATTAGCCGGGTATTAATTGTTTGCCAAATAGGCCGACAGATCCAGGACATACAATATTTAAAAAATAATTTGAATAAAAATTTAAAGCAATATGAAATAAGTAAAATCAGACTATCGATGATTAATCAAATTTATGTATTTAAACTTTACAATTATACATTTTATTAACTTTAGCTATATCACTTGCACTTAACGAGCGAACATGTCCAAATTTCACATTTGGTTTCTAAAATTAAAAAAATTATATTGATTAATCAAAAAATGCTTTAGAAAACCTCAGCAGTATCAGATCTTACCGCGTCGAAATCACAGTAAAATCCCATATTATTATTAATATTTTATTATATGTAAAAATATTACCTTTGCAACCAATGTAGGTTTATTATTTTTCGAAAAATCTTTTTCACCATAGTGCATTATACTATTATAATCATATGGTTCACCAAAATCTGAGATTTGATTTGGCTCGTATTTTTTGAAATTATCTGCCATTTCTACGAAAAGCAAATAAAACCGAATTCTATTTCTGACGCAATTGCTTTACCTGGAATAATATTGTCCCACATAACAGTAACGTAGTCGTCCCTATTGGAGGCACTCTGTTGATGAAATAATCCAACAGCATGCAAAAATTCATGTGCAATGGTTCTACGATACATGCACCCATTTTTTTGTAAACTCATTTCTTGCATTTCTCCCACTCGTCCAATATATGACCAACAACCTTTTCCATTCTGTAATTATTAAAACAACTTTAGTCGTAAACTCTAAACAACATTTTTTATTATACTCACAGAAACTTTAACATAATCTGTATCAGTTTTGGTACGCGGCCGAAACCGAATGCAAGTTTTTGCATATTCTTCTTGAAGAATCTTTGCGATCAATGCTTTGTCATTAGCGTCTATAGCATCATTTAGTTATTGATATTTTAGAAATTGAAAAATATACTTACCAAATTCCGAAGTAACCTCATATGGTATTATACCATCCTTCCAACGGGTTGATGGATGAATCAACGCATTTCTATCTATTGCCAAAGGACTGTACAAGAATTCAAACTGACTTGGTGAGAGGATCATATCATCGATCTTTCGCCATGAAGATCTAGCTTCTGCATCTTCAAATCCTGCTAAATGGTCAGCTGTACCATGTCTTAGCAAGGTTATAAAAAGGAAATAAACAAGCTTCATGTTTTGATGACAAACTATATCGAACAATAAATTTTTCTCTTGAAGTGGTATCTATTTATATTATTTTATATTTTACATTTATTTCGCCAATTATTATAAAAATTAAAAATTGATTAAAACATTTTATATTGGCAATATCAAATTTGCTATAGTTAATAATAAATTATTATTATTATATTGATCAACTGCATTTATGATAATAACAACTGAGGTAATTTGTTAGAATGAATTCCACCACAAAACAATGACTTAAATAGGTGCTAATACCGGAAAAAGTGTATAAATCAGTTTAATATCCTACTCCATTATTTTGTTATTATAATAAGTTGGATAAAACGTTGTACACAACTGGTGCTACACTTTTGGATTTCACACACTCGCCTGACGGCTCGTGATAAACTCTGTCTACCTACAAACCCTAGTTACGATATACTACTGTGATCTGAAAGACCAAATTCGATCTGTGAGCTATCCGGAAGGAAGCAGAAAACCACCTCAATAATTATATTCCCTTAGTAAGTCATTTTGGCTTTGGGCAAATTTATTTAAATTAAATTTACACCAATATTTTTTTCAGTTGAAGAAAAAGCGGAAAAATTAAAAATTTACTATAAACTCAAAGTATTAGATCTTATGTAATTATCTAAAAATTAACGAAGTAACTTGGAACAGGATTTATTGCTAAGAAGCACGTGCAGCTCTTCTACTTCTGGTGGCGGGCGTTTCTCATTTATTATACCATACTATATAAATTTATAAATACCAGGTGATCCAAAAATCACTGCCGTAACCAGATAGGAGTAATGGCACAGAGCCGATGGAGATGGCAGTTCAAAAATAAAATCGAAAATAATTAATTTTTTAAGGTAAATTTTAGCATTTTGCACCTAAATTTAGAATGGATTAATTTTAATAGAATATTTGTGCCGACAATGAGACATTCATAATAAATTAATTATTAGATATGACAAAAGGGTAATAAAATAAAACAGAAGCTAAAAATGGAAGCCGAAGAATGGCAAGGTAATAGAAATTCACTCAAGATTTAATGGAGAAGATAATTATATTCATTTATTTGAAGACTAATTGATATTTATAATAATTAACAATTATTAAACGTTAAATCTAACATTTAAACCATATAATATAATATAATACAACCATATACCTAATATAACCATATAGTTTAGAAAAGGATTAGAAATAAGAAAGGAAGCAATATGGAATAGGAAAAAATCGGAAGTCAATGGATAGTTCTTACTCTAAATAATACTATTCAGTTGTACTATTATACATTTTATTAACTTTAATTATATCGATTGGACTTAAGGAGATAGCATGTCCAAACGTCACATTTGGTTCCTAGAATTAATAAAAATGTATATTAATGCAAATGTTTATTTCCAAAACAACATGTTTAAAATCTTTACCTTGGAAATTATTGTTGGTTTGCCATTTTTCGAAAATATATTTTCCTGATAATGCATTATACTATTGTAATCATATGGTAAACCAAAATCTGTAACTCTATTTGCCTCCTGTTTTTTAAAATTTTTCTCCTTTCCTACAAAAATCAAACAAAATTGATTCAACTAACAAGAGACCTGCAGCATCGACAGATCCCTTGCAAGTTGGAATGCTTTATTAGCTTTACCTGGTTTAATATTTTTCCACTGAATTGTAAGATAGTCGTCCCTATTATGGGCACTGTGCTGATGATACACTCCAAGAACATGTAAAAATTCATGTGCAATGGATCTTCGAAACAAGCAATTTTCTTTTTTTAAGTACAAATATTGCCTATTTCCGAGTCGTCCAATGTATGACGAACAACCCTTTTTATTCTATAATTATATTAAAACAACTTTCATTTCCAACTAAAACAAGATTCTTTCTTGTACTCACAACTATTCGAACATAATTTTTATCAGTTTCCATACGTGGCCGAAACAGAATACAAGTTTGTTCATATTCTTCTCGAAGAATTTTTTCAATAAATTCTTTATCTTTATCGTCTATAACAATCACTTAGTTTTTTATTTTGGAAATTGGGAAATATGCTTACCATAGTCAGAAGAATACTCATATGGTACTGTAGCATTCTCCCAACGGTGTGCCGAATCAATATCCACATTTCTACCTTCAATATAAGGACTGTACAAAAATCGCATCTGCGCTGGTGAAAGAATCATATCATCTATCTTTTGCCATGAATTTCGGTCATGCTCGTCATCAGCTGCACTATAGCGAAGCAAGCTTAAAAAAAATAAAAAATAATAAAATTTCGAGTAGAATTTCATGTTTTGAATTCAAACTATGTAAATCTAAAAATAAAATTTTCTATTGAAGTAGTATCTAATTTCACAACCTTTATTTCGACAATTATTATACCAACAATAAAAAATTAATTAAAAAGTTTTAGTACATTGATGGCATTCAACAAGATGAATCGATTACTTGAATCAAAGCGTATCATTTTGATTCGATTTATCATCATAAAACATTGACTACACAGCGAAGGAAGAAACTGATAATTTTAGAATCTCAAAATAAAATCTGTTAGGGGGGCTTCATCTTGCTGAAATATGCTTAAAACAAGGGTGTTTTAAGCGTTATCTTTAGTACTTCGAGCCCGATGCCTCCTAAATGAGCCACGTGGTCAGAAATCGATGATTTTGAGTGCTCCAAGGAATTTATGTAATAATTATTATTTATGTAATAATTTACATAAATAATAATAATTTACATAAATAACTACCTTAAGATATAAAAATTTTGATTATGCATTTGCTAAATAATCTTATCAATACAGGTCATAATGTTTGAAGAGTTAAATTTGAATTATTAATTCAATTTTTAATTATTAATTTAATATAATATAATTTAATACTATCTCCTTCAGTCTATAATTTATTTGCATATCGAAGAAGGTAATTAATTCATTCATTTTTTCAGTTAAATGAAGTAATTTTTTTCTTCAGTTTGTTCGGTGTGGTTTTAACTTACAGTCTAACAGGAGGTGAATATTACAATATAAAAAATATGTACAACACCTGAATTAGAGTGGTAAAGTTAAACCTGGATTACCATAAAAGCCAATACGCTCTTAACGAAAGCTAAAACATAAAAATGAAAACAAAAAATCGCATACATAATGTACGCATTATGAAAGTTGATTTTAGTCTTGCAAAATACTCACCGAAGCTAATGTTAGTAAAATATTTTTCTGCATTTCTTGAAATCTCTAGATAGATACCGAGTAGAATTTGATAATATTTATTCGCACCAGCCCACTTATTGTAGTTTCATTTAATATTATTTGAAATATTTATGTTTTATGAAAATGCTCATCATGATTAAAATTCTTTTTTTAATTTTTATTTCTATATTTTAATAGTAAATAATTAATATTTAAATAAATAAAATATTTTAATAAAAAATAATTAATATTTAAATAAATAAAACATTTTAATAGAAAATAATTAATATTTTATTATTATTATTTAATAATATTAATTATGTGTAACTTTATGATCTAGGCCAGTTTTTCCACAAGTGGTTCTCCGGGATCATCCAGAGGGTCCGTGGAAAATTATAATTTATTTGGGGGTCCCGAACAACGTCAGAGGGTTCATTTTATTTTTAGGGAAGTAAAAGTAAATATCAATAAATATATTAGTATAATATCTAATTAATATAATAAATAATCCTAGTCTTGGACAAAGAGAGTATAATTTTAATTGCACTGTTACACAGATAGCGTATACTTTCGTTATATAAGTATATTTAAATAAAATTGATATACCTAGTTAATTGGTACAAAATTAGTACCATTTTTTCCAAGTTCTTGCACTTGGAGATCCGTCGGCAAGTTTTGACTATGAAAAGGGATCCGTGGGCCAAAAAAGTTTGAAAACCACTGATCTACGCAATATAGAATGGAGACATCGCCGATATAAGGCCTACGGTTGGAATTACTTCAACACAACTTATCACATCAGAATTTACGATATCCAAATAATTAAAATCAAAAGTAGAACTGTAAAGTATAATTAATAAAACAATATAAAGAGGGGGGTTACAATTATGTCGTAAGTAAGTTCCCAGTTTCTTAGTTACGCTATTGGTGGACCCCAATTTTGTACTTTATACATCTGCTAATCGAATCATAAATTAAAAATTAAATGCTACTACGTGGTATTAGCATAACCCGAGGGGTTGTTCACTTCAATAATCATGAGTACAAAATTTTAATAATTTATTACTAATCTCAAATAATCTCCCATAATATTTAATAATCTGAAGTAATCTGATGTAATCTCAAGTAATCTCAAATAATCTCTAATAATTTCAATTACTTTCAAATAATCTCAAACAATTTTTAACAAAGAAACAAGCATACATTAATTTCCACCACTTCATTTTATGAAGGGTTTTCAAGGCAGATTACCTGGGTGGTTTGCCATTCCCCGCCGAGGGAGGACGGCTAGAATAAAGTTCTTGGTCTACTCGGGCTCCAACTGCGATTCTCTGCTTAGTAGCCGACGCACTTAAGCATCAGGCCGTAACCATCCTCTTTCTAATATTTATTATTATTAATTAGGATTTCTAATATTTCCAAGATACTATAGCAACATGTGTTCTTGGATTTTTAAACAATAAATAATGTAACGCCACTTGTTGATGTTTTATTAAATTACAAAACTGGAAATTGGAAAAACAAAAAATATATATATTTTTGAGAAACCTAGTAGTGCTATTTAGGTTGTTAAAATTTTTTACTCTTAAAATTATTATAATAATCACAAATAATACCAAGTAATCAAAAGTAATCAAGTATAATCATGATATAATCACGAATAATCACTGATAATCAGGTAATCTTAAATAATCTTAGGAGTAATCATTAATAATCAATAAGAATCTTAAGTAATCACGATAATTTATTAATTATCTTTATAATTTTTTACATAATATAATCTGTGTACATAAAAAATTTGAGTGAACAACCCCTCGGCATAACCCACAGCAGATAATTTTACTAATAAAATGGGGTACTGATGTATGTAGTATAAGTTGCCTATTTTGAGGTACCTATTATAAATTTAATTAAATGTTTTTGGTTAAAATAATAAAATTTACTTAAATTCCTACTTTTTTATAAATTTATTTCGTTTGCAACATATTTAAACTAATATAAACTTTACGCTCAGCTACACTTCGCCTCACAAATCCTCCTGATTTTTTAACTTTTTTCTCCATAATATTGAAACTATTATTTTCATTAATTGTGTTTCATCATTTTTGTTCTTTTCTCCATTTGTACGTTGTCGATTTTCATATCCTTTCATATCCTGAAAGACCAGGTTTCCTCGTTGATTGAATAAGTTTGATCTGCATTATTGTCATCATCTAGCAGATTAGAATTAATTAAACAACCAATAACAACTGCACTGCTGTCATCTTAAGTCAAATTTTAAATCTATGCATTATACGTGTAGCAAGGTTAGCATTCTAAAATCTAATCATTCTAATCATAAAATTTTTAATATTTATAAATTTACCTTTTCCAATCAAATCATTTATATCTTCAAAAAATGTACTATCTTCTAAATAAATTTAAATTTTTGTCGTCTATATAAAATTAAATTGTCATTTATCTTCTGACACCATAAATGTACTTATTAACAATTAAATTTCATTATTACTTCATCAGCAATTAAATAAAACCAATTTTATTATTTATTTTTTTACAAAATTACTTACAAATTATGATCGACTGGTTTTATTTTCAATAAATTTTTTAAATTAAACCAAATACAAAATTAAAGCTGACTACACTAGGTTGACTAGGTTGTGCGACCTGAAGGCCGCATTCTCACGTTTAACTCTCATACCTATTGTTATTTTAGGTTGGTAAAAACCTGAACCAATCATCAACGATGCGTTACGTACAGAAAGACATAATTTATTAATAATTAATTTATCGCAACTTTAAAATGACAAATTTTAAGCTAAAACCATCCTAGATTAAGAACAAAATTGATATTAGTCAATATCATCAGGTTGCGGCTTTCTTGAAGAGGAAATCGGAAGGATACCGACCTAAAAAATTGTTTATTTTTCGCAAAGAAGAGATACATCAATTTCTTAAAGAAATAAATGATAAGGATTTCTTATTTATGAAGGTAAATTACAGCTTAAATAATTAAAACCATCAATATCAAATTCATTATGCTTTCAGGTCATTTTGATCGTTGGAGTTTTTGGTGCTTGCCGTCGTGAGGAGATTACAAATTTGATTACACGATACGTTCAAGACGAAGTAGAATATATCAAGATCATCTTGCCAAATTCAAAAACTAAAATTATGCTGGAATTTGCCATAACAGAAGGAAATATCCCGGAAATAAGTTGTTTGGATTTATTTTGAAAATATTAGGATTTACGTCCCAGCCATACCAAGCACGATCAGTTTTTTCTTACCTACAGGAGAGGTAAATGTACCCAGCAGCCTATTGGAGTGAGTATTGCCCTCGTGACCTGCATGAATGGATTAACGTGATTCTCTAAAAATTGCGATAACTCGAAAACGGTGCGAGATAACGAAAAACCGAGCAAAAAAATTCCCCCTGCCAGAAAGTAAACTCTCACCGATTTTGTGCGGCCAGGTGCACAAAAAAATTTCGAGTCGAAATTCCAAAAAAAAATCGTAACTTGAATGGATTAACGAGATTCCCAAAAAATTGCGATAACTCGAAAAACAAAAAAAAACAATTTTTCGCAACGGGCGACGAAAATAAAACAAAAGTGTAAAAAAAAGTGCAAAAAGTGGAAACAGGTACCGACGTACCTGTATCCGGTGCAACGAAAAATTAAAAATCGTATTATTTCAAAAACGAAAGAAATTTTTCCAAACGAAATTTCGTCTACGCGTTCCTCTCTACTTCCTTAACCGCCACCTTTTTTTTCGTGCCGTACTCGTGGAAACAGCCCCGGCCTGTTCTCGGGCTAACGCCCTCGGGCCGGGGTTGTTTCCTACGAATACAATCGGAGGAATTCCAAAGAAAATCGCTACTGCATTAAGATTATCTGAACCGGTAAACTACACAGGACATTGTTTTCGGAGATCCTCAGCATCATTATTGGCCGATGCAAGGGCAGATATGCATACTCTCAAGCGTCATGGAGGCTGGAAGTCTGACAGTGTTGCAGAAGGATATGTTGAAACATCAATAGAAAATAAAGAAAGTAATTGCAACGAAAATAATGGGCTCTTCAGTTACTGTGGGTTCAACAATCAAAGTACAGTAGAACAACCCAGCTTCAACTTAGGAACAGCGTCTCAAGTTCATTTTGAAAATGTTACAAACTGTGTATTTTATATTAATAAATAGTTGTAAACATTTTTTTCAAAATTCACTTCATTTACAAAATTACCGCACTAGTGCGGTAAAAACTATCATTACGGCATTTAAAAAAATTATGAAATATAGCACATTACAAAATCAAAGTGGATAAAAATGTTTACAAATTTCCTAATATATTGTGCATATTTGGATTAAATAGTAGGTCCGATTTTCTGGGAACTGCATCAAGCGAGTGACAAGGATTTCATCTTTCAAGATTTATGCAACCAGGTATCACATAGGGTATTACTTTAAATAAACTAAAAAGCAATAAATGTACTGGTTTATTAAGATTATGATTCAATATTTAAAAGAGGAATTATCTTAACAGATGGCGGGCGTAGCTATACATATTCCGAATGTAATTTCAATCTATATGTTTTTATCGGTACGATACCATTCGATTGCATTGGCTGACACAATAAGGTGAACCGACTTACGTTAAGTGGTTTAAGCAATTTTGTAAATTATTGAAGGTATGTTGAAACAGAACGTCATTATTTACAACACTCACAATCATAAAAATTAATTTTAAATTTTTAATTCAAATCGCCACTTTGCGATAACAGGACAAATCCTTTTGAAATAAAATGTTTTTTAGAGCTACATGTTGCTGCCCTTCCACCCAAATTGAATTTGTTTATTGAGCCATAATGAGCTTCCGTTCCCGTCGTTTGAGCTTTAACGGTCGCGGAGCTATTTGCGAAAACAAATTGAATTTTGGGGAAAAATTGGTGTCGAACGTTTTTGACTACCGTCGCGGAGTTATTCGGAAAATCTTTTGGGGGGGGGGAGGGCTGTAAACATGTTTTCTATTTTGTTTTTTTTTTTTGTTCTAATCAGGTAGCCATAAACGCAGGTCAATCCTTGAACTTTTTACTTTTATTTTCAAATTTTTTCCGTAATTTTGGTGTTAATCTATAGAGATTCGTTTGAGCTTCTATATTAATCATTAAATATAGTATTTTAATATTTTTTCAAAACAATAGGTGTATTTTAAATTTTGTTCACCTCCGAGCAAGTTGCGAATGAAAACACTTAATTTTAATTTTTTTTATTGAGTTTGTTAACAAGTGAATTAAATTGCAAAAGTAAGTTATTAGAAAAGTAATTTATTATTATTTAATTTATTGCTAAAATCTAATTATTAACCTAAACGATTATACCATTAGATTATTGAAATATCATCCATCTTAACTGATGATAGGGGGAGAATTTGGCTGGGGCTGCATTTTAATATTGAGCTTTTACTCCCATTGATTGAGTTGCCAAGACTTTATTTTTCTATAGTACGCTAACCCCCTCACCCCCTTCACCCAAATTTTAAAATATAGTATTATGTTATAAATTTTTCCAAGTTAGGCATCTATACGAAGTACAGTAAGAGGGCTTATGTTCTGGTTCCGTGTTCGTCCGTTCGAATGTTTCAAATTTAAGAACTATTATCAGTAACAAATTAGAATTTGAAACATGCGGGCGGCCGGAGGCAACCACAAAAGAGGTTGACACATATTGACACTAACATAATATTACTATATGAACAAAATTAAAGATGTTCCTGTTTCTGAAGAAGATAATGAAAGTACGAATGAAGTACGAAGGCAAAAAGTAAAGATGTTGCAGAAAATGCTGAAGTACTTTGTTTAAAAAACAAAGAAGAAAACAACAAGAAACATGAAAGTAGTGAGATTGGTAGTGAGATATCAAAACGTTAACTATATTTTTCCTGAAATTTAATAAATTTTCATCAAATTGACCATTTCGCACCAAATTTTTTTTTTAATTTCGGGGAAACCCCGATTTCCCACATCTGGTGGGAGCTTGGAGCTAAACCCCTTATCCATTTCCGTTTAAATGCATTTTTTGTACTCAGCCATAAGCACCAAAAGTCCTGGTTATAGCACTGTCTTCTATAAAAACTGCCAACCTCCATACATAAATATATAAATGTAATAAATTGTAAGTAATTAATTGAATTTATTATTTTCATGTTTTCAAAATTTTACATTGCTCTACATCGTAAAGGTAACTCTTAGTAATCAAAGTTACTAATTACAAATTAATAATAATTTATAATGCATTAATATAAACAATTGAGATCCTGAAATTGTTGTATTTATATTAAGTAAAAATCATTAAAAACATTCGAAAATTGAAAAACATTACGAAACAATAGAAGTCAGTTCTAGAATTGAGAACTGAAGAGCAGACGTTTTCTGTACAAACAACTGAATATAAGAAAAAGATTTTAAGTGTTGTGTTTTAATTAAGAGAAATTGACTTGGTTTGTACCGCATTTTAAAGCATTTCAATCTCACGACGTGAATCCAAGTTTTCCAACAACAATAGCTTTTGCAATCTTTGAAATTAAAATAATAAAAAGCAATACCAATTAGCGCTTCGTCAGCCTATCTAAGCTGAATCTTAATAAACCACCAAGAAGAGGGGAGGAACTGGATTAAAATTTAAGATAGCACACTTTGGAATAATGGATTGACATTTCTATAATTTGACAATTTTATATTGCAAGCAAATAAGTAATATCCCCGAGGCGAAGCCGAAGGCCGAGTCCTGTTAAAAGCTGGAAGCCCCTAACCGAAGTGCAGTTATTTATTAAATTAATAAATCGCGTGATAAGATATTGAATTATTGATAATTGTTTATTTAAATTACGAGGAAGACGGCGGCGTTCTCTAGAGCGCTACCAAGAGATAGACCATTGTTTGTAAATAAGCAATTTAATAAATTTTATATATTGATGTAAATATGATCCGCAATTACAATAATTAGGTAATTAATTTAAATTGTGGCTTGAAAATATCGATTAACGGTAATCCTCGTCAAGACTTCGACGATATTAGCCACCAGCACCACCTAATTACAGCAATTTCACTCGGAGACCATTTATTTTCACTAGTAACTAGAGATTTATTACAATTGAAATATACTATAATTGAACCCCAAAAACTTTGACCTTTTTGAAAAAGTGGAACAATACTGTTAAATTTACAAATTGTTAGGTACCTTTTCAAACAAATCTTAACGGTTTACATAATTAAATATATGAGACTAATAAAATTTTCATCGATAGGAATATGATATATCGCTAAAATTGATCTTGCACAAATCGTGAACACAAAATTTTACAAACCATTGATTTCGAAACAATAACCAATTGACATTTCGTGAGCACCGAATCTAACTTATAATGCTGCCATGTCATTGATTATTATTTATGAAACGGTTAGTTAATCGTCGTGAGAAGAGTTCTTAACTTTTGACCTTAGATGAGCTAACCTTATATTTGTGTTACAGATTTCTGTACATAATAATTAGAAATAATAAAAATTCTAAAAAGATCTTCCTATAACAATTTTCCAATTACGTTGTTCCATTACAAAAGCCGAACGAGCCAACTAGAAATTTAAGCGCAAATATTTGTTGTTGTGGGAAACTAAGAGGAAACCTTGCGTTTACATTCAGATATTCAGCTAAATTTAATAAATAGTAAGTAAACATAAACATCACTTCGTAGTTTTTCGCTAAAATCCTAATTTTAACAAACAAATTCCAATGGAAATTTGAACCTTCGATATTCAGCTCAAGCTTTTTTCATATTTAACTTAAAAAGTAACATAGCTTCACCATAAAGAAAATTTCTGTAGATGTTACTTTTTCTTCTTTTTTTTGTCTTTCTTTGAACCTTTCTTTTCTTTTGGCGGAGGAGCCATTTTTTCGAATTCTTCTATTATATCTTCTATAACTTTAGTTCTCACTTCGTAAGCATTTTTCATTAAGCGTTCAGAATCGTCTCGACAGTCTGAAATCAGACGATGTAAGGTGATTTTTCTCTAATGCGAAAGCTTACCTTCGTAAAATAAATTCAACAGATGATGCTGTTCGTGTTGGTCGTCTAAAAAACTTGCCATATCTTTCTGAAACGATTTCTCGTAGTCTTTAAACTCCTCAATTTTATTTTCCCTTATTTCGATTAGCAGTTCCTCATCTTCAGTTGTTTTCACATAGCTAAAAATGAAAGTTAACTCATCATTTAGATCTGGAATTAATTTTGACTGGGTACTTTTCTTCGTCTAAAAGTCCAACCTTATTTTGAATGTTCACAATTTGAAATATGCTTCGTTTGGCTACGTCATGCCTTTCCATATGTTCTTCTAGATCAAACGGAGGTAACATTGATGTTACAGAAATTGGCCTAGTCAGTGTTCTGATTTTTTCCAACTCGGAATTTATCGACGGACTTGCAGTATTGCTATTTACCGAAGGGTGATCTTCTGGTATAGAAAATAATTCAACCGATTGGGTTACCGTTTCTTGAGACTGTGGAACCGTACCGGAACCACTCTCCAAAGTTTGAATAGATTCTTCTATTACCAAATAATTGCTTTCTAAATACTCGGTTCTTAAAAAACAACATTACAATACTGCTCTCGTTGAGAACAAAAGCTACCTTAATTGTTTCGATTTTTCATATCTGCGAAAATCAATTTCGTACCACTTTCTTTTTATTTCCTTAAGTTCTTCTTCTCTTCTCTTATCAACTATGGCTACCACGCTGTCTTCACCACTCGAAATAGTTTCCAAACACCAAATAGGTCTCGTCAATATATGTACATCGGAAGACGTACTTTTCTTTTCCAAACTTTTTCTCATTTCTTTAGACCGCCTCGAGGCTAGCGATTCCCTAAAATCAAACTGGATACCTTTAGTGATGGCACAATTAAATTAAATCATACCTCATTTTTGTAATATTTGGTAAGCTTCTCAAGGTGTCGTACTCGGAAAACGTCGGATTTAACAGTTTTTCCTTTTTTAAATCTCTTACTATACTCCATTCTTGTTTGGTTAAAGGCCAAGTATCGTCTTGTACATATCCTTCGACGAGGTATACAGTATCCTTATATGTCACTAAATCACTCAGCACACTGCTGGATTCATTCGTTTTAGTGGATATTAAGGACGACCCCTTGGTTGAGAATTTATCCAAACTGTGTCTGTCGGAAGTTTTACTGTGCCTTCTCACAGTCTTTCGAAGCGACGAACCGCTACGTTGTCTAATTTTGGAATTCCTTTTTCCCGTCGAAGTTGAATTCTGCAGTGATAAAAAGCTCTGATCCGTCGACAACGCTTTCACTATTTCGGCCAGTTTAAGGTACTTTAAAGTCACAATGGGTAGTATCACACTTTGTATGCCGGACACTTCTCCGAAAATTTGACCGACCTCGTTAACACACCGAAGATAAACTTTTACATTTTCATAGCAGGTAGACAATCTGAACGTCACCAAAACATCGTGGTTAACACTAATGGAGCATCTGCATATGAAATTGTAATAATTTGGAAGGTAATTATCTTTTAGAACGCAATTGTACATGCAAACTTCTGGAATAATTAATAGGCAACAAAAGTTTTGCTTTACAGTAATAAAATGAAGTTTCCATTGTGCGTTCATATCGATTTCCGACCAACCGTAACATAAAACTGTGTAGCCGTAAGCGTTGTTTTCATATTCGTGAACAACTACGTCATTGATATACCTTAGAATTTCCGTGTTATCGTCATTGTTAAAAACCCTGACTACGTATTGTCCTATATTACAAAACAATGCAATTTTAACCATTACAGGATTTGGGCTATTGCAATAAAATGTATATCTGGCAATTGGAGTCCAAGAATTTGGTTCGCAAGTTGTTATTCCAGTAAAATATTGCAAGTTGATGTTGTTATTTAAATCGTAGAATAAACTGTATCGGGTTCGCAGTGAATTCATATTTGAATTATTTAAAAGAAAGCTTCTGATTAACGTGAATCCCGTATTCATTCGAATATTTATGCTAAATATTTCGCTGTAAATCCCCTTTAGGATGTTAAAAATGCTTAAGTACTTTGGATGAGTCTGATTGTGTAACGATTTAAGTTTCCTGATATATATCTTTTTGAAAAAAGCTTGAATTGAAACTGCCGCTCTTTCGGTTTGCTTAACCAACTCTACGTCTTCAAAACAGCACGGTTCGTGGCTTTTACTTTGGGTAACTTCTGGTGGTTTTTCAAATATTGGATACGTTAGAGAAGGATCCATAAACAACACCTTTAAAGCGAAGAGTTTTTCTCTAAGTGCTATCCCCACGGAATTCTTATTTAGCAGCATCAGGATTTCTTGCATATACGCTGAATGTATGGTTACGAGTTGCTGTTTTGATAATCCGATATCGGGCAAGTAAGACCTATAAAAATTTTTCAACCCATCATTGAAATCGGGAGTTCCAAATTTTTGGACTAATTGGCCGTAGGTACTCGAGATTATATGACACGTTTGCACCAATCTTTCAGGATCCTGTCTCATACTCTCCAATACAGTTTCTAATGTCCCGACGATTATTGGAGTATCTGAGAGTAAATGAATATTAAAGGAGGTGTCGCTTTTTATCCACATTCGGGCTACGAAGCGACCAGGATTTATATCTATCATAATAGTTTTGGATCCGTAGGTATTCAAAAACGTCACCACGTCGTTGGTTCTACTACTTTGCCAATTGTAATTTTCCATAACGGCGTACGCAAACGGTGGTCGAGAAAATGCAAACACATTATCCAAACATTCTTCAGATTCATTCGTCGATTCACAACAACTGCTCTCTTCTGGTATTGGATCGTATATATTAGTGCTTCTGTCACAATAACAAGGATCTATCCAATGTTTTAAAGCATTGACATTCCCCACTTGGGAAAAATTAATAACAATTAATTTATAATCTACACTGTCACAAAAAATATAAATAGGTTCGTTTCTAGACCGCAACAATTCGTTATTCCATATTATAGTTTGCGACTCTGGCGCGCCACCACCTTTATCTCCCTTCTTTCCTTTATCCGGTTTAGCCTTAGCATCCTTCGACACCGGTTGCAAAACATCGGTGATTTTTACGTTTTTTTTGAAATGTGATGTTTTAAAAAATATATACAAACGTTTTATATATCGGCCCAGTTTATTAAAGTCTCCCCAAATACTTGGATCTGGCGGAAGAGGCACCTCTGCAGCTTTTGAAGATTTACCAGATTTGCTGGATTTACCAGATTTACTAGACTTTTTAGATTTATCAGATTTTTTTGACTTGTCAGAACTTTTGCTTTTCTTGTCTGCTTTTCCTAAATTTTAAATCTGGTTTTAATTTACTGCTATTTGTTGTTAAATTTCTCACCATCTTTTTTATTCTTGCCTTTACCCTTTTTGGCCACTTCTTCCACAACAGCCACACTTTTCTTAATGTCTATCGATTCTTTGCTTGGAACTGTATAAATAATATGTTCGGAACACTTCTTAAATACGCTAACCATTTTAAAACATTTTATTGGAACTATCTGAGGAGCAGGCCAAATGCCTTTTTTTATTGCCCAAGCCAACCATCGGAATCGTTTCCATCGTGCAAGCTCTATAATGTAATCGTTCAGAGGTGTGCTAATGATGATAAATTGATTGTTACCCGGCAGTGGATCCGGTTTGACTAAAGGAATTTCTCTAGTTTGATCTATCAAAAACCAATGACTCCAGCAAGGAGACATGTCTGGAACTTCATCTTCAAATAAGTTTCTGTGAAATGATTTATTATTTAGGTTATTACAGAAAATGTTTTCTTACTTCATATCAATACAAGAAGCTATCAGATGAAAGGGAACTATTGAACTATCTGCACCTAATAATTTCGAAGCTTTTCCTTTCGGTGTTGATTTGCCACTTTTGCTACTTTTGCCGCTTTTACTGCTTTTAGCACTTTTATCGCTCTTTCCACTTTTACCGCTTTTATCGCTTTTACCGCTCTTTCCTGCAGGTAGTTCAGGCCAAGCAAAATGATCGGAATATCCTATGCACATATCCCAAATGTCTACTACATCTAAACCTAATAAATCAAGATTCTATAAAGCAATCGCAACTTATCGATACTTGAATAGTTACCTTCAACGTCAATTGTTTGAACATACCAACCGCTTAAGCATTGAATAATGTCGAAATCACGCATTTCGCTGAATTGTGTGCTCGATAGACTACATAACTTTAATAGTCCTTTACATAACAATAACGGCCATAATTCTATTTCTTGCGTTTCGAGAGTTATATTCAAGCACGGTAGAAGTACGTGCTTTGTTATATCAACTGGAATTAAATCGTCTATCATAATTTTCCTCCAACAACCCATCCAAAACAAACGTAAAGCATATTTTCCTGGAATTAAATTATTTCTATTAAGAATGTTTTACGTTTTACGCAGAGTTTACGCTAAGAAGAAACATATTTACTAAAATTTACCTGGAAAGTCTATCTTTGTCGGTGAAATCGCAGTTTTAATTTACAAGTTTTGATAATATTAAGTTGACAAGTTAAATTATTTTACCTAAAGTATTTACTTGCGGATTGTGCTTTTGTCCTTTGCCAGCTTTACACAACGAATAAATATGATGCCATGGTCGCCACGGTACATCGCTAGTGTTAGGAACATAAGTAGAAGTAGGAAACTCTATAGGTGAACGACGGTAATTTCCCAAGTATTCGAGAATGCCTATGGCAGAGATATAACTTCTCATAAAGTCACTATGCAAAATATGTTTACTACTGCTTATAAGATCCGGATATTCTGAACTTGCTTTGTACATGATGAGGGTTTTCTAAAAATTAATTGTTACTATTAGTAAGGTTGATAGTAAAAATATTTGGAACAGCTGTAAATTTGAATTTAAAAACCTTACTTCGACAAAAAATTCGGAAGGACGCTGCCATTTTTCTACTTGCAAAGAGGGTGGTAAAACGACTCTATGACGGTCTGTAAACTTTGTGGGTTCCTCGGTTTGGGCGGATGCAGCCTTTCCTTTATCCTGAAAAACAAAAGTGTAGGTTGAAAACAATTTAGTGCTAATATTTAACATAAATTGGCATTTTTACGAAAGTAAACAAAACTTTACGTTAAATTTAATATTTAACCAAGTTAGTTATCCAATGTTGTTTTATCTCATTTTCATGAATAATTCGATTAAGATAATCAATTTAATGTTAAACTCGTAAAGCTATGACGTAGTTTAAAATTTATCTACAAAATTCAAAACTAACGTTGATTAATCAAATGGGTAGGATATTTAGGAAGAAAGTTTATAATAATTAAGATTGGTCATTAATTTGCTGCTGCATCGTAGAACAATTTTATTGGTATTTTCGCAACAACACAAATTGAAAAAATGTTTAAACTGTCAACTTGGTAATTGTAAGATAAGTGAGACTATAATTATCAACTAATCAATTAGCAAAGCTTTAAAGTTGAAAAATTTGTTAATTAAATTTCGAAAGTTAAAATGTTATCGCAACGCGCACACATAATGGGAAAAGTTATTACAGTTAAACCTAAACAACAATTTTTCCAAAGAATTAGCTTTTAACATTTTCTATTCATTAAACTTTAAAATTCCCCTGGTATTAAATTTATATGTTATTGCATAACAATGGACTACCCTATCAGAATTATTATCACGTAGTAAACTTTTCCATAACAGTAGGTATACTTAAGTTATCAATTTGGAATGAAAACTAATCAGTTTTCAATTAAAACTTTTAAACCTTAAATAAAATTCGTATGTTGGAGGAAATTCAAACAGAAAATAGTGCGTAAAGTAATATGAACTTCTTATCCAGACGCGACGTAGGAAACTTCTCCAATAACGTAGAAATGAACACATAAATTTGAAAAATGTTACGGACAGCAACAATAAATTTATATTTACCTTAGCTTTGGGAATGTCCCATTTTTCAGTATTGACATTTTGGTCAGACCACGCTAGAAATGGTAAATCGTCAGGATCGGTACCTACGGGTATGGGAGTTACTGCTGGAAGTGGTTCTGGTGTGTACGAAGAAGCGGCAGCTGATTTTGTCCCTCCTGATTTTCCTTTACTTGACATGTGAAATTATGTTGTCAGTTACAGACAAATACAAATATTACTTGTTTTTAAATCCGATAACACGATTTTTGTTTAGGTTGTTCCGCAACTTTCAATATCAATATTTCGATTTTTTCGTCATCGACTTTCCATTTCTCTCCCATTTTGTCCTTTTTCTATTGCTGCATTTTCAACTTAATTTTTCGTGGGCTGGAAGCAGGGTGTCAACTAGATCTAAGAACCCTGGCTTGGGTCAGAGCAGGTATGGAGCCTGTAAAAAAATGTTTGCTTGGCGTAAATCGGTGACTTACAAGAGATAGAGTCAAGTTGCTTCAATTAATTTTTAAAAAATAGTAAAACTAAGAAAATAAAGTCAGTTATGGCATAAAAACATGTTTAAGTGAAATGGAAGCTGTTAAGTAGAATTTTTAGAAATAAATATTCTCTTCGACCTAAGGTACCATATCGTGAAACCTATACTAAATATTCTTTTGCATCTTGTTTAAAACGGTGCAGTTCCATAATAATTCAGACATGAACTTAATTGTTTTAGTTAAATGGAAGCTGTTAAGTGGAAGAATGCTTACACAGAAGCGAAGAATCGCAATTCAAATCCTTGTCGCGTCGGATACACTGCTGTGATCTAAGGCCCAAAATCGACTCTGGGGAAGGCAACGGAAAACTACTCCATTAATTTTTTCTAGTCAGTCATCTTGGCTTTGGATTGCCTACGTCCTGCATAGTGTATGGCACTCAAAAAACGGCTGTTCATGAAAAGAAGATGATAAAAAAATGATAAAAATGTGAAACTAAACCTTTACACCATTTTTCTTAAGAACCAAGTAAGAATTTGTACTAAACCGATGACCTCGAAATATTAACCAATGAAATTAGGCGGTTTCACACTAACGAAGTTTACGTGTTGTTGACAGATAACATTTAATTTTTCGTATTATTTTAAATAGTTTCTATGCAGTACTTCTTTATTTATTTTATTAAAATTAATAAAAATATTAAAATATTAAAACTTATAAACATTCTAGATTAGGCAACACACCTAACACTTTCGATTTTAATATTTTAATGACGTTTCCTTCGGTAAATGTGGTTTTGCATTCGATGTGCCACCTACATTGTTCGTATCGCAGATCAACAACTATAGCCACTAAATGTTGATAAAAATAAAGAAAATTATACGAGAAGCTCAGGTAACGATTAAAATTATAAATAATAAAAAATCAAAAATTAGTTAAATCATAGTTAAAGTTTTGAAATTTTTGTTAACTGGAAAGTAAGCAAACGGATCAGATTGCGTTGTTAGCTAAACGCGGACTCCACACGCCCCATTTTAACAAATGTTTGAGATGCCCAGTTTTATTAGTGAAAGTTTAAATTTAGTAAAATATTTATAATTTATAAAATTCATGTCAGTTTTATACTGAAGTGGCGAGCCGTGGAGGTATGTGTCGGTGACATAAAGATCAAAGGTGTTGTGACTAGAGGCTGTCCTCAGGGGGGAGTACTCTCCCCGCTACTGTGGATTATGGTAGTGGACAGCCTTATACGACGCCTTAACGAAAAAGGTTTCTATACCATAGGATACGCAGATGATATGACCATACTGCTTACTGGCAAATTTGAAAACATGCTCTGCAGGCTGATGCAGACAGCTTTCAAAATATTGGAAGAATGGTGCATTGAGCACTCTCTCTCGGTCAATCCGACAAAGACGGAGCTTGTTCTGTTCACCAATAAAAGAAAGTTACCTGGCATGACAATGCCTAACTTAATGGGGACTCCTCTAAAACTGGCGAACGAAGTCAAGTATCTGGGAATAATACTTGACAAGAAGCTAAACTGGGGAAAACACTTGAAAACCAAAATTAACAAAGCAAGAATGGCTTTCTGGCAGTGTCGAAGGGCGATGGGACGGTCATGGGGCCTTTCCCCTAAGATCACCCTCTGGCTTTACACTGCGGTTGTCAGACCTATGCTTTGTTACGGTGCACTTGTCTGGTGGCCCAGAACCAAACAAGTAACAGCAGCGTCCTCCCTACACCGGATTCAGAGACTAATCTGTCTGGCCGTAACGGGAGTGATGCGCACTGCACCCACTACGGCATTGGAGACCCTTCTCTGCCTCCCACCACTTGATCTTCATGTGCAGGAGATGGCGGTTAAGGCTGCTCTTAGGTTACGTAGTTGGGGACTATGGAACCATAGGCGAGGAGCTGTGGGTCATATGCGGATCTTAGAGGACTACTCAATTGGAGTACCTCTGCTGCACCTTGAACCTGACAGAATCTCCCCTAAATATATATTTGACAGGAAATACAATATCCTGTTGAATCCAACAGAAACCAACGACTATGACATATGTCTATTCTCGGATGGTTCCAAAAACAATGTTGGCTCAGGAGCAGGAATTTTCTCTGCTGAACTTGACCTAAACAAAAGCATACCGCTGGGCAGGCACACATCAGTTTTCCAAGCGGAACTTATGGGTATACTGCACTGCGCAAAAACAGTCCAAGATAAACTTATCTACGACAAAAACATTCAGATATCTACAGATAGTAGAGCGGCACTTGTGGCACTGAGGAGTCACAAGGTCACATCAGGTCTGTTGCTAGAATGCATTCAGACGCTAAATGAGATATCTAACTTAAACACCATTTCACTCCTGTGGGTGAAAGGGCATCAAGGCAACGAAGGTAACGTAAAAACGGACGAGCTGGCAAGAAACGGTTCCAACAGCCTTCCCTGCGGTCCGGAGCCGATGATTGTACCAGCTGTCAAAACTATCGATACCCTCCTAAAACAACACATCCTAAAACTGCACTCCTGCAGATGGGCAAAAGAAACTGAATGCAGACAAGCAAGGGCAGCGATCAAAGCACCCTCTAGTAGGCATTCAAAATATTACTTGAAGCTGTCCAGAGTCAATCTACGGACAATTGCAGGGATTTTAACTGGACACTGCAAACTGAACAAACATCTCAATACAATGGGACTTGTAGATAACCCCAGATGTCGGGGATGCAATACAGCAGACGAAACCGCGGAACATGTGCTCTGTCACTGTCCGTCGCTAGCGTCAATTAGAGGTGCCATGCTAGGGGACTTCTGGCCTAACATGGCCAGAATCAGCGACACTCCGCCTGCCAAGATACTCGAATTTATCCTGGAGACAGGATGGCTTGAGGACTGACAGGACGGGGGGCCGCTGTATTCGGAGGCAGTACAATGGGCCCGTTTTTAGTGGCCTAAGTGCGTGTGGGGATACCTCCCTACCCTCCTACCTAAAATCCAGAATCCAGAATCCAATTCATGTCAATTGACGTTAGAACGTGGAACATAGCTTACATATTATACTATCGACAAGAATATCCATCGCAATTTAACGTAAAAATCATGTCATTCTTTTTATAGTGTAACCTCGATTCAGGGCCGATTTTTAATTGGGTTGCGCACTAGGCTCTAGCAAATTTTTGGGCCCCCGATATTCTAAAGTAACTAATAGCATTGAAGGTCCAATTTTTGGGTTATTTTATCAGAATTTAATTTTTATTTTACGTTTTTATGTTCTCTTTTCGGGCCCCTCTGGCCATGGGCCTTACGCACGTAAAATAGGCCCTGGCCCCAGACGACTATAAGGAAACACTTCCATAAGAAAGCTAAATTTATATGAAAGCATGAAAGATATGATTCCTTAGCTGCGGATGGGGCTCTGCGACTGAAGTCGCAGTGCTGCTCTACATGCTTTCTTTTGGGAGTGTTATCTTAAGTCGCCTGCAACGATCGCATATAAGAAAGCATGGAGAGCAACCACTGCGACTTCAGTCGCAGAGTCTCAGCCGCAGCTAAGTAAACCTATCTCTAGCTGAGCGAAATATCTGCAACACCACGAAAGACTAGTTAAACTTTAGATAAAAGTTAATTCAGGGTCAACTAATGTTGATCCAATCAGAGTGGCCACAGCTAGAGTTAACTTTTGGTATTCCATGGGTTTTCGATTCTATTCTGGGTTGCAGCGAAGCGGTACAGATGACTAGCTGAAGGTGTGATTCCTTAGCTGCACCTGGAGCTCTGCGAATGCAATTACTGCTCTCCATTCTTTCTTATGAGACAATCGCATTCTAAGGAAACACTCCCACAAGAAAACATGAAAGATATGATTTCTTAGTCGCCTCTGACGATCGATTTCTAAGGAAAGGCTCCCATAAGAAAGCATGGAGAGTCCAGCTATAGCTAGAAATAGCTGGGTTAAGAGTTCATGGGTTAACTCTGATCTGAGGTTGATCTGTAATACAACTGGCCCCAATGATGCAGACTTGCATCCTGGCATGCCGATGGCATACTAATAGCATCAAATGCTCAATTTTTGGATTATGTTATCAGTATTTGATTTTTATTTTACGATTTTATTTTTTTCTTTTCGGGCCTTTCTGTCCATTGGGCCCTAGGCACGTGCCTAATGCGCCTAATGGTAAAATAGGCCTTGCCGAAACCCCCCGGTACACATTGTTTTGTGTTTTTAAAACTTAAGTTTAATTTTAAGCAATAAAAAAACTGATTTCGCTGCCAAACCCACAAGTAATTCTATATTTGCATGTCTTAGAAATAGCTACTTTTAGTATGGTTAGTTTATGTTTAACTTCAAGCTGTTGTTGAACTTTTGCAGTTAAACGTATTTATTATTATAACTTAAAATATTAATAATTGAGCTTCAATGTAGTTATTGGTAAACCGGGGGGTCTTCAAACGTTTTGCACTTTGTTCGCGCAGCAAAATTAATGCTAGGGGTATTCTACGATCTCAAGGCCTCAGAAACTTTGATCCTTAGAAACGCTGGTCCTGATCCTAACCAATAGTATGGTTTTTTGCACAATTAAAAATACCAGGCATTGTACATAACAGGGTCAGAATTTAAATCAATTCTCAGGGCCTATTTTTAACTGAGTTGGACCCTAGGCTTCAGAAAATTTTCGGGCCGCTTATATTCGAGTGTAACAAATAGCATCGAAGGCCCAATTTTTGGGTTATTTTATCAGTATTTGATTTCTATTTTACGATTTTATGTTCTCCCTTTTCGGGCCCCTCTGGCCATTGGGCCCTAGGCACGTGCCTAATACGCCTTATGGTAAAATAGGCCCTGCCTCGATTAGTCCACTGTAACTTAAGAGGTTACGAAAGAGTGTCCGGTCAGTGCGGCCTTTAGGCCGCACAATCTGGGTAATCCAGTTGCACACCTATTGAGTTTCACACCACTCAAATACTACAAGATCTGCTCACTCCTCATATCTACTAGGAGCACTCTCTCTTTCGAAATCACCGAAATGTCGTCAACATTATAAACAATTAGAATTTATTATTTCATCAGCAAACAGGATAATTCTTTTTCTTCTCAATTCTGATTAAACTCCAAATTTTGCTTTAAATAAGCTTCCAATAAATGGACACATTAAACTATATAGTGGTATCAAACTTTACTCCGCAGAACATTTAGTTTTAAATATTATAAAATTTCGCCATCCAAATTAATTATAATTTTCCGATCTTCCAATTTAAATTTCCAAAAAAATCTAAAACATTCAATTGCATCAAAATTATTATACTGGATAATTTCCAATTCAAAAATGAAATTGCTCTCCTAAAAGAAATCACTTTTATTCACCAAAATATAAAATTTCAAATTAAAATCTCAATGAAAATTACAAACACAATAAATATTGTCCACCCGCTTAAGCGCCCATCTCCTTGGCAAAAGCCTGATTTCCTTCGCTAGTTAGCGCAACTTCAACTAGTTGCAGCAAAATCAGAAATTTCTGTAATTTACAGTATTTATAAAATTTACAATAAAATTAAATATTTTTACAAACAAAATATAAAATCTACAAAACAAAAATCAAATTAATAGAAAAAGTTGGAAAACAACATTTAATCTCCTCCTCTTTCGCTTCTTCTCCTCCATCTTTAGGAAGCTAATCTTTTAAAACTTATATCTAAAATATTTTCAAATATGTATAAACTTTTATTATATTTTTCAACTTCAAAATTTCCAAATGTTTTTCAAAAGAAACCAATGATTCAGAACAAAATGACTACATTTCATTTTTTTCAATTTCTGTCAAAGAAGATTATCAATTTTTTCGCATGCTTACTCTAAGGGCCAAAGGTATCTCTTCAGTGAAAGCTGAGAAATCATAATCATCTTTTACTTTATATTTATATTTACCATAAGCTTGAGAATTTGATATTTTATTTCGAGGCGAATTTTAAGGTATAAATGTGACAGATTCTTAGTAGTTTTTAGTAGAACGTCAAAAATTGGTCAAAACTTTTCGCTGGAAGCACCAACCAACGTAATTTTTATTATTTGTGATATCATTGGTACTAAATTATATATCACATGGAAAACAAATTATATTCCTCCCTATTAATTATTATAGGTAGGGAGTCAACAAGAAAAATATTGTAAAATTCTGTTTTAACATTCGATTCATGAGAGAATTTAAAAAATATTCAGAAAATCAAATTTGTGCCGAAGTACTGATGAGGTGTT
This sequence comes from Cantharis nigra, assembly GCA_958510845.1. Classification (NCBI taxonomy): domain Eukaryota; kingdom Metazoa; phylum Arthropoda; class Insecta; order Coleoptera; family Cantharidae; genus Cantharis; species Cantharis nigra. The sequence continues at coordinate 39,646,410 of OY294030.1, read as the reverse complement.
CTCACCCAGGGCCTCCGCTACCACATGTGCAAAGTGTGCAATGCACACGGGCGCCATCCTTTAGAGGCGCCAAAACCCAGGGTCAAAAAAAAATTGCAAAAAGATTTGCAAAAAAAAAACGAAAAACGGTTGAGAAACCTACCTACCTTCAAAAAACTAAATGAAAAACCATGCTGCTCCAAAATGCCTTAAGGGGCAGCAAAATCCTTTTTTGCGCACAGGCGCCAGTAGCCCTTACGGGGGCCTGCTCCCACTGTATCTCATACTTAAACCATTAATTAAAATACATAAGAGTTAACCCTTTGCATTAATCAGATCAGTATTTCATCTTTGGGGTTGATCAGCTGCTCAGGTTTTAACAACAACAAAAATGAAAAATTAAATTTCATCGGTTGCATTTAATTTCGTCAATTCGAGAAATTTATTTCATTTTACAATTATACATTGCGTTGACTTTAATAATATCGCTTTTACTTAACGATTTGGCTTCTCCAATGTTAGCATTTTGTTTCTAAAATTTAGAAAAGTTAAGGTAAGTAATGCAAATCATATAATTCTGTTGTGTTATATTATTGATAATATCTTACCTTAGGAATCAGTGTAGGCTTGCCATTAATGGAAAATGCATATTTCCCATAATGCATTATACTATCATAATCATATGGTTGACCATAATCGCTAATTCTATTTGCCTCATATTTTTTAAAGTTCCCTTTCGCTTCTACAAGGAAAAGAAATAAAATTTAATCTGGATTCATTATTTTTATTTAATTTTAGTTTTACCTGGCCTAATATTTTCCCACATAACAGTAACATAGTCATCTCTATTAGAAGCAGAGTGTTGATGGAATAATCCAAGAGCATGCAAAAATTCATGTGCGATGATTTTATCATTCATACAACTTGGTATGTAAAGAATAACCTCATAACTGAAACTTATTCTGAAATCTGAACTTAAGAAACTAGATTTTGCTTTAGTTTCTAAACTAATTTTCTGCATACCTCCCACTCGCCCAACTTGAGAAAAACAACCGCCTTCACTCTGTAATTATTAAAAATGTAACTTTTATTGTAAACTAAAATAATTATTATATCCTGCACTCACCACCAGTAGAACATAATCTTGATCGGTTGGTTTACGTGGTCGAAACTTCACACAAGTTTTCGAAAATTCTCTACTAAGAACATTTACAATTTTTTCTCTGTGCGCTTCAGCTTCAAAATAGCTTGGTTTGTTTAGTTTTAAAAATTATAAAATGTACTTACTGAAATCAGAAGAAAACTCGTATGGAATTGTGGCATTATTCCAGCGTTTTCTGACGTCAGTTTCAGCATTTCTGAATGTAGAACGAGAGAACAAAAATTTGTTTTGAAGTGGTGATAGGACCATGTCACCAACGTTCTGATATTTATCTCCATGGTTCGCAGGTACCTTTGCATCTACAGCTGTAATATAAACTAGAACGTAGAGGAAAGATAAATAAAGTAGTTTCATGTTGACATTAAATGAGATTCCACAATACAATTTTCTAATATTTATAGTAGAAACTATATATCGTAAGTCTTATTGTTGTGTTATCAATAAAAACTAAATAAATTTTTTAGTAGGTATTGACCACAATAACTTTTACGCTAAATCAAAAAATTTATAGTTATAGGTATTTAGCATTTAAATTGTTAAAAAAATAATAATAGTTTCAAATCACAGTAAATTATAACAATAATTGGACTTTGTTTTTGTTTCAGTCTATTAAAATGAAAAAATATCTTTAAACATTCAAAAGTCAGTTCATTTTGTTGTCCTCTCTATTTTGAAGTTATCCACCTCACCTCTACCTTAGGATTTCCTCAGTGTTCTCTATTAATCTGACTGAAGATGATTATATAGTCAAGCTTATTAGATAGTTCTCAAGAAGGCCACCTGGTGCGCTGGCATGAAAAAGTGTGCATTAATTGCAGTATCGTCTGCGTATGATTGTTATTTTGTCTTTATTAAGTAAACTCTAAAAATTAAAATTAACAAATATAATTTAATATAAAATGATATAAATTTGAAGCAATGGCGCCGATAAAATAAATGGAGGTATTTTATAAAATTTTGAGTTGTATTTTTTATTTCCGTTGTTATTTAAACAATAAATCAATTTCAAGGCACAATAACCTTAAAAATTATTGTTCGTATAATAAAGATAAAAGCTAAAAGAACAAATTTGAAATCAATAACCAATCAACTGGAGAAGTTTATCACGACACAGCCAGAGAACCGCAAACCTATTTTAGAACAAGAACACGTCTTGTGAAAGAAATATACGCACCTACAACTTACTAAATTCTATTTTCGAGTGTTGTCTTAAAAATAACATTGCAACACAGAAACCCAATAAATCAACACAAATTCAATAATGGCCTATATAACAATAAAGCGAGGATTTTTTAATTACCGAAGATAAAATTACAAAATCTACAATACTTAAAATATTATTTTACCTTAAAAGCTAAAACTATCATCCGGGATAGAGTTTCCTAATGATGGAATTGGGTCAGTTATTGACAATGTTGCAGCATAGCAATAATTCAAGATTTGCATAATTGCATTATAATATGTGCTTCTATGTGGTATGCTTTGCGGTATGAGAACATCTGTAAAAAAAATAATAAATTAAACGAGAAATTATTTAAATTAAAATATTACAATGGAGCCTGGCTACCACAATAAAATAATTTATATTTTAATTTATATCACTGCAGGAAAGTCGAACTCTCGTCGGGAAAATAAATGTCACAAATAGGATAATAGTTTTCGCATCAAACGATTGTTTTGAGTTTTATATTTCAGAAAATCTTTATTGGCCTTTTCCTTATATCACATGTTACACGTAAAAAAGAAGTCGGAAAACAAGAATTTAATACTGTTCACTCTGAGATATAAATTTTTAGGTAGATGTCAGATTAGGTAGTTCGTGATTTCTTTCAACCAATCTCGAATCTCGTTTTGTACAAAAAAAAAGATAAAATGTAAAGTACGCTTTTACTGAATTTAAAATTAATACAAATTCTTTTATTTAAATTTATGCGAGTTGAAAACTAGCAATGTTTTCCGAGTCTACAAGATTTTTACTGAAGTGTTTACAGCTCGTAAAAACAAGGATTTACTATGTAATAAATTTTTACTCTTGGAGATTTATTTACTAGGTGCAAATATATTTATGGTGATAAACATTAAGACGTTGATTTAATCAGACAGTGATACGATATGCGCCCCACGAGGAAATTTCAACTAAGGAAAGATCCGTTCATCTGTTAAAACTGCGGACTGACGTGAATCGATTTTCTTATTATGAAAACTAATGGCTGAAAGGTAAAAAGCATTTTTTATTTACCACAAAAGAAAATTAAATAAATGTTCTGTCTAAAATAACATCAAAATTTCTTAGCGACATAATCCCACTGTTTGACACAAAATATTCAAAATAAAATTAGATAAAAAAAAATAAAATGGAGATTTCGTGTTTTTACGAAACCGTAAATTTTAATAGTAAAAGCAAAAAATAAAAAAATGCATACTCGGAGAAAATCATAAAATCAACAGACAATGGTGATATATGTATCAAGAACGGTAACTCTTCTGGGTTTATACGATAGTAATACAAAAAAAGATAATTATGCAATAGTATATATAGTACAGTATAATTAGACTAAAAAAACACACAAACCGGGAAATCCAAAAAATAAACGGTTTAATTGCCACAAAATGTTCATTACTCGTTCCTCTATAAGTACTAAAAAGTCTCCCGTTCTAGAGCAACCGGTTTGGGTGGGGCGAAGGGGGTAAGGGGTCAAAACCATACGTTTCTACAGTTTTTGTCAAATATCTCGAAAATAATGGAAGATACCGAAAATACCATTGTATACAAAATTAAAAGCCGTGAAATTTTCTACAAAAATGGTTCTGTAAATTTTTTTGGTAAATTCTATAGATTAAGAGATATGGGGGGGGAGGACAGTTTTGATAATTTTCTTACTTACTTTTTGTTTTTACTTTAATTTTTAATTAATTTTAGAATTTTGTAATTACTGATGGAAGTGATGGAGAAGAGAAGTGATATTAACCCTGTAATGCACATTTAAAATAGAATCTCGTTAACCTATTCATGCGCGTCACAAACTATGACCAAAATCTGTACTAAAATCTGTTTTGATTAGGATTTTCGTAAATATTAGTACATAGAAACCTTCTCCTGACAATTGCAAATACAACGAAAACAAGATCAGCCAAATCAGTACAGTCGTTCTCAAGTGATGAGTGTACATACATTTCTCACGTTTCATTTTTATATACTCGTATAATATAGATTTGTATGTCCATATGTAATTTTAATTAAATGTATTAAAATGCTTTTTACAAATGCCAGTCTGTAACTTACAAAGATTTTGTTTCATATAAATATATTAATCCTGGAAAAAAGTATTCAAGAAAGGCAAAAATTCATTAAAACTTTCCTCCTCCACATCTTCTAATCTGTGGGGTTTACCAAAAACATGTTTAAGACAATTTTTCTAGAAAATTTAACAGCCTTTAATTTTGTACAGGGCGGAATTTGCTCTATCTAACGTCATTTTCGAGATATTTGATAAAAACTGTAGAAATGCATGGTTTTAACTCCTTCCCCCCATCGCCCCACCCAAACCCGTCGCTCTTAAGCGGGAGACTTTTTAGTACTTATAAAGCAACTGATAATAAACATTTTGTGACAATCCAACCTCTTATTTTTTGGATTTCCGGGTTCACATCTAATTATACTGTACTAATAACACTTTAAATGAAAATAAATGGCTGTCGTTGCTATTTCAAATGTGCACATACATTTTAAATTCTATGCAATTTTTTAAGACAAAAGCAATCTGACATTATTTTTACATTTATAGTGGTACCTATACTTATCACCTGCATCAAAATCTGGTGACTATCAATGGCTGAACTGCAATTCTTCAGGACCCTGTAATTCGGGGGGAGGGGGGACAGAGCCATAAATGGCCCAAATGCCTAAATGAAAAAAGTGAAACATTCTGGAAACTGATTATTTCTCTCAAAAAATATTTATTTTACTGGGGGGGGAGGGGCAAAAAATTGAAGTTCCGCCACTGTCTACTATCCTCGTTTCTGAACAAAATTGGAGCTTAATCAATGAAATAGGCAATGAGATAATGCGAGCAGACAAAATAAAGAGAGGAGGATACACTCAGGATAAGGAAGAAACCGTAGCCTCACGGAAGTTCTGGTTGCACCACGAAGAAATGCGTGAGCTATTCAGTGTGCAAAAAATAATTACGCCGACAAACAATATGGCCAGTAATAATGCTGACGGTGGGTATGACGACAATATTTCATTTAATTCGGTAGTAAACATTCCGACGCAGTGGCGTATTTAGAGGGGGGCAAAGGGGCAAGTGCCCCCCCTCCCAAAGATGACTCGGATTGTCCTTCTAAAGCCCGCCATGATAAAAATAATGTTTACCACGAAGTTTTAAAATTTAAATAACTTTAAATTATTTTCATGTGGGTATTTGTTTATTGATTTACTAGCTAGAAAGCCCGTCCGTGGACGGGTAGCTAGACGGTGGATGTGTCTTTTAGCGGTATAATATTTAATTTTTTTTCCCGCTACTGGGTGATCCCATTTTTCTATATTTTCAAAGTAACGCAAAAAGTTGCTGCTAAACTTGATATGCCGTGGGGCACTTAAAATATTTTTTATAATATAAAAATAAACAAGTTTATCAAATTCTAAGTTTCTTTAGCCGAACGTTCTAATTTCCCTCACTTTTGCTCAAAAACAAAAAATTTCCCAGTTTTTTCCGACGAAATTTGTATAATTATTCTGTCTTCTGTATAGGTATTCTAGAAGAGTGGGAATTTTATTATATGTACTGGAGGGTGTTCACCCCCCAGACCACCCGGTTTACACTTTTGTCTATAATCTTGACAGTTAACTTTCAACGTAATGTAAAAGTTGCTACTATACTCTAAACAGTAGAGCACCTAAATAAATGTTTTTCAAAACTTTAATATTCTCTAACCAAAGGTTTAATTTTCCCTAATTTTTGCTTAAAAATTCAAATTTCCCGGTTGTTCCTAACGAAATTTGTAAAATTATAAATCCCCTATCTTCTCCGAGTATTCTAAAAGAATGGAAATCCTGCGATATGTACTGGAGGGTGTTCCACACCCCCCAGGTCCCCTGGTTTACAATTTTGACTTTATATTTTTATATTATTTTTATAATTAACTTTCAAAGTAACGCAAAAAGTTGCTGCTAAACACTGCGAGCAGCAAGGTAATTACATAAATATGCTTTCCAAGTTTTAATTTTTTCTAGCCGAAGGTTATACTTTCCTCATTTTTGCTTAAAAATTCAAATTTCCCGGTTTGGATTAGTATTGGACATATATTTGTAGTCCTAATATTAATTTAATATATTTTTTGGTTGGTAAAAACAATCGACCAACCAGGGTATTTTTCCACAAAAAAGTGACAAGTGGTAGCAGAAGCGCGCTGAAATTTTATGTAATATAAGGATTAGTTACAACTGACGCGCATGAATGGATTAACGAGATTCTAAAAATCTTTAATCTACTCCCTCCTAAAGCATTTTCTAAATACGCCACTGTTCCAACGCAAAGATCGACAAAAATTATTGTAGAACTTCGTTGTTAACGACGAATTTTCTAAAATACCACTTAAACCTACTCTAGGAGTATAGAAGGTTTTTCAAGCTCACGATTTTTAAAATTATTGTAGCTTGTGACGTAAAGTACAATTATAAACATTAAAATTTATAAACTATCTAAAAATTCTGACAAAAATTACATAAAACGTTAACCGATTATTCGATTGGCAGCTTCCTCAGCTCTGAACATGGAATGTTTTTTTGTTTAAAGGATTTTTAGATATAAATTGCACTCAATCTTTGAACCACCCTCCTGCTATTAAGAAAATCCCCGAAGCGGTCCCAACCCCAAAAATTACAAATCTAAAAACATGGAATCTTTGAGTCGCTTCACTCATTTAAAACATCCCTATAATAGCCAGAACTCGAAAATTACGGATCTAGAAAGAGGGTATTATTGTTTTTTTAGTTAAATTTTATAATTAACTATTAAATAAATTCTCAGCAGTTTATTTATTTATTTTATAGTTTATATTATATTATACATAGTTTAATTATGTATTTCTTTATCTTTACATCTCTATATCTCGTGAATGAAAAGAAGTAGAAAACGAAGTTCTTGGGTATCAATGGAAAGAGCATTCAAAATAGATTTAACTTCGACAATAAAATAAAATTGTCAATTTCTGACATAACCCCCTTATAGCAAACTGCTAAGAATTCTGCTTTTAATACTAAGCTAACAACTCAGATCTCACCAATATATTTCCTACCTTTTTTATTTATAATAAAATTAAATAATTATTGTCAGCATAATTACCTATCGACGATTTAACCATCGGCATACATGTCGTCGGCATAATTATCGGCGGCGTATTTGTTGTCGGCGTAATTACATGATCCCTGCGGATCATGCAAGAAAGTGTTTTTGTTTTTGGATTGCATAAACATATAAAGGAGTACAATTTTGTGCCGAATAGTGTTTACTGTTAGGGCTGCATCTAATTTTCTGGAAACAACTATCAGAAGAATCTAATAGTGAGAGAATACAAGAAGAAGAAGAAAAAATTGATAAAAGTTCAACAAAAGTAGTGCACGAAAGCTTACAAGAAAATGAAAATGAAGTAAGAAAACCTAAGAAGAAAGATGAAGATAGTTGAAAAACAGTGTGTAACTATTAATGAAGACGCCACTTGTGTAATAGAAGATATGGCGTCATCTGTTAACTTATTTGGGGACTTTTGATTTGATTAATGTGGTATAAATAATCCACCTGCTAGAGGATCGAACTTGCTATTCCTAGGGTCTGATATGAAGCTTCATGTACATGACTTGATTGTTCTAATTCGTCTTTTCTGTTTCACTTTAAAATTCACTTGAAACAAGTGAAATGAAAGAAATTAGAGGAAAATACTATGGGAGATAAGAAATTGGTATGCCACAGATAAAAAAAATTTAAAAGAAAGAAAAAATTATAAATTTAGAAGAAAGAAAAATGTTTTTCTACAATACCGGAAAGAGAAGCCGTCGTTGAAAAAGTTCATAAAGCATAATAAGAGTAAATTAAAAAGGTCCACAACTTGCATAGAAGACGACCTGACTCATGGAAAAAAAGAGGTTCAAAGTAGAATCGCTAAAATAGCAAAGGAAGAAACGAAGAACGGATGGTATGTTAGGGTACTTAATTTGAATTATCATTGCAAAAATTTACTTACCTAACAGATGGTAGGTAGAAACACCAAATAGGTATTTTTCATCTTGGACCTTATCTTCACGAAATATTTACACTTAGGAATGATTGTTTATAGGCCTATCAAGTTTTATAAGGGTTTGTTGCATTTACGATTTTGTAAATTATAAAGCATTTCAATGTTGAAATGTGGCTATTAAATTGAACTACAACTACTTTGAGATTTAGTGTTCTCTGAATAGTAAATTGCTTTGTGTTACACTATTAAATATAAACAAATAAAATATTCTATTAAGGAAGTTATATTGTGATTGCTCGCCATAATTCTAATCATTTTTGCTCAAGATTTTTCTTCAAAAAAATCAATAAGGATTTTTTGATTTATTTTTAATATAAACTGATTTTTTGTTAAATATTCTGCAAATATTAATTTAGTAATAAAATAAATTTGCATATATTTTTTTTTAATTTCCTTTCTATTTTAAAAATTTAAACAAAAACTAATCTGAGAATAAGTCCACAATATCAAAATGATATCTGGAAACGCCAAAACCTTAAAATTAAAATTTTCGGTTTTCTTTTGTATTTAAATGAAAAAGCAAAACTCACAGATAAATCTGCCCATATGCAACGATATCAAATTTAATTTATATTTGTTCTGACTTTGCAAATTTTATTATTATTGATTTACGAATTTCAATAACATCAGTAATTCATATTGCAAAATTCTAAACAGATCCTTTTACCTTCAATACAATTTGTCAGTTATCCAACAAAATCACTTTCAAAATAATCTAAATTCGTCCAAAATTGGGACAATAACTTACGCAAAAATTACATTAAAATTCAAAAATTTTTGATAAGTCAAATATAATTAAATTCGTGCAAAACAACTACCGTCAAACGGGGTGAGTCAGGACATAGAGGGTCAGGACATAGGGGGTCAGTCGGGACAAACATATTTTGCTGATAAATAGCGGTAGATTTTAATTTCAAGTTTCAAAACCTACTCACCGATGTCCTCTATAGTGAATGTTTGTATTCTATCCGTGCTTATCACGTACGTGTTCGTCAATAATTAAAATTTGATTATTAAAAAGAAAACAATTTTCTTTTTATAAATAATATCAGTTTGTTTGGAAATTAAATTCTTGTTAAGACTTCTTATGTTGACGTTTCAGAGAATTTATTCCTCAATTTTCAAGACTAAAAATATACACAAATGAGTTGGATGAGGATTATGAGAGGAAAAGGGCTCAACACCAGCTATTGGTATCGAGAGTTGAATTTTGTCACTATGACTCTATGATGGCAGCAGCGCGTAATAAGGGCAGGATGGCCTGTAGAATTATACGTAACCGTAGTAATACACCTAGAAGGTCCACGAATCCTTTAGTTATACGGGTGGGTGAAGATATCATTGGTGATCCGGTAACGGTCGCAAACGCGTTTAACGACCATTTTATCAATGCACCCCGGGAGATTATGAATAGGATACCTTTTGCTGGCCGAAAGCTGGATTGTGTTAACGTTAATGTCAATACAATGGCAGTATTACCTCTTGATGATCACGAGACTCTCGAGATTGTCCAGCGTCTTAGAGGTTCGACTGCTTGTGGTCCGGACGGCTTTTCGAGCCATCTGATTAAGGAGTTTAGCTTTAACTTAGTTACTCCTTTGACTTATCTAATTAACCAGTCACTTACGGATGGTGTTTTCCCTTCTATTCTAAAGATAGCAGCGGTTATTCCGGTTCTTAAGAAGGGCGATTGTCAGCGTATGTCTAATTATAGGCCAATTTCTTTGCTTTCAGTATTCTCTAAAATACTAGAATATGCAATGCTTGATAGGGTCTTATGTTTTTTAAACAAATACAGTATTATAAATCAATGTCAGCACGGATTTATTAAGCGAAGATCAACTTCTACAGCTATTATGAGGTTCTATACTCAAGCGTTGTATTATCTTGAAAATCAGAAGAAACCAATAGGTATCTTCTGCGATCTTAGTCGGGCTTTTGATTGCGTGCAACACGACCTTCTTCTGGACAAGCTATTTAGATACGACCTAAGGGGAGTGGTTCTAGAATGGTTTAGATCATATCTGTCTGGACGCTCCCAGCATGTTGTTATTCGTACTCCTAATGATTCGAGTTTAAATGGTTAGTTCTGATGACGGTCTTGTAGACATTGGAGTTCCTCAAGGTTCTATTTTGGCTCCTATACTTTTCATTTTGTTTATTAATGATTTAGTCAACTTTATAACTAATGTGCATTTTGCAATGTATGCGGATGACACTTCAGCGATTCTTGGCGATTTTAGTCTAAGTGATAGTCTTAGCCATGCGGAACAAGTACTCGACTCACTTTTTGAATGGTTTTGTGCGAATAAGCTTTATCTGATTTCCGATAAAACAGTGTTTATGATTTTCTATGCAGGCCGAATTTTTGACGGCGATATGCGACTTCGGGTACACAACTCGGAGCTTTCTCGTGTCAGAAGCGTTAAGTTTCTAGGACTTAACATATGTGAGACTTTACGATGGGAGAATCACTGTCATGCGGTTACTGGTACCCTTAGCTCTGTCTGCTACCAAATAAGAGCGCTTTCTTCTATCTTGAGCCTTTCGATATTGAGATCCTTTTATTTCGCAGAGGTGCAATCGCCCCTGATGTATGGTCTTATTTTCTGGGGAATGTCGGGACATGCAAGACAGGTATTTTTGATGCAGAAGCGCATAGTCAGGTGTATGGTGGGTGCGCATCGCTTGGAGTCCTGTAGACCTCTTTTTAGAGACTTGGAAATTTTAACACTGCCATGTCTTTACATCAAGTCCATTGCTGTGTTCGTCCGTAACAACTTGAGTAGCTTCCAGACTGTGTCGGCAGTTCATGGACGTAATACCAGATTTGGTGATCAGCTTCTACTTCCTCAACACCACCTCGAGCGCTACTGATAAGAGTCCTCGTTGTATGGGTGTTAGAATCTACAACAAATTACCTGCCGACATCAGGGAAGCAGTGACTATTAGGTTGTTTAAGTCAAAGCTTCATAGCTTACTTTTACGCGACTGTTTTTACGATATTGCCGAATTCTTTGCTTCAGTTTAGCTATGGTTGGGTTTTGGCTGCATTACGCGTCGATTATGTGCCGATTACGTAATTATGCTTTGTATTATATTTTGTAAAGTGGTTTTTTTAGCTTATATTGAGTTTTTATATATTGGTTTTCTGTCGATTTCCACTGTGTATGTAATATTTGACTTGTAAATCCATGTACATGCGATTTGTGCAATAAATATTATTATTATTATTATAAAAAAATTGCCTGTTTTTTATTAATTAGATAGAGTTTGTTGGACCAAAAGGAGCACATTTTTGTAAAGGTGATTTGTATGTTTTTTTAAGTCATAAAATATATCTCTACTCTCCCCAAACACGGGAAAAACGGGCCAAACTGGTCATTTTAAAGTGTTGTCCCGACTCACCCAAACACACAGCAAACAAAAATTGTTTTCTCCTAATTTTGATAATTTTTTGCTAAAGTATTTAGTTCAAGTTCTAGCTTAGGCTTCGATTGCAACATGGTTAAATACTTGGACCTTCAAACGTAACAGAAAAGATGCAGTCATTCAAAATATACCAAAACCTGTCCGGACTCCTTCATTAAACAGTTATGCTTTAATTCATGCACTTGATCAAACGCAAATAATATTCAAACAAACGCTAACAATTCAAAAAATAATTATATCTTTGCTCTTAAGTCAGTACGGTTGGCTTTCACGTTTCTGGCGTATTCCTAGAAGGTATTATGAATATAATAAGCGGTAAAACCCGGATAGACAGACACCATTACCTCGTTTTAAATTTTAAATTCTATATTTATTATATTAATCATATTTGGCATTTCAATATTTAACATAGGTACTACTGTACCAACAAATCGATTTGAATATAATGTGCTAGTACACGAGCATCATAATGTAATCAAGTACGTGAGCTGTGAGCACTTTTCCGTATACTTGAAGCTCATGAAAATTATTACAGAATTTTATTACCTAAGGGAAAACGAATACCTGCAAGTTTAAAAATTACGAATACTTGATAAAACTGAAATGCACGGATAATTTAATCATAGTATATCCTGAATAAATAAATTGTAAACGTTACATAATGAAGCGTATTATACCGTTGTATTATCTAGCTGAATATTACTGAATTGTTGAATATGATAAATTTCATTGATACTTAATCATTTTGATAATGTATTTTTTATGCATAAAAATTTCTAATTTGTTTTTTGGAACAGCATCAATATTAACTTCATATTATAATAAAATTCATTTACCTTTGCATATTTAATTTAAGCTGTTTTCTTAAAAAGCACTCTATAAAATCTCTAAGTTATTGATGAGTAATATAAAAATATAATAAATTATTGGGTAGGAGCAAGAGCTTTAGCGAAAAATATGGAAAATTTCCAATATAACTTTTAATAAAACTTTATGGATAATAAATCTATGCCTTAATTAATGTAAAATATAAATATTCTTGAAGTTATAGGATTGCAGTAGAAAATTTACAATGTTAATTATTAATATATTAATTTCCAACAAAGTTTAGATTTTTCTTCTTCTGAATGTAAGACCCTGGCCTATTATTACCTAAATGTAGTAAATTTAATCTTCCATTCATGGTTCTATGAGCACTTTAGTATAATAACTCGAAATTTGACCTGCCTAATTGTGAAATTTTACCTAACTTCCAAAATTCTTCTCGCTATTCATAAAGTCTTTTAATTCAAAATGTATGATAAAAATAAGCAATGCCGATATTTTAAACTCAAAATGTACTTACATAATTTACTTAAACCAAAATGTTGTTTTGTATTGAGCATAAATTTATAAATTGTTCAGCAAATGTTTCTGATGAAAAAAGCAATTTATAATAACTGTTTTTATATTTTATGAAACAATTAATTCCTCCATTAATACAACAAATTTTTCAGATGTAGTTAAAAGATTATCAATAATTTTTAAATTAACACTATCAACTCCAAATTAATTACTGGAATGCAATTTCAATTCCGTGATTATAAAATTTTTAAAATCACTGTGTTATCTTAAATTAAATACGGTTGGCACAGTTTTTAATTATTTAATGGTACTAAAGATAAAAATATTTTATCACGAGCAGTAAATATGTAATAAAATACTAACAGTAGAAATGACATTCGTGAAAATAATGGCTGCACTAGAATGGGTAGAATATTGTTTTGTGTTTTTAAAACTGAATTTAAGTTTTAAGAGCCCTAAAATATGTTTACAGATTTGAGCTAATCAATTTCAAGTTTTTCAGACTTTTTTTTACTTATTTTCGTCAATATATTTATTTATTATTACAATTTTAAATGTTAGTTAAACTTCATTCTTAGTTTTTGGAAAACCGAGAGGTCTGGGGGTTATAGAATAACCTCCAGTGCACCTATTGATCTTTGTTCGTTCACAAAAATTGAGGAATTACAAAGTAACCAATGGTGAGGAATTGCCAGACCTCCCGAGCGCTGAAAATATCGAAAGAAAAGGAACTAATAACTGAGAATCTAGAGAAAAATTGGGAAATTCACCAGCTTATAAAGTTACTTTGGCAAATATAAGTAAGAACACGACCACAGTGTACTAGTGTAAAGCTTAAATCGACGGGCTACGAAGCGGTAAACCGCGGTTCAAAACCTGGTCGCGCCGACTGCACTGCTGTGATCTAAAGCCTATGTTCGATCTTTGGGCTTATGGGGAAGGCAACGGGAAACCACCCCATAAATAAAATTCCCTAGTACATCATCTCGACTTAAATTAGTCGAAACCAGTAGTATCGTGTAAAATCCACACCGGCCGACTGGGAAGCGGGCAACCGCGGTTCAAGTCCTGGTCGCGTCGAATACACTGCTGTGATCTAAAGCCCAAAATATATCTGTGGATTCAGCCAAGATGATCGATAACATCCGGTAACGGATAGGCACGCGAAGAAGAAGAAAATAAGTAAGAATAAGCAATATACATACACACATAATTTATTATTAACTATGTATATCAATTGTCCGCTGAAAACAGAGTTGTTGAGATAAGATCCGCCATTGTTTGTGTTATTTAAAAAAAATTATAGAAGTGAAAATTATGGTAGATAGGACCTACAAATTTTTTATTATTTTTGTTTGTTATTTTTCAAAAATAATTTCTCTATAAACTAATGATATTAGTTTCTCCCTAGAATGTGCAATAAGAAAAATTCTTTATTTCTTTACGGGGAAACAGAATTTTCTCTACACGCTGGAAAAGAAGAGCCAGTTTTAAATTCCGAGAGATGCCCAAAACGTTACGACTAGCTGTAAATGTGTCGGAAGCCATGGTGTGGCTTCCATCAAAAAAAGAAAAAACAACTGAAGATAGTTGCTGCCGACAGTCCGACAGCCAACAGCTGAGATGGAAAACAAAAAAAAACGAAAATATCGTAGCTACTACACTATATTATCACAAATGGAGAAACATAAAAAGACAAGTAGGCTACACCAACAGTAAAAACAATTACTAGTTTTAAATTTAACATCGCCATCGCTGGAAATTGAGATAATCCCTGTTGTTGTAAATCTTCGCCAAATGTCCTTGTTTGCAAATTTAAAATTACCGTTTTAAAATTATTAAAAGTAATTTTTCAGCAAAATCGGAGGTAAAAAGGCAAAAGATAATATAAAGTGTTTCCCGAAAAACACAGCCAAATCAAGCAAAACTTACCAAAATTTTTAACGAGATAATACTTCATCACAGTCGACGTTCGAACTTCGTCCAAAAGTCCCTCCCATCGCGCTCAAAACCACAAACTCCTTTTCCAAATCAGATTGCGCACGACTCATCTAGGCAGGGGCGTACTCAGAAAAATAAAACAAATTACTAAAATTTGTTACAGATGTTTACCAAAAATGTAATCTTTTCCCGACTTTAAAAGTCAAAAAGTTTCAATATGTTTGCAATTTACAAACTACCTTGGCGGAAAATTTAAATTGAACTACACTAAAGTAAGTTTAAATTTTCTTAATATTATTTATCACTTTGATCATTAATATTGTGCATTTCAGTTTACAAATTATAAACAAACAATTATTACAGTTCTTTTTACAATTATAAAATGTTTTGTATTATTCTTCCTGAAAATAATTCTCTCATGAAAAACTAAACTACTGTCTGAAAACACAAGAATTATTATTTCCATTTCAGGCAAAAACTTTTATTTACAAAAAAAATTATTTAGTAACTACATATTTTCTATGGTTAATTAAATCAATAGATTTTTTATTTGTTAACCTTCGTGCATCCCAATACATTTATACCGACAGTACATTGATTTATTAAAAACAAAATTAAATGAAAAAATGAAAACAATGCTAAGTGATCTACAAATCATTCAGCTAATTATTGGTTGTTGACGAATTAAAAATTAAATAATAATTTGCTTTGGCTAATCGTAATTTATGATCCTCTTCTTTTACTAAATTCAACACCGATAATTCCGTACCGTTAACAATCAATTTATTGCAAGTTCTATATAAGTTAAACCTTATTAAAATATATATTATATTAACAACCTGAATAAATACAAAAAAGGCAAGTTTTATGATTGATTGGCTTCGTTACTTTCAATGCCCTTACAGAGCTGGGAAAAGCTAAAAGTAAATCACGTTTTGAGTTGTAACAATTTACAATGTAAAAACGTTTTTCAAAAATTTAAAATAATTACTGATTATACATTTTGACTCATAAACCTGATGATGCTATAAAGCGAAACCGGTTGAAAATGAAATAATAAATTAATAAATTCTAGTTTTTTTATTTAAAAATATTTAAATAATAGTTTGTCACTAAGTTAAATTATTAAATTAAATGCAGTATATGGTTAGCGTATGTTGCTTTAGGTATAAACTCAAAAGCTAAAGTTAATAATGAAGCCATAGCAGGATAACTTTAGAAAGTGTGGTAAACGAATAAACTCTTCATTGCAAAAAGTAGAAACGTATATGCTATGCATTATACAAAGATCAACTTGTAACATGAACTTATAAATTTTAAAATAAATTATTCTAAAACAGTTTGAAACCGCAATGCTTTTTAAGTTCGCAGAAACATACATAGTATTGCATTATTTTATTAAACTTTACAAATACAAAAAAATTAACTTAATTTTAAAAAAGTTTTACATTTTTTTTTATTCTTCTCATTATTGAAATTTAGCAATTGCAATTTCTCTGAATAGCATATTAAATAATAATTTTTTTGTAAAATTGACAATTATTTTCAATAATTTTCTTTTTAATCAAACCGATGCCGATGGATTTTTCATTAGTGTGTTTGTTTTAAGGTTTACGATTATAGAAATATTATTATCTTTATAGTCGGGTAAATTTCAGAATGGATTTTATGGGATGAAACAATCACATGAAATTGTTATAAAATGAAGATTAAACATGTAATATTATTTAATATACCAATATTATGTTGGGGATGTAATAAAAGTAATAACTTCTTATAAAGAAATCGTGTGGATTTTCAAAACCGATAAATTTCATTTAACGCAGCAAGTTAGTGTTAAACGGTTTTTTTTGACAGTATTACAATTACAGCATCTAAAAGAAAATGGTTGGATATTTCATTATCTAATACCGAAACCGTGTCAGGTATTAATAATTAAATTTTCAAGTTTACCATTTAATTCTTCTCGCACAAGTATAGAAAGCAATTCAATAGAAACCAATAGAGCAACACGTGCGGTCTGATTAATACTTTTAGCACAACCTGTACATGTGGTGGCAGCGGTGGGATAATATCTTTATCCTGTTAATTGGGTTTTGACATTTTCAATTGAATCGGAATGTTTCAATATTTCTTTAACTTTTTACTTTCGGAATAAAATAATCCTTCAGAGTATTCTGGACAACAAAGTGAAAAACGTTTTTAAATTTTTCAATTACAATAATACAAAAACAGTTGTTTTAATTATTATTATTTTTATTTTTTTTAAATTGGTGCTCACATCTGTTTCATTAATTATTTTAATATTGCAAAAAATTATTCGTTGCTCTCAGTAGGAAGTTTCTCGTGAGTGGATAATCCTAACAGCGGTGTAAGTGTTGACACTGCTGGCAATAAATTTGAAATTTCGTTTACGACACCAGAAGCCAAATCGATGGGTTTTTGTTCCACTACTGCAGGTAAAACATTCAATTTTGATTTAACTGGATCCAACGGAAGCAGCTCTTTTGATGGGAGTTTATCCAATAATTCCCCATTACCAGTTTGTAGCGTTGGTTCGCCAGGAACCAATAGAAGTGGTTTTTCTGTTACAATTTCTTCCAACAATCCAGGTAACACGGTAACACCGCTGATTTGAAGATCTGATGCAACAGGAACAAGTGGAAGTTTTTGTGGTACAATTACTTCTAATTTTTCTGGTAAAAGATTATCAACTTTAGTTGATAATGGCTTTGCTGGTACAATTTTTTCCAACGTTAAAACGGTATCGTCGACAACTTCAGGTTTTAATTCAACTAATTCAGGTTTTAATTGTGAGATCAACGCAATAACGGCCAATGGACTTAGTGGTTCTTCTAATTTTTCTACTTCACCAACTTGTGGTAGAGAGTCTACAGTAACCAATGCAAGTTCTTCTTTTACGGTTTCTTCTAACTTTTCGGGTAATCCCACAACACCGCTTTCAGATTCTGATTCAACAGGAAGCAATGTAATTGATTCTTGCGAAAAGATTTTTTCTAATAATTTTACAGGAATTATTACTTGAACATTGTTAACATGTAGTAATGATGCAACAACAGCTAATGGTACTGCTTCGTTTGGTTTTTCCGGTAAGAAATTTACGTTGTCAACCAGTGGAAGTTGTTGAACTTGAGGATTTAATTCAGCGGGAACGACTTCATTTTGTAATAGTTTTTCAGTTAATGGTACTTGAACCTTATCGATCTGTGGGATTGATGTAATATGATCAACGGGTTCTATTGGTATATCAATTTTTGATATTGGTACTGTTGGAACAACTACGTCCAAAGCTTCAGGTAATAGATTAAGACCATCAACATATGGAACTTCTAAAAATGGTTTTTCGGGCAGAAGACCTTGAGGTACCGTGGGAAGGATTGGAATGCCATAAACAAAAGCTGGAAAAATTACCAGCGAAACTTCCAAGAAAAACAATGGATTCTAAAATTAAATAGAAAAGGCATTCAACCATGTGGTTTAAAATTAAAATAGATATTTTAATATCTCGGCTTCGGTTTACGATCTCGGCCGAAGGCATCGATCGTAAAACTTCGCCTTGAATGAAAAAAGTTAGTTTTCCTACCTTGTATCGAACAATATTTTTTCAAATTATGTTTCAAAAAGTCTTAATTTGTGGTATTCAAAAGTACTACTTTTCCGCACAGTTTTAAAAGTGTGTGGAAAAGTACTACTTTTCCGCACACTTTTTATAATTTAGCTATAAAAAATATGTTATTGGTTCTTTTTGAAACATAATTAGAAAATAGTTATAGTACTTACAATTTTCATGTTGAACATGTTTGAATGAAACGAAATCCCGAATAGGACTGAAGAGGCTTGTCGATTTCTGTCTTTATATTATGTTCAAAGTGTTTTTGTTAATGAACTTATCTATGGCCATTTAAAACTGAATGGGAGAATAATGAGTGGAAAATTTTAATACTGCATTAATGGTTTTTAATGTGCGAAAGTTGACATTTTTTAAAATTCTAAAGTTTGTAAGGATGTTTACGTTCTCTTTGAAAGTAATATTTTGTTAAGAAATTTAAAAGCTTTAATTGTTAAAATTTAACCGAAACTTGAACGATCAATTTGTTATCCTGCACTAGTTATGCACGTACGGTATCTTTATGCATAAATATGGGGAGAAAACGTGCGCTCGTATTCCAGGTAACATTCGAATATATCACCGATAACTATAATTTTAGTTTTCTACGACTTTAAGGTTTATTCTTAAAGTTTTAGAGAAGAAACGCCTCCATTGCAAATATGCATGTGTTGACTAAATTTGAACAATAAATTACAATAAATTTTCATTTTGAATTTTAAAGTTCGTTTCGAAAGCGTTCGATTTTCCAATTCATAATTTTGGAAGAAAGCTAGAATTTATTGTGATGATTAAATCAAACAAAAGCTCTTTCTTAATATTTACGCTTGACTTATTCTAAACTTCGGGAATTTAAATGTGAAATTCGTTTATCTGGCCACTTTGGTGCAAAAATACCTGAACAGATAAATTGCGTTTTTCTTTTTAAATAGGTTTGAACTAATACGAATTTTAAAATTCAATTTTTTCGTAAAATTTAAACAATTTTGGTGTCATTATGGCGCATGAGCTTTCATATCAAAGGACGTCTCGATTGCAGCTTCGGCGAGGTGGAAGAGGATGGAAAACGCTATACACTATCCAACTGTTTGAGCTTAGGCAGCTTACTCAAGTTCACCAAATTACCAGTACGTTTGAATCTTTCAGCGCGATGTGTTTCCAAATCTAGAGCTGTAATCATACGTCGTGTTTTTGAATAATTCCGGTGTTATTCTTAATGTCAATAAACAAAATACTTAAAAACTTATTTATATTCAAAAAATAATCCCACAGTATTACCATATGTGTACCACATATTACAAACTTATACCTAAAATTGTGTCTAAATTAGTGTTTAAAATGCAAAAACCAATTTTAAAGTAAACATTTCAGGTAATGTTGGACGTTGTCGTATTTTTAATTAACAGAAAGAGATTTTTTGAAAATTGGGTTACAATTTTAATTAAAAAAGAAATTAAAGATATAATGAGATTTTGAGAAATGGCTTTTATAATTTTGAACTTAAAATTATCTGTAATTTCGTACGACTTGATTACAAACATTTATCAAATTCTTAAAATGTTGATTTTTATAATATAAAAGAAATTTCCATTTTAGTTTTCCAAATTATGTTATAACGTGATTGAAATTTTGACAGCAAAAAAATTTTATGTTCGAGCGCTCAAGTTAGTAAATTTATCACTTTTACTACTAGGAAAACCCACCATTGCTTAAGATTGGTCCCTGAAGCTTTCCTTCGAAATTTTGCCATCATGCTTTTAGTTTAGGTGCCGGTTGGAAGGTTATCCCTTGATTAAGATTATGTCGATCGATGGTTCAACTGATATGGGTCCTACGGTTATGTATGTTGGTTTTTCACAGTCATTTATTACGTGAAAATTCGTTTTCGCACCTCAATAATTTTAATAATTCACAAAACACATTTGTTTCGCTTCCTCTGCAACAACCGGACGTAATTTTCAAAATTATTACAATTAAAATAAACTTACGTTTCTAACATTGTTACAGTTTTCAACAATAAAGTTAAGGATGCAGTTTTAAATGATGCAGTATTTTTTGCCCGATCGATGTTAAAATTTGCATTATCTGCATTTCAGCCGCTATCCAACAATTTATGTATGTACATCGCGAAATTTTGGAAATGCAGCAAAATATAAAATTTATCTTTTTATTTAACAAAGCATCGATCTTTTGTAAAAATATTTATTTTGGTTAAGCTGATTAAAAATTTAAAATTTTCCGAACAAATTAAACTCTGTCTATACTAAAATTTCCTTTAGATGATATTACATTTTTTTAATTTCCAAAAAATTCAATTTAAAGTTAAGCTACATCAAGCTTGGTATTTTTATTTTCAAAAATTCTTCACTCCAGAGAGTCTACGATTTAGCCAACAAAATTAGATATATTAACTTTTGTCTTATTGTCTTATTTTATTCGTTGTAACT
Source organism: Cantharis nigra (assembly GCA_958510845.1). Classification (NCBI taxonomy): domain Eukaryota; kingdom Metazoa; phylum Arthropoda; class Insecta; order Coleoptera; family Cantharidae; genus Cantharis; species Cantharis nigra. The sequence goes on along the minus strand of OY294030.1, from coordinate 39,625,181 downwards.
TCCAATAGAAATATGTGTTATTGTCAACTCCATGTGAAATCGCTTTGAAACTTTTGTTTCCGAAATTAAAACTTCTACTGCACTTAAGGGTCGACTTTGTAATGTCTCTCCAGCAAATCCCAGGTCAACCTTTTTAAATGTCTGCAAAAATTATTTATTGATACCTACTTGAAATTTGTTGTAAATTTTAAACAAATATATACTAAAAGAAAATTTGAAAAAGTGCTAAAAGGAAAGTCACTTTTCTCTTAGGTCCTTTAATAATGTATTTTTTCCATCTAAAGTGTCCCCGTGGATGACCGTTAATCTTGAAATATTTTTGTTAATGGCTATCATCCCTTGTGATTTCCAATTCGGGATTCTTTCCAACCGGAATCCTTATATTCTAAAAATCGATCAAACGAAAATGGATAAACGCACATTTAAATATTTCACAGTTGGTTAATGTGCAATACCTAAAGCAATAAAAAATTTATATAATATAATACATTCACGTATGGTAGCCCGCAGCTTGTGTCCAGGAAATTAGGGGATGCAAAACGTTATTTTTTAAATTTACCATGCAAAATTTAATAAAGCGATTTTTAATACAAAAAATCGATAAACTCTTTTTTTATACCTATTCCTACAACAAAAATAAGCGTCGTTACCAAATTATACGACAACGGAATTTTTTTCATCAAATTTCAAATTTTTTTAAATTTATTCTGTGATGTAAAGGCAACACGTAAATAAATCGACAGCAGCTCATGTTGTAAATTTCCTATACCTATCTGTTATGTATTTTCGCTATTCATCTGTAAAACAAAGAAAAACTACAAATAAACCAGATGAGCTACTAATTTTAAAAGTATAAATGCAGCTTAATTCATGTTTGCCAATTTAAATAATCGTAAGTACATTGCTATTTTTAAATCGGATCCAAACCTTGAAAGAGAGTTCGTTAACGAAGTAGGTTTTAAAAATTATAATTAATAATAGATTTTTTGCACTTGATGTTTCTCAGCGTGCCCGTTGCTTTGTTCTCTAAAGCTGTAAAAAACAATGAATTTTCCGTAAGAGAATTCTTATTACAACCCAAAATGTAAAAAGCTGGGAAAAAAGTAATTAAAAGGGAATTGGAAAAAATTTAATTATTTTCTCGATTCGGTTTTTGAGACCATTCAACGTGTTATCCACCTGATGCGGTAAGAGAAACAATGGAGGATAGGTTTAAAGCTAACCAGAATAATACCACTAGCAGTGCGACTGTTTGCAATTTAGTTAGAAGCTACAGAAATAGTCGATACAATTCCCATTCTTACCATATGCAACACCCCATATTGGTTTTTCAAAGATATCGTTTCTGGGGAGAGTAATTGTCCGGGTAATCTAATTGCTCCGGTCAGTGTTCACTTGTTCAAGATGAACTTTGAGAAATAAACGCGAACGTGATTTTCACCAATAATCAAGGATTACCATAATTCAATATTGCGGACGTTTGGGGTGGTCAGAGAACTCTAAAGTTTAATCTTCCAATTTCTAGGTCTATAATAGTAATTAAGTAGGTAAGGACCTGATTAGCATCTTTGATTGTCGATAATTTTTAATTTCATAATTTAAAAAAATTTGTTTGCACTGTTACAGTGTAATTGTGCAATATAATGAAAATTAAAAAAGAATCAACTTTTCAAACTTACGGAGTCAGTATTAAATTAATAAATCAACGTAGATAACTGCTCACTTTACACCATGAACTGAAAGAGTAAAGAAATAATTTATTATTTTCGAAGGTAAAGGATCTATTTTGGTAAACGCAATTTTTTTTAAAGCAAAGATATGGAAGGCGGCATTAAAGTACTTTATCTAATCCTCTAATGGATTTTTTTTATCCAGACAGCTCAAATATTTCTCTACTAATTATTCTATATGTGACTTTTTTTCAGTTCTAAATGTAAATTTTTAAATTGATTTTGTTTGATATCGTACAACACAGAAACGACTACACAAAATTACTAATGAAAAAACTTAGATCAAAGTATACTAATTAAATTTGTTGTCTATATAAATTTAAATTTATTTTACCGAATTTTTTGTGAGCTTATTCCTGGCTTAGCAAAATTGGCAAATATTTAATATTATTTGCATAACAAAACCAAACAAGAAGTTATTGGGGTAACATTATTTTAATTATTAATTGGAAATTAATATTATTTAGTAATTTAATTTAATTAAACAGCTGACAGATTTTCTTCTGAATTTTTCTTCTTCTTCTTCTTCTACTTTTAGGCTAAGATAAGCTTTTGTTTACGTTTTGGTTTGAGTTTGTTTCTGAAGAAATTTAGGCTCGTCCGTAATCCTGGATTTTTTCTTGATGAGGTAAAATCCGGCCTTACATGCCCTCCGAAGCATTGAGATGATCATAAGAAATTTTAGACTCTTTCCGGATTTGAACCGGGTACCTTAGTGTTTTGTAATAATTTGTAAATTTGTAATAATTATAGATGGAACCATCTTGATTATTTATTCATGATTTGTAAACTGAAATGCACAATATTAAAAATTAAAGTGAAAATTTAATTTAAAGAAAATGTGAAATTATAATAAAATTTTGAAAAATTGCAGAACTATCGCAGATTCTGGAGAATAAGAATGTTCAGAAAATAAAGCTAAAACAATCAAAGTTACTAAAAGCTTCTAGAAATATCCAAAATAATAATTGTCTACTTAGTATTTAGAAATATAATTTTTGATGGATTTTGGAAAATTAAATATTATCCGATCAGACTAAAAATTTCAATGCTGTTTTCATAATATGTATATTCATCCGAATCAGTGCATTACAACTGAATGAGATTAATCAGCAGCATTTACAATGAGATTATTTGTATTGTGTTCTATTGTAAAAGCTGCCAACAACCAATCGAATTATAAAGCAAGAAGGAAAGAGTATAGTCGGCTTCTTTATTTGATTTTTGAACCAAATACTACTTGTATTACCAATAACTAAATCGACTAAACTTTAGCTTTTGAGAAAACAAAGTAATGCTACAACCACTAACAAGGGAACCCCATAGTTGACCACCCATCGATTTCACCATTAAAAAATTTAATAATAATTTCACTGCATAAATTTCGTGTATCGTTCCTTTCTCTCGTGGGGCAATTAAGAATTTCCAAATGTTTTGGATTCAGATATAATACCTCCGAAAACAAAAATTAGTGATTTTTGAAATTATATCTACCATGCTTAATTAAACCAACCAGGGTAAGTAACAAATAATTTGGCAACACCAGACTGTGAATCAAATCCAGGGGTGCAACTACTGGGGTGCGGTGGGTGCGACGCACGCGGGCCTCCGGTTAAAAGGGGGCAATTTTAAATGTTATTATTTTGTTTGTTATTTTACTTTTTTCTCCCAAAGTACTTTGGGATGATAATCTCGTTAATCCCTTCGCGCGCACCAGGGATAGACATTTTCTCCCACAATTTTGTGCAAAAATCTCAAAATTATAAAATCATAAAATAATATATAATATATAATAATATCAATAATAAATAATAAATATATTATGTATTTTAATAAGAATATTGTATTTGAATATTTATATTTTTAATGTTTTAATATTTTTAAGATTTCAACAAAACAAAACGTTTAAATTTTGTTGTTCTTTTAAGGCTCATGGGTGGGGGTTGATATTCTGTTCTATCTGCCTTTGCCAGGCAATCTTGGAAAAGGGGAAATTTAGAATATTCTAGAAAATCTTAAAAGAGCCAATAGCCATGGGAATCTCAAAAAATAGAAAAAGGAAATAAAAGAAAAAATCTATGGTATTCTAAAGATTTTCTAAATTTCCCAAGATTTCCTTGAGAAGAAAATAGCATTCTTAAGTTTTACTAAGATTTCATAGAATTTTCCCAAAAATTTGCTTGGATTTCTTTTCACTTTCCACAAAGAGGAAATCGCCGGAAAACCTGTGTGTACTAGTGAATGGAAATCTGAAGAAATTCTGGAAAATTCCAAGACATCTGAAGAAACAGATTCTTAGAAAATAAGTCGAAATATAGAAAATCTCAAGAAATCCATCAAAACTTCAAAAAAATCTAGAAAATTTTAAAGCCAATAAAATCTCAGAAAATGGAAAAAGCAAAAAAAAGATAGTCTGCAATATTCTAGATTTTTTCAAATTTCCCTTTAGTTTTGCATATGACAACTTTTCCATCAATTTTCCACTTATCAGTAAAAAACGAGCGGGAAATTTTAAGAAATCCCAGAAAATTTTAGAAAATTCATAAAAATGTCACTAATTTTACAATTATGAAATGTAGAAAATTAGGGGAAATAGAAAATTCTAGAAAAATATCCAAAAATTCTTGTAAAGTGAGGAATTACAGAAAATTCTAGGATATTTTAGGAAATCTAGACAATCTCAGAAAATTGAAAAATAAAAAAACTTATCTATATAATTTTTAATTTATTTAATAAAATTAAATAGGGGGAGGGTAGTTACTCGTCTCTAGATCCGCTCTTGTTTGGAAGGAATTCGTTGGAAATTACTGGAATTGCATGGAAATCGTCGGAATTTCGAGTCCTGATGTATACAAATTTTTTTTGTGTTTTATAAAAACAGGACCCCCGTTAACAACTTCGCACACAGGCCCCTCACCTGCTTGTTACGCCACTGATCAAACCTATGACCGACTCTATGATTTTAATACCTGCAACTTTGTTATACAATGTATAAAATAAAATAGAGAACTAAGTACAACAAACAAAAAGTAAAGCTGACAGCATTATCGTTATTATTAGGTAGAATGAAAATGGAAATAGACAAGAACAAACTTTCAGTTTTAAATCTAAAATCTATAACATAATAACATGAAAAGTTTAAAATAAATAAAGTTTAAACTACATAATTGATTTTATTATATTGCGAAAAGTAACAATCTATAACTTTTTGATAAGTTTGAATAACAATGCGGAAATAATTCTTTGGTTAACACAGATTTCAAAAACTTATTTTGTGATTTATGATGATCGAAATAAAGTCAATGTAAGGAAAAAACTTTTTTTTTTAGAAATCTAGCATATTATTATTAATTATGGCGAAAATAGTCCGGTCAATTTAGACATAAAAGTAGTGGTCAAATAACAAAAATTGCCGGAGAGCCAAATTTTGGTGGAGAGCTGGGGTTTACTATTACAAATAAAGTTTTAAAAATCCCCATCGATCCTATGTGTGCTACAAAAGTTATTCGGGGTCAAAGGTAAAAATTTGCTGTTTTTTTGATTTTTCTCGAAAACGGTAAGCTTTATCTAAAAAACCTCAAACGAAAGTTGTAGATCTTAAAATTCTCTAGAAAACTGGTTTTCATGATTTTTTTCATAAGAGTTACCATTCCTGAGATATCGCGATTCTAAGAGTCACATTATACATGATATAGGTAGGCTCATTATATAAAGCCGCTTTACACACTGATTCATCATTTCGAGAGAAAATGTTTGACCACTTCTAGATATCGTGGAAAGCTGAAATTTTGCAAACCTGTTGGGGTACTGGCACAACCACCCAGAAAAATCGAAAAAGTTGAAAAAGTTACCTCCGAACCCTTCTGCGAGGGTTGAAAAGTTTTTGCTAAATGCGGTTGCATCGCCGTTATTTGACATCGGATTTTGATTTTCTAAATAGCCAGATGCTTTTCAATGCCACGTGGGTAGAGGGGATTCAGTTCGTTGCTTCTTATGTGCGCATATCATATATAATGAGACTCTTAAAATTGCGATATCTCAGGAATGGTCACTCTTAGGAAAAAAATTATGAAGACTATTTTTGTAGAGAATTTAAAGATCTACAACTTTGGTTTAAGGTTTTTTTTGATAAAGCTTACCGTTTTCTAGAAAAATCCAAAAAACCTCAAATTTTGACCTTCCACTCCGAATAACTTTTGTAGCACACATAGGATCGATGGGGACTTTTAAAACTTTATTTGTAATGGTAAATCCCAGCTCTCCACCAAAATTTGGCTCTCCGGCAATTTTTGTTATTTGAAATGTCTATATAGACTGGACTAAAATGTATGCAATATTAAAATATATTTAAAGTAAAATTACTATTAAAAGAAATATAAAAATTATAAACTTAATATTTTGAAAAAGTGAAGATGGAATTTTGGAGATGAAATTGAAGCTCTTATTGGCAGGCTATCCAATAAGAGGTCTACACTCAGCAAAATCACTTCGTTTAGAGTAATTAACCAAGAATTTGATGGTCAGTTGCAAATTAATCTGGAAAGTTCGATTTTCACTTAAATTGTAATGGAATCCTTGTATACACAGATCGTTTTGACTTACGTCTGTAGATAAAACTAAAAGGTTACCTTTAATAGAAACAGCTCTAAAATAGCTTAATATTCCACAACTTAAGCAGAACTCAAAATATGATGAAACAATACCCTTATCAAATTGTAGATAATACATAAAACAGTTTATTTACGCTTGTTTGCATTAATGAAGCAGACTTGTTTGACAAGACAACTAAGTACCATTATCCTAATACGTTAGTCAAAATCTAATTAAAATTATTATGCGTTGTGTACATTTTCAATATTTTGTTTTGATGAACCCTGTAGTAGAGCCCACTTGTACTTCATTAAGCTATTAGATGAATACATACTTGACTGTTATGGTGCAGAAATATACATACTAATGTGATATCCAATAAATTAATGAATAACATCACGTACTCCTATCAAGAATAATAAAATTTTGAATTTCGTCGCTATTTTTGAAATAATATAGAGAAATACATTATCCTGCCGCTTTATAGTTCATTAAAGTTCTTCGTTGTTAAACTGAGATAATACTAAATACGAAATGAGAGTTATGAAAAATGCCAACAAATTTGCTTTTATGACGTTGTAGCATTTTTATTTTACATCCCATTAAAACGTAATTTTTTCTATTAAAAAATAATAAAAGAAGGTAACTTTTTACACGCTATATCCTTTCATCCTTTTATGCCCGCGGTACTACAAAATTTAACTCCCCCATTTAGATAAGTCTACACTCAGACATGTTTTCTTTTTAATTTCGTTATAAAATTGACCCTAACGTTTTGGCTTCAATTGAAACTTGATGATTTTTTTTATAATTTGAATGAGCATTCAGAGAAATATTTTACGGTCTGAACGGATCCTGTCGTTCCTTTTCGAGATATCATCTTTTTATGTGTAATAAGTTACGTGAAAAATATCCCTATACTAAAGTATTCTAAACAAAATTTTTAAAAGAAATTTTCTTCAAATTGAAAATATGTAGATAGCTTAGGTACTTACGCATGTGTATGATTGCTTTATTTTTTAGGTCATTTCTACTCAGTGGTGTTTTGCGAATACTTTATTATCATATTTTATTAAGAATTTCCAGTTTCGTCTCATTTCTAAAGCTTCTAATAATAGTCGAGTACACGAGCCTCTATAAAAAGCTTGAAAATAAGTTTTGCGGTTGACTCGAAATTAAAAAATGTAAAATACACAGAATTCATAATCTGAAAGTAGTCAAAAATTATAAAGTGCAAATGGGTACTATCATTAATAAACGAGATAATGTCATCGTTGGATGGCATGGGAAATTTATAAAGTTTTCATGTCAAATTTAAAATTTATTCTACAAAATATATTTTTTCAATAGTTTCAATAAAGCAAATTCAAATCGGTTTACACTGCTTTATTTCTAAACCGAAACGGACAAAAAATAAAATATAGTGGCCAACCCTACCCTGCACGATTTTTCATCGCGTTTTCACCATACATATCCATATCATATATCACATCATATTATCATATTTATTCGCCATATCGCATGTACGAGACAAATAAAATTATGTACGTTTACACACTACATAAGTTATTTTACAAGATAAAAATATTAAATTAGAAAATATTTATATTTAATTCCGATCCTGTTTCTTCGGAACCTGTATTGCATTAGCATTCATGCGTTTTAAAACAGCCAGCGGTTGTTTGCAAGTAATTTTTACTAGTAATTATAGCGGAGGCTTTGTAAATACCTGAACTAATTAATAATTAAAGAAATAGGCTTTTCTTACAGTAGTTAGATTCTTGAAAATATATTAATTAAATAAATGAAATGACGGCACCGGCAGTGAAAGTTAACGGAAATCGCTCTCTAGATAAGTTTTTCAAAATTGTGTTAAGTGTCAATTTTGACCGGAAAGTCCGTTATCTGACTCTTTCTAACAGGACGATGGAAATATCCTTATCAAAATATCTTTTTAATTATGTAGCATAAATATAATTCCTACATTTTAAAATCGCATTTATTAATAGTTCATAAGAATATTCTGTATTGTGTGTCTACAAATAATGTTATTTATATCACGTGATCAAAAACGATATGTGACGTCAAACGCCCATACACGTGTAGATTACAATTCCCACTAGACATAATTCTCATTCATTTTCTTGACAAATTGAATTTTTGAATTTGTTGAATTTATTTAGATTAAAAATTTTTGTATCTAATTGAGTAATAAATTAAACAAATCAACAGAGTTAACTTATGTTTAATATAGAATTTAATTTAAATACAACTAGTACTGATAAAGGAGAACTGACGTAAGTACTAATATCTTATGACCGTCTTGTTGAACCCGCAAGTTGACTTACAAACCGAATTTTCAAAGCCGATTAGAGCCAATTCAAAACCGAACGTCGATCAATTGACTAATCTCCACTCTCATAGTGGAGAAATAGTTACGGAAGAGTAGAACGCCATGTATGACATAATTTTTGGATAACCCCACAACTGCTTTGTGCAAGGCAGCAGTATAATAATAGAGACTAGAACGAAAACACGATTTTTAAGAAAAATAAAGTAGAGTATTGAAATTATACGAACCTGGATGACTGATATGTGATACAAACTTTTGTCATGAAATTGGTTGTAATTCAAACTTCGAAACTTAGGTTTCACATCGTTTGAGAACTCAAGAAAATACTTTTTATGACGCAACCGATATTTAAGATTTTTTGCATTTTAATAATAAACAGAAACTTTTTTTTTAATTTCCAAGTAAATAACAAAAATGAAAAAGTCTTAAATGTCGTTCTCATTTAATTAACGCAACGTAAAATAATAAAAAATAACAGTAAAATATTTCATTGATGTACCTACCTATTTGATTTTAACTGAAGTTTTATTTATTTTATTAACAATTTACGTCAAATACATTGATAAAATCGAAGTTTTAAAAAAGAAATGTCATTTTTTTAAAATTAATTTACGTCTATATTACGTAGCGTTAATTGGATGAGAACGACGCTTAAGGCCGACTAACCACCTCAATCGGCAACTACAAGATCAGGGCTGTTGGATAAACATATCTAATAAACTTTTAACTATATTAATTCCAGTAATCATAATAATGCAGAGCATAATGCTAAATATTAATATATTAAATCAAATATAAGTCTTGAAACTTAACTTAAAAGCATAAAAAGTTGAAACGACTGAATCCAAAGAACTGCCTTTACTGCTCTTATAAGAACACTTATTCCTTATAGTGTCCTCTTACACAATTTACAAGGAAGTTCTTACATAAACTTTTATCAAAATATGGCGTAAAAAATAATCGTAAAATTATATATTGTTAAACTTAATTGCAGATATTAAAATTGCCGAATTTTATAATTTGATTTAGTGCTTGTCAAAATCCAAAAATTCATGGTAGGTACTAACGTTTAAAATGCCAATTTTAAATCTCTATTTAATTCAGATGTCTCGTCTGCTAAATAAGTACATTTTAATTTAATAAAAAAACTGTTAATTAAGTAATTTAATTATAAATATCACAAGGTTCGCTAAAATTTAATTTCAAGATTACTTTATATGCTTAAAAGCACACCTGACTACCAATTACCTTCATAAACTGTTACCTATGTTCAAATTATTCCACTTAAATAGCAAATAAATGTATGAACGTAAGGGACTATTTTCCTTACAAACTAATTTATTGGTCTTACACTGAAGAGATCAAGTTTATTGAATCAAATTTCAACTGCTAAATGGTTTTGGGAATACCCTAATCACAAATTTCAAACTTTATTAACTTTTTTTATTCCTTAATTAAATAAAATTAGCCTACAACTATAGAAATCCAATATAACTTTACACACCGTTAATAGAATGGAGCTAAGTCCCGCCCACTGCGAACAACTATTAGGTGAACTTGGCATGGAAAATAAAAACGTTATAGTTGATTATCTCTTAAATTAATCGATCTCAGTTTAATCGCTTCACTTTAATGTTATCTGTCATATTCTGTCGCATTTTTGTAAATATCCATTAATATCTTCTAGTAAATGTTCGTGCTTTAGCCAAATTAACGCACTTGGAAATTACAATTTCACTAATGTGCATACATTATTTTCCCGGTTGGTACATGATCGTCATTAAATTTCATTTTATTATGCAGATATTGAAATAAACATTATACGTCGTAAAATAATGTAACTACTGGGTAGAAAACTATCAAATTATTTTATGTACAACTACATTTGAATAGGCTCTGTATTGTTATTAAGTTTGTGTTCATCTGAGTTATTGAAAATCAAATAAATTTTTGAATTGCTCACATTAATCCAATAGGTACAAATTTTGTTCTTTTATAGTTTAAAAAAAATCTCCTTGGACTAAAGACTATTTACGTTAGAAATTTTCGAGTTAACAAGTTTTCACTGTAAGTATATTTAAAAAAATCTAATAAAGAGCCGTAATCTTCTGATACTGTATATATTTGAATAATTTTAAATCTTTAATATTATTCTAGAATACTTTAATTGATCGTGATATCAAAGCATTTGAAATTAATCAAATGCTTCCGTTGCTGAAGAGTTGGAAATTTATTCCTTTAAAACTTTAAACTGAAGCTCTAATTTTTAAAAGTAAAATAGATTACATTTTTGTTAGCTTTAGATTAAACAATGTTATTCGACGAAAGTACTGAACTGAAAGTAACTCTATTATTTTTTGAACAAATATAAAATCAAACTAAACTAAATCGGATCTGGGCAACTAAATATTGCCTGGGGTAGACGCACAACTCTAAAATTCTTACAGAATACAACTAATGGTAATGCATCAATAATATAATTTTCCTCAATAAAAAAACTAGAATAAAATTGAATCTCTTCAATTGTAACGTTTCGGTTGGAACATTGCCACCTTTTTTATACTTCATTTAATGAAATAAGTTTTCACCATATAATTTTATACAAGTTTTCTATTTTTGTCAATATTAAGTTTCCCACAAGACAATTTATATGCAAATTAAACGTTCACAGTTACTATATATTTGTACTTATTTATTGCGGTATCCTACTTCTTTTTATTCCTCTTCTAAAAAATGCATTTGATGCATTTTCTTTTTTATTTTATTTTTTCTGTAAAGACGACACAGAAGGTACTCGACGCTCACTCAGTTAATATTTCCCTGAAAGCGAAAATAATTTAAAATAGATTAAATGTTACAATGTAAAGAAACTGGCTAACATCGTAGAAAGAATCACAGCCGATAATTTAATTCTTCGGGTAATTTTTCACTTACTTTTATCCTATAGGAATTTGCATGAAGACAAAGTTTACTTAGATCTAAAAAATAACAAGATTATTTTCTTCCACTCTACTGACGAATTATACTTAAATTTAATATTTTAAAGACAAACGTAATACCAAACAAAGAGTAAAGCAATTTAATTTTAACTGAAGTTTTTAAATTTTAATAAACGTCAAATTTACTTTAAATTTGAATACCCAGGTTAGAGTAAAAAGAATGATTAATAAACAAATGTTTAATTAAGACTTAACATCAGCTTGAACATTCATAAATAAAGGTTTTGATGTTAGATTAAACATTGATTAATATAGGACCTCAGTTTTAACATTGAAAATTACAAAATATTTATTTTTAGAGCAGCACACCTAGTCGGCTTAAAATTTTACATTATTTTGGTAAAAGGTTTAAAACGATTCATCAATTCTCAACATCATTTTGTTCTGAATTTTATCGCAAGGTTTTGGTATATATTCCATATACAAACAACAACCTCTTTAAGAAATTCGTTTCAAACCTCTTTCTAGATAACACAAACATTGGCTTTCATAATATTTAGCTGTTTCCACATTCCTTTCACATCCGAGCCTTTCAGACAAAGTAATCTTTAATAACTGTGTTTCAGAAAAATCTCGTATAATATTAGAAGAAATCTTAACGTAATTATGAAAACTACGTAGGATAAGTATTAAATATAATGGCAAAAAACTTAAATTTTATTGCCTACTTAAATTTTAGAATTTCCTAAGGATAAGATGCAGCAGGCTATAACAGTATAATGGTTGCACTGAATAGAATAATGAAATATAAAGCTTATGATGTAATCTATAGATTAATGTCTTTTACGTAATTTTAAGTTGCTGGAATTTTAAATGGAAATGTTCGCAATTTCCTACTTATTTGTACCTTTATTTGTAGGTTTACATTAAAATCCGCTATACATATAAATATGCACCTCTCAAAACACTGTCAGTTAGCCTTATTGAATTTTGAAATTTATTTGCTGTTGCAGTGTTTTACCGCATAAAAGTTTTCATCAACCATTAATTGCCCAATAGTCGTCGCGGTACGCAAAAATAAACTGCATTTTGTGATGCAAGCAAGAGCTTCGGCACACTTGTTCCTAACACGATTTGAAGCGATTTGACCCGAGGCGCCGAAACATTCTGCGTGGCAGGCTCAAAATGGCGGCCGTTTTCCAAAATTGCGGCGAAAATTCTAAATTTTTATTTTAAATCGCATATAAGGAGTTCTATATATCGTTTCCGACTAAATTTGGCATAAGGAATACGAATAGAATAGTAAAAGACAGTTTGGACTTCATTTGGGGCGCCATTTTCGACATATTTGGGTAAAAAAGTTTAACAGTTATAAAAAGAAGAATGTTCTCGAGTTTATTATAAATTTGTTCAATTTGTAGTATTCAGATTGTGCATTAAATAAAGATAGAATCAATAAACTGGATTTAGACAATTTTATCAAATCTTAAAATAAAAAAAATAATCTATATTTGCTCTAAAAAAAGATTATTCGTCTGATTCACAATATCTGGAACTGCAAAAGGAAATTAAATAAAATAAAGATAATTAAACAACAATAATAATTAGTAATAATTTTTATTTTTGATCTTTTTTATTAATTAAATCATGAATAGTTGAGGTGTAGGTCTTTTTATACAAATTTATTGTCCGACGTTTCGGGTCATTTATAATTGACCCATTTTCAACGCTATAAATATAAAATTAAATAAGTTACAATATTAAAATTCTTAAAAAATTACCTGACTTTTACAATTGATTATTGTTTTATAAAAGTGTTATTTATGCAGAACAATATCTATCTTATCCCTAGCCAGTATCATGATATCTTCACGCTTTACGGAATGAAAGTTATTTTTCATGTGTTTACATAAAGCTGTATAGTGTGTGTTCATATAAAGCTGTATAGTATATGTTTTGATCTTTTTCCCTAAAGAAAAAACGAGCTTTTTTGATATATCTAATATGCTCCTTTATGCGAACACCTAACTTTCTAGAACTCTCACAATCTTTGGAAGGGGCTAGACGGCTAGATATACTAAACCACTCTCCTCCTCTATGGGGGTGGAATCTTTGGTTTTAGAGAAGGATTTAAGATTTTTATTGGAGGAACCGAGATCAAATTTTATATTGATGATAGGTTTAAAGATTGAAATTAATTTATCTGAAAGGCCTTTGATGTAGGTATGTTCAGCTATGAAAATGTTGAATTGAAGGGGGTTCTATTATGGATGAATAAGAAGGGTTTTTTAATATTAGAGCTAATAATACCATTTGCTTGGCATGCCTGAAATCTATATCCTGAAAGCATCGCTGCTTTTCAAGAACTTTCGAAGCCAATTTTATTCAAATCTTGGAGAGATACACTGGGCTATCGTGCGATACTAAAAGCGATTGCACTCATGTATATGAGGCTCGAAAATACCTCTTCGCATTTAAATGGAAACCAGTGTTTAATTCTTCCTACGGCAGCTGTTCTTAAATAATATATACAGATGGCGCGCGGCAGACGCATTGATTTAAAGAAGTCGTTTTCTCCTCCTTTCCTGACGGTCCTAGACGGTTGAAAGTGGAGTCCTTCGAAAGAGGGGAAGGAAAGTTTATGTTCCACAGTTGCACGTGGTGTCAGATGCCATAATGAAGTGGTCCATTGAACAACTGTTTTTTTTGTGTACAGACATATTTGTCAAACGGCCGTTCGATCATCCGCGTTTAGCATGCCTTCCGTTTAAAGTTTAATTTAGCCCATGACTTCAAATTCCCGATCTAAATCGAATTCTTACGTGGATTAATGCTTTCCAGGATACCGGAAATGTGTTCACGATAAGACGGTGGCCTCAATTTGCCTTCATTACCCCATAAAACATTGAGAGGGTTGCAGAATATGATCGAGCGGTTACATCCACTTCTGCACGTTATCTGACCAGGTTCCATGAAGCTTTCTTGCCTCAATTGGAAGAGATGGAGCTGGAAGACGTCTGGTTTCAGCAGGATGGCGTCACAGCCCACAAAGCAAGGGTTTGCATGTACTTTTTGCGAGACAGATTCCCCGAGCGCATCATCTCCCAAGAGGTAATTTGAACTGGTTAACGCGCTCTCCTGAATTTGGCCCCTTGTGATTTTTTCTTGTAGAGATATCTAAAATCCTTGGTTTACAAAGATTGTCCCAGGACTCTTGAAACTCTCAAACACAACATTCAAGCCCAAGGTGTTTTATTCCATTTCCAATTACATGTGTCTGCCGCGCGGCACTCTGTATTCAGGCTGCTTATTAAGCCGGCGAAATCTGGGGTGAGCAAAATAGTAAGCAAAAGAGTAAGCAAAATATAAGAACTCGCTAACGCTCGTTCTGATAGCTTACGAATCCGGAATGGATCACTTTCGCTAGTTCGTACGTAAATAGCTATTACCTTGTATTGCTGCTCTCTCGTTTGCAACTACGACACCCTAGTGTGCACTGAGGCAACTTTTTCTACAAGAGCATCAAAGTGCAAAGACAAAGAAATTGTCCAAATCTCTGGAAGTTCTAATCACATCCGTTTATCTTGCATTTTTCTCGATAATTTTCTTATGTAACCCTATGATAATTTTATATGTATGTATAGAGAAAAAACTGCAGATTACAAAAATGTTAAAAAAAGACATGTTGCCAGTTGAAAACAAAATTCATGTTTACTTCCGGTTGAGTTTGAGGTCCAAAAATATGTACCTCCGCGGTTTCCGATGGCAAATTTGGAGCTAAATAAAAAACTATTTAAACTTTTTTTATATCTAGTAAGATAAAAGAATTATTCACTGTTACCTCTTATCGTGAACACTCTGTATATTATATTTTTTTTTATTTAAGATTTGATAAAATTGTCTAGTCTTGTTTATTGATTCTATTTTTATTTAATGCACGATCTGAATACTACAAATTGAACAAATTTATAATAAACTCGAGAGCATTCTTCTTTATATAACTGTTAACCTTTTTTACCCAAATATGTTGAAAATGACTCTCAAAAGAAGTCCAAACTATTTTTTACTATTTTATTCGTATTCCTCATGCTAAATTTAATCGGAAACGATATATAGAACTCCTTATATACGATTCAAAATAGAAATTTAGAATTTTCGCCGCCATTTTAGAAAGCGGCCGGCATCTTGAGCCTGCCACGCAAAATGTTTCGGCGCCTCGGGTCAAATCGCTTCAAATCGTGTTAGGAACAAGTGTGCCGAAGCTCTTCTTGTATCACAAATTGCAGTATTCTTCTAAAAATCTGATCGTGCCGCTGCGACTACAAGTCTTTTTTGGTATTACCTGATTTCTCTTAATATTCTGTTTTTATAGCTTCTTCCGTACCATCCGCCACTGCATATATTACAAGCATTTTGTTTGAAAATGAAAATTTTCAAAGCCTGACATTTGACTGAAAGTAAATGATAAAATAAATTGATGAATAAGAAACATTTTACCAAGCGAGACACATTTTTTGTATGTTAAAAATTTCTTGCGTTATTTTTTATGTAAGAAATCGTTATTCACATTAAGAAACTACAAACTCAAACGTTGAAAGCAAGTGAAGCTTTATTGTTATTCAAATATTTTAAAAGCGCGGGTATTTTTTTATTAAATTAGAATATTGATATAAAAAGTTAAATCATTTATTTCATTTTAAACCAAAGAGACTTTGGTTTCTAAATTTGGCAACGCTATCTGCAGGTACATATACCTAGTAATATTTTTCAATTATTCCGGTGCATCCCCTCTTAAAGTTAAATTAACTCTTTCAAAAGAGTTCATTTAATTTCAATTAAAATCGTCAACAACCACTCTAGCTTTACAATTAATTTCTATTAGCCGCTCTAGCACAGATTCTGCATATAAAATCAAGTAAATTGCAAATAAAATTATAAGTGGAATAATGTTTTAGCCAAAATAAATTATGCCCGGTTAAAATAAACCAAATTTAATTTGAGCACATTACTTAACCGATTTCTAAATAAAAATCGTAATAAAACATTCAAATTTTTTGTCGATTTAAATAAACCACATTTCGTTTAAATCAGATTCGAGCTTACTGAAAATAATTTTTTAAATACATACATAATAATATACTGAAGGTTGTTTTAAAATTAAACATCTGAATAAATTTTATACAAATATATTCTGGTAAATAAACATTGCAGAACAAATTTTTAAATTGAGTTTTGTATACAGGTCGTACAGCAGTAGAAACGATGCATACTTTTGAATACAAGACGAAGCACCTGGGCTTCAATTCCGATAGGGCTACAGCCTATAGAATAGAAGCTACGAAAAAGATAAAAATTATGAGGACTCTGTAACCCCGTGAGTCGTGAAATGATCTGTGAAAACTCGATCCTGCTATCTAAAATATGACAACAATGATGTCGGTATATCGACGTTCAGTTATATAAACTTATTTTTTTATTAAATTTTATTTTTTCAAGTAAAAAATTTAAATAATGATTGAAAAAAGGCCAGGATATGCACAGGGATATAACGTAAATCAAATTGCGTTGCTGTTATTGAGACTGGATTATCCTAAAAATCAACATTCTGTGAAGATTGATAAGCGCTATTGTTACAAAATGTTTGATAGTAAATATACTATCAGACCCACCCATAATCAATTTACCTGATTTTTTTATTTACTAAACCTTTCAAAGCTTTCAAGTAATTATTTTTAGATTTAAGAATAGTTTCTGCTCATAAAACTCGCTGTTCTGAAAGTATTAAGTGAAACTTTGAGTTTTATTAGTGTTCTAAACTTGAAACTTTTATTTTCTTGGGTTTCCCAGCTACATTTTCGTATCAGGACGACACACAGTTGTAGTTGCATGTCGCTTTTCTAGGTGTGGATTCTATTTCATTAAAAGTTGTTTTATTAACTGCTACACTATCATGTTCCATTACGAAATTAAATTTGCAAGATAATTACAATCTAATAAAAATATTTTAGAAGTATTTCAGTTTCCATATTATTCAGTCGAGAATAGGATATTATTGCTTTATAGGAGCAAAAGTTAGACTTTTCCTGAAAAATACTCAAATGATATAAGAGCATTGCAGAGTAACTGAAATAAATCCTGAACAACAAAGTATAAGTTAGTAGTTGTTACTTGCGAACTAAATGCTTTCCCTACAGTCTACAGATCTATTTTAGACTTTAGATCACAACAGTTTATTCAATGCGATCAGGATTTGAGCGGCGAACCGAAGTAGGCTTTTTTATGAAAATCTGAAACATACGGAAAACTGAGCTAAATAATAGCGATTGGTATTAATGCCCAGAAAACTAGCTAGAAATTAAAATTTAAGCAGAAAGTATATTTTACTAGCTGAAAACAGCGCCAATTTTTCACTGAGTTGGGCCCTAAGCTCTAGCAGATTTTCGGGCCCCTGATATTCGAGTATAACTAATAGCATGAAAGGCCCTATTTTTGGGTTATTTTATCAGAATTTGATTTTTTTACGATTTTATGTTCTCTCTTTTCGGGCCCTTCTGGCCATTGAAGTAAAATAAGCCCTGTTGAGAGGTTGAGTAGGTGATGTAGTCTAGTTTGCTATGTTGGGCGTAGCGATTTATGAATAAAATAAAAGCGTTCACTGGAGGATATTCCATACCCCCCAGACCCCCCGGTTTATCCTCATTGGTAGGCGCATATGTAAGTAATTTTATTTTTGCATACCCGGGAGTTGAATATCGTTGGTCGATAACACAAACCATAATAAAACGGGTCCGAGGTTAAATGAATATATTTATTATTATAACTTCAAATATTGATTGAGCTTCAGTGTATCCGTTGGTAAACCGGGGGGTCTGGGGGGTATGGAATACCCCCCAGTGCACGGTTTTCTCTTTATTCATGAACCAATAGTATTAGTTCTTCAGTGCTGAGGAGTTACTTAGTAGCCAATGCTGGGATCCTTGATTGTGAGCGCCTTATTTGGAAGTCGCAGTTTTGAGAAGAAGAAGGAAGGATGTGGAAAGGAAAAATTGAGAGGCAGGGCCTATTTTGAATTGGGTAGCGCCCTAGGCCTAATTTTCGGGTTATTTTATTAGAATTTGATATTTATTTTACGATTTTATGTTTTCTCTTTTCGGGCCCCTCTGTCCATTGGGCCCTAGGCACATGCCTTATGCGTCTAATGGTAGAATAGGCCCTGGTTGGAAAGATAAATCATTTGACTGAAACCGCAAACATTTTTCTGAATTATCAAGATTTTTAATAATATGAAATTTTAGCAAGTATATTATTACTGTAATTATTAATTTAAAAACTTGAAATCATGAAAAAAATTTTTGCTGCTGAAACTAAGTTATTTCTAAAAAATGTATAGTAATACTTATAATATGTTTTTATTTTAAAACTTTTCTGCTAGTTTAGTAGTTTTTCCATTGAATTGAATTCTGAAAGTTATTTAAAATTCATTTTGTCAGAGGCGTTTACACAGTTAAAGCAAAAAGTAGGTACATCCCATTTTGTGTCAGTTGGAATGACAAGTATAGCAGTATATCAACATTGGCACATTTTATTACAGCTCTTTGCGAGACAAGCTGCTAATATAGCAAGCCTGCTTTAATTCTAAATTCAAAATTGATTTCAGATAGTTCGTAAAACTTTTAATTACAGATTTATTTTTGACGTTCATATTCATATATACTTTTGTAAGTTTCAGGATAAGTGAAAAGTAGAAGTTCAACTTACTCTTACATATTAGTACTATATTTAATGCAAAATTTAACAACATTGTTCAATTAAGCCTTAAAATTTAATTTAATGGTTAATTTAGTAGAAATTTCATTCCTAGAAGCAAATAACGCAGTATAAAGGAACTACTATTATTTACACTAAGAATATTCTATATATAATTTACTACATTGCTGCATTGTTCAAATATGGTTTCTTTTACTAACTCTGGAAAAAATATTATGTAGATACCACAACTAAAACTTCGGCAGATTTTCTTATAAAAACTCCTGTTGAAGTGTATTTTCCTTGGCGTTTCTTAATTACATAGTAGTATTATATTTCTAATGTCCTGGAAAATCTACCCCTAATGCTTATAGTCTACTTCCCTATATATTTAAATATATATTTTCCACAAATTTTCAAAAACAACGACAATGCAGTTTATTATTAATAACAAAACGACTATTTTCAAGATAATTTTATAGCCGGAAACACAAATTTGCTAACATCTTGTTAAACTTGATGCTGCACCATGTTAGATTAATCGTATTTTTTTCAGCTAAAAAAATAAAAAAATCAACCCTTACACTTGTAGAAACTTAAGTTCGCCACTCTGCCTTTTAAAATTTATAAAATGTTTTATACTGTAAACGAAAGCGAAACCGAATAATATAAGATACAAAGCAATCAAGAACACGAAACCAGACATTAACTTAATGGAAAGCCACAAGCTGTCACGAAAAAACACATCAAGCTATACCGCACGGCCGGCGACTAAAATGATTTTGAAAATCAAATTTTATAAGAGCAATCAAATTTGATAACATAATGGATAGAAATATTATGCATTTTCGATTTAATGTCATTTTGTAGGTGTTTTGCTGTTTTCAATCTGATTAAAATGTTAATTATATTTAGTGGCGATTAAACAAAAACAGTCCAACTCAAACTGCCAATTGCATCAACAGTTTAATTTGTTGTTGATTTCAAAATATAATAAATATGCATAATATGCTATGCATTATATTGGGAATTTATGTATATTACAAATCCATTTATTAGCATAACGTTTGCATTCGCTGCAATAAAAAAATCCCTAGCATTTTTAAATTAAAGGAAAAATATTAAATATTTAGGAAAAACATATTTTAAGTTTTACGATATAATACCTAATATAAATCAAAATAAAATGATAATTTAATATTGTGTGCACTAAATTATATAACCCGCTTCAGGTAGTACGAAAAACCTTCAAAGTGGATCGAATAAAACATGAGGTAAAATGTATGAGCGAAATAATAAATTTTATTACCCTTCGTCCTGCGTACGTTAAACTCCTTTTTCAATCTGCATACTGGCGATTATAATGTCATTTTTTATTAAAATATTTAATAAATCTTTATTTTTTTTTATTGTGTAGTCTTCTTTTGTTGTATTCCTCTAATTCTGCATCTAATTTGTCAACAGGACAGTCTACCTTTGTCATTTCTTTTATACTTTTGTGATCATTATTTTTAAAACTACACATTTTATATTCATCACCATTACACTCATTTTTATCGTGGAAATTATAAACTACGGTATAATGTAATCAAACATTTTTGTTACTTCTTATACCTCGAGTCGACAGTGTCATCCTTACTGCGAATTCCTTTAGGAATATCCCATCGTAATTCGGAAAAGCTTGGCATAATCAGCTCAGCTTCTAATATAGTATCTAAACAACGGAAACCTTCTTGACATGTCTTGTTGTACCATTCAACTTTTTGTATCAATATAAAAATCAATTTTTACGATATAAGTAACAATGGCGCTCAACGTGGGGCGTTAAATTCAAATACATATATTGTGTTTCAAACAAAAAACTCAACAATAGTTTTCTAAAATTTCATTTACAATAAGTACCTACCTACCGTGCAATCTGGGAAACAAAACATTTACGAATTTGTATGCGACTGAAACAAGTTTAATAAAATGGAAAAGGTGGAAGAAACTATGACAACTTTAAATTATATTTGAAACGAACAGAATAGATAGTAAAATACAAAGCAACCGTTTTAAGCATATCATAAATACGTCAAATTGTCATGAGCAAACTTGCTATATTGAATCGAATATTATAAAAAAAAATTAATACTTGGAGGTAAACTAATATTCTGCGAATATTACAACGTAATGTTTGCGGCAAGGACGCTAATAGATTCATTAAATCCTAAACTGATATTAAGGTACCTAACTGTAACTGACTCTTTTGTGTGGGTTATATAAAACGGTATTTTATCTCCTTAGGAAAAGTTGTATCACGGAAAGTGTTTAGTTATTTATGACAGTTCTGCGTCGTATATGCTTTCAAAGGCTTTAAAGGATTATAAAGTGAACTTCACAGCTTACGCCTTTATCAAAATTGAATGCATCCAATGTTTATTTAAATTCTAATTTAATATCGCTTATTTTCAATTTAACTTTTTTAATTTCTCATCTGATCAGTTACGTTTTGTTCATTCGTTCTCGAAACAATAGAACAGAAATCTTTTCATAAATGGCTGAATATATTGTTAGGAAATTGTACTCTCTAAATCAAAAGTATTGCAAATGTTAAGTAATTTTTCTGTTTTTGTATTATCATTTATTTTTGTTGAGAAAAAGCTTACCACTTACTTTAATGAAAAATATTTTTAAACAAAATTGAAAACATTATTATTAACATACACAAAAGTATTACAACTTTTGAATCATAAAATTTTATTAGATTCAGCGTCTTAGACGTAATCAAACTTTTAAATATTCAATTAAAATGACGAAAGTCTAATTGAAATTTAAATTGAAAATATAAATTATATTTATTAAAATTCAGTCGGTGCCTTGGCGAAAAAAATATAACCAACACTATGCAGACTAATCAAAAAATTTAAATACTTTGTTTTAAATTTTGTTCCTTAACAAAACCAAAGGTGGAACTCAAAATGCTAATTGATTTTATAACAAAATAAAAATTATAATTTAAAACAAATAATATTATTCATCAAACAAATTTTAATTAAATGCAAACTCCCTCATTAAGAATCAATTCAAATTAATAACTTCAAAATAACTACATCAGCATTATCTTTGAATTGCTCCAAACTTATTTCTTAATTTAATGCAACGAAATTATAATAACTGCGCTCTAACAACAGAGTTCTGTTGAAAACATTATAGCCGAGTAAATTCAATTTGCACAATCAACAAATCCTAGACTGTCAGCTCTGTCATGTGGATGTGTCTCTCTGGATGTGTCGTGTAGAACTTAATAGGTGTGAAACTTAATTTTCCAAGTTGTGCGGCCTAAAAGCCGCGCTGATCGGTCACTTTCTCATAACCTGTTAAAGCTCTTAAATTTTTTAAGTTGGTGAAATAATTAATCTTATTATTTATTGTTATTTTTAATTTATTATTATTAAATTTTTATAATTTTATTAAAATATTTTTTTATTCATTAAATGAATGAATATAGTGGAACTCGACTAATATGTAATACAATAATTAGTAAGCAACGCGATTTATTGTCACATTTTATAAAGCTGATAAAAAGAGGGTTAACCAATCAAAGCTTTCTTTAAGTTAGTAAAAATTGTTGAAAGTTTTTATGTTTTTTTCATTATATTTCATTTCATAATTTATGTGAAACTTGATTAGTGTACAAGTCGACTAGGGTGGAACTCGATCAGCCGCCTTATATATTCCTCTATCGATTTTAGTTATTAATTTTGTAAATTTTATGTTTGGATTGCAAAGATTTTATTTCTTGTAAAATTTACAATTATTTTGTATTTTTGGGTTTTCCCGCCAACTAGCTGAGGTGGCAACAACTAGGTAGGAAAGCCAGGTTATTCCTTCAAGTATCATTTGTGATTTTAATTTTGAGTTTATGTTTTTGAAAGAATCAAATGTTTTGATTCTTAGAATCAATAATTTCTTTAATAAAAAATTCAATACTTAAAATTGAGTTAAAGGTTGAGAAGATAAAGATAATTACAATCGTAATGATAATAATTAGTTTGAATAGTAAATTTATGAAATTAGGAATTAAAATTTGAAGGCATCAAAAGGTTGAATTTCAGATTGAAAGTTCAATGTTGAATTTCTATTTAACACTCTTATTGCCACCGTGCGGTAATTTGGTTATCAGAGTTTATCATAATTTCTTTTTCTTTACCCAAATATATTTTTGGAAATTTTATAATTTGAATTTTTTTTCCTTTTTCTGTACTTTCAATACCAATATTGAAAATTAATGCAGGATTTATTTCAAGGATGAAATAAATTATTCAGTTTTTCAGATGACAATCGAGTACGATGATCATAATAGTTTATGCGTCAAACATTTTTTTCCGGAAAAACAAGAAGAAGAATTTGTTAATTTTTGGTTTTTTTGAATTTTAATGATTTTAACATTGTAAATAGAAATTTTAAAAAAATGTATGTACTCTAAGTCATAGGTTTTGCACAGCGGAATATGTTGGAAAGTGTTGTCCTTGATGGAACTAACAAGAACGACAGGTTATGGGGTCGCATGGCTATAGAACTTGCACAAAAATATCTTTGGAAAAATGTCGTACAATTTACAGAATAATAACTAATAATAAATAATAAAAAATAAGTTTCTACTCTAATCATAACGTTAGCTTCGCTCATGGCGTGTTTTCATTTTATATTAGGCATAAATTGCACTCGAAAATGGCAAATCTACTTTGACAGTAAATCTTTGAGCTGTTCCTGCCATTAAAAACATCCCCGAAGCGGCTCCAACTCGAAAATTACAAATATAGACAGACGGCATCTTTGGAACCCTTCCTGAAGCATCCCTGTAGCGGCTGCTAACGGGATCTTTGAGCTGCTTCACTCATTAATAGCATCCCTGATGTTGCAATTATTTGCACCGGAATCATTTGTTATGGGGATCATTTGCTGTGGGAATCATTTTAGGGTATTTTCAAGAGAATATTTTTGTACAGGTTCAATAGTTGCGTCACCGGTTATGGGCCCATCAACCCCACTTTTTAATCTCCGGTTATCTCTAATCAAGCAACGGATTACTTCTATTATCTATGAAAGTAGAGTATACTCGTACACTTAATATTTATAAATAAATATTGTATTATTACATTAGATATCATATTAACTTTTAATACTGCAGGGTAATACTAAAAAAAAGTATAGGATCAAGAAGGATATTGTTAATAATTTATAATTTTTTAAAATATAAATTTAAAAATAACATGATAATATCATAAAACTCATTTAAAATGCTACGTTTTCTTTTCATGTAAAATGAATTTTCATTACAGAAACCTGTATAATAAGATTTTACTACAATCTTAAATAATTAATTTTTAATCCTTTTTATAATTTAAATTTAATTTTAGTCACCAGACAAGTTGCCCTAGGACGAGTAAGCATAGCAATTACTATAATTGTTATAAGATCAATAGTTGTAGTGTGGTGTCACAGCAGTGGCGTATTTAAAAAATGTTTGGGGAGGGCAGATAAAAAATATTGTTTAGAATCTTGTTAATCCATTCGTGCGCGTTAGTAGTAACCAAATCCTGATATATAAAATCCCAGCACGCTGCTGCTGCTCCTGCTACAGCGTGTCATTTTTTGGTAAAAAAACCACTCTGATTTCCCTCACTTTTGCTTGAAAATTCAAATTTCCCGATTTTTCCTGGCGAAATTTCAAAAATTATAAATTCCTTATCTTCTCCAAGTATTCTAAAAAAGTGGAAATCCTACAATATGTACTGGAAGGTGTTCCACAACTCCCAGGCCCCCCGTTTTACAATTTTACCAACCGAAAAATTGATTAAACTAACTACGATTATATTTAGGGATTTAATTTTTAACTACGATTAGTACTAACCGGGAAATTTGAATTTTTAAGTAAAAATGAGGGAAATTTAATCCTCGGATAGAAAAAATTATAATTTGAAAAGCAAATTTATTGAATTACCTTACTACTCATGGAGTTTAGCAGCAACTTTCTGTGTTACTTGGAAAAGTTAATTATAAAAATATAAAGTCAAAATTGTAAACCGGGGGGATCTGGGGGGTGTGGAACACCTTCCAGTACATATTGCAGGATTTCCATTCTTTAAAGAATACTTGGGGAAGATAGAGAATTTATAATTTTACAAACTTTACCAGAAAAAACGAGAAATTAACAAATAATGTAATTTAAATTAAATCCAAAAGTAAAGAAAATTGAAATTGGATTAGAATCTACTTTGTTTGTCGACTTGGTAATAATTATTGATAATAATTTCTACAAAAGTAAAAAAAAAAGTACTACTACTGAGAAACAAAAGTACTACTTCACGTTAAAAATTCCGATAAAATATATTTATATTTTAATTTATTGTTAAATTAGTAGATAAACTAAAAAGGTTCGATCCCACTTTATTCTAAGTTTACTTCGAGGTTTTATCTAACCCAGTTTGTTTATCTGAAACAATATCCTGATATATAAAATCACAGAACGCTGCTGCTCCTGCTACAGCGCGTCATTTTTTGGTGAAAAAAAAACTCTGATTTCCCTCACTTTTGCTTAAAAATTCAAATTTCCCGATTTTTTTAGCGGGAAACGAAATTAACTGCTTAAATATTATATCGTTTAAAAGAGATATACCATCTAGCTGTTCGTCCACGGACGGGCTTTCCAGCTAGTAAATAAATAATAAGCAAATAAATAAAAATAATTTACAGTTATTTAAATTTTAAAACCTTGTAGTAAACATTATTTTTATCAGGGAGGGTTTCAGGGATACATTCCGAGTCATCCTTGGGAAGGGGGGGGGGGCTATTGCCCCTTTGCCTCCTCTAAATACGCCACTGTATCACAGGACTAAAGCCAGAGACACACTTGCGATTCAAATGCCACAGCAAAAACACCGCTTTCATCTGTTACATTGAAGGTATGGGGGGATCTACCGGTTAAGATTAATTACAAACTATACTATTGTTAGGGAAAGGTACAGAACGGAAAAACAAGAACTTCGCGGTTGCTTAGATTAAATTGCTACATAAGTTTTTACCTGAATTAAATTCGAAACTTTGTCGAGTCGAATCCTACACCTCAATATTTAAATTATTGAAAATTAACTACTAAAACGTTAATATACAAGCAAATATAATTTCAAAGTCTACTATTCAATTATTATGAAACAAAGCAATTCATCTAAATAATTAGTGCGTCAAGTCGTCAGAAAGTTATATCTTTTGTGAAAGCTGGATTTCAATGAAAAAATGAATCCATTATTTCAGAAACTTAAACGTTTTTCACATTTATCTAAAATAAACTTTGTAATTAGTTTCTCAATTCAATTTCAGGTTTACAGCTTACCAGAAGTAACTATTATTGGACGAAACTCTAGAACATAAAAATGATCGTTGTCGCTTTTATTTGTAAACTTGACATGAAACAAGAATTAGAATTTGCATATAGATGGATATAATTTCAAACAATTTACCCTATAATTTGTAGCAAATGTGGAAGATACTTTTGTATAATTGGGTTACCTAATTTACCTCTTAATGAGCAAATTATAATTTTATTTTTTATTTTTTTTCTAGTTACCCCATATGTGGGGTAACTCCCCTACTGTTTAAAGTATTGCAAACCCAATTTTTGTATATTGTATTGTTCCAGTTTAAATTACAAAAAGAAATATGATAAAAAATTTTAACATACAATTTTTGTAATGGAATGTTTTCAAAATAATCACTGAAGGAAAATTCCGACTCATTAAATTTCCATTATTCAAATGATTATTATCGTTATATTCATGGTTGAAATTACCTACGTTTGTTTATTATTTCTTTTAAACGTTAGCCCGGATTTTATAAAATAAATTTTCTAAACAATTTCCTTCACAGTAAGTATAGCAAAAATGTAATAATATTTTTTCAAATACAACAGCTTTCAATTATAACTAGCCTAGCCGCTTGAATGCTCGAAAAGTAAAGTTCAAAAATTTATTTTTACATTTTCCCTTTGTATTTTGTAAAGCAAACGTAAACTAATTGTATTCGATTAATTAAATTTGAAATAACTTATGTCCTCCAACGATAAGATACCATTCAAGTTAATTACAAATTCCTTCTTCCACAATGAGAAACATTAACTATTCATTACTATTACATTCTATGATGTCACATATGCATAAGGGAGATACGCCTTATAATTTGATTTTAATAAATTGGATAAATTGCTTGTCTAATCCAATTTTTATGTAATTAATAATATAAAACGTATAATATGCAAAGTTATTGACTATAAAATCTTGTTTTTAATTCTAATCTAAAGCTGTAGCTAGCTATTAGCTGTTTTTTAGCTTTTCAATGCTCAATAATTCAACACTCAATTTTCATTGTTTTCCGGAATCTTTGCTTCTGATGGAAAAGTTTTTAATTTTTAGTACTGCACTGCAAGAGTGTAGATACCAAAATATTTAAATCAATTTTTAGGTTGGTTGGTATAAATAGTATATAACTATATTATGTGTAGGCGTTTCCCCTTTTCTTATCAGAAAGCTCTCCAAAGAAAGATTAATTTATTTTATCAAACAATTTTATTATATCGAACGTGCAAATTTTAATAAAACTTTGTTTTGTGAAATGGTTTTTTGAACAATGAAGTGTCATAGATGGCGGAATGTATGCGCCAATCATGGAACGTTACATTTATAAATTTCAGAAACCAGTTTATTTCAAATAAATATATAAGCTTTTTATTACAGGATTTTAAAATTTGTATGGAATCATTACTAATGTCAGACAAAGTAGTAGTCGAGACTACGGTTTCAACTCACGGCCATACAAATTCGCATAACAAAAGGCCAGCTTTCATTTATCCAACAGGTAATTTATCGCTTTTCTTCTAAATGAAATTAATTTTATGTGATATCTTTCAGTTGCTCCGGAGACGGTTGTGATTCCAATAGTTTCCTGCATATTTGGATTTCCTTTATTAGCCCTGCTTGTGATATGCTGCCTGAGAAGAAGAGCAAAATTAGCACGTGAACATGCACGCAGACGGGATATTGAACACGGTACATTCACTATTATCAGATACAGCTCAATTCACTACATAGGTAACTAGGACTGTTACTTTTACGTTCCCTTGGTTTGATTTTCGTCAAAATTCTTTTATTAATTTTTGTACAGTTCTTTTTTAGTACATAAATATTTACCCATGTAAATATGCTCGCTCCGAAGTTATACTATGAGAAAACGACAAATTTTTTATTTATTTTCGATTATCTTCAGTTTACTTTTATATTATTTTCACAATTTTCCCGAACGCTTTTATTGCTATTTACCAAAAGTAAGTATAGCATGTAAGATACGTTAGCTCTAGGCATCACTTTCGTGCATATTCATATTTCAACCTTCAAAATCATAAATCTACCTTGTAATAATTTGTCAAAGGATTAAATTAAAAATAATCGACTCTCCACAGGTCGGTCAACTCGAGCAGTTTCTCTGCGTTCAGAACGAGCGATGAGTCGCGGTTTTCCATCGCTGGAATTGGACACCGTGCTGGAAGAGCGATCGGATCCGGAACCAGAAGCTACAGTTGTGGAATTGGTAACGCCGGATATAGATTCCGATAGCTAGCAGTTAGCAAGACAATTTAGTGTAGCTGACAGGTACATACTTTATAAATGGCACTTTATCTAAAAATTTATAAAGCACTTAGACAAAGAACTTTTTATCATCGGGGTAAGTTGAAATATACCATCCTTTCGGTTTGATCTGGTACTGATCTATTCATAAAACTCTTTGTTTCTCTAAAATTCATTTTTCAAATTTATTTAATTTAGTATACTACTAACTTCTTGCAAATATAGAATAGAATAGGTTCATACTTTATATTAATTAGTTCCATCGAACTGATTTATTCACTAGGCATTTTAGATTATGGTAGAATAATAAATTATTTTGTTTCGACTGCAATATAATATTCAACAGGCATAGCGAATCACATGATTGATTGCAGTTTTATGTGTTCCCTTTTTATTTTATGCTGTATTTATCGATAGTTCCATAAAATCAAAATATGTTTGTGTCATCTCTTGCATGCGCAAAATAATTAAAAAAATCTGTTGTGCTTTGTTGTATAGCTAAAAAGTTAATTTGTACCATATTTCTATCAACTTCATTACTTTTGCAGATCTCCATTGTGGACTGCATTAACTCATGCACATTCTTTTGTAATAGATGAAACCAATAGATGACAGGAAGAAAGGGATCAAGAGCCAATCATTCCTCATATAGTACCTTTACCTTTTGTACGAGAACATGGAAACAATTTATAGCTAGGAACCTATTTGTAAATTTAAACAGGGTTTATGAAAAAATGTTATAACTAAAAATGCATTGAATATTATATCAACTTTCTACAGGAAACACAATTCACTATTTTTAAATGCTCATTACTGCTATTACTCTGAAAAGGTATTAGTCAAAGAATTTTACACCCTCACATTAGGATTATGTCATTCAGAAAGAAATTGAAAGAGATCCGAATACAAATCCGTCGTGGGATTGATTAAAGAATAAGAAAAGCATTTTGGAAGATTTTATTGGTCAACCAAAAAAAAATTTTACATTATCCAAAGATGTATCTGTCGCAAATGTTTTTTGTAATCTCACCAAAAACTTTATTTAAATTTTTATTTTGGAGATAATAATAATTGCAGTTTGTATTTTGTATTACATTCGTTTACAATATTTGTATTTTCTAGACCCATTATTTCCGCTGCAGCATATTGAATTTCAAAAAAGTGTCAGTATGGCTTTCACTAATTTATGTAAATTATCTCAAATCTGCAGCAGTAAATACATTTTTTCATTAAACATATTATTGCTTTAAAGTATCCGGTTCTAAAACCTTTTAAAGATTTTGATAAAATAATTTCGGCTAACAATCGATTATTATTCTAACAAGTTCTTTTCTGAGCCCTTCATATTATTTACAATATTCAGATCGATCTATGCAGTAGAGTAAACACTATGCTTTTCGTGACAGTTGACAGTTTGGATAATTGTATCACCACGGGTGAGTCTGATAAGCAGCGGCGGACGGAGGACGTTGACTCTAAATGTGTGCAAAGTGTAATTTATTCTATCTACAAAATTATTATATTAACAAAGAATATTAGTCCGAGTTTATACGACATTTAAAAAAATATTTATTTTTATTATCGCCCTTTTTCAATAGAAGTACTCTTCAATAGCTACTGAGGGCTATTCCATACCCCCAGACCCCCCGGTGTGTACTACCACGACATATTAATGTATTTGTTATGAAGCTGGGACAGATTTGTGAGGGGGTGAAACCACCGAGCATCTGAGGCAACAGGTTTGCTTTCAAACATGTTATAACCAATAAATAGCCAATGTTCATAAACAGTTGTTGATAAATAAGAATAAAAATCCTTTTGCCAGCAGTTACTGCTAATAAGCGTAAATGATGTGTACTGCGTTTCAGAGTCTGTGCCGCTAATTCGTTACAGGACGTCGCCATGTCTCATTAGAGAGAAATATAGTTTACAAGGTTCATAATGAACATCAGTAGTATCTACCTGTAACTTCAGACTACAAGTTGTCAGCAAAGATCTTTAGTTACCCTATGTGGTGACCAGAAAACTCTTCTTCTACTTTTAGGCTAGGATAAGCTCCTGTTTGCCTTGACCTCGGGCTGTCTTCTATCGAAAAGGAATCAAAGCCACTATTAGTCTGTGAGCATATTAATTTTGTTACATCGGATGTAGTCCAGTCCATAATCCTGGATTTTTTGTTGATGAGGGAAAATCCGGCTTCACATGCCCTCCGAAGCACGGAAACGATCAACGACACCAATCCTGGAGCTCTCCATCTCTCGATGTAACATTTAGTTTTTCTGCAACTTAACCAGTAGAATTAACGATTAAAGAAGCTGTCCGGTTTATATCTTCAATATCCCAACTAATAAAGAAAGTTTGCATAGAAAATTATGACCAAGCTGATTGCTTTAAAAATATACAATTTTTTAAGAAGGTGAGGGAAAGTACTAGGAACTTATATAGACTTGAAGCATACAAGCATTCAAAGCCATATTTTTCTGGTCATCATTCGGCAGTCTATGACATTTCGCCGTCGCCAATTCGCCGTTTTGCCGTCAGAAATTTATTACTTAATTTTTTAATGTTAAAGAGCATTTTTAAGATTTTTTAAGAAGTGAAAACAAACTCTACGTTACTGTAATTTATTTATATTAATAGTAGATATATCATAAAATAAAAAAAAATTTTTAATTTCTTTATATAAAATAAAATAAATTATAAATAAAATTAGTTAAATCTCTCTCTTTTTCTACATTTTGACTATCGCAGTACGCAATGGTAATAAAAGTTTTTTTAGGTTGATAGGGGCTATCCATAAATTACGTCACACGTAAGGGGGTAGGGGGGGTCATCTCAGATTTGTGACAAAAATGTGACAGGGGGTCCGGGGGGGTTTCAAATGTTGTGATGTCACAATCTCAAATGTTTAAAAATACATTTTTTTGATCCATGGATCGGTTGTAGCAGCATAAGTAGCGCTTGCGTGCGTTGTTTCATGAGAAAAAAAAATTAAATATAAATAAAAATAAATTGTTATTTAAGACCTGCAAAATTGATTTAATTTAAGTTAGTTGTTAAAAAAAATTTCTACGAATTATTAAATTTTATAGGATCGAAGTGTGACGTTTCTGGGGGGGGGAAGGTTCCATGAAAATGTGGCATAGGGGGAGGGAGGGGCCTAAAAATCTTAAAAATCGTGTGACGTAATTTATGAACGACCCTATATTATGTATTTTGGTTCATTCTAACTTTGTAGATTTTACAAAAATATTTTTATTAAAAAATACCAAAATAAATAAATTCAAAATTAGATTTAAAACGTTTTATTCTATTTGTTAAAAATAAAACTTAACATTTCTTTACTTCATTTTTTATTATTTATCTACAATCTATATAATTAAAATTAAAAATTGAATTATTAAATTAACAACACGAATTTTCAATTGGAAAAATATGCAATATAAAAAATTAATGTTAGTTTTAGTTCGGCGGAAAATATAATACAAAACAACAATAAATAAATAAATAAAATCATTTAATGTTTAAATTAATCACTTGGTTTAATTTATTTATTAATAATTTAATTAATTTAATTAATTAAAATTAATAAATAAAATTAAAATCAAAATTAAAAAATTTAATTAATTACCTAATTTAATACTCAGGATGTTCATTTAATATTAAAAAATTGAACACTAAATTTCTGACAAAAAAATGGTTTTAACTGCAAAACGAACACGTTCCGGAGATGTTCCATTCCCTGGTCAGGTAGATCTTGATCGGAAAAAGCAGAAACTTGTGGAAAGCTTGTAACTTCCAAAAGTAACCAAGGTTTCAGCACCTAAATTTGAATGGTAAACTCTTCATTTACTCATGATCAATAATTATTAATAAGCTTATTACTTTTAAAGAAACAATTTATTTTCATGAAAATTGGTTACTTTCAAGAGCAATTTTCGGACGTACCCAGAACCTCTTATTTGTTCCTATTCTCAAATATAAAACAGAGTTACATGCACACTAAAATTGGGAGATTACGAAAGAGGGGCGTATCAGTGCGGCCTTCAGGCCGCACAACCTGTGAGATCTAGTAGTATAACAAATATAATAATTGACGCTGTGTGAGTTACAAAAATATCATTCATTCCGGAAGAACTTTATTTTTGCATTATACTTGATTTTATTTGAAAATATATTTGCGACTGCAATAATTCGATATTATTAGATTTTACGACACATTTACATACTACAGAAATACAAAAGCCTATTAATTTTAAGTTTATTATAGAAAGACATTGTTTTACAGATACATTGGTGATGTGGAAAATATGTACGGTAAAAACATATTTATATCAATAAATCTTTGGAAGAAGAGAATCTAAACTAGTTTGAGTATTGGTTTCAAAGTTAGCGCTAATGAGCAATTAAAATCATACAACTATGATATATTACAGAGTTTTTGCTTGAAATGCGTACTGGATTCCCTAAAAATGAAAATAACTTTTCACTTATGTCTACATACCATATTATTTAAGAATTCATATTGCGTCATAAGCAGACTTATTCATTTACATAATGCCGACATTGCAATGAATCCAATCGCCATTAGATTTAGATAACTAGACATTAAGAGATATCAATTATGTACCTACTCTTATCACAAAATAATTTTATAATGACATTCTTATACGTACCTATGTATAAACTAACCCCTATATTAGTACAAATTTATACTGTGGAATTTTCTATATTATTTGTTTTTGAAACGTAAAGCTATTATCGGCGAACCGTATACTTAATGGTCCGTATACCACATCCGGCAACGTATAGACGTTCAAAGAATGTATGCTTTTGTTACTTAAATATATATATTATTATATTATAATTATTTTAATTACTACAGCTCTAAGTCATATAGCTTAATATTGTCAATTCAGTTAGTAACATTATTTCAAAAAACCTTCTTCATAAATATATCATACACTAAAAAATTAATACATTGTTAGATTTTACTGTAAAACATGTAAGCTGTTCCTAAGAATACATAAATTTTATTTATGGGTTGTTTTATTGGGCAAAACTAACAAAAGATCTCTCAACGCCCTTTTGCGCAGCAATATATACCATATTAGGCAAACTTCACGCATATAGCATAAAAGTTTGCTGTTTCCAAACAAGTTACATAAACCACTATTACTTACCTATATGCATAATTGTATATTTGTTTATTTTTAATGTTTATTTTTATAATAAAATATAAATTATTTCCGTAAAACGGGGCGGCTTGATAACCCCGAGGCGACTTGATACATTCTACCCCTCTTGCCTAAAATGCGCACACCACATGGACGCGACCGGCAAATATGTACTCATTTGATGCCTTAGAGTGCGTGCCAAATAGAAATAGAACCGTCAATCATCATAGGCCATACCTCCAAAATATCTCCAACCAATTAAAGACCACTAAGTCACTCATTAGCGCGCCGTAAATTTCTTACAAATGTTACGTATTGCTTTAGTTTTGCATTTTCTTTCAAAGCTACAAGTCATCAAAATTGTTTTATAATTAAAACTTGAATTATTCACATTTGTTATTCATTGTTGTTTGTTACTTTGTTATTTAAACAAACAAGTATTATAGATACGCGTAAAGACTAAATTGAGATTTTAAAATAACTAAAATAATTTTATTTTGGTACGCCAGTGTTCATATAAACACTGCATGTATGTTATCTTTTTAAAAACAATTGACATGATGAATTTTATACACCTTTTCACCTCATATTCGTGACTATTGAACTGGTTGACTTATGGATGGTTCAATTATTCCTTCGATTCACCATATATTAAGCGGCAATGCAACTATCTCGCTTATATGTATGCACTCATAGAATATGCAACAGTATGTCTTTTAAAAATAATGATTGACGGTTCTATTTCTATTTGGCACGAACTATAGTAGGCACTCTTTCAAAGTAAGAATAGTAGAGTACAGTGGAAAACTTGTTCCTGCGGTATTTTTCTATAAAAACGGGTA
The DNA here is from genome assembly GCA_958510845.1 of Cantharis nigra. Classification (NCBI taxonomy): domain Eukaryota; kingdom Metazoa; phylum Arthropoda; class Insecta; order Coleoptera; family Cantharidae; genus Cantharis; species Cantharis nigra. The sequence goes on along the minus strand of OY294030.1, from coordinate 39,590,145 downwards.
GAAAACCAGGTATTTATTAACTGTTATACTTTCTATTATGCATAGACACTAGTGAATGCAAAGATATCTCCGTATTTTTTTCATGGGTACTAAATTAGTCACAAACAATATACTAACTTCAAAGTTGGATTATACAGAAACACTTACCAGTGGCGTATCATTTTATTTTTTTAGTCCTCTTCAGGGGTGACTTGATAATAAGGATAAATATGGTCAGACATATAAAAGAAAACCAGGCAGCAGGAAATACTGTGATTTTGATGTTGTTCTGTTGCTATAGGGATTTATATTTTTGATTTTTTTCTATCAAGACGCCTTAATTGAGATTTGAAATGCTACCACAGAGTTAAATACAGGCATTTATCAAGTCGCCCCAGGCGACTTGATAATCTACATATATATATTTTTTGCCCCCAAGATGTGGCACCAATTTTTTTTTAACTTTGCATTGGATAGTCACTAGCCCAAAGTTATCTGAAGTATTTTTTGTTTGATACCAAATTGTCTGGTAACAGCTGCAGTGCGATCAATTTCCGAAAACACTGATCAAGTCGCCCCGTTTTACGGTACCTATCTCGTGAAAAATATTAAAGTATTATTGCTGGTTTTTAATTTATTCTGTATAGATAATACTAATAATACTGGAATAAAGCAGATATTTGTAAAGAATTTCCCTACGTAATACTTTGTTGTTATTATCTTATTATTATTATTATATTTAATTAATTTTGTAAAATAAATATACACAATTGAATTATTCTTACCTACCTACGTTAACTGCATCTAAAAATAATTAAGGTTTTGTTAGCAATTGCTTGATAAGATTTAAAATCTTTCGCTAAATTTTAGTTTGGTCAGTACAAGTTCGGAAAGCTTTAAAATTATCATGATCGAAAATCGAGCTAACGATCCAGGTAAAAGTTCTGCATCGTGTTGATAAATTAATAAATGAAAACTTTTTGTGTATCTATAGAAAATTCCGAAATTGGAATATACAAAGGGAAGGAAATTAATTTTGATGATGCTTTAAATATAATTGGTAAGTTCGAAGTGTTATTTCGGGACATAACCAACACTTAGACACTAGAAGAGAAACATTATGTTTATTTTGATGGGGATCCCTTAGACAACCCCAAAATTGATCGAAGTAATTAAATTTGTTATTATAATTTTAGGTTTTGGCAAATACAATGTTTTTATAACGATCGCCTGCGGAATTACCTTTTTTGCAGTTAATACAACCATCTATGGCATTGCATACATATTACCAGCTGCAGAGTGCGAATTCCAGTTAAACGCAACAGAAAAAGGATTATTTACAGGAATTACCTTAATAGGAATAATATCCAGTTTACAGGTATGGGGTGCACTAGCCGATACAACTGGAAGAAGAAAAATTATTCTTATAAGTTTAATTTCGTCATTCTTGTGTAATCTTGCTTCCAGTTTTACTTCAATATTTTGGTTCTTTACTCTTTTGCAATTTTTCAAAGGAGTTTTGTATGTATAACGTACAGCATACAGAAAAATATAATTTAAATGAATTTTAGTGTTGCTGGATCGTCTTCAATAGTTTACGCGTATTTGGGTGAATTTCATAGTAACCACGAACGTCCGAAAGCAGTCGCTTGGTGTACACTTTTTATGGCATTTGCATTGACTGCTCTTCCTCTTTCTGCCTGGTTAATACTGTCGCAATCATTGGCAATAACCTTTTCCAATTTCAATATTGTTCCTTGGCGTTTATTTTTGATACTGTGTTGTTCGCCAAATCTGCTTGGTGCCGCTGCCATTGCCGCCTTTCCAGAGAGCCCAAAATATCTGATTCTGGAGAACAGAATTCCAGAAGTAATGGATGTTTTAAAAAAGATGTACACTATTAATACCAGAAATAACTCTGATTCATTTCCTATTATATCTTTCCAAAATTTGAATTGCGATAAAAATTCGATAGAACATTCGCATCGTCCTTCGATGGGTGATTTAATGAAAAAGTTGTGGTACCAAACAAAACCATTATTTAATATTAACAATATAAAATACACGACGATTGCTTGCTGTCTGCAATTTGGTGCATTTGGTTTATCCAGCGGTTTACTTCTATGGTATCCAGATATTTTACATAAAATATCTGAAAATTACAAGACGAACAACAATTTAACACTCACTGTGTGTGAAGTATTGGATTTTGCTGAACCATCTAAAGAAAATTTCTTGAATTGTGAAGATATGAACATCGTTGACAACGTATATTTGCAAAATTCCATAATTGGATTTACCTATTGTGTTGGTTGTTTTTTAATAGGAATGTTAATAGATTCAGTTGGACAAAGATTTATAATTAGTGAGATTAATGCTTCAGGAAATTTTATTATTCCAATAGCTAACTATGATTTCACATTTTAGTTTTGAATCTACTTTTATCGGCTATCTGCTGTATTTTGTTGACTATAATCACCACACCACTTGCAATAGACATTATATTCATAGCAGTTTTGGTTCCACCTGGCTTATGTGTAGGAGTTATAACTGGAATTGTACTCGATATGTTTCCCACACATTTTAAAGCCATGGCAGTTAGCATATCTCTATTGATAGGACGAGTAGGGGGTGCATCAGCTACCACCATGGTAGGCTTCCTTCTGGAATTAAGCTGCAATGGAACGTTTTATTTGTATGCTGTTCTTATTGTAGGTAAATATGGTAGAAGAAACTTAAAAGTTGACATTTTTGTTTAACTGTTTTGTTTCAGGTTGCATATTTTTATCTTTACTTATACCTGGTAAAAAACAGTCGTAATTATTGCTGATTATAAAATTCGACTGTATTTTATGTATAAATAAAATTTGATAAATAAAGAAAACTTAAAACACCTTTTTGTTTGGATCATCATTTCCTTGACGACCGTGAGCTTGCTTTCTAATTTCCATTCTTTCACTATTTTACCTTATTTCTCTCAAGTTTTGTTATCCTCAAATTTGAATAAATTTTTAAACTTAACAACTACCTTAAACTAATCCAGCATACGTATTGTATTTTTATAGGTTTTGGCCCTTTTTACCCAAATTTTAAATTATTATTATTATTTAATAGCGTTACATTCTTGACTAATTGTCAAGAAGAGAATTACAAAATTTTTTTTGGGAGGGGGATTAGAGTCCTCATCAAATTACAATTCAAGTAATTCAACTCGTGCCATTTTTTATAACCTGGAATATGTCTTCGCTTCTTTGACTATTGATCTCCATCTCGTGCGATCGCCGCGCCATAGGCCTGTCTCCAGTCTGTCACGCCGATCAATCTCAAGTCCTCCATCGTTCCGTCCCACCATCGTAATCTCGGCCTTCCTCTGGGCCGGACTCCGTCAGGTTCCCAAAAACGTCACTTTTTTATCATCCCCTCGGCGCTCTCCGCTTTGCCGTTCATCTTCCTCTGGATCTCGTGGTGCATTTTAGTTCTGTATTCGTCATCCATCCTGCCTTAGTTTTATTTTGACTGTTGTTTTTTCTAATGTCGTCCTAACTAATCTAATTAGCTTTGTTGGTACCTTCATTTCTTTCATGGCTTCTAGCAGTTGTCTCCTGTTCACCCTATCGAAAGCTTGCTTAAAATCCACGAAGAGCAGGTGCATAACCATTCCAACTTCTCTGCTTTTCTTCGTTTTCTGTTTCAGCATGTCGACCAACCGTCGACTTCCCTCTTCTAAAACCAAATTGATATTCGCCAATCATCTTGTCAGTGTATTCTGCCAGTATGTTGTGTATTATCGTAGATAGTACTTTGTAGGCCACATTCAGAAGTGCTATGCTTCTGTAATTGTCGCACACCTCCGCATCTCCTTTCTTCCTCAATGTTATGATGACTTCGTCGCTCGTCGCTTGGTATTTTCTCTTGATTCCAGATTCTTTGCACCAGTGAACTGATTTCATCATGCAATGCTTCGCCTCCATATTTCATCACTTCAGCCATCATCTCGTCGCTGCCTGGTGCCTTTCCGTTTTCAAGCCTTTTTATTGTTTGTATAATCTCTTCTTTCTTTGGTTCGAAAATATCGTCTTCATCCGCTGTCGAAACTAATTAGATTTTTCTCGTTCTTCGATTCTGCTTGTGCACAGTAACTTCTGAAAATGTTCTGAGCAAATCTTCTTCACTTTTTCTGGCTTTTAAATTTTATGTTATATTTCTAATTTACGCCTTCAACTACCATAATTTCTAATCTACTATCTAATCTAATAAAATCATATTTCTATGCAGTGAAGATCTCCAATTGTCTTTTGTTCGGATTTTTAATTTTACAAATCTGGTCATTTTATAATACTAGAATAAGCAATTGTAATAAAATACTAGTCTATTTTCATTCATAATAATTATAATTTGTTAGCGTAGAATGAAAATCCATTATCTATAATGATGCATTCTTTTGAGAAGTCAGTAATGTTATGCAGACGGTTTCTTATCTGGAAATTAAATCATCAACTTTCTTTTTTCGTTTTCGTCATTTTATGTAGTATTGGTTAGGAATAATAATTTGTTTTTATTTTCTAGACAACAGTAGACAATATAAGCTGTCGAGTTTAGACTGTTGCATTTTTGCTTTATATTATTTAAAATTTTTTTATAATTTCAATTTTTTATTGATATTTATTTTAGGAGGTACATATTTTATTCTATTTTATAGTCCGGGGAGAGTTTATAAACTTTCATATGACCATATCCGTGCTTCGGAGGGCACGTAAAGCCGGCGGTTTCCCCGTGTTGATGATTGCCGTCATCAACAACTATTACAAACAGGGTTTCAGGCATTCACCAGTCCGGAATAAGCAACCGTGGGGTCTAAATGCTAAAACCTTTCTCTCAGAGAAAAAGGCTGATGGTCCTGCAGTGGACAGAAAAGGCTAAGGAGAATTGAATAGGTCATATTCAATAGGACGGTTACGGCCTGATGCTTAAGTGCTTCGACTACTAAACAGGGATCAATGATTCAAACCTGAGTGAAGGAAGAACAATTCTAACCGTCCTCACCCGGCAGGCAATGGCAATTAAACCACCAAGGTAATTTCCTTTGAAAACCCCCTTCATAAAATGAAGTGGTCAGTCAAAACCCATTCTGGGTTGTAGTGCTACCGTGGATAGCTGGAATTGTAACAATTTTTTGTTTTTTTCATTAATATATTTGAATTTAAACATAGCGAAGTGGGATACCGTACTCCATTGAAATACATAAATATTATTATTTAGGGCAGACTATTAATGTGGTAATAAAATTACTATTTTTCTTGAAAATGCATTCTGTTGAGTAGGTAAGTTATATCGAACAGATAACGTCTGTTATCTTGAAAAAATATAACTCCAGTTTTTTATTGTCTTAATACAAAAATAGACAATCACTTTTCATCGTCAAACATAAATTACTCAAAATATTGGTTTATGCTGTCATATAGCGAATTTTCGTTGTATGCCGAAGATAAATATGTACCTAGGTATGAAACTACGTAATATTTCCAGTTCATCGACTTTGTTTGTATTGGAATCTTTACCTTTAAACGTCATCTATTTTTTCATTTCGCAGTTATCTTAGTTCCTCATCGATTAGTTGACAACTGAACCAATCAATTAGCATCCCATACATAAGTGGACTTTTCAGCGGATTACATCTACAACAATTATCGATCCGAACAATTTTGAAAGATCAACAGATTGCAAATATAATGTCATGAAATTAATTTGATATTTAAACAAAAATGGAATGGCCCTATTCGGCGCAGGCCCAATTCGGTTCGAGTACGTTCGGCGCAGACCCAATTCGGAGTGAGTGCAGTTTGGTGCACCCCCAGTTCGGCGCCTCATTACATGCATTTGATTATTACCATCATATTTTTAATCTTATTCTAATTTTATTAAAATAATAATTATTAGTAGGTATTAAAAAGAATCAATTTTATTTTATAAATAAATAAATCAACAATAATTTAGAAAAAACATTATTCGTGCATAACAAAATTAAGGTCAGCTGAAACGTTCGGTCGTGTATTTTTTTTTAGAAATCAACTACCAAAAGAAACAGGATCAAGGGTCCCACTTATTTTTCAAAATAAATTCCCTGTCTTTTCCATAACTGAAATTGAATATTTTCCCTAACTTTTCAAAGTTTCTGTTTCAAAAAATTTTTCCTGGCACAAAACCGTAATTATCCAGACTTGCACTTAAAAATTAGAAGTTGACAAAATTTCTACAATTTTGAATTCCCTGTCTTTTCCAGGTATTCCAGACAAGTGGGAACCCTGAGGATTTAAACAAGTCATAAAACATTAAAAATCAAGTGTCCTTTATTGATGTATTAAATTTGCAATAAGTTTATTCTTATACATTTTAAATTCCACACAAAATAAAATTCTCTGTAAAATAATTAATGTAAATATATATCATAATATTTCAATAAACAAACAAATTTCACTTTGCGTGATGACATAATTTACACATGCACTGAAATATCTAAATTTTATGAGAACGATTTCTGTAGCAAAATCACTGTGCTAAAACACATGACGATATGTGTTCTACTAGTCAAGTAACCTGAATTAACAAAATCTTAAGATTCAATAAAACAATTAACTTAGTCTTTTGATAACAGCACATAGGTTACTAAAGCAAAATCACAGAACTTCTAACAATAACAATTAATTTATTATTTAAAGTACAATGTTCTACGTGTAATTATTTCCAGGACTAGGTTGTGTGTTCCCTAATTGTAAAGGATCCTCTAAAGGTGGCATTTGAGGTTGAAATTGCGATGCTTGCAATCTTGTGATTCCTATTCCTACTCCTTCGATTAAAGCTAATAACGTGCCACCAATAAAAGCACTGGCAGCCATTGCCGGAAGACCACTTCTCGCAGCTAAAATACCGCCTGTAGCGGCACCACTTATGATAGAATTCCACGGATCCTCCTTCTTGCGAACCTTGATTAAACAACAATCGATGGTTGAAAATAATCCGCCCCAAATTGCAAAATTGTTTGCTAGAGTTGGAGACCTAAGTTTTATCGCTGTGAGACTGCCAGCCTAAAATACAGAAAACCATCTAATTCCAATTTGCCAACCTTGACCTAACCTTTCTGGCACAATAAGTTACATCATATCAAAGGTCAGAACTGAGCGTTAATTTTAAATGTAATCGCAACAGGTACACGCAAAAACACGTTCGGCTTTAAATTGAAAGATACCTACCATTCGTTTTGCCATACCGGAAGGTGCATTACGAAATCCTTTAATACTTTGAAATAGGCCTCCGCCAATTAAACCCATTGTAAAAGCACCACCACAATCGTCTACAATTCGCCACGGGCAAGGTTCTCTACTGTATTCTTCCATTTTGCGTGATTAAAATCTAAAATTTAAAACTACAATAAAAACTGACAACATAACCACAAAATATTAACTTACGTAAAATTAACTTGCAATGACAATTCAAATAATTCCCAAGTTATATTCTAGACACAAATTTCAATAAACGTGACACTTCTAATAAAATTTCATTTTTACTATTTTACACTTTTACATACAGATTACCACATGTAAAAATGTTTAAACTGAAAGAAAATGGCGAATCGATCTTGTAGTGACGTCTAGTGACGTCCAGTGACGTTCCAAAACAGACAAAATTAAAACTTTTGAAAATAAATTTTTAAGCATTGAATTTTCATAATATATCTCAATAATTAATTTAATATTATTATCTTCATACGTAATTTAATTGTATTAAATATTTAATTACATCAAAAAAATTTCATTTTGAAAATTTTTGGCGCTTAATTTGAATTGACAGTCTTATGAAAGTATTCTAATAATAGAAGTTCCATATAAAGAAAATCTAAATATATCTATTCATCTTCTAACTCATATTTCTTTAGCACGCATTTTGATTTTTTTAATATTCATCTAATACCAGAAGATATTTGCTATAATGTCTGAAATTGAAGTCGATAATGGAAGTGGTACCATTCCTAACGAAGACCAAGTTGTATCTGCTGAAATTGTTACGGTATAAAATATTTTAGATAATTTTGGGTCATGTGGCTCAATATTTTTTATTTAAGGAAGACGCTCAAGATGAAAGTCTGGAGGCTGTATTATGGAAAATCAAAGAGGAGGAACTCATAAATCAGATTGTAAAATATAAAACTGATTTAAATAAAGAAATAATTAAAGTTTCCACGTTGGAAAAACAATTGCAGGTATTTTTCTAATATTATTTTCTAGTTTCATCGAAAAGACTATATTTATGGAAAATTTGAACATTTTTGATATTGTTTACGGGGAGGGGGTAGTTATGCTAAATAAGAGGGTCTAATATTTATTAAAAATGATTAAGCAAGAGTGAATCATTGTTTTGGCTTTGACGGGGCCAGAGATGGCCCCATATGGCGGGGGGAAGAAACAATTTTTTAAACAGTTGGCTAAACAGTCGATAAACTGGACTTTTTCACAAAAAAACTTCTAAAATTATGATATACCTACACTGTGTAATAACAAAAACATCTGATTTCAGGAAAGAACCCAAGAAAGAGATAATCTAAGAAATGAAACTCAAAAACTGGAGAGAGCTTTAACCAAAAATTCTTTAAAACAGGGAAAAAATAAAGAAAAAAATACAAATGACATAGTAACTCAGGCAAAAAGTGTAATCTTTGAGAAAACAAAGGTATGCAAAAACCAAGAGCTTCAAATTGATGCATTAAAGGAACAAGTTAAGTCCCTTAAAGAAATCGTGACCATAAGTAAAGATATGTTGGATATAAGAAACTTGGAAGTTCAACAATTGCAAGAAAAATTAAATTGCATGGATCTTAAATTTACAGCCGAAAGGGATCGTCACAATCTCATGAATAAAAAGTTAGATAGGATGATTGAGATTAATGCAGATTTAAAAGCTGAATACGACAGGCAATTGCTTACTTTCTCAGCTTTGCAAAAAGCTTACGATTTGCAAAAACAAAATAATGCAGCAAATGAAAGTAAAGAAAAAGATGACGATATTGTTCAATAATATGTTACATGTACTTACCTAGATTGTTATATTTACATTTTATTTATGATTAACCTGTGAAACTATTTTACCAAAATATTAAATATATCTACAGTAAATATTCAAAATATTAATTCAAAAACTATCCAAGTTCTACAGATTCAGCAGAACCTAGGCTAATATTTCAATATTCAAGTGGTCTAATCTAAAAAATAAAATTATTTTTATTAATTATTTTAAAATTAATTTTTAAAAGAAAATTTTACTGGAATCTGGTCTACTGGAATCCGCAAAGTGCACTTTGATTATTTTTTTAGTTTTTGAGTAATCGCGCCCAACAACTTTCAAATTGTAGTTTCGAGTAAATTGAATTTAAACTACGCTACACGACACGCATTTCGTACTTCGCTAAGTTCGGGCCTCCCAGTTGAGGTGGATTGATTTCAGGAATGTTTGAATATACTTAAAAAATTATTCTCTTTCCATTGGTATATAGTAAAAAGTTAAATTCGTAGTACAGATTCCCTGACAGTCCCCAGATTAGCACGTGTTCAAAGAGCGAGAAGACTACTTGGTGCTTTTAATAAATAAATAAAGCTGTGGTCACCCACAATAAGGAAATATGAATCCCTTATTGCTGGTGACCACAGAAATGGGTTGATGCAGAAGTGATGATTAATCATCGACTAGAAAAAACAAAAAATTATCGATTATATGATTGCTTACAGTTTTAAAATTCAAGACTTTCAAGACAACTTACACCTCAAGATCAAGAGTTACTAAATTGTTGTCTTGAGATTTCTAAATTTTAGTATACAATACAATCTTTTTGTAAAAAAAGATATTGACTTATAGATACTTCCCATTCCTGCAAAAACTTTCGCATAAATATGCCACTTATTACAAGAAATAAACATTTAGAGTACATTTTCACCCATTAGGGTTTGATTTTGATGAAAATGTGTAATGAGAAATCGTGTAGCCTCATAGTCGAGCAACCAAAAATTATTTGGACTGGAAAGGTAGTTGTAGAAAGAAACAACATGTAAAAAATATAACATATTTATTAAATAAATTGAAACGCTTTAAGGTAATGCAATATTGAATAAATTTAAATTGTTTACTTAATTATCGTCAATAAGATATACTCAGAATAAAGTTAGTTTTTGAATGCCAATTAAAATTATTATACGTTTATTTAACGTTTCTTATTATAGTATCAAAATTCAAAATTTCTTTAACTACCCTTAAACTTTTAAATAATTTTTGAAAATCGTGTTACTATCAAAAATCTATGAATGATTCAAATGTCGATGTTAACAATAAATTGTACTAGAAATACAAATAACAATTATTATCTATCTTATTCGTATCTACAATAAATTTGTAAATTATGAAAATTTTTAAACTTATCTCGATAGAAAATTTTTTAAAGCAAAACCTAGGCAAGTCGAAAGAGTACACAATAATTTTAGCATAAAATATATTAAACAGTGTTGTGCAATCATTCAAATTATGAAAATTTCTAATGGCAGTGACTAGCACACTGGTTTTAAGGATATGTTTAGCGCGGCGTCACACTAACACTTCCATTTTATTACTTTTACGAATTACACGTATTTGTCCAGGTTGTACTTCTGGTAAACCCATACACTTGAATGAAAATGTTACTGTTTGTGTACCAAAATTCGCTTCAAATCTAAAAACCAAATTCTTGTTTCTTTCCTTTTCTTTCGCATACAAATTAACTTACTCAGTTGTGATGTTTACTTCCGGAGCTTTCCCAACTGCATTTTGCACAACCAGAAATAATTTTGTAACCACTTCGATAACGTGACCAGTTTGAAACACAAAATCTCCCTTTTTTTTACTTAAATCGCTCTGAAATAAGCAACCCGTCGCATCAGAAGTCGTGCTCGACGTTTCATCATTTCCAACTGGCGACTACAATAAAACTACCAATAGCAACTAACATCAACACCTTTAACACAATAACAAATAATCTTTGGAACAGAAATTTTTGGATTGAAAAATTTCAAGACCTTTTTAGTAAGTCACAAGATTAATTTAAATAATGAGATTGAATTAATGCTAACACAAACAAAAAAAGCAAATAATATCTGTTACTGGTTTGTCCAAATCCAGTAAAGCAAAGGCAATGCGAGAACGTAAAAATTCAACAGAAATTTTACACAAAGTGACTGGCAAGCAAAGCGCTAATAAAATAAAGCCAAAAATTTTCAAGATAAAAAATTTAAACTTACAGCTTTAATATGAACAATAGCTACATCATCAAGAAATGGTGAAAGAGATACCCTATAAATTTCCGTTGCAGGCACACGATATTTCACTTGTAAAGTTCGCTGATCAAGAATTAGCATAGAATGTGTAGAAACAACCAAAAGAATAGGAACAAACTGAAACAAACAAAAAATGTAAACTAAAATTACATTTCTAGACGACAAACCAACCTTCCCACTAGATCGAGCTATTTTATTAATTATATCGGCAAAAACGACATATTGGTCATTAGTTTCCAAACAAATTTTTTTCCATTGTACGTTTTGTCGTAATCTAACGTAGTCACCAAGAAAAGGGTGAGATACACTACAACAAAACTTATGGGTATTGAAGCAGATGACAAATTAAAATGGTAAACCTTCTAGGATATGAAGATTTTCTATCTTTAAAAATAAAACTAGCCGTCACTTTTTCTCTCATTCGATTTCTGGCAGTCTGATCGTATTTCAAGCGATATCGGTAACACCTCCATTTGTGATGAATTTTACGAAGAAGTGAATTTGTTTCTGTTAACTTGGAATGACTTAAAGGCCACTCTAAACAAATGGGAGAATTTACATTCGGAGGTAAAATTTTTGCTAATTGGATGAGAAAGTGTCTTCTCTGAAATAAAACACCTTAAGTATTCTGTTTTAGGTAAATTACAAAATCGTATACCTTCCATTGTATATAATGCCTCTGTATCACCTTTGCAGCCCACTCCATTTGTTTACGACGCTTCAATATACGATATTCTTCTTGAGCCTAAAAAAAGTATGTTTGTTTAAATTATATAATTTCATAAATGAAAAAGAAGCTGTAATTCTAGCTTGATAAAATGCTAACATGTAAAATCAACGTACCACACGGTACAAACACCACAAATGTTTACGCCCATCGTATGGAATTCCCATCCTACATTCCTGTAAGTATTACAAAAACTAAAGAAAATCAAAAAAAAAATATGAAATGTGACGCCCCCACCACAGCTAGTTAATAAACTGCAATCTTTTAATTAAAAAAAATTACTTACTCGCCAACTTCTCCATGCAGAAGCAATTATTGTCTGACTGTTTTTCATTTTTTGATATCTCGTGCGTTGTCTGAAACCTCTCCAATGCTTTTGAATAAGTAAAGCTAAATCGTGCAACCTCATTTTCCTAAAATTTTCTATTTCAAAAACAGTTCGAGGGCTTCGTACAAAAAGTTTGCTTCTTCCGAATGTAAATTCTGCACTAGGTATTGGTAAAGAACGAACGAGTAAAGATACGCCTTCTACTGCGGAACCTCTCCATCGAGGCCAAGTGTGTCCACACAACATTTTGTATCTACATAAAAATTGTGCAAATGGCAAACGATAACAATAACCGCACCTCCACATTTGAACCATTGGTATGAGGTTTAAAAAACGAACCTAAAATGTTAGAATCGTTAAAAATTAACAGCAAAAATGCAGCATAAGATTTTATTATACCTGATGTTCTATTAGAGCCATTTCAAAAATGCGTGGTTGTTTAAGTTCATTTGGTTTTAAACATCTGATGTAATGCATCTGACGTTTATTTAAGCTTTTAAGTAATGCAGTCATAGAAATATGTAGTTGGGTGGCTGTAGGTAATGGTTTTTTAGAACTGCAACGCTTTGGATTACCTTCGGGAAAAAGGGAACGCATTAAGGGATGATCGCAATGATACATTGCTCTTGAAATTTCTTTTGGTAAAAAGTTTCTGTTTTTATCCACAAAACCTTTAATGTTATATGTTACAGTTCCTGCATAATGACGAATTCTAAAAATTGTTTCAAGTAAAAAATTACGAAACGAAATCCTAACACCATGACTTACTGAAAACAGAACGGTGGTAAATTTGAGTCAGTTATCAAACAATGAGAATGGCCAGCACAGCACTGTTCAATTCTTGTCCAATAAACACCATCACACTGCACATGAGGTTCATTTAACAAAGGCAACAATCCATGTTTTTCGTTTTCGAGTAAATCACAAATTTGACTAGAATTTTCAAAATTAAACTAAGTATAGGTCACTAATATAAATTGAAAATTTTCACCTATTATTAAAATATTCTATTCTGGTCCATTCTAGACCTTCTTTAATAATTTCTTCTTGCTCGTCCTTCAGTGTCGACACAATCACAAATTGCTGCAATTTTTCGTTACAATAATTTATCATCAGCTGTTCGAACCTGTTCTTGTTTAAAACTTCAAACCCATAAAAATCTAGCACGCCCAATACTCGACGTTTCCCAAAAGGTTGGGCCTGCAAGTTATAGCATAAAAAACTTCAAATACAATTTTGTTATTAATTACTTTTATGATATCGTTAATTTTGTTAATCAGCCAAGTGAATAAACGACTGTAAAGTGTTTTGCACAAAATATCTCTAACTCTTGAGGCATCACTCGAATTTAAATCAGCTAAAATTCCGCCATCTAACTGACGACATGTTAACGTTCTTTGTAACCATTTATGTTCCACACCCAACAACTCACATACTTCGTACAATTCTACATCAAAGAAAGAATAAGAAAATGCCAACTTTAATTTGGTTAAATACCATAATCGTTTTCAATAGAACATCCTTCGGTACCATCAATATTATTACAAGGCACAAACTGCAAATTTCCCAATTTTAAAATTATAGCAATTACTCTAAAAATATTAATCGAATCTTCTACAGAAAATCCTAAAATTTCTAACGCCGTCTTTGTATAAACGTATAATTTTTTATCTTCTTCTTCTGCTTGTGTAGGTTGGTTGTCTTCTGATAATAGAAGATTATAATGTTCTACGTTACGTTGCAACTTTAAACTTTCTGCAAAAATCATGAAAATGATCAATTATGCAATTTTAGTGGGATGATGAGTTTATACTTAAAAAATGTATATCGGCACCAGAAAGTAATTGATAGAAAATATGAAAGTTGCGATCACCAAATCTCAAATTTGTTGTTCTCGACTAAAAATTGAATTAAATCTTAGGAAAGTTAGCAATGCTTTTCACAAAGGGTAAATATCTCTAAATAATTTTGTATACACCAGGACTCGGAATTCCAATAGTTTCCAAGAAATCCCAATGATTTCCAAGGGATTCCAAACAAGTGTATGTACACAAAATTTTCAAGATGTTTACCTCTTTGCAATTCATGTCAAATCAACTACATTTTAATAAATTTTACTGTGGAAATTTAAGTGAAACACATGCAGCATTTAAAAAAACAATACATTAACCCTCTAGTAACTAATACATAAAAATTACTGAAATCAAAGACGTGGAAGTCAGGCATTTAGCTGATTCGACATGAAATAACCCCAAATTAACTATAGTAAAATTTAATATGTACAAACCTTTTCCAAAAGATCTGAGTAAGACATAAAAATAACAAAAACATTTTAAAAATACAATGCTGGCAAATTAACTTTGAAAAAAGCTTTCCTTTTGAATTTAGGTAACAAAAGAAGACTCGAACAAAAAAAATGTTCGAAGCCTTTGTTTTAATATTTGAAAACAAAAAATCTATTGTTTCAATCAAATTTGAAAATTAGATATAAATTACTCACAATGCATCAGATGACCACCAACGGGATCTCCTTTATAATCAAATTCAATATCTAAAAACTTTCCCTAAAATTAAATCAAAATTACATTTACACTCAAAGCGTTGCATTAATAAAGCTTACAAATCTGGATGCATTATCGTTACGCATGGTTTTAGCATTTCCAAACGCCTCCAGTAGCGTATTTGCTTGTACCAATCTATCTTTAACAAGTTTTATCTCCTTACTATCACCCGAAACAAGTACCAAAAATTGTAACACAATTCTTGCAGCTTCTGTTTTTCCCGAACCGCTCTCGCCGGTAACCACAATACACTGATCTTCATTGCGATCGTTTAACCACCTGTACGCTGTACCTGCAACTGCATATCTAAAAGGAAATATTGTTTAAATGATATAATACTGCAGCAAGTAACGTACATGTGTGGAGGTAATTGAAATGGTCCTCTTTTAACATAGGTATCGGCCAGATCTGCCGAATATAAAGCCAACTTCTTGTATGGATTGATGGATATTAAGGCATTACCGATGTAAGTGTAAATGTGGTCTCGTTTAAATCGTTGCTGCAAATTAGAAACAAAACTCTCTTCGGAAAATGGTTCAAGTAGCACAGAATCCCAAACTCCAGTCTCCTGCTCCAAAGTGAGCATTGCAGCGCCCTTGGCCACCTTGCCGCCAGCGCGGCATTTAGTATTACCACTTGTATGCACCGTGTACCAAAATTGTAAAATCACGCCTCAAAAACTACCTCAAATGGTCTCCCAACAAATCATTTCCAATACCAGTGCACTTTAAGTTTTTCCATAGAGACGAACTACTTGGTCCAAATACAACCTACTTGGTGTTCACAAATTCAAAATTCAAGTTACCTTTAAACGTCTAACTACAAGAATCAAATTTTTTTATCAAACAAAGACTCAATTTCAAAATACATCTCAAAATTTTCAACAAAAACCAAATCCAATGTTCAACCATTCGGCACCCACATTGTTGCCACTTTTTTTAGCAAATTGGTAACCAAACTTTACAATGAACACATATTATTAGCAGAAGAAACGCATAATTGACATTAAAGTTTCTTAATTTTACGAATAATTTAGTAAAATTGGCAATAGAAATTTTCTAAAACTGTCAAAATTTGACAGTCGACATTGTAGTTTTTTAGGTTATATTTACTTTTATTTTAAATGCCTGCGACTTATAATGGATTTGAAAATTGTAGGAGATATTTTGAAACGAGCAGTGGAGTTAGATAACGACAAGCGATATACGGAATCCTTAATATGTTATCAAGAAGGATTGCAGTCGCTTTTTAATATCATGAAAGGTTAGATTTGCATTGTTTTACAAAATAATTTGTTGCTGTTAATCCATAAGTAAATATCAGGCAGTATACCAAAACCCAGATTTTCGATCTTCCATTATCCGTAATCACAGGTCTGCTTTTATGGATACAATTCTTACGTCAATTATTTCTATGGAAATAAGCGTACGGCTAGAGATCACCGGAGATTGAAAAACTCTGTCGAGGCTCTAATACTGTAACAAAACTAACATCTTGAATTTAAATGTATGTAAGAGAAGAGAACTTGCATTTTATTAACCTTGCTGTTCTGCATGATATCTTTAAGTATGGATCTTGGTTCATTGATTCCGATTCATCGTCTAACCTGTATGCTTTTTGTATTCAACTGTAACAGTAGTTTTTCATGTTATAATATGGGGAGGAGCTCCGCCTTCAAGTCTTCTTTTCTCTCTCGGCCCTCGAAAAACGATAATAGATTATGTCAAGTCCATCTGTTTTATTATGATTCGAAGCTGAATGTAACACAACAAAAACTTCAAATTAGTGAAATTTTGGTAAGTCAAGTTTTACTGAAGGTCGAGGGGAAGTTACACAGCAAAGTTTTGTGATTCTTTGGATTTTCTCCTGAATTGCCTCAAGATTTTCTTTTGAAAAAGTTGAAAAAGTAAAAAATAAGTTGTCTATGGTACTGCCGCTGCAAGTTAAATCGTTCTATAAAACTGACATTTTGGTATTTTGGTAAAAATAACTTTTAGTAAATTATAAGAGTCTTATCACTGAATTTTAGGATGAAAATTAGGATTTCTAAGTATGCACGTTAGATACTAATGAGTATAAACTAACAAGAAACGAAATTGAAAATATGTTCAGTTAGGACGTCTTAACTGATCCTGATTTCATAAAATGTCCTTGAATTTTCTAGATTTTCAATGTGCAGGATATCTCTGCGATCGATATACTTCTACAGGAAATGGTAGAAAACACTTTGTGACTAAAAATTTTATCTAAATTGATTTTTTGAATTAGGTGTGTATGTTTACGCACTCTGGCTCGTAGCAGATATAACTATTTTATTTATTTTCTGCTTGCATTCCTCTATTCGCCTTGGCTTCCCTGAGAGCTCAAATGATTGCTAGGTTTATATTAATATATTTTAGCAAAGCAAATTGTTTTTGTATAAATTAAATGTGTATTTAAATTTTAGGAAAGTCCGGCGTTGAGCGCACATATTTGCGTTCCAAAATAGACGAATATATGAACCAGGCCGAAAAACTGAAACGAATAATTGAAAAATTAAAAGATGAAGGCAATTTTCACGAACAGTTTCATATTGAAAGTGATTCTATCGGTCATAGTTTTGAAAGCATATTTGGAAGATTTTTAGATGAAGATGTGGATTATGTAGAAATAGAAGATCCTTACATTAGAATATACCATCAGTGTCAAAATTTGCTGCGCTTTTGTGAATTATTAGTTAAGAGATGTAAAAAGATACAAACAATAAAACTATTAACAGTTAAACACAATGTGGAACAAGCAAAATGGTTGAACGATATTTTTTCTACTTTAAAGGAACATAAAATTTCATTAAATATTACTTATTCCACCACCTTACATGACCGACAAATAACGTAAGTTAATGATTATCGTAAACTTGTATTATAACAATAAATTATTTTACAGTTTAAGTACAGGATGGATCATTAAAATTGGAAGAGGATTAGATTATTTTAAAGCGCCTGCTAATAAATTTTCTATAGGAACATTTGATTTGGATTTACGACCATGCCATGATACTACAGTTGATATCTTTCACTCCAATAATTTAAAGAAAAATTAATGTTAGTATTTTTTGGATTAACAATTTTGTTTTATTATTGTATAATAATATTTTATAAGTTTATTTAATAGTAGGGTTTTTAATATACAATTTTGACAATAGGTAAATTCTTGAAATTGTAAACGGGTTGATCTTGCAAATGAACAGTCAAAAATTACATTGCCAAGCCGATTAATGTAAATGCAACTTACTTCTATACTTCATCAGAGGTTTACTATAGTTTAAACGCTTCAGCGATAACTATAAAAATCTGTGGGCTTGGTTAACCTACTGCACCCCATGTCTACAACTTGTTTATTTATGAATCTATACGGCTTTTGCTTAAATTATTTATTACTGTACAATTATTTTGATACAAATTTCATTTTAATATCGCTGATTGGTGCAATTGTAAACCTGTAAGGATTGAACATTATATTTCCAACTGGATACTCCGCTGGCGTAATATCATAATGGGATAAGAGTGAAATAAGTGCTACTTTTGTAATAACATATGCCAGTCTTGTACCTGTAAAAAAAATTTAGAATAGAGATTTTATAACTTCAAAAATTTGATAAAAAATGCAGGAAAGTGATAATTACCTATACAGTTCCGAAGACCTTCTCCGAAAGGCATATAAACATAGCTGGGTATTTTAGAATTGTTTTCAGGAGAAAACCGCTCTGGATCAAATGTAGAAGGATTTGGAAAATAATTGGGATCGTAGTGAAGACCCAATAAGGATATATAGATTGCCATTCCTTTCTTAATGATTATATTAGTATCTGGTATTTTGTATGTTTTGGTACATCGTCGATCCAAATATGGTAATATTGGATACTTCCTCAGAGTTTCTGCAAAATTGTAAGTTTTTATTAAAAATAATACCCTTTTATACTCTGCCTGCCAGGGAGAGACTAACTTTCTCGTGATCGTCTCTGTCATCGGTCTCTGGTAGGGTTTATTTAATTTACTATTCATTCCATCTTTAAATTATAAAAATACTTATGGAAAAATCACGTACCAGAAATAACCATATCTAAATATTTCATTTGTTGAATCGCATCATACGTAATCTCTTCATCGTCTAATTCACTTTTAATTTCTTGTTGAAGTTTTTCTTGTACAGTCTTATTTATGCTTAATTCGTACAAAGCATAAAATATTGTCATTGCACTGGTGTCAAAACCAGCTACAAGAAATTGAATTGCTTGTGACACCAACATATCATCGTCTACAAAAGATATAATATTAATAAATTACAACTTCGTCAGGCTAATTTCAATTTTTGGTTTACCAAATTTTGCAGCTTCATCAATGCTTTCGTTACTTTTTATTTTAAGCAGAATATCGATCAAATCTCCTCGGTACGATTTGCTTTGCTCCCTTTCACGTAAAGCTGCAAGAAAGGCTTTTCGCAAAAATTCAATAGCGGCAGAATCGATATGTCTCATTTTGAGTAACTTAAACAA
Source organism: Cantharis nigra (assembly GCA_958510845.1). Lineage (NCBI taxonomy): Eukaryota > Metazoa > Arthropoda > Insecta > Coleoptera > Cantharidae > Cantharis > Cantharis nigra. Next base: position 39,570,671 of record OY294030.1, on the reverse strand, counting down.
AAAGGGTGCAAGGAACGACGATACAAATTGTATTCCTCTTGCCAAACTTGATTTTGCCGAATTTTCGGAAGCTATCAAAAATTCCGCATGTTCGTTTTTGAAGGAATTTGCTGTAATTCCAAATGCACAAGATGTAATAACATCAATAGTGTACCGCATGGATATTTTTTTTATATAAAATTCATTGCTTTCGTCGCTGTTTTTCTTTATATATTCGATCAAGTCTTGAGATGCATCTATTATCAAAGAAGTCATATTTTTAATTTTTCCGGTCGTAAGTGCCGGAGTAATTTTGGTTCTTACGTTTCTCCAGGTTGGATTCTTAAGAATAAATAACGTAGTTGAAGTTAATTTATCAACTTCTTCGTTTGGAACTATGCTTCTATCAGCAAAATGATCAAAATCTTTCACCAAAACTTTTTTAATTATTTCGGGTTTACGAATAAGCAAAAACGGTTGATCAAAAATAAAAAATCCAAACACCTGAGACGTAGTTGAGTTATACAGATCTCTCGTAAATTTTCCTATAGTGGTTTGAAAAATACAAAACGGAAAAGCATTGCCAAAGAAAAATATTGGGTTTTTGTAAGGGACATTTTGATTCTTCCAATATTTAAAATTTCGTGTCAGATGTAAATACAACCACACAAATATTGTTGTTATAAGCGCAATCGTACAGATCGTTATTTGATAATCCTAAAAATTTCCAATAAAATAATTACGTTTTTTGTAATAAATTATAATAATTTCTTTAGTAACTCATCTGATGAATTGGATAAAATTATTATTATAAATGTGAATATTGGAAACTCACCATTTCTATGTTTAGTGAACGATTGACTAATATCAATTAGACGAAGTTGGGATTTACAATATCTATGATAGCTATTAAGAACAAAAGTTAAGCAATAATTATTGTTGTGTGGTTTTTACTTTACTGATGGCTTCAGACTTTGAATCTTGATATAAATAGTTTTGTTATTAAAAGTTCGTTTACCAAATAATCACCACTTCGCACGAAAAAAAAGTCTAATCTCTTTGAGATTCGAACCTCGGGTATTCAGACTATAAAAAAAATTTTAACAACCTTTCGAATATGTACATTTTATTGAATTAAATAATAAAATATTTTTATACACAACAATAAATATATATTTATAATATCCAATAATCTTTCTATACATAACTTTCGCTTTGAGCCGAATATGCCAAAAACGAATCCATTAATCGAGGTTCAATTAATTCTTGTACATCCAAAGAATCGATTACATCATTTCCACAAGCTTCGGCAATTTTGCGAAGCGTTGCCTAGAATTAAAATTGAATTTAAAAATAATTTCCTATTGATTCTTTTAGACTTACCAATGCTGCAACTAGGACTGCGTCACTGTCGTGTCGTTCTTTTCGCTCTCGACAAAGTTTTACCAGTTTGGCTACACCATTCAGTTTGACTATTTGTTCCGCTGCTTCGTGGTCACTACTTAAACGTGATAAGGCAATAACGGATTTTTGTTGCAATCTGCTTTCTACTTCTGGATCTGCATGATTGCAATGTAAAAAATGCAGTAGTGCAGCCGGAGCATGCTCGTCGGTTAGTTGTTTCCGTGCATTTGCTTTTGATGATAGAGTTGCAATCAGAATAGCCACTTGTTCCAAAACGTGAATGGAAACTAAAGCGTTTCTAGTTTTTATAGCCTGTAATATAGTTCCTATGCTATTGTGGTGAAGTATGTATTTGATACTCTTTGGTTCCATTTCAGTCAAATTTGCTAAAGCGGCTGTACAAAGTAATAAATTTTGGCAGCACTTTGTGTTTGTAATAAACTGCGTTAAGGCTTTCACGAGTATTTTGATTTGGTATTGCAAACCTTTCACGCATCGGTTATCCTCTATCCATGGAGCTGTTATTTGGGCCAAGAGAGCTACAGCTTCCGATCGTTCAGGTTCCGGTCGAGATTCTTCAGATATTACTTCTGATAACATTGAAACGCCCGAAGCATTTTCTAAATTTCGAACTGCAACGCTACTGGTGCAAATGGTCGACAATGCTCTTAGTATTAACGACCGCACAGTTGAACTTTCGCATTTTTCACAAAGTACACACAAAATCTGAATGGTGTTACAGGCAATAAACGTTTCGTTTGCAACTGTATTCCTTAAAGCTATTGAGGTTAAACCAGTTAAAGCTGCTCGGACGTGCATTTCGGAATGGGGATCAACGAGTTCGTCAACCAAATGCTTGATCTCCTGAAGTAGGACTTTATCTTGCAATGTTTTCCATTTGGAATCCAGTTGGACGATCAGTTCAGCAAAATTCTCTATCTGATGATTTCTTATGTCATTGCAAATTTTTAAAACATGAACATCTGCATCTACAACGTAGTTTTGGATAAATTCCTCGATCAGTCTTGCTAGACTTTGCGATAACGGTGCCGTATGCTGTGTTTGCCTGAAACAAAAATATTAATGTTTTAATCCTGTCATTCTTGCACGTAAGATTAACTTGTTATGACTCACTGTTTAATGTTTTCCATTTCAGCGAATATTAAATCCGAATCCCTAAGAAGCTTACGTAGAGTTGCAGTCATTCTAGAAGCAATGAGAGCTACATTTTGGTTCAAATCCGCAGCTATCGATTTACACTGCAATGTGGTCATGCATTCGGGTTCGTATAATTCTCCAACTTCTTTCAGCCACTTTTGTACGGATGCAGTTTCTTCGGTAAACGTTAATACTGATTTTCTGAAAATTCCACCTGTTAGTTTCAATGCGCACACGTTTTATGTTTATACAAACCTTTCTTCTTCACTTGGACCGTATAACTTGGAAATTCTTTTGCTTCGATGCAATTTCATACTTCGAAAATTTCTTGCTGAAACTTTGGGCGTCGATGTGTGTTTGGGGTGATCGAGTAATCCATGAAAAGTCGATTCCAGTTCACTTTCACAATCACTACTCTCGAGAGAGTCGTTTATCGACGAAATTGTTCTTCTGTCCTCTTCGAAGGGAAGAATTGCCGGTGCGGATAAATTTTGTCGTGAAGAAATATTCAAACTAGCATCAGTGTATGCTATTGTCGGACATGTTTTTACGCCTTCCAATTCGATACTATGCTCATCTGAACGACTATCATCGTGTTCGACCTTACTATTAGTATTCGAGTTGTGTAATTCGGTAGCAACATGGTCTTCCTCTGAATACTGATCAGGTACCGGCATATTTTCCAGTGATTGTTTTGAAATATTGTTAAATAAACTCCTGCTAACTTTTAGAGAACCATTTCTATGGAAACGAGGTTTTTTTATTGGTTCAGATTCGGCTCTTCCTTCGTATAGATTACTTATTGTCGGCGTTCGTACGAAGTTATAGGATTTGGATTTTTTATCACTTAAAGTGAGTGCTATACTTTTGGTCGGTGTACACTTTGGCTTAAAATTGACGGTTAAATTTTGTGATTTGGAGGAATCTTCCTCGTTTATATTTTTTAAAATATCTTTTGGTAAGCATTGTCGAGGCGATTCTCTTCTGGGCGTGGAACAGTTTGGATCCGCTTGTTCCAGAACACCTGGTAGGCAATTTTCTGTGTCAGAAAATCCCGAATCTTGACTTCCGGGACTTGCCGAAAAATTTCGGGACAAATTGGGGTATTCTTCTGGCCACCATACTCTACTGGGGCTTCTTTGAAAATCGCTCATATTTGTATCTAAAGTAAAAAAAAAGTATATTATTAGAAGTGCAAGAGCCAATAGAAAGTCGGATATATCAATTGTGGGTATTATTAGTTTATCTAACATTGCAAATAGGAAATTGTAATAATAATTTTAGCATACAAATCACTTAAGTTTAAATTTAAAATTGTTTGTTATATGCAATTAGTTTTATCACATAAGTGCTAATCATAACACTCGTAATGACAATTTGCTTATCTTAATGAATATTTATGTAGTACGAAATAATTTGGTAGGATCCATTTACAAGATTGAATTATTTGAGTTTAGCCCTTTTATTATCAAGAAATGTAAATTGAACTGGAATATTATAATGAACACCTTGAAAGATTTAAATATTATGCATTTTTCGAAATTTTTATTGCAACAAAACAGCTTACAAATCAACAGTTCATTTTATTTCCACAATTTTGTAATATCGAATAATTTTTATGTGTCCGTTTACAGAATAATACTTATTTTTAAAAAAATGCATGTGCTCTTTTCATAAAAATTTTTACGTAATAAATACCTGATCACTTGATAACGTAAACATTAATTTCATTTTATTTATTATAAATGAATTATATGTGGTCTGTTAACTACTGTGTGAAAATTCAGTTTAATCAACCTTGCCTGCTTTTTGATTTCAATGGGGTGTTGTACCCTTAAACTCACCCCAAAATACATTACGTTAAAAATCAAAGCACCTGGCTATTATACGGTCTGGACTTGCCATTTCCAACAAACTCGAAATAATATTATTTTCCCATAGGTAAACTCAAACATTGTAATTTTAAATTTTATGAAAATATTGATAATTTCTTTTTCAAATTTTTCTAAAGTTGTTTTAGTAGCTGGTTGGAAAAGAGTTTCCATCATGCAATGCACCCGAGACGCAAAGGGTGATAGTCGGGGTCATGGACATAAAAAATAAGAATACATAATTTGCAACCATTCAATTAGTTTATTATTTTTTACTTTGTCAACATCAACCAACAAATCGTATTTAAAAAAATTACACAATGATACAATGTATGTAGATCCAAATCGAAAGCGCAAATATTCAATAATTTTTCTGGGTTTTTCTTACTTGTATTCTCTATTGTATTTATATTGTATTGTATTCTCTATCCTTTTTGAAGCTTCTGACAGCTTGAACAACTTCATTACCAACGATATAAAATTTGATAATCATGTAGCGGTCTGAACAATATCTATGTTTCAATCCCTCTTATATACACAATAATATATTATTCACTTTAATACCTAGTACCACAGGAGAAAGTAAGTCTGGACCAAGTCGTGAAATTATTTTTTTTAATTACTTAATTTATTAATGCATTTGATCAGCGTTAATCAATCAGAAATCAGTAGAATAAATTTTTTAATCCCAAACTAATGGGTTGGGCTGAACCAAAAACCGTAATAAGTATAATAAAAAAATTCATAGTATTAATAAACTTTTTCATTGAATATCAACTAATAATAAAGTTCATTGTAACTATGAACTTACTTCATTAATATAATGATCCCAAAACCAAACACAAAACAATAATAAATTTAATGAAAATATTCATAGAATTAATAAACAGCTTCATTGAATATCAACTAATAATAAAGTTCATTGTAACTATGAACTTACTTCATTAATATAATGATCCCAAAACCAAACACAAAACAATAATAAATTTAATACTATTAATGAAAACTTCAAGGAAGAAATATACACTTCTCGCATAAAATGTTTTATTTTAAGAGCTGACCGGTTTCGTGAAACTAATTCACATCATCAGAGCCTTACGTCAATTATACTAACACAATATAAACTATCTTCATGCTTTATACTTTATACATTCAAGTCAAAATCGGTAAAATTTGCCATTTTAAGTTGGTTTGCCTTTAAATTTGTGTTTTCTTAATCTGTTCGAGGGCTTCCTGATTTGACGTAGACGATTATAATTTTAATAAATTTTACCGATTTTGACTTGAATGTATAAAGTATAAAGCATGAAGATAGTTTATATTGTGTTAGTATAATTGACGTAAGGCTCTGATGATGTGAATTAGTTTCACGAAACCGGTCAGCTCTTAAAATAAAACATTTTATGCGAGAAGTGTATATTTCTTCCTTGAAGTTTTCATTAATAGTATTTATTACTCGCAGACTCTGCCGATATATTTAATTTATTTAATAAATTTAATGAAATTATTCATAGAATTAATAAACAGCTTCATTGATTTCCAACCAATACCTGACGCCTCTGGCAAAATATATTGTAATTTAAATTAAAATTTGGAATTGTACAACACAGACAAGACAGACAGATATATTTCCTACTCTACATATAAGAGAAAGTTTTGTAAAAAAATACTATTTAAATCTGTAATTTTAATTTCCCGACGCAAATTTTACAAATATATTTTGAAAGATGAAATGAAATATCATAATGAATATTTATTATATTTTATTACTGCTGTATAAGTTGAACTGATGATCTACTATGAAAATGCGTCCAAGTTTTACATCTGTCGTCAATTTGATGTTATTTTATTTTGAATATTTGAATAAATTTAAATCTCTTTTTATTGCAATGCGGTCACAGTAATTCAACGATAATAATTATGAATTAAAATCTCTTATCGATTTTTGATCTGATCAAATCTTTATAAACTATTCCCATAATTCCGGAAATGTTTTGAATTTATCTCAAGAACAGGATACATAGTTTCGTAACAAATTGCACATTCAACCAATTACGCTAATGAGATTAATGTAATTTATAGAATTTTTCAATACAATGCTCTGGATCAGTCTCTAAAAGGTATAAACATAACAATACTTCTAAAGAGCATACATATACATTTTTTTATGCTTATGCATAATATAATAAACAAATATATATTTCAAAATTCACTTGTTTATATTACACCCCAGACTTCCTGAATTGGTCCAGTCAACAAGGGGGTGCAAGGAAAACGAATCTCCCCTTTGACTCCCAGCTGTCTTAAAATTAATATCAATTTGTTTTTAAAAATTCAAAGATCTTAAGTTTATTTTTTATATATAAAATTTGCAAATAATATAAAAATTAATATTAAATAAAATTTAAAAAATTTCAAGTACTTATTATTTTTATTTTATTTAAAAATACTTAAGATAGAAAATGTAGTACAAAAACGCACAATAATAAATAACACAAGGTTGTCAAAGCAAAAACTGTTTTAAAAGAGTTTCAATTCTCTATTATAGTTACTACATACAAAATAATTGCTTTTTATTTTTGGTAAAATTGATTGATTTTAATAAATTGCTTAGATACTAAAGAGTAAATTAAAAAGTGAATGTAATTGTGCATTATTGTTTATAAAATTTTATAATATTTTGTCCTAATTAAAAATTAATACCAACATTTTTATATTACATAGTTTAATACACCCATTTACTTCTAACCCCCCTCCCCCCTATCGACTGCGCTACACCCATAACTTAAAATCAAGTTAAATTGTATTGTTACGCAGTGATTTAAACAAAAATATAGCTTGAATAAATTTTAATAAATTTGATATAAATAATTTAGAAAATTAATTATCTTACACTTCTTTAATATACTTTTTGTATCAACTTTTATAATTTCAAAATTTATTCTGGTGTCGTATTCTGGCACGTAAAGCATAAAAAAATGTAAATACTTACACGTAAAACCTCAACTATTTGTAATATCATTACGATATGAAAATTTTTTTCAATTTATTGTGACAATAAAATTAACAGCATTTTAAATATCAATTTAACTTAAATGGAAGTTTCTATTGCTTCCATGGTTTTATTGGGAATAAAATATGCGTTCGAGTAAATTATACGATTTCCATAAGAAGCTATATAATTTCACTTTATTTACAATAATTAAATTAGTCAATGCTTTTCTTGTTGAACAAAATTGCAGACTATTTTAAATTATTTTCTATTTTATAAAATTAAATTAAACATCAGAAAGTTTAAATAATAATACATATTATGTATATTTGCTCAAGATTAAATGATAAAAAAATTTAGTCGCCGTTATAAAAAAATGTACGTTAAAGTCGAGATTGGCTTGACAATGAATAAGGGTTCCCAGTGTCCTAACAGGGAACGATATACTTTAAAGGGGGGCATGTGTGACTTCGTTACCGTTACGGCAGCTGCGAAAGATGTGAAATAAGATGGTATTGTTCAATCTGTCGGATATGCTTTCAAATATTGGTTACCAATGTTTGCTATGGGAAATAATATTTAACTTTTTAAAAGTAATTTTTTCTCGAGCGGATTTCCTTAATCCAGTCTGTTTTTGAACATATTAAGTACCCCACCTTGATAGGCGATTTAAGGAAATTTTGTAAAATATATTCCTAATTTAACAGGATAAAATTTTTAAGAAATTGTGGTTATTATTTATTAAATTCCTAATATATTACATGTCACAGGTGTGGAATAATTATTTAATATGTGATTCATATTTATCAAGATTTTTAAATAATGAAGTGCACTAGATCTAAAATAATATTTACTGATCAAATTCTTTTGAAGCCACTTAAAATAACCCAAAAAAGGATTTAAATTTATAATCTTGTATTTTTGCGACAGTAGTGGTTGATGTTCCAGGTGGTGGCACACGTCTTTTAACCGCACGCGTCCATAAGTTACATTCCGCCTTTTTCCGGCTACCGACTTTATTTACACCGGATGGATGTTCCTGCTTTACGCTATGTAACTTTACCCGAAATGAAATTTTAAAATTAATGCATTCGCTTTATATTTATAGAAACCCTTGAAAAGTGGAGGATATTTCAATCGCGGTGCGGTTGGAAATACACCCCCCCCCCCGAAAAATATCATCTAAACTCTAAATAATGATGTTCACTTTGGGAATACCTAAATGGGTATTGACTTCATTATTTTAGAATAAAATGTTGCGTTAATCCAATTTTTGTGTTATTTTCCAAAAGCCAACGGTGGTTGAAACTTCTGCTGGTTGTATAAACACACCAGGTGTACGCGTGCCAGACACAAGTCCACGATGAACGCATAGTTCACACCCCCTAGTATTTATGCATGGTGGTTGCAGCTGTCCTTTTAAAATTTTGATGAGTCCGATGCACACAGTAATTCACAATATTATACAAAAAATCAATAAAATCCTAACTATTTTGTCGGTCTAGCCAGATATACCATCAAAATTATTTTATTGCAAAATTTTAAAAATAGAATATAAAATTTTTATGTCTTTGCTTATTTAAAAATAATAAAATATGATATTATGCAGGTACCTACACGACATTAAAGAAGAACGTCAGCTAATTTTTTTAATAAAATGGTAAACTCAAGTTAAAAATTTGCATAAAAATTTAGAATGCTTATTAAAAAGTTACAACGTCTGATGATTATGAGATTATTTTAGTATCTTGAAATATAAAAAAGTTGTTCTTGATAACACATTTAATTTTTTTCTTCAAATAAAACAACCAATAAGAATTGGAAATGGTTCTGTTCTAATAATCTTCATTAAAGAAGAGCGGGGGGGGGGAAGAAATTTTAATTGAAGCCTGTATTGATCAGAAATAAAAATATTCCACTGAATAAATAAACATAAATTTGGAAAAATTCTAAGATTTTTAATCGATAGCCAGGACGAAAAGTTTTACTATGTTTAATTTAATCACAAAATATATACTAGTCAATTTAGTACAATACAAGTGGTTAGTACTACTTATAATTCAATTAGTTTGTTTAAAAACGATTTTATCGAATGGTGATTACAAAAGAATGTAGGTATATTGTATACACAACATAAACATATTCTTAGAAACATGTTTATCTAGGCGTAATGGTAGTAACAATAAAGTAATGTAATAAGTTTAGCAGCCCTTTACTATCATTATTGTTTACTTAGGAAATTCTTCAATTTTGCAATATCATTTTGCACTTACTACCTACACTGAATAATTCGATAATAGGAATTTGTTGACTGTTTAAATTAAATATGTTACAATTATTGCAATATTAGTTCTGAGGATAATGGATTTTGGGCTTTGCCTAATTTGGGAAACTCATTCATGGTTATGCCTATCCAATATCTACGATGCTGAAGCATATTTGATTATTGTTGATGGGTTCATAGCTTCCACATGGTCAAAGGATTGTACTGGCATTCACTAGACTCATGAAAATTATTTAAAAAGACACTAATTTATAGAGACCGGATTTGTATGCGATTGCATGTTTTGTTTGATGCAACATAAAAAGCTGATTTTTTGTTTCTTTTTAGGTTGTTGCCGCATATATATTTATAACGCATATAATCGCATATTATCGCATATAACCGCATATAATCGCATATAACCGCATATATAGTCAATATTTTTGATTTTAATATTTAAATAAAACAAAAAATTAAAAATTTAAAATTTGATTTTTAAAATTAAAATTTTTAATTTTAAAATTAAATTTTTTTTTGAATTTTGAATGTTGAAAAATTTGAATTTTAAAATGTAATTCCTTTTATGTTAGCACCGGCTACTCCGGTCTACCAACCTAAAAAGTGATGGCAGGGATTTTCTATAGTTTAGAAAATAATATAGAAAATCACTGAGTGATGGGTATTGTTGGGATGGGAAAATATTACATAAACTAGAAAACGTGATATTTCGAAACTTGGGGTATATTATCAAAATGAAAAAAAATTATGATATTTTGCGGGGACACAATGAAGTTGTTGAGATGAACTCCGCAGACATAGTATCGCTGAATATGCTTCTCTTATATCATGTAATGTACAGCAATAATAAAAACGTCGTTAGCGATAAGCGGCATAATTTTACAATGGAAAATTTAAATAAAATATTAGTTTTGTATTATAATAATAAATAATTTCTATTAAAGAATACTGTACAAAAAATATAAACTTGTTAAATTTTTGTATTTTATATTTGTTTTCGTATAATCGCATAATATAGGTAATATATCCATTATTACCGCATATTTTACCGCATATATCCATTATTACCGCATATATCCATTATTACCGCATATATCGACAGTTTTAACCGCATAAAAAAAACTTATTTTGATGTTTTTTAGCGCATATAAATCCGGTCTCTACTAATTTACCACGTTTTGACAGGTTAGGGCTAAGAATATTTCAAAAAGATACAACAAGCGAAAGAGCAAATTTTTGAATTATTAAAACTGATAAGAACTAAAGCCCAAAATATATCTGTGGGTTATGGGGAAGGCAACGGGAAACCTCCCCCCCCCCATTAAAATTCCCTAATACGTCACCTGGGCTAAGTGATCGCCTACTATTAAATTATTAATCCAAATTAACAACAATTTTTGTGTTTTACGTGCAATATTACTCACAATATTGCAAATTAAATTTTTATTGGATATTGTTTAAGATTTTGTAAAAGTTTGTTAAAGCTAATAAATTCAGTTAATGAATAATTGTTTGTAGATATTACTCATTATTTATTTGTAATTTGTTAAATTTGATAACGTTCACATGTCTGTTTGCAGTAGGTCATTAATAACACGTAACGAGAATAAAACAGTTAACAAAATTCTAAATATAAACTTTTTTATCTAAATCTAACGATAATTGAACTACATAATTTGAAATAGGTACCCCATCTTTGAAGTAAAAGTTTTTCAAGCACTTCCTCTGGTTTTCTATTTGAAGTCTTTAAAATTAGATCTAATTTTAATTTTTTTCGTCATGGTCCATTAATTAACGGATAATGGTAATATTTTATTAGGAAACTGAAAGGATCTGTAAAGAACTTTTTCTTATTTATCTGCCTGCTTTTCATTATTCACTTAGAAGGTTGGATTGATTCCAGCATTTGATCTTAAAATAGTTTGGAAAAGAAGTTTTGTTTTTAGAAATTCTAAACAATCACGTTTTCAATTTACCAAACGAAAGCTATACAAAAAATGCCATCTTCCTATAAATAAAGAATAAGATCAACTGGCCGAAAAACAAGAAATTTTATTTTCTAAATTATTGAAAATTTAATACTTAGGTATTTTAAGATAAGTTTTCCAAAACTTGGTTGCTTTAGGGTTTTGAGTTTGAATTTTCTAAATTTTCTATGAATTTTGTGTTTATTTTTCAGTTTTGTCATTTTGTCAGATTTTAATTTGACATATGATATTGCTTTTTAGACCTTTTGATTGGTTAAATAATAAACCAACGTCGAGTTTTTTAAATTCATAGTTCCTTTTATGTTTTAGATAAATTGTTCCGCTACTGGTCAGTAATTTTATCAAATTTTATTTTAACAGGAAAAAATAATTCGTGTCAATATAAGTGCGCAATTTACCGGTGCTGAATAAAATAATGCTTTCGACACTGGTAAATCAATTTCAGCTACAGTACCTAAATTAATTACAGCCAGAGTCATATTACCAATTATGGAAACTAGAAAACAATTTACAGAAAACGCTACCAAACACATCAAGCACAAAATTCAATCATTTATAATTTAGTGTAATAATCTAATAACATGGGCGCCGGCAGCAAGATGCAAGGGGGTGCACTTGCAACCCCCTGTCATAAAAAATAACACTTGGGTTTTTCTTAAATATTGATATGGTATTTCCTATATTTTTGAGTTTTATTTTTCTCTGTATAGGGCCTTGTGACTATTATAAATTATATTTTATTAGTTAATATTTAGTATAGAGTGTAGATGCAGATGCACATCCACCTCCCTGAAAATAATCCTGCCGGCGCCCATGTCTAATAATATACGTAAAGATTTTATAATGGCATAAAGTAGCTCATTTCGTAGCCCAACTGAATGCCGAAAGTGTACTACTTTACCGTACGGTAGTTGATATAACCTTTTCGTCTTTTATTTTTGGTTAAATAAGTTTTATCATAAATAGGTATAGAATTATGTAAAAATAATTTTTTTATAATAGCGCAATAGTATCAAATATTAAACAGGGTTCCCACTCGTCGGGAAAAATCAAGGAATTTTAGATTTTCCTAACTTTGTCAGGGAAAAGTCAAAGAATTTCTCATTTATTAAATTTTCATTGAGATGTAAAAAAATTTTAATTAATAAATTAATTAATAAAATAAAAAAAGTTATATTACTTATAAAATTCAATAATTTTTAAATTTTAAAATTAAGATACTTTTACCATTTTATCTACCGATTTAAAGGAAATGTCAGGAAAAACTTGGAAAACTCAGGGAATTTTATATATAAAATTGAGAGAAAGCCCTGTTAGATTTTATGTAATATATTGACATGACCTTTGACCTCTTTGTAAATTTTTTATATTTTCTACTTACGAAATCTTTCTTAATGACTTTCAGCCACATCCGACTACTTAATTATGTTCAATCGTAGACACTAATAGCATACATTCTTTTGAAAATGAAAGATAAGTGATGCCCATAACACAAATCAGAATTTCGAATTCAAAATGTTTATATTATATTATATCATTATAATACTAACTGGAAAGCCCGTCCATGGACGGGCAGCTAAGACGGTGGATCTCTTTTTAGCGGTATAATATTTAAACATTTAATTTCGTTTCCCGCTACTGAGGGATTCCCCGTTTTTCCCGATTTTCCTGGCAAAATTTAAAAAAATATTAATTCCCTATCTTCTCCAAGTATTCTAAATGAGTGGAAATCCTGCGATATGTACTGGAGGGTGTTCCACACCCCCCAGATCCCCCGGTTTACAATTTTAACGTTATATTTTTATATTATTTTTATAATTAACTTTCAAAGTATAACGGAAAGTTGCTGCTAAACTCCATGGACAGTAAGGTAATTAAATAAATATGCTGTTCAAGTTTTAATTTTTTCTAGCCGAAGAGGTTAAATTTTCTCCATTTCTACTTAAAAATTTAAGTTTCCCGGATAGTCTTAATCTTAGTTAGTTTAACATATTTTTCGGTTGGTAAAATTGTAAACCGGGGGGTCTGGGGGGTGTGGAACACCCTCCAGTACATATCGCAGGATTTCCACTCTTTTTGAATACTTGGAGAAAAGAGGAAATTTATAATTTTTCAAATTTCGCCAGGAAAAATTGGGAAATTTGAATTTTTAAGCAAAAGTGAGGGAAATCAGAGTGTTTTTTTTTTTCACCAAAAAATGACACGCTGTAGCAGCAGCAGCGTGCTGGGATTTTATATATCAGGATTTTTACTAACATAAACTCCCCAAAATTGTACCTTAATATTTTTTATTTTGACATGAAATTTATAAATTGTTCAGCAAATGTTTTATTGCAAATTCAGGAGAAAAACAGCTTTTTCACGTTAAGTGAAGTGTAAAATTTATTTTATGATTTTATTGATGCCTTGGCAATTATATCAGGTTTTTCTAAATTGTTATCATTCATGCAAATCATTTAATTTAATTGAAGAAAATAAATCCCAAAAAATTTTATTATACAGAAATACATATTTGTTCAATCCTGCTATTGAAACATGTCGTTTCTTACTTGGATACGCAACTAGAAACCGTTTGTTTTACTCACTCAAATTATATCTATGGTAACGAGTGGGCGAAAGACTTTTCACCCACTAGTGAGTGAAAAATGCAGTCATTCAGTAACCTGCCTACGTTCTTTATAATAATATTGAAATGTTTTAAAACCAAAGCTAACTTTTTTTTAAATTATTTTGCGCTCAAAATGCACGCTATCGATCTAAAATTTTGCATAAAGCTTCCTACGACAAATTGCTACGAGCAAAGGGGGGTAAATTTTTAGCTCAGTTTTTTGATATCTAGCGCCGTTTTCGAGTTATTGCAAATTCAAAATCTCAAATTTAATTATTGATGACACGAATTATAATAAATTGTACTTTCATAAATTTTTTAGATTTATAAGTGCAGGATTGAACAAAACGCTATACATAATTCGTGGAGAAACCCTTTCGCTCACTTATTTGCCTTTGCACACTCGCCTGTCGGCTCGCGTGCAAAACTGGCAAATGCGTGAGCGAATCTTTCGGTTTCTCCACTAGTCATGTAATATACTATTTCAATAGCAGCTTCAATGCGCAGTTGTTAAAAATTCTCTATATTTATGAAAATTTCGTAGTACCTATTTATGAATTGTTATTTGTATTATTAAATTTGTTTATTGTATTAATGAATTTGCTCATTGTACAGGGTGGCTCAATTTCGATGCCTCTTATGGGGAAATTGGTAACTATAAGAGATATCGAAAAATGGATGGCGCATCCTCGATCTCTTTTTTTAAGAAAAGTTTAATGGTGAAAACCCGAATTCGATATCTTTTTTCGTTTTCTAGTTATAGTCAAAAGTTCACTTTTTTGACTTTTCATTAAATGTTGATATCTCTGTTGTTTGTAAAGTTATAGAAAAATTATTTATACCTTTTATAGACACTTTTTTAAGGGCAATAAAATGGGCTAAAGAGATTTTAAATATCTAACTTAGTTTCCGAGTTATAATACAAAGTTGTGTTTTTTTAAATGGAAACCATAGTTGGCTATGAAATATTTAAATAGAGTTTTTTATCCTCTTTTCAATTATATACAACATGTGGGTCTTTTATTTAAGTTTTATCCCATTATATTATAACATGTTAAATAAAAACAAAAGAAGATCGGAAAATTAAATGTTGGATATGTCAAAACAAAACATTATACAATATGTTATATATTTCATAGTTGTCATAAGCCACTTGACACTCTTGTGAAATAATAGGTAATAGGTACTAAATAAAAATAGATATCGGAGTAGGTACGAAAAACATTCTTTAAAAACAACTGGAGGCAATTGTTTTAGATATCAACAATAATAGATTTTGTATAGCGTTTTGTTTTGAAAAATTCTACATTTAATTTTCCTATTTTCTTTTGTTTTTATTTAACATTTTGTATTATAACGGGATGAAAGTGAAATAATAGACCCCACATGTTATACATAATTGAAAAGAGGATAAAAAACTCTATTTAAATATTTCATAGCAAACTATGGTTTCCATTTAAAAAAACACAACTTGATATTATAACTCGGAAACTAAGTTAGATATTTAAAATCACTTTAACCCATTTTATTGCCCTTAAAAAAGTGTCTGAAGAAAGTATTAGTATTTTTTCTATAACTTTACAAACAACAGAGATATCGACATTTAACGAAAAGTCGTAAAAGTGAACTTCTGGCCATAACTCGAAAATGAAAAAAGATAGCGAATTCCGGTTTTGGCCATTCAGATTTTCTCAAAAAAAGAGTTCGAGGATGCGCCATCCATTTTTCGATATCTCCTATAGTTACCGATTTCCCCATAAGAGGCATCGAAATTGAGCCACCCTGTACAGTAGTCTCGAAACAGTGAACAGCGAAAATCATGTTTTTTAAATATAAATTCCAAATCCATTTCTTTTCTCTTTTTTAACAAACATGATTTTCGCCCTTCATACTTTCGAGACTTTTTGGAAAAAAATGTTTTCCTGATCTGTTATAATGATAAACAGAAATCTAGAAAACTGATTTCCAATATTATTTTAGTCCTATCACTCGGTATTTACAGGTGTTTGAAACGCAACCGTCCTTCGGACTGCTACAAATGGAAAAGTACTAAGTCCATATAAAAGGTAGTATGAAGAATTTTCTGACATTGCATATCATTTTAGTATGTGTACCGTAAAACGGGGTAATAAGAAACAATTTTCAACTTTGACGCTTTAGAAAACTTACTAATCGTGCTCCAATTGATTTCAAAAAAATGTAAGATGTTAGTTTGGATCTCTAGTTTAAGAATACACAATCATATAAATAGAAAATATCACGTAACATAACAAATAAAATAAATTGACATTGTTTCTTATCACCCAGGAATTGGGGTGAAAGGAAACTAGCAGTGATTTCGGCTTAAATGTCTTACTATATCACTTCTGAGGTAATTGAAAACAGTGAAAAACTTGAAAACCCACTGTTAACCAGTCATCAGATCTAATATCACCTGCCTTTACAGAGTAGACATCCGGAAATATTTTATTGAATTTGACAAGTCTAGAATCAATGTGTTCAGAAGAAAAATCATCCTATTCATCACTTGCTTCATTGATTTGCTCTTCCTGATCAAAAATATCATCGTCATAGGGCTTATTAGTGTCATCATCAGAAGGTTCACGATTGGGGGGGGGGGGTAATAATTTCATCAGGAGAGATCAGGAACATACTTTTGCGGCATGTTTCTTGCCATCCCAATTTTGTTCTTAATTTGCCACTTATAATGTAACCTAGCAAAATTATAGGGTTTATATGACTTAAAAAATTTAAATAAATAAGATGAGATGCAGAACACTAACAAACAGCAGATCATCAAAAAATTAACTTAATGCAACTCTTCCACTTCACTCCACAAACAAAGTTTTGGGGAGGTATTTTAAATATCACTTAAGTCAACTTAACTCACCGCTATTAGACATAACTAATTTTATTAGTATCAACTTAAAAATGCTATTCATATGTTTACTATTCTAAACCCATCTATCAACAATAATTTCAAGCAAAAAAAATCACTACATTTTGAATATAGTAATTAAATAACTTTTCCGCACTTTCTGTTTCTTAACACCCCAGTGTTTCTTATCACCCCGTTTTACGGTACGTACATAAGATGTACTATATCTATTTAATAATTAGGTATAGTGGAGGAAACAAAAATGAATTATTGTCAAGAGTAAGAGTAATCGATTCACATGCAGTGCTGCAAGCAAATTAACTAACTGATATTAATCTAAAAATTTCTTGTTTATGCTCGGAACTTCCAACTAAGACATTTGGGATAAGAAGAGTAAACAACAATTTTATCAAAGTTAATTTTGTTAGCAAACCCGTTTTTAAGCAAATTGCTTCCTGCCTGCTACTTTAAGTCTGGCCAAGTATTTAGATGAATCCTTTGCTCAATTTAATTGTCGAAACATTTTTTCACGAATTTTATAAGAAATGTAGGTGGGTTTAGTACTGAATAATAAATGAATCATCTAATTGTACAACACTACTACTATTGTCCCATCATCCTCACGTTTTTACATAGTATATAACAACAAATCATAATTATTAAATTAAAATATAATAATTCAAAAAAAAACTTGAATTCTAATAATGATTGCCAAATTTAAACTTGAACTCCAACTTGAAATGTCGAGGCAAGTTTGATGAACAACAGTTAATCTTTAATTTAATACAATAGAAACGTCCTCCCTGCAACCTTAAACCTTTAGTGTACGTAACAATTTAATAATATAAAAAACATTAAATTGCAAACCCATTTAGCATGACAATTTCAAAAAATAACATGCGAATTTATAATTTATTAATAATTACTATCTTCTAATACTTATAATACCATTTCTATTTTAATTTTCGTTTAAAAAATTAATGCTATTTGTGCAAGCTACAATTATGAAAATTAATTCAGAACTTTCACTGGTCAAGAAGCAAAAGTCTTTAAATTAATTTGCACATAAATATCGTTAATTATAATTTATGAAGTTACAAATAGTATAACGTGCGCCCGATTAAATACCGATTAGTATTCCTGATAGATGTGAGAGAAAAAATTACTTTCTCCCAAAGTTTTTCTTTGATGGCTTTTTGAAAAGCATTGGCTTATGAATGAATATTGTAAATAACCTTTGAGGAGGCTGCAGGTACAACTAACTTGTTTATGATGATGTAAGCACTTCATAAATAATAAACTGATAAATTTTAATAAGTTAATCAAAAAAATGTTCAACGTAAATTTTGGAATACCTTTCTTACCTATCAACTTCCGCCGTTTTAAAAGAACTTGAATCATGGTCATTAGGAACTACAGTGTTCAAAACATTGGAGTAATTAAACAACCATTAAAATGACTCATTATATGGCGTTTCGTTAATAAATAATTAGAATTACCAATCTATTGACAATTTATTTACATCGGATGTAGATCAAACACACCTTCAGGACTTTTTTGATCGAATAACCTTGTGAAGAATTCCAATTTAATTAATCTTCCCAAGAGATAGTCATTTGGATGTTGCAAATGAGTAAGATCTTTGTTTTTCCAAGAATCTACTTACTGCGCTACAATACAAAACCAGGTGTAAAATTGAATCATAACACAATAAGGAAAACTCCGCATTAATTGAGCGTGACTAGTTTTTGTATAATGCAAGTTTTGTTGATTCATATCTTTTTTTTACTTTAATGTAGATAATCAATTAAGAATTAAATTTCACAGTTTATGCCAAAAAAGAAAATCTTATGAATAGTCAATTTAGTATTCACCTTCAGCCAGAAATTCGAAAAAAGATATTGAACTTTTAGCAATTATCAATTCAAAATAGAGATGAAAATTTATAAACCATTTTGTATGCTAATTTTTGAGATCTCTTCAATGGATAGATGAAAACTCCCACGATTAACAAAAAATGACAGACAAGTAGTACATAATTATAGTACCTACATGGATAGCATCCAGTTATGCATAAATATTCGCATGTATTTTTTAATTTTTAAATTTCAATTTGTTATAAGATTATTCCGACACTTAAATTTCAATCAATTAAATGTTGTAGTTCTTTTGGGAAATGGTATAAAATTACACAATTACAAAAAGAAGCCAATTAAAACGATCGGGGAAAAAATAATATCATGAGTCTGACGATGTCATGGTATAACGAAACGTTTGCAAATTTAAAAAAAAATTTTAGTAATTATAAAATATTGATAAATTTATGACCAAGATTGAAAATTACTATTATTAAAAAATCTAACTAACCTTCCTATCAGACAAATTAAAATATCCAAGGAATTTATTGAAACACTTCACTACACATTAAGGTTATCACAACTATCAAAAATTAAATAAAAACATCATGAAGCAAATATCGTCGTTCTAATTGTAAGTCGAATTTGTATTTGTGAATACGCGCGGTAAGCTATTTTGTCATCTAAGGTGGGACGAATATATTAGGAGTGGGGATATCCCTAAACTCCTGATTCGTTCATTTAAAATGTTTCAACTATCAGCTAGTATTAGATTATTGATAACATAAATTTTGTAATAATTAATCATAGATTAAATTAAAATAATTATTGTATTCAATTTAAAAAGAAGTCACAAGAATAACAATTTATAATATCTACATTGAAAGTGTCCCAGTTAAATTTTAAAATTAATTAAGTAGATAATTTTTGTGAAATACTAAATTAATTTTGATAACTTAGATAGTATTGTTTTTATTGGAGCAATAAATAATTTCACTTTCTGCATTAAAAATATATTAGTTAGGCAACCAAACATACTCCTTTCGCTCTTGCACTAACTTGTAAGTGCCCGCACTCCTCTACTATTATAGGATCAATTACAAAGTGAAAACATCCCTCAAGCGGCCTCAACTCAAAAATTTCGAATCTGAAAAGACGGAATCTTTTAGTCACTGAATCGGTGAATAGCTCATTTTGTTGAGAGTGCATGTACTCGAAGTATTTAGTCGCACCACTTGCTTTAGTGGAAACAGCCAACCAAATACACGGATTCGGTTTTGGCCCTTTTATTTAAAATAAATAAATAAAACCTAATTTACAAAAAAAATCAGTAAACATTTATGTTACCATTCGGAGATGTTGGGTCAAAATGTATCTTTAGGAGTGTGGATTTATCGCTTGAACCAAATTTAAAATATTATATTTACATGAGGGAGAAGCGCTACAGGCCTCGGGAGCCTAAGATGCTGTCAGCATCTTGTGAGAAAGACACAATCGAAATAGCTAGATGTACTTCGTCGGGGCTCCAACCCAAGACTATCTAGCATTCTAACTGATAGCCTACGACCGCATTATATTTACAATAAAAATTATTCGAATACAAAATCAGCTATAATCATCAATACGTCAGTACATCAATCGTCAGTTATTTAGTTACTATAATAAAAATTTAAATTTAAAAATTTGATAAATAGTGAAACTTGTACTTTAAATTTTAAAAAATTAGAAATTTATTAATTTTAGGACAAGCAGGAGACCTGAACAATATATCATAAAATCACAATTTTGAGCAATAAATCTAAATTGAATATCGTTGCATCAGAGAACAAACATAAAAACAAAAATATTTAGTTGTCCGACGTTTCGGGTTCTTTATTAACGCATTTTCAAAGACTAAAAAATATACAAATAAAATAAAAAACAAGAAATTGACTTGAAAACATTTAAAATTAAACACAAAATTCAAAAAATTAACAATTTAGAAAAAATAATAATTCAAAAATATAAAAATATAGAAAATTTAGAGAAAAACAATTATAAATTTAAAGACAAAATAAATAGATGAAATACTCCCCTATTGCAGAAAAATTTTGGTGAAAAGTAAGATCTCCCGGTTTGGCGTGATCGAACACGAACAAGTATTTTCTTGTTTTTTATTTATTTAAGTATAATTTTTTAGCCTTTGAAAATGGGTTAATAAAGAACCCAAATCGTCGGACATCATAATATTTTTGTTCTTGATGGTAAATCGAAACCATCTAGCCAAGTGATTTTATTGCACAATAAAGCGTAGCTCTTCCAAGTCACCGTCAACTCCTCTCGAAGAAAATTATGTGACTCACAACTTGGTTCAAGTCACCACAATACAGAACAGTATTTTTATAAAAA
Source organism: Cantharis nigra (assembly GCA_958510845.1). Lineage (NCBI taxonomy): Eukaryota > Metazoa > Arthropoda > Insecta > Coleoptera > Cantharidae > Cantharis > Cantharis nigra. The sequence goes on along the minus strand of OY294030.1, from coordinate 39,549,268 downwards.
TTTACAGCTGGTACAAAATTCATACCAATATACTTTTCGGGAGGTTCGGATATTTTAAAAGAACACAAATTTAATACATAATTTTATAATATATAATAAATCTATATGTACAAAAAATTCATTTAAAACAACAAAAACATTTCTCTCTTACCCTTTCACATTGTATTTATCCTTCAATTTCATTACAGATAATTATTACAATTATTTAATTTGAAACTTCGGGACAATTTTTTCCAAATATATTTTTAAAAAAACTTGTTGCTGCTTCTTCTTGCCACTCGGAGTGATTTACGGGTGCTATAAAATTGACCAGCTTTTTATGTACAACATATTTAATTTTTCTTCCTTTTGTGGCACTCGTATCAACTTTCCTCTTCATTTTACTTCGCATACTTTGCAACTGTACCCACTGTTGACTCAACTGTATGGGATCTGTTATATCGGCAGACTTAACTTCAATAAATTCTCTGAGCAACTGATGATAAAAGTCAGTATCGTCGTATATGTTGGGATGTAATTCTTCCGAATTTTCTTCGCCCATAATTTCATACTCGGAATGTCTCTGTTGTGTTTTTCTAATCAGAGATTGTTTCTCTGTCAAAATGTGTTCAATATAATTAACTACTGAATTAATGGCATGGGTGGAAGTACTCGACGAACTTGCCAGTCTGGTTTTTTCGTTCCATTTGTCTATAACAGAATTTCTGTACTGTTTATAGCTGGTATGCCGTTTTGCAATTTCTGATTCATAATCATTTAGTTTTCGTTTCTTTTGAGGCACATCCTCCTCTTCAACTTCTTCTTGTTCTAATTCATCTTCTGTATCACTTGGGATTTCTTCATCATCCTCATTTTCTTTACTAGATTTGTCACCGTCACCTGATATAAGATCTTTTGTTTCCGGATACTTTTTTACTACTAAAGATTGTAATTTTAATAAACCATTCAACAGAGTCGTTACGGAATTTATGCTCGATTTTCGAACTTCTACGAGTTTAGCATCTTCGGATTGTTTCAGCTCGTTAAATAAATCGCCCTGAGGAAGTTTGTTGGATGCCAATAAACACTTTTGAAGTTGAATACGAACCTCGAGGAGATTCTCCCACATTTTTAATTGATGACGCACAGATTCACCTTTATTAATTTGACCAGACAACTTCATTACTTTAAACTTCGATGATTGTTGATCTACATCATCTTCACTTACGTCACTTTTATCTTCGTCCTCTTGTTCTTCGTTGTCTTCTTCATCAGATTTACCTTCAATAGATTGATCTTCTTCATCAAAAGAGTCGTTAGATAGTTCTAAAACAATGAAATAGTTAGTTCTTGTCGATGTGCAACCAAATAATGTCATTTGAATTTATAACCTTAAAATTATAAATCTGATACTAAATAGTAATTATATCTTATTCTGAGAATGAAATAATATCGTTATGGTGCTGGTGTTGAACTTTTAATGCAGGTTATCTTACCTTCGGAATCAGATTCAGGCTCATTTTGAGTCAAGTCCTCATCATCGTCACCAAAAATTTTACTTCGACTACTCTTTTTACCCATATACCGTTTGTCTTCATGTTCCAACAGAGGTGCATTTCGTGTTCGCAAAGAACTTAACTTTTCGTCATTTTCAAATTCGACTTTTTCGCCTGCAACACGTGCGACAGTTTCTTCGTTCAAATCGTCTTCGGGATCAAAGCTGGCTGGTGCTGAGCACAAAATGTTAGATATTTTATCTGCAAAACTTTCTGCCATGTTTGTAGAATTTGTGGAAATTGTAAACACAAAATTCACATTTGAAAAACTTACAAACTCAACAAAATTGTAATTTTCTATTTGGCAATGCTAGGGGGCAGCACTGTCAATCATAACAAGCAGTAATAAAAACATAAAAAAATTAAAAATTAAAGTCAACATTCATCAAGTATCGTAAAAATGTCTGATCTTTTCCATTTATTCCTATTTTGTAATAAAATTATAAAAATTGTAATTAAACATTTAAATTATGAGTTTCTTGAGATTATTTTCAATTAAAATTGATTTGAAATTCAAATTTGAATTAATGGCGGACTCCAGCGCCGCCAACATATAACTGCAATTAATCAATTTGACTCCCGTAGTACAGTTCCGAAAGTTTCTAACCCTGCGCAGCGACATTTCATAAACTCCTTTTGTAAGTGTTTGTCACTAGAACACGGATTCAATATGCAGAAATCAGCAAATGTAAGTAAATTCTGTGATTTGAATCGAATAAAATATTAATAAGGATTTCATTGTAGCCAAAACGCGATCCTTTGCCATGTGTGCAAGTTTTCGGCAGGAAGGTAAGTTTTATTACACGTGTCGGTTTGAGGTTACACGACCGCACGCGCATTATTGATTTCATATTTCATGTTCTCAATTTTATTATAGAAAACAGCCACAGCCGTTGCTTATTGCAAAAGAGGACGTGGTAGTATTCGTGTAAATGGACGTCCCTTGGAACGAGTTGAACCTAGGATGCTCCAAGACAAACTTCTAGAACCAATTTTGTTACTCGGCAAAGTAAGTTTCCTTCAAACCATATTAACTTCAAATTTAACATTTTTATGATGATAAATTCAAACGTGATTTTATGTGATAAGTTTAATATACGCTCTGAGTATTACTTTAAAAATCCCTTTTACACAATCTTGAATAACGAGTAAACTAATTGCTTTAAATTTTTTTAGGAAAAGTTTGCCGCAGTAGATATAAGAGTTAGAGTCAACGGAGGTGGTCATGTTTCACAAATCTATGCCATCAGACAAGCGATTTCCAAGGCTTTGGTTGCTTATTATCAAAAATGTAAGTTGTTTGTTTTCATTTGAGAATCTGAAATTATGTTATTTTATTTAATAGACGTTGACGAAGCATCCAAAAAGGAATTGAAGGATATTCTTATTCAATACGACAGGACTTTATTGGTTGCCGATCCCAGACGGTGCGAACCCAAGAAATTTGGTGGTCCAGGCGCTCGTGCTCGCTACCAAAAATCTTACCGTTAATTTTTTTATTCGATTGAGGTACACTTGTATTAATATTACAATAAATTTATAAAAAAAATAATTTTATTATATTTAGTTAAGAACAAAAATAAGCTTGATGATTGTGAATGAAATTATATAAATTTTAAATTCTCATTATGAAGTATGATCACACAAGTCCTGCATCAATTTTTGCTCCCATTCTGTGTAGAGCTATGATTGTATTGACTGCTTTGATCCAACGTTTTTGAATTACATAACGTCTCAGTTTCTTTTTACTGAGTACCATTTCGAGATGAACTGTTGATTCATGCAACCATGTGTGTTCTAAACAATCTGTTGCAGTCATTCTATTGCTGAAATAGGAAATTTTTAATAGGATTTAATTTATTTGCATATTGTAATGCAATAAATTATGTATTACTTGGGTATAGAAGCCAATTTTTTCAAGCTAGGGGCATATTAAATTTTTTATAGAAAGAATGCATAGGCAATTAAGTTATTGGCAACAGTGATAGTCTTTTTGTCATGTTTTATAATGTTATTGTGTTCTGCTTTTTCTTGAAATTCTATTATAGCCCAGTTGCTCTGTACAAAATTTATTGCATTAATTCTATTCCGTAATTTTCTTATAATAATAATTATTATTGAGAGTCATTGGTAGTGTAAAAACAGATTTTTGGGAATTTTCTGGTGTTTTGCTAGCCGTCATCTTGAATTTCAGAGGAAATTGGTTTTTATTGAATAATTTACTTATTTTCAACTTTTGACTAAAATGGTCCCGAAAATCTGGATTTCGGCTACCAATGACCCTCTTCAATGATTACAAAAAGAAATTTATGAAATTGAATTTATGTACATTCAGTCGGAAGTCTACATACAGGCCTATGTTAACAATGTAAATTGTATTTTTTGAAAACATTTTACGCATGAAAAACGCTTTTACCGCAGTACTTATTAGACATTTTCTGTTGCTTAGATGAGTAACAGAAAAATCGCTTTTACAGCAATACTACTTATTAGACATTTTTTGTTACAAATTTTGTCTAATACGTATTGCTACAAAATCGATTTTTAAATGTAAAAAGAAGTTTTCAACAGTTTTTTACATTGTGACTGGGCTGTTATATAGTTTTAGTTTATGTTGCAGAAACGAGGTTAGCATATTTGTGCCTTGTAATGTAAAACTGCATCCTCGTTAAGATGGCATTGCAAGCAGCACTATAGTTCTTTGTTGCCCGATCAAAGTATCACTTGCAGTGCTATCTTAACGGGAATTTAGCTTTATATGACCTTTATGATCAATGCCATAAATAGGTTTTTTATGTTTTCCACTACATGATTTTTTATGAAGCTAGAACAAAAATGCACACTTCCTCTTTCGTACTGGACCAATTAGCATCATATAGCAGAGGTATCAACCAGACGATCACAAAGATTGCTAAGCAATGCAGCTATAGCAAAGACTAAATTTGAGAATGGAAATTTACATTTATATCTTTAGCTAGTTAAAAAGAATTACTTACTGGATGCCTGAGATGTAATTTTTTAGTCATTTAATTATACCTATATTTCTTAAAGGAGTTGTGTTCAGTACATAAAATTGACAAATAAAACTAAATATGCGCACTTAATTTAACATATTATTCTTTTGTTTAATATAATTTATACATCGTACATTTAAAAATAAACATCTAATTGTATATTAATTAGAGAAAGAAATTTAATTATGGTCCCTGTCTAATAAAATAAAACGAAAATGCCGTTAACAGCCAAATAAACGAAAAAATGCAAGCATAGTACATTTACAACAAATAGTGACAGCCAGTATAGTAAGTCGACTATAGATCGATCAAACCTACAGAATGATTATTATTGGCATATCAGAGATAATTTTACTTAAAAAGTTAGTCTAAGACCTAGCGACAGACTAGATTACCTCATTTCATAACATTTAATGTGAATATCTAACTTGTAATCTCTTGGTTCAAAACTATTGTTTGTTTCAGAGATACAGATGACAATTTTTTGTATTTTACAGAGTCTTTTTCAAGTCACTGTAACTCGAAAATGGTGCGACAAAATAGAAAAATATCTATAAACAAAAATGAAAAAATGTCCGATGAGTTTTGCTGTAAAATCGATTTTTATATGACAAAATCAGTCTTCAAAAGATGCAACTTGCATTGCTAACATAGGAGTGTCAGTTCAAACCCCTAATCGACCTGACATTAACATTTCCTAATACTTTGTTATTAATGAAAAAATTGAGGGGGATCCCCCTGGCTTAGTGCAGCCAAACCGATGGTTTCTGAAGAAATGGGTTACAAGTTACATAGATATTCGCATATATGAATTAAATGTTATGAAATGAGGTAGTCTCTGCTGTCGCTAGCTCTCCTTCTATTCGTAAGCTACCAGAAAAACTAAGACTGCAGTCAAGGGACCTACAAAGTTATATAATTTATTTGATTTCTTCTTAGCTATAATAGTTGATCCACAGCACTGAAATGCTTCCATTTTAGTTTTGTAGTTCAAAATTTGTTGCTGTATTACTAAGTACTCATGAACATTTTTTTCAAATTTTATTTATCAATATATTACTCACCAGCCGTCACTACATACAAAAACGAACTACATAAATTAATTCTAAAAATGCATTTAATTAATTAATTCCGTTTGGTTTAACAAACGGATGACTTTTTTTGCTGGTAGAACGTGATTGAAAAAACAAATTTAAGGAACTAATTGTTCTTTGACCTAGAGATTCGTTTTCACTCCAATCGGATGAAACTGAACAATGTCGGGTGTTTGATCTAGCTGTATTTTGTGGTCCATCCCATTGCTCCAAGAGCCTTAACAGCATGTCTTTTGTACCAGTAACTGTATTTTCCATTGAATTACTGCTTGAATTAGTAAAATTATCACGTTTCTGGTTAATTTGAAATGTCGGTAATTCCGTTTGTAATTGTTTACTCAACGAAATTGGATTTGTTTTGGCATAGAGTGGAACGTCACGACTGCTGGTATTGATACGAAACTTTGGCCTTCTCCACGGCGTTTGAACATTTAGATTTTCATTATTCGATATGCTATGAGTTAATTCCTTTGTCACACAATATGAACTTGTAGAAAAAGGTTTGGGAATTGTATAATTATTATTAGGTTGAAATTTAGATTGCCCGTTGGAATTGGAACTAAAGTCAGGCATAGTAGATAACTGAAACAATTTATCCGTAAGTTTTCGAATTTCATCGGCAAGATTTACTCGTTCCGAAACGTCGCTTCCTTTCATAATGCATTTGCTATCTGAAGCTCTCCTGATGTGGTCTGGAAGTGTAACAGTTAAAGAATCCATTTCGTTACTAACATTATTATTGTTAATTATAGTGAAAGCATCGTCAGATCCCACCGATGAAGCTAACGAACCACAAGGCGAAGGAGACATTCCTTCCAATGAATGTAACGATTCTGATAATTGTAATTTTCCATTGCAAGGCGTTATCATGTGAGTTTCTATTTCAAACACGTATGGAGAATTTGGATGTTCGTTCCATCTTTCTACAAATTGTCTCAAGTTATCTTTAGCCACTTCCATGTTTGATATTTCGGGACGTGTTCGTCGTTGTAACCACGTATGGTTTAAACAATCATCAGCCGTCATTCGCCTGCTGCAAAAGTTTGACAAAGACCCAATTAGTATTATTTAAATTGTCAATTAAAACACTATTTAGATTGACAAAACCCAATTTAGTAATAACAAATTTTTAAACTTTGTTAATAACAGTTTTATAAAACAGAACAAATTAATTAGTTCATTAGTTACTGGATATCACTACATTGGGCCTTTGTCACAGCTTTTATTCCATGTTATGAGTTTAAATTTCAACTTTCTAGAATCTAGAGGATATTGGAAGTGGAATCAGACTGGTACATTAAGCAAATCAAATTATAGAACATTTCCAACTCGGCGACCGTCCAATTGGGCGACGTCGGTGGTAAAAAGAAAGCATCGCTTTGATGCAGTATTAAAAATAAAACCAAAGGTCTGTGAGCCTACGTATTTGGTAAAAACATCCCTGAAGGACGACCAAACTCGAAAGTCATGGTTCTAGAAAGATTGGGGTTTTTGGATTCACCTACTTGGTAAAAACATTCCTGAAGGACGACCGAACTTGAAAATCATGGATCTAGAAGAACGAAAGTAGGTAGTTTCGGAAGGCAGTTTACATGTAAGATTAATGACAAATGGTTTTAGGGAACTACCGACATTGACTTATAGTCAATTAATTTTGGGGCTAATTGTGATTTTGTTGGGGCTATGCTTGAAATCGCAAATAGTGTTGTATTAATTTGATTTGCTTGGGTGTACCAACATCTCACGAAGAGAAAAGTGGATATTTCAATGTATGTTTTGGTCCCAAAAACAGGATAATTATGTTCTAATGCCTACGCGAAGCATTTCTAAGCAAGCACTTTCGGAAAGAAAATTTGTTATTAGTACGGCATTATCTTTATCAGTCGTTATTAGAAGCCTGCACTACCCAATAAGAAACTTTGATGATATTTTATCTACGAAATAAGCCTGTTACTTACTTTATATCTTTTACCAATAGTTTAGCGATGAAATCTTGGGCATTCTCAGATATTTCTTTAAATGCTTCATCGTCAAAGTCATATTTTCCTATTGTAACGTTAGCCATTGTTTGAACGTCGGTGGCACCCATGAAAGGAGACAAACCAGATAATCTAAAACATTAAAATATTTTTAAATTGGAATTTTTTGGTACACAAAATCTTACAACACATAGCAAATGACACCAACCGACCACATATCAGTACCATAACTAATTTGATCAAAATTAACAACCTCTGGTGCAACGAATTCCGGAGTTCCAAATAAAACTTGCAACTTTTTATTAGGGTCGTACTTTCTAGCCAATCCAAAATCGATAATTTTAATTCTATTTCCCGTTTTGGTCAGGCATAAAATATTTTCAGGCTGCAACAGATTGTTTAGAACTAGAGATTAATACAATTTGATTTTTACAGATAAAACAAATAGGCCGATCTAGGCATTTTTGTTTCTTGACATTGGCCGTATACCAACAAAATAAGAGTGATTTTATTTATTTACCTTCATATCCAAATGTAAAATTTGTTGTTTGTGAATAAAATCAATTCCTTCACAAATTTGTCTCATGAACACCGCACAACTCTTTTCAGTAAGAACAAAATCATCGTCTATGACCCTTTCGAATAACTCGCCACCTTCGATTCTAAAATTTCAAAATATTGAAAAAATACTATAACTTTAGATTTTTCATAATTTACTTACAATTCAAGAATGACACACATCATTTTTCCATTTTCAAAAGCATCGTAGATTTGTAAGAGTCGTGGATGCTGGAGGGAACGCATAATATCCACTTCTCTTTCGACATTTCTTCGATCTTCCTTTTTGGGAACGCCAATAAATTTTGCTGCGAGTTCTAATCCTGTGTTTTTTTCTTTACATTTGTACACTGTTCCAAATTTACCTCTGCAAAAAATATATTTTAATTTAACTTTAAAGCATTTGTCTAAGAGTATTTTACCGTCCAATCTCTATAGTCAAATCGTAAAATTCTTTTGGGTCAACACTTCTTTTAATTTGGACATTTCTGTACGGAAAGCTTAAACTTATTTCTGGAAAAATGTGAAAAACGCAATTGACTTATACTTAATAGTTTATATTGTGAGAAAAGATAAAAATAAATTATATTTAAGCGGCAATTAAAAAATGTTGAGAAGCATTGCATTAGTTAGCAAAAAACACTTGTTACTCAACAATGTTGCTTCACTTTTGGCAAACACATTGGTATTTAATGAATTTACATACCTCCTACAGGGTCATCCTCATCTACCCGAATCATTACTTTTCTGAAAACAAAAGAAAATTAGTTAACACTTTTTCGGACTGTTTCAAATTTACACCGCTATTTCAAAAAAGCAGTTGAGAACTTTTTGAAACTAATGTAAGAAGAGACCATGCTAACTTTACCAAGTTAACTAGCAACTTGACATTTAAGTCGGGAAGGTGCGTATAGCCAGGCTACATTTTCATCGAAAAAATTCTCGTTCCACAGATTGGTTACGTATTTTAAAGGAAAATGTTTGTTTAATTCGCTTAAAGGTCATTATTGAATTATTCGCATATTTCAAGCTCTGATTATCAAATTTTCTATTTCTAATTTTAAATTTAACAGCATATAAAATTATAAAACTTAGGCAAATGTAAATTTTTTTTATTTCATCAAATATAATTTGTGTAGTTCTTTAGATAATTGGACTTGAGACCGTGAAGTCCTGGGTTCGATTTCCAGACGGTACGAAATTATTTGTGCCGTGGTTTGAATTCCACGTCAGACTGATAAGTTAATGTTTAACGTGTTTTTTAAATGTAATTTATATTTACAATAAAATATGTTCAGTTCCAAGCAATGTTGAGAAATATTAATAGCTAAGCAAAATCGTAAATTAAAGATATAAATTTTGAGGAACCACTTCTATTATGGTATTTTCGTATATACAAATAATGGGAATTTGATTATTAAAAATTACGTTTCATTCATACTTATACATTTCATCTCATATGCATATAAATGTGCCAATTTTTAAATCACTCATTCCATTTAATAATTATATAAACAAATTCACTCGTGTTTCTATTTTTAAATTCACAAGCACTAGCAACGTTCTTACGTATGAAATATATTATAAAAAAGTTTAAAAATCTAGTATTTTTCCTAATTTATTTCTTTCAACTTACTTTATTCTTAGCTTTATTTCAACTTAGCTTTATTTCAACTTACTAATTATTATCTTTGTTTTTTTCGGTTACCTTAAGCTTAATTTTTTTTAAATATACAAAAAGACTTTCAACACAGCATTGAAGCTTGGGTATTTAGGTAATTTTCTGCGCGTAGTTGTAGTTATTTAATTTAAGATAGAGCGGTTACAGAATTTTTAGTATATCATATATATCATAGCTATCATTCTGTTAACCTAATTATATAGAGATCACTTTACAACCTTACTTCCGCTACAGACCAGCTAGTTTATACGGACATCAAGGGCTACACACAAATAAAAACCACAGTATTAGCTAGTTTGAGTTACATTGGGTAGGTATTGCAACATTTAAACAAATTATAATGTTATACATCTTATTAAAATGTAGTCGAGTAAAGCACATGAGATTTTTTTGGCATTTAAAATCCTTTGTTTGATGATTCAAAACCCAAAGGTCAACTTTATTTGGAAGAGAGACATGTTGTGTATATGGCTAGCCGTTCACCTAACCGCAAGTCCAAAATTGTGTTTATGATTTTTTAATTGGAAAAGGTGTCTGATTTACGTTAATGGGTGACAACCTGGCTAAAATAAACCGACAATAATTTGATATCATTTTTAAATGATGCTATTTAACATCTTTTAAAACGATCACGACCATGGACTTAGAAGTCCTTCTAAGTCCTTCATCACGACTATATGTATTGAAAATCAGAGTAGCCATTTTGAATATTTATTTAAATAATGTAATAGTTTAACCTTAATTAATAAAATAATTTTTCAATAAAAATGAAAATTTTGAGATTTCAATTTTTTGCCCTGTTTATTATTTTCTCATTTTCTGTAAAATGGATTGGTTTTTCAAAAATTTTTACTAGACAAAAGTTGTAGTCCGTTAAATTTCCTATCCGTAATGGGGCATCAGATTGCTTGTAAACAGGGCTGGGTAGTATTTGAAATACTTTGAAATACATTTTGTATGTTGTATTTCAACACATATTGTCAATGTATTTGTATTTTGTATTTCAAATACCCAAAACAAATGAATTTTGTATTTCAAATACAAAATACTTTAAAATTGATAATATCAAATAGACAGGGCCGTATTCAGTATTTTTGTTTGCGATTCTTTTCATTCGACGATGTTACTGAATACGGCCCTGCCGTTGTATTGTATTGTTATTTGTTTTGTTCCCAACCAGGTAGTATTTGAAATTATGTATTTTGTATTTTAAATACTCGGAACAAAATGTATTTGTATTTTGTATTTCAAATACCCAAAACAAATGTATTTTGTATTTCAAATACATATTTTCATGTAATTTGCCCACCCCTGCTTGTAAAACGTGTCGGTTAAAAGATACAGGTTTTTGAAAGAAAAACAAAAAAGGAAAAGGTCAAATTTTTCAACATTTTTTACTTACTTTAAGTCATATCTCGAAAGCTTTTGATTTTAGACAATAAAAGGTTTAAATTTAGTTTGTAGATTATTCCATGCTCTTTAAAAAAGCACTGAACCATTTTTACTAAAAAATAAATATTTTCGTGACTATGGCCATGTGAGAGTGGAAATTTAAAAAAATGCTTTCAAGTTTGAATTTAGAAAACAAAATTTGTTAAATATGCTTTTTAGAAAAGTGCCTTCTATCCGGGAACACCCTGAATAAATCATATTTTATTCAATAAAAATGAACTTAAGTATTCAATGATCCTGCGCAAAAAAGAGTTTCCAGGTTATTCAAACGCTCATAATAGTAATATATTAATAAATAAATGAATATATTACATTATGTAATTTATTATAATTTGTTTTTAAAATGAGACAGTCATTAGCTTAGTATGCCAGGTACTCGGTTCAAATTCGAAAAGAATCTAAAACTTTCATATGACCATCTCCGTGCTTCGGAGGGCACGTAAAGGCGGCGGTCCCCCTGGGTTGATGATGGCCGTCATTAACTATTAAAAGCGGCTTTGTTCAGGAGTGGAGAACACCACCAATAAATCAAATGCAAAAATTTGATTTAAAAACAAAACTTTCTATACCAACTATACGTATTGGATTAACTTAATATTTTTCCGCGTGGTGGCGTTCGCATAATGTACGTCGCAAATATAATACTTAAACTTATTGAAAAATTAAGAAATACGAGTATTACAAATTTATTTTTAATATATCGTTTTTTTATTATTCCAGTCCGGTTTTAAAAAGTATCGTTTTAATTATGTCAATCTGCATTAAGAGAGGTACTAAAAACAAAAACATATCAAGTGAAATAAAAGTGTTTTAGAGGATAACATAACAATGATTTGAATTATCACGACTGTTGGCATTGCCAAAAATTTTTTGTTACAATTTCAAAAACTATTTTAAGTGCCGTAATATCGTGAATATACCAAATTATAAAACCGTTTGAGCATATGGAAAATGCTGAGAAAATCTTTGCAGAATTGGTAATTAATTTATAGATTACAATTAAATATAATTAAAAATCATAATTATTACAAATTTTTTAAGTATAAATAATAATATGTACCAGTATCATTTCATATTCATATTATACAATAAATCATAGTTTACTTGCTCAATTCGCATTCGAAAAAAAATTTGGATTTTTTAATTAGTCTTTTAAAGTTATTTACTTGAAAAAGAGAAATTTATTATTAACTTAAAGTACAGAATTTTAAACTAATAACTTCTATTCTTTAAGTTATTTACTTGAAGATGATAAATTAATTTGTTAACTTAAAATTCAGAAATTTAAATTAATAACTTCTATTTTTTAATTTATTTGCTTGACCTTTTTTTGATCAATTTTTTCTGGTAATCATCTACTGCGAGGGGCTGGCGGCGAGTTTACGTGCCGCCCGAAGCACGGAGACAGTCATAAGAAAGTTAGTTGCTCCCTCATCAATCAGGTATATTATTAGTGTTAGCAGTTGACCGTGCTAACTACTAGGTCAATTACCGTCTCAACTGAATTATGAAATTATTATTTTTATTAATAATAATATATTCCTGTATAACTTAGTCTTGCAGTAAGATCCAACTGGCCGAAGCCAAGATAATTTACTAAGCCAATATAATTAATGGGATGGTTTGCTATTGCTTACTCCATAGCTCACAGATCAGTCTTTGACCTTAGATCACAACAGTGGGCATCATTATATTAAAAATTAATTACTAAAAATTATATAAAAAATAACGAAAAGGATAATATTTTTTTTTAAACAGGAATAATTATATTGGTTAAATTGTACTATGAGTGAGATGCACTTTTTTTCTGCCATTTTTCATTAAGATGATTCGAGTAATTTGTAGTATCATCAAGGCAAATAACTGTCAAAATGTATGCAGAAATGGCAAGTTTGGATATAATCCATGTTTATTTTGGCATTTACAAATGCACTGCAAAGGATAATTTTAGCCTCAATACTGCAGCGACTTTAATAATCAAATTGTTTACTCATGATGAGATGATGACTTTTTAATTTAAATAGATATATATACATATTAGAAATAATACCTCGACTGTGTGATAACTACAGGAAAACTCCAAAATTCCAAAAAATAATAGATATAGTATTAAAGCTTTTGATTTTTCAAAACTTTTTAGATCAACCAATATAAAATTTTCGTTTTATTTTAGCCATCTTCAGGTTTTTCCGCAGAACAAAAGTCAAAATTTCTATATTTATTATTAAGTTTCGTTATTGCAATTAGAGATTATTGAAACCAGACGGATGCTTTTCGTTAATGAACATTTATTTGGGTCAAGTCTATCAAATTATTTATACTTTATTAACTAACGAAAGAAACCAACATTTATTCAAAAAATTAAAAAAAAAAGATAATACGTAACTGATGGTTTTCTAAAATTGAAAAAGTGAAAGTAAGTTAGTAGTACTGTTGAAAACTGAAAATGTTTTTACGTTTTTCCGTTTCCTGAATTTTGGAGTAAAAATAATTCCAATAGTATTGGTCCAAAAATTCCATGTTTATATTTCGACATACAATTTTCCGTAAAATTTTAATTTACGCTCTAACTTGCGTATTATACGTAGCATTCCAATTGTTGGCAGATTATTTTTGTAACTTCAGTTTCATTACGACCAACACTTTCAAGTTCATTTCTATGTTCGATGAATATTGAACAAATTATTTGGTCTAATAAGCTTTAATTTTAAGACGGCTATAAACGAGCACATGTGTAATGCAAACGCGCATTCCAAAGATATGTAAATATTTGTGTTGATAATTTGTAAATTATACTATTAAAAGTTCCTAGCTTATAAATGTGTTTGACTAGGTACAAATAAAAAATAGCAAATCACAACGTACGAACCTTTTGAAATATGATAAGTTTGATGAAATTACCACATAAAACAATGAAACACGATTTTATAATTTATAAGTACTTGGAAACAGAAGCACAATTAACAAGAAACATTTATAAGGCGCCGCGACGCTGGTGCGCGCCAAAATTAGCACCGACCTGCCACGGACATTATCTGATCACGTGGATTATCGGGGGAGGATTTAGGCAATCCCAAAGCTCTTCAATTTTAAATTTAGTAATTAATTAATTAAACTACTAGTAATATTTTATTTATTTTTATAGTAATTCATAAAAAAATAAATTGTAAAAATATTTAGTTTTGTAATTATTAGTTTATTGAACACAAAAATCGATCCTTAGTGCCATTTCATAATTAAGTTTTCCGTTTTTCTTTTTTTCTAATTAGCCTAGATTAGGTTTTCGGCAATAACTTTCTTAATTTTTTAATATATTATATACCTACTTATACAAATTTAAAGCTAAAAAACTCTCTCCCAAATGATTTTCATAAATTTTATTTCTAGAACCTCTAATTTCAGAGCTGTGGTGGAATCATGTTTGCATTTGTTTCTCTTATCCTATTGCACTCTTCTTCTCTTGACAGTTCTGAACCTTTGGTTGTGTACTCTAGTATGACCATCCTCTCTTCTTGTGCAGTGGCTCTGCTCAGTAGAGGCTGCTCGTGGCTCTCTTCTACATTATCTCCATAGTTTTTCCTTTTTTTCGATCGTTTATATGGGTCAATTACCTTCTTTGTCTTCTATGGTTCGGTCGTCTCTATCCTATCCTTTTCTGTGCATTTTGCACAAATTTAAAATCCTTGCAAATCAGGCTAATTCATCTTATAGCACCGCAAAGAAGTCGGCCAGGCTGTGGAATGACGGATGACTGCAGTCTTAGGCTTCTAAAAGTTCTGCTACCTTTTTGGTTAAACTTAAAAATTAGGTATACCTAGATAGCAAATAAAGCCGGCAATATTGGATTAAAAAATAATAATCAAATAGTTTATATTTTGTATTGTAGTTGATCATACAATAAATATTATAATAAGAATATTATTTATAATTTTTTTTCAAATTTTAAATCAATTCATCAATTAATTGTATATCTTGAGAAATCGCTGACCGGACAGTTGGCCCTGAGACAGTTGGCCCTGCGACAGTTGGCCCTGCGACAGTTGGCCCCCGACAGCTGGCCCTGACGACAATTAGCCTTCGGGACTTTGGCCTCGCAGCAATTGGCTTTCGAAACTATTGGTCTTGCGACTATTGGCCTAATCTTTTATATTTCTTTTGGTTAATTTTTTATTTTTCAAGCGTTTTCACTAAATAAAGTGAAAGGGCGGGGGCATTTCACTTCCAAAAACCAATTCACTGAAACTAGCTCTGCGAGACATCAGTGGTGATGCCATTAATCGCAAAGATCATTGGTCTCACGGGAGGCCAATAGGGACCGAGCGTATTTGCAACTAGCGCCAGTAGTGGTGATAATTTGCACAATTGGCGTGATCATTTCAAATAGTGATATTGCATATTAGATTTTGTTTATTAGTATCACGTGCTTTTAACAATAAAAATCGGTACTCATGTGAATTGCTGTGTTGTTGGGTGTACAAATAATTATTTAAACACCGAAGGAGCTGGAAAATTTTATAGATTTCCCGCAAAAACACACGAAAAAAAGCGACGTGATCAATGGATAAAAAGTGTTCGCAGGAAAAACAATAAGTATATTCCATATTTTCCTCATTTACTGGTACAATTAAAGACATCCTAATTGTTTATTTTAGTGATAGAAAGTTTATGGCAAGAAATTTAAAGTATTCTAGGAAGGAAAAACCCTTGAAAAATCCATCGAAAAAAAGGGTGAATAATTGTACTTTTATTTTCTAAGGTGAGCCAATTTATGATTTTTTGACTTTTTTGCTTTTTTATTGGTTCAACTAGAAGATAGGTACATGTTTTATGAACACGCTCAAACCAAAATTTTTGATCTCAGATCGCTGTAACAGAAGCTAAAAATCTTGCCAATTGATGCCTTTTGCCGCGAGGGTCTAATCGGCCAAGATTAGTTACTCTATCCCCCCCGTTCTCTATGTTTGTTAGATTATGTAGGGTCAAATTCATATCATTGGCTGACAATTCGCGCTACCACATCGTCTGATTGGATCACGAAGCGGTTTAAAACATATATTCGGTTTTTCGATACATTTTGACAAAATGTACTCCAAAAAGAGTGAAATAAAATAAAAATCAAAAATTTTAAAAATCCCTGACTGTAAAAGCACCTTACTTTAAAAACTACTGTTCCCTTTAAAAAGGAAGAAATAATTTTTTCTTCTTCACTCAACAACATAAACTCTCCGACACTTAACTCGAAAAATTAACTTATCATCCTCCGCCCCCCCCCCCTACAAAATTTAAACATTAATTTTGAAGTCAGGGGAAACGGAGATTTGTTCCACTTACGAAACCTGTTTATAAATTCCGTATTAAAAATTCTCCGTTTCCCCTGACTTCAAAATTAATAATGAAATTTTGTAGAGGCGGGGGAGGGGGGCGGACCATGATAAGTTAATTTTTCGAGTTAAGTGTCCGAGAGTTTATGTTGTTGAGTGAAGAAGAAATATAACATTAATTTTTGATTCAAGTATAATAAAAGTAACAGTAAAACTTGATATTAGGTACATAAAAAAACGCCAAAACACCAATTTCTAGAAAAAGTAGAAATGTGCCAGGTTTGAACGAGCTATCAAGCGAAAAGAAAATAAATTAGAATTAGTAGGACCTTGTGGATCTAAAGAACAAGTGAACATTAATTGTGCAGAAGAAGCTTAAAGAGATTTTTGTAGTCAAGTGAGTTTTCGAATTCATGTCGAAAGAAGTATAATACAGCGAATCAAAACCCATCATATTTTGCACAATATAAGCCACGATTTAATGCCTTACCTTGATGACATAGTCCGTTTGTGTTGTGCATTAGCTAACTTGCAACCACCAATTTATTCGACAACCTCCCTTATCTATAAACATTTCCAAGAGAGCTAAATTTGGTTTATATTTTATTAAATTTTAATTTGTCATGTAATTATGTTGTATTTTTTTACAAATAAAATGTAGCATGTTTTGAAAATAATTACGTTTTAGTGTTAATACTAGATTCACAGCGAAATCATAATTAAATTGAACATTAACGATCTTTAACAATAATAATATATGTTTTGTGGCTATGACCTTCACGCCAAAAATGTTCAAAGTGTCCGCCTTAGGCGCCACTTTACGGTATTCGCTCGGTCCCTATAGTCCCAAAAGCCAATTGTCGCAAGGGCCTACCGTCCTACAGGGCGCATGTAAATTGCGTCCCGTGGTCACTACTTTTGAAGGTTTTTGAAGTGGTCAAAAAAAGGTACGGGTAAATTGCCTCCCGAACCCTAATCGGATCAGCGGTAATCTCTAATACAAATCTCAACAATAATTTACCTGTGGGTATCAAGAAATCATAGGACGCAAAAACAAAACATAACACATGGGCGTCCTTACGTGGAGACCGGGGTGGGGTAATGCGTCTTGAAATTAAAAATTAAACACTTTTCTCTCTTTTTATGGTCAATTTTACTAAAGAAACATCATAAACTAACACTAACCTACATAACCGATGCATATCTTCGCCGGATATCTCTTTCACGAGCGATTTCGTTAAAGAAAAATCACAAATTAACACTAACCTACATAACCGCTGCATATCTTCGGACAATTTTGCTAAAGAAATATCTTAAATTATCACTAACTTAATACATAACTCTTTTTCAGAATTCAGAATGAAGTAGGTATTTTATTAATTTATTGATGGGAGGTGGCTGCAAATAAATAAAAACATCCCCGGGTCGAAAAGGTGCGATGAGCGCCCGAAGGAATAAATTTCAGGGGGGCAACTACATTATATTTATAGTTTCCAAATTTCATTATGTTGTTTCTTCGTCTGTAAAAATTGTTTTTTATTCTTCCATTCAATTTCCCAGGGGGGGGGGGGCAAAGGACCCTACTGTCCCCCCCTTTGGGCGCCCATGATTAGCAAAACCTTGGGACTCGTTTTAACGAAGTTCTTAGATTTCGCGCAATAAATGTAAAAATAAATCGTAATTATATATTATATGAATTAATTAATATACTTTTTTCTGTCGGGTTCCTGTGCGGACACCCTGGATAATTATATCTTATATAGGTTAAGGGGGGGTTAAAAAAATTAAGTTTTCTTTGATGCTACAACAAAGTTTTTCTTTGTTTCAGATTGTATTTTCCAGAGCGAATAAATTAATTTTTCACCAAGGCAATAACTATAAAATAAAAATAAGAGAAAAATATTCATAAAAACACAATTTAGTAATAATAGTTATAACACCCTGTACTATAAAATGCCCAAAAACATTGTGAACCTGTATGCAGCTTAAGGAATAAGAGGATTTTACTTAACCATTCTGACCATGAGAGCCGATGGGACGCAATTTACCCGTACCCTTGACCGTGGGACGCAATTTGACGTCTCTCGTCCTACAATAGAGAAATCATGTCTCCGTTTTAAAAAAGGAGTTTTGGTTTTGAGAAAAAAGCGTTTAAATCAGGGTTGTAAAAAAATTTGTTTTTTAAATAAAACAAAACAAACGTTTCTTTATGCTTAAAATTGTTTTTTATTACCTTAGAAAAAACATGTTTTAAACAGAAAAACATGTTTAAAACAAAAAAAAATGTATCTTTAGCCGAGGATAATCGGATAATTATAGGATAATCCGATGGAAGATACCGTCGTTAATGTAACCCCATTGGCTAGGTGGAATTCCTTACAAAGGAGTGTAAATCCAGAAATGTACCTATAATTTAGTAATTCAGCTGCATTCTGCAGTAGCTTTTTCTGCCGGAATTGAGAGATTATTTTCATCATTTGGACTTGTACACAGTAAACTCTGTAATAGATTAGGAACAGAAAAAGCATCAAACCTTGTGTCCATTACGAGAACCCTAAATAATAATTCTTCAATTTTTGAAGAAGACACTAATTTATTTTTAAATAAATTATAATTTATTATAATAATAAATAATACTTAATTATTATTTATAATCTTAAAATAATTGAAAAATGTAAAAAAAACATGTTTTAAACTTACACAGAATTAAACATTCGTTTTAAACGCATTTAAAACATGTTTTAAACAAAATATTGTTTTAAACGAATTTTGTTTTAAACATGTTTAAAACAAAATGTTTAATACATTGTAACCCTGGTTTAAACATTGACTAGCTGTTTTTAAGTAAAATTATTTAAACTTTTTGGTAATATTCTTCAATATGAATTAATTCTTCTTCTTAAGGTGCCGTGCCTTCAATGGGCGTTGGCGATCAAACTTGGCTAAAGCCAAGATGACATACTAAGGAAATTAATTAATGCGGAGGTATCCCGTTGCCTTCCCCACAGATCTATCTTGGGCTTTTAGATCACGATTACAGCAGTGTATTCGACGCGATCAGGATTTGAACCGCGTTTACCCGCTTCCCAGTCGGTTATTGTAGGTTTTACGCCATACTGCTTTTTGATTTTGCAAAATAATATCGAAAAAATCACAAAATTTTTTTTATTTGCCAGCTCCCCTTTTTTCGAAATTTAAAATTCTTTGGTTGTTGATTTGTTCTCAATTGTTCAGTAAAAATTAATTTTTTAAATCTAAAATGATAACCGCGAAAATCGTGACATAAGTTTATGCGCCTGCTCCCCTTTTTTGAAATTTAAATTATTTTTGATTGTTCTTAATTTTTTTGTAAAATTAATTTTTAAATCTATAATATTAACCGCGAAATTCGCGAGATTAGATTTTGCGCCAGCTCCTCTTTTTCCTAAATTAAATTTATTTTTATTGTTCTCGATTGTTTATTTGTTTCCAATTGTTCTGTAAAAATAAAAATTTTAAATGTTAAATAATCGGGAAAATCGTGAATTTAGCGCAACCTCATCTTTTGAAATTATAATTTTTTTTTTATTGTTTTAGATTGTCTATAATTAGTTCTCTAGTGTCCTGTTATTTTTCATAAAAATATGAGGTTGTACAAAATTTCATTTGGTAATTTTCGCGGTTATTCTTACATTTAAAAATTTTATTTTTACAGTAAAATATAGAAAACTAATGAAGAACAATCGAGAACAATAAAATAAATTTTTTATTCGGAAAAAAGGGGATGAGCTGGCGCGAAATCTCATTTCGCTATTTTCGTGGTCAGCGTTAGATTTAAAAAATTTTTTTTACAGACCAATTGGGAACAAATCAAGAACAATCGAGAACAACCAAAAATATTTTGAATTTAAAAAACAGGAGAGATGGCGTAAAAACTTATTTCGTGATTTTTGCGATTATCATTAGATTTAAAATTTATTTTTACAGAACAATCAAGAACATCCAAAAAAATTTTAAATTTCGAAAAAAAGGAAGCTGGTAAAAGAAAGTTTTGGTGATTTTCTCATATATTTTTGCAAAATCAATATCAAAACAATTGAGAACAAAAAAAAGTTTAATTTTTTGAAAAAAAGGGAGCCAAGTTCACGCACGTTAATTAAAACTGTTGTTTTGGATAAAAATTATGCAAATTAGTTGATAAGTTTGTGAGACGTAATTCAAGCAACAACAAATTCAACTAATTTGCTTAATTTTTATCAAAAAAAAACAGTTTTTCAACTATTAATTTTTCTAATATTGTAAAACAATTTAAACTTTTACTATAATTTCGCATGTTAGTAACTTATAAACAATTTTTTGTTAAATCTCATGACTTAATTTTTTGTGAAATGAATTGATATAACAACGTAATATTTTGAACCATAAAGTAATTTGATGTAATCAAATATATTTCAGTAATTAATTAAGTACATTGTACAGCATACACAGTATCTTTTATTTGAACCTTTACTACCAAGTCATGCACATTTACAATTTTACGATAATAAAATACTAACAAGGAATATTAACATTGTGACTATATACACAAACATCGTCCTTTTTACATAAACTGTGGTTCATCACTTGCACCACCTGTATTAATATAATCAATTTCTTCTTCGCTCAAAAGTGGACGTTGAAATCTTTGTGGAAGCTCGTAACTGTAGGTATAGCCCTCCGATTGCGTTTGTGATTGATGTTCCATAGTTTGTGATAATTCGTTAGTTGCTGCTTCATTTTGTTTAGCCAATACACCGTATCTAAATTTTATGGATGGAAATCTCACGTTACCAGCAAGTGAAATCGATCGTGTAGTAAATTTCATGAGAGACATCTTGAAAAATGAGTTGGCACCTAAAGATTAAAATTAATTAATATAATATGTTGTGAAAAATGCATAAATACCTCAGAATAGATTATTATTAACCAATATACTTAAATAGAAATAAACATCAATTTGTGTCAAACCTGACCGGCGGTTGTCAAATTTAACTTTTGTTTTTTTAAGTTCATACAGCGGGAAATTTAAAAAATTAAAAATCACAGTTTGCTTTGGATTTTAAAGTTCAATTACATATTTTTCTTAAATTTTTGTCAAAATTCTAGTAATGTCAATTTTATTAGCAATATTTTGAAAAGGTGAATATTTTAATCTAATTTAATTTTTTCTGTATTAAATTCATTTGGTTTCAGAAAAAAATGAAGCAATATTATTAAAATGGACGATAATAGATATAATAATGTTCTATATCTGAAAAGGAGCTCAGTGTGTAGTGCCAAATCGAAAGGCGAAGAAAATGAAAAAGAAACTATAAAAAAGTCAAGTGGAGATTTAAATAATTTTACTGCGGGAACCCCCCGACACGCCACCGCACAAAAGAAGGAAGCTTTATCAAATATAATTATCGATAGAAAATTACAAGTATGTAAATTTAACTGTGAGACATTTCAAGCCTTAGCTTCAATAAAGTTGGATTTTAAAATGATATGTGCGATAGTACTCAAGGTAAAAATTGCTTTTTGAATAATTATGTCTAAACTTAAGAACTATTTCAGTTTGGTCTTTGTCTATTGGATTTCGTGATTGAAATTTTCTTCAATGAACGAGTGCACAATATTTTGGCCATCATATTTACAGTCACAATCGAAGTGTTCGTCGTACTAGTTTTTGCCGTATCGACAATATTATCTGCGATTATAATTAATATCGATGAAGCTTACAACAAGAAACCTGAAATCAAAAATGTTAAGGTTTCTTCGCCCAAAAAGTTAAAAGATCTAGTAGATAAAGAGTGCGCCTTGAAAGTAAAACCTGATTCGGTTACAAAAAATAAATCGGCTACAGCAGTGGTTAATTCCGGAAAAAAATCAGAGAGTGAAGCTAAAGTGTTGAAACCGAAGACCCCTAATTTGGAAAAAAACGATTTCACGGTATCTAGTCAATTATCTGAAAATAAAACCGCTACAATCTCGCCCACTGAAATAAATAGAAGTAAAATAAGCATTTCTTAATCTGACTGTTAGTAAAATATGTCACTTGTACTTTTTCTAGTAAATCAACATTAAAATAAAATTAAAGTTTTTTTTTGAATTTTTGTCTTATTTACTGGATACATAATATACTATTTGATCAAATTTAGATGACTGCTGATGCTATTGAAGACCAGTACCTGTTTTGAATATAAAAAATAATAATGTATTCCCAACAATATTTTTGAAGTTTTTAATTTTTTTTAATGAGTCAGTTACATATGAGCAGCCGTGTATATACCAATTCTTTTGTCAAGAAATCAAAAATCACAAGAAAGTTTTGACAACTGACAGTCGGTTGTTTCGAGACAATTCCGATTATATTTATTGATTTAAAAAGTCCAATAATTAATTGAAAATGGTATGTATATTTAAAACTGTTTATTCAAATTCTACTATTTAGTTTTATTTAAGCGTAAAGTAATATTAAATTCGATTGACGTGTAAAATTAGAGTTGAAAAGTCAGGTGCGGCGAAACGTAACCTACCGTTGTTAACCCACGTGCGATTTATTTAACATAATTTTACTTTTTCAGACGTCCCTTAATCCTGTTCGTATACTTAATAGCAATGCCGAAGAGGAGAAAGCCGAAATTGCACGTTTGTCCAATTTCGTCGGTGCTATCGCCATCGCGGATTTGGTTAAAAGTACCTTGGGCCCCAAAGGTATGGATAAAATCTTGATTTCGTCTGGTCGTAATCTTGGACAAGTTCAAGTGACAAATGATGGTGCTACCATTTTGAAAGCCATCGGAGTCGACAATCCTTCAGCTAAAGTATTAGTTAACATGTCAAAAGTGCAAGACGATGAAGTTGGTGATGGTACAACGTCAGTAACCGTTTTAGGTGAGTTACCTTTTCTTTCCTATAAACATATACCCACTCCAGTCAGCAATGCAATTTCATTTTATTTGAAGTTTTCCACGTTAAGCTCAGACTGAAACAAGAGCAAATTTCTCAAGAAAAGTAACAAGTTTTTTTTCTAATTTTGTCCAATAAACCTAGATTTTTGTGTAGACTTTTCCTAGCCATCTGGTGCAAAAGTGGTCCCTGATGACTAAACAAAAATGAAAAGTCAAGGAATATAAAATTAAAATTGTACAAATTTTATCAGAGAAAGTCGGAGAATTTATATTCTCCTAAAAACTTCTGTTTTTAATTTATGTAATTTTACAGCTTCCGAATTATTGAAAGAAGCCGAAAAACTGATTGAACAAAAAATTCATCCACAAACGATCATAGCTGGATGGCGTAAAGCTGTAGATATAGCCAGAAGTGCGTTACAAGTGGCGTCGTCAGATAACAGCACAGATATCGAAAAGTTTAAAGAAGATCTGCTAAATATTGCTCGTACTACTCTTAGTTCCAAAATTTTATCTCACTACAAAGAGCACTTCTCAAAATTGGCTGTAGATGCAGTTTTGAGATTAAAGGGTTCAGGTGATCTGCAATCGATTCAGATTATCAAGAAGCAAGGAGGCACTTTGGAAGATTCTTTCCTGGATGATGGATTCCTATTGGATAAGAAAGTGGGCGTGCATCAACCTAAACGTATTGAAAATGCTCGTATTTTAGTTGCCAATACGCCCATGGATACCGACAAGATCAAAGTTTTTGGTTCTCGAATTAAAGTTGATTCTATGGCGAAAATAGCGGAACTTGAAAGTGCCGAAAAGGAAAAGATGAAGGATAAAGTTGGCAAGATCTTAAAGCATAACTGCAATGTATTTATTAATAGGCAATTGATTTACAATTATCCAGAACAGTTGTTTGCCGATGCAGGTGTTATGGCTATCGAACATGCAGATTTTGATGGCATCGAGAGGTTAGCACTTGTTACCGGTGCCGAAATTGTCTCAACTTTCGATAGTCCAGAATTGGTTAAATTGGGCAAGTGCGATGTTATCGAGCAAGTGATGATTGGAGAAGATATCTTACTTCGTTTTGGTGGTGTTGCTTTAGGTGAAGCTTGCACTGTGGTCATTCGTGGTGCTACGGAACAAATTGTTGATGAAGCTGAACGCTCATTGCATGATGCACTTTGTGTGTTAACTGCTACTGTTAAAGAATCCAGTATTGTTTATGGTGGTGGTTGTAGCGAAATGTTGATGGCTGTAGCTGTAAATAATGCTGCTACTACAACTCCCGGTAAGGAAGCCGTAGCTATGGAAGCATTTGCAAGAGCTTTGCAACAATTACCAGTTACCATTGCTGATAATGCAGGCTACGACTCGGCTCAATTAATTAGCGAATTAAGAGCTGCTCATGTCAGTGGAAAGACGACAATGGGCTTAGATATGGAGAAAGGTGTAATCGGTGATGTCAAAGCTTTAGGAATAACAGAATCGTTTGTAGTAAAACGACAAGTGTTATTATCAGCAGCTGAAGCTGCAGAAATGATTTTGCGTGTTGATAATATTATTAAAGCAGCACCTAGGAAGCGAGTTGAAGACCGAGGACATTGCTAATTTATTATTCAATTATATTTTCGTATTATATCGACTTTGAAATTTTGTATTGTTCACTCGATAATTTTATTAATTTAATTTACCCAGCTTTTCAAATAAACACTTAACTAAAACTCTTTGTATATCTGCAACCATTTTTATTAAGCTCCAGAGTATTTCAAAAACTAGGTTGGATATTTTAAGAGAATATGGTAGGTATTGCTCAAGATTCATTCATAAATTACATTGTTTGCAAAAGGAATTCTATATAACTCAAACCACTCATCTACATTCAGTTTAGCATTTACTTGACTCATTAAATAAATGAAATTACATAATAAAATTAATCAAATTCTGAGTCCATATTACCGACGTTCGATCAATAGCTGCCGTAATTCATCAGTAGTACTCATTTCCTTGATAATATCTAATCCACCAACTAACTCTGCATCCACGTAAAGTTGTGGGTATGTTGGCCAATCGGAGTAAGTTTTTAAACCTTGACGTACTTCCTCATTCGTTAATATATCAAAAGTTTCATATTCGGCGCTAAAAATATAAATTCAAGGTATAATAAATTTACAATACAAAATTATACTCTTACTTAATATCGTTTAAAATGGTGATAAGTTGTCGGCTAA
Source organism: Cantharis nigra (assembly GCA_958510845.1). NCBI lineage: Eukaryota > Metazoa > Arthropoda > Insecta > Coleoptera > Cantharidae > Cantharis > Cantharis nigra. The sequence continues at coordinate 39,523,498 of OY294030.1, read as the reverse complement.
ATCCACAACGAGGAGTATTACGATCTCCTTTCATGAAGACCATAATTCTCTCTCTACTTAATAACTCGTGTAGTCTATCTTCAAGAGGAGCTTCCCTTTTAGTAACCTTGGGCTCTTCAACATCGCCAACAATATCGCTTTGGTAATGCTGTTTGACTTTGGCAGTTATTTTAGACACATCAGCACCATCGACACGGTCTAACAAACTTCCCGATCGAAAATATAACACAGTAGGAACGGCCTCGATCTTATACTTTAAAGAAATTTCTGACAAATCTTCCGCTTGACATTTACAAAACTTAGCGTTTGAAAATTCTGGTTCCTTTGCCAAAGTATCCAACACGTCGTTCACTTGGGTACATTGTTCTACCCAATCTGCACAAAAGTGCACCACACTCAGCAATTTGGTTCTGAAAGTTATTCATGATGAAATAATTGTACTTTGGAATTAATGAATAAATTATAACTTACTTGATAACATTTTCGAAAGAATTTGTGCTCCCTATCAATTCGGGCATCTTTATAAATTATTATTCAATCAGAAATAGTTTAAATTCGATTAATAAAGCCTACGTGCTTGTACGTGCCTTTAAAATCTTAAATGACCTTGAAGTTCTGGTAAGTTAGATATTTACTTCACCGATAAAATCAATAAAGCCAAATTCACATTTCGCATTTCCCTAGGGGAATTTCAGTTTATATTGTTTTTCAAATGGCCCTGTACGTCTTGTACATGTGCGTACTTGTTTTGCATGTTTGAGAGGTTATAATTTTAATTTCGTCTTTGCTGTCAAAGTTTGCATTATACGAAAATAAGCTATAAACTTACTAAAACTTTTGTATATTAATTTTGTTGGTGAATATAAAATTAAGTTATTGTGAAGTTGACCTGAACATTTCTATGCAACTTGGTTAGAAAATTGTTTGAATTTTGATTGAACTACGTTAATTATAATTTGGTGAGTACTTCCTTATGTTTTTCAATAAATTTGATGACGACCGTGGGATAAATCACGAGGCAAGAATATGTACACCACATCTTACTTTTTTTGGGATTTTGGGACATTTTCCTATACATTCAACCACATCTTACCAATATTTCTTAATATTGCCATCGGAACTCCCAAGCATTTCTTTACATCTCCTGCCTCGTATACATCACATCTTTCTCGTTACTTACCCCTCGATACGGATTGATAATTGTAAATTCAAATCACTGTACATAATATAGTAAGGTAATCCAGCGCTGCACTCTTTACGTGCATTAGAAATGAAACCATAATGTACGAGAGAGATGCATAACAAGGTATCTAAATGTAATAATACGTGCACATTTTAGATCATCTTACTATGACAAACATCGCAATTAGTCAGCTCTCTGTCTATACAACGCTTGCTTATAGGTACCTTGTGCTCTATCCTTGTGGACGAAATTGTTGCTCGTCGAATTACCTTACTATATTTGTACCGTGATTCAAATGTATGCTATATGCTAACCCATATTTCGTAATAACTTGAAAAATTGTAAAACTACTGCAGAAATGATTTTATTTTCTGTGAAACTACCACAGGATTTTTCAGTATGATTATGGCAGAATATTTGAGTCGTTGTCAAGTTGGACTGATATCGAACCAAGTAACTACTATAAGTATGAGCATAGCTATCAAATCTGAATATCGATTAAAGTTTTCGCAAATCCATTACAAAATAATAGTATAATCACTAATAATTTAATCGTAAGCAAATAACACTTTAAAACAAACTTATTATTTTACAAAATTTTCAAGATTTTAATTATCTGGTTAGCAAAAGGCCTTGTTTAATCTCCATTGACTGCTCACTTTTAAATTTTAGAAACTGTTGTATACATGCATTTAGTTAGTTCAAACTGAAAGCGATGTTTCCAACCAAAGTATTTTTTAAATATTCTCTTAAAGACTTTTTTTTATTCAATTCTACAATCAATTTTCTACTTGGATCCAATAATTTAGCTTGTTTAGAATTTTTATCGGGTTCTAGCAAAAATGCATCTGAAGTAATTGAAGTGCAATTTGATGGTGGAACTTTTATAAAATTTCATCAGAATAAAACATATTTATCACTCATCAGTGATATTTTTATTTGTTGTAGAGCACGAAATGGAAGAATATTACGGAGTGCCACCTACAGAACTGAAATCTCTAAGACATTTTCACTTGACAAAAGTTCCTGCGGTTACTACTAAAGAAGTAAACTACAATATCGAGCTGCCATACCCGGTTTTTCAATGTTACGATAATGTAACCGATTTAGAAGAATATAGGAAACCGTTTAGTTCAAATTACAGAATGAACGCGAAATTTGAAATGTACAGAAAACTTCATGCGGCAGGCAATATAAAAGCTTTAAATAAATCAGTAAAAAACAGTACCATCGTCAAATTGCCGTATTATATTGTCGATGTCTCGACTGGAGTTTATGATAACTATGGAAGCAATTCTCGTTGCTACACTGGTGGTGCTTTAGATTGTATATCGATTAACGATAGAACGGTTTTAGTATGGAGCGCTTTTAAACAACCTTTACATATAGTAGATGCTCATGATTCTAATATAAATTGTAACATATCGATGACTAATGGAGGAATAATCTACGGTATTAAATCTGCACATCTTAAAGAAAAAGTGATGATTGGTTTACGTCAGAAATTTAAAATTTCTCTATGTCGATTATTCCATGATGGTGATAACATTATCAATTCTTTCAAATGGGAGGCTAACTCGAAAGTCGCTTTTCACGATATGGCTTTGAACAATTTTAAAAAATGTGAAATTAGCACAATCGACTATGATTACAAATTAAGAATAACCGACTTTAAGAAAAATAACCTGAAATTAGAAATTGAATTGAACCAATCTCCAAATGTTAACAAAATTGACAATTTTGCATATATAGAGTATGTTGACGAAAACACTTTATGCTGTATGAATCGATCTTACTTACATTTTATTGACACACGAACTAGTTCTTTACAAAAATATAGTTTAAAACTAGACAAAGTGGAATGTGAAGAATTGTGTACGCTTTCTGTAAATAATAATGATAACAGTTTGTGTGTGTCATCAAGACATAATATTGCCAAGTTTGATTTACGTTCTATGGCGTGCGTCAACAGATCATCGCACTTGTTGGAAGGTTTACCGTTTATATCAAGTCTAATATCTGAAAATGATACAGAATATGTGAGTTTAATGGGTGAACAGTATAAAGATAAAGTATTATTTTGTAATACTGGAAATGATTTAAATACACCTAGGTATATTCCAAATATGTTGGATTCTTATAAATTCTCAAGCTTGACCACGAAGATAAATCATTCTCAATACATAGAAAGTAGATTCTTGCTACCATGTATTGGTATGAAGTTACACAAGGACACTAACTCCAATGAAATTTCTCTGTATACTCTCAATTCTGTGGGAGACATTTTTAAACAAAATCTTACGCCAGGAGAACCTAGCAATAATAAAGTACCCGGTATCATAACAAATTGGATTGAATCGTTGCCTCAAAAACCAACAAGCTTTGAAACTAATACCATTTTTGATTTGAGTCACTATTTGAATTTGGCCAGTGATAGTACCAACGAAGAACGAGCGAAATTGTTCTCTGATATGAGCAAAGACAACTCTTCTACTTTATATGATCAAGAAACCCCTAATTTAACGGAATATTTAGACAGTTACACTGGAATATCGATGAATAGCATATGGACTTTCAAAATTGAAGACGAATCAGATGATTCAAGTTCCTAATCCAAGAATGATTCTGATTTCATCCAGTGGTGGATGTACATAATCAAATAACAAACGTGGCAATAGGTAACTATTTAAAAAAATATTTATTTTTGAATTTAAACTTGCAAGTTAGTTGGAAGATAAAGCAATCTAAACTGAGCTCGAATTTTCTCATCTCAACATTTAGAAATTTGTTGATGCTCTCAAACAAGAACGACACATAGTTTGTAATGATTTGAATAGTGTTGTAAAACCACTTACGCAAACGAATAATTCCAAAACATGCAAAAAGTTACTGCTGGACTACTGCAAAAATTCATCGCTAAAGAAATATAGCAGTTGGGATTTGTTAAATCAAGTTCCTTCTACAGTCAGCATTAATTTTAAGATTAGATTTACATTTAGGCTACTTTTAAAAAAAATTTTTTTTATATTATACGTTTTATAATAAATAGATATTTTTAATTAATTTTATTTTTTTGGCGCTTAGATTTTCATTTAGATTACATAATAATTATTTTTGATTGAGTTTACACTATTCCGTGTTTGCAGATACTTTTAAGGGCAATTTACTTGGGGCAGATGCTTGTTTTGCTGATGAATTACTTGATGGGAGCTTTGATGGCAACGGTGCTGGCTGCCCTGATGGAAAATGGCATCACCGCAGGCTTGCTTGCTTGTTTGGGTGCTGGATTTCTATGATAGATCCTGTGCTAATTTTGTTCATGGATTTCAGCGCTAACCAATGAAAATGCATGCTCGTAACACGAGTGCTATCGAGAAATGTCGAGTTTCGCTACCTGCTATCTGTCACTACCTGCGTGCGCATTGAAACCACAAAGCACGTGTGAAACCAACAACGTACAGAAACCATCACACCACCCAGCTGCTAAGAACCCAACAGCGAAACAATCAAGGAATCCATCAGCAAAACAAGCGTTGTATGAGGTGGGCTTTAGTGGCAACGATTTTGCTCGGAGGGTAGTTTACCATTTCTTTTTTTTTTACTTGTTTGATAGATTGGGGCAGTCACCCATTTTTTTGGTTTTTAATGGTTGAAGCAAACTGAAACTTTTATGTATGGCAAGACTAGGTATACTATAGTTTTATCCTGTTCTGTTGATAAATAGGCCTTCCTCTAGGCCACCGAAAAAATTAAAACCCAAAAAATAAAATAGGCAGCAATTTAATAATTATCTAATTTGGTATGAACAAAGAGAAAAATAATTGTAACGAAAAGAAGCACTAGACATTAAATTTAATATTTTGATTTTCTCCGCAGGTGTTAAAAACGACTTTACAGCATTATTCCAGAGTAATAACGGCATACTTTTGATTAAATTTCTAATGCTTTCTTGAAGAATCCGATCCCACTTTTCTAAAAGAAGGTTTCATAGCTTGGTGCACTTCAAGGGCACGAGCTTGTCCCTTCACTATGTCCAAGAAGTCTTCAATGGCATTCTTGTTCGGACTGCAAGCTGGCCCACTCCATGCAATTAATACCAACATCATCGAGATATGCTTTTGTTCTCTGACACGTGTAGCCGTGCATTATCCTGCATTAAAAAAAATGCGTTTACTATAAATTGGTGCAAATGAAATCGCTTGGTCTTCAAGAATCTGGGATATATACCTTGAAACATTTTTGAAAATATGGAGCTCTGTTGTGCAAGCCTTCAATTCATTCCAACAAAAAGCATTCATTAGAAATGTTGTTGTTTATACTCTTTACAATGGGATTCCTCTGTAAATAAAACAGAGCCCAGATCTGTTCCATGTTCTCTTGCGAAATTAAGTCTCGCTCTTCCATTGCTGCCTGCGGACAGTTCGGCTGCTAATGATCTTCTCTTGCATTGGTTACACAAGAACAGATAAAACGGGGTGGATGTCGAAGACTACCGATTTCTAAATAACGTTTTTTAATGCTGTTCTTCACTAACACTCATTTTTCTGGATGTTAGTCTGTACATTTTTGGGGATGTTGAATTATTTGTAATAAGTGTCTTGTATTCTTTTTACCTTAATTGACAACAATTCGTTAGGTTCTTTAAAAGTTTGTAGATATTCTGATTCTGATTTTATTTACTATTTCTTGCATTCCACAATCATATTCTGTTTTGTACATACATTAATAATATGTTATTTCCGTTATCAGAAAGGAAAAAAATTAAAAATATAAAAGATCAGGTTTTAAAGCTGGTAATTTACAAATTTTTTAAAATAATTTATAAAGGTTTTGAATTTAAGTAACTTTGTTTTTCAGGATTTACCCTTCTTCTCTTCATACCATAGAGTTGTGCTGTATTTATACTCTTTACAATGGGATTCCTCTGTAAATAAAACAGAGCCCAGATCTGTTCTGGCCTTCTCTCTTAATCTGGATTAAAAAAATTATAAAAAAAGCAAACATTGTGTGAAATACCTTTACAAAGTTATAAATACAGTACAGCTTCACTAAACCGGATATAAAAATTCTTAGTGCAGTTTTATGCAATTCACCTTTGAAATTTATAGCACAACTCTATGGTATGAATTGTGCAGATCCATTTTCTTTAATAATACAGTACCACTTCACTAATCCGGATATGCGAAATTTCGGTTACTCCCGTTTTCCGGATAGTTTTTGGCATAAAATAGTACAAGTTTACTAATCCGGTTATGCGAAATTCCGGTTACTCCAGTTTTCCGGACAGTTTTTGGCATATTTACCTTTCAAATCCGGATAACCGTGATGTTAGGTTATTATCATGCTGCGCTAGGTAATCGCTCATTTACCTTTCATCTTCTCATGTGTTGTTAACACAATAGAGATGCAAGAGCTTTTAAATAGTTTCTTCGGTTTATAAAGCAATTCCTTACTCGTAAACCTTCTTTCCCAGATACTGACAATGGTTCCATATTATGTCTATGTCCCATAAGTTCAGTTAACTCTCTGAAATAATAATCACATCATCATATGTTACCTAGCACATTCCTTTTTGCTGCAGTAATTTAGTTAATACTTACGTTTCATAAGGGCATCCCATGCGACCTCTCCCTGTTTTTAAATCCTTTATATTAGTTTCACCTTTCTGCTTGCTTGCTTGATCGAATACGGCAAAACTTAGAGAGTTAAATTAATCTTGATAACACGTCCGCGTGACCAAAATCGCCGGTTGGGATATACTTGATGGTGAAGTTGTAAGTTAACAATACTAAAGCCCATCTTTGAATACGATTTGCGGTATAAACCGGTATTCCGTTTTTTGAGCCAAATATTGCCAGCAATGGCTTGTGATCAGTTTCGAGTACAAACTTCCTTCCGAAAATCATTCGATGAAATTTCGTAACAGCAAACACCAAGGCTAGAGCTTCTTTTTCAATTTGACTGTAGCCCCTTTCTGCTGGGGTTAGTGAACGCGAAGCGTGACATATTGTTTTTCTCGAGCCGTCTGGATATGAATGCATGATACATGCTCCTAAGCCATAGTTTGTTGCATCCGCTGCCACAACTATTTCTAACTCCGGGTTATAATGTGTGAGAAGTAAGTTTGATGATTAGACTTCGTTGAGGTCTATGAAAGACTTTTGACACTTCTCTGTCCATTTCCAGTCAGCATCCTTCTTTAGCAATTCATCTAGTGGTCCACGAAATCTTCTCATGTTGTCGACAAATTTCCCATAGTAGTTTACCGCCCCAAGGAACGATCTTAGTGTTGTTTTGTCATTTGGTTCTGGCATTTCACGAATTGCTTTTAATCTTTCTGGATCTGGTTGTATTCCTTGCTCGCTAACGATATAACCCAGATATGTAATCGTATTCACGAAGAACTTACATTTTGCTATTTTTAAGTGGAATCCGTATTGCTGAATTTTCCTTAAAACTTGATCAAGATTATAATTATGTTCATGAATTGTCTTACGTGATACGATGATGTCATCGATGTAAGCTGCTGCCCCTTCGACACCTGAAAGCATGCTGTCCATGATTTGTTGGAAAGCATTTGGAGCAATTTTGACACCTTGTGAGAGCCTATTTACTTTGAATAAACCCATATGGGTATTGATCGTAAGGAGATTCCTTGATTCTTCGTCTACTTCGACTTGTAAGAAGGAGTCCGATAGATCTATGTGACTGAAATACTTCCCTGTTGATATTTTTGAGAATATTTCTTGGGGCAATGGAAGTGGATAACAGTGGGGTTCAAGTGATTCATTTAATCCCGTCGAATAATCGGCACAGATTCGTATTTTCCCATTTGCTTTCCTTATGTGAAGTATGAAGTATTCAAGTATGTGAGTCATTTGTTTGAAAGCAGGAACAATAGCCCTCCTTGTGACCGACCTTGTTACAGTCCTTGCATTAGTGATGTGTGTATGAGCAATCCCTTGAAAAATGCATTTGCCCGCACTGCCAGCAAGGTGTAGATTGAACTGCTGCAACCGCTACATTATGGGTCTCAATAGAATTTATATATTCTTTTGTGTGCGGTTCACTCTTGATGATTAAAGCGGCGTCTTGTTTAACGCTTTGTATTGATTTGCTTTCCTTTATGAGTGAGCCTAACGTCATATTACCATTTGCTTTATCAATGTCGAATTGTACCAGTAACCTAGTTCTTAATCCTGTGTCTTGAGTTGACTCCTGCATATGTGACGATGTCTTGATGCGGTTCCTTTGTTAATTGTAAGCACTTAAATCTACTGTGAAAAAGTGACATTGTGCGGCCAAATAAAATTTTTAACGTGTCTGTGGTTTCTTTGAAGGTATAATCTCGAGGATGCTTTGGTAGTATACCTTTCATGACAAATGGTGTTCAATTTCCGCACGAGTAGTCGGACCCTTGCAGCATCGGTTAGCTTCCCAAGTAGCACAATTAGGTATATAACAGCTGTAAGAACTGCTATGTAGCAAATTCTAATAAAATATAGTGATTTCTATAGTGTTTTTTAGATGATTATAGGACCCTTATAAACAGGCAAAAGGCCCAGGTTTATGAAATATTTTAGTTACATAAAGCTTTTGTTGTTAGAACACAATTCATTTATAAAACATTTTGTAACCGCCTTTTACAATTGTTATAAAAATTGTTATATACATATTATAAACTAGTCTTTTAGTGGTTTTATTGAAACAGTAGGAAACTCTTATGCGCTACAAATACAACTTGCATTATCTACAATGTGATAGTTTTGTTATTATCACGGTAATGCTGAGTAAGAGTTAATAAATCTGTTTTGTTGCAATCTGAAGAACGTTTCTAGAACAGCATTTTTGTTGTGAACGCAATATTTGTGCAACGTTTTCAAGCTACTTTGATTTTCTAATTATTCTCAATAAAATATAAATATTTTAAAAGCCTTGTCTTACTTTCCGTTTTTGTTTTATAGTTAAACATTTTGTATTCAACGATGGCTTAATCATAAAATATAATAATAAATATAATTTCTTTATAAAATTGGGCTTTAAAGTTCAACCCAAAGGTAAAACTGCTTGGGAGTAGAATTTTTCTGACAATATACATACGTATTTGCAGTGTAATTTTGATGGATTTCGTTTTCGACTATTTTTTATGGTTTATATTATTTTTTGTTAAGATATTGAAATTAATAATATCATAATATTTTTCACATATGGTTATTTTTTCTATTTCAGTGAGTATATAAATTAATAATATTGATTTTATTGTTTTCGTAAAGTGAACAATTAAAAAATTATATTACCAATTAAATTTGGCTATACAAATTTACCAATATGGCCTATTTAAAATTTCACACAAGCCGTAGACATGATAATAAAAATATGGCGTATTTTAATAAATTATTATTGTTGCATCCGGAATTCTTTTAATACAAGATAGTCGTGACCGTAATTATTTTACTTTACTATAGGACTAAATTATCTACGATTTTACTAAACGAACAAATTTGTTTTATTAGGAACTCGAAAGTTTCAATTATACGACAAATAATTCAAAGAAGTACTTTTACAAAATTGCTTTAAATTTGTTTTGCTGTATAACGTCTTTATAGGGTATCACATTTTATCACAAGCTGGATCACGTTACTGTCGACTACGCGCTATGCTATTAATATAATATTATAATGCTATAAGACAGTGCTATAAGAGTTCTGTAGAGAGTGCAGGTTGCTGTAGTGTTTAATTTGTGTTTTAATAATTATTATTAACAATAAGCGAATAGGGGATCATAAGCAAAGGTTTGTTTATATTACCATAAATTACATGATGAGTATTAATTTATATTATTACATTATAGAATGTTTAAAATAGTGCAAACTGTTGAGAAGGGCAAAAAAACCTTGTCGATTGTACCTCATTCATGGGAAAAGGATGGGATTTTGTCGTGGCCGAAAACTAGAGCAGACAAGCTCGTAAAGCAGATAGATTCGCAACCGGAAGAAACGTGGTTTGAGATGCCCTGTCAGTTAAAAAGAGGAAAGTTTGCATCGTATCAACTAGCTGCAGAAGAAGTTGGACGAATGTCAAATTGCGATGATACAGAAAGAGAGGAGGAAGACGTTCCTCTCAGAACCCCTGTTATCAAAAGAAGGGCCAGGGTTATATTGCCAAAAAACAAAGTAACCGATATTTCACAGGAAACAAATTTTAATCTTATCGCTGCATCTTGCCTGGTAAGCATAAAATATTATTTATTTCAAAAAGTTGAATAAATTCTTAATTCAAATATTATTTTTAGGCGAATTCGCAAATCATAGAGCCAATTAATCAATCACATTATTTAAATGATCCGATTGATGATAACCAGCACCAGCTACTTTACTTTGAAGATGTAAATGACATATTAAATCCTGAAGTAAATTTTGTACCCTCTGATGCAAATAATTCTGAAGCAATTGATATTACCTTGACGATGCAAACCATTTTACAAAACCAAAACAAAATGTTTCAGAAACTCGCAAAATTAGAAGTGATGTTTGATGAACTCATAAAAAAGATAAACACCGGACCGAAAACGTGTGTTAATGCTTCTAAAGAGACGACCAGTGTAAATCCCATTAAACAAATAGAGACCGTGGAAGAATTAAGTGCATTAGAAGAAAAGTTAAAAAACAAAAATATATTTGATGAATATGTTGAGAGAATGACGTTTTTATGTGGTAATAGAGGAAAAGGAAATGGGGTCGACCATGCTTACATGCTGATGGACAATTTCTTCTCTAGGAAATTCATGACATTGTGCTCATGGGCTGGTGGGGCTCGCGATAAAAAGGAGAAAATTCCTTTTAAATATTATAAAAATGTTATCAATCTCTTTTTCAAATTAGTTTATCTAGCTGACAACGATTTTACGGTACAGGAATGCGAAGTTTTTTTAAAAAATGTAATTAGAAACTCGGGACGCAGGTATGAAAGCGCTAATGTACGTTGCTCAAAAAGTAAGAAAAGGCCTAAAAATTTATCTTACAAGATGAAAGGTATTGGAAATACACAAGACGAAGGTACTACTAAAAATACCCATGATGGAGGTAGTAAAAATGACTGTGGAGAGCTGGAACTAGAAGGGGAGGATAATTAATATTGTTAGGTATAATGTTATATTAGCAATCTTATGTTTATATGTATTTTATGTTTATTTTCATTTATAATAAAAAACAGTAGATACAAATTATTTTGCTTTTGAAATTCATTGAAAGATCTTTAGCAAAAGGTTATTTCCTGTAAGAATGAAGTAACGGTATATATACAGTATAATTTTGGTCATTTATGCAAATTAGCTTACATTTTACATTATTTACCTCAAAAGATTGTAAAGATTTTCCCAAATCATCTGACTTGTAGATATTCAAGTAAGACGATTTTATTGGAACATCGAAAAAATCGGAGAAAGTTGTCAAGGGGAAACCGTAAATTTTAATTTTTCCAATTCTATTTTTTTTAGCAGAGTCAAACGCTACTATTACATTTTGTTTAGTCAAAAACCATTTGTTTTGACTATTTGAATTTAAAGAAAATGATTCAAATTGAATTTTATTAAAGTGATTGTTACCCATGCCCATGCCTTTTGTAATTGCTAAATGAGGAAATACTTTTTGTTCGGGTTGTATATTACTTTCTACTTGTACAATTTCACATATTCTTTTAGCAGCTTGTGCAAGAGGACGATTTCCATTTCTTAGTAATCGTTTTATTTGAAAAAGCCTGTTCTCAAAGGGATAAGCATTAAATTTTGAAAGTATTCCAAATTTTCGAACTTCATCAAATAAATGAGACAAATTATGTACATTACTAGTCATGCAATCTTCGCTATAATGGTCTCTGTAATATTCCACAAACTGATCTAACATTGTTTCACCTAAGGGCAAGAAATATTCGTACGTTTCAGACGAGCATATTGTTATGGCACAAAAAAACAACAAAAAATGTTGATATACTTCATAAGATAAAACTTTTTTTAATACTATTATGCTTATATAATAGAGAAATGTGCGATATTCTGTACCTTTCCAATAAGCGAGAACATCAAGTCCTCGAACAGCTCGATGAATTTCTGAAGGCATTTTACAGTTTAATAAGAAGTCTGTTACAATTTTTATGTCTCTACCGCTCCACTTTGTAACATAGTTACAAAAATTTCCATCTCTCCAGCCAATTAACAATCTTTTCATAATACCTAAGTCAATAAGATGTAAAGAATCTCCCACTGGAAAATCTTTTATCATATCTATAGGTAGTTCTTCCAACGGCGAGTCATATTTGTGGTGTGAACCATATGTTCTGTTTCGGAAACCCTCATCTGTTCGAGATTGGCAACCGGATCTTGGAAAGCATACGGTATGAGAGACATACGAATATTCACCAACCGTTGTACATTTGAGGCAACCATGTTTTCCGTTAAAGTTAGTTACACCTGAAAAAGATAAATTTAAGTAGAACATTGAATTTTTGTTCACCTTGCTTACCTTTAATAAAAGCCCGAGCTGGTGAATCGCAAATGAAGCATCTAATTTTAACATTCATTTTATGATATTCGTTATTGGAAGTAAGGACCGAAATACCCTCTTCTATTAATTTATTCATTTCATCTACAAATGGCCGAAGATAAGAATGGACAGAAGCAGGTTTTCCAAATCCACTATAAATGCCGATCACTATTGGTTTTATTTGTGGAAATTCGTGTACATTACATAATATTGGCCAAAACTCACATTTTGAGCTTTTGTAAATTGGCAAGCCATCTATGTTTATGTTGAGAGAAATAGTAGAATCTCTAGAGGTGCAAAAGTTTTCCAAAGTTTTTATTATAGTTGATTTAAGTCCATCATTATGCCAGTATTTACCTTTTTCTATTGATATTAAATTAACTAGTCTTGTGGTATTTAAAAGGGTTCTTGGATCTTTAGGTAGAATATTAGGTATACGCATATTCCAAATTTGAAACAATTCTTTTAAAGCTGAGTGATTAATATTAAATGAAGTAGCCCATAACTTCATTTTTGTATTCACCTCAATATTTTTCTCCACCTCTGTAAACTCGGCGTCTTCACATTCTGCATCATCGTCACTCAATTCAATTTCTAAATTGTTCTCGGAGTTATCAATTTCAGGCAATTCATTATTGTACACAACATTTTTATTAACGAATAAAGGAGCGACAGGTACCACGGTTACCACTTCTACATTTTCGGGAGGTACATCCGTTACCGTTTTTACCATTATTGTTTTGTAAACATGTTTTACTTTTCTTTTAAAGTTACCGCTTTGCTTTATTTTCTTCCACTTAGATATTAAGTCGGTATTTTTAATCGCTTTATTCATTGTAAAATGCTCGTTAATAACTACACGCCAACTGACAATCGTAATAATCTAATAATGTTTATAAGAAATACTTTTGCTGCATTTTGGTTTTACTTTGGATAATTTGATCGTATTAAGAATTTATTAGTGTGCTCATTTTGTATTTAACAAAACCTATTTAAATCGATTTTGTAATGGTATCACATCGCATAATTTTATCACCGAACACTAAACTATTTTTTAAGTTAGTCCTAAGAACATTTACAAATATTGTAATAAAGCACTTAAAAATTAGCAAAGAAAATTCTTAAAGAAGTTATTTAAATGTCTTGGAGAACTACTATAAAGCAATCACTAGCCTATAATGTTTCATAAGCAAGTGTCTTTATTAATATCGTTGTAAGAACGTTCTCAAAACTAAGTGATAAAATAGCTTTTAAACAATTTTATTATTTGATACATAAAACGTTCTTTCGACCAAATAATATAATAATTTTATTTTCAACAGCAATTTTATCTTAAGCAAAGAATTTAAAAAACCATTTTGAAACATGGATACTATAACAAATCATTTTTAAAACATATTAGTCTAATTACCAACGACTTGTGCTAGTTGGGTTTGCACCATCCAATAGAAGCAAATCGTCGTATCTCGAATACCATGCATCAAATGTGAACCCATTTTCAGGATCATAAACGAATTCTGTTATATTGTTTACCAAAGAATTCATGATTTCTTCTGTATTATCTTCACAAGGTTTCGTATTTTGTTGCTGGACTTGATTCCTGATTTCCGCGAGACTTGTTTGCAGTGTATTTATCATTTCTGTTTGTTGCTTGAACAACCTCAAGGAAGCTTCGCTTTGTTCAGCCATTATGATTGAATTTGACTTGAATGTGTGCCAATTTGGATTGAACTACAACAAAAATATGTATAACTTTAACACGTGCGTGCTGTTCGAAAAAAAATCTTCGTCGCCACGAATTGTACTAACAGTACTTGTTCTCCGATTGTACATTGTACTGTGTCGCTGTCATAATCAAAATCAATGTCTTTGTATTTTATTTGGAACTTGACACTTTCTGCAAGTAGTTAATAGTATTTTAACATATTATATTCTACCGGGTGCTGAATGAGTTAGCCGAACATAGGAAATTAACATGTAAAAACTTATTTATGCAAATTCCTGCTTCCCACATTATTTTGGAGAAAAAATGAACACAAAAATAATGCAGAAATATAAACTACATTATGACAAGAAAATTCGATTTAATCTAGCCTTTACATAAAGAGTCAAAAACGCTTTTAAAGTATTTATTCATCAGGCTGGCCATGAAATAAATTTAATTTAATTTCAAAATAATTACCTTGGAAACTTACATGGCTAGTCTGATAAATGAAAATGTTTATATTCAATAAAATGTCTCTTTCTCCACGGTCTAGGACGTTTGAACGCGGCCGGTTGAACGCAGCCGGTTGAACGCGGCCGTTTGAACGCAGAACCGGTTGAACGCAGGGACGTTTGAACGCGAGGACGTTGGAACGCAGGGACATTTGAACGCAGGAACGTTTGAACGCGAGGACGTTTGAACGCAGGGACGTTTGAACGCAAGGACATTTGAACGCGAGAAATTAGATGCAATTGCACCCCCCTTGTTATATTTAAATGTGGGATGGTATTCTGCATGAACGACTACGGATAGCTGAAAAAAATGTAAACTGCCTTCCAAAGAAAAAAAGCAAAACCAATCTCTAGTCCATTTAGCAGGTTAGTTACCTTAGGTGACTAAGGTAAGGGGACGTCTATTAATTATGTGAGGCGATTTTGGAAATTTTTCGACTCCGCCTCCCCGCCTGGTGAGATGCTGTGAGATTTGGCTTGAATACCCCCCCCCCCCCCACCCTAATCTCACGTGAGATGGTTTGTTTTACTTATAATTAACACAGTTTTCTCGCAATTTTACAGTTTCTTGCGGATAAAAAAAAATTACGTGATATTTTCCGAGACCCCTTCTTTTCCCCACGTGAGATTTAGTGTGATTCCGCTCGACCCCCCCCCTAAACGCCTCGCGTTAATACCTATGTATTATGTATTGGAAAAACTATAAATAAAAATATCAAATTAAATAAAAAAATCTAACCTAAATGTTCTGTATATTGTTTATTTAAAAAACTATAAATAAAAATTATTAAATCGGTAACCTAAAAACAATGTATGGCATTTAATTAATATGAGGAGTACTGCAACTTGAGACAGTTTCTACAAACTTATTCCAAAAATTAGGGTGATGGTAAATTGCCCAAGTAAATCGCTTTCAAAAGTATCTGTTAGTATCTGTTATTGGTTCATTCTATTAATTATCCAGGAGCTGTTAGTCAATCCTTACCACGATTAGATGATTCTGAATAATCTGATTTGCCGTTTTGCCGCTCTGGACCGTTTTAACAAACGCTGTACTCACTAAAAATATCCCCCTAGTCCGGTCCTACTCGGCAAAGTGTACTACTTGGAAGAGGGTGACCTCCCGCGATGTGCACTTGACGCTTGGATATTCGTGCCTTTATAATTAATTACAAGCAATAATTCTAAACGATTATTATACTATTATTTTAAATAATAATTAATAGACCCCTCCTTATTATATTTACCTAAATATAATTTTAACCCCTTATTGCATGAATTAAAATATGTCCGTTACACCAAAATTATGATTAGAAGTTGGTTTTATAAAATAAAATTTATATCACACAAAAATATGGCTACCGCATACGAAGCCATATATGGCTAAGGGGTTTATAAATAAAATAAAAATTAATTATAAAAATATAATAATATTAAAATAATAATAAAAAGAAGACTGTCACAGCCTGGCACTTGTATGCGTCGATTGCTAAGCCGAAATCACCGGTTCGATCCCGGGCGGAGTAAAAACTTTATTCTGACCGTCTTCCTTCGGCAGGCAATGGCAAACCACCGAGATATCTGCCTAGAGAACCCTTCTAAATAAAAATAAGTGGTCCTATGCTCTTACGTAGAGTGAAGGAATCTGAGAGAGAAAAATAATATTTAATTATAATAAAGGGGGTGGGTGCAATTGGATATAATTTCTCGCGTTCAAATGTCCCTGCGTTCAAACGTCCTTGCGTTCAAACGTCCCTGCGTTCAACCGGCTCGGCGTTCAAACAGCCGCGTTCAACCGGCTGCGTTCAACCGGCCGAGTTCAAATGTCCGATTCCGCTTTCTCCATACGCATTAATTTATGTTTATGTATAAGGGAAAGTATTGTAATCCGCACAAAAATTGAAATTTTGGTAATAAAATATTCCTTGATAAGATTTTTGATGAATTTTAGTAGGATGTCAGTGTGTGATTGGAGCATGAGGAGAAATAGTATCAATCGCACAGGTTGAATCGCGCAACCAAATGTCTTGAATTTGGCATAAACGTGCATTATAACTAAATTTCGAGGGCAGCTGAAAATTGCGGAAATAACAAACAAAGTGCAACTGGCATGATAATGTAAAATAATAAGTCAATAATATAGCATTCCTGAATTTTGCTTTTGTATTAATAATAATCATAATTTTCTGAAATTTCAGAACATGGCTGGTAACGGAGTTGTACAATATATAATTGTTAGAGGTGATTTAATTCGCGAACTAAGCTGGCCTGTAGGAGCTTTGATAGCTCAAGCATGCCATGCGGTTGCTGCAGTTACTCATCTCTTCTACGAGGATGATCATATGAAAACATACCTCGCCGATATTGATAACATGCACAAAGTGGTATTGGAAGCTTCAGATGAAAACAGTTTGCGTAATTTAAAAAGTAAGTTAGAAGAAAATGGAATCCAACATAAGTTATGGATTGAGCAACCCGAGAATATTCCAACTTGTCTTGTTGTTAAGCCTTACCCTAAGACTGAAATTCAAATGTATTTTAAGAAATTCAAATTATTTAAAGGTTAATATCAGAATATGCAATAATAAAAACTAATGAAATTATGTGTTTGTTTTTTTACTTGGATACTGAAAGTGTAGGATAGTTGCGTAATCATGAAGATCACGCAGAACATAGCTGGAACAACATTCCAAAACTTCAGATAGATCCGGATGTACAACTAGTAAAAAATACTAGTCAAATATTATTTCTGTATAATGATTCCATTAAAATGAGTAGTTATGTAAAGCAAGGGTTTTACACTGCTATTGTAATTGGTGGAGATCGGCATTAGATACTGGTTTCCTTATCAACCAAGGGGGTTTGCTTCTCTTACTCATTGATTGATATCTAAATCATTGGATATTATATTATATAAAGACTACAAATATATGTTAACTAGGACTAACATTCATTTTCTGCAAAAAAGATTAAAGCGCCCATCCCAAATGCAACGGGGAAAATGGTGATTTATTTCCTCAATTTTGATTTAAAGAACTTAAACAGATCACTTCAAAATAAGCTGGACAGTGTACTAGAAGTTCTATCCCCTTCTCTCTCTGATATATCTGACATTGCTTTGGATGATTTCTATTTCTCCGCTACAGTTGTTGGACCATGATACTTGATGGACACTATCATACCTATTGCATACAACTATAACTTCTTTCGGCAAACAGTTCACCCACCCTATCTAATTCAACACTAGAAACACTTCCTTTCGTGTTTTGATGATGATTATCCACTTTCATCCTTTACAACAGATGTAGTGGAGTAAAACTTCCTTGGCGATCGGGTCTTAAAGAAAAAGATCTGGGCTAAGATTAGTGTTGCAAGTGACGTCAACCTCATGCTTTATGGGGTTTGTGCAGGGCTTATTGGTCTCCAATACCATTGTATAATTAGGCATCACCAGCTCCACTGGGCCAAAAAACAATTGTTCATGCAAGTTTGTTAATGCCGCTCATCTGCAGCGTCCGAAAACACCATAGTAAACTTATCACTTTTTAATATATTCTTCAGTTGGTATGTCTTTGGATTTTTGTGTTCTTCTTTTCTTTTACTTTCTACTATCAACTAAATTGTGGGGAAAGGAGAAACTATAAATTTTTATTAGTTTATCGAATAACAATTTGCAAGATGCGGACAAGTCTTCATTTAGGCGTTTGAAAAAGTCACCATTTTCGAAATTTTGTTCCGCCGCTTGACTAGCAACTTTGTTGACTTCTCTCAACCATAGATTATTTATTTTGTACAAAATATAATATGTATATCAGGTAATACTTATTAAAGGACGAGATGTCAATTAAATATGATATATTTGAAATTAATATCGATCCATGCAATGAAGCTATTCAGTGTACTATCTGGTGTGTTATGTTCTCCGGATAACGAAGCTTTCCCACAAGATACCGCAATGACCTTTTGAACTTTGTTTAGTGGAAAAGCTTTGATATCGATTTTCTAATAAATTTTCTCTTGATTGTGTACCAGAAAAAGCTATTTGCAACGTCAGCTTTTAAAAAGATTCACATTTGGAAGCTTTCTAGTTACAAAAAAAATATTATAATCTAACCCAAAGGGAAGTTTGATAATATAATATGCTTTCTGTTAGAATTATGGGATAAGTTAGATTTTATACTTTTTTAACCACAGCAATGAATTGGTGTGATGACCGGGGAAGTCTGGGTTCGAATCTCAGACTTGACATTATTATCTTATTTTTTTGGTTACTGGTTTTTCCTGAAAGTTAACAATGTGTTTCCTTAATTAATTTAATTATTTTTATGATCATCAGGTCTTAATAATGCTGTTTATTAGTAATAGAATCAATAAAACTGCTATTGTGATATTTTCATAATTATTATAGAAAAATTTATGTTATCTGTTATAGACATAAGAATTTATATTAGGGTGAATGTTATTTGCAAATTAAGGTGAGGTTGAAAGTCTTAGTAATTTACCCTTCTTCGTTGTTTGTTTCGCATAGGCGTTCATTACTGTGTTTCATAAATCAATTTAATTATTATGTTTCAAACAATTAGTTATTATTAGTTAATTTCTTATAAATCAGATTCAGAAAAAAATATTTTTTTTTAAATGCAGTTTAGGGAAAAACCTGGTAGAAATTAAAATTATTATATATTACTTATAATTTATAAATTATAATATATAAAAATGTATAGGTAAAATTAGAAATACTTAAGTAGTATTGAACTATCAAATGTATTACTTAAGTTCAAAATTATTTCACGTAGATACGAGGGTTGTATGATAAGTACCTGGCCTTGACAAGAAAAAAAATTTTTATGTGTAAAATTTGGTTTTAGTTTTCAACATAAACATCTTTTAGCTCGATACCGTAAACTGGGGTAACATTGACCCACTTTTTCGCATTTTTTTACATATTAAGTAAAATTTTGAAAAAACGGTATGCAAAAATTGTTTACAATAATTTTTTTATACTTCAGCATACACAGAGAAACAATTTCATAGCGTAATTTCAATTTTTCGATGCTTTTAAACCCCCGAAACAATTTTTTGAAAAATAGGGCCAAATAAGTTACCTGCACTTGGGGTAACTTTAACTCACATGTTTAAAGCCAGTGATTAGATTATAGTACAGTATTATAGTACCGATTTGGCTGATCTTTTTTTCGTTGTGTTCATAATTGTCAGGAGAAGGTTTCTATGTAATAATATTTATGAAAATCCTATTCGAAACAGATTTTAGTACAGATTTTGGTCATAGTTTGTGACGCGCATGAATAGGTTAACGAGATTCCTTTAAAAATGTGCATTACATGGTTAATATCACTTCTTCTCTTCTCCATCACTTCTATCAGTAATTACAAAATTCTAAAATGAATTAAAAATTACAGTAAAAACAAAAAGCAAGTAAGAAAATTATCAAAACTGTCCTCCCCCCCCCATATCTCCTAATCTATAGAGTTTATCAAAAAAATTTATAGAACCATTTTTGTAGAAAATTTCACGGCTTTTTTCGGTATCTTCCATCATTTTCGAGATATTTGACGAAAACTGTAGAAACGTATGGTTTTAACTCCTTACCCTCCTCGCCCCACCCAAACTCGTCGCTCTAGAACGGGAGACTTTTTAGTACTTATAGAGAAACGAGTAATGAACATTTTGTGGCAATTAAACCGTTGATATTTTGGATTTTCCGGTTTGGTTGTTTTTTAGTCTAATTCTACTGTACAATTAGGTTAGAAGGCAAATCATGACTTGGGCCAATGTTGCTTGAAATAATAATATTAAACAAAATATTTTGTGTAAAATCTGTGGTGGGATTGAATTTTTAGAAGGATAATTAATAGAAAAAACGCAAAATAGGAAGAAATTTAACATTTATTTTAATTTTCTCAAGAAATACAAATGAAAGTAAGTGCATAAAAATATCTACCGAAATAATAATTAAGGGGTTTCACCACCTTGGCGTTCGGAAAAATAGGTATAAAAAGTAAAATTTTTTCTAACGCAGCTATTAAGTACATAAATTAATTTTTATTTTACACATTTACATAGTAGTTTTATGAATAAGTAATTTGACATGAAAATTAATAAAAAATATTACAAATTGATGGAGATAAATATGAGCCATCAAGTAACTCTTCTGAAAATTCTTGTTGATGGTCGAAGTATTTTCTCTGGCAGGCATCGTCGAAAAAGTAAAAAAAAATTTTTCTTTACACAAAGGTAATACCTAAGATGTAGCATAGGGAAAATTTCTTTTTAATTTTTTTATAGAAATAATTTTATAGAAAAAAAACTGAAATTTTTAGTGAAATTTTGAGTTTTAAAAATTTATAACTAATGAAAGCGGCAGTCAATTAGAAAAATCCTATGCTACACCTTAGATAAGGTTAAGAATATGTGGTTCAAATTTTAATAAAATTGGTTAAGTAGATCCTGAGATATTTTGTCCACCAGTTTGGAAAATGTAGTTTTGAGAAAAACGCAAAAGAAAAAACAGTACCTATTGCGTTTGCCTCTTAAAACCAAATATTTTTTTAATTGCTATAAATTGTGGAAATAATTTAAATTTTGAAATGATTAAACGTTTAAAAGATTCTGAAAAATATAAACAATATATCCAACCAAAAATAAAAAATTCGATATTTTGAAAACCTCAGGGTGGTGAAACCCCTTAAGTAAACAAAATGCAAATTTGCTTAAGTTCTCGACCCAAGACGTTTTCCTGGGTTTCTAGGCATTGTCTTCTGAAAACGGACAGGAAATAGGAACAACTTCAGTTAGTTTACTGAAAAAAATATACAAAACAACTATTTTACAAAAGATTGTTAATAATTAAATCAAAAAGTCAAAAAATTGCCCGGGCCAAAGTTACCCCAAAACAAAAAGTAGCTACTATTTCAAACCAAAACAAAGTAATTATAATTCTATGCTTATAGCCTCTTTCTATAATAATGTAAGAATTAGATTTACACTTTCCGAAATACGAAAACAATTCGTATCTTAACTCATGCAGTTTTGCCATTGCGAAGACGCAAGTATATACGCGTTTTTTTTTCTTAATAGAAGAGCATTTTGTTCTTCGCCAAATGCGGATATTTTTCTTTTACAGCGTGGTTGAAGCGGTTCAATAAATTGATAATTATTGATAACGAGGGTGCAGAGTTCCCATAAACTTCGCTAAGCTACATTGTAATCTTTTAATTTTTTTCAAACAGTAAAAAAAAAGAAGAAATTTTTTTTCCATTATTGTAAAATTACAAAAGAACTAAACAACGCAGCAACTTGACCGTTGGACAGTATTGCTGAAAAAGATTATATTTACGAAAAATATTATTTTTAAAATTATAGTAGCGTTATTTCTTGCCTAGGCCAGGTACTTAATCATACAACCGTCGTACTTAAATGATAAACTTAATGGTTACCATTAGAGAAATCCATAAAAATATAATACCTATTGCCAATTTTCAATTTATACACAATGAAAAGTTTACATAACTTTTTTATTATTAAAGTAGTACGAAAAATTCTAATAAACAATATTTGCAATTAAATAATACTCTCATTACTTTTAATATTTGGTGGTAGGTATATAAATATAAATATAATATTTGTACCTTGAACTGCTATATAAACAAAAATGTATAATACAAAATAATAACAAATATCAACATGTAAGTAAAAACCCATCAAGGTAAAAGAAAAAATCTATAATATTGTAATATTACATATAATTTTATATTATAAGGGAATAATAATTTTTATATAAAAAATAATTTTTTTTGCATTAAATTTTTCTGCAAAATAAATTTTATTCCTATAATTTGGTACCACACTCCCGGTAGCATTATTTTATTTAAATAGCTAAAAATTATAGTGAAAAATTAATAGCATGATCGATTGTGTTTCACGTCACTGCAATTGGTTTATTCTGCGATAATCGTTCATATTACTGTTCAATATTTACTTAATCTTGAATTTTTCAAGACTTACGTGTTTAGCCAGAACGTTAGTTGATTGACTGACGTACAGAAGAAACCAAAATTATTTTTTTCCGAAACGTGCTAATTCGATATCGCAAGCAAAAAATAAATTTGTTTACAATTAATTATATTGTTTATATGAATGAAATTGTGTTGCTACTTACCATTAATAAATAGGAAATTATTTTCAACTGGTTCACTTTCACCATTTGTATGAAAATTAAAATGTCTAAAATTAAAGTTAACTGTGATGGAAATAAATTAAAATCTACAGATTTGGACAAAGCTCTAACCGCTATACGTAATTTTGGGTGAGTTACTGATAATTAATTGAAAATACAAAATTTCAATTTTAGCTTATGGCCGATTTCATTATAAAATAATGGCATCTTGTGCTCTCTGTCTACTTGCGTCTGGCTTGCAAAATGGAATATCTGCGTATCTGCTTCCAGCTGCAAGATGTGAATTGAATTTACAATCTTCAGATATTGGATTTATCAATGCAGCCTTTTTAATTGGTGGTACCTGTAGTTCTTTTCTGTGGGGTGTTGTGGCGGATTTAGCTGGACGAAAAAAAGTTTTAATTGTGACTCTTTTGCTCGACGTATTAGTAATCCTTATGTGTTCCTTAATGAAAGAATTGGTCGGTCTCATCGTTTGCAGATTTATCAGCGGCTTTTTGATGGGAGCTCCGGGCAGCATCACATTTTCTTACCTAGCCGAATTTCACGCTCCGCAGTATCAGTCAAAAAGTATTTATTATTCTGGCTCTTTTTATACTCTAGCGTGGTTACTGCTACCAATTTTATCACAAATTATACTTCCGCTACAAATTGACGTTCAATTTGGTAGTTACGCCACGTTCAGTTCCTGGAGAATGTTACTGTTGGTATTGACAATCCCAGAATTAGTAGCAGGAATTTGGTTGATTTACCTGCCGGAAACTCCAAAATTTTTAGCAATATCCAATCACAAAGAAGCGATTGTAGTTTTGAAAAAAATGTACAGTGTAAATACTGGAAAGAACGGAAACGAATTTCCAATTGAAGTTTTCAACACCACGCTAACTGTCAATAATAAGCTCACAAGTGGTATTACATGTCGAGGAAAGCTGTTGCGCTTAATTCAAGATATTTATTTACAACTTACCAACTTATTTGGATCCAATCTCCTTTTGCCAACCCTCTTGGTTAGTGGAATCATGTTTGCAAATATGTTTGGGTAAGACACTATTTTTTTGAGTATTGAAGTTAATTTTTTGATATTGGTATTTGTTAGGTACTTTGGAATGGGTTTATGGTTACCAGAAATATTAAAAAAATATCAGAGTTTCGGAAACGACGATTTTCAAAATTTTACGACGAATGGAGAAAACAGTTGTGGTGCGGATTTTAACGGTGCGTTATTTTTGAGCTCCATCATGATGGGTTTAACGTCTTTGTGCGGAAATCTCTTATCGGGATGGTTAGCTGGAAAATTGGATAACAAAACTATTCCGTTAACTACCATGCTTTGTGGAGGAATCAGTACGATTTTATTTTATTGGCTAAATTCTTCATTTCAAACTTTAATAGTTGCATCTATCTTTCAAGCAACAATGGCAACTGCCAATATAGCCGTAGGAAGTGTTACCGTGGAACTGTTTCCAACATCTGTGACAGCTATGGCTATTTCAACGGTTATGCTTTCTGGAAGAGTTGGGGCCATCATTTGTAATATAATATTTGGTTACCTCATGGAAACGCATTCGGAAATAGCAATTTTCCTGGTTGCTGGGGTATTGCTGTTTGGTGCAGCCTTATGTTTAGTTATACCGAGAAAGATAAATATGTGTTCAAATGAACTAGGGAATAAGGAAAAATTAGAAATATCGGTAATAACTACGCCACTCTAATAAATTAGGTAATTCAATAAGTATATGTTGTGACATAGAAGTTAGACCTGTGAACATTTTGTAATACCTTATTATTAAGGTTTCGAAAATGATTTTATTTAAAATAAATTATTTTTTAGTATGGCGGTTTTATCTCAAATCAGCTTAGTTTTTATTTATAACTCTCAGTACCTACCTGTGCTTTACCTGTTGCGTGTAATCGATAATGGGCGTTTGGCCTCTAAATGCTAATTCAGTAAGGAACAAATAAACGCCCATTTATTGATTTCATTCAAAAATTTTGTTAGTATACTTCTGGTTATTCTAAATTCCTGATATAAAATTCTACCGGCGCCGTGACGCTCCGGAGACGGTTCCGGTTAGTATAAATAATACTCCGGTGAGCAACTCGTAGACAGGTGAAAAACCACATTTATTAACTTTTCATTTGCATAAAAATGATAACTATTACCTATAATAATTCATTGTAAGTAGTATATTTAGGAAAACAGTGCAAACTTAATGATAATTAATATCCAATAGAAATTATTTTCTACGCTCGTCCGCATTTTTGCCTCTTGGTGCTGGGATCCATTATGCATTTTTCAAACGAATTACATTTAACATTTCCACAATATGATCCGGTCCCCCCAGAACCTAAAATTAAATTGATTATTATTCAACTTTTTACAATTTTTTTTTGAAAATTAAAGATTTATTCAAAATAGGTAACTATTAACTAATTTAATTAAAACTCTTCTGATTTTCCCACTAACTAGGAGTTAGTCGTATTTTAGGCATTTAATATCTCAGAGATTTCCAGCATCTCGTAACAGTCGAAATAGCTAGGTGTACTTGGTCAGGGATCGAACCCACGACTCCGACATGCAACCTAGTATTCTAACTTAACTGCTAGCCTACGACCATTTTCAAATAAATGTAGACATCCTAATATATAAAATCCCAGCACGCTGCTGCTCCTACTGCTCCAGCGTGTCATTTTTTGGTGATAAAAGGAACGATTTTTTTTACCAACCGAGAAATATATTAAACTAAGATTAAGATTAAAAATATTTGAAAAATAATGAATAATTCCGGTATAAGAAGAAACAATTAAAATTTAGCAATCATAGTAATCAAAACTGAATGAGTTAACTAAACATCCTAATCTATAAAATCCCAGCACGCTGCTCCTGCTGCTCCAGCGTGTCATTTTTTAATGAAAAAAGAAACACTCTGATTGGTCGATTTTTTTACCAACCAAAAAATATATTAAAGTAAAGTTAGGAGGTTAGAACTAAAAATATTTGTCCAATATTAATCCAAACCGCAAAATTTAAAGTTTTAACCAAAAATAAGGGAAATTTAACCTTCGGTTAGAAAAAATTAAAACAGAAAAAAACAATCCTTGCAATAATTTTGAAGTAAATATTACATCAATTAGAGTAAATTTTATATCAAATTTAGTAAAATTTACTTCAAAATTGGTGTGAGGCTGATTGAACTTCAATTATAGTAAAAATTACTTCAAAACACCGAAAATTTTTCTCTGTGTGTATTTATTTAATTACTTTGCTGCTCACAGAGTTTAGCAGCAACTTTCTGTGTTACTTTGAAAGTTAATTATAAAAATATAACGTTAAAATTGTAAACCGGGGGTCTGGGGGGTGTGGAACAACTTCCAGTACATATCGCAGGATTTCCACTGTTTTAGAATACTTGGAGAAGATGCACGGTAAAAAAATCCTCGCAATAATTTTGAAGTAATTCTAATAATTGAAGTAAACAAAAATTAGAGTAAATTTTATATCAAATTTAGTAAAATTTACTTCAAATTTAGTAAAATTTACTTCAAAATGGTGTGAAACTGATTTGAACTTCAATTATAGAAAAAATTACTTCAAAACACCAACAATTTTTTTCTGTGTACTGGAGGGTGTTCCACACCCCCCAGACCTCCCGGTTTACAATATTGACATTATATTATAATTATTATAGTAAAAATTAATTCAAAACACCAACAAATTCTCTCTGTGTAGGGAATTTATAATTTTTCAAATTTCGCCAGGAAAAAGCGGGAAATTTGAATTTTAAAAAAAAGTGAGGGAAATGTAAACCTTTGGCTAGAGAATATTGAAACTTGGAAAAACATCTATTTAAGTGTTTATATCGCTCACAGAGTTTAGCAGCAACTTTTGCGTTACTTTGAAAGTAAACTGTCAAAATTATAGTCAAAAGTATAAACCGGCGGGGGGGGGGTATGGGGGGTGAAAACCCTCCAATACATATAATAAAATTTCCACTCTTTTAGAATACCTACAGAAAACAGAATAATTATACAAATTTGGTCAGAAAATGCTGTGAAATTTTTTGTTTTTGAGCAAAAGTGAGGGAAATCAAAACGTTCGCCTAAATAAAATTGTAATTTGAGGAACTTATTTATTTTTATATTATTATAAAAAAATTAGTTTAGCAGCAACTTTTTGCGTTACTTTGAAAATAAGGAAAAACGGGGAATCCCCCCCGTAGCGGAAAACAAAATTAAATGTCTAAATATTATATTGCTAAAAAGGAGATCCACCGTCTAGCTGCCCGTCCGCGGACGGGCTTTCCAGCTAGTAGGTACGATAAAAGGTAAAAAAATTACAGTTTATTTTCAGAATTCAAAAATATTATGTTTAAAAGCGGAAAGCGAAAAAATCTAATGTTAAAACATTTTTAGATCGATTTGGGGTCTGCGGGAAAGCAACAAAAAATCATTAATTCCAGTGTTTATCTAACAATCAATAATTGACCCGCAGTTTCTGCTCTGGAAAACATCAAGATCTACAGCTAGATAAAGATCACCTCTGCACGAAAAGTTTTGTTTAGCCCAGGTTAACAGAACCGCTTGGTTTAAAAATAATTGTCGGTTAATTGGCCTTATTAGCCGTTAGAGCTACGCATTTTTCAAAATCAGATGTGCTAATTCCATTTTTAAGAGTCAAAGCCAAGAGACATCCATTAATTACGTGAGACGATTTTTCGGCCCCTATCCTCCCTGGTGAGATATAGTGAGTTAACTTGACCCCTTCCCCCTCTCTAATCTCACGTGAGATTTTTTGTTTTACTTAATTTAATCCAGTTCTTTCGCAATTTAACAGTTTCTTGTGTAAAAAAAATTACGTGATATTTGCCGAGACCCCACGTGAGATTGGGTGAGATTCGGCTCGACCCCCTCCTCCCCCCTAAATGCCTTACGTAATTAATGGACGTATCCTTAATATTATTTTAAATCAGGATTTAGCAGTGGTTTTGAAGAAGAGTTCAAAATTAAACAAGGGAAAGTGAAGTTTGTTCGCGGGTGATGCATAGTTTGTGAACAGCACCAGAAGCAACTCGAGAGGCTTTCAATAGACTACGTAAGTGTGACGTCACAAGTCGCGCGCGCATTTGAAAACCTTTCCAAACAAAACCTTTCCACATACAAATTCCCATAAGAGGATTTGTTATTGAATTGAAACGTTTTGATACGCTAACAATTACTATAATCTATAAAAACTAACTCTTTGATGTCTCTTGTTCATGACTATATATACTAAAACCCTTATTTCAGTAATTCCAGTATAAAAAAAGCAATAACAAATCCCCTTATGGGAATTTGTATGCAAAAAGATTTTGTATGGAAAGGTTTTTGAAATGCGCGCGCGACTTGTGACGTCAGGACTTACGTGGTCTATTTTATAGTTTATATTTTTGTGACTGATGGTAACAAATCAAAAATCCTCTTATTTTTCTAAAATCGGATTAAAAATGAATATAGAATGAGTGTTTTCTATGACGACGTCACATTTGGCTACCCCTCACTTAGCCGTAACATTTCTTTTGTGATTCCCCTTCCTAGACATAGATAATCTCAAAGTAAAAAAAAAGATTAAAATTAAAAATTATAATTTAACCGAAATATATAGTACAACAGTTTCAAGTGCTAACGTGGCCTCCTTACCTGAGACCCCTTTCTTTCAAATCATAATGTCAATCTCAATTTAATTATTCTGATAATTCAAGATTTTTTTGATTTTTTGTTTATTAAAATTTAAAAATTTATTCCAAAACAGTCATAAACCACAAAAATCAAATTGATCCAATAAAAATCAAATTTTTTTTTATATTTTTATATTTTCATAAAATTAAAATTAACTCAAGGAAACCTGCCTGGAGTTTGTTGTTATTTATGCTTAAAAGGGAGGGGGGAAATTTAAAAAAAGAAGGAACAATTGAATAAGTTGCATATTTTGAATAGGAATAGAAAAAAATAACTATAAAGTAAAATTAGATAACTTGAGATTTTGGCTGTAAAAGATAATAATATTTTTCCTCCAAGTTATTATAATTAAGTTAAATTTTTGTTTAAAATTAGATTAGTGTTGCAATATAAACTATTGCACAACCTACAGACCTACATACATACTATTAGTATAGATAATTAAAATTTGAAAAAATTATAAATTAACTTACCGGATGAACCTTTGTAGCCGTTCGACGAAGATTGTTGATTGGCTTCGGCACATGATTTGGTGTTACAAATATTTGGACAACATTTTCGTCCAAAACATTCAGTATCATCTTTGCATTTTGGACTGCAATTGGTCATTTTACTCGATAAAGGACAACTTTCTAAAATAAATTTGTTGCATTTCCAATTAAAATATTAAACAAATATATTCTCACGTGACAACGCTTCTGTAGAATAAATCACCACAATTACACATAAACTCAGCAAAAACTTTCTGTCTAAAACCAATAATAAAGCAATAAATCAAAAAATGTAATTTATTGAATTTCTTACTCATTTTTACGTGGGAGCAAAGAAATTACACAACTACAATTAATAAAACTTAAAGTTGAAATGACGAATTTGAAAGTAAACGAGGAGATATCTCCTCTTTAAGTTTAAATTTAAGTAATTTTACGTTTTTCTATGTACTTTTTTCATTTTTATATTAAAAAACCGCATTGTAAATTACTCTACGCAGAATTGCTAATAGGAATTACAATTTTTTTAATTCTTAGATTTTAGTCGCGTTTCAACTTTCAAGGTAGCTCATATTTAAAAATAAAAACAATAATTATTTAGCTAGATAAGTACTTAACAAATATTTGGTAATGCAAGCAGCGATTTTAATTGAATTGCATTAAATAATTTTAATTTTCAAAAAATTTGCAGTAAATAAATAAATTCTCTTGCAATAATTATAGGTATTAATTGCTTATTTTACATTAGTCATCTTAATAACATAAAATTTATTATTCAATCACATTATTGTCACCTTGTAGGTAATTTTATATCGCAACTATTCGATTTCGATACGCAATTTAAATTGAAAATTAGTGGAAATTTCCATAATATTCTGGATACGTAATCATAAAACGCATCATTAAATTTATCCGAGCAGGTAGGTAATTGTTTTTAAAACTACCAGTTATTGCTTACGAGGGAAACCTCTCAAGTATAACTCTGAGATCGGGACAAACTTTGGTAGAGGTTGAACGAGCACTAGTATTAAGCGAACACCTAGTTTTTTAAGTGCTGTCAGCAACCTTTTTTGAGAAAATAGATTAATACGAATTCTTCGGCTAGCCATCTCTAACTGAGATGGCAATAGTAATATTTTTTATTTCTTTCAACATAATATACCTTGTTCTGTATCGTATTAAGGAATACTTAAAAATATTCCTGTGGGGAATCAAACTTGGTACTCTACAATCCACTTATGGACGCATTACCAACTAGAATCAATTTATGATCAATATTGCCCCTAGCTGGATCGAGTATCTGAAACCAATAGAAAAATCAAAGTTTGTTAAAAATTAATCTAGCATAAACTTTGTTAACCCTACAGTTCACGAGTAGAATAAATTACATATGTACATAATATAGTTTACCATGTAGGTGCTCATGGACCGGAGGGTTAAGTCGCATCCAAGTAACTTTTAAATCAAAAACTAATAAAAACAACCATAATTATTGAGAATTCCTTTCCGATGCAATACTATCCAGTGCTATGCACAATAAATTTAAGGTAGAATTTTAAAATCACCTGGTCTTATGCCCGATTTCTTCACTTTGAGATATCTATCGGATAAGTATAACTATAAGTATCCGATAGATATCTGAAGGTGAAGAAATCGGGCATTACTCAATTAGCATCAGTATAATGTTATTTTAATAAAACACCATCAATTGCATGATTTCCGTTGTGTATGATCTATATTAAATTAATATTTCTTTTACAATAAATCTCCAAAGCTTAGCACGAGGCTAATGTCGGAATAGAGCTGTCGTTGTAGAATAGCAGTCAAATACATGGGCCACAATTGACTTTTTAAATGGTCTCAAGATTTTAATCATAGATGATAAAGATATTACTCTCTGGGACACGGACAACTCGGCACCGGATGACTTGGCACCGGAAAAACTCGGCACCAAACCATCGGGTTTTTAAAACCTTTTCCAATTTATACCGGGGGGGGGGGGGGATTCAAAAATTAACAAAATATTGAAAAGTATATATTTTATTTATTTAGTAAGCGCATTGGTTTAAACCACACTAAGGCTTTGGTTTAAAACACACCATGACGATGGTTTTGAGGGGATTATGCCTCCCCTTGGCTTATAACCGCCCTTGAGTTTACATCTTAATTCTATACTGTTGGTAACTAAAGGTAACTAACTTACTCATATTATTTTTATTTTTGTTAATATTTTTCAATAAGAATAAAATAGTTTTCCAACTGGTGCCAAGTTATACCGGTGCCGAGTTGACGGAGCCGAGTTGCGAAGTGCCGAGTTGTCGCGTACCGTTACTCTCTCATCTATGATTTTAATGTTGCTCACCAAAATTTGTCATGTGGTCATGTCTTCCATCCATTTTCTATTTCATTGTTTATATTTTCTTCTTTTACAATTTCTACTTAAGCTTTCTTCATAGCAAACCGTTCAATATTTTCACACTGTTAAACAATTTCTAAAAATATAATATTGTCATTTCATTAGAATCATTAAAATGGAATTAACTTATTTTTAATAGCTGCTGTAAAATATCAATAATTTATTATTATGATCTTTTATTCAATAAGTGATTATATTACAAGGGCGTAAATGGTTTATTAACGATTAATAAGCAGATTACGTCTTAGTAAAATATATAGTGGCTCACAATATTATTCTCGAGTCGTATGTCAGCAATGTAAACTGTACGTTTACAGCAATACTTATTTAAAATTTTTTGTTGAAAATTTCATTTTTGTTTATATATATGTTACGGTCAATGATGACAATTCGGCCATTAACGTTAATGGCCGAATTAACGTCAATGCCCAGCTTAGTTAGACATTGACGTCATTGGCCGGCCATTGACGTCAATGACCATGCATTTTGGGCGACGTTGACATTTGAAATTTCATGTGTGGTTTTAACCGGCCAATGACGTAAATATTACAATCAGAGGAAAATATTTACATCATTGCCCACCATTAACGGGCATTGACGTCAATGACGTTAATGGCCAGCGTAAATGGGCATTGACGTCATTGCCCGGCCATTGACGTCAATGCCCAATTTACGTCATTGACCGTAACATATATTTTTTTCCATTTTGTCACATCGTTTCTGAGATACAGATGATATTTTTTGTATTTCTCAAAATTTCGTTTTTAAGTCGTTGTAAAGGACTATGCGATTTATCCTAGGATTTATCGTACGAGTTGTCGTAAATAGATATTTTACCGTTTACATTGTACGATTTTTCGTACGGAAAAACTCGAATCTGAACTCCTTAGCAACTCATAACCAAATCTTAACGTAATTCTACGATTTCTAGATCTATCTTTCTATTTCTAGATCCTAAGTAAAATCGTACGAGATATCCTAGGATAAGTCGCATAGTGTAAAGGGTCCTTAATTCTGAAATGGTGCAACAAAATAAAAAAATGTATATGAACAAAAATAAAGGGAATTAAATTTACAAACAAAAAAACGTCAGGACTCCAACAGCAGTAGTGACATCGAAGAATCCCAAGATAAGGTGTGGGTTAAAATGAAAAAGAAGCGCTCGATGGAAGTCAATTCGGATGAAAAAACTACAACCATAGGACCTCTCTGCCTAAAACTCACGCAACCTTAACACATAAAGAAATGTGTAAAGCGTTATTGCCTGGAGAAGGAGCTGCCATGGAAAGCGTATTCCAAGAAGAGGTGAAATTGGTCTTACTTCAGGTCAAATTCATCGAAGAATGGAAGCCATGCGTATTCGTAAGAAAAATCAAATTTATACGGCAGATGAAAAACGAGCTCTCGCAATGTTCAGTAAAGAACAACAATTAAATTATTTTAATTTAATCTGTAGGTACATATTATTTTAAACTAATGCAGCGTTTCATTAGCTGCCTTTACATTTGCTTCCCAATCGGACCATCCTCCAGAATAGTTAGTCACACTGAAACAAGAAATAAGAATTTTCATCTAGTTTGTCTACCGGATTTGACTTACTCTGTGAATCCTAATAGTAATGCAGTTCTTGCGGCTATTAAACTTCTTCTTCCAGAATAACATGAAAATACTAAAGGAAAATCAAAATCTGGTTTAGGACGACCATAACGTTGTTGAAACATATCAGCCGACATGATTTGAAAAATAGTTTCAAGGTGCTCAACTAAAATTGTACTTATCTAATAATTTAAGGGGTCAAATTTATAATTTATACACATTACATGGAATGTTGATGCTCCCAGGTAAAATCCCAGTATTTTCTATCTCCCATGACTCTCTTACATCTATCAGAAGAACTCCTTGATTGTTTTCCAAATTCTTTACACCTTCATAATCGATTTCTTTAATTTCTGGTAACGTGGACAAATTATTGGCTTTGGGAATAGCTGCCTTTACTTTTGTTTCCCAATCAGACCATCCTCCAGAATAGACAGTCACACTGAAAAAAGAAATAAGAATTTTCATCTAGTTTGTCTATCGGATCTATAAAGTAAGTAAGCAAAAACTTAACTTATTGTAAATTTAACTTACTCTGTGAATCCTAATAGTAATGCAGTTCTTGCGGCTATTAAACTCCTTCTTCCAGAAGAACATGAAAATACTAAAGGAAAATCAAAATCTGGTTTGGGACGGCCATAACGTTGTTGAAAATCATCAGCCGACATGTTTTGAAAAATATTTTCGACATGCTGAACTAAAATATTGTACTTATCTAAATAAGTTAAGGGATCAAATTTATAATTTATACACATTACATGGAATGTTGATGCTTCCAGGTATAATCCCAGTGTTATTTAACTCGGGTGGCTGTCTTACATCTATCAGAAGAACTTCTTGATTGTTTTCCAAATTCTTCACACCTTCATAATCGATTTCTTTAATTTTTGGTAACGTGGACAAATTATTGGCTTTGGGAATAGCTGCCTTTACTTTTGTTTCCCAATCAGACCATCCTCCAGAATAGACAGTCACACTGAAAAAAGAAATAAGAATTTTCATCTAGTTTGTCTATCGGATCTATAAAGTAAGTAAGCAAAAACTTAACTTATTGTAAATTTAACTTACTCTGTGAATCCTAATAGTAATGCAGTTCTTGCGGCTATTAAACTCCTTCTTCCAGAAGAACATGAAAATACTAAAGGAAAATCAAAATCTGGTTTGGGACGGCCATAACGTTGTTGAAAATCATCAGCCGACATGTTTTGAAAAATATTTTCGACATGCTGAACTAAAATATTGTACTTATCTAAATAAGTTAAGGGATCAAATTTATAATTTATACACATTACATGGAATGTTGATGCTTCCAGGTATAATCCCAGTGTTATTTAACTCGGGTGGCTGTCTTACATCTATCAGAAGAACTTCTTGATTGTTTTCCAAATTCTTCACACCTTCATAATCGATTTCTTTAATTTTTGGTGATGTGAACAACTTATTGGCTTCAATAGCAAAAAGGTGGTTTGCAAATAAGCCAGCTATTAACAGAAATGTATTTGAATAATTCATTCTTAAACTCAATGATGGAATACGATCACTATGCCAACGCATCAATTTATTAAAAATTGTTGGTTTATTATCAAGAAATGACCTATGATGATCCAATAGAATTTTTATTTGGACCTCAAAAAACTACTGGTTCAAGGTCTATGTGACCAGCGGCGTAGCTATGCTAAGGCAGTTTAGTATTTTTATTTGGATATTGAAATAACAAATTCCCCATGTGTCGTGATTTCATCCCTGATGATCATGTGCTCGGTACTGGCAAAAAATGGCATTGGTCTAAGGTTGCCACCAACGTTGTATGCCAACGGTTGGTTCGCCAGCGCCGTGCCAAGCATTGACCGTATTGTAATCGTCGGCAATATTTTCATAGGATATTAGACCCCCAAACCTTACTCGTTATTTTATAGAATTGAATTTGTTTTCTCTTTTCATGAGAATCAGTTGCTTTTGCTTTGTTTTTTAAATTATCTATAAAATAATAATCGATTAATACGTGGTTTAGTTAGTGTAACTCGATCAGTAGCGTGGCGGGGGCAGATGGGGCAAATGCCCCGGGCGGCACTTCTGTGGAGAATAAAATTTAAATTTTTTTATTTTAATTTCTTTTTAATATTTATTTTTAATAATAAATTGATATAAGAAATACTATTTCTTGCTTAATTGTCAAAAAAGGGGGGCGGCAAATTTAGGGTTTGCCCCGGGTACCAGAACTCCACGCTACGCCATTGAACTCGATATTAACCATATCAATATTTTAGAAAACCCAAAAAATGCACACACACTTTTTAGAACTCAAATGATTTTAAGTTATCATACAAATAAAGTACACTGTAAGTATAAAATATTGCAAACGTTTTCATCATACTATGGTATCATCAGCCGATGAACTAGAAAATAGAAAGAAAATTAAATAGAATCCGCTTAATTATGTTGTTCTGCGGAGTGAAAGCAAGAATTTTTTTTAAAATAAGGGAGTTTTTAGGAAAGTGATTTAATAATAATGGTAGGGGTATAAAAAATAAGCGTTCTTATAGGTTGAACTTAAGGGGAGAAAGTTAATTTCTGTTTGAAGATGTTTATTTTATGAAAATGAGATTTTTACATCAGATTGACTGTTTAAAAACAAGAACGATTGCTTCAATTTATTGATTTCCATAGCTTCTAAAAATTCTAGTTTTTTACTTCAAAAAGTAAAATTTCATGTAAATTTTATTGTAAAAAAAATTTTCATGTAAAATTACATATAAAATTTCGTATCCCCCCTGATTGTGATTATTGTCTAATTGATTTTCCGTGTCCAAGTCGGACGTGTTTGGAAAGATCTAACTGTATGACCGATATATTTTTTAGACCATTTATGCAAGTGAGCTCATAAACCCCGATTTAGTCAAAATGTTGGACATTTTTCGTAACAATATATTTTTTATACTTTTAAAATTATATATTTTATTTTCTGATATTTATGTTTGATAATAAGAATAAATTTTTCTCTTACCTGTTACATATTGTTAACAATATAGAAAAACGGGGAATCACTCAGTAGCGGAAAACGAAATTAAATGTTTTAATATTATACCGCTAAAAAAGAGATCCACCGTCTAGCTGCCCGTTCGCGGACGGGCTTTCCAGCTAGTAATATATAAAAAGAATATTAAAAAATAATATGATTGTGACAGACGTTCGTGTCCGTTCGTCTATCCCTCGTCCGTCCGTAGGTCAGTCCGCCTCCATGGTTCATGTTTCAAATTTAAAAACTATACTAGAATAGTTCTTAAATTTAAAACATGCGGACGGACGAACACGGGACCAGAATATAAAGCTTCTTACTATACTTCGTATAAAAGCCTAAAATGTAAGTTTCCGTAATTTATTGCGAATGGGTTTTAAAGGGTATCCTGTGGGATACGCACTGCAGTTGCCTAAGTGAAGACATTCTCAGGCAAACATGTGCAACCGATCCAAATCAGGAGCATTCGGACAATCTGACAGAACCGCTCGCTTTTTCATGTCGTTTTTTGGGAGGTAACGATCGCAAAAACATGTTCCATGTTAAAAGATGGTGACAAATTCAGTTTTGTTGACTCGCGTCGGTGTCGGGAGAGAAAATTTTCTGTGTGGAAAAGAGCCGCTTTCGTCCTTGAAATCAAGGCGCAAAAACAGATTTTGCTCACCATCAGAGCAAAAACTATTTTACAATTGGCTTGATTTTCCAATTCCAATAATATATTATTATAATGTTTAAATCTTTTAATTTAACTTTAATCTCTTCAATTTTCAAAATTTTAATCACTTTGGTACTTTAAATTTTTATTTATTAAATAACAAAAACTAAATTTATTTTTGATATTACTACTACTTTTTATTTTTCATATTTAATAAATTTTTATTTTGTCTCTACTTTTTATCTCTCAATTACTCAACAAAAATGCAGTAATCCTTAATTTTTAAATTTCAAAAATTTGTTATTATATTATATTAAATAAACCTATATTTAAAAAAAATATTTTATTTGAATTTAAAAAAAATTGAATTCTTTTTTTTTGAAAATTTGAAAATTATTCAAATTAAACTATTATTATTATCATTATTATTCCCTTGTTCCCTCAGCCTCACACCTTTATTTCCATATCCATGTATGTGAATAAGAATATACTGCCTGGTAAATTACTCGCAATTTTTTAACAAAATGTACCTACTACAAACTAAATATTAAATTTATATTTTTTAATTAATTATTATTATTTTATATAAAGAATGTATACAATAAATTTTAAAATGTATTAGTTAAAGGTAGAAGTGCAAAAGACCCCATTTTATAAAATATTTTAAAAAAAATTGTGTAAACTGCTGTGACTGCTGTTTGATTTTAAAGTAATTTTTTTGGTATTATCAATGCATTACATTATATTATCAATAATTGTATACAATTTAATATTGGTCTACACCTTTTGCACTTCTGCACATCAGCATCAATTTTTATTTTTTACCACAATAACTTGTTATAATTATTTTAAAATAATAATTATTCTGGTTTCACACAAGCCAAAGCTCCACATCTATTTTTGCAACATTTATGGGTTCCTCGACAATCGTTATCATCACTGCATCTACTAGAACACACCCATGGTCCTGAAGGACTTTCCGGACAGCTTCCAGACTTCTCTATAAAAAAACAAAATTTATTAGTATGTTTGTATACAATCATAAAATTTATGATTATTATATACTTATAGCTATTATTAATTATAAAAATATTTTTGTAAAGTTCAACTTCATAATAATTAATTATCTTATTATGAAGACTTAATAATAATTATGTATAAAATTCTTTAAAATTAACATATTAAGCTATCATAAATTTTCTATAAAACTAATAATAGACATGGAAAGGATAACGAAGAAATAAGCTAAGCATCAAGGTTTCATATTTGGATTAGTCTCTTTATTTTTCGATTCCAAAAACGTAAAATTTTTAAACGACAAAGATCATGCTGCTGCTTTAATTAAAATGACAAAAAAATAGTTTTCCAGATAAAAAAAGTTGAAAAAAAATTTTCCTCGATTTTGCCAAGATAAAATTTTATTATTACTTAATCTTATCACAACAAAATGAATTGAAGATATTTTTAACTTTATGTTTATCAGTTACCCCATTAAACTACTCTACTTTTAATATCAAATAATAATAACCTAAATTAATCTAATTCCTTAGAATATTGAAAGTTTACTAATCTTCTTTTTTATGAATTGTTAGCAAATTATTAATAAGATAACTTTAATTTTTATCAAAAATTCGTAGTAATATTATTATTTCAACAGAAAGCGGATCTAACTTTTGACCTAAACCTTTGGGGTTTTTATAGTTTAAAAATAATTTGATTTTTCCTAACATAAATTTATAAAAAAAAAATTCAATAAAATTGGGAAAAAAATATTTTATTTATATAAATCCGCAAGTTTAATTAAATATAATTAATCGAATTTAACTGTACCTTGAATTTTTGGATATTCCTTCGGGATAATAGGTGGTACACAAATCGAACCAGGACATGAGGTTCTGCAACATTTTTCTTCTCCTGTGCAATCTGTATCTCTTCTGCAGGTAAATCCACAGACACCTAAATTATCTGGCGATGGACAATCTCCATCTTTTCTTTGAGCCAAAACAACTACTGCCGAAATTAAGAAAATATTGATTAAAATAAGAGTGCGATTCATTGTGGATGTTATCTCATCAACGCTTGAAGAATTAATGCGCTGCTATTACTAAAAACGTACAATATTATTAATGGATTTACAACTAACATGTCTTTCTGGTTTTGCGTAGTTACTCGCAAACGGAAAACCGCAGAGCATATTATAAGATTAATTAGGTAATCAAAATTTTTAAATTATTTTATTGAACCCCAAAACGGAAGTGAGATTGTTTTGCGGCTATAATTTTTGAAAAACATTGACTAATCATCTGATTGATAAAAAAATGTAGATACCCAAAGGTGATTCTCTTAATTAAATGATTTCCAAAATCGAATATCCGCTTAAGAGTTTGGATAGTTTTTTTTAAATATTTACATACTTATTATTGTATTTTGTTTAGCAGTTTTTTAAAACCAACATTATAAAGTTACATACTAACTTGAATTTTAAAGACAAAAAAGTGAAAAGAAAGAGATAAAATGAAGCATAAGTATTCCACATTCTAAGTATAGCCGTCTTTCGTCTTTAATGACTTGCTATATTGCTTTGTAATTTCTTTTTCGTTGAAATCCTTTTCAATTAGGTTTTATTGTTTCTCGATAAATCCTCTCATCTCAACCTCCTAATAAGGTATTTTTGTCGTAAAACGAATTTTTCAATTCATAGTATATTTATTTATTTACACACAAACCCGTAGGCGATTTTATTAGAATTTCGAATTTTGTTAGTGCAGCTCAGATTTTACTCTAATAATCGCAATAATAAATTTGTCAGTTAAAAAATAACCGCAGATATCCGTCCGTAGGTCTATTATAATCCTGAATTTTAAACAAGTCAAGCTGATACCAAATTAATTGCCGAAATAAATACATTTAAAAAGTTTTTCGATTCAAAATTGAATTAAAAATAAATAAATAAAAATTTGATGTGGCTATCGCATAACTTTCCAAATTATGAAAAGTAAATCCCAATTTACCTCAGATAAAACAAAACTAAAATAGATACTAAATCCCATCAGAGCATATATCAGCAATAATCGTGAAAAACATTCAGGAAATCGAAATAATAAGTAGAAACCAAAAATACAAATAAAAAAAATATATCACAAATAACTAAAATTGTATGTGCAAAAAAATTTCCTATATCTATAGGCAATTTAGATTGATTTTAGAAATTTTATAAAAAGAAATATTTTAATTTTTTGAAATTATTTAGGAAAAAATTTTATAGAAGAAAAGTTGTAGGTAATTTGATACTAATCATTTTTTGTCATAATAAACTTTTACCTATTTCATTGCGTTTAAAAATTATGAGGGATTATGTTTTATCTCTTCAAGTAAACCCCCTCGTTCCCCCCATACGATTTCATTCATCTTCAATAGGCATCGTGCCACATCAGATCAAAACTTAAATTTAAAATTTAGAATAATTTCGTTACTTCGTTTGGTTGCTATCGTGTTCACAGACATACAGACATTTTTCAAAAATAATAGAAATGATTTAAGGGAACCTTAAAACATAAAAATTTGATTAAAAAAATGGGGGGTCAATTTTTTTTCAATTTCAGATTATAATACTTTCCTTACTAAAGAGTTCGGAGAGTAAAAAAGAATCAATCCAGCCAGGAACATATTCCTGTTTGTCTCCCCATTGTACTTTTTGTTAGAAAATATCGGTGTGCCCTCAAAACTTATGAAGGTGTCATCTGTTAACTTGCTATAGCATTAAATTTATTATAAAATGTCGCCGCCTGCTGAGAGATTTGAACGTGCGATACCTATAGGGTATCATATTCAGAAAATTTCTGAATAACACTTGAATAGTTGCCGTCAAGAAGAAATTCCAAAAAATTGAGAAAATACAAGGGAATGCTACAGATTTATTTTCAAAGTTTATAAGTTCCTTTACGTTTCATATTAGATCACTGCTACTAGTAAGCTACTTAGATGTAAAATAATCAAGGGGTAATCACTAAATGAAGTAATTAAAAGTGGATTTTCGATTGTGTGATTTTTCTTTTGAAGATAGATGCTCCTTTCACGATACACATCCAAAGCTTAATATGAAGATACTGCAGAAACAGTCCCATAAAAATCGCAGTAAAGCTGAAGGAATTGCTTCTTCAATTTGGAGGCACATCAGATTTTTGAAATAAAATTGTTGAAAACTTTGAATACGTTTTATTAAAATTTTCATAGAGCAAGACAAAAAAAATAAAGCTTGATCTAATCATAAGAAACAGTCAAAAATCAACGTGTTTATTAATTTGGGATCGTAAATGCTACCTTGGTAATGTACATGTAGCATATTATTATGAACAAACTAAATTTCAAATCAACATAATATCAAACAAGAGGAATGACATTTTTAATCTTTTAATACAATAAAATTCCAAATTCAAATGTACTTTACAAAACAAATTAATTAAATTTTGTTAATTACATGTAATCGAAATTACGATTGCACAAAACGATATTTTTGCAAAATACAAATATAAAAGTATTCATTTAAAAATCAGTAAAAAATTAAATACCAATTAACAAAACAATAAATTAGCTATGTACATGCATTGGCATTATGTATTTTAAACTGCAAAATTAGGTTTGAGAAGCGCTTTGCAGTGGAAACCCCAATGGATAATTTAAAATTTCATCAAATCAATGCTGTAAATAAGTTAAAATTAAGACTAAATATATTTATATGTACGTATGGCTGGGGAATACCATAATAAATAATTTAATAACATATATTTACAACACATTAGTATGTGGTTATATCAGTTATTAGTACAATTGTAAATAATAACGTTCACCATCTTGCTAATTTCATTTTTTCGATACTTACACGCACGTAAATAAATATCCTATTCGATTGATTTACTCTTTTCATTTTTACAAAGGCGAATTTCACATTTTCTCTGCTTATAATAAAATTCACAGCAATTATAATGTTATCTACTTAAAAGTACACATTGCAAAATATTTATCGTAGAGGTGTTGTAGCCAGAGCGCTCATGTTGGGTAAATTGGCGCCGCCGGTCACTGATAAATTTAATTTTTCTAATTCTTCATCTATTTGACTATTTCGTAATTCTTGTATTGTACATAAGAATTTATTCCATTCGTCGTGTCTAGGGTGAGCAAAATTCTAAAAAACAAACATTTATAAAGTAATTACAAATTAAAATAATTAACATTCTAACCTCTGCAACATCGTACACCCAAATTTTGCCTTGATTATCTCCCACTGTAACGTGCAATCCCGATGGCGTCCACGACACTTTATTGAGAGCCGGATTGCCTTCGACTGTCACACTAGCTGCAGGCACTTCTGTATCTTGATTTAAGTTCCATAAATCCAATCGACCGCCACAATCAACCGCCGCAAAAAGTGCAGGATGTGTAGGTGACCATGCCACATCTAGCACATAATCACTGCTATCTTCAAACGAATAGATCGGCTTGTTATCCTTAAATAACGTGATATATTAATATATTTTAATTTCAGTTGAAAGTAAAAAATAAAAACACCTACCTTTAAACTCCACAGCTTCATAGTCCAATCAATAGAAGAAGTTAAGAACAAGTGAGAGAAGTCGATGCCACCTTGTACAGCATTTACTCCAATACCAGTTACAGGTCCTTGATGTCCATCGTATGTATCTACAATACCAGCTTTTGTTCCATGCCGGCATGCCGAGTAAGCTGAGCCTTCTTCGCTACCAATCACAAAATTATTTACATCGGAATGTGGAAAATCTAAACAGGTGACAGCGACAGGTTTCGATTGCATCCTATGTAATTCTAATATCTCTTGAGGCTGGCTCAACATATCTAATGACCACGAACACAAACGACCGTCGGTGGAAATGCTAATTAAATTGTGTGCATTTTGAGTTCCTACCACATTCACACAATACACCGGATGCTGAAAACAAAAATGTGTAATTACAATTTTTAGGAGTAACAAAATTACTAACCGTGTGTGCGGTGGCCGATAAGGGAGTCCTTTGTATTGGAGT
The DNA here is from genome assembly GCA_958510845.1 of Cantharis nigra. Lineage (NCBI taxonomy): Eukaryota > Metazoa > Arthropoda > Insecta > Coleoptera > Cantharidae > Cantharis > Cantharis nigra. The sequence goes on along the minus strand of OY294030.1, from coordinate 39,480,419 downwards.
TCTCTTCTGCACCCTATTGTCCCATAAGACTATTTGCCCTGAATAAGTACCACCTAACACTAAATTTGGATGAAAACGGGCGAATGTTGCTGACATCACACCACTCTGACAATGGAAAATATACTCGGGAGTTGTTTTCTTGAATTTGGTATTCCAAATTAAAGCCACTCCGTCGGGATCATTTGGAGAATCTTCGTTATTATTATAAGACGCCAGTAATAATTCTGGATACTGAGGACACCAATCCAATGAAGTTACACAACGGTTTCTCGACCATCGTTCATCGTAAAACGATCTATTTAAGGCTATTCTTTGATGTGACTTTTCATCCCTGAAAGTTAAAGAATTTATAAGTTAAATTAGTTGTAATTATGACAACTTACATTCCATCTTCTCCAGCACCACCGGCATAATCTGTATAAATATCGACGCTTTCTCCAAGTGCTCTCTCGACTATTTTACCAGCACGATCGATAAAACGATGAAAATCTTCAGAAAGTATTAACATTTGTTTCTCCTCTTCGCTAAGTTCTCGTACTAAAAACAATCAGATATTTAAGAATCTCAGGAATTCATAAAAAAATTATATACCTTCTTTAATATCTTGTTTTGCCTGTTCTTGTTCGAGAGCCGTGACAGCAGGTTGAACCTCTTTAACTTGCGGAAGGCCATGAGGAAGAATGCCCGGGGGTAGTTTACTTCCAAATCCGCCAAGATGTGGAAGGCTGCCCTCTTCGTCCTCACCTTGCCCGTCGTCATACGTCAAAACTGTGGTAAATAAGCTGCCCACTCTTTTTATCCATCACTCACACATTCACACCTTCTCAATTGCATTCATTAAATTTAAGCACTTGACTTAATTATTTGAATGTCACGTTCAGGCCTCCCAGTAAATAGTAAATTAGGATTTTGGACAGGATATTTTAGAAACAGGAGAAATTTAAACTGTTCTGTTTTCAGTTTCTGTTTTTTTTTTGTTTCATTGCTAATCGAAATAAAAACAAAATAATTTTAACTGCACTAATGTAATTGATTTTTTAAGAATGCAATTAGTAAGCCTTCCGAGCTAGAAATTTAAATGCTATTTATAATATCCAAAGGAACCTACAAACAAAACAACACAGCACCAATTGTTTTAGTCCCACTTGACCAAAAGTTTGGGACTACAGTATCTAGCGAAATATTCGAGCATTTACATTCAAGCAAAGCAAAAGATCAATTGCGAATCAAAGTTAACTTTGATTTAGAGCGCTCCGATTTGATCTATATACAACAGGCCCTTAATGTTTGCTTCAATTTTATTAGGCATCATCAAAATGCATAATAAATTTTAATATAGGTACAGTTAAAACTCTTTTATTTTAAAAGTGGATTTCAGCTGAATAACTAAATTGAATTCATTTGACATGGACGTGAATTGAAATGGCTCGACACCTACTATTTATGGCAGTTGTATGTAGTCACCCCCCTCAAAGCCAATTGGTTTTGAAATACGCCCACCGGTTATTAGGTAGTTTTATATTCTTTATCTTCCTTTCTAGAGTAAAAAAGAGATCTTGCCTATTAAAAATCAAAGCTATGAGCAAATCTCATAATCCATTCATGCCCATCAGTGGCGGACAGATAAATCTAACTAAAGAAAAATCTAACTATTTAGGGTTTTTGAACCTAGGAATTCATGTCAAATGTATTAAACTAAATTTTTTTTTGAAATAATATTCAAATTATTTGTGTTTTATTAAGTCTTGCATAGTGGAAATTTTTTATTGCATAGATTAGATACAAATTTGTTTTTCACATGCAGAGGTATTATTTTGATGTAACTAAAAGGTAAATATCTCAACAAAAATTTGTGCACAGGACTTGGAATTCCAACGATTTCCAAAGATTTTCCAGAAATTCCAAACAAGTATACACAAACTTTTCAAGATATTTACCCCTTGGATCTAACTTTTCAAAAGCATTCTTATAAACTACTAAATTTATTGCTTTGTTAATTGCTTGAAATCAGTTTAGTAGTTTTAGAACAGCCCTCTTATTAGCCAAGCTTCTAGTATGGGTAGCAATATAAGTTGTAAATTATAACGCTCGCTATTATTATGTTGGATGCCTTTGAATGCAGCAGGCGGTCTCTGTAAGGAGACCTTTTTGAACTTCGCCCTTCCACATGGGTTGTTTACGCATATTATTATTGTTAATATTGAATTTTGTATTTTGAACAATTTACTACTTCATGTTTTTTTGTCATTATTAATTTGTAAATTAAATTGTAGGTTGTCAACTCATGTGAATAAAGACATATTATTATTATTATTATTTATCGAAAGTCAGGGTCAGTGTATAAATTATTCATAATACAAAAACAACCAACTACTTGTATTAATCATGCAACATTTCAAATTCAATTTATTACTAATTATAATTTTTAATTCAATAATTTTTGTTTTTTGGTTGTAATAGAAGCTTCTCTTCATTTTAAAATCTTAACTTTTCCACATTTGGATAAAGAAAGGTTTAAAATGTGATTTTTGTAATATTCTGAAAATAAAACTCATAAAATGCAAAAAAAGGACCATTTATAAAAATATTCTTTAAATTTAAGATTGTAGGACCAATGTTTTTATTTTAGGATAACTGAGAGGCCTGCTTATTAGTAAATGTTAACCGATTGGCAAAATTACATCAACAACACATCGATTAATTCAATGTTAGGCTTTGTGACAGAAAATTAAGACATTCAAATATTATTTACAACATTAAAATGGTGATTGACAAAGATATATCACAATTTTATCAATTCAAGCAACAATTTATACAAATAAAGCTTTAAAAAGTAAAAAGATTCAGTTCAAGTTGCAAGAAGCCTAATAAAGGAAGTCAAATAAGTTTTGGTACGGAACACAAAAGGGGAAATTTGGAAGGGTTCAATAACATACACTGATGCAGAAAATACGCCTTGAAAAAAAAACCACTAAGTACATAATCAAAAAAATTACCGCCAAGTTGCACTTTCTAACAACAAGTTTAATTTATCCATTCTCTATTTTCAACATTAAAAGAACAACCAGAGCATGGATAAAAATAGCAACTGCAAATTGAAAGAAAGTAATAATCGGTTTTCTGTTGCTCATTACAATATCCATACAAGTTTGTTCAATAAATATCATGCTAGCATTCCCAATTCGTCATTTCATTTTGAAGAACTTTAATTATTAACAACAATCAATACTAACTACAGTAAGAACTTTAGTAAAAAAAAAATAATGAGGAAGCAAGCAAATTATATTTCCATAAACCAAACCAATATTATTGCGTAATATTTATAAGAGAGAGCGAGACGGAAAAGCCACCTACCTGTGAACTCGTCCTCCCACTCTAAACCCGGATTTAGATTGTACTCGTCTTGAGAGGAAAGAAACATGTATCAGTAGGGGATCGGATTATTAGAATACAAATTTAGGTTGCATATATTTGGCTGCACTTAAAATTTTAAAATACACAAAACTGCATCTACGTAAAATTATTGTATTTTAGTAGTAGCTACAATCCAAGACTCTTGCATGACTTTATTTACGAATGCAAGAAGAGTGGATATGCTCATCTGATCATGCCGTTAAGTTAGTTAGTATTAAGCCCAAAACGAACGATATTTACTTCATATTATAAAGTTCAATTCATCACACGTGATGACTCATAGTAAATTATGAAGCACCATGTGCATATATTATAAACACATTTTAAATCAATCTGAATCGACGCATTACAAAAGCTATTTGGAATGGCTCGAATTTGAAAATACCAAGTGAATTTCAAATTTGACCATACCAAATAAAATAATCCACATATTCATCATATTTTCCCAGTTGGGTTAGTAACTCAAACAAGCATAACTAAAGTGCAACAATATGGAAATAATAATATGTGTAACTATGTATGTCAATGATTTATCTATCAAAAGCCGTCTATACTTTCAACATTCTCACTGACTTCTTTTATTATTTTTAGGTGAGGTGCATAAAAATTAGAAGAAAATAAAACGACAATCAAAACTAAAAGCACATGGAATTTTAAATTAGTAGTAATAAAATAATTGGAAGAAATAAACAGGAGAAAAATGGAAATGGGAAAAATGCAAAAGCAAAATAAATAGGTAAAATAATAACTTACCGTAGTAATCGGTCGCATGAGCTAGGAAAGGAAAGGAAGAAAAAATTAATTAATGGCAATTACAACTTAAAAATCTACTATCTAACTTTTACTAAAAAATAAAATGTTTACTTAATTAAGAACGAATTGTTAAATTATAATATGAAAGGAAACATACATCTCGACGATTTTAATTTCTTGTTAAACAAAAAAATTAGTGTATTTACCCAGACATAACTTTTAAAAACTGTCCCACATAATTAAACAATAAATTCTTGAACAACATAAAATTTATTTATGCAAAACATTATCGACATTGCATAAATAAAAAATAAGTTAAGAGCAGCACACAAATATTTTGCCGATTACAAACACAAATCTAAGTTGTCACAATTCGTGCAGAAATATTACATAACTTGCTGCTTAATAATACCTTTGCGTGGCCTCCACCAATCCTCCATGTAGCCTTTAAGTGGGGAAGAAGATGAAGAAGATCCTTGTTAGCATTACATATATAATGATTTGTCATTCTACTATAACTCATGAGCCTTTTATTAAATGAAAATAGCACAATTAACGACTAATTTGTTTTATTAAGTTTTCATCATTAAAGGCTCATCATTGTAACATGTTATATCCGTTTTAAGAGTTACACATAAATTAAAAGAACTTATAGCCTCATAAAAACTAAAAACAATACACAAATGAACTGGAGTAGTACTCACACTTTCTCCATGATGTATAACTCAAAGTTTCTGGCAGCATAAAAATAAATCACGATTTTTAAATTACAATATTCAGAAAAATATACTTTAAAATTTTTATACATTTCAAAGTAAATTCTGCCATTTTATTTTATATCAATCATAAGTGTGCTTTTAGAAAGTTCAGTGCAAAACGATGCAAGCAAGTGTTATAGTTGATAAACCTACAGGGTCAGTCCATATTAAGTGATCCAATCCAGTCGCTCTACCATTTCGGAAAAAATTGATTTTTTGTGTATAATTCAAAATCACCCTTATTTAAATTTTACTATCTTTTGTTTTCATGTGATTGCCATATTTGTTTGGCAAAGTGCAGAATTTCCTACATTTTAAAGGGCTTTCAGAAACTGAAAATTCTTATCTTCTATTTAAGCTATCAATGTGAAATTAAAATAAATTATTTACAAAGAATTGGGATATAAAATTTATCCTTATCCATTTTCACCTAAATGTGAAATATTGTGGCATATTTAAGCGCAAGTTGATGCAGAAAGAGGAAGCGTTTACAAGCTAATATTATTTAATAAAGAGGTTGAACTTTCTTGTATTGATATTTTTTTCTACAAATTTTTCTGTATCTATAATTTTTAAGTTAAGTCCAATAAAATGTGAATTTTTGTTCATAATCCCACCATAATATACCTAGTACTTACTATGGATTAAACTTTTTAATTTTTATCTGGTTTTCCACTAACGATGTTTAGTTTTAAAAGTGCTGTTTTGTTGAATTTCCAAATTTTGAGAAGTTCTAGGAAAAATTTTTTATAAATCTCAGGGTTGATAGAACCGTCAATCATCATAGGCCATACCTCCAAGATATCTCCAACCACTTAAATAACACTAATGTCCGATTTCTTCACTTTGAGATATTTATCGGATAAGTGTAACCAATCAAACAACGGTAATTCAAATTTTTACGGTTGTTTGATTGGTTATACTTATCCGTTAGATATCTCAAGGTGAAGAAATCGGGAATAAGTCATTTAGTAGCGCGCCGTGAATTTCTTGCAAATGCTACGAATTATTTTAGTTTTGCATTTTCTTTCAAAGCTACAAACCGTCAAAATTGTTTTATAATTAAAACTTGAATTATATGTATTTGTTTTTGTTTGTTAGTTTGTTATTTAAACAAACAAGTCTTAAGTATAAATACGTGGAAAAACTAAATTGAGATTTTAAAATAACTAAAATAATTTTATTTTAATAAATATATATTGTAGAATGTACTATTTCTTCGCTATTTTAAAAACACTCGGTTTTATTTTTATTTGCATAACATGTTTCATGCGACAATGCGCATATCATCAGATGCGACTAGAGAAATATAATATAAATTAATGCAATGTTACATATTAGATTAAATTGTAAGTACATATTAAATTAAAAAGAAATTTAATTGTTAAAAAGACCTTAATATCAACAATTTTAAATAAAGAAGAAAATTTGAATATTCAAGATACAGAATATGTTTAAAAATTGTTTGAAGTATTTTAAAAAATGAGTGAAAGATGCCTTCTTAAGAAAATTAAATAAAAATATTAAATAATGGTAGAAAATTACCTTACTCCAAGTCACAACTCTCCAAACATTTTATTCATAGAGGACATAAAAGAAAATCAATATTTAAAAAGAACTTTATGGGAAAATTTTGAAATTCAAAAAGCTATCAAAAATAATGAAACAATTTTAAATATTCAAGAAGCTCCAAATTTTCTACCATTATTAAATATTTTTATTTAATTTTCTTAAGAAGGCATCCTTCACTCATTTTTTAAAATACTTCAAACAATTTTTAAACTTATTCTGTATCTTGAATATTCAAATTTTCTTTTTAATTTAATATGTACGTACAATTTAATCTAATATGTAACATTACATTAATTTATATTATATTTCTCTAGTCACATCTGACGATATGCGCATTGTCGCATGAAACATGTTATGCAAATAAAAATAAAACCTAGTGTTTTTAAAATAGCGAAGAAATAGTACATTCTACAATATATATTTATTAAAAATACTTCGCTAAACGTATATCTTACATTAATTTTATTTTACTACTACTTTATTATAAACACTTCATATGTGTTATCTTTTTAAAAACAATTGACATAATAAATTTTAAACACCTTTTCAACTCATATTCGCGACTACTGAACTGGTTGACTATATGGGCGTTTTTATGGATACTTCGAACCACCGTATATTAAGCAGCAATGCAACTCTCTCGCTTATCATGTTGCACTCATAGAAAATGCAATACTATATCTTTTAAAAATAATGTTACCAACTATAATGATTGACGGTTCCATTTTTATTTGGCACGAACTCTAGAAGAACTAGTAGAATACAAGAAATGCTGCACCTTGTCAACAAATATGGCCACCACATTAAAACAAAAAAACAATAAAAATTAAATAACGGCCATTTTGGACTACCAACATATTGGATAGCTTACACATAAAAAGTTAAAATTTTTAAAATTGTCTAGCGACAAGATTAGATCACTCGATATGGAATGATCCTACATCACTTTACTACTCTCAGAAAAAAGCACACTAAATTAGGCTTGCGTCAGCAATCCTCCCCACATCAGAATCAATCAAAATGGTCAATGAAAGGTTTTTCAGCCCCCCCCCCTCGAAATAAAAACACACCAAAGTACCAAAAGTGATAAATAAAAAAATGAGTGATGAGGAGGATGGTGACACAGATCTCACAATGTTGATTTCAAGTGTAACAATCATGTAAAAATGTCCAAGTAGTGAGTAGAATATATTTAAAAATATTGTTTTTGTTTTTATTCAGGCAAATTAGAAAAGTTGCAACTACAGAAGGCACTAATAGTCATAAAAGAAAAGAAGTTAATTTTATTTTTTAAACAACAAACAGATCAGTTGAAAGTGAGTTTTGTCGTTTGTTAATGCAAATTAAGAATAAAATTTTATAATATTAAAAATTAATATTTTGGATAATTATAATCAAAATGAAAAAATAGCAAATAAATAGTTAAAAGGGACAGTGCAGCCAACGTACAGCAACTAACTAATTAAAAAATGTAAGTTTCCTTCCTTAAATTTAAAAAATAAGAAGGTATGCAGGATTTTAAAAACAATATACATAGGTACTTATTTTAAAAAGCACTCAAGTTTTATATACAGAGTCGCTTATTTGCAGAAGAAAAACTTAATGACATTGGCCCAAAATTTCTTTCACGGCTACTACTAATAAGCCGACTTAGTAACGGCACTAGAACTGATATAAAAAGATTGAAGAACTGAAAAACTACATGACCTGCAAGCAAATGGCACCGAATTACTGTGGTGACCAACTTTAATCTTTAAATATCAAAAATAAAAAAAAATATTCGGCAAGTTCTTTTGTTGAATGCAGTCAGACATTTTTTGAATTAGTTTTCAAAAAGTGACGCCAACAATTACCTCAATATGGAATAGGTCAGAGGGGTCAATTTGTCGTAAGCCAAAAATTTGTTTCTCAACTTTGCCTGTGTACTCCAACCCTGATATAGAAAACTTACGGTCATTTTTCATGCATTAAACTGAAGAGTTGAATCAAAAAACAAACTTGTAAACAATTAATTTACCATACATGACATTAGTAGTGACATAAAACAATATCCAAACAACACAGAAATTCAATCACGTCAGTGTTTCAAAAGATAGCTGACGATAGCATCCAACCGAATTTAAATATGGAAATTAGCTTACAAAATGTAAATGCTAGGGAGATTAATAAACTGTAAGACTCTGTATATAAAAAAGTATCTTGACAAATTTTTAAATACTACATCAAATTCACTTGATTATGAAGAAAATTTACATTGTTTCTCCTAGCAATACCATATTCAAAGAGTGAATACTTTCAAAAAGCATACAAAAATATAACAGAAAATTTAAATAAATAAACAGAAACTTTGCAACTAAATATTTAAAAATGTGTATGTAACGGAAAAAAAAACTTACCATCCCTCTCGTGGCCACTCGCAGTCGTTTGGGTTTGCTTTGTATATAGCACAGTCTCTTTTGGAGGAATATTTGTAGATTGCACAGCCACAACACTTAGTTGCGGTACTTTTCGTTTTCCAACAATCACACTAAAACCAATACTTTTTATAACAATTGGCTGCAAAGTGAGATACTTAAATACTAATACTGACTTGTTTGGAAGGCTATTTGGCTGAAGTGAAGTATCTGGAGTATGATTCAGACTGTGATCCGGAGTATTTGAGTTTATACTAGATATGCTGGATAAAATATCCGAAACTGGCGCTACACCCAATGAACTTAACATTTCATCCAATTCTCTACGATCGCCGGCACCACCCATCATACGACTAGCAGCTTCCTCCACATCTTTCATTTCCTTCTCTTTTCTTCTACGATCTTTTTCTTCTCGTAGAGCCAGCAACTTCGCTTTTTTGCGTTCCAATTCCGCCTTGCGGTCCGACATCTTGACAAATTCTATAATAGTACACAAAAATTTGTAACAAAGTTAATACACAAATAAAATTTTAAAAACACAATGAATCACACTTGGCATTCAGGTGCAAACATCAAAGTCCCTGTGATGAAAAATCAATGTCACACTTGCACCCAATGCTCACTTAATTTGAAGGAAAGTTAAAATCGATAAAGAGATTGAAATTAACATCGTAAAAGATTTCATGCTAAATGACACAATAAAGTAGGAGGAAAGTGCCCAAATTAAATTTGCAAAAACAGGTGTTTTACCCCGACAAAGAAATTTATGAATCCGTCAAATTATAACGTACCTCACAATTTTATTAATTATCGACTAAATAATGATGAATCAAGTTACTGTTGAAGTCTTGCCGATGGAAATACATCAATTCAATTTACAACGCCCGACGATCGCAGCCACCATTTGTTTCCAGTTCTATTCGATTTGATGACGTAATTTTCCCATAGAGAGCACGAATACAGGAAACTATGCACGTCTCGTCGATTGTCGGTTAGGACATCTCGCGCATCTTAATTCATCATTCGATTTCAAATTTTACGATAATTTTATTTCTATTATAACATAATATTTATCAAAATAAATTATTAATTTCAAAACAAATATTAATTACTTCAACTTTTCAATTGAATGTATTATACAGGATACTTCCAAAGACTCGTACCGGGTTGAGTATATTATATTTGGAAAATTCCGCATTTGCCGGCTGCATTGGAAATGAACCCATAATGTACCACTGTGCGAGTGAAAAACCGGCGAGAGAGATGTCCTAAAAGGTATCAAAGCACTAAAATGACTGCATAGTAATGATATGTAATAATATGAACATGTTACTAGCTTCGTTGTTAAAATTGGTTTATTAAAATGACTGAAAGGCGTTGTTTTGCACCTTTTTGTTTGAGTGGAACCCGCAATTACAAAAAAATTTCATTGTTTAAAGTGCCGAAAAACATGTTAAAAGTATGGAGTGCTGCAGTACCTCGCAAAGATAAAAAATTAACAATTAATAATGCGTTGTGCGAAAAACATTTCTTTGCAGAGGATATAATACGTGAAGTGAAAACAGAAACCTATTCGGTGAGATTTTACTTTATAAATACATACAGTATATACAGTGACTCGCATAAGTTGTCGGACACTCCTATGTTACCAATGTAAATTGAACATTTTAAAGCCGCTTTTTTTTCATATAAAAATCGATTTTACAACAAAACTTTTTAGACATTTTTTGTAAAATTGATTGTTGTGTCAAAAATAGTCTTGAAAAGGCACAACTTACATTGCTAACATAGGGCTGTGCCAATAATTTTGTGAGCCAGTGTAAGTAGATTTTAATAAAAAAAAATATTTTAGTATTCTCTTAAAATACCACGATTAAAGGAAAACGCAATACCGTGTATTTGGCCCGATTGCCCTTCTTATCTATCGAAAACACCTGCCAAGAAGCGAAGGATAATTGAAAAAAAAGAATATAACCATATCACTGCAAAGCGTAAAAAAATTCAGAATGAAGGTAGCGTAACAAAATAGTAACACTATTTTAAAATTATTAACCCCAAAAAAATTTTTTTTTTAGTTATTGATAAGCCTTCAACTTCGAAGTTGAAAGAAGAAGAAGAAGAAGTTGAAAGTACTTATCTAGATATAAATCACCGTGATATAACTGGTAAGAGCCAAATGACAATGTGATTCAAATAAGTTATGTAAAATTACTAACTTTTAGATTTGTCAGCTAACGCTCCTGAAGATAAACTTCGCTTGCACGAATTATTTAATATTTTACATAAAAAAACAAATGAAATTATTTTACCGTCTGAGTCTTGGACTATAAAATATTATAGTAATATTGTAGCTATTTTTGAAATTGCGGCAATTAAGGAAGACATAGTAACAACAAAAAAAATTCTTATTACAAAATGCTCTATAAAATTTTTTGTTTTTCAACATTTATATGATCATTTAACAGAAGATTCGTTTAAGATTTGTACTTTTAATGAGTTCGAGAAACAAATTTTAGATTTTGACCGGCTTACTATCTGCTTTGGATATAATAATAATACCGCAATTGATAGAGACTATTTAAGTTTAGATTTTAGTAGAACACGATATAGAAAAGATGAATCTTCGAAATCTGTAAGACATGAAAACTGTAAATACATATTAACTGGTACAAACAATTTACTAAAAAATGATAACTGCTGTCTACTATGTGTCAATGCCAAATATTCAATAAGGAATTTGAAAAAAGACACCCAAGTTATAAAGACAAAAAAAATTATTTGTAGAACGAATTGTATTAGAAATATGCGTCAACGTGTAAAACGAGCACGCTATAGAATACAGTTATTAAAAAGTGAAATAAACGAAACTGCAGAGAAAATGAGAACTATGAACGAAGAAGATATGCTGAAAAAAGTTGAGAATTTCCCATCTGCTCAAAAAATGCTTATAACAGAATGCTTCAAACTTTCAAAATTTAAGAATAAAACTTCCAGGCGTTACAGTTCTGATTGGTTACTAATGTGTTTATTATTACACAATAAATGCCCTAAAACTTACACTTTCTTGAAAACCAATGAAATTTTACCTCTTCCGGCAATATCAACCGTCAGAAATTATTTATCACGGGTAAGTCTAAAATGCGAACTCGATGAAGAGTTTCTTGAAGAGATATGATGGACCGTGGAGCAACTATTTTTTACTTTCCCCATACGTATGTTGTATAAGTTATAAGGAAAGTATTGTAATCCACTCAAAAATCGAAATTTTGGTATTAAAATGTTTCTTATCATGTCCTGATAAGTGTTTGATGAATTTTAGTTAGATGTTCGTCTGTATGTAGTATGCCTGTAGCTTCCTCGCGGTCTTTCTCGTCGAATGGTAGAATGGTACCCGGGAAGAGGAGGTTCAACCAAAATTTTTATACCCAAATTAATTGGGGAAAGTTATGCAATGTTTATAGCCAATTTTTTCTTAGTGTTGTGGATCACTTGATTTTTTATATAGTAATGTTTGTAAAAATAAAGTAAAATAAATTTTTTTATAAAGTGTAAATACCACAATAAACAATGTGCATCAGGTACTATTTATTTTTATTAATTTCTATTGTTATCCCTACTAAAAAAAATTTTCTATTTAAGCGCATTTTTAGCGTTGCTGGACGTATGTAAGGCCTTAAATATTGGGAGGGATGGGCTCTTCTCCCTTTTTTTTTTTTTTTTCAACTAAAGTATTAATTAATATGACAATGAATTTTAAAGTAAAGTAAAAATTGCTGTAACATTTCATTCGAATAAACATTTTAATTCATGTATTGTATAAATAGTCCAAAAAAAAACATTAATTGTTTAAATTTGTGACACAGAAATTAAACAAACGTTTAAATTATTTGAATTAAATAATTTGTTATTTAAACGTTAGAAATTAAAAATATCATAATAAAAAGTAAAACGGCATGCCATAAGTTTTCAAGTGTCAACATATAAGGTGGTTAATATTATGTAAAAACCATTATTATTGAAAATTTCTAGTTTAAAATAAGTTCATTCTGTATAGTTTTATTTAAATAAATTCATCACATTTATTATACAAGTATAATATATCCCGATTATTTCACGATAATGACAAAACATTTAAGTAAGTTCATTACATTTACATACCGGGTGCTGAATGAGTTAGCCGAACATAGGAAATTAACATGTAAAAACTTATTTATGCAAATTCCTGCTTCCCTAATTATTTTAGAGAAAAAATGAACGACACAAATATAATGCAGAAATAAAAACTACGAATGATAATAGCATTACATTTCATCTAACTTTTACTTAAAAGGTCAAAAAATGCTTTCAAAATTGTTAAAATTGTCATTTATCGCACTGGCCATGGTAAGTTTCCATGGTAATTATATTTGAAAATAGAAATTAAATTGAATTTATTACATGGCCAGTGCGATAAATGAAAATTTTAACAATTTCGAAAGCATTTTTTGACCTTTTAAATAAAAGTTAGATGAAATCTAATGTTGTTATCATTCGTAGTTTATATTTCTGCATTATTTTTGTGTCTTTCATTTTTTCTCTAAAATAATTAGGGAAGCAGGAATTTGCATAAATAAGTTTTTACATGTTAATTTCCTATGTTCGGCTAACTCATTCAGCACCCGGTATAAACGTAACGTAATTTATTATACAAGTATAATATCCCGATTACTTCGCGATAATTACAAAATATTTAAGGGGGCATTCTAGTCTAGAGGCTTAAATTTTCTGGCGGTTTTTGAAGCTGTACAAACGAAACAAAAAATTAATCGAAAAAAATAACTCAAAATTCACAAAGTTATGAGCTGGCAAAGTGGGAGGTTCAAAAAAACTGGCGTACACGATATATCTCAAGTTCCAATGAACCGATTTATTTGAAATTTGGTGTGAACGTTCTTGATACATTCCTCTATCGCATGAACTACGCTCAAGTCAAAATTTTGAATTTTACTATTTTTAAAAAATTCGGATTTGTTAAAAAAACATTCAAACGGCCGTCATTTTGTGAAAAAATTTTTGTTTTACTTTTTTCATAGTTCATGCTATAGCGGCATCTATAAAAAACATTCACACCAAATTTCAAATAAATCGGTTTATTAGAACTTGTGAGTTATCTCGTGCACGCCAAGACACTCTTTCTTTTGGACCTCCCACTTTGCCCGCTCATAACTTTGTAAATTTGGAGTTTTTTTCTTTGGTTAATTTTTTATGTAATCTTAAAATATGAATAAACAAATGACAAAAAATGGATAATAGTAAAGATATGGTTTGTTTCGTTTGTACAGAGCTTCAAAACCCGCCCGAAAATCAAGCCTGTAGACTAGAATACCCCCTTAAGTAAGTTCATTACATTACATATAAACGTAACGCGGTTGCTTCTCGTTGGCATACCGTAGTAATAAGTGTATTCTGGTGTTGGTTAAATTTACGGTCCTGTGAATTATACGGTATTTAGGTAATAATTTTATTGATTTACTTAAAAATAAATATTATAAGAGAGGTTCATTCCACGTATTGAATAATTTTTAATTATAAAAATAATATTTAATGGCTAGAAATTATATAGGTAATTTTTGAATTAATTGGATGCATAGCACTGAATAATTTGCATGACAACCAAGTTAACGCTTTTGTTAGGTTAGGTTTGCTTGCGAAAACCATAGATGTTTATATAAAAGGCCTTCTAATCTATGGCGAAAACAAAATAAGGTAATATTTCCCGAAAATATAAGTAATTGATTTAAAAAAATTCTGAAAGAGTGAATATTTTATTCAAATCAATAAAGAATTTAATTGTCCCAATTTTTTGGTAACCGCGGACCCAAGGGCGGATCCAGAATTTTTTTCTGGGGGGGCCCAAAGGGCCGAGACGGGCAAAAAGTGTTCTCTGATTTGCGATTGTCTCCTTGTTTCATTTAAACTCAATTTCACATTGGACTACATCTGTTGGATTTCTATAAATCATACATGTAGATGTAATATTATTGTGATCTAGGAGTGTAAATTTTTGACTCATCATGGTTGATTTTGTTAACTTCAAATTTCAAATTGATACTCCAAATACGTACCGATCGGCATTTATTATACCGGGTGACCGGTCGACCATCTGAACATAGGAAATTGATTTTTCTTTAATTCCTGCTTCCCATCACAACGGACAAGAATGAAAATGGTATCTATTTAAAGAGATTTTTATTCCGCTTCTAAAGATACCTAACACTTGATATTTTGTTTTTTAATTACCGATAAAAACTCACTAATAAAATGCAAAACAGAGATTTAAAAAATAATTTTAGTTGCCTTGATTGAATTTTATTGCAATTGTTTTTGTTTGAAAACCAATAATTGCCAACAAGTTACTTTGACAGATTACAATAAATTTGGGTAAAATGAACGCAAACACTTATTCTCTGTGGAAGAAAAAGATTTTATGGTAAAATTGTACTACAGTGGTAGTTGTATTACAAAAACAATTGCAATAAATTGTTAAAAAGACCTTAATATCAACAATTTCAAAAAAGGATAAAATAAAAGGTCAACAATAATTAAAAATTATAAAATTGCAATAAAATTCATTCAAGGCAATTAAAATTATTTTTAAAATCTCTTTTTTGAATTTTATTAGTGAGTTTTTACCAGTAATTCAAAAACAAAATATCAAGTATTAGGTATCTTCAAAAGCGGAATAAAAATCTTTTTAAATTAATACCATTTTCATTCTTATCCGTTGTGATGGGAAGCAGGAATTAAAGAAAAATCAATTTCCTATGTTCAGATGGTCGACCGGTCACCCTGTGTAATATAATAATAATTTATTATTATAGTTATAATATTTTTTTATATCTTTCATTATAGTCAAAAAATTTTTTTTATGTCTTGTCGTTTGTTGTCATTACAAATCCAATATAAACATTCAATAATGTAAATGCGTTTCAATTCGAGCATTGGCTATGGAATCCAATACAAATCTCGAATACAAAAATCCAATAATGTAAACATACTTTTAATCAATGTGAATTTGTGAGAAAAATGTTTCGTTTATTTATTTATTAAATCTAATACCTCCGGGGGAAATATTAACATTAAAAATAATTTGAGATTTTTGCACTTGCATTTGATTTACTAGAAATTTTTATTTAAATTCTAAGGGGTCCCAACGGACTTCAGGGCTCAGGTTGAGAAACTCTGCTCTATACAGTGGTGGCTGGTAAGGGGAGGGCGATAGAACGCGGTTCGCCCTTTCCCAACAGTTTATTTATTTATTTTTAAGAAAATTTATTTTTATAAAATTATCTAGACATAATAAGTAGTACGAAACACAATAAATTATTTTATAATACTAATTATAGATACTATAAAATTTAAAAAATATGTACCTATATGTACACCAATTATTTTTATTTTTCAAAGACATATTAAGGAAGTCTCATACTATAGAGAAGTGAAGCCTCATACCTATTCATATAAAAATAAAAAAAATACGAATTTATAAATGCTTTTGGTCTAGGCTCCAAGAAACTGTGTATGTGTATGCTTAATCTGTCCCTGCATCACAACCAGGTGTGGTAATTAGAATTAAACAAATATAAGCTATCAGCTCACACATAAAAAACACTTATTTTTAAGTGTCAAAAAACACTTATTTTGTTTTTAATCAATGAGTTATGATTTTACGTTTCTGTTAACAGGTTGTTAATAAACCGAGAAAATGTCCACATCACAAGATATTAAAGAAATCGATTATGATGGTGTGAAGAACTTAGAACACAATAAGGAAATTCTTCTGATAGATGTAAGGGAGCCATCCGAGTTACAAAATAATGGAATTTTACCTGGAAGCATCAACATTCCATGTAAAGTGTTAACTACTGTAACTTTTACCCTTTAACTTATTAAATAAATACAATTTTAGTGGGCGAAGTAGAAAATATTTTGCAAAACATGTCAGTTGATGAGTTTTTGCAAAATTACGGCCGTCCTAAACCAGATTTTGATTTTCCTTTGGTGTTTTCATGCCATGCCGGAAAAAGGGGATTAGCGGCCTCACAAATTGCTTTAAAGTTAGGATTCAAAGAGTAAGTTTATTTATTTTGATCACAAAAGAATTAAATACAAAATTCTTGTTTCTTCTTTCAGTGTGACTAACTATTCCGGAGGCTGGTCGGATTGGAATACAAATGTGAAAGCGTCAAATTGAAAATTGTATTAATGTAAAATAATAAATTTAAATAAATTGTTGTGCTTATCAACAACTTATCGACTACCTACATCATTTCACTAAAATGATATCTCTGAATCATATCTCTAGATCTTCCAGATAATTGTGCTTGAACACATATAGCACATTTTTTCGTTTATCTTTTATAAACTATCAAATTTGGATTAATTTATTTTCATCATAATAGTTTTATTTTAAAAATATATTAATTATTTCGTCAAATTAAAAAATTAAAACAGTTAAAAATAACTAATCACTAATTGAACATAAACGTAAACATGAAAACAATTCAACTAAGAAACATTTTTGTAATTGCGAAGATGAAAGAATTCGTCCATAACTGCTACTGAGGGCATCGTACCGAGCACCGATGCAGAATTACCTCATATACATAAACTAATTCTTTGTTCCAAGAAAGATTTTGCGCGACTGTCTCCTGATACATCAATTAGCAGTCGACCGATTTTAGTGACCAAGTCCTTTGTATCTTGACTCCATGGTCCAAGCGTCTCGACAGCAAAAGCTGAAAAATCATAGTGTTCTAGAATCGTACCATATTTTGTACGTTTAAGATTTTCAGCTTTTGCCGCTGCCGAGCCTGCCATCTGACTTGAAATATGCAGATGACTTGGAGCCATGGTATCTACGCATGTCGCATCCCACACCAAAGCTCGCCCCTGTCGCCACGGTACGAGTGTCATCCATAGATGATAGAGATCTCTATCATCTATGGTGTCATCCCATCGGGTCTCTTTCCGTCGTCACGTGAAATCCCTACGGGCTCTAAAATACTTGGAAAGTGTTTTTAAAATACTAAAGTAAAAATTGTATTTCGATAATTATAACCGAATTTTACTTAAAAACAGATACATCTCCCTTTCTATACATCTGCCGCGTTATACAAAAGTTTTTCTACAAGTAGACTGGTTTCAGAGTTTTACATAAAAATAAAAATAATTTTGTAAGAACATCTTTAAATTTGGCGATCTGGATGACGTGAAACATCAAAACAAAATTATTAGAACCCCCGTACACTCCTACTACGCCACTGTTCCGCTGGTCTGATAAGTTCCTAAAAAATTTTATAATAATCATTTTATTATCTTATTTAAAAAAAATTCGTCCCCCATTCTTATCAATTTTCTTATTTAATTGCTAGAAAAATTTAATTCAAAATTGTATACTGACAGGGTGAAAGTTAGGTTAGGAGTATAAATAAAATTATAAACTTGAGATTTTGCAAAAATGGCAAAAATTGTGAATGTTTTATCCAGGTCAATAAAGGGTCGATTTTTATCGTGTACATACAATACATTATCGTTACGTTCGTACTCTTCAACCAGTGTCTTGAGTGGAAAGTTACTTTCAAAACAACGTAGGTAACATTATTTTCAAAATTATTAGACTAATTTTATAATGTACAGATGATTGTGTAATAAAAAGCACACACATCAGTGTCGAGATTTGCGTTGTAACCTGATTATTTAACAACTAACGTTTGTATTTGACTCTTTCGAAGAAGAACTAACTCTTTCGTACAAAAAAAACGTGCACTTTCTTTTCGTTGCATTTTAATTTAGTGTTAATTATTTTTAATTAAAAGGTAAGCTGCTGTTTTTCAAGTTTCTCCAGCCAAGATTAAACTGTGGTGTCAATGTATTTATTTCTAGATAAAAATGAGCAACCAAATTTTAAAGAGAAATAAAAAAATAATATCGTTAGCTACAAAAGTAGAAATATTACGGCGTTGTGATGCTGGAGAAACACCTGCGAATATTTCAAGAATTCTAAAGTTACCTGCCACGACCATTAGAACAATTCGTAATCGTGATGCCACAAAAATTAGGGAAAGTGCTAAAAATGCAAGCACAATAATGTCGGGACAAATTTTAAAAATTACAAGTTCCTTAAATGTCTTAATGGAATCTCTGCTTTCTACGTGGATAGAAGAACAAAATCAACGTAAGGTTCCATTAAGTAAGGCTATGATACAAGAAAAGGCTCTATCTATATTTGAACAATTAAAATTGAAACCCGAACACATTCACAAAAGAGAAACTTTCTATGCTAGCCGAGGCTGGTTTCAAAAATTTAAATTGAGAGCTAAATTGCACAATGTAATACTGAAGAGAGAAGCGGCCAGTGGAGACAAAACTGCAGAAAATTTAAAAAACGAAGATGAAACTGGTCTTCCAAAAAAAACTTACATTTGTAAGCAAGAAAAAAGTGACACAAATTTTGGAGTGGTGGAGGTAAATGATGTAGGAGAAAATTTAATTAAAGTTAAAGAAGAGATAATAATCGAAGACCAGCTAGAAAGTTTTACTGCTCCTACTGAAAACTTTACAGAACACATAGAAGAGGTTAAAAAAAAAAAGGAAGCTTTTTTGTTGATAGACAAAGCTATGGAGATTTTTATTAACCACGATAAAGATGAAAGTCGAAGCACTAATGTGGTAAATGCTGTCGCAAAAGAAGTGCAATGTTATAAAGATTTGTATTCAAAACGTACAAGACAACAAACTTGAGACAATTTTTAAATAAAAATAATTTTATTAAGAGAGTAGGTACCCCAGTGTAGAAAGCTATTTTCTAAGTAATAAATTAAGAAACACATTATTTTTACTTTTCCATGTCTGTTTATGTTACCTTGAGAAGTACAAAGTAATTTATAAAATATTCCAACTTATTTGTGCGATATTAATTATCAAATTTTTATTATAATTCTTATGAGTATGTCTATTGTCCATACCAAATTAAATTGCTTAAAATACTAACTGTTAAAATCAGGGGGTAAATTTCTTAAAAAAAGTTAACTATATACTGCAATTTTTTTTTCTCGTCTTTCGCTAGTTAAAAATTACAAACATTTTCTGAATAAGATTACATCGACAGTGGAAAGGCAAAAAGTCTTAAGCGCCTTGCAAATGCCGTGGACATAAGACTTTTCGCCTTTCCACCGTCGACATTATGTTGATACTGAAGATAGCTGTATCTCAAAGATTTTGTGTACACTTGTTTGGAATTCCTTTGAAAATCATTAAAATTTCTGGGAAAACTTTGAAAATCATTGAAATTCTTTAGATTGGAACTAGAGAGGGTAAACGAGGGTAGTGAGGAGGGGGTAAATAAATATATTTTGATAAGAATTTCGGTATATTTCTGAAATTAATAAGTTTTTTGTTGATTTTTGATGAGTCATGAGGAGGGGATTAGATAGTCCCGTTGCCTTCCCTTCCAAATATCCTTGGCTGGAAAACTTAGAATAATATAGGAAATTCGAGAAAATTCTATAATTTTAAAAAATCGAGAAAGCCAAGGAAATCTCAGAAAATTGAAAAAGCTAAAAGATAAAATTTATCTCGATCATTCAAAATTTTCAAATTTCATAAGATTTTTCTTCACTTTTGTATCTCTCGATTTCCCCTCGGTTGTCCAGCAATAAACTACGGAGATATAATCAAAAAACTCTGGTGTACTAGTGAAGAGATATTCTAGGAAATTCCAGAAAATTTCAAGAGTTTTAGAATCTTAGAAAATTTCAAAAAAATTTATAAAAATTTTAAGATAATTTCAGAAAATTATTATTATTCTATTATTTCATACTAAGAGAGTTGAGGATATATCCTATAAACTCTAAAGAGCAACTTACAACAGTTTATTCGGCGCTAAGAGGGCTAGAACCACGGTTTCACGCTGTGTGCTGTACGCCACACTGCTGCTGCAAATTCTAGGACATTTTAGTAAATAGGAAATCCGAAGAAATGTAAAAAATCCTTGGAAATTTTAAGAAATTCAAGAAAATCTTGAGGAAGAATATCAAAGCAAATAAATTTTTTTTAAATTTTCCTTTAGTTTTGTATAACTTGCTTTTCCACTTCCACTCGAGAGCGAATCTGGGGTACAAGTGAAAAGAAATCTACAGAAAACCGAAAGAATGTTAAGAAAACACATTTGTGGAAATAAAAATAAACATGCCCCTTGTTGGAAATAATTGAAATTCCGAGTCCTGTGTACATTATTTTGAGATATTTATCCTTTGCTTTGCCGTCCTGAATTTTTATTTTTTACATATTGTTAGATGCGCATGAGCTATTCTGCTACCTTTGAAAAAGTAACAAAAAACAATGAAAAAGACTAACAGAATATAAAAACTTGATTTTTTTGAATCTCTGGACCTGGGATGAAATCACGACACATGGGGAATTTGTTATTTTAAAACCAAACAAAAATACCAAACTGCCCTAGCATAGCTACGCCGCTGGTCACATAGACCTTGAAAACCAGTAGTTTTTTGAGGTCCAAATAAAGATTCTATTGGTTTATCAAAGGCCATTTCTTGATAAAAAAACAACAATTTTTAATCGATGAGTTGGCATCATTATCGTACCCATCATTGAGTTTTAGAATGAATTATCCATCTACATTTCTGTTAATAGGTTGTTTATTTGCAAACCACCTTTTTGCTATTGAAGCCAAGATGTCCACAAAACAAGATATTAAAGTAATCAATTACGAAGGTGTGAAGAATTTGAAAAACAATCAAGAAATTCTTCTGATAGACGTAAGAGAGCCATCCGAGTTACAAAGCACTGGGATTTTACCTGGGAGCATCAACATTCCATGTAATGTGTATTAATAATTATAAATTTGACCCCTTAACTTATTAGATAAATACAATTTTAGTGGGCGACGTTGAAAATATTTTGCAAAACATGTCAGCTGATGATTTTCAACAACGTTATGGCCGTCCTAAACCAGATTTTGATTTTCCTTTAGTATTTTCATGTTATTCTGGAAGAAGGAGTTTAATGGCAGCTGAAACTGCATTAAAATTAGGATTCAAAGAGTAAGTCAAATTTACAATAATACAATAATTATTATTGTAAACCAAGTTAAGTGTTTGCTTACTTACTTTATAATCCGATCGATAGACAAACTAGATGAAAATTCTTATTTCTTTTTTCAGTGTGACTAACTATTCTGGAGGATGGTCTGATTGGGAAGTAAAAGTAAAGGCATCAAATTGAACCCTATATTAGTTTAAAATAATATGTACAGATTAAATTAAAATTATTTAATTGTTGTGCTTATCAACTACTTTAGCATGAATCATCTCGCGGAATTGACCCAATATCAAGTTCTCGCGTTTTTGCCGTTCTTCTTTACTGAACATTGCGAGAGCACGTTTTTCATCTGCAGAATAAATTTGATTTTCCTTACGAATACGTACGGCTTCCATTCTTCGATGCCTGCTACCGGACATAACATAACCGACCGATTCGAAGGATTCAATTTGACCTGAAGTAAGACCGATTTCACCTCTTCTTGGAATACGTTTTCCATCAGCAACATACGCTGCCATGGCAGCTCCTTCTCCAGGCAATAACGCTTTACCCATTTCTTTATGTGTTAAGGTAGCGTGTGTTTTGGGCAGAGGTCCTATGGTTGTAGTTTCATCATCCGAATTGACTTCCATCGAACGCTTCTTTTTCATTAAACTATCTTTTTCAACCCACACTTCGTCTTGGGATTCTTCGCTGTCACTACTGCTGCTGGAGTCCTGACGTTTCTTTTTCTTTTTAATTTTCTTTTCTTTCTTGTGCTTTTTACTTTTTGATTTTTTGTGTTTTTTATCTTTCTTTTTCTTTTTTTTCTTGTGTTCACTTTTTTCAGATTTTATTGTATCCAGTTTTTCTTCCGGGCTGGAATCTGACGATTCTTCGTACGATGGCGATTTCCCCCAAATGTGTGGACAATCGACAGTACCCAGTTGTTCTCTTTGTTTTCTTCTCGATTCCAAAAATTCCTCTTCCTCTTCAGTTTTTAAATTATTCTTTTGTTGGTCATTAGGCCACCTACTATTTCTTGGCTTTTGTGCATAATTGTTATTGTATCTGTTATCTCTATGTGAAGGGCTTCGTCTTTTGTATCGATCGTTATCCATCGCTCGGGAACGATCTCTCGATCTAGACCGATATCTGTTATCTCTGTGTGAAGAATTTTGTCGTCTGAATCTCTCACGGTCCACTGCTTTGTCGTTACCAGAGCGGTCTCTCGATTTAGAACGCCCCCTTGATCTTGAGCGGCGGCTACTGCTCGAATAATTCGAATACCGTCGTGATTCGTAATGTTTATTCATTATGCTTGCACAAACAGAACTATACACTGATTATTTTAAACGATCTCACTTAATTTTAGAAATTTAAACTCCGATTTAATAAATACGTTTATATGAAGGTTATGTTGTCGGATGACAGATAAACAGTTTATCGATTATTACCAACCTAGATTTTTTTTTAAATAAATTACACAGTGGGGCAAAAATATAAAACCAAAAGTATTGTAAAAATTTACTTATTTCGCGTTGGTGGAAATAGGAATAAGATATTTTTTATAAATTCTGCACGTTAGCTTCCCCGTAAAAAAAATTAGCATAAGGCCTATTGTTACCTATGCTTTTTGGTATACATGCTTACACCGCTGGTTGCATAAGGTACACGGAACTGTTATAAAAATGTTATGTTTATTTTTTATGTAATTAATTTTTAACTACAAAAATTGGCTTATAAATCCATAGAAAAATTCTTTTAAATTTTGCATAAAGTGAAATGTAGTGGAACTGGTGTCCCGTTTGTAATATTCCGTGATATTGCATAGGTACCCATATTGTTTATAATTTGTTAATTAACGAACATTTAATTACTAGTAATTTTGTGGTAAAGGTTTGACTTCATTGATTTAATCCACGATCACATGTTCACGTGTGTTAATTTTGAATTTCAAATACTACTACACAATTTTGAAATTTATCAATAGCATAAACTACCTTTTAAATTAAAGACACCTGATCGTTTACTTTCAAGTTCATCTCAAGTAACAACATTTATTTAATCGAATTAACAATTAAAATCGTTAATCGTTTAGAACTAAAACTTTAAATTACGCGGCTGAGCGCGCACCAATGACAACTCCCGTCGCGATCGTTTGGTACTTTAATATGTGGAACGAATATACGATTTGTTATTGAAACATGAAGAGCGGTGAATCAAATGTAACTGTGATAGTGACTCATAAAAGTTTCGTTACTTATCGATACGTAAATTTAAAAATATAGCCCGGTAAGCGAATTTAATAATTTTGTTTTAATTTATATTTTTAACGGTCATTCTGTGGATGTTAGGTGTGTAAAAATATAGATTAGGGTTAAGGTATTTTAACCAATATGAGATGTGTTCACGCCTTTATTCGCAATTTAATTCAAAAAATTTAATTCGTATGCGAGTATTTTGAATTTGTGTAATTGATTTTGATTGTTGCGATGACGGGGTATGTTTAAAATGACTGTCAATATGTTAGCATCACTTGTGTGTACATAATTTAAGAGAATGGGTGGAATATGACCTGATAAGATTTTATTGAAAAATCAGTATTTCGTACCAGGTAGTGCCGATTATTTTTAAAAGTTTATATTCCATTTTATTCGATCGACAATTTCTTTAAAAAGTTTATTTTTATAGTACATAAACAACAGCTGTGCCCCCTTTATTATGGTAATTCGAATTTACCCCTCTAAACAAAATTTTATCTAGGTGGTGTGGGATTAGTCTAAACCATGGTCTATCTAAACAATTGAATTCTTGATGCTCTAAAAATCGCGTTATCGATTTTTTGACGCAACTTTTTCTTTACCCGGTGATGTCATTTATTTGTGCATCTGGGTTTCGGTACCCAAATTAAAAAACTTGATATTCAAACTAGTTGATAAAAAAAGTTGAAAAATATCTACGCTGATTTGTGTGACTTGAAAATATATGCCATTTAAGAATAAGTCCCACTAATAAAACACTGGAACTTTTTTGTTACTCCCCAAATTATTTTGACTAAACACATATTCAAAAATAGAATTTAAAAATAGGTGAGAGTAATTTTCTTTTGTAAGTTCCGGTACCTATCAACTTACTGGAAATTATTAAAAACTTGCAATAGGATATTTCAAAGTCAAAATTATCAGTGATAAGATTTGATTAATATTATTATTGCAAATACTGATAAAAGTTTAATATTTTAAATTTGTTTTCTTTCTGATGACAGTAGTGTAAACTAAACTACCGCAACACTCGGGACCAGGACCAGACACTTGAAGGCTCTCGGAACAGCCGTAAATATTATATATAAAATAAATAATTTTTTTATTCGCTTCCGCCGGAATAAGTATCTATTTTAGTCATCGATATAGAACGGTAAATTACAGAGTTGTTTACCATTATTAATAAATAATAATAATTAATCTACCACAGACTCCCTAATGGGACTAGAAATGCCCACGTATTTACACTTTGATACATCCAATATTTAGTGCATTTCCATTTAGTTGCTTTTGACAGTGATATTCAAACTACTCTAAGTTCACAAATGTTTAAAATTTAACATTTATTTTAAAACAAATTTAACTGCTAACTTAGCTCCATTCTATCCACGTTGCGTATAACCCCTATGTTAGGAATGTAATTTGTACCTTTTCAAGACTATTTTTGACACATAACAATCGATTTTACAGCAAAACTTTTTAGACGTTTTTTGTTGAAAATTTCATTGCTTTCAATTTTGTTTATATACATTTTTCCATTTTGTTGCACCATTTCTAACTGACAAGTGACTTAAACAAGACTCTGTTAAATGCAAAAAATAATGTCAGCTGTATCTCGACACTGGTGCAACGAAATAAAAAAATTAATAGGAATTTTTGCTTGTAAATTTTATTCTCTACATTTTTATTCATGTACATTTTTCTATTTTATCGCACCGTTTCTGCAATACAGATAACCATAGTTTTTGTATTTTACAGAGTATTTTTTAAATCACTCTAACTCAGAAGGGTGCGACAAAATGAAAAAATGTACATAGACAAAATGGAAGGCAATGAAATTTGCAACAAAAAATGTCTAAAAAGTTATGTTGTAAAAACGATTGTTATGTGCCAAAAATTGTCTTGAGAAGGTACAAATTACATTGCTAACATAGGACTGTGTCATTAATTCTGTGATCCACTGTATGTAAATTGTTACAGTACAGTTTTTAAAGACGGTAGTTAGTTGCTGCCAAGGCAAACGTTTGGTTTATAATAATCATTATAAACAAAACTTTCTATACCAACTATAAGCATTAGATTAACTTAATATTTTTCCGCGTGGCGGAGTTCACTTAATGTAAATCCCGAATAGGATTTTTTTTTAATTGGACTGAAATCTGAGATTTCCTTAAAAACAGAGATTCCTGATCTTCTATGTTCGTTCCTTTTGAATTTCTGCCTTTTTCTTTCGCGTATCCGACGTAAACAGTTATTGTAATGTGGCCGGCCGCAATTGCCTTCCAGAATTGCAACCAGGGCCTATTTTTAATTGGGTTGGACGCTAGGCTCTAGCAAATTTTCGGGCCCCCGATATTCGAGAGTAACTAATAGCATTAAAGGTCCAATTTTTGGGTTATTTTATCAGAATTTAATTTTTATTTTACGTTTTTATGTTCTCTTTTCGCACCTCTCTCGCCATGGGCCAAATGCGTCTAATGGTAAAATAGGCCCTGGTCGCAGACGACTATAAGGAAACACTTCCATAAGAAAGCATAATTTATATGAAAGCATGAAAGATATGATTCCTTAACTGCTAAGGATTTATATTTTTATCTGGGCGAAAGTATCTGCACCAACACTAAGAACTAGTTAAACTTTAGATAAAAGTTAATCCAGGGTCAACCGATGTGGATCCAATCAGAGAGGCCAAAGCTAGAGTTAAGCTTTGGTATTCCAGGGGTATTCGATTCGATACAACGAAAAGGCACAGATGACTAGCTTAAGGTGTGATTTCTTAGCTTCGGCTGGGGCTCTGCGGCTGCAGTCGCAGTGGTTGCTCTCCATGCTTTCTTATGAAACAATCGCATTCTAAGGGAACACTCCCATAAGAAAGCATGATTGATATAAAAGCATGAAAAATGTGACTCCTTAGCTGCAGTTGGGGCTCTGCGGCTGAAGTCGCAGTGACTGCGCTCCATGCTTTCTTATAAGACTGTTATCTTAAGCAGGGCCCTCGTAAGGGCTACTGGCGCCTATGTGCAAAAATGGATTTTTGCCTCCCCTTAAGGCATTTTGGATCATGTTTTTTTATTTATTTTTTTGAAGGTAGGTAGGTAGGTTTCTCAACTTTTATTTTAAAATTAATTTTTGTTTTCTGTTTTTTTGCAATTTTTTTTTTGAACCCTGGGTTTTGGCGCCCCTAAAGGATGGCGCGCGTGTGCATTGCACACTTTGCACATATGGTATCGGGGGCCTTGCCTTAGAGTTGCCTGCAAAGATCGCATTCTAAGGAAACACATCCATAATAAAGCATGGAGATCAGCCACAGCGACTTTAGTCGCAGAGCCTCAAGCGCAGCTAAGTAAACCTATCTTTAGCTGAGCGAAATTATCTGCAACACCACGAAGGACTAGATAAACTTTAGATAAAAGTTAATCCAGGGTCAACTAATTAATGTTGATCCAATCAGAGTGGCCAGTTTTCGATTCGATTCTGGGTTGCAGAGAAACGACACAGTTGACTAGCTGAAGGTGTGATTCCTTAGCTGGAGATCTGCGAATGCAGTGACTGCTCTCCATTCTTTCTTATGAGACAATCGCATTCTAAGGAAACACTCCCACAAGAAAGCATGAAAGATATGATTTCTTAGTCGCCTGCGACGATCGCTTTCTAAGGAAACGCTTCCATAAGAAAGCATGGAGAGCCCAGCTACAGCTAGGAATCATATCTTTAGCTGGGCGAAATTATCTGCACCAACACTCAGGACTAGTTCAACTTTCAAAGCAATCAGAGTGGCCAAAGCTGAAGTTAACTTTGGGAATTTCATGGGTTAACTCTGATCTGAGGTTGATCTGTAATACAACTGGCCCCAATGATGCAGACTTGCATCCTGGCATGCCGATGGCATACTAATAGCATCAAAGTCTCAATTTTTGGATTATGTTATCGGTATTTGATTTTTATTTTACGATTTTATTTTTTTCTTTTTGGGCCTCTCTGTCCATTGGGCCCAGGTCACGTGCCTAATGCGCCTAATGGTAAAATAGGCCTTAAGTGCAACAGTGGATTGTTCCCAATTTGGAAAATTGTATTTTGTAATTACAGCCGAATTTAATTCTAAAACGAATATGCAGTTTTCTAGGTCCGTAACTTTTAACTTTTGGTGGCTTCAGGTATGTTTTTAATGAGTGCGTGTCCTGGTGTCGAGTTCTGGCGGCCTTTAATAATGTTTTTGCCAAAAGAGTGGGCTCAGAGGCCAATTCACCTCAACTTTCTTTATTTTTTTAAATCTGTCGTTTAGAGCAGAGGTCTCTAAACTTTTTAGCCTAAGCGCCAGACTAAGTGCTACAGAAAGCCCCGAGGGCGGAGGGCCAAGATCTAGCTAACTCATATTAAGCTCAGATTAAGATTAAGTACTTCTTTGTTGTGTTTTGACAACTATTTTTAGTCGGTAAATAAAATATCTGATTATTATTTTGTATGATTACTTTGATTGATTTGATTTATCAAAACAAATTAAAGGGCGGGCCGGATACCAGTCACGTCAGGTCGCGGGCCGTAGTTTGGAGACTCCTGGTTTAGAGCGATAGGTTTCCGAATTGTAATCATAGAATAAGAAATATATTTTTCGCGGGCGAAGCCTTAAAGGGGTTAAGAAATTGTTTTCCATTGTAAGCTTAATCAACAATATTTCTAAGACTTTTAAACTCTAGGGCAGTGGTTCCCAAACTTATTTATGTTACGCCTCCCTTCTACCAAAAAATATTATCGGCGCCCCCCTTCAACAAAAAGGTACTTTTCCACAAAACAAAACTTTTCAATTTTTCAAAACAAGGGAAGGGAGTTTAGGGAAAAATAATTTTTTTTCTCAACTACACAAGTGGCCCGCGCCCCCCACTTTGAAAACCACTGCTCTAGGGGAATCTTTCAAGTGTAACTCTAAGATCGGGACAAGTTTTTACAGAATGAACAGCGATTTTCGAAAAATTGAGGGTGGGAGTTTCGTTATTATAGTCATAATTTTTCAAGTTTTTTTTTAACATAAAAGCATAACATTTCGTGGTTTATAGGCTAGCAATTAAGATTATTGAACACTTGAACCTATATTTACTACCAAATATAATAATAGTACTTGAACTGACCGTCTCATTTATTATCCACATTATTTTTAATTTAAAATATTAATGCCACCTTAATTTTTTTAATGAAATTAGCACTAACTGTTAAAAAGTTTTAATATTATTGGATAACCAGAAGTATGCACTTATATTTTTCGCAAGCCTGTTTAGAGCAAACTGGAATAATATTTTAAATAATAACATACAATATTATAATGTAGTACCTAATCACGTCGTTCGCTTAAAATTTGCATACATTATTAAAAATTCGCGATAACCAAACAATACATAATAATGAGAATATTGTAATTTTTTTAAATATTGCATATAATTATTATATAATCTTCCTGTATACGAAGGCCATTTTTACCAATTATGAACAAAGTAATCGAATGGTATTGTCGAAATACTTTGTTAATTATCGAATTAAAATTTCCTGTAGAACTTACTCATCAGTAAGTTATTAGTTGGTATACCTACCGAATAAAAATCAATTATAAATTTAGTTTACTGTTCTATCTATAGACCAAAAATTATTTTTTAAAATACTACAGGAAGTAGAGGTGCTTCATCTATTTCTATTTTCATTTCATACTTTTAATTACTACTATGTTTCCATTGTAAAACTCTTTTTTGAAAATAGGAAATAAACTAACTTGGTTTTTAAAAATCCTGATTATAAATAACTTTCGGTCAAAAATTTTATTAAAAAAAAATAAATGTTAACTTTCTATTTTTGGAAGACGGCAAACTTTCTACAAATTTAAAAAATGTCTAGACAGGAACTTGGGCGTAAATGCATAGCTGTGAATCATGTCCAATAACTGATTAAAAATATCTTAATTATTTAAAAAAAAGTCCTTATATCAAAACGTATGCTATTCCGAACGTTTTTAGGAGAATTTTACGTTAATTCAATTTAAAAACACACTATAAACTAAGTAATTGAAATTTTAAATTAAAATACATTTATAGAATTATCTCAAGCGTGATTATTTAACTTTTAATAAAACCTTTAACCTTGCTATTTCACAATGGTGATTATATTTCTGCAACCATTTAGATTTTATTGTCTTTTCTTTAGTGTATAAAAATAATTAGGTAAAAAATAAGTGAACTTTAACTCTCTTCTGAGACAATGCCAATTTAATTTTGGTATTTTTTACTAATTGTTATGTTTATTATTAAATTTTATTTTTTCTTTTTTGAAAAACTTTCCATTTTCGATTTAAAATTTATAATACAAATTAATATAATGATATTATATTTTCGATAATTATGTGTGTCATATAAGGACCGGTTTATCTATGCAAGATTGCAATATTTATTTTTTAGATAATGTCTATAGTAGGATAGGTAATAATGCTTACGTAGTGCTTTCTATCTGATGATACATACAATTTAAAAAATTGATTTAATTTGTAAATATTACCTTATTGTTGTCTGAAAAATGTAAACAAAACTCGGACCCCTCCCACAGTTATGAAATACAATAATTTATATTTTTGTTGCATATTTAATTAGGTCCATTTTGTCAAATGATTTTATTTGCTATTTTTAAACGTCTGATCTAGCACATAAAAATTAACAAGAAATTCTTTTGGTAATAATCATTATTCTAATTCTGAATTATGATTAAAATACAATTAATAATCCTCTTTTTTTATCAAATTAGTATGAAAATAGAGACATTTAAACTAATTTGTTTTTTTGTTTTAAAAATAATCCCGAGGGGGTCGACTTTTTCACATTATTTTCTTCATCGTTGGGTAGCTCATAAAAACTATTATTTTATTATCTAATAGATGATCACATCCTTGTCCTATATTATTTAATTTTAAATTATTCTCATGGTCATTTACATATTAGCAGAATTTAATATTCTAAAACGTTTTATTAGTTTTATTCTCATTTAAATCGATGCAGTTCTTATAAAAAATTGGTCAAGACGATTTCATTCCTTTGTCCAGTGTCCTCAATTCTCATAAAACTATAATAGAATATCCGTTTAGATCGATTTATGTCACAATGCAGTGCTCGATATTGTTACGGTCCCCTAGGCAGGTAATTGTATTTATTATGCAAAGCATGAAATGCATTTTTTAGATCAGCAGTTTTCAAAATTTTTCTAGGATTTCATTATCTCTTAAGTTTTGAGTGCAAAACTAATTATTTTTCAAAATATTTCGAATTCCCCCTCTCAGTCAAACAGGCAACGAAGAGTTCTTCATCCTCTCCAAATTAGTTAAACACAAAGTTGGAAACTGGCAAACATCTGTGCTGGTGTTCCATGTTTACAACAACTGTTTTAATTGTTTTAAAATCATAATTTGTAATACGAAACTAGTGCAATTTAATATAATGCGTTAATTGTCGTGACATTTATCTGCTCATTTTTAAACTTTCCTAACCTACTATAGTTTATCAAGGCTTCCTGTCTTGACCTTTTTTATTCTTTTACACAGTAATGTGGAAAATAGGATAGTCGAGTGTTAGTTACGTTGATTTTCTCAAGCAGGTGAGTATCGAATGGGGGGAGGGGGCGAATATAAAATTTATATTAATTTAAAAACATAAATTAACATACATTTCTTTTATTGGTCTGTTCACTAGTTCACTAATTTTGCGTCATCAAATTTTCCTGCAAGACTGACTCATATTATAGTTTCTTAAAAGTGAAGTCTGGGACTCTCAAGAAGTTCATGATTTTAGTCATCAAATAATTCTGCATGAATGGATTTGGGAATTTTAACAAACCTGAAGAATTAAACTTAATTTGTTATGGTTCATTATTTTAGATTACCTGATATTGAAAGTAATCGTTGTTGGATCAATTGCTTAGGAAGTCCAATCAGATAATCGATATGTTAATTAGGTATGCTAAGGATTTAGCTACAGGGTTTATTTAAAATTATAGAGGAAATCCACAATAACATCAAATTAACCGGGGGGGGGGGGGGTGAAAACCCATCTGTCGCATTGAAAAGTGCGCAAAATATTTGTTTCAATACTTCTATATTGGCTCTTATATTCGTGAAAAACTTTGAAAATACTTTTAAGTTTGTTTATTAGCCGTCCCTCGTATTTATTTCTCACAAGTAAACAGGAAATTACTTTTTATCTTTCCAGACTGAAATATTCTACCCTTTGCTGTTAGGTTTTATTTTCATAGTGTTAAGAGGAGCGGTCAAGAATCTCATGTTTTTTAGATTACATTTTAATTGCTTTCGAAATACTTCTTTTCAAATATTTGAAGAAAGTCACTCTTTTGTGTGTATCTTTTTGCATTACCTATGTTTTTACATTTTAAGAGAATTAACGCGTCGTCTTGAACTATATAGCAATAAAGCAGGAAATATTTCCTCATCTTAAAAAAATTCATTGATATCAATAAATCAGTGCTAATAACTAGCGGCAAAATTCTCTGTTTACTACAGCAATAAATTGGCTTAAGTGGAAAATTGCTACTGTAATAATTACTTTGTAACACAACCACCGCTTATCAATTTAAGCATTTTGTGCAATCTTAAATTAGAAATACTACAAAAACTCTATTTGAAATTTAAATAATAAAATTTAATGTTCTCATTTTTGTAGTATAATTCAATCAGACTTGACGTGGGTTTTACATTATTAAATTACTAGCTTCTTTTTCTTTGCAGTTTTAAATCTACACAATGACTGAAACATCGATTCATGAGCAGGTCGTTATGACCCCAAAATCCAAAACGCCCAATTCCACTACCCTTTTAATCGAAAGAAAATCTATTCAGAAAAGTAGTGGCGAAAAAGTTCACGTGGCAGGCGGTGACCACACGGGAATAGTCATTAATAAGGAAGCAGCCACAGGTATGTACATAATAAAACAGTTAAAAGAAGAACTAAACTTTTTGTTTTAGAAAACGGTGTCTGTTCACCGCCACAATTATCACTTGAATTTCGCGTTTTTCTTGTCAGCAGCCAAACAGGAAAACACACACAAGAATCTCGAATTTTACGTTACTGGTTTAGACTGCTTCCAGACTCACAAAATCATGTAACGGATACGGAACACGCTGGTGTGGCCCAAGAATTTTTCAAAGAACTTGTGAGTCCTCAGGAGTTCCCCAGAGGTGAATAACTTTCAATGAAAATAACAAAATTTTAACTTTCTCTTGATTATTGCAGACTATGTGGGTTTTATTAAAAAAATTATGAAATTGATGCAACACAACTACCTAACAATTAGTAAATTAGAAATTGAATTGAGGCAGCTGGAAGAGCCTGCAATTGTACCTAATAGACCACGTAAGTTTTCTCATTTTTGTTATTTTTTCTTTTACGTTTTGTTTACATTTATCTGTACTGTTATCTTTGTAGCTCGGCCAGGTTACCTTCATATTGTATTAAGGCCACATTTATCTTCTTCAGGTTTGACTGTGTAGTATTGTGGCAAACGTTTTGAAATGTAACACCGTAAAATGTATACAGTGGTTCTCAAATTTTGTTCAAAATTCTGCTACCTGTTGTTTCAAGTTTCACGGCTTTCCATTTACTTTTCAACTTTACACTTTAGTTTGAGAACTACTGGATTAGATGCACCGTTTGAAGGCTACTAATTTACAGACTCAAAAATATAAAAGCTGCTTTATTCGTCGATTATTTTGAATGATTTTTGTTATTAACGAATATTTGATAGCCAATTCAGTGTTATTAATATTAGTTTGTTGCTTTAACTTGTTGAAAAAACTACAATAAAACTAATGATTTTTGAAGAAATCCACAAGGAATATAATTTTATAGCTCTATGAATGGCTTCAGTTTTTTATAAATGCACAACACATTTTATTTAATAACTAGAAATTACTTTAAAAGTAGATGTGATAAATATTTTATTTTAGTGTCTGCCGATGAAAATTCTCTGGGCTACATCACACCCCTATCTGTTCAAAAAGTATTAGAATTGATAGAATCATCCTATCCAAATCCGATTACAATTCACGATATAGCCAAGTACTGGAAAATGTTTTATTTTTAATAATAAGCAATTACTAAAGGGTTTGGTTTTAGAAATAATAATTGGGATGAAGAAGAAGTGGCACAACATATGACACAATTGCAAACCAGAGGTTTAGTTAAAGGGTTAGATCATGGCGCATTTACACGTCAACAATCTCAAGATACCCAGGTTACCATTGTTAAACAAATGCCTACTATGGCCAGTTCAAAGCAGCCAACTATTGCTATAATTACTGCCCAATACTGTGAAAAATTGGCAGTCGACGCCATGATTGAAAATAAAGAGACTTACGTAAGATACACCACAGTCGGTGAGTAATCATTTGAAATACAAACAACACTTAAATCAAATTAGTGAATTTATAAAAAAAGAAAACTGTAAATAATAGGTACTTGCAGCAGTCCGATTGGCGAAACGCCTAGACCCAGATTTGGTAAGACTCGGTAGCTTGGGTTTTGTCTTCGTTTGTAAGGCTTCGTGGAATCACATGCACATTGTGTGGCGTCACGCCTGTACCGTTTTTGTATACCTATATTGATTGCTTTTTGCACATGATTGTCACTGTTTACACACAAAATTGCATTTTTTAAACACACAAAGTATAATACAGTTTTCAAAAGAAATTTTAAACTTCTTCCAGCACTAATAACAATAAGTAGATATTTTTTTACAAAATATATTTTAAATCAGTAAATGAATTTTGAAAGATTTAAACCTCTCCATTTTAAATGTTGGTACTAAAATAATCTAAATTATATCTTAAAGAATTGACAAGTTAAGTAAACAATAATAATTTTATATTATAATATAAGCATTCTGCAGATGTTTTCCTAATTACTCCATATTATGTAAACTGAATTTATAAATATGTCTTTCATATTTAAAAATAATTTAAATAATATTATTTTGTTTGTACCTTTTTTTATATTTAAAATTTTGCTTTCGGGTGGGGAGGGCTTTCATTATTTTGAATATCAATTTATTTGTACACCGTGTGAAACTACCAGTGTTTTGCAAACCTGATCATTTTATATTCAATACAAAATATGAATAGTCGTCTGATGTCGTCATATTAAAAATCAATAATTATTATTACTAGACTGCATAATATATTCATCAAAAATCACGTCTATGGGTTCTTATCTGTTTTACCCCTAGCTCAGACTTTTATTGTTATTTCCCAACATAGCATGCTATATTTCAGTTAAATATTTCATGACATGCATTGTTCTCATCTACTATTATTAACCCTCACAAATATCTTGTAAGACCTATATCACTAACTAAACAAAGGAGATTCAAAATCCGTAAAAAATTCCTAAAAAATATTTTGGCAAATTAATATAATAAGCTATATAGGGCCCATTTACATACATTAAAAATTGAAAGAAATAAATTTTTTTTTCCATTTAGAAACAAATTATAATAATTTTCCCGTAGATGCGTTGCGTAAACTGAATTCTTGCGTTCGGGGACTCCCAAACCCTAGTTTTCAATATTTTTGTTCTTTCAATTTTTCAGTTCCAGTAACTGCTGAACCTCACAAATCACAGACACAATTATAAGAATTTTTTAAACACTGAAATTTGCTGTTTTAATCAAATTGCTTCATATTTTTTACACTAATATTTACAGTGTAATTATTAAGTTTTCAATTTCTACAGGTGAATCAAACGTTTACACTTTGGGTAACATAGGAGCCCATCGTATTGTGTGTACCAAACTGCCTTCTGTAGGTCACACTAGAGAGGCAATGACAGCAGCAGGCAACACAACGACACGATTGTTAGGAACATTTCAAAAAGTTGATTACGTATTTTTGGTTGGCGTTGCCGGTGGAGTACCACATTACACAGATTACAACAAACATGTTCGGCTAGGCGATGTCGTCATTTCGTGCCCCATCAAAGACAAGTAAGAAAGCTACACCCACTTTATTCGTAACAAAAAGCACCGATTATTTTCAGACATGTTTATTTGTATTGCGAAAATGCTAAGAAGAACGAAAAAGGAATTGATTACGAAATTAAAAATTACACGCCCAGTAATTTAAATTTACAAAAAATTGCGCAAAATTTAAAATCATCTACAGAGGATTCTGCAAATACACCTCCATGGTTGAACTATTTAAGAGACGGTTTGAATCTTTTGATGAGTCAACCTGAACCTGATTTTAGACCACCTCATGCTGATACGGACAAATTGTACATGAACATTGGGAATCGAGATCTGATAGAAGTAGCACATCCGGTTCCACAAGACAGTTCTTTAAAAAGGTAAAAGTTGGCTGAAATTTTTAAAATTTAATCTAATTAAAACTTTTTAGGCAAGAAGGTTGTCCTCGAATACATTTATCTCCTATTGCATCTGGTCGGCAAGTTGTACGGGACGACCAATTACGTCAACATTTTGCTGCATATATAGGAGCTCTCGCATTCGATTGCGAATTTGACGCCGTAATAGAGTCGATATTAGGAAACTGCAAAGACAGCTTTGTGTGTATTAGAGGAATATCCGATTATAAAGATGGTACTAGACGTAAGGAATGGCAGCCTTATGCATCTTTGGCCGCTGCCAGCGTTATGAAGTCAATTATTTGTGGAATGGAACCACCTACAAATGTTTAATCAAATTTTGTGTTTATTTTAATTTTTCTAATGACAAAATAACTGTAATTTTGTATGTTTTTAGTCACATTAATTATTATTTTCTTTTAATAACTTGAAAAAATTGTCTACCAAGATAAATATCCTAGGTTAGAACGTCTGGAAAACATATCAAGGTATGAGGTAAGATTGATCCTACGGAAGTTTTAATCTTGGTAGTTCATGATTCACGGTTTAATAAATTGATACAGGGTGAACTTTAATAAGAATACAAATTGACAATAGTTTTTTTGATTTAACTTAATTTTTAAATATCATTCATGAAGCAATACGAAAACGATTTGTAAATCATTTTTGATAATTTTGTTTTTGTGATAAAAATGTGATTTGAAAAATGTAAGTTACCAATTTATTCATATACCTAATTAATTATACTGTAGACTTATTTGAAAGCACTGCCAAGGTGTCGGTTTCGTCAACTCATCTTTAACTTGATAGATAAAACTAAAAGTTACTAGGGTATTTTAAGACGTTAATCAAAACGAAAATTAGTTTCAAACTTAGAAACAATTGACCCGTAGATAGACAATGGTTGAATGTAGATTAATCTTGGAAATATAATTATGTGACCAAAGTATATAAAAATATTATATCTAGGCGCTAAAAACTTGTTACTAGGTTTTAAAGTATTTAAAATTTATATGATAGTTAAATAGTTGTTAATAATTTCATTTTTTATGCCATATTATGATAGTCATTTTAATAATTTTAATACCAAATTATTAGGTTGTGGTTTACATTCAGGTAATGTTTTGTAAATTATAATTTTTTGAGTCCTATATTTATATTAATGCAATTTTATTCCACGAATTTTTCTATTTTTTAATTTACTAATAATTTATTTTTTAATTACAAATTTATTTATTTAATAAAATGTGTCAAAGTATCTTCACTTTTATTTATTTTCTTTCAATTCTGTATTCACCATGATGACGAAACCACTTTTTCTCCCCAACAAACTAATTGACTTCCGTTTCAAATTATAATCAATCCTTCACCCGATCTCAAGTCCAACTTTGGTACAAAATTGACCAACAAAATAAAAAATTGTGGTTAGCTTTTTATTAAAACTCTTAATACTTGTAAATTTTAAGTAGTGTTATCTGTATAAATACACGATTAATTATATAATAGAAAAATTATACTAACACAAAAGCGGTGAAATTTAATTAAATGCATAAATTAAACATCTTCAACACAAAATTAATCATAAAGCTCGCCACTTTGCATGGCATTTTGATAATTTCTACCTCCTGGCTTTTCTTCTGGATCTAACTTGATCATATCATCAATTCTTAAAATTGTGATAGCAGCTTCTGTTGCGAATTTTAATGATTTGATTTTCGAAACGGTTGGTTCTAATACGCCCGCTTTTTTGTTGTCCCTAACTTTACCTTCGATTAAATCCAAACCAATCCATTTCAAGTGATCATGGCCTGTTGTTGTTTGGCTCGAATTTTGATATGCTCTCAATTTGGAAACTAAATCGGTAGCATCTTGTGCTGCATTGATAGCCAAAGTTTTTGGTATAACTAATAAACTGTGAGCAAATTCGGCAATTGCCAGTTGTTCGCGTGAGCTCAAAGTAGTAGCAAAGTTTTCCAAATAAATTGATAAAGCTGCTTCGACAGATCCACCTCCGGCTACTACGCTTTTCGATTCCAATACTCGCTTTACAACACAAAGGGCGTCATGAATGGAACGTTCCATTTCGTCACAATAAAAGTCATTTGGACCACGTAAAATAATTGAGGCTGCAGTTCTAGCTTTTGGTCTAAAAAATTAAAGTTACAACATTTTTCGCATAAAGCAGAACAGAAACATACCCTTTAATTAGGATAAGTTCATCATCGCACACACGTTCTTGAACCACTTCGGCAGCTTCTCCAACCATGTTTGCTTCGAAACTTTCTTCCCCTAAAAGATTTACAAATGAATTTTGCTAAATAAATACTTAATAAAAATTAACAAACCATCCATGTTGCTCAAGGATGTAACAAAAGCAGCACCGGTGGCTTTTGCAATACGCTTCAGATCAGTTTTCTTAACACGACGCACTCCCATTGCACCTAATTCGACAAAATACTTTAAGCACAAGTCGTCGATTCCTCCACTGCAAAGAACAACGTTTACACCTGTAGCCAAAATCTTTTGAATGCGTTCCTTGGTGATGTCCAATTCACGAGCGCGAATTGCTTCTAACTTATCTGGATCAGTTACCAAAACTTGAACTCCCAACTTCATTTTAGCCTTTTGTAGTGAGAAGTCCAAACAGGCGATTTTTGCATTTGGAATTCGTTTAGGCATAGCCTGGCTAGCTACCGTGCAATTTAAGGCGTAACCTTGAACCAAGGTACTTTCCCTTGCACTACGTCCATGAGCTTTTAGTATATTAATGGCTTTAATTGGATATAGTGGATTGCCTTTAATATCTGTAATTTTAATAGCGTTTGCTGCATCGACGGCCATGTTGGAAAAGAGTTCGGCGTCACTATGGATGCTAGTTAAGAAAAATTTTTTACATTATCATTTGCTAATCGTATTTTGTAACAGATAGAAATCTGTCCAACATTGAATTAATATATGGTAAGCTGTTAAATCAATACACAAACAGTTAAATAAAAAAGGATACGCTCCAATAATTTTAGAACTCATGGAAGTTTTGGCGACATTAACTATGCTTTCTCTTCCAAGTTCTTCGATGGGAATGGTGAGATTGTCCTGAATATATCGGCAAGCCTCTTTACAGGCAAGACGATAACCACTGATAATTGAGGTAGGATGAATTTTTTGTTTAACTAATTCGTCCGCATTCTATAAATACATTAAAATTATGAATATGAACAATTTTGATTAAAAAACAATCACCTTTAACAATTCTGAGGCAATGATAACAACACTTGTGGTGCCGTCACCAACTTCTTGATCCTGTAATTGGGCCAATTCAACCAACACTTTTGCTGCAGGATGTTCCACTTCCATCAATCCCAGAATTGTAGCACCATCGTTGGTGACTGTCACATCACCAATGTCGTCAACCATCATTTTATCTAACCCCACTGGTCCCAAAGAACTTTTGACAATATTGGCAATGGAACATGCTGCCATTACTGGAAATGTAAATTATCATGAGAAATCTAACTTCTCAGTTTCAACTTGAGAATTTTATACAATCTTGATGCAACACTACTTGTAAAACAAAGGCGAGAAATTAATCTACTAATAAATCATAAGAAACTTGTAAGGGAATTGAAGTTTTTCTACCCCAAACCCCAAATATTTTCTGATGAGATTAAAATATTTTAATTATATTCATGACTAAGCTGAAATAAAAAATTTCCGTACTAAAACTTGCAGCCCTCGTGAAGATTATTCAAAAAGTAAATAATATGAGACAAAAATTAGTTGAAGTGGTCAGTTTTTCATCGCTAATTTCAAAAAAAGATCAAATTTGAGTCCCCGTGATGTATTAACAGAAATAATGGAGAACAAAATCGCACGTGCCTGGGCCGCATAAAATTGAATGTAAGGTTATTATAAAATTTTTACCATTTTGTGTTCTAACTGGGGCACCGGACGTTCTCGTGCCAGCAACGGACAAAGGGCTCGCTAGTGTTGACATGTTACAAAATTTTATAATTAATTCGATTAAAAAATTGTAACTTGTAGAAAATTAATCGCACATACACAAAACTTGACAGTTTCGTTTCTTGCACACCTTACACGAGAGTGTTTTGTTACCAACATTTAAAATTTTATTTCACTAATAAATCAGTGGCGTTACGAAAACATCCTTACAAGGTTTTGATATCATATTTCATATTATGGAAAACATTGCAATTTTTGCAGGACAGCTTTCAAGGATCTTGTAAATGGATATTCTTTTGAAGTTTGGGAACAATAAATAATTGTAGTTTATAAGAAGCCTTGGATTCTACATCGAAAAGTAAACAAACGTCAGAAGTGTCAACAATTTTCGACGTAAGTAATTTTTTTTAAATTTTATCTTGACTTATCAAATTATTCTTAAATAAAACGTTATTACATGATTTAAATTTTCATTACGTACTTTCACAGTTTTTTTATCGATCGTAATACCTTATCTGTGGAGTTTAACTTATAATATTGCATCAGTAACAATTTAAATAGATTCTTGTTTAGTAATCAAATTAGAATTATACAGAAGTTTTATTTTAAATAGCATCATATCGCAAATTTACTGACGTAGAACATATACCTATTTATATCTAATTAATGTTAAAAACAGTTCAAATAAGGAAAAATCGAACTCAACTTTAAAATTTAAAAGGTCAAAGATAAATCAAAATGTTCAAGCCGGTAACTCACGTAATTTTCGATATGGATGGATTGCTGTTAGGTGAGTCTTGTTTTAGTCTAAATAAAGTACTTACTAAATTTGTGTAATTGTAGATTCTGAAAAGGTATACGACAAAATGATTGGTGCGATTGCTGAAAAGTATGGAAAACAGTATACAGTAGATGTACGTATGAAAATTCTTGGCACGCCTGAACCAACAAGTGCTAAATTAGCAGTAGAAGAAATGGGGTTACCCATCACTCCCGAACAATTTTTAGAAGAATATGTCGAAATGGGTAAAACTTGTTTACAAAACTTACCGTTATTCGATGGTAAAACCAGAAGCAAATGTTATTGAAAATAAATGAAAAGTAAATTAAAATTTTAGGAGCAGAGAGATTGGTTCAACATTTACATCGACACAATGTTCCTATTGCATTAGCAACTTCATCGTCTGCAAGTGCAGTCGAAATTAAAACTAGGAATTATCGAGATTTATTTTCTTTATTTCATCATAAAGTTATGGGTAGCAGCGATCCAGAAGTCAAAAGGGGAAAACCAAGCCCAGATATTTATTTAGTGTGTGCATCTCGATTTCCCGATAATCCTGCACCAGAGAATGTATTTATTTTGTGTTACAAAATATTATGATTTACTTTATTGTTGCAATTTTAGTGTTTGGTTCTCGAAGATGCTCCAAATGGTGTAGTAGGAGCAATAAGTGCCGGAATGCAAGTAGTTATGGTGCCAACTAAAGAAGTGAACGAAGAATTGAGAAAACCAGCTACTTTAGTTTTGGATGCTCTAACAGACTTTAAACCCGAATTATTTGGTTTACCATCACTCGATGATTAACAATTTTAATTTAATAGGAAAAATCATAAAGGGATAAATAAAATATTTATTAAAATAATTAAAAACTGTGATGTAAGTTAGATATAACATTACAACCAATCATGATTAAAAATGTAGATTAGCCCGGTACACGTGCTGATTTAGTTTTCCTTAGGAGTATAATACATAGCATCTAGAAAATATCTTGTGAACTCAGCTACTATAGTACGATCTGGAATAGTTTGTGCAGTTCCGTATAGTGCCATCTAAAAAATGTTATTGATGTAAAATGAAATAAATACATTCATTAATAACTTACCTTTCCTTTGGCTGGTACATCAGGATTTTTTAATATTTCTGTAACAGAATTTCGAATGGCATTCAAAAAATCGTCGGCAACACCAGCTTGGGTATGCATGTATGTAACACATATGTGGATTCTGAAAATAATTGCAAATTAAAATTAGTTTAAATAAAAATAATTTTGCGTAAACTTACCCCGAAGGAAATTGTAAAGCGTTTAAACCCCAGCCCAATGCCAGTAGCATTTCAGAGAGTCTTAAAATATCAAAAACATGAGAGCCGATGGCTATTACGCTTGTTGCTGGTTCTCCAAAGATGTATATTCCTTTGATACTTTTTAATCTGCAATGATAAAATTTTGAATATGTATCAAAAAAATTCGTAAATTTCCGACTAAAATTTGATTAGTTTGTTGAGGGAAAATTAAATATTTACCCTTTTTCGATGTATTTTGTGGTGTGAATAATTTCTCTAGTTGCCTTTATATAGCCATCCTGTCCAAAATTCAACAAAGTTGCCCAACAACTAGCGACTGCACCTCCAGCACGAGATCCACTGATTGTGGGTGAACCATAAATACCACCTGGCCAATCCGACGTTACGTGATATTGGAAGTGCCGGTATCTAAAAAGTAACTAGCGTTAATGTTTTGAAATAGCGAGTTTCAGAAATTTGTTGTGTATTCAAGTTTAAAGCAGAAAAAGCAAACCATAAAGTGAAACAGAAGCAAACCATATGTAATGCAAAAGAATGCACCAGCCATAACGTCAAGAAGATTAAATAAAATTAGTTATTCATACATTTTTTCTCTGTAAAGAACAAGTGAAGATCCTTTAGGAGTGAAAGCATATTTATGTGTGTCAGTAGAAATGCTAGTAACACCTGGAAGTCTAAAATCACAAATTGGGACCGGATAACCTGCATCCGACATAAAAGCTGTAAGGAATCCACCAAGGCATGAATCGACATGTACCGGTACGCCGTATTTAAGTCCCAAATCAGAAATTCCAGCAATATCGTCCATGGTTCCATAAGGAAAATTAGGAGCTGATCCAACAAGCTAAAAGTATCAATTTAGTATTTCGTTAAATTAAGTTTTTTAAAGCAGCAAATTACCATAATTGTATTGTTATTTATGGCACTCCTCATGGCATTCAAGTCGACTTGAGTTGTAACAGGA
Source organism: Cantharis nigra (assembly GCA_958510845.1). NCBI lineage: Eukaryota > Metazoa > Arthropoda > Insecta > Coleoptera > Cantharidae > Cantharis > Cantharis nigra. The sequence continues at coordinate 39,436,765 of OY294030.1, read as the reverse complement.
TCTATTGGAATATAACGAATCCGTATTTTAAAATAATGAGCTGCTTTATCGAAGGCAGCATGTGCCGTAACTGGAAGCAACATTTCAGGCTTCTTTATACCCCACTCTTCCTTTGCAAAGTCACGGTAAGCTTTACATGCCATCAAAATCGATTCCGTACCTCCAGTTGTCATCTGTAAAAAAATTCAGTCAGTTAAAGTATTAACGACAGGACTAATATGGAAGCAATACTTACTGATCCACATGAATCAGAATCGCCATGGAAGAGTTTAAGAGCCATCTGTATAACCTCGGCTTCCATTTTACTTAAACCTGGAAAAATGTCCGGATGCAATGGATTGGTATAGCAAGTTTTACGATATACTTCAGTAACAAGGCTGTACAATTCTTCACTCGAATAGTAAACAGCGCCAGAAACTCTACCTTTCTTCCAGTTGTAATCACCTAAAATAAGCAAACACTGAATTATCAAGTAAGAATTATGTTATTAAAATTACCAAAATCTAAATATCCGTCAACAACGTGCATAATTTCACTTTTCGATAAGCCTTTCTCGGGTAAAGTGGTGATATAACTTAAGTGTTTACTTCTGTCAATTACATCTTTTTCTAAATTATTACGTACTTCCAGCATTCTTTTGTCTAATTGTTCCTTAACACAAGGAATCATTTTTGTGTATTTAAAAAATGTCTTTTTAGCTCTAGTTGTAAGACCTACAAAAATAAAACATTCATATGGAATTTAACTGCAATTAAAGTCGACTTACTTTCATCTTGAAATATGAACTCATAAAACCAAATGGAAAGAAGTACACTTGAAGTTGTAATGGTTACGATTTGCCATGGTTCTTTGTCAACGAATAAACCATTAACACCAAAACGGGCGCTGTTAATTAATGACTTAATTGTATCCATTTTATCCTAGTAACAAGTCAAGTGGTTAGATAAAATGATTACGCAAAATAGTCAACGTAAATATATAAAATTATTAAAAGTAAAACATATTTTTAGTGCTGCTTAAAAATACTACTTACAGAGATCTAGTAGGCAAACACAATATATTATATTACAATTTAATTCGTCGTTCTTCGTAGTACCATTTCCCGTCTCGTGATTTCTAGGTTAAGCGCAACAATGCAACAGTTGACAGGAGATAAGAGTAATCGTGTACAGGTGCGTATTCAAAATATTTCATGAAACCTTGAACTTGAAAGCGTTCGCTGATTGGTTCTTTGCTTGCTCGGTTCCAGCAAATGTTCCAGTTAGTGCAAGTCAACGAATTTGAATTTCTATTAATGAGGAATTTTCATGCAATTTTTTAAATTATTTTTCTGAATAAAACAATGAGATTGGTGTTTTTAATTTTTTGGTGCCATTAATATTAAACCCAAATGAATTTTTAGAAACCCAGTGACGTCACTAGGAGGTTTTGCAAAACGTGACAACCATGTAAGATTATTATCGATTATTTTATATTATGGTAAGACTTAAGACATGACAAAAAAACTTAGAAACTTGAAATTTTATTCATCTTGTTTGCAGGGTTGTCACGTTTTGCAAAACCTCCTAGTGACGTCACTAGATTTTTAAAGGTCATTATAAATATCAGGTACCAAACATAAATAAATAAAAAATTTATTTTGTACAAAACTTTTTTATTATTTTTAAAAAATATTTTTTTATAAAAATAAAAAAAATGCTGCCTGGGGCGGTCTATCCCACCGCCCCCCTAGGTAAGCCTGTGCTGCTACTGTACTGTGGTAATACTTTATCTTAATTTTTTTTATCAAATTATTATTATTGTTAGGATGATTTGATAACCTTCAGACTATTCATAAATTTTTATATTGAATTTATATATTACAATATTTTTTGTAAAATTCCAGTTAATTATAGGGAGTGAAAAAAGAATTAATTGTTACTTTTTTCTACCAAGATGTTCCATCCAGTTTCTCATGTAATTTTTGATATGGATGGATTATTGTTAGGTAAGTAGGTATTAATCAATAGATTTTTTAAAAAGTAATACTAATACAATTTTAGATTCTGAAAGAGTGTACGATCAGATGGTAAGCACAATAGCTTCTAAGTATGGCAAGAAATATACAGTAGATGTTCAAATTAAAATGCTTGGTACACCGGAACCTATGAATGCCATAATAGCAGTAAGAGAAATGGGTTTACCAATCACTCCTGAAGAGTTTTTGAAAGAATATATTGAAATGCAAAGAACTCAATTAGAAAATTTACCTTTATGTGAAGGTAAGTTCGTACAAGTAGTTTAGTGTAGTTGTGGCAATGGAACAGTTAGAATTAGTGACCAGGTTAAGTGAAACCAGGGCCCGCAACTCGGGGGGAGGGTAATCTCTTTACATTACAACAGTATTCGGGGCCGTATATAATGGGGGGATTTGGGGGTTCAGCCCCCCATAGGTTAAGTATTTCTTAAAAATTACTACATTACAACAATTAATTTAAAATACGGACATATGCCAACCTGTTTTTTAATTCCATAACCTCCCCCCGCTTGACCAATGTCTAACTACGGCTCTGACAGTCTTACATTTCTTAGTTGGAAAAAATATTATTATTATTTTTATATTTTAGGTGCTGAAAGATTAGTAAGACACTTACACAAACATAAAGTTCCAATGGCAATAGCAACTTCATCGTCCAAAGAATCTGTTGAAATTAAAACTAGAAAATATAAAGAATTATTTTCTCTATTTCATCACAAGGTTATGGGAAGTAGCGACGCAGAAGTTAAAAGGGGAAAACCAAATCCAGATATTTATTTGATATGTGCTTCGCGATTTCGAGACAATCCCGGCCCTGAAAATGTAAGTTGGTCTATTTAATATTATGCTTATACCAGCAGTCTTATATTAAATTGCGAAAAAAAAAATTAATTTCAATCTTTCCCGTCTAAAAATGGTATACTATATAACTAGTAGGGGCCCCCCCCCCCAGTGTATTGCCGCGACAAATATAAGGTATAATCATTTCTTATATTGGAATAGGCGAAGTAACCCTGTCTTTTTATGTTAATGTAAAATTAATAAAAATTATAATGTAAAATTACAATAGTTTACTGTAAAATTACATATTATTTAAATTACAAATTATTTAACAGTGTTTGGTGTTCGAGGATGCTCCAAATGGAGTGATAGGAGCGAAACGTGCGGGAATGCAAGTTGTTATGGTTCCAGTAAAGGAAATAAGCAATGAATTAAGAAAACCAGCCACATTAGTACTAGAAACACTTGAAGATTTTAAACCCGAATTGTTTGGTTTACCTTCATTTCCTTAATGCTTTAAAAAGAATTTAATTAATAAAAGAAAAATATTTTTTAAAATACGTTTTTGATAATGTAGTTCACCTTAACAATTCGAAAATTAGAGAAAATTTGGAAATATTTTATATAAAGAAACTGATTTTCAGAAGTACAATAAATATAGCATATAGCTCGGGAGGCAAATTACTTTCCTTCACTAAAAACGGGTAAGATCCCGTTTTCATATTCAGAAAAGAGAGCTGTCCCTCCCAACAATTAAATATACACTTTTGTACCACCATGTATATGTTTCAAAAATATAAATTTTTTAAATAATTATTTTCATTATGATTATTGTACGTTTACTTTATAGAAATAATTCACGAAATTAATATTACTTAATTCAAACTTAAGATATCGAAGACATTATTCAAACTGCAACATTTAGGTTATGATAAATGTCATTTGCATGACTATAACCTCCAAAGTGTCCAGATTAGTTTTTAAAGTAGAATTTTGAAGAAATGTTTTTAACAAATGTATTATTCAAGAAAGCCAAGGCAAAGTAAGTGCTTTTAATATATCATAATTTAATTTATAGGTAGATTTATTTAATTAGATGTTTCATTCAAATTTATTTTGTTCATCATTGATTCTATAACATAATATTTCTCGTTTTTATTGGTAACTGGGGTAAATTTGCTTGTACGGTGATTCTTCCATTCAATACTAAACTTTTTTATTATCTAGTATTAGTTTTATTGCACCTAGTTTACTCGTTAGCTTATATCGGATAGGTAAGTACTATGTGTTGGTTTAGTCTTAACAATGTTACTTGTACTTTAATCTCTCAACATTTACTGCTAATCATTATTATAATACCTATTTGTGATTTTTTAATAGATACGTCTTGGTTTGGATTGAAAGTGCAGTGAGTGGACATAGATACGTTAAAAAGAAAGAGAGGTTGGGACCGAAACTTGAAATGATCAAGTTTGATCCTTTGAGTAGGTTTAATTTCTAATTTTTCTTTATTTTAATAACTGTATTGATTTTTTAGTTCAAATGATGTCGGTTTACAAAGAAGCAAAAAAGATAAAGAGTATAAGGCCAAAGGGATGAACATAATAGTTTGTATATAATTAGAATTAAATGTTAGCAAATAAATTATTTATTTATTTAATACCAGAATAACAAATTCCCTTCACATTCTTTTACATTATTATAATTACAGTAGTCAAATTAATACTAAAATATCTATTTTAACCTTTACGATCAATTGGCCTTATGTATTCCACACCTCCGTGACGCTCCCATTCTTTATTGAACTCTGCTTCAAATATTTCGGCTCCACGCTTACGAGTTAAACCAGTTTCTTCTAAGGATAATTCACACATTTGCATATCATCTTTGCCTACAAAATACAATTTAATTTTTTGCAGATGGTCATATTTACGAGGCTCACCTGCAGTTAACAGTATAGGGGGTTTTTCAGGATGTAGTTCCATCTGTCGGGCAACGTACTGGCCATCAAAATGCGCAAACCACCAACCTCTCTTATGTTGTTCATTTGATCCTGTGCTTGGTCTAATGAATGGTATGCGGAAATAGCGTTGACTATTTTCATTTAATTGTATTTTTTCTTGTATACGGGGTGTTCTGGCTGCCGCATCCAATATCGAGCGCGGTGCACGTTCATTTTCGTCCATTGTGGTGCGTTTACGATTCTTTGCTTTCCAAGCATGATAAACCTTGAGGCGTCGATGAAATTCGTGTCTGCAAGCCTAGTAAAAAAATTTTCAGTTTAAGTAGTTTTGTAGTTTATAATTTACCTCCAATAGGTCAATGTCACACGAAGTATTAATTGCATCCCTCAATTCGGAATATTTCCATTTGGATAAGTCGAATTTGTTGTTGCTCAAAGCTGCCTGCTGATTTTTTACTGCTTCAGACCTGTGATTAGAAAAAACGTCAAGGTTTGGTTTTGTTAGTTTGGAATCGCATCTAAATGATACTAAAAGCACATAAATAGCAGGCATCAAATTTCGAGATTCTCAATTTTTTTTGGCTGTAATGCTCTAAACCTTTTACCTTTTAAGGGTTGAACCAGGAAATTTGCTTAAATTAAAACTATTTTAATTTTGAAAAAAAAACGGAATTCAGAATTCACGATATTATGCGGACCAAAGATTAATTATTAAAGCAGTTAGTAATTGAGTGTTAAGGCTGTAACTTTGGAATGTTAAAAAAATTAAGTAGTTTCAAAATCTTATATAATATATAAGATGCTCTATGGTCTATGTTAACTTAAATAAACCATACATTAATCTAATCGAACACGCGGCTATGGACATGCATGATATTGTTAATGAATTAAGTGGATGTGTTACCTTAAAGTAATTTAGTTACAGTTATAATTACATGGTTAGTTACACATTTATATATCATGCCTAGAAAAATTATACCTGTTGAGTTTCTGGGAGTGACGACTTGAATTGATTGGACCACTGATTCATGGAAAGAACAAGCACTGACAGTGAGCTGCCACCACAAGTATAAAATATACAAATTTATATACCTATAGCTATTTTAGACACTTAAGATACCATATTCCAACTTTTGCAAATTGGGCTTTAAATTTATATCGGATATATATTTTAAGCGTCTCTTCTAGCAGTTAACACTGGCAGTATGCAACACTTTACGAACAAAATAATTTTGAAAATTAATGCAAACTTGCCATTGTTACTTTTATATTTTGGTATTTTTACGGAAGAACTTCAGCAATAAAACTTGAAACAAGTTACTGTTACTTACTTTCGAATTAGTTGTGGACTTTCTTCAATTTGGCCGTTGCTTTCTTGGGCTAAACGGCAAGCCAGCTCGTGATCTTGCCTTTCTTGTTCAAGTTGCTGTTGGTACTTACGTTCTTCGAGCGCTTCTTTCTCGTTTTGTTCTCGAAGAAATCCTTCCGATATTTTATTTTCTTCTTCCTGGATACGAATAAATTAATAAGGCTCTTAATTTTGTTGAACAAAATTCATACCTGCTTCCTAAGCAACTCTTCTTCTTGTTTTCGACGCATTTCCATTTCTGCTTTTTTTCTTCTATTTTCTTCTTCCTCCTTTATTATCCTCTCATCTTCTTCTTTGCGTTTTCTTTCGCGCTCCATTTCTTCTTGAATTTTTCTTAATCTTTCTTGTTCTTCCGCATTCTTTTGATCTTGAACTTTCTTTTGTAAGGCTACCATTTGTTGATTGACTTTAAGTAACAAACCTTCGTATAATTGATCAATCGTGGTTGCTCGAATATTTTCTTCTTTCTGCAAATTTCAACTTTAGTTTTCAAATTTTCGTAATTTTCAAATGTTTACCTTAATTTTTGCAATACCGGTAGATAAATCGGTTTTTAATTTATTTATTTCATTAATACTGCTCTCTTTATCTCTTTTAAGTTGGTTCGCTACATCGTTCATTTGCTTAAGTTTACTATCTAATCCTGATATTTTTCGAATTCCTTTAATCCTGGAACCATGCTTTTTCTTCACCAGATACCCACGAACCGTTTTTTGAATTTTAATTAAGGCTTGCCGACGATAGTTAATTTTATTTTTCACTAGAAAAGATTAGTTCAGATTGATATAATTAGTCACGGGAACACTTACGTTTTATTACGGTTAAAGCACAAAATTGTGATTTTAACCATCTCGATTTGATGAGCCATTTTTTGACATTCGCCACAATTTCTTTAAGGTTTTCCGGATCCGACTTCATGATTTTGTCAAATTCTGCAAACTTTCCCGGCCGGAAGAATACTTTTGTTATTCCAAATCTATAATCTTTCTCCTTTAGTTTTAAACTGTTTAGCATGGCCTAGAAATTTAAATCTTTGTAAAAATAATTTTGGAAATCCAAAACTGGTGTTACCTCACAAAAAATTCTTGGTTGTAATTGTTTAAGTTCTTTTGGTAGATATTGTTGATACATGTTGTACAAGTCGCCAAACGCTGTTCTGCTTGGATAGCCATGTTCCATAAGTTCCAAAACGTGGGTCATTCCCGAGCATTTGAGTTGCATCAAACTTAGAGCACCGTCAAATTGCTGATCAACCATTTTGTTGTTTGGCTTTATGCAACGAATGAAATTGGTGCCCTAAAGTGAAAAATCATAATGATGTGCAGGGTTAACAGGCCACAAGGAAACTTACATTATTTTTTAATTTGTCCATAAGTTCTGCAAGTTGAGTTTTGAATTTATTTCCAACACTTATGAAGGTCAATTTTCCTTTCTGGGTGTTTGAAGTGGCAAAAAGTTTTTGAATCAGCTCGTTTGAACTTTCTTGGACTATTCCTTCTAGAGATGCATGTAAGGCATCGTTATTTTTTTCTATAAAGTGGAACTAAAATTTCGATATTAAGGGTTTGGTTAACTTCGAAAATTTTATATTACAGTTTGATAGCAAACGCCTCCAGCGAAGTGCCTGACGATGAAACCTTCGTCGTCTCTGAGATTACGATGCGTTTTGAGTCTGGATGATCTTGGTAAACCTAAACGAAAGTGATTGTTCCACCGTTTGTGAACTTCTTCGGTAAAGTGTGTGTAGGATGGTTTGGGTAATTTGGATTCTTCGTCCAGTATTGTAAATATACCGCTACTTTTGGTTTCGATCACATCTAAACATTGTTAAATTAAAATAAAAAAGAATGGAGATTTTGTGGAAAAATTACCGATGCAGTCTTGGTTATCAACATATTTGATTTCAGGTACATTTAGAGCTTCTCTTTTGTACAGCTCTTGCTCATACTTCAGAATAGTTTCGTTGAAGAACTGCTGTAACTTTTCGTTACAATAGTTAATGCAAAATTGTTCGAAACTATTAACCGTGAAGAATTCTGCAACATTTTCAGTTAAATTGTTTTTCATCAATGCACAGATACTAACTTACCAAACCCAGCGATATCCAATACTCCAATATAGTAACTGGAAGCTTTAAATGGAATACTTTGGTTGATGCAATGCACGATGTAATCAAAAAGTTTGCTGTAAACTGCTTTAGCTAAGGCATCTCTTGCATTGTTGGCTTCATAAATTTTCAAAGGTACCCTAAAATTGATTTCACGTAAAATTTTATGTAGAAAGTAGGACGTGCGGTCAACGACTCACATTATCACCGTTCCTTTAATACCGCCTCGACTACTTTGCATGACTCGTGATACAAGGGCTTGTCTCAATTCGGATGGATCGATTCCTAATAATTTCGACGCGATGATTAGCGATTTTTCGCTATTTTGCGATACTCTGCAACCTCCTCGAGTATCTTCGGGATTATCTTCAAAATTTACATTTCCCAAATGCAGTACGGCGGCTACCATTTGATAAATCTGCAATCGCCCCTTATCGTTTAGACCCAATCTCAACAAAGCTTTATCTAGAGTTTCGAAATCGTCGACGTCATCTACGATGGAATCTCTTAGCGGGCCCTGTTTTAAATGCGCCGCACTTTTTTGATTTGCAGATAATTTTTTTTCGCTGGTAGGTGTTGTAAAATACCTGGTCGAGTTTCCTTTTAGGTACTACAAGTTACAATTGAAAATTTTATATTTAGAAAATAAACGATTTGCTTACATTGAAATGATCCGGTTGCGTGAGACACAATTGCTGCCTTAAACCCTCCGGCGCACCGGCCATAAGCGTATAGAAAACATGATAACTCCTCTCTTCTGGGCCGGCCGAACAAATTCTGGATTTTTCTAATAAATAATGGGAAATATGACCGCCTACTACTTGGAAATTTTTATCAAAGTGCACTTCGATGAATTTTCCAAATCTCGAACTGTTGTTGTTTCTTGTGGTTTTCGCATTTCCAAACGACTCGAGTATTGGATTGGCATCTAAAATTTTTCGCTCGATTGGTCCAGCGCTGGCGTTATCGCATAAAAATCTCAGCAAGTGCTTTGTCGATTCCGTTTTTCCGGCTCCCGATTCACCTGATACTATTATGGACTGAGATTGTTTTAGAACCCTCATATCTCGAAAGGCTTTGTCGGCTATTGCAAAAACATGAGGTCCTTCTTGACCCAAGGATTTGCCCTTGTATTTACGTATACTTTGAGAAGAATATAGAGCCGGAATTTCTTTATATGGATTTACTGCTATTAATATATTTGCAACGTATGACTGAAAAATAAAATTAAATGAAATGCAAACATCTGATGGATGGAAAAGCGAAAGTGGCAGTGATGAATTGGCCAGACTTTTAATTTGTTGTTTAAATAAAATTAAGAATGAGTATTAACTGTTAATGGAATTTTTAATACAATTAACTTGATATTAATTGATCCAAAAATTACTTTCTCTGAAATATCAACCAAGCGGAACCGAATGAAAAGTGAATATGTATACCTTGAATAAAATTACCGAATACATAAAAAAAATGTAGAGTGTGAATTTTAAATGCAGCTATCTGGTTAATACGAAGGTAATTCGTTATAGAAAGGAAAATTTAGATAATAAAATTGTAGAATTTATAAAAATTATTTTGAAATTTTAACTTTTAAATCTACAAGATAAGATAACTAAATCTTCAGGTTGAGGAAGTGATTTCTACATTTATTAACCGAGACAAATAAACAATAAATAGAGAAAAATTTTTAAAAAGTAGAACATAAATTAATTAAAATTGTAAGCATATTCAATTTAAATATGCTAAATTGTCTAATTTTGTTATACTTACATATATTTTATTTTTGTAATATAAATTTCGAATATTATTAAGTAAGGTGCCTTCATTCAGAAACATCATTTCACCTGAAAGGAAAAAATTTAATTTTTTATTTGAAAAATTTAAAATTAATAATCAACGTACAATTATCGTCATATTCTCTTTCGTAATCTCCAGCTTGAAAAATATCATTAAAGGAACATATTCTTTTGTTGAATTTGGAATTTAATGGTATCACTTCGGCACCATCGTCCATCAATTCCGATAATCGCCCCAAAATGAACCCTTCTCCAGGATCCCGACTCCAAACCACCTCCATGTTTGCTAAAATAAAAATTTATTATTTAGAACTTTTATATAGCGACAATTCTGCTATGGTGATAGTAATTGGCATAGGCTCAGAATATAGCGTGGTGCCGTTCACTGAGAGAATGAAGTCAAACTGATAAGGAGATAACGATAAGATTACAAAGAGTTAATTTAAAAGCATCGATTAGTCATCTATAAAACGTAATTAGTTCTAAATAAAACATAATATTAGAAATGGGAGTAGATTAAAAAATAAAATACTTTTCTTTTTGGCATTGACTTTTACTTAATTGGTAGCTAAATACATAATCAAATTAAATAAAGTCATTGTATACAAACAGGAAGGTCGAGCTAGAATTTAGCAACTGGAGTTTCCGTCTGCAACTTAATTAACGATCCTTTATTCACAGGTAATTTTAGATTACGATTTACACGAGGTGAGGTGATTTTTACACGGTATTTGATTTAAGTAATCTTTATCCTCTACAAAAAGAATTATCGGGAATGCAGACTATATAGTAATATTCTATAAATATGGATTACCGAAACCAAACTGCATTTTATGAAGAAAAGCTCATTAGTACAGTATAATTAGACTAAGAAACACCCAAACCGGGAAATCCAAAAAATAAACGGTTTAATTGCAACAAAATGTTCATTACTTGTTTCTCTATAAGTACTAAAAAGTCTCCCGTTCTTGAGCGACGGGTTTGGGTGGGGCGAGGGGGGTAAGGAGTCAAAACCATACGTTTCTACAGTTTTTGTCAAATATCTCGAAAATGATGGAAGATACCGAAAATACTATTGTATACAAAATTAAAGGCCGTGAAATTTTCTACAAAAATGGTTCTATAAATTTTTTGGTAAACTCTATAGATTAGGAGATATGGGGGGGACGACAGTTTTGATGATTTTCTTACTTACTTTTTGTTTTTACTGTAATTTTTAATTAATTTTAGAATTTTGTAATTACTGATGGAAGTGATGGAGAACAGAAGTGATATTAACTCTGTAATGAACATTTTAAATGGAATCTCGTTAACCTATTCATGCGCGTCACAAACTATGACCAAAATCTGTACTAAAATCTGTTTCGAATAGGATTTTCCTAAATATTATTACATAGAAACCTTCTCCTGACAATTACAAACACGGTCTCAAGTGATGAGCGTACATACATTGTTTACGTTTCATTTTTATATAATATATAGATATAGATTTGTATGCCCATATGTAATTTAAATTAAATGTATTAAAATGCTTTTTACAAATGCCAGTCTGTAACTTACAAAGATTATTTTTCATATAAATATATTAATCCTGGAAAAAAGTATTCAAGAAAGGCAAAAATTTATTAAAACTTTCCTCCTCCATATCTTCTAATCTGTGGGGTTTACCAAAAACATGTTTAAGACAATTTTTCTAGAAAATTTAACGGCCTTTAATTTTGTACAGGGCGGGATTTGCTCTATCTAACTTTATTTTTGAGATATTTCACAAAAACTGTGGAAATGTATGGTTTTAACTCCTTCTCCCCTCGCCCTACTCAAACCCGTCGCTATTAAGCGGGAGACTTTTTAGTACTTATAAAGCAACTGATAATAAACATTTTCTGACAATCCAACCTCTTATTTTTTGGATTTCCGGGTTCACATCTAATTATACTGTACTACATCTACAGAGAAACTTTTTCAAATATTTTTTGAAAATTTTTGATGGGGATGAGATGTAGGGGGGGTAGTTAGTTATTTGTATAAATCCATATTGTACAACATATTGTAGGAATTAAATCTTCTTTAAACTTACTGTTATTCTGGGTTGTCATATATTTATGCAATTTGAATTAAAATTGTATCATTACACGACGAAGCAATTATGTTTTATAATTTAGACTTTTAATCCCTCGACAAGAGAAGCCCTTCATGTCTTGAATGGTTTCAGGTTCTTGAACTCAGTAATACTCCATACTTCACTACTTTTTAAAATGACCAATTTTTGCATTGTCTAGTTATTATCCTCAATTATAGATAATTTGTAAATTTCAATAATAGCAGGTAATTGTCAAATTTCATAGCAAACTGAATTTTATTGCACTAAATTGCAAACTATTGACTTAATTTTATATCCAAAAGTTATTTATTATTAAAAGAAGGGAACCCTATGTAAAAGAATATATTGTAATTTTTTACAAACATTTTGGCATGGAAAGTTATTCTCACGATTATACCTAGCCTGCAGACTACCATGTACATAATATTATGTTGAAGTAGTAACTAATTTATTCATTTGCAAAAATATGTTTAAGGAAAAACACAAATTGAAAATTTGAAGCGAATATTATCAATTATCTTATTTAGGTCAAGGACGGCAGCCCACCTTAAAAATTGTTCATTCTGTAGAAAAAGCATAAACTATAAGATTTTATTTATTAAATTAAATTTGAGTTATTGGTTTATATTTTACTTTCTTTGACTCAATCCCACTAAGGTAATCCGCAATTTCTATTTATTTTCTGGGACTTTCTACAAAAAAATTGTTTAAACGTCAAATTATAAATAAGTTGCGACCACATCTCTTTTTTTTAATTGCTTCTGTTTTCGTCTTCCTAAATATGCCCATGTTTGCCCATTATCAAAAGTATAGCGCCGTCACTGCTAAAAAAAAACAAAAAAAAAAGAACCTAAAGGCTGCATTAGACTACACAATTTTGCGCAGAAACGTGTTTAGAATATCTGCGCCTGGCGATTCTTTTGTTCTGCGCAAAATTGTGCAGTCTAATACAGCCTTTAGGTTCTTGTTTTATTTATTTTTTGTTTTTGTTTATTTTTTACGGTTTATGATGACTTTAAACTGCCTAGGTAAGTCGTACGGTGGGTGCGTAAACTTTGAGTTTGAGTCTCACTTGAGAATGTTTGTCGTGAAAACGATATTTGTTACTTAATAAGAATAATTCCTTATAATAGTAGTCTTTCCAGTTATTTTGAATTTTAAGGGTTAAAACGAGGTGTACTTTAAGGAATACTTAAGAAATGGCAGACATTTCCAAATTTTTGCCAAAACTTTTGCAAATTTTTGTTTTTTATTAATTGGAACTTGTAAAGTATGAAAGATAATAAATACAAGAAAGATTCGCATTTACTCATGATAATTAGCACTATAAAATCAAAATTAGAAAATTAATAATAAACATAATAAATTAGTAACAGTAATAAATAATAATAACATAATAATTAGATAACAATAAGAAGTAATAGTAGGTATAGGGGAAAGTTTAAATTTTTCTTAAATAAATCAGATAGAAATTGAAATTTTAAAACATTGATTAATTTTTAATTAATAATAATTATTAACAAAAAAACTAATATTTTGTTAATTAGAGAGAATTCTAGATATTTTATTATAATTTAGGAAAACGTAGATTCATTTGGATTTGGATCATTAATAAAAAAATTTCTACCTCTAATTTCATTAATCTCTTCTTGTATAAAATCAACGGTTTTTAGCCAATACAAAAATTAAAAAAAAAAAACTAGCCATTTCATTTTTACTTTTTTTTTTACTAATTTTTCCAATAAAATTTAATTTTTAAATTTGCGAACGATCAATACAATTTCAAGTTTATAAATATTAGTAATTTACTTCCTTTACTACCATAATTCCATTACAAAATATTTAAATTCTGGAACCGGATTATCGTACTGTTTTCTGTACATCGGTTCACATATAAATCAAAAACAAGTAGTGCTATTGACTGCACATTTTTCAAGAAAACAGTAAAACGAATTCAATAGAAAAACATAAAAAATCAGCTATAAAATGTATTACATTTTCCAGTAGTGTAAGTTGCAAAAGGAAGAAATTCTACATTTAACTGATGTTTTGTAGTATTAAACCTTCCTATTAAAGAAATAACCATATAAGAAAAGTACAGTAAAGCACAAACATTTATAAAACAATTTTAATTAACGGTAAAATTAATGATTAGCTGTTTTTGAATTATGTTTCCACTGCAATGAAACATCTGTTAACATTACTGTTAATATAGAATAAGATTTGTGGTTTTTTCAAAATGAAACTTTTACTCTTTATCATTGTAATCATATAACAATTTAAATAATGATTTATAGAAGATACTAGGTGGCCAACATAACAAGATACTATTCGAGGTTGTATTTTTCATAAACAGTTTCTTTAGAAGTTTCATAAAACAATTATTATTTGCAGGCAAAGCCACAGTAACTGTTTTATTTCTATATGTTCAGAGATTAACTCAACTAATGTGAAAATTTCATTGGCGATTAAGATTAATTTGGTTTGAGAATCCTTTTTGAGGATTTGGAGATTTGGATAATTTTTTTATAGTAAGTAGTATTCAAATGAGATATAGGAGTGGCATACCTTCTAATGATCAATAAATTTCCTTTTCCATTTTCTTCTATAATTACACTCTGCTATAATAAAATGCAGTAGAAAGATTTAATTTACTATAATAATAATATAGGGAATAATAAAGTCTGGCTAAAATTGCTATCTTTTATTTTATCAATGTTGGCCAAATTCTGATTTTCAAAGTGTAATAGGGGAAAGTGGGGGAATTGTGCGCACTTAAGCAGAAATCAGTATAGCTCTGATAGCATTGTAGATAATTTAAATGTAAAAACTCTAATGGGAGAGTTATTTAGTTTACTCTCAGCACGTAATTCAATTTTAGCAAAAAATAAAGTATTTAAAGCACAATATTGCTGCAAGTACAAAAGTACAAAAGCGCACAATTCCCCACCCTTGCGGGTAATTGTGCGCATCATTTTTCCTTTAGGTATTAAATGACTGTATTTAATAGATTTAACAAACTACTTAACCTAACAATGTTAATCAAGCATCGATAGAAGCATAAGATCGTATTTTTCCATAAATTAAATATATCTTATCGGTTAGGAAACAAATCTTATTTTTCGATATCAAAAACCTTACAAAAAATGGCTTGATTTTAAATATATAGGGCTAGTTCCGTGCAAATCTATACAACTGATATGAATAATGGCGTCAGTGATTCTCAGTGGACAGGAGAGAGTGCACCCCTAATCTATTGCGCTTAAAAGTCGGCGGAATATGAAATACATTGATGCGCACGATTACCCGCTGCGCACGATTCCCCCACTTTCCCCTACTGATAATGAAATGTTACGCACTATTAACCACGTGATTCAATTTTTCATTCTACTGCTGGAGAACCTACTGGTAATTTTAACAGATAATGGCTTTGTCATCAAAAATCGCAATGCGGAAAAGTAATTGAAAAAAGAAATAGGCTAGAAAAAAATGTACGTGATAACTTCATTCAGGGGTGATTGACATTATGCACATAGCTGGCGTTAATTTGTTAATATATTATGTAGATAGATTATTTGTAATTAAATTAATTAAAAAAATATTGTTTTGCCAACCTGAAAAAGGTGATTCAATTCCAAAGCATATCCAATAAATAAATAATCTAATTATTTTATTTATTTGTTTAATAGTTTCATTTTGATGTTTTTTTTTTGAAATATTTAATCCTTAATACTTGAAGTTTGTTTAACCTTTTAATACCAACGTCGTATTTATTTTCAGCCGTACCCTTTAATAAGTAAAATCAATAAAACATTTTTATCTATTTTAATTTACTTGATGTCTCAAGACCTATAGGGGAATCTAAATATAACCTTTTGTTATCGAAAATTTTTCTTTTACATTATTAAAGTGGTTCGGAAAAGTCTAATCTTAGAAAACGTAATAAAACAGGGTCAATAAGTTTGATTTTTGAAACCTTTGACAATTATTAAGTTAATATGGGTTTCAGTTCATCTTATTTCATGCAGAATTTATGCGGCGTAAAGTTCACACATAACTTTTAACAGTAACTTTACACATCGTAGAGTGTGCGATTTTTGATATTTATTTTTAATTATTTAATTATTACTACTGTTTGTTTATTTTATTTTATGCACTTATCGCGCAATTTAACTTTTAAGCTTTTTACTATTGTAACTTTAATGATACGATACGAATGACAATAGCTGTGTTATAAAAATAAAATTTGCAATTATATTTATGTAACATTGTTTAATTAATTTATTTTCATTCGTTTTCTTTGTACTCTCCTATCTTGACATACTTTCATTATTTTGGTAACATTACAATTTCTTTTCGTTTTTAAATTTCTTACTTTTTCTTGTCAGTGGCGGTTCTAGAGGTTTTCAAATATGGGCAGAGAGAATAGTATTTTTAACCTGCTCGTAAGTAGCATCCCCAGTACCAGGAACGTCAAGGGTTGCCCGTTGATAGTCTTTATCTGTTTTCAACCGATTCAAGTGATAAGTGATGTTTTAAGTATGTGATTTTAAAACTTTTATCAAATACTTTGAGAAATAGCAAAATATACGAGTAACAATCGACAAATTCCTATAATATTAAATAATTATGAGAACACTTGTGAATTAAAACGCTGACTCATTTTCTTTATTGAAGTTCAATATTTTGTTTAGATTACCTGGCACTTATTATTTTAATTTATTACTGCATAATTATTATTACGAGTGTCTTTCCTGCATTATGCAAGTCTCACATGCTTGTAATCCACCTATGTGTAACGTGCAATGTGTATCATTATTACACGTAATGACATATGACTTATATTACATAGGGTGCATTTTAATGGCTGCAGTTTGTAAAACATGTATTTATAAAGTCATTCCGCTAAGTTTCACTTCATAAAAAGTACTTGGAATTAAAAAAGTAAGAAAATTGTATCAAGATTGTTAAATTTATATTGTAAGTTAATGGAGATTTAACTGTCACCGAGTTGTATGTTTCAAAAATTAGGAATACAGTTGCTTTGTAGGAAAAATGAGCTCACAATTTTCTTAAAAAAAAAAAAAATAGAAACAGGCCAAGGCCAATGTAATAATTACAAAGTGTACTTTTATTGTTAGTATTAGAACAATTAATTTCAAATTTACGCTAACGACCCTCTATATCTCGGAAACGGTGCGACAAAATAGAAACATGTATATGAACAAAAATGTAGAGAATGACATTTGCAACAAAAAGTGCCTAAAAAAGTTGGCTGTAAAATCGAATTTTATTTGACGAAAAAAGGCTTCAAAATGTACAATTTACATTGGTAACATAGGAGTGCCCACCTCTTTTGAGAATTACTGTATATATGTTGAAAGTTGAATATAATAGTAGATTTCGTATATCATAATTTATTTAGATCAAATTTTATTAGCTTTATGTAATTATTTATTTTGATAGCTACAGTAAAAGCTCGGTTAACAGGCATATGCCGGTTGAGCTGGCACGTTTTAAATTACACGTTACAGACTGTAGCTCTAACTCTAACAAAACATAATATTTAAGTTATATAACGAGGTACCATGCCGATGCATTTGGTATAAAGTAGTATATCACGTAACTAAAAAATATCATGTATTTGAAACCTAAGTTGCAGAATTGTCACCCGTTGATCTGGAAAATCCAGTAGACTTGGCAACATTTCGCTCCCGCGCGTCCATGTGTGTAATATTGAAGAGCTTTCACTATACATATCTTCTTGAATAATTTGAATTAATTTTGTAAATATTCGAAATTTCTGGTTTTGTGCTAACTAGTTGGCGTTAAGAGGAGAAACTGGGCTCTTTCCCGAGAAGATGATAAAAAAAGTTTAAATTGAAATTCTTGATTTTTTTGGAGAATTCCTTGTTTTAGAAACTTGGCATATTTTTATATTTTATGCCACAAAATTTGCTGGAGAGCCTGCCCATATTTTCCATTAATATTACCGACAACATTTTGCAATGTAATTTAGTATAAACCTTTGGTCTGGATAATTATCTATGATATATTCCATGGTACTTATGCAGACATGAAGGTTATCTATCGAAGTGAAAATATGACGTAGGAATGAAACATATTACGAAAATTTATTGACCAAATATCAAATTGATATTATATGGATGCTTCCAAATATTTGCTTTTTATCCATTTTTAGTTGAAAATATTTCCACATAACTGATTCCTATAGAAGTATGAAAGGTACTAAATGTTGTTACATCAAAACAAACAATACGAATTGCAATTTTTTGACTTGATGTAATATGGTTGTGTCTCGTGTGCCTTTGTCAATAATTGCATAATTGGTTTCCCAGAAATAATTTATCAAGATTGTGGTGAAACGAGAAAAAGTATATTGAAGCTATAATCATAACCTTTCTTGGGTTGCAAACTGGCAGCAATCAAACTTAATAATTATCTCGTGTGTAAAAAATACAACAATTATAAAGTAACCATCTAATTATTAAATCTATAAAAATTACTAGAAACATACCATTTCATACGGTAGCAAGTAAGAGAACAAGTTCTTCCTGCATAAAATAGCAGACATTCCAAATCAAGTTATTCATCTAGCATTGAGAAAGAAATTTTTCTACCATGTCGAACGGTATCCTTGTACTTGAACAGTAAGATGAACTTGCTATTATGGTTTGTATTGAAGTAACACAGTTGTGAATTCAATCGTGAACCACTTTCCAGTATTTAAAAACACATTTTAATTTTAAATCGGGCTTTTCAATTTGTTTACTTAAATACTAATTAGGCATTATTTAAATTAGTGCATTAGCTAATTTGAATAATAACTTGTTCATTTTCTTAAAATATAGACCAGTTTTTAATTATAACAAAAATTAACTGTGCTAAAATTTTAATTGGGTTTTTGAGATAGACGTTATAAAGTAGATTTTATTAACTACGCCATAATTTTACACCAACCATTATTTTTAACGAAGCTAGTGGGTGATAGAAAACCTTGCTCAATTTTTATGCAATTATCTCTACTACATATTGCAACTTTCTGATTTTGACTTTAGAATTTTCATTCCATCCAATTTTCATTGGGTCTGATACTAACTAATATCATTATTTTAGATTTTTTGCATTCCTTGCCTGATGATGCCATGGTGAATATTTTAGTTACTTCCATTGTCCTTCATCCCATCCTGTGATGGAAGCAATTTGGAAGCATTGCGATAGTAACTCTCGGTTTCTTTAATAATCCAATATTTTCTTGCTGGCAGATAACTGTTTCTGTTCACGATTTCAGTTTCCTTGAAAGAACTGGTCAACATTTCCGTTAGAAAAGTCAAAGAGTTTCTGTGTGTACCACCTTTTTATGATTCAATACGTAATTTGCATAGTTTATAAGATACCTGTATATGGAAACGATTGTATGCAAGTGTAATTCCGGTGATTTATTATTTTTAGAGGAAGTTAGGGTGTGACAACAATACATTGAAGAGTTCGAGCGAAACTCCGGCTATCGAATAGACACGGCCCTTCCTTTTAGTCATATTTAACTTACATGGTTAATTGGCTATTGTTGTAATATACGAAATTTGCAAAATAAATTGGGTGAACAGACAAGGTCATTTTGAAACAGTCTAATTTACTATCATTATAATATTAAATTGCTTTATTAGGTTCACGGCTGCATTATTGAACTCTAGTATAATTTTATGGTAAGGTGACATAACTGTGCAGAATAAATTTTTTCAACTATGTAGTTAAGTTCAACTGTGAAATATTGTTCCTACGGCAGCAGGAACAAGTTCAAAAACAAAAATTAACGGATATTAATCACCGGGTATTATGCAATAAAAACAGTAATTTGTTTATGATAGCAGCAACTTTTATTTACTGTTTTATAAAAAAAATTTGAGATTACCACATTATATACTATTTTTTTAATTTTAACTTTAAAAAAGTTTGAAATAAAAAAATGACATCAATTTTTATTGTTTTATGATACAATCATGAAATCACCGAAACAAAAATTCAAAAAGTTGATTAAACTGGATTAACTTACACATTTCCTACGTAAGTTTTAACTCCTCTGCTGTTTTTGTAATTATAAATTCACCACTAATGAAAAAACCACCTGCACCTTTGTTAACGTAGTACCGCAACGGTAATTTTGAATTGATTACGTGTAAACGTAGCGAATTACGATGACAGTGTGTATCAATGGTCAATACAAAGTGATACTAAAGTGATGTTCCTTGCGCATGCCTGGTACATACCTGCATTAACCGCTAATCACTTTACCTGAGTTGATCAGTGTATGAAGAGTTGCAGGACCCATCGATATTCAGCATATTGTTGGAACTTCTGGGAGTGCTGGATGTCATGAAAGAAATGGAAAGAATTTTAAACTAAATTTATTCAAAGCGGATAAACCTTTTTAATATTCAAAAGAAATTATAATATGTATTCATATACAAAAGTTATACGTATATTTTGATTACATATCGTGGGCTTAAAGCTAAAACAAGATAACTCCAAAATGATAGTTTTGAGAAAACTTTCAAAAACAGTTGAAATGTAAGGGACTTATCTTGTTTTGTCACGTAAAATTATCAAACTTAGTGCAGTTAACTCCATTATAATTTTGGTTGTGAACGAAAATATTATAGAAAATGGATTAATGTTTCTATCTGCCTCCATTTAGCTATGCCCACTCTCAAAAAACTTTTGTTCGACATTTAACTTAGATAAACAAAAGAAGCTAAATAGCACTTATCTGGTTTTTGCTATGAACTACTACTCGAACATGTAATTACTAACTGCACTTAACTTATTTTTGCAGTATTGAGAGTTGTAAAAATGGACTTCGTCGAAACTGAATATCTCTATAAAAAGTTTATTAGTGATAGTACAATTATCTGGTTTTGCCAGAGCATAGTTGGGTGATTCGTATCCAATTGAATAGATAACTCATTTTGTGCAAAAATGGAGTTATCTTGTTTTAGCTCCAAGCCCACGATATATTGTCATGTTATTTTATAAAAAAATATCGCGATTGTTGAGACATGCACAGGTTAAGGCTAGAAGGAAGGGTTGGCACCTTAGGAAGACAAGATCTCTGTATCGGAAAAACGATTGTTTTTTGCTGATCATAAATTTTGTTTTTTCAAAGTTAATATTCAATACATTTTGACGACTAATTAGCTGTTGTAGTTGCATCATCCTGTCGGTCGGTAAGAATTACCATATCGTCGGCATATCGGATGTTATTTAGTTGTTCACCGTTCAATATTATTCCCGCGTCTACATTGGCAAGAGTTTCTCTGAAAATGTGTTTACAGTAGAGAGTAGAGGTTGAACAAGAAAGGTGACAAAACACAATCCTGTTTCACTTCTCTCATAATATGCACCTTTTCCGTTTGTTTGTTTTCCGTGCGGATCACTGCTTTTTTATTCCAATAGATATTTCTTCTTTCTTATTATCTTCAAGTTCGTTCCATCTAGACCTATTCTTTTTAGGATTTCTATAATTTTTTTATGCTGTTCTTTATCTCGAGGATTAATTTGATCTTATTGTGGAGAGTATTGATATATCAGTTCTTTACAACCTAAGTAGCATTTATAGCTGAAAAGCGGCTGAACATTTTAATAGCTGTTTATTAGCTGACTGGCAGCTAGCTATTTATTGTTATTTTACCAGCTGTGTATTACCTTAGAAAATTGCTGCTAATTAGCTAATTAATTTTAAATTGACTTGAAATAATTGGAAACGTACAAGTAAACTGGCCAAGTAAATTTTTATATCTGCAGACTCGCAGGCAATTTAATGGATAAAAAAGTAAAGCAAACTAATGCTTAACTGCACTTAATTTGTTTTCAAAAATATATAGTAGCTTATACGAGTATATAGCAATGTACAAGGGGTAAATATCTCAAAATAATGTTGTACACATGCTTCGGAATTCCAACAATTTTCAACAAGCGGGAGGTAACGGGGCAACTGCCCCTTCCTGACCCATCAAAACCAATAAAATTACTATTTTTAGTTAAAATTTGAAAAATATACCTAAATTCTTATTAAAAAATATGTATTTACCTTCTCCCAGCCTCATTTACTTCCATAAATTTTTCCTGAATCTGTTCTTGTGTACAAATGAAGGCAAATTTGAGGAAATTCCAAGAAGTATTTAGAAACATGAAATACAAGGAAATCTTAAGAATACTATAGGTAGATGAGTTTTTTTATTTTTTCAAATTTTTGAGATTTCCTTGGCTTTATTAAGATTTTCCGAGATTTCTTTAGATATCTTCGAATTTTCTATATTTATTCGGATTTCTTATTTCTTAGAATTTCTTAATATTCCGAAATTTTCTAGAATTTTCAGAAATGTCTTTGGATTTTTAAAGATTTTAAAGAATTTTCTACAGTTCCTTAAAGGGTATAGCCGGGTTTATATGGGAAATCTGCCCTTGCGGTTATTTCGAATCGTACTTGGGGGATCGTTTTGGTATCAAATAAAAATAATTCAGCCAAATTTTCTGCTTTTTACCTTAAACGGTTCTCGAGTTTTTCAAGAAAACCTCTTTTTTTGATTTTATTTTTTTTTAAATAGTAAAATTTAAAATTAATGGATGGTGATTTTTTTGCTAATTCTTAGGAGTAAAATACATGAAAAAATACTTTGATCGTGATTATTAAACAAAAAGCCGATTTTTGGCAAAAGAAATAAAATTTAAATCTTATTTTTTAACGCCTTTCTGAAAAGTGTCACTCACCAAATTTTGTCAGAAAATGTCTTTTATACTCCCTTACACTCATGAATTTTTTCGATTTTTTTGAAGTGGTGCAACAATATGACAAAAATTAAAATGTAATTTTTTTCTGTAATCTTGCATTTAAAGAACTTTTATGTTTTTTATGGTTAAAAAGAGTATAAAAATTTTTTTTACTGAAAATATATCTTCACCAGAGAAAAAAACAGAGAAAACCATAGAAAATTAAGACATATCCTGCTTAAAATAATATAGTATGTGAAAAATGATTAAAGAGACGTTAAAAAAATCTTGTTTCCATGCTTTACTCTTAAAGATAACTAGTACTTATATATAATTTTTCCGTATTATTGGGAATAATTTTTCAGTTTTAAAACAATAGAAACAAAAATTTCAATCAGAAAAGTTATTATATTAATTATATTATCAATACTGTTTAACAAAATTGTCATAAATTGTTGACATTAAATGTAATAATTCCATACAAAATAGATCGTAAATCCTGCTCTGAGTAAGGTTAGTCTTTTCAATACTTTTTCAAAATTTTTTCAAACTATTTTAAAATTATATAATTTCTAATGGTCTTTATGCAATCACTTTGCAGTAAAACGATTAAAAATGTTTTCTAAGTTATGTAATTATTAATTTTCGGTAAAAAAAATTGTTTATACATTTTTTTAACCATAGAATAGTATATAATACATCATGGGACTAAGGTACTACTTTTCATCCCGCGTGCAATGGTTTTTGCACGAGGTGTTAGCTGAGTACAAAAAACGCAAACGGGATGAAAAGAACCTTAGTCCCGAGGTGTATACCGGGTGCTGAATGAGTTAGCCAAACATAGGAAATTAACATGTAAAATCTACGAATGATAAGAACATTGGGTTCTATCCAGATTTTTCTTAAAAACTCAAAAAATGGTTTTGAAATTGTTAAAATTTTCATTTATCGTACTAGCCATGTAATAAAAAATTCAATTCAATTTCTATTTTCAAAAATACTTACCTTAGAAACTTACATGGCCAGTCTGATAAATGAAACTTTTAACAATTTCAAAAGCATTTTTTGACTTTTTAAGTAAAAGTTTGGTGAAATCTAATGCTCATTCGTATGAGCATTAAATCTCATTAATAGTTTGTATTTCTTCATTATTGTTGTGTTTTAAATTTTTTCTCTAAAATAATTAGTAAAGCAGATATTTGTATAAATAAATTTCTTATATTCGGCTAACTCATTCGGTACCCTATATACTATTTTTTACAATTTTGCTGCAAATGACAAATTACATTGGTTAATAGCTAAATTTGAGATTTTGAATTTACAATAGTTCGAAAACAGCACTAGATATTGAAAAACCGAGAAAAAAAATTTCCCCTCGTGCCCCACCTCGTTTACCTTAAACGTCTAGTAATTTGTCGTAGAAATCTATGTATAGGTATATGCAAAATTTCAGATAAAAAAAATAGTACTTTACTTCCGCAAAAGTGGGAGTAAAGTGACCACTTACTCCCGGAAATGTGAAAAATATATAAGTTTGTTTAAATGCAAAATTACAGAAAATAATTACTTTTTAATTTTTGTCATATTGTTGCACCATTTCAAAAAAATCAAAAAAAATTCATGAGTATAAGGGAGTATAAAAGACATTTTCTGACATAATTTGGTGAGTGACACTTTTCAGAAAAGCGTTAGAAAATAAGATTTAAATTTTATTTCTTTCGCTGAAAAGTATATTTTCATGTCTTTTACTCCTAAGAATTAACAAAAAATCACCATCCATTAATTTTAAATTTTACTATTTAAAAAAAAATAAAATCAAAAAAAGAGGTTTTCTTGAAAAACTCGAGAACCGTTTAAGATAAAGAGCTGAAAATTTGGCTGAATTATTTTTAATTGATACCAAAACGATCCCCCAAGTACGAGTCGAAAAGACCGCAAGGGCAGATTTCCCATATAAACCCGGCTATACCCTTTTCCTCTTCCTCAGAATTTTTTTGAATCTCTTAAAATTTCCATGAATTTCTTAAAATTTTCTGAGATTCTAAGACTCTTTGAGATTTTCTGGAACTTCCCCGAATATCTTCAAATTTCTCTTCACAGTACACCGGAGTTTTCTAACGATTTCTCCTTAGTTTGTTGCTTGAAAACAAGTGAAGGAAAATCTTAGGAAGTTTTCAAATTTTCTGAAATTCAAATTCACTACTAAGCCTGATGGTTGGTTAGACGATGAATCGTCTCACATTCCCGATCCCGACTCGAAAAAACCAGAAGATTGGGATACAGAGATGGACGGTGAATGGGAAGCTCCATTAATTGATAATCCTTTATGTGAGACTGCACCTGGTTGTGGAGTATGGGAACCACCACTGATCAATAATTCAAACTATAAGGGCAAATGGAGAGCTCCACTCATTGATAATCCAAATTATAAGGGAAAATGGAGGCCAAGGCGTATACCCAATCCTGATTTCTTTGAAGATAAGGAACCTTTTAAGCTACACACAGTTTCTGCTGTGGGATTCGAATTGTGATCAATGCCCAAGGATATTTTATTTGACAATATCATCATTACTGAAGATATTAGCGTATCGGAACATTGGGCAAGCGAGACTTTTGACAAAAAACGTCAGAAGATCGCGCGAGATTCGGAGAGCTTTGTGCAGAGGTTAGCCAACCTAACGAACCAATATCCACTTTTGTGGGCTGTTTACATCCTAGTGCTAGGCATTCCAGTTGTTTTTGTATTGTACCTGTGCTGCAAACCCAGTTCTTCACCTAGTCAGCGTAAGGAAGAAGAAGAACGTCAACGAGAAGCGGCCGACACTAAGAAGACTGATGAAGTGACTGCAGATGACGCCAATGAAGGCGAAGAAGTAGACGAAGTAGACAAAGAAAAGTATTCAGATGACGAAGATGAGGACGAAAATGTCAAGGTTAAAGAAGGCGAGGGCGACGTACCCAGAAAACGAAAAGTTCGTAAAGAGTGATAATACAGACTTATCTACTTGCACTTAATTACCAAAGTGAATCAGTCGTAAATATATTTATTAAAATAGGTTAATTTAAAAATTCAACATTTGTAAAAACCAATTTTGTAGCCAGTAGTTAGTGGATATTTCCGTTCTGAACAACAATTTTACTAAGATTTTCTGAATTAACTAAAATATTCTGATTATTCTAAATTTCCTCTTTCTCATTTTCTAAATTTGCTTGGCAAGAGCGGCTGGAAGGAGGGAAGGTAACGGTGTACCTAACCCATCCCTTCTTATGACTCATCAAAAACCAACAAAATCTGCTCAAGTTTTTTTCAATTTTAAAAATATACCTAAATTCTTATCAAAATATATTTATTTACCTCCTGGTCACCAGCCTTATTTAACCCCTAAATTAATTTTGCCTGGATCCGCCCTTGATTTCCAAACTAGTTCCAATCTAAATATGATTTCCAATGGATTTCCAAGGGAAAGGCTGTACTCAAAATTTTCGAGATATTTATCCCTTGGCAATGCAGGACCAATTTATTGCCAATATCTTCTATTTGGTTTTTCTTTAAGGAAAATTGTTGGGCAATAGACAATAGACACGTTTTCGCTTAACTGTGACAACTTGTCGAATGAATACATTTTGGAATGACAGGATAATAATATTATATGGATATTAATTAATAAATAATTAAAAAAACGAAAAGGTTTTCGTTCAAGACCATTCGAATTCAAAACTAGCTCCACAGTGTTAAAAATCAGGACACTTTTTTATTCTTAAAATCAAGAGATTCATATAACATAACAATTTATTTACTACATAATATGTATGTACAAGTGCCACTTATATGAAACAACACTATTTTGAACTTATTCTGTTATGTTGTTCTCATCTTCCTTAGGAATGATTGTTAATATCAATCGAGCCTTAAACGCTAGTAGAATAATGCCATATACATTTTTCTTTTAAATAAATACTGGTGATCAATATGACTTTGTAGAAATTACAAATCGCCGATGTATGATGATAAAATTACAAAATGAATATGAAAAAAACTAATAAAAATATTGTTTCTTGTATAGGAAGGAAACATCATCGCCTCATTCATTCTTCAACTCGCATCAACAGATACACTTAAACAAATTTTCTATAAAAATGAACAAAACGCATTGTATATTATGATTCCCCTAGGGTTACATTTGCTTTGAATTTACCACCACCGCTGTTGTTTGCGGTTTAAAACATTGAAGCAAAAAGGCCGTATAGGTAACAAAAGCCACACTAATGGCTATCAAAACATACATGAATATGTTAAGTTCGGGCTGTCGAAATCTATTTTTTCTAAGCCATTCCAAAACTGCAACTTCCGAACGAATGTCGCCGCGATAAATGCTAGGGAATCTACGTCTAAAATACACAATTGCTGGAAGGTGGGTGACTCCCCATTTTTTGGCATATCTTGGATCGGCCATTTTAACGAAAGTTATGTCAAAGTTGTCAGTTTCGCTATCTATATTTTCTAGTTTTTCAGATATCAAGCGACTTTCTTCGGAGTGATTTTCATCTGAAACAAAACGTGATACAAAGGGATATAGACTAGAGCACCAAACGTACAGAAAAATACAGCAACAAATTCATTTTCGTCCAACAATTTATTCAACATCTTTCGATTCACTTCTTCAATTTCATTTTTCAATTCAAACACATCTTGCGACGTTAGCCAATCCAATACACGGTCTGCTTGTGTCAAATCACCATCATAAATGGTCGGTGTTTGTTTACGGAAGTACACCAAGGCAGGCAAGCTGTGTAAACCGTGCTCAGCTGCTGCGCTGGCACTGCAAATTTTTACAAAATCAATGCCAAACAGATCCGCTTCACCGTCGATGTCTTCTAGTTGTTCGAGAACTTCTGGACATTCCGGACAATCTTCATCGTCTAAAAATATATTGAAAGTTTCTCAGACATTTTCACATTTAATAAAATTCTTACAGAAAAAAACCGCTAGTAAAGGAGACTCGTTCAGTAATCGGCCCAACATTCGTTCATTCACAGACTCAATTTCGTCAGCCAACTCTCGATTATCGTCATCGATTAACCATTCAAGAACCGACTGTTCGTTTTGAAGATCTCCTTCGAACAATAACGGATTTCCGTTTCTAAAGTACACGAGGGCCGGAAAAGTTTTTATGCTGTATCGCTTAGCCAGTTGAGTATCTTCAATTCGAACTAGGTGTATACCATAAACGTCACACTCGTCGTCAATCTGCTCTAAGCTTTCCAATATTTGGTCGCATATGTTACAACTTGGTTTGTAGAAGTAAACTGCCAAATATTGGGTGTCTTCGACTAAATTTTCCAACATAACTCTGGTAATAAGTTCTATACGATCTTCTGTTTTCTGGGTGATCAACCACTGCAAAACTTCCTCTTCCTCTTCTATGTTGCCTTCAAAAACGCCACCAATACCATTTTCAAAATACATCAGTACCGGAAAATCTGTTGCTCCAAATTTTTCCGCGATTTTTAAATCTTGGGTTTTTACAAATTTGATACCATGTCTTTCACAATCGTCGTCGATATTTTCCAGCTCCTCCAAAATATGACCGCACTGATCGCAATTTTCTGAATCTGTTAAGAAATAACCTGTTATAATATCTATCTGAATATAAAATAAACATAAACGCAAGGGAATTTTAGCAAAACGTGAATAATATTTGATAAACTAAGAAAGCAATCATATCTGGGAAATTCAGTTCTGTCCATAGTGCTGTTACAATGTTCTAATAAACAATTCCTACGAGGATTAATCAAAACTATTCCTACGGTAAAATATACCATGGGCATTCACTGCAGGCTGAACTTCCTCTTCATTAACAACTGTCCGATGCCTATGTTTGCGTTTTCCATCATCCGTGGTACACAAATCACACAGCGTTTTGTTCCCTGTATACACACACACAATAATTCTATCTAAGCACCACAATATTTTATTAATATAATTATTATTATTATTAATAGCAAAATTTATAGTTTTAAGTTTACTGTGTAATATATAAAACCAAAGGGAGGAGTAACTCACAAAAATAAATAGCAACGGAATCCTCGTTTTCAATTAAATCGTGTAATTCATCACCTTCCATGTCTTCAATTACATCACCCGATGGATCTTTTTGGGTTAGCAACCACTGCAAAATTAGCTGCTCATTGTAAAGATCTCCGGCGTAAATTACGGGTTCTTTCGAACCCTGCTTGAAAAACAAAATTGCCGGGAGAGCAAACACTCCGAATTCTTTGGCCAATTTCTTATCATCGATCTTAACGAAATTAATTCCAGCCGCGTCAGCTTCGTCGTCGATATGTTCAACCTCTGTTAAAACTCGAGGACACTGCTTACAATCTTTGCTATCTGCAATAATAATGTGCGTCATTCTTTTTAAACTCTCAACATTGCATAGGATACTTACAAAGGAAAAGTGCAACATAATCCGATCGTTGTCGAATCTTTTCAAACATTTTTTTATTGATTTTTTCGATATGGTCGGTTAACTCCATATTTTCGGGATCGGTTAACCAATCCAACATTTCTTCTTCGTCGTCGATATCGCCGTCATAATTAATAAGTTTGCCTTTGCGGAAGTAACTTAATCCGGGAGGATCTCGGTATCCATACTTCTTGGCCATCAATCTATCTTTCATTTTAACAATTTTTATTCCATACTCCGCCGCTTCGTCGTCTATCAATTCAATGTGTCGCAATATTCTAGGACTATCCGGATCTTCCTCCTTATCTAATTTTGAGCGTTGGTAAAACTATAATGCGAATAAATTTGAACTTACAAAATATAACTGCCAAAAATTCCTTGGTTTCGATGTACTTAAGTAAGGTCTGTCGATCAATTTCTTCGATACTGGCGTCATTTTTTTGGTCAATCATCCATTCGAAAACTTCTGCTTCGTCGAGTAAGTTTCCTAAGTAAAATAGCAAATTAAAAATTATGTTTGGGGGTCTTTAAAGACTCTTTTAACTTACAGTTTTGGAATGGCTATATACAGAAAAGTGTTGCTATTTTTTTTTTTGAAAACCTGGTTCAAAATTTTAGTTCTGTTTCTTAATGCAAAAAATTGAAACTACAATGTTACAATAGAAAACAGTTTATTGTTTAACTGTACAATGTTAAGGTAAAATTCATGTTTGCAATAATGCTTCGTGAGGGGGTGCGCGGCAGTGATTGTAGCGCTAACACCAGTATTTTGTCAGTAAGTATTAGAAAATATAATTCAAGATGAAAATTCATGAATGCAACCATATGTTATTTATTTTGCAAACACGTAGAGCAACAATTCACCGATGTAGGTGTCGTGTAATATTGTTAATAGTTGAATTCACGAATTAAAAAATAAAGTTAACAAAACGCAGTGTTACATAAAACTGAAAGCACTTAAATAAAATTTTCACAAAAATAACAATTTTTACAAATAAATTAAGTATGAGCAACATTGTTCAAATTATCAGCTACTAACCTGGTAGTAGCTGATAGTTTGTTTATACTAAATAGGAAACTTATAAATTAAATAATAATTATCATCGAAGTAAAAGGTGTCAAATAACTTGCAGTATGTAAAAAATGATGAGCAAGAAATCCTGATTGGAGAAGATTTATTAATAGTAGATTTGTGAGAAAAGTGTCAGATGTTGGACAATTTAAATGGAATTGAAGATCCTTGAAATCACATTTTACATTCCATGCTGGAAACTTCACGTGTCTACTATAGGAATATGGATCGAATAGAGTACACTAGTTACCACCACCAAATATATTTACCGGTGCCAAAAAAACTCTTTTTTCCTTTGCCCTTGTCCTGTGGTTTTGCATTTCCCGCCGCTTTTCCTTTAGTACCTTCGTTTTCTTTAATCGGTGTCTTGGAGCTTGGTTTCGTAGGTGTTGGTTTTGCAACTGGTTTTGACTGAATCGATTTTGCGGTTGTTTTAGAATCTTTTCTTACTGTTGTTAGAGGTTTAGGGTTTAATTGGCTCTGTTTGTGTGAATCGTGTTTTGTATTAGTTGCACTAATTTTTGGAACTTTTGTACCAACTTTGGATTTAGAAGGACAACATTGGTATGGTTGGAAAGAAGGATTAGCAGGATATTGTTTTTGTCCTCCTAGTCCAACGTAGAAGCATCCATCGCCTACAGCAGGAAACGTAATGTCAGAATTCACTCAAAAGCAAATTTTAAATAATTTAATTTTTCATTATTATTAACAGCATTGTCGCATCTGCAGCATTAGTAAATAAGACGATACAAGGGAGTGAGTCTGACACTATGTCCTGCATGCAGCATGGGAAAGGAGACATGCACAGACAAGGACGACTATCCCAGAAGCAAGTACCCGGTGAAGGCACGGTAGCAGGAATGGATCACTCAATACACAATGACTTTTACTACACCTCGTTTCCTGTTTTACCTTGAGTGACGCCCCTTATCAATTCACTACTACCATGGAGGTATTTGACATTATCATCTTTACTAGTAGAAATATCATCGTCGTCATCGTCGTCGTCGTCATCGTCGTCATCATCGTCGTCGTCGTCACTGTCGTCGTCATCATCATCATCATCTTCGTCGTCGTCGTCGGATTCGTCTTCACTAGATCCTTCGTCACCTAAGACATCACAGCAACATGCAGCACTCATGCAATAACACACATAATTTGCGCCCGAAGCAAAGCCAAATTTTGACCAATGTGTTACATTTTGATAATTTTAAAATTGAAAATTTTTTAAGTATAAAATATTTTTAAAACTGGATTATAAAATAATTCTTACTTTTCTGTTCTACTAGCCACTCCAAAACTTTGTCCTCATTTTTAAGATTACCTACAAAATAACTCCAGATTAGAAAAGTCAATGCATTTTTATAGAAATTTACTCATAAGTTTTATTTAGATGAAAAATTAGTAGAGATAAACAGCGAAGAGAAGACAGTTTTGAGTTACTCAAGTATTTATTTACCAAATAAAACGAAGAAGAAATTGGTTAAGAAAGTGAGCGATGAAGAAGAAAATGAAAATAGCACACAAGACGCTTGACATCATATCGAGGAAACGAATTTTCTGCCTTTCGTCACTATCACCTTGGTTCGACATGAAGTCGATATTAATACTTAGCTAATTACTTACTTGATAGGCTACTAAATAAATATGTGGTTCAAACCAAAGCATTACTTCTTACCATCGTACATAATGGGCACTCCCGTTTCGTAATAAACTAGTGCCGGAAAACTAAATATTCCAATTTCCGAAGCTAATTTAGCGTCTTTAGATTTAACAAATTGAATGCCATGTTGATCGGTATCATCGTCAATAGTTTCCAACTCTTCCAAAATATCAGGGCATTCTTGGCATTTGTCATCATAAAAGAAAACTGCTAAATGTTCAACGTCACTGATGAGAACCTAAAATTGATAACACGCATAAGTTTGAATGTATTTTCACTTTTCTTAATTATATTGTTGTGTTAATTTACGTAACGTTAATTGAATGAGAATGGCATTTGAGTGTTCCACTAACCTGTAATGTTTTTCTATCCACATTTTCAATTACATCTGGTTTAGAATGTTGCAAATTTAAAACCCACTCCAAGATAGCTTCTTCGTGCATTAAATCTCCACTGTAAAATTCTCGGAAACGATTTCTATAGAAGGCCAAAGCTGGAAGAGATGGTAAGTCGTACTCCTTAGCGATACCTTCGTCCGAAGTTTTTACAAAATCGACGTCCTTTTCATCGCATTCGTCGTCTATATTTTCCAACTCCTGAAGAATCTTTTGAGATTTCTTATCGCCTTCCTTATCTGAAACGAATCCTCTAAATTGAAACAAATTAAAATACCAAATTTTCTTACAAAAGAATACAACCACGTGATCTCGTTCCGATATGATTTTATCCAACATTTTCGTGTTAACTTCCTCGATCCGGTCAGGAATTTCCAACGTTTTGTCGTCGGTGATCCACGCAAGCACTTCGTCTTCGTCGTTTATATCACCAGAGTAAATCAGCGGTTCCTTGTTTCTAAAGAATGCCAACTTGGGGAATGATTTAATGCCATATTTTTTGGCTACACCCAGATCTTCCGTTGTGACAAAAACAATTCCATTTTCGTCTAGCTCGTCATCGATATTTTCTAATTCATCCAGAATGTTATCGCATTTTTCGCCTTCTTCGCAGTTTCCGCTAAAGTACACAACGACGTATTCGTGCTCCTCAATCAAATCTACAAGAATTTCGTCCGTTACTTCTTCAATTGTGGCAGTTGCTTTCTGTTGAACAAGCCATTCTAAAACTTCGTTCTCGTTCATGAGGTCTCCTTCGTATAAAGCTGGAATTTTGTCTTCGAAATAAATTAAAGTAGGCAAATGATCGATTCCAAATTCCTTTGCTTCAGCTTTATTATCAATGCGGACTATTACGATTCCTTCTCTTTCCAAATCGTCGTCTATATTTTCGAGTTCGTTAAGAACTCTTATATCTTGTTTGTCTTCTTTATCATCTAAGCGAAAAAAATAAATTAAAAATTAATTTTTTAAAGTTTACGAACTTACAAAATAAAACTGCCAAGTAATCTATTGTTTCGATGAGTTGATCCATCATTTCGTCGGTTACCTCTGGTATCTCCGAGTGGCGTTTCTGGTGCAGCAACCATCCCAATAATTCTTCTTCCTTTAATAAATCTCCTTCGTAAACATGGGGTATCCTTTTTTCAAAGAGTACCAAACTTGGAATTGTGTCTATACCGTATTCTTTGGCTTCTGCGTCATCATCAATTTTAACAAAAGCAATTCCATTTTGATCACATTCGTCATCAATATTTTCTAATTCGGCTAATACCTTCTGACTTTTCTTTTGGTCGTTATCATCTAAAATTAAAAAATTTGTAATGCAGACATTTGAATTTAAATTTAAATTTTTACAGAATAAAACAGCGACATAGTGGAATTTAGCAATAATAATGTCCAGCATTTCATCGGTGACGTCTTCAATTTCATCATTTTTAGTTTGGTGTTCGAACCACTTTAACACTTTTTCTTCGTCTTCTAAATTTCCAGAGTATAATGTTGGTACTCCATTTTCAAAATAAACTAGAGCTGGTATTTTATCAATACCGTATTCTTTAGCTTCGGCAGTGTTATCTATTTTAACGAAAACAATGCCAAGCTGGTCGCATTCGTCGTCGATATTTTCTAATTCGTTGAGGATGCGCTGAGATTTACGATCGTCGTCGTCATCTGAAAGGATTAGTACAAAATATTAATATGGTTTTGTAGTTAAAACCAAATCAACTTACAAAATAGAACTGCAAGTGCTTTGCTGTCCTTAATCAGTTTATCCAACATTTCGTCAGTAACATCCTCGATTTCGTCTTTTTCAAGTTGCTGCACTAACCATTCCAATAAAGCCTCTTCGTTTCTCAAGTCACCATCGTATACGTTGGGCAAGCCTTTTTCAAAGTACACTATTGTTGGTAAGGCGTCCAAACCATACTCTTCAGCTGCAGATTCGTCATCAATTTTTACAAATTGAATTCCATATTTATCGCAGTCATCGTCGATAGTTTCCAATTCATCAAGAATCATCATGGAATCCTTGTCACCGTGATCATCTAAAAATAAATAAACTATGACGGACTCTGCCATTATTGGTAAACAAAAATTTAACTTACAAAACATAACGACGAGATTTTCTACACTGTTAACCAAGGTCTGCAAAGTTTTTGCAGTAACATCTTCTATGATATCTTCTTCATCTCCTGTGCTTTTGTGTTGCACTAACCATTCCAGTACGTCCTCTTCTCTCGTAAGTTCTCCTGCAATGTTTTAGTTATATTACGGAATAAAAACGCCGATTTTGGTTAATCACCTTCATAAATGATTGGTATTTGATGTCTGTAATACACTAACGCTGGTAGTTCTCCAAGATTGTATTCTTCAGCTAAAGATTCGTCGTTTATTTTAACAAATCCTATTCCCAATTGATCAGCTTCGTCGTCTATATTTTCCAACTCTTGTAGTACTTTGGAACATTTTTTGCATTCGGGTTTAGCTAACGAAAGCAAATTGTTAACATATTTTAATGTAACGGATATGTTAAGCAAAATTTAAAAATGAGAAAACTGCGGTGAAGCCGGTCATGTTGCGCGTATATGAAACAAAATACATTTTGCTTAACCATCAGAATATGAATTGTGGGCAACTACAATTTTTTACTATAAATGAAGCAATTCTAACATCTATACGGTCTACATTCTACATAAACTACTATTTTGATGAAATTTTTAAAATAGCAAAAGTTAGTATAGACAACACAATTTTGTAAATAGACAGCATGTTAACATAACAAGATTAATGTGGTTACGATACCATTATTTGCAGGGCCGGATTATGGGTAATTCCAGAGCAAATTAATCCGACCCTAAGTAATCAAGTGTTACAAACGAAATCAAAATAATGAGTTCAATGTTAAATTATATCGTTTTAATTACATATGGTTATTTACTGTAAACCAATTAAAAAATTGAAAATTTAGTTCTGTAGTATTACAAAATTAAAGCTCGTTAATTACATCCATACAAAAGTATTTTGGCATCAAGCTTGTGCCGTAATGCAGTTGACTACGAGTCGTTTTCAGACAGAAGTAAATTTAGCATTCTGCTGCCAACAAACAAATTTAATGGGTTTC
Organism: Cantharis nigra; assembly: GCA_958510845.1. Lineage (NCBI taxonomy): Eukaryota > Metazoa > Arthropoda > Insecta > Coleoptera > Cantharidae > Cantharis > Cantharis nigra. Next base: position 39,401,126 of record OY294030.1, on the reverse strand, counting down.
AAACAATGAGTTGTTTAGAAAGATTGTAGCACGAAATGCAACGTCGACTTGAAAATTAAAAAATTGAGCGAGATTCGAGCGAGCATCATTGAAACGATAGAATTTTGATTTCATTTATGGCTGTTGCAAAAAATATTTATTTTGGGATTTTGGACAATCTGTTTCAGCAAATTGAGCGTGCAAATGGTATGGCGGTGTTACTTACTAACTCCTGAGCGTGAACATGTATTTGCGTCTGGACCTGTAACAGGTGCACAATGCACCCTCGTGTAAATTTTTTTATATAACATGATGGATTATGACATAATGAGTATGTATGATAATGTTGATTTTATGTAAATAAGGAAAGGTAGGTATGTTCTACATCGAATGGTTTTTGTTGGCAACTGTATTTTTGAAGAATTTAGCAAACAATGTAGGTTTTTCTTTTTTTTTAAAGAATTTATTTATTATTAAAGGAATTTTTGTACTTTAAGACGTACACAAGATGTAATTAAATATAAAGCTGAATATTTTTTGGTGTACATCATTGGAAATTCAAGCCGTAACTTTCAGCTAATAAAATGTATGCTGACATGATGAGAAGTAAACATTTCAAAATACGTGTATACAAAATTAGTGTAGATGATGCATATTTAAAATAAAAATTTAAAACAAAAATATTATATTCGGTGATACTAAACATGCTCTATAGTGCTATTAAGTGTTTTCCCCTTAAGTATTAATAATTAGCTGTTTGAAATTAATTGAATTAATTGAAAAAACAAGTAAAGTATACATTTAAACATACTTTTAATTCCACCCTGTATACGTTTAAATTTAATAAATAATATTATTAATAAACAACTTACGACACACATGAGTTAGAACATAGACACAATTATAAATTTTTAAATAATAAAAAATATATTTTAATTTTTTTTTATATTTTGAAATTTTAAATTTTTTCGCTAAATTAAAATTATTGTTCTATTCGACCTAAAGTGAATGTTAATGGTACTTACAGAATAAAACGGCAACAAATTCAGTTTCTTGTACTATTTTATCCAAAATTCTAGCGTTAACTTCTTCAATACGGTCAGGCAGGTCCATCGCTTCCAAACTTGTCAAAAATTCTAATACATCTTCTTCGTGTGTTAGGTCTCCTAAAAGTCAGTAAAATATATAATATAATTTCTTATTTAAATTTTTTGAATATGTACAAAAGGAAACAGGAAACATGGTTTATTAGGAACTTTTTTGCTCAATTGTTAATTAATCTGTGTAATAATATTATTATTATAGATAAAATATTGTATTTTTTTGATTGTAATAGAGCCGGGCCTTTAAAAACATCAATTTTCGATTGTAAGAACTATCAAAAGATAGGTACTCCTTCCACTACACTTATCAAAGTAGTAACGCAAAAGTAGAATCCTCAGCCTAGCAACTACACGCAAATGATGTAGTCATCACTGGACCGCCAGGATTTACTGTACTATACTGATGATTGGGAGATCAAGAGATTAAAAGCACTGGGGGGTATTCCATACCCCCCAGACCCCCCGATTTCAAACACTGATAATTTTTATCCATGATCTGTGATCAACATTATTAAGTATTAAGAACTTTTCACTTGAATGACAACATAAATTTTTGTACACCGCATTTTCATTTCGATTTGATTGAAATTTTCTCTAGTTTCCCTAGATTCCCTAGAGAATTGCTGCAAAGAAACACCTAAGAAATTTCGCTAAAATCCAACGAAATAGAAAATTCGAGGAAATCTTTGGAAATCTAAGAAAATCTTTATTTTTGCTTTTTCAACTTTTTCGAAAGAAAATCTTGAGACCATCCACAATGAAATCCGAAACAATCTTTTGAAAAATCTCTCAAAAGAAAATCTAGTGTACAACAATTTGCCTTGAAAGAAGAGAGATTGATAGCTTTCTTCCTCAAAAGCAGATGTCAAAAATTGCAAATTTATTTTCAGATTATTGCCTGTAACGTTGGCATTAGTAATATTGCAACTATGTCCTATGGATAATCATGATCCAGCTTAGTCATGGTAAAATAATCGCATATTTCAACAGGTGTGCAATTACGACATCTACCACATATCGAAAGCCGCCAGTGGGATGGATTACACTTTTACACTATACTATATAATTAACCTCTTCAAATAAAAAAGATACGAGTCGCCACTGGCTTTGACATGTACAGATGTTTGTGCTTTGTTTGATTATGTTCTCAAACGTCAAAATGTATCTTACGGGGAGACACCGGTAGATGCCAATTGAATATTGGCATGACAATTGGCATGGTTAGGACCGTCCTAAGATATTAAAGCGCCCAAAATAAATAATACAATAAGGAAAAAAGATTTCTAAAAACTTTTGTAAAACTCAAAAAGGTAAAATTCAATGCCAGCAACGCAAAGCACTAAAGTTGTACTTTAGCATCGCCCATTGCTTTTGATTTTATACATTCAAGGTAGATGACATGAAGAAATGATAAATTTTAATATTTTATAAACTGGTACTTTAATGCTACCCGTCACCGGCACTAAAGTAAAACAAGTGTTCATAAAAAGTTTGACAATTAAAGTCTCGGAAAGAAAATTTGTTGGTACAACTGCTGTGGTTTTTTTCAAACTTCAAAAAAAGTTCAATGATAAATTGACGTTAAGATTTACTGTTTTGTTTTATTTTACTGCCGCCCGCTATCTTTTTGTTTTACTTTTAGTGCTGCCGGTGTAATTGCCGAGCCAACACGAAAAGTTCTACTTTTGCTCCTAATTCTGTACTTTGAAGTGTAGAATATTGTAACCTTCAGTAGGTCAAGCATAAAATATTAATAAGCCTAAACAAACCCATTTAGATAATCTATGGTCAACCTAGAATAGAACAGGTGGATACTGAGACTTGGGTTTTATAATTTTGACTAATAAAAAAAATAAAAGAAATCATTTAAAATAAGCATTTTTTATTGTGTAATCGAGATTTTTCAAAATAACAAAACAATTATTATTATTACTAAAAATTCGGGCTTTAAAATTTGGCAAGAATAAATAATGTGAAATCTTATTATTTGTAAAAAGTTATTATTGGACGTTAGAGCCAGCGAACGTGAGTTTTTGGTTAGTAACGATTGTTCGAGCTTGAAAATACAAATTTTTGGATTGAAAACTTAGTAATTAAAATTTGAAAATTTAAAATAAAGTGGAATTTAAAATGTTATATTATACGCTGCTATAAACTTTCAAAGTAAGTCTCTTGGACGACACCAAATGTATTAGTATTACAACGGATTTAGAAATAGAGCTATTCTTAGCTCGACATTGGTAAATCATCAAGTCTATAGTTAAAAAACAATTTCTTTGCTTATTCTATTATTGTAAATTTAATTACGTTATCATATTTAAATTGAACCTATTCTATTTTGGATAGTGACTTACCATCGTATATGATGGGTTCTTTCTCCCTGAAATAGGTGAGAGCTGGAAAGGTTTTGATTCCATATTGCTTCGCCAGTCGCTTGTCGTTTATTTTTACAAAATCTACCCCAAAGTTATCGGTGTCGTCGTCGATATTTTCCAACTCTTGCAAAACATGATCACAAGTGGTGCAACTTCGTGCATCTGAAGAATCAAAATTCGAAATTAATATTATCAAAATTTTATGTTTTATTTAAATAATTTTATTTTCACTATTTTTTATTTTTTTAACTTTCACTTCACTTTAATTTATTTTATTTTAATTATTTATTATTCATTCTTCTTTTTTTTTAAACTTCTTATTTATTCTGAACAATAATCTCGTTTTGGTGGAATACATTTCCGGTTCCGTCCCGAAAACCTCTTACAAGAAACCTTCCTAGAGCCAAAAAATACTTTTTTACTTTTTAAAAAAAAAAAAAAAAATGAAGATTGAGATTTTAAAAAATAGGTCACATAATCAGTTTAAATTGGGATACAAGTATGACACTTAAAAACAAAATTAGAAAATCTTTCTTTGGACGTTTCTATTTGGATTATGCATATACGAATAAATACATCACGTAATATAAACAATAGTGCCAAAGTGGTAAAAGCTTTTGACAAAAACATATTTTTAGACATCTAAAGTGAGATACAGTAGGTACATGGGAACTAATGTTTGAAATTATGATGCTAATAACAGAAGAAAAAATAAGTGGAAGTTGTAAAAGTATGAAATTTTAATTTCACGCCAAATAAAACGCAAAGGTAAATATCAACAAATACTGAGAGGGTCACCAATACCCATGATGACTGATGAAGAGCTTTTCTCGAAACAATGTTCAGAATTTTTTTTTGTTTTAATAAATTATAAATTTACAAGCGATGACAGCAAATACTGAATAAGTATTCGAATTATTGAATTTTTACTGCTGCACGTGAGAATTTTGTTCAAAAACGACGCCGGGAAAACTAAAATATTTATTAAACATACAATTTCTTTCGATAAATAAAAATGAGGAAATATTTAATTTTGGCAAAGATATTTGTGCTTTGCTCGATAATATTTCAATTAACGGACTCTGTATCTGTACTTCATTGAAATATTTGGAAGGTGCGCACGTAGAAATCTTTGATCTGAAATGTCACTAAATCGGCAGAAGCTTCAGATAATATTTTACATATTAAATGCAGCACGTACGCAAATAGGTTACCTATTTTTAAATCAGGATGGACACTTTTATGCTTTTTGAATGTAAACTGCGAATGTTTATTTACATGACTTTGATTAAAGAAATAAGTACCACCTGAATGGCATATCTGTGCGAATTCAAGGTATCTACTTTGATTTTAGTAATTTTAAAATTTTTAAGTTTTGTTTTTCTTCCTGAGTTTTTCTTTTGTTCTGCTAACAGAACAAAGACAACTGTTTTATGCCAAAATTTCCAATACAAGATCAAGTTTAAAACCTGGGTCAAAATTTTTTTTGGATACTGCGAAAATATACGAAGTTCAGATTGCAATATTGAGAAAGACGAAAAAAGGTTGCGAAGTTAGCCAAGACCTATCCAAGGTTGTAGGGTTGTACAATAGAAAATATATGGTAGATAAATTAGAAAAGGAATGTGACTTTAGTCCAATAATATTAATTTTCCCTCATTATCACCTACTCGTGGACCATTAGCCCTTTTCTCTTTCGAGAAAGGTTTCAGCATTTAGCCCTTACGGCTGCTCAAACCGGATTGAAGAACGAAAATTATAAATCAAAATCAAAAAATGTTTGTGGCTTCAGACAAATAGTTTCTACCTGAAACCCAACCTAAGCTTTTGATATCAAACAGCAGCAATAGCAACTTTTTGTACGAGATACAAATGCAGATGATTTGACAAAAGTAAGGATCGCATTAACCTAGATCGACATTACTCTTACGAGAATTGTCATTTCGGAGATTGGGATTCTTCTATTGGAGAATGCCTGTAATTTTAATTATAATAGATGGTAGCATTATCAAACCCAGGGTAGGGAGGCGTTCAAGTATTCCGAAAGCAAACTTTCCATGCTTTTAAACCACCGCCCTTCTTGTATAAGAGAAAATAAGAAAATCGTGACCCCCCCCCCCCCTAAACCACATGATAAGACGTAAGAGTTTTTATTTATGCTAAAACAGTGAAATAATCATCTGTTATAACTATAGAGCTCGGATTTTATGCTTTTGCATGTTCTTTAATACTGATATGTTAACAGATTTGTTTTGAAATCTGGACAAATTAGGTAAAAACGAATCCGAAAAACAGCTTGTCAAAATGCATATTTTGCATATTTTCAACATTTGGTGCATATTTGAGCAAATAATACATATTTGGGCCACTTTTAGTGTTTTTTGAAGAATTTTAATAAAGAAAATAGAATAGAAAATTTGCCAATTTACGTAATTATTTAATTTAATTTTAAGCAATTTAATTTTTATAATTTTTTAAATAACAAAAACTTAAATAATTTGTTAAATAAAAAATCAAATGAAACAATTACTTAAATTGGTAAAATTTAATAATAATTTTTTTTCTCTATTAAAATTCTTCAAAAAATACCAATGTGGCCCAAATATGCTCAAATATGCAATACTTGCTCAAATATGCACCAAATGTTGAAAATATGCAAAATTTTGTAAATTTTACCTAATTCCTCCAGATTTATTGAAAATTTGAAGAAAAAAAATTGAAAATTTCGAAAATTAGATATTTTTTAGTTTGCACATAATGCATATTTTATCTATTTTTATCAATTTTAGTGCATATTTTAAGAAAATTCGCTGCATATATATGCGCATATTTTCAAGTATTTTGGTGCATATAAATCCGAGCTCTAGCTCATAACAGATGACAATGGACTTTATATTTATTTGTTTTAAACCGTTTAATGTTTCAGTATGTCTGGGGTTCCCCGAATAAAAATTTGTAAAAAGATTTGGCATAACAATAAGAAAATAGTATTATTGATTGAAATAATAAACATCATCTTGAAAACATTTTCATTATTTTGTAAGTTTCTTATCTAACATAATATTTATAATATACTCCTGCTTCCTTTGTCAACACAAGTAAGAAAAAATTGAATCCCCCCCTCAAGTCTCCTTACTTTACAGTGATTTTATTGAGACTCCCTATAAAGTCACTGTATCTCACTTAATACTTAAACGCCCCCTAGTTCTTAATATTAACATTACCCGGTAACTAACTAATGTTAAGTAGATCAATATCAAAATAAGTAATAAATGCAGTAAAAATAAAATAAACTGAAATAAAAATAAATGTTTCTACTACTAATTACTGCGATATAAAAATAAATAGTTAATAAGGGTAATCAGTAACGTGGAAAACAGAAGAGAAGACCGTGTAGCGGTTGCGACATGTATTTACTGATTGAAATCTAGATAACGACGAGAATGAACACACGTAGGAATGACACCTTGGTAACGCAAGTTACTAAGAGGAGACTTTTTATTTAGGAATACCCAAGAGTTTACGTCGGTTCTCCATTTATATTATTTCATCACTTTGTATCCAATCATTATTTTATGTAACAACCTTTCGTAGTTCCAATCACAAGCAAAAAGCAAGTAACGACTAGGTATGGTAGCTTAATATCGTTATAGCTAGCCCGTATATATGCAATATATTTTGAATAGTCAATTTGAATTTATGTAATATTTTGAATATTGCATTATTATAATGAATTGAATATTAGTGATATCATAACATTTAATTCAAAGGTAGGTCTGGAATTCATAGCCTTATGTAATCAGTGCATAGGATTATACCTTCATATCAAATTTTAAATTTATGTATACCTATATATACTTTTTTAATCATTAATTTTGAATTTTATATGGATTTAAACAATTTCGAGCTTTTCGTCTTTGTAAACCTCTTTTAAAAAGCTTTTGGATGTCTTGTTCCCTCCGATCTAGGTTATCATAAGCAGGACAAATATTAATTTTAAGTTTTTTAATTTTAATTAATTTAAATCCAAATAAAAAAATTAATTTTACGTAGAAAATATTAAATCCATAGGACAAATAGTAAATTAAAGTGGTAAATATTAATTTAAGTGGAAAATATTAAATATAATTTATTACATATGTACAACTTTTTCTCTGAATTTAATTAAAAAAGATATTTTAAAGAAAAGTCACTAAATCTAGGGATATCAAAAAAGACTGACTGACTTAATGTCAGTCAAAAATTGTAACATTGCCATCTTTTCTATAAGTTTAATATCCTACAATTTTGACAATTTAGTATGTTATACAGCTTTAAAATCCTTTTTAAGTAAATAAAATTACATCAATAACTTTTTGAAATCAGGAATCGCTCAGTCTATTTCAGATATGTTAAGAAAATGTCAAAAAACTTTGTCAGTCTTTTGTCAAACTTGTCAATTGGTTTTAAAGTACTCCTTTAGTGATGCTAAGGGGACGTCCATAAATTACGTGAGGCGTTTTTCTTAAAATTTAACCCCCCCCCCCTTGGTGAGATGTGACGAAACCCTTCTCCCCCTCTCTATCTTCTCACGTGAGATTTACTCTATAATTTTTTAATAATTAAATTTATTTAATACGTTCATGTATTTTGCTTCAAACCGCTAAATACCTAAGCATTGATATAATTCTATATACTTACTACATTTTTTTCTGTAAAATACGAGGAGAAAAATAATACTAAGTAAGTTGTATGTAAATAATTTAAACTTTTACACTAAAATACAAAATGTTATCTATTATAATAATGTATATTCTCTAAATGAAAAGGTTGACGTAAGATTTTCATTGACCCCCCTCGCCCTTAAATGAGATTTGATGAGATTTTGCCTGACCCCTCCCCCCCATTTTTGCCTCACGTAATTAATGGACGTCCCCTAACAGCTGTAAGAGTAATGTTAATTAAATATAATAATAGTAATTAGTTACGAGTAAAGAAAAGAATAATATGATTTATTATAGCCAACATTTGCAAAATTTATTAATTTTTGAAACGTAAATATTTATTTTTAAATTTTAAAATAGTACTTTAGGGCCGGTAGATCTAAAAATATTTACTTACTAAGTAAAACAATTGCTTTCACAAAAAGTGAAACTTTATAACTCGAAAATCATCTTGATTGACTCAAATTGACGTCTCATCAGTCAAAATTTTAGTAAACAAAAACAAAACAAAAGACAGAGTAAAAGTTTTGTTTATGACCCAATCAATTAAAAGTGTTGGTTATTCATATTAAAAATATTGATAGATTTTCGAGATAGGTCGAGTGATATTCATGAAAATTTCAGTTGGGAAAATTTAAATGAAAATTTTGCAAAATTTAGGTGTACAAAATTTCCAAGATTTAACACTTCTGTATTACTAATACAGAAATATTACGTTTTCTAAATAGCAAGAAAGTAGGAAACCGAAAAGCGATTAAGGTTAAGTAAATGCATCCCGACTTTTTAAGGATCATCGCTAAACACAAATACCCACTCGACTAAGTTAAAATTATGTTAAGAAAGCATAATTTCAGATTATATTTTAAATAATTTTTTCTGGTAGGTTATTTACGCTATGGCGTGGTCGAGAAAAAATAGTTGGAAAAGCTTCTGACTAGACTATATTATTTTTAAACTTAATGGGGATTTATAATTTTGATTGAATGTTTGGTAAATATAATCCATGCGCATCCAGAATTTATCGTTATTTTATGAACGTCGAGTAGGTATCGGAATTAAAATGATTCAAGGTTGATTTGAAAATAATGCACTAATTTTGTTAAGTTTGCTCAAATTCCAGATGCCTCTAAATATACTTCTACACGTGTTGGGCAAATAATAGTAGCACTTGTTCAATTATTACGATTTCACATCCTGATAGTAGTCGTGCAATACTGGAAACTTTATGGAATTTGCAAAACGACAAAAGGATCGAAGATTTTGAGAATTTGGGAAAAAATTAAGCAACAGCATTGACGAATGCAATGATAAAAATATTTCCGGATTGACAGGAACAGAAACATATGGAGGTGGAAGAGAATGCACTTCCTTGAGAACATTTTTTTAAATCATATTATACTTAGGGGCACGTGGGCACTATTTTGAAATTTCTGATCGTTAATTTTATAAAATTGTTAGTTGAAAATGCGTTAAGATTTATTTATGCCAAATGCCAGCCTTTTAATTTATTTTAATAGATATTTAGCTATTCCTTAATGTACGCAATATAAAATACAGTACAAAGTATTTTAGGTTAGTGATTGGCTTGAGGTATGCTCAAGCAAGCCAAAGAGTAGGAATAATTATAAAATTGAAATGTGAATGTAATAAAGGCGAGTCCGTTGCACTGCATTTGGAGATGAACGTTAAATTTGGTATATTTGGTTGGCAAAATTAATTTGGACGAACGTTGCGCACTCCATGGAAAAATTATGCTGGTCGCTTTCCGGCTTTGTAATTCGAGTTACAAATGTTGGAATTGTTGTCAAAAAATAGATCTAACATTAGAGCGTAATAATTTCGATGGTTTTAAATGGATTGCGTCATGAAGTGCGGGAGGACACGTGGATCCGCGAATGTAACGCACCGTGCTACATAACCCACAGATGAGCAGGCTACTGCCGAGATAGCCGACGCGCGCCAAATTGGGACATGGTATCCTCTCCCGGACGACACTCTATACACTCACTGACCGTTGCGAACTTTGACATTGTTTTTGCCGTTGTTAAATTTTCACACCACTAGATTTTATAAGTTGATCACTAAGTACTTACACCAGAACACAGCCACATAATCTTTTTCGTCTAGCAACCTCTCCAGCTGCTTGGCATTGACCTCTTCGATGACGGGTTCTTGCGGGGTCGGTGTACGCTTGCCAGTTGTCAGCGCTACAAGCAGCAGGCACCACCACATGCTGCCGTCCACTGAATGTTAAAAGAGCGTCGCGACGCTGCCCCACTACCACCAAAAGCTCTTGAGCTAAGCTTGGATGGCTCCCACAACTACATCAAGTTATTTTTTACTAATTTATTTTGGTATATAAATTTCGGTAGGCAGCCAACACTGCAAAAATAATTTTATTGTAATACAAATTAAAGATTACAACGCAAAATCAAATATTTTCATTTTACCTAGTCTACATTCACTTTTGAGTTTATAAAATTTCACGTTTTTAACTTGCCCATCATCAGGGAACGTCCGACATTAATAATTACAACTGCAATAAGTTGTGGTAAGAAAAGGCGAAAGGGTGGTATACCGGTAAACACCGCTTTGATGGAGATTGCACTTTTGGCATCTGAATGTAACAATATCAAAAATGCTATAAGCAGATAAATACTTTTTTGACTTTTTATCACAGAAGTCATATCAAGGACTAAGTATTTGCAATATGATTATATTAATTTTTACTTTCCCATACGTATAAAATCGAAATTTTGGTATAAAAATGTCTCTTATCATGTCCTGATAAGTTTTCGACGAATTTTAGTTGGATGGTCGTCTGTCAGTGTGTGGTTAGGACATGAAAGAAATAGTATCAATCGCACAGGTTAAACCACGCAACCAAATGTCATGAAATTCGGCATAAATGTGCATCTTAGTTAAACTTAGAAGCCAGCGGAAAATGGTGGAAAAAAGCTCAAGTGTCAATTACTTTTGGACCACCATTTTTTATACCCAAATTATTTATGTATACTCAAATTATTTATACCCAAATTAAATGGGTAAAGTTATGCGATGCTTGCATAGCCAATTTTTTAATATAATCTAGATAATATAATGAAAATATTTTCCAATAAAGTTGATTCTTTTTTGTTTTCACTAAAACTAAACATTTTTTTGGTTATTAATACGCGATACTTTTTGCGTATAATTTATTGAAAATTAAACCTGAAGTTATCTGGTCAAGTGTTAAATTACACGAGTGAGAAGCCTTTAAAATGCAGTAAGTACTCTTTGCTATTATTCAGAGAAGTTCGATAGTTTATCGAAGTTTATTGCAATTCTAACAGTAAAAATGAATGCGGTGGTCGTCGGTGGTGGTTTAGTAAGCAAACATTTTTTGACAAATAAATTACAAAAATTTTATCTATGTCACTTTAGGTAGGGCCCATGTGTGCTTTATTTTTAGCCAAACGTGGCTATAATGTCCAACTTTACGAAAAACGGGAAGGTTTGTGGGTAGCTAGCCATAGTTTTTCAAAGTAAAAAAAAAATTATTTTAGACCCAAGATCTTCCAGTTTTGTCGGCGGAAGATCGATAAATTTAGCTCTTTCCAATCGTGGCAGAACAGCACTCAGAGAAGTAGGTTTAGAAGAAGAAATTATCAATTCTGGAGTATCCATGAAAGGACGTCTGATACACACAACTTCTGGTTACCAAAAATCTATTCTTTACGACGGACGCACCAATCAAGTACGAGCATCAATAAATAATTTTAGTATTTCTTCATTTTTAATCATGTAAATTGTTTTTAGTGCATTTACTCCGTTTCGAGAGAATTTTTAAATAAAAAGTTACTTAATGGTAAGTCTTGTTTACTTTAAAAATCCTTATAATTATCCATAAATAAAACACAGATCACAGACTAATAAAGCTAGTGCTAAGTTGAAGACTTAATCACTAGTAAAAAATAAAACCTAAATTGAAAATAATCATAAAATTAATTTGTTTAGATAAATATTACTTCTATATCATGCTTCTTACTAAAAAGAAGTATATTACTCTATTGATTTGGAATTTTCAGCTTTAGAAGAGTACCCAAATGTAACTTTATATTTCAATCACAAGTTAATTGATGTAGACAACCGAAAAGGCAAACTTAAATTTTTGAAGTAAGTAGTACCTATTAATAACAAAAGCATTGGTTATTAATTTTATGACTTTCTCCACCAGCTTGAAAAATAACGAAATATGTGAAGTGGTATCAAAATTGCTAATTGGAGCAGATGGTGCATTTAGCAGATTGCGTCTAGGAATCCAAAACTATCCATCGTTTAATTTTAGCCAAACATACATCGATCATGGGTACGTGGAAATGTGCATTTCCCCTGAATCGGGATCTTTCATGGTTCGTAATCACTTGCACATTTGGCCTCGTGGAGAGTTTATGATGATAGCTTTACCGAATAGTGATGAATCTTGGACTGTTACATTATTTATGCCATTAAAAAGATTTCAAGAGTTGAATACAGAAGAGAACGTTTTAATGTTTTTTAGAAATATCTTTCCCGATGCAGTAAATTTATTGGGAGAAAAGCAAATATTAAAGCGCATATTCAAGCAAATTCCTTCATCTTTGGTGTCAATCAAATGCAATAAATTTAATATTGGACATAATTTGTTACTAATGGGCGATGCTGCCCATGCTATGGTTCCGTTTTATGGACAAGGAATGAACAGTGGATTTGAAGATTGCGTAATCTTGGCGCAAATTTTAGAACACTGCAATGATGATATCCCAACAGCGCTTACACAATATAGTGAAAAAAGAATCAAAGATGCCAATGCTATATGCGAGTTATCGATGTATAATTATGTCGAAATGCGTGATTTGGTTACTCGCCCAACTTACATAATGAGGAAAGCTGTCGACGATTTTTTGTTTCGAATGTTTTCAACTATTTGGATTCCATTATACAACTCAATAACGTTCAGCGACATGGGTTACCAAGACTGTATCAGAAATCGACAATGGCAGAATAAGGTACATGAACAACATAGAAAGAAAAACTAATAAATATTATTTTTTAGATTCTTATGATGGTAAATGGAGTTTTCATGTTTGCCATAGCGGCAATCCTTGTTGTGATTGTACTTAAATAATGTTTATCTGCGGTCAGTTGTGAAGCTGTTCAAAAGTCTTAGGGCCGATTGCACCAATCTTAATAGATACTTTGGGCTAAAATAGTTTATTTTAATAGCACAAGACAGTTAGCCGAGCAGTCGCAAAAAATACATTTGCTCAGTAGTTAACGTTACCTTTACTGCCGGCGGCACTAAAGTAAAATAATAATTATTTTCGCAAACAAATAAAATTTGAAGTAGAGCAATTGAATGATATCAAGTCAAGTGTTTATGGTAGCTAATCACAGTATAATAATTATTTTAAGACTATTCCAAATTACGTGTTAACAAATTAGGTAAGTATATACCTACATAAAATTATGTAAACAGGATCCAAGTATCTTATTCGCTCATGATGATTTAAAACTTTTTTTTTTTCACTCTGTCGGCCCGACAACAATCAGGTTGTACGTTGTATCTTGAATTATTATATTAATCACACAATAAATACTTTTATCTAGACAATGATTATAATAATGCAGTAAATTATAATAAGATAACCACTTACGTAAATTTTTAAGAAAATGTCGTGGTTAACTTCTTTGAAACATTCTTATTTGTTGTTAGGATTACTTATATAGTTTACTTCGAAATATAATAATTATAAATAAATCGTTTTGGGTAATATTGAAAACCCGGATTTTAATGCTTTCATCACAATATAAATTTTCACCTTTCTAACAAACGCGAGATTAAAAACTTGTACAATTTGAGTTTAAAATTTGTATAATTAAAATGCTAACCGTTGTGCAGATTTATCGCAAATGAATGCAATTTATTAAGTTTATATTTGAACATCTTCTCTTTGGTGGAAGTGAGCCAGTTAGCAGTTAGAGAAAATCAGAATTCTTAAATCTCAAACATCTGAATAAATCAGAAAACTACGGAGTAGCCAGATGTTGGCTTTGTAGTGCGTACACGATCATCCGGCCGACGCCCAGTTGACGTTCTATAAAATTTAAATTAATGGGGTGGTTTCCCCATTTAGATGGGGGGGACGCAATACAAAAAAATTTTTTCAAAAATTTCAAAAAAGGGGGGCCAACGCGAAATTTTGTTTCGCGATTTACACGGCTAATATTAAAGTTAGGATTTTAATTTTTAGCAATACAAACAATACAAATTGAATACAACGCAATACAAAAAAAATTTTTCAAAAATTTCAAAAAAGGGGGGTTAACGCGAAATTTTGTTTCGCGATTTACACGGCTAATATTAAATTTAGGATTTTAATTTTTAGCAATACAAACAATACAAATTGAATACAACACAATACAAAAAAAATTTTTCAAAATTTTCGAAAAAAGGGGGCTAGCGCCAAAAATAGTTTTTCGCGATTTTTAATTTTCTGCTTCGCGAAAGGAAAAAAAGTTTTACGATACAAACAATACAAACTGAATACAACACAATACAAAAAAAAAATTTTTAGTTTTCGAAAAAAGGGGGGCTAACTTTACGCACATCTGAACAGAAGGTAGATACAAGAAAAAGTAGTTAGTTATATTGCAATTTTGATATAATATACTTAACCATAGCATTGGAAGAATACCCAAACGTAAGTTTATATTTTAATTATAAATTAACCGAATTAGACAATAAAAAAGGAAAACTCAAATTTCTAAAGTAAGTAACAATTTCAAAAATTTTGGGACTAATTTTTGTAAACTTAAAACTTTTTACAGCTTGAAAAATGACAATATTTGTGAAGTGACAGCAAATTTTTTAGTTGGAGCAGATGGTGCTTTTAGCAAAGCACGTCAAGGAATCCAAAATCTTCCAACGTTTAATTTTAGTCAAACATTTATCGATCATGGATATATTGAGATGTCTATTCCCCCTAATTTGGGCCGTGCAATGGTACCTAACCACTTACATATTTGGCCACGTGGAAAATTTTTAATGGTCGCCATGCCTAATAGTGACGAATCGTAGACCACATCATTGTTCATGCCATTTAGTAAATTCCAGGAATTAGATTGCGAAGAAAAGATTTTAAATTTTTTTTACAAATTGTTTCCCGATTCGGTCGAAATCCTGGGAGAAGAACAAATAGTTAAAAGTATATTAACTAAAGTTCCATCTGCTTTGGTGTCAGTTAAATGTAACAAATTTCATACTGGAGACAATGTGGTTCTAATTGGTGATGCTGCTCACGCCATGGTCCCATTTTATGGACAAGGGATGAACAGTGGATTTGAGGATTGCCTAATTCTGAATGGTATTTTAGATAATTGTAACGACGATTTAACTATTGCACTAAGACAATTTAGTGAAAATAGAGTGAAAAATGGAAATCTTATTTGTGATTTATCGTTAGAGCATTATGCGGAAATGAGCGATTTAGTTACTCGTCCGACTTATATAATGAGGAAAGCTTTTGACGATTTTATGTTTGGAATGTTTCCAAATGTTTGGATTCCATTATATAATTCAATATCTTTCAGTGCTATGGGTTATCAAGATTGTGTTAAAAATCGACAATGGCAGAATAGGGTAAGTAGAATTTAAAATTTATTTTCTTTCCATTTTATTTCTTTAACTTCCACTCTTTCATTTTTCGATTTTTTTTCTATTTTTTTCAATTCCAAATTTTAAATTTATCTACATTGATTTATCTTTATTACCTACTATACTCTTGTATTATTCAAATCAACTTTGTTTTATATGAAATCTCTAAATTTCGTTTCAATTTTATGTTCTTCAAAATTTTGACTTTTACTGTTTCTCTCAGAAGGCAGAAGGCAAATCATTGAGGTGCAAAAACACATTTTCCAAAAACAAATCGATAATTTTATTTATTTTTCAAAATTAGTCAATTGTTATTTTAAACCAATATCGTACAATAAAATAAATTCTTTTTTTAGATTATTTTATCGATAAATGGAGTACTTATATTGGTTATTGTGGTTATCCTTTGGAACATCACTTCATGAAAATATTTTTATAATTTATTAAATAACCTACTTACGGTTTTTTTGCCGAGATAATACAAGAAAATGGTTCCAAGTTGTAAATAAATAATTTAAAAATTATAATATAAGATATTTTTATTAAAACTAAAAATATGAAGTGCTTCGTTGTACCAATAACGTACAAAACTTAAAGAAGTTGTAATTTAGTTTCGTCAGCATTTTTTATATACTTGTGCTTTTCGTCTTCAAATAACTGCGTCAGTTGCTTAACAAACTTTTCGTGTACCATTTCTATTTCCTCTGGTGTTGGATTGTCGTTTTGTGTAACTTCTACCGGAGTACCAACTGTAAAAAAAATATTATTCGACTGAAAAAGAAAATTTAAAAAACCTTACCTACTGTTGTAATAGGTACACGTTGTGGTACCCAACCGAAAGAATACTGAAGAAAACCACGCCCTAGTGGTATGATAGGATTAATACGTGTGAGTTTTTTATGTAATTTCTGAAATTTGCTAAAGAAAGAGCCTTCGGTAGCAGTAACCTGATCGTATAAATCAGTTTCTCCGAAAGTTAAAACAGGAACAAGAGGGCTACCATTTTGTATAGCTACTCTAACAAAACCTTTACGTTTATTTACAACAATTTTGTATATTCCTGGCTTGCTGTAAAGAGCTTCATCTGCACCTCCAACAACTAGCACAGCTACTTTACCACCGAAAGGATATCTTAGCAACCAGTTTAAGGATTCCTTTGTAGCGCTACATATTCCCAACGAAAGCGCAAGTTCGCGAATGTATGGTTTGACCAAATTTTCTTTTAATGTGATCAAATGTGACCGATGATTAGGAAAAAGTTCGCTAAAACCAGCTACGTCAGTTGCAAAGCCCAAAAATGCTCCAGTGGATAATATTCCATGTGGAAAAGAACAAAACAAGTAGTTCTTCTTGGGATCTAACTCCACGTTAGGTTGTTTTTTTAACTGATAGGGAAAATAATCTCGCATGTATTTCCACCAAGTCAAATTTCGCACCCATTTTATTGATCGACTACCTCTATCACATACGTCATAATCCACCGTATGTAACCAAATGAGATAAATCATCGTTCCTAGCCAATAATTTGTGAAGAATAAAAAGTACAATGCTATGAAATACGAAGCCAACGCTCCCAGAATCATGATTTGAAACCAAGAACCCGCTGCTAGCGTTTGTAAGCGTCTCCGTAGCGGCACATTTCTAGGGGCAAATTTTATTCCAAACACTTCCATTTGGATTAACGTAACTAAACAAATTCAGATTTTTCAAATTGTAATAAATGGTAAAACTAACTTAATCTTACCTTACAATCACAAAATAGTGTATCCAAATCAAACTATGTCACGTTAGGTAATGGCTTTTGTCTACAAACCAATCTAATCTATAAATAATCAAATTTTTCTTATCATAAATTTTTGAACTTTTGCACAAATATTTTAAATTTTACAATAATTGTACCTAATTATGCTTTTTCCCGAAAGAGCCTATGTTTAGATATAATCTAGTTAAGTACAAATGAAACTTCGATTTTACCATTATGAAATTAACAAAAATTCGAGATTATCTCACTTTTACCAGTATTATGAAACAATTAATCACATTTTATTCGAATGTTAGCAAACTTTGACTTGTTATGCTATGTTATCAAACTTCCTGTAGTTTGGGATGTATACCTCTAAATTAGATAGAATATCAAATGAAATTGGAATGAAAAAAATCGAAAAAACAAACTAAAATTTTTGAAAAGAAAAAATTGAAAAGATGCAATATAAATTTTTGAAAGATGAGCATAGAAAATATTTTGAAACAAATAGAAATATAAAAATACCAATAATAACAGGTAATTTTAAATAATAAAATTAAACATTTAGACTGTGCGATGCTATCTACATTTTGATACTTTGCAGCAATCTTTTACTTTGTACCAAATGTTACTTGTTAGTTTTAAAAATTTCGTGTAGTCTAGTTAATCCAAAATTAATAAACTAATTTCAAAATTCTTTAGAAGTTGTGTTGTTTCTTTAAAAGTAAGTGGTTTCTTTATTGTGTGACTCATATCAAGTAAACAATAAGTTTTAGGCCATCATGAAAGTAGCTGGAATTAGGTTTGCTCCCTTTAACATCCCATTGCGTAGAAGAATGCAAACTTTAGCTACTGCAAGTGCATATTTAACAATAGAATTCGGAGCTATTGTTGGGGCCATACTTTTAGTTTATTTGTTCTTTTACGCCGATCGTCAGGTGGAAGTAGTTATTTATTTAATTTGGGCATACATAATTGACATAAAAACATGCGAAGAAGGGGATAGACGTTCGGAATGGTTTTGTAATTTGAATTGGTGGACCTACGTTCGAGAATACTATCCTATAAATTTCGTAAAAGTCGATTGGTTAGTAGAAGCCGATCCCAAAAAGAATTACCTTTTTTGTTGTTTTCCGCATGGCATTATTCCGGTTTCTCCGGTCTCCTTATTTTGTTCGAAATTGGATTTCTTCAGAACGTATTTTCCTAATCACTCACCGTACTTTTTGTTATTGAAACAATATTTTTATGCTCCGCTACTGAGAGACATTATTCTATCGTTGGGCGCACGTGCATCCTCGGAGAAAACGTTAAACTGGTTTTTGGGTCAACCAAAAGGCGGATATGCTGTAGCATTAATGGTAGGTGGTAGTGCGGAAGTATTCAATGCAATACCTGGCGAATACAAAGTTGTTTTGAAAAATCGTAAAGGATTTGTAAGGATTGCGATAAAGAATGGATCACCGCTGGTTCCAATTTTTACGTTTGGCGAAACCGATCTTTTTCATCAACCCACTTTTCAAACCAATTCGTTGGTACGCAAATTTCAAAATTGGTATAAAGACGTAACAGGGTTTCCATTTGTTATACCAATGGGACGAGGATTCTTTCAATACTCGTTTGGAATCCTACCTCATCGAAAGCCTTTAAACAGCGTTAGTGAGTATCTTTTGGCTAACTTCTGAATGATTATTGAATTTTTTATTTGTTTTTAGTTGGGAAGCCAATTGATGTAGTAAAAAGTGAAAATCCGACACAAGAAGAGATCGACAAAGTCCATGAAAGATTTATTCGTGATTTAGTGAATCTTTTTGAAGAATATAAGCATAAGTTTGTTGCAAATCCTGAAGAAGTGAAACTGATAGTTGAATAATGACAATAAATTTTCAATATGTATTTATGTAATGCATTTTTAAGATGCTTTGTAAGCATAAAAAGCATTATTTTGTGCAAAATAACAAAATGTAACTTAATTTTATTTAATATTGTTTTAAGTTTAATAATTAATGCAATAAATTACTAAAATGTTTTTAAGCTTTCTAGAGCAGGATTTCCCAACCAGCAGAGTGCGTCTCCCTTGGGGGCGTATAAGGGGGGACATTCGGACATTCTAAAGAAAAATCTATAAAGTATAAAATCAAAAAAATTTTGTGTTTAGGTATAATTTCTGTGAGTATCCTTAATTTTTAGTTTTAATCTCCATTTTTAGGTCAAAAAACCTAAATGACCTGTACTAGACTGTCTTGGTATACCTATCTCATCTAATCTCAAACAATTGGCAAAACAAGCTTATTCATAGAAGATATGAATAAAAAATATGATACAATGACATAGTATTCATGTAGACAAAATAGTATGATACTTTCTATACTATTTGTTATTTAAAAACTAATATTTATATTTATACATTTTAATATAATAATTAATTTATAAAATTAAACTCCATTCTTATCATTTAGCTATATATCTAACAAATAACTAGCTTAGTGTCACTTGCATTTTCTATGTATTGAAATTTATGTTCTTCGAACAAATTATTCAATTCTAGAATGAATTTTTCGTGTAATCCATTAATTTCCTCCGTTGTTGGATTTTCAGTTTTTTCAACTTCTATCGGTTTTCCGACTAAAAAAATTCATAATTAGTACAATATTGGTTTATGCTGAAAAAATACTACTTATGACAGTGATAGGTTTACGTTTAGGTATCACTGGTAGACGGAAAAATGTACGACCAAGTGGTAAGATTGCAGGAAAACCTGTCAACCTTTTGATCAAATGCTGAATCTGTCGCACTATCGAATGTTCTGAAATGTGAAATTGATCAAACAAATCTGTTTCGCCAAAAGAAAATACCGGCACTAGCGCACATCCGTGTTGGAGAGCCTGTTTGGCAAAACCTTTACGATTCTTTAACACTAAATGATAAGTTCCAGGTTGACTATAAAACGTTTCTTCCGAACCGCCTACCACAAGCACAGCTATATTTCCACCACTTTTTGAAGTCATTAACCATTTGATGGATTTGGCAGAAGCAGAGCACATGCCAAAGGCTAGCAGAACGTCTCGCAAAACGGGAATTTTAAAATTTTGTTTTAAAGTCAATATGTGTGGTCGATGATGAGGAAACATTTTTTGGAATCCTACTGCCGTTGTACCAAAGGTTATACAAAGTCCTGTAGCATATATGCCATGGGGAAATCCACAGAACAAATAGTTTTTCTTGGGATCAAGATCAACACCTGGCAATGGTACCAGTTGAATAGGGAAGTAATTGCTCGCTAATTTCCAAATTTTTAAGTTTTGTATAAAATTAATTCTTCGTCCACCTCTTTTACAAATATCGACATCGAAAACCCATATCCAAATGAGGTAAAATATTATAAATACTGGTATAAAAAGGAATGGCAATGGAATGCTACCCATTCCAGATACAACCATTCCATAATATGACATCTTTTTGCTTGCTGTGAAGAGTATATTGTTCATTTTGTTTCCTAAAAGAAAATATGACTCATTTATTCTTTGTTGGTAAAAGTTATTATTACCTACATTGAAATATATGTATTATAATAATTGAAAAACGAAAAGATATTACTTACCACTAATGTCAACATTATCGTGTTTTATCAAACAAATCAACTTTTACGTAGTAATGCATAGCTTTGTAGCTTATTTTTATTTAATATTATCTGTTTGTATCGTAATGATTTTGCAAAGTATGATAAAGCATAATCATGTGACCCAAACAATTTATTTTAAATTATTCTTACGTAAACGCAGTAGCGCGTGGAGAATTATCTGATTAAATTATTTTTCTTGAGTTGCTCAAAAGATCTAAGTAGCTTCATTCTTCAAGTTCATTTAATCATGTATTCCTTAATTTATATTAAATTTATTTTACTTTATGTTCAAATAAACATTAGGTATATTATAATGCAAAAGGTGAATTGTTATTAGTGAAGTGCAATAATTCTTATCAATTATGAAAATAATAGTTTTGTTGTGAAAACAATATAAAAAGTTCTTTCTTTAGGGGCTGTTCACAAATTACGTAATGCAATTTTTGACGTTTTTTAACCCCCTCCTCCCCCCTTGTAACAGATTGTAACAAATTGCGAGCCCCCACCCCCCCAGATGAATAACGTAACAAAACAATTTTTGTTATATATATTGTTAAAACAATATGTGTATCTATTACACAAATTTTAATTATGTATTATGATTCTTGACTGAATAGATCTCTTTGGGTTAATTTATCAAATTAATTAAAATTTAATATCTAGAAAAAATATCTAATTTTGTGATAAAAAATAAAATTTTTTGGTTACGTAACATTTTGAAAAACGCCCCCGCCCACCAACTTAACAAATCGTAACAAATTGTCAATCCCCCTCCCCCTCTTAAGGCCGTTACGTAATTTGTGAACGCCCCTTAACAGTTTTTTAATCTTCATTCTTAAAGAATTTAAAAAATTTGTTTGGTAAAATTTAGTGTAAATTTTAAAATTTAGTAAAATTTAGTTAAATTTAACATGTGCGAACATGCCATTATAGTATTTGTAAATATTTTTCCGATACACGTCATGACGGTTCAACATACTAAACTGTCATCAAAACATGAAATACTGTAAACAAACCTATAAAAATAAAAATCATTAATCCTAATATACAGGGTGCTGAATGACATAGCCGAACATAGGAAATTAACATGTAAAAACTTATTTATGCAAATTCCTGCTTCCCTAATTATTTTAGAGAAAAAATGCAAGATACAAAAATAGTTCAGAAATATAAACTACAAATGATAAGAGCATCAGATTCCATTTAGCTTTTAGTTAAATAGTCAAAAAGTGCTTTTGAAATTGTTAAAAGTTACAATTATCAGATTGGCCCTGAAAGTTTCCATGGTAATTATGTTTGTAAATAGAAATTAAATAGAATTTATTTCATGGCCCGTCCGATAAATGTAAACTTTAACAATTTTAAAAGCATTTTTTGACCTTTCAAGTAAAAGTTAGATGAAAACTAATAGTCTTATCATTTGTAGTTTATATTTCTGCATTGTTTTTGTGTCTTTCATTTTTTCTTTAAAATAATTTGGGAAGCAGGAATTTGCATAAATAAGTTTTTACATGTTAATTTCCCATGTTCGGCTAACTCATTCAACACCCGGTATAAAATCTCAGCACGCTTCTTAATTTAATTTAATTAATTTAATTTATAATAATTATAAAAATATAAAGTCAAAATTGTAAACCGGGGGGTCTGGGGGGTGTGGAACACCCTCCAGTACATATGGCAAGATTTCCACTCTTTTAGAATACTTGGAGAAAATGGGGAATTTATAATTTTACAAATTTCGTCAGGAAAAATCGGGAAATTTGAATTTTTAAGCAAAAGTGAGAGAAATGTAAACCTTTGGCTAGAGAATATTAAAGCTTGGAAAAACATTTATTTAAGAGCTTTACTGCTCAGAGTTTAGCTGTAACTTTTGCGTTACTTAGAGAATTAACAGTCAAAAGTGTAAACCGGGGGTTTGGAGTGAACACCCTCCAGTACATATAATAAAATTCCCATTCTTCTAGAATACCTACAGAAGACAGAATTTGATATAATTATTATATCAATTTCGTCAGAAAATGCTGGAAAATTTTTTGTTTTTCAGCAAAGTGAGGGAAATTAAAACGTTCGGCTAAAGAAAATTAGAATTTCAGAAACTTATTTATTTTTCAATTATTAAAAAAAAATTTTAATTGTCCGTCGGCACATAAAGTTTAGCAGCAACTTTTTGCGCTACTTTGAAAATACAGAAAAACGGGGAATCACCCAGTAGCGGGAAACGAAATTAAATGTATAATATTATACCGCTAAAAAAGGCTTTTCAGCTAGTTTAGTATAATAATATATACTATAAAATATAATTTAATTTTTATGAAGTGGCGATGATAGACGTCATCAAATGTAAAGCTGTGACGTGTATTAAAATTAAGTTTACATAAACTATATTTAAATAGGATCTTTTATCCTATTGGACTTTGATGTATACTAATAAATTATTTTTACTATTTTAAAAGATTTTTTTTTAGTTTAGTTAATTTAAAGTGTTAGTTGAAAGTGTGTTTCATCAACTACCCTTAATTTGTAAATTTAAAGCTTATGGCTATTCATTTGATCAAACTTTTAGAAAATATTTGTTAGAATTTAATAGAAATTAAATTAATAAAATTTAAAAAAATAAAAAAATGATGTCGGATAAATTACTAATGTTTGCATTTGTTGGTGCAAATTTGGATCTTTCTTGAAGAATTTTTAATCACTTTTGTAATATAATCGATGGATACGTACGGTGTGGGTAGTCTAACTCGATGTTATCCATATCGCAATATTTTATAAAATCCTAAAAAAATATAACATAAATATTAAAGCGAATTTTAATGTTGCTCGGAAACAATACCTATTTAATTATGTATTTTATGATTGTAACTACATTTTTTATAGCTATATTGACTATTAATTGCCTGGTGATGCAATATAAATTGCAAAACTAGTTACAAATTAGTATATTTGTTTTATTTGTAAAAAAACTCCATATAATTAATCAATGTATATTAAACTTCTTTAATAAAAAATAATAAACCACTTCCTTTTTCCGCATAGCTTAATCTATATCTATAGGAGGATCTATAGGAGTACTTGCACTTATTAATAATATTTTTCTACCTCTACCTCAGGGGGACCGCTGCCTTTACGTGCCTTCCGAAGTACAAATACGATCATATGAAATTTTAGACTCTTTCCGGGTTCGAACCGGGTACCTTAGTGATATTTATTATTTGTTTATCCTGTAATCAGTAGTAACTTTGAAGAGCTTCTTCAATACATATTTGGGTTCAGAATTAGACTGGAATGAAAGGTAGTCGATTGATACGTGGTTTGCACGAAACACTTTTTATGTAGAACTAAAGTGTTTTTAAGTTATCACATGTAAAATACATTGTAAGTATAAATTCTAAATTCCTTTCTAGTTCATCGCCTGATGATGCCGTAGTATAGTGAAAACTTTTGCGAGAATTTATACTTACAGTGTACTTTACATGTGATAACTTAAAAACATTTTAGTTCTATAAGTGTTTCGTGAATTTTTGGGTTCTCTAAAATATTGTTATGGGATGAAAGGGCTTGGTCTGCATACACAAGATCTGTAACTCGATGTTATCAGCGCCACAGCCGTACAAGTCTATGTGGAGGTTTTGGTGTAACTTGATATCATGAAAACCAGCGAACAACGGAGGATGGCATATCTAGTAAAAATAATGTCGAAAGTTTAGTGTTGGTCTAGGTAAGTGGTGGCGAATCTCTGACTCGCGGGTCAAACACTGACCCACGAAGCATTTTTACTTGACCCACGCGTTGGTTTCTATAAACCAATTTTTTTATATTATAAAACAAAGAACAGACAATCGAAAATATTAAAAAATCAAAGTATGAAAATATCTAAATGTCGAATAAAAACAAAATTTTTAATTGAACGTTGCCTAACTGATTTTCTATCGAATCAGTTTATAAAATGAAAAATAAAATAAAATTAAAAATCTTCATGTCCTCCTTTGATCTCTCATCCTAATTTTTAAGGTCGATTACACCTTTTATAACCGTTTATTAGCAGCTAAAAAAATAGAAGCTTTTGTTATTCGGTGTTCTACCACAAATCCAAAATTTACCCAAATCGGTGAGGGACACCGGAGATCCTTTCCTTGTTAGTGAAACAAATTTACATGAAGAATGAAGATAGATCTTACATGCAACTTCAAAAAAACAATACTATACAATCATCAGATGTTTCACGAGCTACTGCGTTTACGTAAGAATAATTTAAAAGAAATTGTTTGGATTAAACAATTATGTTTTATCACACTGTGCGAAACCATTGTGATACAAACAGATGAAATTAAAACATAAGTGCAAAGTAATTTTGTAAGTAATTTGATAAAATACCATATAATAGTGACATTACATAGTAGTAGAAATTACCTTTTAATCTTTGAATTATTATACTTAATTGTTAGTAATAATAACAATAATTTCTACTAGTTATCGGAAAATAAATATGACATTTTCTTTTTAGGAAATAAAACGAAAAATAAATTCTTCTAATTCTTCTAATGGTTGTATCTGGAATAGGTAGCCTTCCATTACCACTTCTTATTTTTATTCCAGTAATTATAATTTTTTATCTAATTTGGATATGGGTTATCGATGATATTTATAATAGGGGAGGACGAAGAATTGATTTTTTGCGAAACTTAAAATTTTGGAAATTAGCAAGCAATTACCTACCGATTCAAATAATACAAATGCCAGGTGTTAATCTCGATCCTAAGAAAAACTATTTGTTCTGTATATCTCCGCATGGTATCTATGCTGTAGGAGCTTGTATAAGTATTGGTACAACCGCAGTAGGATTTGAAAAAATATTTCCTCATCATCGACCATACATATTAGCTTTAAGACAATTCTTTAAAATACCCATTTTGCGAGACGTTCTGCTAGCTTTTGGTATGTGCGCTGCTTCTCCCAAATCCATCAAATGGATAATGACTTCAAAAAGTGGTGGAAATATAGCGGTGCTTTCACCAGGCGGTTCGGAAGAAGCGTTTTATAGTCAACCTGGAACGTATCATCTGATATTAAAAAATCGTCAAGGATTTGTCAAACAAGCCCTCCAACATGGATGTGCCTTAGTTCCGGTATTTTCATTTGGAGAAACAGATTTATTTGATCAATTTCCAATTTCAGAACATTCGATAGTACGGCAAATTCGGCAATTGTTCAAAAGACTAACAGGTTTTCCTGCAATCATACCGCTTGGTGGTACCTATTTACGTCTACCAGTGATACCTAAACGTAAACCTATCACTGTCATAAGTATAAATTTTTTAATATAAACAAATTATCACAGAAATAATGGGGCTACTAATATGGTAATTATGAATTTGTTTTAGTTGGAAAACCGATAGAAGTTGATAAAACTGAAAATCCAACAATGGAAGTTATTAACGCATTACACGAAAAATTTATTCGTGAATTAAATAATTTGTTTGAAGAAAATAAATTTCAGTACGAAAAGAATGCAAGTAACACTATGCTAGTTATTTGTTAGATATAATATGTATGTACATATATGATCTCCAAAATAAATAATGCTTTTTTTTTTAAAAGCTTTTATTATTATTATTATTTAATTTTTTTTAAAGTGGTCCATGCGACAACTAGATCTGTAACTTTCGAGATGGAGCCGCCTCAGGAATGCTTTTAATTGCAAGAACGGCTCAAAAATTGACTGCAAAAGTATAAAATTCACAAAATTGAATTTTTGATTTGAAGTTTAATGTTAAATTGATTTGGTTTACCATTTTTCATGCAATGTTGGTAAGTTAAATATTCCTTTAAAAATTTAATAACTTCACCTAACAAAAGCATTTTTATATTTTATAAAATTAGTAAAAAAACTGCAAACAAGAGCATTAAACAATTATAAGATTTGCTTCATCTGGATTTGCTACATATTTGTATTTATGGTGATCGAATAATTCAATTAAGCTGGCAGTAAACTTTTGGTGCAAAGTATCGACGTCTTCTTGAGTAGGATTCTCAATTTTTTCTACTTCAATGGGATTTCCAACTAAAAAAAGTAAATTTATTGTCAAAGATTCCACCACACATTGTTAAATTATACTTATAGTAGTTATTGGTGTACTGCGAGGTACGAAACCAAAAGAGCTTTGAAGAAGTCCGCGACCTATCGGTATAATGGGTGTCACACCAGTCAACTTTTTCATAAACTCTTGAAATTTTCTCCACCACGTCCCCTCACTGTTATCTAACTGATCAAAAACTTCGTTTTCTCCAAAAGAGTACATAGGTATAAGAGGACTTCCATTTTGAATGGCTAATTTTACAAATCCTTTACGATTTTTCAGTACAATGCAGTTATGTCCTGGTTTGCTATACATTGCTTCAGCTGCACCTCCAATTACCAATCCCACTATTTTTCCTCCACCTGGATATTTTAAAAGCCACTCAATCGATTCGCGTGAAGAACTGCACGATCCCAATGCAAACATTAATTCTCTATGAAAAGGTAGTTGAAATTGCATTGGCAAAGTAATTAAATGTGGTGAGTGGTGTGGAAACAACTCTTTTATTCCAGTTACGTCTGTATTTAGAGCCAGAAATGTCCCAGTAGCAAATACACCATGCGGATAACAGCAAATCATGTAATTTCGTTTTGGATCTAACTCAAAATTTGTTGCTGTTTTTAAACTGTACTGAAAGTAATCCCTTAAATAATTCCAAACTGCGTAACTTCTGGTAGCTTTTTTGACGCGGCCTCCTATATTACAAGTATTGTTATCAATCATCCATGCCCAAATCAAATACAATATAAAAATAAACCAGTAGTTGGTATAAAATAATATGTAAATTGATAACGAAATACTGATGGGAGGTCCAAATAGCATATTAGCAAACCAAAGCCCAGCAACTAGTATTTGTATGCGACGCTTTATTGGAGTATCTAATGGATCAAATTGAATCCCGAGTATATTCATATTTAAAAGTAAATTTTCCTGAAACGAAATTGTTTTAAATACATTTTTGTGGTAAATAAATGGTTGACAAAAAATATTATTTTATCATTTTTTTGGTAAAAAGGAACTCGGACAGTTTGATTACACATACCTACTGATTATTATTTTTTAGGGTAATTACCCAAATTTTTAATTTGTAATCATTTTCTAATTTAAAATTTAACAGATATCTAAATATAATTTTGAATGAGTTAAATCTGAACTCGAGATCTGCTCTGAACTTTGCGAAAACATATCAACGACCTTGGCCGTCATACTTATTAAATTGATATAATGATTAGTCATAATGTTAGTTTATTTATCAAAAAGAAAATATTTATTAAAAGCGTTTGAGATTTTGAAAATTTCGAATGCAAAAAAATAAAACTCTCACCTGCTACTCAAAAATTTATAATATAATAAATAAAAGATAATTATATTTCACTTTTCGATGAATCCATATATATAGGCTGGATTTCTTATCGCAAAATTAATATGTACTTATAGATTTCCTAAGAATTTATCACATGTTCAATTAGCAATGAATTTTATATTTTTTGTATAGTACCTACTGTCTATGAAAATATTTCGACAAAGCAGATATAAAATAGAATAGATTTTGTATTTTTACTTATATTGCATTACGAATTCTTTAAATATTATTTTAATTTTATGAAATAAACGAAATTAACAATAAAAAATAATGATTAAATAATATGACTGCCCTTGGTTGCACAAAGTTCAAAAGCTTACATCAAAGTATTTCCGACAAAGGTAAGTCATTCTATTTTTAGTGAGACCCCGTGCAAAGCCGGGTAACCAGCTAGTATATGATGTATAATGGAAAGTATTGTAATTCACTCAAACAACAAAAATCGAAATTTTGGTATTAAATTTTTCTTTTCATGTCCTGATAAGATTTTGATGAATTTTAGTTGAATGTTTATCTGTATGTCAGTGTGTGGTTTGGATATGAAAATAAATAGTATCAATCGCACTGATTAAACCACGCAACCGAATGTTATAACATTCAGCATCAATGTGAATCATAGTCAAACTTAGAAGCCAGCTAAAAGTGTCAGGTGTCAATTACTTTTGGACCACCATATTTTATACCCAAATTAAATGGGGATAGTTATGCGATGTTTTTTTTGCCAAGTTTTCTTTCTAGTTCATCGCCCGATGATAAGGTATAGTATAGTATTGACTTGTGGTAACTTTAAAAACATTTTACTTCTAAAAAATGTAAGCACATTTATTGGATTTTCTAAAATATTAATATGTTATACTATTTGCTTATACTGTAAACGGTAATAACTTCGAAGAGCTTCTTCAATACGTATTTGTATTCAGAATGAGACTGGAATGAAAGGGCTTGGATCTGTTGTAATGAAATTTACCTAAATGGCAATTTTTCACCACACCTGGAATAGGTGTCTTCCAGTATTTAATTATTTTGTGCAGTGATGCTACCATTGTCGGTTGGCAAGAGCGTAGGTTCTGAAAATAAATGAAATTGCTTCCTCTTTCACTAAATGAAACTCGAAATTCAAATAACTGTATATTGAAACCAAAATAAGTGGTACAACAATTTCCAAAAGAAGAAAATTGAAATCGGCAGCACAAAAGTAGCAGCTCGAACTACTTCACAATAATAAAGAAACTCCAGCGTCCCCACAAAATCAAACAGCATGAATAGGAAGGCAAAAAATTACTCACCGAGTATTCAGATCTTTTACAAACTTTCTAACGACAATGGTTGCTCCCTATCCAGCTGTTGTTTCCTTGGTATGGAAACTTTGTTGGTAGTCGACTGCTTGCTGGTGAAAATGATAAAAGCTCGTTGCATACTGCTTGACCTGAACAGGATGTTGGCTACCCAACACTTACAGTAGCACGACTTGAATTCACTCAACACACAATGGCCGTAGATCGCAGGTTGTTGGTACAGAAAAGATATTTGGATACGACTAACCCAGTCGTACTTGAAACTCGCAACGAAAAAACTTGTTGGCAATATGACTGATATGCATAGATCTTCGGTATGCAAATCCCCAAAAAAGCAACCGGTGTTAATGAGGAAAAGAAGTAATAGCGCGAATCACATTCAACTCGGTGAACTAGACGTTGAATTCCTCTCTGACGGTTTAATCAAATCTGAAGTTTAGGGGTATTGCAAATAGCTTTGAGCATTGAATGTGAATTTCGATTTTTGTTTTTTGAGTGAATTACAATACTTTTTCTAATCATGTTTCAAAAAGTCTTACTTTGTGGTACTCAAAAGTGTGCGGAAAAGTAGTACTTTTCCATACACTTTTGAATATCACAAAGTAAAAATAACCAACCATTGGTTGGCAACCAATGGGCTACCAACCGTCAAATTTAAATTTTAAGTAGCTATTTTCATAAAGTATATTTTTGAGTAAATATTTAGTAAATTCATTTTAATTTAGGTATAAAAAATATATTATTGGTTCGTTTTGAAACATAATTAGAAAAAATATTGTTCGATACTCGTGGAAAACTATCTCTTTCCATTCTCGGCTTCGGTTTACGATCTCGGCCGAAAGCCTCGATCGTAAAACTTTGCCTTGAATGGAAAAATGTTAGTTTTCCTACTTTGTATCGAAAATATCTATTCCATTATACATTCATATACTAGCTGGATACCCGGCTTGGCACGGGGTCTTACTAAAAAGATACTTTGCCTTTGTCTGAAGTACTTCTATTTAGGCCCTTGAACTTCGTGAAGCAATATTCTTAAACTAAGTATAAACCTTCGGTAAATGTTGGATAGGTAACAATTGCACTTTTCCACCATTACAACACACTCCAGGTGTTTCGTTCTTTCATTTAAGAGCTCCCCCCACCCAGAATTCATTATACCTTTTCATAATTGATTTCTACTTTATACTTCATTGCTGCACGAAATTTTTATTCTCTATTGACGTTTCCGTATCTTTTTCCGAACGTTAGGTTATTTGTTTCAGAACAATTTTGATCTGCTCTATGAACTTCAGTATTGTGGTTGCTGATCTTTAACTGCAGCGCTCCTATGAGCTTCAAGATGATTTTGTTGGTAATTAGTTGTTGGTAGCCTGACACGCAAACCAAAATTATTTTTATAACCAATTTTAGGTGCGTGTTGCATTACTATACCAACATCGCAAGTCGCTGTTTAACTGGTTTCTTGCTCTCGGAAGCAAGCATTTGTCCTGTCCGAAAGCATTTTATTAAGAAATCAGTGTGCAGTGTTCGTCTGAATAGAGTAATGCATACTCGAACGTTTTCCAGTTTTGCTTCCCGTTGCTCGTTTGTTTGAATCGAAATTCCGTTGTTTGTATTTGATTCAATTTAAATATCTACTTATAAAGTAAGCGATTCAAGTAAAAGTAACTTAGTATATTTTGCGAAATCCCTCAAGGAAAATAAAAATATTGGGTATTTTTCCAATTCCTCACATTTCGAAAATCCGAATTTATATAGTAAAAATGTATTGTCTACCAACTTACAATTTAATCCATTATAATTTTTTTATTTCTCTCTCCTCTCACATTTTTAAAGATATTCCTGCGCAAAAACCTTCTCCAAGTCCTACTGAGTAAGTGTACCAAGTTTGGTTAAAATCGGTGAAAGAGTCTGTGAGTTATTAAAGCACGAACAAACAAACAAACAAACAAACAATCTTTCATTTTTAACTTTTATATAAACTGCTGAAAATATAAAAATTTAAATTTTTACAGAATTTAGCATATTACTTTCAATCTGTCTGAGAAAATCTTTGGCACTGGGTAAATGTATACCGGGTGCTGAATGAGTAGCCGAACAGGAAATTAACATGTAAAAACTTATATGCAAATTCCTGCTTCCCTAATTATTTTAGAGAAAAAATGAAAGACACAAAAATAATGCAGAATTATAAACTACAAATGATAACACTATTAGATTTCATCCAGCTTTTACTTAAAAGGTCAAAAATTGTTTTGGAATTGTTAAAATTTTTGTTTATCGCACTGGCCATGTAAAAAATTCAATTTAATTTCTATTTTCAAAAATAATTACCATGGAAACTTGCATGGCCAGTTCGATAAATGAAACTTTTAACAATTTCAAATGCATTTTTTGACTTTTTAAGTAAAAGTTAGATGAAATCTATTGCTGTTATCATTGGTAGTTTATATCTCTGCATTATTTTTGTGTCTTTCATTTTTTCTCTAAAATAATTAGGGAAGCAGGAATTTGCATAAATAAGTTTTTACATGTTAATTTCCTATGTTCGGCTAACTCATTCAGCACCCGGTATATCTAGTTTTAATTTCTGCATTCGATTTTGAAAAAAAGTCGAGTTGGACCCCTTGGCTTCTAAGCCTCTCAATTATTGTACTCATGATATGGGCGATAAATTAAAAAGAATTAATTTGATTTGTACTTTGTTTCATACCATTAAATTTGTCGCAACCTCCAACATTATCAAGACAGGATATACAGGGCGTAAGTTAAAAATAAAATATCATTGATATGCTGTACCTTATCTCTGTTCGATACTGAAATTTTTTATGTGAAAAATATGCAAAAATACCAAACCAACTGTGTTATAAAATGTATTACCGAAATACTAGGAAATTTTACTACATGGATAGGCTGATAATTTTAAATTCTATCTTTATAAAAGTTTGACCCGTATAATAAGTCAAATTTTTATGAGGGTTGATAAGATATTTAGACGAAACTAAAATAAACTTCTAACATCTTACACCTCTAGGAATCCATAGACTGCTCACTAAGTTAAAGCAAGATTAGTGTAGCCGAAATAAAATCAATTAAGTTTAATGTTAAATTGTTTTGCTTTACTATTTCTCATAACAATCTTGGTAAGTTAATATTTTTATTAAACATTTAATAATTAAACGTAACAAAATCATTTTTATATTTTATAAAATTAGTAAAAAAAAGAGCTTTATAGAATTATAAGATTCGCTTTATCTGGATTTGCTGGCAGTAAACTTTTGATGCAAAGAATCGACGTTTTCTTGAGTAGGATTCTCTATTTTTTCCACTTCAATGGGATTTCCAACTAAAGCAAATTAAATTTATAGTAAAAGATACCACTACACATTGTTAAATTATACTTATAGTAGTTATTGGTGTACTGCGAGGTACACAACCAAAAGAGCTTTGAAGAAGTCCGCGACCTTTCGGTATAATGGGTGCCACACCAGTCCACTTTTTCGAAAACTCTTGACATTTTCTCCACCAAGTCCCTTCACTGTTTTCTTACTGATCAAAAACTTCGTTTTCTCCAAACGAGTACATGGGTATAAGAGGACTTCCATTTTGAATAGCTAATTTTACAAATCCTTTACGATTTTTCAGTACAATGCGATTATGTCCTGGTTTGTTGTATATTGCTTCAGCGGCACCTCCAACTACCAATCCAACTATTTTTCCTCCTCGTGGATATTTTAAAAGCCACTCAATTGATTCGCGTGACGAACTGCATGCTCCCACTGCAAACATTAATTCTCTATGAAAAGGTAGATGAAATTGCAATGGCAAAGTAATTAAATGTGGTGAGTGGTGTGGAAATAACTCTTTTATTCCAGTTACGTCTGTATTAAGAGCCAGAAATGTCCCAGTAGCAAATACACCATGCGGATAACAGCAAATCATGTAATTTCGTTTTGGATCTAGTTAAAAGTTTGTTGCTGTTTTTAAACGATACGAAAAGTAATCCCTAAAATAATTCCAAACTGCGTAACTTCTGGTAGCTTTTATGACGCGACCTCCTGTATGACAGGTATTGTTGTCAATCATCCATGCCCAAATCAAATACAATACAAAAATAAACCAGTAGTTGGTATAAAATAATATGTAAAATGATAATGAAATACTGATGGTAGGTCCAAATAGCATATTAACAAACCAAAGCCCAGCAACTAGAATTTGTAAGCGACGCTTTATTGGAGTATCAAATGGATCAAATTTAATCCCCCAGTATATTTATATTTAAAAGAAAATTTTCCTAAAAAGAAATTGTTTTAAATATATTTTTAGTAAATAAATAATAGAGAATAGATAGAGAGAACAAATAATTAATATTATGTTATCATTTGTTTGGTAAAAAGAAACTCAGACGGTTTTATCACACATACTGATTAATTTTTAGGGTTAATTATCCAAGTTTTTTAATTTGTAATAATTTCCTGATTTTAAATTTAACAGATAAAATATTGAATGAGTCAAATTTGAACTCAAGATCTGCTCTGAACTTTGCAGAAATTTATCAACGACCTTGGCCGTCATACTTATTAAATTGATATAATGATTAAGTAGTCATTAGTGTTAGTTTTAATTAACTTATCAAAAAGAAAATATTTATTAAAAGCGTTGAGACTTTGAAAATTTCGAATACAAAAAAATAAAACTGTCTCACCTGCTACTCAAAATATATATATTTTTTATATTTTCTATATGGCACTGTCTATGAAAATATTTCGACAAAGCAGATATAAAAATAGAATAGTTTTTGTGCAAATAAAAAATAATTAATTTAGTTAACCGAAAGTGGATCTTGACGATGATAGGGCAAACTTTAATTTTTTAAGATTATTAACCTTTGATACAATCATCCGATTTAGCAAAATGAGTGTACAATAACAGGAAATTGAAATGCTTGCAGTTTACTATAGATAAAATCAATACAAATTCAAGTGTACACTACAATATACCTACATAATATGCATAGTCATTTGGATGTATGTTCTAAGGTAAAGGTGCTTCTTCTACGGTAGTCTCGCGTTACACTTTGGATATGTGTTGTGCGAGGAGTATCTATCTTTTGAGGGATTGATCGAAATAATATTTACTTTTTATTTTTGGTACATTAATATAATAATGTATATTATAATGTTTAATGAGCACTATATTGACATATCAGGATTCCCACTAAATTTTCTAAATCAAGCTTTTTCAGGTTTTTCCTAACAAAGAATAAAACATTTCCCTGAGATTTCGATAAATCGGAAGATAAAAATGTAAAAAAAATCTTAATTTTAATAAATTAAAATTAAAAATTTTTAGTTAAAAAAATTAATTTTTAAATAAAAAAATTGAATTTTAAAATTTAAAAACAAATATAATTTAAAATTAAAAAAACTGATAATTTAATTTCCCTGACATTCCCTGACATTTCCCTAACATAATTAGGAAAATCTTAAACTCCCTTACTTTTCCAGATTTTCCAGGTTTTCCAGGCAAGTGGGAACCCTGCATATAAATAATACTCGAATGGTATTTATTAAGGTAAATTGTAGACAAAGAAACACATTTTCTTAGCTTATTATGATGAGGAAAGCACAGAACCAATACATCAGATTTCTTTTTATGACATTTTCTTGAATTTCTGAAAATTTCCCCGGATTTCCTAAAAGTTCTCCAGATTTCCTAAAAGTTCTCTAGATTTCCTAAAATTTTCTTGGATGTTCTTTTGCATTGTTTCATGATTTTCTTTTAAAAAGGTTAAAAAGCATGATTATCTGTAATTTCTGTATCTAAAATTTTCTTAAATTTCCTTAGATTTTCTTAGATTTCTCTTTACTTGTACAACAAATTTCCCCAGCGGTTTCCTCCTCGATTTATTATGAATCACGACTAGTGTCGGCAGCTGTGATCGACTAAAAATTGCTTTGCCATCAACCGGTCGATCGAAGGAGGAGGAAACCGCTGAGGAAATTTCATTTACAAGTAAAGGGAAATCTGAAAAAATCTAAGAAAAACTTAGGCAATCTTAGGAAATCCAAGGATATCTAAAAATTCCAGATAATCTGCTTTTTCAAATTTTTCGAAAGGAAATTGAAAACCTGGAAAAATTTTACGAAATTCGGAGAAATCTAGAGAAATCTAAAAAAACATCCTAAAAGGACATCTGGTGTACAAAAATTGAGTCTGTGGTTTCCTTCTCATCACAGGCATATTTGACACCACAAGCTTTCAATATTTTGCGCCTTTATCCTCGGTTTTCCAATTGACCTTTCTTTTAATTAGAAAAATTTATAAAAAAAATTAAACTTATTTAAAAAAACAATTTTGACGATTAATATTAATTGGTTAATTACAATTCTGGAAACTAAATTTTGCACCCTTGAAATTTTGCGCAACAAGCCTGGGCTTCATAGGCTTTTGCAATAATACGGAACTGCTCCTTGTAATAAGCTAAAAGAATATGATTTTTCTTTCCTTAAAAAATAATGAGTCAGTAATTATTAATTAGAAGAAGACCTATATCTGTATATATATAAAATTTTGCAAAATTTACGAAAATACAATTCCTACAATATCCTTTGTGATTTTACATCCTTGGGTTACTTTTGCAACTCGTTAATTAATTAATTAATTAAAAGTGATTTTGTGATATCAAAGTTCTCCATGTATAAACAGACTATCACATGCTTATTATCTGCTAGTCTGCGTTAGGAATATAAATTAATTTTTTATAAAGAAATTATAATAATCTTCA
This sequence comes from Cantharis nigra, assembly GCA_958510845.1. Classification (NCBI taxonomy): domain Eukaryota; kingdom Metazoa; phylum Arthropoda; class Insecta; order Coleoptera; family Cantharidae; genus Cantharis; species Cantharis nigra. The sequence goes on along the minus strand of OY294030.1, from coordinate 39,364,403 downwards.
TAATAAAAAGTATTTAGTATCAAAGTACAATAAAAACTCATTCATTTTGTCTAGAACATAACATCAGGATATTATCTTTTCTTAGTTCAACTACCTAATATAAATAAGAAATAAATTAATTTGCTAATTAATTATTTCTTTATTGACTTTATTGCTTTTTTCTAAAGTTAAAAATTCCATACTTAGCATTTTTTCTATCTTTACTGAACACTTACCTAACCTTCTTCAATTAAAACCCATACAATAAAACTATAACAAAATATAATTTGTTTATTTACCTAGAGTAATAACAATTAAATAAATTATGCAAAATAGCAATAATACTAATAATGATATACAGGGTGTACAAATGGTACCAGACCCTTTGTAACATCCCAAATTAAAATTTTTACGCAAATAGAATTAAAATTTATGAACTTGAATTATTTTCAAACTTCATTTTTTGCATCACAAGATAACTAATAAATAATATCTAAATAAAAATAAAATTTAAGAAAAAATTTTAAATAAGATTAAATACCACAATAATAAGACTAAATTGCAGCAATATTGGCATGGAGTAGTATTATGTATAGGTAACCAAAATATGAATCTAATTTTAAAAATACAGTTTATTAATATCAGAATATACGCTATATATAATCAATATTATACTAATATTAGAAAATTAATAATTTAATATATTACAAAAAATTTTGCAATTTAGAATTTACTGATAATGGTACCTACATATGTTGAAACGTCACACAACTTTGAATATTATATTCTATGTAAAAATAAAAGACTATATAAGAATGGAGTAGTAAATTGATTACTTCTTTATTGATGGACCTGAGATAAAATAATTTTAATTTTATAGTTTACTACGCAAACTCAAACTTACCTTTACAAACTTACATTTTCAAATAAAATTTGGGTTATCGCTTTTTGATACACAGACAACATAATAAAACTGTAACAGTGATTTTAGTAAAATTATAAAATTTCATAGAATCCAAAATTTGAGATTTATTTACACATATCAAAATTTAAAAATGTAAGTATATATTTTGGGGATTAATAATATTGTGCACATTTAAAAAAAGAATTAAAGGTTAACCGCTATTATGGTTTTGTTTGTTTGTTATGATTATTCTTTAAGAAATCTGTTTGACTTTTGGTACAACAAACAGTTTATTGTGAAAAAATTTTTTAATTTAAAAATGGAATATGGCCCATTAGGTATATGTACTCGTATATAGGTGAATACATAATATTTACATAGTAGGTACTTGTGTGCCGAGTTGCTCAACAAATTGTCTGGATACTTTTTGATAATCAGTAATCTATTATTTAATAATAAATGTTACTATAAATTGAAATATTATGTAAAAATAAATACAAATATTATTTTTTTTTAAATAATCTCAAAAACAAAAATGTTTTGCATTAGGTATTAATTTTGTTTATTTAGCGTTTGCAGTATTAGTCATTAAGCATTGAAAATTAGTATTTTAATTATTGTTAAAAAATGTTAGATTTTTAACATGTTATTTTATTTGTTACAGATAATGAAAATAAAATTTGCACCAATCCGAATTCCATTGCACAGACGACTGGAAACGTTAGCGGTAACATTAGGTTATCTGGTAATATTATGTGGGGGTCTCATTACAGGATGTGCATTGTTATACCTAATGTTATATACTAAGTATTGGTTAGCAGCATGTTTTTACGTAATTTGGATATATGCTCTAGATATAGACATATGCGATAAAGGAGGTAGACGGGTAGAATGGGTCCGAGGTTGGATATGGTGGAAGTACATTAAAGACTATTTTCCAGTGAAATTACATCAAACGTCGAAGTTTGATTTAGATCCAAAACGAAACTACTTGTTTTGTTGTTTTCCACACGGAGTTTTGCCAAATGGACTGTTTTTAGCGTTTGGTACTAAGTGGTGTGAATATGGCAATTTATTTCCTCATCATGTACCTTATTTGTGCACGCTAAAACAAAATTTTTTGTTTCCGGGTTTGCGCGATATATTTCTGGCGATGGGTGCTTGTAGTGTTACTAAAGATTCTCTAAATTATTTGTTAGGAAATAATAAAGGAGGTAATACGGTAGCACTTGTAGTTGGAGGAGCTGCGGAGGCAATCATAGCCAGACCTAAGCAATATAAAATTGTTGTCAAGGATCGGAAAGGCTTTATTAGAATAGCTCTGCAGCATGGATCACCACTAGTTCCGGTATTTACTTTTGGAGAAAATGATGTGTTCGATATAGTCGACAATCCTAAAAATTCTTTGTTGCGAAAACTGCAAGATTGGTTAAAAGGTAAAACTGGTATTGCGGTTCCTTTTATCTTAGGACGTGGGATTTTCCAATATTCGTTTGGGTTTTTACCTTATAGAATACCTATTCATACAGTTGGTATGTTATAATATGGTACTTTTTGTATAAATCATTTTGTAATATATTTTTAGTTGCTGAACCGATAGATGTTAAAAGAGTTGAAAATCCAAGTAAGGAACAGATCGATGAATTACATAAAACGTTTTTGGAAAAAATTCATCAATTATTTGAAGATTATAAAGCACAGTATTTAGAAAATGGAGATAAAATTATGCTTGAGATTGTTTAGTTTACTATTTTCTCTAAGAAATTTTTTTATGCAGGTTACCATTCCATTAAGTGATGAAACGAAAATTCTCTGTATTTTTTTAATTTGTGTTCATAGTTTATTTTAATCAAATGCATTAATTTTACTTACATTTCTAAACTGCAATTTATAAGAAATTGGCAAATTGTCAGTTTAAAATTGAAATTATTATCTATTTTTCGGCTTAAAAGGTTAAAACCTCTGATTAGTTGAAAACAGCAACTTGATAAAAATTATACAGTAGCAGATAGACGTTTTGTTTTATTTTTTGAACTAGTGCGGTAAATATCACTTTACCAGTGCGTAAATGGTACAGTAAAGCCTATTTATATTTCACATCAGAAAGTTGCTAATTGTGGAAGTCAAAAGTTGTGGTAAAAGAAAAAGTAACTTTCAAATTTCTATTATTTACAACAATAATATTAAATAACAATTTCACATGTAACGCTTTTAAGTATATTACTATTTAAAATAGTTTCTTTGCAAAAATTAGCGTAAAAACAGTTCAGGTAATATACCTACCTGCTTACTTCATGCAATAATAAGTTCGGTATTTTTGGCGTTGGGTAAATAATTATATTTTTGTTCTTCAAACATTGCAATCAATTGATCCATAAACTTTTGATGATAGTGATCCAGTTGCTCTTGTGTAGGATATGCACTCCTTATGACCTCTATTGGCTTTCCAACTAAAATCAGAACACTCAGTATTTTATAAATCAATTATTTAATAATACTACCTAAAACATGTATGGGTTTTTTATATGGAACCCATCCATAGGAATACTGCAAGTATCCACGACCAAAAGGTATTACAGGAGCTACACCGGTAAGGCCTTTAACCCATTCTTGAACTTTGCGAGTTACAGATCCTTTAGGATTGTCAACTTGATCAAAAGTGTCAGTCTCTCCAAACGAGAGTACAGGAACCAGCGGACTGCCATGTCGTAAGGCTAACTTAACAAATCCTTTTCGATTTTTCAAAATTATTTTGTATTGTCCTGGTCGACAATGGAAAGCTTCTTCCGCTCCTCCAACTATCAGTGCTGCCACTTGGCCGCCCTCGGGACATCCAAGAATCGAATTTAGCGAATGCTTAGAAGCACTGCACATACCTAACGCCAAGAGCAATTCCCTAATTATAGGAAAACGAAAATTTAATTTAAGAGTTAAGATGTGGGATTTATGATGCGGAAAATAATCCTGAAAATCGCTGTAATCGGTTGCGAATACTGAAAACGCACCGAGCGGTAAAATTCCGTGAGGAAAGCAACAAAATAAGTAATTTTTTTTTGGATCCAATTGAACCCAAGGTAGTCGATGTAAACGTATTGGAAAGTAATTTTTCAAGTGTTGCCACCAGGACCATTTCCGTACCCAATCTATTCTGCGTCCACCGGTTTCGGAACAGTTCGCGTCTATGACCCAAGCCCAGAATAAATACAACAATGCCTCTGGCCAATGATGAGTATAAAATAGTAGGTACATTATTGTAAGAATTCCAAGCGCTCCTCCAAATATCATATTCGCCACTGCCAAACCAGCAGCTAGAGCTTGAACTCTTGCTTCGAAAGGCACACCGAGGGGCACGAAGTTGATCGATTTTATGATTTTCATTTTGTCTGCAACAATTGGTATGATTACTACTTAAAAAACTTAAAAATAAAAGCTGGTACCGGATAGTAAAATTAAATTGAAACTTAATCGGTTTAATAAACACTTAATTAATTTCGGAGCCACTTCATCTACTATGTACAAAACAAACTATGAAGTAATGTTCGGTAATAAATTTTTTTTATTAAAACTTCAAGGTCAATTTTTATTTTAACATTGACTGAGCCAGAAGTTCTCAAACACAATTTTGCAATTAAGTATGTATCAATTTCTATAATTTAAATTAAAATTGCTTTTACGTTCACTTTGTTCAATCTGTTACAGAATTCCGGTACTGCTAATTAAAAAATCATTATCAAATTCTAGCATATACTGATGTATTTATAAGTTTATAAGTTTAATACTTCTATTATATTAATTTGATATGGCTTTAGGCAATATTTACTAAATTATTAAAAGAATTGTATTTAGTTAGGTACTTACTTATTTTAAATTTGGTATTCAAAAAGAGTATATTGGCATCACGAAAAGATCAACTATAATAGCTTTGGTATCGCTTTTTTCAACTCCTGTTGATAAAAACGATAACAATATTTATCTCTCCTAAATATATTAATATATTTAACTATTCAATATTTAAGTTAACAAGTCACATTTGCCGATTATTATATAACACTGAATGATGTGCTAAAAATACTTGTAGTACTTACTTAATTAATTGAATCTTACAATCGTCTACTATAATAAGTACTATTTCGATAAATTACTTATAAAATTTTATATCTTTTCCTAGATAGATGATAATGAAATTTGTGCAAAAATAACAAAATAATTTAATTATATAGGGATAGCACGCAATTTTAGAAGTACCACAATATACGAACGTAATTGTATAATTTCACATTTTACCCCACAGAGCATATTACGTCGGGCATAATAGGCCCAAGTGAACATTTAAATGAACATAAAAAAGCCTTTTAAATAAATTGTGTCAAGTTTAGAAATTATTTTATTTATTTGAAGTATTCATGCATTCGTAGATTGGTAGATGGTGTGATTTTAATTGACGTATGCACTGTAGAGTATAGCTAGGTAAATTTAAAATATTTTTTAAAATTAATTTCAGAATATAGAAATCATCAGTCATATACTTTGCAGAAATAGTATATTATACATCATGGGACTAAGGTGCTACTTTTCATCCCGCGTGCAAAGGTTTTTGCACGAGGTGTTAGCCGAGTGCAAAAATCGCACACGGGATGGAAAGAACCTTAGTCCCCAAGTGTATATACTATTTTTCACAATTTCGCTGAAAATGCTGAATTACATTGGTTAATAGGTAACTAAATTTAAGATTTTGAAATTGCAATAACTCGAAAACGGCGCTAGATATCGAAAAAATGAGCAAAAAATTTACCCTCGTTACATTAACCCGTCAGCGATTTGTTGTAGAAAGCCATATGCAAAATTTCAGATCAATAGCGCGCAATAATGGCGCAGGAATAAAAGTATTACTTTAGTCCCGCAAAAGCGGGAGTAAAGTGAGCACTTTACTCCCGGAATTGTGAAAATATATATTATTATAATATTGTAATAATGCAGGGTATCCCTGGATACACTTTACATTGCTTATGTTAGGTGGTGATAGAGAGTTAAGCTTCTTCAAAGCAATTTTTAAATTTCCACCTTCACATGGCCGTAACTCCGAAAATATTAATTTTTCAGTAAAATTGATTAAATATTTTTTTAAAGATCATGAAATAATCTACAAAGTAGCTTTACACCTTTTATTGCCTAAAATGAACGGCTTTCAAGTTATGAATTAAAGTAAGTAAAAAAATGATAAAAATTCAAGCTTTTAGTTTTTTTTTGAAATCTCTGTATCTTTAAGCAAAGTATCTGACGCCACATTCCGGATAGCAAATTTTTCAAAAACCAATCCATTTCACAGAAAATCAGAAAATAATAAACAAGGCAGCTGCAAAACAAAAAATTAAATTCACAAAACTATTATTTAATTGAAAAATTACTTTATTATGGCCACCCTCATTTTCAATACTTTCGTTAAGACCCTACTATAGCATTGGTTACTCTCTCCATTAATTCCTTTCTGGTGTTGGGCTTTCTTCTGTTGCTATTCAATCAAGAGAAGTTAAATTTGGGGATCTTGCCGCCCAATTAATAGTTCCTCCTATTCCGATCCATTTTTGTTATAAATTGCTGCAATGTATCAATAAATAAAATTATAATTATTAAAATTCGACGCAAACCGATTCGACGCAAACCGATTTGACGAAAACCGATTAGACGGAAACCGATTCGGAGCAAGAAATCGTTATAAAAGTAGATTGACGCTTTTATTATTTGACTTCTATCTGATTGATAGAAGATAGAATTGACAAAAATTTCTAACCGGTTCTCGACTTCTGACACACTCTGTATTATATAAAAATTTGTTTTGAAATACGTAATTTAACGGAATAATGACTGCATACCCTGTAACTCTACAGCCAGAGAGTGGGTGCACCCCCCTCTCATATGTAAAATGGTGGGTTTTGGCTAATAAAAAATCATTAACTCTAATGTAGAAGTCAAATCCTAGTAAATATTTCGAAAATGTAAGATGTATATACAGTAGAACCCCCATTATTCGACACCCCCTTATTCGACAATTCCGAGAATTTCTCATCCTAATGGACAGATAACTATGAGGTGATGACGCACAAGTTGTGAGCTTATCTCGCCACGACTGGAGTTCAGGACATAGGCAGACCATGATAATAGCAAAATAACAGCATTTTCAATGCTAAAATAAAGAGTGTTTAAATTTGAAAGAGGTTATTAGAAATTAATAAAAATAAAATATTTACATTCTAATAGTATAACAGTTTTGTTACTTTGTAACGTGTATCGTCACAATTTTTTTATTTAATTTATAAAATTTATTCGTAAAATATAAAGTTATAATAAAGTTTATATTATGTATCTAATAACATTTTTGCAAAATAATTCTTTTTACAAAATTTGTATATTTAAATTAAATCATAAAGTTGGCTGGGTTAGGCATAGTGTAAATAAATTCTTATCGTAATCAAGAATAACATGATATGTTTATATCATATAAAGATATTTATTTCATTTCCCTATTCGCCACATTCTATGTTTGGACAGGAAATGGGTCCCGTTTATGTCGAATGATGAGGTTCTACTGTAGTTGTATCTTTTTGTTGTATCGTTTCTTCTTATAGCCGTTTCTGTTCACTCCTGAACAAAACCTCTTTCTCTAGGAGAAAGATTTTACCATTTAGACCCCACGGTTGCTAAATCCAGATTGGAGAATGCCAGTGTAGCCAGGAATTTTAACCCCCTTTTATTTTACCTCCCCCCCCGGTAAAAATTCCCTAGCGAAGTTTTACCCCCGGTAAAAATTTCCTAGCAAAATTTTACCCCCGGTAAATATTCTCTAGGGAGATTTTACCCCCAGAAAAAAATGATTATATTCTTTACTGGGGGTAAAATTTTGCTAGGGAATTTTTATCTCCGGGGTAAAATAAAAGGGGGTTAAAATTCCTGGCTACACCTGTAACTCTGCTTTTTAATAATAATTAAATAATATTATATTATTTTTTTTTAATAACTGGTTTTTTTTAGAAAAAATGCAGCCCCAAAAGGTGAACACACACCACACCCTCATAGCTATGCCACTGTATTACTTGGTTGTAAATTACCACGAATTGGTTGACGTTACGCCAACTGGAAGAAAAGACGTGGCTTTCTAGGCAAAAAATGACCAACAAACAAGCTGTCCAAGTTTTCGTGTCTGTTGAATTTTGTAGTGATTATTTTTATGTAAGTAATTTATTTAATTGCATTTGAATTAATTGATATAATTTTAGATGAAATTGGTTCAGTTCTTAAAGTAACCGGAAGCAATAGCTTGATAATTGGAATAGAGAAATTATAATAAATTTAAATTGGAGGATTAGAATTTTAATTAAAATTAATTTGGAAGATAAAATTTGAAATATAAAAACTAAAATTTCAAGGAATGACAAAATCAAGTTTGATACAACTTCAAAAATACAATTTTGGGAATTTGCATTTTTCTGGCAATTTTGTAATTATAAAATTTGGGGGCTAAAAAAGTATAACTTAACTGAAGCACGCTATGTGAGGCTAGATTGTGCATGGAGCACAACATTTAACCTTGAGATTATAAAAATTGAAAGATAGAAAATCGTAATATAGAAGTTAACAAATAACAAATCATGCAGATGTTGCAAAAGTAAAATCAAAGCATGCAAGAAATAAAAAAAAAATAAAAAATTAAAAGAAACGAATATAAAAATCCCAGATACAGTTAAAAAAGTACATGGATTTGAGGGAGAAACTATAGAATGAATCGAGAAACAAAGTGAAAATGAAAAATATATAATGAGGTGGTTGATAAAGGTGATAAGAACATTATCAAGAAAGAAAAGATAGAGATTGCTGTCAAAGAAAACATAATTTGGAATATAAAAGACAATGGGATAATATAGTACAGTACAATTAGACTTACAAACACCCAAACCGGGAAATCCATTCCTCTATAAGTACTAAAAAGTTTCCCGTTTTAGAGCGACGGAGTCAAAAGAAGTCAAAACCATACGTTTCCACAGTTTTTGTCAAATATCTCGAAAATGATGGAAGATACAGAAAATACCATGCTAAACAAAATTAAAGGCCGTGAAATTTTCTACAAAATGGTTTTATAAATTTGTTTGGTAAACTCTATAGATTAAGAGATATGGAGGGGGGCAGTATTAATAATTTTCTTACTTACTCTTTGTTTTTACTGTAATTTGTATTTAATTTTATAATTTTGTAATTACTGATGGAAGTGATGAAGAAGAGAAGTGATATTAACCCTGTAAAGCACACATTTTTTTATTTCTTTTTTGTCTAACTAAGTCAACCTTAATTAATTTAATTTAATAATTAATTTTGTGTATTATACATGTATTTAGTAGGATATTTAATGGTAATTTTCATTATTGCCATTTTTAAGTGCTTTATGCACCACTTTTCTATTTTCTATTTTCTTTCTTTTATTATGTATTTGTATGTCCATAAAATGCTTTTTACAAATGCCAGCCTGTAACTAACAAAGGTTTTTTTCATATAAATATATTAATCCTGGAAAAAAGTATTTAGGAAAGGCAAAAATTCATAAAAACTTTTCTCCTCCATATCTTCCAATCCGTGGGGTTTACCAAAAACACTTTTAACACAATTTTTCTAGAAAATTTAACGGCCTTTAATTTTGTACAGGATAGGATTTGCTCTATCCAACGTCATTTTCGAGATATTTGACAAAATCTGTTGAAATGTATGGTTTTGACTCCTTCCTCCCCTCGCCCCACCCAAACTCGTCGCTCTTAAGCGGGAGACTTTTTAGTACTTATAGAGCAACTGATTCACCATAATCCGTTGGAAACTGAAAACTGTAGTTACCCAATTTGAAGTTTATGAAGAAAGTTATGTATTTCGTAGAGGCATTTTTGGTGTATTTCCAATACATGTTTTACATGTTTGGTTCCATTAAAAATATTCCAATTAATAATTCCAAAAAGTTTATATTGAGAAATCGTAAAAAACAAAAATTACCTTTACCAATTAAAAATTGGTAAATATATTATAGGCAAATTATTATCAACCTCTTATGACTTTCTTCTAAAAATATTAGTCAACTGGAACAAATAGGGTTTCTCAAAAATTTCTGGATTTTGAAATCAAAGAAGTCTTTTCTTGTGTATTCTATAATAAAAGTACTTCTTCTTTTCAAAAATGCTGCCCCATCAATATTCCATTCGAAATGTTATGATACCGTCCAGGTCATTAATACTTCTAGAATAAAACAAAAAGAGGACGTTTCCTTCTTACCTTCATGTGTATGTTGCCCAATTGTATTAATTAAGTACAATTACGTAAGGTTTTCAAATTACCTTTTATCATGGAAATTGAAAAACAACAGTTTGAAAAAATTGTAATCAAAAATGTTACAGCAGAGTAAAGTAACCTACCGGCGCTTAGAGATACCATATTGAACCATTAAATAATTACACTTATGAATTCAGTATCTTATCTCCACATAAATTAAAATAAAATATTTAATCAACATGTTATCTATAAGCATTAATGGGTTTTACCTTTCCTTAATAAGCTTAAGGGAAAGTATGTAATTCAATTAGTACCTACAAAATAAAAGAAACAGTTGGAAATTTATAATGATCATAGCCATTTTGCAGAAATTATCCAAACAAAACTGTTGGGCAATGACAAAATCTGATAAACCCATTTTAAATGGTCTTGCCCGAAGTAGGTATGTAGCGGCTCACCTCAAGTTAAGAAGCGTAACAGATAAGACAAATTAATAATACTTTAGTTCGTCCTCGGTGGTTAATTGGCCTGTGTACACAGAGATTTTCAAGAGATTTTAGGTATACGTGTTTAGAATCTCCTAGGGGTCGACTTTTTATATCAAATTGTATATCCAATACATTTAATGCCTTCAAAATTCCACAACCACGATAATAGATGACGATTTAGTTACAGGTCCCTACCGGCGAAAAGGCGTCCGCCTTGTACTTAACAAAATATTTTAATTATTTCATTAACTTCCATTTTTTGCATTTAATTTTATTTAAAATATTTATTTTATAGCTGAAACGTTAATTTTCTTAAATTAATAATTTATGTAATTTTTTGGAATGAATAATAAATTATTGTTTTGAAAATTTAACTTATTTTTAGATGATGTTAAATATATAATGAAATCATGAAGGTTTCCCATTTTATAAATAAATAAAAATATAAAGAAACATTAATTACCTCTTTGATTATTAAAGAATCTTTAAAAAAATCAAGGTTTCTACATTTGCAAACAAATTTTACTAGGTACCAATGTAGACTTTGCAAGTTATTATCATATTTAATTGTAAATTAAAAATTCCGAAATTAAATAAAATTTAGAAATACTTTAACAAAATTATAATTTATGATAGTAACATAATTTCTGTGGTCACAAGCAATAAGGGAATAAGTCTGCATAGATTCCTATATACTTAATTTTGTCTTTTTTTGCAAATAATTTTCCAAAAATATTTATAATTTTCAGTTAGATCAGGTGAAGGTAGTAAATTTTAAAAAATCAAAAAATGGATTTTTGGATTATATCTAGTTTTTTCTTTGTTTTACGGCCAAAACATAGTGAAATATTTAGTTAAAGCTGATAAAATTCTTAACCTATTTGTCCTAACATAATTAAATTATTATTATTTTTATAATACATAGATTTAAAATTTTATCAGCTTTAATTATTATTATTTTATTATTTATATTTATTATTTTTTAAATTTATTTATTAGAAAAATAATAATTAAATTACCATTTTTAATAAAAAATAAACAAATTACAATTTAAAAATCACAAAGTTAAAAAAGAACAGAACAATACTTAAAATTAGACAATGTAAAATATCAGTTCTTGTTGTAAAGCCTATAATAACAAAGGATTATTTTATTGGATTATTAATTCAGTTGTATCTGCATTCTTGATGTACTTGTGTTTATGTTCTTCAAACAATTTCATTAAACAGTCAACAAAATGCTTATGAATTTCGTCAATTTTCTCATTAGTTGGGGTTTCCATTTTTTCAATATTAATTGGTTTTCCAACTGAAAATTAAAATATTTATATTTAGTTGATCGGTGGTGGAATTATTAAAATATTTAATTTTCTTATACTTACTGACAGTCGTTACAGGCTTCCTAAGAGGTACCATGCCAAAGGAATATTGAAAAAATCCCCTTCCCATGGGGAGAGCAGGGGCAATTCCTATTATCTTCTTTAATTTTTCTTGAATTTTCCTTAAAATAGATCCCTCTGGATTACTAACTTGATTGAAGAGATCGGTTTCTCCAAATGTAAAAACCGGAACTAGCGGGGAACCATGTTTTAGAGCTTGTTTAACGAATCCTTTTCGATTTTTTAATACCAGTTTATATTCTCCCGGACGACAGTTGAAGGATTCTGTCGCTCCACCAACAACAAGAATTGGAGCATTTCCACCTTTCGGAGAAGATAAAAGATAACTAATAGATTTTGGTGAAGCAGCAACACCTCCTAAGCCAAAAATTAACTCTCTATAAAATGGCATATAAAAATGTTGCGTTAATGTTAAAGGATATGGAGTGTGATGGGGAAACTTTTCGTGAAACCCGCCTCCGGTACTTGCAAATGCGTTGAACGGTCCAGCCGGCAGCATTCCATGAGGAAAACAGCATATTAAGTAGTTTTTAGTTTTATCAAATTCTACTCCAGGTTCAACCACAAGTTTAATCGGGAAGTAATCTCGAAAATACATCCACCAACTCCATCTGCGCATCCATGCAAATCGTCTGCCTCCAGTTTCTAGTTTTTTTATATCTATAACCCACGCCCAGATTAGGTATATCACCATTAGGAACCAGAATTTTGTGTAAAATAGGATATACATAGCGAGAAATAAACCAATAAATCCGCCGAGAGCAAATACAACAAACCAAGTTCCTGCAGCTAACGTTTGCAGTCGTCTTTCCATAGGAATATTTAAAGGAGCAAATTTTATACCGAATACTTCCATTTTCAAAAATTAAAAGTAACCCTAAAAAATAATTATATTATTAATTTATTGTTTGAATAGATCGGGTCGATGCTGAACATTTGCATGATATTATAACTTATATTATTTATCAGTATCCGAGCTATAATATGATATTGAAACAACCTACGTGAGAAATAGATACCTACATGAAATACATTCAAAATTAATCGATTGTTTATGTTTTATTAAAAATAATTAATTTTTATAATTGCTAATCATTTTGATAATGGTCAGTTATATTATAATGTGGTCAGTAAAGATGGAACTACTACATTATTGTATGAGCCAAGTAAATTGATACTTTTCAGCCACGGATTTATGATTTTTAATAAAAACAATAAAAAATTACAAATCAATTAATTATTTGAAAATTAAAATAAAAAATTCTAAACCACTAATCTACACTATACTCTGGCTGTATTAAAGTTGATTTTTATATTCGGAAAAATTTTTGTAATTACGAACATTTAGATCACATGAAGCAGTAACAGCGTTTGGAGGTAAGATTTTTTTAGCAAAATACAAGATTTGAACCAGAACTTTCCGCTTTGATACTTAACCATCAGTCTCACAAACAATCGCGTGGTCTAATTACGTTTAATTTGTCCTATAAATTGAAAGCAATTATTAATAATTATATCAAGTATACAGGTTTACTCCGATAGTCCAAATCAGAGCGTAGTTAGAATAAAATCAAGTTCATATTTTTCACAGACATTTTTCAAAAGTATCATAATTTAAACAAAAATTTATATATTAAAATTTGTTACAATTGATATTCAATTAAAATTTAAAATTAATCAGCAAACACAATAAAATTTAAATTTATCAAAAGCTTTTAGTAATACTAATTAAATTACAAATTAAAGCGTCTGACAAAGGCAAATAAAAATTTAAAAATTGCAAATCAGTGAAAACCTTTGAATAATTTGGATGTTTTGTGTTTGCTTAGCTTGTTAATTATTAAATTTTATTTATGATGAAAATATATTTAAATAATATTTATTTGTTTACATTTATGCACTATTTAATCGTGATTAAACACAAATTAAAACAGCCGTGGCTAATAAATAATAATTAAATTAATCATAATTTCATCATAGATTGCCAACTGACTATTGTCTCTACTTTTAATTTATTTACATTTAACAGTTAGAATTAAAATATTTTGTGTAATAAATTTATAATTTTTAAACTTTTAATGCTTTAAAAATAAATCTCATAACAAATCAAGTTTGCAAAATTTATACAGGCAGTGTATTTTATTTGTGAAAGTGGACATTTTTGTTAGAAATAAATAAATTTTGATTTAAGCATATCCTGTCTGGATATGAATTAAATTAGTTAAATAAATAATTAATAAACACTCTTCTACGGGTATTTTTTATTATATCAACCGACTATAGTTTCGTTCACTACTGTGCCCTTCTTCAGGGTCAGGTTTTGACAGTGACAAATCCTGAGCCTGAAGAAGTGCACAGTAGTGCACGAAACTATTTAATTTAGAAACCTACAGTTAATAATGAACAGATTAAATGAATTAAGTTAACGAAAAATTATTTAAGTTTGGTCAGTTTCAGAAATATGTTCCTTTACGTTTACCTTCGTTATAAACGAACTGTTATAAATATGTAAATACTTAACAATATTAAAATAAACTCTCGTTAAAACTTAATATGAGATCTATTAGACAATTGTATGTTTTTTAAAATGTTGAATTAATATTAAAGCATACAACATGATTATTGGCCTGCCACATCCTGTTATTGTAAATATATATACCAAAAAATATTTTAATACTTTTCACACATTTTGAATAAGTTTTAATTAAGAACTATTTAAATTTAAACAATACAGAATTAATTTTACCCACCGCACCGTTTCAAGTTTTACACTCTTGTAAATCAAATAGGAAATAATAAATTTTAAAATTAGACTGAAATGCACAAAACTTTAAAATCATGAATATTAACTATCCAAAGTATGTATCTATCTTATTTGCTAGCAAACTTTCGATAATATTATCTTCCCGATAGATAAAAATTACTCATCTACTATATCTTTGCATAGAATTCTAAATTACTTCTTCATAATTAAATAATTTATCAAATTTTTAAGCTACATTTTAGTCTGAATCGTCATTTCATTATTATTATTATTTTTGTTTAATCCAAAAGATCGAAAAAATATTGTTGTAAGCTATCTTACATTATTCATTTATTTCCAAAGCCCTTTCTGTTTTATATTCAATTTTTTAAATTTAATTAAAAATTTTTTTTGAATGAAATAGAATTTAAATTTCAACGTTTCGGTTCGAAGTCTTTTTATCTCTATATTTAATATTTTAATTATTTTTTGCATTATTACTGATTTTATTTTAATTGATTTAATTTAAAAAATGTTGTTAGGTATCTTGTTATGTATATCGCAAAAACACAGATAGTATTTAGATAGTAAATATTCGCGTTTTACCTTACAATTGGACGTAGTTATGCAAAAAGGAACCATCCACCAATAGTTAGTTTTGAGATATTGAAGCTTAAAGATAAAATAATATAATTAAATCGGTTGATAATTATGTATATTTTAATTTTGTTTAGATAACACATAATGAAATGTAATTTGTGTTACCAGAAAAATGTTGTGAAAATTAGTTTCCACATTATTTCGGTCACTTATAGCAAATAAACTAAATTTTATAACTTTGTCGCTTGGTTCCTTTTTGCATAACTGTATCAAATGCTGCTACCAAATGTCAACATCATGGCGGCTCTATTACGTACACTTGATGTTTTGAGTTTCATTCTGAATTACTTTATCGTAAAATCGCGATGAAATGATAATTCCCAAATTGAACACTGAAAGAGTTTATAAACAAAACTTTCTATACCAACTATACGTATTAGATTAACTTAATATTTTTCCACATGGTGGCGTACGCTTAATGTAAATCGCGAGTACAAAATAAATATTATAAAGCGAATTTGTTAAGAAAAGTCCGGAAAAGTCCATGTACCTAAATATAAAATTTGAATGAATTACATTTTTCGAATTTTGATATTTAAATTCTAGATAATGAGGGATTTACCATAATTAACCAGAAGTTTAAAAAATAAACAACCAAATGTTTAACTATAGCGAAAGAATCTGTCAAGTGCAAGTTGTAAATAGAAAGGATAATCATAGACCATAGGTAACCTTTAAGAATCTTAGCAATATTAATTCAAATCCTGATCTCAGGATTTTTATTTTTATTTAGGCGAAATCTGGCCTGTGAAAATCGTAAAAAATGTGTTTCTATTTCAAAGTTAGTTTAATGTAAATTTTTAAATTTGGTTTTTAACGCGGCAAAGGTTGGTTGGCGGCCTTTAATGAGGAATAAAAACTTATTGATGTTTTTTTTTCAAAAAATACTTAGATTTGATTTAATACAATACAAGTCAAGAACATACCACATTTACATGATTAGTTACTATACGTACATGATAACTAAATGCCATTAGTTACCACTGAGATATTATAGTTATGTAAACTACTCATAATTCAGCATTGTAAGGGTTTTTATGGAATTAGTGCTTTATTTGTTTAATCTGCTTTATTACTATTAAAATATATTATTTTTAATTTGTTGTTTTGGCTAGGTTTTGATTTTTATCATGTTTTAAACGTCACAATAATTATTAATTGTAATTATTAAATTAAAAAAATACATTAAAACTTTCTGCTATCCTTTGTTTAAATATTTACTTGTTATTATTAACAATTGCATTAAAAAGTTACAAGTTTTTGCTAAAAGCATTGGATAATTAATTATAATTTTTAGTCAGACTGTTAAATTTGAATTATCTACTTAATTATATTTTTCATAAATGAGTTTATAATTATATTTATTTTATATACTCATTTTCTTATAGTAAAATTTGGTTAAGAGTCATATTCCATAACTGACAATTTTGGTAACTGTCACTACGTGTAAACTGAAATTCTACTTATAATTTTTCTTTTAAATTAATTTTACATTTTATGATAATTTTGTTAAACAAATAAGAAATGTATAATAAAAAGTCATTTTAGGAAGAAGAAGGTGTTCGGAACTGTCGTGAATGACTAGTTGTTGGTGAGTTTGTGACAAATGTAAAAGAAATCACCATTAGTTTTTTTGAAAGTATAAGATCGAGGTAATTAATGCATTTTTGTTAAGTTTTGTTTGCGTGTTGTACATTAATCAAGTTGAAAAGCCGATCTAGTAATTATTTGTGACAACCTTCTAAACCAATCAAAATATGTTTCCCATATTTATATCAATAAAGTATTAGATTTTTAAATTGTACATTTAGAACTTTTGCAACTAAAGAAGATAATTTAACTAAAATTGCAGGCAACTGATTTCAAAATTGCAAGAAAATTGATTTAATATACGCAGGGTAATCTAGACCGAAATAATGAGTTCAAGGTAGAAAACAAAGAAAAACAAGGTATTATGCCAAGAAGCCAAATAACACTTATAAATACAATCTTATTGATTACAAATTACTTGCACTCATTAAAAAGTCAGTGATGATAATAAATAAAAATAAAATATTTGTATTTGTAGAAACCTATTTTCAATTTTATCAGTAAAAAAATCAAAAACAATATTATATTTTATGATTTTGACAAGTTTTTTTCGATTTTATATTGACTCAACTATTTATAAATAAAATAAATATATTACATTCTATAATTTTGTTCTATTTGCTTTATGAGATATTTACGTATATTATGTAGCTATTATATTGATATAACTGTCATTGGTACGGTACATAGGAACAATAATTATTATTGAAGTTGATGTTTTGCACAGTTCGATCGGTTATTTATTAAAAGTACCTGCTATTATAATTTTATGGCAATGGTACACTTAACAGTTCCATCTATTACATGGCCAATACAAAAATAATTTATTTTAGAATCATAACGTATAATACGAAAAGAAACTTATAAATGAGAAAAATATTCCTGTACTTGAGTTCACTTGTGAACACCAGAATTATATATTATTATTAATATTTTAATATAAACATTATTTTGAAGAAAAAAAAAGTCGAAAAAAAGATAATTATTTTATAATCGAGAAAGCTCATCTGGATTAAAATTTGTATTATATTATATAATATTTTTAAATAATATAATAAACAGAGGCGTAAAAAAGTATTCGTACACTTCTATGCTAGCAATGTAAATTGTACCTTTTAAAGTGATTTTTGTCATATAAAAATCGCTTTCACAGCAACACTTGATTGCAAATTTCATTCTCTTCATTTTAGGATATATAGATTTTTCTATTTCGTCGCACCGTTTTCGAGTTACAGATGACAATAGTTTTTGTATTTTACAGAGTTTTCTTTCAGTCACTAGAAGTCGAAAACGGTGCGACGAAATAGAAAAAAGAAAGAAAGAAAGACAAAAAGACAAAAATGTGTCAGAAAAAGTCTTCAAAAATAGTATTAATATCATTTTGATTAATTCCTTTTAGCATAATATCAACTTTTAATATTTTTTAATTGGTAACTTTTACAAATATACAAATATCCAAGTTGAAGTGTTTAATCAACCACATACAATAATTTATTATAAAAGTGTGCCATTCTGTATATTAATAGTTTAATAAATCAGTAATTATGTCCTTGTAGAGTACGAAGGTATGTAGTTATTATTTGCTTCTTGATTAGGTTTTTAATAAGTATTTTAATGCTTATTAACAAACAGTGTTGACTTAGTTGGAGAATAATTAAGTGTTTTTATATATATTTTAAATAACTTAAATTTAATATAATATAATATAATTAAGTAAAATTTATTTTTTAAAATTATGCTTCAATACGTTATGGTATGTTAACTAATATTATGCTACCACAATACCGCTTAAGATATTATGTAAACCAAAAAAAGGAAAAATTAAAAAAGACTCGAAAACAAACTTTCCAATGCTAGAGAAATCACACTTCGTTTCTGTTTTATAGATTTCTCTATAACTCCTATGTTACTTTTTGCAATTTTGATAAACAAACAAATTAGTAATTCTCAGGCAACTAAAAATGTAAAACAAAAGTAATATACGGTATTATTAAGTGCGACCTCGAAGAGTTCAAACTCATTTTTTTGTTTGTGAATTCAGTTCGCAGGTAGTACAAAATGTATCGTCTAGTATCTAGTTTGTAGTACTATGTAGTTATTTGAAAATAATACTAAATATATTTATTATAAAACAAAAATTTCAATTGTTTTTACGAAATTCCGCCTACTACCTATAGATAAAATGTATTACTTTTAAAATCCTTTAACGTGCGCAGTTATTCCAATAGAACAAATAGGTTAATTAAAATATTTAACAATATTCCCAAAAATATTAAAACGAAAATTAATAACAATAATTACCTTATAATACTATAATCCGTGATATAAATTTAAAAAAGTGATGTTTGTATTTATTTGTACTAGTTATATTGACAGTAGGTAAACTTGTACTACGCGCAGTACGAAAAGTTATAACATTATAAACACATGATGCGCTAACTAGAGGAGCGCCAAAATAAAATCTAATTCCTGACTTTTAAAATTAACCGATCCCCTCTCCACGCCAATTTAAAATTTATATAATCTATTGTACTTTACTTCAATAGATTTAGCACAAAATTATACGTAACAAATAATAAACTTTTTAGAGAATTTCTTTTGAATATCACCTTTTTCTTTCATTGACATTCCTTTAGCAACCTTTGTTTTGCTTTAGACATTTGGATTATAGCACAATTTTCTGAGTATGAAAAATGACCTTAAAGTGAAAAGTTTTCGAGGTAATCAATCCCAAAGTAACAAAAATGCATTTAATCCGTAGTATTGATTTTCATAGTCAGAAAATTGTTCTCTATTCAAATCCGTAACAAAATATGGGTTGCCATTTAAAAAAATAAGGTTGACTTATCCCAAGATTTTCTAAAATAATTCCTTTAAAAAATGTTATCGAATTTTGTTCTAAACTTTACGATCTCACTGTATACTATCAGTCTATACTCTACTATTTTTTTACAATATCATTAAGTTCAATCAAGTATGCTAAATTACACTTGGAAAATGTTTCAATGTATAAAATCCAACTATTAACAATAATTATCAAGATAGTAATAGATAGATAGTTACCTACCTATTATTATTTTTAATTTTCCAAGTTTTTATAATTTCAAATTTAAATAAATTATTCGATAAGATAACCGATACAGGTTAATCTTGTTTTCTATTTTAATCTTCCAACTGAACAAAAACATTGTGCTTTTAAGGTAGTTTTGGTGTTTTGAAAAATGTATTTAATCGTAATATTTAAAGTTATATATAAACATTTAATATTAATATTAAAAAAATTAATTTACACTAATATTTTGTAATTGAAAATTAATAATAAAATATAGATATACTGATATAAATATTATATGTTAAATTAATATAATATTATAATATATAAAATATATCAAAGTATATAATATAAAATACATAGATGTGTACACTACACTAAAAATTAGAATGAAATACTGAAATTTAAACAAATGAATAAAAATTCACTGGATTTATGAAAATATCATTTTAATTATTAATTTGTATATTGCATTTTTTTTCTCAGTTAATTTTTGTGATTTTAGATATAGCTGGTTAAAATATAAAAATGTATTTTTGTATTAGTATTATTTTTGTGTTA
Source organism: Cantharis nigra (assembly GCA_958510845.1). Lineage (NCBI taxonomy): Eukaryota > Metazoa > Arthropoda > Insecta > Coleoptera > Cantharidae > Cantharis > Cantharis nigra. The sequence continues at coordinate 39,343,730 of OY294030.1, read as the reverse complement.
TTTTCAATTAATCAAATATTTCGAATTTGCAATCAATCAAATCAAATAACATTTATTAATTAAGTACGAGGCACGAGGATACCTTACAGATCCCAAATTACGTATGGTTATAGATAATAGGGCTGGGTAGCCCTTTCTTCTATATTTAATTTAGGTATGTGGAAATTTAGTCAAATAAAAATTGAGTAGAGTGCAGGATAAAAGTTTCAAAAACGTATCAAGTTCAGAATTTATACTAGCGAAAAACCATTTAACATTTGAATGTTTAATTCTTTAAATTAATTCAAGTCCTTAACCGCTTCGGTCAGCCACTTTTCAACTCATCCTTTCAATGCCAACTTGATGGCGGGAAAGCGAGAAAATACAAATCATATACAAAATTCAAAGAATTAAAATATTTACAAAATTTTCAAACTTCAACATTAAAAATCAAAATGGGAATTTTCGAATACGGCATTAGCTCCCGTGAGTTTTATTGCATAAGCGGTGGTTAGCAATGAAAGCCATCACTCGTTGTGATCCTAAATCTAAAGAATATAAAAACAATTCCATTTTACGTATTTCCACAAAATTATCGTCACTAAATGATGTTTATTATTATAGAGACAATATGCGGGATAATGAGGACCTCACTCTGGCGTCGTTATTCTTGGAGTAGTTAAAGTGGTTCAACAGAAACAGTTGTTATACTATAACTTGCATCTGATAGACAATCAGCGACTTTGGCCAAAGAATCCACTTAAGCAGATAAACATTCAGCATTTTACGGTATACGAGTTCCGCTTGTCAATCTATTTGATGCAGAATTCTTTAATGTATCAGTTCGTTGTTGTTGGCATTGCGGTAGATACAAGAACTTTATTGGTGGTTTTCTCAGTTTTAGTTGTGTTACTTTCTTAATTCTTGATGATATCACTCTCATCTTTATCTACCGTGTCGTTAAATATAATTTTCATTGTTTTTTTGAGTTTCTCGTCTTTTTCCATTATTTCTGTTTTTATCTCATCGAAATCTTTAACATCTTTCAAATTTCCATCTCAATTAATTCTTCCGTCTTCTGTATACCAAATATTTTCCTCATTTCCCGATCGTATTAGTACATTTCCTCGAGTATTTCTCGCAATAATCGCATGACTGCATCACATTTGCTTTCCTCCATACTGCAACTTTCTTTAATTTTTTTTCGGGTTCAAAAAATACCTTAGGGTTAAGAGTAGGTCTGTTCACCAAACAAACACCCTGCACGTTGGGCGCCAAAATGAGTTCTATTTTCCCGAGATCCAGAAATCCAGATGAGCTCTTCAGGAAAAAATATACCTCTTTAAAAATCCAAACTCTTATAATAAATTATGATTGGGAATACCAAATTTTCAAAACGACTTTTCCAAATTATATCTAAATTAAATACAATATTTTGTTCAATACCTGAACGTTCAGATATTTTCTGCTAATTCCTAAGCAAAAATTTATACTTAAAAATTAAATTCATAAACTTATATGCAAAAGAAAATGTAGAACAACAGGTCATTCGCCTAGTGGGAAAAATGTCAGTTTTCATTAGGTACCAGTTGTACAAATAGTTATTAGGTTATTACAGTAACGTAAGTTCTATAGTAGAACACCGATTATCCGTGCGCGCATTATCTGTGAAGCGGTTTATCCGTGAATGCGTTAACCATCAATTACCGTGCGCGGATTATCCGTGCGGGCGGTTTTAGTGTATCTTTCTATGTTATACCTAATATGAAATTTTGCTGAATTTATTGTTTTGTAAAAATGACTTGTACAAATGTACTTAAAGTGTCAATTCGTCTAAATTTTCTGCTTATCTACTTTACTTAATTTAAGTAAAAGTCAAAAACAAACAAAATTATCTGATTTTTTAAAATAGAACTTTTTAATTAATATGTTTCTTGTTTAAAATCTACTATATAATAAGTATATTTTGTAATATTAACAAAAAACGTCAATTATTATTATCATCCGTGTTTTTCAATTATCCCAGTCGACCCGGATAATCGAGGTTTTACTGTACTTTATTTCCGATGAAGATATTGCAGATGTAGGTTATGGTACATAACGGGATGGGCCGTTTCGGCGCGGCCGTTTCGGCGCAGCCGGTTCGGCGCGATGACTTTTCGGCGCGAGAATAAAATATTTTAAAAAAAGAAAGAAAAAGAAAAATAATTTGAAACAATTTAAACAATAATAGATAAATAATATAAATAATAAATTTATTAAAACACATTAGGTTAATGTAGCTGCTGCGTTAGGGATTCATTTCATTTTATTGGCTAAAATTAAATTAGATTAAAATCGAATTAAAAAATTTAAAAGAAATTAAAATCTAGTTATGAATTAAAGTAAGTAAAAAAATGTTGAAAAAAATCGAAATTTTTCTTTTAATTTTTTTGACAACCCCATATCCGTGTCCTAGATTTAATTATTCCTCGTATCCTTTAAACGACACATTTTACACAAAATCTGACGCCCCATTTATCGAAGCATTGAAGAAAGTTCAAAGAGGTCGTGATATGTTCTATGAACACTTACTAGCAGGCTACGAACCACAGAAAAAATAAAAAAAAATATGAGGATGCGGAATGTTGAGCGATTATGCAAACCGAAATATAATCGACTATCTGCGAGGATTATCGTATAATTACGAAATGAATCCCTAACACAGTACATGTTTGTTCCTATCCCATCCCTAATACAGTACTACATTAACTTATTTTTTTATATAATGTGTATTAGTTTTAATAAATTTATTATTTATATTATTTAACTATTAATGTTTAAATTGTTTCAAATTATTTTTCTGTTTCTTTCTGTTTTTCAAATATATTATTCTCGCGCCGAAAAGTCTTCGCGCCGAATCGACTTGCGCCGAACCGTCCTCGCGTCGAACCGGCTGCACGGAATCGGTCGCGCCAAATTGGTCGCGCCGAAACGTCGTAGACCGGAATTTAGTTATACAATGAGTACTACTTTTTTTCATTTTCGATATTGGCTCTTCTCACCCATATAGCATCAGTAAGCACATTGTAAACCCTTCTTTGATATTATGTACGATTTTCTCTAAATCCCTCCCCTTCTCCTCCCTTTATTGACTGAAAGCAAGGAAGCAGAAAGCACAAAAAGCAATTAGGAAAATAAGAAAACAGCACATTATGTAATATTTTCTCCTCTCTTAAAGGAATGAAAAGTTGCTACTTACGGTGATCCCCCCCCCCCCCCCCAGGAAAAAACACTTCTTATGTAATACTTGATTAACTCCAAACTGAATAAGAGGATCCCACACATTATAATATCTCTGGATATTGTTTAAAACAAAACACACCTACTGTTTTGCCTATATTGATTGGACTGATCTCTGGACTTGTCTAGATTGGCTGGCTTACCAAAAAAAAAGGTCAACGTCTCTTTTTATACAGTTGTTATATTAATACACTATTATTAAAATACCAAAACTTGTTTTTATAGAGTGTCAGATTTCCTAAATCACTTTGTCACCTTTTTATCTTTGACCTTATGTAACTTAGAAACTTTTGATTTTTGGGGGTTGTGCCCATGGAGACTTTTGTTCAGGATGGCAAGAACAATATCATACTCAATTTTTAGCCAATTTGTCTGAGGCCGTATTTCTATAAGGAATAGGCGGGGTCCTTTCTGCTATATATATATTATTATATTGAAAATAATGAACACTTAAAACTAAATGGGAAATTAACAGAAGGAAATTCGTCATAAATAACATAAAACATAAATGAACTGTTTGCTATTTATTTTTCTAACATTTAAACAATGATAAAACTGAAAGTAAGACAATAAATTATACCTAATTAATTAATTTGAGTGTGTCCAAAAATAAGACAACATCTAACCGAGATGAAAAATATTTTTAGTAATTTTTACAACTGTGCAAATTTATATCAGTACTTAGCAACTCTATCAGGTAAAATAATTGTACCTACATTAAAATTTTTATTGAATAAAGTATAAAACAACAATTTATTTTTAGGATCTTTCGTAATTATAACAACTGGTATAAATTTAGGATGGACGTCTCCTTACCTACCACAAATTTTGAATGGAACATATCCTGAAATTAATATAACAAGTTCCCAAGGTTCTTGGTGCGCGGTTATGTCTATCTTGGGTGCTCCTTTGGGTTCGCTATTTGCAGTGATGATTGTAGATATAATAGGTCGAAAATCTGTTATTTTATGTTTAACTCCTATTACATTTGCAATGTTCGTTCTTTTGGCATATTCAAAAACTATTGTTTTAATATCTTTGTGTAGATTTTTCATAGGGATGGTAGAAGGTGGATTATATACGACTATGCCTATGTATCTTGGTGAAATATCGAGTCCTTCCATTAGGGGTTTGTTAACATCTTCTATAGGAATGGCTGCAATAATAGGAACATTGTTTATTAATATTCTTGGATTTTATTATTCTATCTTCACATCAGCTATCATATCTTCCATAATACCAGTTGTACATTTTGTAACTTTCATATGGATGCCTGAATCTCCTTACTTTTACATTAAAAAGGGATATTTAGATAAAGCTAAAGAGTCCTTACAAATACTTCGGGGTAGATGCGATGTGGAACAAGAGATGTCGGATATAATTGATGCAGTCGCAAGGCAAGAAAGCAATAAAAGAGGAAAACTTACTGATCTCATAATGGTGAAAAGCAATAGACGTGCGGTATTGATATTTGTTATTTTAAACTCAACCAAAAAGTTTAGCGGAAAAAATCCATTTCTCTACTACACCACAATGATTTTCCAATCTGTTGAATCAAATTTTGATCCCAAGTATTCGGTTATAATATTTATTTCGGTCGAAGTTATTGCTATGATTTTGGGCTTACTTCTGATTGATAGAATCGGACGGCGTCCATTAATAATGATTGCCACAGTCGGATGTGCTATTACCTTGGGTTTTACAGGATTTTATTTTTATCTGAAACACATAAATTATGATTATATAGAAGATTTGGGATGGCTACCATTAACGGCGTTAACTGCGTATGTTATTTTTTACAGTGTAGGACTAGAACATATGCCTACGGTTTTCATCGGAGAACTTTTTCCTATGAATATCAAGGCAATTGCCCACGGTTGTGGAGACACGTTTTCAGTAATCACTGGTACGGTGACCACTAAAATATTTCAATACGTAACTGATAATGTGGGCATATATTTATCGTTTTGGATATTTTCTGCAAGTTGTATTGTAGGTCTTTTGTTTATAGCTAAATTTGTACCAGAAACAAGAAACAAAACTTTAGAAGAAATTCAACTAGAGCTAATCTCAAAAACTTCAACAAAAATAACCAAATAAAATTTAATGGTTTTGGTATAATAGCGATTTCTAGTAACATAGGATAGAGAATTAAATAATTAATGCAAAGGTTGCCTTCAATATACGATTTTTTTAAAATAAAATATGCTTGTAAGTGTAATAATATGTATATGGTACACCATTCCAAAATTGTTTGCTAAATAAATTGTAATTGAATGTTGTGGATCTGCATAAACGAAGGATCAACAGTGCTAATAGCCAGTATAACATTAATTTAGAATTACCCGATAGATTTAGGAAAGGACTTGCGCGGTGAGAGGGTGAAGATAGAGAATCAGAACGAAGAGATAGGTAGTGAAAAATTAGAAATAAGTTTATGAATTTTACTAGTAATTAATCATTTGTGAGGCTACCTTAAAAATTATAGTTTTTCCCTTTGGCAAGAAACATTGATAGTGGTTATTTCTGTTGTTAGAGATTTTCGGCTCAGCTTTCCGCGAGGAAGGTAATTGTTTTTTTTGCTGCTTAATCGTTGCTGATTCAAGTCCTTTTAGGCTTCTAGTTTAAATTTGAAAGGTAAAAATTGAATACCGTATTAAATTATTGCGAGCGGAGAAAACAGATGTGGTAACTCGAGAGCCGTTGTTGGGAATCCAATCCGTATATTACATTGGCCTAACCAATAATTTAACACTTTCAAGATTTTTGGATAGGAAAATATTTATGTAAAAACTTATGGACGTGCTGATCCCAAGGAGCGCTAGCGTAAGTTGGAATTGTTTGTTTGTCCGGGAACTCCGGAAATATTTGTAATACTCCATTGTATTGTTTGTTTAAAAATTTGTTGCGGTCAAGCACGTACATACATTTTTCCCGTTTTTTTTTTGAGAAGCCAATAAAAAGCGGGTGGCGCCCTTCAACCAACTTGCGTTATTATTAGTTCCTTTTCCCACGCCCAGCTGTAACTGAGTTTCCGGGTAATGTAAAACCTAAAAGGGGTTACACCAGATTAATGGAAGATGTTTACATCTTAAAACCTGTAATAAAAATTCCTCACCCTTGTGGAAACAGAATTTTTTCTACACGCTGGATAAAAGAACAACCAGCTTTAAATTTGTATAGAAACTCACGATGTTAAAACTAGCTATTGAGTCAGAAGCAAGGTGTGGCTTCCGCGAATAGAAAATAGCTGCAGGTGGATTATTGCGTCAATAATTCTCAGTTATCGGCTCATAAAAAACAAGAATTTGTAGCCACTTGTCTTAATATTATTGCTAATGGAGAAACATAAAAAAACAAGTAGGCCACCTAAAAGTAAAAAAATTCACTTGTTTTAAAACACCACGTAGCTGAAAAATTAATGCGAGCAATGATAACACAATTGTCGATAGAATAGCTCGCCAAATAAAATGGGAAGTTTCCAAAACAGAATCAGGAAAACGAAGAACGCGAGGAGAACAATAAAATTCAAATCACTCGGTATCCCAAATGACTCAGCGACGAATTGCAAAACCTCTATCTTGAACAAATCCATGGTAAACACGATTGAAGTAAGTAAATACGAAATCAGGAGTTTCCCCAAAACGCCCAGTCAAAACAAAATAAGCAAAACTTACTCAAAAATATCGGCGAGATAAAACTGAACTGTGAACACAATACCAAATCGAAATTTGACTTATACTAACTCTCAATCAAATCTGAGGTCTGCGTTTTAACCACTTCCCTGCGCGCACTGATTGCGCAGAAGAATTCTATCTAAACTTTGGTCCCAAAATTTGAACAGAGTTGGATTTTAATTTGGGTGAAATTGAATATTTTGAGAATTATTTAGATTTAGATGATTAAATTAAAGATTAAAGAAAAAAAGTTTCATGTATATATTGGAAAATTTATTCAAAATTGAATTTAAAGTTTGGATTCGGTTTTATGAAAAGTCACATTAGAACCATTATTTTAGTCTCGACGTTCCAAAAAACAGTAAATTTTTAAAATTAGATATTAAAAGAAAAAGAAAATATTGGATTTCTCTGGAAATTTTTTTAGAATACTTTTGGACAAATACAAAATCAATTTGAAACATTTTGACCGGTTCAACATGCAGAAAAATTACTCTGGCTGATTAAACTTTTGAAAATCTCATATGATCTGTAGTTCCTCGCCTGTAATTTTGCAGCATAAGAGCAGCCGTAACCGCCATCTCCTGCACATAAAGATTAAGTGGTCGGAGGCAGAGAACGATCTCAAACGCCATATTGGGAGCTATTCATATCACTCCTTACAGCCAGACAGGTTAATCTCTGAATCAGGTGGAAAGAGAATCCTGCTGTTACTTGTTTAGTTTTGGGTCACCAGAAAAATGCGTCGTAGCAAAGCCATCTCTGTTTTTCTAAGTTCGAATTTTAGATATTTTCTCAGTTTAACTTCTTATCAAGAATATGATCTCCAGATACTTGACTTCATCCGTTAGCTTTAGAGAAGTTTCCATTAAGTTAGGCATTACCATACCCTATAGCTTTCCAGAAGAAGCATAGACTTTGTTGAATTAACCGAAAAAGAGTATTCAATACATCGGTTTCCAATATTTTGAAAGCTGTTTACATTTGCATTCGTATACAACAGCGGCAAAGTTCAGGATAAATTTGAGGGGGGGAATCTGTTCTCACTTTCAGGTGTTATGTGTGACATTAGTTTCTATCAACTAAAAAATTTTTTTCACAAATTTAAGATTTTTGCGGTCATTATAGTATAGATAGTATGTAATTTTGTATTCAAAATAAAGAACACCTGAAGCTTATATTAGGATTACTAGAAGGAACTGCGTCATAAACATACAGTAGGTAATATGTTTGTTATTTATTTCTCAAACATTGAAACAATGATAAAACGGAAGGTAAGACAATCTCATAATTTAAAATAATACAATATAGAAAACAATTATCAATTTGAGCGTCCAAAAGTAACTCAACATCTAACATGATGAAAAATATTCTTGGTAATTTTTGCAACTGTCCAAATTTATATCAGTATTTAGCAACTCTATCAGGTAAACTACATGGAAATTTTAATATCGCATAAAGTATAAAACAACCATTTTTAGGATCTTTCGTAATAATAACAACTGGCATAAATTTAGGATGGACTTCTCCTTACCTACCACAACTTTTGAATGGAACATATCCAGAAATTAATATAACAAGTTCTGAAGGTTCTTGGTGCGCGGTTATGTCTATCCTGGGTGCTCCTTTGGGTGCACTATTTGCAGTAATGTTTGTAGATATAATAGGTCGCAAATCTGTTATTTTATGTTTAACTCCTATTACATTTGCAATGTTCGTTCTTTTGGCATATTCAAAAACTATTGTTTTAATATCTTTGTGTAGACTTTTCATAGGGATGGTAGAAGGTGGATTATATACGACTCTGCCAATGTATCTTGGTGAAATATCGAGTCCTTCCATTAGAGGATTATTAACTTCTTCTATAGGGATGGCTGCAGTAATAGGAATGTTGTTTATCAATATTCTTGGATTTAATTATTCTATCTTCACATCGGCTATCATATCTTCCATAATACCAGTTATACATTTTGTAACTTTCATATGGATGCCTGAATCTCCTTACTTTTATGTTAAAAAGGGATATTTAGATAGGGCTAAAATGTCCTTACAAATACTTAGGGGTAGAAACGATGTGGAACAAGAAATGACTGAAATAATTGATGCTGTCGCAAGGCAAGAAAGCAATAAAAGAGGAAAACTTACTGATCTCATAATGGTCAAAAGCAATAGACGTGCGGTATTGATATTTGTAATTATAACCACAACTAAACAGTTCAGCGGAAAACATCCATTTCTCTACTACACCACAATGATTTTCCAATCTGTTGATTCAAATTTTGACCCCAAGTATTCTGTTATAATATTTATTTCGGTAGAAGTTATTGCTATGATTTTGGGTTTACTTTTGATTGATAGAATAGGACGTCGTCCATTAATAATGATTTCCACTCTTGGATGTGCTGTTAGCTTGAGTTTTACAGGATTTTACTTTTATCTGAAATACATGAACTATAATTACATAGCAGATTTGGGGTGGATACCATTAACAGCGTTAACCTCGTATGTTATTTTTTTCAGTGTTGGACTAGAACATATGCCTACAGTTTTTATCGGAGAACTTTTTCCTATGAATATCAAGGCAATTGCTCACGGTTGTGGAGACACGGTTTCAGTAATTACTGCTGCGGTGATCACTAAAATATTTCAATATGTGACGGATACCGTAGACATATATTTATCACTTTGGATATTTTCTGCAAGTTGCATAGTAGGTCTTTTATTTATAGCTAAATTTGTATCGGAAACAAGAAACAAAACTTTGGAAGAAATTCAACTAGATCTAATCTCAAAAACTTCTAAAAAAGTTACGAAGTAAAAGTAAATGCTTTTGTTAGTTTTAAATAAAATAAGACAGAGAATTAAATCATTAATACAAAGGTGGCAATCAATATACGAAATTTTTTAATAAAAGTATGACTGTTATTTAAATTAATTAAATAAATAGGTAATAAATAATAATTAATAAATTTCTTAAAGAATTTTGTACGACAGTTTGTTATTGAACAACCAGACCTGCATAAACAAAAGATCAAAATATTTACCTTTTAAATGTTTCTCTATATTATAATTCTCTGGTAATAGCAGAAGTAACTGCTAATAGATGGAAGATGTTTACATCTTTACTCTTCAGGACAAAGTCTTGCACCAACAATAAATACCATATACTGAATTATGAATGACGGTAGGTGGCCGGTACGTGTCGGTTGTCTTGTCAAATCAGAAACTGGAGTTGCTTGAGTATATATAAATATGCAACTCTAGCGTGAAAGCCCTGGTTTTACTGCCATTGGTCTCTGCTCCAGTGCTAATTTCCGTTTTGGATCCATCTATGTACCAGATGGTATCATATCGAACCCCCAGCTCCTGCTTGGTGCCTTCTTCTTCCCTCTCAGCTGAGAATCCTAAAATGTTTTGAAAGTACCTTACAGTGTTGGTTGCTCCAGCTTGCAAGCGTAGCATATTGTTTCTCTTGATGGAGTTGAAGATCATCTAATGATGACCCACCCTGGGGGTCACTCCTCCACGATCATAAATGTTAGCTTATATGTCATCAGTAGAACCAACACTACCAATTGCAGTGGGGGAAGCCCCCCAAAATAATTGCTTCATCATTTAATATTCTGTTATTATATAACAGCATTGTATTTAAAAATTTCCTAGTAGTTGAAGTGGATATTTAAGTGATTGAATAAATCACAAATAATTATATGTAATTCAAGTTGCACTTTGATTCTGATTAGCACAATTTTATCTGTTTTGGTTAAAAATTACATTCATAATTTGTTATTTCAAAGAAATACTGGTACTTTCCAATTTTAAATATTACAATTTCTGCCAATCATTAGAAAGTAATGTATTAACTTTAAAAAGTCCATGATCTTCAGAAGTAGTTAAGCCAGGAAGCCAGGTCCTTTTAATGATCTGCAAACAAAAAAACGAATATGATGCAATTGCTGATCCAAAGTAAATAAACAAAATGTACCTACTTAAACCACACAAATCAAGCACAAGTTACTGTTATATGCTAGTTGCACAGCTCCGTACACAGCACATTTCTTTCATTTATGCTTGGCCACCTCGGTGAAAAGCTTCAACTTTCACATAAAGTGTACCTATTGCTTTCGTCCGCAACTTCTCGGTCATTATTGTTCTTAATACTAAAGTGATATTATTAAAACACGAATCTTTTATTCAATAAAAAAATGTACAAATTGAAAATAAAAATTATTCTTGTTGAAATGATTGCTGTGGTTGAATGGAATCAGGTGCTGGGGTGGTTTCATCTTTTTCTTCGCTGGTTTCTTCAGCAGATGATTCCCCACTATTAGAAATTATTCTAGTACTTTCACTAACCAATACATCTTCTTCATTTGTTTCTTCAACTAAGGGTTCTGTAGTTGATTCGCTAAACAAGTTTCTCAATTGGCTGATAGTAACTATATTGCTATCCCAATTATCTGCATTTGCTGATATTGCACCATGAATGCTTTCTTCAATTGTATCTTTTATAATAAATTTATGTATGTGGACAGGTCTAAAAAAGTTACAAAATACATTAAAAAAAAGTTTAAAATTTATTGTTAAAAATGTACTTAGTTTGACCTATTCGATGAATTCTACCAATAGCTTGTGCTTCATCGGCAGGATTTAATAATGGTTCAACAAAAATAACGTGCGTTGCTTCTATTAAATTCAAACCTTTGGAACCCAAACGAACTGGAAGCAGCAAAACGGTGATGTTTTGACGTAAGTCCTGAAACACTGAGTGAAAGGTTTTTCAAAAATTAACAGGAAAGAATTACCTTAAAACTCTGTAAACATCCCTGAAAATTACTCAAAAGCATAGCTTTAGCTTCAATATCGTTGGCTTGACATGCACTTCTTAGAATTTTCAAAATTGCCTCCCATGTTGAAAAAATTAAAATTTTCACGTTTTTGTCTGCATTTTTAAGAGTCATAACTAATTTGACCACAGCTTCTATTTTGGTGGAATGATCGCCTTTCACAATACTTTTAGTGGCTTTGGCTTCCCCTAAGCGAGTATACGACACATCTTTGGCTTTGTGGGTAGCACGACAAACTGAACACATAATCCTACCACCCACTGCATACTAAAAATTTTAAATAGGTAATCAAAACTAATTTTTTCTGCTTGTTAAGAAATGTTTGTTAAAAATTGAAAAAAAAAACTCTAATTTTGGAAAATAAAAATTTAATCAATTTAGAAAATGAAAATTTAATTGTAATAAATAAAAATTTGGAGAAAAGTTTGGAATTGGAAAATTAAAATTTGGACTTAATAATAAAAATTTGGATTCTGAAGATAAAAATGAAAGTCTGGAAAGCGAAAAAACTTTGGAATTGGACGATAAAGACATGTGGAGAAAATTGCATGAAACAGACAAGAAAAAGAATATTATCAAAAATTTAAAAGATTACAAATTCTGGAAAAAAAGAAACAAGAAACAAGAACAGCTTGAAATGGGAAATGAGATATTGTCAATAATTTAAATTTAGAAAATATAATGGAAAATAAAAATTTGGAAATCCAAAAAATAATTGTGGATAAGTTGAACAATAAAAATTTAATTGATATGGAAAATTTGGATTTGAAAAACAAAATTGAAAATATGGCTTCTAAAAATGAAAATTTTTATCTCAATTTGGGAAATAGAGATTTGGTAATTAAAAATGAGATGGAAAATTTAAATAATTTGGTTATTTAAATTACATCAATAAATTCCTAAAGTATGACAAGTCAGCATATTTCTAACAAAAATTTTGTGTACACTTGTTTGAAATTTCTTTGGAATTCTCGGAGAAATTTTTGGAATACCTGGGATATCTTTGGAATTATATTTACCCTTTGAAAATTTGTGTGCGTGTGGTTGACAATATTTTACAATATTATATTAACATACCTTTTCGATTACATGGTGAATACAGTCCAAGCAATATGAATGGCCACATGGTATGATACTCCAGCTGCCTTCTAATTTATGGTGACATATAGGGCATGGGTCAAGCTTTTCGGTTGATAATTGTTCCTTCTTTAGTGATTCTAAGTAATTCTGCGTTCCTAAGTTTTTTTCTAATTTTGCCATATTCAACAGTTCTTCATTATGCAATATGCTCATTTGATAAGGAAGCTGGTATTACAATATGAAAATAAATAAATTTTGCAATAGAAAAACTATAACAAACCTCATGTCCTTCCAGCAGAAAACGAGCTTCAATATCGTTTTCTAAAACTGGTGAAAGCTGCTTTAAAATATTATCAACTTTTGACTTTTTTCTTGGCGATCCGTTTGCATCATTTTCTTTCAGACACAGTCTTATTTTACACATTTTAATTTCATCGTAAGTACAAATTAATTGATCCAAATGAGTCCAGAATTTACGTAACCTCTTCAAAAATAAGTTAGAATTATCATCACCAAAAGCTTTATTTAGATAACAGAAAACTTACCTTAAATTCTCGTTTGTAAGCTCCCAAAATATTAAAAAACGTTTTTCCGTCTTGATATATCTCTTGTTCAATATTCTTTGATCCACAAAGTTTTAAAATTGCTATGAAAAAAATTATAAATTGAAATAAAATTTTTCTACTACTCTAGCCTTACCCTGAAGAATTAATTCTTCTGTTGTCGGTTTCCAACTGCCTTTATTAGAAATATCTTCGGAAGCTTCTGATTTCTTAGCAGACATCATATTAAACAAATTTGCCTCATAACTGCGCATAACTTCGCTAACTGTACACACAATACATTTCTTAGACTTGGGCACACCTTTTTGAGGACGTAAATGACAATCGACTGCAGCTTCAATAATTTTATCACTTATTAGTATTTTACCACTGTTTTCATCAGAATAAGTGTACATCTCGTTTAACTTCTTCATTGATTTAGCTCTCAACTTGGTTATTTCCGTGTGCCAAGTGGAAACCAGGTACAGTAAACGTCCCTCATTGGACAGTCTAGCAAATAAGTAAATTAGATGGTCTCAAGTAAGGTTGGGAGATATTGAAAAATTGGATAATTCTCAGATATAACTTACTTTAACATGTTACAGTTTGAATTCTCTAGGACATTGTGAATACGAAGGTAGAGATCATTCATTAAATCGTTTTGGGAAATCCAATCCAACATTGTGATGTACCAATCCTCTGGTCTGGCAATCAATTTACCTTCTAATCGAGCAACCATTTCCATTGCTTCCACACCATCTTTATAAGCAGCTAAATTCTAATTAAAAAGTAAATACACAAAACAATGAAATAATTCAAAATATATACTTGAGCTAAATATCTCTCCAAGTGGTCTTCTTCCAAACGTAAACAATCAGCTTTAAGACTATCAACACTTAAGTTTGAATCAGCATTAGGACAGACTGAAAGAAACTCGGATAAATTATGGATCGCATGAATGTGTTGTAGGACGTCAACATTTAATCCACGACTTGATTCTTTCTTATTAAAACGTTCGGCCAAGTTTATAACCTTACGGTATGCCACTAGTGCACTTTCAGTGTCCTTTAGTAATAAGTTTATTCCAGCAGTACCGTTAATGGCAGACACAACCAACCTTAAATATTCTTCACTATCTGAACGATTTTGTTCAATCAAGGCATTTAAGAGGCCTTCCATTGAATTAACTAAACATTTTCTATTAAAATAGCGTCCCCGTACAGCACCCGGATGAGCACAAGCTTGCCGTAACGTTAATAATGGAGTCATCAACTAAAATTAACAATAAATGTTCCACATCTAATTGAAATACAAATATTTACCCGCTTAAATTCACTCTTATGCAATTCACTTAAAATTACATCCGAATCGAAGGAAACTAATGCTTTCAAAAATTGCTTGGAACACAATTCATGTTCACGTTGATAGTAATACTGTTCGATAGATGAAAATTCTAGAGAATACTCATGAATTGTTTTAGGAGGAATGTTGATCTAAAATCTGAACGTTAAAAAAACCACAATATAGTTAAATGTAACAAACCTGCTGATATACTTCATCTTTTGATGAACGCCACATAACTTGAGATAAGAACTTAAGCATGGGTTCCTCATTTCCCAAAACGTATGGTAAATATAGATAATGGTAAAATGTTGCCGATTCATTATAAGGTTCGAGCAATAAATAATCAATTAACCCATATAAATCTAGAATTTTCGAAAATTATATTGGGAAAACAAATTGTTAAAGCAAACCATACCTAGAACATCTCGTGACATTGGTGTTCCAGTTATGGCCCAACGATTATGAGCAAACAATTTTTTTGACATTGTAGAAATCATGGAATGAGGTATTTCCACGGTTTGAGCTTCATCCAAACAAAGTCGCCACCACTTGATTCTAGCTATAGAACTTCCTTGTGAAGTGTAACGTGGGGTTCTTCTGTTTACTGTTCTCTATAAACATAAAATATCCTTATAGCTGATGGGGAGTCGCTGTGGAAATTTGATGTACAATTATTAAAGGGAAATTTGAGGAAATCGTAGGAAAATTTAGGAATACTATAGAGCAGGTGTCAACGGCCTTTTTTGGTTGCAGGTCTAAATCAACCAAAATGTGAATATTTTTCTATATTTAAAAATTTAAATTATGTAAATTTGAAAAATATTAAAATTTTTTTTAAATTAAAAATATTTAAGATTTTAAAACAAATGACAATATCAATATTAAACTTGAGCTATTCAATAAAACAAAAGTTACAAAATCAGACCAAAGTGAAGGTTACCTGTTGGAATTGAGAAAGTCTTAATTCAGACTCAAGTATGCTGTAAGTTGTCAGTACCAAATCATATTTATTAAATTGAGTAGGATAAATTGGATGTGCTTGTGAACCTTCGTATACCAGAATTTTAAAATCGGCACTGACATGTTTACAAATTTCCTGACACCACTGACTTTGTAGCGATATTGGTGTAATTATCAAGGTTGCACTGCTTTCCAACAGAGGCTAAAAACAAAAATGTTATTATAATTTAATGGATTACTACAACTTTTACCTCATTTGCCCAACATTTCGGACATACATATTCTCCCAAACTTTCATCATACCCCAAACAAAAAGCATGTTGAAGTACAGAACATTTACTGCATTCTACTGAACCATCTGTGTCAACTCTCCCGCAAACACATTGCACTGCGTTAAGGGCAGGTATTACTTCCTGGTGGTCGGAGAAAATCTCGTGTAACATTTTTTTTCGTTTTTTTGTAAGTTGTGTATTACACTCATTTAAGTTCTTGAGCTCAATGCAGTTGTCTTCTGAATCGAATATTACTAATGGTCTAGCTCGCTTCTTCGAATGCCTTAAAATTGTAGGCGTTACATCATCAACATCATCGAATTTATCTGCTGTAGCGTCCAAACTCTCCCTATGTTTAGGATTACATAAAATGCAGGCTAATACTTCCACGGTTTTGCCTAAACCCATTTCGTCAGCCAATATACCACCTGTACTTAAATTAGGTACCAACGGCTCAATGTTATCAATATTACCGGTATATTTATCAAAATAGAGTATATCTCCTGATTCTAATACTATTTTCTCATACAAAGGATGTAGCATTTCTGCAATACAAAATGAACTATTTGATTTCAATTTAATTACAAATCTTACCTTTAATTTCTGGTTTTTGTTCTCGAGCTATCATCCACCTTACAGCATCTTCCTGGTATGACCTTAATGTTGGTTTCAAATAAGAATGTTCAATTGGTTTGGCAGTATCATTATCGTCACACTTTGTCTGGAAAGGTTTGAAAAGTTTGTAGATCTGATTGATACATTTCGTTTTAGAAACATTTTTTTCAATTTCTTCTTCATCTATAACATTCAATTTGTTTAGTAAGTTTTACGGAAAGAATAATCGTGTACCTTCGTTTGCTTGTACGTTAAATAAGTTTGCAAAAACTTGCTTAATAACACCAGCTATTGTTTTATCAAACTTTTCCAGCGGAAGTGTTACTAAATACAATTTCACTTTTACAGTCCCTTCGATACTTGTTAAGAAATGAATTGCAAATATTCTAGAACTAAAGATACCTACAATCGAGAACGTTAAATTAAGTTACATTTTGTAAACATATTCACCTTTAATAAACGTAAAGTCAGTGTGTACTTCGACTAACGTGGTTAAAATTTTGTCAAATTCTAATTGTAGACAATTAAGGTCTGTGGAACCTGTGGGAGACACTTTACACCTTAACCATTCCGTAGGTAAAACGTTGTTAGTTTTTCCTATTTCAATTTCTCCTAAATAATACTTTTCGTTTGATTCATTTGGTGGAAAAACTATCCAACCAAAGTAACTTTTCGACTTTTTAGATTTTTTACTTATACTATTACGTTTAGCAATAGCTTTTACTCTAACCATGTTTAAGAAATTGTAGGATTTGCATTATCCTTGCAAGGAAAATGTAGTCAAAATCGTCAAAATTCAATAAAAGTGAGGTTACAAGTGAGCGTTTAGTAAACGATCTGTCAAGTTCACAAATAACAACAATATCGACCTTGATTTCAAACAGTGACTCTCAACTTTTTTAACAGAAGTCTAATATATAATAATTTATTAATATATTTATATGTGAACTTATGTGTAGTTCTAATAATAAAAAAGATACAAATAATTGTAAAAGTAAGAGGAGTAAGTTGAATCCCATAGTAACAGGATACAGTGGAATTTGAATAATGTGCAACCTCGATTGGTGTGCAATTCAAGTATGGGCAAATCGATTGGTTAGCATTTCGATTGTTTTATATAAATTAAATTAAAAAATGTTATAATTTGCTCTCGAGATAATTTACAATAAATATTTTATTTATTAATTTATTATAAATTAAAAAAGTTTTGTTAACAAAATAAATTTTATTTAAAAACACAACCATTATTTTACGTAATTAAAATAAATTACGTTTTTGCTAATCATGAGAAACAGTAGATTCCATAGATTCTTTTTTAAAAAATTAGATTACAAATATTCATCATTAGTTGTCCGAAAACTTAGGTGGAATCCAACTGCCAAATGCTTTCTCTATTTCTTCTGCTATAGTTAAGCATAGCCGATCATTATTTAACGAAGAAACAATCTAAAAACAATGGACAAATAAGTAAATATTATACTATAATTTATTGAGTTTACCTGAATTCCAATTGGCAGTCCCTTTGAGTTTAATCCCATAGCACAACTGCTTGCAGGAAGGCCGGTGGCATTGAATATTCCAGTATAGGCAAAATCAAAAAAGTTTCCAAAACATTGTCCATGAATGTTTGCAACATTAGGGTGAACTGGCATTACTAAAATTCCATTTTCGCCCAATGTTTGCGATAAATTTTCTCGAATTTGAGCAAATAAATTACTGCACGAAGGGTAAAGTGATTTAGGCAGATATTTTTTTGAATAATAAGCTACACCTGGAAGTAATGCTGGCAATGTACATTTTGATCTTCCGATGAAGTAACGTAAAATTTCCATAAACGCGTCTCCATTTCTATGAACACCGTCAAACTCCATATCCGATATTTTAATAATTGCAGTTTCGAGACACTTGTCAATTTTTTTTATGTTTAACTGAGAAGGAAAAACAATATTAAAAATATAACTTGACATCTAACAAGCATAGTAGCTATACTTTTTCTACTTTACAATCATAAGTAGTCGTCATATAATTATTAAATTTATCAATAGCCGCTATAATTTCTGCGTTTACGGAATGAGTAAGGATTGATTTGGTGGCAGCATAATCCAAATAGTAAATTTTGATATCTTTTAAGGAATTCTGAAAATCAAATAATTATTACAGGTTTCAATGGTAAAATTTTGTTTACTTACTTCTTCTCTTAGCTTAAGTAACGATTGTGTTTCTGTTTCTATCATTGCGTTAAATAATAATCGTAAGTCAGAACTATATCGACACATTGGACCAATGGTAAAAACTTCACCGATGGCTTTTTTATCAAGTGCACTTGGAAAGTGTCCATCTACAGAAACAGTATAAGCAGTTGGCTTATGTGCCCAAACACCACAAAAACTTGCTGGTATTCTGACAGATCCAAATAAATCGGAACCGAGACCTATCAGAGATGCACCAGCTCCCAATAATGCTCCCTAAAATGCGAATTTTTTACATTATTTACATCTACCTCGAAGAGATCAAAGTTACTTCGCCTCCAGAAGAACCGCTAGGTGTTCTATTTGTATCATAAGGATTTCGAGTCGTCCCCGTAACTTTGTTATAAGTTTCAAAATTTACACACAACTCGGGTGTATTGGAAACTAGCAAAGGTATTGCTCCAGCATTTTTAACTTTCTTAACCACGTCTGCATCTCGTTCTGCTTTTCTGCCGCCCGGAAAGAATTTGCCAGCTGTATAACTCAATCCTTCAACCGCTATGCTTTCTTTGACTGTAATTGGTATTCCTAATAAAGGATATTGTTTTTCCAATTCTGCAATACTTAAATTAGTAGTCGACAGTAAAGTGTCTACATTTTTTGCGTCTGCAATAGCCAATTCATATCGTTCTTCTACTACTGCGTTGATTATTGGATTAACAACTTTTATTCTGTCAATATAAGCTTTTATCACAGTTTCACTGCTGATCTGTAAATATATTATATATTATAATCTATTGGTCTGAATTAAAAGAAATAATTTACCTCTCTTTTACGTATTCGACCGGCCAGTTCAGAAGCCGATACCAGTAAAATGTCATTTTGTATTGGAGGGCACCTTTTGGGTTTTCTGAAGTAACATGGTATCGATGTTAAGAAACCAATTAATGCAACAAATTTAAAAATGATAAAAGTTATAATTCGTAGTAATATTGCTAACATTGTGGATGCACTAAAATGAGAAAAATACTGTCAATAAAATAAGTGATTCTTATATAATAAGTTGTGATATACGTAGTGATATTGTAAATAAATTAGCAACAAATTAAAATATTACTTTGTAGTATTTTATTTAAAAAATCATATATTGAGTGTTAATAATAATTTATAGTCGTGTAATTCTTAAACTGCAAAATAAACACAACCGTAAATAATACTCTATTATAAAAATAATTAACAATAAATAATTATTAAAGAAATAGTATTTTTCTAAATCCTTTTTTTTATTTTCAATTATTCACTAAATTGTATGAATTTATTGTCTTATAGTAAAGGAAGTTGAAAAATGTTGAAAATGTCGGAATCAACAACTCTGAAGATTATAAACAATTATCGATGCAAGATGGGTGCCGAGAATGCTCACACCGCATCAAAAGCTATTGTTGTAATGTTGTAAAAAGCTTTCAACCCTTTTGATGTGATCCAATAGCTATTATTAACCGAATTGTCACAGGAGATGAAATTTGTATTTATTTTAATGATCATGATCATAAAATAAAATGATAAAAAAATCATAAAATCAAAAAGAAAAATGATCATAAAAAGTAAATGAACATCGAATAAATTATTGTAATTATAATAAAGTTCGCTAAATCAACTTTTGACTTTTTTTTTGACAACTCAAATATTTGACTTGAATAATTTGCAAAGCAAAAAATTTATCGAAAATGCAAGCGAATGGAAATTGCTCTCAAGGTGCATGCACCCAGAAAAGTAAAAATGTGAGAACTGAGAAGAGAGATTGAGACTGGAGTATAAGGTAAAAAAGCAATAGGAACAATATTAGTTAGTTCATTTTTGGTGTGTTGCTGCCGGTCATAGTGCTGGTTTGGGTTTGGAATCTTAACCCCCTTCCCTTGGTAATAATAATTAGAGTAAGTTTAAAATTAAACTAGTTCTCGTTATATTTATATAAATATTTTCTCTTATCAATGTTTTATTAAGTAAATATAAATATGTCTATTATTAATTAAGTTACAACCCCCAACTATCCCTAAAAGTCACCCCAGTGCTTCCATGGATTAAAGGAAGAAATTAACTCAAAAAGAAGAGAAAATTAACAAAAGACGTACTTTTATTGCAAGATAATGTACCTGTATACAAAAATTATTCATCCACCTTAGAGTCCAGATTTGACAGCAAGTGATTATTATCTACTTCCAAATTAAAAAAAAACTTTTGAGGAAAGCATTGCGACAGCATTTAATTGCTCATAAATTCATTGTATATAAGTACTAATAAATGTATTACGGTTCCAGGAAATTATATTTAAAAAAATAAATTTATAATAAAAATATTTATCGTTCTAGTTTTAATTGCTTTTTATTTGTTGATTATGGTTGCCTGAAGAGAGCCCAATAAGATCGAAACATTTAGTTCAGAATTTTATTTGTTTTAATTTCAAATTTGCATATTTTGAAATTTAAAATTTTTTATTTTTTCTAACGAATTGTACTTAAAAGAATTAAAATCTAAGACTTTTTTTCATACATTTTTCCAAATTCTGTGTGATCAGAAAAAGGGAAAATTCTATATTCTCTCAAATATTAAATCGCAGTTAATATGAAATCAAGGTTAATATATTAACATACAATATAGTAGTTGTTTGTGTTAACAATTATTTATAAATAAAATATTACTCTTAGATATTTAAAACGCAATTCCTAGAATATAGCTCCCTACATATTTATTATAATAATATAATTATTAAACAATGCGCGAATGTATCATCTAATACATTTGCAGAAATTTCCAACGGCGTGACGGTATCAAACGTCAGCACAGGCTACTATTAACTTGCGAATTTTAGTGTGCGCATGCGTCTGACCCATTTAAAGCGTTTCAAACTACTGCAGAAACAAATCTACTATCAACCGTAAAAGCTTTTATGAAGAAAATCATAACTTATAATATTCAAACTTTATCAAACAAATAGGTGGGTACTTCACGAAAATGTAAAAACAAAACTATTATTATGACTCTTGTGTTGTGTTTTGTGATGAACGTTGTGTTGGAAGTAGTGTCTACCTAGATTTAAATATATCATATGACTCAATTGATTTTGTTTAAATTTTTGTTGGAAAATTTTAAATGAAATGGTAGTTTTGATTGAATCTGGATAACTTTTAATCAATAATAAAATAAAATTTAAAAAATTAAAATTAATTTACAATAAATACCAAAACTGAAATCATTTAAAAAAATTAAAATTTAAAAACGGACAGTTTACAATATGTTTCGACCTTATTGCATTATTCTCAGGAAAAATTGAAGAAAAATTGAAATAAATCAAATGAAGTTAATGAAAAATAAAATATTATACTATCAGATTAAGAAAATTATTTATCAATATTTTATTGATTTAGTATAATATAAAATATTGTTTATGAATATTAAAGTATTAATCTCTTACCGGTCATAAAACGATGAGGTTCAATCACATACTTGATTTGATTTGATATAGTACAATATAAAATTATCTAAAAACAAGTTTTTTGAAGAAGAACCAAAAATTGACCTTGCTTAAAAGTACGTAATACCAATTCCTATTTCAACTTCAAGTTCTGGTCACAATAGAGGTAAGAAGTTTCAAAGTTGTTTAATTGTTGTAGGTACCTGTAATACTACAATAAAAAATATATTAAAATTATGTATATATTTTTGCATTATCGTAGTTACCAACGCACTTGAAGTTTTAATTATTTTTCATAATCTTGGAACTACATACTATATCAGTTAATAACTGAAGGTTACTTTGTACATATACATACGTACATATTCTAATTTATAAATACATACTATATTGCTAAATATTGAACTTCGACCAAAAAACTACTATAATAATTAACAGGTTTTACAACTTCTGGTTACTATACCTATTATTTTCTTCTTTGTGTTGTTCTTACGTTTAATGTAAATATATTTTCATTTGATTAAAATAAAATCTTAAAAGTAATTCGTTTTAATTTCCCCCTCAAATTGTGAAGAATTATTCCATACACTCTAGCAAGTAGAAAAGTTTACTATAACTATAAATATGTCTGCATAAAAAAAACATATCAAAGAACAATAGCATTTCTGGAAAAAATCAAATTTTTGACTTGGCTTTTCGAAAATGATTATCAGCAAGAATATATAAAAATTTTGAATAGTTCTTGTGAGATATCGGGAATCAAAAAAATAACCCTGATCGGCGTTAGCCCTTGATGGGTTAGCATTGAGCGAACATACAAGTTCTACTAGTTAAGATTAATTTCCTGATTCACACATTAATAAACATAAGATACATTAAGTACCTGATTAGACATTTTACAATACAATTATTTTAATTTATATTTAAAAATAACAATATTTTGAATGTAAGTTTTCCATGACATGTTTTTGGTAAAATTCCGTAGCGTTAGGGAAAAAGAAGATAAGTACATTTTGAGCCAAATTGAGTTAAGTACATAAATTTGGGTAGAGCTCGTCATTCTGCCCGTCTTCCTTGCAAAATCCAATATCTAATCTTATAAAATGTTCCAGATATTCATGCTTGTGTTCAAAACTTTTTTAATTCCTAACACAATGTGCTTTCTCATTATTAAAGTAAGTCCACTAAATTAATTAAATCTAGAGTGTTATGTCATTTTAAACTATTATGCCAAAGTTTGAATTTGTAATTTTTGTTAACAAAAGTATTATAACTTACCTACTCACGTCATTAATCTCACTTTCAATATTATGTATAATGTAGGTATGCTTATAGTATATGATATAGTATTTTATTTTTATTTAAAATTATTGATTTCTAATTTTTCACAAATAAAAATATTATACTTTAAGAAGATTTAGGTGAAAATAACAATTAAACATTATATTGTATATCTATATATATATAATATTTATAATTGTTTTATTTATGAATGAAAATAAAAAAGTCAGGTTGATTCAATGATTTTCACGAAAAGCAATATTTTCCCAAAATAACATAATGGAAACCATCTCTCGCTAAACATTTGTATATTCTGAACAGTTACCTAAATTTAATATATTTACAATGCCACTAGATGGTGCAATCAGTGCCTTCGTACACTGAAAAAAGTATCACATAAGATTACAATATGGGACCTGTCCCAAATATGCATTAAATTGTTTGGTTGATATAAATAGTTTTTTTTTAATATTTAATTAATTAAATTTGTATCGCATTATTGTACAACAACAATATAATCGTAATGTTTTGTGCAGGTAAATAAAAATTTAAACATATTGCAACTCTTTCGTTTTGTAAAAATTTAGATAATAGTTAAAGCACATTTAGTATAGTAAAAAATTTTAAAAATAACAATTATTTATTTAATATTGTATTATTATAGACATTTCATGAGTAGCATAAAGTTCTAGCTTATATTCAACAAATTTATATCACTGTCAGGATGGCCGAGCGGTCTAAGGCGCTGCGTTCAGGTCGCAGTCCACTCTGTGGGCGTGGGTTCGAATCCCACTTCTGACAACTTTCTTTTTTTTTATTTTAAATGTTCACCTTTATAAATAATTACAACAGTTTGTTCTCAAAATAGTATTAATGAAAGACGAATAGTTATATTATTAATCAATCAGAAACTAATTAAAATTTACGTAAGTTTGTCCACTTTTAGTGGTGCTAAAGGCATCCATTTGGAGAAAAAGGAATAGAACGTCAAAAAATTAAAAAAGAAAACCTTTCAAGTGTAATTTTGGGATCCAAATGTAATACTTCTGCAAGTTTATGCAACATTAATCCAAAGGTTTTCTGACTGAAAAGAAGCTAACGTATCCGCAAGTAGAGTGGAAGGTCCCACTAGTAGCTACTTTTTTTTGGATTGCTTATCGTATTGCTTATATGAAGAAATATATTTTTTTTTATTTAAAAAAAACAGATGTTTCCTTAATTTTTTGCTTAAAAAAAAGCGCTATAGCATTCCACTTTGCTAAAAAGCTTGGCCCGATCCTATAGTTACACTCGAGAGGTTCTCGTCGTAAGTGCTTTATTACTAAACCGAGATTCAAGGTTCGAATCCGGGCGAAGTAAAATCAAAATTTTTTTAAATTAATGAAAAATTAGAAATTTTAAATAAAATAAAATCAAAACCGGTCTACGTTTCGCCCGACTTCATTGTGGGCGTACATCAATATACAGTCGAGTTTTATTGAGTAAATGTCCAATTTTCGAAAAAATATAATTATATCTAAATTAAATATAATATTAAACAATATTAATTATTATAATAAAGCGAAAGTGAAAACTGTTTAGGTTTTTATAAAGACATAAACGCCAAAGCATAAATAAAGATCAAAGAAGTTCCGGCTTCAGCTCTCGTTGCCACTAAATCGCTTTGGTCTGGGATCTTTAATTTTACAATAAAATATTTTTTATACTATTTTATCTAAACATTCAACATTTTCGTAAAAATTAAAAAAAAATTAGTCTGTTAAGTATACCATAAGTTACTGGTTTCCTTCTGTCATTTCATAGTTATGAAATCATTTTTTTTTGTTTGTCTGATACGTAGTCCTTTATTTGTATAAATGTCTTTCTTAGTTCCTCGCACATTTTAGAGATCAGGAGCAAAGGAAATATCTCTGCACATAACCCGGGAAAGGAATTTCCTTCTCGATGATGTTGAAAAAGAAATATGACGACACAGTGAGTTAGATTTTAATAATGAATTAATTCAAAAAAATTATGATATACAGGCATCATACATCATTAGTATTTCAGGTGATTCAACAGGTACTTCAAGTACTTCGCGGGTAATTCAGGTACTTCACGAGTAATTCAAGTACTTCACACTGCCAATACACAAATTTTACTAGCGATTAACCCCTTGATGAAACCAAACATAAATTTTTATCAAAAAGGTACTACATCAAACTAATAGGCTTATAATTTTATTAAAAATCGTCAGCTACTTGTAAGTTCCAAACTTACGGAAGTTTCCACTTTTTGGAAATATACATAATTATATTTCAATATAAAACAATATGGAAAAACTTAAACAATTCTTTTTCAGTTTTGTTGAAATTCACTTTCGTTTCTTTAATAAAAATGTATTAAACAAAACTTCATAATTGAAATCAAATGGGGATCTTTAGAACGTAGGTTGGAAATGGCATCATTATTTACTTGTACTTGTAAAGCTGTTTTTATAAACATGGAAAGCTGCTCAACATCTTTGTGTAATATAAAGTGAATAGCTGCGGTAATAAATACGGCGAACTCAATTTTCCGTGAGTGCAGAGTGAATGTGGATGGAGGAGAAGTGATGTATCGTTCCGAGTTCAGCACCCGTAAGTTGCTAGCATCAAAGCTGTAGCGCTGTATACCATCTGTTTGTTAAAATTGAGCTTTATCTACAACCAACGCAATAACATCCAAGCATGGTAAAAAATTCTTTTAAATTATTTTTAATTTTTGGATTTCATTGCATTTATATTTTTAACTTATAGGAACAACTTCAATAAATTATAAATTGAAAAAATTACAAAATGAAGTAATATTTCTAATACTATCTCAGCGAAGTTTTAATCAACACAAGAAACTTTAGTCTACAAAAAAGTTTATGTCAAGAAGGTATAATAACATGTAAATATCTCAAATTTTGTTTTTATTTGTAATATACTCGTAAACTCGTAGTATAGTTCAGGCAATGAAAAGAGTCTAGAAGTAAATGTCGGAATTCCAATATTTAACTTCAGGACTGTGTTTGGACTAGTTACGAGGTAAATATGCCATATACTAAAAGTCCCCAGAGCTAGAAGAGGAGGACTACATAAATAATAATATAATTATTATAATATTGTAATTTGCTGCTGCAATCTTCATGAATGCAAGATTTTGGCCTTTCCATAAACTTCGACAATACCTACGTGCCATCGAGCTACTGCTCCATCGAAAAACGATTAGATAATCACATAATAAAAGTTAAAAAAAAATGAGCGATAGACCACGGGCCTGTGTCATCACTGTAAAAAATATTGAAACGAATGCATTAATATAAATACCAAGAACTTTTAAGTTGTGAGAATAATAATTTTTCTAATAATTTTCTTCAGCTTTATTTTTGTATATAATCACTTTTTGACTAGGTTTATCCAACTAACTCAACGAACTCAAACACAGTCCTGAAGTCAATGGGCTTTCTATGCTTAGATTATTTATTCCAGTAGTTGACAAACTGTTTAGCTGACACCATCATAATAAATTTAAATGGGGAAGCAGTCACACAAACTAAATAGTATTTTTTATTCAAAAAGATAGCTGCTGTATTTTTCAATTTACTTTCATTCAAATACCTGGTCAAACTAATAGGGGATTTTACAATAAAAACTTTAGTCTGAAGTTTTAATCCAATAGATTTGAATAGATGGTGAATTTTCCATTTAAAAAGTTTTGTTGGCTTCATGCTAACAATTCTTTCAAAACGAGTCTGCTTAGACTTAGACTTAGCAAATAAGTGATTTGCTTCAAGTGAACGATAGATAAATATTCGATTCCGTCTATCAAGTCAATTTATTTGTGAACACTGCTCATCATAAGACCAATTGCCTCTTTTCTGGGAGCCGTTGTAGCATATGCGTGACGGCTTTACAACATGGGTCCGAAAATTTTTATTGTTTTGCAACCCCTGCTACCGCTTTCGAAAATTCACATCGGTGAAAAACCATTTATGCTGAACGATGAAGTTTTTCTTAGTAGACCGTCATGTAAGTACTATCATTGTATACCAGCATTTTAGACCAGTTAAGGTGATAATCAGACAAAGGTGTTGTTTTGTAACAGTAATTAGTACCTAGATTTAAACTTCAATTTTAATAATAATACTAATAGTGTTTATTAAGTAATATAATATTATAGTGGAACGCCAGAATATTTTTTTCTTGACTTCTTTTACTACATTAGTGGTTTGCCAGCTAGCTTTTCCAGTCGGAAGCTAAGACTCTTCAGAGGTACGTTCTGGTAGCGACAAATTTTCAAATACCCAATAACCAAAATCTCTTCCAATCCAAATTAATTCATAGAATAATTACATTCCAATTAAATTTTATAAATATATATTGTAGAATGTACTATTTATTCGCTATTTTAACATTATATTATATATTAACATTATATATTTATTAAAAATACTTCGCTAAACGTATATCTTACATAATTAAATTTAAATTTAAAAAAAATTTTGCTTTCAAAATGCTACAAATAAATTCAATTTCATCCAAATTTCTGAACGATTTGCAAATTAAACAAAGCAAAAATGATCTACTCACGCGAATCGCAAATTTTATTCTGAAATTAACTCAAACATATTTCAAATCTAAAACTCAAAATCGAAAATCTCTGGATCTTCACAAAAATACGTCCGTGTTCCTCTACGGACACGGTTGGAAACCCCTATCACTCGTCTTTTGGTGCCAACATTCAAATTGTTATCACCAAAAAGACCCACCAAATTCAAAATTTTACAAATTAACAATAAATTATTTTTTTTATTTCAAACGTAAAATCAAATGGAAAAGCAATTAAATACAAAAATATTCAAAATTCAAAATAAATTAACAAATTAAAGAAAAACCAAATCAAAAAAATTCCAAATCATCATAAATCTTCAACAAACGATTTGGTAATACGACAATATATACACAACTAATGTAGGTATTGCTTAAAAGGCAAAAGTTCAACAGAGCTAAGGTAAAGAATAATTTTGAATTTGATTCT
This sequence comes from Cantharis nigra, assembly GCA_958510845.1. Taxonomy (NCBI): domain Eukaryota; kingdom Metazoa; phylum Arthropoda; class Insecta; order Coleoptera; family Cantharidae; genus Cantharis; species Cantharis nigra. Next base: position 39,315,147 of record OY294030.1, on the reverse strand, counting down.
TTATCAGCAGTTCCTTAATATGTGTTTTAAAGAATAACTTCGAACTGATATTCAAGTAGTAAGGAAGCTTCTATATTGAAAGGTTTCCTCAAGCTCAGCGTGAACTGCCAACACAGAGACAAGCAGTTTTGCTGGGGTTAAGAAATAAACCGTTTGAAGAAGACCAGTTCAAGACAAGCATTTATATCTTGAACAATTTCATTAATGGATGACGGTTTGCCTGAAATATTCAGCTGTCATCCATAAACTCATGTGAATTGGAGCTTTCTGATAATACCGAGGAAAGAACTGCTGTAAAAATCACGTAAAGAAGTGGACCCAGCACACTGCCTTGGGGAACACTACGACTGATTTGAAGGCACTCAAATAAGGTCGAGTTTAGTTTTACACATTGAGATCTTGGTGCACCAACTTAGCGATTAAAAGATCATGATAGATTACATCAATAGCCTTGCTAAAATCGAGAAGTGCCATTATAGTCACTTTGGAGTTATTCATGTTGCTAATCGCATCATTTAATACCGTAGACAGAGCGGTAGAAGTGCTATATCCAGAGCGAAATCCCGATTTGGTGTTAAGGAGGACGTGAAAAATTTTCAATGTGCTTGAGCAGTTGGATGAAAAACTCAAATACCTTCGAGAAAGCAGGTCAAATGCTGATAAGTCGTAGATCCCTAAAACTACAAGCAATGCTGATCTTCGGAATTAGTACAAAGATCGATTGTTTCCATAAGTCAGTAAAAGTCGATGTTTGCAGGCAGTAGTTCTTTAGGTGAGTAAAGGTGTTCACCATAAATCGGCAGAATAAGTTTGAGCATTCTAGCTCAACATCTCTCAATCTGACCAAGCAAAATGTCAATTTATTTGTGATCCGGGAATGGCAACTATTTCTGAAATCATCATCGATAGTTTTCAGGTCGATGGTGGTCTTAGGTGCGGAATTGGCAAATAACCTATTTAGCAGATCAGGATCAGCGTTCTCCAAATCTAATTTATTTTTAGATCTAGCATGTAATTACGTTGGCTCGATCAAACAACTTCCACAGTTTATTAGGATTGTGTGACGTAGTTACGAATGGCTAGATAAGACTTTGTCATTTAGGAAGGTCAAAATTTCAATATTGATGCACAGATTAGGACTGAAATGATTAGACAAGCTTTATAGCATCCAACCTCTGCATTTCTCGATTTTGAAAGTAAATCTTGGATAAATACGAAATCTAAGAGAAAATCCCAAGAAATCTCTCAAAAATCTGTAGTATAGAAAAATTTATAAATAAAAACAGTAAGATAATTAATGATAATGAATAGTTTCAGGAGCTTTTCGTAAGCTGAGCAAGTTTTTCCAAAGGTCATGCAAGTGGTAAGGTGTTAAACTGATTCCAAAGTTGGTTGATCTTGCACAAGTTCTGGATACCAAACTGGATGGACAAATTCGAGTATCACGTAAACAAAACTATATCTAAGCTGTAGAAGAAATACTTTAATATACTCTGCTGCTTTTGATCAAAATTAAATAATAAATTTAGTCGCAATTTACCTCGGGATAACACGAGTAAGACGACCCCAAGGACGACCCAGGATTTTGAATTTTAAATCTGCAAAAGTATTTTTTATCAATCTGCCAAAAATATGTCAACTAATCGAGCTTCAAACCATAGATAATCAAATGGCATATGCAAAAGGAAACAGAACAAATAGTTAAAACAAAGGTATGCAAAAATGTCAAGATAAGAGCAATGAACAGCCCAAAAAAGGTATTTTGAAACAAACCTAGCGAGGGGAAAATACATAATTATTATTCATGGAGAGAAACAAAACAGCAAGACTTGCAGGAACCATTCAGAATTTATTGATTTGACTTGGCTTGTGTCAAGCTTGATAAGTTATCAATCTTTACAGGACTTAATTTACTTGAAAATATCTTGGATTATTTTAATATAAATTAATTTTTTAAGTACTGCCCCTTCTCTGGTGGATAAAATTCCAAAATAATAAAATTTTTTGATGTTATATATATTTCTGTTTTTTTCTTTTCTATTATTTTTATGTACCTATTTATTTTTTTGTTATATATTATTTATAATTCTATTTGGTTAACAAAATTATTGCGCTAGCTACTATTCTACTTCTTGGTAACTTTTTCTAATAAAAATTATTTACATAAAATATAAAAACTTTCAGGTTTGTGCATTGCAAAGAGCATTTTACAGTTTCAATAATGCCTCTTCGACAAACAGTAATAATCCGATGCGACATGAGTAGTGTGTTGGAATCCAACAAGTCGCGGCTCCTCGACGCTGTGGGCGGTCAGCTTTTAGACGCCTCTTTTTCTTCGCGCTTTCCTTCTCTATAGTCGATCGATATTCTAGGAAATTTTCGTGTCAGTAGTTTTCAGTTTTCATACAAAATACCGAAATAAAACAATCAAGATTTACAAAATTATATAATTGCAGAAACTCCAACAATGTTTATGATTGCAAGTTTATTTAATTTACCAAAAAATTTACAATTTTCCGATTTTTATTAACAAATTTTTCTCAGAAAATTGTAATTTTTTCAATATTAAGTTGCCCATCAATCCACTACTATGTAATAATTTTATTTTGTTTTGTTATTACTGCAGAGGTTACTAAAAGTTTAAAATATGATGTATCTGGGGGTGTAACTCAGTGGTAGAGTGTCTGCTTCGCATGCTGAAAGTCCTGGGTTCAAATCCCAGCTCCTCCAATTGTTTTTAATTTTTCCAATAAATAAATTCATTGAAAAACATGGCATACAAAACCCACTTCATGTTTTACTTTTAATTTTATTTTTACGTTAAATAGGAAATGCATATTAATTATTTTTTGAACGCCTACGTACATGTAAATCGGTACCTATATATATAAACGTTACATTTTCTAACTCACTTTATTTGCTATTACCTTAATTGCAACTACGCACGAATTTTATAGTACCTCCTACAAAAATATATCTTTAATTGGAGTAGGCCGATGTTTCAATTATTCTAATAACGGTAAATTAAATTAGCAAGTGTGCTTATTTTTGTCGCTTGACTTTAATTTGATCAATTTTGAATTGAATTAAATTGCACACTTTTTAATTTACAGTGTTGGTACTAAGTTCTTTTGTTACACCTAATACAGTGTACGGTTAGCGGTTTTAAAAATTTTGGCCTGGTTTTAGTTCAACCTTTGATTAAAAGTATAATATGAATATGTATAATATCGGTTTATCGGCCGTCCTGACCTTCTAGTGTTTGAAAGACGTGAAAACTTTTTTTTCGCAGAACCATTGATTAGCTAGGTCTTTTTGGTCTAAGAAAATGTTTTATTATGTATTTAATTAAACTTCGCTGACAGAAAATTGAAGTTCCTTTACATTGAAAAATCATAAAAAATTCGCCGATGAACAAAATTCATCATATTGATGAAAAATTCATAGCATTGATGAACGCGTTCATTAATGCTTCATCCTTGCGCACAGACCTATATTATGTAGATAGTATAGTTTAGTATATTACAGTATGTTATGGTATATTATGTATGACACACTATGTATATTAAGATGTATTTTTCCCAGATCAATAATTTATTAATTCTTGTTTCCCAAAAAAATATAAATTCTCAAAAAAAGAAAAAAAAACACCAATATTTAAATAAATTCCATTCGTTTTCCTTCCAAAATCAAATTTAAATTCAATTTCAAGTTATACAAAATTCCAATACAAATAATGAGAAAGCAAATTCTAAAGATAAATTAGCTATCTGTCACCGTATCGGCTTTAATTTATGTTTCCTGGAGTTTCAATTTTTAATTTTATAAATTTCAAACGTCCAAATTAATAATAATTAGCATTCCAAATATCCAAATTATCTCTTCTAACTCGAATTTCAATTTTCAATTACTTATCCAAAAAATGATTCTCCAAAAGTATCCAATTTTCAAAATTCAAAAAAATGTATTTAAAAGCAACACTTTTTTGTAGCAAAATTTTAAACTCAAATAATATAAAATTGCAAATAACTTCAAGAGGCAAACTTGGTTTCGATCGCCTTTGCGAACATTTTGACGGCAAAAGACCTGATTTTCCCACTTCAACTAGTTGGCGGGAAAACCAGAAAATTCAAAAATATTTAAAAAATTTTCAAAAATTAAGAGACGGTGAAGTTAGCAGAACAACTAGGTTTGAAAAAGAGTCTAAATTCTTATGATCGTCTTCGTGCTACGGAGGGCACGAATCAGCAAAAATTCCAGGGTTACGGACACATCTGCACACATCTTTGGCTAATATGGCTTTGGCTCCTCTTCGATAGAAGACAGTCCGGGGTCAAGGCAAACAGGAGCTTATCCTAGACTAAAAGTATAAAGTCTTTCATTAATGATTTTACACTTTTTTTTTAATAAAACGCAAACCATTTGAGATATCCCAAAAATTTTATTGTTAGCTTGAAGTACAATCAAAACATTTATGAATGGAATTCCACTTCATTCATATGCCCTTCACCGGAGTGTTTGCAGCGGTCGATTTGCTGAACCCAATTTTTGATGACTCGGCCACACATTTCAACCGGAATGGCCGCTATTTTACGCTTTATACTGGATTTGAGCTCCTGTAACGTGGCCTTGGTGGCAAAGTCTAGATGCGTCAAATCGGACGAACGAAGCGGACAATTGACTGAATACCATGATGAAAACGTTTTTACTGAACGTCTTGACGCTGACATAGTTCGAAAGTGTAAAGTCCCTATTAAAAAACCTTTTTTCTAAAAAGAAAAGAATCCGGTGGGAGTCTAAACTTTCACGAGAGGCTAAATCACCCACGATTCCAGGCAAATTGCGCATGCGCCTGTAGTTGGAAAATTAATGGAAGCAAATGTGAACAGTGAACTTGTGCGAATTTCGTAGTAAAACCTTTTTTGTTGTTTTGAATTAATTTTAAATGTTTATTAATCAATTTATTATTAACCAAAAATTACAAATTACTTTATTATTTTGAGTATGTATCTGTATTAGTATAAAAAAAAAAAAAATACAAATTTTTATGTTAAATGGTTTTTCACCAGCACACATTCTTATATAAATGGTTTAGTTTAGTGTTTCCCAAATAAAGGTCCGCGGCATATTTATTGGGGGTCCGCGAACCCACGACATAAAAAGAAAAAAATAGACAAAATTACCTTAACAATTAAATTTTTCTGAAATTTTAAGAATTAATGTTTGATCTGGCAACGGTGCTAACACATTAGACACATATGCCATGGCTTTATTTTTTATTTGTTTTACAAAACTGTTCCTGGGGGTCCCTTCATATTGGGGTCTAATTTTGGGGGTCCGCAATTTCGATACATTTGGGAAACATTGGTTTAGTTCACAGAACAGAGATGTAAAACTAAATTTACTTATATTTTGTCATTTTGGAGGTGAATCGTGATAACTCACAGTGAGATTTTAAATAAACTCGAGTTCAAGATTTCTTATCGCACAGAATGTTGCTTATAATTCTTCAGGAATTTTAGAAAATACGGGTTGTTAACCTACTTGTTAGAGCTCTAAACAAATGGAAAATATACTGTTTAGAATACTTGTAAAAAAAATTGAACAAAAATTAGCGCATGCGCAGTTGATATGGAATCGTGGGTGATTTAGCTTCTCGTCAAGTTTCTTATGATCGTCTTTGTGCTTCGGAGGGCACGTAAAGCCGGCGGTCGTCCTGGATTGATAATTTTCCTTAATCAATAATAAAAATCCAGGACTAACTAGGTGCACATCACATCACTAATTATAGAATAATTAAATTATTGTTTTTTATTTTTCTTTAATTTATTTGAAAATAATATGTAGGCATGTAAATAATTCCACACTGAAAAAAGAATTTCATATAATAACAAAATGTTATTTAATCTAACAAATAAATTAGTTGATATAAAGAAAAACTTTGTAGTAGCAACAAAATTGATTGTTTCTTGAACCACAACAAAGCTTTTCTTCACATCAACCAATTTATTTGTCAGATTTAATAACATTTTCTTATTTGAAATTTTTTTAGAGTGTATAGATGATAGTTATTATATTATATTATTTAATACCGGGTATATTGTATTATTGTAGTATTCAGTAATATTAGTATAATAGTATTTGCCACAGTAGTGATCGCTGTAGTATATTTTTTTACAAGGAATATTACGTAATGGGTCAGTAACACACAGAGAGTTTAGAAAATAATTGAAAATTTTACATTTTGCCCCATCTTTAAAGCTTAATTGTTCATGGTAGCAATCTGCATTGTGATACGACTCTACAAAATTTATCTGGTGTAACTAATCCAATTAATTTATGTCTGGAACCTAAATCTACAAAGTGTTGCAGTTTAAAAAAATAAACATAAAACGGCTAACGTCTAAACAAACTCATTCAAATCGGTCCGTCATTTAATTATACTTTAGATTCGGTATTCAATTAACTTCAAAATAAGCAACCTAACCTACTTGTGCAAACTGATTACATAAAATCCCGTTGATTAGTTTGATCCTAGTCGGCGTGGGGTTAACACAAGGGTGACAGTCGTCACGGCCTTGCGATTGTCCTGATCCTTTGATATCATACAACGGATTTAGCCGAAGCTAGCCGAAAGTTGTATTGATTCATTTCAGTCAACAAATAAAAAAGTGCTCGTTTTAGGTGGGGATGTAATAGGACGACGACGTAAAATACATCACACACAAGGAGAAGAAAGAATAGGAAATACGGGTGGGGAGGATTGACATGATAAAAGGAAGTATGCGGTTCGTACGTGCTTTGATCACAGGTTAAACTGCGAAAGAAGCGTCAAACAAAGATAGACAAACAAGAAGTAGGGATACAAATAAGAATAGTATTGCGACTAAAAAGAGCGGATATTTGTATCGGGTAAGCGTGAATGAAATGGGTGACTAAATGTGGCTTGGCAACGTTGTAAAACAGACAAGGATCAGTGCCACTGTAAGTTATATGCAGTCTTTATGTATGCATTTGCAAACGAGATGTTTATATACCGAGTCGAGTAAAAATGGGACAGAACATTTTTTATCTCTTTTCCTCTCGTGCCTTTACCGCTTCATCTTCAATTCGTCACCATTTGTGTGCTCTTTTCATGCAAGTGCGGAAAGCTAATCTCCTTAAAACAAGCTTTTAAATCTAGCCTATATAATAAAAATCAATTAGGTTATAATTTTTAAACATTTTATTATAAAATTTTATACACAATTTTTTAATTCATTAATTTATGCAAAATATTATATAATTTGTTGATTTAATTAACACCGATAAAATTTATTACCGAGTTAATTATTTTGTAAGCTCGGTTTGAGAGCGAAAATTGATTATATGTCAGAAAACACGAATAAATTTTTTATTAGGTATAATTTCATTTTTTTTATTTATAAATTTTTGTACTATATTATTATTATCATCCTTTTCACGTTAAAATGTGAAACCAACTGAAAGGATGAAACTGGAAAATATTCCGCTGTGCATAAAGCAAACTCGAAGGAAGAGCTGCCCAAAATTGACAAACCGGAAAAATAAGAAGGTACAAGCTTTTTAATTATTAAAAATAAATTTAATGCATTAAAATAACACGCTAATGGAAGTTGTAGCTGTGTACCAAATTTTAGCTCTCTAGAATGTGAAGAAGCTGATGAAAAAGAACTCAAAGAAGTTTACGCAAACGGACAAACAACAGTCGTGCCAAGTTCAATAAAAGCCCTTAAAAGAGCTTATAAAAGAACAAAGTGTAAGTTTGCGCTCTACACTGTTGAATTTAAAATAAATTTTTAATATAGAATGTACAAAATTTTCAAGCTATATTTTGAAAATATTTGAATGAAAACAAACTAATTAAATATTAACAAGTTGTGTTTGAATTTCTACTAGCTTTTCAAAGTACTTAACAGAGAGCAGCACGTGACACTATTTAATATTTTGTATAAAACGTGCTCTTCTGATATTACAGATACGAGCACTACACAAGAATGTCTTGTTATATACCTCGCAAATTCATTAATATTTAATAATGTACTACAAATTTAAACTAATAATGAAATGTACTTTGAGGGTTATTTTGAAAGCCAGGTAAAGTAAATCCGTATACTAGTACTTGTCCAAAACATAGAAATCATAAAGCAAATAATGGCAAAACACCTGTTAAAAGGTTTGAATTGGAAATTTCCTTTTTGGGCGAACAAAAAGACAATGCCAAATAGCTAATAAACATAGTTTGTTGGTATGTTGGTATACCACACAGCTGTAATACTGCATTACTTTTCGTGATGACCAATTACTTTTGATTAATTTTTGACAGTCTGTCAGTTTATCAGAATATCAGTTTATCAGTTTGCCATCAGTTGTCAATTTGTCAATTTGTCAGTTTGTCAATTTGTCATTTGACAATTTGTCAGTTTGTCAATTTTTCAGTTTGCCAATTTATCAGTATGTCAGTTTTTTATTATATCGGTGCTATTGTCAGTGTTATCTTTTTGTGAAGAGTACAAAAAAGTCAAATTACAACAAAGTCCGGGAGAGCATACACATATTTATATTGAAGTGCTTATTATCTTTGATGTCCTTTAGTATTTTACATTTTGTATTTTCTTCATTGTATGTCCGATGATCAGAGATATACAGTAAAAGCCCTCGTATACCAAATGAACGGGACCCATTTCCGTTCGGATAGCGAATGTTTCGGATAAATGGTTGGTTGAAATATAAATACCATAACATGAAACGGAAGTCTGCCTACGCGTTGACCTCGCAAGCATCTTTCGGTTGACGCGATAAATTCTAAGAATTTTCGGATAAGAGGGATTCGGATACGAGGGCGTTTACTGTATACGAACAATTTCATTGCGCTTAGCAAATTAAATATTTCTGATAAAAACTTGAGCTATGTTTCTTATTTAATTAATTACTTAACAAATTACATAAAAGCAAGAAAATTACATTAAATGGTAAAGGATAACCTGAAGATTTAATTTTTTCCAACAAACTGTTTTATTGCTACTCCATTTTCACAAAGTAACAAATCCAACAAATAAATTACTTGTCTTTATGGCGACAAATAATATAAAATGTAACCGGCAAATATTAATTTTATGCGTAAAAGATTAATTTTAAGTGTTTTTTAAATTTTTTTTATATAGCATAATATAATTTGTTATCCTCGTTCAGAACTGGTAGTCTCTTGATTTTAATACTGCTTGCAGATTAATGCTGTATTCGTATATTTGTACAAACTTGTTTTTAAATTGTAGAAATGTTGTTTTACAAATAGCTATGCTGTTAATGAAGTTTTACATTAATTATATAAATATTTCTTTAATATAAATCCATGTTGAATGGTACAATTAATAAAATATTTTAACACCAACATAGCTTAATCTATGTCGTTAGGTTACTGGTGCGCAAACGTTTTTGACCTGCTACCCCGTTTTTGGACACCAATTTATTGCAACCCTCAATTAATTTAAAGATGTTTTTCGGTCAAATTGTATTTATTAAATATTAATAAAATGTAACTTTCCATCAACGACATAGTATTGCATTTTTATTTTTGTTGTAATTAAAATTTCTACCATCTACCTTTTTGTTTCGATTGTATGTAAAAAAAAATTGATTTTGTTTTTACTTTTTTCTAAAAGCAATTATTTTCCTTTACTGGCGGGCGGTATTAAAATACTTTACTGGCGCTACTTATTTTTTGTTTAATAGAATTTTAATAGAAAACGAGAAAAAATTTTGGACTATAGGTTTTCTCTTACAGGATTTTTAAAGATTTTCCTAGATTTTCTCATGGATTACCCAAGTTTTCCTTCCGAAAAACTCTAAAAATTAAAAATAGTCTTAATTTCCAAAGATTTCCCAGATTTCTTAGATTTTATAATTTTTCGGGTTTCCTATACCCTAAATTTTTTTTGAAATTTTTCAGATTTCCTTCCCTTTGTATACCAGATTTCTTTTCACTTGTACACCAGATATCCTCAATAATTGCCCCTCGGTCAATGTTTGGGGTTTATCGCTTAGTAATCATTATAACCACAAAAGTTTTTTTTCAGCTTTCAATACTTTTTTTAATAACTTAAAAACGACGAAAGACATCGAATGTACTTAAGAAGCTAAAAGTTTTCAGTGTAATTTTAAGTTTTCAGGTAGTTTTCAAACCAATTTTAGGTAGTATTTACTTACTTAAATATAATAATTATTGTTAAAATGAAATATTTCTAAATTTAGCTTTCTGTTGATCAGTGGATACTTTATACACAGAAGTGCGGATTTTTGAGACATCCATGGAATAACCCTCTCTGTCTGGATTCTGTAGTGATACAAATAAAATTTGTATTTAGCGCTTGATGTAAGATTTGAAATTATCGTCAAAAGTAGTATTTGAAATCCCGCGTTGGAAGTGATGTGCGTAGCATAAATTATCTCGGGTACGAAAAAGGAAGGGACGGAAAATAACGAAGCAAAAAAAGAACCTAGATAACCCATATTCTCTTAGAAATCGAAAGCCAAGCTGTTCACAAGTGGTTTGCAAAAGTTATTTAGATTTTCTTTGCATAAAAATATTTCTTGATCGGCAAATTGAATTAGGTAAATTATAGGAGTTGTAATAATATTTGCAACTAAAGGTACGAATTTTCGTTTGATCGAATTAAATTATCATGATTTATTTTACAGCATAAGTTCTTTAAAATTAATTATGAACAAATCCTATCTTGCTATCAAAGGTAGTGTTTTGCAAAAACTGTATGTAAAAACTGTAGATTCGATGATATCAGTTAGTAATATAAAAGCAAAGCTCGAGATTCGATCCTTTGGTTTTTTAGTTGGAGATTTTCCACTTGTTCAGTGTCGGCAGAATATAAGCTTTTACCGATACCAAAGTTCTGAATTATTTAATTATATTTTATATTTAATTATGTATTTTGAGTATTTTACGAATTTTACACAAGTATACAGGATGCTGAATCAGTAGCCAAACAGGAAATTAACATGTAAAAACTTATTTATGCAATTTCCTGCTTCCCCAATTATTTTAGAGAAAAAATGAAAGACACAAAAATAATGCAGAAATATAAACTACGAATGATAAGAACATTAGATTTTATCTAGCTTTTCACTTAAAAAGTCAAAAATGCCTTTGAAATTTCTGTTTCATTTATCAGACTGGTCATATAAGTTTCCAAGGTAATTATTTTTGATAATAGAAATTAAATTGAATTTATTACATGGTCCGTCTGATAAATGAAAAATTTAACAGTTTCAAAAGCATTTTTCGACTTTTTAAGTAAAAACTTGTCACGGGCTCAAATTGCCCGACGTCCCAAAATTGATAGCGGGAAATGGCTATCCGCTCAGACACACAGGATTGCCGCTGGCTCGAGTCGGCGAGGTCGTGGATCGCTGAAAACAAAGAAATCCTGGGTCCAAGTAAACGATGGCATTCCAAAAATCTTTAAAATTGTCAAATTCGAGAGGGCACCACTCGAGCAAATGTCGCTAAATCTTACCGTGAGTTGAGTTCGGCTCGAGATGGAATCTTCAACTAAATATGATTTTGGGCAGGTAGATTCGATAGAAAAATGTCTCAATGAATGATCAACAAAATTTAATGACGTGTAAGTTAATAACAAAAACAATTTATAAAAATGTAGTTTGGCGGGTAATTTGCAAGCGTATATAAAATTGAATGTTATAAGTTGATAATAATTTTTGGTTTCCGGACACAGTTATTGTACTTAAAATTAAATGAAGGATGAGATGAAGTGTAAAATTACTTTTCAATACCTGTAAATAATATAAATTTTCACATATATGTTTCTGTAACATTAAAATTTAACACAATAAAATGTTGCCTTATGATTAGACAACCCAATTAACATGAACAGGAGTTGCACAGCATGAATTAACGTTGATAATAGTCAAATCCAATTGGCAAGCATAACAAATATTACTTGTAACCCCGACTCGTAGAGGTGTCGTGAAGAGTTTAAACACAAAATAGTGTACGATAACCTCAATGAATCCAGTAAAAAGTTTGTAATGTTAGTAAAAAGCTCTTAAAATTAACTAAAAATAAGTTTACATGGAGCACTTGAATTTATTATTGTAGTGAAATCTAAATTATTGTCGAGTAAATGAATAATTGAGGTCCCGATAGAACTTAACGGAGCAATTGTTTTTGTTGTTGCACTAACTAAATAAAATTGAAAGTTATGAGTTGAGTTCGTAGAATTTTGAATGTTAATTAGGTTGGTTTTAAAAATGCAACAACCTTTTATCCCAATGATTGCTGGTAAATAGTTCAAACCAACAAGGTCACTTGATGCCGTCACAACGGAAATTTTTAAGAAGTTCAATTCAAAGTGGACCGTTAATTGTTTGTAAAATCAGATTTTGAGGAATGGTTAATAAAAAAATTGTAGTACTTACAGTTTCGTAGGTTACAAGTGGATTAAAACAACAAACAATATGGGCGTTTACCAAAGTGGCCGGATGATGAAATCTGTGATCATCGCCTCAATTGAATATAAATATTGGTAACTGACCAGGTTTCTTGCTTCAACTTGAGTTTGTCTACGAAGGTTGATAAAGATTTTGGTGGGATGATGGTAATGTAATGGTTGTCTTCAAATTTTCATCCGAAACACAATCGACCTAGATTGCGCAATGTTGATTAATGCCTTGGAATTTGGTGAATCAAATTTGCAACGAATGCAGAACGGTTCGTGGCCTACCTTGGCCAACAATCGAACCCTAAAAACTTAAACAACACAACACTAAAATTTTCCAAGCTTTACAACAAAAAGGAAACTATTTTAATTCCCATTCACAACCTTTGGAGTCCGCTGATCTTAAAGGACTGCCTTAAGAGAGCGTTGCGTAATTCGTTATCATAAAAGAAAGAAGGGATTTTACAGTTAACTGCGGGTGATCGCCCAAAATCTGAATGAAACTTAATTAATCTATTGTTCTTTACGAAATTAAAAATGACAGAATTTAATCTTTCCAAGCCTAAGGGGTTGTCCTTTAATCACGTGAGGTTCTAACAGGGGGGGAGGGGTTTAGAATAACATCACGATTGATCACGATGGGGGGGGAGGGGATGTTGTGACAATCACGTGTAAATTTTCTTACGACCACGTGAAATCCCGAGCGAGCAAATTTATGCCTAAAAGCAACATAACAACAATATTTGGCTCTCAGCTGGCTTCTGGCACCGGACCTTGTGACTCCACTTGTCGCCCCGCTGCCTGCGCCCTTCTGTCTTGCCGTCTGTACTTGAAAAAAATTAAAAAAAAAAAATACACGTGATGTTGAGTAGGGGGGGTAGGGGTAGCCGAAAACCTCACGACGTATTACCAAAGGGGGGGGGGGGGTAAAAAAATTGCATAAAAAACCTCACGTGATTAAAGGACGACCCCTAATGAGTATGACAATTGAACGAAATTAATTTTGAATACAAATTTTGAAAGGAACCTGTAGCAAAATCTCGATTCACATTACAAACTAGATGAAATCTAATGCTCTTATCATTCGTAGTTTATATTTCTGCATTATATTTTTTGTATTTTTCATGTTTTTTTGAAAATAATTAGGAAAGCACGAATTTGCATAAATAAGGTGTTACATGTTAACAAAACAATAAACAAGATACTATTTCTATTATAAACTACTATAATTATTATCAAATTATAGAACATCAAAACCATTCTTGTAATTAATTATGTAGGTATATGTTCGTTCACGTTTTCTTTGAACTCATCAGCTGCTTTTAGGTTTACAGATCTATATGGAAAGTCACTACGATTTTGGATTTGTAGTGTTTGGATAGTGGCGCATCCAAAATTTTTTTCGGGGAGGGGCCCAAAAGGTCGAGGCGGGCAAAAAGTGTTCTCAGATTTGGGATTGTCTCCTTGTTTCCTTTTCAATCTTAAGCGTCTGGGGAGAGGAGGCACGTGCTCCTGTGCCCCCCTCCCCCCTTTAAATCACCACTTTAAATTTTTGGAATATTTGGGACTGTCAATCTTATAAGATTGACTTAAGATTCGTTATAAACGGTCTAATAATTCGAGTGTAATATTAGAGTTAAGAGAAAGTTTTGTTCCAATCGATTATAGCGACTTAAACAATGGGGGGGGGTAACTTTTACAAAATGAATATTGAAAATATTTTATGGGCTCTATGATTACAAAATAAAAAATGTTTTGTTATATCTGTGCAGAATTTTGGATACTGGCTTATTGAATAACATGTTTCAGTGTTGTTTAAGAATTTTGCTATGAAATTCGTCTTCTCAGATTGATATAAAAAATTACTTAAAATATTACTTTATTATTACTGTTGCTTCGTGTAGTTTTCCGTGACTACCAATGAGAATGAAAAAAAGCAAACAAAATAACACATTACTGAAGAAGAATGAATATACATGAAATTTCAAATTTCACTTGGTAGGGGGGGGGGGGGCGTCTAAATGACGAGCTCTCTGATCATCAGTTAGATGGAATATAAGTTTTCACTAAAATTTTCAGCAAATGTTATTTGCATTTGTATTTAATCATCCAGAATAAGAACGCAATATTTGAAAAATAAATACAAATTATACATAATAAAAATTAACTGCCTAAATAGTTAGAACATGACCGGGAATTGATTTTCGATTTACTTTTCTGCTTTCACCTGTTATTGATGTAATCAAACGCGCGTATATTACGTATATTTTAGTGAAGTTATTTGATGAATTCAATTATCTTTCTGGACTGTTTTAATATTTATTAGATGATTAAGTATAGTAAACATTTATTGTTATTTTTAATATAATTTATTTAAAGTTAGAAAATCGTTTGTAAGGGTAGTAGTTGTCGGAAAAATATCAGGATTTCATATTAATAATGTAAAATTTTCGTAGAAATTTGATTAACCATTATCTAAGGGAAACAAGTTAAACAGGGTAAAGGCAATGTCCAGTCCACTTGGTACATGGTTTATGAGGATTGTAATTAGTAAACTGTTTACACATTTGCTAATTAAAGCTCCAGATTTTGCTTATTCTGTGTTTATGCATTTCAGTATTTTGATAGCAACAACTCAAAAAATAAAATTTTCACTCTTCCCTACAGACGTTATTCGTGGTCGAAAAAGTTTATGTGTGGGTTTAACTCTATCACGCGTATGCGTCGATGCTATACATAATTAAAATGATTTCGATTAGTTTTAAAAATGAATAAAACAATCGAAACTATCAAACTATGTTAACTTGAAAAAGATAGTCTGTTGTAAGTGTTGATGTCGTGGTAACTGGTAACGTATAAGGAGCTTGTAAATAATTCAGTGTACCGTGATACAGCCTCGTTTGTTTGTCCAGATTAGTATCAAATACTTGCTCAGCCGTTACAAAACTTTTAATGCAATTGCTTTGTACCTACGTAACAATCCTCTTTCAATAATGAGATTCGAAACAATGCTAGTTTAATTTCAATAAAGTAGGAAATGTCAAATACTTTTAGTATTACTGATAATATTTATTTGTACACACTATACATAAGCAGTCATATGTAGACCGTGTTATATTGCCTATTGCACAATGAAGCAATAGTTACCATAAAAAATTATATTATTGCATTGTCTCGCCTAAAAGTTCAAATTTCAATACGCTCATGTCTACTTTCTTAATGAACACTAACATTTTACCAATTGATGTGGGTGCAGCTTTATTGAAATTCTTCAAAAACATTTTTAATAATTTCGATCCAGAGAAGATTTCATGTTTATAGTGCAGTTAATAAATAATTAAAAACCTCAACATTATTATCAGCTATTTAAATTTACAATATGAAAAATTTATTTCGCCGAATATATTTCTTGGGCATAAGCAGATCGTAAATGGTGTAATGTTCCTTGTTTCCTGTTTCAAATAAACCACAGTTGAAGCGATTGATGTTTGAGTCTTGAAGTAGCTACTAATCTATGGTAGCTAGTACAAGCTAAATAAACATAGAAAATATTTTCAATTTGCTTAAAGTCAATCGCAATCATTAGGAGAAAAATAAATTAGATTTAATTTTTGCAATTTCAAGAAGCTTCAATAAAATTTGCATTTCATAATATTATTATAATCTTATGTAAGAATATAGTAGAAAAGATTGAAGTAAATGGCAACACCTACAGAGTATAATACCTACTTTTTTATAATTAAATTAGTTTCACCATACTTTTCAATTTAGGACAACTTTACTTGGATCATAGGTTATGAAAAGCGACCTAGATTAGGTATTGTTACCTTATTAAATCGTCCCACTTTCAAAAATGCAAAATTTTGCAAACTTTCTAAACTAATTAAATGGAGAAATTAAAATCATTAAATTATTAAATTGAACATAGTGTCACACATATTGAACACTGCAAACACCTAATTGCGGACAAAAATAATTACTTTTGGGTTTCCATCGGCTATGTTTAGAGAAAAATATACCATGGAAAGCTTTTATCAAAAATTAACTTTACAATTTTAAAGTTTTTACATTAAAGATATAATTAGAAGTTTAATATGAACCACATAACATTTTTTTCATAAAAATTGAGCACCTGTTACTAACCCATAAATTCAAAATGGGGATAATTTAATGCCTTTCTTGTTATAAAGTGCTCTCATATTAAATACAGCTTAAATACTAAAAGGTAATTAAGTTGCAAAACTTTGCAAATTGTGTAACGTTTTTGAGTGTATAGTATACATACCTAATTACTGCATACTATAAAAGAAACTTGGCAAAGAAGTTCAGGATTTATCAAATCGTGCAGAATACACAACACTTTTTTCAGAACCTGATTAAATGGTGTACAAGTATATGTTACAATTTTTACCAATACCTACCTATTAAATTCAAAATAAATATTTATAAGAAACTTTAGTTCGTATAAGTGGTATAAACTAGGTAAGCATATTGATAAACTATTATTAGTAATTTTCTCTAGCTTAGTTTTCCACTCTTTATATCGTCTCTACAGTGGCAGGAGTAAAAATTTTCAGAGCTGCTTTTCAGCTGTTGACTCGAATAGTTCATAAGCAAAAATTATTTAATTTGAAACAAACAAATGTTTTATTTTATTTTTTCAAATTAATAGCATTTTCATAAAACTCTAAAAAATTATATTGGAAACTTAATTATTAAACCAGTCGGATTACATATACGCAAGAAAAACTTTTTGTTTAGAACCAGTTAACCACTGATTATCAGTAAACAATAATAGAACCTACGTAAATCAATAATGACTGGCTTCCATTAGAATAATTATCTTAATAAGCTCTAAAAAGCTTTTTCCTCAAAAATTGTGTGAAAATCGTATTAATAATATTTTCAAACAAATGAGATATCGCTATCTATGTATGTACTATAGAAAAGTGCAAAAATCAAGCATTTGTTTATAATCCAAAAAGAAAAAACGGCAGCTAATTTTGGTTTTTCTCTCAAAGAAAGACTTTGACTTTCTATAACGACAGAGAGCTGGCAGTAAAAACTACCGCCTCATATGATACCAAAAGTTTGCAATTTCAGGTGTGTAATATCGCCCGCACTAAATACAAAACCGCTCGTCTGTCGGCCGGAAGTGGTCGCCTTATATTCGCAATAATTTTCAAAAGTGTATAAAAACTGACCTACTACCGCCTAATTAATACCAAGATGACTTACGAGCCAAAATGAGCGAAAATAGGAACTATATCGAAAATTATTCGTCTGCCGCTTTTATGTGGTCGCATTCTCGAAGCAAACGAGCTCACAGTTGAAAAAAATAAGTTGAGATTTTGATACTAACCGTCTATCTCATCAATACCAAGCTGGTTCACGCACAAAAAATGAAAATATGATTAATTTTTAATCACACGGCCTTAAAGCAAAATTGCGGAGATTTTTTAACCAAAAACCGATAAATGGACGAGAAAAAAGTCCAGTCAAAATAGTGAAAATAGGTGCATTAATTCCGGTAAACCTAATTTTTTTATCAGTTGTACGGATTGATGCCTGGCTGGAATTTTAGTAATTTCCCAACAAAAATTTTTGCCACGGGCGCGCCATCTTCAAAAAACAGCAAACTTTTCTTAACTTTTTTTGGGGTTTGTAGATATGTACATAACGATACAACGTATTAAATCTGTAACAATCGAATATAGATCATTTTACTCATTAAGGTACGTTTTGCTAAAAACTGCAGCAGCAGAACAGTTACGGCCGCGTCAACTGCGAATGCAATACCTAATGGGAAGAACTGCGCTGTAATTGTACCCCGGTCTTGCTAGAAACTGCAGCTACAGAGCAGTTACGGCCGGCGTCAACTGCAAGTGCAATACCTATTGGGAGGTGCAGCGCTTCAATTGTATCGTCTAGCAACACACGTAACAGATATTGCATAAGAGCAGTTAGCCAAGGTTATGCGGTGCTGCTTGTGCAGTTGTTAGCAAACCGTACCTTTAGATCTGTTCCAACAAGCACTTATCTCCAGTTCTTGGACTATACGCATGCGTTTTAGTTAAAATTTTAACGAAAATGATCTTTAATACTCAAAAATTTAGTTAAAGAGCATGCGTATAGTCCTTAGAACTTGAGATAACAACTGCTTGTTGGAACAGACCTATAGATAAAACTAAGAGGTAATAACAACATTAAAAATCAGTTATACGCAACTTAGAAGATTTATTAGGTAAACACAATGATAGCAATACTAATTTAAAGATCAACCAAATATAACTTTGGGTGTTTTAGAGGACTTGGCCAGGCAATGCCAACTATTTTGGAGTTGGCCCCTGTTGCGCCAGAGTTAAACAGTTGGTCCATTAATGGAATTCTTATGAAGTCAAGAATGTTCTTCTCCTCCGAGTCAAAGTCTAGGATTAGTGGTGGTGTATTTTCAAAAGACTGCATATTGCAATGTTTGCAAATAGTATTGAGCTTAAGTCCTGTTTTTCTAGCAAGCGCAGAAGATTGTCTGAAAGATCGAATCTTGAGCTGTGTCCTTGGTTTTTGAGGGACAGATCCTTAGCTATGCCTAACTGAGCCTGAAACTGGTAGTATGTTTGCAAGGCATGAAAGTATCCAAAATTGGAGATAATCGAGCTAGATTGAATTTCGTCTTTGTAGCAGCTTTTACAAAAAAGTGTTATCGAAGCTCATCAAGGGTTTATGTTGTTAGGTGGCTTGCAAACAACTGAACCAGAAAATGTGTTTCCACATCTTTCAATTCTTCTGATGTTGTCACATGGCAGTGTTAACGATTAATATAATCTACTTCTACAAGTGCCTGATTCACATGTATGGAAGCTTTTTCAAATTCATCTTTAAGCAATTCAAATCACGTCCAATCACGTAGAAGTTTGTCTACGCCACATGACTTTATGTAGCAGATCATCATCATTCCCGTACCCAGCAGGATAACAACCCCACTATACATATATAACACAATTCAACCAAAAAACTCTTAACTTATAATGAATCCATACCAAACAATTTCAATTTAGCCCTATTTATTACCATATAAATTTTTCGTTACAATTACCTACACTTTCTAAGGTTGTCATAACTTATATTATATTGAAAAATTATAATGGAGACAAGATTCACAAGCGCACACATTAGGTGGTCAAATTGTAGAAAATTTGCACTTGTTGAAAGTTATTATACAGGATTTTTACTTAAGAGTAGTCATTTAGAAGATAAAGGGTAAAAATTGG
Source organism: Cantharis nigra (assembly GCA_958510845.1). Classification (NCBI taxonomy): domain Eukaryota; kingdom Metazoa; phylum Arthropoda; class Insecta; order Coleoptera; family Cantharidae; genus Cantharis; species Cantharis nigra. The sequence goes on along the minus strand of OY294030.1, from coordinate 39,295,385 downwards.
CTAGAATTCCCAAATTTTCCAATTTTGAGAAATTTTTCTGATTTTTGAAGAGATGTGACATGGAAACTGCTGTAGCTAGAAAACTCTTTTTAGTTTCAAATGATAGCAAATTTAATGTAGGTACTTTAAAAAGGTATAAAAGTAAATTTTTTTAATGATGCTTATTTTGACCGCCATTTGGCAAAAACCGAAAAAAGTTAAGAAAATTTACTGTTTTTTGAAGATGGCGGGCCCGCGGCAAAACTTTTTGTTGAGAAATTACTAAAATTCCATCCAGGCATCAATCCGTACAACTGATAAAAAAATTAGCTTTACCGGAATTAATGAACCAATATTCACTATTTTAATCGGACTTTTTTCTCGTCCATTTCTCGGTTTTTGTTTAAAAAACTCCGCAATTATGCTTTAAGGCCGTGTGATTAAAAATTAATCATATTTTCATTTTTTTGTGCGTGAACCAGCGTGGTATTGATGAGACAGACGGTTAGTATCAAAATCTCAACTTATTTTTTTCAACTTTGAGCTCGTTTGCTTCGAGAATGCGACCACATAAAAGCGGCAGACGAATAATTTTCGATATAGTTCCTATTTTCGCTCATTTTGGCTCGTAAGTCATCTTGGTATTAATTAGGCGGTAGTAGGTCAGTTTTTATACACTTTTGAAAATTATTGCGAATATAACGCGACCACTTCCGGCCGACAGACGAGCGGTTTTGTATTTAGTGCGGGCGATACTACACACCTGAAATTGCAAACCTTGTGTATCGTATGAGGCGGTAGTTTTTACTGCCAGCTCTCGGTCTAATATGCATGGAAATTTCCGCCAGTAATAAATTTTTTCTCCAAACGTCACGAAAGTCAGCTGTTTCATTATCGATTTTAAACACGAAAGTCAAACGTTTCCTTTGACTTAAAACTTAAAACCACGTGGCGTAGAGTTTTTTCGAAAGTAAAACTGCCTAGGCAGTAAAAAAAATAACTAGAATTGTGACATTATTTTAATAAAATTGAGTAATTTTGGTATCTACCTTTTCTAAAAATTATTTTAAGTTTATTTACCATTTCAACTATAAAATTTTAGAGCGTAATATAAAAATAAATAGATGTAAACTTTGACTTTGACATTTAAATCCTTAAAAATATCAACTTAAAATTTTATTTTTAACCAAATAAATAAAAATTTTGATCTTTTAACCTAAAAATTTTAATAAATGTCACAATTGAAGTTGACAGTTGCGAAATCAATTTAAAAATTACCAACATAAATTGAAAATAGTTGACAGATTAAATCAAAATGTCACCTAACTTTTGTTTATTTTTATTACAATTTGATTAAATTAAAACTGGTTGACCGATTAAATTATCTACCTTTCGAATTTTTTGCGCGCGATCCATCTGAATATTTGCATATGCCTTCCTACCGATAATTTACGGGGGATGTGTATTAAGCGAGGGGGGAAATTTTTTTACTCAGTTTTTTGATATCTAGCGCCGTTCTCGAGTTATTGCTAAATCAAAAAATTTCATAGTGGGTATCGGCAGGAAGATCGAATTTTTTTGCGCGCAATCGATCTGAATATTTGCATATGCCTTCCTACCGATAATTCACGAGAGGTGTGTCCTAAGCGAGGGGGGAGAATTTTTTGCTCAGTGTTTTGATTAGCGCCGTTCCCGAGTTATTTCTAATTTTGAAATTTATTTTTGAATTTTGTTCGTTTAGAGAAAAAGTAACATGTTTTATTCGGATGGAAAGGTAACTTTTCCTTCCACGCAAGTTTTCCATTCGCTCGGCTCGTTCCACTCGCCTCGCAAATATCAAAACTCGTTTGGCAGGAAAAGTTAAGCTTTCCATCCTAATAAAACAATATACTATTCCGGTTAAAAATAAATAGAGGTTTTAGAGCATTTGTAAAAATAGACGTAATAAAAAGAACGATCCTGCCAGGATTCGAACCTGGAATCTTCTGATCCGTAGTCAGACGCGTTATCCGTTGCGCCACAGGACCTTACGTGCTATTTTTAATATATTAGCTCCAGCATATATTTTTTATTTAGGTTATTTTGTAATTCAGAACATTGACAATAAGCAGCTTTTCCAATAATAAAATTTTTTCATTATACGATAATATTGTTTATATTTTGCTATGGTCCTTCGATGGATGAAAATTGAATAAGGTGAAAAAGCGAACCATATCTACGCTGCATGAACGCAATTTTATAAATTTGCAGGACACAAAAAACCGTTTATCTTATTCAGTAATTTTCATAAGTTTCCACATTTAATTTCATACAAAAGAACTGTTTCTTTTATATTTTAATTCTCCTTTAAATTCAAATACTAATTCAAGTTTTTCCATTGTTGTAGGTGTCGCCCTAGAAGCCGCGAGAATGCAGTCACGAACGAATGACACGCAGAAAATCAACAAAAGATAAAATCTTTTCCAAAAAACACCTACAAAGTGACTACAGATGACAAAGAACTTGCCACCGAGCCGTGCGCTGGTGGCTTTCAATGCGTGGTAAATGTGACAATTTCACACCTGTTGACATGTAAAGTTGAAAATAAGAAAATTAAAATGATTTTCTGCACAAACGAAAGCAATATTCACTCAAATATTATGAACTTGTAAAATATTTGGATGCAATTACTGAACCTGAGCGGCTAGGATTAACATTATCAATTTTTTTGTTTTTGTAAAGTAAATTTGCAATTTACAATGCATTTTGTCTGGAGCATGGAAAAGACATATATTTTAATCGTTTGTTCTACCCAAGGTAAAACGCATTGTATAATCTCTTAATCCTTACTTAATCTTCTCAAGCTATTGTTTATCTTGTAGTAAATGCGATTTGAAGTCATTAATATGTTTTAGGACGTCCCCGATTTACAAAGAACTAATCATTTAAACCAAGAAACTATAAAAATAAAAAGAGACAAACTTAAAGAACTAAATTACATTAAAAAAACTAAACTCGCCTAAATCTAGATGGAGTAATGCATAAATTGAAATTTCCATAAATTTTCATGAGATTCAACTTTCCTAAGATGTCTCCTTCTCTTGGAATAAGGTTTATCTGTATTCTTCCTCGTTGACCAAATAAATTGGTAGAAAACCAATGGAAATCCGGTGACCATCCTTGTATCCTTGTCCAGTCAGATAGCTCGACATTTGTGAACTGACGAGAATTGAAGTTTTTATTGGCAAGTTACATTAAGTAAACGCCACCACACAGAAAAATATTAAATTAACCTAATACGTATAGTTGATATAGAAAGTTTTGTTTATAATCCAAACGTTTGAATTCTTTTGGTGTTCTATTTTGTGTATCATTTCACCGCGCTTTTACAATAAAACAATTCAGAATTAAATTCAAAAAAACATCAATCGTACGTAATGGAGCCGCCATGTTTTTGACATTTGGTAGCGTCACGAGCGCCACCAACGGTAAGATAAATCCCGAATTGAGATTAGTGACTCCTATATTATTTAAAATCAATCACTGCTTCCACTATACCACCAGTTAGTCTTAAATATATGCCCTTAAAAGAAACTCTTTCTTTGTTGTTTATCTTAGTAATGAGTCATAATGTTTTCATTGGTACTGGCTTGATACTTGCCACCACTGGTTTTATCATCAACTTATTTGTAAAACTAGATTTCAGGTTTTGTAGCTATAGCTATTCAACTTATGAGTTTCTCCACAAAATACCTTTGTTTGCATGCTGTTCTGCTGTGGTTCTTATTGTTTATCTGGACACTAAGATAGTTAAAGTTACCCACTCTCTCCTCTATCACATCTAATATATTTTGTTTTGTCCTTATAAGTAATTCTAATTATTTTTGCTGTAGTTATTATAATCTTGAGAAAGCTTACTGTACTCTTTTCTGTAACTGAGATTTGGTTCAATGTTTTTCCAATCAGTCTTATCATTTTAGTCGTAATTTTTATTTCTTAAATAGCTTCAACAATTAAATAATTTTTTTTTTAAAAGAAATTCAACATTGTTGTCAAATTAATAATAATAAAAGCCTTTTAGTCCAGAAGGAGTTTTTGGAGGTGGATTAATCCTCTTTTCATACATTTGATTTCTACAATAAATTACTATTCGTTCGCGCTTGCACTGCAATTCTACTCCATTTCTGTCTACTTCCTATCCACCTCTATGCTTCTCGATTCTTCCAGCACCTGATCGAGCTATCTTAAATTGGATCTTCCTCTACTATGTTCTTTCATAGGTCTCCATTCAGTAATTCGTCTTATTATCGTCTTCTCATCTTCGAGCTATCATATGATTATTGATTTAATTGTTTTTACTATGTTTTCCTCATTTATTTCTCTTAAGTTTTCATGGTTCATCATCTATCAGCTGTTTTGCTCGTCTTTTCTCACCGATCCCGTAATATTCTTCTCATAATCTTTCGTTCAAAAATTTTCAGCATTTATTCTTCTCTACAGAGACACATCGTTTAGGCTTTATCATTGTTGTATATATTTTCATCTTATTCATCTTGAATAGTTTTTTGTCATCCAATTGATGTTTATTCTCAGTGGCGTAACAAGCAGGTGAGGGACTCGTGTACGAAGTTGTTAACGGGGGCCCTTCTTTTATAATAGACAAAATAAAAATTTGTATACAGGACTCGAAATTCCGACGATTTCCATGCAATTCCAGTGATTACCAAAAAATTCCTTTCAAACAAGAGCGGATATAGAGACGAGTAACTACCCCCCGCCCTATTTAATGTTATTAAATATTTAAAAAAATATATAGATGAGTTTTTTATTTTTAAATTTTCTGAGATTGTCTAAATTTCCTAAAACATCCTAGAATTTTCTGTGCTTCCCTACTTCACAAGATTTTTTGGATATTTTCTAAGATTTTCTAGAATTTTCTATTTCCTCTAGTTTTCTACATTTCCTAATTATATAATTAGTGACATTTTTATGGATTTTCTAAAATTTTCTGGGATTTCTTAACATTTCCCGTTCCCTTTTGACTAATAAGTGAAAAAATAATAGAGAAATTGTCATATGCAAAACTAAAGGGAAATTTGAGGAAATCTAGAATATTATAGACTATCTTTTCTTTGCTTTTTCCATTTTCTGAGATTTTATTGTTCTAGATTTTTTTAGAGTTTTCAGCATTTCTCTCGAAAACCTATTTACCAAAATTTTCCTAAGATTTTCTTGAAATTTCTATGGATTTCTTGAGATTTTTTATATTTCCACAAATTTTCTAAGAATCTGTTTCTTGAGATGTCTTGGAATTACTCAGAATTTCTTCAGATTTCCATTTACACACACACACATTAGTACACACAATTTTTTCGGCGATTTTCCCTTAGTTTTGTATTAACTGGAAAACCGAAAGGAAAATCGTGATATACAAAATGAAAAGAAATCCAAACAAATTTTAGGGAAATTCTATGAAATATTAGTAAAACTTAAGAATGCTATTTTCTTCCCAAGGAAATCTTGGGAAATTTAGGAAATCTTTAGAATAGGTACCATAGATTAATTCTCTTATTTTCTTTTTCAATTTTCTGAGATTTCTTTGGCTATTGGCCCTCCTAAGATTTTTTAGAATATTCTAAATTTCCATTTTTTCTAAGATTGCCTGTTCAAGGCAGATACAACAGAATATCAACCCCCACCCATGAGCCTTAAAAAAGCAACAAAATTTACTACGTTTCGTTTTGTTGAAATTTTAAAAATGTTAAAATATTAATATTAATACTAAAAAGTATTAAAAATATAAATATAAAAATATAAATATTAAAATAAAATATTCTTATTAAAATATATAACATATTTATTCCTCTAAATATACCTATAAAACAAATATATTTATACGTCATTTGTATACAATTCATACCCCCAGTTTTATAAACAAAAAGTTTTAGTGCATATTCACACATTATGCACCGTAAAAATTCGCACCGGAAGGTCTGGGGGTGTGGAACACCCCTCAGAAAATAGTAAAATTGTAAAACCTTTTAGAAAGTTAAATTCCTGGAACGGAAAATCCTTTAACTATAATTACTGGTGCACTGGAGGGTATTCCATACCCCCCAGACCCCCCGGTTTGAAAACGCAATGGTGTGTGCGTGTGTGTACGTTGTGTGATTTACTTTTATATAAAAACTTTTTATTCTCTACAAATACATCTACATATCTTTTGTATACAAACAAAAGGTTTTAGTCCATATTTATAAAGCATATACCTATGCGCCGTGAAAACTTTCACCGGGCTATCTGGGGGGTGTGGAAACCCCACAGAATATAGTAAAATTCCTGGTACGGAAGTCACAAGTTTAATAGCATGGCAATCATTTGAACATAATTGCTGGTGACCGGGGGTATTTGAGATAGTAATTTTTGAGATTTTTATTAAGATTGCAAAAGTCACAGTACAACTGGGCGCCTTTTTAGCAGGGGGCCCGCGTGTCGCACCCACCGCACCTCGGTAGTTCCGCTCCTGTTTATTGTCATAGAACGCTTTGTTTTCTTGTTGTATTCTCTTGTTTATTCTTGTTGTTTTCTATTATTTCTGTTAATTTTCGCTTCCAGATAATTAAAGTCATTCACCTCTTGTGAAATTACTTATACTAATTATTATATTTTGTTGAAGAAAATTAACCGAAAAATGTACCGAACTGTATATTTAGTTTATGAACCGAATGTGTAGATTCTGTAATTTTAATATTTTTCGCAACTTGACCTCTTTACCTCTTCCATTATAGTTAAATCTATGAACGTTCGATCACAATATGAATAACTTACTGTTGGTTTTCAGGCGTATTTTAATCGGTATAGGTGTCTGCATAATTCTACGCTCCAGATCAAAATTATCAATTGCAGGTTACTTGGACTTACTTGTAAGTTGGAATGGCCAATAAAAGTTTATAAAAGGTTTTTCAAAGATTCTAAACTGGAACCGAGAGGGAAATTGTAACATAAATTTTTGGTTCAGAAAATGAAACGATTAAACTACGGAGGAACTTCTGATGTCGATTAATTTCGGAAATAATCGATTTTAAAGTTTCGATTTTCTACATAAAAGTCGATGACTTGCTCATTCTATTGACGGTGTGTGTGTTTGTCGTAAATAAGTGATGAACTTGTTTTAATGAGCAGGGCCGCTCACAGTTGACTTTTAGTCGCGGTACTGCGGAAATTTATGTTAAAAATACTTAAGAACCTGTCATAAGTACATAGTGAGACAAACTTGATGGAAAGAGTCAATACATACTTTTCCGGTTTTTAAGTCTTTTTCGCTAGAATTTGTGAATGATTCGTGAATTTCAATGTGATTTACGCAATAAACGAACGTAATTTTTAAAATTTTTGGAAAGATTGTTCTATCCGAAATTTATGTGCTTCAGATTTCCAAAACTTTAGAGATTTATTTACTTGTACAGCAGACTTCTGTTGCGAAAATCCAAAATCGATTTGGAATTCTTGTCTAGAATCACTCCAAGAATTTCCAGAAATTCTCTACATTAAGAATACTTGTGTTTGCTAAATTTTGGATATATTAATCCCTCCAGAGAAATTATATAAGCAAAATTTCCTCTGAAGCTCATAAGACTTGTTTTTTTTTTTGAAAAAAAAACATATTTCTGGTTAGGCTTTATTACTTCCGCAGTTGAATTCTTCAAAATTAGCTCAATTATTTTCTTCATCTGCAATGATACGAAAACTAGAAATCAATGTTCTAATATCTAGTTGATTAAAGGTTGGTAGGAAAATTTATTAATTTCACTTTTATTAAAACCATCTTTGTTGAAACATTTCAAGATATCATATTTCTTCAACAGTTTTGAAAACATCTTTGTGAGCATCTGCGCCATAATTAAACAGAGTTTAAAAGAAAATTTTAGCGTTTAATACTCCTGAAAGGTTGGTGGAAAGGCGTTCGAGTATAAAGATTTTATTTTACTTCTGAAATAATAGTCTGCGCCAGGTAAGCTATTGTTTTCCATCTGTGATATCTCATCATACATATTAATTAAAATTTATAAGGCAGAATCTTTCGCACACCTATTAATTTAAGTAGGTAGTATAATTATCTGAATCAACTTGATGAAGATTAAAATTAACGATTACCACTTTAAATATGCAATTGAATGTTTATAACAAACTAAGCTTATGACTTCATTTCTTGAAAGTAATTGCGACCGATATACCGTGTGTTTCATTAAAATCATCAAACATATCATTAGAATGACATTATTAGTGAAAATCGTGATTAGAGAGTTAGATCATCGTGTGACATGATTTCTTGCTACATTTTACTATTACTGGAAGATTAACTTTCAAAGAAACCACTCATTAACTAAAGGTATACAGCAATAGTCCTACTCCATAAAACGAATACCGTAAAATGCCAAATTAATAATTATAACTGGAAAAATAATAGCTGCAAAAATAAAGCATTATAATAAAAAGGATCATAAAAATTTTGTCGAGAAACAATTAACTTTTTAAACAATTCAATAAATAGGTCAAGAATTAATCAACTTTTAAATTTACTGAACAATCACTTTGGTGTTACATTCGAATAATTAAATCGATACAATTCGCCTTTTCTTACTTTCATACTTACCTACATGCAGGGCTCTAAAGCAAATTGTTTTCTCACTAATTTTTTAATTAAAAAAAGAATTGAATTGATTTTCTGTCTCATTCGTTCAGAACGAATTTATTTACCAACTTCTGTAAATCTTTAATGGGTGAACAGTGAAGAAAGTTTGTCTAACAGATATTTCAAGAAAGCATAGATCGACAGACATACCTGCATAGGTACATTATATCAGGTTATTTCAAGGTTTGAGTCTACAATGAAATGTTTAATTTTAATTTAGATTTATACCGTATTTTCTAGTTGAACGACCTTTGTTTTGTCGGTAGGTACATATTCAATAAATTTGGTAAAAACAAGATCATACAACTTCAAGTCATAACGCGAAGAAAGTTTCAAAGTGCATCGCAACAGAAATTAAAATATTTTTAACACTCCAAGAGAATTAATTAATTTGTTAACCAAGGCGAACTTATTTGTCACCTACATAAAATCCTTTAATCTAAAAGTCGACACATTGCTACTCACAAAGCTAATTAAGTTTTACTTTGTCATGCTTCTATGTAAATCTTAACAGATTTTACACGTAACCATATTTTTTACTATTTCATTTTCAATTTTATTGAATTATTTATAAATCCCACTAATTGCAATAATTGAAGAGTTCCAATGTAATATGCATTACAAAACAATAATTATGATGCGGAATGGCTATAAAGTAATATACAAGAATATAGAAATAGATAATCAATTAAGTGTGCCATACTTTCAATTAGCCTTCACATAACTTGGGCACTAATCACCCAGAAAAATTCAATAAAATAAAACTCATTTTATAAGACAATACATATTAAATTAAAAATTAAAAACAGGTTAATCGTATGTAAGCATAACTATTTGAAGAGGATGTCAGGAAAACATCTACCTTAGTTTCTCGACGACATATTTTGCTTGAGGATGAAGTTGGTCCTAGAAACGTCACGAACTGACATAGTTCAATTTCATTACATTAATTCAATTAATTAAATCACAAACAATAAACATTGTGAAGTGAAAGGTCAATGAACAATTGAATTTTTATCGTGTATGAAAGATAAAACTTTTTCTTTACTTTTTTTCTACATTTTTTACTTAATACTATTATGTTACCAATTAATCAATTTTATTAATAGCTTTGTTCTTATTTTAAAATTGTCGTTATTTCAGGAAGATCTACAGATGAACTGTAGGTGAAAAAAATTATTTATAGAATAATTATGAAACTTCCTAATAGTAAGACGAGATTTAAAAATTTTAAAATAAAAACTTTGAAAACAGCCAAACAGATCTAGTTAATAAGTTGGTCAAACAAGATATCTACGGTTTAATAATTGAAGATAAGATACAAAGCATAAATTAATAATTATCCAAAAGTTTTCCGCATAATATGAAAAGCAAAAAAAACTTTTGACTTAGAAATAGACAAAAAGTAAACTTAAACTTTCCACCATATTATAAAGTTATGAAATGGAATAATTTGTTCGCCTCATTTCTTTTTACCAAAATTAGAATTTTCGTAATTAAAATTGTTTTCTAGCAAAGCAATTACTAAAAGTATTTAAATTAATCCACAATTTAAGCAATTACAAGGTACGTTTAATGTGTTAATGGGAAACTAACATTATTAATCATATTGTTCAAAAATTTATTAGTTAGCAACAGAATTTTAAAATATACTCACACATACAGTATATAATATATTCACTTACAATGGATTTTTTTTTGTTCAAAATTACAGAATTACGCAATCCAAAACAAAATTTTTGTTTTATTTTGGATTTTTGGATCTTCAATCAATTTAAGAAGATGGTAAATTTTGGATCTGCTATTGAAACTTCTTCTGCAAAATTAACCAGACAGTATTTCTTTTAAAATTTAGTGAAATATAAAAATAATTACCATCTTTTCTCTTCGGTTTTTTGTAATTCATGTAGATTTAAAATTTGAGTTTTAATAATACAAGAAAATTATATCTCAAATGAAGGAAAGCTACAATTTTCCATTAATGGAATTTAAAACCAGTTTTTAATTAAGCTTATTGTCGGAGCTAGGAATAAAATTATTTTGATCCACTTTTCCTCTCATTTGGAATATATTGCTATGTACCCTACTCTTAAAATTTATAAATTTGGTTTTTAAAAAATCTATATTTTCTATCTATAATTTTTGAAATATAATGAGTAGAAATGCAATTATCTAAACCAGTTATTTTTCTTATTAATCTCTGGCTAAATTGAAAATATTCAAAATTACTTTAAATAATAATACTTCAAATTATAAATTAATTCTAATAACTATTAATAAATCAATATAAAATTTCTTCTATACAATCATCATCACAAATTAATTCGATTATAAATCAATAAAACTTGAACAAATCAATAATAAATTCGCTTCTGCAGCTCATCATAATTTACAAATTATTACCTGCTATCATAAATCAATAATAGCAATCAAATGAAATAAATTAAGTGCAAATCTCATACTCACACAATCATAAAACTTTGAAACATTAATAATAAATATTACCATAAAATCAAATTATTCTATTTGCAAATATTTACCAAATATTTTGTAAATATATTTCCTTATTTCTTTCCTTGGCATCCTTGGTGTAAATTTCACTGAAGGGAATTGTGGATTTAAAGATTTAAGAGTGTGCTGAACATACCTTTTGTTGACTATTGCAAAACTGTCGACTATTTTCAGAAGCTCTGTATATGTCTGTAAACGGTCGTGGTGGTAAACAGTTTCTTATCAGATTGTATGCTCTTTGTATTTTTAGTGCAAATAGTTTCTGTGTCGTCGGAAGGACAAGACAATTTTCTATTGCAAGTTGATTGGCAATTTAGGATATAAACTGGTTTTTCACATTGGGCGTCAGTAAAACAATAATCTTGCCTTTTCACTAAAAGATGGTGGAAGATGGTAAGCAAGAACAGTGAGTTTACTACATAAGGTACTAAAAAAAAAATAAACTGTATACTGGGTATTCCAGTATTGATACATTTTATCTAGGAGTGAATTTTCACTTGGCACTAAAATGATTCATCGCCGCTATTATTAATTATTATTATAATACTACATAGATCTTGATACATACGTAGATGGGTGACCAAAAGGTGAACGATACACTTGTTGCTGTTTCTTTACTTAGTCTTGATCATAGAATGAAATTAAATATTTTCAGCTACTAAATATACATATAAAATATTAATAAAAATCAATGTCTGATTTAAAGCTTAACCAAACTCAACGCAAATGCTTGTTTTGCAGTTCTCTAGCTAGAAATTCAAACTAAAATTTTGTGGAAAATTTATAGCCTGAGGCAAGTAGCATAAAATAGCCAATCTTCGAATGATGCAATACAATAAGAAATATTCAACTGTTTTAATAAAGAGAAGTTCTTTTAAAGGTAAATATTTATTTCATAGTAGTTAGATATTTGTTGAGCTCAGTGCTTTGAGTACGTGGTAAATCGGGCGTGAAGGGTCGGGTGACATTTAATCAATATCAAACTCGTGGACACTTGGCGATTCAACTCACTCTGCCTGTTCAACGCTACTTCTGTGTCCCTAAATAACCGCCTAGTTTGCCGTATATGTGATGAAATTAATCCTGTTTTGAAAAGGGAAAGCTTCCATAAACGCCTAGTAATGATTATACCGGTAATTAATATTTGCAAACCATTAAACAAAAATTAATAATAGTCTCGTTAATCGTAAACTCGTTATCTTCGATTTCATTATTTAAAAATAATTTTTTCAGTTTTTTCTACATTAATTAAACGAAACGTCATCTCGTTATACTGACGAGAAACTTTATTATCCGGAACAAAATGATGCCAGCAATTGGAAAACCTTAAGCAATTCTTATTGGAGAGACTTTTTTTGCCAAACAAAATATTTGAGCTTTGTTATATTATATAAATTTAAACGACAATTAAAACAATATTATTCCTATTACATAAAAATACTAAATTTTATTGTCTTCATGATTAAATTGATTTTGATAAAAGAGGACGTGAAACAAATTGCTTCTACACGCAGGAAATTATTATTTTAAAACCCCTAGATGCTTATTACCCTCATTGCACTCCACGACTCTCGACATTAAAATGAACATAATACAAGACACATACTGTTAAAGTAGACATTTTTTTTAACAGATTAATATTTATTTTTATTTTTATTTTTTTTTTGAACTGATTGCCTATTTTATAATACATACTAAGCATGTTATTATATAGAAAGGACATAATTGACCACATTTATTATTCATATTTGTCTGTATTTCTTCTTTGGATATGTGATACATTAAATTAATAAAGTACTTTTGTGTACTTACTATTATTCCGTATTCTCTATTTACTATTGCTCCATAATTTATTTTCCATAATCAAATCTAACTTAAAATTATTGTTAGAAATTACATTGAACATAATTTTTTCAAATCTATCATCAGACTATTATAGCTATATAGTGTCAACAATACAACAGGTACTTATGGAAAAAATAAAATATGCGCAAAGACAACAATACAAGCACGTCATCAAAGCATTAAAGGTGTTGTTTGCAAATTATCGAAACTGATAGAATGATTTGTCATTTATGAATTTAAATTTCATACATTTGAAAGTCGCCAAGACTGACTTTGATATTGAGTAAACTTATTAAACTTTTGGATAATATTTGCGATTTACATTAAGCGAACGCCACCACGCGGAAAAATATTAAGTTAATGTGGTACGTATAGTTGGTATAGAAAGTTTTGTTTATAAACCGAACGTTTGCATTCTTTCGGTGCTCTATTTTGTGAATTATTATAAAATAATTCAGAAACAAACTCAAAACAACATCAAGTGTACGTAATAGAGCCGTCATTATAAAATACTGTACAATATTTTTCGTAAACGGAAATAAACGTCACGAGTAATAACATTTTGAATTTTGGGATCCAATAAGCTCAATCTAATAAGATCTGATTTGTTTTACATTGAATTATTCATCAATTCATCTAAGGCTCTATGGATTTTTCTAAAATTTAAAACAAAAAATAGATTCTGTAGAAACATCAACGAAGGTAACAAACAATATTAAGTTGCTTAATATTCTGGAAAACCTAAAATTTTCATTTCGACGACAAAGCACAAAAAAAAATACTTGAGCAATATTTGACAGTTTTACCATTAAAATACAAGTTTCTTGTAGTATTTGCATGAAAAAATAAAATCAAAATAATACACATGGCAAAACTCGAGAGAAAACAGTTTCCTTTCGAATGTTTTATTTAAGACGTACTTAATTCAAAGATTCAAAGACTTACGTTTTCACGTCATCTTCCGACTCACAACATAAAAAGACCCTTGAAAACTTATCAAAATCTTAGAAAGAAAGTAGTGAAACCCCGCAATTTACAAAAAAGTGTAAAAATGTACTAACAAAATTGAAAATTTTCACTGTTAGCAAATATTATCTGCACAAAAAATGTTGCTCAAATTTTTACTGAAGTAGATAAATCACAAATAAAACCAAGCAAGATTGCACAATTAACATTTTTCCAAAATTTTCTTCATACGATGTTATTTCGGAGGTCTTAAACAAGTTTTCACTGCTTTAGTTTTTATCTGCGCCCCTTTTTGACTTTTTTTTATTGCTGAGATCACAGTCTGACATCTGAGAGTGAGATTATTTCTGCAGATGGTTGATTTAGTATACAGGGAATTGTAAACTAATCGTGCTGTGGTTTAGATTCCAGGTTAATCTGTGAGTAGTAATTGTTTATAGTAAGTAACAGTTTTTTGTCTTACGCATTTTTTATTTGTAATTACCCTAATAATTAAATTCCTTAGCACGTCATCTAGGCTTAAAATCAGATGAAGGACTCCTAGTGCAAGGTATACAAATTTAATATTTGAGAAGAAAGGTATATCCTTGCGTATATCCTTAAAAAAAATTATTTTTATTGCAAGGGTATCCTTTTCTTCACAAATATTGGCTTAATAGCTAGGATGATAGCCACACATCGGGAGGAAGTGGGCACCCGAAAAAGAAGATCCATAAGGTTAGAGATAATTTATAAATGGAATATTTTGTAAACTTACTGGTGGCTACCAGGGTAAATATTTTTATTACTGTTTGATTCTATTGGATCATATTGTTATGCAGTGTTTTGTTTAATTATCGTCACCGATTTGGTGACAATTGCATACTGTGAACATCTGTTTAATCACAATTTCAATTATTATAATAAGCGATAAGAAAGCTCATGACAGGAAAGCGCCTCGCCATCGATAACTCCTACTATCCAGCTAGTTATTCCATCACTTAGGGCCTTTCACACAGAAATAAATAAACTGAGCTTAGTGTGTGGAGAACTTTGTTGTTCAATTTGTTTCCAGTATTATTTTTAGGATATATCACATCTGAATTTGGACTCTATTTCTGTTGCGTATCATATCATAATAATAAAAATTTGTTCTTAACAAATAAAGTTTATTACTGAACCCAGGTAACTACATACTTTCTTTGCAAAGGTGCAAAATGTTCGATTATCCTAAGTATACATTTCCAAATTACTGTTTATTGTGTTGATTGGCCAATGGTTTAGTTAATAGTCAACAACTTCTCTATGTTGTGTAATAATTTTTGTATTGTAAAGTTGTATTATCTAAGATCTTAATTTGTTACAATAGAAAATAAATTTCCTTCTGGAAAAACATTATATTATTTGTTAAGTTTGTAGCTAGTTCTTAATGGTATTACAAAAATAATACACAATTTTGGTTTTTCAATGCACAATATGTCTTAACGAAAAATTCTATTTCATTTTCGTTTAAAATTTCGTAAGTTTTGAAAGAAACTATTCTAGTTTTAGATGAGGATTATTTTTCTATTAAATAGAATGGCTAAATCGTTTTGAATCGTACGTTTGGATTTCTCAGTGTATAATACTTTTTGGTAGGTATTACAAACTATGTGTGGTAAGTAATTCAGTTTATACGATAATTACAGGTTTGATTATACATTTTGTTTTAACGTAATGTTAATGTTTAACTAACAGTTAGGAAGCTTTTAAGCTGACGGTTATAGCAGCTGCGCACTGTGCATATAACAATACCAGCCTTATTCAATGAATTTCCAACTTGCTTTTGTCTTACCGTACTTCGCGGTAGGGAAGTAGCTACCCTAAAGAGTTACGATACTGGGGTTCAACTTAATGGAAGGAGTGCATTACTGAAATAACTTTGGTTACACTTACTCAAAAGTTTATTTGGCAAATTAAACATCTTAAGATGTTTTAAACTAAAATTATACAATAACTTAATTTATAATGTAAACTTTATTAACAACAGTTAAATGTGTAATTAAATAAATTTTCAAAACCTAATAGATTTGTCAAATGCTAGATTAATATATGTATTTAATGTGTCTCTCAAAATTATTCATTATGCTACATATCAAGTGGATTGTCATGTATTGCAAATAGTTAGATTCACTCGCAAATTCTAACTGCATTTCAACGTTTTCCACAATAATTACGATGTGATAAACTGCAATCAATATGCACTAAACTGATATTAGTTTGGACAATATTGATTTTCAAAATTTCACTACAGCAACAATGGCAACCCTTCCTACAATATACCAACTTCACTGCGATACAATTTTCAAAAACCTTCTTTTCGCACTTGGGCCTGCAATCGATACAAGTACATTTTTGTAAAATTCTGTTATTTAAGTTGCTAACATTGAAATTCAATAAGCTTTGTATGATGACGTATGTATGTGTGCAGATTTTCACCCTCTGATATATAAAACAACCACTTCGAAGGGAGTTTTGAGGGTCTTCATCTTAACAAAGGGAATTCAACTTAAAGTTGCGTATATATCCGATTTTTACACTTATAAATCGCCTTATATTTTTTTATGTGTTTTTCATATGCATTCACTATTTTAAAATTCCATATCAATAAAATTTCAAATTGCCAATTCTAAATAACATTCATTTCCTTAAATTTTTTATTTAATAATAATCATTGTCTATGTTAAATTTTGTTATTTTAATAATAACCTAACCAATTTGGTTGTTCGGTTTTCGGTTTGGTTCCGGGGAAATCCCGATTGCGCCCCTATATTGTCATTCAGTCATCTGAAAATTTTCACAATCACAATTGATTGAAGCTCGCTGATTGGTTCGTTGTAAACCAATGCTCTTATAATTTTAATATTCCCAAAGAAATTACTTGTAACCATCTTGAGAGATCAATAATTAAAAAGTTTGAAACTTGCGTTTTGTGGTGTTGTTTTATTGAAAGATATAAAATAGAAGCAAAAGAAAATAAGATGTATTCGCTATTACTTCTTGGAACAAAAAGTTAATATATTTAAACTTCACACTTGATGTTTTAATTTTTTCATACCACTTAAAAATGGAATGCGAAATCATTTAATGTGGTGCTGAAGAACGAGCGGCGAGTATTGTTCTGTAGAGAAACTTGTTTTTGGTGCAAGATTGAAATCCAGACTGTGATCGCGCAATTACAAATACCTTCCGATTCGTGCAGGTTGTTGAACTTGCATAAAATCTACTATAAGATTAAAACTTATTTATCACTTAGTTATTGTTTAGTACTTATTAGTTAATTGTTCTAAACCGAAGGTTCACGTTCTACTTAAATCGAAGTTTCTTAAAAATCGGACAAACGATTGAGTGATAACAGGAATTTTCATTGTATTTTCTTCACTAATTAAAAATTTTTATTGGTGCCTGACAAGGTTATTTATTTTCAAGGAACATGATAACCAATGGGGTTAAAAAATGTTGTAGAGCTTCCTAACATGACAGGAAGACCTGCGTCGTGTTATTTTTGTAAACAACTGCTTACATTAAACTCTCTCAGATGGATGTTGAATGGAAACATTTAAAATAATGGTATTAGTTGATAGTTACAATTTAAAAGTAACAAGCGGTATTTCTTCTTGATTTGCAAACGTAATGTTGGCAACAATGACCGGGAGTGACCGTAACTGTCACCAGGTCAAATTAATACGTCTTGCTACTTTCTAGAAACAGTAATCTTAATATCATAACATACAATTTTTCTGATATAACTGTTTCGACTCGATTTCAACACATTATTGTTTCAATAAATTAGTGTTACAAAGAAAGTCAAATGCATTAGTACAAAGAATTCTAAAATCGAAACTGCTGATATTAGCTCAATCAACCCATCCATTACATGGACTTTAACTCTCACTTAAGAAAATTGATAGTGGTAGCCATAAAAAGTTATTGTTTTCACGTAATATCTCGTAAATTGTTCAATTTAAAATATAAAATAAAACAAATCAGCATACGTGACTTACTAAACCAGAAATTTATATCTCAATAGATAATACAACTGCAATATAATAATGGGTTAACTATGCAAACTGAGGAAAGGTGTATAAATGTGTGGTTTAAAATATTATATCGCATTATACAAGTACCTCGAGAACTTCATTTACAATTAAAAAAATAAAAAATTTAATTGTTTAAGTACTAGGTATTGCAATCATATTAGAGATTTACAATAATAACATAGCAGTGTTTACATGCAACAATCATGCATTATTTGAACTTTTAGAATGTCCTGTACATATGGGATACCTATTTGACATGACAATTATTCTGGTACTCATACATATTTGTGATATACAATTATCTGTTTAATTACAGATTATAATATGTATAATCCATGAGCTTTTACCTTTTTAATAAGGAATTATTCCAAAACCTCCTGAAACGATTTGTAGTGGATAAGTCTTCTTCAGACTTCCAGTGGGGCGACAGGTAAGTTAAGGGGTTTCCCCCATATAAAAATTTTATAATTTTGCAATTATGTCAATTATTATGACAATTCAAATCAAAAAATCTCTTACGCCAGTCAAATATGAATTTATGTGAAAAAATAAAAAAAATGGAAAAGCGAGAAAAAACAAAATTATTTAACTGAATCACCTTGTACAACATAGTTGCAGCCTCAGAGCCTCAGACGAGAAACGCATTCTGCGAGATATAATATTTTTTAGGTGTAAGTAATTATTCAGGTAGGTATGTATCTCATTGGTTACCAAAACAACTACTCAGTGTTAGCTAAATTAACTCGGAATAACTTAATATTTAAATGTTTGATTTCAATATCCATTGTTGTTATAATGAATTTTATTAGTATACTATTTATAAATATTAATTTATGAATAATATACAGACACAATTTCTGACATGGTCGTTAACAACAATCAACACCAACAATATAATTTTATTAAAACTAAATCACGATTGCAAATTTCTTGTTCCTCCTATAGAAATATTAATATTTATTAATAAATATATTCATATTATCTGGAAATTGGGGTGGTATTAATGACCTAGACAGGTGTTGAAAGATTAATAATTGATGACATAAAATATTTATTTAAAATTTAAATTTTAAATAATTAAATGTCTTAAAAATAGCAAAAAAAATTAAAAAAGTAAATAAAAAACAATTTATTTACATGTGTTAAAGTATTAACGTGTTTAATCATTAATAATTGTTAAATATATTAATAATTATTAATTTTTATTATTATTTTATTTAAATTTTAATTTTATTTTTTTTTAATATTTTATTTAATTTTATTATTTAATTATTATTTTTATATTAGTTTTAATTATTTTTATCAAAAATTCTTAAAATTTATAATCTTAAATCTTAAGATTGACACTAATATGGTTTCTCGCCAGTATGAATTCCTATATAATTTTTTTTTTATATTCTTGTTTTAGATTTGCTAATTTGATACCAACACTGGAAGGTTTTCTGCTTGAATAAGAAAGAAAATATCCGACAAGAAATGGAGGTTATCCCGAAAATAACTTACCGCAGCGCAATAAGCAATTTTGGGGTTCGCTGGGAAAAGTGTTGTGCACGTAATTGGTTATAAGTATTTGGAAAATATTATTTTAAGAACTAATAGACGGACGAAACGTTGCGCAATAAAAAAAATCTTATTTCATATTTTTTTATTATTTGAACCACAAACTAATGTACGAAATTTTAGGTTAAGTTAATTCTTTTGCTAGTTGCAATTTAAAATAATTGCAATTTAACAAACATTTATCTTCGAGCTGTAACAAAAGTAATATTTAAAATATTTTAAATTTTTTCAAATAAAATGCTTTATTATTAATAAAGTTTCCAATTGAATTCATGAATAGGTGAAAAACTCATAGAAAAACAATCGGTTTTATCACTACTGGTTTATGTAATTATATTTAAGTAATCTATTGTTGGCCCTTCTGGTGTGTAAAATTAGATCTTTGTACGTGACCAAACTTTCTAGTGCCGATCTAAAAGTTTTGTCCGCAAATTCAACTTGATACAATTTAAATGTTTTTACTGAATTTAACAAGGAAGGTTTTTGATAGTTTCCTATAAGTGTTCAAGTTCACTAACTTGGCTAACTGTTCCCCGATGTGGACTTTGCTTGATTTCTAACTTGATTAACGTATTTATAATTAACATTATTTTTTTAGTGTCTGGTTTATTGACATTTTTATAATTACTTTTGCAAGTGTTCTGGAATTAGCCAATCAAACTGAAATAATATGAAACCAAACACTTTTTGAGTTCAGTGGCTTATTTGATAATAAAATTAAAGTAAAGTCTACTGCAGTGAAATTCAAATAATACAATAATTTTCATACAGTATTATTCATGATTGTTCCGAAAATCTGTATTCAAAAGTTGTGCGGTCTGAAGACCGCAATGACCAGTCATTCTTCTGTAATTTCCCATGGGAGATATTGTTACTTTTTTATTTATTAGTGCAGTAATTAGTAATATTTTCATTTTATTTAATTTTTATTGGCAAAATAATATTTTCATAGTAAGAAACAGATTAATCAATTGTATTGGCGTTGGAAGAATTAAAATTGCAGCTGTTTTCGTATATTTTGTAGCATTTAAACAGCATTCAACTTTTATTCTCTTTCTGAAATTTTTGCTAACACAGTATCCTCAACTTCACGTAATGAAAGCTATCTTTCACTTAAATACATAGAGGTTTTTTTATTATTTTTAAGACATCTAAGCCACCTGGAATTTATAAATTTAATTTTTCAGAATTTTTATTTTTAATATTTAGTGAGAAACTAATTTTAATTCCAATAATCAAAAGAAAATTAAATAGCTGTTGTATTTAACGTTTAAGCTATATGCTTAATATCGATCAGACTCTGCTTGTAGATGTGCAGAAAATAATCGGAATTAAAAAAAATTGCGTTCAGGAATAATTTTGCTGAATTGAAACAAAAGCATTAGATAAGCGGATAATCGAATAAATTTAAAATCATTGTCTGATGTAATAGATAAACGGATATCTATAATATATTTGTGAATTTTATATTCTTGTCTGTCAATTCGTTTATAAAATTTTTTAAGTGCAGAGTATACAACCAAGGTTTTGTTGCGCTAAGGTAAGTTACGTTAAGGTAAGTTACGCTACGCTATGTTACTGCTTGGTACTACAATATGTTTTTCTTTTTTTGAAAGTTCTAAACATAAGCAGTTTTTTGATTAAATATAGCAGATCTACACGATATAAAAATATTATTATAAATATTGTTATTATTAATACTATAATACTCAGAATTTAAAAAATCCGTAAAAAGCAACAGCTTAATTGCACTGCTTTATGCACAATTTTCCATTAATACGAAGGAGGATTTTCATCTTTACATGCTAAGCGAGACTTATATCTTGATTTTCTGTGAATAAAATAGTTTTGTAATCTTCCCAACTTTAGTTTTGAAAGAAGTGAAAAATGTAACCAAGAATTTCTAGAAAGATTGTACAAAATATATGAATAGAAAAGTCGACACTGCACCATGGCGCCAGACTTGTGCAACTCACATTAATACTTGAAGTTGTAATTTTAATGAAATTTACAGTTATATTTGTTTAAAACTTTCTACATACACGGTATTTTTTCTTTAATGTAATTTTATTAAATAATGATTATTATTCCAAACCAGTTCTCCATTTAAATTATTTCACAAGCTTAACCGGGACCACCTTTCAGTTTGAAGAAATCATCGTTTCAAAAGTTGATGAAAAAATAGAAGCAATTATTCAATTTAATTTAGTAATGAATTCAGTTTTGTTCTTTTGATGAAATTGTATAGTTACACTTGCAGATTTGTAAGGGATACACATCAAAAGGGTGTTTCAATCACAAAACAAACACCATGCTTCCATTATACACGCAATGCCTTATGTTGTTAGTAAAGCTTTTAAGTTAGATTGCTTAAGTAAATCAGCAATTTACGTTTTGGTTATAATTGCTTTAAAAATCCTGATCAACTCTTGTTTTACTTTTTGAGCAGTTTCAATTCAACATTTTGTACACACAACATGTAAGCAAAAAATGTGACAATTGCTGAAAATTTTTATATGGCAGGTGGTTAATACACTGCACTATAGCACGTGTCCAATATTCTAAATGTGAGCAGATGGTCACATATGCCAAAGGTTTCAGTAGTGTTCTGATGTAGGTATTATTATTTTTTAACTTTAATACAATCACAATTTGTATTTCTCTTGAGAAAATTGGATAAAATTCAATAGTCACTGAAAATACATTTTAGATGCAGATATGTGAGATTGCGTGTGAACAAATTTATTCATTTATATTGATTTGGCATACCGCGTTCGATAAGCGTCCTGATGATAGTTCCGAAACTTACGTGAACTCCAAATACATATATTTTAGTGCAAAGTTCTAAAATATCTACAAATACTCCAACCTTTAGTTTTTATGAGTAGGAGTAAATATAATATCTAATAAAATTGAGTACTAAATGTCGACAATAAAATAATCGCTGACGGAAATATTATGGGGTGGCAGTGGTATGGATAGGTTCGAGTGTGGTGAGTTGGTAATACTCGTTTACAGTAAAATTGAAGGAGAGCACCCACATCATTTACTTTTCATTCAGCGACGACGATGGTGACGCATCACTTAAATGACGTCGAAATATTGCCCTTATATTCTATTGATTATCTTTGTGCACTACTTAAAAGATTAATAGTATTTACATGTAGAGAACACGTAATAATACCACAGTAAGCTTTTGACGTTAAACTGATACTTGTTTTTAGGGATTAATCATATTTTATATTATTGTTGAATATTTTTGTAAAATAAGAAGTTTATGGTGAAGTACTGATGTACTGAAGAACACATTTTGAAGGATCAATTTGGCAATTCTAAATCTGACTCAGTATAGTGCAATTGATTTAAATTGTAGCGGTTTGGAGGACTTCTGCGTTTCAAACGCTCTCTATATATTATGTCAGACAGTACTAAGAGCTGATCTTTCGCCATTTTTAAAAATTCTTGTAAAATTGGTACTACAAATCGGTTTTTTAAGATTTAAGCTTCTCATGATATTGGATAGGCAAATATAACAATAATTATTTACATTATATTATGTAAGCGGTTTTAAAAACTATAACTTATTAGAGAAGAACATTGACCTGGTAGTTAGAGTGCCAACTGCTAACGTATAGGTACATGGTTCAAATCTTAGGGAATACTTACTTTTATTACCAGATAATGCATTGATTTTTTTTCATTTTACTTCGATTTTCCTCTTTACTTCAATTATCATTTCCTATGTGTATTTTTTCTTTTACATTCTTTTAAATCTTTCCGTTCATTTTTACTTGCTTGCATTTTTTTAATGTGATTCAACAAACACTCGAAGAACCTTTTTCAAATCTCTTTTATTTGCTTTTCACTGTTTTCTTTATATCCATTTTTATCTTTTACAGTTCTGGTTTAAAATAACTTTTTCATTTCAGGATTTTTGCGCATTATTTTAGCTAAAATAATGCTAAAAAAAAGGCCTAAAAATAATCTTAGACTGCGTTTACTACTCAATGTGTTCTTACATGGTTGACATTATTTTGCAGTATTTTTCGGTACTTACATGGATAATATTATCTATTTGCTTAAACGTTATGCAACATATTATCAAGTTCAGGGTTGCTGCAGTAGGGTTACATAGTCTTTGTTCAGGATTAATAGTAACTTCGTGTTTGGTGTACATGTTCCTGCTACTTCTTTCAGGCATTTTCCCTTGCCTATTTGTGCATTGAAATCTCCAAGAATAATTGGTGCACTTTGCTTTAATATTTCCTCAACTACTTTTTCTATTTCTTATAAAATCGTTTTTTTCCGAAGTCACTTTGTTTTCCAGGTTTAATTGGAAATCGTTGTTCAGCTCTACCGTAAGTTCCAATTCAAATAATTTCTGATTTTCTTCATTTTTTTAGCCTATTCTTTCATTTTCTATATCTATTGTATCTCAAATCGGTTACTTTTTCCTATTGTTGTAAATTTTTGTCTGAATTGTCATAAATCTGCCTATTTTTTAAATTATTTTTTTGCCTTATGACTTCCTTTTTTGTTAGATTTTATTCTTGCCTCTATTCTATTTCAAACCATTTTACAATGTATAATTACTTTATACCTTAAATCTTCATTCTTCATAAATATTTCTTCCTCCAGATCATCGATTCACTAGTTTACACCGAAAATGTACATTTGATGAGAGATAGATTTCTTTATGTATTTTGTTCCTCTGAATTCGAAAATCAAGGTTAAAATTATTTTATGGAACAGTTTTTGAGATATTGTAGTTTTTTCATTTTTTCGACCTTTTTTCACTTGACAAATCAAATCTCGAGCTAGAAATGTCAAATGTAAGGTGTTGAGATGACGAACAAATATTTAAATCGGATCTTTGATTGGTAAAGCGGTTCAAAATTCATCGATGAAAATAGGGAACATTTT
The DNA here is from genome assembly GCA_958510845.1 of Cantharis nigra. NCBI lineage: Eukaryota > Metazoa > Arthropoda > Insecta > Coleoptera > Cantharidae > Cantharis > Cantharis nigra. The sequence goes on along the minus strand of OY294030.1, from coordinate 39,270,872 downwards.
CAAAAAAATCATATTTTGCAGTGATTCTGTGCCGACGGAGAAGTACAAATCATTAAAAAAACTTCTGGTTTCTCTTCATGTTCGTAAAGGTGATACTTTTATGTAAAAACTAAGACCAACTAGAAGAAAATCGACCGAAAAATGACAAAGTTATAAGCAATTGAGTGAATAAATCTAAATAAAACTATTGCATTGTTTTTACCATTTTATTTATTTCTTACAGGTGTAATTATGTCTCTAAAAATCCATTTCTTGCATTTGCATTTGAATTTCTTTCGGGACAATCTTGGAGACGTAAGTAACGAACACGGCGAGAGATTTCACCAACAAATTAAGACCATTGAATGGCGCTATTAAGGATTTTGGGATGAAGCAATGTTGGGAGACTATGAATGGTTTCTTACTAGGGAAATGAAAAAGAAGAGCCACAACTATTTCTAACATACAAAAATGTCGAGAATTACAAGCGTTTTACAGCCAGTAATTGTCGAAAAAATTAAAATATTCGGAAAACATGGGATTTGGGTTTATTCACTCAATTACTTATAACTTTGTCATTTTTTGGTCAATTTTCTTCTGCTTGGTCTTAGTTCTTGCGTAAAAGTATCATCTTTACGTACATGAAAAGAAACCAGACGTTTTTTTTAACGATTTGTACTTTTACGTTGGCACAAAATCACAAGAAAATATGATTTTTTTGAAAATGTGTCCTATTTTCATCGATATATTTTGAACCGCTTTACCAATCAAAGCTCTGATATACATAATTGTTTGTCATCTCAATACCTTGCATTTGGGTACCAAGAGCAATCCAATTGGACACTTCTAGCTCGAGATATGATTTGTCAAGTGAAAAAAGGTCGAAAAAACGAAAAAGTTACAATATCTCAAAAACTGTTCCATAAAAAAAATTTTAACCTTGACTTTTCGAATTCAGCGGATGAAAATACATAAGAAAATCCATATCTGATCAAATGTATATGAAAAAAATTTCATTTTGTAAACTAGTGTTATTCTTCGTAATCTATAATATATTATCTTGATATTTTCAGGACTTCTGATTTTACCTCTGCCAGGAATTTTCAAACTTATTCCAGTTTAACCTAAATGCTTTTAAGGATCTAATAAAAACTATACCTATAGGTATAATTGCATAGATTGTGCAATTTAAACATTCTAATTTCTTTAAGTTGATAACTTAAAATGAAAGAAATGATAGACAATGATAGACAAACAAATATGAATTTTTATATAATATAAGTACAGTAGAATCCCCTTAATGTGATCACAGATAATGTTATCGTTATCAGTTGGTTATTGTGATCATTTTGACTGGGAACCAGCCGCTTTAATTAGTTTACATACAAAAATCACAGGATAATGTGATCAAAAGCCGCTTATTATTATCACTTTCAAGGAATTTCCTATACAATAATCAATTTTTCTAAGTATCTTTTTCTGATTTGTCATTGAAATTTTATATATCTTTACAAAACACGTCACTCGTTTTAATTTCTATACAAAAACTAATGAAGTTTTCCGTTTCATGGCGTGTTTCTATTTTTAATTTGCTAAATGTGCACTTTGCTTTATGCATTTTCATTTAAGTTTAGTTTATTCTTGCTAAATTTACCTAATTCTTCTAAAATTCGTGTTTTTCTGGAATTTTCTTATTGTTATGTCGGTTAATATTATCAAAATGTTCTTGGCCCAAATTGATCACATTAAGCGGATTCTACTGTATTAATTTAGTAAAATTATTGGCTTAATATACTTTGATATCTAAAAGTCAATTGTACCTTTGCCCTTTCCCCATCTGGATCTATTTCTATTAATTTTGGAAGCAAAATATATTATTAATTAAATATATGCTGCACAACATTTTACTTCTTTATTTATACTAACTGAATGTGATTAATTGATAATGAAAAAGTAACTGACAGAAAATGTGCCCGCAGGTTTTTAAAATTTAAAAAAAAGAAAAATAAAATTTTCTAATGACATCATAGTATAGCTAAAGGCGTAAATAACAAAAATAAACATCTAATTTTGAGAATTGGCTGTTTAAATTCTATTAGTATTATTCCGCCCATGACGTAATTTTTTGGGCATAAATTTCACTTGAAAATAGCATATCTAGAAGTCGCGAAAACTCGAAAATTACAGATGTAAAAAGACGGGATCTTTGTTTTTAAGTGGTTGCAATTGAAATCCTCTTTTAAGTATGTTCTTCAACTGAAATGTTGTGCTGCAAGTATTTACATTGAGTACACGTACCGTCAAGAAAATAATCAAAATACCGACTGTTATGTGAAAAAATCGATATTTCAAATTCGATTATTGCGAAATTTAAAGAATTCGCTTTTCGAAATGGAAAAATAAATTTAATCGCTTCATTTTAATGCCATCATTCAAATTTCACAAATAAGTTAGAGATAACAGTAAAAACCAGTTGGGGCAGTTAAATTACTACACCCCAAATGTTAAAAATTTATTTTAAGTTGGATTTTATTAATTATAATCGAATTTCTACTTAAAAATGGATTGCAGCCATTCTAAACCTGTGATTTTCAAGTTTGGGTTGCTTTAGAGATTTTTTTTTATGAAGTGCATGAGCTCAGAAAGCAATTCGCCTCTACTTTTGCTATTTTTCTAAATCTGGCGTTAAGAGCAAATAATGTTTTTACTAAAAGCAGTAAAAAATGTAATTAATTATACATAATATATTTTTGCACCGAACAGTTTCGGTAATAAGGTACAAATTGATACAACATACAAATTTCAATTCTGTCTGTTTCCCTAGTAGAAACTCTAATTTTTAAATAATCCATAAATTTTAATTTTAATTATTAAATAACTATTTTCGTTAATCTTAAATGTTATATTGCTTTACTTTTGATCTATATCAAAAAGCTGCATTTGTCAGTTACTCCAACCATACACAAATTCCGAAGAAATTAATTTTATTTAAAAGTATCAAACGTTTTACAGTGTAGTTAAGTAACAATAATTATTGTAAACATTTTCATAAATTTTAATAAATCAATTTCCAGTCCTGACGTCGCGCGTCGCCCACAATTATATAATATACTTAGTTTCATTGAGCAAAAGTTCAATTCCCGAAAAAATATAATTATTGATTTTAATGGTAATATTTGTAAAGAAATTTGACCTTTATAAATATAACAAAATCGAAAAAACCTAGATCTGGTTTAGGGCAAAGACCAGGTTAGGGTCAAATTTTGTCTAGAGAAACCCAAAGTAGTATATTTTTAATTTAATACTATTAGTTATAATTAATTACTAAAATTAGTTCATTTCATATTTTGAACGATTCGCTAGAGGGTGGGTCTGTATATTTTTGGGTGAGTCTTGGTTCACCTTGGCTGCAGTTCCAGATGGTTGAGCAATGAAAAACTCACTGTTCTATATTGCTTAGCAATATTATTGATGCTGTAATAAAAAAATAATAAAACAAATAAAATACCAACTAATTTGGTACTGCACTGAGGCGGTTGTGAACCTCAACAATAAAAGTGAAACTTCTCTTTAATGTATTTTAAATATGTTTAAGCATTGGTAAAACTCACGTTTTTGATTATAGTACAAATATACTGTAATTACATTAAAAGCATTTAATCAATGGTCACGCAAATGAATTGGTGGCAAAGCAAACTTATTATTGTTCGTTTAAACCATTCATTACCACAAACCCAAAAAGTCCTGATACACTGTTAACTAAAAAGACTTGATCGCAGTTTCTAAATTAGTGTTAGCTTTCTTCTACTGGAAAAAAGCGGAACTGCACTTAAGTTATTTCTGCAGTGTGATTGCGAAAAAAAAAATCTAAATCAGTTTTTCAGAAGAAGAAATTCAACTTTGACTTGTATAACCCAAAATAAAATACGTTGGGTTGATTTCTTTGTTAGCACAGTCATTAAAAAATTAATTTCTATATTTAAACACATTTTGGTAATTTTGCACCACGTTAAAGGTAAAAATTCATATAATCAGATTTCAGAACTACATTAACAAGACATTATGTAATTCTCAATGTTAAATTTACTTTAGACACGTTACTACAAACGTGGCAACAAATTGATTGTTTTTTTTTGTGTGTGATATAGTATAACATGCACACTTCTAAAAATGAGTACGATATTGATTAGATTACCAAAAAAAGTATTAACTTCAAGGTTTAGGAAAAAACCGAAACCCACCTAATTAATATTATCCATAGTGACCGTGACGTACACTTGATCCGCCACTTGGTCATATTTAATTCACTTGAAATTTTAATTTATTAATCCCATTTCGACACTTTTAATCAAAATAATTGCTGTTTCTTGGGGTAACTAAAATTAAATTTGCGTTAAATCCACGCCTTTCCAATTTTTTCAAATAATATTTTTAATTAGTTCAAGTAAAATGCATAAGCACGCAATGCAATAATAAATTATAATTAAAATGTGAGCAATTGTTCTTTCATCTTCAATTTAACAATTTATATAAAAAAAATTAAAAAGCAATTCGTAAGTAATTATCGGTAAAAGACGGATTTCTATTTAATTTTAGGTTTCGGGTTAATACAGTGGTCAGTGTATAGTAAATGAGTTGCGTGATGAACAGGTAATGTAATATTCGGCGTGATGAACAAATACCTAGTGTAAATAAGCTAGTAAAATAAGCATCGCAATAGACTATTTTCTCAATATGTTAAAGAGAAAGACTCGAGTCGGCACGAGCGCAGTGCAGCGCCGCGACGGCCGCGCTGGCGCCTCCTAGCGCCACCACCCACTCGGTCACACTTCCGGCACCTTTTCTTTCGTGATTAACCGCTGATTGTGTTATATTGTATTTGCCAAGTTGTCACGATCCCTTAGGTACACATAATTTTTTTCGGCCAAAAAATTCATTTCGTCTGGATATTCCTTATGTTGTCTAACGTCGGAATATATTATGCCGAATTTTAGTCAAAGTCATTTAAATTAAAGCCGAGCGGTTTTAATTAATATTGTATGGGTGCAGTCCTAAGTGGGAGTGTAATTACAATTAATTATTCAAATTTCCATAGAGAAAAACCATTCCTAATTTTAACTACAGATATAAATTGCCATTGTTTTAGTAATTTCTTAGATTAAACATTAAAAATGTATGTCAATTTAACATTCATTTCGCTGAAATATAACTGAAACCGGAAGATTTCAATTTAAATATTAAATATAAAATGCAAAATGATTTTCGAAAAATCATCAAACACTAGGAAGAAAAATACTTGATTTAACCAAGTCTATCTCATTCTATTTTTCTTACTTATCACCAAAACAGCAAAGAAAAATAAATTTTCACTAATATATATTACCGTCTTCTTCCACTTTTGATTAGGAATTTATTCGTGTTTGCTCTGCTTTATTGTTCTACAGATGATGAAAACCAATTTTAAGTAATCTCTTTGCGAGATCGTCTTTGGGGTGCTATCCCTGAAAGAACTATATTCTTTCTTATACTATTATTTCCGGTAATTCATGAATTTATTTTACTAGGATCAGTGATCACTATTTATTGTATTCTTCTACTCAGATTGTTAAAATAAAATACAGGCACTCTTTGGTTAATTCCTTTGATTTTGGGGGATTTTTTTAAATAAGATATACTAGTTATACCAACCTGTGATGATTTCACATCTGGAGCTTAGAGATAAAGCTTTTGCTGGTATCTGAAGCCGTTTTACAAGCCAAAGACCAAGACGCAGAGAGCCAAGATTTGTTCAGTCTCATTGCCTTCCAAGTCATCTCATCTGTTGGAGTTTTAGCTCCATAATTGCTTTGATTCACTAAATATTCATCAGATCTCGCATGTAAATTATTATACGTATAAAAAACCGATCCATTTCCAAAAATTTAAATTAAGCAATTAGGAAAAGCTTTAAATTGTTATAAAAGTAATTCTAAAAGTAAAACCTACAAAAAGTAGGTATAGGTGGATTTTCGGAAGTAAAGATCTACCATAGATGGTCCTTTCACAATATATTATCAACGAATCAGATTCCAATACAGAAAAGTTGGAAAAATAATAATAAAACTTCAAAAGTCCTTTCTTTACTTACCTAACCAGTTTCGATCTAGATGCAGAAAAAATATAAAACAAAATAATGTGAATAATGTCTTGATGGTTCTGTTTTATATTTGTTTAAACTCTGATGAAGACCTGCATCTAGGTCGAAACTAATTAGCCAAATAAAAGAGGGACTCTCAAATTTTTAAATATTATGTGATCCAGATATTAGCTTCGATTTTCCAACTTTTCTGAATTGAATAATATTTGGGGTCAAGATTTTAATTATTGAAAATCAGAAACATTTACGCAGATAGTTTTCGCCATCGCATCGACCGTTAGGTTTTATCGTACTACCGACGGTTTCGAGATTATTCCGAAAAAATTTCTCTTCATCAGGGAGGAGAAAATCCACTTAGAATTACTTTTTGTAGGTTTTAAATTTTTGAATTATCAAATACAGTCGATTTGATATATTAAAGTTTGATATTCTACTTTAACATAGTGTTTTCAACTAGGAGGACAAATGCCGAAGGTCGCAATGACCTTCCAATAAGTGAATACGGTGGAACTCGATTCTTCGATCTACTAAGAACTACCTCAATAACAAAGCGACTGGAATGATGTCGTAATCTAGTGAATAGGAAGCAAAACCGAGTATTCAATTTATAATCTAAACTTATACCAACTCTACCACTAGATCAGTTCCTGCACATAGCCAGTTTAAAACTTTTCAAACAAGATAATTTCCGGAATATGATATTTGACTCCTGGCTTTTATGTGCTATAAGTATGGAATTTTCAAAAATTTGTTTTATCCGCTGGCCCCTTGCTAGATTTGCAGGTATACATTCATTATTTCAATTTCTCTTAAAAAATTTAGCAAATTCTTGATTTCTTTAGGTACAAATTTCTGCTGCGAGGTAGAAGAGAAAAAAGTTAGTTATAGAAGTTTGGGATATATTATGTAGAAAGTATCTTAGCATCTAAAAACCTCTAGAACCACAAAAATCGTTTGCAACATGTCGGGATATGGAGAAGTTCGAGTAAAAGAAGCTTGACGTACGGAAGTTTGACATACACAAATATTATGTATTTATATAATAAAAGGAGTTTTTGAATATTATAAACTGTTATGTTTTATCGCCATTCTACACCATTAAATTCGTCTTTTTGTAATTTCACGTTAAAATTTGTAAACATGTTGTGTTCGAACTTGCTTCCTTTAAAAATTAAAGCTTTCGAAATTTGATATTTATTTGCTCTGAAATCTAACAATCTAAAGGCTTTTTCCTTCTTTAGTGCGATCAGAAAGGTTTCTAAATTGGATAATATAGGGTGATTCATTTTCGATGTAATATTTAAAACAAGGTGGAACTCGGATTACCTCTGTTCTTAGGTTTCTATACTGAAAAGATTCGAAATAAATCCCGCATTAAAATATCGGATTAAAACATTATAATCAGATAATTATAATTTTACTATATCTAAAAAGAATATCATTCAACAATAATATTTTCAGATTTTGATTAATTGTTATTTATATTTTAAAATCAGTTGAGCAGCTTATCCGCTAAATTATTACTCCGATTATCATCTTATCCTACTTATCGACTTTTCCGACTCAGTCACTTTAAAGCGCAAAAGAATTATAACAAAAAATAAAAATCTATATTAATTATAAAGTACTTATCTTGTTTTATAGTTGGTTAATCACGAATTCTATATATAGGGAGAACTCTAAGAATAAATTATTATCAGGATATTAACGAACAAGAATTTGAAACATGCGAATGACACGGAACCAAAACATAAGGCTTCTTCATATTATACTTCATAATATAATCCTAAAAAAATTGATTACGAAATATTCTGTTCATACACAATTTTGTAGCCAAGTAGACATTATAAAAGATGTTTGTGCTGTCCTTGTATCTTAAATATAACAAAATGTGTATTCGGTTGTTATTAAATATTTTGCTTGCTCATCTGACCATTTTAAGGATAAACTGTATATAAAACTGAAAAAGAAAAAAAAACAAAAAAAAAGAGAAAAGAAAAGATACTATTTAAGTATGTTTAGTTTAGTGTTGTAACAGTTACTAGTGATTTTGTTAAAATAGCAAATTTAAGCTTTCATTTAATGATTATTTTGCCTTCCGAAAAAGAAAACTTAAAAATAATAATATGTACGCGTAATATGTAATAATAAAGAAATTATAACTGATTTAATTTTAATTTATGTTTATTAATTAGTCCTTAAATCGTCAAAACGTGAAATTAAAATTTTTTATATTAAATTTTACAATTTCATTAAAAATTAAAAAAAAATTTTACGGCTGTTTTTAAATAGAACATAATACTGTATAATTTCTTATATATTTTAATTTGTTATATTTTTATCTTTTTAATTATAGCCATGTTTTACCACATCAAAAGTGCTAGCGGGAAAACGTAAGAAAAATTAACTTAAGCAATATCAACTTCTTATCAAGTGTAGGTATACATTTTAATAACTTAAGTATTTCCATATTTCGAAGATTATAATTTTCTACATTTTCCGAGAAAAGAAAATATCACAATTTAATAAATTTTAGAGACTTGATATATTATTATAATTACTCGCAGTTAATGATCTCGTTTACTCCTTGTGTAGAATAATACAAACTACCGCAAATAATGTTTCATATAGGGTAAAGGCGGGGGAGGTGGCCATACGTATAAAACGGTCGTAGTATCTATTTTCTTCATTGCTCAGGATATATTACTACAATCTAGTGTTTGTGATTAATTTTGTCTAACTATTAAGTTTTATACAGAGTAAACTATCTCAAGCTCGCTTAGTTTTCCTGTAAAAGCTACAATTTTCTCTACAAACGTTTTTTGAAAATAGCAAGCTCTCGAGAACTGTTGAATTATATCTTAAAAGCTAGCTAACATATTATGTGTAACAATATAGATGAACCGAGCGACCACTCTTGATAGGTCGCAGCCGCAAAAATGTTGTTTCATTTATTTGTTACTAAGTCGGCACTTAAACAATATATTCTAGTACAGTGCTAATCTTGCTAAATCTTAGCCCATAGATCGCACTGATATCACCAATTTAACCAATTAATTTAATCTTTGGTTAGTTTAAACTTTATTTTTGTTGACCCTTTGCAACCAAGAAGTTATAAATTGAGATTTAATTTTAGATAATATATAAATTAATTTAATACTTTAACAAAGACTATTAAGTCCGATTATTAAAAAGAACTTTTGGTTTATGTTTTTCGATTATATCATTTATGGTAACATAACTATATAAGTGTTGGTTTAATGCATTAGATTTTAAAAGAATATGCACTTTTAAAATACCTGTAGGCTTAACACATTTTCAAATTGGTTTTCTGAGGGTTGATCAATAAACGGACGAGTTTTAAGCGAAATTTATGTGGGTCATCACTATAAGAACATTTCTTTAGTGGATACCAGTAGATGGAAAAGAAAACGTTATCCTGTTTCAATTCGTTACGTGTTTAAAAAAATATACAAGTATTTGCTTTAGTTTATACTATAGTTGTTGCTACGCCAGAAGGAATTTAGTTTTGCAAAAGCTCTCCACACTTATGCCAGCATTTCCATATCATCTTCCATACAAGTTTTATTTTCTCTCTTTGGAGAAACTACAGTAGTTGTTGTTTAATATTTACAGGAATACATGTAACAATATTCAACTGCTGTATAAATTTACATTGTACAAATTTGACTAATTGCAACAAAACATCAGCGAAGCTGGTGTAAACTTATAGAAAACTGAATAATATTACGTTTATTTAATTTACAAAAAGCTATAAGTTGATGGAATAAAAATCGCAGTAAAACAGAAAAGTAACAGCAAGGTTGTTTGAAATAAGTATTCTTCTTGAAATAGATAGAGTAACTTAGACGGAAACATTCGAGTACAAAGTGGTATGTGCTATAGTCGGATATCTTGCGCTAGTATCGATCAGAGCCTGTTTCACCACTCCAGGGTAGTCCTCGAGGGGACTGGCGTGACCTGCAACCCCGAATCCGCCCTTGTGCTCCTTGCTCACCGGCTAATTAAAGGTCACGTGACGCTATCACCGCGTAAACTGCTCTTATATTAGCAGCAGCTTTTATGAACAAGTCTATTTGCAACAAAAAGAAGTATTACTGACGCCTTTCGCTTTTAATTTACGCTCGTAGTACAATATGGTGAAGATAGTTCTGTTAACTTGCGCTCACTCAAAAGCTCACTAAACAAACTTTTGTCGTATACGCATTTTAAATACTTTCCACTTGAAATTTACTTTTGGCTTCTGATTAAATTATAATTACTTAATTATAAAATAACTTTCTTTTACGAAATTTCCATTTTTTTGTTATATTTATTTGTTTTAGATAAACACAAACATTTTTTTAATAAATCTTAAATATTGGAAAACTATGTATTACCTACTTAATCGTTGATTTTTATTAACTGACCTTTCTGAACTTCTAAATTCGATCTAGTTTTTTGTATGCTATTTACCCAACTTATGCTTACTTATTTAAACTATTATATTTTATTCTAATCATAAATAGCACTACCAAGACCAGAAGCGGATTTAGACAATTACCTTAACGGGGGGGGGGGGTAACAGAATAAAAATTTATTAAATATAAAAAATAAAAAGTAGTAGTAATATATTTATTTATTTATTATTTTTTAATAAATTAAAAAAAATCTTTTTTGACCAAGACCACACATCACAATTTAGAAAAAAACATTATAATACATTTTTCTACATTCTTTCAAAATGGCAGCAAGTATTCTCCAATTTTGATTTATAATGTGCTTCCATCTACCAACAGTCATTGCCTAGAAGAATGAACACAGAACTTTCCCGTATGGTTGTATAAAGTAAATTATTTCTATAAATTTGCTCTTGCACTGTGTATTGTTGTGCATTTTATACAATCTTTGAATGAAGCTTCTGAACAATTTAGTGCCAAAAGATTCAGTTGGTAAGTTGATAAGATTGGATCTACAGCTATTTTTCTATTTGGTTTTTTCATTTATAGCTGGTTTGTTGCGCCTTTAACAGGTATAGTGAGGACAATTAGAGAAATCAGTAAGCTGACGTTTTGGAGTTCCAGTTGTCAGTTAAATTATTTCCATGTAATAAGTATTTCTTATATTTCAACATTTTTCTAGTGGAGTCAACTTTATGATCTTTGCATTTTTGATATAAGAACTCCATGCTGTTGCAGTGCAAATTATGACTTGTGTTCCAGACAGTGAAACAAAAAATCCGTAGACGCACTATTGTTGGCTATATCTGCCAAGTGTTTCTTAATTTTTGTATAAATACTTTAAACAGCCGACCCTCAGTTGAGATATTATTAACCATGTGTCGGAAAACTGTAACAAAATTGGACGACATTTGCACAATCTGAATCTTAAAATTACCGAGGTTAACGTTGAAACCTTGTTAATTAATAATAAGGCAAAAACTGATTGCCTTGCTAATAGAGGAATTTTCCAATTTCATTAAAAACTTCTTTGCAATATGCGCGATGCGATAAATATCAGGTAAAACAAAAAGTCCATTTAAGTAGTTGGATTAAGAAAGACTTGGGGATATAGCCAACAATAGAACGTTTATAGGTTTTTCGTAGTCTTGTCTGGAAACAAGTTAGTCTTGATTTGAAATCCAACAACTTCGAGTCATTGTTCTACTAGAAAGGCCGAAGACTAGAAAACTATATAAAGAAGAACAACTAACTAACTTGCAACTGAAACCGATCTAAGTTCCTCAGCAGTTGACAAATGATTGTTCTACTTGAATTATATTGTATTGTATTGTAGCTACAGATACTTTTTGTTGCTACCCAATATTCTCTATTTATTGCTCCAAAGTAACGTTCTTGTTCTTCGTTTTAATTTACGAAATGCTCCGCACCAAAAGTGTCGCGATGAATTCTATCAATTATAACAGTAAATCCCCAAGTTGTCTCATTCTTTTAAGTTCTTTAGTTTTACTTGTTCTTTTAATTCTTCTTTTCTTTGTGTTCTTTGAGATTTTGTTTCTTCTATAATTTACTACTAAAATTTGTGACTATACCAACCATAATAAAATTGAAAATAAAAAGGATATTCTCTTAAAAATAAATAAATATAAATGTTTGCCTCTCGACGTTTTTATATTTATAATGTCAATACTGGAACTTCTAAGATCCACTATTTTTCCGTTGATTCCAGTAGAAACAACCAACTTTTTGTTGAAAATTTTTTTTATTTTATATATTTATGTAAGTACTACATGTAATAGTGTACTGTTTGATATATCTTATAAAAAAATACTTTAGCGGCACTAAAATTAAGTAATAAATTATAAATATAAATAACTATTTTTTACGTTTAAGGAAAAAATAACATGTTTTATTTGGAGCAAAAGCATTTTTTGTGGCCGTAACTAAACTCTGCTTTGCTTAGATCGTTTTTCGACAAACTATATGTAATGAAACAATATATTATTTATTAAATCTTTTTTAAAAACAAATAATGATAATGTTTGTAATTATATGCTTGTCATATAATTGAACGTTTTAGTATTAGATAATATATTTATCGATGTTAACCTTAACATAAACCTTTGACCAATTTTTAAATTGAGAAGCATCGACATGAGTTAGCATAAATATAATGACAAAGATTAAAACTGAAATTGATTACTTATTACAAATAATCAAAAATTATTAATAATTTTTGTGCGTTAATCTTCGTCTGTTATTCAATTTAAAACAATTATAGCATAATTTTCTGTTAGAAGATACTGTGATAGAAATTTCATTAACACTACCAAATGTAAGTAGAAATCTAGTTTTTGGCGACAAAATAAGAATATTAATTGTAATAGATCCAAACAAAAGTATCAGTTAAAAATACTGATATACTATTTTGGTAAACAATAATATTACCAAAATATTATTATATGCTACTACTATTTTTTATTTATACTTATTCAGATTAAATTTCTGTCTAGTCATAATAATTTAATTTTGTATTCTAATTAAAACATAACATTTTGGTTGGCCCAGTTTTTATACAAAATAGTTTAAAAAATTATTTAATAAATAATAACCCCCGGGCGAATAAAAACGGAAATTTGAATTGCGATTTTCACAAAAAAAGACTTTTAAGTTAATTCCTGAACAATAAATCTCGATAAGATTTTTTTATAAAAAAATTTTTAGTAGTAAATTTTCTACCATCACTGAATTTAAAAGTTATTCTTATTCAATTATGAAATACTACAAAAATGTTTTATCCTTTTGTTTTACACATTTTTACGGGTTGGGTACAATTTACCGCGCACGATTCGCCGCGGCACGATTCGCCGCGGCACGATTCGCCGCGGCACGATTCGCCGCGGCACGATTCGCCGCGGCACGATTCGCCGCGGCACGATTCGCCGCGGCACGATTCGCCGCGGCACGATTCGCCGCGACACGATTCGCCGCCGGCACGATTCGCCGCCGACACGATTCGCCGCCGGCACGATTCGCCGCCGACACGATTCGCCGCCGACACGATTCGCCGCCAAGCACAATTCGCCGTGGCACGATTCGCCGTGGCACGATTCGCCGTGGCACGATTCGCTGAGAGCTTACAGCGCTACATATGAATATGAAAATATGAAAAACAAGAAGAAAATTATTTGATGTGTTGACCTTTTGTATTTACATGAATACACAGGTCAATTAATATGGTTCAAATTCTATCTTTCATACCTCTTTACCTTCCATGGTTTTGTAAGTTAGGATTAAAATTTATCGTTATAAATTTCCAATTTCTAATTGGTAACGGTATATTGACCAATCGCATTATAGCATTTTGAAGAAGAAAAATCCAAACAATTTTAAATGTCCAACCGTCACTTCCTAATTTATTCATCCTCAAGTACTTCAATAGGTAATAAGATGGTGTATTTTTATCGTTGTTTTCTGTATTTTATTCCTTAGCCAATTGGTTTGAAAGGTATACTACATGGGCGAAAGAAATCGTAAAGGCAATGGTAGGCAATCTTGACATTAGTCAATGATTTTGAGAATCGGGATATATTAGAATAACTTCGTGGTTAGGCTTAATCTAAATAAAATTGAAAATAAACGAAAACAAAAAGAACTACTATTGTTTTTTCTAACTTTTGAGAAATTTATCTATTTAATCTATTAAATTTGTTTAATATATTTAATTCATTTTTATGGGTTAAAAATCTATCAAAGATTATCAATAGATGGGGTTATTGAACGGATAAAAATCAAAAACTCACGGCGAATCGTGTCGCGGCGAATTGGGCGACGGCGAATCGTGTCGCGGCGAATCGTACCGTTCCCCATTTTTACTGTATGCTTAATGAAATCAAATTTAAATTACCAATTAATTAATTGAAGATTAATTTAGAAAAGCAGTGTTTTTAATTATCCGGGCTTTAACGTCCCCCAATTACCATGGATAATCGACGTTGTACTGTACATCTAATTAATTAAAATTTTTACAAAAATGTGTTATAGATTAAACTGCAGGAAGATTTTCCGTGGAAAGTTTGAAGAGTCTTCCTGATGTTTATTTTCATTTAATTAATTGTTTTATTTGCAGATTACAGTTGTTATAAATTTATAAGGTCACATACAATGTGTAAATTTGTAAAAGAAAACATGAAAACTGTTAATATGTTTGTGGTTATTTTTAAAAACTATGATTTTAGTTATTTAAAGAAAAACAAATCTTGTCAAATCTTTACATAGAGATTTTTAGTAATGTTGCATTTTACATTACAAGAGTTTACAAAAACCAATAAAAAAAACATAAACAATGTAGTTTGATTGTTCGATGGAATTCAATTGAAAAGTGTTTGATGTTTTTCGTAAAGTGGCACTTTTTAATTACGGGAATTAATAAATTTTGATATTTAATTAAATTTTTTGGTGAAATAATTTTTCTCATATACCTTTTATCTTTAAAGTATTTTCAAGGATTCGATTACTTTTATTTATACAACTAACTTTTTGTAAGTAAGATTGATGTATATAAATATTAAATAATATTTGACAAATTGATTGATATTTTTATTCAATTTTCCTTATCTCCTAACAATTAGGTAAGCTAAGGTAAAGAATGCGTACAGACCCTTCCATAGAAATTTTGTTCTTCGCTGATTACACAGGTCAACACGATTTTTGGGTCTGGGTTCTGCATATGAAATTTTAGTTTCTCCTACGTTAAGAATAAAGGAAAAAATTATTTTGTTGATTAAAGTTTGCTTTTGTAGAAACTAGAGCAATTTTTTGAATTTTTAAGAAAAATGACAGATTTAGATAATATCTTTCATAATTTTATTTTAAATTACGATTAGAAAAGTTTTTGCTGAACACTAGAGTCTTTGTTATTCAAGATTTGTGATAAACAATAGCAAATAAATGTAAAATAACAAAAATTCAAGTTCAAAAATGAATATTTTCAGTGGTTTTCTTATGTTTATATGGGTTGTCTCGTATTAAACCCCAAATGTAATTTCCTATCATATGATTCTCGTTGCATTGCCCTTGCTAACGTCGTTCAAAGTCCATCATATCTTGGTAAGGTGAAAACGCTCTCATTGTTCCTCTGAGTAGGCACCCATATTATCTTTGAATTGGTCCAGGTGAGAATGCAGCATGTGAAGTTTATGGGACATTCTGCAGCCCATAGTTTTAAAGCTTCCAAGCATAGTTTCAATCAATTTTTCATAATTATCAACACTGTTCTTTCTAAAAAAGCCATCAACTACTGCTTTAAGTCTCTCCCATGTTTAAGTTTCATGAGCATTGAGGAGATATGTGAAATCATCACTCGTCATTATTTGTTTTATTTGCGACCCAACAAAAATACCCGCTTTAACTTTAGCTTCAGTTAATTTGGAAAAAAATCTCTTTAAATATTCAAAAGCATGAGAATTTGGATCCAAAGCTTTGACGAATTGTTTCATTAGGTCAAATTTTATATGTAACGGCTGCATCAATATATTTATTAGGCTCTACACTTGGTTCCGACTTCACATTATGTTTTCTTATGGTAAATTGGACTCGATCAGGCCATATACGCTGTTGGTAATGTATTGAATCCGCTCTGCTATCCCATAAGCAAAGGGGACAAGGGTATTTAGTATATCCGCTCATAAAATCAATTAAAATCTTTAAATCTTACTTATCGGCGTGAATCAGACAAAAGCAAACTTTAAAAGCTAAAAATGGAAATTTAAGTGTTTTTCGATGTCGAGAATCAGAATTTAAGCATTAGAACAGAAACCCAAAAAAAAAGTTTCATTTTGTTGACCTGTGTTATTATCAATGCCGCTATTTTTGTAATTGTTATGATTGAATTTTAAAATTTTTTTCATTTTTTTTCGATTTAAATTTATTTAATATTTTAATTTACTCTGTATTATTTTTGTTTTACTATTTATTTAATATATTTTACAGAAAATGGGTATAGAATTTGCACCATGGGATGTTCCAATAGAAAGACGACTTCAAACTTTGGCAGCCGGCACCTGGTTTATTACTATGATGTTTGGTGCGCCAACAGGTTTTTTATTATCTATGTACATTTTATTTTATACTCGATATTGGCTTATAATGACAATATATTTGATATGGGCGTGGACTGTAGATGCTGATACTCACGAGGATGGTGGTAGACTTCTAAAATGGTCACGTAAAATGAGTTGGTGGAAATACTTAAAAGATTATTTTTCCTATCACCTGAAAACGATTAATAATTTTAAGCTTGACCCCAAAAGAAATTATTTATTTTGCGCCTTCCCGCATGGCGTATTTGGTGCTGGAGTATTTACAGGCTTTGCAACAGACTTTGGAGGATTTAAGGAATTATTTCCAAATCATACTTCGTATTTACTAACATTGAAAGAGGCATTCTATTTTCCTTTTCATAGGGAATTCCTTTTCATGTTAGGTGCTTGCAGTGCTTCTTCAAAATCCATCCAATGGTTATTAAATTATCCTGGAGGCGGTAAAGTAGCAGTTTTAGTCGTGGGAGGTGCCGAAGAAGCAATTTATGCGAAACCAAATCAATGTACCCTTATATTGCGAAATCGTAAAGGTTTCATAAAATTAGCATTACAGAGTGGAGCTCCAGTAGTACCAGTATTTACTTTTGGAGAAAACGACATTTTCAATCAAGTTGACACTCCAGAAGATTCGATGTACCGTAAATTTCAAAAATTTGTAAAAAAACATTGCCGGGTTAATCCCATTATTCCACTAGGTCGTGGATTTTTACAATACTCCTTTGGTTTGGTACCGTTTCGTAAACAATTGACCACTGTAGGTGAGGAGTAGAAGTGTTATCGAGATTTATTGAAAAGTAAATATAAATATTTTGCAGTTGGCGAACCGATAGAGGTATGCAAAACTGAAAATCCAACTCAAGAAGAAATAGATGAGCTGCACGAAACGTTCATGCAGAAGCTTACCGAGCTTTTCGAAACGAATAAGCACAAGTACGTCGAAAATGCAGATAATATTAAAATTGAAATAATATAAATTTTTATAAATTGTGGGAATTGTGTGAAAGTTGTGCGTATGTTTATTTATTATATTGACAGCGGAAAAACCGCTTTGTATTTTAAATTAAAATTATAGCCCAATCCAATTAGAATTTGATTAATCACTTCATAAACCATAAAGCAATAATAAAAACTTTAAAACAAAGTTTTATTATTTTTAAATGATATCGTATAAATGTAGGATTAAATAGTTAATAAAAATAAATTATGAATAAATTACATTTTTGTAGCTAATTATTTTTATTAAAATTTATAAATTATTATCTTTTCAAAACTAATGGGTTCCTAATAAATTAAAAAACCAAGTAAATTTAAAATTTAAATTATTTCGCAAGATTTTAGTGATAGATTATTATTGCATACCTACTTTTTTCGTCAAAGATTATTTGTAAATTCTATAATATGTTAATAATATATAAATTTATTTCACTTGTTTCAAGTATATACAATCTAATTTTTTTCTAAACTTCTAAAAAAAATATAAGAAAATAACAAATTAAGTCAAAAATCCATTTTACCTTAAAAAACATCCCAGTTGTACAATCAATTTCTAAATTTCTGTTTTTAAGTAAAATTCGGATATAAATAACATAAGTAATTAAATTTAAAATTAAATTATGCTTAGATGTTAATTGTTGAAATATTTGATCACAACTTCATTGTGATTATTACGTGCTACACATACCGTCAACAGAATGGAGTTAAATCCCGTGTATTTCGAACAAGATGGCATTTCTTGCATGAAAAATCAAAACTTTTAAAAGTAAGGAAAATGTCAATTGGTAATTACCTATTATTAAATACCTATATATTCTTCTAAACAGTTTCTCGTACCTACAGTGTGAACAAGTGAATCAAGCAGCGTAAAAAATTAAGTGAATTATTTCTACATGTAGAAACTTGGGATTAATAAATCTTAAGTTTGTTCTCAATTAAATGTAGTAGTACGTATATAGTATACTAGTAAAGTTATTTATGAGGAGTGCGTGTTAATTAGTATAATTTGTGTAGAAATTCAGGTTTTGCTTCAAATTCAAACTAAACGTTGTAGTTAACATAAATAAATCAGATTTTTACTTGAAATAATATCCGCTTATGATATATTTGCTTCCCGAATTACTATTCTGAATTACAGTTCTTACTTATCTATTTATAAAAACTTATAAATTGGTTAACTAAATCAAGTCCCATAAAATTTAAATACATTCTTGGAGCTTCAACTTTGCAATCTGAATCCTGCACGTCTACACTGCAAGAAAACTAGTAATAATAAGATTATTAATACCCCAACAGCTAGTTCGGTCTAGTTATTAAAAATTATCTCCATATTAGAATAATTCATGAAATAAATAAATCTAATTATTAATTTTTCAAATCCCATATTTAGATATTGAATACTCGTTTACTCCACCCTTCTAACATTCGCTATAATTCGGAATTTTTAATATTTTTACGCCAAACTTTTTTAATATCTAAGCATTTGCTGATACCAAAGTGACTCATTTAATTTCTTCCATTACTGAAAAAAATAATTCATGAAAACTTCATCATTTTTGTGCCGATACACAGAATTTATTATATTGATTAAAAATTCATGGTATTTATGAAAAAAAAGCATTGAATTTATGTATTTATTCATCAATATGATGAAACTATTATTTTCAGTGTTGGTTTACATATTTTCAAATAATCACATTTAGCTTTCTTTTTGGATTTACAAAAATTATTATTATTTTACCAATTCCAATTATTGTTTCTTTATTATTTTTAACTTTTTTGTTTATAAATTTAAAAATTTCGAAATAATTATGTTCTAGTCATATACATATATCTCTCTTTTCTTTAAACTCTTTGCTTTCCAAGTTTTCCACATTTTTCCAATTCCAATGTTTTTATTCACTTCTGTAAGATTTTTGTAACCCTTTTGTTAAGTTCACACGTAATTGTTAGAATATCTATCTTGCTTTTGTTCTTTATCGCTGTTTGAACCTCGTTTGTTTTCTTATCAGTCATCCTTAATCTCCATATTTTCCAATCTCGACACAAAATCCTCTTTCGTCTTATTTATTTAAGCTTTCTTGTATGTTATACTAACTTCCTTCTTTGTTTTCTTATTAACTGAAAACTACTTTGCTGCTTTTGGTGTAAACTAATATTTAGGTACTTTAATTTCTTATAATTTTATTTAAAATTTTCATTTTCTGATTCATTTTTTTTGTTTTTTTAAGATAATTTAGTTTTAATATTAGTACTTATTTCTTCTAATTAATATACAATTTTTTACTCTAACCATTATCAAAAGTTTTATCAACTATCTAATAATTAAATTAAATCAAATAATTTTTAAAATATTTTCCGCTTTCTTTCCAATTTAAATTATAATTTTAATTGCAGTTGACCTCCATTACTTTCAGGGTTCGACCTCGTATTCTAAACTTTCCTCCCAAAACTTTGATGCTGCCCATTTTTAAACACAAATTAAATTAATGTCAAACTAAAGCCAAATTTACACCGATTTACATCAATATGTATAAATTTTGTTGATTATTTGAAAGTTTACTTCTTTTGCCTTTTCCTTTCCAGATGATGGCCGGTGTCGGGTAGCACAGGGCTATCAACTTGCACTTGCACTCGTAATTGGAGTGGAAGATGCAGGTCTTTAATAAGTTGAGATATAGCTGGATGGAATGGCAAAGGGGCCTGGTCCGGATGACTTATCTTCCGTAGTTTTGAAACATTGTGCGATTACGCTGCTGTTTTCTCTCTGGCATCTGTTCGATGAATCCTTAGCCAAATTAATATTATGTCGCTTATTTAATCTTCATAAAGTAATCTCCAGATTAACAACGACATTTCTTATTACAGATGCTTGATTAATGAAGCTAATTGATGCCATGTTTATGGCTAGACTCCTCGGAAGTTCTTTTGATTACTCTGAGCTGTAATGTATAGAGTAAATGTTTACGTCCCTCCAAAAGTGTTAAGAATAACTACTTTCTAATATATATTGAGCCCTTTTTAAGGCTATACTTGATGCTCTCAACGTAGTAAAGGTGCTATATTATATTGTTTACGAAGTTAATTTAATAATTATTATAGTTTGTACTACTTCGCAAATAAAAGATCAGATTTCTTATAATATTTAATTAGCACCACATGTTTCATACGAATTTTCGATTGCGAATATACATAATACAGGACAAACAGTAAGACGCTTAGAAATTAGGATAGCTAAACACAAAAGAAATATTAAATTTTATAAAAAAATCGAATTCAAAAAAATTTACAATAATTCAACATTACATATAAATTATTATTTAAATAATTTCCTTAGGTATGTAAAATAATGTTTATAAGTTATATTAGGATATATTAGGATAGCTAAATACGAAAGAAATATTAAATTTTATAAAAAAAATCAAATTCAGAAAAATTTACAATAATTAAACATTTAATACAAATTATAAATTAAATAATAACCTTAGGTATGTAAAATAGTATTTATAATATATTATAAATTTAACACTTCTTCTGTGGGCACCTGAAAATATACAAAAATTCATATGAAACATGTCGTGCTAATTAAATATTAAAATAAATATAATGTTTTATTTGTGGAAAAGTACAAACCATGATAATTATAATTTTTTATCCTTTTGGGATAGTTATTGTTTGAATACTGATAGGTGAGTCACATTAATGATTGTATATAATAAGGCTAGACTAAATTTTGTCGGCGAGGTCAATTTTAGGTGAGCTTTTCCTCCGATGTGAGTTTTTTCTGTTTTTTTCATTCCAATAAGCCAGTAGGTACAAAATGTATTATAAGGATACGGATGTATCTTAAAAAGTTTTTTTTTAATAATGTAGAACTCGGGTTCAACTGACAATGGGGAATATTTTAACACCCTGGCACTTACTGATTCCTATTGATTATTTTAAATAATATATTTTTCTGCTTTTATTAAAATTATTCTACTGCTATGTAATTTTGTTTATTTTTGTCTTGATTGCGAACTAATTAGTTGTTCGTTGTATAAATAAGGTATATTTTTTGTATAGAATTTTGTCATTGTATTTGTACCTTTGTTTTTTGTAAAGGAAATATTTAATTACCGAAGTTTTTGTAATAAACCACAATGTGTGTATATCTGAATAATTAATTCGTCATGTCCTTCAAGACACATAATTTTTATAAAATGGGAAAATATATGTAATGGATAGTCTACCACGGCAGTTACCTGGTAAATATTTAAATTAAGTAAGTAAGTAAGTGTAATCAGCATTGTATCCGTTTCTCAATTTATAAACGTGTCCTGGTAGCTTAGGTTGGCACGTGACATTCCATTTAGACTGATTGACACAGACAAGGTGAAACCTCACGCACGCTACTAATGACGAAACTACGACAAACAATACTACGAAGGTGAGCCAAGATTATTCTTCAAGGAATTACAGTCCTCGATAAAAAATTATAAAATCAAAAGGTACCAGTAATTATGCATGCTTTGAATACAAAAAAGTCAGGAAGCGTCGTAAAAGCGTAATCGTTATAATAACGTCCCTGTTCAATTTTTGCTGGTTGCGGTTTATAAATTTTATTAAATTTGTATCTGTAAAATTATGGAAAAACAGCATTAAAACTTTAGCTTTAAAATCATTTTAATATCTTAAAAGGTGCAACAGGTGTCTTATTTTCTCTATAGTAATTTTTGATGTTAATATTTATGAGTTAATGCTATCGGCTGATATACAATAACACTTTTCACAAACTCTTGCTATGTATATCGAGAATATTTTAGATTGCATAATTTATTTTTAAATTGATATCCAAACCCACGGCAGAATTTATTTCGGAATTAAATTTTTGTGGTTTTTATTGAATTTGCGGGTATATCAAATTAGCACATACAATATAATTTGATTTTATTAAACTGATAAATAGAAAAAAGAAAATTAAACCATATCGCAATCAAACTCCCTTAACATTGACAACCAATTTTTCGCCTTGTTAGTAAAATTATAAGCATGGAAGCCCAATATTTTCAGGTAATATGAAATTATTTCAAAAGTTACAATACCTAATAATTAGCTAACTAAATTTTAGCAATATTATACTTTATTACTATTTTGATCTATTGCTTTTTAACATAGACGGTATCTATGCTGTGCTATATCTATGCTAACGTAATATATTATAGTAATATAACATTCAGTAGTACAACATACATATTATTATGTGTGTTATCTATAACAATGCAAAAGAAATAAACCTCTAACCTGGAGAAATTCAATATACCTATTATATAAATAAACATTTTTTTAATTATTTATGTGTAATTGTTGAAAATTGTTCCAGATTGTTCTTGGTTTCTTTTGTACTGCTTCAAAATATTTTTTCAAAAATTGTTAAAGTAACGCAAAGTTTTTACAATTTAATAGAACATCGACAGATGGCGCTAACAGATTTCAGTACCGCAAAGTTCGGCCATATTGGAAACCTAATTTATGCAGAAAATTTAAAAAAAGTTGCAAAATTGTAATTGAGGTTATAATTTTTCACTAATATCAAGTTAAAACAATACCTACATTTCGTCTTATGTATGTGTTTTCCTGCATATTTTTGTTTATTTTTATTTTTAATTTTAATAATTTTAGAGAATTCTGGCGAGCCGCCACTGACTTAACCGTAAAAATTACAACAAATGTCGTTTGACATTTCCGAATGACACCATTTTGGTGCCCTAATTAATGTTCTTTCTCTAACTCATTGGCCCATAGGTTTACGGTACTGTATCTATCTAGTGACTGTATGCTACACTGGTTGTTTAAAAAACAGTTACTAGATAGATACAGTACCGCAAAGTTCGGTCATATTGGGGCCCTAATTTATGCGGGAAATTTAAAAAAAGTTGCAAAATTGTAACTGGGGTTGTAATTTTTCAATAATGTAAAGTTAAAGCAATACATTTCGTCTTATGTATGTATTTTCCTGCATATTTTTGTTTATTTTTATTTTTAATTTTAATAATTTTAGGGAATTCTGGCGAGCCGCCACTGATTTAACCTAAAAAATTTTTAAATTACAACAAAATGTCGTTTGACATATCCGAATGACGCCATTTTGGGGCCCTAATTAACGTTCTCTCTCTAACTCATTGGCCCATAGGTTTGCGGTTCTGTATCTATCTAGTGACTGTAGGAAATCTTACAATGACTCGAAGAAAATTGCTTTGATATTACAATAAGGTCATGTTGAACTAACTAGTTTGGTTGTATTAAACTGCCAAATTGTTAAAACAAATTTTAATTTGTTGTTTCTCCCCTAAAACTCGCCCTATTTAGAAATGTGAATTTGTAAGTTATTTTACCAACTATTGTGTACTTCCTGTAAGTAGAAATCTAAATGTTTTAAACTTTTTACCACTCTTCTGGACTGCAGTGGTGGTACTACAGCTTTTGCAGTTGTAATTCATAAAAGGTGAACTGCTATTCAGAAAACATCAACTGTAATTCAGATTTGCTAATTGTAATTCAGAAGCTGTCAAATGAAATTCAGAAACCGTCGAATAAAAATCAGAAAACGTCAAATCTAATGCAAAAAACGTCAATTCTGTGGCTTATATTATATATCTCTTAATCCCTGGATTATTCAACAAGGATCAGCCTTAGAAATGAAAGATATGCCAGTCGGTCGGTAAATTATTGGCTGAAATTTGATTTAACATATTGTGAAATAATTTACGC
Organism: Cantharis nigra; assembly: GCA_958510845.1. Classification (NCBI taxonomy): domain Eukaryota; kingdom Metazoa; phylum Arthropoda; class Insecta; order Coleoptera; family Cantharidae; genus Cantharis; species Cantharis nigra. The sequence goes on along the minus strand of OY294030.1, from coordinate 39,246,453 downwards.
TGTATGCTGTATCCTATAATAATATGAATAAATAAATAAAAAAAGAAATTAAAATATTGTTTTTCTAATTACAGGTGGAAAAGGTATAGCAAAAGTGAGCATTTTTAACGCTATCGCTTATATAGTACAAATATTGGCGCAATAATGGGCCAATATTCAAATGTGAACATTTTCTAATATTGGCGCAATATTGAGAAACAATATTGGTTCATTATTCAAAATTAATATTGGGCCAATATTCAAATGTGAACATTTTCCAATATTGATGCAATATTGAAAAACAATATTGGTCCTTTATTTAAAATCAAGTACAATATTGTACTGAGCTACAGCAAATATTGGTCAAATATTAATTTTCTATATGGGCGCAATATTGAAAAACAATGTCTATATTGGCTGTAGATCGGCAAGTAATATTGATTTACCAATATTGGCCCAATATTGCGCCAAGCTACAGCCAATATTGGTCCAATACTAATTTACTATATCGGTGCAATATTGAAAAACAATATTGGACCTATTGGCTGAATCTTGCAATATTACACCAACATTCAATATGACCCAATATTGTCCCAATATTGCGCCAACGTTGTGTGCTACATGGGCAAGCGATATAGCGTACTACAGAGGTAAAAAGTGGACATTAAGCAATGGGTAATGGGTAATAATGCAAGTCTGAGAAATGGAGATTGTTCTGTTAACCCTGCAATATGAACTGTGGGTCTTTTTACCCATCGTTGGTGCACTTCATTTCTTAACGTGATTGGTACACTGTGAGCGCGGCTCTCACACGTTAATTTTATATCATTATTAACTGCTCGATCAACTTAGACCATTCAATCATATATAGAAATATGTATATTTTTACCCTTAATTAAAAATGTAAATTACATTTTGTATTTACTACACATAATTTTGTGCTATTTTCCAACGAGATGTTTGCGGAGTATTTGATTGTTGTGTACTAATGCTTAGGTGTAGGTTCAGAAATATTACTATCAGACTCCCAAAAATTGTTCTTAGATCTCCTCCAACTACGAAATTAATTTATTGGCCATAATGAATTGAAAAAAATAGAAACACGTGTACGTATGACGGTGATAAAAATATTGCGCGGTAAGCGCGACGCTCATTTTATCGGAATTGTCAACTTTGTAAGACTATAACTATACGGGAATGATAAATAGCGCTGTAATTTATTTCTGGCAATATTTGTAGACATGTCATTTGAAGGTATTAATAGTATCAGATTAATTCGACATCATTTTCACGATTGACATTCGAAATGGTATTTATGTGAGCGCCGCGCTAACATGTGTACCAACGACGGGTTAAGGAACAGTGATACATGTGTTTTCCATAAGAGCGTAAAATATGTTTCCGGTGCAGTTTTAAAAACTGTAATAAAGATTCTTGCTTCCCTTGCGGGGAAACAGAATTTACTCTATACGCTGGTTAAAAAGAAAACCAGCTTTAATTATGTGGAGAAACCCACGGTGTTGAGACTAGCTGTAAGTTGACGGAAGCGGGAGCGTGGCTTCCAACAAAAACAAAATAGCTGGTGGTAGTTTGTTGTTAGTAGACCGACAGCTATCAGCTCAGATGGTAAAAAAAACTAAGAAAAAGTAGTTTAGCTACTTGTCGCAAGTGGATGAACATAAAAAGACAAGCAGGCTAAACCAGAAAAAAAACAATCATTTGTTTAAAAATTATGTAAACTGAAAAAATAACCTTTTCACTAGCTTAATGCGACGAGATAAAAATTTACGGTAAAAAAACCATTTAGAAATAATGCGAGTAGTGATATAGCTTCAAATGGATTTAATAGCTCGCCAATATATTTGCAACCACCCGCATCAATTGAAAATTGTCGATTTAAAAATTATCCAAATAATTTGCGAACAGAATCAAAAGCAATTTTATTTTTAAACAACAAAAAATTTAAATCACTTAGCTTTCTGATGGCTCCAATAATTTTCGTAGCCTAAACCTCGCATGTGGCAATGACTTTAGGCCTTCGCTTTGCTAGGACTAGTGCGACTTCACTTGCCACTGTTTTCATAAAGTCTCTTTAGGACTTCCAATACAGTAGAGCTATCTATTGGAATATTTTTGAAATGCAAAATCTTCTCTAAAAGTGGTCAAATTTGATAGCGCCATCTGTTGATGTTTTATTAAATTTCAAAAACGTTGCTACCTGGAAAAACAGTTTCTCGAGATTTTCTGGGTCACTTTTTAAAATTTTTGAAAATATATTTTGGAACAATATAGAAGAAACCTAGAGCAATATGGAATAACAACAAAAATTAAATGTTTTTAAGAGTGCTGGGCGGCTCTTAAATGTAACTGTTTTCTCATGACTTCATTTTTGAATATTAAGTAAATGAAAAAAATTTCTGGAACAATATGGAACAGCCCCAGATTTTCCGCGTAAATTTTTCAATTTACAAAAAAATATTTATATAAATCAAACTTGGAACAACCTGGAAAATATGTTTATAAAAAGTGCGGGGCTACGTTCACACGCGTTCATATTATCCACCTATTGTGTAGATCAGCGGTTCTCAATGGTTAGGGTACTACTAGTAGTACATAATACTTTTCACATAGTATAATACAAAAAGAAGTTTATTTAAATTTTTAAAAAAGGTATAACTCATATTTTCTGTGGTTCGTAAATCTTTTAATGCGCAAGACGTTACAAGGTAATAGAAGATATAAAAATTTTGGAAACCTCTGGCACAGATTAATTAACCAGTAGCTGTGTAAATTAGTGGTTACTGGTTGATTATTATCATTATTATTAATTAATAATTATTTAAAATGTTGCCCTGAAGTATGACAGTGGAATTTCATTTGTATATTCACAAATTCATTTTAGATAAAAAATTATATGAAAGTGATAATATTTCAAAATAAAGCAGTTTTGAAGTCCCAAAATATGTATGTATGTAGGTATATGTGTTGGATATGAAGATTATCGACCACTGGAAGGGATTGTAACTAAATCGCAGAAGTGGTAAACTTTTATGTAAGGGAGTTGAAGACGGATGACATTATCTCTGTGTTCGTCTGTTAACAAGTTTCACAGATTTAATATACATCGCACACAAACCTTTGTATTTCCATTACATTTTCTTTGTTTTATAATTTATAGTAACATTTTACAATTGACATGTGTAAGTGTACAATGGTTATTTCTTTTATAAATTTATGCCGTGTTTAGCATATACTTTGACAAGCAATTTCTTTTAAATTTAAACTTGAATGAGATTACATAAATAATCGTGATTGTTATTGAAAGTCAATTGGATTATCTCGGCGTATCGATGAATCAAGTGGTTTCAATTTCTTTGAAATAATGCGATGTGGTCGGCGATTAGCACATTGATTTACTAACGCATTCAAATCACATTTTTGTATCGAAATGCGTTTTTAGGCGTTAGTTAAACGATTACCGATGCCGGTAGTTTGTGGTGCTGCTTCCTTCCTGTACCCTTTTACCTCACATAGTCAACCCCTCCATGCGTTACATCCTGCTCCGTGAGAACAAGTTACCACTTTCGGCAGCCACTGATACTTTGCCGTGGGAAAGACGAAACAAACGTTATATGTACACATTGTATTAAACCAAACGATATCCGTAAAAAAGCACAAGATAATGTTTCCAATATCAAATAATATATCAATCGCCAATATTTCCAAATTAAAAATTATAAATTGCGTTGTGCAGAGTTGCACTAAATATAATAAAACTTCACTCCCCATAATAATTAGTTTAAAACCGAAACGCAGTAATCGATTTTATTGATATAATTAAAAAAATAACAGTTTTACTGAAGACCTGCATTAATTTAAATTTTGCTGTTAGTACAAACTATAACCGCTGGATGGCGCCTAGCGTTGATTTTGAAAAATTTCACTCGCAAACGAGCGACAATCTTAAACTTTTTGCCGGAATGACTGCATAATACGGAAGATTGATGTCGCAATAAATGTTGCACTTTTTTATTAACAACAAATTGTTATTGCATTTTTCTAACGTTGCATCAATAAATGTCATATATTATTTGAATCATGATCGAATTATGAAACATAAATTATGTGGTAACCAGAAAATAAATTTATTGTAATTTTCCCAAAACTAATTTTTATTTGGTTTGGTCAATTTGATGCTTTCGATTAATTATTTTCATGAGAATTAATAATAACGATGGTCAATTAAAATATCACCCTTTTATAACTCGACCCTCTCCTGCGCAGCAGGAAAATGATTTTGAAGGATGTAAATCTGTTTACACGAACGAGGGCAGTCAAACAGCCACGTGCACTTGAAAATACATGACGTCATATTTTGGATCGTCCTATTTTATTTTTAATTTTGGTGTAATTTTTGATTATATTTTAAAATCCCATTAATAGTTTATTAAAAAAAAAAGCTGTTAACAGAATTGATTGATGACATTGCCACAATTAATAATGTATTATCGAAAAAGTTTGATTATTGCCTATTAGTTTGAATAATCGACATATATTTGAACTAATTGGTCAAGAAGATTATATGGCAAACAACGTTTAACAGATATAAAAAATTAAACAATAGTCCGTTTTGTAGGTATACGCAATTGAAGAATCGTTGAACAAAAGCTGTCTGGCTTCGCGTAATCAACTCAGAAATTGGGGGATTCACTTAGCAGGGGTCGTGGTAGTAAGGGGACCTGCATGTATTGTCTCACATATGGGCTCCCTTCATTTGTTAACAACTGAACCGCGACTCATATCGGGATATCGTTATCGATTATGATTGTTTGACTAAGTTTTGCTTTATTCGTATTTTGATTGCGAAATTATGTCTAACATGTTTTCTGTCTACAATTTACCAGCGCAATAATATCCGTATTTATTTTTACTGCCAACATACGCTCAACTCTTAAGATAATGCGATAAAATATTATGTTTTGATTGTTTTATTAACAGATTGTGTTTTTCTAAACAATTTTCAATTACACAAAGAAAATCGAGCAATAAAATTTTGCAATCGCACATAAATTATGATGTTGGTTTTTGTTCGGTTGGTACTGCATTATGCGTTGTTTCCTATTATACAAGTTCACTGATTTTATGATGCACTTTAATGAAGTTCTCAGAATTATACAGAAATAGTCCGCGAAGCACTCTTCTTGACGATTACGCCAAAAACGAATTCCACTATATTGTATCCACGTACCAGATACAAGAATCAAAATACGTATAAAATTAGTGTGGCCGGAGATTACAACTAAGTATTATCTAGATTGGAGTTTTTAGTTTTTGCAACATTCTTAGATTAACAAATTAGTAGATAGGAATTTAATATTGTTTTATAAATTTATAACAAAAATGTTTTGGTATCAAAGGAATCGGAAATATTTTGCACACTGATACCAAAAATTTAATTTTGATATCGATTTTTATAAATCTTAATTTAAAATTTTTATTTAAAAGAAAATTAGTTAAACAAAAACTGTTCAATTTATTTCACTTCATGCCATATGCTAAACGGTAGAAGTGTTAGCTAGCTTTTTAGATTTAACTCAACAGTACTTAAGAGCGCTGTTCCAAAAACTTATGACTTATGACTCTTTAAAGGTTTTACCGAGCGGAAAACCGCTAGGTAGATTTGGTGTATCAGTGATAGGAAATCTGAGGAAATCCAAGGAAATCTTAAGAAATGCAAGAAGATCTTAAGAAATCTATGCAATTTTTTGAAATTAAAAAATCTAAGATGCTTTAAGAAACCCAAGAAATCCTTACGGACATAATATGCATTTTTTTATATAATTTTACTTCTTTCAAAAGAAAATCTTGTTGTAATCCAAGGAAATCCGGAGAAATTTTAGGAAATCCGGGGTAATCCACAAATTTACAATTTGACAATTACTCGGCGACGGCGCCAGCATTTTTAAAATGGGTGGGCACAAATTGGGCTCAATATATTTGGGGTGGGTAAGAGCACACAAAATTAATAAATAAACTCAAAATAATACAGTATTGAAATAAGCACCTAAAAAATTTGTGTGGGCACTTCAATCAACAGGGTGGTCACGTGCCCACCCTAGCCCACCCCTAGCGCCGTCACTGCAATTACTCTTCCTTCAATTGGTTCTTTTTGAAATTAGTACCAATAAGTTATCGGCCTGACACATAGACATATCATCTAGAAATAGACATTAAGCATTACAATAAAAATTACTAAGGACGGTGTTGTCTTTAAATTAATCTGTTCTGTTACTTCCACCTTAAAAATAACACAAAGAAAAGACCTGTTATTGTTTAATAATTCAATCTGTATTAAGAATTTTAAAACAAATCCAGAAACTATATTTTTTATGGCTGTCAATTTACAATAAATTTAAAATGGTCAGTACACGGAAAAAAAGGATTTCTTAAATAAAGAATAAATATTTTCTTGCAATTATTTATTTCATTTAAAAACATAATTTCTTCGCGCAATAAAATATGCTTGTATTAAAAATATCTGATTTCTTCCATCAAGAATATATTTTACTTGAAATATTATTTAGATTCAAGAAAATTTCACTTTAACGAAGAACACTATTTTCTAAATACATCAATATTAATATATTCTTAATACCAAACAGCGCTACAACCCAGGGTGGGTTTTGGCTAACCACTTCATTTTATGAAGGGTTTTCAAGGCAAATTACCTCGGCGGTTTGCCATTCCCCGCCGATGGAGGACGGTTAGAATAAAGTTCTTGCTCTACTCGGGCTCGAACCACGATTCTCTACTTAGTAGCCGACGCACTTAAGCATCAGACCGTAACCGTCCTCTATCTTAATCTAAGTAACTTAATTTCTTTAAAAAAAAATTTATAATTGTGAAACTTATATAACGAACTTGTACAAACTTATTAGTTCGACTAGTACAGCCAAATGGTAATTGTACTCATCCCACACTTCGCAGCTGGAAAACTCAAGTTCGAACCCCACATCGGACGAAGTTTTTATATTAAAATATAATATCCCGCTAGAAGTCCAACAGATCACGCCATAATACTTGGACACCCACTCTTCGGTTACAACATAATATACAAATATTCGGAGTAATTTAGGGAAGAGAACAGAACTTCTTAATTCAAAAAGATTTTTCTAAAATCTAATAAATTTTAACTACTTCATTTAAGAATATACTTGTATGATCCAAGAAAACTTAATTAAGAATATTTTTTTCTTACAAAAAGAAAATATTTGCGTGCGGCTATTGAAAACAGAGAATTTCTTGATTCAAATGGTTCTTATTAAACCAAGTAATTTTTTTTCCGTGTAGTAGCTAGAAATCTAGCTACTAGGGATCTAGCCATCTCTACGCGTATTTGTAAATTTAGTAATTGGATTACTACAAAATATTAATAATCAAATTTAATCTTAAAAACCATAAACCAAACAATCAGAAAACCAAACAACGAATATACCTATAAACTATAGTATTAGCCTTCTATATAGGTTTCATGGTCAAACAAGAACAAATATGTAACGCGGAAAAACTCATTTTGCAACGTTACATGATGTATTGGCTTCAGATGGCCTTATACATATCTTTTCTGTCCATGCTGGACTACATTACATACTTTTTATCAAATAATGGAAAATTTACCTATTTTTGATAATTCAAATAGTCTGTAATTAAATAAAAATTAGTAGATAGTAAAAATAATAAATAGTTAAATAAAAATGAAATAATAATAAAATAGTAAATAATATGTACGTATTTTATTAAACACTTAGTTTTTTCTTAAACAATCAAAATGCATTTTTTAAATTTAATTTTTTTGTATTTTTTCAGTACATCTACAAAGCTCCAAGATATTTTTATTATAGTGGCGTAATAAAAATATCTACATGGTGAGAGAAACCAATTTTGTTTGTCGCGTCGTTCATTCATCCTTCGACTTTACCATTATAATTGCCACAACAAAATTTTTTTTAATTATAATAATTTAATTCTTTCTTCTTTCTATGCTACTGTTTATTCATAATTAAAATTTTCAATTCTCAACTTTTTCTTTCATCTAATTTTTTTTTACAATAATTTTACCATCTGAATAAAATTAATCACATTTTAATCATCAATTTTGTTCTCTATTTTAATGTTTTCTTAAATATTATTTATCTTGACTATGTGCTATTAAATTTTAGCATACAGTGGCTCCATAAAACATTCGTACATTGTTAGCAATGTAAATTGCACCGTTTGAAATTATTTTTTGTCTTATAAAAATCACTTTTACAATAATATTTATTAGATTTTTTTTGTTGAAAATTTTATTCTCTTCATTTTAGTATACCGGGTGCTGAATGACTTAGCCGAACATAGGAAATTAACATGTAAAAACTTATTTATGCAAATTTCTGCTTCCTTAATTATTTTAGAGAAAAAATGAAAAACACAAGAATAATGCAGAAATATAAACTACGAATGATAAGAACATTAGATTTCATCTAGCTCATACTTAAAAAGTCAAAAAATGCTTTAGAAATTATAAAAATTTTCATTTATTGGACTGGCCATGAAATAAATTCAACTTAATTTCTATTTGCAAAAGTAATTTTTACCTTGGAAACTTGCATGGCTAATTTGAGAAATAAAATTTTTAACAATTTTAAAAGCATTTTTTCACTTTTTAAGTAAGAACTAGATGAAATCTAATGTTCTTATCATTCGTAGTTTATATTTCTGCATTATTTTTGTGTCTTTCATGTTTTCTCTAAAATAATTAGGGAAGCAGGAATTTGCATAAATAAGTTTTTACATGTTAATTTCCTATGTTGGGCTAACTCATTCAGCACTCTGTATATATAAAATTTACAGTGACTTAAAAATGACCCTGTAAAAAATAAAAAATATTGTCATCTGTATCTCGGTAACGGTGGGACAAAATAGCAAAATGTACAGCTGAACGAAACTAAAGAGAACAAAATTTTCAACAAAAAATCTCTAATAAATGTTGCTGTAAAAGTGATTTTTATAATATGACAAAAATAACTTTAAAGTGTACAATTTACATTGCTAACATAGGAGTGTACGAATAGTTTCTGGGGCTCATATTTACACCAACATAATTACTACTAAGTTTCCATTAGAACTGCCAAATTCAAATATCACAAATAGAAAATATAATTTAAAATTTTCTTTAAAAAAAATTATTCTTTACACTTTAATCAAATCATGGTATCAAACCTTCGGGCTTCACATCATGGGGGGGAGTAATATAATATATTGGAGTTTTTTTATGTTTGATTAGAGTGGGCATTGAAACTCCGCATAAAAGCTTTTTTCAGTTTTAAGGTATTAATTGAATTTTTTCGTATTTTACAGATTTTCTTTTCAATAAAAATCGAATACGCATTTGGTTTTCACAACAGCTACGATAATATACCTTGGACATTTCATCTATGCGTAGCTTTTTTATTCGTAATTTTTACTTGTCGTAGTAGCTAGTTATCTACTAAATGTTGCATTCCATTAATTTATTATTATTAATTCAGTAATTTTATTTAATTGAATTTAATTATAAATTTCTTTTATTTTGCTTCCCATTTCGATCTTGCTTTAATTATTATTTTATAAAAATTCTGAAAGAAATATGTTTTCGATAATTTGTACAGCCCAGGGCTGGCTTGTAGCAAAATGTGTACTTTTACACTTGTATATAAACTTGAATGGAGAGGAAGGAAAGAAAAGAAAGCAGCCCTAAAATTTAGTTTGGGTTATCTATAAAAATTATTTCGTAGATGCTTTCGTGGAAAGCTGAAAAACAGGCAGACTAATACTTCTATTAAAATAATTTTATTGTTTGTAATGTAAGACATGAAAAATATCCCATTAAAGTCAATTTTTTTGAAAAGTTTTTTCCTCTGTAAGAACAAATGAAAAATTATGGTATCTACTAAAGTTACGAAGATGAAATTCTGGGTCTAAACTTCAGACTTGAGAGAAATTCCTAGCACATCCCTTCGGTATGTTTCGACACTTTGTGGTCACCAGAGGTCTTTCGTGTTTCGATAAACAGGGAATCGCCCCTGGTTAATATAAAGTGCGAGATTGGGAAATATTTATATGAATGAGACCGACTATCTTTGGTAATTGTCAACGGCAACGTCGCAAATTCAAAGGAATTAGTGATCTTTTCGATGAATTATTTTGATTCAGACTCGAGGTAATTTAAATTTTTTTCTGAAAATGAAAATACAACTTCTACGTTTCCGATAATTTATTACAATTTTCAATTTTCAATAAAAACCTTGCAATGAAATCTAATAGTTTTGTTAAATTAAAACTAATTATTTACTTTTATAACCTGGAATTAATTTACTATGTAATTTGGAAACCGAAAGTGTTCTGATGTGAAAAAGAATACAATCGTAAGTGTGAGAATTTTTAGTAAATACTCCAAAGTTGTAGGTATACTTTATTATATAATTGCCATCTAAACTTGAAATTTTTTAAATATTATGTTGTAGGTAGGTATAATTTAATTATTATTTAATATAATTTTTTTAAATTTGGAATTGGTCAACGCCTAAGTAAATATACTTAATGTCTAATTGTAAGAACAAACACTTAATTAAGATTGTGTTACCAAACCGTTACATCATGTAGAAAGTTGTAACCTACGAAAAATGCTTTTGGAAGATACAAATCTGTAATATTTAACACCAACAGTCTACAACGATGATACCGTAACCTTTTTGAGATTGGTAACGAGAAATCGGTAAAAAAATGCGGATGTTTAAATTGAAATTTAGTGCATCCTATTTCAAAATTCTTAGGTATATACATTAAACTAAAAGTAGGTACTGGAAATGCTGAAAACCAATTGAAAGTGAAAACCAGTAGCTTTATTTGTAATTTCGAATGGAAAATATGCGTTTTTGTATGATTTTCGATTTTGGAAAGAATCTCTTCTATTTATGCACTAATTCTAAAATTGTCTGTTTTGGCCCCACTTTACTTCTTCAAACTAATGGTAATAAACTAATAAATAACGTGTCTAATAATACCAGTGTTCAAATAGAGCTTCCTTCCTTGTGTAAAATTAGACGCCGATATGATGTAGAAGGGGCGAATAAGCGACAGTGGGCGACAGAAGGGCAACTCAACTCGTCACGATGGCAGATCAACGCTAATAATACACCCCCATGTTGCTAAATACAGACCCTCATCGATGTTCTTCTTTACAGATTATTATACAGGATTGTCAAAAAGTTTGAGCATGTTATGATCAAAGCTATTAGGCTTGATATTGATCGATTATAATTTGCGCTTTACACCCTCGGAAAATTTTTGTATTATTTCTGTAATAAAAGGCAAAAAGCACAAAAAGTAAAATTAAAAATAAAACTTTAAAATTTGAACAGATGTATGTAAAGCTGAATATTTTCTAGTTGAATATAAAAGATTGTTTATTTATTTTCATTTTTACTTTAGTGCTTTACTATTATGCAATATGTGGCCTACCCAAATGTGTTTTCTCAAATTTCTGCATCCAAACTTTTGGTATTTCATAAACAATTTTATTTTTAACATAAATAAATGTAACAGTTACCATATTTAAACATAGACTCAAGGTATGCTGGAAAACATAAAAATAATACATTTATATTTCAATTACGGAAATGAAACTTATATAAGAATTGGTTCGATTTCTCTGATAGAAGTAAATGACACAGGCTAGTTGACATGCAAATATTCAGTAACAGTCACCATTTATTCAGGAACACTTAAACAATAGCGGAGAAAGTAACCGAACAACTTTTTGTTAAAATTTAATAGTCTTTTTTGGTTTGTAACAACATTGCAGATGTAATTTGAATTTTAATTAAAAGTTCGCACATTGGTTTTCGCAATCTATTTCATTTTTCAATACGCAAACCTCGATTTTAAGTGATCGATCAAAATATGAACGTGTGTAATCCCCAAGGATATGAACATAGCAGATAAAACACTTTATCTATTGTATTTATAATCAGACCAACATGAGTTTTAATATTGCCTTTAAGTAATGCAAAATTCAATTCTCGATAGCTAACAGTGTCGAATCCATCGAAACATCCTACCCATTATGACCATGATGTTTATATTATGAGTATAAATAGATCTATTATATGATTATCTATATTAACCAACGTAACAATAATTAATTCAATTATTAAGAGAACGCAATTATTATAAGACCCACATACATGCATTCTATATAAATTTATAACAAAATAGATTTAATTTACTTCAATTACGCCACCAATCAAGATTAGTAATAGCTCCCATAATATTTACCAGTATATTTTAAATTCTGATGTCTGAGTACGTTTCTTGTTTAGTGATTATAAATATACAATGATGCTGATGGTAAACAATTTTACAGTACCAATTCTTTAAAAGTTAATTGTGATAGCTCCTAAAGCTCCCATTCGTACGAGTATAAATAATTGGTCCTTGTTCATCATCCTATTATAATAATAGTTTGTAGAAATTTCAAAGCAACACGGTCTTATTTTACAACGTTTTCATTAACTGCTTCGTTTGTCAGTGAATTCTACTATAGTTAAAATATTCCGTTTGTCATTTAATTAGTCAGTGTTGTTACAATATTTTGTATATACAATTTGCCTTACTTAATCGTCAAGAAAATTGGAATTCATTTGTGTCGCAAGTTAACAATCTTAAGCTGTTATTCTTTGGTTAATATTACACCTTTATTTTTAGTTACCATTTTTTGAGTAACAAAAAACAAAAACTAAAAATAAATTTTTTCAGAGCAATATACTTTAATTTTGAAAGCACCCAAACGCCAAGAATTCAAGAATTTTTGAACTACTTAGGATTTAAGATTTACAATGGCAGATGAAGATTTTTTGAGGCTCAAGCTTCAGCTGTATTAGCTTTCCTGTAAATCGGCCACTGAATTTTGAATTTTCATTATTACAAAATATCGCAACACATGTGTATATAATATTTTTCTCTCTTTGATTTTTTGAACTGTTGAATTGACAAGAAAATTGTGTAATTACAATTGATTCCATGCCGATAAATTTAACATCTCGTGACCTGTGTAATTCCGAATCAAAGTTTTACCTGACAAAATATGTCATTTAAATGCGTGTTTACAAAGTGAATTTCTACAATACAACATATGTAACTAATATTGGACACTCAAAACTAGTAAAAACATATTTCCTCGATCACAACTGATCACGCAAATACTGGAATTTGACGATAAAAATCTGCTACAAAGAAAAAACACGCAGCACGTAAATTCACTATTCAATTGGCAATCCCGCAAAAATTTACCGCCTCAACTAGCAATTAAAGAACAACATTAAAAAATTGAATTTTTTAATTTTATTTTTGAAAATTCAATATTTTATTTAAGCAAATTTGTAAATATTTGGTTTTGCCGCAAGTTAGTTGACTTTGCGCCAGTTAGCGGCATTTTGATTGAAATTTTTAAAGTTTAAAATAGAGAATTATTAATTTTGAGCAAATAAATTATTTCTTCAATTAAAATTCAATTTTTGATAAGATTGATTTTAGATATTTGATTTAGATTGATAAATTTGAAATTGGAAATATTAAAAATAAAGAAGCGACAGCCAGGTAGATCTCTCAAAAGATGAATGTTCAGTTGGGCCCCATCATCGATAGATATTTCATGAAACGAAACATCAACATAGAAGAAAAGCGTAAAGAAAAACAGGCGCAAAGCCTATATAGAAAAAAAGAAGAAGAAGAAGTAGTTTATTTAAAATTTGGATTTGGAAATCTTCATTATAATTGGAAAAGTTAGAAAAGTCCGTGGTTTTGAGATAATCACGTCTAAAGTTTAGTTCTGAGATAATCAAGTCTAAAATTTAATTACATAATTATAAAAATACCGATTGCGTACAAGAATTTCTTTTTAATGTATATTATTTTGTTCACAATAATTTCAAGATTGCAATAATTTATAAAAATTTAAGAAATTTTATAGCTACTATATTTTTTTAAGAAAAGTCACTTAGGTTCATTTGCTTCTAAGCAATTTGGAAGCTCTATGGTCTATGGTAACATAAATAATACAAGTAAATGTTCAATAAATTTTGCAGTCGACAGAATGGAACCTTGGGAATCCCCAACAACACTTAGTGGATTTTTTCAAAAAATGTACTTGAGCTGTTTAGCTTCTAATCCCTTCGATTGGTTTAAAATGAAAAATTTTGTTTATAGCAAAAATTTAATTTAGATTTAAAATAGACTAAATGGAAATTATAATTTGAAATTTTGGCTTTTCCAAGAATCAGTTATAGTGAAATTTCTATTGGAATTAAAATTTTGAAATAAGCTGGACAATATTCTATGAAACTATAATCTTTTTGAAGAAAAATTGAAAATATTTGAGGATATATTTGCAGTAGTAAGGGTTCGGAAATTTAGAATAACTTATTGTTTTAATGTTTCGACCATAATACATCGCAATCTAAACATGAAAAGCAGTAAAACTGCTGTAACTTCTTTTCCAAAATATAATTACTTATTTTCTCAATGATTTCAAACTGTAATTTTTGATTGGCACCTTTCAGATAAATGTACATTTGATAATCTTCGTTGCTTTGCAGAAGTATCCAACTTAGTCTTATAACAAAATTTAGTAATTTTCTGTTTTTTTCTGAGTACGCCCCTGCCCATATTAGTAGTGCGCAGGCGAGATTTTGAATTGGGAAAGAGTTTGTGGTTTTGAACGTTGAGATACGGGCTTGGGCACGTAGGTTTGAGAGGCAGTGAAGTGTTTCAAGGGTTATCTCGTCCAAATTTTGGTAAATTTTGCTTTTTGTGACTGTAAACGTTTTTGCGGAAACACCTTTTACTTTTTTGACTTTTTTGATTTTTAATCTTAATTGTTAATTAATGTTTACATGATTTCACGTCCTTTTTTGTATTTTGGTAATCGTGTTTACCACGGATCTGTTAAGATCGAGTTTTTTTTTTGGAAAATTGTCGCAGCCATCTGAATAATATTTTGAATTTTTGCAAATGATTTTCTTGAAATCAAACGAAATCGAAATGGCGAGCCATTTCTATCAATAAAATTTTATCTTTGTTCGCAAATTTTCCAGCTACGTTGAATTAAAACAAGTAATATTTTGTTACATTTGGTGTAGCCTACTTGCCTTTTTATGTTTCTCCATAATATGTGATAATATTAAGACAAGTAGCTACGATTTGTTCTTTTTCTATCTGTGCTGATTAGCTGTAGATCTATTGACAGAAAACTACCAGCAGTTAGATTTTTTATTTTCACGGAAGCCATACCATCGCTTCCGACATATCTACAGCTGGTCGTAACATCTTGGGCATCTACACGAATTTAAAGTTGGTTCTTCTTTTTCAGCGTATAGAAACAATTCTGTTTCCCCGCAAGGGAAGAAAGAATTTTTTATTATAGTTTATATTAAGTTTACTTCATAGTAATATTGTGAGTGAATGAATTGACTTTAATTGTTATTCGTTTGGTTCAATAATTTAACTCGAGCCTAGCACAATATCGTAATAATTATATTCTTTTTAGTCGAGTGTCATTAAAACCTGATTGTATACGAATCTATGGCGTTTTTTAAACCCAGTTCTCAAGAACCGTCTGAGTATAAGCTAAAGTGGCTCTGCCCTGTCGGCCTAGTCAAACATAACTGGGATGCTCAAGAGTAATTGGTAGTTTAATAATAAAACTGTGGAGACAGCTTTGCTTCTGGACCGCTCTCCTCAGAAACTGGTATAATTAGAGCAGCTTATTTAGAGTGTCTTGGAAAAACACCAGGTAATTAAGAAACCCCGCATAAAATTACCTATATTACTTAAATTAAAATTATTTATAATTTGTTGCTGATTTATAGTCAGCCTATTATTACAGCCACCATTGATAAATTTTTAAATGTGTTTACATTGAATATTATAATACAGGTATATTTAACCTTCACAAGATCTTGTCATCGAGTTATTTATCAGTCATTTAACATTTCTTTTGTTGTACTGTCTGAAACACTTTTTTATTTTGTATCTCGTGCTACACATTAAAATTTCAACTAAATTTTAAAAAAATTAACAGGTGTAGCACACTTGCTAATTTTATAATAATTAATAAATTACCAATGTAAATAGCCTGTAAAACTATTTAATAGAAACGTATAAGCTAACTAAAAAATTAACTCAACACAATCAGAGATATGAATCTTGTCAAGAGCAAGAAAGCCACTAATGAATTTTAAAAATCTAATATATGCAGTTTAAAATTTTTGAAATTTAACTGAAATTGTCCCTCTATTTCTTTAAATAGTATAAGAAAATTTATAAAAATAATGTTTTCGGCTTCTCCTTTAGAGAAGCCTTTATTAAGACATTATCTACCTAATATTTTACCAAATAGTGTTTTTACCAACCTTATATTATAACAAAGAACTTTTTAGAATTAATTACTACCTGTGTGAATTAATTAAATAAGTACCCACAGCGTTAGGTCTCAATAACATTATTTCAATATTAAAATTTAAATTATTCAAGACTAAATATCCTGTTACAAACTTTTAAAAATTACAATAAACTAAATACGTCAAAAATTTACCAAAAAAACTGCTAAAGAACTACTGTATGTATCATGCCTGGTAATTTTATACATTTCGGTTGATATAATGAATACAAAATCATTTTTAAATTGTATTATGTAAGTTTGTTCGTGTAAATTTGTGTAAGTGTTTTAAATTTTTACAACATTTTAATAACATATTTTGTAGGTGTTAACCGTTTCTTACCTTTATTGGATTATACTTTCAAATTAAGTAATTTTGCGATGTTATAAATACAAAATTCAAGTTTGTAAGGTACATTTGCTTTATGTATTTTATACAGAGTGGCTTAAAATATACAGTAATTATTTAAATCACCCAATAAAATGTTTCTTTCAGATGCTTATTATAAGTGGACTGCATTACGAATAGGAGAGAGTAGTGCTAACTGAAACAGGGTACTGTAAAACAAGCTTGTTAAAATTTAAATTACCCATTTAAATCCTACTATATTTGCAAATTAATTTACCAAGTTGAGAAAACACGTATGTAAGTGAAAAAATCAAAGAAAAATTTTTTATTTTTTTTTTTCATCTAAACAATTTTGAAAACAGTTTGAGTGAATTTGTAATTTTAGTCTTATTTAAATTATCAAGAGATCTTATGAACCTGTGCTTTGGTGATCAGAACCAGTTAATTATGTTTTTAAACAACAGACTTAATAATTTCTATAGAATTTTTCGGAGCCGGACATTTGAACGCGGCCGTTTGAGCGCAGCCGGTTGAACGCGGCCATTTGAACGCAGAGCCGGTTGAACGCAGGGACGTTTGAACGCGAAGACGTTTAAACGCAAGGACATTTGATCGCAAGAACGTTTGAACGCAGGAACGTTTGAACGCGAGGACGTTTGAACGCAGGACGTTTGAACGCGAGAAATTATATCCAATTGCACCCACCCTCCTTATTATATTTAAATATTATTATTCTCTCTCAGATTCCTTCGCTCTACGTAAGAGCATAGTAACCACTTATTTTTCTTTAGAAGGGTTCTCTAGGCAGATACCTCGGTGGTTTGCCATTCCCTGCCGAGGGAAGACGGTCAGAATAAAATTTTTACTCCGCCCGGGATCGAACCGGTGATTTCGGCTTAGCAATCGACGCATACAAGCGCCAGGCCAGTCTTCTTCTTAATATTATTGTAATATTATATTTTTATAATTAATTTTTATTTTATTTATTAAAATTATATTTAAATATAAAAGGACGTTTGAACATGATAAATTGCACCCTCCGCGACTTACGACCAATGCACAAAATTGCGAGAAAACTGGGTTAAATTATAAGTAAAACAAACCATCTCACGTGAGATTAGGGTGGGGGGGGGTTCAAGCCAAATCTCATAACATCTCACCAGGGGGGAGGGGGAGTCAAAAAACTGCCAAAATCGCCTCAAGTAATTAATAGACGTCCCCTTACCTTAGTTACCTAAGGTAACTAACATGCCAATGGACTAGAGATTGGTCTTGATTTTTTTCTTTGGAGGGCAGTTTACATTTTATTTCAGCTATCCGTAGTCGTTCATGCAGAATACCATCCCATATTTAAATATAACAAGGGGTGTGCAATTGCATCTAATTTCTCTCGTTCAAACGTTCCTGCGTTCAAACGTCCTTGCATTCAAATGTCCCTGCGTTCAAACATCCTCGCGTTCAAACGTCCTTGCGTTCAACCGGCTCTGCGTTCAAACGGCCGCGTTTAACCGGCTTAGTTTAACCAGCCGCGTTCAAACGTCCTAGACCGAGAATTTTTACTTTTAATCGGATTGTAGAGCTTTTTTGTTTACAATTGTTATCGATTGAGTAACAACGCAAAAATCGGCTGTAAACAAATTTCTGTTAAATAGCAGAGGCCAGAGGGAAGCTTTTTTAAGTTGCAGAGTTTAGTCCTCATGGTAGAACGATATACGGCGATTATGGTGATTATTCTGTCACCTAAATCTGTTAATTCGGTTATTTATCCTTAATAACTAGCACTTTCTTTAGCTTTGAAACCAAAGAAATTGAATCAATCAAACTCTCACTTCAACGTTGAAGGGTTTAAATATAAAATAGCAATTTGATCTTAAGCAGATTGTAGTTTTTATAAATAAAATTAATCAAATACAAGATTTAAAATTCGACAAAGATAAAAATTGGAAAGCTAGTTTAATATACGATTTTCACCACTCGCTAGGCTGCTTGTTGTATAGAAAAAGTCAATTCTAAATAACGAGCCATAACTAACTCTGAACATATATACAGCTCTGGCCTGAAACTGTAAAAACAGTAAGTTTTAAAATTGAATATTTGAATATGGAATGTTTGCCCTCAACAGTTCTTCGCCTTACTAATTCTAACAATGCAGTGGGTGGTAGCATGCTACCAAATTAGTGACTCTATTATTAAAGCAGCAATAAAAATATTTTAAAAAACCACTACTTGTTTTATTTTTTTTTAAATTTAGTGAAGTTCCAATTATGGTAAAATCCAAAAATGCTAATGATCGAAGGAGTAGCAAATTTCCCATCGGCCGCTGTATAATCTCAACAAATACAACATATCGTTGTTGTTTAACAAACAATAGTATGTAATTTAAAAATGTAATGAAAAAAAAGTAGACGAATGTGAGAATTTGTCGAATAGAAATAGTAGTGTTTTCGGAAAACGATACTTATAAACGAATTATACAGAATG
Organism: Cantharis nigra; assembly: GCA_958510845.1. Taxonomy (NCBI): domain Eukaryota; kingdom Metazoa; phylum Arthropoda; class Insecta; order Coleoptera; family Cantharidae; genus Cantharis; species Cantharis nigra. Next base: position 39,227,128 of record OY294030.1, on the reverse strand, counting down.
GGAGCAGTTCGTTAGCATACAGCGATAGTCACACACCGCGTGTCGATATTTCCTGTTGAACGTCTCAACGGGTCTTTGACCACCTTATTGTAAAGGAGATGCAATTATTAACAGCAATACAAAAGACAAAGACGATATTTTAAGGAGATGCTTAAACCGTGACTTGTTCGCTATACGCGTAAACAATACAACCCACACTACTTTTACGTTCCACTTTTCTTGCTTTGATATTCATTCAACCTTTAATTACATTAGGGTTATCAATACATACATATTGTTACCGACCCTTGAACAAACTACTTTCTGCTACTTTGCTATGTAGCTGTTTGTTCCTATAAATTAATAAGTTTGAATAGGAGTAGCTTGCCGGTGTAAAGCCGAATAGCTTTTCTTCAATTTTATAAAGAAGGGTGTTTCACAAGAAGGGTTAACAAATTAACAGGAAGTTATAACGATTTACATTTTTTAACGATTTTTACAAATTTTATTTAATTTGTCTACCTACCCACGTTATCGCTTAATTAATATCTTTAAGTAATTTGTCTTTCTTATAAAAAAAACTTTGCCTTTCTCATCACGCATACAAGCAAATATTTATTAGCCATTAAAAACTATTTATTATAATGTACTTTAGGTACCTTTCTTCCAATCATTTAGAAATTAAATTTTGCAAAATTAATGAAAAGATGATTAGATCAATTAAAAAGGTATTTGGTTTCAAATTTTGAAGGGTCTACACGTTCTATTAATATCTTTGTTCACAGGATATTAAACGGATATTTGCTTTTCTGCATCTAAATTATGATGCACTTCAGATTATATTATGGTATTATTTGAAAACACTCTCACAAATGTAAAGGTAATGATTTAATACAGGAAGTAACTTCCCTATTGTCAAGTAAAACTTGGAAAAAATATTATTCTGAATTTTTAGGTATGCCAATTTATAACGGAAGTAATATGCAACTACCAATCATCGGAGAGGCTGTGTTCCTCAAGGAAGGATGTTGGGTCTCTTATTGTTTGACGTCATCCACTAATGCTGAATTCATAGTTTAAATACTTGTTACAATAATTTATAATTCCTCTGGAGCTGATTTAGACGCCGTCCGTCACCCAGCTGTTTCAGAAAGTTGAACAACTCAAAAAGTTGCAAAAGGTAAAAGTCTTCGATATATTTCAGATTAAGTATTTTTAGTTTTTATTAATGATTATCAATTAATTTTATTAGTTATTTATTATTTTACGGAAGTAGTACGATTTTTATTATAGTAATTAATAATTACTAGAGATCGAAATGGACAGCGCTACCGATCTAAAAGAAAAAATATTAACATAGCAAAAGCTTTTAAAATAAAAGAAATAAAGAGAATAAGGCAAAACTAGCAAAAATAATATAAAAGAAAAAAAAGTTAAGAGAAGGATAAATATACATAAACAACGAAAAAGAGAAGGGAAATTGAATAAGAAATTCACCATGAATAACACAAGTATTATGAATGGAGAAAGCTCTAAAATATTAAAGAGGGTTTGATGATCGAAAAAAGAAAAACAATTCATATTATAAGCATATTCTAATGCTAAATAAATAATAATGGACAAAAAATCATAAAATTAATGAAAACACAAGGAAATGATAGTAGTTTAAAATAATGAACTTAGAAAAACGACCGAAGAAACAACCTGAAAAAAATAATGATGATAGCATGAAGAAAAGATAAAGAAAATAAAACAAACAGAAAACTGAAAGTAAGGGAATCCCCAAACTATTAAATTTTTGGAACTATTTATTTTCAATTGACTCTCTAGAACCCTACCCACCCTTCTTCAAGATTTAATTTTTCAATGAAAGTTTACTAAAATTGAACATATCCCCCAAGTTCTAAATGTTCTAGTAAACTATTTATGTCTGCCCCATTCAGAAATATGAGCTTTTTTCATTATTTTACCAACGATTGACTACCTCCTACAAGTTGCATTTCAAAAGTTTACAGTTTTTACCTTACTAAGGGCGTAAAGCTTACCGAAGGGGTAAAAGATATTATACTGTGCAATGATCAGCAAGAGGGATTGTTCCTAAGGGAATATATGCAAGTCCGAGGAATTTAGGTCGTCGTTTTAAAAAGCCAGGGCTGCAAAAATTCAATTCTGGTAATTTAATATACTCTCTTGACGCGAACGGCTGACTGACTGTTACGTAATAATAAAAAATTCGATGTATAGCATAAGAAAAATTGCTGTCAATTTGGTAACTTTGCAGCTTTTGGATTGATGTTTTTTCTCTTACGAACAACATTGTACTTGACTTTTCAAAATATAAAAATCTAAAATATTTCCAAAAAATTTCTTTGAAAAAAATTAAAGCAAATTCTATTTTTTTTCTAAAAATTTACTTTTATGGAAGGATACTTATCTTATATTATGTTCTCCAAATTTCAATATTGATTTCGGAATTTTTGAAATTTTATAATTATGCAGCTGAATTTTCAAGATGATAAATCATAAATCCCATAATTGATATAATTTTAAAAATTAATATCTCCGAAATTAATAATAAATCATTATTGAAATTTAGAGGACATATAGCATACCTACATATATCTCCACAAAACATTATTAAAATTTTAGAAAAAATATTATTTGAATTTTTTTAGATAAATTGCAATATTTTGGTTATTTTCGAACATTTTTTGGATTTTTATAGTTTAAAAAATTAAGTAGGTACGATGTTGCTCGTAAGAGAAAGAAAATCAATCTAAACGGTGCAAATTGACCAAATTGAAAGCGATTTTTCTTATGATAGAAAAATACGGCTCTCCATTTTTCAGTCATATGTATAATCAGGGGCGAAACTACCGGAGTGCGGTGGGTGCGACGCACACGGGCCCCCGGCTAAAAAGGCCCCAGTTGTACTGTGACTTTTTCATCTTAATAAAAATCTCAAAAATAGAAAGTGCACAACTAGATGCTATTTGAAGTCTGGAGAGGTATAGAATACCCCCAGGTCACCAGCAATTATGTTAAAATGATTGCTATGCTATTAAACTTGTGACTTCCGTACCAGGAATTTTACTATATTCTGTGGGGTCCCGTGAGATGTTTGATTTTTGTTTGTCTACAAACGGTGTGTAGATGTATTTATTCTAAGAGAATAAAAAGTTTTCATATGAAGGTATCACACAACGTACACACACACACACCTTCGGGTTTTCAAACCGGGGGGTCTGGGGGGTATGGAATATTCTCCAGTGCACCAGCAATTATAGTTAAAGGATTCTCCGTTCCACGAATTTAACTTTCTAGAAGGTCTTACAATTACTATGTTCTGAGGGGTGTTCCACACCCCCCAGACCCGCCGGTGCAAATTTTTACGGCATATGATGTGTGAATATGCACTAAGACCTTTTGTTTATTTGTCCTGGCAGAGTGAACAATTTTTATTACAAAAATAAATCGCAAAACGTATAAAAACACTTTTGAACTTTCAAACCTGGGGGTCTGGGAGTCACCCTTCAGTCCACCAGCAATTATATTTGTTGAAAAACCAAATTAAAGTTAAAGCCCCCCAGTTTTTTAGTTCAATTTTGTCAAAATTTACTTTTCGATCTCAGGCTTGGATCCTTTTTAGAAAAAAGTAAAAAATTCATTTTTTATTAAAAAAATTAATATTTAAATAAAATAAATTTAATATTAAAATTTAAAAAACTTTTAAATTAAATTGTTTACCTCGACTGAAAATTTAATTTCCTTCACTTGGCACTAAAAATGACAAAATTAGGGAAATCTTAAATTTTCCATGACTTTTGCAGATTTTCCAAAGTGGGAATCCTGTAATTGTTATATAGGGAATAATCAGTGGCGTATTTTTCCAAGACACCTCAAGAAACTGATTCTTAGAAAATTTGTAAAAATATAGAAAATCTCTAGAAATCCATAGAAATTTTAAGAAAATCTAGGGAAACTCGAGAAAATTTTGATAAATAGGAAATCTAGAGAAATGCAGAACTCTAGAAAATCTAAAACATTTTAAAGCCAATGAAATCTTGAAAATGGAAAAAGCAAAACTAGGATAGTCTTTAATATTCTAGATTTTCTCAAATTTCCCTTTAGTTTTGAATATCACAATTTCTCCATAATTTTTCTACTTATTAGTAAAATACGAGCGGGAAATTTTAGAAAATCCATAAAAATGTCACTAATTTTACAATTGAGAAATGTAGAAAATTAGAGGAAATAGAAAATTCTAGAAACTCTTAGAAAAAATATCAAAATATTTTTATGAAGTGGGGAATCACAGAAAATTTTAGGATATTTTATGAAATCTAGGCAATCTCAGAAAATTGAAGAATAAAAAAACTAATTAAATTAAATTAAATTAAAATTAAATAAGAGGGGGGTGTAATTACTCGTCTTTGTATACGCTCTTGTTTGAAAGTAATTCTTTTGAAATCACTGGAATTGCATGGAAATGCTTTTATAAAAGCAGGGCCCCCGTTAACAACTTCGCACACGGGTCCTTCACCTGCTTGTTACGCTACTGTGTATAATACCTATGCCTATAAACTAAAGATACTAAACTAACTTAAGAAAGTAATTTTTAGTTATAAAAATTTTAATTTGGCTGAATTGTTATCGGTGTTTGACGTATGGGTGTACACTGAACCAAAAGCTGTCACATAATATACTACAATGAAAATTCAATTTAAATAACACTTCCAATGAACAGGACCAATTAGACATAGTGTTTGACCTATCCTACATCAAATTTAAGAAGCTTCTAATGTGGAACTTAAATGTTAAACTATAATATATATTGTAAATTATTATTAAAATTGATATACTTTAAATATATAAAAATAAATAAATAAAACAAATACAATTTAAACTAATGAGTATTCATGAATTGTTCATTGTAGTTGTGAATTTATTCAATAATTTATGAATGTTTCCTATTGTCGTATTCCAAAATCCTCAATTAAAATTTTTTGTATTTATTTTGTAAATTTAATAATTTTTGTAATTATTGTAAAAAGTTTGGAAATATTTTGAAATTTTCGGGTTCTCCCAAAACACTAGTTGAGATTGTAACAAGTAAGTGGAGAAATCATTTTTTCCGAAAATGGTATTCAGAAGCTGTTGAGAAGAACGTCATCTCATGAATTTGATTTGAGATTTCGTTAAGGATTTCATATTTTGTGAGAATAAATTAATGAATTTTGGAATTTTAGTTAAGATAGGGGTCCTACAAAAGGTCCTACAAAGGGACGTCTATTAACTACGTGAGGTAATTTTGGTGACCTCCCTCCCCCCTTGGTGAAATATCGTGAGATTGACTCGATTCCCTCCTCCTCTAATCTCACGTGAGATTGTTTGTTTTACTTAATTTAACCAAGTTTTCTCGCAATTTTACAGTTTCTTGCGAATAAAAAAAATTACGCGATATTTTCCGAGACCCCCTCTCCCCACCCTTACCGTCTCACATAATTGATGAATATTCCCAAAGTAGATATATTTCTAAATAAACAAAATTGTGGTAGAATAAAGGTAGTCAGAGTCAATCAATAATCACAGCACAACAGCATATCTGTTGGATGAAATATTTTACATGATTCTGAGTTAATTTTTGAAGCTGATTTCAAATATGTTATTAGTTTTTGTGTAACAGCTCTAGTTTTTGAATTATAAGGAGGCGATGTTTTTGAGAAAAAAATGCAATAACCATAACAAAATATTTAATTATAAAAAACTACAAACTTCGGAATTTTCTTTTATATGATTTTCCACTGTTATTGAATTATGAAGTGCTACTCTGAATACTTCAGCAAAAATCGGCCATCATATGTGCGTGCATTCCAGCGACCCTGGAATCGTTCCTCCATAGTCCAAATATCTTGGTGAAATCGTTCGCCCTGTTCTTCACTCAAGTCACCCAGATTTTCAGGAAAACGAGCTAAATGGCTGTGCAGGTAGTGTACTTTGATGTTCATGTTGCATCCAAGTCGCTGAAAGTGAGACAACATCTCTTCAACGTGCTCAACGTAATCATCATGCTTTTTGTTGCCTAAGAAATTTTTAATAACCCAAACAATTGAATCCCATGCATTCTTCTTAATTTCTGACATTGATCTGCTGAAATCAGGATCGCTCACCAATTAGCGAATTTGTGGGCCGTCAAATATGCCTCCTTTGAGCTTTTCTGAACTCAGTTAACTCAATATGAACGTAGCTGTATCTAAGAAACTAGAGCTGCTGAAAGGGAATTGTGGGTATATTCGAGCTTAGCCACCTGAAATTAGTGAACAACCGTTAAAATATTTCATGCAACAGAAAAACAGTTTGATTTTGTTGTGCTGTGTAACGAATGAAAAAGTAACATGAGAAAATTATTAAATTCAAAAAAAGCCATACTGAATTACATGTTTCGATAGTATTCGCGATTAAATGATCACTATCTCTACTAAAAACTAAAGAGGTATTTTAAAATTTTCGGATTTTTTAAATTCAAATATTTTTTTACCGTTAACTTTTTATAAATTAATAATTTTTGAATAAATAATTTTTGTTATTTTGGATTTAGATTTGTCGCAAATATTGAATAATTCAAATATGAGCTTTATTGATTTAAAGTTGTATAGATTTGAAAGATTTTGAAAATTATAAATAAATTGGTAGGATAATAAAATAAATAAAAAATATTTTAAGTTAAAAATTAAAATTAGAAATGTTATGAATTTATAAAAGTGATTTTTGAATCAAAAAAAGTGGTTGGTAAAAAGTTTGCAATATTTTGAAGATAATTCAAATGAAAATTTAGTAATTTTGACGTACATCTTTCTCGATTTCATTATTTATTTCGTCTCTTCAATTTTATCTCGGTCATCTTGCCATTCTTCTTTTAAGAGGAATACCTCGAGAAATAACACTTCAAACTTCGTCTATGCTAGAGGTTTCATCCCATAGCATAGCACTGAATTTAGAGATCATATATAGCACTTCAACCTTTATTTTTTTTCATCGCTGCACAAGACTGCCAAAAGTAGGGTAGGGTAAAATTAGATGTGTATTTTTTTAGACTATAGTACTTTAGTGCCGCTTGTCGCCGCAATAAAGTAAAACAAAATCAAATCAAAAAGTGAATCATTCAGTTTGTGTTTTATTTTAACATTGCCAGTTATTTGGATTTTATCCATTTATCCATTTTATCAAAGACGAGTGACGTAGAATATCAACTGGTCATGAAGTTTAAGGTCACAAGGTTACAGTAAGGTTACATATTCTACACCAGGTCAGTTTTGGTCAACCTTCCAAAAATGAGGATGTAAAACCTCAACTCATCAGACATTTACATTTATGATCATCAAAGAAAATCAAAATTAACCGTCTGTTCAATAAAAGTCAACCGATATTGCCAAATAAATTAGCTTTTTAAAAATTTTAATAAAATTTAACACACTAAGTTGGTGACCTCTAAAACGTCACGACAATGAAGTTCATTTGAAAACAACAATTTAGGAAAGAATTCTCGACAAATGAAACTAGGTGTTGGATAGAAATTAACAATTAAAATTAAATTATCTTTACCGGATAGACTTACTTAAGTTTGCGTAACCTTTACATTCAGAAAATTTAATGTACAGAAAAAATGAATCCTTCTAATAAAGTTGCTTCTTTATTATTAGAACTCTTGGTGATTTCCCTATCTGCAATCGGTGTTGCAGGTATTGGCATCACGGATAATGATGCAAAAGGTTTCTAATTAGGATGATCATTGTTTTGTTTTGTAATCTCGTAGTCTTTTGTTTAATTTCCATTAAATCGTTTATAATGCTATTTTCTTTATTATATATTAACATAGCTAACACAATAAAGTTTCCAATAATTATTATTGAGCTGATAAGTTGGTTTACTAAAGGGTAACCACAATTGAAGGGGAGTTTTTGTATGGCTTGAGAATTAATCTTTACTTAGTTTCACCTATTAGTGACGTTTCAATTTAGCATTTATAATCTTTCGCGCAAGCGGAATATTGTTTTTCGCGTTGTTGAGTTTTGAAATAGTTTTGGTGTACTTAACATATCGTATCAATTCATCCAGAAATCTTTGTGGTGATCGCGTAGCAAAGAGGTTCGTTGCTTTTGCGCTGTTGCAAGCTGCTCCTAACGCTATGCTCACCTTCTAGTGCTATTACCAGTTTACTTTAATCTGGCATTTGTATTTTTGTACACTTGCGGTAAAAAGTTTTGATTTGAAAACTTTCTTAATTGTTACAACTTTTGCCGATTGTTTTTTCTAATCCTATTGGAACTTGCACCGACGAACCGAAGTTTAACAATCACAACACAAAATAGAACTTCGGTTTTGGTGGTTAAAAGAAAATTAATAGTAATTTTATTAAAAATTGTTAACATAATAATTATTAATATTTGAGTTGTTAACAATTATTAAAAGAAAGAGGAAGCTGCACAATCTTATTCTTCCATCTATCATGCGTAAATCATTTCAATAAACTACATTGTATGTTATTAAATTTGCGATTAGATTGTAAATATAAAGAAGCAATTAACAGAAGCGAAAGGGTAGTTAGTATTTGAAGGGGATAGTGTACAGATGCTATGCTTTGTTCCAGTCACAGTCACCGCGACCGAGAAAATCTTCCGCATATCGATCCGCACTCGACTGTTGCCCAGCAACCAGAGTCAATCTGGCCAACACAGGGAAAAGAAGGATATTTTTTTATTTATTATCCTCCATTATCCCTTTTAGATCGGATGTTTTCGGATTAGGTCGGTATCGCGAGCGTTGACAGGCGGGGTGATGATGAAATATGGGGCACGTGGTTAGACTTGAAACGACGTCACTCGACGCCGAATCGACGCCACGGCGCCCGTATAATGCCGCATTACCGGGGAGGCCAGGCGAGAAAAGGCTTCGCTATAAGCAATTCCAAACCGACACTTCTAAAATATGATGTAAATATTTATGGGCAAATTACTTGCAAATTTAGGTTTACTAAGTTTACTTAAAAGCGCGCTTATAAATTAATTGTGACTGTTTATTTCTATCCTTCTTGTTTATGAATTTCGAGAAATTATTTTTCTATTTTTACCTTCTCTTATTTTTACCTACCCGTTATTTTCAATTCGCAATAAAAAATAAGTCACTAGAATAATTCATTTATAAGTAGTACCTGCAGGAATTTACCGAGCGTATCCTTATTTATCCTAGATGTTCATTACATAACGAAAAGTATCATATTGTCACATTAAATCAATTTGAGAGGTAGACGATTTCCTAAGATTGCGTATATAATTGATCAAGGATAGATATATCAAGATGCTTTTGAATGACTGCCTTCCATTTAGGTTCAAATCGACAAAGTGATTCTAGCACCGCATCAGAGGATATACAGTTTCCATGGCAACTTACACTGGAATGCTCAAAATCTAAAGCATCAGACTTAAAGCAGAAACGAGTAATTTAAAGACATTTAATTTTTGAGGCTTAATTACAATACAGATTCTGTAAGAATAAATTATATTTAACTTACTAATTAAATTCGAATTTTGCGCGCTTTAATCAAATTTATCGGTCGATGATAAGTTTTGTTTTTGTCGATAATGGAATTACTCACAGTAGCTTTAATGCAGCCATAGTGTTGGATACCAACAGGAAATGCGCAAAGTAATCTCATTCAAAAATTTAGAAGCTGCAAAGATAGGATTTCCCAATTTTGGTATAACTTGAAGTTTCAAATATTTAGCGAGTAAATTTTTGTTTTTTTTATTATATCTAATACAAAAATACAATTATTATCATATACCATAAATAATTACTTGTCAATGCCAAGAATATTATTAACAGAAAAAATCATAAAATGAGGCAAATACCTTATCGGATGACACGTTTCGACTTTATTCATCATGGGTAGCATTCATCTCATCACAGCAGTACTAGCTGAAAGCACTTATGTCTCAGCTAGCACATCATGAAATTCAAACAAGTTAAATATTACCCTTAACCACTGCTCAGTACTACTAATCGTGCGTATGGAAATTTTCAAAAATTGGAAAACTCAAATTTGACAAATTTACTATCAACCACTTCAATTTTTTTTGTCTTTTATTTTTTTTCAAATTTTTTTTAGTTTTTCAAATTTTAAATTTCCTTGACTATCATTAGCTTATTAAATTTTATATTTGCAGGACAATATTATTTCTGAAAAACCCATAACCGCACCAGACAATGACTCGAGATAACATTTAATTATTTTTAACTGTTTGATTATTCTTAAGTAGTTAATTTTAGAATTTGATAAAAGATTAAAAATATGTGCCACTTGTAATATGCAAAGCCGTTCTAATAAGACATTAAAACGTTCTGACTTGACGCCCTCAAGATGACTTATGGGGGAAATATAGAATATAAATATAATTATTATTATTAAACAATAATTGATTTATTTCGGTCCGTAATTTTAGCTGCGTCTGCGCTAAAATACTACTCCAATACTATTTCTTCAAAATATACTATTAAAAATCTGACATAGGCAAACTAAAGATTCCATAATATAAGCAGTGAAGGAACTAAAATTTTAAATTTAAGTTAGGTAAGCTATTAAGTTAAATTTAGTTATAATTAACGAAATCCTATTTTAAATAAGTTTATAATATGTTGTTAGCAGTATCACGACTAACAGTCAACTGTGAGCGATCCCTCTTATTAATATAAGCGCTGCAGCTATGTATATATTTACGTCGAGCACACGCACCGTCAACAGAATGAGCGTTTTACCGGTTTTTATGAGAAAAGACAAAGCTTTAAAATCGATTATTTCCGAAACTAAGGAAAAATTTAGGTTGGCCCCCCATGAAGAAAAGATACGATAATGTAAGATCTATTTTGGAAATATTGTAAACCAATGGCATGGCATTGACCCATAGTTTATTAGCTTCAAATGGCGCATGAGGTTTGATAAATTTTAATATCCTATTAAATTCTTATCACTAAATCTGAGAACAAATGAGACCTCCCCATTACAGTGGGAAGATTGCTTACTATATTGGTGCACGTTAAAAACAAAAGAATTCAGGAGAACGCCCCTGTAAATTTGATCATACGGTATATTTAAATAGCAGTTAATGTCCAATCGCTAAAGAAGCAACATCATAAAAAATAGATATAAAATGTTTGGGATTAATAGCTGTAAAAACAAGAAAACCCCAAAACACAATAATGGTTTAGCTAGAAAATATAATAATAATAAAAGCACATTTGCTACTAAACAGAAGTTTAGTAAATTGTAGGTACAAAAAAAAAACAATTAATTAAAATAATATATATTATTAAATTAAATTTGTAGCTTAAAAGTTTTGATCGATCGGTTAAATGCTGAAATGTTGAAATTTAGAAATTAAATTGAATTAAAAGGATTTTAAAAAACATTTAAAAGTTGGTGCTTCTTAATGTTGATTTCAAAAGAAAACTGACTTGAATATTTGGAATTTATGAAAGGAATTCATATGAAATAAAATTATGGTAGAAATATAATATTATGTAGTATTTTATTATAAAATGTGTTAGCAGTGGAAAAATAAAAGAAGAGTTGGAAGAATAAATTTATAATTAGAAGAAAATATGATAAGAAGATTTTTGAGAAGATCGTAAGTAATATTTATTATCAAAGTATAATTAACTTAAAAATTTTAGAATTTAAATTATAATTAGTATTGGTACGACAAATGCAATAGAATGAAGTAATGCTCATATAGCGTATGCAACTTAATATCATTTATATTAAATAAATAAAATTTACATTAAAGAGAAAATTTATTGTAAAATTAGAATTTGAAAGCTTAAATTTAGTGATGCTAGTAATAGATATGCTTTGCATCAAAAGTGTCACGAAAAATGTTTTCCACTACATCATCACATTGTTAACAATGAAAGCTAAGTTTTTCTTTTATTTTATTATGAATTTGTTACTGAGTATTTTTTATAAACCTTTGGAAATTATAATTTGCAAATTTTATGCGGCACAATTTATGGTACTGTAATCGAAAATTTTATTACTGGTATTTGCATAATCTAAATACACTATTTAATTTATTAAATATTAAAATGGTCAGGCATTGATTAAAAAAACTTTTTTTTGTGTATTTTAACTCAAGATCTGCATGGGAAACGATTTTAGCATTCGAATGTGCGGTATAGTAAGTAACAATTACTAGCCATCGGATTCAATAGCATCTGAGCAAGATGATAGATGTTTAGATTGATCTAGTATTATTTGTCTCATTCTTGATACCCGAAGCAAGCTTATTGTTAGTCTTAGGTATACGATTTATTCGTTCAGCAGAGTTTACTTGCGGATGATAATTTGGGGTAAATTGTATCTTAGGAAATACCGTGGTTAGCTGGTACCAGAAAAAGTTTTTAATTTTGTAAGCTGGTTTAACTAAGAATTTTATACTTGCAGTTTGTTAATTTTACAAGTTATTGAAATTTGTTTCATCTTCATAACTTTTCAGAAAAAGTACATCTCATGTGTATAGAAATAAATTTTAAAATGAAGGATTTATTTATTCATTCGTTTATTTATTTATTAAAATAAATATAATTTATGGTTCGGGGATATTGATAATACACGCTACCACCAGGGCATATTGATGTCAAAGTTCAACTAAAAACGGTTTACGAACGGTATTTTACACACAAAAAATCATAACGTAATTTTAGTTTTTGCAGAAAAAATATAGTATTTGTTGATTTCTCCTTTAGAAGAGATATTATGTAATATCCAGTTCAGTAAGCTTGATTCATAGTAAGAAAGAGCAACAGTTATAGACGAGGCAACATCAAAGCTGTGAAACCAAGTAAGATAATAAAACTGCATTTTGCCATTGTCATACAAATGATTCAAAACATAAAAATATGCAATTTAAAGCAATATTTCAGCTAAGGCAGAGAGTTGTTTTTCATTTCTGAAATTAAACAAATGCATTCTGCATTTGTTTGAATCCCCTCCACTCAAACAATAATTTCTAAAACCGAAACTGATTTTTAAAATTAACAATTTCAGTATAAAATTAAATTAATTGCCCATTGCAATTTGACTGAATTGAAGTTTCCTGGTCACCACATTTACCAGTTTAAAAATATCGAAACAGTTGCGCAATCAGTGATCAGCATTAATGCATAAGAATAAAAAAAATGTTGTGCAAATATTTTAAACCAATACATAATATTATGACAATAATTTCTATTTATTTACAGTTATAAAAATTATAATAGTAAACTCTACAGTAAATTTAATTAAACTTTAAAAATAACGGTGATGGATTGCAAACAAATCTTGTCAAAATAGTATAATAACTTCGTACAGTGTTGATTGAATTAATTAAAGAAAAAAAAAAATTACGCATACCAAAGACTTATAACAAAATCTATATTTATAAAATTAATTAGTAGTGTTTTTGTTATAGTTATTAATTGTGTAGTACACTTTTTTTAATCTAATCTAAATATTTTCATTAAGAATGTATGTAGATGTGTTGAGATTAAATAATTTAATTATTTGTGCTACGGATTTCAATTACAAACTGGTTTAACAACAATTTTATAATAGGCTACGTACGAAGCTAATTGAATGTAACTGTATGTTTAATTAGTATGTTTTCTTAATTTAATTTTAAGAATGCTTTAAAATTTACATAGATAAAAACGTTGTCTTGAGAGTTTAGTATATTAGATACAGTTTTTTGAAAAATTTTTAATTTTAAAATTAAATTTTTAAATTAAAACATAATATTTTTTTAAATTATACAATAACAATAATTATAAATTTAAACAATAAAATTTGTTTAATTTTCAGAATATAATGTGAGTAATGAACATGAAAAGTATAAAAATTCCAAAATGACTGAAATGGATGCTATATAAATAATATACTGCAATATGTACTAGGTAGTATATCATACCAATATGCCCAGTACCACTGACTGTTGCAGTAAAATACATTTTCACACAATTTTGTTATATCTGGATATATTTATTGATTATTGATGAGTTATAAAGGGAAGGTTATTGGGATCCCCTAAGTGTAGTTAATCATAATCTCGTTATGATTCAAACATTGAAGAAATATTTTACAAATATGAAAGTGCGTATATGTAGATAGATGAAATAATTTTGTAAATCTACCAGAAGTTCACCTTAAATTATACAACATCTATGATTGTTTGCTTTATTTTTGCATACAATTAAAATATTGTTCTACTTTTTGCGATATTATTAAACCTATTAACCTAACGTAGGAAATGCGTGTGTACTACATTCTTTAAATACAATTACCCATAACAAATATAAAATTACTAGTTATTTGCAATTTTAATGACTATCTAATATTAACGTACGCATGGTTTGTGTCAACAGCTTTGCAAATTCCGATCAATTTTAAGCTGAAAACAATTTTTCCAATCTTATATTATATAATTTACATTGGAAAAAAATTTTTTTGATTCCATGACCAATTACAATATAAACACACCATCATGATGTACACGCATAACGGAGATAATCAAATAAACATAGATTAATCCATTTCGAACGATGATTCACCAGTGTGGGGTCTATTCGATTGATTGCTTGTGATTTTACATTATAAATAAATTGTCAGTCGAAAAATATTTTTAGCTTAATTATAAATATTAAATTTTTTATCTCATTTAGTAAATTTTCTTTATTTATCTTTCTTGTAATTAAAAATAAATATTTTGTAAACGCATTTAAGAAAAAATCTGTGACACGAAACGCCGCTGACAGGAGGGTTGTTATGATTTGTATCCTTATTCTAGCTGTGAGTGTAGGAGGCGCTATGTTCCCATCAACCTCCGCAACCCTACTTATAATGTGTTACGTTGGAGGGTAAATGACAGACAACATTGTAGTGGATCAAATTTGTGGCATATGCCCTCTTGTGCTCATAATTTCATAGATAACTTTCTACCAAAATTGATGTGATTTTTGTTTCATTCAATTTTGAGATTATTATTTTGATACTGAACAATTTGTAATTAACATTAACTCTCATAAAGCGCCAGTAAGTCTGCTTTTTAATTAAATCTAATGGAATTATTCTATCATAATATAAAAAAGCAATTTTATTGCTTTTCAACATATTTTATTTATTAAAGTTTGTTACAAAAATAACAAGAAAACATCATTGAAATTGATAATAATAATTAACAGGAAAAAAGCTATTAATATGAAAAATATTTACAGTACAACAGGTGGATTATAACTGTAGGTACTGAATGCTTAAGAAGAACAGTGCAGAACAAATTAAATAATAAAATCATGAAAATTATAAAAAGTAATTATTTAAAGTAAAAGAAATGCCTATTCGAAAAATCTTAAATTTTTGTGTAGGTAGCTATATATTTTATGGGATGTTCACACGTAGATCCATTGTTCGTCTTTTCTTTTCTTTCTGTATTGTTGATGTTGATCAGGAAGTTGAAGGCCTGGCAGGAAGATAATCCCATATCGCCGCCCCAGGTTATGTCATTCTCTGTTTTATTCGAATGTTTCGTGATCTTATTTTCCAAAGTTTGTCTTCTATGAATATCATTTTGTAACATCAAACAATCTATCTCAAGATTCTTGGTGTGTTTTGAGCTCTGTTATATTATATTTCGTGGTTTTCGATTGTTTTTCTTAGAAGTACTTGAGATACTCTTTTTGTCAAATGGTAAGTATCTCGAAAATTTTGTGTACATTTGTTTCGAATTTTCAGGGAAATTATTGAAATTCTTTGGAAATTCATGAAATTTTTTTGAATTTAAATTGAAACTTACTTAGAAATTATTAGAATTTTTATTCGGTTAATGTCAGACCGTTTGTACTCAGAATTTAACTTTTTTATATATACCATTGGAAAGAGGACAATAATTTAATTAAATTTTGTTAAAGTTCTGTTGACGGTATGTGTGCCCAGATACAGTCTAAGTGACAACCGTTATTTGCCGAGTTGGACCCTCATCCGTGGCAAGGTGGAAAACTATTTTAAAGATATTTTTATGAAAATCTCTGTAATTCTTTAGAAAACCCTGAAAGTTTTTGGAAATAACTTGAAATTTTAGGAAATCACTTTGGAATGCTTGGAATTCTTTGGTATTAGAAAATTTCTGGAGATAAGTATTTATTCCTTGGTTTTTGATTTTTAGCCTCTTTAATGAACATTATCACTGTCTCCATAGACATGTGTACCATGCAATTATTTTTATTGCCTTTTCTTTTAGCTTCTGGTTTATTTTTTATTTTTATTTTTATTTTTAACCGGAATTGGGACTGGCAAACTTAGATAGATGGCATGATAATAACAGCAAATTTGAAAAATACCCAGACGAAACCGAGCACTATTTATAGTTTATGTATTATAATCAGTGGCGTAACAAGCAGGTGAGGAACCCGTGTGCGAAGTTGTTAACGGGGACCCTGCTTTTATAAAAGACAAAAAAAACAATTTTGTATACAGGACTTGAAATTTCGACGATTTCCATTCAATTCCAGTGATTTCCAAAGAATTTCTTCCAAACAAGGGCGAATATAGAAACGAGTAACTCCACCCCCCTTTTTAATTTTATTAAAATTTGAAAATTATCCTTTAATTCTGATTAAAAATATATAGAAAAGTTTTATATTTTTCAATTTTCAGAAATTTGCTTTATTTTTCAAAGATTGTCTTGAAATTTCTTGAAATATTTCTTTCTTTTTTGAAATATCCTAGAATTTTCTGTGATTCCCTACTTCACAAGATTTTCTGGATATTTTTTCATTTTGGATATTTTCTAGAATTTTTTATTTCCTAATTGTAAAATTCATCAGATTTTCTTGGATTTCCTAAAATTTTCTGAGATTTCTTAAAATTTTTCCGGATTTCTTCAAATTTCCCGCTCGTATTTTACTAAGTAGAAAAATGAAAGAGAAATTGTCATAAATAGAGATCGGAATTTATGCATTTCCATGTTCTTTAATATTGATATGCCAACAAATTCGTTTTGAAATCTGAACGAATTAGGCAAAAATGAATTCAAAAATCTGGTTTTCAAAATGCATATTTTGCATATTTTCAACGTTGGGTGCATATTTAAGCAAATGATGCATATTTGGGTCACTTTTTGTGTTTTTTGAAGAATTTTAATAAAAAAAATTAAAAATTATTAGCCAAATGATTAAAATTACTGTATTACCTTATTTATTTTGATTGATACATTTCTTGGAACATAGCCGTGCCTTAGGTACTATAATTCTTTTTGGAAATGTTTGTTATTAAATTAATTAAGTATTTAGTTATTAATTATTAAATTTTCTTTATTAGAAGTAGTTGGTTAGCCAGCCTTTGCTTTGTTAGAACCGTGGTACATTTTTGTCAATTTCTGTTATTAAGTAAAGTAATTATGCCACCAACAAGGACTTTGATGTCCACTTGGATTCAAAACTAAAGGAAAATGAAGAATACAATTCTCATCTAAAGCAATAATTAAGTAAAAAGATTATCAGGATATTGGATCACTTAATAAAACAAATAATCTGTTTTTGTCGACGTTTCGGTTTTACTAATTAAACCATTTTCGAGACTAAAAAAGAAAAGAACCATGATACATTATAGCCCATTAGTTTGTTTTTGTGTATCATGGTTCCTCTCTTTTTTAGTCTCGTAAATGGTTTAATTAGTAAAACCGAAACGTCGACAAAAACAGATTATTTGTTTTATTAAGCGATCCAATATCCTGATAATCTTTTTACTTAACTAAAGGAAAATTTAAGGAAATCTAGAATATTATAGATTATCTTTTATTGCTTTTTCGATTTTCTGAGATTTCATTGGCTTTAAAATTTTCAGGGTATTTCGTGATATTTTAAGATACCTTTGAATTTTCTATTTCCCAAAATGCATTTTTCTGCATTTCTCTCAATTTCCCATTTACTAAATAATATTTCTACAAATTTTCTATGAATCTGTTTCTTGAGATGCCTCAAAATTTTCCAGAGTTTCTTCACATTTCCCTTCACTAGTACACACAATTTATTCGGCGATTTTCCCTTAGTTTTGTACTAACTGGAAAACCGAAGGGAAAATAGTAATATACAAAAGTGAAAAGAAATTGAAGCAAATTTTAGGGTATTTTAGGAAATTCTATGAAATCTTAGTAAACCGTAAGAATACTATTTGCTTCCCATGGAAATTTTGGAAAATTTAGGAAATCTTTAGAATGCCATAGATTAATTCATAAATTTCCAGTCGAGGTTAACAATTTAGTTTAAAGTTTTTTTTTTAATTTTAATATAAATTTGTTTTTAAATTTTAAAATTGAATTAATTTTAAAATTAAGATTTTTTTTGATTTTTTATTTTCTGATTTGTGAGGGAAAACCTGGAAATGTCAGAATTTGATTTTGAAAATTTAGTGGGAACATTGAATTATTGATGCCTACTTTGTTTACCCCAATAAGAGAAGACTGCCTAAATATTATATTTCATTATTAGTAATAAAAATTAAATACTAATACTAGATTATCTCATTATATTTTTAAAGTTTTAAATTTTTTTGAAAAGATTGAAAAGGTCACAGTAGAACTGGGGGCTCTTTTAGTCGGGGATCCGAGTGCGTTCACCCACTACACCCCGGTAGTTCCGCCCCTAATTATAATTTTATTGTTTCTTTAGCACTACAAACCATTTTGAATCTGTCAGACGCACGCGCAGATGCCATTTTGGCTTGAGAAATTTAATTCGTAATTATTCTTCTTCAAGTGTCATATACTTACTATAATATGGTATATGCAGTTCGTAGATGATCACTTGGCTGAAGCCAAGATGACGTACTAGGAATATTAAATAATGAGGCGATTTCCCACTGCCTTCTCTTCAGCCCAAAGATCTATCTTGGGTTTTAGATTACAGTAGTATATATGTATATATGATGCGACTAGAATTTAAACCGAGGTTATCCGGTTTGCTCAAATTTGCAGTTAATTGGATTAAATAGAATGGCGCCGCCCAATTTATCTTAACTTTTGAAAATGCATCGTCCTCGTTGAGCTTTCGACTTTCCCTATTTAGTGGCATCGAAAGAATCCACGACCTCCCGCTAGTTGGCCGAGCAACCTTTTTTCTGAAGGAGGTTGTGGAACTGCACTTTTAGTTTGTAACATATCTCACTAGCATAAGACTAATGTGATGCGGTTACACTAGTACTTACTAATGGAACCAGATAATAAAAGAGTAATTACTGAATAGAGAGAATATTTGTGGCTGAATCCTAGACTGGTAAAATCTTGACTAATGTTTTGCATAAATACTGTCAACCTTGTCAAAGCGACTTTTCGATTTAGCATTCAATACAACACTAATCTGAGACTGCATCATAAGAACCTATGAACTGTTCCGATCCTACGCTCTGGAGAACCGTGTTTTATACAACAAAGCTAGCTAGCAGGTGTAATGCACAGTTGTGGTAAAACTAAAGCAGTTTTCTAAAGTAAAACATTTTAAACTTTGAATTTACAAGTATCGGATTTGAATCCCAGTGAGTAAGAAAGGAATTATCTGTAGCTTGGTTCAAATACAGTGTTAAATTGTGTAAAATATTGGGACCTATAGAATATTCCCAGGTAAAAATAATTTAGATAAAAAACGCGTTGTTAAAATATGTTGTAATGATGTAGGTACTATCAAAATTTGAATAAACTTTGACAATAATTGTCTGAGATTTAGCGCAATTAATAATTTTTCCCACGACATTAGCATCTTTTTTTTAAAGAAAAATTACTTGCTCTGTTGTACCAGCCCAATTTAAAATTTAGCTTGTATCCTATGTATAACATGTTTATTACCTCCGTATTTTAATTCAAATTTGCTGTTTAATTTGATACAAAAAAAAAAGATATCAACATTGCTTTTTTAATTTATTTAATGTAGGTAGTAACTTCATTACAAAATTTTACATACAAATCACTGCATTTAAATTTAAATTTCTTATTCATCTAGAATTTATTTTATTATTAAGAGGTTCAAGTTCAATATTTTAATGTCGTTATAAATGACAAGTTTTTAATAAATCAATTTGTTGTCGATAATAAAAAAACTTTATTTTATTTTCTCGACTGAATTTTTTTTTGAATGCCATGTCGTTTTGTTGTTCAATTCAATTAGCCAGGTATGTGAATATAAAAGGAATTTTTTTGAATGACTGTCAATACCGCATAGATAAAGTTAACGGTATTTCTAGCTATACTTCAAAATTTCAACATTTACCACTCTATTTAATAAAAATACACCATATTTATGAATACTTTTATGGTTCAACTTTTAAGAAAAATAAGAAATTTCACAGATGTATTTAACAGTTTAAAAGCTATAGGCTATAAAGTCAATTTTAAACAATAAACTGGCTGATATAACAGAATAATGAAGATATAAGTAATTATTTTACTAGAAATTTTGAAATATTTTTTGGACAACCAACCTACGCTTATGCTTCTCTAAATAATTCCTCTCGCATATCTGCTGTTTCTCACGTTCTCATCTTTTCAAAGTTTTGGACCTTTTTTGTGTAGCAATCCCTACAGCGAATAAAAGTTTTTTACCTTTACCTTCCGTCATGGTTGCATTCTTAGTTTGAAGCCCAAAACTTGACAAACTTTGTTCTTTCTATATGGAGTTTTTTTGATTACAAAGTTCAGGTAAGCATTGTTTTGAATATATTCCCAAATTAGAGAAATAAAATTTATTTCAACAGGAACATCATTTTCTCTAAAATTGAAATAAATTATTTTGCCGAGAATGTACTTGTTAACAGCCCAGTCAATGTTTTGCTACTTTACAAGTTCTTCGGTTGTTTCACAATGAATCAATGATGACACGTAGGTAAAAGCTGAGGATACAAAACGAGTGTTGTATTTATTGTTGCGCAGGTATCGAAAGACCTTGACAGTTTGCGGTATCCCTAGGGTGCAAGTTTTGACATGTACTCCGCCCGTATGCTGCATTTGCCACTCTATTATCCTTATTTAGATGCGAGCTTTCGGTAAGTAATTCTCTTCCGGGCAGTAGCGACATCTACGTTAAGTTTTCAATTGACTGTGTATAATTTGTTATTATTGGTTGCGAAAACTTAGATCATTTCGCGAATTAAAAATAGCTTTTTTGAAAATAAAATGTTACTTTGCGATTATAATATCTGGTATCCTAACATGGTCTTTATGAGTCTTGTTATTGGTATGTGTGTAGGTACAAATTGTTGGAACGCTTGTCCTTTGTTCACTTTCATATATGTCGATTTGACCGCTTGATGACCGCAGATATTGAACAGACTTTTTAATAAAATTAATGCTTCTTAAAAGTATCAATCCTTATTTCTATAGTTAAGTTGTCTGGGTACGTTATGTTTGTCACGCCTGTGCCTGTGGCATCCAAATTTGAGATTTTGTGGTAGAAGCGGCAGGGTTGATGTTCTACCCCGATTCTGCGAATTTGCCAAGAAAAAGTCAAATATGCACCCAACTGACATCCAAAACAACTCCGGAGCTATAAATTTGACCGATCCAAGTTTTAAAAATGTTTCACACTTTCAACGTTTTCAACTGAATATGGTAATGCAACAATTTAACTCGTAACGACTATTATAATAAAAATTTTATGCTTTTCTCGACATCTTTTTTTGAAAAAGTACAGAAAGTACTACATATTGTACAAAGTATTCCCTTTAACAAATTACGAGCAGGAGATTCACTCAATAAAAGAGAAGTTGGTATGAATTATTTATTAATTTAATACCTGTTTTACTTAATTATCATTTTAACGCACGCGATGAAGAAGTGTTTAATAAATATTACTAGAATCTAATCTTGTTTGTGTAAAAATGCATGTCAACTTCTCGCTCGAGTGCTGCCTGTTTATAGTAGCAATCATTAAAATCTCAAATTCTGCTTCGTCTGGACGATTATAGAATAATCAGATGACAAAACCAGCCGCTTAATTCACATGTAGGTAGGCAAACTGGTTTCTTATAAGATAAAACAAATCAGTTAACTTAAACAAAAATCCCAAATTATTCGACCAAAAACTAAAGAGCGATTAAACCAAAGTTTGCTTCTCCAATACCAATCTATCGATATCCACTTGAAAACAGTTTTCTCTTCTGTTTTTTTTCAAAATTATTTTCTTTAGTCCGAATGTTTATTGTAATTTAATTTTAAATATGAATAATAATCGATGACTACAAAGGTAAACTGTAAAGTGGGTCATGTGGGGACATTTTTATTTGTTATGTTCGTTGTGTTAATATTGTGGTGAAATCTTTCTATTTATCTATTGCATTGATCTAATAAAAACCAACAATGGACACAAACAATATTATGTCAAAGTGATTTGCAATAGGATGAAAAATCATATTATACTACCTACCTATTCAATATCTGAAATGCAATGAAATTTACAATACTAACATTTTATTTATTAATTTTCTACTTGTTGATTACACAAGAGCGATATGTAATATTTTTAATTAAGTTAAAACTACAAAAGCAAGCGGTATACTGTATACATCCAATTATTGTGGTATTTTTACCTACATCAGAAAAACGTCTACCTACCTGCTCGAATTATTTTTATCGAATTCATAAAATTTGTTGATGATGAAAAGTCAAGTTTTGTACGTTCATTCGTGGGTTCTAATAAATCTGTAGACAAAAATCGTACATTTTTGATTAAGTCCTTGGGCGAATTTGTTCATTTAAATCAAAAAATGTAAAGGACTTCTGCCGAATATAATAATTACTTTTTCGTAGAAGTACCGAATAATACTTTTCTGCACTAGTGTGAAAAAAACTTATTTTTCTACTACTGTTTGAAAATGTACAACTTTCCGCACTTTTTCCGCACAGTTTGGGGACAACACCAGAAATAATTAGAACGGCTATCTTCCCTAGTATATAACGTAGAAGTAAAGTAATATTAATTTAATAAAGAAAATATTAAATTTTATTTTAACATTATTCTGACTGGGCAGTTAGTCTTCTTATCGTTTGCGAAGTGCCGGGGTGAACCCATATCTCCTTCATCTCCTGTTGGTGTATCTGTGAAGTTTGGAAAACAAAGGTTGGAGTCCTCTGGGGTGGCGCGAGGCTGGTCGGGCTGGATGATTATCCTGAAAGAGAAAAAACAGAGGCAGTAAAACAGAGCTTTGCTTAATAAGTAAGAAACCTTAAATTTTATTCAAAAATAAAATTTTGAAGTGTTCTTTAACTATTCAAACTGTGATGGTGATAGGAATTCATAGTTTCATGGTTCTATAGAGTCTCAGGCATGAGGGTCATGTTATTTCAAGGGTTGTGATAAGAGGATGGCCATGGGGGCTAAAGAGTCGTTCGAACCAACGTATTATAGTGTTTTAAACCAATGTCCTTAAGACATTTTAAGAAATCTACCCCCCCCCCCCTGGAAATTAGGAATATGACTGCCTCTGCGTTATATTGACATCATGCTTATAATCAATTAATAATGTGTTCTAGAGTAATATTTTATTGAAGCACTGGGAAGATCAATTTACTTTCTATAAATTCTTAACGAACCTTTTTCAATTTCAATCAATCACTTTCAATCACTTAATCAGTAATTTTGATATTTAAGGTCCTCAGTGATAGTATAACTAGCTGGATAGTAGCAGTGAACGATGGCTGAACGAAAACAACAAATTGTCCCACAAAAATTAAAACATAGCAACTCTTGGTATCATAAAATCGTGCACTAATTTGCGATAATTTTAATTAGGTATTCATAGAAGTTAAAATAACTAGAACTTTACTATTTAACTAATATTCAGATTCGTAATTAATTATTATACTTATGATACAGGAAACTTTTGTAGGCACAAGATTTGATCGTCACAAGAACCATAGAAGCCTAATTTGCTAATGATTTACCCATTAGTTTGTTCCAGCTGGACAAATCCTTTCAATAAACAAAATTAAAAAATTTTGAAAAGTGAGATTGTTACTGATAACTGATAATATCCCTTTCTCTTTCGAAATCTTTCGAAATTTAGCCGTGGAATAGAAAAATGATTTTACAACATAATATACTATATTGTTTTCTACGATGAGTAAAAAGGATCTTTGGTGTTAAGTAGATGCCCATACGAGATCAAAGATTAAGAATATAGTCTCTTCTCTTCCAGTGAAGTGAAAAAGTAGAGGCTAGGTTAATAAGGGAGGTTAACAGTGGAAAGAACTAAACGCTTAAAAAGCCTAAATTTATTATCGGGTGTACCTTTGAAGTGCTTTCTCTGAAAACGAAACCTGCCTACGGCACTGGATATATAGTTAGATTAACAGATTTCTAAATAAATTTAATGTTTATATGCAATCGAAATGCAAAATTACACATTATACTTTTTCATCTTGTTTTAAAAACTAAAATTTAAAAAAAATTTGTTTTCCTGAAGATTTGCCTTTTGAATTAGGGTCTTCAATTGCTGTAGATGAGGCTAAAACGAACGTATATAATATGTTTTATAGTATAATAGTGTATAAAATATTTTTTAAATCGATAATATTCACCTTAAATAAGTTTTTCCTTATTAGTAAGGCCCGGATTTCTAGGCATTTGCCTTCTTTGATGCCTAAAATGCCTATTTTCTACATTTAGTGCCTTTTTTCGTAAATTGCGCCTAAATGGCTTTTCTCAATTGATTTTATCCTATAACTTGCCTAAATGAATCTTTCATTTATTATTTTATCTTTCTAAGAGCTAAGAAATTAAGTGAGAAGCATTGCATACCAATATTAGCAAATTTGTAAATTTGCAACAACAATTGAAAAAAGCTCCGGGTAAGATTGTAAAACTTATTTTTGCACGATTGGATGCTCTTTTGGTGAAAAACCTGGGCTACTCGGATTTAATGCAAATTAGCAAAGTATTATCTGGAGATTCAAATAGTCTCCCAAATAAAATTGGAAGCTTAGATGGCTCCAGATTTTAAATATGCTCCTGTTACTTCTTGTGACGTAGAGCGGTCATTTTCTGCGTACAAACAAATTTTAACGGACAACATAAGAAGTTTTACTCCAGAATATTTGGAAAATGCTTTAATTTGTTATGTAAATGTTGAAAGTTAATATTATTGTTAAATTAAAAGTTAGATTGAATTTATTTTATATTCTTTATTTTAATAATTTAATTTTTTATTTTGGACTGACTATTAGTGCCTATAATTTAATTTTTTATGCCTATTTGCCTGTCTATTTTGAAAGTTTTCAGTGCCTAAAAATCCGGGCCTTACTTATTAGTGATGTTTACGTCAATATTACGGCAATAGTACGTTCTTATGACGTAAATCCAACGTAGTCTATAATCAAGAATTGGCGCGATACAATAAATGAACTTATTGAGATATTGATATTTTTTGAAAAAGAATAAAATATAAGTAGGTACCTACATATTATAAAAAAAATTTACATTAAAAATTAATACTAAAATTACCATTGGATGGATTTTGGCAAACCATTTCATTTTATGGAGGGTTTTCAAGGCAGATTACTTCGGTGGAAAGAGTGTTTCATTGCCCGCCGATAGAGGACGGACGCGGACGGTAATAAAATTCTTGCTCCACTCGGGTTCGAACCAGAGCTCTCTGCTTAGTAGCCGAGGTACTTAAGCATCAAACCGTAACATACTATTAAAAAACGCAAAAGAAATTCCTATTAGGTAATTTAAAATTCATTCTTTGTGTTTAACGTAAAAACACGTATATTAAGCACGCTTATTTTATTTACAATGTACTTAAGTATAATTAACTTTAAATTAATTTTATTCTTAAATTTTTTTTTCGCGTATAATTGATAATATATAGGTTATATTTAATAGTATAGCTTACTTTCAATGTAATATTAATTAAGACACTATATTCCATTCAAATAATATACATATTAAACCGCAAAAATGTGTACGGGTAAATGTTTTTATTGTGTCTACAATAAAGCCGATTGATCGGTTTATTATAATTTTAATGACTCAAAGGAAATTAAATATCCTTAAAGTATGACGCTATATATTTTCCAAATTAATCATTCAGTGTTACTTGTGATGAATTTTAAATTGCGGGAGTTATTCCGATTTTAAAGTTCATTTTCCGATTAAAAATTCCCATTGCACATTGTTGGACGTAAAAATTCTCTTTTTGCTTTTGACAAATTACATTTTATTATTTCATAGTTCACAACTGATTGTAAAATAAATTTATAAAAAATTGACTTTGAATTGAACGATAATGACTATTATAAACTTTTTCAAAAATTAAAATTATGAAAAACGCTATTATAGTGATGCTAAAAGTTTGGAGAAGCGGTATAAAAACTTGTTTATTTACTAATTCTGCTTCTAGTGATTGCTTATATAAATAAATTAATTAATTTATTGATAATTCAACACCCAAACTGTTCTCAAATACAGGTTGTTGAGTTTAAAACCGTTTCAAATTAATTTTGTTAATATATTAGGGGTGCGTATAGTAACGGTGCTAATAATCATCCAATATGACTAATAATAACGATATTAGGCAACCAAGTATCAATAACAACTGCCGAAGAAAGTGAACGTTCCGGTAGACAAATGTCAAAAAATAGTCCACGAAACACAACTGGATGGCAGATGTAAGGCTCGTGCCACATAGGGTTCACCTGGCTATCTTAGTTAGGGTGTTCCAGGTGCCTCACACCTGCTTACACCTCTACCAAAGATTTCACACTTATCACATACTTACTCATTGTTGGTTGATCTTACATAAATATGTAATTTGCTGTATTCAATTATTCAATGTTTACAATTCTTCATTAGAATTTATTAATTCTATGATATCATCACCTACAAGCAATTTTTTAAGGTAAATTTAAATTTTAAAGTGCCATACAATATTATCATAATACAAATTCAGCATAGCAGCCTGCAAGAAGCTTACAAAGTAAATTTATTTCTGATGGTAAATAATTACAATAGCATTGAACAGAAATTACTTTCAAAAATAACTCAAAGAGTATATTATTTAAATTAATAAATAATTTTCCGTACGGTTTGCTTCGGGTAACTTTGCATATTCATTTTAAGCGTTTAGTGGAAAATTTCAATTTAGAAAAAGCAAAATACCTTATACACTTCGATTTAAAACGTCCCGATAATACATATTATTATGTCTTCATTAATCGATTGATACATGCATCGATATTAACCATATCAATATTTTAGAAAACCCAAAATATATTTTATATTACAGTGTCTTTTATTTGTGATAACTTAAAAACATTTAGTTTTAAAAACTGTGTGTGCGTTTCTTGGGTTTTCTAAAATATTGATATGGTATATATGTTTGTTCTTATTCTGAAACTTGATTCTGTGATTTCTATACCTGTACAAGTGGTGTCAAATTTTCTGAAGCATGGAAAACATAATTCCATTTCTCTATGCAGCATATCCGAAAATTTATATAAATCGATTTGTACAAAGGAAAGTTATACGAAAGCTTTCCACAAATGCACCTTTCTACAAATAAACAGTTTTACAGGCAAAATTAAAACTGATGCTGATTTATCCGTTACATTCTAATATGAAATACTGCATCTATAAACCTCATTTTCTTTTATTGTTCTGTTATTGATGTAAATACCTGCTAATACGTTAATTATTCTATTTAACGAGGGTATTATAAGACTCATTTATTCATTGAACATTTTTTCACAAGGACATTTGCGTGGGCATATTATGCCTGAAGTTTCCCGAGTGGAAACTAAATATTATAACAACTAGGTAAGTAGTAATTGACAGTAGGCGATAAAAGCACAATAATAAGCCAATAAGCTTATTTTTCTGTAATAAGTACAGTAGAACTCCAATTATCTGAACTCCTACTTTTCAAATCGCTTTTAGAATTTCAGAAAAAAAATTAAGACGGAAACGTACTGCGATTCGCAAAATAATGAATCGAGATGATTATTGGAACAATGTTCTAATTATACGGTTTCATTATTTTTTTATTTAGAAGACTGGGAGATTAACCTGGGCTGTCACGCTACTGTGTTCCAGGCAGAAGTAATTGCAATTTCGGTCTGTGAATCTGAAATGGTGCGGAGGAACTACAATGGTAGACAAATCTGCATCATGACAGATTGCCAACCAGCTCTGAAGGTTTTGGAAGGAATAGAAATACACTGTCTGCAACAGCGGTTCGCTTATGTGGATTTCGGGGCACCAGAGCATCAAGGGAAATAAAGAAGCTGATCGCCTGGTCAGATTGGCTGGCAATACAACCATGATAGGTCCCGTGCCCACCTGCGGGATTGCATACACAACCGCGAGGGATGGGATCAGGGACATGTTATGGAAACAACACCTTGATCACTGGTAGGGTTTTCCTGGACTGAGGAAATTACGGATGTTCATTGGGGGTTTCTCCAGGGAGTCCAAGAGCAAAAATATCATCCAACTGACTAGAAAACAGTTGAGAAGGGTAGTAGAACTTTTTACAGAACACTGCTGTGTGAGGCACCTCAAAATGGTGGGGTTGACTGAAGATCCTACTTGTAGGATGTGTAATGAAGAGGATGAAACCCCTCACCATATTTTATGAGAATGCCCAGCTTTAGCTGGGAACACGCTACGCCACCTTGGTTTTCCATATTCGAGAGCCGACGATATAGCTAAAGCACCCTACAACAAACTGCTTACTTGACTTTGTCGAGGAGACGCAGTTGTTGGAGTAAAAGTAGTAAAAATTGAAATTCAAACTATTTAAATAAACTAATAAAAATCAATAAACATATTATTATGCTTACATGTCAGGATCTTTTGCTAACATAACCGCAGTAATTTAATTTTACCTTAAGATATGATAAAACTAAAATAAAATTATTAAGAATGTTATGAATGTAAATTCCATCTGTAATATATCAATATATGACAATAGATACTTCTTCCACAATACACACCTAAAGCGTAACGTGGGAGCTACTGCAGAAGCTGTTCTTTCAGTTCTAAAGCATACATGCAAATAGCAAGCAAATCATTTGAGTTCTAAAGCATACATGCAAATAGCAAGCAAATCATTTGGTCTGCAAGGCTTTACTGCGTTACCAGATTCCAGGTTATCATCAGGTCCACATCCAAATATCGCATCAAACCCAAAATAAAGAAAGATGTTAGCCACACAAGAAACCAAAAGCGCAATTTATAAAGTTGGAACAGGTTCATCTTGTCTTTACTTTAAAATAAAGAACCCAAACAACACAAACCTATCTTCTGGATATCTACCTTGATAGCTCATCTGATATCCAGAGGGTATCTATGTTATGCCCGATTTCTTCACCTTGAGATATCTATCGGATAAGTATAACTATAAGTATAACCAATCAAACAACGTTAAAAATTTGAATTACGGTGGTTTGATTGGTTATCCTTATCCGATAGATATCTCAAAGTGAAAAAATCTGGCATTAGACTGCTAAACACAGTGGGATATCCAGGTGTCACAAACTTGATTATGGGATGGATGTATTGTATCGATATCCAGTGGATATCGAACGAATAGTGACGTTCATAAAATATATGTCGCCTATATACATTCACTAGATGTTGTGTAACGTATATCTGATAGATATCCAGATAAAGTCCTGGATATACTACATACATTATCATTCATATACATTAGATACTTACTTACATTAACTTTAATATTTACATAACCTAAAACCCCTAAATATTACCAACTTAAAATTTTATGTTGAACTAAATGAATAAAAATTTTGTTTTTAAGTCTAAAAATGTATTAAAATTCACAACAGAGGAGATTCCTAACTTTTTTTATTTAAAAGTAGAGATCAAACGGAGCCATCAGTTTTTTTCAGATTTTTTTGAAAGCGTGGAGTATCAGCAAAATATTATTGAAATTTTAAATCGGCAGGGTTATGATGTCATTACCCTGACTTGAGCGGGAATGGATAAACCTATAAGATTTGATCTGTTGTGCTTCCATAAGATGTCATCAAAAGACAATGCTTCATTATTTATTTACAAACAAGATAATTCTTTGTATAAATTACAGAGATATATTATATAAACAACTTAAAACCCCAATAGCTTTCCATCCACAGTAACAGAGATTTTAAATGCCACGTAAATGGTTTTTCGCCAAAAGATTATCTCTCAAATTAATCCAGTTTGTAGAGTTCCTAATAAAACTGAACCAATTTTGTCAGTTTTTAGCAATGGGGTGACGAAATAATCGATAGCATTAAATGAAAAAATAAAGAATTTTAGTTAACATAATATGTTATGTGTCAATAATAACCCAATTAAGAACTGACAACATCGGACGGCCATGTTTAAATCTGATTGGTTAGCAATGGCGGCCAGATTAAACATTTTTTTTGGGAGGAAACTCCCCATTGAAGCTGGCAGTTCAGCTTTACCAATTAAATTGAAATAGTTTATCGTTCCACACGCCTGGCATCTGTAAAACACACTCGGCAAGAAAAGTTAATCTTTCCACCCTAATAAAACAATATACTATTAGTACAATAACAAATAAGATCCATGAACCTATACATTTTTAACTATTTTGGTTATTTTTCAAAAATAACCCCCCCTATAAACTATGACCGGGGTTATAAATGGTAACTGGCTTTCCTACGATTGTGGGATCAGATGTGTTTCAAAAATTAATTTATTTTTCTTTTCAAAAAGCATTAGGTTCAGATGTGAGCTTTCCCAATACCAATACTTACAATAAGTATTTTATTTCTGACGTGTTAATGAAATTATAACAAACACCGATAAAAATCTACGCATAAACTTTGAAATTGTTTCAGCTAACCAATGGGGGTGTTAACTGCTCAGTTTATGAAATAATCAATAACCGTCCGATCTTAAAAAGTAACTCCATCATTATTGCAATTTTGAGTTTAATTTCCTGAAGTCGAGATTCCTAGCTACCCATTTCATAATTTTCCTTTACGAAATTTCAAGTTAGGTAAGACTAAATACCAGAGTAATTTTCCGATTTGCACGTAATTATGTATTTCTTCTTTAAACTGGCTAATAAATCATCTTTCGTACTGTTAATTTTTCAAAATTCGTGTCATTAATTATACTCGTCAACAGTTTAAGTGTTTTAGTATGGGGTTTAATAATAAATAATAAATCTAAAATGATATGAACAATATTATAGTCCGAATTTATAAAAAAAAAAATTATAAACCACTTAATCGAATTGTAACGATCAGTCAAGAAGTAATACACTAATGAAGTATGGTGTCTGCTTGCTTTGCTTACTGTTTGTTTCGCGCCACCTGTCGCTCAGCTGCACTATCTGCACCTGTTTGCATCTGAACGGGAGTTTAATAATTACTTTTGCTTATATGTGTATGTATGTATGTACCTATTCCAGTTTTTTCTATTATCTTGTTTACCATTCCTATGTCAAGAATCAAGACACCCTAAATCATTTTCATGTTATACCTTAAAACCTAGTTTGCTTCCCTTATTATGTATGCACTTGTCGGTTTCCAAGTAGCATTTCTGTTTTAGTGCACCCCATCAAAACTAAAAGTAAAACTAAATTCCATTCAAGACTATTATTAGCATGTCTAGCCACCGTCTTTTTATAAAAGAACTATTTATAAGTTCGGGGTGGTTTGTTCTAAGTACTACATTATCGGTTTTAAAGTTCAACACAAGCTGTGTATGCACACATACGTCATTTTGATTAATTTTAAATCCGAAATGTTTTCTCCACAGCTACTAATTTAAAAATAAACAAAAATACGCCGGCAACACATTTTTTAGATCCTGACGAAGGCGCTCACCTCTACGTATCGAAACTTTCAGAATTCTCCATGTAGGTAAATTAAACCATCAATTGTTTAGCATTGAAATTAAATTATGTTTTATTTACACATACCTATACCTATTATATATGACATCCGTATTATTATAAACATAATGGATAAGTATTTAATGACAATATTAGTATGATTTCAATTTCCGTGTATTTTGTCGTTATAAACAATAACAATTTTTTTAACCTTACCAATGACTGAATATCACATAACGTGTCTTTAACAATTAATAATTTAAACCTAAGTTGGAATTCATAATGTAGCTATTGCAAAACATAGTGAGCGGAAAAGTATGACCATCCATACATTACGTAATAATCAGCTAATCAGTTGCATCCTCTTACCGATTTTGATATAATATTAAACAGTACAATACTACATTTTAAATATTTGCCATTTTCTTTATTGTCAAAATAATATAGTACACCTGACGATTATGTAACTTACCAAGTAATTACCATACCAATTTTTTTCAATATAACAATATAATATATGCACAAAAATATACGCAGTAAATATATTTAGCATTTATGTATGCATAAGCGACTACTAACAATAAAACTAATGAAGGATATAAAAATTTAAAAAAATTGATATTTTCAAATTTAAATAATTAGACAGTGAATTCAAAGGTATCAACTTAAATATAGCCTAAACATTATATTATTTACTTAGTAGTGGAGTATTTAATGCATTGGAAACTATTTTTGTATTGCAGTGCCTGAATAACTCCTACTTTAATGCAGATCTGGCGAACTCTTTCTAAAACGCAATTTTTGAAAAAACGAAGAGAATGCTTGTATATTTTTCTTACGCGTCCGAAATTGGGTTATGAATTTTTCAGTTGAAATCCGTACAAATTTGTTTTGCTCTTTGAGACGTTTTACAATTTCTTTTATTTTCAATCTTTTTGAGATATTTATGCATCTGAGCTTCCTGGTGAAGCTATAATCTTTTATATATCTGTAAAGTCTTTCATGGAAAATATATTTAAACTACAACAGATTGAATTACATTATTAAGCAACCGACACTTCTATTCTTTAATAGATCAGTTTCAATAGGTAGACATTTTACATACATAAATAATATCGATGATCGATGAGTTTGAAAGTTTGCTATTTTTGTAATTTTATTCTTCAAAAACATCGAAGACGCAGTTAATAATTCAGCAATTTTTTCAGTTATTGTTAAAAAAACATATGACGAGATGGGTTTAAAATAAAAACAGATTTAGTTATATAATTTGTCATAATTAATGTAACAGGAGAAGGAAATAAAAAATAATTTAGAAGTAGTTACTTTTAGAAATATAAAAAATTTTAAGTGAATATCATTGCAATATATGAAAATACTGGTATTTTTTTAACCAAAATTTAAATTAAATTTTATTTATTTTGACCTATTTACTTTAAATAAAATTTTAAATAAAATATATTTTATATTTACCTTCAGTTTTTACTTTATATCTCATAAATTCATTATTTAGATTAATTATTATTACGATTCCAATCAACTAATTTAAACTTATCTTCCAATATCCAAATTCAATTCTTAATTATCCAAAATATTACTTTCCAAAAATAATCAACTTTGTTCAAAACTGTGGCAATTTTACATTCAAAAATAATTAAAATCGCTACGAGTGCGTAATAAATATCAAAATACTTAATTTACAAATATAAAACTCAAATTCAAAATTTCAATCAAAAATTCAGAAATCAAAATCAGTCTCGCCTTGATTTTGTACCAAGGTGATGCTACCTCAACTAACTGGAGAAAATCCAGATAATTCAAAATACTATTTACAAAATTTTAAAATTATTAAATTTTTACAAAATTATCAAATCCAAATACACAAAATATAAAAATAAGTTATCAAAATCTAGTTGAGGAGTTTGGAACACGGCATTTACCCTCCTGGATAGGATTGTTTAATCGGAGCTTTACGATGAAATTCACCAACTCGATCCTAATTTCAATATCTTGAACACATATTATATTTCTATAAATATTATCTTAATTGATGTTTATCTCGGTTTTAACCAATTTCCAATACATTTTACAATATTGATCTATGTAGGTTGAGGCTAAATCCGATTAATTGACAAACATAATATTATGTTTGTTACTATTATTTTTGACGCTAAATTTATAAAGGAATGGTACAGATTAGGTAGGTAGTTCTTCCATTTTTTTACCATTTATTACAATTTATTTTATTTTTATTACTTTATTATTTGCACTTCGAACGTCTTTTTATTCAATTGTTTCTTCTTCGACCTTGATCTTCATCTTTTCTTGTTTAACCACGTCCATTTCTTTGCGTTTTCTATTCGTTCTTAAACTTTTTCCACAATTTTTTTCTCGATTTTTCGAGAGAAACTCCTTTTCTTTAAAATCCCATTCACAAAATAAATGTAATTGAAAAAGTTAAATACAATAGATAACTCTGCCCATCTCCAACCGAATCAAACTTACTTTTTTCTTTCCTTTAATTTTAATTTTCAATATTGCAAATTTCAATATCCAAACAAATTGCAACTAGTTTTTTTAACAAAATTCCAAAAATACGGGGATATATCACTAGATGAAGTATAAAGAGCTGATAAGAACAAAAGATAAAAATCAAAAATTATTTATATCAATTGATTTGTTTTCTGGTAGACAAGATTTTTCAATAGGGAATTTAAAATGATGTGCATCTTGTTTGTAATC
Source organism: Cantharis nigra (assembly GCA_958510845.1). NCBI lineage: Eukaryota > Metazoa > Arthropoda > Insecta > Coleoptera > Cantharidae > Cantharis > Cantharis nigra. Next base: position 39,192,468 of record OY294030.1, on the reverse strand, counting down.
AACTTGATTATAAGTAATATATTAAGCAAGTATCTAATAAAAGCCATTGTAATCTATATACTAACTTATATTGCATTGTATTGAACAAAAAATATAACGAATAGTTGGTAGGTAGATATTTATGAACACAACTAGTTGGACAAATAGTAAAGCACGTGAACGTATAATGCATGCTGTACATAACATACGCCCTCGCATAATCTAATCAGTGTCAATAATCAAAATTTAATTATTAGTAGCCTACTATGAAAACCAGTGATAAGGATGTGATATATTGGAAGCAAGTTAATTTTTTCCGCTCTTGTTATAATTATTGTTCGAATATTTTGAAATACTGGACTAGAAAGTTGTTTATTCATTTCCAATAGTCAATATCGTTTATTTAATTATTATTATTTTAAATGTTTTAAGTTATAAATTTTCTAGCAAATCGATTTCTTAAGATATTTTTGATTATTTCTTCATACGTATAATTATAAGTGGTATTTTTATAATGTCCATTTGAACACATTGATACACTTTAATAAGTTTAGCGTGCATTTAACTGCTGTTTTAATTATATGGTATGTGAGCAGCCGATAAGCATATTATAAAGTACAATCGCAGTTAAGGAATTTGAGGAATCTGATATATATTTTCAAAAAATTTAAATATTCGTTACGTAACTAGTATAACGCATAATTGTGTAAGGACTTGAGATTTAAATTAACTCAAACCCATTTACATAGTCAGACCCATATTTAAATTCTGTAGACCCCTAGGCCCTAGGCTAAAACTTTTTAAACAAAACTTTTTCGAAAAGATAAATAAAAATAAAAAATACAAAAAATGCTCCTGAAAAAACATGAAAACAAAGCTCCTAGAAAACATCAATATTTAAGCGTGAGGCTATAAAATTTTCAATTTAATATCCCAACCATAACTTCGTTCATTTAAAAACAGCTTTTTATTAAATTTTCTCAAAATGATTGATTTGAGAAATATTTCTCTGACTGGAAAGCCGTTCGCCCAAGACTCTTGCACATAGAGAAATATTAACGAAACTATTTATGCAATTTAAAAAAAAAATAGATTAACATTCAAATTTTAGTTTTTTGGAGTAGCCATTCTGAATTGAACAGTTTTAGTTCTTTTTGGGAAACACTTCCAAATAAATATAAGTCTTATTGCACTATTCGTCTGCTTAACGTTTTCAGATTAAAATTTACAAAATGTTTTGGTTTTTATAATTTGGAAATCCAGCCTTGATTGATAACTTCATGACGTAATTCATGAAGTTAGTACGCAAAAAAACTTTTCTTACCAAACTACAGTTCGTGCATTTAAAGAAAAATGCATTTTTTCACAATTTTAAACAATTCACTAGCTACATCACTGGAGAGAAAAGTTTACTAACCAAATTGCTGCTGAACCCACGAAGTGGACCCTACCTATATTTATTTAATAAAAAAATGGTTTTTGTCAAATTACCTGTAACACTATAGTCCTTTTGCCCTATTCATCTTGACCATAATAGCTTTTCCGTCGTCCATAAGTCACCAACTTGAACACTTGTACATTTTTTTAACAATTTCGAATAAAAATTTTTGTTAAAATACACTTGAAAGCACAAATTTTTCACTCAAGTATATTGGAAAAATTAATTCGCGAATATTAATTAATAAGCTAACATCAAGCTTTTTCACAAAGATTCTTACTCGACACATCACATTCCCGTTCGCGAAATACGAATTTCACATTCACACGCCAATGTCGATCTGCACTAAAAATAAAAAACACTCATTGTTGCAAAAGTTTATATTATAATTTTTTTTTATTTTTTAAGAGCTTAAAAAATAAAAATATATTGAACTTCGTAAAACAAACCTATTTAATTTATATTATAACTTAAAATAAAATTATTGAAAACATCAAGAACTATCAAATTTTTAAGTGTCTTATTTAAGTGACATAAAGACGTTACTCATTATGGGGAGGAGCGATTGTAAAATATTGTGCAATATTTTTCGTAAAAGGAAATAAACGTCACGAGTCATAACATTTTGAATTTTGGGTTCCAATAACCTCAATCTAATAAGATCTGATTTGTTTTACATTAAATTATTCATAAATTCATCTAAGGCCTATATATGTATTTTCCAAAAATTTAAAACAAAAAATAAATTTGACAACAAAGCACGCAAAAAGAAAAAACACTTGGCTATATTTGACCATTTTGCCATTAAAACACAACATTTTTTTTGGTTTTTGCAGGGAAAAATATAAAATCAAAATAAAACACGAAGCAAAACTCGTAAGAAAAAGGTTCCTTTTGGATGATTCATTCCTGAATTTTCTTTCGTGTGCAGGTAAAAATTCAAAGACTTACGTTTTCACGTCATCCACCGACTTATAACAAACATTTAATTTGAAGGCCTTTGAAGACTAATCAATCTCATAGAACAAAAATAATGAAACCGATTGAGCACTTTCCCGAAATTTACCAAAAATTGCCAAAATATTATTACTTATTCTGCTGTTTTCATTGTTTTAGTTTTTATCTGCGCTCTCTTTTTGACCTTTCATCACTTCTGAGATGACATTTTGATATCTGGCAGTGAGATTATTTTTGCAGATAGTTGATTTAGTACATAGGGGATTTAAAATTAACTGTGGTAAGGTTTGGATTCCATTTTAAGCTGTAAGTAGTGATTATTAATAGTATTTTAATAGTAAAATAGCTTTTTTCCAAAAAAAAAAAATTCTAAAAGTTCGAGTTACTTTTATTAAAAGCAAAAGATGGTGGGCGGCACTAAAGTAGAACTTCAGTAACCCAATCAAAAATTGGGAAGACCCTGATAGTGCATAAAATAGATTCTTTGTTTTTTTTGTTTTGTGGTTGATAGAATATTATTGATTTTTTTTTAATTAAAAAAAAAAGTTTTGCAGGTAGGAGCGGATCCAATCAAAGTTGATTGGGAGCTTAATTTCACAATTTAATACCTGTAATACACGCTTTTATATTGATATTTCCAAGAAGCTTTGTTTGTTCTTATTTTCAAAAATTATTTTTTGCTTTTTAGTGCATATTTTGTACTCCGTATTTTTATTTACCTTTTAGGAAAAGCTAAAGTAAAATTTTAAGTTATATCGGTGGGCTTTTTCTTAGTCTATTCAAAATTGAAATTTTCAAACAGGCTTTTTTGTGGTGCCGGTCCCTCTGTGGTGCGGGGTATTTCACGGTATGTGTATAATACAGTAGAATCTCGTAAGAATGAACAGCGAAAAAATATGTTGGTTTATTTAATATAAAATCCTAATTTTTATTTTTTGATTTCTATTTTATAACATAAAAAATAAAGATTTTTGTAGTATAAAAATAAGAAAAAAAATTTTGGAATTAATATTTTAAAAACTAACATGATATTCACTGCTGACTGTTTCGAGATACTATAATTGAAGGCAATCAAAAATTGAGAGAGAAAATCATAGTAATAAATTTAACAATAGTTTAAAATTTTAACATTTCGCTCTTGTTAATTATTGTTCCTTACTCTCGCATATCACTAGTAAGAGCTAAGTAAGTTTGTTAAACCTTAAATGGTATTAAATAATATAATAGTGGGATAATTTCCCACCGGTTTATAATACACTATTTAGTAATAATAGTCCATTTTTAAGTTGTATTATGCCGATTTGTTATTACAAACGAAACGAATCTTTAAGTTTAAAATCAATATAATAATATATCGATATCTAATTTATTAAAACTACCAAACTTTACATGCTAATGAGTATCTAAGCGCATTAAATCTATTTAATGTCTAAACATTTGCATTTTCACTATCATAAATCAAATGGAAGTGAGTAATAGAGTACCTGCGTTATTACTATAATTTTATTAACATACCACACCTCTTTGCTAAATTGCATATTATACTTATATCTTAATTATATAAAGTAACCAATTATTAAAATGATATATATTTTCAAATAAATTGCCAATATGAAGTTGTCATTGTGACTGTTGTAGCGGTTTTTAACAGGTTGAAATTACGCAATCAATCAGATTGTGCAAAATATTCTCGAGTAATAAGATAGGTAGTTCTAACATGCCTACAATATTAAAATATGTCCTTATATATTTATTATGTATTTTATAAACAATTCCAAGCACCTACTTTTACTTTTCCTTGTAAAATCATTTACCTTGCATTACGGCAGTCAATCCGCATCCAAGACTTCCAAACCACCATATAAAGGCTAATAAATCATTGTAACACATAAAATAGTAATACAACAATTATCACATGTTAATCAAATTTACACAAATATACCGATTTTCCTAATTAATTACTTCTACCTCAACTTGCAATGAGAAATGTGTTGAAAAAGTTACATAATTAAAAATTATTTGTTACTCGACAATAAAGTCATCATTCACTAACTTGATAAATATGAAAATTGAAGTAAATAAATGTTTAATTAATTATTAAACAAAGTAGTCATTAATTTTACACTAATTACTGCTAATGTCAAAGTGTTTTCATATTAATTCTTAATAAACCTAGACTCAAGTTAGAAATTCAAGTTCCGTTCAATTAAGTAATCATAGTAGCTGAGGTATAATATTTTAATTATCAAGTGATTTAAGACGCGGAATTTTCAAATTTTTATTTAAATTTTATCGTAGAATATGATTAATTAAGTTAAAAATTGGTAATTTGTTGGAATATTTTATTCACAGTTTATTTATTACTTTATTACCGTTTGTCAAACCAGGTTTTTTATGTGAATTTTGAAAAATGTCCCTATTAAAATTCCCAAATTATAGCATGAACACATAATTTATATTAGTAGTTATAACTCAAATATTGTGATTCTAGAGACTAAATTGCAAGTCGAAATTGTTTTTTGCTCCCTGAGCTATTTGAAAGGTTCTTCTGTTCAAAAAATGTGGTTTTGACCGATTCAACAGTTGCCCCAATTATAGAGAATTACATTAGGATTTTTATTGGTATTTATTATGGGTTATTTAACGCCAAACACCAACACGGCGAAACCATATGCGCCGTATAATCAATATTGCAATATAATATGAAATATTTATTATACGATGCATGTAATTTTACAATGTTGGTGTTGGTCAGCAATAACCCATAATAATAGATGTGTAACGTAATATCATATAATTGATTTTTCAGTCAGCAATTAAAATTTAGTTTACTAACTAATAATACTACTTAACTTCGGAATGGTAGTATACATTGCGAAATTTTCAATGCTGTCTTTGAGTTAGGCGCCACTTTTACTTTAAAATTAACATTAAAATTATGTAAAATATATAGCAACAACAAATAAAGCGAAACAATTATTTCGTATAAGGTAGCTGTTGCTGTTACAATTCCAGCAAAATAAGCCTTCATATCTCGATGATTACATCCAATTATTAAAAGACATTCTTATAATTTAACTTGTCATCGGTTATTAAGTTAACATAAACATAGATCTTTTAAAAAGCAATTGATTTGACTTGTAAATTATTGCTAACTGTACCTGTTATTGTATAAATTAAGAATATAATAATTTATTATCACTATATTAATTTATGCTTTACATTAGTATGTTTTAATTCTATTAGGTACTTACACTTGTCATGTTTATACACACAGAATTTGAGTTAAATATAATGAATATTAAATGCGATCATTAATATAATATAAAATATGATTTAAAAATTTATTAGCATTAGAAGAAGCCACGAGTATGAAGAGGTAATAAATCAAAAAGCAATTAATGGAAATAAATAAATTAATTTAAATATTTCTACAATATACCTAGCATATTGCACAAATAATATACAATTATTGTTACAATATGTATCTATTAGTTTGATCGGAAGTTGCTCCAAAAAGACTTAATTTGACTTAACCATTTAAATATTTCAAGTATAGTTAAACACAGAGGCTATAACAATTACTTCATTGAAATTAATCAATTTAATAAACGTTCGTTGATTAAATTTAAGATAGTTAATGAAATAATTAATTGCTTAAAATATTTGTCAAGTATTTTTAATTATACATTACCATGACGTGTTAATTAAATACCAATCAATCAATTAAGGTTTAACATACCATACAATCTTTGGTAATTCTGGTAGGTACCTACTGTACAAAATGGTACATAAACTTTAATTAAATTTATGAATTTATTTTATTGTGGCATTGTAGTATTTAAAAATTTTAGAACAATTAAATAGGTAGGTATATACTATCGTGCTCAAGCACGATATTACCACATTAATGATTTCTAAAGTTCATTAACACATTACTTAACTAAAACAATGCAGAATTAATTTGTATCTCCATCTCCGCTTGGCATAAACGCACCTTTTGCTTGGTTTAAGAAGGCAGGTTAATCATAAGCTGTGAAATGATTTTATTTACGGATGAAAAAATTAAAAATTAATAATGAATGCCAACTTCAAACGCACTTTTGTAATCGTAATTGCTACAACATAAAATAATTGCTATATAAATAATATTAACGGTTTTCAATAATTAATTTTAAAATTACATATTATTTTCTTATAAATAATATATACCTAATAATATACATCTATGAATTGTATTATTATAGCTATAGGTGTACTTATTTTCACTATTTTTTGTAATATACCAATATATCAAAGATTATACAATCAATAATAAATTATTATGGAAAATTAAATCAGTTTATTCCTATTTGCTGACTGAAATGTGGCAGAAAGGATTGTAGAAAAAAAAACAAAATAAAAATAATTTCTGTAATTTGTAAAACTGCAAACACAAAATTATAGTTTCTATTCATTGCAATTCGCGAGATACAAAAATTATGCAGAAATATATACTACGAATGATAACACCATTGGATTTCATCTAGCTTTTACTTAAAAGATCATAAAATGCTTTCAAAATTGTTAAAATTTTCATTTATTGCACTGGCCATGTAATAAATTCAATTTAATTTCTATTTTCAAAAATAATTTCTATGGAAACTTGCGTGGTCAGTCAGATAAATGAAACTTTTAACAATTTCAAAAGCATTTTTTGACTTTTTAAGTAAAAGTTAAATGAAATCTAACACTGTTATCATTCGTAGTTTATATTTCTGCATTATTTTTGTATCTTTCATTTTTTCTCTAAAATAATTAGGGAAGCAGGAATTTGCCTAAATAAGTTTTTACACGTTAATTTCCTATGTTCGGCTAACTCATTCAGCACCCGGTATATGTATATCATATAAAAATATACAATTAAAAGGGTAAATCTTTATTTGAATAAAAAGTAAGGGAGCCCCATATAATATCGCTATTAAACAGCTGCAATAGCAATTACGTTTAGCGATCCGCCACGACGATTCCTGATCCGCCACGACCCGCCCGCTGTTGAACTGCCTGCTCTAGCGGGTCTAACTGGGGGGTATCAGTCATTCAACATGTTTGATACAGAACGTTTCATAACAGAAATTCACGCACGAGAGTGCATTTGGAATTTAGGTAAGCAATATTTATTTACATATTGTACTTATATATTTTAAGTAATCACTGTGACACTAATAATACAAACAAACAACATAGTACCTGCATGTATTCGTATTCATAAGCGAATATTCTTTGCGCATGCTAAAAATTAATATCTACGTAACAGCATATAATTTTACGTATATTATTTGTTTGGTTGTTTCCAACAGAAAATTAATTGTATAATACTATGTGTCTCTAAAAAATATGTATATTATCGAAAGTGAACCGCATACCATTAAAGAAAATATACTAATGGAATCATACCTTGCGTAGTACAATAATAATATATCAAAGATAGCGTTTTTACGAAAACATTAACTTGCGTTTCTGAATGTTCGATTTGCTAAAATATAAATACTGCTTTATTACTCAATCTTTTTAAAACTTAAAATTTTTGTCAAGATTTATTATATTTCTTCGTCACTGTAACGACTTTACTCACATCACAACAAATTTACTTACAGCTTTTTTATTACATTTTATTATAAATATATACTGACCATTATTATATTATAACAATAAATTAAATTTAAATTTAAATTGCAATTTGACCTGGTACAATACATTCGCGTTCAAGCGGCACGTAGAAATGCCTCGCTCCAGATTGCCGGTTGAACGAGATTTTATTGCAATGGTCTTGATATTTTATAATTTTAAAAATAAAAATTTTATAGGGTCAACTTCGTATCATGATAGAAATATGAAAAGAGATGCGTGGATTGAAATTTTCAATGTAACATCTGACAAAATCAAGTTTAATGAATTAACACCTTCAGAGAGAAACCAAAAACGTAAGTTTTACGATATTAGTAAGCTAAACCAAAGTAAAACTTTATTATTCACAGTCGCCGATTTACAAAGAAAATGGAAGAATATACGAGATCATTTCAAGAAATGTAGTAAGGTGGTATCTCGCGCTGGCCCGAGTTCTGGAATAAAGAGTTCAAAACCGTATATTCATGCGGAAATACTAAGTTTTCTGGTACCAATTATGGATAACATGAGGTAGGTAATAATAATTATTTTTGTACAAATATTTTTAAAATATCTCTTAGAAAAAAACCTAATGTTGAAGATGACGGAGAAGCAACAATGACTGGCCTTAATGGTGAAGAAGAAACAAGCAATGACGACACTCGAATGCAAAACCGCTTCGAAAAGAGACATAAAAGATATAGCGAAACGCCAGCGGTTGTTCCTCGTCAAAAAATTAGGAAACAAAATCAAAAAGAAGAAAAAGAAGATCATAAACTAGAGCGTGTAAGTGCACCGCAAGACAACAAAGAAGAAGATGCAGACAAATTCTTTCTGCTATCCTTATTACCTCAAATACGTGAATTAAATATTGACCAAAAAAATTTTTTATATATAGAATTTCTTCAAAGCATTCGAAGAGCTAAATTGTATCAGCCCTCTGATATTAACTATCCATTAAGTATAAATTTTCAAACCAACTCGGTTAATAATTTTGAAACTTATTCAAGTCAAAATACATCGTCTTCGCCGCATACAGAGTGCTCAGCTGATAATATGCCGTCCCCACAGTATTCTGAAACCAAAGATGAGGTTTATTTTAAAATAGAATAAATATTAATTAATTATTATAAAATACTTAATAATTTTGTATTAGTTTATTATAAAAAATAAAATATTTACCAAAGCAGTATTTAAAAATTCATATTCACTATAAGTATGCTGATTAATAAAGCAACTAAATTTAAGTTAATTCTAAGTACAGTTTTGGTAAAACAGTTAGAAATTACACATTTAATACGGTTCCTTGGTTTTGCATCTACACATGATATAGATATTGACTGACAACCGTCAAACATTTATAGCGGTGCGTGTCACGCATTGTAGACATCAAATATAACACAATCGTTTATTACGGTAGATATAATTTATTTGCATTAAAAGGTTTTCCAAATTATGAAGTTCATTATGCATTTAATAACTCCCCAAAGAATAGTCCATCGTTAATTCATACTCACATGCAAATAAAGAGTTAATAACTAATGAGTTACCAAAAACAAATTGTTAAAATTACATGCTTTTGTTGCTAAATTGTTCCTCAATTTAAATTCATTTGTATTTAGGATTCCAAGATTCCCATTTTAATTTTTCTGTTCGTTAAATATTTATGAATAAAACAAAAGCAACAAATGAAATTAACCGGTTTCTAATTTGCCTTTATATTAACCTTCTTCAGAATCAAGTATCATTTTTGCTTGGCGTTTGATCAATATGTTTAGTAACTTTTCTTTAAAATCTCCTTATTGCCATAATTTTTCGTTTACTTTTATGTCTCCATAGGCTACTTTAATTATTACTGCTAATAAAATTTAGTTTAAATCGATTTAAAGTAATCAAATTATTTTGGCATTTAAAAAGTTTGAAAATTTTTCTTCCAAAGATGAAAACAAAAGTTGTCAACATTACGTTACATAACATAACATTACATCAAGTTCCGTTACTGGGAAGTCATATTGATAAGAAAAGTCTATGATGATAAAATTAGTTTTTTCAAATAAATAAGATATATTAACATAATAATCTACGATATAGATGATGAGTGATTGATCAATAATTTAAATAAGCAAATGTAGATAAAAATTTCAATGTTAAAAAATTTATCAGAAAAGAATATTAGTTAAAAACTAGCGAAAAGCAAGCTAAAACGAATCAAATATATAATTTTGTTAGTACTAAATTGAGTAAGTTAATTTACGATTCCATGGAAGAACACAATATTGACAAAAGAAAACATTGACAAAAGAGAACTCTGAAAAATGGGTACAATAGGTTGAATAAAAATCATTTCTCTAAAAATCATTTGTAAAATTTTAAACATTTGCCTAATATTTGGCTATAATTGCCCTCAAAAATATTTGTTAGTATCTGTTATTAGTTCATTCAATTAATTTCTCGGAAACTGTTAGTCAATCTTTACCACGATTAGATGACTAGATTTTAGAGTGGATCTGAGATTTCCGAGACTGTACTCAGTAAAACTATCCCCCTAGTCCGGTCCTACTTGGCAAAATCTGCTACTAAGAAGAGAATGGATCTCCCTCGATGTGCACTCGACGTTGTGATGTTTTTTTAGACTTTTTATTTAAACCATTGCTTTCATTTTTCAGAGTTCTCTTGTCGATATTTTCTTTTGTGAATGTTCTGTTTTACCGTATTCTGTTCTTTCATGTTCTTTTCTTGCATGTTCTGTTCTGTCCGCTTACAAGTTAGTACCAGTTAGTTTATATGTAATTTTATTAGTATATAATTAAGTGATAATGACAAAAACAAGAAACCCAAAAAAACTGCGGATTAAAATTGATGAATTTTCATTCGTGAAAAATTATAATGCAAGTATAAAGAATTAAGAAGATTTACAAGAAAGCTTAAAATAAAAGAAGACCAGAATTGAGAATAAGAAAAACATGAACATATACTGTAGTGTCTTAAAAATGCAAGCGAACGAGCTGAAGGCAATTGTTAAAATTTGTCAAAGTTATGAAATGTCAAATTTGACAAAAGAATTTATTGGTTAACTAAAAATGAAGGCCGTGCCATGTGTTAGCATCGGTTTGTCGAGAGTGCGCGTGCGGGCATGCGGATGCAAATAAAAATTAACAAATCACATTATTATGAACAAGCATGAATTTAAAAAAGTGAATCTGAAAAAAAGTTGAATTGCCTATACAACAGGCTGAAAAACAATAACTGAAAATAGTTAGTTGATGAGAAGACCTGGAATAGGCAGGTTGTTTAAGTGGTCGATTTCTTAAAAACCGAAGTCAACCACATAGTGAATAGTAAAAGAAATACTTATTTCAAAACAACAAAAATAAATTCAATTTGGAAAACCGCACGAGATGCAAATTTTTGGCAAGAATGATTTAGAACAAGTGGCATAGAAATTTTTGGAACCAACTGGAAGCAGTTCCATTTCACGTAAGCAGGCAGGAGAGAATTCACAACCAGTATTAAAGTGGACCATAAAGTCGCAGAAAGAAAAAGTACGGACAGGTTTGCATAACTACCATTCTAAATTGTTAACGCGGGTCTTGCGGCAATTTAACCGGATCGGGAAAAGTGCAGCGCTATACGGCAATTTATGTTCTTGATTTAAATATTTGTAATTCAATTGTTTATTTAATTTTTTTAAATAAATTTATACATTCATTTAAATTTCTGAAGATTCTTTGAAATTAAAAAAAGAAGATTTCAAATAATATTCATTCGTCCACCATTATCTGGAAGCAGAGGTTCGTTAAGCTTTGCATTCATTGCATTTATGAAAGTAAGTATGGACTCCACCTTTAACAGTGCAATCAGGGCCGGATTATCCAATAGGCAAACTAGGCAACTACCTAAGGGCGCCGATCAGCAAAGGGGCGCCAAAATTATTTTAGCTCATAATGAAACTGAAAAACCTTCTAGAAGCAAATGGGTTATTACAAAATTTTGGATTATTTTGGTCCGCCATTTTAAATAAATGTGACAAAGCCAGCAAATCTCTTCAAAAAATCAAAGCAGATTTAGAGATCAGACGTTTACCAAGAACGTGGAAAGAAATTTTTGAATATTTATGAATATAAAAACGATTTAAAGCGAACGAAGACTTGTAAAAGACAATTTGGCAAAAGTATTTAAGTATGGGGAAGTCGGGTTTGATGGGAAATCTGAAATGAGAATTAACACTTATTTGGAATTTATTATAGACAGATTAAAAGAAGAATTTAAAAAAGGGTAACTGTCTATAGGAAAATTGAAAATAATTTAAGATTTTTAAATAATTTGAAAAACTGTGATGATGGCAATTTACGCAATCATTCAAAAGATCTTCAAACCATATGCTGATATGAAGACTTGAAATTGGAATTTTCTGAAGAGTGTATTTAATTCCAATAATTTATTGAAAATATTGAAGATGTTAGCAATATGAAGGAAATTTTAACTTTTATTCAAGAGAGAAATTGATTTCAATGTTTCCTAATTTAGTAATTGCAACAAGAATATTTTTAACCAATACAAGTGGGGAAAGGTCATTTTCAACTTTAAAGAGAAAAAAACATATTTAAGAAATTCAAATTTTCAAGAAGGACTTGACGAATTTAGCTGTTTTGACTATAAATAGTGAGCTAAGCAACAGTGGTGATTTTGAAAAAGTTAAAACAGAATTTTCAAACACGAAATCCAGAAGAAGAATTTAATTTATGTAATAATGTACTTTGTCATTATGAATCAACACAGGAGTATATTATACGTATATACTCATATTATATAAATAATTTTATAAAAGATTGGTGCTTCCGCGAAAACTGATTTTAAGATAAATATAATTAGTATTGTACTTGTAAGACGATAATTTTAAGTTTAATAAATTTCAAAAATATAGGAATATTGAGTCTAAGCTCGAAATTTTCTACAAACATTTTTGCCTAGGGGCGCATACCTTAATAATCCGGCCCTGAGTGCAATACATAGGAGAATACCTTAAAAATACATACACAAATATAATAAACCACTAAAACTAGAAATAAACAAAAATATAAACCAGAAAATCAATAATAATATCAATAATAATAATAATAAGCCAAGATAGAAAAATAGAAATCAAGAAAATTTTGCAACATAAAAGAAATGATAAAATAGAAGTAGGTTGATATGTCAAAAATATGGTTGAAAATTTGGAAAAATCTTTAAATGTCCAGAAAAAAGAATTCTGGATAATAAGTTAAAAAAGTAGAAAAAGAAAGTAAATTAAAAAAACATGAAAAAGCAAAGAAAAACTTAAAAATGGAATTTTCTGATAGACAATGAGGAAGAAATCCAGTTCCTTGAATTTTTTCAAAGAATATTTTAGAAAGAAAGATTTTAAATTAATATATTGTAAGTACAGTGAAACTTCCCTAACTCGAACTGCTCTAACTAGAACTATTCTATAAATCAAATTTTATAGTCAGATTTTGTCTGTTTGATATAGTCAGTTTGTCAAATATATTTACGTGTAATGTTATCTCCGAGATAACTCGAAGTTTTTCTAATTCGAACTTTGTCGGTGGTCCTTTGAGATTCGAGTTAGAGAAGTTTGATTGTAATAATAATAATAAATTATTATTTATATATAATTATTATTTAAATATAAATTTAACTTTAAAAATAAACTATCATTTTATTTTCGTTTAGATTATAAATTTTCGAAACCCTGGGTATCTTATAAAATTAAATTAAATATAGACCTAAAGCCAGATTCACACCAAAATACACAACATCTATTCTCCTCAAAATTTTGAAATGTTGAGATGAAATAAACAGATTCGACTAACTTCTACACTGAAAAAAATGGTTCATCATATTAACGAAAAATTCCTAATTTTTATGCCGATGAATAAAATTCATAACATTTATGGAAAATTTGCAGTATTCATGAATAATGTCATTGTATTTATCAATTTGTTCATCAATATATAAAGAATTCTGTTGATTGGTCCAGAAATAATGAATTTTTCGTTAATATGATGAACCAATAATCGATTCTTCCTCATTTTCTATCATTAAATTCAATTTATTCTTATTTTTTCTTTGTTTTTCTATCTTTTTATATCAATATATTTATTTTTTATTTTTATATATAATTCAATATATAATGAATTTTGTTCATCGGCTCAGAAATAATGAATTTTTCATTTTAATTATTTTAATTAATAACTTCTAATCAAACTCTACTATTATTAGTGAATTGCACTATATACCTGACTAAACCAGACTACGAGTAAATATGAATTTTTCGTTGATATGATATTATTATATTATTATTATGTTATTATTATCACATTATTTTGTCAAATAATTTGTCAAATTTCATCTTTGAAAATGGGGCATATGTAGAAAGGGCTCGAAACGTCGGTAAATTTAATTGATTAAAAGACCAAAAAACTCAACAATTTATATTATATTAATATGATAAACCATTTTTTTCAATGTAGATATTTACAAATTAAAATACAAATCATATTTAAAAATGTTCTCCTCAAAATTTTGAGGAGAATAGATGTTGTGTATTTTGGTGTGAATCTGGCTTTAGGTCTATATTTAATTTAATTTTATAAGATACCCAGGGTTTCGAAAATTTATAATCTAAACGAAAATAAAATGATAGTTTATTTTTAAAGTTAAATTTATATTTAAATAATAATTATATATAAATAATAAATTGATGATAATCAATTTTGACGATTAGTATATTGAAAGAAAAATTGGATTGAAAATTTAATATTTGCTTAGTCGAAATTTTTACATTTTTGATAATTTTATAAAATACACCCACGGTATAATTCAAGTTGCATTGCATTACAGTAGAATATAACTTGATTTCCCAGTTATGGAAATCGTAACTCTTCCATTGTACCAATTTTATATTAAAAATAAAAATGTTTGGGGATCTTTTTATACTTCGTATCAGTGCTCCTATGATTAGTAGTTCCAATCTTATATATTCCGACGAGTGACAAAGTATTTTTGTGATTGTGATTTTGTGAATTTTTTTGTCCTGCATCAACTTTTATGCAAGCAGTCTGGTGGAAGCTGTTTACCATCACCATAGTACTTGGATCATCTTATTTACAGAACCAGAACATAATAAATATTGTATAAGGTTGAAACTTGTCAACTTAAGAAATTCTGCATCAAAGTGTTTTTTTTTATTATATTTCAGTCTTTTTGTTATTGAAATGGGAAACATTCGCTTTTTCATTGC
The DNA here is from genome assembly GCA_958510845.1 of Cantharis nigra. Taxonomy (NCBI): domain Eukaryota; kingdom Metazoa; phylum Arthropoda; class Insecta; order Coleoptera; family Cantharidae; genus Cantharis; species Cantharis nigra. The sequence goes on along the minus strand of OY294030.1, from coordinate 39,177,163 downwards.
ATGTTGACGATAAAGTTTTAATTTCATCAATTGATCGCCGACTTAAATTTGACTTTGACTGGCTACTTATGCTACTTGGAGTGAAAAGTATTGACTGCAGCATAGTTGACAATATTATTGAAGGTATCAGTTATTAAATAGCAGGCGTATTTCGTTCTGTTATTGTTTAATAGTACTTTCTATAATATGACTCACAAAAGATGGAATAAATTCTTTAAAAATACAAGGAAAACTACACCGTAGTAGACTATCAACTTGAAAGCTAAAGCTTTTCTTTCAGTAAAACTCGAATAACCTTGATTTTAACTGCGAATACTTGAATACAAAAACATTTTCATTTAATTTACTATAATACTACCATCTATTGAAATTTTAAATTTAAGTTTCTTGTAGGTAGAAATTTTAAGTCTGCTGTTATTATTCTGCGTGAGCGTCAGTTGGCCAAAATTAAGCAAAGGAAAGTAATATTTGGACTATTTAACTTCCATTTAGGATACGAACTATCGTCTTTAATATAAACATAAGAACACTAGAAGTAATTTTTTATTATTGTGAGGTCAAGGTAAGAGCTACTTATCTGTCAATTTAAAGCATAAAATGCCATAAAAAGTCGTAAAAGGTGAAATTATCTTATCGCTTCCTCGACCAAAACAATTAAGTTTTCTTAAATACAATTAATTTAAAAGTAAATAAATTATATATAAATAAATAGTGTGAAAATAATATCCATTGTTTAACAATAACGATTCGTGGCAAATTAAAAATTAGTTGACATTGTTCTAGTTACTTTTAACGCAGTATACTTACAGTAAATTACAAAAGTACAGTTGCTAATTTCTTTGTTTGCATTTTGGGACTTAGTTAATTTGGTAATATCGTGCTCAATCTTAACATTTACTCGAATGTTAAAAAGTAGGCTTGCTAATTAAGCTGCTACAAAAAAAATTACATTTTTTATTTGGCAAATATGTAAAATTATATTTTCTCTATACCTTCGCAACGTCATAACCTCACAGCATTCCAGCAAACTGTAAAGTAATGAATAAATTAAAAGGTGCTAATTAACAAAATGCAAATAAAAAGTTATTTTAATATTTTTTGTAAATAGAAGAACAAAACTTATTATTCAACTACTGTAATCATCAACTTTTTGGATTGAAGACGAGGTTTCGTCTAAGGACAATTAAAAATTAAGTAATGTTTAAGTGACACTGTTACAGATAGTTGTTTAGATTAATTAACTTCCGGATAACTTTCTTTTTATTAGCAAATGTTGTCACTAACTTTCAGTTACGTTATTGGCACATAAGATCAACGATTTGATTAATAGTTTCTCTAATAACTTAAACAAACATACCGAATAAACATTTTATTCAAATCAAAAAACCAACTTGAATGAATAAATTTATAGACTAAAGCTGATAACCTCATAATGTCATATGGTTCCAGAGCAGTTTTAAGTGTCGCATAGCGGTTTCCATTTTGATATTTCCGTGTTTATGTGGTCGGTGATACAGGCCATGTTTTGCAGTTCTCCACAATACTGATACCGATTCAGTAATTTATTATGTTGTACGTTTATTAATGGACAAGTGTTTCTAATGATCTTCTCTATAATAAAAAAAATACTTAATATGTTTATCAACTATTGCTGATCAATTATTCTTGTTGAAATAATTCCCGTGTTTATAATAAAATACAACCTCACGTTGTAGAATATATAGAAAATCGATAGGTGCCTATAGCTTAATGTAATCTCATTACTACTATTTTTAGATTGAAATTACAAAAAATCTTTAACTTCAAATACAAATTTATGTGTAAATGGAATTCTTACGACATTTATAAAGAAGCTAAGTATGCTCTTATGACTTGACGCGTTAATTGGTAGTACTTAAGATTACCTTGCGTTAGAATGCACATATTCTACAATAAACATAAGTGCTTTTAATATTCTATAAACAACATTGATTAATTTCCTGTATTATCAAAATATTTGCAACTATTTGAAAATTAGAGCTCCTTAAATCAGTAAGCGCCACTTACTCTATTTGTCTATTGATTGAAATAAGACTTAAGAGCAGCTTAAGTTTTAAGTATACGTAGTATACTTGGTACTGACATAATAATACATACAATAATTAAACTTCCTTAATTCATAAAAAATTTGAACAATCGATATGTAATGCATGTATTTCAAAATATGGAATATCTTTAAAGTAAAGTTAACAACATAAACATTCAAAGAAACAAGAGTGACGGAATATAATATCCTGTAACATTTTTGTATATTATTATGATGTAGATTACCTTTACAATTTTTTATTAACTAAGAGGTATACTAATATTTAAAGAAATATTATCTTGAAACTTCCAACAACAACAAGACCTACTCATGGTGCTTACTTAAGCCAATTTAAGCTCATTCAATTCACTCAATTTCTATTCGCATAGTTATCTTACATGATTTTCACTAAATTTTAGGCGCAACTTAGCTAAAATAGTTATAGTTTTATTTGTAAATAGTAAATACCTATTAATCAAAAATAATTTTTGATTATTTACCATTTAATTTTTTTTCAATAGACCTTTTTTTCTGTTATATCATACAATATTTGGTTTATTCTCATTTCATGTTTGAATTTATCTTTTCTGCAACGTAAAATTTTAAAATTGAAAGTTTTATTTCAATTAAAACTTTATTTCTATGTCCTATTATGACAGCGACGGTTCGTATTTTGCTAATAATAGAGAGCAATAATGAGAAAAAATATTTATTCTCGTAGTTCATGGTGTAAAGTGGACGGCTATCTACTATGATAAGAAGTTTTCTGTTTAACATTTGAATTTTAAAATATTATTAAGTTTAATTGTACGGATGAGAATCCGAAATTCAAAACACCATGTATGACCTAAGCGTAACAAACTATACAAATATATAAATCTTAACTTATGAGAATTAATAATATTAAAAAATTCAAATAATAAAATAGATACCTATTATATTTGAGCTTTCAGCTTTTTTAATATTACACACTATAATCATGCACACTGAGAGAAAAGAGATGGTAAATTGAACGAATCTGAAATGTTGAATCTTTTCTTATTGAATTAAACGAAATTTCGTTGAATGAAACAATTTTTAGTTGTTACAATAAATTCAAAAATGTTGTTTCAATGCATTAGTTTTGTTAAATAAATATTAGTTGATTTAATGTTTATAATGGGTTCAAATAAGCTTCTATAAGATATTATCGTTGAATTAATAAAATAGTTAGATTGGAAGAAAACCAATGAAATTCTTGAACGAAACTATTATTTTGTCTTGTTGTAGCATTTCAGTATGTCATTTCAATGCAACCGAAATGTTAATCAGCTAAACTGAACACAATAAAATTGTTGAATAGAAGCTTGAAAAATATGCGAGCCACTGCGCAAGTTTATTGTCATATATTTCAGTTTGATCTTTGATGCATAATAACCTTGATGTGTTCATGAAATGTGCGTTTGCAAAGTGCTAGAAAAATGGATACTACAGTTATGAATAATTGTTTAAAAGTTAATACCTTTGAAGATCATTTGTTTAAATTTATTTATTCATAAAATGCACTACTGTTAATTAGTTGTTAATTATTAAATGCTTGATTTAATACCATCATAAGTTAGTGTAATGTTTACTCGAGAAATATTGCTACGCTTTATATTAACGTAATTATGTTTTTCTAACAATTACACATAATATTTTTTACAACGACAACCATTTTTCTTGCTCAGCGTCACCTGGCACATGACCAACGCTCCACCAACCCATAATTCCCCATATACTACAATAAGTAACATCAAAAACCTAAAATGATTCAAACAATAGAATAAAATGTTTAATTTAATACACAGAAATGGTTGATACAATATACCTACTTGGTTAGTTCGAAAAGTGCGGAATGTTGAATCAACCTTTTACTACGTCCTATTAAGAATTTTGATTCAATTAACACAACGAGAACGTTCAAGGAAATACTGCTCATGTTAAAATAACGCAAAAAAGTTTACATTTTATTTGCATTAGTTTAATGCACGTTTTGCATTCGCTACCCGCAATGCAAAAAATTTGTTGGTTGAATCGTTTATCGTTTGATTAAGCAATTTCTTTCTCTCAGTGCAGTTTAACAGTTTGATCCACGAAAGGTGCATTCAGGATTTTGGTCTCTACAACTAGGGGGCTTGGGGACAATACCCCCCAGTATCCCAATATTTGCATTATCAGCGGCAAAAATTTATAAATATTCAGTTATGATTTGAAAAGAAAAATTGGAATTGTGTTAACTTTAGGTTAAATATGGATAACAGAGGTGGCATTAAGTCATAACAATGCAGAACAATGCCATATTTTTAATTGTTTGTTAAGAAATTACATGGTAATTATTTTTTAGTAATTTCAAACTTAATTTTTGTCTTTCTCGGTTCGGATTTGCTTCTCAAACCTACACAAACTATAAACATTAGTCATGGCATTGTGTAGATTGTGCAATAAATATAATGGCTTAATTTTTCAATGTAACAAATTGAGATGATATTTTTGCAATTTATATTTATTAATTATTTTCTTGTATTAGCCATTTATTAGAATAATCAATAAAGTATCAGAAATACTTCTGTTTCTTTGCAGCAGTAATTTAAGATTTGTGTACGCTGAAAACTCACTGCTGAACGTAAAATTTCAAATCACTGAAAAAGGAGGAGAGGCTATCGTTTTCCCAGAATCAAACCTGGTAATTATTTTATTAAATATTGACCAAGTAATATTTAATATAACAAATTGATTTTTGTGTTTGACAACAGAAAGCAGATGTATAATTATTAATTATTTATTTATGTAAGTAATCTATTTATTATAGTTATTATGCATTGCTTGTTTTATTGTCACAGTTTTATTACATTATAATTAATAACGCAATAACTTCTTATTAATCTATACTAATATGGTGTGGTTATAACAAATATTATGTCAGTTTTTATAATTTTCATATAAATAATTAAAATTTATTTATATGTAAATAATATTATGTGAAAATTGTGATTGTAAGCGAAGACTTACAAAAATATATTGTTTTCGTAAAAAATTTATTTTACATTGCCTCGAGGGGGGGGGGAGTAAAATACCCCTTTCAAAACCCGAAATGACAAATTTTTGATTCCGCATAAAATTGTCTAAGTCTGCATTCAGTGCAAGTTTTTCATTGGTTTAAATTTAGTGAGTTTTATTTATTCGTGAATCCTTGTTTTGATTTATTTGTTTATTTAGAACAACGAGGTCACGAAGTTTGTAGAACTTATGGATTTTAAATAAATTTGTGCTTTTAGCCTCCCATGAAGTAAAGTTCTGAAAAAGGACTTAATAAGCTCTGAAAAATACACATAAATAAAAAATAATAATTGAAGGAAAGGTAAATTTACAAAATTTGGAAGTTATAACTGCTATAGTCGTTCTTCGATATATAATTTTTCGAAGTATAAAAAATTAATTCTAATGATGGGAACTTGATAAAATTTTAAGTGTGATGAAAGAATGGAAATTATAAATAACCCACTTTCATGAAAATTCACGACCATTCATAGCAAGTAAAGCATGTAATCATTAATATTTAGCATGCACATTAATCGTAGGTTTGTTAAGTTAATTGATAAATAATTTCGTTCTTAATATACCTCAACACAACATTTTTCAACACTGTGTTCTTAGTAACTAATATAAAATTAAAGCAATTATTATTAGAATGTGTATACGTTATACGCATATGAATATGTGCTTCTTAAATAGCTTTCAGTATTCAGGCTACTTTTAAATTTCTATTTATATACTTATTTTTAAGAATTCACTTTTATAGCAGTACTATTAATACCATCATTGCATTGTTTTCTTTTATTTTCGGCATGCAAATATTCAAATTTGATGTATTCATAAAAGTTTTTCTCCAACACAATCGCAAAGTTTTACTTATCGCTATGCGTTTGCCTCATACCTATAATTGAAAACTAACTGTATTAGCGAAAACTTACTTCTTGGTTAGTATTTTCAAACAATTTTATCATAAATTCATTGGTTAAACAATGTTTCCATTTCTGTGACCTCCATAAATTCATCTTCAAACTTAAACTTAGTTTTGTTTTATGATAATTTTCAGACAGACATTATTTCAATTTCAAATGTAGTTCCTTTGCAGTAGAAGTCAAACAGATAATTTCGTTATTGATTATATTTTATCATATTCTTTATAATTTATCTTAACCAATAAATTAGGATAACATTTTATTAAATAAAGCTTGATTCGGCAAAGTCAAGCCGAGTTTAAAAAATTAAGTTACTTTTATCCATAGAAACGTTGAGCAAAAAGCGTTTAGGGCAGAGAGCTTTATGAAAATATATGCTGGCAGACGTTTCAGAGTTTAGAGATATATATCTGCCCTTCCTAGAAATGTAAACCGTAATAAACGCTACGTAATACTTTCGTCCTCTTCTTTTGGAGCGAACGTGCAGCAGCATATTAAGGGAAGGATAGCTACTCTGTTTTACCGTAACCAAAGAGTATCTAATTTGCATGCAGATGAGGTGTCGTAGTAAACTTGGTTCCGGGACTACTGAAGTTCAACTAAGAATGTTCTATGGATATATACTAGGTGGTACTACACACTATTCGATTGCTTAAAATGTCAAGCTTCTGTTATTTAACTAATACTACATTTAAATTAAATTTTCAGCTAAATAATTTAACGCTGCGGATAACACTTGCTATTCTAAATTAAACAAATATTTAATTTTCAATATGGAAAATCTGAAGCAACAAATTCATTTCACTACATTTTCACCTATTACTCTTTTTTAACCTACAGTTCTTTTTCGGACTGTCAGATGACACATTTAATCTGCCTAAACAAATTTATAAAATAAAATATACTTATTAGGTAGGTAATATCTTAGCTTGGTCGATGAGATACAATACGTATGAAACTTCTTAGTTCGGTGTCACCTTTGGCTTTCCCAATTGTTGCAAATTTAAAAGTTGACCAAATCATCTCGTTGCAAGTAAGTAAACTTCCCATTACACATACATGAAAATAACCCTTTTCTTAGTTATCACCGTAGTTTCCTCTCATTTATGTGTAAATTCAATTGCAATTTCATTATTGATATCAGTATCAATACAAATTTTAAAATTATTGAAAATTTGATTTACAATTTGTTTGAAATTATAATAATTAATTATCATTATAACGAAATTAAATAATTGTTATATTATAAAAATACAAAATTTTATTCATCGCAAGAAAATCGCAGAACTGAGCTAGCAATGTAAACATTTTAATTTTCTGAAATATTTTCATATTTTAAATTCAAGAACTAAAAAAACACTAAACACTGCTCCAATAAACAAAACAAAAAGCTGAACATAAACCTAAGTAAAAAAGGTTTTGCTTATTACTTCAATTATTTCTAAAATAAAATTGTAAAATAATGAAAAAATTTAAAAATTTGTGATTATATACAGAAGGGGTGGCCAACTTCATTGTATATACGATCGACTACGGTTCTTAATTTTTTTTCGCGATTTACCTATTAAAACCTTAACATAGTAATATAATATTAATATTATATTGACATATCAGGGTTCCCACTAAATTTTCCAAATTAAATTTCCTGGCTTTTCCAGGTTTTCCCTAACAAACAATAAAACATTTCCCTGACATTGAAAAATGTCTTAATTTTAATTAAATTAAATTAAAATTAATAATTTTCTTTTAATTTCATAATTAAAAAATATTAATTTTTAGTTATAAAAATTAATTTTTAAATAAAAAAATTCAATTTTAAAATTTAAAAGTAAATGTATTTAAAATTAAAAAAAATTTTTTTAATTAAATTGCTTTTCTTGGCACAAAAAATGAGAAATTCCCTGACAAAATTTGGAAAATCTTAAATTAAGTTTATTAAATTAAAAATAAACCCAATATATAAATAATACTCAAATAGTATTTATTAAGGTAAAAGTAGACAAAGAAACATATTTTCTTAGCATATTACGAGGAGGAAAGCACAGACCCAATACACCAGATTTCTTTTAACGACTTTTTTTTGAAATTCTGTAAATTTCCCCGGATTTCCTAAATGTTCTCCAGATTTCCTAAAATTTTCTTGGATTTTCTTTTGCTTTGTTTCATGATTTCCTTTCAGTTAAGTTAAAAAGTAAGATTATCTGTAATTTCTAAGATTTCCTTAGATTTTCTCAGATTTCCCTTCACTTGTACATCAAATTTCCCCAGCGGTTTCCTCCGTGGTTTATTGTGACTCACGACTAGTGTCGGCAGCTATGATCGACTAAAACTTGCTTCGCGATCGACCTGTTGGCCACATATAGTATACACTACCGGTCGAAAGTTTGGAAAAGCTCGAATATTATTCATTTATTTTTATACTTTTTTGAAGACTTTTTGACACGTATAAATTGCTGTTACAGCAATATTTATTGGACACTTTTTCTTGAGAATTTCATTTGTTTCATATTTGTTTATATATTTTTTTTATTTTGCTGCACCGCTTCCGAGTTAAAAAGACTCCGTAAAATACATAACTATTGACATCTTTAAATATTTAAGTCTACATATTTTTAAGAAAACGATAACGCAATTCTTTAAAGCTAACGAAATAAATTATGAAACAGGTTGGTAGGTAGGAATAAATTAATATTACTGATTCACCTAGAAAATGCGGTTTTGGAAACTCTTAGTGGGAAACTTTGAAACTACATTTTGTTTCAACAACTTCAAAATTTAACGAACGGTGTAATAAAACATTCTTTCTTTTCTTGCTGGGAAACGAGCTTTAATTTATGTAGATGCCAAAGATGTTACGACCAGCTGTAAATGTGTCGGAATCGATGGTGTGGCTTCGGTGAAAAAATAACAGCAGGTAGTTTGCTGTCAATAGACCGAAAGCTATAGCTTAAGTGAAAAAAACAGCAACGACGAAATCGTAGCTACTTGTCTTAATATTATCTCAAATGAAGAAACATAAAACAACAAGTAGGCTACACCAACAGTAAAAACAATTACCTGTTTTAATTCAACATAGCTGGAGAATTGCGAGAAAAGATAAAATTTTGTCAATAAAAATGATTTGCCAAATGTGTTCGATTTCAAAGAAGTTGGGTATTTAAAATTACTAAAAAGAATTTTACAACAAAATCAGATGCACAACAAAATCGAAATATTCTTCAGATGGCTGCGACAATTTTCGAAAAATCCTCGATCAAAATAAAACAATTAATAAAGATCAAAGTTAAAAGGTAGATGGCAAAAAGGTGTTGCCAAAAACGCTCAAAGTCTAAAGCAAAACTACACATCATGTACAAATTATCTAAAAGAAGCACTCGAGCACAAGTTTGAAATAGGATAAACAGGTGATAAACAAATGAGTTAAATAGAATTACCGAGATTGAACCAACAACAACATTGCAAACAATTTATGATATAGCTATAAAGAAAATCCCATCACAACATTCAGAACAGAGAGATACTAATAAAGCAAGAAAACGGAAATTAATTAAAACAAAGTTTTATGAAGCTACAGTTGAAAAACCTATAGAAACAAATGAAGACGATTAACATAAAGAAGATCAAATTGAAAATGAAACAAAATGGAAAGAAGTAGATAAAGAAATTTGTTGTTGTTGAAGTAATAAATGATATGAAACAGAGATGGGAAAGTCACAGAAAAAGTTATTGAAACTATAAATGAAAGTAAATTTGAAGAAAGGATAGAAAGAATAGAAGAAGCTACAAAGACGAATGAAAATCTTGATGAACCTGTAATTAGGAACTTTTGGAAAACCGGCCGAGTTAGGAAATTTTTTATTTGTAGTTTTAATTTATTAATCATCTTTAACTAAACGTCTTGTAGATTTTAACAGATTATTACTAGGTATTAGCTAATAGCTACTAATACCTACCTGTAATACACTTATGTTTTTTATATTAGATTTACCTCTAAATTTAAACCCAAGAAACCCAGCCGCTTTACGAGATCCTAACGACAAAGGATATTCTACACTAAAAAGATCCAGTGCCGTTAACGAAACTATTCGATACTATTCCAGTTAAAAAAAAACTTTCTTGAGATCTGGTGAAAGCTTTCTGGAAAAATTTACAATAAAATTATATTCATCACGTTTGAATGAATTTTTCAACACGAAAACGAACTTTTATGTCAAACATAATTATGTTTGCACAATTTAATGTATAAAAATGTACAAAATTGAAGTTTTATTTTTAATTTTAGTCGAAATCTGCCAGGGTGGGCTGACATTAAGGACTACTGTAATACGACCTGACTAGTGCGTGTGGGCTCACCCGCATAACTCGTAGGTGGATGTGTGGGTAGATCTGATTCGTATAACGACATTGCTTTTCTCTCGCATTATAACATCCACATAGTATTAAACTACTAGCGATCAATTGAAAACAATCACAAATTTTTTTAGCACTTCAATAGAACAATAATATTAAAATTACGAAGAAACCGATAAACATTCAATATGTATTGATCGATATAATAGGTAGTTACATATTATTATTATTATTATGTTTATTAAATACTATAAAATGTAAATGTTTCACTCCTCCAATTTCACCCACAACCTTTTTAATTAACAAAATCAATTTTAATTTTTTCGACAAAAACTCTATTTCACCTTTAGATTAAACTTTATTAAAAAAGTAAAAGCGAAACGACGAAAGAATATAATTTATTGTATTGCATCTATTTTAGCTTTAACATATTTTATAAGCAACAAAATAATATGTAGATGGTGCTTCCTATCATTAAATATTGTTATGTTTTATTATCTGGCTGATTATCTTGTTTATTGTTTTTAAGTAATTAAACTTATCATAATCACCGGTAGATTGTTCTCCACAAAGCACACGCATAATTGAAGAACAAATAAACAAATAGATAGACAGTTTAAAAATACTCCCACTTAATTAGCTTTTATATTATGATCAACAAGTGGCAGATAATATTTATTTCTAGTATTTAAATTCAAATCGTTAATAAAAAATAAATAACAGATTCTGTTTGCTTTGAGGGGTTCACTTTCAACTGTTGAATTACATAGTAGGTACAATGCGCGGGATTATTCAAACAGCTTTAAAGATTAAGTTTGCACTATTATATTATTACGATAAAGAATTTATTTCTAAATTATGATTAAGATAACGTGTAATCTTTCTACTTCCGTTTGTAATAAATGTAAGTAACTAATTTTTTTAATTTGTTATCGTAAACATTCCTTTATGTTTAATAATATACTAATGGGCATAATAAGAAAAATACTACTCAATTACAATAATAAAATTTATAGTAATATCTAATGGTTATTATTACCAACTAAATAATCATGGGTTGAAGCTAATATAAGGATAAGAGATTCATGGAGGGAGGGTCGATTTCTTGTATCTACCTAATTATTGAAAGTGTTGTCGTTTGTCGATAGAGATGGAAGCATTCTAGCAATAAGTAGCCAGTTGAACACGAATCCTATCAACAGGACCATAATGCGTTATTATGGCAAAAGATAATTTTATCAGAAATAAAATTTAAATTTTTTCCAAATCTGGCTTTGGCGACTCTTCTGATATTGGATAAACTGATCCAACGGGGCTCTTAGTTGTTCCATTGTACCAAATATATGTATTAGCGAAAACCTTCCCTAAAGTATCCCTACAGAAAAAAGTCACATAAAATCAAATTTAAATATTTAATAAATAAAAATATTAGACCTTAAAATGTTTGTACTTTTTACTAGGATTAAAGTAAAGCGCGTTCAGATAAAGATTCTTGCCTTGCCATGCTTAGGTAGAAACTAGCAAGAGCCAATCAGATTGAAGTATTTTCTTTAATCCTGGATTAAAAAAATTACGGTTGCGGTGTTGAGGTCTTGCTAAAACTTGACAATGCCATGCTTTTCGACTTTGCAAGACAACGGCACCGAAGCAAGGCCCAATCAAATTAGAGTATTTTAAAAACTGTGCGCGTCGTCTTTATAAAATTTATAGTTTTTAATAAATGAAGATATAGCTATGTTCCTAATTTTAGAATCACATCTCACCGACAGAAGTTACCTCAAAATTACCACACTAATCATCCAGGCGAAAGAGCACGGGGGGCACAGCAATTATTGTAAAAAGTTCAATTAAACATCATGAACTCGAAGGATACTCTGCAAGACATACACAAGCAACCAGTATAGAAGTGGAAGATTGGAACGGTAAACTAACAATCTCAGCAATATATTGCTCTCCAAATATAACAATTTGTAAAGAGAATTTTGAAGAATTTTTTGAAACTCTAGGACGACGTTTTACCGAGGGTGGTGATTACAACGCAAAACATCCTCACTGATGGGTATCAAGATTAATATAAGCCCAAGAGGCAGACAGCTTTACCATTCGATAGCTGCACTTAATCTTCACTATATATCGACTGGAGAGCCAACTTATTGGCCAACAGACCATAACCAAACTCCCGATCTGCTCGACTTCTGCATAACAAAAGGAATCTCAACAAATTATTTCTCCATCAAATCTTCTTTAGACCTTTCATCGGATTATACTCCTATAATAATTACCCTATCAACCCAAATCAAATATGAAAATAAGCCCTCAACACTTCATAATAAAAAATCGAACTGGGACTGCTTCAAGAACAAAATAACACAATCACTAAACCAACGAGCTACTATGAAAAATGAGGAAGATATTGATCTTGCCGTTGAATATTTTACAAGAACCATTCAATAAGCTGCTTGGCACTCGACTCCAGAACTAGATGAGAGACCTGATAGGGGGTGCATATCCGATGTCCTTATCAAGGAATTAATTACAAAGGAACGAACTTTTCCAGATGGAATTACCAATCAAGAAAGTAAAGAAAACGGAAGTACTCAATATTATTTGCCACCAAATTCCTCCTAAAAAAGCATCAGGATTCAATCTTATAACGGATAAAATATTACAAGAACTACCGGATTCCGGTATCAGAATAATGGCTATGATATTTAATGCCATCTTGAGGGTGGGTTATTTTCCCTTGCAGTGGAAACTCTCGCAAATTATTATGGTTTACAAACCAGGAAAAAATGAAAATAAAGTCTCATTATATAAAACTTCAACCCCTGTTTGCTGAAAGCAAAACTCTACCAAACCATCAGTTCGGATTTAGGCAAAAACATTCCACCATCGAACAGGTTCATAGAATTGCGACCAAGATAAGATCTGACCTGGAATCAAAGAGATATTGTTCATCGGTTTTCTTGGACGTCTCTCAGGCAGTGGCGTAGCTATCATAGGGCAAACCGGGGCAGTGCCCCGGGGCCTCCGAGCCCAGGGGCCCCCCGGGATCTTCGGTAGATCCTAACTATTTTCTTAAGGAAATTGAATAATGTTGATTTACTTTTTTTCAATTATCTAAGAAATAGTATCGGACAAGATCGACTCAAGCATTTAGCATTGGTTACAATCGAAAACGCAGCTGCTTCGAAATTGGATTTAAGGGAAGTAATAGATAAATTTGCTAATATTAAAGCACGTAAAACAGCGGTCGGCAACCTTTTGGCAGGCGAGGGCCACATAGTGGTAAATTAAAACGAAGGTGGGCCGCACTTCAGGAACGAATGAGCCTTTTTTTTAGCTTTTTACCGACTGTTTCAAGAAAATGCCATAATTCGTGTAGTATGCTAACTTTAACTTACTGGCAAACATATAGGATATATTCGTGATATTAAAAAATGCGAAAATATTTTATTTGAATTTTATTAATTATTACAAAATTTAAAAAATTTACAAAATTACAAAATTTTAAGTTGGTACAAATTAAATAATCCGTTAATGCGTTAATGAAATATTTCGACCGGCACGAACAAAGCGCGGAAAAAAAAGGGTGGTTTATAAAACAGCCCGCGGGCCGCAAAGTGGAGGCCGCGGGCTGCGGGTTGCCGACCGCTGACGTAAAAGACTGTGAGTTTGAACATATGTTCAACAAAATATACAAAATGTATAACTTTTATGTAAAGCGTAATTAATTACTATTTTTAAAAATGAATTTGAAAAATAATTAAAATAATTGTTAATAGGTTGTATTTGTACAATGGTTAGGGGCAGTGGCGCAGCAAGGGGGGCTATCCCCCAGACGCAATAATTATACTCAAAAATAAGATGACCACGCCCCTTTTCCAAAAAAATTTCAGCCTGCGGCGCGCGCCTTCTACGCAGTTCACTACGCTCGCATCCTTTAGCCCCCCCCCCCATTACAAAATCCTGGCTGCGCCACTGGTTAGGGGCCCTAGTGTATTCTCTGCCCTGGGGCCCTCTTCCATCTAGCTACGCCACTGCTTTCAGGCTTTTGATAAGGTGTGGCCTGATGGTTTCCTCTATAAAATTAAAATCAGTGTACCATACACCTACTTTCTAATTCTGGATTCATATTTTAAGAATATGTTTTACTATGTAAAACACCTCGGAATTATTAATTATTAAATCTGATGTACTTCAAGGAAGTCCTGGGACCAGTTCTGTACCTCATATATACAGCAGATATGCCAACCGATGAAAATACCACTCTAGCAACATTTGCCGATGATACCGCTGTGATGGCTTCCAGCACGAAGACTAGAATGGCCGTGCAGTTCCTACAAATTCATCTGAACAAAATCTGCAAGTGGTTTAAACTATAGAGAATAGAGATAAATCAAAACAAGTCGGTCCATATAACTTTTACATTGAGAAAAGAGGCTTCCCCAGCAGTAACAATTAACAATGAAATAGTGACCCAAGCTGATTCAGTAAAATGTTTAGGTGTACATCTAGATTGCAGACTTACAGATTTACCAACACATAAAAACAAAATGAAAACAATTAAATTTAAAATTAACCAACATGTACTGGTTATAAATCCGGATATACAAAACAATCTTAAAGCCTGTCTGCACCTATGGGGCACCAGCTATGGGGTGCCGCAAGTTCCACAAACATATCCAAACTACAAACCTACCAAAATAAGATAAGGTACACCGGGGTAAGTGCAACCCACAATTTCAATAGTTCAACTTTACCGCATTGTAACTCTGATCTTCATTTGCCAAATTTTATGAAATTTTATCTGTGTACTACCACATATGTTCTCGTAAGCCTGCCAAAAAATGAAATCGAACGGTAGTAAGCTTCTTTTGTTAAAAATTAAAATCCTTCATTAGGTTACTAGATTACAGTTCCCCACAACTTGGGGCAAGTGTAAATTCCATGCATAGATTGCATTAAATACATTAAAACTTGATTGGGGCAAGTGTAAAATAAGCAGCAAGCAAAACTACATCAAAGGTTTTATTAAAAATGTTAAGATTTAATTTACATATCTATCAAATTCGATGTCAAAACAAAATGGTTAGGTTTCCAACTTTTACAGCTTGTACCGCCTCCTCCAGGTCTTTTTCTGTATAGGAAGATGGAACGCTTTTCCGCACATAGTATCAAACCATATTCTGCAACAACTTCAGAAAGGGGGAAGAGTAAACGCTTATTTCACCTGCTAGGTTACACTTGCCCAAGACGTGTTTTTTCACGGGGCAAGTGTAACCCACAACGTTGTAAACAAACGGCTGCAAGTTTAATCAAAATTTATGGTATTCCATAACAAACAAAACCTAATGATAAATACTTACCGAATAGTAGCACAAAACCAACAACTTTTCACAGGAAACGATTTTTTCTAAAGTAAGTCAAATATATAATCTGTCACCACAAATTGTAGTGAATTAGCTGATCGACTATAGCGACCTCTCAATGTGAGGCCCTAGTAAAATTACTACTTAGAATAGAAGTTAATACCATTGCAGTGCGATTGACGGCAGTTAGCTACCAAAGATCACTTTTGGAACTCAAAATCTTTTGTGAGTTACACTTGCTCCGAATTTACACTTGCCCCGGTGTACCTTATTAAAAATAATTGCCAAAGTGCCCTCATATTACCCCAACAAGGTAATTCATGAACAACTGAACATTCCATCAATCCAAGAAGTCATAGCGAGCGATACCAATGCAGACTTCAAGCTCATCCAAACCCAGAAGCCGCAAGTTTACTAAACCCACCGCAAGTTAGAAGATTTAGACGACGAGATCCTTTGGACTTAGTTTTATAGTAATCTCTCATTTCAAAACCTACCCGTTGCGCAACGGTATTGTCTGTTTTAAGAGAGTCAGCCACTGGGCAAAACTCTCTCATGTCAATTTATATCTACGTCATACTGAATTAATTATTATTGTTAATTAATTAACAGATTGTAATAATACTTAAATTCAATAAAAAAAAAATTATAAAATGGATAACGCAAGTACGAAGTAGTTGGTAATTTAAATTCTGCCCAATTTTGATAAAAATTTGACATCTATTCTGGAAAATTATAAAATTAAATTATAATTTAAAAAATTATAAATGTTTTTATAAATTTATGTATAAAAATATATTTATAAATTATAAAATTGTACTGAATGTCGAGCGAAAAAATACAGATGTTACAATCGCTGTTGTCTGAACAACGCAACATAAGAATTTTTATGTGAACGCTCAAATCGTGTAAGCAAGGCAAGGCAAGAATCTTTATCTGAACGCAGCTTAAGCCTGACAAGAAATCACAGCAATATATAGATGAGTGCCTATCAATGTTAAATATCTTGGATCATCAATCTCCGAGTTAATAATTAATAGTAAGATAATTGGATATTCTTAGTTATTGCTCACGTACTTATGTTGATACTTCATTCACAAAATTATATTATAACAAGAGTGAATAATTATTTATATAACAAATTTATTAATAACTTCCAGCATCATTTAATGTACATACTACCTACTACTATTATTGTGTATTAAATTTTCGCTTATAAATATAATTTTTAAAAAATTAAATATTAAATACAATTAAATTTATTTGAAACTATTTAAAATTTTTCTATATAAGTAGCAGTTATTAATTTCCTATATTGCGGTATTTATCAATTAGCTACACTACAGTTATATTCCTATTGAATGAAAAAATTAGTGTTTTCTGCTTATCGCGCTTTTGTCGTCATTTCCTATTGATTAGTAATTACCATTACCATTTCAACGGTTTATGTTGTAAAAAAAGTTCAAACATTGACTACTCGACCTATTGGAAAGTACAATTTAATAATAATAACTAACAGATGACCCCCTTCTTTTCTGATGCTGTAAGAAAAGTGTTACTTGGCTCCCGGAAATGCAAAATATAACTTTAAATTACCTACCTATCAAAATGAATAAAATAGAAATTTTTATTCGAAATACTGCTTTGCGTTTAATTTTTATTATTTGTTTATCTTATCAACTAATTTAAATTTATTTTATCTAGCGTAGTAAATCTTTAATATTTCCGTAAGATAAACAAAAACTTTTTATTTTAATCTTTCTATTTATATTTTATAAGCAATATTGCGATGAAAAATTAACTAAAGGATAATATACATTTGTGTGAAATATAATTATTATTAGCAACGAAGTGTTATAATTAATTATAAATATTGTTGTAACGTTAATGCATTAAATATTGGTTATTGTTAATTGACTAAATAATATGTAGGTATTGATAATCCTGGATTAATTCATTTTCGAAAAATATTTTTTTTTGCAATTACCCCATTTCTGGTCGGTTATGGGCGAAATTGGGCCACAATTAAAAGTGCACCAGCAGACTCTTAGGGGGACATTTAGTGGATATTATGTACCACAATTATTAATATTAACATGAATAGATTAATATTATATTCTGTTATACACAAGTATTTTTTATTGTTTGACACAATAATTAAGTCTGCCGGTGCTTTTATTACCCTTGAGCCGCTACTGAGTAGTTGTACCTGATTGACCTCTTCTGATTTTTGGAGTAAAAAATATAGATATTTTTATTTATAATCATTTCCGAAAACGGTAGATTATTTAAGAATGATTCAAGTTTTATAGTATGTTTATGATAAAAAAATTATTGTAAACTTAAATCTTCTAGAATTAAATTTGTATTCCTTTAACTGACAGTAAAGCAGTACTGTCAAAAAAGAAAAATCTGAAAATAGAATTTATCCGAAAAGCTTTACGTTAAAGAATAAATTAAATGGAAGCTCCGTAAAGGTGTTTTCTTTGATTTAAATTCAACAAAAAACTTAGTTTCTATTATTGTTTCCAAAAATTCCAATACTTCCGAAAGTCCAAAATTGTTGCAGTGCTGAAACCTGATAAAGATGACAAAAAGACTGCTAGTTTTAGACCCATAACTCGCTTATGTATTACGTATAAGATTCTTGAGAGACTAATATTGAACAGAATCGAACCAGCGATCAATACAGTCCCGGATACAGAGGGGGGGAGGGACAATTGCTTTACCCTGACTTACGATGAAGGGCTTTATTTTGACCAGTTCCAAAATTTTGAAATCGAATAGGTACCTAATGAATTTTTTAGAAGCTAGATAAAATTAAACAAAAATTGCCTCCCTCCCGAGTTAAACTGGATCAGCATAATGCTGAAACATAAAAATTAACATGGAATTCAAAGCACGACTCAAATCATTAGATTCCTAAAGTCGCAAACCTAACTTTTAGTACTTTGTACTAATTTTTGTATTTGATTTTATTGTATTATATATTTATCGTGATATTGGCATATTATCGCTTATTATTCAAATATGTATTGCCTACCTATAATTGTTATTGTTTAAATTAAAAATTTCCATCAAACAATTAAATTGAATTTATTGCATTAATAAATAAAAACAATACTATTTTAAGCAGTCGTCATTAACTTTTTTTATAGTTAAATGTTAATTTTTCTTGGTTTGATTGGAGTTGATGTATTATACTTATTAATAACTTATAACAGGATATTTAATAATATATAACTAAATGATAACCAAATATCATATAATCTTGCTAATGACAAATTTAGTAAATTGTATGAACCATTAATTTTTTAAATGTCCACTTCATAAAAAGGATATAATATAAAATTGGTAATTCCAAACCTAAGATTAATTTAATCAACAGGATAAATTATTATTCTTATAAATAAAAGTTAAAGGATATTTTTATAAAGTAGTAATTACTTATTCGTAATTTTAAATGGATCTTAATAAACTATAAAACATATTAAGGACATTTTGTACAGCAATAATTTATATAAGCACTAAATATAATTGTTCAAACTAATAAAGGGAAAACCAAATTTTCAAAATCCAATTACTTTCTTTGTTGTATCTTGCAATTTTTCATAAGTTTGCACCGAAACTTTTGTAAAGTTTCTCTTCTTAATTTTTTTATTTTTATTTTGCAGTTTCAATTTCGTAATCTTCATTTCTTCTTCTTTGATAAATATTAAATAATTTTTTTATGTTTTTGTTTCGTTCTGTTTTATTGTTTCTTTTAATTCTGTACAAATTCTCTTTCTATTCTTTTTTTATTTCCCTCAACTTGCTCTTCGACTTTGTTTAATACCCTTATTGCTTCTTAATGTCTAGTCTTGTGTCTTTCATTCTCCTTCTTCAGTTCATCTATCAATCTTAGATCTCTCCTCATCAGTCACTTTCTTATTGTTTTTTTTGATTTTCTCAATTTTTTATCCATGCAAGCAAAAGGTTGATATATATTATTATTTATCTTTTGATTAATCTCATATAATCCTTCCTTCAATTCATCTTTCTGTTGGCGTTCCATCGTTCTATCTTTTAAAGTTTATTGCTTTGTTGCTCAAGTTCCTGCTTAATTGCCCTCTTTAATTTCTGCATAAATTCCTGCATAACGTTCTTCATTACATTTATCATTTCAACATTTTATTCTTTCACTTCCCGATTCATCATCTCCATTTCCTCCGGCGTCTCATCCTCACTCAATTCTGTTTTGCTCTTGTTTCCATATAAACTTTTTCTTTAAAAAAAATTTTTTATTGTGAGTTCAATTTATTTATTATATTTACGCCCCACGTTGGTCGCCAATATTGTCATAGATTTTTTCTTCACCACTTTTACAATTCAATTAACTTTAACAGCTTTAATTATATTCTTTACAAATTATCTTCAAAAATATATCCATGATATTATTTAATTTAACTTGTCTTAATTATCCATTTTTCCATGACATATTAATTTTTTACTTTTTATTTGTAAAATTTACACTAATCATACGTCAAAATGCAATTGATTACTCATATTTTTTGAGTAATAATATTTTAGGAGTACACCTGCAGTATAGCTACCGAACAGAAGTTCCTAAAAAGCGAACCGGAAAATTTGAAAGATAAATAAATGCACGCGATCAGAATTTACGTATATAAACGCTTCTACAGAAATTCAATGTTTGAACTTCGTCCGTCTGCGTACGCAACGTAGCGTTTGACATAAAGCAACCATTAGACCTGTATTTTTATTATATTAAATTAGGACGATAAAAATATTTTAGCTTTCCTTCTCCTCACAGACGGCACCTAATTAGAGTTTAGCTTCAGGATGCAAGTCACCCTGAAACAGACCGCGATTAATCCACTACTGTGATTTAATAAATCATTATAATTATTTATTAATTTGCAATTATTATTCAAGTTTCGAGACGTTTCATACCTACAGGTAATATTTAAATATCTTTAATTACAATCTTGGTGCATTTATAATACAATAACGAGAACTCTGCAAGATTTGTTGAAATCAGTTGACACCCCAGACGACCTCTTAATATAAATTGATTAAATATTTCAACAATTAATCATAATGTCATTTAAGTAACCAATAAAATGTACTTATTTATAATATAATTTGTCAATAAGGTCGACAATTTTCTAATTACCTTGATATTATGTGAAGAAAAAAGTAAGCATTGATGACCTCGTGCGTAGGCTACTTGAAGGCGAAGGCGGATGCTATTGCAATATCCGCCGGAAAATATTAACTCAAAATTTAAGATGACTTCAAAGGCTCACGAAAAGTAATTTATGGGTGTGTCTTTTAAACAATTCGCAAATTTGCTGGCTATTATCTTAACCACATTACTTTGTTAGATGCCAAAAGTTATAAATAAATAACTGTTCCACAAGACAGTAACCGCCCTGAGTATTAACCGCAATAATTTGAATTATTAGTTGGCTTCTTTAAGCTCTTCAAAAAAGTTAATAATTAACAATTTTGTTAATTAACAATTCCGAGTCTTTTACTCCAATTTGAAGAAGTTTACGAAGTGGATCATGAATATTATAGCTACCCTGTTTTTTAAAATACGTTTAAATTTGAATACAGCTTTACGGTATACAATTTAAATTTGTCGTCTTTTTTGACACCGAGAATGTGAACCCATAGGGCGCCTACTCATCTATGACACAATGGAAGAGAAAGCGAGGCAGATTGAGATATGTAAGCCTATGCTCCAGCACGTACTACATCAGATTTATTACATCGTTTACATATACCGACTAACGAGTTCAAATCTTTCGCGTGTGCCTTGCTTCGAACGATTATAAGGTGAAATAGGTTCATTAAAATAAATTCCATTTAGTTTTTATTATTGAGTGAAGAGTATTCAACAATGCTGCGACTCGAAAGAAAGCCCGAATAACTGTAGATCACTCACTAATAAATTTCAAGGGGTTCGTAAAGACAACTTTCTTTTCTGGCTTTATAAAGATAAAAAAAATACTCAATAATATTATTTTAAATTATACATTCATTTGTTTTGTCTGTCTCGAACATGTCTTCGGAGAAAGCTCCAGTTTTCGCACTCATGCTTCGCAGTCGTCAAAATTTTCGAAAACGATTCCGATTTTGAAAATCAATTTTTTCTAGAAATTAGGAAATGGTCCCAACAGGTTTAACAAATTTCCATTTGCCAATATTTAAGAAATAAAATAATATAAAGTAAATTTTATATAAATCATTTCTAACAAGTTACAAACAGATAAATAAATAGAAATAGCTGTAGAATTTGTGAGAGAGAATAAGTGTAATTTACGAATGTGACAAGCGAGTAATTTAGCTCACTTTATCATAAAAGACATTTTTTTTCATTATAATGCTATATTTTGAATTAACACTCGGCACTTCAGCAGGTTTTTTGAAACTTTTTTATTATTGTGTTAAAATGTTTATATGTAAATAAAATTATTTATTTCGTAACTACTAATTCGTAATTAGGTGGATTGTTAAATAATATTTCGGCAAGAACTTCTGTAGTTATTGTTAAAAAATCAGGAAGTTAATTTCACAAAAAAAGTAATAGAAGTGAAAATAACTTCATTTAGGAGAAGGTATTGTGACGGTAAAAATTATATTTGCCAAGTTAATAATGTTATTATTACATTGTTTGTTGACCAACATAGTGGAACTGATAAAGTAGTTCAGGAGCTATTTATTACAATTTTAAATATTAAATAAATGCCATATAAACGTAAAAGTAAAAATACTTGGTATATAATTCAGTGATGGTTTTCCAAGTTGAAACGCCGACACGAACCAATATTTTCACAAAGCAGTCGTAACAAACGATGCACTTATAAATAATGGTAATTGTAAAACAGTAACTTGCAGTTATGGTAAAATATTTACGAGAATGCTACTATCAGTAGGGTAGCTTAGTGGAAAACGTAAGTGACTGTAAATAAATAAAGATCATAGTAGCTATTAAAAGGCTTAATAGTTCTCACTCATAATTTTTTTTCATTTTTTCTAACAGAATAAGTTTCATTCTTTGTTTTTACTACATTTTTGTAATTTTAAGTACATTTTTATGATTTTTTATCCTGATCCTAAAAGAAGTTTTATTAAAAAATACCTACCTTTTTTTCACATTCAAAATATCTAAACATGTAATGTCAAGGGTGAAGAAAAATGTTGGAGTATAGTATTTTGACCTATAAAATTTACCAGTCTAGACTTGTGTTTTGTTTGTTTAAAGCTTCATTTCGCTTTGAAAAGTGCAGAAAAAAATAAGCTTATTAAATTGCGAGTATTAAACCAAACTAACTTATTACATAGAAACTGAAAATTCCGATCGGTTTTCAGAAAGTAGAAAGCTGAATAACTAACTTAATTTTATATAAATTTAAAAGTTTTCAATTTTTACAAAATGAAAAAATATTCAACAATAAAAAAAGTTACGAAATATTTGATTGATTGTATGTCAATGAATTTATTCCGTTAAACCCTAACCTAGTTCATATATTTACATACAATTCTTTTCGAATTACTATTTACACTTGAGTTTTATTTAACAATAAAAATATCGGTAAATCAATCTTTGTATTAAAAATAAATCGAATTAAAATTTAAATATTTTTAAAATTATTAGTAAATACTAAACCATTGTAGAAAATTAATATTATACAATATTTATTCACTACAAACCGTGGGGCATTTCTGTGTAGTGATGGAATCTTCTTTGCAGATTAAAACACCAGACCCCTACTCATAAATAAATTGTT
This sequence comes from Cantharis nigra, assembly GCA_958510845.1. Classification (NCBI taxonomy): domain Eukaryota; kingdom Metazoa; phylum Arthropoda; class Insecta; order Coleoptera; family Cantharidae; genus Cantharis; species Cantharis nigra. Next base: position 39,153,594 of record OY294030.1, on the reverse strand, counting down.
AATTTTTTAAATAACAAAAACATTTTCGGTTAGTACTTACCCAACAGTGGTAGAAAAGTAGGTAGGGGTGTCCCAACAACGAAAGATAAAGTTACTTTTGTTTCTTAAGAAGTTAAAAGTATTTTGTCACTAGTGAGAAAAACAACTTTTTCTGCCGCTGTTACTTTTTCGCCCGGGTTGAAAAGTAGCACTTTTCTCGCCGGAGATGAGGAGTAAAGTATACAACATTTCATACGCAAAAATATTTTATTGGTTAAGATGTTCGACTAACTTAAAATTATGAGCAGTTAATCGAGTCAATCAATTAAATTATATTCCGTTGGATCAATCGTTCGGGGACCAAACGTCCTAGAATCATATTTCGGTGTAATATGGGCAAAAAAATAAAATAATAAATTGAACTAAATCCCGAATCCTGATTACTGCACCGAAACTCTTAAACTCAATTCAAATAAATCAAATTGTGTAAAAAAATTTTTTATTTTCACTAGTTGGCGCAACGTCCTCTCGGTTGCGGGAAAACAAAATATTTTCAAAATCTACTTCTTCAAGAGCCATACACTATGCAGTGCGTAGGCTATCAAAGCCAAGATGACGAAATCTAGTTATAATATTTAATAAATTTACAATAAATTAATCAAATATTTAAAATAAAAATTAAATCGTATTAATAAAAGAGTTTGGAACTTTTCCAGTAATACACTTACCTGTGAGAGCTCTTATACAATTTGATTAGTTTTCTTAATTGTCACTAAATACAATAAAACTAGTTTTTAATAAACGGATTAGTTCATTATTAATTATTATTATAAATTATACGTCTAACCGAATAATTTTTACACTGACAGTAAGGAAACCTCGAAATCGAGTGGCAATTAAGGGGATTTCTAGTCTAGAAGCCCGAAAATCGCTCGTTTTTTTTGAAAGTCGATAAAACAAAAACACTTAATATTTTAACTATACATTTTTTTTACAGTTTATTTATTTATATTTTAAGAATTAACAACAAAATATTCAAAGAAAAAATATATATTTTACTAAGTTACTCGCTGTTGAAATAGATGGGAAAATGTAAATCAGTGTGCCCATCTTGTCACAATTCCCACCCTTCTGGTTATCTCAAAAATAAAAACAAGGTAGATTCTTTTTCAGTACTAATGTCATTATGGTAGGAACCAATAAAAATGACAAAAAAGCTTTTCTCGCCAAATGGCGGCTACTCAAAAAAGAATTTAATATTTTTCAGTTATTTTTTAACTTTTCAGAATTTTTAAAATATAGTAAAATTTGAAAATTTTGCTTTTTTTCAAACACAATTTTTTTCCCTCTATTTCAACAATATATATATTTTTTTAAAATTTTTTTGCGAATTCTTAAAATATAAATAAATAAATGATATAAAAATGTGTAGTTAAAATATTAAGTGTTTTTGTTTTATCAACCGTCAAAAAAACGCTCAAAATTCAGGCTTCTAGACTAGAATACCCCCTTAATTGCGAAATTACATACTTGATGAGAATTAAATGCGTTTTCTTGCAGGAACTGTTCTAATGTCTGGAAGAATTGGTAATTAGTTAGTAGAACTGGTAGAAGATCTGGTAAAAGCTAGTTTTCAAGTCTAGTATAGCTTCTATAGTTTGAAACAACCACAGATAGAAGAGCCTACTCATTCCAATTTCGAACCCCCGAGTTACGTGGGCCTGGTTTCGCTAAACACTTACGTGAATCAACTTACGTCAGAAACAATCATATACATTTTTTAATTCATATTTTCGAAATATTTAGATACATATACTTAATCTAACCACATTGCATTAGATGCTTGGTCCTAACACGATACATCAATATATCAGTCTGTGAAAGATCAATAATAATTGGTGAGAACTTATTCGCAGAAAAAATATTTTATGGATAAAAATTGAATTCAGAAAAGAAATATTAAAATATAAAATATCCGAATGGTGTAATAGCCAGAGGCGGAGGTACCGGGGTGCGGTGGGTGCGACGCACGCGGGCCCCCGGTCAAACAGGGCCCCCAGTTGTGCTGCGACCTATTCAATTTTTCTATAATCATCAATAATTCAATGTTTCTACTACATTTTCAAAATCAAATCCTGACATTTCCAGGTTTTCCCTGTCAAAGAATAAACATTTTCCATGACATTTCGATAAATTAGAAAATAAAAAGAGAAAACAAATCTTAATCTATAATTGATTTTTTATTAATTAAGTGTTTAATTTAATTATTTAATTAAGTTAATTAAAAAATTATTCCCGTTATAACAATTACAGGGTTCCCACTTTTTTAGGAAATTTGAAATAGTCTTGGAAAATTTAAGATTTCCTTAATTTTGTCAAGGGAATTTCTCATTTTTAGTGCCAATAAGCGAACGAAAAAAACTAATTTTTAAATAAAATAAATTTGATTTCAAAATTTAAATAAAATTTTAAATTAAATTGTTTACCCCAACTGAAAATTTAATTTTCTTGACTTGGCAATAAAATTGAGAAATTCCCTGACAAAATTAGGGAAATCTAAAATTTTCCATGACTTCTCCAGATTTTCCAAAAAAGTGGGAACCCTGTAATTGTTATATCAGGAAAAACCAGTAGCGTATTTACGGGTAGGGGGGACCTAGGGGGTCCGGGTCCCTTCTATAACCAATCAATAAATCATTGTAGTCTATACAGCCTTGAAATCTAAAACCAAAGGCGGATCTAGGCAATGTTCATGGAAGGGGGAGTAAAATATATTATTATGTATTTTGATAAGAATGTAGGTATATCTTTATGACTCATGGAGAGGGGGCTGCTATCCCGTTGTATCTGCCTTTGCCAGGCAATCTGAGAAAACGGAAAATTTAGAATATTCTAGAAAATCTTAAGATAGCCAATAGCCACGGAAATAAAAGAATTAATCTATGGTATTCTAAAGATTTCCTAAATTTCCCAAGATTTCCTTGGGAAGCAAATAGTATTCTTACGTTTTACTAATATTTCATAGAATTTCCTAAGATACCCTAAAATTTGCTTGAATTTCTTTTCATTTTTGTATATCACGATTTTCCCTTCGGTTTTCCAGTTAGTACAAAACTAAGGAGAAATCACGGGAAAAAGTGTGTGTACTGATGAAGGGAAATCTAAAGAAATTCTGGAAAATCTCAAAAAATCCATAGCAATTTCAAGAAAATTTCAGGAAACTCGAGTAATTTTTTTAAATAGGAAATCGAGAGAAATGTAGAAAATCTTAGGAAATTTTAAGGTATCTTAAGATATCCCGAAAAATCCAGAAAATTTTAAAGCCAAAGAAATCTCAGAAAAAAAGCTAAAAAGAGATAGTCTATATAATATTCTAGATTTCCTCAAATTTCCGCTGATTTCCTTTTAGTTTTGTATTTGTCAATTTTTCCATCATTTTTCCACTTAGTAAATAACGAGCAAAAAGTTTGAAAAATCCGTAAAAATTTTAAGAAATCCCAGAAAATTTTAGGAAATCCAAGAAAATTGCATTCATTTTACAATTAGGAAATATAGAAAATTAGAGGAAATAGAAAATTCTAGAAAATCTTTGAAAAATATCGAAAAAATCTTATGAAGTGAGGAACCACAGAAAATTCTAGGATATTTAGGAAATCTAGACAATCTTAGAAAAATCAAGGAAATCTCAGAAAATTGAAAATAAAAATTTCATCTATATAGATATTTTTGATAGGAGTTAAGGTATAATTTTCAAATTTGAATAAAACTAAATAGAGGGGTGTGGAGGGTAATTACTCATCTCTATATCCGGCCTGGTTTGGAAGGAATTCTTTGGAAATCACTGGACTTGCAAGATAATCGTCGGAATTCCAAGTTCTGTATACAAATTTTTTTTTGCTTTTTTATAAAAGCAGGGCTCCCGTTAACAACTTTGCACACGGGTCCCTCACCTGCTTGTTACGCCACTGGTAATAGCCTTAGATAGCTATTAAATTCAAAGATGTTTTAATTTAAAAAATTGGGATATAATTTAAAATTTTAATTAAGTAGTTACTATATTTTAATGGGAAAATAATCAAAATTTGCCTAATAAAACCAAGAATTATAAAATGTAGTAATATATTTTTTTAAACATATTACTTTATTAATAGTTTTAAAAAAAAGTTATGATATTTGACTGGTTGTATTGAAAATAATTTCTAGGAGCATTTCAAACACTATTCAAGCACGGATACTACCTTGGTTTTAGTAGAGAAGGGGTTTATTTATCAAAATTTGCGAACTTGCAGCAAACAACTCGAGAAATCTTCTTGAAGATTTCGCTTCTCTTGTGTGTTTTTTGCTGTCAAATTTGGGGAAAAGGGGGGGGGAGTGGACAAAGATAAAATATTTCTTTACCTAATGCAACTTCAAAACATTCAAAATTTAAACACATAAATCGACATTCTAATTTAAATTTTACTTTAAATATATAATTTCCATTAACGAAAATAAAAGCATTACCTGAGGAGATAACTCGCTCATGTGCGACGAAATCAATTTATATTTTGTGATACCTTTAAATTTTAATTTTTAATTTTAAAGATCTTCAAAGATCTAAAACAATTAATTAACATTCCAAAAATCTACATACATTACCTCTTCTATCTCTAATTTAATTTATCAATCATCCAAACAAAATCAAAATCAATCCTTGCCTCTACGACTTCTGGTGGTCAGTTTTGGCAAAAACACTGGTTTCCCCATCTAGTTGTTGCCACGTCAATTAATTTATGGAAAACAAAAACATTTACAAATTTACAAAATTACGAAATCTTTACAATAATTTAAAAAAGAAGCACAAAATCAATATCAATAAATAAACCAAAATTGCTTTTATGGACCAATTTACTGAAAAAATTATTGCACTTACCTTTTAGCTAAGTTTTCTTATAAGAACTTCTTCAATTCGTTAAAAAATAATTATATACTTATCATCACTTACCGAAGAATGAATTATGGCGACCACAGCCCTTTTACTATAAGATGATGGATTGGACATTTCTGGGTCATGTACTTGCTGGAAGAGCTTCTTGTTGTGATCTAGCTGATCGATTAATGATATTATTTAATAGAAAGTAGTTGCTTCTTTTTTTATATTTTAACATATTATGTTTAAAATTCAAAATTAATTAGTTTAATTTTATTTCTGAACCACTGTACTCTTTATTCAATAAATTAATAAATCAATAACTTAATTGCGTAGGCATCAGAGTTACCAAATAATGATGAACCAATTTTGGATGATATAAATCTCTTTTCTTCTAAAATTCAAAATTGGTAAAAATTGAATTGTAAAAACTATAAAATGAGCAATATAGAAATAAGACGTAAAGTGTATTTTACGCACAAGGGTGTTAATACATCATTACATCACTATTAAAAATTTTCGTAGGTTTATTGTGTCTGTTTTCGGTACACTAAGCTGCAATGCATTATTGAAGTGCCATACGTGTGTTTGAATTTTTAAATTAATATTTTATTTTTTAATTGGAAGAGCTGGAAATTAATTGTGCCTACATGTATTATTCGTTTGAATAAAGAAGTCATGATTGTTGTTAAATATACGGCTTCACTTTGACCATGCAAAATTATTGTATACAAAAATATCTGAACTTTGAGAAAAACAAGATAATAGCAGGACAATACAAGTAAAGAGTTAACAAATTACATTGTTTTGGCTTCTGATACTCATGTAGTTTATAATTTTATGTAGAAATACAATAACGTACGCATTTTTGGAAACCACATTATTATGTTTACATGCTACTAATTTTTATAAATTTTCAAAACCGTTTTGAAAATTTATGTGTTATTGTTTTATCAGAGGTTCTTGATCTTCGTTATAATTTATACGTCTCTGGTAATACAATGCATTTGAATGAATGAAAAAGTTGTTAACGCATTTACTAAATAAATGTTTTATATTAATTTGTAAAATTAAAAGTTTATCTCGGTTCTGGCGGATTTCCGCTACAAAAGCACAACACGGTACACGATTATCAAATAAGGCTAGATACTATCATTTACTTCAGTTTGAGTTGGGTTAAAAATAGAACAGATTTCGTAAATCTCGTAAATATTGACTCAATTAATATCTCAACTTAAATGTACGTAATAATTGTTCATAAAGTTTTGTAATATTTCACGAAAACGTATACGATTCTTGATAGCAAATACCAATGTGGTATATCACGAAATTCAAGTTGGTTTTGGTTTTTCACTCAGTTCTGGTTGTTAGAAATTGTTTAAACAAATATTACTACACGTAGTTATGTCTTCATCTCAAATTATCTTTATTTAATCAGTAAAATCAATTTTAATACTTGCGCCTTTACGAATCCAACGGCTGTTGAAAATTTTTACTTCTGTATACCAATATAGCAGTACATAAATATGTTAATTATATGTATCCTAATTGCAAGTCGCAAACGTATGTTAATTTAATTTTCAAATAACAATCCCACAATTCTGAAAAAAATATTTACTTTTGGGTAAAAACTTCTCAATTGTTTTCTCTTTAGGGCGTTGTCCAGTACTATGCGTAAACCAGTTTTGTGAATGTTATAAAAAATTTAAATAATCCTGGGTAAACTAATTTCTTACAGAATTTTTTTGCAACCAATTTAATTTAAATTATTTCAACTTATAGAGCATAGAGCGTAGGTTACGATATGATAATTTGATTTCTCTCTCAAAAAAATAAAACACACTAATGGTAACAAAAGATTTAATATTGATCATAAAATTATGTTTCACTACTCAAGAACAATTCTGTGGTGGGTAGGAAAAAGAGTATAAGTCGAAAATCTGCTCCCGACCGTTTACGTAAATATACATACAGAGTAAATATACATTTTAATGACATAATTAGACCTCACCTAATTGAAATTTTATTAATTGGTCGATCTTGCATTTAACAGTAAGCATTCAAACCTCTTTTTTCACATATCTCAAATATTGACTTATATTCTTTTTCCTACCCACCACAGAATTGCCGATCAAAATCGAGCTGAAGTCGGCAGGCAATTGATAAAATAAAAACTTTGCCGTCAATAAGTAATAAAACAAAAAATATGTTATATAAAATACCAGAAATATAGTAAGAAAATTTTACTTAATACCGAAGTACTTAAGTTTACAAGTTTAAACCTTATACAGTATTTATTATAATCCGCTTCTGTAAATTGATTCCGATGATTCCGATGTGTCGTGGTCTAGAAGATCACTACTTGATTCATAAAACAAATGAATTTACTTCACTAATTATCGAAGTTACTAGCTTACTCTTTAATATATTTAACATAAACGTCTAATTCGGAGCGGTGGTTTAAATCTTAGGCGCACCGAAGCGAAGCACAAAAATGTAGATATCCAAACATATTTATTTTTAATATAAAATTGTTACAGTTTTCCTACAGTCTTAAAACATTTCTTTATTCTTTAAAATTCTAAGGAAATAGAAACTAAGATTCGGGGAATCCCAAAGTCAAAATTTCTGTTATGCAGTATGTTTGCATAAAATGATGTTTCGTGGTTGTGGGAAATAAATGATTTAAAACTTGGATTACTCAATATAGCACTTGACATTACTCGTAAGATATTGCTAATGAAGTTATGTAAGCAAGCTACAGAAAAAAAGAAGTGTGTAATTATAAGAAAGTGATAGTAAAAAATAATTTGTTAAAAGTTCAATAAACGTAATACATATTGTTTTATTGATACTAACACATTGTACGTTAAAATAAAAAATTACAAATAACGGTAAAAGGAAAATGAAGGGAAATGAATTCTCGAAAGGACAACAGAAAATTACTTTTTTTAGCAATTTTTCTATCGTCAAATTTCGATTTGACTCGGCGTTTGTAAAGTGTCAAGCACTTCCGGAAATAACAAGCGCTTTCTTATTTGTCTCTTGCGGTTTTGCTAATTTATACGGTGATCTTAAACGCGTGGATTTAATCACGAAAGTGATACAAAAGCACGTTAATTATAAAGATTAAATTTACTTTGTCGTTATCAGGGTTATATTTTAACAGTTAAAATATCACAAATTTCATATTTTAATTTTCTTACGAAATAATTAAACCGGCGTAATTTTTCTCGAATATTTTATTTAATAAAAATAAAATCAAAGATTAAAAATGATCTTGTGAAAAACGTCAGATTTTCTAAGAGACTTCAGACATATTTTTGTAATATCAGTTTTCCACTTAGTGTAATTTTGCTGGATCGTTTTCTCCTCGCATCAACTTAATCTGACCGTCCGTCTTGCGCTCGAAGCAAACATCTTCTCCACCGTCACTCTTGGATCCTATCATCCCTCAGCGCTTTCGCATTTCCATCAAGCATCCCTTCTCCAGTTCTCGGCATTTTCTTTTACCCCACTGTTCGCTTGATTTAAAGCGAGCTGCAATCTAACAAAATCCATAACATTATTTGTTAGTTATATTTACAAACCAAAGTTTATCACGCTCAATGAGTCGTAAAAATTAATTTTTTTGCAAGAAAAACTTCAAATTTTCTTATCTAGTTTGGTAGTGAGCGATATATCCGAAATTTGCATTCGCCTAGCTGCATTGTGTTAATAAACTAAGCGATAAATTACAAAATTAAAGTAGAAAATAGTTTATACAAAATAAACTTATAAGTTGAAATGTGACATCAAGTTGCTTGGCTGCCTTGTGATTTATTATAAAGCATTCATTGAAGCCAATGAACCGAGCGATCAGATTTTAACGCATGTTAGTGGAATGCAATTCATGTTTATCGATCTACACAATATGCTAGTATTATCCTTTTCTTACTTACTGTAAGAATATACACTTTGTTTAAATAAACAACAAAGAAGTTCTGAATTGAAAACAGATTTATTAAGTAGCTCTGAAAAGTTGCTGAAGCGCTTCGAGCCTCCGATCTCATAAGTACTTTCAAAATCAACATATTAACTACCACAATTTTCCACTTCACTAAAATTTTAATTGAAGTTATTTAATTATTTTAATTATATTTTAAGTATCTACCTATTAATTATTATTGATTTTGGTAGTATGTACTATTAAAATAATCACTTTCGATATTTACGGTTACAGTTACCTTACATGGACATGCTCTTCGAGGATATTTTCTATAAAGTACATTGCACTATATTGAAATATTTAGATAACGTTGCTTTATTAAATGTAAATACCTATACAAAAGGATAGCGATATACAACGCAAAAGGTGTGCATGAACATAAACACGCAAGGAATGGCAAAATATACTGCTTCTCGTGGAAAATAAGACAACAGTAGCAATGGAAATATTTTGTTAAAACTTAGCTAAATAAAGCTACTAAAACTGTTTTGTTTCATTTCAGGAAAATAATGTCAGCTAAGGAATAAAATTTCAAAAATACCAAGAACATTTTCAGCAAGGATAATACTGATTTGACCATTCTGACCAGCTCATACATTTTTTTTCTCAAAAATTTCAATAATAAACAATTTTTCAAGCTAAGCTAAGAGTTAAAATGGTGACTAAAACTGAAGGATAGCTGGAACTATCCTGCAATGAATAAATCGAAATTAACAAAATTATTATTTGTTATTTTATAAAACTGTTCATTTTCACTTGCCAATACATAATACAATTTACACAAATCGGCGTAGAGCACTTTTGCATTTTATTCGAGACCTTTATGTTTAACAATCGCCCTCACTCACCCAATTTTTATATAAATAAACTTAGAATGACAATTCATGATTGCCGACAAAACAAAATGTCTGTCATCTGTAAAGCTCGAACATCTTTAAATAACAAAAGGAAGTATTTATCATCATTCATTGCATTATCGTAATGCAAAATCAAAAGTTCGATATTACGTAATAATTAGAGCTCAGATTTTATGCTTTTGCATGTTCTTTAATATTGATATGTCAACAGATTCGTTTGAAATCTGTACAAATTAGGTAAAAACAAATCTGAAAAACCGATTGTCAAAATGCATATTTGAGTAAATAATGCATATTTGGGCCACCTTTGGTGTATTTTGAAGAATTTTAATAGAGAAAATAAAAAAGTAATATTAATCTTGCCAATGTAAGCAATTATTTTATTTTATTTTAAACAAATCAGATTTTTTTAAATTTAAATTTAAGCAATTTAAGATGTAAATTTTACCATATTATCCTAATACATAAAATCCCAGCACGCTGCTCCTGCTCCTGCTCTAGCGTGTCATTTTTTGGAGAAAGAAAAAACACTCAGATTGATCGACTTTTTTCTACCAACCGAAAAATATATTAAATTAAGATTGGGACTAAAAATATTTTTCCAATATTCTAAATGAGCGGATATCCTGCAATATGTACTGGAGGGTGTTCCACACCCTCCCAGACCTCCCGGTTTACTTTTAATTTATTTAAAATAATTTATAATTAATTTAATTTATAATAATTATAAAAATATAAAGTCAAAATTGTAAACCGGGGAGTTTGGGGGGGTGTGGAACACCCTCCAGTACATATCACAGAATTTGGAGAAGATAGGTAATTTAAAATTTTTCAAATTTCGACAGGAAAACCCGAGAAATTTGAATTTTTAAGCAAAAGTGAAGGAAGTTTAAACCTTGGCTTAAAAATCATTTATTTAAGAGCCTTACTGAGAAAGTTAACTGTCAAAAGAAAAAAAAAACACTTGGATTGGTCGATTTTTTTTACCAACTGAAATAGATATTTTCAATACAAGGTAGGAAAACTAGCTTTTTTCCATTCAATGTGAAGTTTTAGCCGAGAATGGAAAATGATAGTTTTCCAAGAGTATCAAACAATATTTTTTCTAATTATTATGTTTCAAAAAGAACCAATAACATATTTTTTATACCTAAATTAAAATGGATTTACTAAATATTTATTCAATTTACAAAAATATACTTTGTGAAAATAGATACTTAAAATTTAAATTTAAATTTGACGGTTGGTAGCCCATTGATTGCCAACCAATAGTTGGTTTTTTTTACTTTGTGATATTCAAAAGTGTGTGGAAAAGGCATATTTTTAAAAGTGTGCGGAAAAGTAGTACTTTTCCACCCACTTTTGAATATCACAAAGTAAGACCTTTTGAATCATGATTGGAAAAAATATATTAAACTAAGATAGGGACTAAAAGTATTTTTCCAATATTCTAAATGAGTGGATATTTTGCGATATGTACTGGAAGGTGTTTCACAGCCCCCAGACCCTCCGGTTTACTTTTAATTTATTTATAATAATTATAAAAATAATATAAAAATATAAAGTCAAAATTGTAAACCGGGGGTCTGGGGGACTTGGAACACCATCCAGTACATATCGCAGGATTTCCACTGCTCTAGAATACTTGGAGAAGATAGGGAATTTATAATTTTACAAATTTTACCAAGAAAACCCGGGAAATTTGAATTTTTAAGCAAAAGTGAGAGAAATTTAAACATTTGGCTAGAGAATATTAAAGCTTGGCAGCAACTTTTGCGTTACTTTGAAAGTTAACTGTCGAACTTATAGTCAAAAGTGTAAATCGGGGGTCTGGGGGGTGAACACCCTCCAGTACATATAATAAAATTCCCACTCTTCTAAAATACCTACAGATTATACAAATTTCGTCAGAAAAAGCTGGGAAATTTTTAGTTTTTGAGCGAAAGTGAGTAAAATTAAAACGTTCGGCTAAAGAAAATTAGAATTTGAAAAACTTATTTATTTTTATATTATTATAAAAAAAATTTAATTGCCCGACGGCACATCAATTTTAGCAGCAACTTTTTGCGTTACTTTGAAAATATAGAAAACCGGGGAATCCCCCAGTAGCGGGAAACACAATTATACCGCTAAAAAAAAGATCCACCGTCTAGCTGCCCGTCCGCGGACGGGCTTTCTAGCTAGTTAAAAATAAATACGTAGATTTGCATGTTTTTTAAACTATTAACCCTTAAAGGCCACTGTGGGGTCTGTGGGACCCCAGCCGTAAGTAATTATATTTTTTTGATTCTTGTGTTGGACTTTAACCCAATCATCTTATGTATATGAATAAACAGTGAAATTTTGAAAAATTTATTTCCAAAAATGGCCCATTAAAAATAAATACCTTTTTTTTCAACGCTGTATAGCAAATGTTTTTTTCTTTGCAGATATATATTTCAAGAGTATCCCGTTAAATTTTTAGCTGTTAATACAAAAAATGTAAAAGTTGAAAAGTGTGAAAATGGTCATTTTTTGCATTTTTTTCATTTAACAATTTTTTTTACAACTACCTATTACTTTTTCATTAATGTGACTGTGATGTCTTCTAAAAGAGTTCTTAACAACTAATAGAAAAATTTTTGTAAGTTGAAAAAGTCAATAGCCGCTTCCCAAAACAATTTTTTAACGGTGGGGTCTGAAAAGCCCCAGTGTGGCATTTATGTTATTCTGGTGAAGTGTGGCATTGAAGGGTTAATTAAGTAGTAATGAAAATTTTGTATAAATTCTAAGAAAATATATCTTTTAGTTTTGCACATCAATGCATATTTCAATTTTTTTTTTCATATATGATTCATATATCAATTTTAGTGCATATTTTAGAAATATTCGGTGCATATATATGCGCATATTTTCAAGTATTTTGGTACATATAAATCCGAGCTCTAATAGTAATAATAATAACGACAGATCTAAAACGTCGCCAGAACTTGCAGGCATGGGATTATTGTAGATCATTCACTTGCTAAAAAGATCTCCTAAAATCTCTACTGATTTTACCAAGAAGAACCGCAAGAACTTGAAAGCATGATGATATCGTTGCAACCCACTTGTTCGATAATCTCCCAAATATGGGAGAAAGCACTAATACATATTTTCTTCGCGTCAAAAGGTTCCACTTTGGAATGTACAGAGTTTACAATATTAAAAATATTATATTAATGTAGGTTAAATTAATGATCTTATTCTTTTGTTTAATCATAAGTGAATAACATTGTTACTGATGAAACTTTCCGAATTATCTGTTCTTGAAAAACAGAAAACAGATAAAATCGTTTTGTTTATTTGATAGCACTGGTATAGTTCGGTTTGAAGACTTCATATTAAGCATTTTTTGCTCTGCAAATAAACCCTGATTGCTTCCGCCTATTATTTACTACCTATTTCTATTCTCTTCTTCTTTTGAAAGCCAAAGTATGGGTAAAATACTGACTTTGATAATCTTTATATAATTTATTATAAGATGCAAAATATCTATTAAAACTAAGAAGTATAATAAAAAAATTTTAATTATAGAAAGATTACAAATTATAATATAGTCATCCCTTCAATTTTACGGTATTTCTATAATGCGCTTTCGATATAACGCGGTTTGAACAAGAAAATTCCGATAGCTGAAAATTAACTTTGTACTTTGAGAAAATTAAGTCTCAATTGGCATAATTATTCTGCCATAAAATTCAATTGCCATAATCCCATAATAAAACAACTGCATATGCCAACTGGTGCAACACATTTTGAGAATGTGTATGTGATGAATGTGATTTATACAGTGGCGGATCCAGAGGCAGTGATGGGGGCAATCGCCCCCCTCTTTTTACACCAAAAAAATAAAAAAAATTTATTTTTGATATAAATTTATGATTGATGGATGTGCTTTAAGTATAATTTCAACTTTCTGTATGAAAAATCACGAAAAGATTTATTTTTTTGTAATAAAATGTATGCTAGCAAAGCACAACGTGAGAATCCTATTCTGTCGACAATCCTGTGTAACAAAATGTTGTTACCAATCTGCCCTATAATTTTCTACTTCCCCTGTACATAGTTATTGGCATTACTGAACGTCGTTTTATTTCCCTTAAGTCAATTGTTTAATTTTGTTTTAACATCAACAGGTTGCATATTGTTCATCGATATGTTATTGAGATTCGTTTAAAATATTATGCAGGTATTTTGAATTTTACTTTTACGTTTTATCAGCAAAATTTTAATAATCGATTTTTCAGCCTTTCTCTTGGTGCTCGTATTTTTGATGAGCAAGGTCGTCGATGTTACTTGTGACTTTTAACGGAATATTTATAATCTTCAGATGGTAGTTCCTTTTGATATCGCAGTTTGTCGTTTTTGATTATATATTCTGGAAAATTGTCTTTTGTCTTATGATCCAAAGATGATGTACCATTAATTTGGAATGTGGAATAATCGTTTTTTCCGATCATGGAGCTTATACTATCTGTGGAAATATTTCGTTCCTTACAGCTGTGCGCAAATGCAGGATACTTGATCTTTATGAGTTTATGTTATAATTCTAAATTATTTAACTTGTTGTATCTTGAAACTGTTTTTAGATACAAATCATAACATTTTCCAAAAGCATAACGGGATGACCTGAAATTTAAATTTTTATGAATGTGTCCGATCCAATGTGTAAGTATTGCAATATTTTGATTTGAGAAGCAAAGGGTTTTTAAACAATTTTTTTAAATAAGAGGAAGTATTTCTTAGGCTACCTTTTTACTTCTGAGAGTTTTTATAGAAGAAAACAATAAATTATTGTTTTCCAATATGAATTACAATTGATGCTTTCTTTAATTTTAATCTGAATTTCGATAATTTTTTTTATTAAACTCACTGCACGATTAGATGTTGAAAAATTGATTAATGTTCATCTGCAATTCTCAATGAAATATGATTCTTTTAAATATTCAAATTAAAGTAAATTATACTTTATTAATAAACCGATAATAACTCGATTTGAATATAAGCTATAATAATAAAATTGCACTAAGAAGCTTTTTATTATGAAAATGAGTAGGTAAAATATTGTTGAAGTAAAGACACTAATTATGAATCGGTATATGTAAGTTTAAGTTTTAATTTACTTGCAATAATGCTACATAATACGTAAATACATTATTACTAAGGCCCGGATTTTCAGGCACTGAAAACTTTCAAAATAGGCAGGCAAATAGGCATCAAAAAATTAGATTATAGGCACTAATAGGCAGTCCAAAATAAAAAATTAAATTATTGAAATAAAGAATATAAAATAAATATAAAATTTGTACAAAAAATTTTATTTATTCAATTTAACTTTTAATTTAACAATAATATTAACTTTCAACATTTACATAACAAATTAAAGCAATTTCCAAATATTCTGGAGTAAAACTTCTTATGTTGTCCGTTAAAATTTGTTTGTACGCAGAAAATGACCGCTCTACGTCACAAGAAGTAACAGGAGCATATTTAAAATCTGGAGCCATCTAAACTTCCAATTTTATTTGGGAGACTATTTGAATCTCCAGATAATACTTTGCTAATTTGCATTAAATCCGAGTAGCCCAGGTTTTTCACCAAAAGAGCATCCAATCGTACAGAAATAAGTTTTACAATCTTACCCGGAGCTTCTTTCAATTGTTGTTGCAAATTTTCAAATTTGCTAATATTGGTATGCAATGCTTCTCTCTTAGTTTCTTAGCTCTTAAGAAGATAATTTTTACTAAATTTTTCTCAAGATTAGAAGCCTTAGACGCCTCTTGTGCTTTCTCTATGCAGTCTGCAGTATTAAAATCAATACAACTATTAATGACTTTTCTTACATTTTAAAAATTTTTATGGTAAAACACTGCAGCCCCGATCCATTTGCCCCATCTCGTCAGCACAAGCTTTGGAGGCAATGGAATACAGTGAGTAACGAACATATCCGGACACTCCTACACTCTGAAAAAAAATTTGTCGTCGCAACAAAATCTTAGTAACTATAGCCTCAACAGAGTTTTTTGCTGCTACAACAAATTTTATGCTGCCACAACAAAGTTTTTTGTGTTCAGAACAAACTTTTTATTCCAAACAGCATAAAATTTGTTGTAACAGCAAAAAAACTTTATTAAGGCTATAGTTAGTAAGATTTTGTTGCGACGACAAATCTTTTTTCCGAGTGTATGTTAACAATGTAAATTGCACATTTTGAAACCGTATTTTGACCTATAAAAATCGCCTTTACAGCAAAACTTTTTGGACATTTTTTGTTAAAAATTTCATTGTCTTCAATTTTGTACCTATACATTTTTCTATTTTGTCGCCCCGTTCTTAACTGACAGCGACTTAAGGAAGACTCTGTAAAATACAAAATATATTTACGTTTCTAAATTATATTCGATGGTTAAAATTAAAAAATAATTGAAATAAATATCCATTTAAATCCATCTACTAAATGTAGAAAATAGGCATTTTAGGCATTTTAAAGGGCGGTTTAAAGTGATCGCAAAGTCGCAAAATACATTTTGGTGCAAAAAGAATTTTAAAGCCTGTACGGAATCAAAAAAGGCAAATGCCTAGAAATCCGGGCCTTAATTATTACACAGTTAATCAGTGGCGTAACTAGGATTTTCTGAAGAAAAAGATTTTTTTTTAATTATAATTCATATGCTACATAGATAGTGGGTATGCAGTATAATATGTCTATTTTTCTACGACTTCCAATCAAGATCCTTCGGTCTACACACCCCATTAGTTTCTTGTTGTTAGCAAGTAGCTAGCTACGCCACTGGAGTTAATATTATACAATGAATATTGTAATTTCTAAATATATTTAATCGCAAAGTTTAGTTGTAGCAGTTTACAAATATTGAAAACTGTTTTTAAGATATTGTCACTAATTTTCTGACACAATACCTAATTAACTTTTAAAAGTGTAACAATAGTAGTATCGGTTAATGTTTCTGAAGGAAGTTATGAATATCTACCCAATTCAATCACGTAATTGATATCGTGTAAATTAAGCACAAATTCAATAAACAATAAACGTTTCAAAAGCATTACTCATAAGAGTTTTGTATAGTTATTAATTGATGCTTAGTAAATTCAGCTCGACTTATCAATTTAATTTTCCTTTACATCTTTCACCGTAACAAAACAAAACAACCAGAAAACTTGGTTCACACGGCAAACTTTGTGATATTTAGATAGGAATTTGAAATTGAAAGCACTGCGCAAACTTTGTAAAGTTTCGAACTCTTGCCTTTCCTGGCTGAAGCATCAGAGACTGTATTGATCCTGAACAAGGTTACGTGAATTTCACAATACTCAACGTATTATTGTCCTTTTCTATCAACACGGAATAAACCCAAAAGTGGAATTGCAAAACTAGAGGAAGCTTAAACTTTGCAAGATAAAGCTTAACAAGTTAGGTGTCTGCTAGCAACTTTGGATGAAATTGAATCATCTAGTCGGTCTTATTGCTTACCGGAAATTTATGTTTTGCATAATATTCTAACTTATTAACTATTTTATTCAAATCAATTTGCACTAAAATTAAATAAGTAATTACATTTTTATTGCGTACAATTTTTACACCTTGACCTACTATCAGACACACTTAATAAACTCAATATAAAAAAATGATCCTGTAGTAGTATCTATCGATTTCCAATTTTAATTATTTATAGATAATATACACACTATGTACATAAATTTATAGCATTAACACGCATAATGGTTTGCTTAAATTCCCTAATGTTGTAAGATAGAGCAAATAAAACGATAAATTGAAAATATTATTTTGAAAATTTTTAAATATTTTTCAAGAACCGAACATCAGATAGAAGAGCTACAGTTTTGGTTTCCCGTAATACAAACAAAATTACAAAACTAACAGTTAAACTAATCGTGCCATTTAGTTACGAAATAAACTGTTTAATCACCAATACCTACATTGTTATTTATAAGTATGCAATTCGATTTTAAGAAAGTTAATTAAAGCGTGTGAATGTAGAAAACAACAATCATTCTAAAATAGCAGTAAATATCTATTCATCTTACAACGGATTTGAAATATCTTAATTCCGTTTTATGTAATACCTAAAGTTACAAACCACTTTTTTGCCTCTGCCAATAAAACACTCTGGCTTGGATTACCAAAGTTTATTTGGCATTACATTAAACCATAACTAATTTGATATCACAAAATACACCAAACTTATAAAGTTATTTCGATAATTTCAGTCAAGTACACGTTTCGATTATCCTGAAAATTGTGAAATTTATAAATATTAAAATCTTCTGTATCAAACGTTCGAAAATTACTTATTAATTGTATGGGGGTTCTTAAACTCCTAAGAGTGTTCGAGTTATAAAATTTTATTTTTATATTATATTAAATTTAACATTTTACAAGTAGAAATATGTTTTATTCACATACACAGATTGAATACCATATAAGTTTAAAAAAAGCAAAAGAAACTTTACGATTAAGATTTACTAGCTGTTTTCATTTATTCATTACTTAACTATTCAATTTTCTCTTTTAAGGACCCCATATTGTTTTATTCTCTTTTAATATATGATGCTTCTATCATAAAGTTGCAATTCCGCGCTAAGAAACTTCAATAAAGTTTCAGATTTATTTTATCCATAACAAACAGATCGTGGGAATTTCATTGTTTCTAGTACAAACAAACTTGAAACGAGTACTGAAAATTCTTATTCGATATGCACTTTGTTCTTATTGCTGCACTTTTTACAAATATCAAATCACATTTAATAGGATGTATTGTGCTACTGCAAAATTTAAATGTTTTCTCTAGAGCTTTCTGTTATTTACGAAAGAATTAATTTTTGAAATAACTTTACGATGAGCTTATGTAACCTTGCAATTGAATTACATAAGATTTCTAAGCAAAATTGCTGTTTTTTGAATTTTTACCTCGTTTGAAAGTTTTGAAACATCCTACAACCAAAAACAATGTTTGCCTATTATCATATTTCATTGATATTGTTTGAATTTCTTCCATTTGTGTATAATGGAAATTTAACGTTAAGGTTTCGATTTAAAGTTGTAAGTTCCTCAACGACAGAATTTTTTAGAAAAACTTTTCTTGTAATAAATTATCAGCAAATCAATAAGTAATTAGGTAAAGCAAAATATACAGTTGTGTCGCGAAGGTCGAAATAAATTTGATGGAACTATTTAGAAAGATTTTCACAAAAAAATTTTACTTATATTTTTTTTCAAATTTCAAAGATAGTTTAATAATGAAGACGAAAAGTTTCAAAAATTTTTAAATTTTGAGAATAAAACAGTGGTTTTTTTGAGTGAGCAATTTTATTTGGATCCATAATATTGTTAAAATAAATTTTGAATGAAATTGGCGGATTTTTAAATGAAATTAAATTAATTTGGATGCTAAGTGATTATGTTCGGAATTAAAAATTGGAGGAAATAAAATGTAATTTGAAAGATTTGAAAATTATAATTGATTTCGCAATTAAATTCTATATTTGGTATTAAAAATTGAAGATATTACAGAGTCAAGCTTGATACCAATGCATATGGGCGAGTTATCTCATCTCAATTTAACATTCTCATTTTACATTGAAATTTATTAAAAATAAATAGAAATCGGTAATTTTCAATTTTAGCTGTTCTGGCTAAAGTTTTAAGGTTTTTTGAAGAATCCATTTGATGGAAATTATTTTAGTTACTTATTAAAAATCTTCTTTTTTTCTTTCAATTACCTATACAATTTTATTTTGTAATAATCTATATTACACCGTCCCAAACTTAACCAGTGGTGATTAACCCAAAATATGCGATACGTTTAAAACTTGATCTTCCAATTTAAATTTATTCTCCCTTTTCTCTGATTTTCATTATGAATTTAATTTAATTTTTCTTATTTAAATTTTGTTTTCTTACTTTATCACTGGCTTATGTTTTGTTTTAATTGGATTAAATTGCCAACTCCAAACTTAAATAACATGTAAACTGTTTTTCAATAACAGTAAAATCGAATTTCAAGCTCTCTGAAATTATTTTCTTTTAATCTTCAGTATAGCAAGAAGACATATGATCTGGCTTTCTGTCCCTCTGTCCATATGCATAATTTAAATTTATGAATTGTTGTATTTCTATTATATTTGACATTCTTGAAGTTGATAGTAAACCATGTTAAATATATGAATGCTAGCTGTAATATACGATAAGAACTGCGGTCATCCGAGTTCCATCTTATTTTAAAATCAAAGTTTCACTGAATATAAAATTTTAAAATCTTCTACAATCGCAGGTTTCTATTCAGTTAGTTAATAGATGTGAAAAGTAACGTCATAGTGACCGCTTCTTTTAATTTTTCTGTAGTGGGGTTCTTTTTACAGATTGAAGAGCCCACGAAAAAAACGTATCAAAATTGAGATTATGACAAATGTTAGTGGTAAATATTGGGAACCACATGCCAATTTACTTTTCGAGAAAAAATAATTCAAATTATTGTATTAAATTATTTACCGCATTAATCTACGATTAAACTTTTTTCGTTATTACAGAATGGTTTTCGTGGTGTGATTCAGGTGGTTAATCGATAGTCGACGATAATATAATAAGTGCACAACGTTGTATTGATAATTGAGGGGGATAAGCGCAACTATATTATTTTTTATTAGTAATGCGACGAAGATCTGCATGATTTATTGTTCAGCAATAAAAATATTTCTGTGGTCTAAGTTATAAACCATTGAAATGTATAATATTAATTATGACAAATTCCGACTTTTATTGTTTATTTCACCTGTTCATTTTTAAATTTTAATTTAATTTAAAATTATAACAACAAAATAAACTGTTGTACATTAGTTTACAAGTGGCAATCTCAATAAAAAATGTTATGGGGGCGTAAACGGTAATTTAATTTTGTAACAATAATTATGAAAAACAGTTACAATAAGAAATGATGACCACCTCAATGATTATTCGAGTATATAACCTACTGAATTTATTATACTTTGTTACTTCATTATAGTGCAGACAGAATTATAGACTAACAAAATTCACAAATAAAAATAAGATATATTAGATAACTTTAAACTTGAAATTGATGATTCCATTGCTCAAGAAATTGTTATATAACTAATAAAATTTCAACACCTATAGATATTTTTAATAACAATAGGCTGTTTTACAATCACACAGTAATAATTAGAATATCCAGAGCATATTAATAGATTATACTTTCTACACATATTTAAAAAATATATAGTAATAGCTTCTTGTCATAGATGCCTCCAACGTAACTGTAACTAATTCTATCACAAGCATAATTATTATTTATAGTTTATACTAATTATTATACAGAATTACTATTATATGATATACATAACATATATCTGTACCTACTTACTTTGAACCAGCAGAGATGAGTTAACGTGAAATCTAAACCACGGGTAAAAATGAAAAATGTATATAGATTTTGTAGTCCAACCACCAATCATTGCAAGACCTAATATATTATGTTTAATAAGTTCATAATAAAGCGAATGTTCTCTTTGCATAATTAAAAAAAAATAAAGAGCAAATGAAACCAACCGAACCGGTCATTCAAAATTCGAATTAATTATACAGAAATTACGTGTTACGATAATAAAAATAAACATAATTTGGCACAATGAAGATTCATCAATTAACAAAAACATTAAATCTATTGATAATTTTTACAAATTATCGTCGGCCGTATCATAATACCGGTAATTAATTATGTATACGTTAGTACTGCAGAACTTCTTAACAAATTGTTGTTGTTAAATAAATTTTACTAAACGGTTGCATGTCTGCGTTAAACGGAAAATTGTTTGTTTACTTGCATAAGCAATTAATTTTTATTTATAATGCACGTTAGTTAGAGATTTGACGTAATTTCTGAATAAATTAATGCCTGCTATTGTAAGGTGAGCGGAAAAGTGATATAAAAATCAATAGCATTTAATTTATTACGAAATACTTTCCTAATGTGGAGCAATCTAGGAAGAACAATACTTTTAATAATAATGCAAACAGAGAAAGTACATAGTGAAAGGAGGGTGGAAAGAGGTCAGAGAACGTCTGATTACGATGTACAAATAAGTTCTCGTAAACAAAGCTACGAAATCCTTAAAATGGCGAAGTAAATTATCCTTAACTGTTCAAGTTATGACAATATTTTGTATGTAGTCTAGCCAAAGTTGTTATTCTTGAATTTAATAAGGTGGCATTTCGAATTTATTTCCCAAATCAATCTATTATTTTTTTTATGTAAAAAGATATTCTATAGCTATTGGCTGGTTTTTAATACCTTGACATGTAATATTTTTAGATTTTGCATATACATTAAATCGGTATACCAAATTTTTTATTGAAAACAAATTTATCTTATACTTTCAACGAAACGGGAAGTTTAAGAAACCTTCCACAACATTTGTATAAAGATTTTATCAGAGATTTAAATTGAATAAGTATCCCTTCAGGTCACAATGCATATTTTTCTCACATAAGACTTATTGATTTGAAAAATACAGCACTAAAGAAATCCGGAAAACTTCTTGATTCCAAACAACTTTTTATATTAATGGTACTTCCATTTAGTCTTCATCAAATCACTTTTCGCATTTTTCATATAGGACAATCCTGTAGGTGCTTCTGGTAATAAATTTAATAAAAAGAACTGTAAGATTTGTTCGAAACACAAAAGTGAACTTAAATTTGAAAGATTGATGATGTACCGTCGTCATAAACGATAATTAGTTAAGTAAATTATCATTGTCACTTGAACAGAACTTGAATGAATAACTTTTGTGAAAATTATTGGTGACAAGAAATAAATAATGAACAAAACTACAAGATAAATCTTCTTTATATTATATATGTAACTTAAATGCATTCCAATTTTGCAATATAGAAGTATCAGGAAGTATTATTAATGAATGGCAATACTTATTTGTACTCTTCTAGTTGTACCTCTTCTGGAGGTCAAGTGAATGGCCCCACTTTTCGTTCGACTCGTAGATATTATTATTATTGCATCAATGAAGCTAATTTAATTGTTTTGCCTCTTGGAACCCGCGAACTAGGACATTTTTCTCTAATAGTATATGAGTAGAATTCAGAATAAATTTTCCGGGTAATTTTTTTTGAAATTTAAGAAATAAGGTTTTAGAATTTGAAAAACTGGAATTTTAACTACAATTGGTTTTAATTATGAATTTATACATTTTTAAAGATAAAAATAAATTGCATAATTGAATTTTGGCAAAGTAAAATTTGATACTAATGCATATAGGCGAATTATCTCTTCAATTTAACTTTCTCATTTATATAGTAAAATTATTAAATTTTAATTTTGATTTAGATAATATTTATTTTAAATTTTAACTTTCTTTTTTAACTTTAGACTAACTTTTGGGAATTACCTACCAAAATCTCGAAGTTTTCCCTTTTTCTATATGATGATAACATATTCTTGTCATCTCGGTTCTTTCTTATCTGAAAAGGATGAAATACTTTAGAAATAAATAACTATAAACTTTACTTTATTGATAAACTTAGTCAATTAATGTGCAGAATGTTTAATAATAGACTGAGTGACCCTCCAGGGAGGATGTACCGTTGTCATTAAACTTTAAACATTAAACTGAAAGGCGTTTAACAGCATTTTTCATCTTGATCTTATGATCACAGGTGCGAGTACGATTTAGGCTAGTTACCTGTTCTATCTACTATAAAATCTTAGAAGCCCAGCTCCCCAGTAATAGATAGCAGAAGATTTAGTTTGGGGTCTACCCCATAAACATACATTTTCCTGCATTTTGCTATAAAGCGTCTGAAGGAACAATCTAATATTTTTTTATGAAAACTTACAATGCAGTAGCAGTCTACTCTAAAAAAAATATTCAAAAAAATTTAAAATTCCTAGAGATTTTCTTTTCTCCTGGGGAGCAAAACAAGTCGTAAAAGCTCATTACAATTTCAAAAAAACTTGAATAAGTAATATATTTTTCCTCAAGGAATGAGAATTAAGCTAAAAGTACAGTAAATCCTGTAATTTTTCGATAAAATCACCGGAAGCAGTGCTAGTTTAATTTTTTTTTTTTTTTTTTTCTATAAAGTGCCAATAACATCCAGGGGCCCCCAACCGCTGAAATCCGTCACTGCTAGCCAATTCGAAAAGGTATAAACTGTGTAGCATTATATTTGTACGATATCGAAAGAACATGTTTAGTTGAGCGACCTCCAATATCTCTTGTTAAGAAATTCTAGCCTTGACAACCTTATACAAATTTGTATTATTTAAATTATTTTATTTATTTGCGAATTGTATTCTTCTCGCCCAGAAGTTCATGCTGTTTAGATTCAATTTCTAATCCTTGAAGGAATATTGTTTTATTTCAAAATGTTGGTATCTTGTAATTTGTCAAAGAGGAATTGTTAATGTATTTAGTATTATTATAATATTATGTAAGTTGGTATTACCGAAGTAGGTAGAATAAGTTAGTATTCTGCATCTCGAATCTACATACAATGCAGGTCTGCTTTAAAATCAATTTGGAATTCAGAATTTGCTGAACGATTGAATTTATCCATATCCTGCATGTTACAGTCTGTCTGTAGCAATATTTCAGAAGCGTTCTTTGTCAGAAAGGCAGTAAAATTAAATGGTTTAAAGAAAACTGCATGTCGATGCTGTTATGTAAATCTAGACGATAATTTGGTTTTGTGTTTATTTTTCGTTAGCTATATTAACTGATAATTTAAAAATGTTAGCCTTGAATAAAATGCAGTAGTAAAAAATTAGTATCGCATTAGACCAGATAACAATAAACACGAACCCTGGGCAGGCCAACAAGAACGCCCATATCTAATCGTTGATACAACTAACTGATAGATAGATGTTACCTGCTATGATTTATGTATACCCGATAGGACCAACAATTCCTTAACGGACAGGTAGCAAAGAAGTTTACATAAGCAATCAAGTTTAATTGAAAGTTTAGCGGTTAAACTAAATAAGTTGGATTTAAGATCTTGGAATAATGGTTCGAGTTTAGTTGGCCGTGAGTATTTGTATCTAATGACCGTTGTTTATCATTTCAATCACGTAAATTGGAGAGACAATAATGCGAGTCTGGGCGGCTTGCACTAAAAGTAACAAGTCAACATTTATCCTTTTTGCACCATGTATTTACATCTATGGCTGTTTCTGTTCGCTCGAGCAAATGATAGTTGTGAATTAAACAAAGATATACTACGCCCTACGCATGTACAGGTAGAGCACAGCAGTAGGCACAAAATACCTTGTGGTTATAATGTGCCAAACAAGGTAAACAAGGATGATGCCAGAACGTAAACCAACTCTAGAAAAGGTGCGAGCAAGTTAGTAAGTGTGGTTGGGATCGATACAGAGAAAAGCAGAAGCGAACACAGCCAGAGAGAGCTGATCACTGCATAACTCAAGCTTGTTGTTTTTTTGAGTCTGACTACAGATATCAAACTCGTAGGAGTACAGTGTTGTCACGTCACTTAGTAAAAGATCTTTCATGCTAAATCAACGTATCGAAGGAAGAACGATAATCTGCGTTAGAATCTTCTTTCCAAGTGTGACAAATGTAAAGCGTACAAGACTTGAAGTATCAAGGGATGTAGATTAGAAGAAATGTATTACATTTCTCAATGTAAAACGATTTCCAACTACGTTTTAACTCCTGCACCCCCGAATCCAGTTTATTGCTTAATTTTACTTTTTCGACTATTAGTTCAATTAGGCAAACACGAAAACAAATTAAAATATTTTAAAGTCGAAAAAATCTTCTACGCGTACCTATTCGTATAATTAAAAGTGCGAAATACAAGTTTAATCATTACAAATTGAAAATGCATGTTTATAATCCTGCAGACTATTTCCAGACAAAAATAGGTATAAAAGTAATTGCGATTGGAATGCTTTATCACGCTGCTCATACTTGGTTCTTATGATCAGAAATAACCTTATCCACTTTTGAAAAGAAAAATCTAAAATACTTCTGATGTAAGTAATTAAACCACCAAACGAGGTGGCGCTAAATATTTTAATTGGTTTTTAGAAATATTAAAGCGTCAATTATGTATCACATTTCATAGTTAAAATTCAACAAGTCAAAATAAGCTCTTTTATACAAAGTATTGAAATTCGTTAATAGTTTGTAAATCAGGCTTAATGGTAACGGTGACAATAGAAATGATTTTCAAGCATGAAAATAAAACGACCAAACACCGGTTGCACTCTTTGTTCTTAAATAAACAGGTTTCTTTGATTAGACATTTATTCCCTTTCTCTCTTCATACAGCATTCTGTAAACTTTCAGCACGAGCTTTTATCATACATCGCACTTTTTCACGTTCATCATAACACGACTACAAGTGGGATGGAGGTATTAAATTTCAAGATAGGTACAAGATTGCAAGCAAGTGTGTTGTTGAAACTATAATATGCAGTATTCCTTACCAGTTTACTACTGAACTAACTGGTAGATTATTTTTATAAACTTATACCTACCCAATATAAATAAACTTATTAATTTTTATTGCATAGTTTACAATCTTTATAATCCATCTGTGTTTAAACGGCGTTTAGAGTCAATTTTAATAGTGTCCTTACAAGCATAAATTATAAAACCCGACTAACCATTTTCAAAATTTTGTTTCATTTCTTCTATAATATTAATTTCTTATTAACTTTGCGTTCAACATACTAGATAATTAGCGACATATTAAGAGAAAGTCTACACGACTTTCCAAAATGATATTCTGGTTACTTCAAGGATATTACAAAAATGAGTCATGCTGTTCGAAAACAAAAATGTTTTCTTGTGGAATACTTGATCCTTTCCATATTTTTTGATTCACCTTGTACGTCTCACATTTATAAGGATACGCAACCTTTATAAATTAAGTAGGGTATACTATTTTAATCAGTTTTTTCAGTTTTTTACTTACAATTGTCAATTTCCTGACATTCCTGACTTGCTAATTGACAATTGTCATACTTCACATCAATTGTGAAGGTACCTTTGCAATTTGCAAAGGTAGCTTTCCATTGTTCGCTTTATCCGTTCTACCATGCCATCTGATTGAGGATGAAGAGGTGTTGTTCTGGTTTTGTTAATGCCCAACATTCTGCACACTTTCTGGAAAAGAGCCCACTCGAAATTTCGACCTTGATCTGAGTGTAGCTCTAGAGGAACTTCAAATCGGCAAAAGAGCTTTTTTACCAGTACGTCCGCGACAGTAACAGCCTCTTGGTTAGGTATTACATAGGCCTCGGTCGTCGGTTTCAGGAAATGGTCCCGCGATGTCGATTGACAACCTCTCAAATAGACCTCCCACATTCTATTTACCCAATAGAACCTTTCCCTAACTTTCCCTAGGGTTTTCTTTATGCCGAAATATCCTCCGAAAATTCTCTTTTCTTTCAGCCGCGAACAATGGTTGCAGTTTGTTGAACATGACTTGTTACGATGACTTGTTCCTGAACGATGTTCTGTGTCGAAATCATATTCCTGCAATCGCTCAATCCATCTTGCCACTTGTCCTTCTGGATTTCGAAACTGTAGAAGCCATTTTAGCGCGAAATGGTCCGTTCTCAGTTGAAAAAAGTGTTTCAGTGGCTTGATAACGGCTAACAGCTCTCTTCTGGTCACGCAGTAATTTCTTTCAGGCTTTGACAAAACCTTGCGGAAGTAACTAATAACTTTTTCTTGTCCATTTTGAATTTGTGAAAGGACACCTCCTATGGCCATGTTGCTTGCATCGGTGTCCAATACACATTTGCCATCTGCTTGGGGATAGCTCAGACCGGGCGCACTGACTAAAGTTAGTGTAATTGATTCCATTTTCGGTTAGCTTAGTCAAAGGTTTTGCAATATTGCCAAATCCGGGTACAAAACGTAAGTAATACGTAAACAACCCAAGAAAACTGCAGAGCTGATGTTGGTCCTTTGGAATTGGCCATTCTTGCACTACTTTGATTTTGTCAGGGTCAGCCTTTACACTATTTTTTGATACGTGTCCAAGGTATTTAACTTCTGTCCGAAAGATGCGGCACTCGTTTGGGCTCAACTTGAAATTAGCCCTTCTCAATCGTTGGAATACTTCTTCCAAATTTTTCAAGGGCTCTTCAAACGATTGTTTTCATCAAACGCTCAAAGGTGGCCGGAGCGTTGAAAAATCCAAAGGGCATTACGGTGAATTGCCATAATCCATTTCCGACGGTAAACGCAGTTTTCTCATGGTCACTGGGTTCAAAATCAACTTGCCAATAATCACCCTTCAAATCTAAAATTGAAAACCACTTTTAACCAGAGAGAGTATCCAAGGTGTTGTCAATTCGGGGTAAAGGGTAGCTATCCTTCTTTGTGACTGCGTTCAGTTGTCTATAGTCAACTACAAATCTTGTACACCCATCCTTCTTCTTTACTAGCACGACTGGAGATGCCCACGGACTATTTCTTCACGTTTTGCCAACGGAAGCCGTCTTGGGTGTATCAATGGGAACCCTCTGTAACGGTTTGAAAGTGTCAGACGTATGCGTAAGTTAAATTAATGCTGCAATTTTGAATTCTGTACAAAATTTTTGAAAAACTTAAATTATTTCAAACCATTACCATGTGATAAATTGAGCCTTCCCTGAGGAATGACCACGTTCTCTACAAACTGAATTTATTATTAGCTCAGTTTATTATTTATTGTGTAAAAAAGAGTTGAAACAATCAACTGGATGGTAGTGGTAAGCGATAGCAAGGGCCTTTTCCAGTAGTACGATAACCCTCCCAAAAGAAATAAATGAAAACAACCATTATTGTCCTTTATCAAATTGACAAAAATCGTAACCCAACAGGAGTTTGTACAACACAATTGAAGTTGTCAAAAAATGGCACAGATGATCGGTGATTTAATCCGAGTATCTGAAATAAGTTATATTGCAAACAAAAAATTGTTACACAAAGGAATCGCTGGGGAAATCTAGTGTTTCAGTAAGAGAAATCTGAGAAAATCTTAGTAAATTCAAGGAAATCATGAAAATCATGGAAAATTCTACAAAATCTTGTAAAAAGGCAATCTAGTATAAATGTTTACCTGTGATTCGCAACTCGATTAATACGTTAGATGTTAGATAATAATGTTAGATAATCGGTGACAGATTTAGCTTCTTTATTGCAAAATATGTTATTGGAATTCTTCTGAAGCAAACAATATGATATACAAATACGCGATATTGCCGTATGAAAAGAGTCACCAATAACTGTCGTCCATCCGAAATTTTATACAAATGAATATTTTTTTAACTGATTTTTACGTTTTATATTTAAAAATTAATTTTTTTATTTGTTGGTGGACAAGTTTTATAAACTATATTATAAATTAATATGAAACTGATCCAAGTTTTGTTTGTATTCTTTATTTAATGTGCTGGGTAGTTTCACTTTTAGGCTTTTTCTGACCAATACAAGAAATATTATGATAGAAAAATCTATTTCGGCAATTAAAATAAAAAGTACAAAGAAAAAGTTAATAATTTAATTTTCTTTATAATTCAAAAAATTAAACTTTTATAAAAGTATCATAATAAGTAAAATACAAACTGCAGTTCTTTAAATTTATTGTTGTTACATTTGAAATTCTTCCATTATTCTTGTATATTATTTTTGATAATTCTACCACTACCTACTACTGTTTTCGATTGGTAATAGATAAGTCGCTTAATAAATTTTTTTTGTAAAGAAATAGAATTATTAATACACAAAGTATCAATATAGTACCTACATTAGTATATATTTATATTGGTATATTATAGTTTTCATAAACAGTAAAACTATAGGTATATCATAATCATTATTTTTTAATAATTAATGCCTACTAGATTTAATTTGTTATTGTATAAGTCAAACGAAATGAATTGTTGTATTAATCTTTTAATCGGCGTGCTATTACAAAGGTTTATTATTTTGTACCTCTGTAACTTGTTGAAATATTGTTGAATGCTGTTCATTTGTCATATAATAATTTTCCAAAAGCATTCTCTGTTAAGCGATTCAAAAAATTGTTTTTTAAATTAATAAAAATTAATTAATTATTTGATTTTGATTGGCTTAAGTTGAAAACTCTTCAGTTTTCAAATAACTTGTTATTCTGGTTACATTTGATTTGACCCCTTGACAGCAAACAAATTGATTACAAATAATGCATAATGAGTTGGCGGGTAATGCAGTATGTAGTAATGATTAATTTTAATCAAGAATGCTACTTAACCAGTGTGTACGAGACCAATGAGAAAGCAAACCTGTACTTTTATTGTTAGTAAAAAATTAATAACCGTACATACTCTAATTAAATTTTAAAAATTTAAGTAAAATTTATAATTTAAAATACGACAAAGCATAGAAGACGGTCCGGGATGGATTGACAAGTTGGTGAACTAAATTTTGAATTCAATTTGAACCACAGTCAGTTATATATTTACATTGTTTTGTTATCGCCACATCTAAGACGTTTAGCTATAGAAGAATTCTTTACTTCATGAATAATGATTTTATAAATGAAATATGTACTAATTTGAATAAAATATGAATAACACTTCCATTGGAAACATTCCCAAACAGAAGTGTATGGAAGACGGGAGGCTGTAACCACCGAAGGACTGAAGGAAGTGAAGCTTAATTTGGAAGTACATAACTGATTAAAGATTATACTCTGAATATGTCAGTGGTGGTCATATGAAGAGAAGATATTTATATCTATGAGACGTTTTCAATTGAGACTAAATTCCAAGGTCTAATCTTTACAAAACGCAGGTAAAATATTTAAGAGCATCTTTTGTGTCCGATATAGTTGTGAAAGAAATACTAAGAAAGAATTAAGAATTGCCCGTCCGTCGTCGTCTTGCGGGGCAGATGTAAGTTGGTGGCCTGTGCCTCAATAAGTGCGGCTGATCAGTTTTTTACAGTGTTTTGTCGGCCGGCATATCGAGACCGATTCTTGATTATAGGCCTCCACACATCACCTGCTGACCGCACACCACATATTTATATTAATACGCCATTACAAATAAACAAAGAGTTAAGTTTTTGTTTCCACACCGAATTTAACTTCTTTCACAAAATATATGTATAAAGTATAAATAATATTATATTTAAGCAGGTGCATTTTTCTTAATTAAGATGTAAGTAAGCACGATTTATGTTGTTTTACCAGAAAAATTAGGATGATACGACGCAAGGTGGTAAGGTGTCAATCAAGTGGCGTAAGTAGGTACCTATCTACTTTATTTGCGAAATTTTTAATTTGCATCCTCAGTACCGTAAATTGCACATCGTGAATTCACGAGTATCGTGAATAAATTTTTGTGGTGGGAAGTAATTCAAACAATAAAACGATTAAGCAAGTTAATTGGTTATGGAAGAAGTATTGGTTAAACGATTGCTTATACTTTTCACTTCAAGTGGTCGACCGCGCATTGTAAACAAAATTCTTTGGCAGGTTTCTACTCTCCATAACAGTATAAGATAAATTTCAGTTGTAGATGAGATCTTGCTTTCTGTGTACGATCTTACAATTTGCAAATCATTGAACCACATTCCTCGAACTACCAAGTTTAAGTGCTCGTATTAATTTTAGAGCCCTTTACACCAGCGATGACTATCCTCATACGAAGAAGAAAAACTAAAATCGATACAAGCAAACAGCATTGTAACAGTTAGCTGTTGGTAATAAAATAACTAAATAATAAGCCGATGTCTAAGCAAAAGTCCCTATTAGCAACTTATAAAAAGCCAACACAATGGTCGTGAGGATGAATGAGACATGCTCTCAAAACGGCCAAAGACCGGCTTGCGAACAGGCTCGAGGGGTAACAGAGGCGGCCGTGACAAGGATACTGCTAGCACCTCGAGAGGGGGCGTTTGACCTCTAGAGATCCGATATAGTCATGCAACGATAAAACCAAAGCTCTTCGCAATCAATTAACCAATAATTAATACGAGATTAGATTCTTTAAGTTTATCTGGCGGTCATTAATCTTCGAAAAGCTTTTATAAAATTATTGATACTACATTTATCGATAAATATATTTAAAGTAGATTTAACAAGATATTATTTAAAAAGGAATGCTTAGAAAAACAAATATAAATAGAGATTTCACATAGAGATACAATGGAATTCGTGAGTGAAGCCTGGCTGATATCCGTTACTTGTCAGAGAAATGAACTTAACTGGTGTGTGGTGACCCGGGTCAAGATATCACGATAGCTTCTTACTGAAAGGAAAAACCAGTAGTAAGCGTAATTATTGCGAATTTTAATTGGTTCGCTTAACTATCCAACACTTTATTTATACGGTGCGGCGTTCGGCCAACCAAGCTCGGCCTTTAACCATTCGATAAATAATAATGTTGATTAATTAAAACAATTGCCACCTCAAAAAAAGTTTACCTAATAGATGCGTGAGGTCTCGACGTAGTCCATCATCATTGTCATCGAGTATAATTGTGTGAAATTTATATGATGTCATTGGGTGTGCGTCTTTGTCAAGTACCGGCGCGTCGATTGATTCAAGCAGACCATGCCAGAACAAGAGACGACACAAACAGTTGAAGTCGACCCCCGCCGCCTTCGACCGCATTCCAACCAGTGTTGCCAGTAACAGTTTACGCATTCATTAGTAATACGCCACAAACTCCAGCTTTATCCAACAAGTTCCACTATAACCAGAGAGAAAGAGTCATCGGTTGCACTCGGATTCTCAGCGGTACATTCTTTTATTCTTTTCTCGCTCTTGTTGGATTCGATCGCTTTGCTCAGCTTTCCTGTGTGTCCCGTGTCTGCTTTTGTTCTGACTTCCTTGTCACTCTAAATGTTTATCTGCTGGTGTCTTTCTTTAACAAGTTGTGAAATGGCTGCTGCTACTTCGTTATATACACCGATACAAGTTGCGTTCTCACAGAGGTTGCTGACTTGCCGGCCAGAGGCCAAGCAAAACAAAACAAGATGATTCTTCTTCCTTTCAGTCCTTTACTTAAGAACTCCGAGGACAATCGAATTAATCCATACCCACCAGCTATTTATTTGCATACCGCAACAAAAACCGGTGACACTTGAAAAATTCATTTGAAAAAAGTGAATTTTCACTTTTACCTCGTTTTACTACCATTTTAAAACGCGAAGATTAAGATATTTATGTTTTTACAATGCCGCTATTTATATATATAGGTAATTTACTGTAAATAATTTGTTTAAAAACATTGTCACATACATTAGCGTTATGCAAATATTTGTAAAACTTTTAACCGGTTAGAGGTCGCAAACCAGACACAAAACGTTTAAATAAATAAATAAAAAACCAAATCTGCAGTAAAATTAATTAATATTCTAGCTCGAACTAATTTCTAGCTTCTTGCGTAGCAGATTTCAGCAATTATTTTGAGCTGACGTTATTGCATTTTTAAAAATGATAATTGTAAAGGCTCTCGTCTTCCAGTGAGGGCTGCTGGTAAACATACTATAGACGCCGCCCGCCAGTGGGTTAATTCGAAGGATGCTGATGCGTCACTGTAAATATTTCGATTAAAGGAGTTAAGGCTCCTGCTGCTACCCCCTGTTAACGCCAACGGTGATGATTGATTTGTATAAATAATAAATATCCGACACTGGCGAAATTTTCTACAGGGAAAAAATTAAAATTCGTGTGCGCATAATTTAAAAATTTCAAGTACGTGGCGTAATAATATAATGAACATTTTTTTATTATAGCTAGGTGACATTCTAAAGATATGTACGTGTGTAGCTGTGTGTACAAGCAGCACACCTATAATGTCGCATAGTCCTTGGGCGCGTTCCACTATCACAGCCTGTCCTCCTTCCTACACCGCTCTTCTTGTTAGTATTATATCATCCTACGCAATGCTTTAAATTTAAATTACAATAAGCGTCATTTACTATATAGATTAAAACGCCCCAAATACAAAAATTGTTTCTTAAAAATGTGTCAGTGTTTTCTTTTGATTGGTTCGCGTGTTCCCTCTTTAAAGGATATAGGTTAAGTTAAGGACGATGGCTATTCAAATCGTAAAATGGCTATAATTTAATTAAGCATTTTAGGTTTCTTAGTGCGTAGTTTTTTCATTTTGGTCTCGATATAATGGCGCTTCCACACACATCACGACACCCTTTGCATAACGATTATTGAAGGAAAATGCAATGTCATGCATAAAGAACTTATAAATTTAGAGCGGAAACGCTTACAAAATAGTGTTAAAACACAGGAAGTTTCTTAAGGTGCTTGACGAATTAACTTGATTAAATTTTTAATATTCCATCTTCTTCATTTAATACTAATTTTTATATAATATAATACGTCTCTTTTCGTTCGTACAACTAAAATTTCGCGAAAAAACTTTGTTGGTTTTAATTAAATAGATCTTCCATTCCAAATGCAACAAACAAAAGTAATAAAACTGCTGCTTTTTATATCAACAGCGGAGATTTTTGGGATAATAGTAAGTAGCACTTTAGTTTTTTGATGTGTAGTATACACTATTTTTCACACTTACAAAAGGAAATTATTTCTTAGGGAAATTTTAACGGATTACATATTGAAGTTTACAACAAAATGATCTTAAGAGCTCCTTCCCGTGACCTCTTTTTTTTCATTGACAAGTAAAATTGATAAAATCCATAACAGCAATCAATAAATCCAATGATTTGTTTGTTAATATTATTAAATTTGTTCATCGAAACAATGAATATTGTTCATTAACGCAAAAATCGCGTCAGTAGGCAGTTCATATATGTCGTTGACGGGAAATCTGAACTTCTGCACAGAGGGGCTCAACCACTACATATGGCGCAGGAAGAAATCCTCTAGCGAAGTAGTCAGCAACCTTTTTTAGCCAAAAGAGCCAAATATCAAAGAGTACAACGATTGCGACTTCTTTTAAAGTTTGAGAAATTCAAATTAATTTAATTTATGTAGTAGAAATTAATGGCTGTTGGAGCTCTAAACTCCGTCACTGGACTTGGTCTTGTATGGTAGAGCGGCACTCAAGAGACCAAAGAGTTGCAGCGGCTCAGAAGCCGCAGGCTGCCGACCACTACTTTGGCGCCTTTAGTGTTTGCGGAGAGAGGTGAGTTCCACATAAAAATTTTCGATTTGCCTACCCAGTCTACCCAACAACGACCCAGTCGTACGATGCGTCTTGTACGCATTGATAAGAATACCATAACTCCGCTCTATTCGTAATTTACATTAAGCAAACGCCACCACGCGGAGAAGTATTAAGTCAATCTAATACGTATAGTTGGTATAGAAAGTTATGTTACAAACCAAATTTTTGCTATCTTACGATGTTCTATTTTGTGTATTATTATTTCACAGCGGTTTTACGATAAAATAATTTAGAATCAAACTCGAAACAATATCAAGTATACGTAATAAAGCCGCCATGTTGTTGACATTTGGTATAGCGTCACGAGCACTACCACCGGTAAGGTAAATCACGTAAACTATTTTTATACTATTTCCTTTTTAAGCCTTTTTGAAAGTTGTCATTCCAATTTTTGGCTTGCGGCTATCTAGTTAAACTAAGCTATGGATACATCCATTATGCCACCTAATGTCGATAAGTACGCCATCTAGTCGGCTATACAGCAAGACGGGATCTACAGTTTAATGTAAAATCCCTTACAAGTGCGATTTTTCTTGGCCATTTCGGCTTAAATGTGGTACTCTTCAGCCCATACAGATACAGCTCATCAGTTACAGTGACTTTATGGAGATCCAAATAAAGTCACTGTAAGCCTAGACTACTCTTCTGTACTGGCTCCTTCCTGCTATAATAAATACTGACATCTATGTATTTGGTAGAACGGCACCTACAGTTATACGTGGAATCCTAATCACGAAGAGGCTGCACAAACTGCATGTATGCCATCTGCAAACCAGGATGCAAATCTTCATCATTGGGGGCAGTTGTATTACAGATCAACCTCAGATCAGAGTTAACCTATGAAATTCCCAAAGTTAACTCCAACTAGTCATTAATGTTGGTGCAGATAATTTCGCCCAGCTAAAGATATGATTTCTTAGCTGCAGCTGGGGTTCTGCGACTGAAGTCGCAGTAACTGCTCTCGATGCTTTCTTATGGGAGCGTTTCCTTACAATGCGATTTCCTCAGTGTTACTGTAAGGTAATAACACTCCCATAAAAAGGTATGGGGAGCAATACTGCGACTTCAGTCGCAGAGCCCCAGCCGCAGCTAAAGAATCATATCTTTCATGCTTTCATATCAATCATGCTTTCTTGTGGGAGCGTTTTCTTAGAATGCGAACAGCTCATAAGAAAGTATGGAAAGCAATCACTGCGACTGCAGTCGCAGAGCCCCAGCAGCAGCTAAGGAATCACACCTTTAGCTAGTCATCTGTGCTGTTTCAAATTAAATCGAAAACCCTTTTACTTAAAATATTAAAAAATGCTTTCAAATTTGTTAAAATTTTCATTAATCGCACTGGCCATGTAATAAATTTAATTTAATTTCTATTTTAAAAAATTATTACCATGGAAACTTGCATGGCCAATCTGATAAATGAAACTTTTAAAGTAAAAGTTAAATGGAATCTAATACTGTTATCATTCGTAGTTTATATTTCTGCATTATTTTTGTGTCTTTCATTTTTTCTCTATAATAATTGGGGAAGCAGGAATTTGCATAAATAAGTTTTTACGTGTTAATTTCCTTTGTTCGGCTAACTCATTCAGCACCCGGTATATTGAAGCAATATTGCAAAATGTTTAAATCTCTATATTGAAAATCAATATTGTGTATATGCATTACATTTGAGAATATGTACTTCAAAATGTTTACAAATATATTATATTATATAATGATATTTATTATTTAATAATATGTATATTATTATGCATGTGAACATTTTTCAATATTACTACAATAATTTAATAACAAAATAATATGGGTCCTACATTGATTTTCAATATTTTTCACACAGTACAACATACTGCAGCAATATTGGCATATTAAACTTAGCATATACTGAGTCCCTTGCTCCCTTTACCTGAGGACATTAAAAATATATGCAGCGACATATGATAGGAACATCTAATATCGATTTATTTAGGTAATATCTATTTTAAAGTTTTGATTTTTCACATCAGAGTCGTTGTTTTACTTATTATGTTGACGGTACGTTACTCGACCTAAATAGTTGCAACACTGTGTTTTAATGAGTGGAGGCGCAGTTGTCTTCTAGGAGTGCAACAGTTAATATTGTATTTTAAATTGGATTTCGTTAATTATAGTCGAATTTAAATTAAAAACATAGATTCCGTCTTTCTACTTCCGTAATTTTCGACTAAATTATTATTTCAATACCGTAACTTTTTATGTGCCGATTTTAGACCTTTTTACGCAGTAAATCTGTCTACAAAATAAAAATTCCAAATTGCGATCAGTTTATAATATAAGAAATAAAAAAGGTTATATCAATTGAAGAAGAAGAAAGCAATTTCAAAAATCAAATTTTTAAATTAAAAAGTCAAAATTAAAACCTTTCATTGTCTGCTGATTTTTTTTGAAAAAATTTTCTGTTACCAAATTTTTTCCCAATATGAAGAAGGTTACATTATGTGGTAGGTAAAACCAGTTGGTAGATGAAGTAAATATCGAATCACATTGGAATAACGCGAAGAAATTAATCACTTGCTGCTTAAATTATCCAAATGACTAATCAAATCGACCAATAAAAAATATTAAAGTTCTCGTTTTTTTTTCC
Source organism: Cantharis nigra (assembly GCA_958510845.1). Lineage (NCBI taxonomy): Eukaryota > Metazoa > Arthropoda > Insecta > Coleoptera > Cantharidae > Cantharis > Cantharis nigra. The sequence goes on along the minus strand of OY294030.1, from coordinate 39,115,982 downwards.
TAGTATTACTTAAAATTATGTCATATTTATATTATACAGTAGATGCTCTGTTATCCGACGCTCAGTTATCCGTCGATTCTGAGCATTTTACGTGCTATCCCACTAATAGTTATACACTTTATCGCTCCGCGACGCAGAAAAATGTTAAAATAAAAATTTTAAATTTGCAGATAAATTATAAAAATAAAATATTTGCATTCTACTTATATAATTTTTTATTTCCTTCGACAGTGAGGTCAAAACGACAGTTCGTATCTTTCTTGTAAGGGATCCCCAATGACAAGTAAGTATATTTTTAAACCTTTCTACTATTCGACCCTTTGGTCGAAGACGTCTACTGAATTTTGAAATGAACGAAATCCAAATTATGAAAGCATAGTTTGAAAATCATTATTTGATAATAAATATCAAAAACAATAGAAAATCGAAAATGAATAGCTAACTTTTTGTATTGTAGAACAAGCGATGTATTTATCAAGGATACATTAATAAAGTCCTGAGTTTTAATAGGAACTTTTTTATAATCCAAAACGTACAGGCGTAGCACGGCGATTCTTGTGGTATAAAAAATCTATTCTACCGCAATAACCCATTCATTCTGTTTGAATTATAGAATTTTTCATTAAATTCATTAAACTTTGAATTAACCACTGAATAGACGAAGTGATGTTATCGTACTTTACCTCATTCGTTCGTTTAGGAAAATTTAATTTTGACATCTGCGTTCCCGCCATTTATGCATATGAACTTTACCGAATAAATTTTATTTCTTGCAGACTGTCGCACAGTATAAAGTGATTGATATTGATATTATGTATTGTAATAGATAATCAGCTGGATACAAGCAGTAAATGTAAACAATTGTTTCTAAAATCACAATTAAATTTTATAATTAATCTCTAACACGCACATTACATAAATTTTAAATAATAACACAAACGTTTGCGTAGGCTCGCGAGAGTGCAAAAACCTATATATTACCTTGATTTCAAATTTATCAATCTCTAGCATTTTTTAAATAATAATTTCTTTCCTTATATTTGTAAATATTAAGCTTCTACAATATTATAATCTTTGTTATTATATTTAAAAATTATGGAGTGAACAATAATAATATAAGGTTATTTCAGTTTAAAATAATAAAGGTTAATATTTGAAAGTCATTTTTATATCAGATTCAATGCTATTATTAACATAATCAAGTAATAGTATGTTCTACGAAAAGGTTAAAAGTCTACTATTATATTAGCCACGCGGCAAGATTGAAATCGGCAAGAATTTCGCGTTGGTATGTTTATAAAAAAACAATTTTATAAGAATTACAAAAATCGAATGCACCTGCTTATTCTACCAATGTTAAAAGCTCTTTGAGGTGAAGATACATTTAACTAGAATCAAAAAGTACAATACACGAGTAATATGGTGTTTGGTGTTATGAACCTTTTTATATTTAAGCATACTTTGAGTTTTACGTAAATTTCAATGTGTACTCGAATTGAAAAGAGCTCTTATAGAATAAATGTAATACCTACGTTCGTTTCCTAACAAAGTTATTTAAAAACAGAAAATAAAATGTGGATATAGTACAATACATTTATGTACTATAAGAAAATTATAGGAATTTATTGCCTTGTGCGCAAATTCAAAGATGAGTTAATTTATTGTAATGTGGATAAATACATTTTCAGTAATATAAAGTATCTTAAAATCAGTAACATATATTTTTATACCATCATCAGAAAACATTTAGAGACTTAACCGCTTGGTTAGGTAAAAATGTTATTACTGGAGTAACTTCAAAAGAGCAAACCTACACCCAAAGAAAAACGTTGGTAAAATCAACTAAAAACAGCATATGAAAATGAGCCATTAACTCTTTCTGTTTAATTCAACGACGAAAAAATAGTTAAACCTTATCCATATCTTAGGATATCAATTTCAACACTTATTAAAGTTTGATTTAACTACAAAATAGTTATTCCACAACTTAAATATTTCACCGTACTATTTTAATTGTACAGTAACTATTTTCCTACTTCAATAACCTCTTTTATGGTTGATTGGCTATTTAATATGTTTAATAATCTTTTTATTTAGTTTGCTAACTATAATTATTGTTTAGCTACTATCGGCTGGTAATATAACTATTTGCATAGTTGATTTACACTTTATATTTTTTAATATTACAACTGTAGGTGGGTTTGGTACACCATTTTGCAGTTTTTTTGCGAAACTGCTTTCTTTCGTTAACCAAATCTAAACACAAATACGATATAACGCTTTTATATTGTATTTACATCGCAATTTTTTTAGCGCAAAAAAAATAGGTTTACAGAAAACTGGGGACTTGTATACATGAATGTGGTCTAGAAAAACAGAAATAAAAATATACCATTTAAGTATATGTTTTTATTAATTAAAAAATATCGTAAATAAACCAAAATAATTATTAAAATTAAAATAAAGTATTATAGTGTTCAACAGCTATAAAATACGAAAATCACATAAATTTTTAAAATATTATAGAAATTCTTTTTTATTATTATACCTTCTGTATTACCTCTAGTATTAAAATACTTCAGCTGGGTTACATTACGTTTGTTCTTAATAAAATGAAATTTTTTTAAAATCTAGTTCTATCTGTAGAAAACAGTAATTTACACTAATTAATAAAAAAAACACCTTTGCTTATTCCAAACGATAAGATCCTTCTTTATCAGCTGGGTTTAACCAATAATTTGTGTACGCTAGGCTCAATATAAAATGTAGAATTGAAAATATTCTAAAACTGTTATAATATAAACACTAAAAATACATAAAATCTTTAACTCACATTATTACTTTTCCACTTGTTCAAATAGTGTCGGAACTCAACTTTTAATCCCAATTTTTCATTTTTAAACAATTCCTTTAAATCAGCTTGAGTGCCTCAGCTAATAATTTCAGACGATCTACTACAATGTCCTGATCTGTAAATATAATATTTTTATATTTAAATTAAATATATTAAACATCTCTCAACTTTAAACAAATTGTAAACAAAAAAACTTCTTCTGGTTGGTTTTAGGTACATATAAAGCAGTCATATTGTTACTTACCTATGAACTTCAGAAATAAACTGTATAATCCTCAGGACTCCAGCAATTTTACTAATGGGTCATCAACAGTTTCTTGAATTCCACAATTTAGGTTTAAACACTACTTAAGATAATATTTTACAAAATAATGAAGGCTAAATAATAATCACTTGTAAAGACCAGAAAAGACTGAGATTTTAATTTTGCAAGAGGTGCATCAGAGAACACTTTCGTTGTGATGTACACATAGTAGATCAATTCAAAGCATAAAAATGTTGATTGGCAAAATTCTTCGATGTCAACAGACTAGATTTGTTGAATTATAAAATATTTCAGTGCAGTAACTATTAATATTATAATCTAATCAAGTTTGTTTTATAAAATTTAACAAGTATATTGTTACTGTACAATTTCTTAAATGAATCAACATTTAAAATAGTTAATTGAAAAAGATAATATTCTCTGCAACAAGTAAAAATGTCAAATCATCTAAAGCTAATAGAAATTGGACTATTTTCATAGTTGCATATTACATTTTCAACGTTGTTTAACAATTTCTTTAGTTAAATGACTTAAAAATGTATTAAACTTACAAAAAATGTTGATAGATGTAAATATTTAATAGTTAATCTACACTTATGATATTTGAAATGACTACTTTTTAGATTACTACATATCTTGTAACTTAACTATTTGTTCTTGGTTGAAATAACTATCTCAAACAATTTCTATTAAACTACATCTTGTTTGATTACAGTGATATTCAGCAAATTGTTAAATAACTATTTTCTTTAGTTCAATTGACCAATGAGTTTTTTCTGGGTGTATGGCAGGGGTGGATGTAATCACTGGTAAGCTACAAATCTTGAATAATCTTAATTTCAGCGTTCTGATTGATTTATAAAGTTATCTAACTAATTATAGGTAGCAAGATCCAAAAAAAAAAAGAAACAACCAAACATGATTTCGTAGCAAATTTTCGAGTTTTATTTAAAACTTAAAAAAATAATATACATCTGATCATTTTATAATCATAAATTATAATTATAGTTTTCCATACATTATGCATTATTAAGAATCCAGTGCATTTCCGTCCTAAGCCATTGTGTGTTTAATTTTAAATTTTTCTAAACAAATTTCAAAAAATTGAACGTTGAACATATTTACACGTGCTGGCATCAATTATTTCTAATATCTGTTTTAGTAAAACGTAAAACCAATAAGTTTCATTAAACACCTACAGTAGGTGTTTCGTTTGATGTGGTATAATAAGTCTCGGTAGGTAGTTTTCTATTATCGCTGTTGTGGTGCGAATTTGAAATCGCCACATTTATACATACATCCAACAGTTGCTGCGTCCTTTTTATAGATTTTATAGATTTTTAAAAGCAACAGTTTATTTACATTTAAAACGCAATTTCAAAGAAATAACATCTAACATATGTGTTGGATGAATGAAAAAAATATGGGAACTAAGCAATGTGTAAAACAAAAAACCTCAATGACAAATTAAATTTATATATTAATGTTGCAAGATGCATCTAAGAAAATGCATGAAGCAATTGGTATTCATTCTTTATATTATATTCAATAATTTATTCTCGTTCGCAACTTCCACTTAAAAAAGAACTATATTCAAAACCAAATAGTAAAAGAAATAAAGGTTAAAAAATAAAAAAATTATTTATTGCAAATATCGTCCTATAGGTGACCTCATCTATTAATAAAGTATTGTTGCAATATAGAACGAAAGTTGTTCATTACAGTGAGTAGAAGGTTGAAGATTACTTTAAATATCCTCAGTAATTGTTTTCTTATAGTTGAGCAAATATATTCGTATATTTAAAAAACTTATGGCATTGCAATGTTATGCATAACTAATAAAAATATCAATAGCATTATTTGCGTTCTTAGAATGAAAGTATAGAAGCTTTAATGTAACCTTAAAATACCTACTTACGAAAATACATAACTCAATTTATGGTTTATTTAAACAAGTTTATATATACGTACACTTCCACAAAAAAAATATGTTTGACCATCAAAATATTTCCTGATCTCACAAATTTATATTTATTTTGTGAAATATGTAAGTATAAGATTCATAGGATTTCAAATGGGAAAAATCATTTTTCCTTCGATATTGCCAGTTTTGTCAAAAATTTCTTTAAAAATATTATTTGGTTTACTTTTCGTTTTCTCACCTAATTAGTATATGGAGGCTATGCAGTTTGCAATACAGAACAAATCACTGCATTTGGAGACTATCCTCCACAATTCAGGATGTCTGGAAAACATCAAGAAAAAGATCAAAGACAAAAAAATGTCGTGTCCTTTGTTTTAAGAAAAACCACTCCTCTCTAATTGGTTGTTACTTATTACTTATGACATGAATGTGTATTTTATAACACTTGTAACACAAACGTATTATATTCGAAAGTAAGCGTACAAATTATGATCAGTGTAATGTGGAAGTACATCAGATAATAACAGCATTTAGTTGTAAATACACTTTTCGCTTTGTTATCAAGATAATAATTTAATATTAATTACAACGTTAATTTTTCACATCGCTTGACTTTGCATTAAAAGGTTGAATTAATTATTTGCGATGTTCCATTTCAAATGTGACCGTTAACCATGATAATATCTATAAATAGGTACATTTTTGGGTAATTTTTGCTTATAATGGATACCCAAAATATATCAATATTATTTGAATTCTAAAATTTTATGGAACAACAACAATATTGAATTGTTTAGATTTACCTACAAATGGAAGTCGAGAAGTGTATTTATTATGCAATAGAAAAAAAATCCTCATAATATATAATTTCATAGTATAATGAATAACCATGGTCTACTGTGTGCACTGAACAGGAATAACCTTCGTTAGCTGTTTACAAGTAGGGTGAAAGATATTTAAGATATTATTTACCAACAACTATTGTTTCGCATATTATTAAATAGATAATTTCTTTTCGTCAGAAATTACTCCAATTATGATAGATTTAATATTTGAAAAACTGCAATTTAATTGACAATTTAAGACTTGAAATAATTTTTGAAAGTGTGCATAGCATTATATATTTACGTTTGAAGCATCAAGAATGTATATCCGGTCTAAGAAACGAGGAGTCACGCTTGACACAATCATTAATGGAGGTTAGATATAGCATTATAATAATGTCGTTCACTTATGATTATAGAACTCACATTCATTATGCATTTAGTGGTTGTATCTTTAATTTAATTAAATATTTAAACTAATACTTACGTAATTTGTTTTTAATAATTTTAGATTATACCTGCAAGTATACGCATGTACAATCGTGAGATTTTGAAATAGCATTTAATTGTATTCTAATATTTTCTTGGAAATATAATGCAGTTAGGTTCGTAAATTTAAAAAATCATAAGCCAATGTACGGGAATAAACCATTTCAAAATTTATCAGCAATATTTTGTCAGATATCCACCTATTTACAAAAAAATAAACACCTAATTAAATATGTTGTTTTATCTTAAATCTACAAATGTATCTCTAGCTGGTTTACATTCTACAATCCAATATATTACAATATAATATTTTGTCGACACTTTATAGACCAATAGGCACACAGTCCTAAAATTTTTGAAAATTGAATTTTTTAAAATTTTTCTTTTTACAAAATTTGTTATTTTATTTTTATTTTAAATGCAGAGGCTTTAAAAATTTTATATAGTTTCAGCATATATTAATAATAAGGATACAACTCATAGGATACATTGTAATATTTAATATTATATTCCAAGTATTTATATTCCAGATTCCAAATTCTAACCCAGTTAACTGAAATCAAATGGTTCAAAAATTAATTGTTCAAAATAAATTTGAATAAACCAAACAAAATTTAATCAAAAAATTGCCAACACAAAAACTCTCCAACCGATTAGGTGGTCCTTTCGTCTTCATATTTTACATTTCCATCAAATTGTTGATCAGAATCAGTATTGTAATGTTATAAACGTAGTTTATATTTGGCGCTTAATGAACGATTTTAAATCATTTGAAATTACCACCAAATGCATGCTTGTTATTTTGGAAATAATGCACGAGATGGCAACCTATGGCTTTACAGCGCTCGACATAACCGAGGGAGGAACGATGACGACGAAGAATGATGGTGGGGATGAAAGGGTAGTCAACGGGAGGGTGAACGGTAGAAAGAAGAAGGGCAGACATCTTGATAAAGCTGTGTTGAACACGTGCTTTTAATATTTAATTGTATATAACAGTTTGTAATTGTGATTCAACTTTATGGGTTTTAACCAATCTGAAGGTAATAATGATTATATTTTATATATTCCAAAGATACGAGTTTCGTGTAATCGAATTGAATGAACATGATTATTTAAATTATAAATTTTAATGTTTACGAGGACAGGCTGTAGACGAGCACTGAGACCGCAGTAGTAAAAACTCACAGGAGACCTATGGGTCACTGTGGGACTACTAGATAGAGTCAATTTCAGGAACCTCAAGAGCTTCAGACATCTCAAGATCTGATGAAATAACATTAAAATTTCGGGTAGTGTGCGGGAGCCATTTTGCAATGAAAGGCACGACACGAAACTTGATTCTTTGGATCCACGTGAGAATCTTACTGACTATGTTTTAACAGTTTATGGGAGATTAAGGATGTCAATCTCTTTATATTCTGAATCACACTGTATATTTTATGTATTACCAAATTATGCAAAATGCAACATATAAACTTAAATGATAAAACCATTATGAACATTGACAATTTTATGAATATTAACATGTATGTAATTTACCTGACGAAATGACAGAATTGACATGATAACCTATAAGGTAACAAAAGCTAACCACAAGGTTGAATAGACAAAGGTAATGACAACTGACAAATTATAAACGTCAAAATTTACTGTGTTTAATTATGTGTTCGCTTTGCGTTTCTTTCGATTCATTTGCTTTGCTCAAGTTCATTCTTCAATATGAGAGAAGTACTACGTCGGGGAATGTAATGTCGGGGTGGGTTCTGTGCACAACGTGGGGGTCCTAGTATTAGACTAGGTTTGGTGGCCACCATAATTGCGCTTAGGAGGGATAGGTTCAGATTAGGAAGTGGGGTTATTCGTGGGAGATTTGATTTGACGTTTTGACATTACAGTATTAATTTTATTATTTGATAAAATTTGATTTGATATTATTATTATTATTTGTTTTATTTTCAATCTCACATTTATACATTATTTATACAATAATAGGTACATAGTATTGTAAAACATTTTTGCAATTGCTTTAATTGCTGAGTGCGCCCCTTCCTAGAGTCTGCTTGGGGGATTGGAGTTTGCGTTTTGAAAACGTCAGAGCGCGATTTCCGGGACTTCGTGGAGAGACACCTAATTTTGACGATGTTCTTTTACTCGTTCGATCTGTGGTTTTGAGCTGACTGGAAATCCCGTAATTGCTTCCGAATTGCCGAATATTATTTTAAATAATTTGCAATTGTAAATTATTTTGTATGGAACCAACTTCATTGCGAGTTATCTATTGATAGATAGTTGATCTATTAACGTTTAATATTTAATTTTATAATTAAATTTATTTAATTATTTGGTTTCAACAATTAGCGTTTGCTGCTCGTTCTTAATTATGTTTCTCCGAAGGATAATTATTGAGACTGGTAGCTGCGACTTTCTGGTGTTTGGTTGCAACTGCCGCTTGGCAGCACACTTCTTGCAGAGATTATTTTTTGGGTTTTTGTAACCTTTTTTCGGAACTTACGCCCCTTGCTTTTCGCGCTATCTACAGCTAGATTGACATCTACAGGGCATCTACAGTAAAATAAAGCTGGTTGGTCATTTCCCAGCGTGTAGAGGAAAATTCTGGAGGCCCCATGAGGGGAAGAGGAATTATTTGTTTTCCGGCTTGGCTTATTGTTGATGCTATCGATTATCAGCTATCACCTTGTGTGGATTTATGTGCTGCACTGACGGGCACAACTCGTATGCGGGTCGGAGATCGGGAATTCGGTTGGTCCTCGAAGGAGTGAAGGACATTTTCGTTACAGTATTTATTATTATTTTTAATACTTTTATTAATTTATTATTTTATTATCTTTATTTTTAATTATTTCTTCTTTGTCAGCAATTTAAATTTCTTCTTCCTTGGCATTGTCCTTCTCATTTTTGTTAATACTTTTTCTATGTTTTTTTCTCGTTTTTCAACCATTTTCATTATTTTTTTTTTGATTCTATGCAGAACTACATATACTACAGGTTTATATTTTTAAATTTCTATTTCTAACAGTTGATGGTTCTATGTTGAACATTCTTTTAGAAATTTGAAGTTGGATTACAAAAATATGGATAGATTATATAAGTTTGTACTGTAACATCAATGTTGTGATATAATACATACAATATATTTTTATAATATAAAATAAAATAAAATAACATTCCATAATAATATATTATATTCTATTTTAAAATTTTTTTTAAATAAATTCACTAATTTTCTTTAGCCTATTTATTTTTAAATACAATAATAGATATAATAAATAAATAAAAAAGATTTATTTACAAATATTAAACTGATTCTTATAAATTTGTAGTTTTGATTGTTTGTCCTTATCCTGGTACATCATCTGGTATATTATATTTTTAAAGATTTCCCTACTTTATTAACTAATTAATAAATTAAGTATCCGCCTATGTAGTATTTAGGTAATAATTTTGTTATCAAATATAAATATCGACCAAAACTCATTAAATTATCGTAAAATAAAGTATCTACTTAAATTATTGCAATATAAAATTTAGTATTATGTAAATCATGATTTTGAAGCAAAAAAAAGCAAGATAAATCTGTACACAAATTAATATAATATATAGCTAATATATAATAATTTTACTTGCGCTTTTTTCATTTTTTGGTTTCAAAATATCAGATTTATGAACCTGATAATGAATTTTATCCATTAAATATATTTTTTCAGTATAGTATATCTATTGGTATGATCTTCATCGGAAAATAGAGGTTCATTTGGACCCAATCAAAATTATATTTAAATATTGATATTCATTACACTAATAATTCGTGAATTAATACAAAATTTTATATTAAAAATATAAAAAAATAATTTATTTATAAAATTAGTACTTCTATCCTCCGATTTAGCAGAAGGTTTAAAATTTGATGTTTACCATCACTTCGGTATATGTCAGCAATTATCTAAAAACATTCAAATTCTGTCATACACTTATTTTGATTTGACATTGAATTTTTTGCATATATTGTTATTTCATGCTTTAGATATTTTTGTTAATTTTATTATGTAGTTGAATTTTGAAAAGGTTAAACATTTTCAATTATTTTTGTTACAGTTGACATTTAAAACACTATTAAGTTTTATAGCTTAATTTTCATTGTATTAACTTCATTTTAATCAAGATTTTAAATAGGTATTTTTAGAATATCTTACCTGTGTATGGACTATCAAAAATTGGGATCTAACTAAAAATAAAAAATATATTTTATAGCTTTCTGGTTTATTGCGTGGGCTCCATTTTCTCTTCGATACTAATAATAATATTTATAGTCCTGTAGGTACGTGGAAAATTCAAAATTCATAATTTTTTCTTTCTAGATACCACGTATCTGGAGAAAATAAATATTACAGTCTGGTAGCTGTCATTAAAAGCCAATTGGGAACGGTGTTTGATTTTAGTATTAAAAATTAACAACCAGGGTAATGTATTAAATCCTTTGACACTAATTAATTTTGACATTAACAACATATTTGATACTTTATTGTGAGGTAAAGATATTATCACAAAATAAAAAAACTATTAAATTGTATATTTGCATTTTGTGTAACGATCATAATGATAAAGCTTTATTTATTAGTTATATAACGTGATGTAGGTGTAATATTACAATATTAATTAATAATAAAAAAATTGAAATCTAACTGCACTTGCATTTATTTAAATGTGAATGAACCATACTTGACGTTTATGAAGTACAAAAAATTAGGTAATATGTTAGAAAGATTTGTAATAGTAGGGCAGGTCAAGGCCGGCCGGCCCAAATAAGAGTGGGAGCTGTCATTGACATACTATACATACTTACAGCACTGACTGTAAGAAACTACCAGGTTTAAATTTTAAATTTGATAATAACAGTATTTTGTTGATATTAATTGTTTTAATACAACAATAATGCCGAGGACTTCAAATCAATCTGCACCGTATGATTTTGTGTTTTATGAATGAAATTCTATTTTTAACGTTTTAATAATTCATGAGTCAAGTATGTACGAAATTTGCGTAAAGCACTTAAGTATTACGGAATTGGTTTTAACTTTTAAGCAATAAGGCCCCATATGGAGCGAATTAAACACTAACGTTAAAAAATCGCGGTGAACTACCATTGAACTGGGTATACCATACGTAATTCAGTAAGACGAAGAAAACTGGATTGGTTAATTTTTTGTCTAACTTAATTATTTTATTTGGCATCTAGTAAATGAAAAAAAAACCCGATTCACTTCATAACTCATCGTTTTATTTTGTCTTGCTTTCTATTTCAAAATATTAATCGGGATCAAACTGTTGCACGAGCTGATTGCATAGCCATGATTACTTACGAAATACTCTTCAGTTAGTTACGTATATATTTATTTTTTATTGTCCGTTACAAATAAAATATTTAGATATTTTCAAAAGGAAAACTCAACAACTTTTAAATATCGATACTACTTTTTAAAGAACGATGGTCATTGACTTTACAGCGTATTTTAAACCTTCTTTGAATGAATTTTAAAAATTCAACTGAATACTCGTTCCTTTCATAGTAATTTAGAATAACACCCTGTTTAGTTAATAAGCATATGAGACTTAATAGTCATCTAATTATTATTAATACATATAATTTGTTTTTAAATCACTACAAATTGAGTGTATATTGAAAAGGCTAGTTTAGAAAATGTGTTTGAACTTGGTTGTTAACGTTTCTTCTAATGGTGGATGGGTAGTACCGACATAAATATACGTTTTTTGTACGTGTTTATAAGCAAAGTGAACAGTAGTGTACAAATCGGTAAGAAATGTAAGAATAAAGAAAGGTAAAACCTGTATTTGACCTGTTTTCCTCTGTTGTACCTTAGCTTGTAGGTATAGGTAGCTCTTATTGCATCTATAGCATTAAATTTACACACTTAAGGTTTACAATCTACGATGCTTATTGGGAACCAAGTACAACGTAACTCACTAATACTATTTAATTTACTAACCAAATAGATTTTACGACAAGGCTATAACGCGTTTAACCGGTTTAGAGAATTTTTGTAATTAGTCTAAAACGTTCGAACGTAATTATTAATTCAGTGGACAATCTAATTTAATAAAACATAATTAAATCAGGATTTTATTTTTGTTTTGATTTTGTTAATGATATCCAAGGCAAACCGGAAGCTTCTCAAGAATTCATTGAAATAAAGTGAAGGTGCTCACTTTTATTGAAAATTGATGACACGGTCACCTAATAAAAAGCTTAATTAATTTACCAAAAAGTTAATTTTGATAACATGCAACTTGCCTATTGCTTTGCCTGTACTTTATTTTGAATATGCATGTACTTGTACCACTTATACATACCATTTGTATACTAAAATTCACATACATACACAGAAGATAGTAACTATCATACAAAGAGAAGAATAAAAAATCTCGGGAACTAATGTGAGATGATTCACATTTACCAGTTTGAAAACTACTTTTTTTTTTACTTTCTTGACACCAGTATGAGGACCAACTTGAAAAATACACTAAAGAAGATATATTTTTGGTGTTAAATTGCTCAAGTACATCACTGACCGAATAATTATTAGATTAGCGATTATTTAAAAACTATTAAAAAAGTTAGGACATATTTTTTGTCCGCCTTATAGATTCATTCACAACCGTGACCTTGATTTCCATGTCCGTACGAAGTTAATCACTGTAGTACAAAAGAAGATTAATTAACCTCCCAAACATATTGTGTTTTTACGAACGGTGAAAATCAAAGCCACTGTAAAGAAGAAAATGATCAAGTGCTTTTTTTTAATTTTCAATTTTTAAACAGGGTACAGTGTAATGTAAAAATAATTTATTTATTTTGTACATTTTAGTTTCGTATTATTAGCTGCACGGGTAGTGGTTCAATGCCCACTTTGTACTGATGCTCTAGGCTTATTGTACCCCGTTTTCCATTAAGATGTTAAGGAATCTTATTAGTATTTCGATCCACAGTTTGATGTTGACCAGAGGGCTGAGCTAAGAAATTCTGCCGAGTCCGAGATTTGAACCCAGAATTTCCGCTCATAATTCAACTAGCGATCACACCAAGCCACCACTGTGGTCTTACATTTTAGTTTACTTTTCTCAAGCTTTTCACCTTAAATTTGGAGTAAAAGTCGCAAACGTTTCACTTAATATAGAACCGATCACAACCGGTACCCAACGTGGGGCCTATTAAAATATTAAAGAGAATGAAAACTGTCTTATGGGAAAATAACTTATCCAAAATTTGTTAGTAAATTTTTGGTAGTTTTAATAATCTTACATAAGCTTTTATAATGAGTCAATACACTTAGTGTACACATTTTCGCAGATATTTCGTGGAAACATTGTTAATTAAATGTACACAATTTATTATATTTAAGTAGGTATTTATTTACATTGTGAATACCTACTTAAAATTAACTAAAATTCAAAATGTAAAACTATTTGCGTTTCTTATTATTTACTTGTTTTGGTGATATGTAGTTATCAAATTATTTTAACGCGAATACTAAATTACTGATAATGCTATACAGGTAGTTAAAATAATGCAGTTGCAATTTATCTCTCTATAAGAAGAAAAACTTGACGTATTTTTTGCTTCGATTCTTTCATATATTTTTTATTTCCTAATTTGGACTTTACTTGAGCAATTAACATTCGTAATACTATTTTATATTATGTATACGAGCTGATCATCAAACAATACTTTACGTAATATGTTCTAATAGAAATAAAAAACCATTTTATGCTATTAAATACTATTTTATATATATATGTATGTAAGTGTTAATTATTACTACAATCTTAAACTTGATATTGCAATTTTCCTAATTAGCTCCATGCTACTGTTTAATTGACTAGCCAATTTTTTTATTTATAATATATTAGAATAAATTACCTGCTGCTTCTACATAATATTACTTATGTATATATCTTTTTTTTTTAAAGAGAATTTTTAGTTTACAAGCACAATTTAGTGGTTAAAAACGCAATAATATTAATTATTCCATAGGTACACAGCAAATGTTAAAAAGTATATTATGTTTGTTATTTAATAGACGTCATTTGTCCTTGCTAATAATATAAACAATTGCGGTAAAACATAATTTGGTTATGTATTTTATTTTACGCATCAGTGAAATCGTACAAACATACCTAAGTTATTTTTAAATTGTTTGATGTATTTTACATATGGGACAAAAATTCTATAGGGTACAAAATGACAATGCAAAATTAGTATTGGAAATTTTTTAATTTTAAACAAAAGTTTCTATTGTTATTTTGTTGATTTTTACATTGTATAAAATAGAAGCATATTAAAACCGAATTTGATTTCGATTTCAAATTTCAGCTTGCCGAAAAGGCAAATAAGGTTTACCCAAGAGTGCCAAAGAGGTGAGATAACTCTGCCTACGAGAACAAACCGAAAACGCAGCAAAAGTAATACAATAAAAAAAAGAGTTGAAAAGCCAAGTTGACCATTAAAATTGACCAGGACCAGCAGATGACGATCTACCTCCGCGTGTAGACACCACATATTATGTAGACTTTGACTTAAGTAAGCTGTAATTTTATAAATACAAGAAAAAAACAAAATAATTTTATTTGTTTCTTAATTCTTAGATTAGACCTCGAGTGATTTTTTATAAAACAAATATTTTACGACCAACAACAAATTAAAAAAACTACTGCTTTCTGGATTCTGGATTCTGGATTTTAGGTAGGAGGGTAGGGAGGTATCCCCACACGCACTTAGGCCACTAAAAACGGGCCCATTGTACTGCCTCCGAATACAGCGGCCCCCCGTCCTGTCAGTCCTCAAGCCATCCTGTCTCCAGGATAAATTCGAGTATCTTGGCAGGCGGAGTGTCGCTGATTCTGGCCATGTTAGGCCAGAAGTCCCCTAGCATGGCACCTCTAATTGACGCTAGCGACGGACAGTGACAGAGCACATGTTCCGCGGTTTCGTCTGCTGTATTGCATCCCCGACATCTGGGGTTATCTACAAGTCCCATTGTATTGAGATGTTTGTTCAGTTTGCAGTGTCCAGTTAAAATCCCTGCAATTGTCCGTAGATTGACTCTGGACAGCTTCAAGTAATATTTTGAATGCCTACTAGAGGGTGCTTTGATCGCTGCCCTTGCTTGTCTGCATTCAGTTTCTTTTGCCCATCTGCAGGAGTGCAGTTTTAGGATGTGTTGTTTTAGGAGGGTATCGATAGTTTTGACAGCTGGTACAATCATCGGCTCCGGACCGCAGGGAAGGCTGTTGGAACCGTTTCTTGCCAGCTCGTCCGCTTTTACGTTACCTTCGTTGCCTTGATGCCCTTTCACCCACAGGAGTGAAATGGTGTTTAAGTTAGATATCTCATTTAGCGTCTGAATGCATTCTAGCAACAGACCTGATGTGACCTTGTGACTCCTCAGTGCCACAAGTGCCGCTCTACTATCTGTAGATATCTGAATGTTTTTGTCGTAGATAAGTTTATCTTGGACTGTTTTTGCGCAGTGCAGTATACCCATAAGTTCCGCTTGGAAAACTGATGTGTGCCTGCCCAGCGGTATGCTTTTGTTTAGGTCCAGTTCAGCAGAGAAAATTCCTGCTCCTGAGCCAACATTGTTTTTGGAACCATCCGAGAATAGACATATGTCATAGTCGTTGGTTTCTGTTGGATTCAACAGGATATTGTATTTCCTGTCAAATATATATTTAGGGGAGATTCTGTCAGGTTCAAGGTGCAGCAGAGGTACTCCAATTGAGTAGTCCTCTAAGATCCGCATATGACCCACAGCTCCTCGCCTATGGTTCCATAGTCCCCAACTACGTAACCTAAGAGCAGCCTTAACCGCCATCTCCTGCACATGAAGATCAAGTGGTGGGAGGCAGAGAAGGGTCTCCAATGCCGTAGTGGGTGCAGTGCGCATCACTCCCGTTACGGCCAGACAGATTAGTCTCTGAATCCGGTGTAGGGAGGACGCTGCTGTTACTTGTTTGGTTCTGGGCCACCAGACAAGTGCACCGTAACAAAGCATAGGTCTGACAACCGCAGTGTAAAGCCAGAGGGTGATCTTAGGGGAAAGGCCCCATGACCGTCCCATCGCCCTTCGACACTGCCAGAAAGCCATTCTTGCCTTGTTAATTTTGGTTTTCAAGTGTTTTCCCCAGTTTAGCTTCTTGTCAAGTATTATTCCCAGATACTTGACTTCGTTCGCCAGTTTTAGAGGAGTCCCCATTAAGTTAGGCATTGTCATGCCAGGTAACTTTCTTTTATTGGTGAACAGAACAAGCTCCGTCTTTGTCGGATTGACCGAGAGAGAGTGCTCAATGCACCATTCTTCCAATATTTTGAAAGCTGTCTGCATCAGCCTGCAGAGCATGTTTTCAAATTTGCCAGTAAGCAGTATGGTCATATCATCTGCGTATCCTATGGTATAGAAACCTTTTTCGTTAAGGCGTCGTATAAGGCTGTCCACTACCATAATCCACAGTAGCGGGGAGAGTACTCCCCCCTGAGGACAGCCTCTAGTCACAACACCTTTGATCTTTATGTCACCGACACATACCTCCACGGCTCGCCACTTCAGTATAAAACTGATCCAGTTGGCAATGGTCGTGGGAACACCGTATTGGCATAGCGCTGCATTTATACTTTCAAAGGTGGTTTTGTCAAAGGCCCCTTCGATGTCAATGAACGCTCCTAGGGTGGACTCTTTTTGGCCCAGTGACCTTTCAACGCGCTCTACCACCTTGTGTAGAGCGGTCTCAGTAGATCTCCCCGGGATATATGCGTGCTGGTTTACGTGTAGTGGTCTGTGCATCAGAATCGTATCACGTATCTCTCTGTCGCACAGTTTTTCTAACGTTTTCAGGAAAAACGAAGTTAAACTGATTGGTCTAAAAGATTTTGCCAGGGAGTAGTCGCCTCTGCCTGGTTTTGGTATAAAAATAACTTTAACCTTGCGCCATTCCTTCGGTGTGTATCCGTGTGCAATGCACGCCTGGAACACTCGCACCAGATGATTGAGCAGGTGTTCCAGACCCCACTGAAGTAGGGCTGGAAGTACCCCGTCAGGTCCAGGCGATTTGAAGGGGCTAAAGGATTTGATGGCCCATGCCGTTTTGGTCTTATTCACAACCTTCTTTGCAATTTCCCAGTTGGCCTCGGTCGGTGGTTGGCTTATTGTGTCAGTCCAATCAAAATCGGTGACTCTCTGACTGTCGGGAAAGTGTGTGTGTAGCAGTATTTCGGCAGTTTGTGAGAGGGTATCTGTGTATGACCCATCCTCTCGACATAGGCTGCCGGGCTGCTGATATGGATCTTTTGCGATAATCTTGTTTAACCTAGCCGCAGCGGTGGTTGTTTCAACACCGCCGCAGAAGGCTCTCCAAGACTCGCGTTGTTTTTTGCGGATTACTCTCTTGAACTCTGACCGGTGCGCCTTAAACGCTGTCCAGTCGTCGTCCTTCTTGGAGTTCTGCGCTTTATTATAGAGCTTTCTTGTCGCTTTTCTTAGCTGGTCGAGTTCTTCGCACCACCAGGGCGTTGCTCGAACCCGCAGCCCAGCCGTTCTTAGCGGACATGACAGCTCGTATGCGTTTATGAGGGAGTTTCGCAGCTCCTTGGCATACGTCTCAATCTCCTCAGTAGTTGTTAGATCTTCTTTGTTGGAAAATCCCTTCAACACCTCAGAATCCATGAATGCCGACAGGTGATCAAGAAAGACCATCCTGTCCGCATTCCTAGGATTCCTGTATTGTTTGGGTTCCATTACTTTAGCCTTTAATTTAAAGGAGATCCATCTATGATCTGACATTGTCAGTTGGTCGGGCACTTGCCAGTCACATAAATAATTAGAAATGCTTAACGACGCTACGGTAATATCAATTACCGAGTTACGGTGGGGTGATACGTAGAAAGTAGGGACATCCCCGCGATTAAGTATTACTAAATTTGTATCAATAAGATAGTCTAATAGAGACTTACCTCGATTGTTGCAATCTCTGCTGCCCCATGCCTGATGATGGGAGTTGGAGTCGCACCCAATGATGAGGTGTTTCTTTTTTTGCTCGCAATAGTTCACCAGATCCACCATCCTTCGAGAAGGTGGTAGTTCCGGCGAATCGATTGGAAGGTAGATGGACGCCAAGACGACATCTTGTGGGCCATTCCCTAAGTCGCAGCTCGTCCGGACTGCTGTTAGGTCGCAGTCGCTGTACTGCGGCAGAAGGTTGGCCTGAATATTGCTAGGTATGTAGATACATGTCCTGCTTTTATTTGTGGAACTACCTGTGAACATAGTCCCGTTTAGTTTTGTAAAGCCTCGTATAGAAGATTTTACTAACCAGGGCTCTTGTATTAGAGCAACAGTGTCCTTGCAGCTGTCAAGGTGGCGGCATAGTAATGCCACTGCCTCCCGACAATGCTGCAAGTTTGCTTGAAGGAAGTTCCACCCTACCAAGGAAGCCATTTGGCCTGCCTTGGAGGGCTTACTTCTCTACATTAGCAGCCACCGTTTCCGGAATTACTTCCGTCTCCATAGGAGTTGAGGTGGCTGTTTCTGTTTCCTTGGATGCAGAGTCGTCTTCGAACTTCTGCATCTTAACTTTGAGAGAGGTGAACTTGTAGTTCAACCTCTCCCCTCTTGTTTTGATGGCGGCGCTGTCTACCTGACCGACGCCAAAGACAAGGAGTTTGCCTTTCGGCTCGTCCCTGTCCGCGTCATGGAAGACGCACCATTCCTTCTGTTTCGCCCAGGGGTTCTGGGCAGCAAGGCGCCGTGTGACCATCTCAGTGGGCTCCGGTTCCCCAGGAATCCAAAGAGTGACCTTGGTCAGCCTTGGCAAATTGTCCACCTGGACTACATCTAATTTAGCGCCCTGCCATGGTGGTGGTAGGTTTGCTATGGTTGTTTGCAACCATTCCAGCGAGCTCTGGTCACTACAGATGATCCGGAGGATCTGTCCCGAGTGATAGAACCCGCCGAAGGTGGGTACTACTTTTTCCTCATTACCCGCTGCTGCTATAAAAGCATCTAGTGCAGCGGTGAGGTTATTTTCTATTATCACCACCTGGGACTCATCGAGTTTGCCCAGGGGGTTTGAGCGGTCTATCACAGCTACTCGGAGGTGCTTTCCAGCAGCCTCTTTGTAGGTGACATTGCCCACCCGATTTGAACCCTTTTTCTCGAGAGTTGGCTTTACCCTCTTCCCCTGATTGCTCGAGGGTGAAGGTAGAGAGTCCCGAGATCGGAGTCGCTTTTTAGCAGCGTCTGTTCTCAGCTGCTTGGGTTTGTTGGCACCATCTCCACGTGCAGGTGGTTTGGACAACCTAGCCTGCTCGTGTGCAGTACCACTTGTCGAGGTGCTCTCGCCTGACTTCGATGCTGCCAGGCGGGCTTTCCTACGACGTTTTATCTCCGCTCCGCAGATCCTTTTCCTCCCAGTCTTGGGAGGTAGGTCTGTCACAGAGGGAGACACTGTTACTTGCAGTGTGTCCTGATTGGACGCATCTGCTGCTTGAGACGGGGTATCCGAAGACGCACCCGTCTGCTGGTTGTTTGCTGAGATATCAGCTGTTTTGTTTTTATTTAATTCTGCCATGTAGAGAATTTTGTATTCGTCCTCCAGATTCCCCACCCGCCATGGAGCCCGCAACGTTGGGGACGCCGAAAAATCGACGCCAGGGCTACTCGGAGGATATAGCCCCCGGAAAGGTGAGGTGTTTGCACACTACAGCCTTGCCTAAGGACTCGTCCTGCTGAACCTCTGATGGAACAGCACAGCCGATTGATCAGGGTGGACTAGTCCTGACCGCCCGTTTGAGTGGAAATCCAGGCCAAAGAGGAGTGTTGCCAGACTCAGGAGAACTACTACCGCCCCCGAGCTGGCTCAGCCACCAGGACCCCTTCATCCCACCGTACGGGTTACCGCGCACGGCACAAACACGCAGGTACCTGTATTCGTCTGGTTTCTCTACAGTGGCCGTCATCCCGTTTCCTTGACAAGCCAGACGCCCGAGCACAGAGGTTTTTAAGCCCCGGCCCGAGCCAGCTTGACAAAACAGACCGAGCACGAGAGAGTTTTATGTCCCTGGCTCGAATCCTAGCAGGTACACGCCCACCGCTTCCTCAAAACACGCAAGCCCCCTCACCACGACAAGGTTCAGGTACATTCGAGGGGGCTACTGCTTTGTATTCTATCGAAATTTTGCCCGTACGCCAAAAGCCAACTCGTGTAGATAGGAGGACAAAGGTCGACCTTTGGCGACTCAGCAGCGTAAAGATTTAGTAATACTTGTGTTCAGAAAACATGGGCTGCCATAACCAACAAGTCCCGAAGGGGCCTGTATAAGTACATACAGGGTGCTGAATGACTTGGCCGAACATAGGAAATTAACATGTAAAAACTTATTTAGGCAAATTCCTGCTTCCCTAATTATTTTAGAGAAAAAATGAAAGACACAAAAATAATGCAGAAATATAAACTACGAATGACAAGAGTATTAGATTTCAACTAACTTTTACTTAAAAAGCCAAAAATTGCTTTTGAAATTGTTAAAAGTTTCGTTTATCGCACTGGCCATGAAAGTTTCCTTGGTAATTATTTTGGAAAATATAAATTAAATTGAATTTATTACATGGCCAGTGTAATAAATGCAAATTTTAACAATTTCGAAAGTATTTTTTGATCTTTTAAGTAAAAGTTCGATGAAATCTACTGGTCTTATCATTTGCAGTTTATATTTTTGCAGTGTTTTTGTGTTTTTCATTTTTTCCCTAAAATAATTAGGGAAGCAGCAATTTGCATAAATAAGTTTTTATATATTAATTTCCTATGTTCGGCTAACTCATTCAGCACCCGATATGCACTTATGTAAAATACTTTTTAAGTAAATAACAAAAGTTGGCTATTACTAGTTGGTAAATGACCTCAAGTGACCCTTAAAATAACCACATTTTGACCCCCCCTCTCTTGAGATAGCTGCTCAAAAGTTTTTATTCTTTTTCCCTCTCTTTCAAGCATGTCCAATGGTCACAAATCAAAAACTCCTTATTTCTCTAAAATCTGACTAAAAATTGATCTAAAATGGAATAATTGATATGCGGACGGTACATTTGCCTTAACCCCACTCTTCTGGTCATACTTAGGGCCAATCCTACTAAACAAAAATTTGAGTTTTAGACAAAATTTGGTTAATTACCTTAGTAACACATGCTAAATTTGTTATTTAATCTAAGTTTTCTTTAAAACTCGATTTCTTTTGTCTGGTGGGATTGGCTTAAATCACGTTTAGTTAATTTTGCTTTTAAACATAATTATTAAAAGGGCTTCACATGCGTATTAGGGTTTTTCAAACGGAATCCCGTTTAAAAGTACTTCCCGTAATCTCGGGATTTTAAACAAATTTCCAGGGAATTCTGATGTTATATTGTAATTGAAATATTAGAAGATGAAACTAGCAGTAAAGAGCCTAAAACACTACGGCAGAAATTGGATGCTTCCATTTCGAATGTCGCTCGAATTGAGAGTCCAGAAAATACTGTGTCATATGATTAAGAAATTAATGTGTTTGAAGTAACTGATGGACATCGCACAGAGAATCTCGACAAAATATATAATCAATTTATGATTATCTCACTAAGATCCATTGAATCAGATAGAACATTTTCTGCAGCAGCTCTTTTCTTTCTCTATTTACCTTGTTGTTGATGGCTACACTTGATGTTTTAATTCTATATTACTTCACCGTCACGCCGCGGTGAAACCAGGACCTATTTTTAACTGAGTTGGGCCCTAGGCTCTAGCAAATTTCAAGTGTAACAAATTGCATCAAAAGCCCAATTTTTGGGTTATTTTATCAGTATTTAATTTTTATTTTACGATTTTATGTTTTTTCTTTTCGGGCCCCTCTGGTCATTGAGCCCTAGGCACGTGCCTAATGCGCCTAATGGTAAAATAGGCCCTGGGTGAAACGACAATTCACCAGAACACCAAAATAATGTAAACGTTTGGTTTATAAACAAAACTTTCTATACCTACTATATACATATTTAATCTAATAGTACGTATAGTCAATAATTTTTCTCGTAGTGGAAATTTTGAATTAGAAAAATTTGGTCATTATTTAGTGATCCCTCGGTGGATAACCTATGGTTTTTAAAGAACCATTTCCAAAATAGTTAATATGCGGAAAGAGATGTGTGAATTTATTACTTAATTTAGTTTTTCATTATTTATTTATTATTTTTTTGTACTCTTTCTTTTTGCACCCCTCAGGGATCCCGGGAATTTAAAAAGTTTCATTTCGAAATCCCGCACATTTGAGATCTGCGAGAAATGAAAAATCCTAATGCGCATGTAACTGTCGTGTGGGATTTGTAAATTTTTTATTTTCTTTATTTTTAAAATTTGTTAATATACTGTATTTTCTGGTTTCTTTGCCAACTAGTTGAGGTGGCAACAACTAGGTGAGAAAACCGGTTTCTTTTCCAAAAACAGTCGTTATGGTTCTGTTATGGCTCTGATTTATATTGCGATGAATTGCGAAAACAAGAAGTAAGATTTGGATTTGAGAATTGTAATTAGTTAAATTGGTAAAATTTGAAATGTTAAAAACTTAATGACAAATTTAAGATAAGTAACTTAATGTTTGTTTAAACAAAATTTGGATTTAGATTTTAAAAGTATGAAATTTAAAAGCGAAGAACGTAAAATTTTGAAAAATCATGAATTTACTTAAGCAGAGTTTCTCTCCAAATTTCATTTCAATACATATTATGTTAACTAAATAAATAATTAGCGAGATCCATAAATTAATAAAAATTAAAAAGTTTATTTTAAGTTAATTTAAGTTTGTGTGCAGGTATAAAAAAAAAGAAAATCTGATTCAACTAAACTGCCTTTTGACATGTTGTGCAGCATAGAGTTCTTCAAATGTGTCTTAATTGTAAATGTTTTTTTGGTCGCACATGGCAATTTTTTGTAAAAAAAAAGTTGAAAAAGAAAAAAAACAAGGTTATTTATAGTATTACTAACAATTGATGTTTCCTCAGATTTCCCTTCTCTACTTAGCGGTTTATGGAATGATACTCAATTTTTTTTAAGGAACTTGGAAAATTCTAATCTAAATTTGGCCAAAAACCGTATATGTGTATTCCATTTTATATGGGTATTTACTCCGCCCATGGCGTATTTTACATTGAACACACGTACTGTCCACAGATTGAACTATTCATCGATTTTTATGGAAAATCGTAACTTAAAATAAAATTAAAAAAAGGAAATTAAAGGAAAAATTTAGGTTTTTTCCAGCGACCATTCTCTTCATTTTAACGTAATCTTTCAAATTCTACAAGCACTTTTATCGTAACTATAAAACCCTGGGGGCGCACTTTGCGTCCTAGACTCAGTCTGGCTAACTTATGCACAAATTAAAGTATGTAACAAATAAGAGTCGTGATAGATGAGTCGTGCGCAAGCGAGAATCTGATTTGGGGAAAGAGTTTGCGGTTTTGAACGCAGGGAGAGGAACTTTTGGACACGGGGTTCGAACGTTGAGTAAGTGTTTCAAGTGTAATTTTGTCAAAATTTTTATTTTATTTATTTTTACTTTTTGGCAGTAAACTTTTTGGAAATACCTTTTCTTTGTGACCTTTTGATTTTCTGTTTACTTGATTTAATATTTTTTGTACCTTGGTAATTGTGTTTACCACATTACAAGATCGCAAGATCGAGTTTTTCTTGAAAATTGTCGCTGCCATCTGGAGAGTATTTCGATTTTCTTTTACATCTGATTTTGTTGTAAAATTATTTTTATTAATTGAAATCGAACTCATTTGGCGAATCATTTCTAATAATAAAAATTTTATCTTACGGTCTGATGCTTAAGTGCGTCGGCTACTAAGCAGAGAATCTTGGTTCGAGCCTGAGTAAAGCAAGAACTTTATTCTAACCGTCCTCCCTCGGCGGTCAATGGCAAACCACGGAGGTAATCTGCCTTAAAAACCCTTCATAAAATGAAGTGGTTAAGCAAAACCCACTCTGGGTTGTAGCGCTACTGTAATAATAATAATCTTAATTAAAACAAGTAATTGTTTTTACTATTGATGTAGTTTACTAGTCTTTTTATGTTTCTCCATTTGTGATAATATTGAGACAAGTAGCTACGATTTTTTCTTTTTTTTCATTTCAGTTGTGGCTCTCTGTATGTTGGCAGCAAACTATCTGCTGTTATTTTTTTCTTTTCACGGAAGCCATACCATCGTTTCCGACACACTTAAGCTGGTCGTAACATCTTGGGCATCTACACAAATTTAAATCTGGTTTTTCTTTTCCAGTGTGTAGAAAAAATTCTGTTTCCCCCAAAGGCACGAAAGAATTTTTTATTGCAAGTGGCGGTACTTTGTCAGCCAAAGTAAAAATAAAAAAATAAATCATCACCATAAAAGATCAACTTTTATAATAATTAAATAAAGATAGTTAGCATATGGGTTTAGTTTATTCTTTAATTTTGGGTGCTAATCCATGAAAAAGGATATTCAGATACGACACTAATTAAATAAAAAAATGTTAGAAAATTTATCGTCGTCGTCAGCTTCACGATATAGGCTTGGCCTATTCCGATTCTTAGGCAGCCCATCGTTTTCTCGGACGTCTTATATCTCTCTTTCCTTTTGGGCAGTTAAAAAAGTAAAATTTTTAAATCCATCTTAGTATTATAAGAAAATTATATATTTGACACCATGCCAACATAATAAGTTGATTATCTATGTAGATAGAGAAAAGTGGATCTACCTATTCTGAATATAATTCAGGTGCATTTCGCCAGCCCCCCCCCCATTTCGAATTTTGGATCCAAAATAGTTTAAATCGTTTGTACCTCGTTTGTACCTGTTTGTACCTTCTTTATTTTTGTTTGTACCCATTTTGTCTTTGAGATATTTTGAAATATTTAAAATGGGCATTTCGCCAGCCCCCTATTTCAAATTTTTGATCCAAAATAGCTTAAATCGTTTGTAGCATGTTTATACCTGTTTGTACCTTCTTTATTTTCGTTTGTACCCATTTTGTTTCTGAGATATGCTGAAATATCTAAAATAAGCATTTCGCCCCCCCCCCCATTTTGAATTTTAAATCCAAAATAGTTTAAATCGTTTGTATCTTGTTTGTACCTGTTTGTACCTTCTTTATTTTCGTTATTACTCATTTTGTTTTTCAGATATTTCTAAATATCTAAAAGGGGCAAGTCCCCTCTCATTTTAAATTTTAGATCCAAAATGGTTTAAATTGTTTGTACCTGTTTCAATTTTCTTTATTTTCGTTTGTTCGAAATGAAAATAAAAAATATCATTTTAAGATATTTCAAAATTTCTAATAAAGCCATTTCAGTAGCTCCCCCTCCCTCCGCATTTTGAATTTAGGTTTCAAAATAATCTAAATTGTTTATACTTTGATTGTACTTGTTTTTATTTATATTATTTTCGTTTATACCCATTTGATTTTCAAAATATTTCAAAATTTCGAATAATCGCATTTTAAATTTTTTAAGTTTGAATTTTTGGTCAAGAGAAGACCCAATCACTTGTATTTCCTGGTATGTTCTACATTATTTTTCAACTCATTTAGTTTTTGAAATTATACAAAGCATGTATATGGAGTAGGCTGACTAAAGAATACATAATACTTTAGGAGTTATTCTTTAATCACGCGAGGTTTTAACAGGGGCGCAGGGGGTTTATGTTATCGTGCTACCACATAAAATCCCGAGCGAGCACATTTTTGCCTAAAAAGCAACATAATCATATTATTTAGCTCTCAGCTGGATTCGAACACTGGACCTTGTGACGCCCTCGTGGCCCTGCCGTCTGCCTTGCCGTCCCTGCTTAAAGAGATTTTTAAAAAATTGCACGTGATGTTGGGAAGAGAAGGGGTGGGGTAGGTTAAAATCTAATGACGTATCACTAAAAGAGGGGGGTAAAAGAGTGACTTAGAAACCCTCACGTGATTAAAAGAGTAAAAGACTGAAATACAAAAAATAGCAAATGCATAACCATTTTGGAGCTAAAATTCGAAATGAGGGGGGGTTGCCTATTTTAGATATATAGAAATATCTTAAAAACAAAATGGGTAATAACTAAAATAAAAAAGGTACAAACAGGTACAAACGAGATACAAACGATTTAAACCATTTTGGATCCAAAATTCAAATTGGGGGGGGGGGCTGGCAAAATGCCCATTTTAGATATTTCAACATATCTCAGAAACATAATGGGTACAAACGAAAATAAAGACGGTACAAACAAGTACAAAAAAGGTACACACGATTTTAGCTATTTTGGATCCAAAATTCGAAATGGGGGGGGGGGCTGGCGAAATGCCCATTTTAGATATTTCAAAATATCTCAAAAACAAAATGGGTACAAACGAAAATAAAAAAGGTACAAACAGGTACAAACGAGGTACAAACGATTTAAACTATTTTGGATCCAAAATTCAAAATGGGGGGGCTGGCGAAATGCACCTATATAATTCAAAATTCCCCAAAATTTTTATTGCACTGCAAGCCACCCCTGTAGGCTGTGCAGATTATAAATGTTGTTGGAATTTGTGATATTACTCGTAATTAAAAAAAACTATTGACAGGAAGATTGGAAGAGTTTCGCCTTATAATTTTTGGATCTTCAGATGTTTTGTCAGTAGCATTTGAAATAGCGTTGAAGTATGTATTTGGTTTAATAATGTATAGCGAGCTTAAAGTTGTAAACCTTTTTTGGTAAAAATTGCTTTATAACCTTTATGAAATTTGATAGGGCAGCGAAAGTCAAGATGAAACTAATTAATACATAATTGCCTTATGTTAGTTAATGTTGGCATAAATTTATGCACTAAAATTGAAGTAATCTAACAATGTCAAATTATATCATTATCCAACCTAAGTGTGCTGCAATTTTATATGCTTTTATAAAAGTCGTAAAGTTGCAAATCAAAATTAGTAACAATTTAATTAGTTATAATATTGTAATGATTTATACTAATAAAATTGTGAGTTGAAAAAGTGAGGACGATGCCCTCGGTATACATATAGAGCGACCGCATTCCCTTGTGAATGATATTTTCAGACTTTTAAGAGACTTAAAACTGTAGTTTGATTATTTTTGCCACTACGAAAATAAAATTTTGCCATCACCGTTTTAAACTTATTAGACGTGTTTGTTTAAATAATAATTTGTTTTAAAATACTTGTACTCTATCAAATTTACAAGATATATTCCATGTTTACATAGCATTATTAAAAACATAACATTTAAAATACTTTTCTAATAAATTATGCCCACGAGTTAATCTAATAAATTTTACGGCATATCATCGTTAAGAAGTCGGTCTACATTTAAATAATTAAGTAAATAACTCGTAAAAAGATAACCACGTTATGCAAACCGATAATTTGTCAAAAACAGAAGACACATTTTGTTGATATACTTGACAAGCGATAATGCGCGTGTATTATTTCAAGTCGACTGTAATCCGCGGCTAGTAGGTTGTTAGTCGCTAATGACTCGCTCTAAACACTCTCTGAATGCCACTAGCTAATTGGTTGATTACTCAAAATAAACCGACTATATAGCAGAACCCAATTCACATCTCATACACGCTGTGTCACAACATGCCATTTAACTTAAACGTATTAATGTTCATACACTCTATACGTTACTTTAAACTTTCTTTACAATCTTCTTCTACTTCTTCTTCTTCTTCTTCTTCTATGTTTACGACATTTTTACTTACCTGCGTTTCGCCTTCATAATATATATTTTTTAACTAAATGTTAAAATAATACTGAGTGACTGACCAAAATCAAACATACAAATTGACGTGAAATCCAAACCACGGCGGAAATAATTTGGCAGTAACTGTAAATGGAACGGTCAAAAGTACAAATCACGCTGCACTACATAAGCTATCCGTATAGCTTTCTCGATTACCAAAACTTTAGTACCTAAAAACCAATAATAAATTAAAACGCAACTGTACGGTTGTGAAGAAAAAGCATTGTAGTATAGCGGCTCTTAATAAATAAAACCTATTTAACGATTTGGTTAGTAAATAAATTATGAAGCAAAAACTGCGATAGTCAATAAAATTAATTTAAAATGTACGGTTAATTTACTATACAATGTGATTCACAAATTCTTGACACCTGTAAGTTTACGTTGAAGTTTTCTCTGTTGAAATTTGATATATTATACATTTTGAATAATATTTTATATATTGACAGTTTGAGCTATTTTAGCATTTTAAATTGCAATCCGTTAGACCATTTTAAACCCATTTTAATTACTAATATACTGTAACATATCGAGTTTCCATTTTATTAATTAAATTAATAAATATAATTGAATCGATAAATAATTATCTTGCCGTATTTCATTTCTTGTATTGCTGGTAGGTATTGAAAGTCGTTTCAATAAATTGCAGAATGTTTAAACAAACGCTTAGTGGAAAACCAGGTTCTATAAAAAAAAATAATTATCGGATTAAGTACCATTGCATAGCTGCATGTACTTACGGCGATATTTAGATTCTACACTTGAAGTTAGGAACTCGTTTTCTTATAGCTAACTATTTGTATCGTATAGCTCACGACCAATCCAAGGCGGTGTCGTAAATCAATTGTCACTATTATAAATCGATGTTCAACTGTTGATTTCTTGGGTTAATACGGCTCGAGTACCTACACGCATTCTATAGAAACCGTTTACCTTGAATTTCTTGATTTTTATTAACTCATTTAATAACACCACAAAGAGATTTTCTTTGGCTTTTAAATTATTAGTTAAATTAAAAGCCGATCGCTGAAAAGCTTACCTCAATTTTAAAAAAGTAATTACTTTCTATTTTATTAAAATCTGTATTTTATAGTTTACAATATTTATTAAAAAATCATCAAGTCGTAAATATTTTTAATTTTTAAGCAAATCGATACTTGACTATGTTCAAGTTACTTAGTACTGCGAAGTTTGAAAATAACTTCAAGTATTAAAAATATTTCTGTGACTAAATTTAATATAATTTTCATAAGAAACTTGATGTTAGCAATAACAATATTTTTATTTTAAAACACATAATGCGAAAATATATTAAGCTGAAGTGTGAAAAATTCATTGTTTTAAATAATGGTAATTTCATTTTTGAGGATATATAATATTACATATATTGACGTGTTTCGTTTTATAAGCCGGCACTGCAGAATAAAAATGTACAATAATTAATGAAATAAGAAAATATGTCTTAATAATGTTAAACGGTTTTGACATCTTTTATGGTATTCCAAAAGTAATTAAGGCCGCAAAAAATTTTTTTCTTTGAAAAGAAGAAAATTATGTATTTTTTTGGTTATAAACAATTAATGATATATAGAAAAAAATTAATTTACATTATAAAAAGTCGAGTTCTCATTTGAATAAGTTGAAAGAAATTTAAATGAAATATTTTGATAAAAATTAATATAAAACCCTTTCGTTTCCAATGGTTTCACTATGAAACTACCTATTTAATAATTTATTTCTTGAGACCTAATGGTAAATCCTTAAAACCACCTACGCCAAAATATACATACAATTCTAAAACTTCTTGATTTAAACTTGAAAAAATTCTAAAATATAAATTACTTGATTAGGAGTCAATATCGCTAACTCTTATAGTTTAGGAATCGCAATACACACAAAATATGATACTGTTGATACCGATATTTGAAAATTAAATAGTACTAGTATAATATTGAAAAAATCAAAGTTCTCAAAAAAATACAAACAAAATATATAACGTCGATATTATGCCACATTTACATTCTTAAAAAGTAATTTAAAATAAATAACATAATTTAATTTAATTTAATAGTGTTACATTTGTTGTTTTTTTTGGCAAATTGAGCTGTACCTTTTGGTACTTTAAAAATCATTTTTGGAAGGGGGATTAGATTATTAATTAAATAGTTACATGACACGAGAATACCTTACAACGTACGCATTACATGAAAAATAGATTGTATATGCAGCAGGGGAGCTTTTCCCCCCAAGATTGCAAAAAAGTTGGCAAAACTACTAGTTGTTACAAAGTTGTTACAAATTATGGCATTCCCTTGAAAAAAACGCGAAAAAGCTTAAAAAAATGATGCTCGTTCGTATAATTCGAAGAGCAAAATCGTTGGCAATTTCACGATTACTCCCCCCTTAAACAAATCGTTTCCGCACGTCCCTGATGAGCAGGCAGCTCTTGTCTACTAAGTTAAAAAAGTATTCTTACTTTCTTATATCTTTATTTTTCTTATGATATTAGTATAAATATAAATATTTTTAATACCGAAACCGATATTAAATGGTTTAACGTCCAAAGTTCGATTTACCGGTATTCTAGAAGCTTTTCTGGAAAACTGATTTCTAATTGCGTGGAAACAAATCAGGAGTTTATTAAAAATTATTAAATAAATTTTTTAATAAAATACAAAAAATGTTTATTAAATAATAGAAGAAATTCATAATAATTCCTAAAATCTTGATACAATAGCTGTAAATATATAAATATTAACTTGTGAGAATTAATAATATTAAAAACTTCAATATATAACAAATTAATTGAAATAATGAATCCGATATTATATTTGAGCTTTCAGCGATGGTTATCGCTTTCGTCAGAAATTTATTCTATCTGTTTTATTATTTGAATGAACTTGTTATATTGAAGTTTCTATATTATTAATTCTCACAAGTTAAGATTTATATACAGTAGAATCGCGTTAATGTGAACACGCGCAAATATGAACTATTCAATAATGTGAACAGCAAATTGTGTCATTGGCTATTCTGTAGTGTGAATTACAAAAACTTCTATAATGTGAACAGTATTAATTTACTTGATGAACGTGCATAAAACTGCATAAACAAGCAAAAAACGTTTATGCACACTTTGGTAAAACTATATTATTTTCATTTGTGTGAAATCAGCTTCAGTTGTGTAATAGAAGTGAGTCTTTGTGGATGTGAATTAATAGCGTTTCAAAATATGCAGGGAAAAGCTGTTTTAGCACACTAAACCTCCAAAAAAGTTCAAACACGTATTACTTCATATTTTAATCAAGTGTAATATCGACTGTAACAATAATAAAGAAAGTTGTATTATTTAACGATTTTTTTTATATTGTTCAGGTTATTATGAATACCTTCAATAGTGTTAACATTTCGCTTATATGAACTAGCTCGAATTTTTCGTGTTCACAGAATCGCGAGTCTACTGTATTTAAAATCTTGTTATTATCTCCTAGAATAACTTGCAAGTTTAGAGCAAAGCTAAGCATTAAAACTAAACCAATTTTAAAATGCATAAATTATTATTAATATATTCAGTAAAAAATATATAAAACTGAAATTTTAAAACATAAAAATTATGATAAATAAACAATAAAAATCAAAAATTTGCACAAGCTTTCAACAGGTTTGTTATCGAAAATTTAAAATAATTTTTTAAATTAAATTATTAAATAAATTTTAATTTAAATAGTAAATTTGCTTTTTATGGTTTATTTAACTTATTAATTTTTAAATTTACATTAAAACAATTTTTGTTAATGTTTTCCTATTTGTTGCCTTCTAAAATTTTACTCTCGTCCATTTTCTTTTGCGGTCTTCTCACACTTTTTTTTGCATACTTGGGCCAAGTTGGGTGCCAATGTAAAGTAGTCATCAATTTTATTTCAATTGAGATATTCGGTATTATGTCGAGGTAACCAAATAATTAATACAAATTTATTATTTATTAAGCTAAATTAGAGTTTTTTCAGTATTTAATAATAATTTTTCATATTTGGTTTCAATATTTGTAGTAGCTTATTAGTTATTACTGTTACAATATCGTCAGTTAATGAATACCTATGCTATTCATAGCCGATAATTTTTCCCCAAAATATAACATTTACATTGTAAATTTACATAGATTTATGTATTTTTAAATACAGTCAAGTTATCTGGCCATGCTTGTTCTTGGGAGCCACTCGTAAATTTATTCAGATAATTAGAAATTGCAGTTTTTGTTTAATAGATGACGCAGATTAATTTGAAATTAATTTAAGATAGCTTTTATTAAAAACTTTCGTGCTCACATACACTATACTTCACTCCCTTGTTATCTAATATACTGTTTATACAGTATGCAACAAAAAATTAATTCGATCATTGATGTCAAATTCAAGCAGTGTAAAGAACAACTTTTTACAATTATTATTAATTAGGCCATTGGAATAATAAAGAGCACATAATGCTATGTATGGTATAGTTAATATTCTGATAAAATTAACTTGTATCAGAACTTTAAACAAAGAACTCACTATTAATAGTCGTGTATAATTATTTTAATGACATCACTTTAATCATAAAAATATTTAAATGAATTTATTTAATACATTCGACGTAATACGTACACTATTTACTTAGAAGTACAGATTTTATATCAAAATGTAATATTTGTTCTGATAGTAATACCTAGAATACATGAGTTATTTTAAAAATACTGCAAAATAAAATGTTAGGTTAGGATTGCTTTAAAATTAAAAATCTGTTGAAAAAACCTTAAGCAAATAAAAGCTCTAATTATTAGTTATAAAATAAAAAATAATAATTATTACTATTTTTACCATATCACGGCTAAACGAACAGATTATTTTTAATATTTATAATGATTTCTACAGCGTTGCCAGTACAAAAGGAAGAAAGTAATGAATTAACCAGCTTTTATTGGTATTTTGAAGTTGCACTGCAGTTTAATTAAGGTACATTGTTGATGTTGGCATGTTTTTCTAATCATATTTTGCCAAGATGATTATTTGAGCGTGGAGCTCTATACTATTAGCTTTACTCTGATGCTGAGTGAGGTCTAAGGATAAAAGAGCCTGTATGGGTCAGGTCAGGTGTAAATTGATTTGTACTGTGCTAGCAATTTCAATTAATGGTGATATATTTAATATATCATTAGATTAACGTTAATATACAATATTACTATTACTTCATTATGTTATAATATATTATAATATTAAGTACTTCAATATTATTAGATATTTACAGTATTTATAGCTGTAGTTAAATTTATAAACCATATATTTGAAATGATAATTTATTTTAAGTGTAGTAACTAACTCAACTAAATTAAATACGAATATTATGTATGCACTATTAATAAATTGACAGAATTAAATATTTCTACTACGCCATTTCATATAGATACTACACATAGTATAATATGTGGAAAATGATTAAGTATGTTGATAAATTAATCATAAAACAAAAATTGCTGCACAACATAGTCGCGACAAAATGATATTTATGAAAAGTTAATAATATTCACATTAATTTTTAAATAAACAAATTGGTGAATTGATAAAAAAAGTTCAGAGGTTAAAAACTTTTTTGACCTTGACGTTTTGTCAATTTGCCACACTTATGTAAATATACTGCCGTTTCTTAATTCTACATAGTATTCAAACTTAAAATTTTCCTTTTCTAACTCAACGTAGTCGTTAAAACAGCTAAACATTTATTTCTCCATTTAAAAGGCATTGTAAAATCTTTTATGGGTTTTATTCCACGAGTACCTGATCAAATGATAATAAATTCATATTTAAAGAGATAATAAACTTTGTAATTTCCGCGATCTGAATCCGGCATTTTCCGCTCTGTGACTCGAGGGATGATCACATCAAGTCACTGCTGTGGTTAAATTAGATGGATCTTACATCTATAATGTAAATGTATATATTGCTATGACTTATATTAATTATTTATTCCAAAAGCTTTCAAATGATGCTTTAAATAAAAGCAGAAGCAATTGCTTCGAAACCCTCAACAGAAACGAATCGCCTTTCCACATCGAACATTAAATATTTCTACTTACTTTTGTTTATAATGACTATAATCAGAATTTCTTAATATCTTAATTATTCATTTGAAAAGCCAGAGAAATTAATAAATTTTAAATTAATTTACTTAATGTGTTTATGTGCGTGCAATGTTGAACTTTTAGACTAACAGAACAAGTAATTATAATTAAATAATTATATATCTTTTAAAGAGTTCATCTGTACCTCAGGGCCGGATTAACCACTAGGCAAACTAGGCAACTGCCTAGGGGCGCCGAGTAGGAAAGGGGCGCTTAAATTATTTGACATCATAATAAAACTGAAAAACCACTTGAAGGCTTAAGCAAATAGATTACTAAAAACTTTTGGATTATTGAAATCCATTGATTATTGAACTTTAACTGCATTTTGGTCCGTCATTTTGAATAAATGTGGCAAAGTCAGCTAATCTCTTCAAAAAATAGCAACAGATTTATCAATTAATTCCTGTTTCAACCAAATTCTACAATTCAGTATTAGGATACTTTCGTTCTCTAAGAGATCAGTATACTCGTATGAGAAACTCTTATAAAAAAAGAATTGTCGAATATTTATGAATATAAAAACGAAGACGGTCTGGCAAAAGTAAGCATTGTGAAGTCGGGTTTGGTGGGAAAACTATGAAATGAGAATTAACACTTATTTGCAATTATAGACAAATTATAAGAAGAATTGAAAAAAAGTGTAACTGACTATAGCAAAATTAAAAATAATTTTAGATTTTTAAATAATTTGAAAAACCTTGCGTAATTTAAAAAAGAATTGGTGCCTCCGCGATATCTGATTTTAAGATAAAAATATTTGTAGGACAAGAATTTCAAGTTAAATTTCAAAAATTTAGGAATATCGAGTCTAAGCTCGAAATTTTCTAGAAACATTTATTTGGGGAGGGGGGGCTTAAAAACTTTTGCTTAGGGGCGCATACATTAATAATCCGGCCCTGCTGTACCTACTTCTATTTATATTCGATCTTATTTTTCCTAATAAATTGAAAACTCTTGTTAAAATCTTTTTTACATGCTAAGAGCATTTATACAAATTCTTTGCTAGATATTTTTTATTATTCTTATTTACCAAAGTATGAAAATAAAATAAAAGCAGTTGCCATTCTGAAAATTGTATAATATTTAGTACTTATGTACATATAAATCCGGTCTCTATGTAGTTACTCGATTTTCTGTAGTAAGAACAAGAATTTCTATAGTTATCAATTTGTCATGAATCATGATTAATAAGTTAAGTTTTTACTGCCTACCGTAAAAATGTAATTTCTAATTTTATTTACAATAATTATTCATGAATAAATTACAGCAGCATTGTAATATTTTATTTAAACACAATACATTTTACATTACGTATTTCTTACGTGTTACATAAAAACACCTACTTGAACTTCGTTATCATTGAAATAACATTACCTCGTCTAGGTTGTAAAGTCCAAAAGGAATAAAAATTAAAATTCCCGAAAGAATTATACTTGAAATACTTTTTGTTTGAAGTAAAATTTGATTAATAAGTGAAGTCCAAATATTCTCTGCCGAGATTTCCTCGCATACTCAACCAGTGGCGTATTTACCCAAGGGCTAAGAGGGCCATGGCCTGGGGCGCATTTTATAAACGTTACCTACACTGAGAGAACAAATAAAAATTAATTTTTGTTTTTTTTAATTAATTTATGGGGCGGCAAACCTTTTGGGCGCACGTCGCCAAATTTTAAAATATGTCACTGTACTCAACCAAGGGTCACGGCAAGCCATACATGTGATGAATCTATAATAAATATCTACTAATTTAGAAATTGCTTTAATTACAAATAAATCAATAAATCACTCAGAACTGAAATAAAGAAGAAGTTAAAAATATAATTTTGAAATGATCGAAATGTTTGTCTCATTCTTTGAAGCGTCTTTGTGAAACGTTAATCAGGTTTTACCAAGCACCCTGTTTTTAGAAAAAACAAATCCAACAATGAGTAGGCAGTTAATAGCGTAGGTATGGAGGTTTATTTATTATTGTAAAATTGAGACGCACCAGAAAGTGGTTTTTATGAATTTTCACATGTAGCTTTAGAAAGTGATTTATATTCGGACTTTATTACATACTTTGATGAGGTGGTGAGGTGATTTTTAATGTCCTAATGTAGGAATTGATTATAATTTAACTACACCGCATAAAATTCAAACCTGTTTAAACTATGTAACTCAAATTCTTGTATATGGTTATAAATAATTATTTTATTTTAATCCTGCAACTCTACAAGCTCAAAGGATTTAAGCGCTCACACTTATATTGCTAATTATTTTAGTAACTTTTAAAAGTGCCTTGATAAACTTGATTTAACAGATACTTATTTCTTTATAGACTTTATACTCATAAAATGTTATATAGGAAAATAGTGAGTGCTACGTGTGTCAAGTGTTTTATTATCCTTGATACCTTGTTCATAAAACACGGCCACTTTAATTTTTTAATACGTGACATTGAAATATTAAACTATTAGGGGTAACTTTTGGTAGCACTTTTTTATAATTTACTGCCAACTTTATTAAGCAGTTCATTAACAATAAAATTATAAATAGTTTTGACTAAACGTATTTCTTGTTGGTATTAAAGATTTTATCGCACATTAAAATTACTCTCGCCAAATCTCGTCAATTATTTAAACTTAAAGAAATCACATTTACATATTTTTATTAATTGGATTTTTAATTGAATATTATATCTTAAATTAGAAAAATCAATACCCTAATCTAAATGAAATTAAACCACTGATAAATTTATCACCGTGTACTTCAACATTAATAATAAAAACTTGTATTATTCTGATGGCTTCTTGTGCTTGTAAATAGAAACGTATTGGGTTATTAAATAAAATAATCAATAAAACTAATAACTCAATTAAATATTAAAAGGGGTTCGGTAAATTGAAATTACTACAATCTATCTATAAACTAAAACAAAATTAAACGATTGTCGATATAAAATAATAAGCAGGTACCATAACTATTATTTATGATTTTAGTTGCAATAGGTTGTAAAATT
This sequence comes from Cantharis nigra, assembly GCA_958510845.1. Lineage (NCBI taxonomy): Eukaryota > Metazoa > Arthropoda > Insecta > Coleoptera > Cantharidae > Cantharis > Cantharis nigra. The sequence goes on along the minus strand of OY294030.1, from coordinate 39,078,587 downwards.
CGTGCGCACTAAAAAAGTACGGCATAGATTTAATTTAATTTAAGTTAATTTAAGTAACCTAAGGAATCTACCAACAGAACCTTTAAATTAAATTAAATTAATAATTAGCAAATATTACAGTGGCCGTGAAAAGTATTCGTACACCCCTATCTTAACAATGTAAATAGTATGTTTTGAAGCCATTCTTTGACACATAAAAATCGATTTTACAACAAAACTTGTTAGACATTTTTTGTTAAAAATTTTGTTGTCTTCAATTTTGTATCTATATACATTTACGGCCACTGGCACTGTATCTAATAATAATAAATAACGTAAAACTCTTGAACTGTAGTGTAAAAGCGTAATCCATCCCAATGGCAGCTTTCCATATGTGGTAGATGTGGTAATTGCTCACAATTACACAATTGATTATCCAAAGAACATAGTTGTAATTTTACTAATGCCAACGTTACTGAAAAAAAATTCGCAATTTTTCACATCTGTTTTTGAGGGTGGAAGCTACAAATGCAAATTCTTGTACACTAGATTTTTTTTCAAAAAAGTTGAAAATTCAAAAAAAAGTTGTATATATTCTTAAGATTTCTTAATTTCCCAAGACTTCGTTAAATTTCCAAACATTTTCTCTAATTATCAAAAATTTTCTTGAATTTCTCTAGATTTCCTGGAATTTCCTACATTTACTCGGAGCGAAATTCGTTAGGTTTTCCTTTGCCGCAATTCTCTTCTCGGTTTCAAGTCAAGGGAAACCTGAGAAAATTTCACAAGAGATAATGAAATTCGGTCCACAAAAATGTATGTTGTCATTCAAGTGAAAGGTTTCTACTACTTAATAACGTTGATTACAGAACATGAACAAAAATGGTAATCTCTCAAAACCGAGAGGTCTGAAAGGTACCCCCAGTGCTTCTTAATCTCTTAATGCATACTCATCTACGGTTTAATCTGTATAATTATTGGAGTCAACTCAATATTATCAGTAGTACGTACTGCATTTACTGCAGTTCATGTGATGACTATTGACTACATCATTTCCATTTGGATACTGCTTTTACGGTAGCCTCGCGTACGCGAAAAGTGTTGTGAAAGGAATATCTATCTTTAGAAAGTTCTCACAATCGAAAATTTACGTTTTTACTTTTTTGAATAATATTTTGATGGCAGTAATTCAATACCTGAACCTTTTAAGGATTCAATATTTTTTTATTTTAGATATAATAATATAATTTTTACAAAAAATCTTATGGAAAGCCTACAAGGCGGCAACAGATTGCAAAATTACCAATAATAAAAATTGTAGAAATACATATACAGTAGAAGCTCGATTCTGTGAACACAAAAATCATAAGGTATGTTCAAACTAACGCAAGTGTTCACACTAACGGGGGTGTAGAAAAACTAGTGTTATCATATCGGCGCTGTTCACAAGTTACGTAACGGCCTTAGGGGGGGAAGGGGGATTGACAATTTGTTACGATTTGTTACGGTGGGGGGGCGGGGGTGTTTTCAAAATGTTACGTGACCAAAAAATTTCTTTTTTATCAAAAATATTTTTTCTAGATATTAAATTTTCATTAATTTGATAAATTAACCCAAAGAGATCCATTCAGTCAAGAATCATAATAATTAAAATTTGTAATAGAAAAATGTAATAGATACACATATTGTTTTAACAATATTTATAACAAAAATTGTTTTAACTTTTGTTACGTTATTCATCTGGGGGGGGGGGGGTCTCGCAATCTGTTATGATCTGTTACAAGGGGGGGGTTAAAAAACGTCAAAAATGTAATTTGTGAACAGCCCCATATTTATTCCTTATAGAGGAGAGTGGGGAAATGTTGACCACTTAAGCGCCATTAAAGATTTCCAGTAGTAATCTTTAGAATTAGATTCTCAAAATGGTAAAATTGCTTGGTCAATTTATCTACTACGAGATTCTTTTAGTGATTTTTCAAAAAAACAAATGACTTTATTTTTACGGTACATTTTTAAAAAAAGAAAAAAAGTCGGGTAATTTCGAGCGGTAGGGTAATATCGACCATGGTGAAGAGAAAAATCGACCAACAGTAATATTTTGAAAAAAATCTTATTTTAATATGTTAATGTTGATTTAGGCCATGGTCACGGACTGGCGCTTGTGTGCGTCGACTGCTAAGCCGAAATCTCCGGTTCGATCCCGGTCGGAGTAAAAACTTTATTTTGATCGTCTTCCCTCGGCAGGCAATGGGAAACCACCGAGTTATTGACCTAGAAAACCCTTCCAAAGAAAAGAAAGTGGTCACTATGCTGTTTCGTAGAGCGAAGGAATCTGAGAGAGAAAAAGGTCACAAATATACACTAGGGTAATATCGACCACCGTGATCGATTTTATCCGAACACGTATACTTATAAAAATATAGATTAAAACTGCACCAAATCAGATTCAAATTATGGAAAAATATCCATCGTATCCTAGCAATGTAAAATTCAATACATTTTGAAAATATGAAACTGTCCCAGCCTTAATAAAAGCAGTACAATTTTAATAACAAAAGTCTAAAAACGAGAAAAACTGACAGCATACACACATGAAGAGTGATGGCACCATTCTAACCTTATAAATTAGGCACATAATTTTTTATGTTTTCTATTAAAAATCCTCCAAAACACCAAAAGTGGCCCAAATATGCATCATTTACTCAAATATGCATCAAATGTTAAAAATATGCAGAATATGCATTTTGACAAGCGGTGGTTTGGATTTATTTTTACCAAATACATCAAGATTTCAAAACGAATCTGGTAGCATAATATCAATATTAAAAAACATTTAAAAGCATAAAATCCGAGCTCTACGAAGAATTTCCAGTTATTTAATAATGAATTAAATGTTAAATTTTTTTTATAAATCAACACACATAAAAGAACAAACGTTTAATAGGTTGAATCGTGAGTAACGCTGACTAATCTAAACATATTTTGATTTTAGTTTCGTTTTATAAAGCGTAAAAGAGCGCAATTTTTGTATGAAACCATTTCGGGTTATCGATAGAGGACGGTTACGGTCTGATGGTTAAGTGCATCGGCTACTAAGCAGAGAATCGTGGTTCGAGCCCGAGTAGAGCAAGAACTTTATTCTAGCCGTCCTCCCTCGGCAGGGAATGGCAAACCACCGAGGTAATCTGCCTTGAAAATTCTTTTAAAATGAAGTGGTTAGCCAAAACCCACTCTGGGTTGTAGCGCTGTTTGGAACATTATTTTCGTAGTGAAAATCACTAATTAGTTCAATTACATTGTAGCTTTCGTACGATAAAAACTGTCATATCTTAAGTAGACAGTAAATCAGCGAACCTTCATAAAAACTAAAAGTTGCGCTCTTCGCACGCTTTAGTTCCCGTCGCAGGTGGTTAATTAAAAAATAAAATGAAAATTTCGCCTTTGACCGCGCGTGGAAGATAATTTCTCTGTCTGTAGAAAAAGTAATGTTTTTATCTAATTAAACGCGCACTTTCCTCGCGTTTCCAATTTTTGAACAGAGAGGCAAACGCCATAAATACGCATACATAATTTTGGGAAAAAGACCGCGATTGTGGGTCCAAAAGGGGGCGTTACGTTGCCAAATTTCCACCGGAGGTGGAAATTTTTTGTTGTGGAAGTGGTGGAAGTTATGTTATGTTACTTACGGTATAATAACCATTTGAGAACGATACAGGGTGTTCGTTTATTGTGTCCATATTGTTGAAATTACATCAGGATATCTTTATTGAAAATAATTTTGATTTTCTGTGTTTAATTGAGAGAGCAGCAAGCTCCAATTGCATATTTTATTATAATTTGCTGATGAAATATTGATATATTAGTTTGTGTACGTACATTAACGTAATTAAATTATTGACGCAGAAGGTCTTTTAAAGGTAGGCGTTCACTTATCCGCATCGTCGTCACCGTCCGCATCGGACGAATTTTCGTGTTAGGGTGAGCCTGTGTAGAACGATACGATGTAATGAACGCTGGCTCATTTAGAATAATGCAAAGCAACTGAAAATGCGATGACGGCGTTGCTGGCGGTGAGGTCGATGCGGACAAGTGAACGCTTACCTTAAGACGACGGTCAGCCGTTGGCCTTACGCCTACTAACAAGGAGAGATCGGTGAAAACTCAAGAAATTCAGTAGCTACCAACCAGACCTATGAAAAGTCACAAGTATCAACAATTGCAGTTTGGGAAGTGGTGGCAGTCAAAAAAAGAAAGGTTTAGGACACAGAAAATAAGAAATTTTCAAAAAATTTTACAGCAGTAGCTGTAAAAGGTAACATTTTTGTAAGTCACTCGTATCATTGTGTATGGAAGATTATCTAATATTCCTCGCCACATTTAATAAAAATAATATAGATTAAATGAGTCATTATCACATACGCAATATGAATAATAATAATTTAAAAATTGCACCTAAATATTGTAGGACAGCTTAATGGAAAGCGAAAAAGTATCCGTATTAAAAGCATCAACGCAATTAATCTATTTTAATAATTTGTAAACAAGAAACTAACCGGAATAGAACATTATTTATTATAGTCTGAGAATACACACTTTACATTATCCACCCTTCATATAAATCTGTAAAATCAAAGTGAGAAGAATATATTTTGACGTTGTAACATAAACCTCAGATCATGAGGTATAAAATTAAGTAGCGAGAGGAACGTGGAATTGTGTTAAAAATACTCAAGATGAAGCACCAATAGTGAAATGCTATGAGAAATTATAATCTAAACAATCATCGTTTCGAACGTTCGTCTGTGCTTTTGCAAAGTAAAAGCTGCTCCGACTGACAAGGACGCTGAGTTTTGACGCGGCTTACGATTCATAAGATAAACATACTATTCCTAGCGAGTGCCCTCTTTCAGGCAGTTATTTCAGTAGAGGGAAGGGCGTAGCGCAACTCCGGTGTTAAATTTGGCGTCTCTGCCACGACCAGACCAGAAAATCTAAACAAATGTCGCATTTTCAGCCACAAACTCACTTAATGTAACCTATAATCGTTTATTCTCTCTTTACTACTGTAAATTTTAGTTTGAAAAATATACAACTGCAATAATTTTAAATGATATAAATACACGCTCTGCAGATACATTTTTTAAACTAATTATCACATCATTTATTTTGCGAAATTTTTAATTCCTTCCGTATTGTAAAAAAAAAATCAAATTTGTTACTATCAGAAACTGTCGAAACGTTGTCATTGCAATTTATCACTAATGCATGATGATTTGTTATATAATGTATTATCGCTCTTTCTGTTGCTCAACTGACACTCTAATAGGATGAAGAGTTATAAATAAAATGAATATTTTCGGTGCAGTTAAATTTAGATGAAAAATCAGAAATGAATGATCCACGTGTCAATATAAAATACCTATTCTTGGATATATGGGTGGTATCGCTTGGGTTAAAATACTGCGTAAAATATTGAATTATGTTATTTTTTTTGTTTACTTTTTATAGAATTATATCTAAAAGAGGAGACAAAAGAAAAACACGTTCTGAAAATTTACACATATTGCGATATCGTTAAGTAAAGCAATAAACACAAATGATAAAATTTAATACCTACTGAATATTATAATTCATAATTTTTCCTCACTTAATATTTTTGTTAAAAATATAACCGAACATTATTTTAAAAATTGTTTTGTCAACAGAAAATGTATATAAATCGTCCTAATCTTTATTATAGAAAGGATGACCTTTTTAACATACGATACCACGGTTTAATAACATTTTATTACTACCAAATAATTGGTTTTAGTCATTTTATATAGGTAATCGTCGTATATCAAATGTAAATATTTTTCAAACCTAACTAATCATCGGATTTTACCAATGTCAAATAGTAATTAGTGATACCTTAAATAAAATCGCTTATCTATTTATTCTAATAAAATGGAGCTTATTGTGTTTGAACAGTAACAGCGATTAGTTTGGTAGTTTCATTTTTTGCAAGATAAACATTTTTTCTAATTTAACTTCCATATACTTTATACCATGTACCCATGGTAGTTTTTCATTTGGGAAAATTTGCTGAGCGCCGATCTAACAATTGCTCCGCAAAATCACCAGATACATTTTAAAGGTCAATTAGATTTTTGTATTATTATGACGTCTGATTTTTGAATTTTATTGCTGTTTTAAAAAAAATTACTCATAATAAAACTATAAATTTATAAACAAGGACGTTATTGGAAATTAGTTTTTTATAATTCCATTTCTAAAAATTTGGATAAATAATAAAAAAATATTAAGATATATAGCTGATATAAAAAACCTCATTGCAATTGTCATTTAATTTAACCCAATTTTATAATCAATCCTTGTAGGTACATACAAGCATTTATGACCCACACTCAACATATAATAATCATTTTTTCATGTACAATTAATTTTTCAATATTTAGGTTGGTATTAATTTCACATAATTTAATATTAATTGGTTTATACCCATAAGCCCCTTGCTTAGAGCAATCAAATCGAAATTAGCAACTATATGCGTAGTTAACTAATTATTTATATAGCCAGCGTTATGTACATAATACACTTAATTTAAAAATAAAAAACTTTTCGTTTTCGAATTTATATTAAAGCAAAATAATTTGAAAATTTGTAGCATATTCCTTCTTTGTGAAACTAAGCCAGGCTTTGCTCTTTGTCGGAAGCGAGAGTTCGAGGGTCGTAAAGGGTGAGGAATTAAATATTCACACAATTAAATAAATGACTCCCCCAGTCAAGGTAAATGAGTGATTGAAGTTTTCAGAAGTTCAAGGAAGGGATTGAAGTTTTCACTTTAACAAACAATTTGGAATCACCAATCTGCATTTTTTGTATCGCACACACCATAGCATTATCGTTAAATAAAGTTTTCGTGTTATCTGTAATAAAATATATTATTTACGAAAAGTTTATTAAAATTTATGTAAATTGCAGATATTTAATTCAATCTATTGATATCACTAACTTACCATATTAACCTAAATTGTTCAGGTATGCTTTATATTACGTATGTATATTTAAAAGATCAGTTATTTAACTTGCGAAAATAAATTAAAATATTAACAATTTTCCGTATTACTAACCGGAAACCTAACCAAATCGCACGCTCCATGATGTGGTAAGTTATTCGTCTGGCTTGTCCAGCCAACTTTTTTTGAGAGAATAAAACTCAAAAAATATATATTATCATATCACTTAATACAAAAATTATAGGTATTAGTAATTATTATTTATGAATATTACTTATTTAATTTAGAATATAAATTCACAAAGTAAAAACATTAAACTTACTTTGTATGCCAGCTAAGTACAATTTTATGCGTCACTTGTATAATGCATAACATAAAATATATAATTAATAACCTTATCACACTTAAAATATTAAATATTTAATAACAATAAAAATTGGTAAAATTATCGGCTTTAACAATAACCAAAAACGGAACAAACTGCTTTGGCTATTAGCAGACCAAAACAAATAAATCGGCAAACATTAGATATTATACTACCTAGACCTTACCAAATTAATATAATGTAAAAATATTATTATTTCTGTAAGATTATTATGTATACGAATAATATAATTTAATTTTTTTAATAAATAATATTGAAGATATTTTTTACAACCTTAAAATCAGAATGCCAAGCAAAGTAGGGTCGGCTCAAGACGACGGAGTTGAGAAGATGCCAAATAATAGCACAAATAAAAATTATATACAAAAATTGGATAAAAATGTGCGTCTGTTGAAAAATATATCTGCATTGAGAAAAAACAGCTTTCAATTGCAAATTAATAAACAAATTTGGATATCTTTAAGTGTAAATTTTCATTTTTAGAAGTTTGCATTATATTTTTAATTTTAAACAATTTTAGATTTCATCTAAATCAATTGCAGAAATGGAAATGTAAAAACAAGCTTGATCCTGGTCAGAGACGTGCTCAGGGGGGGAGTGGATTTTAATTATTCCAAAATAATTAGTCAAATCTTCATTACAATTTACTATTTCTTTATCATCTTCAAAATTATCCAACTTGTGCTTTTGAATTTAATTAATACAAATAATCAAATTTGATCCAAAATTAAACAAACATTTCAAATGAAAAATCACTTCTATTTCGCAATATAATCAAAAATTAAGCAAAAAATAATTGTCAGTCTGACACATCAGCCATATTTTTGCTAAAGGTAAAGGTTCATCCCACTAGTCGACGCTAGCTCAAACAAAAATGCTGTAAAACCAAAAATTTTAAATATTTATAAAAATTTTCAATTTTTTATTTTTCAAATTTACCAAAAACGTACGAATTCCAATTGAGAATTTTGGAACATGATAATATACATGTAAAACACTAAGGTTCAGTTTTTCAAGCGTGGGTTAACCCAAATTCAATAGTTAACTTTGACATCTGACCAATCAGATTTGGATAAAAATTATGGAAATTAGTTGAATTAGTTTGCGACACGTGAATTCATATGTTTCGAATTTTGGATGATCATCAGGTAAACCTGGAATAAATTATAACAAACTTAACGTGAACAGTATTCAGTTCAATTCAATTCAATTGATAAATAAAAACTCAAATTACTTTGATATTTCTTCAAAATAAAGAACTATTAGTTAGTTTTGTTATAATTTATTTCAGGTTTGTAAATTTATAAATTTGGTAAATATCTAGGCTATTTGAGACAGTATATAGTTGAATTGTTCATAAGATGTCAAAATGATAAATGAATCATATTTTGCAAGAAACAAGAGTTTTGTTGTTAAGAAAGAACCATCTTAAATATTTATTGATAATTTGTAAACTGAAATGCACAAAATTAGAAATCAAAGCGAAAATTTAATTTAAACAAAGAGGGAAATTATTTAAAAAAAAATTATTACAATATGAAATTGAAAATAGCCGCCAATGGTTTGCAATTTGCTGATCTCTATCCAAAATTGGGATAAACCAATTTTGATTTTTGACGACAAAGTTTATGTAATTTTTAATGGTTGAATTTGAGATGGATTATTATAAATTATTTGAAAATTTATATTTATTTACCTGGATTCGAAGGATAATGTTAATAGAATAGATAAAATTTTAATTATCTTTGCAACAAACAACACAGTGGTGAAATTAACTTGATAATAATAAAATATTTATGATAACTACTGCGAAGCGCTACCAATAATAATTACTTTATTAACTAAACCAGTTGTTATAACAATTCTAACAAACAATTTAAATTGTTAAATTTCTGTATGAAAATTTTGAGGATTATTTTATTTAATTAGACAAAATGGTTTTCATAAGTAATATTAATTTAGAAACTTTTGAAATAATTGAAACGTTGACCATTTAGGAATATTTTGTTTTGTATAAAATTTAAAAAATTATTAATTACTTCACGACACTGGATATTGTCCTGAAATTATAAGCAATGCAAGGATAAGTGGAGAATTTGGCAGAACTTGGTATCGTAGTTGCCAACGATCCAACTGAGGAGACACAAACTCGAGCCTTGGTCTAGGTTCTGCTTGATGCTACTTGTTTAGCGTCAACAAAAACTTTAATTATTTAAAAAAAATACTATAATTAATCAACATAATAAAAAAGAGTGGGTAGATTCTGAATACAAAACAGAAGAAAAAAAGAAAGTTTGACTTTGTTTGAATATAAGAAAATAATTCTTAACCACAGCTGCAAGTAAGTTACACTCAAATATTATACAGACTTTCTGCATTTAATATGTCAATTACATCAATATGGAGATTGAACAATAAATTTTCAAAAACTAACAGTAACTTTACACTTCGTAGAGCGTGCGTTTTTTGATTAGTGACCAGGAAGTACCTTTCTTAAGGTTTAAATAACAACAAATCCCCATTAGGTTCTCTCTGTGATTTTCTGGAAATTGAGAAACTTACTGTTGCAAATCTTATGTAAGGAAATAAGAAGGAAATAAGAAGGAAATTTTGCTTATGCGTATCTATGCATTATTTAATTTAAACTTTGTAATTATTTTAAAATGCAAATTTAGTAAGAACATACTGAATTAAACTATTGTATTAATTTTTTATTCAGATTGAAGTGGGAGTTGCAGTTAATCCTATTATCAAACTGTAGTTTTAATTTGTAATTACAAAGTTTATGTGCAATTATGCAATTTATACAATTGTTACCAGGATGACAATTATATTTTTGCAATACAAAAATAAATTTTTACCTATTACGTCAAACCTTGTTATTTGATCGTAATTTTTCTCTCAATGCTCAAATTATATTTTATTTAATTATAATTAAATTCCATTGGTCGTAATATTCTTTGAAAGTTCGTATTGCTGTTTTTAAAATTTTCTTTTTTTATATTTTATGCGTCAGATAATATCATTTATCCTTTGAACATTATTTATCCTTTAATACAAAATGTCCTTTTTATAATTCAATGGGTAGGTTTGCAAAAAGGTGTGAATTGTTTATATTTTCTATTAAGAAAATTTAGTTTACTGCTATTATAAAATTATTTCTTACTCTGGCAGTCATTTTTTTTATTTTTGTGAATAATTATTGTGGAATTGGTCAGTACAATATTACAGTTTTAAAACTAATATCTGTTGGATTAAAGGTAAAAAAAATTAAACTTCTATAATCGTTGGATCAAAAACGCATTTAAAAACAACAGTATTTGTACAATATCGTATAATTGCGACGTAAATTAATTTTTATATTAAGCAAAGCTGTTTGTTATAATTTATAGTAGTACTAGTTTGATGCATGGAATGAATTCAAAGTGCTTCCTTATAATAAAATGCATCAACGTTTTTATTAACAAAGTCGTGTTAATTAAAAATGTTGTGTTAATTACGATAAATTCAATCTTAAAAACCTGCGTTTTAATAATATTGAATTCATTCCTGTTAATATAATCCGACACAATTTTAATTTATAATGCTAATAGATGTATTTTCTATGTGCTTAATTTAGAAGTGTTTTGATAATGGCCATGTCATCACAAAAATAGCAAGAGTGTATATTAAACCAACACTTTGTGCTTTAAATTTCAATTTGTAAGCAAGTGACAATGATATATTAATGGATATTTAAAAGAAAATTATTTAAGATAAATTTAATAATAATCAATTGTTATCCTGTAATTGAGGCACCTGCCCTGGGGCTGAGATTGCTATGTTTAGTTCGCGAGGTCGCATTGGATTTAGATTAGTCGTATTTTTGTTGTGACCTCTAGTATTGGAATATGCACCTCTTTTGGCTCCTTGCCTCGTTGCAACCAGTTTATTTTCAATTAACTATAAATCCTTGCTATTATTTTATTCTAACGAGAGACTCAATCAAATTCTCAAACAGAAATGGATTCAAGTGCTGAAAATTGAGCAGCCGAGTTTACTTTTATAATTTTAACTATCGCTCAATTCAAATAAAATTGGATTCTGGAAATAGACAAATGTAAACTGTAAAAGATGAAGTATTACAAGGATGTTTAGTTGTGACATACTAAGATAATTTAGAAATCCAAAAATAACTCAAATACATATTTATTACTTAAAATAAACAAAACATTATCTATCTATTTAAAACTCACCGAAAAGTAGCGCTTCGTTTAGTACCAAAATTGCGTATCAAAATATTCAAATTAATTAAAATTTCTTCTTCCAGGATTACCAATCTGGCTTAAACCATATTTTTAAGTAAATTTTGAATAAAAATTGCAAATCTGCAGTTTTATTGTTTATAAACCATATGTCGGATGAGATCGTATAGGTAGGTTTTTATATTGTTAATATTAAGTGATGTCCCAAAATATAAAAGCTTTTGGAGTACTTATAATAATTGGCATTACTTACTTAACAATGAGAAACATATACATTTGCCATATGTCTTGCCATAAACTCGAGAAAAGAGTAAACGATTAATTATTGGGATTTTGGAGTAAAGAGCTTTCGTTGCACTCTAAGACACTTTTTACTATATAATTTTCAAAATTATGATTCTATGTTAAACAAAAATTCATGTTTTAAAAAATAATAATCAAAATTTTCAGATTTAGTAAGATTACTGAATTAGGTAGGTAGGTATTTTCTCGATGTTTGAAACCAGGTAGGTACAAAATTACTATATTAGCAAATACCTATCCAACTCATGAAGTGCCTCAAGGTATATTATTGGGATTACTACTACTTGCAATGCATATGAATGAAGCATGAATAATAATTAATACGCTAATGAAAATCTTTCTTATATATTTATTATTTTTTTAAGTTCAACACTAACAATTTTTTTATAATAAACATGAAATTTTTAATAATATCTGTAGAAAATATATGGAGTGGATTTAATTTTACTGACCAAAACGATTTAGCAAATTTGTATAATGCTACTTAATAATTCAGCAATAAAACATAATAAATGTCGAATCAAATTATCCATTTCGATTTTGATTTAACCCAAGTAGCGTTGCATTAGCTGCTATGTAGATTATACTGGATAATAGCTGATATGGATAAATATTAAATACGATGGTACTGTCGAAGCACCATCTGATGAAACTCATCATTATTTATCTATGCTGATATTCGATGATATTATAGCTATAACATTTTGAACCTGTCATTTAAAAATTCAACAGATTTGTGAAACTACTAAAATAATGCTACTATAAATATATTAGGCTATTAATTTTTATTGGATTAATTTTGATGCTCAAGGGGAAGTTTTTTTCATTTTTCATAATTATTTTTGTTGGAATTTAAGTTATTTCATGGTTATTCAATATATAGCCTAGCCCCCCCCCCCGTACAGCACACTACTGGTGCTAAGTAAAAAAAACTCAAAATAATAATTCCAAATAAAAATTCTATTCAACGTTGTGCTCTTTGCTGGTCGTAAATTTAGCTAATAGAATGTATGCAGAAACATGTAGTATTATGAGTTTATGTATATAAAGCATTATAATTACTAATAAAATGTACATATAACTGCTTTATTTATAAATTAGTGAGTAAATTAAATGAAAGAATCAAAAATCCGTTATGAAAATAATTAGTCTGAGATTTCTTATGGCATTTGAAAAAAGGGCCACTAAAATAGTAGTCTTATTCACTTTATTCAAGTGCCTAGCAATACCCATCGAACTGTAAATTACATAATTGCACTGAGAAATAAAGGTTGTTTAGTAGAATTGGAAGGAATGCATTTCTTATAACTCCGCCATAATGAGAAATTCACTCTCGGGTGCATAAATATGGCACACGTGGGTATATCTTTTAATAAAGTTTTTAGTTCCATGTTAACAGGTAATTTATTTAGTTCTTTTCTGTTAGTAAACATTGCTAATTGTAAAATGATAAATCAGCATATTATATTTTATAATGGAAAAAATAATAAAATAAATCACATAAGCAAATAAAGTAACCCAAGAATATTATATTTATGGGTTCCGGCAGTATGTATCGGAGGAGTTAGTGATGCACTGAGCAGACCCTTTCGCTTAATCCAACCAAAAGTAAGCTTTTTCTGTTCACTAGATGCAAAGCTGCAAAGAATGAGAATATCAGAGAGAATGCTTGTTTTACCTACTTTAATTTAATAACAGGCTCTTCTTCAAATGTTAAGAATAGTTAGCTTAATGCAGTTAATGTAGTTATATTTGGTAGATATTACAAAAATATAGAAAGCAATCACTGTGAAAAAAGATTTGTCTTCGTGACAAAGTCGTTAGTAGTTATAGCCTCGACAGAGTTTTTGCTGCCACAACAAAGCTTTTTGTTCGGAAAAAAGAAGCAGAAAATCGAGAAAGAAATGCAGAAAAGCAGAAATTATGGCGAAGATCAAGAAAGCAAAATCTATGTTTGTTTGATAAAGTAATAATTCAACTTGTTAAATTTATTTCAAATAAATCATATAAGAATTAGTTCGATAACAATACAACGATTACATTTATACATATTGCGTCATATTATATAGTCGCAACCTTGTCCATCAAATTTATATGACAATAATTATTTTTTATCTTTACGAAGTTTATTTTTTACGTTTCTAAATATATTTAAAAGGATAATATTTAATTATTAAAGTTTTTAATTTTTCTCCACCGATTACTACTCTTTAATTTATATCAAATACTTCTCTTCATGTAATGACTATATGTCATATTCATATTTAATGAAATAATTGCTCAGGACCATCGTGTCTAGGGTAATATTATTTATTAGGCTAATGTTTTGCATTAGTGTAAAATTTATTGTAAATTTTTCATTGCAGAAATCGCCCTGTCCATAAGAAAACGTAGAAAATGTATCTGTCGCGTTGAAAAGTACGCAAAATATTTGTATCGTGTAGATCCATAGAAGCCAATTGTACAATATATTTTATCGCAATCAATAGTAATTTATAGCTTTCAAATCCTTTGATTTGTCATGATCGTCTATTTTGCATTTTCCTGCAAAGAGTCTATTAATGAGCATCTTGCTAAAGTGGATATCTCTCAGTTATTTATATATTTTCAAATATAGATCATCAATTACTCATAGTTGAATACCAGATTGCTTCTCTGCCACATACCTTTGCTCAGCATCGAGTTTGAAGATGAAATACCTACAATTTCACCAACGTCAATTTCACATTTATACCCCTATTTGCTTACGCATGTTTGGGAAACTGTCGCCCACCATAACAGTAAAAATAATTTTTTCTTATCAAAGAATTATAACAGATTCTAAGATAGACGATTTCCAGAATCTTTCAAAAAGGTAACAGCCATTTTATTATAATTTTCAAACTTACTAGAATACTAAACCAATAAATAACTAACATTGATTTCTCACTCGTTCATAAATTTATAAAATTAATAGACTAACCAGGAAGAAATGAAGTACATCGCACCGTAGTAATATTCAAACTGATATTACTTTAATCAATTCTGTTAACGATAGGTATACGAGTACATGCTTAATAACGTATTAATGAGAAGTCATTGCTTAGTTCTGTATTAAAAATATTTAAAAATCCATTTATAAACACAAGTAAAAGGTCAAAGTTCCGTAACCTATTTTTGCACACCAGAAGTTTTCTTTTTATACAGTAAAACCTAAAATTAAATCACAAAGCAGTTTTTTTAAAACTCTTATAATTTTTAGATTTTCAAAAAATAATTTTATTAATAATTAAAAATTCTCTATATGGAAAGTATACTTCCATGTAAGCCCTTTTAGAGAGTTTCAACGAGCTTTATTTGTAAAATGAATTTTTTTTTAGTTTTTCTGTAAAGTTTAACTTTGGTCATTCAACTGTGTTT
Organism: Cantharis nigra; assembly: GCA_958510845.1. Classification (NCBI taxonomy): domain Eukaryota; kingdom Metazoa; phylum Arthropoda; class Insecta; order Coleoptera; family Cantharidae; genus Cantharis; species Cantharis nigra. The sequence goes on along the minus strand of OY294030.1, from coordinate 39,063,258 downwards.
TGGATCATTATCTTGTTAAAAGATACAACCTTTATATTATATGCGCTATCAACTGCTTCAAAAAACTTTTTTTTATGTATGTATATGCATGCAAATTATACCTATAATTACTTATTATTAAATTAATCGCTGTAATTGCAAATAATATAATTTTTAAAATAAATTAATAATTCTGCAGGTCCAGAACTGACTTTTCGTTGATATGCTGCGTCACACAAATTCTTACCTACTGCTCTACTTAGGTACTGTAATTTTTATTTTTAAATTGTAAGTTTTAAAGTAGCTTTTCAATTCAGTAATTACTGGGGTGTGATGAGGTAGCTTTCAATTTTATTTTAATTATTATTGAACTTCATTATAAAGCTTAGGTAACACTGTAATTATGTATGTAACACGCGTCGCCTTAACTAGCAATACTCCCAAATAAAGTAGTTAACTATTAATTTAGCACCACAACCGTATCTTTACAAATATAGTTAACGCAGTTAATTTTTACAGCTTAATAATAAGACGCACATTGAAAATTACTTAAGATAAAATCTTTAAACCTGGTCATTACGTATTAGTAATGCGTTTCCAGCCACCTTTTAGTAATATTGATAAGATCCATATTGCTTATACAATTTATAAAAAATTATTATTTATGCACATTTTATTTAAAATTCAACATCATAAAATCAATCAAAATGAGTAGGTATATATTATTACTTCTTCATTAGCATATAATATCCTAGTATAAAAGAAATATTATAAAGCTTCATGTTTGGCTTTAATTTCAAAATGAAATGCATTTCTAAATTAAAATATAAGAATCGATTGTGTTTTTGATGCAAAAAGTTAATTCAAAGTAAGTTAACACTTTCTTTTTTTAGATGTCATAATGTACTGTTACCTTTTTTTACAACTTTCTGTGCAATTTCTATAAACAGTCAATTTCACTTGTATATGCTGTATTTGGTTAAGACTTGCAAAAACTTGATTCTAAAAATAGTCAATTAATTTAGTAACCAGCGTTTAAAATAGAATTTATAAATATTATTTATGTTAATGCAATAGAATTATTAAATTATATTAAAACCTTTGTTATGTTACGTATTTATATGGTCTCCGGAATAAACAGGAAGGGAACATATAAGGTGTAGTAAGAGTTACGAGGATCTTCTTACTTTTTTCTTACAGCAAGTAACAGGTTCTATACAATAAGTATTTGTAGAAAGTAAAATAGGAAAAAGGAAAATTCAGAAGTGAAATTATTTATTCTATTAGTAGGTACCTATAGGTTTCGTATATTTGAAATATTTATTGATAAGTTGTAATTGGCAAGTAATTATAGTAGTAATAACAAGTAATTTTCCAACTTTTTAAACATACAAGTAACTTTTGCAAAAGTTTAAATTTATTTAATTAAATAATTTAAATAAATTAAAAATTAATAGAGTAATTTACTTTCTTTAGATCAAAACTATGCAAATTGGTTGGTATAGTTTGCGACACCTGATATCTTGTTAGATACATTCTAACATGTAAAAAATTTGAACCTGTAGAAATATTATCACATGTTAATAACAATGGACAATAATATTTTTAGCCTATATTATGGCGATCGTCAGAGACTACCTAAATTGGTGAGAAACCCATGAACTTGTCCGGCCAGTAAAACTAAAGTAAATAGTAGTTGGAACAATATTTTTGACTAAATCACTAAAGCCATTCTACAACAAATATTCTCATCGTTATTGTTAATTATTTTAAATGAATACAATTAAAATTATATAAAATGTGTGAATGACGCACATACCAGGTAAAACAACCTGTTTTCATTTATTATTGCAAATTAGAAGTTAAATAGATTTTCAAATCTATGAATTTTTTAATGGATCTGCAGTTTAAAAAATTACTTAATTGATTATATTCTTTAACAGAAGCTGTTAGGAATATCGAATTCTCTTACACGTGTTTTTCAAACATTGATCTAATCTTAATGGTTATTATCTCACATTTAAATGCAAGTGTAATAAAAATGTATTTATAAAAACAGTTTTTTAACTAAATTGTTAACTTACTCTTCAGACACCCATGTAACTTGACTATAATTAGTAAGTTTATATTTTATCATTAGTTGAAAGGTCTCTTTATACTCTTAAATAAACTGAATCGTTCAATAACGCTCTAATTAAAACCGTTCTGTTTACCTGAAAAGGGAACTTAATTTACAAAATCGTTTTAATATAAACACCATATTAAGTAAAACGCTTTACTTTAATTACTGTTTCAATCAAATGCCATCAAAAACGAAAATGTCTGCTATCTCAATTAAATTCTTGATAAAAAAACAAAATTTATTTTATTAATTAGAAAAATTCGAAATGTGCACAATAGGAAAATGCAACCTTTTCTAGTTTTTCAAAATATCCGCAAATAAAAATTTGCTTTTCTTGAATATAATTTTTTTAATTTATTTTTTCTATTTTGGTTAAAACATGAAATCTGTTCTATTAATAATAATAATACAATATTATGGAAAAATTTTAATTCTAACTATATTGCAAGGTTAATTCCATTATAAGTATACTGCGTTTAAAAATTAAAATAATTTCTTTATCGAATTTTTCAGGTTTATGTCAAGGATATAGAAATAAAAAAATCTGCGGTCTAATAAGAAAGACATTGGTGATTAGCAATACACATTATGTCCTTGTATATCCCTGACCTATGTTATTGCATAGTTTTCCTATCAATAATTATCCAGCAAAAAATTTACTTCGCTTGCCCTTCTCGTTGTTTCTTTTATTATATCTAGGTCAGTAGACAATAAAAAGCTGAAGATGAAGAAGCGGAATTAATGGTAGAAAATTGACTATTGATTTAACTTTTAAATAATAATATATTAATAATTGAAATAATTTTTACGCATTTAAGAGATTTTAAAAGTTTATACATTTTTTGTGGTTTACTGATGATATGTCCTAATCAAAAGAGAGAAATGTACCACATGAAAGAGTTAACATGAACATTTTAAAAGTAAAATAATGTATTCAGTTGTTTATGTTTCTAACTGACATGTCTATTAAGAGAAGTTGAAATATTATAGACAATTAACACTAATTTTATGTTAAATTTAATCGTATTCCAAAAAGTTGCTAGCACGAGCTAAAAAATATATGTTCTGAATTATAGTTTAATAGTATACTTCTGAAGACTATACACTACATTGATATGGTATTATATGCTAATAGGATATTAACTAAAAATATGCTTTTTTAATCGTAAAAAATTGGAATAATAAAAAGGGGATTAGATCAAATTTGTAAAATATTATTAAATCAATTCAAACACGATTTTTAACTACTACTATAACCTTGCAGGTATATCTATAAGGAAAATGCAATCTAACAAAAATTTTTATTTAAAGTTTGTGGAAAACTCAATTTTCCCATTTGAATTTAAATGTATTTTTCCAGGGTCTTCGAAATCCAAGTGGATTTCTCCAGAAAATGACACTACCAAACCAGTTGGAAAAAGCCAAACTTCAATGTAAATCCAAATCCAGTATTACAAATGCTTGTTTTCAAATCTTCAATATTTTTGGCTTTTTCCAAAAATGACCGCCTGAAGCGGTTTTGATTCAGATTTCCAATTTCAGTTTTGTATTTTAGCGAAATAAAGAGTGCTTTTGTAAGTAAAATTTTTATTATTTTGATTTGGAGTCAGAGCAGATGAAGAAAACAAGATTTATAGCTGTCACAAAAATTCGAACAACAATTAAGAAATGAAAACTGCAAATTCCTACGATTGTTGACAAACCAACGACAATGGAAGTAGCGGCATTTAAAGAATATAAGATAACATTCACAGATCAAGATGTTTATAAAAAAAATGTTTGAAATGATATCTCACAAAAACAATTATTCACAAAATTAATAAAAAATTGATCCTTATCGTTATCTAACAAAAAAGTAGTAGATTTTATAAACAAACATGTAGACGATAGTTACGTGCAAGAATGCTGAGATTATTCTGCGGTGTTACCGTTTTCTAAAATTTATAAACAAAACGATAAGATTTAAAGCCATTTGAATGCCGAATTATGATAAATTTAAATTATATAAACAACGATAACCAGATAAATAATTTATTTTTGAAGAATTTTCTCATGAATTGTGATTGTGTATTTTATTTCATTTTAAAAATGTAAATGTGAATGTTAAAATAAATTGTTCAATATTGATTTAGTTTTAAGTTCTTTTGTTTAACTTTGATTCTAAACTTATGTGTTTAGTTTTTACAAAATTGCAGCAAATAAATGCTACTTTTTCTCTAGCAACTTGGTGTTTCATGTATGCAAGTCAAAAAAATTGTCCTTAATACCGAAAGCAATTGTTGCTGAAAAAGCAATTAATGAAAACAATTACATTTGTTGGGAAATTAAAATAAATAAACTAATACAAACTTTTGAAAAACATAATTAAATTGAATTATTTATTTAAATTTAAATTACTTGATTTGATTTATTTGAGTTCTTTATTTAGTTAACTTATCAGATTTTAACTTGACATACCTGTAAGCGTTATAATCCACCTTTAATTACTTGAAGAATAAATTTAATAACAGGAGTTAAAGAAAATTAAAATTTTATATTCCTTGTCCTTCGTATAGGAAAAATATTAAATATTTTAAATCTTAAAAGTTTACAAGATTAGCTACACCGTACTTCAAAATCGACTCGCAATGAGAAGTTAAACTTTTAACATTTTATTGTAACTATTAGTCATCAATACAATTATTGCGTATTTAGTTTAAAAAAATTATTTATTCACTCCAATACCTTTTCTTCATCTTTAGATAGGTACTTCTCTTGCAATACATATCCAAAGTGTAAGTGAGGCTATTGCAGAATCAGCCTTTTAGGATATTCGGCTAGCAGCTCAAAATTACATAGCCGGTGTCAAGATTACTCCATAGGGGTTTTGCATTCTCAGATGTACAGTTACTGTGATAACCATAAACGGGCTAAACCACAAAATAAATATATCAAAAAGCAAATGAATAAGTAAGTCTTATAAATTTTAATTCATTCTCAGATTAAAATATTGCTCACAATTACAAAATAATTATTATATTCAATAATTGAAAAATGATAGTCATAATATCAGGTTGATTATATTGAAATAAATATGTTGTTTTACGTCAATCAAAAAATTAATAAATAAATAAATAAATTAATTAATTAATTAAATAAAATAGTTATAAATAATATGTAATGGTTAATGCATAATTTTGGCTTTTCCGGGAAAACAAAAATAATTTTAATTTTAAAGGCTCTTGGTTAGAGCGTTGGACAGCTATATCGCAATTAAGTACACCGAATTTTTTATACCTGTTAAAAACTATACTCTGAACAAAACTGAATATCTTCACATAAAATATAATAAATTACTACAGATTTTCTCAAAATTTGAGAATTTACAATTTGAAATTTTGAAACAAATAAAGGCAAATAAATATATTTTATATAATAATTACCTGAAATCGGATTTAAAAAGTAGCATTTCATTATTTTATTTTTTCATTTTTTCAGCAAAACAACTTACCCATTAATAAAAAATTATAATTAAAATAAAATAATAAAATTCTTTGCATTGCAAAGTAAAACTGAGTTGTAAAACATAATTAAATCAATTTAGATAATTATCTGGATTTAAAATTTTTCTCATTTACATAATATGGACAACATTCTTAATGTTTATCTGTACTTTGCATTAAATATATTTACAGTCGACTTTCTCGGTAACAAAGTCTCTCATTATGAAAATTTTTCATATTATAAAATCTCTATTTTGTCTGTGAATGGATTAACGAGATTAACGAGAAAAGCGGGCATGACTTTTAGTAAAAAAATTATTATTAAAATCTAATATTGGCAATTAATTTTTGCTTTCCATTCAACACTGCACTTTTCAAATATTTACAAACAAAATATTAAAATTTTCATAATTTACAAATTTTTATAACTTTTATGTTTGAATTGTTGGGTCACTATTTGTTGAATGTTAAAAGCCAAATTGAAATGTTTAGCAGGAATAGTTCGTATTTAGCCGTTCGTAATTATTTAATATTAAATAGAAGTGCTGAAACAACAAATTCAAAGTCAAATAAGAAATAACTTTCGATTTATATAGTTCAGCCCTTTAAAGAATATACAAGAGTAAAAGTTATTTGCTTATTCAAACTGTAGTAAACTTTACACCACTATAAAAAAATATTTACGACAAATTCAAATATGATAAAATATAAGAGTAATTTATTTCGAATAAGTATATAATGTTTATATCATAAATAGTAAATCTCAATATAGTGGACATGTGAGCGGCTGCCCCAGTAAATTACATAAACCTAATTTAAATAAGAAATCATTATACCTATAGTTTGCCGTTTTGCTCTGTAGTTGTGCGGAAAATTAAGAAGATCTGAAAAAGTTTAGCAATTTGACGAGATTCTCGTCTTTAAAAGTTCAATGGGAGTGACTTCAAAAAGGAGGTTTTCAGAAAAAGGCGAAAATCGTCTGACTATCCCTAGTTGTTATAAATTACTTCATTCTGAAAACTATATTATTTGGATAGTATTAAAGTTAAATCAATATCTGTTTAATTACCTATACATCGAATATTATAGTTTATCTCGAATTTTCTGTATTTATTTGAATTAATATTGATGGGCAAAAATATACTTTATAATTAATTTAAGATTTGATTAAGAATTCACAGTAATTCGGTATAATGCTGTTTAATAAGATAATGATTGGTACGTTTGTACGTTAAGGAATTGATTAATTTATATGTGGTGGCATTGGCATATAGGTATCGCTATTAAGTTTATTAATGAAAATTATAAAATATTGTATACTTACCTTGATAAAATCGACTTTATTTCGTATTGTGTTAAATTTTGTTTGCTTACGTTGGTAAACTTACAAGGTTCTTGATTTTGTTCGAATTCGCTCCATTACCTAATATAACAAAAAAGTAATTATAAATTCTGGTAAGCACATTTTTTGTCATTTTATTCTCAAAACAGTTTTAATCGATACAATATCTCGGTTAATTACCATTAATTAACAACCCACTATTAGGATACTCAAATAGCGTATGATAATGTAAATTTACCAGTTTTTAACTTTTCTTTGAATATTTTAAATCGGCAAGGTTAAAATTGTTTGATCGAGTGATTATATCAAATACTTAGTAACTTTAAAAGAATGACATGGCGAATCAGTGCAAAGCTGGTAAAATGACACGATTGTTTAGCTCCGTTATGAGGAACAGAATTACGATGCCGTTAAGAGCAAAGTCATCGATTCACCTCGTAGTAGACGTAAAAGTTATTATCATTAACGTTTCATGGGCTCCGATTTTTATAAACTATTTCTCATTAAAATATTTTACACGAAAATTTCAACAATCGATTTGTTTGCTTTTCAACGTGTAAAGCTAAATTACACCACATTATTGTAATATGTTCTAACGATTACCGAGTATTATACTATACTTATTCATAAAATACATTTAGTATACTATCGAAATTATTATTATTATTATTTTTCATATAAATATAATATATCGATTTCATGCAACTGATAATCACTTGCATCATAAAGAATGTGGGATTATGAAAGTTTATTAGGTGCTACGCAACGTTTGGATCACTTTTAAGGTGAATGTCATTCATACGACTCCGGTGACTTAGGTGGTCAAACAAATTTTGTCATCATAGGCGATACTTCTGGTAGATTGTTCCATATATGATTTAAAAAGAAAGCTTCCACCTACCAGGTTACTTTTGATCTTAAATCCAAAACTAAAATTTTGCTTAAAAAGTAGTTTAAAAATTAATGAATTCATATGGTAAAATTTTTTTATTGTTCTTAATAGTAAACAATTTGACTGTTATATAAGAAAGGATTTAGTTTAACTTTCTAAAGCTTGTAGGTATTAATTTGAATATACACACACCGTAAGTAGCACTATCAAATTTTTTGTACTCAATGTCATCGTTTCTAAAGCCATTTTTATGCTTATACATTACTTACTTAATAGTGTCATTATTACAATCTCTATCGCGATTTCAAACTACAATTATTTTTGATCTAGATCTATACGGTTCTGTTCTAGATAATTGTAACCTGAAAATTGCACATCGTTTTCAACGTTCTGTAGAAACAATAGGCTTAATATTAAAATTAGACGAGTTTTAAAAATAATTTGGGTTCTAATTTTAGAATTGTACATTAAATAGCCTTTGAAAAAGTATACGTTTATTATATTATTAATATACCTACATAATATTGTGTGCAGTAAAAATCTAATTTTATTTTTCCAGTCTGGTTTTTATTTATCTTCAATGCTCACTTAAATTTAAATAGGTTAGTAATAAAATCAAAGCTATTCTTTATCGTAGACTTTCATATAGTCAGAAATCGGATAAACATGTTCTTCCGGTAGACTAGCTTAGAAGAAGTGGGTGTGCGCTAGACGATATTTGATGAATAACAAATTATTTTAAGCCAACATATGAACACATTTGATAATGTAGTATACTAACGCATTTGTCTACAAGTGTTTTAATTTATTTATCTACATACTACAAATTTTCACCAAGTTTTAAAATTTCAATACAAATAATTTTGTAGTTTTAGTTGAGCAAGCACACTTCGTAATTACATTACCTACATTTTCATATCGATGCGCATATAAATCAATCAAAATGTCAATCTCGTTGCCTAGTTCTAAATTCAATGAGGTTATAACAAATAATTAATTAAAATAATGTGGTATACTTAAAACTTTTTTTAAAAGGTTTATACTAACTTTCGTACTCGGTTTGGCGCGATTCTCATGCATTCCATAGAAATAGCTAATAGAATAAGCTTCTCGACAAATTTTTTTACCTTATATTTGGTTTTTCTGAATTTTTTCTTATCTGGAGATACTAGCTTTCGACCAAGAAACGCTCGGTAACTTGTCAATGATATTTATTAATTGGTAAGTCTGGTGTACAAGTGAAGGAGAATGTCAGAAAATCTTAGAAAAAATGAAATTTGAGGAAATGTGGGAAATTCGAAATAATCTTAGAAAATTGTTTTTCGAAATTTTTTTTCGGTTGGTTTTTCGCCGATGTGGTAAAATTGGTTAATTATCATTAAAAAATTAATAAATAATACAATAAAATTAAACGACCGATTTAGTATTTCTTCAATAAAAATCTTACAAACTCTCAGCAAATCCAACAAAATCTTAGGGAAATGAAATACTATAGATGTGCTTTTCTTTGCTTTGTCTACTTTTTCAAAATAAAATTTTAAAGCAATCAAGGAGGAATACTAGGAAATCTCTCAAGAATACTCGCAGTGAAACAAAAAAAAGGAAAAATTTTATTATTTGACATTGCAGTTTTATTGTACCATTGTACAATTTGCTTTAATATCTCATTTTTGTTTTACATGAATTTCTTTTATTTTTACTATTTTATGATCGAGAAATGTTTTGTTGTGATTATTATTACTGAATTTCAGGAGCCCTATCCTACACAATTATTTATATTGGATTGTAGAAGTTCTTTTTGTTTTTGTTATCGTTAACATTTCAGATCCCGAAGAAGAGGAAAAATAAAGCTTTGAAATATAGTTTTTCTTGATTATTTGGTATGAACGCGAATTGATACTAAACAATAAATTATATTTTCCTGTTTATAATCAAAGTTTTTCGCAAAATTCAAAACTCGTGGTTTTTATTTTATAATAATAGGTTCTCAAGGGTAACCTCTTATCAAAATTACGATAACTTAACCGACAGATTTTTAAAATTTTTGTTGGAAAGTTTAGTAAAAGTTTTTTTCTATAAAGGCTTTTTCTAAACTGTCCAGCACTTGTTTAGAGAGCTCCATTCTGTTGACGGTATGTGTACTTTCGCAGCTTTAGATGATTCAAAATTCACAAATACAGTCACCAACTAACAGTTTTGTAAAAGCTTACTATTTTTGTTTCAAACATTTTTCAAAGAAATCAATACTTTCCAAGATTTGACTATTTGGCAGCCCGAATTTTTAAAGATAACTGCTCATTATTGATCTTTGTACCCATTACATCTTTTATTTAGCTGGTCGTACAACATAATATTATGTAAAAACTAATTGATTTGACTGGGACAGATTATCCATATGATTAGTGCAGGATTTTTTATTTTAAATGAATTTCGTTAATAAATTATAAAAAAATGTAACTTAAAAATTGATTTCTGCCTTTCTAAACCCGCGCTTGTCGACTTGGTTGTCTTCAAGGATATGTTTTTTTACAAGTGGATGAGCTTAGAGAGTCTCTGCTTTTTAGCTTTGTAATTTTTGAGTTCAGGCGGGTTTCAGGAATGTTTTTACCAAGAGCGTGAACCCAGAGACTTATTTATCTCAACTTTTGTTATTTTCTACAATCAGCCTGTCAAATTAGATTGCAAAGCAATCAAACAATTGTATTAAGTTGTTGACCTTTTGTTATTCGAAATTTTGAATAATTTATAGAATTTAATATTCATATTTGTAATTTACGATCTCAACATTTTTAAAATTTTAAATTTTTAAATTTTAAATATTTAAAAAAAACTTAAATAATAATTTTTAAAAAATCAGACGTTCCAGATATCAAAAATAATACTTATTAATTATTACTTACAATTATTTGCTCTCCTATTGATTTTGCAAGTAAACTGCAAATAGTACTTTTCAAAAAAATTCGTTTGACATAGTAACTGCATTTATTTCTACAAATTTTAAGCATAGTCCATCATACGATTTGATATGTAGGCATTGATTCGATTTAGATATAATATATCACCCTCCCTCCCTCATAAGAAACCAAGGGTTGTAACTCTAAAACTAATTATATTGAGTTTAGACCAAAAGATTCACTTTTTCAAGCATCATCTGTGTAAAAATGAAAAAAAAGCAGTTCGAAAAATGTGCAATTTTTCAATAACGATTAGTTAAATTCAAATTCTATGTTGTCGATTGAATAAAACCATCCCTTACAGTTTATAAAAATAAATTTTGCCGACTAATATGATTTTTATTTTATAAAAGAACAAAATATTCAAAATTCTCTCACAGAAAATGGCGTTTTTTCAAGTTAAACCTTTTTTTCTTTTTCTTTTTTACTTATTTGTTAATTTTGTTTCTTATCGGATATGTGGGGTTTATGCCAATAAGTAGTTCAAATTATACAAAATAGCAAATATGAAATAACCTATTAAACTAATTTTCATCATTCGCGGGATTTTTCCTAAAAGAAATAATATACTACCTATTTTGCTTCACAATCCTAAAATTTTAAATTCTACATATAGTTAGAATATTACTCTTTAGCATTGGTGGCTCGCAATTCACTATAATATAGCTAGACACCTTTTCCATCAGCAACAAGAATTCAGAGAAGGTCAACTGTCATTCAGAAAATATCAATAATTGTCATTCAGATTTGTCAACTTATATTCAGAAAACATCAATTGTAATTACACTCCTAGAAAGTTTAATGTGTAAACCGCTTACATTCGATGTGTAAATTTAGCTTAGTAACTTTGTGTTAATTTGCCGTGTACAAATTTACACAATATTCTGCTTATGGTTGAAAAATAATTATTTTAACACGTTGTTGGGTAAATGTATAATAGTCCAGTAACCACGTCGAAAAAAGAGGGGTCTAGCTGACGAATTTCTCTAGCAAAGGATTGAAAACTGATTCCTATGTAATTTTGGTCGTAGAATCCGAATTTGAGGTTTTCGAAAAATCAACAGGTTGCCTAAAATTTCGAGATTTGGCAACGTTTTTTTAATATGGCCGCTTTGGCACAAGAAAATTTTGTTCGCAAACCTCAAATTCGGAATCTACGACCAAAATTACAGAGGAATCAGTTTTCAATCCTTTGCCAGAGAAATTTGTCAGGTAAAACTACCTGGTTACTGGACTATAATTCCCCGACAAGAATGTATTAGGTTGTAGGTGAAACAAACGCGACACAACAGACATTTTATAATATATATTTAATAATATATTTTTTTTGTAATGAAAAATATATTTAATAATATATTTTTCATTACAGTAAAAGCCCTCGTATCCAAATCCCTCGTATCCGAAAATTCTTAGAATTTATCGCGTCAACCGAAAGATGCTTGCTAGGTCAACCCGTAGGCAGACTTCCGTTTCATGTTGGGGTATTTATATTTCAACCAATCATTTATCCGAAACATTTGCTATCCGAACAGAAATGGGTCCCGTTCATTTCGGATACGAGGGCTTTTACTGTATATGTAACTGATGATTGGAAATAACCATGAAATGACGTTATATCACATTATGAATTTTTCATAATTTCAAATATTTCTTAATCCAAACCTGTTATATGATAATTAGGTCTTTTTTTAAATTTTTAAAATTTTTGATTTTCTACGTATTGTATTCTTCTTATTTTTTTAAATTTATATAATTTCATCCTGTACCTCTATAATTTATAAGCAATCCAAATTAAATTATTATGCTTTTTGATTTATCATATCAATTATCGATATACGAGTATCAATATCAATTGACAAATCTGAATTACAGTTGACAATTTTTGAGTATCAATTGACAAATTTGCATTACAATTATCATTTTCTGAATTTCTGGTGGAAAAGGTGGAAAAATGTGGAATCAAAGTATAATTCTACCAATATTGCAAATAAATTTTTAAAAACATGAATATTAAATCCCAGTTTAACCCAGGCGTCGGAAACTCAGAATTTCAGATGAGCCAAAATGTCACAAATTGCAGGTTCTTTACTTTTAGAAGAGCCATTGTTTGGTTTCTTACCTATGTATATCTATCCTTTCCTGTTTAGATAAGCTTCTTTCACAGTTTTTCGAGATATTTTGTGTAATTCACGATAAATCTAAGGTGGATCGTTTTCAATTGTACACCCTGTATAAAAACAAAGAAGAATATTATAGGTACTTAAGAAGACTGTTTTTGAGGATAAAAGGAATCACTGAAAATTCTGGATTTTTTAAAATTTTTATACTATATTTTTCGAAAACTGGATTTTAAAATTATTGATTAAAAGAGTCACATTTATATACCAAGGGAGCGATATATTGCAGAGTCCTGGCTTAACTCTTTAATGTAGGTGTCTTACTGGCAATTTTGTACGCGTTCGATTGGGACACGAGCAACCATTATATCGTGGGGTTACTGCCAAAGGTTGGTAACTCACACAACAACTTTATGGAGTTATTGCAATTCTAAAGTTTGATATCAGTATCAAATATATGATATAAAATTATCAAATTGTTCTTAATACTGATATTTTAACTCCATAACTCCATAAAGTTGTTGTGTGAGTTACCAACCTTTGGCAGTAACCCCACGATATTTACTCACCAAATTCACCAAACCCGTACATAAACACCTTAGTTTAGTGAGAAAAATCATAAATATGAATCAATCATAAGGAAATCACACTTTTCTTCCGGTGTTTTCCGATATTTTCCTCGACATTCAAAATATTGACATATCGGTTGTTCAGAGTTCGCGTCTGAAGAGTTTAATTAAAATCCGTTCACAATTTTGTTTGAAACTATTGAAAATACTATAAGTACTATTAATTCTTCTGTCGTTCTTTGTCAATTCATTTTTTTTTAATATAATCCATTTAGTAATGTTGGAAAAGCTCCAACTCGTATAACACATTAGTGGTCGTAGAAAACAATTTTGTAAAAAATAATATTTATTGTTAAACTTTGATTTTTTAATTTATAAATTTGAATAAAGAATTATCAAAACTTTAACAAAACAAAACTTGTAAACTTTAACAATGTGGTTTTACAACTTGAAAAATAATTACTTCAACTTTTGATTAACGTTTTCATGCTCATAAAAAATTAAACTAGTTTAATAAAGTTTGCAACATAAAATTTTTAATTAGATTTGGAAATTGTTTTTTTATTGGGTAATTCGTTAACTTTGCGTACTTATCAATCTATTGTTACTCTCTTTATCTTACCAAAAGAAAGTAGTAATGCAATTGATTTTCAACCTTTTCACACATCGAAACAAATTTAAGCCAATTTATTACATTCATTTAGGTGTTTATGCCGGAAATCATCTTTTTACAAAAATATCTGTTGGTTTCTCCAACTTTTTTATCGCAGATCTGTTCGAACACCTTTTACTTTATTCGCGGAAATATCTTAAAAGCAGATAAAATAAGCTATTGGGGCAAATACATCAAAATATCTTCCAACATTTTTTTCCCAATTTTTGCAGTGAAACAGCATATTAAGAAAGTCATGTGTAAGTCACATTAGAGTTTGTGAAGGTATATAAGCTCATTCATGAACTATTTTTATTCTAGATGTATAATTTTTTATATTGCATGCTCTTTCTTATACCTTAAGGTAATGCATAAATTTGAACATAAAATAGAATATATCACACCACTCTAACATAGCATATTTAAAAGTATCGACCGCGAAAAAGTGTGTCAATGAGATAACCTCCTTTTATGATACTGATATTTAAACTCTAACGCATTTCTCGGCTTGGCAATATTTTTTTCTAATATATATATAATATATTTTTCTAATAGCGTAAATTTATTTAGGTTTCCTAAAATTACACAAATACATTGCTTAATACATATTTAGTAAAAGCATAAAAATGCAGATAACATTTTATTCCTATTTTTTGCTATGGATGTTATCAAATAATAAAAACATTATTGCTTTTCTATTTCAAGGTTCCGGAAAATTCTTGAAGTATGTACTTGAAAGTAAAAAATAATATTAAATTGAAATTTGTTATAAAAGTATTTTAAATTTCTTTATCGTGCTGTGCTATTGTGACGTTTGTCGTCAAATATTAAATCTTTTCCGACTTAAGACGTTAAATAATATATGAAACGGAAAACCTTGCCTTTTCTTACATTACCTCCTAATATTTGACTCAAGGTTTTATTTATTCAGTTAGCAACTTTTAATCAGAACGAAACGTTTTTACATTATTTTGTATTGTCTGCGAAATTTCACGATCACATGCAGAAGCACTGATTTAGGTAAAGATAAACAAGTAACTTAATTGCTAGACCATAGACACATTTTTTAGTAACTTACTAAAACTTGGCAAAAAAATTAAATAATGTATTCTTCGATTGTTTTATTGCCAATGGCGAAAAGGTTTTTGATGAACCGTTGACTGGAGTGTGTTATTATTATTTGCACTAATAACTCTACTTTAAACTGTAATTAATTTTGTTACTGTTAGTTTCTTAAACGACCATTTATTGCATCAAATAACACACACACATATGGTTGCTCTCATTTGTTTAATTTAACATTATGCAGAAATACTAGGTAAGTAATAAAATCATGAGAAAATTGCTTTTCCAGCTCATCTCCGAAACGGGGGTCCCCATTTAATTTTAAAAATAAGATTATTTAATAGGCATATGTGTGGCTTTGATTCAAATCTTTTAAGCTGCAGCTACCCTAAACATATTAATTAGCTTGACAGGATGGACCATGCTAGTTTGTTACGAAAAGAAATTTTAAATGTATCATATTACAATACAAGTTACACCCTTAATCTTTAAACAAAATTTCGAACATGTGTTAGGGAAAAAATAAAATTCTTGTTTTTAAGTTTAATTAATTATTATTACAGAAATAACAGTTACAGGACGACAAATCTGATGGTATGATTTATTTTTAAAATTGCACTATTAATTGCCATATCAGGTCAGTAGGTGCACGGTAAAATGTGGACGTTTCTAATTCACTATTCATCGTCAAGAATTTTTGGGAAAAATGATTCCTGCGCTAATCTAAACACTGTCAGTGAGATGGATGGGAAGTGGAAAACCATAGCATTTACTTCCCAAATATTTTCAGTTTGCTCTGTCCAATCCACTGAAGCTGATTGTATGTTATAATATGGCACAAAGCCATCTAATCTAGGCGCAACAATTGATCGTTCTTCGTTTTAGTATTCAGTTTGACCCCAATCATCTAAAACGTGAGCATTCTGAGCTGCAACTTTTACTTTAATAACTAGTAGTTTTTTAGCGACCAAGCCATGCACTTTTCCTTTCGATTTCTTCAGATTTTTGATAAAAATTTAAATTGATTAAAATGTCCCATTTTGCATCTCGAAGTTTGCACACATTAATGTGTAAAGGTTTGGAGATGAGTTATAGTTAAGAGTAGCCTGAATTTATTATTTATCTATTTTAATTTTAACAGCTAACTTATTATTCTAGATACTGACTTGTAAATTCTATGTGCAAGTACTGTCTAACTTTTTGCGGCATAGAGAATGTTTCACGAGTTTGTCGATACTTGAAAAATTATACTGCATGGAAGCCAAGAGTTTCCACTAAATAAGAAATAAAAGAGCAGAAATAGGTAATGACTGTTTAATGTTACTTCAAGAAAAAGATAACAATATTAACAAGTTAAATATCAGGATGCACCGATACAAAATGAGTTATGCTATAATAGATTCAACTCCAAACAACAATGAAAATTAAGTTTCTCAAAAGTCAAATAATATCCAAACAACAGCCACTCAAAACGCAGAGCTTTGAGATTATCATACTCTTGAATGACACTTGAATGGATTAACTAATATTGCAAAAAGTGAATAAAACTAAATCACGTACAACTTTAATTTAAACCAGTTTGATTTCTTGTTCTACATGAGATTCTCGAACTATTTAAAATTATCAAGTGACAATATTCAAAAAGAGAATGTGAAACATAAAAAAACGGAATAATTCAAAATCCTGCAAGAAAAATAAAAAAACTCCAAACATATCGAGTTGGGTTGGCTGGATAATCAATTTTAGTCAAATGTTAACAAAGTAAAACTGTTGTAAGTTTCGATTTCGAGAATAAATTTTGCTAATAAAAATGCATCATAAAAAACACTGCAATAATCAGTAACATCAGCATCACAAAAATATGAATTAAATCAAACGCACTAAACTGCTTTTACAGCTTTTAGATTAGAAGAATAAAATTAGCTATCGATGTGAAGTCAATACGCAATCAACAAATCAATTAAAATTTAAGACTCTGAATACAGAGGTTGGTAGATCTGATGTTGAAAAAGTTAAAAATATTATTTATCATCGAAATTAAAAATAATATATTTACGGGGTATGCTGAATAGAATTAAGAAAGCGCTATATTACGTTACGGTATGCACGCTCTCTAGAAATTGATATTGATGGTTTTTATCGGTTCATTTCAGCTATAGAGTTCACAATAGAAATTCATTTTAATTAAAGGTTCTTCAAAATTATGAAATTTACTCTAATAGCATAATCAGTTAAATTAAGGCCACAAAGATAACTTTTCGTTTGACCTTAAGTTTAATTTCAAAATCGCCATTGTCGCTTTTGTAAATAAAAAATTATTAAATTAAGTGCTCTAGTTTTGTACTTCCAATGGTGGTCGAATGAATTCACTTGTTAGTTTACATCCACGCAGGATCTTAACAAAAGTAAACATTTCTACAGAATTTCTTTCTTTACAAAAGTGTTTTATAAATTTATAAAGTTGATAATATAATAAATTTAAATACTTCAGAAAACATAATTATCATGTACTTTTCCAATTTGCGATATCTTGTTTACACTTACAGTTTGCCGCTCTTTACAGTTAGAAAAATTATATCATGCTATAAAGTTCTCACGATATAATAATTTGTATCACTTTATAAATCTGACAAACAAAATTTTTTAAGAACATCATCCTAACAAATAAATTATTAAGTTTTACTCGTTTGCAGAATGGTGAAATTGTAGGTATGTAAACTTTCGTAAAAAGCATTGTTTTACAAAACAAAATTATTGTGAAATTTTCACAGTTATTTAAATTTTGGGAAACTAAATTCATATAAGGTACTTGGCGGTAATAAGGCCCGCCGTGTAAGACGGCGTTTCATTATATAAATGCAAAGATTGCGTTGATACATTTTTGTACATTTATATCAATTCTCAACTTTAGTGTGTTCGCAAAATTTGCGCAAGAATAAGACAAGCGTTCAAGTGATGGTAAAATTTTACTTTAGTGCCGGCGACGAGCAACGCTTAAGTACAACTTTTGTTCCGCCCATCGCCCATCGCCCAATTATTAATTTCAACTGTATCTGAAAGTTTTTAATTACAACAATCTTATGGCAGAAAATGTACATACTTACATATTATGCAATCCTTGTATAGGTGCTATAAATAGAGTAAATTGATTGCTGTGTAAAATATGGTATTATGCATGATAATGATAACGCAATTTTTTTGCTGTACTCTGAACTATGTAACTGTACAATAAAAATATTAGAGTATTATACCTACAGATAACTGCCGCTTTTAAAAATTTCAGACCCGACTGAGATTCGATGTAGTGGACCAACCGCTGAGGAAGCAAATAATTAACCGCTCGATTGGATTGACAAGATTATCCAAGTATACCCACGTACAAATTTAATATTTTGCTTTGCTATTATTATAAATGATTGTGGTGTCTCATAAATAGCCAAGAAAGGTTCTTAAGCTCCAGAATACATCATCAATGTGCGTTGCTGATTTATACAAATTTTTGTAGAAAACCTTTGTATAGAGTTAACAAAGCATAAAAATAAAAACAATATGATTTTTTTAATTCTTAAACACATGAACTAACTAAATGTTCTTATTAAACTATCATCACACTGCAGACTACGTTATTATATAATAAATCAATTGATTTTAATGATACATGAACTGGTTTACTATTTCACGTGCATTGTTTATCATAAATATTGATATTAAATAATAAATAGAAACAAGTTTTGCAAACTTTTTCTAGTTTAAAAGGATTACCACATATCAATTATTGCTCAACTAATCCTTTTATTTTATGGAGTGCACAGTTTATAGTCCAAGTCCATAATTGATATTCCGTTTTAGGACTTTTTTTTATATTTTTAAATAAATATATTAGAAAAATAATAATTACAGATATAGGCTATATATTTCAGGACTTGTAAATATACCTTGGTACAGTCTGAACAATAAAATCAACAGAGTGGTTGTATTGATTAAAAAATAACAGCAGAGAAAATATTTGAAGATAATCATTAATTTTTTTAATATTATGATTAGTTTGTGATAACTAAAAATTTGTAAGTGGATAGGTAAAATGCAACAAAATTAACGTATAAAGAATCATTTTCGAACTTACTATTAATATTTTTATGCCCAAGTTTTAACCTTGATTGTGATTAGATAACAGTTGGTGTTTTCATACGCGCATAACCAACTACATATAACACATATTAGAGTGTTGTGAGAGAACAATGGAATAAATTATAAGCTGTGATTAACTCATTCTAAACATTTTGTTAATATTTAATAGTTTCATCTTGCATTTTATTAAGTTCGCAAAAATAATAGCGGTTTGATAATATACATTTAACCTACGTAAATTAACGTAGTTTTGCGTAACTTAAAATACCACAATAAAACTCCCACACAGTCATTTCATCATTGACGTATTGTTAATTTAACTCCGCACTTCTTATCGATACCATAATTCTCCCTTCCATATTTTGATAATGTAAAAAGTTTTAAGACGCATTATTTGTGAGTAGATGATGTATTCACAAAATCAATAAGTAGATATGTATATATTTCAATCAAAAAGAATATGATAATATAAAAATTATCTTCTGGGAGGATCAAACTCTCGAGGAACTTTAGCTATACTAAAGCTATTCGGTAGCTAAAGTTTGTCCACACTATACAGCTTTGTAAAATTTGTTGGCTTTGTGTCATACCTACAATGCAATGCAAGTGTAAAGTAAACTTTATAATTTGAATAACCAGAATATAATAAAACAAAAAGTCTTAATAATCAAAAATTAAAATCAAAAACTTTTAATTGGGTTAATGATTTTGTGATATGGCAGAAACTTTTGATTACATCTCATTATAAAATATAAGTGATTGTTCAGGTATTATGAAAATACCGAGGTGTAAATTCGTGTTTCCACATGACAATCATTACTTATACGAAGTAATATAGGTACTCGTATTTTAGCTATATTTTTTTTGTTGCCCGAAAATTTACGGTTTCCTCAAAAATTTGATTTGGGTGTGGTAACTTTGGATTTCACCTAAAAGGATCAATATTAAATTTTAAAAATAGTACCAGTTATTTTTCCACTTCTATTGAGTAATACGTTCATTACATATTCGTTTTTCTAATAATGACAGTCATTAATCACGGTATCAAGAAATAATTCATTATTCGATAAGATTGTGTACTAAACGTTGGAGGTGTAAACTATTTAACAGTTCAATAATTACAGTTAATATGTACTACTGATGTCATCATTATTTGGAACTATCAGATTAAAATTTTAAATCTACTGCAACTTAATAATCACAAAATAATTCAAACTTCGTAGAAAAATTAAAGTATTCAACTCATATATGAAATTGATTATTCAATGGAATGAATATCACACTCGCTAAATGCTCTGTAAATTTTTAATATTATTTGTCTTTTTATTTACGGTTTAAGATATATATTATGTATATAATTTCTGCTATGAAGAGTTGCGGTGACTTGAAATTACATGTGGCACTCCTAACATATCTGTCTATATATTTTAATTCAAACATAATTTGGGTAATAAATATCTTCAGCATACAAACTTAAAATATTACTTGATGATGTTTAAATATTTAACTTTTAAATAATTAACTTTGACAAATATATTGCTATAAAATGGTTAAATTATATGGGAACAAAATGACTGAACTGCCATTAATTATTATGGAGAAAATTTATAGTTTCATATTATTATGTATTATAATATCATAACGGTTGTACTATACAAGTGTAATATTATGCAGTATTATGATTTCTTGCAAAAACTATATATTTTTCGTATATTTTTGTCAAAATTATAAATAAAGCTTACTTAAGAGTTGTAATCAAATGTTTATTATATTAATAATTTATTTGAAAAATATTTTAATCATATTTTACGTCGTAAAAATTAAATTTTACAAAATTTAATAGATATTGATAAAAGTCGTTTTTCTAATCATACTTCAAAAAGTCTTACTTTGTGATATTCAAAAGTGTGCGGAAAAGTACTACTTTTCCGCACAGTTTTAAAAGTGTGTGGAAAAGTACTTCTTTTCCTCACATTTTTAAAAGTATGCGAAAAAGTAGTACTTTTCTACACACTTTTGAATATAACAAAGTAAAAATAACCAACCATTGGTTGGTACCAACCATGGTACCAACTGTCAAGTTTAAATTTTAAGTATCTATTTTCACAAAGTATATTTTTGTAAATTGAGTAAATATTTAGTTAATTCATTATAATTTAGGTATAAAAAAATATGTTATTGGTTTTTTTTGAAACATAATTAGAAAAAATTAAAAAATCTAAAAAATTTAATAGAAAAAATCGATTAAATATCTAGTAATAGAGAGGTAAGTAAATGCATTTTTTTAAATTAAAAATTGTGTGGATCCCTTCACAAATAAATTTTTTTTCTTCGACCGCTTTAAAAGCAGTTTGTTTTAATATCATTATCATTACCTAACATTAATGTTGATATTTTTGTTACTTATACAAAAATACGAACATTGCTAAGCAACTTAATAATGCGTAAAATACCTAGCTCTTAATTCTAGATTAAAATGTTTCTGTTCTGCCCTGCAAATTCAATAATTAATTGTGAGTCAAACAAAGTTTCACTTTTAATCCGCATAAGACAATATACTATTAAATAAAGAAATTTAACACACCTTCAATTGCATGTTTTCTTTATGTGGGACAAGAGTGCAGTTCCCGCTGTTTTTTCTTATATTATACGTAAAATATTATATTATTTAATTAGTAATATTAATAATATTATGTAAGTTTCAAAGGTATGTGCATGTTAATACATTATGAGTAAAATACAGAACAAAATTATATGATTATCTAATGTTTAGTAAAATGGATGAGAAATTATTTGTTATGAGACGAGTTTAGTAAACTGGTGCATAATATTTAAAACGTTCTGATATAGGACAGGGTTGCCAAAGTAGCGGTTTGTCGATATATACATTTAATGCAATCCGTAGAATTGCTTTGATATTAATAAGTCAATCAAATCGATACATTTTGAAGTAGCGAGTTTTCGCACATTACGTACTCATATCAACACACAGTATGTCGCATTGCATTTTACATGCATCCAAATGCATTTTTTCAATAATAGAATAGATTTCTGATCAAAAAAATTAAGAAATTCTAAGCATGCTTTATGTACGAGTCATCAAAAATTAATGTAAAATGACCCCCCTGCCCCAGAAAATCCCTTGCTACGGCACTGAATAAATAATATATAAAATACTTAATTATTTATTTTGTTTGATAAAAAATAGTTAGCTTTATTTCCAAAAAATTAGGATGAAAAAAGAATACTGAGTACATTTTAAAACCCAGATTATTTTAAATTAGTTGTGTTGTGGTTTGGAATCCACGTTAAACAGATAAATTAAAAACGAATTCAGGATAAAAAAGGTTTGGAGTATTCCCGGCTATAATTAGAATAACAAAAATTTTGTTTTTTTCTGAAAAAATCTGAAAGTTTTTTAAAATTTGAAATTAGTGCCAGATACCCCTCAGTGTCGTAGCAACTTAAGGTCTAGGAGGGGGAGTTAGCACCCCTTCCTGTCCAATTGGAATGTAAATTTTTATTAATATAAAAACAAATGTATTTACAGCATAAATTATGATTATCTTATATGTGGATAACAAAAGATAATAATAATGCGGTTACGTTATCCATATTTTAGCAAAGTTACCGCACAATTATTATATCTACAACATACTACTTTTAAATGCATGAAAAAGCTTTTATTAAAATTTTATTCCGCATATATTCGGACTCTACAATGATAACTTGTTGGTATTTAACCCACTTGGTGTTTTCCAGTTTAAAATGTTATTATATGAACATCAGTCTTAATTTGATCAAAACATTTCAAAATTTTATAAAAAGGAAACCTAAACTAATTTAGAAAGAGCGAACTATAAGCTAAATTTTGAACGCTAGATTTTCTTTACAACATTTTTGAAAGATTTTCCTGGATCGCTTTAAGATTTCCTTTCGAAAAGTTGAAAAACAAAAAAAAAAGCTCGTCTATCGCATCCTTCAGATTTTCTAGAATTTCCTTAGATTTTTTGGGATATCCTGGGATTTCCATAGTTTCCTGAGATTTTCTAAGATTTTCTACGATATTTTACATTTCCTCGGATTTCCTATTTCCAAAAATTTTCTTCCATTTCCCAAGATTTTCTCACATATCCCTTTACTTGTACACCACTTTACTCCACCAATTCTCTTATTAATTTACTTTTGGAATGATAGAGATTTATTTCTTCTTTTTCTTCCTCAATTCTCACAATTTAAGGCTATGGCTCTTTGGCCTGTTATTACCATTATCGTATCATTTTGACACTATAGGAATCTCCTATCCTGTGGGTTTAACCTTTATGCCACAATAGATCTAGTTTGAATAGTTTTATCTACTCCGATAAATCTTGGTTAAATCAAAGCAGCATTTGATTAGCTTTAATTTTTATATTTACCATTACCTTTACTATTTACAATAGTATTTTGAGTTTTGATGGGGGGGGGGGATTACAAACAAAGTTGAAGTATTACTAGACGTGATTTGTTCCCTCTAACTAAAACATAATAATATTACTAATAACATCATAGACGTTTTTAAGATATTGAGTTACGCGTGATTGACCGTAGTATTTTATGTAATTCACTTTTGTTTTCATAGCAGTGATTTAGAGAGCTACCTGAAAAAATGAAAATGTGGATAAAAACGAATTTTTACACATTTGAATTTGAAATGTTATGCATCTTTTGGAACAACGACGATTTACCTGTTTTCAAATCAATTCGGTGCCTGTAGCTTTTTGGATTTATTAATTGGGAATTCCTAATTTTGCAATTCAAATACGTCATCTTCGTTTTTCATTTTAAACAGCTGTCTGGCTTTCCTTTTGTTTTAATAATCTCACCTGGCGCCAAACAAAACCATAATTTTGTTTTCCATTTAATTGCAACCACTTATATGAACTACTGTAGGTTTTGCTATTTTTATATTGTTTCCTAATTTTCAAACATATTATTAATAGTTATAGAGAGAGATTGAAGAAAATGTTGGTTGATATGGGAAAAAGTAAAAATTGTGTAAAAGCACCTTCCGGTTGACCGATTACGCCATTAATAAACTCGACCTTGATTTTTAATTTAAAATAATGTAAGTAGTATGTAAAATTTTATTGCACGTCGTGAAGTCGTTTTCACGTAATCCTCTTGATAAAAAAAAGTCTGAAAGATCAGTCCATTGCGATAAAAAACGATAAGAGAACATCTTTAGGCTTAGGACCAAGCATTTTTTTTATTTCATAAAGAAAGTGAAATTGGTATGAGGAGAAAAGGGTTAAACTCTCTTAACTTAAAGACTTAGAGTGGTAATTCTTCAAGATTAGTGTTAGTTACATTTGTAAGCAGGTGCAAATTGCTGAAATGATTGCTTACATTGAAGTCGGTAAGGCATAACAAGCAGAAAATCCTCACCCTAAAAATGTATGTATGTCATTTTGAATATTGCATGCTTCTTCTACATGGGTGACATGTTTTTTAATTATTTGAATAAAATCAAATGCTATTATACAAATTGCACGTAATACACTAACTATTGTTTGTTTTGCCTTGTTTTTTCACAATTGACCCTGAACACCATTTATATTATTCCCATATTTTGATGACATACATATTTGATATTTGCGTTTAACGAACATGGTAAAAATGAAGCCACACTTCGTATCACGATAGCAAGGTTGTGTTCTAATTATTTTCGTAAGGAACTTCTTGCGATGCATTTAATTTTTTAACTGGTTAATTATTTAATAACTTCTTTTTTAACCATTGCGACATATAGGATGGATATGACGTTCGTACAATCCCAACATAATTATTGCAACGATTCGAGTATTACAATTTTAATTAACAAATCGAAACCATCGGCGTCGACTATCTCTGTCGTGATTAATAGAGATTGAAGATTTGAAAAAGAGATATGCATAGTCATTTTACGTGGAGTATGTTTCAGCTAGATTGACATTTCGTCGTTAAACCTCGCCAAGTTAAATGTTATTAATTCATGATTACAGGTTGTTTTAGTCACGCCAGTATATACGGTATGTAATAAGTACCGAGAGCTGTACGAACGGTTAGTTAAGTTAGACAAAGACGAGTGTTAATACGGATAGAATGGTGTTGTGTAGCGTGAACATCAACGGGTAGCGTACGTTTACTGTTTAGCTGATAATTAGGGGGAGTAATTGAACGTATGCCGAACACAAACGAAATACTGCGGATGTCACCGAGTTTTAGCAATTCTCCACTATTGTGCGAGGTCGTGCAATAAATCACTACCCCATGATCACTTCAATATAATTCCAGTCTTACTTACGTACTTCCTACTTCATCAATTTCTTAAATAATAATTTTATTCGCAAGATACTTCTGCTGTATTGTAATTTTTGTCAAATATAGCCGATGTCCCTCCTCCCGAACAATATCTATAATATTGGTATAAAAAGTAATTTTCAATTAAATTTAAAAAAGATAATCACACGCCTAATTATTTTTAATATATGGTGTCGAAAATTGGGTGTAACATCAAGACTTGGTGCAATCTACAATCCACTCGTGAAGTTGCGTGCCGTGTAAACAAAGATAGGTGGTATCCACCCACGGTATCGGTCGTATCAAACTGGCAACGTCGCTTCTCTATAACCGATATTGTGGCCGCATGGAATGGAGGAGAATGAGCTCGGGTCAACTTCCCCTGAAATCCCCACCATAGACTGACTACGTGCCGTTGTTTCTACCACAGGCAAGTAGACAGTCGTACACCGCATGCTGAATGTATATGTCCGGGCGGGCAAACTACGCTCGTAGTTTAAAGTGTGCGAGTTGTTAAAGGATGTTTTTATAAAGTGATTAATTTATTGACTATCTTTATGTGTGGATTCAAATGCTGGGATACACATCGTATAGGTATATATCATTTTTTTCAAATTTCTAGCGGTTTTGCAAAATCTTTTCGAAAATTTTGTGATTACTCAAAAAATAATTAGTGCCAAGTGATGTGAATTCTAATTAATTTATTCGTGATGTGCATCGTCGATGTGAAGTGAAAAGTGTCATTGCTTGGATTTTTCTTCACTTTGGATTATTTATACCTGGAGTGACAAAATTAAATCGACTTCTTCGAAAATTTCGAAAAAAAGTGATTTCGGTTGTTTGATTCATAATTTTTTTTTCCGAAACAAAAAAGTTTTAATAATATTTTTTGCCCCAAAATAATAGATAAGATAAAAATATTACATGGAAAAGTCAAACTATTATTAAAAATTGATTTTCTAACGTAATATAATAAAGGGAAAGAGTGAATTATGTTATCAGTTCTTTGGAACGAGCGATTAATTTATTCGCGAAGTACTTAACTAAAATGTTTAACATGATGCACTGCGGTGTTTATGTTTGACTGATCAAAACTTCACGTGGATGTGCTGTATATGGCTGTATACAATCAACGCTGTTACAGGGACTGGACGCCAGCGGGCGCCACGGCCCAACAGCAACTGTCTGTCGTGACTACGGTTTGGGGAGTCACCACGTCCAGTCAATCGGGTCCCCACAACGGATTTGCAAATTCATCGGCACCTCCTACAGGAGCACCAGGATACGTTAATAATATTAAACAAGCGCAACAAAATAATTACCAAGGAGGAGGCTACAGACAAACGGTACCCAGGTAAGTTACCAAAAAAAAGCAATTTCTTAGAAAAATTCTTGCCGAAAAAAAGGGAAATTCGAAAAATTTTACTCGCACTTAAAATAATGATTTATGGCCTAAAATAAATATTTACCATTCTAACGTGCGTTTTATGACGCTCTTATTACAAAAGCATCCGTTGAAGTCGACAAACCGAGTCAAAACGACCCCAGGTATTCAAACAAATATGTGTCCAATTAGGGTGGTTTGGTTCTAACAAAGGTGACCTACTGAGCACAAAAAGGGGGCGGGAAGGGTAAAGAGGATGAATTCAGGGGCTGTCAATATAACGGGAGCATAAGGGATGCGCGAAGCAGCGAACTAAAGAGTATGAAACCAGTTACCGCAAAAAGTTTTTAACTCGAAAAATTTATAACCATTTAATTATACACTTGGAGCTATTTACATAATGTTTAGTAAACCGAATGCATTTTTACATAATTTGATTAACGATCGAGTCATCGCATCATCGTTTTGTATTTTTTTATATTCAAAGTTTGCCTGCAAATCAAGGTCAATATTAAATTATTTCGAATAGTGGGAAGGTTGATTCAAAGATTTTTTGTGATTTTTTGGTAAAAAGAAAATTAGGGTTTAGTTTCTACCTACCTACCTGGAATTTTAAATCGAAGATGGTTTCTTTAATTCCCACTGCGGTGCAAGATCAAAGTGTACTTACGAAATAATATTCAGACAATTTTTGAAACTTTACCCAAGTAAAATTTCTTTTTAACCGCCACCTACTTGCAAATTTAAAATTAACTCGACGTCAATGAGCTAAATAACTAAAAGCTAAAAATCAGCGAACCAAATTCATTCAGATCTAAATAATTAATGCTGTCTGCCGTTCATTCACGAAAGTTCCGATGCCGATGTGGAACTAATCGAAATAAAAAAATTTTGAAATTTGGTTTTATTTCGAGATACTCTCGGGTATAAATCAATTTATCTATGACAAAGCGATTAATGGGATAACCTTTTAAAACGGTCCCACGGAAACGTCCTAGACAGGCCTGTGCATAATTCAGATAAAACGAAGTGAGGTATAAAGAAGCTCCAAACCGTGGGCCTCCTTTCGTCGTTTCATTTTTTTGTGTTATGGTTCCGGCAAAATTAAAAAAATAAAATTTTTTCATTCAGGTAGATAACGAACGACATGTGAACATAACAAATTTTAGGTCAGCAGGTGCTTTTTAAGCTTTCGATCCAAATTATTGGGTACCAAAAATCATCCACGAGTAAGAATGGAAACCTACGTTTAATTTGTATTTTATTGTTATTTTAACTCTGCGAACAATACAAATATCTAAATTAGCTTTGATAAAAACCTTCGCCAGTTATATTTTAAATAATATTAAAACTTGTTTAAAAATCAACATGAAGCATTAAATAATTATAATATAAACCTTGAATTTTATTAACTTGGTGTAGTGACAAATTGTTGTGTAAAATTACGTACACACATGGATATGTACACATACTCATTATATAACTTCGTTTTTATATTTCAATATTTAGCAAAAAAAATAATAAGCCTTTACCCAAATTACCAAGAAGTTAACTGTCCATCACTAACGTAAAAGTTGTAAAACCATTTGGATTTCAATGCCTAAACATTATAATTATTGAATAATGCTACAAAACAACCCCAATGCCTTCTTTCCCAGGTAAACTCGAGGGTAAATTTGGTGAAAATTGACTACCAAAATTTAGGGTTACTCGGTTCCCAGAATTTATCACTCGGACAGTATTCGTTTAAAATGTAATATTTTGAAATTTTGACACAAAATACTTCATAGGAATATTTATGGTAGGAAACAAAAATATTGTCCCGGTAGTAATTTTTCATATAATAGGTACTGGATCAAAATTTTGGGAAGAAATTAATTTTCGATTGCGTACGTAAAAAATAGATAGATATGTGTTTGGTCTATTTTTAACCAGCGTTCTGATTTCTGTTTTGATTAATGACTAACGCAATATTTATAGATTTTAGTTTTAGAAAGTTATTTTTTACTTATCATCTAATTTTGACAAATGGCAACAAATTTTTAAATTGTCGTGGAATTTGATCACATTTTTGGCAGAGTCAAAAAGTGGTCTCCAACAATTAGTTATTGTTGATGTGTGTCGCACTTACGAACTTAATTGTCGAGAGGTGAAAATTATTTAAGTAGAAAATGTTGTTGGCTGAGATGTTACGTTGGAGCTACAATTGTTTTATTAAAAAGGTGACTGAAGTTAGAAATTAGACCGTAACAATATCTAGGTAAATAGAAATTGTATTTGTTAGGTATCCTACTTTCTTATTCAAGTAAATTGCAGATACAGTAAGAATTTAACTAATTTAAACTGGTATGTGTGTATATTTTGCAATCGACACTCACTTCGTGACCAAAATTTATGGTCAAAAGCTTAACAATGCCGAAATGTTTGATTTAATTAGCTCCATGTAAAGCTAAACTCGTTTTTGTCGTAAAGTTAAAAAAATCTTATTTTTTCTTTCGACATCTGGTTTAGCTTCCTTTAAATATAAAACTCTGGTTAGGGAAGTGTTGTATACTAAGCTCAGACCCTTCCCAATACAAAAATACGACTAGACTTTTGTTGTTCCATACATCTTTGCAATTCTTTTCTTAAGGGGACCTAACTAACTGTAAACTCTGTACGAAATAGTTTTCGATTGTGTGTGCAAATCAACAATTGATTAACGTTTTTTCTTAAAGGCTAAAATCCACAACTCATTTTTAAACAATGACCGCCAGTTTCTTTCATTTTTTCAACGATCGAAATAGATTAATAAGCCATTTTTTCGTCTTCTCATGTGCGCTTTTCCTTTGAAACCGCACAGGCATCATTAAAACATTAAAATTCCATTGCGATTGTTGGCTAACTGTAAATTTTAAATGATCGGTCTAAGATTGAATTAACGTTTGTATTGATCGTTCCATTGAATTGGAAGTTTTTCTCACAATTTTGTCAACCATCGCATCGTGGTGATTCAATATTCTCTGGAGCCAGTATTTTATTTGTCACATCACAGCCCACACCCTACTTGTTATGCACCCGTGACAGTCGTCGATCACCCTGCGCGGCTGCTATTGTTTGGCAGAGTTCTGTATACTCCCCTGTTAAAGCGAACTTTTAGTTCCCTATACAGTCTGTTCCATGTTTTATAAAATATTCCGGTAATATTAACGGGTTTTTTTTGCTATTGTGTAGGAAAAGTCTCACTGAAAAATTTATATCACCCCTATTGGTTATAATGTATTATTTGTAATTCGCTCGGTAATGCTTCCATTTAAATCTTTTAAATTTCATCCAAGGATTTAAAAAGTTTTAATGCTTCGCGAGAAACTTATAAATTATGCTAACCGAGTTTTTTCGAGAGAATCTTTGCAAATTAAAATTTTTCGAATTTTCCTACCTATTTAAAATCCGCACGTAGTATTTATATTTTTAAATTTCGATTTTTTTTTCAGTGTGGGTGGCAATTATGGAGCGGGTGGGGGAATGAATGGTGCTGAAGGAAGTTACGGAGGCGGCAACGCGCTGTCAACAGCTGCCATGGTAGCTGCAGCAACAGCGACTGCCACGGCTACTGCAAGTGTGGTAGCTTTACAAGATAACAATCAGTTTAATAACCAACAGTATTCACAAAACTATCAGCAGCGCATGATGCCAATGAATGGAATGAACGGTATGAACGGAATGAATGGAATGAATGCTATGAACAACATGGCAAACATGAGCATGAACAACATGCACAGTAGCATGATGGGTAACATGTCGGGTAATATGGGTCCAAAACTAGGTCCTGCAGGTAATTCGATGTATCCTAGAAGAATGACTCCTTATCCTACAGCCAATATGCACATGCCTCAGAAAAGAGTTCAACAATCATACCCCACGCCAGGTCCTAGTCCAAATATGAATTCGAATATGAATCACACAATGAATCCTAATATGAATCCAAATTTAAATCCTAACATGAATCCTAACTTTAGTCCGAACGGACAATATCCTACTTATGCTTCGAGGCAACCGACTTTCCAAACCCAGTATCCCACTCAACAAGCATTAGGTCCTACCGGTAGTTTTGGACCAGGAACCATGACACCTGTTAGAAACAATAATTTAAGACAAGCTACTCCACCTTACACTGCACAAGGTCAATATTTTCCTAACGGTTCGATGGGCCAATTTCATAATAACAATTCTGGTCAGTATATGAATAGTAATGGACCGGGACAGTATGGCAATACAGGAAACCAGTTCCAACAAGATATGGGCATGAGAAACAATATGAGTTACCAACACAGTCCGATTCCGGGCAATCCTACACCACCATTAACACCAGCTAGTAGTATGCCACCTTACATTAGTCCTAATGCAGATATTAAACCTAGTTTCAACGACTTAAAACCACCAATACCAGTACAAAGTAAGTAATCCTTACCTCTTACGAAATTACAAATACGATTCTCCTACGAACACTTGACAATTTTTCTACAACTTTCTCTTTTATTTCAGAAGATGATGAGTTAAGGCTGACTTTCCCAGTAAGAGATGGAATTATCTTACCACCATTTAGATTAGAACATAATTTGGCAGTGAGCAATCATGTATTTCAATTAAAACCCACAGTGCACCAAACTTTAATGTGGAGATCAGATTTAGAATTACAACTCAAGTGCTTCCATCACGAAGATCGACAAATGAACACAAATTGGCCTGCATCAGTACAAGTATCGGTTAATGCAACGCCGCTTGTTATCGACCGAGGCGAAAACAAAACATCGCATAAACCTCTTTATTTAAAAGAAGTTTGTCAGCCTGGTCGAAATACAATACAAATTACAGTTTCGGCGTGTTGTTGTGTAAGTTTGAAGTTTTTCCCAATCGACCTGCGGATCCTTATAGTATATTTTTTTGTTACAGTCCCATTTGTTTGTGTTACAATTGGTCCATAGGCCGAGTGTTCGATCCGTTTTGCAAGGCCTATTGAAAAAACGATTACTAACCGCGGACCATTGTGTAGCAAAAATTAAGAGGAACTTT
Organism: Cantharis nigra; assembly: GCA_958510845.1. Taxonomy (NCBI): domain Eukaryota; kingdom Metazoa; phylum Arthropoda; class Insecta; order Coleoptera; family Cantharidae; genus Cantharis; species Cantharis nigra. The sequence continues at coordinate 39,031,199 of OY294030.1, read as the reverse complement.
AGTAACACTCCCGGTTCTGGTTCTAATTTAAGCGAACGAGATAGAGACGTTGTTGAACAAACGGCGCTTAAAGTCTCGTTAAAATGTCCTATTACTTTTAAAAGAATAACGTTACCAGCCAGAGGCCACGAATGTAAACACATACAATGTTTTGACTTGGAGTCCTATTTGCAATTAAACTGTGAACGAGGTTCTTGGAGATGTCCGGTGTGCAAGTAAGTAATGCATTGCCAAACGAATTATTCTGTTGCCCAATGTTATATTTACGTATTATTTTATTATTTCAGTAAACCTGCACAGTTGGAAGGCCTAGAAGTTGATCAATACATGTGGGGAATTTTGCATAATTTAAGTAATAGCGAGGTGGACGAAGTAACGATCGACAGTTCTGCAAATTGGAAACCAGCTAAAAGTATAGCATCTGGCATTAAGGTATACATTTTTCTTCCACGAACAAAACCAGATTTTGATGTTTATTATTTTTTTTTTGTTAGATGGAAGATGATAACGATTCGTGTGGTGCTAGAAAGAATAAAGCAATGTCTCCAGGTAGTATGACGATGCCTACAATGAACAATTGGGATATGCCCCAAGCAATGTCTCCTTATATCCCACCAGATATGAATAGCATTGCGAGTGGATCAATGATGAATAGTCCTGTGACGTATAACAATTCGCGAAATAATCAGTATGAGTTTGCTTCTAACAGCAATTCTTCGAACAATGAATACACTGGTGGCAATGGTCCATTGTCGCATCTAAGCGAGTCCGTTAATTCTCTTGATCCATTAAATGCTATGGAGAAAAGTTTGAATGAACAGGTAAGTGCTTCTTTTTTGAACCAGTTGGACAAGACATAATATTTTAACCATCATTTGCAGATGCCCCACACACCTCACACACCACATACGCCTCATACACCTCACACGCCTGGCGGCACACCCGGTTCTGCACATACTCCTGGGGGTGGAACGACGGGACCTCCGAGTGTTCCTCCTCCATCTTCCGACAGCCATCACAATACCAGTGGAAGTAATGATAAATGCGATAATTCTGTTCCTGAAATACCATCTGACCTCAATTTTGATCCAGCAGCAGTTATTGATGGAGAAGGCACTGGTCAAGAAGCTTTAAACGTAAGTGACAGTATGAAATATTTTATGTAAATTAGATTTGTGAGCCAATTTAGCGATTTTTGTAAGCATTGATTGTTGGATATTTGTATAGCCTCTCATCAAAGCTCTCATCAAATTAAACTAAATTACGATTGAAAGAATTTTGGAACTGAAATTTTATTATTTTTGTTTCATTACAATTTTTTGATTTTTATATTATTTTTTTTCTGAAGTGCAGTTTGTTTGACTGAAAATAATAGAACAAGTGACACTTTAACCGCATGAATAGATAAAATAGCATTTTAACAGCAAGTATATTAAGTTTATCGAAGTTACTATTAAAATTTCTAAATATTTTTGATTTATTATAAAACAAAAATTTTCAAATAATAATTTAATTTATAATTGGGATTTCTTGCATCTTTTTTCTTTAACATTTACTATAGAAAACAATTAGCGTAATTTATTCTTGATTTCGTCGCTCGGGAATTAACATTTTTTGAATTAAAATTCAATTCAACGTCGAGTTTCAAGCCAAGAAGAGATCGAAATAAATAATATAAATAAAGTTTTTACCTTCTTTACATGAAAAATTTTTTAATAATTTTCTCGCCGAACTTGAGAATTTTTTAAAAACTTTTCTTATTTTAAATATTTAAATTATTATAAACTAATATTTCTTGATGATTGAATTTTACATCTAACGTTTCCTCTCGGTAAATTATTATATATCAACATTGTTTTTGGGGTCAAACATATTTAGGGTGGAAATTTTTGAAAAAACTTTTCCCAAAAAAAATTTTTTTTCTAAAGATTGCAGCATAATTCAGTTATTTAATATTACATAAAATGTAGAAAAATAATAAATGGAAACTTCAAAATCTTATTGTAAATAAAGTAATAAATTCATGCAAAAATACATTCAGGAAATTTAGAAAAATCCAATATCATCAAGTTGGTCCGCCAAATTGGTTCTCATGTGATATTTCGTTTAAAAATATAGTGTTTTCAAGAACGTGTGATGTAATTCAATAATTTCCTCTTGTTTTACGAGAATTTATTATACTTGTCACAATATAAAAATTTCAAGTTAACATGAATTACAAAGATTTTTTTATCCTCTATGTATATTCTTAATAAAAATTCAATAAGTGTTCATAAAACTTGCTTATGATTCTGAGAAAACGATACTTGAATTATTAATTTAAAATTAAAATAAAATGCTGGCTTTATTGAGCGCTGGGTGAAGATATATTAAAGAGGAAGAACGCTGCTGATACAATACCAAAATATAAGTTAAAATAGGATATGACTGCTTTTAAATTTAAAAAACAGGCACGTACACAATCAAATCAGTCAATGCGGGCATTAAACTGAAGACTGTATCTTAAGGCAAAATCGTACATTAAGGTTGAAACTATTCTGAAAGAAAGGCTTAATAATTGGATAGCTTTGATGGAGCTTATCCAATAATTTTTAAAAAATAACAGTTAAAAATCAATTATGCTACCAAAATTGTTAATGCAACGTACCTCACTACAAACCCACAAGTCCAGAAACAGGTCGAAAAGGAGGTGTATAATTCAGCCCCGGAATTTGGCGCCTCCTTGAATTGCCTCTCGGTTTGACCCCCCCCCTCCAGATCCGGGGCTGCTACAGATTTACTTCTAAGCGCAACTGGGGCGATTAAAATAAGTTGACTTACTTCCAAAAAGGTGAAAAGTAGTTATTTCGTACGGAAATCGCCAACAAAAATGATCCATAAATAACGTTTCCACCGAAATAAATTTAAAATTGGCACTTAATCGAGCGCTACGATGACTAGCTGATAAAATGTCCACGCAAAGTTTTGCAAGGTTATCTAAATTATTTGGAATAAAATCATGTAAAGGATAATGACAAACAATAATGTGGTGTGGGAAAGCACTAAAAAATTGTTGTGACAATAAAGTCTGCCAAATAAAATGCATTCATTAAGTTCGTTCAGCTCGGCGAACGTTTGCTATCAACTTGACTTAAGCCAAAATTTTCTTTGCTATCAGTATTTTGCTATAAAATTTTGAAAATTTAAATTTTTGCAACAGATAAAATTAAAAAAAAGTTCACTATGCCACTGCTTTGGCGCAAAAATTTGGCGGGGGGGGGGGGCTGCCAAGTATATCAAGCACAAAATTTTATGATATTTATTTTGATATAAAATAGAATAAAAGATTCCTTTTAAGATAAATTTAATATTTTATTTACCAAAACTTACACAAACTGAAGTTTACTTGTGAAATTTACGAAAATTTTCGTCCTAATTAATTAATTTAATTTCCTCTTAGATGAGATGATTTGAAAATAACTGGAATTTCTAGGAAATTTTTGAAATTCTTTAGATTCTTTAGAAATCTTGAATATCTTTTGAATTCATTGAAATTCTTTATAATTGCGCTTGTTTGGAAATCTTTAAAGACTCCTGGAATTCTTGGAAAATTATTGAAAATCTTTGAGAACTTGACTGAAGTTGAGAATTTTAATTGGGGTGGTTTCCCGCTGTCTTCCTCATAGCTCACAGATTTATATATCTTGGGCTTTAGATCACAGTATTGTATATGACGCAACCAGGGTTTGCACCGCGGTTACCCGCTCCCCAGGCAGCCGGTATACTGCTCGTTAGGAATTGCAGGAAATGCATAGGAACGAGTAGGAATTATAAAAATAAAGTTTGGTTTCTTACCCAACAGCAGGAGACAAAATATGGGGCTGTAGGGTGATTCCTTTTTTTGTCTTCTAGTTTTATGTTGGGCGGCGACACAACCAATTAATTAGAATTAAGGGGATTGTCTAGTTTAGAAGCCCTAATTTCGGACGTTTTTTGACGGCCGATAAAAAAAATAATTAAAATTTTAACTACCTATACCTTTTTGTATCATTTATTTATTTATATTTTAAGTATTCACAAAATAATTTTCAAAAAAAAAATATTTCTGGTCATCCGAAAAATAAAAAATAGGTGGATTCTTTATCAGTACAAATGTCGTTATGGTAGAAACCAAGAAAAATTTAAAAAAATTTTTCAGAAAAGAGATAGATTTTTCCAGTTATTTTTAACTTTTAGGAATTTTTAAAAAATAGTAAAAATTGAAAATTTTGATTTTTTTGTTGGTTCCTACCATAGAGGGATATATAAAGAAAATTCATGGCCAAATTTCAAGAAAATCGGTCAATTAGAACACTTGAGATTTTGTGACGAAACGTTGCGAAGAAAGTAGTTTCGAGAAAAACGCGTTTAAAGTTTTAAGTTAAGTTTAAACTATCGAACTATGAAAACATACTTTTTCGATTTTTTCAACAAATACCCCGTATTTCAAGTTTACAAATGCAATATTCCCATATTGAACCATTGATAAAATATGATAAAAATTGATAAAAATATGCAATTGATTTTTGGTATTTTTGGATAAAATGCAATATAATATTTTTGTTACAGCTGCTGCCGGATAGTGTGGATCCTATGGAATTGTTATCGTATTTAGACCCACCTGATCTTAATACACCGCCAAGTAGTGGAAGTAGTGCAGGTCATACGAATACGACCACAAATGATGACATTCTAGCATTGTTTGAGTAAGATTAGTTCCTGTACTTAAATCACACAAAAATGTGTGTGTGTATAAAAAAGTGGGCGAACCATGTGTGATAGAACTCTGAATTGTGTTAATTATTGGAGCAAAGGTCTAAATCAAATTATTTTTACTGTATTATTTGTACATAATTTAAAAGAAAAAGTATGGCATATATATTTTTTTCATTGGTTATTTAGTAAAACGGTTTTTAAGTTTTTATTTATTTTTAGATGATATATCCTTTTTTCTTCCAATAATTGTAGAAAATTTAATTATAAGTGAAAAATTGGAAAAAAAGGCAATTGAAATTGTACATAAATTTATATAAGTTATTTATTAAATAACTAATGAAATAAATGCACATATAAAGGCCAGTTTAGAATAGTATTACTACTTACATGATTATGAGTAGGCTAGCCGTTGGAACCAAACAATCTAGTGAAGTAATCCTAGTTGGCCCATTTGCTGGCATTTTGCATCTCGATGTGTATTGGCTTTAAGTATTAGTGCATAAATTCAATTCAGTGAACCTAGAAAAATTTGAGCACGTGTATTGGTGACTATTGTAAAGAGTTCCATTTATTTGCACGTACGCCAACAATAATAATATGTTTTATTTTTTTTAAACATAATTTTAATCAAAACGATTTTTTTAAATATTAAAAAAATTATGAACTCTCTGACTGTGATAAAAGTATATTTTCACTTTTATTTATTCAGTTTGCCCATGTAAAATTATAATTGAATTTTTGAAAAAATTTCTTTTTACTCGATGATGTTTTACAATTTTTTTGATACAATTTATGCATTTGAAGACAAGTTTGTGTGTTAAAATTTTCACTTTAATTTTGTACAAAACGGTTATATGTATTTTTTTTATAAAAAAATTGAAAGTTAATTTGGGGAGAATTGTGCAACAGACTTTAGTTTTGTTTAGTTTTGTTTTTAAATTATTTGTAGGTTGTAGTACCTATGTAGTTAAAAATTTTGAGAAAAATTGTGGTGTGCTGTAGAGTAATTTGTATTTGATAAAATGTCAATTATGAAACACAAAATTAAATGTTTTTATTTTTATTGACGAAAATTCGTAAAACATCAGGAGTTTATTTAGTTTTGTAATCAGCTATGATGTGATATTAAAATATATTTAATTTGTAATGAAATTTTGTCTTTTATTTATTAAACCTTTACACGTGTTTAAATGACTCGATGAATAGTTTGATACACATTCAGTGGTGTGTTACGTTTTAATGTAGGGTCCAAGTTCCTAAAAGTATTCCTTTTTATTATTGTACTATTAAGAAAGGTAAGAGGTTCACTCGAATTGGAACATTTCTATTGCCAAAAATAAATCTCATTCTAAATTTAAAATTAGACAAACATGTATGTTAGTAGCCATATGTAGAAAATTGTTTCCACTTTATGAAAAATTTATTTATTTCAAATTTTTATTCGAAAAAGAACACTTACTTTGTTTTTCATGTAACTTAACTTTTGCTAGTTGAAATCTTCATATAAAATTTTGCCAATAATTTCTATTAAACCACTCACTCATCCAAACCATTATTACAATTTTTTCTCTTTTTGTAAAATTGTACCTACCATCTAACTTGTCTCAAAATATGTTGTAATCTTTTCAGAAAAAGTATAAAATTTATAGTTTAGAATATTTTTTCACTAATTGACTTTATCGTTGTGTCTTTTTCTGAGGAGAAGTTTATATTTCGCATTAGACCAATGTTTAACATATCATTTTAAGATGAAATTTTTAATATTTCAATACCAAATTATCATCACGATCGCGCCACATCTATAAGTTTGGACCAAATAAATTAAGAGCGTTCTTTGTCAACTAATTTTTGTTTTGAGCTAACAAAATTATTCGCAATTGTCAATTGATATAGAAAACAAAAATGAATGAAATTAATATTAAACAATTAATTATTGGCAATTTTATATTTATGTAAAAACAGATTTATAGATCTTAACTAAATTGAATAATGTAGAAAAAAATCTGTATGACATGAATTTTGCTAAATAATATGTAAATATACTGTACATTCTATTAAGCAATTGTGTCATTCATTCATTTGTCCTAGTATTATGATTTTTTTATTTGCACTTTTGTGTTAATTTTACTGTTGTTTTAGTACAAATTAAATTATAGTTTTGGTATTATCTAAATTATAAATTAATCCTATGTATATTTTAAATTTTATCAACTTTTTTTTGTTATCATATTTTATTATCAGTGTCTGTGCAATGAAATAAAAACGTAGACTGATAGTTTTTATGTTACTTTTAAATTTGTTTTTTTATTGATTCTTTTTTTTTTCTGTATTAACTTTTATTTCGTTCTTTCAATGCACATATATTTCCTCAAACGCCATATAATAATTTATGACCTGCAAATTCTTTAAAATTGAAAAAATCAATAGAATCCTCATTCTCCTAATGCGTAATATTTGTCAATGAAAGCACCTTCCCAGACACGTGGAATATTAGCCATTAACTTGATTATCATGCTTATTTCATTATGTATTCATAACATATAAACGTGACCAAACATGCATAAAATTGAATAATAAAATTGATTTTTGTCATCTCCTAATGTAATTTCATGATGACGCAGCAAAGTGATACTTTTTTAATAAAAAATTATTAGTTTTTTAATTAATTTTTAATTTCTAGTAACTAATGTGGTAAGCAATCCAATTTCATTACTGTATAGTCATAAATTACTATAAAACTTTTAATATGTAGGTACACGACTATTGCATTGCAAAATTTAAACAATAGTAAACATTAATATTTATCATGAATATGCCACAAAATTTAATTGCTATAATATTATTATGGCTACCACAATGTCAAGACGCACTTCAATATTACAATATTTGGATCTACTTCCATTCTTGGCAGTCTTGGGATATAATTGCTTCAATGTTTAGGTTTTCAGGAACGCAATCTTCTGGTAGTTCTGGTAGACAATCTCTAGTATTTATATATGATATAAAATATTCCAGAGTAAAGTATTAATTCAGATTTTTTTTTAAATATTAGTAGGTGCCAGGCCCGTGCGCTGGATTTTTTCATCGGGGATGGGGAGGGAGGAATTACAAAAAAAATTATAAAATAAATACTGTACGCTTTATTAAGTTTATATCGTTTATATCAATTTTTCAAATATCTAACTAATCTAGAAAGTGTTTACGTCAATAGGTAAAAAAATGCGCACAGGCCTGATAGGTTCATAATTTTAATAAAATAAATTAGGTATAGTACGATTGCAGGTTTCTGTAAGAAATCATCGAATTCATATAAATTATCTTATTTACTTTTGCAAGGTCCAATTATTGAAAAAAATCTAGATGATGAACCATACAGGGATCAGGTGTACGGAAAAATTCATATTTAGAATTCTTTCAAGACTATTGATTGCTCTACCGAAAATTTTTTAAACCAATCAAGGTAATAAAAATTCTATACAATTAAAAGTCAGTCCACGTCAAGTTTTTTGTAGCTGCTAGACAATAAAACAAATTTCAGAAATTTTTATGTTATTTAACCATCATTCGACTTCAGCATTTTTTTTTAATTCTAAACTCACATCTACGGAATATGGCAGCGATTTTGAACTTGGAAATTGGTGAGAACGTTTAGACCACCAATTCTGAATACAAGAATGTATAATCATATACTTTATACAAAACATATTATTAACGTTGTTTTTTCTTAATAAATATTATAAAAATTAAAAACGAACAAGTACAAACAACAAACTAATTTAAAACAGAAAACATATTTCGCTTTGATAAACAATAAAATTCGTCATTTCAGGTACTTACATTATATAATATAATATATAGTTTCATTTGATAATATACACTAGATAAAATTGTGAATTTTTTTTATTAAAAAATGTATTTTTTTAGGTTTATCAACAATGGAATTGAATTGTCTACCAGAAACCGCAAAGTGCACTTGGATTGCTTTTTTAATTTTTGAGTAATCGTACCTGCAAAATTGAAAATTGTAGTTTCGAGTAAATTGAAGTTACAATTTTAAGAGATACGCCACCAAGAGCCCACCAACAGAACTAAAACCTTCGATTTTGATACTAGTGTTTGGTAGATAATTAATTAATTTTTGTTAGATAGATACCGCTTAAACGTTTGCTATTTTGTTATTTCTTTTAATTAGAACATGGACAATGTTTGTTGTTTAGCTTTCCATTGTTTTTCATGGACGAAAAAAACCACCAAAATATGTTTTTGTCGTTTTCCTAATGCCGGATAACGGAAAGTTTATGTTCAAACTAAAATTGCTGAATTTTTATAATTGATGAGCTTTAATAATTATTGACATATATAAATTGCATAATCGATTTTGCATAAGATTGAAACACGATTTATAAAGAATGTGTAAGTAATAAAAAAAACTAGGCGAATCATTTCAGTTCAATTTTTGATTTTAGAAAACGTACAGTTATATTATAATTTATTCAATTAACTTACACTTATTATTAGGTTTGTTCCAACAAGCTATTCGATTATCGACGGCAACCAGTAATTTGACCACTTATTGCGCCTGCGTTAGGAACACTAGTAAATTCACAAATAGTAACTTAAAGCTGTGTTGGAACGTTTTCCGAATTGTTTTCGAACCGAGATTAACCTTAAATAATTGACAAGTGTGATCATAGAGAGCGATGCCTATCGTCAATATTTAAGGCAGCAATAAATTGTTTTAAAATGTATACGATTTACGTTATGAAGTTTTTCTATGCTTCTTTTTTGCCTTTTTGAGTATTTTGTGCAAATTTTCAATTTTTGTGCTTAGTTGAAGCCTGTTTTCAGGAATATTTTTTTGTTTTTAAAGTTAATTTATAATTGTTATTTTAAGAACAAGTCCGATGGTGAATTTTACTAAAATGGAAAATATGAATAAATTAACAGTTTTACAATTCCCCATGATTCTTCCTCCATATATGCTAGAACGATTCGGCACATATCATTTATTTGAACTTTTACATATTGAAGTAGTAATATACTTAATACGCACAAAAAATTAACTTTTACAACTTTAATTGGATACCTAAGTAAAACGTTTTCTCATTTCTTAGAATGGCCAGGTAACAGCCCGAATTTAAATCCGATTGAAAATCTTTGGGCATTATGAAACGAAAAATTACCGATAAGAATACAAAATCACAATTGCAAAATTTATTAAAAGTTGTATGGCAGAAAGTCATTACAGATGAAATTTTACAACATTTCGTTAAATCTATGCCTGCCCGGTTAAAAAACGGTTTTAAAAATTAATGCGGGTTCTAAAGGATGCTAATAAAATACCTGTAAGGTAAAGACATTAAATAAATTTTTGATTTCATATTTCTATGGTTTGATACACTTTTTAATAAATATTTTTTAATCCTCGTTTCCTGTCACCATCCATTTATTAATATTTTTCTTTTTTGTAATGTGTACTTAAATATGTATGTACTTTATCATTTCCTACTAAAAATTTCTCGATTTTATTACGAAAATTACAAAATAATTAATGATAGAGGAAGTATTTGGGCTGTACTACTCTCAACTAACATTTGCGCATGGCTATTCAGGTTTCGAACTACTTGGTACTTGCTCCTTAGCAAGTATCGTTTGAACCGCAAATGAACCAATTCGATCCCTTCCACATAGTTGTTGGAACAGCGGTTTGTTAGTAATCTAGGATTGCGAACTGGTAACTTGTGTCTGTTGGAACGACATTTCATTAATGCGCTTGCGTTGTAGTAATATTATTAAAGATACTCGTTGTTGGAACAAACCTATTATTAAAGTTTATTATTAATCCTTGCCGTACTAAAATCATTGTCAACCTTAGTTTACTAAAACTGGGTCATTATTGACCCACAGTTTATAACATGACTAATATATGTTTATTTTAATAATTTTTTGGTTTTACCTACACATAGGTGTTTTATCTATTATACATTAATTTGTTTTGAAATGGTTTTAAACGCCACTAAAGTAAAACTACTGCATTTTAAACAGCATTAAAAATGAATAATTACAAAAGAGATAAAATTATAATATTTACAAAACTGTAAGTTCTGGGTCAGAGTAAACCCGCTTTCAGTACGGCAAGCGTTAAAGCTCATCAATTTATATATTTTCATCATGTTAATAATAAAGATATTTATTATAGGGCTTAAAATATAGTTTTGTACGGTGGTTTGAGATTATTCACGGGCAAACCATTGAATCTTAAATTAGAAACTGAGCTGATACCTTTGAAAGGAAGGATTAAAAAGTAACTTAGATTTGAATTTCTCTAGGAGTTATGTGGTATCATCAGAGATTTTGTAGATTACTTAGATTTGTGTTATAAATAGTGGTATTTTTTTTATCAAATAAAGTTATTTGTACCATTATTATATGTTATATATTATATTATATTATATTATTATAAATTATTATAATGATAGGGTACACAGATAAAAAAGATTAACAAGAAGTGGTTCGATTCTGAATGCAAAGAAAAAATGGCTGCGAACAGAAAAAGAAGAAGATAGAGAACAATAGAAAGAGAAAAGAAACGAAGCGTTTAAGACATGTAAGAGGAAGAAAGACGAGTGGATGAAAGAAAAGATGGAAGAAATAGAAAAAGATGGAAGGGAAAGTAGAGCAAAAGCTTTCTATCAAATGAAAACAAGATCATTTAAGAATTCAAGAAATGAAGTAGAAAAAGATGAAAAAAAGGTGAAGGAAACATATATAGAAAGATTACTTCCAGAAATTGTTAAGAAGAGAGTACATAATACAAAAATACAAAATATATTCCATCAGGAATGAATGCAAAGGTATTATGTTTTATAATATTATGTTTTACTAGAGATTTAAGCAAAAAGTACACTGTAAAAATTTTAGCATTTCTACTAATGATTTATATAATAATATGTTTTTCGATGTTTTTCAACCTACGAAATGGTTCGTTTTCCTGGTTTTCCTTAAGAAATTCATTAATTTATTTAATATTTATTATAATAAATTTTTGGTGGTTTGTTTGATTGCTTGAAATTTCATGGATTCAATGAACGTTTTCTTTCTAATCAGATGTAATGCAAGTTACGTAAGTGGAATCAACCATTTTATTAATAACTTTTAGATTATAATTAAGATACAATTGCTGGAAGACCGCTTTTTGTCTAATTTTGTTGGAAAATTCAAAACTTATTTCTGAATGTTGTGTTATTACAAGGTTTTACTACTTCATCTAGCAATGGTTGGCTGACTGGAGAGATGTTTTAACACCCTTTTCATGAAAACGCTACCCCTTTATAAAGGGTGTACCACCAAATCATCACAAACGCTGGAAACATTCGAGACACGCTAATCATGGAGACATGGATAATCATAAAATCATTCGTTTTACAGGCGAAAAAATTTTAACTGTGAACGAACCATATAAAAATTTGAATCACAGAGTATATACTTACAGCTCTTAAAAGGATTTCAAAAAAATTGTAAAGGTAAAGTGCAAATTTAAAATTATAATTATTGCTCTGACAAAGTTTTGAATCATTACAGCAGCAATCATTAAAATCTGAATTCCTTTAACACCCCATTTCATAATAATTGCTTGCACTTTAAACATCAACTCGTTCACGTTAGCTACCCGTAAGTGTACCTTATCAAACTAGATGAAATTTCATATATGGGATTTAAAACCAGCAGGGAGAGAACTTATGGCTGGACTGGGTAGGTATAAAAATAAATCAATCCCAACTATCAATCGATTCTTTGCATAAACATTGTACTTTTAATGAAATGCATGGAATTGAATGGTTGCTGGACTTATTTACCTCGACTTTTGTTATTTTCTTATATTTGTTGGTATCTGTATCTGAAATATATTTTTGTACGTAACAGCTATTGTAGTAACATACCAGGGACGTAGTAAGTCAAAGCCGAAAATTTAAAATAACAATTTTATTGCTCAAAAAATAGAAACTACGAATGATAAGAGCATTAGATTTTATCTAGAGTTGTTATTTAAAGGGTCATAAAATGTTTTTGAAATTTGTTGAAATGTCCATTTATCAGACTGGCCATGTAATAAATTCAATAATAATTACATTGGAAACTTACCTGGCCAGTCAGATAAATGAAAATGTTGTCAATTTCAACAGCACTTTTTGACCTTTAACTAAAAACTAGATGAAATCTAATGCTCTTATCATTTGTAGTTTATATTTCTGCATTATTTTTGTGTCTTTCATTTTTTCTCGAAAATTATTAGGGAAGCAGGAATTTGTATAAATAAGTTTTTAAATGTTAATTTCCTATCTTCGGCTAACTCAGTCAGTCAGCACCCGGTATGGTAAATAGTAACAAACGTAATACAAAACAAAAAAAAAACAAAACAAAACTAATCCTAATTTATTTATGCAGAAAAATCTACTTTGCTTGCCCTTTGATTGGCAAACAACGAAATTGTTTTATTAAGATCTAAAGTTTTGACTGTCTCATTTTCTATTGATAAAATTGCCTAGCTAGAAAGTCTGCTTTATGACATTTTATTTCTCAAATAGTTTTTTACCAATTTTTAATTTTTAAATTAGTGTTTCCGAAGATAATAATCAATACTAGTAATAATATTTGAATATTCTGGATTTAGATTTTAATATCTACTCCATAGATAGCAATAACTTTAAATGGTGTTGAAAGGGCAACCGGACCCGGGCCCTGGTGCGCGGCACCACTAGCACCACCTGTTGCTACGCCCCTGTAACATACAAACTGATGGAAATTTATGTGAGTAGTCGCTCGTTAATTGTATTGTCGTGTTTCTTTTAAGTATGTACAAGTAAATTGTCTAAATTTGTATTTATTAAACAAAAGTTTTATTTTGTTTAATTTTGAAATTCTTATTTACTTTTCTAATTTTTACAATTTCCATGAGTTGTCTATCCAGATTCAACCAGCTGGCGGAAAGATTGCGTGCTCTGTTTGCATATAGTCACATTTTTATTCAAATTAAGAAATGCAATGAAGAGCATTAAAATGAAACCACAAACTCAGACGATACACAAGAAACTAAAGAATTATATGACCAACCGCAAAGAGATTCTGTTATATCAAATAAACAATATAAGAAATAATATTTCTGTGAAAAAGTGCAAGAATTTTGATGAAAATTAAAAATGTTTTAATGTTTTCCTTTATAAACTTGTTTGGCATGATATTTGTACAAAAATGTTTGATAATTATTATCAATTAATAATAATTAATTTAAAAAAATATTGTTTTGCTTGTAAAATAATATTTTTATTAGAGGATAATTTAAAAAAATGTAAGTTAAAATTTAGACGACGGTTAAGGGGTTACTAAGGTTACTACATGTTCCTTTTTTTGTACAAAGAGGGGTTTGAGTAAATTATCCTAATTTGAATTTGTTAAAAGAAATTTTATTTCGTTTAATTTTAAAATTTTTATTTTTGTCGATTTTGTAATTTTTGCGAGTAATTGATCTAGCCTCAACTAGCTGCTAGTCAACTAAATATCAAAATGATATTTTGATACCAAGGCATATGGCTATGTTTATCTTTTATTTAATTTTCCCATTTATAAAACTTATTTTAAGGGACAATAAAACTTTTATACGACGAAAAATTTTAAAATTTATATCTTTATTTAAATATATTATAATATTGTAGTAAGTAACCACTATTTATTCGCTATTAAAACACTAGGTTTATTTTTATTTTTATCAGAATAACATGTTTCATGTGACTTGGCACATATCGTCATATCGTTTTTCAAAAAAATACCTTAAATCCATAAATATTTTGCAAGTTTAAAATATAATTGAAATAATTTTACATATTTTTATAGACAACTGAAAGCAAATAACCACTGATGTATAATTGAACGGGTGAGAGTTAAAGGGAACTAAATCCACAAACGTAAATTTTTGAACCCTATGCAAATACGTATATCGTCAATTCGTCGCAGACAATTCGTCGTGCGACAATTCGTCGTGCGACAATTCGTCGCGGACAATTTGTCGCGAATTGTAATAGATACATGCGACAATGTATTTATTTTTTAATGTATTTATTAAAATACATAATTTTACAAAATTGGTCCTCTTCGTGTTTTGTAATTAGGTGTTAGTTACATTGTCCGTAAAAAAGAGATATCTGCGCGAAGATATGGATCGGTTATGTAGGTTAGTGTTAGTTTATGATTTTTCTTTAGCAAAGTTGTCTGTAAAAATTAGATATCCGCGCGAATTGTCTCATGCGACGAATTACCTGCGACGAATTGACGTGGATTCATATAAATATATTCTTATATTTTATATTATAATATCTGATTTTTTGGTAATTAAATTTTTGCACAAATTTCACAGTACATTAGAGATCCTTACTAATCAAAATAAATGAAAGTAGAAAATGGAAATAAACGTCATAGTTAGTTCGTTTCTATAATTCCTAAACATTTTAGTTTTTTGGAGTTACATAGTTCCCTTCAGCAATCACCGATTCAATTACATAATTACATAGATTGTTCAATAATTTGACAAAATTTTTTTAATTCGGGTTTAAGTTAACGTACTATTCCCGTGATTACGTATCACAAAGTGTGGGGTTAGTTATTAAGAGTTTATTTTAAACAGAATAAAATATGAATAATAAGTGAAAAAACAACATAATTTATTCAACATATTATGCAAGTTAAAAAAAAAGAATTTTAATCTCAAGCTTCCAATTTAAAATTAATAATAAATTTGGATTTGAAATTCTCACTTACAACATCAACATCTTCTAAATGTTTATTGATTTTTTTTTTAATTTAATATTTTTGTAATTTATATTTTTATATTAAGTATTTGAAATTTAATAATATTGGAAATTATAATTTAAAGCAAACATAAAGTAAAATTTGATATGACGACACATGGGCGATTTATCTCTTTAACCTCTTCTTCTTTTATATTTGAAATTATTTACATTAAAATTTGGATTTGGATATTTAAAAAATAAATAAAAATTAATTGTGAAATTTTGTTACTTAAAATATTATGCCAGGGCGAATGAATTGAATAATAAAAATTAGATTAGGGCAAAGAGTATGTATATATAGAGGGACAGCTCTTATGGGAATACTTGTCACAAGTATTTCTTGATGGCTCTGCTACGCCATCTAGTGGAGGGGGTTATCTCTACGTCTTTATTTTTGGTCCTCTATATACAGGGTGCTGAATGAGTTAGCCGAACATAGGAAATTAACATGTAAAAACTTATTTTTGTAAAAATACCCCCCTGTATATAAAGGATCAGCCATAAATTAAAAATTAAAACGTAGAGATCACACCGTCTACTAGATGGCGTAGCAGAGCCATTAACAAAAACTTGTGACAAATATTTGTTAATGGCTGTCCCTCTATATATACATACTCTTTGATTAGGGCTAATCTATAATATTTCTTTAAAATTTTGGCTTTTGCAAAAACCATATATGCTAAAATAGAAATTTTAAATTGTTACTTGAGCAGGGAAAAGTTTAAGTTATACTGCAATTTTTGGACAATTCATTTTGAATTTTTTTCATTTCTTTATTCGAAAGCCGAAGTTGTCATCTTTAAAATATATTTAATTTATTTCTACCGGGTGCTGAATGAGTTAGCCGAACATAGAAAATTAACATGTAAAAACTTATTTATGCGAATTCCTGCTTTCCTAATTATTTTAGAGAAAAAATGAAAGACTTAAAAATAATGCAGAAATATAAACTACGAATGATAACACCATTACATTTTACCTAGCTTTTTGTTAAATGGTCAAAAAATGCTTCCCAAATTGTTAAAATTTTCAATTATCGCACTGGTCATGTAATAAATTCAATTTAATTTCTATTTTCAAAAATAATTACCATGGAAACTTGCATGGCCAGTCTGATAACTAAAACTTTTAACAATTTTAAAAGCATTTTTGGACTTTTTAAGTAAAAGTTACATGAAATCTAATGCTGTTATCATTCGTAGTTTATATTTCTGCACTATTTTTGTGTCTTTCATTTTTTCCCTAAAATAATTAGGGAAGCAGGAATTTGCATAAATAAGTTTTAATATGTTAATTTCCTATGTTCGGCTAAGTCAATCAGCACCCTGTATATAATGAAAACAAATAATTACAGCGTATTTTGTCCATCTGTGTACCTTGAATATTTATCATTGCACACTTTGGTTGCTAAACGTTGACGTTATTATTGCGCTTCACTTGAGAACTAATGTAATAGGAAAAAAATTGCTTCGACCTTTTTTTTATAGAATTTTCCGCTCTACAATTATGTTCTGAGAGTAATTTTCCGTATTTTACTTATATTTGTTACACCAAAATTGTTTTTGTCATTAGCTTCATTTTCTTAAAAACCAGCAGGAGTGGTATTCATGCATGCAAACTTATTTTTATTTGATTATTACTTATACAATTATTATTTTCTTGTTGAAATCTAAAATTTCATCTTGTTTGCAATTTTTGCGAGATTCTAATTCAACTGCGTCTCCTGTGGCTGGACTAATTATTTCATTACTTTAAATAATTATAATTTATTTAAAATAAATTCTATGAAGTCAAGAAGAAGAAGATTAAAATTTTTATAAAATCGATTTAATTCAAAAGATGTGTTTACTATAATATAATAAATATAAAGCAAAACTAAAATTAAACAAAATAAAAGGTTGATACTTGATAGTTAAGTGGGTAAAACTTTTATTCACAAAAATGAGTGACCAATGTTTCAATTCAATAAACATAATTTTTCGGATATCTATTGTACAACCAATATTTATTACACCAAATACCGAAGGTCGGAAAGTGAAATTAATTTAATAAAATATAATTTTATTATAAATCGGACAAGGGCAATTAAAAATACACACAAAAAAGATAATAGGAAGTCAGGCAAAACGTGAACATTGTCACTTGGTCATAATAGTTATAGGTGTAGTTATACAGAAATGACCCACTAAATAATTTAATTTGGAAATGATTGCAATAGCATAATCAACTTAAACTTGCAATTGAAATTCTCGAAATTTTTTTAAATGAAAATTGCAACCACGAATATTTCTATTTAAATAATAATAATTGTGAAATATACACAATATAATTATATTTTCGTCATTCGACGAAAAGTAGTACTTGATGGTTGCAAAAACACTAATTTGTCTCCTAAGATGCACAAACATTTGAGTTGAACTGATGTGCAATCGAGAGAAATTTAGAAAATTGTAAACTCTTCGACTGATAGTTTACTGTGAACTTGGGGAGGAGCAAATTAAAAAAATTTCTCTATCCGCTTTGAGGAGGACCGAATACAGGACAATATCTTTATACTTGGAAGAGGAGCTCTAGCTTTGTAGTCCTTCAGACTGGTTACACCACTGCTTAGCAGATGAACATATACGTATATCAGACAAAGCTTATTGTCTTTTGAACTTTTTTTAAACAAATTTTATATTTCATGGATAGGTGGTGGTTTCTCTAACTTAAAATTCTAATTTAATTGACTCGCATGTAGGATTAACGAGGTACATTCTCCTTTATTATTTTTTTTTGAATATTTATCTAGTGGCGATTTTATGCATTTTTTAAATAGTAGGTATATTGTACAAATGAATATAAATTGTTACAAATGAAAATCTCAATTCGCTAAGGTATGTGTAATAGATAAACTAAGAATAAATCGATGCAAGATTATATTTATTACTTAGATCAGATTTTTTGTTGCATTTATATTTATTTAATGCTTCTTCTTGCAATAACCTAATAAGGAAATAAAAAAATAAAATGTAAATGAAATTAAGTTGAATGCATTGAAGTGCATCGACCTTTACCTTAAATATTTTGAATTCTTACTGAAAAAATTGTATCAAGTCGTTACTGTTAAAGCTACGGAACTGATGATTGTAGTATTTTTAGAAACATCGATTCAAAAAAATCGATATACAAAAAATAAACTAATTAAATTAATTTACTCTTGTCCAGGATCAATTAATTGGGTGGCATGTGTATGTCGAATTAATAATTAAGTAAAAAATTGTGCGTTTGGGTAAACCAAATGCATGAAAACGTTTTTTTGTATAATTTATAATTTCTCGATTGAAATTTATTAAGTAATTAATAAAATTGCAAGGCGTGTGTTTGTTTATCCTTGGCGTAGGTGGGAAAACAGAGGCAAAACCGCAAAAATCGACTTGAACTGATCATATAGGTTCTAGACACCTATAGAGAGGTGTCGATGGTGGATGTTACTAAAGTGTCAACAAACTCATTGTAAGTAATTGAATTAATTATTTGTATTAATAAATTAAATTTATTATTTTCAATTAGGATAATTATAAAATATATTTTTTTTTAATTATTTTTACTTTGATAAATTTTTTCGACTTTTGTTATATAATAATTTTTGAAACTTTCTCTAATTTGTACAATAAAATTGACACAATTTGAAAGCATAAATTAATTTTTTGTTGATACTGAATTTATTGTAGTCGTCAACTTTCTCTATTTATTATCCATTGTGATTTATATTATCCAAACTTGAACTTGAACATTTTGAGTTCAATCACAATATAAACAAAAAAAATTGTTAACCTGAATGAATTGAAAATAACACTTAACTGCTACCTACTAAATATTATTATTTTTTGTGATGTTACAATTTAGAGATAGACAACATTAAAACTTAATACTTAACGTAGCGCATAATTACTTTTTTATTAGCATTTATAATTTATTAATTTCTAAGATAGATTAATTTTTTGATGTTTATATTACAATGAACGAGCGGTCAAGGTTTGAAAATTTTTAATCAGCGCGAGTGTCTTTTCATTTTCATCAAACGCTCGATTCCTGATTAAATATTAGGGTTTCTTAAGTGTGTACATATATTGAGGTGTTTTAAATTTAGATACTTATTAAAAAAGCTAAATATAATATTAGATAAACCATTTTTTCAATCAAAAATTTAAAAAAATACCTAATTAAATTAAAATACAGATTAATTGATGTTTTTGTAACTATCAAATGAAAATGCAATATTATTATTTATTGCAAATATCCGCATCTATTAATCTGTTTAGTTAATTAAAATATTTAAATACATTGCAATCTTCCGAACTCTCAACTTTCATTCCTGTACTTTTAAATCAAGTTTTCTATTTAAAATTGAGTTACCTCACGTTGGAACGCTTAAGCACAATTTCCTAGTACAAAATAAAAATGTGGCGAAAACGAAAATCTATAATACAAAATTAAATTAGATACATGTACAGTGTGTTCACAATAAGAGGTAACAGTGAATAATTCTTATATCTTACTAGATACAAAAAAAAGTTTAAATAGTTTTTTATTCAACTCGAAATTTACCATCGGAAACTATGGAAGTAAATTTTTTTGTACGTCAAACTCAACCGTAAGTAAACATGAATTTATTTTTTCAAATGGCAATATGTCTTTTTTCTAACATTTTCGTAATCTGCAATTTTTTCTCTATACAGACATATAAAATTATCATAGGGTTACATAAGAAAATTTTCGAGAAAAATGCTAGATAAATTAATTAATTATTTAATTTATTTAGTGTGCTATGAAAACAAAATGATACTATAGTATCATGTCTTGCACAAAATGTTGGCAGTTTTGAAGAATTTATCAGATAGGTTGTGTTTTCTGTACCGTGACGTTGTTTTGTTTTCATAACACACTAAATAAATTAAATAATTAATAAATTTATCTTGCATTTTTCTCGAAAATTTTCTTATGTAACCCTATGATAATTTTATATGTATGTAGAGCGAAAAAACTGCAAATTACAAAAATGTTAAAAAAAAGACATGTTGCCATTTGAAAAAAAAATTCATGTTTTCTTCCGGTTGAGTTTGAAGTACAAAAATATGTACCTCCACGGTTTCCAATGGCAAATTTCGAGCTGAATAAAAAACTATTTAAACTTTTTTTTATATCTAGTAGGATACAAGAATTATTCACTGTTACCTCTTATCGTGAACACACTGTATATGGAAAATGTATAAATTTTCTTGTGATTAATTTATAATTTTCCAAAAAAAAACCACATTAGGAATTTTTTTGATATTTATTATTTCAAATCGGATTAAATTAAAAGCTGTATTTTCAAAACGCTATTAATTTTTCAATTAAAGTAAGTGCAACGGATGCAAAAAATCAATCTAGCTCCAATGAATTTGCGAATGCATGCGTATAAAATTCACGTTTATCAGCGAAAAGTTCTCTTTATTAGGAAATTAAACTTCCGATTTATTTTTTTATAAACAAAAATTGAATTTGAAAAGCTACCAAACTTTTACCATACCGAAGAGCGAATTTACATTTCTATTTATTAAAAAATAATGCAGCTATATTATTTTAAATTATAATATAAACAACAATTGACTTCATAATTAATTTTTTAAATGAATAGGTATTTATTTAAATTTTATATTATCTGCTTCTAAGAAAAATATTAATTCAAAAATTTGATCTATATTATAATATCATAAAAAACTGAATTGTGACAACAGATAGGTAGCTATTTCCATCTTCCAATTAAAAATTCAAACTAGAAGATCGTGGCTGCTCTTCATTCATGATATTGAAGCAATAAAATTTGTTGACATATTTAGGATGAAAATTTGTAGTTTACGGGTGGCCACACCTCTTTATTTCAACATGAGAACTCAAACTAAAACTTTTCGAATAGAATTTTAAACTAGGTCGACCACTAGGAAGTTTGTATAGTACATTAATGAATAAAGGGCTTAAAAACCAATCGTTTCGAGATTTGGAGAAAGCTAGTCAGAAGAAACAATTAATAAAGAAGTAATATAATTATTAACAATAACTTAGGATTTTTATTTTTTACGACTGTTGTATGTCGTTAATATTGTTATCTCTATTTTTAAGGCTTGACAGTAAAATTATTTATATTTGATATAAAAATTAATTATAATAAATAATAAACTATCATAAATAACCAATGGGGAACAATAATTTCTATAGAAATTACCTTTTTGGTTATAGACAACTGGAGATTGATAAAATGGTAAATTGGACCCACGATGATGGTACAATCTTTCCCCATAATTTTCAGCCTAATTTGAGCAATGACAACAATAATTTATTCTATAATCCAAAACACTTACTATATTGTTTGGATGCATAACTTTATTAATTTTAATTTAATAATAATAACTTTATGCTTCAGGAAGTCTATATCGAAATGTCTAACAATGGTTTAACATTATTCTCTTTAAAATTATCATTCGGCTAACCGCAACCACAACAGTAAAAAATACATTCTAAACCCAGTTTTCTAAAGTTTTTAATTTCCACCTTAGTTTTTCAGTTTCTTCAGTCAAAATTTATATTAAAACTACAATTCCGAAATCAACCTGTTTATCTGGTAGGACGAATTGGGAGAAAACCGCAGTAATTTTGGGGTTATAAATTGTATTTCCCAATTTGTTATCCTGGGCTAGGATATAATTCCGGTTTTATTCATATTGTAGTAGCTTTCCCGATGTACCACGTTTTCAACTTGACGGTTACTTGAATAAATAAAATCGACAAATACGTATGCATTCCGTTCGGAATTCCTACATCCAATTATAACAAAACACTGTTCCGCCCTACAATGTATACAGTTTGATATGTGCAATCAGTAGATATATCTAAGATTTTTAGCTAATCTTTCAAAGTCATCCTAAATACTAATTGTTATCTATTTTATTGATCTATCTAGTATACTTCAGTTTATAGTGTCTACCTATATAGTCTTCAGATACTGAATAAAAAAGCTTTTAGGAAATATTATTGTTTGTTTTAGTGTTTAGCCCATTTTAGTAATTAATATTAATGTTTGTTACTATTTTAGTTTAACCACTTTTTCGTGATTTTCTATTACATTTATATCTGCTAAAATTTTGAATCGATTGGTTTTAACGAACAATGTTGTGACCCTTAAGCTGCAAACTTTTCATATATTGTGGTGTTCTTCTCGATGACCTGTATACTGTAAATTGACGAAATACGAAATTGTTTTGGTATACTTTTCCTATCTGGAATTTCAATATTTTAAATACCTAATTATTTATATAAACAATTGCGTTACTTAACAGAATATGTATATGTATTTACGAATACCTTTAAAATATTGCGGAATTGGTAGATAATACACCTTAATTAACATTTATTGTGTGTTGTGTGTTCAAATGTTGAACATGTGCTAGTAAGTTGATACTCGTATAAGGTCATTCTATACTACACTAATTAAGTTTTTGTTAAATTTGGTAAGCATTTATCATTTTTTTTAAATTTTTTGTTATAAAAAAAAATAAAACTACTTTTTGTAACATAAAAAGTTGATGTAGCTTTTCATGATATTTTTTGTAGCATAAAAATGTCTTCGCTACTCAGAACCTATTTAGGAAAAAGGTAGCTTGTAAGCAGATCATTCCACTTGTATTCCGGTGCAATGTCAGAGTTAGATACCTATTACATTATTTGTACTTTTTGAAAGCTTTTATTAAATTTTAATTAAATGTTAGTCACGTTACTTTGTTATCGATTATTTCAGTTCCAGATAAAAACATAGAGATAAAATCACTTCCAGATTAAAGAGAATTTGGCATACACGGATAACAATAGATTAATTGCATCATATTTATTTATTTTAAAGTAAACCGAAAATTCACAAAAATCAAAATATTAGGAACAAAAATATAACTTTAATTAAATAAGAAAAAAGGAATGTTCTTGTCAAATAAAATTGGTTAGACCATCCTGTGGTCAATACTGTGTCAATTTGAGAAATTTTTAGCAACACTTGTCATAATATAGTTAAAATTTAATTTGTATAATTTGTTAAAATATTTGTTATTTGAATAATACTTGTTATTCGGCAAAACAAAAATTAAATTTTAATTATATTATACTCAATATTTTTTTCTATTTTTGTTTGAATAAAAAATAAAAAACTTATTAGTTAAACTATCAGAGTACTAATTTGCAAATTATTTTTGATTGCAATAAGCGGTTATACGTATACTATTTGCGTTTTACATTAAGCGAACGCCCCCTCGCGGAAAAATATTAAGTTAACCTAATACGTATGTTTGGTATAGAAAGTTTTGTTTATAAATCAAACGTTTGCACTCTTTTGCTGTTACATTTTGTGAATTATTATTTCACTGCGGTTTTATGATAAAATAATTCAAAATCAAACTCAGAACATACGTATACAATGATTTATTGAGCATATAATTTAATATTTAGGTTTTTACCGCATTTATATTTATTATCCATTTAACCGCATCCATTATTATTGGCATCATTATTTTTGATTTTAATATTTACACCAAATAAGTTTTTAATTTAAATTTTGAATTTTTAAAATGATGAAATCTCATATTTTTTATGTTGGTAGCATAGGCTACTTCAGTTTACCAGCATTTTCAAGCTGTAAAAAGTTCCTATATCGATAACCGACAGAATTTTACGTTGGAAAATCTAAATAAAATATTAGTTCTGTAGTAAAATAATAATAAATAATTTCTAATAAAAACTATTCAACTAAAATATTAAATTTTTAAATTTTAAACCTCACAAAAAAATTTATTTTACTACTTTTTAGCGTATATAAATCCGGTCTCTACTTAGTTATAACCTTATAACCTACGAAAAAATCTACATATTTAAGCTAAAATAAATTAATAAAAATATGTTTCTTATTTATATAACATAAAGGGCATATTATAAAGAAAGGTTCGTAATTGAGGACCGTTTTTTCAAAACGCGCTTTGTCCTAAAAGTAAAATTATCAGGAAACGGTTTTTTTCTCCAAACGGCACGAAAGTCAGCTGTTTCATTATCGATTTTAAACACGAAAGTCAAACGTTTCCTTACCGACATACATAAAACCACGTGGCGTAGAGTTTTTTCGAAAGTAAAATTGTCGGCGACAGGAAAAAAAATATCTAGAAATGTGACATTTTTTTAATAAAATTGAGTAATTTTGGTATCTACCTTTTCTAAAAATTATTTTAAGTTTATTTACCATTTCAAATATAAAATTTTAGAGCATAATTTAAAAATAAATAGATGTAAACTTTGACTTTGACATTTAAATCCTTAAAAATACCAACTTAAAATTTTATTTGTAACCAAATAAATAAACATTTTGATCTTTTAACCTAAAAATTTTAATAAATGTCCCAATTGAAGTTGACAGTTGCGAATTCAATTTTAAAATTACCAACATAAATTGAAAATAGTTGACAAATTAAATCAAAATGTCACCTTACTTTTGTTTATTTTTATTACAATTTGATTAAATTAAAACTGGTTGACTGATTAACATTATCTACCTTTCGAATTTTTTTGCGCCCGATCGATCTGAATTTTGGCATATGCCTTCCTACCGATAATTCACGAGGGGTGTATACTAGGCGAGGGGGGAGAATTTTTTGCTCAGCTTTTTGATATCTAGCGCTGTTCTCGAGTTATTGCTAAATTTGAAATTTGTTCGTTTGGAGAAAAAGTAACAAGTTTTATTCGGATGGAAAGGTAACTTTTCCTGCCACGCAAGTTTTCCATTCGCTCGGTTCGTTTCACTCACCTCGCAAATGAAAAAACTCGCTAGGCAGGAAAAGTTAATCTTTCCAGCCTAATAAAACAATATACTATTATTGTAAAATATTTTTAAAAACTTGCAAAAAGTATCTTAAGTATAAAAGTATCTAAAAATTTTCTTTTAGGACAAAGCGAGTTTTGAAAAAGCGGTCCTCAATTAGAGATCAAATTTTTAAAAACTAAATAACTTGCAAATATACAAATATGCTCTCACAACATCAAAATAAGTACTAAAATATTCACTAAAAACTGCAATCATGAAATAATGTTAAATTTCAATTGGTGTTTTACCTTAGCTACAATGAGACAGCATCCTTAGAAATTGAATTATTATCATTAAATATAATATGAAAAATGAAAAAAAATGAAAAAAAAAAATAATGAAAAATGGTAATATAATAGTTGTAATCAAAATAAATTACTAAAACATAAAAAATAATGTAATATCAAATCATTCAAACATAATTTATATCGAAAAACGCTAAATTTGCTGGCACGCTAATTATTTAAAGCTTCTGATTGGTTCTTAGTATGTAACAACCTAAAAAAAGTGTATTGTAAAAATATTTTTTATACAACTGATATTAAAAATGTCACTTTTAGGTCAAGTTACCCGGGTTAAAAATTCAATTTTATAAGGTAGCACGTTAAAAATATTTTTAACACTAGTAAAAAAAAGGACTTTTAACACTAGTGCTTATTAGTTTATAATTTATTTGTAAATAGTAACATACACATTTAAAAATATATAAATAATAATTAATAACACATTAGAATTAGAACAATTATTGATATTCGTTCCTTGATGGGAAGTAGTTAACGAATTTCTTGTTGCCAAATAGTACAAATTGTTTTAAAAAATACGCAATTTTCTGAAGTTTCTAATCATTTTCAATTGTCACTGCATAACGTGACTGCATCACGACACAGCTGATTTTTGTAAAACAATTTAAAATACTCTTAATAATTACTCTGAATTCGTTTTTAAATTAAATATAAACAGTTGTATAAAAAATATTGTACGATATACATGTTAAAAGTGATTTTATTTTGTTTGTAGGGGTTGCTCAACTCGCTCTCGCTCGTTTCGCAACATTCCCCACTAACAAAATAAAATCTCACTTTTAACACTTATATCGTAAATACCTATTAATTTTCTGTTTGCGAAAAATGAAAAATATCAAGTACGTACTAAAACATATTATATTCAAGCAATCAATGACCAGGACGCCTGATCTATGCTAGTAATACATATAATAGAAAATAGAGTAATTTACTACAAGATTATTTTATTTTTTATTTATTAAATCAATATTGTAAATAATAATTTTTCCAAATTTTCTGGTGTCAATCGACGTACTATATTGCCTGTTAAAATTTGTTTGTACACCGAACATGATCTTTCAACATCACAAGATGTCACTGGACACTGGAACATATTTAAACAGAAATGTCAGTGTCACGTATTTCTGATGGAATAATGGTTAACTCGGGTTGACTAGTCTGACAACACCTGACTAATTTTGATAAAAATAAAATTCAATAGATATACAAATAAGCACAAACTATTAATAACTTTCGTTTTACACAATTCAAAGATAAAGTCTAAATTGAACGGTTGAAGCCCCAGGGGTCTTTTCGAAATTAGGAGGGCGGGCGTTAAACCGGGAAGGAAGCTGCAAAGAAAGAACGGTAGTATATCAAGGTGAATTTGGTAAGAAACCCGTGCGAAGAGTTAACTGTCCAATAAAATAAATGCAATTTCACAATTTGTTAAAAAAATATACAAATTATAAGGAAACATAAAATAAATACCAAAAAAATATGCCTGAAAATTCGATCCCTATATTACGTATACATTAGGGTGGGCCAAAAAAAACTTTTAATTTTCTTTTCTTTAGCTACCATGAAAATATCGTCCAAGATGACGAAAAAAAAATTCTGGTAAAGTTTGAGCTCTTAATATTAATATTAAGAAGTGGCTAATCGTGATTTTTGATATTCCATTTAAATAACACGGGAAATTTTACTCTTTTTATTTGGAATTTTAATGCGCTTGAATGAATTATTGTCTAGTAAAATTTAAAACTCATACTTGTAGGGAATTAAACGATCTACAAAAAAGGTCTGGAGTGATTTTTTGCTTAGTCGACTTGTTAAGTGTAAATAGGAAATTCATTATTTTTTTTTGGAAATGATTAATTTTTTAAGTGTTATTGATATTTCGCAAAAATTTTATTGTTTTAAAATAATTGTGAAAATCATCATTTAACATTTGAGGTTCAACTTAAACCGCGAATAACTACTAATCGAGTCGACTTAGCGAAAAATCATTTCAGACTTTTTTTGTAGATCGTTTAATTTCATACAAACATGAGTTTTAAATTTTACTAGACGATAATTCGTTCAAGCGCATTAAAATTCCAAATAAAAATAATAAAATTTCCCATGTTATTTAAATGGGAAATCAAAAATCACGATTAGCTACCTCTTAATATTAATATTAAGAGCTCAAACTTTACCAGAATTTTTTTTCGTCATCTAGGACGATATATTCATGGTAGCTAAAGAAAAAGTTTTTTTTTGCCCACCCTAATATACATAACTTTAAACCGCATACAAATATATTTTCAATGCTTTTGTTTTCAGCGTTTTTGTTTTGCATTTCTATTTCCGGCGTTTTTGACTTTTGATGTTTTTGTTTTTAGTGTTTTGACTTTGACGTTTTGTTTTCGGTATTTTGTTTTTGGTGTCTTTGTTATGCTTTAATTACGGTATTTTAGCCATTTATGAAGTTTAGCGTGTTGAAATAATGAAAGTCTAGGAAATCCATAGACTATAAATTTGATTAATATTGTACCAATGCTTTCTTTTATTTTAAGGTTTTTTGTTAAATTTTATAATATTAAATTACGAACAGGATAGCAATTTTACTCAACTTTGTCAATATATCTATCTGTCAATAAAAGAGTCGCCGTCGTCGTGACCAACTTCAAATCCTATAATTTATGCATAAGTGTCGCATACCTAGAGAACCTACATTTACAAAAAAGGGTTTTTGTGATAGATTACCTTGATGGTTTTCCATCGCCTGCTAAGGAAAAAGAAAGATGTCCTCCGCTCAGGCACGAACTACTCATCCTTATTATTAATTTTGCTCAATAGATACTCGAAAAATATTCTAATATACTGTAATGTTTTTTTTATGTTTCTTGTATTTTTCAAATTAAATTTAATTTTTTCTTCACTTAAAATCAAATGGACGTTATTGAAACTTTCTCAACTTTTTTTATCCGCCATTCGATAACCATGCGAACCGCGTATGGTTTATAGTCCACCAATTTTCACTTTCATACTCCAAAATACAAAATCCTACCTTGTTTAAATAATATAGTTTTTTCTCAAACAACCAATCAATATACAAATTAAACAACTCTTCTATTCTAAACTAATATTTATTTTTCATAATTTACTGATTTTCTTGATCAAAAATTCACATCCTCCTTTCACCATTTTCCAATCTCCCCCCTCTTCAAAATTGCTCGGTCTCCAATCCCTTTTCGCGGCAAATTTTAAATTCAGAATAAAACATGAGAACATTTTTTTTTAATTTAAAAATTTACAAATAATTCAACCCCTAAGCATTTAATAACATGACAATACATTTACGAATGAATATAATGTGATATATCTACCTATTACATTATTATGTAAATCAAATTTTAAAAATTATGAGGTAATGAATATTGAATAATGTCGATAACTGCACTTAGGCTTCTTCTCTTTCTTGGCTTCTTTCATCTTAAAAGCTGTGACCTGTGGCATACTATACCAATAAAATAATATACACTTTGTGTTCGAGTATTTTAAGTTTATATTCCAAAATATAAGAAATTTTACCGAATAGGATATTAAAAACAATTCATAAAAATTTAAAAATAAATATCATATTATGTAAAATAGTTAAATATAAAACGATAACCTGCTACCTTCTTTTTAATCTCTTCAATTAGATAATAATATTTTGATTTCTAATCCACTGTGCACTTGAAAAATATAAATCCTTATTTAAAAATGTTTGCAATCACCGTAAACCTTGACAGCACCAGCGACGGCGTCAGCATTTTTGAAATGGCTGGGCACAAATTGGGCCCTATATATTTTTAGTTAGGCAAGGGCTAACAAAATTTACAAATAAACGTCTTCCACCCCTAACGCCGTCACTGGACAGCACAAATAATTATCATTAGAAGCTTTTTTTCCAATTTTTTATTGATGCGATAAGAAAGTTAGGGAAAAATTCCCAACAGCAATTAACTTTGCAAAAGAGATTAGATAATTTCTTATTATTAACTTGAATCATTATTTAATTTGGCGCATATTATTAATTTTGGTTATTGCTATTTTAATATTAGGTATTAAATTAAGAGTGACAATGTTATTATATTAATCAGCAGTTAAATAAATTCGTAAGTAGGTAGTACCTAAAATAATTTTAAAAGTGCCGAGTAGAGAATTTTTTTGAAATCAAAATTATGTCAATTTGTACACCACAGACAGGAATTTTATTACTTACAATTATTGCGTTATTCAACCTTACGAAATAAAAAATTATTGACCTTGCGTAAATAATAGTAGATGTAAATAATAATAGAAAAACAATATTGTTTATACGATAAGAATACTAAATTTCGTTATTGGTCATTGAGACAAAATAGTAGTTTAAGGTGAAACTTAATTAGGTATATTTGGTGTGCATTTATGCAGTTGATTCTTTATTTAATGATAATAATTGATGATTGATAATGTCTACATTATTTTGTTTTTATGTAAATCACTTTGTGTACAATGCAGTGGTTTCTTTTGATTTTTTAATTCAAAATTTTAACTTTACCGAACTATTTTCAGGACAATGCGAGATATTATATTACTTTTGGGGATAATTGGATTTTGTTCCACCATCACTACTGCACAAAATGTTACTTATAGGCTACCGGAATCTGTGATACCTGAACGATATGTAATCGAAATTATCACACATCTTGGAGATAACAACAATTTCAATTTTTATGGAAAAGTTTGGATAACGGTGAGTACCTAAATCATCACATTTACTAATGTCATTACTTGTCAAATTGACAAACCTTGTCAGCCATGCACCCACTTTTTAAAATTTCATTGTCTTAAACTTGACCGATATACCCAATGTACTCATGCCTCGATAATATTATGTGAACATCGTGGAATGCATGCAATAATCAAACAGCAATCACCATAAATTTACAGGATGTAACTAAGAATTGGTGAGTAGCACCAACACTACGACTCCTTGTGCAACACTAATTACATTATTACTAAATCAACGTTTGCGTAACTGCTCATTGTTTTTATTTTTAATGCAAACTATTTTTAGACAAAATGTACCAGCCCAACAAATAACATCACTTTGCATTCGAGTGACCTCTCGATTAACGAAACCGCAATCAAAATCGAAGATTTAACCGATACAAATTCAACCATCGAAGTTAACGGGGTGGTTTATAATGAAGAAAACGAATTTCTAACTCTTCAACTAAAAGAAAATTTGGAAGAAGATCACAACTACGAAATTTTTATTTCTTATAGCGCAAAACTGCGCGACGATTTAAATGGTTTCTACAGAAGTAGTTACAAAGATGGAATAACCAAAGAAACCAAATGGTTGGCAGTTACACAATTTGAACCAACTCAAGCCAGACAAGCTTTTCCATGTTTCGACGAACCTGCAATGAAAGCCACTTTTAATATCAGTTTAGGAAGACATCAAAATTATAGTTCTATTAGCAACATGCCAATTTTAAAAACAGAACCCATGTACGATCCACTTTCGTTTTATGGAATTTTGTCTTGATTTTCTTACTTTTAGCGCTGCACACGAAGGGTGGATGTGGGATAGATACGAAGAAACTGTTCCAGTTTCCACATATTTAATAGCATTTGTCATTTCGGAATATGATCACCAACCATCGTCGCCTACCAAAAATAACGTTACATTTAGAATATGGGCTAGAAAAGATGTCATCGATCAGGTAGAACTATTAAGTAACAAAAGTAAATTTAGATTTCACATGTCAATTTTCACAGGTAAAATTCGCCCAAGAAATAGGACCCAAAGTTTTGGATTATTACGAAACCTATTTCGATATTAAATATCCTCTTCCAAAACAAGATATGATTGCCATTCCTGACTTCTCTGCCGGTGCAATGGAAAACTGGGGTTTAATAACCTACAGAGAAGCTCTACTTTTGTACGATCCAAACGTAACTTCAGCTTCTCACAAGAATTCCATTGCTAGCGTAATATCTCACGAACTTGCCCATCAATGGTTCGGAAACCTGGTGACAATGAAGTGGTGGACCGATTTATGGTTAAACGAAGGTTTCGCCACATATATGGCTTCTTTAGCCGTTGATAATCAATTTCCAGAATGGAATTCGTTTGAAGAATCAGTTGCAGCTAATCTAATAGCCGTCTTCCAATTGGATGCATTGAAAACATCTCATCCGGTATCTGTTCCGGTTCATAATCCAAACGAAATTAACGAAATTTTCGATACAATTTCTTATAAAAAGGGTTCGTTCCTTCTGCACATGATTGCCGCTTTTCTTGGTCAAAGTACGTTTAGACAAGGAGTTACTCGTTATTTAAACACTCATCAGTTTAACAACGCTCAACAAGATGACCTCTGGGCTGCCTTAACACTGCAAGCGAAACAAGCTAACGTGTTACCTTCAAATTTAACTGTAAAAACAATTATGGACACTTGGACTCTTCAAACTGGATTTCCTTTGATATCGGTAATCAGAGATTACGAAAAACGTTCTGTGGAAATCAAACAAGTAATTTTTACTGGCATTTATAATGAAATTCAATTGACGAATTATTATTTTAGAAAAGATTTTTACGTGATATTAACGCTAACTCCTCGTCATCTGAATGCTGGTGGGTTCCCCTAACTTATACAACAGCGCCTGAATTAAATTTTGAATCTACTGCCCCAAGAGTATGGTTATCCTGCATGGAAGAATCATTAATTTTATCAGAAGTCCCTAGTAATGATCAATGGATATTATTTAACATCAACGCTTCTGGTAAGCTACAAGTGAAAAACAGAAAATAATTTATTACATTTGGTATTGCAGGCCTGTACAAAGTGAATTATGATGAAGAAAACTGGAAACTTTTAATTAAAACTCTCAACTCTGACGCTCACACTACTATTCCAACTTTAAATCGGGTTCAACTTATAGACGATTCTGCCGATTTGGCTTGGACTGGACGCTTAAATTATTCAATTTATTTCAGTTTGCTCGATTACTTAAAGATGGAAAAAGCATATTTACCATGGAAGTCTGGTTTAGAAAATATAAAACTTTTGAATTTGTTGCTTAAACGCACCTCTGCATATGGAGCGTTTAAGGTAAATTACATGTGAAATGAAAATTCAAGAACTAAAATTTTATTTTTAGGTCTACATCAATAAATTACTTTCTGAAATATATACCAGCATTGGTGGTTTTGAAGTAAGAAAACATGGAAATGATTTGTCCCATTTAAAACATCAAAATTTAATTACAAGTTGGGGTTGCAAATTTGGAGGAAACAATTGTGTCCAAAACGCAGTCACATTGTTTAAGAGTTGGCAAAACAATTCCGAAGGAAACAATCCGTACGGATTATATTTTAAATAAATATTTTTAATACAAATATTGGTGTTTTAGAATTCACAAAGACTTTAGATCCGTCGTTTACTGTACAGCTATAAGAGATGGTGGCGAACCCGAGTGGAATTTCTTATGGAAACAATATTTAACTTCTAATGTCGCAACTGAAAAATCTACAATTTTGCAGGCTTTAGCATGTACGAAAGAAATTTGGATTTTAAACAGATATTTAGAATGGACCATTGATAAAAATTCGAGTATCAGAAGTCAAGATTCAAGTTCAATTTTCCATGCCGTGGCTTCCAATGATGTAGGCTATTACGTGGCTAAATCATTTTTCTTTGACAAGATTGAAGAGATTTATAATTAGTAAGAATTCACATTGATTAAAAAAAAATATATTAATTTTTTGTACCTTCAGTTTAGGATCAAATGCTGATCGATTGGGTCGTTATTTAAATGTTCTTGCAAA
Source organism: Cantharis nigra (assembly GCA_958510845.1). Classification (NCBI taxonomy): domain Eukaryota; kingdom Metazoa; phylum Arthropoda; class Insecta; order Coleoptera; family Cantharidae; genus Cantharis; species Cantharis nigra. The sequence goes on along the minus strand of OY294030.1, from coordinate 38,997,578 downwards.
GCAAATGATAAATGACTATGACTTGGTAGAAGTAAGCAGAAAATTTTTTATATAAAATCGAAATCTCGCATAACTCGGGTTGCTCTGATTTTAATAATTTACCTTGATGAATTTAGTAAAATGCAATTTAAAATTTTTAGTTTATGAACTTCACCACTTCATACGGCCAGTATTTAACTGAGAGCAAGCAAGGATTGAAGCAAGCCTTGGAAACAATTGAAGTGAACATCCAATGGCAAAAGAAACATTATCAACAAACTAGTAATTATTTATCATCGTACCTTAAGAACTAAATTAATTTAATTTATTGAAGTAATTCGTTGTGTATCCCTCATTAAAAGAATAAATAAATTATTTCTCAAAACAAAATTTATTAGAATGTAATAATTACAGAATGTACAATTAACAAGCGAAAAGAAATCTGTAATAAAACTTAATACTGAAACCTTGATTAGCAGATGCTGCCGATTGATTATATTTTTTGTATGTGCATAAATGTACTCTACACAATTTGTTTAGTGATATGTACAAGAAATAACAATGGGCTTAAAAATAGAATTTTAATAATAATTTAATTTGCATTGCATAAATTCTTTTATGTAAAAGAAACCAAAAGCGATTTTTATTTTATAATCACCTTTTATTTTTATAAATACAGTATACTTTTAGCAAAAGGCAAGGGCTTATACATAGCAATTACTGTTTCCTTAAACGCACATATTGTAACGGCAATACATTTACAATTTCAATCTTTTTAAAGAGCATAATACAAATTTTGCAATTTTCATATTTTTTTTATAAAAAAAAATTTAACAAACAATATAGCCGCACTTGGAAAACTTGGTATTGTAAAACAAAGCAAGCAATTTCATTATCTACTTTGCTGATCAACATATAAAAAAACAAATTCTAGTTCCACTGGTTACAATTTAAGCAAAACTATAATAGTTAAAGCTTTAAATTGAGTCACTAGAAAAATAAAAAATCTTATTTGTAATAATAAATTAATGCTCAATTTCGCAAAGGCGAGTTAAAATTTAATTTGTCATAAATTAAATTATGAATTACCTTTGCGCAACCGAACATACAAGATTTATGAGTTATTTATCCAGTTATTTCTTAAGTGTGTAACAATAATGTATACAACAAATAAATAAATTAACGTTTGTTATGAAAACAACACAGGCTGGTTACAAAAACAGTTTACGATTACAAAAATAACTTATAAAAAAATTACTTTTGTTCATCATAATCACATTAGTTTAACTTATGAGATTCTTTATTCGGCACAAATTCATTCAAATAATTAAATAACAAGCTAGAAATATACAAATGTGAAACAAAAATATATAATTTAAATATTTACTACTACAAATAATAATAAAAATGCACACTTGGTTGCTTTCTTGAAGGTAATAATGTGACATGGAAGAGCTCGGTAGATCCATTTCTCAATTATATACAAGCAAAAATCAACCACTCTCTCCCAAACTTTAGCTTTTGTTTTCTAATACAAACATTTGACCAATATATTAATTTTTATGAACACTGAAAAATGTTATGAGGGGGTAGCTTCTTACAATAACAGAACCCATATATTATATTTATATTTTTTTTGGAAATTTCAACATTACTTTTTAAATTTTATCACATGAAATCACTACCCTATTCGTTTGTACTCAAAAAAAAAAAAAATCAAATCAAAACAAGAGCTTAAAAGCTAAAGAGGAAATTTAGTCGCTTATTACGGTATCGTTAATTTTTGAGTAAAACAATAAATAAGGAGTGGAAGTAGAATTAGGCTTATAACTTAGCAAGTCTTGAAATTCTTGGTTCGATATCGGACGCACATTTTCGTCGTCGCATTCCAACCACGTGTCTTCTCTTACATCATTAGATGAAGGCGGTATCCACCTGTCTTGAGCATTCCTCTTCGAACAATTATTAACTACATTATCTATTACATTTGTATTCAATTTGATACTGCAACATTCCACACTCTTACATATTCCTAAACCGTTTCCAGCTTTAGCAGGTATCACACCGTTTTTGTTCTCAAGAACCGAGCTGCTAAAAGATTTAGGCTTCAGATACTTCAAAAAATTAAGCGACTTCTCACTGCTACTAGCAGACAAGGTCCCCTTTGGAAGATCTCGTGTACAGTTAATATAATCGTCGTCGTGATCCGTTACTTTAACATAAGAAATGTAATGACCCGACGCCATGGAGCCACCTAAATGCATAATAATGCAACAGAGTTGATAACGATGTAAAGGAACGCCTGTTTGTGATCGACAACAACTCTCGCAAAAACAATCCAACTTGATTGGTGTAGGCAAATAGCTGTTAACTTTTTGAACACCGGCTGTTGTGGTCGTAAACCTTTTCAGCTGTAGAATCATAATTTTTGGCAATTTTTCAAACAAAACTTCGCGACTAGCTTCATTATACCTCTTACAATTATCACACAAATATTTGTTAGAATCACAAAGCTTCTCCGATGTTACGCAAGCTTTTCTATATATTTCGCTAGGATTACTCACAAACTCATCTTCGTTACACATTATAGGTACAGAGATATCATAGAAAGGTTCCTTTCGTTCTGTTACTCCTTCGCATTCCAAACATTTTGTTCGTCTTAAAGTTACCCCTTCAAAATCTTCAGCTATAAAATTATAACCTATTTTTTTCTTAGCACCCTCCACGTGGTTTTCTAAGGCTACCGAATCTTCTAAGTCTGCACTATTCGAGCCTGTAATAAAATGACAAATTAATGAGCAAAAGTACTAAAGTAGGTAAGGGAAATGACAAGACTCTTTAATTTAATATAGTACAAAGTACTCTTCGTAGACAGCTCTATTAAGCAGATACCTTACAGAAAGGAAATCTGAAGAAGTGTTGAAAATCCTACAAAATCTAGGAAATTCAAGAATATTTAAAACCTTTTTTTTACATTTTCAATTTTTTTGAAAGGAAATCTTAAAGCAATCAGGGTTAATCTTGTAAAATGAAATCTAAAGTGTAAAAATTTGTCTTATGATTCACCCATCGAAATCAACTGTTTGTTCAATATCATTGTTATGTGCAACTATGCAGCAGAGATGGTTAGATGCGTGTACAGTCACAATAAAAGCACTCTTCCGACTGCCCAGACTCATCAAAGCCAGGTGTTTCAATCAAGGAACTCTATGACCACTTAACAATAAAGGAAGTGTAGTTTCATGACCTGGCACTATAAAAAAGTCAAAAAGACAATAGCTGCCTAAACTATCTATATCCAAGGCTAATTATATTTATGTTAAATTAATGTAGCTCTACAATTTCGATGTGGATTAAAATTATCAATCGTGACTTCTTAGGGCTAATCCCACCAGACAAAAATAATCGAGTTTTAGACAAAACTTAGATTAAAATAACAAATTTAGCATGTGTTACCAAGGTAAATTAACAAGTTTTATTTAAAACTTTTGCTTTTGAAAAGCTTTTGATTTTGACAGAAATTAAGGAATTAAGAAACAATAATAGCCCACTGAAATTAGTCAAAAAATATGCCTTGATACAGAATAATTAATATATAATTAATAATTAATGTTAAGGTTTTTATACATAATATGTTGGTGTCCTGAATAACGTCTCAAAAGTTCGAAGGCAGGGTGGCTACGCTAAACATTTGGCAACAATGTAAAGGTGCTCCAAAATGGTTTTTCATGATTTTCTCAGTTCATATAAATTTTACAAACACAATACACTATACAAAAAGAAAGATATGATAATTCTGTACAAAAAAGGTTCTATAAAATTTTTCATTCCAAGCAATATTTTGCATAAAAAATATGTATAAATTTTTTCATACTAAAATGTGAAATTCGATTAAAAATTAATAATAAATATCACTTCCAAGATCCAACACATGTGCATGGATGTCAAAACGTAAAAACTAGTACAAAAATACAAAAACCACCGTAGTCTGAAGGAGATGTTGAATTAAACATCTGTTCTTCCCCTCATTGTGGGACTACATTGCTCACCAGTTTACAATAATTGCCTTGGCCAATCTTGTTCAAATTCTGAACCAATTCAAGATGATCTATCGCAACAAGAAGTCAAGAACAACACAGAAATTGAAATGTCTGATAAAAGCCCTTATAATTTCCTGGAACAAACTATTGTAAAAAAAGAAATTGAACAAGAAAAAATAAAGCAAATGCTTGATCCTTATTTTACGTTTTGGTCTTAGAAAATAAAAATTTGTTTTCAAGATATTCTTTCACCAGAGTTTATCATAAAAAAAAGTAGGTATTGCTCGGAAAGAAAAACTTTATAGAACCTTTTTTTGTGCAGAATTATCGTATCTTTCTTTTTGAATAAAGGTATTGTGCTCGTAAAATCGATAGGAACCGAGAAAATTACGAAAAATCATTTTGAAGCACCTTTACATGGTTGGCAGATGTTTGGCGTAGCCCCCCCCCCCCTTCGGACTTTAGAGACATTATTCAGGACACCAAAATCTATATAAAAATACACAAAAACCTTAATATATAATTATTCCGTATCAAAATCCCCAATTCAGTAGACTATAACATTTTTATTCCCGATGAATATGAGCTGATCAAGTCTGCAAACACAGAATAGTGTATTTGTTTCAATATGAAATTTTATTAATCATAACTTAAAGGAATTTCACAAAAAAACTACATAAATTTCAAAACACAATATTTTCAGTCAGACGGCTTTTTACTTTTTTGATCTTATATTCGAAAGTAAACAAATCCAGTGTTAAATGGATCAGCGTAGAAAAGTCGAAGAAACAAATGAAATAATCAGTTTTCATTTTCAATTAATAGTATATTACATGACTAGTGGAGAAACCGAAAGATTCGCTCACGCATTTGCCAGTTTTGCACGCGAGCCGACAGGCGAGTGTGCAGAGGCAAATAAGTGAGCGAAAGGGTTTATTCACGAGTTATGTATAGCGTTTTGTTCAATCCTGCACTTATAAATCTAAAAAATTTATGAAAATACAATTTATTATAATTCGTGTCATCAATAATTAAATTTGAGATTTTGAATTTGCAATAACTCGAAAACGGCGTTAGATATCGAAAAACTGAGCTAAAAATTTACCCCCCTTTGCTCGTACTCAACCCCCCGTAGCAATTTGTCGTAGGAAGCTTTATGCAAAATTTTAGATCGATAGCACGCATTTTGCGCGCAAAATAATTTAAAACAAAGTTAGCTTTGGTTTTAAAACAATTCAATATTATTATAAAAAACGTAGGCAGGTTAATGAATGACTGCATTTTTCACTCACTAGTGGGTGAAAAGTCTTTCGCCCACTCGTTACCATAGATATAATTTGAGTGAGTAAAACAAACGGTTTCTAGTTGCGTATCCAAGTAAGAAACGACATGTTTCAATAACAGGATTGAACAAAATGACTATAAACAAGTATTACAAAATCTATCATGATGAAAAAATGAGAAAAATCCATTTAATTGGTTGACCACTCAAGATTTTTTCTTAAATATGATAACAGAAACCTAAGTATTTAAATATACTCCAGATTTCATTATCTCTTATAAGCTAGATTACGAAGAGGAATATAACCATTTTTTTAAAATGGTTAAAAAAGTTACAATATTAATATGCTATGTTTTTTAATTTGAAATGTTTTAAAAATGATTTCCCGACTGAAAGAGAAGTAAGAACCCTGTATTGGGTAAATGAAATTCAGAAAACAAATAGAATCAAAAATATTACTGAGGTGAGATGTCGTTTTTGTTAATTTGTTAAGAACATTATTCCGAGCATTAAATAACAATAAATACAACTTACCACCATTAGTTTCTTCGTTAATTAAATTATTGGTGGTTTTGTCTTTTTTCTTGCCTGCAATTTTCCAAGAACGTCTAACATTCCATTTACTTGTATTGGAAGCATGCGTTACATCCGTGTCGTTCAACAATTCGGGCTGATTATCAATAAGTTGCGTCAGAACGCCGCACGTTTCACGCAAATTATCTAATAAATAGACCAACAATTCGTGAGCATCCTGTTGATGATTTCCTTCGAATATGTAATTGGCGTCTCGCACTGCTTGCAAAAATGCCAACGGCTGATAGGCATCCCTCGAATCTTTAATCTCCAAATTGTGCATTGTAACAAACAGTTCGTGCAATTTCTCGCTGACAATCTGGACGCGCGATTTAGGAATAATATCGCAATTTCCTAACGAAAGCAGGTCCTTACTGCTGGTGCTTCGTGAACTAGGACCAGATATTGTGCCAACTGTGCGACCCAGCGACGAACTTTTAGCCTTATTCTGATTTAAGCGCGAGTTTACCATGACTAAATCGCCAATTAAATGATGTAGGTTGTGCAAAAATGTGGGGGCAAAGCGTAAGGTGTATAAGACGCTGTTGAGGAAGCAAGTGTTACCCATGTTGGAGAGGGTAGCAACGGGACTCTCTTGAGTATTATCACCAGACGAACGATAATGATTGTCATTTGCACGATATCCGTTTAACATGTTGCTAGAATGTAATCTTTTATTTGAACCAGTATTAAAATCGCTATGTTTTCGTTTCGTAGACTGTTCACCAAAATCCTTCGTATTGCAACTTAACGACAACTTACTGCGACGTCTGATAGGCACCTCATCCCCCAGAACTGTCATCTTCCTTACCAAACCTAGAATTAAAAACAAATTGCAAATTTAAAAAACATCAATTTGGTTATTTTACATGACACACACACACACAAACTTGTCACTTACATGTGTAATATCGTAAAACCGGTTAATAAGATTTGGTAGCGTGACGTTGTAACAATAACACAACGAATAACTAAAATTAAAGCATCAAAAGTAACACAATTTTACGATCCATACAAAAATTTTAATGTTTAAAAACCCAAAAAAGCGACAACCTATTTGTCTTAAAACGAAAACGATAACAAAATTGTGTCAACTTTAACAAAAAATTCCCTAAATGTCACTAGAAGTTAGTAACTAAATACACCAAGTTACACGCAAAATCGTACAATATTTACGTAACATTTCACTATTTAATTTATTCACATGATCGTTTACCTTTTCCGTCGTTTATAAAATAACTTCAATTCTTCGGAAATTTCCAAAAATGATATTGATTTGTTGCAGTCATTCTTCAACAAACTGACAACTCGTTTTAATTTAGTTTAATTTGCATTTGTTTTATAAGTTGTCTCTTTTTTAATATTTGATCAATCAATTTTTTCTTCAAATTTTATTAACAAAAACGTAGCTAGGTTACCGGTTAGGTGCAAATTTCGATAAGTCAACGCACTACATTGTTTTGTTTATTTATTGTACCTACCTAAGTACGAATCCATAAATAAATCATTAATTGAAATCAAATACTCTAATTTTTATGAAAAAACCAAAACAAATGACATTTCAAATTAAGCAGGTAATTTTGAATTTATTCGTACCAAAGTTTTATGCGCTACAAACTAGTTAATAAACCTACTCATTCAATTTACCTATCTTTTGTTTTAAATTAGCGAATAAACTTTTGTGCGGTTGTCGAAAAATTTGCGGTAATTGACTAGGCATCAGTCAAAATTGCTCAGGATTTTTAGGATTTGATCTAGAAAACAATATTGTAAGTCTTAAATTTTATTCTAGAACAATAGATTATGAAAACTCTTAAAACCACAACTGCTTTTTTTTTAAATGGATATTTTGATGTAATTTTATTAGTCCAATGTTTTTAACCTCCGGTCAAAAATATGGCAAATTGAAAATTAGCTCAAATACATTCAAGGTTAATTGGATAATAAAATTTGTTTAATTTGGTCAAAAATTGATCACCAGTTATTTTTGCTTTATTATTGCCCATTTGCACCACCCACCCTTGAACGTTAAGTTTAAATCAAGGAATCAAATTTTGATTTTGACTTTATTTATTCTTCTATAGTAAAAATTTACTTATTTTCAGATCTTCTTAAGTTTTCCCACAATTACAGGGCAGCTTAGCTAACCGAAAACTTTAAATTTATATTTAAAATTTATTAGATGGGAGGAAAATTGTCGGGATCGGACAAAATCCCGCGGCTACAATCTAGCCGCCAAAATCCCGGTCCGCAAGACCGAAATCCCGACAGACCATACGTATGAACTCAAATTACCTTAATTTCTATCGCTGGCTTATAATTTATTAGGTTAAGTTAGTAGCTTAGTGTTAGTTTATGATTTTTCTTTAGCGAAATTGTCTGTAAAAAAGAGATATCCGCGCGAAGATATGGATCGGTTATGCAGATTATGTAATCGCCCCATTGCATTGTACTCGTAGAAATCAGCCCCGGCCTGTTCTCGGGCTACGCCCTCGGGCCGGGGCTGTTTCCACGAGTACTGCACGAGAAAAAAAGGTGCCGGTTAAGGAAGTAGGGGGGAACGCGTAGACGAAATTTCGTTTGGAAAAATTTCTTTCGTTTTCGAAATAATATAGGATTTTTAATTTTTCGTTGCACCGGATACAGGTACGTCGGTACCTGTTTCCACTTTTTACACTTTTTTTACACTTTTCTTTTATTTTCGTCGCCCGTTGCAAAAAATTGTTTTTTTTGTTTTTCGAGTCGTCGCAATTTTTCGGGAATCTCGTTAATCCATTCGAGTTACGATTTTTTTTTGGAATTTTGACTCGAAATTCGTTGTGCACCTGGCCGCACGAAATCGGTGGGGGTTTACCTTGTGGCAGGGGGAATTTTTTTGCTCGGTTTTTCGTCATTTCGCACCGTTTTCGAGTTATCGCAATTTTAAGAAAATCACGTTAATCCATTCATGCGCGTCTGGAGTGCTGTACTCCTATTAATACTCCATAAGCTACCCTGACCCAAATCGGTAAAATAGTACACTGCTCTACATTGACCATTTTAGGATTGGGAATTAAATATCAAATATCGGTGGAAAAGTACTGATCATATGACCAGTAGCATCATCAGAAAGTTCACTTGAGAGGGGGAAGTAAGATTTGTTTAAAAAATTAATCAGCGAGCTAAAAAGTTTCAAGTTTTAAAACTTACCGAGTGTTATTCGCACAAGAAATCTTTCACGCAACAAAAATGACACGGCTGGATTTCAACCCGGCTGGATTTTTGTTCGGCAGGATTGTGGTTTGGCGGGATTATGGTCTGGTGGGATTTTGCCTTAGACCGAAAAATTGTAGTTAATTAAATTTCAAACCGTTCTATATGTTACAACTTTTATTTCCTTCGGCTTGTTTTTTTTTGTTTTGGTTTATCTTTTGTTGTTTGTATTAATGCAGTGATTCTGCTCTTTCTTTGTGAATTCGAATTGCTCTTTGCGAATAAATTTTGTAAATAAATTATACTGCAGCAGTTCAACTTTCTTTTTTTTTGTTTTTTTATAACTAGTAAGGTTGTGTTACGAAAGATAACTTTCTTGGTTAATTTTTATAATTTACTGATAAAACTATAATTCTTGGAGAACAAAGTCAAAGACAGTAAACAACTGATTATATCAAGTCACTGTTGTAAACGTCTTCATTTAATTAAAGAACTACATATTTCAGTCGCTTAGATGCAAAAGCCGACATGTCAAAACTCTTTTAGAAAGGAGATTAATTCTATTCTAGCAATTAATTCTTAAAGGCTTCTGACTACCCCAGATTTTATCAATTGATTTTTATATTTTATCTATGGGTAGGAAACTATGCTAAAAATATCATTGCTTAATTCGGTTAGATAAAGATTTTGTGAGTTTTTCTGCATTATCTAGTTTTATATTTCACTGGACTTGTCGGGTTTTGCATTTAAGCGACTGATTTATTAAACAAATAATACTTTATTGTGCAATAAAAATTGTGTTATACATAATAATTATATTATGAGTAATTTTTAATATACTAGGCAGGTTATCTAATTTAAAATTGTGTATTTTATCTTACTTAACATACAGTATTTCTCAGTTCTAAAAGCTTGACAATACAATATTATGAAATTATTACAATAACTTAAAAATAATTGAGTTAAGTTAAACACTTAAAACTATGGTTCGTGTGCGACCTTCACTTGTTTGGGAAAATTACTGATAACTGATAAGAATTATTTTTACTGACGTGCGGGAAGGTGATGAAAATCGTCATAAAAGTGAACAATTCTTATATTGTATTGAATCTGTTTATAATCTAAATATATTTATGGTAAGTAGCGAAGCTAGAAAAGTTCTGCCTGTTGTTCTAGCTCGACCTGATATAATTATCGGGGCCGCTAATTTATATAGAATATTCGTTAAACAATGTTATATTGCGGATGATTAAAAGATCGTTCTTAATAATTAAAACAATGTACATCAATAAAAAATTAAAAAACTATTAACTAGATTGAACACTTCCGTTTTTTAACAAATAAACGTGACATGGTGAAAACGTAATAAATATTAAAGATTGTATATTATAAAAAAATGTGTTCCGTTATTAGACAGTTACATTGTAAGTACATTATTATTTTACACATACGATGATTTAAAATTATGCATTTACTTTTTATATCCATAATGTTTCGTTTGTTCCTCTAACCATTTTTCAATGGAGCTGTAGCTGTGCTTCATCCATTCCACGTTAGCCTTCGTTATTTCGATAGCTCTATTAAATGCTTGCTCAGAAGTTCCTAAATTATTAATGTTACTGGCTTTGAAATTTTCAAGCTGAAATAAAACATAAAATTTAACATTGTAGCTTCCAAACATATTTTTGCATGAATTTACCTCTTGTAACTGATATTCAGAATTCATGTAAGTCGGAAGTTCTGCAACCATTTTGCTGATAATGCTAAATGCAGGCCCAAAGCTAAGATTTTAATTAAAAATATTTTATTAAATCATTAGGTATTTAATATCTTACTGTTCATTTAATGCATTCCAATTTTTCCTAATGTAATCGAAGGCAATACCATGACCGACAGGATTATTAGCAACTGATTTAAATACTCTTGCGCAGTCCTGCTTCCTGATTTCCGTTCCGTTGCTCAGTATAAGCTCTAAATATCTAAAATTCAAATTCGCAAAAGGATTGATTAAGAATATTTAAATAATCACCTGGAAAGTATCCATGGTGTGCGCGAACATCCCAACGAATCCAATAAGATCTGTTTCTGATAAATGGATTCTGAAATTAAATATTGTTTGAAGGCCAAATTCCATTCGGTATGTCCACCCTCGCGTATTGCAGTGCAAAAAACAACCTTTTGAACGTTTGGAGAAATCCTAATTTAAAGGTAAAAATTAATAATTCAATTAAAATAAAATGTACAATTTCTACTTACACTGATGCCCGTGGATGTTCTACCCATTGTCTGAATAGTACGCGTGCATCATTGGTACATTTACTATCGCTTTTCTTACAGGACCAATTAAGAATTATCCTTCGAGTTCTTTGCGTAAGATAATCATCTGAAGATTTCTCTTCAAAGCTATATTTTTCGAATGCGTGGTAAAAAATGCGGAAGAGGAAGTCCTACAAAGAAAGTTAAATCCTCATTCTACTTCAACGTCTTATTTACCTCAAAGTTTTTGTAAATAGACGAAGATACAAGCATATTGTACAAAAAGGTTAGTTGATCAAATGCAGCTTCGTGTGGTGTAAAAGAAGTTTCGACATCTTTTATTGCCATTTGGGTAATCATTTTCAACGGAATATCGTAATCCAACAAATTAGCCCTGGCTAACCTCATGGAATCGCTTATTAGCTGAACTCTGGTTATTTGTGGAAAACTCATTATGGAGCTCGTGAGGTTTCTCCAACTTTGTTCGTCGTAATTAACTAAATAGTATCCTATTCGATACAAAAGCCTTTCAATGTTAGTTATTCGAATTTCATTAAATCTATTTTACCTGTTTGCTGTAAATTTAACAACCACCATTCGTTGGATTCTATCGAAAATGTACCTTCTTGTTTATTTTTTAACCAGAATTGTGGTTTGGTTTCGTTAAATTCTTGTTGAAGATCTGTTGTGAATGAAATGGGTACCCACCATAAGGATTTGTCCTTGTTTTCTTTTGTAATTAAGAAACGTTTCTGCAAATACATAAAACCAATAAGAATTCGGAGTAAACCATAAATAAATATTTACCTGTGAAACGTAAACCTCTTTGCTAGTTGCATTCCTTATTGCCGTTATAACTGGAAATCCTGCTTGAGTAGTCCAAGAATCCATAATTTCTTTAACCGTTCCTCCCAATTCTTCAGAATTTTCAGGTGTTAAAGCTATCCACAAGTCATCGTGATGAGCATTTCCGTACTTATATTTGTTCAAATATTTTGTCAATCCAGATTTAAAGTCTGTTTCTCCCAGTATATGATTCATCATTCGTACAATCGAAGCTCCTAAAATATTGATTTTTGTCAGATCACTCACCAAGAAGTATATCGATAGGTTTACTACCTTTAGAGTAGGAAATCGGATTAAACATTTGCCTGATATCATCTGTGGTAATAACATCGAAAGAAATTGAATGAGAAGATTTCAACGAATCAATATCAAAAGCTGCGTACATTTCAGACGATAAAAATTCGTTTAAAATGTTCCATTCCGGAAGAATCTTGAATAAAAAATTAAATTAATGTTACATCTATAAGATATTTATATTGCTTACATTGTCGATGGCCAAAAAGTTCAAATAGCTAGAAAATCCTTCTTTTAGCCATAAATCATCCCACCAACGAGGAGTTACTAGGTTTCCAAACCATTGATGAGTAATTTCGTGTGCAAGAATGGTAGCGAGTGCCCTTTTATCATCAATGGTAGAAGTTTTCTCGTCAAATAATAGTACACTTTCCCTGTTGAATTATTAAAATTATTCAAATTTTGAAAATTAAATTGCAAGTAAAATAAATACTTAAATGTAATCAATCCCCAATTTTCCATCGCGCTGAATCCGAAATCGGGAACACCAACTAAATCGATTTTCGGAAGTGGAAACTTAATGTCAAAATAGTTTTCAAAATATTGTAATATTTGAGGACTAAGTTCGATCACAAATCTAGTTTGTCCAACAAAGTTGGCCCTAGTCCAAACGGTAAATAATTTACCGGAAGAATTGTATCTGTTGGCTTGTAAATCACTCATCACAAATGCCACCAGATATGTAGACATTAGAGGAGTTTCTCCATAGTGATCCCATTCCCAATTTTCTTTATCAACTCTGCAGATTGAAAATATTATTTTTATGTAACAGAACTAAGAATTTTGAAATATAATTCTTACACAATATCTGTCGAACGTTTGGGCATATTGGAAATCGTACTCATATTATTTGGCCTGGCGATACTAATGGTAAATTTTGCTTTGAAAGCTGGTTCGTCAAAGCATGGGAACGCTCGTCTAGCATCCGTTGGAGAAAACTGCGTACTTGCCATCCACCTAAAAATTATTAAAATAAAAAATTTTGTTTAGATGATTTTGAACATATTACTTCTGAGTGTTAGATTTTGAATCGATGTAATGACTTCTATAAAATCCTTGCATTTTATCATTTAAATGACCGGTAAATTTAATAACGAGCTCGTATTTTTCACCTTTTGTCAGACTGTCTCGCAATTGAATTGTATAAATTTGCGAAATGTTGTCATATTTTTGGTTGGTCACGTTAATATAATTAGTCTTATTTAAATATTTCACTGTAACAGACTCCTTAATTATTTCGATATCGTAGGTATTTAATGCAATTTTGTAAGTATCGGCTTTAGCTTCCAATATTATCGAAACAGCTCCATTTGTGGTAAAGTTGCGTTCTAAAAACGGTATGAGTTGGACCCTGAAAACATTAATAAAGTAACGATTCCTTTTTTTTAGATTTTAATGATTTACCTGTAATGCTCAGGACTTATACTATTTGGTAAACGAGTTGCTACTTGATATGATTTTGTTGGTTTTTGCGTCAGCGCTGCAGATACGACAGCTGTTGCACATTTTGGATATAGTAATATTGTAAGTCCTATAGCCAGTAAAATTAATAATACTGCTCCCAAAGCCATGAGGAAAAGTGCGAGCTTAGATAAGGTTACTCCAGTTTTTGGATTTCTATTGACGGTATACTTGTTTTGGTTGCTGTTATTTTCGAATTCTACCGAAGAAGGAACACCTGGATAACAATAAGTTACAATTAGAATAAATTGTTAAAAATCAGATCAATTTGAAGGCATCAAACATCCGTTCGAGAAAATATAGAACAATACCAGGCAAAATTGTCAACGAAGCTGTTCCTGGGATTACTAGGGGTGGGGAGGATGTGAAAATAACAATTCTTTTCTCCAAAATTTTCCAAAATTTCGGAATCAAATTCTAAAAAAATCAAAAAATGATCAGAAGTCAATACAGTTACTACCCCAAAAATGGATAAGACTATTATCAAATCAAATTAAGAATAATCAAATATACAGATGATACAGCTATTTACGCCTCTGCTAAATTTGAAAAACATAAAAAAATATCATTAACAAGGATAGCTTTCTAAATTGCACTTGGGTACCTACATATACGTGTATAGGTAATAAATAATTATTGGTTTGACATTGCTTTTATGATGTCATCAGCATACAAATGTAGAATGCTAATTTTTTCTGTTATTTTTATCTTATTTAGTAGCGGAGTAGATAAAGATTTAAATTTAGTACACAGGTTTCAGTATGTAATCATCGAATGAGTAAAATTGAAGCAAATTGTAACCTGGAGTTGTTACATCCACAACTGGTAACATTGAGTAGGTTCAGTCAAAAATACAATATTATTGTTAAAATGGCGTGTTCACATAACATTTAAAATATTAATTAAGATTAACTCTGCTTTTTACTACCTTTAATTTTAAGTAATTCATGACTTTTATTACTTAATTAATTCAAACAGAAGTTTTTTCTAGCGAAAGTATAATGTATTCAATATGCTATTACAGTCCTGCAGATAAGTAAAATAATTGTGTTTCTGATGATAGAACCTTGAATTTTGGAACACTTTTAGACCGCACCCTAATGAACATGAGGTTATTGGGTCATTTCAGATTTTTCGTGTAACAAATTTGACAGCCATGTTTAAGATTCGGGTTTTGAAATTTCTGCTTTCTATTAATTATGATAAATAATGGACAAAAGTAATGCTATTAATCAATCAAGATTTTATCCACATCTGAAAATGATACTTGATAATAGCTCTCTAATTTTTTTTCTTGTAAATTTAAAACAAATTAGGCTTGAAATTGCTTCTTCATCTGCATGGGGATATATTATAGGTACTATATAAAAACACACATAGCATTAGGTAATATCAATTTTCTGCTACTGTTTAAAAAAGTCCAACGTTTGTCATTTGTTTGAGTAAGGTAAAATAAATAACTTGACATAATAAAACTGCATTTATTTATTTGTGCAACTAGTTATAAAACGCTACTTACTTAATTACTTTTCCGCACTAGTGCGGAAAAAGTTGTTTTACCTTACTCAAACGAAATGTTAGATTTTTCCAAATACCAGTAAAAAAATAAATATATGTATACAATTTTAAATGATTTTTTCTATTTCACGTTGCTTTTTCTTAAAGTTCTCTTGTAAAAATAAAAAATTTTAATTTCCACTAATCTATTGAAACACATACTGCACGTCACATAATACTATACCTTTACTTGTTTAAATTATTAATTTGAAATTGAAAGAAACGAGAGATTTGTGTTTCCTTTTTTATGAAATATATTTTTTGTAATAAATTGGAAAAAAAAATGTATTGACTGCATTTCATGAAGCACCAAGGCATAATAAATATCATTTTTTAAGCCTACTTGAACTAATAAATGATTTGATATTTAAAAACAGAATTGGCACGAAACAACAGCCAACTAATTTCTTTATAGGCTTTGACTCATCGAGTCTAAATTTTAATAATTAACAAATACCAATTAATTATTTTATAATAAAAATATTAAATAAAAAAAAATTATATCCAAACAAAATTAATTAATGTGCTGGAAACAACTTCTTTTCTTTTAAATTGGAACAAATAATGTCCTAATTTCGATTTTAGGTGAGCAACCTTTATAAATTGGCATTTGACTGACATTTCCTCTTAATGAAAAGTTGCTGTAAAACATGGGCCAGCAATAATATTGCAATTAAAAGAGAAAATAAACAATAACAATATTATTTTCAATTGACTAAAAACAATTATTAATTGGATTAGATGCATACTTAAATAAATTTAATTTTTTGTTTGCGAAAATATTTTTAAAACTTTGTTGGTTAAAAACAGCGCGAACTAATTTTTTTGGGACACTAAAAATAGGTAAAAAAACAAATTTAAATATAACGTATTTACCTTCTCCATAGTATCCCACCATTTTCTACTAATTACTGTCAGATTAATTAGAAAAAAGTTAAACCAAACATTCAAATGTCATGTCAACTAAAACACACGCTGTCCACCCGCTACTAACTTAACGAACGACGTCGAAAATTACGGCGCCTGTACTGAAAGCGTCGCTGATAAAAGAGACCCATATTGGAGGAAAACTATCAACTATGCTGTATTTCTAAGATTTTATTATTTCTGTTTGATTTTTTAGTTGTTAAAATTAGTTTCTCGAATGTATTTCGATCGTAAAATTAGAATGCAAAAATTATTTCGTATTCTTTGAGTGTGAGGTAAGCGATTTAAATTTACTGCTACTTTTACTGCTGAAAACTTAAATCATAATTACAGGTCGAGTTATACGGATATCTATTTATAATAATTATTGCATAAAAGTGCATTTGTACTTTGTGTGGGTTTCGAACATAATATTGTTTACTAAATTATCCTCGCCAATCTGTAATTTTAACAATGACTAAATAAATATTATGTAAAATTTCCTTATTTTTTTTTTACAAAAGTTTACACAAAAATATAATTTTAAAAGCATTGCGTATTTATTAACTACTGTATTTTAACAAATCTTTCTAAACTGAAGATTTTGTGAATTTAGAAAGCATTGCTTGGGTATTAGGTATTACTATACCCACCTTGTAATATAATGGAAAATGGTTACGTAACACCGGATTTCCATGATTTGTTCGTGTAAGGTTGGAGCTTTTACCTTTTAGTACCTATCAAATTATCTGTTTAATTAGAATTTTTAAATTATATGTTGCACTATTCTATAAACAATATTTTCAAGAACAACAAAAATATTTCAGATTTTCACTTTTTGTTTTGTTGTCGTCCAATATGTATTTTGTTTCTTCGAGGGTTCGGATTCCGGAAGTATAAATAACTTGTCCCTTATTTATCAATCAATCAACATTTTGTTATATTATCAAATCTTTGTGACTCATCGGGAATAAAAAAGATATATTTCATAAGATTATATTTCAATAAATTAGAAAAAAAAACTAATGATCCTACGTTGACCTATCTAAATTTAACGTCTTTATCAAGATGCATTCGTTATGATGAGACGAAATTCTAAAGCGTCTACTTTAGCTCAATAAATTGCTTCCTTTTATGTAAAGCTCCATATTGGATGTGTTCGCCTCCCTTTAGCACTAATGAAAAACTAAAAAAATAATCATGACCTAATAATAACAACTGGGAATATGACTCAGTGGCGTAACTACCGGTGTCGAAGGGCCCCGCTCAAGACCAAAAAATATATAAATAAAAATTTTATTTATAATCTTAAATAAGAGACTGCTATTATAAACAATGTTAAAGGATAGTTGTTTCCTGTTAAAAATTTCGTGAACAGCGAAAATTATATTTATTTTTTTTAATATTAAATTTGAATTTTTCTTATAGCATAAAAATGAATAAAATAAAAAAAAATAAAATTTTTTCCAATTTACATTTTAGCACTGTTTAATTAAGTAGTTTAGATAATCCCTGTTTTCTCGAGACCACGAGATCTCGCTTGAGAGGCCATTTTTCTTACAATTATAATAATTATACTCACAATAGATCGAGTTGAGAAGAAGGACTTGAGTACAATTTTTGTCACTGACACCGACCATTATTTGAATTTTCTGCCTATTGGTTAATTAAACAGTTTTGTTTAAAATTTGGAAAAAAAACTTTTTAAATCAGTTAAACAATTCAAAACCCGATCAGTGGCTATTTTAAGTATTTGAATATAAACCGTTTAACTCAAGAGCACAACTCTCGTGAATCCCAAGTCAAATTAGCCTCGACATTTTAAAATTATTACATTATTAACGCAAAAAACGAAAAATATAAGTTATAAATAAATTATTAAGTTGTTGTGAACTATTCGAAGTTCAATAATCAATAAAATAATAAATAAAAGTTAAAATACCTTGTTTAATTTTAGGAATCATTTAATTGATTAAGTAGGTAAATATAATTTGTTCCATCGCACAAAATGTAAATTTTGCTGATGTCAAAGAGCTATGAAATAAATGAGAAGAATTTTTTTAAACTATACTAATGTTTTCAATGGATTCATAAATTTATTGATAAATGACAAGACAACACGGTTTTACCGGGTTTAGAACAGTTCGGCGCAAGCTCTATTCGGTGCATAGATGATTTGACTTAAAACCAATTTTTGAGACCAAAATATTTACTATGTAAATTATTAATTAATAATAAAAAGGTATAAATAAGTTATTTTGTCCGCATTGTGCGATTGTATTTAACGTTACAATATAAACCTTATCAATATTTTAGAAAACCCAAAAATGCACTAAACACTTTTCAGAACTAAAATGTTTTTAAGTTATCACATGTAAAATAAATAAAATGTAGGATTCATCTAATTCATCGCCTGATGATGCCATAGTATGTTGAAAACGTTTGCGAATTTATACTTACTGTGTATTTCACATGTGATAACTTAAAAACACTATAGTTCTTAAAAGAGTTTAGTGCATTTTTTGGGCAAATAAATGAATTTGGATTCATCTAATTCATTACCTGATGATGCCATAGTATGGTGAAAATGTTTGCGAATTTATACTTACAGTGTATTTTACTTCTGATAACTTAAAAACATTTTAGTTCTGAAAAGTGTTAAGTGCATTTTTTAGGTTTTCTAAAATATTGATATGGTTAATATCGAGTTACACTACTTAAACCACGTATCAATCGATTATTACAATATAATATTGTTAACATTACTCAGTATTTGTTTAAAGCTGGTGCATGTTTAAAAGCAGTGATTTACTGTGAATATTTTATTAAAGGCATCGCAGTTTTGTCTTATTTAATAAACAACATAAATTTAATAAATATCAATTTGCATTTATGATTCTGTTTATTTTATCAACAGTAAATTTTGATGTTTATGCTGTATGTTTATGTGTGTAAAATTAAAAAAAAATATTAAAAATATGTATAGAATATACCAGGGGATAAATATTTCGCAAAACTTTGTACACACTTGCTTGGAATTCTTTTGGAAATCATTCAAATTTTTTGGAAATACCTGGATTACATTGGAATTTGTTTAGAAATCATTGGAATTCTTAAAAATCACTGGAATTTTTGAAAATCTTTGAAATTCTTTGAAAATCAATGGAATTCCTTGGAAATCATAGGAATTCTGTGAAAATCATTAGAATTCTTTGGAAATCATTAGGATTCTTTGGAAATTACTGAAATTCTTGAAAATCTTGAAAATTCCCAGTTTTTGTATAGAAATTTTACTAGATATTTACCCCTTGAGTATGTACGAATCGAAATATGAATAAAAATACGACAATTTTCAATAATATCGATAATACCGCAACTTTTTGATTTGCAAAAATTAAAGGAGTATATTAGCAGTAGAATAGAATAAATTAGTCGTTCGGTCAGTTTACTGAAAAAAATCGTTAATAACAATAATTCATAAATTAACTGTCGATGAACAAAATTCATGCAAATGAATTTTGAAAAATTTATTGTACTCATGGAAAAATTATTGAATTTATGAATTTGTTCATCAATATGATGAATTTTGTTCATTGATGCAAAAATGATGATTTTTTTTTATCAATATGATAAACCATTTTCTGCAGTATTGTAAAAAAATAACAATATTTTCATTAGTATACAGGGTGATCTTGAATATGGTATTTAATTTTTTTTTTAATTATTATATACACATTAGATACAAATTATTATATAAATAAGTATATACACGGAAAATGACAGGAAAATGAAAACAATATAATAGTTAATTTTGCGTGAAAATACGTGAACGTGATCAACTTATTTTTAATCTATACTTAAACAATTTCTTGTAAAATATTCTAGAAAATATATAGAAATTTCGGTTACTTTAATATAAATTACTTTATAGTGGGATTGAGTCATAAACGAGTAGAGTCAAAATAATAATTTTATAAAAACCAATAAAAATTTTATTAAGTAATTAAAATTCTAAACTGTATATATTTTTCTATATAGTATGATGGAACAATTGTAACGGTGGGTTGCTGTCCTTGACCTAATTAAAAAAATCGATATATTCATCTCCAAGAAGGATTAAACATAAACTAGACGTAAATACTAATCTTTAGACCAATAGCAATATTTTCGCTATAGTCTGTCCCACGGTAGCTGGAGTGTGCCTCATTCCTAAAAACTATCCGAATGACATAAAAATTTTGTATTTTAAAAATTACTTTATAGTATTCACTTACTAGTAATTGCTTACTAGTAAAAAAATTACTAAATATAAATATTTTATATCTTTTTGATAATTGGACGTAGTTATGCAAAAAGGAACCATCCACCAATAGCTAGTTTTGAGATATTAAAGCTTAAAGTTAAAATAATATAATTAAATCGGTTGATAATCAAGCATATTTTAATTTTGTTTAAATAACACATAATGAAATGTAATTTGTGTTACCAGAAAAATTTTGTGAAAATTAGTTTTCACATTATTTCGGTCACTTATAGCAAATAAACTAAATTTTATGACTTTGTTGCTTGGTTCCTTTTTGCATAACTACGTCCAATTTAAGGTACAACGGTACAAGTCACACTCGAGCTTTCGTGAGACAGACTATACTTTTACTTATAAAACAAATCCAGTACTATACAGAATGATCTTAAAACGTGGTGCTAATTTGTTTTTAAGTACATAGGTCTCTGCCCCCTACAGTTCTGATCAAAATTCAGTATCGGTTAACACACCACCTAGATTTCATTTAAATGGCACTAATATGTAAAAAATGTACCAATCCCTAAATAGAACGGTTTAAAAAAAACAGATATGCCTGAAGAAATTAGGACGCCTGGGAACCCTACTTGGGTAAAATTACGTAATTTATTTATGCGTCATATAGTTAACCAGCCTCCCCCTCTTTAATGTCACTACTATCAAGCCGTTACCTTTTTTTTAATTTTATAATATTTTACAAATTACAATTTATTGTTTTTACAGGTTACTTCTAATAATCTGTTTTATAACCTCAGCTGTTTAATTTGGCCATCAAAACTATCAATATTATTAAATTTATATCATCTTGATTTTGATACTATTAAATTTATGCAATGAGGAAATGTGAGTACTCAGCGGCTTTAATTTCATCTAAAAAAATTATGTCAAGATCATCACCACATGCGTACCAAGTGTTGATTAAAATTTTCGCGAAATGAAAAACAGCTCATTTATCAACAGGCGAAACATGCATAATATAACTAGGCAATTAGTCGTTCTGATAGTATTTTGAAAAAGAAAATTAAGTGCCGTTTTTAAAATACTTTTGAAATCCCAAAAATCCCATTTTAAAACTTTTAAGAAATTAATTGTTTGTCAACTTTTTTTTGCAATTTTTCACGTGAGGTTCAACGTTCGTAGTCTAAAATTTGTGTTTAAGGACTTAAACATTGATTTAATATCCGAGAAGATTATGTTTCTGTAAGAAATCAGCTTTATTCGAAAAAAGACTGCTGCCCTAATTCTTGATATCTTTCTAATAATGCTAATAACAATTCCATTAGTAAATTAAATTACTTGAAAAGTTTCCATTTACAAATTATAAAACATATCGTACTTACTGGAATAATCCAAGTTTTTCGATTTTGAAACCATGTTTGATGTTGTTGAAAAAAATTCAAAAGAATCACTTTCACTTAACTTGAGAAAAAGTAAACGTTACTGTTTGCACTTATGAGTTGAACTTACACATAATGTGAATCACAGGTATACAACATTGTGCTAGTTTAACTGGTAGTTTAAACATCATAAAATTGTATCATAATTATTTAAAAATCCGGATAAAAAAATTAAACATTTTGACACAATAAAAATAAAAATCAATGATTGTATTGGATCGGAGTGCAAAAGTTATATAAAATTCTACATACAACCGTCCGGTTTACCCACACATGACATTAAAGTCTCAACTATTACAAAATTAAATAGCAACTAGCAATCAAAGAAAATTAATTAAAATTATGGTAAGGGTCGTTGCAGTCGAGTATTTTGGTGTTGCGTGGGTGACACGACAATTGAAATAGCGATTCTATAATTTTATAACAAGAAGTAAGTACCGAATTGTTCGATGTTACGAATTTAATGTAACATATTTGGCTTTCTAAGATGATGTCATGGTTACTCATTAACAATAGCAAATAAAACTAAATTAACATTCTATATGTTATAAAATATAAATTAAATATAACAGTAGTTAATTTAGAAAAAAAGCAAAATATTTATTATTTCTCTAGGGATTTAAATTTAACTCTCTAAACAAATAATAATAAAATCTTTGTTGGTTGGTTGTCAATGATCGATAATGTGGTCAACAAAAAAGTTTGAAACTATTTTCGATACTATGATTAACCTAATTTTTCTATTGCTACCCAAGTATCATGCAAATGATATTAACTACGTGCGTAAATTAAATATTTCTCAAGTCGTCAATTATGCCAAAATTGTAATCACTTTGTAACTCAATTAGTATGTATAATAAAATCAACACATGATGACTTGAATGTCTAATTTCCTTCCGGAAACTTAGAAAATGTTTAGGTAACATTGCCTTAGATCAGGAATATACAAATATGGCTGGCCCAATACCTGACAATTATCCTATTTATAAATAATATCGGATGGTTTATATTTCCATCAATATATCTTATTTAGGTGAAATGTATTATTTATGATATATTTGAAAAACTTACCCTTACAGTTTCGGTATTAATAAATTCAAAATTAAATTTCAAAAAATTTATTTTCAATAACAGTATGATACCATAATATCGTATACTCTAAGTTTCATCTCTTATGTTGAGACCTAACAAGTTTAAAACAAGTTTTCGAACAGATATTTTTATAAATTAAAAAAAATCTAAAGAAATGATTGTTTAAAAATTTTTAACTCTTTGTCGTTAAAAATTAAAAAAGTAATTAGTTAATTCATATTTTGTGAGTTTTACCCACGCACTATTTTACATTTTTAAATCGTTAAACCATAACGCATCATAATTCACTCCTTGTATTTTTCTTTACACTAATATTGTGTATTTTTTGTGATATGAACTTTTTAATGAGTTTTACATATAATACGTACTTGGTAGCGATAAGGATGTACTCGAGCGACTTAGGTATATAATTAAAAATATTTTAATTTCGAATAATTTTAAAGCTTCGCAAGAAAAGTCGAAATTTGAATGAAATAATCATAATAAGCGATTTAGTTGTACTTATAATTAATTACAACAATAAATTCTATTCCTAAATAATGAAAGATAATTAAGTATTTAAAGCACCAGGGCACCACTATTTTTAGTAATATTGTATTTATTTTTGAATTGTGTCAAGTTCATTAAAATCAATCTTAAAATAGTTTTCATTTTAGAACTTATCTATTTCAATTAAATTTTATTCGAAAATCCATTTGTACGTATAGTGTGTTGTATAATATCAATATAATAAAACTACCAGTTTGCTATCCTCCTAAATATTCAGAAATCCAAATATATTCTAGGGCCCTAAACGTAAAGGAAATGGTAGGTGTGTACTAACAAAAGTCGACAGATGATATTTATTGAAATGCACAATACTCACGTTAAAAGAAAACTTTTTCGATTTAAATCTGTCAAGCATAGGCAGCGGACCGCTTGTCTCCAACGTAAAAATGTTTCTCGAAATCTGATACTCTTTTCTCACCGAACAAACAAAATCGAACTAAAATAAATAACTACATCCTTACCAATATGTTATCAGTCAAACAATAGGATATTTGGAGTATTAATGATAATGTCTAAAATGCAATCATATCAATTTTTATCTTAATTACTAATTAGTACTTACGTCAAAAGCACAAACAAATAAAAAAAGATATCTCGGAGAATTTTTATTAATAATTATAGAAAATCGAAAAAAAAGTGCAAGAAGTTTTTGAAAGAAATATTAAATATGTTAATTTAGAATATAACTTAAAAATACATCCAAAAAACTTGTTCCCTGCTAATTATTTGGTAAAAATGTACCACCTGCCCAAGTATTTATAAAAAATGTGAAAACCACATTATTTATTAAATTTTATAGTAAAAATTAAAATTAATTAACCACTCTACTGCTACAAATGTTGAAATTCACACGAAATGCTAAACACCAATATGGGATGCTTCGGAGGCACCGAAATCGCTAAACAACCCTCATCAGTTAAATATAACATTTATAAGCGGTATCTTTGAAGTATATTTCTTATTAATTGGTTCAGCTTCACTTATTGATGTGAGAACTGACGAAACCATTCTTAAAAAATTATTCGAAAAGGCATCCAGTTAGGATTGAAAATTCCCCACAACGAGAGATTTTGGTGCTTCAACAAGAAGAACAATAAAAATTAAATACTAAAATGATAGTAAAATAATTCAAAAAATATTTGTATAAATAAAAAAAATTTAAGAATTTGTCATTGAAAAAATTAATTTCTAGATCAGAAAAATTATAAAAATCATATTAAAAGAATCCATGCATATCAACCGTAACAATGCATCGTCTGAAACTTTTGTGTGGGTTGCCAATGAGTATGTTTGCAATCATTATAAATTTCTATTTCATTATTCAGCGCAGCTTTTTTTAAAGCAGTAAAACTCTAAAACCAAAACCAAAAAACTGTCATATAACTATGTATGTAATGAAATTTTAAACAATAAACTAAAATTCACCATATTAAGGGTAATTTCGTAGAATTAATGAAAAAAATTCATAATATTTATAAAGTGTTCATTGTATTAAAGAATTTGTTCATTATATTAATGAATTTGTTCACTGCTTTTACGAAAGTGCTATAAATAAGTTTATGGGTTTAAAACATTTTTTCAGTGCAATACAGTTCTTACCTATATGTTTTGGATCTCGGTGTCCTATCCTCCAGCTTAAAAGATTTGATTTGCATAAGCAAATACATCATTTTCGCATATAAATGAAATATTTGCACTCCCTGATTGGCCGAAATATAATTATTCGTATGCAAATCTTGTGAGCTCGAGTTGCGATAGAGCACAAGAGAACTCCAACGGTCTGGTTGCAGTTAGAGTTGGGATGGACCAATGGCGAATTAATAATAAACATTTATTAAATAATATGAAAAATAAAACGTAGTAACAGTATCAAAAATAAATTTATTTTTTGTTTTGTAATCAATTAAAATTGTTTAGGTGTGTGATGTTCTTTTGAGCTCTAAGGGATTGGGCAATCGCCTGAGTGTTATTGACCGATCGTCATTGGAAGGGCAAAGAAAGGATACTTTAAGACAGATAACAATTATGTTTCAATACATAAATGGAATAAAATCGCAAACTGATCTAGAGAAATATTGAAATCTCTAGATCAGTTTGTTCCAGTCTCAATAGGCATGATGACAGTAACCAAAAAGCACTAAAATTTTGTATTTATCTAATGAAATAAGATTCATGGATTATAAAAAACGTATTTTTTTTATATATTATGAGCAAAATTCATAACTTTTTTGATAAAATAAAATTAGAAAATACAAAAATCCGCCATGATAAGTTGAACATCAATCAGAGCGAATGACGTCACATCTTATAAATGACACTGTCGAAATCTTGCAGGTTATAAACAACTAGCTGCAAAGCTCGTTCACGGACGGGCAGCTAGGTGGTAGATCTTTTTTAGCGAGATTGCTACATAGCGATGACCGTGGTTAAACATCGATTCAGGCAGATACCTATACTATACTAATTCTAAAAAGGCAAGTTTTATTGGAAATTGTCGCCGGCGCCGTTTTAAAATAAACGGCAAATCTGTACTTGTTGGGGCTAAATTTAACATAAAATATCCGATTATCCGCTTATGCACTAGTCCGGTTATCCATTAAGACGTCGTATGTATAGCTTGATCGGTGGATCTCTCTTTTAGCTCTCATATAGTTTATGTATTTATTTATGTACAAAACTGTAGTTTGTTAAAGAAGTTCTCCCAATTTTTATTATCTCTTTACTAATTTCTGTTATTTCTTCTTACTTTTTTTTTCCAATTGTTCTCCTCGTTTTTCTTCTCATTTATCAATTATCATGTCTTCATCTTATATCTTCGACTGACGGTGCCTCTTCATTAATTGCCGTTACTTCTTCTTTCTCTTTTTATATTTCTCTTCGTCGTTTCTCTTCTCATCATTTGTCTTCATCTTCATCTTATATCTTTGAATAGCGATGTATCTTCACTAGTTGCTGTTACTTTCCCTTTCTCTTTGTTTTTCCATTTCTCCTCTATGCTTTTCTTCTTATTAATTATGTTTGCTTTTTCGGGTTTTTCCAACCAAAAATATGACACGCTGCGTTGTAGCAGTAGCGTTTTGGATTTTTGCTTTTTGCCGAAGGAGCGTTATTACATGATTGCTAAATTTTAATTGTTTTTTCTTATAATGAATGTTTTAATGTTTAATGTTAAAAAAATAATGTTTTTTCTTACGTCAAATATTTTTAGACGTAATCTTAGTTTAATATACTTTTCGGTTGGTAAAAAAATCGACCAATCAGAGTGCTTCTTTTTTCACCAAAAAAAGACACGCTGTAACAGGAGCAGCGTGCTGGGATTTTATGTATTAGGATAATGAAAACCTTACCTAACTTCATAAAATATAGCACTATGTGATTCAAAATTTCGAAAGTGGGAGCGCTGTTATCTGCGTTTATTTTGCAGTCACTAGATAGATACAGTACCGCAAACCTATAGGCCAATGAGTTAGAGAGAGAACGTTAATAAGGGCCCCAAAATGGCGTCATTCGGAAATGTCGAACGACATTTGTTGTAATTTTTACAATTTTTAAGGTTAAATCAGTGGCGGCTCGCCAGAATTCCCTAAAATTATTAAAATTAAAAATAAAAATAAAAATAAACAAAAATATGCAGGAAAATACATACATAAGTCGAAATGTATAGTTTTAACTTTACATTATTGAAAAATTATAACCTCAGTTACAATTTTGCAACTTTTTTTAAATTTCCCGCATAAATTAGGGCCCCAATATGGCCGAACTTTGCGGTACTGTATCTATCTAGTAACTGTACGTTTTTTGAATCACGTAGTGCTATATTTTATGAAGTTAGGTTAGGTTTTCATTATTGTTTATAACCTGCAAGACTTCGACAGTGACATTTATAAGATGTGACGTCACAAACACGCGCCAAGACACAAGCGAGCGTTTTTGCGTGAAGTTTAGATTTCAAATTAAAATGGTAATTTTTTCTAACAAACCTTTATTTTCTTCAGAAATTTAGATATTTTTTTGGAAATAGTAGATACTTCCGGACATCATAGAATAGTTTTTCAACATTAGTCATATTGCCTATTATACTACGCAATTTTAATGCCAAAGTAGAAGCGACCACAAATGACAACTACATCCGTAGCATTCTGGATAGATACAAGAATGGAGATGGAAATGGAATCAAATGATGCGAGAGATTTGTTCAATTCACGACTGAAAATTATATGACAGTTGTGAATAACATTATATGTCCGACGGCTAACTACTTGGACTTGGACTCCATTGATCGCAAATGTGTAAAATTTACATAATTACATGTACTTCTACATATAATCAAAATAACGCGACAAGTCAACTGTTAATTAAGAAAAGATAGTTTGTTAAAAAATGTTAAGGCCTAAACCAGCTCAGAGTGTAAATATGACCATGACTTATTCGTCGGAGAATTTATGATAAAAATACACAAAATATAACTGGCATAATAGAGAAAATAAGCATCACTACATAGCAGGGTTAAAAATAATTAACTGATAAAACTAATTATTACAATCAATTATTAACAGCAATGGAAAGGTAAATAAAAGTGGCAGCAAGGGCAAGCACCATTTCGATTACTTTAGTATATCCCCATTATAATGGGGAGAAAAGCGTTACTGGTGGAATAAAATATAGAGTTTGTACTTTGTACCCAGAGTAGCTAATCTGGATACAATATAGAAAAAGATAGATATGTGGAACTTGTGTCCGGCTTTAACTGGATTCAAGAGACAGGTAATAAAGAAAGGTGAAGAGAACTTGAAGAGGCGTATGTCCTAAGATGGATTTAAATAAAATGCTATTAAAGAAGAAGAAGAAAGATACATATACCTCGAGCTAGAGACTCCAGCAAAGTAATGCAAGACAAAAATGAAAAAATTATTTGCGATTTACCTTAACCGTTGGTAGCGCTCATGACATTATCAATTGTCAACATGGCGGTTCTATTACGTACACTTGATATTGTTTTGAGTTTGATTCTAAAAGAATGCAAACCTTAGATTTAGAAACAAAACTTTCTATACCATTAACTTAATAATTTTCTGTGTAGACCGCGTTTGCTTAATGTAACTAAATTGTAAATAACAAACATAAAAAGAATTTCTAAAGTCTGTAAAAAATCTTGAGAAAGAGCAATTAACAAACTCACAAATAAATTCGTTCACCAGGTTTAATCCTTGACAAACCAAAAACTTTATTCTTAGCGACTGCTCTTGGAAGACAATAATGAGCCAGTATTAGGTATATGCATTTTCAATCGTTCTGGGACAATAATAAACTGTAGGTACTACCCTAATTGTGCAATATTTTAGACGCACATTTCTAGAAGATCAAATTAGTGAGGAGAAAACTTACAAAAGTTAATTAGCTTACTACACTTGCTTTTTTGTAAGCTCAGTCGGTTAAATTTAATTTGCAGATACAATAGATATAGTAGAGTCTCTAAAGTATGAACAGCAATAGTTATGTTTGTTTTTTATTATTATTTAATCTAAAGTTTTATATTTTTGTTCAGAGAAAAGAAGATTTTTATAGCATAAAAAAGAAAAAGAAATAAATTTGGAATTTATATTTTAAAAGAACATGCTTTTCGTTGTTCACTTTTCACAAAAATATAAAACTTTAGATTTAATATTAAAAAAACAAATTACTTTCAAACGACTTAATTACCTTGTGCATTAAAAATTTTACATTATTTCTATGCTTATTAATGTGAATTTTTCGCATTCGCAAATTTTTTTTTTAGGTTGGCACTTCCTGTCCACCAATTTAAAAATTCTACCAAATTTTCCAGTTGTAGGTAAGTAATTTTCGTAGCACTTAATTTAAAACTAACTCTGACTTTTAAAAGTTTATAATTTTTTTTAAGTTTATAATAATTCAAGTATATTATTTAATCTTAAAAGTAAATTATGTAAGATTACACAACTAGCGACTGATTTTAACTATTTTTCAGTGGTTCAATTAGCACTGGTTTTAATGGTTTGTCGCGTGAATGGTTTAAATTCAAATACTAATTTAAAATGACTAATTCAGTCCAAATAATCTAATCAACAATTAATTTTCACACTCTTAAGTCAATTGGAATTAACTCTAAACATTTTCTCCAATTGCAGAATCAATATTTAATCAATACATGAAAAATGATTTAAAAATGTAAAAATTAATCAAACAGGTCAAAATTTAATCTTTATAATCGATCTAGTCGTATTACAGTTCTCATTGCAAAAACATTTACAATATTTTTTATTTACTACTTTTTGCAGTAAATAAGTAGTAAATAGAAGGTACAAGTACTTTGAATACTCTGTTATAACGTTATAAGTCAAAATTTAAAAAAATATATTAGTTTGGTGTTATTCGTTTTTTCAAAAGAAAATTATATTATAAACTTTTATAATTTTAAAAACGTTCGCATGTGGTTTATCCAATAGAAATATATTTAAACCTGAAATATTCCTCCCCCAAACTTACGACAAGATATTTAGCTTTCCCATTGGGTATACAAAAATATGTCACATTTGAATCTACTAGCAGACGACATTCGAAAGAATCTCAGCTTAATTTAATTGCTGCTGCATTAATCAGCCAGTGTATTAAGGTTATGTGTAACAGTGGTATTAAGTTTACAATATGAGTATGAAAAATAACGTGAAAATGGAAATCGATCGTTTTGAAATGCCTACAAGTCCAACAGTTTTTAACAATCGTTATTCTTCTAATAATATTTTAAATTACAATACTTACGTGTCCTCACCTCTACATTATCAAAATTATTCTTATAAGGAAGATTATTCGTACTTTAACGAAGATTTCAATTTAAAAGTTGCCGAACATCAAAAAGCTTACAGTTTTTCAAATTGCGCCAGGAATGAGTTACCTCAACTTCCCATCAGCTGTGATATATCAAAAGAATATGAGAATGTGTCAGAACATAACACATTTCATTCAAATTTTTTGAATCATTATATTCAAAAGCAATACCAAAATCAAGAGCTAAAAGTTAATCATTATTGGAATGAATTTCCAAACCATTACGAAAATTTCACATCTAATATAAGCGTTGCGTCCGATTCCAGTAACAACAGCCAAACTGATCTAAAAGATTTCAATTTTTCCACAAATTATTCAAAACATGTTAGTGATAAATTTCTGGAAGATCGTTTAATCATAAGTGAAAATGCAACTTCGTTAGGTAAGTCAATTTTCTTTTTTTCTTAAAAGTAATATTTTGTCGTCAGAAAAGTACTACTTCTAATACCTTTAATAATTCACCAAAGTCTTTTTAATTATTTCGATTAAAATTCAAAACTCTGACTAATTTTGTTATACAACAAAGACTCCACAGACAGATTGTCGTCAATTTTTTAGCAATAAATTTGGCCGATGATTCATAAAGTAGTAGCACTTAGCGTTTTTATTTACATTGTAAATTTTTTTACACTTAATAATAATTACTCATAGTTCAATTTTTTGTAAGTTGCTAAGAAGGCAATAAAGTCAAAAACGAACATAATTCCTCCCACAATACAATAAATCACACCCTTGTAAAAACAGGCAAAGTAAAAATTTCGAATGTCAAGAAATGTTGACCCATCTGTTCTCCAGTCAAATAGGAAGCACGCAATAATTTATCAATCGTTCGGGGTAGAAAGATAATAATAATAAACGTTAATCCCGTAGATTAGAAAATTTTTTTGCGTGTGGTCTTGGAAAGTGATACATATACCTACCTACTTGGCAGGTTTTTGATAATTAAATTGTAGCATTAGATGATTCTTATTTAGGTGCAATTTGCTGTTGACTTCACAATAAATTTTTTAAATTAAATATAATATTGCGTAATTTACGATGCACTTGCATGTGTGACCAAGTACTTAAAATTAGTTAAATGACTCTTCTTGCGGAACTTTGATCTCAATTCATAAGAAAATTTTGCAATTAATGTTTACGAGTACCTACTTAAGTATACTGCCATACTGTGCATGTTTTATGAACTTCAGTTGTTGAAAATGTGCAGAAAGAAATTTTTCTAACATTTATAATTTTATAATGTCGGTCCGATATTTTCTCAAAGTTAAAAAAGAACAACATTTTCTTCAAATCGCAGTTCATTTTTTAAATTCCAGTTAAATCGGAAAATCAATAATTATTATTCAAATTATTCTTAATTTTACTTAAATTACCAACCTATTAACGGGGTAATATTTTAATTTATTATATTATCATTAAAAAATCGGAAAAATTGAAAAAATCTCGGACAATTATTTATTTCATCCTGAAGGATTGATTTTTTCCTAGTTATTGGTAGAAAAATTTATATCAAAATCTGATTATTTTCGTTTTTGGAGAATTTTCAAAAAATGAAGACTGGAAGTATTTAAAAAAGTTCCTGGAAAATCGTGGGAATTCGGGTCAAATAACAACTGCAAAAATTCAAAAGTCTTTCTTTATTTTACTAACTAGTTTCGACCTAAATGCAGGTCTTCATCGGTAAACATAAACAAAACCATCAGAACTTCGATCACAATCAGAGCTCAGAAGTGAACAGAAAAGTTAATATATCTAAAAGCAATAAGAAATAATCAATAAATAAAATAAGAAAGACTTTCAGAGTTCGTTTTGTTATTAACCCTTTCAAACCCAGGGTACACTATAGTGTACCTACGTTTATTAATTTTTTTTGAAGTTGGTGACAAACTTATATGTTAGATAGCAATCATTTCTTAATGAAAGAACCACAAGGAATTCAATAAAAATATAAAAAATGTTCTATGAGTACCATAAACTATGATAATATATTAATTAAAATAAAAAGTGTATAAAATCATTCCCCTGTCAAACAGATTATACTTAAGTATAACTTTAGTTAAGAATAATTCAGCCATATATCAATATAAATGCATAATTTTTTTTTGCTAGTTGTTATCATATTAAACTTGGTCTACGAATAATAGTCACCTGTTTAAATCTGTTATCATTCGTTTTGTAATGGTTTATATGAGGGGGTCCATTGCAAAACTCGTTAAATCCACTTTTATTCAAAAATGAGTTAGCCGTGTTTTCAGATTGTATTTACATAGTTCTATTAATGGTTAAAATTTCTCGCAGCTAAATTTGCTATAAAGCATAGAAAATCACTGTTGAAAAATAGGTATTACTGCAAAACCAAACAGTTTTTAATGGACCCCCTCATATATTAGGTCAACTAAAGTTTACTTAGCTGTATTTTCTTATTTAGAAATCAAAAATTTATGAAACTCCCCAAAAACACTTTTTATAGCACAGTAATACGAAATTTAAAAAAAAATAATGTTTTCCATCAGTCAAAAAAAGTCGGGTCTGAATTGAATATTTAGGATCGCGAATTTATTTATTGAAAAATTTCATGTTTAAGGAACCAAGAACGTTGAGATCAAAAATTAAATTTTTTACTTACATTTGTTGTACATTTTTTGGTCAAAATAAAGAAAATGTTGAAAATTAAATTAATGAATCTGGCCAATATTTCGTTTACTTAAAAAATGTTCTATGGTTTTAACAGTGTAGATTTAAAATTTTAACTAAGCTATAACTACCCCGTCATTTGAATTTAAAAAATGTTTCCGCAAAAGTATTTATAAATTAAAATCTGTTAAATCAATAAATTCACTACCAAATAGCTCACAAAATGACGAATTACAGTTACGTAATAGTTTACTTTCTAGACTGATTTGAGTTAAGTAAATAATAAGCCACTTTTATGCACTAGTGCAGAAAGTAATTTACTTTTAACACCGGTATTGAAAGTAAATTTGCTATGCTTTTCTTAACATTAATTTAAATAGTTGGATCCAGTGGCATATTTAGAAAATGCTTTTGGGGAGACAGACCAAATGTTTTGCAGAATCTCGTTAATCCATTCATGCGGGTAAGTGGAAAAATGACTGATAAGTTCTAGAAATAATAAAAATTTAAGCTTTTAAGTATATAAAGTATTAATTTAAATAAATAAAAAAAAATAATTATAGTTATTTCACAGAGAGAAATATGTGCTACTAATCTACACAATTGTGCAGAAAAATTACACAATTGCTTACTTTTTCTGCATAATTGTATAGGAAAAGGTAACCAATTCACAAAAACACCAAATTCAATTCCGGAAAATTTTTTAATTATTATCGCAACTGTGAACTGTCGCAAATAAGCGTTTGAAAATGCAAGCATCGCTTGCGAAACAAGTTACGCAATAATTAAAAAATTTTCCGAAATAGAATTTGTGAACTGGTTATACCTTTTCCTAATTATCCATTCCGGAGGCTTTTGAAAATTTAACTCGAAGTAGGTACACAATCTTTTGTGAAAATAATAACACTGGCACTGGTCGGCATAAAAATTGACTCTAAACACCATTCTTGCTGATTATTATTTAAAATGACCTCTTGAAATCCGAATATGATCGCCGTTTTCCCTCCATCACCAGCAGTTTTCGGGGATGCTCCTCAGCAGTGGCGTACTGAGACATTTATAACATGAGAATTTGAAGGTTAAAAAATGTGTGAATTTTTAATCCTAGAAACAAACTAGATCTATCACTGTTTCAACTATCTAACAATTTTTGCGCACTTGCTAGTTATAGTCCAGTCAAATTAGATCAAATTTTCACGAATAGCGGAAATAATTGATAGAAAGCTGCAAATTGGTACAGAAGTACATTAGCGCTTATGTTTGAACATACTGAAAGTCGGGACCAAATATCCTTGGGTTCGAGCCGCCATATTGGAAAAAGGTTCTCCAAATTACTTTTTCGCTGATATCTCGGTAACCGTACGTTTTAGCAAGTAAAGTTTCATACAAAAAAGGAAGATAATAAAATTTTCTATTAAAAAGATGCCATGCACTTTTTTTGTATTTTTATTATTTACGCCGGTAATCCACGTTGAATATAGAGCATAATCAGTATTTTAGACGTAGGTTCATATTTCAGCACTCGCGGGCTTGAAACGTGAATAAGTTTCAAAAATTGACCTAACCGACATTGTTAGGGCCTTATGACGAATGACATACTCACATAAAGCCATAGATGTTAATAGATATTCTATATTAACAAGCATAAAGCATACATTTTTGTGTTATATTTCTTAAACGTTGACGGACCCAAAATTACTTCCACAACTCCTATGTTATATTATTTTGGGTTTATTAGGTACCTATCATTTTTACTTTACGAACCCCTTAAAGTATTAAATAATCAATAGGATATCGGGTTAGTGGAACGTATTCAATCAAACAACTGGTTTTATTCTATTGATTACCTAATTTTTGGACGAAAACTTTTTGATCCCTTAAAGTTTAAAGTATTCTTATCAGAAATAATTAACCCTTTAATGCATGATTTTTTAAAAGTAATAAAAAAATATACAATGCATATTTTTATACCCTATATTCATAAAAAATATCAAAAATCTTTTTTTCAAGTCGGTGGCTATCAAAATTGCTAACAAAGGTATTATGTTGTATATTATAATCCTTTTTATATTCAGTGAGAAGGTAATTTCAGTTATGTTTCCGTGTGAAATTTTTTGAAGCAGTAATTTTTCTTCTTAAAACACAAATTCCAATGAAATGTTTTACAAAATGGAAAACAATTAAAGGGCAATGACGTAGAAATGTCTCACTGTTGTTGTATGCCTTTCAAAGTATACCCTACTATAACTACAAGACTACAATGGCGAGAACGCTATGTTGTATTTCTGCAATGGTATGCATTAAAGGGTTAAAATTAGCCCCCCCCCCCCCAAATAAATTGACAACAGTAAAAAAATGGATATTTCTATTGATACAGAAAGCGTAATCGACAAATTTGCGAAAAAGAAAGAGAGAATTCCGTTACATTTTTAGTTTTTTTATTTTATTTGTCAATAAATTTACTATCTATCGTCGACTTTTGATTTTGTTAAGCAATGATAAAAGTCCTCGGTTTAGCCTTCCCAAAATATTATACCTAGTTGCGCCAATGTGTCTGTATGAGTGTGTGTATGTACAGTCGCTCACAAAATTATCCAGTCCTATTTTAGTAATGTAAAGTTTACGTTTTGAAGATGTGTTTTGTCATATAAAATCGATTTTACAGCAAAACTTTTTAGACATTTATTATTGAAACTTTTGTTATCTTCAAATTTGTATCTATACATTTTTGTATTTTGTCGCATCGTTTCTGAGTTAAAGTGACTTAAAACAAATTCTGTAAAATATAAAAAATATTATTTGTATCTCAGAAACGGCGTGACAAAATAGAAAAATGTATAGGAACAAAAATGTAGGGAATGAAATTTGCAAAAAATATTATTTATATATTTTTTTACTTCGTTGCACCATTTCTTAGATAGAGATGACAATATTCTTTGTATTTTATATAATCTTTTTTAAGTCACTGTAACCTGTAACTCGGAAACGATGCGACAAAATAGAAAAATGTATAGATACAAAATTGAAGATAATAAAATTTTCAACAAAAAATGTCTAAAAAGTTTTGCTGTAAAATTGATTTTTATACGACAAACGTAAAATTTACATTGCTAACTAGATAAATAATTTTGTGAGTGACTGTATGTCTGTGAACACGATAGCATCCAAATTAAGTAAAAAAATCACTCAAAATTTTAAATTTTGATCTGTTGTGGCACAATGCCTATTGAAGATGAATGAAGTTGTATGGGGGGAACAGGGGGTTCCTGTTCCTTATCCCCTGAAGTGATAAGACATAATTCATAATAACTTCGAAACGCAATGAAATAGGTAAAAGTTTAATATTACAAAAAATTATCACTATCAAATTACCTACAACTTTTGTTATATAAATTTTTTTCCAAAATTTACAGATTAGGCAAATTTTTGCTTATTATTTCTATTTTCTGAATGTTTTTCATGATTCTTGCTCTTCCCTCATGACATTGTATTTTACTCTTTTCTATCGGAGATGAATTGGGAGTTAATTTTAATAATTCGAAAAGTTATGCAATGGTCACATCAGATTCTTTATAAGCGACAAAATTCAAACACTATTAGAATCATGATAGTTGGGCTTAAAACATAAATAAAATAAAAGGAATCTCTCTAATATTATTTTAAAACTTTACACCTGATAATGAAATATGAAATTAAAAAAATTATTTACAGATTACAAAGAAACTGAAGCTACAAATAAACCTAGAAAGGAAAGAACAGCATTTACAAAAATTCAAATTAAAAACTTAGAAGCAGAATTTGTTCATTCAAATTATCTTACTCGATTAAGAAGATATGAAATTGCAGTAGCTTTGGATCTAACAGAGCGACAGGTAAAGATATTATTACTATTTGAAGTTTCACAAATGTTAAGTTTAATTACTTTTAGGTGAAAGTGTGGTTCCAAAACAGAAGAATGAAGTGGAAACGTACAAAAGTGGCAAATGTTGCCAGAATTAAATCATCAAAGCAAACATAAAATTATTGTTATTATAAATTTATTGTTTACGTTTAATTACATTCTTCTTCTTTGCAATAGCATTACCTTTCGAATTTAATGCTTTTTTTACTTTAGTAACCAATTCTTGTTTACTGGGAGCCACAACCTGTTTAACCTTAGCTTTTTGATATGGATTGTACTTTGCGTATAAGTTGTCCTCGTCTTCCACAGGTTTGAAATCATAATCAATTCCTAATTCTTTCAACTTCATCAAAGTGTCTTTGACGTGACCAACGTACCGTTTACATATATTGTAATGCTTTAAATTAGACAAATTTAAGTTTTTCTTAGTATTGACATGGTCACGAACGAGCTTCAAAGGAAATTTATTTTTATTCACAGTGAAGTTCTTATGCCGTCTTAGATTACTTTTTCCATCGCCTGGCACAAAAGAAGCTAAAAATACACAATATAAATAAAGTTACAAAATGTAATTTTCCTGTATGTACCTGTTATTCTTCTGTTACACATGAGGTAGTTATTCATGGTTTGCGCAGCAATCTTTGCAACTCGAGCGTCGCGAAATTCGACAAAGCCATAACCTTTTGAATTACCAGTCTTCGGCGACCGACACAAATGAACATTACATACTTTTCCAAATTGTTTGAAATAAGCAGCCAACTGTTCTTCGTAAAATCCATGTGGAATGTGTCCAACGTAAACGCAACCGTATTCAACTTTCTCTTTTTTATTTCCAAGCTCCTTATCAGCTTTTGCTCGTACAGCATTCTGAAATTTTGAGGTTATTTCCACATTTTATAGCATTAAAGTTTGTAAAGTACTTACTATCTTTTTCAGTTTGGAAAATTTCTTCGAAAACTTCTTTCCATTTTCCTTCGTCTCCAAAGTCATATGCTCTTTAACGATTACCATTTTTGAGTTAAAATACAAAGCACATGTATACACAAATTAAGCATGCAAACATCAGCTACTGTCAACTAAAAGTAAGGCTAGAATTTTCATACGTTGGTTATCGGTTGGGTTGGTATCCTTACATATTTATGCGCTCCATAATACGAAATTTGAAATATTTGTTTGCATTGTATTTATTGTTTATTTTTAATTTAAATATTAATTATTGTAAATACATAATAAAATAATTTAGTAATAAACTTTGCTACACTTTCATATATGTATTAATCTTATCTAATTAATAATAATTAAATAACAATGAAAATGTTACAAATCTTTGATTTATTTATTTTCTAATTTTTACCCACCCTAAATGCGGCCCTGGACACAGATAAACAACAAAGGAATAATTTGGCAGCCGGCTCTGACCGAACTTTGGGGATTTTTTTTCTTACATTTAGTAATTGTTCATTTCGCTAAGTTGTGCACTTACTCAATTATTATTTACTTCATCCATGATTGATGGATTAAGATGTTAAATATGTTTCTGTAATTTTACAATAATTTTTAATGAAATTGTTAAAACATAAATAAATAACCATGTGCGGAGGTTTTACTTGTTCAAAAAATGCCCTGGTTTCTTTAAACATTTTATATATTGTGAGTAAAAATTAGTTACTTAATTGTCAGGAAATGTGAAATTATGCTCATCATTTTTTAGGTGGTCTCTTTTATTTTAATTGGAGTAGCAGTTTATGGAAGGGCAGCATCTATTGTGACAAATTTACCGATAGTCGGTGGAATTTTAGCATGCGGAATCATTTTACTTGTGATTTCGATTCTAGGGGTCGTAGGGGCTATCAAACATCACCAAGTTATGCTTTTTTTTGTATCCTTTGTTAAAAATGAAACAATATCTAAATTGAATTTGTTACAAAAGTTTCTTAACTTATTTATTAGTACATGCTAATCTTGTTCTTCCTATTTTTGATTCAATTTTCTGTAGCTTGTGCTTGCCTCGGAGTTAACATGGAGCAACAGGACCAGTTGGCGGAGCAGGTAAGTCATGATTGATATTAAACACCCATTTGTTTAAATTTATATTTTTAAGGGTTGGAGAAGAGTGGATAATGCTACTAAGATGGAAGTTCAACATGTATTTACTTGTTGCGGATTTGACAACCAGCATAATAATGATCCCAATATGGGACATCCTAGTTGTGAGACAATTGAGGTAACAACTTTTGATGAATAGTGTGGCTTTTAACATTTTCTTATATTTTAGCCGCAATGCTGTACCAATCCTGATATAAAAGAATGTCACTGTCCTTTTTGTATGAATAAATTGCAGAGTACTATTAATTATGCTTTTAAACTCTGCGGATGGATCGGCTTATTTTTCAGTTTTACAGAGGTAACTATTTGATAATTTTCTACATTTATTAATAAATATTAATCTAACAAATTACTAATAAAAATTTTTAATATTTTGTATATATTACTTAAAATTATTAGTTTACGTATTACTAATGCTAAAATGCAACTCGGGACTTCTTTGTATTATAAGCTTATTGTGGTGTTATGTGCATGTTTCAGTTTTTGGGAGTATGGTTAACAGTGAGATATCGTAATCAAAAAGATCCTCGTGCTAATCCCAGTGCTTTCCTTTAGTCGCTCATCTATATGTAGTTGGTGGGTTAACGTACTAATTACTATTATTAATATGAAACTTTTTACTTTTGGAATTATCCAAGATTTGTTTAATCTATAGATCTTGGATAGTTTTACTTTGTAATATTTATTAATTAAATTGTTGGAATTTACAGTTAGTAGGTCTATTTTTGACAAGGCATTACCGCAATTTGTCTGACCCCGATGAAAAACGACCCACAGCCATCTTTCCAAGCCATAATTTTACTTACTAGTCAATTTTAATTTATGTGCAATTTTTAAACCAAAGAATTTGGTGTTCAGACTTTGTAAATTTATTTTTTATTTAATTTTTATCTAACTGTCAATAAAATTTGTGTTTTAAACAAAATTTCTTTTAAATAAAATAAGTTTCTTTATCAAAAGTTTTACAATAACTTTTAATCTAAAAATCTGCTGCAGGACTCTTGTGAAAAATTATACAACGTACAGGGGGCCTCATTTATTTTTTGTACATAAAATGACTAACTCTGACGAAATCCGAATAATTAATGCAGCATTAACTTTAATAAAAATTGTATTATATAAATGAAACTTTATTCATATTTTCTATAAGTTAGTGGAAAGTACTTGTTCAACCTTGATGAAGAAATCTTATTTTTTTTAATGCATGAGTATTTAGAAAATAATACTTCCTGCATAACTTTATTTTATTTATTAAATAATTTTCGTTCTGCTGTATTTCCTATCGCATGCTTAATTGTAATCGGCAAACTTTTAATGTAAGCTACTTTATCTTATAAGATTGAACAATTTGTGAACAAAAGACCAGTTTTTTGAAGGCTGTTACTGTATATTCAAGTATACATAGATAGATTTAATGTGTATATGTTAAAATGTTGAATTTTTAGTGTCTTCACTAGTATAATCCATTTCTAGCTGATCAAGCACTAAACTTTGGCTTACAAAATTTTGTTTGATTTATTTATTTTGCTTTCTCGCTTATACATTATATTTTTACATTCCACTTTAAATGCATTCAGGCTGGGTTACGTGTGCCATGTCATGTCAATGTTAAACCTTTATGAAGAATGTAACATTACTTTCATAAGTCTTCCGTAAAAACAATTCAAACTGCTCGTGTATGTGAAAGAATAAAATACGTCATGTGACATGTTCTATGTGTCCCAGCCTTTAGTATGAAAGTTGAAGGCCCAACCTTTCATTTTTTGATTTTAACAATTATTGGGTATAGATGATTTTTTTACTCTTCTAATAATTGTAGAAGAGATGCCTCACGTGATTAATTTTTCACGTTTTTCTGTAAAACGGTTGCTTACAACAAAATATATTAGTACAAAATCAAAGAAGAGAAATAAAGTCTGCAAAATATTGCTCATCAATTTTTAAGCGAGAGAAACAGTTTCAAGATTATGTAGGGCTCAAATGTTTTTGGAAAAATCTGAAAAATTAAGGCTCATACACAATTAGTCTGTAACACTAACGGGAACAGTAAAAAGATAAAATACATGTATTCAGGTGGCTTCATTCACAATTAGCGAGAACGGGAACAGAAACGATTTAACTTTTATTGCTTTGGTTATGCGCATGCGTAAACTGTCAAAAGTTTAGCCAATGAAATATCTTTATATAGCTATCGTTACTGTTCCCGTTCTGGTTTATTGTGAACCGACGATTCATTTTGTTCCCATTCTCGTTACTGTTTCAGACTAATTGTGTATGAGCCTTTACAGGTAAACAAAATTGATTTAATGGGGCTTCTTAATTAATCAACTGTACAGAGTGGATTGTTTTGATCTCAAATTGTAAGGTTTAGCTAATTTTATTTTTTAAATTCCTTGTACCACAATACTTTTGTATTTCATTTATATTTTAAGTTTATAATGGTTGTGCTAGGTTTAAATTATTACATCACAGTCACCTGTATTTTATCCAATATTTAAATTATTTATTAAAGCCCTACAATGCTGCATTCCTAAACTTGCATTCAATGTACCTATTCTTTTTTTTAAAGATTGTTGCACCGAAAACTGTTTAAAATTGTGACGTTACTGGGTGATTACTTAAAGTTTTGCAGCATTTCACAGCTTAAATTTGCTTTGAACATTTCACAATCCAATATTAATTATTATATTGGCCAAGCACCCATCACTCGGTGATGGCACAATTTTGAACTGTTTATGTATGCTTTGTAAAGAAATCTAGAATATAGTAACATTAATTACTATGATCTCAAATTAAATAATTTGATTGGTAACATTGATGTGTTTGTTTATGTGATCTCTAAATAAGGTTGTGTATTTTCCATGTAAAACTGTAAAACATCCAGTTTGTGTTAGATTTTAATCAGGTGGCATCTTCCTATTGTAAAATTTTATGTTAAATATATTATGCAAAATCTATGAACGCATTTTTAATTTTCTTCTCAGAACTGAATTTTTTTTGTTGGCTTACAAAAATTGAAATTTGTAATTTTAATATTTTGTAAAATTTCAACAGGCAATTTCGACTGAAAGAAGTTGATTGATTTTCTTTATTTAGGAATGATATTTTGCACTTAGATTTTAAAAATGTTCACTTGAACCCTTTTACTTCTAGACCCCTCAATTGTAAATAAATGGCCAATTTTCTAATCTTAAGCGTGCGACTGATCCGCAATAATTGATTTTTATTTTGGGATCAGGCGCGGATGCAGGTTTTTTTCTTAGTAGTCCAATCAAATTAGTCAAAAAACCTGAATAGATGCATTAATTCCGGTAGAGCTAATTTTTTTATATGTTGTATGGGTTGATGCCTGAATTGATTTTCTGGACGCTGTCATCTTAAAGAAACGGGAATATTTTTACTTTTTTCAGTTTCTGCCAAATAGCGGTGAAAGTTAACATCTGACTGAAAATGTACGCCATACTTTCTTAAAGCACATTAAATTTTTTACCATTTGAGACTAAAAAGGGTTTTCTAGCTCCAGTAGTTTCTGAGTTACAGCCCTTCAAAAATTCGCTATCAAATGTCAAGAACATGGCGGTTGTATTACGTACGCTTGATGTGGTTTTGAGTTTGATTCTGACTTATTTTATCGTGATGAAATGATAATTCATAAAATAGAACACCTAAAGAATGCAAACCTTTGGTTTATAAACAAAACTTTCTATACCAACTATAAAAATGGTAAGTAGATATGGATTCACTATGAGTTAAGGGTTTTGGTAGAATTCTGTTATATGTACAGTGGCCCCTGTGACCGTTAATCTGCCGGGTACAGGCATGGTGGTCATGTGCTACATAAATTTTTCGCAAATGACCAAAACAAGAGGCACTTGATTGAATTGCTTAAAGATGAACTGGAAAAAGCTTCTTATTGTACTTACCGCAT
Source organism: Cantharis nigra (assembly GCA_958510845.1). Taxonomy (NCBI): domain Eukaryota; kingdom Metazoa; phylum Arthropoda; class Insecta; order Coleoptera; family Cantharidae; genus Cantharis; species Cantharis nigra. The sequence continues at coordinate 38,954,442 of OY294030.1, read as the reverse complement.
TATCATCGCCTGCTTACAAACACGATATGATTTTTCGAAAATGCAGACGAGATAAAGCATCTGATGTTTTTTACTTTACAAACTTATTTCGCTACAGTTTTACCAACATCCTACTGTTCCTCCACACTTTTAGTGGGTGCGATTTTGAACAAGGGAAAAACCCCTTCTGTTCACTGCTTTGAAAACAGTCCAAACTTGAACAGAAGGTGACAGCTTTTTCGGATCCTGAACCTACATCAGAAAAGTTTCCGAAAAATGTAGAAGCAGATTTCCTGATTTGGTCGTATGGTACACAAACCCTCGATGAGCTTCGATAACATTCTTTTGTAATAGCTGCCACAAAAACGAAATTCAATCTAGCTCGATTACCTCCAATCTATGATGCTGCTCAGCTGCATGCTTTGCAAACATACTACAAGTTTCAGGCGTGGCTAGGCATAGCTAAGGATCCATTCAGGTGGGGCTGGGTCAGCACTCCTCAGGACATCTGCCCCTCAAAAGCCAAGAAATACTTACAATGAAAAATATTTCGCAATAATGCGCACCTATCAAAACACTATTCGATAGCTTCGTTAAATTTTCAAATATTATGTATGTTTGTTGCTTTTACTTGCTCTAGCATAACTGGAGAGAGAGAGAGAGGGATTTGATGTTTTATGGAGAATCTGTCAATGTTTCTCTAATCCTTATAATCTTTTATATAAAACAAATAATTTTTTCAAAATCTAATATAAATTTATATTTTAAAAAATGTTCGTTCAAGATTTACTTTAGAAATATACAATGTTGATTACATTTTCTACAGATTCATTAATTATTTAATCATGTTTTATTAATAAGCAGGATAGAAGGGAACATGATATGGATGATGCTTAAATATTTTGTTTGCTTCTTGATGTCCGAGAAGAGAATGTTGATCAACTCCATTATGAGAACCATATGTTTCACCATTTCCCAAATATTTCTTTTGCCCATATTCACCCTTGCCAGCATTACTATTGTCAACAAGATGATTAGAGTCGTAATGACCTTGCTTCTTGTTTTCAACAGCATTAAATTGCCCATTATCGTGGCCTCCTTTGAAGGAAGAACCAGCGTTTTTGCCAAAACTACCAGATTTTCCGTCGAAGTAGTTGTTATCTCCAGAATTATGCTCTTCATCGTAAAATTCTTCAGTTTTACCATCTTCGTCTTTATGATGAGAAGATTTAAATCCTTTGATTACGTGTCCCTTTTTGTGATAGCCATTGTGTTTTTCTTCTCCTCCAGTTTTGCCTGAAATAATTGCATCCGTAATAAATAATGTCGACTAAACGAAATATAAGACTTACCTTCCTGATCAAAATGTTCGGCACCATGATAAACTTTGCCGTCTTCAGCGGCTTTCTTTTCAGCTTCTTGTGCGTTGTAGTATCCTGAGTCACCTTTGCTGTTTTGAAGTGCTACTTTTCCGTGATTGTAACCTTCTTGACCTTCACTAAGTTGTTCTCCCTTTGAACCTTTGACTTCTTCAAATCCTCCATCTTTCAAGTTTTTACTACCTTCACTGAATTCGTTCTTATCTAAAACCTGACCTCCTATACCATGATGATGATGTATGGGTGAAATTCCACCCCCGATGTATCCACCGCTTCCATATCCTCCGCCTCCATATCCTCCACCGATAAATTGTTCTCCACGGGGATAGAATCCTCCTAAGTATTTGCCGGAACCACCGCCTATGAATCGCCCACCACCAGCACCACCAATGAAACCATGTCCGCCAGCTCCGATTAAGCCTGGACCGCCTGATCCTATAAAGCCTGGGCCTCCTCCTAGATAGCCCGAACCCAAATGACCACCACCTCCCCCAATATATTCTCCTGAAAATTGATTAACACTTTGTTGAGGATAATACTCCTTTTCTACAACGCGATAGCCTTGAATAGGATAAGAAGTTTCAGCAGATTGCATTACATCTTGAAATTCATATGCATTTCTTTGAGCCCATATTGTTACCACCAATGATAATATTACAAAAGAATAAGTAAACATTTTCACTGACTATTGTTTTCACAACACGAAAGTGAACTGGTATTAGCATACAACGATTTTCTATTTATAGTACAATTTTTGGATTTGGTCGAATAATTTCAGTTTTTATTATTAAACAATACGCTGCTTTTTAAGGATGGGGTAACAACATAATCTGACCTTAAAGGTTGCAATATTTTAACGCATTTTTTAATTATAATTATCCTTGAACGCGGTTGATTGATTAAATTACGGAAGTACAGTTAAGTTTTAATAATGTAGGTAAGTCCCTACCGCACATGGATCGTTAGAAAATTAATTAATTTCGGTATACTTAGCTAAGCTTTTGTGTCTGGAACTAACTCTTCATAAAATATTAGAGTTCAAAACGGACGATATGGTGCAGCTTAGGAAGGTAGTACATAAAGAACATATTTTTTCCAATAAATGGGAAAAGCAATAAACTAGCTTTTGGGTTTGTGGATTTTCAAACTTACAAATTTATGAATTTCAAATCTTCATTATCATTTGTACTTAGTACAGTAATTAGAAAAGTAAATAAGTAATATTTTCTATAATTTTTAAATATGATGTTGAAAGAGCTGATCCTGGTAAATACGTGTTACCTTTTTTTTTTTTTAGATGAATAACAAAATTATTACGACACAAATCTTTTAAACCGCAATTTTTTTTGAGAGAACAATATTTGATGCAAGGTAAAGGTTACATTTTTGATGACAATTTATTTTATTTTATTTTTAATTGATATACTAGACAATGAAATTTAAATTTTTTAGTTTCATGAAAATTGAAGATTCCTAATTTAATAGTATGTAGTTATTTACGTATATTGTATTATAATTATTTTCTTCTTAAATAATGGAAAAATCATTATTCAATGTCACCTTGTATATCTTGTTTTATTTTGTTTCCGTTTATGTTTTTCTACTTCTTGAGAAACTATGAGTAAATCGACAGGGGTATAACTTCCTGGTTTTTGTATTATATTGTACGAAAATTTAATTCACATTTTTGCACTATAATAAAAAAATTCAAACTTAATGAAACTTCTGCAATAGCCATGGACATGACAAGTAAAATTAGACGCAATCAACTGTACAGAAATTAAACAAAATTTATAGTTTTTATATAAATTTTTAAAATTACTTTTAATAAACATTTTTTTAATACCTAAATTAATATTGTTTCAATACCGTATAACAAATTTACTCATTTAGTTCAAGAGTCGAAAACAAAAGTGCAAGTAATTTTATTAAACCAATTTATAACGTAAAGCATTAATTTTTGGTAGCTTTTAGTTAAAATATCGATTTGTCGCAGTTCAACAACTGTTTAATTTATTTTTAGATTTCATCTCACGTAATAAATTATTTCATTAATTAATATCGCAGGTTTGATGAAATCGTTGATTTTAAACAATTTCCTGTCGCAATATTTATGTCTTGGTGATATTTATGTCTGGATATGACGAATATTCACAAAGAAAATAATTAATAATACCTACATAATTTCTCGTTAATTTGTTTTTGAAAATTATAAGAAGAAATCATAGCTTTATAAATATTTTTCATTTTTATTTATTTTATTTCTTTCATTCACATATTTTGTGTCGAAAATTTTAAAATTACTTTTCCAATTTTGGATTTAATGCCGCACTATATATCTGTATAGCAATTCCAATTTCTGGGTCTATGTTCTGAACTATTTTTTCATTTTGTGCTTCTATATCATAAAATTTTATTTTGAAAAATTGAATTTTTTTAATTATACATAGACAAATACATTTTAATATATAGTATTTAGGTATGTAAACTTCTGCTTGAAATGACCAATTTTTAGATTTATTTTTTACAGTCAATAATTTTTTTTTACTAAAAATTTACTAAAATTTAATATTTATTATTTTAAAGTCAAAAGTCTAGAATATTTTTTTAATTGATGGGAAGCAAACTTCAAAATATATCATTAGCGTCGTTCCGGTGCGGAGCACGAACGACGAATGTTCAAATTATAGTTTTGAGATAAAGCATCAATTTGAATATATTCATGTTTTCACTAAAAATCAGAATTTCAAGTTATGAAAACTATTTTATAGTTACTAGTCTATTCACTATTCAATAGATCAATACGAAAAAGTATACGAAACTCAAAAATGACACGCAGGGGGGCGATGATTATAATATATTAAAATTTACAAAAACAACGGATTAATAAAAAAATTGAATTTGAATTATTTGTCTTGTTACGCCTCATGACACAATGAAGTTTATTATAATATTATAATAAACTAACTTCATTGTGTTTTTCTAGCGCTAAAACAGAAAGAAAAAGGAAACGAGACGATAGTGATGAAAACAAGTGATTCGATAATATAATTATTGTTTTTGTTTTTAATAATTTTATTTTATTTTAAATAAATCACAACTAAAACTATCCATAATTATTATAATAATTAAGTTTTGTTTAAATTCAATTTATTAATTTTTAATTTTAAAAAGGTAGCTATTTAAAAGCTATTTTCTTGCTGCCAGACAGCTAATAGCGCGATTTTAGCTAGATTTTAGCTAGTTAGTAGAAAGTGCGTATTTTGCGTGTTTTTAGCTAGCAATATAGCGTGGATTTAGCTAGATTTTAGCTAGCTAGTAAGAAGGGCGAATTTGTGTGTTTTCAGCTAGCAAAATAGCGTGTATTGAGCTAGATTTTAGCTAGCTAGTAAAAAGTGCAAATTTTTGCGGGCTTTTAGCTAACAAAATAGCGTGCATTTAGCTAACAAAATAAGGTGGATTTAGCTTGAAGCGTGTTTTTAGCTAAATTTTTGATAGCTAAATAGAGCGATTTTAGCTAGCTAGTAGAAAATGCGCATTTTGCGTGTTTTTATCTAGCAAAATAGGGTGGATGTAGCTAGAGTTTAGCTATCTAGCTATGAAGCATGTTTTTAGCTAGATTTTAGCTAGCTAGATTTTAACTAGCTAAATAGCGTGTCTTTAGCTAGCTAAATAGCGTGTTTTAATTAAATTTTAGCTAGCTAGATTTTAACTAGCCAAATAGCGTGTTTTTAGCTAGATTTTAACTAGCTAAATAGCTTGTTTTTGCTAGATTTTAGCTAGCTAGATTTTAAGTAGCCAAATAGCGTGGTTTTTGCTAGATTTTAACTAGCTAAATAGCTTGTTTTTTGCTAGATTTTAACTAGCTAAGTAGCGTGTTTTTAGCTTGATTTTAGCTAGTTAAATAGCGTGTTTTAGATAGATTTTAGCTAGCTAAATAGCGTGTTTTTAGCTAGATTTTAACTAGCGAAATAGCGTGTTTTTAGCTAGATTTTAACTAGCTAAATAGCTTGTTTTTTGCTAGATTTTAGCTAGCTAGATTTTAACTAGCCAAATAGCGTGTTTTTAGCTAGATTTTAACTAGCTAAATAGCTTGTTTTTTTGCTAGATTTTAGCTAACAGCTATTTAGCTAGCCGAAAGCGCGCTATTAGCTAGCTAAAAACACGCTATTTAGCTAGCTAAATGCGCGCTATTTGCTATCTGTCAGCAAGCAAATTGCTTATAAATAGCTAGCAATTTGCTTAAAAATAGTTCGCCATTTTAGCAATATTGCTGCAATATGGATGCAATTTAAGCGCTATTTGGCTGGCTGCCGCATAAGTTGTGCTGCCAAATATAGCTAATTAGCAGCTATTTAGCTATTTTTTAGCATCCAAATGCTACTTGGGATATCATGGTTGCACCCAGAATAGTTTTATTCCTGCTTTAATTACTTTTGTTTTGTATTAAATTTACCGTCCAACTAGAACTAAGATTTATTCAATTTATTTTTTAATTATTATTAAGCGAATTTGCTCATAATATTTTATTTCTACTAGTTTCGCTATATAGCATCATAGGTTCATAGGTTAAGAATTGTCAATTATTTCTCTGAACTAAATAAGATAAAAAAAAAGTAATATATAAAAAAGGTCAATGATAATAAATTATTACTAATTAGATAAGATAAATTAACTTACTACCTAATGATGCTATAAAGCGAAACCGGTAGAAAATAAGTAATAAAATATACAATCAAACCTAAAGGTACCTAAGTCGTTCATACATCGTCTTATCTAATTTTATGCTTTATATTGCTAATTTCAACAATTCAAATTAATAATAATTAACATTTTAAAATCCAAATATTCTCTTTTATTTCCAAAATCTTAATACAAATAAAAAAATTGCACTCCAAAATTTCCAAATTTGTCTAAAATGTGAGATTATTTTAAATCCATAAATCATCAAAATTAATTTTCGAAAATATATAAATTAATTTATTCTCAAATATAAAATTTAGAACTAAAATTGCAAATCAAAATTCAAAGACACATTTGGTCTTGACCATTCATGCAGCCATCTTGGCGGTAAAAAACTGGTTTACTCCACCTAGTTGTTGCAACCTCAACTAGTTATCGGGAAAACTAGAAAATTCAGAAATATTTACAACATTTTCAACATTTAAAATGATAAATACAAAATTTACAAAATAATCGTGAAAAATTTAATAGAGGATTTTGGAACATCCATCCAACCATGTAGTGAATCCAAAATAATTATAATTAACGCAAATACTTCCACAGAATTAACTTTATTGAAGGAGAATATTTATAGTTACGTCCACAAATGATTGATACATAGAATGCATTGTCATTTTTTAATCGTAATCTTGATGCTGAAGCTGTTCTTCTTCCTGTATTAATAATTGGTTTAAGTTCGATTGAGCAACTTGAAAACGTTTGTTGAATGTCCAAAGGTTTTGTACTTGGAGGTTTCTTTTCCTTTAAATTATTATTTTGGGCGCTAAATTTACCACGAGAATATAGTACCTAGTTCTTCTGCCTTTATTATTTTCGTTTCTATCATATTTTCTACCAGAATCATCATTATGTTTGTTATTTGCACCTCGATCATTTGTATTTTTAATTATTGTTTTTTAGTTAGCAATCTTTGTCTCTTCTTTCTTGACAAGCTTATGAAGTATTAGTAGGAGTATAATGAGGCGATTATATAACCGATCCATATCTTCGCGCGGATATTTTTTTTACGGACAATTTTTCTAAAGAAAAATTATAAACCAATACTAACCTACATAATCGTTATATATCTTCGTGCGGATAGCGGGGATATCTTGTTTTTATTATAATTAATATGTTTTTCAGTCGGTTTTCTTCGGGCAGATGCTGTATAATTATATCTTATATATGTTAAGAACTACTTTAAACTCAACAATTAAAAGATTTTGACTAGTCTACCAGCTAACGGCAGCGGTGGAAAAGTTATATATGAGATTAGAGAAACCATTGACCATCAGTGGAAAAATAAATCGCCCCTGAAATAGATTAAAATACTGACATAATACCGTCACGGCAAAAGAGGTAGAAATCAATGCCGTACCGTTATGGAAATATCGGTACCGTATATGTACATTTTTGACGACCTTGTGCTGCTTGGGTAGAGTATTTTATTGACACAAGAAGCGGAAAACTTGTTCATTCAAAAAATATGCTATACTAAAACATGAATTTTTTGGTTAAATTTTGCAACATCCTGGGTCAAATAAGGGTATTTTGAATAATCATGAGAAGATGTAGAGGTGTTTGTCGCCACTGTCCCTATAAAGTTACTGTAATCACACCTAGTCATGTTTTGTTGCCCCGTTTTTCCCCTTTTCCTGGGCATGGGCGACTCCTGACTAAACAGTACCAAGATGGTTAAGTGCTAGTAAGCTGGTTTAAGCAAGTTTATATAATACAATTTAAGAAACTAGATTATTTTCCAAATTACTTAACAAATTTATCCAGTTCAGTTAGGTTCCCAACTATCCAATGTGATTTATTTGTTAAATTAACAATATTGTTACCTTACAAGATCATCGTGAATAACTCTGATTAAGGGCGTGTTCCCAGCGACGAAGAATTGACTCGATATATGTGTCTCTTTTTATTTACTGCAAAGTGCTGGCACCTAGCTTACGATAGAAAAATATTACATTATTGCTATTATGATAACTTAGGTAAGTTAAGTTAGCGATGCGCTTATCTTCAGAATTTCCACAAATGAATTATCTTAGTAGCGTAGGTAGTAGTACTTAATATACTTTTGTTATCACAATATCATGTTACACGAGTTGAATGCATTTTTATATTATATCTAACGAATTTTTCAATTTAATAAATTTATTATAAATGTCATTTGTCAGTGGCGGATCTCATGTATAATTTCAGTAAAATGAGAAATTTATTACCTTAATATTTTTAGGAAAATGTTACGTAATTTCATTATATTACCACAAATAACGTAAATCATTTTCAATTATAAGATATTTTGAGCTATGGTATTTTAATTTTTGTGAAATTCAAGAGTTACAAAAAAATGGGAATTCTACAATATATACGTGGCTCACAAAAATAACCGTACATCCCTATATTAGCAATGTAAATTGTGTCTTTTGAATACATGTTTTCTCATATAAAAATCGCTTCTACAGCAAAACTTCTTAAATATTTTTTGTTCAAAATTTCATTCTCTTCATTTTTGTTTATGTACATTTTTTATTTTGTCGCGCCATTTTAGAGTTACAGAGACTAAAAAAAACTCTGTAAAATACAAAAACAATTTTGTCAAGTCGTGTTTTACGTTACATTCCCTACATTTTTGTTCATATACATTTTGCTATTCGTAGCACCCTTTTTGAGATACAGATGAAATATTTTTTGTATTTTACAGTCTTTTTTAAGTCACTGTAATTTTATTTCAAATATCCCTTAGCTAGGCTTTAATTACGCACAGGTACCTTATTAAAAGTAGCTATCACTTTACCTCAGACAGAAAAAACTAAATTACTAAATCTTATCAGAGCATCAGGAATAATGGTAAAAAACATTCAGAAAATCGAAAAGAGTACCTAAGCAAAAACCAAATATACAAATAAAAAAATATATCACAAATAACTAAAATTTTATGTACAAAAAAATTGCCTATTTATAGACAATTTAGGAATTTCATAAAAAAAATATTTTTATTGTTGATAAATAAAAATAAAATTTTTTATTTTTTATTATTATTTTAGAAAATATTTTATAGAACAAAAGTTGTAGGTAATTTGATACCTACTGATAATTTTAATTATAATAAACTTTTAGCTATTTCATTGCATTTTGAAGTTATGATGGATTATGTTTTATCACTTCAAGTAAACCTCCGTTCCCCCATTCGATTTCATTCATTTTCAATAGGCTTCGTTCCACAGCAGATCTAACCTTAAATTTAAAATTTGGAGTGATTTCGTTACTCCGTTTGGTTGCTAACGTGTTTACAGACCTACATACGCACACACATACAGGACCTATTTTTACCAGAGTTGGGCACTAAGCTCTATCAAATTTTCGGGCCCCTTATATTCGAATGTAACAAATATCATTGAACGCCCAATTCTTGGGTTGTTTTATCAGTATTTAATTTTCATTTTACAATTTTATGTTCTCTCTTTTTGGGCCCCTCTGGCCATTGGGCCCTAGGCACGAGCCTAATGCGCCTAATGGTAAAATAGGCCCTGCACACATACACACATACCTCAAGGGAACCTCAAAACATACAAATTTGCTTAAAAATGGGGGATCAATTTTTTTTTCAATTGCAACGAATGCATAAAATATATAAAAAAAATTTATTGTAAGTATTTCAAGAGTATGTATTCTTAAAACCTGTCAAACCTCATTTCAATATCTATTGAAATATTAATAATAATATTTATAATAATATTAATAATATTAATAATCTCATCAGAAATTCACAAAAATTGGTTCTTTTTTGAGCTTCCAAAGTAGAATCCTGTCTAAATTTAATCACAAAGCGAAACTTAAACCGTACATAATGGAACCACTATTGCCGATCTCAATGAATTGGAGTTGGAAGTTTGATTGGGATTATCCAACAATCAAATCAATTTTCGGTGATACGAAAAAAAGCCGTAAAATCTAGAAAATCTGAATTTAATTAATTTTTGGTGGAACGAAGTTTGCCGGATCGGCTAGTTATTAATAAATAAAATCTAATGTGACAACACATAACTTTCCCATTTATTACTAAATTAATAATAATAATAATTAGAAATAAAAAAAAATAATAAAAAAATAATTAAAGTTTAATAAATAAAAAAATAGCGTATGGATTTTAACCAAAATTTAATCAGCTCTCTAGATTGCTGTTACAAACCAGTATATGAAATTTGAATAAAATCGGTTCACACGTTTTGAAAAAATCATGGACGAAAGAATCGCACACACACACACGCACATACGCAAAATTTGTCTCAAACGAATTGTACGGACTCAAAGACTATGGAAAAAATGCTAGTTCAAAAATTTTTTTTTACTCGATTACAATACTTTCCTTTACTACGTATATGGGAAAGTAATAATTTCTACTTTTTTCTTATATTTATATTCAGTGGCGGCCCGTCAGGGGAGCCTTTGAGACTGCGTATCCCCAGAAAAGTCAACTACTAACGAGAAAAAAATGTTTTACTAAAAATCATAATTTCTAACACACTATTCGTATTGAAAAAATTATCTGGTGTTTTAATTTCTTAATTTCATACATAATATTATATTATAGTATTTAAATAATTCTTATCTAAAGAAAAGATACAGAAATTAACACCTGCGGATGAAATTTAATTGTGATGTGATAAGATAACGACGGCTACCAGTGCAAGAAACGCTTTTACTATAGACTCAACTCGATATGCACCTTTATATTTCATTATAAATTATAATATACAAAACTCAATTGACTTCTTGGGAATCTTTAAAATGAGATTTTATAACCATAATACCAACTTGTATAATATTTTTAAAACACGCGCTGTTCTTTTTCTTTTTTTAATTATCTCAGTAGTAATTTATTCAGGTACGCATAATATGTAATAATTCACAATTGCATGTTTCTTGCAACCCAATATGCTGTCCGTACTTACAGTTTTTCATTGTAAGTAGATGCATATAATTTTCATCTGGCGTTTGAATTACAAGGCAACCTAGATTAGTTCCTCTCTGTCAAGCTCCTCCCTATAAATCACGTGCAAACTGCATGAATTTGTTATTGTCAGGTGCATGTGTTATAAATGAAGTATTTAGTATTTACATTATATTAATTTGTATTTAATAAAAAATATTAAAATTTATTTAAAAACCAGCGCCCTCTCTTGAAAAATGGCTGGACTAATTTACAAGATTTTCCTATTCGCACTTATGCAACCTATGTGACGCATATGAGTTTTAATGAAATTTTAATAATAATTTTGCAAATTTTGTACTTCTCCATTTCCGCCTTAATTACAAAAAATTTTTAAAAAATGAAGTAAAGTAAATTGAAGTAAATTGTCGTTTGATCATGTTGACGCTAAATGTTATATAAATTAACCTAGTTAAAAAGGTATAATTTGAAATATCAATTATGTTTTAAAATACTACTTTTTGTGTGCCCTAAAAATAATATTTTTAAATTACATTCTTTAATTAAAATTGCTTTAACCTAAAGCTGCTACCTTATACTTTATATTTCTGCTTCATTTACTATGAAATTCGACTTTGTTTTTCTGTTTTCATGGAAATGGTAGAGCTAGTTTTCTGCCATTCATTTAACATAGCGTTTTCACGCCCTTAATATGATGTTACAGCCAATTTCATCATAATAATTTTAAAGTCGCTTTAGTTTAAGTTTACTAGTTTAACCACACGAATGAAAATCATCGGTTCATCAAAGTATATTTCAAAATTGCTTATAAAGTAAAATTATACTCTTATAATTTTTTGCTTTTATGCTAATTCAATATGGATTGGACTCTAGCAACGGTAGATAGCAATTTTTGTAATTTGATGCGTGTTCTCTACATTTTAACGAAACTCGTTAATCTTATGACAGTCTTTCATTAATTAGTTCGGATTATTGCGGCTGCTCTGTAATAAACAATGACGTTATTGACGTAAGAACGAAGCTGTTAATTGAAGCTTGCTTGCGTGCTATAATGTTTGCGATTTTTGTTTTTTAATTAAATTTTAAAAATTAATATGTTTTTGACATGACTTGTCAAGATTTTTCAATGCCAGCATAAATTAATAAAATTTTGAAAATAGTCACACAAGGCGGTATTTTTGAACAAATCGTTTCTCAAAATTGTATTCCCCAGCAAATCAAATTTTACTTTTGGAAACAAGTAAATGTATAACACGCAGAAACAAGTATCCTGCGTAGTAGGATAACATGAACACGCAAAGGAGTAACTGGATTCCTGATGTAGCACAGGACAAAATATTGAACACAGCGCCGTTTTAGTTAGGTGGTTGAAGTAAAAATCGCTGTTTTAGTCGCACCCTCATTAAAGTTCTTCAAATATTAAATTTGACTAAATTTTGTTACATTTTTATATTAATCGTTGCTTTAGTGTATAAATAAAAATATTTTTTATAATATATTAAATGTACTTCACTGAAGAATAATCGTTTCGTGCCTTGATTTTCAAATTTTTGCTTTCGATATGTATAACAGAATGTCGCTATCCGAAGAGGAAAGGGATGAGTAAGTTATATTCTTTTATATTAAAATTTGTATTTAATATTTTTTAACATATTGATAATGTTTAATCGAAACGCATGCGTGCTGAAAAGCCCTTTGCTTTCGATATACAAAACATCAATATTTACATTATTTTTACCTCTTTATTAAGGAATAAATACTCCAGGATAAGTGGATAATTCATTATATTGCGTATGAACTGAATTGATTAATATATTTCATTTATGCTTCACCCCAAATAAACCCAAGTTATCGATAAATTATTAGTTTAACCACTCCTATAAAAAATGATATTAGTTTTAATTGTGCTATAAAACGTAACACATTTTTATTTGAATTAGAATGGAGAAATATTTTTATAGACCAAAAGTTTTAAATATTAATGCAGCATCAATACATTTCACTTTTCATATAGAACAATAACCATTACGATAAATGATAATCTAATGTGTCGCTCTATAGTCTATACGTTTCAAAATATATTATGATATAGTGCTATAATAATATTAAATTGTAATTCATATGTGTATGAATTCCCATTATTACTTAACTAGATTACATGAATCAATGTAAATATAACTTAGGTAAACAAACACATCGATGGTTAAGTTCCAATACCTCGTATCAGGAAAAAGGCAACTTTTCAGGAGATGATAAAAACTTCCTAGATTTATACTTTTCTTTTGTAACAGTTCCAATTTCCACTATTGAGGTTATAGCGCTTACGAGGTATTAGAAGTAAGATTTGCCAACTGCTAGATACGTGGTGAAATTGTACATTATTTTAAACAAATTTCCCTTCATAGTAGAGTTACGGGGTATTAGAAACAGATGCCTGGCTATGCTATCTAACGTTAAATGCAATAAACTTAAAATGGAAATTTTGGAAGTTACGAGGTATTAGAACTTAGCCATCGACATGGTTCTCTTCTCTTATCAATATATTGACGTAAAACGAACAGAGGAAATTCATACAAAATATTTTTTAAATTGTTTACCCTATTACCGAATTTTTCCTTCAAAATAATCCTAAACAAAAAACTGATACAATTTTTGAATTTGTTTTTAATATTATTTTACTATTCAAGTTTACATTGTTACAACAGATTTTTAGGCATAGATTCATTTCATTACATTTGTTTTGTTATTATTGTATAATAATACTATAGCGGTAAATAGGGGTAGACTAACTATCATTCGACACCAGAATTCAATATATAGATACACATCTAATACATATTATATCTACTACTTAATGATATTAAATTTTTGGTAAAGCTCAAACTTTTATTGAGAAATACCATTGCATAATTAGTAAATCTACAGAATTCCTAATATCATAGAAGTATGAAAATGAATTTTTTTATGTCGGGGTTTGGAGAGCGAAGAAAAATCTCATTATCCACATCTGGAATATCTGCAGCATGACTATTCTTTATCCAACTTACTTAATATTTCTAAATAAGTAATAAATCTTTCGACTGTCTACTTTTTATATCTTTAAAAAAATTTGGAAAAATTAATTTCTTGCAGGACGTGAATATTCAGGAAAAGGTGTGGCAAAATGGGACGCTCTTACAAAATTCGATGTTTTGGCGCGAAATATATACCTAATTGCGTACAGAAATATTGACTCAAGTAGCCTGTAATAAATTTTGTTGCAATATTGGTATTTCATAGGTATAATATTGGTAATGCAATATTGATTTCCAATATAGTTCAATATAGAGACCTGAACATGTTTCAACGCAACTACAAGGTAGTCTGCAATATTGGTACTACATTGATTTCCATGGTTCATGTTATTAGGGCTATATTGATATCCAATATGTGTACCTAGTATACAATAAATGGTATTTCATGGTCAAAATTATAGGTGCAATATTAATTTCAATATATTTCAAAAACAAATTTATATAAAAAATTTATTTTTAACTTTTAGTAATTGCTTTCGAATGCTATCTACTATATGTACCTTCATATACACAATATATTTTTTTAAATTAAATTTATATTATTGCCTAACAATTTTATTATTGTTCATGATGTTTATTTTACATTTAATTAGTGATATAACATAATTATATCAGAAACAAAAACATTTTGATTAAATTTAAAATAAAATAAAGTAATAAAATTATTTCAGTTCTAACCGCGGGCGGTTTGTTTAGCTTTATCGAAATGTTATCTTAAATAAAAGTAGAGATATTTAGATATTTGTAAATATTATGTCTTTTAATACTACGTCATTAATGATAAGTGCAATATTAAGTTTTTTATTGCAACTGTTATCTTTTGAAAGGCTAAAATTTTAGATTTTTATGTGGTCCCCTATCAAGGATATTTTTAGCGTTGAATAGATTGAAATTTTGTAAAATTTTCATACTTTGGGAATTTTTCGTAAAACAGAGGAGTAAATCTCAGGGTTGATATTTGGGGTGCGAATTTAACTAGTTACTGTCTCTTTATAAAAAAAAATCTAACTTTGAAATTTTTTCTCTTCATACATAAACTGGATTTTATATGGATTAAAATCATTTTTATATTATGTGTTTACTAGGAGATACCTATACCATTACCATCTATCAGATGACATTAATAGTTTATTTTTCAGCAACATTGGACCCTGATCGTTATTCCCGTGTACTCTTCATATTTAATTTCATTATATTTTCTAATCAAGAAGACATTCGCTTCTCGCACATTTATTGTAACATTATTATCTGACATTCAAGTTGATTTTCTTGTTATTGATTACAAAATTTTTTTACGCATCGTCTCGCAAACCCAATAATATTATTTGCCAAATAAATATTTACTTTTAATCGGAGTAACTGAATTATAATAATGTTGATGTATAAATACCATTTTCTGTTTATAGAATTTTGTATTTATATTATGTGGACGCCACCACACGGAAAAATATTAAGTTAAACTAATACGTATAGTTGGTATAAAAAGTTTTGTTTCTAAACTAAACGTTTGCTTTCTTTTGGTGTTCTATTTTGTGAATTATCATTTTAATTCAGAATAAAACTCAAAACATCATTAAAGTACGTCATAGAGCCGCCATGTTGTTGACATTTGGTAGCATTACGAGCACCACCAATGGTAAAGTAAAGTAAAGCCGAAAGTTCGAAAACAGTGATGATTGATGATACATAGTAATGTATATAATGTAATGTATATATAATGTCAATAGTAATGTTATAAATTCACTAAAAACATTAGTTAAAGCAGAATTAATTTTTATTTACCTATTTCCACTGTAAATTTTATTCTTTCTCTCTCTCTAAGAGACCTTCGCCCTACGTAAGGGCATATGTACTCCGGTGATACCTATAATGAGTAGTGACGACTTATGTTTCTTTAGAAGGGTTTATCTCTTTGTAGATATGTTGGTGGTTTACTATTGCCTGTGAAAAATAAAATTTTTACTACACTCGGGCTCAAACCGGAGATTTTCGTTTAGCCAGTCGATTCACATAAGAGACAGGCCGTGACTTTAGCTGTTTTATTAATTGATAAAAATTTAATTTAAGTACAGTAGAATCTTTCTAATTCGACATAAACGGGACCCATTTCCTGTCCTATACTGAATGTGTCTAATAATAAAAGATTGAAATAAATATCAAAACATGTAACTTGAGAGTCATAATCTCATAAGCATCTGTCCATTAGCACGAGAAATTCTCAGAATTTCTCAAAATTATAGGGATTCTACTGTAGTAAAAATCCCTAGATCCGAAGCTGGATGTGATTATTTGTGGTAGAACCGCATTCAATGGGCCAAAGAACCGCAAGTTGCCGACCACTGTCCTAGAGAATCAGAGAAATATCATATTTATTTATAAATAAAATGATGCAGAATATCGACCCTATAGCTTAATATAAATATTAGATGGAAAAATTATATTGGGTTTTTTGGGTCCTTAAATAAAAATGCCATTAAATAGTTGCTGACCGGTTTCGGCTTTTAATATAGGCTTTCATCAGAGTCTAAAAATTATAAAACAATCACAAAGTTGGACATCATAGCAAAGAACAACATTATTACATACCAACGAGTCTACAGCAGCACAACAGTAAAAAAAAAACATAATACAGATCTTAAAAAATTTTCAAAAAACATTAATAGAAATGTAGTCAAATATTTAAAAATACAAAAACGAGACTCTAAAATATAGTAAATTAATTTTTAACTTTGCACGCAATCATTCTAATATTCCATATTTCAGATAACATTCAAACGAGACCTCACCTTAAATCAAAAACAAGACCGCATTCAGTAGGGAAACACTGACTGATCAATTTTTCATTGGCTTTATAAGACCCGCGTAGATGCTGCTTAAACCTATCATATCAGTCTGAAAATTTAATGATTCTCCTTTATTCTTACTATCATTGATATGCAGCATCTCTAAGACCAAGTTAAATATTTGACTACATTTCTATTAATGTTTTTTGAAAAATTTTTAAGATCTGTATTATGTTTTTTTTTACTGCTGTGCTACTGTAGACTCGTTGGTATGTAATAATGTTGTTCTTTGCTATGATGTCCAACTTTGTGATTGTTTTATAATTTTTAGACTCTGATGAAGGCCTATATTAAAAGCCGAAACCGGTCAGCAACTATTTAGTGGCATTTTTATTTAAGGACCCAAAAAACCCAATATAATTTTTCCATCTAATATTTATATTTATTTATGCCCCATTAGTTTTACTTTAACTAATTTAAATCAGTGAATGTGTAAAATCTCTTATATATACATTCAACCACTGCATTTCTTACATTCACTGTAATAATAATATTGTCGTGTTCCAAATTTTCTATTTCAGTTTTGGAATATTAATTTTATGTTTAAGTTGTAAATTTTGTAATTTTTGTCCAAACTTTATTCTTTTTGAATTTTGCAAATAATTTTGAATTTTTCTGATATTTTCAAGTTGTAGTGGTAACAATTAGCGGTGGAAACCATTTGCCGAAGATGATTTTCGTGCGCTTTGAGGAGAAGTTTGTCTCAGTAATTTTTGATTGAGAGATGTGGTTTGATTATTTTTGATCAGCAAAAGGTATCTTATCCATAATCTTCCGAGGTACATATAGGAAAAAGTGGTCGCTTAACGCGTTAGCAACCGTTATACACCCACGTATAACTAAAAGATTTGTAGACTTTTTTTTTATTAAATTAAATTAATTTAAAATAATTAAATAAAAAATAAAATTAAATAAATATTAAATTATCTCATTTGAAACGAAGTTTGGAAAATAATTAAATAATTAATTATACTTTTTTGGAAATAGATTTGGAAATTTTATGGAAATTCATTTTATTAATGAAATTGTAATAATATTTAAAATTAAATTTTGAAGATATCGTGGGTTGAATTTGATATCATCGCACATGAGCTTACCTTTTGATTTTCTTTTTCCAGTTTAAATGAAAATTTATTGTAAAGTGAAATATTTATTTGGATTTGGATTTAATTTTATTTCGACAGAAAAGTCTGATTTTGCTCCAACGTACGTAAATTAAGAACAACATTTGTTTTATTTTCATCCGCCCAAATATCATCATGCATGTAGTAAAAAGTGATCTAAAGCCGCTAGGTGTACAAATTCGACTTCCATGCATATTTAGAAAATGGTAAAACCAATAGAGTTAGCAATTAAGTCATTAAAGGCGGCATTATTTACCCTTATTCTGTTTGATGGTTTCAGACATTTATATTAGATTTCGATGTGTTACAATTGAACATTATGGTGCATAATCTAGTTTTAGATTGAATGAAACACTTCAATCAATTTTTCCTTATTTTTTTTGGGAAAAATCCAATAAGCAGAGGTGGAAAATCAGTTCAAACAATATTAACTAAAGATTTTGTGATGAAAAAAATTGCAGAAAAACTATACCTTTTACAATATGATTTTGAAAATTTCGAACACACAAATGATTTCAAATGATCCAAATAGAAATGTAAAAGTAGAACACCTATGTATCAAGAAAAAACTCTACGAAAAACAAGTCGTCAATCAATAAAAACTGAAAACTGGCAACAGCCAAACACTAATGGATCAGCAACAGCAAAATGCTTGATGATAATGATGATCATCAATCAGATTTTTTTATTTAAAGTTTATTTCACTTGTCAAATATCTACTTATTCATTTTTATTACAATTTCTGTTAAAATTAAGTTTGAGTTTTAAAAGTGATGCTAAAATTAAAAATCGGATACAAATGGGAGGGTCAGATTTGGAACCAAAATTTTTGTTTCCGTATTTTGGCTGTAGCTCAGATGAGGTAAGAGAAACTATATCAATTTGTTTGCATAAAGTTAAAGGTAGCTTTTAGACCAGTTTCCCTTGTACATTTCAACTTTGTATCAGCTTTATTATACTTCTGGAGCAGCCGTGTAACAAGTTTTTCTAATTGAGAATACCAGAAACTTTGTATTATTGAAGTATGCAGGTGCATCTAGTGGAACACCTTTTAGTTACCTTATTCTACAGTCACTAAACATAATCTATTACAAATAATAATACCTACGTTTTTTCTTCTTTTGGAACAATGAATAATTAAGCAAATGCAGTAGCATATTAGCGCTAGTCTAGAATGGGAACTGCAACGATTATAAATAAGACATTCTTGCATTTTAATTTAATTTATTTTTTATTAAATTAAATTTAAAAAAAGGCGTAAACAGTGTCATTGTCGTTATTCACTTACAATAAATTAGTTTTTAACAAAACGGATATTAATTTCCGTTAATTGATTAAAACAATTCTGTTAATCAACGAGAAAACCTATTTTATAGCAAACTTGACCTCATATTTTGAGTACCATTCACTCCATTCACACAATTAGTATAGTAAAAGCAAAACCTGACTGTAAATATTATATTACACACGCAATAAAGGATTGTAAACTATCGGTAAAAATATTATTAATTTTTTATATATTTAAATGTTTATTCAATTTTACAGTCGTAATTTAACGTTGATTAATTTTACAAATACAATTATCAGTATTGATAGCAAAAGTTTTGACATACATAATATTTATTTATCATAAATTTATGTAATTTGCTATATCATTTTTTAAATATTATTCAATATTTTTAATATTTTTTTAAAAAAGAATAGTTTAAAAAGTAATCTTTATAATATGGCACATCATCTTGTCATTAATGGTTAACGATTTGTATCAACTGGTGGTTTTATCTTCTTGCTTTAGTAGATACACTTTAGTACCTAATCGCCTGCACTAGCAGCTGTACGCTTATAAACTAAGAGAAATTCTATTGTTCGTGCTTGTATGTAAAAATGTCGCAAATGAATGGAAACCATAAGAAGGAAGAAACTAATAATGGCAACGAAAATAATGTCGTGCGGTGTGTGTAAAACTTAAATTAATTAATTAAGTAGGAATTCGTCATTATATTTTATTATTTTTTTTCAGGTATCCCGATGGATCTGTTAAACTTCGAAATCCTCACATTGAGTTGATGGATCAAGATATTTTGTATCACCTGGCCCTAGGAAGTGGTTCCCATGATCTCGTTGAAATGTTTGGTGACGTAAAAGTAAGTGAATGATTGCACAAATTACATTAATTTTTGTAATTGTTTCAATAAATGAAGGTTAAATCGTAATTTTAAACATTCACATGCAGTTTAAAGTAATATTTGTATGAGATATGTACGTAATGAACATAAGGTATGTTAGGTATTTTTGAATCAACTTGAATAAGAATTTTGATTAATATAAAAGCATCTTTTGAATGTTAAAGTACTATAATAATTAATCAATACAATGAAATTCAATTCGCATTATATTATGAGCTTTCGACAGCTTTTGCGTATTGTCTGTTGAAAATAAGCAAACAAATATATACAAAATATAATACAAACATATTTGAAGTAGACCGCAATAGCTACCAAAAGTTGATAAATTAATCTGAATTAAATTTGATTGTATTTGATTATTGATTCGAGTTTGTTAGCTTTTAAAATCTTTGCATTCAATTAAAATTAAAAAATTAAATAAACAATAAAAATGAAATTTTTCATATAAGCTTTTAATTTGGAAAGAAAATAGATGCTTATGTATTATGGTAATAGAGAAATTCCAATTGCAAACTAAAAGTTTTAAATTAATTCAAATTAATCAATTTTTGCATCAGCGTCATAAATCTGTTAATAAAATTGGCTTGGCAATTGCAAAAGCTTTCCGTTTATTAAATTTGATTAACGAAATACACCTCCCCATTCTCTTATACATCTTATAGGCATAAATGATATGTTTTTTATAACAAAATTAAAAATTCCATCAACAGGCGAGACTGAATCCATTTCATTCCAGAATTCATTTTTGGTAAAAAAAAAACATTTATTTTCAGTGAAGATTCGGTGAAAAACTTTGGTGTAGGTATTACGTAGAATATGAAAAATCGTTGCCAATTTGGTAATTTTAAAACTTTTCGGTATGTGAAACACCGTGGGCACTTCATTTTTTAAAATATAAAAATCTGAAACTCTTCGAAAAACATCAATCATAATTTTATTAGGTATATTTTAAATTGGATTTCGTTAAACATAGCCGAATTTTACTTAAAAACAGAAATCTATCCTGTTTTTAAATCTTTTTAATTCCGCGCCTTTGCAGATCTATGTCTTTGAGTTATTTACCGCATATAGGAAAGTTTTATTTTATAATTGGATTGCTTTCCGAGATTATCTAAAAGCTGCGATTCCTGTTCTTCTAGATACGTGTCTTAGATACAGGTCGAACAAAAGGAATGTGTCTTTAATGTGGAATGGTTCTTGAACTATTTAACGCAATTTTTGTTATCTGTTGTTTAAGACAGCGGTTCTCAACCTTTTCACGAAACATAAATGTGTTCATGTGTTCAGAAACATAAAGATTTGCAAAAAATTTCTCTGGCGGACTGTTCGTCGTCAAATTTTGTTCTTTGTTTTGTTCCTGAACCGTCCAACCAATCACGACCAACTTTGGTATGGTAGTAAGGTTTATGGTTTATGGCAGAAAGCTGAAAATAAGGTTTTCGTCAAGATCTATCAAATCAGGGGTGCCACTACAAGAAAATATCACAAGATTTTTAAAAAAGATTTTGTTTTGTGACAAGTTATTTTAAAGACCTTGAAAAGTTTTATCCAGAATAGGTGAAATTAACTTACTGTCAAAAATTACAAGCAATCAAAGTTGAAACTTCAAAAGTGAATTATTCATGAAATACTGAAGGGATCTCGATCAAATTTTGTATATAGGAACCTTGCCCCCACAGGACTTAACAGCATATGAAACCATTTGATAAAAATCAGGAATTCAACGTGAAAAACAAGATTACTTTTTTTTGCAAAAGCAGACAGAGAAATGTTTGCCAGGGCTACCACAATAAAAAATTTAAAATGTTATTGTATCTCCGGAAATGTTTAACCGATTGAAATAAAATTTTGTGTGCTGATAGAGCTTTTAAAATACAAGTATTGGTGAGGAAACAATTGATCCAAATGTAAAAGCAAGAAAATTACAGAAAATATTAACTGAAATCTTAATTTATCTATTTTGTGAAAATTTCTTAGGTGGCTTGTAAAAATATAATAATACAAATAATAATTATCACAATGACGTGACATTCATTTCGCAAGTTTGACAGTACCTTTTTTCAATATCTAAAAAGTATTTAATTTTATCGGTCGGTATTTTGTACCTTTCTTGAAAGCATAAAAAGAAGTATCTGCTTCCTACGGTTTCTTTTAATGTTATTTGTATTATTTACATGTAAAGTTGTCAAATCTGACAGTTATCAGTAATTCAATATTATTTAGAATAATTAAAAATTTGTGTACTATGTAGGTATATTAAAAATGGTAATTTTTAATTAATACTCCATATATCTTTTCTTGTTTATTTATTTTTTATTTTTAAATAACTCTTGTTTAAAACAAAACCTTTTTGGGATGTTGGTGAAAAAACCGTACTGTAATTTTGGGAATTGTGTGGAAAAAGCCTTCTGCCAAATGGGTACTTCTTGAGTGACCCCTAATATAGTACCTACTCACCAAATAAATTTCCGGAAATGTTTTAACCGATTCTGCTCAAATTTGGTGTACTGATGATGGGGAGTTATGCGGCAGAAGTGACTTTTTCTTATTAATGGCTTCTTTGATCTTGATGTTTTGATATGAGTTTATCAATTCTGTATTCAATCGTTTGAGCAAGGGCAACCTTAAAATTCAGGTTACTAATTTCCAATTCAAATTCAATACTAATTTTGAAAAGAAATCACCAAATTTTCTGCGACCCCTTAAAATAGTTCCGCGACCCCCAAGGGGGTCGCGACCCCCAGGTTGGGAATCGCTGATTTAAGATACATGTTTCCACTAAAGATAATGTAAACCTTAATTAAAATATATTTTAGATGTTACCATTGACTATACGAGTTATCAAGACACGCAGCCATATATGTTTTAATGCAATACTAAATTGTCGCGACAACTAGATGGCGCTAATTTTCAATGTAAATCCTCATTAACAATTATTAATCTCGCGATCCATTCCGTTAGAACGTGTGGACAGTATAGTGCGCGGAGTGCGTTCGAGTGAGAGGGACATAGAATTTACAATTCTTCCATATGGCTGCGTGTCTTGATAACTCGTATAGTCAATGATGTTACAACTACCGTAGTAACGTACAAACTGGGAACTTATGCTTGCAGCTTTTTATTTGTATAGAGAAACTCAATGAGTGGAGCCAATGACTTTAAAACCTCATATACAGTATACTCATTATATTTTTTATAGTTTTTGGCTCAATTTTACTCGAATTTTTGACTGATTTTCAAAATTTTTTGTTTAAATATGTAATTTTCGCTTTTATCTTCCATAATTTTATTAGAAAACTTAAAATTTGTGGTTTTAATCTATTTATATATTTTAAAATATTATATTTTTTACAACTGTTATTATCATTCCAGTTAAATAATTTACAAGGTTTATCCTGTTTACTATAAATCTTCGAGGTTATCTTACGTCGTTTCGAGTTATATTTCAATAAATGCAATTTATCTAATATTTTAAAGAAGTGTTACCGCGATTAGAATCGCCGAAGAAACCTGGCAAAATCCTAAAAGATGCAAGAAAATCCTAGGAAATTCTTAGTTTTACGTGTTTAACTATATTAACTATCGGTTAATTTTATGAATAAAATCATAGAAATATTTCATAATTTTACAATAAATACAACTATTTTGTCGCGGTAGTGCGCAGGGGGGAGGGGTGTCTCTAGGACATAGAATACTAACTGTATGGAATACTCTTTAGAGTGTGGAAATTAAAATTAGTTCAGGGCCAAAGAGAGGGGAAAGAGGTTTTTTGGTCTCAAGAAATTAAAACTGTAATCTAACAACATCTCACGATAGATATATGTGACCTGGACTACGAAAAGGGACCTTACGTCGGAAAAATTAATTTTCACTTTTTTGGTGATTTTTATAGAAAAATGGACGCTCTTACGAATGGCGCAAACCACAAGTTTCTATCTCCTTTTTTCACTTCACAAATCAATCTCAAAGTTGAACATAAAATCATAAAAAATCAAAAATTTTTTTTCAATTACCGATTCAAGGGAAATTTTAGCTTGTTTTTAACTACCAAAATATTCCCTGTAAAGGCAACACTGGGTAATGAACACCGTAAAAAGTGTCAAAGAGCCTAAATGGACCGCGGGGAATGCAGAAAGGCAATTATAGTTGAAACTGACTTGAAATCTTTAAACGCGTTTTACAGAGAAACTTGTTTTCCGACGTAAGTCCCTTTTCGTAGTCCAGGTCACATATAGGTACACAGTTGTGACTGCTATGAGAAAGCTACTTTTCAAAATAGAAATTTTAAATTTATGATTTGCTATTGGCTAAGATTGTGGCAAACTACAAACTCCTTATAAATTTTATTCACACATTTTGTAAACTACAAAATACTACTGAGCAGAAATAAATTCACATTTTAAGAAGTGAAGTAAACTAATCTTGTTCTTTGACATTAGCCCATCCTGAGGACAGTGCACGAAACCTGTTAATTACAAGAAATAACGTTTATCTGCAGTAAAATGTGCTTTTTTTTAGTATTAATACAAATTTCAGATCTGTTGTCCTGTAACATTTTCATATCTTTATTCTAATAATATTATATCTTCCTTTTTCCGTTTTCTCTATCATCTTTTCTTTCTTTGTAGTATTTCTTTAATCAGTCATAACTTTTCTTACATTTTTCTTTTCTATATATCCAAGTTACCCAACTCATGTTTTAATCTTTTAAGATGTCCTTCCATATTTTTTTTATCTTTTTATAATTTTTCAAATTATTATTTTGTTTATATTTATTATTCAAAATATTTAATGTAATTTAACTGTTTACAGTTCGTTTGTATGGGAGGAACACCGAAACGGATGGAAGTTTTTGCCAATTACATTATGGAGGAAATAGGATACAAGTTACCTACAGGTACCACTCTTCTTGATATAAGTCAGTATTCCTATCGTTATTCTATGTATAAAGTTGGTCCCGTTTTGTCTATTAGTGTAAGTTAGAAACGATAACAAATTAATTTATTTTACTAATGTTGCTACTTTTTTATAGCATGGAATGGGAGTTCCATCAATAAGCATTCTTTTGCACGAAGTTATAAAATTAATGTATCACGCTAAAATAAAAGATCCTATAGTATTCAGGATTGGAACGTGTGGAGGTGTTGGTTTGGAAGGCGGCACTGTAGTAATTACCGAAGATGCAGTTGATGCCATGATGAATAATTACTACGAAGTGGTACGATTTGAATTTTATTAATTGCAAAGATAATTTAAAAACGTTTTTACAGCCGATGCTTGGAAAAATAGTTAAACGACCAGCTAAATTAGAGCGTAAGTTAGTGAGAGAATTAAAAGCTTTAGCTGATCCAGAAGATCCATATATTACCACTTCTGGAAAAACTATGTGTACTTCTGATTTTTATGAAGGTAATTTTAATTTAAAACTTAAAAAAAAGTTAAATATTAATTAAATGCATTGGAAAAATTTGGCATCTGTTCTCCTTAAAACTTGCACTCTTCATTATCAATATACCGGATGCTTTTAGGACAAGGCCGACTGGATGGAGCTTTTTGTGAATACACAGAAAATGATAAAACAGAATATTTAACGGAACTTCATAATCAAGGTGTAGTTAACATAGAGATGGAAGCTATTCCATTTGCAGCTTTAACTCATCATGCTGGAATTCAGGCAGCAATTGTATGCGTTACGTTTCTAGATAGATTAAAATGTGATCAGGTATGGATTTGGTCTTTGAGTTATCTAAATTACTGTAAGTATACTTTTGTTTCTAGGTAATGGCTCCAAAAGAAGTATTAAATGAATGGCAAATACGTCCCCAAAAACTGGTCGCTCGCTATATTAAACGTTATTTGCAAATGAAAGGACGAGTATCCTTTGAAGGAGGACATGGATCTATGTCAGTGAAAAGTCCTCGTCGTTTCAAACTAGTTCAACAAGAATCTCAAACGTTCGAATAAAATTTATGTAGGAATTGTAACAAAATAGTTGTATTAATTTATTTTATACTTTTTTTATTATTTTAAACCAATGTACTTTTGCAACTTCTAATATAACTATGTAATATGATGCAGATGTAGTAAAATGATAGACAGTTACTTGTTTCCGTAATTCTGTTTGTAAAGGAAAATATTTGAAGGTTTACGAAAAAGGTCAAATTAGCTTTAAATGTGTATTGAATAATCAAACTTCTAAATTAAAATTGTACAACAAAACATATCACAGTGAGACCCATTAAAAATTGTAATGTGTCTTACAATTTTTAATAAACTTCAATTTGACTTGGAAAAATATGTGTTTCTTAAAGTTGATGCGACACTATAATTCATAATCGTTATTGTTAAACCATAGACTAGGTATGTATTTATATGTGTGTCAATATAAAATATTTCAGTGCGAAATTTTGACAATATACCTTATTAAAAATTTACTTATTAAAAATGTAGAAATAGACAACGATAAAATAAAATGTGGTGATAACACCGAAGCAGCCTAATTTTCAATTTAAGTTAACGTTCAGGGGCGGATTAGGCATACCTAACTACGAATCCATACGTTATAAAATATAGTCTATAGGTAGTATGGCTCAACATTATTTTTAATAATTATTTTCCTACTAACACAAAAAGTTGCCAGTCTACCCCTGTCAACGATATGATAATATTAAAGATCAAAAATGATAATAATCAATAAATAATTAATTTTGAAGTCTTTAATATTAATCAGATAATTTTAAACACAGCTTCCACATTGTTACTGTAATTGTATTTGTCGAAAAAATAACCATAATATAAAATCTCTCAAAAGGCACACTGAATATTAGCTCAATTTAATGTTTTTACACATTAAAAAATTAAAGATCACGAAATATAATCAAAAAATATTTTTATTCGTCCTAACACCTGACGAAATTGATCCTAATTAGTTGTAATCATAAGAGCTTGCACATATTTCAAGCTGTTGAGATCGTTTTCTGCTTTTATTGTTGAAAACAAATGTTGAAAGGCATCAGCGGGCTCTTGTAATTACTACCGTAGCTAATGAGGAAACTATCGCCTCGTCTCAGGGCAATAAAAATGTGTACTTACAAAGAAAGAATTCCCGGTGTCTCGGACCAATTTTGAAAATTTTTGAATACGCAGCAGGGTATTAAACATAATCGAAATTAGTAAGGGCGCTCCAGGGATCCCTTCCTTGTTAGTGAATGCTATAAGCATAATAATGTGTTTTACTATTTTGTGTAGTTTTATAATTTTATTTTAAATCGTAACTGTCGTTAGTTTTTATATTAATTTATTTTATACTTACCCAATTACCTTCAAATAAATTTTATTATTCCAATAACGGCGTAAAATGTTGTTACAATTGTTATAAGAATATTATTAACTGCCGAATGTTTTATATAAATTTTGTGTATACTAAATTAAAAAATACATACTTAATAGTGTAATAAATATACAATAATTAATAATGTAATCGATTTCATATTACAATTTGTTAATAGTTAAAAGTTAAAGCTTCAAAAAATATAAATAAGTGTGGGATTTTATATTTGTTTTATTAATTTCTTAGTAATCCAAATTTATTTTATAAAATAATTGCTGGTATAAATTTTAAATTTCCAGTGATAGATATTGACTAGCTAAATAAATAATAGATAAGAGCTTGCAAATTCCCGGCTATCAACTTCTTTCCTCCATTTATTTTCAAATTAAAACATTTACAAAAATGTACCATTATTTAATTAAATTATTTTCTTTTTATAACTTTCATTATCATCTCTATCTAAAATCTGCTTTAACTTCTTTATTTTCATTTTCTTTTCAAAACTGCTAATAGCTTCCAATATTATACTTTTCAGAATAAAATTAATTAATACGCTTTTTCCTTTTATCTTAATATTCGAAGCTTGATAAAACGCCTTTTTGCGATATAATTTTTTCGTGTGATGGGCTGTAGGCCTATCGCCACAACCCCTAACTTAGAGGATCATAGAAATGTCTGTTAGGGCCCATTATCTCGGTTTAGTAAAAGTTTCATTTAACTCGTTAAATTGACATGACATGATAATTTTCATTTAATCATTTTTAAATTATTGTAAAATAATTAATTCAGGATTTCTATATTTTTATTATAATAATGATATATGTATACCGGATGCTGAATGAGTTAGCCGAACATAGGAAATTAACATGTAAAAACTTATTTATGCAAATTCCTGCTTCCCTAATTATTAAAAAAAAAAAATAAAAAATACAAAAATAATGCAGAAATATAAGCTACGAATGATAAGACCGTTATAGATTTCATCTAGCTTTTACTTAAAAGGTTAAAAAATGCTTTCGAAATTATTAAAATTTTCATTTATCGCACTGGCCATGTAAGTTTCCATAGTAATTATTTTTGAAAATTGTCATGGCCAGTCCGATAAATAAAAATTTTAACAATTTCAAAAGCATTTTTTGACATGTTAAGTGAAAGTTAGATGAAATCTAATGCTTTTATCATTCGTAATTTATATTTCTGCATTCTTTTTGTGTCTTTCATTTTTTCTCTAAAATAATTAGGGAAGCAGGAATTTGTATAAATAACTCATTCAGCACCCGGTATACAAATTTTTGAAAATTAAATGCACTTATTATGATAATGTTATCAGTTATTGTTATGGAAATAAACGGGAAAACTGGATATATAAATAAGTACTTCTTTACTATTGGATAACAGTGTCTATTGTATCTATTTATACCAAGAATTTTTTATCGAAATAGAGGATCAAGTCGAATAACACACATTGTGGAATGTTTTTATTAAGTAGAAAAGTAGGAATAGATACAGGTAATATTGAGTAAATATAATTACGAAATATTTACTTCTAAGAAGCAATCCTAAAAAACACTTAAAACAATATAAGATTAAAAACGTTCATCCTTTGTGCAGCAATAACCGCTTTGTTGATAACATCGAGTCCATCAGCTTTCGGTATTTTGGTCTTCTACAAACTTTCCACCATTGCTTCATATATTTTGATATGTTGCATGCATTTTGTGTGCGTTTCTCGAGCCTCTCCCATCAAATTCAAATCCTGGGATTGATTAAACCACTCAAATAGTCAAATTTTGGCATTGATAATATGATACTTAACATACATTTTAACACCACCATGTCTTTTCGTCAGGTCCATTGCTGTGTTCAGAGGTTTATAAAGCTATTTTTGTAAATTTTATGTGGACTTAGCAGTGGTCTATTTGAAAAAATCCTAAAAAGGTTTTTTCCTCAAGGAAAATTTTTTTAAGAGAGCCGCAGTAAAAAGCTGTTGTATTTTGTACCCTGACAGAAGTTATTAATTTTTTAGTGTTTTAGTGTTCCTAGAACACTAGGAAATTAAAGCGATGATAAAAAACCTGCAACATCGAGTAAACAGGATAAAATATTTAAATTATGTAACTCGAATGATAGTAGTTATAAATAAATCTTGAATTTATTATTAATAAAATATATAAAGCAAGGCAGTGCCGTAACTAGAGTATGGCCAATATGGACCCGGCCATAGGCACTTTTTGAATGAAGGCGCCGAAAAGCGCCAAATGTAAAAAATTCAAATTAATAATATTGTATTTATAATAGGCTCCATTTGAATAAATTCAAAAATTTAAATTATAAATATTGTATTTAATATAAGCGCCAGAGGTGCCATTTGAATGAAAGTGCTATTTAAATAAAGGCACCAAAATTTAGAAGTTCAAATTATAAATATTGTATTTAATATAGGCGTCAATTTAATAAAGATGCTGTTTAAATAAAGGCGCCGAAATTCAAAAGTTCAAATTAAAAATAGGTGATCATTAAATAAAGGCGCCAAATTTATATTTTCTTGTTGGTAAAACTAGATAATCAGTTTTTTTAAATTTAATAAATTTTAACTGAGAGTTAAAAAAAAACACTCTCAAAATTCGTCATTTTGCACCAAACTCAAAACAAAATTCCGGGGAAACCCCGGACCCCTCTTTGGGGAGAGAAAATAAACCCCACCCCCACCCTTTAAGTTAAGGCGCATTTTTCGTAGTTGGCCATAGGCGCCAAAAGTACCAGTTACGGCACTGAAGCAAGGTCTACCTCAAGAAATTTTATAAATATTTTTAAATGTTGGTGTATTGTTTTTTTCTAATTTAACAAAAGTAAGCAGTTTAGTACCAATTTAAAACGCATAAGTCAAAGTTTTCCGTACCAACGTAAACATAACACATGGCGTAGTTTTTTGAATTAAACCTCACGGCGTAAAAGTAAAAAATAAAACTAGGGATATGTCATTATTTTAATGAAATTCACGAATTTTGGTATCTAGGTTTTCTAAAAATTATTACAAGTTTACTTACTACTTGAAATAATATGTATTTTATAAACTATATTTAAAAATTAATAGATGTAAACATTGCCTTTGACATTTACATAACCTATAAAAGTCACTAGAATACATAAAAGTTTTGTATTTTTAACCTATAAAAATATATTAAATTTCACAGTATTGTATGACGGTTACAAATTGAACTAAAATATAATTTACTTTAAGAAAGTAATATGTTTCATTTGGATGGAAAGGCAACTTTTCATATTCTTGTTTAAGTTTTCCATTCGCTCGGCTCGTTCCACATGACGGGCATCTGTAAAATTTAATTAAATGTAAAATAAAATAGAAACCTGGCCTTATTTGGATTAGAGAGAAGTTTACTGTTTCTTTTAAATTGCCTCTTCTCTTAATTGTGTTAATTTATGAATCTTTGGTACTTATTTATTGCATTACATAGATATCTTTCATTCTATCTTTTCTTTTGCTATCCGAATATTTTATTAGCTGTGTTCGGATTATAACTATTTATGCGAACTATTAAGTTTTTCTTCTTTTATTCGGATAACTGGATGGTCGGATTAGCGTGTGTTCGGATTAGCGAAACTGTACTGTACTATTATTAGGATAGAATTTTGTGCCTAGTAAGTTATACCTGCTCCGAATAAATAGAGAACTTCCCAGGCAAACAGTATGAAATAATGCTTTGCTAAATTTTTCCAAATCTATTGGAAGAGTTAATTGGATTATTCAGTAATAAGTAATGCAGCAATTCATGATTTGAATGCAAACAGAACCTAATTTCAAAGCAAAAATATGAAAGTTTTCTCATAGTTTTCTTTTAGTGCAGATTTAAACCCAATAGAAAACCTATAGGGAAACATTACACTAGAGTTTACGCAAACTGCAGGCAGTGTACCACGATTGAAGAGTTGAAGCAATGCAGTCGTGATGTTCGAGCAAGTTTCAGCTATTTTGAGCTGCAACATTTTAAAAAAACCATGCCTAATCATTTATTTGTGGTCATTAGAAATAATGGAGGCCAGTCTAAATATTATTTTCTAAATAAATTTAAAAGTTTTTTCTTAGTTTATGGTCAAGTTACGTCATGTACCTTTATAAATATTTACACCAAATTTTAATATTTAATTTTGATTTTAACTTATTGCCATGTTTGTCAATGTAAATATTATTAATTTTTATGCGTAATCTACTTTAATCTGTATACTGAATTATAAAATAAGAAAAATTATCAAAACATTTAGGTAATAATAATTTTTAACGTACTGCCCTATAATGAGTTGGCTTTATAGAGCCAGAGTTGGCTTTATTTCCTCCATTGCAGTTAGTACTAATCTATAATCTTATATTAAAGTTTGAATTGGTATCTATTTATCATTTTAATTTAAGTAGGAGTAGTCTGCAATTTAGTATATATATATGCTGACCTACACTAGCTGTTAAACGTTAGTAAGTAAAAATCTCTAAAATTATGGGAAACAATAAAGAGAAAGACACTGCTGATAGTTGCTTACGGTAGGTGTAAAATTTTAAAATATTTGAAAGAAAATCCGTTAAAACTGATTATTATTTTTTTCAGAAATCCCGATGGATCTATTAAGCTTCGAAATCCTCACATCGAAAACATGGAAAGCGATATTTTGTATCACTTGGCCCTAGACAGTGGCACAAATGATCTTGTTGCAATGTTTGGTGACGTAAAAGTAAGTGAACTATTTTACAAATTAGGGAATGGTGTATGTAACATAAATCTATAATTATGAAAATTTAAAAATACAACACTGTTCGATTATTATTATATAATATAATACAAAATTATTTTACTGATAAATCAACCGGTGGTTCTTATAAAAGCAATGGTCAGCAGCAACCCTGTGCAAATAAATTTTCGAACAACAAATCTTGTTTGAAAGAAATTTTTTTAACGGGGCAAATCGATGAATACCTCAAATTCTAAATTTTTCAAACAAAATTTTTTTCCAGTTTATTTGTATGGGAGGAACAGCTAACCGGATGGAAGAATTTGCCTATTACCTCATAGATGAATTAGGATACAACTTACCTACAGGTTCCACTCTTCTTGATATAAGTCGTTATTCCCATCGTTATGCAATGTTCAAAGTTGGTCCAGTATTGTCTATTAGTGTAAGTTACAAAGGATAACGGATTAAAATTTATTACATCTGTTGATATATTAATTTTATAGCATGGTATGGGAGGTCCTTCAGTAAGCATTCTTTTGCACGAAATTATAAAATTAATTTATCACGCCAAAATGAAAGATCCTACAGTCATCAGAATCGGTACGTGTGGAGGTCTTGGTGTAGAAAGCGGCTCTGTAGTAGTTACCCAAAGTGTCGTTGATCCAATGCTGGATAGCTTTTACGTAGTGGTGAACTTTAAATTTTATTAATTATTGCAAAACTAATTTAAAAATGTGTTTTACAGCCGATACTTGGTCATATCGTTAAACGACCAGCTATTTTAGAGCGTAAGATAATAGAAGAAATAAAAGCTTCAGCAGATCCAGAAGATAATTATCTTACTACATCTGGAAAAACCATGTGTGCCTCTGATTTCTATGAAGGTAATTTTAACTTAAAACTTATACTCTTTATCGTTCATTTTGGATGCTTTTAGAACAAGGTCGATTAGATGGAGCATTTTGTTTTTTTGAGGAAGAGGACAAATCGGATTATCTAACAAGACTTCATAAGCATGGTGTAGTTAATATAGAAATGGAATCCCTTCCATTTGCAGCTTTAACTCATCATGCTGGAATTCGAGCGGCAGTTGTATGTGTTACGATTGTAGATAGACTGAAAGGTGACCAGGTATGGAGATAATAAATTTATTGATTCAATTATCAATACTAGTAGGTATTATTATTCGGAAGAATTACTGTTATGTTTTATAGGTAACGGCTACAAAAGAACAATTAAATGAATGGCAAGTGCGTCCCCAAAAACTAGTTGCTCGCTATATTAAAAGTAGTTTGGAAAAGAAGAAGTAAACCTTTCAATGACGACCTGGATTTATGTCAATTAGTTGTTTTATCACATACTTTAATCTTAATATATAAAACTCAAAGTTTGTATGTATGTCCGTCCCATCAAAATCTCCCCAACGGAAAGCACGATTGAATTGAAATTTTAACTGGTTATTCAGCTAAGAGTTCTAAGGTTAACGCCACTATTTCCAGCTCTCTACGTCAATTTTCAATTTTTTGAAAAAAAAAAGTAAAAAAAATATGACTAATATTGTGATTTTATAATAATAAAATAAGAAATTAATTATCATAAATGATCCTGTGCAAAAAGGAGTTTCCAGGTCATTCAAATATTAGTTCAATATAAAATTACTTCTATAACTATTCTTGTGTAATAATGTAATAATTAGAGTCCGGATAAAAAACCATCAAAATTCTTTAAAAAAAGTGCTTAAAAAAACATCAAATTTTGCCAAAAAAAGCATCAATTTAATAAAAAAAAGCACAAATTTTACTGGTTATCAAAAACATTAATTTGATTTCTAAAACAATTGATTATTAAAAATTGTTCCAAAAGTTCTGAAGTAAAACCATTCCTTAAAAAATTTTGTAAGCTGAAAAGCTTCTTTCAACATCGACACTAGTGATTGGTGCAAACTTGAATTTTGCTACAACCGAGGGTTCTATTTCCAAATTTAGAATTATTTCGCCAAATATTGTTTTTTCTTAAAAACCTCATTCAGTGTTTTTTAATGGAAATTCCAAACCTGTGCTGTAACGTCAGACGTGGTGTTTTTAAATTTCTCTATTAAATGAAGCGATTCAGTTATAGGCTGCTTTTCTAACCATTTATAATATCGCTTGCAAATCCTAAATGTTACAAAAATTCTTGATTCATTAACACATAATACAAACCAGCACTCAACCACGTCCCCAATCTTGTTAAGGGGTCGTCCTTTAATCACGTGAGGTTTTTTATTCCATTTTTTTACCCCTCCTCCCCTTTGGTGATACGTCGTGAGGTTTTCGGCTACCCCTACCCCCCTACCCAACATCACGTGTATTTTTTTTGAATTTTTTTTTCAAGTACAGACGGCAAGACACAAGGCCGCGGGCAGCGGGGCGACAAGTGGAGTCACAAGGTCCAGTGCCAGAAGCCAGCTGAGAACTAAATATTGTTGTTATGTTGCTTTTTAGGCATAAATTTGCTCGCTCGGGATTTCACGTGGTCGTAAGAAAATATACACGTGATTGTCACAACATCCCCTCCCCCCCATCGTGATCAATCGTGATGTTATTCTAAACCCCTCCCCCCCCTGTTAGAACCTCACGTGATTAAAGGACAACCCCTAAAATCGATAAAACAATTTTACATTTGCAAATGAAGTATTAATAAAAAAGTCAAGTTTTAAATATTTTTAAATAAAGCAACGAATGAATTTAGAAAAAAAGCACCGAAAGTAAGAAAATTTAAAAAGAAGCACAAAATGCATCTAAATAAAAAAAAAACACAAAAACCCAAAGAAACCTAAAAAAAGCATATGCATAAGCATATGGTACCAAATGGTCTCTTTTTTGATAAATCGTTTAGATTATTTAAAATTTTTGAACTGCTTTGAATGTTCAGGAAAAGCATTTTAGCTACAAATCCGGACTCTAGTAATAATAATAAAAATGCCTATATGCCTATAAAACCAAAACGGCCTAATTTTTTTTAAAATTTTTGTTTTCACCAGAAACTATCTTAAATTTTCCAATCTAATCATAGAAAAACAAATCTGGCTGTTACGAAACTAATACTGTTCTTCTAACTTAGGAAAACTCACTTTTATAAAATATTCAGTTTCTATTTCTATTCGAATCAGAGCTGATTTCACGGCAAAAACCACTTATCTGAGCGCAAAATACAAGTTTTGATTAGGTTGTCATTTCCTCTATTATTATTAACTTATAAAATATCGGGCCTGCCCCATAGTTGTACGGAAAATTAAGAAAAACATTCAGCGAGATGAATTAAAAAACGAAAATCGTGTATCACAAGCGAACGATTCTCGTTTTTAAAAGTTCAATAGACGAAAAAAACTTACACACTAAGGGTTACATTGATGATTTCACAAGAAAATCACTCACCAAATATAATGCCCAATATCCCAGAGCGTACGGCTTACCGAAAGCCCACAAGAAAAAATGAACAAATAGATTGTTCGAAACGTCGACGTACGAATTGTAGTTTTGATCTGCCACCCAATCAACCCAAAAATCCTTTTTCCAGTTTAATCATTGGCGTGGGTGAGAATTTTGGTTTGCTATCCATACACTATGAGGTTTCTTAACGATATGGAGAGAGCTTATGGTCCCGACGTGATAACATCGTTCAACACAATAAAGATGGACTACAAGAGGTTGGCAAAGGTAACAAACAGGAGAATCTTCCTATTGCGTTGTCGTAGCAAAAACGTTTACTCGGCCTTCATACAGAAGAAAGTAACATGTATATCACGTGAACTCATACCGGACAGAGAGATACTACAAGAGGCTGATGTTTTTATAAGAAAATTTAAAAGAAGTATTCTTAATATACATATTAAAATCGCTATAAAAAACATTAAGAACATCAAGAAACAAATAAATTTGTAAATGAATACACTTCAGAGGGTTGTTCCTCGGGATATTGTAGAGAGATTTGTCGACATTAAGAGATGGAATTACACTAAGCGCCTCGTAGACATTAGGGGACGAATGTGTAGAAAATTCCAACGGTTAATTCATCAACAATATCAAATGGATACATTGGGAGATGATGAATGGGTGCTTAACTTGACGGACATTCAATTACCAGAGATAGTATCCAAAACTATATCTTTAGGTCCTAAATTTACCATAATCCCGAACATACGGAATTTTCCCATCTACACCCTCTTTGCAGATTTAGAAAATGCTTTAGAAATGGCCAATTTACCAACAACAAAAAAAGAATTGATGAGGAGTAACTTAATTAATACTAAACACAATTTCATAAATAGACATGATGAAGAAAACCCCATCAATAAACAGGTTTGGACTACAAATAACTTTCTAAAGAAAAATCCTGACATTAGTCCTAAAAGCGGTTAAGGGGAATTCAGCAGTTGTCATGTTCAAAAGGGAGTACGAGAAGAAGTTAACTGAAATTCTCAATAATAATAATAATACATATAAAAGACTAGTTAAAAATCCTACCACAGCCATACAGGGTAGGTTCAATAAAATTATCAAAGACTTACACACTAAGGGTTAGTAATATAACTAATATAACCAAATATAATGCTCAATATCCCAGAGCGTACGGCTTACCGAAGGCCCACAAGACGGGTACACCCCTGCGTCCCGTGATAAGCTGCAAAGAGTCCCCTTCTATCCCTTCGGCTAACTTCTTTAATAATATTTTGAGGAATGTAATTTCCTCATTACCGTTTAATGTGAAGAACACGAGGGATGCCAAAGATAAAATAACTCAGAGCATCATACCACCGGACTACGTATTGGTTTCGTTTGATGTAAACTCCATGTTTATCAACATCTCAAAAGAAGCAGTCGTTGCCTCCATTGAAAATAATTGGGATCTCATCTCCCCATTTACCTCGATTCCGGTGGACATCTTCATCCAATTGGTTTCTACAATTTCTACATTTAGCTTCAACAACGAATTTTACTCTCAATTGATAGGGTCTGCAATGGGAGATCCTTGTTCGCCTTTTTTTGCAAGTTTTGTAATGAACGACATCCTCTACAATTGTTTCGGTACAGTGTCGTTTGAGCTCCCCTATTTGGTCCAGTATGTGGATGACATTCTGACTGCCGTCCCGAGAGAAAAGGAAATTTTGTACTCCCGCTTTTGCGGGACTAAAGTAATACATTTTTTCCCGCGCCATTATTGCGCGCTATTGATCTGAAATTTTGCATATGGCTTCTTATGACAAATCGCTAGGGGGCTACTGTAACGGGAGTAAATTTTTTGCTCGGTTTTTCAATATTTAGCGCCGTTTTCGAGCAATTTCAAAATCTCAAATTTAATTATTAACCAATGTAATTCAGCATTTTCAGCGAAATTGTGAAAAATAGTATATACACCTTGGGACTAAGGTTCTTTTCATCCCGTGTTCAATTTTTGCACTCGGCTAACACCTCGTGCAAAAACCTTTGCACGCGGGATGAAAAGCAGCACCTTAGTCCCATGATGTATAATATACTATTACGCCACTTGTTATGTTTATGTTTATGTTGTTAATTGGCATGGAAAACTAAAACAGCTTACTTTTGTTTAGTTCGGAGAAAAATATTTAAAATATTTTTTTTTATATTTGTAATTAAGTGTTTTGATGTTATTTCTCTTCAAAAGTTTTGATATTAGTTTTGTTTATAATAAATAATAATTAAAACTATGTCATTAGTTTTGTTCTATCAATTTAAATATTATAAAAAAAATGTTATCTTACGGAAGGTTAGTTTAGAAACCAATGTTTATATTATTACATAATCTGCTTGTAATAGTTGGTACCAATCTGTAATCTTGTATTCAAGTTTGAATTGGTAGTATTTTATCATTTTAATTTAAGTAGGTGCAGTCTGCGCTTTAGTACGTTATTTGTTGGCCTGCACTGGTAATTGAACGCTAGTAAACCTAGAAAACTTCTCTTTGTGTTAGCAAGTCAAAATCTCAAAAATTATGGGAAACGATAAAAAGAAAGATACTGAAATTGGTGAAGAAACTACTGTTGGTAGTTGCTTACGGTAGGTGTACAATTTAAAATGATTTAAAAAAAAATCCGTTAGAGCCGATTATTATTTTTTCAGAAATCCCGATGGATCTATAAAACTTCGAAATCCTCATATCAAAAACATGAAAAGCGATATTTTGTATCACTTGGCCCTAGACAGTGGCACAAATGATCTCGTTGCAATGTTTGGTGACGTAAAAGTAAGTGAACTATTTTACTAATAAGAGAGTGGTGTATGTAACATAAATCTAAAAATACAACACTGTTCGATTATTACACGTAATACAAAATTATTTTGCAGATAATACATACATGCGGTAGCCGTTATAAAGTAATAGTCAGCAATAACTCTGCTTTTGTGCGCATTAGCATCTTCTATTGCAAAACATTTTTGAATAAAAAACAATTTAATTTTATACATATTAAGACGAATCTTGTTTGAAGGAAAATTTCTAAAAAGCATTAAAACGGCTCGTCATTTCAGGAAAAGGGGTCAAAAATTGTGATGCAACCAACCATACTTAACTAAAAAACAGAAAAAGCAAGGGGGACAAAGCGATAAATATCACAAAATCTTAATTTTTCAGAAGAAAATTTTTCTTATATGTATTTTTTACAAAAAAGTAATTCTGGCATAAAATCAGCTATTTTGGTATTTTTCTTCAAATTTGTGAATTTTTTTTGATAAACAACTAAACAAAAATTCAAAAATTTACTCCGCCTGTTTTTTTTTAAAGCTTCAAGATGTGTGTTTGTTTACCATTACTTTCTCGAAGAACATTATTTCATTAGGTACGTTTTACTGTAGAATTAGCTGTTTTTCAGTAACAAAATTATAAAGCATCGATCTCACTTAAATCCAAGTAGATTTACATTTTTATTTTGCATATTATAATCTATTATAAAAAAATATTTAAAAATGCCCTGAAAAAATTGCAGAAAATGTCTTCAAAAAAAAATTCTAAAAATTGTATTGCAAATAAAATGGTATAAATTATAATTTTTTAAAACAAAAATGAAAAGAAAAAGAATATGAAATAGTAAAACTTATTTAAAATTCTATATAATTATTAATCATTTATATATTACGAAACGAAAATAGTTTTTAGAAAAAGGTATTATCGTATCTGAAACCTGCAGATTAAGAGTGTGAACGACAATATTGCAATCTAGAAAAATTATTTTTGAATTTCAAGAAAATGTTCTAATTCAAAAAATTAAATTTTCTGAAAGATGCTTTTTAATGTCAAAGATTAAATAAAATGTAAATAAAATATTCTCGAACATTTTAAGATCCAAATTTATGTACAAGTCTGTGTCGTTTGGGACTTTTACAGAAAAAAAATTACAAAATTGTATATTTGTTAAAAAGTATGATTTCAGTTGCCCCAAATGGACGTTTTGTGTTTTTAATTAACTTACTCTGCGAAATACAATGTTTTAAGAGAAGCTACGACCAAATCGCTTAATATTTTGTATTTTATATTTAGTCCAGTCAATACGGATCCAAAAATGATGTTTGCTTGCAATAAATCATAAAATTTTGAAACTTGGCAAAAAGTTTTGTCTTAGGTCCCTGTTTAACCAAAAAAAAAGTCGCCATTCCTCCGAGGTCCGGAAGTCTCCGCCATCTTGGATTTTAAGTGACGATTTATGGTTTTTCAATTATATCTTCAAAAATATTAACTTTACAAAAAAATTGTTCGTATAAAAATTGAAGCTAGTTAAATTCTCAATTAGAAAGTTTATATTTAATATGAGCCTGAATGTAATATTTAACCGACAAAATCCATCTGCCTGTCGTGAAATGTGCTGCGTCTGATTATGACTACAGGGTAGCGGATTATCGTCAAAAGCGTTCACTAACCCAATTACGACGTAGAACTAGATGAATTATATATCAAAATGTTCGTATTGACCTAATGGACCAAAATACAAAGTTTAGTACATCAGCAATTGTGTGACACAAAAGTTATAAGCCAATAACTAAAAAAAAATAAATTTTATTTAACTAATTGAAAGAACTTTTGAAGTCGTTCGTACTTTAAAATTACTGTAGGTATGCCAAGATAATTTTAACACTATTATTTAGCTCGAAATATCTAGTTTTCAACGATATATTATAAAAATATCTATTAATTAAGTTCTAATTAGCTCTAATTTAATATTATACGAGTAATGAGAAATTTTTCTGAAATATTTTCATTCAAAATGGAAAGTTTTTCTTTAACCCGTAACCGGTATCTTGAGGTCTGACAGACCCTTGAATGGCTTGAATGCGTAATTTTTTGTTACACTTACGCCTTTTCAATTCTAATTATTTCTTAAAATAAATTTTATTTGATTTGTTTTTTCGCGTATGCTAACTTCAAAAACACATACTAATGTCTTCCAACCTTCAGATATCAAATATAATAACACAGGCTAATTTTAAGGGCTAGTTGTCTCACAGACCATGGCGTACCGGTTATGAACCAAAGCACCAAAAGTAGGACTGTAGCGGTTACGGGTTAATAGCATTTTTGTCTCATTGAAATTGGAAAATACGTGCACGTGACAAAAAGCGGAATTTTATGAAGAATATTTCATACGCTTACATTATGCACTTATTTTTAGAAATAAACACAGGAGAACAATAAAATATAAAGACCGATAGCGTAATCCGCAAGAGCAACCCCCTACCGCTCTAACCGCAATTTATACTATTTTTTGATTTCTACCGCATGTTTCAATAGTAAAAACAACATTTTTTATATTTTAAATCAAGTATTGTATCCAACTTGTAACAATATGTTTTATAAAGTTTAATCCAATTAAATAAAAATTTCAAAATTTTTATGATTTTTTGAAAATTAGAATTTTTTTAAAATAGTTACGAATTTACAAAGAAAAAATTAAGTAGTTTAAAATAAATAATACACATAAATAACAACATAATAAGGATTAGAAATAAAATTAAAAATTGGCATCTTCTTCGTCGCTACTTCCATCAGGCACTTCTTTGATTGCAAATATTCCGCGGCAATTCAAATTTCTCACTGCTCGTATAATATTAAATTATAGTTAATTAAAACTTAATTAATACATATTTTTATATATTGCTGAAAAGTAGACATTTCGAGCTAAATAATAATGTTAAAATCATCTTGATATACCTATACTAAATTTAAAGTACGAACGATTTCAAAAATACTTTCAATTGGTTAAATAAAATTAATTTTTTTTAGTTTTGGCTTATAACTTTTGTCTCTCACAACTGCAGATGTCCTAAACTTCGTATTTTCATCTGTTGTCGGATTCGAATAAAACAAAGAGGAATAATATCAGTCAAGATTTATTCACTGAAAAGTAAATATAATTATATGAACAATTATAATAATTAATGTAAAAAGTCTTACATTTGATTCCCTATGTATTTTGTCGAACAAATTCAAATCCTAACAAAATTATAAAGCTAATCAAAAATTATTCAATATTTGACAAACAATATTTTCAAGGCTCACTAAAAACTTCCTAACATTCTTCCCCCCGTAAGCCATCACGGCTTACCATCTTCAAGCTCTAGTACTGCCAATTTTGAAACAGGTCTTCGCATGGTTCCAGATTTTACTCTCACATCAGCTTTGCGCACAACTCCATATGGGTCAGGAATCAATTTGGAAACTATTCCTCTTTCCCATGTGTTCTTAATTGCAGCATCATCACAAATGATTACAACGTCTCCTTCCTTAATCGGCCTTTTTATATCTTCATCGAACCATTTAGCTCTCCTCGTTAATACTGGTAGATACTCTGAGATCCAGCGTCTCCAAAAAGTGTTCGACATCTGTTGGACGATTCTCCACTGTTTTCATATTCATAAACATGAACATTGGGGAAAAATGTCCTACAGAGAAGATCTTAGGAATGTTTTGGGGACTGTCATCAGATTCTTTTACATTTCGCTTCAAATACAACAAGATTCATCAAGATGTGCTGAAAAAGAAGAGATGTCCCACTAAACGTGAGCTGCTTGCCTTAGTGATGTCTGTATTCGATCCTTTCGGATTTCTGGCAATTCTGTTTGCCACATATTGCTTATAACTTCTTTGGACGCTTCTTATCCAGTACAAAACAGTTGGCAAAGGATGGTACGGAGTGTCAAGCGAGTTTTAAGCTTTTCTTTGAAAGACCGACACGTAAGGCTTGAAACTCTAAGATCGATGCTGTATGAAGCAATGAATATAGTTAATTCAAGGCCTTTAACACATATTCCTGTGTCTTCTCTTGATGCTGAGCCTCTCACACCCAATCATCTTTTACTGTTTTCTCAAATCTACTCTCTGAAAGTCAGTCTCATTTAGGGGTGTTTGCAAACGATTTGGAGTTCCCAGTAAAAGATGATTGGGTGTGAGAGGCTCAGCATCAAGAGAAGACACAGGAATATGTGTTAAAGGCCTTGAATTAACTATATTCATTGCTTCATACAGCATCGATCTTAGAGTTTCAAGCCTTACGTGTCGGTCTTTCAAAGAAAAGCTTAAAACTCGCTTGACACTCCGTACCATCCTTTCCCAACTACCTCCTTCAGAAGGGTTCCTTGGAGTATTAAAGATCCAGTCAATACCTTCCGAAGTAAGAGTATCTTTGATTTTAAGTTGACCGAATAAAGTTTCTGCTTTCAGAAGCTCATTTTTGGCTCCCACTAGGTTAGTGCCTCGATCG
This sequence comes from Cantharis nigra, assembly GCA_958510845.1. Lineage (NCBI taxonomy): Eukaryota > Metazoa > Arthropoda > Insecta > Coleoptera > Cantharidae > Cantharis > Cantharis nigra. Next base: position 38,911,358 of record OY294030.1, on the reverse strand, counting down.
GTTCGAATCCTTACTGGAACACCTCGGAAATTAACAAAATTTCTGATACACAGAATGCAGGAATCGGCGGACAAGTCCTCAGCTATTTCTAGGTGGATAGCTCTAACGGTTAAACATGTAAATAATGCTACCCATCGTTTTTCTGTTCGCCTTCCAATTTTTATGACAATTGGGCCAAAATAATCTAGACCTGTATATGAGAAAGGTCTTACATACGGCGTGAGACGGTCCCTTGGAATTTGCCCCATTATAGGTTGGTAACGAGAGGCTCTCATAATTTTGCAAATGTTACATCTTCGGCTGACTTTCTGTACCAGTGATCTAAGACCAAATACCCAAAATTTTTGTCGAACTTCACAAATGATTAAATCTTCATTTTGGTGGAAACATTTCTTGTGAATGTGGTCAACAATCATGAAAGTTAAAGCGTGTTCTCTCGGCAATATTACTGGTCTCTTAGCTGTCATCGGTAAAACGTCAGACTTGTCAACTCTTCCAAATACTCTTAATAACTTTTTGTCGTCCAAATAAGGTAAAAGCGGCAGTAACTTACTCTGTTTCGAGATACATTTTCCCTGTTCAATCAATGAATACTCTTCACAGAAAACTTCCTGCTGAACACATTTGCATAAGTAATTTTCAGCGAACTCAATTTCATGCACATTTAGACTTCCAGCTAGTATCTCGAGCTTTTTTACCTTGGCCTTGCAGTTATTAATGAAACGGAGAATCCATCCAGTAACTCGTAGTACCTTGATATACGATGAATATCTAGCAAAATCAATAATAGGTTCATTGAAAGTGACTTGAAAAACTGTTGCCGTCGATGATTGCTTCTTCAACTCAATCTGACTATTAGAAGTTTCTTCAGATGGTGGTTGTTCTGGCCAATTTTCCTCATTCAATAACCAAATTGGTCCATTCATCCAGCGATTACGTTCGTCGAATTCCAAACATTTGCTACGTGTTGCGTCATCAGCAGGATTCATCTTCGATGGTACCCAGTTCCAATTCAAGTCTTGTGAGTTATCCAAAATTTCTGCAATTCTGTTTGCCACATATTGCTTATAACTTCTTTGGACGCTTCTTATCCAGTACAAAACAGTTCTGGAATCTGTCCAAAAGCAATAATTATCAATTCCTAAGCTGTGGAATTCGGTGACAGATCTTTTTAAGCGGCAACCAAGTACAGCAGCTTGTAGCTCACAGCGAGGTATAAAAACATACTTTAGTGGGCAACATTTGGTTTTGCCAATTACAAATCGAACTTCGGTTTCATTGCTGGCACACACAATGCGGAAGTAACACACTGCTGCTAAAGCCACCTCACTAGCATCTACGAAGCAGTGTAACTCAATCGATGTAACGTCGGCGTTTTCAAAATAGCATCTGGGGACTTTTACTTTTTCCATCTTTGAAAGCAAGTCTTGAATCACATACCATCGCTGCGCAACAGTCTTCGGAACAGAGTCTGTCCAATTCAGTTGAAGTTTCCAAACTTCTTGTAGCAAAAGCTTAGCAGCTACAAGGAAGTTTGCCAGAAATCCGAAAGGATCGAATACAGACATCACTAAGGCAAGCAGCTCACGTTTAGTGGGACATCTCTTCTTTTTGAATTAACTATATTCATTGCTTCATACAGCATCGATCTTAGAGTTTCAAGCCTTACGTGTCGGTCTTTCAAAGAAAAGCTTAAAACTCGCTTGACACTTCGTACCATCCTTTGCCAACTGTTTTGTACTGGATAAGAAGCGTCCAAAGAAGTTATAAGCAATATGTGGCAAACAGAATTGCCAGAAATCCGAAAGGATCGAATACAGACATCACTAAGGCAAGCAGCTCACGTTTAGTGAGACATCTCTTCTTTTTCAGCACATCTTGATGAATCTTGTTGTATTTGAAGCGAAATGTAAAAGAATCTGATGACAGTCCCCAAAACATTCCTAAGATCTTCTCTGTAGGACATTTTTCCCCAATGTTCATGTTTATCTCATCAGCGGAACGTTCATTCATTGCTTTACATAACTTTTCAGAGTTCGATACAAAACCTCTTAAGTTGAAACCAGCTTTTGCATGTATGTTTTTGACTTCTTTTGAAATACGAATCGCTTCTTCGCAGCTAACGAAACTTGAAACAAAATCGTCCACGTAATGACATTCAATGATTTCCTTTACCGCTTCGGGGAACTCATTCTTATACTCCAAGGCATTGATGTTTTTCACGAACTGAGCTGATGAAGGGGAACATTTTGCTCCAAAGGTCATTGACTCCATCTCATAAACATCCACAGGCTTGCTACGGTCACTTTGCCAAAGGAATCGTTGGGCATCTGAATCCTGCTTACGAATACGAACTTGGGGAAACATCTCTGCGATATCAGCACACACTCCAACGAAACCCTCTCGAAAACGAAACAGAATAGCCAGTAAAGGTTGGTACTGATCGGGTCCTTTAAGTAAAGCATCGTTTAATGACATTCCGTTGGACTTAGAAGCTGCGTCAAACACCACTCTAATCTTGCCAGGCTTATTCGGATTGACGACACCGAAGTGAGGCAAGTACCAGGTATGTTTTGATGCGATTTCCACTTCTTTCGGCAACAATTTTCTGGCGTAACCCTTGTCGATAAAAGCCTGGATTGCATTTCGATACCCAACAGCAAACTCTCTGTTTTCGGCCATCTTCTTCTCAACCGTCACCAAACGAAACTTAGCCATGTTGTAGCTTGCTGGAAGTTCCACGTCATCGTTTCTCCAAAGAAGTCCGGTTTCATATCGGTCTGCCAATTTCTTTGACGTTGCTTTCATAAGTGATAGTGCTCGAATGTCATCTTTAGACTCAAGTTTTAGTTCTTTAGATTCTGTTCCCATGCAGTCATTGGTGAAGTAATCTCTAACAATATCTTCCAGCTCCATAACTTGCGTTTTAAAGACACTATAACAACGATCTTGATGGTCATTTCCCGAAACTGAAGTACCATAAACAACCCATCCCAGTGGAGTCTTTGCAGCAGACGGTTCATGCTCTTTTCCTATGATTGTTCGTGATGGTTGAAAGACATGTAGGTTATCCATACCAATTAAAATATCCGGAACAACATTCTCCTGGTCTACAAATGGCAACTGTTTCAAATATTGGTACCTGGAACTTAGTTGATCCGCACTTAAACTCTGCATTGGAAGTTCTAAGTTGTCAACCACTCTAACGTTCTTCATTTGAAAGGGCTTAGCATTCTTGTCAATACCAGATATCCCAGCGTCACATTTCTCGGAGTTCTCTGTCATTGTGGTACCTTTTAGCCATTTCACTTGAATAGTTGACTTTTCACCACAAATTCCAATTGCATCAGCTACTACGCGATTTAACATTGTCAGCGTAGAACCTTCGTCAAAGAAAGCAAACACCTTGAGTCTTCCTTTCGGGCCGTACAGATAAACTGGAACCATTTTTAGTAGGACTTTAAGACGACACTCTCGTTTCATGCGACACTGCATAATTAGGCTTGGATGTTCAATACCGGTTGTGCAATCAGCATCGTTGGATACGGTATGAACTGAGTTGGACGAAACTGCTGTATTCATATTTGTCGACTCCACAACTGGTCGGTCTACGTGAAGGAGACTGTTGTGGTATTTGTGACATTTATTAATACCACACTTCTTCTTGCGACGGCAGTTGTGCATTCCATGTCCTGCAACCAAGCAACTAAAACAAAGCTTACAATTTTTGACGTGTTCCCATTTGCAATCTGCAGAAAACTTTTGAAATTCGACACAGTCCTTTAACACATGGTTCTTCTGACATAAACTACATTCTTTCGGCTTCGCAACTTTTTCATCAACTGCCACAAGAACATGGCTGGGCTTCGATTTCATCATCTTCTTCAGATCCACAGGAAGCAACGAAGTAAATGCGGCAACTCTAGATAACCATTGGCTGAAATCGATTACTGTTGCATACCTTCCTAAAGAATAAGCGTGTTGAACCCATTCGTATTTCTTAGAATTTGGCAGTTTGTTCAAAAGCTCCTCCAAAAGCATAGGATTTCCCAAATGATGTCTGCTTCCGCACGATTGAAGAAATGCTACCATGTTGGAAACCTTATTGGCAAAAGGAATTACTTGGTCCAAATTATTTTCGTCAAGAACTGGTAGCTTTTTGATCTTTTCCAGCTGGCATTTGACAATAATTTCTGGTCTTCCAAATTCAAACGCCAATTTCTTCATCACTTCTCCAACATTTTGTGGATAGATTAAAAGACCTTCCACAGCTTCCCTTGCTCGTCCTTTTAATGCATCTACCAAACGAAAGTTGTTCTCCATATCTGTGTATTGGAATGCTGCATTCGATTCACGGAAGCTGGCCTCAAAAACTGGCCATTCTTCTGCGCTACCAGAAAACTGGGGCAAAGGATGTAATTTTCGTCGCAAAGCATAGCTGGTAGGTGAGTGCAGATTCTGTTGGTTCCAATATGAACCCGACGGAAATGAATCCGTCTGATAATTCAATACACTTGTGAGAGGAAGCTGAAGATTGCTTTGATTCGAAAATGTAGTGGATGGCATTCTATTGGACTCATAATTCGAGACACCTGGAAGCATTGTCGACGGATTGACAAACGGGCTATCATTGAGTCCAAATGGCTTTTGATAGCATACGCTGCTGTAAGTTACTTGAGGCTGATGCATAGCTTGGTTCGACGTAGATGTTTGTTGATAGTTTGTTGAAACTGCAGGAAGTACCGAAGGCATAGAAGAAGACGAGGAGATTGTTATTGAAGACGAGACCGTAGATGGTTGAATAGCAGCGGCTTGACTGTTCAATTCTTCTAAAATCGCTAAATTTGGCTGGATCATCGGCTCGTTGCTACTTAACTTCTTCATTTCTAAGACTTCTCGCTGCGTTTCCTTCATAACATTTTTCATGTCATTCATGTCTGCCATTAAAGCAGCTAACATTGCTTTTAGAGATGTATCAGTCGCGGCAGGACTCGGGGTTTCAAACTTTCCACCGTCATTATCGCCATCTACTCTAGTTTCCATTTTCTGGGCTTGACCTCTTGTAGTTACTGGCATTAAACAAATTGAATAAATAATGTTGTCGGATTCGAATAAAACAAAGGGGAATAATATCAGTCAAGATTTATTCACTGAAAAGTAAATATAATTATATGAACAATTATAATAATTAATGTAAAAAGTCTTACATTTGATTCCCTATGTATTTTGTCGAACAAATTCAAATCCTAACAAAATTATAAAGCTAATCAAAAATTATTCAATATTTGACAAACAATATTTTCAAGGCTCACTAAAAACTTCCTAACATCATCCATTAGGTCAATACGAACATTTTGGTATATAAGTAGTCTAGTTCTACGTGTAATTGGGTTATTGAACACTTTTGACGATAATCCGCTACACTGTAATCATAATCAGACACAACACAGTATTTCACGACAGGCAGATGAAATTTGTCGGTTAAGTGTTACATTTAGGCTAATATTGAATATAAACTTTCTTATGGAGAATTTAACGAGCTTCAATTTTTATACGAACAATTCCTTTGTAAAGTTAATATTTTCGAAGATATTATTGAAAACCCATAAATTGTCACTTAAAATCCAAGATGGCGGCCACTCCGGACTTCGGAGGAATGGCGACTTTATTTTGGTTAAACAGAGACCTAATACAAAACTTTTTGCCAAGTTTCAAAACTTTATGATTTATTGCAAGGCAAAATTCCCCATTGACTGGACTAATTTGGTTTATTTATTATTTATACTTTTACATAATGATTTTATTACTTAGAAATGGGAGTACCTAACGGATATTAAGCTATGTTTTTATTTAAATAGCAGAGGGTAACGTGAAACCCTGAGAGCGGATTACATTCCTTGGTACTTTTCCCATTTAAAACATTAAATTACATTTTTCCAGTTTATTTGTATGGGAGGAACAACTAAACGGATGGAAGATTTTGCCAATTACCTCATGGGAGAAATAGGATACAACTTACCTACAGGTTCCACTCTTCTTGATATAAGTCGTTATTCATATCGTTATGCAATGTTCAAAGTTGGTCCTGTATTGTCCATAAGTGTAAGTTGCAAAGGATAACGGATTAAAATTTATTACATCTGTTGATATTTTTATAGCACGGTATGGGAATTTCTTCAATAAGCATTCTTTTACACGAAATTATAAAATTAATTTATCACGCTAAAATGAAAGATCCTACAGTCATCAGAATCGGTTCGTGTGGAGGTCTTGGTGTAGAAAGCGGCACTGTAGTAGTTACCGAAGGTGCCGTTGATCCAATGCTGGATACCTTTTACGCAGTTGTAAGCTTTAAATTTGATTAATTATTACAAAAATAATTAAAAATGTGTTTTACAGCCGATACTTGGTCGAATCGTTAAACGACCAGCTATTTTGGATCGTAAGATAGTAGAAGCAATAAAAGCTTCAGCAGACCCTGAAAATAATTATCTTACTACATCTGGAAAAACCATGTGTGCTTCTGATTTTTATGAAGGTAATTTGAACTTAAAACTTGTACTCTTTATTAAACATTCTGGATGCTTTCAGAACAAGGTCGACTGGATGGAGCTTTTTGTGATTTCGAGGAAAAGGACAAATCAGAATATCTAGCAAGACTTCATAAACACGGTGTAGTCAATATAGAAATGGAAGCTATTCCATTTGCAGCTTTAACTCATCATGCTGGAATTCGAGCAGCAATTGTATGCGTTACGTTTCTAGATAGATTGAAAGGTGATCAGGTATGGAATTATCAATATTAGCAGGTATTATTTTTCTGAAGAATTATTATTTTTTTCATAGGTAACGGCTACAAAACAACAATTAACTGAATGGCAAATGCGCCCTCAAAAACTGGTTGCTCGTTATATTAAAAGTTGTTTGGAAACGAAGAAGTAAACCTTTGAATGACGACGTGAATGTATGCCAAGAAATAGTTCAAAATCTTATAGAATCTTTTCATTAAAATTATTTTATAAAGGAATTTGTAACAAAATACTATAATTAGTTTTTTTTATTACTTTAATACAATAAATTAAGTACTTTTGTAACTATTGTTGTGTAATAATGTAATAATATTAAAAATAAATAATCTAATTTTTAATTTAAGTTTAGAGATTTAAAATTTGTGCATTCAGCAGAAACTAGAGCTCAAAGTTTTTAATCCAATTATAGAAAAACAAATCTGGCTGTCGTAAAACTAATAGAAAAACTTATTTCTAGAAAATATTCAATATCTATTAGAATCAAAGGTGATTCTTATTTTAATTAAATTAATTAATCAATTCTAGAATGTTTAAGCAGCAGAATAACTAGTGAGTTAAATTGTTTGGGCACCAGGAAAATTAGGTAACGCGTAATGGGCAACGGAACTTTTTGGTGCCTGATGCAAAAATAATATTAAGCTATAAACTCTTTATCTATTGGGTCATTCCATATCAAGTGGTCCAACCCTATGGTTTGACTATTCTAAAAAAAATTGATTTTTTTTGTGTAAACATCCTAACATATTAGTAGTACTAAATGACCATTATTTCAATTTTATTGTCTTTTGTTTTCGTGTGAGAGCCATATTTGCTTTGCAATATGCGGCATATTTTGCAATTTTAAGGGTTTACGGCAACCGAAATATTTCAGCTATTATTTGTCCTATCAAGATGAAACAAAAAAAAAATTATTTAAAAAGAAACAGACTACAATATTCCTTATTACATATTTTTAGCTAAAAGCAATCCTAAAGGGTAAAATTGCAGCCTAAATTCTTATCTAGTTTTATAAAAAAATGATATTTTTAAAGAGAAGTTTATGCATGAAGGGAGAATATCTCAAAGTTAAATTTTTTTTTACAAAGAGATGATAAGTAGTTGAAATCACACACCAAATATTAACCCTAAGATTTACTCCATTTTTCTTCTAAAAATTTTCAAAGTTTGAAAATTTTAATCAAAAGGCAATCTTTGGCACTAAATATCGCTGGTGGGGGACCAGATAAAAATCTGAAATTTCTTATCAGAACAGTACTACAGAATGGCATTACTCAAAAAAAATTTGAGTTTTTTATTTATTTTAATTTATTTAACTATTTAAAAAAATAGTTGACGCGTTTTGAAAAAATCGTGAACGAAAAAATCGCACACATACACACACACATACGCACACACATCCGGACATCATTGCAAAATTTGTCTCAAACGATTTGTACGAACTTATAGACTATGGAAAAAATGCTAGTTCAAAAATTTTTTTTTACTCGATTACAATACTTTCCTTTATTACGTAAATAATGATAATAATAATAATAAATCGTTTATTTAGCCACTTTGGCTATACATAATACATAACTGTACAATAATACAAACAATAAAACATATGTACACAGAAAGAAAAAATATATAATACAAAAATTTACAGATTAAAAATAAAGAAATTTGCACCAAATTTAAATGTCACTCATATGCTTCCGAAGGTAACTCTTCAGTTGTCTTTTGTATATATCTATGTTTGTGCAGCCCAGCAACTCATCCGGCAACTGATTGTATAGCACTGCACCTCGTAAGAAGATTGTATTTCGAGCAAAAGTAGTATTTGCTCGTCGTAATACAATCTTGTTCCCATTCCTGGTGTCATGCTGATGAACTTCACTGAAGGTTTTGATTATCCCATCAAAATACTGAGGCATCTTTTCTAATACCAACTTTTGAATAAATAATAGTACCTGGTAATCCCTCATGTGCTTTATATCCAACCACTGAAGCTCATTCAACATATCACCGATCCTGGTGTATCTATCTGCCTTCAAGATTGCTCTCATAGCTCTATTTTGTAGTATTTGTACTCTATTGAGTTCAGTTGAATTAGCCATAAAGAACACTGTTCCAATATACATCAAATGTGGTAAAACAATTGAATTGTATATAGTGAGTCTCGTTTGTCTAGATGTGAAGTTACTGCATCTACTCAGTACACCCACTTTTTTGCTATCTTTTTGCAAATATAATCAATATGATTTTTAAAATTTAATTTATTGTCGATGATTATTCCTAAATATTTCATGCTATCTACTATCTCAACGTCCGTTCCCTCACAATTGATTCTTAACTTTTGCCTTCTAGCTGTTTCTTTTAACTTTTCTTTACCTAATATCATTGCTTTTGTTTTATTCACATTTAATTTTAATTTATTTCCATTTAACCACCTAACCAACCATTCAATTTCATTATTCAGCTGTTCGATAATTATTTGCAACTCGTTACCTTTCTACAAATAAATGAAATCTTATTTTATTAAAAATCGTATTCATATCATTAATAAACATTATGAACAGTAGGGGACCAAGTGGACCAAGATTCCTTGCGGAATCCCATCTTCTACATCCATTTCTTCTGACAGAGTCGTTTGGAATTTCACTCTTTGTTTTCTATTCGACAGGTAACATTTCATCCACTTTAGTACATTTCCTGATAAACCAAATAGTGCTTCCAGTTTCCTAATCAGCAGCTTTCTATCTATTGTCTCGAAAGCTCTCTTAAGATCCAAGAACACAACTACTATTAATAAGTCTCTATCAATATCTGCCTTCCATTCCTGTATCAACAATTGGACCACCGTCTCACAACTGTACCCCTTTCTAAATCCCGATTGAAATACTGTTATTAAGTTATTTTTCATTACGTGTTCTCTTAGCTGCATATATACTACATTTTCCAATATTTTACCAATGGCATTCATCATGTTGACCGGTCGAAACTCCTCGGCCTTCTTTGTATTACTAATTTTCGCAATAGGTATGATGGTGGCTATTTTCCATATATCGGGTACCGTTCCAGTTTCCAACGAACTATTGACAATATTCAACAGTGGGTCACTAATTTCTTCCCAAAATAATTTCAGTAGCTCCATATCAATTCCATCCGGGCTTGATTTATTCTTCACTGTCATGACTATTTCATATAATTGATTTTTATCCAAAAGTTGAAAGTCTTTAAATTTTGTTCCCATTTCCTTGGCATTCAATTTTATGTCCACTCGAGGTATCGAGCCCACTATTTCTCTAATGCTATTGATAAAGTAATTGTTAAATTTTCTAGCAATGCTGGTTTCTTCCACCTCTATTTCACCGTCGAAGTTGATTTCACCAACTTTATCTTCCTGCTGTTGAGGCGATATCAATTTTTTTAAAGTTTTCCACATTTTACGTGTATCATATCGATATTCATTTATTGCCATTGCATAATACTCGACCTTTGATTGTGTGATTATTTTCAACGCCTCATTTTTATTTGATTTGTACACATTCCAGTTTTATTCACTTCTTTGTAGTCTAAATCGTTTATAACTTGCATCCCTCTGTTTTATGGCATTTAATGCATTTCCATTAAACCAATAATTTCCATAGTTATACATACATTTCTCCTGGATTGGCATGTGCATATCGATTACTGACTTAAGTTTGTCGCAAAAATGAATGCTTCGAGTGTTAATATCCAACCTAAAATTGTAGCAAATATTTTCTCTAAATTTGTCTACATCTTTAATCTTCGCTCGTTTCTGAATAACTTTGAACCTTCTATCTTGCTTACAATTAATTTTAATTTTTAGGCACCTATGATTGCTAAATGGGGGTTCATCCATCGGTGTACCGTCAATTCGTCGCGGACAATTCGTCGCGGCAAATTCGTCGCACGCGACAATTCGTCGCACACGACAATTCGTCGCACACGACAATTCGGCGCAAGCGACAATTCGGCGCAAGCGACAATTCGGCGCAAGCGACAATTTGTCGCAGTAGAGAATTCGTCGTATGAAACGATTTGATCGCGATTAAATTCGCCAAATGTAACTGAGAGTTGCCAAAATGTCACTTCAATTTGTTGTCTTCTGTTTTCGGTTATACAGGGTACCCGTTTTCCAAATTCCCAACGTGGGGTGAATTTAAAAAAAATATATTAAATTGGTATAAAATATACCAACTTAATATTTTATCTAGTATATAATAAACTAAAATCAAAAAAGAAAAAAAAATTAACAGTTCACTTCCACAATGGTGCTTGAATATATGGAAAGTGAGAAAGGCCGCCAGTTATTATTATTTAAAGGCTATATTCATAGACGAGAAAGAAGCATAGAATCGAGTGGAAAAGTGATTTGGAAATGTGTCGAATACCACAAGTCGCGTTGCTCGGGGCGTGTTCACACCATTGGTGAAGAAGTTGTAAAAGACACTAGCCACAATCATGTTGCTGATGCAGTAGATATTGAAGTTCAGAATGCACTAACAAGAGCGAAGAATATTGCAACAGAAACAGGACGAACTACTAAAAATATCATTGCAACAATTTCAGAAGAAGTATCGGTTGCTGCCTCAGGCCAATTACCACCGCTTTCTGCAATAAAAAGAACCGTTCAACGTGCACGCGTGGAAAAAGAAACCGTGCCTGCAAATCCTATGTCATTGCAGGAATTAGTCTTTCCACAAGAATTAACCATCACGTCTTCTGGAGAACCGTTTTTATTACATGATAATGGACCCGGTGAAGACAGAATTTTAGTTTTTTCTACTGAGGCGAACCTAGAATTTGTTGTTTATTGTTTATTAATAAAGTTTTTTACTTTTGAGAACAAAAGAGAAGAGAAAAGTACAATTAATTGCGACGAATTGTCTTATGCGACGAATTGTCTCATGCGACGAATTGTCTCATGCGACGAATTGTCGCGCGACGAATTGCCCGCGACGAATTGACGTGGATCCCATCCATCATCTCATATTTCATCCATGCTGTATTATTAGTTATTATTAAATCGATAGTCCCTGTTTGCAAAACATGTCGGATCTGAAACCAATTGTGTTATCCCTCTATCATTTATACATTTTCTAAGTTGGACACTATAATATTCATTACTAGACCAATTTATATTGAAATCTCCCATGATTATATGTGTTTCTGTGCAACAGAATATTATTGGTTTTGTTTTCGTTATAAAGTAGTAAATTTCATCAAAGTGAGCTATTAAGCTTTGTACATTATACATGAATATATTGTTATTTCCTATATCTAATTTTTTACATTTATGTACATTATTGTTATTTAAATGGGAAAGTAAAAGTCATGCAAAGATAAAATTATTATAATATAAATTTATTGTTATAAAAATATTAAGGAGGTTGGGAAGCTAAAGTTAAAGTATTTAATTTTAAAATATCAAATTATTTCAACAACCAGTTTTAGAGAAAATTAATAGCAAATGATGGGCTCCTATGGCAAACAACAAAATCTGTAATTATCAAACTACATTATTGCTAATAAAAAGATTAAAATATTTACAACAACACATATCTCTAAATATCTATGTCTAATAGTTGAAATAAATAAGCATGGCAACATCAGTCCCATTAAAAACGTGTCCATGGAATAGGATGGGAGTAACTCACCCCCATGTCTTTGGCGATTGGCAAAGGTTGGTAAATTTAGCATAAAGTTGGGAAAGTTACTGAACAGTTGGCAAAACCACTAGTTGTCACAAATCGCTTATATTGTAAGAAATTACTAGGGCTCACTTAGAAAGAAGCTAAAAAAAGTTCATTTGCATGATGCAAAGAGCAAAAAAGTTGGCAAATGCAAAACTGTTCCTACCTAAAATTGTTGGTTCGATTCGTCCCTAAATCTATCTTCTTCCATTTTTAAGTAATTGAAAAGTCTTATATAATATTGTTCTCCAAATCATTACAAAATATTATATGAATATTAATAGCGTATATAATATAATAGCTTATATTACATAATACTTATAGTATTGTGTATTTATCAGGTCTACAAGTATGAAATGCGGATTTGGGAAACAGAAGGCGCACCAAATGCAATGTGTAGTATAAAGATTTGGCATATACTATGTCATTTGGTTGTGCCATCAACAAGGATCAAAAGCGCATAAATGATAAATTGAAAAAGTGCTTGCAGGGTGTTGTTTTGCTATGTTTAATATGTCGAGATTTGTGCCAAATAAAGATCATTCGCGGACAACATTAGTTTTTTGTTTTTAATTTGAAGAAAACTGCTCCTGAATCATATCGATTGCTTCAAAAAGCTTATGGGGAACATGCTCCATGGCAAGATACCTGTGAACGATGGTTTCTGCATTTCAAAAGTGGCGATGGCCAAAAATTTATAAAGATGCAGAATTGCAAGCATTGTTAGACAAAGACAATGAATGAGCTGTGAAAGCCCGGTGAAACGGTTGATACCAAACGCTAGCAACAATAAGTGATGAATTTGAACCGTTTCCTGCTCAAAAAACTACCACAATATCAAAAAAGGCACCACAAGGTCATTTTTCTCTATGGCAATGTTCCATCACATACGGCAAAACCAGTTCACGACACGTTGGAAGCACTCAACTGAGAGGTACTATCCTATGCGGCTTACTCACCAAACTTGGCTTCTTCCGATTACCACTTGTTTGCATCAAAGGGTCACGCACTTGCTGAGCAGTATACTTTGATTCGTACGAAAATGTGCAAAAATAGCTCTATGAATGATTCAGGGTAAAAGAGGAAGAATTTTACTGGCGTGGTATCCACAAATTGTCCGAAAGATAGAAAAAATGTGTAACTAGCAATGGAGCATAGTTTGAATAAACCACTGCTTACCATTCTTCCTCAGTTACCGTGCTTTTTCGAAAAAAAAATCCGCATTTCATACTTGTACACCTGATATATATTATTATCTATCAGGTCATTTGTAAAAAATCTTTAGGGGTTACGTATTTAGCTATTGTCATATTTCCAAGAACATTTGTAATTTAGTTAAACTTATTAATGTTTTTCTCCAAGACTGCAAAAATTACTAATTTTTGTATAATTATTATAAATATTAATAAAATATAATTTTATTTTTAATTTTAAAATTAAATATTTAAAAATAAAAATAAAAATAAAATTAAAAATTAAATTAAAAATAATCAGGTTACTATTTCGAACTTGTGTTTATTCAGGTTACATTTATGAATATTTAAATTTATTAAAATAAAAATTACTTTTTTATTTTGGAAAGGCCTAGTTTTAGAGAATAAGCTGCATACTTGGTTTGCACCGAAACAATTTTTTCATAATTTGCAAATTAGCATAACCCGTCGCTATCACGACTCGTTCTGCTGTATACTTACTGCTTACCTAAAGTATTTTATGTTTCGATTGCTTATCCGTAAATAAGTAGCTATCAATAACATACGTATTATGAAAACAGAATAATTATGTCATGTAATTTTTGCGAAACATTCATATAATTTTGAACATAATAATCCTAATTCAAATTATTCGAATTGAATTTTAAAGATTTAAATTTAAATCCGCATTTAAAAAAAAGTGATTATTTTTATTGATTTATTTTTTCTTAAAGCTTCTTTTAAAACACAAGGTGACATTGACTGTGAAGTTTCTTCAGACAAAAGCAAAGCGAGTTTAAGCTTACTTGATTAATTATTACTTTGTTAAACTACCAAATTACCTTTTAGCTTAAACTTTTTTTATTTTTGTATGGTGAAATTGACACTTAGGTCCAATCCCATCAGACAAAAGAAATCGGTTTTAAGAAAAAACTTAGATTAGGTAGTTACTACAACAAATTTAGCATGTATTACCAAATTACCATGGTAATTTTAACAAGCTTTGTCTAAAACTCGACTTTTTTGTCTGGTGGGATTTGCCCTTATAAAGTTTTGATAATGATTGTTATCATCGCTATGAAAACTTCTGAATCATTTAAAGAAAAAAACAGGAAAAAAATTGATTATATAGAAATAATTTCCTTATAATAATTTAGATAAGTAATTATTATCTAAATTGGTTTGTTATTTTGGCTATCGATAGTACGTATCTGTTATACCAAGAACTTTTTTATCGAAAAAATAGAAAACATAAAAATTTTTATCGGGTGGAAATACCCAAGGAGTTTCATTTTTTAGATCTAATTGTTAGCTTAAAAGGCTTTGTTTTGCCAAGAAAATTTGGGGAATGAAACAATCACGACTCCAACGGCTGAACAATTATGAGCATTTTTATATTTTTTTACCTTCTGGCGCTGGTAAAATCGAATCGCATTGCTATAAGACGCTTGTAAAATAAAACATATTCATTGGTGGATTATAAGAGGTGAATATTGGCACTCCACTGGCCTGTCGTATAAGGAAAAAATAGACTATTGTTAATATTGAGAAATTACAAAAATTTATATAGACATGTCTGGACTGGTCTTCTTCTAAACAAGTGTAGATAAATTTAGCGTCATCATTATATTCCCATTTTCCCATAACTTTTTACAATTATTATTATTCATTATAACAATTTTACTATATCTTTTTAGTATTATTTATAAACAAAAAGTTTTATTTTCCAATTATTTACTTACTTTTACGTCACCAAACATTTCAATAAGGTTAAAGGCGGTAGTATTCAGATTAAAGTGGTACAAGAAATCTTGACGCACCCTTTTGATATGTGGATTTGGAAGATTAAGAGATCCATCATTGTTAAACCTTGAAAGAAATAATAAAATGTTACCACGTATTCCTTTATAAATAATTTTTAATTTTATTCACCTCGCAGGACTCTCAGTTGAGATTTTCGAGAATTTTCTTATTTTTTTGTGTTGTTCTGTTCAGCTAAATGTTGCATATACCATATATGTATTTACATAATAAATAATAAAGTAATGCATAATGAAAAATAATCAGTTACAGTTTGTCTGTATGGGAGGAACAAAACCACGCATGGAACTTTTTGCTAACTACATTATGGCAGAAATAGGATACAAGATACCTACAGGAACCGCTCTCTATGATATAACTCAGCATTCCACACGTTATTCTATGTACAAAGTTGGTCCTGTATTGTGTGTTAGTGTAAGTTGGAAATGGTGCACAGGCAACAAATTTATTTTTATTTTATATAATAAATAAGAAACTTGAATATTCAAATATTTTGATAAATCAAAAAAGTGTTAGTGGCATCAGTCGCGTGATCTATCATTTTAGATAGATACTACTTTTATTACAGCTTTTACCAAGGCACAAAGCAAGTTAAATCTGCCATTTCTTTAAAATGAAAAAGCAGACTGTTTGGTATAAACAAGGATTGCATAGACCCAGACTAAGATTTGAGTATGGTGTCAACAAAGCCTTGGAATGGGTTAATAAAGGTAATATCTATCTAAAATGATAGATCACGCGACTGATGCCACTTACACTTTTTCTGGTCTAACTAATTTATTGTTGTTATGTTTCTAATAGCATGGTATGGGAATTTCATCAATTAGCATTGTTTTGCACGAAATTATAAAATTAATGTATTACGCTAAAGTAAAAGATCCCGTTCGGTTTAGAAAAAGGCACAGTAGTAATTACCGAAAATGTCGTTGATGCAATGATGAATAGCTACTACGAAGTGGTACGATTTCTGTTTGATTAATCGTGAAGATAATTTAAAACATTTTTTATAGCCTATACTTGGTAAATTAGTTCGACGACCAGCTAAATTAGACATTAACTTAGTACGAGAATTACATCAATTAGCATCAGATTCAGCAGATCCATATAGTACTATTTGCGGAATAACCATGTGTACTTCTGATTTTTAAGAAGGTAATTTTATCTTACAAATTATACTCTTCGTCAAACATTTTTCAATTCTTCAGAACAAGGCCGCACAGATGGAGCTTTTTGTGATTTTGAAGAAAAGGACAAATCGGAATATGTAAAGCAACTTCATAGACAAGGTGTAGTTAATATTGAAATGCAAGGTATTCCATTTGCAGCTATAACTCATCACGCTGGAATTCAAGCAGCTATTGTATGTGTTACGTTAATAGATAAATTAGAAGATGATGAGGTATGTATTAATTACACAAAATTATAATTTTATTAATTTAGTTATTGTTATTGTTGACATTTTCTTTTTGCGGTCTTTGTATTATTTCAATTTATACTGCAATAGAAATTACATAATTATTAACTATTTATTATTTTATTTATATATGGGGCATTCCACGCTTTTTTGCGACATCAATTTGCTTTTGCATCTCGGATGTTTTTGAAATTTTTTTTTATTTTAGTACTAGTTGAGACTAGCCTCCTTGACTTTTTTCAATTGTTTTAACCATGTCATTCAAGAGATATAAATTTTTAGAAAATTACGTTACTTTTTTTTGAAATGCTCATAACTCAGCGAATAATTTACCAAATGGCACGTTCATTTTTTGAAAATGTTTCTTGCAAAATGTACTTTCTACAAAAAATATCAAAAAATATTTTAAAATAATATTATTATTAGATTTTCTACTACACTATATTTTCCCAAGAGCACTATGATCATGTTGTCTTTGAGCGGTTGTTTGTCTGGCGATCCCACAAGATTGACAATGCCGTCTTGGGATGTAATCCAATATTATCGAATATCCATTCGTATTAATGCTACTCCTTGCATTCTTAACATCTTTCAAATATACGCCCCTACTATGGACGTTACTGATACAGAGCTCGATGATTTTTATGGTGCTCTTGGAGCAGCCATCTCAAAAATATCAAACAATAAGATAGTCATGGACATTGGTGATTTTAATGCGAAGGTCGGCTGCACAAAACCTGACGATCATATTTGGGACGTAGTGGGAAAATATGGAATGGAGACCCGAAACAGTAATGGAGACAGGCTTATTCAGTTCTGTATAGACAATGCGTTCACTATTACTAATACCAACTTTCAAAATCATGTCCGCAAATTATTTATATGGACTTCCCCAAACAAACTAACAAAAAACCAAATTGATTACATTCTTATTAGAAGAAGATGGCGTAGTGAAATTATCAAAATTCTGCCCGATAACGGTATCAAGATGATACACAAGATAAGAAATTGTATTTGGAAGACAACTATATGGCCTAAAGATTGGACCACCTCAATAACCATCCCTCTTCACAAAAAGGGCTCTACCAGTGATTGTGACAAATTTCGCCTTCTTGCTCTTCTTACACACGCAAGTAAAATAATGCTGTACATCATTTTGTCGAGACTTCAACCGCATATTTTGCAGAAGAATCCAGCTTGGAAGGGCGTCCATGACTCAGTTGTCAAAAATATGAAAGAACCGACACGTCACTAATAGCACGAAAATAAACCTGGTCCAAACACTGGTGTTCTCTGTGTTAAGATACGCATGCGAGACTTGGACTGTTCGTGCTGCAGACCGTCAACGCATCGATGTCTTCGAGATGTGGTTTTGGCGGAAAATGCTTGGAGTCTTTTCGACTAAACACAGAACCAACGTGTCCGTACTAGCAGAGGTAAAAATTAGACATCGGTTGTCCACAATTGTGTATGGCACCATACTTAGATTCTTTGGCCACATTACTCGAAGCGACAAATTAGACAAACTGATGGTTCAGGGAAAACCTGATGACAAAAGGAAGCCTGGAAGATCTCCTAAACGCTGGTTGGATACCGTTGTAATGCTCCTGGACGCAGATGTTGAGCGTGCCGTCCGATCTACTTACGATAGAGAAAGATGGCGCGAGACGATACGGCAGGCTGCGGCTCGTTTGGACACTTGACGTAGTCACTAAGCGTCTGTTATGACGGATAGACTGAAGGAGGGATTAGATTTTCAAGTTTTTAAAATAAATCGCCATTTTTAACAATGTTTGTACTGATCGATTTTCTGTAAAAATTTTGGTAAAAAAACTGTTACCTATTTAACAAATTTTAAGCCTAGTCTCATCGTGGGCAAACGATGGGTTTTATTTTTTTTTTTTTTAATTTTTAATTGTTGAGATTATTTAAATTTTTTAAAATTTATGTTACAGGTAACAGTGGAAGACTGTTAAGAGTCCATACTTGCTTTCTTTTTTTATGCAATAAATTCAAAACTCAACGAACCTCTGCATCTAACTAGTGAACGAAATAAAATAATGATCAATTTAAAAAAAAATGTTTTCAAAAAATCTTAAATTTGGAACTGAATTTTAAATATTTGGTAAATTGTACTAAAATAATTACAAAATTACTAATTATATTGTGGATATATCTTTACCTTACCTTATATTGTGCCAATTTCTCTAAAATATAAATATAGATTGTATTATTGTACTATAATATCTTTATAATGTACTATATTACACAAAAAAATAAATGGCAAAAATATACAATACATCATATTAAACAACATACAACATACAACATACAAGATACAATATACAATATGCAATATGCAATATACAATATACAATATACAATATACAATATACAATATAAAATATACAATATACAATATACAATATACAATATACAATTTACAATATACAATATACAATATAAAATATACAATATACAATATACAATATACAATATACAATATACAATATACAATACACAATATATAATTATACTGGTATCAATCTATTATATTTTGGTATTACTATTAAAATACATTATATTACATTAATAAATAATTGCATTGCTAAAATGTAATTTTTCTTTATTATAATAATATACTTTATCTAATAATTATGATAAAGGAAGTATCACTTTATTGCGACTTTTTACTTTAGATAATGTTGCATATTGTGTAGTTAATTGCGCAACATATTTTATTACGAAACTAGTTATGCAATAAAATTATATTACGCTGCCGGTTATGGAAACATATTTTTAACTACAGCTAGTTTTACTCTAATTATTATTGAATACTTATTAGTAAAATAAAATCAAACTTTTAGTATGTTAACATTATTTGAGATTTTGACAACCATGTTTTTGGTGGTAAAAACTTTACGCACTGAGTAAATTTTTTTATAAGCCTTCCTCTTTCATACCCATTAAAAATTTTAAATTTAGTGATGTAAACAACAATTTGAATAAAATAAAATGCAAAGGTGATTCAAATTGTTTTTCTATAATTTTTCTATTTTAAAAGCAGTTTATTAACAAACTAATGAATGGGTTCGCACAAATAAGCCAAACTTGAGTTAATTTGATAGATCCCCAATCAGTGTTAGCCCAGGGCTCTCAATGCTACCGATCCACTCCTCGTACTGCTAAATACAAACCTTTAAATATTATTTCACTTTATTATAAGTTTAAAAATAAATTTAAAAATATAATACTACTTAGTTAATTTTTAAATTTTAAAATTTTAAAATATAAAAAAAAAGTATTTTCGTGCTCTCTTACTTTAACAAACGAAGACCCTTAGGGTATTACAATCTTACAAACTCTCATTTCGAAGTCAATATAAATATTCAAAAAACAACTTAAATATAACACAATATGATGACGTTTTAATTACATTTCTTTTCTTTAATATCAGATCTTAAAAACTATTCTTGCTATTATGTGAATTTCCACTCTATTTTAACAAAAACTTTAACCAACAGTAAAAGTTTCACATTTTTGAGATTTTAATACAAAACAAATTGGTCTGATGATGTCACAGGTTTACACCAATAAGAACATTTTTATTCTCCTTTACTTTCTTTGTCTTTATATGAATTTTCGTTAGTGTATTTACTGACTGGTACTGTAGCTAACGCATAATTATTAAACAATTTAGGTAAATTAAGTTTAAAAATTTAATTAAATCTTGCATGATACAATATAAGTTCTACCCATAATTTAAAGAATGAATCGGGTAATTTATTATAATGACGGTGTACCTATTTATAAGTTTAAAAAAAATAATGTACCTATATATTATTTATTGTAATGCTGACGTGAACGTTTCTTCTATGGAATTTTGAAAACTTGAAACTTCAATATTGATATAATAGTAAGTCAGTTAAAACTATTTTGTCATTAAAATATTGCATTAAGTAATTTTTAAAGAATCAATAATAATTTATTATAATATATTTTTTAGATTTCTGCTAATAAAAATTCAAATCATGAATATCATAGCCGCAATTGCCATTTTGACTGTATTCAAATACTGCAATGGTGCGCGTATACTAGGATTGTCGCCAACTGCTTCATACAGTCATCAAATTGTATTTCAACCGCTATGGAAGGAACTATCCTTACGTGGTCACCAAGTGATCGTTCTAACTGCCGATCCAATAAATGATCCTTCGTTAACGAATCTAACAGAAATTGATGTCCACGACTTATCTTACAATTTATGGAATAAAAATATTGCTGGAAAAGTTGAAGAGGCCCCTATGAATCTATATTCTCTCTTGTCGTTGTTTTTTGGAACAATGAATTACATCGCAGAAAAACAGATAGAACAGCCAGAAATGCAAGCGTTAATTAAAAATGAAACCGAGCATTTCGATTTAGTAATCACAGAATTTTTTTATCCAGTCATGTTTGCTTTCGGTTATCGTTTTAAATGTCCTTATATTTCAATATCTTCATTGGACCCATGGGGAAGCGTTTATAGACAAATTGGTAGCTCTTCGCATCCAGTATTAAATCCAGATGTAGTGTTGCCCTGCGAAGAGAAATTATCGTTTCTCGATAGATTTACTAGTGTAATATATACTTTATTAATCGAATACGTTTTTGAAAGTTATTACGGTCAATTGGAACGAACTATTGAAAACAATTTTGGAAAGGGATATCCTACTATTGATGAGATGACAAAAAATTTAAGCATGCTTTTCGTTAACTCCGACCAGATAATGTATCGAGTGCGATCTATACCGCCAAATGTTATTTATATTGGAGGAGGTACTCATATAAAATCGACCAAACCATTACCAAAGGTAAATATTACAGTGTTACTCGTGATATTGTAACAAAATTAGAATAAATACATTTTTGTTGCAGGATTTAAAGCAATTTCTTGACGCAGCAAATCAAGGTTGTATTTATTTCAGTTTGGGATCAAACGTAAAAAGTAAAGATTTAAGAAAAGAAACTTTGAAGGTAATTTTGGAAACATTTTCAAAACTTCCTTACAAAATATTGTGGAAATTCGAACTGGAAAAGTTAGATGGATTGCCCAAAAATGTTATGATTTCAAAATGGTTACCTCAGCAAGATGTTTTAAGTAATTATAACTTGGAATACTGTACGCTAATTAATTGTTTTGTAATATTTTATTTACAGGACATTCAAATATTAAATTATTTATTACACAAGGTGGTTTACAATCACTCGAGGAAGCTTTACATAATCACATACCAATAGTTGGAATGCCATTTTTCGGCGATCAAGAGTCAAATATCAAACGGGTTGTTGTTAAGGGCATGGGTTTATCGGTGGATCATAATACGTTTGATACAAAAATATTTGAAAGTACAATTATAGAAGTAATAGATAACCCCAAGTATGATAAGCAAACATGATTTTTTCAAATTAATAATAAATTAATTTCGTAGGTATAAGAACCGAGTTAGAGAACTTTCCAAGTTAGTTCTTGATGAACCCATGAAAGGATTAGAACGAGCAGTTTGGTGGACAGAATATGTCATAAGACACAATGGAACAGAACATTTTAGAAATCCAGCAATAGACATTCCTAATTATCAATTCTATTTATTAGATGTGATAGCAGTTTGTTTGCTACTAGTTCTTATTGTCGTTACGATACTGTTCAAGTTGTTAAACAAAATTTGTGCTCGGTTAACAAACAAATCAAAAATTAAGAAATCTTAATAGGAGTATTTAATATTATGATCAAGTTTAAAATTTTTGTATTCAAAATTGGAGAGTTGCAATAAATACGTACTTAGGTACTATTTTTTTTTGCAAAAATGTATAAGTAGATATATTACAAATAGCTTATGACAAAATAATATAAACCTATACATTGTATCCTATACCTTGACTTGCAAAGTCATCTAATGCAATCATTAAAACGTTAAAAAATCATGAATAATTTATTAAAGATATTATTTTATAAATTATTTTATAATTGTTGTTGCGTGGAATGAACTAATTTTATGATGATTGTTTGAATTTTGTAATAATTATTACATACATAACATTAACATTATTGAATATCATCTGTCAAATTCTACATTACCAAAGAGTATGTATATATAGAGGGACAGCTCTTATGGGAATACTTGTCACAAGTATTTCTTGATGGCTCTGCTACGCCATCTAGTGGAGGGGGTTATCTCTACGTCTTTATTTTTGGTCCTCTATATACAGGGTGCTGAATGAGTTAGCTGAACATAGGAAATTAACATGTAAAAACTTATTTTTGTAAAAATAGCGCCCTGTATATAAAGGATCAGCCATAAATTAAAAATTAAAACGTAGAGATCACACCGTCTACTAGATGGCGTAGCAGAGCCATTAACAAAAACTTGTGACAAATATTTGTTAATGGCTGTCCCTCTATATATACATACTCTTTGACATTACTCAATAAATACACCAAAATGTTAATATATGCTGAGAGCTTCCAAATGCACACGACCAACTTTTCTTAATCCGTAAAATTAAAAAATATAAATGTACATAAATAGTGGCTATTGAGACATCACTATTGTTGTTTGCTATAAGCTACAGAGTTTATTAAAATTCAAGTTTTTTTAAGTAGAAAGCTTTTTCTATTTTGTAGCACCTTTTTGAGATTTTTGAGACAATTTCGAAAGTATTGCGCTGATTATTTTTCCAAACTTCTGCTTCTGCGGTAGTCTCAATTTACTTCTTTGATAAGTATCTATCTTTAATAGTTCTCGTAATCCAAAATCTATTTTTAACTTTTTTGAAAATTTTAATAGTCTAATTAAATAGTCCAAAACTTCAAAGGAGGCTTAGCCTTCCTTGTCTCCTCTGACGAGCCGCCACTGGCTTTGAAAGATACAATTTACATTGCTATAACATAAGAGTGTTCAAATACGTGCACAATACGTTCTTGACCCACTGCATGTACTATTATACTATTATTATAACAGTACCATGAGCCTATGAGTCGGCTCTTGTTGTAGAAATGTTGAAGCTGCAAACGTTATAAGTATCAATAAATTATTAATAGGTTGAAAGCTGAATAACTGAAAGCAGCAATTTCTTGTAATCTTGATTTAGGGAAGCTAACAGAAATAAAATATGATGTTAAGAAAAGAGGGGGTTTGACAGCATTTCTTTGGATATGTTCTTCAAAAAATAAATTTTAGATAGTACTACCTTCGTTTGGTAAAGCCTGCATCAGCAAATTTAGGCTGTGAGCCGCCGTTCTTTTACAGGAAGTATTACATTTTTTTATTTTTCAAATAAATAATTATATCGTTTATATCGTTATATTGCAAATATGCTTGGTGAAAAATAGGTAATCTTAATTTATAAGATAAGCAATATCAAGGTTCTAAAAAGGTGCAAAAATACAGTTGATAGCAGTTTTCAATAACAGCTGAAGGTTTTGTTATAAAAAAATGCAGACATCAAAAAATGAAAAATCCAAAAATAATAGCAAAAAGAATGATTGAATGAATCAAGATATTTTGTACCACTTGGGCTTAAATACTAATACTAATAATCTTGTTGAAATGTTTGGTGACGTGAAAGTAAGTGAATGATTGCACAAAATGCTAATTTTCATTCATATTATTTATTATTTTATTGTTATTCATTAATTATTTATTTTATTAAATCATTTATTTATTCAACTTCTTGCTCGTAACAAATCATAACAAATAAAAGCAACGAATACGGACCACAAATTTATAAAATTATAATTTACTCCTAAAATTTTAAATTCGTTAATGAAAAATAACTATTTACAGTTTTTTTGTATGGGAGGATCACCCTACTGGATGGAATATTTTTCCCGTTACTTTTTAAATCTTCTTGGGGATGACGTTCACTGTGATAAAATAATTCCTTATGGTAACGTTTCTCGTTGTGCTATATACAAGGTTGGTCCCGTATTGTTTGTTAGTGTAAGTAGATACTAGAACAGATTAAAAAACTTGGTTGTAACTATTGAATAATTTTTAAAAGACTGGTATGGGACCTTCATCAATGAGCATTATTTTGACTGAAATTATAAAATTAATTTATTACGCCCAAATAAATGATCCTGTACTATTCAGAATTGGTGGGTGTGGAGGTTTTGGTTTAGAATGCGGCACCGTAGTGATTTCTGAAGATGTAGTTGATGGAATGATGAAGAGCAACTATGAAGTGGTCCGATTTAAATTTTATTAATCACAAAAGTAATTTAATACTTTTTTTTATAGCCGATTCTAGGTAAAATAGTTAAACGACCAGCTGAACTAGATAGAATGTTAGTAGGAGAATTAAAAGCTTTAGCAGATCTAAACGATCCATACAGTACTGTTTCAGGAAAAACCATGTGTACTTCTGATTTTTACGAACGTAGTTTTAACTTACAAATTAGACTCTTCATTAAACGTTTTGCAACGTTTTTCAGGACAAGGTCGCCGAAATGGAGCTTTCTGTGAATTTACAGAAAACGAAAAGAGAGAGTATATAAATAAAATTCACGAACAAGGTGTAGTTAATATTGAAATGCAAGGTATTCCATTTGCAGCTATAACTCATCAGGCTGGGATAAAAGCAGCCATTGTATGCGTTACGTTTATAGATAAATTAATAAGTGATGAGGTAAGGTATGCATTATTTATTACACAACATCACACTTTTATTTATTTCGGTTATCATCATTATCAGACTTTCATCTTTAAGGAGTGTCAAGTTTAGTCTTGGTATATTACATTGGAAGATTAAAATTCAAAATAGATAATCACTAATAATTATTAATATATTATCAGGTTGATATGTACGTGGTTTTAAATTTAAAATTTTAAATGTCATACGATACTTCTTGATTGGTCACAATTCATCATATTGTTAAATTCCCGAGTTGATTGCTGTATATCATATTGAATTGAAGCCTTTAAATATTGGTCTTCATTAAAGCTGGACGGTCTCCCTACACGTGGGAAATCATTCATATTAAAATGTTCCTTTTGAAACGAAAAAACTATTTTAGTGCAGTACTTTCTACATGGCGAACTCTCTGCAAACAGCATAAAAATGGTTCTATCGGGCTTCCATGCATTAACTCCTCGGTTAAACTCAAACAAAAGGATATACAGGAAATGTTCATTTTTATGAACTTATGCATTATAACCTGATATTATTATTATATTTCTTTATAGATAGAGCAGCCATTTGATGTATTAAAGGAATGGCATAAGCGTCCCCAAAAACTTGTTGCTAGCTATATTCAACGTCAGTTAAGATTGGACTCTCGTTCATTGCATAGTGCCAGTCGTTAGAATGTTGTGGAAATGGACCCATATGGAATATTTCTAAGTCAACAAGATTCATAAATATATGAATAAATTTATGTAAAAATTGTAACTAAGTAATATAGTTGTAGGGTAGATAAAGTTTGGTAGTAAAATAAGGTAGTATACTATACTCGTAATAGGTTTTACGTTAGGCTAGATCCACATGACGAATGATTCGGCGAATATTTGCTGGGAAATTTTGTCTCCTGTTCAATGCGTATCTGTAACGTACCTTTATTTGCAGTATATGCTGTAAAAACGACTAGGTTTCTTAAGCTGAATTCCCTTTAAGATCGCTGTTAACGGCACTATTGATATTATTTGTGAGGATACTCTAGATCTTTGTTGTAAGATCGTAGTGTCGCTTGTCGTGCTATCTTAATAGGAATGTGCTTCCATACACACACAAATCGTGTGCATCTAGAATAAATTACACTAGAATTTATATCATTACATTGATATAAACATATTATAAATAGTTATAAATATATTATCTATATTTGAATAATGTACAATATAGTATAAATCATAATATGCAATATATATTCTAATATATCTTATAATCTACAATCAATATAATTTATAATAATTATATACTTATCTATACATTATATACCTATTTTCTTTAAATCAAGTTTACGCTTAACATTCTAGTAAGGCGCTAACCTTGCTAACAGCATTGTCTGTAGATAAAACGGGTGATTTCTTTTTCTACCGATGGTCAAGGGTTTCTCTAATCCCTTATAACTTTTCCACCGCTGCCGTTAGCAGGTAGACTGGTCAAAATTTTAATCTTTTAATCGTTGAGTTTTTAAAAATTTCTTAACATATAATACATATAAGACTAGCTGGAAAGCTCGTCCATGGACGCGCAACTAGACGGTGGATATTTAAACATTTAATTTCGTTTCCCGCTACTGGGGGATTCCCCGTTTTTTTTTAAATATTTTCAAAACAACACAAAAAGTTGCTATTAAACTTGATGTGCCGTCGAGCAATTAAAAAACCTTTTTATAACAATAAAAATAAATTAGTTTTTCAAATTCTAATTTTCTTTAGCCGAACGTTTTAATTTCCCTCACTTTTGATCAAAAACAAAAAATTACCCAGCTGTTTCTGACAAAATTTGGATAATTATTTTGTCTTCTGTAAGTATTCTAGAAGAGTGGGAATTTTATTATATGTACTGGAGGGTGTCCCACACCCTCTGATTTTTCTTTAGCAAAATCGATCGTAAAAAAGATATCCGCGTGTGGATCGATTATGCAGATTAGTGTTAGTTATTAATATGATTTTTCTCTAGCAAAATTGTCCGTAATAGGGATTTTACACTACCGATAGTGGCGCTAGCGACACCTTCAATATGTCTGCCATAGCAAGTATACCTCGGTAGAATGTTGGTTTAAAAAAGACTGAAAGACTGGTTTTTTTTTAGATAAACACTGCACTGAATTAAACAATATCAGGAAAACAAACTCGAACACTGTTGAAACACGTTAAAGACACTTAGGTATACTTGATGGAGTAGTTACAAAAGCTGCGTGTGGTGGCGTTTGGTTAATGTAAAATCCCTATAAAGAGATATCCGCGCAAATATATGCATCGGTTGTGTAGGTTATATAATCGCCCCATTGTACTCTACTAATACTTCACAAGCTACCCTGACCCAAATCGGTGGACTAGTACACTGCTCTACGTTGACCATTGTAGGGTTGGGGATTAAATATCAACCATCGGTGGAAAAGTATGCCGTCCGATAAAAATTGGGCTTTATATTACAACAGTGTAGTCGACGCCACTAACCATTAAACTGCGGTTTCTCTCCCCGTAGCATGTCGATTACAACCATTTATATGATTCAAATTTTTAATATTAGAGTGGTTAATTTTTACAACATCCCACAATTATCATTTTGTGTGGAGCAAATGTGTTACCTTGTGCTCGGCTTACAATACAATTTTATTATAAATAAATAAATAAATAAATAACTAAAAATATATTCATAAGTCTCTATCTGGACGTTAAATAAAAAATTCTTTGAAAAGCAATAGAAAGTTGACCACAGAAATATCACTTAATGTTGACCGTATTTTTGTAATAAATAAACAAACTGTCATAAGTCATTCATAACCATTACGTTTTAAAATACTTAACTGGAAGCTTCCTTCCAACCGTAAGGATAAAAACAAGTAAAGAACAAAAAATTTTACAACGGCACGCGGTATCCCCAAGCGGCCACCCATATCTTAATATTAATGTAATTTTTGGATATCTTGAAAATAAATATTATAGAAAAATTAAGCATATTTAACGCTCAAATTGTTATTTTTTCTTTAATTTGAACGATCAACATTAAACTGAACATTTAATTTAAGTCAAACAAAATAAATAAAACAGTAAAAAATGGTGGACCAAAAGTAATTGACTCTTAAATTTGTTTCATTTTGTTTATCAATTCCGCAATTCAACGGATTTTTGCCATTCTCAGCTATATATTCTAAGTTTAGTTATGATGCAGGTTTCTGCCAAATTTCAAGACATCCAACCTGTGCGATTGATACTAATTCCTTTCATACTCCAACCACACACTGGCATACTGACAAACATCCAACTAAAATTCATCAAAATCTTATCAGAGAACATTTTAATACCAAAATTTCGATTTTTAATTTTTGAGTGGATTACAATACTTTCCCTTATACATACGTTAATACGCACGGGGGGATAGCAAAAAAAGTTAGTAATGCAAAAATTTAGATACATTTATTTTTAGTAAAATGGTCAACTTTGCTAAGATTCAGTTATATTTTAGTTAATTTTGAACATTTCTAGTCTAATAATTGCAACCAAAAATTTTGGTTTTAATGTAATTCACCACGTAAATTAGCTATATTTAAAAATTTTAATATAATTACTAGTATCAATAATATATTATAATTGTGTTTTGCGTAATTGATGAATTGAAAATTTTATTAAGAAATATTCTTGCTTTCGATAAAGCATAAAATCTTTCTGATTTTATGACTGGATCTATATACAGCAGAATGCTTTTAAACGCGTTCCATTGTAGTTGTTGTCAGTTATTTTTACTCATGCATTTATAATATTAGTATTTATCATCATACATATTATTATTTAATTTAATATATTATCTTTGTATTCACTGCAATGTTATTGAATAAATATTAGTAATATATAGTATACCTAATATAAATAATTTGTTTATTTAGGAATTTTCACAGCCAAGCTTCGTTAGAACAAAAAGCAAAATTTGTAATATTTTTTTATTATTTAAATTCGTAACAATAATACAAAACAAGAACCAAAATATACTATTGAAGAAATATTTTAATTAATGTTTGCGTAATCTACTAACGAAGTTTAATATAAACCACTTTTATTATTAATATGAATATAAATGCAGCACTAATTTAGGAATGTATGTACAAAGTGAAAGTACTATATATTATAACAACAGTAACAATTTATTACAATAAAATACCAACTACATACATAGGTACTATGTAATAATATATTATTAAGCTTCTGACAAATTATTAGTTAACTCAACTTGTGGAATATGGCCTAAAGTATTTTGAGATATTATGCTATGTTTACTTTTATGTAGTATAAATTATACCTAAGAAATAAAAGTCTGTTATTTATTATTTACCAAATTTTCAAAAATATCAAAAATAATTATGTTTGGCTTAAAAGTGAAAACAATATAATTTTAACAGTAGGTATAGAAGTTTAAATAAAAAATTTTATTTAACCAAATTAAGAATTAAAGGTTTAAATCAATGAAAACAATAATAACAATAATAATAATAATAATAATCAATTTTATTCTTGGAACTGTACAAAAGTTATGAATGCGTCAAAGAAGAAAAAAGAAAATGTGTATCTTATACATTATAAATGGAAAAATTCATGAATGCTGTAGAGTGGATGTTGTTCTAAGTGGAGTCGCAACTCCTTTTTGAATCTTATTTGGTTTTGATTCTTGATTGATGTTGGTAGTCCATTATAGAGTCTCGTTCCTGTGGCTATTGGTCCGTCTAGCGAAAGTCTTAAACGCGTGAGTGGAACGTGAAGTTGATGACATTTTCCAGTATTGTATCCATGGACCTGGTTGTTATGAAGAAGCAAGTGTTTGCGCTTATGTATATCCTTACAGACCGCATATATGTACAAACAAGGCAACGTAAGCAGACGCCACTTGGCAAACAGCGGTCTACACGGCGTCTGTGGATGAGCCCTCTCCATAGAACGAAGTATTCTTTTTTGCAACAAGAATATCTGAGTGACATGTGTGGATGTTCCCCATACCGAAATACCGTAAGCGAATCGGCTCTCAACCATGGCGAGATATGCAGTACGTCTGATCGACTCACTTGCACATCTTGACAGATTACGAAATAGGTAGCAGTGCTTACTACATTCCTCTCTTAATTTTGTAGTGTGGTTGATCCATGTCAACTTATGGTCCATGTGAATTCCAAGAAATTTAGTATACACACAGCAACTAATTGACTGTCCATCAAAATCCATTGTAGTTAGCTCGTTGGTAGGAGCATTTTTAGGAAGAAATCTCACAATTTGGGTTTTTTCCAGGTTCAGTGTCAGGTTGTTTCTTGTACATCAGTCGAGCATGCTTTGGATAACTTGCATGCAGTTGTGATACAATGCATCTTCGTTACTCGAAACACACAGCCCATTGAAATCGTCCGCAAACTGGGTTCTCAATTCACCCCCGAGGAAATACTGTATCAGATCGTTCACAAACAACAGAAAAAGCAAGGGACCCAGTGTTGAACCTTGTGGGACGCCCAACTTGGTACTCAAATATTTAGATGTCGATTTGTTGATCTTGACAAACTGTTTACGCTTGGCGAGATAGCTCTGGATCCATCTTTTGGCCGGGCCTCGTATTCCCAATCTCTCGATTTTCTGGAACAGGATATCATGATCTATTGAGTCGAAGGCCTTTGAAAGATCAAAGAATACGCCCAGGACTCGCTGTCCTCTGTCTAGGCTTGATTGAACAAAATCAACAGCACGCAGAATAGCGTCGCTCGTTGACCTACCCTTCCTGAATCCAAATTGACAATCGCTGAGCAGACTGAGTCTGTTGTAGAAAATCGATTCGATTACTTTAGAAAACTGCGATTGTAGAGCAATTGGGCGGTAATATATCTACCTAATTTAAAACTTTTTTATTTTATTCTAATGTTTTCATTTTCAAGTTCGGTAGGAGTTTTGTTATTTTCTAATTTTATTTATAGAACCTAATGAGAACATTCCATACGAAACGATAATTATTAAAATAATTTTAGAAATAATATAAGATTTACAAATCCAAAAAATGCAATTAAACTTTTTAAGTTGTCACAAATAAACTACATTGTAAGTATTATTATCATTTCAGAGTTTATCATCAATTCAGATTAATTTTTTGGTTCTAAACTGTGTGTGCTCATTTATATCATGTATCCACTATTATTTAATATTTTAAATACTTCGAATTATTTAGTGTTTTTCAATCTTGCAGTATTATATCATGCTTACCTATATACTATCTCCTAGTTAATTTATTCGATAAAGTTTGACTAAATTTTCACCGTGTTCTGTTCAAAACTTTATGAACTGCTTTTATTTGCGGACTTATTATTTACAGTGAGCTAAGTATATTTTCATTATAAATATCATATTTTAAGACACAAAGTAATTTCATATTTTAATTAAAAAGCAATACTTTAAGTATCTAAATATCCAATTTAAATTGAAATGCACTAAATTATAATCTAACAACAAAAAGTATTGATTATTTAATTATTTAAGTTAATACAACTTGTTGAACAAAATATTACAGTGATATAAAAAGTTTAACATTTTACCTAGTGAATTCCTTCAGTCCATATAAGTTTCTAGCTGATCAATCAAGGTGGACTAATCCTACGCGATCAAAAAAATTCGGTGGAAAACTTTTCTTTTTCTCATCACTTTTCTAAGGTTTCTTTTTTTTATTTTGTGAATATTGTAGATCAATACAGCCAATTTCAATCTAAAAAATTATTTCAGTTATTTACAATCTTATTTTTGAAATATGCATAGAGGTCGGATTTGGTACAGGTCGGTGTTATACGAGTATATATAAACTCTACCACTACAATGTAGTTTAACCACAGAATTATTTAAACTTTAAAACATTAGGCCCTATACTTAAAGATTTAAAAACTTGCTTAGTGCATTTCTAAGAGGCAACATTCAGTTTATTGATAAGACGAGAACTGAACATTTTCTTAATCAATGTAAATTAAATCATTAATATACCGGGCGCTGAATGAGTTAGCCGAACATAGGAAATTAACATGTAAAAACATATTTATATAAATTCCTGCTTCCCTAATTATTTTAGAGAAAAAATGAAAGATACAAAACTAATGCAGAAATATAAACTACGAATGATAAGACCATTAGATTTCATCTAGCTTTTATTTAAAAGGTCAAAAAATGCTTTCGAAATTGTTAAAATTTTCATTTATCGCACTAGCCATGTAATTAAATTCAATTTAATTTCTATTTTCAAAAGTAATTACCATGGAAACTTACATGGCTAGTCCGATAAATAAAACTTTTAACAATTTCAAAAGCACTTTTTGACTTTTTAAGTAGAAGCTAAATGAAATCTAATGCTTTTATCATTTGTAGTTTATATTTCTGCATTATTTTTGTGTCTTTCATTTTTTCTCTAAAATAATTAGGGAAGCAGAAATTTGCATAAATAAATTTTTACGTGTTAATTTCCTATGTTCGGCTAAGTCATTCAGCGCCCTGTATGTAAATTCTATCACATTAATTAGATTTTACGAATTATTAATAAACCAACTGAAAATATTAACAGAAACAGATGTTACTGGCTCTTAAATTAATTGAAAAAAGAAGGTTTAATATTATGTTTGTGTTTGATGATTTCAATTTTACCCATTTTCACCTTAATGTAATTTAAAAAAAAAATTTCATTTTTCACAGTTACAGGTATATCCAATTATAGCAACACAAAGTAATTATAACTGCCAAACACAAAAGAAACACGGTTTGTAATAACGTAGTTTAGAACTAATATGTAGTTTAAAACTTGTTCAGTAAGTGCTAACCTTACAGATATTGATATTATGCAATGTTTTGGTTGTCTGTATCATTAATAAAATAAATATAACTTTCGTTATTTGGAAATCTAAATAAATGAAATTTTATAAAACTGTAAAAAAATTGTGAAAATCATAATTATTTAAAATAATTACAGCTAAAATATTATTATTGAATTAGATGTTAAGCTTGTTCTACAAACGCTTGGCCAATATTCAAACACCACAAATGGGAATCTCAAGGTTTTTTTTTGGGAGAGCTATCTTACTTACAAGAAAGAAACCTTCCTATCACTCACCGCTATCATCCAACTAGTTGTAACACCTCTTAGGGCTCTTCACACATTAATAAATAAACTAAGTTTACTTAGTGTTTACTTATTCCTTAGACAATGCAAAATTTCCCAGAAATGTACAGCCAAGTATATTAAGCTTTGCCTTGAACTTAAGCAAATATCAAGTTTAAATAACAGTCATTCAAAATAAAAATTAATTATTTCTTTTTTTTTTAAGTACTTCTTCGATAAATTAAAATTCTTCGTGTAAAAAGGTTACACATTTTCAAGTCTTTAAATAAATTGGTTTAAATGTTTTTGCAATTTGATATAAAAATATTTTTGAAGTTAAATTTTGAAATGAATTTGAAGTTGATAAAAAACAATAATTAATTAATTTGATTAGTAATAATTTATTATCGTTGACCTTTTTTTAATATTTAAATAATAAAAATTGTTGAGTTATAGGTCTTTTAATCAATAAAATTGACCGACGTTTCGAGTCCTATTATTTTTTTGTCAAATAATTTGTCATTTTACATCCTTGAAAATGGGTCATAAGTAAAAGGACTCGAAACGTCGGTCCATTTTATTGATTAAAAAACCTATAACTCAACAATTTTTATTATTTAAATATTAATTATTTTGCTTTAGATTTTATTTCTTAATTATTTCCGTAGACTTCTGATAAAAACGTAGGATTACTTAAAATTGTATAAAATTCAATACATTTCAAATCAGGGAAAAATTTTTTTAGAACTTTCAATCATATATTTTCATTTCATTTGTATGTTTACCACTAAAACTTCTTTAAACACGAACCAAGTTTTCAAGTTATTGAAAATAAATGGTTTCTACCTATAGGTAGAAACCAAAACTTTTATCAGCTTTTTTTTTAATAAAAAATTATTACCAAATCTTCCAGTTGTAGCTAAATTCAATAAGTAACCGATGTGATTAGCTAAACATGCAATCTAGTATTCTACTTACAATTTTGAAAAATGTTAAAACATTTTGTAGAGAAAGATAATAAGTGGCCTTAAATACTTTTAAAGTAGGCGTATACCTACCTTCGGATGCGTTTTAATCTAAAAGTTTGTCCAACTTTGGAAAACACAAAATTAATGATAAAATTCTTGTAAGACACTTCATTTCCGATCAAATTCTATTAAAAATAATTGAGGAAAATTTCAGCGATCGTGTAATTTTTAAATTTTAATTGAAAAATAACAACTGACAAATTTTCTTATTA
Organism: Cantharis nigra; assembly: GCA_958510845.1. Lineage (NCBI taxonomy): Eukaryota > Metazoa > Arthropoda > Insecta > Coleoptera > Cantharidae > Cantharis > Cantharis nigra. Next base: position 38,876,382 of record OY294030.1, on the reverse strand, counting down.
CAAAATTGTCAATGATGGACTACTGTTTATTTCATTCATAATATTTGAAGCATGCGCTGCCTTTCGCGAAAAGCGCGGCAGCTTTCAGTAGCTCATTATCCTGAAATGTGAACGGACGTCATGTAATAATAATACTATTTTACGACGTAATGTGGAAAACGAAAAACTTTTTATGCATAATAAAATATCAACATGATTAATTTTGTAAGTTGTTAGTTTGATAAATTTTGCTATAATTCAGCATTCGAAATTTTTGAGAAAAATAAATCAAAATAAATTTTTTAATTTTAAAAGAGTTATAAGCAAACTCTAAACTATGTTTAATTTGTACAATACTTTACGATGAAAGGTTTATAATTAATTTGATTAGTTAAGTATTTTCAATATTACCTCAAATTCTATCTCCGCTGATCCTAATGTAATTTCATGATATTGCACTAATCAATTTAAGAATGTCTTATCTTTATATAATATATAGACGTGGTTGATCGAGTATCTGATTGGTTTTACTTACTTAGTTAATTACTAAATAAGAAGACATAATTTATTTATATGATTGATTTCATTTGACCCAAATGAATTTTTGTTTGATAAAAAATGCAGCTCCTAATTATTAAACAATTTTTATTTTGTGATTTTATAATCAAGTAATTGTATTGATTTTAGAATAGCCCATAACATCAAAATTATCAAATTGCTTTTATGTTATTATATGTATTAATACTTTGACTGCTAACAACTGCTTTAGACACAATTTTGTAAGTATCCATTAAAATTCATTTTCATTGGATTTTGCTTTCTGTTCAAAAGTTAGTTAAACTGGTCAACTCCGCATACGCATTATCATTCTACCGCAGAATATAAAATTAAAACTTTGTTCAGGATAATTATTTGAATTTTGTAATATCCCACTAATAATTAGGTATTGGATAAGATTATCCCTCGCATCTACATGAATCCTATTTAAGCGCACCAAAACTTTTGAGATCCACTTAAATATTCTTTTACCCTTAAAATTGGCTTTGCAGACTTAAGAGTACTAGGTAAGTGTTCAGTAAGGATCAAATAAATTCCTAGTAAAGCCCTGAAAATATTAATAATGTATTAGTTTATTGTTGCGTTTTATAAAATGCCAATCTGTCAGGCACCTGGAAGAAAAATTGTAAAATCTCATCCAAGCTAACAAGTCAAAAATTCAAATAAAAAATAAATAAAAATCTATGTTAACCTAAAGTTTACGCGTGTATATATTGTAGTGTTTTCTTCTCTAAATTAGGGGTTGTTAATTTCATTTTAATTGTCCATTTCAATTTCAAGTAATTTGAATTCTGCTTTATCACAAAGTATTAGTAGATAAATGTCTTAACTGCAAGTGAAATTTAAATTCAAATATGATAGCGCTTTGGTTAAGGTTTTCTTCTTCCGAGTTCTACGAATATACACCGTAAAGTGCGTATAAACGATTAAGGTGACGAAGTCAAAATGAATAACTAAAGAACATAATTAACGGGGACTTTTCTTGTTACCTTCTTTCCCTATCTTGAGCTTTAGATCACAGTAATGCGACCAGGATTTAAACCGCGATTAGCCGTTGCATAATCAACTAGTGTGAGCTTTACACCACGGTACTGTAATAATTACCAACCGGTTAAATACAATTTTAATGATTTCTTATAACTTTGTTTCGAATGACTAATGTTTTAAGTTGTAGAGTTAACAATTCTCATAAAAGGCTTCAAAATATTTCAAGTATCTACGGTAGGTGCTACGTTTACACTCAGTGTTGCTAAGCTGGATCGTGTTTGCTGGTTTGCTATATCGCATTTAAAATTCTTTCGGCATACTGGCAACTTTTTAGGCACAACAATAATAATTAAATTTATTCTAATATAAACATTATGATTTAAATAGCAAATATTGGTATTCAAGCGTTGTACTAAACTAAGTATTTCAAAAATTTTTAAATGTAGGTGGGTCAATTAGCAAATTAAAATTCCGAAAAGCATAGTAGCGTTTAGGATCTCATATCAACCCAATTACTTTAATAAAATAAAATATAGGGTAAAGTCTTTTGTAATGTTAAAGTGTATTGTCTGGGATATTGTTTAAATTAGTAACTTTAGTTTTTATTTAAGAAAAGCAGAACATTGTAATATATACATATTAGTTTGATATATCTATACGGTTTTGACGCATTTACAAAGTCTTTGGATACCTCAATAGGATTTCTAGTAATTTTGTTTTTGTGCGTGATAGGGAGTAAACCTGACAACCCAGTCACAAAAACTTCCTTGATGGGGAGGGGGTCGAATCGCTGTTGGCTGTATTGTTTAGTTTCTGTAGATTAATTAAAACTAGGTGCTATACTTGTAGACTTGTACTATATTGCTGCGTTTCATGTTTACATAATATACTAGTTCAATTTATTATTATAATAAATTCCGTTTGTTATGCTGGCTTAGATAATGTTATTATAATATCAAGATGTGCTTATTTTTTTATGCCTTTGATTAAATTTTGCGCAACTATTTTTTTTAATTTAATGCTTTTTTAATTGACTAAAATCGGTTTAGTACTTTTGGAATAATTAAATATAAATAACTTGTAGCGTGCGAGGCTGTCTAGCCTCTTTAACAGATGAAATTGCAAATTTACTAATTTGACGAAACATAAATAATAAATTTAAAGTAAAAAAACAATTAAAAATTTATTAGGTAACAAAAGAAACAAGATAATTTAGTGAAACCAGCCGTAAGAATTAAGTCGTAGCAAATTACAGACAATGTTCAATGCTATATGGCGTAATAAAGATATCATACAGTAGAATAAAAATTGCAATTTATAACAATTACAGTAAGTAAACAATTACACAAAAGCGTAAAACACAAAAAAGTCGCTTGATTTAGTTCTTATGGCTGGCTTCGGAGGGTCGGGCGTATCTCTAGCTTAGTGCTTTTAAAAATCTATTACTTCTTGTCTACTACAAGAAGAGCATGTTTTAATGTAATAGTATTTTGTTAAATTAATAATTTAAAGTCAATCTCCCTTAAGCATATGCCCCAATAATAACTAGATTTGCTGGTTTACAGATGAATTCCCATATAGATAATTTACATTGTCAGTTGCACAAAGTAATATACGTTTTATTCATTGTTTAAACTGTAGCTGGATTATATTAATTTGTAAATAACTCGAAATTTAATTTTACAGCTTTTTTAGTGTCTAATTTTATAATATCAGAAAACAAAGAATCGATGTAATTTTGCTCTCTTTCGCTGTATTCAATATGCTAAATACGTGAGAAAATTTTCAAATAAATACATATTTAAGATGCTTTTACGTAATATTACCCTACCAAGGAAAATTGAACAAAACCGATTCTATTTTAAATATAAACGTAGTGATTTTCCACAAAAGACCTAAATTTGGTTTTTGCTCTATTATACAAACATTACATAATATATACAGGCTGTTCATTTTAAATTTAATTCCCATTCCTGTTGCTGAAAATTGACGTTACTTATAGTAGAAATTCTAGAGCAACCTGCGAAAAATGCGCAAACGCCATTTTAGGAGCCAATGGGTATTTTGAACTATTGTGAATAACTGACCTGGTAAAATTAATATTTGGTATTGTGATCGCAAGAAGATTTATTTCAACAAATGCATAAAAAAAATTAAATATTTAGCAAGCAAAAGGTACAGGCTAGCAAATTATTCTATATTATTCGCGAATAAACCAGTATGTTTAGAGTTATACCTATATTATAACTACAAATCTGTATTTAATAGGATCTACAGCTTAATGATAACTTTGTAAAAATTTTGCCTAAAGCGTCAATTATGAATAAACGACTAACCATTAAAAATACTTGTAAAAACTAAGTGCAGTTTATGTTTCCTGTTATATAGAAAACCACCGCTGTAAGTTGATTTGGACATGAACTGCAGTAAATAACAATTGCTAAAGGCTTTTTAAAATATCTTATTCTTCCTCCTGTTTTTACTTTAACAAAATTACAACTTTCAACACTTCAGAAAATATTTTAGAATAAATTAACTTTTAATAAACCACTTGAACAGTTTTTTTTGTGTTACTGGCAAGTTATTTTTTAATTATTTAGTTTTAAAGTAGGTGGTTTTACATGTTGCTTTCCAATTACTAACAAATTTAATAAAAGTTTTATACGCAAAATAGATTCTACAAAGAAACACATAATACTTATATATATTTGAAATTATTGGAACTTAACATTGAAACCTTAAATTTGGAAAAGCAATTCCTAAGAGATATAAAAATATTAGAATTTATGTATTTGAGAAAAATCCGATTTACCGAAACGCATAGATATAAAAAGTTTTTCTATGTAATAAATTTTAAGCTATGGTTTTTTATACTATTACTTCATAAATCAAATTTAAAGTTGGTTTGCAATTAATTTAGTTTGCCTCATTGTTTCAGTAAACTTGAAAGAATTTTTTGTAATCTCAGAATTTAAATAAATATTACATAATGTTTTCACTCTCAAATAAAATTCACGTTATAATAAAATTATCGTTTCAAAAGTTTTATGTGTTCTTTTCATCAAGATTTATAAATTTTACAAGTCAGTAAAAAGTGCTATCGAGTTAAAAAATTCTAACTTTTGAAAATATATAAACGTATATAAATTTGCCAAGTGTCTAGCCGTATATTTTAATATTATTTATTATTCATGAAAAATTCTTTAATCGCAAATTTCATTTTTCAGTTATCGAAACATACAGCTCTATTTAGCAAACATATTATTCTGAATCATTCACTTAATGCTGTAATCTCTCCAGTGGATCTACGATTAATCCTCTTAATAATACCGACATTTACAAAACAGCCCTTAACGTTGTATATAAAAATAAATGCTCTGAAGTGGATTTAGTTGTAGTTCTAGTAATTTTCTGGTAAATACCTCTCAAAGTAAATTTTATATAAGTTATGTTTTATAATGGACATTTTGCTAAAGTTTAGATTGAAGATATAAAACTTCATATAGAGGTCTTAAATGTAAATTTAAGGCGATTACTTTAAATAAAATTTAAGACAGGTAAACTTGCATAGAATATCCGATAGAAAGTATTTTATTTAATATTACCTATAATTTTTTTGTACTAAAAGTTAACACACTTTAACCCGGTTTCATAAAACTTTTAACTTTAATTTTATAAAATATAACATAATCATTTTAAATGTCTTGGTATGGCTTAGTGTGATCGTTCAGTAGTTGAGTTCTTAATTTTGATCCTTCAGGACGAATATCGTCACGCTGTGGATTTCACCAAATAAATGTTACCAAAAATTAAACAAGCGGTTGGCAAGTAAAAGGAGAATTTCGCGATCATAACAAAATAATTAAGGTTTCAAAGTTTACACAAAACAGAACAAATTGACATCGCTAAATTTGCGAATAGCATGTAATTAAAATAGTAACCCACAAAAGCAAAAGTATTCAGATTTTCAAACAAGGGACTATTAATTTTGTTACTACGTGTTCGTCAGTTTTACTGCGTGTACTACGTTATTTTTTATTACAAACTTTATTAACTTCACTTTGTGTTTATTTAGGTTACCGCACATACAAAGTGTTCAAGATATATATGCCCTGTAGTGGTCTTATATACGCAAGATAGAGATTTGCATGAATGCCCAAAATTATTCACTAATCTAAATTTTAGTTTGCAATGCCAAGTTTGAGCATCTCGAGATTTTATTCTAAATGGCATTTTCTTGTAAAAGTTTTCCAGTGCAGTTTCGCGTGGTGTGATTTAAATGTGCCCATAAGGGACGTTTGAAATAATTCGCTCAAAATGGATCTGATTTTATGTTTGGACTTCTATTTCTTAATGCTTGATATTTAACCCACGTCAAGCTAGCACCCCCACCTCTTCAAAATACAAAAATATTTATACTATAATTATGCGCTAATTATGCGCTAATTTCAGACAGTAATCTCGAATTTTGGGCTCCAACGGTTTCGCGATAAAACATAAATCTTTGGTGGGGGTGCTGAGTTGACGTCAAGCTAGCACCCCCATTTTGAAAAAATGACTTTTTTTTAAATTAAGTAAACCATAATTATGCGCTAATAATGCGCTAATTTCAGACAGTAATCGCGAATTGTGGGCTCCAACGGTTTCGCGATAAAACATAAATCTTTGGTGGGGGTGCTGAGCTAGCACCCCCACCTCGAAAAAATGACTTTTAGTAATTTTTCTATTGTCGCGCCACCTGTTGACGACATTTTACTAGTCATTCGTGAGATTTCGCTCCTCTCAATTTTTCTCGATTTTTTTGGACACAAACCAAATCAAAATCCCACTAAGTGTGCAAGTTTGGTTGAAATCGGCCGAAGGGTTTAGGAGTGTATAACGAATAAATATCCAAAGAAACTCTTTAATATTATATATTATGTTAAATCGTTATTATTTTATTTCAAAAGTATTCAAAAATGTTTCGTTTCAAATGATAGTATCTTTTCAATTATTCCTGTGTTTTACGATTTGTTCTCAACCTTCTTCATAACTTTATTCTAATTATTGTCGCCAATCTTATTTTAATTATTGTTGTTAATGTTCTTCTTATAGTTTCTTCTTGTCTTCTATGTCTTACTTATTCTAACATGTCACCATGGTTTATGTCACCATATCTTCCGAATGGCTACAGGTAGTGACGTACTTTTTCGACAGCATGTTTGTAAAGATCAGGAGAATGTTCCTAGCTGGTCAAAAACAAATTTCGTCGGCGAGAAAAAATTCTATCGCAGAAGACCATCTCTACCTCCCCCCCGTTCTCTATATTGATTAGAATTAAATTAAAACCAGTTGTATTGGAGGTGTAGTAGATTTTTTTATTTCAAGTTAAAGAGCATTCAATACCAAATATCTCCTTAATCACTGGCGTACCTAGAGCTTTTGTCGCCCGAGGCGTTCTTAAAAATTGACGCCCCCTACCCCCCCTAATATATTTTTTAAATATTTTTTTATAAAAAGAATTTATTTTTTTAAATATTTTTTTATAAACTTTTTTTTCATTTTTATAAAAATTTTTATAAAAATAATTTTGTACAAAAAGAAGCACATTCCATACCAAATTTATCCTCAATCAAACTCCTTCAACCGGCTCCCCTCCATACCCCCCCCCCGCAGAACTCATCAACACTACTGAAGCTCCTGAAGAACTCAACAACAAAACTGTCCCACCCTCCCAATTGAAACTAAGACAGGAGTTTCCTTCATTCCACCCCTCAACCCTCCCACATGACCCAGAAAAGCTCTCCATCTACAAGCCCGATTCAACAACCTAGCAGAAAATCAAACTACGGCGAATACCTACATATTTGTTGACAATTTACTCAAAAAAGAGTGACATAAACTAAAAATTAAAAATTTTAAAAACACCTGACTAAAAAAATTTCAAAAACTTAAAAATTAACTCCCCCCCCCCCTCAACTAAAAATTTAAACATTAATTTTGAAATCAGAGGAAACGGATATTTGTTCCACTTACGAAACCTGTTTAAAATTCCGTATTTAAAATTCTTCTTTTCCCCAATTTTAAAGGGAACAGACGTTTTTAAAATTCTTTCATTAGGCTTTCATTATTAATTTTAATTTTTGGAATTTTACTTACAGTCGGGATTTTAAAATTTTAAATTTGTATTTTTGATACACTCGGTATGTATTTATAGCTATAGTTTAGTGTTGGTATTATTCTAAGGTAGTTCCGTGGCGATTTATGTTTATAAATTTAAGATTTATTTTTTAACGCGAAACCGTTGGAGTCCAAAATTCGCGATTACTGTCTGAAATTAGCGCATAATTATGGTTTACTTAATTTAAAAAAAAAGTCATTTTTTCGAAGTGGGGGTGCTAGCTTGACGTCAACCCAGCACCCCCACCAAAGATTTATGTTTTATCGCGAAACCGTTGAAGCCCAAAATTCGCGATTACTGTCTGAAATTAGCGCATAATTAGCGCATAATTATAGTATAAATATTTTTGTATTTTGAAGAGGTGGGGGTGCTAGCTTGACGTGAGTTGATATTTAATACGTGGTAATGCTCTACCACGTCGACTAGATGCCGTGACTATGTTTTATTGTTACATTTTACAAAATTAAACCCAGAAGGCTGGGTTTATTGATGTGTTAGCGGTTGATCGCGCCAACTACTAGGTCGATAACCATCCATTCTTATATTGGTATTGTTTGGGTATTTTTCAAGTATTGAATGTGTCTCTGCTTTTAATGAATCTGTAGTTATTTTCAGTGTGAAATCTATTCAGATCGATACATCGGTTACGATATCTCATTATTATTTGATATTACAAAGTCTATTTTAGGTGTAGTTTTCCCATCGGGAATTTTTTACGTCTATTTTCTTTTCAGTGATTTTTAAAAATAGATATATGTTCATGCAAAGAATAGAACCTCCTTACTGTAAATAATTTAAAAGTCTTTCCCACAAATATTTTTTTTCTTATTTTGTCGTTGACGCTGTTATTTGCGTTAGTATATTAATATTATGTAATATGCTATAATTAAATTTATATTATATTCGATATAGATAGGTATTAATGTAGATACAAATTACATTCCGAATTGTAGTAAAGAAGTCTTTGAGTTCAGGTATACAAACCGAATATAGATCTAAATTGAAAATCGTCAGTGTTCATCAGGATATTTTTTCTTAGTTCTAAGTTAATTTACCTACTTCTAATTTCTAATAAAAATAATTATGAGTAAGATTTTAATATTAGATTAAAACTGTACAGAATCACAACAATATGAAGTGTAACTAGTTGCACCTACATATACAAGCATTAGTAGATTATATGCGTAGGAATATTAATTCTTCAGGATTATTTCGAGGATTACATTGATATTTGAAAAGATTATTATGTTACAAGCATCATCCACAATTTATGAATGTCATCCAGTTGATGGAATAAAAAATATAGCAATCTAATTAATGGTTAATTGCTTAACCATTTTACATAAAGCAAACGTAATCAAATTAATCGATTGATTAAAACTAGAAAGCTGCAAACAAATTAACCGAATTAAGCTGTGAAACACATTTTTACGAAAAAGATAAATATTTACATTTCTGGGAGAAAAAAGTAGCGAAACTGCAGAAAATTTATTGCCAGATTTCAGGCATTTCTTTTGCAGCGTTGAATTGGCTAACGAAAAAAAATTATTAACTGAACTATAAAACTAATAATTTTGTTGAAGTTTTGTAGATATTGCAGGTATGCTGTTACATATTATTTGGATGGAATTTAATAAAATTGAAAATTTTTTAGAAACACCGCGATATATAATTTTCTCGTTTACATATTTTTGTTTGTAATTATAACGAAAACAGGTCACAATAATATTCCATAATGAAAGCTATAATGTAAAGTGGTTATCTTGCATTACAAAAGTTAAAATTTTCATAGCATTGGCGAATATTTTGGATTTGTTTATATAAAATAAATTTACATTATATTTATATTGAAAATTCGGTAATGTTATGATAACTATATTTATAAATTAATTTCTAATAGAAAATAAATAAACATTAACAATCTTTATTTAATTACATTTCGCTTAAGAACAACATCGATCTAATATCATGTTCGTAGTTCTACTAATTCCTTTTGACACCTCAAAAGCCCCGATCAACCTGTAAAAGTAAATTAAGATTATGTCATCATTTTTTAATTATATTGTTATAATTTTACTTAAAGAATGGTATTGTAGGGCAAAAAATATTTTTTGTATTTTCCAATAGTAAAATATAATTAAAATTGTAAATAAATATTTAATTAGAATTAAGTTTCTAATTATTGTTGTTAGAATATATTTCAAGTGCAAGTGCGCAAATACTATATATTGGCTTAGCTCGATGTATTTGATCAATTTAACTAAGAACTACTTCATTGTGTATAATTTAACAGTAAAATAATTATGTACAATGTATGAAATTAATATTCATTCAGTAGGATTCTATTGTACGTATAGGTACGAGTATCTTGTGTAAAATACTTTAGATTTCACTGACAGTCAAAAATTTTTTATTTTGTTTGTTTTTAATTTAAAATACACAATAGTATTACGAATGTATAAATGTTAATTTAAACAATGCCGTGTTTATTATGACTAAAGTTTTTTACCATATCAAAATTTTAGAAAACCCAAAACATTCACAAACATTTTTTAGAACTAAAATATAAATTTATTTTGTTATTACTTCTACATTTTATTCTTCATATATAATAAATTTTTATTTTGTGCCCCCCCCATCTATTGTAAGTGTCTAGATCCGCTACTGAACAATTAATATAGATTTTAGAATTTAAACAGTCGTCCCCCCTCCCCACTGACATTATCTTGTTTTATAAGTTTAAATTGCAATGGGAAGGATCAGCTAGATTTCGTAATTTCTACAGAACCCTTGAGAATTTCTGGAAATTTTTGGGCTGACTGTACACACAAATTCCTAATCGATTATTCTCCTGATACTTGAAAGTTGTGGTGGATTTAATTTGCTTCGATGAGTTAGGTAATCAAGCAGAAACATTTTAATTTTTCTTTATTTTTAATTTTAATTTAGTATTTATAATTTAATAAACTTTAAATTTACTAAATTAGATTATAATTAAGTTTATATTCAATCTGAGTGTATTTGAGCATAACATTCATTCCATTTTAAGCCAGGTGCAGAAATGTAATTAGATCATCGTTGTACTTACTTAATCCCATTCTGTAACTTTTCAAGTTCTTTTAGATAATTCCCCCCCCCCCTTTTGCACTACATAATGATAATTTCTGTATAAATATCTTATTAGTGTTATATATTAGATGAATGCCAGCCTAGAAATAATTATTATAATGTGAAAAATCTGTTATAAAGTTTTAAATTTTAGAAATAACTTTGTCACTTGATAAATCGAAAAGGTATAAATAAAAGTGTTACTTCGGGTACTTCTTGGCTGATGAAAAGTTTACTATGGTATAGAAATCTATTAAATATTTACATAATATGTATTATAAATCTAGTCATCAATTTTATTTGTTGGCAATTCCAAATGCAAGCCAGCGACGACGCAATAAGTTAGTAACAGCATTAACTATTGCAGATATCTAAAATTGGTTAATTTAAAGATAAAATTTAAATTGAAATTTTAAAACTACCAAGTTAGAGTTGTGAAACTACTGTAGAATTTTTATTTATTCATTTCGCTAATCCATTAACTTCGAATTCTGTAGCAATTCTATACTTTTACAAAAGGCGTTATCATCAAGATTAACTGTAATCATACCCTTTACTGATCCTACATCCTTTTTGGAAATATATGAAGTAGCGCCGTATCAATTAAGTGTAATTTTATTCAAATTTTATGAGGTAATGTAAAGTACTATTTTCTAATTTAAAATAATATCGCGTGCAGTTATCTCTTTCAACAGTTAACTAAAATATTATTAACTTCTGTATAAATACAAGTTTATTATATCTGAAAAGGAGCTGCTTAAAACAAGCGTGGAATTAATGCAGTTTAAACCGAAACAATAATGCAAGAAAGAACAGAGTTCTCACTCATAATTGAATAATTAACATATTGTCGTGTAATCTGGGGGGGGGGGGGGGTGTATAAATATAAAAAAATGTACTGGAACCCCGACCAATTACCACACTATTGAGCGATGAGACTCTTTAATTGAATTATTAAATTTTATTTAAAGTGGAACATAAATTAAACTGATAAATCGACCATACGTTTATGATAATCACTTTATTCCTGATATCCATTAATTTATAACTTTCAATATCACAAATTTTCATTCAAATTTATTATTATGAATCCGAATTTTCGTCCAAATAAAAGTTTAATTTCAAAAATCTTTAATCTACCAATCCAAATCCAATTTTAAAAAAAACACTAATCATCCAAAATAATTCAAACTTGGTCCAATTTTTGAATTAATAAATTTCAAATAAATCAAAAACCAACTCACGCAAAATCAAAGGTTTATTCGCAAAATTACAATAACTTTAAACCAAATTTAATTCAGACAAAACTTCTTCTCAACCGCTCATGGCGGCCATTATCGGCAAAAAGCCCCGTTTATACCGCTAGTCGGCGCCAGCTCTAACAAAAATGCGGCAAAACGAGCGATTCAAAAAAATTCACACTTTCAAAATTAATTCAATTATTTTACATCAAAATATAAAATTTCCAAATTAAACAAAAACTTCAATGAAGGATTTTGGAACATGACATCACCCTCCTGGATTTTATTGTTTAACGTAGGGTTAACAATAAAATTCATCTAACCTTGTTATGATTCCAAAATCAAATTTTAAATTAATTTTATAAAATCACATGAATTAATTCTCATTTACCATCCATAAACACCATACACCAAATTAATTTGTATAAAATTTCATTTAAATTAAATTAAAATAAATTAAATTGCAAAAATTAAATCATACCTAATCATCTTAATTTTATGAATTTTAAAATAACATTCTAAATAATTCTAAAATATGATTTGTTTCTTAAATTTTCGTCCATTCTTGAGATTCTCTTAATTTATTATAACCAACCATCTTCCAAATAAATTATACTTTGTAAATTTTATTCCGATTCTTCTTTTAAAATAAATTCTCTTTTACATAATAATTTGTAACAATTTCTTCGAACGCCTTGTATCTTCAATGTACCTTTCTCGCATTCTTGGCAATTTATTTTTTTATTATTTTCCATTAGATTTACTTTTTCTAATCAATTTCCCACTGTTTTAAAAATACCTCCAATACATCTTTTCAAAATCTTCTTAAACCATCAAATACAATTAAACCATCAAAATATTATTAAACCATTAAAATACCATTAAGCTATTAAAAATCTTCATCATATTAATCAAGATGGCGAACGTTAGTAGTTGCGCGTGTGATGATTGCGGGGAATTAGTGGAGCTTGCATGTGGATTGTGCCGGGAGTTGTGATGGGTGCTTCCATATGAATTGTGCCGGAGTAAAAAAAAGTGAATTGAATTGCTTGCTTGCAAATGAGAGTTTGAAGTGGTACTGCGGTAGATGCGCTGATGATTGCCCCAAGGCCGGTTCAAATGAAATTATTAGAGAGTGTTTGAAGCTGATAAAAGATCAAGGAAGTTGCATTAAAGATATGAGGAAGGAAATTGAAAAATTAACAGTCAGTATTTTGCAAATTAATCTTAACCTTCAAAATGTGAACAAAGATAACGCTGTTAGAAAGGTCAATATTTATCAACCAAATGTTGAATCTGGATTGTCAGCGGTCGGTGATGTTGATGGTCCCGGAATTGGTGTAGTCGAGAGTCGTCGAAATGTTCGACCTGGGATAGCTACGGGCGGCATGGAATATGCAACATACGCGAATAAAACTAAAACAGGAGCAATTCCAAAAAATGTCAAGAAACCAAGAACGAAATCTGAATCGGAGGTGGTAACCGTGATTAGTGACTCTCAAGGAGATCAATATAGAGGCATATCCCAAAGAATTAAATCGCGAGATAGGAATCCAACGGTGGGAAGCGTTGTAAACGTAAACAATAACGTTGTAGATGATGGTTTCAAACTGGTTTCGCATAAGAAGCGTAGAACAAGGACCTCAATAGTGATTGGTACAGGTGGAGCGGGTGCTGGGTGCAGGCTAAGTGCTGTCGAAAGAAGGTCAAGTTTTTTCGTGTCACGTTTGTGTCCAGAACTATCCGTTGACGACATCAAACTGCACTTGTCTGACCTGGGAATAAATGATGCTGATTGTTTTTCAATAAAAACGAAATATAATACCTACGCCTCTTTTAAAATAAATGTACCGGAGAATTACAAAAACAAAATAATTAATGCCGAGAGTTGGCCAAGGGGAACATTTATAAATTCGTTTTTCGCACGAAATTCCAGTGCATGGGAGGGCGCTCCTTCTTCTTCTTTTTTGGGACCTCGGCTCCAACAGGAAGCAAAAATATGAATACCACCGGACAAGAAAATATTATGTACCCAGATGAGGATTGTTGTAAATGTGCAGTAAATATTTATTACCAAAATGTAAATGGGTTGCGTTCTAAAGCTCGCGAATTCATGGAATTTGTACTTTGTAATAATTATGAAATAATATGTCTTACAGAAAGCAAATTAGACGGTACAGTAAGTAATCAAGAATTATTTCCCTCTTTTTACAATGTTTACCGATTAGATCGAAATGAAAATAATTCATGCAAAGAAAGAGGAGGAGGTGTAATTATTGGAGTTTCTTCTGCATTATCAAGTCAACAATTAATAATAAACGAAGCAAAAACATTAGAACTTCTTTGTGTGAGAATTGGAAATCATAACTGGTATTTGATGGTGATAGTAGTTTATATTCCCCCCGCTAGTAATGTTGTTGTTTACGATAGAGTGGTGCTTGTTATAGAAAATCTCATGTCCGAATACGAAAATGAAAATACACATTGGACAGTGATGGGCGATTTCAACCTACCGAATCTTCAATGGTGTGGGGCTGATATTGAGGAAGAGGATCTGATTGATGGTTCTTTCGTGCTCATTCCAATCAATACAAATTCGCGTACGGAAACAACGTTTATTGATGGTATAAATGCATGTGGTTTGTCGCAGGTTAACTTTATTTGTAATACTTTTAATAAATTGCTGGATCTTGTATATGTTGATAATTCACAAATGTTTTCTGTTTTTAGCCCAGAGAGTATACTGCAATGCAGGGATAGGAATCATTGTCCTGTAGGGGTATCATTTCATGATGCTAACACTAGTTTTTCAAACCTTACAAATCGTGGTGAAAACAAAATTAAATTTAATTTCAAGTCTATCGACTTTAACGAATTTGTAATTTATTTGTCTTCCATTAATTGGTCGAGTATTTTAGATGATACGAATATAAATGCAAACGTCTCTAGGTTCTATAAGCGTATTTACGGAGGCTTGGAACTTTACGCCTCAAAGATCAAGTATAAGAACCGAAATTTCAAGTATCCTGGGTGGTTTGATTCGCACCTTATACATCTACATAAACAAAAACAAAAAGCATATAAAAAGTGTATTCAATCTAAATCTGCAGTTGATTATGAACATTACTCATATCTGAGAAGTAATTTCAAGGCCCTTCACTCGATTGCCTATGATATTCACTTACTAGACGTACAAAATAATTTAAAATCAAATCCAAAGATGTTGTGGTCATATGTAAATGAGAAACGGAAGACGGTAGGTTTACCGTCAAAGATGTATTACAACGGGAGTTCCTCATCTGATATAAGCGAAATAGTCGGTTTCTTTCGTTCTTTTTTTGCATCCGTGTATGTTAAACATAATATGCCAACAGAATTGCCAAAATGTAATTATATTAACGATGGGTATGTTGTTGATTTTGTATTGATAGACGAGCAGAGCGTTCTGAAGGCCATTCGAAGTGCTAAGCGTGGATGTGGTCCTGATGGAATTCCAACCGAATTTGTTCAGAGATTTGGACAGCAATTGACCTTACCTCTTGTCTTGTTATTTAATCAGTCACTGCAATCGGGAATATTCCCTTCTCAATGGAAAGTTTCTAGTATTACACCTATCCCTAAACATGGGAAAAGGGAGTTTGTAGATAATTATCGTGGGATCTCGATCCTGTCTGTAATACCTAAGATTTTTGAAAGCATAGTTGCAAGTCATGTAAAATTTAATACGTTGTCCATTATAAATGATGCCCAACATGGTTTTATGTCCCGTAAGTCAACCGTAACTAATCTGGTATGTTTCACTAGTTTTGTCTCACGTGTTATTGAATCAGGTGAACAGGTAGATGTGATATATACGGATTTTCGCAAAGCCTTTGACTCGGTACAACATGATATCTTATTAACTAAATTGAGCGGCGCTGGTCTATCTGGCCCTTTGGTGAAGTGGTTGGAATCCTACCTTAGTGGCAGGACCCAATACATTGAAATAGGTGGAATACGCTCTGAAATCATTAATGTACTATCAGGTGTACCTCAGGGTAGTCATCTTGGACCATTGCTTTTCCTAATATTTGTGAATGATTTGACATTTTTGATAAAATTTTGCTCACTATTGCTTTTTGCGGATGATCTTAAAATTTTTGCAAAGGTGAAGTTTTTATCCGATTCTGAGTTTATCCAGCGTGATCTGGATATAGTTTGTCAGTGGTGCAATGACAACAAGTTATTTTTGAACGAGCGGAAGTGTAACATTATGTCGTTTCACCGCAAGCATTTTCCTTTGGTTGTGGAATATTTCATTGACGACTGGAAATTGGTGAGAGTATTTGAAAAGATTGACTTGGGAGTTACGTTTGTTTCTTCTCTTGAATTTTCGCAGCATGTAAATTTGGTGGTCACCCGAGCAAACAGACTCATGGGTTTCATTATGCGTATTTGCAGAGAGTTCCGTGATCCTGTTGTCCTGGTTCGGCTTTATAATGCATATGTACGATCGGTATTGGAATATGCTTCTCAGGTATGGTGCCCTTATTATGAGGTTCACTCGTCACGAATTGAACGAGTACAGAAAAGATTTACAAGGTTTATAGCCGGGAAGTTAGAAAGAGATGATATAAATAATAATTACGTGAGTAGATGTATGAGGTTCGGACTTGAGCCGCTCAATATAAGACGGGATAGGCACCGTGTCCGGTTTATTGCTAATTTATTGACAGGGAACATAGTATGCCCTTATATTTTGAATTTGCTATCTGTGGATACGCAAGTAAGATTTACTAGAGAAGTGCGTTTCTTTTATTTACCATGGCATCGTACAACTTATGGCATGAACGAGCCACTCAGTGCTATGATGATATTATTCAATAAATATTATAATGATTTCGATTTTCACCACGGTGACAGGTATTTCAGGAGAGCGATAAATGATTGTTAATGATATAAGTAAAGTAAAGTAATAACTTGATCATCGTTGTTTTGTTTTCTTGAGAACATTACAATGATTCTATACCTATCCATATATAGCATGTATATAATATATAACCTTTACAAGTATACTCTCTTTTTTTCTCTGTTTTATATTGAGTTTTTTTTTATGTGTAATACTGCGAGTTTTGTATAATTTTGATTATCAACATTTGGGATTTGTCCCGTAGTTGTAATGTACATATTAAACATATTAAACATATTAAACATATTAAACATAAACCTTCAATACTTCGTAATTTCATTAAATACTAAACATCATCAACTTTTATATTTCTTAATTTTCAAACAGTAATCCAATTTTCAAAACCATCCATCTTAATGTTAAATTTTATTAAATAATTGTCCATAAATACAATTTATTTTCCATATTTGTTATAAAATTATTTTCATGATACCATCATTCATCGTAACGTTCATCATCAATTTGTTAGAAAATTATTATTTATTCTTAAATAGTTGCAAATTTATCGGATTAATTTTCTAAAATTTTTGTTGTTAAAATAAGTTAACTTTAAACTTCATTTTGGTAAATTGGAGTAATCTCTAAATCTTATTAATAATAATCTGTAAATTTTGATCTTCTCAAGTACGGTAAAAATTTATAATTATTTCACATCGTTAAATTTTATTTAGTTGTTTTGTAATCTATTTGTTATCCGACTTTATTTGATTTGTTTACCAATTTTTCATTTTACACTTAATATTTTTTTTTAAAGTCATCTCGGTTGTTGAAGTCCATTCTTTCTTGTTTTTTCCAAATTCGTTTTTTCCAAATTTTGTTTTCGGAACCAAAGTTATTGTTTTTATTCTCTTCTTTTGGTTTTTTATCTTTCTTAATAAACTCAATTTAAATTTGGTTTTAAATACTGTAAACGTTTTTGTAATTTTATGTTTTTTCATTCCCGATATTTGCTTATAATGAAATTTTGCATATTTCCATTTAATCTTCTTAATTTTCGAGTTTTTGTTGTTAATAAACCTTTTCTGTTTGAATTTTCCATCTTTAATTTTATTTACAAAGTTGTCCAGTATTATTTCTTTGCTTTTATAATGGAAATTTTCAATTATGTTTTCATCGAAAATTATCTTCCTACTATCTTGTGTAATGATTTTTTTATCCAATAATGTAATTTTCTCATCCATCATTTTAATGCTGTTTACCTTTTGAATTTCTTCACACAACGAATTGTTTTGAATTTTAAGTAAAGAATTTTCATTTTTTAGTTCATTATTAATTTTGGATAAATCCTTATGAGATAATAACTCCAACTTCAATTTTTGTATTTCCAATTTTTGTATTTCAATTAAATTTTTGTATCCATGTACATGTTCTTTCACGACTATGTGCTGACTACTTTTTTCTTTGCGATTTACTTCCAATTTTCTTGGCGTCAACAAACTTTCTTGCACTGTCGTTACCATTTCCAATTGCTTCGTCTTTTCCATCCATGTTGGGATTTCTTTAGTTTCTTCACATTTAAATTCATTTTCTATTATTACTTCGTTTGCCCATCTCACATTTTCCAACATTTTCTTTTCTTTGCTATCTTGTTCCAATTTCTGTCCATTCTCGAGCATAGTCTTTTCTTGATTCCATTCATCTCTCCATTCTATTATCTTTCTATCTAATATTTTGTTTATTTCTTTTTTTAGTTCTTGATTGTCTTGTTTTAGTTTTTCATTGTCTTGTTTTAATTCCCGAATGAAAGTTTTCATTTCTTGCTTATTAATATTAAATTGTTTATTAATTTCGAGTAACATCGACATCATCATACCATGTTTACCACCCTCCATGTTGTTATTCCTTTTGTCTATCTCATCATAAATTTCATTTATAATTTTTGTATTTCTTTCTCGCCTTTCATGATAAGCTTTGAAATATTTCATGTGTATTGTTTCAGAATTCTTTGGATCTTCTTTTTTTTCAATTTTCATTTTTTCTTCGTCATCTTTATTTTCCCGTTTTTCTATTTCTTCTATTTCCAATATTTTCATTCTATCTTGTAACTCTAATTGTGCTTTTGTAGCCATTTTTATTTTTTTGTAAAAATCAATCTCAGGGTCAAAAGTCGGTTCAATTTTTTCATGCCCCACGCTTTGGGATGCCAAGTTGTCGTGTAATCTGGGGGGGGGGGTGTATAAATATAAAAAAATGTACTGGAACCCCGACCAATTACCACACTATTGAGCGATGAGACTCTTTAATTGAATTATTAAATTTTATTTAAAGTGGAACATAAATTAAACTGATAAATCGACCACACGTTTATGATAATCACTTTATTCCTGATATCCATTAATTTATAACTTTCAATATCACAAATTTTCATTCAAATTTATTATTATGAATCCGAATTTTCGTCCAAATAAAAGTTTAATTTCAAAAATCTTTAATCTACCAATCCAAATCCAATTTTAAAAAAAACACTAATCATCCAAAATAATTCAAACTTGGTCCAATTTTTGAATTAATAAATTTCAAATAAATCAAAAACCAACTCACGCAAAATCAAAGGTTTATTCGCAAAATTACAATAACTTTAAACCAAATTTAATTCAGACAAAACTTCTTCTCAACCGCTCATGGCGGCCATTATCGGCAAAAAGCCCCGTTTATACCGCTAGTCGGCGCCAGCTCTAACAAAAATGCGGCAAAACGAGCGATTCAAAAAAATTCACACTTTCAAAATTAATTCAATTATTTTACATCAAAATATAAAATTTCCAAATTAAACAAAAACTTCAATGAAGGATTTTGGAACATGACAATATATTATGATAATTATCAGAGTAAGTAATAGACAATTATTATGCTACTGATTTTTTGTATGCTATTTTGTATGCTTATTGCTTTTAAAATCAAATCAAATAACAATTTTTGATTATAATGTGATACGTGGATATCTTAGAATATCTTAATTTAGTTAAGTACTATGTGGAAGTTACTACTTCTTAGAAAATTATCTGACCATACCTCTTTTTGTTTTCATTTCAAGATAAATTTTAAATTCAGAATTTAAATCTGCTGACTAATTACTGCCAATGTTCTGGGAATAGTTTTGTTTATGGCGCAATAGGTACATATTACAACGAAACAGGAGAATTTACTCACTCAATTAATGTTTCCTGCTAATTTTTGTTATTTCTTCTTCTTCTTCTGGTTTCTATCTACTATATTCGGATGTTAGATCCTTCTTTAATTCAAGAAATAAAATAATTTTTTTTTGTATTTAGAAAACAAAAATAATATAATAATAAACACAGTCCTCATACTTCTTAATTTTCTATCCGATAATCCTTTGTCATCACTCTTTCTCATGATGGTTACGATTGTAAATAATATAATATAATCCCAATTGGATATGAAAAACCTGAAACATGAAGCGCATGTCGAAATGCAGCAAAAACAGTTTAATTTTTATTTTGGATTCGTCGATGTGTCATTATTTTTAGGAAAAATATTAAATAATCTTTGAAACGTGAAAATATTTACTTTTCGTACTAGTGCGCAAAGAAAAGTCAAACATTAGTTTGTAGGAGAACTACGTTTCGCTTCTGGTTTTTAAATAGTTACCTATCTTTGAATAAAAATGGCATTTTTAGCTGAAAATAGACATATGCAATTTACATGCATCTGCTTGTAATAGCGGAGCGTTGCTCTTAGCGCTTTCACCAAACGTGTGACGTTGTGTTTATCGCATAAAATCGAGTTTGCTTTGATTTAAAAATATAAAACCATCTATCCAAGTAATAATTTACTTATTACTAATTTAATAATGAACCAACAAGGGAAGGTCGTGATATTTAGCCGAGGTTACAAAACATAGTCTTCAAAGGACTATCGATTATATATTGAGATAAATTGGACGCTATATAATTAATTAGAAAAATATTATAATACAAAAATTAAATACCCTTTAAGTAGCATTAATCCGTACGTTTTAGATGTCTATTATTTCCATAAAGTTTTTTAATTTTCTGTAAAAGAAGATATTCGAAAGAATTGTCGAGTTTGGTGTAAGTTAGTCGTCTCAATAAACAGAATAATTTACATCCAAGCAAAACCAGACAACAATGTGCAGAGAATCATACAAATTATCTACTTATTCAACAAATGTCATTCAAAAGAACTTTGTATATTCGTAGTAACTTAATATTTGAATGCTGTCTACATATTCATAACCGTTTAGATTATGTTAAGCAAAATTACGGATTTACGTGCTTTTTCATTTTACTAGTTGACAATATTTAAATTTTGTTCCTTAATAGTAAAGTAAAAGATATCCACAAAGATTGACTGAAACAGACTCACACACTTACGTTTATCACCCTTCCTTTTCTACTGATTACGTCTCGCAAAATTTATAGAGTCTTAAATTTTAAATTCATAATATAATACAATATTATATCAGATTTGAAACTTTCTTGCTAAAAAAATTTGTATTCTCGATTTTGTTGGTCCTACGAATTACTAACAAATAATAATGCGAAATAATATAGGTACCTTTATTTTATTCAAAAAGTTAACTTTTAATTTGAATAAGCGAAGCAAACAATAAAAATTCGGCAGTAAAGTTTTACTTTTCATATCATTCTTTGTTATGCAACCCACCCTGCAAATAAAAAAAAATCTAATCAGTTCAGTCAATGAATATTTCAAACTAAAACAACCAAAATATGAATAACTTGGATAACATTTATACTTGAAAGATAGAAATATTTATATGTGTGTATAATTTTTGATTTATTTATTATTATTTTATTCATTCTCAGTTAAAGTGCAGTTTACGTTATGCGATTTTGCTTACGATTTTGCTTCCAAGTTGCCGTATGCAAATTTTTCGAAGTTCACGTTATACAGTTCGACCTGAAGATGAACTCACAAACGAAATCGTGAATAGAAAACCACCAAAACCAGTCATTCACAAGAGAAATCGTATGGAAAATCGTAAGCAAAATCGCATAACGTAAACTGCACTTTAGTTTATCCTTCTAAAAACGATTTTCTGAACCATACGACTAAAATATTTTTTTACGTCTTGTTTTTTTCTGTGATGTTTGAAAAAAAAACAAGTTCGACAGGACTCGATGGGATAAGGTGGATGTCATATTAAGCCAAAATAATATTTTATAAATATATAAAATAACAGGTAGAATTTTTAAAGGTAGAATTTAGTGCAATATTGTGTAATATATTTTCAGAATATTATAAATTTTAAATTTACCTTGAAACTTTAAAAAAAATATGGATTATTCATAGAAACACTAAGAAAAAAGAAATTTACAATTTGGGAATCCCAAAATAGAAGAATGTACGAACTTCATGTTATTTAAATAAAAAATAAGTATGTTGTAATATTCTCAAAATCAATGGCGTAAAACACAAATTACACAAATTAGCTCTATAAGCACTTCTTCTAATATGTTTAATACTTTTATAAGTGTTTAGCTGTGGCCTAAGTTACTGAAAAAAATTAAATCGATTGGGTTTTCTTAAGCAAGTTATCTCGAAAGTGCTACACAAACAAACCATTTATTACAAGAATGGTTACAAGTGACATGCTGATGCTCTGTATCGGGTAGATTAAAAGGAAATTGTATGCTATTTATGAACTGAAACGACAAATTACGAGAGTGGTTCAATATGCTATACGACCTATGCATTAAAGATAACAATGCTTTTGGTAAAAATTATTTTTCGATATATACCGGGTTCTGAATGAATCATAGGAAATTAACATGTAAAAGCTTATTAATGCAAATTCCTGCTTCCCCAATTATTTTAGAAAAAAAATAATGCAGAATTATAAGCTACGAATGATAAGACCATTAGATTTCATCTAGCTTTCACTTAAAAGATCAAAAAATGCTTTCGAAATTGTTAAAATTGTCATTTATCGCACTGGCCTTGTAATAAATTCAATTTAATTTCTATTTTCAAATATAATTACCATGGAAACTTACATGGCCAGTCTAATAAATAAACTTTTAACAATTTCAAAAGCAGTTTTTGATTTTTTAAGTAAAAGCTAAATGAAATGTAATGCTCTTATCATTCGTAGTTTATATTTCTGCATTATTTTTGTATCTTTCATTTTTTCTCTAAAATAATTAGGGAAGCAGGAATTTGCATAAATAAGTTTTTACATGTTAATTTCCTATTTTCGGCTAAGCCATTCAGCACCCTGTATACTTTTATGTTAGTTAAATTTTTGAGGATGAATACGGTCTAATGCTTAAGTGCTTCAACTGTTAATCAGAGCTATGGTTCGAGCCCGAGTGGAGCAAGAAGTTTATTCTAGCCATCCTCTCTCTGCAGGTAATGTCAAACCACCGAGGTCATTTGTCTTCAAAACCCATCATAAAATGAAGTGGTCAGCCAAAATCTATCCTGGATTCAAGCGCTACTGTATAATTAGTAATATTTATTTTTTAATATAGAAAAGTGGTTAAATCTAGTGAATAGATGTGATAGCAATTCATAACATAATTTATGCAACGGAGCCATTATAATTGAGAACCATTTAGACTTTATGCTTCATTTCTATACATTTTCTCTCGATGACACTATTTACTTTTATATGGATATTAAGACAAGTTTACGCTTTCTATTTACTCCCAAATACAATATTGTATACAAACCTATAATATGTGCCTATGCATAAATTTTGTTTATTCCCAATCAACTTCAACCCCACTGCCTAATCATGAATAAAATATATCTCTAAGTTTTCAAGCTCTTAAAAACAAGGTTGTCCATTTACTCCTGTTGTTGTCTTAGTAAACAGACACATATTGATTTTGAATACAGTAGCTTCTAATATCTTTCTAATTTTTCTGAAATAAATACATTTTAACTTACCTTTATCACCTACATCAATTGAGTTAAATATATTGCAGAGAGCCAAATATACTAAAACAATTGTTAAAGGAGGTTCTTACAAAATCAAATTTTGGTTAAATAGGTTTATTTAAATAACTAACTTAGTGACAATAGTCGATTTTCTCGATTTATTTAGATGTATCATTGTGGCAAATGTTGATGAATGAATTACGACGTTAAGCTATCGCTTTAGTCTGTATAATTTGTACAATACATTATAAAGCTTAACAAAGTAAGAAGTTATTCTCTATCACAGCGGTTCTCAACCTTTTTACGACGCGACCCCCAAATTTTCTTGCTTATTTTCTGCGACCCTAAAAATGACAGTAATAAAAAATAGTCATCAATTACTTTGTTTAATATTTATATTAAAAATCTGATGTGACAACACATAACTTTCCCATTTATTACTAAATTAATAATAATATTAATTAAAATTAAAATAAAAAAATAATTAAAATTTAATAAATAAAAAAATAACGTATGGATTTCAACTAAAATCTAATCAGCTCTCGAGATTGCTGTTACAAACCAGTATATGAAATTTGAATAAAATCGGTTCACGCGTTTTGAAAAAATCGTGGACGAAAAAATCGCACACACACACACACCCTCACGCACATACGCACACATATCCGGACATCATTGCAAAATGTGTCTCAAACAATTTGTACGGACTCATAGACTATGGAAAAAATGCTAGTTCAAAAATTTTTTTTTACTCGATTACAATACTTTCCTTTACTACGTAAATGGGAAAGTAAAAGATACATATCTAAAAAAAACACAAATACTCAACTTGTACTTTTACTATTCTTTTTCTTTTTTTTTTCAAACTTTTACTTTTTTTTACATTTTTGAGATCACCTTGTTCAGAAATATACAGATTTGCAAGAAATAAAAAATAATTAGGTGGCGGTCTGTCTGTCGCTAGATTTTGTTTCTCGCTTTATTTCAGAACCATCCAACCAATCACGACCAACTTTTGTATATAGTAGGCTTTACGGTAGAATGGTGAAAATAAAGTTTTCGTCACGATTTTCTATCTGTCATCTGTCAAAAATTACAAGCTGTCAAATTTGAAACTTCAAGAGTGAATAACTCATAAAGTACTGAAGGGATCTTAACCAAACTTGGTATGTAGCAACACTGCCCCTACAGATCTTGTCAGTTTATGGAACCATTTGATAAAAATAAAGAATTCAACATAAAAAAAGAAGATTACGGTTTTTTGCGAAATCTTAAAAAAAATCCTTGTCCCTCGATTTTCTTCGGCATTTCTACGACGATGGCAGTCAAACGTATTGAACGAATGTCTGATGGGTTTTAAAGGTGAAAATAAGGTTTTGGCAGAGAAATCTTTGCCAGGGCTACCACAATGAAAAAAATGAAAATGTCGTAGTATTTCCGGAAATGTTTAACAGGTTGAGATTAAATTTTGTGTGCTGATACACAAATTCAAGTATTGGTGAGAAGAAATAAAGAATAATTTACTTTTATCGGACGGTACTTTGAACCTCTTTTGAACGAAATACCTGAGGCTTACGATTTTTTTCAAAGATATTTGTATTATTTACATGTAAAGTTGTCAAATCCGACAGTTATCAGTAATTTAATTAATTATTTAGAACAATCGAAAA
Source organism: Cantharis nigra (assembly GCA_958510845.1). Taxonomy (NCBI): domain Eukaryota; kingdom Metazoa; phylum Arthropoda; class Insecta; order Coleoptera; family Cantharidae; genus Cantharis; species Cantharis nigra. Next base: position 38,850,840 of record OY294030.1, on the reverse strand, counting down.
TTTGTGTGCTGTATTGAAAATGGTAATACTATGTGTTACTTACATAGTATTTTCTTGTTTATTCTTTGTTTTTAAATAACTCTTCTTTAAAACAAAAAAAATTGTGTGGTGTTGGTAAAAAATCGTAAGTACGGTAATATTGGGAATTGTTTGGAAAAGCATTCGGCCACATGGCCACTTCTTGAATGACCACTAATATGGAATACACCAAACAAATCTCCGGAATTGTAGAACAGATTCTGTTAAAGTTTTCTGTACTGATGATTTGAGGTATTGCGACAGAAGTGACGATATTGTTTTACTTACTAATTACTTCCTTGATCTTGATGTTTTCATACGAGTTTATCAATCTCTATCTGCAGATAGAGCACTATCACACTGCTGACATTTTTTTCTTAAGATTTTAATATGAGTTTATAGAATTCTTATAGAAATAGAAAATCTAAACAAAATTCAACCAAAATATTGAACATAAGCGTAGAATAATAAATTTAGTAAATTTGAGAAAATTGATCCGGCAAAGACAACCAGTTCAATGAATCAATTTATCCAAAAATATAATTGTCAAGTGTTTCACCAACCGCCAACGAAAGGGTTGAATTTAATCTTCGACATACTTCTTCAACAACAAAACTTTATGAAGTGCGAATCTAGTGAGTGTCTTCATTGTAGAACGAAACATTCAAGCAGTTGCCAGAATTAAAAGGTTTTTCCAAGTTTTATTAATTCAACAAAACAATTTTATTATTTAATTTTTTTTTCAAATAAACACAACACTCATACTTGTTATTATAAAAATTTGAATAAGTTATTTTAAGAGTTGTTAGCAATTTGTATTCAAAAGAAATTTGCGTCAGCTCTTTGTCGTTCAGCAATCCAAATAAATTTTTTTTCAATGTAGAAGAAATCGATTCAAGATAGGTATTCCGAATAGTTTAACACGAAGCCTTTGTAAAGGCCATCAGCATAAAACATAAATGCAGATAGCAGTCAAAAACATAGACCAAAGCCATTTTATTTATTTTAATTAACTATAGTCAAAATAAGATTTAAAAACTTCTTCTATGCGGTCTGTTTGTAATTACGCATAGAAAACTATGTCGAAATTTTCATACAAAAAATAGACCGCTGATGGCAACAGATGTAAATGTAATGTTAATTATTAATGATTACAAAACAAGTAAACTAGAGTTTTAACAAATAAATTAGAAAATTTTTATTTCATAAATGTTTTATAAAAATGGACGAAAACGCGAGCAATAGCTATACTGAGTCATTATTTAAAAGGAAAATTTCCATAGATATTATAAAATTAACTGTAATTTTGAATATTTAATTGGTAGTATAAGGGTTTATCCTTAGATAAGTGTAAAATGTTTGATTAATGGATCTGCAGATTGTATATCTGGGTTCATCTCATTATTATGCTTAGATTTACTATCAGAAGCAATTTGTATAAATTGTATACTCCGCTAATTTTACTGAAATTTGCAGCCATAATTTATTACAATTAATTCTGTTAATTATTTTAGCAACTGTTTTGTTCTATTTATCCGTGGTATTTCCAAGATGTCTTACACTTTTAGTGAAAGTCCTGCAGCTCAGGATATAGTAGTAGGAAAACAATATATTCACCGACCATTCGTTTTCTAGTTTCAACTCTCTTTAGAAAATGTGAAAAAGCCATTTTAAAGTTTTCTCTACTGAATTGAAGTAATTTCAAGTTATTTACCTTCATCAGGCGGACCAAAATATTTGTTCAATACTCGAATACAGTTTTTCTTTCGTAACCCCCTGTTAGTTGATCCTGCGGTTAACTGGTACTACATTACCTGAAAAAAGCTTGAGGAAAATGATTTATTGCATAAAATAATCTGTACAAAATTTTTTAAAGTGGTTTATACACTGCATATAAGAATTAAATAAAAATTGTTGTTTGAAAATAAATTGAATATGAAAAATCCTGAAAGTTTAGTCAGATTTGGAATTTTTTTCAGGGGTAGCAGCTCGCAGATCGAGAAAATTTCTGTTATTTAAAAACCAGTGATAAGAATTTATTCTATTTGATATAGGATACAGGAAATTCAGTGAATGTGTTTTTCAATTCAATGCATATTAACTTTTGTTGTATTGTGATTACGCAGTGCCGTAGTTCAGTTTTTCAGCATCTGGTGCAGAATAATTAACTGACGCCTTCCTTTTCAGTATCTTTCTAGTAAAACATTCTTGCAATTTCTGTAAAGATTAAATAAATGATAAGAAAAAAATTTTCATGATAATTTGCTACATAAAACACAATTTACTTTTATTAGTCCGAATTGTCAAGGCTGCACTGTAATTATCATTAATTTAACATCTTTTAGCTTCGTCTCCGAATACTCTTCGTAATTTTAACACATAAACCAGAGAAGTGCTTGGTGATAATTTTGGCTTGTACTTATTTAATTTGGAAAAATAATTTGGCAAAAGTTTTACTATGTGGCTATTAGTTAATTTCGCTAATTTTAATTTCAAGTTTTACTATTTTATATTATGTATTTTATGATTAGCTAGAAAGGTATATCGATAAATATTAGGAAAATTTAAATTAAAATTGTAGCAGCTGGAATCTAATAGCATAAATTTGGTAGTTTAAACTTCACCAATGAGCAAGCATTTGGTAAAAGAGTGTAATTACTAATCTTAATAAAGCCAGTGAAAATGGTTTCTTGAGTTTGTCGTCACATAAATAAAAATTTTCTTGTAACTTTATTTTTTAGTAAATTAAATTTTATTCGCAATTTTATTAGTTAAAAGTATTTGAAGTATTGGAAATGCTACATGATTTAATACACAGGGAAAAACAAATTAGCAATAATATTTATAGATTTAACACAAAGAGAAACGGTGTAAATTCATTTTTATTGCTTGCACAAAACGTGTGAGTATAATAAAACTGGGTTCAGCATTTTATATAAAATTAAGTAAAAAATTTTAATATAAAATTCAATTCATTATGTACCTATCGATATTCTTTCAACGGAATATTCTAAAATATGTACCGTAATATATTATGTAACTATACCTTATTCAATATAAAGGTTTAATTTTTAATAAAGTTTCTCATACATAATCAATTTGGAAATAACCATAAGAGGTTATAGTAATATAGAAACACGAAAAACATTCAGACTGATCAGTACTAAAATTTACCTTCATAAATTTTTTTACTATATATTTAAAAAACTTCTTGACTCAATATTTAATTTAGTACTTGATATAAAATAAATGTATTTTTTAATCCAATATGAATTAAAATTTAACAAATCTGTAAATGTTATACGCTAATGTTTCGGCAAAAGCTTCTGCGGGACCAACAAGTCTTAGTTCTCAAGTGCTTAATAAGCCCCACTATAATAACTATTATATTATATTCGGCTTTAATAAAAATATTTAGTGCTTTCTTTTTGTAGAACGCCGACCCAGCGCCGCGTTTTTGTAATTTTCCAATTTTTTTCTTTCAAATTTTCTTTGAAATTTTCTTTTCGATGTATAGCTCTCATCACAGCTGGACCCACTCCATGCTGAGTGTACCAGTCAACGTGCCTCGATTTATCTTTTTAAATTTTCTGTACTCTAATATTATAATCAATTCAATTATTATTTTTCTTCTCTTACTTATGAAACTATACAGCATTCCAGTTGGTTCATTGCATTATACTTATTCTTTCTTTTTAACAAATTCTATTTCACTTTCCAAATTCTTTACTTTTCTTAACTTTACTTTTCTTTTTTTATTATTACTAAATATTACAACCTACTGTAATTTTATAGAACATAGTAAATAAATATAACGTAAACCTTATGATATCTACTTGATTGTTAAATTACTGGAAGAAATTAAGTGCAATGTAACAGTGTTACAAAAAGGTTTAAAATTAAGTAATCACTTTTTATCGGAGTTGACATTTTCACTGCTTTGCTCTATATTATTCGAGACGCACCGCACTTAAGGTAATAAAAAATCTTTATAGCAAATTAGAGATAAAATTATTCCTATCAAGATGAAAGGTGATCTTTCTTTTTTATGTATTTTTAAGTTCTTTTTTATTTCCGTAATAAATTCAATATAATAGCAATCAAGTTTATCCAATATAATAATTTACACAGTTTAAAATTTAAAAATAAGTCATTATTAAGAAATGTACCTCGATCGAATTTTATAAAATAAATTTAAATTTAAGTTTTGGGCGCTAAAAGCATATTTCAAAGCTATGAGAAGTATATTGCGTTTAATTTTATCCCACGTTTCCTCTTCTTTGACCGACCCAATGCTTTGTTTTATAATTAACAATTTTTTTTTAAATTAACAATTTGGCGTTGGTGGTTCATTTTATAATCGTGTCTACATCCCACAGGGTTTCTATATAATCAAGTTTATTAAAATATCAATAGAAAAATTTGGAAAAGTATTAGTATGCGCTGCAGGCACTTCAGACTCCACTCAAGGAGAAATTACAAAATCCTCTGTTGATGTCTTAATAGATTCGATTATAAAAACGCCTTAAGATGTAGAAACCATTAGAAAATCGTGGACCGGAACGCAATAATTGTTAAATTTTATTAAAAGTTCATTTTCTATGATGGGCCTGCGATTTGAAAGCAAATAGTAGATAGAGCTTTAAGCTTTTTAATTATAGAACAAATTGTATTAATTCTCGAGGCTGATTCAATAGAATAAATAAAATAACAGTTTTTTCGAATCTATTTCTGTTAAAATTTTAATAAATTGTTAAAATAACATCGAATACACCGAAGAATACTAAATAATCAAATCGAGTGTGTTAATAAAAGAAATAGACTCGAAGGAAGTGCTATTTTATTTATTCTACCGAATTGAATTAAAGTAACCAGCTTTAAATTTTAAAAACAAACAAAATAATGGTTAGCAGTTTTATTTTTACATTAAATACATATTTTAGTTATAGAGCATAACCAGTAGTGTTGGACCAATTTAAAAAAACTACAATACTTACTAGTTGAAATTCATACAAACTAATCAACTCAGCAAGTAGTAATTTAAATATTTAAAGATAAAAAGTTACTGTAAACTGAATGAGTAACATGTTGTACGTGCACCCCAATTTTAAAAAAATTACCCACTCACAAATCTTACGCGTGCGCCGTATCAGCAATAATTATAAATTAGAAGCCAGCGTTTGATAAATAAAAATATAGTTTAAAACTGAACCTCGGCTAGGGTTTTATTTTACCAACAGGATGACTTTTGGGATGCTAACGCTCAGAAGTCATCCACGTCCAAGCAATCGGAAATCCAAACGGGAGTTTCTTGACTTTCGCGATTTGACTGAAACGGGTATTTGCATTAGGATACGTAGGCGTCGCTGCTTTAACATTGTTTCAAAAGTTTACAAGATATAATTAATTTGGCAAAAACTTCATTTTATTAAGACTGTATTATAATTAAAAAAAAATATTTACTTAATAAGAAATTTTATACTTGAATTATTTGTAAAAGCTTTTAGCCGTCAAAGATATAAAATTTTAATTTTCGACTGTTTCAACACAAGCAAGTGTTTGTAAAATATACTTTCTAAATTTTGAATTAAATCAAACATAAATAAAGTAAAATAGTAATTAAATTTAAATATTAGCATCCGTGAAAACTATGCTTTCGCTCTTTATCTTGTTTTACTTTATAGCATTTAAGTAACAAAAGAAATTTCATTGATTATATTAATACCGGTGTCAATACTTATGTTCCAATAAAGCATTGATTTACTGTATACATTGATAATATTATTGATGGTGTAAGGTCAATAAATATATATTGGCGCAAGTATTGCTTCGCTATTGCGTAATAAATAAATTTGCGTTATAGATAATACTTCAGCATATTGACGATTTTACTATTGTTTATATCGTAAGGTATAAAAACTATTGATGTGAAGTTAGTATAGATTGTTTTTCATGTAACTTTCGTATTAAATATTTTAATTTTTATAAAACTTGATAAAACTATATCAAGAATTTTAATAACAACTAAGAGGGTGCTTTGAATTAAGATTGACAACAAAAGACAAAATTCTATAAGTTATGATACTCAAAATATACTTTACGAAAGTAAAGATCAGTATCAAGTTGGAGCGCTTCGGCGCAGCTGGTTCGATACGAACCAATTTGGTGCAAGAACTTTTTAGGAACCCCCTCGTTGATACTACACTAACTTATTCTATATATATATATTTATCTATTTATTTGTTTTAAAATTTCCCAAATTTTGAAAGAATAATTTAATCAAGATTAAAATAATTCTTTGGTTAAGCTTAGGTACGCCAACCGTTTGAAGTTTTTAAAATGCTTTTACCTTTTACCAGCTTTTTTTATCAATTATCTATAGGGGTTATGACCCAATGCATTTATATGGCTATTTCATGCAAATTGAGACTTATCCTTAAACTATAAATTTACTTTTCGACACTAATGCTTTAAAGTGATTCCTTTTAAAAACAATTTTATCATTTATTTTAAAAGAAGCTAATTTTGAAAGTAATATAACAATCAGATTTTCCACAATACTTGTAGATAATATAGATTGTGAAGTTATAAAATTGTTTCATCAAAAATTCGTACTACTGACCTTTTATTCTTATTTCAAGAAAGAAATTTAACGCTGCGTTTACAGCTCAAACTAAATTAAATGTTATTTCTATCAAACAAATTCTAACAAGATAAACTTTTTGTATAAGAATGTCATAGGTTGATATCCAATAACCAACTTTTTATAAGTTAACTTTTAAATATTTTCTACACCTAATTTTAAGAAGATAATTAGCTGCCTGTCATTCATTGTGCAACTACGGTTTTTCAAACTTAATTCTAAGGCGATAACAAGATAACAGACATTTAACTAGAACCTAGTAATTATCTCAATTTATTTTAAAGATTAAGAAAACGTTTTCGTTTTCCAATCACTCCAAAACATTTTAAAAATTATCTTTTATATTTTTTTAAAAAGTAATATTATGTTTCAGCAATATATCTACATAATATTATTTTAAATAATAAATTTTAAAAGCTAGCGGCGAATTCCAGAAACAGGCAGGTTAAGCCCGGCGTATACACAGTTTTGAGTTATATTTTATTTGTATAATTTTAATATTACATATACAATTTATTTTTATTTTAAACTAAATTTCATAAAATTAGTATAATATTGCTATACATTTGTGTATTTTATTTAGGTATATTCTATTCCTTTGCGTTTCGTTCTTTAAAACAAAATTTATATTTATATATATATTTTTTTAGGACTTGAAATAATTACAAAATTTCGTTTAATATTAAAACTATAATTTCGATCTTTAAATATATATTATCAATTGATTCAACTGATCAATGTATTTTATTATTTAATAGAATATATTATAATAACTAACATTATAGACTAGGACCAGAGTAACATGTAACGCCGCGGTGTCGAAAAATAAATTAAACTGTTCTACAGTTTATTTTACTTTTCGACACCGCGGCGCTGTTGTTCCATTTAAGGACTCATACTGGCGAGAAACCGTACCAATCGATGTGCTGTTTGAGATATTAAATTTTCTCAAAAGAGCAATTTAAATCTCCATTTACGAACCATACCGGAGAACAGCCGTTTGAATGTTCTTTATGCGCTTATAAATTTGCTCAAAAAGCTTGTTTGAGTGAACATTTACTAACTCACAACGGCGAAAAGCCGTTCAGTTCAAATGTCAAATTTGATTACATGTAAATGTGTTCAACACTTTATTTACGATTTGACCACTACGGGCCCTAGTAGTATTATTTTCCTTGACTCCACCTCCCTGCTCCTAGTCTATAGATATATTAGACTTTCTCTAGTTATTCACAGGTTGCGAAAAAAATATTATGATACCAAGAGCAGAACGAATACTCGAATAATTGCAACTTTGGTAAAAATTTCAATGTAGCTCAAGTAGATTTTTCCAAACAGTTACATTTTAATTCTGCTTACCAAGTCTGCTATATTACAAAAATATGTTTGTACTAGGATTAAAATTGAAATCTTATTAATGTTTGATTTAATTTTTAACTTAAGACTATAAAACACTAAAAAAATACTAAAATGGAATTTATTTCAAGTCAGAAACTCTAGATTTAGTCCAGGATGCTAGTACATTACACGATGCAAGATGCATATTAAAATTCTTTTCCCCTAAAATGCAGAAAATAAGGTGTCGTTATGAAAATTTCATCAAGATCAATAAGGCGAAGTAAAAAGTATATAATATATTTTATGTAATATAAAATAAACTAGATTTAGACATTAAAGTTTACCAAACGGGTTGTAGTTGTTATAGAATTCGTTTGAAATTCTTGCAATACAAAAAACGTTTACAGATTTAGACGATTTTTTTGACTGCTTGGATTTGTTTTTTTTTTAGCTTCGTGTTCTACTCTTTCAAAAGCAATTAATAGTTCTACCCACTTTTGAGCTTGTAAAACGTTTGCTGTTTATGTAAAAGGTGCGTAAAATTGAATAATAATTTAAACTTGAATTTCTTTTGTATTCTCAAATTTTCATTTTACAATAAACAGCGGGGTACACTCTGCAAAGTTCCAGGCCATAGCTAAGTATTTTGATTCTGGGTGCAGGTATATCAACTTTTTCTAAGATTTTTTAAAATTTTATTGTCTGTCTACAATGATCGTATACAAGAAATAAAAATGCGAATAAAAGCTTAATAAATTAAGTATCGAATAATGTAGAAATCTTAAGCTGGATCATGTGGATTGGATTTTTACAAATATCTAAATAACTTCAGCGTTAATCAATTTTCGATTAAGCTTTTATTATTTGTATTTGTATATACTTGTATTTGTATTTCTTATGCTTAGTTTCATTGTAAAAATAAATTAAGCCAGTAATTACTGATTTCCTCTATCCTACGATGATATTGCTGGTCAATATAAAATATGCAATTGCAATTTAAAATATTTTTGATTATGGATAAAATATTAACTTTTAGTTGAATTTTAATAGGCTTGGAGTTTAATTACCAAATTAAATTTGAAATCTTTTTCATAATATACAGTTCTAATAAAATTATAGTTACAATTAACTATTTAAATGTGGTAACTAACAAAATTATTTTAATTTGAAACTTTTAAATGAGTTATTACATGACTGACGTAATACGATTACTATTTGGTAAATTATTAGGTGTCAAACACTCAAACACTTCTGAAGTTTAATAAGATCTTGTAACTTTGTTGGTATGTAGCAGTAGGTATATCAGGTTTATTAATATAATTATTATTGTATTATATTAAAAATTCGTTGCGGCGTTCTAAATATATGTATGTACCTAAACTTATAAGGAGAATCACGAAAGAACCAGTAAATGAATGAAATATCCAAATGTTGACTTCAAAATTAACATCCGAGTACGAGATTTTTGCAATGTTAACGAAATATCTTTGTTATATAAAATATGTTAACGAATACTGGGTGAAGCCAGACCTAACCAGACGGGGGGGGGGGCTTGGGATTCGTTCCCGGGGTCCGGGATCTTTCAAGGACCCGGAAGGGCCTGGACAAATAACAAAATAAATTACATAAAAGCGAATTTTGAAAATTTGAATGAATAAAAAATTAGATATTTGATTTTAGGTTTTTTCTTTCTCATTAAAAAAATTACTGGTTTTCTTTTTAAATTAATTTTAGCTATTTTAGATGTTTTGTGCGTAGTTTTTCTTAATTAAAATACGAAGTCTCTTATTTTTCTTTTTTATTTATGACATTTTTAAGAGCAGGGGGCTTGCGAAATGTCTTGCCACGGGTGCCGACGCACGGTGATCTAGTTTTGAAAAAAGTGGGAAATAAATCCTTTTAGTAATAATTTATTATCGTTGACCTTTTTTATAAATTCAAATGATATAAATTGTTGAGTTTTAGGTCTTTTAATCAATTAAGGGCCAGTTTATCAATCTCTAGTTAGTGTCCCAAGTAAATTTATCTGACAAGTAAGTATGAATTCTTTTATATATGACCCATTTTCAAGGATGTAAATTGACAAATTATTTGACAAATAATAATTTGTAATAAAAATAAAATAACGTCAATTTACATCCTTGAAAATGGGTCAAATTATTTGTCATAAAATTTGTCAATTTACATCCTTGAAAATGGGTCATATATAAAAGGACTCGAAACGTCGGTCAATTTAATTGATTAAAAGACCTAAAACTCAACATAATTTATATCATTTGAATAAATTATTTTTTTTGAGTTTTATCATTAATTTTTTATTCATGTGGTTTTGGTGTTATTGTTAGTATAAAAATATCGTAATCTGAAACAACTTTACAAGTTGCACAGTAAAAATTTGTTGATTATTTTCAATATTAGTTTTTAATATTAATAGTATTATAGTTATAGTTAATAGTATTATAGTTATAGTTAATAATTATAGTTCCTAGTATAATTACCAGAAAAAAACTAGAAAATTTTAGGGATATTTCTACACTAAATAATCAATTCCTCCGATTATCTTCTCATCGTCAAAAACTCGCGATAAAATAAATGTTTGCACTTTGTTGCAACTGATTGCATTGGTTCTTCATTATTAATATTGCAATATTCGAAGTTTTAAAAAATTGAAAATGTCCCACTATTTTCAAATCTAGATCACTGTGCGACGTGGCTCTCGACGGCCCTGGGTGAAGCGCGACAGAGGTATAGATTTGAAAATGGAAAAAAACACAGACTATTACAAAATTACCAATTTTTTTATTTTTTCTTGCTTCATTAACGTGGGAAATTTTAGTTTACAAGATTTTGAACAAGATATCGTCCAAATGGCGCCTCTTGCTGAAGTTTTCATGCAATTTTTCAATCAAAAATCACAAAAGGCCAAATTTGGCCAGTTCAAATTGCCTCTTAGGGCTAGATAAGGCGCCCGGCGAATTTGTCTCGCAAAAAGTCCTTGCTAAACCAGACGCCTTCCAACTCCATTCCTTCTAACTAAGGCAAAAAAAAATTCATTTGTTAACTGGCTGACTATTGGTACTTCTATTCTATATGACACTTTCCAATTACCATAATTAAAATTTTCTTCTCAATATCAGATATGGAACGTTGTACGTGACGCATTAGTATACTTGTAAACTTGGCCTTACTGGCCAACGGTTTATGAAACAAACTGGTTTACTTGTGCAGTAAACCTTTACTTTCCGAACGTATGACCCGAATGCGAAATCCTAGTACTTTACAGAAATTCAGTTACTTCTACTTTGATTGTATTAAATTAAAAGTAATATTATTACTTAAATGTTAAGATCTTCGTAGTCATCATTTCTCATAGATTCTGTCGAATTTAATTTTAATTAATATTGTCTTATGTATATACATTATTTAAATTTGAAGAAATAAAATTTAAAAAGTTATCTTTATAATTTTAGCAATTCAAATATTTTAAAACAAATTGTTCGTCGAATTTAAAATTTTCAGTTTTGCAATTTGAAATAATTTTTATTTTTTATTTTAAAATAATTTAATGTAGTAAAACTGACCAACAAATTAATTGTCTTTTTTATAGAAAATTGCCAGAATATCCTATATTCGATTGGGTTGTCGGGTAAAATATTAACTTATTTTATACGTAGGCAGTATGAAAATTAGCGAGTAAGTTACTAGATGTTTATAGATAAATTATGATATAGGGACTCATTATTTTAGCTACGCACTTGATGAATAGATAATTTAATAATTTTCTCTAATGGCGAAAAGGGTTGCTATTGTTTTAAACTTAAATGTTTTCGAAATGTATAACAAAAAGACTAGAAAAATAATTTAATAATTATTGTTTGTTTCATTTAATAATATTCTATTAATGTTATAAAAATATTCTTAATATTTTGCATTCTTAATGTTAGCATTAGATATATATTTGATAAATATGGTCTACAATATCCCTATAAAAGTACAACTTAATTTAATTTATGAACTTCCAGTACCTACTAAATTAATTAAAACATTCAGAATAAAGTTATCTTTGCAAGTTGAATAAGGTTAGAGCACGATATCTTTTACCTGAAAATATTATTGTATGTAGGTATTTACAAAATTGCAACAAAATATAATGGATAACACTATAGTCTATTTATTTAACACATGCAGATGATGTAAACAGTGATCACTGCGTGATATGCACGTGCTTGCATTGTATTCAATTGCGATTGGATGATCGTAATGTCAAGACAACTCCATATACCGTCCGTACTTACAGTTTTTTATCGTGAACAGGTGCATATAATTTTCAAGTGGCGTTTGAATTACAAGGACACCTGGATTAGGTTTCTCTGTTAAGCTCCTCCCCATAAATCACGTGCAAACTGCATAATATATTTGTTATTCTCAGCTGTATGTGTTAAATAGACTATAAAACGAAACGATTAAACTACATTATATAATATGAGATTCTAACATCGATTTTGATCGAAGTTTTCTGTTCTTCTAGATAGATCCATGCCTTTATAATAACTTTTGCATATAATAAGAAAATTTTAATAATTAAAGTAATGATTTATCATTTGGACAAGATGGCATAACTCATAGCCATCTTTAAACATGGCAATATATAAATCTGTATTATATTCTGAATTTAATTCATTGTTATCAGCGTTTATCGGTACGATTCCAAATCCAAAATCCTCCATCGATTTTGATTTATTTTTGTTACTTCTGATTTTGTGATTTTTTAATTTATACTGTTTAGATTTTCTGTATTGTTCTATTTGTGCATATTTTATATTTTTAAATTTTTGGTTTCCCGCCAACTAGTTGAGGTGGAATAACTAGGTACGGAAACCAGGCTTTTTACAAAAATGGCATAACCTGAAGCGGTTGTGACGAAGTTTATCTCCTAATTTTATTTGCAATTTTCTCTTGAAATTTAATATTATTGAGAATAAATTAATTAGTTTCGCATAAGTGATTTTTGATATTTTTGGATTTTGAAATTGTCCCTAATTAAGGCGAAGTTGAATTATAATTGGATGTGATTTAATTAAATTTAAATAAGATGTTAATTAAGTTATATTGTTCAGTAATACTGCATATTTTTAAAAAACATGTAATTAATAAAATAACAATGCAGGAATATAATTATTTAAATAAATATTTAAATTTAAATAAATATTTAAATAATTTCCGGTATCTTCATTAAAGAATTTTTACATTTATTTTATCATTGTGTGTCCTGCCAAGAAGTTCTCAAACTCGATTTTCTCATAATTAGCCGATGAACATGGTGCGCTAATGTCCTGCCAAATTAATATCCGAAGTGATATAATGTTTAGGTATTATGTAAATTTCTTTATATGTATAAAAAGACAGGACAAAAAGACAGACTTGGGGTTGATTTTAAAATAAGAGTTGAAATTATGCTCAACTGAGCTGATACAGATTGTATCTATTTCAAGTTTTAAATAATAAACAGGTTAAATGAACAATAATTCAGTAAAGGTATTATATTATGAACTAAAATTTGCATTTCTTTTAAAATGATTGATACAAAAGAAACTTATATCAATGTTATTAAACTAGTACAGCTGTACAGCAGAGTAAGAAATTCTGATAACGTTGTTAGTGTCCTTATGTAAATTTCTAACTTCATTTTTGTCCTACTTAAAACAAGTGTTTTTAAATTAAGTTAAATTTTATTAATCTTCAAAGAACTTTTTTGTTAAACAATAAAGATCTAAAAATAGTAAAATGCCATGGCTGACAGCTTACGCTAAAAAAATTTGTGTTGTTCATTTAAGCTGCTTCCTTTTTAAAACTTTGAATTAATATTTTTTTTATATAATTTATATATTTTATCAGCTTCTGTCCCCAATAATTGCCCCATCAACGTCTGCCATACCTAAGGTATACCGTATTGTTATAATATTTAGTTTCCGATTTAATATGCCCACGGAAATGTATTTATTAAAATTCTATCTGCGATCTTAAAGCAGTAAACATCTTCGGGTTTTATTTTAAATAAGTAAAACTTTTTAAAATTTAGCTAATTTTAGCTAAATAAATCTTTTTTAAAACTAAAAGAAAAATAAAAACAACAATAAAAAAATAATAGAAAAATAAAATTTTATTTATAAGCTCGGTTTAAGGATTTTATTGCAAAATCGATATCACTTGATTATAATTAAATTTTTTTATAAGAATTACTAACTTGTAAGTGATTTTAAACAACAAATATGAATTTTCTTCAAAGGAACAACCTCCGTGCATATCGTCTTCGGAAATCATTATAAAGTAATTAGAACTCTTCAGAACATCTTTGACTTGAAAAATAATAATATAAGTTTTTGTAAATTTAATATCAAATTTTGCTAAACTATGCATAATATAAAACTGATTTTCCAAAAAGAATAAAAATTTTTAAAGAAGTGGAATATATTTTATATTAAGTCGTGTGAAAGTTTTCAAATTTATTCATTTTAACTTTTATTTTCAGAAGAAACGTCCCAAAGAAGAATGATTGGCGGATTTACCATTCAGAATTATGCTAGGAGAAACTTTATTATTCAAATTATACAATTTTTTTGATGATAGTACATCGATAGCTATGCTAGTGAATGCTAACCGTAGTGAACTGTCAATAATCTGTGATAATGCTTCAATTAATCAAACATTTTCAAAACCGCCTGTTCACGTATTTAATTTAAGCGACTGGGGTCCAAAACGTGACTCTCTTTATATAGTAATTCCCATTACTTTATTATATGTTTTGATATTTGTTACTGGACTATTGGGAAATGTATGCACGTGTGTAGTTATCGCACGTAATAAGTCGATGCATACCGCAACAAACTACTACTTATTCAGTTTAGCAATTTCTGATTTGCTGCTACTAATATCCGGATTACCCACCGAAATTTATTCAACTTGGTCTAAATATCCTTACATATTTGGAGAGATATTTTGTATCCTTCAAGGTTTTGCCGCCGAAACGTCTGCCAATGCTACTGTCCTAACCATAACGGCATTCACAATTGAACGTTATATGGCCATATGCTATCCCTTTCTATCACATACAATGTCCAAACTCTCACGAGCCATTAAATTTGTCATTGTGATTTGGCTGCTTGCTATGTGCTTAGCTCTTCCACAAGCCATGTCGTTTGGAATTTTTTACGAACAATTACCAGATGGACACAACGAAATAAACGATCACTACGTCTGCACTGTGACGAGAGTAATAATTCCTCATGCTTTTGAAATATCCACTTTTGTATTTTTCGTTGCTCCAATGACCGTTATAACAATTTTATATATTTTAATTGGAATTAAAATACATAAATCAACTAGTGGAAGGGCTCGAGATGGCAGCGTGCGGTTAAAGCATCGCAAGAATAAAACATTTGCTCGTCCTTCCAATATTCCCAGACCTAATTCTGTCGAGAACCAAGTCGATAAAGTTCAACTTACATACGCATACGAAGAAGAAGGCAGAAAAAACTACGCAAGAAATTCGCAGGCGTCTAAACACGTTGTAAAAATGCTAAGTAAGTATTTCTGTTTTTTATAAATAACTTAAATGGTATCATATTTCATAATTTTCTTATTTCTCCAGAAAATGTTCAGTTTATGCGGAAATGTAATTTATTGTTTCTTGTATTAGTAAACGCGACAACGCTTTCATGATTTAATATCGTTATGTGTTGAATTGTTTTTTCCCAGTCGAATAAAAATTTTGTATTCATCCTTGCAGAAACTTATGCTTTTGCTTTGCTTTTCGTAAACATTTTCAATAATTTTGTGCATTTTCAATCTACCTTTCGATAATTCTTAATAATAAATTATTGTTAGACTTTAGGTATAATTAATATAAAAAGTAGAGAAACAATATCATTCCCCAATTGTTTACATTACATTTAATTATAAATTTTGAAAATATATTTAAAATATTGTTTCATCCGCTTTATGTACAAGTAAAATCAAAATTGAAATATCAAGAGAATTATTTTTCGCACTAGTGCGGAAATGCAAAAAATCATATTTCGTCTCAGTAATCTTCTACATCAAATATACGAGTATACACAAACATTTATAATTGATTAGAAGTTTTTCTTATGAAGTATTATTTACATTACTATTTACTATTGTAATTAGTAAAACGGATGCTGCAGTATTTGCACAGAAAATTTTAAGTTATTTAAATTGAGTTTGATCACGTTGATTTTTAGTATGCAAATGAAATTTATGGATTGCGTCCATTCACTCAATTGAACACATCTCTGACAATATTAATTTAAACCTACAATATACCTATTTTAACTGAAAAAAAATATTGCAACTAAACTCAATTTATATTCAAATAATTTTTTTCTGTCGAATACTTGTTTATCTTTAAAATAAACACTGATTAATACTATTTTTAAGCGTTTTGTATTAACTAAATATTTTTACATTAAAAATGCAAAATATTCGATTCAATAAATTATTCTTTCAGGGAATATGTAAAAACAATTGCTAGCATCAGAGATAAATTTATGCTTACGTAAGTTCGAGACAATCATTTTCAAATGAGATATTCCAAAATTGCGGGCCTGCAAAATGTTCTGGAGCAGATTTTCAAACAAAGCCGCTATTTGTATATATAAGAAATTATTCCATCTGAATGAATTTTTGTCAAGTAGTTGCCTTGCAATTAAATGGGAAAATAAAATTATCGAAATTAACAAAATATAAAAATAAGCGGGGGTGCTATCTTTGAAACTCTCGCACCACAAAAATGTGTACGTGTTCGTTCTTGACTGCGTTACATATTAAATAAAAATTTTATGAGTATTATGTAAGTAAGGAAAGAATGTGGAAAAACAATAAAAAGTTGGTTAAAGACGGGAAAGTATAATCCTACAAAACGAAAAGAGAAAAAAAGTTATATTTAATTACTATTTAAGAATTGCTAATCCGAATATTACACTTGAGTCAAATATTACTTTGAATACATTCAGTTTGAAATTGACCAATAAAATTAAATAATTAGGTACATAAAATTCAAACAAGTGTCGATCGAACAACAGCCTTTATTTGCACAAATGCATTTAATGCAAATATTTGTTTTATAATCAATGAACTAACAGTTTATCCGCTTAAAAAGTACACTTCAATAACTGTTAATTTAATTTACCTAAACTATTAGGTATTATATTGTTACAAATTAGTCTACAACACTGTACTTAAAGAAATAATCTCCTCGAGGTAAATTATTCTGTTTTTGATGATTTTAATAAATTGTAATTTTTCTTAATAAAACAAATTTTTAATTGTTGTCTCTTTCTACTAAATATTTAAAATAATAGTCTAACACTACATTAAAAAATACATATACATGTTTCGGCTTATAAAGCCATCATTCACTATAACAATTTAAAATATATATTTTTATATATTTTTTATATATTTTTATATGGACTTGCAGTCATTTTGTTTATAATTTAGCAATGTGTTATTTTAGATTTGTAATAAAGGAGTATTAAAATTTTTAAAAAAATTTTTATTAAAAAAAATGGACTTAAATACAAATAATACATTCTACATATTACATTTTAAATAAATCTTTATTTGATCGAACAAATAATAAGTTATCTAACTTTTCAGGAGCCAATCGAGTACGACGATCAGTTACATTTAAACCAGCGTAACTAAAATTACGTTCACTGTACGCTAGTTGCTGGTGTTGCTAGTATCCACAATGCAATTTCGGATAGTTTGGGATATTTTCCGGCGAGTGTTTTCCAATATTGAAGCACTGGCATAGTTTTATCAATTTTTGATAGTAGAATATTACAATATCATTCCAAATCCAAATCTGTACTACCAATGTTAGGTACATCTTCATCGTCTGACCAATAAGCAAGATGGTTAGCCATTTCCAGTTTGGAGTCTTGCGATACCTTTCTATTCATGTATTGTTTTATTGACGTCGTCGAAACTAAACTGTCATGTTCTTTGTTGGAACATTTATGCCGTCTTAAACCAGAGGTGCTCGATTTTTTCGGAAACGATAAAACTTGGTTACACTTTTTACATTTCACAAAATCACAATATTTCTCATTCACCAAGAACTTTTAAAATGTTGACCATACCGAAGAATTTTCATTAACGGCCACATATCTCAACGAATCACTTCTTGAGGAAATTAATGAAATAATTTCTGTGTGAGAAAGAACGTCATTTTTACTTTGGTCGGAATTAGTATCACCTTCTAGTAAAGCAGAAGGTGTTTCACTGTGTTTTCTCTTCTTATTTATATGTTCCATTTTACGATTACGATTTTACGATTACGATTTTACGATTATTTTATACGATTATATTATGAAAAATTTATAAAATAATTTTTTATTTATACACCTACATATTTTTAAAATTTTTAGTTGGTAATATCACATTACATTATACAAGGGGGGCTCAAAAGCGTTGCGTGCGGGACCCGCGGGACGGGACGGGACCTACTGGACGAGGCGGTACTGCGGGACGGGACGGGACAAGAAAAAGTAGTCCCGCATTCTTCTCTATTTTATACTATTATTTTAAATATTTAGTAAAACGAAACAGCAATTAAAAATTTGTTTTATTAATAATGAACACTTTTTACGAGATAACGGCTGCACAAACTAAGTTTGTA
Organism: Cantharis nigra; assembly: GCA_958510845.1. NCBI lineage: Eukaryota > Metazoa > Arthropoda > Insecta > Coleoptera > Cantharidae > Cantharis > Cantharis nigra. The sequence continues at coordinate 38,832,136 of OY294030.1, read as the reverse complement.
ATTTTTCTATTCAGATTGTTCAAATTTGAACAATTACAATTTGCACAAGTCAGCAAAGTATATTTTATTTATTATATTTTTAATTGTTGGGAAATACATCCTAATGAGATTTCATGTTGTTTTTTGAAAATAACTACAAAACTACAATCGATCGTGTTAAGACCGTTTTTAAATATAAACTTAAACTTATTTTAGCTTAGCAGTCTAAAATAATTAAATTTTAACTTAATAACAACTTTGGATCTCAAATTAATTACGATTCAAGATACTTTTTTTTGCGCAAATAAAAATACACAAAAAAAGCGATCGATAAAGGTACTTATCACTATAAGACATTTTCTTGCTTGTAAATCTTGTCAACAAATAACTTATATCTGATTATAGAGTTGAAAACAAATTTAAGGCCTCTTTAAACTAGCACAAACTTGTATAATAAATATAATTACTCGTATAAGTATAATAATATAATCTACTTAATTATACCATTGCATCAGTAATCTAGTACGAATTTAAATTATTTAACTTTCGACGAACTACAGCTGGGTCAACTCTGACCCAGAAATTATATTTTTGTACATATTATATTTTTTAATTGATTGGATTTTCATTTGTATTCGTTTAATAATAATAAATTAATTAATTTAAATATACTATACAAAAAAATACTTAAATAAATCTAAAAAATACTAAAATTAACATACAATTGATATTTATTACTGGTTGGTATAAGGAACATAATATATTAAAATATCTTGATATTTTCGTAACTTTGAAGTATAGACCTCTTCAAAATTGTCAGAAACTTGATATCGTAGTAAACTTAATAAGAGTAAATAGTTTGCATGTTGTAATGATAGTGCTATTGAGTAATAATTCAATTTCAAAGTAATTATTATATCAATAATACAATATATGAAGTCATCGAGGAACCCCAGTTTGTATGTACCTATTCATATCTATTATGGCTGTAATAAGGAAGCAAAACTACGGATCAACAGGGTGCTTCAACTTGGCATGCAGGATTAGGACGTACATTGCCGCTTAAGGTTGGCTATTGTCAAACGTACCGTACGCACTGCCCGCAGATGAATCAAGTTCAAACATTGAATTTCTCTAGCAGCGTTTATGTGAGTAAATCAACAAGCGCGCGTTTCAGAATCAGAATTCTTAAATTTACTGGATTTCAAGGTTCAGCGATTCAAATGCGGGCTTTAAGTAATATAAGTTTGTATCATTCCTAATCTAAGATTAAATGAAACCTGATATTATCAACTTAAAGAAATATTTCTTGACTTTTTCAATTAAATTTTTGTAACTTTTACTAATTATAATCTTTTATTAGGTGCTAATAATTTTTCGTTGTATACTTTTATCAAGTTTCTATCTAAGCGAAGAATCTTTTAACACTTTTATTACATGAGCATAAATTCGTTTTTAATTATTTCTCTTAATAAACTTTCTCTTCGAATTGCAAAGCAAATAACAGGTGTAAATTAAAAAAAAATCCTAAATGAACAAAGAACTAAAAATAAAATTTAAATGTATTTAATGTTTTCCCTAATTTATTGTCAAATTATATATTAAATTTCTGTCCTTAATGACGATGAAACGTTAATCTTCACGTTGTATTACACATAAAATTATATAAAGTTGTTTAAAGGATTATAATGACTGCATAGTTTACAACCACCTTAAGTTATCTCAGATTTAGAAACCATTATGTTAAAAGAGATTTTATGTTTATAATGAGGTAGGGTAGATTATATTATCAGTGTTACTCAAGTATCTAGGGTGCCTCACCTTCACAAACTTGTTGTTTATGAGTCTCAAGCTATGCAAAATTTAACTTTATAATTTTCTCTGAAAAACAAAAAATTAAATACTTTGGTATGCATTAAAAAAGTTTGAAATAATATACAACAAGAAAAGTTTACAAAATTTTTGTACTTTTTACTTAATTGAACACAATGCCAAATTTTTTAATTAGCTCAAGTTTAGCGCCAGAGGCGAAATGTTTTTAAATTTTAAACACCAATTTTATATGTTTGATTCACAAGTAAATAGAAACTAAACGAACGCTTATTTAGGTATAATTTCAAATGAGGCACAACTGAAAACGAAAACTAATTCTGTACTGAAAATATTACTACTGTAATACATTTTTCATTTTACCAATAATATTTATTATGTAAAACATTTCAAAACTATCCAGGTTAAAGTCATATTTAATCTAATAGAATATAGTAGTACCTACTGACCGGAATTGTTTTAATAATACATATTATTAAATAATAATATAAAAATTTGTACGGTAATTAACCCTCATCTATCATGGTTCAAATTAATGCATGATTTAATCGTAAAGAAAATTTAATCAACAGCTATGCAGTATAGGCAGCACAACATTACTGCAATAATTCAATTTTAAATTTCAATTTTAAACGATAATTTGTAGAATAGACATAGGTACCACAAGAGACGAAGTATCGAAAGGTATCAAAAAGTTAGAAGGAAAAATTTGAAAGTTAGCGACCTGGCACGAGAAGGTCGAATTCTAATAGATTTTTAATCGTACTCTTTCAGCTCCCCTCTAAAAACCACCCCTATGGAATAATTTAAATTAGTTTTAACCTATGTAGCAATAAATTGGTTATAACTATGTCTCACTGCCAAGTTTTAAAATGGCTTCCATAGAAATTTATAATTTAATGGCTGACACTTGGAAATTTACATCTAAATTAATTTAAGTTTCTAAATTCATTTAAAAAAATGACAAAAAAAAATAAAAATATTCTGAATCTAAACCATAGGTACTACACTGCAATAACTACGTAGATATGAGAAACAAGAGCAGTTTAGCGCATTTTTTATATTATCCCGGTATTTTGTATCTTGGAAATAAATTTTTCATTTTAACAAAAAAGGAACGGCTAAATTCAATTTACTTCAAATTTATGACAAATTTCAATAAAATTATTTACAAGTGAAGTATCAACACTTAGAAGTTTCATTGATTACCAAGTAAAGTATGCTATTCATCCTACGTCTTGCCCGAATGCATTTGTGGATTAACTGAAATTATTATATTCTTAAAAGTATTATTATCAAAAGCAAATATAATGAATTAGAAAAGAACGTGATAAAGTACTTTCTAAAAATTTTTTACAAGAATTTGCTATATCAATTCAATCATGATCGTTCACAATGCTGAACAGTTGGAAAAGGTGGTTAGCGGTAGACCCAACATACATCATCCATCCGGTCACGACTGCAAAGTTAGCGACGAATATAATATTCGAATATTACAATGTGGTAACCTAATGAAATTACTATAATAAATATATTATGTAATATGCATGATTCTAAAATATTCATAAAATGAACAAGATTTTACTGCCATTTCGTCCATTTACTTAATAAAGGCAGATAAAATAAATATAGGAGGTTTACGAAAACTTTGAACATTTTTTCAAAATCAACACGTTTAAAAGAAAATGTAAAAATTCTGAGGCGGCACGCGAGTAGCAATCGTGCGCTCCACAGACGCCTTGAATCCCAATCAACTCATTTGCATGAAAAACCACCCACAGATGCGATGACGGAAAACCAAATACAGAAGCTATTATTATTCCAAACACACAATTATTATCAATCGACAGATATTTGTGTTCAAAAAACCAACACGCAAAAAGCAAATGTTTTCAATCAAAGTCACATCTGTCGCTGCATAATGTGATTCTGCAATCAACACACGGATTGGTTTCTCTAGATTTACAGGAAAATTTAAAAAATTTCTTTTTCCTAGATTTGGGAAAACCCCTAGAGCTGGCAACGCTGAAGCATGCAAAGGCTAATCGCTAAGATATACCAAGATAACCTTTCTAAGAAAAATATAAATAAAAAAATTTTGAAAATAGAAAAAAATTTGTAATAGGGGTCAAAAACCGAAAAATGTAAATGCCAGTGTTGTATTGACTGTTTCCATATATTTAGCTTACCCTCTAAAATATCTAGTAATTTATTGTACTTCTAAAACCACCAATTTAAATTTAGAAAATGCACCAGAATCCAAAATACGAAAATATTGCTTATAAAATAAACAACAGGATATTTTAATACATTCTGAGATAAGAAAAATAAATATACACAAAATACGTCCTGCCGACTTTCCGGAAATTTCTATTTATTCAAAAGATATTTGAAAAAAACTGAAGTTTTTAATTTTTTGGCCGGGTATAGTTGTTTGTATGTCCAATATGTTTGTAGAAACTTAAATTTATTTAATTTATAATCATCAGTAATTACACTTAGAAGGAAATTCAAATAACTAGAGTAGTGAAGCCAATTGATTAGTTTCTAAAGATTTTCAGTCGTTACTGCGTTTTTTTAAATTGCCTAGACCGTTAAGATAAAATCTCGTAACGCAGGCATTTATTGTTCACGTAGAAACTAAGCTTTTTCTTTTATTACTTTAAGCAAATGGCAGCTACAAAATTTATTTATATGCGTATAACTTGAATTAATGTGAAATCGGTGACATTTCAAAATTGTAGCATTCTTCTTTGCAGTGTAGCTCAAGCTAATGATTTTTGAAAATGTGTTTAGAATTGTCTACCAAATATGTTATGAATTACCTACATGAGCATCTTCTTTAATCTTTTATGTTTACTGCTATTTATTTGAGAGAACGATTTCAGCATTAAACCCCATGACTGCTTAAGCCGAATTAGAAAATTTTTGTAACTGTGTCATAAAAAAATTTAGATTTTCGTTTAAGCGTTTCTTGTCTAATAACTGTATATAATGACTGAAATAACAGTATACTATGTAGGAATTTAGCATTTCCAATTATTATGTAATGTTTACCTACATACAATACAGGTCTTTAGGTTAATAAATTAGTACCTATTTATGCATTGTTATTTTATTTATGTATTTATTTAGTTCAGTTTCGCAATACTTCTCATTATAACAAAACGCAATACTATTTTATCAATTTTAGCTACTCTATTACATTGTTAAAATTTATTATTTGGAATACTACCTTCAAAGTAAGTTTTCTTTGATTATGTAAATATAACGTAGCTTTGCACCAGGTTACAAAATCTTTAGGAAAAGAAAGTTTTTGTGCAATTGCGTCTCTTTTGTAGCTTTAAAATATACCGAACAATTCGATTAAAAAATAATGCTCCATCCCTAACGCACATAAAAAACAAATGTTTCAAAAATGTGATCTTAAGTTATTCAAGTTCTCATTTAAAAGCAGAACCTAAAATAAAATATTAAAGATTGTGATATAAAAATTTTTAGTTAGATTTTCCATGTTGCCTATATAATAAATTGTACTTGTAATTATTTTTTACATTAAAATTTAAATTCATGAAGATAATTAAAAATAACAAATAGTCGTAATACTTACAAACCTAACCATTACTTGCTTTGTTCAAGTGATACAAAGAACAAGAGACTTATTTTTCAGTTAATTTACTACATGATGGTAAATTGATATTACAGCTTTAAAGAACTACTGACACGTGGTACAGCAAAACGAATATTTTTTTGTAAAAGAAATTGCAATTTAAATATAATTAAAGCATATAGCCTGGATTTTATATACGCATATCGTACAACATAATATACTCGTAAACTTAAAAATATAATTTCCTATTTTATTCAAGTTGAAGTTTAATTTAAAATTTACCAATTATTTATTTGCATAAACTTTACATTGTTACAAAGCTAATCAAAATTAGCAATAGTAAATAACCTACTTTTGCAAAATAATTTTCTGGTTATGGTATTGAAGTATTTATTTATTTTTTCGACAATGAACCCAATCGACTTTTACAATGTAATTTATTTCATAATATATGAATAGTAATAAATATTTATACAAAGAATATTATTTCCTTTTACATTTTGTCGCGGAATTTTCATGTATAGAAAGATATTGTATAAAATTGAAATTTATTTGTTTATAAAATATTTATTTTATTATTTTTGTAAATATTTTTTTAAATTTCTCGTCTTCCTGCCAATGAGTTAAAAGCAATAACGTTGGTGAAAACGAGGGTGATATTGAAAATTTGTTTTATTGGAGCTGTTGATTGAGTTTGGTTATTTCAGAAGTTTCATTATTTGCTTTGTAATTGTTAAAGGAACGACAAATTGGGATTAATACGCGGACAGATGATACCGGTATCAATTTGGTTAAATTTACAAATTGTTAGAAATTTTATTTAAAGTTAAAAGTTTCAAGTTAACCGAGTAACAGGAATTTGTATTTTTCTGAATCGTCGTTTTTTGAAAATTTTGGTAAATTATAAAAAGACAATAACCACCTACAAGATTTAAGAAATCTTGGCGATATTGTTTCCCTGACACGGACGACCGTTGACGTTAAAAGATGCGCAATATTTAAAATTAAGTTATAAGTTTCAGGACATTTCTAAAATCGTTATATTTTCTGACATTTTTAATTTGTTTCATAGTTTATATCATACACTGTATGAAATTAACAGTGAGCACTGACGTTTAAATTTATGTCGTTCCTGTGAATGTAGTATTTTAAATTAAAACTGTCTTGAAATGATATTTCAAACTTCAAAAGGTCGTAATATATTAGACAATTTATTTCTGCTATTTTTACTTGTGTTTATCGGCCTTAGAAACCGGAACACGCGTTTTACGCTTGAACAATTTTCGTACAACAAAAATTTGTGCGACAACTTGAACAAATTGCCCGAAATATCCACTGCCCTTAGTATACTGTAATTTAAAATGTAGGTATCAAGTTTTCCACTTTAAAATTTTTAATCTAAAACCGTACATTTATATAAATCAGGTTCAGAAAATTGAATGTTTTCGAACTTATTTTTATTTCGTAAATAACTGTTTTTCACTGAATAGTTTCCAACTATTGCTGTTTTTAATCATTTTAATTTTACTATGTCTACATTATTAAAATTTCTGATTCCGTTTGTCTATTTCTATTTTGTCTGTCTAGATACCGTAATATTGATAACGATATTCCGAATCACTCTTTAGAAGTGTAATGTACGAAAATTACAATTCTTAAAATCATTACAATTGGCGCCCGAGCAGGGACTTGTTTTTTATTCACACCACTCTTTTACTGTAAATTACTGGTTGTACACCTCCGTGAAGTTGGCCTCCCATCTACAATATTTTATAAAACAATTTGTAGGAGCGGCTACCGATAAAGCGGGGTGCGGCTTTGCCTTAAAGGGTAGTGCGGTTAACTTCGTGAAGACCAGTTTCTAAGTTAGTCAGTATTTCGATGGATACTCAACGAGAAGAACTTGACGATGTACTGTTCTTGATGTATATAATTTTATCTTTTCTCGTGTTATTTAATATTAATAAACGACTAAATCAACAGCCTATTTTCTATCCACAATCTCAATCCTACGATATGGAATCGTTAGGTCGTCGTTAGGTCACGAAAGGTTTCATTTCTAGTTTTTCCAATAAAAAATTTCAAATTTTGAAAAATTTTCTTGGTAAGTTAGCTTCCCATTTGCACGTTTTTTATGAAATAAAAATGGAAACCGATAGGAAATCAACTGAAAAGGATTGGTCACGTATACATATCGTTAGGTTGTCTTTAATTTGTTTATAATAAATTAATTTAAATTCGGTGTCCCTATTGCGCATGCGCATAATTAAAACATTGTTGTATACATATTAGCTGTTTAAGCTGGTATTGGGCTGCGTTCTTACTAACAATTTTATGCGTTAAGTTTGGTCTGAAAAGCAAGCAAGGCGGTCTTAAGCTACGAATTCAGTTCAGCGTAATTTCAACATAAGCGGTTTTCTTATATTAGCTAAAATTTTGCTTTGCAAATTTACGTAAATTATCTACCCACTTAATTCTACCTTTTATTATGGAATATAGTTTCGGTGGAAATTCATCATATGCAAATGGTTACTTACCGATGGAAAATGATATGCAAATATTTTCTCACCGATGCGATGAAAAATGCATCGCGAGATCAGACGAACAAGAATAAAAATTCTAAATTTAGTAAGTTAGCTTCTCCCTTATGTGAAGTTTAAAGAATTTTTCATTCTAACCTCTAAATAACTTAAAATATAAAAGAAACTTTATAAATTCTAACTCTACAGTTAGTTAGCTGTTCCGTTATAGAATTTTTGAATTCTAGTTTTAGTTGAAAATTATAAGAAAATGGTTTCTCACCGAATACTTATCGAGTGCAGATGTACAAAAATAAAAAATTCTTCAAACTTCAATTAAATCGGTGAGAAACCATTTGCATTTGATTTTCAACCGAAACTAAATTTAATAATAAAAGGTAGAATTAAGTGGGTATAATAATTACAGAAATTTGTAAAGCGCAATTTTAGCTAAAATAAGAAAACCGCTGGTGTTGAAATTGATTTTTAAAATATTCGAATTCATCGTAAAATGTATTTAGACGTTATTGTATTGCTGTGTTCGAATTCCTAGCTTAAGAGCGCTTTGCTTGCTTTTCAGACCGAACTTAATGCACAAAATTGTTAGTAAGAACGCAGACTAATACCAACTTCAACAGCTGATTTATGTACACATCAATATTTTTATTGTGCGCATGCGCAATAGAGGCATCTCATTGAAATTAATTTATTATAAACAAATTAAAGACGACCTAACGAAATGCATACGTGACCAATCCTTTTCAGTCGATTTCCTATCGGTTTCCATTTTTATTTCATCGAAAACGTGCAAATGGGAGGCTAACTTACCAAGAAATATTTTCAAAATTTGAATTTTTTTTTTTAAGAAAAACTAGAAGTGACCTAACGATAAAATCAGGTGACCTTTTGTGACCTAACGATGACCTATAACGATTCCATATTTTTGTATATCAAAATGTTGTAGATTGAAGCCAAGCAGCAGGGAGCTAAAATCTGAAAAAAAATACCAAAGTTCCGTAAATTCGAAATTTTACTCAGTTTGATGACCTGAACAATATAGATTTGCGACTTTGGTGGGCTGCCGATAGGTTAGTATTGTAATCCTTCCTGGATAGGAATTTGGGGAGTACTCCAGGATTAAGAGTTATATTTATTTTAGTTCAAATAAGCTTTATTTCTCTTTCATCTCCATTCTTTTGATATTTTGAAATCACCGTACAAAATCAAAACTTGAAGTATAAGTTGGCGTGCTACTTCTGTAGGTGGGGGTAAGTTAAATGTTAGTACCTGAGAGAATCCTAAGATATATGTTTTTAAACTGCTCCGTCGGGTGTAATTAAGAATCGTTAACTTGTAAATTTGTAAACCTTATACAAGAAGAGTCAATTTTGAATATCAATCTCAATTCCAATACGTCATTACCTTCATTTTTCTGGATTTAGAGACATCCAGTGTTTTACCGTCCACTTCAAAATTAGAAGATTAGACGATTAAATACGGTTATAGATGTTTTGTATAAGGTATATCCTAACAATTATTTGTCACAAATTATTATTAGTTGAATTCTTTGACAGCTTTGGTTGCATGTTGTGAACACTTGTTGGATTACGATTTTCATCATTCCAATAACAGATAATTAATCTTGTACCAGTGATTTTATAATCACAGATTCATTTATTTTCTTTCGGGAGAGTTATTTGTTTCACAGTTACTCTCCAGCAAATTATTCAATCACTATTCTTCTTATTTATTTTATATCGAAATATTTAAAACAAAAATTAGGAAAAAATTATATCAACTCAATCGTACGTAATCTTTTCAAGTTGATTTAAAAAACCACTTGTGAATAAACATGTGAAAATATCAGAATTTTTAACAAACCAAAGCTCACTTTTTAAAATTAAACAAACATTTCATTAGCAAACGATAAAAATAATAATTATGTAGTTTTTTATCATAATCAAGGTAACATCAGATTTAGAGCAAAGTTTACATACCATTCTATTTCTCTTAAAGCAGAAACTCCGATATAAAGTAAAATCGTAGAAACACGATGCTAGCTTTTCTAAAATGGTTTTGTGACACTAATTTTTACGTAACTTCAAAGTGGTGCTGACTGGAGAGGTTCTAAAATTTTTACAAAATATTACGGATTACTTTTACTTTTTACAAAAGAAAAGGAATCTAGCATTCCCGCCTACTTGATTTCGTTAAATGGCGGAATAAGAATTAAAATTCCAAAGAGAAACGAAAATATTGCAGCCATCAATCTAAATACTACAACCCAAACATTTTACAATTAGAATTACAATAAATCCCGAAAGTGAAACTTTAATCACCGTAATTAACTAAAATTTGTGGGGCGTAGTAAAAGAGATTATTTAATTCGCTTTAAATCTGTAACAGTGGTTTGAGAAATTGATAGAATTTTATCAGTTTAGTTGTGCATACATAACTTTTTAAATGAAAATAAAATTTAAACTTGAACAAGCAATCTTTCAAAAGTTGTAAGTTTCTCCAGCTAGAACGTGCACCGTTGCAATACCCAAATGTTATTCTGTATTTAATTTTATTCAAAAGTAATATTTTGTAATATTATAAGTAATATTATTAAAAAAAGTAAAATTTTGCTCAAACCTAGAAAAAAATAATGTAGCTAAGTCTGAAAATTGGTTTGTGTTTTTGTGTAAAATTATTTGTGTTTCTAACTACTTGCGGTTGCGTTACCACTTATCAGTTAGAAGACCTTCGAATTATTGTTGCATAAACTAGCTGAAGCATTACAATTAAAAACTTTTAAACGCTATTTGTAAATACGGGTATCAAACTTTTGGTTAAGCTAGAGGTTTATCTACCTAGCAATATAATAATATATAAATTAAGTGCTGGATTGAAAATTTACCACTTTAATGAACATAAGTGCAATATTAATATGTTCATATTAAATTTTATTAATTAGTTTGAGACGATGAAGTCGTAATTAAATTACTTTAATAAAAAGTTAGAAACAATAATACTCCATGTAGAACATGAGCATTCTCTTCCTAATACCATGAATATAATTCCACAATAATGTTGCTGACAAAAATTGAATGTTTCCAAAGTGAGTATTCAGAAAATTACCTGTAAATTATAAAAAGTTAATTTGTGTAGAATATTTTGTTTGAAAATTTCAAATAAAAGTATTTGGAGAGGCTGATTTATTCACCTCTTGTAATTTGTATGAGGAAATTGGTAGATTTTTGGAAAATTATAATGCGTATATTCGATTACTACAACGAAAATGTAACATATGTTAATTATCTTAACTCTACAAGTTACTGACAACTAATTAGAAAATTACATGCACAATTTTAGCAAAGCATACTGTACAGTCTAAAAATGTCTGCGTTAATTGAAATTTTATCAAAGCTTTAAAAAAGTTATCCAATTATTAAGTATAAGCCATTTATAACGAAAAGAAGTGAAACATATTCTAATGGTGAAATCAAAAATGATTTACGAACGCAAAATTTTTAACAATTTAGTATTAAATTTATTACAGTTTAATTTTAAGCGAGAAAAGTTTGCTTCGTAATTCAATTATTTAATATAATATAATATGATTCCGTAAAACACTTTGAAAAATCTCAACTCAACAAATCAGAATCACTGTTGAAAATTATAATGTTATTATCTACATACCTACCTACCTGTACGTTCAAATATTCACATTATTTTAATTTAATTTCTTACACTAATTGTTTGCTAAGGCTCTATACTTAATAATAATTAATAAATTACATTCCTCAGCTTAATTATTTTATTATGCAAATGCAGTAATAAACTCAAAAGAAGTAGAGAAACTTTAAGCTTTAACTAAATTTAAATTGCAAAATTACTTCAGCGTAAGTTCTTAGAATACTCTGAATACTAAAATTTATGGTTATTATAGTAAATATGGCACAGTTTACATACATTTGGAATAATTCTGGATAGGCAATTTTGGAAAGTGCACTAATTGCCAACACTTTTCTTTATTATTATTTGTCGGCAGCACTAGAGGAATGCAAATGCTACAAGTTAGTTATAATTAAAATTTCTATACATTCATGTTAGTGTACCCGCAGCAGTAGGTAATTTTGGTTATTTCCTTAAATTTCTTTGCTTAAAATCTTTCTCCCGAGATGATGTAGGACAACCTACATTACTGTGGTTAATGGACAACAGTTAAGATAATCTGGTGAGCTAAAGAAAATAACTTTCCAAAGTTCCTCGGAGTGCTGCTTGACCTAACCCTCTCTAGGAAACAACATTGACAGCAAAAACAGAAAACATTCATTAGAATAGCAAAAAATGTATTTTTAATATAATGTCGGCCTTATTTGTAATTTTTATGTATTCATGATTCTTTATTCTAATCTACATTTTTCAAGTTAAACCAGAAGAGTGTGTAGAAGTCTACGGTACGGCGGTCATTCGAGTTCCACCTTATTTTAATATACAGTTCAATATAACATATTAAAATTTAAAAATTAAAGATAAATTATACAATAAAATTCGAATTATTTTAATTGTTACTCCCAATGCACTAAGTTAATCAATTATTATTTTAATAAATGAATGAAAATTCAAATTTTTTTAAAACCATTTACCTGTCTTATTTATTGTTATTTTGTATTATATTTACCGCCAATCTAAAGTTAACGTTTGTTAAAAGTTCGTATTGTTAATTTGGTATTTCAATTTTAATTTTAATTTCAATTCCGCTGATTAAAAATTTACTTCCATGAAAAAATTTGTCGTTTATAAGTAGTACGTGTACAAAACATAAAAGCATTTATTCTTGATAACAATGAAATTGATTTGAATTGTATTATTTAATAAATCTATTAAGGCTTTGAATTTTTGATTGAATAACATAAATTAATTTAATATAATACCACCTATTAATTTAGTATTGGTGTTTATTTCGGTTTATTAAAATCTGTAATTGAAAAAGCATATTTTTTCTTTAGAGAATCCCTAATTTAAAAAGCGCAAAACGAGTTTAAAATCATATTATTATAATATTATGTACTACATGTTAAAGATAAAACTTAAAACGCAAGGTTTAATTTTGTTCTCCATAAATGTTTAATCTGGGAAACTAATATTAAAATCGAAATTAAATTACTAAGTAAAATCACGAACTTTTAATTGAAAAATATCCAATATGACGAATAAATGTTGGTTCTAGTTATAATACAAAAATTAAAGCAGTTAAATTGCTTTAAAATAGATTTATATTCTCAATTGTACAACATAAGTGAACTTATTCTGGGCAAAATTGGGAAAAATAATTCAAAATTTATTGTTTAATTAATCCGTTAATCCTTCAATTGCAATATATTATACTGTATCGTACATTAAAAATTGTAGAATTTGCTTGTGACCTTTTTAAAAACAGCAAAACATGCTAGTCCAATTATGATACACGTTTATGTCAAAATTCAAGACATTTGGTTGCGCGGTTCAACCTGTGCGATTGATACTATTTCTTTTCACGCTCCAACCACACACTGACATACAAACAAACATCCAACTAAAATTCATCCAAATCTTATCAGGCTATGACAAGAAAAATTTCGATTTTTGATTTTTGAGTGAATTGCAATACCGATTGCAAAATTAAAATTACATTTTTATTGTAATAATTACATTTAAAATTTTAAGTTCTTTTTCAAAAATAATAATATAAAACTATGATAAAAAAGCGGCAGCTAAAATAAATCCTACAGAGTTAACCAGGTTTTCAATTCATCAGGATGAAATACATAATAAAAAATTTAAAAATGGGCAACAATTTAAATTTACAATATCGTCGAAGACGATCAAAGAATACAAAACGTAAATTTGAAAATAAGTACTTTACTTAAAAAGTGAAACCTAACAAAACAAACGTTTATTCAATAATCCTGAAGAGATCAAAAGATGCTGACAAAGGATCGACTACGCTTGCAATTAACTTAATTCAACAACAACTTGTCATTGATTTCCCATTTCAAATAAAATAAAACCGTGACAAAAATAACGACAACATTTCGAAAATGAAGACAACAGATTCTCACTATTTCAACACTCTTCAAGTTACCTTTTTTTTGTTGACCAAATGTACTTCAATATATCTGATAGAGCACTAGAAAATACAGTAAGCACATCCAAGTTAGTCAAAATCAAACCATTTGCCGTGAAATTTCTAAAGCTTTACAATAATTTAGCAAGTTTCTGAATTGAAAACAAAAATGAATTAGAACAGCAATTTGTTTCAAATATTCGAATATCTCATATAGAATCTAAATCTTCCAGTAACGGCGCTGTATATTCTAAAGTTATAATCTTTCCATCCTAATAAAACAAAATACTATATTTCATTGCTAAACTTCTTGGATATGCCTTTAATGGAGTGAGATAACACCTTAACTAGCAAAGGGTATAGCCGGGTTTATATGGGAAATCTGCCTTTGCGGCTTTTTCGACTTATACTTGGGGTATCGTTTTGGTATCAAATAAAAATAATTCAGCCAAATTTTCAGCTCTTTATCTTAAACGGTTTTCGAGTTTTTTAAGAAAACCTCTTTTTTTGATTTTATTTTTTATTAAATAGTAAAATTCAAAATTATTGGATGGTGATTTTTTTACTAATTCTTAAGAGTAAAAGACATGAAAAAATACTTTGGTTATGATTATTAAACGTAAAGCCGATTTTTGGCGTAAGAAATAAATTGTAAATCTTATTTTTTAACGCCTTTCTGAAAAGTGTCACTCACCAAAGTTTGTCAGAAAATGTCTTTTATACTCTCTTATAATCATGAATTTTTTCGATTTTTTTGAAGTGGTGCAACAATATGACAAAAATTAAAATGTAATGTTTTTCTGTAATCTTGCATTTAAACAAACTTTTATGTTATCTATGGTTAAAAAGAGTAAAATTTTTTTTTACTGAAAATATATCCTCACCAGAGAAAAAACAGAGAAAACCATAGAAAATTAAGACATGTCCTGCTTAAAATAATATAGTATGTGAGAAATAATTAAAGAGACTTTAAAAAAATCTTGTTTCCATGCTTTACTCTTAAAGATAACTAGTACCTATACTTCTATATAATTTTTCCGTATTATTTGGAAACTTGGAAACTTACATGGCCAGTCTGATAAATGAAACTTTTAGCAATTCTTTTTTAGCTTTCAAAAGCATTTTTTGACTTTTTAAGTAAAAGTTTGATGAAATCTAATGCTCATTCGTATGAGCATTAAATCTTATTAATAGTTTGTATTTCTTCATTATTTTTGTGTTTTAAATTTTTTCTCTAAAATAATTAGTAAAGCAGATATTTGTATAAATAAATTTCTTATATTCGGCTAACTCATTCGGCACCCTATATACTATTTTTCACAATTTCGCTGCAAATGATAAATTACATTGGTTAATAGCTAAATTTGAGATTTTGAATTTACAATAATTTGAAAACGGAACTAGATAACGAAAAACCGAGAAAAAAAATTTCTCCTCGTGCCCCACCTCGTTTACCCTAAACGTCTAGTAATTTGTCGTAGGAATCAATGTATATAAGCAAAATTTTAGATAAAAAAAAATAGTACTTTACTTCCGCAAAAGTGGGAGTAAAGTGACCACTTTACTCCCGGAAATGTGAAAAATATATAAGTTTCTTTAAATGCAAATTACAGAAAATAATTACTTTTTAATTTTTGTCATATTGTTGCACCACTTCAAAAAAATCAAAAAAATTCATGAGTATAAGGGAGTATAAAAGACATTATCTGACAAAATTTGGTGAGTGACACTTTTCAGAAAAGTGTTAAAAAATAAGATTTAAAGTAAGTAAAGTGGTCACTTTACTCCCGGAAATGTGAAAAATATATAAGTTTCTTTAAATGCAAATTACAGAAAATAATTACTTTTTAATTTTTGTCATATTGTTGCACCACTTCAAAAAAATCAAAAAAATTCATGAGTATAAGGGAGTATAAAAGACATTATCTGACAAAATTTGGTGAGTGACACTTTTCAGAAAGGTGTTAAAAAATAAGATTTAAATTTTATTTCTTTCGCCGAAAATCGGTTTTTTGTTTAATAATCATGACCAAAGTATTTTTTCATGTCTTTTACTCCTAAGAATAAGCAAAAAAATAACCATCCATTAATTTTGAATTTTGTATTTAAAAAAAAATAAAATTAAAAAAAGAGGTTTTCTTGTAAAACTCGAGAACCGTTTAAGATAAAGAGCTGAAAATTTGGCTGAATTATTTTTATTTGATACCAAAACGATCCCCCAAGTATAAGTCGAAAAGGCCGCAAGGGCAGATTTGCCATATAAACCCGGCTATACCCTTTGAACACCTTAGCAATGTTACCTTCAGTTACCGAATTTTTTCTTTATGAATAAAATTTAAGACAAAAAATTTTAATTTAAGTATTTAAACTTGGCACACACCGTGAACTACATAAAATTTCATTATAAAACGAACATATTACGGATAATTTAAAACAGTTAAACAAAAAGAAAAAATCTTTGCTCAAACATGAACAAGGATCTGCTTAGCCTCTCTACTAAAGAAAACGCTTCACATTTTGTAAGATATTTAAATCAATAGATTACTTATTGACTTTTAGTGTTTATGTAAAAAGAAGAATTTGATTATAAATTTTTTGTTTTTTAATAAGTAAACTAACAGATGATATTAATAATTTAATATTAATATAATAAACCATTCGGAAATATTCATTCTCTATGTAAACTAAACGAATATGTATTTTAATTTAACAATTTACTGGTAGAATAAGTTTCTTACATTCATAAATAATCTGTTAATTAACAATCTTTATAGTTGCGGTTGAGTAATCTCTCTAAGGGTGCGATTTTAAGGCAAGTTTAAAAATAAATTAATAAAAATATAAATATGTCATGTCGTAGCTAAACTAACGACCTTTGAGAATCTGCATATAAAATTTTGAAATAATCCTTATTGTGAGTGTTGTAAATGATGTTTTGTTTCAAAACTCGCGCGTAAATGTTGCTTCGCTTTGCGGTAGCCAATAAAATCGAATCGTGCTGAATCGAGTTGTACCGATAAATGCCGATAGCAAATAAAATTAGAATAAATGTATAATTACGCTCTTTACTCAGATGATTTCATAATAATATTTAAATTGAACATCTCAATTTGCTACCTTAATTAAATTTTTGTTATGGTTCCTGTATAGTCAGTCGACAATGAAAAATTGAGTGGGTAGGTACTTATCACTCATATTGTTGGCAAATTATCCTTAAACTGATATTAATTAACAATTTTGAATGAAGTTTCTAAGTATAAAATAATTTAAAGTGATATTTATGCAGAAATGCGCAAAATTGAATGTGATTTTATCTGGTCACCGTATATCAGTAAAACACCGCGTCCTTTTAACCAAATCCTTTCGTGTAAGCATTTTATGTATGTACTACGTTATTGCTTATCTGGTTTCAAGCACAATATTGTTTTACGTTTTAAATTTTTATTTTAAGATCCTCTGTCACGAAATTTTTTATTTATATTCTTAGGCACTTGGAAATGACATTGCAGAGTATATAGGTTAGCAGTTCATATAAGTGTATCATAAATTATAATTATTTAATATCTAAATCAAACAGTTTTTAAAATGTCTTCAAAATAAACATACTTGAGTGTGAATTAATTAACAAATTCCATGTTAAATTTTGCCAACTACAACAAAATTTCTTCAAAATAAACATACTCAAAAGAGAATTAATTAACAAATTTCATGTTAGATTTTAAAACAAGATCCATTTGGTCTTATAACGTATAGAGTACGAATTAAGATGGCACAGATAAATTCTAAAAAAATTATACCGAAAATAATAAAATATTGAAATTTTTTAATAAACAAGTAGAAACAAAGTTTCAAAGGTGAAATCCATAGCAATATATTGCAATATTCGATATTGTGCCTACTAGCAGGCATATGTTTGCTCTAACAATACACAAATGATTTAAAAATTCAAAAAAGTCAATATTGGAAACGCTATTGGAATATTGATACCAAGTGTCAAGTCTTATATCCGAACATAGAAAAAATTATATTTTATATTTTGCGTTTAAAACAAAATCATTTTGATACCCAATCCCGTATCAAAATGGACTATTATGAATCGCAATATTTTGTTCTAAGAGATTAGTAACCAAACCTATGTGAAAATTGATACTACTGATATCACTTATAAAATAATTAGTAAGTAATAATGCAGAAAATAATAATTATTTAATAAAATGCACAGTTTTAAATTTTTGGGCGTAAAAGGCGTAAAATAGAAAGAATAAAAAATTGATTCATAAGACATTCTAAAAAATGCCGTCACTTCTGCCGCTATACCTCCAATCAAAAGTACACCAAATTTTAACGAAATCTGTTAAAGATTTTCGGAGATTTGTTTGGTGTATATATTTAGTAGTCGTCACGGAACTTCAAGTCTCATCATAATTCTAATTTCGGAGAGATGATCGATAATGATATTTTATTTCTAGCCTAGTATCGAAGTTCTCCCGAGAAAGTGCTAGCTAAAAATTACAAAAAGAAATTCGGAGATTGTTTTGTAAATGAAAAGTTATAATTAAATTAATACTTTTAGCACTATTTTGTTTGTATATACTTATAGCTTGTATTGTTTTGCATTTTTTGTAATTTTTGGAACTTTCAGTTATATCTTTATCACTGACGCGCATCAATGCATTAACGAGAATCTGGTTTGTCACCCCTCATACTATTGCCGCCATTTTGTTTAAAATTATATAAAAATATAAAGACCCCGCAATAGGGATTTTACATTAACCAAACGCTACCACACGCAGCTTTTGTAACTACTCCATCAAGTATACGTAAGTGTCTTTAATGTGTTTCAACAGTGTTCGAGTTAGTTTTCCTGATATTTTTTAATTCAGTGCAGTGTTTATCTAAAAAAAAACCAGTCCTTCAGTCTTTTTTAAACCAACATTCTACCGAGGTATGCTTGCTATGGCAGACATATTGAAGGTGTCGCTAGCGCCACCATCGGTAGTGTAAAATCCCTATATTATCTGTTTGTTCTGTTGCAAAAAGATGTCTTAACTATTGTAACTCACAGTAGTGGAACAGACTTAAATTAAAGATAATTGATCATTTCTTGTGATGAAGATAGATTTCTATTTCGCAATTGAACAACATAAATAAACTGATTCTGAATGCAATAAAAATTATTTGTTTATCAGTGGTATTTAAATTTTCATATTTTACTTTACTTAATCCATCCTTTCTGGAACATGGAGTGGATGTGTTGGTTTTCTACTGTATTATTGACCGTTCAACGCAATAATATTGTTCTTTAAAGAAATGCAGAATTTGCGGTTCAATTCAATTGGACAAACCTAACAGAATTACATATGATGGCGGAATTCCCATTGTAATGGTCAAAATTAAGATGTACATGCCATCAATGGACAATTTGCATGAAATTCAAATTCACCTCAAAATGGCATTTATTGATAGTTCAATATACCTATAATCAGAATATTGGAGTGATTTATCAAAATTCTGTATTGTCGGCCCGCAAAAAATTAATGAAATGTTATAATTTATTTGAAAAAATCACGTGATTGAAATCAGGATGTGACGACATGAGCCTCAACAATTGGGGCCAATACACCAGTATAATTTTCACTAAAGTATCTACCAAGTAAGTACCAACCGGTAATGAAGTTATGAAGTAACCAAATTTTAGTTACTAATCGCCATTTTGATGACGTCAAAATCCTCAAATTTCAAATTAAGTCAGCCATATTTATTAATACGATTTCGCGCGACAAATATTCGTTTAAATTTCAAAATTTTTTTCTGGCTTTATTTGTGAACCAAATTAAAAAAAAATAAGGCACATTACATATGTTTTTATGTAGAATATTAATATGCTAAAATTAAAAATCATGCAAATTGTCCATTACTACAAAATTTGATCACCATTACACTTGGCATTACATATTATACAGCACACAAATTTTCAATCATAACTGATTCAATGATAACTGTCAGATTAATTATTAAATTTTCGAACGTATGCCATAATTTTCTACAAGCCATCTAACAAATTTTCACAAAAAATAGATAAATTAAGATTTCAGTTAATATTTTATGTAATTTCAACTTTGACAGCTTATAATTTTTGACAGATGACAGATAAAAAATTCATTTTTCCTATAGGGATTTTACACTACCGATGGTGGCGCTAGCGACACCTTCAATATGTCTGCCATAGCAAGTATACCTCGGTAGAATGTTGGTTTAAAAAAGACTGAAAGACTGGTTTTTTTTTAGATAAACACTGCACTGAATTAAAAAATATCAGGAAAACCAACTCGAACACTGTTGAAACACATTAAAGACACTTAGGTATACTTGATGGAGTAGTTACAAAAGCTGCGTGTGGTGGCGTTTGGTTAATGTAAAATCCCTATTCTGGATAAAGCTTTTCAAGGTCTTTAAAATAACCTATCACAAGTAAAAATTGTTTTTAAAAATCTTGTGTTATTTTCTTGTAGTTGCACTCCTGATTGACAGATTGCGACGAAAACCTTATTTTCACCTTTCTACCGTGAACCCTACTACCATACCAAATTTGGTCGTGATTGGTTGAACGGTTCAGGAATAAATCGAGAGACAAAATATGACGACCTGTCTGTCGGAAACTTTTTTTTATTTTTTGCAAATCTTTATGTTTCTGAACACGGTGATCTCGAAAATGTTTAAAAAAAAATTTGAAATTTTGTTTCGATTACCTTACTTCGAAAAAAATATTTTTTTTTTTTGATTGGAGGTAAAACTATGTTTATAAAACTATAGTTTTTGAATATATTATTTTTTAATATCCTTGCTTAATCTCAATATAGTATCTATCGATAGACATTTAATTTCTGCGTCTAAATTGTTGTTTAAAAGTGCAATAATAAAATAATCGGTTTTTTTGACTTTGGGAAAATAATTTCATATATTAGATTACTTTGACATAATTAATATTAAAATAACCAATTTTAATTTGAAAACGAGTAACTTCAAAGCGATTGTTTTTCAAAGCAAAGCGTATTTTACATAAAAAGAGCTTATTCTAGTCTTACATTTCAACAATTTATTAAAAAAGAAATATAAAGTGCTAGGAAAAAATTACTCATTCGAATGAGACTATTTTTACACTTCTCCTACAACGAGAAACAAAATAGAATTAAAAAGGTTTTTTACGATGTTACTGTGTTACTAACTCTATATTTGAAGGTGATAAATCAATTACAACAAGTTACTTTAAAATAATGATATTAAAAACTTCAATATAACAAGTTACTTTTTTAAATTTCGTCAATTTTTCGTAAAAAATTATTGTTTTATTAATTTATTGAATTAATTTGTTATATTGAAGTTTTTAATATTATTAATTCTCACAAGTTAAGATTTATACACTTTAAAATAATGAACTTGCAAATAAAAGGTCAGTTTTTGACATTGCGTTGATTGTGTTCAATAATGTAAAAGTCAAAATTTAAAGTAAACAAAGAATAAACATTTCAATTGTTTTGTATTCATTCAAAATACAAATTAACCAGCTCGTATTGGAATATACTCTTTGTTAAAAGTTAATGCCTGTTAAATATTTTAATTGTCTGCTTGAAAAAGCTTCAGCACTAAATATTTTAGACTTTAAAATTAATATTTACTTAACACTTCCATTAATGGATGCTTGGTTTAGTTCCACAAAAAATATATTTTCTCTTAAATTTTTTAAGAAAAAACAATATGTCGCAATAAAGTTATAAAAAAATGTTGCGTTTCTGGCAGGTTATAATTTAACATTGCGGTTTTTGATTAATGATGATGAATGAAGATAACTTGTAACGTTATTAATTTGGTACACAAGGTTTAGAGAAATACTACGAAACTACTTTACTGAAAGTTTGGAAAATTTTTGTGCTGTGCATGATAATTTGTTTTTTAAACTAAATTACTGATTTAAGTCTGCAACTTATAGAAAACATTGAGAGATTCATTTAAATTATTTTATTCTAATTTTCTTTTTAAAATCTCTAACTAAATATAAATTGCTTGGCATTAAGCAGAAAAAATAAATATATTCAGTCACCCGAAGTAATAACCAGTTTTGGTATTTATTATAATATTATTATGTCTAGTAGTATACTTGGATAGTACATCAGTTCCAATTTAAGTAAAAACTTGAAATTCTAAACGGATAATCCGTTTGTATTTTGGATTTTACTATTATATCTCTACCGAAGTGTATGAGAAAGCAGCGCAAAACACAGTAGGTACCTACATAATGGCTATATCACGTTTCGCCCCCGACCGTTTCGCCCCCGCCTTTTAGTCCCCACCGTTTTTAATTAATTCTTAAGTAAAATGTGGGGGGACACACAGGGGAGGGGGGGCTAAAAAGTTACAAGAATCGTCCATACGTGAATAATGGAGAGGGGAGGCTAAAAAATTACAAAAATATATATTATATATTAAAAATAGTATTAAATAAATTGAAAGTCAGATAATTTAAAATTAATATTTATTAAAATATATTACAAAATATTTCAAATTTCAAACAAATAATCCATGGTATCTATCCTACCATAACTTTCCACAATGGTTTTTATTCGTTTTGAAATTACGCTGTATTTCTTGTTAATTTTGGGTCTAACATCTAACAATAGTTGTGCGTATTTATGTAGAGTCTGTTGTTTTTTTAAACTGTTAATAAACTGAAATATATTTGGAAATAAGTTTCCACAGGTGCTCTGAAAACCGCGATGCCAGCCTTCAATGTTAGGTATTCCACATATCAATGGAAAATTGAGCAGCTCGCCTTTGTGTTCTACTTCTTCGTCCTATATAAATGTCCTCAAATGTCATCAAATTGCTCCGCTACCGATTCTACTGGGATGAAAGCGAGTGCAGCAATTTTTCGAATCCAGAATCCATAGAGCGAATTCGTGTGATCCAGCCCACCCCTGTACTTGTTTTGATGAGACTAATTGTACACTTAACTTTGAAGTTTATTTTTACCAGATCAATTTTGTAAAAGCACTTTTCATAAGTTAAAGTTTGCTTTAAATCAATCAATATTTGGCAGTTTACATACGGGGAGAAAACGGTCGGAGGCGAATCGGCGGAAGCAAAATAACGGTGGGGGCGAAACGGCGGGGGCTAAACGGTGGGGGCGAAATGTCCCTATCCCCCTACATAATAATATAGCAATTTTAATTTTTTTAACAGCTCACTACCAATGCAAATATGTAAGCATTGAAAGTATATTTTTCCAAACAGCAGAAAATCAATATTAATTATAAAATTCGATTCTGACATATAAATGGTAAAATTGCTTGGTCACTTTATCTACTACGAGATTCTTATAGTGATTTTTCAAAAAAACAAATGACTTTATAATTACGGTACATTTTTAAAAATGGAAAAAAAGTCGAGTAATTTCGACCGGTAGGGTAATATCGACCACGCTGAAGGGAAAAATCGACCAACAGTAATATTTTGAAATAAATATTATTTTAATATGTTAATGTTGATTTACCCTTACATAGGTCATGGTCGCGGCCTGGCGCTTGTGTGCGTCGACTGCTAAGCCGAAATCTCCGGTTCGATCCCGGTCGGAGTAAAAACTTTATTTTGATCGTCTTCCCTCGGCAGGCAATGGCAAACCACCGAGTTATTCGACTAGAAAACTCTTCTAGAGAAAAGAAAGTGGTCACTATGCTGTTTCGTAGAGCGAAGGAGGTCACAAATATACATTAGGGTAATATTTTACCCGAACACGTATATATCCTGAAAAATTATATTTACGAAAAATATAGATTAAAACTGCACCAAATCAGATTCAAATTATCGTATCCTAGCAATGAAAAATTCAATACATTTTGAAAATATGAAACTGTCCCAGCCTTAATAACACCAGTAAAATTTTAATAACAAAAGTCTTAAAACGAGAAAAACTGACAGCATACACACATGAAGAGTGATGGCACTATACTAACCTTATAAATTAGGCACATACAAAACTATCTTTCGGCTAGTAGGTAAAGTTCGCTCGTATGGCGCCAAGTTTATGAGATTTTAAGCTGGTCGATTTTTCCCGACAGTCGATATTCCCCCACTCTCCCCTATATTGCAGTGTCTTAAAATGCAAGCAAACGAGCTGAATAAGGCAGTGGGAAAATTTATTAATCAAAAGATTTACTTAAAAATCAAAATATTATTTCAAAGAAACTTAGCATTTAAAGTTACGAAATATCAATTTTAAAAAGAATTTATTGGTTAAGTAAACAATAAAAAGTGAAGAACTTGAAATTTGGTAGCGTAAGATTGTCGACAGTGCGCGTGCATGTGGATGCAAATAAAAATAACAAATCGCATTATCATTCACAAGCATTGATTTAAAAAATTGAATCTGAAAAAAAAAGTTGAATTGCCTAGACAACATATTGATAAGATAATAACTGAAGATAGTTAGTGGACGATAGAACCTCAACGAGGTAAGTCGTATGAGTGGCGGGCCTCCAGATACCGAGGTCGACCACAAAGTGAATAAGAAAATAAATCTTTCGAAATAAGGATAACAAATTCAATTTGGAAACCGCACGAGGTGTTATTTTTGGACAGAACATTTTGGAACGAGTGGAAGAGAATTTGTTTGGAACCAGCTGGAAGCAGTTCTATTCAACGTGAGGAAATTAAAAAAGATTCACAACCAATTTAAAGTAAACATATCAATATTTTAGAAAACCTAAAAAATGCACTAAACACTTTTAGAAAAAAAATTAAGAGAGAATCCATTAAATATTATTCGGGATGGTAGGGGGGGCAGGTACTTTTTAGAAAGGAAGGGATATTTTGAAAGTCAATACAAAAAGGGGAGGGTTAGGTGAACAAAAATATGCGCTATAATAGGTTCGAATAAGGGGGGGGGTTAATTACATATTAAAAATGTTTAATAAAGGTGAATTGTTCAAATCCGATTGACTATTTAATAACAAAGGTGAATATTTTAATTTATTTATTTCTAAAGCTTCTAAAAATTCTAATTTTTTACTTTTGGGCTCTGCATGTAAAATTTTATACCCTCCTTGTTTATGGTTGGTGTCTATAATAAATGTTTCGCGAAAGTAGATTTTCCATCTGCAAGATTGTGGGATCGCTAGTGTTCTTTAAATCGTGTTTGGAAAGATCTACCTGTCTGACCGATATATTTTTGAAAGTATTCGCAAGTGAGTTCATAAACTCCTGATTTGGTTAAAATATCTGACTTAGATTTAGCGTTATTAATGAATTTTTTAAGTTTATTATCTGTTCTAAAAGCGATATTGAAATTATGATGATTCAAATATTTAACAATTTTTTTTTCTGATTTTTTTCCGAGAAAGGTAACTACGTTAAAACTTAATTTAAAGTGGACCATTTGGGTCGAATAAAGAAAAAGATAAGGACAGGTTTGCATACATACCATTCTAAGTGTTAACGCGGTTCTTGTGGGAAATAATGTTAATATAGGGGGGGAATATCGGGAAATATCGGGCAACTAATGTTATTCAATTTAAAAATTTGTAATTCAATTGTCTACTTAATTTTAAAATAAAACCAAACATTCATTTCAAAAATTTCTAAAGATTTTTTGGAAAAAAAAAAGATTGCATAATTAATATTCATTCCTTCCACAAATATCTGGAAGCAGAGGTTCGTTAAGCTTTGCATTCACTGCATTAAAAAAAAGTAAGTGTGGACTCTTAAAGATCTCCCATCTTTAACAGTGCAATATATAACATGGCAACATGGCTGTAGGCTGTAGGGGAACAAGACTAGAAGAGCAACATGGCTAGTATGCTATGATTCTACGTAAATCAATAGGTCGCTATCCTGGAGCCATATCCGGATGAGTGGCTCTCTAATGGCAATGCTTCGACAATAACATCTTCTTATAAAGAAAGCCGATCAGGCACATAATTCGTTTTAACTAGTTCTCAAGTTGAACTCACTTCAAGCGGTGTTAGTATATCATCGAGAGGATTTTGGATTGAAGCTCCAAGTTCACAAGTTGATCTCAGCTTAAAAAGTGTTAATTCCACCACAAGTTGGTTTTGATATCATCAAGGTTTCTCAAATATCATCTTTTATTTTTGCAAAGTGGTGCAAACCATGAAAATTGGTTTAATAATAAATTATATTCTGTTCAATCATACAAGAAATAAGGTTTTTTTTAATTTACTTAAAATATGAACTCAAATTATTTCATGTGGTAAAGCGAAGGAAATTCATATTCAATTAATAATATTCCGTTATTTTCCAGATTTAATCTTTATTTTCTGCTTGGAATGAAATAATAAGAGTATTTTTGAAAAGTATAATGTACTTTCTGCACCGTTGAACTGTACCTTTGAGAAATTCAGTATAAATCAAAACAGTTTACACAATTTCATTTTACAAATTTTCAAGCTACTAAAATTGCCTTCATATTACTTCAATAATATACATTTTCCGATAGGACAGAACTATATGTATATTTATATATGTATATGTAAAACTTTAAGATGTAGACGTCGAAAGCAAACTCGAATTCCATTTATACATATAAGTTCAATATATGTAGTATAACTCAAAATTTAAAACTTAGGGCAGGATTTTAGCAGTCGAAAGGAAATTGTAATCGATGCTATTATGATACCAAATTTTAAAGTTATTGCTGAAATTATCATTTTCATTTGTTTTTTAGACATCAAAAAGATGTTATTGTAAACCACTACGGAAAAATATTAAGAATATCGCAAATAATTTTTAAAACAAGACAATTTCTAACATAAAATACGCAATTATTAAGGCACGGATAACAATGAAAATTTTTTTCAGGGCAGTTAAATGTTGTCTTGAGAGCAGTACGAAGTCAGATTTTTCAATTTTTTACTTATGCTTGCGCAGTAATATTTTAAACATTGCTTATTTTCATGAACTTTGTGAATTTTTTTAACTGTTTTCGAACAAAAAAAAATGCAAAAGTCTCTTGGTAGTACTTTACAATAGCATCTTTTCAATGTCTAGTAAAAAAATGAAATTGATAATTTCAGCAAAACCTTTAAAATTTAGTTTAATAATAGCATCGATTTCAACATGTTTTCAACTTGACTTTATTGTTCGCAACTTGGTCTGCAAAGCAGCAAAAGATCTGTTAGTATCAATCCATAAAATTTTACTTATTTCTGTTTTTTCTTGCAAAAATACTAATTTTCTTCAGATTGTATAAAATAGTCCAGTTATAGATTGTAGTTTGTAAAAATTTGAAATGCTGAGAACTTTAAATAAAGAAGTACCTATACATTTCAGGATTGGTATTTGATAATATATGAATATCTTTCCAAAATGCATTAACTCTTTTCTTTCCTGGAAGATATTTCCGTATACAATATTATACAACATGTAACTCTTTTAAAGAAAAATGTACGAATTTAGGAAAGAATTTCACTTTTTGGAATTACGTTTAGATGAAAATGTCTAAAAGCAATCTTGTAACGTGTTTCTTAAAAATAAGTGTAATTTCACGTGGATCGGATAAATAGCAATTAAGATATTTTGTTTTGGAAACCTTATAATAGTAAAACTGCAATATCTCGTCAAGGAAATATAGGAAAATATACTTGTATAAATACATAAAAAAATTCAAACTTTTAAAATGTTTGCCCCACTAAATTTTTTTTGATAAGCTTTTTACTGATCATTTCACTTTACCCAATAATATTTGTCACTGACCCCCTAAATTCTTTTTTATAATTATTATAATATGCTCTATACATTTTTCCGCTGCAAGTCTTTGATAAGGACTAAACTTCCGCTTAAAACAAAATATTTGTAAAAATCGGAGTTACGAATATTTGTAAGTATTGAGAAATAATAATGTTTTTACATTACAATAATCAATAAAACCAATATGGTAAATTTAAAAATTATGTAATTGCATGCATAGGTAAATATTTAAATTAATTTCAAGTGCATAATAATTATCATCTACATGATAATTGATAATACATTAATCAACAGCAGCAATTGAACAAAGCCATGTTTAATTTATTGTAATTATTGTAAAATTCGTAAGCAGTTGCTTCTCATTTGAGAGAAATCTAAATTTGTTGAGATTTTCGTCGTAAGAAATTAAATCATTTTGCTGGTTAATTAAATTGAAAATGTATTATTAAAAGATCAATAAAATTAATTACTAATTGAATTTGTTCATTTGTAATCGTAATACGTATAGTAGTTATTAAAATTATATACATCGTCAAATTAAATTTAAAAAATATCACGTTTTGCTCAGTAGAAGTTAGAAGCATTATTAAATTTTAGTAAAACAATTCCAAAAAACGACGGAATTTACACGCAGTGAGAAGAATATTAATTTATTATTTTTTGCGATAAAAATAATGTTTAATTCTTTTATTAAAATTTTAGTTGCTGTTGTCTCTGCGTTCTTCATATGTTGGGCTCCATTCCATGCTCAACGTCTTCTGGCAATTTATGCACAACCAGATTCGCCTAATATGATAACAATTTTTAATATCCTGACTTACGTGAGTGGAGTTTTCTATTATCTCTCTACATCGATAAATCCATTGCTGTACCACATCATGTCACACAAATTTCGAGTAGCATTTCAGGTAAGGATGTATATTTCATCAGAGATCATTTTACGAATTACTACTAAATTTAGATTTAAAAACTTATTTTATTTACGATTTAAAATAGTATATTATGTTTTATTAGGAGCAAATATTAGATTTTTCGTGTTGAGTTTTTACGATTGACGAGTCAATGGAGTCCGACAATTGCAGATGAGCCACAAAAAGTAGGTACATTTGCTCTTAATAAAACTTACTATTTTTTCTTAAAATGTGAAAAATAATTATAATAAGACTTTTAGCTTTTAATTACTCAGTATTTATTTCCATGGGATATAATCTGTGCCCGGAACAGCAGAAATATCAAATCCGCAATTACGGTCCTGGACTAAACCAACGCATTACATCGATAACCCTAAAAAATAAAAAATCCACAGGCAAAAATAAATTACACTAAAGTTGTGACCTAAAGCTTTCCAAACGTTAAAACAAAATCCTACTTACAATAAGGGTAGTACTGCGCATTTTAGTACTTTATTGACTCCTTTAAGTATTTTATTTTTGATTAAAACTTTTATTATTGAAATATTTTGGAAGTTAGTCTTAACAGGATGTTACACAATAAGTTGTAAAAAAAAATATTGTAAATAAGCAAAATATTAAATTCGGACGTTTTTAACTTACAAATTTTGTTTGGTCTGAGCATTTCATGCTCCAAAGAGTAGATATGGACCATAATTGCAACCATAGTGCAAAAACCTTAGACTTAGTTAGTTTGTATTAAGTTATTTCAAATTCCAACAGTCTCCTATACAGCAGAAAAAATAATATTAATACATGCTGATATTTTAACAGGATAATGATCCGAAACACTGCTTACAGTTACAAAATGTGGTTGGTACGTTCACCAAATTTCAATTCGATTGAGAACTTATCAAAATATATTAAGACAAACTATCAACAGTACTTATTGCCGAAATCTCTCAATTTCCCTAAAATTTACCCAAATTTCATAAATGCGTTTGATGCAGAAGAAAAGACTTTTTTTTATTTACTGTTTCCACTTTAGACTATCTAGTATGCAAACTTAAAAACACCAAAATAAAATTTTAAATTTAAATTCAATTTTTATTGTTTTCATCAAAATTTCTTACTACTCTGAATTACCCACAATTACTTCTTCTGAGGAATCTGAGGAATTATTCACACATGGGCAGCACTGATGACTAATTTAAAAAACATAAAATATTCAGAAATTCAAAAAAATTATAAATCAACTATTTTCTCCCAAATGTAACATTTTCACAGCCTAGGATCGGGTAAGGCCCTCTTTTACAATAGTCGGTATCTATAGCAACAATAAACCAATCAACGATAAAAACAATAAATCAATAAACATCCGTATAACGTTACACCCTGGATAAATAATGCTTAGCCGACTATTATAAAAGTGGACCTTAATAAGAAAAATATTATATCGAAGAGTATTCTATACTCGGATTTACAGCTGCGTTTTGTGTCGATAACGATCAGTTTCATAATAGCAGCTTCAGCCTTTGTATTGGTCTATAACTGATTTGTTGTTAAAAACTTCTAAAATTCTCAAAACTCAATTTTAAGTAAGGTTCGAAAAAGCCAGCTTGTAAGTTTTCGTAGTTTACCTTATCTCCAACAGAATTGTAAAGAATGGATATTCTAACTTTTCTCTTTGGTTCTCGTTTATTATTGATCGTCTTTTGTTCAAAATCTTTAACCCGAATTAATTTGACGAAATTACGCCAATTATTGCTTAACATATGAAAAAACTGGGCCCACAACCTGCTATTAGTTAAGCTTTAGTATAGATTTGTACCTAATAACGGAACATGTTTGAATGCAAAGCAGATTTTCGTTATATTTAAACACAAAATTCCAATCAAAATAATTATTTAGACTGCTAATCTAGTGTATTTATCAGGTTTTAATCGTTATACGTCGGAATTAGCTCTTGAAAAAATAAAAGTTTAATTGTTTAGAGAATTTATACCATTCGACTATTTTACATTGTGGGCATCTAGCGGCCACTCCTCTTTAGCTAATTTTTGAAAATTACGTTGACAGGGTAAGCGATTTAATCTCGCTGCTTTATATAAATCCTAACTATTTGCTATAAAAAAAAGTTAACGTTTTAATCAATTTCAATATTTTGCGTATTGAAATTATGCAAAATGTAAAAATTAAAAATTTTAACAAACACGCGAACCGATTTGAATTTCAATTATTACAGGTACCTAAGTGTAAATCAATACGCAAAAATTGTATTAAAAGACGCTTTTAAAACATTTAGTTGGTGATGGAAATATAAAAAGCTGTATTTCACAGTTATTACTAATCGCCAGTTGCATTTAATTGAAATATTTTTATTTTGATCTAAATATGAGACTAAAAATATTTGAAATGTTACTATTTTATTAATTTAAAGTTTATTTTATTATTATTTTAAGTCTGCTTTTTTTATCAGTAAGTAATAAAATAAAGGTAAATAATAATTTACTTATAAAATTTAAATTTGTCTTGAAACAAACTAAACTAAATGCTAGGTAGTAGCTTAATTCAAAAATAAATTATGAAAAATTGTTTCAAGCTTCTAAAGCTATAATGATATTGCTCAAGTGAGAAAGAAAACTACTCATTTCTTTAATTATTGAAACGTCAATTAGTAACTATTAATTTTAATAAAGTAATTAAATAATTTTCAACGGCTCAGATCACTTTGCATTAAATTGTTGAACAGATTTATCCTTTATAATGTTTCTATTAAGATGGTTAAGCTTGAACAACTCAAGGTAGAATTACGAAGTGTTATTATAGAGTAATGTAAGCATTGCTCGAATGATTTTCTATACAGAAAAATATTATTTTGCAGTTTTTCTATTTATCAATTTATGAAAAATAAATTAATAATTTTGTGTGTAAAAATTTTTATTTAACCAAATAAGTAATCATAAAATAAGAAAAGGTACTTACATTAATGTTTTTAATTTTTTTAGAAATTGCTTTCAAGTTTGTTGGTTGGTGGAGGAAAATATCGGAAAGCAGCTAAATAATATTTATACAAGTGCAATTATTTTTACAAAAATAGAAAACATATTTTCTTTAAATTAAACAAAGTTAATGGTTATTTTTTTTTATTATTTTTAGTTGTATATTTTATTTAAATGCTCATCAATTAACAATGTAAGCTATTTTTGTAACACAATAATTTCTGTCGATCGGTTCACAAAAAAGACAATTAAAACATTTAAATTATTTATATGCAAGGGAGCTAAATTTTGCTACTTTTTATTCAGACAGTTAAAATTTTATCAGCGTAGATACAATAAATATTTATGAGGTCCTTCGGGTTAAGCAAACTAAATTTGATACCCATTAAACCGATATGCCTGCAATTGATAAATTTCGTTATAAAAATGATCGTAAAAATGTTGGAGCTATGTATACTTATTTATACAGATGTTTATTGGAAAAAATTTAATTTTGTTGTTGTTAAATTAATTGCTACAGCAGTAATTCAACTGGAACAAGGCGATATTGCTCTTTTTGGATATAGAACAAGGCAATACCGCCTACACCGTGAAGCGAGGAAGAAGAAGAATAATTATAAAATTATATTTTATAGAACTAGAATTCCAATCTAATTTGAATAAAAGTTTTTCGTGTTGATTTAATTTAAAACTTGTCGATATAAAATTAAATTAAATTAATTTTCATTTTTAATTAAATTTTACGAGAAGTTTATTTACTGTATTAAAAATATTTGATTTCCATAGTTGTTTGCTTTAAAAAAATTAAATAATTTTTAATTTTTAGGACACAATAATGCGGTTTCTGAGGAGAAAGTCAAGTACAAACGACGAAAGGTGTTACTCCGCTTTATCAGGAAGATCGTCCCAAGTTAATAGTCAAAGTAATACAGATTCTTGTAGCCAACAAAGTTCCATAAGATATTTAGAAACTGAAATGAGGCGATTAAGAGATTCTCGTAGACCATTAGTTGTCTCGTTTCGTCGTAAACAACCTTCCGTGCAGAAAGTTAAACGAGTTACTGTTTTAGATATAGAATTACAAAAAGCATTAGACAGTTTAAGCGAAGAATCGACAAAAATTGATAAAGAAACTCGTTTTCAAAGGGTGTCACGTAACAGTAAGAAATACAACGATATTGCGGAACATCAAAGGTCCTCGTGGAGTACTTTAAATCCTGACTTTGGGCTTATAGAGCTTCATAACTTGCAGTCGTCATCTAGGCTTCCTTCAAATGGCATACTTACGGCCAAATGGCAAAATTGTTCCAAGACAGACATAGAATTAATTCGTCAACAGCAACTCAAATTAAATAACACAAAGAGAAGCTACTGTAAATTAAATTTTAATCAGTACGCATCATGCAATTGCGAAAAAGACAACCATATGATGACAAAATCGTGTACTATGCCGGACATTAACAATTTGTCCCAAATGTAAAAAACTGTAAATTTTCTTAAAGTTATTGTAATTTAATTGTAAAATAAATGGTTATCAATTTTAAAAGATGTAATAAACATAAACACTATTTCATTAAAAGTAAAATTTTCGGATGTTATAAACGTTTAATTATTTTAATTAATTTCTTAACTTCTTGTTTCAGATTAAATAAGGGGTTTAATAAGATTTTAAAAGGGGACACCCCTTAAGAAAGGGGTGTCAGCCCAAACTCAAATTTTCAACTGAGAGCAGATTTTTTTATTCTAACTATACTTTTCCATGAATATAGTATCACAATATAGTAAATTGTATAGTGAATATAGTAAATCACAAAATTTTTTTATATAATTTCACAAAACAAGAATTTTCGGCTTGCACCCTTTTCTCACTCTCCGATTCACTTGTAATATGGAATTCTCAAAGGTAATAATGTAATAAGTAGCAGGATTTTCACGAAAATCTCTATATTCCATCGTTATAACATTTAGTGAATTTCATTACTAAATTATTTTTTTAATTACTTAATTAACAATAAAACTTAATCGATATTTGCATTTTCTAGCGTTGGCGTGAGAAGAAATCCACCTTAAACTATGTAGAGTGTGCTTATAGAGATAATATAGAACCTAAACTGGATTTAGGAGATTAAGTAATCCAGTTTGGTTTTACTATAAATAAGTTTCAAGTTTATTTCGAGAAGATTACAAACTTAAAAACTTTCTTACACACATTTGAAATACCTAAACCTATTTTTGGCTTGATTAATATCAAAATAAAATTTTATTACATAACCGCTTTGCTAAAAAATAAATTAAATTTGAAAAGCAAAAAATTTCTTGCAAAGTAACTTGCAAATGTAAAACAATTATTAGGTAGATGAGATTTATAGTTTAACTTGGAAAAATTTCTTATTGGAACTTGGGCTACGTTTTTTTTTAAAGAAGTAGGTAGTAACCCACAGGAATCAAGAAAGTTTATTTTAATTTTATTTTCAACTTCATTTTCAATATTCTATTTTTAGTTCCTTTTCATGTAACTGATGATTTTCTTAGATCTGCCTTGAAGTAAAATTATAATAATCTCTAAAATTATTTTTATTAAAAAGCAATTAAATAATTTTAATAAATCGAATCTATGCAAATAAACGTTATAAAGCTGGTATGCTTAAATAGTTTTTATAAAACATTAATAGAATATGTATTTTGACTTGCATAAATAATTCACGAATCAACTAAGGTATTTTTTGGAACCATGTAAATTGCGCTAGTGGTTAGTATTTTTTACTAGCTGTTTTTTGTGATTGGCTTATAAAAGCACGTAAACTGTGCCAGCGGTTGGTATGGGTAGCTTAAATTTAATTTAAATATTATCACTAAAGTAATAACATAATTACAGTATATTTACTTATTAAATTTAGTGAGTTAATTACCAAAAATCATAATACTGCATTAGTATCTGTTTTGTTATTTTTTAGTTTGTTGTTTTCAACTTATAAGGGTAATATAAGTTAGGTATACCCCAAGTCACATTTTTACCTAGCAATTGCCTGTATAATATATCCAAATTTTGTTGTCAGAATTTATAGTACACAAAAATACCTAGACAGACTCGAGAAATTTAAGTTTAAAAAAAAAACTCAGTTGGCTGTGCTCGGGGCTATAAGTCAGACGGTATGTGGTTCAATTGCCACGGTATTATGCAATTTATTAATTTTATGCAAATATTTAAACATTGTTTTTAATTTTTAATTTATAATAGGTACACATCTTGTTATTCTCACTTACATGCTACTTGAAAAATTGTTGATGTTAAATGGAATATGTAAAGATAGTATTTTAAATAAATTGATATTTTTGTACTTAATTTTTAAAGGATATAGTTAGGTACAAATAATTAATTGAAAAAAAAGTACATTATGTTTTATTTGTGTTCAATTTATTTAAATAAATTATAATTAATTTTCTTTGCAAATTAATCTTTCAAATCTTTGCCAAGATAGACCTGTAACAAACTTGTGACCAATACAAGTATTTGTGAAATTTTACCTGGCCGGTCCCAGGCTTAAAATGTTACTTGGAACAGTAAAACACAATTTGTATCAAATGTTTTCTGTAAGTTGTGAATAAATTAATGTAAATTTTTAGACTTAGATTTTACACCACTTTATATTTTACCCTAAAGTTACATGGTGAAGTTAGATTATATTTTAACACTAATGAATGAATTTTGGATTGTAGCGGAATATATTTTTTCTATAAATTATAATTATCAAATTGAGCTATAGGACAAAATTAAACCATATTTAGAACGAGCTTTCGGAAAATGACATTTCCTTTTTCAAGTTTAATATGAATTCATATATTTTCATATAATTAATATATTTTTTCTATTTTGCGTCTAAAACAAACTCATTTGAAAACTAATCGCGTATCGACATGGATGTTATTATGATACGCACGTTTTTGTTTTCAGAAGTTTGCGTGCGATAAAAACGTCGATTACGAAACTAGTTTCTTAATATATAGATACGTTATTGTGGGAACTGTCCAACTTAAATTTTTTTTTTATTATTATTAAAATACAATATGTACTTTTATAGATCATTCCTAGAATGCCTGAAACTTATGCTATAGTTTTCTATTTACTAAAAATCTAAGTTAGGTAACAATGCGTTTTATTCACAACTTAGAATTTGAGAGGAAGTTATATTTTATTCCTAGTTTTCACGAGCTTCGTAGATAATGCTTTAGTACTTGTCGCTTATAGCAATATCTTGCGTGTAATCATGCTGAATAGTGCTTCGTATTAGTAAACTGCCAATACGAGTGAATAGAAACTGATTCTATTTACTTAGCGACAAGTGGACTAAGCATTAGTTACAAAGCTCGTGTATCCCAGACATTATGCTTATTTCTTGCATTACCAATGGTACCTAACTCAACTTTATCAGGAATCAACCTTAGTTTTTAACTTTGATTACTAAGTTTACATATCATCGAATTTTATAAAATTATAAAATTAATTTCAGATCTGTCAAAGTGAACTTAGATGATCTTAGACTTTTCCCCGTCTACTTAGGTTAGATTATGTTAGAACTGCGGTAAATAGAACGCAGAATTAGTCTCTCATTCCCTGTATGTCTGAAAGCAACCACACTCATCATCAAACTCTCGAAAACAAAAGTTAGCTGTTTGATCTGGTGAAATACAAACAAATGCAAGATTATCATCTTTCTTTAGTACCAGTTGCAAAATAATAGCAGGATTACCGGCATCACTAGCTGCTAGCGTAAAAGCAAAAAGAGTTGAAAAGATTGCCTGTCTGGCAAAAAAAAATCAAAAGTATAAGTGGTCACTTTTTGTTTAGATTATTTTAAGTATAGAAATAAGGAAGGAAATAATAAATAAATAAACAAAATTAAATTTGGAAATATTGCTTAACCATATTATACGAGTACATCTATTGCTAAGGCAGCAAATATTGTATTTTTAAAATTATATTGTCGTATTCCAAAATTCTTTTTTATAAATTTTCATTTTGTAAAATTATACTTTTTGTTATATGAACCATTTAGAGATTTGAATTTATTTTGTAAATCTGAATTTTAATTTATTTTTGTATAGAAACTTGATTTTGTAGATAATTTTTGTGTAAATGTTGTAAAGATTTGAATATGTGCGTCTTTTCGCGCCAACAATTTTTAAGTAGGCACGAAATCCGCTGAAGTAGTCGCACGCATTTGCGGGAGCTCACGTAGAAAATATTAATTTTGCATCTCAGATTTGAAATTATTAATTTTGATTTGTGAATGAAGTTAGTTGAGTTATATGTAAGTGATGAATTAAAAATTCGGAAGTTTGGACAAAATTTGAATTTTTTACAAATACCAAAAATTGAAAATTGGTAAAAGTAAAATAGGGAAATTGAATTAGTTAAATTGGCGAATATAGAAAAGTTGAAATTGAAAGCAATGCTTAGTTTGTTGCACGCCGTGGTACCTGGTCCAATAGCGACGCACATTTGCAGTTCTTGTCATATTGGTTAAAACTTTATTTAAAATATTTAATATTTTAATTTGGATTGGATTTGAAATTTTCAAAAAGAGTCTCATTGCTCCACGCTTCCATTATTTTTGGGAAATAAATACTCTAGAGCGAAATAATGGTAGAAGCATCAAACGAAACGACCAGTTTCCTTTGTAATTATTGAATTATTCCTTTTAAGTTCTAGCCAAAAAAAATGCAGTAAATGATAGACACCCGGGCCTCATTCAGCAGGAGCCCAGTGAGACTGCATTGTATTTTCATGCTCCTCTCAAATAGCAAGTTTTCT
The DNA here is from genome assembly GCA_958510845.1 of Cantharis nigra. Classification (NCBI taxonomy): domain Eukaryota; kingdom Metazoa; phylum Arthropoda; class Insecta; order Coleoptera; family Cantharidae; genus Cantharis; species Cantharis nigra. The sequence goes on along the minus strand of OY294030.1, from coordinate 38,794,642 downwards.
AGGATGTACAAACATAAATTGAAATATATGTGAATTATTAATTAAATTATCTCCGAAGTGCAGCAATAGTACAGTCAAAGGAATCAATATCTAATTTCTCTTCGAGGAAAGTTTCCGTCTTGTGTGCTTTGTCTGTTTGTGGAAAATCATAATTCAATTATTAATTAATAAAAACATATTTTGCAATAAATATATGACCTTTAAATACCTACACAATAATAATATTAAGCAAAAGTAACAACTTAACAAACGTTACAATACTCATTAATATTTCTAGCAAACATACCTAGATATTGTATTAATTTTTTTCCGAATTATCAAAAAATTCGAAATTTATGGATTTTCTCACAGCAGTGTATTCGGCGCCACCAGGGCTAGAACCATGGTTTCACGGTCTCTAGTCTGCACCTGTGTGCTTTCGCCACACTGCTGCTCAAACTAAGAACATGTTAAGTAAGTTTTTTCAATACTAATGAAACAATATTATATTACTGATGTATTACTCCATAAAACTTTTAATATTCTAAAAACCAACTTTTACAATAATTTATTTTCCGATAAAAATAAAGTTTGTTTTTATTATTCTGTGGTAAAACCGATGTATGTAAATAAGATACTTAATGTTTGCTGAGTTGGAACTTTGTTTATTATAATTTTTGGCCAATGATAGTAAAAGTTCCTAAATAAAAAATATTTATGCGTAATATACTAGTAAAGTCGCATTCGTACAATCGAATCAAAAATATATAAGCAGTAAAGTTGCTTTGTCTCCTTCCTTTCTACATTTTTAAAACTTTTAAATATTTGAACAAAAGACATAAAACCAAACTACACGCAGTGTACTAATGTCTTTGCATTTTGCATGTGCTCAGCTAAGTTTTGCCTTGAAAATGCAAAACATTTTTTGTTTATCAAACAAACAACACAATGCACTGTGATAATCCTACAGTAATTATAAAAATATTAATCTATAGATAACAATAAGTGACACTGTAATCCTTATTAAGAGTCTGAAATAAAATATTGAAAAACTACTCGACAGCATCGCAGTGCAAAAAAAGTTTTTTTACTACAAAAAGTACTTACATACTTTAAAAGTAATCCCCTGATAAAAGAATAAAACAAAAAATTTTTCTCGTGCGGCTTAATGTTACTGTCATGAACATGAATACATTATTAATGTTAATATGTTAATTTCCAATACTTTAATTAAATCAGTTTTATACTGAATAAAATTTCTTCACACACAAGAACTTTTATAATCCAAGTCTTATACCACCATTATCATAAATTTTATCTGTTGAAGGCAAATCACTGGAATTGATCAAAATGCGATTTGTTACCTCTATTTGTCAAATACATCCCCATAAACGTACAATATTCGGTTATCCGTTATATTTACGATTTAAGCTTGAAAAATTGATCTACTTCCTTAATAACTTTTTTCTAGATTTTTAAAATAAAAAAGTGTTACTTTCTGTATAAAAACTTTGTTTAATTGTGCAATTATACAATATGCAGTCTTCACCAGGATAGATGATCATTGCGTTATAGCTATTTGTTATTCAATTATTTAAATAGAAAATTACTTATGTGCAGCAAAAGACAGATTCGCATAATAGATATTTTTGTTAAAAGTTAATTTGATTTATTAATATCTTCTCACTAGAATTGGCAACCGTACAAAATTAATCCATAACAGTGAAAAGATTGTTGAAGCATAGCTTCCAGAACGACGGTATAACTTAGCTCAACGAAAACCATTTCAGAAAAAGTGCGAAATTAGGAGTGAATACCCGAATCCACTCTGAAAACAAATAAAAACCTACTACACACACCAAGCTGATAACCCACACAAAATCGGGAGGTCAGAAACTGCCAAAATAAAATTACTGGCGTCAGATCTCAGAAAATATAGCAGGTAAATGATTGTTGGTTTAGTAATATTTTAAAGTAATTTAGTGAATTTTAATAAATCCCAGTAGCTAAATAAGCAAAATTTAGCAGTGCTAAATTGCAGGATTTTATCTAACGCACGCACAATCCTATTATATATTAAATTCTAATTTTTCACGTGAAGTTTAAGACAGCTTAAATTTATGCTATATCTTAGGATGTTAAAAAATAACTGATTAGATTATTTATTGTCATTTAAAAAGTCTCAATATATCGATTTCTTACTTTTAAAAATTATAATCCTAAAAAAAAGTTCAAGATAATAAACCGTATTATCAGAAAAGTATCGCAATCACTAGAAAAGTTTGTAACTGTAAAACTACAACTTGTTGATTTTCATAAAAAAACATCGGGATGCAATTCGTATCACAATAATTGTAACTAATCTATAATAATATTATCTGTAATTGAATTTTCAGCCAGATTTAACTATCGATTTGATAAAATCTAATGAGTTCCTTATTGGCTGTTAAAGTGGTGTCGCTTACCGAATTTTTTTATTTAAGTAATTTCAAATTTAGTCGTTTTATCACGATAAGTCCATTGAAATCTTGAAAGCAATAAAGAAAATTTATATTTTCCGATAAGAAATGGGTGGAAATATTTTACAGAATTTATGTTAACCTGAAACCAATTCTTCTTTAAATTTATATAATTTGCTAAATAAACGTAAAAATATAAATGTAAAATTAAATATGTACATAATATAATATTAAATGAATGAATTTTATTTAATGTCATGTTCAATTATCTTAGATTGCTTGTAAGTTTTCATTAATACATTAATAAGGTTTACTATTACATTTATAATTTATTCATACCTCATTTATTAGTAGCTTGATGGTGGTATCGCTGGTTAAATTACAAAATGAAAATTCTAGACATACAGTTGATGTAACAATTGGTTCCATGCAGTGACGAAAGTACCGGGGAAACGAGGGGGGGGGGGACAATTACCCTCAAGCCTGCAAAATGTAGGGAGCCCCTACGGCTCTTGGAAGCTGTATATTGGTTCTATTTGAATGAATACATGTGCAGGGCCCAGAATAAGGTTTCAATCTAAGAAATTTTATATTTAGAAAAATATAAATTTTTATTTTAACTGCTAGTATTTTCTAAAAATCACAATTTTTTTACAACTTTTCGTTCATTAATATTAATTAAATAATATATTGTTAATTATTGATCCCATTTCAGTGCTGTACAAATTCAACAGCATAAAGAAAAATGTTACCTACTACTTTAAGCTACCTACATTTTATTTACTAACCACGAAGGTCCTTGCAAAAATTCTTGACCCCAGGTCAAACTTTTGAAGTTATGCCACTGGTTTTATGTTTAGTATTTACATAAGTTGTTACATTTTCGGCTATCCGTTTATTTAACGGTAATTTAAAAACTCTAAACTGTAAACCAAGTTGTTTCAAAACTACCTCAACCTATAATAACATTTAGTAGTTGATACTTGATTTGTTAGATTAGCACCACTAAAAAATCAAAATAAAAATCTCGCAATTAAATCAAACTTGTTACCCATGATGGTATCTCTGATGTGTGACATAACGGATTATATTGAAGGCAAACTTTCATTTGTAAATGGAAAAATAATCCTCGAAAGAATCTCAAGATAGATTTCGATGTTCATGCAAATACCAAAACTAAACCTTATTTTATTTTTTATATAATATATATTTAGTCCATATGGTCATTGACTAAACATCCAGATTAAAAGAGAAACAATTGTTTATTCTTATTTTTTACTTATTATTCACCTACAGTGCCGTAACTAGGGTATGGCTAATATGGCCCCGGCCATAGGCGCCTTTTGAATGAAGGCGCCGAAAGGCGCCAAAATTAAAAAATTCAAATTAAAAATATTGTATTTATTATAGGCTCCATTTGAATAAAGGCACCGTTTAAATAAAGGCGCCGAAATTCAAAAATTTAAATTATAAATATTGTATTTAATATAAGCGCCAGAGGTGCCATTTGAATGAAAGTGCTATTTAAATAAAGGCACCAAAATTTAGAAGTTTAAATTATAAATATTGTATTTAATATAGGCGTCATTTTAATAAAGATGCCGTTTAAATAAAGGCGCCGAAATTCAAAAGTTCTAATTAAAAATAGGTGATCATTAAATAAAGGCGCCTAATTTATATTTTTTTGCTGGTAAAATTAAATAATCAGTTTTTTTAAATTTAATGAATTTAACTGAGAGTTAAAAAAAAAGACTCAAAATTCGTCATTTTGCACCAGATTCAAAAAAAAATTGCGGGGAAACCCCGGACCTCTTTTTAGGGAGAGAGAATAAACCCCACCCCCACCCTTTAAGTTAAGGTGCATTTTTCGTAGTTGGCCATAGGCGCCAAAAGTTCTAGTTACGGCACTGTTCACCTAATAATCCGAAATATAATTTTTTTATTGTATATTTTGTTAATTCTGTTTGTATGTAAATTATTAATTATTGACTTGAAATTAAAGTAATAATTTAAATTTTGAATTTGTATTAATTTATACATTTTATAATTTATTGAAACTCATCTATTGATTAACTCATTAATTACAATTCAAAGCTTGAAATGCGATAAGTTTATTACAGGGAATCGCTTTCATACAATAAAATTTGTGTTATTATAAGATTCCTACTATCTCCTATATTTTAGTAGGTAGAGCTTTTCGGGAAAATTTTCCGGAAGTAGGTAATGATTTTCCAACTTCTAAACTTTTCGTCAAGGGTGCGCTACAAGCGAAATTGATGTTTACCAGTTGAAATTAATCAATTACATTTGAAAACCAAACTGAAAGATGAATATTTTTAATTAATATTCAGATAATACTGTAACCAAACCAAAAGTAGATAATATGAAATGCTCAATTTTCAGACATCATGTTTATATTTACAGACTTTTTACTTTTTCGTAAGTAAAAAGTAAAAGTGCTTTTATAAAACAATTCTATCTTTTCTTTTAATTCAATAACACCTGAAGAAATATTTATTTAAACTAAAAAATAATTATTTTTTTAATATTTGTGATTGCACCAACAATAATTATTGTACATGTTGTTAAAACTACCATTTTGAGTGATCGTAGGTGAACTGTAAAGATCGGTTTAGCTTGGCGTTTTTGTGATACAGACCGGGTTGTTTGTTCGGAAAACTTTTTCAAGTTCGTGGTATTAAAGTTTTACAAAATTAAATCTTGGTAGAATGTTAGTGCTGGAAGACTCAAAATTTTAAAATAAAAAACCTAATTACAAGAGAGCTACGAAGGGACTTATTATATTGAACTATAATTTTCCAAGTTCCAGAAATCCAGACGCACTTCTCCGGAAAAAATACATTTATAAAAAAATAAATAAATCAGGCCAGTTGGAAAATTGGAAAATTCCAAAAATACTGCTTCAAAATCCGCTTAAAAATTTAAATTTTTATTCAAGTTCAACAAACTTTTCAATCTGGAAATTGGTAAATAGTAACTCCAATTCCAATTTAACAACTTTTACCATAATAATCTAATTAATTCAATTAATATTTATAATTTCAATTCTTCAAAGATCATCGACCATGCAAAAAACACTCTCCAAAATCATTCAAAAATGTTCCAATCTTGTCGAATTCCAAGTATCCAAATATAATTTTATAAAAACATATTATAATAATCAAAAGCAACTTTAAAAAGTCCAAAAACCAATTTATTCGCAAAACTCAAAAGCAAAATCGTAAAGTCATTCTAAAAGCAGCAAGCCCAACTACCCAATTTAAATTTAAATATTTACAAATGAAGATTTTGAAGCACAACAATGTGAAATATGCTATAATATGATAATAATTCTATAATATTAAATATATTTATAAACTACCCTAAAGTAGAGATAACAATAATATTATTGGTAGAGAGGTTTAACAACATGTAAATAGATTACAAGGTTTTCAAAGTTGTCACTAAAATATATTCAAGACTTCAAGAATTTGATGAAATGAATTTGTAGAATGTTACCAATTTCATCTGCTTCGCTAGAACGATTTACTCAAAATTCCTGTAAGCAATTTTTATTAAGGCTTTTAATTTAACAATGTTATAAAAAAGCTACAATTTATTACGTTTTCGTTGAGATTAATATTATTTCAATTTTCTTGTTGACGGTCATTCATTCATTTGTTCGTTTTATTTTCCTGCCTTTCTCATTTAAAATGATAAACGGATCGACATTTGCGTACTCTATAACATCTTTGATTGTATTTTTTGCTTAAATTTGCATGTAACATTTAAATTTGAATGTTTCAGTTGAGTTCTTTTCGATAAATTTATGATTGTTATACGCCTTTGTTCAAATTTGAATTAAAACAGCAAATGTTTAGAAAATGAAAAACATTATTTCCACTTATTATAAGTATAACTTTGTTATAAGATTCCAGTTCAGAGATTGATTAAAGTAAAGTAATACCTGAAATATATATGTATATAAAAAATATAATTATATAATATATCAGAGGAAATAATATTTATTTTATATAAGGAGACAGAATTTATCTCTTTGTGACAAAGTATAGGCTTGGGTTTATTTGTTGATTATGTTTATATGTTGTCAGAGTTTCTTTATTTGGCAAATATTTATATAACATTAGTAAATACTAAATTATATTTTTACTTATATAGGTACCAACGGCAATGTCAGGACCTGTGCTTCGAGTCGTTATCTTGTTGTAGCACAAAACCACTGCCTGTTATTCTTATTATCTTTTTATAGTTCTTCTTAATTTGGTTTATTTTACCACTGTATTAGTATTTGCACCTTTCAGCAAAACTACTTACTTGTGATAATAACACTAAATTTTTGACTTATAAGAATATGTTTACATGTTAAAACTTTAAATTGGAAGTTGCGACAGATATTAATACATTTCATCATGAACTTTTATAGCTAAACTGTGTTGAATATGTATGAATAATTATTGTTTGCAGTTTAAGATTTTGCATACAACCTGAAAGCCATTAATAAAAGTTGAAAATTCTACATAGAACTTTTGTACCTTATTGCGTAAAACCTCTTGTTTTCTTTTGAAGTTGTCAACGGTTATTATTAATTATATGTTTACTAAGCTGGATTATTTATAACTTACCAGAAAATACCTTTTAGAAATGCGTAATTCTCATATAATGTATAAATAGAAGAAATAATTTATTTGCTAATTACTTACACAGAACATAATATTATATATAGGAAGCTTTAAAATTTTATTGAAGAAAACGACTAAGTAAATTCATGAGAAAATAGGGATAAAAGATACAGCGTTGTCATATATATTGTCTCATAAAAATAAATATATAGTACTATGTTAGCAATGTAAATTGTACCTTTTTAAAACCTTTTTCTATTTCATCGCACCCTTTCCGAGATGCAGAGACTTAAAAAAATCTCTGTAGAAATTTTAATAAAATTTGCTTTAACAAATAAGTAAAACGCATCTCTAATTACGTTCTGTAGAAAGGCTTACAGTATATTATTATTAATTATGTTGTTAAACTGTTATTCCGCGCAGAGTAGCGGAAAAATAACGTCTACAGGAACTTGCCCTCTCTAAATCTTAACTTTCTGAGATTCATAATACTTTACAATTTGTGGTACATAATAACAGTTTGTTTCTCGGGCAATTAATCATTATTGTTTCAGGTCAAAGTCATGTTAAGCTCTTGACAAGTTTAATATGCGATTCGAGACCAGGAAAACGTCAAGCCGCACGATTACTTTAGCAATTTTGAGTGATGAGCGAAGTTTCACTCGTGCATGGAGTTGTCAAGCACAGTATAAAACAACATAAAAGAATTTTATTTCAAACTAAATTAGTTTACTGAACATATATTTAGATTTAGAGTAAAATACGTTTAACCTGTTGAATCAACAAAGTTCTGTAAATAGCGAGAGAGACAGACCGTTAAGAGCATTGACTGATAACACCGAGGTAATAATAAACAAAATACAAATTATATTATAGACGTCTTTCCATGGAATCTCGCAATTAAGCTTACAATAATTCCATGTGACTACAGGTATATTACTGATAATTGTTTTGAATTGTATTTCAATAAATATTAAAAATCGTAAAAAGCCTTAAAGAAATGAAGGTACATCAGTAGAGATTTTATTTAAAAGGCTTTAAGCAATTTTCAAAGTTTTTTTTTGTATTTTTGTTTTATTTATTTAACGTTTACTTCGTTGCTACATCTTGCAATAGCGTCTAATGACGTCACAATGCGATGTATTCTAAAATTAAATTTTACTATTAATATTATTGGAACAAAAATTATTTTTAGGTTAATAGTTTAATTCGGTTGATTTTAAAAGTTTATAGTATAATATAAAAATATTTATTCTGACTGTTGAACATTCTTCAATTAATCAATAGGCTACAAAATATTACTCAATCACAGAATAGTAACTTAAAAAATGAGTCCAACTGTTTTACTCTGCATTTAATAATTTTTTATTAATATTCAAATTAAAAAAAAAAATTTTTTTGTATTTTTCTTTTATTTAGTTAACGTTTACTTCGCTACTACGTCTTGCAATAGCATCTAATGACGTCGCGATGTATTGTAAAATTAAAGCTTACAATTAATATTCCTAGAACAAAACAAAATTTTAATGTTAATACTTTAATTCAGTTGATTTTAAAAGTTGATATACTCGTAATGTAAAAAATATTAATTCTGACTGTTAAACATTTTACATTTAATCAATAGGCTAGAAAATATTACTCAATCACCTTACCAAGATAGGATAATCTGAAAGCTTGTATGACCATTGGCTTTATGTGACCACAGAATAATACCTTAAAAAGAGAGTCTAACTGTTTTACTCTGCATTTGTAAGATCAAAGTTGGACTGTTTCCAAGACACAAAGCACTACAAGCGTTGACTATTGTACTATTAGGTAATAATGCCTAATCACTTCCTTTGAACGAAATAAATCAGTTTTGAACAAACACATCGCTCGTTGTTTGCTTAAAGTCTGCTTCACATACTCAAGCAACTGGCAATATCGATTTTGATTACCTAAACTACGTATCCATCGATTATTTTGTAGATAAGCAATTTGTAATTTCTTTTAAAAATTATCTATTTATTTAAAAGAATCTGTACAATTAGACATAGTAGTATAGTTCAACTTACTTCGGAAGTTTGGTATTATTAATAAAAAACATTTTTATTTTACACAACGATGAACAATAACATTGTTAAAAACAGAGAATAATGATTATGCTATATGAACAACAATATCATTTTATAAAAATATAGTAATCTAATAATAAATAGAAGATACAAGGATTAATCAGGCACAGCGATTGCCGGCCGAAAGAATTCAGTCGGAGAATAAAGGTTTGTCAATGCATATTGAACCAATTTATTATTCTGTAGGTAGTTTTATCAGTCTATCAGCTTTGGATAGCCAAATTTTCAGGAATTTAAAAATTTAAGAATTGTAAGAGAAGATCAAATTAACACCATTTACATAAATACATAGTAAGTAATTAATTATACTATGTAAGTGTCGGACAATTTTAATATCTAGTTGATGTAAAAAATTGTCAAAAAATAATTAAGTTTTTTAATTTACATGAAAAAACTTACCCTAAATTAAAAATAATTATTGTACAAAAGAATTTTGCAAGTACTACTGTGCCATTGAACAGGCTAGAGCTACATCTCAGAAATTTTTAAACTTCAATCAATTAATCGTTATTTAACAAACCATCTAATAGAATAAAAATTGCTACCCGGGGCCTATTGATCCAAGTGCTTTTCACATATCAATTTGTATCTTTGCAATATTTTTTATTGCGTTTTTTGTAGAAAATCGACCGAGAAATAAAGAAACCTTCAAAGTGATATGTGAAATGTAGTTCGTTCAATATTGGTCCCTGCAGCTAGTAACATACATTAGCATTTGGCATTTAGATCCGTTAAAAGGAAAAGTCTCCACTCGTTGCAATTTCACAAGTAAGTATAGCTAACTGGATAATCTATTTTCCATAAATATCGAATTAGATATATTATTTTATTGCACAGAAAATGGAAAACAGCACGCTAGTGTTGATACTTAGTTATGAATAAATAATTTTCCAACTCATCTTTCAGTACAGCACTATCTACATCTTTCAAACTACTATTACTAATATCACATGATGTTCTTTTCTTATCTTTGTATAATTCTTGCACTGGCGATGAAGCATGTGTAGTGTTTCCTGAATCCGAAAGACGTCGTGCATTACAAAATATATAATTCCAAATTGGAACAAAATCATTCTTTGTGTTTTTCACCGAAAATGAATTTAAAATTGTGTCACGTGCTTCGGGAAATTCGTTATCTTGCGTGGAAATTCTACCATTCTGCTGATTACTTTTCTTACACCTATGTACTTCTATATTGTTCAGTGTATACTTCGCTTTGTTCCTAAAAATAAGCAAAACAATTATTAATAATTAAGGCTACTCAAATTATCTGTAAAAATAAACAATTAAAAATTAATTATTTTTATAATCAAATAAAATCAATTGGGACGGTTATATCTTGGAATGTATTCAAGTGAATATTTTAAACAAATAAAACCTATTGGAGTGCTTAGCACCCGAGTGGATTTGCTTTACAAAAAAATGTGCGGGTTAGTTTCTTATCAAAATTGTCTTTGAAAAGTTTAGCTACCCTGATGCTGTAGTACAATTTTTTTCTTTGTCTGCGACCAACGTCATCAAATCTGGGCACATTAACCTACAAAATTTCCACTTGATTTTTCTCATTTTGGTTTTCTTACCGTTGTACTTCTAAATAAATACGCAAACTCGCTAGTCATAGCATTGCAGTGATTTTCAAAACAAACCTTTAAAATCCAATGCTAGTCCTTTCACAGGACAAAACAAAACAGATGAAGCTTTCGGTGCTTTATTGCTTCAAACTAAGCAATATTGGTGATTTTGGTTAAACATATTACAAACAGCTGCAATGCAATCAGAGGTTTAATTACAATTTAGCATATCGAAAAGATGACTATATTAAAAATTTGTAAAAAAACAATTCTTTGGTCCGATTTTATTTTCAACACAATATAATGATCCTAAACGTTCATTTAAACTTAGTAGAAAGTATTTCCAAAAGAGTTAGGCAAAAAATTAAATGTTTTGTTTTAAAATGAAAGAAAAATTGATTATCCTTTCAAAATTCGACGAAACACGTTTATACCGATTTGAAATTATTTGTGCAATCCAATAAATGAATAAAGTAATCAGAATAAAGTTAGTTGGTTGAAACCACAACATCAAAGTTGGTGCATTCGTTCTGAGGTTAAACATACAAACAACATATCCTGAAATTTACTTCTGTCGGGGTTAAAAAAGTGTTAATTAAACATATTAATTATTTTCACGTTTGAACGATCTTTTCATTTCAAGTTAAATTTTCACATAGCTGACTGTAGCGTAACAAAGTTTAGTTGAATGAGGATGTTGCTAACTTTTCATTTAATTAAGAGCAATTAAATCTAAGTTCACAATAGATAAAAATGTATTAAGAAATACATTTTATATTTCTTGAATTTACTTCATCTTGGAAACAAAATTGAAGTGGAAATTAATATCTGTAGCTCTGTAATCTGTATTGTTTAAGTCCTTACCACGAAATTCTGGAAATTAAATATTTAAAAGGAATATATATTATAATTGAGATATAATCGGCAACAATGACGAACACCCAAGTTCCGTGACAAAAAGCTGAATTGAAAGTTTCTTTTGAATGAGAAGTAACTACAGTATAACCTTCCCGTACCAAATCTTGTGCAAAATTTTTGTAGCTGTCGTTTGTTCAAAATTTATCAAGTATCGAACAGCTATAAGGAAATGAAAGTTTAAATTGCAAAAATTCTAAACAAAAATTTTCAAATTGCACATCATCGCCATTTTCCGCGAAAAATTATTCTTAATTTTATAAATTCATTCTTAAAATAATATATTATTTCATATAAGCAGTGCTCTTTTTGTAAAAAAGAGGTGGTGGAAAACTAATAATAAAATCCCAGAACGCTGCTGCTGCTCCTGCTGCAGCGTGTCATTTTTTGGTAGAAAAAAAAACTCTGATTTCCCTCACTTTTGCTTAAAAATTCAAATTTCCCGATTCTTCCTGGCAAAATTTGAATAATAAGATATTTCCCTATCTTCTCCAAGTATTCTAAAAGAGTAGAAATCCTGCGATATGTACTGGAGGGTGTTCCACACCCCCCAGACCCCCCGGTTTACAATTTTACCAACCAAAAAATATAATAAACTAATAAAGATTAGGACTAACCGGGAAATTTGAATTTTTAAATATAAATGAGGGAAATTTAACCTTCGGTCAGAAAAAATTAAAACTTGGAAAGCATATTTATTTAATTATCTGACTACTCATGGAGTTTAGCAGCAACTTTCTGTGTTACTTTGAAAGTTAATTATAAAAATAACATAAAAATATAAAGCCAAAATTTTAAACCGGGGGGTCTGGGGGGTGTGGAATACCCTCCAGTACATATCATAGGATTTCCACTCTTAGAATACTTGGAGAAACTGGAAAATTTGAATTTTTAAGCAATAGTGCTGCAACTTTTGCGTTAATTTGATAGTTAACTGTCAAAATTATAGTAAAAAATTGCCACTTTTCTAGAATACCTACAGAACACAGAAGAATTATACAAATTTTGTCAAGAAAAGCTGGGAAATTTTTTGTTTTTGAGCAAAAGTGAGGGATATAAAACGGTGGGCTAAAGAAAATTAGAATTTGAGAAACTTATTTATTTTTATATTATGAAAAAATTTTGAACTGTCTTTTAAACTTTTTGCGTTACTTTGAAAATATAGAAAAACGGGGAATCCCCCTGTAGCGGAAAACGAAATTAAATTTTAAATATTATACCGCTTTAAATAGATATATTATTCATGATTGTATTGAAATTGAAAACTGAAAAAAGGTGGTGGAATGCCGTTCCAATGCGGTCTATGACAAAAAGAGCACTGCATATAAGTAAAATCTGATAGTTGACAGACTCCACCCCGTAGACTGGAGGGTTAATGTAACGTAAAACAAAGCGGAATAAAATGAATTCTTCATATCTGCACATAGCAGAAGATCTTATAACAAATAAATAAATAATTGTAGTATTTGAGGAATTGAAAAAATGCTGTAATATTAACGTCTTGTTTTCTGCTAACGAGGGGAACAGCTTAAGTGTAATTCTAGGATCGGAAGAAGCTTTGGCAGAGTGAAAGAGCACTAAAATTAAACAAACACCCGAATGTCTTCTAAATGAGATGGTAACAACCACAAGTATCCAGGTTCACTTCACAGAATTTCTCTAGGCGAATAAAAAAGTTCTCTTCAAATAAAAGAAATTTTGTATAAGAAATCATTCAGACAAGAGCATGGAAAAGCCACAAAAAATTTTTTATTGTCGAAAAGATTTAAAATATGTAAAATAGAAATTTTTAAAATGTACTTCTAGTTCGAACTGCAGCATTTTTTATTTAAAATTAATTTTAATAAACTTTAATTTATTGCTCTGTTAATTAGCCATTATCTACATAACATCTTCAAAATTCAGGACTTATCGATGTGGAAATTTTAATTACCAATTTTTAGACGTAATGGAGCAAATAAATGTTAAGTGTTGGCTTTGTCTGAGAGTTTAAAACCTGGGTCAAAGACCAGCATCCCTGTGTACCAAGTATAGTTAAATGTAATGTTTGTTAAGAACCGTAAAAGCAAACTTTATGGTTCGTAACAATCATTACGCTTAACGATTTAGATATTGAATAGGGGTGAATATCTCACTTACAAACACTTTTCTTCGGATCCCCCGCGCTCCGTTTTTCAGGGTATACCCTGGAGTGAACTGATATCCGGTGCTTTTGGTTAAACTTGTAATGTATAGTCAAATCTCTCTTAAGGGGCCCTACACATGCCGAGATATGTATCCGGATACCATTTGCAGTTATCAATCTTACGAGATATGCCTCTAATGCTGGGTCCACACGATGCGTGATTCGGCAAGTATATTGTCGTTCATTGAATGCCAGACTGTTACGAACGTTCACATGTGGAAAAATTTGTTGTATATTGCAGTAAAGATACAAATGGCAAACACTGGACGAATCACCCACATAACAACAATAAGTAGTGATACCCGGTAAACACTCCAGATACCGTAAGTGTGTAGCCTGCTTAAACAAGCACAAGCGGTTGTCCGCTCGAGATAAATTTAACTGTACCTAGTTATAAAGCGGAAGTGTAATTTATTTTTTGTGGTTGTTCTATGCTTTCATGTCATTAAAAAATGTAAATGCCTACAAAATTGTAATTCAACTCTTTCAGCTGAATCGGATAAAATTTGAATTACCTATAAAATATGAAAATGCCGATATTTACCTGTGAGAAGAATAAAGTTGAATGTTCATTGAATCTTGTGAATTCTTGTGTGTAAGAGTTGTATTGGTTTGACAACTAGGGTAGTCTCGACTTGTTGAATCGGTTGTAGACTCGCATCTCCATTTGAGAGACCGTGAAAAGATCTGGTTGCGAGACTGCGGTTCCTCGATTTTGATGCGGCCATTTCCGCAGCAGTGAGTAAATGTTTCCTGAAAAACAACGTCTAATTTGATTTAATAAAAAGGTTAAATCTGTCATGCTTATTATAATCTTATAATTAATTAGGCAATCCAATAAGTACGGATCGACGCTCTCCAGGGATGTAATAAATACTTGTACAAAAATAAATTTCATTCAGGAATAAATCCTGTGTGCGCGCATGTAATTTTTTAATATAACGTAAAAAGTTAAATCCGTCAGCGCAGCGGCCTAAGTTAGTTAACTAAAACTACGAGTATAACATTAAGTTTCAATTTCAATTGGTTAAACCGACGTAACCGCAATGGTGGTAGCCAATTAATTTGAAGTTCAAGAGATGTTGATGAAAAAATTTAAAGAACAGATTAACTAATTTTCTAATGCAGTTTTTGCGAAAATTTAAAATTATTTGATGTTCTGTGATAATTTTATGGCGGGTATTACAATAATCCTACTTGAAATTTGATATTGAAAAAATCCTTAATAAGTTCTACAGATTTTATGTAAAATTAGATAAAAATGAAGATTTATCAAATGAATCTACGTCGATTTAGATTTTGACTTCTTATAATGAGAAGCTTATATTATTATGAATTCCAGTAATTCATATTCAGTCAATTTTTTCTTAACTCGAAGTTGGATCATAAATTTTTCTTTTATAACTTTATTAACAGATTCAATTGAAACGCCAACTGTGTCCGGTGAACTTGTGACCAATAATATATTTTAAAAATGAAAATAAAAATGAAATTGAATAAATTTGAATTTTCAATAGTTTTCTCCACCACTTCAGTGCCTATCATAAAAGTTTAATAAGGTTCACGTTTGGAAACTAAAGAGGTGTCCCAAGCTATTCCTACATTCTCTAAAGTTTCTATCACAATGCTGAGATAATAGTCTTGTTAAAATACAAAGCAAATTTTTTTTTGAAATGGCTTCCAATTTATTCTTTATGTCAATTTTCACATATTGATTCACTTTATCTTCAATAAAATAAAATACTATAACCCCGGTCGCCTTCGTTATTCCTACACAGCACCGTTATGGAATCATTTCTAACTTGTCACATGGAAAGTTTTCTTTATTAATTTAACTACCTGCTTTTCTACATACTTAATAGTCTTTCAGGAATAAATTAAATAATTCTACTTTATAATGTCTTTAAAATAAATCCTAATACAAATTTTTTTTTTACAAAAAATCACGTATTATTTGGAGAAAACCTTTCTTATGACTGGTTTGTAGTACTGAACGAACTTATACTACAAATGTAATTATTTTTCTTTTAATGAAACAGTTCACTACCTTTGGTAAATTTATTTAAAATTATTTTAATGGAAGTATTGTAATCTATACTAACACAGTTGAATTTTGATCAATCGATTACTTACAACTACTGACAATTGAACATCGGACCCGCAATCAACAAACTTAACTAATTAAGGTAATTACGCAAGAAGGAAACTGCACTTGATAGAATTACTGCGGCAGTCACCCACAAGCTTTTGATCTAATTAAAAAAAAATTTCTGTCGGATATCAAAGGGAATTGTATAACCTGCATTATACTATATACCTAATTGAAAATTACACTAGTTCGCTTATCAATGCCCTTGAGGTATTCCTTAAATATTTTCGTTTAAGCATTTTAATATGAAAATATGTATAAAATTCAAGTAGTGTTTGGTTTTGTGCACAACATATTAGTTTCTTACTTTTGGCAAATTGAAAATAAGTGCAGAGCTCGCTTATTGTGATGAATTGCATAGTTTCAGTGCATAACCGGTTTCGGAGTTACCCTTACCGTACTTAATGCAATATATTGCAAATTTTGCAACGTAATTTTTGTCTAGTATTTGCGGATAATATATGTAATAAACGTAAATTTGACGTTTTTGTGCTCTCCTGAAAATTTCTATACAAGATACAATTTTGTAATTACTACCAGTACTATAAATACAATTATATTTTTATATTCAATTTTACTTTTATCAAATTTCGTAGTTATCATTTGACCAACATTTCATTTAAATTGTGAATGATTTACGTTTGTGTACAGTTAAATTTAATTATCCAATCTACTATAGAATTCACAAGATTGATGTCTTTTTATTCCGTAGAGAAGCAAATTATATTCAAGATATTTATTTCCAAGCCTCAGCCTCCGACTAAAAATATTAAGCTGGTGTTACATCTGAGGCTCATACACCAAAATTTACCAGAACTTCCTGGGCGTACGAAAAGTTTGTTTTTATATACTTAATAAGGCCAAATTTTCTAACAAATAATAATGAGCAAAGTTGGAAAGTTTTGACGATAATAATAACAACTATACTATAGGTAATTAATGAAAGTAATTAAAACTTACAGGTAAACTGAAATCCCTAATTTATTGTTAATTAAACTTTTTATAATGTTTTTATTATCATTTATCCCTATCCCTGCATAATTTTATAGCTATTACCAGCCAAATTAACCACCATTATATCTGCAATTCAATTCCACCACTGCTACATTAAATTATCGGTAATTAAGCTGATTAATTGCATTAGTGATGGTTTCAAAACGGTTTAAACTATTGCAGAAACAAAAGCATTATTAAGTATTATTAAATTTGCTAATTTAATATTTTTTACATTTATTTTTATTTTTGTGATTTTGACATCGAAGTTATGAATGGATACACTTTTTAAGTGAATTTTACTCTTATTACTTCTCCCAAAATTAATTTACATATATGTCTGGCTAATTGACAGAATCAAAAAAAATTAATAAATTTAATTTTCATTTCACATAATTTCTTTAAGTTATAAAATGTTAGCATAATCTAAAATTGCTAGAAGGTACAAAGATTTACATATTAAATATGTATGTATTTAGATCAGGGCTCAAGAATAATATACAGAGCATTAAATTTTGTGTGATATCTTATTTACTTTGCTGAAGCAAAATATTAGTTTTACAAATTTTGCTTTGCCAATAGTTCAACCACTCAAAAGACAAGCAAACTACTAGATACTTCACTGCACTACAAAAAAATATATTTAGAAACTTTATACTTGATAGAGAGATCGATGACAGTTTCAAAGATTATTGAAAGGAATGTTTTCTTCTAACGTTTTTACAAGCTTTTAAAAGCTTTCAGCTCAAGTTTTAGCGTATAAAACTCATCAGTGAGTTGAAACAAACTTGAACATGTACTCGAAGTAACTTAAGTACATAAGTTACCTCACATAGCGCAGGTTAAACAACAATTTAAGATATAAAGGGCACTGGATATAGCGAAAATTACCTAATTAATTATTAATTTTGAAAACGCGTATTAATAATTTGTAGTCAATTATAACTAAAATTAATAATTTATTTTAAGAAAGTTCAATTACCACTTTGAGCACTTGCAGTGGCGGATCTAGCTTTATTGGAACCCGAAGCTAAATATGTTATGGATCCCCTTGTATAGTTGTATTCTGTAACAATACGGTACAAATGAGCGACATCGATCTAAAAAATGTTGAATTAATTATATGATTTCTTGGTTGAATGGACCCCCTTGTTCAAAGCGAGACCCAAAGTTTAGCCGCTGTGTAGATCCGCCACTGAGCAGTTGAGTTTCACTAATAGGGTAGGGACATGAGATTTTTTTGTTGCATATTTGGAATCTACGTATACAACTTAGTTATTACATTTTTTTCTAAAGTTTCTAAAACCATTTTTGAGAACGCTACAGCGTTTTGAAAACGCCGAGTTTTAAAGCGCTTTCGTGACCTTAGACGTCAGGATACTAGTGGACCTCTCTTTCCAACAGCTACGGTAGGAGCGAGCACGCGTTGTGGCCGTCGTTGTTGCAAACTTTTATTGTTTCATTGTTCTCCTGTATTTATTTATAAAAATAAGCGTATACTGTAAGCGAATGAAATATTCTCCATAAAATTCCTCTTTTTATCACCTGCACGAATTTTTAAATTTTAGTGTTACAAGAAAGCTATTAAAGAAAAACTATCCATTTTGAATGAATAAATTTCACACAAATTTCTCACTGCTCGTATAATATCAAATTAGAGTTAATTAGAATTTCATTAATACATATTTTTATATATCGGTGGAAAGTAGGCATTTCAAGCTAAATAATAGTGTTAAAATCATCTTGGTACCTATAGCAATTTTCAAGTTCGGAACGATTTCAAAAGTTCCTCCAATTGGTTAAATAAAACTAATTTTATTTTTCGTTTTTGGCTTATAACTTTTGCCCCTCACAATGGCAGGTGTCCTAAACATTGAATTTAGATCCAATAGGTCAATACAAAAATATTAATATATAATTCACTTAGTATATAATTATATAATTCACACTATTATTGTGACGTCAGGATGCTATAGCCATTTCGAGCGGCCCGAGAATTTATCAATTTTCAAATTCATTTTTAACAAAAAATGGATGGCGAAAATCGTTATTTTAAACGGTATTATTGTTTTTAGTGAATAATCTCTGTAATAAAAGTGGTTTTACACTGATTTTCCACATCATGTCCCAACCCTATTGGATTTGATGTTTTTATGCGACAGTTACATTGAATTTTCATAAACGAAATATTTTTTTTTATTAATTATTATATATTTAGTAAACTGTCAAGCTTCAAAAATGTAGTTGATAAAAATAATTTCATTAAAATGAAACTTAAAAAGTGTCGCCAATGGTGGAATTTAATTTGATTGTCATCAAGATTAAAAAATATTTATTTATTGAAAATTTAAAATAAAAATGACAAAAGATATTACTTGTCAACTTTAATTAAAAAATATTAATAAATTAGTGCAAGGAGCAAGTTTTCCAAATAACCTATTGGGGTAAGTATTTTACAGATTTTATAAAATTTGTAAGCTTTCTAACCGACATGACATTATAAAAGTTTCTGATTAGTTTTAAAGAATATAAAGAGCCGCCATACGAAAGCAATTTTTGCTTTTATATAATATGTATGTAAAATTGTACAAGTATTGTTTCGCAATTTAATCAATCAAAGCTGAAAAGCAGCTGTGAATTTCAACAGCAAGAAATAAGCGAAGTCGAATAATAAAAACCATAACAGAAAAAAATTAAATAATAATAATTGTATGTTAAATAAAAAATACGTTTGTTATTGATACCTGTTAAGCGTCGTTCTCAACCAATTAACGCTACGTAATCTAGACGTTAATTAATACAAAAAATTATTTAATAAAATAAATACATCAATGAAAATGAAGTTTTAAAGAAGAAATGTCATAATTTTCAATTATATTTTATTATGTTGCGAAGCGTTGATTGGATGAGAACGAAGCTTTATGACCAAGCAAGTTGATATTGATAATAATATTCTCGACGTCTGATTAGGAAGGCATTAAAATGTATTAAGTGTATTGGCGTGGAAAGTTTAGATTTCTAGAGCTCTACGCAAATTCCTTTGCGTTTTAAAGTTGTACAAGATTAATAATAAATCATTTGTTTGTGCGCGATAACAAACGGCGTGTACCCGCATTAGTAAGATAAGTATATTTAAAATGTAAAATTTGACACCTGCACGCATTTCATTTCTCGTTTAAGGTTATTTGTGAGCACTTAATGCGTAATTTGATTAGCTACTAACAAGTTTTTTACTTTTGCTATAATCCTGCTATCAGATACTTAAAATTTGATTAATGAGAAGTACGCACTCAAAATTTAAACTAATATTTAAAATAATTTTTTCTAATGGGAAGAATTGTTAGTTTTGGTAATATTCTTCAATTTTCTCGTCACATGGCTTTGCTTTTTCGCAACTCTAGAACTAAACAAGACAAAATTGACTTTGAAAAAAGCATTTCAGCAAAAACTTTGTGTTAAAAGTAAAAATTTTACTGTTTGGATCACAATTCCCTGATTTGGTTAATAAATATGAAAGACCCCGACGCAGTTTAGCATGTTGAAGGGTTAAATGTTTCACCCACTTTTTATTACTTTTAAATCATTAAAACTTATAACTTAAGGTAAACCCAGTACAGCTTCGTAAGATAGACGTTAAAGTTTTATAGGTAAACCTAAGAACGTTTGTCTTGTATTTTAATATATTTCATTAGAACTTATGGGCCCTGTTCCATGTTAAACTAAAAGAAAATAGATCCGTTGAAATCCTGTTACTAACAAACAATGAAGTTTTTTAATTTCTCCAAGTTAAAAAAACTTCTAACAGGGGTGAATACAAGTGTAGAAGAAAAGTAATATTCTCAGCTTTAGGGAACACATCTCGCAACTTGCTTAGGTGCTTTTATTCTACAATTATGTAGATCCTGCTAGAAATGAATTTGTTTTGATTATCATATCAAATTTAAGAATTGATTGTTTTATAAGTAGGTATTGTGAATAAAACATTACTTACAATTTGATTATTTCATCTTTTTTTAAATTTATTTCAAATGCTATTTGTTTATGTTTTAAAATCGTTCAGCAGTAAAATGATAACTATATTTATTTTTTATGTATATTATTATATGTAGTAAAATATTTTCAAGGTTTCTTATATCAAATAGAAAACCCTTATTTTAAATGGGATGTATTAGCATAAGCTATTATTGTATGTTTCATGTGATCTAGAAATTGCTGTATATTATTGTTATTATTAAAGCTTTGTTTGCAGAACATGTAAATAAGTGTGTGTGTCGGCATATCTAAAACAATGCAGCTATATAATTATTGATTTATAGGTCCTACACGCTAATATGTATGTGTAAATATTCAGATATATAAGTATGAAGGTAAAACATTTCAAAATCATAATTTATTGGTAATCTACGATAATTAAAATTTGATGCAGCTTCAGTTAAACAGGTAACTTTTTCTTATTCAAACAATCCTTTCAAATCATAATTTTAGATATTATTTCTTAAAGTGTATAAAGGTTTTAAATAAGAACAAAATGCGTTTTAATTTTTTAGTGACAATCTTGTCACCAGATTTTATTGATAATTTTAATTTACCAGAATACTTTGTCTAATTATTCTAGTATGTGATTGGTTGGAATTTGTTAAGGTTGGAAAAGAGTTTATTAATATGAATATTGCTACAGAGAAGCAATAGTTTGCAAAAAAAATTTAATCTTCCCTGATCTCTTCCTTTAATTTTTATATATTTGTACAATCAATTATACTTGTTTTTAAAATTTCCAATACATACGTGCATACTAACATTAGTATCTCCGAACTTTTTGAAGAAAATGTAATAGGTAGTATCTACTATGTATATAAAATTATAAATAATAGATTATGTATCTACATTATCTTTAACTTTTTATAAATTATTTAGAGTGGAGTTTTTGCCGAATACATTTTATTTTTTTGTTATTCCTCAGATATTAAATTATATTTTTATAATGTAAAATTTGGTATTTTTTATGAAAAACAAAATTGAACTATGCGAACAAAGATCAGAGATAATAAAAGGTTTGTCCACTAACCGTGCAGAATGGTCAGTTGTTTTAATTAAAAAAATCGGATGTGGCCATCACATAACTTTCCGAATATTAAAAATAAATCCCAATTTACCTCGGATAGAAAAAACTAAATTACTAAATCTTATCAGAGCATCAGCAATAATCGTCAAAAACATTCAGGAAATCGAAATAATAAGCAAAAACCAAAATACAAATAAAAAAATATACTTATGACAAATAACTAAAATTTTATGTAAAAAATGTTGTTCTTATTTATAGGCAATTTAGAAATTTTATAACAAAAATTTTTTTAATTTTTAATTTTTTTAATTTACAAAATTATAATATAATTTATAATAATTTATATAATTTATAAAAGTTGTAGGTAATTTTATACGGATAAATTTTGTCATAATAAACTTTTACCTATTTCATTGCGTTTTGGAGTTATGATGGATAATGTTTTATCGCTTCAAGTAAACCCCCCGTTTCCCCCTTTCGAAATCATCCATTTTCAATAGGCTTCGTGCCACAACAGATAAAAACATAAATTTAAAATTTGGAGTGATTTCGTTACTTCGTTTGGCTACTATCGTGTTCACAGACATACATACACACATACACACACCTATACAGACATTTTTCAAAAATAATGGAAATGGTTTAAGGGAACCTCAAAACATAAAAATTTGATAAAAAAATGGGGGGTCAATTTTTTTTTTCAATTTCAGATTACAATACTTTCCTTACTAAGGTGTTCGGAAAGTAAAAAATCATTTATGAACAGAGACCTGACATTTTATAAACGATTAAACAGGAAGAAACTGCAAACAATTCATATTATTTTCCTTTTTTTGAATTATAATAATAAAATAAATTTTCCAGAAGCTAGATTTCAAAAATTTCAAATTTTGTTGGATTTACGCTGGCGTGGTTATACCACGTCGCACAGTGGGTCGAACGCTCGGAAAAGTGGCCAAAAATACAATTTTATCAATTTAACAGTTTGGAACAAGGTTTGATATATCTTTAGATGAAACATCGGTGCACCTTTTCCCAGAATTTCAAGTAAGTTTAAAAATATTTCTGTTTGTTAGAGCTATATAAACATCGCCCTCCATTGATCTCTGATTTGAGTAGCATTTTGCTCCGTGCGACACTAAGTTTTAACGAGTTATTGTGTGGATTTCAGTTTAGGGTTCAAATTAATATTTAATAGAAAAGAGGTCTTGAAGTATGTACTTTTGAATAAAAAAGATTTTAAGACAATAAAATAGTGCATTAATTAAATACATAGCTTAATTCCGAGAGATGTTCAATTGAAAATCTCATGCAATTCTCTAACTTTGTGTGGACTTACAAATAATCCTCCACCTGATACCGCTTTCAAAAAATATGCAAAAAATACATTAGACATTTCTTAAACACATCATGTAAAATTTGTCGGCTCATTCAAGCTCGCTTTTAAGTAATTCGCGTTTTTAAATGACGGCGACGAGCTGCGTCTGTAAGTATTGTACATATTCAACTCACTTGTTTTCACTGTTACTGTATTGGATCGAGGTTATTAACATGATGAATGCGAGAGAAAACATTTTTTGCCAGACCTATATAAAATCACACCCTCTAAAATCACCCCTGTCTATTTTTTATTTTATTTACAAAGTTTTTTGTATTATGTAGGCCAATTTTAAGTCATTAAAAGTAAAATCAGAGTATTTTATACTTTGAAAAATTGTAAACCCCCTCTAAACTATCGCTGTAACTATTGAATTTTTTAATTAATTTTCCCATATTATTTATGCCAATTTTAAGTCATTAAAAGTAAAATCATATTTCAATAACCATTCGTAAACAAAAACAACCCCTCTAAACTACGCCTGTAAATTTTGAACTTTTTCATTAATTTTCCCGTGTTATTTAAGTAAATTTTAAGTCATTAAAGTCAAAATTTTATTTTTGGCCACTTTTTGGTGTTTGATTTGGGTGGGATTACTGCAATGGTTTCTAATCCAAGATGTTGTAGAATGGTCGGCACTAAAAGTTAAGTAAAGAGATGGCAAACGTGTTCCAAATTTCCTATTTGATTTTTGAATAATTATTTTGATATTATTTAATTGTGTAAATTTTAATAATTTTGTGGATATTTAATTTATTTTTATTTTTGCTAATGATTTTTGAATTTTTATCTTTTTCCCACTATCAAGTAGAGATTAGAATAGCAAGGTGGGAATTTTTATATTACGATATTGGTTTGAGATTTATGGAGTTTATTATATTTGGCGAAATAAAGAGTTTGATTTGCCAGTAAAATTTTTAATATTTTTGGATGAAATTAATTACTAAGGTAGTTGATATACTTAGTTTTTTTTGATAATTGAGGATTTAATTTGAAAAATGATAATTAGTGATAAAATAAAATGATAATTTAACATTAAATTATATTAAATATTAAATAAAAAATTTATTTAAAATTTGAAAGTGATAATTGGATATTTTTGGCGATCAAAAATAATTAAAATTTCGAAATTTGGTAAGAATACAAGAATACAAGGTAGTATACAAGAAAATGTTCAAGCTGAATTTTTCTGAAAATTGTTTATCAGTGCAATATGTACCTACTACCTACTATTATATACCTACATATAGAAAACTTTTACAATTGTTTAAAATAAAAATTTTTTTTAATTTGTTAGTTGACCTCACCCCAGTTGGTAAAGTTTGCAGGCATATTTAACTATAATATTTATAATTACTAAAAGGGTCTTTGGTCAGTTATTAACAAAAAAAGCATAAAAGTTTTAAAATGAATATAACATATAAAATAATAAATTTAACATAAATAAAAAAAATTTAAACAAAATTGTGAATATTAACAGAGTTATAGCATAGCAAAAAATTAAAATTAAAATATAGTAAGGGAAGTTGGAGCAAGTTTTGACATGGGACACTTCCATACAATTCGAATTTTCTTTCGAAAGGATATTCGTTCGTCTTTAAAGTGTCACCCTGTCGTTGATAAATAAAGTATTGAGTCTTAGGTAACTCCAGTATTGATCTTTTTTGTCGTCCAATATATTGGTTTTATTAGATGTCTGAGCTCTAAACATGCTTAGAGTTACCAAGAACCTCGGATTTACCTTTGTCGAAATGAACAATAATCCGAAATAGGTTATTTCGTAAACGTCTTAAATGATTTCGTGGTCTGCTAAGTTTTCTTTGTTTTCGTTAATTTCGTTAAAATTTCCCTTGAGTTATATCCCTGTTCGATAAGTAAAGTTTGAAAGTAAAACATAATTTAAACTTACGTGCTTAATTTTTCATAAAAATGATGTGATATCCGATCAATACTTATCCTCACCCAGTTTTTCTAAGTTCGGAAAACTAACTAATTGGGAATTAATTGCACGACCCAGTTTCGAAATTAATGTGAAAAGTGACTGTCTTACTTCAAGAGTTTTGTTAAAATGTTACGATTTAATTATTTAAACATTTCTAAAACTTAATTGCAGGATTAAACCAAAGCAGAGGAAAGTATTTCTTTTCATTATAGTTTTATAGTAGTTTTGCTGTATTACATTGTTCTCCTAAAAAGGTATAAGTCAATAGTATAATATGGAGTGATCCACTATAAATTCTAACATAAATAATTGTCGACGACTCTATAATTTCTAAACAGAACAAAGTCCATTTTTTATAGATATTTCTCTTCTTCTTCAGGTAACTTCAACAGGTAACCTTAATATTTAGCCGTGTTAAAATGAATTTCCAGCTAAAAAACCGACTGATCAGTATCACTCCCTACCATGGGGTAAAAGGGATCACCAATTAATCAAAAATTAATCACCAATTAAAATTACCGTAAATTTTTAGGTAAAAATTTTCAGTCGATAGCTTAGTCGTTGGGCTATAACATAGATATATATTTTTCAGATATTATTCTCGTAAGGATCTTTGTAATATTTACAAAAAACGCAAAATTTTTAAATATTTAACAGCTGGTTAAATATTTATTCGTCAAATCGAAGTTATTCGTAAACGATAGTTTTCCTGCTTTTTTCACAATATAGAGTTAAAGAGAAAATTTCAAATATTGGGTATATTCGGACGAGGGAAATAAAAATTTTTATATTTATTTGATTTGAGCTTGTTTTGTTTAGAAATTAATATCCGACTATTGTGTTTCTTCCTGCCGCTAACGAAAATATTATTTATATATAATAAGCGAACCCTGGGTTATTAATACCAATAATAAACATTATTGCCAGCCTGCACATTTAATATTAATATTACTAGTTAACGTTTAAAGTTAAATTACCTAAAGTTTTCTGTAAAATGTTTACAGTAATTGAGTTGTATTGACTGGGTAGTTGTTTTCGAAAGGTCAGAGTATATTAATAAAGAAAAGGGTCTAAAATATGGAAACAAATTAAAATGACAAACATAAATTGCATATAAAGAAATAGTACCAAATTAATAATTTTCAAAGTAAAATAATTAGATAAATATTTTATATAACTATTAATTAATATACTTGTAGAGATTGATGATAGTGGTGATAGAGATAGATTATTACGTTATAAAGTTTATCTAATTAACTTAAATTTCAAACCCTTCCGTAATCTTGTAAATTAATGGATGCACAAATACCAAAAGTAGAATTAAGAATATGTATTAATAATATAAAGCGATAATTTTTTCGACAAAATATATAATAAAATTTTAGTAGATTTAACGTTTACTTAATTGAAGCGAAAGAAAAATAAAGTAGTAGGTAGACCTTTTTATATTAGCACTAAACTACACAACATAATTTATTAACAAAGTTTACGTGAGAACTTTTATAACTTTATTTTTGTAAAATATTTAATTGATGTTTTTAATGTGAATTTTATATTTAGCTACTACTACATGGTGGTAACTTACCTTAAATGCTTCTCGAAATTTGTTCGACATTATATTGTAGAGTAACGGATTTATAGTTGTAGATAGATAATAGAATACTCCACTGATATATGTTACTATTTCGTAAATTTTAAAAAACTTTTTGCGATCCTTATGATTGGCTGGTATTGTCCCATAGATGGCCATTAATCGCTGTACATGAAACGGCGCCCAACATACAAAGAATGCAACAACAACGGCAACTGCAACAAAGTAATTTATTATTTAAAGAATATTAATATTTTATACCTTCATTTGAACCTCTAATTTCCTTCTCTCGCAAGGTTACATTTATTGACTACTGTGGGTTTTCCCTTTTCCCAGACGGAATTAAAACATTTGTAAATCAAAAGAAAAATCAAACTTTTGCAAGAGATAAGATTACTACGGCAGCTTTAAACGTTGTTAGCTTTTCTTATGCAACCTTATAGCTTACGCCAGAACAATTACAAGTTTCTGTGTGATTAACTTTTAGCATCATAATAGAGGATAAATTTTCCAGTATTATATTACGAATAATTGGAAAATATCTTTGTTCCTGCTGTATGAGAAGAAAATAAATAATTTATAATGCGTACAGCACAAGTAACATTTGCGTAACAGCTGTATATATTTTATTTTGTTTTGCGTGAATAGAATAAATTGTATTAAATTTCAGTTTAATTTTTATTTAATTTAATTTCTACAAAATATGCAAATTTTAAAATATAAAAGAAATTTTTTTAAGGTAAAAATGATATTCTTGCTTGAAATTTCTTTTAACAACATTGTCCTTATTAAACCAAATAAAAGTTTTTAATATTTTTAATAATTCGCGAGCTTAAAGTATATTTCCAAGGGTTTCAGATTTATGAATATTTATATACCTATTTCTAGAAGGGATTTTGATATAAAATATGTTCTTTTCGATAGGTATAAAAATTGTATAATATAATAGGTAATTTATTCCATAGCATATTCGCACAATTTCAAATTAATTCATCTAGTCTTTTTAAAATTAAAGAAATATATTCTAGTTTAACATTGCAAATCTGAATGAGAGATTTTCCTTAGGACACTATTACTACCATTTTTCCGTTTTCTAAAGAATGCGCCCTTAATATCTCAATTAAAAACCTCAATATATCTTTTGCTAATCTAAAGAGTGAAATAAACTTTTTTTCTTGGAAAACACATGAATTATTTCCGTCACATATACTCTACGTCTCGCAATTTTCATTCCATGCTAAAAATAAATTCATCTCAATTTATAATTTTCTTGCCTTAATATTATATTATGTACGCCTAGTTTATTTTCCCTAAATTTAAATGTGCAGAAAGTTTGTAGTATTGATGTTTTTCGTGGATAACCACAAGTTGAATTCAAAGCTGGGATTAAAAGTTACAATTTCAATCGACTCCCATAAGTCATAAGGCATAACCAGTTTAAGTGGTACCTGCAAATTTCCTTTTCAAAATCTTTAAACAGTATACAAAGTAGGCTTGAATATTTCTCTAAAAAACAGTACCAATTTCATGGAGTCGCATAAATTTTATTCAAATAAAAAAATGTGTAGCAATTTTCTATGGAATCCTGTAATATAATCCTTAATCCACTTATGCACTACGCTGTCGATTATTTGCCACCCAAAATGTTTACCGTATGGTAATCATGCTAGTAATACTTTGCAGCCCTCGTGATAAGCAATCCAAAATTTGTCTACTTAATGCTCTGCTTGATAGGATTTCTCTAATTTGAGGCGGCATGCAATCGTTTCATTCGAATTCTGCTAATTGCAATGTAAATTACTTTTCTAAAGCAAAACAAATTTGCATAAAATTGTATGCAATATAATATTCATACATCATATAGGCAAGGTTGTTTAAGTTTAAGATAAATCACTTCGCAAAGTACTTCATACTAAATAAATATATTTGAAGGATGAATCGAAATGTTGTCTATGTCGATGTAAGGTTTATCATAGGTTCTACATAATAGTGATTTTGAGTTTTGCTATCTTGCACTATTTTTAAATCGTTTTAAAGAGGAAGAGCGTCTGATACACTTGGATAACTTAACGACATATCTGACGTAACATTAGTTATCAAGATACTTCAACATGATCACTTTCTAAAGCTTTAAGATGCTTCAAGATAATATTGAGAAACCGTTCTACCTTTTTTCATAAAATATTAAATCATTAAATATTCATTATTTAGTTATTCTAAGTTCTAATAAAAGTTCTAATTATTTGGGTAAAAAAAGTTACTTGTATCCTTATCAATCAATAACTAATATTTCACCAGCAATACAACCTGACATTTTGTTCAACGCGTATGAATTTATTAGTAGTAAGAGAAAGCTTTTTTGATCCCTTATTTCTTCTTAAGTAGTGCAACGTTATCTAATGTAAAAAGTCATAATAAAGTGATACTAGATATTTTTTGATTATTATGTTTTATATTCTATAATAGTAGTATAATAAAGAGAGTAAAGAGTAAGTTTTGTGTGCATGATAATAAGTCATTTTTTGTCAATATTTTAATTTATTATGTAGTTATTATCTGGACATTTTTTTAATTAATTAATAATTTTAATTAATAAAAATTTAATATTAAGAATATGTCTTCTTGTTTTCCTATATTTTTTTTATTAATTATTAATCCATATAATAAGATTTATTTGTATCCTTTAGCTCACTATTGATATTCATATTTAATTGTATTTTCAAGAGCTAATAATTATAATTAATAATTAATATATTTTTTTTAGTTATATGCGACTAATACTAACTTGTTAAGTGCAAATTAATATCTTTTTTGATTTTGTAAATAATAATTTTTTACTACAATTTCTTCTGTACGGGTCATTCCATGTCAAACCAACCAGTCACTCAAATTGACTATCACAGATTTCTTTGAAACTTTGGTTAAATATACTCTTTAACATCTTGAATTCAAATATTATTTTAAAAAAATTCTAACTTTTATAGTTTTTGAGTTATTTAATTATAAAAATCGCAGAAACGACACTTTCTTGGCTCACGTTCAATCATAAAAATTGTTATAACTTCAGCTATATGAAATACAAATAGAATTTCATTGGCTTTAATTTGATACTAATTTTGTAATAAAAATGAATTATTTTGAAAACTTCAAAAAATGTTTATGAAAACATTTTTGAGTTAGTGTTTTTTGAAAATTATCAAAATAATATATATTTATAATGTTGCTTTGGTTCAATTCAACTTTAACTTTATAGCTCAAATATGTTAATTACAGTACTAAGATTATACATACAGGGTGTTCCCGAATAAACTTTACACAATTTTGGTGGTGTTAGAGGACATTTTTATCAGGAAAATATTTAATAAAATTTTTTTTCTAAATTCAAACCCTTGAGAGTTAGGCTTCTTTAAAGCATTTATTTTAATTTTCACTTTCAAATGGCCATAGCTTCGAAAATATTAATTTTTCAGTAAAAACGGTTTAGTGCTTTTATAAAGAACGTGAAATAATCTACAAAAAAGATTTATATCTTTTATTGTCTAAAATCAACGGCTTTCGAGTTATAAATTAAAGTAAATAAAAAAATGTTAAATAATTCAAGCATATTCTTTATTTTAGTTTTTTCAAAACCCTGCCATTTTGAACACTTACTCAAATAAGTTAATGGTTTAAGTTTAGTTTAATAAACTAAATTGTCAATAAATATAAAAATTTTCCGATTTTAATTTTTACTTTGCGAACTCCTTATTACTTTCCGAAATCCTTAGTAATTACTTTCCGAACTCCTTAGTAAGGAAAGTATTGTAATCTGAAATTGAAAAAAAAAATTTAACCACCCATTTTTTTATCAAATTTTTATGTTTTGAGGTTCCCTTAAATCATTTCCATTATTTTTGAAAAATGTCTGTATGAGTGTATGTGTGTGTATGTATGTCTGTGAACACGTTAGTAGCCAAACGAAGTAACGAAATCACTCCAAATTTTAAATTTATGTTTTTATCTGTTGTGGCACAAAACTTATTGAAAATGGATGAAATCGAAAGGGGGGAACGGGGGGTTAACTTGAAGCGATAAAACATAATCTTCATAACTCCGAAACGCAATGAAATAGGTAAAAGTTTATTATGACAAAAATTATCCGTATAAAATTACCTACAACTTTTGTTCTATAAAATTTTTTCTAAAGTAAAAAAAAAATTTTTAATTTTATAAATTTAAAAAACTAAAAATTAAAAATAATTTTTTTATAAAATTTCTAAATTGCCTATAAATAAGAACAAAATTTTTTACATAAAATTTTAGTTATTTGTCATAAGTATTTTTTTTTATTTGTATTTTGATTTTTGCTTATTATTTCGATTTCGTGAATGTTTTTGACGATTATTGCTGATGCTCTGATAAGATTTAGTAATTTAGTTCTTTCTATTCGAGGTGAATTGGGAGTTATTTTTAATATTCGGAAAGTTATGTGATGGCCACATCCAATTTTTTATTTTATAGCTACCTTATTTATTATTTTCTGATTTTCTGTGAAATGGACTGGTTTCTTAAAAAATTTTAATAGACAATAGTTGTAGTCTGTTAAATTTCTTATCCGGAATGGGCATCAAATTTTTTGTAAAGTGTTTTGTTTAAATGATACAGGGTTTTGAAAAATACCAAATAAAGAACGCTCTAATTTTTCAACATTTTTGTATTTACTTTAATTCATAACTCGAAAGCCATTGATTTTAGACAATAAAAGGTACAAATCTACTTTGTAGCTTATTTTACGTTCTTTAAAAATGTACTAAACCATTTTTACTAAAAAATTAATATTTTCGGAACTATAGCCATGTGAAAGTAAAAATTAAAAAAAATGCTTTTAAAGAGCTCATCTCTCAAGGGTTTGAATTTAGAAAAAAAATTTTATTAAATATTTTTTTTTAAAAGTGTCGTCTACACCACGGAAATTTTGTAAAATCTATCCGGGGACACCCTGTATGTAATTCTTAATAGTACTAACTCAAAAAATTTTTCAAAAACATTTTTTTAAGTTTTCGAAATAATTCATTTTATTACAAAATGGTCAAGATTAGTATCAAATTAAAGCCCATTAAATTCTCTTTAAAATGAGTTATTATACAACTTCGTAGCACTTGTAGAACTGAAGTTATAATAATTTATATGATTGAGCGTGAGCCAAGAAAGTGTGGTTTTTGCAATTTTTATAATTAAATAGCTCAAAAACTATAAGAGTTGAAATTTTAAAAAAATTATATTTGAATTCAGGATGTTAAAGAGTATAATTAACCAAAGTTTGAAAGAAATCTGTGATGGTCAATTTGAAAACTATTTATTTCTGGTTGATTTCATATGGAATGACCCCTAGACAATAGTATATATTGTATTTCTTTATTTTTTTTTTAATTCTATTATTTCAACGTTTTATTTAGTTCTAATAAAAATTATGTTTTACAAAATACTCGTGCATACTAAATTTCAATAATCTACTTAAAATTTCTTATTTTATATTTTTTATTAGTATATTAATTTACTTTCTTGATTGCATTCCTTTTAAAATTTTAATCCTTAATATAGAATATAAAGTATAAAATAGTTTTTTTTTAATATTGTAGCATAATACTATATTGGATCCATTGGATCATACTTTCAAAACTAATTTGCTTTTTAATAATGTCAGGTTATCA
This sequence comes from Cantharis nigra, assembly GCA_958510845.1. NCBI lineage: Eukaryota > Metazoa > Arthropoda > Insecta > Coleoptera > Cantharidae > Cantharis > Cantharis nigra. Next base: position 38,761,974 of record OY294030.1, on the reverse strand, counting down.
TTTTTGAAATTAAGCTGACATGAATCGTAAGGATTCTAAGCTCCCTCATTACCTTCAATGTAATTAAAATTTACTCATTGTAAACAAACATTTTCACTCTGACAGCTGTACTTGAAATAAAGAAGAGGTGATGATTATATTTAAATATTCTTTGAACATTTTTTACCTTTTGAAGCAGAGAGCTCTTTTGGTAAGGCAGTGAATTTACATAAAATATACATAATTTGTTGTCATTTATTTTAATTTCTCTCATGTAAATATTTAAAACTTCATTTGTTAACATTTTTGGTTTCGGTAATGCAATAACAATAAACAAAACCAGCTTAATTTGAAAATGCTTAAATTTAAATGAATATTATTCTATTAAGTAGAGATTCTGGTTTAAACAAGTTACCGTTCACGATAAGAAAAAGAACTATTCGCGATTCATATTAATCGAACGCCACCACCCGGTAAAATATTAAGTTAATCTAATACGTATATAGTTAGTATAGAAAGTTTTGTTTATAATCATTCTTGCATTCATATATTCTTTTGGTGTTCTATTTTGTGAATTTTTTTTTCGGTTTTTCGGCGGTTTTATAAGATAAAATAATTCAGAATCAGACTCAAAACAACATCAAGTACACGTAGTAGAGCCGTCATGTTGTTGACATTTGGTAACGTCACGAAAGCCACCAACGGTAAAGAAAATCGCGAATTATAAACTAAACATTTGGTTTATATCTTGTCATGTTCTATTTGGTTAATTAAAATAGAAGAATAAAAGCTTTTTTGTAAATTTAGATTTAATTATTTTAAGTTTTGTTTGGGGGAGGAAGACGAGACTTTTTGGAAAAAGGTAGCCGACAGACAAGTATAATTTTGTTAGTCCGAAAACTGAAATTAAAAGTTTGAATAATTTGGAATTAAAAAGTGATTTTTCAATATTATATTTATCGATTGGTAAAGGTATTATGCCGCATGCTGCATCAGTTTATTTAACATTCGCATTTTACATACGAAATTTAAAGTGGGCTAAAAATGATTTAAAATTTTTGTTTTTCTGGCCAATATGATAATTTAAAATTATCAGGAGGCTGGAAAAATACTCAACACTATATAATATGTACTATATAGCAAAATGCAATAAATTATACCTACAATTGCTCCTCAGGCGATTATTTTGTAAGCGTTTCCGAATGCTACAGGCTTTTCATAAATGAAATTACAAAAATATTAACTTTGGAAGTAAAAAAATATTAGTATGGCTTGAAATCGCTTTAGCTTTATGGTTTCTAAGTAAAATATAGCGGAATTGATTGTACTATTCCAACCTACACAGCAACAATGTTTTTAAATTGGCTGTATTTTCTATCAGAGATTTAACAATAATAATATGTTGTATTCAGACCTAAGAAGTGCTGCTTTGCTGTATTGTATGAAGAAACCTTTCGAATTGAGAAAAAATTACAAATTATTCCCTTGGTATTTTAAAATAAAGTCGATTACAAAAGCATATAAAATTATATATTATTTCAAAGCAGTCTTTATATCCAAATCTTTACATTAGATGAAATGTTTTCTTAAATAAAATTTATACTTGAATATGAAACATCATAACATTATTAGTTCGTGAAATGAAATGTATGTCGTGTTTTATTCTATAGCATTTAATTATTTAAATTATTATTTATTAATTAATAAATTATATAATTAAAAAATTAATAATTTAATTACAATTTATATATAATAAATTAAAAAGGTATCAGAACTACAATACTAGAGAAGTTCTAGTAAGGAAAAATTAAAATTTAAACAATGGAGATTTGAATTTTCAAGGTATAATTCGGATAAAAATTTATTAAATTTGAAAAACGAAGTTTATGACAATTTATCGTTTCGATTTTATATTTATACGGTTTATTATATTCAATTACAGTCAACATCGACCAACCGTCCGGAATCCAATCAACAATTCAGAAAAAATTATGTCATTCAATAAACGAACTTACAAATTACTTTTTGTGAAAGCAATTTTTGTTTTACTTTACTGCCGGGGGCACTTCCCGGCAGTAAGTCCAACTTCTTTATTTTCATGCAACCAGCAAGCTATTGTTGAGAGTAAAAGTAATGTTAATTAAATACCTAAACGGTTTTCCTTGATTCCATATAAAATATATGTCTGCTATTTATAATACAAACATATTTTTAATAAAAAAAGTACCTACTTTAATACTTTTGAATTATATCTTAATTTTACGTTATCTTCTACAAAACAAACAGTAATTTTATTGACTTCTCCGCTTTAATATTTAGATTTTGTATATTATAGTAAAATATGGAATACTTTGTTATTTCATCAGCGAATACTAAAGCTAGTATATATCGGTAATCTACATACACAAATTTTGTAACAAATATTAGTAAGAGCAGCCGGCTTAAGGAGTTAAGGAGTGTGCGAGGATGCCTAAACTTTGTGTTTAGAGTTCAAATTTAAACCCGGGGGTTAAAAAAATTTTAATTTACAAATTTGGGTAGTAACTCTACGTAGGCGTCTTGTCCTAACTTATTAACCTGGCCGCTCGGATTAAAATTTGTTGCAAACATTTTGTGTGTATATTGTAGAAACTGAAAACCTGAAATTATAAAAACTTTTTTTTTTAATTTTCATTTTACAATAAATTTAAATTTGTTGTGTTTTTTACTTCAGTTATATATAAGTATTATTAAGTATTTTTATTAATTTGTCAGCTGAGATTGTTGTATTTAGCTTTATAAGTATAGATTTATAATAAACTTATTATTACCATATACTAAGCAAGTACTTATTGAAAATATTAATTTATTTTTTATTTAACGATTTATAATAAAATTATTATCGTATAAGCAAAGGCTATTACTGCATAAAAGCTTTGTTGTGTAAACTCTGTAGCGTAATTATTGTGTAGTATTAAAAAATTATTTTCTAATGGAAAGAAATTTATGTTCATACTAATTTAATAACTTATAACATCAATCGTAAAATCAAAGAATCTAAAAGTTTTTGAGTATCAGACTCAAATAATATATTAATTTATTTTAAATTTTAAGTACTATACAAAAAGTTTTTTAAGTTTACAAGTTGAAGTGGAGCTAAACATCGATTTAAAGCAATATCTTTTGCAAAATCAAATTTCAAAAGTTGTTATGGTTACTTCAATATAATAATTGAAATCAAATTGAATTTCAAGTTGTTTTAAGTTTGTTAACTTTCAAATTAGTTTCTCGTGCAAATATTGTATACCGGAAAAATCTCAAAGAAATACAATATAAAATTCAATATAATATATAATTATATTTATTAATATAGTAGCTATAGCTACTTAATAACCTAAAGTGGAAATTAAAAGTAGATAACTAACTATCCAAACTAGAAGCAATGTTTGGAAGCTAAAGTTTTCCAAAATGAGGTTAATAGGTAAACTCGACATAGGTTCGATAGAAAATAAAATCTGTTTCTTCCTGGCAATCGCGAGTTATTGAAAGGGAGAAATTGTAAATAAACAGAATACCGGATGATGTAAAAATAATTGTTATAACAAATTTTCAAAGAGGTTTTGTATTACAAAATATTTTATACTAAAAATAAACTTATTTAGAATAAAGATCCCTCTAGTAAAATCTTAAGTTAAACAAATAAAACATAATACCGTAAAATTTACCGTTGGTATCATTGCTTAACTTCTAAAAGCTACAATAAATTTTATTACATCGTAAAGGCTTAAAAGTAAGTGTTTATTGTGTTTATATTCGAAAACACAACATAACCTTTGTTTATTCACTCATTTCTCTTCAGCTGTTGATAGCATTATCCTTCGGATATACAGCTTTCATCTCTGCTACAAAGGGGCAAAGTAAAAAACATCTTCTTTATAGGCAGTGGAGTCTTATAGAGAAGGCAATAGAGGCACTGCCTCACCAAGCCAAATTTTAGTTTTATTAAATAGAAAAATATTTTATACATCAGGCGCAATTTTGCATGAGTGCTATGCTATTCACTGTAAAATAGCAAATGAATATTTAAAAAATTAGAGCAAAGTGCTCATCGTAATCTAAATCTGATTATTATTTAAAAAATAGTATATTATTCAATTTAACTACTATAGCTGAAGTAGTATTCTACTTTTTCTCTGTATATTAGAACCTCAATATGCTTCACATCACAGAGCAGCCCCATTGCCAATTAACCTTTCCTAATGCTGAAGTTGAATATACCAATATGCCATTTATCATAGATTCTGTGCAATAATGAGGTAAAAAGGTAATTTAGGCACCTGGACCTCACAATTACTTACATCGCATTTGGAAATTGCGTGCGTTTGATTGCAGCATTAGTTTCATATTATTTTGAATAATCTGCTAATATCACTTTCGGATATTCTAGCGCTCTACTGCGCAGTACACCTCAAATTCAGCTCATAAATCATAATATTTTTAGTTTCCTATTAAACAATATACTAAATATCCCAGAAGATTATAAATAATTTAAAAAATTTGAAAATAGCTTCTACTACTTATACGTAATATTTTAGCATTGGTTTTTTATTTCAGCTTATAGAAACTATCGATTATTAATTTATCAGGCTCAATTAATATCACATTAATTTCATCACAAATAATATTAATCATAAAGTGACACTTAGTACTTAGATGTTAATATACAATGTTATATTCGATTGTTGCAAAATCGATCAGGTGTAATGCACCTCAGTTGTCAATATTGATCAAGCAAGAGAGAAATAAATTACCAGCCAGATCAATTGAAAGTGATTCTGGAAAATTTATTGTTTTATAAAATAATTAGATAAAGTATCTACTCTAGGTAACATAAAAAATGAGTTACTCAGTTTATAAAAATGAGAGAAACCTAACAAAGCTTCAGGATGAGTTGGTTACATTTAAGAAAAGCTCTTAACTATAGTATTGAAAATAAGAAAATGTTTTCCTTTTTCTGGAATTCTGGAAGAAATTCAGTACTTGCAAGAAACAATGCAAACAACAACATTAAGATCAGCTAAGCTGCAATGCAATCTTATAAGTAGAGTAGGTGCTTTTATTGTCAAAGTAAACATTTTCGGAATTTTACGCTAAAATAATGAAATGCTGTAGGAATGATTATTTTTAATGATAAACAAGAATTATACAAGACAATTTCATTTCATTTAAGATTATTGTTTGTTCTCCAAGTTCAATCAATAGAATTGCACATCAAGTTAACTGAAAGTTAAACTTGCAACTTGTTTAGTACTTGAAAGTAATTGGACAAATATTTGTAATACAATAAATTTTGAAGTTATTAATAATATACAGAGTGGCCCAACCAAAACGATCCATCCTTACCAACTAGGGAGATCGGAAACGGATTGCTATACAATTCTACAATAATTCTTCCCTCCTTTACAATATGAAATTTAATTCAAAGTTATAATAGTACTAATGACAATAGTAAATAAAATGTTTAGTGGAATTGTGCTGTTTGTGAATTGTGATAAAAGCGTGCAACTGGAAAAGCACCAGACACATATTATACTTCAACATAGAAGGGTTACATTTTAGCTATGAAGACATTCCAGATTTTTCATGTAACGGTAATAGAGGACATTCAAAACGACGGCCTAAGAAAATTGTTAATCTGCTCTTTCGTATGGCATTTCATGCTGTTATTTCCAAATTAAATGTAGTTTTACATGAATTAATTTTGTTTATCTTACATATCTGTTTATACTATGTACATATTCCAAGTGGGCAAGCTTACGCCTGATTTTAAGAAAATATTAACGTAAATAATTTTTTCAAGTTGCTTATTTTGAAATTGCAGCGAATAATACGAATAAAAATTGTATCAATCGATAAAGAATTTTGTTTTTCAAAATAGCTTCTTATTAAGAAGCTATTTTATTATTAATTGCATTCACTTATTCATAAATTACAGGGCATAATAAATGTTTAATTCCAGATAATGGCTTTTGAGAATTTATGATTTTGAAGCGACCATCGTGAATGGATGGACATTTTTTTCAGATCTTACTGTAGTAACCAATTCTGTATACTGCATCCAAAAGTGAGTTTCTGATTTATTTCGGCGATTTATATTTAATCACGGTAGAACTGAAGCAAATATGAGAAAACCGAAAGTATGAAAAAATCTTCGTTAAATTAAAGTAATTAATTGAATCAGATATGGAACTCTTATTATACGTAGCATACAACCTTACTCAACTTGACCTGACCCGAAAGAGAAAGTTATTTTTAGATTCTTCTTCTTTCGATCTTTCAATAGTCTTTTTAAGTTTTCATGCATTTAAGATTTTGAACAAAGTTTTTCCTAGAAACGGTTTAATAATTGAAAAAGTCACTAGTGAAGCAAAACTTGATTGACAATAAACTATTGCTGATACAGAACATTTTAAATTTTCTTTTGATAACTTTCAGAAACCTGATATATTAAACTACGAAATAATAATCCAACCAATACGTTACATGCAGTTTTCAATGATATATAAACTTTCTGTTATTGCATTATTATGCGAGATGACATAGAAATATTACTACGGTAATTGCCAATTATAAATGAAATGGTCTTAGTCTTTTATTTTTAATAAAATAAAATTTGTAATTTTTCATTTTGATATACATATTTCTTTTTTCAAAAACTGATCTATCAAGAGTTGACAAATAGATCTTTATTGAGTATTATTTATATATTTTTAAAAGCTAATTATGCATATAATTTAGCATCTACTACATACCTTTACAATTTTTATTTATAAATAATACCTTTGTACATATCAATAGGTATAGCACATATAAGTAGTACAATATGTAGAGTAAACCAATCAAAAATTTAAATAAGAAATGATTCAAACCATATTCTAAAATGGTGACCCCGATAAAAAAATAAGTTTTTTTGGATTTTCAATTTTCAGATTAACCGCTAAAAAACAAGCAGCTTGCTTAAAATATTTTGGTATTTCAACTAGATAAATCAGATTATATGCACGCACATTTTACAGTGTCATGTTGATTGAAAATCGTACCTACATATGTGACTGAAACACATCACTCCAGATAATTAAAAGTTGTAAGGATAATGCAAAATAATTTGATTTAATATAATTAAGTAATTTAAAATTTTCATTCAACAAAGTACCTTTTAATGGAAATCTATTTTAAAAGTATTATAATTTTGTAGCATACATAACTATAGCAAGAATACTCAAAATACGGAACCTCATTCAATTCTGCTTAAATCGAATTTAAAAGCAGAAAACTTCCCGCTTAAATAAATCGAAAATTCTTTGAGAAAGTGCACTTGTACTCGTAGAAAATAGACGGGTAAAAGAAAATTTAAGACTTAAAAATATTAAATTTAAAAAAAATAAATATAAAATAAATTAAAAATAAAACTTTATCTCGACTTGCTCAGTTTCGCGAACATGTCAGAACATCACAACCGAACGAAACATTTGATTTGAAAATTAAAGCTAATTGTTTAAATAACTCGGGGTTAACCTATTGCTACAGCTTACCACTAAATTAACTCTGGATTAAATTTGACCCCAGTTGATCGGATCTGGTTGGCTCGACTAGGTTTAGCTCTGCGAAGCACGAAGATTGTCATAACTAATTAGATTATAATTTATTATGATATCAACATGTTTTAACAAAAAATAAGTTTACTTCGAGAAATTAAAAATTAAAAAAAAAATTAAATACTGAAACGCAATTTATTTTAATAAAACGCAGTTTAAAAATGTTATAACCACTGGTTTTGTTACTAAAGTAATAATTATTATATTGGTAGCAGTTCACAGTAGTCATTATATTTTTTTATGACCAAGTTTATCTCAAGAATAAGTTGTTTAGTGCAATTGTATTATAGGTTTCGATTTTTCCATAAACATCTCTTAACATCTCTTATGTTTCTAAATATTACAAAGCAGTTTTTTCCTTTCCAAACCATCCAAATAATTTAATTCAATTCTATCAAAAACCATCTTTACAAACACCAAATAATTATTATTTTAGATATTTCTAACAACTTTTATCAACTTTCATTGTTTCAATTTAGTTTTTCTTTTTTTTTATTTAATTATCCAAATTTTGCAAATGATCGCGTGCTCACTCCACTGTCGAGAAGCTTTTCTCCTCCACAACTCAAGTGAAACTTGATGTTGTGTCCATCTTTCAAAGAGATAAAAAAATTATAAGAATAATGTATTAATCAAAAACTGATAAAAAAATATGTTTTTGTTATTTTCTAGTAAGTCAGCAGGTTATATCACATTATTATTATGCATATAATCTGATTTTGTTTATGGCCCTCTAATATACCAACTAACTTAGTTAATGTAGTGCCATAAAATGAATAAATAATCTAATACGTTCACCCCGTTGCGTTCCGGAAAATTATATGATAAAAATGAGATACGCAGCTTTGCCAACGTTACCACTAATAATATCCAATTTATTCCCCTTTAAATTATGTAGGTAAATATCTTCTACGTGTATTTTATAAACATATCTTATACAACCCTGTTTTGGAAAGTGTTATTATGTTTTGTGTTAAGATTATTAAAAATTGAACCGTTTTTACAAATAACTACACATTTAACACATGTTGCTGAACATGTCTGGACTAAAATATACCATAAATCGATGTATGTTTGATATTTGCTCCTTTTTGAAACAGATCAGTATCAAAATAGTTTCAATCGAATGGGATTTGTTTTTCCACATCTGAAAACTGCATAGCATTTGATATTATTACTCGGCTAATCGCCTCGTGACATACTTTTCACCTCGAGATTAATTACATAATATACGACGTTACAATTTCGGCACAAATAGTTTTAATTAAAAGACTTGTGCTGTTCAACTCATTTTCTTAATTTATAATATTTAATTTTGTTTTGGAAGTCAATAGTAGTAAATACAAAAATGAAAAAATAAAATTCTTTTGTACTGCGCGACACTGGTGATTTTTCTACTTAAAATGCATGATGTAATTTATTGTTGTTAAAATAAAAGGTTTTTTTCAGAAATAATTTGCAATTTTACAAGGAATAAGCTAATTATATCATCAAAAGAATTATAACAATAACTTCTGTTGGAATGTAAATCGATTTTCTCTAATTTATTCATTTATATTTATGCTTAGTTTTCAATCTCCGGTTAACCCTAAACCAAAAGATTATTGACATGAATACAATCCTTACAATAATTCTGTGTTGACGGCGAAAAAGTGCTTAAGTCATGTTTTTGCAAAATTGAGGTTTTGACTTAATATGATAGAGTAAAACTTGCTCTTTCTTTTGGTATAACTATTTAAGTGACAGTGTACATATTAAGCTAAAATTTTAATTAAATACATTTTGCATAAGTCAAATGTCAAAACTTAATTTTGGAAAAATATGCTATTTCTGCTTAAGTATGTTACTTTTTATTGTTTTTTATAAGTGTAATATTTCTTAATTCTAGTTAATATCGTTTGTACACCAGCATAGTACAATTTTGAACCGAATAAAACACATAATTGCAGTTACTCCCTTCCCCCTCCTTAAATTTGTTTTTGTCATTATCTCAGTTTGAGAAATATTGACTTAAGCACTTTTTCGCCGTCAACACAGAATTATTTCTCTTGATATTATCCTTTCGTTATAGATAACCGGATATTGAAAACCTGTAGCTTTCAGAAATAAACTATTTCAAATTTAAAAATGTAAAAATGATGAGAATCAATCCAGACTTTATAAGCCGAAATAATTAAATTGTTTATTTGTTTATTATTTATATTCAGTTTAGTATATCAAGTCAGCACTGTAGGCGTAATTCGAAATTCCCTATCGAAAATATTTTTTACTTGTATATTATGTTGGTTCTATAAAGTATACATTACAGAGATTCATGACATTTTAGCATTGACTATACGAGTTATCAAGACACGCAGCCATATATGTTTTAATGCAATACTAAATTGTCGCGACAACTAGATGGCGCTAATTTTCAATGTAAATCCTCATTAACAATTATTAATCTCGCGATCCATTCCGTTAGAACGTGTGGACAGTATAGTGCGCGGAGTGCGTTCGAGTGAGAGGGACATAGAATTTACAATTCTTCCATATGGCTGCGTGTCTTGATAACTCGTATAGTCAATGATTTTAATGATTTCAGTAGGTAATTCAAGTTTACTCTATGAAAATAATTTCTAACTTTAGGAAATTCAATTTCGATTTAAATATTAACTTTGCTAGTGATAAAAGCTAAATGCTACTGTTAAACTTTAATTTTACTTATTAGTTATTACACTAATCTAACCAATTAAATTTTCAGTTTTATTTTTAATAGTTAGTTTAAACTAATATATTATGTAAACGAAAGAACTGAATTAATATTTGTGTTAAATTGGAGAATAAATTAATTTAATTTCAATATTTGAGGTATAAAATTAATTATTAATCAAACTTCAGTTTTTGTAGTTTACTTTGTAAGGTTTGTTACATTTTCAGTTTTATAGAATGAATAATACATTTTTAAATTTTATATATTATAAATTTAGGTAGAGGAAGCTGTATTAAAGGTTAAATTAATGTTGCTTTGATTCTTGGTCAGAATTTAATTTTTGTTTTTGTAAACTACAACATTTATATTAAATTTATTTAATGAACTTGATCTTATAAAAGTTGAGCTTTGTTCGGAATTATAGCAAAATATAAACAATTCAAAACGCAAAACCAGAACATCTGTGAAGACTGCGAGGCTGGAAGTGGGCAGCAAAACAAGTGTTTGCCCTAAAAATTGCTGCGTGCCAACCCTAACCCTTTTATTCCAATGTTTTTCCTTACATTTCCAGAATATTTATTAGTCTTGATGACCAATTTCAACTGCTGTACCCTATTAGAGAATCTAGGGAATTTTGTTAAGGAACAAGAATTTATATTAAATTGAAATAAATAGGTATGTATATCTAAAATGTAAAATTAGTTATGATAATACATATTATAATATGTAGTATATCTAATATAAATAAATATAGAACAACATTCTTGCTCTTTAAGTTTTAAGTATACATCTTACATTAAATATCTCTAATCTTGATTAAATTTGATTGCTTAACCATATCGAAAGAAAATCTTTCACGTTTACACAATCGTCATCTTCGTTTTGGACGTGTTTTATTAAACTTATTAATTAAAATCGATTCCTGCTTATACATTAAATCATAATTTATTTTAACTTTTCACAAATTTCAAAGCCTGCTGTAATACAAAATTTATTTAAATCAAATAAAACATCATGTTAACTGTTTTTGTGCGTGAATATAAAACATACCTCGTCCACCCACGTCATAAACATTGTGGACTTTAGTGGGTAATATTAGTAATTTCTGAATTTTAAATTTAATATTAAAATCTTACAAAAAAGTAAAATATATCAAGCGTTTTTCACAAATTTCTTTTATATTTCAACAAAATAACATTAAATATAATTTATCATAATTTTTTTAATAGAGTTCACCGCTGCTCAAAATTTTTTCTCCAAAACTTTACAAATGAAAATTTCGTAAGTCGGCAAAAAATTGCTCTGATGTGCTGGAAGGTTGTAGGCGGTGACATACATTTTTTGCTGAGAACTCAACTGTTACCTGATATTTGGAAATATGTTTTCTAAGCTGGACTTTTGTTATCGATAAGTGTTTTCCAAAGTTGTCTCAGCTTTTTCTGGATCGCCAAACATAATCGAAATATACTCGTAGAAAAGGTTGCACTAATGAGCTAGCTAAACTTGCAGATGCTAAACTAATTGTAATCGTTCGCTAAAAACGAGGATCGTTTAATTTCTAAGTTTAACGCTCGTACTACACTACCAAAGAGAGGTCAAAACACAAAAACAAGGTGATTTTTGAAATCTACAGACAATTTTACTACTTTTCCACATAATCGCCAAATATTTCGAGACATTTGTCGTAGCAAAAATGAACTTATCAATGAATTTTGAATAATCAATTACGGCGCCTTCTATTTCCTCTGTTGAATTGAATTGTTCGAATTGAAAACGACTCATTCCTCTCTACTTGCGGTAATCGTAAGGTTAGTGCGGCAATTGTGTACCACGGATCTTCATAAATCAGCTCTTGACGAGCGCAACGTTTTCGTCGGTGCTTCCAGGGGTTGGTCGCTCTTCATCGTGCAACTGATCTGGACCATTTACGAATTACATCGCGCTACCATTTCAAGGCTCATACACTGTTAACCGTATACACTACACAATTCTTGATGAATTTTCGTCGCCGTTTTATTTTTAAAGCCAAAAAACGAACCACATCACGAAGTTCAGATGTTCCATGGTTAAACATTTAAACTTCAATCGATTTGATTTCTGCCCAAACGAACATGTTCACAATCGATGAGAAGCAACCCTATAAAAATTTCATCGATCTAACGTTTCACTGAGCAGAGAGCTAGGATCGTTAAACTTAGAAAATAAACTACCCTCGTATGTAGTTACCCAGCACGGAAATATAGAAAAGAAATCAATACGAAATGGGAAATTTAAATAAATCATCAGTGGAAAAACGGTTTACAACTACAGTTTTCAAGTAATTAATACCAGACTCGCAATAACAACTTCTGAAAAATAATTTTGTTACTGTGCGACAAGTTGAGGGTTTCATCAAAGCCAGAAAATATAAGATCATAATAAAAATTTGAAAATTTAAATATTTTTTCTATGCGATTTGAACTTAGACCACAAGAAAATCTTGTTTAATTATTAATCAATTGAATAACAGAAGAACTTTGCCGCATATTTTTTATTTTAAACGGCTTTCAAGTAGGTGGTAGTAGATACTTTATAATATATTGCTATGTTTCTTCTTCAAGGTAACTCTGAGCTTAGATTCTATTTGAAAATAAAAACAAAATATTTTGGTTCATTGCAACTTAAGTTTTAGTTTGAAGAGACAAATGCCTTGCTTGGTTTATGTCAAACGCACCTCATACACTGCATGCAAACGGATGAAGTTCAAACATTGCATTTTTGCAGCAGCGTTTAGGTTGATTTATGTAAAACGCCGGCGCACACACCGCGCGCACGTAAATACGCACATAAACGCTGCTATAGAAATTCAATGCTTAAACTTCATTTTACAATTCAATTTTACAAGAATGCTTTAATTAAAATTTTAAATGAAATTTAAATATGTATTAGAAAGTCCGGTTCCAATTAATATTAAAATTTATAATAATAACAATTGACAATGATAAAATAATTGTGATGTAAATAAAAACATATTTTTGAATAGAACTGTAGTATAACAAAAATTATGATGGTAAGAAATTCTAGAAGTAAAAAATGTTTAACGTTTATTATACAAAAGCTGAAGGGAAGCTTAAAAAGAAACTGAAGAAAATAGAAATAATTTTAATAAAAGTTGTCATCGCTCTTAAAATTATGACAGAAATCTCATAGCAATAGATTAACTGAAAGAAAACCGATTTACAGATGAAACACCAAGTTGAAATATGATGTACGGTTACTAATAAAAAATCTATTGTGGTGTGCAATAGCGATGTAATTAGTGACGCGCACGATTAAATTAACAAGATTCTTACTTTGTAATTTTTTGCCGAGATTGAACAATGGTGTATTCAGTGTTCAGTGGGGCTCTGCAAATATTTTAGAAGTCGAAGATTTGTGAAATTTTATATTCTATTCCTTTCCAAATTATTTTGTTTATACTGCAGTTGAAGTTGAGAAGTTAAATAAACATCATGAATGTTATTCTAAAGGTTAATCTGTAAATACAGACAATTTAAATTTACGCAAAAACCGGATTTCTCATGTAGGTATTTACAAATCATAAAAAATTCATAATTTAAAATTTAATGTCTGGAATATCTCGAACGGATGAGTTTACCTATTCTTTTTTTAATTGAACGTAGAGATCAAACGAAGCCTTCAATTTTTTCACATATTTTTGAGTGTATATATTGTAGTGGAACGTTGGTAAAAATAATTTTTTCCCGACTTCCTTTTCTACCTTTAATTTGCCACGGCTAGCCTATCCAATCGGAAGCTGGAGATTTCTCAGGTGTGGGTTTCAAACTTTCAATCATTTATGTCTACAACTTAAACTCCAAACAAATTTTTTAAATTACTATAGTAATTAATAAACCATAATAATAATGCAAATATTTTAAATAAAATTCTATCCAAAAATGATAACTTGAAATGGGCTCAAACGTGTAGCTTATCTTGCCAGGTGCCACGCTATCCACATAAACTTTATAAATGTTTCCTATTTTACTTTATTAATTGATTGAAAAAACAATTATAATTTAACGTCCAATTATCCAATTCTATCATCAATCAATAGTTAACGGATCCAATTCCAATTTTGATTTTTTTCAATTCCAAATAATATCAAAAAAATCTCAAGTATAGTCCAATTTTAGAACAATTTTTATAAAATTAATCAAAAATAATTACTCACACTTATGAAAACTTTTATTCTCAAAATAAACTCAAAAATATCTTAAATTCAAAAATTTTAGCTGAGACCCGCGAACACCTTCCGTTTCGTCCAACGGACACGGCTGGAAGCCCTTATATCTCGTCTTTTAGTGCCAACATTTAAATTTTCCAGCACCAAAAAACCCACCAAATTTAAAATTGTACAAATAATAATTTACAAAACTGTTAAACAAAATTTAAATAGAAAAAAAATCATTCTTTACAAAATCAACCTTTAAAAATTTGATTTGGTAACACAATATTTAAACATAATATAATATATTTTTACATATTAATTTCCTATGTTCGGCTAACTCATTCAGCACCCGGTATAATAAATATTGTATGTATTTATAAGAAAAAATATAGTAGGTATATTATAAACAAATTTTTAAAAAATTTGACTGACAAGTTCGGATAGTCATGCTGAATATTTCTTGATTAGGGGAGCAGATTAAATATTTTTTTGAAATTCCAATTTTTTTTTAATTTTACGTTGGGTTTTAAGACTAACCAATTATATCAATATATTTAATATTTATACAGGGTGTACCAGAACTCAACGTTATCCCTTCAAGGGCATATAGGCCAGTTCATGACTGACCAGAATATCAAAATATGACCTTAGTAAAAAGGCGTTAGTTTTCGAGATATTCGCACTTTTATAAATTTTGTGCAAATTGACACTTTAAATCAGTTTTTCAAGTGCCACAAGTACGAAAGTTTATATTTTGAAATTGTAATTTTGGTTACACAACCCTGAACAGACCTGCTATTGATCTCAGACTAAAATAAAACTAATAGTTCCATAATTATAGAAAAAAAAAATGTTTTTGCCCGACTCATAAATTTTTTTTTTATTCGCTAGCTTCGACGCTTCATATTGTAAAAACAATCTACCAAATTTATCTGGCAAGTTATTTCAAAAGATTGCTCATTTAGTGTAGTTTGCAAAATGGTTATAACATTTGCTATATTTTGCTTTAGAAAAAAAAATATTGTTATTTTACTGCAAAAGAAGCTTATTGCGAAATTATCTCAATAATCAGGAATTCAAACGAAAACACTTTTTAAATTTATCAAAGTAGCAGGTATTTATTTAAAACGAAACAAAACACTAACAAGACGAAATGTCATTAAAAATTAAAAATTATTGTGCTTCTGTGTTTGCTGTGCATCGTTTCGCTTTCGTATTGTTCTTCCAATCATTATAACGTTTTTTGCTTTCTTTTGGGCCTGTGTATTGATTACGATTTGGATCTATGCTAAACCAATAAATAATATAACGGAATTGAGACATCGTATTCAGGGGCGGATCCAGAATTTTGGGGGGGGGCACAAAGGGTCGAGACGGGCAAAAAGTGTTCTCAGATTTGGGATTGTCTCATTGTTTCCTTGTTAATTTTAAGCGTCTGGGTGGGGCACGTGCCCACGTGCCTCCCCCCCTAAATCCAGCTATGATCGTATTAATGAAGCGGCACAACAAATAATTGACGCAGGAAGTGCAAGACGGATAAAAAAGGTCTTTTTTAAAAAGATGCTGCGCTTCCATTCGACTTGGTGGCAAACAATTTGAACATATTCTATAAGTTTTACTTGTATTTTGTATAGTTGAAATAAATACCAGCTATTTTGATAAATTTAAAAAATGTTTTTATTTGAATTTCTGATTTTTGAGATAATTTCACAATGAGCTTCTTTTGCAGGAAAATAACAATACTTTTTTTTTCTAAAGCAAAACATAGCAAATGTTATAACCATTTTGGAAACTATAGTTTTCTATAGTTTCTATAGTTTCTATAGTATACAGGTCTATACAGGGTAATACTTTGTAACCAAAGTTACAATTTTAAAATATAAAATTTTGTACCTGAGGCACTTGAAAAACTGATTTAAAGTGTCAATTTTCACAAAACTTATAAAAGTGCGAATATCTCGAAAACTAACGATTCTTTACTAAGGTCATATTTCGATATCTGGTCAGCCATGAACTGGCCTATGTGCCCTTCAAGGGATAATGTTGAGTTCTGGGACACCCTGTATACCTACCTATGTATTATTTCTATAGAAACTCCCTCTTTGAGCTTTTTGTTTCAATTCTTCAAGTATGCCAGAATATTGAATTAAAAAGTTTTATTAAACTTTTCGCAACTGTTTATTTTATAATCAAGCAGGAATAATAAAATTTGTTTTTGCACCTTTTTACAGCAATATTATATTTTTTGATTATAAATAGAATAAAACAATTTTAATTGGAATATCTTAATATTTTTTGGTAATATTGATGTTTAATTTATTATAAGAAAACATTAATTGTCTCAATAAAATGTATTCTTGTCTTAATAAATTGGTTCCGCTAATTTAATTAATTGAATTGAACAAGCAGCTATTCCTCGGACGGGCACTTGAAATGAAGGAAAGGTAGAACTTACCTGCTTTTCATATTAATTAGAACGTTGATTTGTATAATTAGCAAAGAGAAATTAACACTAAAAGCCAGCTTAAGAAACATGTAGATAATGTTTAAGAACGGAAAACTGACTAAATGTTAGAAAATACTTCAACAGCTCTTCTTATTTCATTTTATAAGAGTAAAATCTTGAAAATTTTGTTTTTTGTTCTATTCTACTTGTAACTTATCTAATTTTATTGACATTTTTCGGTATAACTTGAATCGTTTGATTGTTAAATTCTCGTCAGAAGAATAATGTATAAAACTTTTGTCGCTAAAATGCTTTTAAAACTTTTGCTATAATATATAAACGCTTCAATTTTTTTCAGAAACCAGCGTTCATTTTTAAGTGTCACACGGTTTACTTCAAACTACTAAATAATATTATAAAACAAAGAAAATTACATAAAATTCAAATTTAAATTTTATTACAAAACAATAATATTTCTTATAGCCTATAACATATATTTTATTTTTCGTAACCTATTTTCTCTTAAGTCTATGTTCAAATTGTTTTCACATACTAACCTACCACATAGATGATCACATAATGGATAACGTGGACATCATGATCGTCTTACCGCACTTTTTTTTTGTGCAGGTACCCCATTGTTGGAAGTTATTAAACTTTTCAAAGTTTCTTTGTTATCAATTTTTTTGTAAAATTACATTTTAGTTTTTACATAAATTTAATTTGAAAAGAAAATTCCTACGGTAGCAGTGTAAATATATAGGATCAATCTATATTGACTATAACTCAATTTGATATCGCAGAGTAATTTATTGTTCACCTTACACCCATCCATGAGGGACCTATCCATTCTTAGATCATTTATTTAGATTTTTTTTATATAACTATAAAAATTCTTACATTTCTGTAAGAAAGTTTGCAGTTTCTGTAAAATAAATATATTGTGAAATATACTACATAAAACGAGACAAGACTGATTATATTCGAAATCTAAAGCATAACTCACAACATATTTTATTACAAGGTGGTTTCTCCTTTACATCCGTAAAAGATTGTCGACTGGATCTCAGCATAATGACTACTATGTAGAACTCATAACCCTAATACCTACGCAGGTAGCAGATTTTCTGGCTATCAGAATAAGTCGTATAATCCTCTATAATATGTCATTCTAAAACATGACGTGGAACTCTCAACTGTAATCTTCTGTTACATAATTTTCAGATCTTATAAAAAATTATCTTTCCAACGTTTGAAATAAGGAATAAAAAACTGGCATGGTTACTACGTCAAACAACAATTGCTTTGGAAGTGTGTCAGTTGTCGAAATTGGATAAATTATTTTGTTTGTTTTATAAAAAAAAATGTTCAAATACTTTTGCCTCTCTAGGCTCTATGTTACTTATAAAAATTCTGCTAGAGACGAAAACATTGAGGGTTTGTGACAACCCTCCTCAAAGGCAACATTAACCATTCCAAAAGTATCATAATAACTATATTATACTAGCTGACCCGACAGACGTTGTCCTGTCTTGGAATTGGAATAAATAATAAAAAAATATATTTCAAAGTCATAGTTTTTATTGTAATGCTTTTTTATACACAACATTGTTAGTTTTTTTTTTTCTGGTGCGTAAATAAACAACGATGATGGTTTTCCGGCACGGGAACAGGCTACATATAATTGGCCATGAGAAAAACATGGATTTTCAAAGTTGATTCCACAAATACTTAACGACTGCCCTTGCCATTTATTTATCGACATTGCAAATGCAAGCCGCACTGGAAATTGTAACCGTTTAAAGTCGAATGGCGTATCGTTCGGGATCATAGGAATGCGTGGAATCAAAACGTCTTCGCCTTTGTACTTCCCTTTCAAAATTGTGGCTTCGATGACGTTGTTCATCAATTTTTTTACCGCAAGCCGGGTGTCATTACAAATACGTGGCTGGTTTATGTTTCGCAACATAATGATTACCGATCCGACTTTTAATTGGAGATTATGAGGTGGTAATCCGGGCAATTCCAGTGAATTTAAAAATTCCGTCGGATAGTTCACAAGATCATCTTGGTTAGTAACGGAATCCACCGATTTGTATGTCATTAATTCGCCACCTATCTTAGTTTGAATCCGAAAATTGATTTCGTTAACATCAACATTTCTTGCAGCCAATATAACACGTTCGCCTAACCAAACATGATTTTTGAAATTTTGAGCAATGTTTGGAAACACCATCTCGATGAGTTCGGTCTTTGTTTCAGTAAAGTGACAAAAATTGGCAGGGAATGTAATATATCAAGACGATGGGTTAACAGGAATTTGGCCATTACCAATATCAAGCAATTGTTAGGAAAACACTTCTGGAGATTGGTCGTTCTGTAATTCGACTCGCATGTTCGTACTTAATTTGAGTGTTTTGACATATTTCCATAAAATGGACGACTTCAAACATGCATTAAGTTCGTCGGCTGGCGTTGATCGTGGAATAACCGGCAATGTTTGTCGAAAATCACCTGCCAATAGAATCATCGCACCACCAAACCGATTTTGGTTGTTTCGTAAATCTTGCATCGTGCGGTGTAATGCCTCCAAAGATTTTTTGTGTGCCATCGTGGATTCATTCCAAACGATCAATTTGCTTTGCTGCAACACTTGGGCCATCGCAGAATTCCTCGAAAGGTTGCAAGTTGGAGTTTCATTAATTTGCATGTTCAACGGCAACTTGAGTGCTGAATGAGCTGTTCGACCGCCTTCCAACAACGTAGCTGCAATACCCGATGAAGCAAGTGCAAGTGCAATTCCATTTTGCGATCGAATCGTTGACAAAATCAATGATATTAAAAATGTTTTTCCAGTTACACCGGGAGCATCTATGAAAAAAATTCCGCCAGTTCCATCGTTAACTACTTTCATGAGCGTATCGTAGACATATTTTTGTTGCCGATTTAAAAGAGGAACGTTTCTTTGAACGGTTTCTCTCAATGCCTCGGAATCGTATTGGGTTTCGCATCTCAACTCTTGATTAAATGCGTCGTGCATTGGGCGATTGGGTATTACCATTCCTAATTGTATTAATGCTTTGTTACTAAGCATCAAGCAAATATCCTCAATTAAAATTAATGCTTCATTGTGAATTTCTTCGTTCATTTGCAAATCTGCATTCCATGTTCTAAGACGCATTTGATGCAATATATCTTCGGCCATATGATCTTTATATTTATTCCATAAATCAATTGGTGTTGATGGGAAGCATGTACACAAAATTATAGAAAACAATGTTCGTATCTGATTAGCATTTGACACAATCACAGCATCTTCGAGAGTATGGTCCCAATGAGTTTCATTCTCTAAATATCCCTTCTCTGTATGTGCCGCATATAACACCATTAACAGTTCGCAGATGTTGGAATGACGTTGGGCCACGAACATTGACTAACAGTAAACGCAAATAAAAACACTCGGCTTGGCTGGGATGGACTGTGTAAAGACGTCCTAGTGCATCGGTGAAAATACATTTGGGTAACCTGGAACCGGCTGTCCTTGTTTCCGTCGTTGAAATTTCTTTGACGATTGATTCCATGTATAATATCTTGGCATTTCGGAGTAAAGCAGCGTTCGGGGAAAGTCATCATTTTGGCAGATTTCAAAGAAGCTGGTCAATGTTGTCGATGGCGACCTGTCAGCTCGTTGTAATACGTTCTTTGCTGTAAAATATACTCTTTGTCCATTTTCCAAATGTATAGCCAAGTGAACAACAGTGGGGTATCTTTCATGTATAGCGAATGAAAAAATACGCCACATGGATTCGTTACTGCTAACATAGCGCCCCATTTGAAATTAAGTGATTTCGTTGTTGGAATTTTCGGCAGCAACTCCGAACACAGCCATGTCACTACCTTTGTTCACGTACTTGCAAATGTATTTAATAGACTTTACGGAATGACAAAATTCAACATTTATGAGTGCTTTAAAGGTCTTGGATAGTAACGGCGAAAACGGAACAACCCAACGATTATCAATTTCCATTGTCATCAGTGGATCGGCGGCGATAAAGTGGATAACCATCATTTCCAGTAATAGTTTCTGCTACCATTTGTCTTGGATAGCGTTTTGAACATCTTCCGTCAACCATAGACGGAGAATTGGAATTTAATATTCCACATGGACCATGTTAGTCGCCAACCGAAGTGTCTTCATATGGCGCCACAAATTTATTATTAACAAAGTACTTTTTATTGTCGCGTCACCTGTCGACCACACAATTTAGTTAAACGTTAGGTCCGCCACGAACGCCATCTATTGAAAGTAAAATATTTTTATCAAATATTTTCAAAATTTTTCAGTTTTCCGGGAAATTTTCTTAAGATTTCTTTCCGTAAGAACATTCTACAAAGTATTAGGATTCTTTTAAGACAAAAATGAATGAAATCGGTCAAGTCGTTCTGAAGTTATTGAATGACCAAGAGAAATAGGGATTCATTTTTATATATATATAGATTATTATCATGTAATTTTACGTAGAAACTTAACTTAACTTTTTGTGAAAGGACGAGTTATTACAAGCCTTAGCTGAGCGTCCTAAAACTTGCAAAAAATGCTTTCATAAGTTAGAAGTTATATAATAAAAGCCTAAAGGTGGATATTTTGTAACTCATCCTGTATGAAAGGATATTTTTACGAAAAGTCAAGTTGAGTGACTTAAAAATTTTGGGTGGAATCTAAATTTTATCGTGTAAAGGATCCTTTTATAAGAGACGAGTTGCAAAAATCTACCCAAGCTTGTAAATAGATGGATTAACATTGGTTCAAATTTCGTTTAAATGATTGATTACAGCAATATCTATGGAAATTATTACAATATATCATTTAATAATAAATTTCTAATTTTATTATTGAAAGTTATTAATAGCATTGCATGAAATTATTAATTAGAATTTTTGGACTTATTTAATTACTGCAGTAAATAGTTCTGAAATTATTTGAAACTATTCGAAACTTACCAGTGACATCTATATTGTAAAATAGATTAAGGATAATTTTTAGGTATTCAGGTTAAATACATGGTGCTATATTTTAAACGAGTAAACATTGAAATATTGTTTGATGTCCATTCAGTTCGGGCATTTGTTAACCTTAGAACTTATAAGAAGTTTAATAAAAAGTAAAATAGGAAGTTCGGTTTAAGAAGAAGAAGAAATGACTAATGACAAACTAGTCATTATTATGTAACGAAAAATCTCTTTTGTAATATCCTATCGTTGGTTCTTTGATTCAGATAAAAATAAATAATAAAGCTATAAATCGATGTTTGCGCAACAGCCAAATATCTAGCAGTAAAAAGAATATATTGGAACATACTTCATTTAATCATAGTGTAAATATACTTTTAGTTGATCATTCTCCATCAAAGTAAATCAATTTTTATTTTAAGTTATTGATGTGTTGCATCGCAATATCGCCACCAGTATTAAATTTGTATTATTAATATTATTATTATAACCTGCAGGTATTGCTTTATTATTAATATTTGCATTTTAGTTTTATTATATATTTTTAAAATAAGCAATAAATAACAGATATTTGGAAAATATTGAAAAACAGCGCAACAAGCTTTCTTTCTTTATCGAAAACTATTTATTGGATTTCGACAAAAGGTGCTGCATTTCACTTTAAAAAACTGAATTTAATTTTTATTTTATACCTCAGATATAATCAAAATTTGATATTAAAATTTGCAAATAAGTTTGATGTTAATGAAACTTTTGAAAAAGAATATCAGGTTTTCAGCAAAACGAAAATTACAAATAGGAATTCAATATCACGACTGCTACAGGAGTATGAAAATATTTACTTGATACTTAATAAAAGCTTTCCTCCCCTCATAAGTCATAAGTTGGTAAGTTTACCAAAAAGTTAGCAAATTTACCGAACAATTGCAAAATCAATAGTAGTCACTAAAAACAGCTTATGATGCGAATAGCAAAAAAGTAGAATTATTCAAGACTGTTCTCCCTCAAAGGTGTCGTTCGGTTCGTCCCTAATTAGATTTATAAGACTTTTGAAATATTTAGCTAAGCTAAGAAATCAGATGATATTACTAATGCGAAATTTTCAACCTGTGAACACACCAAGGTAACCAGTAGGTTATCTGATGACCTACATTTTTAGATAACATAAAATTTAAATATTATTGTATATCGACGATATAGAGCACAAAAGTGGTAAGTACATTTTTTTTCAAAAACGAGTTAAGTACACAGAGTTTACCGTTATAACATAAACTTTGTTGTGCACAAATGTGGTAAGTACACCACCTATCGTTTATGGGTTATTAATATAACCCCTATGTTACCAATGTACATTGGACATTTTGAAGCCGCTTTTTCTCGTATAAAAATGGATTTTACAGCAAAAACTTTTAGACATTTATTATTGCAAATTTCATCATCTTCAATTTTGTTCATATGAATTTTTTTATTTGGTTGCGCCGTTTTTGACTGACAGCGACTTAAACAAGTATGTAAAATGCAAAAAATATTGTCATCAATATCTCGGAAACGGTGCAAAAAAATTAAAATATTAATCAGCATTTTTTCTTGTAAATTTTATTCTCTACATTTTTGTACCTATACATTTTTCTATTTTATCGCACCGTTTCCGAGATATAGATGACATTATTTTTTGTGTTTTACAGAGTTGTTTAACAAAATAAAAAAATAAAGATAAACAAAATTGAAGGCAATGAAATTTGTAACAAAAAATGTCTAAAAAGTTTTGCTGTAAAATTGATTTTTATATGAAAAAAAAGAGGTTTCAAAATGTTCAATTTACATTAGTATCATATAGGAGCGTACGAAAACTTCTGCGAGTCTCTGTAATTAATTCAAAATTTAGTAATTAACTTTAATTGTTCTAACTATAATTATTGCGTTAGGCAATGAAATAGTATACAAGTTTATAGCAATATAAAAGTCATAAGTATGTAAGCTTAAATGGCATAGACATCCAAACTTTAAAATCTCTCTACTGTAAAATAAAAAAACTCTATGCCGTCGATATGCTGGAAGACAAATTTCATAATAATACCTAATTTGAAAACAAAGAAATTCATATTAAGCTAAAAAACAATGTGAATGTTAAATAAAATCGTTGAGTTAAGCTTAGCGTAAAACATTGAATTTTTTATTAAAAAAAAAGTTTAATGGCTTATTATTATAATAAAGCGTCAAAGAAAATGTATCGTTATTTAAATTACAAATTAATATAATTATCATTATTTATATAATATGATTATTACAAAATTATTATTTCCGAATTTTTCTACTTTTCATAAAATTACAAATATTACAAAAAAATATTCTCTAGAAACCGGCAACAAAAGCTTTGCAAAATTATTAAAAAATTACAAAATATGCTAGATAACAGTCGACTTAACAGCACAAACTGGAAGATTAAAGTAATACATTAAACGGTAATATTTCTGAAATACTCTAGTTTGGAAAGGCTGTCCCACGCCAATCTTTTAATAATATTATTATGTTTTATCTACTATGTAAAACTATTTAATTATATACAATATACCTTTTTATAAAGTTAAGTATATTTTAATTGTTGAAAATTAAACAAAAAAAGTGTTTAACAATAATTAAAATGAGTATTTATATGTAATTAATCATAAAATAAAATTGCTTACAAAATGGTTCAATTATTAGCAATAATAGTCAATATAATTTTTTATTTTAATGGTAAATTACTAAAATTTGCATAATTTTAGATATTTCTGTATAACAAACTGTAAAACTTCTTAAATTTCAAATTATTAAAAATTAAAATAAATCAAAATTATTTTAAATAAAAAAACATAATATAATAGCTTTTTAACGGCATTTTTGAAAAATTCTGATTTAAATTGTCAGTAATTAATATTTAGAATTTTTATTATTGTCTTAATATTTAATTTATGTTTTATTTATTTAACCCTTGATAGGGCGGATTACAAAAAATAAAAATAGGATATTTTTTGAAAAGAAGTTGCGATTGATAGTTAAATTGGTATAAATTATATAATAAATAATCCAGTCTAGAAAAGAGCAAGTACTTCGGCTGTCTTAACACATACATATACCTGCAATGCGAGTCGGTGTAATTGAGGTTTTATTAAATTCATTGTCTATGAGGAACCACAATATTTTTACTACGTAATTTATATATAAGATAGGTAGCCAGATTATAAATTAATAATAAATTTCCCACATAAATTCTAAACTTCGAATAACGCTTGACACTTGGCGTAGTTATTTTGCAGAAACAATATAGTAAGTAATCATTTATGCAAAGATAATACTACAAAAATACAAAGTACAATTGCATAGAAATCGATTATCATGAACTAAATCGTACAATCTAGTATTTCCTGTTTCGCGTTCCACTATGTTTTTTATTTAATTGAAATGAATTACTTAAACGTATATTTAATAGCAAATTTAATGTTCCAAAAAAAAACAAGGTTAACCAGTATTAATTTCAAAACATTACAATAAATAATAAAATATTAATTGCAATATTACATAGCCAAGTACCTCGGAAATCACAATCAAATTAGTTAACTCATAAAATAATTAACTTCAAAATTGTTGGTACCTACCTACTTGGAATAGAATTGAAAATGTTGGAAATCCCAAGTACTCATACATATATTATACAAATAACTTTGAAGCTACCCTTAATCGACGTTTAATTAACTGGAGATTTAAATTTTAAATGCTGTTGTCAATAAAATTGAAATTAAAAATGAGCAAATACCTACTGAAAATTATAGCTAGTTATGATATTTATTATGTATAGCTAGCAGCAGTTCTCTTCCGCTGTAATGCGACACACTGGTGTGTCACAAAAAGTTTAAGTGTGTCGCATTGTCCCTCATTAAACAACCAACAACTATAAACCATTTCCACAGGTATTATGTAGTACATAAATAATCTGGAATCGTTTTTCAACAACGTAAATTCTTTTTCTTTTTTAGTACATACTAATTGCTAACTAAACTGCTATAGATCGCCAAGTCTGCACTTCGGTGACAGTGGGCGTCCAGAATTAAAATCTTTAATTAATTGCACGTCGATTGATAGTAGTTTCAATAGATTCTCAAAAATAGTTCAAATCTGCACCTAGGTTATTCAAGAAAACTCGGTAACAAAGAACATAAGCAAATCTAGAATTGTTTTCCAACAACGCCAATTCTTTTTCGTTTTAAGTGCATACTAATTGCGGATTAAACTGCTTTAGCTCGCCAAGTTCGAACTGAATTGACAATAGGTGTCCAGAATTAAATTCTTTAATTACATCGATAGAGAGTAGTTTAATAGATTCTTAAGAATGGTTCGTATCTGCACTTGAGTTTTCCAAGACTACTTAATAACACTAGAATTTAATTATTAAAGTGAAATTCGAAATAGGGAAATAAAATAAGTACAAATGTTTAAACTAAGTACATCTTCAATAAATAAAACTGTGATGGGTCTCCCATAAAGTCGCATTGCCATTATGTTGCTCTTTCAAACCGATATAAACATTTTCAAACTCTTACAATAGATAAGATCGCAATAAATCGAAACTTTTCTAATTGTGTTTTTTTACAATTACGTATTGTAGATTAGAGACGGTCGCGGCATTTGTTCAACTTTGAAATTTATATTCCAGACTTACAACTGTGAAAAAGGTGGTTTTGTGGAAATTACTCCGATTTGAGATTTCTCTTTAGTTTAGTTTTAACTACTTAGTTTATCCCTAGAAAACAGCTTTCGATCTCTAAATCCAGCTCGGGTTGAAACAGAAGCAAGCGCAATATACAATATATGTATATAATTGAATATAGGAATATAAGACTTGAATATGTCAAATAAATAAAATTAATTTTTAAAGCTTTGTATCGGCTGCAATTAAATAGGAAAATCTGGAAAATTAACTCAAATTCAAACTAACCAAACAAGTGCCTTCAGCATAAGGGTGATTTACTGGGTAATTCAGAAACCGGTTATGTAATCCATAAGACTTTTGATTGGATTTTATTCACACATTGAATTCAATTTAAATATTGCTGGAGTTGTTTCTTTCAAAAACATATGGAAATATTTTGGTAAATTACATTACTTCAACAAAACTTATAGATTTATATAAAAACATAAAGAAACTTTTTACGTATATTGCATAAGTAATTTGCTTTTACGTTTTCATTTATAATTTTGGAGTTATTATATCATTTTTGAAAAAATGAATTAATTTTACATTGAATAATTAACAATAATTAAGCATTGTACGGTTTTTCTGGCATTGGACAATGTTTTAATAGTATATTAATAAACGAGTTTCAAATTAAAGTTTTTATTACACGCAATCTGTTTTCTAAAGGATAAGCGTCTTAAAAATGAATAAAAAGTCAATTTAAAACATACTTTGACAATTACAACAAATGAAATTTGAAAAACTTGGAAAATTAATGTGGATATTGACACTTTATCCGGTGATGCTTTGAATAAAGTCGAAACTAGTGTAAACAATAACAATCTTATTAATTTATAATAAACATCGCACAAATATTTAAATAAGTAATTAAATTAATAGTAATAACAGTTGGAAGTCCAACTTAAAAAAATGGGGTGGTTATAAACCTAATAACATGAATTTAATATTTTTGCAAATAATTAGTTAGTTGTGAGATTTTGTAGCGTCACACTCAGGTTCATAAAAAGTGAACAAATCTTGTTTTACTATTATCTCTAAAGTATTTGATTAAAAGAAGTTTTGATCTTAGAGGGACGTAAAATAAGAAAAAAAACAAAATTAACAAGAAGCAAATTGAGATTGAACGAATTGAAGTCTAAAGTTTGGAATATTTAAAACAAAATCAAAATTTACATTAAAAGAATGAACTAGTAGAACACAGGTAAAGCACATTGACGTTAGTCACATATTAATGAAGGTTGGCGTCTGAAAATAAAAAGTTTGCATCTATTTTAAATTTGAAAGTAAAATTTTGATAAATTTGTAATTTAAAATATTTCATAAAAACCTTTTTTATAGTTGTATAATACAATCCATAATGACTTGCTAGGGAACAGAATTAATGAGCGAATTTCAAAAATTGATCTTGGCAGTACGATATATCCGACAGAGAATTAAAACTTGAGTTTTCCACTGCCTTGTCAGTTCGTTTTGGCCCTTATATTTGGTATAATCTAATTAAGTTATAATTTTAATAGTATTAAAATAATCAAGGAGTTCATAGCAATATATATATTTTGAACAAATTTTACTAACATATATATTTTCATAGTAAAATTTTTAATTATTTTTCGGTATATTATTAAAAAACGTGTGCATTTTTGAGTTGTCTAATAAGTAAACAGAAAATATCAGTAGTAAATTTGTATTTGTATTAAAAACATAAATATTGAATTTCAATTTATTTTTATATTGCATTGTAGTAGTACTTAACAGCATAATTGCTGCACAATCGAACATTTTGTATATTATCGCCAAGTTATAAATATTATTTTCTTGTCGCTTTACATTTTTTTTCCTACCATTGAAAATTGAATTTCCTGTAAATTTTCTAATAACCGAAATTGTAAAGAGTATTTCACTTTATTGGCTTTTTTAATAGTCCTACACTAATGGCTTTTTAAACTAATGTAAATTGGTATCATTTGTTAAAAAGTAATTTGTATTTTACATTTAAACTAATTTTATATTTTCATTATCTTATTGCAACTTTCACTGAAACTCGAAGAAACTTAAATAAACTTAAAATGTTATACATATTTACAAATTGTTGTGGTATCCTGTAATTTTAACTTTGCTATAAAGTACCAAGTGCATATTAGTCATTTTTGAAAGGTAATATCGAAGTTGTTATAGATTCATTTTACAACAATAAACAGCACTTTCTTAGATTAAACTTTTGTATTTTGATCTTCGTTATATCTACTTTATATTTTACCTTTTTTCTCAGAGAACTTTGTTTTATTTTATTTTAATTTAATGTATGTGCTATCATATTTACATATTTGTTGACTATAATTTCTTATATTAATAAATTTATTGCAATACAAAGTAATAATTTTCATTAAATTAAATCAAAATTGTTTTAATTTTAAAATTTAAAATTTATTTATAATTTTAAAAATTCTCATTGGAAAAGTGCTTCTAGTATCGTTTATTAATATTTTGCTTGTAATTTTTAAATTTTAAAAGCTTGCAGAGAAAACCTAAAGAAGATTTCGTCCTTTGAAATTATAGCCTTTTTGGAACGGAAGCGTAGTTCCATCGAGGAATTTAATTAAATACCAGCTTGTAGGAGGTATATCTATGCAACAGAATAAAATTTAAAAATATTTGAAATTTTATTATGCATTTTATTAAATTAATATAACCTAGGTTGAAGGAAATCGAGACAGCCAATAACCTTGCTGCATCGGCTAAACAATATTTAATTTGTTTGTATTTTATTGACCCCGACAATGCAATACTTTTTTTTTATTTTGCACTTTGTATTCATATAAATTCGATATAATAACTACCATTAGGAATACACAATGCTTTCCCACATAGCATTTCATGAAAGTAAAAAGTTGCTTGTAGTCCTAATCTTGGAAAAATATAATCATGTTACAATATATTTATGTAACAAAGGTTTAGAAAATATTCAAACCTTTTTCTATTGAAATTTTTTTTAGAAAGAAATGGTAGGTATAAATATGTTATCTTTCAATGTTAAAGTAATAATTATACTATAAAATGAAAACTGTTTCTAATTGTGTAATTGGAAATGTATAATATTTCTATTAATTACAATTAATTACTGCTGGCATAAATACTGCTAATATTGATTATGATATGCAGACGCAATGCATTATACCTATCGTGTAAATTATTTTTGATTATTTCATTTAATAAGTATGTATAATTTTACAAGTCCATTATTTAATTTAGGTATCTGAAAGCTGACCAAGTGAATAAATAAAATAAGCATTTGAATAGCGGCAGCAAATTTTTCTAATTAGTAAACAAATACAACAAATAAAGTAGTTAATTAATTCTTAACTCGTGCAGATTTAAATAAAATTATTGGATTACTAATCCATCACTTTTTGACGATTTTAAAATTTCTTTGTTTCGCTCAATTAATTTCTAAAATATCGTAATTACATTCAAATTATAATGGTAATTTTAATTGTATCTTAATGTATAATTACGCGACTTGAATAAATAGAAAAAAAAGTGATAACAATTTGTAATTGTTATTCTTGTGTACATCCTTGAACTTTGATTATTAATTTGAAATTCGACGTAAAAATATATATGTATTAAAGCAGTGGAAAATTAAATTCGTACTTACCTAACATTTTTAAAACTCTTCTCGAAGATTGTCCTTGCTTTTGTTTCAATGTTCCGCTTCTGCCGTTACTTGATGTTATCAAGACCGTAGTTCTCGAAGCACATCCCGATGAGTTTTTCATTCTATTTGAACTTCTTAAACGAAATCCAATCAAAGCATATAATATGGTAATTAAGCTCATTGGTCCAATAAAAAATACGAACGTAGAAAATTCGAAAGAGTGCGGTATGATAATGCGTGCAACGTGACACATATCCGATTCTGGAATGCCTTCGATCATAGAACTCACTTCAAATTGCAACGCTTGCGGTATGGCAAAACAAATTGAAATCATCCAGATCATTAAAATAAATTTAATAGCTCTCGACAGCTTTGACATAGTATGCGACAAAAACGGATGACAAATTGCTAAGTATCGCTCAACAGTGAAAGCGGTAATTGTTAAGACTGTCGCATTAGCTGAAGTTTCGGAAAATAATCCTCTGAGTATGCAAAAAGTGTGTCCGAAAATATACGGATATCTGGACCAAATCGAATACATCTCTTGAGGTAGTCCAGAAATTAACAGCAATAAATCTGATATTGCTAAGCTGCACAGGTAATAATTAGTGGCAGTATGCATTGATTTATTACGAGAAATCACAACACACGTACTGATGTTACCTATTAATCCGGTGATAAAAATTGTTACGTAAATAACAGTTATCGGTATAACTATATAGAAAGTATCACTTTTAGGCCCTAACAACGTCTCTACAGAAGCTACATTTTGAAAGTTTGTCACATTTACCACACGATAATTTTCGGTCAACGATTCCATTGTCTCAAAAATTTCAAGTCGGCATTATTTGTATTATTTTACTAAAACTCAACACCGATGCGGTTTACAAAATATTAACTAGTTGAAATTAATTTTCTTCAAGTGCGTAATGTCATTCCAATTTTCCGTTGAGCTTTCCCGGCAAATTCGCCAGAACTGAGATCAGCAACAGTTTGAAACTAAAGAAATTTGCGCTTAGAAACTTATTTGCGCGCGCGCTTTTGGAATAGGTAATGTGTGATGCCAATCAACAACGAACAAGTTTTGTGGTATTTGTCGGCCACTGACAGAATAAACAACTTCGGAATTATAAAGTTTTTGTTTTTTATTAGATTTTACAAGTGACGTACATACGGCCTTAAATTCAAAGAAAGTTTTCCGTATACACGTGCGGATAGAACACATTATCTTATCTATTTTCAAGTTGTTCATAGGAAACTTTTCCGTCTTAACATGAGCGATGATTCTGATCTTAAACTTTTTTATTTTTTCCAAGTTAGATTAAAACATTTTCGAAATTCTAAATTTCGTATTTAAACGCTTCTAATTTATTGTTTTGCAACGATAGCATTGAAGACGCAGAAGAACCTGCTAATATAATCGCAATTAATCAAACCACTAAACAACCATGACAAGAGTGAAAAATTATAATTTTATACATTAATTTTTTTTATCATTATTATAATACCTGCCAGTCGAATAACAACTAACATTTTTATTATAACAAAACAATAAGGTGTAAGGCGCCGAGCTAATTTATTTAAATTAAAGAAAAAATTTTAAAACTAATTTATTTATTAAATAATAATAAATATAATTATGGTAACATTACGCACGGCAAGAAAAGTTTTCTTTATGCAGTCTTATAAATTTACAATTTGGTTCAATCAGAGGACTCGGAAATTATCAGATAAACCTTCATAAGGAAAGATTCCTCCCAATATGTACTTATAGAAACCAAAATGTCGAATTCGATACACTCCAGGTTTAACTTTCTCGGTAATTGTCCATTCTATTGTAGCAGTACTAGATCCCTTTATAACGGATGTACGCTCCCAGACGAACCTAAAATAATACATTGTATTGAACCTATAGGTAATTACTACATTAGTTACTTTGTTTCCCAATTGGCATCTGAAGCAATAACTTCCCATTCGTCGTCTTCGCTATGTCTCTCTATGTTTAAAAACGTTTTCTCTTGCATTACATTATTCCTGGGATGGCCGGCAACCTTGAATAGGATCAAATAATATTTTGTTTTAATTAGCCCAAAGTACATACAAATTTAGCTACAACCACATCTCCGTGAGCTGCAACAGATGGAGGTTGTTGCAAACAATCTCCAAAATCAAGTTTAAATCCAGACCAATCGTATATCACTGGTGGTATAAACGAAATCAAATTTTTTGATAAATCTGGAGGAGTGGGTTGGTCCTCTGGTAATTTTACATCTTCCTACAATAAAAATTTTAATATATTAAATTTTTTATCCTTAACGCTCGTACGCTGTACAGAGATCCGATTAATTCATTGTACAAATTTAAATAAATTGGTAGTGTACTCGGGCCATAAATTGTCGAAGCACCTTCGTATCGTTGCAACTGAAAAATTTAATTTTTAAAATAATACTTGAAGTGCCGGCCAAATTGTTGTTTACCTGATACTCCTCAGGAGTAACGACGTAATCGCTGTAAATATTGCTTAAACCAGATATTATAACTTCCACTTTCTCATCGCCACCATATTGTTTAACTGTTTTTTTAATTGAATCCCTTAATCTTCTTCCCGCCATAGTTGTAAACTCACCCGGTACTGCAGCTAACACGACATTTCCAATTACTGCTGTTTGGATTGCTATCGTTTGGGGTTGCCATTCGTAAGGATATTTAATCTTTAAAAACAAACTAAACTATAATACTCGGGAACCTTCTAATTTTAATTTTAATATAATCATGTAAAGCAAATTTTCACGTCTAACCTAATTAAGTTAACAATTTAATTTTGCCTACAGAGATTTAATTACATAGTTCAAAGACGGTTGAAAGCTAGATTATAGAATAATAACAAATATAATTTAAATTTCAAACACTAAAACAAAAGAATTAAGGACAAACTAAAAGCATTCCTTATCCCTTCGTCGGAGAGCCAATTTGTTTCATTACTAATCTTTTCATCTGCACGCAGTTTTAATACAATTAAAGTTAAAATTGTGTTATACAAAAATTAAAATAGAGAACTAAACAAAACATTTTATTACTTTTTACAACTGAACTCGAAAGCATTTAAAAAATGCCTTTTATCTCATATTAAATCTTTGTGTTCGAGTTAGATTTCCGATAATGCCTTGTCATGATAGACTTTTTTTATTTCTAAACGTAAAACATCAAAAAGTCATATAGTACATAATGCCGTTTTATATCCTTCTGTTGAAGCTCAAAATTGTCAAGCACAACAATACTATACAAACTTTTTTGATTATATTGACTTTGCGCATCTTCTGGTACAACTTTTTTATAAATTTAAACTTATTTTATGTTTGGTTTACAGTTTGTCTAAAAAAGCTAATTTTATTATTTGGATTTGATATAATCCAATAATAGTATCACAAAAAATCTTAATTAGATTCGTAAATTTATAGAGCAAACGGAAAGAAAAGCTTTCAAAAACTTTGTTTTGGTTGAAAACTTAATCCATCAAATTGTATAGGCTAACTAATCAGAGCTAACTAAACGTAAAATTTCATCTCTGTAGGTCTAATTTAAATTATTATTAAAATGGCTGCAATCATATTAAACATCTGTTGAAATGATTTCCATGAAAATGGTACTGTTATTCTCACTTTGCAGATTATAAAATGTTAAATTTGCAAATATAAAATTAAATGCGTAGATTATAGATTATATTTGGGATGTAGAGTGACCTTCGATTTTGTATTACTTAAAAAATTGTTGAAATGCCCAGTTTTGAAGTTTTTTGCGAATTTTATAAGGGACGTCGGAGGAAATGATATTTAATTAAAAATAAACAGAAACTTCAAAACTTAATTAATTAAAAATTATTTGTAAATTAATGGGGATTGGATTTTGAAAAAAAAACTTTGAAAGCACCCTAGGGGTTATCAAATCAAATCAAAAAGAACTCAAAAAAATTTACTCAAACAAATAATAACTCAGAAAAGACTTACTCTTCCAGTTAACAGAAGAATAGGTTTTGGATGATGGCAAGCAATGTCGTCAGCTGTCGGAACTGCAATAGCATTTCGAAGTATGTTCCATAGCATATTATCGTTCACAGTGCCTTGTTTA
Organism: Cantharis nigra; assembly: GCA_958510845.1. Lineage (NCBI taxonomy): Eukaryota > Metazoa > Arthropoda > Insecta > Coleoptera > Cantharidae > Cantharis > Cantharis nigra. The sequence continues at coordinate 38,727,491 of OY294030.1, read as the reverse complement.
AAATCAAATTCACCCGGACCATCTGTCGTTCCTGCCGCAAAACTGTATCCCATAGCAGAAATGCATCCTCGTAGCTGTAAAAAATTGTTGCCTTGTAATATTTCGGGAAAAAAATGTTTAGTTATGTTTACCGTAACCTCTGTGCCGTTATCCAACTTCTCCTTGATCACCTGACTTGGCATATGCACATACTGGTGACCAATTCTTAATTTGCCTGTCACCTCGCGAGCATTGTTATCTTCCAACAATTCCTTATCAAATAGAAAAATATCAGTCTTATACGACGTGAAACAAAATTTGTATCATACCAAAGCTTTGCCGTACAACCGCTCGCCAATTATTTTAGTACTTCCAAACATGTTTGAACCAGGACCGGAGGCAACGCAAATTTTTGCATCGCCTTCGCACGTACTTGTCACATCGTCACATGGTAAGCCATTATTTAAGCAATGAGGTCCTCGGATGTTGGGGGAAACGTCACCCAAATTGCTCGAAGCAAAAGCTCCAACAAAGCTTCCCTAAAAATTACTCGAAGTAATTAATAGGAAACACAAAAGAAACAAATTATAAAAAAAAATAATTAAAAATGTTGACATCATTTTAATTAAACAATTAATCAAAAAGTTAAGTAAAATTTTACATTATAATTTTGTGACCGTAAAAAGAAAATAATAACCTTTTTCCCAATTAACCTTTATATCGAAACTTCTAGTAACATTTTTGTTTAAAAAGGAAATGTGTGTCTAGAGGCAAAATGCTTACGTTATATTAAAATATTAATTAAATATTTAATAAAACTAGACGCAATGTTAAGATAATAGAATTATAGATAATAGAAAATGAAGATTACTTACGTAGAAAATTTTTTTTTTGAAAATTATTGAAAAGACGTTAACTTTTCGCACGTTAGAACTAAAAATATTTGAAAGAAATACATTACACAGCCTCTTTGAACTGCAATATGTAGTGAATTCTAAAATGTAATTTGAAAAACTTTCCACGTATTTACTTCCACAGGCTGCATTCCAAAATTTCTATTTAGTTTTGTTAAATATTATAATTTACAATCCATAGTCGAAACTAAATACCATGAAAATTTTACTTGAAATTCTTATTCTTTAAGTAAATTTCGAAAATATAATTTGATATTTTTATATTAAAAGTTATTTTGCTAATTTAAGAAAACGAATTTCTTTCAAAATTGTAAAGAAATTTAATTCGGCCGTAATAATAATTACTGTTCAGAATATTATTATCCTTGCAGAAAATATTAAATTTCAAAGTAGGGGTTGTATTTTATGTAGATAATACGATAATCATTATTTTTATAATGATTACTATTGATTTCGACAAATAATATGCTCAAACAATTACTAATGAATAACATTTTAATTTCGAGATATTTGAATAAAAAAAGTCACGAAAAATAAATAATGAGTATTTTATTTTAAAACATAAAATTCAGAAGTTGTCATTTATTTAAGTTCGTTAGTGTGCTCATGTCAGCAGCATGAACTGAAAAGAAAACGCCCAGATTGTCAAATTACTTGTAATGATTTATTAAGCTATTAGCTATCCTATAGGGTATTCAAGATAAGGAAATGGAAACGTACTAGAACTGGTACATAGTTACGTATATTAAAACGTAAGCACTTAATAAAGTTTATCAGTCGTACGTATAGTTAACTAAATATTCATAAATAATTATCAACCATCAAGATGTTAAGTTAGATACTTAGAAATTACCTATGAATATTATTTAATCACATTATTTTAAAATGTTACTAAGCCCAGTTCGCAACTCTAAAACTAAACGGTTTCAAATCTTATAGGCTACAAAATAAAAATTATAGTTGAAAGAACCTCGTTAAACTAATGGATTCCAAAATATTCAATATTTGGAAATTTTAAGATCAGTTACCAGATGAGTCATCACGGATGAGTCATCAAATATATGAGATATCAAATATATGAGTCATCAAATATATGAGTCATCAAATATATGAGTCATCAAATATATGAGTCATCAAATATATGAGTCATCAAATATAATTAACGTATTGTTTGGTAATAATATTAGTACAGCTCAAAAAGTACTCTACAAACTTGAGAACCAAAACGCACAACGATTTTACGAATAGGAATAGCTCGTATACACGATTTATTACAACATGATAATTACATATTATTTAAAATTATTTAATAGTACTTATATTGGACATTAACGTTATTTGAACTTGCTCATGATGCTATTCAGAAATATGAAATTTTATTTAAGATTTGTTATAAATTTTCCAGACCTGTGGTACTTTTGCATGATTATCGAGTGAGCAACCCCTCAACTTTTAGGCAATATACGTATATTATGTAGCGCTATGAGTTAATAATACACATTTGTATGCGAATCTGAGAGCGACTTTGAAACATATTACGTACTATTATTATATATGTATGTCGTTCACTATAAGGATTATTCAAAATTAAATTAAACACATCTGCTGAAATCAATTTCGTGAAAATCTTAGGTTTCATTTAAGAAGTTATTACCTAATGTGTTTTAAATAATTTGAAAAAGATTATAATTGAAAGTAATATTTCGATTTTAAGAAAATTTCAGTATGACAATTCTTTCAGCTTAAAGCGAAAAGTTATCAAATTTGCTTATGCTTAACTTAAATAGCTTTCAAATCAAGGCGTTTAATAAATTGATTTTTAAATTGATAAATGAGTAAAAATAAACAAACATTTTAAAAAGAAATTTGTTTGTCCAAGCGTATTTGAAAAGAAAATTTCCTTACTCCAGGTCTTATGCATTTCAATGGATTTTTTTTGTAACTTTTCTTCGAATTTAATTAATTAAGATTTTAATTCGCGGATTATATTTAGAAATTTCTAATAAATTACCATCCTCGCAGTTTAGCCTCGTAAATATCGCAATTTTATGTAAAACAAAGTAAGTCAACCATTATAATGATAAATCAATTTGCTATTTAGCGCTAATCGTACAACCAACGTGTTGGTAATCCTGATAATTGAAAAGTTATAATACTCTCAATAGTTAATAATAATTATTATTAAATAATAGAAGTATTATTTAAAAATACTTTTGCTTCAATAACTGAATCGGTAAAGCATTTTACTTTATAATAATTATTATTTCGTAATATTTTTGTATGTGGCTACTTAACCTTCCGGTGGACGGATGAGGCCTATCAGAACATTTAATTTTTTGTTAAGTAATGATGCTTTATATATTTTACATAATGTGATTATAATACTACATATGAACATAAATTATTTTTTATAAATTCCTGAAAGATAGTCACAAGCAAAACCCTTTAAAAAAAGTTGTCGGGATATTTGAATACTGCATAGACTGACAGGTCTCACTCGACCGACGAAGGGTTAACTTGCAATTAATTGGACCCTTGGACCTCTACCTTAAAATTAAATTAAATATTATTAGAGTATATTATAAAAGTAATATTTTATTAATACGAGCGATATTCGCATTATAACACCCACAACCTACATAAGTTTATAAAATATGTTTACCTATACAAAACAAATTCTCATTGGAGGTATTCTTTTCGGCTACTGAAAACATTAAAATGAAATAAAAAACATTAAATAAAAAAAATTTATTTTTCAAATAATTTCGTAATGAGCAGAACAATAAAAGTGAAAAAATGTGGAATATACGTATAATCAATTTCAAATGTAATATGCGCAGAGAAACTGCAAACAAATTCAACTAAATTATTAATCTGTAATAAACTGAATTAAATAAATATGTCAAAAAATTTAATAATTAATATCGCATCGGATGTACAAATAAAAAGTTACAAAAAATGTAATCAATAAGCGGTATCATCTGAATGAAATCAAATATAACACATAGCCGCTTCCGGCATTCTGCCGTTTTAGAAATATGTACATTATTTTTTGATTCTGATAGCATTTTTGTTTGCTTTTCAAATTTAAAAATAAAGATAATTAAAACCTTCCGGAAGTAACGTAATATACTCGTAACCGAAAGCTAATATCGTTCTCGGAGACTAATTCAACTTAAAATATCTTCCCGTTAAAAAAATTCTGAATTGGCTTATATTTCAATTAACGAATTAGCAATAGCGATAGATTTCAAAAAATCGTTTCATTATTGTTTTATTACATTAACTGTAAAAGTAAAGTACAACATTTGGAAAATATTCTCAGAAAGTTTTAAGTTTAGGTAATTAAAATTTAACCTCTGCAACAAAGTTTTACTAAACTGGAAGATCATAGCCGAACTTACACATTTGGCAATTTTAGTGATCAGTTTCCTAAAATTTTGTATTGCCCTATCGGTTTAATTAAATAGAGGATATTCGTGATTTACATTAAGCAAACGCCACCACGCGGAAAAATACTAAGTTAATGTAATAAGTATAGTTGGTATAGAAAGTTTTGTTTATATACCAAACGATTGCATTCCCTTTTACGATTTTACGATAAAATCATTCAGAAACAAACTCGAAACAATATCAAGTATACGTATTAGAGTCGCCATGTTGTTGACCTTTGGTAGCGTCACGGCGTGCAAAAAAAGTTGTGAATATAAAGTAAGTGTTATTTACGCATTTCCAAAACTTTAAAATCGATTTCTGATTTATTTCAAAAATAACTGGGATTGATAATTTAGACTTTACGAAATTTGTATGAATATTAGGGACATAAATCATAAATATAATACTGCATTCATAATTTTATTAATATATTGTAGTGCAACAATAGAATGTTTTCATAGAAACCTTAAATTTAATAAACTGGTTATTACGTAATAATTTTGAATAAACCAGAAATTCATTGAATCAATGACGTTTCAATTAATTTTTCGAATTCTTAAAAGTTGTTTTAAATTCTTTGTTGTCGATTGGCATCCCGTTAATTTATTGATCAAAATTGATTTACATTGTTTCATATTTTACCTAATCATTTGGATGCTAAAATTTGTCTAAAAATTTTTGAAATTCACAACAAACACTACATTCCTTTAGCATAGTTTTTGTACAAAATAGGTTTTCATAACAAACTACTGAAGTAAAAATAGGCAAACATATAACAACATTTGCATATCTTTTTTGCGAGAATCCAGGTAGATGATTTCTTTACAAAATAAATTTATTAGATTTTTTTCTATGAGACGTAAAAGATTCTAAAATAGTACCGCCCCAGGGTGAAATCACGGGCTCTTGAAACAAATTTATATTTAAAAAACAACAACAGGGTCGGATCAAAACATTTTTTAGAAATAAAATATCATTTAATGGAACAGTTAATGTTTAAAGTGGAATTAACGAAAATCTAAAAGTTAGCTTTTTTAGATTAATATTTTGTTGTCAAAATTTTTAAAAGATTCTATTGTATGTTCACGAGATGTCTGAATCAGACACCAACTTAGATAGTAGCAAAGCAGATATTATTACGATATAATCCCACATCACAAACATATTATACTAGCAGCGGCTTAATGCTATCTCTGATTGAATTATATACCAAAAATTCTGGATTTGAATTTTTTTAATTCGGTTCTGCTGTGAACGCTAACATAGTTTTAAAATTGGTTTTATTTGCCTACAAATCTAGCTAATAGCAAAGCAATATCCTGTTATCGTTTTAGGAATATTCACTCATAACTTAATTTAGGCATAGTTTCAATTTGCCATTTGCGATTTATTTCGTGTTTATAAAATACCAAAAAACATTCACGTCGAAGTAATTTGATCGATGTAGATGACTATAGAGGATTGAAATTAAAATGAAAAACTACCAAAATTTAGTGGGTCGCGCTTAGCTGTCCAACTCCCTAAGTATATAGGTAGATTAGGCTAAAATCTGATGGATCTCTTTCGGAAGGTACTTGTATAAATACAAAAAAAACATTTGCTTACTCGAAGCCATTGTGAACAAAATAATAGCTTTAATTAAGTATTTTGGTCCGAAATTCTCGAATTACTGTACAACTAAAGTTGTGCTTTTGTGAAAATTTCTAATGGAAAATAAACATACGAAAAACGATCCACTTTACTGATTTATTAAAGCCGCCAACGCATTTACACCAAGTGGCACTTAAGATCCCATAATTTATTGTTAGGTATATTAACTTTCTAACACTATCTCAACTTAGCACTCACTAACTAACATCAAATCCAAGAAACTATTATACTACATTAGTTATTAATGAATTGTTGTCAACTATTGATTCTATTCACTCATTACTACTTTACCACCTTATTTGCCGTTAGCTTAGCCTGAGGTAAGAAACACACATAGTACATAAGCTAATTTAACTTCCCTTGGACAAATTTTGATTTAATTTGATACTTGGATAAAATTCGAAACAAAATTACTTGTGAACTTAGTAACACTAAGTTTGAGTAAGAGGTAAAGGGAAATTGCAAAACAAGCATAAAATCTAAACTGTGTATAAGTTAATAAGTTGTAAATAGAACGCGTTATCATAGGTATAAGGCAGTCTGGTTATAATATCTGAGCTTTTGGGCAATATACCGCGCCTATTGTTACATTGTGCAATTTTTTTACAAAAGAAAAAATATTTTTTTATCAAGCCTTTGCCAACTTTTTTTATATTAGTTCAGATATAACAGAACTGAAAAAGTGTGTGAATTAACAAATTAATTTGCAATTAAATAGCAACATAATTTAAATAACATAGTATTATATTAAATGTTTTTTAATTAAAATTATACTTTAGTTTATTAAAAAGTTATTCTCCTCTTTGTGATGTTGTTTGTTTTTACCATAAAAAATTTATTTTTCAGCAGATAAAAAAACATTTTATTTTTGTATTAAAGACTTATTCACAATAAACATGTTACACTACAATTTCAAAAATAAGCTCGATTATTTCAATGAAAGGCTATTACGTTGGGTTTCGGCGACTAATTTTCAGGGTTTTCTTTAATACCTCAGAGCTTTTTTATCTATCGTGAAAGCCGTATTTATGAACAGAACGTAATTTTTACTTTTTAAACTAAATTACTTTTTGTGTAGTATATTTTTGCAATAGATAGATTTTTTGCTTTTTTCATTCCAGTTCAAAAACTAAAGATTGATATGCTGGTAATACTTTTGAAATAAATTGTTTTCATTGCTTTTAACCTTACTAGAATTATATCATTTTTCATCCTCAACAGTTAATCAAAATTAGAAAATGAGACAATGTCAAACAAAGATCTCCTAAACAGCATATACGTAGTACATGCGAGATAAATTGCCATGTTGTTCGGTGTTTTTATTCAATGCAACGCTCAATCATAAACTTTATTGCAAGTAAAGCTAAAAAGCTTTCATTTCGACCGCGTTGTTCTCTTCGTTCCTCACGTGTTTTTGATATCTTCTATTAGGTAACAGAAGGAGAATAGTCATTAAATTTTATGTACATCATAATACGCGTAGGCAGATAAAACTTTTAGCCAAATATCTCCCTGGAATTCAATTTAAATAATAATAATTCTAACGTAATTTGTAGCAAGGTGCTACCATTCGTTCTATTAAATTAAAAAATTTTAAAAATATATATAAATTATAATGCTTCCCACGCAAAAATCTAATATGTACATATTGTAGAGTGAGTTTGTCTTTAGGCCGGTAGCGGCTCGTCAGAGAAGGCAAAAGAGGCTTAGTCTCCCCTAAAAATTGTTGTTTTGTACATTTTGTAAATATTTTATATTAATTATTTCGCGTATGAATATTATTTATGTAAAGTAATTTCAACATAAATTTATAAAAAATATATAGAAGACCTTCGCAACAATGGGGCAAAAAAAATAAAAAATACTTATAAAACAGAAATCGAAAAGAAAAAATAAATTTTTTTAATTTGCATTTGATTTTTGTAATCAACATATTGTTGGATTCTACAATTGTATAACATTCAAACTAGATATCCTAGTTTAGTATTTACCCGTTCTGGTCAAAAAAAGGATAATTGTGTGATTTTAGAATTTTTTAGATGACACATTAAGATTTTAAATAAAAAAAAATTACTAATTTTACAACTTTTTAAACATAAAATTTCTGTTAAACTGCCGTAATCCGGCGAATTGACTGTGTGAAACTCACATCGATATTATTTCTTACCTTCCCGGGCAACGTACCGTTGTTTATATGTTCTTCCAGTAAGATAGAAGCATATCCAACATTATCACTTGACACTAAACTGTTTGTGTTATTCATAGAAGTTGGATGAACTGGAAACCACTGTATAGATCCTAATAGTTTATTATTCGATGCTGCTACAAATTTAAGTTGGCTCATTTCTTTATCTGTATTATGTTGATACCTGAAATGAAAGATAGACAAACAACTAAAATTGGATAAAACAAATTCTTTTATTTATACTTAGTAGTTCAGAACAGACTACAAATTGATACAATCGTGGGTTTATAGAGACCCAATTAGGATTTTTCGAATAATATCAACGTTAAAAAGTTAAAATGTATTTTCTAGCTAAATGCTTTTAATGATGAGCATCCAAGAAGCTTACGAACGGTCATCAGGTCCTGTTAGCCAGGACGTAGTTTTAAAAATATAGTTCATTTTAAAAGCAGGCTTACAAATAAAATGTAAGCTTTATCATCATTAAAGTTCATATTTTTCTACCAAAACAACTATATAAATATAAGTTGCCTCAATATTACTAAAATTTTGTGTAATAATGTGATCTTTCGGAAAAAGTAACTATAAACAATTTGGTAATTTACCTTTGCTATGTAAAATATTTTTTCTGGTCCGGTTAAAGCATTTTATCCCCTGTTATAAAAAATTTTAAAATGAAAGTAAAACAATACAAACACTATTTCTTAATATTATATTGTAATGAAAACTCGAGTAGCAGAGACATGGATGAAAGCAAGTCAAACAAAAAGGAAGAAATAAAAATTAAGACAAGGAGTTGTCCAAATACAAAAGTAGTAATTAAACTAAAGAACGCAGTGGACCTCGTGTTTTGTTATTAGGTCTCGAGTCTAGACAGTCTCTATAGAGAAATTCATAGCGAATATAAATTCTCATTTAATTAAGACTTTAAAAAAATCTAATAAATAAAATTTAAGAATTTAAAACAAATTTTTCTTATTTAGAAAAATATTTTTTCTCATAAAAAAATATACAATCAAAAAGCCACTCTCACAGTGTTCATCAAAGGCCCCGAACATCATATTACTTCTTTCAGAAGAAATTAAAAAAATTTTTATTCTCTGCAGTTTGACAAAAAAATAATCTTACAAGAAAACGACAGAAACAAAATTGAGAAAAATTGTTGAAATTTAAATAAACAGTATTTAATCTGAAAGCTGTCAACCGAAACCATTCAAATTATACGGCCGCAATTTCTTACTAAACTGCTGTTTTATTTATGTTCATGACAAGGTATTATGCACATTAAATAAATAAACACGTAGATTAATTGAGGGTCAAATTCACAATTTTGGTTTTCTTTGCAGACGTTTTTCATATCAAATTTTTTTTAACCCGGCGTGGGTCTGGTGGGGAATAATATACCCCAACTTTAAAACGTGTCAACGTCATTTGAAATAATTAAGATTTTCACCAAATTTTGTGTATCTTCAAGTTGAACCTTACTAAGCATAAATACATTGAAAAGTCAGTCGTAGGTCAGCTATTGTGCATGCAGTATTTATCTAATTTAGTAAATACGTAATCATACCCCACCAGACCTAATAAGATTAATAACCCTCATAGTCCGCCAGACTCTTTACGTCACAGATTTTTTTGTTTTAAATTTTAATTTGTTTACAACAAAGTATGCCATTTCTTACAATTATTAGTTTTATATTAAATATTACAATTATGTATTATGTATTATGTATATGAGAAACAGTAGGCACGGTGGAAGAAGAGAATATGCCTGTTAAAGACTTAAACTCGGGTTCAGAAGTTGAAGAAGACTTGAAAAATTGATTTTAAATAACATTAAACATAATATATCCTTCTAAAATCAACACAAAATTCTTATTCATTTGTATATTTTAACTCATACCCCACCAGGCCACTAATGTGACTAAAGTCTACCAGACCTACGCCGGGTTAAATAATTTTAACAATTTTGTATTTGAAAGAGAAGCCAGGATATTGCTTAATTTCATGTTTCAAAAAAATCATTCGTAATTTAAATACCTGCCTACTTTATTAAAATCGATTATTTAATTTTATTCAATTTATAATTAAGAAATGTCAGATAAAGCTATATTCAGGGTGTGAATACAAATTGATTTTTTGAATTTACGTTGAAAATTTATTTTTGTTATAATTTTGATACTAAAAAGCAAAGGTTCATTCATTTCATTCATTCAAAGGACTTTATTACTTTTGAAACTGTAAACCTTAACTATTGAAAAATGTACGTTTTTGTTTTCCTATCGAAATTATTATTATTAAAGCATCACTGAAGGATTATCAATTGTGGCATCTGTCGCTTTGCCAGCAATCTTCACTAAAATATAAATGCGACACCTTAAAACCATAAATATCGTAAATATCATTAATTTAAATTGTGATTTTAATTTTGATGAAGAAATATTCGCGTATCTACGCGAAAGAGCGAGAAAATAAACTGTAATGACGTTGATGTAAAATTGTGATGTTTTGGCTGAAATTTCTTTTAGATTTGTTAAAAAAATAAAAAAGCAATCAATTTTTAAATCTACCCGAGTTGAACATCCGCAACAAAGCCGAGAACAATGTTTTACACCAGCAAGTTGTAACTTGTAATAAACAGTAAGCACTCTAAAAAAATGAAAGTAATTAGCCAAACAATATCATAATATTCTTTGTATTCTTTATATCTTTATGTAGAATATAAAGAATATGACAGAATAAATTTAACTTTACTTAATGAAAATTCAATAAACTTTTTCTTTAATTTAAAAAACTCAAAAATGTTTAATATTAATTAGCGTAAATTGTTGATATTAAACAAGGTGGAACTCGGATAACCGCAGTTCTGGTTAAACTCTTTAGTAAAACAATTTCGAAATTTTTGTTTAAATTGAAAATATTCACAATTTGCTCCAATTGATTTACTAAGCGTCGATTAGCGTTGAATAAAAATCTTTTTTGCCAAATATATATTATAATGGACAAAAGGTCCAATTTTGAGCATCATGAAAATTAATTGATAATTTTGTATAATTTGTAAAATAAAACTTATTATTGTGAGATTAAAATTAAATAAATATACAGAAGAGTATCGGAACAATGAACAGCGAAAATCATGTTTGTTTTATAAATATTAATTCTGAATTTATTTCTTCTTTCTCTTTTTTTATGCTATAAAAATATTTTTTTCAAAAGAAAAATATTTGTTTTAATATTAAAAAAATATAAGATTTTCTCTGTTTACGGTTTCAAGAGTGTTAAGTTCTGTATAATATAATTTAAGAAAAGATAATGAAACGGAAACAGCAGTTAAGTATGTATAAAGATAAATAAAATTTGAATAAAATTTAACGAACAGCATTACTATCCAGAAAAAATACCAAAGAAAAAATGGAAACAAACAGAATGGATGGAAGACAAAGAATAAATAAAAAAACTTACTACTTAATTCCAAACAATAACAAAATTGATAGTAATAACAAGAAAATTAATGAGGCTAACGAGAAATTTTAAAAGTTGAAAAACAAAACAACAACATTAGAGAGAAGATACGATAGCTTCAAACAAATTGAACAAAAAAAGCTTGGAAAGAAGTATACCGCGGAAAAGTCAATTAAAAACATACGAAACAAATATTAATGATATTAAGCGATTAAATGTTTCAGAAAAACGTAGTTTTTGTAAAATAAGAACTTACAATTAGTTACATTAAAAAATAGAATAAGGACAATTTTAAATTTAACAAAAAGTTTAAAAATATAAAGATTTAAGAAAAGCAGTAAAAATAAAAGGTTTGAAATATTTAAGAGCAGGAAAATTTTTTTTGATAAAAGATAATTAAAGATCACGGAAGAGATGGAAATGCACAAATTGAACAGATGTAAAAAGAAACCGTAAATTAGGAACAAATTATAATGGATCTACAGCGCTTATTTAATGATTAAATATAAAAATTTGACTTGATTATTTTTTAAAAATTTGGAAATCATTTTAATTAAAAATTTGAAATTTATGAAGAATTGTTGAAGTTATGTTTTGTTTGAAAAATTAATAATTTATTCGATTTCGAATGTAAGGGGTTGGGTAATTTTCTAAATTTTATTTATTTAAAAAACATCTTTGTTAACTAAGCGCCAAATAACGGCTTTTTGCCAAAAATGACAGACAGACAAATTCAATTTAATAGGTCGTAAAAATAAATTACAATTTTGTATAATTTGTGAAATAAAATTGATTTTGAAATAAAAATAATTAGTTTCAGTTTACAATAACAATTTACAATAAATTACAGTTTACAATCGAAAACAATAAAAAAACAATTCAGTGTACTCCACCCTCCTTCCCTCCGCAATTTAAATTAAAAAATATTTAGAAAAAGTGCTAAACTAAACGAAGGCCTGAGGAGAGGTCTGTATTGTATTGTTTTCTCGAGTACGTAGCCCAAAGGAAGCAGACGACAAGATTCAGTTTACCAATAGGAATTAGTTGAGTGCATTTGAATGTATTATGTACTTTTAGTAAGCACTCAGTGCAGATTTAACTTCCCAGCAAATATTAGATTAAACGAAAAGACAGAAATGGGCACTCAATTATACACGAGTCACAAAAAGTACGTCTGCTCCGAATAAAGCATGTTTATTCATTCAAACGTAAAAAGGAATTATTAAGTATAATTGACAATATTTATACTATCAGGGAGAGGAGGCCCTTAAGTAGTACTTCAGAGGCGTCTGAAACTTGAAGTTTTACACCTGAATGTTCCAAGATCAGGTTGGTTTCTTGACATTTGAAGAAAGTGTACTATTTTTGATATTTTACCGATATTACTATATTATCAGGTGTACAAGTATGAAATGCGGATTTTTTTTCGAAAAAAACACGTTAACTGTGGAAGAATGGTAAGCAGTGGTTTATTCAAAGTATGCTCCATTGCTAGTTACAAATTTTTTCTATCTTTCGAACAATTTGTGGATACCACACCAGTAAAATTCTTCCTCTTTTACCTCGAATCATTCATAGAGCAATTTTTGCACATCTTCGTACGAACCAAAGCACTGCTCAGCAAGTGCGTGACCCTTTGATGCAAACAAGTGGTAATCGGAAGAAGCCAAGTTTGGTGAGTAAGCCGCATAGGATAGTACCTCTCAGTTGAGTGCTTCCAACGTGTCGTGAACTGGTTTTGCCGTATGTGATGGAGCATTGTCATGGAGAAAATTGACCCTGTGGTGTCTTTTTTGCTATTGTGGTAGATTTTTTTTCAGGAAACGGTTCAAATTCGTCACTTATTGTTGCTAGCGTTTGGTATCAACCGTTTCACCGGACTTTCACAGCTCATTCATCGTCTTCGTCTAACAATGCTTGCAATTCTGCATCTTTTTAATTTTTTGGCCATCGCCACTTTTGAAATGCAGAAACCATCGTTCACAGGTATCTTGCCATGGAGCATGTTCCCCATAAGCTTTTTGAAGCAATCGATATGATTCAGGAGCAGTTTTCTTCAAATTAAAAACAAAAAATTAATGTGGTCGGCGAATGATCTTTATTTGGCACAAATCTCGACATATTAAACATAGCAAAACAACACTCTGCAAGCACTTTTTCAAATTATCGTTTATGTGCTTTTGATCCTTGTTGATGGCACAACCAAATGACATATATGCCAAATCTTTATACTACACATTGCAGGTGGTGCGCCTTCTGTTTCCCAAATCCGCATTTCATACTTATAGACCTGATATATAATATTCCATAATTATTAATTGAAATTATTAGCTCTTGAAAATAATATAAATTATGATTATCAATAGTGAGCTACAAGACACAAATAAAACACATTTTTTAAACAAGTTATAAAAAGACATCATATTAGACAATTCATATTAAACTTGAAAAAGAAAGTCATTTTTCGAAAGCTTTTTTAAAAAATAAGTTTTATTTGTGTCTTGTAGCTCACTATTGATAATCATAATTTATATTTCATAATTAGTAACTAATTATTTTCGTTTGTGTTAGCACCGTTCGCGAATCATCTTTACGTACTTTAAATTAAGTGGCAACAGAAATAAAATAATAAAATTTTCAAATAAATTTCTCTAAGAGTACCTAATACATTTTTTAGTTCGCAATTGACAATTATTTGTGTCAATAAATTTGAATTAAGTTTTGATTTAGTTGACTAATTGAAGATAAAGCAGATAATTGTTCATTCTAATTAAATTTAGTTTTGTTTGCAATACAAAATGATTAATACAAAGTTTTGTAATAAAACTTGGAACGAAATAGATCTGCTTCGATTATTCCATCTATTAAACTACGTCTTAACTTTATAATGCTGTGAGAATATATAATTTGAATAATTTTGGTTAAAATAAATTTATGTGATACTAATTCTACAAGTAGTACACAGTTTTGATTTATTAACTTTTATTAACATAAAAATTATGATTTTTATGAAAAATAGGAGAAAAATAGGTCCTGTTATATTACATTTTAGAAATTACCTTTGACGCTCTTCGTGCGGATTAAGTAAATAAGCCAATGGACTTCTATTAATATTGGCATTTAACAGCTCTCCGGAATTATGAAATATTTTAGCATTTTGCATCGATTCGTGTGCTCTCATTATAGCCTAAAAATATAAATATTGCTAGATATTTGTTGTTAAAAAAATATTATGCATAGAGTGAATAAATTATTGTGCATAATATACAAAATTTAATTTCAAAATCAACAGAATGAAACTCGTTTAAATTGACTTTATCACTCCTACGCATATTACAATAATAATTATTGTAATGTAAAAAATAATAATTATTGTACATTTTAATAGCATAAACATAATATATACTAACCCTAGTTATTCCTTCAGATAAAGCTTGAAAAGTTTCTCGTACAAATCCAAAAGTTGTAAAATCAAATAAGAGATCCATCATAGCTCCTCCAGGTGTTGAATGTGTATGTGTAGCACTTAAAATAAAATTTTTTTCCGTGTACGTATCATTATAATTCTTTTGTAAATTATCTAGTATCTGTAATTTGAGGCATTTTAAAAGGTTTACAAAATTCTATAATTAATTCTTATTACTTGTTTTCTGAGACCATGTCCTACCATAGGGGCATCAACACTTACAAATAATATTCGTGCATTATCGTCTTCAATTATAAAAGCTCTTGAAAACTGTCTTAGATGAAGTCCTGTTCCTACTTGGGTAGATTTGGCATAACCCATCTGTAAAAAAAATTGTATGAAATGAAACCAGAATTGATGTAGGTACAAAATATAGACAACTAATAAGTGGAATTATATTTTCTCTATTAAAATTTTGATTTCATTTTATTTTGGTAATTTTTAAATAAACACACCAATTTGAATTGTTCGTTACAGAAACAACATTAGTCATGAAAAATAAATGAAAACCGCGTGAAAATTCGACCTTCCGCAGAAAAGTTATGAAGCTTGAGACAGACAAACTGACAGACATACCATAAACGTAATTAAATCTTTCATAATTTAAAAGGACAAAAGCTTGTGAGTCACATGCCCGGGTTCACAAAGAGCAGTTCAAATTTAATCTATGATTAAGGATTTTCAACAATGTCGCAACAAGGAATTTTTGTTGTAAAAAATACAGTTATTTCAACTATGAATATATTAATTTATATTATGATCATTTCCATTAACGTTAAGTCCTTTAGGTGAAGGGTTCGCTTGCAGCTCGAACATAAACTGTAAAATATGGAAGCAGCTACAAGAAATGGGCTGAATAAATGGAAATAGATTTACTATTAAATTTATTGAATGCTACTAAATTACAATTTTTTTGGTCTTTTCATATTAATTTATGTAGTATGTTATATTTTCCACAAGATTTACTTTAAAGCGGGCATAATAAAAATAATTTAATTTATTGTACGAAATAAAATATTAAACTGTTATCACTATTCACAAGGGAATTAAATTTGAATTGCTTACCCACATACATACATATTATGCAATTGCAATGATAGCCCAACGGTTTTGAAATAAATAATTTAAAAATTTTTGTCAAAAAATATACCAGACACGCAGATTAATTAAAAAAATTAAATAATTAATCTGTACACAATCACAAAGTTTCCTTAGCCAAGTGCATGAAATATCTGGATCATTGTCGAAATTAATTCCAAAGAACCACACTGAAAATAATAGCTGGTGTCGAAAGTGCTATAAACAATGGCAGAGCTGATATGGCTACACGGGCTTGAAATTATAGGACATTTTCCTAATATTTATTAAAACTTACTATAGAAAATAGCTTTATATATTATTTCAAATGACTACTTAAAAATACTTAAAACTCCTGTCTGTCATTTCATTTAATGCAATCTGCAATAATAGCCATAGTTATTTAAACAGCAATCAAAAATACTTATAATTGCTATTTTGTTTTGTATTATTTTTATCCAATATAGCTGTCTTTAGAATAAAGTATGCCTATGTGTGCTGTCCGTCTTACAAATTCTGATATTTTTCATAGAAAATTTTATATTTTGTGTATACCTTTTTTTGTTAGTCTTTTAAGCAGATATAGTTATTTAAGTAGCAAGAATTGCTATACTTTAATGCTTGATAAGCACTTACTCAGTACTTAATCAGTACAAATTGTGTTATTAGTGACAATGGCTGAAAAATTTGAACAACACATTTTCAAAGAATAAAATCTTCTAAATTTAATGTAAATATTTAAAGGTAAAATTTAAATTTAATGTAAATCTTTAAAAACCGATTTTTTCTATACTTTATTAATTATTTTAGCAAAATAAGAGTTCCATATGCGAAACGTATGTTGTGTCGACACTATTATGTATAATGAAGATGCGAGAACTGTATTCATTTTATCTTCTATATGGAACCTGTTCTGTGAATGAAAACTGTTCTGTGGGAAGTATGGATTTTCAGCTAACTATGGACGATATCATCACATCAATTTTAGTTGAATATTATTTGTTTGTTTATTTATTTAAGTTGTTAAGTTATTAAAAATTGCCATTTTCTTTAACAATATTTGTACAATATTTTTATGAAATATAGTATATCATGTTGCACTGTTTCTTATTTTACATAGGACATATTGCTAATTTAAATTAGGTAAATATGCTATTCGTATAGCAAACTTTCATACTCATTGATCAGATATTCAGCTATAACTGAATAGCATTTTTAGCTGTTCAACTAGCAAATACTGCTATTTATCAGTAAAATAAAATAACATATCATGCTAATAGGTAAGCAAAACATGACAGAAAAACTAGCCATCGACACTTTTTGAGTTTGCTATTTACGATAGCACTTGTAGTCATAAAAATCCACTGTCCCGATTTCCGCTATTTAGATTGCGACAAATACTTAAGAAAATAGCACTTCCTGCTATCTTTTTCTTTCAGTGCAGAAAAGCAAATTATATAGCTGTGTTAACAGTATTTTATTAAGTAAAGTGGGTGAAATTTAAAAAATAAAATTGAACTAAAGCTGTTAATGGCCATTCAAAACTGTTGCTGAAATGCCAACTAATAAATTTAAATTAATAATAATTAAATTATTATTATTACTATAAAACTGTGACAAAGTTTCCACACAGTTTCACTTGACGACGACGCGACATATAAATTGTTAAATAAAATTAATTAAAATTAAAATTTAAAAAAAATAATTAAATTAGTTCAAGTTTGAAACGTTTAAAATTGATTAAAATCGCAGTTAAATTAGGTAAGTGATTAAATTAATGAAAATGTCAGTCGGAAATTTAAGCGAATTTAAATTGTCTGTAGCACTATTTTAATACTAATTATAATAGGCGGGGAATGTATTGGTGGAACGAAGAAATAGCAAATCTTAGGAGAAGATGCGTTGCAGCCCGAAGACAAGTCCAACGGCGTAGGGTAATAGACGACGAATACTACAAAAACCTAAAGAAAGAGCTTCGAATAGCCATAAAGACAAGCCAAAAAAAGTGTTGGGAGGATCTGTTAAAAGAAAAAGATAAAGATGTATGGGGTAGGGGGTACAAATTGGTTACCAAAAAATTAGCAAGAAAGTCTATCCCCGGCCTTACTCCAGGCAGAATTCGCGATGTGGTTGGGCGGCTGTTTCCAACACATACTGAACAACATGAAGAAAAAAGTCCCGAAAGGGCAGAAGTGACGCCTACAAACCACCCGAAGTTGTTTGACCACGGCGAACTTGAGGAGGCGGCAAAAAAGATGTCGGTTGGCAAGGCGCCCGGTCCGGATGGCATACCAACTGAAGTCATCCGGTATCTATGTAATGAGCATCCAGACACTATCCTAGGAGTGCTCAACAAGTGCCTTGAGAAGAGGTCATTTCCAAACATCTGGAAAAAGGCGAGACTGGTATTGCTCAGGAAGGGGGAAAAGCCACTCGAAAACCCCAGCTCTTACCGGCCGATCTGCCTTATAGACAGCATGGGAAAGCTGTTCGAGCGCCTTATCCTTGGCAGGCTGGAGAAGGAGATCACAACAACTGGAGGTCTTGCGGCAAACCAGTATGGCTTTGTTAAGGGCCGCTCCACGATCGACGCGCTGAGAAGAATCGCGGAACTCGCTGCGGAAGCAAATAGGGGCACAGGGAGAGCTCGCAAACTTTGCCTCATCGTTGCCTTTGATATCAAAAACGCATTTAATTCCGCGAGATGGTCTCTCATCATAAACAAACTAGTGAGAAGAGGCATCTCTGATTATCTCATAGATTTGCTGAAGAGTTATCTCAGCACCCGATCAATCTACGTCGATGAGGAGCAGCTGAGAGAGGAGGTCAGGGTTACAAGTGGTGTTCCGCAGGGCTCCGTACTGAGGCCAACCCAGTGGAACTTAATGTATGACGGGGTCCTCCGCTTGCGGTTGCCCGATGGAGTGGAACTGGTGGGCGACCTAACCCTAATGGTGACAGCAAAAACGATAGATGAAGTAAAAAGAAAGCCGTGGAAGCTATCCAAAAAATAATAGAATGGATAGAAAATCGTGGATTAGAAGTAGTGCCCGAAAAAACGACGGCCATGTTAGCCATCGGAAGAAGACAGTTTGAGATTGAACTGAATATCAAGGGCAGGGAAGTAAAAGCTACTAAATCTATTAAAGTATTAGGAGTTCACCTAGACAAAAGCATGAAATTTGGTCACAACTGCGGCAAAGGCCCTACAACTCTCCACAGCCCTCATGAAATTAATGCCAAATATGGGAGGGCCGAAGTATTGGAAAAGAAGAGTCTTGGCGTCGGTGGTACATTCTGTGATGCTGTATGGCGCACCGGTCTGGCACGAGGCAATGGAGGTTGACAGTTACCGCAAGAAGTTCGAAAGGGTGCAGAGAGCTGTTGCACTACGGCTGTGCTCGTCATATATGACGGCGTCCGGAGAGGCCCTTCGGGTACTCGCGTGTCTCCCACCAATTGAGCTCATGGCGAGAGAAAGGAATAACAACTACCTTTCAGAAAAGACCACGGAAGTCAAGAGCAAAGCCAGAGAAGCACTACTTAACGAGTGGCAGAAGAAATGGGCAGCCAGTCCCAAACGATCTTGGACAAGAAAATTAATACCAACCCTAAGACCATGGTTTGAACGAACGTTTGGAGAGATGAACTTCCGCCTCACACAGTTTTTCACGGGACATGGCTGCTTTAATGCTTACCTATACAGAATGGCACTAAGAGACGACGCTGAACGTCGTTATTGTCAAGAGGAGGACACCGCGGAGCACACGCTCTTTCACTGCTCCCGGTGGAAAGATATAAAGACTAAGGCTGGAATCCAGCATTTGACGCCCGACACCTTAGTCGCAGAAATGCTGGCATCAGAAGCAAGATGGCTGCAAATATCAGCAGCAATAAACGAAATCATTGAAACAAAAGAGTCTGACGGAAGAAAGGAAGCAAGAGAACAGCGGCCAACCGTGACGGCCGCAAACTCATAAAAAGTAAAACAACAGAGTAAGGGCGCGTCGTCCATAGCAGAAGAAATGCTTAATAGCGAAACCTGCGGACTTCGAAGGGAGGTGGTTTTTAGTGGGTACAACCTCACACTACCAGCAGCACGGGCTGATGGTGTCTTGTTTAAGATTTTTCACCTTCCACGCAACAAAAAAAAATAAAAAAATTATAATAGTAGTACTAATTTGTCATTTTATTAGTGCACATAATCCGATGTCTACTAACCATGTTAATGAAAGAAAACGACAATATAAATTATGCTTTTTGGTGCGGTAAGTTACAAATTCAAGCACTCCGGGATAAGAGTAATCCAAATTCGCGTATGTAGATCACTTACGTTTTCTAGATCAAAGAAATTTTACCGTTAAATACTTAAATAAATAAATTTTATTTTAAAAAAGGTTAAAGGTTTATCCTCGTAATAAAATAAAATTTTATTATAAGGACCTTTACCCTCTTTATATATTATAGAAACCTCGTATTAGAAGTTAAAATTTATTAAAATATAATATACTTATAGACTTACAACATCAATTATATCATCTGTAAATCCTATATTTTAATAACTGATCATAAACCTCTAGTTAGTTTATTTGGCGATAAAAAGTTATACCAATGTTTGCGACTGGTCGTTTGCAAAGATGGAGTGTAACCTCCTAAGAGACTGAAGATCAAAATCGTATTTTGTTTTAATTGTAATTTTAATAAAATGTAATTAATATAACCAGTGACTTAATTGTGTATCTAATTGCAGTATTGACGGTAAGCGTTGCATAAAATTCTATTTTTGTTACAGGTAAAGCGAGAAAAAACTTTTTTAATTCAAAAATTCTTCTTAATTTGTAAATTGTATAAAATTAAATTCTAAAACTAAATGACAAAGTCATGGTTTGAAAATACCTCAATAATCTGTGAATTAAATAAAATATAAATTTGACAAAATTTTAATTTATAGTAAAATTATTTTTATCTGCCTAAAAAATTAAATCATAAAAAATAATTTAGGCGTTACAATATGCGTAACACGCAAACAATGCTATTTTGTCCTTTTATCAAGCCATTCAACAAATCACCCTTATCTACATAAATATAGAGACAGTTTTTGTTTTTTTTTTTTAAATAAATGTAACAATATGAGAACAATATATCATATCGAAGAGGATTTAAAACTGGGACTTATACGAATGAATAAATTTATGCGCTGTTGAAATTTCAAGTTCCAATATTTTTATGCGTTTTTAAAGCCAATTTTAAAATCGTTTCCAATGTATCAATGTAAAATCAATCGAAATATGATATTTTAAAATTTAATTTAAAAAGCAGTGTTGTGTTGGCGTCCCTTGACAGCGCGGGTTAAAGGAAAATAAAAACAACCACCCAAATCCCGAATTTAGAGATATTATGGCATAAAATAACTAATTGTAAGAAATAAATTAAATAAATAAAAAATATTGAGGATAAAAAGTTTTATAAATTATTAACAGTTTTATTTTCAAAAACAACATTCAATACTTACAAATATAACTTCAGCAACAGGACCTGTCGTATCTGCTATTCCAATTCCTACACGATAATCGCCTACCACTGTTGATATTAGAGATGCAGTCAATACTATAAAAATCCCCGCGGTAAAATACGCACCCATCTCGTAAAAATTTCCTGAAAATTGAAATCAGAATAATGAACCTTTCGTTATCAGCTATATTCATATTATGGAATAGGTACAGGTGTACCCTTATGATATTTCGAAAAAGTTTGTTTTACATTGAAACGAATAGGAATGAAAATGATATCGATGAAAAGAGTTTTCTTTCACATTTGAAGATAAAAAAGTTCAAAATTGTTTAAAACCCGTACGTTTGAAAATTAAGAGTGTTTCAACATTGGGCACTGATAACGTAACATACAATAGGGTAGGTATCATGTGTGGTGAATGTGTTGATAAAATTGTGGGCGAATTGATAGATTAGTTGCTTTTTAATTCTCTCCGACAATAAAATAAAATGTATTTCGAAAGAAAAGGTTTTAAGCGTAAATTTTTTTTATCTAATTATAAACTATAATGTAGAGTAATTAACAGTTTCAATCATTTCTTTAATTCACCTTTAAATATATAACTGTAGAATCTACAAAATGTATACTTTAGAAATGCTTTTCTTTAATTCTTTAAACAAGATTAACCCGATAGGTAATTTTTCACTGTCAAAGAATATAAAATTTTAAAATAAATTAACCCTTACCAAGAGGTTTTTAGCACAGATGAACTCGTATGTCTACAATAGAGACTTCACATAAATCACACTTTTTAAACAAATACATGAATAAAATAAAGAAGTACTTTAAAAATACATAATTTTTATTTCACTTCCTATTATTGTTATAAAATCAAGATAATCAATTATTCCTATCATTTATTAATGTCGACATAATCGCTAAAGTCGTTTATTTAAGTAAAAAAATCATTGTCAGGAACATCTCAACGTTTTTTTTTTTGAATTGAAAATTAAATTAATGCTTCTGAATTAATTTTCTTAGTATAAAGTACACAATATTGTTTCACTCTTTCTGCAAATATGGTTTTTCAACATTGCCATGCCATATCAATGGCCGTATGGAAAACCTAGAATTTGTCTTGTACAAATTTCTCTATTAATCATTGCATAATTTTTACAAATCACAAAATGTATTAATTTATTTTAAAAATAAATTATTTTATTACTTTTTTATTATTAAAAGATTGTACCTACCCAAGAAGCAATGTCTGGAATAAAAAAATAATTATTTCTTAATTAACTGGAGTTTTTAAAGTAGGCAATTAAAAGTTTACGATGGTCAGCAAAAATTTTAATTAATTTGAATTGGCCATTTTTAAATATATAAAATTTCATTTTGTATTCAAGTTCAGTTAAATAATACATGTTGATTTTTTAATAATTGGCAGGAATTTGTGGTTTATAATTGAAGCTTTCGCGAATGTAAGTACTTTTAATAATGTGTTACTTTTACTAAATTTTAAAAATGTTTTATTCGCAATGACGAAAGAGCGGCATTTATAGAGTATTCACAAACCATTGCAGTAGACTTAAAAATATATGTTTTACAAGACCTTTGGCGTTTTTAGTAAAATTATGCAAATTACTTATTACCTATTATTTTAATATTAATTAAAATTATTAGCTCTTGAAAATACAATTAAATATGATTATCAATAATGAGCTATAAGTTACAAATAAATCTTATTATATGTATTTTGCAATCCTATACAATTAAATGTTGTGAAAAATTAATGATTGAAAGTGCTTACTGTTCATTAATCCGAAAAATATGCAAATTAAGGCACAGGTGGTTCGAATTTCGGATTCTCATCAGGCAAACCTGGAAGAAAAATTACTATTTAAATTACTAAATTACAATTATCATATTGAATTAAATACTGTGCGCGTTAGTAATTTTTTTCCAGGTTTGCCTGATGAGAATCCGAAATTCGAAACACCTGTGCCACACGTGTAGCAAGCTAATTCACTTAATTTGCATATTTTTCGGATTAATGAACAATAAGCACTTTCAATCATTAATTTTTCACAACATTTAATTGTATAGGATTACGAAATCCATATAATAAGATTTATTGGTATCTTTTAGCTCATTATTGATAATCATATTTAATAATATTATTTTAATAAATTATTTGATCTTTGAAAGGGATGGACTATTAATTAAAATCTCTACAACTTAATTCTTTTGTCTAAAACGCCTTACCTACAGTTTACGTTAAGTAATAATAATGCATCTGCTTTAATTATTTAAAAGTGAAAATAATAGTAATTTCTGCCTGCCCTGCCTATGAGAGATAAATTTGAAAACATAGTATTTACAAAAATACTAATTTTAATTATCCAACCGAAAATATTCAAAACCACCTTAACTTATTAACATATCAAATTTCTGGGACGAAGCCGTTTTTAAAAATTACCAATAAATTAAAACATATTATACCATGTTATGTGAAGTGGCGTTTATTTTTTTATGTTTAAATTTGGGAATGCGCGGTCAGTTCCCAGAATTTGGGTTCAAAAAAAGATTTTTGATTAAAATAAAATTAAATCAACAATAAATGATAATATTGATTTAAATGTTAATAATGCTGAAAGTGCAATTATGAATTAAGAATATCATTTGGTAAAATTTTTTTACCATTTTTTTTCCATTAAAATACCAACATTTTTAATTATTGAATTTTGGATTGTCGAAAAATAGAAGAAAGATATCACAGCAATAGGTATCCAGTGGAGACATTGAAAACACGTGGGTTTGGAGGGGCCATAGCTTCTATGGCCTTATGACCCTTATGACGTATAGTTTTTAATAAAGCGAAAAAAGAATATTCTTATTTTTTCTGAACAGTTCAGCCAATTATGAGATCAAACCAAAAAAGGTTATTTTATATTATATACATTGTACTTTATTCAATTGAAGTATATTTCAATTATCTCGGAATGTCTCGAGGCACATGTGATAAATTGCTAGGTATATTTAAAAAAAATCTAAACAAACGAAATGCTATGGTGAAGAGCTTACGTTTTGAGCAATAAAAACACTTCAAATGTCGAGACAAACGAGGGTATGACTCGGCGAAAATATTGTCGGAAAAGTTTAATAAAACTGTAACTCGATCCAGTATGTTCTGAACAGCAACTGCAAATTTATCCGATTTTTAATTACCGGTCAAATGTCTGACAATTTTAATACAAGTGTTTTCAAAATGATGCTACTAAACATTACATTGAATAAGATAAATTATAGTTTTTCCTTCGTACCTAGTGTATTTAACATCAACTACTCCACATTAAATTTATTTCAGTGCTTTACATCTTCTGATAGTTGCAATAACTAGAATAATTGGAACAAATCTACATACATACATTTCCTTTGCATAATTGAAAACACTTGTATAAATTCAATATCTACCATCTGTCGAATTTGAGACTATAATATTATGTTTACTTTAAATTGGCATTGCATGGCATAAATACAAATATGCAAATAAGCTGATGCTCTGGAATACCCCTCCCCCCGAAATGAAAATATCTTTCGAAATGCAAAAACAGAATATTGGATTTTAATAGGGTAGTAAAAGAAACATTTTCTTAACACGAGTCACAGATGCAGAATATCCGTTCAGCTAATCTCCCCCCTCTTTTCCAATTATGAAATAATACCCTTGATCAATATTTTTCGACTTTCCACCGTAATATTTTCAAATATAGGCAATGTTAATTATGGTGTAAGGTGCCTACAAATTTTAAGTTTAATTGAATAATTTTCGTATTAAAATGTTAATATTAAATAAAACAGATAACTTGCCCATCTGCACTCATATCGAATATAATTTTCTAATCACTTTAATTATTATATTTTAATTTCTACAAATTTTATCATCCAAACTAATTTTAATTAGGTATTATTCCAAATTTTCAAAATGAAACTTATTATTATTTCTTCTACTCCAGATTATCTAATTGCTACTTCCATACACTAACCATTCTAAAATAGTTTTAATTAAAAAACTTAAAAATTACATTTTGTTCGTAATTTTCCAAAATACCCTTGGCAAAAGGCCTCGTTTTGTCTGGTGGCGAAAGGCCTGATGAGATGAAAGCTATCGTTGAGTAGATAAGATCGATATGCGTTATCTGTGTTATCTAAATTTATTTCTAATGTTTTACGAATTGTACATAATAAATTATAATATAACAATTTTTATTTACTATGTATTTTTATTCAATAATTTATTAATATTAAATATTAAACATATATCTACTGAATATATTAGGTATATCTGAACATTTTCAAAGTATAAGTTCAATCGCAAAACTGAAGATGTAAGATTACTCTTCTCTTTGTCATGTTGGATATTAAATACTGCTTATCACTTAAAATTCTCAGTTGTCGATATTAATTCAGATAATCGTATCATAAAGCTCATCTTACGTGACTTCAACTATAATTTGCGCAATTATTTTTATTTCAGTATAGACCTTTTATATTATCCTCTTCGTTAGTGAGTTGTAAAAATTGATCCATTTTTATAAGTATGCACTATATACATCCTACTAACCTTTAACCTACTTAGGAGATACTTGGAAATGTTTCAGATCTTTCTATAGATTCATTGTTTTATATCTATAATTTTTGCTCTTTGGTATTTTTGAATTTTTTGGTTGATATAACTAATTTTATCATAAATTCATATGATCATATTTTTTTAAATTTTTTCTAAATGTCACGTGGATGGCCATATCACAAAAATTATTTTAAATAATTACAAAATTAGTTAAAATATTATTATTCGATTGTCTAATATTTTTTAACCATTTTCTAGGTTGGTAACTTAATATTAAGCAATCGGAAGTATGTTACGAGAAAAAAGGCATGAATTAATGACATACAGAAAGGTATGAGGTAATTTGACCAACTGCAAAAGCAAAATTATTATAGCGAATTAATCGTCAAGTCCGAAAATATTTGTCTGACCCCAGAACTTAGTACACATAAATCGGTGAATAATTCGTATCAGTGCCAGTGGATGGAGGTGCTTAAAACGTTTTGTGTTTACTATACTGAAAAAACGTTTGCCTTCAGAACAAAGTCGTTAGTAGCTATAGAGTTATAGAGCTACAGAGTTTTTTACTACTACAAAAAATTTTATGCTGCCACAACAAAGTTTTTTTTGTTCGAAAAAAAATTTTGTTCTGAATATAAAAAAATTTGTTGTGGCAGCATAAACTTTGTTGTAGCAGCAAAAAACTCTGTTGATGCTATAGCTAAGTACTAACGACTTTGTTACTGAAGAACAGTGATAACTCATAAAATACAGCTTTATAACATTAATTTAGAATTACCCGATAGATTTAGGAAAGGACTTGCGCGGTGAGAGGGTGAAGATAGAGAATCAGAACGAATAGATAGGTAGTGAAAATTTAGAAATAAAGTTTATGAATTTTACTAGTAATTGGTCCTTTGTGAGGCTACCGTAAAAATTATAGTTTTTCCCTTTGGCAAGAAACATTGATAGTGGTTATTTCTGTTGTTGGAGATTTTCGGCTCAGCTTTCCGCGAGGAAGGTAATTGTTTTTTTTTTGCTGCTTAATCGTTGCTGATTCAAGTCCTTTTAGGCTTCTAGTTTAAATTTGAAAGGTAAAATTTGAATACCGTATTAAATTATTGCGAGTGGAGAAAACAGATGTGGTAACTCGAGAGCCGTTGTTGGGAATCCAATCCGTATATTACATTGGCCTAACCAATAAAATAACACTTTCAGGATTTTTGGATAAGAAAATATTTATGTAAAAACTTATGGACGTGCTGATCCCAAGGAGCGCTAGCGTAAGTTGGAATTGTTTGTTTGTCCGGAAACTCCGGAAATATTTGTAATACTCCATTGTATTGTTTGTTAAAAAAATTTGTTGCGGTCAAGCACGTACATACTTTTTTCCCGTTTTTTTGAGAAGCCAATAAAAGCGGGTGGCGCCCTTCAACCAACTTGCGTTATTAGTAGTTCCTTTTCCCACGCCCAGCGGTAACTGAGTTTCCGGGTAATGTAAAGCCTGAAAGGGGTTACAGCTTATTTGAAAAATGAAAAAGAAAAGAAAAACCATTTCAAATATTAGAAAATACACTGAATTACTAAAAATTTAGTTTCAGTTTAGCATCATAATGTGAATTAGTATTTGCATCATTAGCATATTACCTAAGAAAGGTTTAATTTTCTTGTATAATTAATTGAACTCTTTGATCTATCAAATCATTTTACATTTACTAATTAAGTTTAAGTGTTTATTACTTGGTTAAATTTGAACACGTAAATCGAATTTAGTATTCGTTACAAATTGAACATGTGAAATCCATTTCCTTTCTATGTGCGTTGCCTGAAAATATGAATACTTAAGTTTTTATTGAACTTTTGAAATTTTTTATATGTAAATACTAAATTACTTTAGTTTGTAGATTATATTTTTTATTGGCACAAATTAAATTGAAATTCTTTTATATTTCTTTCCAAATACTTCTTGAAAGAAATTTCTAACTGAATAAGCAATTCCATTTCAATTTGTTTCTACCTAGCACCCTAGCAGTGGTTCGGTGTGTTCACTGGTGGAGTTGTGAACTTGATGGAATATCTCCGCTCCACGCTCCGGCAAATATCAACCAATAAAACAATTAACTTTTAATAATTCTTATTATTATAAAAAATAACTAAAGGGCTACTCTGCCTAAGAAAATCCAAAATCGAACAGCACTTAAATTAATTAAAATAATTTTTACTGAAAAACCATGCCTTGTCATAATAAAACATATCATTTCAAATCGAAAATCTTATGTTATAGTGTGGGGTAGCGGTTTTTAAGTTTCTTTAGAAGTGTAATGTAATATTTGTATCTATACCCTTAAAGCTATATCTTGGAGAAAAGAAAAGATCAAAGTTACTACCAAAATTTATGTATCAGAAAATTTGAAGCACAATATTGTAAGCTATACATTCAAAGAAACTTTATTTTTAGTAGTATCATTGAGAATAAACTTGGTTTTATATGGTTTACATGGTGGTAGGATTAAAGTATTACCAACTTCCAAATATTATACTGATTGTATCATCTTAGAATGTTTTTTCAGAAAGCGCCATAATTCAATGCAAGAATTAAGTCAAGATTTACCTTAGTCGCTGAAAAAATATGCATTTATGTTAAAAAGTTACAGTTTACTCCGGTCACCCTGTATAAGAAGTGTTTTGGATTAAAAGCTTTATAATAAATAGTTATGGGCACTTATTGCTATATTTTCAACGACGGCGTAAAAAATGCATTATTCAAAGTTGTTATTTTCGTCATTTTGTTTTTGTTTCGATTGTTAATTAAAAGCATTTTAGTTCGCATCACTTCATTGCAAAATTAACTTTACCATAAAAACTTAAATATCGTAAGCGAAAACTGAAGCTTTGAAATAACCTAGGTAATCAAAAGTAATTAAATTTTTATAGTACCTACATAATAAGAATACAAAAAAAACTGTTTTATTATATCAATTTTTTACGTTTTTTCAATAATTCACGTATTTTTTACTTTCATATGTATTTCTAAAATTACAAGTCTATCAGGACTTATTGTAGAACAGTAATTACTTAAAAAATTCCATAACACGAATGTACCTAGATGTTAATAAAAATAATTGCAATAATGTAGTGTAGGTGATCAACTTAGCTAAAGCCTTCCCAAACAGCTAAAATACCCTAAAAAAAGTGATTTATTATATTGATTAAAAAATCCTCATTTGTGCTCCGATGAACAATATTCATTACACAAATTCATAAATTCAATGACTTTTTTCATGAATACTATTAAATTTTTCATCGATATGATGATTTTGTTCGTCGGCACAGAAATCGCGATTTTTGTTTCATTAATACAAAAAATCATTTTTTTAATTTAGTTTAAATAATTTATTAAATTACCAACCTACAAAAATTGGTTTTAGATTTTTGTGTGCATTTTAAAGAAAACGGTATTAACAATTTTTGAGAACATTTTTCTTGCACCATTAGTATTAAAGAAAAATACTCTAAAAAATTAGTTTTTAATTGCAAATAAAATTTATTAACCATAAGTTGTATATAAGTAATAAAAGTTCTATCTCTAGTTAATACTTTAGTTATATACTTAGGTATATTAAAGTTTACTTTTATTATAAATGTTGCTTGTAACAATATGTCACAATTTATTTATTAAGCCGGTTATAAAAACTTATTTATTTTGACAACTTTTATATAAATATTTAACAATATTTCACTAAATTTAAATAATATACTACTGCTTAACACAAGTCTACAACAATTTTGCTTTCAAATTTTTAATACCATTACCTACCATCCGTAAAACATTTTTATTTTTGGAAAGTAATGTAAGTGAACCTACGAAATTATTACTAATTTCAAATTTAAAAGATTAATTATAACTTTTACCTTAAAAATATTTCAAATTAATTACAACACTCCGGTGACGTATCACTCGATTCGAACAAATCAGAGAACCGCTTTTTGTGCTGTCTTGTAGCAAAAGAACTCTCACATATTTCAATCCGGCAAGATATTCAAATGATTTGTCTCGGCAAATCCCCACCTTAACAATTATACTGGATTTGTTCCAGGATTGATTAAACTTAAAGAAGATAATATCGTTTTTCCTCTGATAAATTTAAAAATTGAAAAATCATCAGGCAGAAGACTGCTTGATCTACTAAGCTAAAAATAATATTTGTTCCAGGATTTGTTCCAGGATTGATTAAACCTAAAGAAGATAATATCGTTTTTCCTCTGATAAATTTAAAAATTGAAAAATCATCAGGCAGAAGACTGCTTGATCTACTAAGCTAAAAATAATAAAAGCTCTTACCGTTTAATTTGTACAATTCATGCAAATTAAGATTTGCAGTTCGAGTACCCGCATCAAATTGCATCAGTATATATGCTTCTTAGTCTGAATCAAAACGAACAATGATAGCTAACAAAGTTATTTAAAATTATGTGCATAAAAGTTTATTATCGAAAATGTAGATAGGAATGACAATAACTATTTAAAAGAACAAAAATTACCAAAAAGAATAAAATCGATGCTTTTTTAATAATAAAATAATAATAATTTTATTTAAACTAAAATGTTGTCTCGATTTACTTTTTAATAAACTTGAAGTATTAATATTTTTAATAAAATATTACATCAAATAACAGCTCATCAACAAGCTTCATTTACGCACTAGTGCGGAAAGTGATTTACTTTCAGCACCGATGTTGAAAGTAAATTTGATATACTTTTCTTTATTTTAAATAAAAAAAAATTACCTTCGTTGACATAAATGTAAAATCAACAATTTTCAAAAAAAATGCGGTGAAAAAAGAATTTTACACGTGTAGAAACGGGTCATTATCGTACGCTGACTTCAACACTGATTACTTAAACTATACTGGTATAAAATTAACAATTCACGACTATTATAATTTGTATTCTCATAAATATTAAAATTATATTATTGTCATTTAGATTAGAATTTATTGCTATTTATGCACATAGATAAAATAAAATTTTGGAATTCTTTTAATTTTTGTGTTGAAGATATAGGGCAATAACTGGCATGATTGATTAGCTATCAACACTTGCGTTACACAATCAATGCTAACAACAAGCTGATTAGTTTAAATTTGAAGATATTATGGATAATTTGACGAATGCCTTTTTACATACAAATGCTATATTCATTTGAATTATAATTTTTAGACTTTGAAATACTTCAATGTAGAATGGAGATAATTCCAAGGTTAATAAAGGCATTTTGGAGTTAATTGATGTCACTTTCACTTGGTGGAGAAGCAAATAGTATATCGAAAAATGTTAAGCAAACTTTGTATAATATAGCCCTTGTTTCTAATTGAATTTTGAAATAATAATTATCATCCGGGCGCAACCAAAGGTTATTGTTAAAGTTTGATCAAAAATATATTTTCAGCTAAAGTTAACTCTTGGTTTTTTGTATAACTGAAGCGAGTAGCGTGACAGTTTTCATCTAGCTATATTGTTCATCTAACGATAAATTCCATTCAGGCATAGATACAGGATTTCGTTTAGAGAGAGTTTTGTTGGCAATTGCCCCCCCCCCCTGTATCTATCGCTTTATCGCTATTATCATTATTTGTCTATTCATACGGAATATATTAACGAAACAAAATGTATTCAATAGATCTCTTTTTGAAAAAAATATATTTACTTGGTTCTTTCAATCAGGCCTTCAGGCCGCCACTGCCGTACGCTACATCTACATACTATTTAACATAAAATAACAATATAATATTTAGTTTACTTTATCAATTTATAATAAGACCGAAAAATTCATATAATAAAAAGATGTTATACGAAGTTTTGATTGGTTTATTGTCAAACAGCCTAACACCATAATTTACGATACTCAAACGCCCCTTAGTAATTACAACTCAATTGATCAAAAATTAAATTATACGAAGGATAATCGACAAAACGTAGTAAATTGGCCGCAGTGATTTAAAATAGTCCAAGGTTTTGTCGTGATCTACATGCGTTTCATTCCGGTGTGTAAAGAAGCTATAATTTTTAATACAATTTATTTCAAAATTATGAAACAAAAATTTTGAAAATATTAAATTGGAGTTAATGAATAGCAGTCCGAAAATTGATAATTTTAATGGAAACATAAAAATTCAAATAAACTGCTTTGGTAAGCTTTGGTAAGGTGATACATTTTTCACTTTAATTTAAGTTTTGTCGGCTTCATACTAACAACTTTGTGACAAAATGTTTGATTTGCTTCAGGTAAGCTGTAGATGAATGAACATCTGATTTAGTCTAACAAGTTGATTTATTCGAAGACATTGTTTATTTTACAGTTAAATCATTTTTTCTATTTTTCAAGAGCCATCCAACCTGAAAATTTTGTGTATTGCTTAGCGAGACATCCAGCAATCCAGCAATTCGTGCCATATCGCACCATCTTTCGAAAATTCACACCGGTGAGAAACCATTTATATTGAATGATTTTTTAGCTTTTGCAAACATGTAAGGATGATAACCTGAAACGAGTGTTGTTTTATAGAAAATCTTTAGCAATTAAGTCAGATTTTCTCGCGACTCATTATTAGATGTTGACAATTCATTAAACCAAGAAATAAAGCAAGGTTTATTTCTTTAACTAGAAGATATACAGTTAGCTATTTTACTAAGAAGAGAAACTTAAAGTGAGAAATACTTTTGTCAATAAATACCCAAAGTCACAATTTGTAAAAAAAATTAAGATTGAGTTAGAGAAGATACTAATGTCACAATCACTACCTAAGTAGTTTAAAATAGCTGTTTGTGAAACCGGTTTGTAAAACCTGGTTTGAATTATTATAGAACAGAATCAACCTTATTTATGCCATTAGACATTTAACTGTCAAACGTGAAGTGTATTATTTTATTGATAGTAACAATAACCTACCCCATGTGCGGAAATAATCCAAGAAAATGATATCCGGCACTTAAGGCATTTGGTCACCATAAAATCCTCTCGATCCTGATGCTGCAATGTATTCGGGCACTAAATATGATATCAACACACAATGTTCTAACTCTTAATTATGTAAAAGAGCACAAAGCTAATGAGGGAGCAACGAGAAAGTTGATGAGTTGGCAAAGCTGGGTTCGGGAAGCCCACCCTGTACTCCCCAGCCTTTCAATCAAAAAATTACGATATAAAAGGTCCAAAACCGTAATGCGATTATTCGATTGGCAATAACCAAAAACATTAAAATTACATTTTTTATTATATGTAGGTATGAAGTAAAAACATTCTATTCTACATTCTCAAAAATAACGAAATTTGAGACGAAGAAGCGTAAGAGCGTCCCTGGCGGTCGCCCGAGCTCAAAGGTTATGGATCTAAAGCAGGGGTCGCAAATTTAGCCCGCAAGCACTACCAATCCGGCCCGCGATAGCCTGATGTATCCGGCCCGCCCCACAGTGGTCTGAAATTCTAAATTGTTGGACAAAATTACAATGCATGAAAATTTGTATATAGGGGTTTTTTGGGTCGCTGATTACAAATCCGAAATTATTTTTTGAAAATATGAAATGAGGCCCAAAAATGTGGATTTTTTTGAAAATATTCATAAAATATTCATGAAATTAATGTACGATTTTTTTGAGCTTTTTTATTACAAATCCGTCAATATGTGTTTCAAATGCAAAACGGCCGATGCAAAATAACGAAATTTTTGGATCCTAGGTCACGAATCTGGACTTATTCTAATGTTAATAATTCCACTGTAGATAATTGGTGAATTTATTGAAATAGAACTGCAATAGATTAACAGTAAATATTTACATTAAAATAATAAAATACAAAATATTAAATAATGTCAACATCATCACCCTCCGAAATAACGTATGTACCTGTACACTGAGAGAAAAGAGATGGTAAATTGAAAGAATCTGAAATATTGAATCTTTTCTTATTGAATTAAACGAAATTTCGTTGAATGAAACAATTTTTAGTTGTTACAAAATATTCAAAAATGTTGTTTCAATGCATTAGTTTTGTTAAATAAATATTAGTTAATTTAATGTTTATAATGGGTTCCAATAAGCTTCTATACGATATTATCGTTGAACTAATAAAATAGTTAGATTGGAAGAAAACCAATGAAATTCTTGAACGAAACTATTATTTTGTCTTATTCTAGCATTTTAGTATGTCATTTCAATACAAAATTTGATCAACCGAAATGTTAATCAGCTAAACTGAACACAATAAAAGTGTTGAATAGAAGCTTGAAAAATATACGAGCCACTGCGCAAGTTTATTGTCATATATTTCAGTTTGATCTTTGATGCATAATAACCTTGATGTGTTCATGAAATGTGCGTTCACAAAGCGCAAGAAAAATGGATACTACAGTTATGAATAATTGTTTAAAAGTTAATATCTATGAGGATTATTTGTTTAAATTCATTTCTTAATTAAAATGCACTACTGTTAATACAGTAATGCACCTATTGTGATGGTTCAACATTGGATATACGCATTCAATTTAGAGTGCTTGATTTAATACCATCATAAGTTAGTGTAATGTTTACCCGAGAAATAATGCTACGCTTTATATTAACGTAATTATATTTTTCTAACAATTACACATAATATTTTTAACAACAACAACCATTTTTCTTGCTCAGCGTCACCTGGCACATGACCAACGCCCCACCAACCCATAATTCCCCATATACTACAATAAATTACATCAAAAATCTAAAATGATTCAAACAATAGATTAAATTGTTTCATTTAATGCTCCGAAATGGTTGATACAATATACCTACTTGGTTAGTTCGAAAAGTGTGGAATGTTGAATCAACCTTTTACTACGTCCTATTAAAGAAACTGATAGCTTTAGTGTAGTAAATTTTCATTCAATTAACACAACGAGAACGTTCAAGGAAATACTTCTCATATTAAAATAACGCAAAAAAGTTAACATTTTATTTGCATTAGTTTAATGCACGTTTTGCATTCGCCACCCGCAATGCAAAAAATTTGTTGGTTGAATCGTTTATCGTTTGATTAAGCAATTTCTTTCTCTCAGTGTATCTTATTTTATGGATACTTATCAGTTCGATTCGGTTAATTTTCTTTCACTAACGAATTTCTTACACTTTTTCGCATATAATGAAGCTTAACACGAATTTGAATGTCACTCAATTCACAACTAATTCTCTACGTGCTTATATGCTTCAAATTAAAACATACAAATTTTCGAGGGTTACATTCAAATACATTTTTCGAACGATTGATCGTAAAAATACTGTAATAAATATATTTAGAAATATTGTACATACTTTGTTAATCATTTTCCATTTTACTTTGTTCGCTTTTAACAAATAATAACGACACTACAATATTTCTAACAGAGGGCTCGAAATAAACGAAACAGTAGTTAAAATCGTGGCTATTACAAAGGGTAAGTTTGAGTCCCTCTACAGAACAAAAGGTTAAACTTAGAAGTATAAATTTTTAGAATTATATGGATTAATGTCTTTTCTATGAAGGGAAATCAAAATATACCTGAAATTGTAAAATTTATTTTCGGGGTTTTGTTCAGGAATTTGTGATTTCAGACCACTGTGACCACTTTGTGGAGCAGTCAGTTTGGCCCTTAGGCTAAAATGTTTGGAGACCCCTGATCTAAAGAAAAGAGGCTTTCTAAGCTCATGTAAAATGAATTAAAAATATATCCAAGTCGAAAAGCGGTTGGAATCTATTTTTATGATAAATTCTGCTAAATCAAATCGTAAAGTTTATTTCAGTGAATAATTATTTTTGTAATTGATTCTTCTATTTTTAATATTTTTTCTGTCAGAATAAATTCAGTAGTTTTTTCAGACTTGAGAAACACTCATAGTTTTTCAACCAACTGTTTGTTTGAAATTGCTCAATAAAATCAATGGGATAATTAAATAAGTAATTTAGTAATCTGTTTCTTTTGTGAGTATTAATTCAATTCTTTGGAAAACTTACGCCTCGCACTCGTTAACCGGATTCATAAGATTTTTCCAGTTATAAGTTTGCTAAAAATTTTTATTTTCAATCGAGTATTGAAGTTGCACTAAAAACTTTAAAAAACTTCCAATCGGTGATGATAAAATAATAAAGTTTTTTATAGAAGAGAAGGTATTTGTAACTATCCTAATTTAAGAGTAGATCATTGATTCAATATATGAATAAAAATTTATTTTTCGAATAATACGAAAAATACTACAATCGCAAAAGAATAAAAGTTAAATAACTACCGTACAAAAAAATTTTTTGTGAAATAGCGGGTCAAGGAGCTTTGTATAAAATGCAATTTCACATGGGCAATATATCCGTACCTTGAAAAGCCTACCAGCACACGCATAAAAAGCATTTAAAATTACCCAAGTAATTAAGCGATAAATAATAATGTAATGTACATCAAGATTTCTTATGTAAATGCCATTTTCGATTATAAACAAAATTTAGAAAGTTAGAAACACGAATACCTAAATAATTTAAGATAAAATAACAATGTGGTGAGTATTTACATTTCCATTACTTCTTGCTATCTTTAACTTTAAATTTAAATTATGGTTGTGATAACACAGTATTTCAGAGCGCACTTCCTCAAACGACTTGATTAGCACAGTAGTAAAATTTACTTTTGAATAATTTTATGTATGGGTTCATGTACATAAACATAAATGACAGATATGGAAATCAATTTACAACATCACTAAGTGGAATAATTAATTAAGAAATACCACTTTTACTTAATTCAACTTTTAGCATTTTATCATTATTTGTTACTTAATTTTAGTATAACCGTCCATTAAACTAGTTTAGAAACCTGTGCATAAATATATAATTTAAATGATTTAGTACTTGCGAATAATAATAAGTTATATACAATATTAACATAATTATTATACATTAACAAATGTTTAACTTAACGTTTTTTAGTATTTAGTTTTTACTTCACTAGATTTTAGATAATTTAATTATTTCTGCAGTGCCCACCCTGCTCTGCAAACCATGCTGCGCCACTGTATTTTTGAGTACATTAGCGGTAAGCCGCAAAGAATTCATAATTAATCTTAAATAAAAATTTAAAAATTTTTTGTCAGATCTTAATTTAATTATTGAAAAATTTCATGGTTTAGTGGAAGCAGAAATCAAACAATGTTGTAATTATATTAGTTTTAGTTAGCTTTCTTTCTTATAAATATTATGTATCTATTAAAATTTGTAAGTCAAATTTTTATAATAGCTAGGTATATAATTTGTTTTAGCAATAATTAATATGTATATTTAATTGAGCTGAACTTCACTCTGATTTTATTATCTTATTCAATTTGTTTGTCTATATTTTGACTCAATATTCTTTTATTTATTATATTATTAATTTTATACATTTAAATTAATAAAGGTAGATTTTATTATGATTTTTTAGCTTTACTAATCGCCATACCCTATTGTACGTGTAATTTTTTTACCAAATATTAATACAGTCAATTCAAATACTTCGTGTATTTTTGTAATATTAGAATATCGTAACTATAATGTTGATGCTAAAATTTGAATTAAATACATTGTGTTATGCAAATGCACAATCAAATAATTGAATGCAAAAATAATAGTAATATAATAATCTTATTTTGTTGTTTGATATTTAACATATTATTGTATTTGTTATGTTTTGCCTAAACATAAACATATTACTTATTAATTAGCCAAAACCAAAATTAAAAATATACTTACAAAGTAGGTAGATTTTACTTTCTTAAAACCTTACAAAAATATTGCTTTCACCAATTGTACAAAAATATTTTGCAACATTTAATTTTAAATATTAATTAAGAAAAACGCACAATTGAAAACTTAGTAATCCAAACGGTAACGAAAAACTTTCAAGTCGCGAAAATTGCACTATAGAAAATTTCCTTGTACTTGTACTCACATCAATACTCTTCTAAATTAAGAAATTTATTCCAATAAAAGAACACTTTAATTAGTTTCACTTCACAATTTTGCAATAGGCTGGTGCACCCGAAGAAATTCAAAATTCGTATACAAATGTTAAAAGTTACGCGTTACGAGTGATGCGAGTGTATACTTGCAGTGTTATGTTTGGATGATTGGAGAAAGGAACAATGATGGCATTCATTACTACCGGTAATTCATAACACTTCCTTTTATTTACATGAATCATTCATGTCGGGAGACTCTCTACAAAGTCAAGGCAAAATTTTGTTTTAATCGTCCTGCTGTGACAATAACCTTGAATTATTTTTCTTATTTTTGGCCGGACAATGAAACTGGCGTCGAAAGTAAACAATTTTTAATGAAGTTTTAAGTATTAGGTATACTCTAATTTTTTGTAATGAGAAACGTTCACGAGTTGTTTATGAGGTTTATGGTATTTATAAATTAAAATTTTATCTTCATTTAGATTCAAATTGAATATTTATCGTTCAGCAATCTGAAGGTTTAACCAAGGGCCATGTAAAAATTGAAGGTACATGGTCGACAATAAATTGAAGTGTCGATGTGAATTGAATGAAATATTATGATCTAACAAATCTTCAATTAATGTTCTACTAAAAAAATTGTAGTTGAACAACTTTTTTTTTATTAATTAGAACGAAAATAAACTTTTAATTCGTCAAGCATAAGTTTCTATTTTAATTAATTTTGTAGCTCAGTCGACGC
Source organism: Cantharis nigra (assembly GCA_958510845.1). Lineage (NCBI taxonomy): Eukaryota > Metazoa > Arthropoda > Insecta > Coleoptera > Cantharidae > Cantharis > Cantharis nigra. The sequence continues at coordinate 38,688,493 of OY294030.1, read as the reverse complement.
TCGAAAAAATGTAAATTACAAATTTTTTAGAGCAAAGCTTTTTTTATTTTTTTATCAAAGTTATCTTGAATAGATTGAAACTTTTGCTACGCGTTTCTTTACAAACAATGCGTACTTTTTACTTTATCTGCCAATTTATTGGAAGTTTCTGTTGGAAAAAATGTAATATTAATTTGAAATATTCAGCCGACCACAGCTTAAATCAACCGTCAACCCTCTTTTAGTTCCAATTTTTATCGACTTACAAGTTTTGTAATGAATACGGCTTCAGGTTTCCTCTTGATAGATCACAAAAAATGGTTGATATTTAAAATAAACACTGATTTATGTTAAATTCAATATTACAATAGTTCACAGTTTACTAACATATTCTCTTAATTTCATTGATGAATTGGTCATTATAATCTGCAAAGTAGATAATTATCTCTCTAAAATCTTCAGAGACGTCTTCAAAATCAGTAATAACAACTATTAGAAACGAAATCATAAAATCAGCCAATTTACAGCTTCTTCCACATCCTTACGCCCATGGGCCAAAATAGAAGGATCAAGAATTAAACTTCTATTTAAATGCCTACTCCAACGATAAATATTGACATAAAATTTTAACTTCTCAATTAATTAACTCAAAGATAAGTAGAAACAGATTTAAAAACGTGTTTAAGGTGGAGGTGTTTTGGTTCCTAAATCAAAAGAGGGCGGGGGTAGTAATGAAAAATTATTATTAGATCTTTTTAAAAATTTTAAAGAAAAAATTTTTTTCTTTTTTTCTCATTCGCCATAAAATCCTAAATATTTCTGAAATTCTAAAATTTATTCTAAAAAATTCTAAATTTAATGAAATAAATATAGATAATTAATTCCTAATTTTTATTTTCAAATTATTATTATTCCAATAAATTTTAACTAATTTTTTTAAAGAATTCTAGTAATTTGATTTCCCTGTCCAAAACTTTGACCACATTTTCTTTGCTATTCCATTTCTTATTATTTAAAAGGTAACCTTATTTACCTACTTCAGTGATTTTGATTTCGAAAAAAATTCCAACCATGCCTACACAATCTTTTTGAGTTATTTACCTTCAGCTAAAATTAGTGGGTGTGTTTTTTATGATCAAAGGTATATGGAAGCTTATGACATTTAACCATAATTAACATTTGCATGCATTGTAAATGCATTTGCAATATGCTGATTTTTAAAATATTTAAATATTTTGAAATATTATTTCAAACAAAATAAATAGGTGCAAATAACAATGTAGAACGTACAAACGAGATACAAATCATGTAGTGTTTTTCGATAAAAAAATCAAAATGAAGAGAAGGGATCTTTCAAAATTCCATTATTTAGATATTTTGAAGACAAAATTGATAAGTGCAAACAAAAATAAAAAATCTGGTGTGGACACCACATAACTTCCTTGTAATTTTTATAATGATTGTACAAGTCTCGTTAATCTGTTTGTGCGCGTCATGAATTACTACTTTTGACATGGACAATCGCAACCGAAAATAGGAGGTACACAACTAGATGATATAAGTGTCTCAAATCCAACATTTCAACTTTCTACGACCTACCGTATTTGAGTTATGCGACATACAGACGTCCGTACATATACAGGGTGACCCAGACCACCCGTATCAGTACTTTTTTTCAAAAACGGTAAGTCGCAGAGAGTTGGGCTAAAAAAAGTTATGACAAAAGCCCTAATGACGAATCTAATGGTGATATTATTATTTCCGGGAAAAGTCGGTATCTAGAGTAGTTTGCTCCAGAAAGTCCAGAAGTCCAGAATTTTAAATGGCACCATATGTCGAAAGTGGTATCGTTGGAAAGCTTTTTAAGAAATAAGCAAGTTTTGTAGGAAAATTTTTTTTATTACTCCCACCCCTTTTAAGTTATATTCACTTGAAATTATTAAATTTCAATTTCTTATAACGAACTTAACTTTAAAAGTCAGCACTTGAAATCCAGCTACCGCGTTAGAGCAATGTCACAAGTGTTCAAAATGTCTTCCATTTACTTCTAAACACTGTTGAGCTCTTCTGGTTATACTATCAGTGGCTCTAAGTACTTCTTCAGTGTTTAATGATCGACAGTCATTGCAAATTCTGAGATTCATATCATCTCTCGTTGTATAAACAATATCTTTGATCCGACCCCAAAGAAAAAAATCCAGGAGACTACAATCTGGCGACCTTGGAGGCCACACCACTGTGCTTCCCCTGCCAATCCATCTATTCAGAAATAGTTGGTTTATTGCATTCCTAGCAACCAATGAAAAATGAGCTGGGCAGCCGTCTTGCTGAAACCACATTATTGTTCGCATTTCCAGAAAAACATTTTCCAATAAATCGATCAAATCATTATTTAAAAACTCGGCATATCGTATCCCATTAAGATTGGGATGATAGATAAGATAAGATAAGATAAGTCAAAATAATCAAAATAATAACTTAATAACTTAAGTCGAATATAACTTAAAAGAGGTGGGAGTAATAAAAAAAATTTTCTTACAAATCGTGCTTATTTTTTAAGGAGCTTTCCAACGATAGACTTTCGACATATGGTGCCATTTAAAATTCTGGACTTCTGGACTTACTGGATCAAACTACTCTGAATGCCGACTTTTCCCGGAAATAATAATATCACCATTAGATTCGTCATTAGGGCTTTTGTCATAACTTTTTTTAGCCCAACTCTCTGCGACTTACCGTTTTTGAAAAAAAGTACTGATACGGGTGGTCTGGGTCACCCTGTATATGTACGGACGTCTGTATGTCGCATAACTCAAATACGGTAGGTCGTAGAAAGTTGAAATGTTGGATTTGAGACACTTATATCATCTAGTTGTGTACCTCCTATTTTCGGTTGCGATTGTCCGTGTCAAAAGTAGTAAAAAAATAGTAATCTACGACTTACCGTTTTTGAAAAAAAGTACTGATACGGGTGGTCTGGGTCACCCTGTATACCTACGTACGTACGTATAGACGTCACAAAGAAAATAGTTAAATTGAATTCAGAGAAGGTCAAAACGGATATTTCCGTCAAAATCTGAAAACCAAAAATAATCGGAATTACAATACTTCTATGTTTTAAAAGGAAGTAAAAAGATAAAAGCAAAGTACTAACAATTTAGATTATTTTCTGTCTAAAATTCGGAATGGGAGGGAGGCTGGCGAAATGCCATTACTAGACATTTTAACGCATGTCTTGGAAATAAAAACAACGAAAATAAAAAAAGTAGAAACAGGTACAAATAAGTACAAACGATTTAGACTATTTTGGAACCAAAATTCGAAATGGGGGTGGGGGTGGCAAAATGCAACTGTGACAATATCGGCAGTAAATGGAACTATTGTGCAGTATTCGGTCATATTATGTTGCAGTTCAAAATTAGCTGCACGGGTAGTGATTCAATGCCCACTTTGTACTGAAGCTTTAGGCAGGCTTATTGTACCCCGTTTTCCATTAAGATGTCGACAATGTCAGTATGATCCATAGTACAAGTTCAAACCCAGTGATATACCTTCCATAGCCTACTTTAATTAGCTTATCAGTTTGATTTCTAATATTTTGCATTTCAGTTTACAAATTATAAACAAACAATCGTATGGTTATTTTTCCAACTACAAAACGTTTTCCCGTACACATCTTTAGACAATTCACTCATTATCTTTGATATCTCATCAACAACTCAACTATTGTCTCAAATGGTTAAGAATACTATGGTGATTTATGATACAACTTTAGTAAGTTAGTTAAGAAGGGAAAAGGGTCTGAGACACAAAAAAAACATATTTTTATGATTTTTTCTTTAGAGTACCTACCTTATTTATTAATATTTTTAAAAATTTTTACATTATTAGGCATTATTCTAAGAATATTCTATTAAATTTTTATAAAAATATATTGACAAATAAACCAGTGGTAGTGGTAGTGGTAACGGAGTTACTTCAAAAAAAGTCTCCATGTGGTAGTTAGGATAATAATTCATAATTTAAAAAACCAAAAAGATTTCTTTAGTACATAAATATTAAGTTTATCTTGGATTTAAACGAAGTAATTAACAAAATATTCATTTTTGAATTTTTAGTAAAAGAGCAATCAAAAAACTCTGATTTTTGCCAAAAATTGATCTTTGTTTGTAATTAATAAGTAAGTTGTAATTCAACAAAATTAAAAAGACGTGTGCAAAGTTTAGACAAAATTGGTCCAAAGGTTTTCGAGAAATTTTGACTACCAACTTAAAAAAAAATATGTGATTAAAGTTTGATAATAAAATAGAAAAAAAAAATATTTTTTAATTACATAGAATTGTCGATTCCAGTTCCATTTTCGGCCAATATTTCTTTTAAGTTATAGCATCAGAAAAAAAATAAAACAAAAATTGATTTTCCGACCCTTTTCCCCCCTTAATCTTTTATCAACCATTACTAATTATTATTTCCAATTTAGTCAAGTATCAATTGCGTTAACTCTACTGGCGAAAAAATGTCACCTAATTAATACAGTACTAATTAATTAATTCATTTACTACTGGGATTTAATTGAAAAATATTGCATTAATATTAATTAGATGTAAATAAAATGTACGATGACCTGACGAGTTGAACAAACGATCAAACTTTTAATTTTTAAAAGTTGAACGCATAAATATGATTAGTTCAATTTACAAAAATTATAATCTGGGCATAGAGGGTCGCAGAACTCGACATTATTTTTGTCGAGACCGAGTTAGTTGCTCGAGTTATAGTTTTTTCAATATATTTCGTAACTAGAATAGGTTCCTGCACGAGTGTAAGTTAACTTAAGTGAGAAAACTTTTGGATAATCTTACATCCGTCATTAATATTATTTTTCTAAAATATAAGTAAGAAATATTACATAAAACATTCGAATTTTTCATTTTAATTGATAAGTTTTTTCAGCAAGTTACGATTTGTCTTTGATGTTATTTATAAAAGAAAACGAATTAAACTTAATTAAAATTTTAACGCTTTTCATCAGACAGACAAGTTTCAAAGAGATTATAAGAATTGAAATATAAATGTATATCTACCTATATTACACTTATTCAGTAGAATTCTCACCGAGTCTGCTCACTTTATTAGTAAATTCTTATTAGAATTTGATTACAGTAATAGAATATTATGTATTTTTGTTTACTTCAGTTATTCAAATCAGTAATAATTTCTAAACATTAGGCTTTGTTAAATTGGTCCCACATTTAAAATTTTTCAGAAACTTGTTAATTCAAAAAGTACCTCGATGATTGTTTTTAAAAATAAAGTAAAAAGTTGTTTTTCAAAGAAATGTAAATTTAAAGTATCCTATTGTGAAATTCAACACTTATCTACACTTATATAAAATTACAAGGCTGAGAAGTACTGAAAGTGTCCATTTAATTATAATATTTAAATTATAATAAAACCGGTAATTGTTTAATTAAGATATTTAATGATTAAAAAATAGAATTAAGTATAATTTTATGAATGACATCGATTTCAATGCATACAAATTATTACAGAAATTGAAAATACTTTAGTATCCAAACTCTTTTTGTTTTTTATTGTTTTTGGAAAAAGTTACCGAGCAAAGAAATGGAAGAGTCAGAAAGTATTGTACGTAATTCTAATTAGTGAATATGATATTGGAAAACTTTCAGGTAAGTTTCATCGTTGCACTTTGTAAATTTTATATTGCAGTTTTATTCAAACACCAACTAGTACTTTTATAACTTTTCTTAAGCGAAACATATAACTCTAACTAAATAATTAACTATTCTTTTAGAAACACAAGAAATCAAATAAATTAACTCAAAAATTCAACACTGGCGAAAAACCATTCACCTACAACAAATTAATTTATTTACAGCAAAGAAAATTTATTTGCCACTTTAATAAATTTAAGATTTTTTTGTTGGGAAAATTCACAATATTTGTTTAATCAAAAATTAGTAATTTTAATTTTGGAAATTAAAAATTTACTACTTCTACACACCCGATGATTTCCTAACGAAAATACGTACACTACATTTTCTTTTTTCCAAAACCTCACAATATTTCCTTACATCTCCTGACATTTTTGAACATCTTCCCACACTTCCTCCGTAACTGACGAAGTCCCACCTCAAGTGGGGATATGAAATGTCCTTTTTCAACTCTGATGATATTATTTAATAATAAATCTAGTAAAATGTTTAGTTTAGTTCGTCCAAAAAAACTCTTATTTTGGCAAGTAGGGTTAATGCCCAATTTCTTCATCTTCAGATACTTATCTATCGGATAACGAATCCGCCCAACAAATTAATCAAGTGACCAATCAAACAACTGCAATTCAAATTTAAAATAACAAATCAAAAATTTGATTGTTTATTTGATTAATTTGTCGGACGAATTCATTATCCGACAGATATCTCAAAGTGAAGAAATCGGAAGCTTGGGTTCTAATTTTTGCGCAGACAATCTATTGTTGCATTTTTGCCCCCCTCATATGATGACATGACATCGCCCTAGAACAGCCACTGATGATATGATAATTTATGTTCTAGTTCTAACTACGCAACGATAAGATTTAAAATTCTTATGATAAAAATAAGTAGAAGTTTATTATTGTTGATAAGTCGTAAATATATTATTTCCAAAAAAATATGTTTTATTCATTTTCATAAAAGTCAATTGCATTCAAGCGAAAACTATGCAAATTATTGTTTTAACTTATTTTTAACATTGGTCTAATTTGGGTTTATAATTTCAGTCGCTTAAATGCAAAACCCGACAAGTCCAGTGAAATATAAAACTAGATTTTTTTAGCATAGTTTCCTACCCATAGATCAAAATATAAAAATCAACTGATTAAATCTGGGGTAGTCAGAAGCCTTTAGGAATTAATTGCTAGAATAGAATTAATCTCATTTCTAAAAAAGTTTTGACATGTCGGCTTTTGCACCTAAGCGACTGATTTATTATTACTTGCGCTTCTGTTTATAATAAAATTTTTGCTTTGTTCAGCTTTGAAGAAAATAGACCCATACTTCTCGCTGTAAAAAATTACACCCCCGCTACTTAGAGTGTAGATTTGTGTACACTGAAAAAAATGTACATAAAAAATTCATCGTCTTTGCGCCGATGAACAAAATTCATTAATATAATGATTCAAAATCAATACAATGATTTTTCATCAATACTACAAATTGTTTTTGTTTTAAATGTTTTTCAATATGATGAACCAATTTTGAATTAAAATTCACAAATATGTTCATAAAAATTTAAAAAGGTATGAAACCATTTAATTTTTTAAAATTAATTTTAAATAATTTACCTGACCTTACTGCCTGGTATACACACGGATTCATTAAATTTAGACAGAATGATAACATTTGAAACCTAATTAGATGGATTATTTAAAATCTTTCATTCAAAAACAAGGTTCCTAAAATCTAAAAGAATTGCTTAAAATAAGTTGAAGTGTAATTTTTTTAAACGCAATTGTTTTAAAGCCTAAATATGACAGGCGACAGTAAAGTGGATGTAAAGTGCCGCTCGTCATGTTTTTGATACAGCTCACAAACGGAACACTTCCGGACATAATATTACATCAACATTTTTCCTTGCTTTTCAAAATTACTTTCCAATTAGTTTTTTTTTATAATTTTCTAGTTTTTCAATTCGATTTAATTATTCAACATTCCTTAAGTCCAATATTATGGCCTCTGGACTACTACAGACTTTTTTAGTCATCAGGCTTGATATTTGATTGTAAAATTTCAAATTTGAAAGTTTTAGATTAAAAAATCATGAAAAATGATTCTTTTGTATTCGTAATATTATATCAAGCTGTCGTTAAAAATGCATTGTATTACTTTATATATTTTGAAAATTGCAACAGCAATGTACATTTTTATTTTGAATTTTAATTAATACAATTTTATTCTAAGTTTTTGTTGCAGAATTTTTTTACAACCAGAAACGTCAATCGTGTCTTTTGAAAACACGCTTCAACGGTCATTTTTCATCTGCCACTGAAAATATTTTCATAGCCAAAAATACAATGAGATTGGACAGACAATTTCGTTTTCTATAATTTACGATTGATGTTACATAACTTATTTTGTATAAAATATCAAAATATAATAGTCATGAATTTGTGAAACTTACCTTTATTAAGTCGATAAATTCTTCACTCAAGATTGCACATTAAGTGCTTTAAAATGTAAACATGTATCTCACTGCACATTATAAACCAACACAAAGAGAATCAAACTGCTAGATTTAAAAAAAATTACAATTACTATCTAATCTAATCAAAAAAAAAATACTAAATTACTACTTCACATAATTAACAAATTATTATACTCGAGAAACTATTACAACTCTCACTATTATCCTTGAACTTTAAAATAAAATGATGGTTTAATTAACAACACAACAACACACGTTGAATTAGTACATAAGCACTAATTTTCCTAAATTACTTCCAATAAATTCACAAACATTATAATTTTCCATGAAAACAGGAACTTATTTGGAATGCTTAATTCGGTGCAATTAATTTTCTTCTTAGAAGATCCTTTTATCCTATTAAATGCCATTAGCGGGCGCTACCATTAAAACCGGCAATTTTGTCTAAAAATATAGTTCGTAATATATTAACCATGAAAAAATGGCAAACAATTATTTAAAAACCAATTAATTATCCAATTACATCATTGAGGCAATGACCTGTTCTCAATAGCTTTCAGACAATCTCTACACATTAATTAGTATAAAAATATTATATTAAATCAATTCAGAAATTATCAGAAATTAATTAGAATTTTACCTAAAAATGTACAAAATACTAAAATAATTAGTTCGGCTGGAATTTTTATAATTTTTTACTTTATTGTTGCAAATTTATTATTTTAATAATTTATTCTGGTTATTATAGTTTTATCTTGTCGGCGAAAAATTAAGATACTGATAAGTGATAACTATCAATAGATTAATAAAAATTTGGAATTTATTTTATTAGTTTATTTTACATTATTTAATTATAAACTGCTTTCCACATATTAATAATTTAAAATTATCTTAAGTAAAAATTATTTATGAGCGGAACAGAACAGTTCTTACGACTGCAGAAGTTAAACGTATCAAAGGCGTACGATACTTGGGGCTTTGAGGGCATCTAAAACTATCTAACAAGATAATAAAATATCCTATGGTCGTTTATCAGAATCTCTCAACATCCTAGCATTTCAGTTTTCCTGTAGGAAACAATATTATTTGGGACCTTTCAAAATAGGATTATTTCTGACACTTGGACTTAATATAATAGATATTCGTAAATAAAATATCTCCTTAATGATCATAGTTTCAGCTCTTATTATAAAAAATTGTATATACTACTGTCTTTATTTCTTGTTAATGTTTACGAAATAAGTGCATTTTTGTTTATATAATATGTTTTTGTTATATTTTCTCTAATGGATGATATTTCAACTCGAACAGTTGTTTGTTTCAATTTGATTAACTAACTTTTGAAGATTATATCAGGTAGATTACAAAAAACTGTGTTAGCGCAATTGTACTGCAAGGCAATATAACATGTTACATGTAACTAGTGTAGAACTGCAGCTTCGATAATGATATCATCCGCAATTTCACTTTTTAATATCTTATTTAATTTTTACTTTCTTTCAAAGATGACCTAAAATATTGTTTGCTTTTGCTAAATACTTCCTTTCCTTTTATTCAATTTATTATTATAATTATTAATTTTTATTGTCTATTTGTATTTATATAATACTTAGGCAGATATAACGTAACGTTAATTTCCGCTCTTAGCGCTCAAAAAATTGTCTATAGCAATTATACTATACGCTAACTCTTTTCTTTGCCCGAAAGTGCTACAGCAAATAGGTTTCACTTTCCAGTTATCAAAATTACTTTCAATTCTTGCAAACATACAGAATAACGTGAAGAATAACAAATAATCTTCTTAATTCACAACTAGCCGCCTCCGGTACATATGTACATCTCGCTGTGCACCTCAAAACAACAAAACACGATTCTGAACTAAAATAAATAAAACTTTACTCACCCTATATCCTAATTACGTAACTGCTGAAGAAACCCCATTGCTGCTGTCGGTATCTCCATCACTGTCTAACTCAAAGAACTCCAAACTCCTTAAGGTGACATCTTCAAGGTAGGTATACTCAAATGCTGTCTTATTAATCGAAAATGGAACCGGTGATAAATATTATACGTTGCTTCCCCATAAACAAATTATTATAATTTTAATTGAATCCTCAAATTACTGTTACAATTCGATTTTAATATAAAAATAATCGGTGCTGATTAGGAGTTCAAGTTTGTGAGTCTGCGGAGTTTGGATTGGATTTTGTGTAGTTTAAGAAATTAATGTGATATAAGTGTTTTAGGGGCTGTCCATTAATTACGTAAGGACGATTTTTGTAATTTTTGACCCCCTCTCCCCCCTCACATAAAAGGACGTAAGATTTTGACACCCCCCTCCCCCCGGTACATCTTACGTAAGGATTATTAAACAAACATAATGTTGAGCCCCTCTTTCCCCGCTTAGTATATTTATAAAACATGAATAACAATAATATTTTTATTATACAAGAAATACAAAAATTTAAATTAAATTTTATGTTTATATAAATAAATAGTATATTACATGACTAGTGGAGAAACCGAAAGATTCGCTCACGCATTTGTCAGTTTTGCACGCGAGCCGACAGGCGAGTGTGCAGAGGCAAATAAGTGAGCGAAAGGGTTTCTCCACGAGTTATGTATAGCGTTTTGTTCAATCCTGCACTTATAAATCTAAAAATTTTATGAAAATACAATTTATTATAATTCGTGTCATCAATAATTAAATTTGAGATTTTGAATTTGCAATAACTCGAAAACAATAACCCCCCTTTGCTCGTACTCAAGCAATTTGTCGTAGGAAGCTTTATGCAAAATTTTAGATCGATAGCGCGCATTTTGCGCGAAAAATAATTTTAAAAAAAGTTAGCTTTGGTTTTAAAACATTTCAATATTATTATAAAGAACATATTAATTAAAAATTGTTAGCTCTTGAAAATAATATAAATTAGAATAAATTATATAATATAATTCTAATTTATATAAAGAACATAGGCAGGTTAATGAATGACTGCATTTTTCACTCACTAGTGGGTGAAAAGTCCTTCGCCCACTCGTTACCATAGATATAAATTGAGTGAGTAAAACAAACGGTTTCTAGTTGCGTATCCAAGTAAGAAACGACATGTTTCAATAGCAGGATTGAACAAAGTTAATAAAAATTAATTAATTGCATAAAAAAGTTAATACAAAAAATTGATAACCCTTAATATTCAGGTAAAAAAACTAATTTAATTAAAAAAAAAAGTATTTTACGAAACTTACGTAAGGAATACGTCGGACCCTCCCCTTCCCCACGTAAGGGTCCGTAAGATTTTTGATACCTCCCCCCCTCCCCCAAAACCCTTACGTAATTAATGGACGGCCCCTTAGCTGAATTACAAATTAAATTTGATAATTTTAAAAAGAGTTTGATGGTAAAAAATAAAATTACAGCGGAAGCCGCAGATGTTAAATGAAGAAGACGAAAAAGATTCTATTGAATAAAATGTGAAATTATATTTAAAGTTTAATTGGTTCATTTCAAAATTATGCATAGCATTGAAATTGCATTATTAGAATAAAGAGGAAGGAATTGATAAGTCGATATCTGTATGCCGGTATCAGTTTTTTATCATTATTTTATCATTTTAATAAAATTTATTGAAAGTAAAATTAAATTCATCAAAATTTTAAAAAATTATAAGTTTTTCTACAAGAGCCATTTCGAAAATTTTGGTATCTGAAAAATATTAATGAATTTATATATTAAATTAATGTCAGCGCTACAATCCGAAATACATTTTGGCTGACCATTTCATTTTATGAGAAGTTTTCAAGGTAAATTACCTCGGCGGTTTGCCATCGCCTGTCGAGAGAGAACTGTTAGAATAAAGTTCTTGCTGCACTCGGGATCGAACCATTGATCTCTGCTTAGTGGTCGAAGCGCACTTAAGCATTAATAATTATATTAAGTAGGTAATAGTCTAATAATTATTGTAGAAGAATATTATAATGCAATAGTAGTTATAAATTATTTATTTCCTACAATTATAATTAATTTATTATAACTACATCCCACATCTAAAAATACTTAAACTTTGTTTCAAGATTTTATGTATATCAGATAAAGCTTAATCTGTAGTGGATTGTACTTGTTTGATCTAATTACCTTTAACTAATATAATAGAGTTGTTTAGTTGACTTATGTTATATCATTTTTATTAATCAAGTTGCATTTATTTAAAATAGAAAAGTCGAGTTGTATTTAAGGTTGTTAAGAAGGAAAATGAAATTAATGAAAAGTTCTTGAAATTTTTACAGTACATTACTTGCGTAATAAAAAAAATTCTGGCAAAGTTTGAACTTAATCAAGATTTAGTAAATCATGGCAACATCTGATTTCGTAACCCATTCATTTTCCCACCATAATTTTTGTTTTTAATGTATATTTATCGAAAATCTTAATAGCTTTTGAACTACTTTTTAGAATAATAATTTATTTAATTTTCTCAGAAACTAAAAACAAGACTTTTTTGAAATTTGGTATAGGAGAGAGGGGGGCTAGTTGTTACAGGGGCTAGTTGTTACAAATGCAATAACTTAATTCGCCTGCTGGTAACTGCACCACAATTACAACTGAATATTCCCCTATTCATGTACCATTAATGGATGAAATATAAAACTTTTTTAATCATGCAGTTCCCTGTAATAATGAAAATTTATTTTTCACCGACGAAATGTATCAAATGTTTGTTTTCACTCTAAAGCGTATTACCGTGAAATGGGAAGTGATGTGGTCAAACTATTGATAGCATTTCAAAGCCGAAACATTACTCTTTAGTTTGAATTAGTAAATTTCTAAATAATTAAACTAATGCTTGCAAAGCCAACAACATAACTTTTTTTGTGACATTGTGGCTAGTTGCTTCAGTGCTTGTGAGGCATGTTGTTACTGTAATAATAATAGGTTGACTCAGCTGCTGTGTGTGTAAGTTTTGTTACTCTTTTACAATAATGGTCAGGTACCATTAGGAGCAGCTAATACTGATTTTTTTATTTTACCTCAAGAAATGCTGATTGGATTCAGTGCACTAAGTGTAAAAAGTAGGCACATGTTTCTTGCGGCAGTGGTGACGATTTCTATATGTGTATTCATTGTATGTCGGATACGGATTAATTTGAAGCTATTAAAATACAAATATTGAACTTGATTGTGTTTGTACCTAATTTAACCCATCAGTAACAACTTGTCCCACCAGGTGGGATTGTTTGAAGAAAACAATATTGTACACCGGCAAACTTAACATTTTCTACTAATTAAAAATTACAGATGTACAAAGGACATTTTAGACTATAAGGTAGCTTTTTCAGAATTTTATTAAAGGATCTGTGCAATCGTGAAAAAAATGATAAGTAAAAATTGTAACAACTATAACCCCCCTCTCCCCTACTTATTTATAGGACTTTCATCAATATTTTGGCAATTTTTGGAAAAGCTGACATTTCTGATTGTCGATTTAATGACCTTTAAATCAATGTGAACTTTAACATTTTTTATCTCGATAACTAAGAACAAGATTAAGTTCAAACTTTGCCAGAATTTTTTTTATTACGGAAATAATGTACTGTAAAAATTTCAAGAACTTCTCATTAATTTCATTTTCCTTTTTAACAACCTTAAGAAAACAATAGAATTAATTAATTAAAATTTTGAAATAAAAAAGTTCATTTTTGTATTGAATTTAATACGCTATAATTTGAGTTTTTTAGAAAGAAATATACAGTCCACTAAGTCAGAAAGGTACCACGTACTTCAAACACGAGTAGCCAACATTTTATCTTGATTATTGTAATCTTTATATCGTCGCCACAGAATCAGAGTAATAGGTATTCTATCACCAATTTTCTAAATTTTACAAAACAGTAGTTTAACCCTTTCAGTCCCAAACATAGAAACATCTATATCTTATTTTTAATTTTATTAAAAATCCTGACAAAAAACTACAAGAAGCGAGATAAAAATAATAATAAAATATTTAAATAAATAAATAAATAAATACATAAATAAATAAATAAATAAATACATAAATAAATAAATAAATAAATACATAAATAAATAAATAAATAAATAAATAATAATAATAATTTCTAATAGCCAGAATAAGTATGGCGTAAGGTCTATACCGGCCAGCCGGGAGGCGGGGTAACTGCGGTTCAAATCCAAGTCGCGTCTTATACAGCGGTTCTCAACCTTTTTACGACGCGACCCCCAAACTTTCTTGCTTATTTTCTGCGACCCCAACAATGTCGGTAATAAAAAATAGTCATCAATTACTTTGTTTAAAATTTATATTAAAAAAGATACATATATCTAAAAAAAACACAAATACCTACTCAACTTGTACTTTTACTATTTTTTTTCTTTTATTTTTTTCAAAATTTCATTTTTTTACACTTTCAAGATCACCTTGTTCAGAAATATAAAGATTTGCAAGAAATAAGAAAAAATTAGGTGGCGGTCTGTCTATCGTTAGATTTTGTTTCTCGCTTTATTTCAGAACCATCCAACGAATCACGACCAAATTTTGTATATAGTAGGCTTTACGGTAGAATGGTGAAAATAAGGTTTTCGTCACGATCATCTGTCAATCAGGAGTGCCACTACAAGAAAATAACACAAGATTTCTAAAAACGATTTTGTCTTGTGATAAGTTATTTTAAAGACCTTGAAATGCTTTATTCAGAATAGGTGAAATTAATTTTCTATCTGTCATCTGTCAAAAATTACAAGCTGTCAAATTTGAAACTTCAAGGGTGAATAACTCATGAAGTACTGAAGGGATCTTAACCAAACCTGGTATGTAGCAGCATTGCCCCAACAGGTCTTGTCAGTATATGGAACCATTTCGTCGGCATACAATCAAAATTGACCAACTACAAAACTCGATTTTTACAGAAGAGCAGCTTTTAGGTTAAATATCGCTTATAAAATAAGACAATTAATGCTAAATTTTACTAAATTTAGCTATAATATAATTAATATAGTTTATTATATTAAAATTTTAATTATTCTTTTATTATTATATTGTTAATCAACTCAATTAGTCAAGTATTTTATTTGTATATTATATATATAGTATATTAGTATATTATATTATAAAGTATATTATTATTTATTTATTCAGTTGGTCACTTTTGCTTGTATGGCGACGATTTGATAAAAATCAGGAATTCAACATGAAAATCGAAGATTACGGTTTTTTGCGAAATTTTCAACAAAAATCCTTGTCCCTTGATTTTCTTCGGAATTTCTGCGTCGAAGGCAGTCAAACGTTTGGAACGAATGTCTGATGGGTTCTAATGGTGAAAATAAGGTTTTGTCAGAGAAATCTTTGCCAGGGCTACCACAATAAAAAATAAATGAAAATGTCGTATCTCCGGAAATGTTTAACAGATTGAGATTAAATTTTGTGTGCTGATGCACAAATACAAGTATTGGTGAGAAGAAATAAAGAATAATTTATTTTTATCGGGCGGTACTTTGAACCTCTTTTGTGAAGATAAGAACGAAATACCTGCGGCGTACGATTTCTTTCAAAGAGATTTGTATTATTTACATGTAAAGTGGTCAAATCTGACAGTTATCAGTAATTTAATTAATTATGTAGAACGATCGAAAATTTGTGTTCTGTATTGAAAATGGTAATAAGTACTACGTGTTACTTACATAGTATTTTGTTGTTTATTTATTCTTTGTTTTTAAACAACTCTTCTTTAAAACATAAAAAATTGTGTGGTGTTGGTGAAAAATCGTAACTACGGTAATATTGGGAATTGTTTGGAAAAGCCTTTGGCCACATGGCCACTTCTTAAGTGACCACTAACATGGAACAGACCCAACAAATCTCCGGAAATGTATAACAGGTTCTGTTAAAATGTGCTGTAAAATGTTAAAATGTGTGTAAAAAATTGCGACAGAAGTGACGATATTGTTTTACTTATTAATTACTTCCTTGATCTTGATGTTTTGATACGAGTTTATCAATCCTATATTCAATTGTTTGAGCAAGGGAAACCTTAAAATGCAGTTTACTAATTTCTAGTTTAAATTCAAAACTAAGTCATTTTGAAAAAAAGTCGCTAAATTTTGTGCGACCCCCTAAAATAGATCCGCGACCCCCAGTTTGAGAATCGCTGGTATACACTACTGTAATCTAAAGCCCAAAATACATCTGTCGGTTATGGGGAAGGCAAAGGGGAACAATTTCATTAATTAAAAGTCTCTAATACGTCATCTTTGCTTCAGCCAAGCTGTGATTGCCAACGTCGGGATGACTTGACACGGCACATGAAAAAAAGAAGAAAATCTCTTATAAGCGAGGTTGTAAAATTACAATTTATTACAATTTTATTTTATAATCAATCAGTAACATAATTAGTAATTACCCAACTAGCACAAGTCGTTGGTAATTAGACTAATATGTTTTAAAAATGATTTGTTATAGTATCCATGTTTCAAAATGGTTTTTTAAATTCTTTGCTTAAGATAAAATTGCTGTTGAAAATAAAATTATTATATTATTTGGTCGAAAGAACGTTTTATGTATCAAATAATAAAATTGTTTAAAAGCTATTTTATCACTTAGTTTTGAGAACGTTCTTACAACGATATTAATAAAGACACTTGCTTATGAAACATTATAGGCTAGTGATTGCTTTATAGTAGTTCTCCAAGACATTTAAATAACTTCTTTAAGAATTTTCTTTGCTAATTTTTAAGTGCTTTATTACAATATTTGTAAATGTTCTTAGGACTAACTTAAAAAATAGTTTAGTGTTCGGTGATAAAATTATGCGATGTGATACCATTACAAAATCGATTTAAATAGGTTTTGTTAAATACAAAATGAGCACACTAATAAATTCTTAATACGATCAAATTATCCAAAGTAAAACCAAAATGCAGCAAAAGTATTTCTTATAAACATTATTAGATTATTACGATTGTCAGTTGGCGTGTAGTTATTAACGAGCATTTTACAATGAATAAAGCGATTAAAAATACCGACTTAATATCTAAGTGGAAGAAAATAAAGCAAAGCGGTAACTTTAAAAGAAAAGTAAAACATGTTTACAAAACAATAATGGTAAAAACGGTAACGGATGTACCTCCCGAAAATGTAGAAGTGGTAACCGTGGTACCTGTCGCTCCTTTATTCGTTAATAAAAATGTTGTGTACAATAATGAATTGCCTGAAATTGATAACTCCGAGAACAATTTAGAAATTGAATTGAGTGACGATGATGCAGAATGTGAAGACGCCGAGTTTACAGAGGTGGAGAAAAATATTGAGGTGAATACAAAAATGAAGTTATGGGCTACTTCATTTAATATTAATCACTCAGCTTTAAAAGAATTGTTTCAAATTTGGAATATGCGTATACCTAATATTCTACCTAAAGATCCAAGAACCCTTTTAAATACCACAAGACTAGTTAATTTAATATCAATAGAAAAAGGTAAATACTGGCATAATGATGGACTTAAATCAACTATAATAAAAACTTTGGAAAACTTTTGCACCTCTAGAGATTCTACTATTTCTCTCAACATAAACATAGATGGCTTGCCAATTTACAAAAGCTCAAAATGTGAGTTTTGGCCAATATTATGTAATGTACACGAATTTCCACAAATAAAACCAATAGTGATCGGCATTTATAGTGGATTTGGAAAACCTGCTTCTGTCCATTCTTATCTTCGGCCATTTGTAGATGAAATGAATAAATTAATAGAAGAGGGTATTTCGGTCCTTACTTCCAATAACGAATATCATAAAATGAATGTTAAAATTAGATGCTTCATTTGCGATTCACCAGCTCGGGCTTTTATTAAAGGTAAGCAAGGTGAACAAAAATTCAATGTTCTACTTAAATTTATCTTTTTCAGGTGTAACTAACTTTAACGGAAAACATGGTTGCCTCAAATGTACAACGGTTGGTGAATATTCGTATGTCTCTCATACCGTATGCTTTCCAAGATCCGGTTGCCAATCTCGAACAGATGAGGGTTTCCGAAACAGAACATATGGTTCACACTACAAATATGACTCGCCGTTGGAAGAACTACCTATAGATATGATAAAAGATTTTCCAGTGGGAGATTCTTTACATCTTATTGACTTAGGTATTATGAAAAGATTGTTAATTGGCTGGAGAGATGGAAATTTTTGTAACTATGTTACAAAGTGGAGCGGTAGAGACATAAAAATTGTAACAGACTTCTTATTAAACTGTAAAATGCCTTCAGAAATTCATCGAGCTGTTCGAGGACTTGATGTTCTCGCTTATTGGAAAGGTACAGAATATCGCACATTTCTCTATTATATAAGCATAATAGTATTAAAAAAAGTTTTATCTTATGAAGTATATCAACATTTTTTGTTGTTTTTTTGTGCCATAACAATATGCTCGTCTGAAACGTACGAATATTTCTTGCCCTTAGGTGAAACAATGTTAGATCAGTTTGTGGAATATTACAGAGACCATTATAGCGAAGATTGCATGACTAGTAATGTACATAATTTGTCTCATTTATTTGATGAAGTTCGAAAATTTGGAATACTTTCAAAATTTAATGCTTATCCCTTTGAGAACAGGCTTTTTCAAATAAAACGATTACTAAGAAATGGAAATCGTCCTCTTGCACAAGCTGCTAAAAGAATATGTGAAATTGTACAAGTAGAAAGTAATATACAACCCGAACAAAAAGTATTTCCTCATTTAGCAATTACAAAAGGCATGGGCATGGGTAACAATCACTTTAATAAAATTCAATTTGAATCATTTTCTTTAAATTCAAATAGTCAAAACAAATGGTTTTTGACTAAACAAAATGTAATAGTAGCGTTTGACTCTGCTAAAAAAAATAGAATTGGAAAAATTAAAATTTACGGTTTCCCCTTGACAACTTTCTCCGATTTTTTCGATGTTCCAATAAAATCGTCTTACTTGAATATCTACAAGTCAGATGATTTGGGAAAATCTTTACAATCTTTTGAGGTAAATAATGTAAAATGTAAGCTAATTTGCATAAATGACCAAAATTATACTGTATATATACCGTTACTTCATTCTTACAGGAAATAACCTTTTGCTAAAGATCTTTCAATGAATTTCAAAAGCAAAATAATTTGTATCTACTGTTTTTTATTATAAATGAAAATAAACATAAAATACATATAAACATAAGATTGCTAATATAACATTATACCTAACAATATTAATTATCCTCCCCTTCTAGTTCCAGCTCTCCACAGTCATTTTTACTACCTCCATCATGGGTATTTTTAGTAGTACCTTCGTCTTGTGTATTTCCAATACCTTTCATCTTGTAAGATAAATTTTTAGGCCTTTTCTTACTTTTTGAGCAACGTACATTAGCGCTTTCATACCTGCGTCCCGAGTTTCTAATTACATTTTTTAAAAAAACTTCGCATTCCTGTACCGTAAAATCGTTGTCAGCTAGATAAACTAATTTGAAAAAGAGATTGATAACATTTTTATAATATTTAAAAGGAATTTTCTCCTTTTTATCGCGAGCCCCACCAGCCCATGAGCACAATGTCATGAATTTCCTAGAGAAGAAATTGTCCATCAGCATGTAAGCATGGTCGACCCCATTTCCTTTTCCTCTATTACCACATAAAAACGTCATTCTCTCAACATATTCATCAAATATATTTTTGTTTTTTAACTTTTCTTCTAATGCACTTAATTCTTCCACGGTCTCTATTTGTTTAATGGGATTTACACTGGTCGTCTCTTTAGAAGCATTAACACACGTTTTCGGTCCGGTGTTTATCTTTTTTATGAGTTCATCAAACATCACTTCTAATTTTGCGAGTTTCTGAAACATTTTGTTTTGGTTTTGTAAAATGGTTTGCATCGTCAAGGTAATATCAATTGCTTCAGAATTATTTGCATCAGAGGGTACAAAATTTACTTCAGGATTTAATATGTCATTTACATCTTCAAAGTAAAGTAGCTGGTGCTGGTTATCATCAATCGGATCATTTAAATAATGTGATTGATTAATTGGCTCTATGATTTGCGAATTCGCCTAAAAATAATATTTGAATTAAGAATTTATTCAACTTTTTGAAATAAATAATATTTTATGCTTACCAGGCAAGATGCAGCGATAAGATTAAAATTTGTTTCCTGTGAAATATCGGTTACTTTGTTTTTTGGCAATATAACCCTGGCCCTTCTTTTGATAACAGGGGTTCTGAGAGGAACGTCTTCCTCCTCTCTTTCTGTATCATCGCAATTTGACATTCGTCCAACTTCTTCTGCAGCTAGTTGATACGATGCAAACTTTCCTCTTTTTAACTGACAGGGCATCTCAAACCACGTTTCTTCCGGTTGCGAATCTATCTGCTTTACGAGCTTGTCTGCTCTAGTTTTCGGCCACGACAAAATCCCATCCTTTTCCCATGAATGAGGTACAATCGACAAGGTTTTTTTGCCCTTCTCAACAGTTTGCACTATTTTAAACATTCTATAATGTAATAATATAAATTAATACTCATCATGTAATTTATGGTAATATAAACAAACCTTTGCTTATGATCCCCTATTCGCTTATTGTTAATAATAATTATTAAAACACAAATTAAACACTACAGCAACCTGCACTCTCTACAGAACTCTTATAGCACTGTCTTATAGCATTATAATATTATATTAATAGCATAGCGCGTAGTCGACAGTAACGTGATCCAGCTTGTGATAAAATGTGATACCCTATAAAGACGTTATACAGCAAAACAAATTTAAAGCAATTTTGTAAAAGTACTTCTTTGAATTATTTGTCGTATAATTGAAACTTTCGAGTTCCTAATAAAACAAATTTGTTCGTTTAGTAAAATCGTAGATAATTTAGTCCTATAGTAAAGTAAAATAATTACGGTCACGACTATCTTGTATTAAAAGAATTCCGGATGCAACAATAATAATTTATTAAAATACGCCATATTTTTATTATCATGTCTACGGCTTGTGTGAAATTTTAAATAGGCCATATTGGTAAATTTGTATAGCCAAATTTAATTGGTAATATAATTTTTTAATTGTTCACTTTACGAAAACAATAAAATCAATATTATTAATTTATATACTCACTGAAATAGAAAAAATAACCATATGTGAAAAATATTATGATATTATTAATTTCAATATCTTAACAAAAAATAATATAAACCATAAAAAATAGTCGAAAACGAAATCCATCAAAATTACACTGCAAATACGTATGTATATTGTCAGAAAAATTCTACTCCCAAGCAGTTTTACCTTTGGGTTGAACTTTAAAGCCCAATTTTATAAAGAAATTATATTTATTATTATATTTTATGATTAAGCCATCGTTGAATACAAAATGTTTAACTATAAAACAAAAACGGAAAGTAAGACAAGG
Organism: Cantharis nigra; assembly: GCA_958510845.1. Classification (NCBI taxonomy): domain Eukaryota; kingdom Metazoa; phylum Arthropoda; class Insecta; order Coleoptera; family Cantharidae; genus Cantharis; species Cantharis nigra. The sequence continues at coordinate 38,666,865 of OY294030.1, read as the reverse complement.
CTTTTAAAATATTTATATTTTATTGAGAATAATTAGAAAATCAAAGTAGCTTGAAAACGTTGCACAAATATTGCGTTCACAACAAAAATGCTGTTCTAGAAACGTTCTTCAGATTGCAACAAAACAGATTTATTAACTCTTACTCAGCATTACCGTGATAATAACAAAACTATCACATTGTAGATAATGCAAGTTGTATTTGTAGCGCATAAGAGTTTCCTACTGTTTCAATAAAACCACTAAAAGACTAGTTTATAATATGTATATAACAATTTTTATAACAATTGTAAAAGGCGGTTACAAAATGTTTTATAAATGAATTGTGTTCTAACAACAAAAGCTTTATGTAACTAAAATATTTCATAAACCTGGGCCTTTTGCCTGTTTATAAGGGTCCTATAATCATCTAAAAAACACTATAGAAATCACTATATTTTATTAGAATTTGCTACATAGCAGTTCTTACAGCTGTTATATACCTAATTGTGCTACTTGGGTACAACATTAAATATCACGAAACACATACATACTACTATTGTATAGAGACTGTTAATTATTGCGATGGCAATTAAAATTAATTTAACGCAAAAAACAAATAACGCTAAATCTGAAATGCATACTCACTGAGTCAGTGATAAGGGTCTAGACTACCATGACAAATGCATATTTTTGCATTATATTCAGTGGAATATTCATAAAAAAAATTGAAAAGTGTGATTTCACTTTGAATCGATTTCAACTGCATCATTGACTAAGATCAACATCAAACCGGTATCTCTCAGCGAGTCATCGAACATTTTCTGCTTGCATACCAGTACATCCAGTCAGAACCTCCAGTTCTGGTCAATTTCGGGTCAACTCGTCTAGTAAAGATGCACTTTCCAGCCGGTTGTATAAATAATAATTATTATTATAATATAAAACAAGTCCTTTTGTAATAAATATATTCGAAATTTCAATACGTAAAGTTTTTACGAATAAAGCGCTTGATTATTTTCTCGCACAATCATTTCTAGCTTTCATTACCTAATGACCCTCCATTTACTTTATTATTTCTATTGTATAAACTTGAATTTTTATTGTTTGAAATGTTTCAAATTCTGTTTTAGCAAAAAATATTTTGTACAGACATTTTAACTTAAAAATTAAAAATAATTAAGTATTTTAGAATACTGAAATTCGCTATTGGGATTTAGGAAATTACTATATTATAATAAATGACGTAAGGTATACAAGTTTCCAATTGCATTTAACATAAATATGAAAAGTTCACCGAAGTTGGAAGCAATTTACTTAAAAGCTTTTAATTTAACACATAGGATACATACTTTGTATGATAAAATAGTTCAGCTACTGTAAAAAATTGACAAAATTTATTTCAAATTTTATATTTTGTTATGTAAGTTATGAGATTTTATTTATATGTATATCTACTGAAAAATTCAACGTTTACTAGCTCACATAATTTGTATATTATGCGTTACCCTCATAAAATTTGTTAGGTATGTTATATAATATTTTATTTAAATATTTATATTATGGAAGATTTTATTTTTTATTATTTTTCATTTTTTTCAGAAGAATTGACAATAAATTTCATTCTTATTTTTACGATGTAAATAAATTGACAAAATAAAAATTCTGTAAAAAATCTAATGTGGCCATCGACATTGTATGTATGCAACTTTCCTAACTTTGAAAACGTCGCGTATAACACATAAAAAATCAAAATGTGCAATTTTGAATGCCTTCCACGCATAAACCACTAAAGATAAATTATATTTATTACATGCTATCGGTACTAACAGGTGCTACAGCAAAATGAATGATATACATACCTATTCATTCTCCTAGAATATTAGAATATCTTTTTGATAGAAACTGCATACTGAAAACCAAAATTAACTGTCGATTGTTGTTTTCAAATTGTAATCAAAAGTTCATTCTTATGAAGGAGAAAAATTGTCTGTTTAAGTATAATATAAATTTTGTACCAACTATTTTTCATATAAAAAGCACATTTTTCCCATTTACCTATTTTAAGTAACAAAAAATTATTAATTTATTTCGGTATTATTTTTTTTCGTTTTCTACACACAACAACGGATAAAAAATGTTAAAGAACATTTTTTGTAACTGCAATACAGTAGACTCTAGCCACTTTTAAAACTTGGGGTGCGGTCACACCCCACGTGGTCCTCCCAGGTAGTAAAACACAGTGTACTCCTCTAGGGTTAAATAAAAATTAAATCTACCAGAATTCGAATTTAAGAAAATAAAAAAAATTGATGAGTAAAAAACATAATATAATTATACATTTTCTTTTATTCCATAATATTTAAATTGAGATATCGATTGCATCTAAAATAAAAATTTATATTTTAATTTTAAAATTTTAGATAGTAAAGTTCTTCTAAGAAATTGTGAATAACATGAAAAATTAAAATTTGCTTTTCTATAATTTTGTTTTTCTTTATTTCTTTAACGTAAAGATTAGCTATGATCTTATTAGCCATGTACAACAATAGAATCAAAAATTTGAAATAGGGGGAGGGGAAACTTTTGAAAAGTCCATATTTTGCCATTTAAATATTTTTTTTCGAAATGGGTACAAACGAAAATAATAAAGATATAAACAAGTAAGAACAATTTACACCATTTTGGATCCAAAATTTAGACATTAATACCTTAAAAGATCAAGAAAATAAAAAATTTATAATAAAAACCAAAATACTGGCAAAATGGGAAGATCAATGGCAAGAAATTCAACACAATAAATTAAAAAACTCAAAAAAAACACAACTATTTGGAAAAATGTAGAACAATTAAGTAGGAGAGAAGAAATTGTTATTGACCGACTTCGGGTTGGTCATACTATGCTTACTCACAGTTATTTATTTAAAAAAGAACAACCTCCAAACTGTCTCTGTGGCAACGTCCTAAACATTAGCCACATATTAAGATACTGTCCAAAATATCAGGCAGCTAGACATTTTGCCGAATTGCCTGATAGCTTAGAAGAAATCCTACTAAACACAAAATGTAACATACAAAAATTACTAAAATTTCTAAAATCGTCCGGCTTATTCAACAAAATTTAAAATTCAATGTTATCTAGTTTTTTTTTATAATTATTCTATAATTAATATTGTGTTCAATAAAAAATTATGTTAATAATATTAAGTAGTGCTAATAACACATTGTTGATGCACATTTTTGTTTGCTCAATCTTTATTTTGTATTTATTTCTGACAATAAAAAAAAAAAAAATTCAAAAACGGGGGGTAAAATGCCATTATTAGAAATATAGAAATATCTCCCCATAAATAGATAATAATAACGAAAATAATAAAAGTACAAATACATAGGTACAAATGATGTAGACTATTTTGAATTCAAAACGAAAGGGGGGCTTGCAAAATGCATTTAACCTTTTTTATAATTTACAATATTTTTGCCTGAGTTTTACTAAACTTTTGTACCAATGTGTTTCAAAAATTAAATAAAATTAAAAATTACGTTTATAATATATTCTCCCTGTTACTAGGTAACCAGGCAAACACTCTCCACTCTATGGTAAGCGCTCTCAACACATAAAAATTAGTTGGAACGGTGGATGGAAATCAAATTTTTCTGATAACAGGCAGTAAGTACCTTTCTTACTTTTAGTTCGGAAACTAAAACGATGTTCAAAACTTGAAAAATTACGATTTATAAAAATAAATTATTTTATACTACCCGATACTTTTAAGCAAATCTTTGATATAACCACAATTTAACATCGCTCACTGAAAACAAATCGTTTCTTGATGAGGTCTCAAATATTCTGCAGCACAGAAACATAGTTTATAAACAATTTCTACGTGTTCCAGGAGAATGCTTCATTCCAAATTCTCATCCAGACACTACAGCCTACATTCAGCTTATTAATCAATTCTCAAATATTTTGTTGCATTCTTACTTCATATTAGGAAACCAGGCAATCAGATCTATTATTGAAAATTTATAATTTCTACCTATTTTAATGTTGAGAACATAATTTATTTTTAAATTTGTAATTTTTTGTATTTGATTGTAAAATATTAGGAGATAGTTCAATAACCTTTAGCCGAGTTTTAAAAATTTCCTAATGAAATTATGGTAGTTTATAGCGTAAATTATAAATATTAAAATTTACGGATCATTCAAGAATTCGAGGGAAAAGAGCTTAAAAACCGTAAAAAATGAGAAACGGTTACTATATTGGCCACTTTGATAATGTTATCCCTGCCTATGACGTGTTTTTATGTAATAGAAGTATCTAATTTAGTTAGACAATATCACTCATTAAAAACATCCCTGAAGCCGCTTCAATTCAAAAATTACGAAACTAGAAAAGAAACTCGATTGCTATGGAACTCAATTTATGTACAACTCACTACAGGGAAATAAAGAGATAGAGATTTTTACCGGTGATTCGATATATTTTGTGACTTATAAGAAGAATTCGACTAGTGGTAGCTTTCTTTAGTTGGAAAAAAGTTACCGAGTAAAGGACTAAGTTTTGAATATAATTTTAAGGCTGCGATTTTTCATTTGGACGAAAAATTTTCCTAGGTTCTAATATTCCAAACGGGTTTTCCCCAAAAACAAATCTTCAAAATTGTTGTGCTAATTTAAAAATTTCAAAATTCAAAATATTTAATGAAATTCTAATATCAATGGGGAAAGTTAAATGTAATTAATAAGTCGACCCAGGTGAGACGATACAAACAATTTTATAAATTTTTCAAATAATAAATTATGATTTTCTAATATTCAAACTTAACTTTCAAATCTCCAATTACTAACAATAATCCAAAACTCAATCATCAAAATTTCATATTTTAAAAACATTCAAAATCGTCATAAAATCAGGACAATTATTACCGATAATCACAAATTTTATTCATTCGAAGTCAAATTGAATCGGTCATTTCAAGAACAACAACTTTAGTTCTGTGGACTTCTGCTGTTTTTGAAATGACCGATTCAATTAATTTTATTCTCCAAACTCTAAATTCTTAATAAAACTGCAAATCAAAACTCAGATCAAAACATAAACAAAGATTTCACCTGCCGCTCCTGGCAGGTTTTCACCGTCCATGGCTGCCACTACAACTAATTGGTGGGAAAACCAGTAAATACAAAATTATTTACAAATTTTAAAAAACCTATTTTTCCAAAAAAAGATTTTCATAGTTTCGTAGCGTTCTCGTGGATGTTCACTTTTCGGAGTGGGTTTTTCCTCTCCCTGGTCTGTAAATCAGCTTTCAGTGGCGAAATTATTAATTCGAAATTTTAAATGATCCATTTATACATTTTGTGTAATAAACCCTTTGTTCGGCTTTTTAAAAATATCAATAAAAAATCAGAAAACCGTTTTTGCTCGAAATCTTTCTATTGAACGCTTGACTTTGAAAATTTAAAAAATGTTGCCTGCGGCGCTAACAGAAAACGATTCACTGCGCTCGTGCGCCCCCCGAACTAAATTCCTGGCTACGCTACTGTCAGCTTTTATAAAATCGGGAACGCTTTTCCCGACGCTGTTTTAACAAAATGAGGCTATTTTCGCCTTAGAATACGAAAATTTAGCGAAAAAGAGCCATTTAGCCAAAATTGCCCATTTTTTTCGGTTTGGCCCTCTTTGCTCTTTTTCCAAAAAATTCTTAAAATTGCCCATGGCGCGGCGTGGGCAAGAGATTAGACCTGTTTACTTGCATTATCAAGCAAAAACCAACCTTGGTAATACCCCTAGTTACGATTACGAGAAAGTCATTTAAATATTCCAGAGTCGATATAATCAAAAATGTAAAAAATCATTGGCTGGTGGAAACTATGCTTTTCAACGTTATTAAAGGATATTTTTTGATATTCCCACAAATAAACATGTGTATAGCCCCGTAAGTGTATGATATGCAGCTTTAATAAGAAATTGTACTTTCCATAGTAATAGCGCAGTTTCAAAACTGATTTTAAGCCCTTTAGGCTAATCTTTTTAATATTCTGAAAATTGAAAACTGTACCTTTTATTTTATTGATTTAAATAAAGCCAACTTGTTTTTGGGGTAATTTTTACAATTTTCCCTTTAGAGCCCTTTTGGCACAACGAATGTTTGACGACCAAGGGCATTTTGTTATTTAAGGATTAAGGAACAATTTAAAATAGGTTCCAGCTTTTTTTAACTATAAAGTTCGAACAGAAATCACTATTTGATGAGCGGAGAACTCTATTATATCTATGGTTTTCATTTTTATGCAATTGTTTGGTTGTTTGATGATTTGGTGAAGACGTTGTTCTAAATTTCCAAATAATTTTTAAAAAACGTAGAAAGTTTTAATGATGATGTCGTTTAGCAAAAATATGTAAGTACTTTTCCTTCATCGTTTATTTTTGATTTCTTTAAGAATTAATTTTGGCAGCATATGATCCATGTAAAATTTTTCTAATCGATTCAACATTCCTTTCTCCCAAAAATCGCGATCCCGTGCAATCTAAAAGAACAGATACGTTAAAACTATCAATTTTCACTTTTTGTAATTTTACCTTCTCAACTAATATTCCCTTTTGGTTATATACAACAAAATAGCAAAATTCTTTATTTCTTATATGTAATTGTCCCTGCACATGGTAATAATAGTTGTGATTAGTTTTTAAAACCATATCAGAATTTTCATCCAAAGTAGCAAATTTAAACTTCCTTCAGGTCCATATCTTTTACCGTTGACGGACATTTAATTTCTATTATACTATTTTCTTCTTCTATGTAGCCATCTGGACTTGCTCCTAAGAAACCATGCTCTGCATCAATGAATAGTCTACACCTTTTTACATTTTTTCCATATAATTTTACAAATTCTTCTATAGCATACGGATCCATTTTATTGCCATATCGGGTACTCTCGTTTCCTTTAAATGGTTTATCTATAAAATTAGTAATCGTTTTAGCAGGGTCTGTGGTAGCCGTCATCTTACAAACGGTGCCAAAATTTGAAGCTGTTAAACGAAGCGATCGATGCTGCTTCCATTGAACATTATCGGATTGCCCTTAAAAATTATTTTTAAACATAAATATTAAAGATAAGATAGAAAAAAATAAGTAAACAAACCTCTTGTAGCTTTTTCTAAATTTATAATTTGTTTGGAGGATAACTGTAGATCTTCAATAAATTTGGTCTTTTCGATTTCGAACTGCTCGGGTGCTAGAGCAGGTTGCGGTGAGGGTACTCTTAATTCACAATTAATAGTGCAACTTTTTAAAACTTAAAAAAACAATTTACATAGCACGAACTTGCTTCGTTCGATTTTTCTTGCTTTTTCTTTTTAAACTTAATGGTAAATTAGGCATGTTGAAAAATTTCGATTCTAAACTCGGAAATCTGTAAAAAAACTAAGGCCACTTCGTTATAAGAAGCTAAAACACTTTAAAACACTATACACTTTAATATCAGTTTTAAATTAATTTATAAATTCACTAAATGACACTTAAAACAATAAGACGCTAAAACATTTTAAAACACTAAACACTTTAATATCGGTTTATAAATTTTATTTTATAATAAAGTTTATAAATTCACTAAATGACACTAGAAACAATAAAATCAGCTATGATCGTATTATTCAAACAATAAATTGACCAAAGCAATGCTGCGTATATGTGCATTAAACAAATAGCGATAAAAATAGAATTTCTGATAACAGAAATCGCAGTATGCTATGGCAACACTGCGCTATTCGTGCTATTGCAACATTGCGCCTTTGCAAAGCCGACGTAGTGAAAAAAGGTATAACGTAATGCAAACTATGTGTACGAAAATTATTTGAGATGCATGTTTCTTCTACCCTCCACGTAAAAAATTTAAGCAGCACTGTGCAATAACGAATTTAAATGATAAATTTGATAAATATTAGAATCTAATTTTCGTTTTTTGTTGTTAATATACATAATTCCATTTTGCAAAAATTATGAGTTAACAATCAAGTCAATATGTTTGGAGCTTAAGCGCCATAAATTGCAAATTCAAAAATATAAATTTTTTAAAATTAATTTTTTAAAAATAACGCTTACCCTCAATAGTGTTTATTGTTTTATACTTCGGTACAAAATTTGAAAGCATAAAAATGAAAATTGTAGAAATGGTTTGCTAATTAAAACCAATGTCAAGAACAGCTGATGATTACTCCCCTTAACCACTTTTAGTTTTCCAAATTGACAATAATATTAGTTACTATAAATTTAAAAAATATTTTAAACATAATGACAGATTCAAATGAACCTAAGTTATTATCAGAGGAAGAACGAAGTAGGTTAGATTTACAAAATAATCGGATAGTTAGTGAACATAAAGCAAATTTGTTGGAAATTGAAGCTAGCAAACACTGGGATTTGTTTTATAAACGAAACGAAACTCGCTTTTTTAAAGATAGACACTGGACGACAAGAGAATTTACGGATTTACTGAATAAAGATGATACCGGCACTTTAAATCGTACAAAGCTACTGGAGGTGGGTTGTGGAGTAGGAAACTTTATTTTTCCATTAATAGAAGAAAATTTGAATTATTTTATTTATGCCTGTGATTTTTCTCCACGTGCTATTGAATTTGTTAAGCAAAATAAGTTATATGACGAGAAACATGTTAAAGCGTTTAAGGCAGATATTACTACGGACGATGTGATGTCTGTAATTGAAGTTGATGAAATTGATGTGATTACTTTAGTGTTTGTATTGTCTGCCATTCATCCCGATAAATTTGTAGATGTGTTGAAAAATTTATACAAGTTATTGAAACCTGGTGGTTCGATTCTATTTCGTGATTACGGATTGTATGATATGGCTCAACTACGATTTAAAGCTGGACATAAAATTGGTGAAAATTTTTATATGAGACAAGATGGTACTAGGTGAGTGTTTTAACATAAATAAAGTATTTTTAAAATTATTTGATCAATTTTAGGAGTTTTTACTTTTCTGTGGACTTCGTAAAAGATATTTTTGAAAAGGTTGGATTTGACACCGTATCCAATGTTTACATTCATCGTAGAACTGTTAATAAGAAAGAAAATGTTGATGTGCCCCGAATTTTTGTGCAAGGACAATTTAGAAAGCCTGTTGCGTGATGTCAATGTTGTATATTTTTTACCAAAATAATTATTAAACTTTTCATTAATTTTATCTTATTTGCTTTTAACGTTGGCTAATTTTTTGCAAACAGGCTGTAGTAGATTAACAGCTTTTGGGTTCTGATATTAATATCACTTGAAGCTTCTACAACAAATACTTGTAGTCCAATAATTACTAAAAGTATTTTTCTGACATCAACTGAAACTGAAAACAATTTTTATTTAACTTTTATTTGAAATATAAGTTCAAGAAGCAATAAATTATATTGTACATTCAGCTATGCTACTAACATGTTCTCAAGTTTATATTAAACTACCAATTAATATGTAATGGAGGATAAACCAATATTTAATTTTACATATCAAAACTAAAATATAACCGACATGATTAGACTGTTTGGTATAAATTTGTAATCTAACTACAATGCGTGTCAAAATTGAACATAGTTGATATGCTCTTTTACAATACATAAACAAATTTTTAAATATTCAAGATATACAAAACTATAAAAAAGTAAACCTTGTGGTTTACTAGTCAAATTTTAAAATCACAAATGCATAAATTTATCTAATAGTTTGCCTGAAAACGCTGGGTTTTGTTTTTGTAATAGGGGCATTTGCTTTTCCTTTCGGTTTATCAAAACACTTCCACAATCTTAGGGTTTCGTCTGCTCCTGCCGACAGAACTGTGGTGCCATCGGGCGATAGAGAAAGTGACAAAATGCGAGCCGTGTGTCCTGTGAGTTCTGTTACTTTCGTCATACTGGGATATTTCCAAATTGTAAGTTGGTTATTGGCAAAACCGTGTGCGGAGACGAGTTCCTTGTACATGCTTGACCACAAAAGTGCACACACTTGGGACTTGGTGTCGATCGCATTAATGCAGGCCCCTGTGTGACAATTCCAAAAACGAATGTGTCGATCAGCTGTTCCTCCACCACTTGCCAAAATGTGAGGTTGCCATGGACAAAAAGCAAGCGCTTTAACAGCAGCACTGTGAGTATTTAAAGTGTAGAGTGGCCGAGGTTGCGAAATGAGAGTACCATTTGCAGCTGCCCAGATGTTAAGAAGATTGTCGTTACCACCGCTAGCCAAATATTTACCGTCGCCAGCCCAACTCAAACCACACACTTCTTGATTATGTCCGCTTACAGTTAAAAGTTGATGATCACGTATTCTCACATCATGATGAATGATTTGACCACTTCGTGAACCACTGCTTAATACAAAAGAATTCCAAGCTAAAGCACCTACCCTTGCCGAATGTCCTTCCATAATACGTAAACGTTTAGAACGTGCACAATCCCACAATTCTATGGTGCCATCGCAGGTTCCAACGGCTAAATTATCGCCATCTTGAATCCATCCCACAGAACACACGTAATCGTTACCTTCCATTTCTAACAGTTGTTCGATAGTTCCCGTTGCTGCATTCCACAAATAAACACTTCCACCTAATGCAACCGCAAGTGTATTATTTTTACTCCAATCTACCAAATTAAGATAATAATCGTCTATTATATCCGGTGCGTCGAGTACACGATCTGGTGCTTGCGGTATGTAACGAGGTTTATTCTTGAGCGGTGTGGGTGTTTGTTTTTGACTGTACAATACTTTATGAGGATTTTGATAACCGTCTGCAGGAAGAGGAGCCTTATGTTGGAAAGCCAATACGCGATGATTTTCCAAATTTGTTCCACTCAAAGCTTCGAACATTGCCAATTGCTTTTGTCTGGTAGCGGGGCTTACATTGGGATCTTCTTTTCTTGTTACCAAATAATGAGCCAACTCCCAGTTAGTTGCACTACGAGAAGCAATAAAACGATCGCCCGCATAAGGAGTTCTTGGACCGGGAGATTTTGTACTTCTTAAAGGCGTTCTTAATCGTCTCTTCTTACGCAACCCATCCTTGTTCGGAGTTTTCGAAATATTCAGATTCATAGATAAACTGGTCGATTTGAGTTTGGACGAATTCATACTGATATTTGTTAACGACTTTGAATTTTCTCTCCCTTTCTTACTCCAACGTGGTTGAGGACCTCTCGACAACGAACCGTCCATGTTTACTAAATTACTTATATCGTGACTTGATTTAGACTGCGAAAGTGACATTTCTAAAATCTTAATTCTTTTAGGTATTCGAATTGATAAAAACCGTTACAATATTTCAAACCGAACTGATTTATTGGAGGTGGTAACGTAACTGTCAAATGCGCGAGCAGAGCCATCTAAATAAAACTTGATAAAACAATCACTAACAGTGGCGTAACAGTTTAAATGGCAAACTAGACAAAAACACTTAAATTTTTTATGAATATTTTACAATAATTTATTATTATTATAGAATTGAAATTATCAATGTTGAACTCAACATTGATAATTCTAATTTATATTATTTTCAAGAGCTAATAATTTTATTAATATTATAGAATTGAATTAAAAAATTGTGATAAAATATAAAAAGTATATTCCTAATTTCTAACTCCTTAAACTTAAATTATGCGGATTTTGAAAATTTCACAAATAAATTCTTTCCAATTTTTGTTTTAAATATTCGACCAATTTATAATATAGTTTCAATAGTTTGAAGTCCAGTCGACAGAGAGAGTAATATCGATATCTCAATTTTTGACCTCAGGGCCATGGCTCAGGGCTGTTATAGCACTAGCAAGAAATTAAACCAGGGACGTAGCAACAGGTGGTGCCTTTCAACACAATTTCCAATTTATGCAATCTATAGAATCCAGCCCGCTTGCACCAGGGCCCGGCTTTGCCTTGGTACGTTCCTGAATTAAGCATAACAAAAGTCCTCGGACTAGAGGGGGTGTAAGAATACACAAAGAAGACCTTGATTTTGACTTTTTGCGTATATTCGGAAACGATTAGCTTTAGCTAAAAAGTAATTATGTACAAAATTTCCAACAAGAGGCTGTTCACAAATTACGTAACGGTCTTAAGGGGGGGGGAAGGATTGACAATTTGTTACGGTGGGGGGCGGAGGTGTTTTTCAAAATGTTACGTAACCAAAAATTTTCTTTTTTATCAAAAAAGTAATAACTTTCCTTAACATCTTAACGGAAAACGGGGTACAATAAGCCAAGAGCTTCAGTACAAAGTGGGCATTAAACCTCTACCCGTGCAGCTAATACGAAAAATAAAAGTCCCTATTTGGGGAGTTCCCATATTTTTCAGTTTCAGGGCCGGGCTAAGAAAAATGAGAAATTTGATAGGAGGTTTGAATCGTTTTATCGATCCTGTTTTTGTGTTCGTTGTCGATGTTGATGTTTAAGCTGAATTAAGTTACTATATGTTGAGCGAAAGCTTCGTAATATGACATTTTACCTCTCAGTCGCTAGACAATTATAGGCTGCCTTCTCATATTGGTATAAAGGGTGTGTCACCACGCTCACCTGGTTTTTTCAGCGGATTAGAACTTTTATTTTATCGGTAAGACGGTTTCGCGGGTCGATGCTGCGGTTGTGACTCAACTAAAGACATCCTTGACTTTTTATTATCCTTTAGTATTTTAGAGAATAATGGAAATTTTTGTAAGTGGAAGGCAAGGTATTTTCGGAAAAAGGACCAAGCTAGTCTGGTTTAGTAGATTTTGTTGGTTTTTGATGAGTCATGGAGAAGGGGTATATACCCCGTTACTCTACTCCTTCCAACTACACTTCAAGGAATTTCGAAAATTGTAGAATATCTCGGGAAATCAAAGAAAATCTCACAAAATTGAAAAAGCTAAAATATTAAGCTCATCTTGAGTATTCTTAAGATTTTCTAAGTTTATAAGATTTTCTTTCCCAGTAACATTTTTAATCTGACAGACATCTGCTAGATCTGTTGCAGAGAAAGTCCCTGTAATGGGATTGCAACAGGGCTCTGTCACATAATATGAGACAGAGAAAACGGACCTTGTAAATGCTCTGTAGCAAGTATTGTAACAGAGATTTTTGAGACCTACCAGGGTATCTGCACAGAGACCTGTAACAAAGATCTGCCACTCCTATCTGTTAGAGACCTTACAGATTTCCTTGTTAAATACTTTACAGATTTCCCTGTTAGCAACCTTACAGGTTTCCTTGTTAGATACCTTACAGGTTTTCCTGTTAGATACCTTACAGGTGTCCCTGTTGGATATCTACCAGGTCTCTGTCACAGATATCCTCTGGATTTCCAGTAACAAATTAAAGAAAAATCGCCAGAAAACTCTCAAAAACAAACAGAAAAAATAGTATATAACAAGGAGTTTTAGAATCTTAGAAAATCTCAAGAAATCCATAGAAATTTTAAGAAATTCAAGAAAAATCTTGAAGAAGAGGGAAATCTAAGAAAACGTGAAAAATTCTATGATATCTTAAGAGATTCAAAGAAATTTCAGAAAATGTTAGGAAATTCTAAGAAGTGAAAAAGATTTCCTCAAACTTCCCAATAGTTTGGTATATGACGATTTCCAGTTTGTTTTCCACTTAGCAAAACTCGAAGTAAAATCTGATATACAAGTGAAAATAAATCTAAAGAAAACCGGAAAAATGTTGAGAATTCTAAAGAAATCTCAAGAAATAAACAATTCAGAGAATCATAGAAAATCTTAGGAAAGAGAAATATCAAGAAAATCTTAGGAAATCCAAGGAAATGTATATATCTTAGGAACTGAAGAAAATCCAAAGAAATCTTAGAAACATCTAGAAAATTTCAGCTTTTTATGACAACTTATGAAATGGAATATCCCTGAAAATGTAGAAAATTTTAGGATATTTTAAGAAAACTACTAGAAAATCTTGAAAAGCCAAGGAAATCTTAGAAAATAAAAAAAAAAAACTCGTCTATAATAGTATTCTTAAGATTTTTTAATTTTACTGTATTTTCTATTTTTTAAGATTCATGAAGAATTCATGAAGGAGATAAACGAGGCTGGAGGAGAGCAAATACATATTTTTTGATATGAATTTAGGTATATTTTTGAAATCTTAACAAAATTCAGTAGATTTTATTAGTTTCGTTGGGTCATGTAGTCATTGGGTCGAGGATAGTTACCCCGTTACCTCCCCCTTGTTTGAAATTATTGGAATACTTTGAGAATCTTTGGAATTACATGGAAATCGTTGGAATTCCGAGTTCTGTGTACAAAATTATTTTGAGCTATTTACCCTTTGGTGAATTAGTGTAGAAATTTTATGTTCTTGGGAATTACATTATTAAAGTGTTTGGGAGAGTACTTATCTTTGAGAAAGCTGAGGTTAAAATAGAAAATTGGTTAAGGTCCGCTTTTACAATAGTCGGTTAAGTATGAGTATAACTAACCTATAGCTATGAACCAATCAACGATAAACGCACTAAGCAATAAACCAATAAACACCCGTATAACGTTACAACCCGGATAAATGAAACTTAACCGACTATTGTAAAAGCGAACCTAAGTCGACTAGGGTGTCGAATACAAAGTTGAAAGTGTCGGCCATCTCTAATAGGACACGATCCGCTGGGTTTGTCTTTCGATTGGTCCAAGCCGGATTTTGGACTTTCGGGCCCCCTGCTAGAAGAATCTGAGCGTCTTAGTGTCCCATTAAGGTTTCAATTTCATTGTGGATCATCTTTATGTAGGATCTTTATTATATGCTGATATAAAAAGTTGCGGCTGGTGTTTTCGCTTTCAATAAGCTATCTGCAGGAAGTTAACCGAAGAACTTAGGTTTTATCTTGGGCCGTTTATTTAGGTTTAGATGTGGTGTATTGTCCTTTCCGGAGGAGGTTTGCTTGGCGGCCGTTGCTTAGAAGAGCTGCAGCGGTCTTTAAAAAAGAGTTGGCTAGCGCGGTCACTAGTCGCTATTGATTTTGGTTTGTTGTGTGGTTTTGAGGCTTCACGAGCCTTGAACGGTGCTGGGTGGATTGATACTTTTGGACTCGATTGGCTTTTTGGACTTTGTGCTTGTGGTCGGTATAATCGAGGAAGTGCATGAGTAGGCTGGTTTAGCCTGTTCCATCTTTAGATATATGTTGCAATTCATAGCTGGAGCACTTACTTAGCCATGGTGTTTGGTTTTTTTGACAGATGAATGTGTGGTGTGCACCAACGCACATGACATAATATTTCTCAAAGAAGTCACATTTGCTGTTGGAGTTGTGGCATTGAGTGACGTCGGGTTTGAAATAGAAGGCTTTGACTCGGACGTCGAGCCTCAATATGTTAGAGATATTTTGTCGATGCTAACGTAGAACAGTATAAAGAGGAGTTTTCATAATGTATCCAAGATTACAGTGGCTATTTTAAAATTTGTAATTAAGATGTAGTAAATTTGTATTTTTCGGTTATGGAATCTACAATAAGTACGGCACTGTAAATAGCATAAACGTCATAAAAATCCATTTGAAAATTTTCAAAATCATATCATTAAAAATTCTTTTAAATTTCATTATTTAGCATTGCAGCTTAAATTAAAAGTGAAATAACGTAAGATGTAGATAAACAGATAAATTACCATCGAATTTAGTAATATCTACCTATTGTAGGTCAATCAGATTGAAAAACTGATTAAGTTATGATAATAATCATCCACTTGATATGTTCCATAATACAAAATATTATACGCAAATTAAGGGAAAGGAAGCATCCCCAAGAAAATTGTTATTTAAAATTAGAAAATGATAATAGTTTAAGTCTTCCTCTCAGAATATATTATGAACACAGGTACAGAGCGGTTGAAAGAATACTTCTGGACAATAAGTGGAAAGGAAAGATTAAAAAGGTTGCCGATTTTGGATGTGCAGAAATGGAATTCTTCTTGTATCTTAAAAATATTCGCCAGTTAGAAGAGGTTTTTGAAATTGACATTGACGAAAATTTACTTCGAGAAAATTTATTTAAACTGCAACCTTTTATTTCTGATTATATTTTCAAGAGATCTACACCTTTAACAGTGCATGTACTGAATGGTAGCATCGGTAATCCATTCATAAAATTAATTGGTACTGACGCAGTAACTGCAATTGAAGTGTAAGATTTTCAAACAATTTGGGGAACATAACCTGATGGAATTCTTTTAGAATTGAACACTTGCATCCTGACACGTTGGATGCTTTACCGTACAACATATTTTATTTTATCAAGCCCAAAATCGCTATTTTTACAACTCCTAATGCAGATTTTAACATGGACGTTTCTTTCGTTAGAGAAACTCTGAAAAATAACTGCAAATTTGAATGGACAAGCAAACAATTTCAATCATGGTACTCTATCGTAATACTTACTTCTCTTAATAATTACTTTTTTTAAGGGCAAAAAACATTGCAGTGAGATTTCCAGATTATTCGGTCCATTTTTCTATGATAGGGGATGGTTCCAATAGCACTGAAACTGTAGGATTCTCTCAAATGGCAGTATTCTCAAATACAGTGAAGATGAACTCTTCTGAAGATAATACCTTACATATAGAAAGATTTGATTTAAGAAATTATAACTGGGCCTGTGAAAAATATTTACCTTCTACGTCCTATGGTATTTGCACGCATGGTAGTCCTACAAATCAATTTGAAAATATTTTTAAGTTATGGTGGGATATCGAAGAGAATTTCGCGACTTATAAACTCATCGAGACAATCAAGTTTCCATTCAGAGACCACCGGAAACATTTTTTTGATAAGCTAGTTTGCGACAAAGACTTGAAAGAAACTGTGAGAGAGAAGTCGAATAATGATAAAGAAAATAGAGCAATGTTTTTAAACAAATATTTTTATGTCAAGAGATGCTCAGTTAAACAAGTTGTCGAAGATGGGTTAGTAGAGAAGTAGATTTAGAATTCTTTTAAAGTTGAAACAAAACTATTACTATTTCAATTTCTAACAATGTTTAAAAACAAAATTGACAACTCAAACGCCAATGTCGTAAAATTTCAAAATTTTTGTTCCATCTTACTAAAAATACATTATTAGATTTTTCTCTTTACAGGCAAACTCTCGATGGTGCACATTATGAGATAGAACAATGCACGGTGTCTGACGAATTGCAAAATTGCGTCATAACTGAAATGGAAAGTGACATTTCAACTCCAAACAATACACCATCCACTACAGGAAACGAAAACGCTAATAAAAGTTACTCTGAATGGACTACAATTGCCGAAGATGACGAATCTGATTGGGATACTGACAACAATACGCAAAAGAGTTCTTCTTGGATAGATATAACTGAAAGTTCACAATCGGAAGCTGCAGAAAGTGCCAGCACTATTGTAGATTGTCTTATGAACAACGTGAATAATTCTGTGAATCAAAATTTAAACAAAGATGATAAACTAAGCGATTCTGGTTATGCTAAATCCAATACCATTGAGACCACCTCAACACGATCCTGTTCAGAAACAGCAGACGGCAATAGCTTGGATGACTTTTATAGCAGCAGTAGTAACGAAGAAGAATCTAAGAATGATGTTAATCCAACCAAAGTTGGTAAAATTACAGACAAAGAAAAAAATTCGGTGCAAATATTACATAACAAACAACTGATTCCTATAGCAAAATCTACAATTGCCCATTTTGAAGTCACCACCAAAATATGTAAAAATTCACCACCGCGAGATGTAGCAGGGAGTTCTTTACCGAGCACTTCAAATGGCAGGAAAAAAAAAAGATCAAAAAAATTTGAAAGTGAAGATGGCAGTAGTGATGTGAGTCCTCCGAAGTTATTAGAAAAACTTGACTATAATGATGAGAATAGATCCAGAAGTGAATATGAGGAAATTCGTGAAGGCGAAACTATGCTAGTTGAAAATGATGGAAGTGATTATTTGAATACTCAATTCAATAATGAAGAACTAATAGACGAAGCTAATACTGAAAATGTAGGTAAGTGTTCATTTATAGCAAATTTTCTTCTTCTTAACTTTTGGTTTTACAGATCTTTGACATAATGCATTTTTTTATTATATTAAAGAGCGTAATTATATTTTTGCGAAAGCATTGTTACAGAGTGAAGCAACCGTGGAAAATAATGAATTGTATGATCCCGAAATAAACGTAATTAACGCAGTTGAATTGGCCAGTCGAGAAGCTTTATTTGATCCGAATTCACAGGTTTCCTTATTGGATGATTTTAATATTTCTAACGTTGCTTACGAAAATCTTGATTTAGATGGCAATGACAACGCTGATAGAAACCTTATATTTCATACTATCAATATTAGAAATAATAGTAACGAAGATTTGGGTAATTATATATAGGCTCCGTTGGTTTCACTACAATTTAAAGTATCTCCATTTTAGCACTGCCCCTTTCTATTCATCCGTTTCCAAATTGGCTACTGCGGATGCTTATCGTAGACGAAGGTGTTGAAGATGCAGAGGCTCACGATGAGCCTCATTTTTATTGCCAAGGAGATGGTTTAGGTAAATAATCACTTTCCACTTTAAAAGCTGGACCAATTTAAATTTATATGATTAAGGTGTCCATCCCTCGTTTGCAAATGAAGATGTAGACGACGATACAAGTTCAGATTCTTCCCTAGCTGTTAGCACAAACGATGAAGCTCAAGCTGAACCTTCAGAATCAGAAATAGAAGTTGGAAGTTTGCCTTTCGATACTACAAGCGAAACAGCTAGACAAGATCAATTAAGATTAGAAATTCCTGAGAGTGCAGCAGTAGAAAGTACTCCATTACCTGATGCCTCTGTAACTTTTTCTGCAGGTACTTCCAGTGGAACTGAAAGTACGGACGAATATTTTGATACTGTAGAAGTAACTGAGTCAGCTAATAATGTTAAACCTTCAAACAAAAATTGTAAAGAATAAATTTTTTATTATTGCTTATGTTTATTTAGTGTTAAGTTGACAATGCTTGTGTTATTTAGAAAATTATGTAAATTAAAAAATCTGTTTATTTATTGCCTTTACAGTTATTAAATATTTAAATTTGTTGTATATTTGGAAAGTTCCTACTATTAATTTGAGCTAACAACTTACGATTGACTTTATTTTTCTGTTCAATCTTTATTTGATTATTATTATTTATTCTTAAATTTTTATTTATTACTTTGTATTAAATCTTAAAAATATTTATTTTATAAAATATTCCATAGAAATAATTTAGAAATCCAATATAGCCGAGTTAATGCAAATAACTTAATGAAATAAACCGTCATTTATTTGTCACAAATTTTCATTTTTCTCAGTGTAATACAAATATAAATTCAAAAAATTTTAACAGTTAAGAATCGCCATTAACACCATATAAACGGTCTAAGACATCTCGCCTCCGCCACTTCGCCATCGTCGTTTCAACGTAAACCCACTTGGCTGTCGGAAATTTAGTATTTCATTTTTTAATGTTTCAATACAGGGGTGGCCAACCCGTGGCCCGCGAGCCGCATGACATCCGGATGTCCACTAGATATCCACTGTATTTAGCAGTCTAACATATTTATCCCCTGGATATCGGATTATCTTGTCAAGACATCTAGTGGACATCCAGAACATAAGTTTATGTTGTCTGGGTCCCTTTAAATGAGATTTGATGAGATTTTGGTAAACCTTCTCACCCCTGTTTTGAGCTCACGTGCTCAATGGACGCCTACTAACTGACTTTCAGTTAATGGAATTGAACAATTTTCTAACTAAAATTAAAATCTAACCCGAAATAAACTGGTCGAAGCTCGGTACAAAATTGCGCCCGCCGATATTGGTTACCAATATTGCCTTCCGATTTTCATTAAATATTGACGCAATATTATTTTCCAATATTGTGGCAATATAGAAAATAATATTGTACCCACCATGATTGTACCGTACCTATGTATTGGTTGAAGCTCAACGTAATATTGTATCGGTATTGATTTCCAATATTACCTTCTGATCTTTATCAATTATTGGTGAAAAGTTGTTTTCCAAAATTGGACCAATATTGGTTATAAAGATGTTCTTATATTGGGCCAATGTTAATGACCAATATTGCTTGTTGATCGTTATTCAATATTATTGTTGGATTCAGACAGATTAATCAAAAAATATGGCCATAAACTTTTTTTTACTAAAACCGGGGGGCATGGAATGCTCTCCTGTATTTCAGTTATTTATTGACTCAATAACTTGATGATATAATACAATTTTAACTCAGTTACTGACGTACTGGACGGCATGCCGCCCAGACCCCAGGTTTCAAAAACGGAAAGTTTGTTCGCATATTTTTGGATTAATTTTTTTAAAAGAGAAGCTTTTACTCTTTTAGAACCAAATGCACCAACACCGGAGAGTCTGGGGAGTATAGCATACCCTCTAGTGCCCAATTTAGGATGTACTGGAGGGCATTCCATGCCCCCCAGACCCCCCGGTTTCAACGCCAAAAGTTTTATGATGTACAAAACATTATTAAAATTAATAGCTGGAATCTTACCTAGCTACCTGTATTTTTACAATCTGGCTATCTCTAGAAAATTATCTAGAAAACTTTCTTTTATGTTATTATTGTTTATTTCTAAAACGTCAAATAAGCAGAATATTTCAACTGTTATTAATTTCATAGCAGAGATAATTATGTAAAATTAGCTAGGGAATTTTTAATCTACGAAATTAAAATTAAAATTAAATAACTAAATTTTAAATTAGCATTATGAAGTTTTGATTGAAAAAATGTGCAAGGTAAGAAATAAACGTCAGATCTAGTTCGGTGGTAAACATAATACAAAACAACTATAAATAAAGCAGGTAATATAATTCGCAATTTATATTAAACAAACGCCCCCACGCGGAAAAATATTTAGTTAATCTAATACGTATAGTTGGTATAGGGATTTTACATTAACCAAACGCCACCACACGCAGCTTTTGTAACTACTCCATCAAGTATACCTAAGTGCCTTTAACGTGTTTCAACGGTGTTCGAGTTAGTTTTCCTGATATTTTTTAATTCAGTGCAGTGTTTATCTAAAAAAGAGCCAGTCTTTCAGTCTTTTTTAAACCAACATTCTACCGAGGTATACTTGCTATGGCAGACATATTGAAGGTGTCGCTAGCGCCACCGTCGGTAGTGTAAAATCCCTATAGAAAGTTTTGTTTGTAAACCAAACCTTAGTTGCATTCATTTGATGTTCCATTTTGTGAATTATCATTTCACCGCGGTTTTATGATAAAATAATTCAGAATCTCACCTCTTGATAAAAATACTCTGGAATGCTCATATTGACATTTCGACACCCCCAACGAAGAAGGACGTAACTCGAGTTACTAGTAATTTGAGTTATGACTACTGCTGTAATTCTGAGAAAAAAACCTTTGCTTTGGTAAAAAAAAAAGGTTACCTTACGACCAATAATTCCAGAAATAATCAGCAAAGAAAAGTTGTATCTCCTATGCATGTATGTACAATTCAAAACTTTAAAATTGCTCTCCTGCAAAATAGGTAAAAATGAGTTACGTCCTTCTTCGTTGGGAGTGTCGATTTATAAATTAAATATAGTCCAGTAAATTTAGATCAATTTTCAGCAAATAAAAACATTAATCGGTAAAGATCTGAATTTTGGTATACATATTTATAACGGCTTCCTGTTAAACATACTAAAAGTTCCCGTTGAAATCAGTTGCGCTTGAGCCGCCATCTTGGAAATAAGGTACACTTCTTCAGTTTTTTGGCTGTATCTCGGTAACTTGTGCTGATACAAAAAAAAAGTTTAAGTAAAAATTGTAGTTTATTGAATATCCTTCAAAAGAGTTTATATATATTTTTTTGTATCTCTAATACTTTAGCTGTAATCCAACGTTGCTATAGAAGGTGTTTTTGCAGCTTTGTCGTTTCAATACAGTCAATTAATTTTTTCAAGGTGGCAAATTCTTTACCTTTAACCCTGACTATTTCTCCAGAACAAAGAGGTATAATAAAGATATGCCTCGCATAAAGTTTCGTCACTAGTAAGCATGAACATCGTGCATAATGCATATCCCTTCTGAAGTGTCTAAGCCTAAAGTATTGGAGATACAAAAAAATGTATATTAACTTTTTTGAAGAAAATTTAATAAACTACAATTTTTACCTGAACTTTTTTTTTTCTATCAGCACAAATTCTCGAGATATAGATGAAAAACTGAAAAAGTGTACCGTTTTTCCAAGATGGCGGTTCGAGCGCAACACATTTCGTCGGGGACTTTTAGTATGTTTAACAGGAAGCCGTAATAAACATGTGTACCAAAATTCAGAAATTTTCAAAATTGTTACAACTTAACATTTAAATTAATGATAAAAAATATTTCCATGTCGTTATTATTTATTATAGTTCTAATGATGTAACGATTGACGTTTAAAAACCAGAATACTGCGTAGAAACCGGATATAATATACCTTATTTCAAATAAATCAAATTTTTTGTAGCATTTAGAATTTTCTGCACGATTGGTTGCATAACCAACTTTATGTGAATTTTGTTTATCTCAAAGATGTTTAATATTTCGAAAATGAATTATAAAATATTAAATTCAGATGAAACAGTAAAAATGTAGAATATAAATATTTGTACTTCTAAAAGCAATTGATACAATTCTGCATCATAATAAAATAGTTGGCTAAAATATTTGAAAAGAGCGCCCAATCATTTGCTTGAGACTCGTGCAGTTAGGGATTTTCTTTACATTGTTATGGTGCCAAAATTTAACATCACTATTGTCAGTTTGACAAATGGCTGGATGTGTTACGGTTGTTTAGTTTTTAGCTTATAAAAAATTTGTAGTTCTTTTTCGAATTGGTACCAAATTATTTGAACAAAGTGTGTGCTCAAATATATTATAATTTTATACCATCAAAAAAATTAAAGGTACGTACAGGAAAATTAAATTACTTGTTAAAAATTTTACAATTTTTTATTGTACAAGAATTTATTATTGACGAAACTTGAATTAAAATAAATTTTTAACTTCAAGTTTAACGAACTTCAACTTACTAAAAAGTTTAATGTGGTAAATAAGTTCACATATGTTTTTCGCTATAAAAAAGTCTCGATAGTTTGAACTTTTTGTGTATGGTACAGCTGCAAGTGTCAACTAAAAACTTTTTTGACAAGTGGTACAGTTTTCAAATTCGTGATTTGAAAAAATTGTTTCTCTTTTGTTAAAAAAAAAATGAATAAAATGAAATAAGTGAGAGCGAAGTTTTGAATTTTATAACTTGCTTACTTCATTTTGTATCAATTTTTAATCAATCTAAGAATACCGTGTTTTGAATGTTTCGATGAAAATAGGCACGAAAAGTTTAGAATTAGGAAGTCAGTATTAAATTACTTTGATGTAACCAAAAATAGTTTATACGATGAGGGAACTATCAAAATCTTGATTATTTAAAGAATGCACTACATTCATAACAACTTTTTATACTAACCATACAATGCACCCTTTTTAAAAAATATTTACTCGATATACAGTGGTCCAAGAAAATATTCGTACACTTCTATGTAAATTGTACTTTTCGAAGACTTCAAAAATCACTTTTACAACAATGCTTATCAGACATTTTTTGTTGCAAATTTCATTCCCTTCATTTTTGTTTATATACATTTTTTATTTCGTTGCACCGTTTCTGAGATATAGATGACAAATTTTTTTAAAGTCGGTATATCTCGGAAACGGTGCCAAGAAATACAAAAATGTATATAAACAAAAATGCAGAGAATGAAATTTGCAACAAAAAATGTCTAATAACGATTACTGCAAAAACGAATTTTCGAAAGATGAAAATATTTACATTGCCAACATAGGGAGTGTACGAATACTTTCTTGAGCCACTGCAGCTTTTATGATGAAATTTAAATACGTGATGATACAAAGCATAGTTGGATCACATTTATACTTCCAATAATGTTTCATACAAGAGACATGCCAATCACGATTAAATTTTTCAACTCGGAAAAGTCTGATCAAGTTTAATAGAATAGGAAAACTAATACTTGAGCTCCTAAGTACAATATTTGATAAAAGCGATTAATTTCCTTCTCGAGTGGATGTTATTGACAATTTATTTACTTAGGTTTTGTAAAATGATGAAAGTTTTTTGCACTAATCAATTTAAACTTTTTTCAAGTCTCTGTGGAAAATCTCACTTAAATGCTGTAGGATGTAGGTTAATGTATCGGTTTTAATCGTATAAGGTGCGTTTTTATTCAATGATAATTAGCTTGATCTTCAAAGCTCATGAATGCGTTTGTAGTAGGCACAAGAAATATTTGAAATAGGTATGCTCAAGCAACTTGAAAACATTCCAAGGCATAGCCTTTTAACGATGTACTGCGGCAGCATAACTTGGGTAGATGAAAAAATTTGCCCTCCAGATATTAAAAAAAAAACAGTTTACCCAGTTTTATTAATAAAACTTTAAAATAAATCGATAGTGCGTAATCGGATCTCTCGCAACAGACATCCTCGTTTTTACGCGTACTCCGTCTTTTCCTGGATGAGGAAGAGTCAAAAGAACAAAATATGTAAAGAAAATATTTGGTTGAATTCTCGAATGTCATACTGGTTAGTTAATACTAGCAAATTGTAGAAAAATTGTTTTACTTTTAAACAACTGATTAGTCTAACTAACTGTAGATCTGGTAAAAAACAAATTTTAATCAAAAAAAAATTAAAAACATTTAATCAGACGGTAGACCATTTAAAAGTAAAGTCAATTGTCAATTTCGCCCAATAATTATTATTAGTTAACCTTGATGAAATTATAGAATTTAATAAGAACTATTAAACGTTAAATACGATGTTGAAATCGAAGGAATCGATATGATTTTGATAGAATTTTAGTACGGAGTTGTCTGAAAAACTCTAGAAAACTAATTGAAAATTTAATGGGAAGAGCAGATCAATGTCGAAAACCCAATAAAAGTTAATATAGTATCTTAAGACCAAGAGATTATTGAAATGCTTGGTGTGATTGCTGAGCGAGTACAGAGCGGAAGTTCCGGATTCTATCTCGTCAGCCTTCCGGTGATCATTTGAACTTCCTTTACAGACCTAGACCTGCTTGCCAACTCGAGATTGCTAATTTTATCTAAATAAGTAATAGCATTATGTTAAGCAAGGCCTACAAGTATAGTTTTATGTTTTATCTATACGTCTTGTTTGATGAACCACGCTTCAGTTGTACTTTGTTATATTAGTCACGTAACCATACTACCGAATGGCAGCAGTAATTAGTAAGTAACAACTAATTAATCATCTATTTTCTATTATAATAGAATATACTTACTATATATTATTTAATCAATATTTCATAAGCGCAGTATAACATAAATCATTAACTATATCGTGCAACAATTTAAATTTCGAAGTCAGCTCATTTTAGGAATTTTCTATTCTCTTTGGTGATTCGTTCATTGATATTCAACCAATCAGAATTAATTATTCTAGCTCAATGCATCAAAGTTTATTCAAGTAACATTACATAATTATGATGAAGTACCTGGTTCAGGAAGCCGATTTTCAACCAGTACCTAGTCAGTAGGCGACTTTTGGATTTGGGCAGCCAACTGACTTTCTTTAGCTAAGGCAGTAAACATGTAAAATTTGAGCTGGAATATAGACATAGATCAGAAAACTATTGTAGGTATGGGAAGCTTGGTACCATGGGGTGGTATCCATAAAGTTAACATTGCAGAGATTCAAATTGTGGCAGTCAGATCTTGCAAATAGTTGGGATTACCGCATATTTCATGCACCAACCCAAAAAAAAAATATATTTTGATATTTTTGATTTTGATCAATAACATAATATGAGAATATATTCTTAATTTTGCATTATAACTTAGACTTAGGAGATCAAATTCCTAAATTAAAATTGTAAAAATGAATAATAAAGTGGCACTTTTACTCTTGGGAGCGTAAAACAACAGCTCTTGATGACAAAAGCATTTTGAAATTTTGTTTCAATTTTTAATAGTATTAAAAAAAATAGTGCTACCACAAATGCAATAAATTGCAATTATTTTATTTTTTACATTTTCCATGTGTCTGGCTGTTAATGAAAGCAAAGGTCAAAATTGGAGAAAAGATAAAATTTATATTATTAAAGATAGTATAGATAACGATTATACCATTTTTTAGATAGCAACATAACGAGGGGTAAATCACGAAACAAAAATTTACTCCATGATTGATTCAAGCAGAATTGAGTGAGATAATTGGATAAGCTATCTTCGTAAAATAATAAATCTTCTTTCGAGTATAATTTTTACCCAGGTCTTCGGTCTTCCCAAAATTAATACTTAAAGACTGTCCCCTGGCAACTCTTGAAAACTATGATGTCCATAGGCTTATGAATATCTCAACACATTATTTTATTGAAAATTTAACAATAAAACCATTTTTACGATGCAATGCAATATAAACGGCTAGCCTTCAAAAATTACTGCTTATCATTTATTATAAATTGGATTTATGCTTCGGTGAATGCTTAAGTTCCGTTTTTTATTTTTCAATATCACGATAAGTTGCAAATCCTGACGTCTCAAATCAGCTGTGACATGTGACGATGCCAATTCGACTCCAGTTCTACAAAAATCATGTCGCATAATATTCGATAATTTATTATTTGTAAAAAAACTTTGAAATTTTGTAAAATGTTGGTCTACCACTGGATATTAATTTTTGCGCTCTTCATGGACAGAACGACAGAACTATTTTATTTTACCGAAATTCGAACCTGTCATTACATTCGCTGTCCTTTGAACATTGGTACATTAATCGATTTGAAATCCGATTATCTCCTAATCTGCATGGCAAATCTACTGCATAGTTTATTGATTTCTTTTATGCTTTTAAAATATCATATTTTAACTACTAAATGTTTGAATTTCCATTTACCAAATAAGCGTAAAATTCCACAAAGTTTGCTTTTAACCTTCCAAGTACTGATACATATTAATAACATCGATCAAGCACCAATCATTTGGCAAAGGAACAAAGTTAAAGCTCTTTGTGTATATTCTTAAACAAACTGAAATCGTATAATCTCGAAAATTGTTCAACTTTACGTATTTTCCTGTAAAGCAGGCAATTTTATTGTACCTTCTGGATAACATGTATGCAATATAAAACACGCATTATGCTATTGAATTAAAAAAATTATAAATTTTCCGAGAATATTGTAACATAGAATTTAAACACGAACCACACGTTATTTTAATGAAAACATAGGAAATCTATAAGCCAGAATGCAATTATAGTGCGTTAAACCCACTACCTATATAATGGGCCATTTATATGCTCACTTTTGTTCTAAGGTAATATAATACTAAAGGGCTCTAGCCCGTGAGATTTTCCTTTGCAATTCACACACAAGTCCATCAAACATACTTTACTGCCAGTTCCAGTTTTAAGTAAATTACTTTCTATTATTTAAGTGTTGAAATTATGAATTTTTCTTATGCAATACCGAAATTTTCCTACAAAAAAGTCCGGGACAGCATATATTTATCTTCAGTAAAGAGTCAAAATGTGCTATTTATTTGTTGCAAGAAATTTTATTTAAAAAAATTGTTTCTCGTGGTTTTTTGCAGTGTTGAGTTTTTAATGATATTTTCAGTAAACTGCATTATTATAGGTCTGTTATAAAATATTCTGATCATTTGTTTGAGGATATTTTTATCCTTTGGTCGAAATTTATTTTTGTAGTTTAAATATTGTCGAAGTTTTAAAATCATTAAGTTGACAAGTCAAAAATATATATTTTCAAATTTTCATACTTTCTACTTTATAAATAGAAATCTAATGTTGAGTTCAATCGGTATTGAATTTTAAAATTGATATTTCTATTCAAAAATGCGATACTTATATAAAATGAAATTAATGCGAATATATTGTTCTTGTTGGGCTCACCAGTGCCATGTTTTTCGATTGAAATTAAAAAATTATTTATTTGTGTTTAATGCGTGGCGTGGGCAGAGCTTTGGCAATATGGCGACTTGGTACTAAAGCAAGGGAAAAGCGCGATGAACGTTAATATTTCAGTGCAATTGCAAGTTTTTATGTATTTTTCATTTTCCTGCAGATCAATTTTACGTTTTTATGAACTACCACTTGTAGTGTTTTACACCAGCACTATCTCGATTTTACGTTACATTGACATTTATGGATTTATGATTTATATTCGAAAAATATCTAGTAAATTTATTAGCAAGCACTTCAGTACCTATTTAGAATAATTGAGTTGGGTAGGGGTTTCAAATGCACAAATAATTTGGTATTACAAAATTTACCCATTAAGAAACAAGAACGTCTATTTATGAATACAAAATACTAATTCATATTTTGAAAAAATTTGGCATCTACTATTTTGGTCCCAAGAATAATGTAGTCGAACAAACGTCCTTTGCATAGGTGACATTTCATATTTTGTTTAATTGTGCAACAATGAGTTTGTTTACTCTCTCATTTTAAAATTTTTTTCCACCCAAGTGTAAAGTAAACGTGTTCGTTGCATTTTCTGTGATACTATAAATACTTTATATTTTTATTACTCCAAACTGATTGCTTCATTTTCTTTCATATTAAAATATAATTTTTTAATAGAGAACTTTGGGAAACCTTATTGATTTTGACAAGGTTAGGATTCATTTTTTGCATGGCTTTAAATGTGTTCATCAATAGAGTTAATATTAAATAGAAAACAATAATTAATTATTATTGTTAATTTCAATAAATTTTGCTATTATAATATAACTTGAATAAAGTAGACGCTACGTTAGGTACAGTTATAAATTTTCTTGCTTAGAACTAAATTTACTTTTACAAATTGAGCTTCCAAAAGTTCTTATAAAGCCCAATAGTTACAGAAAGTTTGATTGTTTTTGTAACATGTGGGTTACCTAAATACTTCTCTCGGTGATCGTTCTTAATAGAGTTTTTGCAAATAACTTCAACACGAGAAGTTTATTTAATCTTCATTAATTATAATGCAAAAACAGCGATACCTACCTCTTTTCAAAGGAATTATAAGTATTAAGTGTATTTATTTAAGGCTATTACAGTGATGGTGGCTATAAATAATACCTGCATGCGTGATTAAAGTTAAATTATAAAATTTTATGTTGGTTGTTCTACTTTGTAATATTTATTATTTTGAGAAAAATAAGCATACCTACATATTTGCATTTTTATCTATTTTAAGATGAAGTTTTTAACAAAAGTAATATAACTTAGGTATATTATGTACTTGTGTGGACTTCATTTCAATCGTACAGGTATTTTGATGCTTTCATTTCGAAAACAGAGAAATTCAGAACCCCAATTCCGCTTTTTACTCATCTTTAAACATAAATGCAATTTAGAAATTCATTGAAAATAGAATACAAAATGCTTTTTATCAAAGGCTACCAATTTCCAATTTATATGTGAAACTGAACTGAGACATGACCCCAACTATAATTACAGCTCACAGAAACACATTTTGATTAATTTCAAATGTTTGCTTTACAATATTCTCGTGGGGATTAGATAAAACAAATTTTTTTATCTGTGTGGAATGTTACAAAATTATGCTTTTAACATGTTTAATTATTATGGCAATGCATGCACTTACAGATATAATAAAATCGAAGTAGCAAATATGTTATATTGTTTTAAAAATCCTGGGCAATCTACGTCTCCCCCTTCCTTCAGATATTTTGGCACCGATTTTTCACATGGCAAACACGTCGTCAACACAATTCAAAACTAGCGAATCTGCAAATTTTCCCTATCCAAACCCCTTCAATACAATGTCGATTTTCCACCTAAAATTTTTTTTTTTACTTTTATAGTTACTTGTACCTGTTAAGAAACTCATTATGCATCATGTTTGAGGGTAATTTTGATTTCTGTGGTTCCATTAATATTTTACAATGAAATATATAATCTAAATCCAGAGCCGGCCTTATTTCAGTTTCGCTAGTTTTGCATTGTGTTGACGACGTGTAATGTACAGAAAATCAATTTGTCCAAAATCAAGTGGAAATATTTAAAAAGCACTTATATTCTTTTTCCTCCAAACTTTTTTTTTACATTCTGATTCAAGTATAAGTATAAATTTGCACAAAATATCCATATCCTAAGTAACAAAAACTGGTACCAGCGGAAGTGATCTGGCCGCCTTTTTCCTTTTATATTTTTTCAAAATTATTGCTTATAGATGAAATTTTATATAAAGCCCAATACGATGGTTATTTTTACACACTTGACTTGTTATCCAACTTGGCATCCCTTAATTCGCAATTTGTATACTCAACTAATTTTTACTTTATAAATTTCCTATTTGAAATCCCCCGTGCATTGTTATCTTTGCGGTCATATGTATTTTTTTGACGTTATTTGGTTTCATGCAATCATAAAGGATTTATCTACACTATTTCTAGAAAGTCAAAATTGCATTTGTAATGCAATATAAAATGTACGGTAACAAAGGAAAACCTGGTTTTTTAAAACAGTTAAGTTGGGGGCATCTTATTGGTAATCAGCCTTGTCTAAAATTTTATAGTTGCAACATTTTCACATCAATTTATTTGTTCTTGGGATAACACGAATCACTACATAAATCTAACGGAATTACCATTTACTATAACAATAGAAAGAAATATAGAGAGAATTTTCCTTTTTCTCGGATTCAGTTTTCATCAACGTTGTTTGCCTTTGTAGAATAAAATAGTAGGTAAATCGACATAAACATATCAACCACTTGATGGGCATCCTTGTTACAGATAACTTTTTTTTTCTTTTTTAAATAGACTTGTTTTAAATGTTTCAACGGATATAAGGGTAAATTACTTGGCTGTTTATTACAATTTAATGTTGCCGTTATCTTCATACCACAACATAATATTATCAGATCTGGTGCATGATTTTGTAATTTTGTACCTATATGTAAAATGGAAAATATAAATTTTTATTATCAGGAACAGTTATTGGTGGCACTATTTGGATTTCTTTTTTTTATTTAAAAATGTAAATTAAATCAACAGAAGCACGAACTGGAATCATTTATTTACGGGAAAATATTCATTATCTCGTCACGTAGCTGTGTGATTTTGCATACGATTTAAGTGTCTAATTTTGTTAAAATTCAAAATTACCCTTAGGTGTTTAAATATAGTTAAGTGAAGCAATTATCTGTTGCTAAGCAATGTCAATTAACATTCGAACCACTAATTATTACTAGAGAAAGAAATTTTAAGGTGTATAAATTACGGTGTCGTTTATTTTAAATATATTTTAATATTTTTGCTTTTTTCTTTCGATTTCTACTGGTCTAAATATTTGCAGTCAAATTTGCATTAAACTGCTTATCTAAAATTGAATTGATAAGCAAACGTTCTATTTATATGAAAGAGATCTTTTTTTTTTAATTGCACATTAGATAAATATTTCACACGGATTGCTACGTTCATTCGATTTTTATGTAAGTAGGTTTTTACTCTTTCTGTCTATGTGAAGGTTAAATTGGTCAATTATTGTTATAAATATTTTTAATTATAGATTGTATAGTTTTGGAATGTTTAATTCATTTTTATCGAAGCTATCTGATACTTAATTTGTTTACAAAATGAAGCTAATAATGCACGTCTTTTATTATTGAATTGTAATAAAAATATTGTGCTTGTTTGTGATATCAAAATAGTAGAAATGCAACGGTAAAATATTGAAGAATTTTATAACTAGTGATTATTGTCGGAGGAACCGAGATAAATTTTTTAATTAAATAATCACTAATCCGAATAGTTTAACTGAAAATTTTTGCAAACATCTGTTAACCTTTTTTTTATTAAAATTAAACATTTTTTGATTATGAGAAGATAAAATTTCACATAATTGTAAATATTTCGTGTAAATGAAAGCCGACATTGTAATCCATTTCACTTAATCAACTTGATAATTAATGTTTGCCAACTTCATGCTATCTTTAATTGACAGTTCAATTATTTTTTGAATTAATCATTTCTTTTAATTCGATCAACTATTATGATGCTTTTTAATTTCCTAATTTTGTAATTAATAAAGTAAATTGTCGTTCTTTAATGCAATTATTTTGTACACAATGCAATTTATTAATTAGGATGTCGGTAGCTCAATAATTTAGCTGTCCTATCTTCCACATTAGATTGTTCTGAGTGGGATATTAAAAATAAGATTATAGCTATTTATACGTGGACAATATTAGACCTTTGTACAATGAGAATGCAATTACCATTGCAGTAAGAAATGTTCGCAGTGCATGAATTTTTAATTTTACCATGTTTTTTTCACAAATGCGATTATCTTAAAATACCCATTTAAGCTTTATTGTTCAACTGTTACGTACATTATTGGAAATATCTTCTGGTAAAACGGTCTACTAAACCACATTCATTTTTACTACTTTTTGACTAAAAATATTTGCAAATTACCCTCTCGAGTGGTTTACTACTCTTAAGTTTTTTTTTATTGAATTTTGTTATTAAATTACGTGTGCCTACTTGAAACTCTTCCAGTGATTGATGTTGAAAATTTTACCCAACTAACATTACAAAATATAAAATATCGATTGAGATGTCGCATTATAACCACACCAAATTTGATAATAATTGAATTAGTATTCTGTGCACATATATACTTTGTTTAATTAAACCTTATTGACATTTGTAAATTAGGATTAAGCAAATATCATTTTTGATGGTTGTTTATCCGTTGAAACTAATACATAAATAGTGTTTATTTTATTCAAAATATGAAAATTATTAGTTTGCGAAAATAGTACAAAATCACCCAGTTATTAAAGCAAACAATAAAATTCGTTTTATCTTGTTCTCTACATTGTTTTCCAAATTAAAACGCCTGACGAAGGCAATAACGTATTGCTGAAACGTTGCGGTGTTTAGTTAACACCAACTTCCGTAACATAAACTTTCCTTTTATTGATTAATAGTTGTAATTGTATTAATGTTTGTCACCTGTGCAGGTAAGATTTTTTATATTATCTTGCCGGACGGTAATGTGTTAATTTAAAAATTTTCATTGTATATTAGGTATATAATTTGTCCTTTGAAACGTTTTTAGATTGTTTTTGCTACCGAACCACTTTAAAAGCCAATGTTTTGAAGTTTGTACAGCGGTACAGCGTTTATACATATATTATATGATACAATGGAATTTCATGGAAACTTGATGCCGAAACCACAATTTATACCAATAATTCGGCTTACCA
This sequence comes from Cantharis nigra, assembly GCA_958510845.1. Lineage (NCBI taxonomy): Eukaryota > Metazoa > Arthropoda > Insecta > Coleoptera > Cantharidae > Cantharis > Cantharis nigra. The sequence goes on along the minus strand of OY294030.1, from coordinate 38,633,553 downwards.
CAATAACTAAACCTCGCTTTTCCAAATAGCCTACATTCATAATCACATTGCGGTAAAAGTAAGATGCTAGGGAAAATTAAATTAAACTGTTTGTTTTGAACTGAAACCTGAACCGATTTTATAACTGAAATTTTCTACTGATTATAATTTTGTATATTTTCGCTTTCGACTGGACGAAAATTTCGATTTTGTGCTCGGTTCATACAAACAATATTTTAAATTTTTATGTATTTTGTCTGGTTTGAATGCGAGAACTATTGTGTGTTTAAATAAAATATGGTTGCTAAACTGTTGAATATAAAAAGAAATTTAAAAAAATATTAAGCTTTAGATTCTTTTCAAGTGTCTCGTAGTTTCTGATATTCTGATTTTAAAAGGAAAATTTCGATTTGCATGGTACATTTATTTTGTACAAAACAATTTTGCTGGCTATAAAAAAATCACGATATTAGTGATACGAGTATACGGGGTTCGCCAATACAATTTGAGGAAAATTCAATATTTTTATATAACATTTTGATTTCCTTGTCATGTAATAAACTGTTATTACATCGACAACTTAAAAGCATCCGTATCTATTAGATATTAATTCCGCAAATAACTGACGAACTCTATAGTTTTTGTTGATTCATCACAGGAAAGTACTTTACAGAAACAAAGATTTAACAAAAATTACTTTCAATTTATTGTCGTCTTTAACCTTTTTAAGTAAACACTTGTTTGTATTTTTAACAAAGATACGTGAACATGATATCCTAAGTGAACATTTTAATAATTTAATATGATGGGAGCTAGTCACGGTGTCGTGAATTCTATTTTTATTAGATGCTGCTTTATATGGAAATTAGATTTTTACTCATCTTTATTTTCATTAATTGTTATTTATTTACATCGTATTATTAGAATTATTGTGAACAGTACTTTTCAAATATTATTGATGTATTTTTTTATACAGTAAATGTTATGGACAAATAGATAGCTTAAATTTGATAGTAAAATCGAAAGCATACATTAATGTTGTTAATTCTCGGCATATCTATATAATGTATCAACATACATAATATTATAATCCATACTACTAGTGTACCAGTATTTTTAATTTTTTTTCTGTTCCTGTTCCAAAAATAATGCCATCGTTTTTAAATTAATTAACTACCTTCAGGGCTAGCATACCTTTGTAAGGGTTTCAAAAAACCGTATTTTTTGCTTAAAATAAATATTTAGGGTATCAACGGTTGACATTTGGCAAAAAATATCTTCTTTCCTAGTTATAAACCTCGTTAGTTCAGTCGATCCTTATTATAAGCTTATATCCTTACAAAACTTTTGCAGGAGTTTTACTCAAAACTACATTTTTCAAATTGACCGGCTTTTTTTGTCTGATTTACTTCAAATTTCAAAGACAAAGTTTTCTTAAAGAAATAAATTTTTTTGTCCAAATAAAAATTTTTTTTTATTTTTATTCAGCAGGCCGCAGAGCTACCTCTTCAAAAAAGGACTTAATAGGAATAAAATGTATTAATTACATAAAAAAGTTTATTTATATTTATAAAAATATGTGTAGTAAAACAACATAAATAAATTTCCGATGCTTTGTTTTCTTTTTCCATAAAAACTTCCAGAGAAAATAGAAAATAGCGGTTTCCCTACTGTGACCTGTGACCACCCTTAAAGCAGAGATTTAATTTTGGAAAAACTGTAGATGCGATTGTATTTATTTTCAGTTGTTTATTAGGATAAAATTTTATTTAGGGAAATAGGGATTAACTAATTAATTGGGGAAACCTTTAACCACATGACAATTTCCTGTGCGAATCAAAGTAACCAATTTTTCTGGTGTGAAATTTTATAAAATACGGTTTCGACTGAATACTTGCCAAATACGAAACGTATGTTGGTTTATTGATAAATAATATTATTATCGAGACTAATCTCTATGCACGTGTTGTTCGTGTGCATAATATCCTGACATTGAAATTACTAAAATTTGGTGTTTCTTTCAACTTTAAATATTTCATTTCCGCGTCGAGTAGATGTAGGGGTCCAAGTAAAATTTCAAACGAATAGTCCTGGATACGAATTCCAAATTTAAGACGCTTTGAAGGAACCTTACATCCAGAAATACCATTATATTATACATCTACTATATTTAGTCATGTTTTGAGTTTAATATAGAAAACTTGAAATGCACCTGCTTTTCCGAACAGGTATATAAGGAGGAAGTTTTTACGTTTTAATCTTGAATAGAATCTTATATTAATTAGTGTAATTTTAAAATATCTCGATGATTTTTGCTTCATCGATTTTCAGCACCAGTAGTTAAAAGCAAATAAAATTTTATTTTAAAACCGTTTCATTATGGAGTAGGTAATGTTAAAATAAAGCGTTTTCCATTTGCTTATTAAATTTCTATTTATATTTTCATTTAATTAGCCGTTGCTTAGGTTATTTCTTTACCATTTCAAACTTGAACACAAATCATCTTGAAAATGTTAAAATATTTTTAACTTGCGCGAAATTGACTTTTATGAAATTATAAATAATTACTAATTTGAAATGTTTATAACATAATTTTTATTGATTAATCAGGTTTTATTACTTTCTCTTTAAAATTTCATATCAAATTTATACATTGTATAGAAGCAACGTAAAATTTCACTTATTAGATGTATGCACAATGGGTTTTACATTTTAAATTTATTAATTATTATAATGTGCACATCTTTTTGAAATGGAAAACATCGTCAGATCAACTATAAAATTATTAGTGAATGAATATGCATTTCCTCTGCGCTCATTCATTAGTTTATTAATTGAACCAAGTTTCGGAGAGAATTTGGGTTAGCACTGCTTACATTAGATTGTTTTAGACCGATTTATTTTTAATATTCACAGCCAAATATCTGCGGAATAAAAGTTAATTTTCCAACAAAATTTTACATATTATACACTAAAAAGTTTTAGTACAGGTATATACGGTTACAAAAATATGTTACGGTTTATGGCACCGAAATGTCTGTTAGATCTTTATACGTGTAATTTGAATTTTGAATAATTTAAGAATATTAAATTTTGTAATGTAAGTAGCGGTGGAGGTACTCGTTTCAATTTGGATCACCATTTTCGACCACAACTAGTTATTAAAACTCAGTTTGTATGAGTTGACGTAAATAATAAATGCTAATGGTAGTAGCAAGCGAGCTTAAATAATTCCGCTTTTCACAGGGTAAAATGAAAAACATGAACGGGCGTTCGTTATATTCTTTATACACATTTTTTTCGCTGACAGTTGGAATCATTATATCGTGTTTTCTATTCATTTCCATATGCTTGTTTATTTAGCTTTCGAGCTATTTTATTATGTATGTAAACATTTGATGGTTTAAATTCTTGGCAAAGATAGCCAACCTGCAATAGTTAATAATAAAATAATTAAACTTAATAAGGTCATGAAAATTTTATGATCTTTTAGAAAATTCTACCTTTTCTATTTTAAAAACTTATTGGATTGGCTAAGTGTGATCTTATTTTTAGGGAACGTTAGTTTATATTTAGTTAAATCCGGAAAAGGTTTTTCATTTAAAATTCATATTACCTATATAAAAGAAACTGGGAGAAGTAGGAAATTTAAGCAAATTCTATCTTTTCCTTATGAATTTTGTTGCCAAAAACTTATTACCACAAGGGATGATTGTTGCCAAAAACTTATTACCACAAGGGATGATTGTTGCATTATCTCAAGGGAAATCCCAACTCTGCAAAACTATAGACAACAAGCATTCGAGTTTTAATTAACATTCCCACCCATCCCAATTAAGAAAAAAATTAAACTGTGGTAATAGCAAATTTTCATTTGGGTAAAAAAATATTAATTACATATCTTATCTTATGTGACGTACCTGTATAATTTAGATATACTGCAAATAATAATATATAATTTTTATTACGATGACGAATTTCCTTTTATTGTAATAAAAACTCTTTTAATTACGGTTTTTAATATAGAATTTCGTACGTAAGTTGACAGTCGAATGATTATTGTATTCCAGATTTATTATTAAATAGAATTTTATCGCGATTTTTCTACGTTATTTATCTAAAATTACCGTCTAATGCTCATAGTTGATGAATAAGTGGGTTTTAAAATTGGGATTGCACTTTCTAGACAATCTGTTTTTATGATGCATAATTAATAAATTTAGATTGTTATTAATAGTTATTGTTTAATAATAATTATAACACATAATGAACATCACGTGGATATCTCCTCTTTAATGTGATGCAATTTTAATAATATCGGGATTTGTATTCTACACATAGTCATGAAAATTCTATTGCGAATTTATAAAGAATTTCGTAATAACCTTTAATAGTAGGTAATTCATATTACTATGGCATCTTTAATTAATGTCAATTTAATAAGGGCAGGGTTATCGCTATTTCTATCGATTCGGAAAATTGAACTTGAAATTTTAGAAAATTTGGTAGGTAACTATTAGAAATTTGAAAAGTTTTTTCACTATTGGGATCGTGAATCTCGTTTATTGTCAGAATATTTATAAGCTGCGATGGCATATTAGAATAAATTTAATTTCTGAAATTAAGTCCCATTATGAGTTACGTGACACGTGCTTGTAAAAGCCTTGAAATATTTATCTTGGCTAATTTAGGCGTGAATGGAATTTTAAAGTAATTCACCTTTTTGTTACGTATTTTTTTCTGTATTTTAAATTTTTAGATTTTAATCAGTGAGTATCCTGTGGTAATGGCCATTACCTACATTCATAAAGTTAATATTGAGCGATTCGATGATGAAATATGAAAAACTCATGTTGGAAATATTGCTTTGACCATAATGACCGAAACGAATTAGTAGAAAATAATACAAGAAATAAATAAACTTTGCGTGTTTTCAATACTTTATCTCTAATGATTTTTTAAAGAATGAAAATCGTTGAGGTTAAATTACGTTAGCACTTACTGCTACCTCCACAGTAAACAGAAAACAGTAATTGCATTTTAAATAAAAGGTAGAAAAATTTATCAACTTTATTATGTAACAATTTTTTTGTTGGGAAGGTAGAAACTACTCAATATTAAAATATTCAGGGAAAGGAATTTTACGCTTTACATCTTAATCCTACACGACAGTAAAAGTGGTTCGGAAGTATCGGACGAGTGTTTTAAATGCAGAATGTTGATTTTCTAACATCGTTCAACTTTATAACTCGCCACATGAATAGCGGAAACGGAATTGTTTTAATACAGGAAGTTATATAGTAAATTTAAAGTACGATAGTTGAGTACTGATTATTTATTTATTTTTTTTTTCTGAATCTATACTGCAACCTGAACGTATAAACTAGGAAGTTTTATTTAATTCTTTTTTTTAATATTCATAAATATATCGTCTGATTTGGTATGAAAGTTGTAGGTCAGTAAAATCACATCCACACTGATAATTTAACAAACTTTTTAGTTTCAGTCTACAGCTTTTGCATTGATGATTTTCAGGGTCGATTACATAAACGAAGCTTTGAATTTAAACCAGGGTTATATGAATATATACAATACAAACTACAATAATTAAAATGTATTTTTTTAAATTCTGTAAAGCTGGATAAAAGCCTGGTATAACTTTCAAACTAATTTTTACGTAACTTTTATAAAAGTCTAAAAATAGAAACGAATCCTTCTAGTTAGGGCGATTGTTAGCTAAACGATAGTAATCCTTAGGGATTACTCAAGAAATGCGTGTATTCATAAAGTTAGACTGATAACTCAAAAAGTCTCATTTTTTACGTCATATATTGCTTTTACTCCAGTACTGTATCAGACAATTTTTGTTGTAAATTTCATTCCCTTTATTTTTGTTTATTTGCACTTTTCTGTTTTGTCGCACCGTTTCTGAGATATATACAGTGGCCGTAAAAAGTATTCGTACACCCCTATCTTAACAATGTAAATAGTACATTTTGAAGCCATTCTTTGACACATAAAAATCGCTTTTACAACAAAACTTTTTAAACATTTTTTGTTAAGAATTTCATTGTCTTCAATTTTGTATCTATACATTTTTCTATTTTGTCGCTCCGTTTCCGACTGACAACAGCTTAAACAAGACTCTGTAAAATACAAAAAATGTTGTCACCTGTATCTCAAAAACGGTGCAACGAAATAGAAAAATGTATAAGTAATTTTTGTTGCAAATTTTATTCCCTACATTTTTGTTTATATACATTTTTCTATTTTGTCACACCGTTTCTGAGATACAGATGATAATATTTTTTTTATTTTACAGAGTCTTGTTTAAGCTGTTGCCAATCGGAAACGGGGCGACAAAATAGAAAAATGTATAGATACAAAATTGAAGACAATGAAATTCTTAACAAAAAATGTTTAAAAAGTTTTGTTGTAAAAGCGATTTTTATGTGTCAAAGAATGGCTTCAAAACGTACTATTTACATTGTTAAGATAGGGGTGTACGAATACTTTTTACGGCCACTGTATATATCTCAGAAACGGTGCGACAAAATAAAAAAATGTATATGAACAAAAATGAAGGTAATGAAATTTACAACAAAATATTTCTGATATACTATTGCTGTGACGTAAAAAGTACAATTTACATTGCGAGTATAGGATTGTATGAAGACTTTTTTGAGTCACTCTAGCTGTGCGGCCAGTAATGAACACTTTCCAAATTTCGGTTAATAATATACTATTACCAACATGATTAATGTGCAGATATCCGTAACATACACAAACTCGGGGTAAAATACGAAAATTACACGAAATCTCGACAGCTAAAATCCCAATAAGCTACAATGTAAACATCTACAAAATATTTTTCGTTCTTAGGGCAACTTACAATGAAACCTTTAGCCTTAACATAACAATACGAATTGGTTTATATAGTCGATATTTACGCGGAAAAACGACGTTAAGTAAGCACCATTTTAATAATAGGTATTGGTTTTTACGTAAACAATTTTCTTTCTCATCTACTTACAAATTCTCAAAAGTCTCTCAGAGTTTAGATTCCTATAAATGCGTTAAATAAAATAAAACGCCAAAAGTAATTAGCAAGAACCAGTTTACAACTAAACATAGATCGCGACAAGGTAAACTGATTCAGCCTAATAATCTGTTCTAAAACTAAACTGAAAATTATTTAATTTATATTTTTTTATATTTATATTATTTATATTTCATTAAAAGTTAGAATTTTTCAGGATTCATACTTGGGTTTTTGGTCGAATACCTTTTTAAAAATATTTAATAGAGATAAAATAGTGCCGCTAACCTTTGTGTACATGTTTACATTTTAACTTGTCAGGATTTTAACCCAAAACTCTTAAGTAAACACGGAGAGGTTTGATACAAGTTGCAATCACTTTTCAACTCTTGTTTATGACAGAAAAATACATTAATAAATTATTAGCAAATATAATTAACAAAGTATTGAAGTTCAAACTTTCGAAAAAACTAATTTCGCATTAGTGGAAAGCTTATTTTGGAGGATTGCTTATTGCTGAAAATATTTGTAGTTTTTACCTTGGATGTTTAAGTACGGTCAAGGTGAAAGGTAGAAACCATAAATACATTATTTTTTAATATACCGCGCAATAATGGAAAATATAAATTAAATTTCTGTATTTCTATTTACCTGCTTACTAATTTATCTAATGCTTTCTTGTGTTTTTCTTTCGTACGATTTTGTTTATTGTGGCGCTTAAAATAGAATATTAGGTATTGCATTATTTGGTGTAGGATGAGAAGTAGAGTGACACATCTACAGATTTTTAAAATAGCACTTTTTACGAAATATTTCTAGAAAGTTGAAATCATTTTCTTTTTCAGGACCAACTACCGGATGAATTCGAAAATTTTAAATTCGACATAAAAAAATAATAGCGAAATTGACTTGGTTAGTTATGTCTTGATAATTATTGATGCATGACCAAGAGACGCAGTGCCGGAATGGCTTTTATGACAAAAAAGAAAAAATACAAATTTCAAATCGAATTTTACTTAGAAGAACTTTTAGAAGTGCCTTTTGTGTCTGCCGTCCTTTTTGCCAAGTTGAGGTTACTGGATGGAGGTTTTCAAGATCACAGTGCAAGGTATGTTAGCTACATGTGCATTATGTATGCAAATGTGTACATTATTACGAGTATTTTAGTTAACTCATTCTGATGTATTGCATAACTTATTATTGTTTAGATTTTAACGAATGGCTAATTGCTGGCTACTGTAATGATCTGAATTGAAGTGGAATTGCACCAGTTTTGATAAATTTATGCGATTCCCAAAGTTATTACAAATATTTTTACAATTTTACGACACGGTTGTTCAGTGTGCAAATGTGTTGTTTTTTGAACCAAGTGCTGGAAAATATCGCGATGCTAATAAATTGTTTATTGATTTTTATATTTAGTAAAGCTTAAATTGTATGACGCAAAATTCTAGTACTTATTACCTATGTAGGTGTAGGGATGATGGTTTAGCTTGATTATAGGGCAGGGCAAATTTTCAGAACACTCATTTATTAGAATGATACTGTAATACCGAGAATTATTTTGTTATTAATTGATTAAGAGTTCTAACTAATGAAATTAAAATTGAAACATTCATGGTAATAGCAGCGAGGTCGTTTTCGACGGACTCTCATTTTATCAATTTTCATATTTCAAAAAATTCAGCATTGAATCCATACTGCGCATTGTTTGACTTAATCTCATTGTCATATTAAGCTGTCCTCAAATAATTCAAGTAACCTACGGCTTTGTTTAATATTAGCGAAATTAAAATGCTAGAGAGAAGAAGAAAAGAGAAGATTCCATTTCAATTGATGGTTTGAAACGGAATTGTTTTAGGGCTAACCTTTGGGGGTCCGGATGCACAAATTTTTGAAAGCCCCTTCTAAAACGGACGGTTTAAAACAGAATATTAAATTTTAAATTCATAATTATTAATGACAACTCGGAACAAAATGATGTGTAGAAATAATTGGCCCTTGCCTAGTTTAGAACACAATTACTAGGATATTGGGGGTATTCTATATAATACCCTCAGGCTCCCCGATTTTACAGACCAAATCCCATGTAGCACAAATATTGATGCATGGTGTGGACATTTTCCAATATCAATGCAATATTGATTTCTAATATTGCCGCAATAAATGTTGCACCATATTGAAATTTGAAACCCAGCAGCAAAATTGGCTAAAGATTATTAGGCAATAATGCACCAATATTGGGGCAATATTGATGTCCTATATTGCTGCAATATTGAAAAATAATATTGCACCAATATTGGATGAAGATCGGCAGTCAAATGTTGCTCGTCAATATCGCTAGTAAGCTAGTAGTAGCATACATTTTTGCACACCAGATTTCCATTTAAAATTGATTTTTCTCAGATTTTCTTTTGCTTCTTTTACAATAGACTTTTGTACAGGATAAAACTATAGCATTATTTAGAACTATCATGGGTTATCTCGGATATCCGGGATTTTCGCAGGTTATCTCGGATTTCCTCTTTTTCCTTTTAATTTAGGACTTCGTCCTGTTATTACCTTCATGTACCAAGTATACACATAGCATTCACGGTTCTATGAGCACTTAAATTCTATAGTACTTAGGATGCTAACGTGCTAGTTATATAATTCTCTTCATGAGATTTTATTAAATACCTACAAAGTTTATATGTCAGTCTTATCAAAATTTTCCGAGCGGAAGCCTTCAACGAAATGAAATTTAACGTTCTGATGCGAATTTTAAGACAAACGTCGCTGATTCCAGGTCTCCACGTCGTTCTTTTCACAGTATCGAATCATTCAGAAGGAAAACTTTGTCGTTAATATTTTTTACGAAATGATATTATATCGTTAACCTTGATAGTCTAACACAAAATGGTTTTAAAATTAAATTGATGACTACTAGTTAGTAGCATTGCAGAATACTTTGTCTATTTCACTTTTATAAAAGTAGGCAATATCTCTAGATCAATAAAATATTTGTGTTTTTTAAAAAATAGTTCAGTGTTAGATCGGACCAAACTATGGAAAGTGTAACATTTTCGTTTTCAGAAGGTTTCTCTCTTTCAGCCGCATCATGTCAAGAGATGACCACAAACAAAGTTCTTACTTTTCTTAGATTCGAACTGGATACCTCGTCATTGAGAGGGAAATGCTCTAACCGTTAAAGTGTCCACTCAAGTCAGACCTTTCAAATCTCAAGACAAGACACTGAAACATATTTGATGGGTTCAACCTGTGATGTTTGACAGTCATGGCACAAGCGTTGACGAAGCTTGTAAGACAATTTCGAATGATAGAAATGTTTCTACTTTGCACCTTGCTTTTATTATCGAGAAAAGATTGTTGTAAACTTGCATTCTGTACGTCATATCTGATCCTTTGATCGCTCTCGGAACGTTAAGCCTTTGCTCTTGTGTCCCAAGATTTATTCTGCCCGCTCGCTTCGGCTTATTTCTTTTATGGATATTATACTTTTGTTACTTGTTTGGAGAATTACATTTTTTTATTGCAGTTTGTATGCCAAGTTTTTTGCACAACTTTATATTGACCTTTAGCTATCTAATTAAAATTAGCTTCTACCGTAATTTTCATTTTATGTAACAATGTTATATCATCCATAAAAATAGATAATTGATGTTCACTTTTGATTAATATGACATTTGTTAAGATTTATGACACCTTACTATTAATCAATGTACAATGTAACTTGACGAGTGTATATTAGATCAATTCTTTATTATTTATTTAGTCTTGATGAAAGGTAATTTAAGCAATCGCCAATAAAAATATTGATGGTTTATTTGGTTCAATAAGTTTTTCGTCAAGTTTCGATGCATCAACTTACTCGTTTTGATATCTTTCAAATTAACATATCACATGATAAATTTGGCATAATAATATGAAGGGGTCTAGTATGATATTCACGTCTGGTGCAGTTCGACTCTTCATCTAGGTCAATGCAGTGCTCTTGGCAAGGTCTTTAATCAGATACATATTGAAAATTTTCACTTCATTCTATCGAAAAATTTTCAGGACACCGCAATAATTTAATAAAGTATCATCGTGTAATTAAATAATAATCCTTTTAAATTTTATAATTATGCGAGAGCTTGTAAATTACAGAGTTAAAATGTTTTGAAATTACCAACAGCAGTAATACTAATTATTATTACTTTTACTCTTCAACATGTTTTTATTTAATTAAAGTCCAAGCAACATTCGCTCTTTAAAAATTTAAAGTAAAAGTTAACTTTTTTTTTTTAATTTTGTCATTAGAAAATTATATTGATTATAAATTTGTTACACAACAGTTTTGTTATCTTCTTTCAGGAGTGATTTACTTTCGGCTTTCATCTTACTGAAATTTTTTTCAACTCCAATCTCTTATGTTTTATGAAAAACGTCCTTGGTATTATCATCCATCACAAATGTTATTCATGTAACAATTTTTATTTCCTGTTAAATTACTTATTGTGTCTTTTAATTGTTGAGAATTTGCTTTAATTTCTTTTGTTTTCTAAAAAGCGCTAATTCCCTAAATTAAGTCGTGACTAAAGTGCTCTAGTGAAGTAATAGCAGCTCGGATTTTCATCCATCAAGTTTGGTAATTTAGATTTAACGAAAATTACTATATCAATTTTGGCATACGAATTTCCGCCTTTGAAATATTTTTGATACCTACCTCGTCATTTGCTTAATGGTGAAATGTGGAAACAGGGCTAGTAGAAGGATCATAAGTTCACGCTTGAGTTTTCACAATGTTTTAGTTGGTTGTATCGCAAGTTTTCTAAAAATGTTTTCGGCATTAATCTCCCTTCTTTTCAGTTTGTAAACAATTTTTAGGATTTAACAGCAAATGGACATTCGTTGATTCCTAATCGATGTACGTAATCTAGCATAATTGCGCTTCTCCTTGTTTATTTACTTCATTACATTCGGTTTTTGATGGAGTTTTCATTAAACACTCACGCGATCAATTTATTTGGTACGTGGGTTTTCTTTTAAATATTAATTTTGTTTTTCCACTTAGATAATTATTTAATTGTTGTGTGTTTTACTGGCTGAATATTTCATTAAAACGCTTTTGATGCTTTCAGGAAAGTATTCAGGCTTTATGTACCTATAAATTAAATAAGAAAAGACTTATTCATTATTTTAAGAGGAAATTATATTCCTTCTCGAGTTTCTTTTATTCTTTACTGAAGTGGAAACAATTATCCTGTCAGAAGCATAATATTGTAAAATCACATTTCTTGAACTATATCCTTATCCTGTAATCTTATTTTTTTAAATAAAAATTAAATTTTTAACTTGGTTTGTTAGTGATTGTGGAAAAATCTTATTGATGTGTCATTTCCATTCTGCAAGTTCTCGAAAGGGATTTATGTCAGTCTTCAAAGAATTATAGTCTATAAGAAGCTTATATCTGTTGAAAATGCTTGATTTACTTAATTTACTAAAGAAATATAAATAGCTGGGTTTTCCAACTCATTTACCAACATACAGAACATTTTTTATCAGTTTTCCTTCAGTTTCATAAATATCGACTCTAAAATCTTTGAAACTTATTTTCTGTTATTATTTTATAAATAAAAACAAAACAATTTTCATTAAAGTAAAGAACAAAATTTCTCGTTAATTTAGCTTATGATCTTGGTAAATAGATGTTTTTTAAAAGAAAGTTTGTAAATTAAATGTCCTAAAGAGCGAGGAATTTAATTACACGGTTTGCCGCGCGACGTTTCCAATTAATCAGCAACAAATTTTGTATTTTAATTAAAAATTTATTGCAATTTTTAGTTTTTATTAATATTATAATGTAGCAGTACTGATTCTAGTTGGTAGACGAGAGAAGCCCGTCAGCCTCACATAGAGCTTGTGTTTGTTGCAGTTTTCGCTGTGTGAAGCAGTCGAAGCTCATTGATTAGTTCACACTAATCCAATATTAATTTCACCTGAAGCTTCTATATTATAACCGTTTTAGATTTTATAGTTTTTCCGCTGTCCTGATGATGGTAAATTATACCGAAACCGGTAGACATAATTGAAATAAAATGTTAGACATAAATATTAGTTCTGGTTTGGCGGTAAATATAATACAAAACAACAATAAATAAAGCAAATAAAAGACTGTATATTAAAATACTAAATTTCCGATGGCGAAAGGCCCCATCCCCCGGTTCCTAGCATAGATTTCACAATATTTTAGTTCGCAGTTTGTTAGGAGAAATATTTTGTTTAAATAATAAGTAATAATTTATTAACAATAAGAAATTGAATCTATTTATTAATAATATTAATTAATGTACTGTTTTTTACGTGTTAGGGTTGAGGTTGCAGAGCATGCGGTGAAATGGGGATCCCGTTTTTCATTTGCTTGCAAAATGTTAGCAAATGCATCAACAGGTGTCCTAGAACCATGCATCCTAAGAATTTCTATTAGGAAAGAATGTAAAGGAGGGCGTTCGTTTACAAAATTAGGATTCGTCGATCTTAACTTAGCCGAATTTGCTGGTGCTGGCGAAACATCGAGGAAAGCTTTATTAGAAGGATACGACAGTAGACGTAGACAAGATAATAGTATGTTACGATTTTCATTGAAAATGAATATGCTTTCCGGAGATATATTATTCAAAGTGTAAGTACCTATCGTATTGCAATCTTAAGGTGTGGTTACATAAATTTGGAATAATTTTCATTATCAAATACTCGGATCCTCAAATTGAACCGCATTCTTAAGATTACAATATTCATGATAATTTAGAGTAAAATTTATTATTTTTTAGTCCTTCGCCATCTTTAAAGCATAAGGCAGTTGTTATCGAAGATACGGCTACAGAGCATAGACCAATAGATGATTATTCTTCAGGTTCGTTAGCAGGTTCAATAGCCAGCGCTAGTTCAGGTTTTGGCAGCTTACCTAAGAAGAGACCACCGTTACTGCAATCTGGTAAGACTTTTTATTTAAATACTCTGAAGTTGTTTAAACACATTTTTTTTAGATTTAGTTCTTGGTCAATTTTCCAACGATAACGTTCCTGTTACGATTGCATCGGATATTATTGAACCTCTTAATTCACAACCCGAAGAAGAAGTAAATTGTGAACCTGGACATTCACGTAATTCCTCCAACACCAGCCAAATGTCAAAAGCATCCGGCTACAGCAGTATTCATTCGCATAGTCGTCAGTCTAGTTCGGGCGATTCGGGACATATCAGGTGAGCAAATCAAAAAACTTTTGTACAATTCAAGAAATAGTTTAAACTTTGGTGTAATTTAAGAAACTTTCTTTATTTACTTGGTTATTTTACTTTGATAAGTGTGGTCGTAAACTTTAATTTAGCGTTTCTTTACTTATTATTTTTTATCTAAATTTAATTTTCTTGCTCTTTTAAGAGCATTTTTGCATGCAATACTTAATTTTTGTTTATGTAGGGATCTACAAAAGCCGAAGTGGTTCCATCATCCTTCCGTATCCTATCACAATGCTAAAAACTCTTTACTATCACACAACGAAGAAATTTACAGCACTCCCAAAGGTCTCATAATGCCCCATAGAGATGACGATCATACTAACGGAGATTTATCGACCACCATATATTCCACTCCTAAATGTTATCATAATCAAACAAGCAACATAAGCTCTTCCAGTGTAGAAGAATATAAAACTCCCGAAAGCAGTATAAATAGTGATCTCGAAGACACGTTTGTTGCTAAATTCAATGCCAAATATCCCAACGAAATTCAAAAAAATTGTTCTTGTGTCGCCGTAGAACAGCGACTTAAAAACATGACGCCCATCAAAGAAATGCCCGATCATCGTTTGTCAGACAATCTCCATCTAAAAAATAATTTACCAATTCATCAAAGTAAAATGGAACGAGCAAGTTTGGACGAGAGAAAGACAAATAAACCTAAACCGCTTCCGGGCGTTTTAAGGTCTAAAAGCGATTTCGAAATACCGCGTCAAATTACCGTAACAAAACCTGACAGTATTTTTCACAACTTTGCTCAAAAATCCGACGCTTTGTTTTCCTTCCTCACACCTAAAGCTAAAAGAAAAACTTTTAGTTCCAGTAATAACGGTTTAAATAGTCAGTCGACACCTAAGCAAAACGGTGCTAATGTTCCCTTCAAAGTTCCCGCATCTCCTATCTTGAAATATCAACGTAGTTTACCTGGAACTAGAACCACTTCTCCTACTTTACTGAAATCAAGATTAGGTGCGCCAGATGGACAGCAAATAGGTTCCTATCAATTGAACAGGTAGGTTTTCAAAACTCTTTTGTTCTTTCTGGCTACTTGGTGGATTTCTTTTCTGTTGGATTTTTAATCATTTTTTTTCTTTCATTAACATACTCACTTTGAACTTTTTGGTTTGGTTTACTTTTTCTTTACCAGTTTTCAGAACAGGCATTGGTCTTCATTCTGTATTCGTACGTATGTTTTATTGTTGTGAATTTTTATGTATTATCAACATTTTTGTGGTTTGCAGTTCATTGCGTTAATCTAGATCATTTAATGCGTTAGAGGTGTAAGTTTTCGGGAATATCGGAAAAGTTATTTTATAAAAAAATCATTTTAACAGCAGTGGTTCCGTTATTAGGTATCTTTCAGTGGAAATAACTCGGAAATGAAAATTTTCATGAAATTTATAAATGAAATCCGGAAATTGTTACATTTTTTGTATTATAATAAATTTTTTTGGGTTGGGTTTATCTTGGATTAGTTGAGGTTACAA
Organism: Cantharis nigra; assembly: GCA_958510845.1. Classification (NCBI taxonomy): domain Eukaryota; kingdom Metazoa; phylum Arthropoda; class Insecta; order Coleoptera; family Cantharidae; genus Cantharis; species Cantharis nigra. Next base: position 38,617,767 of record OY294030.1, on the reverse strand, counting down.
CTGGAAGGGTTGACGCAAAAAGTCACATTTCTAAGTTATTTCCACACAGATATTTTTTTCGCGAGGGACCAGACTACAATACTTTAAAAAATGGATTCACTTTATTAGACTAAGTTATTTATATTAAATTTGAAGACTATTTTATATTTATGGAAAAAGCAGACCACTAGTCTACAAACGGCCTTTCAGTTGATCAATCGCTCCTCCTGCTGGATATGTAAAAACCGCAACTTTAAGATTAGTGCCTACTATGCTCGTTTACTTCCAGCTTTATTAATAAATTAACAAATCTCTATTATTTATTTCTAAGCTTATATTTTAAAATTAATTCCAGATTCTATGAAAGAAATTAATTACTGGTTGTTTATTTAAACTTCAGCTTGGTTTATTTACTGTCTGATATTTTTTCTAAACATTTTATGCTGTGTTAAAGCGAATCTTTCAAGAAAATTCAAACTAGTAATTTGATTGATTTGGCAGCTGATTTGCCTCGCGTATCAATTTTGATGTCAAAAATTGAAATTTAGTATTTACAATACTTTAATATCGTCTTTTTGTGTGCAATTTTTCCTTCGAAGGAATTATTTGTTACATTTTAAGATTTATTATAAAGCTACCTTGCTAACTGAATTTTTCTTTTCATATAAAGAAAAATTTAAGTAATAAAAAAATTCTTTCGAAATTTTTCGTTGTAGCTAAAAGAATATACTCGCACCTCCGATTTGCATTTAATTGATCAGTAATTTATGTTTGTCATTATTTTTAAATTTTTATGTTTGAAATTTACTATTGAGGTATTGGAAAATTCTATTACTTTTCAGGAACTTGCCTCATCGCAAGTTGTTAGAAGGCAATTCTGGAGGTAAGCTAGCCCCTGTGGCTATCAGTCCAGACGAAACGTCTTCTGCAATGTTATTCGATTGCTCACAAAATTCTTCAGTTCGTCGTCCCAGCATCACTACGTTAGTGTTCACGTAACTGTTGCATAACCAAATTTTAATTGCACCTCTTTATATCGCGCTTTTAGAGTGTATACGTTTAAAAATGCTTGAATACCGTTTTGTGATTGGTTAGTTTTTGATGTAGTAATTGCATAAAAATGTTAAAATATTACATGTATATAAAATAAATCTACCACTCGTAGTCCTTTGCACAAGTAGGATGTCACTTATATCTCTATGTTCTAATTTCTTAACTTCTCTCTAAACGCACATATTTTGCATGCTATTACTTATGTTGCCATTTATAAGAAATTTTTTCATAGCGGCCTTAAAAATTAAATTAATAAATAAGAATCCCACATCAGCAGTAGGTTAATCGCCAATTGAATGGTTAAACAAATGTGGTCTACTGAGGGTGAAAAAATCAAATGTAGTTGTCTTATAGACCGCTATAACATTTAAATTCCTCATTCAATTTTATTTCATAACACTGACAGGTTCAACAGTTTTGATATGCCGTTTTTTGCGATGGTTTCCTTTTGTACTATTTTCTGCAAATATAGAATTAAAAAATTTACTATTAAATAAATTCTGACTCTACATTTACTATTATTAAGAACGCTATGAAAAAATTCGCATAAATGAGCCACATCATCTGAAAAACTGTTATGATGTAAATGTTACACTGTAAAAGCATGTAAGTTTGAAATATTAGAAAATGATTTAACCTGCGTAATTAATAAATTAATATTCGTTATATAATTTAAATACAAAGCTAGGAAATTTTGCTGTTAGTTTGTTTTGAATTTTAGAAAATACTCTAGTGGAAAAGTAGAATTTAATTTTTTGCACGAGTATATTTCTCATGATTTAATTGATACAAATTACAAAAAATCAAATTAAGTCTTTTTCTGAAATTCATTTGTATTTGCATTACAGTTACATATTTATTTTCTAATATCTACTATAACAAATAATGTTTCTGACACTTTAAGGGCCGGTATTTCAGTTGAGGTTTAAACTACGATCCGAATTTAAACTCCGTTTATATTGATATCTGATCAATCAGGTAGCCGTAAACGTAAGTTAATCTTTGAACGTAGTTTAACTAGCAACTGAAATACTTGACCTTAGTATCAACTATCTTAAAATAATTTTTTTATACAGGTGTCCCCGGATACACGTTACATAATTTCAGTAGTGAGTAGGACACTTTTCTAAGTAAAATATTTAATAAATTTAAACTATTTTCAGTTTTTTTCCAATTTCCACTTTCACATGGCCATGGCTCGGAAAATATTGATTTTTCAGTAAAAATGGTTAAGTGCTTTTTTTAAGAGCGTGAAATAATCTACAAACTAGATTTAAACCTTTTATTGTCTAAAATCAACGGCTTTTGAGTTATGAATTAAAGTAAGTAAACAAATTTTCAAAAATTCGAAAGTCGTTGATTTTAGACAATAAAGGGTTAAATTTAGTTTGTAGATTATTTCACGCTCTTCAAATAAGCACTATACCATTTTTACTGAATCTGCAACTTTCGAAGGTTTGAATTTAGAGAAAAAATGTTGTTAAATATTTTTCTTAGAAAACTATCACTACCACCTAAGTTATGTCAAGTGTTTCCGGAGACATCCTGTATATGATGCACTAGAATTTATTATCAGTGCAAGGAAACACAAACGGCTCACATCAGTTGCCTTGAATTGCAGACCCTTGTGCTGTACAAATCTTTCTGTACAGTTCAATAATTCATTTTTTGTTATTTATTTCCAGATTGTTAACGATGATTTAAATAATTGTAATTGATTTATTCATTTAAATTTTACTTTAAATGAAAATTAAAATCCCCGATCTTAATTTTCATTTTACATATATCGTTTTTCAATATATTTTTACGTGTTTCCGCGAAGAAATATTATGAAATTGTGGGTAACTAACCCCTATTTAAATTTTTGTGATAATTTGGAGATAGCCGACAAACGCATATAACTCTGAACCTGTTTTTTTTCAATTACAACTGTTAGATGTATTAAACTCTCTTACATAATATCTGTTAGAGCAATTATTCTGTTTTAAGAAGTACACTGACACATTTAATAAATTAAAAATTTTATGATACTTGTGAACAACATGGTTTTAAATAAACATTAAAAATTTCTTTAGTAAATCGTTAGAATAAGCCAATGATGTTGCTTTTAGTTTGTGTAAATATTTATTAAATTTAATAATTAAATATTAATTTTTGTTTTATAGAAATCCCAGTTCGAGTAGTTTGGTTCTTTCCGATACTGGTTCATTAGATAGGGCAAAAGCGGCCTTAGAGCGACGGAAAAAAGCTCAACCTCAAGAGGCAGACCTGAACACAGTTTCGGGACGAGTTGAAACTACCCGAGTAAATCCAGATGACCTCATAGAAGAACTTATAAAAAATACAAATTTAGAACCAACTGATGATTCTGCGGAAAGTAAGTTAAATTATAATCTAAGCTAATTCTTCTTGCTTGGTTATTAATTTACTGGATATTTTTTCAGATTCAGGTCTTCAACTATTTATAGCTAAGGATGGAACGGCTGCTTTAGGAAATCATGAAGTAAAATCAAAAATGTCGACGGGAGTACAATTATTTAAACAAGTTGTGGTTGAAGACAAAAGGTAGCCCATGTAGGTTTTTAAAATAATTTTGTAGCGAGTTTATAAAAATTTAACTCAAAAATTGTAGAAGTGTATGTAGACGGATATGAGTATATAATGTGACTTCCAAGTTTTATTATAGGTTTCGACAGTATTTTAAATCATATATGATTGAAAAGAGTGTAGAAGTTTTTGTATAATTAATATTATATTTATTATAGAAATTTTATTATAGTGTGATGTATATAATATTATTATGCTTGAATGACGTTTACAAATGTATTTTATTATTTTACATTTCTATCAAGACCATTTTTCTGTCTGAGCAGTAGTAGGATTTTCCAGCAAAATGAGTGTATATTATTAACAGATTTTAATACGTATTTTAATTTTTTTTTGATTATTTTATCGATAACTTGATGTGATTAATGAAGGCATGCAACTTTCATTTTGTTAAGTATGTAACTTACAATAGTATTATATTTGTTTTTATTATTGTTTTATTTTTCTGGCAGCAGTTTAGTTCTTTTTATTGTGAACTTTTTATAAATATGTACATATTGAAAAACTTATCATAAAACGTGTGATTAATAAATGTCTGGTGGTTTACCAAGTAAATGATATTATAAAATTATTACTATTTCGTTTGGCTTTTTTAAATGTATTTTAAAAGTAAGTAATAGTTTTTTGCGGTGTTGCCAATGTATGTGATATAAATCTATAATTGTTTAGTGCAAAATAACATCACCAACTAAAAGTGATATCAATAATGCGTTGACAATATTATTTATTATAAATTATTAACAGTTAATTCTTTATATTATTGTACCTCAGTTTTATTTTATTTCTATAGTTTCTGTAACATCCTCTTGGTTATTTTGTAATAAAAGTTTTTACAAATTACTTCTTTCTTTGTCCTGTTTATATCATAAGTTTATAAAGATGTGATTTACATAAATACGTCAAGCTGGATATTCGATATTCTCCCATCCAATCCCCTGAAGAAATTATTCTGAAATTCAAGAATTTTTTTTAACAAAGCAATTTGTTTAAAGAGGAAACAAGCTGTAAGATTGATTTGTAGGTATTTGCACACAACAATTTGAATCTCAAACAGTGAAATTCTACTCGAAATCCTTTGGAACTGTTTTTTTTATTAATATGGAAATATTTTAGCATTGTATTTAGGTCAAATGTATACTGATGAATCGTGTAACCTGCTTCTTTTTAAACAAACTGCTTTCATCTCTATATTAATAGATATTTCAGTTTATTCAGATATGCGGCAAAAATACACTAAGGTTTGCTTTTACAATAGTCGGTTAAGTTTTATTTATCCGGGTTGTAACGTTATACGGATGTTTATTGGTTTATTGTTTAGTGTGTTTATCGTTGATTGGTTCATAGCTATAGGTTAGTTATAATCATACTTAACCGACTATTGTAAAAGCGGACCTAAGTCAGAAAGTCCTGTTTTGAGAAAATATTCATTCATCATAGCGATTAAAAGGTAAATTTTTAAATATATGCTTTGCGAGTATGTTTCTATAAAAATTTAATAATTTTAAAAACTAAGCATCATCTACAAAAAATGTAATTTAAAGAACTCTAAATGGACTTGAGGGATTTTTCCTTCAAGGGAACGAAATAATGTACCTATTCCCAAAAAATCGATGCCAATTCGCTAATTTTTTTAACTTTTACAAGAACATCGTACTTGATTATTAAAAATATTGCAATTTTTCTCAAAAAACTGAAAGTAGGTAAATTTTCTTAAAAACCGCACCTTTTTGTGTTCTAAAAATTTTAATATTATGTTTTAGAAAAATATTTATGCTATATGCCATTCAGATTTCAATATTGATTAATTATTAATTTTTAAAATTATGTAGTTGTATTTTCACGATGATTAATCCAATATTATAAAACTGATTAAAAATTATTTGATTATTTAAGTTAACTACAAGTTTATAAGGGCGTGTGGAGTACGTATCTTCTCATATTATTAAATTTTTGGAACGAAAATTGGAGTTTTTGTGAATAATAATTGGTTTCCTTTTTTTTTAAATGCAATATTTTCGTTTTTATTTTTTGAAACATTTTGGTTCTTTACAATTTGAAAAGTCAAGTACTATGCTCTACGTAAAAGAAAAGATATCTTCTCATAAGCTCCAAATACCGAATTAGCTGCGATTTAAGGTGAGAGAAAATTCGGCTCTCTTCATACAACAACATACTTCAGCGAAAACGAATTCTGGACAATGAACACAGCCTTCATGATTTAATATGGATTCAATCAAGTAAATAATCATAAAATTTCAAAAATTAATATCTCCGAAATTTATGATAAATCAATATTGAAATTTAGAAGACATATAGGGTAAGTATACCCTTACAACTTTAAATTTTTAAAGTTTTCTATGAAAAAGAAGCTTTCAACTTTTTCAGAAAAATTATAATATTTTTAATCTTTTCAAAAAAATTTGGATAGGTACTTATATTTATATTTAAAACAATCAAAACTTCAAAACATGCTCATTAAACTGAAGTTTATTTATTATATCTAAAATATATCTCATCAAAATTAAAATACCTAGATAAAATTCGGCGTAAAAGTAATGATAGAATTTATTGCTCTAGTCGTCTAGTCTATCTAGTTTTCTAGATTTAGGCTTTATAACACTTCGATTTTTGCCCAATAAACGTAGTTATCAGTATTAGAAGCTGTTTCTTCTGTATATCTGACGCAAAGGTGGTCTACAAATAAGTGAAATTTTTTTTGTTAAAAATGTTCTCTACATTTCAGATAAACTCTGTTTTTCATTTTTGGTCTTGACGTTTTTTCAATTGGCCAGACTAAATATAAAACCAATTCTTAAATCCACGTGTTGATGCACATCGAAAGGCCAAGCTAAGAAATTCTTAGCATAGCCTAGTCCGAGATTCGAACTCAGAATTTCGATCACACCAATAACATCAATTTGTACACCAAACATTTTCTTATTTATTAAAAATCATAAAATTAATTTTTTTTTTATATTACCAGGTAAGTAGGTTCTACTTTTTATTTTTCATATTTAATAAATTTTTAATTTGTCGCTTCCCCTATGGTAATTGTCTGAATGAAAAACTGTTTTTTTGGACAAAAATTGAGAATTTATGAAGGGCTATATCTCGAAAACTATTTAGCTAAACTAGAACATTGAAATGGCAAACCACCGAGGTAAATTGCCTTGAAAACCCTTCATAAAATAAAGTGGTTAGCCAAAACCCACTCTGAGTTGTAGCGCTACTGTATACACAAGTATATGAATTAAATATTTTAATTTTTATTTAGTTAAAGATAAAAAACTTTCGTTTAACTGAATATGTACCCTCGGGTGCTAGAGAGCTTAATTGCATTTTCACATTAACTACAATTTTTGAATTTTGATAATCTTATCGTCGTTCCTGTTCGGTTGCTCCCAAATGAAATTGCCCAATTCTGATTCTTTAGTCTGTTCTGTCCTCATGCCTGAATTTTTACCTCGAAATTTACTCGGTACCATTCCATTACGTTTATTGAGTAATAAATGGACAAACATTAAAACCTCATTGTTTTCGGTTTTGTCAAACTTTCTTGGTGATTTATTATAAGGTAGAAGTTTCAGTTACTTAACATAATTAATGTCATTATATGGAGACTACTTTTAATTTATAATTATATTGGAAATTAAAAGTGTAAAAGGAACTTGGTTAGATAATTTACCTGTATTACAGCCTTAAAGCTTTCACATATCGTTTCTTTAAACAGCATAAAGTGCATTTACAGACTATGCGTTCATTCGGTAAGAGATTACATCAATGAACTATGAATATTTTGTGTTAGTGACTTTTATACAGTTTTAAGTGAAATTTTCATTTTGGTGTCCTAAGTGGTCGCGAGTATGATTGTGAATCAATATAATAATAAAGTTTGATAATTTATCTATAGATTACAAATTTTTCTAAAATCAAAAATAATTATTTTGGCATACTTCGGATAGTGTAAGTTTAATGACATTTTGTTGTTTTTTTAAACAATTATTTATTTCGAATTCTGTGTCATAAACTGCATAAACCACTTTCACTTTCCACGACGGGATTCTTTTATTGATATAACTAATCTTATTTATTATGTGGTTCTGCTATAATTGAAAAATGCAAAAAAAAGTATTGGTACCTAGGTTTTTTTAGATAAATCGATGGTACATGCGGTTTAGAATTATTATTAAAATACAGTAGATATTTATTTTGGAGTTGGGCATACTATAGATGATATCTTCAATTTATGTATTCTTACATTCTTAATTTAAATTATGGTAATACGTTAATTAATTTAGTGTACATTGCATAATAATTATAAAAAAGAGTGGAGTTATTCATAAATTTAAATTTTCCTTAACAAAATTTTTCAGAACTTTTCAATTTTGATGCATTTTTACAGTTATTTTTTCAAAATAAAAAAAGTGTCATATACTTTTACCTATAATGAAAACGACAATATTTTATGAAATTAAAAACTCATCAAACCTGATTTACTTCTGGAAAATAAGTACCTACTACTGGTGTTGCATAATATTTTTGAAGTTTAGTACCACATACCAGGTGGAATTCAAAAAATATGTACTCACCTTCTTTATCAATACAAAAGAGTTATACCAGTTTTGCTCTGTCTCAATTTTATTTTCAAAAAATTAGGAAAGTGGAACAGGTTAATTATATGTTTTGCTTCCTAGCAATTTTTAAAACAAGGTATATTATTATATAAGTGACATTTAATGAATTCTTTAAAAAATTTTAAATAAGTCGATTAGCACATATTTGTGCTTTTAAGCATTAATTATAATTGTTCAATTTATTTTAAATGTGAATTTCCTAAGACATTAATTGTTCAGTCATTGATCTACAAATAAATTACCATAATATAATATTATATAATCATAATATTACAATTGTTACAATTTTTAATTTACATGTCCGTAAAAGCTTATGACTAACTTATGAAATATATTATTTTTTTATTTCCATAAATAAGTAATTTTACGTAAAATATAATTACTTCCAAATTTTATTGTTAAAACTCATTAAAATAATAAATAGATAATTTTTAGCCACTTATGTTACCGGGGGCCAGCAAATAGGCATTGGCAAGCTGCGCCTAAAATATATTTTTTAAATTGATAGATAAACACGTAAAAAAATTAAAAAAATATTTATCTGATCTAAATTCCAACAGTAATTAATTGTTATTCATTATCGAAAGGTCAACTGGCATTTTTTGAACTAAAATACCTCCAATTTCATAACTTTAAAGCTGAAAATTATTTGCCTGTTAAACAAGCAAAACCACAATTGCACAAAAGTCTGTTTAGGTAACCTACTCTTCTAAATTAGCAAAAATTGAAACCTTGAAGAACCACCGAGTGTCAAGTAAAAATATTCAGTTGGTATTAATTTTAAATGCAAACAAAATAGTTATGGATATTTTAATATTTTTTTAAAAAAACCTTGAAGTTTTTTTAAAGATAATAATGATTCTTTCTAAATTATAACTATGCTGTTTTTAAATACGTATTTATTAAATGTTGTATGGTAAAAACGAAGGACCTGTTGTAATGGAGAAAGTAAAGCAATGATAGCCTATACGATGTTAATTATTATATTATGTCAAGACCTTAATAACACTGAAGAAAAGTCTTCGTTAATTTATAGTGGCCAATATCATATCCCAAATAAAAAAAAAGTTTATTTATGTTTCGGACCTCAGCTGTTTAGATTATACGAAAATTATTATTGTATTATATTTTGATCATTTATATTGCTACCTGGGGTCAGCAGATGGCATTTAGTGAGTGAACCTGTGAACTTGTATTCAATTTTTTTTTACTTTTTGTAAATGCAATTGATGGGCGGTGTTAAAGTACCACTTTAGTAGCGCCTAACGGCAGTAAAAGTAATAAAAAAAATCCGATTATCCGCTTATACACTTATCCGATTATTCGGTTATTCATTAAGATGGATAATTCAATTTCTTCAATTTTGTATCGTACATTTTTTCTATTTTCGGCTTTTTTAACAAAAAAACAATAACATGCTGTAGCACAGTGGTTCTCAAACTTATTTATGTCACACCTCCCTTCTACCAAAAAATATTATTGGCGCCCCCTTCAAAAAAAGGTGCTTTTCCACAAAACAAAACTTTTCAATTTTTCAAAACAAAGGAAGGGAGTTTAGAGAAAAATAATTTTTTTTCTCAACTACAGAAGTGGCCCGCGCCCCTCTTTGCAGGGGGATATTTTTATATATCTTAACCGCTGGATCTCTCTTTTAACGGTCTTCTTTATAAAATTTATATACAAAACTCTAGTTCGTTGAAGAAGTTCTCCCTATTTTTGTTATCTTATTTAATTTATTTTGTTTTCTTCTCGTTTTGCTATCTTCTTATATAATTGCAGTTGCTTCTTCTTAGTTCTTCTTTTTCCAATTCTTCTCTTCGTTTTTCTTCTCATTAATCATGTCTTCATTTTATATCTTCTACTGGCGGTGCCTCTTCACTAATTTCCGTTACTTCTTCTTTCTCTTTTTATATTTCTCTTTGTCATTTCCCTTCTTATCAATTTTGTCTTCATCTTCATCTTATATCTTTGACTGGCGATGTATCTTCACTAATTGCTGTTACTTCTTCTTTCTCTTTGTTTTTCCATTTCTCTTCTTTGTTTTTCTTCTCATTAATCATGTTTGCGTCTTCGGGTTTCTCTAACCAAGAATATGACACGTTGTAGCAGCAGCGGTCTGGTTTTTTACCCGACTGCTAAAGGAGAGTTATTAAATGATTATTAAATTTTAATTGTTTTTTTATAACGTAATTACCTAATCATTATTTTCTTTTTCAAATATTTTTAATCTTTATCTTAGTTTAATATATTTTTTGGTTGATAAAAAAAAGCGAGCAATCAGTGTGTTTCTTTTTTCGCCAAAAAATCACGCGCTGTATCAGCAGCAGGAGCAGCGTGCTGAGATTTTATAGATTAGGATTTAAATATTTATTTATTTTACAAAAAATAAAAAATATCGTCCAAATGACTGTCGGCCAAAAACTGGTCGGTCAAATAATCTGTCGGTCAAATGACAGTAACAATCGCATTATTCAGCCAATATTGGTACAATATTGGAAAATGTTCACATTTAAATCCGACATGCGTGTGCAAAGAGGTATAAGTCTATTTTTGGGCAAATTGAGTTAAGTGCATAAATAGGTTGCTTTTATGATTATGCAAATGTGTCTAAAACGATATTAGTCTAATAGATATTTTAACGGTCGAAATTTGTTTGTGAAATTCGGTATTTAAACAAATATTTTGTTCAAAGGGGTATAAGTTGACTTATACCTTTTGACATAGGAATTCTGTGGTGGGTAGGAATAAGAGTATAAGTCAAAATTTGAGATATGTGAAAAAAGAGGTTTGAATGCTTACTGCTAGATGTAAGATCGACCAATTAATAAAAGTTCAATCAGGTGGGGTCTAATTTATGTCGTTCAAATGTATATTTAGGTACTCTGTATTATTTATACTTATTTTATAACTGACGTAAACGGTTGAGAACAGATTTTCGATTTATACTCTTTTTCTTACCCACAAATACAAAATTCTTATACCATTTTGCACGTTTAATGTTTTTTTACTTATTTAAAACATTTTGTAATATTATTTATTAATAAATAAACTATTAAAAATTGATGTAGTTCGTTTATTACGAAAAATAAATAAAAATTAACTGAAATTATATAGTGCAAAATGGTATAAGTGGAAATATTTTTTATGTGCAAATGATAAGTCGGTCGTTTTTTTATAAATTGTATTTTTTAACTAATTTTAAAATAAAAATTTAAATTATGAAAAATAGTAATCGGTTCAGCATAAAATTGTCTACCAATGTAATACAATCGAGCTTGGCCAGTTCTTGTTTGGCCGATTTACAATATTTGATTAAATGCCAATTTTGGACTTATACTTCTTTACACGCGTATGCCGGAAATATTGGCGCAAAGTTAATTTTCAATATTGCACCAATATTGCGCCAATATTTGTGCTACAAATGTGTTTGTCCTTATTTATATTGAAATTTATTTAATATTTAATTTGGGTTTAAATTTTAAGAAGTAAAAATTAAATTGAAATCATATTTTGAAAATTTAAATTTTCCGAATACGATTATTGAAAATCAGTACAATATAATTGGTAATCTGTATAAGCTAATTATAAAAATTGCTATATTTGTACATTCACCATTATATTATGTTATTGACAATTAGTTACAAATGCAGTAATGCTTGCAATTAATTAATTAATTGATTAAATATGATCGTAAGATTTAATAGGAAGTTAAAACACAAATTACCAATAAATTATAACTTCTAATTTAATTTTTTAAACAATCATTAGGTACTATTCTTGGTGTTTTGATGTTGATGGTACGTGTGCTCGACGTAAATAGATGCAGCGTCAGAGGTGTGCTGCAGTGGGCGGATCCTGCCGCAGTTAACTTCTAGCTGTGCTACTGCTACCATTATTATTTATTTTATTTTATTTTAAATTAGATTTTGTTAATTCTTGCAAAATTCAACTAAAAAACAAAGATCTGGTTTTTCTAGTTCTGTAATTTTCGATGGATGCTATTAATAAATCAGATATTACTGCCTAAATAGATCCGCCATTCTAGAATTTGATCTAAGTTCAAAAATATTTAATAACATAAAAACTCGCCATAGGCGGAATTAACCTTATGGAAACCTTTTTTATTGGAAATTTTAAAATCTAAAATTTTTAAATTCGTGAGCCCGGTTTGAGTGCTACTTCCTAGATTTTTCAATTTGATTTAAGCAGTCGGTGGAGTTTCATATTAACAAGAACTGAAAAACTTCACATTTCACGGCCAAAGTATTAATAAATTATTATGCATCTGTTCGTTTATTGTTCGATGAGGACAATGTTTTTTTAAGAAGTTTACTTTTTTCTGTTTTATGGTAAACTCTATTTCTCGCACTATTGTAAAAACATAATCAATTTGCTTTTTATTTATCCAAACATTTACATAACATTGGCAATTGCATTGAAATACTAATTTTTTTACTATATTGCTTACTTAACTTTTTTACAATCATAATAACAATTATGGTAGTAGTGGTAACAAATAAATTTAATCAATATACACTCGTATAATAATTAAGTTATCATTAAAATAGGTTGCACTCGTTTTTGAACTAGAAATATTGTTTATGTAATTTTTGTTGGTATAATTTATTAAAGAGCGAACAAGCTTTCTAAATACTTTGCTAATAATATTAAGTTATTATTAAAGACAGGACCGACCTCGAATTTACGTATTTAGGTATATCTTCACTTTTGAATGTCTTTAAATACCTTAATAATTATTATGATCATCCTCCCAGCAGTGTCATAGCAGGAAACATTCAATTGCTACAAATAAGTAGTTGCGTGTTCGAAACTGATTGTTGGGTGAACGCAAAGATCATTAGTTCAAAATCTATTAGATCTATTGGATTATTGCTAAACATTTGTTCCCATTTAGTAACAAATTATTAACAAATATTTAAATGGATTCATTTGAGATCTACAAACATTTTGTTTTACGTAATTATCAAGAGATCCAAACTTAAAAAAAAAATTTCCAGTTTTGAAATTTGACCGAAAATTTTGTGAAAACCAGGATTATTAGGATTAAATATAAATAACATTTTTGCATAGTAAAAAGGTAGTAAATACGACCCTGAGTCGATAATCAAGGAAGGTCAAAATATAGCATAACTTTCATGATGCATTAATAATTATGCAATATCCACAAAAAAATTGCATCCACTAAATAAACCTTAACCACGTGTTTTTATTTGAAGTCGAAACATTAACAACAACAAAATATCATTATTCTTAAATTCGCACGTAATTTCATTGAAAAATTTTATATTTATATTGACACAATCATTATTTACTGGAAAGAACAATAAACCCCACTTTTTTCGTAAATTTAAAATATGAACTCCCACTTCGCCAAGAAAAATTTAATGAGGATTGATAGAAATACAAGAAATAACTTAAGTTCATAGTTTTTTCAATTATCAAAATACGAATGTACGTACACATTCAAATTATGACTTTTGATTAAACCATATTAAACGAGATCGAAAAAATGTTACTCGGTGCTGTTAAACTGTTAATTTTAACATTTGTGGTGGAAGTTAAAAGTGTAGATAAGTTCTTGAGAGGGCAATCTTTGCTCTATGGATTATCATCTTTAACTGAAAATATCAACCGAACTACAGTATGTTTCGATCAACTCTACAGATTATATCAAGAAACGGATCTCAACCACTTTTGGGCATTAAAAGGTAAATTTTTCCAATAAGTAAAATTTAGATTTAAATGCCGGGCTAAAGACACTTTAAATTTTATTGATTAAACTAACTTAATTCATTAAATATTTATTTTCTTATAAAATAAGAAAAACAAAATTGGTCAAAATTGCATAAATATTAAAAATTATGCAATAATTCCAATAAAATGCAATACAAACCTACAAAGTAATGCAATAATAATTGAAAGTTTTCACACTAAAAAATTTGCTGTTTATTAATTTGTGGTTACAGAGCTGTTAATACACATTAAAGATAATTTAAATTTTAAATTCCTCTTTGCATTAATAATAATTTAAATATAGTAAAAATAAATATACTTAAAATTATAATTTTAAAAATATTTGACCTAATTTTTATGTTATATAACACCAAATATTTGATATATGCATTTTAAATATTAAGAAAAGCATAATCCTACATTGCTTAATTAATACAGAAATTAAGGGTAAACTAACTGAAATATAAAACTCTCCAATCAGGAAAATGCGAAAAACAAAACAATTGCTAATGAAAGTTTATGAAAAAATACTTAATTTTTCAGATAGTAGCTAACTAAATATAAACAAAAATGAGAAGTTATATAATTAATTAGTGATTTACTTCTGCGTATAATTTTTAGATTTACATAAATCAAACTATAAGGTAGGTTATGTTTTATTGCAACAACTGGTTCAGTAGTTATTGAATTTTTGGGGTCAAATCAAGTGTTACTTAACTCCACGTTAACTCAGCGGTCAGGGTCAAAAGTAACACCGAATATGATAGAAAGTAACAATCATTTTACATAACTTTTTTTTTATAGATTTATTGGAAATAAACAGGTTTAATTAATAAAACGTAAATATATAAAATCATATAATTTAAAGTGCCCCCAACCCAACCCCTAATATAAGCAATACTAGGAATAGAACATTTTTGTGTTTTTATTTCCATTTTCTTAATCATTAATTCAAAAAAATCCCCAATGAAAATCTAATACATCAATAAAATTAAATAAAATCTGCTGATATTAATTTTCAAGAAAATTATTTCTTGCTTCGCAGAAAATTATAAATTTAATTAGATAAATCAATAAAACGATTCAAATCAAATAAATGAATAAGTTTTCCTATTCTTACCATCAATTTATTTACAAATCGTTAACTTCATTTAAATATTTACAAAACTATTTAAATATTATACATTAGGTATATTATATTTACAAAAAGTACAATCAAAATCAAATTATATATCGAAATTAATAATAATTTACTCTAATCAAGTAAAAAATTTATTAAATGAAATGAAATTGAAAAAAAAATGAAATGAAATGTACAGAATTTTGTATACTAATAATAATACATAAAAATTTAATAAAAATATCCAGACTATTTTGGGGCCAGGTAAATTTGGTGTAAATTTACATTTTGTAACGATATTTTTACGATGTTTTTTTTATTCCCCACTGAGATACCTTGTCTTCTTTGACCCCTATTTTATTTTTTTAAAGATAATTTTTAAAAATGGTATTTTACTTTGCTCTCTTCTTTAACCTTGTTTTATATAGGTACCCCGTATTCGTTGGATTTTTCTTTTAATTAAAATCATTTTATTAAAGTCCTGTTTTAGTATCCCTTGTATCCGCCATTGCTAGAGACTGGTACTGGATCAGCAACTGGCGATAGTCTTAAAGAGGTTATTATGTGGTGAACGTTATTATTTCAATCCCTAAAAAAATAGTATTTTTTAAACAAACTGTAACCATGGGCGCCCGTGAGTGGGGACAAGACAGCACTTGCCTTTGTTAAAACAATAATATAAACCAATAATTTTTATAAATTTAATTTAATTATTTAATAATATATTATGTTGATAATATGTAATTATAACTAATAAAAATTAGTTATTACATTTATATATTGAAATGCCATTAAATCTTTATTTAGCATTTTGAGAATCTGTTTTACTTTGCCTCCCTCTCCTAAAATTTTACATAGAAATATTACACAAAATCAAAATTAATAACTAAAAAAATTATTAATTTTTATTAAATTTGCATTAAAATTTGCTGGTTATTGCGCACTAGCTCACTAGCTGGAAAGCCCGTCCGCGGACGGGCAGCTAGGCGGTGGATCTCCTTTTTAGTGGTATAATATTAAACATTAAATTTCGTTTCCCGCTATACTGGGTGATTCTCCGTTTTCTATATTTTTAAAGTAAAACAAAAAATTGCAACTACACCTGATGTGCCGACGTGCAATTAAAATTTTTTTAAATAATTTAAAAATAAATAAGTTTCTGAAATTCTAATTTTCTTTAGCCAAACGTTTTAATTTCCCGCAAAAACAAAAAATTTTCCAGCATTTCCTGATGAAATTCATATAATTATTCTGTCTTCTGTAGGTATTCTAGAAGAGTGAGAATTTTATAATATGTACTAAAGGGTGTTTACCCCCCGGACCCCCCGGTCAGTTAACTTTCAAATTAACGCAAAAGTTGTTGCTAAACTCTGAGCAGTAAGGGTCTTAAATAAATGTGTTTCCAAGCTTTAATATTCTCTAGCCAAAGGTTTAAATTTCTCTCACTTTTGCTTAAAAATTGAAATTTCCCGGTTTTTCCTAGCGAAATTTGTAAAATTATAAATTCTTTAGCTTCTCCAAATGCTGAGATATGTACTTGACAGTGTTCCACACCCCCCAGACCCCCCAGTTTACAATTTTGACTTCATATTTTTATATTATTTTTATAATTATTATAAATTAAAATTATTAGCTCTTGAAAATAATATAAATTATCATTATCAATAGTGAGCTACAAGACACAAATAAAACACATTTTTAAACAAGCTTTCGAAAAATGACTTGAAAAAGAAAAAGTCACTATTGATAATAATCATAAATTATATAATTATTATAGATTAAATTAATTAAAAATTATTATAATTAAAATAAAAGTAAACCGGGGGGTCTGGGGGGTGTGAAACATCCTCCAGTACATATCGCAGGATATCCACTCATTTAGAATATTGTACTACCTTCCAGTACATATTGCAGGATATGTTATTTTGAGCAGTAAGGCACTTAAATAAATATTTTTTTGAGTTAAGGTTTAACCATCCCTCACTTTTGATTAAAAATCCAAATTTCCCGGTTTTTCCCGGCGAAAATTGTAAAATTATAAATTCTCTATTTTCTCCAAATTCTGCGATATGTACTGGAGGGTGTTCCACACCCCCCCCCCCCAGACCCCCCGGTATACAATTTTGACTTTAAATTTTTACATAATTTCTATAATTATTATTATAAATAAATTAAATGTAAACCGGGGGTCTGGGAAGTGTGGAACACCCTCCTGTACATATCGCAGGATATCCACTCATTTAGAATATTGGACAAATATTTTTAGTCCTAACTTTACTTACTTTAATATATTTTTCGGTTGTTAAAAAAATCGACCAATCAGAGTGTTTCTTTTTTTTCCAAAAAATGACACGCTGGAGCAGGAGCAGCATGCTGGGATTGTATGTATTAGGATGGGACTAAGGTGCTACTATTCATCCCTCGGCTAACTGCTCGTGCAAAAATCGCACACCACATGAAAAGAACCTTAGTCCCATGGTGTATATATATATACTATTTTTCACAATTTCACTGAAAATGCTGAATTACATTGGTTAATAACTAAATTTTCAGATTTTCAAATTGCAATAACTCGAAAGCCACGGAGCTAGATATCGAAAAACTGAGCTAAAAATTTACCCCCGTTACGGCTAAAAAATTGTATTCTTACAAATTAAAATATTGAAAACTTTCAATGGATTACGAACTTTTTTTCAGAGAAAAATTAATGTAGAAGCGTAATGTAATGTAGAGTAATGTAGAAATATTTACATTTTGTTACGCTTTTATCCCCTACCCCTACTCACAACCGAAGCACTTTACTTTGACTGATTTTAAAATCAAATAACGAATTTTTTGGAAGATAAGTAAAATCACAAAACAATTGCCCCCTCCCCTAAAGGAAATGCTGTATCCGCACCGAAAATTTCATAATGAGCCAATAATAAAAATAAAAACTAAGTTTGATTAAAATAAAAAATAAAAACAACATTATTTTATATTTAAATGACAGCAAACTATTTTCGTAGGAAACAGCCTCGGCCCGAGGGCGTAGCCCGATTTTTAATTTTTCGTTGCACCGGATACAGGTGCCGATGTGCCTGTATCCACTTTTTAAACTGTTTTTTACGCTTTTTTTTAATATTCGTCGCCCGTTGCGAAAAATTGTTTTTTTTGTTTTTCGAGTCGTCGCAATTTTTTGGAAATTTCGTTAATCTATTCGAGTTACGATTTTTTTTTGGAATTTTGATTCGAAATTTTTTGTGCACCTGGCCGCACGAAATCGGTGGTGACTTACTTGGTGGCAGAGGGAATTTTTTTGCTCGGCATTTTCGTCATCTTGCACCGTTTTCGAGTTATCGCAATTTTTAGAGAATCACGTTAATCCATTCATGCGCGTCTGGAGTTCAATACTCGCAAAAACCACCCATATTGAGTGCAATACTCCATAATATTAATTGAATTTGTATCAATTCTTCAAATTTTTTAAAATTTGTTTTTTATTTTATTATCCATTTATCCAGACTTTTTATTTTCAAAAAATTTAAATTTTATATTCAAATACCAGATTGATATTTTAACCAAATTTGATTTCATTTTCGTTTTTGATTACAAAAATTTACTTATATTTTTCCAAAACCGATTTTTTTTTCTGTCTTTTCTCTGAATTTTATTTTGCTTACTAAAGTTATTTCAAGCATTTTCTTAAATATTTCCATATCCAATACCAAATTTTCTCGTATGTACGTTTAACATTAATTTATTGGAAACCAAAACCTAGACGTCTAGGTTTCTCACATTTTCTCTTCTTTTCAGATTTTTAATTAAGTAGATATATATTTTTTTGCTGACTTTTTTATTCTTTCTTTCGTCTTTTGATTATCTCATCTACATAGTTCCCTTTTAACTTCTTAAAACCTTTTGTTTATGAAAACTTTAATAAATAATTTTTGATGCCATCAAACTTCATCTTAAAGTTTTCTTGAAATTTTTCTTGAAATATATTTTATTTTTAATTTAAACCTTCGCTTTCATCTCTGTGATTTTTTTAAATTTTAATATTACGATACTGTTGAGCTTATTATATTTATTACATTTATTTTTTTTTATAATACTTTATTAATGAAAAGGCTATAATATTTATAAATTCAAGTTTTTAATATAAATTAAATTAAACTAAACTAAATTAATTAATAAATTAAATGTAAGTTTTATTTTCATTTTTGATTGTTAAATTGCTGGTAGCTACCGGTAGCTAAAATCTATTAAGATATTACTACTTCTCATTAGTTCAACATTAATTCTTAGCGAAATATTAATAATAATAATTAATAAATTATGATAATGATAGCGATAATTCGTACCTAAGCATAAATCCTACATCAATTAGGTTTTTAGAAAGTTCATTATTTATATTGAAACTTAACAGTCTTAAGTTTATTGATATAATTCATATACCTAAGATGGAATATGTTGATACAAAAATTAACTTAATGCTACTATAAAATTATATAGTATTTGCAACATAAATCAATAAAGAAAACTTCAACATTACAATAATTAAACTAATAAACAATAAATTAATAACATTTTATTTTTCCAGTCATCGATGCAAGTGGTCAACCTGGTACTGGCTTCTTGTGGGGTAATAATTTATGGATAGGTTCACATTTTCAATGTGTAGATGCATCTAATAGAAAACTATTCGAAATTAACTATAACAAAGTTAAACATCCTAATGCGACCCCATATGATTTTCCACCATACGAAATGGTATTTGCTATGGCCTACATGAGACACAACAGCACCCATCAGCATCACACACAAATGCCAATTGAGGTTTGTTAGTATGTATTTCAAAATTAGTCAAGTATTAATTAAGTTTGTTTCTTAGAATTTAATCCAATTAGGTTTATGTATTCCAAATTCGTGTTCAGTACAAGAAGTCCAGTTCTTGTTGCAAACATATTTAGATGAAGGCTTTTTGGATATACAACAACGCTACGATTTAAATATTGAGATTGAAGAAATCAAACTGATCAAGGACGAGTCGTGGCTATCAATGCCAAAAACAATATTTACATTGTAAATTACTAATATTATAGTTTCAGAATATCATAACATGTATTTTTAGGGTGATTTTGACATCTTCCATTATATTAGTTATTATTGGCACAATATACGATGTAAATGTAACTCAGCCATATCGACGTATTCAGAACTACCAGAAGCAAATCATTTTGGGAAATCGTTTTTCGACAACTACAATTATATCTACGATATCCAATCTATCCAATAATAATGGTATTTAAATTTTTTAACATCCAATTACATTAAATTCATTGGATCATTTTTAGATATAAAACCTGAAAATAAATGCGACGTTTCATCCAAAACCAAGCACTTTGATACTGATCCAGTACATGTTCCTGGAACTGTAGGCCAAATTCTTCAATGCTTTTCCCTATATTCAAACACCAAGGCACTTGTGAAGACCAAAATTTCATCCGATTCCATTGCTGCTATACATGGTGTTCGCTTATTTTCGATATTGTGGGTTATAAGTGTTCATGCAGTTTATTATCAAATTGACTACTTAAAAAACGTGGCAACAGGATTTCGACTATCGGAAAAGTTCATTGTACAGATACTCGGAAATTCAACTTACTGCGTCGACAGTTTTCTATTTCTCAGGTAATTTACTTTATGCGAAAGGTATGAGTAATATGCAAAACGAATATTTTAGCGGATTTCTGATTTCTTACACATTTTACAAATCAAAAAAAGGAAATATTGCTTGTAAGCGGCCGATTAATGTGATGTATAAAATTAGCGAAGTACTCACAATGTTTGTACACCGATATTTAAGGTAACAACATTTTTGTAGTTTTGTTTTTCGTGATTTGTGACTCTCTTTTCATCGAAAAGGTTAACACCAGTGTATTTGATAACCATCTTGATATCTGATATGCTGTTTACGTATTATCGTCAAACAACATCTCTTTATACTACAGAACAAGCAGATATAAATTGCCCGAAATACTGGTGGAGAAATTTGTTGTATATTAATAATTTTTATCCTCGCTCTGAGATGTGTTTGTCTTGGTCTTGGTATTTATCAGCAGACACTCAGTTCTTCTTGGTTGCATCTATATTACTGATTCTATCCACTATGTAAGTGATTTTAACCGTTTTGGAGAGTCGAAAATTAATCAAAACATTTTTCCAGACTTTTTAAAACTTCCTTTACTATTTTGATAATTTTAATAGTTTCATGTATGACAATTACTGGATATCGTTCTTACGCAATAGGATATATTCCAACGTAAGTACAAATTTAAAATTAAGACTTAATTTTTAAATTTTCCAAAAATTACAGCATGGACGAACAGTTTATTCAACTTGACGCGATTTATGATTTTCCCTGGAATAGAATAGGACCATATTTGGTTGGCGTGGTTGTTGGATATGTCCTGGTCGTTATCCTTAAAGGAAAATTGGAACTCAAAAAGGTGAGAAAGTGAAGTGATAATTTTGACTAATGTACTTTACCGAAAAATATTCTAGCCATACTTGATATTATGTTGGATCCTATTCCCATTGGTGAATCTGTGGATATTGTTCATGCTGTATGGACGTCAGATTTCGGTGGAATTTTCTGCATTTTACATGGGAACGTCAAGGACACTTTGGGGATTTGGATTGGGATGGTTATTTGTAGCTTGCTGTACAGGAAATGGAGGTAATGTAATAAATTCATTTTGGTGAGCAAAATATTCAGTTGCTTTTTTTCTTGTAGGAATTGTCAGCAAGTTTTTATCGTTTCCTGGTTGGATACCGTTAAGTAGATTAACTTATTGCTGTTATTTAATAAATCCACTTATGATAAATCTCATCTACATGGGAGCAGAAACCGCTCAAGATTCTTCCATTGCTGGATTTGTAAGATTTCTCTTCAGGATAGAATTTAATTTTTAAAACTTATCTGTTTCAGACGTTAGCCATATTTGGACACACACTATTGACGTTCTTTGTTGCGTATTTCTACAGTATAGTTTTTGAATCTCCTTATATTTTACTGACAAAAATGCTTTTCAAAAAGCTTGTTAGGCCAAAAAGCAAGACTAATATTCCAGCTTAGTTTACACGACTGATTGAAGTAATTTAGTTCGGATCTCTTAACAAATTCCAATTTTTACTGGTACTGAACCCGTGATGGAAGTTCAAATGTTGTTTTTAATTAAAAGTGAATTAGTTTAATTTTTTAAAGATTTTATAATTAAAATAGTAGATAGTATAAGAGTTATATTATATTGTTGCGATCAATACACGATATTGACAATATTTGCTATATAAATCTATTAAATAAAAACGTTGTTTGACTAAAGAGTTCAACCTCTGACAATACCTGAATATAATTATCTCCCTAGGGCTGTTTTAGACAGAAACAGGCGAATTCACATGTTATATCTCTAAATTGTCGTAGAAGTTTTCATTTCTAATATGGACTGCTACATTTTTTGTAGTAGAAGAAAAAAAGATTATTTGAACCCTGTATATATAATGATTTGCAAATTCATTATCATTATAAAAATATTACGTAGTACTTACCATAAATTAATCTGTCAAGGATACCATTAGATCTAAAAACAGTTACCGTAATTATAATTAAACGTAATAATAATTAATAGAATATTTTACGTCAGGCCAAGTATGTTTTAATTAATATATAAATAGTAAAATAAAAGAATCTTTAATTCTTTAAAAATTAGCACAACATGTTTCATATGAAGAATCATACATCTTCAGGTGTCTACAGAAGAAATTAAAGTAAAATACAATTCTTTAAAATAATAAATATTCCACCGTAATATAGTTAATAAATATTTTATAAAACCCAACAAAGGTACCAATACCCAACAATTTTTATTTTTTATTATTCGAAATTAATTATTTTGTAATTACTAAGTAAAATAATTGAATGTTAATTAGCTAAAACCTAATCCCCTAAATAAGCAAAGGTAAGTCAAAGTATTAACATATGTGTAAGACCCGGGATAAAGTTTCATTGTTCTCCGATTATTTTAATTAGCCCTTCTCTTTTTTACTCTAAATTGATTAATTTTCGTTTGTATTGGATTATCGTAACAGAACATAATTTCAGTGGTATTTGATCAAGATTGGTATATTTAAAATTTAAATCATCGGGAAATAATTTTGTTAGTGATCGCACAAGGTTAAATTAATTTATCTCCATTTTTTATCTATCACGGCACAAATAGATAGATTAAAGCTATTATTGTTAAAATATCTAATTAGTACAAAATTGCATTTTGGTGTGTTAACATATCCGCACAGATCACTTGTTACAAAAAAAAGCAAAAAAATGTTTAAACTTGTGTTGTTAATAAATATTTTTACGATTTTTGGATTATGTGATTGTGCTAGAATTTTAGGAATTGGATCAACTCCTTCGTATAGTCATCAAGTAGCATTTCAACCTTTATGGAAGGAGCTATCCCTGCGGGGTCATCAAGTAATCGTAATAACTACTGATCCAATAAATGATCCAACGTTAACAAATTTAACAGAAATTAATGTTCGAAATGCTGCCTATAAGGTTTGGAACGAAATTATTAAGGGAAAATTAGAAAAAAACGATTTAAACATGTATAGCTCCTTATCGCTACTGTTCTTTGCGCTGTCCGAAGCATCAAAAATTGAATTAGAACAACCGGAAGTGCAATCATTAATTAAGAACGAAAAAGAAAGTTTTGACCTAGTGATTGCGGAATTTCTTAATCCTGTAATGTATGCATTTGCGAAACGATTTAAATGCCCCTTAATAGGAATTACGTCGTTTGATCCCTTTGGAGGTGTTTACAGACGGATGGGTGGAACCTCTCATCCAGTTTTAAATCCCGATGTGATTATACCATGCGAAGAGAAGTTAACTTTCAGTAATCGCGTTACAAGTATAATTTATACTACAATGGTTAACTACTTACACGAGAGTTACTTTGGAGTGATGGACGAAGTAATAGAAAAACACTTTGGCAAGAATTATCCCACAATTGACGAGATGAACAAAGATATAAGCATGATGTTTGTTAATTCAAATCAAATCATGTATCGCATTCGATCGTTTCCTCCAAATATAATACAAATTGGTGGAAAATCAAATGTTAAGCCATCGAAACCATTACCTCAGGTAATATCGGCCGTATGGTTTTCCAGTAATTAATTAGTAATTAATAAGTAATTAATCAGGTAGTTACAGCCAAGTGCACCAAGCTTTTTGGCTAAATTTTTATTCTAAACACGAAACTGTTTTTAGGACCTGAAAAATTTTTTAGATAAAGGCAGTCAAGGAGTCGTATATTTCAGTTTAGGTTCGAATATTAAGAGCAAGGATTTATCGAAAGAAAAATTAGATATGTTGATAAAAAGCTTTTCCGAACTTCCTTTTGCAATTTTATGGAAATTCGAAGCAGAAAATTTAAAAGAACTTCCATCTAACGTCATGATATCCAAGTGGCTTCCACAACAAGATGTATTAAGTATGAATTTACACTTCCATTATTTCTATTCGAATTAAAACTGATATTTATTTAATTTAATTAGGACATCCCAATATTAAATTATTTATTACGCAAGGAGGATTGCAATCTTTAGAGGAAGCTTTACACGCCCATGTTCCCTTAATTGTCCTTCCATTTTTTGGTGATCAAGAAGCCAACGCTAAATCAATTGAAATAAAAGGCATTGGCCTGAATCTAGATTTCAATTCTTTAGAGAAAAACTTATTCAAAAAAACCATTTTAGAAGTCGTAGAAAATCCTAAGTAAGTAATACCTTTTTACATAATATAAAAAAGTATTAATCATTTACAATTTCAGATATAAAGCGAAAGTTACAGAACTTTCAGAGCTAATTCACGATGAACCTATGTCAGGATTGGAGCGAGCAGTCTGGTGGTCCGAATACGTGATAAGGCATAAGGGTGCAAAACATTTTAAAAATCCCGCCATCGATCTACCGCTGTATCAGTATTATCTTTTGGATGTAATCGGATTTTTTGTGTTTATTTTACTTTCACCTTACATTATCTATAAATTAATTAGATTAATGATTTGATTAGACACAATTAATTTTTAAGTAAGTAAATGTGTTGTATTAATTACTACTAGAGATAAATTTTTGATTTCTGTTACCTATTTGATATTTGATATTTATCTATATTATAATAAAAAATAAAAATAAAATCTGGTATTTTAATTGTATGTATACTCAATGGGTAGAAAATAAAACAATTTTTTTAAAATATTTTTCAAAAACGGTGGAAAATATAAAAATATATTTTTTACAAAAAATGTTAGTATTTAAAAAAATCTTAACTACCCCTAATAAGGGAATGGGGAAAAAACTTACCTACACCCAACTATGGCAAAATTGACAAATATAACAAGTAAATTATTAAATTATAAAACATCTAAACCATTCTTGTGTTTAATTATGTATATGTTACCTTTTGGTTTCTTTGGACTTATCAGTTGCGTTTAGGGCTTGGATTTGTAGTATGATGAGTAGGCTAGTTTGTACACAATGTAGGGTTCTGGTATTAGCCGATACCAGAATTGTGGAAATTTTATTTTACGTTTGTCCTGACTAATTTCAGCTTTCAGGTTTGTGAAACAAAAATAACGTTATCATATCTTAGATCAACTACATACCAAGAAAATACATGAAATACTTACATTTTTTATGAATTTTAATAAAATATGGTAATTATATATTTATATATAATTTTTTTAGTTTTATTCGTTTTTATTTTCATTTACCATTATTAATATTAATATTAAGTTAGATGCTTAATTACCATCCAACCCGTTTACCTTCACAGCAAATTTTATTGCTATTTTAATAGCAAATTTTAGCCAGATAACATTATTGATTGTGTATGTTACATAGCAGTTCATTATATATAGTACAAAAGTTGTAAACTTTTATTTACTTTGAAACTTTAGAAAATGTTTCAGCTTGTGTTGTTAATTAATATTTTTACAATTTTGGGAATATGTGATTGTGCCCGAATTTTAGGAATAGGATCGACTCCTTCGTATAGTCATCAAATTGCATTTCAACCTTTATGGAAAAAGCTATCGTTACAGGGTCATCAATTGATAGTAATAACTACTGACCCAATAAATGACCCATCCTTAACAAATTTAACTGAAATTAATGTACACGATATGGCTTATGAAGTTTGGAATAATATAATCAAAGGAAAATTAGAAAAAAATGATTTAAATGTTTACAGCTCTTTGTCGTTAGTGTTTTTGGCTCTGTACGAATCATCAAAGGTGGAATTAGATCACCCAGAAGTGAAATCATTAATTGAGAACGAAACAGAGAGTTTTGATTTGGTTATAGTGGAATTTCTTAATCCCGTAATGTTTGCGTTTGCCGAAAGATTTAAATGTCCCTTTATAGGTATTACGTCATTTGACCCATTTGGAAGCGTTTATAGGCAAATCGGTGGGTTCTCTCATCCAATTTTAAATCCCGATTTGATTTTACCATGTGAGGAAAAGTTAACTTTTGCTAATCGTGTTACCAGCGTAGTTTATAGTTTACTTATTACCCATATTCACGAGGGTTACTTTGGATCGGTAAATCAAGCGATTCAAGAAAAATTTGGCAAAAATTATCCCACAGTTGAAGAGATCACCAAAAATATGAGCCTGATGTTTGTTAATTTAGATCAGATAATGTATCGTATTCGATCTCTTCCTCCAAATATTATTCCAATTGGTGGAGGAATTCAATTTAAACCATCAACACCATTAGCTCAGGTAATATGTTTCCCTAATATGGATGATTTGCCTTCATCAACGATAAAACTCCAGACACTAGCGACATTCTTATTCTAAACTCAAAATTGTTTTTAGGACCTGAAAGCATTTTTAGACAAAGCAAGTCAAGGATTTATATATTTCAGTTTAGGTTCGAATATTAAAAGCAAGGATTTATCAAAAGAAAAGCTAGATTTGCTGATGAAAACATTTGCCGAACTTCCTTATGGCATTTTATGGAAATTCGAAGCAGAAAATCTGGTTGGTCTTCCATCCAACGTCATGATATACAAGTGGCTTCCTCAACAAGATGTATTGAGTATGTTTATACTTTTTTTATCATTGAGAACTACGTAAATTAATTGTTTTATTTAATCAGAGCATCCAAATATTAAATTATTTATTACACAATGTGGGTTGCAATCTCTAGAAGAAGCTTTACACAGTCACGTTCCCTTAATTGGGCTTCCATTCTTTGGTGATCAAGAATCAAATGCCAAGAGAGCTGAAGTAAAGGGCATCGGCTTGAGTTTAGATTTTAATTCTTTAGAGAAAGATGAATTCAAAAAAAATATTTTGGAAGTAATAGAAAATCCAAAGTAAGTAGTAACTTATGAGTCACGTCTATTAGTTCGTTGCCTGTAATTTCAGATATAAAGAGAGAGTTAAAGAGCTTTCCGGTTTAATTCTTGATGAACCAATGACAGGATTGGAACGAGCAGTCTGGTGGTCCGAATACGTCATAAGGCATAAGGGTGCAAAACATTTTAAAAATCCCGCCATCGATCTACCACTGTATCAGTACTATCTTTTGGATGTATTTGGATTTTTCTTGTTTATTTTACTTTCGCCATTCATTATTTATAAATTAATTAGATTAATAGTTTAAAAAAACATTTAGAAAAAATAAAAACGTAGCCGAGTTTTCGATTACACGTGTTCAATTATCTCCGTTCGACCTTCGACTTCACACTTAAAATCTTGATAATGTATGTGTATTTTAAGAATTATTTATTCTACTCGATGAATAAATTTTAAAAATGTAATTCAAATTATTTTGAAGATTAGTAAGCATTTAACATTTAAATTAATTTTTGTTATATTTATACCTGATTACCCAATATGAATTGTAAATAATTTGTACGCACAGTTTATCCAATTAAATGAAGGTCATATTACTTTTGGTTATCTTTTTTTTAGCAGATATACTTTAAAAAATGCACTATCATAGAACACAGTAGTCGAATAGTGATTTTAAAATCAAAATGTTTAAAATTGTGTTATTAATACTGAGCGTTTCAAACGTATTTGAAAGTTGTTATTGTGCACGTATATTGGGAATATCACCAACACCTTCCATCAGTCATCAAAGTGTTTTTCATCCATTGTGGAAAGAACTTTCTTCGCGCGGTCATGAATTAATTGTGCTGACGACCGATCCAATACATGATACGTCTCTCACAAATTTAACTGAAATTTCTCTTCATGATGAGTCTTATGCAAAATGGAATAGTATGATCCAGGGCAAATTTGAAAACAACGAATATAATGTATACGATGCTATGTCGATAGTACTAAAGGGAGTCAATGAAGTAGGACTAGTAATGCTGGAACATCCAAAAGTTCAAAAGATAATCAAAGATAAAACACAACATTTTGATTTAGTAATTGTGGAATACATGTACCCGTTGATGTATGCTTTTTCGGAAAGATTCAAGTGTCCATATATAGCAATGACCACATTGGATCCCTTCGGTAGTATTTATAGACAAATCGGTAGCTACTCTCATCCAGTTTTAAATCCCGACGTGACATTACCCTGCGAAGAAACTTTAACATTTCAAAATCGCATCACAAGTGTAGTTCATAGTTTAATAATTACATATTTGTATGAAAGTTATTATGGTTGGTTCCAAGAATTAATTGAAACTAACTTTGGGAAAAACTATCCAACCATCGAAGAGATGACTCAAAATATGAGTATGTTATTTGTTAATACAAATCAAATAATGTATCGTATCAGGTCTTTTGCTCCAAATGTTATTCAAATTGGAGGAGGTGGAGCACAGTTAAAACCAGTAAAGCCGTTACCTCAGGTAAAAAATTAAATAACACTGAAAAAAAAGCTGGAATTCAATTAATTTTTAGAAACTGAAAACATTTTTAGACAATGCAAGTCAAGGATTTATATATTTTAGTTTGGGTTCGAATATTAAAAGTAAGGATTTATCAAAAGAAAAACGGGATATGATCATGAAAACATTTTCCGAACTTCCTTATGCTGTTTTATGGAAATTTGAAGAAGAAAGTTTACAAGTTCCTTCCAACGTGATGATATCTAAGTGGCTACCTCAACCAGATTTATTAAGTATATTATACTTCTTCTTCTATCAGTAAGGAAAAATAATTATTATATTTAATTAGGGCATCCACATATTAAATTATTTATTACGCAAGGAGGGTTGCAATCTTTAGAAGAAGCCTTGCATAGTCATGTTCCTTTAATTGCAATACCATTCTTCGGGGATCAAAAATCCAATGCTAAGAGAATCGAAGTAAAAGGAATTGGCATGTATTTAGAATTTAACACTTTAGACAAAGAAATATTTAAGAAATCCATTCAAGAAGTAATAGAAAATCCGAGGTAAATAAAACATTTGAATAACGAAAATGAAATTGGTTAATACTTTTTCGTTTATAGATATCGAGAGAGAGTTAGAGAGCTTTCTGGCTTAGTTCTTGATGAACCAATGACAGGATTGGAACGAGCAGTTTGGTGGACCGAATACGTAATAAGACATAAAGGAGCAAAACATTTCAAAAATCCTGCAATGAATCTTCCATTATATCAGTATTATCTATTAGATGTTATAGGATTTTTCTTATTTATTTTAATCTCACCTTACATTGTATATAAATTAATTAGATTAATAATTTAAGCAAAGATAATTAATTGAAAAATCAACAATAATAATAAGTATTAAATAATTTTCATAATTTCCACTTTTTTATTTGGTATTTAAAAATTAACTTCAGAAGTAAATTCAATCTCACCGTCAGAAATTGTTGCGTTTGTTATTTTTGTTGAGTCATTTTCAACATGCTCCATGCAACTGTTTTCGAAATTCCGAACCAATATCATCTTTAGTAATGACTTTGACTTTCTCTTTCTCTTATTCACTTTTTTCTCAGTGACTGATTTCTTTAATAATGCATCCTTGAATAATGATATTTGAAAATCATTGAAAATGTGATTAATTTCCCAAAATTCAATAAAACTCTTAATGTCCTTCATATATTCAGGAGTGCAGTTTATATTCACCAATTGTTGAAAAACTTTAGCAATAGCAATACTGCATCCATTTTTCAATTCTTCAATGTCTATATCTTTAGTTGATACAACATCATTTATCAACTCCAAATTAAGTAGTTTATCACTGAAAGAGCATAATAAAATATTTTCAAGCCAAATTTTTACCAACAATTTGTAACGCTCTTTATGCTCAAGTATCCATATCTTCGTTTTTTCAATATTTGTTTTCTTTAAATTTATGAGGTAAGTAGCAAATTTGTCCTTAGTTTTCATTTTCTTTTAATTTGTCGTATTTTTTTAGTTCTTGTTTGAAAATATTTATTATAAATATTGCATTGTGTCTGCCTATATAGTAAATAAAATATTTAGATTATCGGATTATGTTGCGGTATTAATTCTTACTTTCCAACAATAAACCTCTATAATCCGTTTTTCATCACTGATTATACTCACACACTGAATATTGTCATATATATATACACTAGCTGGATACCCGGCTTTGCGCGGGGTTTCACTAAAAATAAATTTATTTTTTTCTCACATTTTTGAACATATTCCTGCACAAAAACCTTCCCCAAGTCCTACTGAGTAAGTGTGCCAAGTTTGGTTGAAATCGGTCAAAGAGTCTATGAGTTATTAAAAGACGAACAAGCAAATCTTCATTTTTATATAATAGATTGTAAAAACTTCGGTTCTTCTTGCATTGTTGGAAATAAGGAACCAACTGCATGGTACACTTGACCTTGAATTTTAAACGTGGCATAAAATTCCCATGCCGTATCTCGGTAGCACCGAACGATATCATTTGGAAAGCCGAGTGCTAGTGAGTGCTAAGTAGTAAACTCTTTAATGGTTCTGATGGTTCAAAAATATCATCTAGTAAAAGTTTTCCACTACAACAACATAGACCAGGTGCTTCTTTTTTCCATTTCAATGCATGACAGTAGTTGCAGCTGAAAGTCATGGTTCCAATAGAAACGTGAGAATCAGCTGCATAATCAATGGAGACATCATAATTAAATCCAAGCAGTTCCCTGCTTGTCCATGGAACCAAAAGAACGATTTCATTTTTGACTTCTATATCATGCAAATGATCATCACCATCAACTCTTATTGGGACTTGGATTTGCTGTGAAATGGGATCCTGTGCTCGCTCAGAAGCATTAAGAACATTTCTGTTATCGGTACTGGGGTTTTCTCTATGAAGACGCTGTCTATTAGCAACCGTAGAATAACGACCAAGATTTGATTTTCTCTCCACAATTTTAAAATTTTGATTATGTATAGGATATATTGTTTCTTATATAGTAAATTTTGTAAGTTGGTATAATAAAAGATTGTGATATTATAGGATTAATGGATTAATATGGGATTAAAATCCAGTTTAGAAAAAATGTGATTATTCGATGGTCTCCTAACTTACAAACGCGGAATTAGGCTTAAAACCTGCTCCGCGATGTACTCTATAATTTAAAAAAAAATCAAGTTGATCCGTTCAATACTTTCGAAGATAACCCGTGACAAAAAAATACATTTCACATTTATTTATATAGATAAAAACAATATGTTACGGTCAATGATGGCAATTCGGCCATTAACGTTAATGACCATGCATTTTGGGCAATGTTGACATTTTAAATTGTATATGTGTTGTTATATCATTGTCCGAGTAATGACCTTAATGCCCAATACAGGGTGTGCTCAGCATCAGAATGCATATTCTATCACTTTAGGTCCAACCCCACCAGACAAAAAAAATCGAGTTTTAAACAAAACTTGTTAAAATTACCTTAGTAACACATGCAAAATTGTTTTAAACTCGATTGTTTTAGTCTGGAGGCATTGACCGTTAGTAATAGCCGTCACACACGTTTCGGACTTCGCCGAGTTCGGGTTTCCCTGGAGAAGTCGGGTCTTCCAGTTGAAGTGGATGGATTTCAGCCAAAACGACCCGGAGTGCAGCGAAATGCTGGGAAGGGTGAGTTTTGACTGGCGCAACCGAGGCAAATCACGGATCCACCGTAAAATAAATTAATTAAATTAAATTAATTTTTCCTCCGTGCCGATTTGGCTGACGCAACCACGACGAATCACGGATCCACCCAAAAATTAGTTTGCGTTTGTCTAAATTAAATAAAAATCTCTGTACACTTATGAGGCCTTGATAAGGATCGAGTTGTTATTCAAATAATTGTCCCGGGTTGTAGTGCATCGCCATTTTGCTGTTCCTTATAGTATTTATTCTATAATATCATCATTGTCCAGTACATTTTTGCCATTAACGTCATTGACCGGTTAAAAGACGTAAATATTTTAATCAAATGAAAATATTTACATCGTTGCCCACCGTTAACGGGCGTTAACGCTAATGGCCGGTCAATGACGTTAATGGGCATATTATTTTAATATCATTAAAATGATCATTAGATTAATAATTTAAGCAAACATAATTAATAGAAAAATCAGAAATAATAATATTAAATAATTTTCATAAATTCCACTTTTTTATTTAGTATTTAAAAATCAAGATTTAAAAAATTAATTATGCTTCATACATAATTATGTGTAATAACAAATAATATAAAGTAATTACAATGAAAGAAAGAAAAAAACAACACATCGATTAAAATACCAATGACGTAGGTAGCGTGGATTTCTGGTACCCGGGGGCAAACCCTAAATTTTCCGCCCCTCTATTTTTGCAATTAAGCAAAAAAAAATTAATTCTTATATCAATTTATTAGAAAAAAATAATTTATTAAAAAGAAATTAAAATAAAAAAATTATAAACTTATTCTTCGGCCATTCCCTGCCGCTCTCCACAAAACTGCCGCTCGGGGCATTTACCCCCTGCTCCCCCCACACTACGCTACTGTAAAAATACAATAGTCGGCTAACGATGGAGTTCCACCATTGCAGTGTTCAGTCTTATCTTCAATTATACCGGATAGTGATGCATTTGCTAATTTTATTAAGAAATTTGCAGCATTCTCTTTGCAATCGTTTTTGTAATTCCTAACCATTAGCTTTTTTAGTAATGACTTTGAGTTTCTCTTTCTCTTATTCACTTTCTTCTCAGTGACTGATTTCTTTAATAATGCATCCTTGAATAATGATATTTGAAAAGCATTGAAAACATCATTAATTTCCCAAAATCCAATTAGACTCTTAATGCCCTTCATATATTCAGGAGTGCAGTTTATATTCACCAATTGTTGAAAAACATTAGCAATAGCAATACTGCATTCATTTTTCAATTCTTCAATATCTACATCTTGAGTTATCACCACATTATGTATCAACGCCAAATTCAGTCGTTTGTCATTTAAAGAGCATGATAAAATATTTTCGTGCCAAATTTTTACCAACAATTTGTAATGATTTCTATGATCAAGTATCCATATCTTAGTTTCTTCAATAGTTTTTCTCTTTAAATTTAGGAGATCAGTAGCAAATTTCTTGCTTAATTCCATTTTCTTCTAATTTGTGCTAATTTTGTTAGTTCTTGTTTGAAAATATTTATATAAAAATAGCATTGTGTTTGCTTATATAGTAAATAAAATATTTAGATTATCGGATTATGATGCGGTATTAATTCTTACTTTCCAACAATAATCCTCTATAATCCGTTTTTTATCCCTGATTATATACCTACTCGCACACTGTATATTGTCATATAAATATAAAGCTAAACTTGTTACGGGAAAGTGACAGAGCAGTTCCCAAGCTAAACAAATTGAGAGGTTACGCAAGAATAAAATGTCATTGCGGCCTTTAGGCCGCACAACCTACGTAATTGACCATTCATACATTAGGAAGTCATAACTATTTAATAAAACTCGAATTGCTATTAATTACTTAGGAATATTCATCATTTATTTTTAATTTAAACTGATTTAACATAAATATAATAAGTAATTATTATTGGAAATTTGTATTACATTAATATGATCATAAAATTAATACTTCAATATAACAAGTTAATTAAACATTTTATTTTTTTTTTTTATTTTTAAGCTCTCGGCGAAAGTTATTGATGTTAAATTAACTTATTGTTATATTAAAGTTTTAATTTTATTATATTTCACAAGTTGAAAATTTATATATTAAACTTTAAAATGATCCGACGAATAACAGCACCATAATTTCTTTAAAATAATTAACTATGTAGGTATAATACACATTATTACTAATATTTCAATTAAGCTTACAAAGTTAAATTTTACTCTTAATCCCTTTACTCGGAAGATTGTATTGTAATTTCGAATTGGTCGCTTAAAATCGTGCAAGAATGCAAATTTTTAATAATTTAGTGTGGTTTATGAAAGAATAAATTAAATTTAAAAACAACTTTTAAGAAATATTCCGATTACGTATAACATCAAACTTATCTCATTTTATCGAACAAAACCTCTTTTCCCCGATATTGTTGGCTAAAATGCGGATAAGTAGGAAGAAAAAAGTTTTTTTCTAATTTTAACTAAGCTTCTGAAAAGTCTTATAAATAAATAATAAGTCTGCTCCAAAACTTTTTTTTATCAAAATTAGAAAAAAATCATGTATGAAACATATCAGATCGTTAGAAAATTCGTTCTGTGTAATTTAAATTTGACCCTCAAATATTCCACTCCGTCAACAAGATGAGGCACTTCCGTACAAGTTACATAAATAACTATTACAGGAATAATCATCCGATTATTTTTACTTAATTTACTACAATACCAACTACATCGATCACATTTAGAGACTCTCAATTGAGCAAATGATTGTATCGTAATTTTCGTGCACATATAAGATACTTGGGATACTTCGTAGTAAGATGTAAGATTGGCAACATGTGAAAATTGTACATCAACAATATACCTACTAGTAAAAAATTTAGTTAATAAAATCGGGTGAAAAAAGAGCCATAATCAATTAGTAATTAAAAATTTTAAGTAATTCCTATTTATACTATTATGTTACAGAGGCGGATTACCCATAAGGTCAGCTAGGCACGTGCCTAGGCTCTAGGGACGCACGAAAATAAGAGCGCAATTTTGAAAAATTATATTAGCAATAAAATAAAATAACGCCGATGTTCTAAAAAATAAAGCAGTAGCCCTTTAAAAAAAGGGGCGCCGAGGTACCTTAATCCGCCCCTGCTACGTTACATAATACAAAAATGAAAACACTACATGGAAATAATTTCTACTGTATAGAAGCATTATAGAAGTAATTTTTGTTACATATAGAAGTAATATTTGCTATATAGAACTACATTTTTATGTATTGAAATGATAGTAAATGTTAAAATCAAAAATATGGTTTATATACGAAATACTATGCTTCATATCATTATATGTTATTTTTACATTTTATAAACATTATCTGCAAATATATAATAATTAATACACAACTAACTTTTATTGTGATTATTTATAAAATAATATAAATATAAATATTATTTATTTCTTCATCAATTTTAGTATATATTATAATATTCATTAATTTTTTCACAAGCATGATTTTTTTATATAGTATTTATTAATTTCGTATATAACATTTATTAATTTTCTATATAGCAAATACGCATTTTGTATTTGACGTTTAAATACAATCTAATGCACGTAAGTATACAATGTTAAATTTACAATATAATTATTAGAAATGTCGGCACCAATATACCAAGCAAATAACTTTCTGTTTAGGATTAGGTATGTGCTTCTTCCATTATTTAACGAAGAAGTTCATATCTAATCCTAAAAATAATAATTTGTATTATAATAAAGATATCATTATTTATTGTCAATCATTATTGACAATTGTAAAAATGTATTATGGAAGCCAGCGTAAGACTGATTGACTTACTGATATGTTATATCAAAAATTAGAAAAAATATTATATAATTGAAGAGGTTAAAAGCTAAAGAGCCTTAGTGCATTTTTTTAGGCAAAACAATGCGTTTAAAACAATTCTGGTATTCAATCGGAATTTTTATAATTAACTAAGCTTTAAACTTGATTATCTCGAAACTAACATTTTAGCTTCTAGCCCCTTCCATTTATTTAAAATTATACTTAGATCATTTGCAAAAAAAATATGTTTTACTTTATTAAACTTAGAAGAAATTTGGATTGTTTTTGGCCTGACTCAAAAGCGCCATGTGTAGTAGAAAAATGGTTGGAATGACAAGCTTCTCCAGCCATAAATATTCTTGGTATTCCATTGTGAGATATAGGTTCGCATAAAGTTGATGGGCCTATCTCTAAGGCGTCACATTGTGGAGTACTATAACTATATCCACCTCTAATCCATGGACACGATACCCATTTACTTCTGTTTTGAACAAAATCAAATTTCAATCCAAGTAGATTTGTGTGTCAACCAATAATAAAAACTGACAAATTTTTTTAATAATTTTAATATTATTTGTTTGATTAATGCTTTCTTCATTATTGGATGTAACAGAAAATTTAGGATATTATGAACTTACCTTATTACCTGTTTTGGAAAAGGTATACCATCGTTTTTCAAAAATCTCCGCAATAGCTGAATACAATGAACACCTACTTGTTCTTCTGATAAACTTTCCATAACAGATACGCCTTCACTTCCAACCCAACCCAACAAAACATTCGGTTGGTTAAAAACCAAATCAAAACCTGAGATATATCGGGTCCATTTATCTACACCAGTTAAAATAGTATCCCGTCTCCATATTAATTGAAAGCCTTCGGTGTGCCACCATTTATAATCGAACACCAAAAATATTTTACCAATTCCATAGAAACCCATCGTATCGATGGTATTACTAACATTACTTGATAAATTTGGCTCAAATAAAGTGGAAGAATATTGTTTCAAAAATCCTAACGAGCAAGTTACAATCACATGATCACAGATAACAGTTACGCCATTATCACTAAGAATTTTTATTTTATCTTGGGAATTATTCCAATTAATTTTTAAAACTGGAAAATTGCATTTTAAAACTCCTTCGGGAAGATTTGCATTTAACACGTCAATAAGCGACTTATATCCATTTTTAAGGTTAATATGCTTCTGCTTCTGATTGCCAAAACACAAATACTTTCCCCAATCTTTGGCAGATAATTCGTTTAAATTGAAACACGAATTATCGATAACCTGGAATTTTACGTGCCAATCAAAGAGCTCCAACTTCATATCTTTCATTTCTTCTGTATTGTCGTTACATTTTATATACTCCAAAAATTTTTCTTCCAAAAATTCTCCCACGGAATGTGGGTAATCGCTAAAGTAAACAAACTCTTCGCACTGTTCTAAAATTTTTCCAATCTCAAAATCTACTCTCTTAACCAAAAAATCATCAAACACGTAACCATCATTTCTTATGTACATTCCCAATCCTTCGTTAGAAATTTCCGATGATATTAAATTATGCTTTTTCGCTAACGCATATAAAGAGTTCTCTGTGCCGTGTATCCATTGAGCTCCTAATTCTATAACTTCGTTATTTAATTGGACGGATTTTATCCTGCCTCCAGGTTGATCTTGAGCTTCAAGAATCAAGAAATCTGTAAATCCTGAATTGACAAAAGCTTGTGCCGCACCCAAACCGGCCATTCCAGCACCAACGATAACTACTTTAGAATACAAAGCAGTTCTACATGGAAAAAATTAAAAATTTGATGTAATTTTTTTAAATTTCGTGAATTTATTGGCACAATTTCATGCAGCTAGCACATTTATTTCGACCTAATCAAAAAAATAATAATAAGCAAAAGATATAAAATAAAATAAGTTTATTGTAAAATATATTATTTACATCATAATCTCAAAATTATATTTTAATCTTAAAAGTAAATTCCAGTTTCTTATTGCCAAATACTATTCCACAGTCAAAACATAATATTAATCTACATCTTGGAATTCAAAGGATAGCGGAACTCGGTACTTTGAAAATTGAATAGGTAAATTAGCTACATTTAAAAATTCAAAAAATCTTACCTGTTATAGAAATCTAAAATCCGATTGGCTTCTCTCCATCCACTTTCTACGGCACCATGAACGGTTGAATAATAATGAGAATGTGTCGCTTCTCCAGCAAATAGTAAAGATGGAGTACCTTTAGTCAAAATTGGATTTTGCAAATCTCGACTAGCATTAATTAGCTTTTCACCGTTAACGCTTTTATATGAATAGGAACCACAAAAATTTGGATTTGAATTCCAGGAAGAACTATAATTTTTACAAAAACTATGTAATAGCATAGCCTGACTCCAAATGACTTACCATATAATATCGACAGGTTCGAGAGCAGTTGATATAAATTTCTTTAGCATCCAATTACAGCCTTCCGATACAACATTCGTTGGAAGGGATTCTACAGCAACCGCAGGTTGGCCTACAATAAATGCTAGTAAAACTGGAAAAGAATCGACTGGATAAAATCCAAAAACACCCTTCATCCAGCTCATATCCTACAAGGCAAGACATTAAAATTGGAATTATTTACGTAATTCCAATTTACTTACGTAACTTAATTGCTGAGATAACAAAAAAATAGCATCATCGTCGTGTTCCGACCAAAGAAAACTAAATCCTTTACATTTGTCAGACCACCATTGATGAGGAAATTTTAACATAATTTTATTTACGGTACCAAATCCTAAACCAGCAATTGCGTTCTGTTTATCCATAGGCAATACTGGGTTAAAGATTTTCAAGTGGTTTTTCTTTAAAACGCCCAATGATACTGTAACAATTACATGATCCGCCGTATATTCTGATCCATCCATACACATCACTGTAATTTTAAAATTATTGCTTTCATTATCATGCCATAATATTTTACAAACTTCTTTGTTTAAAAGAATTTTATCTTCCAATAAAG
The DNA here is from genome assembly GCA_958510845.1 of Cantharis nigra. Classification (NCBI taxonomy): domain Eukaryota; kingdom Metazoa; phylum Arthropoda; class Insecta; order Coleoptera; family Cantharidae; genus Cantharis; species Cantharis nigra. The sequence continues at coordinate 38,578,615 of OY294030.1, read as the reverse complement.
ATTCGTTTCTCGATTTAAATAACTTTTTCTAAAATAACAGTTTTAATTATTCAATTTTGAAAAGAAAAATAGTTAAGAACTACCATTAAAACGTCTAAAAGAGTTTTGTAGCCTTTGTCTTTCCAATGGAGGTAATAGTCTCCTTCACATTCTTGGTAATAGTTTAACTGTTTGGCAGACACGTCGAACCACGATTCAGCGGCATCGAGACATATGAAAAGTTTATGTATCCATTCCAAAAATTCGTTTGCAATTTTTAGGCGCTTTTTATCGTTGCTGTACAATATTTGAATATCTTCGTTGTATCTAAAAAAATCCAAAAGTAAAAATAAACTCTGGTTAGGATATTAATTGGCAAAAATAATATTTCTAAAATTACAGCCTTTTTGTCAGGATAACACCTGCAGTATCAAAATTCCGTGAGAGACCCTGTACAATATTATTGCAATGCCAGATTATATTATGATAAAGCAAATAAAAGGTATTGGCATTATGTATTTTAATAGATAAGATAGGTTTATCGTTTGAATGTCATTTCTATACGCAAAAGTTTGTGAATGGCGTTATTAAAGTTGCACTTCCAAAATTTTCATTTTTTGCAAGCGATTAAAAATTATTGTTGCCTAAAAATGTACTTGGAATTCCAAATTTAAACTTTCAAATATAAATAAATGAAAATAAAATAAAAACAATAAACAACAATGGCGGAAGGCGAGCAAAGGTAAGGAGCAACGAAATAAAATCGAAATTTTAAGTGTAGATAATTAAAAATTTTAATTCAGGGTCATGGAGATGCAAGAAAAATTTGATGTGAAATTAGAAAACCGTAATCTACTAAAATCCCTTATAACTACACCCCCGATACACGCAGGGGTGTTGTATACAAATGAAGGAAAAGAACTCAATCAAACTTTATGCCTGTTGTTGAGTGGAACCAAACGCTCAACTTACTATTCCAATTGGGAAGACTTTGCCTTTAGAATTGGGCTTACATCACAAATAATTCAGGTAAGTGTTGGATATTATTGAAAGACTAAGAATACTTCTCATTTTTGTAGTGTATCAAACATAATCTAGTACAACAAGATCCAACAACATACGTATTATTAGCGTACGTGCAATACGACAACCCAACTCTACAGAAAATATTAGAAGCTTTGTTCGACATTGAAAGATATGATATTTTAAAACAGCTAGAACCGCTGGTCAAAATTATAAATGAAGAAATTACGCCAGCACTTGAAATGGAAATTTTACAAACTCTCAAGACATTAAAAAGTCCGTTCGTTTTAACAAATCTTAAAAATAAACAACATGGGCAAGAACTGGACATCTCATCGTTAATGTTGACAATCCTGGAGGGTTTAATGAAAAATAATGATGTAATTAAAAATGTACAAAAATATGTAGCTCTGGAAACTTCTCCAATTGAGAGAGACATATTTCGTAAATGTGAAGTGGAAAATTTGCAAAAGAGTTCCATCGTAACAACTTCTCCAATTGAGAGAGACATATTTCGTAAATGTGACGAGGAAAATTTGCAAAAAAGTTCCATCGTAACAGCTTCGCCAGCTCTAAACGAAAAAACGTACGACATAACAATTTTCCTTACCTACACTTCGGACGCGAGTGATATTGCAGAAAACCTTGTACAAACCTTGAGAACCCCAAGAAACGGTGTTAGAATAGGAGTCCTAGTGCTAAACGAACATTTTTTTAGAATAAATCAATCTCCTGAACAGTTTATTTTCGACTGTTTTGCGCAAGTAGATTACGTTTTCCCAATTATCACTAAAGACTATTTATTGGAGGTAACAGGAAAAGGTACAAATCCAATTTTATCGCCAATCCAAAATTTAGATCACAAATACGTGACGTACATTTACAACTTGATGATGACGCAATATGTAAAAAATGGGTGCAAAAATAAAACGGTATGCTGTATTATACCGGACAATATAATTCATGACGTCCGACGTCATCCACTGATGAATCATTCATTATTCCAAATTTGGGTGCCTCTTAATGATATTGATAAGCTAATCAAAATTATTCTAGAGCAAAAAAAATAAGCAAAAACATAAATAACTGTTGATATTTTACAACAAACTATGCATAGTTTTAAAATTCTCTAGATCTATAAATGTTATATCTCAAAATAAATATTATGTAACTGCAGACTTGGTTGCTTATTTTCGTCCAAGTCAATAATTTAAATTCTTATTACTGAATCCATTTTCGAAACCTTACCTTTTAATAAAATAATCTCCAAACGATCCATTAAATTCCTCCAAAGCTTCAGTATCTTCTCGAATGTTTACAGAAATTTTGAAAAGTTCATCGGTTATTTGCTTATCCAAAATGTTAGAATCCGAATCGTAATATATATAATCGTTCCAAGAATTCACAGATGATTGCAACAAATCTAACTTTTCCACGAGATTGTAAACTGCGTTATTTTTTTGCCCATGGCACCATTGCCCTCCTAAATCCACAATGCATCCATTAAAATTTGTAGAATTTATTCTACCCCCAATTCTATTTTCCGCTTCCAATACAATTACGTCGTCTAAATCATTTTCGACTAAACGTGAAGCCGCTGCTATTCCAGATGCACCAGCTCCAATAACAATTACTTTTGGAGATTTTGCTTGGGCATCCATCTGAAACTGAAAATATACGTGCAGAAGCTCAAATACAAAACACTAAATTAAAAAAAGTATTATTTTTACTACCTCTGTTATCATAATCATTGTGGGTAATATCTTTAGAAATCAAGTCCAATGTATCCCCAAATTACTAACAACGTAATAATAGGTAAACAAAAAAATTATTGTGGATAAAGGCCACCCTATGAGGTGCTGAGATAAATTGTTAACAATAATTCTGTCTAATTGGCGTTAAAAGTATTGCGTTGTGATTTTATCTTAAGTATAAACAAATTAAACTTAACAGATGAAAATCAATTCAGAGCAGTAGTTACAAAACAAGACAAAGTGTTTAGAAACCGCATAGTTTTACTACTCGTGAACAGGTTAACAGTTTGCATAAATTTTGATCTACAGTGACATTACTATAATCGGAAAATTTGGGTTTTTAAGATAACTTCTTATCGCAAATGAATTAATAATGTAGCTTTATTGTTTATTTGTTTATTTATTATTTAATTTTTATTTGATTAAAAATTACGATAAAATATCTCGAATTACGTTCAATTAGAAAAACCATAACAAAATATAATTTGAGTGAGAATGTTATCAAAAAATTGATAATATCGGTTGGTAACGAATGTAAAAATTATATTGTACCTATTCAGAAAACTTGAAGATTTGCTACAATCAATAAGTACTGATTTGTCAATTTATTTCTATTTTTTCTCAAATTTAAAATAAAAAATGTATATAAAAATGCAAAATAGAAGGGGGTATCAGGGGGTACTACTGACAGGGCTCGATATATTATTATTACTTAATACTAAGACAGTATATTTGACGCGACTAGAAATAAAATCGCGGTTTCCCGTTCCCTAATATTAAACACTTCATTCCGCCTTCGAATTTAGTGACTCCATCTATTGATAATCTCTTGAGCTTATTCTCATTGGTCGGTTTAAGTAAATTTAACCGATTATAGATTATAGTCTATGACAATCTCATAAAACGACGGAACAGTGGAGGAAGAACATTCATTTTATTGAATCATATCACATGCGTATAAGTAAGTATATAGAATGCTTTAAACTTTAGACAGAGAATACCCTGGAATAATAGTCCAGTTATTACGTTGAAAAAAACATCTGCACTGAAAATAAATTTTCAACCAATGAACTTATTTATTAAACTTTCATAAATACAATGAACAAATTCATTAATACGATAAACAAATTCATAAATACAAAGATCAATTCATAAAAATTATGAATATTCGTCATTAATACTATAATACTATAAAAATTTCATAATAATCGAGAATTTTAGTTCATTGGTTGAAATTTCATTGATTTAATGAAACTTTCATTGAAATTTCATTGCATATATGACACTTTCTCGTTCAGTGTGTGGGGAAAATAAATACTCAAATCAAGCTGTAAGCCTTAAAAACACCGCATTGTTACCGAATTTGACTTTTTGGACTTTCACGTGAGTCCAACACTTTGGTAACACAAAGAAAATTAAATAATGTTAATATATAAAACTCGAAGTTTGTATGTACTATGTATGTATGTCCGTCCCATCAAAATCTCCCCAACAGAAAGCACGATTGAATTGAAAATTTAACTGGTTATTCAGCTAAGAGTTCTAAGGTTAACGCCACTATTCCCAGCTCTCTATATCAATTTTCAATATTTTGAAGAAAAAAAGTAAAAAAAATATGACTAATTTTGTGATTTTATAATAATAAAATAAGAAATTAATTATAATAAATGATCCTGTACAAAAAGGAGTTTCCAGGTCATTCAAATATTAGAAGGTCTAGTTAGTAATAAATTACCAAAAACTTGCAATAACAAATTTTTAATTTTTTTTGCGTGGTTGAAGTCAGATGTCGAAAAATGCAAGTAAGTGTGAGCATTTTTTGACATTCGTACGCTTAAAGCAAAAGTGTTGATTATTTTTTGGATTTTGTGTTTGTTTTGGATTTACTTGTTTCGATGGATAATGTTCTAAATTACGAAACCCATTGGTTTTCGTCGTTATTTTTTATACGTCAAGTGTATAATAAAAAAAAGTTTGAGTTTAAATTTCAGTGGTTAAATCAGTTAAATTACAAATATGTTTTGGAAAAGTTTCCAATACAAATTATGCTTTCAAAATTAATTTAAAAAATTTAGTTTGCATTCACCATTTAAGATAGGGAATTATCTGTGTGGGTTACACAGCAGTTTCAAAAAAACAAGCGCAAAAACCACACAAATAGTTAAAAATTTAATCTTGTTATCAGATGCTGCTTTGAGAGCTGTACATTTTGATATAATACGAATTTTGTCGAAACAATGTGGAACTCGGATGATTTGAAACATGGAGACAGGCGGACGAACACGAGACAGCAAATAACAACAATTTTAATCAAAGAACAATTTTTCGAAAATGCTATATAACTTTTTTATTAACTTTAAATTTTTTATAATATGACAGGTGCCCGCGTTTATCAAAAACCGCGATTTTAAGATAATTTTTGGAAATATCCAACCGGAAAGTATGCAGTTTCAGGTGCGTACTAAGAAAGGCAATTTGTAACTGTAAGAAAATGTAAGTCGAAGTGCAAGACCTATCTGATTTTGGCGGCCGAAGGCCGACCGAGAGCGCGCAACTAATGGCTTGAAGTTAGTTAATTTTTTGACTTACATCTTAAAAGAGTCGCTAGCAGTTGCAATAGTTGAAGCAAGCTGTCGAACTACAATTTATTTCTAACTGCAAAATTTATTGGGTAATCAATAATCATAAACATATATTAATATTTATGATTAATGATTATGATTTTTTTGTAAGTACTTATGTTATGTACCTAAATTAGAACTGTATAATTTTGTAGATTGATTATATTTTTTCAGATAAGATATCTCGAATTTAATTTGAGTAGAAAATATCCCCTAGTGGTACTTCGCTTTTCAAGTGTATAATCAGAATCACTGATTAAAATAATTACTTGTAGTGTGCAGGATCGTTTTAACGTATAAGCAAGATAAGCGCTGCTTAGGAGCACCAGCAAATCAGAAGCCCCAAGAAAAACAAAAACTGAAGTTTTCATTCATATAAGTATTACATTCTTTTTATTGTTCGTTATATCCATATGTTTGATGAGAAGCGAGGAGGCCTTCAGTGTAGTTGTGCTTAAAGCCTCCGAAAGTCGTTATCCGGCTTTGGTAGTATGGTACAAACGAATCACTGTCATTTGGCCGACAGAATTTTTGGCCGACAGTCATTTGACCGACATTATTTTTATTTTTTGGAAAATATATAAATATATATTGTTTTATTCAAATCATATTAAAACAACATGCAATACGAAATATTCAATACAAATCAACGAAATATTTCGATAAGATCCGTTGGGTTTAAACTGAAGGTTATGAGTAAGGCCCGGATTTTCAGGCACTGAAAACTTTCAAAATAGGCAGGCAAATAGGCATCAAAAAATTAGATTACAGGCACTAATAGGCAGTCCAAAATAAAAAATTAAATTATTAAAATAAAGAATATAAAATAAATATAAAATTTGTACAAAAAATTTAATTTATTCAGTTTAACTTTTAATTTAACAATCTACATTTACATAACAAATCAAAGCATTTTCCAAATATTCTGGAGTAAAACTTCTTATGTTGTCAGTTAAAATTTATTTGTACGCAGAAAATGCCCGCTCTACGTCACAAGAAGTAACAGGAGCATATTTAAAATCTGGAGCCATCTAAGCTTCCAATTTTATTTGGGAGACTATTTGAATCTCCAGATAATACTTTGCTAATTTGCATTAAATCCGAGTAGCCCAGGTTTTTCATCAAAAAAGCATTCAATCGTGCAGAAATAAGTTTTACAATCTTACCCGGAACTTCTTTCAATTGTTGTTGCAAATTTTCAAATTTGCTAATATTGGTATGCAATGCTTTTCTCCTAGTTTCTTAGCTCTTAGGAAAATAATGTTTACTAAATTTTTCTCAAGATTATAGAATCCTTAACGCCTCTTGTGCTTTCTCTATGCAGGCTGCAGTATTGAAATCAATAAAACTATCAATGACTTTTCTTACATTTTCAAAATTTTTATGGTAAAACACTGCAGCCCTGATCCATGTGCCCCATCTCGTCAGCACAAGCTTTGGAGGCAATAGAATACAGTGAGTAACGAACATATCCGGACACTCCTTTGTTAACAATGTAAATTACACATTTTGAAACCGTATTTTGACCTATAAAAATCGCCTTTACAGCAAAATTTTTTGGACATTTTTTGTTAAAAATTTCATTGTCTTCAATTTTGTACCTATACATTTTTGTATTTTGTCGCCCCGTTCTTAACTGACAGAGACTTAAGCAAGACTCTGTAAAATACAAAATATATTTCCGTTTCTGAATTATATTTCATGGTTAAAATATAAAATAATTGAAATAAATATTCATTTAGGCAAGTTATAGGATAAAATCAATTGAGAAAAGCCATTTAAGCGCAATTTACGAAAAAAGGCACTAAATGTAGAAAATAGGCATTTTAGGCATTTTAAAGAGCGGTTTAAAATGACCGCAAAGTCGCAAAATACATTTTGCTGCAAAAAGAATTTTAAGGCCTGTACGGAATCAAAAAAGGCAAATGCCTAGAAATCCGGGCCTTAGTTATGAGGTTATGATCAAACCCAGAGTATTTTTTTTTAAATACAGTAGAATCCGCTTAATGAGATCACGGATAATGTTATCAATAGGTTATTGCGATCATTTTCTTTGGAAACCGGACACTTTTTCTTTCTATCTTTTCTTTTAATTCGTTCTAATCTAAGTCTACTAAAATTCGCCTTTTTCTAAATTTCGCTAATTGTTATCAGTTATCAGCGAATATTATTAAAATGACCTTGGCCCAAAGTGATTACATTAAGCGGATTCTACTGTATTATAGAATAAATATATCTTCATTAATTTCACTTTTAACATTAATAGATACCGAAAATTTTTTTCACCCGATTCGATCTGGCTTTTCATTGGGAAATCATTAATCTTACATAAGATTATTGGGGGGGAATAAAGCTTCTTATTTTTTCTTATTAGGGAATGGGGGAGTCTAAGTCGGCCAAATGACTGTCAACCAAAAACTGGTCGGCCAAAATCTGTCGACCAAATGACTGTCGGCTAAATGACTGGATATCGGTACGAATACTTATTGGCAGGGTGCATAGGACCAAGTGGGGGTATTAAAACCGACGCCAGCGTACGCTACGAACAAATTGTGCAAAAACAGTGGCAACTTTTTAAGTTGACCTATGTTACCAAAGTAAATTGAACATTTTATAGCTGTTTTTTCATATAAAAATCGATTTTACAGTAAAACTTTCTAGAAAATTTTTGTTGCAAATTTTATGGCCTTTAATTTTGTTTATTTACATTTTTTTTAAAATAAAAAAATAATAATCTTATATATAAAAATGAATGTTTGTTTGTTCGTATGTTATGCACTGCCGTACCGTTGATCCGATTGCGATGAAACTTGGCCAACTTATTGCTAACACTTGCGGGAAGGTTATAGGCATAGTATAGTATGCATTAGCATTCATTTTCGCGTAAAAATCCGACCTTCGAGGTGACGACCAATGACGTCATCGGATTATTTTATACAGGGTCGTTAATCCTTTCATCTCCTTAGATATAAAAATGAATGTCCGTAGGTTCGTTCGTATGTTCACAGTTGATTTGAGTTGTTCGAGTTCGGAGTTTGACAGCGGTGGAGTAAACACGTGGTGTAACATCGCAAGTGCGATATTAATAAAGGGTAAGTACATTATTGTACGCCGAACAGGGCAAACTACCCGCGATCAGGGGTGGTCTACCCTGGCCAAACAGATTCGAATTCAAATTCGAAACCGTGAAAAAGAAATCGAGTTTGGATCCGAATCCACGTGTTCTACAAAACTCAATTTCCGCCAATGAAGTCAGCCAAGCCAACCTGGTAACGAAAGAAAATACCCAAAAGGATCCGACCAACCAGGGGACAAAACCAACCTGGTAACGAAAGAAAATACCCAAGAGGATCCAACCAACCAGGGGACAAAACAAAAAGAAACCGGCCAGAAAAAAATTCGCACCCCCCTGAGGAGGCCGAGACCCCCCTGGAGGAAGAAAATCCTAAAGAAGGGATAATCCCTGTACCTCAGGTGCAGACTATTACCAACAAACTATTCCTAAATAGTTTATTATATAAACAAAAAGGAATCAGTCAACAAGACAAACACAAGTTCAAGTGAAACGACAGTGAGTAGCAATCGTAAATCGAGAAAACAGCAAAGAAAACAATCAAGGCCAGGCAAGAATCATTTTACTACCTTTTTTTAGAAATCAGAAAATGTCGTCACCACAATTTCAAATGGTTATACAAGAGACTTTAGCGAAGGCTATGTCATTTGCTAAATATGAAGATTGGCAAGTTAAATTAGAATACACCAATGTTCTTACACAATCGGCGGATACATTCTCAAACCAGCTATTGAACATTGGCGAAGGAAAAGTACCAGTTGATCCTACCAAAAAATGCATTTCATTTCCGTTAAACTTTTGCGTCATTGTGCCATCCATCGAACAGCTTATTCACAAAGTTTTTCCGCAAATTGTCACCAATTATAAAGATCATAAATGGCTTTGCGAACGTGCTATTTTAGCACCAAAAAACAAGGACGTCAATGCAATCAACCATGCAATTCAAGAAAAAATTACAGGCGATTCTGTTACCTACAAATCGATTGACAGCGTCATGAACGCGGACGAAATTGTAAACTATCCAATCGAGTTTTTAAATTCGTTGGATCTTCCTGGTGTGCCACCGCACAAATTGTCACTTAAAATCGGAGTGCCAATTATTCTTTTGCGGAACATTAATCCACCCCGATTGTGTAATGGAACAAGACTCGCTGTAAAAAAACTGATGCCGAATGTCATCGAAGCTACTATTCTTAACGGAAAGTCAAATGGAGAAGATGTGCTCATTCCACGCATTCCCATTATTCCCACAGACATGCCTTTTGATTTCAAGCGACTGCAATTCCCCATTCGACTTGCATTCTCGATGACCGTCAACAAGGCACAGGGTCAATCACTGCAAGTATGCGGATTGAACCTAGAAAATCCATGTTTTTCACATGGACAGTTGTATGTTGGATGCTCACGAGTCGGACAGCCACGAAATTTATTTGTTTTTGCTGAAGACGGGAAAACACAAAATATTGTATACCCTAAAGCACTTGAATAATAAAGTTGTAAAAAAAATTAAATAAATTTGGGCAGGACAACGTCTGCCGGGTCAGCTAGTTAATAATAAAATAACATTTTACTGCATTACTACAATGTAACCTACCAATAGCAGTTTTATAAAAATATTGAAATTTTTACGAATGAATTATAATATAATTTATTTATCTAATACTAGTAAGTACAATACAAATTTTTATACACCAGATTTCCTTTTGTGAGGTTTTTTTGATTTCTCTAGAATCTAGATATTCAGATTTCCTAAAATTACCTCAGATTTCGATGATTTCCTAGGATTGCCTCAAGATTTTCTTTCGAAAAAGTGCAAAATATCAAGAATAACAAAGGTTGTCTGTAGTATTCCTAAGATTTCTTGGGATTTCTTATGATTTCCTAAGATTTCTAATGCTCATACCTATAGTCGATACTTCGCTCGATCTCAGACTTGAGTCAGACTTAAGTACAAAATCGACCAATCAAAATGAACAATTTCGTACTTAAGTCGTGCTCAAGTTTTGCTGGAGCCAAGCATCGACTATATGTACGGGCATAAGTAAGAAGTACACCAAATTTCCTCCTCGATACATTTTTAAAGATGACTTGATGGAGCTCAGTGCTCTAGGTCAAGTATATCAAATTTTCTGTCCCACAACAAAACAGCACCAAACTCAGCAATTTTCCGCGTTAAAGCAAAATTTAACCACCAAAACAACTTTTCGAAATCAGTGTCCGGAAAACGACCGAGTCCTGATTTCCAGGCAGCAAGTACATTGGAATAAATTTTTCGACTTTCGATTTACTCAACAAAATCTTGGATCAAAGTCCATAGGATCTTTTTCGCGAGAGGAGGGAAGCAAAATTAACATTATATTTAAAAAAATTTATTTAAAAAAAAAACTTAAGCCAAGAACCGCGTGGGAGGGCTGCCCTCTTTGACCCTCCATGAAAGCCCATATGGCTGTAGCTTAAATTATTTGCAAATAATCTGTTCCGTGTCCCTAGCCCACTATGACACGACCCTGTCCACGATGTGAACTTGAACTTGATTTGAAAAAATAGGTGGTAGTCAAAATTTTTTTTAAATTATAAGTTTTGTCATAAAAATACTTACCCATTTTTTAAATGGATTTATCCACGAAGTTATATTCATTTTGATTATAATTTGATTGGCACTTTCGAAACTATTTGTATAACTTAAAAAATAATTTAATTTTTTAACAATAAGCAAAATTAATTTATTACAAATCAGCAACATACGTTTTAAAAATTCTGATCATATTAAAAAAATGTAATCATAATTTTAACACTTTTATCGAACCACTAAGGGCGCCTGTCCGTAAAAATAAGTAATAAAATAGCAGTAACGTGGAAAGCATTTAAATTTCTCTTTGCCAAGTACCTTTAATGATTACTATAAATATTAAATAATTCGAATCTAGAGACACGCATTTCGCATCGGCGAATTTCTGCCGGGACAGCTGTAACCAACTGTCAGAAAAAACCAGTCAAAATGTCAAAATTTAAGTTGGAACTGCAATGGTAAAGTTAATACGATAAATGAAACTACGCACGATGAAAAATTTATTATTTTCACTAAAGCCAGCCACAAATTGTTAAGTAAATTAATAATCAATAAAAATGTTTTCGAGAAAAGTTCCGAACAAAGTACTTACCACCAATCCTAACCTCAAACACGTAATTTTACCGAGGAACTGCCATAAGGATTATTTTTTTAGATACAACTTGACCGAACGTGAAGTGACTCTAAGCGATGTGCTGAAGAATCTGTGCGAAATGAAAGATAAAATGAAATTTTCGATTCAAAACGGAGCAGTGCTAAAAGGGTTACACGATACGTTTATAACGATTCCTCGTACGTTTAAAAATCATTCTAGTGGTATTTTGAAGGTATGGGCACATCAGTGCGAGTGCGTTTTTGCACAAAGATTACGGAGAGGACAACAAATGTTTTGCCATTACACCAGACTTTGGGAGGAACGTGCGTTGAGAGAGTTGCTAAATAGATTTCGAGTGCAAATCACTAAGCACGGCAAAGAGTTAATGTTTGGTGCTGTAGGTGTGTCGTGTTACAATTGGGAAGGCAATCGAATTTCGGATGCCGAAATTCAAACATACATGAACGATATGGATTACATTCAATTATTGAGCGAAAAGACTATTGCTTGCGAGTCGTGTAAAATTGAGCAACCTGAACTGTATAAAAGGAACAAGACAATTTGTGATTGTCCAAATAAAGATGGTGTAGCCAGGGAGTACGATAACTGGGTAGCTTTTATTGAACAGAAAGATATGGTAGTCTGGAGAAGGCTGCACGAGTCAGGATGTTACGAGTATAAAGTTTATGGTTCGTTTGACGACGTTACCGCTGAAGATTTTCTTAATGTACAAATTGATAGTGATTATCGAAAACACTGGGATAAGACGGCCGTTGCTTTAGAAGTTATCGAAAAAGATCCTTGTCCTAGCTCTAACAGCGACATCATTTATTGGGAAATGTTATGGCCTGTAAGTTTTTCTTTATTCTTTCTTATTTATATTTTTAATTTTGTTGTGTCTTTTTATTATTTCAGAAACTCTTTGTGAATAGAGATTACGTATATAATCGACGTTTTAAAATTGATGTTAAAAGTAAAAAGATAGTGATTGTAAGTCGTGGTACAACTCATCCTTCCTGTCCAGTTAAACCGGATAAATTTCGAGTGGATGATTATTGGTCGTATATGGTTGTACAACCTTACCAAGATTTAAACAAACCTGGGATTGAATTTGGATTAACTTATTTTGATAATCCAGGAGTAAACATACCGGCTGGTGTTACCACCTGGGTTGCTTTACGAGCTATGCCCAACTTTTTATTGAATTTAAGAGAAGCTACAAGACACTACAATGCCTATTGTGCAGATGAAGCGAAGCAGCGAGTATTTAATATCCATGATATACAAACTGATTGCCCTACGGAAGAAGATATTGAAGTTATAATAGACAATACCGTATTTGAGCCTGAACATGCGATAATAAAAGGTATATCAAAATCTCCTATTAATGGAAGTAGTAAAAAACCTCAGAAGAATGATCCGGTAGATGTAAAAAGTAGTACAACACCTAAACAACCTCCTTCAACGAATACATCAGGAACAGAAGTATTGCTGTCTCCTTCTTCGACCATTAAATCTGAAACCAACTGTCGTAGTTATTGGAAGTATTTACACCTCAATTATTACTTTAGTTGATTTTCTTTTCAACATTTTTAAAGTTTACCTACAAATTGATTGGTAGCATTGCAATACATTATTACTTATGACTTACATTTTGTTTTAATGTCAATTTTATAAAGACTTATAATAATAATGAATTATGATATCTTGATAACTTCATTATTGGACTGTGATAATTCTAAACTATGAAATAGTAACTTTTAATCCTAAACTACATTTAATTATTTTAAAACTTTTTTTTTTAATAAATCATATGAAACTGAATTGTTCTAATAATGAAGTTGGATATAAGATGTGAAAAGGTGTTCAACATAAGTGAATGCTGGGGGCGTTTTTTCTTGGATTCTTAAGAGCTCTTTTTGACGCCCCCGAATGGATTACTTATCTTGAACAACCTTGACTGTTTATTGAATATGGTATAAGTACAAAAGTTGAGAGGAGAAATTGAAGTCAAAGAATAATTGGTAGATTTTGTTTTCTATAATTTCAGATTAATATATTTATTAGTTAAATCTTGAACCCAGTAACAATTGAGCAAATTTTGGACGAGCACAGGCACCGAAAGTCAAAAATGTCAAAAAAACACATCACAGGGTTGCCACTCATCTATATTTTGTTTCTTTCGATTTGTTTTAAAACCAATCTTCATAATTCTTTTTATTCATGATAGGGGACTATGTGGAAATTTATACTTACAGTGTATTTTATTTGTGAAAACTTTTGTTTTCACGAATGTCAGTGTTGCCAATATGTGAGAAATTTTGACGAAAAGTAAAAAAATTGAATTTTTAATTTATTTTGATAGTTTTAATAAGTTGGCAGCAAACTACATACAAAATTGTCTAACAAAAGTGAAAAATGCAAATCAGATGTATGAATAAAACATTTATTATTCAGCTATTTAATTTATAAAACTTGACTCAATTTAAGGAATTTGGACAACATTGTTGAAGAATATTCTGTTGAAGTATTGGCAACACTAATTATAGTATAATTCTTGTCGGTGTTGCTTGGGACAAAGCAATCCTGCTCGCTAACTGCTAGCCGACGACCGCATGTAAGTGGCATTTATCAATAATTATTTTAGAGATAACATTTTTGACATTGTCAGAATTAGAGAATTAGAAGTTTTCTTCCTGTGGCAATCCTGAAATTATCACGAGGTTTACATTTCTAGGAAGAATTTGTCTTATATGGATTCGCACGACATTTAAATGATTGATAAATAAATTTGGCATTCTTACAGTTTCTAGTCTAGCGTAACTATTTCAATAAAAAACACTAAGTTCACTTATAGACAAAAGTATTGGAAAATTTTGCAAACAAACATAAGAAAGATCCATCTTTATTGTGCAAAGAAAGGTCACAAATTTTTCACATGTTACTGTTATGGAAAATGTGTAGTCAGCACCTATTACAATTTTCTTGTCTATACTAAAAAATTGCACAATCATTTTGAAAGATATTGAAGTTTTAAAAATTATCACTATCATAAAGAAATTCAATATCTTTCAAAAATTGGTGGTTTACTGTTGTTATTGATAAAATTTTAGTGGTTCAATTATTGTTAAAAAGGTGACTTATTGTTAACTGCCAAAGAATATGATATAAAGACAGCTTAATGTACATAATAGTTATACAAGCATAGCCTATTTTATTACATCACAAATTGAACTGTGAAGATTGCTAAACATTGTTAAGTGTTAACTCAAGTCATTTGTTACTATTATAGACTTGATTTGATCTTTAGCTGCTACTTCATTGCAGAGCATTTTATTGTGTAAATATGGCTCAGGTAAATTTACAGATGGACAATATGATGCTTCTTTTGAAGAATATCTGAATAACAATAATCGAGAGATGTATGCACAATTGTTCTGAAACTTAGTAGCTATAATCTTTTAAACGATGTATTAAGTAGTTTGTGAAGATTATCTATCTATAGGGCTTAGATTTTGATGTCATAAGATATCAAACACATTCAAGTAATTCTACTTTTTTCAATATATAAAAATTGCAAGAAATTATCAATTACACATATTTGTGTGTTTTGACATCTTGTCGACATAAAAATCTAAGCCTTGGTTGTAAATTATCTGTAGTTATTTTAAGAGATTACCTTGGAAGTATAAATTATACAAGTAAAAAAACTTTTTATAAGAAACTCCAGAACAAACAGTTAAAAAAATTCACTTGCAATTCTTTGTTGAATTATTGGCGGTAATACCTATTTGTAGTAATGTCTATGACAAAATAGAAAACTTTATAATATAAATACTATTTCTTTTCTATGAATTTCGTTATTGGGATAGTTCTTTCGTGTATCTGATCTATAATACCTACAAAATTACTTCAAATTTCATTCTATAACTTTATGAGCATATTCTTCGATATTAGTACAATTCATTAAAAATATACCTAAATTGAAATTTTTAACATTGAGAATAAAGTTCTCCTTAATAAGTTTATCAATACATCAAATCAATACAAATTTCACGTACTTATACAAGGTAAAATGAGCAACTTATGTGGAAGTAGTACATTTTAATAATTCTATATCAATTTTTTACCTGTTTTCATCTATCTGTGTCATTTACCAAGGCAGTGGTGGCCTCAACAGACTTCATTTGGTGTTAAATTTCACCATGAATTTTTACCAGTTTAGTTTTGTCAGCCACTATTCAATCCAAGAGAGCCAACTGTTTCTGTTTTATTAATAATTCTAAATTATATATTTTCATTTTAATGTCGTGCTCCTCCTGGAGTTTTATTCTTTTGTCTTCAGCTTCCCGTTCAAGCAATTGCATTTTGAATTCAAGAAATTGCTTTTTCTCGTACACAAGTGTGGCAATATCTTTATTCATTCCTTTAACCGATTTTCTAGGATTAAAGGAAAGTTTCCTTTTTGAAGGATTCACTTTGATTGGATTTTTGGTAGCTATCCTTTCTGTAATAATTATAATTAAGTAATAATCGAGTTACCTAGTAGGTATTTTACCTTGAACAGGAGAAGTTTGTATTAATTTATTTGCGGGCATATCAAAATTTTGAGACGACCAATTACTCCATGTAGGCGTTGGCGATGTCTAAAAAAATAATTACAATGTTATGAAGTAATTAGGTACCTAGTCCAGTCATTATGTAGTAATGACTTCAACCCTTAGGGGCATCAAAAAACTTAAATTGGCCTTTTTTCTTGTCCATCTTATACCCAAAATATCGTATACACTGCTGTGATCCAAAGCCCAAGATAGATCTGTGGGCGGGGAAGGCAACGGGAAACCACCCCATTAATTAATAGTCCAGTCAACGAAGACCAAAAAAGGTCGAATAGGGGAAATAATTCGTGTAGTCGCAAACATACTAAAAGTCCTGACCGATAGGGAGTGAGCATTGGGGTGGGGAGGGGGTCATATGTCACTTTTTCTCGTTTTTCTTGAATAACTCGAAAACCGCAAATTTTAGACAAAAAGTGTTCATATACAGAATTAAACTACATAAAATTTCCTACAAAAATGGTTGTATTCATTTTTTCTCTAGGGTGAATAGTTTGCGAGATACAGGGGGTGGAAAAATCATAGATTATTAAAGATCCATCCATCCAAAGAAGCCATCGATAGTGGAGACATTGAAATCAGTATTGTCGAATACATATTGACAGAATGTTTGACTTGGGGCAGGCTCTTCAGTGTGGTAGACAGTTGGTAACTCCAGTTGTTGAGTGTCGTAATAAGGTCCACTGAATCCCAAACCAGCAAGTAGATTAGCCAAGTTTTTTGATTCAAACTTTATGTGTATGAACAGAACGACAGCATATAGGACAGGAGATATGAACGATTGAGAGCGAATGGTAGCAATGAAGGCATGGGATATAGATGTTAGCTTCTTTACAATTTTCTGTTTAACCCTTTTTTTGCTGAAATGTAGTCTATGAAGACACGGAGCATACGGAGAACCATTACTTCAGCCCACTACATAATTTGCACAACAAAATCCCTTGTTGTAGCTTATATAATTATTGATTACTTTGCTTTTTTGTAGTGAGAAAGAGAGTAAGTAACACATTAACGAGATTCTCGGAAAGCTTATATTTTCTTGAAATAAACTTAATTTTGAATTAGGCAAGTTTTCAATACTGGCAATAATGCCTACTTTCAACTAAAATTTATGCGACAAGACTCTCGCACGAAACGATACTCCGAATTTGCAAGATAAGACCCCCAGTGTCTCGCAAACTATTTAACCTAGAGAAAAATTGATTAGGACCTTTTTTGTAGGAAGTTTTATGTAGGTTAATTTTGTATATGAACACTTTTTTGCTAGAAGCCGCGGTTTTCGAATTTTTCAAGAAAAACGAGAAAAAGTGACGTTTGACCCCGACCCCAACGCACACCCCCATCAGTCAGGACTTTTAGTATGTTGTTCATGACACTCCCCTCTACCAATGTACAAAAATTTGCGACTACACGAATTATTTCCCCTATTTTTCCTTCATTGACTGCACTATATTCCCAAGAATTCATCTTGGCTTCAGCCACCTTCGACCATAACTCTTTTGCAAAGAGGAAAAGAAGGAGAAGAGGTCTACAGAAAACAGCCAATTTAAGATTTTGTAAAAGTAATTAGCACAAACCTCGTTTACTTCAACCTTTATTTGTAAATTGTCATCTAATGCGACAATGGGAATATCATACGAACAGCCTGGTACAGACTAAAAGTTATAATGAATTACAACATAGGTATATACCAATAAGGACTTTTTATACCAACCGTATCAGGCAGAGATGATGCGATACTATTTGATGATGTTTCATTATTACTATTAATATTTTCTGCGATTTCTGAAATATAATTAATTATATCTATGTAAAACACAAAAATGTAAAACCCACCACAAAGAGCTGTATAGTCATCAAATTTAGTCTCGATATTCAGTATTTTTAAAATTTTAATAACTAAACGGCTTAATTTACGAGGAGGAGGTCCACCTTCAGTTTTATACAAACTACGATTATAATTAGCGTATTCCCTTTTCGAATTCTTTTTTAAAGACTCCCATTTGCTACGGAGCATGGCAGATGTCCGTTCTGTAGCAACAATAGAATTAAATGTATTTGAAATCTTTTTCCATTCCATTTCTTTTTGGTAATTCGTAGAAGTATCTGTTTTCTTGCATTCTAAAAAGAAATTTGGATAATATAAGTTAAATTAATGCAATCGATTAAATTTACCTACTACAAATTTGTGTTTCTCCACTAGTGCTACTAAGGTTTCAACTTCTTTAGTTGAAAAATTAATACATCTGCTTCTTTTTTCACGTTGTTCCATTTTATTAAAATATTACACAGAAACCACAGAAACTCTCAAACAAAACGAACTACGAAAAGGCGCGAATTTTGCAGTCAGTGGCGTAACAATGGAGGAGGCCGGCGCCGGCGGCGTAAAGTAATATTCGAATTTTACCTTTTACAGCGTTACAACGGGAAATAATAAATAAACCATAAAATACGACATTATTTTAATATATTGGGCAAATTTTGGTATCTACCTTTTCTCTAATTTTTCTTAAGTTTATCTACCACTTCAAATATGTATTTTGTAGGCCGTAATTTAAAAATTAATACATGTAAACATTAACGATGACGTTTACATAACCTAAAAGTGCAGCCGGTTCTCCCACTACTATTTTTAAATTACCGCAAAAATTTAACCTAACCATACTTTTTTTAAATAAAAAAAGTAAAATAATTTACTTTTTTGTGAGTTTGAACATTGAAATGTAAAATTTGTATCAGAATTCATAAAAAATTCATTCCAAATAAGATTTTAAAATTTTTCTAAAACAATTTAACCGAAGCAGAGCTTTCCTGAATTTGTATAATTTTATTTTTATCTTTGCCGATATTTAATTAGTAATTTGGCTTTTAGCTTTCACTTAGAATTTTTGATTTGTAAATCCATCTATTTAAATTATAAGTAAGATTACATTTTCGAGCAACCCCTCATTGGTTTGAATTTTAATTATGAAAAACAATTGCTTAATTAAAAAAATGGTGGTAATTATTAATAAATAATTTTATATTTCCTTGTCGGATGGTAATCTGTTAAAATGATTGTAACCTTGTTATTGATTGATTGTGATTATCATTTGGAATTTAATATATTTTTGAAGAGTTATGTATTTTAACATGAAAAAAAATTACCTTTTTCACGAAATCATTAACGAAATCTTGAAAAAAGGCCTTGTCCCTCGATTTTCTGCGTTGATGGGAATCAAACTTTTTGGACGTATGTTTGGTGGGCTGTAGTGATAAAAATAAGATTTTGGTAAATAAATATTTGCTAGGGCTACCACAATAAAAATAAATTAAAAAAATGAAAATGTCATCGTATCTCTGGAAATATTTAACCGATTGAGATAAAATTTTGTGTGCTGATGGAGCTTTTAAAATACAAGTATTGGTGAAGAAACAATTGAGCCAAATGTAAAAGCAAGAAAATTACAAAAGATATTAACTGAAATCTTAATTTATCTATTTTTCGTGAAAATTTGTTAGATGGCTTGTAAAAATATAACAATACATTCAAAAACTTTAGTAATTATCATGACGTGACATTCACTGACTATATAAAGTCATTTGTATTATTTACATGTAAAAGTGGTAAAATCTGTTAGTTATCAGTAATTTAATAATTATTTATTTTTCGTTGTTAATGTACTCAACCTCCTATATCCATGAGTTTAAGTTGCCCGCAGATATAGGAAACCTACTGACTACAAATTGTATCTGCTCAAAAAAGAAGAAAGAAGATATCCCTAAACAGAAACCAACTTTGTGAATTAAATGCTTTTATTAGTAAACAGAAAACGTTACATTATGTTTTAGGATGATTTTATTTTCATAGGTACAAATTTTTTACTTACTCGCTAGATTAGTAATTTACCACAAAGTATTTTAATGGAAGGCCTTTAAATTTATTATAATTATCTTTAATAATTATAATTTCAATTTTATAGACTACATAAAGAAAGTCTTTTAAAATGCTATTAAACAATTCGTGAACAAAAAATGTGTTGCAGATGAACGATAATAGCAAGATAAAAGTCTTAAATCTACATTCAAGGAATAACAAAATTAAAAATATAAAAGTTACGGCTGGCTATTTTAATGTCCACCATTTTGTGGAGAGGTCATTTTTTGCAATATCAGTATAACTTATGTCATAATCTAACACTATTCAATAAGCACCATACTATTACCACAATTTTCACAAAATTGCAAAATCACTAAGACTAAATTTTAGTTATTACATTTTTTGAACACTTCAATACCGTTAATTACTAATGTCGGTTAAGCATTGTGCAAAATTGCTAGGTACTAAATTGTAACGTGATAAAAAAAAGAAAATGCAAAAATAATTAAGTAAACATCTTATTATGTACGTTGCCATTAATAATTAACAATTACAAAAATGAGGTAAAGCAACAAAATAAATTTAAATCCATGTGGTGCCTGCCTTTCGGTAGATATAATTTAAAAATGATATTATTTTTTGTTCAATTTTAAAACCTTACCTTTAAATTTCTAACAATTGAAAATTCAAACAAAATTATGACATAGAATTAAGAAATACGTAATCACATGCTTACAAAATATCAAATCTATATTTTTATCATTGTAACAAATATAATTATGTACAGTTTCATTATAACATCGAATAAAATTTATAAAAGTTTATCGACTAGAACAAAACGTCTAATTTAAATTACTAATACTTGTTTGAAACACTAAGACTCATGTTACACTCTACCATTCTCTTTGCATGCAACAATAAAAGTTTCGATTGAAAAAGCAAAGATTTTCAAAATGAGATCAAACAATAAGTAACAATAGTCGTCATATTAAAGTAAATAACCGAATGCCATTGTCAAGTGGAAGCAAGCCGAGGCCTTTAAAAATAATTCAAAATTTATTGTCACATGGTTTGTAAGTGAAACTTACACAATAATATATAAGTTTGAAATTATGTAAATTAATTTAATTAAATTACGTCATGAATATCACTCAAAATTAATAACAAAAAAAATTAAGAAGTTTTTGCCTTAACTAATTAACAAATAAAAACTTTCTTGAAAATTTAAGTACAATGTAAAGTAAAATTTGTGCAAACTTTTATCGTAAAAAATAGTACTTACTTGCTTGAATAAACACAAAAGATTGTTTCATTTTCAAGTAACTCTATTATCCTATAACTTTTTAGATGCTTATACATATTTCAGTAACACTCTACCAATTTTCAAACTCCTACATAACTAAAATAACATTTGACCCCATTAAAATGGGGCCACAACAGTGTTGTTATCATTTTTTGGATAACAATTTATCTTCCTCTCCGTTGAGTAAATCATTTATTTGTAAATTATCTCCTTTGCTGTAAATTATCTTAGGGGTTGATATACCGTCTCCTCTCGACGTCGGTTGTTGTACATTCCCCACCGTAGGGCTGGCATTAGATTTTGGGGAAGCTGTTTTCGACGTGCTGTTAGGTGACATAACGTTTTCATCAGGCTGTAGACCTTCAGACGTTGTTCGATTCGGTTCCGGCGACCCTCTACCTATACTTCCATCTTCTTGCAACGAATGTAGCAACTAAACAAATTAATTAAATTTAATTGCCTATCTATTTTAGCTTTGAAATTCATTTTTATTCGGAAATCCTGTTCTTTTGCTTAAACCCTTCAGTACAGTTAAGTTCTAAATAAGTAATAAAAATATTTTATGAAGGAAGTTCAGAAGAAATCTGTACTGCAACTTCCCTCTCAATGAGGATTTTACAAAAATTGGGGTTTTGTCCCTGTCCCGATTCGAACCTAATTATTTTCTAATTTTTTGATGATGGTAAAATAAGGATTTGAAGCAAAAAGATCGCATTTCCGAATTATGTCCACGTAGATTCTTTTTTAACTGAGCTATATTAATTTTATACTTAATAAAACCTGAACCTATTGATAGATAATCAAGATTCAACCAAAAGGGTATCACTGGGAAATCTGGTGTACAAGTGAAGGGAAACTTATGGAAATCCGGGAAATTAGAGAAAATCTTAGGAAATCCGAAAACATTTAGAAAATCTTAAGAAATGTTTGGGACTAGGAAATATTAGGAGATCTTGGAAAACCAAGGAATATTAAGAAATTCTAGATAATTTTGGGAAATTCTATGAAATCTTGAGGAACTTTAGGAAATCTTTAGAAATATAGTGAATTCAAGAAAATCCAAAAAAAAGCATAGGAAATTCTAGGAAACCTTGAAAAATATTTGGAAATCTAAGAAATCATAGGAAATCTTTAGAAATCGCAGAAACTCTTAAGAAATTCTATGAAATCTTGAGAAATAGAAAATCTGAGAAAATGTAGAAAATCTTAGAGATCCAAAAAAAATCTTATGAAATCTAAGAAAATCTTAGGAAAGCAGGAAATCTTAGAAATACTATTTATAGGTGAGCACTTTTGCATTTTTAATTTTTTGAAAATAAAATTTTACGGCAATTCAGAAAGAAATTCAGGGAAATCTTACAAAAATCTCGTAAAAGGAAATCTAGTGTGCAAAATTTGCTTCTGCTTAAAAAGCTAAGCTTGGCTATGGATTAAATCTTTATATTCTATCAAATGGAAGTTTCAGAAGTCTAAAATTAGTTATATATTTAAAAACTGTAATTTATGTAATTAATAGTAAGCCAACTGGAGTTGTGTAAAATAAAATTAAGACATACGGTATTCTGTCAATTCTTAATTCAAATGTTCTACGATTGAACCTCTTCCAAATTTTCTAAAATTATTTAAGGTACGTTTCATGTGATGTTCAGGACTACAAAGTTCGGCAAACTAAAAATAGGAAAGGTTGGATTGAAAGGAATTGTAGGATATGAGTTATTAGTATTACCCATCTGTCTAAGCTAGGATTGCGACCAACAGCTTCGACGTATTTATCGAATAAATAAACAAGCTCTTCAAAATACTATAAACATAATTTCATGCATAAAAGCAGTTAGGCTGGAAAAAACCAATACCTTTTCAACTTCATCATCGAATTGATCACCTGGTGTTATCATCGAATTGTTAGGTTGATGTGAACGTTCCATTAGTGTTGCACGTTTTGCAGCCAAGTAAAGTTGTCTTCTGATTTTCAAATAAAACACTTCGGTCGATGCTCTTACAGAATAATCGGGCATAAATGTGTATCGCAACATTGCATCCATATTGAGTGACTGCAAGCTTCCACCAGAAACGGCCGTTGTTGGTGATGTGTCTACTAAAATACAAAATTAAAAACCACAATATTAACAATATCTAACTTACCAATTCCGATGTTTTGAGTAAGAGCTTGCAATCCAAAATAAGTGAAAGGCCCACTTTCAAATATCAAATTTTCTTGACCAACCGTAACTTCTACACGTCCCTCGACAATTAAAACAAAGTAATCTGCCGCTTTTCCCTGTTGATATATGATTGTACTCTTATCGTTTCTCCAATCTTTAATTTTTTTGATTTGGAAAAATACTTCTTCTTGTTTCAATAACCGACGTAAAACTCGTTCCGAAATTGCATCCGGCTTAAATGCTTCAATGGCTACAAAGAAAAAGATTTTTAAACATCAACAAACAAATACTTCAAATAAAATCTATATTCTATAGTTCAAGAGATTCCAATCAAAAGTTAATAATAGCATTGTTATAATATCCTCGTATAAGTTTTGTACAATCTATTTTACTATTTTTTAAATAGATATACCGATTTCAAAATTTAAAGTTTATCGTGGAATCCAAACCTCAACTTACTTTTAGGTAAGGTTGTTGCCTACCTTCAATATGAAAATCTTACTTTTGCATTAAATATCTTAAACACCACTTTAAGGGCGGATCCAGACCAAGTTCATGGAGGAGGTAAATGAGGTTTGGGGGGGGGGGGGAGAATTACGTATTTTTTTATAAGAATTTAGATGATTGTTCAAACTTGAACAAAATGTAATAAATTTTGTTGATTTTTTATACGTCATGGGGGGGAGATAGTTACGTCCGTTACCCCCTGGATCCGCGCTTGCACCAGTTTGTTCTATTTTCATAACAAAATTTATAATTCTATAAATTTCAAAATTTTTCTGTTTAATATATTCTAGAAATATATGAATAGAAAATATTCAAAATATGAAAAAGATAACTTAACCTTGCAAGAACAATTTTATCTTGACTAAAAAGAATTCAAGTCGATACTTACCCGTACTCAAGTATTGATAAGTGGCCAAGGTTAATTGAGGACTGACTCTTATTTTGATATTCTTATCGGCAAATATACTAAAATCTTGTCTTGGTCTGTTGGCATTTCTTTTGCGTTTGTTACGATTATCGGCTAAAAAAAACTGCAGTTAAGACTTTAAAAAATAAATTGAACAACTTACTGAATACGTCAGTTTCGTCCATAATTTCAGCTTGTATTAATTCTTCGATGACATCTTCAAGTGTGATCAAACCAACAGTTTCGTAAAAAGGATCACATTCACCTTCGCTGTTTACACGATGAACGAAAGCCATGTGGCCTTTATTTCCTAAAAATTATTACCGTTGCAATTACGGAACTTTTCATATTATGAAATTTGAAAAAAATTATAAAGACTGACCAATAGTCTTACCTCACTTACCTTCCTTAAATATTCTAAACATTATATCTAATGTTACATCTTCAAATACAAAATTACACGGATTTTGATAAAACTGACACAAAGTTTTGAGAGGTGTGTTATCGTCGGGATCAACAAATGCTAAATCTTTTATGTACAGCATCGTGACAATGTTGTTACGATTGTCCTCGAAAACTGGTATTCTCGAATATCCTGCAAATTAAGTCCTATAATGTTTTGAAATCAAAAGTACAATAAACTTCACCTACCAGATTTCATGATATCAGAAACTGTTTCGAAATCCAAAACTGCTTCATAATTTAACATAAAAACATCTTCAATTCGAGTCATTACTTCCGCCACCGTTTTCTTGCATAATTCTAATGCGCCGCTAATTATATTAACTTCATCTCTATCCAAATCATTTTCGCCAGTTGTAACCTATACGAACAAATTAATACGGTTTAATTAAGGAAATTAGAAAATGCGTGGGTATGTAAATATTTGCACTAATTCAATTTTATATTGTAATTGCAATTAATTATAATAATATATTATTATTGATTTTACTTATTTTTAATTTTAGGGATGGAAATTCGTTAAATAAGGTAAACAATCATTTCAGGCTAGTCAATTTCTACAATGATAATTAACGAACTTCAATTTAATTTTTTTTTCTTAAATTGTGTTTATACCATCTGGCCTGTTTCACACCCGAACATAAAGAGATAACAAAGTAAATTGATTTTTTTTAAGATTCCTGCTTTCCATTACTTATAACAAATAAAAGGAAAAAAATGATGTCAATCAAAAACAAAATTTCTGCGTCTAATATTTAAAGCTTTTTAGTTAGTATTGGTAAAATCCAAAACTAATATAGATTTTTAAAAATATGACTAAAAATGAAAATTTTAATGATGCTTGAAATGATAGGTACAACAGTTTATGAGTGTCTCAATGGTACCTTTTTCTTATTTCCTATATAAGAAATATAAGTAGAAAATAAAAACTCAGAAAGCGTCAATTGTAATTCAGATTAGAAATTTTAATGACGCACTTGAAATACTTCCTGTTTAAAAAAAGTGGAATTTTTGAGCTGTTAATTGTAATTTTATGCTCCCCCCTACATACGACCCTGTCGTAAAGTTAAAGTTCTATGTTCGATAATCAGTAATCACCATTAACAATTTTCAATATTGCATTTCCAAGGTTTCAATTTTGCAATAATGACACACTCAGTTACACAATAGGTATCGCATATTGTATTAATACAAATATAACGAATTAATAACATTCAATTTCGTACAATCTAACATCAAAGCAGCAAATATAATGATATATTGTTCAAAATACATAAATATCAATTAATTTGCCATCATAAATCTTCTATTGAATAAATATGGAAAGAGGGCTTTAAATTAGATTTAAAAATAAATTGTTCCTCGCAGTTCGATTATACGATACACATTAAGTAGGTATATATTATCTATTAAATATCCTTTGTGCTCAGGAAAATTAGCAAAAACATTGATCAATAACTATGACGTACTAAACAAGAACATGAATAGATTGTAGAATCAGTTTAATGGTTTTTCTACTACTGTTTGAAAAAGTACAACTTTTCAACTTTTCCGTATTCGCTTGAGTAAGATAAAATAATTTTTTTAATCATGTTTCAAAAAGTTTACTTTTACTACTTTTAAAAGTGTGAGGAAAATTAGTACTTTTCCACACACTTTTAAAACTGTGCGGAAAAGTAGTACTTTTCCGCACACTTTTGAATATAACAAACTAAAAATAACCGACCATTGGTTGGTACCAACTGTCAAATTTAAATTTTAAGTATCTATTTTCACAAAGTATATTTTTGTAAATTGAGTAAATATTTAGTAAATTCATTTTAATTTAGGTATAAAAAATATGTTATTAGTTCTTTTTGAAACATAATTAGAAAAAATATTGTTCGATACTCGTGGAAAACTATCTTTTTCCTATCTTGTATCGAAAATATCTATTTTCCCGCACATGAGCATTCAAGCGCAAACCCCAAAAATAATTATGAATATTTACAGATATGTTTCGATTGCACTCCCGTAAATAGCTATTACCGCACTAGTGCGGAAAAAATTTATTTTACCTTACTCAAACAAATATCGAAAAGTTGGACTTTTTCAAACAATAGTAGAAAAATGGTTATTTAAGCTTTACATACGTACATTCTCGCTAATCCGAATCTGTAATGTTCGGTCCACCGATTTCTTCTGGATACGAAACGGACGCCGTGTCCAGAGAAAGAGGTGAACTGATATTTTATTTTAATATTTACACATTGTAACATAAAAAACAATTAAATAAACAAAATTGTTTAAATCTTAATTTTAAGAATTGACTTTAGATTTGTTAGTTTTTTACGCTGGCGCATGGGCGCTGTGAAATCTTCAGTAGATTTAAACCTAAACTTCAATTCCTTTCAACAAAATATTAGATGTAGAAATAACGCATAATCAGAAATTGGAAGCTAAGACAAACAATCAATTACTTGAAATAACATACATTTGAGAAATAACTTCCTCGTTAATCCTAAAGTTCCAGAAAATAAAACAAGGAAGAGCTCTAAAAATTATCTTAACAATCTCAACTTCATAGCTTATCTACCTCTATGAGGTAACTAATTGCTTTCATGACCATGCTCTACGATATCGCTTGTAGAATTTATGTTCTAACTTAAGGGTCAGTGTACTAAAGTTTCTAAAATTGATTACGTAGGTAACACTTTTCGGCATTTACAAAATCCTTGCTGCTACACTTTCCATTCGTTTTCGCAGACTTGTATGTAGTTTAAAAGTCAAAATAACTTGTAGCTTCCATTTGAAAAAAGCAAAATACGATTAAAAATAATACAACAAAGGTTTTGGAAGCGCATAAAATTCGTTTCCAAGGTAGAAATTTTGCACAAAAGCGATAAAATAAAAGCGTAATTTCTCCCTTTGATGATGATAATGTAAAGTCCGTCTTTGAAAATACAATTATTGTTAATAATGCGAGTTCAATTTAGAGAAGCTTTTAATTTATTTTGATGTAGGTAAACTAACTTAAAATATGGCGCTACATTATCGATCGACAGAAAATTTGAATTTCGAAAACCTCAATTTACATACTTACTCATAAAATTATTCGAACGTTCCTATGTTAACAACGTCAATTGTACGGTACAAAGACTTTTCTTGTGTAACAATTTTATAAGTGACTGTATCTCGAAAACGGTGCAACGAAATAAAAAATGTAATATAGACAAAAATGAAGAGAATGAAATTTGGAACAAAAAATATCTGATAAGTATTTTTGTAAAAACGATTTTTAAATGACAAAATAGTCTTCGTACAGAACAATTTACATTGGTAGCATATGAGCGTCCAAATAATTTTTTCAGAACGGAGAATCCAAGCAGGAAAACAAAGAATTTATTGCCAAGATTTTATATTTCTAAAGAATGGAAATATAAAATTCTTAGGTTAGTTACACGAGTCTAGACTAGGTACCAGTCTATTTATATTAGATAAAAATAAATAAAAAGCTGTCACCAAATTATTTCTAACAAATTAGAGCAAGTATGCATTTATTTTAAAATAATTTTAATTTATATTGTTATAATATTTTTTACAGTAGTTTACTTTTGTAATTAACGAAACTACAGACAAAATTGACCTTATTGTGATAAGCAAAGTTCAGTTGTGTAACTTAAGGTATCGTGAATATTACACTTAAAAATTATCGTGTTTACAAAATTATACAAAATGTTAATTAACATATTTTTGCTTTTAGTATTGCATAATTATCTACAAGCATGATTTCAAAATTTCTTGCCTTCTTTAGAAGATTTTGACATATTTATTGGAAAGAAGTAGACAGTTGTTCAATAACCACCGTTTACAAAATTTCCAAAATTTTGATTTAAATCCAAGAATATTCAATGAGCGATGTGGGTATGATTTATTATTAGTCTATACAATAATCCAATCTTACAACTGCCAATAACATAGTTTTCATTTTCTAAGTTTTCTGCGAAGAAAATCGTACAATATTGTGCAACCCAAAAATTCAAAAACCTACCTCATTGCCCAAACAAAAAAATTTTAATTTAGCATGTTGACCTACTGAAAATAAAAGCAAGTTTCAAATAGCTTGGTATTTGGAGGAATGACTCCTTTACCCCTTAGTTCTGAATTCGTTCTGATATACATTATTTCAGAAAATTTTGGAATCAGTTGAACTCTTGTAATTTATAAATAATGAAACAACCGCACTAAAATATCATAGAATTTAGACGATTTTAAAAATACATACTTACAGAATAACGTAATTGTTTCCATTTTATAATTATAGATTAGAGTAAGCATTGAAGCTTTAAATTAATAGTTTAATGCAATGAAATTAATAATGTCCCACTCGAATATGAGTTAAGTACTCGATTTAATTGTTCCAAATACTTGGTTGCGACGCACACAATTGAAGAATTTTGTTATTGTGCTAACATAAATTATAGCATTAATATCATTCTTACTATTAAATAAACATTACTTATGAATGTATATGTGTAAATAAACGTCTATCACATAAATAGATTCTACACATATTATATAAAATATTTTTGATTCACCTAATAATAAGTGATAATGAACAGAAAATTATAGGATTCCATATTATCGAATTAACTACCTATAATATTTGCTATTTTGAATGTCTTCACTAAAAAATCAATTTCTGAAAATAACTACTGCCACGATGCCATCCATAGTTCAAATGTCAAATTAATACTAATTTGTTAATTTTCTATTCATAATGTTACAAACCAATTATTTTGTTGTCTAACTAATCTATTTTTATATTTTCATAATCGCTCCAAATTCCTTAATTAAGTACAAAAATTAATAAAAATTACTTCTTGCATGTATTATGTATATAATTTAGTAGATGTTCAGTGTCTAGTTTTTCATCCTTGTGTATGAGTCAAGCTCTACTGAAAGGACTCAAGTTTCTTGCAGTGCTAACCTTCTGGCAAAACAGAATAAGGTGGTCTGAAAAACGGCTGCATTTCAATCAGCTTGTATACGAATAAAATTAAAGATAAATAATTAAAGTAATAAAAATAAAAACAAACTAAGCTGGGAGAAAATTAAATAATTAAAAATAATCTAACTAAAGCTCAACTTTGTATGCAAATCTAATAATTTATTTTAGTTAAAATTTCATAACTTTGATAATCCTATTCTGTAAGTATATTATTTTATGGGTCACGAGTATTTCTGATATTGTATAACATGTTTTTGTAAATCATAATAAATTACAAACATAATTTACAACTACTCATTAGAAAGCCACATTATTGTTACTATATTTTTTAATAAAAACAAATATTTTGGTCGAGGAAGTTATTTTTCATCAAGATTATCGAATGAAAGTAGGTATATATTTATTTTTAGATATTTGTATTTATAATCCTTTGATATGCCAAAATTTTAAGTTCGTGTACCTTCAGTTGAATGAGGTAAAAATTAAAGAAAATTAACGAAAATGAAAATGTTTGTTTGTAATACCTTGTTATACTGGCTTACAAATACTTCATCTCAATGACAATTTCTCAATTAAACGAAAAATCAAACCGCTGATAAAGTCGAGGAAAAGTAAAACGTCAGGAGGAATACATCATCCCAATGAGCAATTATAAATTATTCAGAAATCGCATTCTAATTACGCAAAATTTTAATTAAAGGAGAACATGCATATTAAATGCACATAAAAGAATCAACTAACTGGCACAATTTCAAATAGTAATTAAAAATAGAATCGATTTCTGAATTTCCATACACAGAATTTTTTTAATAAACTATTATTAACTATTATTATTAAATTAGTAAAACTCCGGACAGAACCCGGTAAGCACTAAAAAAAAAAGACTTGAAATTTACTTTAAAAATGTATGCCATTTGAATGGATTTTAGAAACTGAAAGTTTGGCGTTGACCTATATAATTTCATGGACTATCAAACAATCCACTGATATAAAAATATATTTAAAAATAAAAGTGTAGTAATTACTATCTAATACTTTAAAATTAAAATGACAAATTGGGATTACTATAAAATAAATAATTATAACGGATTTCGCAATATTATTAAATTTTTTGTTATAATTTCAGAAGAAATTTTTAGTTTTACAGACAAATTCACTTTTATGTTACTACATCAGTAATAAGTATTGGCAAAACATTTTTAGATTACAGATATGAAAATTGATAAAATTAGAATGTGCCAAATGCTTGCAAGTTTAACATACCGAAAACAGACGGATATTTAAAAATAAGCTTAGTAAATATGAAAATACAAGATGATCAAAAATAAACGAAAACTTTCCACGTTAAATATGCATGCACAGTAAATATCGACTTGAGAGTTCCTAATAAATTAGGTATAATTTCCACGAAATTATACTTTCACTCAATTTCGCGAACTAGATCGTTTATACCTATTTTCAAGTTGAAAACTAGATTTCCAATTTTCAGCTTTCCACTCAACAATAAAAGCAATACGAATATCTGAACATCTTCAGATTAGCACAAAATAAAAATGTACTTACTAACTTTCGAGTTCTTTTTTTCTTACAAAATTTGTTATTTGGTTCTGCCTCGATGAAAAATTGTTTGATCAAACTTTTAGAATAGTATTGAATATTGATGTATTAAATAATTGCAAGTTTACAGACCGGAAAATTTACACTTTAAAACCAATATTTCAGTAAATTCTACTTTATAATCTTGTATTATGAAATCCTTAATTCATGATGTGTGTGCTAGAGCATCACAGTATTGAAAGGCATCTGACCCAGGTGATTTCAACGCAAAAAGTTGATCCTAGAGTCCGGAATGTAATTATGTGGGTAATACGAAATTTTTAATTAACACGAGAGGTAGGAGGTATTCACTTTAATCAGATGAATGAGATTCATTGGAGAACGAAACCTACAGTTTACTTTACAATAATAAATATAGTTTACAGAAAATTCGATTAACTCTGCAGGTATAAATATTTGCCTAAAATTCAATCAAAAATTTGCAAAGAAAAACAATTAATTAAGTAAATGTTCAAATAGAATAGATCGTGTAATCTATCAAAGATAATTACTTCTTTTACTAGGCATATCCAATGCATATGGCATAGTCTGCTTATAGTCGAAAACATAACCATGCGGTTTCGTTTTCGCGATTAACATCAATTAACATTACATTACTAAATATTAACATCTATTTCACATTTTAAAATTCATTTTCGCCTAATTTTATCGAACTTATTAGCGTAGTTCAGGCTTCCCTATCGTTAATAAATCGACACGAGCGACATAAATATTTAAAAGCAGCATTAAAATTAAATTTTGTGTTTATTTTTTTAGTAAAATATTAATTAATTAATTGTAAATAATTTTAAAATACATTAGTAGTATTTATAATAAAAATATAAAGCGCAATGTAGTTTATAGAATATATTATTAAAATATACAAACATATTTGTTGCAATCATCCAATCTAAGGTTTTCATTGGCTTACAGAAATTAAACAATCGAACCACTGATCATGTGATCAAAACAAAGCTGTGTGATTGGTTAGATATTATAATTAAATAAATAATTGTAATCTCGTATTACCTAATCAATCTCCTTTAGCGTATTATATACATACATATTAGAGTATCCGAAATAAAAGTATGAAATTACACCATCTGATAAACTATCCAAACATTAGCAAAACATTTTATATAAACCTAGGTCAATAAACGCTTCTTTTATTTCAAACTTCCCAAAAGAATGGTTTTAGGATTTATAAAGCATCTTTTGTATTTTTACATTTTCTTCTGTATTTGAACTCATATTATATTTTATTTAACATTTACCTAATTTTACGGTGTAATTTTTTAAATAATAATACTATAGAATTATTTGTGTTATATAATACAAACATTATTTTGTTATTACATTAATCCTTTTATTCTGTAATAAAACATAATATAACGAAAAATAATCATATATGTACTTAGGTAAAATAAATCTAAAAATTTACAAAAACCACGCACGTCAGAATAAAGGAGTCTACCTTAATGTTACCTTATAGGCTAGAAATCACTAAAAGTAGAAAACGTTTTTCTTCGCTAAAATGGTTTAGTTTCATCTTTTTAATGAAAACAACTTAGGTTCTTTCGTTGGATAAATCGAAACTCTTATTTTAGGTGCTCTGTTTTAAGTGGCATATTTATTTTCTCTCATTCATGATGTAATAGCACAAATATTAAATTAGCAGTTGCACAGTAATTAAATGATAATAAAAATAATAAGAATCTTGAAATGATTCTACAATAACAAGGCATCTAATTAATTGAAAAAGTTTCAATGAGTATAATTTGAATTTTAGTGAATTGCATTGTTGTTTCTCGTGAAGTAACAATTCGAGAAAATGATTATTTGAATGCTATATTAATGAATGAAACTTGAGAATAGAGAAAACAGTTACTAATAAATTAATAGAACCAATAAAAGAAAATTAAAAAGTGAGAAGCCAAACACAATGAGTCAGTTGGTACAAATCAATATAAAAATGTAGGTGTATGTAATAAAGGAAACGTCATCGTCGCAAAACTTCACAATGAATCCAAATTTTCTGAGAAAAATGTTGTATTTAAAATTAATTGTTTACAAATTTTTTTAGAATAGAATAGAAATAAACAACATCGACACAGTAACAGGTGTAATAGTAATCAAATGTTGACTATGGTGACAATACCAGCCAACATTTTGATTAATTGATCGACAGTAGGTAAACAATAAATTATTATAGTTATTCTAAATATAAATTTGTCTATTCTGTCACTGGTGAATTCGTACTTTACTTATATTTTTTATAAAAGTAAATTGAAAATAAAAATTATCTCGATTTATAAATATTGCATTTATACAAAAAATAAATACAATTGCATAGTAGTAGTTATTTATAGATTAACGTTTAAGTAAATAAATAATAATGAACGATAAAATTGAAATTTTTTCAATCGAAATAAAGTAAATAAATTAAAACGCAAATACGAGTACTATTGGAAAATGTAAAAAATCATGAATGCCCATGTCTATTTTCAAAATTCTATTGTCTCAAATTTGGTTTTTAAACGGATGTGGAAATTCAATTTTAAAAATTCCGTTTAAAAAGTCACTTATACACCGAGATGCAAAATTTAATGTGCCGTTGTATAAATATTCAGCTTTAATTTTTAAGTTACTAGTATTATTGACTTAAGTATAATTAATTGTTTTTTTACTCTGGAATACTGGCCCATAATTATATTGATACGCCCATTGCAGTACGGATCAAGCATAATCGCGTGTCTAGTACAGCGGTTCTCAAAGTTCACAAAAAAGTCACCAACATACCTTGAATAGCCAAGTTTTGGACAATATGTGGAAAAAAATATTAATAATCCGTAATACTCGCAAATACAGACAAAGTTAAGGCATCTTAACAATGTTACGATTGAGTCGGAGTTCCACCAGAAACAAACTATTTGTTCTGGGTTCCATAACAGTATAAGTTTGGGCACCGCTGGTCTAGTACACACATATAAGAAGAATGTAGCTAATCCGTGGTATGGATTAGTTTATCCTACATAATTATATTTGGACGCACCATATATGCATATAACAACAAAAAATGAATGTTAAGCCTGTTACACACTCGAGCAAGTTGACAAACTTGATTTGAACAGACTAGATCAGCGATTGTCAACCTCTAGAGCGCAATAACACTAACGCTAAATGGGACAAAAATAAATATTAGAAAAATTAGATATACAATTTACTGAAAGAAAACCAAAATAAAAAACATTCTAACTTAATGAGAATTGTATGAGGGGAAGAAAAAAATGATTGAAAATTGGGTCCCAATACTGAAAAGTTGAGAAACACTGGACTAAAATCAACTTATCTTCAAATCAAGTCTGCCGATTTTCTTGAGTCTAAGCAGGCTGATAAAAAAGTATTTTCAGACTATTGTGCAATTTTTACAAATGTTTGCAAATATCTGCAATATTTTTGTAATTGTAAATTTGGTGTTCATACTTTCCTTCAGCACTTGTGAGAGATTTTAAAAGAAGGTAATCCAATTACTGCCGTTCTGTCGCGCCGAAGTCCAACCAGGTATACTAATCAGAATTACTCATAAAACACAAAAATGTGATCGCATCCTCAAAGTTTAAAACATAGTATAATCTCAATGCAAGTTCAATTACAGTTTATATTTCGAAATTAACACTACTTTTTTTACATTAAATTTTTTCCTAAATTGGATAAATTAACCTATGGTCTATCTAAAACCAAAACCAATACACGTCATAAGCGTTGATGACGTCACATTAGACCAGCGTTATCAATACAGTGTTGTGTGTTGCGTTGATAGTTCGGTATTTATGTCTGACTTTATAATCGCATTTTTGACAACGCTGGTCTAATGTGACGTTAATAATAGTAATAATTACTGAAATGTACTTCATTATTATTTTTTAATTTCATGTTTATTTTGTGATATGAAAAATTCAAGAGCCTACTCCATCTCGAAATTTTTTAAAGTTTACCTTCAACTTCAAATTATATAATTTGTGAGTCCTTAATTCAAAGAATTATTCGAAACAAATCGTGTATACCTACATTTTGTGAAAATGTCATTTAAATGTCAGGACATCGGTTTAAAAGTAGCTACATTATTTTAAAACTTAAAAATTATTTTTGGTTTTCTTATCTTTTCGTGAAAAAGTAGAATTTTTCATTTGAATTAAAAGTGTCTTTTTCTGACCCGCCAAGTTTTGTACACTATCGGCTACGCTACGCAACGCCTCGCAAATGCAAAAATCATTGTGTAGTACATCTAAAAAACATTTTTAACAACGCTGGTCTAACGTGATCTTGTCAATACTAAGTATTGGTTTTGGTTTTAGACAGACCATACAAAATGAATCATCTTTAAATCCGTATCTATAGATAAAAAAGTGATACGTACACTTTTTGTATTTCGTTTCTTTTCCTTGTTTTCTAACCTTGAGATGGCTAGCTATTGCCATTGTTTATCTATATCTACGATATAGATAAATCTACGATATAGATAAATCTACGATATAGATAAACAACTACTATGTAAACGGTCGTTTTCAAGCTGATTTGAAAAATCTGTTCAAGCTATTGAGGTAAAATTTAGGATCCATATTTCTTCATGTTTAAAGTAACTCCTAAAACTTTTGTAAAGAATTTTATTAAAAATTACACAAGTAATCAGCCAACGACACACAACTCGCGTTTCGAAATGACTTATCAAATCAGACGCAATGTTTCTAACTGTCCGTCCTAGTTATTTAAAATAAACGAAATTTTTTTACAATTTTTTATTCATTATGAATGTGGCTATCGTCGAAACCCAAAAAAACTAATTTTGAAAAAAAACTGACCAAATGGCGATGATTAAGGAAAACTTTGACTTTTACTACAAAATATTTACTTTCAACGGTCCGGAAAATAGGTATAATTAAAAAAAAATCAAGTCAATCCACCGAGTAGTTTGTTTGGAGAATGTGCACCCGACTTGAAAATTTAATTTCCCTCAGAAACAAAGCGAGTTTTCTCTCTGCCAAACGCCACCTTGCGGGAGAAAATGATTCCTTTTACTCCCTCAGTAGACAATATACTATTTTATATTTTGTATGAAGTATAAAATACAAGAAATAATTCCACTTATGATTTAAAAAGTTTCAATGATAAACACCATCGCATCGCAGGGAATCCGTTATAACTCTGCTAATTTGATGAATCACTTATTTAAGTTTTAGACTCATTTTCAAGACTCCAAACTAAAAGAACATGAAAAAAGAAAATCGAAACATTTTATCGGTCGCAGATTTTAGGAAGTAAAGAAACAATTTTTATATCTCATTCTCAGGAAACTCTCGGTTCACATTTTAATTCTGTTTCTACTGGATTACATCTATTTTTCTTAATATTTCTCTTTCAGTGAATTTTTTTATGAAAATTTAAGAAATAAACTCTCACTTTCATAAAACTTTTTTTAAGTTATAAAATTAATTTTTCTTTATATTTCAAAACAACAAAGCCATTAAAATTTTATATTACTTCAATAAATACTTTATAACAACTAGAAGTATATCGCTGTAGCAGAAGCCAGCCGTAAGAATTAGGTAGTAGCGACTTACTTAAAACTTACAGTTTGGGATTAGAAAAATCAACTCCATACTTAACTTTTTTTTCCTTTATTTGCCATAGGTACCTGTTGTTGTTCTACATACAACCTGGGAGGTAATGTTGTAAATAGGTTAGTTATGATAAATTAAAATGATGTGATGAGGAAATAATGAAGATTATTCATTACCTTGAAAATTTAAGAATTCATTCCTAAATGATCTCACAAGAAAGTTATAAAAATTGAATCGTAAACCTTGAACGTACTTCACACATAATTTTGATAACAATAAGAATATTTCAATAAAACGATCGTTAATAAACTATTCAAGTTCAATTAAATTGTATGTATACAAATGCATCGAACAAAATGTGGGTTCATTAATTGTAGTAGATTGAAATGGAATTTGGTTTGGATTAATTCTAAAAATGATGTTTACCCTTAGACATAGTACTTTACCTTTCAAACATAGTAAAATTACCCTCTCCTACTAAATATAAACATAGATTGCGAAAAAAGGTTATAAAAATCAATAAGTAATGTATCTATTCCTGACAGTATGTTATTGAATTGTGACAAGAATATTATTATAAGTTTCAAAAAGAACAGATTAATAATAATTAGGTACTTAAAAATTAGTCAATTTCACAAAAATAAAATACATAATAATTAAAAAAAGTTGGTGTTGACACAGTGAAGTATTCAAGGCAAAAGATTGATCGATTGAACATTTTTTATGCGAGCACCTATAAACGGCATTGTTCCAATATTAAATATTTATTCTATTCATAAAAGCTTGGCAATCTTCTGGACAAGATGACATAAACATTTCATTTAATAAAGTATTTTAATTATAAACAAGTAGGTCTCGCAAACTTATAATTTAAATTATAAAAGTATAAAAATCAATATTCTTCTACAGGAAAAATTATTTAGCATAGGTAGGTACATAATCTTTGACCTTTCGCGAAATTATCTTAATATTTCAAATTCAAACTTGATCACGAACCATCATCCAATTTTAAAAGCGAAATGTAAAAAACTTCCATCGTAACTTCAAACGATTGTTATATTTATAATTCAATAATTTTAATAAGCCAAGTTTTTCGTACAATTCTTTTTGAGATGTAAAGCTTCAAATTATTTTCAAACTTTACCAAAAGCAATGCAGTAAAAATAAAAATTATTACTCACCTTTACTAATTCTTTTAGACGTTCGCGGTTATACACATTTCCAATTTCTTCTCCAAGTAGTAAATCCAATATTTTAGAAACTGGATAAGCTAAAGGAGCTGTCAGCAGCATAACCAATTTGGTAATATAAATAGTCTTTGCACCTACAGCAAGACCATGTCTTGAACATATAGCTTGTGGAGTTATTTCACCAAATATAACAATTAACAAAGTCGAACTCACCACTGCAATTAAACCAGAAGTCAAACTGTCCAAAAGAAGAGTAAAAACAGAATTGACGAACACGTTTCCTAATAAAATACTACATAACAAATAATTGCCGTGATTTCGAACAGGTTGTATCGCTTTTGCATATTTTCGTTCTTGGGGTGTTCCGGTATTACACAAAATTTTTAATTCCGTTCTGTCTAATGCCATAAGTCCCAAATTTAAACCCGAAAACATCGCAGAAAAGAACAAACACGTGCCTATTATCATAATTGATGCCCACAAAGGTAACAATGGTGGATTTACGGAAATCTTTAACCAATCTTCCGAACCTTGATGATAAAATAGGAGAGAATTGTCGCGTGGAATAACCGAAACATTCCCTTCCGATAGACAAAAATAGAAATAATCGGATTCTGTAGGCGAAGGAAGATTCACCGACACTGTTGCTATACTTTTACTTGTTTCGCCGTTCGACGTCTCTGGAATAACCTGCAAGAAAGAATTGTTAACAATTTTCACACAAAGCTAAACTGGATTTAGGAATATTTTTTTATTTTGTTATTTTTCAAACAATAATATTTTCTCTAATACTTGAATACATAAAAAAATATAGTTTACGATCAAGTTTCAGAGAATTTCCATTTAAAAAAAAAAGAAGAAAAGAAGAAAATAATTGTTAAAGTAAAAATTATATTGAATATTTTAATTTTCTTATATTAAAAGTGCACAAAGCGATATTATTAGTCGACAATATTTACGTTAGTAATTAAAAATTCAATTAACAATTTTATAGCAAACTTACTTTTCGAGGTGCCCCTGCTAAGAACGTGCATCTCTCCCTAGCATCTTCTTTTCTATCTGTGAAAACCAATAACATGTTCTCTTTAAAGTTCTCACCATATAAGCGAAGTTTATAATCAACATAAGCTAATAATTTGGGTATTCCATCATCTTCCATTGCAGCATCTCCACTATCAACACGAAAGCCAAATATCCTCGGCTCATAAAATATATCTCGACGGCTTCTATCGACCTGCCTACAACAAGAAAAACAAAGTTATCGAACTTGCAATATTTACAATAAACACATATGAATATTTATTAGATACAATGCAGATAAGCAACCCTTAGGGGTTATAATATCGCGAAAATGACGTAGTGACATACAAAATGTTCTACACTCAGGTAGATTTTCTAGCAATAAAGTAGATATTATTGTTACTTAATATTAAGTTTCACTGAATTCACCCTCATAGGACAGTTGATTTGATGTTTTATTGAATAAAACGTAAATTAAAAAAAAAATTTTAATTACTTACTACATTAATGTTTGTTTATTAAACTTGTCCGATCAGACATAAAAGGATTGAAGCAATTATTGTAGTAAGTTATAATTTTTCAATGTTGAATAATTTTCAATTTCTCATTGCTTTTTTATTCTTTCACACTTTCATTTAATTTCAAGTTTATGTTTTACATTTCTAAAATGTCTCCTAAAATGTCTTAATTAAAATTTGTATGCGTTTCAACTTCCAGTTCAAGTTAATTTATTTTGACATTTTAATTAAGTTAATGTTGCTTCAAAATAATAATCAATGCTAAGTTTGATACAAAGATTGCAAGAAATGTTTTTTATGCTCAATACTTTTATTTTTATAACGGCTCTAACCTGTTGACGTGTGTTAATGACTGGAGTTCTCGCCTCAATCGTAACATCCCGGTAGACGTGATTTATTTGGATTTCTCGAGAGCCTTCGATAGAGTATCCAAAAGAAGACTTTTAAAGAAGTTGGCGCATTTTGGTATTGGGGGAAGGCTGCTGCGATGGCTGTCCGCATTTCTTAGCGACCGAAACTTTAGGCTGCGAATTGGGCAGACGTTTTCTCGCGATGCTCCCGTTCTCAGTGGTGTCCCTCAAGGATCTGTGCTTGGTCCATTGTTATTTCTCATATACTGTGCTGATTTACCGTCCCTGATCCTGTCCTTAATTTCCTCTTATGCCGATGACACCAAGATTTACAACAATCCTATGTCTTCCCACGATATTCTGCAAGACGATTTGGATAGAGTGATACTGTGGTGCTCCAAGTGGTTGATTCCTCTGAACATTGAAAAATGTGTAATTATGCATCTCGGTAAGAACAATCCGCGGTTGGAATATACGTCTGAAAGTTGTCGAGTCACACAACGATCTAGGTGTGACAATAACAAGTAATCTTTCCTGGAGTAGTCACATCAACAGAATCTGCAGTAAAGCCAAAACCATGGTGTATCTTCTCTCTAAGTGCTTCGAGAGGCCCCAGTACTGCTGTTGTCAGAAAGATGTACATTACCTACATTCGACCTCATCTCGAGTTCGCTGGTCCGGTGTGGTGTGCGGAGTTGGTGCGCGATGTTGACAGGCTTGAATCTGTCCAGAGAGCGGCAACGCGATTGGCTTATCCTTATCGAAATAGACCATCTTATGAGGAGCGTTTACGCATTTTTAACTTGACGCCCTTTTACCTACGGCGTTTGAGAGGAGATAATTACGTTTCGAGCACTTAACCACTTCTTTCCATTGGATATGTCTCACCTCTTTGTGCTTAATGTGGATGATCGCTTGCGTGGACATCGTCTGAAGTTGTTTCGCGAGAGATTCAAGAGCAAAGCCAGGGAACATTTCTTATCAAATCGAGTCTTCGTCGTCTGGAATGATCTTCCTGACGATGTGGTGACGGCTCCATCTGTAGATTCTTTCAAGAACCGGTTGGATCTTTTGAATCTGTCATGACGGGATTGATTTTGATTTTAATTCTAATTCTATCTTTTGAATTTCATTTGTTTGTTATTGTGTTTGTTTTTTGAATATTTGGCTTTTGTTCTTGTATTTAATTGCACTGTGTAAAAAAAATGTTTTTTTGTAATTTTAGAGTTTATAGGATAAATCCTCAACTCTCTCAATGTTGAATAATAATAATAATAATAATAATTGTACGAAGGAAAGACCTAACCTTAGTCATTAGTGGTCATTATCTATATAAACTTTTGCTAGAAAGAAATATCAAGAAATTACATTAAGCTCAATACTTAATTGAAAGATTTACATTTAAGCTTTTAACCTGCTTATAGCAATTAGATGGGGGCGTAAATCCATTATATGCATTATATACCTTGGATCAATTTTTCGGAAGTCATTTGTCGTAATGTATGTAGTATGCGTTTATGAATCTGTAGATATGTATATAGCTACATTATATCCTCACCATATTATAGAGAGCCGTTTGACAACCAGCTTTGTTAAAAATATTTATTTCTCGCTACGTGTTAAATGGCTTCTCGCCAGTATACATTTTAAGCTTGATTCACACAATTTGTTGAATTTACAACAGAAAAGTTAAATTAAAATAGAATTCCCACTAAATTAATAAAGTATCAGTTAACAAATAACATAATAATATAACATATTCTAATAAGAAAGATAGATTAACTACGGTATAGTACGTTAACTCATCTGTTGTAATCCTCTAATCAACCCCTTTTACATCGACTATCCTTCGATTTATAAAGCAATCAAGTTATTTGTTTTTGTTTTAGTTAACTGTAACGAGGGCAAACCTAACATATTGCACATTTCTTCTTCAAAATTCGTACTTGCGAGAAACCATTTTAACATCAACTCAAGTGCGATTTTATAATATATTATGTAACATCACTGCAACATTTAATTGGCCACTTTGGCGTCTTAAATTAAAATAATAACTACTCACTTTAACGTCAGAAGTGTAAAAAAATTTATCATAGAAAAAACGACGGTTGTTATAATGTATGTTCTTCATTAATTAATATTTTACAGTATGTTTACATTTCATCAAGATAACACTTGATATAATATAAAATTTATTTATTTATTCAAATTTCTGATTATTTAAGCAAAATATACAATTACGCAAATTTCAAAACTATAAATAATATGAAGTTAAAATGACATTTTAGCAAAGGGAATTGCAGAAAAAATCAAAAATTGAAAAAATAGTTTGACATATTATTAACAATTTAATATTGTGAAATGGTAACTTCAAATTCTATCTCGAATGGAATGTTACAATCATTCTTAAAAACTATACAAAAAATAAGTTTTTGAATTAAAAATTTGAACAGAAGTGGACTTGAGCAAAT
Source organism: Cantharis nigra (assembly GCA_958510845.1). NCBI lineage: Eukaryota > Metazoa > Arthropoda > Insecta > Coleoptera > Cantharidae > Cantharis > Cantharis nigra. The sequence continues at coordinate 38,535,933 of OY294030.1, read as the reverse complement.
AATTTGAGCAAATTTACACAGGTGGGTAGTAATACGGTATTTGATTTTAGAACCTATTGACATTATATCGGTATACCTAGTGATATAATTTTACAACTAATAAATTTTATTCGCCTAAAAATGTTGCCATTTACCCGATAATAATAAAAATCTACCTACACGGTCACTAGCTACCTACATAAAATACTAGTAAAGTTTATTATACCTTATAAATTATAAAAAATAATTTTAATATATAAATATACTATAACTACATAAACCAATAAGAATTAATTTAATGACAAATCAGAGCAATTAAACCGAACACACGGGATGAGCTGGGTGGTTGTTTAAATAATATGAATTACTGAATGGCAAAAACGGTGTAAGCATAAATACCACAAGATCAAAATTTCTATTTTAGTTTTCACGAGAAACTTGCTTTCTTTACGGTGATTAAGCCCATCCAATTAAACAAAAATTATTCATATTAGGGTAGTGTACAAAAATAGAAATGCCGAACAAGAATTGATAATGTGAAAAAATCTATATTAAGAATATCTTTTTTTAAGATAAAAAATATTAATTTGAGAAATTATACAGTGCAAATAAAACTTAAAGATTTTTTACAAATAAACATAATGATTGTACATATTCATGTTATGGTATTATTTATTTCCAGATTTGTAAATAATCGCTTATTTCTTCTGATCTATCGAAAAAACACTTGTTTCTATTTTATCACAATTTTTAAATATAGCAGTTCATACATTGCTCCCATGGAGAAATCAGAATATTTTTCCTTATTTGCACATAGTAGCAAGGTAAATAAACAAGTAAAACAGTTTACTGTTTACAAAATTTGGAAGGTAATTTACATAACCCCTATTCGATAGTTTTATTCGGTAGCACAATAGAGATGATAAAATCCTGTTAGGTATTTCAGAACATAAAAATTCTAATGACAACTTGAAAATTATTTCGTGTCCATGTTCCAAGAATTTTATTATTTTTTTAATTGCTATTAATTATTGTCCAAATTGTACCATTGGCGCTAATAACTACAACTTTCATGCAGATTAAATTTAGCAAAACTGTATTCAAAATTATTTACATAGCTTAATGCTAGTTATACTTTACATAGGCTTTTATTAATTACATCTGGGTAAATACACAAAATCCTCAAATATTCAGCCTGTGATTTAATTTTATACTATCTGTATTCATTAATTATTATTCACACTTTAATAATTAATTTAAAATTGTGTACATTCGCAAACTCGATTACCCTAAAATAATGTAAAAATTTTTAACTAAATTCTGAAGTTCACCTTTCCATCATTTATGACAGTGTTTCTCAAACTGAAGGGGTCATTAGCATTTGAGAAAAAAAGTTAATATTAGGTATGTAAAATCAATAAATATGTAGCACTCGTGACAAATATAAAGATTTTCGCAAGTCTCTACAATTAAAAACAGAACTCGGCGTAGCCTCGACCATTAAAAAGAATTATTTGCGTGTTAGGAAGACTTGAAAATTGTTTTCCAGATTTAGGGGATCGCAATGTTAAAAAGTTGGAGAACATTGATTTATTGCAGCTGACCTCGGTGGTGTGGACAACTTATTCACGCACGGGGTAGGTTGGCACACCCCTTTTCCGTATAGTTGTTTTAAAAGATCTGCAGTCCACGACTTCACCTAGTAGGGTAAAATATTTGTAAATTTAGAAAAATATAGCCAAACTTATATTATGCTTTCTAAATGCAAAATCAGGTTTCGATAAAACTTTCAAAAGAATTATAAACGTTAAAAGTGTGCCAAGTAGCCCAGTCGCCTCTATAATAAAGGGTGAGGCTATAATATTCATAGTAAAGAAATTTATTTTTCTTCGATTGGAAGTAAAATAGGTTTATTGCACTTTCAGTAGTAAAGTGACTACCTTTCTAGTGCCTGTTTTGAGAGATTCAAGTGCCTTATTTCATTCCACAATTTAAAATCGAGGAAAAAAGAACGGAGTCACCCCAAAAAAGGGTCCTCGTAAGATGTTTCGTTTTATTTTGCTCTCGATTGGAGAAAAAACAGTATGTTTACCTCTGAAGTAAAGTGACACTTCTTGACACTACATATATTGCACTGAAATCTCTAGCTACGGCTCTAAAAATCTATGTGCAATGAGCAATTTATACGAAAATTTACATTGTTTATTATAATTGTCGGGCTTTCTTATACACCTATTGTCGAAAATGTGAGAATTTTTTATTTACATTTCGGTAATTTGTTTGTTTACATTATCGTTAGTAGTAACATTGTGTATAACGGTGCTAATTTCTTATGGATTTATTTTATTCAACATTTGCATGTTCAATAGTTTATCATACTAGGTGATTCATTCATGTTGAATTATAGCAATTTGAGATTCTTATAATATTATCCACCCAACAGAATTTCGATCGTGTCAAATTTTGGCATGCACGAAATGTTGTTATCACGCATAACTATTTCAACTATTTTCCAACAAAATTTTTTAACTTTGTTAATCTAAAATAAATTCGTGCGCTTTTTACACCTTTATTAATTTATTGCCTTAATCTTAACGACATTCAGTTTAACTGTGGTTTAATATTATAATAATTAAAACATATCGTAAGAATAACATAAATTAATCCTAATTTACATTCCAAAGTCTTATATACCTTACCTACACCTAACATATAATTTAGTTATGTTTAGGATTTATTCGAACTGACAACAGGAATTGAACTTAAAAGAACAGATTAGAACAGCGAATGACCACTTTTGACAAATAATCGAATTTTCAAATATAAAGCGCGCTACGCCGAATTATATTAATATTTACTATTCAATTATCGTATCTTAGATAATTACAATAATTATCTTTAATTAATTAAAAAGTACATATCACCACTTTTTAGTTTTTACAGAACAGCTTAGTTTAAGAGTTTAATTTAGAGGGCAATTTATGTAACCCCCCCCCTTTTTGCTCAGAGGGCGGTCTAGTGAAAATTCGTGAAAATTAGTACAAACCTCAAATAAAAAGCATCCTAATGTACATATATTATGTACATGTTCTTCTATGCATAGAACTCCAGAAAATTATGAAAAAATATGACGAGTAAGCCCTGAGCTACATAATGCGTTTGATCACATCGCAATATTAAATCTGATTTAGAATAGACGGTGAAATTGAAAAAAGTTGTGTTGTGATATAAGTTATAACAACCGAAGCAACTTGCCCCACTTCAATGTTTCAACAAGTTTTCAAACTCGATCAATCACATTGACATGGTACAGAAAATATAAACCGATACAGTATTATAAGGTAAAGGCAGTTGCTCTAATAATTATAAAAGCTTTATCTAGACACTGCAAGGCAGCCTCGCGCTGTTTAGACGGTGATTTTGCCGTGACTTTCAATAAATTAAAATGGATCGGTTTGCCTCGCGAGGTATGAGTATTAAATTATACTGAACCATAAGAACAGGTAGATTAAGAAGATTACAGACAGTCGCATGTACATGAAAATAGAAAGAATTTAAAACTCTTTCTAGCGTATTTTTTATCTATAGTGACAGATGTACATCTAATCAAATAATGCAAAATGTGAGATGCAAAGCTTTATCGTGAATGTTCAAAATAATTGAACTGAACTTACCCCTGTAAGTAGCCAACTACTAAAACCTCTACTTTTCTCTCGACTCTCTTTGAGTAGAATCCTATTTCATTCAATTTATTTACATATATTACGCAAATTTTTCATACAAACGAAAGTTTATAAGTAAATTAATAAAATGAAATGAAAAACGTCAAACTTGAAAATCTCTTTTAAGAAATGGCAAACTCCAATTTAATTAGTTTTGTATACTACAAATACTTTAGTCGTTCGTCAAGTAAATTCAACATATTCAGCTAGATAAGCTCAATTTCTGAGTCATCCGATCACTGATATTGATGAGGAAAAACCGATAGGCTTTTCGCTGGCGGCAATACAAATATGAAGCAATAGACAGTAATATACGGCAATATGAGGTAATTGTGGCAATGAGTGGTAATGCAGAGCAATAAGAGAGAAATAGTAAAAATGAAACGGCAAAAGATATTTTACTTATTACGCTAGAATTTCAATACACGAGAATTCATTCTTTTCACGCTTTCGTTTGACATTTTTCTCCAGAGGAAAGATATTATCCTTATTATCATTCCTTCACTCAAAAAAATCCATTCTTACCAGCTAGAATAACGAACTTTAAATCAAGAATAAAAGTTCTTGAAATTGACCCAATCATGCCGAGTACTTTGATTCAAGAATAATTTAAGAATGGCATACTAAAGGTATGCATATTTACGGTTGTATAATCCTTAGGGATTATATTAAGTATTAGTACCTACTTAGGTAGGCATCCTCTATTTAAACATGCCCATTCTTATTTTATGCTAATAATCTCAACTTTTAAATTTATTTAAAATTTTATAAAAAAAACAATTTTTTTTAATATTAAAAAATTTCATTTAATTTAATAAATAATAATTATAAAATATATAATTTAAATTTTTCACACTTTAAATTCCTGATAGTAGTTCTGGTTTTATTTATAATGATTTGTAATATTAAATTTAATTTTGCAAAGTAATTTCTCTTAGTTACATTTTCTAAGAAGGTGGTTGGGGTTTTTATTTATAACATTATTAGCTGTAATATTAAATTAAATTTTGAAAATTACTTTTTTTTTACTTTCCTTTCCTGGTCTGGGATTCGAACGCCTTACCCTCGTATTACGAAGCTTTTCCTTAGCCTACTCATCTATGGGTGGTACACGTTTTTATATTGTAAGAATTGAGGTACCTACTAGGTATATTAGGGACAAGCGAGTGCACACAGAATGATAACATAAAATATAATGATAATATCACGCAAAAAAATATTTATAAAATAAATAGTACATTTTTATATACTATTTAAACTTATTTATTTATTATGATTTATTTTATTTGACAATTAAAACAATTTGCAGAATAAGTGACAACATAATAAATTATGTATGGGTAATTATTTATAGGAAAAAAACTACGTTCCATTCCCGGGGAGTTCATTATAAAAGTTACGTTAAGTGCAGTTTACGTTATGCGATTTTGCTCGCGATTTTACGTACAATTTCTTTTGGTAGTTTTCTGTTATTATATTTCTTGTGGACAATGTTACCCATTGATGAGCGCGTACCTGTAAATTCACATAATCCCTCCAAATCCCTTTCTCAGGTACTGGACGGTATGTGTCAATGAATGTAAACCCTTTTTAAATAACAGAATCGTAAGGAAAATCACATGACAATAGAGACGATCCTATTCATAAGATTTGCCTACGACTTTGTTTGCGAGTTCATCTTCGCGTCGAATCGTATGCTAAATCGTATAACGTGAACTTCGAAATATTTGCTTACAACTTGGAAGCAAAATCGTATAACGTAAACTACACTTTAGGCTGCATGAAGAGAAGGAGGAGTTCTAAAGTGGCAAAAATGGAACCACGTGGTTTATGGATGACCCCTAAATGGTATTACTTTGATATCACTTTTTCAATTATATAAAAAGTCGTTAATAAGTAAAAAATATGTAATGAGGGGGAGATTGAAGCCCCTAAACGGCCCCTTTGCGCACGGATGAAAAATTGAAACGGATTTTCTATTTTTCCTTTTTAAATTTCTAGAATGGCCATTCTAGATTTTAGAATGAATCAGCAATGATATTCTTGATGTAAGAACGTCATTCTAAAACAGATTATCGTTTTAAAAATTAAGCTTAAATTTATAAAGTAGGGTATAGAATAAGAATGCCGTTCTTGATTTAACTCCTACATGTTAAAAATAAAAAGTTCGTTCTTTGAATCAAGAACTTTTCAACATTCTTAATTTAATGTTCGGGTTCTTGATTCACTTCTTGAGAACATTTTTTTGAGTGTTCCCTCGGGTTTCACCTTTCCTGCAAGAATCTACGCTCATGTATTCTTACCTATTGTTACACAACAGATAAAGAAAAGTAGCTATAGACGGAAAACTAGCCACGGATGACAGCCTACTTTAATTCATAATTTTTAATTTAACCCCCTTTTTCAGAACCCGTCTGGCAGCGGGTAGGGTAGCTGCAAGGATCCCAGACAAGATCTCAAAGATCTCATTTTTCTAAAGAAAAATTATTTTTCCAATAATATGGAAGCATAGTTTTTATGTAAGAAAGCGTCAATTGTAATTCAGTTTGGCAAGTGTTCAGCTTCCCACACACTACCACCGGTGCTACCTCTGCATGATTCGCTTTAGTGAGTGGGAAGTTGTTGGGGGGTGTGTGGGAGGTAAATATAAAATTTAATTTCGCTAATACTTATGCATAGGAAACGGCCAACGCACGACATTGTGATTTTCGGAAACTTCTCCAAAGAATTTGGCCATCTTCCAGACCAAGGCTGATGTAGAAACCTTAAGGTAGGTCCCGACAGCAGCGGATTGCGGATCAATGCGGTCAAATATTCAAAATAGAAGTTTTATTTCAAATTTTTGGCCAATCAGAAGCCATACGTAAAATAATTCGAAATCCGCAGTCGTCGAGACCTAGCACCTTTAGGGTTTCTGTACGATGCCGAACTATACAGGGTTTAAGCAAAAAAAATTATATTTTCGAGTTATTTCCACACAGAAGTAGATACTAAATAAACTAAAAATTTGAATAATATAAAAAACCATTATTAAGGCAACCCAATAAAAATAATTGAAAAATTAGAATAAAAAAACTTTTAGTAACTTGAACAGTTTGACTAATGAGTACAAATGCTGTTGCCAAACGTCACATCTTATTAAATTTTTAACCGCAAAAACGTGTCACGTAAATTTATTATGATTCCAAGAAACTAATGTAATTGTGTTAAATGTTAAGGAAAATAATATAATTAAAATTTATTGATCAATTTAACAATCGGAGAAGTAATTTTCCTGCAGAACAATTAGGCAAGTACAGAAAAGCAGACATAATTCAATGAAAGCAATTATCAATAAAATGTTTATGGTGCAATAACTTGGCAAGAATTTCAATAAATTACAATTTGAAACAAAAATGTATAAAAGAGCAAACCAAACTTACGGTTTTGTAGGATGCTGTAGTAACGTGTTCAATAGTTTACTTTCGGTTTCGTTACATTCAAACGGTGAATTGCACAATTTCAAATTTAAAGTAACCTTTTCACCCTGATGAATCCAAATGTCTGATATACTATTTTTATTTACACTTTTAGGTAGGCACAAATAAATATTGCCTTCGATGCTTTGAGGTACTTCGAGAACATAATGTGCCCTTGTCGAATTAGTCCAAACTTCACTTATATTATAATTTGTCAAGTCCTCCCTGCACACAGAATTTCTAGGAGCCTTCGTTTTCGTTGCTTTAATGTGCATGCCGTCATAAAGATTTCCACCATGCACTTGGAATTCAATTTGTTGATAATTTTCATTTTGAATTTTTATATTATTTCTTACGTCTAAAACTGATAACGAATAAAATTTCGATTGAATATTTGGAATGGCACCACACGAATTAATAAAGAATAAAACAATTAATACACTTATTTGCCGAATACGACGAGACAAACTTCTCGCCATGATAATTATAAACTGACTGATATTTCTAATAAACACAAAAGTTTCCTAACCACAAAATGTTAAAGTGACAGCGCGTCGCGAGGAAATGTCGAATGCGACACCAACCTTTCAAATGAATTTTACCAACACAACACCGGATGTTGCACAAATAGAATACTTAAACTTATTTTTTAATTTAAACGATTATTGTTCTGTATATTATTGAAAATGTTAGAAGGTATGTATTTCTTTAAATCGCAATTTTCAATAAACATTTTTAATACTTGGTCGAGTAGTGGCTGATATGGGTAATTCCCCCACTCCCATAAAAAGCTCCGTGGAAACAACAAACATTTTGATTGATTTTTCGCTCAAAGCACTTTAAGGCGCAAACTCTAACCAAATATATTTTCAGGCATATAAGACGTTACTGCTGTCTACATCAATCAAATTTGGAAGAATTCGCTATTAAACCTAGCAATTATAAAGCAATCACTGTATGCGGTAGCCACTCATATAGAGAAACTTTTTGAGAAGTCTTCATTGATCCATCAAATAGATTTGCATTACTGTCACACTTGAATCAAGGGCGGTCATAATCCAAATCAACGTATTACTATTATAATGTCCTCAACCAATGTTCTTTATAATTTTCAATATTTTGATTGCTTTTTTAGAATTCCCCCCACCCCTGATTAGAAATATGACTGTCACTGACTGGAATGATTTTATGACTTCAGCACAATTTCTTCATAATTCAGAGGAAAGTATAACTTTGAAATTCAGGGACGGACTCATGATGAGAGTGATGAGGAGGGAGATTCCGTCCCGTTATCTTACCTATTCCAACAGTAATTCAAAAAACGTCAGCTGCTATTTATAAAACGTCAATTATAAATCAGAAAGCGTCAGATGAAATTCAGAAAAAGTCAAACCCTTGTGCAGGTAAATAATATTGATGTAATATTGATTACCTAGTAGCTCCCTCTAGTTGACGAAATATGTATACATACAAACTACAAAGTACATAGACTGAATAATTCAAAATTTATTATAAATAAATTTAAAATTGAATTGTGGCAAGAGACCGCTGTGGGTCTCTTTGAGGTGGTGCCCTGGTGCTAGCACCACTCAGAAAATCAGAAACTGTCAAATTTATCAGTTGACAAATCTATGGTGGGCGGTAGAAGGTGTACAAGTCATAATCGGGATCTTCCTTTAGATTAAAAAAACTGTATATACAAGTCAAAAAAGGTAACCAGATTAATTTTTAAATAATATTAGATAATTTCTAAAATTATTTAAAAATTAATTTACTTGCCTTTTTTGACTTGTATATTTAGTTTTTTTATCTAAAGTCAATTCCTCGATTATGACTTGTACTCCTTCTACCGCCCACCATAGAAATCTGGATTACAGCTGATGATTTTTGGATATCAGTTTACAAATCTAAATTTCAGTTGACGTTTTTTGTATTGCTGGAAAAGTTGTGGGAAAAAGGGTGGACCAACCGGGTGCAAACTATACAGGGGGCACAAAGAAAGCATAAAGAGAGAATAAAGAACTGAAGGCCGCTTTATTCCAAGAGCAGGGCCGGATCGAGCTATTTCAGTGCTGAGTGCAGATTAGGTAAATGGTTCCATTAATACCAAAAGAAGGCAAACTTTCTATACCAACTATAAGTATTAGATTAACTTAATGTTTTCCCGCGTGGTGGCGTTCGTTTAATGTAAATCGCGAATAATCAAAGAAAACCAAAATTTTTATTATTTAGGGGTGTTTGATAGAGGATTAAGGAGGCTAGAAGCTGGAATATGTAGAAAATCGGTAAAAAAATTGAGCAAAAAAAAGGGAAAATTCGATCACTTTTATTAATAATTATTTTATAATTTCAGGAGACCCATGGAATTCTTTGAAAATCTTGGAAATCATTGGAAATATCTGGAATTCTTGGAAATCCCTAGAATTCTTGGAAATCCCTGGAATTCTTGGAAATCTCTGGAATTCTCGGAAATCTCTGGAATTCCGAGTCTTATGTAAACAAATTTTACTGGATATTTACCCCTTGGGAGAAATCCTCTCCAAATTAACGTTCTTGCTACAAATATTAAGTTTTCACCTTTCTAGTTTACCAGAAGAAATGTAAAGACTAAAATAATCGTTTTCGTCCCTCCAAATTATCGAAAAATGATAAAAATAGATGGGGAGGGACATTCTCCGAAAACGGTGGGTGATGGAAGGAGACGGAAGTCATATTCGGATTCACGAGGTTATTTTACATAAGAAACACCAGGAATGGTGTCAGGGCTCGAAAGAAAATTTTCATTTGCAGACCAGAATTATCATTAGGGGACGTGAATTAATTAAGTGAGGCGTTTAAAACCTCGTTTTCTTTTCAACATTTCTTGGTTCATTTGAAGGTACCAACCTAAAAAATTATAAATTGCGGGAAAGGCAGATCAAATCAAAGTTTATGGAGGGAGTACATGGGGACGCCTACGGGTTCACCTTATCTTTGATCTTTATGCCTTTCACGGTAACAAATAAGATTTTTTAGTTTTGCTGAAGGAGGGGGGGGGGAGGGGTAAATAAATATATTCTAACAAAAATGTAGGTATATTTTTCAAATTTTGTGAATTTTATTTATTTTTGTTGGATCACGATGACTGAAGGAGTCCCATTTTCACTCTATGGCCCTTTAGTACAGCGGCTGCCAACCTACTGGTCCGCGAGAAAATTTTTGTGGTCCGCAGATTTTGGAGTTTTAAAATTCAGGAAAAATTAAATTTTTTAATTCAAAAAATATAAAAATTTCATATTTTTTATGTAGAAAAAACCTTAAAAAATTCAAAATTTTCAAACTTCCTCAAATAAATAATTTGATCAAGATTCTTAAAAATCAAAAAATTTGCATTAAAAAAAGTTTGGCACCACTGATTAATAATAATAATTAAATCCGTTACGTAACCTACAATAATAAATTTTTCATTAATTAAATATTTTATTATGTTACTTTAAACGTTTTGTATCTTGTATACCTAAACATTTATATAAATACTATAATATCAAGATTCAAGTTTCAAGATTCAAACCAGATACCAATAAATATAAGTAAGATAAAAATTATGTTTGTTCGGTGAACCCGTGAGCCCGATAATAACTCAATAGTATAGTTTATAAACCTTATTGTATTCGTAAATTCCAAAATGATAAGCAAATTACAATTTTTAGCAACAAAAATTAAACTATTACAAAATTTAACAAAAAATGTTCAAAAATTTCGGACAGTATCATCAAGCGCCACAAATATTAAGGTAAAAATGATTTATTTTCACAAATAATAAATAATAGTTAATAGATAGGAATAAAATATTTGAGAAAAATACTTAACCAAATTTAATTTATTTGTGACGTTCGCCTCGTAAGCGCGCGCGCGTAAAATTTTAAATTCAAATTTTCATTTCATCGATTGCATTGTTTTTAAAGGAAAAGCAAATCGTTGTGAACTGCCAAACAATTAATTACGTTGAAGTAGGAAAAGGAAAACACGTTGTGTTATGTTTTCCGGGAGCGTTAGGTACCATATGGAGCGATTTTAAACCTCAAATAGAGCGTTTGGACCAAAATGAGTTTACCATTGTTGCATGGGATCCACCTGGTTATGGAAAAAGCCGTCCTCCTAGCAGAAAATTTACGCCCGAATTTTATTGTGAAGATGCTATAGCTGCACATTCATTTATGCAGGTAGGCAACGAATAAAGAATGTTCTGGACTGTTTGACTTATCGATGCGATCTTATAGGAAATCTGTAAAGATAAATATTCTGTATTGGGATGGAGCGACGGTGGAAATTCTGGTATGATAATGGCAGCGAAATACCCAGAAAGCATTAAAAAATTGGTCATTTGGGGTTGCAACTCTTTTGTAAAACCTGAAGAAATTAAAATGATCGAAAGTAGAGGAATGGAACTTTCTTGAAGCAGATAAAATATAATGTAAATTTTAGGAATACGCGATATTAGTAATTGGTCAGAGAAAATGAAAGCACCGTTGGTTAAAATGTACACCGAAGAGGGACTTCAAGACATGTGGAACGATTGGTGTGACGTTATGGTGAAAATATGCGACGATGGAGATATTTGCAGAAACGAACTGCCTTTAATAAAATGTCCTACTTTAATTTTACATGGAAATTTGGATCCAGTGGTGGATCAGGAACATCATGGTTATCTTCTAAAGCATATTAAACGCTCTCAGTACGTTTTGGTTTTTAAGAGAGTTCTAAAATTAATTATAATTTATTTTTCAGGTTGCACATATTTCCTGAAGGGAAACACAACATTCATCTCAGATATGCAGATACCTTCAATGAAATTGTTACGAGATTTCTTCTTGCCTGTTAATTATTTTTTAAATGCTTTGTAATACACTTATTATTAAAGATATAAATGTAATTGTTTAATTTTACATTTGAATTTTAAATGAGACATTGGACTTTAGATCACAGCAGAGTATTTAAAAAGATTTAAACCACAGCATACTGTTTCCTAGTCGGCCTAGTTAGTTCTACCTGCCAAAACTGATTCAATTTTCTAGAAACAGGAACTTTTTCCGAATGCAAGAGAAGAAAAATGCGCGATCGAAAAAATCCCGTCCCGCTCCGCGTGCGGGACAAGACGAAGTTATTCGTCCCAATTCGACCGATGCTGTCCCGCGCGAATTCCCAGTAGGTATCTACAATGCAATATCGGATAACTCTGGATATTTTCAATATTGCATTACTGGCATTTGGATAGTGCTAGACCCGCGGAACGCACGAGACCTGAGGGACATGTGGGACGGGACAAGAAAAAGCAGTCTCACACTCTTCTCTTCAAATCCTGACCAAGTGGAATATTCTGTTGTGGTCTAAGGCCCAATATTGATATGGGGAAGATAACTAGAAACCACCTCATTTAATTTATTGTATTCCCTAGTAAGTCATCTTGGCTTCAATCAGTACCTGACCTCATGTACCAATATACTGCCCGAGAACTACGTGAAATACCAAAGATTTTTCCGAATAGATAGATTAAGTGACAATAAACTGTTCCGTACAGCTCAGCATTCTTGCAATGAATTCATTCTTTCAAACCAAGAAAGAAAATTATAGATAATTTTTTCCCAATCCATCGAAAAGGTAAGAAAGAATAATTTTCAAATTTATCGCGTTTGCTTTAAGTCATTCAAATTTGATGTTTTAAGGTTGTTGAGAATTTGACAGTTATACCTAAATTAATAAAATTTTGTAAATTGAAAATGTAAATTTCAATATACATCACACAGCGTGTGATGAACAAAACGCCAAGTTTATATCAGGAAAAATTTCAAAAAAAATCGACCACTGATGCTGACGTTACGGATGATGCATCATCTAATCGTAAATATAATTTTATTCGCAGGAAAAATTTAAGTAAATATCATGACAGAGGTAACTCCCAACCAAAGGAAGGCACTCCACAGTTAAGAGCATCGAAGAATAGTGTAGCCGATGGATCACTACTCGATGCGGATTATATCGAAAATTTAGTTACCAAAGTCAAAGAGCTTAAAAGTCGCATGTTATATTTTGAACGGCAATGTCCCACGGCATCTAATACAAATTTTGATTATCGGAATCAATCGATTGGAGATTGCGATTCAACAGATTTTCAAAATCGTGAAAAAAATGAAAAGGATAATGTTTCCGATAGCAGCATTTATCGAAGCAAATATAACTCAAACACAAGGAATTATATGGATCACCAAAAAAGTATTTATACTACAAACGAACAAAAATACAGTCCGCTGTATTCCGGAAACAGCTGTTTTCAAGATTCCAAAAATAAATCAAATAAAACCAATGCTTCGATAGTTATGTCCATGCATTCATCAAAAAAGGATGTTAATACCAATAAAACTGCGAAAGCGGATCCTAAACAATTTAAAGCAGCAGCAGAGGACTTTATCCAACAAGCCGAAGATCTTAAATCCAAAATTGGTTATATATTAGATTGTTGTGGGTATAATACACCGGGTAGTGAATTTACAGTTAGTTCGGTTACGTCTGCGAGCAGCAAAAAATGTTTCAGTAAGCGTTCGCGGTCATCCACTAGGAAAACTTCATCGCTAAATTTGAACGACGATCAACTAAAAATTATCAATACACAATATCAGGAGATTTTAAGAACATTAGTATCGATCGACCAGAATATAAAAGGATTTGCTAAGGCACATTTGGCAGGTAAATTGGGAAAAATGGGTTCAAACACATCGATATCGTCATCAAAGAAATCTAAAAGTAAGAAACATTCTGAACCAAAAATAAAAGGTTCAAAACATTCGGATATAAACATTGATAGCAAATCTGAAACGAAACTTAAAAAAGGACGAAAAAAGAAGAAGGAGAACCTAGGCTGTGATCGAGAAACTTGTCAGGCATTGCAAGATCTAGCAGATAGTAATAAAGGCTCATCTTGGAGTTGTTTTAAAGTGCGATCCGCTTCTTCGGGCATTGCAAAAGATAAGAAAAGTACTGCTAATAAGATGGATTCAAAGGAAAAGAAAAAATCGTGTAAGTCAAAACGGAATGATAAATTGGAACCTATAGTAATGGTTTATGAACCGATCGAACCCAATTCACCTGCTTCGAAAAATTGTCGTCGGTGTGGCAAGCAACCGCATCCTTGCAAGGACCTTTGTTCCAATCGACCTTCGGTATGTTGTTTATTTTATAATAATAATAAGATATTTGCAGCCAATATGGCCATGTTAAAGTACATAATTTTTTTCTGCAACGATAAACAGTTTTTTGGATTTTCAAGTAAGGTACATGTTTGAATAATTCTTTGGGCATGTTTTCCAATAATAAAACATCAGGTTTGTCATTTGTGGATGATTTAATAGACAACTTTTTAAAAAATTGATAATTGGCCATATTGCCAATTATTGCCATAAAAGTGCTAATATCTAGAAAACGAAGGACTTTTTGCTAAGGTCATATTTTTATATTCTGGTCAGTCATGAGCTGGTCTATCAGCCCTTCAAGGGATGGCGTTGAGTTTTGGGACACCCTTTATATTAGCAATATAAAATCAACACTTTAAAAAACAAATCCAAAATTTATACTTATGGAAAGAACTATAAAACTACTACGCACCCCTATAATGCATTAGATTCTTTACGGATTCTAGCCGAATGTCACGATAATTGCCAAAATACATAGCGTTGGCCATATTAGCACCTTGGCCATATTGGCTGCAAATACCTTATTCAATAAGTTGATTGTTTTAAATGTTTTTTTGTTTTTCTAGAGCGAAAGCAAGAAAAGTGAAAAACATGGTTTCGTTGTGACCTACACTCCAAACATTAATTCAGAATCAGAGACATCATTATGTGCAAGTAAAAAAAAAGGCAAAACGCCTTGTTGCTTTGGTTTCTAAAACTTTAAATTAGTAATGTTGAACTGATTATAATAATTATTATTATTTATTATTTTTTATTATGTACATTCAATTTTTAAAATAATCTGTTTGTTTGTAAATGTTTCTGTAATTGGAATAGTCTTGTAGTTGACGTTCGTGCAGTCTCTAAATACACCATCTCTTCTAAAATGTATTATAAAATTTAAGTTTTATTTTTTAATGATTTAATTAATTTTTTAAATATTTTTTTGCTTTTTAATATTTTTCTTTTTTTTATATTTTTTTGCTTTTTCTTTTTTAATTCTTCAGACAATGAAATGGCTTTCGAATTATGATAATTTCAGCTTAAATTTCGCTATTCTGCATTATGGGCTGCTATAATTTTTTTCATTTCGATCGCTATTGCCCCACGGGTGGGGCAACGTTGAACAAACAGTGGCGGCTCGTGCTTTAGAAATGTAGAGGCGGGGTTGCAAATTTTTCCCATTTCAATAAATGGGAATGGGAATTAATATCATATATGTACAATAGCATGAGCCGCCATTGTAATCAAGGATTAAGAGGACATAAAGCTTGATGATTTTGAAAGCAATAAAGAGGATGAAGAGAACAAGGGCGAAAAGAATAACGCAAAACCGAAAACAGAGTTTAAAAAAAATAATGCTTAATTCTCAAGATTCTTAAATAAATGTTTTACCTGCATAAAAAATTTGACATTTCCGGTTTGTCTTTTAGTAAACTACTGTACAAGATAAAGACGTTTATGTGACTGATATATTTTGTACAAAATTCTTTTAATCTGTAAGAATATTAAATTTAGTACCTAAAATACACAATTATTGATCAATAAATAATAATTTATTGTTAATTTGTAAATTCATTTTATAAGTGATTTTTTCAACCGGTTTCGCTTTTATAGCATCATCAGGAGGTAGTATATTAAAAATTCATAATAGATTACTTGATGATGCTATTAAAGCAAAACCGGTTGAAAATAATTATAAAAAAATATACAAGCAAATTCGTCTACTAATTGAAAAATTTAAAAAAATTTTAAAAATTATTATACATACCTTCCGGACCATTTATAACCATTGTTGTGGGAATTATCTTTATGTACGTTTACTATACTGTATCCTTCCTTATTTTGTAAATCATACCTGAAACAATATAATAATGTTCGTGAACCGATTCAGTATAGTTACATAATAATGAAATATATAACCAAATAATATTCTTTTGTTTTTTTTATAAATTTAGCTTTTGAGATATCTCAAAATGTCTAATAATGTCATTTTGTCAACCCCCATTTTGAATTTTGGCTCGAAAATAAATGAAGGCACAAATACAAGCGATTTAGAATATTTTGGATCAAAATTTCGATATGGAGGGGAGCTGGCGAAATACACAACTAATGTCTTACGTACTTATCGAAATCAGAGTTGCACGTATTCTTCAATGAGCATTGAATTTGAGAAATTGCTACTTCTGGATCAATAGCGCCAAGTGTAATTTTATTGACGGCTTCATCAATCTAAAAAAAAACTATTAATTTTTCTCAAATACTTTTATTTATGTATATAGTAACCTGTTGCGCAATCACTAAACAAGCAGCACATTGTAAACATACGGATTTTGTGTCATCAGCAACAATGACAACGGAGGGCAACTTATGAGTTATTTGCTTATAAGGATTTATAATTTTTTTGACAAAATGTGTATAGTCGCACAGTTCTCTCGGTAAATGAATATTTTCCAGTTCTTTTTTATTATGTTTTTGGTCTACATCAGGATCAATTAAATGTGAATGCTCACTTTTAGAAAGGAACTCTTTTAAAAAGCATCGACCATATCGTCCATATACGGTTAAAGTATTTACAAGCATAATTATTACTTTAATAATCAGCATTATTTTATAAATTAATGCATTTTAAAATTAAACAACTGTCAAAATTGACAACAGACTGAAGTATCTTTTAACCCTAGAATTATTTTGTTTTGTAAATGCCGCTCCTAATGTCGTTAAATACTTGCGATATTCGTGAAGAAATTAACACATTCGCCGAACCCTGTATATAACTAAATAGGTTAGCGGTAATTTTCATAGCGCATGCGGGTTACGTTTAAGTTTGACGCTACGGTTTTTCGACACAAGTCAGCGCCATTTTACCTGATGTGATGTTTGTTTGGGTTTGTTTAAGAATTATTTTATTTCTTTCGTGTACATAAATGTGATGGAAAGATTTCGAACTTGTAATAAAAGTGTAGTTATGTTAAGCGACAAATTTTCAAAAGTTATCGTAAGGTAAAACGAAATTATGGTTGTTTATTTTTGAGTTGTTTGGGCGCGAATCAACGATCTTGTCAGAACAGCTAAATTTGTTAATTTAATGAACCTCACAACACTTCCCGGTCTTTTTATTTATGCAGGTTACTTATTTGTTGTAGATTTCAATAAACCTGGACAGTTGAACACAATTTGTTGTCATCATGTTTTATGCACATTTTGTGTTGGCCAAAAAGGGGCCCCTGGCCCGCATTTGGTTGGCCGCTCATTGGGACAAGAAACTTACAAAAGCTCACGTATTTGAAACCAATATCGAGAAGTCGGTCGATGGTATAATGCAGCCAAAGGTTAAGATGGCTTTGAGAACATCAGGACACTTGCTTTTGGGTGTAGTAAGGATTTATTCTAGAAAAGCCAAGTATCTATTGGCCGACTGTAATGAAGCTTTTGTTAAAATTAAAATGGCTTTTCGGCCGGGTATGGTCGATTTACCCGAGGAACATCGGGAGGCTGCCGTTAATGCTATTACCCTTCCCGAAGTTTTTCATGATTTTGACACCACAATGCCTGAACTCAAGTAAGTTGTACTGCTATACTTTCAAAGTTATGAAACCAAAATATTTAATTTATTAGTGATGTGGATATTGAGGCTCAATTCAGTTTAAATCAATCGAGAGCCGAAGAAATAACAATGAGAGAAGATTATGGTAATATTGCATTGGTTTCCAACGATGATGGATTTGGAGATATGGGTTTTGATGCTGATGCTCCAGAATTAATGAGACACACTTCTTTAGAACCTTCTGTTGAACAGGTATGCGACTCTAAAAATGGAAGTTTTAAATTTGTTGAGTCCTCATAGTATTCCTGTCGTTGGGTACTTTTACTTGAAATGTATTTTTTGTTCCTTCTCTTTAAAGTTCCATTAGAGGAAAGCATCTGGTTTTTTCTAAATCAAGCTCAGACTGGAAGGTGTCCAAATTTGTCTGACGAAGGTCACAAAAATCACATAGTTGTGAGTTGACTGCTGCCTATGTACTCGATGCCCAAAATAGAATTGATAAAAGTTTGTTTAAAACTTAAAAAAATATTGTTCTAACCCTTTATAGTTACCTAAATATGACAGGATTCCCACTTCTCTGGAATACCTGGTCAAGTCAGGGAAAAATTAGGGAATTTTTGATTTTTTTGAAAGTTTGATAAACAAAATAAATTGTAAAAGTTATGATTTTTAATTAGGTAAATTTATAAGATTTGCAATTTCTGAAATTAATCGAGGTTCAAACAGTCAGGGTGAAAGATGAGAGGGAACTCTGTATTACCTGTGGAAATGCCTTGGAAATTAATATTTTTTTTGTGGAAACCCTTTACTTGAGTAACAGACTCAAATTTTATCAGGGGTAAACTTATCCAGAAAGGGTAAAAAAATCTCAAATCAGCCGTTTTCTGTACATTATATGTATAGCCAAAATAGGTTGTATCAAAATTAAAGTGTAAATTCTACATAAAATAAAAGAATTATTGTTTGGACGATTAAGTCTTTGAGATAGTATTCCGATTTTTACCCCAAAAGACTGAGTTTTTGATGTTGAGTTTTTCTTCTGTTCATTTGATGCAAAAATGGCTCATAGATAAAATAAAACTTGACTCTTGCAAACCTTCACTTGTAAACAGAAAAGAAAACTACATTGGAAACTGAAAACTGCGTTTCTTTGGATAAAAATTGAAGTTCTATGAAAGGCTATATCTCGAAAATTAGACAGACTATAGTCTATTTATTTAACTCATGCAGCTGAGAATAAATAATAATAGATGCAGTTTGCTCATGATTTATGAGGAGGAGCTTGACAGAGAGGGACTAATCTAGGTTGCCTTGTAATTCAAACGCCACATGAAAATTATATGCATCTACTTACAATGAAAAACTCTTTAGCTCCGTTGACATGGGTAGTAAATCACGACAGTGAGTCACACTTTTGTAGAATACGCGCCGTGTAAACTACTAATTCGTAAAATATAAATCGTAAATTTTCGCCGAGTTAATGTTCACCACAGCAATATAAACATCCGTGTAACCTTCACCACGAATATAAAAATTATCATATTGTGAAAATTAAAATTTGTAAATTCACAAATGTGGATCACGATCGTTATTCACTACCCATGTCAACGGGGCTTAAGAATATGGGGTTGCCTTGACATTACGAGCATCCAGTGCATAAAGTAGCATAATGCAATCACGTGCACAACATGCACTGACCACTGTTTACATCAGCTGCATGCGTTGAATAAATAGACTATAGATCAATAACTTTTTAAATTTTTATGCAGAATATTATCTACTTTAATTGTGATTTAATAGATCAGATCTATTTTGAGTATAGGATGTTCAAAAAATAATCAATTTGTGATTTTTTGAACCTTGACAAAAAATTTGCTCCTATTTATGTTTGAATCTAATGTGGAGAGTTTGGGGGATTTCAAATATGAATTGTAGTAAAGAGTTAAAACGAAACAATTGCATCTCTGATTTATTTCCATACCAAGTCAATAACTAGACTGGCATAAATTCTTCTGCTTCTTCAGCATCGCCTATATGTTGTATTTTGTATGGGCAACAGCCATTTCTCTTATTAAGAATTTTATTTTAAAAATTAAAAACTGCAAAACCATTTCTAAAGTTTCTTATTTAACTTTTTTTTTTAATTTCAGAGTACTTTATTATTTAGTGATGCTCCAGGATTAGATGGGGTGGGTTTGGATAAAGACCGAGAACCAATTGCTTCAACATCTGGTCTTCAAGGATCTCATCATTCTCCAATGGAAGTTGATCCAGATATGAGAAGTGGTAGTTTTGGAGAAAATCTGGATCAAAATATCATATGTAAGCTATAATAAGATAGTCCAATCATTAAATACTTCTGCGTGGATATAATTTGGGTCAAAATAGAAAAATTGCATTTCTAAGATATTTTCATACAGGCTTCTTTACGACTTAGCCATTAAACTATCAATTTGTTTTAGCTGGGGGATTATTCGAAGGTGGACTGTTTGATGACACACCTATGCCTGTACCATCGGTAGATGCAGGCTTGTCAGACCCTCCAATTATTCATCCACCTGCAGATGACAGTGACGAAGATATGGATCATTTTGGTGGATCTATGTCTGTAGGAGGGCACAGTTCGGATAGTTCGAGGCCACCATCGGCACTAGGTGTAATTCCTTCGGATATTGTAGAACCTCAACCACCAATTTTACCTCCCGAACAACCTATAGAAAATTTAGAGGAACATAGATTAACACCGCCATTAGAGCAGACAACTTTGCTTCAAAATGAAGAAGAAAGTTTTGCACTTGGACCTGTAGATGCTTCGGCATTGAGAGGTAGGTCAAACGCACATTAATGAAACATTTCAATAATAAAAAAATTTTGTCTAGGTTTTAGTAAAGCAAAACGAAAAAGAAAATTGATAGTTGATGAAGTTAAAAACATATCTGGAGAAGAAATGAAAAATCAGTTATCTGATACAAGTGATATCATTACGACGCTGGATTTAGCTCCTCCCACTAAACGTTTAATGCATTGGAAAGAAACCGGTGGAGTTGAAAAATTATTTGCATTACCTGCCCGTGCCATTCCAGCTCGTGCTTTATCAAAGGTAACAATTAATTCTAAATGTAAGTTTTGTTTCTAATTCAATTTATTTTTAGAATTATCAGAGACACTTAATTTTGCGTTCAATTGGAACAGAGGACTTTGCAATGCTTGGAAATCCAGAACAATTATCTTTGGACATGGATGGCAGATTTGTAGAAGATCAACCTTCAATAGAACCAACACCAACTCCTGCTAAACGGGGACGTAAACGAAAACAACCTGATGATGTTGTAATAATATTAAATCTTGCATTCAAATTTATTTCTATTGAAACAATTGTATTTTCAGACTAAGACACCTATACATGTGATAGAACCGGAAACACCATTACGTTCCATGCAAGTCGAGGATACTATGGGAATGATGCCTTCAACGCCCATTGCTCCACCGACGCCACTCCAATTGTCACATATGATGCTGCCAACTCCACACGAAGAAAGCGAACAAGTGAACATGCCTCCACCTCCTACACCTTTAAGTTACGGCATGCCACCACAAGACTATCCCAGCATGTCTACACCTGGTTATCCTGGAACGCCTGGTCCATCTAGCATAGGTTATCCCCCTAGCGTTGGTCCACCGCAATCTATGATGTATCCAGGCACACCTGTAGTGCCACCATCTCTCGGATATCCTGGAACTCCAGGTCCTCCAGTTAGTTATCCAAGTAGTACACAACAAATGCAACACATAGAGGAAATGCCTCATCTAGCACCAGAACAAGTAAGTCAAACAAGAATGATGACCAAGGTATTTTTTTAAACCAAACTATTTAGGTACGTTCCTTGCTACAAGAACAAGAACTGGTGCCACCTATGACGCCAGCAAGTACCGAAGATATATTAGGACAAATGGGAACGTCATCGGTTTCACATTCTGATCTCGAATCGTTACATTCAATTCAACAAGATCTTCCTGCCATGGAAAATATGGGATATAATCAGGTAATACTGCCTTTTAGCTTTGGGTTTTTAAATGTTAATTTATCAATTTTTTTTAGGGTCAAATGCAAATGGCAAACATGGGTTACGATGAAAATATACCTGCCCAAACGCCTGCTGGTGCAATGTCCGAACGTGTTCAATCTCCCTGGCATGGTGACTATGATTTCCCACCTTCGGCAGGTCCTGTAAGTATTTTTTTTTTAATTTTACCTTGTAAAACGTCGGTGGTTTGACTAAAATATTTTTTTTCTCAGGGTGAAGAACAATTAGAAAATGAAACGGATGAGCAGTTTGAAGAACGTGTACTGAACAAACGTGCTTTCCAAGTATTTCAATCGGTGCGGTCGAAGTTACTAACTACAGAACACATATTTTTCACAGATATGTGTCACCGGCATAGTAGAAAACAGGTAAGATGATTTGGTATTTTTTGGATTTACATTGAGTCAGTTACCTAAAAATGCAGATTACAGCAATCTCTATATGAATTTATTTGCAGGCGGCCCAAAAGTTCTACAGTTTGCTCGTACTGAAAAAATTCCATGTGTTAGAATTAGAACAGGAAGGAGCTTACGAAGAAATATATGTATCGAAAGGAACAAAATTCAACAACCCCGATTTGTAAATTCCTTGTAAAAAGAAATTTAAGAGATGAATTAACTATAGGCAAACCAATATTGTTGTAATAAAAGGAAATTATTTTTCGAATCAAATGTGTCAACAAAGTTTGGTAAATTTATATTGTAGACTTTTTAGAAATGAGCATGAAATGAAACAAAAAGTTTTTTTTTTACCATTGAATTATTTATTATGTTGTGCTTTTTTAAGTACCGCATGTTTATTTATTGACAACGCAGTGCATATTTATAAGTTTAGGATTTTTTTGTAGAGAAATTTTCACCAAAGTTGTCTTGTTGAAAAACAATTTTTAAAAATGTTTATTCGACGATAAATTTTATTTTAACATTTGCATGGGTTAGGATAAGCTTACTCTTAAGTTGTTTTATTATTTATAAGAAAATCTCCTTTAATTGTTTAAATAATTTTTTACAACTTTTATTATGATAATTTGTTTAAGTAGAAAATTATTTATAAATCTTTTATGTACTCACGCTTTTTTGTTAAATTTTTACAAAAAATAAATATGTTTCAAGTACCTACTTACGGAATAAATTTCCATAATGCATTTTAAATTGATAGCATAGGTGAATCGTTTATTGTTGATTTTACAATTATTGATGTGAATTTATTATGCATTAAAGCAATATTTTTGTACACTGCGTCACCTTGCATTTTTGCTTTAATCACCTGAAAATCGAATTAAGAAATTTTCTACAAAATAATACGTTTATGTTAATTTTAGATGACAGACAAACAGTGTAGTATAAATTCTAAGTTGTACCTGAATTTTTTTCTTGTCTTGAAACGTAATTTATTTAACTGCTATTAGTGTTCAAAAGAACTTGATTTTTTTCAGCACTTATAGCTCAAATCACTATTTTTTGCCAAAAAAATATCAGTACATGATCAAGTTATGTCAATTAAGAACGAATTTCAATGACATTTATTTTAAGTGGAAAGGAATCAGATGTAAATGTGATTTGATTTATACTTTTAAAGTTTTCCAAGTTTACTCTTGTTTTATTAAGTGAAATTCATTTTAAACTACTTGCATTTACATCTGCTTCTGTTTTAAAGTTTACCTAAAATTTTTTTGTGTAGATGGTTAAATTTAATATTGTTTGTACTTTGTATATATGTAAGATATAGAAAAATTATCAGATTTTTAAGAGAGCTAGCGTTCTTAATTCAATGTTTGTTTTATTAAATGTATATTTCAAAACTTGATTTAAAATATATTTAGTAATCCTTTTGAGGAAAATATCAATTTATTAGTTTTATATGATTTACTTCCGCAATTTTACCTTAATATAGTTGAATGCATAAAGGAGATTTTAAGGAATATTAAAGTTTCCCAAACATTTGATGTTTTGTCATCGCATTAAGTACTTGGGCCTACTATATAAATCCTTTTGGATTTTACAATGTTCAATCTTGCTCCACAAATTCAACTGTGCTGCTCTGCTATCAACTATTAAGAACAGGGTTACAGGCATTCCTCAATCTGGATAAAGCAACCGTGAGGTCTAAATGCCTAAGGGGTTAGGCCACTCTAGAGGCTGAAAAAATAGGCTTTTTTGGAGATTACAAAAAAGGGTGTTCATCATACACATCAGTGACTATACAATAACATCTCCTTTTCAACAGCCGGACAAACAGCTCCTGTAATTTTTGAATTATGATTAGCCAATAATTTTTTTTCCTTATACAGGGTGCTGAATGAATTAGCCGAACATAGGAAATTAACATGTAAAAACTTATTTATGCAAATTCCTGATTCCCAAATTAATTTAGAGAAAAAATGAAAGACAAAAAGTGTTAGAGGTGCTGTTAAGCTGCAGGGAGGGCGGGAATATTTCGAACACGTTCAGCAATTATTTTATTAATGAAACGAAGGTTGAAAATTTCTACAAGTAATAATAATACGAATTAACAATAAATATAATATTAAAACAACAACCCTGTGCTTACAATTTCTGCCCTTAGCGCACTTGCACTTCTAAATCTTCTTTACCAAAATAATTTGACGCCTTAAATGGCGTTATTCGGTATGTTATCTTTTCGTTGCTAGGAGCCGTATGGCAAGCACAGGGAAGTATTCAACGCACACTAAAACCTAAATATAATCATGTGTTACTTCTTCAACAAAAAGAATGCAGAAATATAAACTACGAATGATAACACCATTAGATTTCATCTAGCTTTTACTTAAAAAGTCCAAAAATGCTTTTGAAATTTCATTTATCAGACTGGCCATGAAAGTTACCAAGGTAATTATTTTTGAAAATAGAAATTAAATTAAATTTATTCCATGGCCAGTTCGATAAATCAAAATTTTAACTATTTCAAAAGCATTTTTGGACTTTTTAAGTAAAAGCTAGATGAAATCTAATGCTTTTTTCATTTGAAGTTTATATTTCTGTAATATTTTTGTATCTTTCATTTTTTCTCTAAAATAATTAGGGAAGCAGGAATTTGCATAAATAAGTTTTTACATGTTACAACATTCATATGTTTGGCTAACTAATTCAGCACCCGGTATATAACAGCTATAGAAGTATGTAAGATTTTTTCGATATATTGATTTGTGGCCAAATGGCGCACTTCTAAAGTAAAAAATTTACCCTAAATATCGGCAGAAAATTGTTTAACAAATGAACTATGCAATATAAAAAACATCCTACGTACTTCCATAGCTGTTATATATAATCAAAAAAAATTTATTGGCTAATCAATAGAGCACTATTCTGCCGTCCTAAGGAAGAATGTCCTATCAGCAAAATACTGATTCTGAGTTATTCGACGCACCATCATGCGTTTTCATATCTCAAGTTCTAATAAACCGATTTATTTGAAATTTGGTGTGAATGTTCTTTATACATTCCTCTATCGCATGAACCACGCTCAGATCAAAATTTTAAATTTTACTATAATTAAAAAATTCTGAATTGTTAACCAAGTACAAAATATTTAGTTAAAAAAACCTATTTCTGCTGTAGTTAGGACTTGCTTTTTTGGTAAATAGGTAAAAATACATTGCATAGCATAGATAGCATAAAAAATCTCGAAAACGTAAATTTTGCAGATAGGACCTTCTTCCTTAGGACGGCAGTATTCTAATCATAGTTCAAAAATTACAGAAGCTGTTAGTCCGGCCATGGATCCTGGAGATGTCATCGCAAAAACGCTGCACAGCCGCTATTATGAAATTAATCACTTCAAAAAAATTATTGTATATGATATTGAATGTATATGATAAACACCCCTTTTTGTAATCTCAATTTATTTTGTCGTTTTTCTGAAAAAAAATCGCCAACAAAGCATATTTTTTCGGCCTCTATTGGCCTAACGCCTTAAACCTTTCTTTTAGAGAAAGAGGCGGATTGTCCTGCAGTGGACAGAAAAGGTTAAAGAGATGTTTCTATATATATTTCTTATGGAGGAAGTAAGGTAGAATCCGCATACGTTAACTACTACATAAAATTTCATAAATATAAATAAAGAAAAACATTTAAAATAAAATATAATGGTATGTTCTTGTCCTGTATAATACATTTTAAGAGAAATAATAATTATTATCTACATAAAGTTCATTTTGGCAACAATTCCAATTTAATTACAAAAACTAACATTTAAAAAAAACTGAACAAGATATACAATAAAATCTTTTTAAAATACTACCCGAGGTGACCTGCTTCACCCAAGTGAGGTTCAACTTCTTCTTGTAAAAAACATTTGTATGGGGGCCGAGGTATGCAGAACAGAAAGTCTATTTGTACGTAACTCAAATACGCAGAGGTTGCATCAAGATTGCTGCAATGTATATTTGTATAAAAAGACAAATAGATAAACAACCTTTCTATCCTTTATAAATAATAATTCGAGTATAAAATAGAAAAGTAGGTAAAATTTGGCCGTACCAAAAAGTATTGTCGTGTATAAAAGACCAGAATAAATTATGACCTCGGCCAGCTGCAATGTTTAACCAGCCAAACGTATAATTAAAATTGTTTAAAAAGATTCTTTTTTGGTCTCATAAATCCGCTTCAATAACAATAGCAATTTCTGTTAACTCTTATATAATATGCTATTTAAGTTTTCTTCGTTTGGAAGGAGATTCAATAGAACCGTGCTGAGTTGCTAGTGCAAGAAAAGCTTCTGCCAAAAGTTGCGGACGATTGAGAATCATCAATTTCCAACCTACGGTTTTACTTATGTCCATAGCATGCTTATTAATGTACTCCCTAGCTTGAACCTTCAATTTGACTGCATTATATGTGTCGGCAAATACAAACATTTCGGCAGCATTTTCAATCGACACATTTAAACACAATACATTTTCGCACATAATTTTTAACCTCTCCAATGCGTATTTATCGGCAGCAGCCAACAATTCTTTTGAAAATTTTTCCAAGTTGAACACTTTTTCGGTATAAATAAAACGCATCACTTCTTTCAACACATCGTAACCTATGTCGGTTATTTCCACTCGATTGTTTTGTTTTTCCATCATTTCATGTCCAAACATGGCTTTAAAGACAGGACTCCGAGCCGCTAAAATAACCTTATGTGCTTGGAATTCTCTTCCTTCAACAGATAAGATAACATCACTGAACTCTTGATTTTCAAACATACCCTGCAAATCGTCTGCCAACTGATATTTAGGTGTTGCAAATTCATCGGAAACATTTACGTAACATGCTGGAATGACAATTTCACAATATATGGTAAGCACATTATTTATCACCAAATCGTTCGTTACTTTTACGTTGAAACCTCGAGAATTCTTCGTAGGCTTCTGTTCAAATCTATTCGATCCCTTCCACGTGTTGACCGCTTCACCCTTTGAATTTGCAAACGAAAATTTATACTCGGCTTGCACTGCATTTACATTAGACGAAGCTAATTTTAGATACATTAATATAATTTTTGCTCCCATAATTTCACCCACTTTGTGCATTTTCAAATACCATTTAAGTCCGTAGTTATTAGTATTTTCACTTGGAAATTTTGATGATCTTATTCCCTGGTTCATACTGCTACAACAAAAACTGAAATTTTGAATTTTCCAAGTGTACCTTACTTTAACAAATTGCATCTTGGTGCAACCGGAACTTTCCAGAAGTTGAGTATTGCTAGGTGTACTTGTACTTGCTGAATGATTTTCAGCCATTGTATATCACTTTGATTTACTTATCAAACTTGAGAATTTAACTTTGGTTATTTTGATTTCTTCATTTCCTTCAAAATTTACACTTTTGTGTAATTATTGATATAGAATACCAGAGGTACGCTGTCCCATTGATTTATTATTCTCGGGACAAGTAAGTAAATTAATCAGTAAATTTTACAATCTGTGAACTAAACTAAAACTTACAGCCTGTTTGTTTTTAGCAGTGATTTTTTGGTTTTTAGTGGTTAAATTGGTTAAATGAAGTCCAAAGACATTTCATTCCAGTGGTGGATCTAGATAATTACCATAGGGGGGAGAGCAACAACATAAAAATTTATATAGGTATCAATGGAATTCATTCATTATTTCAAAAAAATAGTATCTTTATCTTGTAAAATGTTTATCCACTCAGGTGCGGACTGTCCAAGGGTGCTGTAGCATAGGAGTGTAAGTAATAATTTAATCCTATGATATTTTTTTTTTAGCATTTTCTAAAGAAAATCTTAGGAAACGTACAACATATCGTAGGAAAACTGGGTTTATTACAGAATATCCCAGAAAACCAGGTTATTTCGTCGACGTCTCGATGGTACATTAGGCCTTCATCTTGAAGACTGTGAAGAGAGACAAAACCGACGTTCCACATTTTTTTTCTCTCTTCACACTCTTGAAGATGAAGGCCTAACATACCTTCGAAATGTCGACGAAATAAACATGGTTGTTTTATTTGGTGTCCGCATACCTGATATCCTTTTCCATTAGAACTTAAGATATTATGTCAACGACTAGGAAAAATGTAGTTTTGAAAGAAAATCTAATCTTTAAACACATTTTTCTGATCCTACTGGAAATTTAAATTTTTAAACTACAAACAAATATTCGCATCTCCTTTTAGACTTCGTATACCACTAAATTGGTATTTAATTTTAGCTTTAAAAAAATACTTTTTGAGATTAAAATTAGAATTACAGTTTTAAAAAAACCAAAAAACTCGCTTTTATGACGCTCTAAAACGCACTAAAAATTAAAAAATAATTAAATTTAACCCTTTCGGACACCTTGTAGTCAATTGATAATTGGTTACTGAAAGGGTTAATAAACTAATTCAAAAAGCATGGAGCGCGTTTTGGTTATGTGTCTTTTAATTAATTTAGACAAAGCGCTCCACGCTTTTTGAATTAGTTTATTAACCCTTTCAGTCGCCAATTATCAATTGACTATCATATTTTTTATTTTATTTGGCTTTAAACGTAACACATTCGGGATCAGTTTGCCATCCATTTGTTTCGCGATTTTACACAGTTTTGATTGACTCCGCGAGGTTCTGAGGGCTGTATCCAGGAGTAGGCATCTAAGTACGTCGATTTAAGTAATAAAAAGGCCACCTAAATTTTTTATGATTTTTGAAAAAAACGTATGGTTAACCCCTTTGGTGTTTTTTGACCCCAAAAAATGAAACGTGGAATTCGGCAGCTTCTTTCACTGTTTCTTACGTATTTTGATCAGAAAATTCGAATGGCTCAGTCAGATTTTTCGTAAGTGTGATATTTTTTATTTTATTTGGCTTTCAACGTAACACATTCGGGGTCAATTTGTCCTTCATTTATTTCGCGATTTTACACAGTTTTGATTGATTCCGCGAGGTACTGATGGCTGTATCCAGCAGTAGGCATCTAAGTACGTCGATTTACGTAATAAAAAGGCCACCTAGATTTTTTAAGAATTTTGAAAAAAAACGTATGGTTAACCCCTTTGGTGTTTTTTGACCCCAAAAAATGAAAAGTGGAATTCGGCAGCTTCTTTCACTGTTTCTTACGTATTTTGATCAGCAAATTCGAATGGCGCAGTCAGATTTCTCGTAAGTATGATATTTTTTATTTTATTTGGCTTTCAACGTAACACATTTGGGGTCAATTTGTTCTTCATTTATTTCGCGATTTTACACAGTTTTGATTGATTCCGCGAGGTACTGATGGCTGTATCCAGCAGTAGGCATCTAAGTACGTCGATTTACGTAATAAAAAGGCCACCTACATTTTTTAAGATTTTTGAAAAAAACGTATGGTTAACCCCTTTGGTGTTTTTTGACCCCAAAAAATGAAAAGTGGAATTCGGCAGCTTCTTTCTCTGTTTCTTACGTATTTTGATCAGCAAATTCGAAAGGCGCAGACAGATTTCTCGTAAGTATGATATTTTTTAATTCATTTGGCTTTCAACGTAACACATTCGGGGTCAATTTGCCCTCCATTTGTTTCGCGATTTTACACAGTTTTGATTGATTCCGCGAGGTTCTGAGCGCTGCATCCAGCAGTAGGCATCTAAGTACGTCGATTTAAGTAATAAAAAGGCCACCTAAATTTTTTATGATTTTTGAAAAAAACGTATGGTTAACCCCTTTGGTGTTTTTTGACCCCAAAAAATGAAACGTGGAATTCGGCAGCTTCTTTCACTGTTTCTTACGTATTTTGATCAGAAAATTCGAATGGCTCAGTCAGATTTTTCGTAAGTGTGATATTTTTTATTTTATTTGCCTTTAAACGTAACACATTCGGGGTCAGTTTGCCCTCCATTTGTTTCGCGATTTTACACAGTTTTGATTGATTCCGCGAGGTTCTGAAGGCTGTATCCAGCAGTAGGCATCTAAGTACGTCGATTTACGTAATAAAAAGGCCACCTAGATTTTTTAAGAATTTTGAAAAAAACGTATGGTTAATCCCTTTGGTGTTTTTGACCCAAAAAAATAAAAAGTGGAATTCGGCAGCTTCTTTCACTGTTTCTTACGTATTTTGATCAGCAAATTCGAATGGCGCAGTCAGATTTCTCGTAAGTATGATATTTTTTATTTTATTTGGCTTTCAACGTAACACATTCGGGGTCAATTTGTCCTTCATTTGTTTCGCGATTTTACACAGGTTTGATTGATTCCGCGAGGTTCTGAGGGCTGTATCCAGCAGTAGGCATCTAAGTACGTCGATTTAAGTAATAATAAAATATTATAGTTTTAAAAAAATCAAAAAACACGTTCTTATGACGCTCTAAAACGCACTAAAGTCTAAAATAAATAGTAGTGTCGATAGGAGATCGTTACATAGCTATCCATGCATTGTCATCTAAACTATACGTGTATGCAAAATTTCAGCTCAATCGGAAAACGGAAAGTGGGTCAAATTAAGCTTCCAAGATTTTCTTACATAGTTAGTTACAAGTGAAGCTAATAAAAGCGTTTTAAATTTTAAAATACATTTTAGAAATTATGAAATTAATATTTATTCCATAAATAAGTATCACTGTGTATATAACAATTACGTCGCATGATGAAGCCAGGGAACTTGATTTTATGTTTAGTGACATTCGTAATTTTCTGTGCTCGTCGGTTGTGTTTGGATTTATCACCAAAGTGATTTTACAATAAATTTCTAAATGTTACATAAAATAAAGTAAATGAATAGACAAATTAATTTTATATTTCAATGAAACCGTTTTTGTAGTTAGTCATTTTTAAATTACCTTCTTTAAACTATATTAGTGAGTACGTTACTATAAAATACTTTTTTGACCAAGCCCAGTTTTATAGGTTAGAAGGTGTCGGTATAAATATCTTTTATTCTCTTTTAGCGGAAAAACACAATGTCTTCCGGACGTCCTATAAAATGTGTAGTTGTGGGTGATGGAACAGTCGGAAAAACTTGTATGTTGATATCATATACCACCGATAGTTTTCCAGGAGAATATGTCCCCACTGTGTAAGAATTTTTATATTTTATCATGTACAGCTTTGTGCTTAAATCACCTACTCTGACCGATGACTGTATTATGTCAATTACCTACTGTTTGAGTAGGTTGATGTATTTAACCTAATTGTACACCAAAACTTTCATGGGTCAAAAGGTTCTAACTTCTGGAAGTTGATAGTTCGGTCTTGCAAAATTTATAACTTTCATTCATAATTCAGATATCGGGCTTAATAATGTGCTTTGCAGTAGAAATTTGATTGCATGTGTGGGCAGTTCTAATTAGCTCAATTGATATACTTAAAGGCAAATTTTAAAATTGAATTGTTTCTTCAAACCTAATCAAAATAAACTCATTTAAAAGTTAAACGTTATCACTTAGGAATTGTTTACAAAATTCACCATGAATTAATCACTACATTTTTTGCTTTGTTAATCAGTGATTCTCAATTTTGGTATTCTAAATTGCAATACAAAAAGCAAATATTTTATTGGTTAATTCTGTTTCTTTTTTTTTTCATTTTACTTTCTTGCTTTTATGTGGTAGCCATATTTCTCTGACAAGGTGCAGCATATTTTACTTTTGAAGGGTTTGTGAAAATTCAAATAACTTGGCCTCTATTTTTCCGAACAACGGTGGGGCTAACAATAGTATGTTTAAAAGGAAATGGGCTGCAAGATTTGTCATTATACATTTTCAGCTAAATACAATCCTAAAGGATCGAAGTTTAGTTTAATTGTTTACTTCTTCTTGTAATAAAAAGGCATATTTACACAAAAAGTTTTGCAGGTAGCGGAAGTATCTACCAGTTAATATTTTTTACAAAGAGATTGGACCTAATTGTATTGGTACGGTCTATGTTATTTTTGATTACGATAAGAATTATTTATTTGCACTATGTGCTTACCGAGCGAATGTGAAGATTTAATTATTAGACCACTGACGGTAGACAAAAAAAGGACAAACATCGGAAAAATTCACATGTTTCTGATTTTGTGGTATGTTGTAAGGGTACCTATACTTACCAGAAGTGTAAAACCAAATTTGCAGCTTCGAAAGACCTGTGCTAACTTCGTGGTGATCGAAAGACCACTAAATTTTTCAACTAATTTTAGTTTCTGCTCTGAAGCTCCTAAAAGGATGCTTCCTATGGAAAAATATCATTCCACCCTTTTTTGAAGCTGAAAACGTTTCCTACAATTTGAGCTCAATCCAAATTTTTTAAGTCCAATAAATCCTAAGATGGCTAAATATTGGCTATAATACTCTTTCTATAAGAAAATTCATTGAATATGCAGTTTTAGCTTTAATTTAAGCCCTGAACGATGTCTGTAGACCTAACAGGTACCTCGTTACCTTAGACAAGTAAAAATTGGGTAAATAAAGGCTTAACTAAATGGAAGATACCACAAAATGTACTTGTTGAATAATTCACAGTTCCAACTTATTCTCCATCAAAACTCTTGAAGGACCCAGGTTGGCCCTTGTGTGCTGCTGATCCTTGGGATAAGATGGTGATAGGTGGGAGGCTTTAGAGGTCTTTCTCGTCGTCAGTGTCATCGAAAAAGCCCTGCTTTTTAGTACGAGCAAGTTCCTTCCTTGCATCTCTTGCAGCATTTGCAAGAAAGGAATTTGAAGAGAGTCGGTGGGGCAGGGTCTGTAATGTTTTGTAAGGGAAGGAGTCAGTGGTTGCTTCTACTCCAGCCCCAGTTGGATGGGTCCTTATTCACCCTCCAACTACTTCTGCACCTGGTGATACGTGCGATAGCTGTGTTGAGCAGCAGCTTCTTTGGTTGGGGGTAGACGAGCCAGATGGACCTTCGCGTTGGCTGTATTTCTTACGAATAAATCGTATCGGAGGGTGTGGATGTCATGTTCAGAACCCCTTCCATAATGGACCACCAGACACTTTCTCTCAGCTGGCTCTATTTGTTCGTGGATGGCGTCAGGCTACAGGAATTTCTTGGCATCTTCCACAAGGTGTTCATTTTTGAACAGCCGGTAAATGCGTGGAGGAACATTTCAAATCCAGGGCAGAGTGACAAGCCTCCTCGATTGAAATTCATAGAAGTGAACTGTTGACAATCAGTCTCATCCCTGCCACTTTTCTGGAAGAACACGTAGTCAACATTGGAACCCAATCCATTTAGGAGAACCAGTAGATCCACATCCTCTCCAATGATGACAACTGTTTCATATGAAGTTATCTTCTCCAGGGCTGTCTGCATATTTAAGCAGTGAGCATCTTTTGCTGCTTGTTTAGTGGTAATCCCCTGGTTTTCCATTTTTTTTCATTGGGGAGGAGTTTTTCTTCAGGCACTTTGATGAATGTAGACTCTTTGAAAATGATATCACTGCAAGAAGAAGCTGCATAGCGACGCAGTGTTTCAGCAGCTTTGGTACTGTGTGCAGCCCTATCCTCTGGATACCCATCAAAAACAACTGCCACATTCCTCCCATGGTGGTTAAATGGGTAGATAATGTATTTCCCATTTTTTGTTTTTCTAAGATAACGAGGTACCTGTTTGGCCTTTTTGAGGTTCTGTATCTTGGGATTTATTGGACTTAAAAAATTGGGACTTCAAAAAAGGATCAAGTTTAGGAGTTTCGGGCCAAAAACTGAAATCAGTCGAAAAATTTCGTGGTTTTTCGAGCACCACGAAGTTAACAGGTCTTTCGAAGCTGCAAACTTGGTTTTACACTACTGGTAACAACATACCACAAAATCAGAAACATGTGATTTTTTCCGATGTTGGATGTCTAAAGTAAGTGGTCTATATTTAAATATACAAATTTTGTAAAAAGAATTATTTAATTGAGTACCACTGTTAGTCCTACGAATTTATTTTTTACGCCCACTGTAGAGCAAATGTTTCACTTAAAATAATCGAAAGGAACCAAATGACTCATGGTTTTTTTACTTTATAGGAAGCACTACATTAATTTATTTTTATTTAATAATAACAAACAAGATAATAAATTTTGTAAGCATTTGTTCACACAAAATGCTTAAATCCATTTTAAAATATCTATATTTGGAAAGATGATTCAACTTTTATGCATTTAAAAAATATATAAAAGTTCAAAACCAGATTTCCATTGATTTAAATGAAAAATTGTCAATAATTGGTTCCTTGACCTCTACATGTTTTTTTTAAGATTACGTTTTATTTTGTAGATTCGACAATTACTCGGCTCCGATGGTTGTGGATGGAATATCAGTTAGCTTAGGATTGTGGGATACAGCAGGTCAAGAAGACTATGATAGGTTACGCCCCTTGTCTTACCCACAAACAGATGTCTTTTTAATATGCTTTAGTGTATCTTCTCCATCCTCTTTTGAAAATGTTACGTCCAAATGGTACCCCGAAATAAAACACCATTGCCCAGATGCACCTATGATTTTAGTCGGTCCGTAAATCGCCTTTTTATTTTTAATCTTGTCTATAGATTTTTTTGTCTCTCACAGGTACCAAGATTGATTTGAGGGACGATAGAGAAACTTTAAATTCGTTAGCAGATCAAGGCTTAAGTCCTATAAAAAGAGAACAAGGACAAAAATTGGCAAATAAAGTTAGAGCAGTTAAATATATGGAATGTTCGGCTTTAACACAAAGAGGGTTAAAACAAGTTTTTGATGAAGCGGTGAGAGCTGTCCTAAGACCTGAACCACAAAAACGTCGACAACGTAAATGCCTCATTATGTAATTTGTAAGTAGATAATTTTTACAAACCTATTCTTCTTTATTTCTAAATTTTTTTATAGTTTTACGAATATGCTTAGAAAAATAACTCCCACTTTTGATTATTTCTTTTGAAGAATTGAATTTATTTTTGGAAGATTAATAAAATTTTGCTCATACCTCAACAAATGAGTATAGGACATTTTATGAAAATGTACAAAAAGAAAACATCACATTTCCTGGGTAGCTTGTCATTTGTTTAAATTTTTTTAACATTTAACTTATAAGAGGCATCAGCTTTTGTATAATAATATACTCTTGAAAAACTTTGTTAGTTTAGGTAAAGTGATGCTTTCGGAAAATCGAAATTCTCAACAATCAATACTCATTTTTCTGTTATTTTTGAATTTTGTGTGCCATTTTTGTAAATGGTTTTAATTTTGCATAATATTGTGTGCATTAATGAAAAGACTTGGCTTATTTATGTCTAGTTAGTTAATCGTAGTTGTTTTTTTACCCCTATTATTATTTCTTATAATCTCATTTATGTTTTGTAATCATAATGCAATTAGGACAGCTTATAAGATATTTAGTGAACAAACCTCATTCGTCAATTTATATTGCTGTGTTTGTATAATTTTAAGTTTCTCTTTTTAATTAATTTATTGTAACAAAAAGTGTAAATTAAGGGAAAAGTTTTCATTCTTGTAAATCTTAAAATGACCAAAGGAATTTGCATTCTAGTCACAGATCGTAAATATACTATCGCACTATGTTTTTTACATTTTTAATAAAATAGCACTGGTGTCTCAATGTTTTATATATTTATGTGTATCCAAATTGTATTATTAAATTTTAAATTAATAAATAAACTTACTTTATCATTCATAGCAATAAATTATATATTCCTTCAGGATTCAGGTGCCAGAGTCGTTTAAATTGACTTATCTTGAATCTAATTTTTAACCCAGTAATTTTTTTGTTCCTCAAATTCCATGTCGGTTAGGGAAACTGACTGTCACAAGTCTTTTACTCATCATTTAAATGTTTAAAAATCAACAAAATACCAGATTTTAACCCCAAGCATGGGCAAAATACCTACATTCTGGGTAAACTAACCACAAACGGCAACCTTGATCCAGTCTTTCAAGATCTATGGTTACAGCCATACCCAAAAACCATTTATTTAGTCTTCTGAGACTAACCCCTGTATTCATAAAGAATTTTGAGATTTACAACAGGTTTACAAATCCTTTTTAAGGAATGTGTCATGAAACACCAATCACAAATGTTCATTAGCCTTACGTTGAAGGTTTTCGTTGGTTGTTGAACTTTAATCAGCGTTTTAACTAAAATAGGTTTCAACACTCTTAAATATTTTTATGAATACAGCGGCTAATTTCCAAAGGGAAGGTAAGTATTAGGGATGTTTTTACTAAATATATGGGCTTGGAAACCTACTTTGAAAACTCCCTGCTTTCAATTTGCTGAAAGTTTAAGAACTGCTGCCCTATAATTTAAAATTAAAGAGAACCACCTGTCGAGTTTGCTTTTATTGATAAAACCTGTAACTATCGTTACCACAACTGGTTCCAGTAAACGATAAACTGTCATATTGACAATTTGTCATTTTATTATAAAAAATAGCTTAAAAATGGCAGAACGTTTAATTCCGGCTACAAACACTCTTGTGAGGTACGACAATCCCGTGTTGGTGACAAAACATCCAGAGAAACCGGGAGCAGCTGTCGATGTAAGTCTGATGTTATTAAATATTTTCCAAACATGACTTTGATATAAATTAGGATAAAAAATCCGTATCTCCTACTCGAGCTAAATCGGCACCGCCCACTGCAGAAGCAAAACGCGAATCGGAAGAAATTTTAAATAGCATATTACCGCCTAAAGAATGGGAAGAAGACGGGCAAATGTGGCGTCAACAAGTTTCGACTACGCCCGCTACAAGATTAGATGTAGTAAATTTACAAGAACAACTCGACATGCGATTACAGCAGCGACAGGTAATTTAAAAACTTTACCGAGAGTCTCTGCATGTTCTTCAAGTTTTAATTTAAGGCAAGAGAAACTGGAATTTGTCCCGTGAGACGGGAATTATATACGCAATGTTTTGACGAACTCATCAGACAGGTTACGATTAATTGTGCCGAGAGGGGATTATTGCTGCTACGTGTACGTGACGAAATGCGTATGACAATGGAAGCATATCAAGCCTTATATTGCAGTAGTATCGCTTTCGGTATGCGTAAGGCTTTGCAAGCCGAACAAGGAAAATCAGATTTACAAAAAGACGTTGATCAATTAAAAGATGAGAAGTTAGATTTGGAACATCAATATTCGGATTTGAGACAAAAAGCTGAACAATCCGACAGAAGAGCGGCCGAATTGCGAACAGCTGAAGAGAAAAAACATGGGGAAGAAATTCAATTCCTTAAAAAGACAAATCAGCAATTAAAGGTAACACGATGGCTTGAAGTAACGGTGTTAAGTTAATGAAAATTCTATTTTAGGCACAACTGGAAGGAATAATTGCGCCAAAGAAATAAAAAAATAATAATAAGTTAAAAAAATGTTTAAATCGGTACGAAATAATTAAACATCCAATTTTTACATCTTTCTTTAATTACTAAAAATTGATAATAACATCATCGTGTATATTATAAAATGACAAGCAAACTTAAACCACCTCATAAAAAATTATTTTTTATTTTATAATAAAAATACTTTTGTGTTAATATTTTTTAAAACATAAACATATAAATAACAGAGCTATCGTTTCGTTACTTATACATATTAAATGCATAAAATTACAATAGTAATTAATATAAGAATTAAATAGTTTGTACAATTTTTATAGTTATGAAATAATTTAAAAAATTACACTAAATTAAATTTTAAAAAACCCACATACCTCAAAACACTTTTTGTTTAGGACTTTTTTAAAAATTAACAACTTGGTAATATTGCGAAAAAATTAATGTTTTCCTTTTCTTGATCTTTTCCTCTTCTTCTTTTTATTATTTACATTCGTTAAATCGTCGGTCACGCCATTATTTTCGACTGTGGTGGGCGTTGTGGGTTCTTCCGACTCTAAATCGTCGTCATCGCAGGCTTTCGTGTTGCCATTAAGTGGCACTTCGTTATCGTTGTTTCCAGTTAATTCTAAAGATATTATTTTCTCCTGCAATGTTTCGACCTAACAAAACACAAATATGATAAATTCTACAGCAATAATATGTTTTTTATTAAGAATTTCAGGTTTCTGTTTGGCAGCAGTCTGTGGCTTGTGCAAGCAAAGCAAACAAAAATTTAGCGTGCGTGAATTTGATGCTTTAAAGTACATAAATTATATTTACAGATGAAAGATAAATGAACTCGCCATTTTACACATTTTATTTAGACTTATTTGGAAAAGGGGTGAAGCAGTCTTTCTTACAGCAGCTTAATTTGGCATTGGAAATTACTCTTGATAAACAATGTAAATGAAAGAAAAAATATCTTGTTACTTTTTGAGAAACCAAACCACATCAGTTTCTTGACAGCGTTTCTTACAAGAGAAGAATGTTGTAAATAACCCGGTGTTACCTAGGTGGGGGTCTGACAAACCCCAGCGTGTGGAAATTGATCTAAATATGTAGCTTACTAAATGTGTTGGCACCATCGAAATCAGCTGTTACTGTATTGTTACGTGAACAGTTGGTTAAGCTATATGCATCTAAAGTGCTCTGGGGTATGTCAGACTCCACCTATATAATGGCGTATGTAATTTAAGCTTAGAGTAATGGTTATTTTGCGACTCTTCTGATCAATAAATTTAATGTTCTTTTTTGTTGATCAAAACTTGAGTTAAACTCATCAACAGATGGTCAAAAAATAATCTTAATCTGATGAACTAGCTAAATCTTGGCCTTCGGGGCTTTGTGAAGCCCAGTCAGTCTGACCCTTAGGCTAAAAAGTTTGGAGACCCATAGTCTAAGATGATCCTGCAGTTCTACTTGCTAAGATTTGCCAAGCTCTCTGAAATATGTTCCATAATGCCAAAGGAACCGAGATCGCAAAACAAAATATCACTTGCAAGTTTTTATTGCGTCTACAGTATAACGGAATTTGTTGTCAAAATTGCCTCAATTCGGCTAGCGAATAAATTTATTCTGTTTGCTTTAGAAGTCAAAATTATTTTTTTTGTATTCCTGTATTATTAATTAATTAATAGTTTCAAAATAGGATGTTCGGTTTTGATTTTTGAGTGCTTTTAATTTACGGAAATTGATCATTTCTACGTTAACCTTTGTCATATGCAAAAAAAACAATTTTAACTAATATTTTGGTGTTTATATGATTTTTAGATGGTCACAGAGGGCATTGGTTAATGAAATATTAAAGAAAAAACGGGACACAGAAAATACATTGTTTTAATGTTTGGGGTTTGTTACACCCCACCTATGCACAGATAGGATTTTTTCGACCTAGGTAACGCCGCGCGTCAGGTTAAAGTAAAAATAATTAGCATAACAGATGCTCTTAGGTTTCTTCAAACTTGAGGTTTGCTCAAGATTCTCTTGAAAAAAAATGGAAGAAAAGATATAATGGAGAAATATGTTTAGTAGTGTTTATTAAGATGATGCTAAGGCTTCCACATATAATAATGCAAAGTATACAATAGGAAATTTAAGCGATATTTGTGTACAAAATTATTTTGAGATATAATATCCCTTGTAAATTCTTATCGGACTCATTTACCCCCTCCATGAGTTTTGCCTGGAAATAAAGGGCCCTTTACACTATGTGATTTATTCTAGAATTTCTCTTACGAATTTACTTAGGATCTAGAAATAGCAGTGGCGGATCCAGACTATTACCATAGGGGGGGGAGCAACAAAATAAAAATTTAATATATAAGAAATTTTTTATTTGTTTTTTAATAAATTAAATTACCAAAAAAAAGATAAAAATAAATAAATTTATTAAAAAGTTAAAGTAGGTAGCTTCACGGTTTATAATATAAAATTAAGTTCACGATTGCCACGTTTAGCAAATCTTTCAATGATGTTATCGACATTTAGTTCAACTTCACGGTGCGTATGAAGCAGAGCTAGACCCGTTAACCTTTCTTCTCCCATAGTGCTTCTCAAATATGTTTTTAATCTTCGCATTGAAGAAAAGCTCCTTTCTGAAAAGGCCACACTTATGGGATATGTAAGCAGTATTCCAAATAATTTATTTATTAAAGAATATATTATATCTGCGTCGTAATTTTTTAACATTTCGTTTACAGTATTAGGTATTGTGGATTCAGAAACGGTGAGCCACTTCTGTTGCCAACATTGCATTTCAGACAGTAATTGTAATTTAGCTCCTGGTCGATCACTAATTACTTCGCCATAATATTTTAGATGCTAGCTACTTTCTTCGTACCATACTCATCATTTAAATTCAATTTAATAATATTTCTTGGCATCAAATATGTAAGCTCAAAAGAATTTAATGTGTCTAAAGAAAATCTAGATTGCAAATCAAAGATTACTGTATCAAGCAAAACCCGAAGTTTAAAAAATATGAAATACTTTTCAAATTCTCAAAATAGTTTTGGGAACTCATAACGCATCAGAATTTTTTGGTTTAAAAATTAACGTATTTTGAAGATCTAAGGGAAGGCCCCCCTGGATCCGCTACTGAGAAATAGACGCCTCCCTAATCGTAGGATTAGGTTAAAATTTTATTATGAGTTGCTTATGAGTTCAGATTCGAGTCTTTCCATATGACAAATCGTACAATGTAAACGGTAAAATATCTGCTTATGAGAAATCTTAGGATAAATCGTATAGTGTAAAGGGCCCTTAGGTTCTAATCTAAATATTTCCAGTGAATTCCAAATAAGTGTGTACAACATTTTCGAGATATTTACCCCTTATAAAATAGTATATTCAATCATGGTAACATTCAAGGAAGGGCAAAGCAACACAAAATAAAAGGTCATCATAGACAAAGGTCAAAAAATCGACCTTCTAAGCCGTAAAGCTCCAATTTAAGCGTATTTATTTACAGCTAATATTTAGATCAAGCTTAAAATCCGAATACCAAATTAAAAAGTTTTGCTGTTTCAAGAATGCAGTGCAGGATACATCAAATTTAAGTTTTCACCAATCTAAAATTACAAATTAATAGGATCCAAGTATTATTCTAATAATATATTATGAGTATGAACTTTTCCAGATTTTTATGTACAAAATAAAGCATAAATATTTTGAAATAAATATTCACAAAAGTTGAGAGGAAATGAAATAATAATAAAAAAATTATTAGAACTACTGTCGAGTACGATGTAATTTCTAATTCACTCCTATATCACATTCGGAAACAACTACGAAGTTACATTGCACTTGGCAGTTATTTTAAACTAATCATTTAGCTTCCAGACAGAGAAGGTGCAGGCTTTGTAGTTGCACCAGCTTGGTCTGAAAGGCTGCACTAGAACCAAACTTCCTGCATCCAAAAGAGCCCTTATTTAATCTGCATTTATTTACCCTTCAACATAAATTTAAAAAAAAACTGAAAATACTCCCAAAAGCAAACTCAAAACACTTGATTTTTTCATCAACTTCAGGCCCACAATAATCCAATTAATTGATAAATAAACAATTTAGCACATAAGTTGTGAAATAACCAAATGCTTTATTCGCAAATTTACTGCATGCTAAGGCAAGAAAGTGACAAGTACCGAAAAACTAAGTTAGGTGGTTAAATCTAGTGTTACTAAAAGAACAAAAAAGAAGTAGTGCCCCAGTGTAGGACTAACTAACCGTGATGTGAATGCAAACATTATATGGTTGCCGAACATGATTCTATACCTCTTTTTCTATCAGCTTCTCTACGTATTCGACGGTGCGCACACGTTTTTCACCTGTTACATCATCGATATATTCTTCCGTTCGTCGCGTCACTTTTTCTCCTAGCACCTTCTCGCTCTCACGAACTGTCATGTGTCCTGGTTTGCTACGCACCGCCAATTTTGGAAAATCGGCGCTAGAGGGCCGCAGCTGTATACATGCAATGCTGTTAGTACCATTGCCCTGGACATGTATTACGTCCAGTTTATGTTAGCACTTTAGTGTTAGTTACAAATTTTAATTTTTGAAAATATTAAAACAACAAAAAAAGGCTAACAAGTTATCAATTAATAAATTATTATTTCTATTCAGTCCTCAAACTGAAATACTTCTTACCTCGGTCAGTTTCACCGAAGGCGATTCGTTAAGCTCTTCAGAAGATGCCATATCAGCCATAGATCTAATTAACATTTGTGCTTGAATGGCGTCTTGCTCCAACGATTTTAACCGTTCCTGTCTCCACGCCGCTCTTTTTTCAGCGCGACGTGTCCTTTCTTCTGCGGGAGTCAAATGGTATTCTTCTTCGTCTGTTAATAAACCTTCTTCACGTAAGCGGTCTCGCAATTGACGCTCTCCTTTACCAATTCTACCCATACCAATTGTACTCGAAGGTCTAAACAAACAATATTCAAGTAAAAATCTACTACTAGAAAATTCGCGAGATGACCTACCTGATGGGTTGAGAATCAAATGATTCGTCATCGGAATTATCCAACGCACTTAGGGAATTTATTTCCGAGCGCGTTAAAGTCTCGATTTTTTTCTCTTCTTCTGCTTTCAGTTTTTCAATTTCGTCGGCACTTAAATAACTGAATACTTTGTCTGAAAATTTTAACATTCTATATTATTCCCAAATCGCTGATTTTTAACAAAATTTACCTGGTTTGGGTGAAGGTTTTTGACTCTCTTCCATCGCATTTTCGAAAAATCTTTTCTTATCACTTACAGACATTTTCGTCGAATTACTTACTGGCGATTGAGGAGGCTGTTAAAAATTATTTCAAATTAATACAAAATTTATATAACAAATTGGAATAATATCTATATGTAATTTTTAGAAATTTAAATACTTATATATTTCGAAAACACTAAAAACTAAAATAAAATAATTAGGTGTCCGCTTAATTAAATAAAATAGGAATTTATCATTGATTGTCAACACTCATGTTCAAATTAATAAATGATTAAATATTAATCTACCATTATTACCTTTTCAATTTTGTCGAGAAATCCTTTACCAAACTTTTTTCCAGCATCTATTCCAGTGGCTGCTACATGCATATTAGTAAAAGTTAAAGAATGGGGTTTCGGTACTACGAGAGGTTTGTTATAAAACTTTGTGCTTTCTGGGATTGAATAAATTGGTTCAGGTACTACAATATTATCAAATGGAGTCGAATATAAAGGATCTTCCACTTTCTTTGTATATTTAGAAACCGAAGGTAATGGACTTTTTGGTAAAGGTGGTGGTGAACTACTTGGTAATGGAGGTGGAGAACTCGAGGGTAGTGGTGGTAAATTACTTGGAGACATTACGTCATACAATTCAGTTGTATCATCGTAATATACAACAGTTTTCTGCGTTTTAGAAACAGAAGAAAATACTTTATTATCTAAAAAATTGGATGATATGTTGATGTCGTTCCCGACTTGAACATTTCTTGATGTATGAGAAAAAGTAGAAGAACTTTCGGTCGACTGGCCATCGCTAGAAAATTTGTACGAATATTTTTCTTCATTAACAGTAACTGGAATATTTTTTTCTGTCGACATTAGATCTCCATAAAGATCAGATACTTTGTAATGGGAAAGAGAAGTACTTGGACTCGAAATTGTTTTGATTTCATCACTATCAAGTGGATTAAAAATAGTACTGCCACGAGAAGTTCTTTTATTTTGATATACCGCAGATAATGTGTGACTAGCAGAAGCTATACCATCTGAAGAATATTCGTGAACAGGCGAGGTTAAAGAAGCGGTTGCATTTAGGTCACCAGAATGAACGATTTTGTTTGGATAAGCATCAAACGACTTACGATTGGCTATAGTAGGCGAAGTATTTGAGTTAGCAGAAGTCAGGGTATCATAAACAGAAGAATAATTTTGGGTAGTTGAATTTAACAAACTGCTTGGAATGGAATCACCATAAGAAATGGTTTTGCTTTGATAAGTATTTGATAATTTAGAAGGATTTATGATAGAATTGCCATAAGTAGTGGGTTTATTTGGATAAGCATCAAATGATTTAAAACTGGATACATTTGGAGAAGTATTCAAGTTACTTTCTTCAACTGAAGTTAATATGGAAGAATACTTGTTGAGTGGTGGGCTACTATCAGTCGCAGAAGTGGTTTTGATTGGATATGTATCGAATACCTTAACATCAGACAAATTTAGAGAAGTTCTCAAGCTACTACCAACAGAAGTTAATTTATCATCATAAATAGAAGTTTTTGTAATGGAATCACCAATGGTAGCAGTATTGCTTAAGTTAACATTAGATGATTCATTCTTACTAACGGAAGTTAGTTCGTCATCATATATAGAAGAATACTTGGAGATGGGTGGATTTAAAGAAGTTTTTGTAATGGGATTGTCAATAACAGCAGTGTTGCTTAAGTAAACATTGGATGATTTATTAAAACTTGACTCATTTTGAGGAACATTCAAGTT
The DNA here is from genome assembly GCA_958510845.1 of Cantharis nigra. Taxonomy (NCBI): domain Eukaryota; kingdom Metazoa; phylum Arthropoda; class Insecta; order Coleoptera; family Cantharidae; genus Cantharis; species Cantharis nigra. The sequence goes on along the minus strand of OY294030.1, from coordinate 38,491,195 downwards.
ACCCTCGTTAGCAGAAATTAATTGGTCATCAGGAATAGAAGAATATTTGCCGAGAAAAGACTTGGAAGTAGCATCGCCAATAGAAATGGTTTTGTTTTCTTCAATAGGTATTTTATCTTCATCGATAGAGGAGTTAGCACTATCATGTGAAATCGACGATTTATCACCATAAACTTTGTATAAAGAAGTATTTAAAGTTTTTACGTCATCTTCAATTTCAGTAATTGACTTGTAGTGAGAAGATACTTGGCTTCTATCGACATCAATATTAGAAATATTTGTGACCGAGGTAGAGTTAATTGGTAAATTTGAAGGCATTTCCGGATTTATTGGATTACCCAAGGATTTATCTGAACCCAAAACCAAATTTGATGCGTTGTTATTGAAAATTAAATAACCCGAATAATCAGATGGCAAATTAATAATGGATATTCCCTGACCATTTTGCGAATGAGGGTTTTCTTTTGTGAGGTTACTTTTTATTGTGATTTGGGAAGTTTGTGGCAAACTATTACTATCTGCTGGTGGAGTGGAAACTGATTCTTTTAAACTATTATTTTGCGATTGAATTACTTGCGTTAATAGTTCATCATCTGATAAATTATCCATATATTCGGGAGGAACTGATAAAAACTCTGGCTTAGATTCATCGTTTGCTTTTTCTTGTGGGATCAGATCAAACTTTTTATTAGAAAAGCTTAGTAAACTTTGTAGAAGATCGTCTTCGAGGGAAAACGAAGAAGGACGCGGCGGCGAAGGTGAAGATGAAGAATCAAAACGTAAAGGTGGAGGAGGAGGAACTACAAAACTCTCAGAATCAAATTCCTCGTTCCATGTTGGGGGTGGTGGTGGTGGAATAGGAAGGATCTGTTTAAATGTGGACGTAAATTCGTTTGAATGTGAAGATCCGTCTGATGGAGGAATGGAGGAAGAAATTTTATAGGATGTACCTGTACCAAAATTAGTTACTTTAGGAAGAGTAGACGCATGCACTTGAGCTTCCTGTTAGAAGATATCAAATAATAATGCAAAAAGTTTCTTGTATTGGTTCCCTTCACCAAAAAGCAAAACAAATCAAACAAATAATGAAAGCTAACAAATAACAAAAGCGTAAGAATTGCACTTGTACCAAATATATATTTTGTATACCATATAATTTTCAATGAAAAACATTAACAATTCAAAAAATACATTCACATTATTATTTTGATAAATTACACCAGACAGTAGCGGATTTAAACAATTGGGGTTCCTGGCGCTAATGTAATTTTGATTAAAATGATTAAAACATCAGGGCAGTAGCATTTCTTATGCTAATAATTATAACGGAATAAAAAATTAACAATCAAGTTCTACACATTTTCTAATTATTAACCAAAACATAATTGGCAATTTTATATCAAAATTATTGAAATAAAATTTTTGTTTATTTGATTCAAACCAAATCTTTGCTTTGAAATTCTTTAAAGCTGTATAGTATGATTGTATCAAAGAATATATTTTGTATATTTGTAAAAAATGTTAGATTTTATAATTAAACTTTGCTTCCCCTAATGAACACCTATGTATTCAAACCTTTTATACGACGTCAAGAATTAATCGTCAATAATACAAACAAATTTACAAAGTTAAAATATTAAATGCTAATTCGGGAAGGTCAGGAATAGTTGTTTTGAATTAAATAATAAATGTTTGTAGTAAATAAATAGAAGTCAAATTGATTCAAAGAGTGTCCACTACATTTGAATTAATCTGCATGCTTGCCAAGTGTATAGTCGGTTGGCTGACTGACATGAAATACCACCAGTTTTGCTGTAATGCATAGGAAATATTAAAATTAATTTTCTATCAATAATTATGGATTTTCCATATTAGTTACATAATATAAAATAAAGAATATTTCATTAAAAATTATTATGTTTTAGTCAATAACTTAAGAACGGCTTACTCAATAGTTTTTCCCAGCTGCAAACTGGAGATTTTGTTACTTGAAATGTTTTTGTAGACCAAACTATTAAAAAATTTAGGTGACTACACAATTTTCTTTATAATTCCAGTTAGAAAAAAAGAAAAAAACGTCCACTGTTAAATTTTTTTTCATTTTATGATTTATTATTATTAAGGTAGTGCTTGCTGGAGGGAGGCCAGTACGCGCCAAGTGCAACCCTAGATAAATCCGCTACCAAAAACACGCAAAATTAATTCAAAATTTGATGCCCTTACATATTAATAAAATTTTTTAAATTCAAAATAACATCAAAAATTGGTAAATTAAATTTATTTATTTTCTTAATAATATTATTATAAAATTTATTTAACCATGTAACTTTTGAATATACGTTTAGGACACAGCGATGCATAAATAAATTACAAAAAATGTATTATTAATGTGTTAGTTGCAGTTCAGGGACGGGAATATTTTTCAATCAATTTTTAACTTAAAAATACTAATCAATAAAATTATTATTTGTAATAGGTATATAGGTAAATTAAGAATTTAAATTAAAGTCAAGAGAATTTTTAAGAATCCTGGGTATTATAGTTCAATAATATTTTTAGCATAGATAAATCCCGTCCCCAATTACAATAGTCAGGAAGAAAATTACGGATAGTACTTATATTAATATTACAGCACTTTTCTGGGTTGACCCTGACCATTATTATTTAAGCACCAACGAATTAGTTGTATTAAAATTAATTATTAATATTATTTTTTGTACAGGACATAATTCGACCTCTACATCAATAATTTAAATAACATATCGAACAGGAAATCTAAAAAATTCTAATGTGCTTTAATTTGAGTTTAGGAGGATCAACTGAACAACTTTTCAAATTCTTTTGATTATATTTGATAGTTCTTTTTGTAAAGAAAAAATATTATTGTCTTAAATATATTTTGATTTAATTATAGAAAATCATTAAAAATTGTGATGCATAGGTCATATTATGAGTCGACTACTATTTTTGCTAAAATACTGAAACAGTATGAACGTTAGCTTTATCTTATTTAAAATATTACAATTATTATGACTTAAAATATAAAAATTGGTATAAAACTACCTAATATTCAAGTAACAAGATAAATATTTAAAATATGTTAAAATTGACTATGTATTAAATATTTTGGACCAATTTGCATTTTAAAATGATTATTAAAACGGCATCAAAGTTAAACACATATCTTTGGCAGTACATACTTAGTGGACTATAATTATTATAATAATTGGTACGTTTGATATGAATTTTATACAATTATTAACATTTTATTTTCAATAACATAAAATGAAAAACGATCGCGCCCATTTTTCATATTGAGTAACCATTAATTATTTTTATATAATCTTACATTTTATAATACTTCAATTAGTAAGGATAAGAAATTTAATAATATAAAACTCTATTATTCACTCGTCAAGCACCAATAGTATTATTTTAAATACATTTCTTTCGAAATCACTGGAACACGATTTACAAAAAACATTATTAGGATTTTGTGATTACAAAAGAACTTCATTGTGAAGCAATTGCTATGCACGTTTTCCTTGAAGATTCTGCAATAAAGATGTGACCATTTAAATTTTGCTTTACGAGAGTTATGCCCATGCAACATGACTTCTACTCATGCATCCAGTTGATATAAAAAAATTGTCACATCAAAATAGAATATCAGGCCATCATGCTTTATTAAATATTAGTCTGTTAGGTTTTGGCAATAAAACTTTTTAGATTAAACCGAGGCTTCTTCGACGAGTAAAACAGTTATGGTTAATTAACTTTTACTACAAAATTAAATGCATTTATGTCAATAAATAGTAACTTGCGTTGGCGACTACAAGCCAGTTCACTTTAAGGCAATGAACGGCGAAAAACTTTGTTACTGGCGCAAGTTACTATCCCTAAGTAAATAATCCCTTCCGGTTAGAAAAAAAACCAAGGTTCATTAAGAATATTGGTGCACTTCAAACACAACAAAAAATAAAATCGAATGCAAACGACACATTGGCTATGTAACAACAACAAACCTGTAAGGGTGACAATCATGAAACCTACAGGAAACACGAACAAGTAAGAAACAAACGATAGTTCACACATAAAAGAATGCAAAACGATCGTAATCATTTTGTACACTTTTACGGCACATTGAAACATTTATAATCAAATTTTGTACTTACGGTGGTCGCCTGAGGTGCCAAAGTGTGCTTGCTCATAACAACGGTCGTAGTTTTAAGCTCAGAATTTGGTCCTCCAGGCGATTTTGGCGCAGTTGTAGAATCTACCGTTCCGTGAGCCAATGTTTCCACCGCTCTAACAACGTCCATCACTTTTTCAACAGGCGTATTAACTTGCCTTGCCTCAACTAAAGAAAGATCTTCTTCTTGATTAGGTAATTTTAAACGTTTCTCGGCTTCTTCCTTTTCAAATTGAATTAATTCATTTTTCATGCGGTATTCCTGCAGAAAAGAAATAAATTTCAAATTGCACAAAAACAAAAAACATTTAAAAACCAACCTGCTGACTTTCTTCATCCTCCTTATCTAAAGAACTAATACTTTGAGACCTACTGCTAGTAGAACCTCCGTGCGTAATGTGGCCCTCGGCAACCCTCTTTTCGACTTCGCCGCGATCGTAGCCTTTACATACGATTAAGTAAATTTGATCACCACATGTCCTTAAGCAATTAACTGCTTCTTGATGCGTTGCTCCAAGAAGAGAGCGGCCGTTAACTTCCAATAATCGCATACCGGTGTGCAAACGGCCATCTCTTCTAGCAGCACCAACAGAGTTAATTTTTGATATGAAAACTCCTTCGTCAGAACGATCTAAAGGATTTCCACGTTGACCTTGAAGTCCTCCTTTGATATGCATCCCCAATTTTTCATTTTCCAGTTTATTAATAATTATTTCCTAAAATTAGAAAAAAAACTTGTAATCGACGAAAGCAAAACATTCACGAAAGGTGACAAGTGAGTATTTTTGAAAAAGCAGGACAGACATCATACTTACTATTGTATTTACATAAGTTATCACAAGATGCTTGAAAAGTGAAAAAAATGTCAAGTAAGTGCATAAAAGTTAAAGAAAGTTTTGCCGAAAACTCACCTGGTAGCCTTCGGGTAAAGGATCGTGTTGCACGTTGAGCGTTATTTGGTCGACCGGTCTCAACAACTCCATTACGGCCTCCTGGTGGGTGGCTTGTGTTACATCGGTACCATTCACTTTCAAAATGCGATCACCAATTCGAAGTTTACCGCTATTTGCAGCAGTACCGCCTGGCACCATCTGTAATTCATTAACAAAACTAATAATTGAAAGAAAATCAAAGATCAATAGAAACTCACGTGAGATATAAAAATACCAGGGTGATTGGCACCAAATGGAATGCTGGAATGATCTGTACCACCGATAATACTAAATCCTAACGATCCGCCAGCCTTGTTCAATATCACATCCTAATCAAAATAAATTATTTGATTATAAAATAACAGAAAGTAAACTACAAAATGATCAAGCTAAATGAGGCAGCCACTTAACCACCTTCACATTATTTACAAATTCTGTAATCATCGATACTAACTTATTTACAAATTATCAAAAATACAAAAATATTACTTTTAACAAACTAAACAAAGAAGTTTTGACTTTCAATATAAACATACCTACTTAGAAAGAAAATAAATACTCTTTTTGAAATTCAATTTAATTAAAAAAAACTATAAATAAATGAAAATAGATTAATAGGGTGAATGTGATGTTTAGAAGTGGAGGTAAATTAGAAATGAAGCAGGCAAGGAAATAGGACAGCGATGAAACATTTCATCCATTACCTGTGATTTTGCCGTTCTGCAGATAAGGCTTTGTTCTATACATAAATAAAGCAGCACATAATACATCAACTTTGACAAGAGTTAAATTACAAACTATTCATTCAAATCACACAAACTACAACTCTAATAATAAGTATTAACGCAATTGCCTCAATTTCAATTTACAGCTACTACAAAGTAAAATTTTAATTATTCTTTTATGCCAAAATAATAAATTAAATCATACCAACTACTGTTCTACTATTATTCCACTACAATTTGAGAATAAGAAGAACGTAAAAAGCACTCTCGATAAAAAAATATAAGGCTTGTATTAGTCATTCTTGCTGGCATTATTAGTACCACAATAATAATAATAATAAGCAAGCAATATGTTCTAGGAACCAGGAAATAGTATTGCATACCCAGTAGCCTAGCTTTGAGAAAATGTTCTATGTTTGAAAGTGATTTGCAAGTCGTGTCTCCACGACAGATGTATACTTTTTAGTTGTCTCAACTCCAACTCACAGGGGATAGCTCTCTCCTTTCAATGGCTATAATACCAAAACTACTGATTCTTTAGAGTAAATTATTCAGTGGAGCATGGGATTATCTACAAACTAGATTCTATTCATCTATTATTGAAAAGTAATGGCTTTCTAGTTATGAATTAAATTAAGTAAATGATCAAAGAGAGCTAGTCCTCCCCTCAAGAGTTTGACTTAAGATAAAAATATTTTTCCTATAAGTGTCTTTGATTACCACTGAGCGGTGTATTAAACTTCAACTTAAAATATACTAGAGTTCCGAACGTTCCTGCTTAAAAATGTGTGACAGACACAAAAGACCTACAGCTTAACGTGGAAACCAAACCACGTAAAGATTGTTTTTACGCTGTAATTTCTAGTTCAAGGACGTTTTTAGGATATACATGTTATCTGGTGCTAGGTAAATCATTCTATAAATGATATGCCATGGGAATCGAACCCAAGAAGCTAACGAACTAAGCACTCGGCTATTCACCTATCATCAGAATAAAATAATTTTGTGTTGAAATGTAGCTCTACTAAAATTATTGATAAATTTATTGCGAGTCATAACGTTAATCTGTTTTGATCAACATTATGTTGAAATATTAACATCAAGCATAATAAAATATTCAATAGCTTGAAAAGTATTTTGAATCTCCAATTTAAATCTATAAGGTACCTATTATGTTACATACATAATAAATGTACCATCTACCTACATAGTAGTACAAAATATAAACTCTAACAATTAGAAAAATTCAAAATTTTTTAATTTTGAAGCTGAGGAGATTTTGAGTATATTTTATAATCGAGATTACTATAATATTATATAATATGTATGTTTTGCATAATTAAAATAATTAGACCTTGAACAAACTACAATAGAAGGTTTTTTCATAGATTGAACTTAGAACTCTCGTTTATTTATTTAAAATATCGAAAACGAAAATTATTTTGTAAATCAGTCTAAATTTAACTTATAAGATGAAATTTTATTTATATTGAAAGGTACTTGTGCTAATCAAGTAACTAAATTTATTGGAGTTTTTGCAATATATTTACATTGATCTTCTTTTTGCATACCTAATTTTTTCAAGAAAAGAATGTATGTTTATATTTTTCTATTAAACACAAAATTATTTTTAACTATTCCATAGGAACTAAAAATGGACAAAATACAAAATTAGGAAAAGAACAAGCCACATAAAATGTCTATAAAGACCGCAGGCTGTACATTATAGTTTTACAACCCGGTGATAGCAAGTTTCACTTTTTATACAAGGAAGGAATTATACAAGGATAATAAAAATAATTATGTAATAAGAATCCAAGGTAAAAACCCCTACTGTTTTTTAATCATTTCAAAATTACTAAAATTGTATTGATGTTAGACATTGAAATTTAAACAAAAGGCAGCCATTTATATACTCAAGTATAAAATTAATTGAAATAATTTAAAATGAAAATTATATTCATCAAAAAAATATTAAAAAATTCTTATAATATCAAAGAAATTAATTTAATAATAAATCTAGAAACTCAAATAAATGAAGCTGCCACAATTAGTGGGTAAGATTTAGATGATGTAATTAAAAGTTAAAATCATTTTTAATTAAAAATCAAAACCAATAGGAATAATGTTCCCGAATACCATTTGTTATTCAATGCCTGTGCTTATCCGAGCAAGTGGAAAAGCTTCTTTAATCTTTATTAAGAAAATGACTAACCGTAATTTACGAGCCCGTTCCTGGAATGTCGTACAATTAACAATCAAAATTCTTAATTTTTTAACTCAATTTTTATCCTTGCAATTTAAAAATATAATGTTGATTACATTATGTCCCTGCACTTTATCTAATCTTTGTAAACTATATAATAAATTGTATTTACACTTATGTTAAATTAATATGTAGGGGTCTTTCACGAAATCCAGTTATTAAAATAATCTTTTTTTTGTGTATGAATAATTTTTGAATCCAGAATTAATATTTTAACCGCAATATTTTTTCCTGTTTTAATTAAATTCTTTAATTAATTTTCTCAATTTACACCACAATTTTTTTCCTGCAACCACAACGAAATTGTTCAAGAAAAAAAAACAATAAACTTCAGGAATCAAAAAAAAGTAATATTCTTTAAAGGTATTACATTATAAAAAGTAATAAAATCAGACATCGCGTCAATTACTAAGATTGAGAACAATATTATTTAAAGCTGTTTCCTATTTAAACTTGATTGATAATAAAATAGTTTCAAGTCTAGCAAGAGTCTGCAATATAAACTTAGCCCCCATGATTGAGCGTTTAATTGTTATAATTACATATTCTAGTTAAGTGATTCATAAATACGTTATTTCATTATTATTACAACTCTCTTATCAACTAAAATTCGTGATTTCATCAATAACCTCATATTCGTGATCCAGTTTTTTTTAAATATGACTAATACATGTTTGAAAATCTTTTGTATAATCCTTTCTTAATCTACAAAACTATCTATTTACGGTAAATTTAAATCAAAATAAAAAAAAAGTACATGTTTGCTAATTTACCTACACGGAGTTTTGTAATAAATCTTAAATATTCTTTATTTATTCGTGCCATGGTTCGGATTCCACGTTAAGCTTTAGTAGGTCTGGTCCTTGATTATGTTTAGTAAGTAAATAACAACTAGTACTGATATTCTGTGCTTATCAGTAAATTGAATTTAATATAAAATTTATAAAGCAACGCAAATTATTTTAAAAAGTTTTTAAGATGAATTACATTCGTTTTTAAGGATTTTCATTTAAATTGAATAAAAAAACAATTAGGAAAATGAATTCAGTGTAGAAAAAAAATTTAATTCCAATCTTAAAGAAAATTCAAGTTATTTAAATAACACATTTTGTCGTAGATAGTAAAAGTAAATTTGCCAAGTCATACCCCTCTTTATAAACCAATACGAACGCCCCATGGCTAATCAAATTAGATTGAATTTAGCTCTAAAATATGAAACTAACTCCAGAATTAATCAAATCTAAACCATTCGATAGAAAATACATTTTCAAATGATTATGCAATATATAAATATAAAAAAAACTGCAAAAAAGTATGCCGCGACCTTTCGCTCAAAACGCTGCAGCAACAATAGTATAAAAAAATTGTAGGTTTAGTTCTGTAGTACCTGTTTCATTTGAAAATAATGTTTTCAGTCTACTAAATGGCTCAGGTTTGATAGATTGGAATTAGTTCTATTTAAAATTACGATTTGATTAGCTCATAAAATATTACAATAATTTTGTGATGCAGGAACAGAAATCGATAGACTATTTCGCCCAGTTATTTATGATTAAATGGTTTATTTTCAGAATAAAATGTTTCATTGATTATGCAAGTGGTCCAAGTTACGTTTCTTTCTCAAACAAAGTTAAATTTCTTTTCTAAATTTCCATTCTTTCAACTAAGGGCCGATTTAACAGCCTGCAGAACAAATCTAATTTTGGCATTCAATGTCATTTATACAATTCTATTGAATTTAAGCGTCTGTTAAATTCTTGAATAACGTTACTGCATGCAAAATCCCTCAGACCACTTTAATAATCACAGACACATTGCAATAATTAAAATAATGAATATTATAGCGTCACGCCTCATACCTTTGTTTATGTAAATATAAAAAGAAATTTTAATTTGCTTGCTCATATGGACATCGCTTAAAAAGAAATTTAGATAATATTTTCTCATGGGATTCCCAAAATCCTGAATTTTCCTTCAACTTTTTTTTCACATTTGAATAAACAAAAATTTGTTACATGTGTTTAAATATTGTTTATCCATCTTCTCGCCCTCCCCCGCAGATAAAAACCTAACAAGTAAATACATTTCCATTAATAACTTCGTTTTGGCAGCAGTTTTGAAACTGCTGGAGAAACAAAGATATGTAGTAGAAACATATTTTAAAGAAAAACTAGCTATTCTAAGTTTCAAAATTGTTCTAATAAAACTTCAAAGATCCTTAATTTTTCAAGATAGACATTTGTAAAAAAATTTGTGAAAGTAGCAGGCGGACATTATGATAAGTCAGCCCCTAAGTATTAGTATGAATAGCTGCTCAATGAGGAAAGTATGCACACATTTAACGTGCTACTAGAAACACTAATTCCATTCTGCTAGCACTCGAATAACAAAAATGGAAGTTCAAAATCCGAGTTAATCAACAATAAATTTTCAGCAGTGAACAACAATTGATTTGTGATTCATGATACCGTTCAATTGAACAAGCATAAAATAGTTGGTATGTGCAATTAAAATTGTTGAAACTTATAACATAAATTAATTACAAATCGGTTTTATCAATTCAAGTACCACTAATAATTTCCGTAATTTATTGCAAAATTTTAATTTTAGATGGAACATAGATTTTCAATCATTCCATTTTCGGTATTTTAGTGCTGGAAAAGTCTAAAGTTATGATAAACAAATTCACTACAAAGGTGCAGTGAATTTAGCCAATTCCGTTCTGTAAAATATTTTTAAAAAAAAATTTGATATTTAAGATATTCGTATTTTGAAAATTTTTTATAGAACAATGCGCAGGCAAGTGCAAATTAGTTGAAGAAACTTTTTTCATTTCTCTTTTCATGAAGCCAAAAACTAGCACTAGCGTAAAATCACTAATATTACTCCAAGCTAAACACAAGAAAATAACATTTTTTATTCTAGATACGTGTAACGCATGCAAATGCTTAAGTTGTAGTTCTACATGCACCAACGGGCATACCTCGATGATAACTGGCACATTCAGCATATTGTCGGTGATGCGAGTAACCACAGTTTCGGTGAATGTACTCTTGGTGATGGTTTCGGTGACTCGACCAGGTCCCGTGGGTGCCGGGGGCAATTCAATGGGATCAGGTTTATGAATAGTCACTGTCACAGCATGAGAAGGCTCAGAAATTGGAGCGGATTTAAGGAAATGAACAGGAATCATGGCTTGGAATTCCTCATTTGTGATGGGCCTCGGTAGTACCTGATTATCATCTCCTTCGAGAGACGAGGTTGGTGTAGCTTTCTTGTGATTTGGAATTGGCAATGATTCGCTTGCAGGCGGTGCACTTCGTATATTTTCAGACTTAAGTATTTTAGGGGCGGCGACACTATTTTGTTGGCTTTGTGTAACATCGGAATTTTGAGCATTTAATCGTCTCGGTGCTGGTTGGGGTGCATCTGCTTTTGGCGATGCGTGCACTCCATTGACCTTTGGCTCGTTGGCGTTAATTTCGTTCATCTAAAAGAAAAATATTACCGTAGAAGTTTTGGAATTAAACAAGGAGATGATTTATCCTCACCTTTTTATCGTTTTCGAGTGAATGCCTATAACCAAGATAACTTGGTCGATTGGCCATGTAACTGTTGGACGCATAAAGTCCGGCATACGGTTTTGGCAAACCAAACATTCGAGGAGATTGTTGCGGACCCGGCGAAGGAGACGGACTATTACGCGGCAAACTAAGTTCACGTTCAAGCACTAAACGCACAAATCTTTCCGCGCCCGTTAACATTGCGACTACCTGATCGTGAGTCGAGTTCGTTAAATCTACGCCATTAATTGAAACTACCTTATCGCCGACAGCTATTTTACCGTCTTTTTGAGCAATTCCGCCTTCGGTAATACGCGAAACGTACACGCCATCGCTGTCCGGTTTGAAGGGTGGAGAACCCTTGCCACCCGCTATGCTGAAACCCAAACCTCTTGTATCGCGAATTAACGTGGTATGAATTAACATTTTATGAAGCACCATATCATCATTAACGGGTGTGATGGGTGGTAACGGCGATGGAATACGCGGTTGTGCTATACTGCCATTACTCAAAACACTCTTAACATCCGAATCTTGCACCAAGCGAGTCACTTCGCGAGACACTTCCAAAATTAAAATCGCCCCCGAAGCTTTCAATACTTCTACAGCATCGTAATGACTTACGGTGATTACGGAAACGCCATTAACTTTAAGCACCTTATCGCCAACTCGAAGTCCTGCCAAATCAGCCGGACCTTTTTCGGTTACACGCGAAATAAAAATACCTTCGTCGTCGCCCTTAAAGGGAGTAGATCCCTTACCACCTGCAATGGACAAACCGAGCCCAGCGCGAGAACGTTCAATATGAATTTCATATTTTTCTTCTCTCAATTCCACAGTAGCGTCTGATTCACCAGCTGTAAACAACAATAAAAAAATTATGTTAAAACTAACGAGCAATTAATAAATTATAAATGCGCACAATTTTAAGTAAACAAACATTAACCTGCATATTTGAGGAACTGAACTTTTCGTGGATTGGTTGCAAGTTTTCGGCTACTGACTGTTAAGGCCGCAACTTTCGAACGTGGTAAACTACCAGATTTAATGTAAAGTTTTTGATTTTTCGATTTAATACGGATTTTTGGTAACGTACTCATGGTTGACGAACTACTAACACGATTCAAGCATTAATCATGTCTCAGGAATTTGTGCGCATAGGTACTGGAGTTTTATTCACCAAACTTAATAAACCAATTTCGCCTTATCATTTTGATAACACGTAGGTAGATAGCGCTTTATCTCTGTTCAAACAGTTGGGGTATACACACACACACAGGCAAATTGATTCGCGTGTATGATCGAGAGAAGCAGCAGGTAGACAATTAACAGTTTGAAGAAAGTCAATAATGCGCGAAATACTACCGACGACTATAGCTGATTAATTTTGTGTGGTGATACCTTGATTCGTACACGGTTCTACAATCCCACCTACACACTTACCTTGACTGCTTGTGCTGTGATCACCTACGGATTCGGGTGGCGTTGATGCACTCATTCTATCGCTATCTTCATCCTTTCTCTTCATAGCCTACAGGAAATATTAATTATAACACAAATAGTGAAAAAAAAACTAAATTAATATTCGCACACATATCATAATTGCTAAAATTTACATTGCCGTTTATGCGCAATAAAAAAAAAGCGTGAAAAATGTTGAACTTTAAAATATCTTAACAAAAATAATCATAAGGTTCAGTTTCCTGCTTGTTCAAGGAACCTTTCTTTTTGTTCCAAAGAACAAAGGCGATAAAACCGGTGTGAACGATTACTTTTGTAATTCGAATGGTTTTTCTTTATTGGATTCCAATTGCGCTGGTCTATTATTAAGGGCAAAAATGAGATCGCTCGAAGGTACTACTAACAAAAAAGAGAACGTTTGATTTATTTCAAAACGGATTCAAATGTATTATCACAAATTGATTTATTATTGATTGTGAAAGTTCTAAAAATACGGTTAAGTACGATGGATTTAGTCGTTAAGGTGGGTGGATGAAAGTATGGTCACAAAATTTTTTTAGTTAAAGTTGGCATGTTTACGCCAATTTTATGGCGGTAAGATTAGAACGTGTTTGAATAAGCAATAAAATACCTTAAAACGATAACGAACACTTGAAGCAATGCAACCAATCACAGTCAATCATGCACTTGCTGTTGGCAAACGACGTAAAATACAATAATCGAACCTTATTAACACTTATCGATGCGATTTACCCCGGAGCGTCGATCAATTAACAATAATATAATAATTTCACAGGATTGCGTCATAAAAACAACTTTTGACCAACAGTTAACTGTAGTTACCTGGTTGGTTCCTAGTTCATGGATCTAACATTTATTTGTAAACAATGTCTAAATTAAGCGATGATTTCATTTGTGATTATTAAATTAAAAGGTAATACATAATACATTATTTAATATTCAAATGTTGCTGGTTATATTATTGTTAATTAAACAAACGTAATGAAACTGTAGCATATTATTTTGAAAGTTTTATATAAGAAAAGACAATATGACACTGAATGCAGTTGAAAAAGTACATAATGCAATTTGAAAGTTGCAACCACGAAGAACATCGCATTACTGAAAGGTTAACACAGTTGAGCAACTTGGTATTTCCGTCACACTAAAACGGTTTAAAAAATAAAATTAAGTATCATAATAATAAATTCTTCTGTATTTCTATTATCCTTATGAATATGAACGAAAGAAACTCAATGGGGAATTAATAGTAGCGGTATACCACTATCTAAAGGTGCCTACACAAGGTTATGCGGAGCTTCATGCCGCCTGGGCTTGGTATCGCTCACCATACGTATACATACGGTATTTCGTATAAACAATTTTAGACTCTCCTCAGATTCAAACTGAGTATCTTCAAGTCATAAGCAATTATTGTTCGGAACATTACAAAAAGTAAAAAGTAAGCTAAACACGACCGTGTGTGGGCATCTTTAACGTGTACGATATCACAAAATAAATAACATTTAATGTGGGAATATTTAAATTTAATAATATAAATGAAAATTTTGTTCGGTCTTTAAAAATTCAATATCATAAAATTCCATTCTTCTGGTTGAAATAATAAAATTATGCAAAATATTCGATAATACCAAGTTTTTTAATAAAAAGTCTAACTGCATCTCGGTTAAAACGAGTTCTGAGGTTTTTAACTTTTAAAAATTTGCAATTCAAAAGGCTATTACATTTTTACACCATATCTATCTAATTTCGATGCATTAAATTTGCATAACATCACAGAAACGAATTTTATTTAATGTACAGCTACATCTAGGATTTTAACGGTGTGATACAATAAATAATAATGCAGACGGTGATTTACCCAGTCACATTTTTGATATTCATAAATAATATAAAACATCGACAACCGCACCATGCAATTTGCACAAAATTCTTATTGTCTAAAAAAGCAATTGCGAAAAAGCAAGCATAATAAAAATAGTTGGCGAAAGAAACCTGAGCTATGATGGATGCAACTTTATCTTTGTCAAAGGCTGACATGATGCGTTTGTTCTTCAAGTGGTGTGGCGTATCCCGTCGATGCAAACGACTGGGTCGTGCGACGTCTGGATCATCGGCAGTTTGCACACCCCCCATGAACCCAACACGTTTCCTCACCTGTTCCTATACACCCAATACATGCATACCAACCCTAATGTATCCATTGAGTAGTGGTTTTATACATAAAAACTCAATTTTTGCATTGCCTGGAGTTTCAAAATATTTAAAATGTACCACCTTCACCACCAGCAACAGCGGTGAATTTGAAATCATGACCTCTCAAGGGTATACTGCTAAAAGCGTACACATTCAGCAGTAGAATAATTTCTGAAAAACTGGAATGGATTTACGAGTTCAAGGGTAATAAAATAAAAATGTTTTTCCTGCTCAATGGCAACGTTCTCCTTGTTAAAAAAAATTGAACTAGTTCAAAAGTTCGCTTGTTACTTTTACTTCCTCTCCATATTACGTTATGCTAGTTTGATTAATAGTTTTATGCGCCAATCCAAAAAATCGAATTATTAATCTTAACGGAACGTGCTATTAATCTGAACTTAAAACAAAGTGAAACTGTTAAAATATTCGTCAACAGTGGTGATTATACACGGGACTATTAGGAAAAAGTGATTAAATTTTGATCCAACAGGATTGTGTTAATATTAATTTGAACATCGCAGAGAAATTTGAAAAGTAATTTTGTTGGTTAATGAAAATGCTTTTAATTATACTCGAAAACAACAGCAAAAAACGTGGCTTTGATGTAGGTAACGTGCGTAAAGTTACGAGTATTAACCTTAATTTATGGAACAATTATTAAAACTCAAGGCAAAAATGATAATTAATATTAAAAAAAGGTAAACAAAAGTTTAATTCAAATGTACGAGGTAAATTGTGCTAATGCAAAAATTTGGACTGGACTACTCGGTGGATACATGATGATTAATATTCTATATTTTGTTAATGTGTCAATAATTATAAGTAGGTATGCCAAAATACAAATAGTAATTAACTTGAAATAATTAAATAATATGAAAATAACTTACGTCATCTGAATCATCATCAACGCTGGGTTCGCTGCTTTCTTCTGCTCCATTGCTCATAGGTGCGGCGTCCACTACAATTTCTTGATGGATTTCGGGCGTAGGTATATTTTGATTGATGGCTTCCACTATGGCTTCCGTATTATGTTCGTTGCTTTCTTCCAAAGAACTTTGTCCTTTTGAAAAAAGCTTGTGAGCCTTCGCTTTCAGTTCCTTCGGATGAGGAGTGTTTTGGCGAACAAACGGCGTCTGTGCACACAAAAATCGTACGGTAAATAGTTGAACAGAAAGTAGGTACTCGAAATAAAAAATACGCGATAATCTTGAATATGAAAAGAAACGTCAACTCAGAATATAACAGCGAACTGATTTAAAGATTATCTTGTCATTGGAAGTAAGTCGCAATTGAAGTAATTTGACAAATCTAATTTAACAATAGTGCCCAACACTTACTAATACAATTTAAGTGTCAAGAGTCAAACCATCAAACCCAATGAATCACATTAAATCGTCGAAATTAAAAGATAATCGTCGTGAGAACCTCGAATTTGAAATACTAATTAAATGGTTAGATACTTATATTCAAAATAAAAACTCATACGATTATTTAAAAGAAATGAATCTAAAACCGTTATTTACCTACTTAAGAAGTTTTTAAAAAGAATCGTCCAATTAAGACGTTTACAAAACGCTCAAGAGGTAAAGAGTGTGGAGATAATTAAAATCTAAGCATAGTCAGCAGTAACTATTTGAGGTTGGACGAATAATTAACTTTTTGTTTGTATTTGGAAAATTATGCGAAGAATTCCAATTTTCACTTACCAATTTCATTTAAACTCTCTTACATCAAAATATTTAACCTTGAAATTAACTTTCATCTTAAAATTCCATCCAACACGAGTCAATAATCTTTTCACTACAAATTAGCATATGAATTGTTGATCCATAGTTATACAAAGCTTTCAGAAACTAAAGTTTGTTTAAAACTCGATGATATCATTGATGGTCTAAAAAATGCAATAGAGCAGGGGTTCTCAATTTATCGTACGCCAATATTCCAATGTAAAATTCTCCTCTGAAATATAAAATAAATTCGAACAAAAGTGAAAATATGCTATTGATATTTGCATAAAAAGATAATATTTCACTTTTACCATATGAATTACATCAGCTATTTCGTGTCGTGACAATTCATATTTCTTCATTTGTAAAGCAAAACAGAAAATTATAGATTTTTTACACAAGAGAAAAAGAAATAATTCGATGAAAAATGAGAAAGAAAAAGCAAAAATTTATTAAATAAAGAATAAAGACATAGAAGAAAAGAAAGAAGAGAACTCATATATTTCGTGATGGTGATAAGCCAAACGTTCAAGTGGTAAAAAATTAAAAAGTTGAGAACCCCCGTGATAGAGATCTAGTTTAGTTTGCAGAATCTTTGTATCTTCTCCAATAAAAACCCAATTGAACGAGAACCAGTTAGCTCCGTAACCGCCCCTCCGAATTGAAGGTAAAGAATCTTTTCCGGCGAGAATGTTGTTGGTTGCAACGACAAATGTAGTTAATTATAGGTGCCTAATGTCATCACAACCTTTTATAATTCAATAAACTGCTTTCTGAAGTCCTCCGAAATAATTTACCGAAGCTTTTAAAATTAAGAGTCTTAATTCTGAGTTTGCTAATGTAAGCAATATCTATTTCTCAGCATCTCGACGGGCTACTTTTAGTTGATTAAATTTTCCTCTTACTATTTCCTACAAAAATATTGCCTTCTATTAGAAGCAATATTCAGTTAGTTTTATTTCGTTAAAAATAAACACTTCAAGTTGATTTAACGCACATTTCCTCGAGTTCAATACAAATAATTAATTTATTATTGTAAATAAACTCATTATTGCTTTGATCCACAAACACTTATGGAAAATATTTAAATCGTAACGTGAACACAATCATAATTATTATTCTAGTACTTCGTGTAATGGTAATGAGTTGACCTACAATTTACAAGGTCCACAATAAACAATTACATTCATACAAATAGCAACATTAAAAGCCATAAATACATGTTGCTGTTTAAACATAAACAGTGAGCTTTGTTGTCACCTCTCTGGTACAAACGGCTTCATTGGAACACAATTTAATTGCTTTGTTCATTGAACATTCGATCCCAAAACTTTGCAAATTTGTTTAGCTAGGAAAGGCCATTGGTTGCATTACATAAAACTGCAATCGACCTAATGGCTTGAAAATAATCGCCTTTGATGTGTAACCCTCAAAAAAGTTAATGAGGTCAAAAAAATGTTGTTCTGGTTGCAGATATAAACTTCGATGATAGCACTATGCTCTGTTTTTAGCCAACATTTAATTTTTTGTAAAAATTTGAAAATAAGCCAAAATCAATAATATAAAAGACTGCAGCTTCCGTTGTTAGTTTAACTGGGACAAAACGATGTTATAAATGAAAACATTTACGTTTTCTTACGTTAAAACTCGACGGAAAATTTTACAAAACAAACAAATAATATGTTGGAAAGAATTGTATAACAAATTACCTATTCATTTTCAAGTTGAAATCTTGGTCAAACACTTTCGAGTAGTTAACCACGCTACAACATAAATTTTCGTTCTAAAACTAATAAATTTTCTTCTCAAGGATTTTTGTTGGCGAAGGTAACTTCACCTCAATTTTTTAACCGTGACTATAGTTTATGATTCAAATTTAATCGTCTACTTACTTTTCTAAAACGATCTTTTCGCGGGTGTTACAGTCCGAAAGAAGAAAATATTCGAGGACAATTGAGAGTAATTGGTCGATGAATAATAATTCGGATATTTATCCGATTATGTGGGCTATTAGATACATTGCAGCAAGAGAAGTTCTTTTACCGGTGAGTCAGCCCAGTACCCGGCTTTCTGATTCGTCTAAATCGCGTGATGTCACAAGCGCGGCCACCCGTTCCGCGTCGATAAAAACTTATCCAATCAGTTGCTTTCTTCATTCAGCAGAAGTTTAAAATTTTCTAAACTGATTCGAGCTTGTACCCTTTCGGTTGGCCATAGGCTAAAAAAAGAATGCTCCCTACCGCTATGAACCCATCGAGGAAATATTTATTAGTTCCAAGCAGTGGCGGATTTATATGAATGCTTACGATGCTGGAGCATCGGGCCCCCGATCATTGAGGGGCCCCCAAGCGCCAAGACCTTACTTATTATTTTATAGAATTCAGTTTTATTTATTAAATATTATCTTTCTTTTTCAAAGAACATAAGAGCAAACGGAAATTATAAAATTTTGTTTAATTTAATTAAATTTTAAGAAGCTTAAGATGCTGGAACATTGAATATTACACCCCCGATTATTGAGAGCTCCATAGAGGCCCCCAAACCTTACTCGTTATTTTATAGAATTGAATTTGTTTTCTCTTTTTATAAGAATCAGTTGCTTTTGCTTTGTTTTTTAAATTATCTATAAAATAATAATTGATTGATACGTGGTTTAGGTAGTGTAACTCGATATTAACCATATCAATATTTTAGAAAACCCAAAAAATACACACAGACGTTTTAAAAATAAAATACACTGTAAGTATACAATATTGCAAACGTTTTCACTATAGACTATGGTATCATCAGGCGATGAACTAGTAAGAAAATTAAATAGAATCCGTTTAATTGTGGTTTGGGATGGTGAAAAAAAGTATTTTTGAAAAAATAAGGGAGTTTTTAGGAAAGTGATTTAATAAAAGTAGGGGTATAAAGAATAAGCGTTCTAGTAGATCAAAGTTAAGGGGGGGAGTTAATTCTTTTTTGAAGATGTTTAATAGAGATGAGTTTTTTTACATGAGATTGACTGTTTAAAAATAAAAACGATTGCTTCAATTTATTGATTTCCATAGCTTCTAAATATTCTAGATTTTTACTTTTTGGCTATACATGTAAAATTTCGTATCCCCCCTGTTTGTGATTAATGTCTAATTAATTTTCTGTCTCCAAGTCGGACATATACCATTATTTTTATACTAGACAAACGTCACCCCCCCCCCCATAATATCCTATCAAGGGCCTCTAAAATATAATTAGCATCGGGCCCCAAAAAGTCACCATCCGCCACTGGTTCCAAGTCAAAAATATCGTCTTCCTTTAGGATCAAAACAAACCTAGGGTAGTCTGAATCCTCATACCTATTCCTGACGCGAAATTCAAATCGATCAAGTCAAATTTAACTCCTCAGTAAGGTTTTAGCTCCAGGATGCTAACCGTAAGGTTCACTATATTGGAACCTGCCGACCCACTCGATTAACCGCGGTTTCTTCCGCCTTTCGTCCTCATCAGCTTCCTCGATAATACAAACGGGCGAGAGTCTACAATATTGGAACTGGTCGCTCCAGTCGCCCCCACGATAACTGGGGTTGCAATGCAGCTTCGCATTTTATATTTTCGCAAAACAACGGCTTTCTGATTTGCACGAAAAGATAGCTGTTTCTTACCATGCAATTAGCCATTACATGACCATTTATTACTTACTTAATTAAACCACCTACACTAATTAATTTTTATATCAATTTAGTACGTACCTAACAAAGTTTATTATTTAAAATTATTTATTACCGTATCAGTTGGAAATATAAACAAGGATTGCATGTATTAACATTGTTAGTAATAAATACACAGTTAAAAACACAATAGGAATGTTTAATGACAGGTAAAATAAGACTGTTCACCAAAAAAAATCTAACCCATAAAAAATGTTTATTAAAAAATAAAAATTACAAAACGAAATGAAAATGCACCTTTTATGTGAATGTACAAGTGTTAAAATATAACAAAACTAATCAAAAGGGAAGAAAACTATTCTACAGAAAAAATACAAGTCTTTCAGGTCATTCTAATCTATTCAAAATCGAGTACAAACGAATTAACTGGAATGCAATATAATGATGACGATAACTGGACTGAATTTAAAACTGAAAGGAATATTGCAGAATAATAAGCTCAGTAACTTTTATTTATTATAACAAATAGCTGCAGCATTCCAGTAAAATTCGCTTAAATAAATCTACCATGTAGGTATACTACTTACAGAAAAATTAAATAAATTTGCATAGATAACGTTCCAAATATCAAAAATGAATTTACCAATTTGAAAAAGTTTTGAATAATTGAGAGAACAAAATGCGGTATAAAAGGTTGAAATTTTGTTAAAATGTACGGTTACAAATTTAAAAAGCAATTTTAGATAGAAATTTAACAAACTTTGCTTTTCAGACTGATACAGACGCGATCTAAATTTAATAGTCTATTCTTAAAATTCTCAGTAAATTGATGAGGAAATAATTGTTTGAAAGCATTGAAAACTTATTGATGGCACCCTAATAATTATTGTCTATTGTGATACGCGACAATAATTATAGGTAACTGCTTCATTGTATGCTTAACATCATAAAATTATCGAGACGATATTGGATGCTATAAATTCAAAGGAATGGAATATGTAACTATGCTTTAGCTAAAATAATTAAACGTAGGAATTACAATTTTTTTGGAAATGCATTTTTGATATTTTTAAAACATTTTCCAAACCAACAATTATACAATGTGAACAACTATCGGTATCTATTAATAAAAGCCAAATGTGTATCGATTGTAATTAGCAGGCACTACAATATGTTTTCTAATAAATAAAAACAGTAATATCATGCAAGAAGTTCCGCAACCAAAAAGGAAATCATGCAAGAAAAGCTACTGGGAAAAATAAAAAAGAGGATTTTAATAAAATGTGGTAAAAAGTTTACATTTCCAACAATAACAGGTAGCCAATAAAAAATTATTGAATGGCACTAAAGAATTTTAACAATATTTACAAGAAAGCTACCAAATCGAGTAAAGCCTATTAAAATTAATGAGATCAAAAATAAATTATTAGCTGCACCAATCGTGACTATGTCATTTAAAATTATTAAGGAAAGCGCAATTTCAAATTTCGAGGTTTTCACTAACAAGAATACTTTCTTTTTGCGAGGTAAGTACAGTAAAAATACTTATCGTTGATAAAAGCATAAAAATATGTTCAAGTACAGCCGCCGTTGACAAAGTAATACTGGTGCATAATTTAATATTAAAAAAAGCTAAGAACAAATTGTGTCAGTCGGCGGAACCTGGAATGGAATTAAGCATGTAGTAACTATCGCTTGATAATAGGTTACGACGACTAACACAGTTTCGAAACCAAGCCCAAGTGGGACATTTTGTAGTAAAAGTTCTCACCTCTCGACTGTCGTGATCCTGTGGATCGCTGAATTTTACGGAATGAGTTCTGCTGGCTTCACGTTCTTCCCAATCGTCGTCGCTCACGCCATCATCTATAGCCAGAGCTCCATTAGATAAAGTCGGTGTAACATCACAACGGTACAAACGGCCATCAGAAGCTAACACAAGTGCAACACAAGACAGAAAAGTGCTTTAGATTGTGCATGATGCAACGTGAAAGCAAAGTATATATTTTTTGTGCCAAGATGAATGTTTCAAGCGCACATAAAAACGAAATAAGCGCCACATAAAATACAGTAACTTAAAAACCACTAAGTGTAACAATGAATAATGTGCACATTATAAAAAAAAATGTTAAGAATAAATTACTTAGTCTAACATTAAGAACAATGAGAACCGGCATCGGTTGACTTTTAGCTCAGTTTTTGAACAACTTTTCACATCCCCATTAACGAGAGCGTCGTTAAAAATAAATGTCTAACGAGAGTTAACATTTTGAAAATCCGTTTGCCACGCAAACTGTAAGTTTAAACAAAATCAAGAATTTCTAAAATCGAGAAATGCTCCTGTTTACCAGAATTTACTATTGAATTTCCTTTGAAACTTTTGTTTCTCGTTATTCGGGCTACCACAACCTTTCATCGTTCTTGCAACACTTGGAGTAATCTAGAAACACAACCCACATTTCTAAACAGTTACTGAAACTTCAAGTAATTGCATTATTCAAAGTTCAATAAAGTATATTTATTTCTAATACAAACAGAGTTTCTAGTTTCGTTATTTTGATTATACCAACCATTGTAGTTAGAAAGCCAAACAGTTATGTTGATCTTGCCTTTACATTATTTTAATAATGCAAATGAACAAAACTTCTTAGCTAAATAATTGATTTAGATTATTCTTAGTCAAGTATGACACCCACTTTTCACTGTTTGCTCTCTGGCATTAAGTGCAGATATTCTAATCTTTTATTATATAATTAGGCACAACAGTAAGACTTTTCGTGACAAATCGCTCACAAAATCACTTTGAAGTGAAACAATTGCTTTTTTAAACGCTAAGAAATGATTCAGAACCGCCATAGCCCCATTACTTGTTATTGTTAAAATATCCATTCGACTGAAAATGACTTGTATGGGTACAGCTACAACACGTGTCAATATCTAAAAAGGTTAGCACTCGAGTAGAATGTGTTATTCAAGTGTTCACAAAACCAATAATGCATAGTGCAGATGGGAGCACCTGGCACATTACTAAAAGAGTGAAGTTCTAAACTAAAAGGGAGAAGACCTTTTAAAATCCAATAGAAATGAAATTAAGAATGGAAAACAAACGTCCTGCAGATGTAGACCTTAAAATGGCTGGTAAACATTAACAATGTGCTATTTAAAAGTCAGATTGCAACTGCGATTTTAAAACTTGGACCAAGTAGTCAGGTATGCATAGTTTCAAAAATTAAAAGCCAGATGCCCAATAAATTTTATTCGTAGGCTATTATACTTTACTTTTCCTAATTATTAAAAAATCAAAATATCCATTTCAAATATTATGTATTTTCATTTACACAGAAAAGCATCAAAATTTTGCAAAATATTTCCAATTCAATTTTCCATTAAAATTAAATGAACATGCATGTAACATTTCTACGCAAATAAACTTTTTGTCGATAATGTTTTAAATATAAATGGCATTTATCTCTCATTGATGGCATTCCCATTCAAATTTGAACAATCGCAAGACAAATATATGCAAAAGTGTGATGACTACAGTTTTAATTTGAACCATAAAAGTATTCCACGATCAAAATAAATATGTGCACATTATTCAACCACCACCTATTTTTATAAACCCAACAATACAACATTTAAAACACTTTTCTTACAACCATTAAAACACTTACCTATTGTGGTGGGTTGATATTCCTGTTGAGGTAAAAGAAAACAAGTTAAAACTGTGTTTCCTGAATCAGGATCGGTGTCGGTTTGAAATGTTAATAAAGGCTGGGCTTGATTTTCGCTTAACCATACTGCCTTAAGAGCCAGTTGCAATAATGAAACCGGTAGGTATGGTAATCGATTACCCGACACATCCAGGACATGAAGTCGTTTGCAATTCCCCAACGTATCGGGCAACAAAGTCAATCTATTATCACGTAAACTTAAGACACCTAATTCTCGAAGATTTCCTACTTCTTCGGGAATAGTGATCAAGCTATTTCGATCGACATTTAAATTTGTCAAATTTATCAACTTGCCTATTTCTCTAGGTAATTCGCTTAAAAAATTTTCGGTTAAAATTAATTCCTGTAAATTACAGCAGCTGCCTATGTGGTTATTTAAAATAGTTAATCTATTTTGGTCCACTTTTAAAATTGTCAATTTTTCTAATTTGCCTATTCCGTCTGGTAACAATTCGAGCACGTTTTGAGATAAGTGTAAATCTGTTAGACTTTCTAAACCGGCCACTTCCTCGGGCAAGGATTCCAAACGATTTTCAGACAAGTCAAGACACGTCAAATTCTTTAAATTTCCTATATCCGGCGGCAGCCTTTGCAATTGATTGTGATCTAACCAAAGCTCCTGTAAAGCGGGTAGCTGTCCAATATGTTTAGGCTGAAAATAATATCATGTTAGTTTTATCTTTTCACTTTGCCCAATTTCTACTCACCAATTCGTCGATATCGTTATCGCCCAGGTCCAGACGTTCCAATCTGGAAAGTTGAGACAACGAAGGTGGTAATTCTCTGAGCAAGTTTTCTCGCAGTTCTAATGATGTCAGTGAAGTTAATAAACCAAAGTCTGATGGTAGCGATGTAAGTGACATATCATTTAATCCAACTATGGTAAGGGATCTTAGTTGACTAAATGCGGGTGGTAATCTAGGAATTGGATTTGAGCTAAAGTCGGCCACCTGAAGAGCACGTAACGCCCCTATACTTTCGGGAATATCTGGAATATCTAAAAGTAAAAGAAAATAAATTGAGGCATTAAAATTTAAAATAATTTAATGCAAAATTAATTAGATCGATGGAAGTTGTAAGCCTGCCAAGAAAATATCCCCTTTATTTTCACTAATTACCAATAATCGATATGAGAATGTGTGTAATATAATATAGCGTAATTATCTTAATTGTGATAATGAACTTGATTGAAAATTAAAATAGATTATTGTAATTATTTCAATGGCAAACGACGGTTATGCATAATATTTTATTGTAGTAAACAACGTAATATGGAATGCCGAGAAAGTTCAAATTAAACAGACAGTGCATGTTTTTCTCAATCAGTAAATACTGTAAATACATAGCTTATTCTAGTTTTAATCCTCGATACTGGTATTTTTTTAAAAGCAACAGGAATAATCGTCGATTCTGATTGAATTACCAGACCGTGAACTTGATGAAACGACGAGACAAAAATAACGAAAACTTTGTATTTTTATAATTTTAGAAAGTTATTATTAATGGCGGAAGTGTATTACCCCTAAATCGGAATTAATTTAAATATATACCCATTAACATAGGCTAAAAATTAATGACCTGCCGAGACAGTTCAACTAAAAATAGTGGAAAAACTAATAGTGCCAAGTTTAACGAGCCGACTAAATTTTCCCAAAAACGTGACTAATAAAAAATTAAACAGCTTTACTATTTACTCGATATTTCGAAAAATTTCAATGAGGCAATAAAATTTTTTTTGGAAAGTAATTAAGCTAGAGTGATCACTTTGAAATGGCGCAAAAGGTTTTCCACTCTATAAAATAATTCATCAATTATACCCGCAAAAAATTTCATTAAATTTTGGGAAAAATCGAACCCATTATGATATTTTACGCGCGAAAAAATGTTTAGATGTCTGAAAAAATAACAATATATGCCATTACTGTTATCATAAAAATATTGCTTTATCTTTTATACCTTCCCCTATAAAAGAGTTAATTAAAACCGAAATGAAAGAGGCTTTTTCTAAACGACACATTTTGTGAAGCTTTTCAAACCATAAAAATAAAATAAAAAGCTCTGATTTCCGTTATTACACAATAATTTCAGGAACTTTGCATGCTTTATTGAGCAATTTTGGGATGTGGTAAAATGTTTGTTATAAAATGTAACTGCCAGTTATATGATAAAAAAATTTAAATTATTTACTTAAAATTAAGGTTTAGTAATACAGTTGAGTTATCCATATTTATAATGGACGCAGGTGTTTGTTTACAAGAAATATATTATGGTCTTCAGTATTCGACAACGTAAAATTTTCAAAGCATGGATGTAAGATTTACCCCTAGAATATTAAGTTGTTTAACTCTATATAAGAGTTTGAAATATAAAGTTATTTATTGAATCAGGACGAAAAACGTAGAGCAACAAAACACTGTTTCCCCAGTCTGTGCAAATACGGAGCTTTTTTTCTTTTCATTATGCTAAACTGAAGCAATTTCAATTTAGAAAATAAAGATCACACGAAAATTCCACTCGCAAATAATACTTATGATCGTTTCTTTTTCTCACGTCAAAAAATATGGCAAGTTAAAAATAATTACCTTTTCGTTTGATTGAACATCTTGACAGATTGGATCTCGTAATTATAAAACCAACGTTTTATGCTTAAATAAATCAATTTCTATTTGTGTCGCTTTTCCTTTCGAAATGCTGCACGGATCTTAATTAAATTGCAAGAGAAGTTAAAAATCTTAATCGAGTCAACGCCCATTCGATTAATCAAGTTTAAAGGAATATTTTAAGATTTCCTTCAAGGAAAAAGTATACATCTAAAAATATGCCATACATTAGTAACCTTAACATAACAGTTACTATAAATAGATGCACCGTAAAAGTGCAGACAAAAATCAGAAAAGCCGTTCTTCGAGGTAGATAATGACCTTGTAATTGTGCAAAGTCAAGGTTTGCAAGGGTTAAAGACCTACATTAAACTGATGAAGCTTACTGATGAGGCTCTTCCACCTTCGCATCAACATAAACATGATAAATAAGTGGGAATAGCTAAATTCCTTATAAGAAATCTCACGTTCCATTTCGCATTAATTTGCAATTGCCACTATAAGTATGAGAAAGAAACAAAATGTTGGTAAAAAAAAAGCTACAACGACAACTGCACAAAATCTATTATTACCATTATTGGGTAAGAGCACTATTATTTCATTAGGTACCGTGACTGTATACATTTTCCATGAACATAATTCAGTCATGCTAATTGGCTATCTTCGACATCAATATTATGACGAATTGATTCAAAAAACCAGCGTAATTAATTTGAAATTATACATCATGATTTTTGCTTAATATCAATAATCACAAACTCATCTAGCAAACCACTCTTTGTAAAACTGTGTTCCTACAAATTAAAACACAACGTGAACACTCTTAAATGATAATAACAATAATTATTATATACAATGACTGCCTTTTTCTATTAATACTGAGTAGAATATAATAAGACACTTGGTTAGTAAGTCTTCCACTGAACAAATTTGAATGAAAAATTCTGAACAGAAATCTTTATGCATTGTGTATTGTACGTACTATTTCTTTTTGTAGGCTTGATTGATTTTGCAGTAATAACGATTAAGATTATTATTTGCTAATTTATTAATGATCAGTATTACCATATGCGCAAACAGTAGTAACGTAAAGCGGCGGCGTAACGCGATAAACGTTACATTCGACGAATGTCATTGGTTTACGTTACGTTGCGTTACGTTACGCGGTCTACATAAACTTAAATTAACGCCGTATTCAGATCATGTTGTATTGTAAAAGCTTGCAAGCACCAATTAAATTAAAGCATTAAGGGGGTGGGAGTCCAAATATTTTAAAATGATTGGTACTTGCAAACTCTACAACTCTATCTGAATGGAGCTTAAGTTGTAAACGCCGAGAAACCGTAGGTGACGACAAAAATACATATGTATTTGTCCCCATTTTATGAAATAATTACAGTCACGTGAATTTGACGTCTTTTCACTTGTTGTTACGTGTTATTTCTATCTGATTTTGAATACATCCTTAGCGATTTGCGTTGTCTCGTTTTATGCTGTGTTATTTATGCTTCATCGCCTGTACTAATAAGCAAAAAACTTTTTGATGTTTTGTAAATAATAACATATTTGTGATATTATTATAACATAATTTATAAATAAAAGGAAGAACAAAGTTATCAATATAATATACCTATGTAGATAAAGAAAATATTAACAATATTTATAAGCAATAAAACGACTTTAACTTCCCAATTTAAATTTAATTCCTTCAAGGTGAAAATTTGTACAAAATAAGATGAGATCGATTTAGCAGGAAATGAAATTTCCGACAAATGATATTTCGTTCTTAATTCTACGGTAAATACTAGGGATATTCAAATTTAAAGTTTTTTAAAGCTTCAAAAAAAGCGATGTCGTGACAAAATTATTTAATTTTTTTAACAATGGCGTCAAATTATCATTTCTCAACGAAAAACTTTTTTTAGGTCCAATAAAAGTTTTTCTATACTTTCTAGTTTCACCATTTTTATACAATGCGAAAGTACCGATCTATATTAAATTTTACAACTAAAAAAGTTAGCAATGCAGTATAAAAGTGCGAATCTAGACCTCTGTTTCAGAAGTTGTGACTTTGAACAAATTCTATGCCTGAATATGCAAAGTTTATGTATATTATTTAAAATGGTTCACCTTACATTTCTCGTGAATATTAAAAAGATAAAATCGTTTGAAAAAAAGATTATCGTTTAAAATGCTATCTTTTTACGCAAAGAGATTTAAAACCGATAGTTAAACTGATCCTGTTCCATTTTAAGAAAACGAACAAACCACAACATTAGATATCAATAATACAAAAAGATATTGTTGAATAATTATGAGTTAGTTTTTAAAAGCATGATCAACAAATTACCTGTCCCTCTCAACTGCATAGCAAAATTCCTCGAAGCATTAATTATTTATCTTTTATATCAATAGAATCTTGTTAATCGAGTTTCATCGATAAAAATGCATAATACCTGTAACTCGGAGATCAAAGATAATTCAATTAAAATTTCATATTATATCCATGAAGTTTTCAAAAGAATGCGTTCAAATTATAATTTCAAGCAATTATAAGATATTGTGAAAAGAATGTTGTTAACCCTTAAAGACCACTGTGGGGTCTGTGGGACCCCAGCCGTAATCAATTGTATTTTTGTCATTCTTGTGTTAAGCTTTAACCCAATCATCTTATGTATAAACAGCGAAATTTTGAAAAAATTATTTCCAAAAATGCTCATTAAAAATAAATATACCTTTTTTTCAACGCTGTCTAGCAAATAAATTTTTTCCTTGCAGATATATATTTCAAGAGTATCTCATTAAATTTTTAGCTGTTAATATAAAAAAATGTAAAAGTTATGATTTTTTTTGTGAAAATGGTAATTTTTTGCATTTTTTTCATTTAACAATTTTTTTTACAACTACCTATAATTTTTTCATTAATGTGACTGTGGTGTCTTCTAAAAGAGTTTTTAACAACTACTAGAAAATTTTTTGTAAGTCGAAAAAGTCAATAGCCGTTTCCCAAAACAATTTTTTAACGGTGGGGTCTGAAAAGCCCCAGTGTGGCATTTATGTTATTCTGGTGAAGTGTGGCCTTTAAGGGTTAAAATGTTTATCAATTCACGTTCATTCATGAACGTTAATGCTTGCGCAATGATGAATGCACAATCATGTATGTACGTATTATTCAAACTAGCGAAATAAACATTAAACTTTGTATACGTAGTTCCATCATGGATTTATTAGTATGATGTGCTATTGCAGTTCTAATTCTACGTTATTAAATTTATTCAGCCTGTTGTATATGTATATAATAAAGGTCAGTATATAAAACTCGAGTGCATCTATTAATATGTCATAATAAATGCACACATGCAGAACAAAATGATTAACCGGCCGACTTCCTATTAAATAATTATTACAATTGAATTATCATCAGAGTCGAATGCCCTTGCAACCATGCATACCAAATAGTACTAACTAGAAATTCAAAGAATTGTAGTATTAGAAGTCAAGGTTTTTTGACACCAAAATAATTTTAGAGTAATACTTTTTCCTGACTGATCAAAAATTTATTTCGCCAAGCACAATGCTTCTACTTCAATTTTGTATTTATAAGTTTTATGGAACTTTCGAATGCAGAATATCCCAAGTGGTAATCACTGTGAATTTTGCGATCCACAGACTTTATGAAGTCGTCTTCGCTACACTATAATATGAAACTTCGCTCAACTTCATCAGACTTCTTAAAGAATTCATGCAGACTTCAGTTACTGATTACCCCTTTGGGAATATCTGACGTGGGAAACGTGAAAATTCGAAATATCAGTAATATAATATTTAAAAATTTTTTATTAGCAACCGTAGGGTACAGTTTTACAGAAAAAAAGTTCAAATATTTAATTTATATCTAGTATTTAATAGTGCTTTTACACAATGTATTCATTATTCATTACAAGCTACTACTACTATTCAACTCGTGAACCCATAGAAAAACTTTCAGAAAAAAATGTCATTCGAGTCCTGCGACTTTTTCATTGCACGTTGAAAATATTTATAAGATCTTAATAATTTAAATTATTCAAACATTTTGAATTAGATATTCAAAAATATAATTTTTCCTCGAATTTGCTCGACAAAAGAAAAAGAAATTTAAATTACATTATATTTAGTATATTGAAAGAACACAAAATTAGACATTGAACTGAAGGCTCTTCATCCTTCCACCAATTTGGTTCGAACTATAAATAATAGACTTGCACTTGAAGTCAGGTTGCTATGAGGTCTGACCTAATGTCGAATCTGACGTATTTATATCTGATAAACTAATTAATTTAGTCTATTATAGGTCGATGACTAAATGCTGGGTGTAAACGTAACCAATATATTACTCTAAGCACTGATACTAATCAAATGTCAATATTTCTTCACCGCATGATTTATGAAAAAAATGTTACAATATTTAGTCCAAATTTAAATAATTACAGAAAACTAAAAACAGTTATTTTCTATCCATTCGATTTACATTGTCTTCGGGTTAGAGCTTAAAGAAACATTTACATTACAAACAATTGCGTATGTATTTAGGTATATGATGCGGTTTTATATCAGTATACATTCCAAAATATGGAAGGAATCAAGGTTGGTTACCCAATTTACAAACAACACCCGCACAAAACTTTTTTTTTCATTACTATACATACTTGAAAAATTAAGATTCGTATTTTACTCTACTGGAAAAGAACTATAAATTTTTATACGAATGCCAAAGTAATAATTCAAAAACGTAAACTATTTGAATTTATAATGCAGGTAAATTACAAAACAACTTAACTAATTAATACAATTTTAAGGCTAGTTAGCGATGTATCAAATGTTCATAATATTTTTGATCACCGACAAGGTTATACATTATTTTAATAATAAGATCAAATATTTGTACAAAGTTCCAATAACGTCGATAAGTTGGTATCGAAACATTATTTTTTAAAAGTAAGAGAAAACCATTACCTACCCACTTCACAAAACATTATTACAGCTAGGTAATTGAAAATGCTATTCGAGCTATGTCAAATCCGTACATACAATGCAAAATAAATATCATACAGAAGTCTATGAATTAACCTGGAGAAAAGGAGAAGTCATATTTTAGGTCGGTTCGTCCTTGAGGAATTTTACAAAAAAAAATTGAATATAATCTAATTGCATCGAGGACTACAACACAAGGAGGACCAAAAAATTTCCAGATTCTAAATCGTTAATTAATTATTGCAAATAACAATTTTCATTCTATCCAGTAATGTAAGAAATAGAAAACACGTTTACGTGTTCTAATTTTTGCTCTGTATTATAATATATTATTTTTTTATAATGTACCAACTATGATTGAGTAACAAAAATTTTTTTTATGTCAGATCGTTAAGAAAATCGATTTAATCAAGTTTTAATTTGAAATCGGCGATAAATGCTTAATGGATCCGGTTATGAAATCTTTAGATTTGAATATTATAACTATACTATTATACCTGTCGAACATATTAAAAAGTAGGTACATAATGAACAATAGAAACAAATGCTTGGAGTCAGTTAGTCCTAGTTTATTCATATGCAGCGAATAATAAATGAAATAAATGCGCCAGAGTAGGCTAAAAAACAGCCAAAACATTAAGAATAAAATTGTTGAGGGTTAAAAATAAAGAGACTAAAGTGAAGAGATACGAGCTGGAGAGTTGGATTTATTAACTCAGTGGTGACTAAAAACTACTAAATAGAGTACCGAAAGGATACAAAGTGGCATAATAGGACAGAAAGAATTGGAAAGAAATCAAAAGGGTGAAAAATTATAGGATTAGATGACGAAATGAATCAAGAACTTATTATGCATTAAATAGCATATAATATACTTTACTATAAGTATTTTACTAAATGATTTTTTGCCCATGTAAAGTTGGAATGGAGAATGAAGTGAAAAAACCACTTCAAACAGCAACTCGCTTACTTTTAAACAATGTCTTCCAAATTAATCTTCAATTGATTCCAAATGCAGGTATTTAGAGATACCTACATATTTTCCAAAGATATAGATTGCCTGTAATGAGTTATCTGTGATACAACGGTCATGCCAAGTTAAATAAAAGCTTTTCAAGATACTGGCAGATTAATTTACTAAAATATTTCCATTTATAAATTTATTTGGCGAATGTATCTGGAAATAGACTTTATCAATAATAATTGGTGTCTGTTACTCGTCAAAGTTATTAAACTAATATGATCTCGAATATGATCATAAAATTTAATATTCGATAATTTAATTTAAAAAATATGTATATGTACTGGGCAAACTTGATTTACTGATCTCTTAAATTTAATTATAAAATATGCATAAACAAATTATTAAAATACTATATCGTGTTGATATTTTTTATCAATAAGTTTATAAAGATGTTATAATACACAAAACGAAAGTTTGATGCAATAGACCTTATGATAGGATAAATTTGCAACATCATCTAAGGAAATTGTATCATCTATTCTTATTGATCTGAAACCTAATGTTTTTCCCGCATACTTCAATCTCTTCGCATGAAAAAAATAACCTTTTCTTTTTTCTGCTAGCTTTAACTCGTTTCTATATTTTCTGGAGTTTAGTTTGCGAAGTAAGTAAGTAAGTACGTAATAATAGCATCAGCTTAGCCCGTTTTACTTGAACGAACTTCGTGTTTCTCTAATACAGTTCAAAATAATATTTAATTTTAAAATAAATTGTATAATGTTAAAATCGGACTGCAACTCGCCCTTCGTTCCCCTATTCAAAAATTAATTGGATAGAAACTAGATTAATAGGAAATGGATGATGCTCGAGTTCGATTTAGTTTAATGGAAAATAAATTTAATAATAAAAGCTACAGGAAACTTTTAAAGCTAGTAGCTAAGCACTTCCCTATTACGACAACTAGCCATGCATGTATTGATAATTTAAGGATGGAAAAAAATTTCATCAATTACAAAATTAACAATAGAATAAATAATAAATACTGCCATGACGGCTACGGTCAATTGACGAAATGTCAAAGAATGGAAGATTTTAGGTGAGAATTTTTTGATTCGAAAAAATAGCATGTTTTATTCGGAGCAAAATTCTTTTTGTGGCTCATCTGTAATAATTGTCGGATCTCTTCTTCTGTAGATTCGCCACGAAAAGTCCTCTTTTCTATAATTTACATATTTGCAACTCTGTAAATATGATATAAAGCAATTTTATAATCCCGCATAGTTTTACTATACATTAGAAGTACCGAGAATAAATTTTATGTGGATGTGGAACTTGAGGGATGGTATAATTATAGAGTATTGATTGAATCACTTGAGTGAGTTTAATGACAACGATGTGTCAATTGCTTTATACAAAATTATTTCAAATACTTCTGAAAACTGTTTTATGTTGAATGTATTTATGAATTAAAAGTAAAAGCTGAAAGGTTAATGTGCAAATGATGCCACATTAATAAGGGCGAATTGATATGAACCGAGATTGATGGAACGATAGAACTAACCAACGGACTAATATATCAAAAACTTGATATAAGTGAGGTAGGAGACAATTATCATTTAAGAATTGAAATAATAAGTATCCAAAATGTATCGTATACATTCCGTATCTTTGAATGTGAAACTAACAGAAAATAATGCGCAGGAAGTGTTTTACGTTGGTTTGCTGTTGTTCGGGAAATTAAAGGAAATTGAACGACAATAGTCAACACTAAACAAAGATTTGCAAACGCAGTGACGATGACAAAATTTTTATACGTTCTATCTACGTATACGTTCAATACCAAACTTAACAGATTTAATAGTTTTGTTTATGCAGCAGTTTGAAACTTTTGAAATTGTCAGACGTACGCGTAGAAAATTCTTAGTACCTATTTGAAAGAGATTCAAACTGCTTAAAAACAAAGCTAATACCAAACTAAAATTACGTCACAAACGTGTACTTTTGCAAAGGCATAATTTAAAAATCAACTCTTCACATCATTTACTTCTAATGAGCTTGTAGATTACTGTTTACAACTTCACCTACAAATAGTTAATTTGTCAAATCGATCCGTTGGCCAGTGGCATTCAGTTTAATTCTAACATTTTCAATTTCGATTGAACGATTTATGTTTAGTTTTATTAACAAAATTAACGACAATGAATCGGCATGTTCTAGTGAAGAAATGCTAAAATTACACAATTGCGTACTTTTTCTGCACAATTGTGTCGATTAATAACACATATTTTCTCTGTATACTTGTTGCTCAGCAGTCAAAATCAATCCTCTCAAAGTAACGAATATAAAATATTTTGTGACAATGTTTGGCTAATCGTTGCTCTATATTTTCTACAATATTCAAAGAGAAAGACCATAAAAATGTAAGATTATAAAATTTCACGGGCGAAAGTTTGTATGACACGTCAAACTTCATGAAGAAGTTTACCATAATATCGTAACTAAATTCATGAATTACGAGCTTTCGAGAAGTACACCGCAGACCTAACTCTTGTACACTAATGCCCATTTTCGGTTTAAATTTCTGCAATTCCTTGATAATTTCTAGGCCATGTACACCAAAATTCCTCTGCAAGTTATTTCTCGATAGAGGCAAGAGCTTTAAGAAGTTCTGTTGTTAAGTTTTCGTAAGAATGCGTAATTTAAAGATCTTACATAAAATTACTTAAATTCAAAAATTTAAACTTCGAATGAAAACTGACACAATATAATAAATTTATTTTCAAGAGTAACAATTTTATTATCAATTATAAGATAAGATCCAGAATAAAATGCTGTAGTGGTGTTCTCACTATGAAAGTAAGTAAAGGGAACGTCTCGTCGCGTCGCCCAGATCTTTACATCGAAGGAAACTTGATGTTACGAGCTGACAGAAGAAAATTATTTTAAATCTTTTGTACCTATAATGTTTTTGAGTATGGGCGAGAAGCAAGAGCGCCGAAATGACGTAGGAACCGTCAATGATGAAGCTGCCTGACCTAGCTCCGAAGACATTATTAATAATTCTTGTACAGAACAATGGAATTTAATTATATAAAATGTCGATTGAACATTTTGAGGGTAGACAAGAACAATACATAATAATTTATTTAAAGCCAGAATAATTTTTATTATACAAATTCAATGTTTTATAGGACAGTTAAGAAGTGGAAAAATTCCTAAAAAGATTGTTTACTGTAAATTGGTCCCAATTATTTTTGAGAACGATAAAATATTCATTAACGTTAACTTAAACACAAAAAGAAGGCTTTTAGTTAATTGGTGCATTAAGTGTGACGAATTAAGTGAAAATAATTGTTTTGCATCACTTTCTTCTATCTACGTACCATAATCAAATATTTTATGTTGTGACAAGAAAATAGAAAAAAAAAACAAACCTCGGCTTAATTCAAATATTTCAAAAATATTCAAAAATGTATTACTTTTGAAAAAGTTTTTGAACTCGCTGGTACGAAAGTTTTTCATCGACAAATTCAATTACGAACGAAAATTTTATGAAAATTGAAATGTAAAAAGGTTTTCCAATATTAACAATAAAAGAAAATTCAACAATGTTATCTATTCGATAGTTCTAAAAACTTAAAAATTATACTACCTTCTCGTTGTATTATAGTAATCGAAATATGTCAAGGAAAAGTATTGATGAATATCAATGGCGGCAATAAAAAATCGTATTCCATGCAGAACATTTAAAACGTTTCATGATGTTTCAATTCGTTTTAATGACCGCATCAATCAAGCAACATCGATTAATCATCTTTTTTCTTTTGCTGATTTTCGTAACTTAAAAACAGAATTTCGAGATTTTAAATAGATATGGCGAGTGACAACTCTAATGTCCGAACATAGGAAATCAGTTTTTTAAGATTCCTGCTTTATATTGTAACAGACATAAGAAAATTCCCGATGCGAAAAGCAGTTATTTTATGTTTTTGAATTTTAAACAATAGAAAGAGGCAATAACAAGCATTGGGCATCTTAAGATACGGAAAATCGATATGAGTCAAAATCTTTTCCGATTGATACCATTTTTAGTTTTATTCCTGGCATTTACTTCCAGCGCTGAGCGTAAAATCTTTTAGCCAATGAAAAGCCAGGTTTTTGATTTTCTGATTGAAAGGTTTTAATTTTCTTTAAATTGAAATGTTTAGTAAAAGAAAAGGAATGGCATTAAAATGTAATCGACTTTGTTTTAAATTAAACAATTAATTTTTTTTATCATTTTATATTAACAAAATTTGAAGCGCTCGTAAGTAATCCGTAAAAAGCTCATTTTATTTTAAATTCAATTAGTAAAATAATGTATACTGTCGAGAAAAATCCGGCAAGACAAAATTGCATTGTTCGCTGAAAAATGAAATTCTTGTGTTGGATTATAAAAACTCTTGAATCGTTAATTCGATTGCTTCTTATATTAAAAAGTTGTCTCATGTAGCATCCCTATTTCGCATTTTGTTAAAAACAGAACAATACGCCCAAAAATTATTGAGTCTAATTTTGTTCTACAGCACGAATGCTGCAAGCAAATTCTCTTTTTACTACAACGAACGCATGGTTTAAGCCTTTCGATTAAACCCGTGGTTAGAGCAATGTTTTCATTTCGTATGAACAACTAATTAAATTTCTTTTTTTTACTACAAAGAAGTTTCGGTGCCATTACATAATAATACTATTATAGCAGTAGTTCTCAAACATTTTGAGCAAAAATATAGCAAATTAAAGTCTTGATTGAAACTTGAACTTAATTTTCTAAGTTGATCAACTGCTAATTTCAAAATTATTTTGTGTTAATTTTCAAACATTATAGTTTCTCGCTTCCTTCGATCCACCGCAACCTCGTGTATTATCATGGTTTGGTTTCCACGTTAAAATTAAACAAAGTTAGAAATATTTGGATTAATTGATCGACTCCCTGATAAAACAACAGCGAATGATTGCTTTAGAAACCTTTCTTGTTTTCTCTATCAAAATTAATTTTGAGTTACCCAAACTGTGATTGAACTGACAATTAACTAACAATTAAACACGAATTGTGGTTCAAACTATTTCGATTTATTTATCACCCCTAGTTCGTATTGCTAATGTCGCAGACATTTTTAGAAATTGAAAAACTTTCGACGAAGTTTGAATAGACCTACAGAAAATAATTAAATACAAAATATAGCCACATTTAATTAAATTTTTGTATTGTACATGACGTAAACGAACGCCGACAGTCTAAATGAATAATACAGCTTTTTCGATAAAAACAATATTTCTTGTTCCAGCAAGTGCCTCCCAATACCCAATTGCTCATTTTTTAATAAAAAGAAACTTTTAGATTTATACATAATATTTGACAAAACAAATAAATGTACAATAATAATTTATCTACTACCGTTGTGAAAATCGAATTTTCAACATTCATTTCAGTTATAAAATGACCTACTTTATGAGAATTACTGTTGAATGTAATAAACTGGTTTGTAATGTACCGGTGTTGAAAGTGATTTACCGAAAATGAATTAAAAGTACAGTCAAGTGTGCACTTCTCATTGGTTCGTTAGTTTCCAATTAAACCAATCTGAAATGAATTCTAACCTAAACAATCATTAAACGTCAAATTAAATTCTGACAAGAATATACTGTCCAGTGGCATATTAAGTCACTCAAACAAAGGAAAATTCCATCAATATTGTACATCAAATACATCATCAACATATCAAAAAAGATAAAATGTTGTATAAAACACGTTCTGAAATGTAACATTATCGAACTTGTGCGATAATGATTTATTTTCAAAATTTTATTACATAAACTTTTCTAGATTTTATTAAAATTGAAAAATCAAACAGTCGGAATAATGTAATGTCATATTGTCACAACAGAGAAATCTCCCATCTGACGTCATGATAGCACATATCACCGAATAAAATGTTTAAATAACTGCCAACTTCATAAAAATCAATATCTCTATCTTGTTGTGCCAACTTTGTATAACAATTTAACAGTATGTATTTATATAAATTGAATGAACTATATAATTTGATCAATAATAATACTATATCAAGTACTTGCAATGTTTTCGATAATTTTGAGATGTCCCTAAAGCATTTTTGATCTCTCTCTATTATTATCATTCTTCGTCGGTGAGACAGCAGTCTTAAAACTTTGACAGAAACTTTTTTGATCGTCAAAAACTACAGATAGAAGAAGGCACCAATTTAATCGGGTAAATTTGACCATCCCCTAGTAAAATTTCGTTATTTTGTTTTATATTGGAAGAAATTACATAAATTTAGAGTATGCAGATCGATGCAGGTACATTGCTTATGTATATACGTTCTATAAAATAATTAACTTAGAAACTCCACAATACCTAGTATGTTATGATGAAATTCGATTTAGAACGGACGTGCACAATATGAATATCAGTAGAATAGAGGATGTAATACATCGTTTAGTTATTGAATTTTCAGAAGATTTTTTACCAGGTTTTCTGTGTGTTGAATACGTTTCCTGAAGGCATCAAACATTTTCACAATTTTCATTTCAAATAAAGTCAAAATCCCTGCTTAAGGATGGTGGGTGGTCATGTTCTAATTGTTATACTTTTTAATAAATTATGATCTTAAATTAATGTAATAATTAAGATTGATTCTGAAAACCCTTTTATGGCAAAGCGCAGCTGATAGAATTATTCATTATCCCTTTTCACCTTTGTAGACGATTATGGGGTGATCAGAACAAAAATAAATCAAGTCCACTTTAAGATTTTTTATTCTATGATACCTCAAGCTGAAATTTATACTAAATTTTTATGGATTGAACACAAATTTATTTCAAATAACGAACCGACAGAAAAACTTCGATTAAAATTCGTAATGACAACGCACTCTTTAAAACGAACTGCCTTACCAAAGCTAAATTCTTCAGAAGATGACACTACTTATGAATGTGCAACACCTAGTGTACCGAGAATACTGAATAATTCAAAATCATTCATTGTGGGTAGTAGGTACACAATGAAACATATTTTAAACATTTAGCAACCAAGGTTCTATTTTACATTTTTAAATTTCTTTCAAGAAAATAAGAAACATTGGTAATTTTAGTAAATATTTAAAGATGCATATTT
The DNA here is from genome assembly GCA_958510845.1 of Cantharis nigra. Lineage (NCBI taxonomy): Eukaryota > Metazoa > Arthropoda > Insecta > Coleoptera > Cantharidae > Cantharis > Cantharis nigra. The sequence continues at coordinate 38,450,977 of OY294030.1, read as the reverse complement.
GGGAACAAAACTTTCGACAAACAGTAATGCACGAAAAGTCAGAGCTCTCAACAATTCACTTTATGTTAAATTTTTAAACAATGTATTCGTCGTATTTCAAAATAATTTTCGAATTATTTATTTGGCAGGTGCAACCAAATAGGGTTTTCTGTGTAAATTTCCTTTATATTTTAATATTTAACAAAACCAGCCCACCCAGACCAACCAACGTGGTAAAACTACGCCAGCGTAATTCCAAAGAATTTCAATGCCAACTTTCCATCACCAGACGAAGAAGATCAAAGTGTCTTCGCATACCATTCAGCTGCGCTACGCTACGTAATTTCCCTCGCTATATGTGATTTAACGTATCTAGAAGTGCAAACAGTGCTCTAACAAACTCACCGCGTCTACTGACGTACATTGACTTCGCCGTGCAGTGTTAAATGGGTGAAAATATGTTCAAAACCATTGATTAGTATTAATTATTGATACAAAAATATGGAAAATCGGTATCGATACTGTATCAGTTATTACAGTACCATTTTTGAGATTGAAATTGGGTGGTACAATCTGTGAAATTATCAAGAAATTCTGCCATCTGCAGCATAAGCTCGGTCATTTCTTGTACGGTCTGATTCATCGGAATCAATCTTCATTAACACTAGTTCATCACTGCTCCAATGATAGCAGGGAAAATATCGGTTGGAAAGATATTGGTTGTAAATTATCGAAGTACTTTGGTAAGTGAATTTTATATTATATCTCTGCTTATTTACTATTTTCAAGAGAAGCACAAAATTGCTCGTTCGATATTTTTAAATTGTGCTGATTGGCGCTTGTATGTGTGAAGAAGAGTTTATTATTTTTTAAATTTCCTCCAATTTTCCCGAATTTTTTTCACTTGTACACCAGATTTCCCCGTTGGTTGCACCTTTCTGATAATACCATAATGTGTGTTCTAAGCCATCTAATTGTAGCATCGATGGTAGCATAATACTATCTGATTTCAGCAATGGCAACTTCGATTTAAAAAAAAACGTAGACCAATAATCCAATCCATCAAATAGTAACTTTGCGTACTTAGTTGACATTGGATAACATAATGTAGTAGCTTTTACCTTAAGTTCAGAATCGCAACAGATAAGCCTTTGGTACCTTGTCGGTTCATGTACACGAAGCTCCATTATTATACATTTATACCCTAAGAATTCCAGATTCGAATCTCCTAGGAGGCAACTTTTTACATTACATTTCCTACTGTAAAAACTTCACAATCAAAGATAAAGATGGCGCCTTCGTCGTTTGTACATTAATGACAGTGAACGCATTAGTTGTTTCTCATTCAAATTAAGCATTTGAATTTGTTTCTTCTGAACCTACTTCAGTTTCATGTTGCTATCTTCGGATAATATACCGCCTTGATATCAACTCTAATTGGTTTGTTTATACGCATCACTGTGACACAGCAATGTGCTTGTGGTTCTGCAAAAAAGGGGAAGTAGTGTAGCGGCTCTTACCTCAAGTTAAGAAGCACTACAGATAAGACGAATTGGTACATACATACTAGTTCGCCTTTAGTGCCTTATGTTCATGTACATGAAAGCTCTAGAAATTTTAGGTTCGAATCTCCGAGCGGTCGACTTTTTATATTATATTTAATAGTATAAAATGTTCATAACCAAAGACAAAGTTGACGTCTTCGTCGTATTTACGTAATATATGGGTTCTTGTTACCTCCAAATGCAACAGTTCTGTTTATTCGTGCGTCCATTCCAAATTTACAGTCAGCTGCCATGTTTTCTAACAACTAATTACTGAATGCATGACGCCGTGAATGATTGGTTTCAATATTGTGAAGTCAATTGAGTCTTATAAGCACGAAGATGCAGATCGTTAGTCAAAATTCGATGCAGTGTCGTTGTTGAGAGTCCAAAATTGTTGCGCACAAAGTCTATCTGTCTACCAAAGACGCTTTCACATGTTCAATGTTTTCGCCCGAGTATCTCAGAGTATAGAATTGTCTGCTTAGTAGGTGCATTGCGCAGACTACTTGAATGCAATTTTCTTTACTGTTGGCATTGTATCCAGTGAATAGCTAGGGTTGATTTTTATCACATCTACATATTATATTCTGTAAGCCTTCATAGGTGTCTTGGAGTGGTTAACACGCTTTGGTCACCCATCCAAGTGCTGACTGTGAGTATTCCATTGTGATTTGACCGGATCATTAATAGGTTTGTTTGGTAACTGCTGATGAATATTAATGGTCTGCAATGTTTTAATTGATATTTTGCTAATGAAATATGTATATTATGCGTTATTTATAGTCGAAATTTTTCATTTCACATCGCATTAGATAAGATAATGACTAATACCACCAAAATTATGTCAAGAAAACTGTATAAGGCGTGCACCTGCATTCCAAAACAATGAGTGTGTAATAATTCAAAATAATGTAGGTATTATTCTATGGGCAACTTAATCTAAATAGTAATTAACACATCAAGTAATTGGCGAGGTATAATGTATTCCCATTAAAATGGAACGATGTGATAATACTATCATATATGGAGCAGCATGTTTAATCTAAATATTATACAAATACCACAGAATTTGCAAATATGCTGATTAATACCTGCTATCAAAAAACAACCTCAATTATTATATAAACTAAGGCAAAATTTTTAGAACAAATAAAAATAATTTCCTTTGACTTTAAATTGTTTATTCTTTTTATTCAAATAAACAAAGTTTTGGCCAAGTCTCTAATGCGTAGGCATTTTTTTATGAAGGTAATTAAACAGCTAGGTAATAAAAAAACACAGAATGATAAGAAAACATTTTTTAAGATAACCTTATCTTCTCTATTAGGCTTGTATCTTCTTTATTAGAAAACAAAATTTTCTGTGTTTTGCCAATAACAGGTAAATATAACTTGAGCATTACTTACAACTTTCGAGCAACGAAACAATCATGCATGACTTACCATTTCTAGAAACATCCAATTCGACAAGATTTTCAAAATTTTGTATGTCGGGTGGTAGTCGATTAATTTCATTATCACTTAAACCAAGTTTTCTGAGGCGATGAAGACGGAAGAAGTTCTAAAATTAAAGTTTGTGAATATTTGTAAGTACAGGAAATAAACAAATTTAAAAACCTACTTTTGGAAGATCTCGTATATGATTAGCATCTAATAAAAGTTCTTCTAAACTACGTGAATAACGTAAAATATCCTCTGGAACTGTGGGCAACGAACAGTGTCTTTTATCTACATACTCCACTTGTCTGTTGCAACCCTTGAAAATGGGAATGCAGCGAAACATGGTTATTTTTATTAAACTTTTTCAAGTATGAAAATCACAGCACATATTAATTATTTTAATAAAACTAACAATAACACACTTTATTCTGAATATATCATACAAATTTTGTTCACTTAACATGCACTAAAAATTCAACAAAACTTCACAAGAACTACCACTCCCGCAACTAGAAGAGACAAGAACACTATGCATCATGCGTGTCATTGGACAACGAAACGATAACTGCATTAACGACAACTTCTAGTTGGAAAATTTACCGCTGCAACGTTGGCAGCACTTCACTATGAAACGTCAAAATTGCTGATGATACTTTTTCCTTTTCGAAAAATTAATTTTATAAAAATTTATTAAAATAATATTAACCCTTTTTAAACGTAGCTTTTCTATTTTTTTAAATATTAAATACACCTTCGACAGAGCGAAGGTTTTCAAATTGTAATTTTCTCGTCAAATAACAATTGCGTTGTTCGAGAAATTGGGAGAAATGCGAAATTTTTAAATAAATTTATCAATAAATTATTTATTCACGTAAATTTTATTGATGTAAAATTTAAGATTTGCCCTTAATTTTCAATACCAACCTTCTTTACTACCCTGGGAATGAAGTGGTCGTTTAGTGATATTTGTTTGGGTGGGAGGTGCACTTGTCGTTTGTTTTTTTGTATGGCCTTGAAATGCCTCGACGTATTTTGTTGTAGTAAATAACAATTTAAAGTTTGTTGACGTTTATTTGTGTGTTAATTAACAGTTTTAAGGTGTTGGTACTTGCATTAATCCATGGATTGATGTCTGGTGTAATTAAAAATACGTGAAAATGTTAAAAAAAAAGTTTTTATAAAAATATGAGCGGTTCGGTCAGCAGCGGTACTTACTTGTTAAATTCAGAAATGTTGGAATCAGAATCATCTGGTGCTATTAGTCTGCAAGAGAGTGCAAAGCAGAAGAAATTCTCGACCAGCTCTCTTAGCGGTAGCGATGCTGCATCCAGACCTAAAATGGTTACAGTTAAACATCCCGAATCGAACAAACCCAAACCAACGATTAAGAAAAATAAGCCTATTCAGGCGGATCTGGATGTAACCAAAGAGTTCTTTCGATGTCGGGAAGAGGGTTTGAAACGATTAGATTTAAGTAAGTCAAATATTACACAGTTGCCCCCCACGCTTAGAGATTTGAATCACCTTTTGGAGCTCTATTTGTATGGAAATAAGTTGGTTTCGTTGCCACACGAAATTGGTTGTTTAAATAATTTACAGACGTTGGCTTTGAGTGAAAATTCCTTGACCGGCTTGCCCGATTCTTTAGTGAGTTTGAAGTGTCTGAAAGTGTTGGATTTGCGCCACAACAAGTTGAATGATATACCTGACGTGGTTTATAAATTGACGTCCCTTACCACTTTATTTTTGAGATTCAACCGCATAAAATATGTGGGGAACGAAATATGTAATTTGACCGCTCTTACCATGCTCAGTTTGAGAGAAAACAAAATTAAGGAACTACCGGAAGGGATTGGAAAATTGATCAACTTGATCACATTTGATGTGTCTCACAATCATCTAGAACATTTACCCGAAGAAATGGGTCAATGTATCAATTTATCGACACTTGATTTACAACACAACGAACTTTTAGACATTCCCGACAGCATTGGACAATTAACGCTATTAACGAGGTTAGGATTGAGGTACAATCGTCTATCCTCCATACCCATCACCCTGAGTAATTGCAAACACATGGACGAATTCAACGTAGAGGGTAATGCAATTAATCAGTTACCCGATGGTTTATTGTCGAGTTTAAGCGAATTGACAAGCATCACTCTCTCACGTAACAGCTTCACGGCTTATCCATCCGGTGGTCCATCTCAATTCATGAATGTTCATTCTATCAACTTGGAGCATAACCAAATCGATAAAATTCCTTATGGAATCTTCTCGAGAGCCAAACATTTAACTAAACTTAACATGAAAGAAAATCAACTCACCTCCTTGCCTTTAGACGTCGGTACTTGGGTTAACATGGTGGAACTTAATTTGGGTACCAATCAATTAATCAAACTTCCCGACGACATTCAATGTCTTCACGCACTCGAAGTGTTAGTTTTGTCCAACAACTTGTTAAGGCGGCTACCACCGACGATTGGCAATTTAAGGAAGTTGAGAGTGCTCGACTTGGAAGAAAATCGTCTTGAGCAGTTGCCAAACGAAATTGGATTTTTGAGGGACTTGCAGCGCCTTATCGTACAATCAAATCAATTGACTTGCTTGCCTAGAGCCGTTGGTCATCTGTCTAATCTTGTATTTTTAGGAATAGGAGAAAATAATTTGGCGTTTTTGCCCGAAGAAATAGGAACTTTGGAAAATTTGGAGTCGCTGTATATTAATGATAATCCGTCGTTGCACAATTTACCTTTCGAATTGGCACTGTGCTCAAATTTACAAATCATGAGCATCGAAAATTGTCCTTTAACACAAATACCGGCTGAAATTGTGGCCGGCGGTCCGTCACTTGTCATACAGTATTTGAAAATGCAAGGTCCTTATCGTGCCATGTGATCATGATCAACTTAGAGTTATCTTATGAAGCAATGAAAGGTATATGTTGCATTTTTACTTGATTTTACCACAGGTTAACTTTTTCGTCCATCATACAAGATAAATTTGTTTTTGCTGATGTAGATTTTTACCAATTTTTTTTATCAACTGGGCCATGTATTTACAATAATTATAAATTTAAATGTGCCAACACAATATTCTATGCACTATAGAGCACAAGTTGAGAAATTTACTGAGCATAGCAAACTCGACAAGAAAATTTATCTCAAATTAAACTGACCAATTTTGATTGTTTTTGTTGTTTTGTCTATATCAACTAAACTACCACTCAAAAGTGTTTGGCAAAGCTGAGATATATTGAATTTGCTTCCATAGTCTAAATTACCACACTCAAACACATTTAATAATTTCTGATAGCAAGATTGATGCAAGATGACCGTAAAGGTACGGTTTGCTAACAACTGCACAAGCAGCACCGCATAACCTTGATTAACTGCTCTTATGCAATATCGGTTACGTGTGTTGCTAGACGATGCAATTGAAGCGCTGCATCTCCCAATAGGTATTGCACTTGCAGTTGACGCCGGCCGTAACTGTTCTGCAGCTGCAATTTCTAGCTAGACTGGGGTACAATTACAGCGCAGTACTTTCCATTAGGTATTGCAATCACAGTTGACGCGGCCGTAACTGCTCTGCTGCTGCAGTTTCTAGCAAAACGTACCTTTAGGTTGTATTTAAAAACCTGCAACTCTAGACTTACTAAATTTGTCTAAATTTGCATTCTTAAAAGAGTGAAACTTAGATAAATAAATTAACAAGATTCAATCTAAAGTCAAGGGTTTTATAAATTTAATGGATTTGATGAATTTCGTTAGCTGAAAGTCACTTTTGAAGTGTGCTTAGGGTCATTATCTTGTTAAAAAAACAATAAAACAACTTTTAATGGTTTTGCACTTGGAACTCTTGGTTAACCATAAGCCATATATGGCTTCGTATGCAGTAGCCATATTTTTGTGTGATATAAATTTTATTTTATAAAACCAACTTCTAATCATAATTTTAGTGTAACGGACATATTTTAATTCATGCAATAAGGGGTTAAAAGTAAAAGATGAGCTGTTTGAATTGACTTTCACTTACTTACAATTTGACAACTACTGTATACTCAATTTTATTGAGGAAACAGAACCGACGCAGTAAAACTTGGATTGCTGGGTACAATAAGCCTAGAGCTTCAGTGCAAGTGGGCTTGGAACCACAACCCGTTCAGCAATAACAATCATAATACTTATAATTTTACATGGGTGAGGAGAGACATGTAGGTACTATTTATCAAACACACAAAATAGAGTGACAACAGTAGTTGAAAAATATATTTAGGCAAATATTTTTAAGCGGTAATTGACTTGAACCCAGAAGCTTTTTTAATCAGACACTTGAAAAATTAAATAAAAACTTGTAGCTGGAAGATCTGTCAAACTGCTGGCTGCTTTGATAAGTTATATTTCATCCTTACAACTGTAATTTTACTCAAACTTTACTTGATGTAAGCTAATTGTGCCAACTTATACCATAATTGACCAATAAATGAAAAAATTTTCTAAGTAGATGGAGTACCATGAGCCCCAATGTTATCCGCATTTTGTATAATTTCAATAAAACATTTTTAGAACCCTTTTAGTGTTAACAGATCATGCTGCATAGTTTTAGAAAAAAAAAATGAATATGAACAATAAAATGATTGATCGGAAAAGTTAACCTTTGTAAAATGTAGATAGATTAATTTTTATTTGTAGTAGGTACATGTTTGTAAAAATTTATATTTTGTGTCATTTTCATATTTTATGGTTATTACCAAAAGTTAAATTTTATTAATGTTGCAGCATAAAATAAAATCCATTTGGCTTACTTTGAAGGGTTTTTTATAATTCATTTTTGACCCAATATGGGCAATTTTATTTATATCATTTATACAAAGCTCTACTTGGCTGTTTACAGTGAAAATAATTACCAGAGGACATGACATAAAAAAGGAGTACACTTGACTTGACATAGCCCCCTGGTTCAATTAAAACGCCTTGTGCGAGTTTTAAATTTCAACATCAAATTAATTAAATTCGGGTGTCATTATGATTTATCTAACTATTTAACTTTTAATCTACATCAAAAGTTTATCCAAAGTACTCCTACATTTCTTAATCAATTTTGATGTGTAGTTTTCTATCTATTAAAAAAATCTAAGGTTGAGACGATATTATCAATGGATTAACGAAGTTATCAATGATTCTGTGCAAAAAGGAGTTTCCATATTATTCAAACACTAGAAGGCCAGGGCACCAGTTTGGCCGCCTGACCTGCTAGTTCTTTATTATATTAAATCTTGACTGAACTTAAAAGTTCACTTCGTGGTTTTTAAATTGATTCCTCTTTACCCACTTAGGTAAAGACTTAGGGGGCAAACTGATAGGATGGTTTACTGTACTGTAATTCCAATCAACCAAGAATCATGAAGATTTCCAATTCCTCTTTTGTTATACAAAGTGACAATAAATAAATGTTGATTGACATTATGGGAGATCCTTAGCTGCAGTATGTCTACATAATATATTTTTCAGCAATCAAATAAAATATTAAACTCTTTCAATTATTCTAAAATCTGCTTTTTGGCAATGGTATGTCATATTTCTTATTTCTTCCATGGTTCCAAATATTAACGACTAAAATAAACCCTTAATACTCCAAGAAGAGGATAATGCAGAAATTCCAATATAAAATTGAATATTTTGTTAAAGCACCAGATTAGTGATTAATGACCGATTTCATAAAACTTTTAACAAGCCGTTAAAGTTAACGGATGATTTCTATTGGTTTGTTAGCACTAAGGAATAATTTCTATTGGTTATTTAAATTTAACGGTCCGTTAAAAGTTTTATGAAATCAGGCATAAATGTAATATTTTAGCTAAAAGAGCTAAAATTTGATTATATTTGAAGATTTCAATATTTAACACAAAGTCTCCAAACCTTTGTGCTTTCATTGTGATATTAATTTTAAGTTTTCATTCCAATATAATTTACTGTTGGTTTTCAAAGGACTTACTGAAAATGATTTTAATTTATTTAAATAATATCCAATACCTCAATTTGATAGTAAAACAATATTTCGTTGAATTAATTGCTTCTATCAAAGATCTTCTATTCGCAGTTTGCACCTATTTTTTAAATTCTGCAGCTACCCTTTGGATGAAAAGGGTTGATATCAGTTTCCTAAGATTTTCTCAGATTTCACTTCACTTCTACACTAGATTTCCTCAGCAATTCTTCTTTGGGATGGGGGATGGTGCTTTTATTCAAAAAATTGTTTAGATCAATTCCATTGTTTACCCTTGAAGTAAGCTATTTTAAATAAAAATCCTTGTTTTTTTTATATTCGAAGGTTTCTAAAACTAAAAGAAAATAAATGCTGCAACTTGTTTAAAAAGATTACCAAAATTTATAGTAATAATAATTTTTATTATAAGCACTGTCTAGTGTTATATCGAGTAATTCGTGTTTTATTACATTAGCATTGTGCGGAGAAAAATGGAAAAATTGTAATTTAGCCATGGTAACATCGCGTAAACTGGAAACTGCAATTCGGGGATTCCCGGTTTTTATTTTATGCGATGTCAAATGACATAAAAGATGCATTACTCGATCTAGCAATGGACAACGTTCTTAAAATATTTGTACAAAACCATTTTTATTGCATTTATTGATTCTAAGTAAAGGTATTGCAAGAATTCTTCTAAGTATTTTAGTTACTTACACGTAGTTATTTAACTTTGGTTAAAAATTAAAAAATTACAATGTTAATTTCTACTTGTAAAACTTATCATAAATACGCACAAAATTCAAACTATCTTCTTGGATAGATATTTGAAATACATAATGTAATGTTGCCAAATGCTATATGTAAAATCTATACCGGTTAAATAATCTAACGTGTTTGTACATATCGCTACATTGTCTGCAGCCTTTTTACTCCATGTAATTATTGTTAGTCTGTGTGTGTATTATTTTTTATAGCAGTATAATTTTTAGTGTTAAGTAAATTTTTGAAATGCATTAAAAATGAAAGGTAGAAATTTAGACATCTCTGTTCAATAATAAATGTATTTTGCATTATGAAAAACAGAAATATAACTTATTTTCGTTTAGAAAGTGATATTGCAACGACATTAAAATTCTAGTCCATTTAATGTATTTTTTATTTACCATTTTTTGTATTAATTAAAATAATAACAGTGTGTAGTAGTCGATTCTATCATTGTTCTGTGTCATTTTATATTTAAGTAACAGTTTTCGTTGTACATTTTTCGATGCTGAAAAATTGTATCGAAATAAAATTGGCTCAGTGTTTAAATTTAATGTCTTAAATGTTAAAATTTAATGTTACAAAATGGTAGTTTAATTATAATTTGATTATGTAGGATCCAAGTACGCTTTTAATTTCTAGATTTTATTCACTAGTCAATTTTTGTTTAATTGTTTTAAATGGAACTTGATCCTAAGTACTCAAATATTTGTACTAATTTCTTGTTATTAAAATGTGAAGTTCCAAACATCACAGCATACGTACATGCTTTTGCTGGAAAATGATCATCCAATAAATTGGCAATAAGCATGTAACTAATTAGCTTTTAGGAAATTATGGAATAACGGTGCTCTAAATTTAAAGAAATTGTTAATAATTGCGCAAACAATACTCTAATTTTTCTTTATCAAATTTCAAAAAGATAATTTGCATAAAAAAGTGTACCAAATACAATAATACGATGAAAGCATTTTGAAATTATAATTTGGACTAGATTAAAACGTTAAAGGAGTTACTATGTGCTTTAGGTGTAGATATAATAAACATAAAAAAAATATATTTGCTATTTTTCTGAAAATTGATCCGTACTTGTAAATAATTAATAAGAATATTTTCCAAGTTGTTCATTGATGAAAGAAATTGTTATGTTTAAGATATAAGAGATCTCTTCGATGTAATTAACTGATAAAATTTTTGTTTTTTAATTATTTTAATCGATTTAAGAAAAAAAATAATTGTTGCCAGTTGTTCCTGTTAGCTAGCTAAAAGTGATAATAAAATATCCTGTCTAATTATTGTGTTATTATAAATTATAAATTGCTACCAGTTTTTACTTTCTCTACATCTAACCAAATGCCATCTTTGGTTGTTAATATGAAACTGAATGGATCCCATTCGAAAGGTGTCGTCGTCTGTTTATTTACAGAGAATATGAAATTTTTTAACAGAAAAAATAAACCAACTTTTGTTTGCATTAATCCAAATCGTTGACCTAAAAAAAATTGATGTTATTGTTCGGATTGTGTTATTTGACTAGAAACGAATTACCAATGCAAATTCTGGGTCCTTCTCCGAAAGGTAAATAGGTAAAAGGTGTTAGGTTTTTTTTATTATCTTGTGAAAATCTTTCAGGTTGAAATTCATCGGGATTACTAAAAAATTCGGGATCTCTTTGTATGCCAAAAATTGGAACAACGACAGTGGTTCCTTCTTCTATTATAACGTCCGTGTTTGGAACTTGATAATTTTTTACACATTTTCTCGTTACAAACGCCAAGGGTGGATATTTTCTTAACGTTTCTTAAAAATGAAAATTATTAAGTTACCATTGCACAAAATATTTTCTTAAATTACCGTCAATCACTTGCTCCATGTATTTTAATTCCATTAACGCTTCATATGATAACTTTCCGTTGTATTTCGATAACACTTTGTACAATTCTTCTCTTACTTTATTTTGAATGTCTGTATTTGCAGCTAACTCATACAAAATAAAAGACATTGTTGTAGATGATGTTTCAAACCCTGCAATGAAGAAAACGAAAGCTTGGGCTGCAATTTCTTCAATTGTTAAGTTATTCATTTTGTCGTCGTTTTTTAAATCCATTAGTAACTGCATCATGTCTTTCCGAATCACCTTGTTAGTTTCTCTGTATCTAATGTTGTCTTTAGTAACATTTAAAAAAAAGTTGGTAGTTTCTTTAGAAAATCTGCGTAGACCTAATTTTTTTGAAAATTCGGGAAAATTTTCGATAAAAGCAATTGTAATTGTTCTCAATTTTGAATTCGATTTAAATACTTTTTTTCCATATTTCCTAAATTCCGAACTTGGATCTTTAAAACTGTTACATTCTAAGCCGAACGCACAAGATCCTATAACATCCGTAGTAAAACATGCCGAAATGTCTTTTATATCAACAGGTTGTTTGGTTACACTAAAATTATCGATAGATTCTTCGAGCTGTTCTCCGCACTTGTTTAAAATATCGAACATCATTTTCATTTTGCCTGACGTAAAAGTTGGCGTTAATTTAGTTCGCAAATTTTTCCATTTTTGTCCACCGATCGCAAATAAGTGAGCACTTAACGGATCGTCTTTTTCGTTATAGTAAATTCCACGGTCGACGAAATGTTGGAAATCTTTCTGCATAACATTTTTTATAAAGGTCGGATCCACTGGCATGTAAGCGGTATCGAGAAATATGTAAAATCCTCCGTGTTGATGTCCTTTCTTTTTGAAATCGTTATATATCATTTGAAACCATTCGCTCAAGTGATGTTGTCGCGTTGTCGGATTTTCCATATTTCCCAACAAAAATTTTGGTTTTAAATGCGGCAAGGTTTTGCCGTTCCAATAACTCAGTTTCCATTTTATGTAAATTAGAAAACAAAACACAACAGTAACACAAAGTATTAAAATTTCCAATGCTGACAAAAAATAAACCATGTTTGATGCATTCACCTCTTTCTATGTAATGTAATGAAATTTTTTATATTTATTGTGCGATTGCAGAAGATTAAAAATGTAAATAGATAATAAATAATATTTTAGTCTAGTATTGCTTATTATCAGTTCAAATGTAATAAAATAGAATTATTTTGCTGTTTTATGTACTCCTGTTTAAAAATAAATTTGTGCAATCTCTTAATTCAGACAGTAGTAAATCAAATTTCCAACTTATATGCAAGATTTATAATCGTAAAACAAATAACAAAACATAAAAAGAACTTGTTTTATTTTGAATTACTCAACAAGATTATTTGTCACAGCTTTGGAAAAGTTCACTACATTGTGTTATGATGACTTTAGTTTTATTTAGAAAACTTGATAATATATTTCAATATCAAGGTTTAAAATACATTTCTACTGCATGATTCTCATAATTTCGATTATTACAAGAGATATGTACCTACCTAATCTTAAATTTTATGATTAATTGGATATTACAAAATTGTTATTAATTAATTTTCTATTATTAAATGATGTATGCATTTATAATAATTATATAAGTACCTACTGACTATTTTAAGTATGAGAAAAACATATTGTGACAAACTCGGTAGCCAGATTAAAAACAGCTAATTGAATTTTTTAATTGAGCAGAAAAAATGGTTGAAATGTTGCTTCACTGGGGTTTTAGAAGCTGAATATTATCATCATTTCCAAAAAAGCGGAATTCGGCAAGTCGATAAGTTATGACTACTGATTGCTAATTATATAATAATATAATGGGAGAAGGGTTGAGGACTAAAACTTCTTCTACTAACAAAAATACTAAAAATAATAATAGTATATTACACCATGAGTGGCTAAAGGAACATATTACTGAATGAGTATTATAGACAGATGTGAGCGTAGAATTGCATGAACGACAATTGTTTTGTCTTAAAAAATGTAAAAGTAACTTCGATCATTTTTATTCAATTTCCTAATTGGACTAGAATATTGATGAGTTTTCCATTTTAACTTGCGATAGTGATAATTAAATTATGTATATTATATACTATAAATTATTGTGACACTGAGGGTAAGTAGTTTATGGATATTTTGATTGCGGAAGAACTTTACTTGACTTAGATTTTTTGCTATCTCTACGTTCTATTTGTCTTCTACAGATAACCCAGATATTCTTATTAAAATACATTTCGTTTATTTATTCGATACACCTATAACTTTTTATTCTAATCAACTTTTATATTCATGTATAGTATAGTTTCTTCAATTTTTCATTTAAATTTCAAATTGACAAAAGAATAACAATCGCAAAATAAGTAACCTATGGAATACTACACATACATATGTATTTGTAATGTATATGACCTTTGAATTTTGTTGACCTATCAATCGTGATGTTCATTATTGTGATAATAACAACCATTACACTACGTTATTCGTTCGTACAAACAAGATAATATTCAGCAATTTTAGTAATTCTTTTGACCGTTAAATAGGTAAGCATTTTCAAAATATTATTGTTGGTAACTTATTTAAGTAGGTAAATAAAATGCTGGAATTTTTTCCTATAGATTGAAAATTTTTTGAAATGAAGGCATATCAGTTGCTTGTATTAGCCTTGTTGATAAGTGCTTCATCTTCATTTGGTACCCTTACCAGAACCATCAACTCTAGTCCTCCAAGTCCTTGGCACTATGCATTAATGGCCAGATACGTCATTCACAACGCAGGTAATTTTTAAAAATAATCTAGCAAAAAATATAAAAGATGAATATTCAGCAAGAGCATTCGTGAGAATTTCTGGACAAAAACTTATTAGCATTCCATCCACAACTTCATTATTATATAATTCTTTTAGATTGGGTGCCCATTTCTACTATTTCAACAATAACTGCTATCAAAAGCTACCCATTTGTAAATTTAAAATCAATGAGTGATGGGCCTTTGTTAAAAGGAAGTGGAGTACCATATTTGTACATGACTGAATTGGATTTAACAGGTTTAGACGTAGAAGTACGGATAGTTTTTAAAGCAACTTGACAACACTATGAATTTATGAATTATCTTTTAGAAAGACAATCGTTGCACCATACTGGCCAGTCTTGCCGAAACCGATTATTGTAAAAGTAATGATTTTGATCCTCAAGATCCAAGATGTGCAAGAGTTATATTAACTGGAAATCTAGTCAAGGTGCAAAATACTACCGAAGAATACGATTTTGCCAAGGATTCGTTGTTTTCTCGTCATCCTTCAATGAAATATTGGCCAGCAGGTAAGTTATGTTAGGTACAAACTTCATACTTTTTATAATTCTATAACTCTTTCAATAATAATTGATTTATTTCTAATTATTTTACAGAGCATCATTTTTATGTAGCAAAAGTAGAAATTGAACAAGTGGCTGTATTGGATTTCTTTGGAGGAGTGCATTATGTTAGCGTGTCTGATTATTTTGATGCAAACCAAGACATTTTAGATGAAGAAATCGATAATGTGGCAGTGATTGACATAATTGCTTAGAAATAATTTTTTGTAGGTTACTAAATTAATAATAGGTAATATAGGAAAGCATTTGCCTTTTACTAACTTTTTTCATTTAAAATAAATTGTTTTATTAAAGTATTAATATAGTAAAATTGCCAATAGGTGCGCCCATAACACCAATTCCTGTTTTACCCGCTACTTCCGCTACATACTTCCAGTATGAACACTCTTCCTCTACTTTTTTTTATTTTAAAATTTTTTATTAGCTTTATTTACGAAATATTCATTTATAATAAGTACTGATTAGTCCAAGTTAGGTCGGTTACGAGTGGTATTCAACAACTATTCAAAGAACCAAACCATTCTTGAAAATATTTCTAGTTAAATTTAATTTATTTATATTTGAAAGTTTCGCAAGGCAAAAATGCCTTCAAAATTAATTTTTAAATTTTATTGTTTTTTCCGATAGAGAAAAATATGAAAAAAAATAAGCTTTATCAGTTATCAATATTGTAAAAATCCGCAGTGTTTTCACAACTCGGCAAAAATTCAAAATTGGTTACAAAATAAGGCCACTATAACAAGAAAATGAATTTTTTAAATTTTAACCTTAATAAATAGCTTAAAATTAACGAGTTACATTGAGGTTGTCAGTTTTAAATAATATAATTCTTTCTTTCCTAATATCGATATATTAACCCTTTATAGGGCAAATTACAAAAAATAAAAACAGGGTATTTTTTGAAAAGAACTTGTAATTGACAGTTGAATTGGTATAAATTACATAATATCAATTTTTTTAATTGGTTAAAATATCGACCAGTATCCTAAAAAGGGTTAAGATTCCCTAATATGGTATCATAGTGTGAACTTTGATTCTCCCATATTTCCATATAGATAATCTATAATTTACAAAAATCATCTTACAACAACTGTTTTACAATTTAATAAAACAAATCAATTAACATTAAAATCACGTATATTTTAAAGTGTAGTGACCCACATTGTCACCCAAACAGTCTACCGTTCAGCTTGTCTTTGTAAATGGAATTCACATAGGTACACAATTCTCTACTTTAATTTTAAAAACAATAATAATAAAATACAATTTAGAGTGAAATATCACAAGAATTATTTAACAGCCAATTTTTATCAAATTTAGAAATAACTTGATCAAATCTAATCACATTTAAATAAACATTTAAAAATCAATCGATTTTGATTGTAATTCAAGATTCTGTAAGGTACGTCTTCTCCAATGAACTTCATTTTGAGAAAAAGATTGCGAATTAACTATTACGCTGGCAGCATTAGTTGGAGGCATGGGTTTCAGTTCGGTATAAACCATATCACCATTAACATCTTGTGGATGTGTCGACGTGTTTATATCATTAAAAATATTTTGTTTAGATAAGTTAATATACTTGGAAGGCAATTTAAATTTAATGTTACGAACCGAATACGATTCAAAACCGTCATCATTATTTGCAGGTATAACAGGTGGAGAAAGCCCTCTTTGGTAGATTTCGTTTGATTTTTGCTCACTATTAGTCTCCGATTTGATAACAGTACGTGAAACTGGCGGACTCGAAGGCGACAGTATCTTCTGACAAATACTGACCGATTCTTCGTAATCATAAGGTTTTGGCTGAACTCGACCTGGTTCCACATATTCACGACTAAAATCAAAAAATGTAATAATTTACTTTTAACAATTTTTTAAGATATTTACCTGTGGATGTTGTAATGGCTCTTAAATGCAGTTGTTTTGAATGCCAACTTTAATGGTGCATTTATGACAGGAACTGGTTTACTAAGGACCGGTTCCAATTTTAAAATGCGGTCTTTATTTATCGGAGAAGCTGTAATAACACAAATTGCATTCGGATTTTCAGCAGGAGTTTCAGCTTGAACGTTTTTCAACCGAGCACGTTTTGAAGGTTTTTTAATAAGTTTAGATTTTTTACCAGGATGCGTATTTCTCACGTGTCTTTGTAAATTATCCTTACGTCTGAAACTTACGCTGCACAAGCTGCACACATATGCTTTGGTATCTATAAAATAAATAAAATAATATGTCGATTGCTGCTTTTAGAAAACAAAAATGAATTTACCCGAGTGTATTAAATTGTGCCTTTGTAACTCTTTTGCATTTATAAATGTTTTGGAACAAGTTGGACATTTATGAGGTCTCAATCTCGTATGTGAACGTCGATGAACTGTTAGGGCACCTTTTAGTTTAAACCTTTTTCCACATTCATCGCACATGTGAATTTTTTCTTCTAAAACAAAAAACGAAAGCTCAAAACGTCGCCCTATATTTGGACTAGTTAGATGTTAGGAGATAAACATACTAGTTCCCAAATAGAGAAGGTGCAAAGTAGTACAAAGGAGGTTCCGGATTTTGGTTTAATGTTGTTAAAAAGCGGAAGGCACCAAGCAGGAGCTGGGGGCTCGATATGATACCATCTGGTACACAGATGGATCCAAAACGGAAATTAGTACTGGAGCAGGGATTAGTGGACGTAGAACGGGAGATGCGTTTAGCATAAACCTGGGCTGCCACACTGTGTTCTAGGCAGAAATAACTGCTGTAACAGCCTGCGCAGAGGAAATGACATGGAGGGCTTATGTAAATAAGCAGATCTGTATTATGACCGACAGCCAGACAGCTATAAAAGCCCTGGAGAGAGTAGAAGCACAATCCAGGGTTGTAAGTCACTGTCTCGATGTGCTAGTAGCACTTACCCAACTTTACGTTGAGGTGGGTGCCGGGACACTCAGGAATAAAAGGCAATGAAAAATCAGATGCCGTTGATAAGCCTGCAGCAAAACGATATCTAGTAGGGCCAGACCAACTTGCGAGACAGCATATCTAACCGCAAAAGGGACTACTAAGGAAACAACATCTTGCATACTGGAGGGATTTTCCGGGACTGAGGCAATCGCGAATGTTCATTGAAGGACCCTCCAATAACAAAAGAAAACTTGAAATCCTCAAGCTGAGTAGATCACAGCTGAGGAAGACAGTAAGGTCTACTTACAGGACACTGCTGTTTGAATAGGCACCTCAATGTAATTGGGGTTGTAGCAGAACCCACATGCAGAAAGTGCGGTGAGGATGAAGAGACTCCACACCACTTACTATGTGTGTGTGTCCAGCTCTAGCCCCGTTGACGCAATCCGAAAACCAAGAAAATAACTCAAGCACCCATCAGCTGTATACGCAATTTTATTGAGAAAACAAGACTGATGGAATAAAACTTGGCAGCTTCAGTGCAAGTAGGCATGGAACCACAAACCGTTCAACAATAATAATAAGTTCATTAATGATCAAGCTAATTTGTAAAATAAAAAATATGTACCTAGGCTGATTTACTTACTAGTATGTGTTGCTTGATGTTGATTCAAATTTGATCGGTTATTGAATTTGGCACTACACAGTTTGCAATTAAATGGTTTTTCTTTGTTATGAATTATCATATGTCTTTGCAAATAATCTTTGCTTTTGAAACTTTTTTCGCATTGTAAACATGCAAATTGATTTAAATCAGAATGAATAACTTTGTGACGAGTTAATATTCCAAATTGTTTAAAACTTTTATTACAAATATCACACGTATATAATTTTTTACCGGAATGGCCCAATAAATGCATTTCCAAATGATATTTACTAATAAATTCCTTGTCACACATTTCACATCGTAAAGGCTTCTGATCTAAAATAGTATTTGTTGTATAAAAAATAAAATATTTGAACTGTAAAATGTATTGGTTACCTCCTCCACAATAACTGTGATATTTTATATGAGACTTGGTTTTGAAACTTTTGCCACAAACATTGCATTTGTAAACTAAAGGATTTTCAGTCAGCACCGATATATAGTTTGGTAGACTTATGAAATTGTAGGAACGTTTATCGTTTGATTTTTCTGAAGATTTATCTTTAACGCCATCATTATTTTCATCTTCTTGTATATTATTTTTTAATATTGTATTAACAGCTTCAAAATCAGATGTAATTTTAAATTTATTACATGTTATAACAGCGGTATGGTTGTTTTCGTATTTAGTCACACATATTTTACTCTGTATACACATTTTGCACTCGGATTCGTCTTGTAATAAACAAATCCTGCATTTTTTATGACCGCAAGAATCTTGTACTAGTCGGGAGGCTGGAAAATTTGAAGAGTTGTTGCATTGCGGACAAGTTTCCATTTTACTAACGGTCAAAGTTCCTTTCGCATATGCACATCAGGAGTACCAAAAATTCATTGTCCTCATGTAGTTTCGACTATTAATCTTATTCTTCCCATAAATTCGAGAATACCTCAAGGTTCCAATAGCAAAGCCAATTATTGTTTAATTGCAAGTACTGAGCTTACAGAAATTATAAAGTCAAACATTATCTTACTGTAGAGTATGGAGTCATCTGGTTAATACCAAAAATGAATTAATTTAATTTAAATTATTCCTGCAGATAATCTAAAAAATTTAGGTTAGAAAAATATTGTAGCTGTCACTGCCAGCTGTCCAACATAATATACAGAGCTGGAAAAATTCTCAAACCAAATTTTTTCAATAATATAATTGGTTGTCTTCGTCTTCCGAAAAAAACAAAGGTTATCATTGAATGGGAGAAATTAATTTTTTGTATAATCTTGAAGTACGGGACTGCTCCCAAAATCCATTATAGTTAGAAAAAAGAAGCATAATTTTAGTTTCATTATGTTGGTAACATAACCTAAAACTACATAACCTTGTAATTAAGTTTGAATATTTATTATTTGAAGAGAAAGACAATTTTATTAAAAGCAAAATGAATAAAACCGAAGGCAATTCATTAATAGCACATCCGTCCTTTTGTTCCAATTGTGGTGCAATTTTACCGTTGTTGAAACAGCAAGGAGACGTCGCATGTTATCAATGCAATTCACGGTATAAACCATCCAGTAAGTTTTAACGAAATTAATTTGTGGAGTAATTACATTTTTACTGTTTTTAGTTTACGGAAATGTGAAAGTGAAGTACACAATCAATTTCAATTCTATTTCCGCATTTGCTAAAAATGTAAGCGAAGACAAAAGAAAAAACGATTCAAATCAACCAGAAGGTCCCCTAGTCGAAAGAAAATGCCCAAAATGTGGTAACGATGAAATGTCGTATGCAGCCTTACAGCTTAGATCCGCCGACGAAGGACAAACAGTTTTTTATACTTGTACAAAATGTAGCTTCAAAGAAAGCGAAAATTCTTAAATAAATGTGTTTATTAGTAATGCTTTTTCATTTTAATGTTTTAAAACTAAACAGAATTGAATGCAATTCCACAGTAAATATTTTATTTTAATAAGTCGGGTGATTAATCTAAAATTTCAATTTCCGCAACTACGGGTGGTGTAGGCGGCTTGCTGGTGTACCAAGGAATTTTGTTTTCATAATAGTTGATGACAATTTCTGGACATCGGATGTTAACTTGTCTCGCCGGTACTAAGTCTGCTTCTTCGCATCCTGTCCATTTCATAAGAAACATCAGTTCCCCACTGGCATCTGTTGCTCCAATTATGGAATGTGGTTCTAATCCACGATCAAATCCTCGAGGCCTGTTATCTTCCGAAACATTCTTTTGTTTTTTCTCACTTTCAACAACTGGAGCAATTTTAGGTTTTGTGGTTGTGGTGTCATGGTCAGCTTCGTATGCTGCAATTAAATCCGGACAATCTAAGTTGTCTTCCGGTTCCCAGGTATTGTCTTCACTAAAAATAATACAGTTAATTAGAATGTGTGAGTTATTAACATTTCTCTTGCTTATACTTGGAGTATCCTTTCCATTTCAGCAAATATTCAATTTTCCCATGTCGAACTCGTTTGTTCAAAATCTTCTCTACAGAAAATTCTTCAACTGGACTACCCGGACTATCATCTTTTTTTTTGCCAGTAGTGCTGGTGCTACTGCTAGCCGCCTCTATAGTTGCAGCTGTAAAGTTAACATTATTCAGCAAAGAAAAACGAGAAAATTATATAAAAATTTTTTAAACTTGAAAATGGTTTTCCACTATCTTTTGATTTACATTTTAAATATTTAGACCTTAAAAATCTTACCTGGTCTTAATTTTATTTTAAAAAAATTCGAAGGTTTGATTTTAGTAGTAGTTGTACCATTTGTTTTCTTTTGTGCTAATATTGTCGATTTCTTAACTATGTTATTGTCGGATGATGCAGTCTTTTTCATCAATTTACGTTTTTTGTTTAAGATTACATTTTCTACGGGTTGTACTTTCTTATGTCGACCCATTTTCTATTTCAATCTAAAATGCTCCGTAAGCAAAAATATTGTCAATTTAAAAGTGTATTCTTGTTTTTGATTAATATTGTCAACCACAAAAAAATTTGTCAACTTAAACAATAATGAAGAACTTGCAAATTAAAACATTCAAATGCATTTAAAATTGCAAATCATAATAAACAAAAACAAAATACTAACTAAATTTTAAATTATTATAACTGGTAGTTCTAAATTAAAATCAGTAACAAAATTTTTGGTTATGTTATGATGCCGCCATAAAATTGCTACAATGTGCGTCGTTCAAAACTAAAACCAGGTTCACACAAGAGTTTTCTGTTTTAAATTAATATAATATATTGCAATTTAAAAAAATAGCAGATGCATTTCTAAATAACTTCAAATGTATTGCCGTAAATTTCAAAAAATAATGGACGTGGGTCGTTCAAGTATTACATAATATTTTCTTATTTTTGCTGCTAAGGGGACATCCATTAAATACGTGAGGCGATTTTTCAACCGCCTCCCCCCTGGTGAGATGTCGTGAGATTTGACTCGACCCCCCCCCCCCTCTAATCTCACGCGAGATTGTTTGTTTTACTTAACTTAAGCAAAGCCAGTTCGCTCGCAATATTTTCTTGCGAAAAAAAAAAATTAGGTAATATTTTCCGAGACTCCCCCTCTCCCCCACGTGAGATTCTGCTCGATCCCCCTAAATGCCTCACGTAATTAATAGATGTCCCCTAAAGAGAGCGGAAGAGGGGTATCATAAATCTTACGGAAGATAAAAAATTATAAAATAAAGCAAATGTTTTCAAAATAATATTTATTATTTAATTCAATAACATTATTTTATATTATGTTTATTCTGAATTTCTTTGCATATTTTTTCTTATTAGAAATAACGAGAATTCGGCGTTTTACAAAATGTGAGGCGCCACCTATAGTAACTACTATAGAGCGTGTTCGGCATATTTTAAGCTTTGAATACGTACAAAGTTATAAGTCTTTTTAAATTTTAAATATATCAGCAGTTATATGTGTTACATACTAAGTTACATATTAATGTAAACTAAATTGATTCAAAAACGTAAGATATCCAATGTAAAAATTCAAACTATTCCGCATAAGTCATCCATCTTGCTGATTTACAGCGCCTTTTGCAACATTCTCAGTCGATTTAAAAGATCTTGTCACCACTGTCTCTACAAGTCACTGTGCCATAGATAGATACTAAGTAACAGTGACGCAGCCAAGGGGGGGGGGGGCTATGTGCCCCAGGCACAATAATTATACTCGAAAATCAGATGACCACGCCCCTTTTTTCGAAAAATTTTCGTCTGCGGCGCGCGTATTCTGCGTAGCTCGCTTCGCTAGCATCCTTTAGCCCCCTCATAACAAAATCCTGGCTGCGCCACTGCTAAGTATAGTAGCCTTTTTAAATGTATCGATGTTCAATTCGGGGAACCCCAGACACAGTTATTTTATTTTAAATTATTACGAATTATCATTTAGGGGAGAGGGATGCACGATTTTCTTATACAAGAGGTAGTCTAAAATCACCGAAAGCTTGCTTACGTAAAACTTGAACGTCCCCTGTTACAAATAATTTTTTATAATTGAGTATTATCACTTTGAGGCTTCTATACAACGTATAGAAAGAAGCCTTATGATCTGGCCCCGTGTCTGTCCGTCCGCATGTTTCAACTTTAAGAACTATTCCAGTATAGTTTTAGGCTTCCATAAAAAGTATAGCAAGGGGCCTTATTTAAACTTTATAGGCATAGTTCTTAAATTTGAAACATGCGGACGGACGGGCGGACACGTACTTCTGTTTTTCATACTATTGGTGTATTGTGTTTATTGAAAAACATAGGTACGTCATAATTACCATAGATAACTGTTATTTTCTTTTCTCATCTTTTAATGTTCTTATATACTAAAATTTTTAAGTTGGTACTTTATCGGATTATCGAATTCGCTATTTTAATGCAGGCTTTATTTAGAATTTTTCTGTATCTACCTTATATTCTAATCTATATTTTTCAAGTTTAACCAGGAAGATAGAAGTATAGAAGCCTAAGAACTACGGTCATCCGAGTTCCACCTTGTTACTTTATTAAAATTTGTTTTTTCAGTTCACACGCGTCATGTCCACCAACCCCCATTAGGATTTGCGTGGTATATTTATAATAAATTATACGCCTGTAACTTGAAAAACAACTTCCCGATTTTTAAATTGTCATTGCAATTGTTCAATTGTGGAATAAATTATTACCTATTATAATTTTTTAAGGTCGTCGAATGAATTAATTGAATACAAAAAACAAAATAGGAATTAAATAATTATTTAAAATTAAACCAAATGCGACGATTTTCGATAAATTATAAAAAATACTATTATAAGTTTACTAAGGAAACCTCGTTAATCCATTCACGACCGACACCGATGACGGGGCTAAATTTCTTCTCTGCACAGAGTAATCACAAATTTCGAAATTATCTTATTTAAACACTCTGGTATTTCGAGTTAAATTACAGTAACACATATTATAGAAACTTACGTTTTATAATAATACTAGCTTTCGTAACAGGCTTCGCCCGGGCTTGGTAAGCTAAAGTTTCTTTGGAAATCCTTTTAAGTCTTGCTCTTGATATTCTGGCACGTTTGCGAAGATTAGCAAGTCTAGCTGCAGTTTCTTCAGGCAACTCCGCGAGTCTTAAAATTCTTGCACGATTGCGACATTTAGCAAGTCGCACGGCAGTTTGATCAGTAGTTTCATTTAGACGAGCAGCTTTTTTTTCTTTTAGAATCGTATCGGGCAAAACTCAATATGGTCCGTCGTTTCTTGGGCATTTTTGCTACACAAAATTGATAGTTTTCAACATTCAAGTAATAATAATTATTATTATTGTTCAAATAATTCTTATGACTATTCGAAACACTAATTTCACCGTGACATAACTTATTTAAATTACGCCATCTATGCAGTTTTAAATTAATTAGTATGCATTATCGAGTTTACAATGTAGGTATGTACATAAGTTGACCTTAAATTCACAGCAGGGCGTTCCGTAAAAATATTATATCGATGGAATATTAAATATCTATAAGATGTTTTTTAAAAATGTCTAGTCAAACTTGGAGTAATCCAAGTAATCATCATCGGCCCTTTTTAATAGTTGATGCTGGCAATCATCAACCTATGGGGACCCCCAGCGTTACGTGCCCTCCGAAGCACAGACTGCCATATATCACAGTTTTAGGCTCTCCCCAGATTCGAACCGGGTACATTCCATTAGTGAGCAGCTGTTCGGCTAACTTATTCAACCAATGATCAAGCTAAAAACCACATAAATGATATTAAATGTATCATAGATGTGACGTGATGTACTTGATGATTTGTTGTTAAAACTAATAAAATTAATTTAAAAATTCGTCCAGCTGAAGATACTGAAATAGTAATTTAAAATATTAATTAGTTCGTAAATATTGAGAAATTCAATTTAATTACAACTGGGCTGGTAATAATAATTTTACTTGTGAATAAGCTACTGAATAAGTCGAAGTTAACTCCGATCCGACGTTAATCTTCTGTTATATAAACTGGCCCTTAATGTAGAATTTATTGTAGGATATAACTAAGTTAAGAAGTCAAAGTTTAGTCAATAACGCAATAACAATGACGGATGCGGGAATAGAAAAAGTAAATGAGACGGGGGGGTAAATAAATATTTTTTGAAAAGAATTTAAGTATACTTTTCAGTCAGCACAATTTTGCTAAAAATCTCAGGAAAGCCAAATCTCATAATATTTCTTCAGTTTATACGTAAAAAATGGATTTTTATATGACAAAAAGTATTCGAAAGGTTCAATTTATGAATACTTTCTTGAGCCACTGTATCAATGATGTTTTACCCTTACAAAAATTTACAATTTTCCGACAATTTATTTTAAAAAATTCTAATTGTCTGAATGTCGAAAATAACAAATTAGAACCTAGAAGTTATTAATTACAGGCTAGATTAACGCCAAGAAACATTTAAATCTGCCTCTGAAAGAGATTGGTTCACGCATGTGCACGTAGTCTGATAATTTACTCAAAAACAACTTATTTTCTGTGATTTCAATCTGATCTCTAATTTTTATAATAAACGGCAACTTTATAGCCACTCGGTACAAGGTTATCAAAGGTTCATATTAAAATTTTAAGATTGTTTTCCAAGTAATTAAACAATAAAATTCCATGCACCTGCAGTTGCCAAAACGGTTGCGCATTTGCGTTTTTTTATCGATTGGCGTTGTTGCCATTTTCAATAAATAAAATTAAATACTATTTTGTTGATGCACTTTCAATTAATATAGATTTCAAAAATAATGCAAAAACAGCATAAATACATCGTAGGTATTTTTAAATAACCGATTGATTTTCCTGCAATGACTTGGCAATAATAACTCGCGCGATATTTGGCAATATTGCTCCCTCTGACGGAAAGAAAATATTGTGTTTATTCGCCATCTTGTCTTTTCGAGTTGTCAAGCGGCGTCTCGACAAAATTGAGTTTTTTTCAGTGTTTTGATTACGATTTCGTGATTGTTTTTTTACTAATCAATTATGAAGAAGGAAGTTTCCGATGTAAGTAATTTTTAAGCTTTTACGAAGATTTTTATTACTTCGTAGCAATCGTCAGATGGACGCTTACCGAGAACGCTGCATTCTTCAATGTAGCACAACACATTTTTTGAGTCAAAGTGTAACAACACCCCCTATTCTGCAACTCCTTCGTTATTATAACGGTTTTTGTAAACAAGTCTTGAACAAAATTCGTTATGAATAATATTCTGTACTTATTACACTTATGAATTTCTAAATTAGGTTCGTTCGTAGTAGGTTTTTAACAAAAAAACCAAGCATTGTTTCACGATTAATCACGAAGTTGTATTCCTGCTTATATTAGTTAATTTTTGGCTTTGCAACATAATATAGAACTTAAAAAAATTATTTGAATTTGTCAATTTTAATTTTTAATTTAATCTGACTTTATTTTAACAAATCGGCGAATTCGTAGAAATGCTTAACACCATCCTTGGAGCATTCGTACCACAATTTGGTGTTAACGAAGACATTGATGAATTCGAGGTGTAGTGAATACCAATAACAATGTAACGGATCGTAAACACGTAATGAATGTGTTACAAAATAGGGATGTAAATTAAAGAAAATTGTTATACATCATAAGTATTTTTGTTCAATTATATTAATTGTGTGTTCAGTTAAAATTTAATTATCGATCTTAAAATAAAGCTTATTGAACCAAATTTGTATGGTTTCATAGGATGGTAAAAATGAGCCAGAACATATTCGTAAACTATTCATTGGTGGTTTAGACTACCGTACCACAGACGATTCTTTAAAAAAACATTTTGAACAATGGGGCGACATAGTGGATGTTGTCGTTATGAAAGACCCCAAGACAAAGCGGTCCCGAGGATTCGGCTTCATTACATATTCGAGAGCACAAATGGTAGACGATGCACAAAACTCTCGACCGCATCGAGTTGACGGACGGGTGGTGGAGCCAAAAAGAGCTGTACCAAGGCAAGATATTGGTCGTCCAGAAGCAGGTGCCACGGTGAAGAAATTGTTTGTTGGAGGTTTAAAAGATGACGTCGAAGAAGAGCACTTGCGAGAACATTTTAAAACTTTCGGAACAATTTTGTCTTGCAGTATTGTAACTGATAAAGATAGCGGAAAGAAAAGAGGATTTGGATTTATTGAATTTGATGATTACGATCCGGTTGATAAAATTTGTCGTAAGTATTAACTTTTCCATTGACGGTGCAAGTTTTTATGAGGTTTTTCTTAGTTCAAAGAAGTCATCAAATAAATGGAAAACATATCGACGTAAAAAAAGCTTTAAGTAAAGCGGAGTTGGAACGTCTCCAAGCTGGCGGTGGAGGAAGTGGTGGCGGTGGCTCGGGAGGACCCATGGGTGGCGGCGGAGGAGGAGGTGGGGGTGGAGGTTCTCGTGGTCCACGCGGAGGTGGTGGTGGTGGAAACAGGAATTTTAACAATGGACCTCAAGGAGGAGGAAACTGGGGTGGTCCCAATAGAGGAGGTGGCGGCGGCGGAGGAGGAGGTGGTGGAGACTGGAATAATATGCCACCAAATCAAGGTTATAATAGTGGAGGCGGATGGGGTGCCACCAGTGGAAACCCGTGGGACAATCAAGGTGGTGGTAATTGGGGAGGAAATCAAGGTGGCCCACAGGGTTATAGTAGTGGAGGTGGAAATGGTGGTAATTGGGGAGGTCCAAGCAACGATAACTTCGGTGGAGGGTATCAACAAAATTATGGAGGTGGAGCAATGAGAAACAACTATCAGGCTAGTAGGCCCACTCCATACGGTGAGGAATTTAATAATTTGGGAAAATAGAATTATAAAAAATTGAATTCTTGTGTTAGGTGGGGGCAACTCTGGGAATGGGGGATATGGAGGAGGAGGCGGAGGAGGATATGGTGGTAACCAAAACGGTATGGGAGGTGGTCCAGGAAATCGACGATTTTAAAATGTAAGTGCTTCAAGAAGGTTGCACTATTTGAAAATAATTTTTCACAATCAAGTTCTAATGACATCATTACATTTTATTATCGAGTTAGTTAGCCTTATGGTTTGACATACATTTAATTTGATAGCAGGTGTAGGTCAAGTCATTAGGATGAAGTAATTAGAATAATTTCTATTTATTATAATTAATAATGTCCTTTTTATTTTGGTTAATTTCATTTTTGAGTTTTATCGTTTTTCTTAAATTCATTCTATTTAAAATTAGGTGTCTTAGAATTAGGAATTACATTTAATGTAACTGCCATGCTTATTAAAATTGTCGACAGGAATGATCGTGTAATTTACTGTACCTCATGGAAATTAGATAGGATTTATCATGACTATAATATATTTGGAAGTAAATTGTCAGATTATTCAAAAAAAATTTATGCCCCAGGAATTTTAATTTAACTAATATTTATTCTATTTAACGTTTAGTGTAATCATTTTAGTGTGGGTGTCGTATTGTTGTAGTTATTACGATAATAAATAAGAGTATGTTTTTCATTGAGTACAAACAGGTGTTTTTTTAAGCGTATGTAGTTGATTAGATCGAGTTACAGGAGCAACTTACAGAGCAGGTTATTAAATAGGTATGTATAGTACTTTTGGTACCGTTTTTAGGTTATTTTTGCCACTTAGCTCAGGTTTCTTTTGATCGTTGCTATTTTAGGCGAGATAGAACAAAGGCAGTTTGATACTGAAAAAATAGAATAGAAAAAAGGACATTTTAAGGGTTTAGCCTCTTAAAGCTAGTATCGAATTGTTTTGATAACTTGTAGGTGTAGATTATGTTAGAAACTTTAAAGTTAACCTGGGTTAGGTAGGAATCACATGCTGGTTTTTATGTTTGAACAACAATTTTGCTTTTCTGGACCCACATAATTTTACAGTTAACACAACAGAAATTCCCCCAAAATTATTTTGCATCATTATCATTCTTTAGTTGCTATAATACATTATGCACAGGGGGTTCCCAATTCGAGAGTCGCACTGTTTATTCTCAAACTTGGAACAACCTGAATCTATATTTTACTAATATTCTGTCTTTGTTTTGGTGTTCCGGGCGATATACTGGAGAGCCAGACAATATATCTGTTTTCAACCCGAGCGAGTAAGTATTAGCAAATAATTTCATTAATCATGTTATCAGTCAACCTCAAATTTAATTAAGTTTTCATTCCAACTCTTGCACAATGCATACAGTAAATAACATTCCTGGTTATTTATATTTTATGTGGTTTATTTTCAGAATATTACAATAATTAAAATAATCGCTTTTTAACATGCAAATATGCATTAATTATATATAGGGTATGGTTCAACATGTACATTTCATTCATTTTAAACAATACAATTGGATTGGGTAGTCTATTGATCATTTTCCTCAAGTTACAGTTACTTTTTGGAAATATGCTTATATCACTAAATTGCTTTTTTTTACATTGACATGAAATTAATCAAAATCCCATGAAATGATTATATCTTTCATCAGCAAGAAATTGCCATTACATGTCAACCTAGGCTCTTGATATAAAATTGTAAGGCAAATACCTGTTTTACTGAGGACTTGGATGAATGTATGCTTCGAGAAGATTTTATGAGCACTTCAATCAATTTTATAATGGGGTGCTAATCTTGCTAGATGCAGAAAAACATAAACCTGTGGTTTACCGTCCCAGCTGATCAATAAAAGCCACCTTACCTTTTCCTAGCATATTCTTGTTATTAGCATTATTCTCAATTTCAACTATTTTGGATCAAAATTTTGAATAGGATGTCACTCCCCCTTTGCGATTTTTTTTTTTTCCGTCCACCAGTAATTTTCTTTAATAAAAAAAAAGAGAACGGAAAGTATTCGGCCTACTTTACTAAATCTATGATTCTTTGAAATCGGTTTACAGATTAACCTCACTGCAGTTGTGACGCTAAGAAAATTATAGAACAATCGATTAGAGGTTAACCACAGTTTGCATCTTCATACATTTTCAACAGATAAAAATAAAAAATTATAAAGTAAGTATTATGTTGCAGGATATTACAGATTGATTCCTTAAAAAGAATCAAGTATCTGGTAAATAGATATTTATAGATTTATAGAAATACATGTTTTTTAGAAATGTAAAAGTTTTAAATATTTTGATAGAATAAAATAGCAAAATACATGCTGAAGGCAAGTTAGGCTGATCTAAACTAACCTTTTGAAATTGTCATAATTCTTTTATCAGATTTTGTCTGGTGATTACCTAATGCATTTATTATATGGATATTTTGTGCAAATTCACACTAACTTATTATTATCCAAAAAATTGTTTAAACTAAATAAAATTTTAAAAATTAATCTCAATATTCCAAACCACTGACAGGGTTCTCACTGAATTTCCTAATATTTCCAGGTTTTCCTTGACAAAGAATAAAAATTTTCCCAGACATTTCGATAAATCTGAAGATAAAAACGTAAAAAATCTTAATTTTAAAATAAAAAAATATTTTAATTAAATTGTTTTCCCAGACTGAAAATTTAATTTCCCTGATAAAATTAGGGAAATCTTAAATTCCCAGACTTTTCCAGTCGAGTGGGAATCCTGACTGAGGTATCTGCCAAGAGAACCCTTTAAAAAAAAGAAAGTAGTCACTATGCCCTTACGTAGGGCAAAGGACCCTGAAAAAGAGAGATATTGACAATCAAATTTAAGTTATTAATTTAATATTGTTTATCATAATTTCATAATAGTAAACATTTTTCCAAATTATTATAGATGGAATTTCTCTATTTTCGTCTTTAGATAAATAATGGGAAAATAAGCGATAATGTTAATATTCTGAAAATAAAACTTAGGATAAATTGATATATTATTCTTTTAACGAATTTGTTTTTTATTTTACTTATCAGCTTCTCAATTTTGGTTTTAAATATTTCATTTAAATGCCATTTCTTGTTTTTAAATAATTCCGTATTTTCCACAATATAAATTTTTTGTAACTTGAATTAATTGGTATAAACTTGCGAAAGTAATTCAATTCATTGTAAAACAGAAACTAAATTAAAAAAAAAAAAAACTGTAAATAATTAACAATGGTAAGAAGATGACCATTTCCACCATTTATTTGTAATTTTCTGTAACGTGTAATATTTTATTGGTGTAAATATTTTTGGTTACGTTTACATTAATTTTCTAGAAATAAAATTTTTAAAATAAATTTGTTTAATTTATTGACTCCCTGATCCACCTAACCTAAGTCAACTAGTAAAACTAAGATTTTACAATAGTCTGATAAACCTGGTAAGTATAACATTAATTTATTAGGTTTAACCGATTATTGTAAAATTGGATCTTAATGGCTAATTTTTTATTTGCAGTCCGAGAACGCATTTCTGCAAAATTTTTTAATTAAGTTGCAATCGAAAACTAGAAAACTGAAATTTTAAAATATAAACCAGTTCCGTCAACTTGAATGATGCCGATATGCAAGTATATATTAATTTACATTGCTTTTTAATTTCAAAGCAATAAAGTAAGTATTTACAAAATTAAAAACAGGAATCACCTCTCGAACAACAAGCACGTTTAATTCTTTGTCGAAGGCAAACAAGTTAATTATTTTGAACAAAGGAAAAACCATTTTCAAATTAATAAAATATCAAAATAAAAACTTACCTGGTTCATATTTGTAGGGTACTGCATTCCAATTTAGAAGTTTTCGTTTAGCAACAACATCACGAAAGCTCTCTGGTGAAAAATGTTTCTCACAAATTACTTTATTACTGATTTCGGTGAGCTCGAGAGACATCAATTTTAAATTTCCTGTATTCTGAACCCATTCGTCACAACGTTCCGGATCTTTAAGTGGAAAACGAAAGAAACTTAAAGTGCAATTGCTTCGGTTATTTATGCAATCACAGTAAACACAACTGTGGTTTAATGTTGTACAACTCATTTCAATTAACTGGAGAATTTAACGCCGAGAAATCGTACTAATTTGTATAAATATCAATAAAAGAGTTTCTAATTAGGTAAAATCATAGTAAAAATATATAAACCGCCGATATAGTAATATATTGGAAATAATAAACAACCGAATTGAGGTTATGTGTAGTATATTAGAAGCGTTGATTACGCGAATGCTTTAATTTGATTGGTTGATTTTATCCACACCCCTACACGCGCCAAAATTAAATAATTTCGTTTTTTTTACTAGGTACATGTTTGCTTATTTTTCCGTCGTCCATTTTTTACGTAGATCCTCTAAAATCTAAAGAAAAACCGCCTTTTTACGAAAATTGAAAAAAATGGATTAAACGATGGTTTGGTCGCATTTTAGTGATTTTTATTAAAAATAGTTAAGCGACTAGTATAGAAAGTAAGCTGCGATCGAACACAAGTACGAGAATAACTCGTTTTTATACACGTATATCATATAAAATTTTATCCACTACTATTACGTAATAGCTCACTTTCTGCACTGATCTCAGTTACATAAGGAGCTACTTTCACGCATTAGCGCGGAAAATGATTTTTGTTTCTTTGTGTTATTTTTGTTTTAAATTGAAATAATTGAAGTTTGCTGAAATGACTTGTCAAATGCGGTCAAATAATGTGAGCCAATATAAAAGTACCTAACCATTCCAATATTTTAATAACCTGCTCACATTATTTTATTTATAACATAGATTCTACTAGTGCGACCTGATAATAATACTAATATTTATTTATCTATCATTTTTATATTTTAAATTTAAGAAAAAAGACATAAACAAAAATAAATTATGGTATAGCCTTGCAGCAAAAACGCATTGAATAAGGTTAGTACTGTTACGGTGAATGACGGCCAGACAATGACGTCAATTGCCCATTTACGCTGGCCATTAACGTCATTATCGTGTAAATAATTTGTTTTGTGATTAACGTCATTGATCGGCAATTGACGTTAACGGTGGGCAATGATGTAAATATTTTCATCTGATTGCAATACTTACGTCTTTGGCCGGTCAATGACGTTAATGGCCAAAATGGATCGGACAATGATGATATTATAATAGAATAAATACTATAAGGAACAGCAAAACAGAGATGCACTTCAACCCGGGACAATTATTTGTTGTGCTCGCGTTTTTCCGTATAAATGACAGCAACCTGGCCGTTTTCAATGCCTCACAAGTGTACCTACAGAAATTTTTATTTAATTTAGACAAATGACAACTCTTTTTAGGGTGGATCCGTGATTCGTAGTGGTCGCGTCAGCCAAAACGGCCCGAAGAAAAAATTAATTAAATTTAATTAATTCATTTTACAGTAGATCCGTAATTTTCCATGGTTGTGCCAGCCAAAACTGACCCTACGTAGCCCTTCGCTGCACTCCGGGCCGTTTTGGCTAACGCTTACTCGCTAAAAACATCCCTGAAATCAATCCACCTCGACTGGGAGACCCGCGATCTTTTTAGGGAGATTTCTCTAGATTTCCCTAAAGTTTCTAAAATTTCCTTAGATTTTCTTTTGGATTATCTCATGATTTTCTTTCGAAAAAGTTAAAAAAGCAAAATTATCTGTCTTTTATAAGAAATCCTAAGATTGCTTAAGATTTTCTCAGATTTCCCTTCACTTGTACATCAAATTTACCCAGCGGTTCCTCCTCGACTTTTTGTGAATCATGACTGGTGTCGGCGGCTAAGATCGACTAAAAATTGCTTTGCGATCGACCTGTTGGCCACCCCTGGTGTATGGAACTTGAAGAAGAATATCTATTTTATATTAAATATCTTCAAAATCTACTTTTATCTTAAAAAATAAGCATTTTGTCAGTTCATTTCAGCCCCCCCCCCGTTTATTTTAGATCATGCGTAATCTCACTGAAATTATCTATCGACTTTTTATGTCGAATACCAGGTTCGACTCCGAGCATTAATACCTATTTAAAAATAAATACTTATTACAATATGTTTGCGACAATTTTGTAGGAAATGTTTCTATGAAATTTTTCCCAGACTTCATGAAGACTTCACGCAGACTAATTTTTTCTCATTTCACAGACTTTATTTAGTGATTATTTTCTTCCTAAGGACATACATATAAGCGAGATAGTTCAAATCAAATCAAATACTTAGCTCAACAGGTAGCACCAAAAATCTATAGTGAAACCAAGACTATGGTGAAACTTCTGTTTTAACAAAAATGCTACACGGAAAAAAAAATTTTGTTAAAATAACTACAATTGCAGTACAATCTACTACAATAAATTGTAAATATAGTGACAACACCAAACATAAGTAAAACTTACACGTCAATTGTTGTAAAATGTCTGCAGTACAGCTTACTACAATTGTTGTTAAATTTTAACAAGATTGTGATATGAAGTACTTAATATTTTGTCGTTCTAATAACTTGTGCTTAAGTACATAGTACTAATGGTGATGTTGTTTTAACAACTGTAGGTGTAGTTAACTTTACGTTTACTGTGTAGTAAATATTGCTACTATTCAGTGCAATCCACTCTTGGTGCTCTTGTTACTTGCACAACATTTTTAAGTAATGTTAACGACCTCGAAAGTTAATTGTACTACAAACTTGCTGCTATTTTTACATAATATTGGTGTTGCTAGATTTGGATTATAAATTAATTAAATCTACTACAATTCTGTAGTCGCGCACCTAAAAGATTATAAGTATTGTATACTTATGACCTTTTAAGTGCCGACCACAGAATTATTATGTGGCTTTGACAACAAATGGCAGTTGTAATACATTTATTAAATTAAATTGATGTAAACATTTCGATAATTACAATAAGGTAATAAATTATTTCCGTTGAAGCGAAAAACCACTTTGAACTTCCGTTTTTGAGGGTCTCCAATGACATCCAGATTTTTTAGATTTTACGGCTGCAGTTCCAAGAAGAATAGTAACGCCAGTACTTCAATATTACCTACAAAATTGATTATATAAAACAAGAGATCATATGATATCTATAAGCAATACTTACCATTAATAATCTTTGGTTTTCATTAATTGCTAAATAGGTTTGTGTCTTGAAACGATTTTGCAAAACAAACTAATTTAGTTGTTATCTCGGATATACAGTAAAAAGTGAATTACTGGTTATTTTTGTATTTGTGTTGCAAATCTGTATCCAGCTGAAAAAACCATGATTTTATTAATTTGCAGTTGTTATAAATTAAAATAAAAATGTAGTATAAAACCATTACATTAAAAAATTGAGTACTTACCTTTAAAGAAATTAATCAGGTAATTCATGTCCCACTCGTTCAAAATGTTTTCAGCGTAGTCATTCATAATGTTTTTAACTTAACTTCACTTCACTTCACAGTTGTTCACGTACCAAATACTAATTGCGAACTACTTAAGTTCCTGATCAAACATAAATGAGGAACGAATAAAAATATCCTGCATAGGCGCCAAAACATAGTAATCAAAGCATGATTCAATTATAGAAACTGCAAGATTGTAAAACATCAGAGTTGCAATATCATGTTACACGCTTACACGGGATAAATTCTACTACAATCCAGTGTTGTACTTTTCACTTATCTTATTGTTACACCATAATCAACTATTTTATTGAGTGATAAAACAACAACGCTCTCGAGTTAAAAGTACAACAATATTGTAAAATTATCTACATGCATCGAACAACAATGCATAAGTGCATTTTACATCTGATGTAGTATAAACAGCATGAGGGGTCCGTTTAATTTTACTGCAATTGTCGTTCATGTTACCACAATTATTATACTACATGAAAAATGTTAATATAACAATATCTTTTTTTTGCGTGTAGTTAAGAAGAAATATTAATATTCCACTTGACCTGTTGACTGTAGTCAAAATGATTTTTCGTAGCTCACATATTGCAGATCCATATAACTCAGATCACGATCACATCATGGGTGCCATCGTTAGGTATGAAAAAATAATTGTTTTCGTTCCTAATAGTTCATCCTCCGTTATATAATATCATGTCTGTTATTTCCAATTTAAAATACGAAATTGACCTAAGAAATATTTTTCACTTCATTTGTTCCATTTTATAAAAAATTTCTTATTCCAATTTCTTGCATAGAAGACAAGGTTGTAAAAATTGAAATAACTGCTAACAAGAAAACAATTTTGCTTGATTAGCTTTGCTATTTTCATTTTGAAATTAGAATGAAGAGGAACGAACAAAGCCATACGCTTTATGAACATTTCACTTGTTCCGAATACGGAATACGAAAGTATTATTAGCGTTTTAATGTGTCTTGTAGAAATTGGATATTTAAATAAAAGGTAAGTTAAGATCGAGCTGGATGGAATTGTAAACGAAGGGTCAGATTTAAAATGGTTACCTATAGCCGGAAAGAACGATACGCGGGAACCTACACCTGGATACGCTAATCTATTCTTTTATGAACCATCTGCACGCTTTACTTGCAACGATGATTGTAAGCACGATATTTATGTAATATCAATGAAAGGTGTTTTAGACAACTATAAAATGAATAAGCAATTAATTATTTTAACTACGCGAAATAACAATCCAGTTTATAATTGCTTGTTAATTTTTTTTACAGTTTAGTCAACTTTTGTATACGAATCAAAATTTTGGAACAAATCAATTTTTAAATTACCCAATCCTTATATTGTCCCGCTCTTTAATATAATCAAAAAACAATAATTAGAAATTTTGCAGAATTTCAAAAAAAAAATCTCAAAATCCTAGAATATTACATATACAGCGAACTCATAATGTTAAGAACATTTAAAATGAAGTCGATAAAGAATTTTGGAAGAGTTTCACAGAAAATTCTCGGTTTCGTCACTATTTTTCCAAAACCATTTGTTCCAATTTAAAAAAAAATAGTTGGGAACTTCCCGCGCATTCCAAATTTGATAAATTTTAAAAATAATTAAATATAAAAGTCACTTAATATAATATAGAAAATCTCAGGACCAATTGCTTATATGTTCCGGAGGGTTGTTCATTTTATTTATTGCTCAAAATTCAAATTATAACTACAAAATTTTAGTAAACTTGAATTAATTTGAATTCCTTTATTAGCTTCCTTCAACGGTCTATGTAGCGTAATGTTGTGTGACCGTAATAATTAGTACAATAATAAAATGTGTTTTTAAAATAAATCGAAAATATAAAATGAAAAGGTAATTCTCAAAACCTCTGGGATCTCCGGTGTGATTAGGTGCTACCACAAACTATGATGCACTCGCAAACTTAACTGTTTGCCTCCAATCAAACAAAAAAAAATTTTTTTTGGAGGTAAGGTAATCGAAAAAAAATTAAAATTTGCTTTCCTGAACCGTCCAACCAATCACGACCAAATTTGGTATGAAGTAGGGTTTACGGTAAAAAGGTGAAAATAAGGTTTTTGTAGCGATCTGTCGATCAGGAGTGCCACTACAAGAAAATAACACAAGATTTTTAAAAGCGATTTTGTCTTGTGATCTAACTTTTTGAACGTATGTCTGGTGGGCTCTAGTGGTGAAAATAAAATTTTGTCAGAGAAATCTTGGACAGGGCTAACACAATAAAAAAAATAAAAAAATGAAAATGTCATCGTATCTCAGGAAATGTTTAACCAATTGTGATAAAATTTTGTGTGCTAATAGAGCTTTTAAAATACAAGTATTGGTGAGGAAACAATTGAGCCAAATGTAAAAGCAAGAAAATTACATAATGTATTAACTGAAATCTTAATTTATCTATTTTTTGTGAAAATTTGTTAGATGGCTTGTAAAAATATGACATACATTCGAAAATGTTAATAATAATCAGACAGTTATCAGTAATTTAATAATTATTATTTTATTAAATATTTATATAAATGAATATGTCATCGTATCTCAGGATAAAATTTAGTGTGCTGATGATTGGAGGTATTGCGGCAGAAGTGACGATATTATTTTTGCACTGATTTCAACTACTTTAACACTTCTTTATATTTTTAGACCTATCGGTTGTGGTCTTAAGGGGGGCGATACATGTAATCGTCTGAATTTTGACTATTTTTTAGAAGCTTATTTAAATTGGATACAATGAATGAATTGTTTTTAAATTCATTATATATTAAAATACAAGTTCCAAATTTTTTTTATTTTATTTTTTCAAAATGGCCGCCGTAATAACTAATCTCCTAAGACTCTAGCGGCGAAAGGCATCAATTGGCGGAATTTTTAGCTTCTGTTACAGCGATCTGAGTTCAAAAATTTTGGTTTGAGCGTGTTCATAAAACATGTATCTTCTAGTTGAACCAATAAAAAAACAAAAAAGTCAAAAAATCATTTTTTTGAGGTTCAACTAGAAACTAATACTATAGAGAAGAGAAGACGTGTGCCAAATTTCATAACAATCGGTCGAGAACTTTTTAAGTTATCTTGCCCGCCAATTTAAAAAATGTAGTTACGAGAAAAACGGTTTTAAAGTTGAGACACACACACTGATAAAACTGTTTCTGTAAATTTACTGGGAAAATCACTGGTCATGGGTGGCCAAGGAATTTACAGTATATTTCCAATGCGTATGTATAATTACTATACAAAAGTAAAATTACACAATGTATGTAGAATCACAATCACTGAATTTTACACATTAAATAATGTAAATTCACCATTGAAATTTACCTTAAAATCCATGTATATTTACAGGTGGAATTTAAATGAATTGTCATGTAAAATTACTCTGTATATTTACAGATCTTTCCTGTAATTTTCCGTATGGTTATCAAAAATTTTATAAAAAAAAATACAAAATTGTATATAAAAAATTTTACATTTTATTTCAAACTATAAAATTGTTCAAGTTAGCGACACAATAGCATTGTAACCTACTAGACTTTATGTATACAATAAAAACTTATGCATATTTAAAACCTAAAGATCGAAAAGTAAACTTGCGACGACACTTAGGGCTATAAGTAAACCAACAGGTCAAAAACACTTTGAAAAAATCAAAAATAGACTTAAACACTTTTCAGCTTCTTAATATAATTACAAAAAAAAAATTAAAATTAAAATCAAATTAACTTACCAACTAACAAAAGCAATCTAAAAGTATAATAAAACAACTTCATTCTGATACTTATTAAGAAATATAAAAACTTATGCATACTTTAAAAACTTAGATCTAAAAAGGACTTGACAGAACACTTATATACATGTGAACCTTAGACGTGAACTAACAAGTCAAAAACACTTCGAAAAACAAACAAAAATAAACTTAGGCACTTTTCATCAAAAAACAAAATTATAGTTTTCTGTACTTATAGGTATACTTAAACACTTTTCAGGCTC
Source organism: Cantharis nigra (assembly GCA_958510845.1). Taxonomy (NCBI): domain Eukaryota; kingdom Metazoa; phylum Arthropoda; class Insecta; order Coleoptera; family Cantharidae; genus Cantharis; species Cantharis nigra. The sequence goes on along the minus strand of OY294030.1, from coordinate 38,411,627 downwards.
TTAATAATTACAATAAAAAATTAAAATTAAAATCAAATTAATTTACCAACTAACAAAAGCAATCTAAAAGTATAATAAAACAACTTTATTCTGATACTTACTAAGAAAAATAAAAACTTATGCATACTTTAAAAACTTAGATCTAAAAAGGACTTACTAGAACACACATAGGTCCACATGTGAACTAACAGGTCAAAAATGCTTAGAAAAAACCAAAAAATATACAGTACATATTTAAACACTGCATTTAAATATCCCTTAACCTATTAATTAAGGCAAGAACTCTTTTTTTAGAGTGCTTCATTTTTTTAGATTTTCTTCCACTATCGGGATGTATTTTCAAATAATACCTTTGTATCATTTCGAGAACTGTGGCGACTTCTTTGGGGTATTCCAAATTGAATATAAAGTATAATCCAAACGACAATTTTAATGCTTCAAGAAATGTTGTGCATTTGATTACTATTTCTTTTTCCATATATACAAAAAACTTGAAGGGTATATCTTTTTCTACAATAAAAATATAAATTTAATGTTTTTAAATAGCAGGAAGAGTAAAACTTACCAATTTCAACTATGCATGGCGAATTTGTACCGATTGGAATAATTTCTGATTCATCCTAAAAAAAATCAAGCAGTTAGGTACATGCACTAACGTTTTGGGCAATTAAATCCCCTCAAATCCCCTCAATAAGAAGTTGCAATGATTTGTTAGTTAAAAAGTATTTTGATTCTAATGTTAAATAAAGAGAACTCAACAACTTTAATGATAACTCCGTTAAGTTTTCTGTTTTGTTATCTTCACAGCTTAAACTTTCAGTTATTTCCATTTCCTCATAGTCACTTTCAATCAAATTAGAACCCGTAGCCGTACCAGAATGACATGCAGGGCTGATGGTCGTCTCAGAATTACGATTAGAATGCCTTCTAAATATATGTTGTTGTAAATTACCGACTCGCCCAAATTTAGTTTTACATTGACAATCCTTATAAAAAGGGCATCTCAATTCCACCCCGCTCTTAATATGTTCATAAACATGTTTACAAAATTCAGTTTTATTATTACTTTTAAATGCGCATTCAGCAGCATTGCATTGCGCAACACTTACTAAGGGCTTTTTAGCAAAAGTAGATGAGTGTTGTCGAAATATATGGTGTTTAAAACGGTTATAATTTTTAAATTCTATGCCACAGTTAATTTGTACGCATTTAAAAGTAATACCAGGAGTATTCCTGTGAAAGCTTTGATGTGTTTGATAATGCTTAATTGTATTCGAAAGAGTACCACAAACACTACACTTAAACATTATTTATTATTATTAATTATATAGTTGTAAGTTGTATTGTACTTACCTACTCCTTTATCGTTGATATTTTTTAGTTTGAACTAATAAAACAACCTTTCTTTTAGCGTAACGTTATAAAAATGAATGCACTTTTCTATATTAAGCTAAAGTTGCAGAATCGGCAAAGATAACGCGCTAGGGCGTTGTTACCAAGCCTTGAAAAATACGGTATTAGAAACGTAAAATTACAAAAGTATTGTGATTTTACTAATTAAATGTAAATTATCAGAAAAATATGGAAAATTATGATGAATAAGGAAAATTACAAGAAATTTTTTACATATCATACTGTAAATTGCTCCTCCATCATGTAAAATCCATTTCTTACATGTGATTTTACAACTCAAATGCTTTTTTCACTAATTATTCATGTAAACACAGAATGTACGTATTTTTAACAGTAATTTTACTGTTACAATACTGTAATGTAATTGTAATTTTACATACAGTTTTATCAGTGCAGAAACTCTATGATTACAGCGACATACCAACTAGTCGGCTATACTAGGGCCATACATTTAAGATATTATTTTAACTATTTATGCATTTATTTATTTATTTATTTATTTTATTTCTATTTATTTTACATTTTTACAACGCCCCCCCCCTTAAATTGAAACTGAATTTATTAAATCCTTATTTTGGCTTGCCAAAATATAACTTTTCTTTGATCTCTTCCATTTTTAAGTTTACAGTACCTTGACTGGTAGTGCAATTTCGAAACTCAAAATCATTTTCTTAGATTTAGCATTTGTTTTTTTGTATTGATAAATGATAAACATGTTCTTGCTTGTCATTGCAAAATATTGATTCTTGAATTGTTCTTCCTAAATTTAATCGAGTTTGGTTGTGATATTTTCTTTGTTTGTTCATAGTTTACAGTTTGATTTTAAAGGTGGAATTATAAAACTCAAAATTATATTTTCCATGATTCTCTACACAAATCACAGGACCATGGAAGTTCTTGGTATTTTATACTTACCTTTGTTCCAAACTTTCCTGCCTTTCATGTATCGTTTCATCGCATATCTAGTACAATAAAAAAATAATAACTAAATAAATAAATAAGTAAATAAATAAAATAAGAAAAAAATAAAACGTAAAATATAATTTATTAGAAAGAAGGCAATTGTAGGACCATGAAAGTTTCTTAGTTTTAATGCCTCCTCTTTGTCCTAAACTTTCATGTTTTCGATGTAGCGTTTTATCGCATATCTAGTATTATATTTAAAAATAATATATAAACACAATAAAAGAAAAATAAAACGTAAAAATAATTCGAGACTGCAAGAAATTAAAATAAAATTAATAAAATGAAAATTAGAAAAATAACATAAACAAAATATCAACCTATATCTAGCATTATTTTTCGACCAGCTGACAATCAAATACTTCGTTATACTAACTTTATAAAATAGGCAACGTATAAAAAGAGATTACGATAACCATTGTTTTGACAAAATTATTAAAACCAAATAGTATGATGAATTTTACCTTCTCTGAGGAAAAACCAAGTTCTTCACAAACTACTATTGTTAGCGTGAAAGGCCCTAAAAGATGGAGCAACTAGTTGTTTATTAGCGGTGTGCGAGGGTGGGGTCTGTAGGTAAGATAACCCCACCGAAACAACATAAAGAAATCTGAAACAATAATTTTTATTATGATAATATAGAAGATGTCACTCGTACCAGCTTTGCTTCCTGTTATAATAATAATAATAATAATAATAATAAGAATATGTAATTAAACATAAGTTGTTGAAGAATCACCTGGTAATCGGAGACGAATTTCATAATCAAACACTGCATAACATAGAATTAAGGAGTAGGTAAGTATAAAAATTACTTATCAAGTGACCACCAGTAAATTTTCAAAACATAAATTTATTTTGTTAAGAGTATAAGTACCTACCTTTATTTTTCATATTTAATAAATTTTTATTTTGTCACTCCCCTTTATGGTAATTGTCTGAATCCGTTACTGGCCTTTATGCATATAGCCAATTAAGTAGCTACTAACACGCTACTAACGCGGTACTAGTCTTTTAGATAGTAGCCAACTAAGAAAACTGTGTGCATAGTCGAGTTAAAAGGTTACTATCCTTAGTAGTAAGCTACTAAAAAATTTTGTGACGGTTTTGGGTATGTATAATTTTATTTTACACAGTGACGCTACAACTAGCAGGATGGGTTTTGGTTAATACCTTCATTTTATGAAGAGTTTTCAAATCAGAAAACCCACCTCAGTGGTTTGTCCCGACGTTCTTTATTTTTGTACCAAAATTTAATTTATCATAAATATTGTTAGTCAAGAAGCACAAATTCAATCAATTTTTACGTATTGGAGAAAATTAAAATGAATTCAAGAAAAAAAAATTAGACCTGTTGGGAGTCGAACTAACAACCTACAGTAGTTAACTAGAAACTAGACCGCACTCTTTAACCTCCAGGTCACGCTATTTATTGCCAACTCCTTTATTTCTAGTTTTTATACCTCGGTGTTAATATATTAGAACTCGATTTTCTCGAAAACTTCTGGCAATCTTTCTTTACAACTTTGGGAAATTGTTATTAGTAGGCTGACCTTCCAGCACCATAAGTAGCAAAATTTACAAAAAAGCCGCTCGCGTATCATCTCATAGTTAGCAAAAATTATTAAACACAAAATTCAACAAAATTTAAATCGACGAATGAACCCCCAAACTGGAGTTGAAGCAGTTGCAAGAAATTTCTCACAAATTAATCTTTGAAAATGAAAGATGAGATCTTCGAGTTGCTTCTTTTATTAAAAACATTTCTGAAGCGGCTCCAACTCAAAAATTACAGTTCTAGAAAGTTCGAGTTGCTCCACTCATTAAAAGCATCCCAGTGATAACAAGAACTCTACAATTATGAATCTTAAAACACGAAATCTTTGAGTAGCTTCTGCACTCATTAAAAAACGAAATGACAAAGGATGAATTACTCGAGAACCAAATTGACGTATACTCTAGTGAGTAATGACCAAGTTGTTAGATTGTGTTAGCTTTTCATGCCGAGATTCACTGGCTCGCTTATTGTGGCTAGCCATCTTTTACTCTGGAAATGTTTACCTACAAGCTTCAGGCAACATTATAAATGGCCTAAATATCTGCTTTCCTTTTGAAAGCAAAGCAAATTAAGTATAATAAAATGCTATAGAACTTACTCATAGATGAAGAAAAAATACTTACTTTGATTAAATTCTTTTTCCTGTTTTAAAATACTTCTATTAATTGATTTCCTTGTCTAACTTGAACGATTAAAGAAAATCTTGGAAATAATCGCAATACACATAATATTTAGATTTATTTACAATAAAATGTACACTATTTTTTCTAAATAATTTTTACAACATTTATTTAAATCAGCTCTGTCTGTACGTTAGAGGTTCTGGCCTATAAAATATGAAGGAAACTGGTTATAGTTTCAGAAATTGTTGAGTAATAAATTAATTATTAGATTATTATTCAACGATTTTTTGTGTCGATTTTTGCGTATAAAGTAATCTGATTTTCACCATGATATAAAATACCATTGAAGGTTTGACAGTAATGTTTTCCTCCCAGGAAAAATGTAAAGGCAACACTGACTTTAATCATTTTATAATTATTTTGGGTTTGGTCGAAAAATTCAATTATGTTATTTATATTTTAATATTCATTTTGCAGTGAATTTTTTTATACAATTTCTGTAATTGATATTCAACTAAACCCTTAACCAAAATATCTTGAAACTACAAATATAATCAAATATTTATAAATAAATTAATAATTTTTTAGTTTGTTAATTTAGATTTAAAATTTTTTGAAAAATCTAGCTAAAAATGAGTCATCCAATTATAAACCTTTAATCCTTATATTTTTCCAATATAACTACATTAGGCAAATCTAATCGCTGATTAGATTTATAGTTTCAAGTACCTGACCGAGCGTTAGAATAATAAATTTGACTCTTAATATTAAGAATAAATAATTTTATTTTAAAAATATTGCAAAAAAAATTTTAAATAAAAACAACATCTACACGAATTTACTGATATTTACAATTTTAATAACATTTGTGTTAAGGCAAAGTTTTCATTGTAAGAAAATTTATTATACTTTTGGAAGAATTTTTGATTTAAAATTTTACATCTACTATGTACATTTTTAAGTAAAATTCTACACTAGTTATTGATAAGACAGACATTCATAATCTTTTATTTTTATAAAACTGTAACTACTTAGTATAAACATACTTCTACTGTCGCATATAATACTGCTGACAAAACGGATACTTATGGGAATTCAATTCCCAAAAAAAATATTGGCATAATTTTAGTATTTTTTATAATAATTATATTCAAATTTAATTTCAATAAATTGTGGTAGAAAATATATAACATATTATTATTTAATTTAATAAATTTGAGATTAAATAAAAAAAATTATTATTGATTAGGAAATGGGTAAGTATCGATTAATTCAGCGTTTCACAACCTGTGGGGTATGTATTCCCCATAATTAGAAAATGATTTAATTTTCTGAAAATAAACCAAAATAAAAAACATTCTGACATAATAAAAAAATCCAAAAAATATTATAAGAGAAATTGGGTCGCAAATACTGAAAGTTTGAGAAACGTTAGCGTTGGTTTAATTTGATAAAAATATTAAATGCGCATTTTGTATTTTTATTTAAATACAATTTTTTTTTACAAAATTTGACTAGGGGTTATTTTATCATAAACATTAAATTTTGAAATAATTTCACGTTCAACTGGAAGTCGAATAAAATACATAGGCCTTTATTTAAATTATTTTTAAAAATTTAAAATATTCAATAAATTATCTATAATCTAACAACATCTAAGTACCAAACAAAGTTTCGTTTATTTGAGATTATAATATTACCCAAACATGAGAAACCAAAAACATGTAGAGCACCGCTTGTCTTTGAAGTAATTATTAATTTTTATTACACGAACACATTTCAATTCACACCGACGATGTCGGTAAATTCATTTTGTTGATTAAAATCTTTCACAGCGGTTAAAGAACTAACTCCATTCGCGGGTACGGATGATGAAAACAATGATGAATTAGATGGAGTTACGTGTAGACATGGACCATCGATACAAACAGGACAAAACGCCGAAAATGCTCCAAGTAATTTTCTTAAAATAAAAATATTTTTTTGATTACTAAACAGATTGTATCGCACAGGATTATGCTTTTTGAATTGAGAGAAAAAAGGGTGTTAGATAAAAATCTCCGTTTCACGTAACAACCCCAAGCTAAATAATAAACATAATTGAGAGGTATTTACCTGTAATGATGATCTAATTGAGCCTTTTCTATTCTCTTATCTTTCGCTCGTCTGTTTTGAAACCAAATTTTTATTTGGGTTTCGGACAGCTGTAAAGATTCTGCTAATTCGCATCTTCTACTTCGACTGATGTACTCTGATCTTTGATATTCTATCTCCAATCTGAAGGTTTGATCACTGCTAAATGTCGTCCGTTGACGTCGGGGTCTTCCTTCTTTACGACGACGTCTTGCTACTGGATAAAAATGAATATTAAAAATAAAGCTACACAATTGCGAGAAGATTACCAAATAAATTCGGTAGGGGAGGGAAGATTTGGAAACAAAGCGTTTATTAAATCTTCCACCCTAATAGAATAGAAATTTAATAATTAATTGGATTTGATTCATTAACACGTAATGACAACACATGGTTTCGTGTGCATGGTGTGCATCGATCAATTTATTGTTCATGCCAATAACCAGTTAGCTAAACAATATTAATCTCTCATAATGCAGTAGATTGTTGGGACACAGGAAATGCAGAAATTAGGAATTATGGTTGATTCGTTCTGGACGATAAAGAGAGGGTTCCTGGATTCTGACCGTGCGAAACTTCCAAGTGGTGATCTAGTCTGGACGTCATGTGCTGTGATTGACGGAAACGAGAAGCCCCGAATTTACACACCATATGCTACGTTGTAAGTGTCTGTAGCTGCTTACCCAGTTGTTACCTATACATTACTTCCGTGTAATTTATTTTACCTATTTACAATTTATTAATTTAGGAAAATCCTTCTCGGGGAATATGTTAAGTTAAAAAATTTGTTGCTTCTTGATGGTTTTAACGAAAATGAAAGAGAAATTTATTCCGTCTCGAAAGCAGCGAGAGAAACTTATTTTTAAAAAGAAATTTTTTTATATTTTTAAAGTTTCCAATCTTCAAAATAATACTTATAATGTTATAATATTACAATTCGCAAACAAAACAATTTATTATTGAAGCTTTCTGCATGCGCTCAGCCAACATCAGAATCCGCGGAATAAGTCCAACACAATATGAAATGTAAAATATTATTATGATGAGATTACAACTGCACAGTTGAACAAGTCTAAATACTTCGGTATTAAATTTCGGTGGGGGTGAGATACAAGACATGTGTTCAACCCTCTTACATGCCTTGCGTGATTAGCGATTATTTCAAGAGCTCACTTAAATTACTTGATAAACTTGAGTATCCCATCATTACGATCTTTATCTTCTAATTATAATTTGTAACATTAAAATAAATGAAATACCAAATTTTTCGTTTAAACTGTATTAAAATGATCACGAAAAGCGTTAATTTTCATCCCTCTATTAATATAAAAAAATTTCAAGAAAATAATTATTAGAACTTTGACTTTCACTAAACAAATACTTTTTTTTATAGATAATAATGGTGAAGAAAAATTGTCATTTTCAATAAAATTTTCTAACGCCTATACACAATAATGGGGAAGATTTTAAATCGGATTTCTTAGATATAAAAAATATATAAGTATTAAGTATTAGAAGGATATTATTTAGTGTTAACATTAAGCTTTAAAGTCTGTAAATCCCATTATTGTTCAAAATAATGTTATTTATTATTATATCAACTACTATTATAAAGTTGTTTTACTACCAAAACCATTATTTTAATGTTAATTAAGTAGTATTAATTTTAATAAATATTCGCATAACATAATCATATAGTACCTATATCATTATTAATTTATACCTTGAAACTTATTTAAAAGACACAATTAAATAATAGTTAAGTAAATATGGTTTAATTATTGACAAATTTACGGAAATAAATAGAAATTTTACATAATTTCGAGTAAAATAAAATAATAAAATTTTGATTTCTATCTTTAAATGGCAATATCAATGAACCTATTGATTTTTAGTGAAAATGGTTAAGTAATTTTTTAAAGAACGTAAAATTATCTAAAAGGCAGTGTCTAAGCTTTTATTGTCTAAAATCAACGGTTTCCAACTTATGAATTAAATGCAAATTTAATTTTTTATAATTTGGTATCTTTTAAAATTTAAATGAATCACTTGAATATATTTTAGTAAATTTACAACATTTAAAATCCAAATTAAAAGTTTCTTAATTCAAAGAATTAGTTTGTGCATCCAACGTGGAAATTCCGCTTCGGTGCCAGGGCCGATGCCTAAAGGTGTATAGACATTAGGGTGGTCCTTAGTGTTATGGGTAAAATTTTTTTTTTGAAATTTGATGCTCCCACCTACTAAAATTATTCTTTTTGGTGTTTCATCATATCAGAAGAAAAATAGAAGAAATTCAGCAATGTTTCAGGGTCGCCCAAGACATTCAAACTTTTGAAAAGATAAAAAACATTGCAAAAAAGAAGTTTTAATGTCTTGGGCGACCATTAAACTTTGCTGGATGGCTTCTATTCTTTCTTCTTATGTGATAAAACACCAAAAGGGATCATTTTAGTGGGTGGGAGCATCAAATTAAAAAAAAAATTTTACCCATAACAATAAGAACCACCCTAATGGACATGGCCGAATTTTTCCGTCTTACTGGATAGTTTGTTATTATAACTATAGTTATTTCTGATTTGTTATTTATTTAGAAATTACTGTAAACCACAAAAGCATTATTACATTATTAGTACCTAATAAATATGTTAAGCACAAAAATAAAATTAAAAGTTTATTTTTTGAATTTATTTCTTTATTTCGTACAATTTTATTTTATTTTCTTTACTATTATAAATAGGTACTCAAGCAAATTGCGTTGGATTCTCAAAATACTCAATTTGTGAATTTTGTGTGAATCTTGGTGAATTTCCTTTTGATTTGTAGTTACTTTTTTTATTTTTTTCTGATTTTTGGTAAAATGGATTGGTTTTTCAAAAATTTTTACTAGACAAAAGTTGTAGTCCGTTAAATTTCCTATCCGGAATGAGGCGTCAGATTTTTGTAAAATGTTTCGTTTAGAAGATACAGCGATTTGAAAAAAACCAAGAAAAAAAAGTTCAAAATTTTCAACATTTTTACGTTCCCCATACGTATACGTATGTATAAGGGAAAGTATTGTAATCCACTCAAAAATCAAAATTCGAAATTTTGGTATTAAAATGTTTCTTATCATGCCTTGATAAGTTTTTGATGAATTTTAGTTGGATGTTGTCTGTATGTCTGTTACGATATCATGAAAAGAAATAGTATCAATTGCCCAGGTTAAACCACCCAACCAAATGTCAAAAAATTTGGCATAATTGAACATCATAGTTCAATTTAGAGGCCAGCTGAAAATGGTGAAAATTCGTTGAAAATTGCAGAAATGATAAAGAAAATAAAAAAAGTTCAAGTGTCATTTCTTTTGGACCACCATTTGTTATACCCAAATTATTTAATCGTACCGTGTCGCATCTCATTCCCTTTCACTTAACCATTTTTACTGAAAAATAAATATTTTGCGAGCTATGGCCATGCGAAGGTGAAAATTAAAAAATATGCTTTAAAGAGGCCTAACTCTCGAGGGTTTGAATTTAGAAAATATTTCTTGTTAAATATTTTTCTTAGAATAGTGTCGTGTGACACTATGAATGAAATTATGTAAAATGTATCCGGGGACACCCTGATGTATAATAGCCTTTTTAATATTTTTTCACAAAATATATGTTAATATGTACTATATAGTCTTATACATTTTATTTTACAAAACTAATATCCAATTGTTCAATTTTATGCAATAATAGATTATTTTTTTAAAATTTTTAATATTTAAAAAAATTTTTTTTTTCTTTTCTTATTGTACAAGCATAGATGCTGTCAATTTCTCTTGAAAAATAAAGCACTATTATTATTATTATTATTACTACAGGGTTCCCACTCGTCTGGAAAACCTGGGTAATTCAAGGAATTTAAGAATTCCCTAATTTGGTCAGCAAATAGTCAAGAAATTTCCCATTTTTAGTGCAGTCAAGGAAATTAAGTTTTCAATCAAAGAAAACAATTTAATTTAAAACTTTTTTAATTTTAAAATTTAAAAAATTATTAATTTTAATTTAATTTTAAAATCAAGAATTTTTTTACTTTTTTAACTTCCGTTTTATCGAAATGTCAGAAAATTTTTATTCATTGTCAGGGGAAACCTATTTGATTTTGAAAATTCAGTGGGAACCCAGAATCCTGTACTACTAAATTAACTACTTGTAACTTGATAATTAAATGTAACTTGACAATTTGATAATTGTAACCTGTGACGTCACTTGTCCCAACTGTTATAGACTGTGTACCACTGGAGACTGCTTACCCCTGTAATCACCGTATGACTAAAAAGTCTTTTGCAACTTTCAAAATAATTTTGTAAAATCGTTTTCAGTATTAAATTAAAAATTTTTAATAAGATGATAAATAAATCAAATTAAATTATGAATTTATGGGGTAAATCAAATTTTCTTTCATTTCTTGCCATTTACTGTAATATTTTTCTGGCCACTTGTTTAAGTACCAAATCACCTCCGTGACTTAACCATCGCCTTCTTATTTATTTTATTTAAATTATAACAAATCGTATATTATTGTTTTATGGGGAGCAAAAGTAAGACTTTTTGAAGGGAGTCTGTAAAGTTTACTCCGGTTCTAATCAAAAATGTATTCATAAATTTAATTTTATAATACAATTTTTACTGCTGCTAAAGTATTTTTGTAAAACAATTATTCCTATGAAAAAAAAGTAAAATGCCACCCGTCGCCGGCATTAAAGTGAAATAATTACTTTGACAAAAAAGTGAAACTTCAAGTTGAGCAATTGAATAACATTTCAATCGAAGAAAACAGGTTCCTGAAAAGTGAAAAATGTCAATTAAAATATACCAAATTCATTGATTTGAAAAGTATTCGGTAGAATATAAATTATTTAAAAAATCATATTTTCACGCTGGTTAAAAATTATTCTTTTATTCAGTACATTTTTCTGAAAACAGCATAAAAAGTTCAAATTATTTTAATAAATTTTCAAAGTTACAACGCCTGTTTTCAAGCAAAATAATAATGGTCGTCAAAAAAATAATACTTTACTGCCGCCCGAAATTTGTTTGCTTTGTTGTATTTATATAGGTATGCTAATTAATTTAATTAAGTAAATGTTTACATTTTCATAAAATTAGCATGCTTTATTATTATTAATAGCTCGCATGTAATTGTCGACTCTTTCTCGCTATCTTCGATCACCAATTCTATAAACTTGGTACTTTTTTTCTGGAAACCTTTAACTTTTAGTTACTTTTTTACTTTTAGTGCCTCTAGTCTCCGATACTCAGGCAGTCAGGGCCGGTTTTAGTGGACATGGGGCCCCAAGCGGATTTTTTTCGGGCCCTCTAACATGTACTGTAATGGTGGGGTACGATTTTCTAAAGGATTTTTAAATTAATTAAAATGTTTTACATTTATTAAGAGATCTAGGTTTTTAATTTTATTTTAACTTCAATTTTTTTTTGGCTTCGATTTTTTTCATTTTTGAGCTTGGAAGACGCTGGGGCCCGGGCCCACAAGCAGTCGCTTGTTCCGCTTTATGATTAAACCGGCGCTGCAGGCAGTTAAGGTAATGCTAATAAAATTTAATAATTAATCATCACCATGGTGTATAGGCTTATACATCGGTCGATTGGGAAGCAGGAGTTCGCTGTTCAAGTCTTGGTCGCGTAGGATAATACCGCCATGATCTAAAGCCCAATATCGATCTGTGGGATATTGGAAAGGCGCCGGTAAATTACCCTATAATTATATACCTTAGTAAGTCATCTTGGCTTCCGGTTCCCCCAACTTTTGATGTGTGGCACTTGGAGAAGATTTATTTATGTTTAAACAAATTAGAATATTTTATTTAGAATAAATATATTTTTTGTGGCTGCTGTGTAATTTTCGGATTCAGATTTAATCAAAAATTTAAATATTTAGAAAGTGAAAAAGTCAAACTTAAACTTAAATTCTAGATTTTCAGAATACTATTATTATAATAATTCTAAAATTTTTCAAGATAAACATCACAGTGGCTTGGTGATGTGATTGCTGCCTATATTTTTTAAAATTTGTGGTCTATATTTAGTTAAGATAAGTAAAAAGAAACACAAATTGTTTTGTGTTACACTGTTTTTAAAAATTCTTTTTGATCCTAAAATGTTAAGTTCTCGTTAATCTAATCATGTGCAAACAATGTTCACTTAATTGTTTACAAAATATCCGAAAAAAAAGCAATAATAAAAATATAATTAGCACCAAGACAGTATATTTTTCTCTACCTTCATATACTTAATCAATTTAAAATTTACAAAAATATTAAAAAAAAATAAATATTGTTAAATAAAATTATTAGAATTTATAGGTACTTAGAAGTAGTAAAACTTACGAAATGCAGTTAATCCTGCTGCAGCAGCACTAAGATGAGCATCGTTTCCTGATGGTAAGAAAAACGGAATCGGGGATGCCAAAACCGGCATCGGTGTTATAACATTAGATGTTTTCTTTGGATGATGAACTAGCTGATCCGGTTCTTTATTATTACTACTGTCTTCTTTATTGTTCTCTAAATGACCATACAATCGCGCGAAAAATTCTCGTGGGGAAGAAGGTCGCACAACTTTTTGTTCTGAAGTCATTTTAAAAAATATTTTATTAACAGTTAAAGAAGAAGTTAACTATTTTCATTAAAACTTGGTATTATTATGTTAGAAAATAAATGTCAAATTTAAGATTTAATCCACATCCATATTAAACAGTTATTATAGCACTACTAACAGGTAAATAAAAATTATTGAGAAACTTGCCTATAAATTGATGACCAGAGATATAAGTCCAGCTCTTGATGTGGGCGGGAAATTATGAGGGCGGCACCGACGCTACCCAACCGACGTCCTGAGTTGACATCCCTTTATTTACTTTCGAAACTTGAATTATTGTCGTATTGACGATTAAACAGCTTCTGGTTATAAGTTACTCCAGTTTGCAACTTCCAACTCATTAGTATAATTGTTTACTGTTATTAGGCGTGATTATTATATTTGAAAGCACTGCGAAAATATTGAAACGCACCTATACATCTATTAAATTAAACAATAATATTCAGGACTGCATTTCTTTCAAAAATACTTGATATGCAGTAGATTCAAAAATTTTAGTATTTACTTAATTTGATCTAGTGACTTGGGTCTAATTAATTTCAAAAAATAATTTGATAATTTATCCTGTTTCACAAAAAATAAAAGACGAAACTTAGAAAACTTGAATTTATTTTAATAATATATTAATTTACAATAAAATAACCAAGAATATCAAATCTGTTACAACTTATTAATTACAATAATAAAAACACAAATAAATTACAAAATATTGTTTTTCATCAGACAATTACAGACAAATCATCAAAATACATTTTCTTCGAATAAAATAGGGAATTACTTAATAAAACGTCAAAAGTTTTGAATGGGAAGATATAAAAATACTGAAAAGAACTTATTACATGTTGAAAATTAAACCTGAATCTTTCAATCCACTCGAGGACGCTGTATCAACCCACCTTAGAAGACAGTTGTATTTCTGTTGCATAAACTAGCTGAAGTATGTTCAAACTCATAGCTTTTTAAAAGAAACATGTGTTCGCTTAAGATTCTGCTCGTTAGCAAAGCACAAAAGAATTTTCTAATAAACCTACATAATTCAAGAACTAAATGCTGCACTATATTAAAAGACAGTTTAGTTTAGTAAGATTTGGTGAGAATACCAGAATTTTTGGCAGTTTTGTTGAAAAGATTTTTCTTTTTCGGGGAATGATCTAGTATATACTATGATGTATATTTCTTTAAAATACATTTTTTAATTTATTACCGGCAGTGTGGTATAAAGCTTAAATCAACATGGAACGAAGCGGGAGATCGCGGTTCAATGCTTGGTCTCCACGACTACACTGTTGTGATCTAAAGCCAAATTTTCACCAAATGGCAATAACAGGACGTAGTCCTAAATTAAGAGAAGGAGGAGGAAAAAGAAGAATTAATTTATTTACAGTTATTTTGTTTGTAAATTCAAATGTCGGGCAAATATTGTTACAACTATTTACGGGTAGTGATGGACACGAGACGAGACGAGACGAGACTTGAACTGGTCTCGTCTCCAGTTCAAGTCTCGTCTCGTCTCGAACGTCTCAAGTTGGGTCTCGTCTCGAAGTCTCGTCTCGTCTCGTTTGAGAAAGTCTCGTCTCGTCTCGAAAAGTCTCGTTGGTCTCGTCTGATTAAAATTGATTAAGGACTAAACGAATCATCATTACATGTAGAAATTTTGAAATTTATTTTTATTTTCAGTTTAAGCTACTTTAAATTATTTTGGAATATAAATAAATAATAAGTAACTCTCGGTGATACTAAAAACAATTAGTAAAATAAATTTAAGAATATTCCACATAAATCTCCATAAGCAAATATTAAAATTAGTCATAATAAGTAATTATATGAACGATTAGCATACAATTTTCGTATAAGGGCTAAAGTAGCGTTCTCAGCTAATTAACGTGACACAACATAGCATAGCATAGCTTAGCACAGAAGTTAAAATACATTGAAATACATTCAACACCCGGTATAAACAAAATTGAAGGCAATAAAATTTGCAATAAAAAATTGTCTAAAAACTTCTGCTGTAAAATCGATTGTTATGGGTCAAAAATGGTCTTGAATAGGCGCTTACAAGATAATATGAAATTTAAATTTTAACAAAAAGTATTTATAAAAGAATCTTTTTTTAGTTTTTACTTTTTTAAACTCAATTTAATTATTTTTTCTTTTTTTGTTTCTATATCCTTTTAATAATTTGTTGAAAATTTTATTTTATAATGTTATTTTTTTTTAAGTTTGGAGAAGGTGATGATAATTCCATGCACCTTAACAGTTACATCAAATATTAAAATATGGTTGGAATCTCTTCTAAAAAGCGAAACTTGAAATGAAAAACGTGTTCTCTTATTGTCTAGATCTACAGAGTAGCAGTTTGAAAACGAAAGAAGCTTATTATTTTAAAACACTTATTTTTATTTCTTTTGAAGATTCCCAAAACGTGTAAATTATGTTGTCTAAAATATATTTTAAAAAAACAATGTCAAAAATAAGTATTTTGTTAGAGTTAAATATTTGTTTGTTCTTTATTTTTATTTTGTATTCTGTTTTATTTTTTAATTTTAGTAATATTTCTTCAATTTAATTTTTAATTTTTAGTTTTATAGTGTTTATTTTAAGTTTTTATTTTGTTTTAGATTTTTAAAAATATAAGTATAAGTATATACTTTTATTTTAAAATAAAAACCGTTAACCAATTAACAGTGGCATTAATTCAAAAAAAAATCATAAATATTATTAAAACGAATAAAAGTAATATTAATTTGACAGTAGCTACTTTTGAATTAACATTAGCATCAATTCAAAAAACAAATCAATCTACTTTCAATTTAAATATCTAGTATTGTTGATTTGATGTTAGACTAACATTAAAACGAATAAAAATAGGATTAATTTGAGAGTAACTGCTTTTGAAACTAGATATTATTTTCGAAAGTAGTTGCTCTCGAATTAACAGTAGTATTATTTCAAAATAAAAGTAGTGCTACTGTAAAATTGAAAGTTTTGATGTCTACGCCCTTTTTAAAAGCAAATAATGTTAATTTTAGTGCAATGCTTTCAGTTTTACTGCAATATTTTTTTGCGTGCATATTGCAATCGAAGCCTAAGCTATAATTTGAACTAAATACTTCAGCAAAAATTTATCAAAATTAGAAGAAAACAATTTTTGTTTGCTGTCCCGACTCACCCCAGTGTTTGGGGTGAGTCGGGACAACGCTTTAAAATGCCCAATTTTGCCCGTTTTTCCCGTGTGTGGGGAGAGTAGAGATATATTTTATGACTTAAAAAAACATACACATCACTTCTACAAAAATGTGCTCCTTTTGGTCCAACAGACTCTATCTAATTAATAAAAAACAAGCAATTTTTTAAAAACTTTGAAAAACTCTTGTTATTATATATAAATGTAGATAATCCTCATCCAATGTTAATAAAATTTTAATATATAATATCAGTTTGTTTGGAAATTAAATTCCTGTTAAGAGTTACTAAAAAAAAAAGAACTATTTATGATCATCACGAATTTGTTTGGTGAGCAAAATAGAATTTTGTCAACACTAGTTTTAGGACTCATTTGTGTATATTTTTAGTTTTGAAAATGGAGGAATAAATTCTCTGAAACATCAACATAAGAAGTCTTAACAAGAATTTAATTTCCAAACAAACTGATATTATTTATAAAAAAAAAATTGTTTTTTTTTAAATAATCAAATTTTAATTATTGACGAACACGTACGTGATAAGCACGGATATAATACAAACATTCACTATAGAGGACATCGGTGAGTAGGTTTTGAAACTTGAAATTAAAATCTATCGCTATTTATCAGCAAAACATGTTTGTCCCGACTGACCCCCTATGTCCTGACTCACCCCGTTTGACGGTACTGTTTTTGCATTATTTTACATTATTATCTGCGCACGCTAGTTCTGTCACTGACAATTGTTCAAAGCTCTCGCAGGGCTTTACTGACAAATATTTTAAACTATAAATTTAGGATTTACATAAATATTATTCAATTTATTCTTTACAAATTTTACCGTTAGGTAAGTTATTTACCTCACCCTCTATTTACCCACTACTTAAATGCTCTCGATGGTAAAATTTGGAAATTCCAGTTTTAAAGTTCAAAGAAAGTAACAATTTAAGATCTTTATACCTAGTAATAATGATAAAAATAATTTCCAGAAAAGATTACAATAATTTGAATACACTAGTAGTATAGGTACAGGTACTGTTTAGTTGGTCATTTAATTATTTACAGTTATCAATAAACTAATTTGTTCAAATACTGTGTTTTAATTATAGCAAAAGAACTTTTATGTTTTATAAAAAATATTATTGCCTGTTTTTCGAAAACGAAATTTTTTAAATCTTTATCGATAAAGCTAAAGTTGAAAAAAAAATTTCTAAAAAAATACGAAAATTTATTAAATTAATATATCATAAATAATTAATTTAATTAAAACGAACTCTTTATAATGTAGTAGGTAGTAGGTAGGTACTTAATATTGCGTCAAGTTATGATTATTATTACTTAGTATCAATTTTCAGCTACATTTATAACTAAACATAACAAAAATGCAAAAATGTTGGCAAGATTTCTTGTTCTTGCAAATTTCTTGTCTTGTTTCGCAAGACTTCTTGCTAAAAATTTCTTGTCTTGTCTTGCAATTGATTCACCAAGTCTTGTCTTGGTCAAGAAAAAGCAAGACAAGAGTGTCAACACTAGCTCCCATTCTGCCATTATGCGAAATTAAAAAAATAATGTTCCATTATTCGAGACGAGACGAGACTTTTTTTATCAGTCTCGTCTCGTCTCGGACTATTCATGGTCTCGTCTCGAGTCTCGTCTCGCTTTTAAAAGGTGGTCTCGTCTCGTGTCCATCACTATTTACGGGTAAGCAACCGAGACACAAGCTTTTACGTAATAGGTAAGAATTTTTGTAAAATGAGTGGCGATAGCCACGAGTTATGTTAGCTGGGAACACCATTTGGAACGAATCTGCAATGCGGATTTGGCTTTGCCTTTATAATGCCTTTACAGAACCTCTTCACTTACTTGCTCGGCACTAATCCTAAAGATTTCTTGATGTCGTCAATCTCAAAAATATCCAGTTTCAATACCAAACTACCATGGTAATTATCAGGGCCGGTTTTAGTGGTCATGGAGCCCCAAGCGGATTTTTTTTTCGGGCCTTCTAACGTGTATTGTAATGGTGGGGTACGATTTTCTAAGGGATTTTTAAATTAATTAAAGTGTTTTAGATTTATTAAGAGATCTAGGTTTTTAATTTTAATTTTATTTTAACTTAAATTTTTTTTGGCTTTTTTTTAGCCGCTTGTTCCGCTTTATGGCTAAACCGACGCTTTGGTAAACCTGCAGAGCTGACGTCCGTCAAATTTCTGGTTTTTCCTAAGTTTAGCAAACAATTTTTAAGATACATAAAATATTGTGCAAATAACCATTAAATAAGAGTTTACAATATTGTTTTGACTTTTTATGATTGCAATATCCTTGCAGTACATAATATCATAAAAATACCAGCAGTATTTAGAGTTGATAAGTAAATTTGACCGCCACATAAAAATAAAAAGGAATAAAATAGAAAAAATTTAAAAATATTTTGTGGATGAAGAAATCTCCGAGCGTAAGATCAATTATTATCATAAATTAATATAGCGTCGAGCTGACTGCGCATAGATCAAAAGTTAACAATTTCAAAATGACAAAAATTAAGCTTGAATTTTAGGAATGTGAGGGTTGCAACTTTGTTCCATTTCTATAAACTCATCGCTATTCTTGAATTTCTGGAATATGTTAAACATTTGAAGATTGATGCCCTTAAATTGAATATAACTGATAAAAGAAAATTATGAAAATTGACTAAAACCAGCTATTTTATTGACGAGCGGAAAGTGTTAATTCATGAGCAACAATTTTATAGTCGGGTTATTCCATACCACGTGGGGCCCAATCATTTCGTTCGACCATTCTAAAACAATCAGCATTTTATCAAAATTTCAGATTTTTATCTGGTTGCCATCAACTATATTTAGCATTGAAAAGAGTAATTTTGTAAAATTTCCAAACTTTGAGAATTTTTAGAAAATCTCTGAATTCAACTAGTTATAAGGGGCCGTCCATTAATTACGTAAGGGTTTTGGGGGAGGGGGGGGAGGTATCGAAAATCTTTCGAACCCTTACTTGGGGGAGGGGAGGGTGCGACGTATTCCTTACGTAAGTTTCGTAAAATACCTTTTTTTAAATTAAATCAGTTTGTTTACCTGAATATTAAGGGATTATCAATTTTTTGTATTAACTTTTTTATGCAATTAATTAATTTTTATTAACTTTTATTTATATAAACATAAAATTTAATTAAAATTTTTGTATTTTTTGTATAATAAAAATGTTATTGTTATTCATATTTTATAAATATACTAAGCGGGGAAAGGGGGGCTCAACATTTCGTTTATTTAATAATCCTTACGTAAGATGTACCGGGGGGGGGGGTGCCAAAATCTTACGTGCCCTTATGTGAGGGGGAAGGGGGTCGAAAATTACAAAAATCGTCCTTACGTAATTAATGGACAGCCCCTAATCTTTTTGTAAGAAAAATCTAACTTTTAGATTCTTTCCCTTCGTGTAAACACAGGGCCGTCGAAAGCCACGTCGGGCCCCGTGGCAGGACTATTCACGGGCACCCTGCTTTTAAAATTTTCATAAATAAAAAAGAAAAATATAAAACTTTGTATTTTTGTTAAGAAAAACTAAGCACAAAAGAGACGATACAAACATTCGGAAACAGATTATTTAATTTGAGCTCCTTAAGTTTATTCAGAAGAGCAAATGGCGCCAAAGGTTGTTCAATGTTTAAAGCATGGATCAATTTCAGTAGAACAATTATTTTATCTATACAAGTTTAATAGAAATATCACAATAATTGTAAATTTTATGACATTCTTTTGGAAACATTACAAGCAGTGGCGTATTTACCCAAGAGCCAAGAGGGCCATGGCCCGGGGCGGAAGCAATGCTTAGGGGCCCGGGACCATAAAGAGTAGTAAAACTCAATGCAGCTGTCTCGATCAAATTCATCCTGGAGACAGGATGGCTTGAGGAGTGACAGGACGGAGAGCCTCTCCCTGCTCTCCTACCTAAAATCCAGAATCCAGAAGAGATATGGATTCGCGCACTTAGGCCACTAAATCGGGCCCATTGCGATGGCGGTGTTATAAATAAGCAAATGTAAGCAATGCTTGAGGCCCGGGACCATAAAAGGTAGTAAATCCCAAAACAGAGATTTTTAAATAATATACACAATTCAAAATTAATACATTGTTGTTTTTGGCGCCCGTTTTGTATATTTACTTACGGGCCCTAGCAACTCCTGCACCGCCACTACTTGCGCTCAGCTTGGGGCGCATTTTATAAACGTTACCTACACCGAGAGAACAAATAAAAATTAATTTTTGTTTTTTTAAATTAATTTATGGGACGGCAAACCTTTTGGGCCCAGGGCGCCAAATTTAAAATACGTCACTGATTATAAGAGTTTTTTTTAATTTTTATTTGGAGTTTGAAGATGCTATTATGGAATTTATTTAAGTAGATATTCGTCCGAGCACTTGAAGGATCCCGGGCCTCTCCCCTCTGTGCGCTCTGGTTGGGCTTGTGCAGTGCCAGATTACCCATAAGGTAGAAAAGGCGGCTGCCTAGGGGCCCCGCTTATTTTAGGGGCCCCGTGAAAATGGTAAAAAAAATTTTTCTTTAATTATAAATTTCATTTCTTTGTTTTTATCTTTTATACTGATTCAGCGTCTAAAAAATATAAAAGTATAATATTTTGTGTAAATGAATAAGTTTTATTAATTTAATAAACATTGCTTTATTTTTTAAAATGAGTTGGTTATTATTGAAACTACATATATTTATTTTAATTTTAAGTAGTAAAATTAAAGACATATTATGCAAGTATAATAATTTTTTAAGGGGCCCCCAAATGCTTAATCCGGCACTGGGCTTGTGAAGAATTGAAATAAGAATTGAGGCTACAATTTAACCGTTTTGGATTGATTTTAAGCTAAAGTATGTAACGAGCAATATTGTAGTCACTTTTATTAAACAATTTTATTTTTTCCCCATCAAATAGGAGCTGAAGTATTTCACTTGCAGTATACTCTTAAAATTGCAAAAAATGCCGTACATTGTAAAGTAAAGCAATATTTAAGTAATGGTAATTCAGTGCACTATGTTAGGCTGATTTTACAAAAAAAAATTTAATTTTTTAGAATGATCGAGCGACAAGATTGGACCACTTGATATGGAATGACCCACTCGCATATAAAATAAAATTTTCTTTATAGCAAATGTTAAAGAAAAAAGGATATGAGAAAACCTAATTATAAATTAAATTAATATTTAACAATATTAATATAACAATAAATCAAACATTTTGCAATCTTGATAGAAATAGCAGTAAAATAAACTATTTTTTCTATTCTTGCTGTTAAAGTGTCACTTGTTCTATTATTTTGAGTTAGAAAAAAATTTAAAAAAAAAAAATTAATTTTCTGGTTGTTTATATTTACAAATAAATTTATTATAATTCATTTTTATATTAATTTAGTCTGTTTATTATAATTCAATACAACAATAAATTATTATGTTTATGTTTGTATTGTTTGTACTTTTTTATTCTAATCGGTGATTAGTTTGCATTGGGGCTTTTACCAGATCAACGAATAGTTCTTGTTCTTCTATCAAATTAACATATCGCAACTACTGGACACTGTTACCCGATGACCTCCACAGCCAGTTCTTCCTTCTTCAATAAATTGTGATTAAAATAATACGTTTAGGTTTCAAAATATTGAACTAATTTACATAATTATACCATTATTTATATTCTGCAAATGGATAATTCTCAATTAATTTTTAATTTTCATCACTCATCAGCTATTTACTATTAAAGTTTTTTTTTAGTAAAAAAACAGAAGTGGTAGCAAAATATCCTAGTAGCGAAATTTCCTAGAACCGGAAAATATATAGTTTATTATGTGTTTCTGCAGCAATTTAAATCGATTTGAAACATAGTAATTTAAATTATTATCTATGAAGTTGTTTCAGCACAATTTTACTGGTATTTGTGTCAGAATAATGAATTAAAAAAAAATCGAATGTTTTAACGCACTAGTGATTTTAGTTTGTTAAAACCCCCTTGGTCTTATTCTACGTTCGCCACTGATGGTAAATTATAACCAATCAGAATCTAATCCCTCAAAACAACATTCAGCTAAAATATTATTTGAAATTTTATTTATTTTTTGTTTTATAGAAATATTGGAAACTCGGCAATGTTGCCTTTCTAAATTCTAACCTAAAACTCAAAATAATACTAATAATAATAATTTATTAAATAATGGCAGGGTTACCTTCGTTAATTTTTAAAAATGTCAAAGTGGCAAAGCTATATAACTTAAATAAAATTTATAGTGGCATAATACAAAATGTAAGTATTGTATATTATTTCTTTTTGAAAATTTTAATTAGTATTTGTAATCATTAGATGAGTAGCGAAGTCGAGAAGGCTAAGAAAGCTAGGTGGAGTGCCAACGAAAAAACTTTATTTGATCGGATAATTTCCAAAGAAATACCTGCCGACATTATCTACGAAGATGATCAATGTTTAGCTTTCAATGATATCAATCCGCAAGCACCGACACATTTTTTAGTTATTCCTAAACGAAGGATTCCTTTACTCGATGAAAGTTCCGATAATGACAAAGAAGTAGGTACCGACAGCTACTTTGTAAAATTTTATTGATCTCTATTTTTGTAGTTGCTTGGCACATTAATGTTGACAGCTAAAAAATTAGCCAAAGAACGTCTTCCGAATGGATACAGAGTGGTTATTAACAACGGCACGGATGGTTGCCAATCGGTGTATCATTTGCATATTCACATCCTAGGTGGTCGTCAAATGAAATGGCCTCCAGGATAATTTTTTAACATTGTGATATTTCAATTGTTTATTTCTTATAATTAAATGCTATATTTAATAATTTAATTTTAGTTAAAAAATTTAGAAACCATAGTTTTATTGTTATAGTTATTTAACAACTAAAATAGAAACTTAAGTAGACGTAAAAACTTGTTATGCAACTAAAAATACGTTTTGATTACGATTATAAATTTTAACATTATTTAAATTTGATAAAATATAGTGTCGTGTTTATGCGTCACAAAACAAAAACCAAACATTTCTAGTGATATTTTAAATTTTTAATAAGATTCTATTTATATAAAAAAAGTGTCAATTTTAGATGAAATTAAAGGTCAATTAAAAATTAACTAAATTCTTGAGAATTTTCGACGTAAACAAAAATTAACAAAATAAATAAACGTCAGAATGTTTTTAGAAACTTCAAACTTAAATTTTATTTTGTTTGAACCTTAAAACAAACCATAGCACACTAGTAAACTTCGATTCGAATTGAAATCAACCATAATTAAAAACAATTATTTGTTGCTATGTTTTACAAACAAATAATAATAAGATTATCGAAAACGATTGGAAAGTGAATTATATTTTTCAAGTGTTGGTAGACATGTTATATTGTTTTGATTGTCAATTTTCGCACGTCAGTTGCGCTAAACAACTACTGCAACAATGTGATTTTCAAGGTTTACCCGCTTAATAATTGTCCAAAATTTTTGTGTTTTTAATAATTGTTAAAGAATTCTAACTATGTGAAGTGTTTCAAAAACTTACTATTTATAAATTTGACCAGAAATATTTTTAAAACAAACAAAATGGATTTTAAATCCGAAAAGGCATTTTCAGGTTATTCGACTACAGATTTGGAAGAAGACAAGTAAGTTTCTCATGTTAATTGTTATTTTATTATTTCATTGATTTATTGTGATATCCGTCGAGTACTGTATCGTTTAGTTAATATGTGTACAGATAGATAAGAACATTTCCCAGTTTTTGTTCATTACCTACACACACACAAGCATTATGATAAATATACCAGCTAATTATTTCATTATCACACTCCATTTTTTAAGTGCATCTCATCAAATGCGTGCCAGTAGTTCACATAACAAAATGTGGGATACAGAGGATAGCTCTGCTGATCACAACGATGAATTGTATGAATACGAACAGTACGGTACAACTCCACCTAGGACAAGAATTCTTCGGAGGAATCGTGAACGTAAACAACGTGAGCCGAAAGATGTTTTACGGTATTTCAAAAAGTTATTTAGTAGTTGTTAGCCAAATTGTTAATTAATATGATAACGTTTGTATGATTGACATCTTGGCTGATGAAATTGTGTTACTTAGTTATTTTGTTAGTTTTTTCTCTTTTTACGTTTCTATTAACATTAGGATTGGGCTGAAAAATCTGATTGGGTTGAGGTGTTTTGCACTTATTTTTGTAATGTTCTCTTCGTTTTATTAACAATTTGCGTTTGTTTCAACACTTTTAAGAATGACTTGGTACTTGTTTGTGGTCTTATTTTGCAATCAGTAATATTTTAAATTAATTTTGTAAGATTGAATTATTTCACAGCGCTTTTCCATATTTTTTAAACTACCTAAGTTTATGTTGTATATTTCTAGTTCTTGGTTTTCCCCGTGATAAAACTTGAACTATGTGAAACTAGGAAGTTGCACTTGAGTAGTATCCTAGAAAGTTAGTTTTTTGACAATGGGAAATTTTCGTTTGCAAATAATTTTAGTGAATTGCATTAGTCATAATTCTTCTTGTAACATTTATTTTGTTTAACTCTTGATGGATTGTAATTTTGAAATTTGTAAATTTGTAAAAGAAAAAAAAAAGGTACCTACCTGCTTAAGCCAACGGGAAATTATGATCATTACAGAATTAATCTGCATTGTCTTTTGTTGTCAAGAGTTATCTAGATTTTTTACTTCATTGTAATACTTTTAATTATGTACTAGGTACCATTGACTATGAAGGAAAAATGCAAAACAACTTGAGATTTGTCGGTTGATGGTTTTTAAAATTGAGTAATGGTTTTGATATTATGATATTTTGATATACCGGGTGCTGAATGAGTTAGCCGAACATAGGAAATTAACATGTAAAAACTTATTTATGCAAATTCCTGCTTCCCTAATTATTTTAGGGAAAAAAGGAAAGATACAAAAATTAAGCAGAAATATAAACTACGAATGATAACACCATTAGATTTCATCTAGCTTTTACTTAAAAGGTCAAAAAATGCTTTCAAAATTGTTAAATTTTCAATTATCGCACTAGCCATGTAATTAATTCAATTTAATTTCTATTTTCAAAAATAATTACCATGGAAACTTGCATGGCCAGTCTGATAAATGAAACTTTTAACAATTTCAAAAGAATTTTTAACCTTTTAAGTAGAAGTTAAATGAAATCTAATGCTGTTATCATTCGTAGTTTATATTTCTGCATTGTTTTTGTGTCTTTCATTTTTTCTCTAAAATAATTAGGGAAGCAGGAATTTTTATAAATAAGTTTTTACATGTTAATTTCCTATGTTTGACTAACTCATTCAGCACCCGGTATATATTTGAAATATAATATTATGAACAAATTTTCTGAAGTGGGTTACATCAGGGGTGATTCTTTAATCTTAAATTGATAGCCAGTAACTGCAGTTTACTTGTAAAAAATTATCGCAACCTGTTCAAAAACTCTTTGTATACTGAAAATCCCTTTTTCCTGCATGTTTTATACAGGGTGTACCTTTGAAAACGATCCACCGTAAATTTCTCGTAAACTACACAAAAAACGAAAAACTAAAGAGGTTTTTCTAGATAGAAAAGGCTTACTCTGTGTTGCATTAGGACTCGCCTTCAGCCTCAGCTATCGCAACTTAAAAATTTTAAATGGCGCCATACTCATTGTGACGACTCTAATTAAGGGTCTTTTAAAATGCTATCTTTTTACGTAAAAAATTTTAGATTTACCTACTTGATTTTTCCTCAAATTTATATTTTTCATCGCAAAATACCACGGAATATTCTCCAAATAATACTGAGATGCGAGGGCCGTATAATTACTAAGTTTAACGTTCGTATTACATTACCAAAAAGAGACCAAAACACAAAAACAAAGTGATTTTAGAAATCTACAGACAATTTATTACTTTTCAAATAATCGCCATATCTTTCGAGACATTTGTCGCAGCAAACAATCAACTTATCAATGCCGAGTCGGTAGTGCGATGCGTCCAATTTTTTGAAGTAATCAGTTACGGCGCCTTCGATTCCCACTGTTGAATTGTTCGAATTGAAGAACGACTACATTCCTCTTTACTTGGTAATCGTAGGGTTAATTCGTCGAGTGTGTACCACGGATCTTCAGTAATCAGCTCTTTGACGAGCGCAATGTTTTCGTCGGTGCTTGCATGCGCAGGTCGCTTTGAGCGCTCTTCATCGTGAAACTGGACCGTTTACGAATTACATCGCGCTAGCATTTGAAGGCTTATACATTGTTGGTCGTATACACTACACAATTCTTGATGAATTTTCGTCGCCGTTTTATTTTTTCCAGTCAAAAAACGAATTACATCACACAGATCACATTATTTGAACACAACTTTCAATGGCAGTTCCATGGTAAAACGCTATAAAACAGTTAAACTTCAATCTATTCGATTTCTACCCTAACGAACATGTTCACAATGGATGAAAGACTAACTTATAAAAATTTCGTCGCTCTACTGTTCTGCCGTTCTAAGGAAGAAGGTCCTATCTGCAAAATACTGATTCTGAGTTATTCGACTTTTACGTATCTTTCAATGCCGTCGTCCGTTTTCATATCTCAAGTTCTAATAAACCGATTTATTTGAAATTTGGTGTGAATGTTCTTTATACATTCTTCTATCACATGAACCACGCATAGATCAAAATTTTTAATTTTACTATGATTAAAAAATTCTGAATTGTTAACCAAGTACAAAATATTTAGTTAAAAAAACCTATTTCTGCTGTAGTTATGATGTTCTTTTTTGGTAAATAGGTAAAATACATTGCATAGCATAGATAGCATCAAAAATCTCGAAAACGTAAATTTTGCAGATAGGACCTTCTTCCTTAGGACGGCAGTGTTTCTCTGAGAGGAGAGTAAGGATCGTTAAACTTAGATATTAAACGGCCCTCGTACTTACAAGTGGTGCGAGTTATTGCAGAAAAATTAAAAATTTATCAAAAAGTAATGTTCGTCTATCATCACCTAATTTTAGAAATAGTTAATCTTATTTAATATTTTTTTTGGCTTCCCAAATACAATAGTTTTTGAGCAATTTTTTGAAAGTAAACTATTAAACGTTGAAAGATATTATTTTATTTTTATTTATTACTTATTAGTAATGTTATTACGTGAAAAAAATTAGTGTGTGAAAAATTTGAGAAAAAATCAACTAGGTAAATTTTAATATTTTTTTCCGCAAAAAGATGGCATCTTAAAGGAGTGTTTAATTTGAATTGTTACAAAGGATATGGTGCCATTTAAATTTTTTAAGTTCAGAAAACGTAGTTGAGTCTCCTCTTTCCAATCTAGAAAAGCTCTTATTTTTTTAAATAAAAAATTTTATAAATAAAATGTAATTACATAAAATGTAATTCGCGAGAAATTTAAGGTGGATCGCTTTCAAATGTACAGCCTGTATATTTTATTACTGTTTGAAAGAACTACAAAATTTGATTATCTAGGGTCTAGGCTCTAGGGATCTCTTCTAGTATGTCAACCGATCAACTGCTGACACTTAATTCACTTAAGACACATAAATCCGTAAGTTTGCCTGGTTTGCCAATAAAGGCGGGGTTTTTTAATTTTTTTAAAATTAAATTTACTGTTTGCTTACTTAACTAATTCTATCGGTGAATGAGTCGGCCAAAAATCTGTTCTATGATATCGAAGGAAATGCCTGACCAAAACTTATCAGAGCATCTGATAGTGGAATGTATTTCTATTGTGACTTTTTTGCGTTCATATGGAATAATTTTTTTCTTGCATAAAGTTTCTATATTATCTAATTTATGTTTCACTTCATAAGCGTCGTTCTCAACCAATTAACGCTACGTAATTTAGACGTCAATTAATTATAAAATAAAAAGAAAAGATTTATTTTTAAAACCTTGTTTTCATCAATGTATTTGACTTAAAATTTCACTGAAAAACTAGAAATTAGACATTACGAGTAAAGCTAGACTCAATTATCTATCATTCTTCTCTTACTTAATTTGGGCAATTTTCAAGTGTGAGATTTCAAAATTGATCATTTTTTACGCTTCTACGATAAGTAACACATATTAAGGTAAATAATTAATAATAATGGTATATTGTATAACAAAAATTAAGCGACTTAAGTTTTAAATTAAATGCAAACTTTTAATTTGAATAATTAAAATATCTTTCGTTACTTTTGGTTATTTACTCAATAGCGGGAAAAAAGTATAGGTGGGTCCATAGTCCGAAATATACCTTAGTTGTTTTTTTTTGAAGGGGGTCTTGAATAGTGATACTTTACTCCTGGGAATACGAAAACAATTCTTTATATACCTAATTATTAATTATTGTTTTTATTTTTGCTCTGGATTTATATTATTTGAATATTACATTCATTAGGTTAGCATTATAAATATTAACAATGCAATATCAAGTGATAAGAATTTACATGGATCAGGGATTTATATTTAATTTATGACTTATTAATACAAAACTTTGAGTTTAAGTAAATTGAATTTTATAAGTTGAAAATTTCAATTCGAACTTTTCTGTAATTATACAAGAGCGTATTCATCTTTGTAAATTGCCATTCTAATTTTTTTAAATAGGACGCTATCAAAGAAGATTGCTCGAAATTTTTTTGTTAATAAAATATTACTACCGGTTCAGCCCTGTTTATTTCAAGCCATTATCATCAATTAAAAAGATATTTTTTGAAACTGCGATAGGTTTTACACACTTACACACACCGTTCCAATTATTATCAGATAAGGAAAAAATCAATCATGTTGAGAAGTTTAAAAACAAAAATATTACTTTTACATCCGATTGTTCTTGTCTAAAGCCAATATTTAATTTGATGACCTGATACGAGCAGTTATTTAGATAGTTTACTTACTTAAAAACTTAAGGTTATACATTATGTATGTATTTATTTAATGTTTAAATAATAATTTTTTTGCAAAAAAGTAGAAGAAATATGTATTGGAATATACAGGAAGGACGAAGTTTATTTGTTATATGTACACAATCACAAAAAATGTACACAAGTATTTTTACTGGGGGGGTTAAACTCCTGCTCTAAACGCTTTTCAGTGGTACAAGTTCACTGTGGGAATCTCGTTAATCTATTCACGACCGGCATCGTTACTGATGAGGGTGTGAGAATGGACGTTTTAACTATTGACGGTACTTAAATTGCATTACCTTGTCAATTTATCATTTTAATAAAAATATGTAGTTATCTATCATGATTGTTTCATCAAATTTTTATGCGATTTTGTATTTCTTTGTTCACGTTTTTAAATAATATGTATATTTAAAATATCACACTCGGTGTTTACGTTATGGGACGTTCACACGACTGTAATTTGTAACAAATTCATTTAATTTGTATAATGCATAACATTAACTTTACATAAACATATCTTTCATGTTATTATTAAAAATAACGTGCCGGTGAGATAACGACGTGCACTTTAATAAGTACTATTATGAGTATTAATTATAGACAGTCAATATTTTCGTGACATTTAAAAAAATTCATACACATTTCATTTGGGGGATTTTCTTGGTATTTTCCTAATTTGTAAAATAAAAAAGCTATAATATATGAGCCAAATTTTAATCAACTTAAAAATAATATTTTTCCGAAGGGATGGTAAATTTTTCCAGTGCCATATATAAAAATATAATATAGATTACAGCTTTCAAGTTTCTGTTTGTATAATATAAAATGGAATGAGTAATATGAGTTGATACATTAACATGTGATGAAAATTTGACGATAGTAATTCTGTTGTTATTTATATAATTTTTATCATTTTTAATTGCTTTATGTAATTAATAAATTATGTTTTTTACTTAATGGTGTTATTTGATATTACATTTTATCAACGGTTCTGTTTTTTCAAATTACAACCTTCACTTTGGCCAACTTTTGCGGACATCATGATGCTAACTTGTCACATATCCATAAATACGCAAATTTTCATTGCGTACATTGATTTAATATTACAAAGAATTTATTCAGAAAATATGTAATGTACTCAGGGTCGGTTCTTAGGCGGATTAGACACTGTCCACTGTAGTTTTTTCTTAGTTCCAGAAACGAATCATGAAATTTCGGTTCGTTACAGGTTAGATTTGTTATTACTCGCTAAATAATTGAATAACGCACAAAATTTTTATAAACATTGTTTGAAAGGGCGCTGGTAAATAATATGGCCCCGGCCGCTGACTATCCTTGAACCTGTCCTGTATGTACTATCTACGCAACACGCTTGATGGAACATGGTGCGAACTTCATAATATTATTGTGTAAACTTTATTTTTTGTTTACTTTTTTTTATTTTTACTCTCGTAACGAAAGAACTAAACAAGAGAGGATAAAATTTGTCTAACTGGTTCACACTCGGAGGGTTTCCCCAAAACGCTATTTATCATATTTATGACTTCCGGTTGTTAACTAATTACAGAATGATACTGTGAATATTACTATGCTATTTTATGTTTTTTCAATGTTTTAACGTTTATATTTACGAAGCTGTTCTTTTCTAAACTTATTCAAATATTTTACCAAAGGTGGAGGACATATTAATTTCTTATTAAGCTTCAAAAATCAAAATGCATGGATGTTGTAATCTATAGTACAAAGAACACAATTTCAAAGCCCTTATACAGGGTATTCATGCATGTGCAAACTTCACATAGCTGTAGTTTTCGAGATTCAGTTGTTTTCGAGAAATTGAGGATAGAACTTTTTTTTGCCTGCGTTACTCCTCGGACATTTCTTTTTAACTTTTTAACTTAAAGCAGAAAAATGCTTTTGGGAATTGGTACATATGCCTCCGCAGACCACAGTTTTGTACACCAATTACCAATTTCTTTTTTTGTTTCCAATTCTTGATCAATTTCTATAGTTAATTTTCTTGCAATTCCTCTATCTTGTACACCAAAATTCGTATTATATGAGGGTTACCTGCATTTAAAATTCCAAAATTTGAATGTGATCAACAAATCTTTTCAAATCATACATTTTTTACTGTTTTAGAAATGCTCAAAATAATAAAACGGCAAAACGCTTCCTCAACAGAAGAAACACTGTCTGCAGTAATACTTTTAATGAGTTAATTGCAAGAGCTGATAATACAGATTCCGAACAAGGAGGTATTGGCTTTTAACTCGAAAGTGTCAATAAAATTAACAAATTTTCCTTGTAGGTAAACGAGCTAACAAGAGATCAATGAAACTGTTAAGAGGATCCGAAAGAGACTTAAAGTTAGATATTTCCAGAGCACAAGTTAATGCCTCATTGTCGATGCAAAATGAAATCTTGCCCCAACACACAGCTTTTCAGCCTTTTATACAAGTGCAAGGATGCAAGAGATTTATGAGTTTGATGTCTCGGCGTGTTGCTCACTGCAGTAAAAATACACAAGAAGATGAGGAGAGTTGTAAAAATGAGGCTGAATTGGCTGAAAAAATTGAATGTCCTCAAAATCGCATCGATTTTCATGTATTTCTTAGTAAGTTGGTTAAGATGGGTGCTGGAGATAAGTCAATACAAGATAAAAATGCTCGTAGAAATGTGAGTGCTGAAATTATGGTTAAGTACTTTTTTTAAATTAAATTGTTTAATTTATTATAGATCAGTAGGGAAGATATATTGTGGCAAACAAAACTTAATGATTTGATTTGGTTGGAATTACAAGCTTGGCATGCCGATAGAACAAGAGAAGAAGAAGATAACTATTTGTGTAATTCTCGAAAATCTGTAGTGGATCTTATAAACGATATTATGACGTATCGTTTTAGTAGGCATAAACAGCATTTGTCTGCAAGTGATAGCGGTATCGAAGATGATTGTTCGGGATGTTTGTCCATGTCATGTCAAAGTTGTATGGAAGCTCAAAGTGAAGGATTGAGTGATATTGAAAAATTGTTGAATCGTTTGGAATCGGCAGAATCATTATTTTCTTCTAGTAGAGCTTTCGCTTTGCTATATCCTACATATAATAGTCCAGAATTTGTGGGAAGAGTTAAGGCAATGTGCTTATGGTACAATTTAACCAAATTGCAGTTACTTAAAATAGTTATATTGAGTCGAATGTTAACATTAGAAAACAAATTGTATACATGGCAGTTGGATTATTCCTCGATATCTTCAATTACCGAATCTATAGAATCGGGCAGTCCGTCGGATAGTAATAGTTCAACTTCTTCAAGCAACAGTTTTATTAGTATTAAGTGTCCGATTATTTTAACATCAATAAGTGCATTATTGAATTCTGAGTCGGAATCTAAACCATCTCCGTATAGAAAATACATCGAAAATATGCTAAAGACTAAAGGCCTAATGAAGAGTTTAGCATTTTTAGAAAAGTTACATCAACATTTGTTGCGAAAAACGAAAATAACTTTACAGCAACCAACCAGTGTAAATATTTTTAATACGGTAACAGCAACCTCTTAATAATGCAAACAGTAACCGCTAATTTCATTAAATTTTAGATTCCAAATGATTCGGAAGAAGAAGAATTAGAACGTTATGGTATTTGGAGTCCGGAATCGAAAGCCTTAGCCTTACCATCTTACAAAGCAGCGTTTTTATTTTTATCTTGCATACCGTTGGAAGTTATAAGAGAATTTTTGTATATGAGGCTGGAACAAAAACCTGAAAATCCTTCCCCTTTAAGTGTGAGACAATTGATGAGGGAATTGAAAGAAGGAATTCGTGTAGCTACTAAATACCGTCAAAGAGTGTTAGGCTATATCGAGGCAGTGTTTAATGATTTGGAAATTGGGATCGCTATGAAACAAAGAATGAAAAATTTCGAAGACAGTTTACTTCAAGTTTTTGAGCTATATTTGGAATATGTGGAACAGTGGAGTTTGTTGGAGCACGATTCCTTCCAGAAGTGTTTATTAGAAGAGGAATGGAATTTTTCATGTGAAATTGTGCAGTTTGTTGTTGGTGGTCCCGAAGTAGTTGGAAAAAAGTTTTGCAGAATATTAAAATTAATGCTCGAATCAATAGGCGAGAGATTGTTAGGCAGAATAGAAGAATGTGCCGGTGCTTTGCAAGTAAAACAAGACGATACTAACAGAAAGTATGTAATTTTTATTTTTTCTAATTTGAGTTTTCATTTATATCTTGTTTCAGACAGTGTTTATTTACCGTCTGTCGTGAATTGCAGCAATTGTTCAATGAAGAAAGAGATAGATGCATCAAAACCGTGTCTTTCACAAAAAATTTGTTTAAAACCACTCATATACCAGCAGAGCAGTTGCATGAATTAAAGGTAAATTTTTTCAATTTGTTGTAATTCTAGAATTAATCATAAAAAAATTTAATTAACATTATTACTTTTATTGCCCGCGACGGGCGCGGGCGGCTATAAACTAGTGTGGTGTAAATAATTTCAAACACTTGGAACATTGCAATTAATGAAACTACAATGATGATAATTTCTTAGATATATTTGGATTTTACTTTTTAAGAGAGTAATTGAGTGATCCAACTGATATTTTCTTTCTAGAAATCTGTAATTACGTTTAATTGCACAATACCTAATGCGATTGAAAAGGTCCAAGCTGTTTGTGATATTACCATTTTTGAAGATTTAGAAAATTTGGACAATCAGGATAGATTATCTTTAACTTCAAGAAGTCGTGAAATATTACAACAAGGTTATAGATTTGGATTTGAGGTGAGACAATTTTAAAATTTGATATCAAACTTCTTCTAATGATATATTTCTAGTATTATAAGGTCATGTCAGAATTAATTCCGATTTCTAAAAGAGAAAGACTGTTCCGTAGTATGATAGTTTTTGCGAATTTATGGATGAAGTTTGTGAAAGAAAGATGCGAACGTGGAAGAGGTGTGAGACCTAGATGGGCTAGTCACGGACTAGATTTTTTACTTACAGTATGTGAGCCACAACACACCGCATTTTTAACTGAATCTGAATTTGAGGAACTTAAAAGATCTATGGATGACTGCATTTCACATGTTATAGGCAATTATTCGCCTCTCACCCCAGATTCAGGGTATTACTCACCTTCCCAAAGATCCATGCCACGTTCTCGAGGTTCTTCTCCTAGTCCGAGAGCAAGTTATCGAAGTCAAAGATCAATTTCAAGAAAGACCAGCACTGAACAACCGCCTATTTTTGAGCAATTAGATGGAACTGCAAATTCCTGTAGCAAGTGAGTATGAAGCTATGTTTGCTTGCTTTTTTTTTACAATTTTTTTATTAGAAAAGTGGGACCAATTCAAGATGTTATTATAAAGTTGCATCCTGCCTTGCCTGTTGATCGTGTTCGCGATGCAGTGGAACAACTAGATACGCTGTTGGATGAAAGCTTAAAAGAGCAAGAGTTAATAGGTCATGTAATAAAATATACCAAAGAGCCAATGTCGAAGGCTCATCTGAAACGTAGATTTGTAAAATTTACTTGGCAACGAGGTATTAAAATAGGACAAGGTAGATTCGGTAAAGTTTTTACTGCTGTCAATAATAATACCGGTGAAATGATGGCCGTAAAAGAAATTGCTTTGCAACATAATGATAAATACACTCGAAGTAAAGTAGCAGAAGAATTAAAGATTTTGGAAGGAGTTTCTCATCAAAATTTAGTAAAACAATATGGTTTAGAGGTGCATAAGGTAAGCGAAAATTTTGTAATTTGAGAGGGTGGTATCCCCAGAGGCGGTTGCTTCTATTTAACTTCATGGGATTTTAATTGAAGTAATTAATTTTTTGTTGATTTAATTTTTTCAATTAGTAACCTGATATCTCCCTGCAAAGTCTTGTTTTCAATTTTTGAGCTTTGTTTTGGTAAAATTAAGATACCTACTTTATTGCTAATTTAAAAACTTTTTAGGAAGAAATGTTAATTTTTATGGAGTTTTGTGCCGAAGGAACATTAGACAGTTTAGTTTCAGAAACGGAAAATGGTTTACCTGAATTATTAACTCGTCGGTATACCTACCAACTATTGTCGGGAGTAGCCGAATTACATTCACATGGAATTGTTCATAGAGATATTAAAAGTGCAAATATATTTTTAACCGATGAAGGAAATTGTTTGAAAATAGGCGATTTTGGTTGTGCAACCAAAATTCAAGCCAGTGCCACTTTACCTGGTGAATTATTAGGTTTTGTTGGAACTCAAGCATATATGGCACCCGAGGTTTTTATGAAGACAAATGCGGGAGGCCATGGACGAGCGGCCGATATTTGGTCAGTTGGTTGTGTAGTAGTTGAAATGGCCTCTGGAAAGGTAAGATGTTATACTGTTTGAAAAAATATAAATAGAATAACTTGAATTTTGGTTTAGCCTCCATGGGCGGATTATGATTCAAATTATCAAATAATGTTTAAAGTTGGAATGGGGCAAAAGCCAGAAGCCCCAGAATCGTTAATCGAAGAAGGACATGACTTTTTAGATCACTGTTTACAGCACGACCCAAGAGATAGAGCAACAGCAGCTGAATTATTAGACCACAATTTTGTTAAAGTAGGTGAAGATTTGTCATATTTCTATTCTTAATCATGTGGTTAAAATTGTACATTTTAATTATTTTATAAAATTGTATATTTTAAAGGAATTGTACTTATTGGAAAATTACAATTGCCTATGTTGGAATTACTTGTAATTATTGAAAAAAAAATTGTATTTTCACATGAATATGTAGCTAGATAAGTGTTGTGTTACATTGGCTGGATATTAGCAGCTTTATTATTGTTTTAAATAATTGATTGTTTTATTTCTCTAACTGATAATTTCTTTTTTGGAAATTGTAGAAATAATGATGTATTAATCATAAAAATATTATACATTTTAAAAATGTAATTACCATGTAAGAAATAAGTTGGCTATTAAGATTTTTTAAATTGTTAAAAGATTGTGTACATGAAATATAATTTTATCAAATGTAATTAAAACATACAGAATTTATTGTATGTACTATGGAATTGTTAATAAAAATTTTATTCTTGTATATAAAATTTTTTATTTTACAATGATGTAGGAATTACGTTTATTTTATTAAGACTAAAAATTTTAAGTGCTGGAACAGACAGACACCGAAGAGAAAATGACTGAATTTTCACAAAAAAATATTTTAATTATGTAGTGTTTTCAGGCATCTTTTCAGATTATTACAAAAATAAATGCGCTATTTTCTACATTTTTGTTTATTCAAATGCAAAAAATGCTTGTTTGTTTATAGGAAGTAATTCACAAGTAGAAGATATTGAAAATGAATATTTCAATTTGGAAATTGATGATTAAATTATGGAAATTTCAACTCGACAAAGTATATAAATACTACATACCTTTTATTGCAGCGGTGTTGCAAATTAAAAAACAATACTATCTAAAATGCAGTTAACCACCATATGACGCCAGTTAGTAGTCAATAATAATTCATCCATTATAAATTTTATGATTTTAGTACAATTTATGAGAGAAATAATTTAGACTGTTGACATCTAATGCTTACCCACCTTTGGTAAGATTTTGTTGACTGTTGTGTACTTTGTGAGAAGCATGCTATCTTGGTCTTTGGACATTCTCGAAAAATAGCTGTAGGTAGGTACATTCCAATTTTGAGAAGGAAAGGCAAGCTTTGTAACATTATGAACCGAGATATTAACTTGCTTTCAAGCAAGTCCACATCTTTTAAAGATCAGAGATTTTGAAAATTCGGAAAAACAAAAGGGGAATATACCTCTTTTGCAAATAAAGATTTTTTTTGCTCTATTTTCAATGTTATCCTTGGTGTGAAGCAAAATCGTATCATCTTTTGTTTTTTCTATCCATCAATCGAAGTTTCTCAAGTTTTTGGGTTATTAATTGTATAAAATTACCTAAATAATTGTACTTTTATTAAAAAATAAAAATGTAAGTTATGCATTTTTGGGAAGTACCCACGTTTATTTGAAGGGGGGATCGGAAATCATACTCAAAATAAATTTTGCTCTTCATGGATTGTTGGGCATTTTGTTTATAATATATATCAGATTCGCAAACATTGCTAACTATTGATACTTCTATTATTTCTTTCCTTTATCTTGCATAAGTACATCTAAGACTTGCCGAATAATAAAATTTGTTCAATTTGAATAAAAATTGATCGAGATATGAATATTTAAAGAGAAGATTAGTTTTCGCCTTTTTGTAAAATTCAACTGACATTTTTTGCGATAAGCTCAAAAAATGGTCCTACAAAAAAGTGATTAATAGTAATCTGAAAAATAATTTAATTCTCTGTAATTTTATAATTATTTCTTTATTATCCTATGGTAAAACTTGAAATTTGAGTTTTATAAAAAGATGAAAATTAATTTCTTATTTTCAATTTACAATATTTTTGGTTGAATTTTAGTAAAATTTTGCCTAAAATGCCTGGATTATAAATAAATATGGGTACTTCTACAAAACTCGGGTAACTTAACAATTGATTTTGAATTGCATGTTTTTTATCTCAAATTATGTTCCTTTATAACTATTTTGATGGACCATGTGTTTGTTATACTGTGTGTAAAAAGAACAGTCACTTTATAAAGTATTTTAGGAGAAATTGAGGTTTTTGTCAAATATGGCTTCAAGGGACTGACGAAACAACAATTTTATCAAAAAATGAAATATTTTATTACTTATTCAATTTTATTTATTTATTTAATAATAAATACTGGCAGGCCCAATATAATTATTTATAAATCTCATACAAAAACAAACATTCCGGCACAATGCAAAAATTTTAATCAAACGACGCTTAGCAGCTTCTCTCTTTTGAAAAATTTTGCTCTTGTTAATTTATTTCTTTTTTTTGGCTGCATATTGTTTTATAACAATCAATATCATATTGTAATAGAAGAATGAAATTGATACTTTTACTATCAAGGGACTGACGATTTTCTTAAAAACCTAACTATAACTTTTGATTAAAACGAGATATTGTTTATTTAATATTTCATACAATTTATGTTACACAAAGAATATTGGAATAAACAACAACCAATGAATTACCCCAAAACTACTTACCAAGGGACTGATATGTTGACCGCCACAACACGTGTTGTTTACAGAATCATGCCAATACCAATGAATTCAAAAAGGCCTACTCGCAAATACACACGTTTAGCGTTAACTTCAAGTGATTGGTTTATGTTAAACAGATTCTTAGGTTTTCAACATTATCAATTACCACAAATTTTAAACTTTTATATGTGACAGGAGACCGATGCCCGATGTTGAGTACGCTACTTTAACTAGGAAGATATTGTTATTAATTTATTTACATTTAAATTCTATTGATTTTTTACATTTCATACAGTATCCTAAAATATATCAAAACTAAAAATAACCATTTTAACCTAATAGTTTGAAAAATATGATCATTCTAATGTGGAAATATGTAATTCGTACACGACAAGGGACTGACATTTTAGACAAGTAAGGACGATTTTTTCTATTATTTCAATTTAATTCACAATAATTGTTATTATGGCCTTATAGTACTTGTTTTTGTGTATCATTTATCCCATTTATCAGTAAGAAATATTAAATATACTTGATAATTGTCTAAATTACATATGAACACATCAAGTTACCCGAGTTTTGTAGAAGTACCCATACATATATAATTTTATTGAAATCTTGAAATTTTAAGATTTTGAAAAGGATAGTCAACATAGGACTAAAAATCGGTCAACATGGAAATAACTCAGGAGGGGGTGTTTGATAGAGTAAATCTTGATTTTCGGGAAAATCCCCCGATTGCGCCCGATTAAAAGGGCGGTTTCTTGCTTTTCAAATATTTCGGTTATTTTCAACTTTAGAGTAAAAGTGATAATAACCAAAGTTGTGGAAAATACCTCACAAGTTTGGTTCATATTACTTTTAGTTACTCTAGGATCGATATTTGTAGAGTTAGCACATAGCACAGGAGTGAAAAACGTTTTTCTCAATTATTTCGTTTCTTATCATGTTTATCGTAAAAATGATAATAAGTAATTACGTAGAGAATTGTATTTCGTTCAACTTTGGTCATTACCATTTTTACTCTGGGATCAATATTTTGAGACTTATACTGAATTCATGTGAGGATTTTTTAAAATCTTCAGTTATCTCGTTTATTATCATGTTAATCGTAAAAATGATAATAAGTAATTACGTAGATAATTTTATTTTCTTCAACTTTGGTCTTTACCATTTTTACGCTAAGATCAATATTTTGATAAAATGACCGAATAATTTGGAAAACAAGAAACCACCCTTTAAATCAAGATGGTGGCACACGCAATCGGGGGATTTTTCCGAAAATTGAGATTTACCCTACCAAACAGCCCCTCCTGAGTTTGAAACAAAAAAATCGCTTCCCCTAATTATTT
This sequence comes from Cantharis nigra, assembly GCA_958510845.1. Taxonomy (NCBI): domain Eukaryota; kingdom Metazoa; phylum Arthropoda; class Insecta; order Coleoptera; family Cantharidae; genus Cantharis; species Cantharis nigra. The sequence goes on along the minus strand of OY294030.1, from coordinate 38,371,644 downwards.
CAAGGTGAAATCCTAATTTGACTGGACTAGATATGCATTTTGGGAAGTCAAGCGGCCATAAGTTTGTGTTTTAGTGTATTTTTAAAATTTGTTGAAAATGCCTAGGATCTGAAAAATTAAATTTTTGTTAAAAGTCGAACAGAGGAAATAATTTCAGTTGACCGTGATTTATTATATGACTGTGATCTTTCCTTATCAAGGCTGCAATTTCAAAACCAAAAAAAATTTGATATTTTAAAGCGAAACTTCAAATAAATCAAAGGTACCAACCGCCTTGCACACGATATCTTCCGAGATATCTTCAAATATTCGGTAGCTTGTCAAACATCGAAACAAAAATACCGAAAACAAAAACAGCGAAAACAAAAACAAAATCAATTAATTAGCGCTTTAAAATCTAAGCCAGTGTGTATTTTCAAAGATTTGGAAAAACTCAATTGTAAAAGAAAAACAACCAAATTACGAAGTAATTACAGATGCAGGCATTACTTGGAATAATTATTTTCAATTCAAAAATAGAAAAGCTTACATAAAGCTTATTTATTAAATACTAGCTGGTTAGGTGATCTTTCGGCCGTCTTGACTTTAGTGTTTGAATGATATGAAAACTCCTTTTTGCGCGGGATCATTGATTAGTTAAGCTTTTGTTTTTAATAAAATATTTTTTTAATAAAAATATTAGTAAGTTATTAATTTAGTTTCATATAATATACTATATAGTATTTGCATCAAAAATTATTCTAATTTACGGCACTAAAAACAATTGCATTTGATCTGATTTATTTTTGGTTATTTTGCTTTTCGGTGTTTTGACTTTCGGAATTTTTATTTTCGGTGTTTTTGACTTTGTTTTGGCGTTCTGAGAAGGAGTTAAAAAAGTTTACAACTCATTGTTATGTAATTAATGAATGTTATTCTAATACTAAAAATGAGTAAAAAATTAAAAACCTTTTAGTAAAAAAATATATTATGTAAATAGGGAGAAATAATAACAAAAAATTTAAATAGTTTCTAGTACCTACAGCCTACAGTAAAATTTACATGTAAATTTGACGTCAAATTTAACGTCGTGTCATACAGGCTTAACTTAAAAAATTATCGGAACAATTAATATTATTCATTTAGGGATTGCATGTTGTAGAATGGGGTAAGTGACCCCTTAAGCAGTATATGTTCTGTTTTGTAAACTTCTCGCACCCTTCCATTTTAATTTAAATTTTTGATACAAATAAAATAATTTTAGTTCTTTTTTGTGAAGGATGTGAATGATATTTGTATTATTTTTAAATTAAGAAGTAAAATTACATTTACGGAGAAGAAAAGTTAAAAAAATAATGATAATATATTTAATTCAAAGAATCTGTAAATATTAGAATTTGATTCGTTCGAAGATTTGAAAATTTGATACGAGATGTCGGGATTGGTGTAACGGGATAGCGTCGCGACGCCTCTTTTGCCCGATATAAAATAGATGGCAAAATATACAGACTTACTAATTCCTATTGTAGTGACCCTTTAACTTACTACCCTGTTTCGTAAAATACTAAATCGAACAATCCCCGTGATCAAATGCTCGCGCCGCTTGCGCCATATTGACGGGCTCTCACTTGTTAAATCTCATATATTTCGTGTTGTTGCAAATAGTGTTTCGGATATATCGTTGACACTGTTTATAAATATTGCACTGTTTACCTATTAACCCGTTCGTATAGGAAACACCCGTGTTTTAATCTAATTGTGATTATTAATAGTTGTTTGATAGGATAATTGTTGAAATTGAAATTTAACTATATATTGTGGTTTATTTGTTGTTAACATAGCAGACAAGTGGAAGAATTCGACATGCCAGTCCGTAAGCAAGGTGGTAAGATTTAAATATTACATGTTTGTAGAGCAATTATTTCAAAATATATGTTGCTTTTTCTATGCGGGTGGGATATATTTCTGACAGTCCATGGTACCTCGTGAATGTGCACGTGCTATTTTATAGGAGAGGGGGTGCACACTTTTACACGAAAACAAATTTGCTATAAATAAAAAAAATATTTTAATTAAAAAAATCCATATTATAATTAGAACAAATTTTGTAAGCTTTTTCCAGTTGCTTTTAATTAATTTTTTAATGAGATCGATTCATTAAAATTGCCAAGTGGAGCATGTCATCTCTTATAGCGCATTTTTATAAAATGGAAAAAGTGAATATAGCATGCTTCAACATTTTTGCGCTTCTTGATTGTACAAAAATCCTAGAAAGATTAATAAATCATTTTTGTAAAATATTATTAAGTTACAAGCAATCGTTTGATAATTGAATTTAATATAATACTGTTATGCGGTATAGGTGAACTACTTTTTTCCTGGCTTGGTGCCATCAGAAGCTTTGCAATTAATGAGATATTGCTCGTAGTAGTGCATATTCACTTCATTTCACTAAAATACCATAGTAGTAAATCGTGTTGCGTGTTAGTGTTAACAAACTTATAATATCCTGTCAATTTAAAAAGTAATATGTACTTTTGGTATTTCATGAAGCAAAAGAAATTTTATTTAAAAAAGGCACTCTCAGCGATTTCTTCTGTCCTCTACTATTTTCTTCTTTTTTTTTAACTGCTCCAGTACCTTTTTCGAAGAGATGTATGTACTCTTTTTACCATAATATCTTGGTTTTGACTTTCCAGTTGATGAATCTGGTTGTAAACATGTTATATTTTGCCAACAAACGCTGCTTTTTTCTTCTTCAGCCTCTCTTGCTGGATACTCAACAATTCAACATAGTCTCCTGGAAAAAAATTTAAGTATTTAGATCAGATGGGAAGTATGCCTGTAACCCAGCAAGTTAGTCTCTTCCAAGATTTCACCGGACTTAGACCCAGTTTTTTAATTGTGAATTAAATATAAGTTTATGTGTTAATCTAAGTTTATGACTATTCTGAAATATATTACATAAAAAGGTAAAATTTCAAAACAGTTGGTTGCTGCTGAATGCCGCCGAAAACTATGCCGCACTCGTGAACTCAACTTAGTACTTCACTTGCTTCAAATATTTTCAACTATTCGTTTTTAGTTTACACCAAGCGTGTTAAGCTTTTTCATAAAACTGATCTTCAATTTTAATTCCTAAGGCTATTTTATCTGAAAGTAACCATATGGTGTAGATGGATTTCTATTATATATCCGAATTTCATATATTATGTATCGCGGTGTATGTATTCATGTGTGCTCATCAGAATTAAGCAGTGATGGCATATATCTATTAGTATGAACTTGGCAGGTTCCGTGAATTAATCAACGTAGATTTAGTTTAAAGCTAAGTAATATATTATTAGTTTTAATTGAGTTCAGAGAGCTGAGTACGTTTACTTTAATTTTATGTTTTAGCTAATTGCCCTGTTTGATATTTTAGTGATTTTTTTAGTAAAATAATAAAAAATTTTGATTTTAGAAGTCGACCGTCAGTCAGCTCCCAAAAGACTTTTAAGAAAACTTTTGATTATCCAGCTTAAATTATTGGGAGTTTCCTCCGGTTAGCCTTTCTAGAAAGCAAAACTTACTACACCAATATAACTTTTAAAGTCTGTCGGTCTTAATTCTTATTGTTGGTTTTCGGTGGACTGGACATATTCCTGGATAATTAGGTGTAGTCAGTCGAGTAATAGTCATGTTGAAAAAAATACTACAAATTCAGCATAAAAAAAAAAATCAGACAATAAAGCACGTAGAGGTTGCAATTTACTGATTAAAAGTAAACAAGGACTTCTATTATTTTTACTAATTTCATCATTAATAATTCTAAAAAGGATCAAAAGTGCGGTTAGTCTGATGAAAATATATTATTAGATTTGGAAGAGACTGAAAGGGTTGCACGCGATTAAATTAGCAATAGAGTTGTTATAGGCGAAACTCTTCTGAAAATAAGCTATGTAGACTATAGCATAGACCTTTTATTTGCGAATTAAACTCATTTAATTCATTTTAAAATTAATACTATCCCGTTTATTTACCATTTAATGAAATATTTAAGTATTCAAGTTGTAACTACACTTTTAATCTTTCAATAAATTAATTTTTAATAAGAGTTAGTATACTGCCTTTGTTGACATTAATAATTTTAATTAAAAATCTTCCGCGTACTCTCATAACTTTAGAATTTATAATTTTTGTAATAATATTATTATTAAAAACCAAAAATGTAATTAAAAATCTACGCCTAGATGGTTGTAAAATATTTTATTTTTAGTTGAGAAAGTGGTTTAAAATTTAAAAAATCTTAACTTTCAAAAATGAATGCAAAATAAAAAAATGAGAAGAAAATTATTTCAACGCTTTCAGTCAAGAAACCACCAAACTTCTCCCGAAATGATAATAACGATTGAGTTTCCTATATTGAAACAATTTTCTTTTATTTTAATACTAGAGAGTTTATTTTTGCCATTCAATTGCCGAAAAGCGCATTAACATAAGTATTATGACTTCCGACTATTGGGTTTACACTACATAATACAAATTATGGTAGAATTTGTTATATGAAGCAATTTAACTAGAGATTAACATCAATTTTTTCGTTAATTTAAGAAATAATCGATTACACGTAAGAATCACCCAGTTGCAACCATCATTCTGTTGACAGTACGTGTATCCGACGTAATAGTTTCAGCAAAGAGGTGGAGCCGGCCGCAGTTGTCGTCTAGTTGTGCAATTCCTAACATCATCATAAATATGACAACTATGCTATAGCCATTAGCTAGAATTTAAAAATTTTCTAATGGATTTATGGCGCAAATTACAAATATAAACATTAAAATTAATGGATCATCCAAAAATTTTAATTAGTAAAAAGGTAAAAAACCTAAAACAAAATAAATTAAATGCAGCTACTGTATTGGCTGTTTTGATCAATTCCATAAGGTTAACTCCGCCCATAATATAATATTATTATTTGAACTGCTTGTAAGAAAAATGTGTCAACTGCATTTTGTAATTAAGTTTTCACTGAGTGAAAATTTATGGGTACTCTTGGAAAATTAATTATAATTAATTATAATAATTATAATAAGAAATTTAATTATAATAATAATTAACCCAATCCGCTGTTAAATAAATTTATAAATTGGTGATAACAGTTGCACTACTAGCAGACAACTGCGAACAAAGGTTCAGGACTGCTAGGCCAGATACAAAACCATCAGAAGTTGAAATAAATCTTAGTTAGTTTCTGACCGTACAAATTCGAATGGTTTGAAATAGAAAATGGAGTTGAATAAAATAATAATAACTATTTATAGTACAAGTGTGTTATATGACAAATAAGTCACGCGAGAAAGTTTAGCCCGCGAGGCCGTTAGGCCGAGAGGGCTATTTTCTTAGTGACTTATTTGTTATTAACACACGCGTGGCATACAAGATTTTATCCAATATCTCGTAATAATAGCTTAAAATGCAATTCATTGTTTTGACATTTGACGTTTTAAAATGTCAGATTTAAATTATGAAAACTAGTATAAAGTAGGTGTAATAATAGTAATTTATGGGACTAGTGAGTAAAGATACATTTTATCCACGAACGGAAAGTTCGTAAGTGGATACAAATATCTTTACTCAAGAGTCGCATATAACATTTCATCCAAAACCTGCAAGTAAAATTAAAATTTCAAAATCAAATAAAATTTGAAATTACATTATATAATTTTACATTGACGTTTGAAAATGTCAATGTAAAAGTTATTTTACTTGCAGGTATTGGATAAATAATTAGGCATAATTATTAAAAATGTGAGTGAGTTATAATATTAACCCCACTCATAAGTTACATAAGTCACTAGTGAGTTATGTGTTATTTTACTTATTTAAAAAACCATAGTTATACCTCTATTATTGCGAGATATTGGATAAAATATATTCTTTAGTTACAAATTTTATAAATTAATATTTTTTTGGTTTTGGTAGGTATATTTTTTATGCGTAATTGTAGGAAAGCTTTGTGTGGTTTTTTAATCGGCTGTTTTGTTTGAACATTACATATTTGGGATTTAAATATATATAGTAGGTCATTGAATATAGTTACATAATATAGTTTTTAAATTTTCATGAATAGTAGACATAATATTTTAAATTAGCTATGCTGCAACTAGAAATTTTTTAACTTTGAGTTAAATAGAAGATTGAAAAGCAATTTTGTTGCTGAAATGTTAAAAGTTAGATACTTCGAAGAATATAAAATGAAAATGTTTTGCTGTTCGTAAAAATAATATAGGGGATAAGAGGGAAAAGTGGAAAGGGTTTTAAAATGGGTGTTAGCGATCTCCAAACATTGCCAAAAGATTTATCAAATATAATATTTCGATTGGCTGATCTTCCTAGAAGTGAAATATTGCATTAGATTCACAAAAGTTATGATGATATAGCATTTTTTCGAAGTGTAAGCATTTATAATCTTAGCTTCATATATTATAGTAATATTATTGGTACTAATAAAAAAACTGTATAATAAAAATCATCGAAACTACTAAACTAATAAATTAGTAAATAAATATTTTAAAGTTTTGATTTTTCATATAAAAGTCGGCGTTTTGATCATTCTATTGCCAGTACTTAAAAACTTAAACTTATAAAGCGAAGATCCTGTATTTCTAGTAACGTAATTTTTGAGTTAGAGCGGCTTCAGGGATGTTTTTAATAAGTACAGGAGAACAATTTATTATTTAGAGAAAATTATTTAAATTTGTGGGTTCGGTTATCTTACTACTGCCGGTTAGATTGATATTAGTAAGTTAATTGAGTAGCCAGTGGTTGATTAAATTTTTTCACAAATGACCTACTCGTTTTTATAATTCTAAATAAAATATAATTTAAAGTTATGTAAAAATTATGTAGGATTGTTTCGTTTATATGAACAAAGTGGTAAAAATGTCACTCACAAAACTGGCGTGGTGATAGAACAAAATGTGATTATGATTTAAAGCAACCGCAAAATGCCATCATAAACAGATACCAATGTCATCAGTTGTTGTTCTTATGGTCGAGATTTTGCAAACATTAAAGAGAAAAATATTTTTAACATTGTAGGATATTTCAAACATTAGTTACGATTTGGTTTAAATCAATATTTGACTATACTACATCCTTTTTTAAATTCTGGTGTTGTATCAGATTAAGATATGAATATGTATGAAATTGTAGTGATGTATTATGTTGCTGTGAGAATTCGTATGTTTAACATGATGTTTGTATTTTCACTAGAGTGAGCTGATGATTTTTGTGGTCTTCGAACAAATGTTGTAAAGCGGTGTTATAATGAAGACGCCTTCTACGTTAACACTCTCAAAGCAAAGTGCGTGTCTTGTCTGAATGAATAAACTTGAAATTGGATGCAAACAAAGTATGTATTTTGGCAGTAACAGCATAAAACAAAAATTAATAATAAAAAGTATAGTAGTTTTTACTAGAAGGTGGTTTATGCCTGAGCTGCCCTGTATATTATGACATCTTCTTGGCGGTAGTAATAAAGGATAAAACACATAGGGGACCTACTGTTTAAAGTGGGGCTTTTGGTGGTCTACAAATGTCTTCAAAGGGGAGACGGACAGAATAAACTTCTAAGTTCGTCAGATTTCAACTAACATCTTTAGTGTCGAATGTAAAAATTCCCATATAAATCAGGGACAAATATAGATAACAAAGAGCGGAAATTTAAAAACCGCAGTCTTAAGCAAAACAAACAGGCGTCAACAATCTCAATCAGTCGAAACTTTTTTTCTGGAAAACTTGATTCATAAAAGCAAGATATGCAAATTAACTTTTCTTCTTGTTTTCCAGTTGTACTACTACTCGCGATTGGAATTTATAACTCCCAATTTTTCACATGCTGTGAGGTGGATTTACTTTAACGACAGATGAAAACACTGAAATTTTAATCAGTGGAAGATTTCAAATAATTTATAATGGTAAGCGTAATTGTGTCGAGGCATCCTGAAAATTAGAAAGGAGTTAAGTTTACATTTACTTGATGTAGATACTTGTGGCCGTTGTAATAAGTAAGCAAAGAAGATTACATAAGGAAAGCATCAATTTGAAAACCAGATAATAAAACTGACAATGGATAATAAAATTTAACTTTATTACATATTAAAAGGTTCTTCAGCAAGTTTATCTTGCATAAAGGGATTTTATCTGTTTAATTGTCCACCGTAATGAAGGCCAAACTACTTATTTTATTATTATATTATTTTGTGTTAAAATAAGTTTGTGTTTCATTCGTTTAATAATTTTTTATGTTCTATTAATTTTTATAATTTGTTAAAACATTTATCTCGACAATAATAATTACGAGAGGTATATTTAATATTTATTAACTTTTGTAATTTATGCCCTTCTGTTGGTTTAACGCTAACGAAAATAAACTGCGAATATCTTTAGAGAAAATAAAGCACCATCAAAACTTAATCTGAAATCATTGAGAATTTATATTGAAGCTCAAAAGAAGCTTTACGAGCAAGAAAGTAATTATTGACATTTGTTAAATAACGCGTGGCAACATAAAGTGGTATACAGAGAGTCTTTTTTCGAAATTTATTGAATAAAGCATAAGTCATAATTAAACAGCACAAAATATAAGATATCTTGGAAAGTGTTACCAATCACCCTTTTAATATTTGCTCTTCGGATGGAGAAATAACGCTGTACTATATTTGAAATAATCCGCATTCTAGTCAAAAAGTAGAAAGCTTGATTTAAAATTTAAATTCAAATTAAAAAAAAATCAGAAATTAAATTAAAAAATTATCATTTAAAAAAAATCTATTTTTCCAGTGTAAATTCTTGTAAAAACCCTTCGGGGTGTGTAATTTAAAAGAATTTTTATGGAATGCTTCCAATTAAATTTAATTAAATTAAATTTTAATTTAAATTAACTTTAGGGTTTTTATAAAAATGTTTGAATGTAAGAAGAAAAATGTAATACTCCCCCTACTTAAGGAGGAATTTTCCAAATTGCTCGAAAAACAAGTTACTAGGGAGCTCAAAGCAATCTTGAAACGTAAACTACTATTTTTAATAAATACTCTTTATTTCTCTTTATTTTACTTTACTGCAGTTGTATTACAGAGGTGTAATAGGCGCAATAAAGAGTTAAATCGAGGTTTCTCCGTCTTGTACGATTACTGCTTTTATCAGTATAATAATATGTTTATGAAATATTTGCGAAATTGTGTAAAGCAAACTGCTGAAAAAAGAACATTAAAATTTTAAAAGGAGAGTTTATGTAAATTCATAGATTTAAAGTATCTACAATGTAAAAAAAATTATAATTAGGCGACTACATTAAAACTTTTTAATGGATGTTTTAGCGTTTAACTACGTTTTTCCAATAACCACTCTTAAAATTGAATTTCCACTATACAAAATGTTCAGTTTGATTTTAGAATATTCATATGCGATTTTTATTTAATATGGCGTTTTTGAATTGAAACAATCAAATAGATTCAACTTCTTATAGTCAACGTAGCGTTTAGTTTCTACATTCTGAGTATGTCTTTATTTTGGTAGACTACCAATTTGAATACCACTTTGAATGTGGGATATGCATCAATAATTTAGATATCGCTGTTGTTCTAATTTACATATAAGTTAGCTTGAACGGTGCTCCTTGTCAATAAATAGTCGGAAAGGGTGACGATCTATTATGGCAAATGTTTGAATAGTTAGAGAACAGTTTGATAAAAAATATTGATTACTCTCCTACCACTCTAATTAATTGTAATTTTTAATTAATTTTTATATGTATAATTATTTACATGTTGGCTTTTATTATATGATAAAATTTATAAATAAATATGTACTTATAAATCATAAAATGAAGACATTGATTTTACACATTTAAATTAGTTTCTTTGCCATTTAATTACTTGCTTGGTAATTCCAGGCTTTCTTGCAATAAGTTTCAAAAAGATTTTTGCTACGTGAAATAAGCGTTCTAAACCAGTGATTCCCAACTTTTTCTTTTACCATGTCCCATCTAAGTCTTTTCAAAATTCTGATGTCCCCTATGAAACATGTAATATTATGTACATATTATTTTAAAGCTAAAAGTTTAATTATTTCCCAAATTAAACTTGGTTGGTTTTTAACCCTAGGCAAGCTCATTTTCGAATTGCCCCATATGAGGCGTGGAACCCATTTTACATAAAATTGTGTAATGTGTAATTTTACAATTACCAATGGATCGATTCAAGACACATATTTTGTGCAAATATTACGTAGAACAATTTTAATAAACTGAATTACTTTTGATAAATTTAATTTTCAACTTCGTTGCATAGAAAATCTAATTTTAACTTTTGCTCTTAACTATTTTATTGTGCAAACATGTATTTCTGATACAATCTTCTTTCACTGTATTCCTATTGAATTTCTATCTTAAATAGAAGCGGAAGATTTACATAAATAATATAGGTTTTCAAATATGTATTTATAACATCAGTTGATACTGATTCAATCAATGGTTGTTCTCCTGGATGTCACACAATCAAATGTTTTGTTAAGGTTTTTCCACAGCGTTTTTAACATTTTTGACAGTCTGGCTAACCTTTCAGATAAGCAAATTTATCAAACTTTATAAATATACATTTTATTTTTTGTAAAAACATTATTTTTTGTTTAAAATTTAGTTCCTGGTATCAATTTATTTTCGGGTTCAAGATAATATGATCAGATTATAAAAGTTTAAAAATTCGAAAATGAAAATATATTTCTAATTTCAGTATAATAATAATAGTCAGGTCGTTAGCATATAATGGAACTTTTATTGGAAAATTTATGTGTTAGTGATCGGTGGCTGATCTACCTCTGAAATTTATACGAATATGTTCTGTACAATTTTAAATTTACTTGCTAGTTATTTTAACGCAGTTATTAAAAAATCACTGATGGCAGTTTGAATCTGTACGAATTCCAGAATTCCAACACAAAGGAATTGAATAATGGAAATGCAGACTCAATTAAAAGAGATTTTCATAAATTTTTTTGCAGTAATGTAAAACTAATTACATTTTCAATATCATAACTCTAATTTAGTAGGCATTTTTACTTTTTATGTTCAAATTGTAACAAACAGTTTCAGAGAATATAAATTTAAAAGAACTGCAAGTTTTCCGAACAACAATAGAATTAACTAGTGTGCAGAGTTACTAAAACTGACCTGATGGTTTACTAGCGCTGTGTTTGACGAGATTTATTTTTATTTTTTTAAATGTGTAGATACCAAAATTGTCGGTAGTATTTTATAAAATCATGTTTTAATTTGCTTATTCTTATTCTGTAGTGTTTTTCTTATAAAGAAAACGCAATCAGTATCTTGAAGCTTTAGTGAAGTCAGTTGGTTGAAAATTAATTTTGTATTACAACGTTAACTATGGATTGTTATGCTATGTTGTTTTGTATAATATTAGTACTAGTTTGATAAATAAACGTTAAAATTAAATATTTTATCTCAAAATAAACGACAAGCTATACGGGAATACAATCCTACTGCTGTTATATACATATTTATGAAATGAATGCTAAAATTTACCTACTCTGTTATCAACTAACAGCTAGTGAAGTTTCAACAGAAACATGATGTACTGTATTATTAATTTATTGTGCATTTGTGAAGCATTCAGAAAGTTTCTGTAATGAAAATTGCATAATATTTAATATTAAAAAGTCATTTTATGACGAAATTGGATAATAATATCTAAAAGCTTAACTAAACTCGAAGATTATTGAATAAATAAGAGTTATAAATTGAAACTGTAATATTTTCCAAGAGTACACATAAATTTTCACGAAGTGAAAACTTAATTACAAAATGCAGTTGACACATTTTTCTTACAAGCAGTTCAAATAATAACATTTTCTTCTTTATTATTCGGATGAAAAATTGTAGGTTTACATTTCTTGAGTGAGTTATATTCATTAGCTTTCTCAAATCAAAAATAATTTATCGTAAAGAGGAACTTTTATAATATACACGTCGATGGAAAACTTTTGTTGAAAAATAATTATGTTTTTTACTGAATTTGAATGTAGTACCTACTGTATTTAAGATTCCATAAAATTTCGATTATTAATGATTTCTTTTTTTAATAAAAGGTTTTCATGGCAGCTCATTTCGGTGGTTTGCCATTGTCTATTGAGAGAAAATAGGTAACTTTTTTTATAAATGTTTTCTCTTAATTTTCTAATAAACTGCATAATCCAGTCATTAAGTGTAGTGAAAAAGGAGTTTGCATGAAAACACAAAATAGATGATATTATAATTAAAGTAGATAAAAGTTCTGTAATAAAAGCACAAAATTATTTTTGTTCTATAGTTTATTCGGTTTCTACTCTATAGCTCTTTTCGGTTTAGGTTAGGTTAGGTTCAGGTTAGGTTCAGGTTAGGTTTAGGTTAGGTTTTGGTTTAGGTTAGGTTCAGGTTTAGGTTAAGTTCAGGTTTAGATTTAGGTGAAGTTTAGGTTTATTTTAGGTTAGGTTTAGGTTACGTTAGGTTCATGTTAGGTTACGTTTAGGTTCATGGGCCTCTACGTTTCGGTTACGTTTCGGTTACGCTTCGGTTACGTTTCGGTTACGTTTAGGCAAAGAGTATGTATATATAGAGGGACAGCCATTAACAAATATTTGTCACAAGTTTTTGTTAATGGCTCTGCTACGCCATCTAGTAGACGGTGTGATCTCTACGTTTTAATTTTAAATTTATGGCTGATCCTTTATATACAGGGGGGTATTTTTACAAAAATAAGTTTTTACATGTTAATTTCCTATGTTCAGCTAACTCATTCAGCACCCTGTATATAGAGGACCAAAAATAAAGACGTAGAGATAACCCCCTCTACTAGATGGCGTAGCAGAGCCATCAAGAAATACTTGTGACAAGTATTCCCATAAGAGCTGTCCCTCTATATATATACTCTTTGGTTTAGGTTATGTTTAGGTTACGTTTAGGTTCAGGTTAAGTTCAGGTTAGGTTCAGGTTAGGTTCAGGTTAGGTTCAGGTTAGGTTCAGGTTAAGTTAGGTTTAGGTTAGGTTCAGGTTTAGGTTCAGGTTAAGTTCAGGTTAGGTTCAGGTTTAGGTTCAGGTTAGGTTCAGGTTAGGTTCAAGTTAAGTTCAGGTTAGGTTCAGGTTAGGTTCAGGTTAGGTTCAGGTTAGGTTTAGGTTAAGTTCAGGTTAGGTTAGGTTCAGGTTTAGGTTAGGTTCGGTTCAGGTTTAGGTTAGGTTCGGTTACGTTAGGTTCATGTTAGGTTACGGTTAAATTTATTCTGTTTGGGCCTTTACGTTTCGGTTACGTTTCGGTTACGCTTAGGTTACGTTTCGGTTACGTTTAGCTTATGTTTAGGTTCAGGTTAGGTTCAGGTTAGGTTCAGGTTAGGTTCAGGTTAGGTTCAGGTTAGGTTCAGGTTAGGTTCAGGTTAGGTTCAGGTTAGGTTCAGGTTAGGTTCAGGTTAGGTTCAGGTTAGGTTCAGGTTAGGTTCAGGTTAGGTTCAGGTTAGGTTCAGGTTAGGTTCAGGTTAGGTTCAGGTTAGGTTCAGGTTAGGTTCAGGTTAGGTTCAGGTTAGGTTCAGGTTAGGTTCAGGTTAGGTTCAGGTTAGGTTCAGGTTAGGTTCAGGTTAGGTTCAGGTTAGGTTCAGGTTAGGTTCAGGTTAGGTTCAGGTTAGGTTCAGGTTAGGTTCAGGTTAGGTTCAGGTTAGGTTCAGGTTAGGTTCAGGTTAGGTTCAGGTTAGGTTCAGGTTAGGTTCAGGTTAGGTTCAGGTTAGGTTCAGGTTAGGTTCAGGTTAGGTTCAGGTTAGGTTCAGGTTAGGTTCAGGTTAGGTTCAGGTTAGGTTCAGGTTAGGTTCAGGTTAGGTTCAGGTTAGGTTCAGGTTAGGTTCAGGTTAGGTTCAGGTTAGGTTCAGGTTAGGTTCAGGTTAGGTTCAGGTTAGGTTCAGGTTAGGTTCAGGTTAGGTTCAGGTTAGGTTCAGGTTAGGTTCAGGTTAGGTTCAGGTTAGGTTCAGGTTAGGTTCAGGTTAGGTTCAGGTTAGGTTCAGGTTAGGTTCAGGTTAGGTTCAGGTTAGGTTCAGGTTAGGTTCAGGTTAGGTTCAGGTTAGGTTCAGGTTAGGTTCAGGTTAGGTTCAGGTTAGGTTCAGGTTAGGTTCAGGTTAGGTTCAGGTTAGGTTCAGGTTAGGTTCAGGTTAGGTTCAGGTTAGGTTCAGGTTAGGTTCAGGTTAGGTTCAGGTTAGGTTCAGGTTAGGTTCAGGTTAGGTTCAGGTTAGGTTCAGGTTAGGTTCAGGTTAGGTTCAGGTTAGGTTCAGGTTAGGTTCAGGTTAGGTTCAGGTTAGGTTCAGGTTAGGTTCAGGTTAGGTTCAGGTTAGGTTCAGGTTAGGTTCAGGTTAGGTTCAGGTTAGGTTCAGGTTAGGTTCAGGTTAGGTTCAGGTTAGGTTCAGGTTAGGTTCAGGTTAGGTTCAGGTTAGGTTCAGGTTAGGTTCAGGTTAGGTTCAGGTTAGGTTCAGGTTAGGTTCAGGTTAGGTTCAGGTTAGGTTCAGGTTAGGTTCAGGTTAGGTTCAGGTTAGGTTCAGGTTAGGTTCAGGTTAGGTTCAGGTTAGGTTCAGGTTAGGTTCAGGTTAGGTTCAGGTTAGGTTCAGGTTAGGTTCAGGTTAGGTTCAGGTTAGGTTCAGGTTAGGTTCAGGTTAGGTTCAGGTTAGGTTCAGGTTAGGTTCAGGTTAGGTTCAGGTTAGGTTCAGGTTAGGTTCAGGTTAGGTTCAGGTTAGGTTCAGGTTAGGTTCAGGTTAGGTTCAGGTTAGGTTCAGGTTAGGTTCAGGTTAGGTTCAGGTTAGGTTCAGGTTAGGTTCAGGTTAGGTTCAGGTTAGGTTCAGGTTAGGTTCAGGTTAGGTTCAGGTTAGGTTCAGGTTAGGTTCAGGTTAGGTTCAGGTTAGGTTCAGGTTAGGTTCAGGTTAGGTTCAGGTTAGGTTCAGGTTAGGTTCAGGTTAGGTTCAGGTTAGGTTCAGGTTAGGTTCAGGTTAGGTTCAGGTTAGGTTCAGGTTAGGTTCAGGTTAGGTTCAGGTTAGGTTCAGGTTAGGTTCAGGTTAGGTTCAGGTTAGGTTCAGGTTAGGTTCAGGTTAGGTTCAGGTTAGGTTCAGGTTAGGTTCAGGTTAGGTTCAGGTTAGGTTCAGGTTAGGTTCAGGTTAGGTTCAGGTTAGGTTCAGGTTAGGTTCAGGTTAGGTTCAGGTTAGGTTCAGGTTAGGTTCAGGTTAGGTTCAGGTTAGGTTCAGGTTAGGTTCAGGTTAGGTTCAGGTTAGGTTCAGGTTAGGTTCAGGTTAGGTTCAGGTTAGGTTCAGGTTAGGTTCAGGTTAGGTTCAGGTTAGGTTCAGGTTAGGTTCAGGTTAGGTTCAGGTTAGGTTCAGGTTAGGTTCAGGTTAGGTTCAGGTTAGGTTCAGGTTAGGTTCAGGTTAGGTTCAGGTTAGGTTCAGGTTAGGTTCAGGTTAGGTTCAGGTTAAGTTCAGGTTAGGTTAGGTTTAGGTTAGGTTCAGGTTAGGTTCAGGTTAGGTTCAGGTTAGGTTCAGGTTAGGTTCAGGTTAGGTTCAGGTTAGGTTCAGGTTAGGTTCAGGTTAGGTTCAGGTTAGGTTCAGGTTAAGTTCAGGTTAGGTTAGGTTTAGGTTAGGTTCAGGTTTAGGTTAGGTTCGGTTCAGGTTTAGGTTTAGGTTAGGTTCGGTTCAGGTTTAGATTTAGGTTAAGTTCAGGTTTATATTAGGTTAGGTTTAGGTTACGTTAGGTTCATGTTAGGTTACGTTTAGGTTACGTTTCGGTTACCTTTTGGTAAATGGCTAAACAGAATGAACGCGAAACCAACGCGACGTAACGTCCGTCAAAAGTTAAATGTATGTAGTTGCAATACGTTCGAACAGAATGAACGCTCGCAACGCGACCCCAACGTCGAACGTTGGCAAACTTAACGCGAAACGACCACTACCAATTATAACAACAAATAACAACACTTATTTTAAGATTTTGCAGGTTAGGTTTTTAGACGTCGCGTCGGTTTCGCGCTATTCTGTGCAGTATCGTTTCAAAAGCGTAACGTCAGCGTTTGACGGACGTTACGTCGCGTTGGTTTCGCGTTTATTCTGTTTGGGCCTTTACGTTTCGGTTACGTTTCGGTTACGCTTCGGTTACGTTTCGGTTACGTTTAGGTTATGGATAGGTTACGTTTAGGTCACTTTAGGTTACGTTAAGCCATCACATTGGCTTTGGAGGAGGACTTTACTTCGGCTTCTTATGTGGAATCTTATGTGGAAAATATCAATATTACGTTGAATGTAACTATATCGCTACCTGCGTTTCCCATTTCCCAGTACAACCTAATCAAACAGTCCAACACCTAAATTTTGATTTAGGTGAGTGATATCAGATTGGTTTTTGTAAAAATTTGAGACTCATTGCCTTTCTCCTACAGTCTTGGAAATGGATGAATAAATCGTCCGAAACGTCAACATTCAAATAGTAGTTTGTTTGATTTGCCCAGTCAATCTGATATTTCCTTTCGATTAAAATTTAATTGCCGATGGAAAATATTTATACATTAGAATTATGTACAAAACTCATTCACTCAAAACAAAGGTTCTGATTGGTCAACTTTATTTTACATATCGGACCTCAGGTAAAGAACTCTGTCTATCTCCCTGTAACGAGTTGCACATCATTCAAGTTCCATATCAATCGAGTTCTACTGAATATATTTAATTAATTTTGAAAGAAATATGTCCATGATCTTATTTTCTCTGATTGCAAAATTGAATTTTGTGCAGTTGGTACCGGACAGAAGTTGCCGTATATAAGCATATACTTTCTTGCCTTACTCTTTATCCCACTAGGCTACTCTCTAACAATTTCAAAGAAAAGTTCATCTTCTTCTTCTCCTCCTCTTTCTTTAGGATTATTTTCCTGTTTCTAAGTAACGTTTTCGTGATAGCTTACAAGCTGTCTCCTTCCTTTTTTGGAAGGCTGTTTCTTGCCTATTTTACTAGTCTGGTTTCGTCCATTCCTGTTATGTGGTAGTTTCATAACCGTCGTTTGTCGGTTATCCAGTCCGAGATGTTTATGACGTTGCAGGTTTTTCGTATGTTTATGTTTCGTATTCTGTCTTTTCTAGTTTTTCCGAGTATTCTTCTCAATGTCTTTATCTCTGCAATTTTAGTTTGTCTTTTCGTTGCCGCAGTGACCGGTCTACATTACTCAATTCCAAATTAAATTATTATAGGACAATTTTTATTTTACTTTAAGTCAAACATACTTAGTAATCTCCAATAGTAATTTTAGTAAAAATCAAGTAAGTAGGTACTTTAAGTATCTTTGCTGCTAAAGTGCTATGTTATCTACCTTTACAGTAAAGTGTCTCTAACTTGTTCTACTATTTTGAGTTGAACAAACCGCACTTTAACTTCTGCTATAAAAAGATTTATATTTAAACAAAACTCAAAATGTAAAATTTGCAGCTAATGTTATAAAAACATTATAATTATATAATTCAACCATTTATATCATTGCAAACCAACATAAAGATAGAATAATTTAATTATAAAACTAGGCAGGTTTATAGATATGCATAGGTTAATTCTAATTATACTCAAAATCTATGGATTTAACTTTTTAAAATTGTAATTTTGATAGCAACTCGATTAACCACAATGACAAATGGTTACATACATTTTCACTACCGATTTTTACACTTCTAAGCAATAATACAATTTTTGTTTTTCAATTTAACCATCAGATACTACAAATCAATATGTATCATCAGTAAAATAAATTGTAGTTATGAGAGTAAACAACTAAATAAATCAGTAATTACATCAGAAATTGTATTTCATTTGAAAACATGTCCTTGTTAAGAAGACTAAAATTATTTAGGTGTGATAAAGGAGAATCTTCAATATTTTAATGACGTCTGTTAAAGTACTCAATATTGAAAAATCAATGCATATTTACTTATAACCAGGGTTGCCAACCATACTTTATAATAACGATTCCACTTTATTTTTGGCGAATATACTTTCTTATAAAAACTTAAAATTTACAAAAATATTTACAAATACTTTTTTTTCCTTCAAAGACTATTTATGTTATTTTTTCTTTTTTTTTTCCTTAAATACAAACTAACAAAAAAGATGCGTAGTAAGCACAAAAATAAGAAAAAATAATGATAAGAATAATAGAATTTTATTGAGTTTGTTTAGCTTGTTAACTTTCACATTATTATATTAAATTGAACAATAAAGCTGAACAGAATAGTTTCAATGGATGCCAAAAAAGTTGTGCTGATTAAAGTAATCAAGTTAAAATATTTATAACAAAAATTTATTGTTGTAACAAAGTAATTGATTTTCAGGAGTTGAGTAAAATCTATATTTTTAATATATTAAAGCTTTCATATTTTCCACGATACTTGTGATAATAAAACTGCTTCTACAAACTTAGGTATACCTACGTGTCTTATCTTCTACGTCTCCATACAAACTTGTTGTCACTTCGTATTGAGAACAGAACAATAATAATCCTTTCACTTTCTGAAATCTATTTTCAGCTCTAAACAAAGAAAGCTCGACAAAGTTTTAATTTAAATTAACAAAAAATTTAAATTATGTTCTTATCTTGTAAATTAAACAAGCTTTTGAAAATGTATTCGACAACATAAATATAATTTGGCCGTATGCCAGTAAACTTTGGGCAAATAAAAAAAGTAATTTCTACATTTTCCAACAGAAGTAGGTTTATTTTTATACAGTGGATTATAAAGGTTAGTAATTTTCCTTATAGTATGAAATTACCAAAATACTTTATATTTTACCGGTACATATTGCCATACTGGGAAATTACTGCCAGTATTCTCAAAACTTTTAACGAGCCGTTAAATTTAACGGATGCTTTCTATTGGCTTGTTAAAAGTTTTACGGACGGAGATACATCTATAAAATGAGTTCTTTATTACTGTGTGTTTTATTGTGCACCACCCGGTAGTACATATTGAGACACACTGTAATTTGTTCTTCGGTTTGTACTACATTATTTACACCGTTTTTATATTTTATACAGTATAATATGCGAGGTAAAATAAAATTAAACTGAGTTGCTTATTAAAAAATTTTAATCATGAAATTTAACTTTTTTTAAATTTTGATTTTAGAATAATTACTATTAAGTTACATCATTTACTGGTAACTAGTTCACTTACAAAAATTAAGGATCTTTAGAAATGCTGTAAAAGTTTCTATCCGTTTGGAAGATAAACATAATCCATTATTTTCAATTTTTAACTTAATCGAGACTTATTTTTTAAATTGTCAAAATTACTCGTTTGCCATTCGTCATTGTTTGCCACTCATTGATATTTGTCAGAATTACCACTGATAGCAAATATCAATTTATTACACACTTCATTAACAACTGCATGTTTCCATAAATATGCGTCAACATAGCAATCATTTCTGTGTCAATTTAAATTATTTCCAAAACGAAACAGAAAAAATTTAATTAATGGAATTCCACGCCATTCATTAAAGTGAACTGCTTAAAAGGATATTTGAGCTTAGTAAAGTTAAAAAGAATCAAAATTTTAAAGTAAGTTAGGAATTTTTATTTATATTCATTTAATGCCATAAAAGTTTGCTGCATACATAGAATACTAATTTTTATGCCGTTTTAGTGGTTGTATGTGCGAATGGAATATAAAAAAGAATTTAAAATGCATAGAATCCGAATAAAGAAAATAATAAGAAAGGAAATGGGCTAAAAGTTTTCAAAATAAATTTAGCCATTCAATTCTTCCATGTGAAATTGAAAGATGAATAAAATTCTGCGATGGCGATGGTTCCTTTAATCAGAATTCGGTGAATCACGTCTGGTATTGTAATTCAGTTTTGATTTGTTCGATATCCAATTTTCAAATTTTTCTCTAATTTAAATATTAATAAGATTTCAAAAATATTGCAGACGGAATTTTCTAGAATTTTACATTTTCTTACCGAACTGCTGTTTAAGATAATTTCGAATAATTTAATCCAGGGAACTTTATTCAATCAAGTCAAAAGGATATTTTCTAAAAGACGATTGTTTCAATCTTTTTATTTACTGATACTATAAAAGATTTTTTGAATTGGTGAAGCCAATTGGTTTTTTTATTACTATTACTAAGTATGTTCAGTGTAACATAAACAAACTGCGAAATAAGCCCAAAGAATTAGACATCATAAAAGACGATTTCAAAGATAGTCATTTGAAATTAAAATGTCTTAGAAAGCCCTAGAAAATAAACATGTCGGATTTGACATTATTTGTTTCTATAGTAAATTTCATATAAATTACTGACTTGAAATTCATTCTGAATCAACAATATTTTTTTTTTAAATTTATTTTATAAAATATAATAGATGATTTTAATTATAGTTTTTGACTTTAGTATTCATCTTCTTCCAGCTTGGTGTCCAACCGTTGAATACCCGATAGTTACCCAAGGTAAACGTGCGATGACATTTTAACTTAATTGCTGGCAGCCGTTGAGGATTTATTGGATTGATTAACCTAGAGTTGCATGGTCGACACTTTGCTGTCGATGGTCTTCAATGTCTGATACTGCCGATCACTGTTCGGAACAGATATAATTTTATTTTTGAGTAAATTGTGAAGTTGTTTCGTTTGACTTTTTAACCGACTAACCAACTATATTTTAACTTTTTTTCTTTTTGACTAATTTATTTTTTTTGTTTTCTGTGCATTTTGTTTAACACATTGTTTTTGTTTTCAATAACCCTGCCTCCTTGGCTTTCACTTTTTAAATTATATTTTGTGTGATTTTTGAGTTATGTGGTTTTTTATGTTTGCGTCTTTCTTCTCTTTGTTTATGCTATTTCTAGTATACTGTCTTCTTCCTTGTCATCTTCTTTTGTGATTTTTTATAAGTATTCTATTACGTTTCATTTAGGTACATAATAATTTTGGCCACAATAATTTTTTTGTTTTTCAAAATTTTTATTTTAAAATTAAATTAAATTTAAAATATAACTTATCCGGTCAATAAATCTAACATAAAAAATCTAACATATGAAAAAATAAACTCGAGAAATACACCATTCGTTGCCTGGTGGGAAAATAAATTCCCACTTAATAATTTTAAACAATTCATCTTTCACGCCACCCAGCGAAGGTTTAAGAGGAGTAGAAAGACAACTTTTATCCGAATTTAAAAAATTTTCTTTTATTAAATTGTAAATTAAATTACTAATATAAAAATTAAAATTTATGACATCCGAAAATTTGGGTAAAAAATACCAAAACTGTAAAAAATTTAAAGAACTTACTGTATTGGGTATTTCCACTAAATTAGTCCTGCCCAAGACGTTTTTATGTTGTACAAGTGGTTTTAGGCATAAAATTGCTTTCTAAAATGGCAGATATAGTTAGGTAGTATATCTTCGAGCCACTCTGCTCATTAAAAACATTCTTACAACCGCTTCAACTTGAAAATTATGGATCTCGAAAGAACTGTGAGTAGCTCGACTAATTAAAAATATTCCTGCAGTTGCTTCAGCTCGAAAATTACGGACATAGAAAAACGTACTTAGGTATATGCTTTTGAAGTTTGAAATCGGTTCAAAATATGTACTTGGTTGGATACCACGACTTTGTCGTATACTGCAAATCTTGTGGGAAGACATAGAAGGTGTTTTTTGAAAAAGGTAGTACCTTATTTGGCCTTATCTGCTGTTTTTATTTTGACTGGTGTGTTGGGTCATAGAGTTATATTGCGCTAGGTCAATTTTCCAGGATACACCATCCTAGATAATTTTGCCATGCAAATGATCTCAGAGGTTTTTTGACTGCCTCAAATCATTTTTTGGTGTTCAGAAGAGCAAGTGCCCTGACGGACCTGGCTTTTTGCTTTTGTGCGCTTTGATGGTCCCACTTGGCTTGTTACTGTGGAAGAAACAAAAAAGAAGGCCTGGTGTTAAAAATTAGAATTAGTATAATATTTTTTAGTAATTTTAGTAATTTTCCGCAAATTCTAAGATGGTTCCGGGTTGGTGAGACAGATGGGCGATTTATTGGCACGCTCAGTTTGTTGTCAGTTGTCTCATCCAGGGCTTCACTCGTCCTGCCAACATAGACTGGCTCTCAGAGCGACTCATTTCTTAAAAAATATTTACATGATACAATTAATTACAATATTTACAAATAATTATTTAGAAACAGAAAGATTCATTGTTCCATCGACGTCCCTCCTTGACGAAATAGTGGTTTGGGTTTTCTTGAGTTTTATGGTCTTTTGGTCTAAGGCGAAATAGTTAGCTAAGGTTACCCATTGGAGAGTAGGGTAGGTTGCAGGATTGCTTGGACTTCTCGTACCTAGTGCCGGATCAAGCTATTTTTGCACCGGGTGCAGATTAGGTAAATGGCGCCTTCAATACTCAATATTATATTGCATAAAATATTCGCGATTTGCCTTACCGTTGGGTTGGCATGGGCGTCCGAAGGAATAAATCACAGTGGGGGCAACTATATATATTTACAGTTCCCAAGTTTCATTATGTTGTTTCTTCGTCTATAACAATTGTTTTTTAATCTTCCATTCAATTTCCCAAGAGGGGCAAAGGCTCCTACTGCCCCCCCCCTCGGGCGCTCATAACCGTTGGTGGCGCTCATGACGCTACCAAATATCAAGAACATGACGGCTCTATTACGTACAATTGATGTTGTTTTGAGTTCAATTCTGAATTATTTTATCGTAAAACCGCGGTGAAATGATAATTCACAAAATAAAATACTAAAAGAATGCAAACGTTTGGTTTTTAACAAAATTTTCTATACCAACTATACGTATTAGATTAACTTAATATTTTCCGCGTGGTGGTGTTCGTTTAACTGAAATCACGAATAATCAACGATTTGATTATTTCTTTTTATTCGGGAGTGTTTGGACGAGGACGAGGGAGGCATAGAAGCTGGAATATGTGTAGAAAATAAGTAACAAAATTCAGCAAAAATACCGGAAAAATCGATAATTTTTAATGATATTTTTACAATTTAAGGGGGCAAATCCTCTTCCAAATCAACTTTCTTGCTAAAAATATTAACGGGATGGAACGTTTCGGCGCGACCGATTCGGTGCAAGGACTTTTTAGGGCAAATAATTACTGACATTTAATTTAACTTATCTTTCCACGCTGGCCAAGTGCGGGTTGGGAAGAGTTTTTAGCTTATAGGTGAAACTTCTGCCGGATTATCCATTAGTTTTCGATAAAACAGCATTTGAGAATCGAAATTTTCCATATATTTAACATGGGAGTACAAAGAATTTGCAAGTCATGGGTTCTCTGTTGACGGTACGTGTTCTTTGATATAGTCTCAGTGATAGTGAAAACCACACCAGCCCAATTACAAAGAATTTCATTGCCAACATTCCATCACTAGACGAAGAAGATCATCCGACACTCGACGCTTCGCATATCATCCAGTTATGCTACATGCGTGTCGTACCTCGAGAGAGGTCGAGCCTCCCAGTCGAGGTGGATTGATTTCAAAGATGTTTCTAGCGCCACGGCAAATCACAGATGCAATATATTTAAAAAAAAAAAACTCAAAAAAGCTCCTCTTTCCAATGGCATATAGGAAGAAAAGTAAAATTCGTGGAGTGAATTCCCTGACAGTTTCCACATTTTCTATATTTTATTAAATTCTAAATTATAAATTAAATAAATTAGAAGTATAAATTTAAATTCTCGCGCTGAAACGTCCTCGCGCAAAAACGTTTTGCACCAAATGGGCTCGCACCGAACTGTCCTTACGCCAAACTGTTTTTGTTCTAGACCACCGCAAATGGGGGGCATTCCCCGAAAACGGTAAAACATTTTATATAAGAATTCAGCAGGAATATTAACAGGACTCGAAAAAAAAATTTCAGACCAGTGTTATCATTACTTATTTTACTTTACCAACTAAATCAAAAAAATTCACAATTCGTGACTTCATGCTTAGCGTTTTGTGAGTTATTGATTTAATATGGCGCCCGCCGTTCAGATATTTCTCTATTCAAAATTTAATTTACTATAGAAAATTTAATTAAAAACACACAATTTTGGCGCCTTCTGAACTTTGGCGCTGGGTGCGGCGGCTCCATTGCACCCATGGCTTATCTGGCCCTGCTCGTACTTCAGATAGTAGAGCCATCTGACTATTTGATTTTCCGAGGTGCTCGAAGTTTTGTAGAGTTTATCCGCTGTGCTTCAGATAAACTCTCTAATAGACTCCACACTGAACAAAAAGGTATACATCAAATGTTCATTATTTTTGCGCCGATGAACAAAATTCATTATATTGATGAAAAATTCATAGTATCGAAGAAAAAATCATTATATTTATGAGGTTTTTTCATCAATATGATGAATTTCGTTCATCGGCGCAAAAATGATGAACTATTATTTTCAGTGCTGTTAGGAGTCCTCCTGCAGCTTTTTGTTCGAGACGTATCTCTAAAACACATTGTTACACGAGCACACGTGCTGTCAACAGAATGAGCATAATCACCGATTTTTATATGAAAAATCGAAACTTTAAAATCGATATTTCCGAAATTAATTGATATTAAAAGTTCGCTCATAGTTCAATTCCTCCATTTTAATGTTATCTGGAATATTTTTGAGTAAAGGTTAACTAGTACTTGATCTATATTCTATACTCACTTAGAAGCTATAACATCTTAATTGATGCAATACACTTTTGTCGTTTTACAGTAAGAAGGTGTGGAATCTCAAATTGAGCGCAACTAGGAAGTAATTCATCCAAGTCAAATATGTCCGTGTTAGACATTGTATTATCCGAATGACCCTCGTAGAATGTAACTCTTTCCCAGATAGTGTGAAAAGTATAGTTATGAAATGTTATTCCATTTTGTTTTTTGTAGAGGTAATCATCTATTAGGTTATCTTAGGACTAAGTAGTTTTGTGATTAATTACAAGACAAGTTACATAGTTACACTGTCAATTAAGATCTGTTCTTGTTAGATTTTAGTTGGTATTTGTAATTGCCTTGTCGATGTTTGCCGGAGGGCTGAGCTAAAAAATTTTGTCAAGTTTGCGATCAAACTTAGAAATTTCACTGCGTACTTGTATAAGCCAACAAACCACTTTTTCTTTAATTTGAATTTTTATTTAAAATTGCGGGGATTTTAATAAATAATTAAAATTCATTATCCGAAAATTAATTAAAAAGGGGTATAGATATAGTAAATAACAACCTGTATACATATTTATTCATGTCTAATAAAAACAAAAATATAAACAGCATTAATAAATTTAGCTTTACGTTAGTAATTGCCGTTTAAGTTTCTATTTAGAACTACGAGCAAGTTCTGGGTGGAAAATTTAAGGAAATTGATTTTGCAAAGCGGTTTTAACCGCAGGCAATAAAGAAGTTTCTATAAATTTGTTATACTAAATTTGTCTCGTGCTCTTTAATTCATTCTCATTAAGAGCTTTGGTAGGCTTTATTTACCTACATTGTTACTGCAATTTCAATAAAATTTTAGCTTAATTCATAAAATAAAACAACACTTTATATTTATATAAAAGTAAAAAATATCCTAATAAGTAAAAAGTTGTCTGTTGGCCATATATAGTTGCTTTCGTATTGATTGTATAAATAATTTAACTGGTAGTTAACTTTTTGTATATTATTGCTTGGTATGGGCGAGAAGCAATTTTCGGTTGATATTCTAAACCAATTATTTAGTGGTGGCTTGTTGTTGATTGCTGTTCGGTTTGGTTCGTTGTTGTCCCAGTTTCCCCTATGCTAATTTGTTTCATTTTCCTTTACTACCCACATAATAACTTTTTACTTAACACGTTAATTTTTGGATGCAGTGAAATGTGAACATTTAATTTACAATAAGTACACATACCTGATCGTTACGAAGGATGTCTTGCACAATGTATACAACAGCATAAACTAGTTGCCGTAAGTAAAGTTTTCATTTTGCTGTTATGCATACAAATTTGGAATTTGTCGTAATAGTTTTCCAGAATAGTAGAACAACTTTACAACTTTAAAGCTAGGAAAGCGAAATTGAAATGGAGAGAGTTTAGGCAGTGGAAATTCAATTTACAAGTAAATTGTATTGAAATTTTGTAGTGCCAATATTTTTCTCCAATATCAATCATCATTTTACATACAAAATATATCATTTACGGTATATTATAACAGTTTAAGCAATTGTAAAACTTTCGACCGGCAAAACACTACCAAAAACTTTTGTGTCTATAAATCTCCTAATCGGTGATTTAAATGGTTCAACTGATTTTATGGATTTGTATTTTATGGAACTTCCAGAGAATTAAAAGCAACTGATAAACTCTTAAAACAAATTGTATTTTCAGATAAAATTGTTATTGTAACCGTTTCGTAATTTGTAGATATCTACATTTATACAACACTTAAATTACAAAAATGAATTATTTTGGAAGTGAAAATTGCAATTAAGTAAATACCTTCGAATATCCTAAATTTTAATTTGCTATGAAATTCGGTTGTTCACTGAAAGCAGGTACCTATAATATTCCTGAGAAGTAAAACATAAACTAATATCCAAATCAATAAAATTTATTGACAAAAACTGACGCTCTACTGAACAAAAAGTAATGAGGGTTCAATTTGCTTTGGATAAAATAATCTTCAAAGCTTGACCAAGTTTGTCTCGGTAACTTTGCGATAATTATAGGCTTATTACATGAGAGTTGATTTTCTGAAAATTTTTTATATAATAATTTCCCAACAATCTAAGCTACAAGTATTGAAACAATTCTGAAACTCGTGTAACAATAGCTTTTAGAAAACAAACTGTAGCAATACACTCAAGTGAACTCGTAAAACAACTGAGCACCTATTTTATGAGAAGAGTAAGTGACTAAAAGTGGGGTTTAAAATGATGAACTTACATTATCACGTTAGTCGAGTTTCTATCTTTATTGTATTTTATTGTAAATGCTCAAGTTTAATTTAAAAATAACAACACGAAGAACTTCGTATCTCCATTGTAAGAAAAATTTTCCAATTCTGAAAAGCTGAAATTATAACTACTATTGGAAAGGTTAACATTAGATCTTAAAAATGTTGTGCTAGTAATCTTGGTTTACATCAATAAAAAGCTGGGAGCTTAACGAGAGTTCATTATCATACTTGCTGTATGGATTAGTACTTTAAGCTTACATCAGCCTAGATGTAGAGCAATCGAATTTTCCGGTTCTAAGCCTAGGTCATCAACAATTGTCAAGGAAAACATGGCTCGAACCATTATAGAATTTTTAGGAAGCTCAAGATGTTCATACAATTCCAAGTGCCTCCATTAATATTTCTATTCACTGGCACTTGAAACATAATTATCCATTAATTTTAGCTCTAAAAGTGATATTTTAAGCTAACGACAAACAAATTGCTAAAATATACATACACATTGAAATATATGAGTTACTTTAACTAAAAGAAAGCAGAGGTAGTTCTACGATAACTCGAAAGCAATAAACGCTTTCTGAAATATAGCTCCTTTACGTAATTTAGAGTTTCAGCTTTAATATCGGATTGAAACTGTAAATCTTCTTCTGGATTTAAATTGCGGTTAACCTTGTATTTATCCGTATAAAAATATTATTTGTTCTGTGCGACAGTTTTCTTTTCTACTTAGGTTTATATGTTTACTTTTTATCTAACTTCTAGCCGAAGTAAGACTACGGGGAATTCAAACTTTTCCAATTTCTCAATTAGATTCCCAATAAATTAACACTGCTTGTTATCTTTGTATAAACGCCTAAGCTTCATTGTAAGCAAATGGTCACATTCTGGTCGGTGATTGCTACCATTAACAAACTAAAACTTAATTTTGAAGAATAATGTCGTCACGCAAATTTTATTGCAAAAATGTTCTTGGATATCTTAATTAATTTTTTAAATGCACCGATTAAATCAGCCATTGTCTAGCCTTTTGCTAGTTTGTTACTTCGGGTAATCCAGAAATATTTTAGTTTTTGTTGAGCGCCAGGTCATGCCAATAAAACAAACGAACAGGAAAAAATTTACTTTGTTCATTTTGTTTCATGAAATGTAAAAAATGGAATAATCTACAAACAGAATTTTTGTGTGACTTCTCAATTGATCCAACAAACATTTTCAGGAATGCTATTACAAAAACTAACCGATTCGTACAACTAAAACTATACTAAAAATAATTAAAGTGTAACTTATATTTTATTTTTCCTTTTTCCTTAAAATTTCAGAATCGATTTGTCTGCTTACAATGCGAAAAGAACAACAAGTAGCACAAAGAAGAGAAGTACCTACAAATAGGAATTTAATTTCTTAAAATTTATTGTGAAACATAAAATAAACAAAATTAAGTAAATTCCCAAAGCTCTCAAATTATAGTCTTCTAATAGAATGAAAGAAATTTATTTCTCTTTCAATCTCAACGTATTTAAGTTAAGCACCTTCAATGATGCTGATTTGTAGTAATAAATTTTCAGGCAATTTGAAGAACATAGTGTTCATTTGTTATTGAAGAAAAAGAATCATTCAAAAATTAAATAATTTTTTTTAATCTGTGTGCATGTCTGCAATTAATTGAAAATCTACCAGAAATATGAAATTGTAAATTTGTTACTATATAAGTTACGGTACCGGGTAATAGAAACTTTTGCAACTGCAGAGTTATTTATTTTTATTGATACTTATTTTGACACTAAATGGTTCCATTAATTTTATTAATTTGTTTAGAAATTTACCATTATTCTAAAAACAAAGTAAAAGATAGCGCGTGTTTCTGACTAATTAAAAGACTTCACTTAATATAGAGATATTATTTATGTAACCGTTAAACTGTAAAAGGTAAAGTAACTTGAAGATTGGTGCTGTAATGGTTTGAGCCATTATTATTTAACCGTAGTACTTCCATAATAATAATATACTAAATAAGTAAATAATGTCGTGATGTTATACTCAGCCATTTAATTTAAAGTTTATAATGCTTTAATTAACATATTAATAATTTATTATATCTTGAATTTTATAATTGAGTTTGGTATAACATAGCGACTAATCTGTGATTAAGGAGCTTGAAATTAGCCATACTTTACAAAGAAAAGCTTGATTATACGGTGTGTCTAGAAGAGCAGAAGTAAATTTATAAATAAATGTGTACAGGCAATAAGAGTTTCTAGAGGGAAATGTCAAAATCTCTATTTTTCATTTCAGGGCTCTGTTTGGACTAGCTAGGATCTAAGCTGACTAACAGTTGCCGAAATTAGGAGGTGCGCGGAGGTCACCTAAATTTTGATTATTGCTTATATCTCGAAATCGGTTAGTCCCAACCAAAAAGTTTTCAATATAAAATTGAAGCTGATAAAATTTTCCACCAGAATGATTTTATTTTATTTCAGTTTTTGAGATATACGCTCGTGAAATTCGCCAATTTTTAAGAAATACTTTAATGTTTTGCGAATTTTGATAAACTTTGTCTCTTAACTTCTCTATCGTTTGTTTAGGACAAAAGTCCTTGTAAAAATAGTTTAATGCCCGTATTCACCAACTACAAATAGCACTATTTGTCGAATAAAAT
This sequence comes from Cantharis nigra, assembly GCA_958510845.1. Taxonomy (NCBI): domain Eukaryota; kingdom Metazoa; phylum Arthropoda; class Insecta; order Coleoptera; family Cantharidae; genus Cantharis; species Cantharis nigra. The sequence goes on along the minus strand of OY294030.1, from coordinate 38,341,989 downwards.
GACATTATTACAATGCAAAACAATGCAAAATCTTGTTTTTATTCGACAAATAGTGCTATTTGTAGTTGGTGAATACGGGCATTAGAGTATTAAGTTCCTTTTATTATGAATATATTACTGAATATTATATTACCTTAAATTAATCAAAAATTAGAGTAAAAATTTTGAAAATTAGAAACCTTTCACTCTTTCAGGACAAATATAATTAATATGCTTACTATGAAAATCTCCTTAATCCATTCACAGCCGGCACCAATAAAGATGGATTTCTGCCTCATGGAGTGATTAAAATCTTGGAATTACTTCCAAGAGTTATTACAAGTTATTACTGAATATTCTTTCAGGATCTGGAATCAACTTTTTTGATTTATTTTCAAAACTGTCATGTACCTATTACCTACTAACTGTATCCATAAAAAATCCTTTACTGGAGCGTTAAATTTTTATTAAGTAATAATATATTTATGTACCTACCAACTTTTCATTTAAATTCATTATAAAATCTCAAACATTTTCCGAGCTAAGATTGAAAAAAGCCATTACCCACAGTTTATCCGGAAAAATTTACCTATGAATAATTAATTGATAACATACTCTCATGTATTTTTTAGAGATTACAGTTAATTATAGAAATCAAATTTTGTTTTATCAAATTTGAACGGTGAACGAACCAATGAAAATTGTTAGTATGTATACGTAGTATTTTGAAAGAAATTCCAATTTACTTGAGAATAAAGACTAATTAATAATTCGATGAATAAATGCAGACCAAAGTAATCAAATTGGTGGTGTGATCTTACTTAATTGTTTAAATAATTGAAATTTTGTAAATGTTTGTTATACCTAGAAATACTTAAGGTGCACATGAAACTTTTAAAAATCAAAATAGTTCTAAAAATAAAGTGCTGCGAAATATTTACTTACTTTCAACAGGAAAATTTGGGGAAATTTTAAATTGGTAGACGGGAACGCCAAAATATATTGGTTATATTATGGAAATATTAGAAAATTTACTTACCAATAGTCAACAAATGGATGACTGTTTATTTCGAAGAATAATTTGGAAACCGGATTTTATTCACTCACAAATAAAATACTATCCAAATAAATAAAAAGCCCTTGTTTATCTGCTATGATCTTCTACCTAGAATATTATAAGTAAAATCTGAACAAACTACAAACTCATAAATAAGTGTAAACAAATTTTATTGTAAATTTTTGAAATATTTTGAAACATTTGATTGTTTATATTTAATTAACATTTGTAAATCCGCCTTAAAAGCGATTAATAAATAAAACTGGTTTTCTATGAATGATAATTTTATATTATTAATCCTTTGACATACATATGAAACGGAACTTGATGCATCCGAAAAATACTATTTAATTTCGCTCAACTGAACAGTGATGTGGAAGCTGAGAAAGAGTGCATTTTATTTTGAAATTTAGATTTTTATATAATATTTAATCAGGTTTATACATAATGCGTCCGCTGAAAACAGCTTTTGACGAGTCAGACGGGTCAAAGTTTACAGTGGTACGTGAAATGAATGACAACCCTAACTCGTCATTGTATGTCAAGGGATTAAGCTTTAAAATAATTTTTCCACACATTCATTTAAATAAAAATTAAGATACGTTTTATAATTGACTTAAAAAAATAATTTATTTGTAATACAAAATTTGATCTTTGTTCTACCTTACTGAGAGTCTCATACAAGTTTATTTCACCGACTAAGCTAGATAAAAAGTAAGCGTAAAAGTAATTAATTAAAAAAATCTCTCGGAAAATCTGGTGTACAAGTGAAGAAAAATATAAGAAAACATTTTTCAACTTGTTTTTTTAATTTCTTCGAAAGGAAATTTTAAGCAATCTAGAAGGAAATCCGGGAACGTTTTAAAAAAATTTCGTGAAAGGAAATCTAGTGTGCAGAAACTTGAAAATTGCATTTCAATACATTACAAATACATCGATTATCTGAACTATTCTCGGATAATTTTCTCCGCAAACATTCAATTGACAACTGGATTAAGGTTATACAATATTAATATATCATTCCACAGGTCGATACCCGTAAATAAAAGACAAAGCACAGAGGTTTTTTATAATTATTACCAAGTATGTATAAAAATGTGTAAAAAAAAGTTCTTGTAATTGGCGTCACTCGGATAAACCGGACTATTTTACTTTAACTCATCTGGAGTTAACTGTAAAATGTTTGTAATGAAATGAAATTGAAGTGAAGATGAAAATTTATTGATTATAAATTCATCCTTTAACACAAATTTTTGGAATAACAAATATTATGTATTAATTTATCCTTGAAAATCTTCAAGATAGCAAACAAATTTTCTTTATATTTTATTCGTGTTTAGATTTTTATTTTCTTGTCAAAAATAAAAAATATTATTTTTATAATTTCTAGTCCCAATTTTTTAACTTCCAGTTTTATTTATTGCTTCAAGAACTGTATCCATGGAAATAAACTTTGAAAGAAATAAATTGACTTGCTAGTAGTCAAAAAAAAGTCTTTGGTTTTCAACATAGTTTAAGTTGAAATTGTTTTTCGTGAAAATTGATAATGATGCACTATTCGATTGGAAGATAGCGGGTCAGCAATATGCCAACCTTCGTTCAAGTGTACAAACGTTTTGCCATTAAGCCATTTGCATGTTCTGGCAGATTGCTCTAACATGAATCTCGAGTTTTTCACACAAAAATTCACCTTTGAATGATAAAAATGAAACATTTTTTCATAATTGCCGCAGTTGAGAGATAATTTAATTATATGCACCAGCAGGAATTGTAAAAGACAAAATGAAATGCTAACTGGAAAATGTAGTCAAGTACTCGTAAATTAGCAAATAGCTTCGCATTTGAGTTTCTAAGATAATTTAATTGGTCAATGGTGCTACATAGGAAAGTAGGTACCTTATATTTGTCCGGTATTAATTAGCTTTACGGGCAAATGAAAACTTGAAATGTAATTAAAGTGGTATATAATTTACAGAAGATAATAAATTATACGATTATTTTTAACTGTGGTGGATATATAAAGAGTAAGGTCAAGAACGTAATAAAGAGCATTGAAAATTTTGTGGATTTGTTATCACGTCCATCAACACGAATGCGCAGCAAATTTTTCAAGTTACACAAAACCGTCAAGTATAGTTTTTCCGGTTTAGGTTCATTTGCTGTATTTGGTCAGTGACTGGAACACGCTAGTTCAACGAGCACGTGTTATCCGGAGTTAGATCTAAGGGCGCCGAAGCAGGAATCGATCTCCGGACTGTGCTTTGGCAGAAACTGGAGTCGTATCGCGCTCCTGAAAGCAGTACAGTGCACGCTTTGCAAACGTTTATTATGAATGATGAACACTTACTTTACCGCCACTTCTTTCAATCATGCTAGATTTTATAATTTTACAGGTACATAGTTTTTTTTAGCTTAAAACTGAATGCAAGTGAATTTAAAAAAATGTTACTTAAAATAGTGCTATATCCAAAACCTTATTAAATTTTGCCATTAACACGTCGATGACAAATTTATCAGGACAGTTAAGGGCACTTTATTCGGCGATTACACCAAGCAATATGTTATCACAGGGATTGCGGTAATTTGCAGATTGCTAACCGTTAGAGGTAACGGAGTCATAGAAAATTTGCATATTATATTTGTCGCAATAAAGTAACATTTGGCTTTATGTATGTTTTTTATTAATTTTAAATTGAAACGGGGAAATTTTTTTATTTATTTCGTTCTAACTTTATCCCTTCCGGCGGTTCTCAAAATTAAAGCAAAATAAAAAAATTCCCAGTCTTAACGCAATCTCGGGTAATTTAAAATTTACATGTCAACTTATAAGTATATACCTACAACGTAAATGTACATTTTGAAAACCATCACCTTATTTATAAACTGCTTCAAATTTTATACAAAAAGCTTATTCATACATTTTTCAAGCTCATTTCTGCATATATTTTTGCTTGTACGTCAGATTTAAGATGTCACTGGTGTGTTTTCGAGATATCCGTGCTAACATATTACCATGCTTTTTAAGTGTATTTGGGGTAGTACATAAACTATTATAATTAACTTAGAAATGTGGTTAGTGTTGTTCTCCGACATACATGGAATATTTGTCTGTTACGTTAATATTGTGTCTCCACAGAGTAAGATTAAAGCTAACAGAATTATTTACCGTTATGGTTGTTCACTTTCCAAAATTTCGCGTATGCTATACCAAATTTTAATATAAAGACATTTGGTGCTTTCAAACTTTATATATATACATGTTAAGTGACAATAAAAACTTTCAAGTTTATCCGTTTTCCTTTCAGGTTTTTCTTCGTTTATATTACAAACAAAAACTTTGGGTGGATTTATTTTTAAATAAATACAATATATTCGTTTTTCCAAAAAAAAAAGTCTAATTGCGGTAGTAATATTATAACATAAAGTTTGAAACTTGTCGAGTGTGAGACGTGGAGTTGGGGTCTTTACGTCCATTAGTCACTTCAGTTGACGATAAAGCAACAGCAGGTTTTGTGCAATATTTTGTGAATCGGTTTATGGTTACAATTTAATTATTGATAAAAAGAATAACGCGAAAATATGTTAAACTAAAAGTCGGAAAATATTTTTAAATTTATTCAGAATTTTTATAGTGCTTTGTTTTATTCCGCCTTAAGCTTTGTGTCCTTATGTAAGATTGATCATAGGTTACGACGCAAGACAGTGTTTTATAGCGCATTTTAATACTAAATACATAAAAGCAAAATCTTGTAAAATTTTTTTTCAACTAGAATATACTGAATGCAATTAAAGTATACGCGATATCGATGTCTTAAAAATACCAACTAACCTTCTTTGTAATGGCTTAAGAAAAGGTTTTCGTGCTGTAAGCACCGGAGGATAATCGTTCTACCTTCTTCTAAGTAAAAATAGAGCTTACTTTCGGATTAAATTAATTAGCTACTACTAAATTAACGATTTTAATGTTGTTTACAAATAAATCATTTCAAATTAAGCGCTGCAAATCTCCTTTTAAAAAAATGTGCAATTTACGTTATGGATTGTCCTACTAATAATTCGAATTAATAAAATAAGTATATAAAATTTGACTGATTATTCATTATAAAAACAAATCGCCCTATTAATTTTATAAATATGTACTTCCGTAAAAGTAAAAATAAATTATGAGTTTAATTACTGTCGAGTAAAAAATTCTTTTACATTTTATTGCACCGATACTTCATTTAAATTAACTCAACTTTTGCGTTCAAGTTTTTTTTTTAGTGCCCAGGTATCCACTTTTGATATTAAAATAATGGAGATTTATTAACAATTTATATTTGAATGGAAAATATATCTCAATTTATACGGTTAGCTATATTGGCTTAGCAAAACAGTCAATACTTGATGCTTTGGATTGAAACGAGAAAGCTTTGCAAGCTCAAGGAAGATTTGCTGTAACATTACATGATTGGAAATGGTCGGCGTTTAGTGTGATCGTGTGATAACCGGGAGGAAAATTTTCATTTCATTACTTTTCATACCATCGACGAGAATAAAATATCCAATCAGCCACGAGAACGTGATTTTTGGTGTTTTTGATATTTTAAAATATTTTCCGAAATGCATATATTGCAGGATCATAAATTTTTCACGGCTTGTCTTCCTTCCTATAGACACATTCGCCTTAAGTTATTTGTTTTAAAAGTGTAATTTGCAGACAAAATTTATTACCATAGCAAGCTTAATGCTTCATATTTTACTTCAAAAATGTTCAGTATTTTACAGAACATTTTAACCTTATTGATCGCGAAGGAATATGCTTCAGATAAAAGTAAATTAAACTATTAAGTATTCTGTAATATAACAACAAAATCTTATATTTCACGCAATTTTTATTTTTTCGCTTCAAGTTTTGACACAAACAACAAGTTTGAATCCTTCTATAAGTGTAAATCTAAAAAAGAAAAGTTTTCTTTCATTTTAATAAAATTTATTTGTATCGTAAATTTAGAGATGCACAACTATTTTGGCCTTTTTCCTTCTCATCTCTATCTGCCGTTTTACCATACCGTATAGCATAATGTTTGAATTGAAGTTATTTTTATTTTGCAAACATTTATACAAAAGCTTTATACTCGAAAAATTTTACTTTATCGGATATTCCGGCTAGGAGTTTCCAGATTCGTGCTATGCATTCGAAACCATTTAACTACTGCAGCAAACATCGTTTATTAAGCTTTGCATGCGGATATAGAGTCAAGTTTGTCATGTTCAAGTAGGAAACATTTTTTTTCTTCATCTTACCTGAACAACTTCCTTCTTTAAATAAAAATAAAACTTGGCTCTAAAACTACATTTAGCAACCAATTTTCTATCTATCGTTTATCGATTTCAATATCACTTAAACGAATTTCTCGCTTTTAGAGTTTATTAAATAAAACCTCAACCAAAACAATTTCAAAACGTTTTTAGTAAAACATAATAATATTGGATTTATAACACAATATAATGAAACGGCAGAGACCAAAAACAAAACGATTTAGGTTTTAGATTAAAGAAAATTGCATCATTTTTGAGTTAAACGGTTATGTGGTTTTCAATCAGTTTATTTAATTATAATTCTTTAATTTTATATTTGAACAAATACGAAATTTTTTATACCATATCATATTTTTTGCTATTATTAGGTCAATTTAATTATACCAAAACGCAAAACTGTACTAACTAGACTTTTGCGTGACATAAAATGAAAGAAAAAGGAAAAATGCGATAAAATTTATAAAAAGACTTAAAATACAATCGACAATTCACCATTTATTTAATTATTTATTTAAGAAGATGGATAACTCTAACACGAATTAAAAAATAACAAATTGTTACATATTAAAGTAGTCTATTTTTTTTTAATAATGTGGAGTAGTATATTTAATTAATTACGTTAACAGCAAACAAAAATTATAATTATCCTGAGTGTAATTGTAACAAATTTCTTAATTATAAGAAATGCGACTGCCACAAGCAATTACTCAAAAAAATTAAATGTGGTTGCTAAAAATTTTACATATCGACAGAGATTCTCAAATTCTGAAAGGTGTTTTTTAATATAACCAGATTTGAATATTAAAATTAACCGAAGTGATAAAACGAAAATAATAAATTCATTTTACCCCACTTGTTCGAAAATATTCAGACATATTAGCTTTATTTAGAAAAAGAATATGATTCTCCCCTCCCTAAATTTTCAATGTATTTTACCCTAAAAATTAAGGCTCCAATATTACATACCATTTGAAAGTCCAATGAATCTGCTTTACAATAGTATTTCAATTTATGAAATGCGATCGTTACATCAAGAGTAAATGTGCTTCAAAAACAAAGCAATACAAAAACGGAAGAACAGGTTGTTGATGTCAGTATTAAATTAAATTAAATTAAAGCAAGATTAATTTATACCTAGTTTGTGACATTGTAGAGAAGTAACACGTTTTATTCTGGATTATTCATTATATTCTTTGAAAATTTAAAATGCTGACTTAATCCTTCTGATTTTACATTCTACAAGACAAAACAGAAAAATCGTTGAAAACAGATCGTTAACAAATGCCATCAAATCTACCACAATTACTTTAGAGTGTATTATGAGAACATATGGAGCATTATTGTATGGAAAGCTGGTGGTGGTCACTACCAACGTTTGTTTCCGAACGAAATGAAATTTTTACTTATTTGATAGAAACGCAAGCCCCTTTTTGCCTCACCATAGCGGTCGTTTAGAGGACAGAAAATTTATCAAATGACATTTTTAGTTGTTTATAAAATATTTTTATTCTCTTGCTCTCTAAATGATTATGCTCCGACGGTGGGCGAAAGTTGCGAAAACACCGCACTTAAAAAAAACAGTTCATAAACAATAGAACAATCATATCGCAGTGAAACTCTTTCAGAACATTACATGTCTTCAATACGTTACCTTTGCACATTGCATTACTTGATTTCATATTACAATCAATCAAAATAAAAATCATGCAAATTAAATCAAATTCTTTATCCATGACTGTTTCCCAATAAGCTGTCATTTAAATAAACATTCACATTTGTTTCTAGATTTTAATTTAATTTTCTTATAAAATAAATTTTTCAGTTTCAATATTAGCATGTGTGCTGGAAAGCTGTAAATCAGCAAACGACGCAGTGTTTCGCCATATCAAATAGAATTGTTAAATAAAGTTTTGCAGGAAATAAAATATTTAAAATGGGTCAACAGGAGCCGGTCGATTGAGTATTCGATGAAAAAATCTCAGTCCACTCCTGCTGGATAAATAGACATTTTTATTGATAGGCTTTTTAAAAAGTTCATGGATCGAAAGTGACTTTCAATGCTTTTGTAAAGGTGCCTTTAAGAGTTCAATATAAAACGACCGTTATTGATCGGTCTTAACTAATTTCAATCAAGGCGTTTTTGAGAAATAAATTATTATAATCTAATTTCTACTGTTCCATATTGTAAATTATTGCTTCGTTAATTTAAAAGATTTATTTTTATTAGAAACTTTTTACTTCGAGCTACCGAAAAGCTGCATTCATAATTATTCAAAAACGAAAAATGAAATTATATTTATTTATTTGAAATTTTTAAAATTTGTAGCTAAGCTCTGGCACAATGCCAGAACAAGATGTTGCAAATTTAGTTTATCTCCAATATGATACACTTATATTTAGTGGCAAACAAATTAATAGAATGAGAAGATTAAATGGAAATGAAACAAAAATATTTTCATCGTGGATAAACAGTTTTTCGACTATATTTGCTTTTAAACCAATTTTAAGATGCGCAATAATAACAGAGTAATTGTTTCCTCATAATCAAACAAAATTTAATTAAGAACCATTTTATTGGTAGGGCAATGTAGTGCAGTCACGCGCAATTTATTATTATGTGTTAGTCAAAATTACGTTAGCTTCTAATTTAACCTTTTTTTTATAAAATTAGGGTATCGATAGGAATCTAAATCTTTAAAACCCACAAATAACAAAACTCGGCAAAGGCGTGCTAGAAAGCTTTAATTAGCATAAAAGGTAATTTATTGTTTTAAAATAAAATGTAACCCAGAAGAAAACAATTTTGCAGATAAATAAATTAACCGATATAATATCACGGTCATTTTTTTAAATTTTACTTCCTCCATCTGCTAGGCATCGGACGAGAAACTACTAAATAATAAAAATTAACATTAAATACTTGAAGATTTTAATAGCTGATCGGATAGAAAATATTGGAAGTTATATCGTAATTGGAAAGTTCTGCTAAATTTTGGTTAAGATTGATTATAAATAATCGAATTAGTTTAACCTGACGAAACCTAAGTGCTTCTTAACTTAGGTGGTTTTGGCATCTCTACCACCTTTACCACTGAGGGTTTTTTTGTTTTAATAACATTTTATTTGGTCGTCATTTAATACAAAATCCAAATAAAAGAAGCCTTTAGTCATTATCAAATTTGAACAGGAGCTTTAAATCCGATTTTCTTTATTTATTCAGCCTAACAGAACATTTACGTCTTTGACACAGATATTACCTAATATCAGTAATTGTCGAATTAGACGTCTTGTTTGACCAATAAATTTCAAAATTACCTTTCCGCACCAGAGGTTTTGTCAATAGAATATTTAAATAAACCACTACTTAATTGATTGAAAAATTGAACTAATTGCCAATACAATGTTTCCGCTAGATTTTAATTTTTAGCACATTTGAAGCATGCGAGATTTAATTAGTTTAGTTTATGCAGAATCTTCAAATTAACTCTTAAAATACACAACAAGCTCGAGCAGACGACTTTTCGATAACAATCTCAGATAAATGAACTGGAAAATTAAACCAAATGGGAATATACCACTACTTTTCTATTTTGTGCAAAACCATACGAAGCGTCGACTGCTTCAATTAAAACTGCAGAAGTCTAAACCTTTATATAAATATTTCTGCAATTGTTCAACTCCCTATGCATTTATTCTCAATGCATACAAATTGAAAATATATCATAATTTCACCAATTACTTTCAACACTTATAAACACTTAACTGGAAAATCTACACTTGAACACAAAGTAAACTTTAGTTGACAAATTTCAGTGTATAATACAGGAAATAAAATGAAAAATATATTCATCAGAACCCCAGAAGAAAAAATGATTATAGAAAAAAAGATATAGGCATTTATGTAAGTCAAAACATAAAAAATATTTTCATTTTTTCTTTTCAACTGTTCAGAGTGTCAAAATTATTGACTTTTTTGTGTAAGTGTATTAAAGCTTTTTTATACAACGTGAAATTATCAACAAACTAGATTCTAATACTTTATTACCTAACATCAATGGTTTTCGAGATATGAATTAAATTTAGTCTAAAAATGTGGAAAAATTCTAAATTTGATTAATTTTTTTAGAAACTTTGTATTTATTTTATTACCAAAACGTTTTACTAACACATTAACGCCTATTTTTTCCGAAATTTTCCAAAAAGATAATTTAACTTTTTTTTAAAACGAACGCATTTTACTCAAATTATAAGATTAAACATTGAATTTGAATTTAAGTTTTTTTAAATTTACTAAAATGCACTATAAAGAGCTCTGCTTAAAAGGAATAACTATGTATTTTTTAACATCTTTTTAATTTAGAGCTTTGCTTGTCCACCCGCCAGAGTATTTGGTATTACAATTGAGTTGTCATTGAAAATTGGAAATGCAATATTTTTTTTATTTTAATTTTACGAATGATCGGTAATATTTTATTTTTTATTTAAAAAGTACTTACTATTAATAAATTTTCGATTTTTCGACAACCATCTTGTTCAAAGTGGTGGTCAATAAAAAAAAACAATTTTGTTTCATTTTTTCATTTTTGGAATGCAAAGCATCAAATTTCATTCAACTATATTCAAAATTTCATAATTTGATAAGTGAAAATTTTATTATCATTTTATTTTAATAATATAATCAATAAAAAATTTTATGGATCAGTCAAAATTTTGATTAAAAAAGGCCACAAACTCTAATGCCATTATTCAATTTTGATTGTTGTTGATCGAAATTGAGGTGAATTTAGTTGACAAATTCAAACACGAATCATATCTAAAGTTGCTCAAACTTGAAATTTACGAATTTGGAAAAACCAAAACTTGGGGGAGGGGGGTACGTCCACGCATTCATTAAAAACATCCCTAAAGTTGCCTGAAGTCGATCCTATAAAGGCTGATGGTATTCGTTTTTACATAAAAATTCGACTATAATTTATTAATGTAATTAAATTTAAATTTATAATAAGCTGTTAGCAGTTGCACGGCTAGAAGACAACTTCAACTGGCTCCGCTCACTAAAACAAATTGTTGAACTTATTTACGTTGAAAACACGTAAATTGGGCAAAACACCGACTTTAAAATGAAACATCGAAACTTTATAATCGATTATTTCTGAAATTAAAGTACAAATATAGGTTGAATCACAGTTAATCGTATTATTTATCAAATTCTACAAAATTTTTAATTATAGATTAACTTTTCAGAGAAATACTTCTTTCAAAATTTTTCTTGACAACAAGCAGCGGAATCGGCTTTCTGTTTAAGATACTAATGCAGATGGTTTGATAAAAGCAAGAATGGTATTTTTTGAAAATTAAATATTATTTGTTGTGAATTATTGTTGTTGAAATTTAAATTTTTAAATTTTGAGACTCACGAGTTGGCGTCCACAGTCGCGGAAGACGGGGCTAGGGGGAAATTGTAAAATCTTACAAATGTATAACTGCAAATGTACCATCAGGGTTTGGTGATCTGAGAATTTTTACATCTTCAGCAACTTTGTTTAGACTTTAACGAATCAATTTTTTGTTTTGTATATCAAACCATTTCTTGAGCATTTAGATCACAGCAGTGCAGTCTGCGCGACCAGGCTTCCAGCTTCGCAGCCTGTCGATTTAAGCTTTACACCACACTGCTGGTTGCTGTTATCCCGAACTTTTAACAGTTTCATATAAATTTTGAAAATAGAAATAAAAATTATAATAAACCCCGATCGGCTTCATTTTAACAAGATTAAAATCTGTGCGATTTTGATTTGTAACAAGATTTTTATGGAATTTTATTACCAATATGTGGTGAAATTTCGTATCCTCATTTTAAGTAGGTACATATCAATTGGAAATGTCAAATTGATCAAATCTTGTTATGATCGATTGCTATCTTAACAGTGACATTTTAAACAATACATCTTCCTCGGCAGAGCTGGTATCAAGATATTACATACGAATTTAAGTTAATAAATTCTAAAAAAGAAAGTTTTAATTTTTTTTTCTGTTTAGGTGGTTTTTTAAAAAGTTGTTTCTGTAATATAAATTAATGTAAATATAATTACCAACAATTCAAGAACAATCTGATTATTAATATTTGATATCTTGTTACGGTAACAATTGTTACCATAGCCATAACAATCTTGTTATACAAACATAGCAATTGATTATAAGCTTAATTACAACACCAGTATGTTCAATTTATTTTTTAAATTTATGAAAGATCTTCTTTAAAATTATCGAAGAAGACAAATTAACAGCCTTACAAAATGTAACGAGATCTCTATTGAATGCATTTTCATCCTGGACATACAGTATAAAGGATGAAATAATGAAGTGAAAAGTTTCTTTATGTTGTTGTCAAAAGTGTAAAGATAATTTAATATATCTTCAAACATTTAATTAATTAATGTGAGATGCGAGATTTCTACAGGCAAAAGGAATGGAATGTATTTATTTTACCACAACTTTGAATGTGTGTTTGAAATCAAAGTTGCAATTATATAATTAATTCCTTAGCTTAAAACTTAAATTACACTAAAATCAACTTGGTTCTAAATTAATCTACTTGTTTGAGCAAAGTCCTGAAACAAATTTGCAAGAGCCGTTATACAGATGATGAGCTTTGCTTCCTTACGTCTCAAGATGAATATCGATAAATATTATAGTGCCACTATATTCGTCCCTAATTATTATCTTCTAGTGGTGAGGATATTAAAAATTATATTATGGTTACTTTGAAAAATTATACTCGCTCCAATAAACTGAAATTGGGTTAATTCTACAATCTATACTCCAAAATTATAAACATTTACGATGCTTTGAAGATTAACTCTTCTTACATGAAATATGCTAATTTTAAATCGTATTAGGTTTATTATTTTTAAGACTTCCAAAAGTACTTATCGATGTTAAGATAGACAGAATTGATAAACCTAATGAATTTTATTAATAATTAATGAATTATTATTAATGGAATCAAATAAAATATACAGATTAAAACAAATATTACCATTTCGGACGTGGAATCCTTACCACGGTAAAATTAGTAAGTGGGATTAATATCAAGAAATCGACAATACAAAAATACAATCAAATGAAAATGAAAAAAATGTTTTAAGAAGATCTGCAAGGATTCTTGAATCAATACAACAGCACAACTTAATCTTATGAAATAATATGTATTTGTTGTGTATAGCATGGTTTCCTAAGCAATGAATTTCCTTAAAGTAATTCTCAAAATTGATTAATACTATTAACTAAAATAAACACTTTTTCAGTGATATTTAGTAATTTTTGTTATTTTGTTGGCATATTATACAATTTTTCAAAACGAAGTATTTACAGAATATACATGAGGATGTTATATACTATTTATTTAAAAAATTAACAGAAAGATCTACATATTTTCAACTGGAAAGTAATTCGACTTTGTCAATTTTTGGTAGCAAATATCGGATTAAAGTAAAAAAATAATTTCACAGTGGAAAATGTTCATTGCGGCAATCAGCAATTCTAGCGTTACACGTGCGCAAAATTAGAATAACGGATTGCCGAACGCAAAGAAAATAAATTCATTCTAAACTTTAGGAAAACCTTTAAATTTTCTATATTAAATTGTTACGAAGACATTACAATATATAAATTTTTTAATGATTATATTATACCTAATTAACTTTATGTTCTGGCACCTGTTGATTGACCTTCTGTTAGAATAGACAGAAATCTTGTGACTGTCTTTTGCGAAGTTGTTTATACAATTACAGCTACATAAACACGATTACGAGAAACATTATTCAATTCCAAAACAGTTTATTTCACGCTGCTATTAATTACGCAATTAACAATACCGACGCTGGCTTAGTCTCAAAAATTTTGGATGAAGCCGGAGATTATTGCAAATCCCCGTGAGATAAAAAATTAAACAAAACCACAACATTGTCGTTGACGATCAGTTGGAATTTTTCTGAAAATATTTCAGTTAATTTAGCAACTCTTAAGTTTTTTGACCAACTGCTGGGCAAATGGTTATGGCAAGTGATTTGCGATTGTGTAACACAGAGAAACTTGCGAAAAACATAAATGTGGCCGACTTTCTCCCGTTAAAACTTTTTGATTTACGTCACTCTTGTTGCTTATGCCTATGAACACGTACGTGGTACACACTTTAAAGTTTGATTGATATACAATGAGAAACGCAATTCAAATTTTCACGAAATTACTTTTGTGTAATTTATAGTCCACCGCAGCAGATTTTTCCATCAAAAATTAATAGAAAATTTAAATAGTATTTTTATTAGCTACTTAGTCATTGAAAATCAATTTGCAAGTGAAAAATTATTATTCACGACGTTTTCGATATCGTAAAATCTGACTAATTAAAGAGGTGGCTGCTCAATTCGTATACTTTAAGTTCTCAAAAGAACTGCTTTTAGCAAGATACTAAATTTTATGAGTTCCTTTGCCGTACCTTGATAACTTAGGAAATACGTATTTTCATTTAGTACAAGATAATTACTAATTTAAATTAGATCTTTTGTTGGTTTTCCTTTCTGGTTTTAGAGGAATTGAATACGCTTTTTGAAAAGAATATAAATTGTATAGAGTACACGAGTAAGTGACAAAAAAGTCACCTTTGAAGAAAAATTTCATTTGGAGAAGTTGATGATACTATAGCGATTTTTCTTTACTCCAAAATATATACCACCATATTTTGTTATTATCTAATTGCGTGATATACATTGCTGCTCATTAAAAAGATTTTCGGGTCGGTATTTTTCCTTTTGTAATAAAAAACTGCAAACGTTTGCACAGGAAAGAATTCTAAAAATAGTAAAACTAGTTATGAAAAATATAAAAGTATATATCATGCACTGTTTGCACAATTGCTAATTTTTATTCTTGTATAGCCACCATCCAACTAAACTACAAGGTTCTTTGAATGAACGTAAAGTTTATCTAATAAAAGGAATACCACAATAGCTTCCTTACTTTTAGAAAAATTAAAAAATAAACTGAAAAGCGTCGTTTTGTGTTTTGTATAACTTTTTTACAGTGTTCTCCGAACAAGATTGTTTAATTCCTTGAAAGTTAAAAATTGTTTTAATTTTATAAAATGCCCTAGAGCTAGGGTTGGAATGAATATTTTCGTTAAAAAGAAAAATTAAATTAATTAGTCCACATTGTCCCATGGCCTTTGCAAAACTTTTTATTATTATAATTGTATGTATTGGGAAACCGTGAAAAACAAATTTTCAAGTAATTTTGGTTTAATGAGGGTAAATTAAAACAGCAGATATTGAATATTACGTCGATCTTGATCTAGTATAAATATTTAACAATTACCAACTCGTTATAATCACCAAGCAAAATTGTGAAAATTCATTAAAGTAACCAAAGTTGTTCATTGTTAAGAATTGCAAATTTTACATCAGAATAGCAGGAATATATTTTATATTGAATTCAGCAGAAAAAAGGTTTTGCTTTTATATAATAATAGACAGAGGATCCTATAATACAGATTTAAGAAATCCAACACAAACAAAAAAACTTGACGACATCAATTACCTATTCAATTTGATGGCTTACTCAGTCCCTTAGGAGGCATTATCGAGTATTTGGCAATAAAATACTTCTGTGTTCTGCTGTGTCTTATTTATCAAAATTGATGTCGCTTTGGTTTAATGTAATTTTCAATCAAAATGGATTTTTTAAGTTTTAAATTAATTGAACAAGCAAAATCAATTTATAAACAAAAAAATATGTAAAATGTACATATTATATCAGTAATAATATTGCTTTATGCTACGTCAAGTTTTTATGGGTTCGATCAAATAACTAACTTACGCTTGATTAAATTTTAAAAAATGTCTGTAACATTACATGGAATTGACTTATTAATAAAAATATCTTTCGTTTCAGGATATGCTAGTAATATTTCAAGAAATCATGACTTTAAGTTATTACATTGGTGCAGTTTAAACCAAAAACAAAGTACCTAATCAGAAAATCTAAACCCTAGGCGATACAAAATTGCGCTAGGGAATATTTGATGGAATATTTAATAGTATATTAGATGACAAAGGCGTAAAATACGTTATTAATTTAGCCGGAATTTAATTTATTTACGTAGAAATATTGACGTTAGTCATACTGTTGGTTCCTACCAAATACGTGTTAACTGCACAAAAGACCAAATTAAATTGAATAAATTTTATTAATATTAAAAATTCAAAATTTGTCAACTTTTACTTTATAAGCAATAGTTTAATTTGCTTTTGATCTTTTATGTAAATTAATAATAAAATATTTGATAATATTACGCACATAAAGAGCAAGGGAGTAGTACATTCAATATAATATGGATTACAGAAATACCTAACATTGAAAAGTATTTGCTGAATAATATTTCTTATAGACTATTTCAGAATATTTATTTTTAAAAATAGAACAAAAATTTGTTAACGCTATACCAAAATGTTATTTAAATTAACGACAAAATAATGCAAATTTAAATAATTAAATTTATCTGAAAGTATGGCATTTAAAGTTAGCTTTCAAGCAGTTAAACTATAGGGTAGAAAACCCTTATAATCCAATAGTAAAGTTAGTAGTACACAACACTTGAGTAATTTATAATGCCGTTGAATATGTAATTTTAAATTACTTTAATTTAATATTTTAAATTAAATGAGGTGAAGACTTTTTCACTTTTCACTTTTCTCTTTCTTTTTTTTAAGTTTGAATATAAATTTTCGCCTATCGTGCATCGATGTTAAATTTATACATCTATACTCGTATATATAGGATGACGTGCAGTATAATTTGGTCAATATTGTCGTAATACTTTTCCTTCAAAATGTTGCAAGCTTTGAAAGTTCAATTTGGATTTAATATTCAAAAATATTCCGACTTTTGAAATATAACAGAAGTAAAAATTTATTAAATCTTTTAGTTATATCCAGCAGTATTCATTGTTGAGAGTATTGACAACATTTTTAATAAAAATCAACTCGAGTTTTATTCTAAATTTTATTAGAATTATCCTGTTTCAAGATCCTTTCGAAATCCTATTCTGTACCTGTAATGAGATTCATTCTCATTAAGATTGTATAGGTTACACGGGAGCTTATAGATTATTTAGTAATTGCATATACAAAGTACTTTAATTAGTAGCGAAAACATTTTGCAATGTAAATTGATTAATATTAATCAGAATGCAATTTGTTATTAGCGTTTATTAAAATTCCAAATTGTTTGAAGTAATAAAATGATTTTACTATTTATCCGAATAATTAAATTACATAATAATTGTGACTGACATTCAATCATTTTTTAAGTCCAAATTTTTATTCCCAATGTGAATTGCTTTAAGAGAATAATAAAAATTATGTTAGATGGAAGTTTGAAATGTTTTAATTTAGTATTCGATTAATCGAAATTCTAATTTTCGGGTTTATCCGCGGAGTATTTTAATCATAATATCTCTAATGAAACCTTACTTAAGGTAAGTGACCCAAATTCAGACAGTGTCCTAAATTCAAACATTTCTGTTTTTTCCGTTAAAATAAGAAACTTACAATATCCATATATTTGTTAAGACACCTGTTAATACAATTTAACATTGATTCTTTCAATCAAATAATTTTTTTTTCAATTTACCAACACCCTAGCAGTAAATACCATAAGCTTGTTTATAATGGTGTTTGAAACTTGGGTTATGTGTTTATCTACAAAAAATTTCTAATAAGAAGCAGATTTTAACTATTAGTTTCTGTACCATAAAACACCACTAATTGAGAAATTTGAATAACCTTTGGTTGCAGTTGAATATAAAGGCTTAAATTTTCAATTTCACAAGGTTTTTATCGAAATAATGTTGCTCAAATATCTTATTTCGGAATTAGGTTCACTGATATGTCTGAATTTGGAACTCACTGTCGGAATTAGGTGATTTTGGGATGGTTATAATAAATTTATAAATTAAATGAATTTATCAGAGTTTTGTGAGAAATAACTGGTTAGATCTCAATAGAAATAATTTTTAATTCAAGAAAATCAAAACCGATCAACGTCACTGAATAACTATTAATTATATTGAATAAAATGTAACGTGAATTCCTTAAGGTATCTGAATTTGGGTCCCTTACCTTAAGTGCAGTTTATGTTATGCGATTTTGCTTATGATTTTGCATACGATTTCTCTTGTATGACTGGTATTGGTGGTTTTCTATTCACGATTTCGTTTGCGAGTTCACCTTCAGGTCGAACTGTATAACGTGAACTTCGAAAAATTTGCTTACGGCAACTGGAAGCAAAATCGCATAACGTAAACTGCACTTAATAGTTGTAATTGAATTATCATATTTTTTCTTATTTAATGATAAATTTCAAATAAAAATTAACAAATAAATTTATTAAGCGTTTTTTCATGGAAAATCTCCTGAATTTTGGTGAAAATCTCAAAAGAGATTGCTTCGTGAGAAATTAAATATTTTACCCTTGGCTAGATACCTTTTGTTTGATATCTTGATTGCATCTGATTGATGAGGTGAAGGGAAACTCTACTACAAGTGCAGTTCAAACTTGAATTTATCTCGAAACTTTCAAGGTAATTTGTGAATAAATGGAGTTAAATTGTTACAGATAAAAAATATAATGAACATTCTTATGTATTTCCTGTTTTAAGTAATAGAGTTAACAATTTTATTTATCTAACTCAATATCCCAGATAAGTATGGCAAGCAGTAAATTCTTCTGAGAATTTCCGTCATAGTTTTTTTTAAATAGTAAGAGAAAAGACGGTTCTAAGTTAGTGCTTTGCGGTATATCAGAGTTATCTCTAAAGTACTTTGATATGTAACCATTATACCTTACCCTTAACGTTCTCTCCTTCTCGTTCTGATAAAATACAATCGCTGACAGTCTGATTGACTATAAACCAAAACTATAGATTTGGCAGCAGAATATTAAGATCAACCCGATTATCCAAGTCTCTTATAAAATCGGTATAATCACGTCAACTTGAGCTTTTTTAAAACGATAGTCAAAGTAAACCCCATTATGTCGTCACCATTATGACACCGCATAATGGCACAGTATAGTTACGCCACTGTAATAAAAGAGTTCATGTGAATTTAATTTAAAGGGGAGCGCATGTGGAGGCAGCACAATGTTTTCTAGTTTCGATTATACATTTAATGTTTTACGGTAAATTTGAGAAGATTTTTACATGTACACCGGAACGATAATATTGCACCTATACATATTGTAAACCTATATGGCCTGCGATATAGGTTTACCAAGTTTTTCATTTTCAATTTATTCCTATTAACTACTCGTAGAAGCCGTGCATCGTTTTTTATGTTAAAATTTAGTTAAACTTAAATTGCTTTTTGTATTCTGGATTTACATATTTTTGTCGAAAATAGCTTTTATCTTGAGAGAAAATTAATATTTAACAATAACTGATGGGCTTTTCTTTTTTATCAATTGGTTTTTGTTTTTAGCGAGCTTTAATTATTCTTGGAACAAATGGTCGGTTGGTGAAAATTTATCTTATTTTATGGTGGTATATTAAATTCAGTTATATTAAGATTAATGCACGTATGCCATTTACAATGGAGCAATTTGTTGCCTTTAATCTTCGAATTGAATTTAATGTTGGTAAAGTCTTTCAGATATATTTTTTATACATTTACGGTTTTGTTTATTTATGTGCTTAACTCCGGATTGATTGAATTAACGTTTTATGTACATTTTCGTCTTTAAATTTTCAAAGTTGGAGTTTCCTTTTGAGATCAGATATTTGTTTATTGTAATAAGACTGGAATTATTTTAGTTGAGCAACTAAATCGTTCAACTATATGTCTCTTTAGTGATGTTATAGTAGTTGTACCCAGTTCGCAAATCAATTTGAGCTTTGATTAATGTAGAACGTTTGCTAATTGAAAGTTTTCATTAGAAACCTAATTAGTATGCTAATGCAGTGTTTTGCATTTTCAGTCGACTAAATTGTTGACATTTATTTAATATTACTTCAATTAACGAAAATGCCATTTTAAATAAAGTACGGTACAGTACCTACACAATCTAAAAGATAATTATGACGAGAAAGGCCACTCACTGTTGATATAGCCAAAAAGATAATTTTCCGAGTTCCTCGTGTGCTTGTTAAGCTTCTCTTAATGATTTTGTTTATTATTTAAATTTGACACGCGTGTAAACCCAAGTATTGATTTTAACTACGTCATTTACCACTCTCACGTAATTAAATGTAACTAATTAAATTTTAATATGATTACGCAAATATTGTTACCATAAACTTTTAAAAAGCTCTGAAATATAATCGGCGAAAGCTTTTAAAGGAACTTATAAAAAGTCAAGTTTTTTGTTTTAAACTGCACTGCGTCTTTAAGCAAATAATGAGGAAACGTGATAGTGTCAGCTAATTCACAAGTTGCTGGTAGGCAAATCAATAGATTTGATCCAGAAGGCGCCGGCTGCTGTGTGACGATATAATGCAGATTTTTTCAAGTGT
Source organism: Cantharis nigra (assembly GCA_958510845.1). Taxonomy (NCBI): domain Eukaryota; kingdom Metazoa; phylum Arthropoda; class Insecta; order Coleoptera; family Cantharidae; genus Cantharis; species Cantharis nigra. The sequence goes on along the minus strand of OY294030.1, from coordinate 38,321,086 downwards.
TCTCAAGGTTTTTGTATCGTTCTATTTATAAGCGATTTCAAGCATTTTTATTGTCAAATCAGCATAAATTTTCCTTCGATAAGATATCCTTTAAATTTTTAAATTCTTTAATACGAACAATCACTTAATAACAAATACCTTCTCATTGTGGTAACAAATTTTCAATTAATTTTTGACCGAACCATAATAAAGATTTTAGAAACACCTGTTGTGAAGGAAAATTGTTACTGGTACAATAAGGATTATGTTGAAAGAAATTAACCTCTCCAACATTTTCATCTTTTTTCAAACTTTACGATTTAATTTTCTAAATATTTTTCTATGCCATCAATCCATCTCTGTTTAGGTCTGTGTTTGGTTCTCGCTCTTAGAATTTTAACGTTCAACATCCTCTCCACTATCATTTCATTGCCCATTTTAGTCACGTGTCCCATCTAGTGACTATGGCTTTTTTATGATTTATGTTATGCTCTTATTTTCCTAATACAATTTCTTTTCTGCCTTAATTCTTATATTTCCCTTTCTGCCATACTAATGTAAGTAACGAAATTAAAATTTAATTTATTCAAGGCATAAAATTCTGGAAAATGTAAACTCAATATTTACCGAAGTTTTAGTTACCTCAATCGTATTGTTAAATTTAAACTCCGTGAATAAGTAAACTTGTGATAGCTTCATCATAATTAATTCATTTATTTCATTAAAGAAAAATTTACATTTATAAATCATTTTTTTGATTGAAAAACACCAACAGTGTGGTATAAGGCTTCAATGCTTGGTCGCGCTGACTACACTGCAGTGATCTAAAACCAAAGTTTAACTTAAGGGCTATGCATCTAGCCAGGCTAGCACCCTACTAGAATATATATGCAAGTGCCGAAAGAACCATGAATGCCAAGTGTAAAACTTGAATAGAATTCACTTGCGGTTGGTAAAGCCAACCGCTAGGTGTAAAACCAGTTAACTCATTTACTAAATATCTCTTTTGTTGAATTTCTTCCTGTAATCTTTGTGGCATTTCAAAATATTATTTAAAACATAATTTTAATTCTAATAATATACATTTATGCTTTTACTTCTTATTGATTTTCCATCAGCAATGACAACTTATTTTTAAATTAAAAACATAAAAACATTTTATGTCAGTTTATTCAAGATAATATTCGAACGCAATAATTTAACGAGCTAGCACTCATCACACATGTCCGCTTCGCTTGGCGAAGATCAAAAGGAATAGGTAGACCTCATAAGACATGTGGTCATTTACATACCGAGATTTTGTTTAAATAATCTTATTGCTTTGAATATCAAACCTGCAACAACATAAACCTACTGAAAAGCAAAATAAATAATCCAATCAGAATAAAACAAAAACTAAAGATCAAACACATAAACTAGAATTTATGTTAAAACTAATAATGGAGAAGACCGAAAAATAGTCCCCTCATCAATAAATAATCCTTCTTTGAACAGTCAATCCTGGTTAATTGGAAAATAGAACTTTATTTTTATATATTTATCGACGTATTACTATGTATGGTGCAAAATGGTTCTAACAAAACTCTACTGATGAATTACCCAATTGCTAGCTCAATGGAGAAGGGTTGGTCTAATGTATTAAAAATATTGCGAAAACCAAAAGTTCTATAAATGAATCAAAAGGTTATGCTCCTAACCCAGGATACAATTAAGGGTTTGTAAGCGTTTAAACATATTATAATAATATAAAATTATGAGACGGTCCGGGCTTCGGAGGGAACGGAAAGCGGTTGGTTCCCCTGGATTGATGATTGTTACCATCAACTATTAAACCAGGGTTACAGGTATTTACCAATCCAGATTAAGCTGCAATGGACAGAAAATAAGTTGCAATATAGGATAATTCGATGGAGTGATCGGTGACTTTTTACCACAATGCAAACAGGAAAGGACGATTAAGCTTTCACTCCGGATTAGGAGAGAATGATCAGTGTTGAAAGTTTTTTGACAATTATTGAATTTTATTTGAAAATGACGTTTCCGTATTAATATCAACAAACGTAAGTTTTTTAAATTAAAACAAATAGAAGCTTACAAATTTACTTTCAACACTGGTGTAGAAAGTAAATCACTTTCCGTACTAGTGTGTAAAATAGGCTTATTACGTAACGTTAGTAGATAATAGTGTATTATAATATGTGCTGGAAAATTAACAAAGTTTACATTCAAATAAAACTTGCAGGCTTGCAGTTAACCAAAATATTTCATAACTGAAATGTATAGCTGGAAATAATTTAATGTGTTGTTTTCGAACTGAATGTTACAATAATCAATAAATATTATGATATCAACAATGCTAAAGCATTAAAGCATTCTACACATAAGTTATGATATATAGAAACTTAAATGTTGGCTACATTTCTCGAATTATATCCTTGCAAATCCAATTGAGATTTGTTTTGCTAAATTTTCCATTAAAAGTTATTATCAAAGTTTGGAAAGTTAGTTCCGTGAAAATTTTAATTTCATTACATTGAATTAGAACATAGATAGGTACTAATAGTTAAATGAGCTTAGAAATTAGTTCGTTGTCATCAATACAAGGTGATTTTTATGCGACGGTGCCATTTTGTTTTGCTACAACGTTTTTGTTAACAATTATTCTGTAAGTTGTCAAGAAAAATTTGTGATAAAACTATTTTATCGAAATCAATAATCAATATTATTGTAACTACTAAAAAAAATTAGCTGAATTTTTATTTTTTTAAATTTGATTTAACTGCTGCAGATTTATTTGTTTGGGAAACTTAACGGAAAAAGTCTACACGCCAACAAACAAAAAACAATTCAACAGCTAAAGGATAAGAAATTGGTTCACCAAGAAATTGATTAAATAACACCCGAAATTTATTTCTTTTGGCCAAAATTGGTTCAAAAATTAATAATGTAAATATTATGCTACTACTTCCAAAGCGAGTGTCATTGCAAAAATAATAGTAGTAGTTTATGCAGCATAATAGCTATTTTAGTATTATAATATTACAATGTTTACCTCATCTTGGTATATATGTAGTTATCATACCATTCATAAATTTATGCATTATCCAGAGAAGTCCTCCAATTTGACTACCAGCAAAATAATTGGTGAAGTAAGCGGACACTGATGCTCTCAGATCAGAATTATATTTAATTGACAGATAGCAACTAAAACATAGATTAACAAACGACACCGACGTCTTTAGATGTTATCAACGACTTATCGTAGTGTAAATCAGTATAATATCCTTTGACAGAAAATACAAATTTAAACATTAAATCTGTGTAGATCATCCACAAAAGGCACCAAAACCCGAAAAAATTGAAATCCCTACTGTAAAAGCTGTTTCCATGATGTTATATAAGAAATTTTGAGCCTAAATAGGAAAAAGGCGGATTTAGTTAGGCAGTGAAACTAATTAAAAACATCCTTGAAGCCGCTCTAACTCGAAAATTACAGAATTTCCAATCCAATTTAAAATATATTTATAATATGATGTTCACTGTTGCACTCATAGAAGGCAACTGCGGCCGGTTTTGTCAACTTTAATATTGAAAATTGAATACTACATAATGTATTTGTAATTGTAAAGATTGGGGAAGGTCGCAACAGAACTGGAGTAAATAATGATAAATTATTGGAAATTTTATTTTACATAAATATTTCAAATTTTTAATTATTCATGTCGTGAATATTACGTATGTACTTTTGTTTATCGCTGCATATTATTGTGGATTTTGTTTTTGTGTAATTAACTTCATGGTAATTAAAAATAAAGCACAGGTATGTTACCACTGCAACAAAAGCGCTTGTTAACAACACAAACTTATTAAATTACTAAGTTGACTTCATTAGTGACTACTGGAAAGCAATCCCTGTTAACCGTCGCGTCGCGTCGTTCTTTGAACCTTTCGCATTTACACCGTTTACGAACTTAACTGTTGTTTACTATTTATTCAACACTAAAGTAAAATTTTATTTGGCCTAATTATAACTTTTGCTATTTTTTATTTATAATATCGGATTAGTCGTGTGGTTAAACCAAAAACTTTCTCAACGATCTAGCTACTTTAGAATTCCGCAGGGAAAATTTCAGACTGAATTTCTCATGCTTAATGGGCAGATTAAGCCAGTGCCTACTGATACTGATTATCTAATATTCGTATTGTAATCCTATAATAATGTACAAAATTAATGTAATATTTAGACATTTTCTATGTAAATAGAAGCCAATGGATTGGTTGGAATCAGGAAACTGTCTGAGACTGTCGTTCTGAATTACCACAAATTTAATTAAATACAAAGGTTTGGCATTAAAATAGAAATGAGATTATGTATCTCAAAATAAGATTAACGTGTTTCTAAAAGTAATATGTTCAATGTTTCTATAATTTATTATAATTGTGTATAGCTAATAAAAAATCGATTATCTGTCCAAAGTTATTTCTTATAAAGATTTTGATGATGTTCTGCTTATAAATTTTGCAGCAGGCGGATAAAATTCCGTAGACCCATGTACACCCTCTTAAGGTATACGCATAGGTCTAATTCGTCTCAAATTATAAATTTTATAGGCGTTGACATTTATTTAGATGGAAAATTAGTTTGCGATTTTTATAAATTAACTAACAAAGATTAATCTGAAAGTTATTACCTAAATTTTAATTAATGGATATAATTTAACTTGATAATTAAATTTACAACGTGGAATGGTCATAACTTGGAATAATTTGAAATGTTTTTTGTCAACGTAATTCCACATACATACATATGGTAGTATATCAAAGTTTAACACCAAACCGTTTTAATTTTTAGTTAGGTGGGTAAATAGTGCAAATTGGCAGTGTTTGAAAATTAAGTTGGCATGAAACGTGATTGATTTAAATTAACGTGGACCTACATCTAACCATACTGGCACACGGTAATGGCTAAGGGAAGATTTAGTAACAGAGAGGAAGGTTTATTTTAATAATGCAGATAAATTGAAAAATATAATAAATAATTGAACAACTACAGTTTTTTTTTGCTATTAGAGCAATAACTGTATATATTTCTTGTTTAGCATAATTTAATGTCTGTTTTACATGCTATAGATGTAAAATATTGAAAAAGCAATGAAATGAGATATAATCTATGAAATTTATGGTAAAGGGAAAAATTTATAGTACCTATAGGGTTAAGTGTTTCTAGAATAATCGAAAAGGACCTCACCATATAAAATTATAACGATTTTTATTGTGGTTATTTGTATTTTAATAACTTTATGCTATTCATATTTAAAAAAAAAAGTTAAATCTAATATGTAGGTATATTAATTTAGTCAGATATTAAGCGACATGAGGTTTTTCGTATTTGTTTTAAATTTAGTATTTAATTTATTTATGCATTTCATTAAGCAACCATACTAAATTTAATTAAAAATAAAATTTAAAAGGGGAAATTTTTTGTGGAAATTAATTATACAGTTAAAATTTAATTAATAAAGCTTGGCTATACTATTTTTATATAAAAATATCAATTTACGGCACATTTATTCTTTCATCCTAAAGAATAAAATCAAATTTGTAATCCGAAGTTTTTCACTTGGTGATTGCTAAAGGATTAAAAATATTTGGTCATGGAACACTAGGAATATAATTATACATATACTATAGTGTATTCGAATTTTCTGCTGATTTTTGCAACTTTTAAAGAAAATAAATGATAAATGTTTTCAAGTCAAAAATTTGAGTCCGCTAAATCAGTGCACTCAAATATTAATTTACTCAGGTCTGTATCACAATATTAACCTTTACTTACCTGCGCTGCATTTTACTTAAATTAAATATTGATAATTGTTAATAAAAAATCTAATGTGGCCATCTCCATGACTTCGTCATACTTAAAAAAAAATAAAGTTCTGTTTTAATTTAAAATATTTTATTTAAATTTCGTGAATCAATTTTAATCTACATCTAATCAGCTGTTAGTTTCAATATTAGAGTACTAAATACCACATTTCATTACAAAAGTAATATTGCTTTTTGTGGTAGATGCAGAATCAAACAGAAAGAGATGCAGTTTTTGGAAATAATGATTTTCAGCTTCTGGGACCCCAAAACATGTAATTTCACCAAAATGTAAATTTTCTGTGCATTATTATTGCAAACAATATATTATTACATAACATCACTAACCACATAATCATCACATTAATTACATATATTATTAAATTATTTTGGCTTTGGCCAGGTTGTTCGTCAACGTCGGGAAAACAAACTAATACGCTTGGAAATATTTACTAATTGAGTCGTACTGAACTCCAGTGATGTGAATTGTGTGCATAATGTAAAAAAGTATCAAGAAGAAAAATTTCCAAACTTCAAACGAACAAGAAATAAATGCATATTGAAAATATTTATTTTTTAAAAAGCAAAAAGTTAGCAAACAATATTAAATAGCGGATTATTTTGTAATTAAAAAACACACCTTTGTAAAGTAACGGAATCAATTCGAATATTTGAATTCGATTAATACTTGAAGTATGTCGGACGCAGATATTGTCAGTCGTAAGAATTAAGTCGTAGCGACTTAAGATCAGTGTCTATCTCTGATCTCTATAGTCCATCTTTTTTGAATAAGTAATTTATTTGTCAGCCTTAAAAAATATATTTTGATATTACTTTTCAAATTTTCAAAATTACTTAAAGTATATCTCCAAATAGTTACTACTTACTTTATTTACGGCCGATTTCCGCTACGCTCGACGTACTCGTATTATATTACATTTTCCAGCTATTTATTTCTTGGTTGAAAAATGCAGAAACACAACCGTGATTTGTTAAGAATAATGGTTGAGTAAATTGGTAATTAATAGTAAACCGATATGATCGGCACATCGGTAAAATGAAATTGATGAGACATTTCTAAAACTAATCAATCTAACTTAATATTATCTGGAACTGAGATAAATAGAAATCAGAAAATTTTCTTTGACGCTCTGTAAATAACTAATAGTTATTACTTATTACAAAAATATAAAACTTATTTTTTTAAATTTAAATAAACTATCTTCATAAATTGACCATTTGAAAAATTGAAATAGTTAATAAAAATTTGTAATATGATTGCTTCTTGCCAAACTAGTTGTAACTACTTTAAGTTGCAAGGTGATGTTAATTGCCTTTTAGTTCTCCAAAGCAGGGTCTAAAGTAATTAAGAAACTATTTGGTGCAAAGAAATGGTAAAACACAACAAATTCCTAGAACATTTGTGCTTTTAAGTACCAACGTAACGATGAAGCTTGGTATTTATTTACGTATTTCATATTATATTATTATGTAATAATACATAACTCTCAACAATTGCTTTAGGCAAAACATTTTAGAAAATTATGAATTCATAATTTAAGACTGAATTTGGTATTAGCAATTAATGTAATGTAATTGCACCTTATGAGTTTATTTGTAGAGTATCGTGGGGGTGCGGATCTAGGGAACAGTTTTCATTATTTTATGCAATGGTTAACATTACAAAATATTCAAGCTTATGCAAATCATTTTCTAGTACCAGAAGTTGAACAGTTTTTTGGTAATAAAAATAATTTATTAATTGGTTAATAATAAAAGATTTTACTGTTTTTTCTAAACTTTCCGATAGCTAACTGTCATAATTGCTAATTTTACTCTTTAATTCATTTTAGATGCAGTGTTTTGTTTAATTATCATAGACAGGAAAGAGCCCCTCCATCATTCACCGCTGCTGTTCTGCTAGTTGTACCGTCACTTAGGGCCTTTCACACAAAGAAAAATAAACCCAGTTTACTTAATTTGTGGAGGAAAGGCAAATATTATGTATTTGCAATTTTTGGGGGTTGCGCAAACCTGCATCAATAACACAAGCCGCCACTGGTTTTATATAAAATCTTGCGATGGAATTTGTACTTTCCGTGATGCGTGACATCATGCACTGTAATTTTGTTATCATTATCTCTCTTTAAAATTTACAACATTTTAAAATAATGTACGTTATGAATAAATTAAGAAAATAATTGCTGCGGAATTTATCACTCTTGTTGTGGTAGTTGCAAATATCTATTCTATCAGGGAAAGGGCTGTTAATTTGTTATAATATATTTAATTTAATTTATAACTTGAAAGCCGCTGATTTTAGACAAGGAAGGGTAAAAAAGCCTCTAGCTTGTAAACAATTTATTTTACTTTCTTTTCTTTCACACTAAAATGTTAATAGATTAGTGATAGCAATTTAAAAAATTAATTTTAGAAATCAACCTAATCTAAGGTTCTGACTGGGGGGTTTGGGGGTTATGGAATACTCCCTGGCAAGACGATTCTTAACAAGAGATACACAGATAAGATATTTAGTGAAAAAAATGTTTTCTGATAAAAAGAGGAAAAATCATTGGAGCTTTATATTTCACAGTTTTTATTTCTCAATAGGACTTACATAATACAATTTATTTTTATCTTAAAAATGCACATAGTGATATTATAAAAAAATATTAATACATTCATGATGAGATGTTGTCAGAAGCAGTTCTGATTATGTGGGTCTGAATGGTGTAAATTCTACAATGTTAGCGTTAAATTTTTGGGTTCAAAACTTCTCCCCCCGGCCTTCTGCTCCGGCGCTGTTTACTATGTATTATATAAGTTTTATGCTTACGAAGTTGTAGGCATATAAAGCTATGGATTTTCGTGAACTCTTAAGAACTTTCCTATACTAGAATACACAACTACAAAAATGTTAAATGCTTAAAACATATTTTTCTTTTTTACTTATGGCTTAAACAAATATAGGACCAATTCTTAAATCCACAAGTTCAAAGAAATTCTGTCTAGTCCGAGATTCGAACCCAGAATTTCCGTTCTGTACTCAACCAGCAACGACACCAATCCACTGCTGTTGCTTGTAAGGAACTGTATTGCGAACAATTTGATATTTTGTTAAATAAATATTTCTGGAGTCTGGACACGTTTTGTAGTTATTCTTTACCTGATTATGAGTCAAGATGAATCCTCCAAAAGATAAAAGGAATTTCTACTACACTTATAGTTGAAGACATTTTAAGACTGTATAAGTATCACTAGGTAAGATATATGTGGTGACATTTTTGATAACACTGACCTATAACTTATCTCGTACACAACTCTATTAGTGATTGCTAATCCTGAATTTTCGGCAGTATAGTGGACTTTATGTATTTAAAAATCGATTCTAAGTCCTACATTTATCTACATAAGTCTAGTCAATTGATAAAACGTCAAGCCAAAAAGAGAAAAAGAAAACTAAAAACTACACATGAGATAGTCTTTTGATGAATATATTGCAATTTGTTCCAAAGTATGTAATCTTTCGGATCTTGAAGGTTGCGTGGCAATGAGCTATTTTAGGGTTACTTCATCATTATTTTTTACATAGTACTTGAGTGATTTAACAATATTTGGGTTGTATAACAATGTTTGAGTTGAGTGGAAGAGCAGACTACCTTCGTTACGAAGGCTATCCTAAACTACTTCCATTTCTCATGAAATAACAATTTGACTTAGCACAAAAAATTATGTAAGCTCTACGTACTTCGTACTTACTGTTTTTTTTTTAAATACCTTTCTTTTTTTACTACTATCTACTGCGTCAATAGCAATTTTAATAAATAATTAAGAAAATAGATGATAATAATAATAATATAGCACTCATAAAAATTGTATAATATAAGCACGGAATTCATATGTACATACATTTAGATATTTTATTTATAACGTATATCCAAATTTTGAAAACGCACGAGTAATCATAAATTCTGAATAGTAAATTGATCTCTGGAAAGCGATGATGCAACCGAAAAATAAAATACTCAACTCTTTATTTCTTTGTGAATTTCACTCTTCAAATACATTAAAAATAGAACAGCTTATGTACAGCTACTTGGTTTTTACCTGACACTTGAATGCTCCAATGCATCGGAAGTTAAAAAAGAATGTGTGTAACATGGAAACACAATAAGAAGCTGTAGTTGTTACTATGTTTGTCACTTGTAAACTTCTATATATTGAATTTTTCGACAAAGTTTTGCAATACTTTAGTGTCGGTAAGCCAATGATTTTATTTAGCTTTAATTCCTGAGGAAGTCAATAGTAAAGTTTACGAAACAAGGAAAAGTAGTTACTTTCTTTATTTTCTGAAAAGTTTCCATCCACTACGATTGGGAATATAAAAGTTCCCATTATAAAAATAACAAATTACTTGAACACATTTTGTTAGGTTTATAAAAAGATTCAAATTTAAATTTAAAAATAAGTTTAATGTACGGTAAGTACTAAAATAAAAAAAATGTAAATTTAAATTTAAATGTAAATTAAAATTTTATAAACTAATAAAATTTTTTAAAACTACCTGGCAGAAATTGTATTCGTCCAATCTAACATTTCGTAGCCAATTACATTTTTACCAACTTTTAGCAGAAGGCAGTTCAACTTCTGCTAGGTAACTACATGTTATGAAACAAAAAAATAAAAAAAACGAAAAATTATAACAGTTTGCATTAAAATAGACGAAAAGTTTTTTCATTTAAAAGATTGTAATAGTATTTTTAACAAGTTCGTAGGCACTTTGTAAATGCTCTTCTTTGCCAAGTCAATTTTAAATTTCAAGTGCTTTAATGTTAACAATAAAAGTTGTACACAAGTTTTGCTTTTGTTAATTATGGGCTATAACGAGGAGTTGGATTTTAAAACTTTTGAAACTCTTAAAATTTAACGAAATAAATACCTACAAATTTTTTTCTACAATGATAACTCCAACTTTGTGCAAACAAACAAGCAAGCGTTTCAAGTCGTTCGATAAATTTTTAAATTTTGTGCTTTTCTTCTGTAAACATTTTAAAACAGAAAAGCTGTTTTGAATTACTTTTGAGATCACTAGGGGCAATAACATTTTTTTATTGAAACAGTGGCCCATTGTACAGTTTTTGTAATATTACCTAAACGTTCCTTTGAAACAAAATTTTTCAAAATTAATTACAGCACGAACATGATATTGAAAATTTAAATTATAAATTTAACAAAAGACTGAGTGGCAAGGGCTACATTAGAAATACTTTCAGACAATAAAAGAGGAAAAACAAAAAAATATAAATTAAATAAATCAAACTCTGATGTTGATGCTATTGCAAAAGTCAGTCAGTTTTTCAGTTACAATACCGATTTTCATTTACCTAGTGACGAATCTTCAACACGTCCACTCGATGTTTTCCGGAAGGTTACATAAATTCAGTCACCGAGAAGGATTTGTTGAAAAGTGACAAAAAAATTGTTAGGAAAGTTAAGTCATGAATTAATTTATTGGGTACCTAAGTACATCAGGTGTTGATGGTAGATTCATAAAACTGAATGTTGTATTGAATAAAACAGAAACTGAAGCATTTCAGACAGTTGCTTTACAAATATCTTTTCATATTGATTCATATTTTCAGTTCGGCGGGTGTATTTACATCTATTGTCTGTACTTATGTAGACTGGCGCTGCCGCAGAAGCTTTTCTGAATATTTAATAGTACATTTTTTGTAGATAATTTACATACATTAATATTTTGTTATTCTAAAAAGCTCATAAACTCTAAAAATTTTGACTTTATGCTATGTAGACCTCAGATTTATTTTCACTCACTCGCGATCTCTTTCTTGGATGACTTGCAATATTGGAACATTTAAGCCTGTGATGGACAAGGTTTCCAATACTGTGTTCAAAGCATTTAATTCAACGCATTTTACACTTTTATTTACAGAGGAATCTAATAAGGTTTTATTGGTCCGAATTGAAAATAAATTCACTTAATTTAGCTTAACAAATTAAGGATTAACTTACTGACTAGCTATACAATTTGTTGCAAACTTTATAAATCTATTTACTAAAATTTAATAAATATAAATTGATATAAACGGCTAAAAGTAAGTAACAATAATTTATTACGTTTGAATGCAATGTCAAAAATAATTGTCTAATATAACGCATATTGATTGGTCTTTCTAGTTAAAATACTTCGGAAAATGAAGAATGATATTTGTTAGACACTTCACGTTCATCATTAGTTTAATCCTTAATGCTCACTTTACCGTTATTTCTTTACGATAAAGAATTTATTACTTAATATATTATTAAAAGTTTGCTTTAAATTATTTGTCGTAATATTAATTTTACGACTTGGAAGTTTTCCATAAAATTATAATTCATTCATTTATTTAATTCTTTGAAAAGTTCTCATTGCTGATCGCCGCGGTGGTTTGCCATACCTCCCAGTAGTTAATTCTTAACTACTGCGGTGCAAGAACGCATTAGACATTAAGGATGACCTACCTAAAGGATAAAATTTCCGCAAGAATTGCTTCGAAAATGCTGTGTAACCATCCGCCTTTGTATTATTATTTTCTTGCGTTGTATTTACAGAAAAAATATCAATCATCAGATTGTTTACTACAAAAATTACCTATCTAGAAAACAAAAATAACAAAGCATAAAATAAAATTATGAACAAAAATAAAATTTAGCAAAATAAATATGAGATACATAATATTATTATATTATAACAATCACTATACAATAAATTACAAATCACTTGTAATATAAAACTGACTTTTTAACAAAATTTAATAAAACAATTTTGTAAGTAATTTATTTTAATAAAAGAAATAATTGGATATCAGCTTATTCATCAAGTTCAATAAAAGCTTTTTCTGGTTAATTTAAGCTGCAAATCTATATTATTTAGAGATTAAAGGTGAATTTTATTTAGGCGTTTACGTGCTGACGCTTAAGTGCTCATATACTAATTCTGCATTTCTACTCGTAAACATAAGTGATAATGTGCGGGAATTGAATCTAAAATTAGAAAGAAAACCATCGATCGAAATAAAATAAACAAATAAATTTGGAAAATACTGGGTAACAGTAGCGACTCGTTGCTTTTTCATTTGAAGAGGCTAATTATAAAGTATAGTGAAAAAATATAACCCCACCCTATTAGAAGTTTTCCATGTGTGGTAGATGCCATAATCATTTATTTTCCTTCCGTGGTCCCTAAGGACCCTCAGGGGTCACCGGGCTAAGTTAGAAAATCAGTGGAAAGTAGAAATGGATTTGGCGGTCTCTGAATAACATCAGGGGGCCGGTCTGCGCAAGATTTAATAAATTAAAGTTAAAATAAATTTTATTTTTCTATAATTGGACAGATAGCGTACTTGTGTTAAAGTTGGTGTCTACTTGAGATAAAATCTCGAGAGAAAGTCTCAAGATTGGCCGCAGGGGGCTGTCCATTTGAGATCATTTACGCTCACGAGAGAGTTGTGGAGATTCGATAGACTCGTGATCACCGTCGCTTGTGAGTGGTCAGTTGTGTGACTTGATCGCAAGTTTTTTATTTTTATTAATATCTATTTTTTTCCAAACGGATTCGCGTCAGGCCCTAGCTTTACTAATTGCTTATAAAGCAATTATGAAAAGTGGTCCGAGGGCCCAAAAAGTTTGGAAACCACCGATTTGAAGTAATTCTTCTCAGTGTCTTTTAGTACTAAACCGATGTTAATGTAGTCGCATAAAGATGCAAATAGAATACGACCACAATGCAATTTTAAAGTTTCTATACTATTTTCAAATTTACGAGCTGTTAACACATATTATTCTTGATTACAAACAGAAGCCGAGGTTGTTAGTATTAAATATAGGAAACATCAACTAATATTTTATTTCTACCTCTTTGAGTTTAGCTAATATTGTAGGTTTTTTTTGTATTTGTTCGGGCATTGAAATTACAGAACTGTAGTTAAAATATTAATAGAATTGGAAATCCTTAAAGTACAATTTACAGAACAAAGTTGAATCAAACAACTCAATACCAAATTAACATTGTTGTTCTACCCACAGTGGATAATACTAACAAAAGGCAATCTTCAGTAAACCATACCTGAAATTTCCTCGTTGTCAATGATTGTGATGATGCAATAAATAACTTTTCAATTCGAATAAAAGTATAAAATTGCTTTCTGCACGTACTACTACCAGTTATTATAGATAAAATGTTATGAGCGTAGTCCAGGTGACATCAAAATAATTTATTTTAAAATTTTAAAGATAATATTCAAATGAAGCGATTGAAATATAGATAAATCAAAAGAAATAATCAGTTTTAAAGTTTCGATTTTTTACATGAAAATCTATGATTTGTACATTCTGTTGACAGTACGTGCGTTTGACGTAAATTGGTGCAGCAATGTGTTTTAATGGGCAAAGTGTAACTGTTAATGTCATAATCTTATAAATTTATTTTAAATTTAATTATGTTAATTATTTCCCAATTTAACTTAAAAATAGATTCTTGTCGTTGTAGACTCGTGATTTTCGACTTCGTGCGGCTTTGGGGATGTTTGAAAAAAATTTCTTATTTTCTGATCTTCTTGATCAAAAATCTTGATCTTCAAGGTGCCTGCTTCTTGCTTCTATACCAATTTTTATTTTTAACAATTCTTTAATTTATTTTTGTTAACGCTATTCTGAAATTCTTCTTTGAAGCCAAAAATATTTATTTTATTTGTTCCTAATTCTAGACCACCATTTATTTTAAAACTGATGTTTTATGGTTTCACTGTTATTTAATTTTATATTATGCTTTGGTGCTTAAACTAACTACGGTTGCCAACTGGCAAATTCACCATTTATACTTTGCAGATTGTCGTAAATAAGACCGTGGAACCGTTAAAACAAAGGAAAAAGGGCCCCCAGTTGTACTGTGACCTTTTCAATCTTACTAAAAATCTTTAAAATTACTATCTCAAACACCCCCAGGTCACCAGCAATTATGTTCAAATGATTTCCATGCTATTAAAATTGTGACTTCAGTACCAGGAATTTTACTATATTCTGTGGGGTGAGACCCCCCGGTGAGAGAGGGAAAACAAAACTTTTTGTTTGTATACAAACGATATGTAGATGTATTTGTTCTACTAAGAGAATAAAAAGTTTTCATATGAAGGTAAATCACACAACGTATACACACACACCTTTGGATTTTCAAACCGGGGGGTCTGGGGGGTATGGAATACCTTCCAGTGCACCAGAAATTATAGTTAAAGGATTTTCCGTTCCAGGAATTTAACTGTCAAAAAGGTTTTACAATTACTATGTTCTGAGGGGGTTCCACAACCCCCAGGCCTCTCTGGTGCAAATTTTTACGGTACATGATGTGTGAATATGCCCTAAGACCTTTTGTTTATAAAACTGGGGGTATGAATTGCAGAGAAATGACGTATAAATATATTTGTTTTATATATTTGGGGGAATAAATATGTTATGTATTTTAATATTTTTAAAATTTCAACAAAACGAAACGTAGTAAATTTTGTTTTTTTTAAGGCTCATGGGTGGGGTTTGATATCCTGTTGTATTTTTCCTTGGCCAAGCAATCTTAGAAAAGGGGATATTTAGAATATTCTAGAAAATCTCAGGAGAGCCAATAGCCAAGGAAATCTCAGAAAATTAAAAAAGGAAATAAAAAAATTAATCTATGGTAATCTAAAGATTTCCTACATTTCCTAAGATGTCATTGGGAAGAAAATAGCATTCTTAAGTTTTACTAAGATTTCATAGAATTTCCGTAAAATTTGTTTGGATTTCTTTTCATTTTGTATATCTCGATTTTCCTTTCGGTTTTCCAGTTAGATAAAACTAAGGGGAAATCACCGGAAAAATTGTTTGTACTAGTGAATGGAAATCTGAAGAAATTCTGAAAAATTCCAAGTCATCTCAAGAAACAGATTTTTAGAAAATTTGTATCAATATAGAAAATTTCAAGATATCCATAGAAATATCAAGAAAATCTTAGAAAAGTTGAGAAAATTTTGGTCAATAGGAAATCGAGAGAAATGCAGAAAACTCTAGAAAATCTAGAAAATTTTAATGCCAATGAAATCTCAGAAAATGGAAAAAGCAAAAATAAAATAGTCTATAATATTCTATATTTCCTCAAATTTCCCTTTAGTTTTGCATATGAATTTTTCCAGTTTTTAGTAAAAAGCGAGCGAGAAATGTTAAGAAATCGCAGAAAATTTTAGAAAATCCATAAAAATGTCACAAATTTTACAATTAGGAAATGTAGAGGAAATTGAAAATTCTAGACAATCTTAGAAAAATATCCAAAAAATCTTGTGAAGTGGGGAATCACAGAAAATTCTAGGATATTTTAGGAAATTTAGACAATCTCAGAAAATTGAAAAATAAAAAAGCTCATCTATATTTTTTTAAATATTTAATAAAATTAAATAGGGGCGGGGGGGTAGTTACTCATTTCTATATTCGCTCTTGTTTGGAAGGAATTCTTTGGAAATCAATGGAATTGCATGGAAATCATCGGAATTTTGAGTCCTGTATACAAATTTTTTATTTGTTTTTTATAAAAGCAAGGCCCCCGTTAACAACTTTGCACATGGGTCGATCACCTGCTTGTTCCGCCACTTTATCATGGCTCTGGTTTTATATTTCAAACTTGTGATTTAGACTTTAAAACATTTTGTAATTTTGACATGGATGTTAACTCATGGATTAAAGCTTAAACCGATTTTCAGCATATTTCCTAAAGCAACTGATTTGAATTAAATCCAAATCTAAATTGAAGTTTAAAAATTTCAAATTTAACCTAAAAACGTTTTAAATTATTTATTTAATGGAAAAGCTGAGTCGTAAACGTGCAGGTCTGAGCTATTGTTTCGTTGAGTGCGGGAATTTTATGGTTAATAAATATTATTACTAAGAAAATTGTTAACCTGTTGATTTACGTTTAGCATGTAACGACGTAATAATTCACAACGTTGCTAATGTGTAATTACTAAAATTATTATATTAAAGTAATGAACAAAAATTTTAATATTCCCCCACACTTAAAAAATGTACAATATAATAATTACGGCTATAAATTATTGCAGGATATAAAAGAAACAATGAAAACTTCTAGAATTTTTTTTAACAGCTAACCTATTCACTACGAAAATAATTATTTTTATTGGTGTAATTTAGAAAGTTTGAATAAAAAAATTTAAAAAAAAGAACAAAAGTTTTAATTCAGGAATTTTAATGCCTCAGTTAATTTAACTATTATTATATGTTAGCATCCAGGAGCCAATATTATGCACTTGCTTTTTTGTTAGCTATTTACAAAAGCATCAACTTGGAAATTATTAACTTAATTAAGCATTTCTCGCTTTTTTATTTTGATTAATAATTTGCAACGTGATTAATAAGATCTATGCAGTTTTGAGAATTTCAACCCTTAAAATTAAACTTTTACTTTACTGTTATTTTTATTTAAAATAATATATCAATAAGACTTAACTGAATTATCAAAGAAAAGATTCCATTAATAAATGAATGCAATTTCTTAGTTTGATAAAAGTAAGAATAAAGTTTTTCAAGGGTGCTTTTAAACACCCTTAATGCAATTACAAAATTTTAGTACTTTTGCAACAAAGACATAATTGCTTG
The DNA here is from genome assembly GCA_958510845.1 of Cantharis nigra. Lineage (NCBI taxonomy): Eukaryota > Metazoa > Arthropoda > Insecta > Coleoptera > Cantharidae > Cantharis > Cantharis nigra. The sequence continues at coordinate 38,303,551 of OY294030.1, read as the reverse complement.
AAAACAAATACGAGTTATTGCTTATATTTTTAAGTTAATCTAATAAGTGTTTTTATTGCAGAAGCTCACCGCGCCCTCGAGCTTTTAGAAGATTATCATTCAAAACTTATCAAACCACAAGATAAGCAACTTCGACTGGCTATAGAACGTGTTATAAGGATTTTTAAATCTCGACTTTTCCAAGCTTTACTAGGTAAGTAAGCAAATACATTTTAGTCTCGTCATTTACTTATTTAACTTCGGTAGGTACAAATGAAAAACTAAAAATCCATTAATAAAATTAGTTTAATTTACAAATTATTGTGATAATATATTTAAATCCAAATTAAAATTTTATTGAGTTTATTTCAATGTATATCTGATGCTCAAATAATGTTTTGCTATTTTCATAAAGTTCAAATTGGGATTCGGGGATTCCCAAATTCTGTTTTCAATTTATATACGATGTTATGTTTATCCTGCCGATTATTTTACTTTTTGTATAATTGTATAACTTTGTATTATTTAGCATAGAACCGAACAACGTTCTTAACAGAGATATCATTAATAATGTAATCCATAAGCACGTCACAATTAGTAAATTGTTAGATTTAGACGGAAAGCTACAAAATTATTTTGCTAAAACTTTTCATTTTGATCAGGTTTAACTCTTGCTATAATTATGATTAATGGGATATGTGCTTTTAACTTGAAAGCAAAAACTGTTTAATTGATTTCTTTTTAATAGGGAATTTAGTAGATTTTCTTTAGGGCATTATAATTTTATCCCTACCTTAATTGATTAAAATCATTTAACTGGCAAATTTACAAATAATATCAATAGAAATTTAGTGTGCTTCAAATAAGCCATGATTAAGCGTTTTCAACAGAATTATGAAATGCTTGTTCAACAATCAAATAATTTTGCAGTTTAAAATTATAATATTTTATCCAGTTTAAATAATATATTATACCACAGGAAATGATCACAGCATCATCGATTATGCTTAATTCAAAAACTAAAACCATAACTACCACAAAATTTGAGAATATTGTGGTTTTGTTATCATCAAACTTACTACGAAACATGTAACCAGATGCTAATCCTTGTCGTTTACTTATCGACCGTTTTCCAACTGCACATTAAACGGTAGCATTTTCCAAAATGAGTTTCTATCGTTTTAAGATTTACTGTTTAAGTTTGACTATAACCAATAAAAGCAAATATTAAGTGCGTTTGGTATGCTGCACCAGTGTACACCAGCTCACCATTTTTGGCAAAGTTGCTTTCTTTTGCCAAGCAAATATTATATCGCATTTGTAGCGATTGACCACAACAGATCAGTTAGTTATAAGATCATTTAGGGTTTTTACATAAAAGAAAAGCTGATTTCTCAGCGCGTAGGGAATTTAGCTTTCCAAGTATGGTATACCTTATAGGCTTAGGCTTATATAAAAATATACATAGTTCAACGCTGTTTTGGAATTAATAATATTCCTAACATTTGACTAAAAATGATAAAACGGCCCTTAGTATTGGTATCTAGGAAAATTATAACTAAGTAGAATATTTCAGTCGATTTTTATTATTCGTTGGTTCTATTTGGTAAGTAATAATTACAATAAGCTGTACAATATACAGAGAATGCCACAAAGTACCATACAAAAATAAATCATAAACTTCCCCTTTTCAATTAATTACGCATCCTTTCAGTATATGTGGTAATCCAAACTTTTTCTGAAAAATTACACTGTTAATCAAAAATATTATTCATAACGTCATTCTCAGCCAATTAATGCTACGTAATTTAGACGTCAATTAATAAAAAGAAAATTACTTTTCTTATTTAAAACTTTGATTTCATCAAAGTATCTGACATAAATTAGTTAATAAAATAAATAAAAATTCACTTGAAGTCAAACACATCAATGAAAATGAGGTTTTACAGAAGAAATATCATATTTTTCTATTAATTTACGTAGCGTTAATTAGATGAGAACGACGCTTTACAAACAATTAAGAATATTTGCATTATTGCAACTGCAAAAATTCAAACAAAACCAATAAATAAACTAAAGTATAAATAAGCCAGGCTCCCTAAGCACAGCAAGAGTTATGGTGAAAACGTGAGAGTTTTACAAGTACTAATCGATCTAGAATTATTATTATTTAAAAAATTTAAATAAATTAGTTGATGCATTAAATTTCAAATCGCTTTAACGAATGATATGTTTTGATCTTATTCCGGATTTATCCTGAAAAACCGAATTCGTCAGATTCATACTGGCGAAAGAAAATATGAAATCAAACTTACCATGTTCCCAAACAACCATGAAAAGATATATAAAGTTTTTTAATTTTTTAATGTTGACTCACAAAAACTAAATTTGAAGTGGAATTTCTACTTATTCGCGGTTTCAATTATTGAGGTATACCTTAACTTAACTAACTGAAAATGTAGTTGAATAGTAGATATGTATATTATATTTCATTACGAACAGCAATAGTTCGAAACGATTCAAATTATTCTCATCATCTCGTTAACTGCAATTATATCTTGCAAGATTGTGATAGTTTTACCAAATTGCTGTAATTATTTTACTTAAGAAAACTTATACTAACTAATTTACTATACATCTACATTGTTCTTATTGAATGTGGATGAGGTTCTCAAGATATAGAAACTAATTATTAAGTTGTTCGCGGTTTCAGTGCTTTTCAAGAAGTAATGTACGGTTTCTTACAATTGCAGCAGTAATATTAACAAAGACAATGATTATTTACGTCTGTTATAAAGGTTGTGAATTTTAATTAGTTTTAAAAAGTGTACTGTTTGAAAAGGTCCGCCTTTTTGATATTTGCTTGAGTAAGGTAAAACAGGTTTTTTCTGCTCTAGTGCGGAAAAGGAAAAAAAAAGCCCACATGCGTTTTACTTTACCACACATGCACATTCAAGTTCCCATATGCGATATAACAGATAATAAAGAAAAGATAAAAATTACTAAAACTTATAGAAAACATAGAGTAGTTGGGGGGTAACGAACATGTTATAATAAAGGAAATCAACGCACCAATAATAATAAAAACAAATAATATGGAATGCTAACTAAAATTCTTTCATTAAAATATCTAAGGATATACCATAGACCGCAGATAGTTATTATTTCAATTTTAACATTTTAATTAAATTTTTTGCACAATTATCTTCGTTAATGAGTAATAAATTGTGGTAATCTAATCCGTCGGTTTAAGTTTTGTGTAAATAACTAATTTTCCAAGTACTTAAAACTTAAAATATACATATATTTTAAATTGATGGCAAATTGATTACCCATGGGTTTTAATTCTTTATTGTGTGATAGAGGATCAAATTCTGTCGTAACTGGTTCTTTAACATATTCATAGTAATAACTAATAACGAATTTGTATTACCGATAATTATAATTTCAAAATTGAGAATGGTTAATTACTATGCTTAGGTATACAATAATAATTATAGCGATTTAATATTTAAAAAGTAATCTGGAAAAGTTTAACTATAAAATTGAATTAAATATATTTAATTGAGAAGTCGAAAGACGATTATCAATCGAAATGTTTATTAATATTTTATAAAATAAATGAATAAAACATTGTTTATTATGTTTTCGTAATAAATTAATTTAAATACTTTTCCTTTTCAAAATTAAATTTAATTAATATGTATTTTGGTAAACTAATATTTTACCGTTAACAAAACAAGAAAATACTTGGAAAAATATTTAACAATTAGAATCTAATTTATTATATTGCAGGCTTTTCAAATTTCACAGAAAGCTTCATCAAATAAATGCTCATTGGGATTACAACAAACTTTACACTTTAAAATGATAACATCGTGAAGTAATGCCAGATAGCCGTCAACATTAATTTTTTGATAAAATAACACAAAGGAAAGTTATCGCATTTATGAAGTTCTTATTAATATTCAAATTCCGTTTTGTTAAAAATTTATTTATAAAAATGGAAATAAAATGGAAAGTTGTACACGTAATTATGTTGTTTTTCTATTACTTCACATTTGTCAAGTTTTCTAAATTAAATTAATTTAAAGAACTTCCAAGGATCAAAATAAAAATACTACTTACATATATTATAATATAAACTAACCGCGGTTTTTATTAAAATTTAATTTTTTGTTGTACAACAAATTGATAAAATAATTTTTAAATAACAAAATAATCATAACAAAATTTCATTTTGGCGTTTCCATTCACAGTCTTTGCTATACATGCAATGTTCGATCAGAACTCTAAGATAATTTTTACATTTCCAAAGGGCAAAGCAAGAATTTCTTAACTTCTGAGTAATCATCAGATCCAAGCATTAATTATCACTATTAAAGGTAAATTTGATTATCGGGTAACTTAAATCGCACTTTTCTATTGCTACGCTGACTCGACGTCGATGCTGTACTTTTTGCTCCAGAATCATGTTTACTGGAATAGGAGAGACCGGTAGAAGTTATATTCAAATTGCGATAATCTCTATTTTTTTTAACGTGCACTAAAATCGTAACAAACATCTGGAAAAAAATTTTTTATAAAATAGGAAATCACTTTTCACTGAGTAAAATACATTACCGCATTTGGCTGCATAATTTAATCATCACCTAACGCACACCGAACAGAATGTTGGCAAAATGTACTACCGTCGATTTATATACCTCCATCTGACGCTTCGTCACTTTCACGATAGACGATGGAAATATAGAAGTTCACGACCTTGTAAAAATATAATGAAGGGATTTTTAAATTTTTTATTGTTTCTTTCTTAATAAAAATTTTAAATTTTACTTTTATGATTTTTTTATGCCAACATTAGCAAGTTTCTTAATGAAAAATTTAGGCCAATTTAGATATCGTTATAAAAATTAGTAAATATTACGATTTGTTTACCAACAATCCAGTTTGTTTATTCAAAAGAAAATTGCAGTTTAATTCCTGACAGAAAAACTCTTAAATGTTGCAGAGCATCAAATCTTTGCCGGTGTTAACTTTGTCACTTTTTAACTGATGCAGTAAACAAAATTCTAGTCGTGAAATTTGTTAATGATTATTAATTAATTAGATGATTAGTTTTATCTGTGATATAGAAAGTGATAGATTGAATCAGCAATCGCAAAAATTGAATTTGGTAAATTGTGAAAGTTTCTTTTTTTTGTAAAATGTGTACATGGTATATGTCGTGGGTTCGGACATTTTTATTCGTTTAAACCAGACCAGGTATAAAACATAAACAAGACTTCTAACAGTTATAGTGAGAGTCACTAAAACTAGAACTTGTATTTATAAATCAGTAATTAATTGTTTTAAATGTAAAGCAGTTTTTCTAAATTTAAATTTTTGATTTATCGATATTCGTTTACTATAACTTCTATAGAAAGTATAAGTAAAGTTTCGGACAAACTTGTGAAACACTTTGAAAATTCTATTTTATAACAGCGTTTTTAATATAACAAAATAAAGTTATTAAACTTTTCTTGTCAAAAACACATAAAAGTATCGTAAAAGATATCCCTGATCGCCTTAGAATTTTTTTTATAAAATTACATGCGACCGGAGCACAAAATAATTTTCGAAATTTTTAAAATTGAATTAAAAACAGTTTAAAAGTTTTTTTTTTATTAATATGTGTGGTAATAATTTTGTTTCTTTTCTTCCAGTATAAAAATACTGATCTATTCGATCGGGGGTTGGGAACGGTTTTATAACACAAAAACTTTAATATACATTAAAGAACACTAAATCATCTAAAAATGTAGAATACATTTTCCTGTATCAATTTGTTTTTTGGGTAAGCTGAAACGCTGCAAGCTTGCAAAATACTACGTTTTTGTGTTAACGGAGTTTGCTTTAAAAGTTTACATATTGTTACATTAAATATTAAAATAGACAAATAGACGTTTTAGTTTCCTAGGTTGGGTTTTAATGAACGCAAAATATATTCTTAGTTTGCGACTGTTATTCGAGAATATTGAAGAAAATAAAATAAATAAATTAATAAGAAAGTGAAATATATTTTATTTTACTTTATTTGAATTTCTACTACTAGAGTACCTACTGGAAATTCAATTTTTTTATGAAAAATGAAAGTTAGTCTCCTTCAAAAAAAGTTTCTAAAAAATATTTATCTATAGAGTAAAACCCGCATATCCTTAATACTGCATTTCAGTCGGAGCACTTAGGATGGGACACCAAATTATTTATTACAATAATTTACGTAATAATTCAAATAAATTAATAAATTAATGTATTTTAAATAATGTTAATGTTTTATATTTACGTGAAAAACCTTTAATGGCTAGCAATTTAGGAATAGTTTTGTAAAATTTGCATACTAATGTATAGTAAAACAGCAGCGTCTCGCTTTATAATATAATATTAATTATGGTTGTTAAAAAATATTAATAAGTTACCCAAAGAAAGTGACATAAAATGTTATAACCACAACATGTTTAGAATACGCTTATTTTATATTGTTATTAGTATTGCTATATTTAGAAAAAAATGTTCCTGTTTTATTATGGCAGTACAAAAAATTTAATTTGAAAGTTAATGACACCCACATACAATAAATTATCTATAAAATTATTTTATTATGGTCTTTCTTTATTTTGTTGTTGGATGTAAATCCTGACGCTTCTCTTGCCATATAATAAAAATAATATTAAATATTAGGTATTTAATAGAGCTCTTTAAGCTTAGCTCCAATATTTGGATAGATCACAAAAAATGTGTGACTTTTTTTGGAGATTTAAAAATGTATGTATGCTATTAAAGAATAAATTGCATTTAGATATTAATTTTTAATATAATGGAAATTACATCATAATAATCATGTGTAGGGATTAATAATTTTGTATAATATAATGCACTTCAAATATTGCATAACGTGTGTCATCCATTATTTATTGTATGGTGCATAATATTCATACTTTATGATGCTGTTGCAATTTTTCAACACCGGTGGTTTTTTGAATTTCAAAGTCGATTAGTAAGATTATCTAGAACGATTAGTTATCTGGAGTGTTGTGATATTTAAAAAATTAATTAGAGTAATTTTTCCGATTTTTTGCGAAAACTTCGGGTTTTTGTTTGAATTTTCTGCTGAAGCATTATTATTTTAATTAATTGTTAATTATTCTCGTTGTCATATAGGAATTTCTAAGTAATTATAATTTTAGTTACACGAAACTGGACATTGTGTGGTTAGATTTGAAGCTAAGCACAACATCAAACAATGTTAGGTACTCCAATAATCAATAGATTCGTGATTTATAATAAATTTGTATGATGAAACTTGGTATTAACGTTTAGGTATTTTGGAATAGCCAAACCCAATTTTTACAGAAAATGAAATACAAATTATTATTAGAACCCTTATCCAATTTAATTTTAAAAAAATTAAAAAAAAGCTGATTTAAATTTTTATTAGATATTATTGCAAGATTTTTGATAAAATATGTAAAATTAAATAATGTAACCCAGTTAGTTACTTTACAATACAAATACCAATTTACAAATCATGTATTCGAAAAAAAGAGAAATTTAAGTTTAATAAAAACGAGTTCTAACTTAGGAAATTTATTTTCAAAATTAAATTACTACGTCCGATATTTTTAATATTTATAATTGATTCTGAATTAGTAATATTAAAATGATTAAAAAAAGTAAGATCTATTAATTTAGTAGGTCCATACATTGTTTAGAACTTCAAGATTTGAGATGATAATTATACTTTTAAAAAGAATACTATGGTTCAGTAGTCTGTTACAAAGAAGATATCAGTGATACTAAAATAAAAAGATTGTTCTTTGTTTTATTAAGTCTTTGTAAAGGAATTATAATATTTATTATTTAATTACAAATTAAAAGTTTAAATTAAAATTTTAATAATGAGGTTTAAATTATAAATTAATTTAATTTGTAGTAATTTATATTATTTATATTTAAATTCTATTTAAAATAATAATATATCACAAAGAGTTCTTTATTGTTTAAAAAATATAATTGTTTATTACATTATTTTGTTATTGTGGCGAATATTCATTTAGCCCATTTTCAGTGAGATAGTTTTTCGTAGTTTCCTTTAATAATAATAAATTATAAAATTCTAGGGGTAGAGTTTTCAAGAATAAAATCTTGAACAGAGCACTAGGAAAGTTAGTCTTTATATATTGCTATGACCAACTTTTACAAATTAGGACTATTTAAAGCTTTGTTTTAAAAATCAATAAAACTGGTACTATTTCTTATATTTTCTGGAATTATTTTTGAATATTTTTAATTTTAAAGCAAAAAATAAGCCTCCTACTGTTAAATTCCACTCAAGGTGAAAATGTTCTTCTATTTATATAAATATCTTAAATTTTGAACTAAATGAAGAATTTATATTTGGTTTCAATTTCATACAGGGTGTGGTATTTTAACAGACAATTCATCACTCCGTAATAACTGCAATATAATAAACGACAACTACTAAATTGTACTGCAACTTTAATGAAAATAACTTGCTTCTCTATGCGAGCCATGTCATTAACATACATTAAGAACTATAAATAACAAGAAATCCATAGACATTAAACGGATTAGGAGCTGTTTTAATGAATTATTAGCTGATATCAAGTGTAATATCGAACGGTAGAGAGTAATAGTGATTTTTATCTTTTGATTTAAAAATATCGAAATAAATCTAATAAATATATATAGTATATCAAAATAAACGTACCAATATTAATGGCAAGTCAACAAAGAAAGAAAATTTAATTATACCGCCATTCATAAATCCGTATTACAATTACCTACCTCGCTTGTAATTTAGTGCCAGAACAATTAACCGTGGGATAAATGCACATGTATGAACAAATTGTCACTCAAAACAGTAAATAATAATTCTGTTATTATACCTTTTAATCACTTGCTTGTCATTTAAAAATGTCACTACTTTTACTTTCTTTATTTTTTGGCCAACAACAAAATATGGCACATAAATAATCTGTAATCAAGTAATAGCAAAAATGAAGATTATGACTTGACGTAAAAATATGGGCACCTAGGCTTAGAGTAAAAGCACTAATTTAGAACAGTCGAGATTATAATCAAATTTTATTCAACATCAAGTAAATCTAATTTATATAGCAGATTTCTGTATAGTAAAGGATAAAATATGCTAATAACTGTAGATATTTCGATATTGAATTTATACAAAATATTAAATAAAAATTGTTTACTACAATTAAATTATGTTCAATATTAGAGACGGATTTTGCCATTTATGAGAGTTTTTCAGTTTATATTTTCCGTTTACATAGAGAGTGATTTTTTGCAGCAGCAAAAATAAATATTACTAAAAAATTTTCAATTTTATAAAATCCCTATTTTGAGTCCGTTTGTGATTATTAGAGCAACACAAGTTTCGTAGATATTTACCTCCGGGTCGTAAAACTTTCAATTTCAAAATTTCACAATTTCACAATTAATTTCCATTATTTTTCTTTTCGAATCCAAATTTCACTTTACCTAAAATTTCGACATATAAATAATAATGGCCACGTAAAAATTTGAAGATAAATTGCCCATATGCATTGGTATTAAGTTTACCTTCCAATATATTAAATTTTTAATTTTAGATATTATAAATTTTAAAATCCAAATCAATAGCATAATCAATATTCCAAATCCATAATTTTATCTTTCCAATCTCTAATTATAACTACTTATTAATAATAATCCAAAAATTAATCTTATCAAGATTCCAGCTTACACAATGGTTGATTTACTAAGAAGCTAATGACCACTGGGAAGTCGGGCCTTTTATGAGAACATAATCAGATATTTTTAATCAGATGAATTTATTTTTTTTGGAAACCGCTGCGTATCTGTTCAAATATTTTTGTCTTTAATTAGCTGAAACAGACATTTGCCTGCAGCCAAAAAACAGCAAGCTAAATAGTAACAGGAAAGGGCACTACCTCCAATGCAGCGGATTTAGTGGCCTATGTGCGTGCAGGGATCTTTCCTGTCCTTCCACCTAAAATCCAGAATCCATAACAGATTCTTGCTATTCTGCCGGTTTCAGAAATGTTTAACTTTAAAAATCCTGTCTTTAAAGCTCCGTAATTTTCGACTTCTGGCGGTTTCAGGGATTCATTTTAAGAAATGCATAGGCCTAGAAATTTGTGCATTTTGAGTTTTTTCGTTGAAAAGTCTCCACATTGAAATGTCCTTTCATGGAAATGTCCTTGTGTTGAAATGGTGGTGTCGAAACGTCACATTTTAATATTTATGTATTTTTAATCAATAAAAATATGAGAATATATGCGGTATTTTGGCTTGTGAAATTTTTTCTAGGAAGTATATCGGCTACGGTATTGTGTGAAAATATAGAAAACATATTTTTGTATTTGTAGGTTGTCCAATTCACATTATCCAGCTTCTGTCTTCTTTATGAAATTTTGAATAAATATTTTATGTTAAATATTTAATAATTTTAAGAATATACTAAAATGGAATAAATATGTATTATACAAAAAACTTCATCATTGTACAATGGTTTATACTTCGTATCCTCTCATTGGAATATCTTATAAGTTTTTTTTAGACTTTTACTCAAGTATATTTCGATTAGAAGATTAAAACGCATGAGTTAGTTGGTTATCTTATTGATATTTGATTGAAAATATATATCTGAACATTCAGTCAAAATGTAATAACTTTTAGTATCCCACTAACAATGCAGTATTTATTTCGTATAAAAAATGTTATTCAATATGATAGAAGTTTCTTTATAATATTATCTTCGCTATTATTGTAACAATTTGTTGATGTAATATAAAAAATAAGTAATATTGTTTACATAAAATTAAGTGCCTTCAGAAAGTTTTCGTTGTAACTCGAAAACTGTAATTTTAAACATATAAAATTTTTATAAATAAACAGCAACAATAAAAAATAATTTGAAAAATTAGATATAAAATCTTAACAATGTACTTTTGTTTCTCATTATTTCCTGAGTTATGCGTGCGTTACGGTATCTTATGAATTTGTGCAAATTACAGTTCTGATGTGCTTACTACTTAGGTATTATTGTAGATTATCAAGATTTAAATTTTTTGCATTATTTTAATAAAATTAATTGATTTTGTAAAATTTATATCAGAGAACTGAGAGTTAATTAACAAGAAGTATAATGAAGTCGTACGCACTAGTTTTAGTTGAGTGATTTTACATGCCATATAAATGATAATAAGAAAATAAAACAAGAATCATTATGATAATCTTCTAGCAATTAGTACAATAGTAAAACATGCGTATTGTAAGAAACAATAATTAATTAAACACTTTCTATGGAATTACAAATGTTAATTTGCGCCGTTTATAATTGTAGAAAAGAATACCCATCAATTTTAGCACAGCCTAGCGGAAATAGTTTTATTTCTAAATGTATATATATTATTTTTCTTATCAACTTCAAAATCATAAACTATAGAAAGTCGTTCTTATTTTTGTTGGATATGTCATTTTTATACATTTAAATTAGAAACTGGGAGATGTATAACAAGATTTTATCGATCCTATTGTATTTTTTCTTATTTATGTTTTTATTTAAATTCACAAAACTTTATAAAATTTTAAAATAAATGGTTAACGGAAAGTCAGCGCCAGCCTTTTGACTATTCGCACCAGTGGCGGATGGTGACTTTTTGGGGCCCGATGCTAATTATATTTTAGAGGCCCCTGGTAGGATATTATGGGGGGGGGTGACGTTTGTCTAGTATAAAAATAATGGTAGGTATATGTAACAGGTAAGAAAAAAATTTATTCTTACTATCAAACTAAATATCGTAAAAAGAAATATATATCTAATTTTAAAAGTAAAAAAAATATGTTACATTTTGACTAAATCGGGAGTTTATGAGTTCACTTTCAAATGATTTCAAACATATATCGGTCATTCAGGTAGATCTTTCCAATCCCGTCCGACTTGGAGACAGAAAATCAATTAGACACCAGTTAGACATTAATCACAAACAGGGGGGGGGGATAAAAAAAAGTAAAAAACTAGAATTTTTAGAAGCTATGGAAATCAATAAATTGAAGCAATCGTTCTTGTTTTTAAACAGTCAATCTGATGTGAAAAAACTCATCTCTATTATTATATCTTTAAAAAAGAATTAACTCCCCCCCTTAAGGTTGACCTATAAGAATGCTTATTCTTTATACAACTATTCTTATTAAATCACTTTCCTAAAAACTTATTTCTTCAAAAATATTTTTTTTCGCCACCCCAAACAACAATTAAACGGATTCTATTTAATTTCCTTTCTAGTTCATCGCCTGATGACACCATAGTATAATGAAAACGTTTGCAATATTTTATACTTACAGTGTATTTTATTTCTAAAATGTGTGTGTGTATTTTTCGGGTTTTCTAAAATATTGATATGCTTAATATCGAATTACACTACCTAAACGCCTAAACCACGTATCAATCAATTATTATTTTATGGATAATTTAAAAAACAAAGCAAAAGCAACTGATTTTCATAAAAAGGGAAACAAATTCAATTCTATAAAATAATGAGTAAGGTTTGGGGGCCTCTATGGAGCTCTCAATAATCGGGGGTCTAATATTCAATGTTCCAGCATCTTAAGCTTCTCTATAAAAATTTAATTAAATTAAACAAAATTTTATAATTTGCGTTTGCTGTTATGTTCTTTGAAAAGGAAAGATAATAAACAAAACTGAATTCTATAAAATAATAAGTAAGGTCTTGGCTCTTAGGGGCCCCTCAATGATCGGGGGCCCGATGCTCCAGCATCGTAAGCATCCATATAAATCCGCCACTGATTCGCACGACAGCTTTAATTACTCTCTGTACCTACTCTCTCTTAGCGCACGATGGCGTTTCTTCCATAATGCCCCTCGGGGGGTAGCGGTATCTGGATTGATCATTTAATAATATAATAATGTTTGTGAGCTGTCGTGTCTTGATAAATCTCTTGAAAATTTTATATCTTTTTTGTTGTCTTCTTTAATACACTTACTGTATTAAGCATTTGAATGAAAATCTCTGTATGCGTGTGTAAAACAATATTAAAAGAACAAGGAATGACGTGGTAGCTACGTCAAGATTTTTAAAATAGAATAAAACAAATTTGTCGTTATTGAATTTTTTTACTAAAGAGAAACATTTTCCGCTAAATTTTTTTCGGTGCATGAGACTACTCTTACAATTTTCTTGCCAGGTATGCAACTTTTATTCGTTCCAAGATAACAGGATAAAAAAATAGCATTGTTTTTAAATGAAATTACTGTGAAAAATCTGTAACCCTCTAAGAAAAGAATGTTGAAGTTTATTTGCATTTTTTCCTTTTTCGTTATTTTTTATATTTCTAAGCATTTTCAAGATTATTAAAATATGTACAAGCAACTGCATGTAGATTTCTATATTAGTGAAATATTAATTCCGCATCTATGTACTTCATTACCATATTAGTTATACCGGATTCGTGCATTTTTTAATATTATTTTTTATAAGCGAGTAAAAGTAATAAACTACTTACATATTATAAAAAATAAATTGTAGATCACCCTGTAAGTTATTGCAGTTTAAAAAATTAATAAGTAATTATTTTTAACTGAAATGTGTCTAGAGATTGTCAAAAACAACAAAAATTTTCAAAAAGACAGCTAATTAAGTAAATTAGTGAAAATGAAAGTTTAAAGCTTCACCCACGTCAACCTAATTAAAATATGTTCATTTAATTAAATAGAATTATATTTTTGATCAAGTTTTATCTTCACTAAGGACAATTCAAAATTATTTAACTTTTACACAATTTCAATTTCAATTATATTTAAATTATCCGTAGAATTTTACAATAAATCAATTTAAAACCTTTAAATTAAAAACTTGAATATGTTTAATTAGAGTTTCGAAAAAACATCAATTAGATATGTTTGCACGTAAGTAATGTTATCAAAACCATCTGTTCCTTAAAAATAAGAGTAAAATTATCATAACCGGTTGTACTAATTTTAACCCGTCAAATACAAAAAAAATAGAATTAGATTATCCACTCATGATATAGAAAGCGGTGTGGCAAATCATTGATAATATGTTGTTGTTTCTTATTTGTGGTACCTAAATATTAATCACGGTTAACTTTAGCTGCAGTTCTATAGCATATTATATTATTATCAACATTATGCAGGTTATACCTTAAAGCATTGCTAAATTAGGGATTATAAATGTAGAAAGTCCAATTAGGTTTATTTTGTCTCATCGCTATGTACAAGTCGTCGCACTTAATTTAATTACCAATTTGAATAGCAAATGTCTTAATTTGTTCAAAGCACTGAACTGAGAGGATGAAAAATAGAAATTTGATTTATAAATATGAATATAATTAAAATATTAGAAGTAGCTAATTTACAGCAAATAAAATAAATTTAACTATCACATTTTTTTATAGTTTGTAAAGCTAATAATAGAAGAACTATCACTAGCGAGATGCGATTTTTATGAATATTATGTTAATTTTGCCTTTTTCACTTGATTATTTTGCGTAAGTCACTCACTGTAAATGTATCGCATACTTCTTGATGAATTCCGGTCTTGATAAAGAGACATTTTCTATTATAAATGGTACTTAATCTTTTCGGCAGGACTTGGTTTATGTCCAACCGTCCTCTTTTTTCTCCTCAAAAGATTTAATCCACCTGGTTTTTATAAAAATGTAATAAAGGAATTAAAGAATATAATGAACGAAATATTTTCTAGTGTGGGTATTAGTCACGACAGGAGTGAAAAAGATTTGTTGCGCTAACAAAGTTGTTAGTCTTAACATATTTTTTGCTACTACAACAAACTTTTTTGTCGAGAAAAAAAATTATTCTGCACAAAAAATCTTTGTTTTAACCTTTTTGTTTTGAACCAAATTACCTTTTTTGTATTACATTTTATAGTAATATTATTATTTTTTATATTATAAGTATAATATTACCTTTGTTTACAAATAATATAATTGAATATTATTATACTTTGCGACAGTTTTAAATGGTATTCTTCTTGTCGTAATTGAAACTAATTCTTTAATTAATGCATTGAAATTAATTTCTTTTGTCATTTGATTTCCATGCTCAGATGCGAAATTCCACTTAATTAAAGTTAAGTCAAGGTACGTTTTTATTAATTTAAATTTCGAATAAGGATTGCTCCGATGCTATAGCAACTGTCATTCGCCATATCAAATACAAAATATAAGCAGAAGAAACCTTCCGGAAAATTCGCAGATAATGTGCAATGGCTGCAAAAATTAACTATTTAATTTGAAGAAATATCAATTTTATTTTGTTTATTGAGTTTCTTAGCATTTGTATAATTAACGCAATTGTATAAATAAATTGAAAAATCATTACAAAATTTAAAAGAAAATTTATTCAAAATAGAATTTTTCGAATTATATGTATACTCGTTGCTTTTGTTAAACTTGAAAGATTAATGATAGACAAATGTTTCTGTCTTATCATAAATCCGATTACTTTGTTAAAACTACAGAAGTTTCCAGCAAATTGAAACTGTAATGATCGATGCATATCTCATCAAGCAGTACGCAGTATAACAAGGAACGTTTGAGGTGATCAGGTATCGAAAATAATTGGACTGGATCAATGTATTTCTGCAGCAAAGTAAACCTCGAGCTTCCTAGTACTAAATTTACATATTTTTATGTTGTGTGTTCAAATTATCATTATTAGTGAACACAAGGTAAGATTAGGAGTCTGTGTTTATCCCCTGGCTGGCTTAATGGTTTACATCCCTTAAAATGTTAAACCTAACAAAGTGGATTTATCGTAAAACTTTCTCTCTAAACATAATTAACTATCAAGTACAACAAAGAATTACATGAAGTTCTAATATTTATGTAATAAAATAATTCCTTGAAAATTTGAAAACTTAAAACTGGCGCAAATAAAACAGTTTACATGAAAAAAAAAGGGGTATGAAAACTTATAGTATACGAACTAAACATCCCCGAGGGTTGTCAGAACTCGAAAGTTATGAAACTAGAAAGCCTGGGGTACGCAATTGATAAAAATATCCTTGGATGTACCGAAGTTGACAAGTTGGCAGGAACTTGTTTTTAAATTAAATTTGGTTATAGTAATTAACGAAATCCCATTTAAAATTAATTTTGATACAATGTTAACGGTAAGAAAACTGCGATCGGCTCCGCTTATTAAACTTGCTCTATCTATTTTCGTTGGGTACACATACCGTCAACAGAATGCAGTTTATTTTGAATGACTGGGTGTTTAATAATTTCATGTCACATAAAATTGTGGGCGCAACTCTTTCATAATTTCATTCCGTGCAAACTTTAGTTAATTTCACCAACCAACGTCGAGTTCACCAACGGGGGAAGTTTTTTATTCTGTCACTTTGTCAGCCTATCATTTTGTTGAATGGTCTCTGATTGGGCCATTCATTTATTAAAAAGTTAAATGCATTACAAGTAACTACCCATGCGCTGATCACAACAAACTCCATCGCGAAATATAGCGCATATATTGCCATGTTAAATAATCAAACAAAGGGTATGCAAAAGGGAAAAACAATTTTTCAAAAACAAAATTAAAAAAAAATTTTAAAAGCTATAAATTTCAATAATTAGTATTATGCACATGCGACTATTTAATAATAAGAAACTAGTGGAAATCTAATACTAGAAGTGCAAACATCAAAGAACCAAGTCGGGTTCTAAAGTAGTTCTATCAAGGGGGGTTTTGGGGATTCAAACCCCTCCCATGACATATTTTTTTACCTATTAACGTAAACAAATTTTATATATTTGAAAAATTGATATAATCATAATATTATTTACTAATAATTGATGTATGTACATATTTTATAAATTTTTTTATAACCCTCCCCCCCATGACGAAGTCCTGCTAATGGGCCTGAACTTTATTATTTTATGTTACAATAGTATGTAAAAAGGACGAAATAAATAGGGAAATAATTAAAGAAATAAATAATGGATTTGTGAAATAACAATTAGTATGGTTTTAATTATTATTCAATAAATTAAGAAAAAAATTAATGGTAAACTCCAGGAGAAATTTTTAAAATATAACAAAAATAAGAAAAAATTATTAAATTAAAAAAAAAGTAAAACATCAGAACCAGAGAGAGAACGTGGTTATTTCATACCTGCATTAGATATTCTAATAATAAAAATTATTAAATCTAAAATTTTCGAAAAAGTAATTTATTAGTTAAATTAAAAATTCAATCTTTTACGTTATTTTCACTTTAGAGTTTTATTAAATCCCATTTAAAAAAATTTAGAAACAAATATTTGAAGCAAAGTATTTTAACCACTTTTTAATTTAAAAATAAAAAAAATTATGAAAAAACCGAATTTTGAGATGAGAACCTCAGTACAAATTTCAAAGTTATAAACAATTAACATAATAATATAAAAATAACAAAAGACATTACAGTAATTCAACTTTTGATTACTTCGAAAACTCCAAAATGTATATTTTTACCAGTTTCATTTTAATATCTTCGGCAGGTTTAAATAGCAAAGTTCTAGTATATTTATTATATCCTAGAACAAAATAAATATGTTAAGTGATATTATATTGAAATTTAAAATGGTGGCAGGACAGTGCTAGAACAGCATATTATAATAATTTAATACAGATTTAGAAAAAATAAACTTTTGTTTTAATTTTGATGCTATTTAGTCTTTCTGGGTTTGTAAATAATAAAAATTTGTTGTTAACATATTATTTTAGTTAATATTTATTATGTTACACACGTACAGTTTTGTTCACGACATAAATCTACTTTTTTACTATTTACAGCTGTCTCTTGAAAAAAAATTTGACAAGGGTAAAGAAAATTGTATGTTTCTATACTTGCTTTGTTAAAAGTGCTTGAAAATAAATGTGTTAGTATCTATGAAAAGATTGACGTGCGTAAAGTTAAAGAGTGAGTTAGGCCAAACAACTCGAGTAACTTTCAAAAAGTTTGCTTATTAAATGTTATTTATATTTACAAACGTAAAAATAAAAAAATAACGATTTTTATTATTTATACAAAGATTAGTAAAACTCGTTTTAAATTTAGAGAAAGTCCTGTATTTTAAA
Source organism: Cantharis nigra (assembly GCA_958510845.1). Taxonomy (NCBI): domain Eukaryota; kingdom Metazoa; phylum Arthropoda; class Insecta; order Coleoptera; family Cantharidae; genus Cantharis; species Cantharis nigra. The sequence continues at coordinate 38,285,364 of OY294030.1, read as the reverse complement.
TAATAATTCGAAATGTAAGTTAATTTTGTCATGATGTTTGTCTGTATGTGTGTACAAATTCAAGTTGTACCCATTTCGAAAATTTAATTATATTAGGGTGGTTTAATGTTGCCTTTACCTCAACAGATCGAAGTTGGATTTTTGTCCGGTACAACCAGAAATATAACTAGCCTGACAGTATTTAAAACTTCGAAAAAGAGAAAACTTCAATCGGTTAGAAAGAAGCTTTCGACAAATTCCGAGTTCTTATCAAAACAGAGAGATTGGTTTTTCTTACAAACTCCATTTTTGTATTTACTCAATAATTTTAAACTTTTGGCTGCTATAAATTATTGTTTCTTATTTTGTTAAATTTTTAAATTTCCCTTGCAAATATTGTTAATGTAAAACTTGCAGATTTTTTAATTTATTTAAATATTTCTAGAGTGCTTTAGAGTTTGTTGGGTTTAAGCATCACCGATATGCGTCGCACGACAAACTCTTTTTTCGAAAATACCACTTGCACTGAGCGGTAATGTCGATCAATTAATTTCAATCTTCCTTGAGCTGTACCTAGTACGTATATTGCTATGGTCACGCACACATCATGCAATTCATCAAATGTGCACATAATTTTTTATCCACGATTGCATCTCTGTTGAAAAGAAAATGGAATTCTTAATCATAACTCATAGTTTTAATCACAAAAATTTCTATTTTATTTTAATTGAAATAATAATTATAAGTTTAAGTTAATATTATTTAATTTAAAAGTATAACAACGATTTTACACCAAATAAATTAAATTATAGAAACTATTTGTTTTAACTTTAATCGCTTTGTGCCATATCTTCTTATAATTAAAGCTTATGTTTGAATTTTTTAATAATTTTCCCTATTTAATAGTATTATACGGCATTGTTATTACACATAGCTACGTTTAGAACGCATTATTCCATAAAATACTATAAAATAATAGTAATACATGTTTATATTAATTTGTAAAATTACAATCGTATAATTTAGCAGTTGCAATCTAATTAAAGCAAAAAATAAATTGGATTCTAATTGGTTTTCTGATATTATCATATTTAGAAAAATGTATTTGGGTTAAAATTGTTTAAAAAGTTTGATAAATATTCTCGATGAATAAAATTTATTATTGGTTATTAGTATCATTTTTTGCTTTTTATCAGCTCAGTAAAATACCCATATAATATGTAATGTAAGGTTCCAAATTTTAAATGACATCATAAATAGCATAATTTAATACGGAAAATTTGCAAAGCTTATACCATTATAGGTGGCCATATAATTTTGTACCTATGCAAATTTGGTGTGGTATTATAGAAGAAGGTAATAATATGGTAATAAAACTATCTACTCTCAGTTCCGTAGTTAAACGAATTTAAAATTCACTTACGACTATTTGCAATAATTTAACTTTATTTTCCTAACGCGTAATTTAAATTAGACGTTCTGCATATAAAATTAAGTACATTTCTATATCTTCCTGTGGTACTCTTACTTCCTTATGCGATAAACTTGAATTTCTCTTAATTTACAAGAAAAGTTGTCAATTGTTGCACATGTAATTTGAGTGTTAAAGGCTTGTAGGCATCGGAATAGGTGTGCACTTTTTATAATGTATGCAAAACAGTAATTATTACTTTATGAGTCGGTAGTTCCTCGTTTAATGCATCATATTTTAGCGGTTTGAAAACATTAATTAAAGTTATTACCACGTGAATAACTAATTTTAATACCTTCTGCACGGCCTAGAAAGCCATAAATCAAAATAAGCAAGAGCAACATTGTAATGCGGTAGTGAAACTATTTTTTTACAAAATTTGTGGTAGTAAATACTACAAAAATTGTATTTATTCATAATAATTATATATGCAAATATTACACGGTCTAGGTAACCCAGACTGGTTCCTCAAATTTTAATAAACAAATGCGAATAAAATTAACCTTTATACTAATTTAAAAATTTTTATTAGGAAGACATTACAATTTATATTTCATTTCCGTTCTGTAAAAATAGAATCTTCATAATAATTATTATCTCCAAAACCAATTATCTTTATTTCAGAATGGATATTCTTTTTAAATACGATATCTTCCCATTAAGCTAAATACTAACCAGATGAGACCGTTGAATTTATATTAGTATTTTAGTATTTTAATATACAGGGTGCTGATTGACTTAACCGAACATAGGAAATTAACATGTAAAAACTTATTTATGCAAATTCCTGCTTCCCTAATTATTTTAGAGAAAAAATGAAAGACACAAAAATAATTCAGAAATATAAACTACGAATGATAAGAGCATTAGCTTTCTTCTAACTTTTACTTAAAAAGTCAAAAAATGCTTTTGAAATTATTAAAAGTTTTATTTATCAGACTGGCCATGCAAGTTTCCATGGTAATTATTTTTGAAAATAGAAATTAAATTGATTTCATTACATGGCCAGTGCGATAAACAAAAATTTTAACAATTTCGAAAGCATTTTTTGACCTTTAAGTAAAAGCTACATGAAATAATCTAATGGTGTTATCATTCGTAGTTTATAATTCTGCATTATTTTTCTGTCTTTCATTTTTTCTCTAAAATAATTAGGGAAGCAGGAATTTGCATAAATAATTATTTACATGTTAATTTCCTATGTTCGGCTAACTCATTCAGCACCCGGTATAATATAAAAAATGTATTTCTTTCATATGCTTAAAAACCGCAAATTTTGAAATAACGAAAGGAAAATCAAATATTTAACTACTTACAAATATAAAAAAATAAAAAATTTAAAAAATTTAACTATTTATAAGTTCTTCTATTTTGCAAAACTAAAGCCTTTTGTGATGATGATGATAACAAGTGGACAACAATTAATTTTGCTTTTATATAGCATTAAATGAATTATAAAAATTAATATAATCGAACCACGAATTTCATATATGAACCGATTAGACACCGAGTACAAACTATATTGTGTGCCAATTTGTCTTTGAACTAAAGCCGCTACACCTTAATCAAAATATTTTGATTTTATAAAAGTTGCTTATACATATTATGTGCAGAATCGGTTAGTTCAAAAATCATAAATTTTTAATTAATAATTAAAGACTATATTAAATTATTATTATTAAAAACTAGAATTTTAAATGTTAAAATCTTTGCATCTGTAGTTTGGTACCCCTAGTGTATGCATCAGATATACATGGCATTATGCACATGTACACAGGTAGCAGGAAACAGGAAACATGTAGATATAAAAGTATAGAAGTGAGGTATCAAATTACAGACGTAAACGCTTTAAAGTTTAAAATATTAGTTTTTTCTGATAATTTCATATTCTAATTAATGTATTGAATTTGGTGAGTAATTGTAAAAATTTCTTCTTCTTCTTCAACTTTTTCTGTCCACTGCAGGACAATCGGCTTCTTTCTTTGAAAGAAATGCTTTAGAGCATTTACACCCCAGGGTTCCTTAATTAGGTTTGGGAAATGCCTGTGATCCTGTTTATCATAGTTGATGGCGACAATCTAAAATTTAATTTAAGTAAAGTAAAATATAAAAATATTATTAGAAGAAGAATTTATATTTTAAGTGAGTATTAGATGAAAAAGAAAAAGAAAAAGAATGGATATAATGACAACATGAAAAATAATTAAAAAAGAAAAGAATAAATCGGAAATGGAAAACTTAAATCAAACAATAGAAATTAAATTTGAGTATATTATTGGTAAATTCTTGACGTTGACCCCTGTGAAAGTATGAAAATCGGCATGAAAATTGGCTCTGACACTATTCTTGCTGATTCATATGTAAAATGACCTCCCTAATTTGAATATGACCCCCTTTTTACCCATTATCCACCATTTTCGAGGGCGATTATTATTTTAATTCAAAGTTAAATCAATATAATCAAGAACCCACAATGATAGACATGCTTCGACCTTATTAGATCTCATCAGTATCATATATCTAATTGCATTCTTGAAAATATTGATTTGATTTTTGAATTGATTGATTTTGAATTTGATTGAAAGCATTTTTAGCAAGAAACTTGATTTGGGAGAAGATTTGCCCACTTAAATTATAAATAAAGTAATTAAAAATGATCGATTTTTCGATTTTGTTGCCAATTTTTTCACTTATTTTCTACATATTCTAGTTTCCAGCCTTTCTCATCCTCTCCCAAACACCCCCAAATAATAAAAGTATATAGAAACAGTTTGAAAGATTTATTATTTTACTTTTAACATTTATTATTTTACTTTTTACATTTATTATTTTAATTTTTATTTATTATTATTTTTCACAGCTAAAATCATCTTTTACTATATATTTTTTATTATTTGGGGGTGTTTGGAGGAGAATGAATGGGGCTGGAAGCTAGAATATGCAGAAAATAAGTAAAAAAATTAACCAAAAAACGGAAAAATCGATCATTTTTAATAATTTAAGGGGGGAAATTCTCTCTCTAATAAATATTAACTTTTCACCTCTCTAGCCCACCAGAACAAAATTAAACGCTCAAATAATCGTTTTCATTCATCTAAGTTATCGAAAAGTAATAAAAATAATTGTTGTGGAGTCGTCCCCTGAAAACGGTGGGCCATAGCGGCAAACAGAGGTCATATTCGAATTCAGTAGGCCATTTTACTTAAGAATCAACAGGAATGGTATCAGGGCTCGAAATTTTTTTTAAATTTGTATACTGGTGTATTTTGATTAGGAATTATGATTTTAATCAGCAATTCTACTATGAAATTTCTCTGTATTTTAAATTTAAATAATTTGATATTTGATCTGAAAAATAAAAAATTATCGAGAGTTTTTACATATCTCGAAGTTACAAGATTTTAGGAAGGTAGATGCTGCTATGTATTTTGGTGTAAAATTGACTTTAGTTCGAGATTGAATTTCAAATATACTAACAAATATTTGGATGAAGAGATGGAGCCGAGAAAATAATGCTGGTCGACCATAATTTTGTAAGTTTCGATGAAAATTTTAATTTAAATGAAATTAAATTGGAAAATTGTTTTAACAGTTGGTTTTATTATATCAATAACTAATTGAAAATAAAGTTACTATTTTGCAGAAGTTAATTAATTTAAATTGAAATTTTAAAAATCACAAAACCAAAAATGTTGATAGATAAGGACTGGCGATAACTGGGTATCATTGAGTTTAAACTTTATTATTCAATTTTGTTGAAAAATTAAATTTAAAAATATTGAAATATTTTGGAAATTTTTTTAATTGCACCGTGAGATTTTAATTAAATATCACAATATATTGTTTAATATTAAATTAAAAATTATAATTTCTAATCGAGTCTAATAATCTAACTAATCGATTATACACACATATGTAGGCAACTTTTATAGAAAACCGAAAAATGTCGATTTCGGCTTTGGTTTTGCAAATAAAATATATAAATAAAAATTGTGTATTAATATTAAATTTTGCCAACTTTGAAGTGAGATAAATGCAATTTTAATAATTAAATTTATTTTTAATTACTCCAAATTGTTTATTATAACTTCTACAGAATCGAGTTCTTTTTTAAGCGTTTTATTCACAACGAAGAATGTAAAAGTATAAATATTTCAATATTTCTCGATCACTTACAGCCAAAATCTTTTTACAGTTTGACTGGATATTTGGAATACTAATACATATAACATAATAATTATTTTTAATTTAAGTTTTTATTTTTTTGAAAACTGACTACTGAAAATTAGTTCTGATGAACTTTGTGTGAATAGACTAGATTTTGCTTTAACTTCAAATGGTTTATAATTTACAATTTTTTAACAAATGCATAGACAACTTTTCAGCACTCATATTTAATTAAAATTTGGGACGTAAATTGTAGTACTAAAGTTTTGTTATTAAAATGAACAGCTTAGAAAGTTTAATGATCTAAATTCTAAATAGTACTTTGAAAATGAAATTTTAAGTTAAAACAAAGACAAACTTTTCCGAAATGAAAATCGATTGAATGCAGGTAACTTTTTCACCCATACATTACTTAAACGTAATATTTACTACAGAAAATATTAAATTGACAAGCAATTGTTAAAAATATCTTTGATATTTAAACGCGTGACAAGCTTTTATCAAAGATAAATTTAAATATTTTGGGCTACATCAGAGCGACAGTTTCTTAGAAAAATTTATACAGCAAAGAAAAACAAATATTCTAGTTTGTCTTTGTCAAATTTTAACAAGATTTACTAAAAAAATATGAAGACAAAATAACTCTCTGCCCGTGTACCGTATCACTTAAAATCCAAACGTAAAAAGTAAAATATTAATTCTGATTTCATTGACAAATTATAACTCACTCGGTAATTAAATTATTCTGCACGTTTAGTTAATATTTTTTGATTTTTAAGTGCAAGATGTGAGAGTAGGACCAAAACGAGCACAATCATTATAATTGCGTCACTCAAAAGCCACAATACCTACTGGGTCTCAACTCTCAACCAAAAGAAGAGCAACTTGATTAGTTCTGTCAAAAGATGGTTCAAGAAGACAATGCAATTAATTTACTTATTTTAAGAAACCTCGAGGGGTTTCCAGACATGCTAGCTACAAATAGCTAGAGGGTGGGTTATAAGAATAAATGAAATAAAAACGCATTTAAAATTAAACCAATAATCGTAATATAGTGAATCATATAATAATAATAAGGGAGTAAAATAGCTTAACTATTATCCACATGATGAACAATGAATAAGTAGTTTAAGTCTTAGCAATCAGAAGGGATTCAATTAGAGATTTTAATTGAAATCAGAATCACTGTATAAGAGTCAATGTTATTCGATCTAGGAACTATGGAACTAGCACGGTTAGCACTCTACTAAAATATAATATCCAAGTGCTTACAGAACCATCAGTTCTACCAAGTGTAAACAATAGTGCTGATGCCGTATCAGTCTTTGCTTTTTGCGGAAAGAATAAGCCTCATATTTTAATGATAGAACGTCCAAGCGTTGGTTTTAGCATGTAAATCGGTTCTGCTGGAAGAGATCATTTTGGTCATTTTTTTGAATATTTTTGTCCATAATAGCTTAAATCGGTGTTGCATATTGCTTAAAATTCAGAAATTTTGTAAATATGCTAATATTAAATTTGGGAATAGCCCAAAATTAATGAAAAACCATTATACATTTAAGTGCCTTTTTTTGATGTTATAATCCCAGACAATACAAACCTATCTTCTGGATATCCACTAGATGTTTTTATAGATCATCTGATAATTAGAGGATATCAATGTTAGACTGTTAAATGCAGCGGATATCTAGTGAATATCTAGTGGATATCCAGGTGTCACAAAGCTGATTATCCAGTGGATGTATTGTATCGATATCCAGTGGATATCTAATGGATAGTGACGTTCATAAAATAGATGCCATATATATTCACTAAATGTTGTGCAAATTATATCTAATAGATATCCAGGTAAAGTCCTGGATATACATTCTCTGAACTGGTACTGGATACCAGTAGGTATTGAGTGTTATGTGGGATATACATTTTAAACTTAAAATTGGCTTGCTACATATGACCAGGTATCAAAAAAAAAGTTGTCGTTCCTTAAATAAATTTCAAATTACATATTTGCATTTATTAAATTGAAGAAAAATCCTTCGACTCCAAAACGGTCGAACGCCTTTAGAAGACCTATGCGGTAATTGCCAATGGCCGAGAAAAATTAAGGATCTTTCGTTGACTTTTACTCTCTTTCTTAAGGTGGGACCCGAAGAAAAGTAAAATTTGGGTACATTTTTGAAAATCTGATTCTTTGAAGCAAATCAATGTTTACTCTAAGAAAAAATAAATTTATAACAAAATTTTAATCCAGGACGTTTTCAAATTTGCAAATTTTCAAAAAAAATATTTCCGAAAAGCAGCCCGACTTCTTTCTTTTTCAAAATTTACGGCTTTACCTATTATTTAGATGGGAAAAAGATGTACTATATCGAAATTGTGGTAACCCATCGTACGTACTCGGAACCGTATCAAAATTAAAAATAGGTCCAAAAATAAGGCCGCCGCGGCCGAAATAAAAAATGTTCAAATTTTAACTTTCTTCCGCCCGTAGAGCGCAAACTGTTAATATATTCGAAAATATATTACGACCATCGTGTTGTCCTTGCGAATGGTTTTATTTTTGTTCCTCATGAAATTTTTTTTGAAACGTTTCCTTACACCAACCAAACGACGAAATGTCTAGATGCAAAAATTTTTGTTTTAAATACCTTACCTTTTATGCAGTACACCAAACGTGTCAATTTTATGCCCGAACAGACGGTTTTTTCGAAAAAGCTCAAATTAATTTTTCGGTTTCTTTTCACGAGTATTTTCGATCTGAAAAAAAAATGTATTCTTAAAATTTGAGAAAAATCGTTCCGCTCGAAAGCGGTCAGACACCTTTAAGAGAAATACGACTATATATAGCTATTGTTATATTTTTCTTCATGAATTATGTTCATTATATTAGTATTTTTACTTCCAAATCCAAATTTAAATACTTTTGATCAAAATTATACTAATTTTACTATAATAAGTAATTATTACAACTTTTATAATCAATTATTTAAAAGCACTTTCAAAACCGGGTTCTCATCCGCCTGTTTGAGTCAAAACATTAATAATGATTCCGCGTCTAGGATTTTTCAATATTTTAAAGTCATTTACAAAATTACATTTAATTTATGTAAAATAAAACGAATTATTTTACATATATACCTATTTTAAATTAAATAACATAAAATTATATTAAATGTCTTAAAAAATTAACAATAATAATAATCAACAATAAATTATGTACATAATCCATAATTACAACTGACTACAACTCCAAAGCAGAAGTTGGGACATACAGGGTGTCTCCGGATACACTTTATATAATTTCAGTGGTGATAGAGGACACTGTTCCAAGAAAAATATTTAACAAAAGTTTTTTTCTAAATTCGAACCTTCGAGAGTTAGGCTTTTTTAAAGCATTTTTTTTTAATTTCCACCTTCACATGCCCATAGCTCAGAAAATATTGATTTTTCAGTAAAAGTGATTAAGTGCATTTTTAAAGTGTGAAATAATCTAAAAACTAGATTTGAACCTTTTATTGTCTAAATTCTACAGCTTTCGAGTTATAAAAAAAAGTAAGTAAATAAATGTAGAAAATTTTGAACTTTTTTTTCTTGTTTTGTTTTCAAATCGCTGTATCTTGTAAACGAAACATTTTACAAAAAATCTGATGCCCTATTCCGGATAGGAAATTTAACGGACTACAACTTTTGTTTAGTTAAAAATTTTTGAAAAACTAATCTATTTCACAAAAAATCAGAAATTAACAAAAAAAAACGGCTACAAAACAAAAAATTAAATTCACAAAATTTAAATTTTTATTGAAAAATTATTTTATTAATTAAGTTTAAACTATTACATTATTTATGAAAATTTTCAAAACGACCACTCTCATTTCTAATTCGCACATTTTGGGCTTCGATTAAAAATTTTTTATAAATTAAGTAATCCTGAAATATTGATTGGAAGAGGTGGAACCGATGGAACTATTAATTGATCAGCAAGAACTCCAGATTTAACTCCTCTTGATATATTTTTTTAGTGAGCTGTTAAAGCGTTAGTGTACAGCAACAGATGAAAGCCCGATACCAGAGAGGAATTAATGGACAGAGTAACGAATGCTATAGTAGCTCTTAACGAAAGACGAAATGTTATAAAAAATAATAATACCAAGGGGCAACAACATCTTTTAAAACGATCCCGACTGTGTAATGAAAATGAGGGTGGTTATTTTGGACATTTACTTAAATAATTAATAAATAAATTTTTCAATAAAAATTTAAATTGTGGGAATTTAATTTTTGTTTTGTGGCTGCTTTATTATATTATTTTCTGATTTTTTGTGAAATGGATTGGTTTTTCAAAAATTTTTACTAGACAAAAGTTACAGTGCGTTAAATTTCCTATCCGAAATAGAGCATCAGATTTTTTGTACAATGTTTCGTTTAGAAGATACAGCAATTTGAAGAAAACCAAGAAAAAAAAAGTTAAAAATTTTCTACATTATTTTACTTACTTTTTTTCATAACTCAAAAGACGTTGAATTTAGACAATAAAAGGTTAAAATCTAGTTTGTAGATTATTTCACACTCTTTAAAAAAGCACTTAATCACTTTTACTGAAAAATCAATATTTTCTGAGCTATGGCCATGTGAAGCTGGAAATTTAAAAAAATGCTTTAAGGAGGCTCTTGAGAATGCTCTCGAGGGTTTGAATTCAGAAAAAAATTTTGTTAAATATTTTTCTTAGAATAGTATCCTCTATCAGCACTGAAATCATGTAAAGTGTATCCGGGGACACCCTATATGTAATATAAAATATCTCAATTCAAAGAAAGCACCAAATTGTGAACAAGAGGAATTCTGAGAAGGAAGGAATAAAACTGATCAAAGTATAATTTTTATTTTCTCGCATTGAGGTACTTTGTCTCACAATGGAAGATGGCTTACATAATTTTTATTTTAAAGCTTGGCAAAGGCTCAACAAAACCGTTTCTTCTCGTCCAATTAGTCTCCTGCTGGTCATAGGTGTATGATAGAATCATTGCAGCTAGACTCAAACCGCTTCTGGAAGAAAGGCAATAAATATTCAGCTACTAGTTTGGATTCCGACAGTCGAGAAGGTATACATAAAGTTGTATAAAGGATTCGTGAAGACTAATTTGGGCATTTCTCAGGAGTTTCACAAAATATGTCCGGCAGGTTTGATTTACAAAATTTACTAAAGCCTTACCTGAGAAACAGACACTTCTTTAACTCTGATTTTAATAAAATCAGATGTGGTTGGTCCATTTTTATATCCCTGTATACTGCCGTCCTAAGGAAGAAGGTCCTATCTGCAAAATTTACGTTTTCGAGATTTTTGATGCTATCTATGCTATGCAATGTATTTTACCTATTTATCAAAAAAGAAAGTCCTAACTACAACAGAAATAGGTTATTTTAACTAAATATTTTGTACTTGGTTAACAATTCAGAATTTTTTAATCATAGTAAAATTAAAAATTTTGATCTGAGCTTGGTTCATGCGATAGAGGAATGTGTAAAGAACATTCACACCAAATTTCATATATATATTTATTAAAAGTTGAAGTAACTCAGAATCAGTATTTTGCAGATAGGGCCTTCTTCCTTAGAACGGCAGTATAGTACTGCTCTGCAAACTGACTCCAATTCTGAAACTGCCACTTACTTGACTCTTAGGAGATGTACATGTTCTGCAGTATTGCATTTAATTGTTAAAATGAGGCTTACTGTTGAGTCGGCTTTATCTGTATTATTCAGTGGCGGCTTCACTGGGTAGTCAGAGGAGATAGTGCCACACCAAGCCAACAAAGCAAGTTTTACAAAAACAGCATTTATATTTGTAAAAACTCTGAACTATGGTTTTACACTCATGGTTAACACCTAATTCCTCATAAGCCACCGATGTTATTCTCTTAGTTAATACTAGTAATACTTATTGGTTCTAGGTTTTTTTTAATTTAAATTATATTGCAATTAATTCATGAAATCATATCAAAAAAAAATCATACAAATAAATTATATTAAATGGACAATTTGCATAAAATTCAAATTCACCTCAAAATGGCATATATTCATAGTTCAATATACCTATAATCAAAATATTTGAGTGATTTATCAAAATTCTGTATTGTCAGCCCGCAAAAAATTAATGAAATGTTATAATTTATTTAAAAAAATCACGTGATTGAAATCAGGATGTGACGACATGAGCCTCAATAATTGGTGCCAATACACCAGTATAATTTCCACTAATGTATCTAGCAAGTAAGTACCAACCGGTAATGAAGTTATGAAGTAACCAAATTTTTGTTACTAATCGCCATTTTGATGACGTCAAAATCCTCAAATTTCAAATTAAGTCAGCCATATTTATTAATACGATTTCGCGCGACAAATATACTTTTAAATTTCAATATTTTTTTCTGGCTTTATTTGTGAACCAAATTTAAAAAAATTAAGATAGATTACATATGTTGTTATGTAGAATATTAATATGTTAAAATTAAAAATCATGCAAATTGTCCATTGCGCAAAAACAAATGTTTTTAAAAAATTTAAAAGTTGCAACTCTAGCTACATGAAAAGATTGTTTCCCAGCAGTGTTTGTTTAAAAAAATAGCTACAGACAGCTGTATTATTTAAAAAAACTGCATCAAGATTTGACCTTCCGTTGAAGGATTATGAAACCACAGACAGGATAGATAATCAGACAACAGACAAACATACGCGTCAAACACCCCTGATGTTTTAGGTCGGGGGTTAATTAGCTCATTTTTTTGCAAAATTAAAGTGTAGAATTTTCTATAATACAAAATCCATGATATGAAAACAAATCTACTTTTAACATTACTACTGTATTCAAACAGAAACAAATTAATCAATTTAAAACCTTTTTTTGTATTGTAAATAAACAAAAATAATCAATAAAACATTTCAAATATTTAAATTCAACAAAAATTTTAGAATTTAAAATAATTAAAATTCTATACTATTTTGTCATTTCAATGTTTACTTTGAAGCATTCTGTGCTGTTAAAAATAAACATTTCTCTTGATATTAAAACTGTTTTAATAAAATTAACAGCAGTAGAGTCGAAATACTTAGCTAGGAATATTTTCTTAAAAATAAACATTAAACAAAACAAAAAAGTTGAAATGCTTACTTCGTTGTATCGAAATGGGTATGCTATATTAAACTATTATTTATTTTATTTTTTATTACAAATTATGTTTCCCTTATTCGTGATCTAGAGAAAGTGTTTATTTTAATATAATTAATTTTATTTTATTTTTCAGGTAAGCCAATTCTATAAACCAAAACTTGATGAACTGTAAACTATACAGTAAGTAATTTGAATAATAAATTATAGTAATTTTGAAATCAACACTTTAGCAATTTATTCAGAATTATCTTAAATTATGATAATAAAATGGTACTTAAGTTGTGTTTTTACGCTAATATTTTATTCCTAAACTGTAGGTTTTAACTATAATAATAATTATGATGTTATTAGGTATCAAACTGTGTATAAATAATAAGCGCAATTACTGCACTTAAAATTATATTATAGTTGATTACAGTTAGCTATCAACATTAAGTGAAAATTTATGTAATTATGAGGGTAGATTATTTGTAAACTTGAGGATATATTAATCTACATGTAACGTTTTTAAATATAATTGATTTTTATGCTATTTACCATGCCATTTGTACATTATCTACATTTAAACTCAAATTTATAGTGCAGAGACATCTATGTCCGAAATAGTTTAATAGCGTTCATAGAAAGCGTCGCGACGCTCTAATTCAAGTTTCAAACCATTTATCAGATTTCTATGAAATTTACTGTTCCTAGATTTCTTTCCCTACAGAAGAAAATTTAACCCAGTTAAACCTGTAGAATACTACTCCGAAAAATAGTAGTTTCATTTAATTAATAAATTTTATTTTACTAGATAGACAATATGTTAAAACTACAATAAAGATTTTACACTGCACAATAATTATAAAAACATTTGTACATTTTTTTTAAATTCAAATTTACCTCATTTTTTATATGCAAGTCAAGTTAACATTTCTGTTTCACTGTACGAAAAATTTAATCTGTTATAACTAAAATAATTAATTAGGTTTCTTTTATTTGTAAAGTTAAGAAATTAGCAACAACAAATAAAAATATTATTCGAGGATTCGCGATTTGGCAACGCCGCATCGCCATCTATTGATTGTTTAGTTGTTCAAGCTGACATTGCAAAGTTAACCTTAATTTAAGCTTCAAATTCGGCGAATTTATTAAACGAAGTGAGTTAATTTACATCAAATCTAATGTAAAATTGCAAATAGAAGTATAATTCCAATAAGTATAATTTAGAATTGCAACTTGAGTGTCAAGAATCTGAGGTTAGAGTTTCAATCTTTTTATTATTAAATTATTATTGTTTGAATTTTAGTAAAATGTCTCACATGTCGCTGGGTCATTATTTGCAATTGGTGGACAGGTGTTGGACGTCTAGAGATGGTGTGATAATCGCAAATTTGATTTCACTTCGACATGATCATGCGGGAAGTAAGAATTTAATTATGGAAAAGCCGGAGGGAATGGTGGATAGGTTGATGTCGCCCCCGTTTGACGAAGTTGTAGCTCACCACCTGAAATGCTTATTTTATTTACACGAAAGAAATTTCATTGAAGCTTATCACCAACAAAGTTTACTGACACAAACTTTAACTAAAATTATACAATTGCAAAAGGAAGAAAATTGGTCATTACCCATTATGTATTCTGCTTGTTTGGATTTGCGCTTGCTGGCGCAACGTGTAGAGAAAGACAATGGAATTAGTGATAAACCAGGTGCAATTCTGGAGAAAGCTGCTGATTGTCTTTTAGGCTGTTTTCGTGTGTGTGCTGCTGATAATAGGTCATCGGAGGATGACACAAAAAGAATAGGAATGTTGACGTTGGTTAATCAGTTGTTTAAAGTTTATTTTCGTATCAACAAATTACATTTGTGCAGACCCCTCATTAGGGCAATCGAATCATCGCCCTTTAAGGATTCTTTTCTACTAAGTCATCAAATTACTTATAGGTACTTTGTGGGTCGTAAAGCAATGTTTGATAGTGATTATAAGTTAGCCGATGAATACTTATCATATGCTTTTGAACATTGCCACAAGTTAAGCAAGAAGAACAAGCGTCTCATATTGATATACTTAGTTCCAGTAAAAATGCTGTTAGGTTACATGCCCAGCAAACAAGTTTTGGAAAAATATGATTTAATACAATTTTGCGAATTGGTTAAAGCTGTGTGTCATGGTGATTTACGATTGTTTGATGAAATTATGGACACTCACGAGACGTTTTTTATTAAGTGTGGTATTTATTTGATCGTGGAGAAGTTAAAAATTGTGGCTTATAGAAATCTATTTCGTAAAGTTTATCTGATATTAAATACACATCAAATTTCGATAGAATCTTTACAAGAAGCTTTAGTTTATTTAGGACAATCTGATGTTGATTTAGATGAAACCGAATGCATAGTTGCAAATTTAATATATGAAGGAAAAATTAAAGGATACATTTCTAGGCAGCATCGAAAAGTTGTAGTCAGTAAACAAAATCCTTTTCCTGCTTTAAGCACTCTTACTTGAATATTATGTAACGTATAACTAGAATATTAATGTTTTTGTATTTTTTTAAAGTTATTATTTTAATTTAAGATGAACTGATTGTTTATACATGCTGTGCATAAATTTTAAGCAAAGCCATTTTTAAAAATTGTATTTATTTTGATATCTTTACTTTCTTTGTACTTCAAATTTGTATGATCACTATTCACTTGACCTTTAATTTTTATTTTAGTTTGTCATAGATAAAATTCTGCAGGAGAAAGATTTTACCTGCTTTTTTAAATGACTTTATTTATTCCTGTCATACTAATTTTATTTGTTTTACAAAAATCATTCAACATACACATAAATGATCAATGCAGATTATTTTAGTATTAAATTGTAAGTTAGTTTTTAATTATTGTTATTTAGATTTGTCAATATTCAATCTTGTATATAAACTGTGTTTTTACGTAATTGACAATTTTCAAAATAATATTTATATTGTAAAATAAATTTGCTTTTTCTATTGATTAAGTACGATTAAGGTATATTTTATTATCATTTCAAACTGCAGTTTTAAGCAAACGAGAAAATGTGTAAATTGCATAATATAAATCCTGTACTTAGGACCAATTTCTAAACCAAGTTAAATTGAGCTTTAAAATTTAATAGGAAATCCAATGAGAATCATCAGTTTTAACTTAATTCTACCTTCTACCATTAAATTTTATTATGAATTTGGGTTTCAATAATTACTTGACAATATTATAGGGTTGCTTCAAGACCAAATAATCTTTAGCTGATTTGCTATTGAACTTTCTGATTTCTGAAGGTAGAATTTCAAATTTTTTAAAGTATAAAAGCAATAACACTAGAATCCCATAAAGCTTATAACCACTTTCTACACCACAACTAATCCTAAAAATTGATTGAAATTTTATCTCTGTTATTAATTGCTATTCATCGAACTAATTCCTTGATAATATGGATTAGAAAAAAACCAAATAAAAATTGTAGATGTTGTAGTAACCAAACTTAATATTCTCTAGGTTTATAATAAAATCAGCTATTAAATTACAGTTCAATATGTATATTGCAGACCTGAGAATGATAACTAAATAAAAACTAAAAAGTCGAAAATTGCTTTTTGAGTGATGGAATTATTGAAAAGTTCTCTGTAGAACTGAAATGCATAATTTTTTAATAATTTTGGTAGAGATGTTTATCAGGAAGATCATAAAACTATTATAAATAATTTTTGTCTTTTTGAAAAGTTTGATAAATATCCAAAATAAGGTCACAAGAGCTTAAGTTGGAAAGCGTATAGCTAGGGCCCTAATAAAACTACAAAGTTGTTCTACATAAGACATATATAATTGAGTCTAGTTTTAATTATCTATAGATCACTTTTGGGTCAGATGAACAGAAAAAAACTGAAAACTAGGTTTTTTGGTCCAATAGACTATGATAAAAATCGGAGCACTAGGAAGGCTTATATCTTGGAAATAAGATAAATTAGAATAATAATTATTTTATACTTTTATGCAGAATTTAAGCTAGGTACTTTAAATATAGGATAGTACAAGAAACAATCAATTTAAATTTTATGATTTTTAAGATTTTTCTTGACCAATTTGCCCCTGTTCTGGTTTGAATCTGTTGTAGAAGCGTTTTTACTGATATCTACTAAATTAAAGACAGAAAAAGTAAAATTTATTTTTGAGTTATTTCCATGTACAGGTACTTAATGACTGGACCAAAAAATAAGCAAAATAACTGAAACTTTCTTATTTTGATAATTTGTTATAAAGGTTTAGTTCAGCAAAAATCATGTCGAGTCTCCACCGCTCATGTCCATCTATGTACATACTTTTATTAAATTCAATTATTGCATGGTACTTCTGCATTATATGGAGTGTGGGGTAAAGCGGACAAAACTAATTACAGTAGAACCTGTATAGTTCGACCCTGTCATATTGGACAATTCTGAGAATTTCTCGTCCTAATGGACAGATGCTTATGAGCTTATGACTCACAAATTGTGAGGTTTATCTCGCTAACACGTTATAATGCTTACATTATAATAGGAAAATAACACCATTTTTAATGCTAAAATAAAGTCATTTTATTTGTATAATTTAAATTAAATCAAGTTTGCTGGATAAGTATAAAGTGCCAATGAATTCTTATCGTAATAAAGAATATCATGATAATATTTATTTCAACTTTTTATTCTACATATTTCTTGTTGGACATGTTCCGTTTATGTCGAGTTATACAGGTTTTACTGTATTCTAATTATCTTAAACTTAAACCAATATAGTTCAAGTATAAAATTGGTCATTTTATATAAGTTTTTCTTAGTTAAATTTATAAGACTCAACCACTCCCTAGTGTCTAACTCTCTAAGCTAAGGCAATGGTTTATTTGCTTTTTGCGGTAATCCATACCTGATGCTGTCGTGTCGTGTCTCTGAAAACAGACAAATCACCGTGGTATTTTGCTTCATTTTAAGATGAAGTGTATTATATTTCCATGCTGCAAAGCCCAAGAAGCAAATTCAAATTTTAACATAATAAAATGTAATGCATTTTACTTTACTCATTCAGTTCATGGTGTAAAGTGAACGGTTATCTAGAGTTATATGTTATGATAGTTGTTCTTCGGATACCGGGGTAGAATGGTGACTGTACCACACGATGCATATTCACTTGCCATGATCTAACATGCCAGTATAAAGTTGATTCTGAATATAATGCTTATGAGAATGTCTATAACAATTTTCGTTCAAGAATTAATAGTTATTTTTTAATATGTAGGATGTTCTGTATGGTATTCGGATAGACATAATAATAATTTTAAAATAATCCTGCGGGGAAGACCTAAAGACCTTCCAATCCATATTTATCTCATCAGCTAGAAGACTTTAGGATTATTGTTGCGTAAACTAGCTGAAATATTGCAATTAAAAACTTTTAAACACTGTTTTCTCAGAAACGGTTGCTCATAGCACTTAAAATCCAGGTGTTTGCTTAATTTAGTTTAGTCTTGGTTCGCAGTCTTGCTGGGAACTTTGATTTAGTTTGTGAGTTGTTCATTAATTATTGCTGCTGCAATCTCATTTCGTGTTGTGCATCACGTGTTGTGTTTCGTGCATCACTCAACTTTTACGGGGAAAAAGCTTATCAACGCCATCGGGATAGTTTTACTTCCAACTTCAAGGAGGGCAGCTACAGAAATAATTAATAAATTAATTCATAAACAAATTTATCTCCTTATCGTTCAATGCCCTAAAACTTCGATCTCTCTCGCAGATTAAACTTAATCTTAATAAAATTCAAAATAAAAAAAAGGTTTTTCTTAAAAAGCGCCTTAGACATTTCGCTACTACATTAAATATTGAAGTTTTCTTAATAAAATGTCAATTTAAGAAATACTTCTTAAAATATTTTATAGACGCAAAATCTTCATTAGTTTGAAAGTCTGGCGGAATAATAACTAAAGCATGAAACATTGAGTTGACAAACTTTCATGAAAATTATCTAACATCATGTCATGTAGAGAAAAGAGTTGTCATTTTTTTGTGCGGTATTGATAAACTTTGTAATAATAAATTCGAAAAGTAAATACGGTCTGACAGTATCGAAAAAAAATTGTTATTTTCAGAAAGCAATAACAATTTTTGTTGTTATATTATTAGTAGTATAAGTAAGCTATATTATTGTTATTATTGCAAGTTTATTTTGTAAAAATTGTATTTGTTACTATAATAAATGACATGGCCGTTTTATGCTTGAGTTATATACAATTTTCAAAAGAAATAAGGCAAGAAAAGATAAGAAGCTTATTAGTCAGGCGGATATCAACGTAACATAATGTAATAATTTAGTATAAGTAGACATAGGCAAACTATTGAGTATTATCGACAATTTTACCAACGTTGAGTTTGAATATAAACCGTTGAAGGCGCTCGTGATGCTACAAAATGCCAACAACATGGCGGCCCTATTACGTACCCTTGATGTTGTTTTACGTTTGATTAATGGTGAAGTGATAATTCATAAAATAGAACACCAAAAGAATGCAAACGTTTGGTTCATAAACAAAACTTTCTATACCAACTATACGTATTAAATTAACTTAATATTTTTCCGCGTGGTTGCGTTCGCTTAATGTAAATCGCGAATATATTGTCGTCTTCTAAAATTCTTTTTTTGTAATAATTTTGATGATTTAAATTTAATTTTGTTATACATATGAACGATTTAATATTTCTGAAATTATTTTTTTGAGATTTTTGTTTTGTGGAACTGAATTTTAATTTTATTTATGTATTTTAAATTTGAATTTTGTAATTAGTTTTTATAAATTTTGTAAATATTTGAAAGACTCGATTTTCGCGCAACAATGTTGTTGATATGAAATTGTAAATCATTTTTGCTTTTTGCCGGGTGACCCCTCAACAACGCGGACGTTACCATAAGTCTCCGATAATTTTATTATTTGTGTTAAATATTAAAATAAGTAAGTTGATTTGATGTAAGTGAATTTTATTTAATGAATTGGATTGATCCAATTGGTTTTGATGGTACGAAATTAAATGATATTGCGGATGATTATTGATTGGTATTGTTAAAGAGGATGAGAAATTTTCAAGTCAATTCTAATTTTGGATTAAAAAAATTTGCTTATCAGGTGTATGTACTCCAGCAAGTAGTTTTTCTTTGGTAGGTCGATTTTTCTAAATTTATACCGCTGGGCTCATAGCAATATATACCAAATATTAGCTCTTGAAATAGTAATATATTATGTTTGATCCTATTATTTATTTTATTTTTATACATTTTTGTACGAAATAAATGTAAGAGTTTCATAACTCATAGAAAAACGAATCTGACGGTCTGCTAAAGCTTGAGTATCCTAGGGAGTCTATGCTTTATTAATTAATTTATTAACGCCAATTTAAGCATTTCAATGAGTAAATTTTACGCTATATAGAAAGGATATGGATATGGAATCGTAAAAATTTTAATATTCAGAATTGTTAAATTTTGAAATGTTTAATGAAAAGAAATATTTATTTTGTAAATTTATTATATTAGTAATCCCAATGCTAAGCAGGAAAAAATATTTTAATGTTCTTTTTTGAGTCCCTCAGGTTTTACTAAACAGGTAAATTAGTGTCCTTGACTATATTAACTAAATTTTATGTCAGTATATTGTTCGTTCTGAGTTTTTATGATTCTACAAATACTCTAAAATGTATTTTTTATGTTCAGGACCGAACAAGAATATAAAATAAACTCCGGTTTGGTACACGCTGGTATATTAGTGTGCTTAATAGTAATTTAAAAAGGAAAATAAAATTTTGGTAAATATAGAGTTGGCGAAATACAAGATTCATACGCATTTGTCCTCTTGCAATATGAGATTACAAGCAGGTAATATTTAATATAGATTTATTCAAAATTAACTTTCTTTACGCACGGATGCTAGTTTAATCTTGAGATTTAACTCGCAAGTTAATATTATGAGGTGCAGCTGTAAAGTACTAAAAAATTAACTAGGGGTAGGATAGCACGTACGAACGTTAATTTTTAACCATCTTGGTACTTACAGATCATGTAAAGTTAATGAGAATCTGTGTTGCAAAAAAGTCGAAAGTTTCAAACTTGCAATGAGCGAGTAGATTATTAGCAACATCGTGTATATTGTCTATGCGATAAATTATAATAACTCGAAATAATCAAAAGTAAATATTAACTTAAAAACTAGTCTTTAAAATAATTTAAATTTAATCTTCTGTGTAAGTTTATATTAATAATTTTCAAGGTGCCTGCAATCTTACGATAATGGAAACTCGACTGGTTCGAAGCATAAAATACTGTTTTATCTAAATCATATACCCTAATGATTTTAGAAACCTGAAAATTTCTTGAATCAATATTAAAATTTGTATGCATTGTTTGCTTTATTTTTAATTTAACTTCTTATCTCAACATTTAATTTCCTTTCCCTTTAGAAAATTGATGGCGGTAAATGAATTAATAGTTCTTTGAGAGCCAACCCCAACAATTTTCTTTAACTCGATAGTATAGCTCGAGAAAGAAAACGAGGAAATGCTTTTTCAGATATTACGAATAAATATATTTATTAAATAATTGAAAAAGCATGTAAATGCTAAATTTTTGTTACTTTTTAAATTAAACATAAACTGCAACAAATTTCACATATTAAGCGACAAAATGTCTAATGGAAAAGTTCAGTAAAGGTCGTAGTAGATTTTATATAAAATAAAACGCCTAGAGTTTCTATCGATTTAATTGAAAATCGAATTTAAGATATAATTTGATGGATAATAGGATTAGATTGGAACTTTTATAGTGGAACATGTTGGAATTAAGTTATTAACTTTAATTGATTTATAAGCCGACATACTTTTTTTAACGTTGAAAGTTTTAACAACAGACATCTAAATGCAATGGTAAGTATTGAAAATCGTTTAAGAAAACTTCTTGTTGTTATCAGTGAAAGCAAGCCACCACGAACTTTAAACGTGAAATGGACGGAGATCTGATTTGAGAGTACTAAAAGTAATTCGAGTTCGAATGCGGGTTATCGAGAAATGCTTTTACTGGATAAGGTTCACGAATAACCAACAGTTACAAAATTTCTAATAATGGGAGTTGTAAATGGAACATTTCAAAGAACCTTCATGTTTCATTTGTATCCCTAATTAAATAAGTTTTATCGATACCATTAAATTTTAAGTACTATACCAGCCAAAGTAAGGGTTTATTTATTCAAAATAATACACAAGCTTCCGTTCAAACCATCCATTTTTATTATTGGTATTTTACAAAAATTCTAACAATTGAATTTCAACAAACGTTGGCTGAAATTCAAAATAGTTTTGTTATCGAGAAAATGTTGCACACAAAATAAATCGCGTGGAGTGTCTGACAAATACGGAGAAACTTTCCAACTCTTCACTCACTATAGTGGCTTAATCCGACCATTATTGATTTCACTCCATTATCTGTTTTCTAAATTGTAAATTTTGAGAAATTTCGCTGTTGTTTTAAAGAAAGATTAAATGCGAGGCTTTCTTTGTTCAGCGCAGAAAATCATTCACCGTCAAACGACAGTGCTAATACATTTTTGTTTTCATTATTTTTGGAAGCGTCAAGTATTAACTCTTACATTCCGACCAACTGCATTTGAATTCGGATTAAGGACAAAAGTATCGATAATATTCTGTATCATCGATTTGTTTGAATTTCGTTATGATCAAAGCCCGATTTCAATTACTTTATAAATAGCTAAGCAAGTAATAATTTGCAAAATTTAATTACTTATTTAATTAACCCACAGCTATATAATGAAAATTGGTTATTTACATAAATGCAAACTTAATCGCTATCGAAATAATCCACTTTATAAAACCTTGAGGTCCACTTGAACGGTTTTAAAACGAGTTTTAATTAAAATTACTGAAATAATCAAAAGTAAAATTGTCTAAATTCGAAATGATAATAATAAAAGTTAAATTATAAAATCAATTGCTATGAAAATTGACAAGTCGGTAACCTGACAGCATCGCTGATGGCGCACTGAAAGCTTTTGAATTCAATTTTAGACTGGTACTGAAAAGGCATAATAATCTATAAGATTGGTTGAACACAACAATATCAAGATGATGTGGGTGTAAGACAGCAAAACGTAGATTGAAATCAACCAACTAATTTCTGATTGAACGTTGAAAATAAGAAATATAGACATTTTCTGATTGCATTTCTAAAAAAAAATTAAAAGTACAGACATTTTCTCGTTATTATCGAATCATAATTTATATTATAATTTTAAGCGTCTTAGGATTTATTGTAAGCTTTAGCTTATAATTCTGTAGCTTTATTTCATGTTATTTTTTGTTCGAGTATTCTTTAGAATTCTGCCATTATCGTTTTTCAAAATGCTCCGCACTAAAAGTGTCACGATGAAATTTTTATCGATGAGTAGAAGTGGAAGATTTTCATCTTTTCACACAGTTTATTTCCATAAAACTCATACAGCGAGTTGTTCTCTTTGGGTATTCGATTAACATTGAAGTTATCATTTCAGCTTTTTATCAAACAACAATTCAAGAAATTAATCTAACTTGGAATAATAATAGTCTGAAGAAATTTCATTTATTATACCATATTATATCATAATTGCTACAGTTTCCAAATTAATGGTCGAGGTGTAATTATCAAATTTATAGGTTTTAAGATACCCAGCGAAAGATAAATCTCTCGTATATTGAAATAGATGATATTTACCTAACTGACCCGAAATTTTGATTTAAATCTGAAAATTTAACAATAATACCTATACATTGCTCTATTAGTATATCAACATAATAATAAACAAACGCAATTCGAAGTAATTAAAAAACAATATTTTAATTGTTCATATTTTTATGAATTAACTTGCAGATAATTTAATTTGTTTTAATATTAAAGTTAAGTTAGTAAAACATAATATTACCTAACTATGCTTTAATAACACTGTATAAAGTGTTATTTATTGCTTATACTAACAGAATAGCAATCGCTGTAGAAAGTTTAGGATCCAAATCGAATTAATATATAAGTAGTATTATTGAGCTGATCGTACGTTACCAAAATATTTATTTATAATTATTTCCATTGCATTAATAATAATTTGAAAATTGTGACTTTCGCATCTTTGTCTTTTGGTGATAATATTTATACAAACATTTTATGTATGCAGTTGGAGTATACTTGTATGGATGTTACGGTATCTTGCTTACAATTCTCCAGACATTTATATTATCCCAATCTTCTTATTTTTGTCTTTTGTTACCACATAAGGGATTACTTTTATTATTATTATTGTTTTCTATTATAAAAAGCAATACCATCATTGCGATGCGAACTGTTAAAATTAAAAAAAAATTCTTCAGTTAGTTATCATAGTTTAAAACTATATACTGTATGCTAACTGGATTATGTTAATAACTATAGGAGTATTTTACATACTATTAGTAAATTTGACTCGGAACATTTCTTAACAAGTTTCAAATAAGTATGTAAATATGGCATACATTAAAGACAAAGTTATACTTATACGTTTCTAAGTTTTTAAAATTGCAACTACATTGTCAGTAAATAATCTTAATTTTACACGTCCTAGTTCTTCTCTTTAATTTTTGTGCAAAAACCGTACTACTTTTATTTGTAACCAGAAGTTTTGCTTTCCCAATTAACTTTCTGTATGTTTCGAATAGATATATTTTTCAATAGAATACAAGTTCAAAGAAACAATAAATTATGTTATAGTCTTAAGTTTTATTGTTAAGCTAATCATCAATTCAAGAATCTCAGTCTTAAGGTTTGTTGGGAGTAAACTAATAATAAACTATAATAGCTATTTATACAACTAGTTACGAAATGATAGTTTTTTATGCTAGAAGTGTGAAGGTAATTTCTAAACTAAACTGATTATCGAAAAGTAAATTTTTACAATGTTGGTAAGAAATCGTTAGAATTACAACCAAGTGAAGGTATATTCTATATGCTGTATTTTAAACGCAATACATTTAATTTAAATTAGCAAAGATGCCTACTTGCATGAAACAATAAATTTATTTCTGATAATTAGAGTAAGACAGTTTGTGAACATACCAGTAACAATTTGCATGCGAATTGTAATATACGGCGATAAGCAATTACAGTTAAAATAATAACGAACGCAGAATTTGTATGTTAAAACTAACACTAAACAAAAGTTACTTTAAATTTTATTTCAAACAAAAAAAAAGTTTAGTTTCAGTATAATGTAGATACATTTTAGAAAATGAAAAACCACCTAAGTAGAGCAATTTGTGGTTTTAAGCTAAATTGCAAAAAAATTAGAAACTTGACCACTTGGAAAACTAAAGTGATAATGTAAACTAACAAGAATTTCTTGTTGATTTAGTCCAGATCTCAAGAAAGTTTTCTTTATATTCTTGCACTCGTTTTTATTTTTCTTTTGCTTAACTTCTTTTTAATGAGTCTTAAAAGTAATTTTTAATTTATTAAATTTTCTTCCTTCATGTTATGTCAATAAAATTCAATTTTAATCAATCTAATTGGATAAATCGTGTTTTCGACGAAAAGTGTCGTTCGTGCCAAGTAATTTAGAAGAGTCTCGTACACATTTTCTTTTAAGAAAATAATAGGAGACTTGCTTTTCTTAAACATCTTCTAAAATCGATGTAGCTATGTAATTTTGCAATGAAACGCTTCACTTGAATTACTTAGAGATTTTGAAACTACAGCTCCTTAAATGTGGAGCTACTTTATAGAAGTACACGAAAAAGACATCTGCGAATTATCTAACTAAAGCAATTTTCTTAGAAAGCTGATATTTTATTCAAAATTAGCAAAATTGTTATTGAGTATTTTTATATAAAAGTTATAGCTAATTAGTTTCTTATGTTTTTAAACGTTCATCGTTATTAGTCTTTGATTTTCTGACTACAAAAGTGTTTTTATGTTTTGGAAGACAATAAAAGAAACTTTTATAATATTTCTTTTTACTATACTCATTTATTAATTAAACGTCCACAATGAGACATAAAAATAATAATATATTATTTTCGAATATAATAAAATTATTTTGTATATTATAAGTAATAATATAAAAATTCAAGAAGAACGAACAAGCAGTTTTTTTTTCTATCTTTTAATAATTTAGCAAAAATATCGGATAGATTGGGAGACAGTACAGGAAGTGTAAGAGATAATTTTCAAAGTACACCGTGAAAAATTTTTATGTAAATTTACATAGAAAATCATTGGCAACTTTGTGACCTATGATAATCTATGTAAATATACATGAGTATGTAATTTTACATACCCAAGTAATAGAGTACATATAGGACTTGTAAAAATTCTAGTAGGATGTAAATTTACATATCCTCACTGTAAAAATTTTTTACATTTTTTTATGCTTCATGTAATCTATAAAACTCTTTATTAAAAATTTATTGTACAAATTTATATACGAAAATAAATAATAGTATAATAATACTCAATATTATAATATATTATTATTATATAAAGTATGTAACACCTTAAAGAAGTGGTAAGGTCACTGCTGCAATTTTTTCTCCATCTGTGTAAATGGAGTATTTATGTTAATGAATTTTGGAATCCTGAAAGGTATGTAAATATTAGATATAAATAACTACATATCATTTGCTTACCAGTAATAATATGCATGGGCTGCAAGTAAGTATTTCTCTGTTTTCAATCTACAAACAATTTTTATTAATTACAAGTTAGTGAAATTATCAATATTTTCTTACCTTTATAGATTTCACAATAAAAATTAATAGCACCCAACACCTTACTTATAAAGTTATAAATGCTGTATAGGTTAGCAGCTATCGGGTATACTTAACGGACGCTGATGGTGCCAAAGGAAACATTAGGAATGTCTAAATTTTTATGCTTAATTGCAAGATAATTCACATAGTGGGCATGTTAATATTTATCAAAACACATAACAAACATGTAATTATACAGATACCATTGTGCTTTCACTAATTTTTTTGTAAATTTACAGAACCGAAATTAATTTTACATTACCTAAACCAGTAAATTTACATTGTGCTATTATTTTTACACAAATTTTGTAATTTTACACGACGTTACTGTAATTATTTATTTACATAGATTTTCAACGTAAATTTTACAATGAAAATCATTGTAATTATCCATAAATTTTTAACGGTGTAGATCTCGATATGGCCGACTTAAGTCAACTAAGTTACCGAACATTTCGCTTTGGGACATTTCGTTTCCGGATATTTCGCTACCACTCCTGAATTATTTTTACTAAAATTACTCGTTCGGTTCTAAAATATTTGAAATATTTACATAATTTTTCTATTACCTATCTATTTTCTGCAATTAGTATTTCTTTTTCTTTTCTTTTAAACGGAAACTGAAATTCTGACTTTAAGAGTTTACTTTTTAAACACAATTACTGGCGGACAAACTCCCTAGACAATTTTTCATTGGTTCAGAATAAAATACATTCATGGGTTACGGCAGTACGAACTAACGAATCTGAAGGATATGGAAATACCCCCGGAATCTTAGTAATTGTTTGAACTTTATTATGAATTAAAATTGCAATCCACATCAAAATGTCGTCAAATTAACTTCGCCTCTCCTTACCATAATATAGCAAATTACAAGCCGTCTCTGGTAGCGATCTTTGCTCAAGAGTACATTTCTGAAAAAATACATTTATTAATAATTTTATTCTTTTACTAAAGGTTAGTGTTGGACTAATGACCGATGTTTTTACTTCAAGATATTAAGAGGATACCAATCTAAGGAATAAATAAATCAAATTAAATTTTTTATTTCATATTGGGAATTTGAATTGGCCTGATGATGCCATAGTATGGTGAAAGCGTTTGAAATATTTTATACTCACTGTGTACTTTATTTGTGATAACGGAGGGAAAATTTTACTCGGGAACCAACAGAGGCAGATAAAGTCATACAACAAGTGCGCGATTTATTCTTCACTCAAGGCAAATTATTGATAATGCAAATTACTCAATAAGATTCAATAATCTAAATATACAAGGTTGGTTCAAATAAAATTTTGAAATCTAATAATTTCATAAATTCACATTAGAGAGTGTTTAAATATTATTTGAGCGATAATGATTTACTTTTAGATATAATACAAAATTATCTACCTAATTTAAATTTTATGATTGTTAATTAAATAACCGGACTGATCAAAACGAATTGATATAAGCCGGACCACGAGAGGTATTGTACTGCAGGTTTTGCCTAAATCGGTGAATTTAGTTTTCCTATTCATTGAGATATTTCATATCCTGCAGGCGCTCGTTTCATAATAGTATTCGTACTAACATTATTAGTTAGAAAGTACAAGTTACAAGCAGTTAATTATTGTTGCTAATAAATAGCACTGGAAAATTACCATATCTACCACTATGCGTGCAAAATAGCATAATTTTATTAAAAAATACAATTAAAAATATTAATAATTATTTTGGAATTTTAAAATAAGTGTCATGTGTCCATCAAAGATAATATGTTTGGAAATTAGAGAACTTCGTAGTTTATTACATTTAAATTGTGAAAATGTGTTCTAAACAATATATTACTACATTGAACATTGGAGTTGTAATATTACAATATATTGTATAATATATTATTTACTTCGGTATTTTCTCTTGAGATCATATCAAGTTTTACAATTTAATACCACACAGCTGTCTAATATTATAAGAAAATTTGAAATGATTTAATTCAGTGTGACTTGAAAGTTTTGTTTATTTAAGGTTTAAAAATTCAAAAATTTTGCGAATTTTAGCAACAAGTTATATACTCACTTATTATCGAATACTCGAGAAAGTTATTATTACTCCTAATTATTTAAATACAATAATTAATTACATTAATAATTGTATTTTCGACAAAATTATTAATTATTATTATTAAAAAATTGTATTTTAGAGCTATAAAGGTGGTACCTGGAAGTAGTACTAATTAAAATAATTTGGCCGACCAGGAAATGTATCTTAAAACATCAATTTCAGAAAAGTTAAGCAATGGAAAATCAGGAAGCAAACTATACATAATATGGAAAATAGACTTTTTTCCGAAAGCTTTTAAATTAATTTAAAAAGTTTGTAATAATATATGATTTGCTTACTTAACTGGAAGCTTTCAAAAGCTTTATTTTTGTTTACATTTATTATGTTTTATCATTTATTTTTATTTTCCGTGTTCCACCTGCTCATCCTTGATGAAAGATGCTACGTAATACACGTTTTAATCTATTTTCTGCTTTAACAAATTAAATTATTCAATTTTATACTCAATCATTACAGAAATGTGATCTATAACAGATAATTTCAGAAAGCATAGGATCGTCTTTAGATTTAGAATATTAAATTTTTCGTGAAAAACGACCGTCATCATTGTAAAATAAAAATTTCTCTCAGTTTTCGGATCAAAAATAAGTTACACCCATGAGATTAAAAAAGTTGATTATTTTCTGGAAATGGAAAACGCTCGAGCATTATCGAAGAAATACAATTCATGAGTTTTACAACTATTTTAATGGATATACTTTTAAGTAACAGCCTACGGTGTTTCGAGTATGTTGCAATGCAAGAGGCATTAGTAATCGCTCAAACCTTTTGAAAAATTCAGAGTTTTGCGTGAATCACGTATTTTATTTCTTAGACTTGTCCTATCCTTCTCAATTTAATTTACAGTAGGTAACTTAAATTTAAATACAAATTAAGATATTTATGCGAATTTTATTTCGAAGACGAAATTAAATTGGGACTAAGTTTTACAAAGCTTGTTTTAAAATCGTCAAAAGAATAAGCTGAATTGTTTAGCATCTGTTCCACTTTGTGAATAATTGGAAGCATTCTAATTAAACCAGCCAGGTAAGTTTGTTTTTCCATGGTTAAAAACGATCATGATATTTGTTCTGGGAATGAAATTCAATCATGTGCTCAAAGGTATAGCAAGTAGCTAGCAAGTATTATCTCAATATTCCAAGTCAAACATACCGACTCGGTTATTTTGAATAAATGAATTTGAGAGACATATTGTAGGTTGTACCTACTACCTTATTTGGTAGGTCTATGTTGAAAATAATTAATAAATTAATAAAAGTACACTAAATAATACGCGATTATTATGTTCACTGGCGGAAACCTGGTCTGTTGTAGCTAACACCAATAAATTAACTAACAACAGAAATAAAACCACAACATAAATTTTACGTACCATTAAAATGCGCTTTTACTAGTATTATTTATTGCTAATTGTATATAAAAAAATAAGCTCGGAATTATCCTCTGCTATTTATTGATATCAAATTATAAAACAAAACCTACATTTCAGTTAAAAGTTTTGTTTACGCTGTACACTGCGTTTGACGCAATTAAAAATATTATTTCAAGCAAGTTAACGATAAATTTTTTTAATAATTTGATCTGAATTTTTGTAATCCGGTAGCTGTACAAACTTTTAATTTACCTTTCAACATTTCAACGTAAAAGCTTAGGTTTTCGCGGATCATAAACTGTAAATTTGCATTAGAAGCTCATCAAGTAATTATTTTCACGTTAATATTAAAATTCCATTTTTATTTCTTCGGAAAAATTTCAAGAATGTGTAAATTTAGCTTACCGAAAATTTAGCTCAATTAAGTACGTCAATAAACTTACCATCGTAATAATGAAATTATTTGCATATAAATAGCACGCATATTATTTTGTCATTGTGGTTTACTAAATTAGAATGCGATGCGCGTTATTTTGAAAACATTTATCTCAGAATCCTTTGAGGATGGCAATTGTAAACTAGTATTGTTTTCGGTGTCTTCTAAATGTGGAAGTAACTTGAAACAATTAATTTAATTTTCATATGTAAATTTTTTTTTCAGTTCCTTTTAGATCAATTTACTCTACAAATTTATTATCCTCGATATTAAATGTAAATTTAAAAATTCGATCGAGTTTCACTCACTGAACCACGATGCAATTATATTAACTTGTAAGCTACGAAAGACTAAGTTTTGATGACTGGTTTTTGTCAATGGAAGGGTAAATTACTTAATTATCTTTTTTTATGCTGTGGGTAACTAAGTTAGGTGATAATTTAATTTTGTGAGGTACTTTTTTAAACAAAACAATGGTATATCTTTGAAAGGATGAACTACATAAAGATAACACGCAGCCGCGTCGTTTATGAAGCGTCGGAAGCACTAGGACGCCTACCCCAGTCCGTATAAAGCAAGTACTCCGGGTGGTCAAATGTGATAATAAATTTCGGTAAAAATGCATGTAATCGATGTATCTGTAAACATTTAACTTGTATGTACTTAAGTGTTGCGAAACTTTTTTGGGTGGATTTCGTAGTGTTAAAAATATGTATCCTTTAAAATTTTGTGTTTTTTCTAGTTTTCAAGTTGAACCTTTCGGCAATTGTATTTGCCGATAATGTTGAATAGTTATTTATGTATGTAAACATCTGCGGTAAGTGTTGAATTTTTTCAAAAAAAAATTAGGTAATGTAACCTTGCGTTTTCTCTAAGTTACAAGTTGAAAATTAAATTTAAAAAGCTTTTGAAATTTGAAAGTGTTTTTGTAAAAATCAATAATTTTTCCATTTATATGATAGTAAATAAACAACTTTAGTGTCTAATTAGTTACTAATTCGTTTAGTTATTACAACAAGTTAATTAATGGTGGTACTTAGGTTTACTGGCATAAAATCAGAAACTTAAATAAGCTTACTTTGATGTTGTTTTACATTAATTAGTGTATTTGAAACTTCGTATCTTGCAATATTTGCTTTTTAAATAGTATCCTATAAGACAATATTTAAACATCTTCGTTTTACTCTACAGCAACTTTAATCACCAAAATATTTTGAAAAAAACTTTGTTCGGCATTATTTTTATTAATTATTCTATTTTTTTAAATGCATTTTCATAATTAGTTCATGGTATATTTAACTTAGCTTTTAAGGAATATTAAAAAAGTTTGTGCTTTATTTTTTTTAGTTCCCAAAAGCGACTTTTAAATTAAGAAAATTTATTTTATTTAGTTTCCCTTTCACGAGAACAAATAAATGATTTAATTACATTTTTAGAAACTTGCAAATTTTCCTTTTAACGAGTATAAAATTTAACTCTTTATATCAATACAAGAGCTTTGTACCCTCATAATTAAATTCGTAACGCATCTCAAATGTAAATGGTCACTTACTCAGTTTAACGTTACGTTATGCCATTTCGCATTTTAATAAGACAATTATTAAACCTTATTTTGCATTACAACTTTACAACAAATTTTTTAATCGCGGACTTAACATTAAAAATTTTCCTCTTCCTTTGATTAACCTCACGACAGTCCAAAAAATTCTTAAACGGGAAAAGCAACTTATAAAGCATGTTTTACTGAGGGTTAAAACATTTACCTTTTCTGAATTTAATTATAATTTTAATTGTGCTGTTGTACCAGAAATTCTTGTAATTAGTTAAGAAAGATTTATATTCTCCAAAGTTATTTAACACATTCAAAATACAATGGTTGTAGTACAATATACATTTTTGTTATAATAGGACGAACAACAAAAACATTGTTTTGATTTATAAAATGGAAGTTAGAATTTGCCCTATAAATAATGCGCTGGTGTATGATTTGTAGGGCACTTAATAGACTAACAAGACAACAGCACCGAAGTGGTTTTAGTACAAAATTATAAAAAGCTCAGTGAGATAATTTTCTGCCAAACAGAATATATGTTTAAAATTAGTCACCCATCTTTGTTTAATTTCTAAATTAACAAAAAACCAAAATTTTCTGAATCTAACAAATAAAAATGCTAATATTAATTAAAATTATAAATTTTTTATTTGTTGTGTAAAATTCTTAAATAATCAAAATAATGGAATTGCTTTGTTGTAATTTTGAATTATTTACGCTTTCCATTTTCTCGCGAATCTCTTTGAGTTGTATCAAATACTTACCAAGTACTAGGGTTGGTGTTAATTAAGATATGAATTTTTATGCCTGATATAAAATTTTAAACAAAGCATCAACTAAATGTTAAATTTTCAAATGACAACAAATTTTAAAATTTCCTTTAAAATTACGAAGTTTTGCAAATAATAAATATGGAAAAACAGAAGTACCTTTTTACGGAATATAACTCCCTGCAGGCAAAAATTTACGGTTTAAACTAATATAAAATGCCTGATGCAGTGCAATGCACATCAACAAAATCATTATTTTATTTATGCACATCGTCATAAAATTAACCCAATGAAAGAGCTTAGATTGAATTTAATACGAATTCTTTCTGGTAAGGTTTGCGAATTTAACTTTAAATTTAAATAAACGAAAGTTGTATTATTACTTCCGCATAAATAAAATCAACAATTTAAACTCTCAAGTATTCGATTAATGAAATCTTTTATTTAAAAAATAATACAGAAACTTTTTGCTTGTTTTAAAGTTGTTGTCGAAGTTTAGCGTTTTTTTCGATTACAAGAAACTTATGTCGAACAAATCAACAACCTCAGAATATAAATATAACAATTTTCAATTTAAGAAATGAAAACTTAAAACGGTTTCAAAACTTTCTCTTTCTTAACTCGTTAAAAGAATTTTGAAATTTGAATATCTTATTAAAATTTAGTTTTTGCTATTAAAAATAGGAGTTTTCAAAGTTTAGTTGCTCATACTATCTAAATCTTTAAAAACTTGAAAGCAAAATATTAGATTTTTATTATAGAACCACACCTCCAAATTCCAAAATCTAAGCGAAAAATGCGGGGGGAGGGAATTTATTAATTATTTTCCTAAGATTTTCAGTCTCAACTTTCGAACACAAATAATTCTAAAGAACTTTTAATCTGTTTGTCCCCCTCTTTCTTTAATTAACTTCCGTCACTTAAATTTAAAGATTAAATTTTATTGACATTTATAATAAATTATTTTGACATTATTTTGTCAAATAATTTGTCATTTCCATCCTTGAAAATGGGTCAATAATAAAGGACTCGAAACGTCGGTCAATTAAATTGATATAATAAAGACCTAAATCTCAACAATTTTTATTATTTAAATATATAATAAATTAACTTAACAAAAGTAGAAAAGCCGCTTAAAACAATAATTTATAAATGTTGCATTGTTGCCAAGTTGCAGCTATTAATATTTAAAAATCAAACGGTTGGAAACGGTGTTTTCGGTTTCAGGCACAAAATATTTAACAAATAAAAAGTTGAAAGGATCTATTAAAATTTTAAAACAATTTAACAATAAATTGATTCGTAGAATATTAATAGATTTTTTCCGTTGATGCTGATACAATAGAGAATTTAAATATAAAAATAAATCTTTTATAAAATAATTTACCACTACATTTTTAAACTGAGAAATTAATTTTGTATTTTAAAATATTAGAATGAACAGAATAATCAAACAATAAAAATTAAATTATTTTAAATTTAAAATTTAATTTAATTTTAAATTTACAATTCAAAATGATTACAATAAAGGCGATATTTGTGTGTTCAGTCGCAATCAAATTCACAATTAAAAACAATATTTAATTTCTACAAATAATTCTAAAATAGAATGTGCATCAACAGTTGGGTTATTATTACTAAATGAATTATAACAAATTATAATAATGGTTCTCGTAGATCATATTTCTGGATTAAATTAAACTGTATTTAAATTTTGTCGATACAATAACTAACAGTGTCCTGCTGAAAGTAATTATTAGTAATTATTTACATTGGCGATATACGGATCAAAATATAATGTAAACGCTACTATTCTATCACAAAAAAATTATTATGACAAACATATGAACACATCCAATAATAAATTTCACGGTTCGCTATTCTTATTAAGTTTTGTGCATTGTATTTCTATTTGTTATATACATATTACAAAAACTTTTGAAATCCGTCTTTAATTTTTTTAATTAAACTTTCGGTATGGACATAGATAAGTTAAATAATTGTGGAATTAAATAGTTTTTCTACTACTGTTTGAAAAAGTTTTTTCCGCTCTAGTGCGGAAAAGTAATTTTTTCACGTTTTACTTTTCCGCACATCCGCATTCAAACGCAAATCTCAGAAATTATTACAAAAAATAATTTTTGCAGGTAATTTAATTGTTTTTAATCTAATTAATAAATAAATACAAATTTTTATTTTTTTTTAAATATTAATTGAGTTGTTCTTTCTTGTACAATTTGTAAAAGTGATGAAATCTACTTTGTTTTTATTTCTTTTTGTTTCCATATAATAGAATAAATCCTGCTTTTGATGTTGTTGCGTTATGATATTTAAATTGCTATGAAATTATTTTACATTTCTGCATAGTTGAAAACACTGTTAATAGTTGGGTTTGAGTATCTTTCTGTTCTTTGATCTGCCATTCAATTCACATTCTATTATGTAAATACTTTTTGTAGCTCAGTTGCACTTTTTGATTTTTATTTCTTTTTTTTATGTAGTTCTTTAATTAATTTAATTTTAAGATTAGTTGGATTTTAATAAAAATTTTAAATTTTTTTAAAAATAACAGCATCTTTAGTTTAATAATATTACCTACTCAAAATTTATATATATTTTTTAAATTATTTTTATTTTATAGAAAATTTCATTATATTTTATATGTATATTGAAATGTTGTCATGTTTTTTATTTAAAATTTTGTTTGTATGCTTTAGGCAATTCATCAAATTGCACGCTTCTTCAGTTTCACTTTTAATTACCTGTTGGTATTTTGCTTCAATTTAATATAGCAGTGTTAATTTTAATTACAACATGAAATTTAGTGGGTTAAAAAATTATATTTGATCCAAAGGCTGCTGCTTCAGCATAGGCTTAATCTCGAACAATTTCGTAATTATTATAAGTA
Source organism: Cantharis nigra (assembly GCA_958510845.1). NCBI lineage: Eukaryota > Metazoa > Arthropoda > Insecta > Coleoptera > Cantharidae > Cantharis > Cantharis nigra. The sequence goes on along the minus strand of OY294030.1, from coordinate 38,249,614 downwards.
TACTCTAGATAATAATTAACAAACATTGAATATTATACATGCACATTGGACAAAGTGCTTTTACTACTAAACATACATCACTGTCAATACATAAATGGTACTTGAGTTTTATGTTTATTGGAGATCATCAGTTAGGTTTAGATTAATATGTTACTCACGATTCTAAGTTGTAGTCGAGCATATATCCTGTTTACAAGTTTCATTACAGTAAAGTATACACACACATATTCGTGACATCTCAACAAAAGTGATTCTAACATGATGCAAAAATATTTATCCCCAGAGAAGCACACTTACGAAGCGACGAGAAACGCACAAAATTCCAAATATTAAAAAATGGAAGAAAATCATAATTGGATAATCAATACATCCATATCAGCATAAAGCAGATATATGTAGATATGTATTTTATTATTATATTAGAAAAAGTATATTAATATAAATTAGAGTTATTAGAAATTGAGAAAAATAAAATTTGATTGATCTTTAGATCTATCGTTCTGAAATAGGTATACCTATAAAGTTTTTTAATCTAAATTTTGTAACAATTGTCGAACTTAATAAGGAACGTCAAAAGTGGATGGGCGATCACCTCTCTGGTTCTCATGACGGTACACCACTGCTTAAAGGACATATTTGAACAAATACCACATCATTTTTCTCTGTTCCTCTGTTTTGGTAATTTAACCATATTCCTAGACCACAGAGTACTCGTAGATATGTATACATATTATTTGAACTAAATTTGGATATTCAGGATACAGAAATTAATTATTTACATAAAACTGTGGTTACGACTGACAAACCGACTGACTGACGAATTGTGAAAAAGAAGAGAAGGTACATCTCGGTTATATTTGTTAAAATGTGCCATTACATTAAATTAGGAAACACTTGAACAATTCTAATGTTATTGTATTAATGTAGAGAATTTAATTATTTTAATTAATTTTAGAAATTGCTAACAAAGGCAAGATTTTTTGAGCTGCCGGCTTAATTGCGAGTGTTATAAGATGTTGATTAATCATAAAGCAATTAAATTGTACGTTTGGTGAATAACAAAGATATTTTAATATAATATTAATTTGAGTGTTGACGAAATTTTTTATTACACCTATGAGTACCAAAAAAGTATGCTGGCGGCAGCATTGAATTTTTTTAATTTATCAACATTTTTATGCAAAGTTGATCATATTACAGAAGCTGAATTGTAAATAAAATTAACGCGAAAATAAAAGAAATAATGAATAATGTACAAGTTTTATATTTATAATATTTCTGCATTTTGTTGCTACGCCGATGTTTTAGAAAATCATATGTAAATTTTACAATGGAATATTACAAAACTAAAAAAAATTAATTTAAAAAGTCCTTGCAATCTTTAATGCATTTGACAGTTTTAGGCTTCGGTATAACTAATTTAATTTCTCGCGTCATTTAACTTAATCAAAAAATTATACCTACAGTTGCAAAAAAAATTGTACGTCAGTTGCATAACTTTGAAACTAGAATTGTATGTGATTTACTCGTTCAATCCAATTTATTGGTTCTCAAAAATATAAATCATACTTTGTTCGAGTGCAATAAATATTCAAACGGAAGTTATAAAAATTAATATCTCCAATAATACAATTTCGATATTTCTTCAGATGATACATTCAGTGTCCCAAAATACTTGTAATTTTCTTTATTACTTCAAGATAACATCTATTGGACAAAGTTAAATAATTGTAAAAATACAAATCGCCAATCAAGCCAAAAATAAGCAAAACATTAATTTTACAATAAATTCAGGTAAATATTACTTATTAACTTAAAATTCTCTATTAGGTTAATAACAGAGCTATTATAAAATTATGTTTCGGGTTACTCTCTTGTTAGAAATTTTATTCATCTTAAAAATTTAAATTGGCTATATTTTTATTTAAACTTTTGTTCAATATTTGTAAATGATTTAATTATTATTTATTGGTGATTATCTGATTGCCACTCGGTTTATCCGTGTATATCGTATAATTGTAAGAATATTATTTTGAACAATGAATTTGTTTTCTTGAACATGAGTTTTACATTTAAAGTCAAAGAATTTAATATCCAGATTATATTGAGTCTAATTTTTTAAAATCCTTAACGACATATCTGCTACAAAATTTTAAATATTCCATTTGTTACCTCAACTCGGTAATCTAATTAGGGCAATCTAATAAAAGCACTGTAATTTAATTAGAGATTGCTGGAAGCGGCTGACAATGAGAAAAAGCAATGTCCTCCAAGGATTAGAGAAGACGCTTTTTTAATAGTATTTTTCGTCGATTCTTTAGGTTTATTAAGACGTAGTATTCTAGTAGTTGCAATGCATTCCTAAATTAAAACTAAAGCAAGCTTACTTCAAATTACCAAAATTCAATTAAAGTATGATTTTAAAATAAAATTTTGAGCATATTTATACAGGACAAAACGATTGTAGTATAGGTACCTATAGAATTTCAAAACAAATTTGAAAAGCTAAGGTGAAGATAGGGACAGGCATATCAAATATGCATCGATTACGTGACTGGATTTTGAAAATGTTTAAAATAATTTGATTGTTCAATAGCAAACGGCCGTGCGATATTATGGAATATTTACCAGTTTATTAGTTTTTTTTCTCCAAATTTATAACTTCTTTTGCAGTAAGTTTTGTAAATTAACAGATGTAAACCAGTAGTCCTGAATTTAAATGACTTATCAAGTATTTACTAAAAATTACCAATTGTGTCTGTTATGAGCTTGTAAACTGCGATAATGGTTATAGCCAAATATTTTCAGACTTACTAATAACGGAATGATGGAAATTCCGGAAAATGAAATAAAAACAAAAGATTTTCACTTGAAAATGTTAACAAACATTTCATTTATTATTATTAACATTAGGAGTCAAAATATATACAGTTTGGTGAATTAACTTATAGAAATTATTATTTGACTCAAACGAATTTTGACGCCAAATTAATATTTTTCTGTAACCCCCGCATTGCAAACTCTGCAAATACAATAAGAAATACGAAATGTGTTTATTTTGTAGAGCATTTTGAATTATTTAATAATATTTCTGTAATACTAAATTTGCGATAAAATATTATATTATATCAAACATAAATTAATATGCATGTAGGTAATATACAAACATTTAAAATAATAAAATTTTTATTTGATTTGTTGATGACTAACAATGAAAATATTTGATTTAAATTATATATTTGTACAAAATATTCAATATAACTACTATGTTGTACATACATGCATAATTATAGTTATTACCTCCTGTTTGTTCTTTCCACTTTTATTGCTGCTATGATTGATTTTCAGACAAATTGCAAAATTTGCAGATTTTTAATGCGTTTACGAGTACTTACTTTTGTAAATCTAGTTTTGTAGAAAAATATATATGTTGGTGCAACAAAAATCACGTGTAAATTGACTGAAAGTAATTTCTATTAATACACAATGATTTCCATGAAAAGTTATGCAGCAATGACCGAAATGTAAGAACGTTTTAGTAATTAAATATACAAATTCATTTAGAAATATTTGCATTATTTATTTCACTACCCCTGTGAGTCGTTCTTACAAAACACATGTTAACTGCACAAAAGACTAAACCGCATTATAAGTTTCTGAAAGTTTACTAAATCATTTCATGTACTTTCGTTAGTTTGTTATGATGATACAGAGTTAATTTCGACCATTCGGTATTTAGTATAACTTGCAAACTATAAAAGTGTAAAATGTTTACAAAGTTGATAAACCCAGTAGTACAATTCATTTTTGACAATTTTTCCTAACAATTCCAAGAATTGATCTTTTCATCACACATTGGGTAAACTACTATAATATTTGCTGAGTACAGCAAACCAAAAAAATTGTATTACATTCTTTTAATGTTTTTGTTTTATTTGCATCTTCTAGGTAATTTTAAACTGAAATCTGGCACCAATCTTGTATGATATGAAGAGATGTCGTTGTATTTAACCTTATAAAGGGAAAAACATTGCTTAGACAGTGCCATGACGTTTGCCAAATTGCTATACTATACTGGAAAAAGCAGTTTAATGTGCAAAAGTTTATATTGTATGTCGTTTTGCTTTTTATTTTGGTTTTATTTATTTTAAAATCGTAATTTATTAACTTGTCGTAACTTTTTCCACACTTTTTGTCAATATGTTTATTGTGCTATGTTTTATCCATTTTATAATCGATTATTGACTTACCCAGTATAGAAAAATTGAGAATCATTATTTCACTAACTTCCTTATTTACTGCTTTGTTTTATCTTCTATAATAGGTACATTTTTTATTTTTGCACAATATTGGTATCATAATGTCAAAATATTTTAAGAAAAATAAAGTTGAAGCTTGTATCAAGGGAAAAGTATTTTTAAATTATGTTGTGATGATTAAGCAACATGCTACATCAATCTCAATTTATCATAAAAGTAGGTAGTTATATTTTCCTCGATTCACAACTGGAAAATTTTATCGGTGTCGCAAAATATGTACCTACAGTAAAATAAGTGTAATTTTTTATAATGTTGTAGCAGCATAATAAATATAAAAATTACAGACTTAAAGTAATGCAATTTTCTCGTTTAAAACTTTTTTGGTTAATATATTTCTGTAGCTTTTCTTTTAATTTTTAGTGTTACATATTAATAATAAACATTAGTTTTATGAGAAACTTTAATTTGAAGGATTATTTTTGAAATTTATACGTAAACTCTACTTACTCTAGATTTAGTTACTATGTGCATATATGAAAACTACTTTTTTGGTAGGGAAATCTAATTTACTCGAGGAAATCAGATTATATTTAAGAATATTCACATGTTTTCCGAAAAGTTCATAAACTAGTTTAATGTCTTAAATAGCTTCATTGTTATAAGAATAGCATGGCACACTTAACAATATACATTACTATGCGAAGTGCTTGTAACAGCTCTTGTTACTAATCCCATAAGAATGTTTTAGATGAAAATCTAAATATTAACTTAGCAAAAGCTCTAAGTATATGGTATACCTAAATTTAATCTAATTGTGAGAAGCATCTTTAATTTAAATTTTGAGTGGTCGGAAACAAACTTGACATTTAAAAAAAAACTCAAAATGTATTATATTCGAAACCATTGTACTGAATATTTTTACCTTTATTGCAAATGGGTCCCTGGTCGGACGCCAAATGTAATGAATGCGGGATTGACGCTTGATTTGATATCTTCACTTGGAGGAGTCAGCGACTTTTGCCTTGAACACTACTTTCTGATGACATGGCAATTGTCAAAGTAGCTTGTTAATCGCTCTCGAATAGCACTAAGTGTAAACCTGAGCCCGAAGAGTAAACTTATTAAGGTAGCATCCATAGCACATCCCGGGAGACTAACTAAATTATATAGAATTGCTGAAATGCTGTATTGATATCAAAAATTTCTGCTAAAATGTTCTGACGTAAGAAAAATAATGCAGTGTCCATATTCGAAAGTCAAGAGGGTTGCATATCTGAATATTTGATTTTTGTTATAACATACAATAATAATTATCGAATTTGCGATAGCATATTTTACTGACAGGGTTGAACTACAGAAAGTAGTCAGTAGGTGTGTCAGTTAATAAACTTAAAATATATTCCACCTATTATTTCGGCAAACGAAAATTTCGAAGCTATAGCCTATGGCTATATGCATGTCTGCCTAAACGAGAAATCTGGTTAGTAGAATATTTCCAGACAGAGTTCGGGCAGTAAATATACCTAGACACACAGAGGTTTGAGTTTGAAGTAATTTAACAAATTTAAATAATATTTAATTATTACTACCACCACCACCTTTACTAAAAAGTAATTTATTTAATTACTATCAGTATTTACGCTAACTTTACGCTGCTACAACAACGGAATAATTTTCTAGAACAATTGTAGCGAAGCTACAGCTAATTTTTGAAAAAGGGTAGGTTACTACGATACAGTGGTTAAATAGTTTGTAGTTAAGCTGCTTCACAGCTCTGTCTGCAACTCATCTGTCTGTTCCCAGTCAGTTAAATGAACTCGATCAATTTTCTTCTGACAATTTGAAATATACAAAATGAAATGTAGAGCCTATAGTTGAGAAATTTCTACAATTCTCAAAAGTAAATTTGAAATTGCAATAACAATGACTTTAACTTTATTATAATTTTTATGCGTTCTATTTAAAATTGTAATCTTGAAAAAGCTCTTCACCTAAATTCAAAGCTGGATTATATAATTTTTTTGTTTTTATTCAACTTTATAATATTTACTAAGTGAGAATTCCCTTACTAATTATTCATGGTTATTAGCACTTAATTCCTTGACTTATAGAGGCGTTATCAGTCTGTAAAAGCTGAAATAACCTCAATATATTCAGCTTAATATGAAAAGTTAGTCTATAAATACCGTTTCGTAAGTTTCTGGGACTTTTAAAATTCTCAACTTTGTTTGTGGTTTTAGAAAACTAATGGAAATGTTTTGCATGGAACGCCTACTTTAAAGTTTTATACGAACTTGAAATTATTTAATCTTAAAAAGCTTTCATCACATGTAAGTGCTCGTTTAACAACAATTTTATTCTATAGAATCGTAAAACACAAAATTTTATTTTGATAACCACATTAATGTATAAGTATCACATAAAATACGTTTCTTTTATATCATATTTCGGTTACCGTATCACAATAAATCTTACATTTACATCATCTCCGACAACCGTGATTTATCTATATCTTAGTACAGTTATCAAACTAGGATAACAAGATTTTGTTTTTAAATATGACTTTGCATAAAGATTGATGTCGTTCTACTTTCGTGATTTTCTTTCTTTTTAAAAAAACAATTTAGTTTTGTTTGATAAATTAGTTTGAGAATTCATTCATAAACTATAGGTTGATGAGAAGGCTGGGCAGCATGCTGAATTGACAGCCAAGTTGACGTGGTGTTCTCCCAGTTTCCGAACACAGCGAAAATCAATCTTCTAAGAGTTGTGAGCTATGTGTGCCAAAAATATTCAATTTTTAATTTGTCGTTTGAATAATTTTGTTTTGAAATATTTTCATTTTCATCGCAATTAAATGTTATATATTATTGCATACCAACAAACACATTTCCTTAATGTGCATACACATTTTCCGAGCCACTCGTACGGTTTTGAAATGCTCAATTTATTTTGTTGAGGAATAAGGAAAATCCTATGAAATTCTAAAAACTCGGTTGTTATTTTTCTGTTAGGGCGTTTGTCAGTAAACGCTGGTGTTCTTTGAGTTATTTCGGTTTCTCCACTTTGACTTAATATTGATTTGTTGTTGTTTGAGAGTTAAATTTTTCACTTCTGAAAACTTTCATGTGCTGCTTTTAAAATTTAAAATACAACTTGAAAAATGTTCATCCAAATTTAGATTTTTAAATTTATGAAAATTTATTGTTAAAAATGTTTATAGGCAGTTACAAATTCTATCCGCACAGGTTGCAGATAGCCTCGGGGATGTGAGTTATAAAACCAAATGGCTATACATATTCTTTGGAATTTTGGAGATCGATATGTATATTTATTTATTTTTTTATATTGAAGCTTTTTTGTAGCTTTAAAACATGAAATTTTAAAAGCAAATAGTATAAAATTTTTCAGTTTTAGAAAAATACGAAAATAAAAATTTTGAAAGAGTTTTTATGTTAATATAAAATTTTAAATTAGCTTATTTAAATCGCGAACTTCTTGTTGCCGATGTTTTATATTATTTTTAATTCAATTCTTTATTTTACGTAAATTACTACTTTTCCTTCGGTTTTAATACTGGAAAAGCTGTAATTCATTGATAAGGCGTTACTTAAAGATAAAGAAATTTACTTAAGCTAACCTGATTTGTTGTCTCCATTTGGTGATAATATATAGCTCTTTTAGTATCACCACATCACTGTATTTTTCACATCCGGGGTTGCTATCGTTGTTTGTGTGTAAAGGCAAGCTTTTACAGTATTTTTAACAAAGAAATTTTCTGCTTATTTTCCTATTTGTACTATATTTTTAACATTTTTTATGTTCGCCATCAAGCTTTTAAGTAACTAACACTGCTTTTTAAATAAAAACATTTTTCGCTTGACTTGCAAGGTGGAACTTACAATGTAAATTTACAACTTTGTGAAAAATAATTAAAAAATGGGTATTAATTACAAAAAAATTTGGATTACTCTTTTTCGCGATATAAAATTTCTCAAGTTTTAATCAAAATTGGTTAGTCATGTATAAGGTTGACTAAATAAGACTTAGCAGAACGTTTTGATTAAAATTTATGAAATATGAATTTGTGTATTCTATATGACATTTTAATTTGAGTTTATTAAATTTTGGTTGAATTTAGCTATAGCTTACGCAAATGCTTAAAGTTGGCTAGATTTAGCATTTAAGCGTGAAATGTTTGTTTCGATATACAAAAATTCGAAAGTCCGTTAACAAAAACTCATTACATCTGATGCTTCTGCAACAGAAATAAAATTCTAACGGCGAATGCGAGCTTAATTTCTAAAGCTTTTATAGAGAGGTTTATTGGATTATAGCTTACAAGAACGTCGACTGATGCTGACCGTACGTGCTGATTCATCGTGATTATAAGACCAAGAAACCTTTTGCAAATTGTGAATTATCTGTATACAAAATTAATATAGATTAAATAACTACACAATACTGATTATTACATAATTAAATTATAAGAAACAGCTTTTGAAAGAAAAATTTAAAATTTAAATTAATTTTTTTCGCACTAACGACGCGGTTACTCTGCATCCTGTTAACTTTTAATAAATTTTTAATATCTAAGTATCGAAGTACTAAATTATATTAACTACTATCATCTCTCGCTTCGTACCCTTGTAGATCTGTAATTTGTCATTTTCGACAGTCTTGCAAGTTTTGATTGATTAAGATTATTTCGGCTATCCAATTTTTATATACCAATATTAAAAATTGTTTTTTAATTGAATTATGAAATAAATTACAGATTCTCCAAGTTATGAATATCTGTAAATTACGTGATTCACGCAGATTTTTAATATATTTCAGCAATATTTATTATTCACTGTCTTAAAAATATATTGTCTATTTTGAACAAGGAAAAGTGTTTACATTGCTTATTTTTACGTCTATTGAAATCATTCAACATGTTTTGTAAAAGTAATGCATTATCTGCATACAAAAGCAGCACACACTCAACACTAGCGTTATTATCTTACACTGTGCTACAAATATTCATGAGAGACAAAGATTTATTACATGGTTACCAATAAATAGCAGAGGTTTTAGTATAAAAAATAAACAAAGTTTCATACAGAACGCGTCACGTTGTATCTTCCTTTACATTTTGTATGTCTGACCAAAAAAATAAAAAACTTATGTTCAGAAAGTTTTTTTAACAGTTTATTTTCAACCATTAACTTTAGTTCCGATTTACCATAATATAAAGTGGTTTGAAATTTGCTTAGTAATGATTATTAGTAGTACTAGAAGTAGATACAAATTATTTAGACGTAAATGCGCTAGAGGAAGGCGAGTAGCAACAAAAGTAATGAAAGAAAAATTACTCTTATTAAATTTCTTACTGTGAAATCAGTTGACGGCGAAACGGCGACGACGAAATATTCCATCCCCGTGCTGCAAGTGCAGCTTTCGAGCAATGCCAAAGACACCTAAGACGAAAATCACAATAATGATTTAGCAAATTAATTTCAATTTGTATTAAAAATATTTTTTTAATTAAAATAGATGTGAAAAAAAGCGGAGGGGAGTTAGTGTTGGACGCATAATAAAATGTGACACCGGTTTTTAAACAGCATAAAAAGTCCGCCATTTGTTTTTAAATAGCGGTTCAATTAAGAAATCTTTATTTCCTGCACTATATCGCAATTAAATATCACAAAGGGAATTGATAAAAAATTGAAAATTAATTCAATTACGCTTACGCCGGTGCACTAATTAAAAATCTGTGTAAGCGGTTCAAGTGCTTTGCTACGTGAATGTTTAAAATCTTTACCACGAATAACAATTTATTTTTTAAATTGCATAAAGCGGAATATTAAGAAAAACTTCGTTTCTAATTATTTCGCTTTTTAGCTTTATTTCTTATTGCTTATTAAGTGTAATTATAACTTTTTAAATTTTATTACTGTATCACTGAAAAAAATATATAGTAAGTAATAAACACCAAAGTTATTTTCATATAATTTCTGGTATAATAAAGTACAAACTTTATTACAAAGCTATAATATGCCACGGGTATTAGGCAGCATAATAAAATGTACCTTAGGAATATTACAATTTGTAGTACATACTATGAATAATGTTGTAGTTATTAATTAGAACAATTTCGTTCAGAGCATATATTAGGTATTTTAAATAAAAAATGATTTACTTATTAAATATTAGTACAAAAATGAACATAATTTTGCTGTTAATATTCTATAATAAAACTATTTTAATATTTTAATTTAGTTTGTTCAAAAGAATTTGTTAACAAACAAAAGAAAACAAAATTTTACACCCCGATGCAAAGTCCGGTTTCATTCTTCCAGGAAAATTTCTAGAATGAATCGGTTTCACTACAACTACTATGAATTCGCAAATTACATTAAGCGAACGCCACCAAGCGGAAAAATATTAAGTTAATCTAATACGTACAATTGATATAGAAAGTTTTGTTTATAAACCAAATGTTTGCATTCTTTTGGTGTTCTATTTCGTGAATTATCCGTGTGATTACCGAAGTCAGATGCTGTAGTTTTGAAAGTTTTGCAAAATACAGAAGAGGGAAATCCGGAAATCCAGATACCGGAATTCTTTTATGAGTTTAAATTTACAAAAATACATTAAAGAAGTTTAAATAGTAGGCAATAGTAAATTTGTAAACCTTTATTCCACAAAGCAATATAACTGCGAAAATTACATTTTCTTCTTTTAAAATTATTTTCTTTGTATTGCAATAAGTAGGTAATAAATTTTGATACAAATTGCTTGCTCGCCTATTTTTATTAAATAACATTTCATTACATTTAAGTACATTTTATATGATATCATTTTACAAGCATTAAATAGAATTGTTAGATGGCGTTAAGAATTACAAGATAAACCTGAGAAAATGCTCTTCTTTATAGAATATTTCAATGATAAGCACTGTGATGCTTTTATAACCGGAGATGACTATTTTACAAGTGACGCTTTTATGTACAGATAAAAAAAATTTCATTTGATGATTAAAAATAATGGAATGTTACACCATAAATTACATTTTTGATTTAATTAATTTACATCCAAGTACGTTATACAACTACAATCTAAAATATCGTAACAATTACTTAACTTACACGACATAATACTATATTTTATTTAATTTTCTTTTATTTATTATTAAAATGGGTTTCATTTAATTTTGCCGGAGCGAAACTAATAATATTTTTTAGATAATTAAATTGGAAATGACGTTTATAAAATTTTACTGTAGGTAAAAGAGAAATGCGTTGCACGAGTTTGTTATTGCGTCGATTTATGTCAGCCTTTTCAAGCTTTGACATATTTCATGCTTAATCTGTAGTTACGCTTTAGGGGAGTGCGTGATCAGAGAATTTCAAATAATATTGGTGAAAGTTCTCTTTAAAGTCAAATTTTTGACTTTTTTATTTTTTATAAATACAGATTTGTAAAAGTGTAAAGAAATTTCGTATCTAGAGGGCATTCGTGTGAAAAATGACTGCATCATATGCTGGTTTTGGTTTATAAGATGGGAGTTCTGACTGAGATTTCCCAACAGTATTCAGTTTTGAAAACATTTCAAATGTTATTTGCTTACTTTAGAATTGTCTAACAGTTTTCCATTTTTCCTAATTTTCTTTATTTAACGTAAAACCACATAGAACTTATTGTACAAAATGCAAATATCGAATTGTAATCTCGCGCGTGGTTTTGATGTTACCACACGAAAAATAAAATCTTTTTTTTAATTTTCATAGAAGTTCAGTGAAATGCGAATTATTTTACAGTTAAACTAAAAGATTCTTCGAACGTCCTTAAAACTAGAACTGTAATTGTACTTTATCATTTTGTGAATTGCGGTTCAACCGGCAATTAAATGGAAAATTGGAAAGGGACGTGGTAAGTGTAACATGAAACTTGCAGAGAAAACTTTCAAATTCTACTTTCAGTGTACCGTGTGCTGACTTTGTTACACTTTCTGCCAGATTTATCAATACTTACTTTGAAAGTTAGTTTTATTTAATTCGATATTAAAAATTTTGTTTGCAAACTTACGTTTACATATTATATTATTAAAAGCTTCCTTTTTAAGCTTTTTGTTATATTTTATTACTACCGCAACTTCAAAATTATTATATAAACATTTTATTTTCGTTGGATAGTATTTTAATTTCTCGATCATAGTAGCAGTTTGGTGGTAGGATTGTCTATTTGTGAATGAAAATAAAAAAAGAAAGATTAGGGCGTCACAACATTCCAAAAACTATTTTAATTAAACAAGTAAGTTTATAGACTAAACGTTGCAATAAAAAACTATAAAGTACAGTAATATTACTAAACTTACACCTCCACCAACTATCTGGGAAAGGGAGTCTTAAAAAGATCTTTTATAGTTTATCTACCATCTATGGCAATGGCAAACCACCGAGGTGGAAAAAAGTTGTAATATAATCCGTACAAAAGAAGTCGAAATCCTTTTTAAATATTTTGATGTATTATAATAATCCAATTTCTTATGAATCTCTAAATTTTTTATTAAAATTTGGAAACCGAATGTTAAATACAATATTTGACAAATTACCGCCTGCGGTGGTGGTACTTTCTAGAGTTTGTATAGAATTTCTCGATAGTTTCTCGTAAGTTTCAAGCGGTATTTTGCAATTACTTCTCGAGTATTCCCATTTACCTTTATTTTGTGTGTGATTAGCTTGGTTGTTGATACCCTATTGTTAAGAACAGTTACATATTGCCAATCTGACAGATTAAACGGCTAGGACTAGTGCTAAACAGTGCCCTTAGTCACTTTAATTACAAAACAACTTAAAATATACTACAAATTGTTCAAATGTTTTCCAATAAATTACACAGCCTGGGGTTAACTCACAAAAAACCAGACGTCTACTATATATTGCAGTGTATCCTCACTCCATCTCTCAATCAGTCCCTCAATTTTTTTTGTCTTTGATAACTTTTCCTTTAATTTGTTTTGTGTATTTTGAGTGAAGGATTTCAAATCCTCACTGATAAAATTGACCAACGAAAACCTTAACTTTAACTTAAATCTACGCCTACAATTTAATCCAACCTTAAATGTCTTTACGAAATCGGCCCTAAATGATTAGAAGTGAAAGAAGAAATAAGAGTTATGTTCAACCTAAAAAAGTGTTAATTTTAAAGAAAGTTACATTGAAAAAAATTCGTAAAATTTACATCGATCTAAATTTTGCGAAATTCCAAACAATAAGAAATAACATAACAGCGAAGCAAATATTTCTTTAGTGACGAACTCTTTTATTTCTTTCGACGCTACTATTTTATTATAAAGATTGAAATAAATAAAGAAAGAATAATATTCTGTGGAATTAGAACAATGAACATTTCTAAACTAAAGTTGTTTCATCAGTTAAATGTATTTAGTGATTGCACAACTTTTTCTGTTGCTAATAAAAATTAAGTAAAGTAAGATTAATTAAGTAGAAAAAGTTGTTTCAAAAATTACGCTTAGGAATGATAACATTATTTTCCCGATTAAAGTTTTCATAGCAGCGATGACATTAAATTTATAATACATTTGCGATTATTCATTCCAAAAAGATTTTTGAAGTTAAAGTACGTTAACATAATTTGGAGCGAAAATGTAAAAGGCTTTAAAATCACTGAAAGGTTATTTCAATTTAAGTGACCCGGCAGTACTTTGTCTGGTTTATACATAAAAGGCCACGATAAGAACTTATCTAAAACATGTCACTAGGGGCTGATTTTAAACTAATTTTCTGAATTAAACCGATTTAAAGTCTGCGATGCGGTTTAATAACTTAAAAGTTAATTTAAATTTTTTTAGATTTAGTTTTAATTGGAAATAGTTTCATCAGATTTTAAATTTTAATTTATACGAAATAAGGAATAAGTTAGAAAATACATTTTCAGTGTAAATTTTTGTTGGAGTTTACAAAAAATTAAATAACATGAACATTACATTTTAATCAAACTAGGTATAAGAAATTTACTCCAGGCTGTTGCAATTTTGTGCTCCGTAGGAATTGATTTATGATATTACTTTATTTTCTAGTTATTAGTTTTGAGATAAATGTGATTGATTTACTAAAAATATGTAATATACTATTGAAGGCATGTATAGAAATTTAGTATGATTAATATTCGCGAAACATAAATTTTCAAGTTTTTGATATTCAACTTGTATCAGCAAAACCTGATTAAATTTTGACTCAATTTAATTAAATACTGCTTTTATTTTCACATTTATTTTTATTAATTTTTAAAAACATTTTTAATTATAAAATATGTTACGACTATTTTTGCTTAAAATTGTAGAGCTTTAAGCACAATATTGTCCCAAAAAGTCAATTACAGAATAAACAACACTTGAGGGACTTAAGTTAGAAGTATAATTAAATTGGTAATTTATTTAACGCTACTGTGTTTTAAAATATGTAATTATTTTTTATGATCTTATGTACCATTTTTGAATTTTAAAATAGTATTTTGTGTTTAATTTTTTAAATTCGGATAAGGAATCAAACCTATTGTTGTGTTTAGCATTTTTTGTTCGTACATCTAATACGGCTATAAAAATTGTTTAAAAATGCAAATATAAAAGGTTTTTGTGCACTTAACACGTTTTTACTTTTATCTCTCGGAATGAGAGATTAAGTTTGGTTTAAAAATAATTGTTGTCGTCAAAAGAGTTTATCCAATTATACGTTGATATATGAGTACTATAAGCTTAATTACAATTTTACCAAAAGCATCAACTGTAACAAAACGTTAGTAATTAAGCTTCGTTCGCCCTTATATTTCATTGCTGATCATAATTGCTTACGATGTTGAGTAGAGATTTTTCAGCAACTGCGTCTCATTGATATTACATGCGGTGCTGCCGGCGGGTGTCGAACTCGCACCGCAACCGACGCCTCCACATAATTCACTGTAACGATGTTCATGCTACGGAATTTTGGATCAGTGCTTTTGGAATAGTTATTACAGAACACAATGCATCTTAAGGTATTGTATAATCTATTTCGTGTAATATACTCGTGTCCGAACCAATAATAATGGTGGAACCTTGCTTATTTAGGTAAATCTTACAGTTTCCTCCACAAATTAATTTTACTAAACCGCAATCATTACTAAAGAACCAATTAAAGTTGAAATTACTTTTTAACAAAAAATATAAATTTTCATTACCCAACTTTTATCCAATATAACAAAAATACGGCTATATTCTAAATCTCATCATATTTCTGAAAAAAGCGTCTTGAAATTTAAAAGATTAGTTGCTGAATTGTCAGTTCAACTTGTTTGATGTCGCGGAGCTTTTGTCTGTTATCAACAAAATTAATTTGAATTTTTGAAAGTTTGAAATAAGATTAATACTAAAAGTTTGTTGTTTTGTTTTGTATGAAGTTCTTTTAATATAAAAAAATAAATTTGGTTGATGAGATTTTAATGAAAGGAAGAGTTAGGAGAAGAGAAATGTTAGTAGCACTTGAACTAGATTTTAAATGAATAACGATCGATCTTTGTTTAGCGAGCTTAATGTGCCTGTAATAATTAGATCTAAAAAAAATTACGGCAGTGATAAATACGATCCAATTAGAATGAAAACACAAAATCATTAATTGATTTGATTTATTTCACATAAATATCACTACCACAACGTAAATAATTAAATCCAATTATAATTCTTCAATTTCTTTATCATAACAAAAATATTAGCAACCGATAACATTTTAATTCCAACTTATAAGTCAATTTTCTTTAAATTAGATTCGACGAACTACCCAGCAAAGGAGAACCTCTGTGAAATTGGGCGAGAGAACTTAATATAGTTTGTTTTAGGTTGTACCTGCGGAATCAGGAATCTCGGGTCATTCAAAAACGGACGTTTTTCTTTGGGAAAATACCAAAGAGATGAGAATTAGAAATTAACTACAAACATCGACTTTTGCGAGATTCGAAACCAAAGCCTGATGTGACACTAATTTGTGATAGTCCACCGTTAGAACTCAAAGATTACTGTCGAAGAAAATCAATAAATTTACTTTTCGTTGCTTTGGCTTACCTTCTTCAGTAGAAATTTATTTTAATCGAAACTTTATTTCAAGCTTAGCATCTGGTGTAAGCTAAAGCTGTTGATTTTATAATTAATATGCAAACTAGATTATTTAGTTGAGTATATTTAAAAGTTCTGCGATACAGCATTCATTACACACTTCTGATGCTGAAAATAAATTGTAAAAACGACTTCATGTAGTAATTATATACAAAATTACATCAAGATTTTGAAATTCGATTTTGTGGGTAGAATTATTGTCTTGAAGAATGGATATAACTGGATTATTGTTTTGCAGATAGTTTGGTAAACTAGATGCTAACGGCACAACATGTTTCAGACACTTGACATTTTAGCGAAAATATATTATTAAGCGATAGAGATTAAACGTTTAATGCGCCCAAGTTCCTTCCGGTATCATTTAAAAGATCAGCATATCAAATTAATCATGTTGGCAAAAAATAACAGGGCCGCTACTGTTTTAACGAATTTTTTTTAACCGACAGTTAAAGAAGTAATTATTTAAGTTTCCCAACTTTAAATCGAAACAAGATTCTAACCTCATTTGAAAGTGGACCATCAATGATAGAATAGGGAGGATATACAGTTGGGATGGTTATTAGTTTCGCTGGTTTTACTCGTGAAAGCAAATTCGGAATTAAATCAATTAGCATGAAGTGGCGGGTTTGCAATTTGTGTCCAAATTATTTTTTAATGTTGATGATGCAATTAATACACCTAACGATTTTTAATTTATTTTTAATAAGTCATTATTTTTTGGAAGCGAGAAACGCATCCACCGTACAAATTTTAAATCCAATAGTATTAAAATAAAAAAATTATTCACTTAACATTTTTTGCGCCGTTTCTTGTAAATATCAACATAATCCAAGTTTAAGTTTTTCATGTTTTCCAATTTTACTGTAACTTTTGACAGCGGTAAGTCAAAGAAGCTTTCAAGCTTTCGTTACTTATAAAATCAGAAATGCTTCGCTACGTTATATTTTCGTCCAAGCGAATCTATCATATATTCTCTTTTTCATTAAACTAGAGAAAGTTTTTTAATTTCATAAAATGTGTTTTGGATATGCAGTGGCGAAATAAACAAGTTTTTAAAAAATAGCATTTTTATTTCTTTAGAAACAAATGACCATATGCGGCGGTGCGCGCATTCGAGCGTCTTTTTAATCAAGTTGCCACTAAATAATAGTATATTACGTGCCGAGGTGGGTAATGCTCGAAAAAAATTGAAAAAATGAAAAGAAACTTTCCGACCTGTTGGAAAGTGAAAGAAAATAAACTATTAAAATTTAGTAATGAGTCGATTACTAACTGATTGTGAATTCACATTAGAATATAATCAGTTGATATTAATAAAAATTTAACCAGATTATACAAATTTATATTTCTTTGAAGTAAATGTGATAAAAGGAAATAATTACAAGGAATTCGTAGCTTCTAAAGTTAAAATTGAAGCACAGTGTTTTAAAAATAGCATTAAAATGTTTAAATCTACATTTAAGAAAAATTTAACTTAATAACGTGCTAACCTAAATTTGATTTTATGCAAACGCAGTTTGGATAGAAAAGTTTGCTAATATAATTTGTGCGTATGTACCACCGTTTTCAAATATTAACTTTGACTTTAATAATAGCCATATAAATCAACCAAATATAGGTTCAATTTTGGTTTGCAAACGTAAAATGATTTTATTGTTGGAATTTTTCAGCGGTTACCTATTAAAAATACCGCAAATGCGTTTTCGTGTGCACTTGTGGTTAATGAAATTAAATTTGTATTTAACTCAGCCTCAGTTTTATAATTAAAAAATGATTGTCTCAAAAGTTTTAACAGTGCTTTTGCATGGAACATTTGATGTAATTCACATGTTATTTACCTTTTTATCTACGGAAATTCTATAGACAAACTTAATTACAACTAACTTGTTAGTTTGTAATAATTTAGTTGTTTACAGTTCGGAAACTTTCTCTAACATGTAAGTAAATTTAATTCGGTGAATTGAATAGCACATCCGATAGATCTATTCTAGAATTTAACGTAAAGTTCGTGGGGTATTTTTTGCGGATTTCGCTCCTGCAACTCTTTCAATATTCTATGATAGACGTAAGAAGACTTGCATTAGTGCAAAAATCACGATAAAAGTTGATTGGATTTTCTGCGAAATCGTTTTATCATACTTTTATTTTAAAGTTTATATTTTGGTATCAGGTTTTAGTATTTTTATTCATATCATTATAATACCTTCCTATAAGCTTCGAGTATTTTAACTAAATTGCATTTCTCAAATAATTGAACATCAAATATTGAAATATTTCAATTTCTTTAACTTCTAATAGTATGTTCAATTCATCGGGTTACGGCCAATTATAAACAATCAAACAATACTGTCTTTTATTAAAATATTTATTTTAAATAAAATAATTAAAAGCATATAAATCTGCTAACTAACACATTGAATCGTATCTGATTACTTTATGATTTGTCAACTTTGTTAGGTAAAACATCAATTTAATGAAGTTAGGATAGCGGAAAGCAATAATCTAATTGCTATTATGTGGACGTAGTACAGGCGAACTCACTCTGTATTGTTTTATAAGATGTAAAACTATACTTTGATACTTTAGTGCCGCCCACGCCCATCTAATTACTTTCATAAGACAGTAAATCTTTTGGTGTTTTAGTCAGGTTTTTCTTCTGCTCAAAAAATTTTTATTTATATTTTATGAATTTGAATCTCAATCCAGTGTGTCTTTTTACAAATAACAATAGATAGATGAAATCACGAGTTCTTTAATTTTCCAACAAGAAAATATTAAATTGAATGGGCTATTGTTACTTTTATATAAATTATGCCTATACTAAATTGAAAATAATATAATATTATAGTGTAGGTATATTTTGAAACATATGGCTTAGTTCTTAATAATTTAAATTTTTAGCTGCAATATTCCCTGATGCATGAATTTTATTTTGTTCCAAAAGCGTATTTTTAATCTTTTCCGTAGCTTTTAATTTGTCAAAAGCTTTGTGAATTTCTATTACATGTTATTTCAAAGTTAAAAACATATTTCCTAGCGTGACAAACATTTTCGTTATCTAGATAAAACCCCTTCAAATTTGACAAGTGTGAAAACATTATTAATTTATCTAACGTAAAAGTCATATCCTTTGCGCTCCGCTTTTTTATATTGACGCGGGCTTTAAATATAAGGGTAGCTTTTTTATTAAATATTTTTAATTGTACTAATTGCACGAAATCTATTTTAAAATAAAATATATTATAAATTATTATTTATTATCTAATTAATATAATGTTATTGGCTTTTTCGATGTTTTTCATTTGCAAATTTTTTTTGTTTTTTAATTCAATAATTCAACGATCGAAACAATGAAAACAACATTCGAAATACAAGTTTGTAAATATTTAAAGCAATATTTTTATTATAAACATATTAATATGTTGATGTTTTAATCAAGACATTAAGTAGCTCAATATTATTAATGATTTCTGATTTTATATTTAGATTTTTATATTAAAAAGCTTTCAATATAGAGGTAGTTTTGTTATTGATTTTTTTAAAATAGATCTAATTGCATCATGAAGTCTGTTTTTATTTATTATTTATTTTGGCTTCCGATGTTTTTAATTTGTAAATGTTTCTGGTTTATACAGTAAATTAATCAAAACTTTTTAAGTATTTAGTTGAATATTAATATGATATTTGATTTAGATTACTCTATTTTATTGTTATCCACTTTAACCATCCATCTACAAACAATATGTTGACGATATCATTACTTCCATTTCACAGGACAATGAAAATTTTTGAAACCAGTTTTTTTGGTTTTTCACATTCAGTCACTTTGTGATAATAATTCTTTAAAATATAAATCTTGGTTTTGAAGGTAGTTATTTGGAATTTTTAGTACTTAATTGTTATTTAAAAATTAAATTTAATAGTAGAAAGGAAAATAGCCCGAGCCTATAAGATTATACTTACCTATTCCTTATCTTTAAAGTAAAAACATAATAGTCTAGTTTACACAATTAAATAAACAGTCTGTTTATTCAGTTGACCCACAAGTAGCTATAAATAGAATGAGGAGTCATAGCAATATATATATATATATAATATGCAGTGACTTTGTTTAGTTGCCACATACACACACAAATTAACCTTTTTGCTCCTAACAATTCTCTCAATTTCTGGTCTTTCAAACTATGCCGTAATTAGCAGCCAATTAATTAACCATTAAAGCAAAACTTACCTATTTTCCATTGATATATTATAGTTTATAGCCACCCGATACTTCATCTATAAGGTAGATTATTTTAATAAAGTAATTAAATAAACCGAGTAACCAAAGAACCTGTGTATAGTTGCAATTAGTCTTTGATAATTGGAGTGCACTGACCTGTAAACAAGTCGTCACTGTATGTGCGCACAAAAGGTCAGTTGATTTGAAAAGAAAATTAGAATTGCAATTAAGTATTCTAAAACCTTTTTCGAAACCACCGAATGCAACTGGGTATATATTGCTATGACTTACTCGTGTAATTTGGGGTGTCGATTTAATTTTTCTAAATGTACAAATAAAAAAAATAAAAAAATACATTGAGTAAAAGAATGAGTAAATAAGATCTGTTCATACTTACTATCGTTGACAAAAGTTTGAAGATTGATAGAAACTAGTATTCAGTTAAATCTTTGTTTATATTTTGGAAATAGCACAGGACAATTTTCAGTACTCCGATGATCAAGACTTGACGTTAATGTGTAAATGACATTAAAATTCAGAATCATGACTTGAGAGATTAATATTATTCGAGATCATTTATATCTAAATCGTTTCCAATGACAATACGTTATAAATCTATAGAGTTTCTGGTTCCATTTGCACTTCCCTCCAATGAAAAATGAATATTCCGGCACAACCACCTGAATTGAAAATTAGTGGTAGGTACAAATAGCTGGATAGAAAATATAAATTGTTTTTCGGTTTTAAATAAAAATATTACAACTTCAAACCTTTGTTTAGTGGAATATAATATTATGTTGGTTTTAGCAAAAGTTTAAATAAAGTGGATACCATTTTTTTATTTGCTTTGAAAGAGAACTCATTTTACGAGCAATACATTAAAATATGAATGTCGGCAAATATAATATCAGTCTCATTTTGTAACTTGGTTTTATAAGCTATAAATATAAATCTTTTTGATTCTGTCAAGTTGTATGCAATTTCCTCAGATCATCGACGACCCAATATGTGATTGTTCATAAATATGGAGCTTAACTTTATAAATATTGGATATTCCCACCGATTGGAGTAACGTTATTTCCGACTCGCTGATTCTTCGGTAATCAATCAATGCCCTTTCTGACCAAATTCGAAATTCTATTCATCGTCTGTTTTAGACATTACTATAACATGACGGTTTGTTAGTATTAAAGCATACAATTAATCATATCTTGTCTTTTTATTAGTACAGTTTGCCATCCATCAAGTTTATATTATGAATAAATTTAAATTATCTATTTAACCAGCTTATTTTCTTAAATGACAAAATTTTACCAAGCCCTAATAAACTTTTAACATCACTATTTGATAAACTCGAAAATAATTTTACGTTTTATGCATTAACTTGCTAAATTGTAAAGTTTCTTATTAAAGTTATGTAGGTTAACATTTTTAACCAGTAAAAATTTAGTTTAAGGTTTAGGGATTGTTCTAAAGTAATTGCTCATCCGTTCAAAATCACCTTAATAAATATATAGCGGAGCAGTGTATTTTACTAATAAACCAAATAGTTTGAGTTTATCCTTCATTAATCTTGAAAGGGGTAACGTGAACAAGTTAATGTAAGACTGCATACACCAACCTTACACACTTAGGCTTGCGGAAGCTTTTTGCCTTCCTTTGAGACTTGGTTTGAGACTCTTTCTTGCCGTGAACATTATTAGCATTGTAGAATATCACATCCTCCCTTTTCATGTCTTATGTGAATTTTTAAAATTATATATGAAAAATTATTGCGAAAAAAAGATTTTTCTTTTGTTAATCGACTCTTTTTGTAAAATTATTGTTCTTTAAATTATTCACTGCTGCAGAATTATCACGACAAGGCTAAATTTCTGATTTAGTTTGAATTTTTTTCCAAGCGCAAATCAAAAAAATTGTCAAGTGCGAAAGATTACACAAATTTCCAATTAATTAAATTTGGTTTGATGGAGAGTGCTATGTGTTGTTATAACATACATAGCTTCAAATTGCTTTTTTTATGCGATTAAATACTTCAAATAACAATTTAACATTTTTTTAATTAAATAACTGCTTTAATTGCTAGATCATAGCACTGAATATTATCGTTCGTTTTGTTAGCTTTTAGTTGATATTTGTGATTTTACAGTTGGTGTTGAAAAACCGGTGAACCGAAAGGCCGAGCTAAGAACCCATTGCTGTGGATAATTTTAAAATTTAACAGTAGATTTTGAGTAAATATTATATTTCGTAATAAAATAAAATTTCGCTGCACACAAATTGTTAAATATGTTAATTTTACGTAAACGTTTTCTGTAGAACTTCGATAATTTCAATATTGACATTACAATGTTGTCCATTTTCCACCGGCAATTCCAAACTCGAAAGTACATTCATACTCGAGGTGGAGTGTTTGAATCTGTTACAATAATTTATAACCAAGTTGTATTTGTAAAATTCAAATACAAAGTTTGGTATTGGTATATTTACTCTAATTGTACTGTTTATTTTTCCGAGTTATAAAATTAAATATTTGTAATTAAATTAAAATAATTACTGAGACGGCTCCAGTTGGTGCCGAAGTCACAACAGAGAAGCGTGCTGTTAACTCATCGCATTTGCTTACGACAACCTTCCAATGTGCTAATCAAACACCTCTCGAGATATCTCATGGGATTCACTTCACAACTAATTGTAGTACAGTTTGTGTATCAACCATAATTTAAATCGGAGGGTTTTATGTAATATACTTAGCGCATACTTAGTAATCTTAATATACTGTAAATTAAACCACAGAGCAGACGCAAACAGTCACATGGTGGAATGGTTTCTTTTAAAGCCTATCAGAATAAGTATTTGCTTATAATAATAAATTTGATGGGAAAATTCAGCCAGCATCAGTAATTTCATTACATAATTTAATCACACTTTAGAGATCTTTTAGGCTGGTTTCGCAAATAATCTCACCCAATAATAAATTATGAACTTTGTTTTTTGTAACCAATTGGTATCTATCCTTAAATGTTGCCCGAATTGATTTATTATGACTGATGTTTTGTTATCCTGGTGTATTGTCTAATACTAAATTATTTACTCACGATTAACCGAGAAAAAAACACTAATATCTAAACTAACCGCTATTGATGTTTTGGCTAGGATTCTCTTTATTAAGTTAAAAGGCAATGTAATAAAATAAAATATAATTTAATTTTATTGATTAGGTATACTGTAGGTGTTCGACTTATTTTTTGTATCCACATTTTGTGTGTATAGGATAAGAAATAACTTCCTATGTATAATATTTCAATAAAGGTTAATTCTAAAATTTAAATCAGTTGACGCATTGTCAAATGTCCCTGAGGATACGAGCGTTATCGTGTTTACAATTCTGTTGAATATCTGGGGAGCAATTTTTTCCATATTTCATAAACTAAGCGAGGCATACGGTGGGTATTTATTTTGGCTATAGTAAATATAACACCTCTATTGATTTGTGCAAACAAATCTTGGAACCTAAAAACATTATTAGAGGAATATAGAAAAATTTATTTTTCGAACTGTGCGGTTTTATTCGTAAAACACAAAGGAAACTAAGTATATAAAATCATTCACTTGTATTTTCTTTCATTAATAAGAAAATTTAATTACAAAGATTAAAACCAATCCATATTTCGGTATAGAACTTTGGTTATTCAAATTTTTTAATATGAAATCTTATTTAAATATCTTGTTAAGTCCGAGCTAGAATAATTAGTATTTATTGTATTGACTTCAAATTTCCGTGGTATGTACAATGCATTGGAACCCCCTATTTATTAAGCAAGTCAAAGGTGGTTCATCGATAGATTTTTTTCGAATGTATGGGACTTTCTGATTCTTACCAGATATAAAATGTTGAAGCAATATTGCAATCTTCAGTTAATATTGCTGCAATATTGTTTTTCAATATTACTCCAATATCGGAAATCAATATTGTCTCAAGTTTGGTGCAATATTTTGTTAATATTAACGATCAAAATTGCTTCATCCAGTATTGGTACATTATTGTTTTTCAATTCAGCAATAATATGGGATATCAATATTGAGCCAATTTAAATTACCAATACAGTTTGCTGATTTTCAGTCAATATTGCTGCTGAGTTCAGACCCATATGACAAATAAATGGGTAATTTATTCTTAATCACTATGAATTTTGTTTATCGATGCAAACAATGATTGTTCTATAATATATTTTGTTCGGTATCGGTGAGGATGAGGGGGGGGGGTGGATTAGTAATTCAAATCATTTACGTGTAGTTTGTGCTTAAAAACTGTCTAGTTGTTCAAATTAAACAATATTAACACAGTTTCAAATTTATTGTCTCATGCAATCAAACTGTTGCAAAAGTTGTAATAATTATTAAGCCGTATTAATAGATTTAATACTTAAAGTTTACGTAACGCATGAGTTAATAATCCTATTGGTTGATTAAATGCAGAAATTCAAATTTCGCAAATAGGATTCAAGAGCAAAGCCTACATCTCCAATAAGATTATTAATTCTTACGTTAAGTTTAATTGAAACCATGTAACTTGTACGTATGGCAGCCGTTCTATGGACTGAAAGAACTCCATACCATTATGTAATTTTATGTAAATTTTTGTGTCGCAGCTACAAAATTTAAATAAAATTTATTAAAGTATAATTTTTTTTATTATTGATCATATGATCAATGATCACATCTTGATATTGACGCAATATTGATTTTCAATATTGCACCAATATTGTGTCAATATTTCTTTTAAAAACGCCTTTCAAAATGCCGTTATTGGAATTTAATCCAACATAAGTAGGTAGCAGCTTCTATCGGTCGTAGTTTTGAACAGTAAAGCAGAAAGAGATTCTGTCTTTTAAACTTTTTTAGTGGACTACATTTTATAAAGCAAAATCGTATAAAAGTGCAGAAGCATTAAGAAGGATTTCTACTTCTGACATAGTAAGACCGATGCAATGGAAAGCGATAGATACTCTTTCTGACATAATGTGGTTATTACATAACCCACCCTTTACACTTTGAACTATCTATTATAATGTAAAGTTAGTAGGTATAATACTGCTGACTTACAATAATTTGGTATTGTGGTTTTATCGCTAGTTGTCAGAATCTTTCATATCTTTTGTACTACGAGAAGCTAGGTACGTTAGCTAATGTGTCATTAAATATTATTTTATCGAACACAAAGAATTTTAATGACTGGTTTAAAAACGAAAAATATTTTCATTGTAATTCAATAATTTCGTTGGGGTATTTTAATTATTACAGATATTGTAGTAATAAAATAGCTGATAATTTTTAGTCTAGTTTGGTATAGATTCCTCAAACGTTTGCAAACCACTGATAGAAATAACTAATGTGAAGGGTACGTATAGACGCTTAATCGTATGCCATTATATGGAATAGTGAAATACTTCAAAAATACCCCAGCAAATAGCTAAAATGTTCATAACGGAACGCTAAGTATCATATGAACGTAAATACTACACCACAATTTTACGTTAATAATACAACCAAAAAAGTGTATTGATTACAGAAAAACAAATATTTTCAGTAAAAAATAGTTAGTTACAAACCACCCAGTACACTTTGATTTAATTTGGAAATTATCCTACCTGAGGGTAAACCTTGTTTGAAATAAGTGGTTTCGGCCCTAGCGATTTGGTAATTCAGCAAATAAAACTCTGCTACTTTCAGTCCCTGGTGTACACGAACATTTTTTCTTGTTGAACTTGAAACTAAAAATTAATTACTTATATTTGCGTTAATAAAATAATAACGTGTTCATTATTCGTATAAATGCAACACTTTAAAACGTGTTGGGGTTCGCTCAAGTCTCTTTACAGGATTAGGGGTTACAAGCGACGACACAAAATATACCCTAGTTGCTCATAAACCCGAAGAGTGTCAGTAGGCAAACTCCCAAGTATGGTCCAAACTGAAACTTTCATAGATAGAAATACTTATAAGACGAAAAGAAACAAATGCTTTAAAGAATGGTGTCCGTTACGTTTAAATAAAGCAAAAAATAAAGAAGAATATTTATTTCTATTAGAGTTAATTGTAAGGTATAAAATGAGAAAAGTTGAAAAAGTAAGAAGAATTTGACACATATTGAATTAACTTTGCTTTTATTGTTGTGTCGTCAATGTGACACCAAAAATTCAATTCAGGTTAAATTGCAAAGTTTTTTTTTATATTTTAAATAACGAAATAGACACACCGTACTAACACTTAATTTCCATTACAGACCGTAGGTTAAAAACATTGTTCAAATTTAACCCTTTTTGCCAGTGAGAATTCACAGCTTTTGTCAAGTTAATTTAATATTTATAGCATGGTTATAACGAATCGTTCCCACAGTATAAGTAAAGTCAGAATAAAATTAAAGATGAATGCTTTTTAACGTTACGGTTTTTTAATTTGTTTAAATATACTAATGCATTGTGAATGTGGAATAATAAATTAAATATTAAAAATTTTACTTTCTATTTTTTTTTTATATGTAGCAAAATTTACAATAAAAGATTTATTAACCCCCCTACAGCTATTGATCTCTAGCTATAATACAAATAGTTATATTTACAATTATTTTTTAATCCAAAGTATGCATCTTGAAACAGTCCGCACCTATACATTGTTTATTTTTCGATAAATATTTTCGATATTTTCTGTCTTTCCTAAACAAAGATGTTTAGGATGTCTGATGTTATTATGTATTGGGGAAACTCTAGCATTGTTGTAAAAATTAATCTTATAAAATATTCAACTTGTTGAAATTATGAAAGTTATGGATGTAATTATAACTTAAATTGGTTACATAAAATTCTAAAGGTTTATGTTTTGTGGGTAACTTAATTTACAGATAAGAAATATTTTCGCACTGTTTTTGTAACCCTGCAAGTTGGTGTGAAAAATCACAAACTTAGAACTTTGTTATACTCCATTATCTCAATATATGCCATTTTAATGTCAACATCTATTTCTAATGTACTTAACTTTTATGACCTCATAACTAAACTTTGTTTGAACGAGGTAAGTTCGTTAAAATATATCTTAAAAACTCCAACTTGGGTTGTTAAGGTAATTGATATTCAATATTAAAACAATTCTTTACCAGAATCTGTGACAAAAAATCATCAAGAATAAAAAAGTAATTTTCGTAAAAGCAATTGGAAAAGCCCATATATTATTTCTAGGTCTAATTTTTCAAACTTTCACATTTTCATGTATGTTGAGTGGACATTTTTAAACTGGATTTCCAGCGTAGCTTTGTCATATAAGAATTACTTAGTTGTCAGGGCAATACATCAGCATCTTAAGATGAAATCATATAAGAAATACTTGAACAGAGAGTCGTCGGTTTCTTTGTGAGTGTAAGATTTACCAGACATAGCAAATCCGCAAAAATGTATCATCCTTAATTACATTACATATAGAAAAATAATATTTCACTTTTTTCCGAAATATTCGATCCCACTCATGCGCATTTCCTCGTCTAGATTATTTCATTAAAATTTACAAAAGCTTATACTTCCTATAGGTAAATTTATTTTCAAATAAGATCAAAATTCCAAACACTTAATTTAGATTAAAAACTTTTTAATAAACCGATTTAGGTAAATATGTTATATTACGATATGGGATGCCTACAAAAATGAGAAAATCGTTTAATATTATAGGAAGTGGTATACACGCTTAAGGGTTTAACAGACAATTTCGAAGTTCAAACTTATATTAAAGAGAATAAAGATCTAGGAACAAGAACATCAAATGCATTACAATTTATCGCACAATTTAACTTCTTAAATACTTAAATAAGTTCAGAGTTTAAAATAGTTTGAAAACTATTGCAATTTATTACTATTCTATTCTTGACGAAAAAAAAGTAGTTAATAGACAGCTGGAGAAGAAATGAAATTAGCTATTTCGAAATTATATTTTACAGTTTGATCAATACATTTTGTACAGCATCATGGATACGGGCAAATTTGATTTATAAATCATGACATAATTTGTATTGATGAACACGTACCAAGTTATCAACTTAGTGAAAGCAAATAACTGGCTACTGATAGTGTAGAAATACATTCAGTCGATGATTAGGGATTCGAAATTTAAATTTCAGGAATATGTTGAAAAAGCTTACTGCGATAAGGTACATATAAGTGGGGAAATAACCATTAGACATGTAGGCAAAACGTTTGGATTAAACCTGAATATTAAAATTAATGGATGAATTTGTTCAGCGTTTGTAATTATTAAACAAGAAATTTTGAAAATAATACGAATTTTAACTGGAGAATCCAGTCCACTCAAATTTAATATTTTTGCGGTTATAATTGTTTTAATTAATTACATCTGCAGATAAGTTTCGGTTTGAAAATCAAATTACTTCTAAAGAAAACAGCATTAAGAACTAGCCAAATTAATAGGTTCTAGTTGCTGACGTTAGTATAAGTGAAATAGTTCCAATCTATCACCTCATCATCTTAATGGCAATCCAAATTATTCGATAAAAATCAAACTTTATTTGGAAAAAGTTACGAAAGGAATCCGGAAAAATATGGAAACGTTTTTCGTATAATTTGCTCATTTTAATAATTTTATAACAATTTTATTATTATATTACAAATTAAATGCATAATTTTTGCGGATATTTACGAGTTTAACTAATCACTAGAGACCGGATTTCTGTGCGCTAAAAATATCAAAATAATTTTTGTATGCTGTTAAAACTAGTCAATACATATGCGGTAATAATAGATATATGAGATTAAACAAAAACAAAAAATATACTCCGCAAAAATTCTATTCCAATAACGGTTGATTTACCTATGGATCTACACGTCGTACATATTTCTCTGCTTTAATAATCAGAAATTGTACTAAAATTTTAACTTTACAAATATTTCCGTAAACTTTAAATTAGATCTTTGGATGATACACAAATATATCCAATTTTACTTGCACCAGTTGTTTTCTTCACTACAAACCAGTGCAGAGGTTTTTTAAGTCTCTTTGCTGAAAAGACTACCTATGTTATGAATATCTTACAAAATATTAATGTTGTTTTATAGCAAACAACCGGCAGACCTATTCTGAATTTAATTTGATGAATAGATTTCAATTATTAATTATTCGGTTCTTCTCTTTTAATAAAATTCTGATATTTAAAATTAAATTTTTTATGAAAATGGAAAACTTACTTAGCTTAGTAGTTTTGTGAATTATTATAACGCTCTGGTTATAGACGCTGTTTAATATTTAAAACTCGGTATACAAGTCTTAAGTAGACATCTTTTAGAAAATTGCAGATTTATTATTTTAATGAAATTTTTATGATATACCATTGTTAAGAATGAAGAGAATGAAAGATAAAAATGAAAACAAAAAAGTGAGATATGAAAAAACAAAGTAAATTTTTTTGTTTTGTTAGAATTTCAAACTATTTATTAAATATACGTTCTGTCTGCTAGCTGTTATGATTTTCGAACTTTCTTTGCTTATTTTTATGTTTTTCTTTTTCAAAATCTTTTCTGCAGATGTTGATGTTTTCTTGCCCCAAATATTACCATATCATCTGCATAGCAGATTTTGGCCTATCTGGAAAATTTTCATATTTTTGTTGTTGGTTCTAATAATTTCGTTTTCTTTGTATACCTTCTTGGTTGTGTTTTCTCTTTCTAAAAGTTTTTTTATTTTTAATTTAATTTATTAATAGAGTTGAATAGATGACGAAATCCTTCATCAACCAAGTAAAGTAGATTTAAATCATACCAGTAATATCAACGGAGGACATTGACAATACTGATAAACTTCACACCCAACGTGTGATAAAAGCGTCGCCGTCGTCCTGTTTATAAATAATTTAATTTCTGCACAATTACTGGAATCTCGATTATTGATGAAAATATTTCATCGACCCAACACTGGTTGTACTTTTAAATGGAATGAGTTTTTTCGCCTACAAAAATTTTTTAAATAGGCCATTGACCCATATTAAAATACTGCAATAAAAACTAAATAAATATTTACTAAATTCACTAAAAAGCTAAATCTTCTAGGAATTGGATTGGTTCACTTCTCAAACTACCACTTTGTAAATAATTAAATACGACTAATTTGTACATCATTTTCCACTTTTATTTCCATATTAAGTCAAAACTTCCTGCACCTTAAATAAGCTCGACTAGCAGGCACTGTTACCTAATCCTAATCTTTTAACAACCCTTTTAAGAAATTTAAATGTTTAAAATCACATCTTGATAATTTTTGCTGAACCTTTCCATATTTACACTAAAATACACAATAGTAATAAATTATTACTTTTAATTAAAGTTTGGTTTGTTTTTAATGAATGTTAGTGATTTGAATTATTTGTACTGAATACATTGGTATCCAATTTATAATTTAAATTAATCACATACTAATAGAGGTATGAGTGAAAATCCAATAAAAATCCAAAAACTGCAAATGATCACATTTAATTGGGTTCGAAATAAACTATTAAAAGCATGCATCTACAATATAATAATAATTATTATGGAATTATTAATTTGATATAACAATAGAGCTTTTTATCAGTTAATCCAAAAAATTTTTGCAATTTTTGATGGAACGATTGAAATCTTTTTCCGGAAAGCTTTTATGTAGTGCATAGAAGGAATAAAATGTACGAATGCGAATTTTGAATCTGTCAATGAAATATTGTTTTTCTTTAAACCTTTTAATATAAAATTTTATTTCTAAATGCGTTGCATTAAACATTAGAAAGGAGGAGCCTAAACATATTTTCCTCCCATGCAGATCGTTTCCTTTAAAACAAAAGACATTATGTTAATTGCCTGCAGACTGAGTTTTAAATCCATAAGAAAGCTTTAGTTGCTCTAAAATTCCGTCTGTTAATTCATGGTTCAGCGATTTTTTCGGCTGTGACAGTTGAAAGCTCCATCTTAAACTTTGTTAGAAAAACTAACCATTTAAAGCTGTGTCTTTATAGCACGAGTTAATAAATCTGGTTTTCCTCTTATCACACTTTTGCACTCAATTACTCCTTGTTGTTTTTTGTTTTATAACTTGTACTTTAAATATAAATACTGAGTGATAAAATTTCACCACACCGTCGCGTTGTAATAACGTGAGAACGACGCTTTCCAAACCAGCTCTGTACTTATACTGCTTATTTGTACTTACCTAGCATAAAATTGGTTATAAGTTTTGATCCTATTAATAAGCTTTCTATATATATATATATTTTTATAAAATTAAATTAAACAAAAAAATACTAACCATTTTATTGCAGTTTAATACAATATGATTTTCATTCCCATAGTAACAGCTGTAAAATTTGAAATTTATTTTGCGCTTCGTGTCGATTTGCAATCATAATATTTATGATATTGTGATGATTTATTTTTGTTGGTACATTGAAATTAACAATACATTAGCATCAAAAACATTAGCGCTCTTCCATTACTGGATTTAACAATTTGTTTGCAAACAATAGCATTTTGAAAAGCAAAACACCAAAAAATTAATTTTTGCATATGCTGATCTTAGGATTTATATTTTTACTTGAGGTAACTTTTGTGGATATAGTAGTAATAATATGTATAGAGAGGTGCTGCTTTTTTGTCGTGTATTTTAGATTACTGCCGCTTACTGGTTACACGAATTTGAATAAATTTTCAATTTGTAAAATTTTAAAATTCTGGCGTTGACAGGAACTTTGTTGGTTTGCTTTTACCAAGTCGCTGCAGTCACAATATCGTTTAATTCAATGTATACGCTTTTATTTCGACACATTGAAACCTTATACATTACATCGCATATGTATTGAATTGCAACATATTGAATAAGTTATTTATCATGATACTCGCCGAATTTACATTTTAAAGAACCCGATAATTAATATTTTGCCAAAAATTCACGCGAATAAAATAATAATATCAAAAATACTTATTGAAAATTTTGAAAAATGTTAATAAAAAGTTAAGTATTTAAAAGGCAGCACAAAATTTGTTAAATCAAATTAACTTTCTACACACATTTTAATGGTATTTTAAATTAGATTTTCGCCATAGGAATCTCGGTTATAATTAAAGATAGAAACTCGTTAAGTAAAGGGAGTGTGGTTCACTCAAAAAATGTCTGCATGGTACAAACGCTCTGAAACCTTTTAAATTTATTTTACGTTATCATTGTTATTAGTTTAAATTTTAATTTCTTAAAGCAGGCACATCTACTTCCTTTTTCTTTGTTTTAAAAAAGCAAACACACCGAGAGTAACACAAACCGTTTGTAATAAATGAAATTACTTATTTAAATCTACAAACAGAAAAGCTTTATTTAAAAATTCTCATTGTGTAAAAGCACTTCAAGTGGACTTGTTTGTTACACAAAACTCGTACAATATTTTTGCAATTGTTACTGACGTGGAAGCGATACAATAAAATAGACGTAACAGATTATTCGTTTTACTTATTTTAAAACACTTTAGAACCGATGAATAAAACAACAATGAACTGTGGGAATATATTTTCGATTTACTGTATAATATTTTTATGGCGCTTTTCGACTTTTTATGTGTAAATAATATGAATACAAGAAAGTGCGATTTATGGTATACATAGCTAATTTGTCGTAAAGGTTTTATAGCCGAAAGCTTTTTTTTTATAAGTTCTTATTCGTGCAATTCTTGAATAAATTTTTGCCAACATCACAGTTTCGACACCTTGAGCATCTAATTAATTATTTTAGGTGTCAATAAAACCCTGGGTTTATTATTAAAAAACAAAGCTTTAGTTCAATCTACAAATTAACTTTAAAACTAGTAAAGAGAACCGTTGCCAGTTTATTGCAAGCATTTAAAATCTTATAGCAATGCTTGCATCGTAAAAGTTAATGCTTAAAGCAAGCTGCTGGTTCATTAGCTGTATTATAAAATAAAATACAGAATTATTTTAAAAAGTTTCGTATACCTACCTACCTACCGCCTTCTGAAATAATAAAACTAAATTTACTTTCATGTTCATCTTTTATATTGAGTGTTAATGCGCGACGTTCTATATTCTTTTGCAGTTTTCGGCGGTTACCGCAGCAAAACAATATACCAAGAAAATATGGTTTTTAAACTTAAATATTCCGTGCATGTAAAGTGCACGTGCTCCATAATGTATCAAATTCAATGTAGACTGAGATATACAAAATGACTTCTATCTTCGGATGTGCTATGACTGACTATATTTCGATTTATCTTGCCAATTCAATATTCTTTTTGTGATAGAAATGACTAGTAAACATAAATTCACCCAAGCTTCTAAAATAGTATTTTACATTTGAACAACACTACTGATGGTTTTTCTTTTTACGGAAAACACAAATAAGCAGAAACAGTTGTAGGTAGGTTTTCACTGGGCCCTTCGGTGCCAACGATTTAAAAAACTTACTTGATTGAAATTTTGATTGTATACAGGCTGTAGAGGAGGCTTGAAAGTATAATTGACAACATAATATCAATATTATATGATCACATAAAATATAATATTGTATTGAGACGAATTCTAAAATAACTGTTAAAAAATTTTATCTTTTATAATTTATTTTTCGATTAAGTCCAATTTTTTAATAACTTCCAGTTATTTATTTGTCTATTATTTAAATTAATTTTTAAATTCTTGATTGTTTGTGTTTAATTTATAACATTTTTATTATTATTTTCTTCAACATCTGTTTAATTCTATTTCATTCTGCTACCATCTATTTTCTAATTAAAAAATTTGTTATGTCAGAGTTAGAGTAGATTTAAGTTCGTCAAATCCCACGTTGTGTTGGGCTGCCAATTGAATAGTTTTTAAATATATTCTTCTAATTTATATTATTAAGTAGGTATACCGGGTGCTGAATGAGTTAACCGAACATAGGAAATTAACATGTAAATAAAAACTTATTTATGCAAATTCCTGCTTCCCTAATTATCTTAGAGAAAAAATGAAAGACCCAAAAATTATGCAGAAATATAAACTATGAATGATAAGACCATTAGATTTCATCTAGCTTTTACTTAAAACGTAAAGAAACGCTATCGAAAATATTAACATTTTCATTTATCGCACTGGCCATGTAAGTTTCCATGATAATTATTTTTGAAAATAGAAATTAAATTGAATTTATTTCATGGCCAATCGGATAAATGAAAATTTTAACAATTTCAAAAGCATTTTTTGACTTTTTAAGTAAAAGTTAGATGAAATCTAATGCTTTTATCATTCGAAGTTTGTATTTCTGCATTATTTTTGCAGGAATTTGCATAAATAAATTTTTACAATTTAATTTCTTATGTTCGGCTAACTCATTCTGCACCCGGTATATAAGTAATTATTATTATAAAATTATTTCCCATGTAAAAGGGACGTAAATTTTAAATGATAATTTGCCTATATGTAAGTAATGGAATCAATTTTCATTTTAATACTTTCAATTTTTAATTTTAAATACTGTTGTAAATTTACCATTTATATCAATTACATTTAATATTCATATTAAATTAATGTATTTATTTTATATACTTACAATAAATTATTATTTTATTTGCAAAATACAAAACTGAACTAAACAATTGCCATCAAAATTTAGCAAACAAAATCTTTTTTTCCGGCAAAAAGTGTGGCCGTCGACGAAAAGCTCAATCATAGGTGCCAAAACTAAAAATTTACAAAATTTACAATAAATAATATATATGTAGTAGTATTATATATAAAAAAATATTAATTACTACAATATCAAATTTAGAAAAAAAGTTAAATTATTTAAATAATTTAAATACACGAAAATATAATCAAATATAATATTATGATTAGTTGGACATTTTTTTGAAAGTTGAAATTAGTTGAAAGATTGTGTTTTAGACATTTTGCAAATTGTTTGAAATGCGCTTGAGGTCGTTTCGTTCACGAAGTGGTTGATTTAATTGCAATTGTACTATACACAGTTTCTTAATTCAAATGGTCAATTCGGTAAATTTGAATGAATTTTCTAAGCACTGATAAAATATCTAAAATATAGAAAGATAGCGACTAAAAATTTTAGAATTAGTTGCCCTAGTTGTAGACAATTCTTTTGTTTTTATTGTAGATGGTTGATAGGCATCGGTTAAACTTTACATTTGGTGAAACAATATCATAAAAATGGAAAAAAAAAGAAAATCTAGCAGCTATTTTTATTAAATAAAATGTAATAAAATTTTATTAAATATTAAATTAAAAAAATTAAGTAAATATTGAAATAATTTTGAAGAAATTTCTGATTTCTTGATTTTCGATCAATATAATATCACCGGTATGGTATCGATAAATTGCGAGGTTTAAATAAAACTGTTTAAAACTTTTCAAACTACCGCAAAATCAAAACTATTAAATTAGTTAAACGACATTTTCAATTTTATGCTTATGGTATTATATCTTTCATAATAACTTTTAGATTCTTTATAGTCTACTTGAAATTCTAAAAAGCTGTTTAACAAAATAGATAAATTAGATTTTCTATGCAAAGGCTCTAAGTTATGACGAAGACCCAATAATTCTATATTAGTTTTACAAGAAAATTTAAAGTTATTTTTGTGATTTTTATTGGAAGCGTTCCATTCTTTTGTTTTCTGCAAAACACGAAGTAGGTCCCACTTAACGTTCATTACATTTTTATGTGTAATAATGGCCAAGAATTGGGTATTCTTTTGGCAAAAGTTGGCTTAAAATAACGTACGAAAAACAATCTGATATGTTATAGCTCTATTCATATAAAACGATTTTATATTTCTGTGCGGAAAATCTTCGAGATATATGGAATTCTGCACAAAAATATTGCTTCATATAAAGTGTGGCGTTTTTACTTTAAGTATCAAATTATCGGCAACGTTCTGACCCACTAAAAACATTCCAATATTTCAATTACGCATTAAGATAAAATTAACGTTAGCTCCAAAGTTGTTTTTGTCTTAAAAGAGATAATTTTTTACTACCCAGCAGATGAACAATCATTGAAAGTTTTGTGCCCTTTTCAATCCATGCTACTACAATAGTAAATAAAATATGGGATAGTTGTATATAATATTTTTTGCTGATCTATTTCTAATTTATTACTTTTCGAAATTCTTTATTTTATATGTTAAAGGCTCACATATGTCTATAAATCAAGCTATCAAAGAGGTGCAGATCTATGCCTTTTATTGGACGTTATGTATGTCGCTCCTCAAGATTGACGACTTCTAATATAAAAAGCCTATTTGCCAAAAATATTGATATTTATTGGATTCTATGATGGCTTCTATTAATTAAAAAAATCCAATGTCAATCCAATATCAAAATTGCTGACTCGAGTTGTAATTTAATGTTGTCTTAAGGAAACCTTCAAATATTATATTGGAAATAATTAAATCTTTATTTTTTTCCATTTCTTTTTCTCTCCAATAACAAAATAATAACAAACAGAAATTAATATCAGTTTTATATCTATCGACATTTAGTTTAACTGACAGTGGAATTCTAGCGATACAGAAATTGTTTTCTTTCCTACCATTATACCTATACGCCATTTTGTACGACGGTTTCAATATTGTTTCAGTAACCACTTTTGGAATTTTCCGATTCGAAAAATACGCATTCATTTGCATTTTTCAAAGTGAGAATAGCTTTTCATTCCTGATAATGATGTGGATCAACTCTTGTACTAATATACTTTTGAAAAATTAAATGATTAAAAACCTATTCAAAATTAATTGCCGTAAAATTATTAAACCAACAAAGTTCAAGAAAGTAAATAGAATTGGCTAAATTAATAAAACGCTAAATAAGTCTCGCAAATACAAAAAGAAGGCAGAAATAAAATAAGGAAAACTGCGACATTTTTTTTTGTAAATTAGACACATCACATAAATTTCCTACAGAATCCTTATAAACATTTAGGGCTGATGTTTTACCATGCCGAAAAAAATTGTCTAATTAAAAAAATATTTTTAAATTTATTGTTTGAACATAAAGTGTCATATAACTTCACCCCAATAAATAATATGTTGGGTATATAATGTACATTTTAGTGCAGCTTTTGTATTGTACTACTATGCTTTTATGGTTCGTTATAAATTACACAAACAAATTAAATAATAAATATAGTTAAAATTAAATTGATAACGCTTGATATTCTTAATATTAATTATGGTTTCCTACCTATTTAATTAATAATTAACCAAACCCTCCTAATTACAAAACCGTTCCTTTGATACAAAACTATTCCGAGTAACTTTAGTTATTTCTCTTACGCGGTCATTATAGTACACAAGTTCGGTTCATTTTCTAAATTTTAACGAGTTTTCTAACTATAATACCGTTTGCAAGATAAGAAAAGAAATATTTGTTCAAGTTTATAAACTGCTTTGTTTACTGTCTACCTACTTAATTTTTTTGTATTAATTTTGTAAAAAGAGAACTAAAAGGCGAGGAACCAAACACCTGTGCTAAGAAATACTCGTTTATTTGATCTCGAGATTTCGATTGAACTTTTATTAACAATTTATTTGCCAATTAAAGTATGATTGCCATCGTAGGTATTAAAAAGTTTTGTAATTTTTTAATTAGTAATAATTTTGATGTAGATAGTATGTTAAAGCAATTATAAATTATATATTGAATTTCCATCTAGGAACTTACTTAATACTATTGATGGTGTCCTTATAGAAAAGCTCATTAATAACTTAGACAGTAACTGTAGTATTAAAACGTAAAACCAAATTTACCCATTTCCCTATTACCAGAATTTAACCCAAACTTCCTAAGCGCAAAGCACGATTGCCATTACCTACGATGTGGACAACACTAACCTACCTGACATACTACTCAATGATACTACCAACCTCAGTCGTAGTAACTTTCATACAGAACAGTGAACTGTGACATAATTAAACACAAGAATGGTTTTGATGTATTACATAATTTAATAATAAATTTGTTAAATTTACCACTTTCGACGTAGTAGTAAATTTGTCCTTTGAAATTTATAATATAAAATAAAGGATATCTTACATTGATGATATTATTAAAAATTGAAGTATCAACATTTTAAATCATTATCGTCGGTGACTGCTATAGTTTTTGCTTTCACTTTCAGTAGACACGATTTGTCCCTATATCCATCTTATTCAATAACGGAAATATGGAGGATTCAGCA
Source organism: Cantharis nigra (assembly GCA_958510845.1). Classification (NCBI taxonomy): domain Eukaryota; kingdom Metazoa; phylum Arthropoda; class Insecta; order Coleoptera; family Cantharidae; genus Cantharis; species Cantharis nigra. The sequence continues at coordinate 38,210,727 of OY294030.1, read as the reverse complement.
ATCATGATACTTTAATTGGAGTATTCGAGAATTCATATCCTTAGTTGCAAACAACATTACAAATATAATTTACCTTAATTTAGTAATACTCCAATAAATTACCAACAAAAGAAAAACTGGTTTGCAATTGTAAAATTTTGGTTTCTAAGAGAGCAGCATCCTGGTCAATTTTGTGCGTCATCATCTTCCTCCCCTTTTCCCGTAGTTGTATTAGTTTATCTTATACCGACCAAGACGGAAGTATAAAGTAAAAGGTGACTTGAAACAGTTTTTGTTTTTATTCTACCCACTTCATCTAAGGTCGTCTAAATAAAAAACTTGATCCAGTAATATTTCCACTTCTTGGTAAAGTATTTCATACTTTTCCCTTCTCATTCTGGCTGTGTTTCGACAGTAAGCGAGAGTTGTGAGTTTTTTCAAGAAACAAATTTAAATAAGAAACTTATTTATTATACATAGATCCCTAAAAGACAAAATTGGGTTACCCTAAAACTAGAAACCAATAAACGTCGATTTTCCTATCTTTTCCATTCTTTTTTTTACTTTTACATATTAAACTTGATAACTTTACGAAATTTTATATACCAACAAAAAATCTTGAAGTTATACATCCGAATAAACCAAAGTTTACCAAGAATTCGAACAAAGGAAATAAAATATTTTATTTCATTTATGGTAATTTATGAATTAATAAAACATATCGCCCGGGTTCGAGTCTTACAGCCCCTAAAAATCAATCAAATTTCTACAAACAAGTCAAGTTGTTCCAGGACGTTTTAGAAGGAATCGAACTCATCATCGATCGCGTGTTCAATCGTGATATATAGGGCGGAGGGAAAATAACGAAACTTATACTAACTATAATGTTTGAAATTTTGATTAGCAAGTCAAATTGCATATCAAAATTGTATGTATTAGAGTATAATTTATTAAATTTAATACAATTGCTTAGGAATACATTTCTAATAAAAAGTTCAATCAAAATCTGGAGGTCAATTGACTGTAGAAACCTTATAGGTACCAACTATACTTCTTAAAAGATAAACACTTTTAAGGCTTTTAGATTTAATGATGCTATAACTTTCAATAGTTCCGTTAAATAACGAGCCGTAAAGAATGCCGTTTTGGCATTTAATAATGTAATGAAGTTATAACGCAACTTTATGCTGCAATCAAGATATATTAATAATACGAAAACTTGCAATAAAAATTGCAGCGACTCGGTGAATTTAGTTAACCATAAACGAGTTTAGATCATATTCTGAATTTGTGAGGGTTTTACAAAAAGAGTTTAAAAATTATTATTTTTATTTATTAACTACCAAAAAGGGCTCCCCCTACTCTTTTTTGGATTTATTATGTTTGTCCTTTTTAAACATTTTAATTTTCTGTCAAGTTCTGTTTATGGGAAATAGATTGGCTTTTTATTGATTTCATATCATTGTAATTTTAGTTAACCACATTTAGGTACTAAAACTTGGCACATTTGTAGAATTATACATTACTGATATTTTATTAGTACAGTTTAAGTTTAGTTGTAGTTTAATTATCTACAGTTAGGTTTAATAGCTGTTTGTTGTATTTCCCACACGAATTTTTTACTATATTTACTATGGTTTGTGGTTAAACTCAAATAGTTTATTAACCCGAAAATTACTTCACAGAACAAAAAATGCAACCTTCCTTCTATATTGCACTGCGTTTTTACCTCAGAAACTATTTAGTTTTGTAATTCAATACAAAAGTTCACTTTGTCAAGTTTCGGATTCTCTTTGTTGTATTCTCCGCATCTGTCAGTTCACAAGCACAGAAAATCTCGTTTGTAGAATTGAAGCTGATAAATGGTAATTACTTCGGTATATGTGGAAATTGAAAATGACAAAGAAAACTAAAAAATGATGATATTAAAAAGTTAAAATTATTGCCACCACAATTTAAAATAGCTTTAAGCTTTGAAATAAAATTATATAAATGGAAAAATGTAGTACCAGGACTTTTTTAAGATTATTTTTGTCCTTCGGTGTGCTTGCAGTTCTAACTAATTCGATTTCGTTGATTTTGCTTCAAATGGCTTACGATATGTTTGCATTCAGGTTGAAAATTAGTATTACTCGGTAAAATTAGTCAATAGAAAGAGATGTGGTGGAAAGTAGATCGAAAGACCTAAGGGACTATAAACTCTGCAAAGTCATCTTTTCCACGATGCTCACTATTATTCGTCTACGGTGTGAAGTTCCTTTTATACTATTCTCACTAGACATCTGCAATAAGACTCGATCATAATAATCATTAAGAAAATGGAACATCTGAAAAACAACTGACAGCAGTAACTAAGTACATTGATATCATATTATCCTCAGAGATTTCATAGAAATGTTATAACCTTCCTAGATCTTTAAAATAGCTAAGCTCAGGTTAAATTTTCTGAATACAACAAAATTCCTTGAGCTTTTTAAGAATGTCAATAAATCTTTGTAATGAACAAATTCTTTAACCTCATTATCTGGAATTCTGTACCAACAATGCGCAAAAACATTTCGATGTGTACCATATTTTACCGTAAAAGGTAACTGAAAATTATAGCATCTGTAAGTTTGCAATAATATAATTCAGACGCACTTAGAGGACCATGTTTTAGTGGCAGAAAGTATACTAATTGTTCTCGATAAGAAAGGAATTCAACCCTTACAAGTTTATTTCCACCACAATATGACTTCATAAGCCTGTGGTCCTTGTCAAATTAAGCGAAATGTATTGATTATCGTTTGCACCGCTTGTTTGGTGTAATTCGTTTTCTTTCAAGCTTTGAAAGTTTTCAAAGTCATTGAAAGCTTTTTCCGTACACTTTTTATTATCAGGTTCCACATAACATATATCTACCTAAACGAAAACGACATCATTAAAGATAATCTGAATAACTCAAAAAGTTCCATCATTACTACATCATGACAATCAGATAATATGTTTTTCCAAAACTCTTCTATGCAATGCTTTCGCAATTTACTTATCTTCAAATTTTTGTACTAAAAGAAGTATCGAAACAAATTTTTTTATTAATGGAAAAGCGAACAAGTTACGTAACATTTTATTTAAAATTATCAGATTGCCCAATTGAAAAGCCTGCAAGCTTGCAGGAATAACAAGATTTCTACACTTTCATAATCAATCGTATAAGTTATTGTAGTAAATTTTTATGCGACTAAAACTGTTTAGACAAATTATGATTTATTACAAAAGCAACTGATTTCCCAAAACGAACGGTTTCAATGATGTTCTCATGGCTACGTTGTGACATTTTCACGAAATTCTTGGAAGTCGAAATTTTAAAGTAGATCTATAAAAGTTTTATTGTGTTTTTACTTTCTATAGTGGATATTTGGCGACTTCACAATTATGCCTTCTACTATTATAATAATCTCGAAGCCTTGAAAACGAATAAGCCGTTGATCCGGTTAACTAAGGGTTGCTTTGCTCAGTTTGAATAGTCGAGAGCATTAAACTCAAAACTTTTAGATTACATGTTGTGAAACTTAGGTAAAAGAATTTTTTGCAGAAAAGCGGCAGGAAAGAAAGTAAAGTTATCACATTCTTGTCAGTTTTTTTTACAAAAAGAATGTTAGTGATTTGTTCTACATAATGAAAGTTACACCTGCTTCCATTTTGTAAATGGGTATTTTATGTGTTGCTTATAAGAAAATTTTATATTTTGTCATAATAAATCAGCATTTGAAAAATAGGAAGTTTTTCTAAATTTTGAGAGACTTTTGGAAGCTTTTGGATTGTACAAATTCGTGCAAAGAACCTAATAAGCTCATGAATTTTAGACGAATTAATTCTTTACCTTTGACATGAAGGCGAAAATGCGAATTGAATTTAAAATAGGGCTTTGTATTTTTTCACTATAATTTGTTTTAATGAATATTAATTTTCTTTTTTTAATTAACGAAACTTTACGGTGCAATTTACTTGGTCCAATTATTGTTTTATTTTTATAGCAATGTAATCGTTTAGGTTGATGTTTATCTACAATTTTACGTTTAAAGGAAATATTAACGTTTGTGCAAAAGGTTTCTATGTAAACGTGGTTACCTTAATACCTAATGTTTGTTTCCATCGTATATATTTCCTTTGAGTTCAAAGCAATATTAAGTCGAACAATATTCATGCAGAGATATAAACGCTTTTTAAAATAAATTCATTCTTCTGTTTTACACTTTGGGTTTGTGACGTTATTGAAATCGCTTAAATGTAGCAAGTCAAAAAGTAAAGTCTTTCAATTGAGTTAAATTGTATTATTGAATATAATTATTTAAAAAGTAATTCCCTCGTTTATTTGTGATGGTATACATAATTTTATGTAGCTTATAAAAGAAATCCAATTAACTTTCTTTTGTACCTCATCCGAAGCTTCAAAGAAAAATGTTTCTATGTTTTTGAATTAGTGAACCTCAACATCTTATTGTTTCAACAACTAGGATTATATTTAAGAGAGTTGAAAAAGTGTTTAAGAGAAAGCTAAAGAGATTAAATTTTTTGTAAGTCTGTATTTAAAGACTTTAATTTATTAATTAAGCCATTATTCTTTTGGATCAAATTGTTGGAAGGATTTGTTAAGACAACATAGATTAAAATTACTTTAGAATTAAGTTGGAAAACTAGTAGTTGAAATTGAAGTTATCTAGCACACGTTTGCATACCAAAATCTAAAATTCTCACAGATTTAGATTCGTTACTTCCTTCCTCCTTGCACAGTTGCTCCGGACATTTTGTGTAGTAGTATTAAGGAGTTGTAATTAAATTCAAGTACGCTATCTAACATTATGAATAATAATAGAAATCCTTTATGACAGTCACGTCCGTACCTTAGGGTTTCATATTCTACTCAACTTGCATTCTAGCTTTATTATTTGAGATAATGTGTCTAGCTTGACATAAATTATAAATCGCAATCTTAATTATTATATGCTCACTTTAATAGTTCGAAAGTTAAACGTAATATATGTTACACTTGTCACAAAGATTAAGGTAACCATTATCATTTTGGCTTATATTATACCATTAGATACCTACTTTGTAATAGTCTTGTCTGGGTACCCAAATGATGGATGATGCACCAAACATGTCGTCAGTTAATTTAACGACAACTTAATTAAAATAATTTAATTTTCCAAATTTATAAGTTTTTGAAACAAAATATTGCTCTTATTAAATTCAACAAATGCACTATTCCCTGCGGAACTATCCAAATCATCTTTACATATAATAGCACTTAGCAAACCTTCCACTGTCTCAAACCTCGAGTTAACCCTTCTTGTTATACCAAATTGCTTCATTTTCTAATGAATTATTAATTGCACGACAATAACAATTTAAAATTACTAAAATATCTGTCCAACGGTTTACACTTTTTAATAATTATTATATTAAATTAAAATAAATTATTAGACTAATCATGCGATAATTAATAATATTATTAGACGCAGGAAGCCTTCTTAGAGAAATTATTTTTATTCACTACGCAAACTGACTTAACTAATTAATGACTTCGTAAATTGATCTCATATGTAATTGTAATATGCATTTGAGATTTTCAAAACATATAATTGGCAGTTTGCAGAAATGGTAAACAGTATATATTTTCAAAATAGTCTTGGATGACTGATTATATTTATTTTAAAAAATGTAATGACAAATATTTATCTATCAAAATTTATAGAGACGTGGTTAATTGAATGTCCTGTATATTTTCGATAAAGCAGTGCCGGTACAACGTTATTGATGCTTTCAGCATATAAAATAGAAATTACTTTTTAAAGTTCATTGAAAGGAACACATATCTAAATACTAATTTTATTTTATAGAATTTTATTAAAAGAATCCCGAAATCTATTTAAGATATTTATTTGACAATTTCAGATTATAGCATTGTAAGTTGGCTGAATTCAATAGTAGAACGACTTTTAAAGGCATTAATACTTCTTAATTTGACATCAAAGAATATTATTTCCTCGTTACAACATTGATACCTACATAGATTACATTTTTTAAATGAATGATTAAATGAAACTAGAACAGGATTGAGCATCCTGCACAGTTATTATTAATTAAATATATCATAAAATAATTAAAAAACTTTTTTTGTTATTCCATTTTTTTTAAATTGCTTAGAGATATTTACAAAAGTTTAGTTAAATTACCTGAATTATTTTTTAGACAAGTTTTTATAAATACAAAAAAAAACGAATTTTCTTGGTATAAGCAAGTTAATTAAATAGAAGTTTTTCTTTACAAATTTTGATTAAAAATTAAAAATTGAGTAACTTGAAAACACAAATTACAAATGTTGAGGTTTTTAAAAGGTTTTACAATATTGTATTGTAAAATACATACATATTTTGTGTGCGGTTTTTCAGTCATTAGGTAAAGAAATAATAATCAATTTTGAAATTAAATCCGCTTTAAGTGGACGTTTGTTATACAACTTACTTTTTACATTTATTTTAAAAATTAGCGCTGATGCTTATCTTCCTAATTTTGAATATTGCAAGGGACGTACTACATTGTATTATCAAATATTTTAGAAATTATTAAACAATACATTTTTTTTATTTTAATATTATATTCTTCTGAAAATCCATTTAAATATGTATAAACATAAACCAAACGCCCCACGTTGGGTATCACGTTTATAATTATTTCTGTTAACCTATTAGACTGCTAAGTCATTTATTCTCGTCACGATAGTGTCAGATGACTACGCGGATTTAGTACCGTCGGGACGGGAGTTAGCGGGAGCCCGCGTAAACATTTCTATCGCAAAAATTTGCTGTGATTGAAAAAAATGCGGGACCAAACAAACTGACCATTATCATCCCCCCTACATACCAGGTGCGCCAAATTTATAAAAATTAATTTCCTTTGGCCTCAGGAGTCCTTGTGACCTTACTTTCTGGATTACCCTCGTACGTTAAGGATCTTGTAACTTCAAAAATTAAAACTAAGTTTATTTACAATAAAATTAATAGAAAGGGTTAAGAGCAAAAAAGATATAAGTAACATTTTTCTGAAAATGAGTTAACTGATTATTTGGCAAGTTTAAGAAAGCAATTGTTTGATGCAAAGAATTTTTAAGTAAATTTAAAAATTTAATTTGCGGTGAATCGATACAATTACAATTGATGGAGTTAGAATCACAAGGATATAAGTAATACTTTTTCTGAAAAGAAGGTATGTAAAAAAATATGCAAATATCTCGAATATCATTAATTTTATTCCATAAATATTCTAATCATGTAACATTTTAATTAAGAAATTCAGTTTTTGAAAATCAACATTGGTGATACGAGAAGATAACAGGTAAACTTGTGAAAGAGATTGAAACTGCTGTCACTCGTTTAGGCTCTTTTGAAGTTTACAATATTTTAAATTGAAAATAATTAAAAATCGAGAATTAAATTGGTTTTCGATTCCGTTTGTATTATTTTATTAAAAGTAATCGAATGTACAGGAGGTTTAGAATGTATCTGTTAGAAAATTGAGAAAATAATCTGCGTATTTTGCGATTCCAATTATTTGAATCATTTTGCCACAAATTGCTTTGGATTCGATTGGGATGTTAAGACTACCATTACTATTATTATAAATTGGTTAAAATCATCTTAAGGACTCTTTTAAATTTTTGTTTTGTACTAGTCTTCCTCAAACTTTTTACATGATGATAGACTCGAATCCACGATGGCAATAAATTATACTTAATCCAAGTAGCACATAAGAACATATAAATTCTTTTCGACATCGTCTCAAAATCTTTGCAGCGTTACCTTCCAGAGAGCTTGTATGCAGTTCGAAAAAATTTCTTAAGCCCTTATTTTCCTTCCTAACACAGGAACAATTTCAAGACGTAAAAGTTTTTATAAAGTTTTAAGAGATATGGGAAATATGTTAGTATTCCTAGTTAAAGATGCACATTTAATTTAAAATTTAATATTCTACATTGGATGAATATTTAAGTATGGAACTGAGCGATTTTAACTTTTATCAAACGAGTAAGTTAGCGCAAACCTTAATTCTTGAATACAGCAGATACCTACATGATGTAATTTTGATACATTTTTATACAAAATATAAATCGAAATTAAATATATAACAGAAATTAATTCAAACATTAATAATTAGTATTCGAAGTGTATTCTGAACCTCGGATCAGAGTTAAACCAGGGTTAACTTGACTTTGAGAACTTTGATTGGAATAACAGTGAGTTTATCCTGATTTAACTCTTAACTGAGTTTTATAACTGATCCTTAATGCCCTTCAACGTGTTAAGTGTAACTTCCTCAAAAAAATACTTTAACGTCAAGACTATACATTTTAAGGTTTCTTTGAAATCGGCTTGGGTAAAAAGTATCAGTTTTTGCAAGAACAATACTTTATTAATAAATGGAACTTCTTCTGTGAGTAATGTAGATTTTAACATTGCACCTGTAATTTGCTTCGGCTACTTAATTTCTTAAACTACGAATTTTAAGTTAAGATGCAACATGTGCAACAATGAACTTAGTGAAAGGTTTCACCCAAAACGTTTCTCAAATGAAAAAGATATACAGAAGAAAATGAAGTCTGGTCTTGACTACTCTTGGAATCTCATTTCCCGACGCCAACGGGCAAATATAAAAAACCAAATAAGCGTTTATCAGGTAAACGTTGTTGTCGAAAAATACTATAGATAGACCTAATGTTCAATATTAGGCGCGGCAGAACACACAGTATTTTAAATTACAAGATACTTTTGCTGTTAAAAATTCAGATTTTGATTTAAACTCCATTTCTTTTTGAAATTAAATTCCAAACTTGCCTTTAGTAACAGCGAATCTATAAATTTTAATCGAGAGGAAACAAAAATCCAATTAGTGTAATTATGTTAATTTTGCGAAGGTTTCTGGTAATTATGGTTGGGAGTATAAATGAATTTTGGAACTTCAGATAAGTTTCTGATGCAAACGATAAAATGATTTCATTAAAGATGCCAACACAAATATCAATAAATTTTAACTGTTTCGCAAATTTGTAAACGTATTATCATTTTTTCTCTTCAAAATATTTTTAACAAATTGCGTAGTTTTGTGCAATTTCAGCTGTAAGAACTACTATTTTTCTTGAGGGTTAGTGGTCGTTTCGCCTGGTTTTTTTTATAAATAAACGTCACAATTAAGCTAAAAAATTGCCGGTACGATGGCATTTATTACATTAATAATGTGGGATATTTGTTTAAATTATACTTTTAATAATCCCGAATTGAAAAAGATGTTCTTTGATAATGCGGTTTTTTTATCGTAATCGTTGATGAGATCGCAAAAATTGAAATTTCACGGTGAATTTGCCAAGTCACATGAATCGATAAAACGACTCATTATTTTCCATTTCGATTCCCACTATTTTATTAAGCTTGTAGTTTCACCAAGTCACGTTTTCAGGCAATTGGCCATACTTCTTGTCAGATTAACCCGAAGACGTATTTTCTTGCAATCGAATACTGCATTCGTTTCTTTCTTTAGTTCTCGAGAGCTTAATAATTAAGTCAATTTAATGTTTAAGACTTGGGTTCTAACGATTTTGATAAGAAATTTAATTTATTTGTTAATGAACAATTTTAACTTCTGACTTCCAGTTCGGTTACGTATAAATCTAAAACTTTTCTTATTAAAAATCTAATCAGAAAATAATATTTTTAAAATTTTATTTTGAGCTTTAAAGCTGAACAGTTACAGTTGGTAATATTCGCAAAAACATTCTTCTTATGCTTTACGGGAACATAGCATTAAACCAGATGGCTCAAAGTAATGATATTGCATTAGGAGTTACCAACCTTAAAAACGGATTTTCAAATGTTTTGTAAAAGTGTGTTTGATGGCAGCATGATCAAACATTCCAAACGCGAATGTTAACTTTTTGTTTGAGTTTCACAAAGTAAATTAACTTTTTAGCATATACACTTGAGTAAAGTGCATTTTAAATTATTTTTATGTTACACGAAAGTCTTAAAAATGCCATCTTTTCTTGTTATTAAAATGGATTGAGGTACGAAGATATACGTCGTCGTAAAATTTCTGCACGTGATTCCGCTTTTTTATAGAAAATGTTGTATGCAAACGCATATTAAAGTAACACTTGCTTTAGATATGCCGTAGGGCTAATCAATATTTAAACTAAAAAAGTTACTCGTGCTTGTAATTGCGATTACGTTTGTGGTGGTTCCGTGTTGTACTTTTTATCTAGATTATCCAACTCGTGCTACCTACGCTTCCTTTGGTGTATTCCCTTGCGATGTGTTTTACCGCCTTTCAGAAAACCCTTCACTTTTGATCGTATAAGTTTATAAAGTATCTCGTCATAAAGATTTTATGTGGTTTCAAAGGAGGTTTGTAAATGGGCTTTTGGAAAGCTTCCTTAACAGAATGTTTTGATGTATAATTATACACTTAAACAAACTGCTAATTTCTCTTCGAGCTAACTTCTCTTCAAACAATAAAATTATTTTATAAATTACCCATATTATACCCATCTAAGTAATTTGCTTTCTTACAATAAGTCAGAAAAATAAAACCAAGTCGAGCTTCTGTTAAAAGCTTTATTATTTAAACTTATTGCTGCATTAGGAAAGATACATGAGTTTTGTTTTAATTAGATAGTTGCAATGTCCTATAAATTGCTTCATACTACACCAACTTCAGCACTGTTTTATCTTAGTTGCTCATGTAATACAATGAATGCTAAACCTAATAATATATTGTGTAAAGAAGCTTTGTTAAAACTCGAAGCATTTAATTATAATCAAATGTTATATATTTAAATAATTCGGAATTTATATCAACTATTTTAATAAATTTCTGCTCTTATCAAATTAACGTTGTAATAAGTATACTTTATTGCTCTAAATGCACAATTACGTCGAAAACAAAATAAAATACTTTTCTTCTGCAATTTAGTTTATAATTCATCCATTAAAACTGTTTATCAATGGAAAACTATACACCAGTCAAAACTATTCTAGGTATTAACTGTAAATTGAAAATCAAAAATTCGTTTACTTTTGTCAAAGTTTTATAGTCTAAATCTGTTAGCACAACAAAATCTTACTCGAAGTTAAGTATATATCAGTTTTTAATTTTTGACTCTGCCTTTTTCCTATTCTTCTGACCCAAAAATCGTTTTTGTTTAACATTTAATTAACTATTAATTTTATTATTTTCACCACTTACTGTATTTTTGCGTATAACTCAATATCAGTGCATCTGACTTACAGAATGAATATAATCTAAAGTATAGAGAACAAAATTCTCTATAAAAATACACTAAATTCAAATATTGAAACTTTGATATTTTTTAAAATATTCAAGAAAAATTAATTATTATCTACCATAAAAATATTGAGTTTAGTCGTAATATTTTATTCAAAAGTATTTGTATTCCCGAGTAATATATATTTTATTGCAATAATAATAATACGTCCCAACAATAAATTTTAGGAAAAGCTTAATATATCGAGTGAACAACATGAAGATATAATTACTTCCAGAAGTTCACATCTCTAATTTGTTAATTCCTTAATACTTTAATAAAGGATAAATAGGTTTGCTAGATATAATTAGTGAAATAATTACATAGGGAAGATACTTATGATTGAATGGGAGAACAATCAAAAACGGTTTAGTAACATAATTCGGTTGTATAAATCCTATAAATTGTATTTAAATACAGGGGTAACTTAGAGAAACGCAAAATAAAAAATCTTACTAAAAAGTTAAAAATTTCTTACAGGAGTCATAAGGTGAAATAATCAAAAAATTGATGAGTGAGTGCAGAAAGCGACTTTTTGTGCAATAATGAAACATAATAGTGTTGGAGAAGAAAATTAAAAGTTGGTCAGGTGAAAATATAATAAGGGTATGTATGTGTCGACCCTGCGTCTTACATGCGAAATTCGCGATGTGCATATATTGACCATGACGCCACTTGGGATGGCTCTATTCGGCATGGTGTGGCTGCTTCGTGTGCGCTCAGAAATGAAACGCTGTGCAAAATGTAAACGTCATGATATGGCTCAAGCCGAAGAGAGGGCATCTACCACAACTTTTTTTACAATAAATACCCCGTCGATAGTACCTCGTCCTGATACTGCTAGTCCAGGTCACACTTTAGCACCTACCACGTACTGCGAAGTACATGGCTTTAATCCGCCCAAAGAAGGTGAGTTTCGAGAAAATAATTTCATTAATTTGGAAATTTAATTATGCTTATAAAACAAATTATAGCCTTTTCTTATTTTATTACACGGCGAAAATAAATCTTACACAATGCTTAATTAATTGCACAAATACGAAAGATATACTGCGAAACTGTTCGTTTTCTTCGTATATTCCTATCTGAATGGCAAAGATAATTGCCATTTATTTATTATAAGAGGAAAATTTATAAAACACTCTTATCGAATTTTCTCTTTGTCTCTTAAATATTTAGCCGAAAGCTTCATCAGATAATAAGTTGATAAATTTAAAAATTATTATATTTACAAAAACAATAATAAATAAAATTGTTATGCCTTCTTGTTTAACTGCTTAAAAGCTGCCATGTATTTTACTTTTTTTATCTTAAAAACTAGGGATGTGCGAAAGTTTATAAATTTTATGTAATCCCTACATTATTTAACTTACTTAAAAGATTTAATGTTATTTATGAGTGCAGATTTCACAAAAACTATACTAACGATAACCATTTGTTATGTGATGTTTTAAAAAAGGGTTTTAAAACTCAACTTTTTGTACTGAAATTTTCATAAATGGATAACTACATGAAAATATTAATTCAAGCATGAATTAATATGTTACACACTAAACAACCTCTAGTTTTTAACTACCATTTCCCATTCAACATCGATTTTAGTTTAAATAACCATACCAGATCATTTTTCTGTAATCTCGATTTTATTCATTTGCTAGGTAGTTAGTTTTTCCAAAATAATCTCATAGTTAAAATTTACTTCATAATCGATAATAGGGTAATGTTCATACAAATATGTGCATCTCACCTAATTATTGACGCGTCAGAATGGTTTAACAAGCTTTAAATAATATTATTGATTTTAGGCAGAACAAATTTTTCATTTTATTTCCATTTTCCATTCCATATACAGAAAATGTATCTATTCTCGATATGTCGCGAGAGAATGCACCGGAGGGTCTGGGAATATGTAATAAATATTTCCTAGTATTTTAAGTACTTGACTGTCCACAATTTTGTTTTTCCGAAAAAACTTCCATGTTTATAGTAGCATACATTCAATATGGCTTTCAATAAATGTACAAAATATTGCAATTTATTACAAGAGAATATCCTTATATGTATCTTTCAAGATGGTTGCGTTTCCTTTCAATATTGAAATCTTTTATTTTCACCTTGTGAAAGTGGATCCTTGAATACAAATGTGTACAGATTTTCACTTCTATTTGTTCAATTATATTGAATTTGTCATCTACTTTTCAGGAATCCTTAGGACGACTTACTTGACGTACCTAACCTGCTCCGTCATTGAACATGTATTCAGGAACCATTACAATTTTTTCATTATTATACTAACTTTCATTTGAAACAATTTTGTTTCAAAATTTGTTTTTGTTATCTAGAAGTTACAGAGATATAATATTTAGAATTTATTGTTTTAATATTAAATTTATATTGTTATTTATTAAAGTAACCAATTTAATTTCTGAATAAATAATAAATTATTAAATTTGTTTTTACTAACTTTTAGTTATTATTTTCGTGAAATTGGAGGCCATTTCCAAATGGACGAAGGTTGCCTCATATAAGTAATGGGGTTCCCTCATTAGTCAGGACAAGCATAATTTTTTTAAATTAAAAGTTTCTTTTGTTAAACATAACAATCATTCATTATTCATTTAACTAAATTAAGCATATTTAACATTTACATTTCACAAGTTTGTCATCGTTAGATTAATAATTTGAATTTAATTTTACCACCAACATAACAGCTGCAAATGGGAATTATAGATTACTTGATAAATTTATATTTCATATGCCAGAGGCATTTCTATCATTGGGATTAACTCAACGTTCGTTTGTTTGAAATTTAAATAATTAGTTTGATATTTATAGAATTTATAACATACCTTTATATTATGTAATATTGATAGTTTAGTTTTGCATTTGTTCAGAAATTTGTGATCATTTATTAGAGTGGAAAATACATCTTCACTGATCTAAAGTGGATAAGTGACACGAGGGATCAGTAAAAGCTTTTACAGGTTCTATTTTACAGATCATGATCTCTTCTGCTAAGCAATATTTGAAATCGTACTTTTGATAAAAATATTCATAAATAAGTTTTTATTTTTCTATATTCACCAATAAATTCATACATCTGGTTTGCTTATGGAGCGTTGTGATAAAGTACATTTAGATTTAGATTTGGGGAATCCCCGAGTTACAAATTTCTTTGTAAACAGTGATTCTATATTATGAAATTTATAATTTTTTTTTCGCTATGATTAGCTGAAGTTAAATAGCCCTACACAGAGATTTTTAAAAAAATTTAATATTCTGAAAATAAATATCCTTACTTACTCCTGAATTTTGTAAAATTTTCATTTTTAAAAGATTTATTCCAGATTTTTAAAGGTTTTTTATATTTTGTAATTAATAAATATTTGATACAGTAATAAATAATGTTTGTAATGCTGTGGGTTTGTGCACTATCCACACGCCTGCCGGGCGATGGAATGTCAGAAGCTTTAATATATTTTATGGAAGTTTATAGATGTTTACACAGGACCTGTAATTGCGGCAATTCCAAACGATACGGACGACATGCGATGGCCAAATCATTGTTCATGTGTTAGTTATTTATGCACTTCAATGCACACATTCTTAGAATAAAAGATTGTCAGATGTACAACAGAGAGAAAAGGATGATTATTATATCAATAATAAATTATTAATACAGCAAAATAAAGACAGGTGGTTTCCTTGGGTAGATTATATGCAATGAATATCTTGTGAATGAATATACATTAGATGTGCACCTGTGCACAAATATGTCTTGGCAATTTATAGTGGTTGGTATTAACAAAATTTACATACAATTTTTGAGCAGAGAAAATTAAATTATATTAGAATTATAACTCTCCAGCTCCAAAACTAAGCAAAACGAAATCTTTATCGTTCCAACTCTTTGCGTATACTTATTAAGGAAGCATATTTTGCCAGAACGTAAAAAACATTCCACAGCAAAAATGTTCACGTTCAAATGTGTGCAAAAAACTGAAAATTAAGAAAATGAAACATTAAATTGTATTCAAGTTGACGCGTTGCGCGATATAACCTAGCCGAGTGTTTTTCCAACTTTAATTTAGTATTACAAGGCAGTGAAAATGAAAGTTTTTAGTTTACCTACTAACCCAACCTGTATGTGGCTATGAAAACCCAAGTGTGGTAGTTAAGCTCTTTTACTATATTTACTTAGAAGCTAAATTTCAGGCCATACACTTTTAGAACAAAGTTTACAGCTTACAAAGCTATTTGATTAGTTTTCCAATTTTCGCCTGGTAAATACGTCGGTTAATGCTGGCGCCAACTTCATCCTCAAGAGTGACGAAACTGCTGGTGAACGCTATTCTCTTTAAATTTCCTGTCAAGTATCGAGTAATGATGAAGTTTCCCATGTTTTAAGTAAAATTAGTAAAGCAATATTCTTTTTACGCCCTTAAAATTAATAATTTTTAAACAGTCCTCAGTTTGTGTTTGGTAAAAATTTACATTTTCATCTAAGTTTCTAGATATTTTAAGTTTCATTAAGGTTAACGTAAGCGATAGCATAGAAAGCGAGTACCCTGGCTCACATTCAACTAATCAACATAGTCAGTGTAGAATTTCTGTAGAGAGAAGACTCATTCTAACTTAGTTATGTCGAGTTTCATTTCGAAAATACTTGTAAAAAATAATAAATTAACATAAATATTATTAATATACTTTTATTTGTTATATGCATCGTAGAATTTGAATGAAAGATGTAACCTAACCCACCCAGTTTAAGGGTCCTTAAGTGTATTTGTATAAATTGTCACTGCTCTAAAACCCTTAAATATAGTTTTATATAATTTAGGTTACAAGACCCAAACTTGATAAAAACTTTCAACAAAGCTTCTAAACAAATTGGCCCCTTTTTGCACGTTGTCGTTTTTGTGTAGTAATTTTTATGGTACAAAAAATAAGGAACTACTAAATTACAATTTTGGGGTACCTACTGAACTGATATTCTGTTTGAGGTATATTTTGATGTATTTCAGTGAAACACATGTTTAAAAAGAGTAGATGTTATATTACATGCATGTTCTCAATTACACAAAACCAAACATGATTATTAAAACATGGTACAGTATACAGTATCGGATTAAGGCCTAATTATAACACATACAAAACTATCATTCATATTTATAAATATTTCTCATTCCTTGTTTATTGGCATTGTAATTTTTAACTTGATTGTTTATTAAATATTTCTAATTTTTTTTTGTATTGACTTCTGATCAATTGGCTAAACTTTTAAAAATGCAAATGTAGAAAAACCAATTCGTTCAACTTTAGAGTATTATTGATTGTCTACCGAAGGGCCGAGCTTTAAAACTTTTAGGAAGTTTGGACCAGCTTCATCTTTCATCAGTCAAGTTGAAATCCTAAGCCGAATTCTTAATATGCGAGTTTTACCGATTAATACATTTTTAATCAATAAGATTTTATCTTATTTGAGTTGTAGCTTAAAAGTAGATCGACTCGATTGAGTATAAGAGCAGCAAGAAAAAGTTAAATAATTTTTGTTATTTAATAAAATTCGTCTCACGAGAACTGCTTTTATATTTAGACAGTCAGCAATTCAGCTTTTACCTTTAAATTGCCAAAGTTAATTATGCCCATAAT
This sequence comes from Cantharis nigra, assembly GCA_958510845.1. NCBI lineage: Eukaryota > Metazoa > Arthropoda > Insecta > Coleoptera > Cantharidae > Cantharis > Cantharis nigra. Next base: position 38,193,740 of record OY294030.1, on the reverse strand, counting down.
AAATTGTTAACTGAAAAGCGTGAACTTGTATTTCAGTATATTTAAAAAAAAATTCAAATATATAACAAGGTAATTTGAAAAAAAAATTCTAAAGAAATCTTGAACAGATTTAATTTTAAAAACGTAAAATATTTGTTAAAGATTTGTTAAAGATTTTCAGTAATTTTAATTATAAAGCACCGCAAAAATCCAAGTTTTAGAACTGAAATTTATATATAACGACTTAATCTGGCAAGAACTAAATCATTAGTCGGTAAATTTATAGCCGCTTCGTTAATGTTTTAACATAACGAGAAAATTGTTAATTACCATCAAGAAATCGTTTTATAATAATTATAATTTGCAATTTAATTTCAACACAAACTAAATACTACGATTTATTTGAGATATATGGAAATATTTAGCAACTTAATGTAAAAAGCATTTTAAATTAAATCAGTAATATTGGAGTTTGATTCAGCAATTTCTTTTGAGAAATTTGCTTTAATTTAATCTCCGTTTGCATCAGAATTCAAACGAATGCCATCAAATACTACTTTTCGTTGTCGATTGCTAGCTTCGAACTGGATGAAAAATGTTACTGATTGCAATTAATTTCAAAATTCCATTTTTACACAAATATATTCATGTATTTAACTTTTTCGGGGAAGGTGTAATGTATTTCACAAAAGATTCTAGATTGCTTTTTGTTTTCTGAATTATCGGCTCTCAGTTGGTTATTGTTTTCCTTACAACAATGCATTATATTTCAAATTAATCTGAAATTGATTTTTCTAGATAAACCCAAGGTTAAATTATTTTTTTCACAAGAGATTATTAGGGGAGCACGGGGTGGATTGGATCATTTTAAAATTTTTATGTGAAACCGATAGCTGTTTAATTTACACAATACAAGAACAAGTTGCATAGGAAAACTAGCTACCAAGCAACCTTCGTAAGGATACTAATTGCAAAGTTTAAATTGTTACGCATCAGAAATAACTTGTGAGTTGAAACTCGAAAGTTTTGACTTAATGTTGAATAACCTTCTTGGACTGGACGGTTGCACAGACTTAACACAATAGGTTTAACTTAACTGTGTTATACAATCAGGCGATCACCTTTAGATTCTCCACAATTCATATAAATCGAATTCCGACATAATTAATCAATACATTTCCACGTAAATTTTGATGACAAGCCAGCGGACATAGCTGGCGACCCAAATTTTAATCAAGAAATTAATGAACATGCTATACGTTGATGTAGGTAAATTTGAATGCAAAGAATGCAAATCTTAACAGATAAAATAAAATAAAATAAAAATAAATAAAATATTTCTCATTTTAAATTGAGTAATTTCTTATTAATTGCTAGTTTAATGTGTTTTGGTTAAGTTAGGCATAAAATTCCGCTTCTTGTTTATAAAAGTTTCTATAAGAAGTTTCGCTTCAACAATTTAAAACTTTGCTACAAATTTGGGGGATTTTACTACGCTTAATTGGAACTAAAGTTAAGAAATTGGAACCTAAGCTATTTAAAGCTTCCAGCGATTGACTACACAGTAAAATGTAAATAGTTAACTAAAGTAAAATCGGAAAATCGGGCTTTATTTATATACCAGCACAATATTTTATAAGTTAAGACGATTTTCAATTTGTATTTTTGTTAAATTTCATTGTTTTTTCCCAAAAATAGGATAGAAAAATGCAATATGTAAATTATAGATATATATTTTACTATCAGTCAGGTAACTACAAACAAACTTAAGTTTAAATAAATATTTATGTTCTTTTCAAAGTTTTCTTATAAAACAAGGTAAAAAGCTGAAAAGTAACATTGAATCAGGTTTAGAAACGTTGAAGTGTAAATATAGCAATTTCTCTGTTTTGTGCTGGCAAATAAAGCTGCAAAATTGTAGAAATATTTTATACAGATCAGTTATTTACCCTCATCATTTTAAATATTATAAAGATTATAAAATTTGTTACTTACACAATTCCGGGTTTGCAAAATAATTTTACATTGCTTTTATGGTTTTAATTAAATATTTAATTAAATACTTGATAAAAATTAGGGAATATAAATGGTTTAGAAGGAGGACGATTAAAAATATCTCGAAATTACCAAAACTTTTCATTGTTGGTAGGAAGAAGCAATTTTATTTGTTATATTAGATTAGCTTAAATGCTGATTAAATTAAAAAGTTTTTTTATAAAATTGTTTTATTTGTTACAAATATAATGTAATAATTAATAGTCCGGGAGCTAGCGACACAAAATTTTGTCAGATTATATAAAGATTAATTTTAGTTTATTTGTGTCATATTAGAGCTACAGAAACCTGAAATCGACTCCTGCCCAGGCACCAATGGGGCAGCGATCGACAGCGGTCTTCTGATTATGTTAAAAAAAAGGTAAATGTTGAAAATTATAAAAGCTGAAACTTTTTCTAATATTTAATAATATTTCAATAGGGTATAAAATGACATCCTGCCACTTCTGCTGTGGAACGGTTTACTCCTGCCATAGCCATATTTATGTGAAAATAAAATATCAATTGTTAGAAATATTAAAAGCTGAAATTTTTTTGTCATTTCTGTAATAATTAAAGCAATTAAAAAAAACGTATCCTGCCAGCTATATGATGGGACCTGGCTTCGGCAGGAGCTAGGAAATAGTAAGGTAATATCACTTGAAACAAAATCGTTTGTTTCAACGAACAAGGTTTACAAGGTTTTGTAAAGTATCACAGCACTAAGTATGCAAACTGACAATATTAATTATTATTTATTATCATTATCAGTATAAATAGCGGATTATATGCAAAATGGAATATTTAGTAAAGTGCAAAACTAGTAGCAACGTGCAATTGTTATTATTACTTATAAAAAAAAACAATTACCGTGGAAACGTACATGACCAGCCTGATAAATGAAAATTTTAACAATTTCAAAAGCAATTTTTGACTTTTTAAGTAGAAAACTTATAGTTTCACTTGTAGTTTATATTTCTGTATTATTTTTATATCTTTCATTTTTTCTCTAAAATAATTAGGAAAGCATGAATTTGCATATATAAGTTTTTACATGTTAATTTATTATACTTATATATTATATACCAGGTATGAGACGGGTTTTGTTTTCAAGCCAAAACTTTTTATAGAAACCAAATATACCGAATATCTTACATACCATTCGAAAGCTAATGATCATACGCAACTTTTTGCTGTAGAAAATATATTGATTCCGTCAAACCAAAAAAAGTTATGAGCATTTCCGTGATGAGTTGATTTTTGATTGAAAAAAAATTTGACACCAGCTATGAGACACCCGGTAAAATCTGCTAAATATGGGGAAATATGAAATAAAACAGCCACGAATAAGGAAAATATCAATGTTTAATCATCATGAAGGCCTTCAGTGACCAAAATTACGAAAGAAAATGACATATGAAATGACATAAGAAAAAAATCATATTTTTCGTCTTCATCTTCGGCTCATATCCAATTCGCAATGTTTGAACGTAAAGAAGCTGGCACGCATATTTGCACACTTCAAAAATTATATTCGATGAATTTGATGGAATTGGCAACAGTCTCATAACTGGTACTCTCGGCTGTACCATTTTTACAAAACACAGAAAAATTTATGTGTGAACATAAATCAGTCCAATCGACTACTTCATCGTAAAATATAAGGAAAATGATGAATTTCTATGCACTGTAATCTCATTTTTTCGTTGAATAACTAGTAATAACAGCAATTACAAAAAAATCAAATAAAACTTTTTTCATGAAATTTTTACTCGATGTTTGAATCACATACAAAAATTGTGACTATTGAATCCAGTGTCTTAAAAAAAACTAGCTTCCAACATGAAAATATGTTGACACTAGTCAAAGCCAGAAAATTGGCATCGCAATTTGAAAAAATATAAGTGGAGCCGTCTCATACCTGGTACCCTTACTTAATACTTTGAGTATAACAAATATTGCATATAATTGTATGTATTATATGAAATGCTGGATTCAGAACATCTACCTATCACAGGAGAAATTACAAATAACACAGGGCAACAAAACAAAAGCTTTTTTCTGCGGTCTTGGGTTTTGCAGTGAATTTGGATACACTAATGTAATAATGTACTCGTCACATAGTTATTTTGTTCAAATTAACTCTAGTTCTCATGTTAAGGGGGGGGGGGTAAAGTTAATTTTAAGCAAAATCAGCATATTTCGATAATTTTTTTTGACGAAACTATTAATATATATTTATTGCTATAATTACTACATAATAAAGTGACATTTGAAGAATATACTGTGAAATTTTTATTAATTTTTATGAAGAAATGAGCCATTGACAGCGAATCTCCGCGGACATCTCAAAAAGAAATTTCTATTTTATTTTAAATATAAAGAGGTTGTCTTTATCTCAAAAACTGGAGTCAATTCGACAAATCAGTATTTGTTTGTAATTTAGGTGACCATAATTACCCAAAATTGACTCATAAACCCCACACCTCAAAATTACTGTTCCCACTATGTAGTCTTTGAATAAATTAAATATTTTTGTTTCATTTTATTTTTAGTATAAAAGGGTTGTCTTTATCTCAAAAACTGGAGTCAATTCGACAAATCTGAAATTTTTTTTGAATTCAGGAGACCATAATTACCCAAAATCGACTCATAAACCCCAGACCGCAGAATCACTGTCGCCCTGTGTAATATATTAGATGTTCACGCTCAACAACTTTGCTCCTGCCTTAGCAAGGTCCCACCAAATGGCTGGTAGGATATGTGTTTTTAATTGCTTTAATTATTACAGAAATGACAAAAAAATTTCAGCTTTTAATATTTGTAACAATTGATATTTTTTTTTCACATAAATATGGCTATGGCAGGAGTAGACCGTTCCACAGGAGAAGTGGCAGGATGTCATTTTATACCCTATTGAAATATTATTAAATATTAGAAAAAGTTTCAGCTTTTATAATTTTCAACATTTACCTTTTTTTTTAAACATAATCAGAAGACCGCTGTGAATCGCTGCCCCTCCAACGAGATGGCAGGAGTTCATTTTATAGATAAGTTTCATGAACATAATAAAATAAAAGATAAACCAAGGTTTATAAAATGTGACAATGAAAAATGTCGCTAGCTCCCGGACTATAAAGCAATGTCTTCTTGGTGTTAGCTTCCTCCACTTTGATACCCGGATTATTCTTTTTATCATAACTTATTTTGATTATCTGAATTTCAAGAAATTGTGGAAAATGTGACAATTTTGATAAATAAATTTTGATATTCAAATTGGTTCCATTTAAATATGCTGATAATTACTTATAATTACGCCGACAAGGCAGACCAATTTCTTCTCTTTGACGACGATTTTGCTTAAAAAAATAACTTCAACCTACTCTAACCTACCGAACACCCCATGTCTTCGCACGGACTTTCTTTTTAACGTACTAAAGTACCACTTAAACCTACTCTGAGAAAGATACAATAACCGGGACCACGATTTTCAAAAAGTTTCTAATGTATGTAACGGTTTAAATTAAATTATAAACTTTCCTATAACTTTTAGTACGGTCCTGTTCCTTGGTTATAATTTATGTTGTAGACCTTGATTTTATTATCGAACAAAACGGAACACATTTTTGTGAAATTGATTATTTTTGGAAGGCAGACATTTTGCTTAAAAATTAAAATTTTGGATTTGCTAATATTGCCTGAAATTTTGGTATTTTTTTAAACCAAACCATATGTTTTTGGGATATTTTCGGAGCAAGAAGCGTATATACCTTTTTTTACTTGTCGAGGTGAGAAAGGGGTTCTCTTTTGGAGGATTAAATTTTCCATAATTTTTTTTTGTGTGACGTAACAATAGAACAGGAGTTCTATTCTGTTTTGCTGAGTAAACCCTCTATATCATCTGCGAGGTAAAGTTTTGTTTTGTTCAATATAATTTTTGATTTTGTAATGAAAACCTTTTTAGGATTGTGTTTGTGAAGTTGTGAGCTTCGATATCCATATCACATACAGGAGTTCCATTCTGTTTTTCTTGAATATACCCTCTATACCATCTACGAGGTAAAGTTTTTCGTTTTGTTCGATAAACTTTTGATTTTAATATGAAAACCTCTTTAGGGTCCTTCCCCCCCCCCATTTGGTGGTTGTTTGATCCTGGTCATTTTCTGGAGCCGAGCTTTCCTTTCATCTTTGAGCACCACGAGTAATAATGGTAACTTATGACATAAATTACAAGGATAAACATTAAAATTTATAAACCATCTAAAAACTTGGACAAAAAAGGCATAAAACGTTAACCGATTATTCAATTCGCTGTTTCCATTAAGTTGGCCGCCTCCCATGGCCTGCTTTAATTTTATACGAGTATTTTTAGACTAAATTGCACACGAAAATAGCGGATATACCCAGAAAATGAATCTTTGAACCGCTCCTGTTATTGAAAACATCCCCGAAGCGGCTCAAACTCAAAAATTGAGTCGCTCCACTCATTAAAAACATCCTTGTATTAGCCATATGCATTAATAAAGGTCCGGTATCGTCAATCATCAACGGTCAACGGTTATTGCAAAACATTGAAATATCTAAAAAATTATGGTAGGTAGTAAATTTTAAATGAATGTATTTTATAAACAATTTTGTATTAACGTAATTTTGATTAATAAATTTTGTAATAAAACCATTGATGTTAAATTAATTAATAATATATTTGTTTGTTTAAATGGCATTTTTAAAACCCGAACTAATGTATTGCATTTCATGATGAGTTTTAAAACTACCAGAATTAAATTATCGGGTAATTCACTCATAATTGGGTTATTAAAATTACAATATAAATAGTAGTAGCTACATATTATGTCGATTGTTCAGCCTCATATTTTTGTATTAGGGTTGTACCTTTTAAAAATTGTCGTTAAATCGTTAAAGCGGATAAAAAGATGTTGAAGTTCTAACTTTATCAAAGAATAAAAAGTTCCATTATTAAATAAAGTGGAAAAGTTAAGTAAAACTGTTAAATAATCAATCGAATAAAATCTGTCAAAATGGACATTAACAATATTACGTTTTGCTAATTGAGCTAAACTATATTTAATTCTTCTAAGTGAATCAACCATTCTTCCATTTCAACCATTTCTTCGCGAACTATGTTGTGCAACATAGTATAGGGTATTCCATAATTCCTTTCAGACCGTACCGGTCAAACTCTCCGGATTCGAAAGCTGAAAGCTTGTGTTCGTTTTAGTGGCAAAACGCACCGGGGGGTCTGGAGAGTATACCTTACGGAGTGAAAAACGTTTTCAAGTTTTACATTTTTTCAAAAATTAATTACAAAATTTTAAATATAGTTTAAATTCTTGAAGAATGTTAATGTTAAAATATTATTACGAATCCACTAATCGTTGAAAAGAATACAATAGTTGAAGTTTTTGTGAATTCAAGCATATTTAACAGAAGAGTTTACTGCTGATTAATATCTCAACCAGAACTTTGGCAATTAATTATTTAATCAGTAAAAGAATGTTGTATAAATAATAAGGGTGCAAAGCTTCTTTGGTGCTCAATAAGTAAAGCTAGTTTAAAAAGATTAAGTCGAATGATTATTTTATACGATTGCGAAGTTCTGCTGAGTACATAAACTGCACCCGTTCTAACAAATCTAGAAAAGCTTTCTGAAATTTTCTATTGTCACGATCTAGAATTAACTTTTAGAGGTGAATTTACAAATCAGTAATTGTAATGAAATTAGACAAACAATAATATAGAGAGAATTTAAATTGTTCTTTTAGCTGCACAACTGACTAAAATGTTTTAACTTAATTGAATAATTTAGAATTGGTTTCGTCAAAGTTAACTTTTATGATTATGTAAATTTTATTTGAAGAACTTCAAATCTTCGTAATATTATGACAAATTAAAAAAATCGTTTATGTCACTGTATCTTAATCGTTCAAGTTAAAATTTAAATTTGCTTTCAAATAACTTTTAATATTATAAGATAAAGAATAATTTAAGTTTTATTCAACCATTACAAAAAGCTTAAAAAATAATTAAAGCTATATTCCATCTTACTTACCGAGTTGGTTTTATTGCGTCTATTCATTTAATAATATTGTCCGATTCAATTCAACAATCTCATTTCGTTTTATAATTAAAGGGGTGACTTACATTAGCAATTAATGTGTTTGAGTCGCGACACTTTAAGGATTTAATTTTACATAATAACTACTTTTCAACATAAAACTTAACATAACAGCTGCCAAAAATACTTATTTTTAAACCTACAATGTTGTCCTGGCGTAGTAGAAATGCATTCCTTTCTAGAATTTTTTGTTGATCGAATTAATTGGCGAGATCTCCAAAAATCTTAAACTTGGAGCCATTTTGTGCCATGAACATACTTTTGTATATGGAGCATTAAGTTTTCCTACTCGAGGATCATAGATCCCATGGGGGATTTTACATGATAGCCAGTTTGGTAGCGACGAAAAGGTAGAGTTTCTTAATTCAAAAGATCGGTTTGCGCATCCAAAGAGGAAATATTCCTACTAGATAGTATGATTAATTAATTAATCTATAATTTACTGTAAACTGCAAATATGTTCTATCAAAATTGTTATTATACAATTATATTTCATAATTTACTAGACAACTAGAAATATTTATCATAATTTGTTTTAAATGTCATTTTGTGAATTTTGAAATCAATTCTGAGAAGTTGATGTCCTGTCATATCATATGCCAGAAAAATGACATGAAACATGTATAGGATTTTTGTGATATATGGATGTTAACGTTAACTTTTTAGAATTATATTATCAAATTTATTGTATGTACGAGTTGTTTGTTAATTTCATTTTTGTGCAGTAATTATTGACTTTGATGTATTTGCATATTATACAATGTGTGATAGTATGTAAAGTAGGTAAGTATAAAAAAGTAATTAAATCAAAATAATATGATAAAAACGTTGAAAACAAAATTATGAGATAAAAGTTGACAAGCAAATTTTAAGAATACTATTTGAAATTTTTTTCATTCTGTAGGTATACCTACACTTGGCACATTTTCAACTACAATAAGTCAACATAATGTCATTTTCAACAAGACAAACTTTTAAACTAAATTTTATGCCCAAAATTCGAGTTGGAAACAGTTACAATTTAACTGCTTTTTTACGTTACGAAAATATTAAACTGAATTTGAATTTTTAATAAAATTGTCGAGTTTCTGCTAGTCGAAGAAATTTTTCAAATTAGTTTACTCAGTTACTGCATTATTGTATTGACACCACAATAAGATTCAATTTAATGGTAATTTTATTGAAGGGTAGTGCTAGAACTAGTTAACTTTCGTTAATGAAATCGCCCATGAGTTAAACTAATGGTTCGTGAAATGTTATCCTAGCTTTTAGTAGATTATTATTGGAATCAATCGAGAAGCAGATTTCCCTGTGTACCATCTATTATGTCTATTATTGAAATTAACTTGATATCACTTCAAGTAGTAAATATAAAATGTACAATAACCAAAATGTATCCATGAAAATTTAATAGTTGTAAAAAATTTGTACATTTTAATGGACTAGATGTAGTTCAAATTTTTACCAATTGGGTTACATCCAGTTTATTTATAAATGTCATTATGACTAATTTTTACAACATCACGGCTAAACAAACTGAATATGTTAATATATAATGCAATATTAAAAACTGGGTCAGGAGATACGTTAGGTTTTTTTATTCTATCATCAGAATGAAAGTCAATATTCAATTTAACAAATATAGAAATCTGGAGTAAAACGATTATTACTTTTAAAGAAAGTTTTTATTCCCTTGATATCTAATATACTATTATTGACAAATGCTTTTAACGTTTAAGCTTTTCAGCTAACTTGCTCTTATCAGAATGTAAACAATCAATAAGTGAAACAAAATAAAATCAACAAGAGCAAGGATTATCTATTTCACAAAACTTTTAAATTAAAATAAATAAATAAAATTTAATTAAAGAAATTTAATTGAAAGATATCGTGAAAACGATATGTGGCCTTTCATTGTATTATTTGGTTTTATTTATTAAATTGAATATCGATTAGTACCAAAAAATTAAAATTAAAATTAACAGATATTGAGTAAAAATGTTAAAAATATTGTTCAGAAGAGCTATCTCACATACGTTTGGATTTGTATAAACAATTTATGGAAAATTGTTTGAGGGTCTAAAAACCCACATTTGAAAATAGATTTTCAGGATTGATTTAAAAAGTTATATTTCAAGGTCAAACTTATTTTATAGAATCGCAGTTGATTTTGAAGCAATATTGTAGATTGAATATTTCCGAATTTAATATTTGAAGCATAAATATGATGTCCCATATGAATAAGTTACCCTTACATATAATATTTTGTTAAATATATTTTTTCATATATTTCCTTCTTAATCTAAAATTAGAAAGTCTTATCACACGAGTTTCTCGCCTTATTCAAAAATCAGTAATCAATAACTGACTCTACAAATATGTTTTAAATTTATTATTGTGTTTAACTGCAACGTCATCAAGGTAACTGCTGGTATTACTTAACAAAATTCAGTTTTTATTGCTGTATGATTAATTTTAAAAGAAAAATATTCAAAAATAAATCTTTCTAGTTACATCGTGTGAGTGACTGAAATCAAATTGCGTCGAAGTAAATCGTTTACACTAGACTTACTCCAGTGTGGAGTTTTGCAAGAATGAAGTATTTTTGTAAAAGTTTCTTAAATAGTATCATGTATGTATACAAAACAGTAAACTGACCAAAATTTGGTTTTTATATATTTGATAAAAATACTTTATTTTAACTGAATAAATACGGCTATTGATTATGTCTGTATTATGTCTATTTGTACTTTGTTTTTGATTGTCCTTGAAACATCCCATGGGAAGCATCCTTTAATAATAAACTAGTTATTTATACCACTAGGTTAGAAACTGCAGTTTTGAGAGTATCGAAGTGGATTTAATTAATGAAGTAATAAAAAAATATTTTTCAAAAAATTCATAAAATAATTCTTTTAAACTATCAATCATTTCGTTTATTGAACGCATAGCTATTAGAATTTTTCCAGTTAACTTTCTCTAACAATAAAGAAAGCCGTCGCGCGGTTCGAGTTCGATATTCTTAGCTTAGAAAATCAACTCCATGCTGGATGAAAACTGCAGTCTTTTCAGAGCACAATCTTATATTAATAAATTTATTGATTATGTAAGTTAAAAAACCGCTTTCTTATTTTATATATGTATACTTCGTGCGTTCTCTAAAAAATAACAAAAAAACATCTTGTGTTTTTGCGTGTAATTTTTTCAATTTTGAATTTACTTTAAACAAAATACATATTTGCATAAAATATCCATCAGTGTGGGATGCGTGAGGCACACACAAACAAATAATTAGATTTTGACTGGAGACAGGATATTTGTTGGCTGCTTTTTCACTAAATTTTTTAGCAATACATTTTAATTTATTGGAAGTAAAAGCATAGCAAACGCATCCACTCCATTTCGCGATTCTAAATTCCGTAAAATTGTATTTTAAAAAATTCGGTTCCATACAGATAATAAAATTTAAAATAATGGAATCAAATGTAATAATCAGATTTTCAAGAATAATATTCCAAGAGAAGAAGTCATATTTTAGTAAGAAATCTGACCGGATAATATATTAAAGTTAATGTTCTATATCCGTGTCAAGTTTTCGTTTGATTTGTAGCAAAAACATTTTTATTTTAATGTGATAGGAGTATAAAAAAGTTAAAAGATATTGTTAAGATTTCTCCAAGATTTATCCAGACTAAAGTATCATTAATTAGCCTTTTAAGAGTAATCATAAATTTGAAATGCTTGGCGTTTATTTATAATGCAACTCTTACAATTAGTACAATTCCTTTTAGTGTTATTTATGATTTCTCATTTTATTTAATAGAAAAACAATGGATTTAATTCAAAGTGCTACAAAAACGATTAATTTATTATATACCAAATGAAATTGGGTATTTTGCTCTACGTGTACGCTGTAGGGAAAAATACATTTTAATTTTTGATTAGTTCTTGTTCGAATGATTGAATTGGTTTTATTTAAAATTAAAATAAATTGTGAGTGTAATCGAAATTTAAATACAATATTTAGTGATTTTAAAACTCTATATGTCGAGATTTAAAATTATGGTTTAATGATTTTAATCGAACCTGGTAGTACAGAGTGATTTAGAGATTATTAATACATTATTACTTATTACCTTATCATTCTAATCTAAAAATTCTGTTTATGAATTCAAAAACATTCACCTTTTATGTCATTTAGATCTTTTGGCAGCTAGCTTTAACACCCTTAGATGGAACCAAATATTTTAATTAAAATCCCAATAGAAAAACTTAAATAAACAGACAAACCCGGTTTTTCTTATCGTAGTAGTGTACGATTAGTACCCAAGTGTTAAAATTTATCTTTGACATCTTATGAATTTCTTTTTGAAATTGCAAGGTTTGATAATAAAACTTTTGCATGCATGAAGTGAATGCATATATTTACATAATGAAGAATAATGCATATGTGCCAACATGCACTGACCAAAAGTGACATTTTGATTACGGAAGCGTTGTTGCTTCAATATAATCATTCTGCATTGCCTAACAATGATCGCAATTTACATGACAAAGTCTGTCGTCTAGTTATAAGACTCGAAGTACTTATATAAATATAAAGCTTTATACAAGTTTACGATGAAAGCTGTTCATCATCAGTATGCTCCTAAATCTAGATATATTCAGTAGAAGTTCAAGAATTAACATCGGAAAAAAAACTCTTGATGTTAAAAGCTCTAAGATTATCCAATTAAGATAAAAATTATGTTTAAGTTTTCTTTATAAAACCTTCAATGCTTTTTAGTAATTATATTAATAATAAATAACTGAAATTTTGTAAGAATTTTGGTAGCTTGTTATTTATGTTATGGTTCACTGGTTTACTGCTAGTAAAAGTTTTATATTTCGCTAAACATAAAAAAAGAAGCTAATGAAAATAAATTCTTTTGCTAAATCGGCAATTTATGTAATTTAACGAACCACTTGTAATAAATTTACACTTAAACTCGCAATTCTATTTTCTATTGGTTAATTAACAATTCTTGTTGTACTTGGCGGGAATTTCAATCGCGAAGTCTTCGGAATCTTAATTAAGCAATTGGAAATTTATTTAAATGTTTTTCTCGCGCATTTTCTTATTTAATATATAATTTTCATAATTGATGAAAATGTTTCATTTTGATCTACAAACAGAATAAAAAGTGATCTTTTATCTGAAATACATGTTTTATTCTATTAATGTTGTAACCTAATTATGTAATCTAGTTTAACTATGAAAAGCTGGGATTATTAAATTTGAACTAAACGTTAACTTTGTAGAATTTATGAATATCTGATCTACGAAAATTAGAACGTTATATGATATCCCAGTGAGACAAATAACTGGATGGCACCTTTAAATTAACTTTAATTGTTTTGGAAATGCCCCAAATGTTATACATTTTCATAAACTTATAAGTAACTTCGGTATTATTTTTTGAATATATTTCATTTATTCTATTTGAGTAGCAATTTTAAAAAATGTCCATATAGACTTAACAATAAAATTCTTTTCGGAAACTTGTTATTTTGTACATTAATGTTTAAGTTTTACTTTTATATACTACTTCTTTCTTTTACCGAATAACTTCCATTTTATGAATACCAGTAACTGTAAGAATTTAGCAATAAAAGTATCTAAGGTCTTTGTTTTGCCTCTCTGTTACTGATATTAAAAGTTATACTACTGTATGTTAGTATGTCTAACTATACATAGCTATCATATTTATTGTATTGTATGTAGTATACAATCGGTGCCACTAGTTTTATTGTATTTTTATATTGCTGGTGTTTTCTGGAAGTATTTTCCCAATTAACTCAATGTTGTTTAATCCATCAGCAGGAAATTTTATTTTTCTTGTTAAAGCTTTGAAATTACATATATCTGATTTTACAATTATTAAATACCACATACAGAATAATTATTATACAAATTGAATGGTCAAGTAATTTCCTCTATATTTTCAACAGCAGTTGCAAAACTTCAATTACCCGAAACTCGGAAAACTTTTCATAATTAGGCTTTTCAAATGCTCCTCCATATTTTATGAATTCAACAAATGCATTATAATTAAAACATACTAATTCTCGAGAACATAAAGTTTAAGGCTATTTGCTTGCTGAAGACTCATAAAATTGTAATGCTCCAAGTAAAGATATTATATTAGAAAATGGCAAGGAAATCTCACGCACAGTGGTTTGCCATAAACAGGCTCAAAATTAATGCGAACATTCAACAAACTCGGGAAGATAATTCATTGTTTCTCTTTCAGGCTTTGCATTTACTCTCTTTTTATTTAAAGACAAAAATGTAATGAATAAATTAAAGAATTTTTAGTGAGGAAGGTTCAAATATTAATTGAAATTAGAGTGGATGGAGAAAACGGATAAATTATTATTTAAGTAATATTGATTCACTATTTTTAATTTATTAAATAAATTTTGCCCCTTAATATCTGCAGCCCAATAAACATTAAATATCTTGATCTTGGTAGCTTTCCGATTTAAAATGTAAAATAAGTAAAATACAAAAGCTGCATTTCTAGGAGTTCGTTAGGAAGAATATAAAAAGGAATCAAGTTAATGCCAGGTTGAAATCATCTATAGAAATAAAACGTATAAATTATAAAAAGTTAACTTTTTATTAATTTTCTAAATTTTGTTATTTCTCCCATTTCTTTAATAATAATTAATTTAGTGTTTTACTATAAAATATTACCATTGTAAGTTATAGCTTTGCCTTGAAAAAAACTTTTTAAATTTCGAAACTCTGAAATTGATATATGGAATTTTAGTAAGCTTTTCCCATCTAAATGAAATAGATAGATTTAGCTTTCAGTAAAGTAAAACCACAGTTTTTAAAGTTGAACAAAGGGAATAAGAAATTTAAAAAGAAATATTTGAAACTGTTTTTACTTTAGAATCTCTAGATACCTATTTAAGTAAACATTGCTATGGATTAATAATAATTTTATGTTAAAAATAACTTTACAGTATAAAAATTAGAAGCTTTCGTATCTACTTGAATTAGTAAGAAAATTTACGGAAAATTAGTTTAAATATTTAATTTTATGGGTAATTTAACAAGAATAACGGGTAGCTAATCAGTTCGCGAAGCTTGCCTCATTTTCCAATCAAGGCGCTCATTCTCAAAGGAAATTTTCTACTGTATTCTGCTGACCAAGCCAGGGGCTTTGTTCTATACTTGTTTGTCATTATCATATCCCTTGCTAGTTAACTGGAAGCACGTTGCAAGAATCTGACATCTTTCTAACCTTTACTTTGTGAGTTTGGAGTTACTAACTAGTAGAATAAAGAACAACTTCAGAGAAACTCAAACAACATTTTCTATTTCACGTTCTGTTTTTTTGCTTATTTGATAAATTTAATTAAATAAATGTTAGGAAATTAGCTACTTATAAAGTTAAGTAAATTAGCTTTTAGCTTTTAAAAGTTATTGCATTAATTTCAAGTCTTAAAAGTTTCTGCTACTTATTTTAGTATAGTTTAACTTGAAAATTTATTTATGCATTTATTAAAGCAAAAATCAAAAATTAAAAAGCAATTTCTGCACCTAAGTATTAATTGGATAACTTATGTACATTAGTATCTAACAAAAACAACATTCGCATGGTTTTGGCATTTCGCCTAATAATGTGTGGGAATTTTATTAACATTTGTAAGTGATAAAAAATTATATTAGCTTGTAGCAATTGGCATTATTTGCAATACAAACGATTTGTAAATGGGAAATTATTTAAAATTTTGAGAAATTAAAAAGAAACCTGAACAAATGTTTTTGAAATAAAATCCATTGATTTTTGACCGTCAAAGAGAATACATGCATTTCAAAATTCATTGTTGAAGCGCATATATTGTTTTTTTAAAATCATCGATTTGAACGTTACGATTTTTTTGTAGAGTGATTTTGCTTTCAAATATATGCTTATGAATATGATGTAAATCTGTTGTAAAAAACAGTTTTTTAATGGTTGGACGATTGAAAATATGTGGAAGAAAACTTTTATTTTTTTAAGTGTTCTTGTTCCTAAGTATTCAATATGTAACTTTAAAATACGAATTCGACCTTTAAGTATTAAATATTACAGTTTATTATTATAAGTTTTATCTACCACATAAATTTTTAATTTTTATTGAATAAAACTAAAAGTAAAATTAGGATAGTAGATAGTATGATTTCTCACCAATTCCATTTTATGAAAAATCATTACAATATATTATGCAATGTTATTTGTGTGCAGAAGCGGTATATTGTCGTTATTGGCAAATTTCAACTCGGCTTTTACTTGCCGCTCCGGGAAATTAAATATTTGCACTGTAACAAACAAATTATTACGGCTATAAAAATTTTCCAATCAAACACAAATATTGACCAGCAAATCTCTAACAAAGTGATCTCTATAAAATAAATAAAAGCTATTAAACAATTATTTTAAAAAGCGAAAGAAAGCAGGTAACATAGACTGCAATATTTGTAATTAACGAGGTTTCTTTTACAAAAATTCGCTACAGTATTGACAAACTCGTTTTGAATTTTGAAGGCCAACAAAATTAACCCATTATTTTATTTTTAATATAAATTAAATTAAAGCAAGCTAATTATTGGTATTTTAGAAGTTAGCGAGAGTAATAATAAAGAACCGTAATTGACGAGCGGCACTAAATAAACACTTTACCGCCTAATAAGATAAAGTATTTCACTGACGCTTACAACCGTTATACCGACAATAAAGTGAAAAGTGAAAAAGTAAAATTTGACAATTGAATGATATAAATTGAACTTTCTATATCAATTTTTAGAAAAATTATTTACATTTTACATAATATAATGACAAGTAATAAATTCAATTTAATTCTTCTCGAACATGATGTATAATTTTTGTCTAACATTCACTTTTCCGTCAATTATATCAACTTGCAGCTGTGACAACTTATCCCACGCTTGGGGTAGGTTCGCACACCTATTTTCTGTTTGAAATTCTAGAGAGCTTTTCTAAATCAATTAAATTATTTTAAATTTCTAAATTTAATTTTTATCTGCAGATGTTTCATATGTTTTATAGTGTATATCTTCAGAATATGCATTAAAATATAAAAATATATATTATAAGTAATAATTAAAATATTTGCAAGAATAATATCTATTGTATGAAATAAATTCTAGCAACTATAATAGTTATTTAAGCTACTAGGGATATACGATGAAGCTATTAAGCTTTAAAGAAGATGTTAGTTATAACACAGGTAAATTAAGTAAATTAAGGTCGTTTAGAAAGTAATATATATATTGCTATGTTCTAGTAGTTACAAAATCACAAGTTTTAATTCTCAAATATTTGCCATATAAAATTTATGTAAAGAAAAGCTGTCAAGTAAGCATTACACTTCTACACTTCGGTGGAGAATAAAATTGCGTTCGATAATGATATTCTTTCAGCACTGATATTATAAACTAGTATTACGTGAATTAAGTACAGTAATAATTTTGTGATATTAGGGTCAAATTTAAGTCAAACAATTTATAACTGTAGCGATGTGTCATTATTAATCTCTGATACTGCTATATGTCTCAGAATTAATATATTTTCTGTCTCTGGTTAAACAAAAGAGTAATTTTTCAAGAGAAATTTTACAAAAAGTAAAATTGAGGAAAACTTAATTTAGAAAATGTATGAAACAAATAAACTGTAGCGAGAAAATATTTCAACTGTGAGATTCTGATACGTAATGCAAGTTGCTATAGAAGTTGATAAGTTAATTTCAACTTGAGATTTTCTGCCATGATATTTTAAAAATGTTTACAATATTTGGATTATATGTAAATTGGATTTTATTTTCAGATATTCAAGAATTTTATGAACTAACCCTACTAGATGAAACAAAATCAATTCAGCAAAAAACTGCAGAAACGATTCGGATCGCAAACAAATGGGAAACAAGCGATGGTCCGATTGCACCATCATTTATAACCAACGATGTAAGTACAATTTTTTTTCTTGAAGGATGAATAAATTTAATTTAAACGAGAATAAAAATAAGTTTTAAACAAAATAAAATTAATGAACTAAACATTTAGAACTTTGTTGGTGCTAATGAATGCTTTAATTCCATTAAGCTGAAAACTGAGAAAGGAAGTACGAATAGTTTCAAACGAGACTTCTTTGATACCTTTGAGCTTCTGGCTTGAACTCGATATACATACAATAAGTTTAAAATTACCAGAATATGATTACCACATTCTTAAATTTCAATGGCACTTGAACATACCTTTACAATATTGTACGAAGCTCCGTATTGCATAATTCAGTGTTTACTAAATGAATTTTAGATTGCCCAGTACTTTCAATTATAAATAATAGATATTACATAGAATTTTTCCCGAGTCACATAATTTAAAGCAAATAAGAGTTTCTTTTCCAATTTTGAAAGTTATTAATTTAAATTTTTTGCTCAAAATATCTTTAATTTTTTTTTTATCAAAATAATATTTTGCTATCTTTTCGAACATCTATTTAGATTCTTTTTTGCTAGGGTAAGCTGACACTTCCGTTCCATCTACATAAGCAGCTTTGTAATTTCTTGTAGACGATGGACAGTGTAAAAGAATAAAAAGTTGCTATAACTACGTTGTTTCCACGGTAATCCTTGCCATCAAACACCCAAGTTTTCTTAACTCAATGCTCATTTATACAAGTTTTCCTTTATACGGAAAAATAAATTATTATAATATTGAAATTTTGTTCATTATGGAAAAACGGAAGTATAAAATTTCCGATATTTGTATTCTATTATACATACATGGTTAGAATGCTAAAATTATGCTATCAAATGCTTATACGTTTAGGATATCGAAAAACTAAAATATTTCCTCTAATATTAAAGAGGAAATTTAATTTATTATTTATTTATTTTTACAAACATTAAAAAATGTTTTTATAAAAATAATTGTTGTAGTTATTGGTCAAACTGGTCAGACAAAATCTACTCTGAGAAAATTTCTGTAAATTTTTTTATAGTTATTAGGTAAAATTACATTGACTGTTTGGTAAAATAAGTACTATAGGTTAGCCTGATGACGTACATATGTCTAAGCACTACCAATAATTAGTTACATCAGCTTTCAGCACGATTTTTATAATAGATGTCAATTTATGTAGATCTACATTCGATCTACAACTTCCACATAAATTATTACATTTCCATAAGAAATTGCAGTTTTTAGTAGTTAATAATGTTTATCGTTTTACATAATCGATAACCAAACTTGTTTCTTTTGTAATTTATTAATCCATTTTGCATTTACTTATATTGTAACGTATAATTAAAATTATGTAAATCTATTCATACATCTTGTATATTATTACAAGTTGGTGTACACATTTTGAATACCTACCCATGTCCAAGTAAGAGGATGTGATTATTTTGACATTCAATTATAAAAGTAATTTGAGCGACCTTTAACATTATCCTGCCTATTATCTTTTTCTAAATTCAAAAATGAAATCTATACCAAAAATGTAGTATTAAAAAGTTGATATTACTTAAAATCAATGTCGCTTAATATTGGCATGTACCTGATTATGTTTCTTTCATATTCCATACGCGCAGACAAGATACAAGATCTCGGGATTTCTTTCACAAAAGCAGACAGGATATGTAATTTATAACTTCAGCACCTACAACTTTTATTAGATAGTTTTTGATTTGACGTTGACAAAGAAACATTGAAACGTATATTTCCAATTTTGCGTTTCCATTGCTTAAATTCGTATTGCGCTGTCACATCAATTTGTATTATGCTATTGTTTTCACCATTGCTTTCACTAATCCTTGCTGTTTGTTATGAGATTTGTCGACAGAATACGTCTCGTCACGTCAATTTTGCTAAGCTTTCGTCTCTTATTTTATTTTCTATACACGTACAACATACGTCAAGACGTAATGAATTAATTACAATGGTGCTAAATCAATTTAACAACAACACGATGATTATATTAAATTAATTTTAATAAATTACTTACTACACAATAAACCAACTTTTGTCTATGTTTATTATTAAATAAGCGTTGCCCAAACAACCCAATTACTTATTTATCGAGGCCTGTGGTGCATTGTTGTGAGTAAAAGTTTTGTTAAACTTCAGGTTTGGGTAAATGTCGATATAAATGAGCTTGTTATTTTGTCATACATGACATATTGCTGTTAATTTGCGTCTGACGGATATTCTCATAAAAATAAAATAGAACCCTCAGTTATTGGGCTGGTCACAGTTGATTTATAATTTCTATAATTTAATTTTAATTTCATAAAGCAGGAATATCAGTATTATTAATGCCCCCCTTTATTTTTCCTGAAATTTAAAATTTTAAACGGAAAATATAAAGCTCATCCTTTCGGTGAACATTAACACTATGTGGTTACATTGTCTATATTATACGCCGCCACCGTTGCTAGTAAAAAGGAGCATTGGAAGACTCTAACACACCAAAGTGTTCACAGTGTATTTTTAAAACAATAGATGGATGGAATATACGCTCATGAAAGCTTTCCTATGTTCTATTCCACATTTGTGAAACAACAAGTAGAGCTGCCTGAATTTCACGATAATACATTTAAAATAAATCTGATATGTTGGACATTTTCAATTTATACGATTTAATTAAATTATCATATTATAATAGAGTAGTTACACAAGTCTAGTTTGTTATATAATTTCACTATTGTTACATTAAGATTATTTGTACATTTCATGTAAACAACAGAATTTTAATTGACTATTATTGTAAATAACAAAATATAGCATTAAAATTATAAAATTTTCTAAGTTATTTATTATAAATTGTAAAAATAATTTTTATAACAACATCGATGTTTATAATGGTAATTTAAAAACCCAACCTTCGAATTTTAAAGCGTAACTTATGTCAGAAGATTCGTAGCGAAATTAATTTTCATTTTTAAAATCATCCCAGGAGGAATTTAGGTTAATTTTACTTTTAGTTTATTAGTGCTCACTTTATACATTTAAATTAAACCCCCACCAGCTATTATTGGCATTAGAAGATTGAAAATTCGGGCAATTTTGCCTGAAAAAAATGAACAACTTAGTATGTAATAAAAATAATAATCAAATAACAGCTGAAATCTGAATTTTGACCTCAAAACCAAAACCAATGATAATTACGATTCGAATAATAGGAATAATTCTTTTTATTTCTATAAATCTTTAGCTTTACCGATTGCTTGAATTACATATAAACAAAAATAGTTAATTGATATAAATATACCAGCAATAAAACTTATACATTGCTGATCTTTAGAAGAGTTCTATTTCTATTTTATCATTATTACAAGAGGAACCTCTCAAGTGTAACTCGAAGATGTTTTTTTTTAATTGCTATGGATAACCGTTTCCGGGAAAATAGCGTTCAAAAGTTTGATTGCAAACCTTCAGTTAGTTTATGCAACAAAATTGCAAAGAAAATTCAAATGCAACTATTCCTATGGGAATTGAATCTAGGACCTTTCAATCCACTTGCGGATACGTTAGTATCTTATCAGCTAGAAAACCTTTGGATTTATTGTTGAATAAACTTTTAAAAGCGATTTTCTCAGACACGGTTGCTCATAAGTATATTAGCTCTTTCGCCCTGCCAAAACTTGTCCCCGATCCTAGAATTAATATAATATAAATTTAATATAAGCAATTGACTTTTATAATATTCTAATTGTTTTCTGGTATCTGGTAAATCTGGTATAAAAAATTGTAAAGTTTATAGTAGTAAGGTAAATTACTCACTTTCGAGAGTGACAAATATAATTAAAATTTCTTTTTTTAATTTTGCTACTGATACCTGACAGTTTAATTAATTTTTTACAAATATTTTACATATTTTGCCATGGCTTTTGTCACTGAAATATTAGCAACTTGTATTCTGCGGATTAGTGCTGAAAGAATCAATGTCAAATGTTTACTGTTTGAGTTAGAGTTAGTTAATTATAGTAGCAGCCATAATATGCTCGAAACTGCAAAATAATAATATGATATTGGCCCTTGCAGGACCAAGCCACACTTTAAATAAAATCAAAATTAAAATCAAATGAAAAACACTCTGTTGTGATTCAGTTGTAAATTGTTTTTTATGGAATTTAAATAATAAAAAATAATAAAATGTTTGTAAATTCTTTGAGAATCGTGATATCTTTAAGCGTTGTTAGAAATAATTGAATGTTTCATTTGGATTTGTATAAAACAATATTATTACGAGAATTTTATTTAATTTAAAAAACACAAAAAATTTCAAAATTATTTTTGTTCTTTTACATTTTATTTAATTTAATATTATTACCTCTATTTTCATTACAACACAGATTTATTTATATTATATAGCTCTTTAATCGAAATTTTGGCCACAGAATATCGAGCAAATCATTTAATTAATTCTGAGATTTTGATCCCGAGCTGCTGCTGTGTAACTAAACTAGCAGTCACATGGACCCCCCGCAGTCATCAACAGATTTGGTGTCAATTCATTGTTCAGTCTATAGGTTCTTTCACTTGAAATCTAACTAAAGTTTTCTTTGATAATAATTTTTATAAACAATTTAGAAATAAGTATATTATGTAAAATTATTAAATTTTACTAGAAAATTTAATTTCATTGTAACGAAAAATTTTAATTACTGTTTTAATTTAAAATTTTCTTGTTACATTTTCACATAAATAGAAGTTTTTATAAGACACTGATTTTAACTATGTAACCTGTGTAACAATATTAATATTATAATAAGCTCCAAAAGCAGACATTATATTTATATTTTAAAGACAAATAAAACTGTTTAATGCATATTTAATTTAAAATTAAGAATTTTTAGTATATTAATTCGAGGTGTTGAATGACATAATTTTACTTCCGACGTTTACTTCTCAATTTTATTTGCTTGAACATCATAATAAAAATGAAAAATTATATTTTGATATTTTAAATCTTGGTTTATTTGATGTATAATTACTTGAATGAATAAACTTCAACTTTTTATTTTTTTTACAAAGAAAAAAATTGAATATCAAATTTTTTAGTATTTAGATTACCTACTTGTAAAGCCCTTACGCTTACTACGAGTAGGCATGTATACAAAATATTTATAACCGCGTATGTAAGAGTACATACATAGTAAGCTCTACGTTCGTTCATGTTTGATAATTGCAAACTTGACTTAAAAAGTAAATTTTTCTATGAAAGTAAAAAAAAATTTTATTTTATATTAATTGTTTATTGAGCAATATCTACATTATATAATAAATAATAAGCGATTAAATATAGCTTAGTGGTATTTTGCGTAGCCAATGGGAGCGGCGTAGCTTAATGGAGCGGCATAACCTAATTGATGAGAGTATCCCAAACTGGCAACTGGAGTGGCAAGTTTAGCGTATGTTGGAGCAGCAACATAGGTTTTAGCGATGGCAGGTGCAGCAACGACGGTTTTAGCGATAAGGGGTTCCTTGTGTACTACGGCATTGAATCCGTTGATTGGATCGGCGGTGTATTGTACGGTACGTCTGGTGCCATCGGGTTCGTTGAGGGAGTAGCTGCCTTGAACAACATCACCATCACGAGTTTCTTGTTGGTTTTTGCTATCTCCAGTAAGAGCATCTTCAACGTTGTATCCATAGGAGTATTGAGGATGAGGGTCATATTCTTCCGAAACGACTGTTTTGGCAAGTGCAATTGGAGCTGCTACTTTAGCGAATGCGGGAGTGGCGTAGGAAATATGAGCTTGAGGGGCAGCATAGGATAGAGGTGCTCCTGGAGCATATGTTAATGGAGCGGGTGCTCCGATGTAGCCAGCGTTGACTGCCACCAATAAAGCGGCGAAAATTGTAACCTAAAATAACATACTTCTATTACACCACATTACTCACTAATTATTAGAATATTTACCTTTGAGTTCATGATGATTTTATTGGTATCAATTCTTTAACTGAGTATTGAATGATAAATGAAACGATTCGACTTGCTTTTATATGAAAATTCAGGAACAACCACTTTGTGTTTTGCGATATTGTCCCCTTCCAAAATTTTGAAATAGTATTTGACTTTTAAAAGTTGTACGGTTTTGTATTAAAAACGAAATCAAGTTTAAGTTCGTTCTGTTGATCCTTTAATTATAACTTTTACATTATTTATTCATGTGTTATTTAGATAATAACCACAAAGTTAAGTAATAATTGTGGTATTATTATTTAAGATATTTAATAAAGGCTTAAACGAGGCGTTTGTTATTTAATATTCGATATTTTTTCAAGTATGTAGGTACCACATTTACTTTTTAAACAGGTTCTGATATATTTGTTATTTTAGAACTTATTTTTATAATATCAAGTTTATTACCATAAAAAGTAAGTCAATATAACAATAGTTGGTATTTAATTAGAACTATATTATTATTAACAATATAAATTGCAATGCCTAGTCTGATACATTATAATTTTAGTATAAAAATGATGAACGAAGATGAACGATCTTCATTATGATCAATAGTCAATTTATATTGGATCTAATCAAATTCAAGCTTTAGGCCCTCGATTCCTCGATATAACATAGGCTTTATAATAATTATAATTACTGAACGTTCGTAATTGTTTGTATGGAATACAATAATAATAATTATCATTGTTGGTGACCTGATTTTTTTCGTCATTACTGAGGTGGAAATTTAAGTATCCTTTGGAGTTCTCTAATATATATAGCTTCAGGCTCCGAAAGAGCTAGATTCGTATTTCAGCTAGAATTTAGTTAGTTACAGGTAATGATTTATCAAATCTAAATTAATATTATATACCTATAACTATGACAGTTGAAATCTAAAGCAAATCAAACTCAAAATTAAACTTCATATTGAACAAAAGTCTAGTTGGAACTAAGTAAACATAAAAGTGGCGTTTTCAAAATTATATAAATTCCATTAAAATAAAAATTCTCGAAATAAAAAGTAACCTAGTTACCTAGTTGAAGAATAGAGAGATAGAAAATAATTTGGATAATCAAAATTGTTATTGGTTTGCATTTTAATAATTGTAATATTCAAGGTTGAAATTGTGAAAATAAAATCATAATTGAGGGGCCTAGAAGTAAAAGGGTTTAAGTGCACTTTTTTAAAAATTAGCAAATCTAAGTACAAAATATTATCCCTAAAGGGTAATCTTCTTTTTTTCGTTGAAATGTTTTTTTGCCTTCAAATAAACAAAAATTCCTGAAATTTTGAGTTTCAAGTTAACTTTAAAGCAATTTATATCGGAACTACTAAAAATGCACTTGAACCCTTTTACTTCTAAACCCCTCAATTATAAAGAAGCTTAACTCCCTCCTAAGTCGACCTCTATGATTTATACCCATATTAGGCTGATATTGTTACTTATTATGTGTTTAAAATTTTTTTTTTAATTTATATAATATTATAATAATCACAAAATTTCGAAATGGATTAATTGAAATGAAATTGAAATAAATCTGAAAAACGAGAATTTAGGATATTGCCTTACATTCATTTTATGTTTATATCATGTTCGTGTGGTACTACTTAGTTCTTGCTTCCGATAGGTTTTATGATGCACTAAAATATTGATAGTATGTAAGTAAAGTATCAAAAGGAACAACATATCTTGGTGAATACATCGACCGTAAGCCATAAAATCAAGTTAAGTAATTCGACTTACAACTAGTTTCTTCTATTTGATGAAAGGACAACGCAGAGGACAGTTTTAACATTTTACAAAATAAGTGCTAGATATAGATTAAATTTGCACTAATGAGTATTAGTCAGTTTTTTAGGTCAAATTAATATTATTAAAACTGGAGCGCACAGTTACAGTTTTGTTGCGTTAATCGATAATATTCTTTATTCCATCCTATTCAAATTTTGCACGATGCGATGCATTATCAGAATTGAAAAAAAGAGTGAGTTAGTGTAAAACCCAAATAAACTCCTTAACAATATTTTTATCTCGATTTCACATGATCAGAAGCATTGCAGAAACTCTAAAAATACAAAAAATTATATTTATTTAAACAATTTTTTAGATTTATAGATAATAATTCAATTTTCTGCAAAAAGGTCTGTGTATAGCAAACTGCCTTGGCCTCTACATTTTTAAAAAATTTGGAATAATTATAAAAAGTACAATCCTTCTAGTACCAAAGTAATATAATTATTATTATTTTTACGATAAAAAGCTTGTGTTTGTTAAATCAACATAAATAATTTTATTATTATTTTTACCTCCAAGTTGATTCTTGGTTTAAATTCAATTAGCGATCCCACAGTAAACAAAATTGTGTTTCAGCAAAATTTAATTAGAGTAAGTAAATATCAACAATAATAATAATTATTTAATTAATTTTTCCCTACATTGAAACTTCTGCTCGTAATAAACAGGAGTTTGATATAGTTTAAGTAACCTATAAAATTTTCCAAAATGCATTTAAATTTTAAAGTACACTAGGAAGGTGCAGGTGTTGACATTTATTTATACTCCACACGAAGTAAGCAGGTGGAAATTCATTTTATGAACACTCAAATTTATTAAACGCAATTACGTTTCGTTATTTGCAGTTTCTTGTGCCCGTAGTTTTTCATAAATTGTACAAAAAGACAAACTAAACTAATATTTTCTCGAATAATTTCTTTTCTTTTACTATACATTTCGTTTTCCAGATAGTTTTCTCGGTTGAACAAATTGTTTAACGACACGCCATTTGTGATCATTATCGTGATCAAAACGTAAGAAATATCTTTACTTGTTGTAGTAAGAATTATTGCGGTCACAGAGCTGGTTAAAATCAATAAAGTAATACTTATAAGTGCAAAAATTTTATTTTACCTAAACATTAATCAAATAAATAATACGTAACAATTTAAGTACCACAGATTAGTAGTATTTTGTAAGAGGAGCAGCGTATCCTAATTGAGCGGGGTATCCTAAAGGAGCAGCTAGTTTAGCGTAAGCTGGAGCAGCTACTACGGTTTTGGCAATGGCAGGTGCAGCTACAATGGCTTTAGCGACAAGGGGTTCTTTGTGGACTACGGCGTTAAATCCATTGATGGGATCAGCTGTGTATTGCACAGTACGTCTGGTACCGTCTGGGTCGTTGAGGGAGTAGCTTCCTTGGACTACATCGCCATCGCGACTTTCTTGTTGGTTCTTGCTATCGCCGGTAAGACCATCTTGGATGTCATAACCAAAAGAATATTGTGGATGAGCGTCGTATTCTTCATGAACAACGGTTTTGGCAAGAACTGGAGCTGCTACCTTGGCGATTGCTGGTGCGGCATATTGTGTATAAGCAGGTGAAGCATAAGCAATATGAGCTGCTGGAGCTGCATAAGTCAATGGAGCTGGTGCTCCGATATAACCGGCGGTGGCGATTGCCGCAAGTGAGACAAACAAAACAACCTGCAGATAAATAATTAACAAAATTAATAACTTTTATTAATTTTACTTAAAATATTTTTTACCTTGTAAACCATTTTGTGTTTTTACCAGACGAATACGAGTGGATTGATGAAATAATATAGATTACAATTCTTTTTATACTCAGAAGTTGACCGTAAAACTGGAGCACATTACTTAATATTGCCTCTCGCCGAATGGTGTAATACCTCTTAATATTAAAAGTTGATGAACTTTCTTCGTATTTATTGACTCAAGGGCAAGGTTAATTTAATAATATGGCAATTCGCTTGAATGATGCGATTCTATGGACCTCTATTATAAATTGAACGACGAATAAACCGATTACAGGATTTACCACCTAGAGCTTTAAGAAAATGCTTGATAATGGGTATTAAAGAGAGCTTCTCATAATTCCTAGCGTATAATGAACACTTGAAATAAGTGGATATAATAAATTTGCATCTGTGAATAAATGATCAATGAGTACACTGTAGACAGGATTCACCTTATTACATAATACATGTCAATGTACTAAAAAAAGATGATTCTAAATATAGAAGCAACAACATTAGTATATGATGGGAAAATGAAATTAATAATGGAAGCAATAAAACAAAGCTATAGAAAATGAGTGTCGAAAATAAAATTAAAAAGAGACTGCATTGTTGGGGCAGGATTATATAATTTCTGATAGAGTTAAGTTCTATCCAAACTAAAAATCAACTAGTATATGCTTTTCTGCACATTGTGTTGAGTTTTGCAAAATAATATGATGCTTGTTTAATAGAAATCATATTATATTTATTTTATTATACGAAATAAAAGTAATATTTTCTTGTACTCCTATAAGACTCCCAAATAGAACCTACATATTATATTACATAATATTATATTATCTTTAACTTAATTTTTAGAATTACTATGATATGAAATATATATAATTTCATGAATTCGGCATTAATTCGTTAAATATATGCTTATTTTAGCAAGTTTGAAATATTAGAGGTAGTTAAACAACAAAGTTGTACTGACGAATTGAATTTGTTGTTAGTCCTATTTGTGACGAACTGTATAATATGATACTAATTCAATGCAAATAATATAGATGTGCGGTTATTAACTAATTTCAAAGTAATTACTTTGAACGTTCAATTTTCAATGCTGAGTTAGTCCAAATATTTTTTAAAACTTCCAGTATATTAGATTATAAGTATGTTACTTCTTTTGATTTGTATGACTTTTTTCTAATTAGTGAATTATTGCTTAAAGACATTCTAATATTGACTTGAAGGAAACTAACCTATGATAACCTATTACTAATTAACCTAAAACAATAATTGCAAAGCCAACCCTAAAATTCTCGAACATATGAATTTGGAAGTTCATGGTCATCTTAATAACAAACTTAATTTTTGAAGTTAGAACAATTTGACTGTGAAAAGGAAATGAAAATTAGTCTTTTGAAGTTTAATGTTTAATTCAATATTGCAAGCCTGATATCTGAAAAGAATTATAAATATTTTATATTTCTCTTTACTTATTTATTTCCAACAAGTAACTCCAATAATTATAGGAAAACATAAAACTAAATACATTTCAATATTTGAAATGAAATGAATATTATTTTCATAATCAACTTTTTCTAATTCTGTTTGAAAATGTCCAACTTTTCGATATTCGTTTGAGTAAGGTAAAATAAATTTTTTCCACACTAGTGCAGAAAAGTAATTTTTTCACGCACACATGCGCTTTTCTTTTTCGTGCAGATAGGACCGCTTATCGCAACCAAAAATTATTTGTTTATCAATAAAACAATAATAACCAATACAAATTTTGTGTGAAACTCGTATGAAGAGCTTATTCTTCCATACCCTGAATGCTTTTTATCTAATAAAACTAACTAAAACAATAATATCATAATAAAAGAGTAAAATATTTTCAAAATTTGTATTTCACTTAAATTCTAATCAAATAAATAACAATCATATTGAAAATTTTTAATAATACTTTGTAATGGGAGCAGCTGCATACGCAAGAGGAGTTGCTACTTTAGCGTAAGCAGGTGCAGCAACAAGAGGTTCTTTGTAGACTACAGCGTTGAAACCATTAATTGGATCGGCAGTGTATTTTACGGTACGTCTGGTACCATCTGGATCGTTCAGTGAGTAGCTGCCTTGAACAACATCACCATCGCGGCTTTCTTGTTGGTTTTTGCTGTCACCAGTAAGACCGTCTTGGATATCATATCCGTATGAGTATTGAGGATGAGGGTCGTATTCTTCAGCAACTACAGTTTTCGCAACAATTGGAGTGGCAACTTTGGCGATCGCTGGAGCGGCATAATGGGCATACGCTGGGGAAGCATATGCAATGGGAGCTGCTACGGGTGCTCCAATGTAGCCAGCACTAGCAAACGCCGCGAAGGAGGCAATCAAAAGAACCTAAAGAACGGGGGAAAATGTAAAAATAAATTTTTAATAGATTAATATAAATTATTTTTACCTTGCAGACCATGTCGAACGATGTTTCTACAAGACTGTACACTAATTGTATAATCAAATTAGTTTGACTGCAGAGTCTTTTATAGTCAAGTTTTCAACAGAACTCGATCGTATTACTTAATAACGCCTATAGTTGTTAATAATGGTGAAATATATTTTTCAGATTTAAAAGTTGCTAAAAAAGTTTTTTGTTAGTTTACTTCAAGGTCAAGGCTAATTAAACATTAAGTGGATAAAATTACTTAAGATTTATTTTATCTTAAATTTATTATATGAATCTAGGGTAAATGTCCCGATTATGGTAGCTATCGCGTATAAACACGCACAATAGAAAGCAAAAAGCCATTAAAAATACTGTAAGCAATTGAAACTGGATATTGAGAAAATTAATCAATCAATATAGTAAGTACCCGTTGATAGGTTTGCTTTGCGGGTTTACTACACTTTACTACATCAAGCGAGAATATTTCTTATAAAATACCTATTTGTAATTAGATATATTGTTATATAAGGACTAATATTTTGAAACAATATAGTAGATGGATTTATTAGAGAACAATGTAATATACAGTGTGTTCAACTCTTAATTGAAGTCTGACGAATCACACGTGCCGGTTCTTTGGCAATAAGTTTATCTGAAGATTCTAAATGCGCATCACTTTTACTTTTCACGTTCGGTAATCTTCAAAATATTTTTTAAATTTTACAATTTTTATTAAAATCAAAATATAAACACAGGGTGTTCTACGGAGCACTTTCCGAAGGGGTCGAACTGACATGTCATAAGGACAGTACAGGGGGGTGTTGAGGATTGAACCTCACTCATAACCTTAAGGTTATTATGGCCGTAGCTTATTCTAGCTACTGAGAATTGTAATAATTCAAAGTTAAATCAATATAATCAAGAACACAACAATGATAGACATGTTTCGACCTTATTAGGTCTCATCAGTATCATATAGTTGCATTCTTGAAAATATTGATTTGATTTTTTACCTTATATATAGCATTTTTCGCGCAATGCTATATGTTGGTATCGACCCCCGATTATAAAATCAAAATATAAACACAGGGTGTTCTACGGAGCACTTTCCGGTCGAAACATGTCTATCATTGTTGTGTTCTTGATTATATTGATTTAACTTTGAATTATTACAATTCTCAGTAGCTAGAATAAGCTACGGCCATAATAACCTTAAGGTTATGAGTGAGGTTCAATCCTCAACACCCCCCTGTACTGTCCTTATGACATGTCAGTTCGACCCCTTCGGAAAGTGCTCCGTAGAACACCCTGTGTTTATATTTTGATTTTATAATCGGGGGTCGATACCAACATATAGCATTGCGCGAAAAATGCTATATATAAGGTAAAAAATCAAATCAATATTTTCAAGAATGCAACTATATGATACTGATGAGACCTAATAAGGTCGAAACATGTCTATCATTGTTGTGTTCTTGATTGTATTGATTTAACTTTGATTTTTTATTAACCAGCAGAAAAAGAATTTGCTAAATACTTTAGATAAGCAAAGGAAAATTAATTCAAATTTTTATCCGAACCATTTTGTTAGTGTTCCTAATATTTCTTGTTCGAAATTTTCAAATGAACACACGGTGTATGTCATAAGCATGTGGAAAACACTTCAAGCGCTTATCACAAATATTTAGAGAATATATAATATAGTTTATATAGAGATAAATATTATATTATATTAATATGTTAATATTATAATGTTTCACTACTTACTAAATATCTAAAATTGTATGCTACAATTAATTGAAATTAATGTTTATTCAATTTATGTAAGTCTACGGATTATGGAATTATCGCTCTCTAGTATAGTTAACTTGAGACAAAAATCAACCAATTTACGTACTGATGGTTTGCCACAGTAACATCCAATAAACACTGAATGTTTAATAATAAAGTAAATGAACTTTGTCAGATAGAAAAATTAAAAAACAAAATCGTTACCTATATTTTTTTTATTACAATTATTTGTTCCTTTTATTTGATATCAATAGATTAAGAAATATTTATTTTCAAAAGTGCATGCGGTTTAATTATTTATTTTTATAACCTATAATTATTGACAGTAACATTTTAATTAATGTCAATTCTATGGATGTAATTATTTATATCAACACTATCTAACAATATTTATGGGTAAC
The DNA here is from genome assembly GCA_958510845.1 of Cantharis nigra. Lineage (NCBI taxonomy): Eukaryota > Metazoa > Arthropoda > Insecta > Coleoptera > Cantharidae > Cantharis > Cantharis nigra. Next base: position 38,161,420 of record OY294030.1, on the reverse strand, counting down.
CTTTTTTTAAATAGTTGATCAGTATATTACATCACAAACAAGTGTGGAAAGTGACACATTTTGCAGAAGTATACCTACATACTATTTTTCCGCAACTCCCTTCAAAAGTGACATTCATGATACTAGGTAAATTTACAGAAGTTAATTCCAAAGAAAAATTGGTTCCTTCTGCCTGCATATTTTGCAAATATTTTTTTCTGATTTTAATCAAAAATAATTATACTTTTAGAAAATGTTATTATTATTGAAAATATTCTGAATTTTATCACAAAAATTAACTTTATAATACTCTACCGCTTATAAGAAAGGCGTTCCACTGGCTTCTATTCAGTGGTTTCTCTTCATACCTTTGGGGTTTGGAAAACTAGCCTGTCCCCATGCGAAGTTTACCAAGCCATGCTCAAAAGCAATCGCAAGAGACTTCCGGATGCCTGTTATTAATATACCTATATATATCTATAACAAAGACTCATTTCATATTATACCGCAAGAAATTCATTTATAAAAATTTTAATCTAGTGAAATATCCAACAATTCGTGTAATCGCAAACGCTAATCTATGTTTTGCTTAGATGTTTAAAAACGTAAATTGAACCAAAAGAAAGATTAGGTTTAAGAAAACGATTTTATGAACGTATACGCCGATTTTATCTTGAAATTAATTTATTTCTTGTAGAATAAAAATAACTCCAGTTTTGATAAATTTTTTTATTAGGTTCGTTAAAATCGGTAAGATCTTGTTAAAATTTTATTCTTAAAAAAATTATTTATAATTATTTATGCTTCGGTAAAGATTCTATTTAAATAATTCATAAATTCATAAGCATTGGAATGAAATAATATAAAAAAACCTAAATTTAAAAAAATGTTGGTTTTTGAATAATATTATTTAATAATACATTTTTACCTTTCCACTTGTGTTTGACACTTCTTTAAAATCTCTTATTACACATCATATTTCTTGTAATTTAATTAATTTTTTCGTTTGGACCCGAGAATAGTAAAACAAAATATACATATTCAAATCTTTTATTTTTAAGACTAATCAAATAAATAACAACAACAATACTATAGAATTTTTAATAGTATTTTGTAAGAGGAGCGCCGTAACCTAAATTACCAGAGTATCCCAATGGAGATGCATATCCTAAAGGAGCAGCCAATTTGGTGTATGCGGGAGCGGCATATGCAAGTGGAGCGGCAACTTTAGCGTAAGCTGGTGCGGCAACTACGGCTTTGGCAACAAGTGGTTCTTTGTGTACAACAGCGTTGAATCCGTTGATGGGGTCAGCTGTGTATTGAACAGTACGTCTGGTACCATCGGCGTCGTTGAGGGAGTAGCTTCCTTGTACAACATCACCATCGCGACTTTCTTGTTGGTTTTTGCTGTCGCCAGTAAGGGCATCTTCAATGTTGTATCCGTACGAGTATTGAGGATGAGCATCATATTCTTCAGTCTTGGCAAGCACTGGGGTGGCTATTTTAGCGATTGCTGGTGCGGCGGCGTATTGCGTATATGCTGGTGAAGCATATGCAATTTGAGCTGCTGGAGCTCCATATGTTAATTGAGCAGGTGCTCCAATATAACCAGCCGTGGCAAATGCCGCAAGAGATGCAAATAATACAAACTGAAATATTAAAAAAAATATTAATACACATACAATTATATTATTTTAGTTTTATAATCGGATACCTTATAAACCATGTTGTATGTTTCTACAAGACGATATGAATTGTATGATACAGTAATTTGGATTACATTTCGTTTTATACTTTTATGTTGAACATGCAACTGGAGCATATTGCATCATAACGCCTCTCGCTGTGCAGTGGTGAAATAATCGCAATACTCTCAAAAGTTGCTGAACTTTGTTCATAACGCATTTATTCAAGGGCAAGGTTAATTTTACTTTTTATCCGTTGCAATATAATTAAATAATTAAGAAATTTTATTTAAGAAATTGTTATCCCAAAATTCTATTTTCACCTAATATGGTTTATAATAGTTATTAAGTTCAGCTAGTTTGCTTAGATAGTTTTTCAAGATTTTTAATCAATAATTTTTCTAATAGTAAAATATTTAAATTTTTACATTAATTGATGAATTTCCAACTATATTGTTTTCCAATTTCCAAATTGCCTTCTCAAAAAAAAATATAAATCCTCAATTTACAGTTGGCAACTGGGAACGCCAAAAACCCAAAAATGTAATTTCTACTTAATTCTCTCAATATATAATTCAATTTAAAATATAAATTTTCCAATATAAAATGGAAAGTAAAATCAAACAAGAGAACCTGACCATACGCGAACGATATTAATTTAAATTGCGTTGCCTTCAAATTAAAATTTTAATTGTTCAAATGTTATCAATAAAACCAATATTAATTCCAATTCTTCAAAAGTTCTTCAGGTTTCCTAAAAATAATCCAAACTTTGTTCAAAAGTTTATATATAATACTGTAGCACTACAGGCCTTGCAGACCCATGGCTTAGTATTTAGGCATTTAATACCTTAAAGCTGTTGCTAACATCTTGTGAGAGAGACACGGTCGAAACAGCCAGTTGTGGGAATCGAACCCACAATTCCGACATAGCAATCTACCATTCTAACTGCTAGCCTACGACCGCGCTCAAAAGTTTCAAAAGTTTACTAATTAAAATTCAAATTACAAACAAAAACAAATCAATTTTAATTTCAAAACATCTCAGATAGCTACAAAATTATCCGTACGTTATATCGGTCATTTTTGCCAAAAAGCCCCGTATTCCTCGTTAGTGAATAGATCGGGAAAAATACAAAATTTACAAAACTCATAAAACAAAAATATTATTAACAAACATTTTCAAAAATCAGTAAACATCTCCCTTGACATAGAAACTGCAAGACATTTACAATTTCATCTACAAATTCTGTTGTGGAATTTTGCAGATTAAATTAAACCATCAAAATTATCCTTAAATAAAGTAAAATCAAAATAATCCCTTAATAATAATTAAAGTTTCTTATAGGACCGATTTATTCATCTGTTCAGTAAAGTGTCTGTTAACTACGTATTCAGTAAATTTGTAAACCTCCAATTAGAATTGAGGGATTGTCACTTCTGAGAGGTAAATATACGTTTACTTAGAGGTGAATAATATCTAGGCCCTTAAATTCATAAATCAAAATTATAAAATTTTCATACTAAATTACGTACCTCTTAAAATTTCTTTTCTTATACTTTTTTTGTAAATAGTTCCTAAATTCTCTTTAAACTACATATGTTTTGTAAAATATATTTCAGGCTTGAATTTTATTATTCTAACAATATAGCCTAATCCAACTCCGAAATCATTTTCTTCATAAATAATTCTGTGGTAAATTTTCCAAAAACATATCATATTCTTGTACTGTAATTTTTTTTGTATCCTTGACAACTCATCCTTTTATATTATTTACTCTTGATTTACTTCTTTCAATAAACTATAAATTTTAATTACATTATAAATTATCCCCCAAATCTTTTTTATAAATTATCAAAATATCACGAACATCATCATCAGTTTCAACCTACTTTTCTTTACTATAATAAAACAAATTTTTCTTAATCTTCTCCATTTATTTAATTTATTATAGTTCTTCCAATCTTTAATTTTTATAAACAGAAATACATTTTTTTAAAACATAAACCTCATTGGTAAATTTTATTCAACAGTTTTTTTTGTCTTATACATACAATTGAAATTCCATATTTGTTGTTCTTCAGAATAATGAGTTATCATTGTTTCAGTTAATCATAGAAAATACTTTCTTCATTACTATAAATTGTTATTCAATACATCGGATTAGTTTTCTTTACATTTATTTTCAAAATCACTTTAATTTTATTGAATAATATCTTTCTTAATTTTAGAAATCTTGTGTTTGTTTTATTTCATTTTTAAATTTTTAATTGTCTATATTGAATCGCATGTACGTACGGTAAAATTTTATTAATTACATTTTGGTTGATCTTTTATATTATCCGAATTTATTTAATTGTAGTTTTTGCCCAACATGCTTCTACAGCATCAGCTTTGTTGTGAACATCTGTTGACCTTTATTTAGTTAATTTTATTTTCGGGATAAAAGCTTGCATTTTAACATTTTAACTTTCTTTTTCCTATTATCTTTTCTTTTGAAGTGAATGAAATTAAAATTTTATTTTGAATTTTTCAAATTTTATTTTAATTTCGTCTGTTTTACATTTAAAATCTGTTTTGTTACTAACTATTTTTGGTCTCCATTTTCTCTTTGGTATTATTTTATCTCTGATGTAGCGTAATTTTATTGTTGTATTTAGGTATATTTTTTGTTTTCAATAAAAGAGGCTATATAAACATTCATGTGAATTCTAAAACAGTGGATGACATATAAAAGAGGTGCTATACTTTCAGTGAATACAAACACATCCTGGTCAAACACATCATGAAAACGTTGACACGATTTTGAGTGAAATTCTATTTTAGCTTGATAACTACTCAATTTTAAGTTCTAATTGCGTATTATTATTTTATATTTCATGCTAGCTAAAATAAAAAAAAAAGTATTTACTTGCTTATAATAATTAAAGATAATCCAATATAGAATTGAACAAAAATATCCTATTGTTGTTAAATAACAACTATTAAGAATAACAACTGCCTAAATTGCAATTAGCAATATTACAACCGCAAATTTTCAAAAAGCTGAATTTGGAAGTTCGAGGTCATGTTAATAACAAACTTTTGTTCTTGATGAAAATTAAATAAAACAAAATAAAATACAAGTCCTAAATGACAATTTTTAAATTAAAATGCGAAAATTTGCTTGAATAATCGATAAATTCCGTTGAACTAATAAACCAAATTTTAATCCAAAATTTCGATTTCAAATTATACTTTTCTAACCAACCTCAATAAAAATGTAACGGAAGGAATTTTTATTTCAGCTATCAAACATAATATCAAAGTCGATTAACAATTTATACTTTTTAATTTAATAGAATATAAAAACAAATATAAAATGCTGCAAATCGAATTTGCAACTTGACGCAAACTTAAAGAAACTATTCTATTTAATAATAAGTAGTGGGATGATATAATAATATTGCGAACATGATTTAATAATATTAGCGTTGCAATATTATTCTTCACACTTCTTTTAATATATATCATTAAAATTCTTCTTAATTCTCTAATTTATAATTAGAAGATATATTTATAAGCAGCACAATGCACAATTAATAGTAAAACAAAAATATGTATTTCGCAAAATTTTTATTTTTAAGACTAATCAAATAAATAACAGCAACAATAACACTTTAATAGTATTTTGTAAGAGGAGCGCCATAACCCAAATTACCAGAATATCCCAAAGGAGATGCATATCCTAAAGGAGCAGCCAATTTCGTGTAAGCGGGAGCGGCATATGCAAGTGGAGCGGCAACTTTAGCGTAAGCTGGAGCGGCAACTACGGCTTTGGCAACAAGTGGTTCTTTGTGTACTACAGCGTTGAATCCGTTGATGGGGTCGGCTGTGTATTGAACAGTACGTCTGGTACCATCGGGGTCGGTGAGAGAATAGCTTCCTTGTACAACATCACCGTCACGGCTTTCTTGTTGGTTTTTGCTATCGCCAGTAAGAGCATCTTCAATGTTGTACCCGTACGAGTATTGAGGATGAGCATCGTATTCTTCAGTCTTGGCAAGCACTGGGGTGGCTATTTTAGCGATTGCTGGTGCGGCGGCATATTGTGTATATGCAGGTGAAGCATATGCAATTTGAGCTGCTGGAGCTCCATATGTCAATTGAGCAGGTGCCCCAATATAACCAGGCGTGGCAAAAGCCGCAAGAGATGCAAATAATACAAACTGAAATATTAAAATATTTTTAAAATACAACAAATTGTATATTAATTTTACGTTACCTTATAAACCATGTTGTATGTTTCTACAAGACGATATGAATTGTATGATACAATAATTTCGATTGCATTTCGTTTTATACTTTTATGTTGGGCTTGCAACTGGAGCACATTGCATCATAACGCCTCTCGCTCTGCAGCAGTAAAATACTCGCAATACTCTCAAAAGTTGCTGAACTTTGTTCATAACGCATTCATTCAAGAGCAAGGTTAATTTTACTTTTTAACCGTAGCAATATAATTAAATAATTGCTAGGAAAGTACATCTATTTCAATATTTAAATAAATGAAGTAATTCTCTGGGAATCGAAATATGTTTACCAGAAGCAGGTTTTGGAATTAGTCGAGACTAGAATAATGCAAGTTTACAATAGCTTGAGGTAAATATCTCTGAAAATTAGTATACAGACGACTCGGAATTCCAAAGAATACCAAACGATTTCCATAGAATTCTAAAAGAAGTTTGAAAGAATTTCAATGACTTGCAGAGTGAAAATTTTGATTTCTCTAACCGAAAATTGACAACTTTGTTTTTTGCTCATCAATTTCGTTGAAATCTTGATAGCCTTTTTGAAGGATTTGGGGAGTATAGAATACGTTTCAGGATTTGCAACTCAGTAACTTTGCGGTGATCTGGCGCGTAAATAAAGGTTAAAGGATACCCCAAACCCCCGGAGGTACACCTACGTTGTACTAATTTTTACAATTTATTTCAAAAGTTTTATCAACTAATAATTATTATTGGCATACTAGCGTATTCCAGCTCTATAAAACATTAAATACTATTTTTATAATTATTTTGATATTTATGTACCTGGTTCGTTATAAGAACTGAAAATTTGTATTAAAATTTTGTTCAATTTAAGTTCACTTGAATTTACTTTAGTTTAAAATTGCGGGTATTCTAAAACAGACACTTGAGTTTTCAATTTTGCAATAAAACAATTTTATAGAATAGGCCTTAGTAGTTACTTAATCTGTTTCTGAATTTATTATAAAAATTTACTTTATAAGTAAATAATAACAAAAGTAATAAAAATATTGAAAAAATGAAAATCTAAATTTTTCAATTAACTTCCTGCTTATAATTGATTGTTTTTCCTTGAGAAATTTCATCTGAAGTAAATAAAATTTAAACTAATATTGAGTAATAGTTTTCCTAGGTTGTTTGATGGTAAAATAAAAGAAACGAAAGCACTATTATTGCTTGAAAAAAATCGGATGGTCGCGGTCGTAGGGCGATGCGTTTCGGTTCTAATTTTCGGTCCTCGTGTATATTAAATACACAATTTGTCTCATTTATTTATGTATTTATTAAATTAAAATATGAAAACTATGAAAACCAATGTTAAAAAATTCTTAAAGTAAAGAATTTCGGAAGATTGTGTCTAAAGACGAATTAAGACACACATTCTAGTTTGCCCTTGGTGTCATAACGGTTCATGTATGGGAAGTTCCATTATATTATGCTGCAGCAATCACAATTTTGAATCTACTAACGAGTGATTATTTATATCAGATTTTGTTTTATATTAAATAAAATAAATAAATAAAAATAAATGTAATGAATAGTTTACACAAGTAAGATAACAAATGACATCTTTGTCTCTGTTACCTCGGAAGCAAAAAAATAAAGATGGTGCCACAACTATTTTTAAGAGAAGTTTTGTTTTTCACATAAGAAACACCCTGTTGTACGAAGACGTCGGTGCTTAACCACATTCTGTTAACTTGTAACAGTTGCTGGATGAGTCCAGCTGCAGTTGCATTCCAGATGTGTAACTGTGAACATCATACCATAAATTATTTACCATACCATAAATTTACTTAAAATTGGATTTCGTTCTTTTGCAAATTTTTTTATGTAGAAACAAATTCCAGCCTTTGTAGATCCGTAATTTTTTTATTTGAGCAGATTCGGATGCTTTTACCAAGAGCATGAGCGATATGGGGTCTATTCGTCTCCACTTTTGTTATTTTCATAAATCTGTCGTTTATAGTGAACGTTTTTACTAATACTAAAAGCCTGTTTATACCTTAAAATTAAATTTTTGTTAAAATTTTCCTTAAAAGAACTTGTAAGAGAAATTTTAACAAATTGTAAGGACCTATTTCGTTAAAGTTTTACGTAAAATATAATAAGTTTTATGATGTGTTTGGTGATATCAGGTTGTATCGCTGCTTTCTGTTGGTATAGTTAGTAATTATTATTATAATTAACGTATTTTTATTATGTATTTTAATATTTTTTATATAAAAGTAAGTATATAAAATAAAAATAAAACAAGAAAGTTGGATGAATCGAACATCGATAGATGATACACAAAAATTTTGTGTATTATTAATTATTTATTTATTCAATTATTATTATTTAATAATGATGAATTTACTCAATATGGAATTTTTATAGCAAATGAGTTGAGAAAATTTGATATTTCATCATTATTTCCGTAATATTTCCGTAAAATAATTTTAAAGAATTTTAAAGAAATTTTAACGAAAGTTTTAAGCAAAAATTTTAAACAAAATTTTATAGTGTAAACAGGCTTTAATGAAAACTTAAATTGAAATCTATTTTTGTACGAAACAGCTTTGGAAATGGAAATGTATGCCAAAAAGTACTTGTATAGCATTAATTCACACTGTGAGTGGGGCAAACCTTATAGAAACAACATAAGGAATAATGAATTACGTGTTTTCGGTAGTTTTTACTAGAATTTACGCCATATGGTGCGTTATCATATCAATTGCATTAGAAAATTTTTAAATTTCATTTTCATACGATAAGAAGACAACTTCATACCACACTCGGTTCTTGAATATTCGCTATATTTGCAATAAATCAATATTGCCAAAAAAAAGAAAAGTTGCTTTTTCTAACAGTTTACAATTATAATTTTTTATAAAACAAAAACAATTAAAACTGTTTTATACATCGCAGAATTTAATGGTTGTTGGATTTGTAAATTTAACTTTATACAATTTCAAATTTGTATTTAGCACATTCTTCTTCTAAGTTGTTTTTGTTCTATCATAATTTTGAAAAATTTTGATAAATCTGATCTGGGAGCCCAGACCACCCTTATGTGAAGTCAGTCGAACAATGTTCAGAAGCAACACAAGAAACTTCTGTAATTTAGTAACTACTAAAATATAAAACTGGCAAAATGATACTATGTATTTTATTTTTGTTTTTATTAATAAAAGTAAACTCTGTAACAAAGATGTGGTCATTTCGTATACCACAAGAAATTTACTTCTAAAAAACTTCGTCTTGTGGAGTATGAAACGTTTCGTGAAATCGCAAACGCTAATCCTTGTTTAAAATTGCTTCAGCTTTGAGAATGTTTTTATTGGGTTAGCTAAATAAGATAAAGTCCTTTTAAAAATTCTATTTTTAAAAATATTTGCTTCAGTAAAGACAATTCAAATAATTCATAAAGTATTAAGTATCAAAATGTAATATTACAATATTACACGATAATAATAGTTACGATTTCTTATTAAATTTTCATGAATTCACTAATTTTCACTATACTATAAAATCAGTAAAACCAAAACATGTATGCAAAATCTTTATTATTAAGACTAGTCAAATAAATAATAATAATAACAATTATTGTACTACAGCATACTTAATAGTATTTTGTAAGGGGAGCGCCGTAACCCAAATGACCAGAGTACCCCAAAGGAGATGCATATCCTAAAGGAGCAGCCAATTTCGTGTAAGCGGGAGCGGCATATGCAAGTGGAGCGGCAACTTTAGCGTAAGCTGGTGCGGCAACTACGGCTTTGGCAACAAGTGGTTCTTTGTGTACTACAGCGTTGAATCCGTTGATGGGGTCGGCTGTGTATTGAACAGTACGTCTGGTACCATCGGGGTCGGTGAGAGAATAGCTTCCTTGTACAACATCGCCGTCACGGCTTTCTTGTTGGTTTTTGCTATCGCCAGTAAGAGCATCTTCAATGTTGTACCCGTACGAGTATTGAGGATGAGCATCATATTCTTCAGTCTTGGCAAGCACTGGGGTGGCTAGTTTAGCGATTGCTGGTGCGGCATATTGCGTGTATGCAGGTGAAGCATATGCAATTTGAGCTGCTGGAGCTCCATATGTCAATTGAGCTGGTGCACCAATATAACCAGCGGTGGCAAAAGCCGCAAGGGATGCAAATAATACAAACTGAAATATTAAAATATTATTAAAATACAAGAAATTGCATATTAATTTTACGTTACCTTATAAACCATGTTGTATGTTTCTACAAGACGATATGAATTGTATGATACAATGATTTCGATTGCATTTCGTTTTATACTTTTATGTTGAGCATGCAACTGGAGCATGTTGCATCACAACGCCTCTCGCTCTGCAGTGGTGAAATACTCTTAATTCTCTTAAAAGTTGCTGAACTTTGTTCTTAAGGCTTTTATTCAAGGGCAAGGTTAATTTTAGTTTTTATTCGTTGCAATATAGAATAAAATATATGTTAAGGAAGTAAAGCTGCGAAGTGTTAAGCTTTGCTATATTTATAAGTGCCATCCAAAGAAGTTGTAAGCCTAATTGTTTAGCTACGTTTTCGCTTATAACATTTTATTAATAATATTTGTAATTTTAAAAATATTAATAATGAATTCTGGAACATTAAACTCTGAGTTATAATTAAAACATGGAGCCTGGCTATGTATACTCAAACAAGGTGTGCAGTACGAGAGCAAATTTTAACAATGCTTAAGGCGTACTTGTAGCAAATTGTTCAATTTATTTTAATTTCTTTATATTATGAAATGGCAGTTGTCATGTTAAGCGTAAAAGCTTATTTTATAAGGTAGGTATCGGGATTATTGAACGGCCAATAAATTCTTAATAATAAAAATGTGTTGCAGCTTATTAATTTCGTAACACTCCTTCTGTTATATTTTAAAGCCAATTTTCATAGCTAACACTTTTAAATAAAGATCTTGGCGGTAAATTATAGCAGGTTTGAGTTCATACCTTTGAACTAAAATAAATTGCACAAAACGAGACTCGAAAACACGTACATTTAAAAAATAAACTTTGATCATGATATATTGAAGTAATCTGTAGGTTCTTTTATCGCAGGTACTATTTGTATAAAACTGTTCTCTTGTTTGGACAGTTAAGAAATTAGTTTGTATTTTTGTCCACCTGATTGCTAACTTGTTACTCAATGTTTTATTTTAATAGTAAAAGAAGTTTTTCTAAATCTAAAGCTTATTGTGTTAATTTATATTTAAATTGTTGTAGTAATAATTTTTTTACTGAAAGGTAAACAGAACTTTTTTTGAAAAGTTGAACAAAAAAATGAATTAAATAATATAAGATTTATTAATTCTGTTTCATTACAGTAGGTACTATATTCTATTAATTAACGCTCTTCCACTGCTGTATATATCAACTTCACAGCACAATCTTGCAGTATTTCAGTATTTATCATGTTCTTCAGATTTGTATGCAACAGGTCTGCCAGAGTACCGACCTGTTCTTGTTGACTGTAGATGTACTGTACGTGTCGGCTAGCTTTTTAAAAGCAGTACCGGAGCTGAATAGCAACAAGTAGCTTACGCAGATTCTTGTAACCTATGTGATTTGGTGATTTATTTTTGAAACCGGTAATTGCTTTGAAGAAGCAACCAAACTTTTTTTAATCCAAACTCTATCTATAAAATTTTTAATTTAATCCTCGCAGATAATCAATATTAAGCTCTCTATCCACAATCTGATTTGGTTGGGTGTCCGTGAAACGTCCGTTGTTTTTCATCAAATCAGATGGTAACTTCTGAATTCTTTATCAGACGAAAGTCAGGTAGTTCCATCTGCCGATCTTACCAAATCAGGCTATGAGAAGATTAATTAGGTGGTCGGGTGAATCTGACTTGCTCGATACAGCAAGAGCAAGGAATTTGTGAAAATAAAGATAATAACTTTCAAATTCAAAAATAATAAACAAAACAAGAGAACAAACAAGAAACTTTTAAAACAATGACAATAATAAATAATTAATTTAATTAAATTTTAATTTTATCTAATTTCAATTTAATGGTTCACTGAAACTTTCTTAGTTCATTCTTATATAATTAATTTCAAAAATCATTACGGTTTACTTATTTCGTTAATTATTTTAATTTTTTACTTAGATTTTTTCTTTATTTATATTGAGTTAGCACCATTCTAACAATTTTATATTTTGATAAAACGAGAAATATTAATTACGAAAATTAAACAAAGAAAATTAAAATAATAATAGTATATCAGGTTGTTTGTCGAATTAGGTAGATACTAGCGCACAACGAGGAATAGTATACCTACTTTGTTTCAATTTAACTGGAGTTATTAAAAAAATTAAAGAAAGTCATATCCAATTACTTTGGTATAAGCACTGATAAACTTTGCGCAAAAACATAATAAAGCTAATACCAATGCATGCGTTATCATGACTGGCATGTGGTTAAAAGCATCACCCTTATCCCTATTATTATTTTTTTGCGGCAAAGTTTATACGTTTCAAAGTAATCTGACATGATTTTTTTATTTTTTTAATAATTCTATTTAAATTGAAACAAACTATACTTTGATAATTCAAGACTATATTATCTAATAGTTTGGGACCTGTGGATCTAGGGTATCCGCCACAGCACTTGCTTTTTATAAGCTTTTTTGTTTTTAATAAAAAGTATCTTTTTTCTGCAAACTGGAGAAGTATAAATAAAACTGCTTTGTCTATATTCAAATTAAATTTAATATAATGTTATTCTTTGTATTTTTTGAATAATCAGTTGAGTATTGCACTCAAGAATCAGGACTAATATTTTCCCCAGTGACGCGCATGAATTTTGAAATTGCAATAACTCGAAAACGGCGCTAGATATCGAAAAACTGAGCAAAAAATTTACCCCTGTTGCAGTAAACCCTCAGCGATTTGTCGTAAGAAGCCATATGCAAAATTTCAGATCAATAGCGAGCAGTAATGGCGCAAAAAAGTACTATTACTTTATAAGTATTTTTTTAAAGTATATTTAAAAGCATTACTTTACTCCTGGAATTGTGAAAACAAGTTTTTAAGATCAAAATCTCACCTTTTTTGCCATACTCGTGGAAACAGTCCCACGAGTATGGCTCGAAAAGGCTCAGGGATGGCAAAAAAGGTGAGATTTTGATCTTAAAAACTTGTTTTCACAATTTAGCTTTCGCTATCAAGTATCAATCAATATTTCGCTAACTGTGTTACTATAGTGATATAAAAAAGTTTTAAACCAAAATTTTATTGCTTTAATATTTTAGATTTTCATTAAAAAAATTAAAATCACTTTTAAAATAAAGAAAAAATTGCAGCTTATTGAAAATAAAAGTTTGAAAGAAATTTATTATTCTTACCCAATTAAATTATTAAAACTTTTGTTATTGGTGTGTTTTACGAGAAAAAAAAAACCAAAAATAATTACATAAATTTAAGTAAATAATACAAACTTTCGTTAATTAATGTTATTAACGTGATATGAAATTAAATGAATTTATAATTATGTCCCTATTTGTATGCTTGAATTCTTTTCGCACCAGCTATTGCTAGTCATAAAATGATCGGTTGACAAACCTACACACCACACAATTTACCATCTATATAATCTATTGTTAATTCGTAACAATACAAACACTGGCAGGTACGAGAAACCGATGGGCTGCCGCCCAACTAAAAACAGAATATTAAATAATTAATAATTTTGAAATACTTTTTATAAGCTCTTTTTAGTATAAGTAACTACTTTACTCTTTTACATCATAGTTTAAAATTAACGGTAATCTACAAGAATGATTATTTCTACAAATACAATAAATTAGTAGTATACTGGGAGGTACCCTATACCTCCCAGACGTTTCGGATTTACCAGCCGAAGGTTTGAATATATGTATGTGCTATGATTGATATTATTAAATAACAATCCTTCAGTCATTCAAGAAAAATATATCTCTGCCATGGAATCCCGACGAATTGGAGGTTGTAGAATATACGTAATTGTAAGAAATATTTTAGGTTGTGAAAATTAACATAGGTAGTAACTTTCTTTGCAATAATTGTAGTTTTAATTAAAGCACACATTTCTAACAAACACATTGGGTGCTACATTGTAGAATTACAATTGCATATTTTTTACTGCGGATCAAAAATTGTATGCCTGCTCTGTGAGTGCAGCTCTAGGTCAGGTCGACTTACTATAAAATGTTATGCAGTTATGAAATATTTCGCTAATTGTTCATTAAAAACTAATAAAAGAACTACAGAAAAGTTATAGTAAAAGCAGTTATTTCTTCAAACCACAATATTTTCAGTGCTTGATAGTTGAAAAGTTCTTAATGTAAAATATTTCATCTAGTAAATTTCATGCTGGTATAAAATTAACAAAAATTCATATTTTCTCTTTGATGGTAAAACGTATTTTATCGACTAACATTGAAGAAAATTAACAAATAAATGTTACACTCTATGCTATAAATTTTCATTTACAGCAAATGGAAAGCGTTGCAAACTAAATACGTCTACGCATACATAGAAAGCTTTGAAAAGCACATATAAAACCAACCTTATTTCAAAATTAGATAGGATTGTTTATTTTGCTACCATATAAAATTTGAGAAAAAACAATTTATATTTAATCAACGTTATGAGTTGACTAAACAATTTTAATATCTTTGGTGATGATAAATTTTGATTCGGTTGAGTAAATTAATGATGAAATTCAGCATATGTGAGCATTTACATTTTAAATCCTATCAACCGAATTGATGCGTGAGCTATGTAATAATCCATTAAAGTAATAATAGCTGTAATTTCTTTAGTTCCCTTATAAAATAATTGCATGAATTACAATGCAATAGTCTTGAACTTGACTTAATGAATGTTGAAAATGAAAGTGATAAAGCCACCTACAATTCAGGTCAAAACTTGTAATTTAAAACAGGCTTGTTGGTAAAATGCGTGCTAGTCACTTACAAGAGCTATTCTTAATTAAAACTTGTCATTACACAAGTAATTTCATCAGACTGTTTGCTAATGTAATCTAAATGGTTCATAGAGTAACGCCAAAAAACCCTCGCGTAATAATAATTGTTTGTAATGATTAGGGAAAATTGAAGGATATGCATGCTTTGCATTACTTCTCAATTATCCAAGCCATCTATACGTATAATATAAACCAATTAAAACAGCCGAAACTAAATTTGAAACTGCTTTAATTAGTTGAATACACATATTAGAAAATAAGCATGAGATATAAACAATCCCTCTGCTAACACAGCAATTTTAATGCAACGGATAAAGCTAATTCGGAAGTTCAATATTTGAATAGCTTATAAAATTAGTAAATTATTGTCAGGCTATTTTCTTTAAATTTGCTCTAAAAAAATTTGTAGCTGTTCATTACACAACTTTAAATCAACTTTATTACTTTCAGTAACCGCCATATTAATTTTCATTCTACTAGGACAATTTACCTTCCATAAACGGAAAATTGAACGCTTAAATCACTACACGGGTTTGTTGTATGTTGGTTACAGCTCATACGAAATTTACAATAAATATAGCGCACGAGAACAAAGTGGTCAGCTAAAGAGCACTAACCATGCCCAATATTTTTACACTTGGACTATAAAAGAGAGCAACAAAACTATGTGGTTTAATTTATTTGTTTTCACTGGAACTTTCAATATTTATTATCTCTTCTGAAAAATGGACCAATGCCATGATGAATTAATAATACCTATTAATTGTCCTCTTAGTTTTTTTTTCCATTAGGACCTTAAAGATGGATTAGAATTAGACAACGACCTTTTATGGGATTACCTATTACTACATTGCAGGTTACCATTGCCGGTAGCATTTTTTATTGAATACTTTTTATTTGTATTCATTAAAAGTAAACTTCCTCGTAAGTAGGTCGATGTAAGATGGTTATAGAAAAAATTCACTTTCGCTTTCACTGGTGGAACCAGAGCCACCCAAACAACCGTGACCCTGACACACTAACTCCACCCAGACAAAAAGTGCCAATACCTAAACGAGTTTTGTTATCTTAATTGATGGTAATTACAATAAAATTAAATGAATAATTTTTTTTAAATATATTTACACATCGAATAAATAAACGTTAGCAGGTACAAAATTTAAAGATATTTGGCGACTGGGGCGGCGGCATATCCTAAGTGACCTACTGGAGCGGCGGCGTATCCCAAGTGACCTACTGGGGCGGCAATTTTTGCGTATGCTGGTGCAGCATATGCATGAGCTGCGTATGCTGGTGCAGCTACAACGGTTTTGGCGATGGCTGGTGCGGCAACGACGGCTTTAGCAACAAGGGGTTCTTTGGTTACAATAGCGTTGAATCCGTTGACTGGATCAGCTGTGTATTTCACGGTACGTCTGGTGCCGTCTGGGTCGTTGAGGGAGTAGCTGCCTTGAACAACATCACCTTCACGGCTTTCTTGTTGGTTCTTGCTATCGCCAGTAAGACCGTCTTGGATGTCATATCCATATGAGTATTGGGGATGGGGGTCGTATTCCTCAGCAACAACGGTTTTGGCGAGTACTGGAGCTGCAATTTTAGCGACGGCTGGTGCGGCATATGCTAATTGTGCTGCTGGAGCGGCGTAAGATAAATGAGCTGCAGGGGCGGCGTATTGTACATGGGCTGCTGGTGCGGAGTATGAGACATGTGCTCCTGGGGTGGCGTATGAAATGTGAGCTGCAGGAGATGCATATGCAACTTGAGCCGCTGGAGCAGCATAAGCTAATGGTGCGGCTACAGGAGCTCCAAGGAGCCCAGCTTGAGTTGCAGCCACTAAAATGGCAAGAATTGCAAACTGAAATAAAAAAACAAGAAATAGATTAGAGGCAATAATGGTAATAAAGTAAGTTATTTACCTTAAGAGCCATGTTGTTCCTAACTTTAGTTTGAGTATTGGAATGATGAAGTGATTGACCATCGAAGCTTTTATACGTATTTTATGGCGCAACTAGAACACATTTCGTCTGACACGCCCTTGTAAAGGTCAGGACTGATCGAATAAGTGAGTTTTAAAGTTGAATCAGTGTTGTGTAATTTGATCTTGCCATATGCAAGATTTCTTTTTATTATGTTTGTAGGTTACAGTAATTTACCTATAGATATTGCGCGCCTATACTGATAATATGCACATGGTAACAATGATATGATGGAAACCATTGCAGTTGGAAACAGTATCTTTTTAAAATTATTGTGTCCACAGGTTAATATAATTAACCTTCTGAACAAGAAGTTTATTTGCATATGCGTAAGAGTAGTGTAATGTTCATTGTTGTATTTAAACCAAACAATATAATATCTATTTGTCAAGAATTTAAAGAAGTTGTTCAACCGTCATTCAGTTTAGTGCGCCATTTTGTAGTCAATATTCTGTTTAGTTCAAATTGCATTGAAGATTTTTAGATGCTTTTATTAGGTCTGAGTAAACCAAGATACCAAGAAGTATCAAATCTACCAGCGGTTGCAGTTATCAATTTAGGGAAACCGATGGATTTACGTGCTCTCCGAAGCACGAAGACGGTCACACAAACAATAATCTTTTTTTGGAATCAAATCAGGTACTACCTAGCGACCATATTTTTTACCGCAATCAGGTCAATGACAGTCTCATTTTGTGGTTCATGATTTGTAATTTTGATTTTTACTTTCCGAACTCCTTAGTAATTCTTTCCGAACTCCTTAGTAATTACTTTCCGAACTCCTTAGTAAGGAAAGTATTGTAATCTGAAATTGAAAAAAAAAATTGACCCCCCATTTTTTTATCAAATTTTTATGTTTTGAGGTTCCCTTAAACCATTTCCATTATTTTTGAAAAATGTCTGTAAGTGTGTATGTAAAGGTGTATGTATGTGTGTATGTATGTCTGTGAACACAATAGTAGCCAAACGAAGTAACGAAATCACTCCAAATTTTAAATTTATGTTTTTATCTATTGTGGCACGAAGCCTATTGAAAATGGATGAAATCGTAAGGGGGGAACGGGGGGTTTACTTGAAGCTATAAAACATAATGCATCATAACTCCGAAACGCAATGAAATAGGTAAAAGTTTATTATGACAAAAATGATCCGTATAAAATTACCTACAACTTTTGTTCTATAAAATTTTTTCTAAAGTAAAAAAAAATTTTTAATTTTATAAATTTAAAAAATTAAAAATTAAAAAAATTTTTTTTGTAAAATTTCTAAATTGCCTATAAATAGGAACAAAATTTTTGTTATTTGTCATAAGTATATTTTTTTTATTTGTATTTTGGTTTTTGCTTATTATTTCGATTTCCTGAATGTTTTTGACGATTATTGCTGATGCTCTGATAAGATTTAGTAATTTAGTTTTTTCTATCCGAAGTAAATTGGAAGTTATTTTTAATATTCGGAAAGTTATGTGATGGCCACATCCCATTTTTTACAATAAAAACAAAACATTATGGAACTGAAAAGAAAAAATTTGGTTTTTTAACCTGAAAATATTTGTCTTTCGTGAATGAATTTAATATTATGTGTAGGTAGTAATACTATTGCAAGAGCCTTATGGAAAGTTTGATATTTCAAAACAACTACGCAATTAGATTTTTTTTAAGATTATTATGACCAGCAGTGTGGCGTAAAGCTTACACCGGCCGACTGGGAAGCGGGCAACCGTGGTTCTAATCCTGGTCGCGTCGAATACACTGCTGTAATCTAAAGCCCAAAATATATCTATGGGCTATGGGGAAGGCAACGGAAACGACCCCATTAATTAAATTCCCTAGTACGTCATCTTGGCTCAGTACACTGCATAGTGTATGGCACTTGAAGAAAAAAAAATTATGAACTATGTTTACCAATTGTTGCATTTGTAAGAATTGCATGTGACTGTGTTAAAGCTCGAAGTTCTTTATCTAATAGTCAAAACTTAAGAGGATAGTTGAACAAATGTAGAGTTTAAACACGCCGTGTGGACGCACTTCTGTTGAAGCAAAATCAGCGTCTTAAGCATAAATTATTAATGAAGATAACAGTCAAAAAGATGGATTACATACCATCAGCACACAACCTGTTTTGAGATTACCCAAAAGATTTCCCATGCAGAGTTGCATGCAGGTCTTACAATAGACTATGAAACATCTACTATAGTTCCAACAATTGCTAGATTTACTGGTAACCAACTCATAAATTCTACTTTATTTTAAATGTTCTTTGCATGCACTGCCTGCAAACTTCCAATCTAGAAGCCTTTATTAGCTGCTGTAGTACAAATTTAGCTGAAAGGACATCATTGAAAGGCTTTCACCTGAATGAAAGATATTAATCCTTTTTTTGTGTTTTTACCAGTAATAAAAATAATAATTGCTAATATTAAGTCCTAATGCAATTGTTTTTAGGGATCTAAACTACTTATAGATTGAATATCTTTAAATTTTCTATTCCCATTATATTACTGGTGTTTCCTTTATTATTATTCCTTATATTAGCAATTATGAGTTTGCTTTTCCAAATCTGCTTTTTATCTTTCTACCAAGTGGATAGCTTTACCAATGCTGGTTGCAATTTTTATTTAAATTTATTTAAAGCAAACTCTCTAATAAGCAAATCGTTGTATCATCGACTCTAGCTTTCACTAGTAGAACCAGAGCCACCCAAACAAGTGTGACCCTGACACACTAAATCCACCTAGACAAAAAATGTCAATTCCTAAACGGGTTTTTTCTTAAAATCTTAATTGATGATAACTAAAGTAACATTTTAATGCATAATTTATTTTGTTTTATATTTACACATCGAATAAATAAAAGTTCATAGGTACAAAATTTAAAGATATTTGGCGACTGGAGCGGCGGCGTATCCTAAGTGACCGACTGGGGCTGCGGCGTATCCTAAGTGACCTACTGGGGCGGCGGCGTATCCCAAGTGACTTACTGGGGCGGCAAGTTTGGCGTATGCTGGGGCAGCATATGCGGGAGCAGCGTATGCGTGAGCGGCGTATGCGGGAGCTGCGTATGTAAGAGGAGCTGCTACTTTAGCGTATGCTGGGGCAGCTACAACGGTTTTGGCGATGGCTGGTGCGGCAACGACGGCTTTGTGTACAAGGGCTTCTTTAGTTACAACAGCGTTGAATCCGTTGATTGGATCAGCAGTGTATTTAACTGTACGTCTGGTACCATCTGGATCGTTGAGGGAGTAACTGCCTTGAACAACATCTCCGTCACGGCTCTCTTGTTGGTTCTTGCTGTCACCAGTAAGACCGTCTTGGATGTCGTATCCGTATGAGTATTGAGGATGAGGGTCGTATTCTTCAGCAACAACGGTTTTGGCGAGTACTGGCGCTGCAACTTTAGCGACTGCTGGTGCGGCATATGCTAAATGAGCTGCTGGGGCGGCATAAGATACGTGAGCTGCTGGAGCGGCGTATTGTAAATGTGCTGCTGGGGCGGCGTATTGTAAATGTGCTGCTGGGGCGGCGTATTGTACATGCGCTGCTGGTGCGGAGTATGATACATGGGATCCTGGGGTGGCATAAGAAATATGGGCTGCAGGTGAAGCATATGCAACTTGAGCTGCTGGAGCAGCATAAGTTAATGGAGCAGCTACGGGAGCTCCGATGAGACCTGCTTGTGATGCAGCCACCAAAACGGCAAGAATTACAAACTGAAAATAAAAAAATTATTTTAAAGAAAATATTAAATTATAGGTAATGGTGGTAATAATAGAATTATTTACCTTAAGAGCCATGTTGCTAACTTTAGTTTGAATATTGTAATGATGAAGTGATCGACCATCGAAGCTTTTATACGTACTCAATGGCGTAACTAGAACACATTTCGCCCGACACGCCCTTGTAAAGGTCAGGTCTGCTCGAATAACAGAGTTTTAAAATTGGATAACTATTGTGTAATTTCATCTTGCCATGTGTAAGATTATCAATTGAAAAATTAAGTTGAAGGATTTTAAAACTCGTATATGCATATTTTAAAGGTTTTAAATTAGACATTAGCTAAATGTTAATTACTGCTATCTAAGATTTACTATAAATCTAAAATGCTTATCAAATGGTCTGTAATAAAAATTAGGGTCGCGCAATAATTGCGATTTATATATTATAATTTATTTTAGTTGTGTAGTTTAATTAGATTATATCATTTGTTCCTGTAAATTTTATTCATTGACCATAATCAAACTTGATAATTGAGATTACTTTTCGGCTGAAAGTTCGAATTAATTTAATGAAAATTAAATTATTATATTTTGCATAATATGGGAATTTTAATAATAAACCAAAGTTTTTTTCAATTAATTATTTTAAAGTATATTGACTATATAATGGAAATACTCTTCTAATCAGGTCGTACGAAATCAGGAAAAATGATTCCATTGTACAGTCAATGCACTTATGATTTAACTCCTATATTGTAAGCGCGTCGTCTAGTTTCACTTTATAAATTTCGCAAATTGTCGATCGTGGATTGTCCATTAAAACGATAATTTTTCCAGCAAAATGTTTGTGAATCACAATTACAAGAAAATTGAGTTACTATCAAAAATGATACTGATGGGATTTTATAAGATCCAAACATGTAGTATAGGTATTATTGGTAAACCTTAGTTAGAATTTAAATCATCTGAACATTTTTCAAAAATAAATTTAGTAAATTGAAGATAATTTATTTTTTTACTATGTTTGCTATATTTATTCATTTTTAAGTATAAAAAATAATTATCAGTAATTTCATTAAAATTTTAAATTTTTAAATTCTGTGCTTTTATAATATATTATAATAAAATGTATTATGTGAGCATTCTGTGACATTAATACGGCTTTGTAACCCTGTTCCAATCTTTCAAATATCCGCTTCATTAAAATTTATTTTTAAAATTTTGAAATTTTCCAAAAATATAAGTTTTTGTTTTGGCCAAGTCTCCCCAAGTTATACTGTATAGTAATAAAATAATAATTTTAGAATGGAGACTGTATTTATGTATTGGAATTATTATAAGGATGTTATTCTATTTTCTTGGAGTAGGAATCAACATAAGGTGAAAGAAAAGCATAGCAATAGAACAATCACTGATTTAAAAAAATAATTTTAAACAAAATTATATTTTATTAAAAATTTCACTGAAGTCAATATTCTCGGCTACACCGGTCCATAATATAGTCAAAATGCTAATAATTAAATACAGGTACTACATATTATATTTATATTGTTTTCCTTTAAACTTATTAATGAAATTACAATATATTGCCGAAAGGGAATGATCGATAACACTTTAATCAGTCAAGTTATGTAATATATTATATTATAATATTTAGCTGATATCTATTAAGTAATTGACGTTGACTATTAGCATGCTATTACTTAGCAAAACCAAACTTTAAAATTTAATATTTAATTTACTGCCAAAGATACCATGCACAGCTAAAGGCAATAAGGTATAATATGCACAAGATGTAATATTATTTTTTCTTAATAGGTTTAAGTTTTTACAACTTTTAATTAATAAATTTAGTTTTATAACTTACATTTTTAATAAGGTTTTTAATAATGTAATAATTATAATTTCTTATTATTAATATATTACACAGTGGCACTGCAACCCAGGATGGGTTTTGGCTAATCACTTCATTCCCTTCACCATATACTGGGTTTTCAATGCAGATTACCTCGGTGGTCTGCTATTGTCCGCCGCGGAACAGCGGTTAAAATAAAGTTCTTGCTCCACTTGGACTCGAACCTAATTTCTCTGCTAATAGCTATTAATAATTTTAAAATGCCAATGTTTTTATTATTACATAATTAACAAAATAAAATTAAAAAATTTTAATGTGATTCTTTCTGTTTAGTCATAGTTATAAAAGCGAGCTTAGGATAAACATGAAAACTTTGACATTATTATCTGATTCTGCAATAAATTGAAAATTTCCAGTTATATTGGCTAAATTTTTATTTTTAACAAATATTTTTCTTTTCTTAATAACTCACTCCACTTCTGAAAACCCTAGAGAATTTTAGCTGATGATTTTCATATTGTGATTTGTTTGGTGTTTGGCTAATATTTTATAAAATTTTGTTAAGTTAAATTCTGCGAGCTTTTAGGTTGCAGATTTTAATTTTTTAACAATTTAAATTGCGTTTTACAGAAAACTACCGGAGAATTGTCTTTCTGTTTTCAAATTAGTTTCGAAAACCTAAATTATATGTTCTGTACGAAATTCTACCATGTAGGTTCTGAAAATATATACATTCTTTTATGCATTTTCTGAACTTAAATTCTTAATTTAGAAACTTCTTTAGAAGACCAAAGTGTAACTTGAAGTCTCAAGAGTTTTGAAATTAATTTAAATTCCAAAAGCTAGTATTACAAGTTTTGTGACTTTTTTTCTGGATAAACTTCGTAAACTAATTGACACCTAAATTATCGATGTTAAAGCACAGAGACGTCAAAAAAATTTACGCAAGTTCATTCGTACGAGTAGTAGATACTTGCAGAAATTAACGCACGTTATAATTGAAATTTCTTCCAAGACCGGTGTAAAATAAATGTCGAATTTTTTTTACATGAAGTTTTTCAGTAAATGATTTATAAATTTATTGACGCAAAAATTGTTGGCTAAGAATATTAAGCAAAAATTATTAAATTGTGTCCATGACAACATGTAGCTTTACAGCCATAATAAACTGTATTGCTTCTCGATTGAACCACTCCATGATATTAGGTATTTAGCCTAGAATATAGTAAATGACTGACATAAGCTGTGCTGTTTTATTTGTAAATACATAATTTAGTAGTTTACCGAAGAGAACTGCAGCAATATTCTACATTATTTCTACAAAACCTTGATATAATATGTATTATATGACAATAGTCGAAAAAGATAAAAAGTCAAGTAAACATCTATTGTTGAAAGTATACTATTTCTAAAAATACAAATTCTTAAGTAAACTTCCTGAAAATATTTCAAGCGGAAATTCAAAGAAATAAGGGAGTTATTGCAGCAGTGGATTGGTATGATCGCTGGTCGAGTTACAGAGCGGATATTCTGGGTTCGAATCTCGGACTTTTGGAATTGATTCTATATTTGTCTCTTTTGACCAAAAGGCCAAAAAAATGTAAATTTTACGGAATTTATGGATTATAATGTTACAAATATTGTTACAAATATTTATTATGTTTAATTTCTACTGTTTTCTCCTATTATGATATATATATATATATATATTTCCTAGTAAGTCATCTTGGCTTTGGCCAAGTTGATCGCCTACACACTGCATAGTACATGCCACTCGTAAAAGAATGATATAAAATTGGAATATCGATTACTAGCTTACAATAGGAGTCCAACAGATAGGCTGGGTGTAAAAATTACAAAAGGGGAAAATTAGCTTATCACTTGACAATAGGTGATTTGTTCTCAACATATTAAATTTCAAATTATTTCAAATACATTTTCATAATCTTTGAATAATATTCAATTTTGAAGATTGTCTATCTAAAATCAAAAATCTAGTCTATTTGAGACAGTAGTTAATTATTCATAAAATGTCAAAATGATAAATGAATCATATTTTGCAATAAAGAAGCGTTTTGTAATTATAGAAAAAACCATGCTGATTATTTAGTGATGATGTGGAAACTGAAATATACAAATATTAAAAATCAAAGTGAAAATATAAATTAAGCAAATTGTGAAATTATAAAAAAGGTTTAACATAATTCCCTATACAGCGAAATGTAAATTAAACGCCAATAATTTGCAAGTTGCGGATATTTTCGGAAATATGAGTAACAATCGATGAATTGGATGCAAGCAATTATAAATTATTTGCAAATTCGTATTTACATACCTGGATATGAAGGATGTTAATGGTAAAGATGGAAGTTTAATACATTTGCACCAAACAAACATTGGTAAGATTAACTTGATAATACAGAATATGATAACTATACTGGAAGAGCTACAGATAATTTACTTTAGGAACTGAACCGGTGCATTATTAGCCAACAATTTAAATTGTTACATTGCAGTATGAAACATGTTGGAGATTATTTAATTTAATTAGATCAAATAATTTACATGAGTAATACTAATTTAAAAAAAAACGAAATAATTGATTATAGTATAAATGAAACTATTATAGTTCATAAAATAAAATTTACAATCTCTTAACGAAAATTTGCTTTTTTCTCATCTTGCAATAAAACATTTGTTGAACAATTTATAAATTTATGTATATAGTACGGCATATTAAGATAAAATTTAGGTGAGTTTATGTCTATAAACATCCGATTTTACAATTTTGGTTTGAATAAATCAATTATTTTATAAACTTCAGATTTTTATTATGGGCATCGCATCGTTTATCATTAATTTTTGCAAAATAATTATAATAATACTAACAGGGCTAATTTATTAAAACATTCACGTTGGACGAGATTTCTTTAATGCTATTAATAAGGAATAGAAGAAGAGAGCTTTTATCTTTATGTTTTTTTTTCGATGCCGTTGTACTTTCATTCACTGTTTAAAATATTATTATATCATGTACCTACAGTAAAAGCGAGTGTTGTCATGTAGAGCACCTAAATCTCTAAAAACCGATATCCACTGCATAATAGAAACTTATCCAATATTCACACGTTGTAAACATAAACTATTTTAGTTAACATCTATGTCGTGACAAACGGTTTGTATATGTTTCAGACGTTTTGAGATTAAAATTCGGCAAGTTTGAAAAATAACATTTGATGGTTTACTTCATTTTTGTATGCTGTATTTGAAGTACATTAAGAGGAAATGGTAAATTTTCTGTAGATAAATCCATGATGATGTTGTGAATCTAATTATTATACAAAAATATGTAGTACATCGTAGATGAAAAATATAAAGCAATAACACAGAACAAATAAACACTATAATTTTCTCTCTACTATGGAATTATTCTAATATCAATGTAGTCAGTTGAGTAATAGTTGGTTAAAATCAAAACAATAAAATAGCTTTACCGAAATTATATTTATTAAAACATATTAATTGGTTTATTGTTTACAATTTGATTTAAAACATTCCAAGCTTTAATAAATTTAATAATAAAAAAACACATAATATTTAAATTTTAAATTAAATAATAATAATAATACTGGAGCAGTTATAAAATAACTTCAACTGGATAAAGCTTGGCGCTTTATTTGTATAACCTTTGCTATTACTAACGCAAAATAATAATTATTACATCTACTACTATGATTTCAAAATTATGCGACAAAATAAACTTGCCAATTTTTATACATTTTGTAATAATATTTGTGCATTATTATGTATCATAACAATAGGTATTTTATGACGCACCTTATGGAATTTTTTAGTTGGAGAAACCTCCTCTACTTACCTAAGAAATTTAAATTATTCCATAACACAATCAAGTTGGAAAAATAATTGCCGAAATACAGCAAAGGTTGACCTGTTGTTTAGTACACATTCCAGTTGGTCAGCGTCGTAAAAGTAGAGCTTTACAGGTTTTCCTTTAATTATAAGTTTTTTATTTATTTTTAATAAATATCTTTTTTATGATTTGATCAACCTAATACAGAAAGAAATACACCTGGTATAAGTACATATATCACATTTACATCAATACTCAATCACGAATTAGAAATTTAGATTACTTTCTAAATTTAGGTCATAGAAACACGGTAGTGTCAAGATCTCAATAGTTGAAATAATGTTGAAATGTAATTTTATATTAGGATAACACAATTTTAATTGTTTTATAAATAAAAAAAATTAATACAAATATATTAATTCGTAAAAATCAAATTTAAGAATTTCGATTATTTTTAATGTTAAACCTTGACTATAAAGTATACTTTATCTTATTGTTTTTCCAAAAAGTAACAAGGTGTAATTTTAGGTGTTCAAACACGAATGTCGTCGTGGATGATAAAAAATACATTTTCTCTTTGATACCTCCATGAATTTTGCAAGTGTTGTATTGAATTGCACTTTTATTACTTGTGTAGTATTTTTACACTAAACCTTTTCGTACAACCGTATAAAAGCAGTAAACCTTTGTTTATATGTAATTTATTTTTCAATACGTATTTGAATTTTTATAACACTCAACAAGCGTCATCAATATTTTAGTGTCAAAGGAAATCGTTACTTGGTTATTTCAACTTTGTAATTAATAACATTTTTGACTTTAATTGTTCACAGCAGATATTTTAATTAAATCTTACATAAATGCAGACGAAATTAATTTTATTTATATTCAAATCAAGTTGCTTATTCAGAAATTGAGTTTTTAAACATTAATCTTTAGAGAAGATTGAACGCTCCAAAATTGACATTTAATTTGTCAGTATACATAGGTACAGCAGTTTGAATTATATTTATCATTAATTGAACAATTAAAATCTAAAAAAGTGGAAATTACTTACGTAACACATAATATTAAAAATATTTCTTTAAGAATAAAAAATATCTACTAATTGCAATATTTATAACGTAAAACTTATCGATATGATAATAATGTACGATAAAAAGAACAACCGCTTTTACTGACCTCGATATTGGTGCAATATTGCTGCAATATGACACTCACATAGACAAAACTGCAATACTTAAAATTCTTTTCTCTTCTCTTTTAGCAAAACATAATTTTAATCTACGAATTCCAAATAAATCTTAATATGCTATTGATTATTTGCTCCGTGGTTTGAATTCCACGTTAACACGTTAATTCGCATGTAGACAGTGAATAAAGGCTATATACTTAAAAGCTTTTAATATATCAATTGCTTTATCAGCATAAGTTAGTTAGACAAACAGTTACAATTTTCATGTGCTGAATACTGAGTGTGAACAGCATTAAATAAATACCAACCGAAACGAATAAATTAGTGTTTATTTTCCAATTTAAGTTACTATTTGTCCACCACTGGCGGTTAAAAGCTGGTAGACATATTTGTACATACAAAAAGCTTGATATCATCACAATTAGTCTGTCATCGCCGTAGCACCATACCATCGTGTTCCATTTTCCTTTCACATTTGACATGCAATTAATATTATTAAATTTAACAGAAAAAAATTGGGTAGGCTTGTGATCGTTATTAGTTTTTAAAATTAAATTTTTGCAAATTAGGTTGCTTGGAGGTCATTAAATTTAATTGTGTTTTATGTCGCTTTTGAAAGTTTCTTAAAAATAATTGCATTTAATTTTTCTTCGATAAAGCTTGACTATCGTAGATGGTGAATTGCTATTGCTACGTAAAATTTTTCATAACGCTGGAACATCACTTTTACAAGAAAAATGAAGTAAATGTGCTTGAGAAAAATGAGTAGTACAGTATTTCACCTGCTATACATACAATTTAGTTTATTATACTACATAATTTCCATAAAGTGTATTTGAAGTTGAAATTCAAGTATTTTTAATATCTTTTAATCAAAAATTAATTATATAACATTTTTCTAAAATTATATTTAAACTTTATTTTATTCAATAAAAAGCATCCGGCTTCACAACGTGACTAGTCCCTTGTTATTTAAATTATCCACTTCAATACCCTATCATTTTTAAATCTAGGAATCTGTATATTTATGATGAAAAAGATCTTTCCTAAGATGAGTGAACATATTACAAACAAGTTGATAAAAAAGCGTATACATAGTTAAAACTGCAATTTATAAAATTTTAAATATCAAATTAGCTTTGTAATTTATTTGTTGCAAAGTTACAAACTAAAATATATTAAAAACTTCAAGTAACTTTATTTCAAGTGATTTTTTTATGTGATTTTATATGAAATTATAATTTAATTTTTATTTTATATTCAAGCGTTAGAAACTTTTATAATTTACACAAACAAGTTTTTGAATGAAATTATATTGAAATGTAAATCTAGAGTTGCCGTAAGTGATTCGTTCATATTTCCAAAATCACCAAATTATAATATTTTCAAAATCAAACAAATAGTTTTTGCTACACCTACAATTGCTTTAATATACGAGTGGGAGTTTAGTACATAAATTAAGGAATATCCTTATTTGTTCAGCCAAAAATGTCGATACATCTCAAATACTAAACATGTTTAATTGAGGAAGTAGTCCAGTAGTTCAGTACTAAACTGAAGAAACAGAATTAATACTTTTTGCAATCAATGTAGATCAACTTATCAAAATTGAAGAGTCTTTCTGGTTCATTAAAAAGTATTTTGATCTTAATATTTAATTCAAAATTTTATTTTACACTTTAAAAAGTGTAAAATTGTAAGTTGGAAATATTTAATAATTTTAAGTTTTGTAAATGTCAATGTCAATGTTGACAACTATTAATTTTTAAATTACGGCCTAAACATTCAAGTTGAACTGATTGATGTGTTTCTTTATGGCTAAAATAACAGTTTCAATGCTACGGTTTTGCAGTGTTGGACTAGACTGGAATCATTTTAAAAACGGCTTCGTAGAATAACTTTAAGAAAATTATATCAAACACATTGGGAAACACAATAATCCTCTTTACATTCTATTGTTGGATTTCTATTAAAATGCTTTTGCTGTAGTCATTCAAGGAACAGTGCATTGTGCAGTCTCAAAAATTATTTTGAAGTTTTATTGTTACGTTTCACGGTTATGTTTACATTGGAAACTGTCAATAGAAAATAACCAGATTGGATGGTATTTCAGGATTTCCAATCAGCCATTGCCAGAGTTTGTTTCTTGAGAAAAATAATGCAATTTGTTATTATATATTCTACATATAATGCCAATATCTCTAAATTAAATATTAGAAGGAATTTGTTAGAATATAATAAAATTTCTTGTGAATCTATTGAAGTTTGACTAAGGTGTCAGCAAATTGAGCAGAAACATCTAGTCTACTTTTTGATGTATACTGCTGATAGACTGAGATTTACAAAATACTTAATCATTGTAGGTATGCTAATGAGGGACTATAAACATAATAGTACGAACTACAGGTTCCGTACCGATGCAGATAACTCACCATTAACTTGGATCGACTATATATTGTTAACATAAACACCATGGTAATATCCTTTAGTTATCCTAGCAAAACATTATTATGAATGTTTTTGTTTTTCTTTTGTTGTTTTACAAACCAAATCATATTTTGTGAAACTATTCCATTACAAATAGTTTAATTTCCAACAGTTACAGTTTATTTTCTATTTGTAGATTGTAACAGCATGACTCCTGCCTTGTTGGGAATGAATGTTAAAAGCGTCTAACAACCTCTATGCTGTAACTTACCTATTTCATAGCTAATAAACTTTGTCAACTTAAGTGTAAATTTAATTTAGATTGTTTCAATCCTACCCCGTATGCAACATGACGTTAACATTAAAGGAAGCTAGGCAGTTGGCTATAACTTTGTTTAACTTTGACGTAAATTATTTCATCATTCTTTATCATTTATCACCTTTAGACGTTACAAATCAGAAAATTTGTAAAGACCAGCAGGTTAAGCTTTTTATAAAATCTCTATAAGTATAGGTTTTAATCCAGACAATAAAACTCGGGCTTTTGCCTTTTTATCCCCGGAGCGCTAGCTCTTTTTTTTATTATTTGTATCGTAATCTTAATAACCTTAATCTTAATTGTCACTTAGTATCACGAAGAAAACAATTCCCTCTATTTTTATACAGACCTAAAGCTAATTAATGAATTATATAATAACGAATAATACATTTTTCGATATCTAGGACAGCTTTTACTATTACAATAAAGAAGCCATTTACTTCTCGGTGTAAATTTTAATAAAACTGTTTTTCATTTTCCACTTTTCCGGTGTTCTTTTACATAACACAATATTTTTCTATTCTATTTCTTGTACCTTCTAATCGTTTTTGGCCATTGTTTTGTCTTTATTTCTCCCGGTTTGGCTTCATGCATTTTTCTGGTAACTCTAACTGATGTATTAGTTTATTGTGATTTTCTAGCTATTTCAATTGTCCTTCCTCTACCATACCGGTTTCCTATAAACATCAATCTTGAAACTCTAGGAATCTCCTTCTTATAAGCAACGCTTTTATTGCACTGAATAGTTTTCCTGTAACTTTAGTCTTTTGGTTTTTTTCTTATTCCATTCATTCATCTTTTTGAATTACGATATCAAAAGCTCAAAAGGTATCTGTAGCTGTGTCTACGTTCTGCAATACTACACATCCTTGATTTTCTTGCACTATGTTAACGACAAAATCTATGTTAGGAGTGATTTAGGCTTTTCGTTGTTAGATTTAACGATACCCATAGTTTTTTCGTCTCCGTCTCTTTTGTAAAAACTTCTCTATTCAACCAAAATCCATTTTAAAGATCCATAAAGCTGAGATGCAGCTTAGAGGTGTGGTAAATGGCTTCGTTTCAAATGGAATTAATAATACGAAAATGTACGAAGTATTAAATTTCAATTCATGTCATGAAGAAAGGTAGCTGTTTCTGAAAATTTTGAGTTTAGGATACTCTCTTGTACAACGGAAATTGTCTTAAATTATTCTAATCTTTAAACCAAGAAAGCTCGGTTAAAACGGTTACTGAGAAGAATGTTGACCTTTCCTTAGTAAGGATTGCATTTACATGGAAATGTTTTTCCTAAAATAACAGCACGTACACTAAAAACATAAAGTTAACGTAAACTGAAATTTAAAAAATGTTTCTTAAGTTATATTAAAACTACAAGTTTGATTAGTGTTCTGGTTTTATTAACCTAATTGTGTAATTTTAATTTAACAACACAATTTGTTACAGACTTGTTATGGTTAGGTAGTGGGCAAACTTTAGTGATCTGAACAATCTTTTTATGGTAGCCTACAATTTATTTTAATAATTTAAATAATTTTTTGAAAAACCATTTATAAAAACGTATAGCCAGGAAGTTCCATCAAGTGTTTGTCCTTGTTCTTGGTAATGTCGTACATCACAAAAATTAATAAGAGACATTTTGCTACATATTATATTTGAAAAGTAATTAATTTGTTGAAAATTTTAAACTGGTTACATCAGATTTATACTGGTAGGTTTACATTTTTTATGTATGCATTTTATATATGAGCATAGTATATGACTAATATTGTTCAACCCAATTCAAGTTGTGCACCTTTTAGGTTCTGGAAAGTGTAATTCAACGCATTTAGCGATACTTTCATTTAAGTATTATGCTAAATGCGTATTAAAACATTTATATGGATTATCATGTCTCAATTGCTACTGCTATAATTTTCGAACTAATTATAAAAGCTGTATCAAGGACTCGTGATGTTTTATATGGGTACGCTGTGCCGGATCTTCCGGGTAGCTGAAATGTAAACAAAAGTGAACGTTCACGAGTATAATTATGCAATTTATTAAATAAATTACCGACATTTTAGGTAATTGATCGGGTTTTAATAAAACATTAAAATGTATAGATACAATAAATAATTTATTTAAAAAATTTTTATTACAGTTTTATAGTTTATAATTATTTTTTTGCGCGGGTTTTCTTTATTCGTTTGTTGATTTTGTATAATAAAAATTTTGTGCACTATAAAAATACATTAAATAAAATATTTCGTTTGTTTAGTTTACTATAAATCGCATTTTTATTTACAAAGTCACTTAAATTCGGATATCTTCGAATTACCAGTTGGAAATTTGTGCTGGTGCTCCATAAGCGATACGAGCTGGTGCTCCGTATGCAATGCGAGCTGGTGCTCCATAAGCAATATTGGCTTGTGTTGCATAAGCAATGTTAGCTGGTGCTTCATAAGCAATATTGGCTGGTGCTCCATAAGCAATGTTAGCTGGTGCTCCATAAGCAATGCGAGCTGGTGCACTTGCAATTGTGTTGTACGATACAGCTGCTGGTGCGCTTGCAACTGTGTTGTAAGCAACGGCAGCTGGTGCACTTGCAACTGTGTTGTAAGCTACGGCAGATGGTGCATTTACATATGCACCATAAGATTCTACAGATGGAGCATATCTCAAATGAGCTGCATTGGTGTAAGCGGTTGCGTAAGCGGTAGGTGCAGATACAATTTTGGTAACTGAAGCTGGAGCTGGAGCTGCATAGCCGGTGGCAACGTATTGAGCTGGAAGTGGTGCTGGAGCAGCAATTCTTGCACTGACAATTTCGGGAGCTGGTGCAGAAACTATTGTTTGAGTTTGTAAATTGGATACGACTGGAGCTGACACGACGGGTGCTGAGACAACTTGTTGAGAAACAACTCGGGCAGCCACTGCTACTGGAGTTTTGCTTACAACAGCGTTAAATCCGTTAACATCGTCGGCACTGTAATCGACCACACGCTTGGTTCCGTCAGAATCGAGAAGAGAATATTGACCTCGGACGACATCACCAACACGGGTTTCGGTTTGGCCCTTTGAGTCTCCAGTTATTGAATCGTGAACACCGTATGAGTAAGTATATTGTGGGTTTGGATCATATTCTGTGTCTACTGCCACAGGTGCAGATACTGCTACTGGAGCGGAAACTGCAACACTGGCTGGTGCGGCATACGGAAGAGTGTAGGTAGCTCCATGGTATGGTCCTACGCTAGCACTAGCGAAAGCCACAAAGGCAGAAAGTACAACAATCTAAAAATAAAATAAACTTAGTATTGGCACATTTTATAAATCACGATTGCACACAAACCTTAAAAGACATGATCTCACTTATTGATGCAGTGTTAGAATGATATCAATAGTTAAAAGCTTATCTTATATAGGTCGGATAGCTACCAGAAGACAAAAAGCTAATTCCGTTTTGAACACCACGCCTCTGGAAGGTCACCAAGATCGTAGGTACCACGGATTCTGTGGGTACATATTATAGACACAATTAACCTTTCAAAGCGTGGGGACTATAACAAAAAAATTCAAAAAATAATCAACTTTTTCTTGCATTGTTTGTTTAACGACAATAATTTTTAATTATCGATTAAACATGTTACAACGCGTTGTCTTAAGATCGCCGCCATCAACCTTGCTCGTTTCCGTTTAATTCCGTGAAATTTATATTCCATGCATAATATTTTTATAATTAATTAATAAGGAATGTAATAATATACTCGAAAAGAAAATTTTTAAGAAAGCAAAACTTTTAGATCATAAATTCCATTAACGGTTCCGCTTTGCGCGTCAAGCCTATGGAGTTACGTTTTCGACAACCAAATTTTGTAAATATCGAATCTTCGTAATGATGAAACTTTAGTTTGAATTT
The DNA here is from genome assembly GCA_958510845.1 of Cantharis nigra. Classification (NCBI taxonomy): domain Eukaryota; kingdom Metazoa; phylum Arthropoda; class Insecta; order Coleoptera; family Cantharidae; genus Cantharis; species Cantharis nigra. Next base: position 38,127,223 of record OY294030.1, on the reverse strand, counting down.
TTAGCGTACACGTTATTAAAATTTAATGATTTCCTGGTAATTCTAAATTAATAAATTTTATCGATTAACAAGTTTCATTTTTAAACATCATGAGAATATTTGTTAATTTAAATGATAACATTATAAGAAGGATATCTAAAAAACTGTTTAACTTTTTTAAATTAACAAATTAAAATGTTAACTTTTGGTAATTTAAAAGAGTATTAAATTAATTAAAGGAAGTCTTATATTTGGTTAGAATATATTTACGTCTGCAAATATTGAATCTTTGCAAATATTTGTATTAGTAATTAATTAATTACTGTTAAGACCCCAATGAATTTAATTTCGAAATTACAAAATGTTTTTTTAATTTTTTTTTTAACTTGATTGATATACTGTGGTAAAAATAAATATATATCATGATATTTATCGAGACAGTTTAAATATTACATTAACGTAAAACAAATACGTTCTATAATTAATAGAAAAGTCACCAATTAATTTGGTTTCGCATTTATTAGTATTTCAAATTCAATAAATAACGTTTTCGAGTATTACCAAATATCTGGTAGTTTTCAATTTGTATGGTGTCCTTCTCAAGTTCACTGTAATCCTAAAAAGCTTGAAGTTCATTATGCTTTTGTGTGTGTAACAATATTATCACGAGAAAGAAATTATAAAGGTTCACCAATTGCAACACCAAAAGTAATAATCGTCTAATTGAAAAAAAATGTTCCACTATTGTATTGCATTGTATAGGTATAGTGAAGACGTTAACTTTACTTTTCAATAACGGAGCAAGTTCAAGAACGTTTATCGGAAATTTTAAATAAAATTATTGTTGTATCGGCCTTATTTTACTCAACTATGTACATATTTTTAATATCTATCGAAAGTGTACACCTTGACATTTATTCAACAGAATTACAATGCAACTAAAGGTCATTATCGGGTTTTATGACCTGTAGACTATAATTTCGAATGTAATTGTATAAATTCTATTTAAAAATAAAATTATTTAATTATATGCATGAACTGTCTACAGCAATTCAATAGTGTAACTAAACTCCGTGCTGTTAAATAATTTAAGTAATAGAATTCTTTTAAATTATGTCTGCTAAGGAAAAGGAAATGAATAAAAATTGAACAACATCATCGTTCTCACCACATTCAAGTCCAAGGATGCTTTAATTAAACAAACTTTTACCAATCAACTGAATTTCCAGTAAACCAAGTTACAGCAATTACTTTCCAGACAATTTTCTGTTGATTACATCTTTCACTCAATTTCAATAAACTATCACCAGTGGGTATATATTGCCTTATAAACTCCAGTCTAATATAATTTTAAAAATTTCTTTAATAAGTTATATTTGAATCCTACATGTTGAAATTTTCCAAACTTTGTTTCATTAATAATTTATATTTTCTAATATAAAATTTCGCCTCAAGTATCAACTGAAAACTCGAATTTTTCGAATATTTGCCAAATTTGAATTAATTAAAATGAAGCTTATTTGTATTCCAATGCAAACGACAAAGGACCGTTTATTGACTCATTTTTTATTATAATACTTTGTTTTTTTGTTTGTTTCCCTTAAATGTAAAAATTGTAATTATGAATTTGAAAAAAGCTGAATTTATTACAAATTATATTCTATATTCGGTAGTTTCGTCTAGAGCTTTATGAAATAAAATTTTAGGATCCAAAGAATTTATTTGTTGTTTGGACTTTTATTTATTATTCTTAATCCCTAATTTGGATTTAAAAAAAATAATTTTTTTATGGTAGGTATTTTTATTTTACTATCTACAGTATATACAAAACAGTCATTAACAGATATGGTTGAATAGAGATTTAGTAAACTGCATAAGGTGAGGAATAAGCTAATCTGGCGAATGATAATCTTGGCGCCAACGCTGCAGCTGGGTAAGCATAAGGTGATGCTGCTGCTACATATGGCGATGCTGCTACGTAAGGAGACCGTGCTGCTAAAATAGGTGCTTGAGCGGCTACCAAAGGAGCTGGTGCGGCAGCAACTAAAGGAGCAGGTGCAGCACGAACAAATGGAGCGGCTGGAACTACGGTTTTAGCCACTAATGGAGCTGCAGCAACAGCTTTAACCAAAGGTGCCTTGCTAACCACTGCATTAAATCCGTTTATAGGATCTGCGCTATAGTCAACAATACGACGGGTACCATCAGGATCGGACACGCTGTATTGTCCTTGCACGAGCCCTCCATTGCGAGTTTCAGCGTGACTTTTAGAATCGCCAGTCAGTGTATCTTGTACATCGTATGCAAAAGAATACTGCGGATTGGGATCGAATTCTGAATCAACCAGTTTAGCTGTTATCGCAACGGGTGCTGCTACGAGAGGTGCCGCTATTCCTGAAGGATGTGCCTTGACTACTGCCGCCAATGCCGCCAACACAACGATAAACTGCACAAAGAATTTGTTATTAATTATTATCACTAAACGACGCACAAGTAATTTTAAGACCTACCTTGTACTCCATTCTTAGCACTTAACACTTTTAGATCGACTGATAACAACAACGGCGAAGAAAATGTTTTTATACCTTATTCTACTGTTTCATAATAAACCAAGAGGGCCTTTGCATACAAAGTATCCATTAGCTAAATTTTAGCAGTGGTTTTTTTGTACTTATTATGGTTACACATAAGGAATATGTCAGTAGAAACTGCTACTGTACGGTGATGTACACGTTTAGAATAACTTAAGTAAGCCAAACTGATACAATTAGGTAACTATTTAATATTCAACAGAAATTTAACTATTGATTGCACGTTGTTAATTTAATTTTTGTATACAACATTAATTTGTATTAAGAAATGTTTTTTCCCATTTTAGCATCTGAAAACCCAAAAGAATAATTTAGTTTTATAGAAATTATAAAAATTTGAGTGGATAATGAACGCAATTACTCCTGAGAACGCTTTTGGGGCACGAGCGGTGAGCGAGTGTCAAAATTCATTCGAGGGAGTAATAAGCATTTTATGGGACACTGTTACGATTTAAATTTGAGAGTTTAAAACAATAATTATTACATATTTATTACAAATTATTATTAATTTATTGTAATTGGTCAAATAGTACAATTATTAAAAATTAATAATCACTTAATATTATTGAATATATTATTCATATTTGTGAAAATATAATTATTATACAATTTATTGCCAGGAGGAGGCAAAAATAGATTAAATATAGAAGCATTTATAATAGTGAAGAGAAAAATATAGAGAACATTTTTCAGGAGTGAATTTTTTTGTGGTCATTGCAATGAGAACTAATGGTGAATACTAAGAATGAAATCAAAAATAACTCTAGGTGATGTGAAGTGCAGAGAAAAATCCATAAACAGATATAAGATCACTTATTGATCTTTCGGAAAGAATAACGAAAAATAGGAAAGCAATCAATCATAGTATCTAACCCTGTCATGTGCCTATTGGTGGGATGGTGATAAAATATTTCTGTATACCGGCGACATTTTCCTGCCACTCCTGGTCTGTTGCTAAAATTAAATGATTGTATATTCAACATTTGCGGCCTTGCTCTCCGACGCTGACGGTCTGCAGTGACAATATTTGGTTAGGCCTGTGGCTTAGTAACAGGTGTTTGATGGAGTAATACGGTAATTAAATAAAAAAATATTCATTCCTTTTAAAATTTGGATAATGCAAAATTATTTACAATTTAAATAATTAAAAAATTCTTTAAAAATTAAACAAAGAAATTTTATAAATAAAACAAAAACAATGAATAAAGCAAAAAATATTTAATCAGTAATAATTAATTAGTAAAGTTAATAAACTAATTTCATAATAGTTATACTGGGATAACTATATACTGGTTATCCAAATATTGAGCTACAGGACACAAATAAAACAAATTTTTAAACAAACTTTCGAAAAATGACTTTTCTTTTTCAAGTTTAATATGAACTTATATTATTTTCAAGAGCTAATAATTTTAATTAATACTGGTTATCCTGTATGATTTTGGAAATGAACCAAAAATAAAATTTTAATTGGATTCGTGGTATGTACTTACATAGTAGATATGTATTTGTAAATAATTTAATTTAATTTAACTTGAAATTATTTACAAATACATACTGCATACCAAAAATCTATTTGAAATTTTATTTGGGTTTACTTTCTAGTTTAAACTACAGTTTAAAAGTGGTAATTTCGAATTTTTTCAAAATATTTAGAAAATAACATAGAGGGCAGCACATTCTGATTTCACCCTTGCAGTGCCAGTTTAACGCAGTAGTCTGCTTTAGAAGCCGAAAAAAGAACGTTGTTTCAGCAATTTTTTTTAAAGGGAAGGAAATGATTGGGGTAAACGAAATTTTCACACGATAGTGTATTATATTTAAGCTTTAAAAAACAATTTTTATTATTAAAAAATATTGAAATTTTTCAAAGTTGTAAAGATTTTTCTGGTGCCGGTGATGGAGGTCGTGCAATTCATCTGAAACAGTCGAACCAAATTTTTTTTTAATATTTATAATTTTTTTTTCTATATGAACTAAAAAAATACCGAAGAAAGTATAAAATCCCAAATTTTTTCGAAGTTTTAAACAAAATTCCCTTTTTGAAGAAAAATTTTTTGTCAAACTTCGAAAAAATTTGGGATTTTATACTTTCTTCGGTATTTTTTAGTTCATAAGAAAAAAAAACTTATAAAAATTAAAAATAAATTTGGTTCGACTGTTTCAGATGAATCGCACGACCTCCATCACCGGCACCGATTTACAAGTACCTACATCTTTACAACTTTGAAAAATTTCAATATTTTTTAATAATAAAAATTGTTTTTTAAAGCTTAAATATAATACACTATAGTCTAAAAATTTCGTTTACCTCAATCATTTCCTTCTCTTTAAAAAAAAATGCTGAAAAAACGCTTTTTTTCGGCTTCTAAAAGCAGACTACTGTCTTAAGAAAATCTTTGTCAATTTTTAATATTTTAATCATTATTTATAGTTCTTATTTTTAATTTTTCACATGTATACTTTTTAGAGAATATTTTATTTATATTTATTATTTTTATTATAAGTACCTACTTATTATTTATTCATACTTTTTTGTGATTTATTTTCAAGTGATAATTATGTCTTTTCTGATGTTTTGAATAATAATTGAATTTCTACGAATTATATTTTTTCTTAAATTTAACTTTAAAAAAAACTAGAATACAAAAATTGTAAAAAATATTTACATAAAAATTATATATTTTTAATATAGAATTAGAGAAAGTCCCCTTTTAGAAATCAACTCTCGTAAAATTATTTGTGAATAATTAAAAATGATTGAAAATATATCTGCTGTTTTGCATTAAAAAACTCGCTTTTTGCTTTTGGTATGGAAAACTCGAAAAATACTGGCTGAGTGGTGGGAAAATGTAATATTGCTTATAGACAAACATAAAAATCGAGCAAAATGCTCGGAATATATAATAATAAAAATTTTTTGGTCAGCATCGTTTACAAGATATTAGTGAACATCTTCTTGAATACATTTACAGCTATAGTACTGTAGAGTTTTAATCCAAGAGAGGCTGTTCGTAGATTACTATTACAGAGGGAAGACGATTAGAAATGTGCGGTATAATTTTGAAAATTTATCCAATAAGATTATTCCACACAAAAATTCCTACTTTTGATGGTGCGCAATATAAACAATATTGATATTAATCGTTGATGTCTTTTATAATTCAAGAAAATGCAGCATCCATCACCAGCAATAAGTATTAGATCCGTTATCAATCTCTTCAGTTGTGCTAACTTGGTAAAATCGTAAAATGAAATACTTTTTAAAAATATTAGGCAGTGCTCCTACATAAATTTTTGTAAATTATCAAACGAAAATCGATACAACATTACATTCTGATTAAATTCAGAATGTACTACAAATCAAAATAAAGCAGCATCAGCTGTAGGTACTGTGACAAATTATGTACAGTTTGACAGCAAAAATGCAGTAATTGCTATTACAGAATACATTATAGCGCAAACATAAATAAATTAAGAGCCTTGTTAGACAGTTGTTCTGTATTTATCACTTTTCAAGAAACAGAGCTGTAAAGTTCAAAGTGCCATACAAATAAGTTAGAATAGTCGGGATTTGACCCCTCTGATAGTAAAGCTTTCGAATTAAATTATTTACAATTTCAACTATTGGTTACACCAGAAAACCTTCACAGATTAATTACCTTTCATAATAATTGTTTTAATATTTGCATATAATTGCATTTTTAAAATTTAGTACCGTGGAAAAGTATCTTCAGCAGTTTTAAAACACACTTATTTATGTAGACACTTTTAAATAAATAGCTAACTTTTGTTGAAAGAATTGCTTTACGCTATTTTGCAAACGTCTAGACGGACCATGAGGAATTTGCATTTGTGGAGAAAGCCGAAAACGTTGTATAAATTATTATTAAACAGGAGTAAAATTTATATCTCGCAATAAATATCTACAAATTTTTTTATGTTAAGCCCGTAGGTATTATATCGACGGGTAGGTTTTTGAACTTTCCATTTTTCCACCTAAAGGGTGTTAAACTGAAAAAAAAAGGATTTGCAAATTTATGTTATTTGGTTAATGTGTGCCACCTTGGTGAACGTAATGCTTGTCAATTAGTTGCATTGTAATAAAATATTAGTCAATACGTTCGACAACAACAAGAGAAAGATAATAATGTTGCGATACAATTATTAATTTGTATTCGAGTCGTTCGAAACCCATAAACTGTTGTCTTTCTGGATTATTAATGTTGCACTTTGTTTTGAATTTATTGAACAATTTTTTTCAAGTGAATTTAAATATATTTTTTCTTTCGCAAAAACGAATTAAATATTTAGTGAGCGACTACGCCCAGTTTCTTACATTGGGCTGTCGACATTGACATACTTAACAAATTCTCATCCAGTTTTCCACAATGTGTAAAAGATTAAATATGCACTCGGTATTTCTTAATGTCAAGTTTATTATAAAAGGTATATTGCTCTTTATTAATAAATAATTGTAAGAAAATGGAAGAGTGTAACAAAATTCTTTTCGTCTTAGTTGCTTGCAACTACAATCCATCACACCTTGTTATGATTCAGCATTTGGAATTACTAATTACCAATGGATTTTAATTATACAAATTCAATTATTATTACACTGCAACTCGAGACTGATTTATGTCTTAAGTTTTTTTAATTTGACATTTAATAATTTTACTATAATAAATGAATCATGTTGTAGGTTTTTTAGATCTATCATTTTCACCAACGTAATTTGCAGTTAAGTCACCTAGTGCAGAATTACTATTATTAACTAAATTATGTTTACACGACCTTATTTAAATTTTGACCATAAAATTCTTCGATGCGCACCAATTCATTATCTACTGGTTACACAACTGTAAGAGGATGAGGTGCAAGATAGTCCATTTAATGAACAACATAATCAACAATGAGTTAATAACTTATTTTTGTAAAACGCAATTTCATCACTAGAATCGTGATAATTACCAAGTGAAAAAATCAAACGGTAACCTCACAGCAAAGATTAATTGATTTAATGGGTGTTATCTGTAGCTATTGAAATTGAATCTTGTATAATAGTTTCAATGTAACTACACCAAGGTTCTTCAATAATGATAACATCATTAACCATTTTTAATAACGTAATCAGTCTCAAACACATTTGGTGTAAATATTACGGATTACAAAATTTATGAGAACCGAAGAGTATGGATCAATTTATCATAATATTATTTTGTAATGGATCTGTACTTAATTTACAATGACATTGCCTATCAAAGTGGATAATTTACATTTTAAAATGAAAATTTTTATTTTGGGTATTTCTTCCCTAAATATTATGTATCTCTGGAAATTTTTACTCTGTATTCTGGAAATAGAAAGGAAAAATATAGTAATCATGTATGTTGATCTAATCTCGAGTATATTGGGAGTTTTCCAAATGCATCAGTTCTATTTTTTCTATAAATATTTGAAGAGTCTTCGATGTTTTGGTTACTCAAAGTTTTCAGTTTATCTAGCTCCAATTAATGTATTCAAACAAGCTTTTTATTATAAACTATTACATCAAATCACGAAAATTTACTATATAAGGGAAACTACAAATCACTAAAAGGTCGATAATTAATATTAAGTTTAGTACCTAATAAATTAGCAAAATAACATAAATAAATATTAATTAGATAACCAGAGAGCAACAAATGAAATAAGGTTTCGGAAAATACAATAGAATACATTAAGAACCATGCTTTATATTTTAATTCAATTTATTAATCGTATCAGGTACACTACATTTATATTATACTGGTTTATAAATTGGCATTTGCTGGAAACGCCCATGTAAATCCGTGTACTAAATTATTCTCAAAATTTCGCAACGACCTTGCTTAATCAAAGTTCACTTGTATACTTATGCGTGGACAAGTTAACAAATTATCGATCATAAAAATAATTTTGTGGTCACTAACTTGAATGTAAATTATTACAACTGGTAATTAGTAAACATTCTTTGTGCGTTTGCAACTTTTACAATAAAAATTCGGTCACTGGAAGTATTCAAAAGTTCGTCAGCACCAATATTCCATCCGAATCATGATATAATAAATTAATAAAGTGTTTACTATTACTCTATCAAAACTTTAATCTAATCTAAAATTAATTTACCACATCCAAACATCATCAATAGTAGCAACCGCCAGCTCAATGCAAAGTAAATAATTTGTTGATTTTATCAGAATAGAATAGAATAGAACAATATTTAATTTTGGCTGTTGAATTAATTCCGTTTAATCAATTACAGCGATGACTCCTGAATATCTTTAAACAAAAAAATTCGATATTATGTGGATAAGAAAAGATAAAACCACAAAAAAGTTGGAGATTATTAAATCCATTTAGGGAAATTTTAATTCGACGTTTTATTACATAAATTAAAAGAGGTATTTAATTTTTTATACACATTGCATAATTACCTTACGAAAGATTTTCAACTTTTTTTATATCTCCACGCCCTTTTAGGGTTAATCGCTGTTCTACTGCGGAGTTTATTTTCACCCCTTTTATATAAATCATATGTTAAATATACACTGAATCGTAAGATTCTAACAGCTACTTATTCTATTTTCTTTTGTTCTTTTATTTCTTACAACATGACTTGTTTGCATTAGCTGACTAACCTGATAATTAAATCTTAAGAATTATACATTAACGAAATTACATTTTCTTTCTTGTTTCCACCTCTTTTACCCTGTCTTACGAAAATTATAAAACCACTTGAACTCAGTTTTTTGTGTTTTTAAATTTAAAATAATAATAAATTTCTAAATATCTTAGCACGGCTCTGACCGTACGGTTATTATTAAAAATTCCTATGTATTGTAAAATTTAACAAAAATTTCACTTTTCTTTTCTCTTAAAATATTTTTAATTTTCCCTTGTGTGAATGGCAAATAAATCTCTAAAAAGTGTATTTTAATTAAAATGTCTCTGCATGTACTTTACATGTACAACTAACTTTGCGGTTATTTGTTTAGCAATTTATACAGTTGCTACTTTGCTTGCCGTTAGTAGAATCGATAGCTCGGTGAACGTTGATGATTAAAGCATAGAACTTTTGAATAAAGCATAGGTAATAACGTTTACTATTTAGTTTGGACAATCAGAATTTGCGTAATGGTTATAATATGCATTGTAATTAAATTAGTATAAAATTAAGCATATATGCAGAGACTGATGGCTGAGGTGAAAGGCTGAATACTCTATAGTATATACAATGTCTTTATGGACATTTTGTCTACATTAATTACTATTAATCCGACAGGATGGTTATATACTAATTTGCTGACTTGATCAGAATAAAATATATAAATTACCACTAGTAAATGCACTTCATACTGCGTGTGGGGCTTGAAAGCCACCTTCCCATAAATATTTCAAATTACAGAAAACAGTTTTGAAAAATGACTTTCTGCAGTTTAAAAACAATTTGGAAATGATAATTTCCCTACAGAAATAGTGCAGCCGGGTCTTAACTTAGTGAGGTCTCCTAATTGATTGTTGTGTATGTTCTATGTAAATTGTTTATGCTATGTGGCATAGAAGGGATGGATCAGTGCGGTCTTCAGGCCGCACAATTTGGGCAACCGAGTTGCACACCGAAGAGTGACTGGGAAGTTACTGGAAGATCATTTTGATGATATAAGAAAAACAAATTAAATAGACATAAATTCTCTCAAATCTTACGTTTATTTCTTAAATTTAGAGAATAATTATTTACTTTATTTTACTTTTTATTTCGTCTTTTTCTTTTTCTCTTATTTTAAAATTAAAGAATTTTCTTTTAATTGTTAATTCATTTTTCTATAAACTTTCTTTTTGTTAATTATATACTATTGGGTTCCAAAATACCCATTTTGAATTTTGTTTATGAAATGAATTTCATTAATTTCAATTGAATTTGCTGGTTTTCCAGCCAACAAGTTGTAATGGCAGCAATGGGAGTTGAAAACCAGGCTATTGCATCAAAATGGCAGCCATAAACGGTTGCGGAGAAAGTCGTCTCCCGTAAATTGCAATTGTTTTGAAATTTTTTATATTTGGCGAATATATTTGTTTGATTTGAGTGAAGTTTTAATTATTTTGGAAAACTATTTGTCCTAGATATGGACAAAGTTTGGATTATTTTGGTTGATTAGTGATTTGGATTGGTAGATTTCACTTTTAGTAGAATGGCGATTTGGATCTCATAATCATTAATTTTGGATAAAAGTTTGTGATATTGAAAATTAAAATTAATGGTTATCACGAATAAAGTTGATATCATTTGCGTGTGGTCAATTTATCAAAACAATTTCGTTTATCATTTGTGTTAGAAATTTGTTTTGTAAAATAAATTTGAAATCTGGATTTATGCGAGGGATTATTAAAATAATTATAATTTAGAGTTTGGATAGTTCCAACTTCTGGCAAGTTATCTTTTTTAAGACCGTATTTTTATCGAAAAAGTCAGAACCCGGGAAAACACATCTCAATATATAATATGTATACGAGTATTTTACAGACGAGATTGTATCTTGGATTTTATTCTCCACTCCAATGGATTCAATTTTCACAAATAGTTGAATTTTACATTTTTATATTATATTGCTTAAACAAACGCCAATTTTATATTAATAATTCGTAAGTTAATTTGATTTATTTAAGTGAATGTTTTACTACTGACCCGCCTCCTTATCGGATTTTAATTTGACACACTGCTTTTTAGCTGAAAATGAACTTGAAATAAACCAACTAAATTTTCAATTTCAAATATTCAAATAAATTTCTTAGATTTTGTATGAAAGATTTGTAAATGTATAAATCTTAACTTGTGAGAATTAATAATATTAAAAACTTCAATATAACAAGTTAATTCAAATAATAAAATAGAAATAATACATATATGAGCATTCAGCGACGGTTATCGCTATCTGACTCAAGCTGTAATATATTTTCTATTTTATTATTTGAATCAACTTGTTATATTGAAGTTTTTAATATTATGAAACATTTTAAATGTATATAAAAATTTACTTTCAAAACTGATAATATCATAAACTACTATTCTAAATTTCCATGGCCTATAAATAACGTAAAATAATAAGTGAAAATGGAACAAAACCACAAGGTTAAAGTCGATAATAAGAAAAAATTACCAAGTTTCCGGAAACCAATAAAGTACAACTGCAATAATACAAAACAACAATAAATTGCCATACTATGCAGTAGTAAATGAAAGTAAATAATATTACGAATAAAATAGTTATTTTTTATTTATTTTATGTAATTTATTTCACGAACAATGAACATTTCAAAATAGTTTTCTAAAGTTTATATGTATCGTCCTGTTTTTCCAATACATTATTTAGTTCTTCAATAATTCTTGCACGTCTTTATTTGAATTGTCACTATCGTCTAAAGACGAATTTAACAAGTCATGAAAACCCACCCTTTTCATTTGACTAGACATTTTATAAACTAGAAGTAAAACAAATAAACACAAAAAGGATTTTATAGATTAGGCATTTAGGGTAGGAGCGCCTAAGAGTACGCGTTCCCTAAGAGTACGCATAGGAAATTACCGTTGGTACAATTGGTTTAGAAAAAATTCTTTAATGCCAGTTGAGAGCTGTTAGAAAGTGGATGAATTAGATTACATCGTTTTCATCTTGTCGATTATTACGCCGAAATTGTAGCAAATAAACAGATTTTTGAAGTATTTTTGTAACATTTTGATCGTACGAACTAAGCCAATGTGTTTACTACGTGTTTTAATTTTAAATTACTAAGTTTCTATTATTTAACGTGTCATTAAGCTATACAATCATATATAAATCTGACGCTGAAAGATTTCTGATATTGATAATTTGTAATAAAATGGATAAATTCAACGTTGAACCAAAGAGTACGCAGCTTACTCCATTGCTACCTGCGTAGTACTCTTAGGATACATTTTTGTATTTTTATCAATTTTATTATTTCTTTCTGCTCTATGAATAATAAAGCATAGTTGTTTTACTTATTTTTTGATTTTTGTAATGTTTAGCATCTTTTTTTCGTTATATTTAAACGTTTAACCCCTTACCGCATCTACGAAGCCATATATGGCCATATTTTTGTGTGATATAAATTTTATTTTATAAAACCAACTTCTAATCATAATTTTGGTGTAACGGAACATATTTTAATTCATACAATAAGGGGTTAGCAGCTTCATAATCAATGCGTACTCTTAAGACCACCACTGCGTACTCTTAAGGCGCAATCCCACGAGTGGTGCATTGATCAATGTTGGTCACATGTGGACACTTACCACTTCGTGGGACCGCTATAGTTGTAGAAGTGTTGATGGCTGGCCGTTGCTTGAAAGCAGTCGGTAAATGTAACGCCAGTCAAAGAACGGCAAAAAATTTTTATTACTTAGCAAGTGAGGCTGGTTGATGCAATCCCACGAGTTGTTGATATAGGCAAATTTCCATTGAGTTTCTTTTATTTTAGTAGTTTCTTCGTCAAGCAGAAAATAATTAGTATAAATAAATTCATTAAAAAAATATGTAGTATGTAGTATCTTGTATCGTACAAAAGTTTAAAACATAAATATTGGATTCTTAAAGAAAAAGCTATTGACAAAAAATAAATATGGTAAATGTTTAAAGAGGGAAATAATACGCAATTTTCGAATTTTTAATTCTCATCCCTAGGATTTTTAATTTATTATCTTTATAAATAGTACCAATCTTATTCAATCTATCAACCAAAAACAATAACCATGTGATTAAAATCGAATAAAATATTATATACGAGTACCTACGCACGCAAGTATTTTGAATGCAAGGGATGTTGCATTCTATTAACTAGTTTGGTATTAAGAGTGCAGGTTTTGTACATAGAAAAATATGCAAAATAAAAAATTAATCCAGCAATTAACAACGGTCACTAAGTTAAATCTTGTAGAACTAATACACCCTCTACGGAAACCATAAATTCTATTTGTCAATCATCATACCATCCCAACTTTTGTAATCTTTTGTAAAAATGCACCGTTCGGAACTCGATAAATGTGTGAATGCATTTTTGCTTATTATACAACTGTTCTTTTATTTTATTAATAATCATCGCTTATTATTATGGAGTGGTCCAATGAAATAACTTTGGAATTTATAAAATTGTACGAGCAAGAGGCCGTTTTGTGGAAACCACAAAAATCAAAATTTGGTAAACGATGCATAGCACAGGATTAAAGAATCTTTAAATGTAAAATGTTCGGTGAAAGATTTGAAAAAGAAGAAGGAATCTCTTATGTCAACATTTAGATTTAGACCATTGTTGGGTAAATTTAAATCGAGTAGGAAATCTGGCAGTGGTATTGATGAAATGTATAATCCCATACTTGATGGTTTGCGTTTGAAACGATGGCGAAGTTCTTGCATGGATAAGCCCATTTTTATTTTTACTCCAGACGGGACATTGTCAAAATTAGGCAGACTGGGGTCAATTCGAATAAATTGTTTAAAAAATATTTTTGCGGAGATCAATTATTTTTTAAACATATTTTGGGCAATTTTAAAACGAAAATAATTATTATTATGAAATTTAGCCAAAGTTAATAGTTTTTGAGTTATAAATTTTTGAAAATCGAAAAATCTTGATTTTAACAACTTTAATCGCTTAGTAATATAATAAGATTTATTAGTACCCTTTAGCTCGTTATTGATATTCATATTTAATGTATTTTCAAGAGCTAATAATTATAAATAATAACTTAGTAATTATATTACCAAGATAAAAACTAATTCAATCATAATTTATTGTATATCAATGGACAGGGTATTTTTCTTATTTTAATTTAAGTCATCAAAATGGTAAAAATATAGTTTTGATGATTATGAAGAAGCAGCTGAAGTTGATGCTTTTTGAGAGTAAATTTAAGCGTCAACGAGCATTTGGATTTACTCTCAAAAAGCACCAACTTCAACTGCTTCTATGTAATCATCAAAACTATAAATGTCCCGTTCAAAACGGGACATATGGTCATTATATCAACCAAAAACTACAATTAACTTCCCTTCGACTTTGCTAATTCAGTCGTACTTTACTCCCGGAATTTTGAAAAAATTATTTATTTACATTTGTTACTGAAATGAAATATGTTTAACTCTAAAGTTCGCAATGTATCTCACAAGATACATAGTTTCAAAAATTCCATTTACCAGGTAGGGTTGAAAAACTCCAAAGGATATCATCTCCTACAGAAAGAATTTGATGCCGAAAAATAAGCGCGTGCCAAGATTAGGGTTAAATCAAAGTTTAATTTACCTATACAAAAATTTTCAATATTTAATTTACAACTATTTAATAAATAATTGCTGAATTAAATTGCACTCGGCATAAAAATTTATTCAAGAATATTCTTTTTATCCCGTTTTAATTTATAGGTTTACTGGCCTTCCTTTGAAGTGACTAAAATTTACCGACTTTAGTTGGAAACGACCAGCATATAAAAAATATTTAATAATTGCCATGTGTTTTGCGATCCCACGAAGGTATAATGGTGCAAAAGCTACCAACTTTCATCAAATAAACCACTCATGGGATACCCCCTATTTTCTATTACAAGTGAACATGTTCAAGTGTAATCTTATCTGCAAATAATTTGTAGTGAATGCATAGGGAACGAATCTATTTTGAATGCATATCAAGTTTTTACATAGAAAATGCCATAAATTATCAAAACCATTGCCGGCCAGTGTATAGCCAGGTATAGCCAGCATCGATGTTGGCTAAATACACCACTCGTGGGATCGGTATCACATTTTATTCATTTCTGCATTGGTAGAATACACCATTAATGGTGAATGGCCAAATGCACCACTCGTGGGATTGCGGCTTTAGACTCATATGGCTCCAAGTGTACGCATTTTCGATTTCTTACTTGAAGCTGCATATTTTTGTTTGTAATTATAAGAACAACTATTCCTTTATACCAATTATACTAGAGACATAACTCTTTGATTTGCTACAAAAAAAAATTTATTTTGTTTATAATTGATCCTTTTATAGCAAATCATACGTTAAGTGCGTACTCTTACGCGACCCTACCCTACTTCGTTGTAAAATTAAGATAACTTCAAAGCAAGTACCTAAATCATGGCTGGTAGACTAATAGATTTTTATACTTGGGATTTATTAAAATTGTCAATAATTGTTAATCAATCATTACTACTGAATACCAGCTCTTCGCTAGCTATTTAAATAGTAAGTACTGGTGAAGAAATAAATTTCGAATTACCTTCATTTGCAATATAAATGTCTAGCAATTGAAGTGCTGTAGAACAGAAGTATTAATTTTGTTTTAAATTTTATTATATTATAGTAGTGCATAACGAAAGCAACAATCTCCAACAAACCCATTGTGCTAATCTGAGATGCTGAAATCTAATTTGTATTTCAATATGTTTGTTTATGTTTATAATGTTAATAGATTATGTACATAATTAGTGTGTCTGCTTGTAATGCAATTTTTATATTAAAAGCATTTAATATATTTGAAACACATTTTGATTTTCTACTGGGTGGAAATTTTTGTAGAAAGTAACGGTTTTTTTGTTTACAACCACTAAAGAAAAGGCACAAGGGTGCGTATTTGTTTTAATGTAATGCCCAACCCATTTAATTAGGGAAACGGCTTCAGAAGTTGTAAAATAAAATTAAATGGCAATATTTACTATCTTTCGGAAGCTGTTATATTCATACAACTTGGCGAAGGCGAGCTAAAAACTTTATCTAATTGAGATATCGCATTAATTTGAAGAAGTTGAATTTTCATATAATTTAAATTTATTACTTTAAATTCTACATTTTGTTTTTGTAAAAAGTAAACCCAGCAGTTTCCTAAAAAATTGGCTTTATATTATGCAGTATAGCTGGTTTAAGCCTAAAATTAAAGAAGAGTTTTTACTATAATGAATTTTATATAACATCTTTGCCTATGATGCGTTTATTTCACACACTTTATATGTCGAATGAAGACATTTTTCATGTGGATTATTACTAAAAGGCGTTTCCGGAAAATAACCTTTAAATCAAATCCGTGATCAGTGTTTTTTAAATCCGATTCAGTAGTATTTCAAAGTATTTGTCTTAGTATTGCGTATTCTTGCGTCTCGTCAAGGTTGTTTTATAATTTATTATAAATACATATTAAATTTAGCATTGATTATTAAATTATTAATTCAGTAATTTTAGAATGATTGCTCAAAGTGCTAAAAATTGTTCGACTTAAGCACATATTAACGTCAGATAGTTTAGCTTGTGTTATCTAATAACTATGAATTATCCTTGTTTAGAAAGTGTAACTTTATCTAAACCCAACATAAGCTTTTAAAAGCTGAGGAATTATCTTCGAGTAAATACCTTGTCAGAACTTACAGTTGGCGTTTATTAGTACGTATTTTATATGATAATCCACTTTGTTTTATTCACATTTATCTTAATTATTTAGCAATTTTACTACTGTAAAGCTGAAACTCTTGAAAAGCTCAATTGGTAGTTGACGGAAAAAGCCGCTTGGAATAGATACATTTTTCATAGAGTAATTTCTTTGTTGTTGTTTTCTTATTATGCTACAAAAAACCAAAAATATGAAAAAGCCTCAGAGCTTGTTGCTTTTGTAATTGAATTTTATTAAAAATATTATTACAAATTTCATATTCCGCACAAAGTAAGCGCTAATAATTTATTTTCTTGAACGTAGTAGTGGAATAATAGTATGAGAATAACAAAATCTGTTTCTTTACTTTAGACATCTAAAAAGTGCTTAAATAAAGTACATTTTATATTCTAGGAAAAGTTACAATTTTGATTTATTAAAGCTAAGTATGTATTTTAAACTTTTTAAATTGTTTTGCTTCTAAATATTAAAAAATTGTATTGCAAAACTTTGCATTGTCAAGATTATTAGCATATCTTTAGAGTAGCTAAGAATTTAAAAGTTTTCAGCGAGAAATGAGTTTCTCTAAATATTTCACATAAAGATGTTTGGCTGCATCTCAAATATCTTTTTTAAATTGTTTTTCTTTTCTATTTAGTAAATAAAGAGTTTGTGCCATATGCTAAAAATTTTCAGAATTTTCAGTTTTCCTCTAATTACATTTTTTATGCAAGTTGACAACTCGGGAATTTAATTTGAATAATTTAAATCGAGGTCAAAACATTATTAATGATAATCTAATGGATTAGCAATAAATGTTAGTTAGATGTAGTTAGATTTCGTGCTATAATCAAACCGAAATTAATTTAACGAAAAAATATTTATGGAATTCCAAAACCAATAAAATACTTGGCTAAATATTTGAATGCAATCTCGAATTTTTGCTTTAATTTACATTAATTTGGAAGTTTGTATCACCACTAGAATTATTAAATAATTCAGTCGAAAAACGTCTTGATGATTCCTTTATGAATATTCATAAAGCAACCTTTTCATAATATTTTGTAAGTTTGAACATGTACTCTTTCATGGAATTTACTTAAACTAACTTATTTTAATTACATTATAACTCGATTACATTTTATTTTATATCTACGTGGACGAAAAATATTTGCCAAAAGCAGTTCAATTTTTGCTTTAAACTGACGGCCATTGTTAATGCATTAACAAATTTCTTTTAAATTATACCGTATCTATTACATTAGTCTCTGATGGAACTGTTATTCTGTTGAACATGTGTGACAACAAATTTGGTTAATATCAGTTCCATATAAAATTGAATTCTAAACGCAAGCTGCTATTTTTAAAGTCGTTTCTAAAAGCACTTTTATGCACTTGCGACATCACATTTCTGTATTTTAAAATTGTAATCGCCGAAATGGATTTAATTTAATAAGAGCTGATTAAACACACACTTAATAAACACTTTAAATAATTTCTTTGTTTAAATTTAACCGTAATACCTTTGAGAAGTATACGACTTGTATGAAATTTACATTGCGGATATTGATTGTAGCAAAATATTTACCTTAAGTTTAATTGGTGGAGTTTACGTTGTTCACATTGCTAATTAATTTTAATTTTTAAAACAAACTTTATGGTTAAGGTATTTAAAACTTTGCAATTTATTCAAATCTCTTGCATATAATTTTGAAAAATATCCTATGCGGACTTCAAATATAGTAACTACTGAATTGTATTATTTGGCTTTATAACTGTTGACTTTAGTTTTTTAATAAATTAGTAATTATTTAATCTGCACAACCACCGGAAAAGTTACAATTTTATTTTCATGAAAATCTTTATATTAAAATTTCTATCAAGTATTGCAGTAAAAACATCAAGTGAATTTTGACAATCGAATAAGAAATTTTTATGACTTACTTATTACCATATTTTCAAAAGGTAGCATTTTTCATCGTCAAATCCTATATCTTTGCCATATTCGAAATCTGCTGCAATCTCACCTTTAATTTATTTCTCAGACAAATTTTATTATACTTTTCATCAGAAATCTTATTTTATTTTTTATTATTATTCTAGTTTACTAATTTGCAATCCAAATTCGGCTATTAAGAACTTGTAATTTGCTATAAATATCCCAAAGTTGTTGAATTGCAAAATTAGTTTAAAGTTATTTTAAACCCAAAACAATACATATTTTAGCATTTTGATCGCAATCACGTGATACATCCTTTGTACTTCCCAGTGCCCAAACGAGCTTAATGAATGCACAGAAAATAATCGCCTATTCCCCATGCATTAAATATATGCAATTAAAATAACTCAAGTTGGTTTGTTTCCAACAGCTTCAAGTAGTAATTTTTTTTCCTTCCACTACTAGAGTTACCTTTACAAGAGCAATCGAAGCATTTGAATTAAAATCTTAATTTCAGTAAAATTCGATTTTTCTCTGCATTAAAACTTTATTTGGAGAAACATTTAGAATGAAATATTCAATGATTTTTGAATCACTCAGTGGTTTCCACAATATCTGGAATCACACATATTTTACCAGGAAATTTTGACGCTGAAAACCCTGAATTTAATAATAATTATAAGCTATTTAGATACATACATAGTAAAGAGTAAACTCAAAACCTATAAATAATCTACATACACAGTTTTATTAGACGTTCTTTTGAAAAAAGGATTTTCTAAACATTAGAAACAATGAAGAAGTGGCTCATTATTAATATAATATAAGTTTGGTATTACAAATTGTAAAAATAATGAAATAAACATTTTATTACAGAGATGTAAGAAATTTGAGTGAAAATTTAAAATAGAAAATGAAATATAAAAATATGGACTTTAATGGTTTCTCACCAGTTTGACTTCCTTGTTGAATTAATTTTTAAAATTATTTAAATTACAATATACCATTACATTGTGTAAAATCAAAACCTAAACTTACTCTTTTCTTTTTGTTTCTGGATTTACGATGCTTTGTAATATATTCAGCTTTGATCCATATGATCAAATGAAAAGAGATTGTTGTTAGTTTGTAATATTTTCGCTAGCTTTTCTTTGATTACCTAGTAGAATGCCTTTTGATAGTTCAGTTTTGATAACAGTGGGAGGCTCTCTTTATTAAATTCTCTGTGTTTTACTGCAATCTGCTTAATTGTAAACGTATTGTCTGTACAAGAACGCCCCTTTCTAAAACCAGTCAGTTTAGTTAAGTAAGAGATGTTTTCTTCTATTTTGTTTAATCAATTTGCTGTAATCTTGGAATATATTTTGCAAGCTTTATTTAATAAAGAGATTCCTCTATAAATCTTACAGATGGTTGATCCTTTCGCCGTTTTTATAAATTGCCTTATTGCTTCTTCAACATTAGATTATCAATTCCTGATTGTCAGATTTCAATTTCATATATCAACACTTTTTTGGTTTGATATACTTTTCTATTTTGTCCAGGGTTTCTTATAGATTTTCTATCATTGTTTTCTAACTATTTTTTTCTGCTTATATTTGTCCAGAACTCCTTGTGGTCAAATGAGGTACCATACGATGTAATACTATTGATAAACGACCATATCCAGTTGCCCTAAACAGAACCACGGAGTGTCATGGCTGCTGGGCTATTAAATTCAAGTTGGAGATTCCTTTCCGTTTTGTAACTCAATCAGCGATCTCTGCGATACCCTAACATATTTTATGGCCAGCATAAACGCATTGAACCTTGAAAATAGAAAATGTTTTTATTTAATGCTCAGCAACAAATAAATAATTCGCTACCTAAAATGTACATCAATAATACTAAGGTTGTTATGCCATGCTACCCCTGTAAACATAGTCTCTAGATACTCTAATGAGAGGCAACATAATGGATTTATCGTAGCGTTTAAAAATTTACAACAGCTCATCGTTGAGCTGAAAATCAATTGTGTTTTCGAGCGTTTCTTAAACGTGCTCATGAAAGAAGACGGTATAAGCTAAAACGAATTTTATTAGTAATTCATTCAGCTTTCGAAAAAAATTTTTGTTATTTTTATTGTAACTGTCCATGTAATAAATGTAAAACTGTTCCAGACAGAATATCTACTTGAAAGCGCACATTGTTGCAATTACATCAAACTGATTGACAACCAATTATAAATTCAGTAGAAATGCAGAAGAAAATCTTATAAATACTTAGAACTTTGTTTCTCAGTCTAGGCATAAAATTGGAAATCTCCAACATGGGTAGCTGTTAAGTTAAGTTAATAGTTGATAGTTGATACAAGATGATTGTTTTAATTGAACCTTCATCTAACTTCCGTGGCATGTTATTACACACCTAACAAATCTGCTCATCAAACTCTATCAAGCTAACATTCCGTTAACTATCAAGTTAATATTCTTTCCAAGTTTAATCCACAAAACAATCTTAAAAATCAGTTTCAGCTATAAATTTCATTTAAAGAATAAATTTTATGAATGATTCTCATGTATTTTTTATTATTATTGTAAGCTGTCATATGAATTTATAGCTGTAAAATTTTAAAGGCAGAAATTTTTGCCACGTTATTTTGTTATCGTCTGATTTTAGCAAAATAATGGAAAATTTTCTGTATTATATTAACTCGAAAATGTTTTTCTAACTAAATTTATAAGCTATTTTGCGTATTAAAAATTAATTTCAAACGAAGCGTAAACGATTTGTATATTTTAATAAATCGATAAAATAAACTTAATAATTCATATTCGTTTAAGAATTGTGAGCTTTTAAAACACAGATTATATTTGCATCTGCGAAAGGATTTTGTTTGCCAAGTCGAACGTTATTTCCAAATCAGAGTACCCATTGACTGTGTAATAAATTAGGAAAATGGAGAACTGTATGAGAGAATTGCCTGTTTGGGTTCAAAAACAAGTAAGATGAAGTGTTTTGGATATATGCATTAGGTATTCGATTTTGCGGTTATCGCTTGCTACGTCTTTTCACTTTCATTCAACCTAGCGATTTTAAATTGATTATGTTTTATAATAACTACTCGTCGTGGTACTTCAGAAGTTTACTCCAACTTGGCTACAAAAAATAATTAATCTGATATTGTAATTTAAATGATTACTCGTATACCTAATTATAGAATTTCATTTCACATCAGTTTTTTAATTATTGTATAAACTTTTATTAATTCCAAAATGTCCCGGAAAAGAAAATGCAATTTCCAGTCTGTAGTTTCTTATAGTAAATTTAATCAACTTGCAAACAATAAAATTACTCCCCGGAGATTGCAAACATTCCAATATGAAACTGCCGATTTTTCAGTCACACTTGAGGGTAAAACGGTTTTTTTCATTCCATTTAAAAAAGTTACTAATGAAACCACATAATTAAAAATATTTTTTACAATAATAAATTCATTTTTTGAGAGAACAATTAAATTTTCCTAATGGAGTTACCACTTAACTTGTAATAAAATGAAAAACATAATTTTTAAGATTAATCGTTTGCTTTGCTGCATATCTACCCGCTATTTGTCATTATAATTTGAAACAATCCATCAATCTATAAAAATATCTTTTGCACGAGCTAGTCAAAAAATATAACCTCTTTTAGAAATTTTAGAATACAATATCAAATGCCATATTTTAGAAGTTGTTATTTGTGTTTGACATCCGGAACTGTCCCGATAAAATGTATTTTTCATTTTCGGTGCAGATTCTTTATATGGAGATTTGATTTTATCAAAAAAATTATTAATTTTGCTTGTGTAGGTAGTCAAACTTTATAATTATGACGCAAAAATTTAATATTCGGCATAGTTTGAAAATTTAATTTTACATTTTTTGCAGACTGGTCCAGATATCTGCGGTTCGACAATACCCATTTCACAAGCATTTCAAGGAGTTCAAGATCCAAATGTTGACCACAAGGATATTCGTTACTCGTATATACAAGTAAGGCCATTTTTAAGTACCTATGTTTAATAAATTATAAATAAGGGTAGGTAGCCGAATTAGTATAATCCTTAGAATATTGTAACGCAAGGGATTTATTTAGAAAATTAAGCTAGGTCAGTGAAAATACAAGAAAATCATACTGTCTGTAAAAGAACCTTTGAATAGTCAGTTAGTTAAAATGTGAGATAATATCGAAAATACTGCCAATAGCGTTAGTAGTTATGGAATTAAAAATATTTTGTAAAGTTTGGCATTGTTCGACTCTGATTTGCATTATACAAAATCTTCTTCTCAAAAATGTTTACATTTAAATCCTAACAAAAGAACAAACTATTTTATTTCTTGAAATTTTTTCTAGGTTGTTATTATACCACTACACAATTGAGTTTTGTTTACTTTTAATAATTTTAGTTAAACCAATAACAATATGGAATATTAAAATTATTGGTATCATTTATTATGTTAAATATGCACTATTAGGTTTATATTTTACTTTTTATCGACAAAAGTTTTTCGAAACTGCGAATCTCATTTATTGTTTTTTTTTCTCACTATTTGCAACTGAAAATCTATAATAATCGCAGAAACTCCAAATTTGCATTACTGGTTCATAATTAAAATTTATTTATATTTTAATATTTTTCATTAAACAGCACTATTTTTATTACTCCCACAATATTTTTCAATTAAAAATTTGTTTGAAATTGAAAATTCCAGTTTTAAGAATCATTTAATATTTGTTCAATTAGCTCGTTTTTCTTAAAGCATTCACAGAATTCAATTTTAAACATTTAAACTATAATAAAATAATTAGGAAAGCAGAAAATATCGGAAGTATGACAATAATTTAATACAAAGTAAACTGAGGGTAGCTTTTATAAAAATAATAAATCTTTCTTTGATATATTATAATTGAAATATGTTAATTTGGAAAATAACTTTGACCTATTACCTCTTGAGCTATGAATTTTATCATATCAACTACTGCTAGCTATATTTTTGTAAAATTTTGTTTTAAAGCAAATGTTTGCAAATAAACAGTTAACCCAAGTTTACACAGTACAATTTATAGCTTTTGGGGTATAAACCTATGAATGTACAATATAATTTAATACATTTGTTTATGAATAAAACCTTTTTACAAACAATTATAGCCTTTTCGAAAGTAAACAAACAGATACGAATCTGTAACAATCTTAACACCTTGCGATAAACCCACAGATTGAATTGGAGTGACTAAATGGTACAGTAGGATCAGTAGTTTAACGTGTAATTCAAACCATGGCAAAACACTAAAAAATACTTCTATAACTAAGCTTTTTTTCTGAAATATAATGATGTTAAAACAATTTTAAGTTAATATTTTTTCCCATTTTTATAACAAAAAAATCTTTTTCTATTTTGATTATTCAAATTTTCTTTGTTTCAATTTCAATTTTCATTTTATGTATATGTAAAATCTGTATTTATTTAATCTTAACGTTAAAATTAATCTATTTAGCATACCAGTTAAGTTATTTTTAAAATTTACATTTTGGCATTATAGGAACCTACATAAATTGTTTTTTATTTTATATGAAATTCAAATGTTGTGTTGTATAAAAAACCTAATTTTGGAGGCGTATTTTTCTAGATAAAATGCTATCAGCTCAGCATCTCCAAGTCAAAATTTGTAGTTTGTTGCATTGGGGTTCGTCTGTACCAACAACAACCGTTTCTTCCATTAAAATGCTATTTAATTCTTATGAAATAATTTTAAAGTAAATAATTAACTAACTTCTTGATTAATTAATTATGTTTGTACGAACGCAATAACACACATTTTGTTTTAGTTTTCCACAAAATGCTCCTTCCGACCATTAATTTAGAATTCAAAAAGCGTTTTTGTTATCAAAGAGACTTGCAAATACTCCCGAATTACCTTTTCGGTACTATTTACTTTTGTTCTGCATAAAAGTGTTCTACGTTAAAAAATTTTTATCTTTAACTAGAATAGAAATTAAGATAAACAGAACATTTTTAATAACTAGTTACGTATTTATTCTAATTAAAAAAGTTTAAATGATGTTTTTAACAATTAAGCGCTGAAAACGATAGAAAAATGTTCTGCATAATAATAATAATCTATAGATATAATGAAATGAAACAAAATAAAAAAATTAATTTAAGAAATATAATTTTTCAATACGCAAAGAAGTAGAAACTATAATAATTTCAAATATATTATGTTTATCGGAGTGGTTTTTATTTAGAAAAGTTTTGATTTTTATACTTTTCTACATTTTTCAAAATTTTTTATTTTGCTTGTTAAATGCTCATTTTACTCCAGGACGTTGTGATTTGTGATCACACGAGACACTTGGTAGATTTGATTATGTTGGACTATGTGGGGTGAACGTAATTAGTCATTTCCACAATTTAAAATCAATGTCAATGAGCTTGCGGCATGAATGAAAATTGTCCAATTAAGTTAACTTTCGCAGAGGTTACTTTTTAACATATTGGAATCGTAATTGAAAGGGTTAGACGAATAAATATCAAAACCACCCTAATAGTTTAAAGTTGTTATATAACTATGTATTTAATTATAATAGTTTTTGGTTAAAACCAGTGGCGGCTAGTACGGGAAGTACGATGGAGAACCCGTCTCTTATATAAATATTATGGTAATACAGGCAACGACAAGGCAATAATTGGGATCGCTTGCTTTAAAGACCAGATATGCTAAAAAAAATTAATTGCCAGTGTGATAGGGCTTCAGGTCTTATAGTCGAAAAATTTGGTTTTATTTTAAAAAGCTTTATAAATTGTACACAATATAAACGTTAATTTAACGTCAAAATGTCGTCAAATTAAATATTATGAAAAAACTTAGAATGAACTACTCAAGTTATACCTGACAAAAAATACGTCAAAATTATGAGAATATGTAGTCTCTTCTTTTTTCACTGAATTCGGTGCTATATTTGTTCTATTTATAAATTGGGTTTGTAGATTTTATATACCTACGTACTTAATTATTGACGTTTAATTATTGCACAAATTGGAAAATTAGATTACAATGCAAAGTATTTTGCTAAAAAGTAATTTAGTTCGTTTTTAACTTCAAAATCAATATTTAACATCAGGAAGGTGATTAAATTTGATCACTAAATAATTAAATTAACTACCAATTAGCTTCGTCAAGCGGTTTAATATATTAACCATACACCATGTAAAATGAATTTTTAAGTTATTATTTATGCAAATTTTTATTGAACATAAAGTGCTAGATACTTCTATTTTTAAATGAACAGCGAAAAAATTTTCAGTCGAATTCTTTAATTTAGTGTGAAAAAAATTGCTGATAGAGAACTCTCAATTTTCGCAATTATCATTTGAATTTTGTTTTACAACTAACTGTTAAGCTAAGTGGAGCGAAATCCACACAAATCGAGGTTTGAAATTTTTATACTTATTCGAATTTGATCAATGCAATCTAAAAATTTTTTAATTTCATTTCTATTGGTAGTACGTTTACGTTTATTGAATTAGGAATTTTAATATCAAATTTTTGAATTCGCCCTTGTAAAATCGATGTTAAGAGTTTCGAATTTGTCTGTAGGTGGCAGCACGAAACAACGCTAAAAGAGCTAAAACAGCGAACTGCTTCAAGACTAGTTTAACATGGAAACATCTAAATTCAATTTAATGTCAATAGGGGACTATAACGCTTTTTCAAATATAAACAATATTAAATGTTATCTACATCTTAACATAAATTCTACTTAATTTTATTAGTTCTTATATCTGCACAAGAGAGTATTAGTACTTGATAAGCTAATTGTAAGAAGGATTTGTAAGCCAACTGATGCAACAAACGCTTAGTGAGTTAATCAGATTATACATAAAATACATACGTGAAAGTATAATACCCATGGTTTTTCTTTGGTTTATACAAAATTTAATTGAAATCGTTGCTTTTTTAACGTAACCTAATTTTTTGTTCTTTCATGTGATATTAAAGCTTTCACTGTGAAAATTACGTTACTTTGTCGAAAATTTGAGTTAGCATAGCTAGGACTTTGCATGAATTATTTAATTTTCATAATAAAATGCAAATGCCGATAGAAAAACAAGTTTTATATCGGCTTTGCGATCGAAAGCACAATATTTTTTGAGGTTCGTATGATCTAAAACTCTCAGCCAAAAATTAAACTTGATAATTAACAGTTAACACACTTTTATTTTTATAACGCATTTCGTAGGAAATTAGGCCACACGATTACGCACTACTTGCCCAATTTAAAATAAAACCGCAAGATTAAAAATAAACTCGAAAATAAATTTAAAACGACGAGAAACAATTTAACAATATCAATAACCGCAAGACAGAGTCTTGACTGCACCAATAAAATTTTTATATTTTGAAGTTTTGCTATATAGATTTTGTATATATCCAGGCAAAACTTTATTATCAAATAAACTTTTTCAATACCGTTTTCTAAGTTAAACAACTATAACTTTTACTTAAAAAGTTAAATATTGCAATTTTTCAGTAACATACACAAATTTTTCAAGTGGAACTTTTACATAACATAAAGGAACATTTTATGTTTATTAAATGCAGATAGCTTTTACTAACTTTAGCGCATTAAATTGATATTACTTGATATCAATAACTACATTATATCATCTTTCAAAAACCGAAAGTATCAATATACTAATATTATCCATATTTATGTTGTCAAATATATCGGTACCTACCTACATTAAAATAAAAATTTATATTTCTTTATTTTATTATTATTTTTTTATGAAAAGTTCATTTATGAAACTTTCCTAAATACAATGAACAAATACAAAAAACCAATGATCATCAATTAAATGATCCCCAAAAAGAATAATGCTATTCTTTTTAAAAACTTCCATTATTAGTAAATTTTTTAGCTAGACCGTCGCCAAAAGAAAGGTCCATGCGGTAATACTGTACTAAAACCTAAGTTACATTTTGTCGAAAATAGAAGGATGGATGAAAGTTTATTCTTTTAAATGCAAAAGCAACCGAAACAAATTAGATCCATTAATTGGATTTTGGTTACAAAGACAACTGCCATCAAAAACCGTCGTCAAACATTTAATGAGTTTTCAATTGCAATTATCTGAAAGTTCTACTTTTTGACAGAGGTTGTTATTGTTTCAAGGTACAGAATAATAGACGGTAAATACTCCGACGGAAATACGCTGACAACTAATTACGCCGACAAATAATTACACCGACAAACAACAACGCCGATAGGTAATTACTCCGACAGGTATAATTATGCTGAAGACTTTAACGTCGGAAAATAATTATGCCGGTAATCTGAATTGTTAACTTTAATATAAAAAGCAGAATTAATTCAATAATTAATTTAGATCCTTTCTAGATCCGTAATTTTCGAGTTCTAGCTGCTACAGGGATGTTTTTAATAAGTGAAGGTACTCAAAAACTCCGAATTTTAAGATTCATAATTTTTTAGTTCTAGCTATCGCAGGGATATTTTTAATGACAGGAGCGACTCAAAAATTCACTTTCTAAGTAGTAGTTAAGTGGTATTTAAATAATTATTCAGAAAAATTGAAAATTAAACAGGGAGACGGTAAATTTAGCGATAAGATGATATTAAATAGAGTATTCATTTTTCTGAATTAAAATATCTGCTTTTCCGTTCTTTTATCCTAATAATAAGGGTTTGGTGACTTTTGTATTTCGAAACGATCACTTGGGTGGTTTGCCGTTGATTGTCTAGGAAAGACGATTAGCATAAAGTTTACACTCTGTCTGGGCTCGAACCGAGAATTGGTTTTTTGAAATTGAAATACTGAATCACCAGAAAGACATAAAGTAATTTAACTACATATTTTGAAAATTTTAAAACTACCTACCTATTTTAACGACTTATTAATTTAATTTCTGTTTTTTGTATAATTTTTGTTTACTTTCTCATAATTTGAATTTTCTGTATGACGATTTTTCTACTGTATGTAAGTTTACTACTTTATAGAAGTTACACTAGAGTATGTGTACTTAACTTTGTTATCAGTTTTCCAACAGTTCGAAAGTGGAAAATGTGAAGAAGTAACTATCTAATTATTATAACGCATCTTGACGATAAAACTGCTATCTGTAGAGCAAAGAGAGCACTTAAAGTATCCGTTACATGTAACTTCTAAAGAATAAATAATAATTGCAAAAAGTTCTCGCTTCTGATGTTGCTATGAAAATCATAAGAAATTTATTAAATTTTTCAACGATGACAACGTGTTGAAAATAACAATCGGTACAATTTTCTAAGAAAAAGAAAAATTATAGAAAATCCTACGTTATTTTCTGTTATAACAACTAAATTAGGTTGTTATAATTTACAATTTACAATATTAGTATCATTATTATTTATATTACTTAATTATTGCAAATACATAGATATTAATTCTTATTAACGAATTGAGCGCGGCCGTAGGCCAGCAGTTAGAGTGTTAGATTGCTACGTCGCAATTGTGAATTGAAACATTCTTATATTAAATGCATAAATAATTGTTGAAGGGTTGAATGCAACAACCAGGCAGCTCCACTTTTTTACGAAATCCAGATAAACCATAAAATAGTATTTTTGAATTTTTGGAAGTTTTTTTTGCAATTTCTCACAATTTTGCCAAAGTGCCTGGTTGTTGCACCCAACCTTTCAATTTTCAGATATGGAAAACTCAAGCACAATAGACAGAAATAAATAACAAGATTACCAAACGAAAATGATAAAAACCAAACCTAGACAAAGAGTTATCGACCAAAAACAAAAACCAAAAGGAGTATTTGAA
Organism: Cantharis nigra; assembly: GCA_958510845.1. Taxonomy (NCBI): domain Eukaryota; kingdom Metazoa; phylum Arthropoda; class Insecta; order Coleoptera; family Cantharidae; genus Cantharis; species Cantharis nigra. Next base: position 38,097,412 of record OY294030.1, on the reverse strand, counting down.
TTCCAAATTCCGAAAAAATCCTAATCCGACCTTTAATGAGCCTTTTTCTAACAACTTTTCTCGGCTCTAAGGCCCATATTTAATTAGCTTTTCTTTTTGTTGAAACTTAAGTGAAAATTTAGTTGTCTTTTCGGTATTTTTCCGGAAAAGTATGTACTAAATTAAACCTATGGAAAGATAAATTAAAACAGATTTGAAACAATTGAGGGAGGCAGGAAGAATAAAAATCAAACTTTTTGCAAAATAAGGTCACCCTAGTTTATGTTTGCATAAATATAATAATATAATATGGCTTTTAGTATTATAATAGAGTACATCTGCCGTATATAATGGAACAGTAGTGTTAGGCAATTAATTTAAATATAGGGCAACTTAGTTGCAAAATTACAAAATTGATTCATTGTTCAAGACTAATTTTGCAAATAATTTTAACTATAGATAATACTCGAAGACTATTATTGTGAGTTATAGTATTTAAATTTTACCAAACCGAAAATAAGTAAGTAATTGTCAAGTTTGCATTAAACTGTGTGTACAATCATAATTAAAAGGTTTGTTTAACTTGGAACAATATAACAATCTGATTCTATGAACGAATTTATTATCTTCCATAAAATATTTCTTCTGAGAGATTTGTCGTCATCTCTGATGAGAGATTCCTGGTGAAAGCAAATCCACCACGTTAAAAAGCGACAAGATTCATCAAAGGAAAACCAAATTTTTGTTTCCTCTTATGACAATCAATTAATTAAAGGTTCCTTTATGTTTCGCTAAATTATTTTTCATTAAGTGTGCCACATTTAGCTTATCAAAGTTGCTACTCGTAGTACAAAGCAAGAATTTTCAAGCTCCAAATGCTCCAAATGCAAATAATGCTCCAGCGATATTTTTAAAAATTCATGTAATATCATCTTAATGTGGTATTTACTTAATATTATCTTAGTTCGTATGTACATACAATACAATCATTTTTATTGAAAAATTTATTGTTTAATTAATTTATGCAGCAGTTGCAACAGTAAAACTGATTGATTTAAAAAAATTGATATTTTAAAATTTGAAAACTGTAATTATTAAAATAAATTATTATTAAATAAAAAAATTAATTTGTAATTTAAATTGTCAAAGTGGTTTGGTAGTAAATTTGAAACAGATAAATTAAACAATAAATTTAAATCAATTATGGTTCCAATTAACGCTAAACGTTCGCATTTCTCGAAGTTTGGTTTAGAAACAGTTTATAAACTTTTGTTACAAAAAACATTTTATTTGCACCATTAGTTGCCATCTCTAGAAGAATTATCAAGTTAAATTCTACAAAATAAATTTTGTATTAATTTATGAATACAGTAAATTTAGAAATTTTGACTGGGGTTTAAAAAAAAGATTGCACGAAATTTATATAAGTACCTATTGGGATAAAAGCTACCTACGCGTTTATAAAAGATGAGCTCTTACAAAATTATCAAACAGAAACTGCTAATTTTCAATGAATTTGAGCAATTATTAATTTAAATTGATCGGATGACTAAATTTTATTGGTTAAAGCTAGTTATGTGACACATGTCTGCGATAATCGCAGAGAAAAGGTCCCAGTTAAACCTTAATGTGATGGTAAACTTCGCGAAAAAAGCTCATACCTAACGGCTTTTTATTTACTTTTTATTGATTTTCCGAGTTATTAAAAAATAAACAGTTACCGTTTGCTGGTAACGCCCGCTACATCTTAGGAAATTTCCCACTTAAAATTTTACTGTACAGTGGTTTTACTACAGTTATCTGAAAACTATTTTTGATTTGCTTTATTAATTTAAAAGCTGTATATTATAATAGGAAAAACCATGAACTGTAAAAGTTAACAGCATTTGAAAACAATAAAAATATCAAGTCGCTATTTTTAATCAATCGTTACTATAAAATGTCATAATAACTGCATTTACTGCAATTTATGTCCATTCATTTTATTATTCGTTCGATTTTTAATTGAATTTAAACGATACCAATAAAATACACATGAATCAATAAACTGGCAAATTAATATACCTAGTACTTTTTAAATTTTGTATTAAATCAGCAATTTAAATAGAATTAATTTATGGGGAAGCTATAGTTATGCATTGAATATATAATTTAATTAAGTTACAGATCGAAAATTTTGGGTTCTAATTAAATAGTATTATATGTATACGTAATTTACATAATTTTTTACTTCAGCTTTCCAAACTGGCGCAACAGTGTAAGAAAGAGTAAATAGGTCTGACCCAGCTCGAAGACGCAAAATAGTAGTATTCCACATGGAATAGAAACTTACTGAGATTGAGTTGATGAAGTGCAAAGAGAGTTGAGCTCACTCCGACAGAAACATTCTTTACAGATCTACACAACCGGGTCAAAATAGAAGCATGCCACTACCACAAGATGTTTTAGTCTGCAGATTATTTTATTTTACTAACCTCTTTAATTTTCGTTGGTTTCAATTTTAAAATTAATTTCAACTGTTCAAATGTGCGTTCTATGAAAATTATCAAAAATTCAACTAATATTACAATGAAAGCAGACGATAGCGAACAAATGCAGAAATGAACACAAATTAAAATTTATACTTTAATAATTTAGTTAATTAATATTTTTTATATTTAAAATACCTATGCTTTGGAATATTATTCTGGTTTTACAGATTATAAAATGTATAAGGATCTGCTTTTGAAACTTACATTAGTATAAACTAACAATAACTTTTATGAAAAATATAAATATTATACAATTCAGATAGGAAGAAACGCTTTTGCATGGAAAATTTGTAAAACAAGGGTTAGTCAGATTTTAAATTTAATTGTTTGACATAAAATTTTCTTTGTTACTTTTTAAATTGAATAATTGTTGAAAACAAATATTCAGTAATAAAACAGCAAACAAGAGAATGAGAATAATAAAAGAATAATTGTACCGTTTCTTCGAAAGGTTGCTCAGTAACGAGATTGTGTAGCGCTGAAGTTATTATTATTGCTTTTGAAGACAGGCTTGAGCAGATTGGTCAGATAATTTTCTATTTTTAATAATTCTATACTGTTTTTGGGAAAAGAACTTTTTACGTTAATTTTGATTTTAAAAACACGCGATTTTTATTGAAATGTCAGTGTCGGGAATATTCTACAGTAGATTACACCCACATGAATAAGCAAAGTGGATTATTCCCGCTAGTGTGATTACATGATTGGATAAAATCAAATAAACGATAATAGAATGTAACAATATCAATAGTTATTGTAATTATCAAAAAATTTTCATACTTCTTTGTTTCTGTCAGTTTTTGGTTCTGTAATGCACCTCTGACTCTGGTAGACACTGTAAAATTGATAATTAACACTTTCTAAACTTATCATTGTTCATGTTTATTTGCGGAACAGCATTAAGTCAGTCTCAGAGTTGGCTTAAATCAACAGGCACACCATGACATACCGGAAGGTATTCCATACCCCTCAGACCTCCCAAAACCAAACCTTATAAATTTATAAATAAACAAAATAAATTAGTGACCTTCCTCTCTTTGAAACAAAATAAACTTTTTTCAGTGAAAAATTAATTAATTGTGGTATATAACCGTACCCTTCTGATCATAAACTTAAAAAGTATAGACGTAACTTATGTCGTTAGAGACAATTAAAGGGTTAAGATTTGTGGTTGGTAACCAACAAAGAAGAAATGATTTTGATAGATATACTAGAATAATTAAAGAAATTTTCAATAATCATTTTCAAACCTATAGGAGACAGTTTGACAGCCAAACAATAAATTATTGCTGATCCAAAGTACTCGGTTTGGATCTGGGGTGAATCTAAAACTATTATATATAACCGTCTCCGTACTTCGGAGGACATGTAAATCCGGCGGTTTTCTTGGGTTGATGATCGCCACCATCGACTACTAAAAACAGGCTTACAGGTATTTTCTAATCCAGTTTAAGCAGCTGTTGGTCGAAATGCTGAAACTTTCCTCTAAAAAGAAAGACGATAAAATGAAAAACATAATATTATGCATTTATCCGATTTCCACGGCTTCCCGCTTCCTAGTTATAGAAAATTTTAATCGGACAGAACTCAAAATAGTCAAGAACAATCCAATTTGTTAATTTGAATTACAACTGATGCTTTTTGTGTTTTCTAATATTTTGTTAAATTAGGAGTAGTATTAACATGATTAGGTGAATTTGAATGTTTGCATGTTAAATTAATCATAACTTACAATTTAAATTAGGATCAAATAATTTTTAATTGGAATTATTATAATTACATTTTGCTCAAACAATATACGAGTATTTTGAATTTGCGATTGTCATCAGACAATTTTAGAATTACCGCAATGAATGCAATAAAGAATATAGAGAAGAATGCAGTAAAATTGTAATTTTTCAATTAGTGGAAGTTTGAATTACAGAAAGTAAGAAATAAATGGGGAAAAATAATAAGCATGTCTATAAACTATAAAAGTAACATTTTACGATATAATATGAAAAAAGTTGATTCACTTAATGGTACTACAGTAATTTTCTATTTTCTAAGACGACGGTATCGTAAACGCAAAAAATATTTAAGAACTTCCCGCGCATTGCAAAACTTAAAAATAATATTTTTAAATTAAAAGATATTAAGATCATTTTACCTATCACAGCAATAAGTTGAAGGGGGGGGGGAGTAAAAATTTGTACTGCTCTGGTTGGTTCTTGAATTGATTTTCTGAATTTATTTATTGCAACTTAAGACATTGAAAACTACAAAGTGAATTTTAGATTGTCTTAATTGATTTTTGAAAGTTAACAAGATGAAAAGATGGCAATGGAACAATATTAAATAATGGACAATTTGCATGATTTTTAATTTTAACATATTAATATTCGACATAACAACATATGTAATCTATCTTAATTTTTTTAAATTTGGTTCACAAATAAAGCCAGAAAAAAATATTGAAATTTAAAAGTATATTTGTCGCGCGAAATCGTATTAATAAATATGGCTGACTTAATTTGAAATTTGAGGATTTTGACGTCATCAAAATGGCGATTAGTAACTAAAATTTGGTTACTTCATAACTTCATTGCCGGTTGGTACTTACTTGCTAGATACATTAGTGGTAATTATACTGGTGTATTGTCACCAATTGTTGAGGCTCATGTCGTCACATCCTGATTTCAATCACGTGATTTTTTTAAATAAATTATAACATTTCATTAATTTTTTGCGGGCTGACAATACAGAATTTTGATAAATCACTCAAATATTCTGATTATAGGTATATTGAACTATCGATATATGCCATTTTGAGGTGAATTTGAATTTTATGCAAATTGTCCATTATAGAAAATGTCACAGTCAATTCAAGTAAACCTTTACCTTTTTTTCTTTCTTATTCCTGCAATTTATATCAAATTTATACAATTTTGTATTGCAATAATATAATAAAATATAATATTCATAACAATACAGAGTAAGCGCCTCTTTAATCGGGGGTTAAAAAATAAAATACAACAAACGTCTTTGAAAATTTAAGCTTAGGGAGAAAATAAACTGTCAAACGAAAATAACAAACATAACTGTTAACAAAGGTAACTACGGCGCAGAGGTGATTTCATCCTGGTATGTTAGCTGAACAACTCCTGACACTAAGGAACACGGTTCGAATCCGGAAAGAGACTAAAATTTCTTATGATTGTCTCCGTGCTTCGGAGGGCACGTAAAACCGGGGGTCTCTCTGGGTTGATGGGGAGACGAATCTAGCAAGCGCCTTTGAGTCAGATGTAAAACATTATAATGGATAGTAAAGCACCACCGAGGTTGCTGTTGGTAATAAACAGAACAACAGATCTCAAAAAGTTAAAAAGTTAAAGAAGAAGAAAAATTGTGTAAGTCTGTAACGAATGTTTATGTGCGGATCGTATAGAACATATTACACAGGTTTCATTTTCACTTTCTTCTAAAGTATAAATTAATATTATTTATATGCCATGGTGGATTCTAGCTGTAGATTTTTGTCTATATTTCATCCCGATTGTAGAATGTTTTAACCGTAAATTGAATTAAATAACATCTGCATTGTCCTCACATTTTATTGTGAAACTTACTCGGGCATATAATACAGGTTTTTTATTTTTATAAGAAACGTGTTCCTACTTTTAAATTTAAGAACATCAAAAATTGCTTTAAAAAATTGCATTGCACCTAGAAGAAATTCCAAAATAAATTTTCCATTAATTTCAATGTAAAATATTAGTTTTAAAATATTGGATGGTTACAGATATCATGTGAATTATAATGTAACCGATAATAATTTATCAAATTCCATCAGCGTATTTAACTTGTCAAATAAGATATTTTATGAAATTACTCGCTCATTAAGAACTGAATATTGTTTAATTATCATAAACGAAAATCCTATTTAATTTACGTTACAAAATTCAAACTGAAATAATATTTTCATCGATTTTGCAATTTATAAAGGTTTGCAAAATTTCACTCCACTTGCAATACGAGTGTCATGTACATTACATCCGCATTACGCGCAAGTACTTGAAACCTATAAGTAGATGAAATAATAAAAAAAGAGGGTTATACTATTTTTTCCTGGCTTTTAGTTTTTGCCATTGGTTGGTTGTGAATGATAAAGCAAAATTATCCGGAACTTGTAACTATAAAGTACTGTCGCGTGTTCGAAATTAGATTGCCGCCAGCAGAAGTTCACCTGAAAGCAACGCGACGCTCGTTTCAACATTCAGTAGACTCGTAGGCGTCGTCGTTATAACGTCTAAGAATAAAAATGTTTGTTGTTTTAAACCTATAAATTTTCTATAATTTCTGAACGAAGGCGTCTATTGGACTTACAGTTTTAAGAGTCAATGTAAACAGTTTACTAAAAGTTCGTGAAGGTATCGAGAACTGCGCATTATGTCAGTACACCTCGAAAGTATTGTTACTTTTTCAGTATTCTCCAGTATAGTTTTTCTGTAATTAAGAACAAGAAGCTAAAAAGCTTTAAAATGATAGACTGGGTATCGATAGTACGTCATTCAAGACGACGGTTTTCAAACTACATGTACGGAGTACCGAACAAAGTTCGCAGGCGTCGACGCCATAAACGACAGCCTCCTAGCGTCACTGCCTCACCTGGCCCATCCAAATCTTCTTGCTGCTGGAGTGAGCAGCTAGAGGTAATTTCAATTAAAAATCTTCCCAGTTTTAACTTATACTAAAAATTTGTCGTATTAGCAATAAGTTTTCTTTGGAATATAACTAACGAGTCAGGCAGAATCGTAACTTTTTAGTCAAACAAAAAAGTTGACAAATTGCAGAACATAAAACTGCTTAGCAAATAGGATAAACATTTAAGTTACTTGGTAATTGGGTAGTTAGCACTTTAAATTTAAATATTTTTGTTCTCTAATTTCTTTACTAATTGAACACTTCCAAGCATCTAATTAAAATCCCCTTTTAGATGGTTGTCGAGAGATATTGCCAAAATATTTACTAATGATGGAAGAATTTCCTAAGATTGTAACCTATCCCATTTTTAGTTCCTCAGAAAATATTTAACTTAAAATATGAAGCGAATGTTATTGAACTTCTATTTCAAACCCAAATAAAATATTTACAAAGTTATGATGTAAATTCACGACAGAACGAACACAAAAATAGATGAATTTTTTGTTATTTCTATTATCGTTTTTTAGAATGCACGATACACAACAGAAGAAGATATGCCTCCTCCACCCTCACCTCCTCAAATTCGAGAAACGGCAATTTTCGATGGAATTCCAAGGCAGAGCTCTTTAGAGAGAGGGCTACATAGGAAAATATCGCTAGATAGAGACCAAGCAAGTAGAGAAACCTCAAAATCAGTAAGTGTTAACATTTAATTAATAAACTAATTAATTAATTATTACATCAATTTACAACAAAATTGCTTTGTGTTGCGACAATAAAGAAGAGAGAATATTAATTTAAGTTTTGTAAATTAAACTGTAAGGTGAAAGCTTGGAATTTCAACAATATAAAACTTTCCCGGTAATTAAGACATTTTTGGTGGTTTCATCTAAAATTAATAATTTTAAACCTTAATTTAATTTGTTTAAATGTTGTAATATAATTTTATTAAAATTAAAGACTTATGTATTTGTGTATCTATCCGTAAACGCACCTCTCATTGGTTCAATTTTTTACTAACTTAAAAATTTACTAAATGAAATTAAATATAATATAAACATAATAATGTAATATCAATACAAATTACTAAAACATAACTTATTGAGAAAAGTTGAATTCGCTATTCCTACAGTCACTAGATAGATACAGTACCGCAAAGTTCGGCCATATTGGGGCCCTAATTTATGCGGGAAATTAAAAAAAGTTGCAAAATTGTAACTGGGGTTATAATTTTTCAATAATGTCAAGTTAAAACAATACATTTCGTCTTATGTCTGTGTTTTCCTGCATATTTTTGTTCATTTTTAATTTTAATAATTTTAGGGAATTCTGGCGAGCCGCCACTGATTTAACTGTAAAAATTACAACAAATGTCGTTTGACATTTCCGAATGACGCCATTTTGGGGCCATAATTAACGTTCTCTCTCTAACTCATTGGCCCATAGGTTTGCGGTACTGTATCTATCTAGTGATAGAGTAGCTATTCCCGATTTATAACGCCACCACGCGGAAAAATATTTAGTTAATCTAATACGTATAGTTGGTATAGAAAGTTTTGTTTATAAACCAAATGTTTGCTTTTTTTGGTATTCTATTTCTCCACGGTTTTACGATAAAATAATTCAGAATCCAACTCAAAACAACATCAAGTGTACTTAATAGAACTGCCATGTTATTGTTGATATTTGGTCACGAGGGCTAACGATTTACGATGAAGTAAATTGCGAATAACTAACGCTGCAGCCTGTCACGGTAATTATTTAAAGCTTCTCATTGGTTGTTAGTATATACCAACTTAAAAGAAGCGCATCCTAAAATGAATTTAATGTCCTGTTAATGAAAAATTGAAATATATTTAATACATATATTTACTTACTTACGTATTTAAAATAAAGGCCTTAACTAATCAATGATTCTGCCCAAAAAGGAATTTCACGTCATTCAAACACTAAAATGTTATAATAATTAATAGTGGTGGCTGCCAGGTTTAGACTAAGAAATATTTTCAGCCCTAGTTTGATTTTGTATCGGCTCACTTATTAACCCCTTACAGCATGCGAAGCCATATTTTTGTGTGATATAAATTTTATTTTATAAAACCAATTTCTAATCAAAATTTTGGTGTAACGGACATATTTTAATTCATGCAATAAGGGGTTAATATAAAAAAATTTATTAAAATCTTTAAATTTTCGGCAAAATCGGGAAGAGAATTTGATTGTATTGTATTTAAACTCTAAAAAGCTCAGACCCGAAGTCTAAGCAGTATAGAGAGATTCAAAAAATATCAAAAAGAATAGCTTTTTGACATTTGAGAAAAGACTCAGCTAAGCTGTAGCATAACTAGACCCCAAAAATGATAGAAAAATGGTGTAGTAATGATTTAGCCATAGCAACAAAAATGTATTACTTGATATCAACACAACAAAGTTTTTTTGCTGCTACAGCAAAAAAAATCAAGTTCTAGAAATAGAAGTATTAGTTAAAACTACAAGTATTAGCAAAGTATTTTTGTTGAAAGAATAAAAACAATTTTTAGAGTGCAGGTTAAATAAAAGTTAAATAGTTGTATAAAGCTCGAGTCAAAGTTATAAATCAGAGTTACGCGCTGTTTATCCAATCAGAGAGGCTAGAAATTGAGTTACTCTAGGTTAGCTTTAAAACAAGTTTTATACAACCGAACCATAGTAATGAAATTTCACCTGCATTAGCAAAGTGGCGTAAAGCATACGTCGCGCCGCGCCGGCAGGCTAGAAAGCGGGAAAATGCAGTTTTAATCCTAGCGGCGCCGGATATGCTGCTGTGATCTCGCATTTAATACCGATCTGTGAACTATGAGACAACAGGAAATTACCTCATTGATATACATAAGTCACAGAAGTATTTTATTAATTTAATATTTATTCAATCTTAGAAGTTTGTGTCTACCAATTTTTCCATTTAATTCCTTCCAGGAAAGCAATTACCTACATATCAGCTGAAAACTGCTGTTTGTTTAGAATTATTGCACAAAACCACATAACTATACCTTCTTGCAGTATCAATTCTTAATACTCATTCAGGATTATACACAGATTTTACTGGCTTAGCATAAAATTGGTTGTTGCAACTAATAGTTTTGTTTCTAGCAGCAATAATTTTGGATCTAACAGCAAAAAGAACTTTCTTGAATTGACATTAAGTAATAACACTTTTTTTTATTTAGTTTATCTCCGTGTGCAAGATTAATATAATTTTCAAAATATCAATAGGGTGAGGTATATTCTTGCCAATAAATTATTCTTCGTATCGACTAGTTTCGGTTTTATTTACAAACCATCTTCAGGATACTCTACAAGGAATATTTCAATTACATCACATTCAAATAACTTTACACCATCTCACTATCAAACAACTTACATGTCAAAACGAGAATAGATATTTTCGATACAAGGTAGGAAAACTAACATTGTTCCATTCAAGGCGAAGTTTTACGATCGAGGCCTTCGGCCGAGATCGTAAATCGAAGCCGAGAATGGAAAAAGCTAGATTTCCACGAGTATCGAACAATATTTTTTTAAATTATGTTTCAAAAATAGCCAATAACATATTTTTTATACCTAAATTAAAATGAATTTACTCAATTTAAAAAATATACTTCGTGAAAATAGATAATTAAATTTTAAATTTGACAGTTGGTAGCCCAATAGTTGGTTATTTTTACTTTGTGATATTCAAAAGTGTGTGGAAAAGTACTATTTTTCCGCACACTTTTGAATATCACAAAGTAAGACTTTTTGAAACATGATTAGAAAAAACACATTTTTTTTTTGTTATCACTAAATGTTTGGTACACTAAGAAATCATTTTTCTGAGTGTTTCCGTTAACAAAAGATATTATTTGGTGGCCTCATTCGGCCCAACTTAGAGCGATTCATCGAGTTTCCCCACTAATGATCACATCCAAAAAGTGTCTTTGTAGCCGTGATCCAATTTTGCGCTAATTTGTTCAATCCTTGGTGTACAATTAAAATATTTTTTAATTTAAATATAACAAATTTCTTATTAAAAAATAATACTCTTACTAGGTTAGTAATAAGGAATCTATGCTAAATAGAGTTTTTAATTATATTTTATTTCTATAGATAATATTTATGCAATGTTCACATTGGAAGCATTAATTTTTGGAGAAATACTTGAGCATTACGCCTTAAGAGTTTTCAACTATTGTTATTATATTATAAACTTTACATAAGAAATTTATCGCTTAAATCGGAAACGAGCACGTTTGACTTTGCCCTTGTGAAGTGTTCTAACTGAGCATTAAAGTAGCAGTACTGCGTAAACGTACCAGCTTTAGCGATTACGTTTTCAAGAAAATAGAACAATAATAAATTATGATAAATAAATTTATTTTACAAGCTTGAAAATTTCAAAACAAACAATAGGTGTTCTATGTAATCAAGCTAGTAAATAATAGTATATTATACATCATGGGACTAAGGTGCTGCTTTTCATCCCGCGTGCAAAGGTTGCACACGGGATGAAAAGAACCTTAGTCCCAAAGTGTATATACTATTTTTCACAATTTCGCTGAAAATGCTGAATTACATTAGTTAATTACTAAATTTGAGATTTTGAAATTGCTCGAAAACGGCGCTAAATATCGAAAAACCGAGAAAAAATTTACCCCCGTTACAGTAGCCCCCCAGCGATTTGTCGTAAGAAAACATATGCAAATTTCAGATCAATTGCGCGCAATAATGGCAAGGGAAAAAAAGTATTACTTTAGTCCCGCAAAAGCGGGAGTAAAGTGAGCACTTTACTCCCGGAATTGTGAAAAAATTGTTATAGAATAGATACGCATAAGACATTATTTTTTCCAGTTATCACCAAAGAGTAGCTTTGCACATCATCGAGCATGCAATTTTGGCCATATTTAGCGATGAATAAAATTTGTCGTTTTTTGGATCAAAATAATGCTTTCCATTGTTGTGGTCATCTTTAATTACGATACAGTTGGTACGACAATATTCCAGATGTCTTCCGGATCGCATTTTTAATCTCTTCAAATTTCAAATTTGGATTAAAAATTTTGCTGACACTGTAAAATAAACGGCATTTATTGTCTTTTGCACCAATATAAACGTTAGTATCGATTAATTTTCCTGCTGATTCAACCCTGTTGAAAAGTATAACCGACTTCAAGAGGGTAAAAAAACAAACCTGACAATATTTTGGTAGAGGCTGGCAATTGAATTAAATTATAATAAATATGTAAATCTAAAGAATTTTTAGACCTTTTTTTCTATTATTTATACTTATTTCAGAATTTTTATGATCTAGAACAATAAAGTTTTATCAAAAAATATACATATTTCATACTTTGCACAAGTTTTTGTTTACTTACTTGTCTTGATCTACTCTGCATTTCATATTTGAATGGAAATATAAGATGGAATATCGATTCATATTTTCCGCACAAAATGAACGTTCGGAAACATTTGGGAATATTTAGAAAACTATAAATTGGCAATTATTATTTCGTCAACTTTCTGTAAATAATCTTGAGATTGTAATCGAGTTACTACAAATATTGAAACTCTACACCAAAACGTAAATCCTGTTGTAATTGAATTAGGCTAAAATTTGTAATCCTATTGAAATGTTATAGAATTCCTTTCTGTAATTTAAGTTTATAGCAAACGAGGAAGTCTTAAAATTGTTATAGGTTTACAGATTTAAAATTTGAAAGGAAACATTACAAATGATTTACTAGGTTTATTGCTAAGCTATAAATATCTAAATATATTATGTACCTCATGCGTCAATTGCGTATTCCATGCATTTTCTTCCTGGTAATGCATCAACCTTTTTGATGAAATCCCATAAAATTAGAAAATCTAAGATTTATTAATCTAAAACGTGTGTACTTTTTTGATATAAATAAATTCATTTATAGGGTGGTAAAATAAAAAATTTCACACTTTTATAGTAGACAAAGTTTACGACTACGCCCCAAAAATTGAAACGCTCATTTTATTCTACGATTTTTATTGAAATTGTTATTACTCGAAGACACGCAAGGGTTTGAAATCATTTCTCTATAAATTAGGAGTTGGCATTACAGTAAATCCAAACTAAGATGGTAATAAATACATTTTCAAGATTTATCTGTATGTTGAATGGGTTTATAGAGACATAAAAAAATATAATTCAATGTTTAGTATTTGAGTTTTATCCAAAACACATAATATCCGAATATAAGGATCTAACATGGGAAATCAGTTTCTTAATATTCTTGTGGGTGATATTGAAGTCATGCAAATTTTTCATTCCTCCCAAAATATTTCAATACTGGATATTTTTCTTTATAAATTTTTTCTATTTTTTAAAATTTTATTATTTATTTTTATTTCCAAGCTAATTGGTTCTCTTCACATGCGGAAAAATACCTCTTTCAGATGAAATTCCGATCACTATTTTTTTGCTTATCTTTTTCACGATTTCTTAATATTTTAAGAAAATGTAGAACTAAAAATTAATGTAATTTTTGCTGAGGTAAATGAAAATTGTGCCCATTTCCCATTTGTGTAAAAGTGCTTTTCTAGCAGGAGTTAGCAGTTTATTGTTTAATTGCAAGTGCTGGTTTTAAAATTCTTTTATTATATCCTTTCAAGATGAAAGTTTATATGAGAAGTACTTATGCAGACTAAACAATTTAGGTGTAGGACATCGAAAAAGCATTTATTTTCTCGTTAATGTGCATTTGTACAATTTTTCCGAGAAAATGCTCTGTAAATATTGCAGAAATGTGTATTGGTTCTCGAAAGCATGTAATATAAATATAGTCACGTTTGAAAAAATGAAATATGGAATTCGTGACAAAGATGGCTATAGAAAAATAAAACGTGTCCCACCTGGTTACCACCTGCAATATCAATATTAGACCAAATCAATTATGGTTATTCATGAGTCATTAGAATATTCTTACGTGAAATGAATAATTATATGACAGAATTAGGAAGTTCATGTAAATATATTTCCGTCATCTTCAAACCGGAATTACTTTTGATTGAAAGTAAATTTTTTTAAATATCTGTAATCTGCACCTATTCGAATTCTTTCAATATCAGGCGATGTGAACTTCCATCAACAATTTCAATTATTACTTGAATTTCTTGCTGACCCAAGTAAAAAGTTTAAGCACGGTCATGTTCAAAAACTTGTTGTAAGTAATCTCATGGTAAAAAACGCAAAAAGTGCTTGTTTCAGGTTATTAATATGTTTAGGTGTGCCAGGTTCACAAAAAATGTATCAAAATTAACTGGAAGTGAAAGATGAAATATATCTACGGTGATAGGTAAATATTACGATTAATTAATATTGGAAGGTGCATTGTTTCCAATTAGTTTGACATTTTGAAATATAATCCTAAAATTAGTGTAACACGAGCTTAAAAGCATACGCCATTGTAGATTGAGATGATGATGGATATGTGGTATTTTTTTGCTATGCTAAAATAATAAAGCATATATTATTTTGATAGAGCGTTACATGATTTTGCTACATTATACAAAATTAATTAATTCAATATTAGCTAACATACTATTTTTTATTATATTATTATAAAATAAATACAGTAAAGCCGCATTACTTTGAAATAGGTAATTGGTACTTACAAAAAAGATTGCATTTTTAAATTTATATTTTTTGATGTAACAAAGCAATTTTAATTCAAAGATAAAATCATTTATAAATATTACACAAGTTTATTCTCTTTTTAAGAATAAAAATTTAAATTTTTCAATTAGCTTTAGATGAATAAGAACTCTGTATTTGAGTATAAAATATGTACAAATTAAAAATTTATTTTTTCTGTGTAATACGAAGATTACGAAGATAATAGCGCTGTTTACCTCATATTGCAAAATATCTATTTCAAAGAAGCATCCGCCACTTTGAGTTTGTCGTAGATTCTGATAGTCATTTTGAAATTGTAGTATGAACATAATATATTTTTCAACATCAACATCAATTTCAAAAAGAAACTTTTGTAATTCATTTTTAGTTTAAATTTAATTAAACATTAAATACCTATTTTATAGGTAAAAATCAGCAAATTAACTAAAGTAATAATTATTGTAGAGCGATAAGCTTTCGAAAAAACAGTTAATGTATTTATTAGATTGGACGAATTTGAAATAAAAATGATGTTCAAAGTTCTGCGCTGCTCCCGTGCAATTTTGTGATTTATTTTTCTTGTGTTGATTTTATTGCTTGCAAATCGCATGACTTTAAGTTTTACCGGTATTCAATTATTGCAGTGACTTCCAGATTACACGAAATTGTTGGTCTAGAAATAATAAATTCTTTGACATGGTTAAACTGTTAAACTTCATTTTTGAGAAGAGCATTGAGAGAGAAACGGGACTTGTTCGGTAATGCATGATATTATGGCTGACTAAATTTTATTGTAAACTTTGAATGACATTTAAAAAAGTAGCAGCATTAAATTATTGTAAAACCGATAACACTAGCACAGAACGATTAAAATAAATGAGTTCAAACGAAAACATTTTCCATAACTGCAGCTATACAAACGTAAATTTGTGTTTCTATATTCGTGTTTATGTGTCTTGCATTCAATGTGTCAACTTACTTCAATGCTGTTTTGTTTATTATTTAGTTGATACAATCTTAAAATCCAATTCAATTAACACGAAATTGTTAAACTACAATCATTGTATGAAAATTAAAATTCCTTATTATGCTTAGCCCTGTTAATTTTAATTAATGTGCGTTTCCAAAAATAAATATAACAAATGCTGGTTTCCATTTGAAAAGAATTTTTTCGACTTTTCAGCTGAAAGATATAACAGATTTCAAGTATGAAAGATCACCATAATTTAGTAGTATACAGCGGTTAATGCGGTTGATTAACACCGAGGTTCCCGAATCGATCTCGCGGACAAAGTAAAAACATAATTCTGCTCGGAAAGCCTCCTGAAAATGCAATGTATATAATGTGCGTGATTTAAACCCCATGTTAAACTTTTCTCCGTACCCTGTGTGTGTGATAACACTTAGCACGCACACCAGAAACGTACAGCTGAAGATGATTACAGAACAACGTCATAAATTATGCCAAAGAAGAAGGTACTAATTTAACAATTTAGAATCTAACCTCTTTAATATGAAGCTCACTCGTTGAATATTTTATAAATGTTATTAAAAGCAAGAAGAACTTTTACTCTTTCGCGAATATTACGATTTATGTTTACCGAACGCCACCACGCGGAAAAATATTAAGTTAATCTAATGCGTATAGTTGGTATAGAAAGTTTTATTTATAAACCAAGCATTTGCATTTTTTTGGTGCTCTATTTTGTGAATTATCATTTCACCGCATTTTTACGATAAAATAATTCAAAATCAAACTCAAAACAACATCAAGTGTACGTAATAAAGTCGCCATGTTGTTGATATTTGGTAGCATCACGAGCGCCACCAACCTCTGTCATGACAGTTAACAAAGGTGGTATGAAGTATTCTTCAGTACCTTAGCACTGTAAGGAATACCCTTTATAATGTAAACTTGAGGTAATAATTTATTTTATTTTCGCTGCAAATTGATGTGAAAACTACCATCGACACTAACTTTTAGACTGATGTTCAGTCTTCTCAGCAATTGTTCTGAAATTTTCAAAAAAGTTATTAAGAATTATTTAAGTGTCATGCTGTACAAAATCGTTTAAATCAAATATAGTAAAATAATGACAAATGGTTAACAAAACTTTTTGCAATTAAGACCTACATCAAAAGTTAGCATTTATTCATAATTATGTCAATTTTCGTTTAAGCTGGTGACAATTATTAACTCCTTGTCACTGTAACATGAAAATAAAATTAGCAACTAACTTAGATTTATGAATCATTAAAATCTATGGGCAGCAATCTTAATTTATAGTTATTTGAATTATAACTAATTTAAAAATTTGTATAACAATTAAATTGTGTGCGAAAAACAGGTATTCGGTGAAAAGTTGAATTTAGTTGTTATGACAGAACTTTTCTTAGAAAATTGCATTGATTATCATTTTTTGACAAATTGTTATTATAATAATTATTATTATAAAAGTTATTATTAAGAGCGTAAGTAGTTTTATTTGTAAAAGGAAGAAATTTGTTGTTAAATTTGTGATTTTGTTTAAATTTACACTTATTTCGAACTTTGCGGCTTGAAACTC
The DNA here is from genome assembly GCA_958510845.1 of Cantharis nigra. Classification (NCBI taxonomy): domain Eukaryota; kingdom Metazoa; phylum Arthropoda; class Insecta; order Coleoptera; family Cantharidae; genus Cantharis; species Cantharis nigra. The sequence continues at coordinate 38,079,989 of OY294030.1, read as the reverse complement.
GCCTGCAAGCGGGAAAGAAAGAAAGGACTTGAATAAAAATATATATAATTAAAATTTAGAAGTTAAAAATTAATATTTGGATAGATACGAAGATAAAAGGAGAATCAGATGCCGAAAAATTTAGGAGATGTAAGCAAAAATAATGAAAAAGAAAATTATAAAGAAATTCAAAAAAAATAATAAATGAATAAATATAAAATTATTAATAAATATAGAGTAAGAAGTCTTAAATTATTCAAAATTAATAATGATGGCGCGTCATATTCAAATTGCATGCAAGCCCGAGAGTCGTACACCCTAGATGTTTTGCCAAGGTGCTATAATATGACATGTTCAAACTGAGCTGCGCCGAGGTAAAAAAAAACATTTTTCAAGGGAGTATAAATTTTTATATTTTTATATACCTAAAAAATATATGAATTTGCGCGTCAACGTGGAGCACCGGGAAGAACACCAATCAATATATTGGCAATTAAAAAATTTAATTATACATAGAAATATTTTCTTTTAAGATTCTGCGTGAATAGCGTATACTAGCCGTGGGCATTATACCTTAGTAAATATGGCCAGTACAAATATTATAATGCTATGTACATTTTTGGATCTTAGTATTAGCTGAGGGGCTTCCACAAAGAAGCCGTAGGTATATTTAATTTTCGTTTATGATAAAAAATGTTAAATTAGAATTAATTAAATACCTACTGTTAAACTAATTATTAAGTCATTTTATAATTAAAATCATTACCTGTATTGATCGATGTACTGAATGTCGATTAACAGAGTATTTCTAACGAATTTCTAAATTTCATTAAAGATTCAGAAGTTTGTATTGTATTTTGATGATGTTAAACTTATTCTAAGGTTAACTTTTCAATTAAAGTTGTATTGTGAATATTATATCAAATTGTTACATATATTTTTTTGAGTATTTTAATTTTTTTTCCGTTGAATGTATTTGCACTTCGCTCTTATTAACACCGAACCTGCGGTAGAGCATGTTTAATCTTGACAAAATTACAACTCAAAATATTTCAAAGGTTTCTTGCTAAAACCTACTTTCTAGGTAATATATTACTTTTCTCACAGGAAATTCAAAAAAATTGAAAACATATCTAATATTGTGTTTCAAAATGATAGGCACATGATTCAAGTCTTCAGTTCTACATATTACAAGCATTATTGTTTTAATTTACAAATAAATTTCAATATCCAACCGTTCAGCTTTCATTTTTTCTAAAACCGCAGATTAGGTGTAATCACTTTAAAATATAATTGAGCGAGTTTCCTTGTTTAGAATTTCATGAAACACTTTAAATAATCTAGTATTAACTCAAATCTCTCTAAGCTCTAATAGTCATTTGAAGTTAGCCATGTAACCTAACCGAAAAAGTTCCGATTGAGTTTGGAATAATACACTCACAATGATTTGGTAAACATTGTCACTGTTTCAGAATTACTCAGTACTAATCATATATGCTCTTTACTTATTATTTGAATAAAATATAAATCTTTCAATGTGTTTAAATTTGAAAAAATATTTATAAAATTTCAACTTATTTGTTATTGAATTCATAACTTATCGATTTAATGCTAATTTGTGAGGGTTAACTGAAATATAAAGTGATCGTTTACCTAAATGGTAAATTTGGTTGTTAATGATCATTTAACTATTCAGTACGATATAGCATGTTCGCCATTAGTGTGCTTGGAAGAGCTATTTAATTTTAATCTGTGGTTCAACTTCTACATAACAGTCCGTAGTGTAGCTACGGTTGAGCGCATTTAAAAAAGTATAATAATAATTAAATAAAATACAAACAAATAATAATTTCTCATTATTGTTTGTACTAAATAATTTGCAAAATCTAAGTACTTAGAAGTAGAGGCGCCAAATAGAGGGATCTTTACTTGGGTCCATAACCTGTTGATAAATTTTAACCATAAATGTATTGTACCAAATTTAACATTTGACTAAACTTTATCTTGTTTCTTAAACTTTACAGCCCCATTCTGAAGTGGAAAATTTTAATTTTATATGTTTTACTTTTCAATTAGACTTAAATAAAAATTCAATCTTGGAAATGTATTATTATAAATTGTTGATTACTGAAACAAAACTTGATAAACTCGAAAACGAACTCGAGTATTTTTCATGGAAATTAATAATTCATTTTATTTCTATTTAAGCTTTTATCCTAATAACGTTTTAAGATTTTAATATCTCGTAATGGCATTACTAATTTTTTTATTCTAATAGTACCTAAGCTTTTCATTATTTAAATAATAATTGTGTTATTTTAAATATCCTTCTTAACAAAATTATAATTTAATTTGCACATGAAAGGCCAATTTAGCACTTGACGTTGAAATATCTGCCATTTTATATTAAATTATTCAGAGAAATTAATTAAAACAACTTTTAAAAAGTAATTGAAAATTAAAAGTTAATTTAATTAACACAAAGAGTAAGGCATACTAATATGAAATTTTAAACGAAAAAAAGAAAGCTTGTTAAAATTGCATTTATTAAGAGTTACGTGAAAAGTTTAAATTTAATTTTCCAGAGATTAAAACCGTTTAAAATATATGGTATGATCTTTGAGTTGTAAAATAAAAATGCATGGAATGTTTTTACAAAAACAATTTTTATTTTATAATAATGTAAAATATAAGTCATATTGCAGCAGCTCATTTAACTAATGGTTAAATATTAATCTTACCTTAAGAAGCTCTAAAGTTTAGATTTTTGTTATATAATTTTCTTAAGAATGATTGATTACCACCACAAGAAGATTAATTCGCTTTGATTCAAAAATTTTCAAAACGCATCCAAAATGTAGGTCAGACCTACATTAACATGAATTTTTTACCCCGTCGTCGGCAGCAGGGTTGACATCGATTGCGCTGACATCTAGCGACGTAACGTTTGAGATTGCGCTTTGGCTGTGGTCGAACATTCAAAACCGCGTGTTTTTAACTAGTGGTCGAATAACACCGTCTAGTGTATGACGTTTTAAAATTTTAAATTAAATATCAATGTTTAAAAATATTTTTAAAATGTAGTGAAATTTGAAAGTTTATTTTTATTATTTTTAACTATTTTCATTTTTTAATTAATACCAGCACTCGCAAGTTGTTTAATGCTATTAGGGTGAGGTTTTATTTTTCAAAATATTATTGTTATGATAGTGTAATGTTTTTTCTTACGCGAAATTTCTTCCCTCCTGTTTTTGAATTCATAAACGATCGAACCCTTTTTGTAACTGCATATAGTACGACATAGGAAAGAACAGAAACAGGCCACAGAAAATACAAAAATAAATTGAAATATTAATTATTTACAAAAAGTGATTTCAACAAAAGCTCGAATCGATAATTTTATTGAATATCTACCATAAAAAGTTTTACATTATTTATCTTTGAGTTGATAATTATTTTTGTTATGGGATAATATCATACAGCAGAAATGGATTTTCTTATCAAAATTAATACGACTGCAATAATTTTAATTGCTTACAATTGGACACACATTTTAGTATTGGGGTCACTTTCATGAATCATTTGATTACCCACTTTTTAATTACCTTAGATAAAGTAATCAAACATTTCTTTCTAGTTTTGCAACCATAAATATATCAAGTTTGCTTCATAACAATATGTAGTTCAGCTTAATGGTTAATAATAATAATAATTCACTGCTCTATTCTTTTATGCTGTACTTTTTAATTGAATAACTTGTTAAATGAAAATGAAATTTAGTGCACGTGAAAATCGTTTAAGCATCAAACAATGAGCTTTTTTAAATTTTGACAACAATGCCAACATAAATTATTTTTGAAAATTGCTATTGATATTTGATCGTTACCAAACTGATTGTATTCTAGTAATATGTTAAATTACAATATTAAAATAAAAATGGATTACTTATAGGTGTATGTACCGAATTGACATAATCAATCAATCATTAAATATAAATTCAATTTCTTTTCGTATTATTTGTTTTATGTAGTGCTAAACCAAATAAGTGTCAAGGTAAATTCTATTATTTCGTATAAATTAATTCAAAAATATTTAAAAAATGTTTAGCTTAAAACGTAACAGCGAACTTTTATGATGTTATACTATGACTTTAATTAACACAAACTAATATTATCACAAATGTTACTGTGTTTATACTGAGTTTAAATTGTTTACAAAATAAAGTTTTGCGTAATTATATAAATAATTTAATCAGGAAAATTTAATATGAAAATTTTAGGAACACCCATTTCAAGCACCGTAACACACTTTGCAAATGACGAGTTAATGCTTTTTTCATGCTTCAAATGGTATTAGTTTCAGCATTTCCAATGAGTTAAGTAAATCGATAATTTATACATAAAAATGAATTTCCATTTAAAATACGTTAATATCTACATACATTCATTTTTTTCCAAAATGAATGATATCCACTCGTAACTTGTTATAATAATTTTTCGAGACAATTTAACGCTTAAATAAATTATTCTGGCAATGCTTTTATTTTAATTCAATAAAAGAGTTATAAATTATAGTATCGAATCCTAAGATCTAATTTAAATAAAAATATAATGCATATCTGGATCGATACTTCCGAAACCGTAAATATTTTGCTTATCTTTTTTCATTTCCTATTAGGTTTTGCATCCAATTCTCAATACAATCCGCTAAAGATTTATTCGGGACTTTAGCCAATTTATTACCAAGTTTTGCTAATGTTTTTAGATACAGAAGCTGTAGACAAAGCCATGAAGGCCAAGGATATAATTTTACGAATTATCTGAAAGTTGCTGATATGGCTAAGCACTTGATTTCGTTTCCTTTTCTTTCCATACTTTGTTTATTACATGTTCATCAGATTTGCTGTTGCCTCTTCTATTTTTAGTTAAGTCCGAGCTTTTGAGAGTTTTAGAGAAAATCCCCTGGAGATTAATTTTTAAACTAAAATATTAAGTGTCATCTAAACATGTAAGAACGTTTTTTCAAGTTTCGAAAGTACTCTTTAACCATACATAATACGTTTAACTGTCGGAGGTTATCCTTCGTCATTTAGTTTCATACTAACATTGAAATGGAGTGACATATTTTCTAACCCAATTTACTTATGATTGGGGTAAATGATGTGAACAGTTGATATCGCCATAACTTCGATTTGGCGGTTTAACTGTGACCTCTAGAATTTATTACATCGATAATATAATATATATAAATATTGGCTTCTATTGTATGCACCTAATCCGTAATCTATTATACAATGCCATTCTTTTTCTATAATAAATGTCCTGCTTCATGCAATATAATATAAAATAATGCAACATAACAGAACTCGAGGCTTTAGCTTTTAATTGTAAAATGTTCAATTACTAGAAAACAATGTGTTTCGAGTACTATCTGTGTAGGCTTTCCTTATCTTTCCAGAACCATACATTACAACGTAACTGAAAGTTTGCAGTGCTTTAAGGAATCCAGTTACAAATGACACAGTTGTAATCTCTCTATTTACTCACAAACGCAAATGAAGACATCAACACGCGAAAATCACAATTTCCAATTTTCCGAACTCAATTTAATTTTCTGCTGCCGATCTATCAAGAAGCTAATGAAGCTTAAAGTTCAGGCCTTCCATGTAACTGGCCAACAATTGGAAGAAAATCGAAATTGATGGTGACCTTTTTTAGTCCATGTCGCTCATTTGTACAATGTTGTTACAGAATACAACTATAAAAAAAATTTAGCTTCAGGCCCTACATAAGCTAACTTCCTGTGTAAACCTAAAATGTTAGAGTAGGTACTTTTTATCTTTAGCACACATCTGTGTCGTGGAATTCTATAATATTATGTATGCTACCTACTACGCCAAAATTTGATATTAAATATAATACAACAATGTCGATGAATTTATTATTAATAGCAGAAGCAGACAGTTTCTGTTTAAACTTTGCAGACTTAGCTATAAACCACAACGGAATTCGGTAAATTAGAGAAGCTGTTAGTGGACAACCGCATTGCAGTTTGCAGTTGCTCTTACCGAACGAACACAAAGCAAAATGTTAGTTTTAGCCAGTTTTAGCTCAACGAATAGCTTTAGGATAGTGTAGTTCTACGGTTCCAAAATAAATTGATTTTCTATAAATCTATCCGGCAGTTTGTGGATTTAAAAACCCAGCTTTTAAATTTTATTAAGTGAAATTAATTAATTCCGCATGTAACAAGATTAACTTAATTGAAATAGTCTTTGCGATTAACAAAACTTGGGATTATATAACAATTGCGCTAATTACATTAAATTCAACTCTTAATTATGGCGATTAATTACGCCAAAGGAAATTTTAACACGTCTTGAGATAGATGAAATCTTAGAACTGATCAATATTGGCAAAGTGCCATGGAAAAATCCAGGTTTTTAGTTTCTGTTCAGTGGGAACATTTTTCAAGCTTTATGGAGTAAGGATCCTTTGAATGTTATTTCAAATTTATTATTTTTTGTCACAAATTTTTTTAGTTTAATGAGCTTCTCGTCTCCCTTTTGTGCTGTAATTAATAATGCTCTCTTGTTATCAATTTTATATTCTAATTATTATTATATTTCTAAGACATTTTCAAATTTGATTAATTGGTTTTTAGGGTAACAAGATTGATATTACACCAGATCACTTTTTATTTTGTACTAATAATTGTGTCATACCTACAATTTTAAAAAATAAAAAAAGTTAGGCCTTTTATAACTTTCAGCAAAAATAAAAATAAGAAAACAGTTTCAATAACAAACAATTAAATTCTAATAATAATTTTATTTATTTGATTTACTACACACAGAAAGCGCAATATCTCGCATTAATTTTGAGGTAAATATTACCTCAGTTAGAGTAAATTGTATGTCAAATTTAGTAAAATTTACTTCAATGAGATTGATTTGAGCTTCAATTGAAGTAAGTGATGGTTTTCGATGGGTCGGTTTTTTATTGCAGATTTTTGTATGAAGTGAAATTATACTTGCCAGTTAAATGAGTACCTGCAATAATCACTTAAATATCAACAAAATAAAATAATTTTTTTAAATGGCCGACAATAATATTGAGGTTAGTTATATTAATTCGCTACTACATACTTATTTTAATTTAAAAAACCAATTATCGAATAACAATTTCCACAAAAAACTCTGCTAGTACTTTTGAAGAAATGTAACTTTTTCTTTCAGGAAAAACATGTTAATACATTTTTAGTGCTTAAAAAAAGTTTATTCAGAATTCAAATAAAGTAGATTTCCTACTTTCCAAATCCGATCATTCTGAGAAGTTATAGTCTTAACCTACCGTTGCGATGTTTGTCAGCATTTTCTCGTCGCGGCTTGGAGGTGATGAACATAATATAGGCAGACCGACCGATTACCTGCGTTATAATACTTACATTATTTGTGAAAAGAACAGCATTCGTAATGCTAAAATAAATCATTTAAATTTAAAAATTTATTCCGAGATTATAAATAATTTATAAAAATAATATATTTACATTCTACTCGTATAGTACAATGACAATTTTGTCATGTAATTCATAAAATTCATTTGTTTAAATTATAAAAGTATTTTGAAATTCATTACTATCCAATAAAATTTTTTTAAAATAAGTCATTTTACAAAATTGATATGTTTGCAGACTTCAGTTTCATGTTATAATATTTATTTTAAACTTGCACATATCCGACCCATTCTACTATAAGACCGGAATTGGGTCCCGTTTAAGTCGGATAATAGAGCGTTTACTGTAATAATAAGAATTTGTTGTTTTTCTTTTAATTTAAAGAAATTTAATTTGTATTTTATTGCAATTTCAAAACTTCTTGGTTGTCTGACAAACTCAAGTTTTCTGTCAAACAATTTTTTTTAAGTAATCAATTAATTACATTTAAATTGCAATAAATATATTAAAGTCACAAACCAAGCAACGACGAAAGAGGTAGATATATATTCCGTCCATTTATTCCGGTGCCTGCAAATAATTTTCTACCAGAAGTGAAAAATGATAAATAAACATTGAGAGCAAACTAATTAAATAAGCATGTGTTAGACTTTTAGTTTTGCTTTTAGTTCGGCTCTCACGTAGCACACGTTTTCGAGTAAATTTTTTTTTTACTTAAAATTAATTAATTACTTTAAAAGAAGTTGCGGCAATAATCTGAGTATGTCATATGACATAGAACAAGCTGAAAATCGAGTTTTCACAAATTTTGTACAAAAATTATTTTGTTATAAAGCCTGGCCAATTGTCTACAAAACTTAAAATGTAGTTTCCAGCTTGTCGCCTGGAGCTTCTCTTAAAAATTTTTAAATCTCTTTCGGATTAAACATTTTACATTTCTTCGGTTTTTAATTTTTAGGTTTTTATTTCAGTAATGCAACTAATTATTTTAATTTATACTTACTTAGTTATATTATATAAAATGAATAGTTATTTAACGTTATTACATTGCTATTACTTTGAAAACGTGGACTATAAAATATAAAATTTTAGGTTTACTACTTTTTCGTTAAACTATACGAAAGAAATACATATTTTGTCAACAATTAATTATACCTACTTGCCAATCGTACAAGAAACTACCCTTTCTATACTCTTTATGTAATACACTATTGGATAGTTATGTCGAAATTTTACTACAATTTAGTAAAGTTTAACATTCCGTCATAATTAAAAATTTGGAATTTTTTTTCGGTCAGAAAACAATTAAATATTTTGAAAATAGCTTAACAAGAAGGAATGAGTTCTAATCCTGACATTAATAATTATATGTATACAGTATACACTATAAAATAGTGTGCCGGTTAGTTGAAGCATGTAATTGTTTTAACATTACATTGCTCATTAAAATTAATTAATTCTTTTGAGAAATTGAAGCTGTCTAACGGAATTTACAATAAAAGCGGTAATATGAATAAAATTTAAAACCGCGCAAAACATTCTATTATTATCAATTCAGTGAGAAATAAATATGAATAGAATATCGTAAGAAAAAACTAGAATTTTCGAGAAATTAGATTGTATAAAAGGTGGAAAAATTTCATCTTCGGAAATGACTCTAAAACTAATTTATGCGTTCCTGATAGATTGCACTATTATTCTCCTAGTAATTTAAGAAAGCAAATGGAAAATTGCGTTTATCTGATGATAAACATTTTAGTTTTAAAATGTATAGTTTTCCGATTTGTCTTTCAGGTAAATTACATAAAATTATGAAAATGTAAATTGTTCAGATATTTTTAATGGGCGTGCAATTATCTACAGCTAAACTCGAACCTTTTATTGTCTTCCATTGACTATTTCTATTGAGAAAAAAAACTTTGGGAATTTTTTCCTGGAAAGGTCAATATCGGAACTCATATGCTTGGATTAATTTCAATGCAATAACAATTTTTCCTTAGAAATAATTGCTATTTATGCCTATTAGGCGATTTTCATTCAAGGTAAACAATATAATATGTACATACTAGTAGGAAAGCTTTGATTTTTTCATTGAAACTTTACAGTTTACATCAACTGAAAACTAGGATTCAATATTATACTGTCTACGAGGGAGAAACCGCCGAGGAAATTTGGTGTAGAAGTAAAGGGAAATCCTAGGAAATTTTAGCAAATCAGAAAATCTTAGGAATATTACAGGCAACTTTTGTTTCTTGGTTTTTTTAAACTTTTTAACTTTTTCAAAAGAAGATCTTGAAGCAATGCAAGATTTTTAGGAAAAAATAGGGAAATTTAAAGAAACCTCATAAAAGGAAATTTTATGTACAAAAATTTAGTTTGCGGTTTTTCCCTACACTGTCAATATTCTTTTTACGTTAACATAATAATATGCTTCTTTTAATAATATTCTAGCAAATTAACTAGACCGAGTTGAAAAATGTGTTTTTTATTTTTGTTTGTTAATTTGTTTATTTATTTTTGCACTGAAAAAAAAATCATCAGTTTTGTGCCAATGAACAAACTCATAAAATTAATGATTTTTTTTCATGAATACTATAAATTTTTCATCAATATAATTAATTTTGTTCATCTGCGCAAAAATGATGTATTTTTTATGAATCATTTTTTTCAGTGTATGTAAATATAAGAAATAGATAAATAAAGAAATTTGTTATCAGTTCATCAGTGAATATTGTGTTATCTTTTACTTTTTACAAATTGAAAGTGACGCTCGAGTTCCCCACGTTAGATATTTCTGAAAATAAAATTCTAATCAATTTACTAAACCGTTCAATACTTCTTGCCATTTTAATTTGACTTAGGGAAAAACACAAGGTGAAAAACAGTAAAATAATTCTTAATGAATCTTTAGGATATCTTATAATGTAAAAACCGTTTTATGAAAATCAACATTTTATAGAATATATTACCTCTAACTTTTTGCAGTTATAGTTTATAAATAGAACAAAGTTTCAAGAAAATTTCATCACTTTACTACACCACCGTTAGCGATCTTGAGAATTTAATTATAAGCTACTTACAACCATTTACATACAATTTTGTCACGTACACATCTCTAAAAATAATAAATGATTCGGCGTTAAAAGGGACTAAAATATTTAAATTTGCTGGTATTATAAATATCATATATTTCTCGGTTTTTATCCATGTTTAATAAGGAATATCAATTTTCACTAATAAATAATTTTGCTATTTAAAAATTTTTTTATTTTGTTAGGTTCTATTGAAGAAATAGCCACGCGAAAAATTTGTGTTAAATTTATTAAATAGGTATTCGTAATTTCATTAAAATGAGGCCATTTAAAAGAAACATAACTTTTCTACGTGAATTTGTATAACTTGGTTTATGGTTTATGACATTGAGAAAGTATCTTAATTATATGTACAATATTAATTAAAATTATTAGCTCTTGAAAATAATATAAGTTAGAATTATCAATATTTAGCTACAGGACACAAATAAAACACATTTTTAAGCAAGCTTTTGAAAAATGACTTTTTCTTTTTCAAGTTTAATATGAATTTTTCGAAAGCTTGTTTAAAAATGTGTTTTATTTGTGTCCTGTAGCTCAATATTGATAATTCTAATTTATATATCGTCTGCTTAGTTAGAAAACCTCGTAATAAGTTCAGATTGCACAATTTTACAGGGAAAACATAAAACGTTTTAAAACAAACAGTGGTTAAAGGTAAAAGAAATTTTTTAATAGCTTAAAACATCGGTTTGCAATTTTTTTACATTTATGAGATTTTCTAGGTCGATAGAGCTTATTTTTTTAAATATTTTAGCACCAAAATGTCATTTTCGACATTTTCTAACTAAGCCGACGATATGCACAATAGGTACTAATATTCGTGAAATTCAAATTACACGTACTTTTGCTTCCAATTGTACCTTCTAACATTCTTATTCCTTAAATAGTTTCTTGTCAGTATAAATTTTGAATTTGATCCGTACAATCTGCTCGGTTTGCGCTAACCCCACTAACACTCAAATACATCTATATAAAATTAAAATTGTTGTATTGAAACAATAGAGTTTAGATTTCTTGCTATGAAGATAATAAAAATAGTAGTCTCTACAACAAGTGACAAAAGTGAGTTTTTCTTTCTTGTACATAAGGAAATACTAAATTAATTTTTCTTATGCTGCATAGACAAACAATGTTTAAATAGTTAAAATTTTCAAAATGTTCGTTTAAAATTAACTTTTAATTTAATGAAGGCTAAGCAACCTGACATACAAATGCTAAGTAATTGTTATAAAAACAGAAATAAACAAATACACAGATTTTCTAAAATGATTAGGCTATATGGTATGTTTTTAACGCTAAATAATGCGACAGAGCGAAAATGACAGTAATCCAGATGAACATCCTGAAACCTTGCATATTTACTTATAAATTATTATTATATAAAAAAAGAGATAACAAGTTAGTGTTATCCGGAGAAAATATCTACTTTCACCACGAAAGTAACAATTGGATTGACGGTATTGGAAAAAAGGTATTTTAAAATTATGTTCAACTACTAAAGCTACCTATATTTTATGCTGCAAAAAGGAACTTGTATAGATGAAGGATGTAGGAAGAATATTAAGTACTATCGAAAAAAGTAAGTCGAGCTCTAGCAAATATCTTAAGTGTATTAGAGCACTTTACTATACACACTACCTTCGTCTTAGACTAAAGAAAACACAGTTTGAATTTTAAACAATGACGATTACGTATTAATAACTAAATCGACTAAAAAATTGTATTATTATTTACACAAGGCAGGTTTACACTTTGATTAGTGATTAGTTCAGGTGTAAGCGCAAGTGTTAAGTGATTAGCACTAAACACGTCTACACAGGTTAATGATTAGTAAAATGTTTAATTTTTAGCGAAGTAATGTAGGTACTAGCATTTTTAATTTAGTTGCTATTTCAAGTAACTCGCACTACCATCACTCTCTCTCTCTCTCAGGTTCAGGATCAACTGTTTATAAATTTTAAAATTACATAAAATGGTTTAAAGCTAATTTTTATCAAATCTTTAAATGGCAAGTTTGTAAATCAGTCGCTTAGATGCAAATGCCGACATGTCGAAACTTTTTTAGAAAGGAGATTAATTCTATTCTAGCAATTAATTCTTAAAGGCTTCTGACTACCCCAGATTTTATCAATTGATTTTTATATTTTGATCTATGGGTAGGAAACTATGATAAAAAAAATCATTGCTTAATTCAGTTAGATAAAGATTTTGTGAGTTTTTCTGCATTATCTAGTTTTATATTTCACTGGACTTGTCGGGTTTTGCATTTAAGCGACTGAAATGTATTCCATAATAGCCCTCGACAGTTTTAGTTTTTTTTTTACTTTCTTTCTCCCAAACTTTCCTGTTTTTGTCGTAGCGTTTTATCACAGTATGTGCTCTAAGCACTCCCCAAACACTATATTACTTGCTAAAAACCTGTACTAGCACTGTTAGACGCCTTCTTGCACTAAACACCTGGCTAATCACTTGCACTTCTATAATCGAAGTGTGAACGGGCCTTAAATTAAAGATGTATACTGCAGTAGTACCTACGTCTTAGCTTTATGGTACAACAATTTTTACTTAGAGTTTATTTTACATTTCACATAAGCAGCAAGGGAGATAATGTGCTTTTATTATAAGTATAATTCTTACGAATCAATTTAATAATATTATGTATTGATTATTATTTTCATGAACTAGTTTCGACTATCAGTGTTTTTCAAACATGTTCCGTCAATTAAGTCATTAATGTTCAATTAAAAAATTAATAATTTAATGTCGTAAACATTTTTTTTCTATACAGTAATTGTACTTGGAAATTAGTAAAGTAATAATACTACTAAGTTTCAACTAAAAGTAAAGTTGTATAAATAATAAAACAGAGTTTATGTCACAACGGCATAAACCTAGTAGCCGAGATAAATAAGGTTAATATGGCAAACAAGCTTTTCAAACTCATGAATTACGACAATTTATCATAACAGCATCTATGACAAGCACAGGTTTGCATTCATGTTTTGATTTTGGCTTTTGTGGTTTCTAACTTATTAAATGCTTTAGAGTAAATGATCAAATGCCGAAAAACCAAGCTATTTAAATATATTTTAAATTTATCAAAGGAAAACTCCAACTCTGAGATTGATTATTATTCTACATTTAAAATCATTCGGTTTGTTATTGGCGAAACATTTAAAATTTATATTATGCATGATTGCAAAACTTTCCGAATACTTTTGCATTCGACATTATTATTCAAGCTTGTAAAATTAATTCTAAGCAAAAGAGTTATAAAGAGGTTTAGTTTTAAAATGCAACTAACTAACTGCACTGTGGTTTATTCTATGGCTAAGTTCTGCAGTAATCTTGGAAACAAATCTTTTGTATAAACTTTAATTAACCGGAAGAACGACAATGTTTCTTCATGTAGAAAGACAAAAACTAAAGATAGGGCCAGTAATTTATACTACACTAATCATACATTGTCTAGGGAACCACCAAACCACCAGGGTATCGTTAAGGTAAAAGTTTTTCATACGGTAATCGATGTTTTATTCATTTGATTTATTAAATTTTTTTCGTGAAATATGATTAAAAACTATTGTGTAATAATAAATATACATTTGTTTTATAATATAAAAATTTAATACAAGTTATCAAGTTGATCAGTTGCCTCAAAGTTATTTTTAAAAAGCTGAATATTTGTCATGAACTGAAAACCTGTAAGAAGTGTAAAATATGTAAAAATTTTAATATTTGAATTTGTTAGCGTCTCGCCATCTATACGTATAACGCTGAACTCGACTAACTAAAACTGCTTCCGCCACTGCATTTTCTTCCAACATCTAGAATACTATACTAAACTGAATAAATAATTATTATTATTATTATTGCAAATCAATACATTTTTAGTTTTGGCAACATTTAAATTTTCCGAGACTAATTAAAGGACATAATTTTTTTAGGAAAATAAACAAGCCCGAATATTTAAAATCCATATTTTAAATGAATCTTGTGTTGGTTTTTGTAAAATCCAAATTTAAAAGTTGAAAATATTAGAAATAAAAACTAACTTGAAATGTGATACACGTGGACTAAAGGCGATATGCCTTCAGTGCTCAAAACTTCAAAAAATATGTGCTCATTGTGTCCATTAAAAAAGTCAGCTCCCAAAAAGCTCGTGCGGTTTGACTCCATTGTTGACACATTTTCCATTTCTGAATCCGCTTCGTATCGCAAGGTAAGAGATTTAATTTTAAGAATTCTATGTCAGTTGCAAACCAAATTGGAAACTTAAATTTCCTGACTCAACATGATTTTGATGTTAAGGAGGAAACAATTTAAATTTTAATAATCTGATTGAATGTACCGTAAAGGTTTTCATTATTATTTGGATCAAATTGGAAGATTGAAAAATTTGAACCACACATTCGGCAAATCCTTACAAAAGAATAAGGATTTGCTGAATGTGTGATTCAATTTCTGCGAATTTCACAATTTGAAACATTTTTGAAATTACCCATCAAGTTCATTTGAGTCATATGTTCAATTGCAGATATGCTAGGTGCTTTCTGGATTAAACAGTTTTTGTTTTATGAAAAGTGAAGATTTGGCACAGATTATGAAATCTATACTAAATGATTCACAAAGATATTACCTATAAAATTAGTTAGTACTGTTTTATTTTTTGTATTTAATTACTGATTAAAATTATTTTGATGTAACTAAATGAAATTTAAATCGAAAATTTATGCTGATGCCGTTTAATAGAAAATTTTCCGCACGGTTTTGCTAGAATAATATCTTAATTGCGTGTCTTGCCGTCAATAATGGATAACTCTTCCCCAAATGCTGAAACTTTCCTAAACAGTTTAATATTCTTCCGTTGCTTTGATTTATAACAACAATTACTCATGTCTTTATGTTAGGAATGTTTACACCTGGTGCTTTCAAGATATCAACCCTTGATCCTCATATTTATAACCATCCTTCAAAAAATGAGAGTCTGAAAAAATAAAATTTTTCAAACTTACAAACTTTAAAGGTTATAACAACATAAAATAAGGTGTATTGCAAAAATATTCAATAATGTGGGAAATATTACCAAGACGGAGGAAGTCGTGTTAGTACACGATAACGCCACTAATAAGGAAAACCTAGGAATAAAGTTATTGAAACTTGAAGAGATAAAAATAACATAATATTCAAGATTTAATTTTAGATATTTCTGTATCCTAATATCATGTGTCTCGTAAATAAATACAATTTAAAATTTTTATTAAAATCATGAAACATCATCAGTTGATCTAAAAATCGGAATACAAGCGCGAAAATAACTGGAGCAGCTATTTTGTTATCGGAGAAGAGCAAATCCAAAATTGGGTTCATTCAAAGCCATATGGTTGAGTGAACTTTTGCGTTTAAAAATGATGTTCGAAATAATGAATTTCGATATTAATTATGTTGAATTAAAAATTTTATAACATTTCAAATCCATGTTCGATTTTTGTGTTCACTGATTTCTAAGATGTGTAATTTACGATAGCACGTACACAATCACCACACGAGGTTGAGTGACATATCTAATCAAGCAAAATGTCAATCATGCGAAGAAAAAATGCAAGTGTGTGTGTCATATAGATATTGTGAATGATGGGTTTTTCTATTCCATTACTTTTACATAAAATTTTAAAACATATAACACAATTTGAATAATGATTATCTAACTTAAAATTAGAAAACTTTAAATTAGAAAATGATTCAATTTAAAATGGACATTACATTTTCGTGCAGAAGAAAAGCAACACACAGATACATTTATATAAGTGCGCGTTTAAACCTATTTAAACAGCTTTTTGTTGTAGCAATAATTTAAATTTGTATGTCAAAATTACTCCAAAATGTTATGTTGTTCTATCTAAGCCTTATGCTTAGGCGAAGTTGAGGGTTGAATTTTAACACAAAGCAACAAGCGAAATAATCTAAACCTTTGAATGTAAATGTAGGTACACCACACAGTAGGGAAAATCACCAGAGGCATCAGATGGGAAAATCTAAAGAAGAGATTTTCAAAACGTGAAATGTACTTTAGAGAAAGTAAAATTTTTTATCGTATTTGGAAAGCAAAGCTTAAGTGAAAACGTCAACATAACACAACAATATTCTAACTTCATTTTTACAAAATAAGTAACATAGAATTGGAAAACTGCGGATATACTACTGGCAACTTTAGTAAAACATTTATGAATTTTGGTAACGACATCACTATAAAAGAAATCCATTTTTCATTTTCAATTCTATCATTATTCTTTTTTTGCAGTCGTTGAACTCAAAAAAATGGAAAGGTATGCTATTTGGTGCTTTTTCATGGGTTCTTAGTTTTAATGCATTTTTAATGCATTCTTGCTCGTGTCTGCATATTTAAATTAAATGCATGCTCAAGTAGTATAATACACAAATTATTTCCATTACTTTATCATCAAATACACACGGTTTGTATAAGGATTTTACTTTTAAAATACTGCCATTAAATTTTAATTTTAGTTACAATTTATTCTCATTACCTTCCAAATTGATGTAATTTTCTAAATGGCAGGGATCACTTATCAAATCGTAAGAGCTTGTCCGAGGGTCCTGCTAATGTAACCTCCAAGTGTCATCATTCACTGACAGCATTTTCTGTTTTCCGTTTTACGTTCTTTATATTTTTTCCGTGCAGACTTTTTGTTGTGTTTTTTTGTAAAATAATATGTGACCATTGGGAAGCCTCCTAAGAGGCTGTACATTTTCTTCGTCAACTTGGAACATCTTATTGCATTTTTTATATTATACATTATAAGTTAATTCAATTTTTAATTTGATAAGAACAAACGTAAAGAAATTCCTTTATATCTCTTCCGACTTAACTTGAAAATGCTTTTTATAAATAGAAAGGTTTTATTGATTTGTGGTTGTATAATATTTAATGAAAATATATTTTACATTACATTAGGATAAAGTAGGTTTTCTCAATTTAAAAAGGATAAAGGTTGGTGATCCAAGCAAGAGCTAGGCTTCTTCTGAATTCCACAAATTATTCTATTTGTGCTTTTTTGTTCATTCAACTAAGAACGAATAATCGCTTCTTTTTTTACCAAGTAAGGACTTTTAGTGGTCTGGACAATCAATTTAATATAGCTACCTATCCACTTCAATACATTCACAGAAAAATTAATTAAAATAAGACTTCGTCTAATTTAATCTTTCATTAAAAGCGTTACTGTTCCGCCGGAGATTTATTTACATAATTGTATAGCTTTAATTTCGCAATTTGGGATAAGTAACACTTTAGAACTAAAGGCGTCATGAAACACTTATTAAAGTGTCTGAGCGCCCTTAGACAATAAATAAAAATATAAATCTTCCAAAATTATTTTCCTTTCAAATTTTTTTACCAGCAAGGAAAATTTTCCCAAAATAATTTAATTTAAACTGCGTTTAAATAACTTTTATTCAATTTGTTTTCGTCAACTTGTCATACTGGACACTTTTATCTTATCTTTCTTGTTTGTATTTTTTTTGTAAGAATGTTAACTAATTGAAAATTTGTTTAAAATTTCACTCTAACGTTTTCAGGGTGGATCTAGAAAATTATAATTTAGATTTTTTCCTAATTAATGATGTGCGTGCTTGAGACTAAGAAAAATGATAACTCATAATCGCTTTTTAAAAATTTTTATAATAGCGTCGCTGTAAAAGTTGAGTAAGCGTTAGTGAACTTCCATAATAAATTTATTCATAAATAAGAGATAATTAACTCTGAGATAAGTTTGTTGCTTTTTTTTTTAGTAATATATTAATTATATGTGGTTTAATTTAGTGAAAATGCCAGCATTTTGCTGACGTTTACCGTTGGGGCCAACAATTTTGCAAGTTTTAACCCGATTAATAAAACTGTTCCTTGGCAGGCTTTTGTATTTATCATTTACGTGATAAATATCCAGTTTGGCTTAGCTTCTGTGTCTGTGGCTGTGTCTGTGTCTGTGGCAAAAGTGAACGAAGCTAAGTAATCCTAAAATTACTTGGCTTCTGTTTGGCGTGACCACTCTCATTACGTGGCTAGGAAAGCGTTAGAATTTTACCAGATAGCTCTAAATTACGGAATGCGGTCTGACAGAATAACGTTTTTAGACAAGAACTCTCAACCAATTTCAATAAGCTTGCAACAGTTTTTATTTTTATGAATGACTGACTAGATACGTTCAAATTGCTTGTTACGTTTCTGGCTAAGACGTAAAATACACCTTAATATAAATTAATTAATCCTATCCAGATTAAAACTTTACTTTCTACTTAATTATTATGGAATGGCATTATAAGTTGTTATAACTACTCACCTTCATACTTACTACATACCCTTATTTGGTAATTAGAAGTTATTTAATCATTTAGAATCCACTTAGCTGATGCTTCAACTTACGTTACATCAAACCATCATCAGTTCATTTTCCTTTGTACACAGTCGAAGTATAGCAGTACATGTATAGGTGTATAAACTTAACCATATTAAATTTAAATTGTAATACCAGTACAGTGTCGTCTACTTCATTTCTTAAGAAATGTTTTGATTTATACCAGTACAATAATATTAATTATATTATGTTTATTAAAATTATTTAGGTCAAATGAATAAATTAATGTTACTAGTCTAAAAATGGAAATACCACACCAGACAATAAAAAATGCAAATTTTGAGCAACAAATGTTTTTTCTCAATTTCAGTTGTAAAATACTCGAGTTTCCTTATTAACGCCTTAAGCGATACCCACCAAAAGCAGTTTCTAATAGCAATTCCGTTACTTTGGTTAAAAATGGTATTCTATGTGAAGTTTAATTAATTTTTGAAATATTTCGAATACATCAAGTGATTAAAATACGCAACTACAGAGCGTAAAATGGTATAGATATGTTAAAATCGAAACAGTTCATTATTTTGTAACAAATGCACCCAAGGGAAATTATAAGCTATCACCTCAATTTTACTCTGAATTAAACAAAGCCCATTACCAGTTTGTCGTATTGCAGGTGCCTGCATTTTTAAATTATTAATTTGATTAGATGCAAAATTTAAATAACACTAACACTTCAAGAAGTGCAAGGATTATTTTTTTTTAATATAATTTTTTATTTTGAAAATTATAATTTTCACATCAATAAATACTAAATAGATAATGCCATTAGCGAATTGTAATACACGTACATGTTAACACTTCAAGTTATAAAAAGCTCAAATTTTGCTAAATTGATTTTATTTTCTATGCTTTACATGCTATATTCCAGAGTTTAATAAAAAAAAATGTTCAATAAAGAATGAAATTCTCTACTCGAAGAATCATTTATATATCATTTATAAAAAACTGGAATTTCTTCGAATCCTGTAACTTTAAGGTATCTATAAATCAACAAAATAAGAAACTTTTTTACATCACTTGTATATGTTTGCGTATCTCAATTTTTTATTCTAAATGTTTATCGCGCTAAAGGGATTAATAATTTTTATACAAAAGTTTCAGCGCGTTTTATTACTATTATGCGTGCTTACGCATTTAAATTTCATTAAGATAAAGACAACTTTACAGCAGATGCTGTATACGTTGCGAGGAGGAAAACAAAAGCATCCACTGAAAAGAAAATTTAAATTTTTTGCATAAATACAAGACGTTTCTTCTAGTTACAATGCAATGAAAAAATTTTAGCATATGCGTTTCGACCTAAATATTTTAAAAATGGATTAGATTTTATTTGGATTTAATTTCCACCTTCCAGATCCAGGCTGTAAAGGCATAAAAAAAGAACTGAAGTAAATCGCCACAATTCGACAATCGTGGGAAAATATGGCGAAATTTGCAAATTTGTTACAAGATTCAAGTCTCTCTAAAGTTTTTGAGATATTTATATGGCTATAAATAAAAAAAATAATCAGTGGTAATAGTACGTTGGACACGTGACCTAAAAGACATTTTGTTTTTGTGTTTAAGTAATTAAAATTATTTTATTTCGGTTAATTTCTCTAAATCTTATATAGATGGTGTTAGGCAATAATGACTAATGAGTTAAGCCACACTGACATGATTATGAGATAATTAGCTTTTAAGTTTAGCGTTCTGTATAATAACACAATGCGAACATGAGATGATTTTCCATCTTAGGTGGCAATATAATCAATAATTATCAAAATTTAATTTTCGTAGTCCTAGAATAACAGTCTCGCGACAAAACTAATTTTTTTTTTAATGTGGCTTAACCCATTACTGCTTAAAACTGGCCATATATAAATTTGTAAGTATCTAGGGTGTAAAACTGTTGAACTGGTATTCATATCTGTATTATTTTTTTACAAGCATTTATTTAATTTCGCTTTTTCGAATTCATAATTACAAATAATTTACCCTGCGAGTAAATTCTTTCGGCTGGCTAGCGTTGTGCCTGATGGCGGAAATTTGAAATTTCATTTCTAATAAAGTCGATCTCATCACAGTTTGTGTAGTTTCACTTTTATCAATTACAGTTTAACTTCGATAATCAGAATATAAAAAACTGAGTTCTGCATATTTCTGGATTCTCAAAGTCGTAACAGTTATTTTCTGTATTGGCGTAACAAGAAATATGAATTGAACGCATAAAATATTCAAAATTGAATCGAAACATAATTATAGGCCAATAACACTATCATGTTACATTTTTTTCAGTAAACAGTGAAAACTAAATAAATTATTGAATTTTGTGTATATTATGAAAATGTAATGCATCCCATTCACATTCCTGGTTACGTCTAAAGTTAGACGTTAGACTAAAATTATCGGTAGGTCATGGCAATATATGTGCAGTAGAGAATCTTTCGGCAATTTTGTAATCCACTTCCAAACATACAATCAATCTAAAAAAAATTATATCAACATACTTTGGCTTTGGGGTCGAACTGGCCCTTCAAAAAATTTTGAAAACCCTAGGAACAACAAATGCCATTAATATTCACTGCGCGACTCAAATAACTTTGTTCATGAAACTATAGTTCTCAGCTGAATTAAAATTTATGGTTTTTAAACCAAGAAAATCTCATTGAACCTATCGACTGACTCTCGTATATGCCATATTAATTTAATTATTTAATAAAATAACTTTTTGTTTATATTTGTGAATCTAAAATTAGTTTTGCTTTGTATAGACTTGAAACTGAAAAAAATTATTTGAAGTTGATTAGCTATTGTAGTACAAATGCAAAAGTAATTTTCTTTTAAAAACTGCAAAGGTGACATGACAAAAATAAAAATGTCTTAATTGTACGGAGGTGCAATTTAAAACTACTCTAGTGAAAGTTAATTGGGAATCTTTTTCTTTCTATTGTATTCTTAAAGCAATCTTTTTTTAAATTCTGTTACATATTTGGTTCCTATTAAAACTTTCTTTTAAAGCATACTTCATCAATTCAACCATTATTTTTGTCATCGGGTTCCATACATTTTTCTTTCATTTTTTTATTTCTTTTTAATCTTAGTACGATTGTTTAAAAGTCAAGAAAAGAAATTTATATTAAAAAAAATCTGCTTAAAGTATTGTAAAACTTTATCCATAAATTTAAAACGTTAGTTATAACTTTCTTGCTGATATTATTGATACTCTATTTAACGTAAAACCAATACGTTATTGCAAGTATTACACAAGACAAAATAATATAAGATGTTCCTATCTCTAATGCTATTTAATGTCACTTTGCGGATGATGTATTAGTTACTGATTTGATTGTAATTTGATCAACCTGACGAAAATTTCTAAAAATAGTTTGTCTCTAAATTTATTAGATTACCATCAAAACAAAATTTTCTGTTTGAGTGAAAAGTAAGCACTCAGAATAAAAAATTTAACACATTTAGCTACAAATAATACTTTTAAAATTTTTGGCATACCATAGTAGAAAATGGAGAAGCATTATCGATGAATTATGAGTTACTACTGAACACAATACCCTAAAAAGAGTTGTCTCCAACAAAAGTTGTAGAAAAGTAATGTCATCTGCAACTTTTCCTTAAGTGAAATTTATGAGTCTGCATAACAAATATTAAAAAAAGTAGAAGGTGATCGAGACCAAAATTCGAGAAAAATGTTTATGGCTTTTTTAATTTATTGTGAATTTAATATATTAACTGGAAATTAACTTGTCACTGTCAGTTAAAGGATAAAAGAAAACTTCCTTTTTCCTTCATTATTTTTATTTTTTCAATCTTATCTTCCGCGTTTTACGCACAACCGAGGAGTGTCTTAACCAGAAAACCAAATTCAACTACCTACTATGAAATTATAGTATATATCTACTTATTTTATAAAATACATTTTTAACATTGGTTCGTGTGGTTAAAATACTACTTTTATTGTAGTTTTTTATAATTTAAATAAATATAAAGTTTCATTTAATTAACCTTACCGATAGACCTACATTTACATAAAATGAATATTTAAAAAGCCACAACCGCAACTCCATTTTTTCTTTTTCGATTAACTGATTATCTTGTCATTTCTTCTTTTGACATCTTGTAAAACAAGATGTATAACGAAACAAAAGAAGTATTAATTGAAATTGAAATTGACTCAAATAACAATGTGTAAATCTTTCATAAATTTTGTGGTGTTTTTGATTTGTCCCTATTCGCCCCAATTCGGTACGAATATAATCACCCCGTTTTACGGTACTGCATAGGCGGTATAAAAATAAAGATAAAACTAATTTAAAAGCTAAATTTTTTAACTTACGATTGTTAACATTGTGCTTAATTTTTAGCTACATTTTATGTCTACTTTTACGATATCCAAACAATAAAAAAATTTATGGTGGAAATTTTTCATAAAATATTTAATAGAATGCTACAATGAAACATAAACAATTATTTAAAATTCGCACTAAACCCAAGGTTTTTGTTCTTCAACCAACCAACATTGTGGCTTATTGATGACTTTCAAAAAATCTTCTGCGGAACTGCATTTAAAAAAAATATTTTACCGCAGTATTTAAAAAAAACAACTTTTGAGTGAGGGTAAGTTTCAGCAAAAGTTTCAAGGGCATACAATGTTTACTAAACTTTCAATTACGAAAATGCGCATACACAGCAAGTTTGGATGGTGGTATTTAAATGAAAAATTATGAAAATAGCTGAAACATTTTATTCGTGTACTTGGAACGAAAAAAAACATTAACAATTTCATGAATCACTTACTTTCATTCAGTCTAGCATGAAATTAAATTTCCAATGTTAATTATATTTAAATTCTTTCTCTCTAGGTTTATCGATGGCGTATTACAGATAAAATTTTGAAAAATGCCTTATTTGTAAATTAGCAGCCAAGTTCGCTTCATTAGTGCCGGCTTACTTTCATTAATAAATTATTCATGAAAATATGTACTTAGATAAAAGTATAGACGGTTTGAATCGTAAGTATCTACGTTTAACTCTCGGTCATTTGTAAAAGGAATCTTATCGTTCTGAAAATCAACTTTATAAAAAAGTAAAAATTGTCATTGCTAATTTAAAAATAAAATTGTTTTCTAACTTAACTAAACTGGTAAAATAAAAAGAATCTACTTTATGTAAGAACTTTTTTATAGAAAAGTTTAGTCTTGAGACTATTTTTTATTTAGGTAAACATTCAAAGCAAGATCAAAGAGCTTTAAGATTATTTTTTTACAAGCAAGCCAAAGGATTGTGTGGTATAAAAAAACCGTAAGAATTTGTATGTGCGTTTTGAAAACGCCGAGTAGTTTTCATTTAACAAGTTTTTTGTCAATGCAAAATTTGGATAACAAATAAACAAAACTGGGTCCTTACTTATCTTCGTTATTTTGTAAGCATGTTTTGTACAGTTTACAGATGTCGCAAATTTAACTAGTATGTTTACATAAATTCCAAACAATTTCGTGATAGGTACCTAACGTTATCTAGATCCCGGCGCGCGCCGTGACAGGCGTCCTTCTCTGGTTCTTGTAACGTCGTTCTTCCAGCATCCCTCAGTATTTGGCCAACCACTGTTCTGTATATCAAATTGAAGTTCTGGACCGAAAAAGCGTGTTTTCAACGTACGTTTGTTATTTACTTTTAAAAGTGAATTTTTAAAAAATTATGAATTGATTGCCAAAAAGCACAAGGATGTTTTTCCTATTTAATTTCTGAATTAATCGTATGAAAAATTTATGTTAATATTAATTAATGTATGATACTGATGTGTTAATATTTGTATGGGTGGTGTGAGATTACATTGTGGTTAGTATAATAGAACATGGGTTTTCATGACAAGAAACTTCGAAGGCTTCGTCGTTTTCGGTTCTTTGGACGTGCTAAAGTTTACCTCATGGTTCGATGGCCTATGCTGGTAGGATAATTTTGATACAATAAATTTAATCACTTTACGTTTCAGTTGTTAATTTATAGCTGAAATAACTTACAAAGACCATGCATGTAACTGAGTTAAGTTGGAATTTCTAAAGGAATTAAGAAACATAAATTACTAGCTTGACTAGAGCTTTAACGTTTTCCTTTTAACTTGACGTGATAATTTGCTTGCACAAACTTCTAACTTATTTGCTGACTGCCACCCATTTTAGCAAACTGCTAAAACGTCAAAAATTAAGTACTTTTTACACTTCGTTTGTAAAGTAAATAAATTCGACGATATAATTTAAAAGGGCCCATTTTTGATTACTTACATTGAACAAATAACATGCTAATTTATTTCTTAAACGAAACTCCTAAATGTTATCGTTTTATTCACAAAATTTATATTCCGAAACCTAAAGAAAATTAATTTAACTAAATTTTAATTATTTACCTACACTTTTTGTATTATCTTAATTAAACCACTAAAGTTTTGAAATATTTTAACAATCCGCACAGAATTTGACACATTGAGAAATATCCATTTAAGTTTAACACCATATAAGTTTTGAGCAAGATTTACCTCAAGTTCACTAATTAATTATAAGATGCTTCGTGTCGATGTAAAAGCAATTAATAAAGTTTTTCCAAGACGTTTAAAAAATAATTAAACGATCACTTATACAACTACTTTTAATGAATTCCAACTTTGTACAGACAGGCAAAACGTTACGATATTTTTACGAAAGGAAAATTTAAGAAAATTGCGTTATCGGTTAGAAGGCAGAGTTTATAAAGCCTAAACAAATTTTGAGAAAACTATGACATGGGTATTTCGGTATAATGGAAAGAAGTAATTAACTTCCGAATAATATTGGTCAACAAAGCAAGCACTCCAAGGATTTCAAAAGTTGGCAAAGTAGTTTAAATTTTTGCTTAATATCAAAATGCAAATAAAGTATGTTTTTAGTTAATAATTTATTAAATAATTTCGAATTTTAATTAACTCGAGGGTATTACTTGTGAATATTAACAACTTAATTAATTTTATTATAAAAATTACTTAAAATGTAAATACTTTCGTGCTTGGGCAATTTTTTAATTTAATAAGTTTGAAAATTGAAAATTCTATTAACAAATTTTCTATTCATTTCCAAAATTATCCTCAACACTTGAGAAGTTACAAAGAAGTATCTAAACCAGTCGTGAAAATAATTTATGATTAATGGAAACTCTTCATTTCTTTGCCAAACATAGTTCGAGTAACTCTTGAATTTAAGATACATTTTTGAAAGTGAATTTTAAGAGATGATTTTATTATTTAGTTTACAGCAGCAGAGTTTTAAACCTGCTATAAATTTCAACAAGAATTTAACTTAAACGTAAAATATTTTAATTTTATCTGTATGCTTACAAATTTTATTTAAATTTTTATTTAAAAATACAGGGTAGGACTGAAAATAATTTGAAGAAAGACCACAAATATGCAAAATTCAAGAAAATTTTTAAATTATTAAGAACCAAATAAATTAAGTTTAATATTATTGCAATTATTATGTTATGATGTTTAAGAAAAAGGAAACTTAAGGGCGCACAAGGGTGTCAAGTCGTTTAGTTACGCCACTGGTAGTCAATTATTTTAAATGCTACTTACATACACTAGATTTCAATTTTAGAGAATACCTTTCTATACAAGATATTTATTTCAGTATAAAACAGATTTATCTCGAAATTATTTTGATTAAAAAGCATACAAAATTTCCGATGGTCAGTTTGCTAATAGCATTGGTTACCCCTCAAACCAACGATTTAGTAAGACTTAATTTAATAAGATTTATTAAGTTTTATTAGATCTTTGCTTTAAACCAAAATGCTCAACTTATTTACTTATACAGTTTCTTAATTATTTGAATTATTATATTATTACGAAGTTAATTATTTTTCAATTAATGGTTCTTTCGCGATTAAAATTTGTTTTCCTTCTAGTTACTAAGGGAGATATGTATTTTTCAGGCAAATATATTATATAAACCAGAGTCACATCCCTGACTTACCATTGGCTAGAAAATACTTGTCGATTGGTAAATTTGGGAAAACTGTATTACACATTGTTAGTGGCAGCTGGTGCGTGAAAGGTGATCGGGCGCCGACCTTCCAAAAAATAATATTAAAATAATGCAGGCAGTGACAGGTCATTTACGATCGCTAGTCAATTTTTTTGTAATTTTACACAATGCGAAAGCTACACTAGTCTTCAGCTGTGCGACCGCGACAGGATTTTCTCCAAATAGTATGCTTTCGCTAGATAGCTTAGTATATGACCTAAACGGTGGAATCGTAAAAATTTCTCTCATCTTTTCTCGGTTGTAAAAGTACATCTGTCTGTCTCATATTTTACTTGCGGATTTCAAGAGCCAAGCCATGTTGCAGGCGCTGTAATTAGAAATGTTTAAAATGTGGAGTAGGTTACCATAATGTGGCATTAAGTATCACTATAAATTTCAACTAAGATTTTATGACGTTTTAAAAACTTCACTCGTAATAATTTTTATAAGGGTTTACGAAAAATATGATAAACTGACACTGCAAATGCTAAAAAGATTTTATACTGGTATTATTCTTATTATAATACAAATATAGTTACTTTAGAAAAGTTTATGAAATAATGATAAGCTTTTAAAATTAAATTAAAAACATGTAAGCAGTTTAGCAGAAATGCAGCTCAAAATCTGTACTACCGCAACTGCAGGCTAGAGATTGGTAAACCGCTGTTCTAATCCTGGTTGGACCGGATGCACTGTTGTCCAAATTGTTATTTATAGAGTTTATAGGATGCGTTCTCCATTCTTCTAGTATTGGATTATAACATAAATCACAATAATGTTATGGAAGTGTCTAGGCAGCCGGTACCGGTATAATGCGGGAAAGACCGTAGCTTTATTAGTAGTGCAAAATCTCCTTTTAAAATACCATTTTGTATTTACATTTTGTATTTAAATTGTTTCACACGTTTCGCTTTTTTTTAATAAATTACCACAACGTACGGCTGACATTGAAGGCATATAAATTTAAATCGATAGTGTAAGATAAATTAATGTAACAGTAATGTATGAGTATCTACTCGAAAAGAGCGAATCTTCTGAAATAGAGTTTGGAAGTTTTATGTACACGTATCTATAACACGTATGGTATATTACCAGCACCGGTTACCTAGACACTGTCTATAATATGTATTATATTATTATAATATCATTCGAATTTAGTTTCAGACGAAATATTATTTAATGCTGAAGTTTTAAAATATGGGTCAACAATACTTAGAAGTAATTCAAAATATTTATTAAATATTTAATAATGTTATCAAATATAATATTTCAATATTTTATATTTTTTGACAGCCTGCGCCGCGCTGTCGAGAATTCTTCGGGCTTTTATTATTCTGCAAATTTAATTTCCAAATAAGGCTTTTCCACAGAAATATATTAGTTTGTTATTTATTACTTCTAATTATGTTCAAAATCATATGATTTATAAAACTCTTCATTGTAATGGAATTCTTAATATGCTACATTAGATTGTTATTGCAATGAAAAACTTGAAGGAAACTTGATATTTTCAAATATATTTGATTCCAAGAATGTCTCGATATAATAGATTTTAATATATCATTCCACTTGATTAATTATTACAAAGAATCACAATTTATTCCAAAATACGATCGAAGTTAGAAATTAAATTTTATTCTATTATAATTATAATTATGTAAAACTTGGTCTGAAATACAGCCTGTCGGCCGTAATAATTAAGGAGTAGCACCTTAGGCCGGTGCCTTAGTTTTGAATTCAAAATTTCAAGAAACTAAAAACTCAGTGTAATTTAGCAAACTGAAAATTAATAATTGTAAAACGTACCTACATGGATACCCATATAATATTATGTAAATTTGTTTATGGCCTCTGGATTCAAGTTTGATGGACCTAAAAGTATAATATAAATAAAATTACATTATAAACAATACAAATTACAATAAATATTATAGTGTAACCGAATATAAAAATTTTAAAAATGAATTGGGGTAGGTAACGAATTACAATAACAAAAATGAAAATAAAATTTGTAGATGGTAGTTAATAATAAATAAATTTTAGTGAATTAAACAATTATTTAGTGCTTTGTGTAGTTTATTATTACATAAACAACAATTAAATAACTCGGTTTGTCTAATGTAAAGAGAACGTCCAGGGATTTAACTGTACGTCGCGTCGCCAATGATGCATTTACGTGGTCATCAGCCTGGAAAAAGGCTATGCTAACAGTAGAAATACACTAAATATGAAATTTAGTGAGCCTTCGTGTTTATCAGAGAAGTCCATAGCATGTGTTAAAAATTGGTGTTTAATTTTCACTGTAATAGCGAAATGTTATCTCGTGAAGTACATTATTCTGTCAAATCTGGATGAAAGATGTATTTATAGCTACATCAAGTTCGTTTCCTGCTGAAACCACTGAAATGTTTAAATATTGTTGATTTAACCATCCGATTCCGTTTAAACCCTACGTAATAAGCTTTTTGAATCACAGCTTCTCACCAATTTTTAAAATTTTTAATTTGTAAATGAGAGTGGTAAAACGTTGATTAATTTTGAATGTAATTATTTATTAATTCAAACATGCATAATTCTATATTCATGAATGTGCATATTTCAAAAGAAATTTGACTAATTTGGCGGCGCTAAAACTAAAGTTTAACGACAAATTTCGGTTCTTTGCAATATAACATAAGCATTTTAATTGCATTCTTTTGGCTTTCTCAATTTATGATTCTTTTGATGGATCACCTTATTATGCAATACAATTTAACTTTTCTAAAAAGTTTTTCTATTTTGTTATAATTTATGAATAAAATTTGCTTTGTACTTAGATTTTCTTGGTTAATACAAACACTTTTAATAATTTAATGCATATTTACTCTCAAACCTACCATTAAAATTGAATGATAAATTTCGGACATTTTGACATTTTTCTTGACCACAAAGTCATAGTTTTATGAACAACGATTTTCTAATTTAGTTTTTAAATGGGCGTCCGTTGAGGTCTCTTGAAAAACAAACCAAAAGTTGAAAGAGTTACTAGTGTTGAAAGAAAAGTACTAGTTTTGAAAGTGATTTATCTGAGTTA
The DNA here is from genome assembly GCA_958510845.1 of Cantharis nigra. NCBI lineage: Eukaryota > Metazoa > Arthropoda > Insecta > Coleoptera > Cantharidae > Cantharis > Cantharis nigra. The sequence goes on along the minus strand of OY294030.1, from coordinate 38,049,904 downwards.
AATTAAAATCTGATAAAATTGCCGACTACTTTTTACTGAAATATATAAAAAATTCCAGCAATGGGAGATGTACTATAAACTATCTAGCTATTTTGACTTAAAATTTTCCAAAATGGAAAACAGTGCAGCACACGTATACGAGTGTAGTAAGTTACTATTAGAATATACATTATGGTAATTAATTAATCAAAATTTAAAGCAATGAATGTATTCTCCTGACTCTGTATGATTAATGTTTGCCACTAACATCAACATCATAGTACTTAAGCTTCGTTAACTTGGTTCTTGACAAACTGTTCTGTACGACCTCCACGTGGAAATCTATGTTTGATTAGATTAGATGGAATATCTCCACTTATGATCAAACTATTGCCTTTAGCCAAGTGAAAGCAGCATCCGTTTCCTCATTACCTTGAATTCCCATGTGAGGTGGAGCCCATAGGAATTCTACAGTGATTCGAAAATCCCGCGACGGTTAGACATTATCGTGAATCTGCTAAATCATGGCCTCACGATGTGGGGATTGTCAAAGGCATTAAGAAAACTACGTTAAAAACACAGGCCATTAGATATCAGACCGCTTTCTAAATTTATCTCTACTTTAATGGATTTAATAATATTTGTACATAGTACATACAGCTCCAATGGTAGAAACCGAATTTGAATTAAGTAGATTACATTCAGCACTACACATTTTGAAAACTTTGTTATCGAGATTATTTTCGAGTCCAGACTGTTTAATAAATTTTAAATTTTATAGAAGAATTTTTGGTTGTTACAGAAGATTACGCTCCACGCAATGTTCAATTTTAGCGCTCAGTTTTTTAGATCCATATTTTAATGATCTCAATTCGCAACATAGAATCCAATATAAACAGCAATTAGGTTTAAAATTTTTTCACGAAAATGTCCCATTAGACAGCACCAATTTAATGTTACTTCAAGCTTTACTTACCTACCAAACCTACGCAAAAGTACGGTCTAAATAAACACGACAAATTTTTAAATTGTCGAGATTGGATAAAAAATATTCTTAATAATTTCCCTACTATCAGTATATTTAGTATTTCATTCAAATGTACCAAATGTTAACCATTGCATCTCTGCATCATTGTAATTCAGAACAAAACTTATGATTAAAGAACAAAATGGTTCTCGTTTCTACTGCATATACTTTGCAAACTTTTTAATTGATTGAGAAATTGTCAACAGTCTGCCCAAGTACATTTCATTTAAACAATTTGAAATATTCTTAATTCTTAAATATATTCAATACAGCTACATAATACTTGCTTTTTCTATAACTCTTTGATAGTTGGCTGCACGTCAGTGCAAAGGCTATAGCCGGGTAAGCATGGGGAAATGGCCCTTACACCGATTTGGCTAATTTTTTTTAGAGGTTCCTCTCTAAGCAACATTACATTTCCCAAAATATTAAATCCTAAATGTTGATAGTTTCTTAGAAAAAAATATTTTCGAAATTTAGTAAAGAATTTTTTTCTCGGAAAGTATTATTGCAAATTGAATGATATTGGAATATGTTATAGAGGTACTAAAGACCTATAAATGGTAATTTTTTTGTGTTTTTAACTCCACATAAAATGTAGAAAAAACGGGAAAAAAGTTTTCAAAAACTAAAAAAATTAAATTTTGGCCGTACAACAATCACCAAATTTTTGTCAAATATTTCTTATATATGCCCATATAACATATATTAATTTTAAATTTTTACGAATGGTATAACATATTGATACTTAAAAAAGTTCTTGCTTAGGTGCACCGGCCAGCATTGACAGTCAACCTCATAAGGGGATGTCCATTAATTACTTGAGGCGTTTAGAGAGGAATCTCACCTAATCTCACGTGTAGAAGAGTGGGGGGTGTTGGAAAATATTACGTAATTTTTTTTTATCCACAATAAACTGTATAATTGCGATAGAACTGGGTTAAATTAAGTAAAACAAACAATTTCACGTGAGATTAGAGGGGGGGGGCGGATCGATCCAATTCTTACGACATTTTACCAGAGGGGGGAGATCAAAAAATCGTCTAACATAACAATGACGCGATGCAACTAGAACTTTTAATATATTGGAATTGTCCCTAACAAAATGCCTATCTATACTAGAGCCGTCTTCCTTAAGGGCCCTTTACACTATGCGATTTATCCATATCCACGATTTTTCGTACGATTTTATATAAATCGCATAGTGTAAAGGGCCCTTTAAGCATTTTAGCTAAATAGGATATAGATTGACTGTATTGGTAAGTACCTGAAAAAAAATTTTTTTAACTCGGTTTCGGTTATTTCAGAGAAATCGAGTATATCTCTTGAAACCAGAGCTTGAAAGGGTAGTTTTTTATGTAACCAGCCGTTTTGTTCTATTTGTGTTCCCAATATGTTTTCTTCATTAATCTTGAGGTCATATGGTCAAGAACTTCAGTAATAATAGTTATGTAAGACTGTAATCTTTTTCCGAATTCATTTAAAAAAAAACGATGCAATCCGGTAGTAACTTTTAATTTTTGGAAGCATTTTATTGCCTAAAATATTGTCTAATAATTGGTACAATTACTTAAGGATGTATAGGAGATACAATCGGAGACAAAAGTAGGATTAATTTGAATATCACGAATATTGGTCTTATGTGTGTAGTAAAATACTTTTTAAATATCATAAACGATAAACAAAGTTATAGAAATGCATGAAGAAAGGTTTTTTTCGTTTAAATCGGTTCATTTTCTGAAATTACAAATATTAAATTTGACATAACAAAATTTTTATTAGTGACTATCCCTGCAATCCAACCTACTATCTAAATGAAAAATGTAATAATTTTTATGAGTAAAAATTGATATTTGTTGTTAAAACTAATAAAAACCGAGATATACATAATATTTTTAATACCAACAAGTTTTAAACATGTTTAGGGATCTTTTAACGTCGAAATCTATTTTATTTTTAGCGAATTGAACGTGACAACTCTATATCGGTTGTTCAATTACTAATTAATTTCTCGAGAACGGGGTAGTAAACCGTGATGAAATTTTGCTAAAACCTTCTTTTATTTACAAGCTACAACTACAGAAAATTTGAAAAAATTCTTATATTTTGATCATATATTTTAAGCTAATATATTATTCAATAAAATGTTTTTCATAAAATGATTTTTACATTATATAATTTTTTTAGGATTTCTTAAGATTTAGCTTTAGATTTTTATTTAGACAAGTATTTTACTGTTTAACACCTTGTGATTTTCCCTAAAAGCAGACTCTTAAGCAAAACCATAGATGTGATTTTCTTGAATTTTAACGAAAAGTCAATATCAAATTGAAACTGCAAGAACTATTGAACGGTGTAGTGAATCGATTTGAAATTTTTTTTATTACATTGCAAAGGCAATGATGACATGTGTACCAATTTTCATCAATATCTTATATTTTTGAGTTTTATTTTTTGTCTCCTATTAGTTATAAAATTATACTTGAATGGTGTTTTCTATTTCTTATTAAATGATTATTATGCAGTTGACTGTCGATGCCGGCCGGTGCACCTAGGCAAGAACTTTTTTAAATATCAATATGTTATACCATTCGTAAAAATTTTAAATTAATATATGTTATAAGGACATATATAAGGAATATTTGACAAAAATTTGGTGATTGTTGTACGGCCAAAATTTAATTTTTTTAGTTTTTGAAAACTGTTTTTCCCGTTTTTTCTACATTTTATGTTGAGTTAAAATCACAAAAAAATTATCACTTATAGGTCTTTAGTATTTCTATAACATATTCCAATATCATTCAATTTGCAATAATACTTTCCGAGAAAAAAATTCTTTACTAAATTTCGAAAATATTTTTTTTCTAAGACACTATCAACATTTAAGATCTAACATTTTGGAAAATGAAATGTTGCTTAGAGAGGAACTTCTAAAAAAAAAATTAGCCAAATCGGTGTAAGGGCCATTTCCCCATGCTTACCCGGCTATAGCCTTTCTGATTTTAATTAATCTGACTTAGGACAAATAATATAAAGCTCGGAATAGAGTACCCACGGAGATGTTAACTCGGTTTTACCTACGGTTAATACAACTGTCACATAAACAAATGCTAGAGCGAGATATTGCAGAATCTCCATGTATTTATTATTTTTCGGATACCAAACTGTACATAAAGTACTATTAGGGTTACATAGATTATGGGTTGTATTTGCAGCCTATAATTTCTTCAAATGTCACATATGTTGCATATGTTATTACTTATCAGTACGGTGCAAATATCAGGTTTAATTTAGTATGTTTTATAAAGTATTAATAAAATGAGACTACATACAAAAGTTTATTGTTATTTATGTGTTTAATAGTTTATTTAGAATAACAAATATGGTGCTTCCACGTTCAAAAATTATGTATCTTCCCCAAAAGTCTAGATTTTATATAAATTCTAAGATTTAATTGATGAAATGGGCATCTGCATAATAATAATTTATGTGAAGATGACAATAATAATTGACTGAACATTCATTAATTAAGTTGGTGGCACGAGAATACCCTACAAATTTGTGTTTACAAAAAATATGTGATAGCTATTAGGGCAAACAAGCTCTCTGTTTTATGCTCAATTAAGTATTTTTACTTATATTATTGTGAACATAAAAACAACCTACTTGCTAACTTTAAATTTTTAAAATTTTTAGACTTATTGGAATCTTGCATAATGTGGATTGGGGCCTTATTGGGTGGGTATTTAAGAAATTTCCGTGAGTGAAATTAGGAGTGTGATCTCTTTTTAATATTAAAATATATAATTAATTGATAAATTGATAATTTTCAAATTTTTTCAAACTTTCTAAACATTGGCGACCAATTCTCGACGAAAAAACATTTTCAAGTTAACCTATTTTGTATATTTTTGTTAATTTTGTGATAATAAGAAATATTATCGATTAACCTACCTCTACACTGTTTGTATTTGATTGAACTCGAGAGATGACCTGCGCTGGGCTCTGGTTATAATTATTTAGTAAATGATTAAATGCTAAAAATATTATTCTTTTTCCAACATCAATTGAAATAACCGAGGAAATTTTCGAATTTTCCACTATTCGAGTCGAGTGCTATCAAACCGATTTGTTTTGACTACGTTGAAATATTATCTTCAACAAAATATCAATATATAGGTACATAGATGTAATAACATGAATATTAGTACATTAGCAGAATATAATATGTTTGCAACAAGCTTGAACATTCTCATAATAAGTCAATCCTAAAAATTACAATATTTTTGTTCCATGCAAAAGTATCATTTTGAAATTTATTTGTTATCTCAAAATTCATTAAACCAATAATTCGCTTATTTAACGATAGAATTATAAAACATTTCGGTTGTATGCCAAATCGACAGTTATTTTACAAAGTAATGTTAATTAATTACGCTAAAAACCAATTTGTATTTTGAATTTACGATAAATCAATTTTATTAAATATTTTGCGGATGATTTAGTTGCCATTCTTTTCTGATTTATGTGAATATTAATTTATTAAATCCCTAATCCTGGAAACCGAGAAATTTATTAATTTGTCAATTTTTCCATTGCGCTGAAAATAATATATTTGCTATGACAATTGGAAACACAATATTGATACATTGAAAAAGTATAATTTGACTTATTATAATTTAATTTAAATTTAATATCCGAAAGCCTATAAATTTGTTAACAAAACGCCTGCGGTTTTCTTTTCAATAGAAATTGTTGGAATTTTTGTATTTTGTGATAAAGTGGTTTTGAAAATGTAACAAAACAAGAATGAATTGTTGTTGGTGGTTATATTGCTAATGATCATTTGTATATTTTAACATAGCGGTGGTGATGTAGTAAACGTGGTTATTAGTTCATATATTTATTGCTCTGTAATATTGTTAAATTTGGAGAGCACCCTACTATGTTCCTCTTAATCTACGTTGATGTTTGTAGGCCCGATTTTGTTGCTGAATGTGCCACCTACAAACTTCACTTAATTAGATAGGCGTTTGTAATAGTTTCTCATGAAAGACATAAAACACGAGGCTATCTTGAGACAGCGGAAGATAAAACAGACAAAACGACTTCATAAATATTATAGCAGTTTGTTTCTCGTTTGGTCTTAATTTTTTACATGCTTTTCTTGCTTTTACCCCAGTATTAAGATAATAGAAAAACTATGATTGTACAGAAATAACATTCCTAATTACATTCTCTAAGTAATCTATTGTGAGTCTCTTATTGGTGTACATCTTTTTCTATCCATTTATACTATATTATTGAAATAATATGTATAATTTGGATTATCGACTTCCACTTTAGCATTTGATTAAATGTTTTAATAATTTGAAAGAGTTATATGACGGTTTAATTGTTAATGACAACTTTAAAGCTTAATTAAAACCCGATAGGTAAGTTTTAAACTGTTCCAATGATGTATTAGGGCTTGAGGAATTCACTTAAATGCTACGTTCCAAAATGTCAGTAATTAATTATTGGCTATACGTAATTAAGAGCAACGTTTTTGGGATGGCAATTTGTAATAAATGACAGATTTCAATCCATATTAAATAGTTAATGGTACAATTGTAAAATGTATTTCACATTGTTTTTATTGCGTTCGTTGATGCATTATACGAATGATAACTATTTCTCTTTTTTAAATATTTACTAAAGAATTCCAACAATTTCCAATGCTTTGCATTTTCATAAATAGCAAATTGATAAAGACCGAAGAATGAAGAAATATGTATTTTCTGCCCAGCAAAATCATTTTATTGTTACAATAAAATTCGAACGTGGGGCTATTAAAATTTCCTACCTAAAATTATACTTATAGAACTGCGTAAGTTGGTAACGGAGTTCCTCTAATTATGAGGGTGTTTGGTCTTAGTTTGAATGCATCAAACCTTATAATAAATTGTGTTACCATAAGTTATAACCCAAAATAGTATATCAAGGAACTAGTTTCACAAGCGTCATTTTTTCACACGCTTTTAGAAAACAACCCACATAGCTGTGTAGTAAAATACAAAAAGCTTTTTATAAATTGAAATAGTTTCATTCAAATTTTTTAAGCCTCTTCATAGTATCTTATATTCTGATCTTAAATATAGAAAAGTACAAATAAGTAAAAATGATCATTGAGCCAAAAAAATGCAAAGAATCCCAAAACAAGCAGTTTTAATTCAAAATACCAATTTCTACCAATTTTTTGTTGTTTTGGCATTTTGATTAGGTATAAATAGATAGTTATAAAAAATGAGAAATTGAATTGAAATCAAGTAGATTCTTAATGATATGGCGATTTCCAGTCTATGTTCTTGATTACCAAATCTCGTAGACACTATTATTTTAGTATTCTGATGATTAATTTTGTTGCAGGTTACTGATAGCTGGCAAGGACATGACAGTGATCAGGTATGTTTTCTTATTATAATGTTAGTGAACTTCATTATAATTTTCTCGTGAAAATGTCGTGTAAAGTGACACAACTCAAAATCTGCAGTTTTTCACGAAAGTGAAAAAACAAAACTTTTAAATGCATAACAAATAAATACTTACTAATTATAATAATTATATTAGTACTAAAATTGTAATTACAAAATAATGAGCACAGTTCCTTTGCAAAATGCTAAAGTAGAAAATACTTTGTCATAATTAATTTAAAATATTTCCTTCTGACGTTTTCTTTTACAGTAAAATTAAAGAGAGTATGTGAATTATTTATTATTAATTATTTAATTGGCCGCTAATTACGTTAGTGAATTTTTATTTCTCATTTCAATCAATAGAAAATAATATGATAGTTGTATCTATGGTAATGGTAGAATAATGATTTCCGTTTCAACTATTTAATTTAATAATATTTAAATACGATCCATTTCCTGACGTTATTGCTGCGATTTTAATATTGATAAAAATTCTCTAGATGGAATTGTTCAAGAATCACAATAAATGCAATAAACACAATAAAGTTTCAACGGATTTAATTAAAATGTTCGGAATTTTTTTAAACCTGGAAGTTGATTAAAAATTAAAAACGAAGTGATATTTAAATCTTCTACATTCTACCTTTAAATATTAAAATATAAAACAGTATCAATACTTATTACAAATTTAGCAAATAAGTAAAGAAACATGGAATACTCAAATTTAATGCTTTGTCGTATTTCAGTACTTTTAGCACCGTCAGTGCTTTAGTGCCGGAAAATTTGAAACAAATCTCACCAATTGTAAGATTTTTCCTAGCAGTGGATCTAAATTGAAACTAATGAAGCAAAAGGTCAGTTCTCGTATCTAGAGAGTTTGGGAGGTATGTAATATCTCCCAGCATTAATTGCTGAATAATTCTTCAGTTAGCGCTTGGATAAAATACAAAGAGTACATTGGAGTAAGTTATGTAGTAATTATGTATTTTTTCATCTATTTCAGAAATGGACGCAACATAAAAAAATCAGAATTATAAAATATAATTAATTTAAAGGTTTTTTACATCAATCATGAGTAGAAACCGGATTTATATGCACTAAAATACATCAAAATAATGTTTTTTATGTGTTTAAAACTAGATAATATATGCGGTTGTAATGGTTATATTAAATTACGCAAAAATTAATATTTAACTTTATTATAATACCACACTAATATGGCATCTGATTATACCGTTTATTGCTAAGAATGTTTTTATAGCTAGAAAATAAGACTGTGCGCGTTGGGATGGGATAGAAATCTCAATGTTTTACCTTAGGTTAAACGTTAGGTTGGTTTGCTCCATGGTAAGATAATTAATCATTATACCATGGGTTTCGGCCTGCCTTAGTTTATAATAAAGTCAGTATTTTTTTTTATTTAGAAAACCAAAAGTTTGTTTTAAAATTTATGTTTTAAAATGCTTTCTAGAGTAAGCGATACGTGATATTTTAGCCAAAAATAAAAATGTCGGATTTATAGTAAAGGTTAAAAACGAACCTTGATGATTGCTTGTTGATGAATTGTAAACTGAAATGCACAATGTTAAACATCGAAGTGATAAATTAATTAAAGCAAATAATTGATGTTAAAAAGATTTAAACTTACATTAATGTAGTTCAATTTGAGCTTGCCGCCAAGGTAGGTTGTAAATTGTTAAATGAAAAATTTGAAAAAGAAATTAACGGTAAACCGAATTTTTGAATAATTTCAAGAAATTCGAAAATTGACCTTTACAACCAGAATTAAAAAAATTTTGTTGAGAGAATCTACCTACGTAGGTCAACTAAAAAATGACAAAAATGTCAAAACTTATAAGATCAGGCATCCCTTAAAGGACGCTTACGGAACCTTTCAAATAATTACATTATCGTAGTATGGACTTTCGACAAGTTTAGTGCACGTGAACAGTTTCATGATTGTTTGAAATACTTAATTGTAAGTTCAATTTTACATTTTCAATTGTCAGTACGAATCTGACGAGATCAGTGTCGCGGATAAAACCTCGAATAAGATCGAAACATGTAATTTGGTAAGGTTTTTCTGATTTAATAATTTCTTAATCCAGGTTTGAGAACAGAAAAACGGCTTAAGCAGATCATTTCGGATTCTTGAAAACAACACACGTATTTTTAAGAAGGTCCGGGAAATTAAATTAAAACAATGAAAGTTGATAAAAGGAGTTAGAGATATCTGGAATAATGGTTGACTTAGTGCTTGGAAAGATAATTTTAATGAAAATAATTTGAATCATAGATGGATGATTTTTGAATGGTTTGAAAAATGAAAAATTTGGATTTTATTTAAAGAAATGTAAAAAATATAATCATAATAGAGAAAGGGGCTGAACTATAAAGCTATCTGTAAGGAATTTTTGCGAACTGTTTAGTGCGATAGATAGTTTTTGTACTTTCCTACTTCCCAACGTTATTTATTATAAAATGAAACTTACAAATGAGTCTACAAATGCTTCCGAATTAACAAAAACATCCAAAATAAAAATTTCATTGTGTTATGAAGAGTATCGACAGATTAAAACAATTTACTACAGTTTAATAACCGATTCAATCAAATTGATCGATTTTTCATACAAATACTGAAATTATATTCAAAGAAATTTGCATATCAATCTTGATTTAAAATAATTTCTATGAATGGTAATTAAATTTTATTTGTGTAAGATTAATTTATCATTAATCAAAACGTTAGATTAAATTAAGCCGTTGAAAGTAGTGAGAAAATTTTTGATTGCAATGTCAATCAAATTTTTATTCGGGAGTAAACAAATACTAATCAAAATTTAATCAGTACTTCATAATCAAAGTGTCCCCAGAGCTACGTAATTTCTCATACAAATTTCAACATTAAAAGATTATTATTATGAAAATTTAATTTAACAATGATTTTAAACATTTAGCATTGGAAGGCATAAGCTAGAATGAAAATGTAACAATTATTATTATAAAGCTCATGATGTTTATTATGTACCGATAAATGCCGCGATGTAAATTAATCAATTGTCATACAAATTCCAAATTATAAAGCTTTCAGTAGGTAAAACGAAAGTTACTTTATTATATGTACAATATGTTTCCACAATGAAATAAAATTTTTATGCTGCTCACGGAAACGATTACTAAAACGTAAGCTTCTGAATTTTGAAATACTAAAAATTATTATTAAAAAAAATATGTTAAAGGTGAACTATCTATGTCAATCTATAAAATATTTTTATAGATAGTTTGTGCTTCACGAAAAATGAAGCAGCATTTCGAATTTCGTCACGGGAAAATTGCGTAACCTTTGAGTTTCGTATGGCATCAAGTGCGTGCGAATTTATTCCGCTCTTACACATTTAATGCAATAAAAATCCCTGCTATAGACCATCTTACTTCCTCTTGAGCTTCACGTTCACTCTATAAGTTAGTATTGATATCAAAATTTATTTTATTTCGTATTTTTACTAAATTTTTTAGTTAGTATTCCCGGGAGTACTATAGTACTATATACCTATATTAGTTTATATTACTTGGAATTCGGTATTTATTTTATTAATAATTAATTCGGAAATTGAAATATATTTTAGTTTGAAGAACTTTTATTTTAACTTGGTGATTTTCTACAAGAAAATAAAATTTGCTATAGGTATATAAGATATCGAACTTGACATTAATCCAAGAAAATGTATTTGAAAATTTAGCTTATATATATATACCTACTATTTTACATAATATTCAATCTTCAAAAAACTTAAAACTACCTTATGTGTAAATTTCGTATTTCGCCAAATGTGTTTTGGGATTTCAAACATAGAAGGAATTTATTTTGCTTTTATTCCCAAACAACTTTAGATATCGATCAGCAATAATATTCACACCTGCGAAAGAATTGAATTTTTGAAATACGCCTCCATTGTGTATATTTTATGCTTGCTTATCATATAAGTCGTCAAAACATAAACTCTACAAACGCTTTTATTTAGTTTTTTTTATTCAGTTATATAATTTAGAAGCAAATTTTTTGGTTACGGTAAAAGTGCGTATAAAATAAGATTGATGCATATTTGAAATTATTTCACAAGATTGTGTTTTTATTGCACGTTTTATTTTATTTCAGATATTTTGCATATCTTTTTATACACATCTATATTTTCTGAATAATTTAAAAGTAGATATATTGAAATATTTATCAAATATTTGACTTATGTGAGACGAGGGTTGAAAAATTCTATTTTTACAAAATCTAAAACAACATCAAAATTATCTTTTCAAAAATTTTGTTCTTTACTTGTAATAGATACAATGGGTTTTCCAAATTAATAGAATTGAAAAAGTTGCCCGCAGCTATATTTTCACACAATGAACTCCACAATAATTTATAGGCTTTCTTTGATAATTGATCGAGTTGTAAATTATGGAGTAAGTAACAGTTGCAATAGGACTGTTAATAAAATACAGTAGTTGAAAAATTACATTAACAGCGTTTCCACGCTACCTACTTAAGAGTAATCCTTACTAAGCTGACCTTAAGTGGTAATCACTACGAACCTAAACTTTTTTATCCGTGTAAGAAAGTTTTAAATAATATACAATGACGCTGATTCCGTGTTCGTGACCAAAATAATATAATTTGTAAATATTCAAAACCTTCCCATTTCTTATTCTTATCAAAGGTTTCTGAATCCCCAATATAAAAATGTAGTATTTTTTTATCCATAATTCAGATATGTATAAAAAACTAACAGATTACAGTTAATGGTTTCTTTTTCACGGCTATTTTATTTTTTACGGTCAAACTTGCACAATAAGTATTGTCACTTTTTATGGAAAACTATATATCGCGCAGAATGCAGCTATAGAAAACACATTTCTACTGATTTGTATACTGATATAGAAATCCCTACCGTTTATGTTCCAATACCTTCTTAAATAAATAAAGTAAATGGTGGAAGACTCCAAGATAAAAGTTTAAGTATTTTATTCACAGAAAAATATAAATACAATAAAACGGCCGTATTGTTTCATTTTCATTATACAACAACAGTATTTTACATTTATTTACCATTCCTTCGGCACGGAAAGTGTCAAGTTGTATATTGCAGGATTTATTATGTGTACAAAAGACTACAATCAATATGTCGCTTCTTATGTAAATTTCTATCATTTCAATTTGAAGATAATGAAAATCCAGACATAGGTACAAAGTATAATTATTTTCAGCCAAAGTTAACCATCCATAGTTTTACATAAATTTATTTTTCAGAATGCTTTTGTTACATTTATTTCTAAAATTCTGCATCAATTATTTTTTGTCAAATGATCAAAATATTGCAGGCGAATATTTTTGCATTAATTTTTTCTCTTTATACTTCTTAAGAACGTACTTATCAATTTTTCAAATCTGCAAGTCTAAAATATATTTTGTATTTCTTAAAGACAACTAAGTAGGCTCTTTTGAAGTTTTACGATTCTATCAAAACTTGATATTTATAACATCATCTGCACTGTACCAGTAGAAATATGAATATTTGATTATCAAAAGAATGGAAATCATAAAAAAAATTATGAATTACCAATAACAAAATATGTCGGATAGAAAATTTTTTATTTCATCTAACTTTCATAATTATTTCTGTCACTTTGTAATTCTACAGAAAAATGTTATTGGCACCGAGGTGGAATAACGCTTGTCGAATTGCATTACATCAAGATTTCTATGAAACGAGCAGGTGTTTTGTTGTTATTGGCAAACATATCCAAAATCTGTAGGATAATATTGATCCAAATTTTGCAATTTGTTAAACGATTCCTTATTTATTTGATGTGATGTTCAATAAATTAAACCTGAAATCACACGGCGCTTTATTTTATTTTTAGGCATAAGTTGGTTTTGGTATACTCGTGCCTCGACTTCAAATTTAGTTTCGTCAAATTTATCCATGTCGAATGTCGTTAATGTCGGCCAGTGGCGTGTTTTCCATGGACGCCTAGGGAATCATTATTTAACTTGAAAAATAAAAAAATTATTTATTTTTCTTAAATATTTTATTGTTTCAAATTCCCCTTTCCCGATAGCTTCGGAATATTACTTAAATTAGCAGTGATTAACAATTTTCTTAATTTGGAATTTTTGTCAGTAATTTTTTAAGAAGGTGGATCAAAAAATATTTATCAATTGCAAGTTCTTACAACAAGAACCTTTATTTATGCTGAGTGTTTTGATGAATAAATGTGATTTATAATCAGAATTTTAAAAAACTTCATCTTCAACAAGCATTACAGACTCCAAGGTATACTTTGAGCTGGTAAATTGTTATCAACTAATAGCTTAAAGTGCTATTTGCATGAGACCTTTAATTAATTTATTATGAGTGGAAACTTACTGAAGCTTCTTTTTTTTCTGACGCAACAGACATAATAAAATATAATGAAGCACAACAAAACAAAAACGACTTAGCTCAAATAACAACCAAATTTGATAATCAAACGAAACCTTATGATGGTATGTTAAATTTGATAATAATTATGTAAATCATCTTGTGGAAATAGATCAAATTACAGTAATTAAATAAATAATAAATAATAAATAATAATAGTAAAGTAGAACTGCAAACTATCTACAGGGGGGCATAGCCCACTCCACCTACATTTAGCTCCCCTGTTAATTTCAATTTTCATTTTTCATTCCTGGAGATTGCTGAAGAATCTTATGTTATCAATTTGCTGATTACCATACATTTATTAAAAATTAAAAGTCTCTTGAAATATCGAACAAACACCGCTGAATGTGCGGTGATTGTATCAAACACTACGTTGCTTTGCTGATGCCAGATTAAATGTCGTCAATGTCAATTCTTATATTTTTTCTTTTATTTCGAACTTCAAAATCGATGTCTAATTTTAGAGCTAATTGGAGTGCTTTATCATCCATTACTGTTAGTATTCTATTATTTCCTGTTTTTCACTTTTCATCTTTCTGTCTGATGATTTTCCAGGTTTATTTTAGATTTAGATAAATTCAAAGAAAAATGATATATCACATCATAAGGTCAATTTACGTTGCCGACGAATATTTAGAATTCTTATACTTTAGAAGTCTTCAGCAAAATGACATAAAATCGGTTTATCGATCTGGTATAAAATCATACAGGTATTTTAAAAAATTTGAAAGCAGAAATAGTTTTACCATATTTTTGAGTGAATAAAATTAAAATTTTTTAAGTAGTAGCTCTGTTCATTTCGACTACAATTTTTGAAATAATTCTTTTACCCTGTTTTCGCGTTTTTCGACGCTATCTGCACGCAGCGTCGCCGTCGTCGAGAGCATGTCGGCGTTCTGCATAAACACAAAGGCAATCACAACACATTGGCAATGTTTTCAATCTGGGCGTCGATTCCATTACATATTTATTAAAATTTAATATTCTTTCAGGAAGTGTAAGTGTTTCGAGTTTTTCAAGTAGTATGTCAAGTTCATTTCGGCATATTCTACGACTTTCGCTTTTACAAAATGAACTCCGAGTAGAACCTTTTTCACTAGAGAATGAACAAAATACATCTCTTAATAAAACGGAATTTTGATTTTTACTCGAAAACGAATATGTTATCAAATATAAAATAAGAATTTCTAAGAATTTTCGTAAGACTATAAGAAGTTGTTAGGAAAAATAAAATATACCTAAGCAAATTTTAGGAAAGCTTTTATTTTTTTATTTCAATTTTTTTTGCTTTCGAAAGCTTTTAAATTTAAAAACACTCTATTATTTTTTTATTTTGACACCTTTGCTTCCTTTGATATAAACTTTGATTTCTTGCATAAGAAACAAATCAGTAAACTAAATATTTTCTCGGGGGAGGGGGGTGGAGACTAGATAAAGGATGCCTTGTGTACCTAAAGAAGCATTCGTTTTTCTACTACTATTTGAAAATGCTCAACTATTTGATATTTGCTTTAGTAGGATAAAATAAGTTTTTTCCGCACTAGTGCAGAAAAGTAATTTTTTACGCAGCCATAGTGCGGTTTCAAATGCAACCCCCAGAAATGATTATAAATATTCTCGGTGCCTACCAGTTTACAGGTGCGACGATTATTCTTTAGTATAATCGCTTATAGCCGCTTACTACAAACAATGGGGAAAGTAAAAAATACTAGATTAAAATGCTGGCCCTGTTAAGTTCCAGGTAAAACTTCTTTTGTGATTGTATTTTCATGATTTATTTAAAAAGAATAATTGCAAGGACGGATCTTCTACTCTATTTTCTTTTCTATCTTTTTGTCTATCTTCTTATTGTAATTTTTGTAATTTGAAATTTACAAAATGCTCCGCCCCAACAATGTCACGATGAAATTTTTATCGATTATATTATAGCTTCTCTTCATTTTTTTTTCTATTCTGTTTATTTTTGTTAATTTCTTTATTTTTTATCTATCTAAGCAAATTATTATAAATTATAAATTAGTAGAGTAATTTTGTATTTACTGTTTCTGTGATCACGATGTCCATTCTATGTGGAATAATTTTAATATTTATCGTCACGCTGGCCCGTTCTATATAAACCAACCTTTACTCTATCGTCTACAGTAGCGGATCCAGATAATTACTATAGGGGGGAGACAAAATAAAAATTTATTAAATATGAAAATAAAATGTACCTATAGTAAAGAAATATCAAAAATAAATTTATATTTTGTTTTTTAATAAATTAAAATTGTTTGATGTAATAATCTAAGAATCTTCCCCTAATGGGAAGCGAACGACACCAGCGTACTACTGATCGTGTATCCATTTTAATTAATCCACAGTTCTGTAGATTTTCGAAATTTAAATAAAAAACCAAAAATAATCGCAATAATTTATTGAAAAAAAATTATTTTTTTTCGGCTGGGTTTTTTGCTTTATTTAAGTTATTCTGGTTTTTCTTTTTATTTTTTCATAAATTTTAGTGGAATTGTGCCCTACGCAGGTGTACCACCGCTCCGCTACGGTTACTTAGCTGACTGGAACCCTTAATAATTTTTGTAAGTTGCCATGCCGAAAGCGAACGTCATTTAGTTTTAGAACTAATTTTAAAAATTAAATAAAAACAATTAAAAAAATTAGCTTGTTTTATAAAAAATAAATGATTTTGTTATGTAAAATAAATTAATTTCCGTGATTAACTAATTACTGAAAATAAATAACATTAGCTTTTCGTATCATTTCGACACTTTTCGGCGCTTAAGGTTTGTGCCGTTACTTGATAGTGACGTTGCACGTAGCCATGCAAGCAAGCAAGCGCTACAAGTGTTTAAATGGCGACATTTCGGTTAAAATATAAACTTGAACGATTTTACCTTTTAAATTTTATTTGTGAAATTATGATTGTTAGGCAATAAGTTTTATAAACATTATGTAATTTATTGTGCGCTCGAATTACGTTTAATGTTGTCGTATCGGTAAGTGTTGTGGCGTTGATTTAAAAAATGTTTTAGTTCGGTACACGTTTTTGTGTGTATCCGCGTGTTTTTTCGGTTAAAATTTGTGCTACTTTGTTTATTCGCACTTAAATTTTATTATGTTCTATGTGAAGGTATAAAATTTACTTTTTTTAAACTATTTCTTAATTTACTTGGTACATAACCTCAAACTAAGCGGCGATATTTTTGTAAAACAAATGCAGCAAAATTTTGTTTAAAAGACTGAGCAGGCTATTTATAGGACTGTGTATGTTCTTTTAAATTATTTCTTGCATTATTCGGTTCTTCATGAAGCGACACGGAAAGGTGGGCGTATCACCTGTAATCATAATTGCAAATTATTCATTGCAATACCTGTTGTTGCAGACAAGGATGGTTTTGTTGTTTCTAGGTGATTTGCACTATTTTTTTTACCGTTTATTTGAAGGTGTACCTTGCACAGATTATGTTGAAACTGTACATGGGAAGTTAAAAGGTGAATGCCATGATACGTTCGTGAATCGTGACATTCCACCTAGACCAGACCAGTCTCAGTTACACTGTAAAAATTGTTACGTTTGATCGTTTAATTAAGTTTGTAGGTCAAAATTAAAATCGATACTGACTCATCGGATTTTTAATTTTTAAACACCAGTATTTACTTATCGTTTTCATTCATGTGAGTTTCGGTAAGTTATGAAATAGAACTTATCGTTGTAAACAGTTTAGAAGGAAAACTACCATAATTATAATAATAAATTATGTAGTTCATGTGCACAACATGCGTACGGTAATTAACCGTCTATGTCTATCAGGAATATCATGTTTTATAAAATTACCATTATAAAACATGGTACAGAAGGACAAAGATGCTTACTCATATTTTTAATGCCAAAATTGCTATTCCCACCGTTGAAACTATTTCGTTGTTTTTTGCAGCTCTTCAGCAGCCGTGTACAAATGAACAATAAACAATTATTATCATTATATTATTAATTAGCGTAATTTCCATAATAATTTGTGTCACTTCTCAAGGTTTTTCATTAAAAATCTAATTATGCCATTCAAATAAACCGAATTCTTTTGGGCTTGCTGTGTTTCAGTTCCTATCTTATCATTTGAAAGACGAACGATAACAAAATACCTAGCAAAGGTATTTGTAAATTAATGATCATTTTAGCTTTCACTGTAAATAATTGGAGTACCTACCTAATATATATATTTTTTTCAATTTGTATATTACATTTAGTGTTAATTAGCTCGCACAAAGGACATTCCAACTTAAATGCACCATGATAATGGTTTGAAGTTTATATTACCATATTGTTATTAACCTAGTTTGAAGGACACTTAATAACAAAATGCTGCCGTTTTTATTCACCGTAACAATCCATTATTTGCACGAATTTGTAGTCATAAATCCTGCCCTCAATATAGCCTTCCATATACACTACTTAGTACTTACTACTTTGGTTAAAATTTAATCAAAATTAATGATGCAATGTTTTGTTTTGGGGAAAGTCAAAATTTGCATTAGTTTTTCCGGAGAAGTAATTGGACAAGAACATTTAAAAAGTCTGACGAGGAAGCTTTCATTAATTTTCATAACATTAAAAGCAGCTCGAATTTCTACATTTTTGAGAACGGCTATTTATTTCTCATTAATGGAAAGTTCTGTTGTTTATAAGAGAAAAGTTCAAATTGTTGCTGATATAAAAATAATAGCATTTTGCACTCTACCGGGCAGTATCCGAAGTATGGCCAGGAATACTATTCGACATAGTCATAGCAATAAGAGTTATTTTCACATGGCTTCACATCGCCTATTTTATAAAAGATACAAGGTCTCGACAAAATTCGTATTTATTTAAATAATTATGTACATATTATTTATGTCTAATAACTGTCCTAAAAGAATCTGTTTAATAATAAATATGTAAAATAATATGAAATTTAAATGTCTGAAATTGAAGCTTGATATTCGATTAATCATTCCTTTGTTGTTTATGTACCTTATCAGTGCGATAACCTCTTATTGCCCTTTTACAGGTTATAGTTTTCATATACGTATACAGCATATTTCAAAATTGCATACACTTTCTTCATAGAGCTTCTCATGTGGGTGACTTCATTCATACTTCAAACATTTTAACAAATGTCAAGAATGCAATTACTAGTGCGCCTGACTGGATTGTCGAGATTTTTACTCAGTAGGATAATTAAAACATTATTTCATTATGACCAAAGACTGAATTACAAAACTCAATTGCACATTAAGTTCCTGGAAAAATAAAAAAAATGTTTTCAGATCTATTTCGAAGTTCAGGTGGCTGGGTTCGCCACTGTTTGCACCACATAAAAATGTTGTGGAATATGCATTTATTTTTGCTAAATCCGTAATTAAATTATCGTAGAACATAATTTGAAAATTGCATGTACTCGTATTTATTGAAAGGCTTATTTGAATATTGCGTGTTGGCAGCTTCATTTGAATTTTTAATTATTTCGTAAAATTATTATTTTTGTGAAATACACAATACCAGTTTAAGTCTAACCAAAATAATTAATCCATTATAATATATCTTGTTGTATTCAATTCTCTTCTTCATTATATTATATTGTACACTCGATAGGACTCTCCTATTTCCGAATAAAAATATTCTAGAATATTTTATAAATCTGAATTGATAATAGCATGTGCAATTCGAGTAAGTTTCTTTAAGTTCCTTTCCTATAACCGTATTGTATAAGATATTTTATAATTTCCTTTTGAACTTTGCTTTAAAGGTACATATTTGATAAATATAGCAATATCACAATATAAGTGGGAAACTTTTGTTGACGTTAAATGCTGTTAAAAGTGTGAGGAAGCTGTACTTTTCCAAACATTTTACCTACAGATCGTAATGGTTTATAAAGCATTTTCAACTTACGAATTTGTTCGTAATTATAATTTTTAATTTATGACGCGACTATTTTTTTTACTAGAATATTATCAAGATCGGAATAAAAGTTACAACAAAAAAGTAAATCGTAATATATACATCGTAATACTTTTTAGTAATCAAAGACATCCTTATCTTTCTTTTAAATATCGTATTTTCTCAACATTATTATGTCGATATATTATAATAATAAAATAAAACGCAATAGTAATAATTATTTAGTGTTCTATTTTGGGAGGGCGGCGTCCCCATCGCTCTCTCTGTATCAGCCGCCACCGCTTAATGCAATAATTAAAAATTATTGTAAATATTGCTAGCGAAATTTATCAAAAGTATACGATTTTACTTCAACTTCTGTCGGCACCTTTACGATTTTTCCAAATATTTACTTGTGTGTGCATTATGAAGCATATTATTTAATAAAAATAACACTAGATAATTGAACTTAATCGTTAACACAAATTTCACATATCAAAACAAATATAATAAAAAGTGAAGGGCATACATACATAGATATGATAAAAAAAGTATTGCTTTGAGAGGATTTCCTGAACAGTTTATCGGCATAATTGGATTAAGTTTGCAAAGAAATTAATAATTTTTGCCTTTCAATATTTATGGCATTGATATTACGGAGCTTCTTATGCAAATAAAGTAATTTTGTTTCGAATACAACATGTCGAACACTATGGATGTAGTTTATTGTTTATACATTCAGCTTGTATTTATAAACCTCAATTTTTATTTTTATTTACCGAGCACGTGTCGACAAATTTTTTGGCATAAAAGCTTATTCGCATAGTAGAACGTGCATTTTGGCTCAAAAATAAAACGATCGAATTAAGCTTCACCTGTTGCTTTGTATGTAAACTTAATAATGAATATAAAATAAATACTACGTTATGTAAGTTTTTACACACAAATTTTATTTTTGCATCATTTTTTGCACGGAAAATTTGAATTCCCACACCGTGAATTATTATAATACAGCACATCCATCAATTTATTATGTATGTATATGTGCATTATTATTTCATGTGGTTAGTAATGTATCCATATAATCCATTTATATCAGGTTTTTGAAACTTTTGATTGTGTTATTATTTTAGCCAGGTAGGCATCATTGTTTCGTAACAATGAAAATTTAATTTTGTTTTGCACAATCATTTTACATTGTACAACAATATCAGTTTTATACAATGAACTTTGGGATTAAAAATTTGCGGCTAGAGTAGACGCGCGCGGGACAAACAAAAAGAAAAAATAAGATATAACCAACTTGTATTTTATGAGGACACTGCATGCTAAGCTATGTAACTAACATTTATTTTTAACAATCGTTTATATGGAAACATTCCCAAATGCAATTTCAAATTAGTGTTTACAATTTAGGCGAAAAACTAAAAAAGTTAAGTATCCAGTATTATGTAATTTAAAAACGTAGCTTCCTGAAACATGATTGTATTTCAAACAATCATTAAATTGTTAAAAAAATTTAATTTTTTTAGAAAGATAGTTAATAGGGCACTTTTTATTATTTTGAAATATTTCTAACAATGCTTTAGGGTGTAATTTAAATGTAATATAAAATTGAAAATTTTATTTTAAACACGTACGCGTACAATGCCGGTACATTGAAGAAAATAAGCAGGAAAAGTCGAATTCAAAACGAACCATTTTGAATCAAAGCGATTTTTTTAATTTGATGCTTTATAGCCAAGGGGAAAACCACATTTTTTTTTCTACACCAGATTTTTTAAATGAGATTTTATGGATTTCCCCCCGGATTTCCTTGGATTGCCTCAGAATTTTCTTTCGAAAAAGTTAAAATTTAAAAAAAAACAAGAAATGAAGGTTGTAATTTTTTAAGATTTTCTAGATTTGCTTGGAATTTCTCAATTTTCTTTCACTTGTACACCAAATTTCCCCAGCGGTTTCTCTCTCGATCATAGCTAATCTGGGTTTATTGAAACCATACAACCTTAACGGTTTTGCGTTCAAATAGCTTTGTGTCCGAACGACTATTTGACAATTTGAAGATAATTAATTTTTTTTTCTTTATTCTCAATTTGTATGAAGTACAATCGTACAATTTTCATGCGTTTAATAATAATTAACTATTTCCCTATCGATAGAACATTGCATTATAAAATAATATTACATTAGATGATATCAGTAATAAATTACAATCAATATTATAATATTATGATATCTGGATAAATATTGAATCATTGTAGTTATTCAAGTTTTATAAAAAATTATACAATAGCAAATAGATAAGTATTTTTAGATAAAACAAAATTGTGTGATTCCATAATATATTTTTTTTTGTATATTATAATTATTTAAAAACGAACAACTTGCAATACATTTCTTGAACCTATAATATTAGTAATTTTTAAATTATTGGAATATTAAATTCAATAATAGTAGAATTTTAATTCCACCAATTCAATATTATATTTTTGTCATCGATATTTAACTTTCTTAGTGAGAAAGCTGAACCTGAAAAGCATCTTAAGTTTACAATTAATAATTAAAATTAATACTTAAACTGCTGTTTTACACGTTTTGCTCGTAAACTAAACTATCGTAGTAAAATGCCTTTACCTACTTGTTAAAATGAAAAATTTGCTAAAATTTCAACTTTTTGGAATAGAATATAATAATAACACTAAAAGAAATGCAGTGGAGTGTATTCAGCGAAAAAGGTGTTTTAGAGAAATAATTCTCAGTTGAAAAAGTTTTTCAATCTCTCCAAGCTGATATTTTCTCATTTTATGTTTATTATAACAAAAAAAATCATTTTGCAAGATTTTCATAATGTAAATCTCAATTAATCTTGATGAAAGATTATTGCTGAAATAGTTGAGTTTATGTACCAATTTTGTGAATGAAATTCTTTGTTTGTGAATGTATGTTTGTGAATAGTGTTGTCTTTTCTAATTTATTAGACTGTAAAGAAATATACCGCGATCTTATAATATGACGTCGAGAAAGAAGAAGCGGCAGCAAGAAGGATTTATTAAAAAAGTGTCTTCTTTATTTAATTTGGATACGGTGAGTTTAGTAGTTGTATTCGGTTTTAATCCAATTAGTGTAGATTTCGTTTTCAATGGATTAAAATTAGCAGTAGATTTTTCGTCTAGTTTTTGCTTTTACTGCTTTACTGAACTTCATTAGCGGCTTCCACTTTTCAATTACACATGTATTTCCTTTTTATAGTAATTAAATGTGTGATTTGTAAAATGTACAAAATTTGTGCCATTTACTAGGTGGATTATGAGTTTAAAGAAGTTAATAAGTTTATGTTTCCCTCTTGTTTTTAGAAAACTATAAATCTACTTTTAATAGCAAATTTAAGTGTAATTTTGAATTTACGTAAGTGGAAAGTGATTTAGTTCTTAACTTTTCAAAAGCATGTTTGGAATAACTTTAGATTTTGTAGTATTTCCACATTTTAAATTCCAACAGCATTTTCTGTAGGTAGGTAGGTACTTAGATTCGAATTTTTTCTTTACCTAGGATACGGAAATATTCTAAAGTTACACTACGAAAATGAGGGTTTTGAATTAAATCAAATTTCAAAACAGGATAATGTGAGTGAATTAAAAAAATATATGCATCAATTTCTGATCTGTATAGTAAATTATTGAACAAACATCCAACTGCGAATTTGTTAAAGCAGTCGGATAAACATTTTATAGTTGGTGCATTGTTGCCGTGAGAGTAAAGCTCGGGAGTTGTTGAATTACATGGTTTAGACTGTATAATAAACCGTGTTAGCTAAAAGCCACCAAGTTATACTGAAAAATACATTGAGTGTTGTTAAATAAAAATTGACAATTTTTTTTTTTATAAAAGCTTGTAAATCAACTGTCGTCAATCATGTACGAAGTTTTAATTATTATAGTATACAAATTGTAGTTACATAATTTACAGTAGTATTTTTTGAACCAATCCATTCTTTAAGTGTTGAGATACACACAGGATACCGGATTCAGCGCTCAGTGGAAGTCTAATATAGAAGCAAGTGCAAAGAGGATCACGTTTTTCCTTTACAGAAATATTTTAAATACAGGAGTTTTAAAGGATTCGCACTAGTTCAGTCTATAATTCAATTGAAGACAAATTTTTGAGAGGGACGTATAAAAAATATATGTGGAAGCTAAATTTTCAATGATGTACCGTATCCTTGTACCACTAATGTGGGCTACGCCAGCTTCCATTAGTTTAAGGTATACATATATAAAAGCGTGCTTTTGTTGTAAGATATGTGGGAGTTGACACATTTATGAAAATTGTTTTGTGCTGTACAAATATTTGCAATGTTTAGGGAAGAAAATAATTTAAGTTTTTTATCATGTTCCGAAAAATCCCCTATAGAATCACTTGACGGCACGAGTTGTCTAGATAAAACCTGTAATTGAATAACACACTGTTTTAAACGTTTTTTTATTGTTTATTGTGTAATATACAATGGAATTTATTTTATTAGTACGGTATTAGTTGGCTATAAGGACATAATCAGACGTATGTACAATTTAACGTGGAGTGAGAACCACGCTAAAATATTTAGAATTTTCTGAAAACTCACGGCTAGCAGTCCAACTCTCTTAACAGCAACACCTTACAAGTTTTTGGTTAACATCACGATAAAATAAATTATTTGATGGTTTTATCCCGAAGGAGCAAATTAATATTCTGAACGATTCTCAGCGTCATGTTTACAGCATATTCCTCCTGTAAAGAAGGAGAAATTATAACCGTTGCGTTGTAGCTATTTCCCAAATCTAATGGTTAATTATCTATTGGATCCGCTTAAACTTTTTTTTTTGCTTGTTCCTGCTATCCCAACGGGCAATAATAGAAATGTTCAGCACCAATGCCCCTTAAATTTATTTTATGTTTTTGTTATCTATAAAAATTTCATTTGTAAACTACGTAATAAAATGGTGATCTGTCAAGTGCAGCATTAAACTCTTTAATATATTAGGAACACTAGGGTAATTGATCAAATGAAATTTATAGTTGGTCTTTCTAGCAGTATATAATTTTTAGTGTTACGTAAATCTTTCAAAGGGCTTCACAATAATTCCAAGCTTACCACATTGTTTTGCAGTATACCTCTATTATTTGAATGTCACAAAGAGGATTATAAGATTTTCGTTATAGAAGATATGATGTACTTTTTCAACTTTTTAGTTAATTTACTTCTTTCTTTTTTTTATCTTGACTGGAAGCGACGTTCTAACGGTATTTTTTGTAGTTTATATTTACCTACTACAGAGGGGATAATTAATTAAATCGAATTTGTGCAAGAAAATGTATCAACATTTTATAAAGAAAAATGTTTTTTCAAGTCAGATCACCTCCTCTTTTTTTATCTTTGCCCATTATTAAGAAAACGGAAATTAAGATCACAAATCTTTAGTAATGTGGAAGCAGAAAGGGAGCATTCGTTTTTCAAATATTGGCATTTTGTGTATGTGCAGCATTGTTCAATTAAATAATTTCGAATGCTCGGTATCGATTTCTTGGGCTGTTTAGGGTTTTGTTTAACATCTGGGTTCAGTATTGCATAATTGATATTTAACGGTGACTTGTTTTCTTCATAATTTATAAGAGCAATTTATAAAAGGGCTTATTTTCATTAAATTATTAATAGGCTTTAATACTTTGAGAAACACTTTATGAAATACTAACTTGTTTTCAACATTTTATGAATAGCTGTGAGATCAATTTGTTTATAAAAATTTATTTCTAGATTCTCCCAACCGAAATTTTTTTATTAATCCATAACCATTGCTATTTTATCCCGACAATCTTCCATTTAATTTCAAAAGAGTAATAGCAGATAGTAAAACTTTATTATTTGAAAACTTTTAATTCACCTTGATGTTCACATGGCAAACAATGCTTGGTGTTTCGTTATATTACAGTGGACTCAACTCATTTCAGAAGTTCGTGATTTCATAATAAAAACCATTGATGCGTTGGATGATAGCTAAAGGGATGGCACGTTCCAACCATCTACGGCCATCATATTCGTACGCGAAATTTTGTCTCTACTTTGTATTAGATTTTGGAGACTTTCTTTGTAATTAATTAACTTTAATTTTCGTGTTATTGTGCTTGTTCTGATTTACTTTTAATTAAGGGTGCCAAGGATGATTTTTTCAGGAATTATTAAACCAACAGTTGTGCTGACTTGGCGCTGTTAGCTCGTTACACCAATATCTTGAAAATTAAAGAAGCATAAGCTGGAGTGCTTTACAATGTAAATGATAAATTTTAATTCACCTACCAACTGTGAGTTTTATACCGAAAACCTCTTCATATTTTGTATTTATTATTCTGATTCATTACTTTCGGTGAAATTTTAAGCACAATTTAAAGCACCTGCAGAACTTGCCTACCTGCATAATGGTTTATAAAATTGAGTTTTACTAGTAACTAGATTTAAAGATAAATTATTATGCAATTAAAAAGTAAATTAGATGAATCCGCGTGTTATATATAAAAGGCACAGATTATTTTAAAATATTGTTTGTTATAAACGACAAGCTTCAGAAAAAATACATAAAGCCAGTGTTTCTGGAAGCTCTAATTATGATAGGATACGTATGAATGAGAACCATGTTTTGTTTATGTTTAGAGCGAATTTTAACAAAATTACATCCTTTGTGTTTCAAATTCTTAATTAACTTAATTTAGTGGGAGCCGAACGTCGATACAAAAAGAAGTAAGTTTTGCTAATGTAAAATAGGTACATTAGTTTGTTAATGATTTGCTTTAATTGATTGTTTCACAAGTTTTTCTAACGTAGATGTAAAGATCAATTTTGTATGGAATGTAATAAATGATGTGACAACTGCAAAAGTTTTAAGCTTTAGATGAGTGAACAGATTCTAATCAAGCAAATTAATCATTCCAAGTTTGGTGAATTAATTATGTAGCATATAACAAAACGATTTTGTTTGCTGAGCCCTTATATTGAATCTTTTGCAATTTTTTTATGAAAAGCTGAGAATTAAGCAACACCTATTTTATGAATGAGTTGGCACATTTAGTTTTGATAAGTAATTAAGCCTCGGGTTTCGAATCCAGATGATCGTTTCATTCCCTTTCGTATCCCAAACATGTAAATCAAAATATAAAATCTCGAATTGAATCCAATAATTTGCTTTATTTCTCTATAAGTGATTTATAATAAATTATGAATGCTGAAATTGTTTAAGCATATATACATAAATCGGAGGGCAAATAGCGAACACGTCTAGTTTCGTGATAGAAGAAGATATTTTACAATTTCAGACTTTTTAGAAGTGGACATCGTGAACATTGAATGTTTGATGTGACTTTTAAGGTTTTTTATTTTCTCCTATTCCTTTAATATGTCGGAACATATTACTCTGTTTTATTTGTTGGATCTCTATCTGGCATATATCATTTTCAAAATGTTTTTCTGAGATAGGTGGTTTTGCAAGACCCAACGAACATAAATCTTGGAGTAATTAATTATATGAAATTGATAGTCCTACGATTAATAGCTTTGAACTATTAAGAATATTGGAACTATATGAAGTAGGCAGGTGTATGTATTTATTGATGGCAAGAAGCTTTTCGGCAGTATTATTTGATACATCATTAATTCTATTGAGTGAATGAATAATTTATATATTTCAGTTTGAAGTTTCGGAACTGATCGACTTGTAAATCAAATTAACTAAAGTGGATTCGATGAAATTTAGTATCTTTATTTTTAATTCGTATTTTATAGAGATCTTATGAAAGTTATCACGTCTGCTTTTATTTTCAATATTCAAATTGAACATTTCTGGCAAAACGTTCTTTTCAAATTCAAGCGTGGCCGACCAAAATGTATAAATCTTCAAGGTAGAGTAAAATTCAATTTAATAAGTTTCTATAACAACTAATAATTGACAAAGTTACTGTAATACATAATACGAAATTTTGCTATTTTAAGAAAAGTTTCGTAAAAATGAAAACCTTTTGTAGAACTAGAAACGTGACCGAATCGCTGAAAAGTTCTTAAAACTTTTACAGGTTTCATGTTCATTTAAAGAGCACAGATGTACCACCAGCTGTTAAACTCGAAGGATTCTCTCTTATTTGACATTGTCTTAAATTTAAAAGTCTTACATGCATTTTTAAAGACTTTGTTTCTTTAGGTACTACATTTTTACATACGGATATCTTTCATAATAATATGCCCTCCGGATAGTTCCTTTCATCTCTTCGTGTTTAGATAGTAAATATTTTAACATTCATTAAGGGTGCATTGCAGCATTCTATAAATTTTATGCAAACGAGAATGTTGATGACATTGAAATTCTATTTTTCATTTTTCAACTACAAGAAAATGTACGTTTTTACCGGGTTTTTTAAAAATAACTATATTAAATTATTATGTCTATATGCTGCCCACGGATGAAATTGTACTATATTATTATGGTGAAAAAAGTTTCCTGGTCCGAAATAGACGCTGTAAAAATCATCTATAATAAAAAGGTTTGCTCGTTTATTCCTCAACCAATCAAAGACGAATTATAACCTAACCGTAAAAGAGCAATTTTGTGAAAAAATAGTACACTGTGTCATTTGGGCTAAAAGTAAAACTTGACAAACTTCTTATTTACTTACATTATTGATAATTTGTGGATCCAGACGAATTATTATTATTAAAACAGCAGTTTTATTTTTGTTATTTTTGCCGCACTTTGTATAATAATGTTTTTATAAAAGTGTTCACTCTCATCAAAATGTGTCTTCTACATTTATAGTTATACAAGTGAACATAATTATAAACACCTAAGTTACTGCTGGTAGAAAGAACACCCTATTTGCAACGAACTAAGTCTGCATTTAAATTTCAAATTTTAGTTATTACTAAGGAACTCGTAATACACCTACAACTAGGAAGGTTCACAATTACCGGTGTTTCTCTAACCATGCCGTTCTTTCGCCGCTCGGGTGTTGTTCTTCCCCATTAAAAATTTATAGCTTTTATCGAAGGGATTAATTTTGATTTTCATGCTAATTGACAATACTACAACCCCAAAGCTTTTATAACTTTTGCTGCTAATTTTAATATTTCATGAGTTTTCTACGATAAAAAGTAAGTGTTCTACTTAAGTAGTAAATTTATTTTCTTATTTATATAAAAATAAAGTTATGACTTGAAGAGCATCTTAATACAGTAATGTTCGTTTGCATCGAAGTAATTGAATAATTTCTTAAGTTTGAGAAATACTGAAGTTGTCATTTTCCGTAGCACAGATTTGTAAGAAAATGCTGGAAAATTAAAAAAAAATGCAAATACTTAATCCAGTCAAGTTGGTAGTTTAAGGTTTAAGAAGTACTCAATAATAATAAACTCTCAAGTGAATGCTGTCATAATTTATCAATGTATACAATATTTATGTTGAGAGTTTATTTTGAAGTGAATTTTATTATGTTTAATAATAATAATACATGCACTTACTAACGGTTAAAGCTTGTATACAACTAAATAAATTACATGAAATTATAATGCTGCATCATTATGCGAGGATGACCGACCCTACAAAACATACAATCCAATAGAGCCGCAAGGTCCATATTATTGCATAGGATTTTCTTAAATGCTGCTACTGGTTGATTGAACAATAATTCAAAGATATGATATTTATTCAGGAAATTGGCAAATCGGGACAACCTATTTGCTGGGTTGAATAAACCATGATAGGTAGAAGATCATCTGAAATTCATTCATGCGCAGTTGCAAACAAATATTTATTATTTCAGTCGCTTAAATGCAAAACCCGACAAGTCCAGTGAAATATAAAACTAGATAATGCAGAAAAACTCACAAAATCTTTATCTAACCGAATTAAGCAATGATTTTTTTTAGCATAGTTTCCTACCCATAGATCAAAATATAAAAATCAATTTATAAAATCTGGGATAGTCGGAAGCCTTTAAGAATTAATTGCTAGAATAGAATTAATCTCCTTTCTAAAAAAGTTTCGACATGTCGGCTTTTGCATCTAAGCGGCTGATTTTAGATATTAAAATTTGAGGAAAAATAGCTTCCTTGCATTGCTGTAATCGAATTGCTTGTTTTATTTTATCCCTAAGCTATGTTTGTAGCGTAAACTGCTCAAATTTCTGTACATCTTAACCGTAGATGGGCTTAACGCGTTAGCTAGCTTTGTTACTTAAAACGCATTTCTTGAGAGCGTGGTATTCGATAAACATCGTTGATTCGGAACAATTGAGTTCTTATCAAATTTCATATTAGCTAAATGGAAAAGTGATTATTGTAGAGTTGACGCCAGTTTATATAAATATAACTATTAAGACATAAAGAGTGGATTTATTGCATTAACACAAATAGAAAATAAATGTTGTCAACAAGTTTAATTAATTCACTAGACAAAATAAAACATAAAACATGCACATACTAATCAAGTAAGCTAGCACGTAGTAATTGAAGATTACCTGCGTATCTACTAGAAAACAAAATAAAAAATTCAAATTTGAAGAACTGACATCCACTTCAAGGGTAGATTTGGTCATATAAAAAAAATACAGTTGCATATCCTTAAACAGAATAAACCAACAAAAAGAAGTTATGCCCCAGCAAAGATTAATTGCACACCGAATTTTATTACATCAGAATTAAATTATTGATAATAAAAAAATAGAACCTGGCATACAAATAACCTTTGATAACAACAAAAAACGAATAATTACAGAAAGCGTTCAACTGGTAACCTGAGTGATATAAATAATTTGTTAAACAAATTAATTATAAAGAAAAAAACTAGATGTCAATTTCTTTAAAAAAATTTCGTATAATGGCGTCTATCTAAAACAACATATTTTTCCTTATCTCCGGCGATTCAGTGGCGTATCTTGTAAAAGGCTTGCAACGTTCAAAACTAATTTTGAGTTATAATAATAAGGATTTTTGTCTGATTTAACTGAACTGCTGAATGAATTTTGAAAATACAAGCTCTTAATAATAATTGAAAAGTAAATTACAAATTACAGCAACAATAACTCAAAACAAATGTTTACTGGAAACAAAAAATCATTTAATCAACTAGATTACTTTAGTTCTTAATTTCGTTCAGCAACAACTGTACTACATAAATTAATTATTGCTGTTCTGCCAGTGTCTCGCCATCTTATTCGTTGTTATAAATCAAGCATTTATTTTGTTCAAGTTATAGCAAATCAACGGGCTAATACATTGGACCAATCGAGACAAGATGACCGAACAGTGACGGAACAGCATTTATTTATTTAATAATGCATTATTTATTAATTTATATATTTCACTCCTCGGGCTTGTAAGAATGTTAATTTTAACTACAATAAAAAAATAATAATAATTTGGTTTTATAAACAAGGTTACTATAAATTTTACATTGTTGACATTATACTATGTAATGTTAATTTCGGTATAATCGGGCATAAATGTTAATTTTCAATTGGCAAAGTATAAAACATGTGTTATATGAGTGATTTTGTTCCTTTGGGATATTTTTAATTATACTTATGAAAATATTTTGAGAACCTATTATAATCACGTGTGTTGAATATCGCAAGTTAGTTGGCATAGCTTAACCGTGTTACATTTGCAGCTTTAATGCAGATATAAGAGCCAAATACACATTAAGTTTCAATTAACAACTTACAGAAGCGTTACTTAAGTGGAGTGTAAAAATTTGAATCTTGTGTATGTTGATTTTCAATTTTCTTAAATTGGAAGCATAGGTTTTAAGGAATGGTAATTTTCAATTTATTTTTCATTCGGTGTCTTTAAAATGAAATTAAATTATTGATTGTTGCCTTAATACACTTAGTTGGAAAACTTTAATATTTAAATTGAAAATACAGAGAATGAAATGAAAATTTTCGTCAACTAAACACAATTATTAGTTTAAATGAAAATACAAGCCAAATAATATTATGTTGCATTTGATATTTTTAATTCAACTTATTAATTTTGGTCGGACATCAGTCTTGTTTGTAATGCTCCTTGAAGTTTAATTTAATTTTACACGTACAAGTAGAGGTCGTAGTAACAAACGTGGAAATTACTACCCCCAGAACATTTTCAGAACAAACATAATTTAACAGAAAAAGCCGCATTTGCAACCTAAAGGTCAGTTTACGTCGAAAGAGCTTGTTGAGGAGACTGTTCATAATCTAGGATCCATATTATACCTAATATTGTTAAACGGATCAAGCAAGACGAAACAGAAATCATTTTTTGAATGACAAATGAATTTAGAATAACCTCAAAACCTTTTTTTTAATTTAATTGTTCTCTCCTCCTGGGTAAGTTGGCATATTTGTAATACTACATAAAATTCTAATTAAATTTCACTGCCATAGAACTGGATAGTGTATACTTATTTTAAAATACATTGCACATAATTATAACTGACGATTTAAATTTTTAATAAAAGCTGACATTATTTTAAAAAGGCCGTTTGGATGCTTCAAATGTTAAAATAATAATTGAAGTGGTTATTTTGTTTCATAGAAAAATTTTAATGAATTTCGTTCAAACTCAAAACCATTATGTTTATAAAATGCAGGTTTACAAGTGTTTTTATTATTTAGATGTATTGCATTAATTATAGAAATAGTGAACGTACATTTTACAACATGAATCGTCATTTTATTATGTGCAACATGTGTACCAGCATCCTATCTTATTAATTTTAGTATCAACAATAATAATAATAATAATTACGAATTTTAACATTATGGTGGAACTATATTTATTTACTTTTGGTCGAATAGATACGAGTTTTCAGAGAAGGCCTATAAATTTTTAACGAATATTTATATTTGTAAAACTAATTAAATGTAAAGTAATTAATTTTGAATTACTAATTTAATCACGGTCTGAAAGGTACCAGATAGATAATGAGGGTTAGTAAATGTGTTTAATCTGCTTAAAGATAAGTATTACTTTTATGTCTATCACCAACAAAGTCACGTTCTTAATGGAGCAGTTAACAACTGGAAATGATGGAATTTCACTTCCTAAAGAAAATGAGGTACAAAGCTCTACTTTTAATCTACTCTTTCGAGTCAGAGTATGTATTTCTAACGGACTTAATATTTGAAATACAATTGCGCCTTTTATCTTTTTGTATATTCAATTTATCTCTTACGGGCAAATTGTTTAATTGTTTCTGTTTGCTCTGAAATGTACAAGATAAACTTATACACTTTTTTTTATTATTTTTCAATCAATTTTATCCCAATCAATAACCGCTTAATATTTGTACGCAACGTTCACCAAAATCTACTGAAAATTAAAATTCATCACAGGCAATAAATTTTTCACTCGTATGAAAATCATAGGGCACATGGGTAGGAATTTGCATTCATGTTTATTTGATCCAAGGTAAAGCCTAATTGAAATTTTGAAAGCCGTGCGAAATTCCTAATTTCGTTTTGTTATCCATACATTTTTTTGTTACAAAAAGCAACCCAATATCTTAACCCGCAGGTTTATGCAAATAAACACCACGTTTGCAAAATACTACTGTTACTCCTTTAGGTAAGCATTACACTTTTGGGGATCGTTAGAACTCAAGTAATAGAGGTTAGTAATTAAACTGGAAGTAATTATAATTTATTTAATTCAAAACACACGCAGCAAAGCTAAGTAGGTACTTAACTTTATTATATTATTGCAGGTATATTGCAATAGATATGAAGGAAACATGTTCACACCTCAGATGCTGCATCGCTGTAAAATCATTACAAATTTAACCTCCAACAGAACATAAAATTTTATTTTATGGAGTGAAATTAATATTTAATTTATAGCATATTAAAATGAAAATAATTACCCCAACGACCGTAATAATTTATTCATTTATTATCGAATTTGTTGGTTATATAGACTTAGTCGATATTAGGTACCTAACGTTATTAACTATTACAAAAAATTTAGAACATTTTAATTTTTTTTCCTTAACTTTTGGGACCGATAAAATCTTTTTGCTTGCCGAATTACATGTTGTAAATTGGCTGGTGCTTTTATTGCTCTTCACTACTTTGTAACTTCTTGTTTCTGTTTTTTGCTTTTACAGTCAATGTTGTTTTAAAATATTTATGTATTTGTTTGAAATCAATAAAGGAATTGAATGTTTGCCTATCTAAACTTATCTTATATTGAAACGTTTCCCATCGGAACGCTTTAGAAATTTTTTATCGAAATCTAACAATGCCAAACTCCAATCTAAATTTACCTCTCCAATAATCGCTTAAAGTGAGTGAGAATCAAATCTCGTTGATCGTGTAAATTTCTTTTCTGATATTGTAGAATTGGACTCTTCAAATTGATGAATTCTTAATTCTTCTGTACTCAAATCAACTTGGTTCTATATTTTAATATTTAATAATATTAGGATATTAAATTCTAAACTTTCAACTGATTTTCGCCGACTTCCACAGAATGTTTCAATATTTAAGGGGGTTCCCATAACGCAACGTTGTCTATCAATGACGATAATAATAACTGGATTGGTTACCACCCTTTACGAATAAAATACTATCGATATCATACAACAGTTACAATATGTCGAGAGCTTATTTCAACAGGTTGTTTTCAAATCGATCAATGATTTTACTTAAAGAAACCAATTTTCATGGAATCAAATCTGTTATAACAATAAACTTAATTAAATAATTTACTTTTAGAAATATAATTTGAAATATTTATGCCGGTTTCGATCTTCAAAGTTAATACATTTATTTTTAATTATTTTTAATTTGCATTAAGAATGTAAACGAGGATTGTTCCTTCTGGATATTACCCGACGACAGCATTTTCATAAACAGAAATAACAATTACTTATCAGTCAATTAGATTTTAAAAGGACTGCGTGGAATTTTCAATTAGCTTTAATAGAATTTGAAATTTAAACTTTTTTTTGCCATAAATATTGTAATAAAAATTATTGGGTAAATACGTAAGCTTTTGAGGCAACTTATACTATGCAATATTCAAGCTCGCTTTTCCGCAGATTGAAACGTTTATGGAAGTTTGCAAACGACAAATCCCACTTGTCAACATCAAATCAATACTCTTTTTATAAATTGGAACCGATGCGCGCTATAAAGTTATACTAAAAATGCTTAAGATGTCGGGCTAGAATGTATTTTTAGCAGCTTGTGCCAGTTTTTCATAATAAAAAGTGATTTACAGTTTGAATCTCGCTTCTTTATGCGAATTAGTTGAGAGTTCTCGCCCTCTAGTTATCTACCATCGTTGGTTTTATTGGGCGAATTTCACTTGATCCGTTATTTAGTTGCTTTATTGTCGTTTAATAGTTAATAGTCGACTCGTATACTTCTTCAAGAAAAATTTGTGAATTTATGCATTCATAAGATTAAATTGATTTATATTATCATTTTCACAATTCGATTAACTCTAACGTTTTTAACGACTTAAATTTCCGTATTTGAATAAAATAATATTCTACACGGAGAAAACGAGTCGCGAAAATCTAGCAATAATTAAAATATATTAATAAAATTTACTAACTAAATTGAATAAATACATTTTTTTCTTTTACTTATTACAAAATTGTTAGTAAAATTTACTAGTTAGCAATTATTATTATACGCTGATTTTAAAATTTTTTATAAGTAATGCATCTATTGCTAATATAATTAGATTTTTTGTTAACTAAATCGTAAATTTTATTAAAGTTATTTAGTTATTTAGTGTCCGTGAATTAAAGTTTACAATACAAAATACAATTCTTACAATGCATTTTTAAAATTTACTCTCTGTATTCAAGTTTTTATTGTAAGTTTAGAGTTATTGGTATATATTATGTATAAACTGCTAAGCGTTTAGTAATTTTCAGACTCGAACAACAGGCTCGGAAGCTCGGAGTGATTCGGTGTGTGACGCGCGCTCATTCTTCTTAAAGAATGTGCAAATCTGCATTATTCGTAAAATATAACGCTTTATTATATGGTGGATG
This sequence comes from Cantharis nigra, assembly GCA_958510845.1. Taxonomy (NCBI): domain Eukaryota; kingdom Metazoa; phylum Arthropoda; class Insecta; order Coleoptera; family Cantharidae; genus Cantharis; species Cantharis nigra. The sequence continues at coordinate 38,013,983 of OY294030.1, read as the reverse complement.
GAAATTAAATAATGGCTTATAAATAAATATTATAGAAAAATAAATATAGTGTAGTCTACTTGCAAGTGAAAAACAGTTACAGTTATACAAGAAAGTTTCCATAATATAGTCTCCAAATTGTACTTTTTGAAGACTTTTTGGGACACATAAAAATTCCATTTACAGCAATACCTACTTATGTAAGTATTAAACATTTTCTGTTGCAAATTTCAATACGTTTATTTTTATTTATGTACATTTTTCTATTTCGTCGCACCGTTACTGTCGATTTTCAAGTGGTATCTGAAAACGGTACCTACTCTATAAAATAGAAAAATGAATATAAAAAAATGCGTAGAGAATGAAATGTACAAAAAAATGCTTGTTCATGTTTTCTTTTTAATTTTTAATTTAATATGATTTGTATTTTACGGTGTTTTTAAAATCACCGTAACGCGGAAACTAAAATGAAGGAAATGAAATTTGCAACAAAAATTGTTGAATAGGTATTGCTTTAAAAGTGATTTTTATGTGGCAAAAAGAGTCTGCAAAATGTACAATTTATATTACTAAATATAAGACTGTATGATGTACATTCATAATATAAGTGTTCAAGATGAAAAAAGTACATGTTCATCATTTAAAAAATGGAATTTTCCAAATTTAGTTGAAATTTTTAAATGTAAGTATGTATTGTTATTAATTGTCATTAAATAACTATCTTGATATCTTTTTCCTCCTTTTGTTAGATTTGTATTTAAATCCTCGTGTGGTTTTATCTTTTGCTTGCTATCTGCTTATCCTAATTTATTTTTTTATTTCATCATGTCAATCATTTTTGTTGAATAGAAATTTTGCTAAAAATTAAATTATTTATTTATCAGTGCCTTATTAATTTTACAGATTAACTGCCCATCAATCTCAAGTACCTTTGACAGTACTTCACTATCCACCAAGTACATCGATATTGAAAATAGTATGTTTAATTATTTCAAATATCTCTGAATCAAACCATTAATTATTCATTTTTATTTATTTTAGACGACATTGGTAGCAATTTTTTAACTTTTACTGAGCCACATTCTATCGCAAACAAGGAAAACCAATAGTACAAAATTAACGTAGTTGCTAATAAAATAATGATAAGGAAAAGTGGTTCAAGAATCTTTTGATAAAACGGGAAGTTGTCCAATAACCAGAAAATATCAAATAAATAAAGAAGATGAAGGAGAAATAATAACTGACCAAGATATTTTGCAACTGGTAAGGAATTAAATATTACCTATATGATCAACAAAAATTGATAATAATACAATGTATACCAAATGACAGTATTTTGTTTTATCGTATAAAAAAAATTGACCACGTTATTATAATTTTTATTTTATTTGTAGGATTTATATGGCTTTTCAAAACTAAATACTGGAGGTTGTGCTTTACTTGCAATTAAGAATAAAAATGAACAGTTGACTTATACTTCGTGGTCTCGTCTATCTTGATTAATAATTAGAAGAGAATTGAAAAAAGCCCTTGCTAATGTAAGAATTTTTGTAAGTGTAGCGTTCCAAATACATCTAGGAAATGGAATATTATACTATATTGTTAAAAGATGGTCTTAGGGTTTTTTTTATTGTTTACTTTCTTTTAATATTATTATATATTTTATTAAAATACTTTATAAAAATTGATCTCCTATTTAAAATATCAAATAAATTATTGTTCAATAATATTCATGTAATAATAAATAATTTCAATACATAATAAAAAGTTGGACAATAATAGCAATAATAATAAAATGACTAATTTATTTACCCTTAATAGATTTATGTAATTTATTATAGTAATTATGTAAATTAAATAATACTACAATATTATTACTTTAGGTGGGTATTACTTTTATTAAAATTTAAGCATTTTTTAAATTAAAAAAAAAATTTTGTATACGAATTTAGTACTAATTGAACAAAATTTGTAAACTTTTATTATAAGTTTATTTTAATTTATTATACACACTAAAAATAATTGTGATGTAGACTCTATTTTCCAGGGTTGTCGTGGAAATATACATTATTTAAGTTAAATTATCAAAATAATTAGCTTTCTACAGCTAAATTGTTGAGAAAACTAAAATTGTTGATAATTTAACTTAAATCAAACTGGACCACAACAACCATGGAAAATAAAGTGTACATCACAATTCTCTTTTTACTATGTAGAATTAAAATAAACTATAATATAGATTTTCACATTTGAGTGTTCAATTATTACTAAGTATTCGTATAAAAAAAATTCATATACTCATTTATAATATATTTATTAAATTAGTTTAAAAATATTAATATATTCATTTATATATATTCAATTCTTCAGTTTTAATTTTTACTAAACGGAATATGAAATTTTATTTTATGATTTGCAGTTACTATTAACCTACCTTTTAATATTTGAAATTTGATATAATACAATTTTCTATACAGTATAGTAGAACTCCGTAATTCGAGTTAGCAAAAATTACTAAACGCATTGCAAAATGTAATTACTTCCATATGAATAGTTGCATTATTTCTTAGGCGTTTCAAGATTACAATCTAAATTTAGTAATTTTCACTAGTATTTTTTAATAAAAGCTACTATATTTTTCTCTCCGTGTACTAAAAAAGGAAAAAAGGATAGTAGGAAAAGTGGTTCAATTTTTTCTGAATTTTGTCAGACCTATCTTTTTTCGAAGTGCATCGTAATCTTACCAATTTAAATAAACGTTTAAATCTTAAATATGTAAATGGGGCAGCGATAAAAATTTTATTCCGACTTGCTATTGAGCTTTTTTTAATTGTTACTATCTGTTTTCAAATTTAATAGTGATTTGAGAAAATAAAATCTACATTTATAATATTAACGACTTTTTATTCGTTGTTTACAACGGCTTTTTCATTTGCTTTGTTGTTGTTTTATTTATCATTCAAATGTGATGAATTTTTATTTTAGGCAGCTCTAAATAGAATATATACCTTAATTTTCGTAATTAACTCAAACAATAAAAAACATTTATACGTTGGTTGTTACAGTCAACATTAAAACGACAAAAAATTTGTTATATCTAACAATTTTTTGTCAAGCAAAAGAAAGTGCTTTTCACTAATTTCTCAAACAGCACTGTCTTTAGTATAATAATTTGTGAGAAGTAGTAACCGCTTACATCTTTCTTATTTTATCGATAAATCCTTGTTTTTGAATTTCTAATGCTCAACTTTTTGATAAACTAAACTAAAAACTACATACTATCAAATTAAATACAATGATTGAGTGAGTACCTAGCCTAGACATTTAAGACAAAAAGAAATAAAATTTTCACAATTTAATTGAAATTGTATTCTAACATGCAATATCTTCAACACACGGAAAAGATCCAGTCATTAATTTAACATGAACAGAAAAAGGTAATTCCCCGAACAGTTTGTGATAATTTAATGGCCCACACAGTATTGGTCATTAAACCTACATTGTCTGAGCAGATTTGTTGTTTTCCAATGTGATCTTATTGTTTTTTAATGCTAAAAGTCATGTAACGAATTTAACTAAATGGTAACTTATTATTCTTATGAGAGAAAAGTCTTCGCAGAGAATTTCCGTTATTATATCAACAGGAAGTTGTTATTTTGGCTTAGTTTCGTATGTAACAGACTTAAGGAAACATAATGTTTGAATATTGCTCCAAGGACAGCCCGGATGGCTCAGAACAATTGAACTAGTAAAAATAAACAAAGTTATTGTTTTTTGTAAATATTAATCTCATTAATCCAATGATGCGCTTAGAATGTTAACCTGGGCAAAATACCCAGAACTTCGAAAACTTCATTAATATTCATATTAATTTAAAATATTAAATTTCAAAAAGTGTTTTGCAGTTTTTTAAACATGTGACTAATTTAAATTAAGGGTAGTTTGATACTACATATATTTTGACCAACTATATAAACTTCCTACTTCAAATTTATATTAAACGTTTATTATTGTTTCAGGCTCATTCACCCCTTCTTGGTTCTGCAGATGGCAAGCACGTAAGTTTTTTGTATATTTATCTACTGCTGATTTAAATGTTAATATATGGATTATACTTTCGAAAATGCTACTTTTAGAAAATCATACAATCGCAGAATTATTGACGGTATATTAATAATGTTGCTGTAAGTTGGCGAACTCAATGCAAGTTATTTTTATACTTTTGTGTGCTAATCTGAAAATTTAAAAAGATAATTTTATAATAAATTTTGCTTGAATTGATATTTTTACATTTACATCGGTATCTTCTGCTGCTGATTTATATTTAGATCAGTGCTAATTCAACCAAGTTTCTAATTTTTTATGTAAATGCTCTGTTGGACTATTGCCGAAGTAATGTACTATATGTTTTCAGTTTATTCTGACCGTTCGAGTTTGCACATTCTGTTTCGTACTTGTTTTTCCACATTTTCTTTTGAGTTATTCTTATTTTTAAAATCAAAGAATGTGATCCTACAAATAAATTGACGTGCTTTGGTGTTACTGTGTCGTTTAAGTGCAGTGTAATTCGAGTTTTCATATTCTTTCCATTAAAAATAGTTTTAGATGTTAACTAAAGTTTAGAGAACATTTCCGTCAATATGGGTTACGGGATGAAAAGGATGGAAACAAAAATTTGGGAATATCCAGTAGGTGTTGGAAAATTTGTCATTCTAACATTTAACATATTCTGATGTAATTATGCTGAAGTAGTTTTGTGCTAACATAATCATGAAGTACATTATGTGCTTTATATTTCTGAAAGGGTATAAAATTAGTTTCGCTACATATAGTAGTTACATAACTACAATGTTCTTACTATGTTTGTTGTATGAATACTAATATAAACCCTAATTAACCACGACTAAAAGTTAATTTTGTCAAGTACGAGGTTCATAAGCACAATAGTTAAAATTGAACACATTTTTATATGGCTCTGTTTATGGCAGGTATACAAAATTTCCTAATATATAACTTAAAATGTATAGTTCTAACCTTCTGATTATCTATAATCACAAAATTAGAGTTTTGATCGGGTAGAGGTGTCATGTTTAAGGATAAAGATGGGAAAGTAATTTAATTTGGAAGAATTGGGTCAGTGCTTACGCATTTCTATTATAAAATTAAAAATAAATCTAATTTGTTTACACAATTGACTTTCATGTCTGTCTTATTATTTATTTGATCTTACAGCATCAGAAGGTACAGTAAACGTAAACATGATTTTAGAAAACAAAAATCTGATTTATTTGTCACGGCAATAAAGTGTAAATCGAGCTTTTCTCATAAACAATGCTTTAAAATTAAAATCCATTTTGTTATTAGTAGAAATCTATTGATAGGAAAGCGTCATATTTTCCGTTTAGAATTTAATTATTGTAAAATAATACCTTAATAGGTATTGCATTGTAATTTGAATATATTATAATAACACAATTCAAGTGAATCATACCGTAGGTTCCTGTAACAAATTCTCTTTCTCCCACTTGGAACTTTGGTTAAAAATACTCAGTTGATTGTATCTCTTTAATTTTTGTTGGGACATTTTTCCATTTTGAAGTTTTCTGGAAAAAATCATTTGAACTGACTCAAAAGAGGGGTTGACGAGATTAAAAAGATATTGGTTAACATAGTATTGTGTATATGCTATATACCAGTTACTGCTCACAAGAAAACTCCAAATGAAAAGAATTTAAAAAAATGCTCCAAGGGCTGGTACTGGGGGAAGTGTATATACAAGTATATACACGAATAATAATAATATTCGATTGACTATTTCTATAAGGGTTGCCTCGCCCATGGCGTATTTTTATTTTATACAAGTATTTTTTGGCATACATTGCATTCAGAATGGCAGATCTAGTTTGACAGTGCATCTCGAAATTGCTCCATTCATTAAAAAATCCCTAAAGCGGCCTCAACTCGAAAATTACGGACTTAGAAAGATGGGATTTTCAAATATGAGTGGCCCCGCTCATTAAAATTGTAATTATTTAACACGCACCGTTAACAGAATGAACTATTGAAAGGAAAAACTTATGCGTAGATCCCCTGTTTAATCGCTTCATATTAATATCAGCTTTCAAATTCTACTAGAATTTTGGTGTTATCTATAATCACCTGTGGATCCAGGTAACAGACTACATCTGGTGCGGGCTGGTAGTTGAAAATATATTTAAAATTTTGATAAGAAGTTGTGTTTAACTAATTTTTGAAGATAAAAATAAAATTGGAAAGATCAAAAATTGAAAGTTTTAAAAGTAAAAACGACTCAGTGTGAAATAAATAGAAAAATTTATGACAGATGATACATGTGTATCATAAATAAATAAATAAATAAATAAAAATAATAAAAGAATATTGATAATATGTAATTTAATTTATAAAAAAGACATAGGTAACAACAAATTATAATAAATTATAATATAACTAATAAAAAAAGCAAAATAATTTATACCGAAAAAAAGTAATAATTAAAAATTAGAAAATTTAGATTAATTTATAAAATTTATGATAATGTACTTGATTGAAAACAAGTACTGATTAAGCTTAAAACAAAATCTTCAAAAATGATCAAAGTTTATCCTAGAAGTGATTGGTGCCTGTCGCGAAGGTTTTTGCTGTCCTAGACAGTCGCCTGCTAGTTTTTCCTAATAGGAAATAAGCCGCTGGACGAAAGTAATTCACTGTTGGATTTCTCATTGGTCCGATGATTTATTATTAAACCTTTCAGAGGTTTTAACTTTAAATACCAACCGAGGGGCGACTCACAAGACAAAATTTTATACACTACACGGAAAAGAAAATTACTTGGTTTAAATAAGTACCATTTGAATCAAGAAATTCTTTGGTTTCAATAGCCGCACGCAAATATTTTCTTTTTGTAAGAAAAAATATTCTTAATTAAGTTTTCTTGGATCATACAAGTATATTCTTAAATGAAGTATAGTTAAAAATTCATTTGATTTAAAAAAGATCTTTTTGAATTAAGAAGTTCTGTTCTCTTCACTAAATTACTCCGAAATATTTGCGTTTTTGTATATTACGTTGTAACCGAAGAGTGGGTGTCCAAGAATTATGGCGTCATCTGTTGGCGGGATATTATATATTTTATATTTTATTTTATATAAAACTTCGTCCGGGTGGGGGTTCGAACTTAGGTTTTCCAGCTACGAAATCGTGGGATGAATACAATTACCATTTGGCTATACTAGTCGACCTATTAAGTGTGTACAACTTCGTAATATAAGTTTCACAATTATAAATTTTTTTTTAAAGAAATTAAGTTACTTAGATTATTATTTAGAAAATAGAAATAGTGTTCTTCGTTAAAATAAAATTTTCTTGGATCTCAATAATATTTCAAGTAAAAAATATTCTTGCTGGAAGAAATCTGATATTTTTAATACAAGCATATTTTATTGCGCGAAGAAATTATATTTTTAAATGAAATAAATAATTTCAAGAAAATATTTATTCTTCATTTAAGAAATCCTTTTTATCCGTGTAGATTTTCTTTTACGAGATTTTAAGGGATTTCCCCCTGATTTCCTCTTGGATTGCCTTAAAAATGTCTTTCGTAAAAGTGAAAAAACAATGTATTTATAATATTCATAAGATTTCCTTGAATTTCATAATATTTCTTCGGATTTCCTAGACGCTTTCTCGGATGTCCTATTTTCTGGAATTTCTTCAAATTTCTCCTTCATTTGGAAAAATTTTTCGAAAATCAAACTCGAAGCAATTAAGTTCGGTACATTTTTATTAAGTATGTTCTTTTCTATATTTTAAGTTATACCTTAAAATTGAATCATTTGTAAATGTAAAATGCTGGCTAGGACTAAGCCTTAAGATCTTAGGAGATGTGGGCATTTATAGAAAATTTTGTTTATTTTGATAAATTGGAAAAAAAATCAACGTAAAAACTGAAAACTACTTTTGTTTTCGGGAAACATAAGCTGATAAGTGGACGTTTTTTTATTAGGAGCTTTGTTTTATGTGACGATGTTTTGGTCTCGAGTGATTGGGATAATCTAGCTTTTACTGTATTTGGTATTTTGGGAATATTGGAATCATTGTCTCAGGGACAAAGAACTAAACATTGAAAGTGTTTTGCATATTATACCCCTGAAAATCGCTAATCGCCGTCTTCTCAAGTTAGTGCCAATCCCCGCCGTCAAAAATGTGGCTACCGCAATGCAATACCGGAAGATTTATTTGAATGATTAATAGTTGTCAGATTCAATCTACTATAATGATTTACAATAATTATCGCCTATTGAAATATTGAACTAGTTTTTGTCCGACCAACTTTAATTCCTGAAGCTGTTTCTAATAATTATATTATTTTCCAATAGGATTTCAATACATTTTGACAAATTGAACTAATTTTTAAAACTTGTCTTAATCAATTTTTTTTAACAATATTCTTTCTATAGCTAATGTCCCTTAAATTGTCGTTTCCGATATCAATAATTTTGAAACATTTTTCAATATTTGATAATAACGACCGATCATTTTTCTTTTCTAATTTTTTATTTTCGTTGGAGACAAGAATGGTTTAGGATTTAGATTCCTTCGATTGAATAACATCTTAAGTTCTCGACGAAACCGAATCTATCTAGATCCGATATACTTGAAATTCTGTGAGTGTTCTCAGATGTATCAGCTAAATATTTATTTTGCCTAAGGAAATAACTAAATAAACTGCTAGATTAAGATTTCTGCAGTCGTTATACCGAAAACATTATAACGAGTAAAATATAAATAAGGAAATTTTTATTGTGCCTTTAATTTGCTGGATAATTTATGACGGCAATTTTTTGTTTTTAAATGATACTATAAATCTAACAAAAAATACAAGAGGAGTAAACTGCAGTAATCTCTTAAGAACTTTGTGGGATACCGTTTGTTTGATTCGATTATATCGAGCATGTCTCAGAATTGCAGAGTATTTGAAGATATTGTTCGACAGACTAAATTTTATTACCGCAGTTGAATATGTATATGTATGTATAATCTCATTATTCTCATTTCTAACTATGATAAACATTGCCTCGAGATCATGCAAATAATAAAATATGCATACCTACTTCATCAATTTCAATAATTTAGTATCAATTATGGAAATTATTACTTTGCTTATGATAATGTATTCATTTGATTTACATGTTAGTAGTTTTTTATGGATATTATAACGATTATATACAGTGGTTTCTCAATCAGGGTAGATAATAAATAGCAAAATTTCTATTATTCAATATTTAATTAAATTAAAAAGCTTATCGGACAGCTAGTTCTAGGGAATAAAGGAGCAGGATATTTGTGGGGTGGGTCTGGGTAACCCATAGCTGTTAGTATTTGCCAGAAGGCTGAATATCTGTATAATACAATCAAATAATTTATGTTAATAAGTTGTACGGAATTTTTTGGTCGTAATTTATTCTGCGATCATCAAAGGGTCTCCGTTATGTTCTGATTTCTTCAAGTGCATTGTTATTAGATACTATGTATTGACATGGTTATAGTATAGATTGATCTATTAGACTGAAAGCATATTACATTATATTATAGAAACAAGATTTATTTCGGTACATCATATTATTTCATTCTATTTAAACTGCAATAAATTTGACATAACTGGCCTTTCCTTGTTCTCTTCTATATTATTAACATTATTACATTTCGTCTACGAATAGTAAATTCAAATTTGCGTATAACAAACTGCTTGTACTATATTGTATGATACTTATTGGATTTATTACTGCGTCGTATGGAATTTATTGAATTATTGCAGCAGCTTGTTTCTCTAATGTTCTAAGAAATCAGTGAAAAATGGCGATTTCTCGGTGAAGTTAATAACAAAGATTATTTTAAATTTTTACCTGATGGTACAACACCAGTGGGCAGGCTTTCGTTTGGAACGAATATTCAATATGAGAACGAGAGACAAGCTATTTAATTAAATTTGTAGTTAATCGAGGGTATCAATTGGATTTCTACTGCTTTACAATGAATAGATTAACTTGACTCAATTTCGAATTACCGTTGCATAAGACACGATTAAATTAGTTTTGATTTTTCGAGTTTTTCCTGTGAGACGGATGTCTTGTAATTTCAAAAATTTTGGTAATTTTTCTTTTTCTCGCAGGTTAATGGTGACGATGAATGGGAGTACGAAGAAATTATTCTCGAACGCGGTGGTGCCGGTTTGGGCTTTAGTATTGCAGGAGGCACAGATAATCCGCATATCGGTGATGACACAGCCATCTACATTACAAAGCTCATTCCTGGAGGCGCTGCTTCGACTGATGGCAGACTCCAAGTTAATGATGCAATACTTCAAGTTAACGATACTCCTGTAATAAATGTTCCACATGCAGCAGCAGTAGATGCTCTTAAAAAAGCTGGAAATGCTGTTAAATTGGTTAGTATCTGAATTTTTAATCAAATGTTATTTTAAACATTTCCTTATATTATCCTATCGTGCATGATAATAGCGTGCAGAACAAACTTACATACTTGTTCAATTTGATTTGTGCATTGTCGCAGTTTGTTGTATTCCTAATTAGTTTTCATAAAATTTCCATTTAGTTATTGTACAATGCTAAACCTGTAAATATGCCTTATTACTTTTTAAGGGAAATTTCAAAAAAAATTATTGATTTCGAAATGCCTCCGAATTATAACGGCAGCGAATGCACTTTCAACGGGATTATCATTTTTACCAAACGCGTAATGCCTGTATTTTCATTTTCTTAATAAATTAATGATTCTTGTTTTTCTTTTTCAGCAAGTGCGGAGGCGGCGGCAGCCTAGACATATGAAAATATTAGAAATTATATTAGTGAAAGGAAATAAAGGACTAGGTTTTAGCATTGCTGGTGGTATCGGAAATCAACATATACCCGGTGATAATGGAATATATGTTACTAAAGTTATGGACGGGGGCGCAGCTCAAGTTGATGGTAGATTAATTGTCGGTGATAAACTCGTTGCCGTTAAAGATCCCGGGGTAAGTGTTAAATTTTTTGTGGCAGTTTTTAATTAAAATCTTAGTGTGTACGTGACGTTCTTATCACAATTTCAATAGAAAATCCTAACACAATAAGGAGCAGTAACAAAGCTTTTTTCTTTTTTTAAACATGAAATTATAAAGCGATATTATCTAATACTGCACTTAAAACAATCGGGCTTTATTTTGATTTTTTCTTGACAATTTTTTTCCGTAATCTTAATGGGGAAATATAACTACCCTTCTTTCGCTAAGGCGGTTACGGTTCCATAGTTAACAGAAAACGTTCAGCAGAAAAGCGCATTAGTAGCAACTGCCAAATTGTTTGAAATTTTTGTATTTTACCTTTTAAACATTTTGTATAAAACTTTTCTGTATGGAAATCATTATGCAGCTTTTCTGATGTGGCACAAGAAAATTAATATATTTTTAACCTGCATTTCTGTTTTTTGTTTATATTATAAATGACTTCATCAATGGAGTAATTTATCGCTCTTTTATTGTATGTTCAGCGGTATTCATTAATTTTTTTGCTAGATTGTATGCAGAGCGCAGTAATTAAAATCTTTTAGAAAACTCATATTTTATATATCACATTTGAATATAAAAGGCGATGTTTTAAAAAAATCTATAAAATTATGTAGTAGTATCTTTCTTCTTAAACGAAAGTAGTTACTTTGTTTCATACAACATGCACACTTAAGAAAGTTTGTCAAGTTTTAGAGCCTTAAACTACCAACTGTACTACATACAGTTGAAAATGCTCTCCAGGGAGATGTTGAATTTTATTTTCTCTTTGAGAAAGCGTAAGCGTGGGTATGAAAATAGTTTCAACTTTTGAACTTCATAATAATCGCATTATACGAAATACTAGTATAGAAATATTGAATTAATTAAATAGAATTTTTAAATTAAAATTTGTAGAAGTATTATCTGATGCGACTATTTATATCGTTACCGTTGACGTGGTATTTTCAGTATTTCTCAAAAATGTATGTAATTATGGAAATCACACATCTCCAGATGTGTGTGAGGTATAAATGTATTTAAAACATAAAATGTATGAGTTCGTTTAATATGTAGTACAAAGTTAAACAATTAGTTGCGGTTGCAACAAAAACAAAGTTCTTAAGTTGAGCAGCTTTCCAGGTTGGCTGCAACTTCTGCTATTTTACGTTATACAAGTTTGCATTTTAAACACGTAAAATTTATTTTTGTCGGGAAATTAAGTATTAAAGTTGTGCAGTACTTTTCTGTGCAGTAAACATGTTCAATCTATTAACATTTTCCTGCGAGATGTGTTGGAGCAATTCGAACGTAAAACTGTCTTTTCTGAAAATGTTAGTCAAATTTTATTTTCTTCCAGTAGTAAGTATTTCCTTTTACTTCGGTCGCTTTGAAAATTCAGACAAATTCAGAACGATCGAATTTGAAACTTAATTTTGAGACCGAAATTCGGTTTAAGTTCTATTCAAATCAAGTATATCGCTTTCAGCGATTGAAAATGCGCAGACCGAAAAGCTGAGAGAAAAACAAAGTGATTAAAAATCTAGTAGTGTTTTTTACAAATGCAGGTACCGTAAGAAAAATTGGCCTCGAGGCTGTTCAACTACGAAAAATATAATGCTCATATAAAATATGAAAATTCATAAAAGTTGTATAAAGTTACGTAAATTTTCAGTTTTTTCTTAATCTGACGAATAGCGCTCCAAGCATTTCATAATTTTACAAAATTACTTCCCATTTTATCTAATTACATAGTCTGAAATTGCATTTTAACTTTTTTTTTTCAAAGAAAATCTAAAGCATTAAAAATTTAATTATAAAGGTACCTGTTCAAGTAGTTGTTCTCTTCGCGTTACTCTTTTAATTTTTAAATGTTAAGCTATAAAATTAAAACTTGGGACTACATTTTTGCAGGAAGTGGAAATTGAAAAATCCATTAAATACTTATTTGAATTTTATTTTCGTCTCAATGGGTAGGGTTATTATATTGTTTTTAATTTAATTATGTAATTATAAGAGTTAGTGCCAAACAAATTTAAAAAAAAGTTCTTTCAATATTGTTTGTTGAATATTTTTGAAGTGATCCTCACGGACATTCGTTTTTTACTTTTTCTTTCAAGCTTTATTGTTTTCGAATTGCCCACATTATTTCCGAATTTTCAAAGTTTAGTTTTTCCAATAAACCTTTTACATATTTTATGTCGAATACATAAGGTTATATTTTACTAAAACTTTTTCTACTTTAAAAATTCTATTTATGTTTGTGTGTTTTCTTTTATTTAGTTATAAGTTATAACCTTTTCCAATTTTAATATCTAATGTGTAAGTTGCTCATCTTATTCGATCGATACCTACATATTTATAGAATAAACTAAATAATAGATCTTACCTGCCTAATACTACAGTGGAATAAGTGAAATTTAATGATGTTTCTTTATAGGGTGCGGAAGTAAACTTAGAAAATGTAACGCACGAAGAAGCCGTTGCCACCTTGAAAGCGACTCAAGAACGCGTAATACTCGTCGTAGCTAAACCAGATAGTGCCTTTAGTGCTCCTCCATCAGATAGTTCACATTCGCCTCTACGTAAGTAATGTTATGCTTTACTAAACGATATTTTAGTTTAAGATAATTTTTACGATGTTTTAACACCTAATACATAACTAATATCAGTAATGTTCTTCGCAAGAACGAAGTTGTTGTTATGGATCATCAAGCTTTCTATGCTAGAAAAATCCGTATGAATATTTTTGCCGAGATTGGTTACAATGAAAGTTATATTTGCATGACGAAGTTTAATAACTTCTTTGATCATGAAAAACAGACACACGAAGTATTTATGAGACTTGTAGATAATTTAAGATCAAAGCTCATACTTTCTTGACAAAAGCTCTTAAGAAATTAATGCTTATTATTCCTGAATTTTCGGTATGTCATTTCCATATTTTTGCATTATTTATTTCACAAGAAATATTTATTAGTAGAATCATCAATGGTAAACTGTTAATTTTCCATTCCAATAAATGTCAGGTAATTCTCTTCACTCTTACCAAGTATTCTGTATTCTTGTCAATTCCACAGTACAACAATACGCCGATTATAGTATGTCTATATTATTCCAACTTATATCTTGAACATATTGTAAAAATTTTGAAAACTAAAGTAACAGCATTAAAAATACAAATCACTAAAAATTTACTGCAGTGTGCAGTCGAGTCAGTTAAAAATCTGACTAGCAATGGTATAGTTCCAATCTACTGAATAGCTACTTTATTTATATGTAAATTTTATGAAAACTATCCCTATTAACAGATAAACATTTAATCATATCCATCACATAGTCCCTAATCAGAGGCTTTCGAACAATACATTTCAAATTATTAGAATTCTAACCTGTCATACATAATATTGGAAGGTGGAGCGACGAACCACATTGTGGATCGGCATTTGTAATTGAAATAATGCATTTAATTTTAATCTTTGTCGGCATTTGTCCGATCAAAGGATGCTTGCAGTCCGTATTTGTACAGATTCTGTATGGAATACTTTGAAATTTATATCCCATACGGTAAATTGGAATTTTACTTCACTTGAGCCAACAGACACTAGATTCTACTGCGAGTAAAATTTAATTAACTAAATTTTGAGTTGAAAATAATTGCGCTGACCTATAAATTCGCAGCAGAACCAGCCTACAATTTCTTTGATATTGCAAGCAGTAAATAATATTGTTTGGGAGTTTAAATGAAGGGCGTTAGACTTGACTGATCAGCTTATAACACATTAAACATGCTGTACTATTCAACACTACGTCTGCATTAATCGCATACAAAATTTAAGCTACAATCTTGCGAGTGCAATAATTGTTTATTGAGGTTCTCTTCTGTGTAAATTAGATTTCTATGCGAAGTTTTGAATCCAATAACTTTAACTGACAGTCCAAGGAAGCAGAAGTGCTTCATTTATGGCATTTTTAGAAGAAAATTTTATTTCTTATATTAATATCCTGGTGGAAAATGTTCTTTGTTTTTTTGTAGAACATCCGATATTCTTTTTCCCCCGACCTCATTTAAGTTTTTTAATAAAAGTTTGCTGAAACTTTAAAAATTGTATAGTTGTGTGTCAGTGGTAATTACATTTTTCACACATCCTGCAACAACACTTGATGTGTAGCAAAATTTGATGCAGAATGGGGAAACCTTGTATGTATAGCTCATCAAGTATTACGTACACAGGTTTATTAGATATTTAGAATATCACTTTTATATCCGGACATTAAAATTTTATATTTTTTTAGCAATCGATGCACAACATGTCTATTCGGAACCACTTCGTTCGTCTTCACTAGCGTTACACCAACCATCAACACCACGTGCAGTTAGTCATGAAGATATATCAAGGTAAAATTTAAATTTTATTCCCGGGAAAACTCAAAAATATAAATACCGTTAATATATTTAATAACGTTGAGAATTCTTTTTATTGCGGAGCTTCTATTAAAATAATTTCAAAAGTTAAGAAAATAATTAGACGGAGAAGTCGTTTATTTTTAGAGAAAACTTTTATAAAATGAGATTTTCAACAACTTTTATGTGTATTATGTCTCTAGTTATGTGGTTCGATAAAATATATTTTATGACGAGAGATTCAAAACTTCCTTCGCAAAAAATGAATGCAGTTTAGAAAATTATATGATAGAATTAAATTTAGATTGCTAAACAGCTTTGGATTGTTTATCCAGAATCAAAGTCCCAAGTGTTTGGTAACTGTCGTAGTTTGATTAAACAATATTGCTTTCACTATAACATTGCTGTAATAAACCAATTAATTGCATTCGATTTAACAAAATGTTACCTACTTGTGCATTGATAATTTGAAACATTGTAATTTTGTCTATATGAACTATTAAAGCGCACAAATTTAATCATGAACTGCATTTTTGTTCTAATTATCTAATTGGATTAGACTGAGACACTAAATACTAATACATACTGATTAAATTATGTAATACCGTTCATCCGTTTTGCTGATTGGCATCCTATTTTGCAATTTGGTAGAGCATTCAATTTTCTATTCTCGAATGTAAAATCGATTTATTTAAGTTTTTTTTAAATTATTTACGGATAAACCATTTTAAATCAAATTATAAATATAATGAATATCCTACAGTATTTTTAAACGATGTCGATGCAACGACCACTTCAATTCGTGATCGTTTCTCAACGATGCTTGAATGTAAAGCTATATACAAGCCCTATACACCATGTAACGATGACACATCATTGTGGGTAACCTATACAACTTAATATTGCCACCAGAATGAACTCCGAACAGCCTTAAATACACATTTGGAATCTGGCACAAAGTGTGGCAATATTACTATATGCAAATCTGATGGATAAACCTGCTAATACCGAATTACAAATTAGTAGTTTTACTTACTGACATGGAATAGGTTTTTGTCCAACCACAATACTGAAACTAACTAATATTAATATTTTATGTTTCCATTAAAAACATTCAAGCTTTCAGGAGAAAAATAACTCATCACTTGTTGCACAAACTACTAGTTTTCCGTGCCCAGTACCGAAAGGAAACTACCATAATAAGCTGAAAAAAAATTGAATTAGGAGAAATTTTTTCATATTTTTCGGACAGCGGAAAAAATATTTCTTTTAATTGTTACTATTTTCATTGATATTCGTTACAATGGAAAGCAGTTCGGGTTTAAGGGTTGTCACCCCGGCGTATGCTATTCAAACGATTGTTATTTTTCTTTTCTTTAAAATTGTTAAATCTTGTTAGAATTGTAATTGCACATTAGATGTTTTAGTAAACTTTGCAATTTTTTCTTCGGAAGTCCTAACTGACTGATAAAATAAAATAGATTGATAAATTTCAAAGGCGAATATAAAAAGCTTTAAAAGGGACACTTAAACTAACGGTAACTTTTTACAAAGTACAAATTTTTTTGTAGATATTGACTGTAAGTGTGTTATATTTCTTTTTATCTTGCATTACAGAGATATCTATTGAAATGTATTAAATAAACTGGAAATATACATTTGCACCTATACCCCTATTTTATGTATATTCGTAAATTTAAATTTTTCTGTAAATATTAAGTTTTCCACACAATATTTTCCAATTTTCACAAGAAATGGATTGCTGTTTTTATTAATAATTTTCTAATTTTGACGCTGTTGTTATTTAATAAGAAAATTGAGGAATGAAGTGAAAATGTATAAAATAGCATTAATTTATCTTCATTTATCATACTGAAAATAATTGTACAATATAATAAAAAAATTTCAAAACACCGCAAGTGTTTTCGCACCATTTAATAAATTAATTTCTTGACTACTTGAGCTGTTATTGGAGTTCTTTCTGAAATCAAAAGTTAACGCTTAAATGGATAATTTGTACGAGGAAGCTATTGGGAAATAATATGATGAAAACTTTCTAATTTGATATCGTTTTGACCTACGATAATAATCGCTCGTGCTGGTTTAATAAACACGAAACAAGGACAGTTTTTGTCGAGGATGCAGACAATATTTTTTATTGTAATTAACGATGTTGGTTTAATTAAATGTGCATTAAATAGAAAGTTTTGGGGACAATTTTGAGTAAGGAAATGCATGCGTGGTTTAATAGGCCTGTTTCAATTATTTGGCAAATAAACAGCATTCAATTATGCTTTCATTGTTTTACGCTGCTAGTAAACCGTTATTAATTACAATGATTGGAAGTTATATGTTTTATTCTCGTAGCTTATTAATAATCACGACGATAATCAACAACCAACATTTTTCCACGTACCTAGAAATTTAAATACAGTGTTTGTATGATTTGCGTACTGGTATTGGAAAGAAAAAGTTCTCTAACTTCATTCAATTTGCTGTGGTTACCAAGTTACATTTTCTACGTTTGTTCTAAAATCGATTTGATTTCGTTTTAAGTTGGTGCTTTAGTGTCTTGTGCTGTGCATAGTATATCGGGAATTCATAAATAATTGAGGTATTTTATTTACTATTTTCGAACTGCAAAAATCCTCGATTCGAATTTATTAACTGTAAAACTTTTCATTTAATAAATGGAAGACGAATTGCTACGTGCATGCTCCTAAGAGCTTAGTTAGTTAACGTTGTTTTGGATTGTAATTTGTTCAATCATTATTAGAATTATTTTGGAAATTACCGAATCGAATATGAAAGCAATAATGTACTTCATAATGTTTTGAGTACTACGTATATATAGTTTGTAATTTGTTCCATTTGCTCTAAGCGATACTGTAAAATAATATAATTAGCATCATTTATACAGTTAAGTTAATTTAATTATAATTCCAAACCGAATAGTTTGTCTTAATTAATTTATTACAACAAAGTTTTATGGTATTTAAAATTAGCTGGTCTACTTACTCTTGTTTGTTGTTATTCTGTTAAGTTCAGGGCTTGGCGCATAAAATTAGAATTTTTGAAATTTTTCTTTCAAAATGACGGAATATTTGAAATTTCCCTAAAAATTGCAAATAGAGCTAATTAGGCATCACTTAACCTAAACTTACTCCAATTTTTTGCTAAACGCTATTTCAAAATTGCAGATTTAAGTGTTACAATGTATCAAATTGTAAAAATATTTCAAGTTCCACTTAAAGCTTCGGGCGACGAAAACTGAATTTTTTATCCGCCGTTTGAAGCTACAAATGGCGTGATGCAAGTCATTTATCACTGGAATAAAAACATTTGGGTTTCTATTTATGTATTTTACAATACCCACCACAGATAATTGTTAAACTGCGTTACTTTGTATTCGTAGCTAAAATATTTACAAATTTGTGCCACTTACATGGTTATACTTATAATTATTAATACAAATTTTTTCCAAATGCGATGATTGCGACCGTAACATTTACTTTAGCCTTTTTTGCATGGGGATTTAATTAAATCCGTGTTATTTATCGAATATAAAGCCCGAAATACATGCGGCTTTTATCCACACTTACATAGCACTTCGTTGTATTTAAATATTTATTAAATTCTGTTAGGTATATCTTTCAATACCCTAATGCATTTTTGTTTTATATATTAATCCCAAAGAATTTAACAAATAAGTATAAACTGCACCACCAATATAATTTAAAATACACACTTTATTTAGTAACAAAAAAGTACAACTAAATTCCTAAGCGTGGAAAAATAAATATCCAAGGTAAAAATGTGGTAAGGTGGACACGAACTCTTCCGTATATCTCATATCCACCTTGTTGAATTGCAGAAATCCCTCCCATTTAAGCTCTTCTTTAAAACTAATATTTGATTGAACAAATTATGGTAATTTCGTCCATCCAACTACAGTCGCACCTGGGATTCAAACCTGCGACCGCTTACATTAGTCAATGCGTTGAGCTAATATTGTTTGAAATTCCGACATTGCATATTATGATAATCAGTCCATACAGTGTGCCTGTTGTATCAGACCTTGTTTAATAAATAACACATCGCATGTTCGAATTGTATTGCTATTTAATGAACCATCCCAGTCCTTGATGGCATTCTACATGAAAATTGTAATCAAGCTGACTAAATTAACATGGAAGTGTAACAAACGCATTAGTCTGAAAGTTTATTGTTGAAAACAAAGACGTAAGTTTTTGTCGAAATTCCGTTTATTTTTCGTATTATCCTTCCATTAATAAAGCTCTTATTTTCGATAACTGTTTTAGAATTTCACGTTAGCTTCTTAAAATTCTAAAATTGTTTCGACGGTTACGTAATTTTCAGTCGTGCGGAACAAATATTACAATAAATAATTTATTCAATGATTCACAGGAAAGTCACCAAGATGAAGCATTGAATGTATTAAATTTTATATATTAATATATTACTGAACCAGACAGGAATAATCGGTAATCGCTAAATCGCTATTCAATATGACATGCATGCTTACTATATTATTAAATTTTCTTATACAAATTATTAATACTTAATAAAAATACCATTTAGAAAATTTGGACCAGGATTTAATAAAATGTTTGCATGGCAAAATTTTATTTGGATATTGCATTATATACATATATTTACTTCTTTTTATAGCAACGCCGGAATTTAATTTTCCGCCATTTTTATAATTGCTTTGTGCTTACCGATATTTTTGAAATCTTTTTGATAGTTAATATGACTACATAGTTCAGTTGTAAAAATAAACTATTCGTTTTATCGGTTCGATTGGCAATGGCCAACATTTTCTGTCGATATTGCATATGACAGGAGGGCGTCGAAATTATTTTTCCTTTTGGTTTAAAGTTGTCGAAATGTGACACTAATCGACTGTATAACGATTCTTGATAGCACAAACGGATTCTACATTTTCGGTATCTTGGCATTTATTCCTCAATTTGTTTATCAAACCAAAATAAATAATTTTTTTGAAATGGCAGGGTTTATTGTCAACTTGATTATAAAAGTTGCTTTACGTTATAAAGTACCTACATTCATTCACACAAGTGGTTATTAAAAATTTACTCCGTAATTAAAGTTTAATTTTGACTTGTAACTCGGTATAACATTTCCTCTGCAAGTAATTAACAATTTTTTGTTTATACTATAACAAAATCATTAATTAAGTTGCCATTGTATGCGTAATCGTGCCGTGAAAATATAGGTTTATTGCGGGATAGTGAACAATGTTGACAAAAAAAAGCGAGTTTGTAAACAGTCGAGTACATTTTTATTCAAAACTTTCTGTTTATCCAAATTCTGTTTTGTGTATAATTTTATTTACCTAAATTCAAATGTAAGCTTTGTTACGTGACAAACCTGAAGTAACAAAATTAAAATCTGTAACTGCAAATGTCGCATTCGAAGCGGGAACATTTGTTAAGTTTTACTGCATAGATACTCCTACAAGAACTTAATTTCTTATCTTAAATTGTTATTTTCTGTACGTATACTATCAATTTAGAGACATGCAATCAAAAGCCAGGTTGACACTATTAGTGATGAGCGAAAAGCATGAAATACGAGTTGGTACTTGTCACTTGACGTTTGTATTTAGCGATTGTTCATATTATATCAGTAATGGCTGACGGGTAATTAAATTTGCAAATGCGGATATGGAGTTCAACAATTATAATTTCTAACAAACGTTTTTACGAAGATTTCGTATATTATGTGTATACTCTCCTCCACGTTACTTTTGCTTCGTTGAGAAAGTCAGTTCAGTGAAGTTATTGTTTTTAATGAGTAAATTTCATACTTTGATGGATGAGTAAAAGTTTTTTTTAATGCTCCTACATAATAAAAAGAAAATATATGACTAATTAATTTTTAACAGATATTTAGCTAAGGTGTAGCTGGATAAATTAGCACCGGTAGGCCCAGATGAGAAAATTCAGAATTTTCTCGCTGTAACTCAGCCAATCACAGTGATCATTCACCACTGCTTTGGTTATTGGAAACTTTTACCAACGATTTTTTTGGAAAATTTTATAGGTTTGGTGAAAATTCGTGTTAATTTTTTCATTAATAAAATAGAATATATTAATTAATTTCAGTATAATACATAATATTATATAAGATTAATAATTATTTAAAATTAAGCTATTTTTATTCAAAATATTTTTTGAAGTTAATCGATATTTGTTTTAAACTTCCACTAAATATCTAAATTGATTTTTCTTTAACAAAATTATATTTAAAACTGGTTAGTTTTGAAATGGAAACACTACATGAAACGAAAAATTAATATGAAAATAACAACAATAAAATACCGAAGGAATTAAAATTGAAAGTTGCAAATATGTATGTTAATTTGTTGGTAATTTATTATCAATGATGAAATTGCTGCGAGTTGTGACAATTCTCGATTGGAATGTGAAAATGATACTGTCCTGAACTGTTCGAGTTTATTTTTCCACAATTTTATTCCCGACAGGATCGTGGTTTAGCCCATGTAGGATTTACTTTATTTTGAAACAAGTCAACCAAACAATTCTACAAAGTTACCGTTGTTAACTGTTAATTATACACTAAAAAAAAAGTTGGGGATTAAAATAGGGAAATTTAATATTATAACCGAAAATATTAATTTTCCAGCTGAATGTTTGCAACAACAATAATAATAATTATTGTAGGTTGTTTCATTTGAACACATTATTTTCAATTTATAAGACGATGAAGGTTACGTTATCGATGAAATTAGCCAGGCATTAATTCAAAATTTTTCAATTTACGATTTAGCGATTTATTTACGATTACTGTAGCGGTAGCTGAAAGTAATAAATTTTTTTTAAATTCATATTATCGATCCCGAGTTTTTGCAATCGTTTATAAGGATTTTCTAGTTCGTTAATTAAAGTAATAAATTATTACATAAATTGAGGTGTCGTTTTAGATTAAAGTGTCTATTAAAATAAATGTTCAATTAAAACGTTTCTGTTTGCTATTTTTAATAAAATGTTATCTTGGGGATTGCGGGATAGCTTACTAGCTAAATAAGGGATTCCTTATTTTGTTATTCCTCACTACAACCCTTATTTTGAGACTAGAGATTCAGTAAAAACGGTTTCCATGGGGATTACATTTTATGTCGATCAAGTAGCGTTCTTGTTTTGTACATTATGGTTCCGAGTACAATATTTTATAAGTTATAACCACATTTGAACTTGGGCTACTTTTGTTAAGGACGGCCAATGAGAAAGGCGTATTTTCATTACTAACGTGGAAGCATACAGACGATAGTCGAA
Organism: Cantharis nigra; assembly: GCA_958510845.1. Classification (NCBI taxonomy): domain Eukaryota; kingdom Metazoa; phylum Arthropoda; class Insecta; order Coleoptera; family Cantharidae; genus Cantharis; species Cantharis nigra. The sequence continues at coordinate 37,991,197 of OY294030.1, read as the reverse complement.
GTTTAGTTGAGTTAGTAAGTCTACATGAGTGTAGTTCCGACTGTGAGTCATCGGGGTTTTTGGAAAATAATAGTGACCATAATTGATAATTTATTTGTTTTATTTTAATTTGGTATTTAAATGATCAACATGTAAATATCGTGAAAATTTTAATAGACAATGTGCACCCATTTATCAGTTTAGTTATACTATAACCTACAATTTTAGTTGGAACGTCCAGGAAAACAGTAACAGCAATTTATTAAAAATATACGAACATGAAAAAATGATAATTTTGGTTTTATATTTTAATATTACTTTAACGTAAATGGATCTTTACATAAATTATTATTCACTTAGGGAAGATTCCCGCTAGGTTTTAGAAAAGGGTTGCTAAATTTAAGTTCTAATTTTAACAACAGGAAACCTTTAACATTCTTGTCGAGTTAACTGCCTGTTCATTAACTATTTAAAGAACTCTTCTTCAAAGATTCAAGCTTTTCTGGAATATTTTAAATGCTCTTTTCGTTATTGTAAACAATTACTTCTTCAATTTTGTTTGCACAGTTGTAACGAATTAGTCTTTCGTGTTTCAACTAATTAATAAAAACATGCATATGGTATGTATGGTAGTAATTACCCAGCCACTTGCTAATTCACTCAACAACGTAACTTATACGCACCTTTGAAATCAACAAAATTTAAATTTTTCCTCATTACGTCAAAGCAAGGACGTGCGTTATGTAATTTTTTTTGTTTCATATTAAAAACGATACGAAGTGCAACGCAAACAGCGTAACGGTTATAAAATATCTTAAAAATTAATATTTTTAAATTAATACCTACTAAAAGGATTTTTATAGATTTTATTATTTTTTTATGCTCCAATACTACGCTTTCGAACAGGTTATTCATTCGATATTGCGATATTACAAAATATTTCTTTTCATTAAAAATGTTTTATCGATCTAATTTTTTGTTTTTCTTTTAAATGTATATACTACGAAAAACTTTTACGTGTTATGTAATTCAATAAATTAAATAAACAATTTTTTTAAGTGAAAGATACCACGCTTGATTACATTCGTAACTAACTGCGGTGGAGTAACGATATTACCTAAATTTAATTAAAGTTATTAAGCAATTTAATTAATTTTGACTCATCTCTATATTTTTAAATTTGCAAAAATGCTTAAACACTTTTATAAGCAAACGGCGCCTTATAATTAATAATTATGTGGCTATGAATTTTACAAGTACAATTAACTAGGTTTTTTTTCATTATCAGTTCACTAGAATTATTAATTATTCCATATTTTTTGTATTTAAAAAAATAAGGCGTTCATAGTCCAGATAAAAAAATCGATTTACAATATTTAACTTCCAGCTAATTTCAATTTTTAATAATTATTTTCACTGGGCAAGGCAAATTTTAAATTTATATTCACGTAAATGTAGTTTTCCTTGAAATTTTTCACTTATCTCCTTGTTGATGCGATTTTAAAACGGAACAGGGTCAATAGTGTCGACCAGTTTTTAATAATTTTGCTAGGGCATTGTATGCATATATTTTTGAGTAATGCGTTTCGGTTGACGGATTTTTACAAAAAATCAACAAGAGAAATTGTTGACAACAAGGAAAGGTCATTTAAAATTTGAATAAGAATGTTGAATATCTTTGTCGATTTGAAAAAACATAAATTCAATAGATACTTTTTTACTCTATTCGCTTTTTGGTAGATAAAACACGTACAGGCAGTTATACTGATTTACAATTTACTTCTTGTAGTCTTCAACTTTAATTTAGTTTCAAGTTTAGTTTGTGAAAAACTGAAACCTTGTTGAGGAAAATCAAATATTCCACATACCATTGAGATTGATTACACGTTCCATTCCGTGACGTCAATATTGCGCTTTCAGCATCCAAATGGTATATTTAACTAATATCCTGGTTATCGTCATTATTTAAATTTTTGTTACGTTCTTCTATAAATAAATTCTGGTTGAATCTCTTCTTTTGCAAATACGTGACATCACACTGTAGATGACACCGTTCTTCAGTCAAAATTGTTATTTTGATCTAAATGGGTTGCACAAGACACCCAGCACGCACGAATTATATTGTTTCCATATTGAGCCAATTAATTACTTTTTATTTCTGTAACGGATGTGAGAGCTTGATGAACATTACCTGCCAGTCAAAACAATTTATTTCCATCGTGGTTAAAAGTCGTTACTAATATTTCTTATGCTTGCCAAAGGCGATGTTTAGTGAATGTCAAGTTCATTACCTATAGACCTCTGCCACTTATTAACTTTGATTGCTGGTGCTACTTATACAAGGAAGAACTTGGATTTAAAATTCTATTTCAGTTGCTTCAAGTAATTTTGCGAACAAGAGAGGTATAAAGATTACACATTTTATGCTAAAAAATTTTTTTATGCTCTAATACCTTCCATTTCAATCCAGATGGTCCACTATGTATGCCACACATCGAAACATTTTAACTATCGCCGTAAGCTTTTAATTGGATAGAATTAAAACGCATTCATGTCATTTCAAATTTTATTTTCTTATTCAAAGTACAACACAAAAGAATGTCAAAATATAACATGGCTTATTTTGCATATGTGAGCACCGACCACTTAAACTTATTAAAGTAAAATAATAAAAATCTGTTTATCAACGTAAAAAAAATATTGAAAGTAAAGGATCATATTATTATTTGCCTTTGTCCCTGGATTAAAAATTTCGTCGCGCAAGTGTTTTGTAATTAAAAATTGGTATTGTTTGTCACAAATTGGATCTCTTTCAGGTCTCTCTCGATATGTTCAGTGGACATTGTTAATTGAAAACGTCGAATAAATTAGAAAAACTTTTTTCATTACAATAGTCCATAGTAGCATCGGGTTTTCGTCAATTTAAATTTTAGTTTTTTTGTAATACATTCCCTTGCTAATTTCATATGAATCCTCTGTGCATGTTTAATTTTGAATTTAATCAAAATATATTATACAATTTTAATTAACGATTAATTTTCCTGATCGGTAAGTTTAATTTGTGTTACTTACAAGTTGAAGTTTTTAATTTTCTTGTGATACTTTTCTCAAATGCAATTACTTTTTTTAACTTGGAATAGAATTATCTCGACTATTGCAAACAATTTCTATATTCTATTAATGTAAATTTTTTTAACTAATTCCCATCGAATGAAATTTTATAGGTAATATTAATCAATTAGGGAAACTTGTAAATATAAGATAATTAATTTAGAAATTTGATATTTGCACTCAAACTATCATATTAAAAATGATGGTATTGACATAACGCTATTATGAGAAAACTTAAATATTTATGAATATTTTCTATAAAAAATAGCGGTATAATCATCGAATTTCACTAATTATTTATTTGACGTTTTTATAATTTATAGAAGAACATTTACCCAAATTTGATTTTATAAATAAAATACAAGACTACTAAATAAATTCAGAAGGAAAAGTTTTGGTTGTTAACATGTTTCCTTTTAAAGTTTTATCGATATATTTTCGTCGCTTTTTATTTTGAGTTTAACATTCAACGATGATTGGAAATTTGAAAATCTATAATTTAATACGATTGTGTATCGTTAGTTCATTTAGCCATTTTCTATTTGAAAAATTCTAGATTGCGAGTTAGCGTGGTTTCCAGTCGTTGCCGCTGGTGCATTGGAAAGAAATAATTATTGTAGAATAGCCAGAAAAGAATGAAAAGCTACCACATTTTTCTTCCAACCATTTTTCTTATGAGAAACCAATTCCTAGGTATATTATAATAGACATGTTTTATCTTTAAGAAACATCTCTCAGCAAATAGAGAATATGGAATTGTTTACTTGTTACGGTAGGACCTAACTAAATTTATTCTGTCTATTTACCTTGGTATATTTGAATTTCAAATGCATATGCTCGACAACTGCAATGGATATTATTTATTTAAAAAAATGTTTCTCGTTTGTTTTCTTCAAATAATTACTTTATGAGGTGCTAAGTTTTGTTTTTCTTATTTTATCCATTGATAATGGAATTCTTGCATCAGTTTCTCCAGATGATGATAAGCTACAAGAATAAATTATGCATCACAATATTTCACAGCATATACCCACGACAAGCATAGAATACAACAGCAGAATCCGTACCGAATATTTCTTTTTTTGAAATTACACTATATTTGAATTTTGTTATTACATAACCGTAATTACACAGGAAAATGTAATTATAACTCGTCGTTTTAATATTATTCATAATTTGGTTATTTCGCGACTCTTCCTATTATCTGATTATTCCAGTTGCATTTTAAAACATTAAATTCTTTGTGTACTGAAACAAACTTTTTAAATTAGCGTTAATTTGGAAGTTGCGATAAGTGTGCGCAATTTAGTCGATTATTTGAGATTTCTTCTATTAAAACTGTAATTTTGCGGTCGAGGTTGCGATATGACGACACATTATTTTTGCCTTATTTAACAATGTTGAATCATCGACCATTTTATAGTCATTTCGTTGTATGTTTGGGTGGCGTATTTAAATATTCACACTTTTAAAATTGTTTAATGTTATATAAATTGTTATTATTTTGCATTATACCTAATTAAAAAGGAAGGTTATTTTAATGACTAACGGTGTTATTATCTGTGCTTATAATTATTGCAATAATTTTAAACAATCGTTAGTTGGTGCACATGTTTCTTAGAATTTTTGATTACATGTATTTAATATTATATAAACAAATTTTATTCTGATTATGTACATATTATATAGTTCACACTTGGTTTCCCCAGTTCCTTTTTATAAAAACTGAAACTTGGATGCGTACCAGTTTTGAAGATACCACCCAAGAAGGATATTATAATTATATTAACAATAAAGAAATTAAGTGAAGTGATAGAGAGTTGCTTGACGACAACCATTATAAATATAATCGATTCGGTCTTGTGCTAATGATGTGCAAAACTATTTTAGTTAGTGGGCGTACAATGTATTAGTTTCTAATGTGATTTGTGTACGTGCTTTTGCAAGAGAAAATTCTTTACCAGGATGACCAAAAATAGGCAACGAACGTTGCCATTGCGGTCTACTTTTGCTACATTGAGTAAAAGGTTTAGAAAAAAGGAAAAAGACATCCTGAAAAGGTAAACATTAATTTTATCAATCTTTATCTTTTCTTATTATAAATTTAGAAATGTAGGTATTTCGGGTTTACGAGTAGTTTTATAATTAATTTATTTTGATGAACATTTTTAATAATCTCTATTCCGACACTTAACTACAGTGTGGACAACTTTTTTTTTTATTCAAGTCTCAATCTAATAGAAAGTATACAAAACAGTTAAACTAAATTTATTCATATTAAATTGTTGTCATTTAATTTGATTTATTTCGCATTGAAAAATGCATTCTTATTATAAATGGAGCTAAATTATAATTTTGTAATCATTAATCACGCACATGCTTAATTTGTAAAGAAAACAATTTTAATTTTGTATGAGTACCTAATTGTCTAATTTTTTGTACCGTTGTTAAAATTTAATGCATAATTGCTTTTAAATGACGAATTATAATTGGATAACAAGTTTTTTTAATGCACTTTCTATAAAACAATAACTTCGCGTTTTTATATTTATCTATTTGATATCATGCGGCTTAATTTTTAACAAATTAATTACTTACCTTTCATTGACCTAAATTTCGATTAAAAAACCACGCGTTGATACCTAATAATGTCATCAAGTTGCAAAATCTGTTTAAAATCCTTTTCTGGTCGTTGGAAATTAACAGAGAAAAAAATACTTGAATATACATAATATATTATATAATTATGTTAGCTATTGTGGTGGCAAGGATATTAATAATTCACTGCCTTAATGTCCGCGTAATGTACTTATCATATAGTTGATTAAATATTGAGCTCATTAAGTTCGAGTTAGTTTCCAAGCTGCGACACACAAAATATTGTAAATAGAGAAGATATTTTTATTTTTCGCATTACGAATTTAAAATTAAAAAAAATCCCAAAAAACGTAGAGCGGATATAAAACACTTCAAACGAACTAATTTCCGCCACAGTTTCCATTATGATTGTCTCTTCCATATACAAGCACAATACCGACAAGCGCATCCTTAAATTTATTTATACAAAGTTTAAAAAATAATGTGTCTACTTGACCATTGTTTTAGCTACATACGGTTTTCTATACAGGATAATTTAAAAATAAGGGCTTGGCTAGTCCGATTCGTGACAAATTATATGTAATCATACAAACTACTACTTTTTAAGCTTTTATTTAACATCAATTATCGTAAAAGCCACTTTAATTTTTACATTACCGTAAATTATTGAAATACTTAGTACTTACGTGCTAAAACACTAATTGACAAATAGAAATTGATGAAATTCTGAGATAAAAAAGAATTAGAACTCAATCTCACAACGTAATTGCTATCTAATTGTAAAGTAGACATTTGTTTGTTTAGCCGAGCTTTTAATTTTATCTACCGAATTTATTTTATAAGTTCCATTAAGAGATGGCACTGAAATGGAAGTTAAAATGTAAGTTATTATCTAGAATTTTATATTTATATTTATTTAAAATCTATGCAAATTTTCAAAAGTCAAAAGCTCTGAATGGATGCAGCAACATGCTTATCGCGACCAAATATACTACGTGAATAGGTATTAGAAGCTCACTCAATATCGAGCGTCCGATGCCAAACTTCTTCACCTCCAATTAAACTTTCAGATAGCTGATCATCTATTAGATAAAGTAACCAATCAGACTGAGACATATTACTTTTAAGTCTAAAATGCGATAATCCCCGCCTTAGAATTAGGTTTCATTAACTCCTGATCATCATTATGATCGATGACTCCGAACAATCACCTATAAGTACATGATCGGTAGTCTTAGCTCTAGTAATTGTATAAAGCCGATAGTCGAGATGTTTGTCTATTATATAAATCTACACCGTAGATTACTTTTAAATTAAATCAAACCCGTGCGAAACCAGGTACTTCGACTTGTATTTACAGTCTTTCATTTCACTTTTTTATATATTAGTGCCATCTTTCCAATCTGTTACTCTTCTAACATTTCCTGCCTTCTTCCAAGTTTATTAATCAGTCTTTAAATAATTCTTGTTTAGGCAAATCTCCTCGATTTTACACTTTACGAATAAGACCGTTTGATTTCATATTCCACAGACTGAGACTACACTATCACAACGCATGACCGAAAAGTTTCGAGACTGAACTATGAAATTTACTCCAACTAAGCATAACGAAACTTTGTCAACAATATTTTATTTGCACAACAAGGTTGTACAGTACAAAATCAGGTTTCAAATGTACTTTCAAGAATAATGTTATTATCAAATAAAAGTTGCATCTCAGTTCAATAAATTACCTATAGATACCTTAATTAAATAAATTATTTCTCGTCTACTTCTATGGCAAAAAGTTTTTTTTACAAACAAGAAAATAAGTAAAAGTTGCAAGGGTTCTTTTTGAAGTATACACGAAACTATAACCACTTTATTGAACAACTTTCCCGTCTTTCTATTGCTTTTTTTTCTAAACTGGACTTGGTAACGTCTTTTATAAATTTATTTAATAATTAATTTTTTATTGCACACTCGTCCAGTAAAATTTTCCGCTTATATTTTGTTTTCTATAGTTATTATATATTTCGTCCATAAAAATAATGCGAAATTGCGAATGAGATATTTGATATAAAATTGGCTAACATCTCTAAAAATTTGAATATACATAGTACAAAGGATAGCTGTATTATATTGTCTAAATTAAGTTTTATTCGTACACTCTATTTGTTGAGAAATTCTAACGATTTTCAAAAATAAAACCTTTAATCTTAAAATATCAAAACCAAATCAGTTTGAGTACTGCTATGGTACCTACTACCCTTTATTTTGTAGATTCAATTTTGTTTTCTAAATGTAAATTTTGGTAATAAAAAGATTGTGTTTATTTTATATTTCTCTTTTATCTTTTTTGTAACGAACCACTAAACTAAAATGCTCCTCGAATTTATTTAAACGAAAAAGTTGTTGACATTTTCAACAATCTCCTAGTTTTAATATTAAACTCGTTGTTTTCAGGAAATTATTAATTATTTAATTATAAAATATAAAGAGATTTTACTTCTTTGAAATTGACAAATTTAGCACGGTGCCAACAGCATTCAATTTATTTGGTACAATGTCGACTTTTAAAAGAATGTTGATTTTATAGTGATTGACGTACGATTGAAGGAAGTTTCCAATTCAACGTCAGTGTACAAGTCTTTTGCATTACCTATAAATTCTTTATTGACGTTTTCTTATGTAGAGTGAGACAAGGTTTAGTTTTTATTCTTTTCTGCCTGATTTTTGACATTTGATGAGTTGTGCAACTGGCATAATTATATTTTAATACTCGGAAAGGGGTACGCGTACGATGTTGTACCAATCGACAACGCTCAAAAATACATACAAAATAATACTCAAGAGTCACGATTTACTACTCTTCGTCTACTATTGGCGTAATTACAACTTATCTATTGAATTCCTGAACATCATTCTAAATATTGCAAAATGAAGTTTTTAATTATGAGGAAATTACATTGATAAGAGGTTTTAATTTTAATCTCAAGAATTACTGTCTTGGCAATAACGCTAAAGTGATCCATTATTATTGATGATGATGAACTAACAATGGCGCATACCGTTACTTCGTAGTATCATCCAATAACCTTTTTTGAAGAATGTTTACTTAAATAGAGAATATTTATTATTTTGTCTAAATAATTTTTTACATTTTACTTTGCAAACCTTATTATAAATTAAAAACTTCGCAGAATAAAGTTCAGAAATACAATTTAAACCCAATCTTTGTAATTTATTAAAAATATCCATTTGATCCAATAATTTTATAGAATCAGTGCAATATTTAATTAAATGATCCCATAAACAAATATTAACGTTTGAGGGATCCTCCTTAGGGTGATCCAATAAGCGAAATTAAGAAAATTCCCTAGGTTCCTACATCATTGCTAAAAATTTCGATATTTATAGTCTTCTCAAATTTTAACGAAGCTCAAATTATAAGTGAGCGAAGCTTTAAATTTTCTTAAGCTTATATCGCCTTAACTTAAATGATATTTTAGTCGTAGATGAATTGAATCGGTAAATGTAGTATTCATTGATATAATAACTGAAGTAAAGACAAAATCCAATTTTCGAGGGATTTCCACATGGGATATCTTGTAAGTGAGGATCTGAACGAACTCTTAATCTACAAATTTAATTTTTACTTTTTGCAACAGTCGTTTTCCCATTAGCCAACGTTAAATGTATAATATTTCGTTTTTTTACATTAAAATTGCGCATCGCGATAAAGAAAAGTTTCATTTTCAGCTTTACCTTTTTTGCAAATGTCATATAATTTTTAATTCTATTTTCGCATTACGACCACCAGTTGCACCGCAAAAAAAGAAAACAACTCTAATGCCGTTATATAAATTCATATTAATTTTACACAATTATCTAAACCGAATACGAAGCTCGTTCTCTTTAATAAGATTATACATAGATAAAGTATTTTTTTCCAATGGGCAATAAAGTGCGGTAAAAATTTGTTGTAAAACCGTTATTTACTATGTTCATATACGGAAACGTCAGTTTAATTTATAAACCTTTTAGAGATCATTGTAATAAATTTCATTAGAATTAATAGTGCATTAATTATTGATTGATGGGTAGAGGATGCATGTATACCTGAGGCGCATGTGGCGCGTGCGTTGAAATCTATAAATTCGACAATCGTGAGACCTTCTCCATCGTAAGGTTTATCCTAGGTTATGGTTAAGTTATATTAATCAAAATGTGCTATGTGTATCAGCATTTTGTGTACAAGAACGGTTTTAATAATATTTGACGGTTTTCCGTGATTTATTTAAACAACTTTACATGATGAAAGCTAAAGCGAGAGCAATTTTAAGGTTGAGTTTATTAATTATTAGATTCCCTAGAATTGCGATGAATTTTCACACTTTGATCTCTGATTCGAGCGTTTAATAACTTATTTTTCTGTCATTTTAACTTTATTCTTACAATCCCTTTTGATTTCAGAGAAGTTCGAACCGTTGTGCTTCAGAAAAGTAATCAAGGCCTTGGCTTTAATATCGTTGGAGGAGAAGATGGGGAAGGAATTTTCATATCGTTTATCTTAGCCGGTGGACCTGCCGATGTTAGCGGTGATTTAAGGAGAGGTGATCAAATTATTACCGTTAATGGTGTAAATTTAAGAACGGCAACCCATGAAGAAGCAGCGGCTGCTCTCAAGGTATGTGCTCGAAACTTTTCCAAATCATTGGCCGGATTGAATGCCAGACGGTTGTAAAGAACACTTTTGTGATTGGTGCATTCAAGAACACTAATGTTTACTTAGTAGATAACTTTGGCCTATTCCTCCACTATAAATTTACTGCTTTATTGAACAGTAAATCGGCGATTTATGTATTTTGGAAGCCATTGCCAAGATTAGGCAAGTGGCAATATCACAATATGCGAAAATAAGCAACGATAAATCGGTAGACTGCAGTAAATGGCAGTCAAACTTAAAAAGTTAAATTTATGTAATTTTTTATTCAAAATGCAATAGAAGTTCATATAAAATTTCAACCTCATTCTAGAGTTAGGCAAGAAACTGTGTAAAAATACCTACACAGCACACTTGACTATCTTTGCATACTTCTTTGCATACTTCTTTCGTTTCTACTTTATTATCTGTATTGAGTTTTTATGAAAATCGTAGTTGAAAAATGATACTATGAAGTGATAGTAGCAATGAAGTTCAATATATAATTTAATTTTCCACGATTATTATTAATATAATTTGTACTCGGTTGTGTATTACATACCGAGGTGGAATACTATATTGCAAAAGATAGTTTATAGAGGTCTACTACAGCATTAAGCACGGTAATGAAGTTTGAAAATTATTCATAATAAATTAGTTAGAAAACAACAATAATAATTAGCGAATAGGTAAATAATAATTAATTGTTTTGCTTTCATTGCATATTTGAAAAGAAATTCTTTACACTAAGTTGGCAGAAATAAACTGTGTATTTAAAATCAATTCTTGAGGTCGGGAAGTCATCTCTTCCCTACCGGTTAAATTGTTAAAAATAAAATTATAAAATTCACTTTCACAGAATGTCGATCTTACAATTTAATATATTTCTAATAATAATATTTTGCCATTAGCAAATATTTTAATACTAGATTACCCAGATTGTGCGGCATAAAGTTCGTCGCTCCTCCCTAAATTTTCATTTTTCTTAGGTTTATAACTTAAAATGTCAGGGAAAACAAATTAATTTAAAATTGTTTTATTATTTTAAAATAAATTGGGTTTTAAATTTTTAAATTAAAATTTTTTTAACCTTTTTATCTTCCGATTTATCGAAATGTCTGTGTTAGGGAAAACATGGAAAAGTCAGGAAATTTGATTTTGCAAATTCAGTGGGAACCCTGGCTTTGTTTTAATTTTTTTTTAAATTAGAGAAAAAATATTGTATAGTTCAAAAAAAGTTGAAATCGTGATGGATTCCTTTTTTTTTATTTAATAAAATTTTATCAACTCGAAAAGCTATTGAAATTCGCAGCTGCTATTTAACTGAAAATGTTACTTGGGGAGTTAAATTACAATAAATTCTTCAAAATCCATCAAATCGGTGGTTATACCAAATTCATCGACAGTGGAGTCGAAAATCTAATCTAATCAAATTAGAATCTTGAAGATTTTTTTTGAAAATTTGGTGATATTTCAAAGTTTATTCATTTGCCTTTAACTATTCAGTTTTGTGTTATAAATAATGGAAGATAGAAGGGTTAAGAAATAGTATATGATTCAAAAGTTTTTCATGATTTTCTAGTCCAGTCAACGAAAAAGTATAAAGGGAAATGTTGGAAACACAATTTTTGACATCGTTACTTTGTTTGGACTAGTTAGGAGGTAAACATATCAAAAGTCCCCGCCCGTAGTCCTTGAGCCGGGGGGGTAGCGGGGGTTTGAAAGTCCCATTTTTCGGTTTCTTGCTTATATCTCGGAAAATATGCGTTCTAGCGAGATAACCATTCTATAGAAAATGAAAGCTGATAAAATTTGCTACAAGTTTTATTCAGTCAAGTTTTTCGATACTTGTATAGTTTTGGAAGTATTAAGGTTTAGCCTGGTGACTAGCACGTTTTTCTACTGATTGGCAATTTTTTTTCTATGGGAAAATAAATTTAAATGGTTTTGGTTTTTTAGTATGTTATTATTGACATCTAAACGAAACAAAAAAAATTTTTTTTTACTAAATTTTACAATGTTTTATTATTATTATTATTGGTCAAAGTAAAAAGAAGGTACATAACTGGCCCGGGTGATTTCGGCTCTTGAGGACATCGGAAATAAAAAAATCAAAAAAGGAATTAATCTATTGACTTGTCGTTATCGCTGGAACTAGGATCTTTTTTTTTTCATCCCTAACTTCCCATTTTACAGCCCAATTTGTGCCTGAAAATAATCAATTTTATTTTGAAAGTCGGCAATTTTGTTATTATCTTCAGGCACAAATCAGGCTGTAAAATGGAAAGTTAGGGATGGAAAGAAAAGATCCTAGTTCCAGCGATAACGACAAGTCTATAGATTAATTCCTTTTTTGATTTTTTTATTTGCAATGTCCTCAAGACCCGAAATCACCCGGGCCAGTTACGTACCTTCTTTTTACTTTGACCAACAATAATAATAATAAAACATTGTAAAATTAAGTAAAATAAAAATATTTTTGTATCCTTTAGATGTCAATAATAACATAAGAAAAAACCAAAACCATTGAATTTCATTTTCCCATAGAAAAAAAAATTGCCAATAAAGACGTTGAAAAACGTCAAGTCACCAGGCTAAACCTTAATACTTCCAAAACTATACAAGATATCGAAAAACTTGACTGAATGAAACTTGTAGCAAATTTAATCAGCTTTCATTTTGTATAGAATGGTCATGTCGCTAGGACGTACAGTTTCCGAGATATAAGCAAAAATCCGAAAAATGGGACATTCAAACCCCCCCTTCTCCCCCGGCTCAAGGGCTACGGGCGGGGACTTTTGATATGTTCATCTTCTAACTAGTCCAAACAATGTTATGAAGTCAAAAATTGTGTTCCCAACATTTCCCTCTATACCTTTTTTTGTGCATTCGTTGCCTGGACTATTCGTATTTTTGAAAATATTATACAAAATGAGAAAAATATTTTTACGGTAAATCTATATTATATACTAAAAAATTAATTCAAAATATAATATGTATTTGAAAGCCCAAATCTTCATCTTTTAAATGCATTTTCATTTATTGCTATACAATAAGAACTAAACAAGTTACAAGTATACTGTCCATGTACCTTGATTTTTTCATTGCACTTTGACGCTGTTCCATAAAAGTAGCAAAGCGCCCGACTTTACTATAATTGCGTTTCACTCGAGGACCAATGTAATATGAAAAAAAAATAGTTTCGACGTTTCTTTTACAGAATTTTCCGCTCTACAATTTTGTTTTCTAAGTAAATTTTTGTAATTTTCTTATTTAAGGACATATTTGCAATACAACTGTTTTTGCCATTCTCTAATTTTTTGGACCTTACAGGAGGAATATTCATGCAAATTTTTAAAAATTTGATTGCACAGTCATGTTTCAACTTAAATCCAAAATTCACCGGATTTACAATTTTTGCTAGATTCTAGTTCACATTATTTGTCTTCAGTGCGCTGGACTGCGACAGTCGTTTGGACGGGCACCACTAGTTTATATTAAATATACAATATGCTTTCTCTCTCTTATTTAATTTTTTATTATTGGGCATAATTTAATTTTAATTTAAATCATCGTACAATTAGTGTTATACTACTGCACTGAATTTTTTTTTTGTAATATAATAATTAAAAAAGTATTTACTCTTGTATCATGTATTTTTATTTTGGGTGACCGGATTCACTTATTTCAGCATCAAACTGGCAACATTGACTTCTTCTCAATCAAATTATTTCTTCCCATCTTTAAGTACATAATAAAATTAAATAAATCAATGTTACTTATTTTGAAGTTTAGATTTAACAACATTCACTACGAAGTGAAATCCCAATGTTTACAGCAAAATCCAAAACAAAAACTTTTTACAATAATTCACAATATAGGTTTAGCTCATATAAGAAAACACGTTAATATAAACAATTTTATTATAACTATCACTATTAACTGACTAACAGATTTTTCAGTCTGATTTAAAATCTTTTAAGCTTATTTAAAATATCCAACTTATGGAACAGCCAAAAAATAATGTTCTGAATAAAATTGAAGTTGTGCAACAAAATGTAAAATCTTAAGCGAATGTAACCTAATCTTATCAAAAGAGGCTTAAAAACTATGTATATTTATTTTTCGAATTTTCGTAGCTGCGCTTATATTGTATATTTTAAATCTTTCTAGGGTACCAACCAAGCCGCTACCATAGTAGTTCAGTATAGACCCGAAGAATATAATCGTTTTGAAGCTAAAATCCATGACTTGAAACAGCAAATGTCGAACCAGAACATAACTGGAACTCTTTTAAGAACATCACAAAAAAGATCGTTATACGTTAGGTAGACTTTTCGTAGCAATGTAATTGTATAATTTTTTTAATTTAATTTTCAAATTAGAGCCTTATTTGATTACGACCCAATGAAAGATGACGGATTACCAAGCAGAGGGTTAGCTTTTCATTACGGAGACATTTTGCATGTAACCAATGCTAGTGATGACGAATGGTGGCAGGCCAAAAGAGTACTTAATAACGGTGATGAATTAGGATTATTGGGAATTGTACCATCAAAGAGAAGATGGGAACGAAAACAGCGTGCAAGAGATAGGTCAGTAAAATTTCAAGGACACATGCCAAGTACGGTAGATAAGGTATTTGTATTCAAAATTACGAGTCGACAAAATCGATAAAATTTATTGTTTCAGCAATCAACGTTAGACAGAAAAAAGAAAAACTTTTCGTTCAGTAGAAAATTTCCATTTATGAAAAGCAAAGATGACAAATCCGAGGATGGCTCTGACCAAGAACGTAAGTTGATGTGTAACATATTACATTGTACATTTTGTTATAATTTTATTATTTTTATACGCGCGCGATTATATATTGTTTTCTCTATTTTATTATTTATTTTTTACACTACAGACAATTCTCGATCAACCACTACTATAGCAGACACAGATAGTGAACCCGCTCGTAAGTAAAATACAACCTTGTTACTTTACAAGCCATTAATTACGTTAGACCCTTTTTTATCTAATTGTTTGATTTGAAAAGAAATGAAAATGGAAAAATAATTCGGTAACTAACTGATTTCAATTTCTTTTTCAGCGTTCATGTTGTGCTACACCCAAGACGATGCGAATGTCGAAGGTACAGTATATCTTTTATCCTTTACATTTGCGTGTTGGTTTTGGTTTACTATATAAATTTTGTTTTGGCTTCTTTCTGTGTTTCATAGTACAGGTGAAATATTATATCGAGTTGAACTCCCATACATGGAAGAAATCACGTTAATATATCTGGAGAATAATGATAATTATGACGACTATAGTAAGTGTGAATGTTGTGATTGCATGGCGGTGAGCAACACCCCCTTGCATTAATCCTCATTTTCTGTTATTAACTGAGAATTAATAAAATTCAATTTATAATCCATTTTTTCTAATTCACATCAAAGTGTGCTTGATTGAATTACTTTTTTCAAATTTTTACTTGAATTTATTATTATTCAATTTTCTATTCATTTTTTTTATAATATTTATACAAATATGGCGATTTAATAAACTTAAAAAAGACTGCATTCGATTCGCCGCTTTTGTTCTAAATTAAAATTTATTATTCTTTTAAATGACTTTTCGCCATTACTACACCTACTATTAAATTTAATACGGAGTGTCTCGTGATGGGGGCCATTCTTTAACGATTTATTTTTATTTGTGGTGAAGTCGCATTTTAAAATAATGTAACCAATTTTCACTTTTTATTACGAATTTTTTTTAAATTGGTCGTTACAATTTGAGATACTCCGTACTTTGAAATATGATCGTGATTTTATGAATGTAATTCACAATTACTTGGTCACACGTAATTAGGATTTGTAAAAAATATTGCACTATTTAGTATTCTTCTGTAATTCGAAAATTCATAACTTAGAGGATGTTACTTTCAACTTTTGCATGACTGTATGTAATAGATTTACTTAAATTAGTGGAATATTAAATTCCATTAGATACATAGATTATATAGAAAAAATCATAGGTACATTTTGGGAGTTTTGTCCTTTATGTTGTCAATTATTATAAATTATGCACCTGAAGAAAAAGCGAAAGGAACCCCGGTATGCTGGCACTCTCGGTAGAATTATTGCGTTTTCTTCAAGATTTAAGAATCCAGAGAAAGCACAAAAATTAAATATTTAAAAAAATGTTGTTAAGTGCTTAAATTTTCACGAACTTTTCCTGTTTGGTGATTTGTTTCAACTGCATTTCAAGAAGCTAACATAAAATTGAATAGTACTTTTACATTTTAATCTCGGAGCGATGTGATGGAAAGACCAATAATTTTAAATGAAAGGCTTTTTTCTTATTCTTGCTCTTAATCTTTTTTCTAAACAACTATTATTTTATTGCAACGTTTTCTTACAAGTCAGCTTTTCTATTCTTTTTATAAATTTGTTAAATTTATCTCGCCATATTTGTCTTACGGCTTGTATTTTTATCAAAGACAAGTTGTATAGGTTGCTTAGCATTTTAACCATTCGGCTCTGCATTAACATAATTTTTTAGAAATAATTTCATTTTTACTTAATTAGAATGTTGAAGTTTATTTGCGTATTTGCGATTTTCTTTGTTTTCCTTCATTAATAGTTAACATTATAGCTTTTTATTTAGAAGTATGTGGTTTTTCTGAATGCATATTGAATAGATTAATTCGGAAATGAATTTGTTTGGTTTAAGATTTGCCTTTGTAGAGTTTAGTAGTAGTTTTGCAATTTAAAAAAAAACAGCAATAATTACATACGTGGTCAAATTGTTCATGACGCAGTTTAAATCGGCTGTATTTTTACAACATATTAATAGAAAAATTTATTATACATTGATTTTATCAAACATTTCTTTCTTCAGGTAATGAAGAGAACGTGTTGTCATATGAGCCGGTTCAACAGATGCAAATTACTTATACTCGACCTGTTATCATCCTAGGACCTCTAAAAGATCGTATAAACGACGATCTTATCTCAGAATTTCCTAACAAATTTGGTAGTTGTGTTCCACGTAAGTTTTCATATTTTCCGCTTTTACATCGAATCGATCGCTTACGATTTTATTTTCTTTAGATACTACACGACCTAAGCGTGAATATGAAGAAGACGCGCGCGATTATCATTTTGTTGCCTCGCGAGAGCAAATGGAGAAAGACATTCAAAATCATCTGTTTATCGAAGCGGGTCAATATAATGACAATCTGTATGGTACATCTGTAGCATCTGTTCGGCAGGTCGCTGAAAAAGTAAGTTTACTAAAAATTTGTCCAATTGAATTTTATTTGTTCAAGCTGCATCAGATGATGCACAAGCTGCATTATATACGTCGAATTTAAATTTAATTTTTAACGTTCAGCTTCTGTTAGTTTATTATTTTAACTAAAAATATTTTTAGCTGGCAATATGCAGCGTCAGATGTTTTAAGAGTTTTTTTGGGTCACTTTTATTTTAACTTCTATTTTTTTTATCGAAAACAACGGTCGAATATTTTGTAGAAAACTCGGTTGAAGGTTGAATTACATAAAACACCTAATCAGTAACAGTACGGGACTTAATTTCGACTTAGTGCTATTGCTGGGCGCCAGATAGAACAAATAAAATGAGAAAATAGGAAGAAAGTTACTTTGTTATGTTACTACAATAGATAAAAGTTTGAAATGTCTTATTCTAAATTTGAGGAGTAAGCTCAAGGTTCAACCTCAAAGCAAATACAGTTTAGCAAACATGTATTTTAAAAGTACATTAACTGTGTAATGGAATAGTCCTTAAATCAAATTTAAGGGCTCTTTGGGCGCGGACGCGGACCCGCAGGAAGTTTTAACTTATGATTGACTACTTCCTGCGGGCCCGCGTCCGCATCCACTCCGTGTGAAAGAGCCCTAAGGGACATGACTATCATCATTTTATAAATAAAAATAGCAATTACAACATAGAAATAGTTCAGCTTTAATTTTTAATAACATCTTTTTTTAAATTTGCGAACTTAAAAAAATAGATTAGGTTTGCAAAATTTAAAATTGTCTTCATTTTTAAAATGAAATGTGATTCTAAAAACGTGAACCAAATTGCTCCTTTTGCAATTTAATTAATTTGATTAAACTACATAAATAATTACGTCGCATTTTGAAATTACCTACGGTTATTTTTGTAAGAGAATTCACAAAATTAAAAATCCAGGAGCAAAGTGGAATAATTATGAGTGCTATTCTCTCCATGTACTTCAAAAATATTGGAGCGTTTATTTTTTAATAAATTGTAATAATAATTATTGTTCTGTTTAGGGCAAACATTGCATTTTGGACGTGAGTGGAAATGCGATTAAAAGACTACAAGTTGCTCAATTACATCCAATAGCGATTTTCATCAAGCCCAAGTCAGTGGAATCTATCATGTAAGTATTGGAAATTTGTTCAAGTTGAATGTTCTGACGATATTTTGATTAATTTTTCAGTGAAATGAATAAGAGGATGACTGAGGAGCAGGCCAAGAAGACGCACGATCGAGCTTTGAAAATGGAGCAAGAATTTTGTGAATATTTTACAGGTTAGTATTGAATTGTAATAAATAAAGTTATAATATGTTATTTGTTGTCTGTCAAAAATGTGATTGATTAAAGTTAGAAATGAAGAATGGATTGTTAAATTTTGTGATTTCTGAAGTGAAAATGAATAATGCACATGTTTTATTAAATTTTTCAGCTGTGGTTCAAGGAGACACACCAGAAGAAGTTTATGAAGAAGTGAAGAAGGTGATTAAGGAACAATCAGGACCTACTATATGGGTACCGGCGAAAGAGCAGCTGTGACGTTCGGCCTTACCAGCGTGGACTCTACCTCCTCGCTTGCGTCTGCACTGAATATGAATCGGTGTTTAATTTGGCTGCAATACATATAACGTGCGGTGCCTCCTAACATGTACTTGTGACCAGCTCAGTTATTTATTAATGACAACCTATAGTGGCCCCAAGTAATCTCATTAGTGTCTGGTGATATTTAAATAGCATTTTACCTTGACTGCTTCATGTAAATGTGAATTTCCTTGGGTTTTTAACAATTACAATCAGGTTTGGTCGCACTTGTGTTATTTTCAAAATAAAATAGTAGTTCACATCAATAAAAATAAACTTCTTTATAATATATTTAAGACATAGCCAATTTATTGTTATTTGAATTTGGTAGGAGGTTTATTGACGTTTCTTTGTAGGCTAGAAGAATTAAATTTTTGAAATCCCTGCCAATATGTATTAAGAATTGTAAATACACGATGATACGGATCTATATGTGTAGTTTAAACATGTTATTGTTATTCAAAATCAAGTTTGTGACCTAACTTATTTGCGTTAATAAAACAAATTTTATTAAAAGCTTAATTTATTAATTGGATTATTATTGATGCTCACCATTTCTAATTCTAAGGTAAATATGGAAATGGAACACAGCTTTGAAGTTTAAGAAGAATCGTCTTATTGTCATACGTTTCAGTTGATTGCCAGTGCCAATAATTTACAATTTATTATTTATGTTGTGATAAAACGAGTTTTATAAATTGGCTTATAAGTTATATTGCCTTGTAATCATGTTTAATCTGCAAACTGTTCAATTTGAATTACTAGAAATGTTTGATGTAGTAGTTTGAACTTTTTCCAATTGAACTTTTTTTATTTCACGAATTTTACATTAATAAATTATTACCATTAGGCAATTATTTCTTTCGTGGAGGAATTTCAACAATTACGAAGGAAAAAATTCATTTAAGTTATCTCTTGAGGTTTCGTTGCTTGCATAAAAGCTGTATTGGAAATGCCAAAGTTAGTACAAGTTACAATCAAATGAATATTTTACAATGAGAATATTATTGAAAAGTTAAAAGAATACAATATTTTTCCAGGTGCTGAAGTAGAAGCAAAAATGTCTGTCTGAAGTTTGAAAGTATGCAAAATTATTTAGAATTTAACAGTGCCTGAATTATTGGAGTGTCCCATTTAATGCATATCAGCTAACTCTGTTAGACAGATTCCCTGCATCTGTTGCATGTTTTGGATGGAGAGTGACTGAGATCGGACACTGTGCATTGTGTCTCGGTTTAGGCACTCTGTGTAACACGCAAAGTTTAGAGTCCATTTTTTTAATCACTTCAGTTGTAATTTGTGCATTTTATCTACTTGCTTAGTCGGTAATGACAGTGTCAATATCAAAATTTTATAATAGAAATCCTTTACTAAAGTAAAATTTATATATTTTTTTAAATAACATTTAAATTTATCATATAGTCCTTCAGTTGAAAAGTTTGCCCACCACTGCTGCAGGGTGTGCTTCAAATACCTGTTTAACATTCCATCGGTCACTTATGTATAGAATTCTAAAATTGTTTTATAATAAATTAACTATTTATTAATAATAACTTATGGCGGTATTCATTCCACTTCATACCTTTTTTGCACATTGTAGTTTGTAAATTTGGTAAACTTTTGTGATATAAACATTTTCAATCAAATTTTAGTAAATTGTTCTTTCGACAAGTTTTTTGAAGTTTTTATTTTTGAATTATTTGCTACTTAAAGAATAAATTTATTTATTATTGGGATATTTTTAGAATATGCATATTTTATTTTGATTTTATGAATTGTGCCTTTACAAATTTATAAAAAAATTTGCAAAATTTAAGTTGATGAAAAACTAATGAAATTAATTAATAGCCTATTTTCTAAAGAAAATCTACTTATGAAAATTCAGATTTTTCTTCAAATATCCAATAAATAATCATCTTGAAACAAACATAAAATGTGTGAAATTTAACTTATAACCAGGGCCCGGATTACATAACCCAAGTCATCTTTATTTCTGTAAGTCCCAGACGTTGCAGGCTTGTAAGGAAGCGACCCAAATTCAGACACTTTAAGGAATTCACGTTACATTTTATTCAATATAATTAATAGTTATTCAGTAACGTTGATGGCTTTTTATTTTGTTGAATTACTTATTGTTTCTAAGGAGATCTAACCAGGTATTTATCACAAAGCTCTGATAAATTCATTTAATTTATAAATTTATTATAACCATCCCAAAATCACCTAATTCCGACAGTGAGAGTGCAGTTTGTTCCAAATTCAGACATATCAGTGAACCTAATTCCTACAGAGTCCCGAAATAAGATATTTGAGCAACATTATTTCGATAAAAACCTTGTGAAATTAAAAATTTAAGCCTTTATATTCAACTGCAATAAAAGTTTATTTAAATTTCTCAATTAGTGGTGTTTTATGGTACAGAAACTAATAGTTAAAATCTGCTTCTTATTAGAAATTTTTGTAGATAAACACAAAACATAAGTTTCAAACACCATTTAATAACAAGCTTATGTATTTACTGCTAGGGTGTTGGTTAAATGAAAAAAAAAATTGACTAAAAGAAAAAACAGAAATGTCTGAATTTAGGACACCGTCTGAATTTGGGGCACTTACCTTACATAAATTTTGATTGCAATAAACGTCAGTTATGACATAATTGGGTTTTTTTGATGTTGTTTCCAATTTCGGTCCAATTTATGTGATTATACGGCTCTATGAGAGGGAGAAGAGGAGAGAGTACCGTGCGATAGACTTTCTCAGTATGATGCAGTCTTCGAAATGCCGCTCCTGAAACGATTTTTTTTAAACCTTTGATCTTTACTTATTAAACGGTTCAATTGCAGCCGCATCATAGTATAGCCTGCCCTGAGTTGACATAATCTAAATTATTATTATTAGCTTTTACATTCAATATAGAATATTGCTTATCCTATATCGAGGATTTTACAAATCCTTTTTGTGGGGAGGATTGGCCCCATAATACAAATTTCAAGTTATTTCAATTCAAATGTATTAATATCGTATTCACATTGTAAACTGAATAACTACTCAGCTTTGGTGATGCTGTACTTTTGTCATCCCATCTCTTTCACTCATTGTGTTCAGATCGCCAATCACCTGGTCCCACCATCGTACCATGGGTCTACCCTTTGCTCGATCTTCTCCTGGTTTCCATAATATTAGTGGTGATAAGCTAGTAACTTTAAGTTAAAATAAAAAAAACGTTACTTGCTTCTTCTGTAAAGTTAGTTATTTATACTTATACCTTTCTAGCATGATGTGACCACAGATTTAGCAAACCTCACTAGGTCTTCTCCATTTAAGGCTGGATTCTACTTTGAGACAAAGTAATTTTTGTGAATTTTTTATGAGATTAATAATAAAGATATTGATGTAGAGTTTGTAGGGCTTAATAAATATAATTTTAAAATAATTATTTTATATATTTTAAGCATTTTTTTAATACATTATTTAAATGTAATGCCTCGATTGGTAGCGTTGGTGTTAAAATCTTGAAAATGGGTCATCTAAAACAAAACAAATCAGAAGTTTTAGGTTCCATATAACACTAGCAATCGCCTGAACTAAAATTAAATATCTTAAAATTTTTAGTTCACATCTCCCTGACATCTTCACATTTCTTGCTCCATGTACACCAAATCTCCCCGGTGATTTACCCCCCGGGGCCGTATTACCGTTTTATAAATTTTTATTTTCGTGTCCTTCAGATTGTTATCTTTCAAGAGTATTTTGTTTGTTTTTTTATTTCCTCTATATTTTTGTCATGTATTCGTAGTTGTTTTCGGGTATGCGTTTCGCTGTTGCTTGAAGTAAATCAATTCTGGAAAAATCTAGTGAATCAATTATATCCACAGAAGTGGATGGAAGAAATTATTCAAAGTGAAATGAGGACCGAATTTGTTTAATTTAAAGCCACATAAAATGGTAGATATCAAAATTACTTGAAACCAGTGGGAATCCTTAGAATTTTCCTGTCAGACTAAACGAGAAAGCGTTGAAATAATTTCAGATTTCAAACTTTAAATTTTAGCGATGTTTTTATTCTTTCAATCAATAATGTACTACTTATTTTTGTGGTAATCTGGGAGGTTGGAAAGGCCTTCTATTTTTTTTTCTCCGAAATTGAATCCGGATTATCGACGGTCCGGATTTTTGACGTCCGGATTATCGACGCTCTACTGATGTAGTTATATTTTTATAATTGGTAAATTCTCATGACAATGTGGTACATATTGTGCATTCAGATCTACCGGATGGAACATGCTCGCAGACGCTAGCGAAAATAGCCTTGTTATGCTAGGAACTATTTTTTTAAATAATGCGAATACTCGTTCTGAGCGTATGAGGCACAAATTTTTTTTACGAGAATGTGGTAACTGGTAAGTCGCTTGACCACGAGCGAGACTCAGCCGGCAAACCGGGGCCGTCGGCGTCGCGTCGAGATGTTCTCACAGGTAACATACCCGGCGAGGGTCCGGTCTCGCGAGACTTTCCCCAGTGAGCGAAGTGAACGAGGGAAAGTCAAAGAGCCGGACGCTCGTGCGACGGGTGTGTTTGGAGAACAACACTCAATTGTGATGCGCACGAATGGGTAAACGAGATTCTTTTCGAGTATTGCCCTCGATATGGATATTGCATGAATGGGTAAAAAAATGAAATAAACAGTAAAAATGTTTTAAAATTAAAAAATTTTTAGAAAAAGAATCAATCTGTTGGCAAAAAACTAGTTTATCGGCGTTCCCTGTCCTTCTCGTGCCATATTACTCGGATAAACTTGTAAAAAATGTAAAGTAACAAACATTTCTTATTTTATTTAAAATATTACAGTTTGATTAATTATGTTTTTTATTTTTAAGTACTTCTTCGATAAATTAATGAAAATCTTGTTTCAATGTTTATTTGGATGACTTCTTTCGTGTAAATGCTTGTACATTTTCAAGTCTTTAAAATAAAATTGTAACTTGTTTTAATACTTTTGTAAAGAAACAAAAAATTTTGTAAGTCAAATTTTAGATTAAATAAACATTGAAACAAGAATTTCATTAATTTTTGGAAGAAGTACTTCAAAATAAAAAATTTATTCAACTTCGTAAAACAAACCCATTTAATTATGATTATTATATTTGGAGTAATTTTTATTTAAAATATTTAATTAACTAATTGAAATTACCTTCTGCAACTAAGATTAATTTATAGTTTAAATTGCAAATTAACTAAAATCATCAGTTTTAAATTAATAAAGTAATGTAAATTGAAATAAATAGCTGGAATCGCAGGTATATATTTTTATAAAAACCAATTGTTATGGGGCGAATAGTACATTTTGATACGGAGAAATCGGAATACTCTCTTCATGCTGGCAAAAATACTCGAAATTCTAAATTATCATACTTACCTGAGATCTGTGTGTATCATTTGAATCATTTGAAGCGTTGAAATAGATCAGATTGCAAATTTTCAATTTTTGAAATCATAAGCTGTCGTTTTTCAAAAATCTAATAAAAATTCCGATATATTTTACTTTCCCATTTACGTAGTAAAGGAAAGTATTGTAATCGAGTAAAAAAAAAATTTTGAACTAGCATTTTTTCCATAGTCTATGAGTCCGTACAAATCGTTTGAGACAATTTTTGCAATGATGTCCGGATGGGTGTGGGTGTGTGTGTGGGATTTTTTCGTCCACGATTTTCTGAAAACGCGTCAACCGATTTTATTCAAATTTCATATACTGGTTTGTAACAGCAATCTAGAGAGCTGATTAGATTTTGGTTGGAATCCATACGTTATTTTTTTATTTATTAAATTTTTATTATTTTTTTTTAATTTTAATTTTAATTATTATTATTTTAGTAATAAATGGGAAAGTTATGTGATGTCACATCAGATTTTTTATTACTTAAATCGACATAATTTGATGTGAATATTTCGAAAAACATTTGTGAGCCCGGCGAAAATGGTAAATATCAAAATTACTATTCGAATTTTCTCGTAAAACTAATAAAATATAAAATTTCCTAGGTAGATTCCTACCCACACAACACTCAATATCTACTAGATATCCAGTACCAGTCCAGAGAATATATATGGCCGACATTTAGTAGACATCTATTTTATGAATGTCACTATCCATTGGATATCCACTGGATATCGATACAATACATCCACTGGATAATCAAGTTTGTGACACCTGGATATCCACTAGATATCCGTTGTATTTAGCAGTCTACAATAGATATCTTCTGGATATCAGATGATATATCAAGACATCTAGTGGATATCCAGAAGATAGGTTTGTGTTGTCTGGGTACATACTTTATTTTGATTTTATATGCTAAATTGCATAATGTAGTATAGTTTAATTTAGAGTAAGAAAATCTAGACCCTTAACTTAATTAGTTGTTTTTGCTTACAAACTTCCTTCTAAAGTCAGCAAAGTAGTAGCTCCTTTACCAATACATTTCAATATCCATACAATTGAACAAAATGGGCCGATTACCAGAAATTATCTTTAAAACTCCCACCATTGTAGGTGTTATTACTAAGTACTAAACAGAACAACAATGGACTGCAGTAAAGGTCGAACAAGAATATTAGACCTCACCATTTAGAGTAGGTACCAACTCTGTCCTATTTTCAAAATTTTTATTTCCGATTGTAGCGGTCTGAACAATAACAGAATTTCAAGCAACTTACATATCGTGCATACAAGCAAAATTGACTAACTGCAAAACTCGAGTTTTACAGGAGAGCAGCTTTTAGGTTAAATATCTCTTATAAAATCAGACAATTAATGCTAAATTTCAATAATTTTAGTCATAATACAATTAATATAGTTTATTATATTAAAATTTTAATTATTCTTTTATTATTATAGCGTTAATCAACTCAATTAGTCAATTATATTATTTTTGCCATTAATGCAGTTGGTCACTTTTGCTTGTATGGCGACGATATGAGATATATAATTAGATATTAAAACAGGGGGTTACTAAGGGTGGGTTCGTTCTCTTATTTATCATGCATATTATAAAAATAACAAAGCAATATTTTTTTAATAGCAGTAGATGTATATTTTAGAATCTACAATATGCACTAGGGATAAATTTACCTTAGTACTTTTTTTAATAAATTCAATCTTTACATTCTTAACAAATTAACAGTACGAAAAACAGTTTAGGCTTATTAATTTCTATACTAAAATTATAAATGCTTATTTATAATTAATAACTATTAACAATTTTGGATGAAACAAAGATTAACAACTTTTTTTTTGTGTGTTAGCACTTTGTTACATATTTATGCCACTGCATAATTATTTTTATAATTTAATACTTTCGTTTTGAATATTTTTAATTTACTAATAGAAGCAGTAGATGATGAAATTTAAGCTCGTGCAATATTCTATTACTTTCGAACTTATTGGAAGTACAATTAATAATAAATTAATGCATCGTGAAATGCTCGTCACACAAGTGTTAAGCTATAAATTAATTCGAGTTTTTAGTCGTGGAAAACTTTTTATACAAAATTAAAATCAAAAATAGAATATAATATTATGGTTTTGAAGACAACAGAATGATAAATGTTTTAATTAGGAATATAAGTAAACAATCTAAAACAATAAACTTATCACATAAATCTAAAAATATCACCACACATAATCACTTTTAAGTTACAGAACTAGACTAATTCATAATGTAAATAACTTAAAATTAATGGTGTATCTAGAAAAGTTGCACACAGCTTCATAACTACAGTTTCAACAAGTTGGCACAGCACAGCGTAGCACAAGTCTAATATTGCATTTTATCACTGAAATGTTGGGCACATTGGTCACTAATAATTGAATTTAATACTTTTATGTTTGTGCACCTGGTTGGAAGTAACGCAGACCATTTGTCTTAAAGAATATTTTTACATTGTATAATTCAAAATTTCGGATTGGTTGATTTGCTACTCACCGACATGTCGTACTCAGTAATATAAGCAGGAATTTCCAGTTGATCGGGAGACATAACAGCATACAAATATTCAACGCCAGGCAAACTGTGCACTTTTTGTTTGATTGCTGGAGCCATAAAAGTTGTGAACCACCAAGTCATCATCTAGTAAATAATTTAATCATTTATATTAGATTTTAGCCAGCCGCATGGTTCTTACCTTAGTCCAAATGGTTGGATGAATTATATAAAAAGCTTTCAAATTCTTTTTATATTTGTAAGGCAAAACATTGTACACTTCCCTTAACCATGAAAATGAGGGATAGTTGCCGTGTGATGTAAGTGTATGGAAGTAAGTTATCACATAATCGCCCTTAACAATGGGATCTAGTAATAGGATCAGGTACAACAGCGCCTAAAATTTGAAATAATTTAGAAATGTCAATAAAATCAACATTTGATGTAACTGGATTAGATATAATTTGAGATATTAATTAGGTAGCCAATCAAATCAATTATCTGATAATCTTCTGCTAATTGTATTCAATTCAATTTAATAGCATTTATAGCTCGCAATTTCTCACAATTAATTTTATGTAAATAATATTATTACTACTGCTACTTGTTATACAATAAAATCTATAATTAATTATAATAAAAACTTTGAAAGAATCTGATCGGGAGCTGGAGAAAATTACAAGTTGAAAATTGTATTATAGCAAAAAAAGGTTGAAAATATAAATTAATGTTACCTTATCTAAATTCAATTTATTAAATGGAAACCATTTACCGACGAATACTACGACAGGTCTACCAAGCCTGTCAACTCCACTTTGATAGAGGCAGCCTATGCCAGATATTTCAGTGAGATCTTCTGCTTTTGCTCTTCTCAAAAGACGTTCATATCTGAAAAACAATGCAAAATAATTATGTGATAAATTATTTACTTTAATGTTATATTTTAAAATTAATTTTATTATTATGATTATATTTTCTATATAACTAATAATAGACTTGTAGCAATCTTATTAAATAGAAAATGCTTATTTTTTATTAGTAATTTAGCAAATAATTAAAGTTAATGATAATTTTCAATTCATTGTAAATTGTCTTATAAAGCATTTTACGTGAAGTATTATAATTATTATTATCCTTAGATGCCATTTTATTTTACATTTCATAAATAAATGTTGAACAACACTTAATCACATAGTAAACCAATTCATTTTATTATAATAATAATAATTACATTATAATAAAACTAATTATTCCTAAGCATAATTACACAATTGAGTGTGATAAAATATACAATAATTACCATTTATGAACCCCGTTTTAATCGTTTACAGATTTTAATAATACATAAATTCAGAGATCAATAGAAAAGGCACACATTTTTAAACTTTTAATATGAAATTTTATTTTAAAAATGAAAATACACAAAATAAATATTTTGCTTCAATTTTATTAAAATAATTCACGGATAGTCGTTGGTCTAGATCCCCCGTGATTTTATTACTATCGTACTTGGAAAATATTTCATCAAAAGATAAAATTTGTAAACAAAATTGTGTTTACCTTTTCTAAAGAGATCCAAAAATAAAAATAATTTTGTGATGGTGTAATGGTATTTATAGATTATTTAAATCAATAAACTTGATTCATCTTTAAATACGTTTTTTTAGGATGTTAAATATGAAAATATGTACAACAATAAATTTAAATTGCAGCATTGAACGGAAGGTTCTCCAAGGTAATTTAACATTGAATAACAGACGTTTAATGACATGGTGATTCGTCCGATTAGAAAAATAAAAAGTTCGAATTATTGTTGATAAATGCATATAAAAAGCTTTACGTACTTGTGATCATTAAACTTTTAATGCTAAAAGTAGATTATTAAGCCATAAGGCTGTTACAATATTATTAGATCGTTTTTAATTTTTTTTCTATTTAACTGAAAAATGTAATCATTATTATAGTTTCTTTTTCAAATTAATTTATTATTATATGTAGATGATTTTTTTTTGTTTACATAAATTTCCATGTAAATTTTCAATTTGTTGTGTGAATATTTATTATTAATATTACATATCTTATAATTTATTTGAAATATTTTCAAACCATAAATATTAATTAATAAGTAACCTCGGTATAATGATAATAAAATAAAGACAATCACAATATAAGTAGGGAGGTGCTATTATTTAATAATTCAAAAATTTTTAAAAATCCAAAAATAATAATTAGCTGTGGATTATTGGAAGCGAGAAGCAATATTACCTGTTTAAGTTGAAATTTTTGTCTTATGCAAAATTCCGGGTTATACAGGTTTGAATAACAAATTTAAAATTTACTCATGTGGATGCGTTAGAAGCTTTGATTATGCTTACCAAAGCAGTTTGATGCAAATTTTGTTGAAGAACTTAATCGATATGGATTGCAGAAAGTATAAGAAGGTAAACTAATGGTACCAAGACAAAAGTAAATTTTCAAATTTAATTAAACTCGAAGAACAATGGCAAGCAAAAGTGATTATTAAATTAGTTTTTCACAATTGGCACAAAACATTTAATAATCTTGATGTGATGATTTAAAGACAATAGGAATTTCATCTATAAATACAAGTGGTATGGAAGTGTAAAAGGATGCATGAAAATGTTGATAGCCGATTTGAGCTTTTGTGTTATTACACGCTGGTAAGAGATAGCAATATTGTTTATTGCAAGCTTCGTTTCGTCTTATCATTGAGATATTATAGAACAAATACATTATAACAATTTAAATAAAAATTCCAAAAGGTAAATGCTAACAAAACAATAATGTAAATGATTTATGAATACTTTTTATCTTTTTATATTAGCCTAATTTTTGTTTAAAACAAGATAACCAAGCTCTTTCGATCTCAAAATGTATCGCAATATTTTTCGTCTCGACTAGACTGTACCGATGAGAATATCAGTTGGAAACCCTCAGGAGTTTTGACATCATAATATTTTTCAATATGCAAGAATTTCATAAACGAATGCTATTAAGTTGAAACCTAATTAAGTAAAGATTGTTATAATATAAAATTATTAATTTTATATTCAACAAAATTTAATTTAGAAAAATGTGATCATAGTAACTCGTGTAATGAATCTTTATTAAAGAAAATTTAATTAATATTCAGAGCAAAATTTAATAAATTAACCAAGTTTGGCAGTTCAAATTACTTTAAAAATAGAATATTTTGAAAATAGGGATTATGTATAAATCTGTAAGCACAAGTAATAAATAATAATTAGTGGATACGTGTGAAATATTTACTTTTTCAGTCGGCAAAATTTGTAAGGATCTTTTATGGTTTACGCTGGCATATTAATTAATTATTTAAAAAGTAATAAAACCAACAACATCAGGAAGCGTGCAACTGTATTTTTAATATAAAAAACACATCGATACCGCATTTTACTCATAAAAATAGAAATTTTCATTGGTCGGAAAATTTTGTAAATTTTGTAAGTTTTTTTGTTAAAAAAGAAAGCAATATAATGCTATTGCGTGTGATTGTTTAATTTATATTACATAAGTTTTAGCATTTATAAAGAACATAATTTGAATTATTCGCATAAACATGAAAACTATTAATATAAAATTGAAGTTATTTCCTGTTGTGCTGAATGACGATGTGAGAATAATTTTGGAACTTTTCTTAAATTGGTAATTGACCTAAATGTGCAAAATAAATATAGAATCCCATACCTATCTTGATCAAATTCGGCGGAAGATAATCCAAAAAATTTTGAAAAAGTGTTAAATAAGGCAGGTTGTTCCGTATCGACAGCCATAATTAATAGACAAACACAACAATATAGTGTTGGTAAGTCAAAAATTTTGCAATGCTACCAATATCATAATGAACAAACAAGAAACGCTTTATTCACGAGCAACTCGAACCGCAAATGTGAGCGCGCTTCAAACTTGTGGCAGCTTATTTCTCTTCTCAGTTGATCAACTTCAAAACATTTAATTGCGCAGATTCCACGTAACACTTTGATACACACTAACACAATGAACATCAAAATATGCTGTAAAAAAATTTAAATTCTAACACTATTTTTCTAAATATATTGCACTTAGATATAGCGAGTTAAGCTATATCAAAATATTTGTACTGGCTTACGTTTTATTGCACTTATTTGCTACTTCATCAAATCGTCATTATTTGTAAGCATTAAAATGCTTTATTATTTTATTTGTTTGGGTTAAATTTATCATGCGTATTAAATAATTATATATTTTACAGTAGACTATCTGCAATGGCTATGAGACATCAAACAAATTAACAATGACGTCGATATACCTACACAATTTGTACAAATATGTTAACAAATAAACTCAACACCAATAAGTTAACCATCAATTTAAACTCATTTATAATATTGTTTTCATCAATTACATTATTTGCCTATGGAAGCTGTTGCGCGATTTTATTTAAATTTTCAAAAAATACCTGTTTTCATGAAACAAACTATTCCCACTTTTGGTCATAAGGTAAACTTTAAATAAAGCAACATAAAATATACATTAATACAGAACGAATTTTAATTCGAAATTTAACCAATCCTTGGCAAGGTCGAAGTTTCATTTTCCTATAAAAATTTAACTGATACTGCGAATAATACACTTTTACCAAATTTTTGATAAACCAATTTTTTTTGGTATGTACATGCAATAATTATAAATAACTGGAAGAAATTCCTGGACTTAAATGAAAGTCAGTTGATTATTGTCCTGATCAAAAGCCAAAATGCATTTTGCAGAAATATAAAAAAGTATATTATAACCTTAGTACTAGGAAAAAGTAGTATTTGTGGATGTTGCATAAGGCATTTTTTGAAAATTTCATTAAAATTAGTAAACTTTCATATTATTACGTAATACGTTATCTTTTATGCAGTAGATATTAGTAGTAATTGCAACTTGGTTATTAAACTCACTATTAAGATTCATATCTGAAGTGACGGTTAAAGGATTTATGATACAATTTCATCAGTATGTCTCCCCTATGACGTCATATATTATAACGTAATTTCAGCCCTTCGCTTAAATTTTAATTAGTAACTTTATGAGACTTGTTTATTTATTGCTTTTCAGAAAACAGAAATAGATTATCTTTAAAATTAAAAAATTGCTACTGGTATACTAATATTATTTTTAAGATAATTCGTAGGTATATTTGATCCGCACAGAAAATTCAGGTTACCGACAGTTTTCAAGACAGTCCCCCGACGTGATAAGCAACAAGAAGTAGAATTCATGAACCATAACAAAAATCTTCTCGAGTTAGAAACTCGTAATACTAAATTTGTATAGGTACAAAGTGTGTAAATATGTAATTTTTAAATTAAAGCTAAAAAAATTAAAATTAAAATTAAAAAGTTATTTGTTGGGAATTGATACGATAAATTTGGTCTTGTTCGGGTTCGAACCTGTTGCAGAAAACTTAGGGCCGTCTTTCTACTACTACTTAAAATAAATAGTTTAAAATAAAAGTTATTTCCTCTCATAAGTATCTAGAATGAGTGGACTTTTATTATAATAACGATCGTTTGTATGTTCTTCTGTAATTTTTATAATTTGACGATTTCCCGAAGAAGACCAATTTAATAGAATAAAATAGAAATAAAATTACTTGAGAAAATTGTTTTTAGTTTTATTTTAAATGTTTATTAACTTCAATAGAGTTCCTACCAAATTTGCGTATGTTTGTTTCTAATTTATAAATAAAATTATTTTATTAGTAATTTTTCGTTTTATGAAATATGTAAATGCTATATTTTTACGTAATAATATAAAAGTCAGTGATATTTTCTGGCAAAAATACAGCGGGAGTTAGTTGAATGACCATAGCAGAAAATAAAGAAAAATGAAAAGAGATAGAGAAGCTAATTTTGATAGTAAAATTTGAAGTATTAAGGTATATTTTGCAGTAATGCAGCGGAATATCACAAAAATTCTTGAAAACAATTTACTATACCTTCACCCGGATTTAATAAAGATTTGGATTTCTAATGAAATTATGGTAGTTTATATGAACATTAAAATTTCTAGATAATAGAAAAATTCCGATGAAAAAAGCCAAAGAAAATGTAAAAAACTGAAAGCGGCTACTGTATTGGCTGTTTTCATAAGGTTGGTCCCGCTTTATGGCGTGTTTTTATCTTATAAGAGTATTTTACTCAAAAATTTCGAATCTGAAGATCAGTTTTTCTTCTTCTCTTCTTTTTTTAAAGTTAATTTCGACTATAATTAACGATATTCAATTTAAACTTAATTTATTAAGGTTCTTAGTAGTTACACAACTAGAAGTCAACTGTGGCTGATTCTGCCCACTAAATTACACTTCTGCATCAATTTACGTTAACCCCACGTACTGTCAACACAATGAAAAATTGTTCTCACAGTTTATTTGCTTTATTTTAATGTTATCTATATTTGCTTCAATTCTAAAGAACTTCTAATTAGTTAAATTCTTGGTTATATACTTAAACAAAAATGATGATGATTTAATGAATAATTATAGATTTCTGGTCCCGTCCTAATAAAGTTCAGGTTATGCAAAATGTGTTTGCATTTGAACCTACCGCACAGTCAATTTTTTAAATGTAAAATGTAGTTTATTTAATGGCATTAAAAGTTTTTTATTTAAATTAAAAAAAATTAAAACAGCAATCTCTTCAAAGATATTTTTATTGAGATCTTAATTAATGGGCTTCTAAGTATTTTAATTGATATAAAAAGAAAGTAAAAAATTTCAATTCAAATCAATTTTGGATTTTACAATATTTTTGTAAAAATGTTTTTGAAATTTCAAATTACAACAGATTTTCAATCTTCACTTTCTAACAAATTGACGATTTTCTATCTCTTGTTGGAATGAACAGGTTCAATTTCAAACCTGTTGTCTCCACTGATCGGGGAGTTTTCCCTCTCGCAAACAGGTTTGCTCTCCAACCTGTTACATTCGTTAACAACAGATTTTTAAGAAATTGTTAATTTCGTCATTTTCTCGCTGGTTTTTATTTTACGTAGATTCAGTTGGAAAGAACATATTAAAAGCTAAGGCTTATCTTTTCAAGTTCCATAGAAGTCGTAATCATTAAATTTTTAAATTGTAAATCATAATATAGTGAGTACATTTCTATGACCGCTGCTAAACGTATAATAACAGTAATTTACATATTTTAAAACAATGCAAAATTGGAAACCCAAGAAATATTACAGTTATTCAAAATAGAAGATTGAATAAGTAATTATACTTATTAATTATTTTTGAAATAATTGTAGATCATTTTACTATTAGGTAAGTTAATACCTGTATAATAAGTTAGAATGTAGTTATGTGTACTTCAATTCACATTGTTCTTGTTTACTGCCTGTAAACCGACCTTCCTAGCTATCTGCAATATTTTTTCAGAAAAAGATCCGATTACTTCATCGACGGACCTATAAGCAAAATTCAAAGTTCTAGGTATCCTTACAATATAAAGTATATTATGTGTCTTCAACAGGTTTTCATATTATTGGAGGTATTTGCTTTTTTGGTGCTAGGAATCCCCTGGGAATCAACATACCCAAAAAGCTATCACATTATATAATATGTTCTTATGTTCTTCCCATTTATTACTAAATCCTCAACACATACAGTAGCGGTCAATAAAATTGCATCGCGAATTAAAATTCGCGAAATCTAAGTTTAAATTGTTATTACATTAAAATATAAATTTAATGTCTATTGGACATTATTGTCAATTAGTACTGGTATATTTAAAAAGCAAAATATGTTTTAGATATGGAGTTTTAAGTATAATTAAACAAATTATGATAATTTTTAATTGAATTAATTAAATTTATAATGCATTAAGGTGTAATCAATTAATATAAAATTGTTATAAAATACGTTATTATTGTAAATTAAAAAATTTCTTGCTGCTTTGCAAAATAAAATACACGTTTTAAGAAGCTCTTTTAATATTTCATCGCTCCCCCTTTTGCGTTTGGCACCGCAAAAACTCGGGTTGGATCGATAATACTAAATTTCGTATTGATACGTTGGATTTCTTCATACCATGCTTTCTTTATTGCATTTTGTAGTTCCTCATGTGTTTTGGGTCTCAAATTTTTCATTTTAGCCAGAAAAATGGCCCACAAGTTCTCAATTGGGTATAAATCTTGAGAATTTCCAGGCCAAGGAAGTGAAATAATCTCCTCGGTTTCTTTAAAATTATTTA
This sequence comes from Cantharis nigra, assembly GCA_958510845.1. Lineage (NCBI taxonomy): Eukaryota > Metazoa > Arthropoda > Insecta > Coleoptera > Cantharidae > Cantharis > Cantharis nigra. Next base: position 37,955,711 of record OY294030.1, on the reverse strand, counting down.
TCAGCAAAAGAAAATTTGTATAATGGATACTGTTTAATAAAAATTCAACACATAATAGTTTAAACAAAACTTTTGAACGATTACTTACCCTTTTAACCCTATAACATGGGACAAAATCGTCCTGAAAGATGCACTGCGATAGTCTTGAAAAGTGCTCATTGATAGACAGCGCCAAACAGATTCTTAAAATCATTTCATAATTGACCGCCTTTACAGTTCCCTCTACAAAGTATAGTTTATCCATCCCATGAAAATAAAAACCATTCCCAAATCATTTGGCCACCTGGTTTTTTAACAGTCCTCTGCAGACGTTAATCAACTTTCCGCCGTAGATATTGCATTACATCGAAATCCCACAAATTAAATTTACTTTCATCAAAAAAGATCACTTTTTTTATATCATTTTCAATTCAATTCTGATGAGCTTTTGCCCATTCTAAACGACTACGACTCATTTTCTTAGTTAAATGGGTTTTTTTACTGGAATTGTTGCATAAAATCCAGCTTCACGAAGCCGTTTTCACGTTGTTTCGACGCAAATTTTTACTCCAATTAAAATTTCCATCTCTGTTCTAATAGCTACTGCCGTTTTAAACTGATCCTTTACACAAAGTCGCTTTAGAAGCCTGTTCTGAATTATTGATGTTTTTCGTGGTCGTCCACTCTCTTTTTTGCGATCTGTAGTAGTGTCCTGGCAAATTTTCTGTAATAAACGTGCAACAGACGATTGTTTGCAACCACCTTTAATTGCAATTTCACGTGTTGACATTTCTACCAACGAAAATGCAATAATTTCAGTTTAAATCTTTTCACTTAGTTGTTTAAATTTTGCCATAATGCAAATAAAATGCTTCTGGCACCCCTTTCTTACACAAAAATTGAAATGGTATAATGCAATCCTTATACCGATTCATATTTCTTAAAATTGTAGCGTTATTTCGAAGAACTTTTTAAAGTTTTAGGCGATGCAATTTTTTTGACCGCTACTGTACACATGACTTGCAGGGTCATTTGCTAATAGGAATCTGGCCCCTTGTGTCCTTGCTAGTTTATGCTGTATGGATAAACCAATCTTCCAGATCTTCATTGCAAGGTAAATATCAATTAATTTTTAAACTGGATGTTTTATTATGACTATTATTTTTAATATAAATTTAATATAAATATAATTTAATATAAATAATATAAATATGGAATAAAATTTTGTTTTGTTATATTAGTAAATATATTTAGTAAATATTGATCAGTTGTAATAAAGTGTAGACATACATGATACTTGGTATTCTACTTTGAATATAATAAAATAAGAATCTTGTCAGCATTATTCATACTCATTGCATTTTGGTTTATAACTTAGAAGCTTAATTTTCAGAATTATGGAGGAGATCCCTTTAAATTTCTGCTAAAAGCTATAATTTATAATTCTCAAACCAATCTCATCCTTAATTGTAAATTTTTGTAAATTTCATAATATCCGATCGTTCCTAAATATTATTAAACCTATTGTTTAACGACAGTTATACATAAAAACCTTAAAACAAATATTACTACTTTGACCTATTTAGCATATATACCCAATATAGAATTCAGCAATAATAGAACAGTAAGACAAAGCACCTCGAATCACATCACTAGCACCAAACCGGATGACTGAGTCCATAGAAACCGAAGTTGTGTCTAAAATGTTATCAATTTACTTGCAATATTGACTTAAAAATGTTTCATCATGAACTAATGAAGTTCTTTTCAATAGAACACAACATTCAAAAAGTAATAATAATATAAAAAAACATATCCAGGACGCTTAATTAAATTTAAGTTAACGAATACCAATAAGAGTACTATATTATAATAATTTATAAATCATATTATTTCATAAACTATAGAAAAAATGAATTGAAATGAAATATAAGGTATTTACAGCCAAAATGCCATGCTAAGGTTTATAACTTTTTCCTGCAATGATAAAACAGTTTTTTTGGATTTTTAACTAAGGTACAGGCTACAATAGTTCCTTGGGCATGTTTTCTAATAATCAAACAGCAGCTTTGTCATTTGTTAAAGATTTACTACACACTTTAAAAAAAATTGGTAATTGGCCATATTGGCAATAGGGTGTAGGCAATATGGCCATATTTATCATTCATACTAAATGATATTGTGTTATTTAGCCAAATTGCTCGATATGCATTCTGTCAACGGTTTCATGGAATCGAACATTTAAAATACACTGTGTTACAGCAACATATTTTATGCTATCATATTACATATCTTGAAATTAAAAGTTTAGCTTTAGCACTGAAGGTTCAGCAAAGAAACTCTATAAAGTTCGAGTTTCTAACCCAAAATTTCCACTCTGTAACTCAACCAGCGATCACACTAATCCACTGTTCTTTTTTATTTTTAAATTTAATAATTTTAATTAATCAATAAATTTCATTTCCAAGTTGCTGATGGAAATGCAATAAATACTATTAGATATATAAATATTTGATACCATTTTGGATGTAAGTACTTTTAAAAAAGCAATCACAAAGTTAAAAAGGGCGAGATAGTTGACCTTGACTGGATTGTTTGTAAACGCACGAAAAATTGAATTATTGCTGTGTGATAAAGGGAACAGTTTGGAAGTTTCAATATGGTCAAACTAAAAATGTCTAACGGGATAACTAATTAGATCAGTAAGCTGAATAATTTATTAGCTAATACTGTCTTTCAGTCTTTCACAATAAAGAGATTCGATTTTATATACAAATTTATACAAAAAATATACATGCAAATACATAATAGCATTATTCATTATTTTGCTTCAATACCATAAAAGGAGATAAGAGATAACAAATTATAATAAATGTGTTTTTATTATATTTGAGGAAGGGAATTAATATAGGTAGGGGAAGGTAGAACTAAATGAGACGAAATAATAATTAAGCTTTTTACCTTAAAAATTCATTTTAATAAAAATATTGGTTTAATTTTTTTTTCAATCAAAAATGTAATGTTTTTTGCTAATGAACTCTGCAATAGAATAAAATGTGTTTTCGAGATCCAGATTTTATTTCTTATGTTTTTGTATCACTTGGCACTTAAAAACAGTAAACAGCAACTGGATAATCTAGAGCATAATTGTTACACAACTGCAGTTTTCTGTTTTCTTTTGAAAAATAAATATTTTGATACACCCAGTTTGTTTGTTTGCCCAGTTTGATAAAAAAGACAGGGTTAATTTTTTAGCAGAAAATTGAAAATAAACTAAAATTTACATTGCGTTGATTTCTAATCAAATTAATTAGAACGTCGTCATGTCATTAGAAAATAATATTGATCCAGAAATGAAAAAATTAAGAAAACAAATTAGGTTTAAACGTTTTGAAAATGAATATAAATATAAATAAATAAATATTTGAAGAAAATAAATTATATAATTAACAAATATTTTTGCAAATTTAAATAGGTAAGTAGGATTTATTACACCCCTTCAATAAAAAAAAAGGAAAAAATAATATTAATTAAAAGAAACAATTTCCTGAAGTTCAAAATAAATTATAAAATCATAAGTTAAAATAAATATAAAAAATCTCGAAAAACAAACAGTTGGCCAATAGCAACTATATTAATACATTATTGATTAAGAAGATAAACATACACTGAAAAATTTATTTCCATAACTTCAAAATTTAATAATTATGATCTGCTTTGATTGATTTTAAGTTCCCACCGGTTGGTGAACCTACTAAAAACCAAGATGGTAGTTAAAAGGTGGAATTGTTATTTATTGTCGAATTTGATTGATTTTAGGTAGGTGCTTACAGGTATATTGAACTCATGAGTCAAGACTTTGAGGACATAATGTTTCATTACATTTAATTTGTTTGAAAATAAATTAAATAGAAAACTAATTGTGATATGAGTGTTTAAATCTCTTAGATTACCCTGAGGTCACCATCCTTTAGATAACAAAATAAAAATTATTTCTTACAAAAGAAGAAGTTTTTCTAATCTTCAAAAAATAATTATCTGTGAGATAAAGTAACTAAGTAATCAATATATTTGTTACTTATTGTTTAACCGATTATCTGTTTAATTGGAGTTAAAAAAATTAATTTAAAATTCAGTGGCGACTTGTCGGAATAGGTAGAGGAGGCAGCACCAACATAGGCGAAATAAAGAGACAATCCCAAATCTGAGAACCCCTTTTGCCCGTCTCGACCCTTTGTGCCCCCCCCCCAGAAAAAAATTCTGGATCCGCTCCTGCGCACCAAGCTAACAAAAAGATCATAAATATTGTTTAAAATTCCCAAACTCTTTGGTTTCACATGTCTGCCTCACCACCTAAATTCCTCACAAGCCGCCCCTGTTAAAATTGTATAATTTATCTTATTAATTATTAATAGTATTCTACAATACAATAATGTCTTAATGCAATCTGTACTTCAATATTGCGTGAACTCTACTAAACTTTAACAAAACACTATTAGGTAATATTACAGAAGTTTAAAGAAAATTTCAAAATTTTACAAAGATATAAAAAACAATGAGAGTTTAATCACAAACTGTTAAAAGTTATTGTTTCAGTTACAATTTTTTCGGAGTGATTATTATAACTCAAGGACTAATGGAAAAAGAATAAAAATGCAAGAGAAGCCCCATGCGCGTGCGAAAAGTCCGCCACTGAATATATTTAATTATAAGATTACGCAGTGCCCGGCTAGCTCAGTCGGTAGAGCATGAGACTCTTAATCTCAGGGTCGTGGGTTCGAGCCCCACGTTGGGCGAACGTTTTTTTTTATAAATGTTATAATTAATATTAATGTCTTTAGCTCAAGAGTCCCATTCATGGACTACTAATATGATTGTCCAAAACAAAAGTTTTAAATGAAATTAAATAATGTAGAAAAGAAGTTAAATATAAAAAATAATTATTATCATTACAAAAAGTTATCGCCCAACGTGGGGCTCGAACCCACGACCCTGAGATTAAGAGTCTCATGCTCTACCGACTGAGCTAGCCGGGCACATAACCGAGTGTCTCTCAAAAAGTATTTTGATTTGATTGGATGAGTGAAAAGTGTTAATTCATGAGCGAGTAAGTCGAGAGTGAATTATTGTAAATTAATTAGTAATTAAATTACGATTTGACAATATTTATTTTAAAGTAAATCAAACACATTTTGCAATATCTACTATAGTAATATCAGTAATACAGGAAGTATTTTATGTACCTTGCGGTTAGAGTGTGACCTGTTTTACTATTTTGAGTCAAACAAACCGCACTCTAATATCTGATATAGAATAACATATTAATTTCTCCTACATTTGTCATGAAATTAAGAAAAGTTTGTGAAATTATCAGTAAAAATTTTAATATTACATTCATGAAAACTTATGTTCTAATATTAAATTAAATAATTTAAGATTAAAGTTAAAGAGAACAATTTAAGGAAAAGTTGCAGATTTGTTTGATGGTAAAGGAGAGGAAATATAGCAAAAACAGAAAATGGAAGCTGTTGTCGAAACAAGTCCATAACTAACATGTACATTCGCCAACAAATATTTTTATTTGTTGTAACTGGCAGCTGATCTACCGATAAAACGATAAAAGTATTTATTGGGTTATACTTGAGATTTAGGTACCTAATCTTGGACTATCTCGGGGGTAATGTAATGTGTTGCCACGCTAATTAACGCCAAGTTTATGCCCATTTTTCTGCTTGGAGATGGAATCGAACTTACAAAAATATGTAACCTTGGATAAATAAGTCCTTTGGATGAGTACTTGAACCGTTGGGAATACTTCTAACTTCTTATTTTATAATGTTATTTATGTTTGACATTGAAAGTTTTTCTCTGGAAATCGAATTCAATTACATGCACTGTAATCCATCGTCTAGAGTTATATTTTTAAATTTCAGTTTTGGGAGGAAACATTGATAGCAATAATACATGACGTGAGACTGGAGAGAAGATATTATAGTCTGTTTCAGTCTTCGAATTGCGTTCTATTGATTCCTTATTTATTTATATTATATTTTGTATCAATTCAGTTGCATAAATTATATTTAAATTCTAAAAATTTTAAATTTAAAAATTCTTTGTATACAATTATTGTTCTCAAAATAATTATACAGGAGAGAGTAAACTTTTCGATCATACCATAACATGCGATATAATACCAATAGGTTCAACTTAATTATTACAAATAATCCTTAGATCTAGGTTAATTGTATGCAAAATAGTTCCAGAAACTCAGCCCAAATTATTTATGTATTACTAAATCTAAAAGTTTTGTAGGCGAACATCTCTATTAACGCAGGCAATCATTACAGACAAAGCCAAATAAATTAATGGGATAGTTTTTTGTTGCCTTTCCCAATAGATAACCTGCCATCGAAATCAGACAAAAGATTTATCAGCTCAATTTGGATTCTTTACTGATCTGTCCTTATTATTTATTAACACTTACATAATAATAATAAAATAACTGGAATTTTTTTAGAAGTTAGAATAGTGTGGTATTGTAAGAAAATTGATGTTCAAAAACTTCATTAAAGTTAGATAACTTTTAAGAGCTTGTCGTATAGTATAGCAGCATAAAAATTGATTAATAGAGCATTGTAGCACCGTAAAGGGAATTTCTAGTGCAATTTCACAACCAATTGGTTCTTCAATCTCTGATAAATAATAAAATTGATAAAAAATTTAGCATATTTAGGAAAAAACAAACCACTTTGTTGATCATTCATTATAAATTAACTTTTTTATGCACTCCAATTATCCAATTTCCCTTTGAAGTTCCACTTAAGTTCTTCATACAAAAATATCATAAATTAGTTTCAAATAGATGTGTTAAATTTTAAAAGTTTAAATAAAAAAATTTAATAAAATTATTAAATTTGTTAGTCTTTGTAAAGTCATTGTTGCTCAGAAATAGTGATATAAAATAGAAAAAATTATAAAAGCCAAAATGAAGTGAACGAAATTTCCAACAAAAAATCTCTGAAAAGTTTTGCTGTAAACAGGTACAATTTACATTGCTAATATAGAAGTGTACGAGGTTTTTAAGAGTAATTGATAACTGTATATTTTCTAAAAATTAAATTCTCATCAAATTATTAGCAACGAATTTACTTCCTTACTGTTTCGAAGTATTTTTTATTATTAATTTTTAATCTATAAGTATAATATAACGAATCTATCTTTTTTCAAGACAAATTAAATTCTAAAATACTCATTTCTCTGAAATAAAATTCTTTAAATTTATCTTTTGTTTTGAAATAATTGATAAGAATTTCATAAAAATGGAAAAAGAATTTATACAGTCAATTTATATGCAAAAAAAGTTCACAGCCACTGTTTCTATAAAATCACTACAGGAAAGTTGTTCTTTGAATACATACTTCATTAGAGCCACCTGCTAATAGCAATCTATTGAATTACACAAAGTGCAATATAAACTACAGAACGAGAATATAATAAGAAAAGTTAATTAAAAATTCAACTATTATTTGACAATTTCTATATTACAATATTTTAGTAATTTATGTAATTTCAATAAAAATAGATTACTTCATCTACTACTGTTATGTAATAGCTCACTTTCTTCACGTATTTGAGTTACATAATAAGCAACTTTTGAGCACTAGTGCAGAAAGTGACTGTCTTTCAACACCAAATTTGGAATCGCATGCATTTGATAACGATTCACTGTCTATATCAACCACATAAATTACTATTATTAACCCTACAAATCGTACTTTAAAATCTGCTATTTTGCTTTAAAAATTGGAATTTCATACACGACTATAAAATTTAATTATAGATTCGCGAAAAATATTTCACATTTAAATATTTACAACATAAAATAAAATATTTACAATATTTAAATATAAACAAAAATATTTTTTGTTTGCCAACAAAATGGAATGTTTTTGTCTTGTATAAAACATATCTGTTCGATATTATTAATTATTGATGATTTTTAGAGAAAGTGTAGAAATGTATTCTATGTTACTAGTGGCTTAATTAAATTTTCCAACAAGTCAACAGCTTTCCAAAGAATTAATTTATTAGTGAAACTAATAAACTTATTATGTTATTTATATTGTAAATATTCAGACATTTGGTATTCAGTCATGAAGTCATCTTCGAATTCTATTTAGTAGTGAAATTGAGATATTTCAATTATTGTATATTTGGCACTTATTTGCTAACTTTGAAATTTCTAACGAATTCTAATTAAATTCTATAAAACACTATTTTGACAAACATAATTATATTTTTCAATTTTTAACAACTGCATTATTTCAGAAAGTAGGTATCATAATAAATAAATATAATTATTACAATAAAATAAAATATATATATAAGTACAAATATTTCTAGAAATGAACTTAATATATGAAATTTCAAGAAGATTTGTGGTATATAGTATGTATTTGTTAAACATAATATTTAACAGAACTAAACAAATTGTTAAAATAATAGAATTTTAACAGTAACGTGAAGAAATACAATACGTAGAAAATTATTATTCAAAAAACCAGAAAAGCCACCAACTACAATTATTTGACATCTTAGGACTAAAAATATTTAAAATAGAAGATAAACGAATATAATATTATAAATTAATATTTATGTTAATTTATTTAACGAGTAAGTGGTTTAGGCAGGAACAAATTTAACTTACCTCTCTTGGTGTTGTATTTCTCTAACCATAATATCAGCTAGAGGATCATTTAAAGGGCGCTCTCCCAGGAGCCTCTGTTGATCCAAATCACCTTGCATTTGGCTGAAGGCGTGATCACTTACAGCTATATTTGAATCCAAGTGAGATAAATCTATCGACTCTTCGTCAGCTAAAATAAACAAATATTTGTATAAGTTTCAATAGTGTTTACTCATTTAATAATGAATAAATATTCAGCACCATAGCGTAAAACTGTTCAAATTAACAAATCAAACAATCAAAATACAGGTGCAAATGTGTCATGAGCACAAAAATGTAGTAAAATCAAAACATTACTCACAAGAAAATTCGTACGATTCGTTAATCATTTTGTATAGATTTTTTTTAAACTTAACTTTTTATTCAAAACTAAAATTAATTTATCTTATTGCGGCCATTTTGTAATGAAAGCCAGTATAATTACCAAGAAAATTAGATTTCTGCTAGTTATCTTTTTGACTGATAAGTAACTATTGTTTAAAGAGATTTAAATGCAAACAAAAAATGTCATTAAATTATTATATTTTCTTTGAGAAGGTACGTACAGTGTGATACAAAATAAGATCAAACGATAAGAAAAATAAAAAGAAAGGTTTGGAAAATTTACAAATAAATACTTACGATGTAATGTATGTTGAGGATTGTCAATTATGCGAATTTGTCGATCAGGTATTAAAGGTTCACCTTCCACACCGCCAATATCAAATGGCAGTTGCCACCTTGCAGCATCTTCTTCTTGTTTGGAACGGGGAAAATACAAGGGCAGTAGAATTTCGTAAATCCCTATATCTTGATTTTCAACAACAAAAACAACTGTGTCAAGACTACTTCCATGTTTCTCTAAAAATCTTCTTACTGTGCCTACAAATATACAAAAAATTACGTAACTTCAATACAAACATGTAAAACAGTTTGCAGTCTATTCATAGTTAGCTGCAGGTGTGGTAATAGGATTGATTTACAAGATATTCTATCCTTGAATTACAATAATTTTAAATGGCTTCTGTATTCTAAATCGATAACAAATTGAAACTTCAAAAAGAATATAGAAAAAACTTGATGTAATATATCTTTTGATTAGCTGTTTTATTTTTTGGACTGAGGTAATACCAATAAAAAATTACTTACGCAAAGCTATATGTGCTCCCTCGTCGGGTGGATAATTACGTTTAATGGAATTGATAATACAAATACCTATCGAATGTAAACCCATTTCTAATGATTTTTGAAGAACATTTCTGAAATAGAAACATACATTAATGATACTCTTTGATTAAAAATTACAATTTGGTGCTATATACTACAATCAAAACGAAACAGTAAATTGGAAAAAATGATATTTGTGTTTTCTTGGAGTAAGTATACAAATTTGGAGTTCAAAATTTACACTCGTGATTAAAGATTTTTGTGATTTATTATGAGTTTTGTGCACATATATTATTAATTATGCCAATTATTGGACAAAGTACGAACTTAACAAATGATTAATACTCCCATCAACAGCTACCGGTGCATGTGTGCATTTCAGCTGTAACTGTCGTTCTGTGATATCAATATTAAGACAAATTCAATTTCTACAACAATTCTTCTTTTAAATTTTATTCATAGTATCTGTAATAACAGAGAAAAAGGTTTTTTTAAATATAGTTGAATAATGGAAAAACGCCAAGCAATACAACAAAGTAAAGTAAAAATATACTAAATTGGTCGAAAACTGAATTCCGATTTCACTAGATATACAAATATAAGAATCATATTTAAAGTTTTGATATATATTCTTTGTTTGTAAGGTAGAAAGGTTTCACAGATGACCAAAACCCCATATTTTATGATGAAAATATTGCAATGCAATTTGCTATCCCAACATGCTATATACTAAATCGGTGTTATTTTTCTCATGCCCAATTTTATATTAAGCCTATCTATGAATTTTGAATAAGTTATAACAATGTTAGGTTACAGTACTTTCTACTATTCTCAGTTACATAACGTTAGACGGATGCAGTGACCTGTAAGAAACTGTTCATGATATATACTAAGAGGTAGCCTGAAATGATCTTAATCCTCCGATAAGAGTGGCAACCTCGTGCAATTTCATCGAATGTAACTTGGAACACTCACCCGGCAAAAATGCCATAGCTGCTCAAATGTGAGTTACAAAGTAACCGAAAAGTCATAAGTAAGATAGACATTGATCAAGTGACATAAGGCTAAAAATCTAAAAATGACGACCAATTGCCCACAGCTATTGAAATATTGAGTAAGTAAAATTTTGAGTACAATCAGTACTTTTCTAGATTGAAAATGTATTGATGATAATAATAATAATAATATCATTGAAACAGACTTACCTATAACAAGTATGCAACGTATTTTCAGCTGCTGATTGATATTTGATATTGTACCTAGGTCCTACTGTATGAATAATATAACGTGCAGGCAGCAAATGTCCCTGAGTCACTTTGATTTCTCCTGTTCGGCAATCTAAAATAAATCAAAATTGTAGTAACATTACAGTAATTTATTGGCTCCTAAATGGTGACAAAACTGTTCAAGTTTCCGTTCAAGTGTTAAAACAAAGATTTCAATCAACCACTGCTTTGAATATTGCGTGCCATGTACACGTTAACATAACAACCGCAAAAGGTAACTATTAAAAAGGAAATTAGGAAATATCCTATGTTCCTATGCACTTATCAGCCTAACAATAAATTCTGTTTACATTACATTTGAATAAATTTTCCAGTCTTAATCGGGAAATCACGATTAATGTCAAACTCGGCAGTTATGTAAACATTCTAACAGTTTTGCTTATAAATTAAAAAATTTGTTGCCAATTACCTCTGATATCTAAATTAATTTCCTCTTTAAGTCCAGATCCTGCTCTTTGAAATATTCGATCACTAACTGGATTACTGTCATTCATTGATTCATTAGTGGAATTAACTATCGCATCTACCTGCAATGATGATATGTCGCCCATCCTAAAAACGTAACAATGTTTAACAAATTGCTCATTCAAACGCTACATGTTTAATTACTTATCCTAACAATTTCAGAAAAACTAACATAAAATGAATAAAATCCAATAAGTATAGTACGAGTATAATACAAAACAGGTGTATTTAATTAATATTATCAATTTAATACAAAAAGCAAAGAGAAACTACATAATTTACAAAAACCAATTTACTTTATTTCAAATCTATGATACCTAAATCACCTTATCACCAAGAAACTGGCTGCCGCTCTAACGCACATCCCCACGAAATTCAAAAACTTCTTCTAAGAAAACTTATTATTGAAGACATATAGCTGTAAAATTAACCGTATCGTCTAGATATTTAAGATCCGAAAGCGTTACTTTGAAGTTATAAACTTCACGTTCTCAATAGAACTAGAGATGCCTCGTACAGAAGAACTCTCTCCACAAAAATTACTTCTCAAAACAATATTATTAGTTTTATAATATTAATTCAATTATACTTTTCTTCCAACTGTAGGTATTGTGAGCATCGTCAAGACTGGAAGTTTATTTCTGATTTATGCCAAAATCTGTTTTTGTCAAAGTTATTCTATATCCATACACAAGAGCTGGAGAAGTACACTGTAGATTTATTGAGCAAAAGTCCAAATTCCCAAATAAAAATTACTTAATAATTTATATCTAATATTAGTTTTGAAGATTTTGAAAACTAGAAAAAATTAGCCCTAAGAAATTATATTGGAATACCAGCAGACTGCAAAAGGAATATGCTGCTAGGATGATATACTGGATACTATCCGATAGATAGCCCAGGTCTACATCAAATAAGTATACTACAGAACAAGCAAGAAATTTTGATTTTTAAAACCGGGGGGGGGGGGGCTGGAGGGTATGGAATACCCACCACTACCTCAGCAACTGTGTTCAAAAGAAAAACTCGTGATAGATAACCACCATAAGCGGTAAGACCATGAATTGAAAAGATAAAGTAGCATCTTCTGACGTCAGGAGAATATAAAAAATACACGTTAGCACTAATTCTGTTTCGGGAAGGCGTTGCTCTATCGACCTCCACATACCAGCTGCCATTGATATTCACCTTTGTATTTAGAGATTTAATTTTTCAATTAACTGCCAGATTGTTGAAAGGGGGCACCCACCTCCGAATCGACGCTAAGCAGAGCCTCATTCTAAAAATTTAATTTTCTATTCGTAGTTTTAACTAGTAACGATTATTTATATTTATAGTAGTTCTTTCCAAATCTGCATATAATGCTTGATATTCCATTTCAAGCTTTTCGCTGCCTTAAATACTGAAGTAAACCTGAATATTTTTAATTTAGAAAAATTCAAGCCGCAGAAAAGCATTAATTAAATGCAAAAGTAGACACGCCAACAACTACTACTGTTTCCTGTTTTGCTTGATGACCATAACAGGAAAACCATCGGCATCACACGAACCACCTGACCTCGCTGCTCCAATCAAGGATCAGGCAAGCCAATAAATACCATGCTGCTTAAATTATTTATTGAAACCCAGAAAGTTCAGCGCATCTACACTAATATGAGGAACTCTCGAAGATATATTATACTGTCTGGCGTATTTTTAAAATGAATATTTAAAATGTCAGTTCCGGAAAGGACATATCTACTCTTATTTTGTGACATCAATTCTTTTGCTTTTATAGTTCAATATCGCCTGTCTTAGGTTGTAAATTTTAAAACATTTTATATAATTTATGTAGTAGATACTAAATAATAGTTCTATTCTTTTGAAAAACTTTATGCACTTGATAGTAAAACATTCAATATTTCAAATTTTTCTAAAAATAAATACATTAATAACAATAACAAAAATTAAAACAAACTTATAAATTGAAGTAAATAAATATGGTGGTCGAAGAAGAATAGTAAAATATTTACGATATGTTCAGTTGTTAAATTGTTAATATAGCTTTTGCAATGAATAATAACTGTTAGTACTAATATTACTGGAGAAATAAGAAAAAACTACTGTAACTCTTGCTTAGCTTTTATCGATACTGTACAACCTTCAATAAATTTTAGCTCGAGCTAAATTACTTTTTAGGAAAACTTATATAAAGTTGGTTAGCAACTTTGTAAACCTGTGGAGCATAATTCTTAAAAGTTATCAAATTTGTTTGATTACTCGTAGTCGCTTTTGATCCATGTTCGTCAAAATCCTGTCTATTATTTGCGCTACTTACATAATACAAATATTCATTATGCAGCAGCTAAATATTTATACTGAACAAGAATACATAAATGCAAATGAGTTTGAGTCTTACCAAAGAATGATTTTGTGATTAATTTCATCGTCGTATGGAAACGGAGAGATAGGATATTTGGCAGCTTCTCCGCTGTTACTGTAGTCGGTGAGATAATGTGTTGAACTAATTTCACTCCAGCGTTTCAAATCACAAGGTGCTGCTATACCCGGAGCAACCCCTAAGGGTTCTTGATTCATAACGATCCTCATTACTTACACCTTAAACAAAAAATTTTTTTTAGAAATTTAAATTAATATTATATGGCATCTCAAAGAACACTAGATTTCCTGATAAACCTTAGGTTTCAATATCAAGCGGAAGATTAGATGTCACTAAGTTTCCTTCAAGTTGAAAAATATTTGATAATTCCGACAAATTAAAATTCCCAAGGCATTTCCCAATGCAAATTATTTACTTCATAAAATCGTTAGAAATTATGCAACCCAAATAGGTATTTACAATAACAACATTCAAATTTACAACTTATTGTCCACAGTTGAATTATCACTGATGGTAATAACTCTGTTCTGCAATTATGAAAATTTATTATTTGTTAAAAAATTTTAAACGACTTTCCACATGAAAATAATAGATTATAAGTGCGTAGTTAAACACAGCTCAAGTATGTAACACCTGTATGGAATTTAAGTAATAAATTATTTTTAATTATATATTTTACAACAATTTTTATTTTTGATAAAAATAATATTGACCTTGCACTAAGAGTCCTTGTCCTTAACTTATATAAATTTTTATTTTGGTTTGATAATTAATAAGCATTGCCTCCCCCCCCGATATAAAATAATTTCTTTTATGAGAGAGCATGTTATATTCAATTAAATATAGCAGATTTCGATTTATGAACAAGCAGTGTGAATAGGAAGGAACATTAATTTAAATTTGAGTATAATTCTGAAATTTTCCAGCAATTTGCTACAAACTAAGGTGACAAATTTATGCCTCGTTGAATTGCAATCAAAACTAATTTTCCCCAAACATTTAGCGTACATCAGCAGAAATGCGGTCGATAAACAACAATAATTTTTGGCTGCTCATAATATTGTAACGGACCTACAGATTTATGTATTGATATTTTCTTCAGCACTTTCCGCATTTTTTAATGCTTATCACGTACTTTTCGGTAACCTTTAACCTGAAATCTATTAATTTACAAAATTGAGAAATAAGTATTCTGAGCATCGTTGCAACATAAGTTTTGTGTATTTCAAAACACTAAAACAGTTCAGAATAAAATGTTACTGCTGCATGTACCTCCGCTTTAAAAATCGAACCCAATACACGAAAATTGGAAAACTTGAACTTTACAGAATTTTAATTGGAAAGCATACCTATATTTAATTGAAAATTGGACAAGAATAAAAAGAATATAATATAGAAAAATTCCAATTATTACTTAAATAGGTATAGTAAAGCTAAAAATAAATATCACAAATTTTATCGACTTGTGTCTAATGCCGTAATAAAATATTTTAGTGCAATTTCAGTCACGCAATTAGTATCAAACCAATTCGATAAATCATTTATGACCTTCCAAAATTCGTTTACCATCGTCTTTAAAATTTACAACTGAGTTATAAGACAAACAAAAAGCATGCAAACGTTTAATTACGTTATACCTATTTGCTTAAAAATGACAATTTAATTTCAGAATTACCTAACTTTAAGATTCAAGGAAAACTTTTTGCTGAAATTTTCTAATGTAAGTTTTCTTTGAACTTTTATAATTTTGTGTACACCAAATATACTTATATAATGTTTTTCCGATAATCAGGTACTCTTATATAACTTAAACTTATTTTACTGACCCAATTACACAATTTTCAACCACGAAATTATGTAATTGGATAAATCAAAGCCAAATTAGAATAGTTAAAATTGACCTGACCACGAGAAAATGAACATTACCATTTCATAAAAAATGTATAGTTAAGAGGGCAGCCTTAATCAATGCATGGTATTTCGGTAACATTAAATTGTAATTTTCATCATGACTCATTAAAGTATAGGTAACACAAAACATTTCAAGTTTCCCAAAAAGAAATAATAATAAGGGAAAAATTTACACTAACTTATGTACACATATGCTAATAGTAATTATTTCAAATTAAGTGCGTTTCGTGATGACTAAATATAAACTAACCTTAGACATATATTACAGAAATGAAGGATTAAAATAGATCGTCCAAACCAGTAAAAATGTCAAATTAAAATTGAAGGAACTGACGTTGTAATGTTTTTTCGATAATAATAGAATGAACTAGAAATTCAAATTCGAGAGATATTACAATATTTATACCAAAAATGAACAATTCCCTTGCATGGAAAGTCTCTCGATTACTGGGATTTTACACCTAATCTCCAAATTTTAATTTTAAAAAATGAAGTTATTTATTAATTATATTATGTATCAAGTTCGATAATTATGTAAATTTTTAATAGGAAATAAATTCTAGATTACCTATTCATAAATAATTAGGCAAATATCTAAATAAATTATAATTAAAATCAATAAATATACAAAACATACTACTCTGACTTATTTAATATTTTACTATATACAAGCAGAACTAAATTGGCTGACCTAAAAATTGTTGGTCTAATCGCCCAAAATATACTTTTGTCAGTAAATCAATAATATGTTAATGTAATATGCAACAGATTTAAAACAATTGTTTAAAACACAATACATCACTAAATAAGTATAACAATTAAATAATAAAAGTTAAAAATTTGGCAAAATTATTTGTGCGGTGATTGCGATTCCACGTCAAATGGTAAGGTTGTTTTGAACCACACTATATAATATACAAAAATATTAATTAGGATAAGGATTTGTCGGGCCTACCCCACAAGGAATTGCGTGACCAAGTGCGTAAAAATATATTTAAATTTTTTTTAAAATTGTACCAACCATTAATAAATTAAATTCTAATTTTTAGTATCAAAATATTAAAATTATTTTTAAATTACAAACTGGGAAAAATACATCAGGATATTTGCCACAACGAGCTTAGTAATCATTTGATTTTAACAATACCTTAGTCATCAGACATTCGGATAAAAGCTTCACGAGGTCTGTGTCCTATAAATTTATGTTTTAATATGTTTATAGACGGTATCGATTATTGTATTATTAGAAAGGTGAGTGTAATTGTAATAGGTCAGACTAAGAGAATACAAATAAAAGACCTGTCTAGTTAATGAATATTTTAAGGTTATCGTGTGAGTACTTGCACAATAAAAAATTATTGAGTTTTTGTTATCTTTTTGGTATTAACAAAGATAACAGGGTTATCAGAAAAACATAATAAAAGATAAAGACAATAAATATAAATATATAGGTAGGTATGTGAGTAAACTGATAATACTATATTAATATAACTAAAAATTAAAACATCAAAGCTATAAAACAATATAATTGATAATAAAAATATTACAATATAGTAAATAAAATTTTTTACCAAAATAGACGTTCCTGATGAAGATATAAGTGATTTTCAATTGTTTGTCAACCATCTCTATATACTACTATTTAGATTCTAGAACCTGTGAAATTTATTCCGAATTTAATGGCTGTAAAAACTTTTTGTTCATCTGTTGCTCAAGTTATACTATGGCTATGCGGAAACTTCCCGAGTCACTCAATATTCTCTAATTTACAAATTTCGCAATGGTCGTTAGTTGTGAAACCACCTCAGTACTGTTGTACAAATTAAATTACTTTTACCACATGCTACAGTTTCAGGATTTGTCCTGGATATAATTTCCTATCTGGCAGTTTTCGCATTTTACGTTTTTGTTCAAAATATTTTTTGTTAATTTGGTAATACTAAATACATACTTTTTAACTTCCGACAGAAAGCGCATATAATATAATATTTCAGTATACAATTTTTTATATATCAGAAATTACTATTGTTCATATAGTGCATTGATCATTTTTATAAATAAAAAATTGGTTCTATATGATAAAATTTTTGTTGTTAGTATGTGATATTTGTAAATAGTATTACCGGTACCGGCAAAACAATCAGGTAGCAGGTAGTTCCGCTTTTTATAAATTATTAAATAACAAAAGATTACCTCCCCTTGAAGTGTTTGTAGTTGCAATCTAATAACTTTATTGTTAGGCAGTTTTACGTTTATGTTTGATTAATTTTAATTGTATACATAATAAACCTCAATCAAGTTTCAATCAATCTCATTGTAATCTCAAATTTCTGCAAACAAGGTCAACTCCTTATCAAATAAATTTTGTTCCTAGTATTTTTATAAAAAAAAGTGTATTTGAATATACCTGCAGATTTACTTTGAACAGTCTTAAAGCGCTATAAGGATCTAAACGCAGAAAAACATGAAGAGAAAATGGCAGAGCACCATACATTTTAAATAAACAAGCTATACAGGTATATTTCTTATAATAAAATGTAAATTTTGTTATAGTTATTATTTTAACCTTGAACCGAAAAATAATAATTTTAAGAGATAGTTATTTACTTTTGCTTTATTTACGTTAAAAAATCAGTATCCTCCGGCAAATTTTAGTCAGCTTTTATTAGTCATTTCAAATTGAAGATGTTGCGTTAAAATTAAAAATTAATTTTATTTAATTTACCAAATTACAATAAAATATAGGTAGATTGTACTTAAAATTTGATTACTAATAAATAATTTTCCGGTCGCTGGAAACTATTATAATTAATTTAGAAACATCAATTCTGTACAAATTTCTGAAATTTATTAATTAATTTAACTAAAATTAAATTATTTAATCAATAAGTTTTAGCCAAACGAGTTATTGAATAATAGGATTTAAAATTCATTCAATTCTAACCAACCAGACAGATTAATAATTTCGGTTCATGAAAATTTCTCACGTGATTCACTATATTATTGTAGTATACCCACACTGATGCAATACAATAAATCTAAATTATAAATGATGGAATAGTAAATGACTCATAAAAGTTTTGGCAAACTACACTATAGCCACGAAAATGGAAGTTGATGTTCTTTCTACAGAAAATGAAACAGTCGTGATCGATCACCTTAAATCTGCAAACGTTCGACTCCCTTGATAATAATAGTATATTATACATCATGGGACTAAGGTGCTGCTTTTTAGCCGAGTGCAAAAATCGCACACGGGATGAAAAGAACCTTAGTCCCAAGGTGTATATACTATTTTTCACAATTTCGCTGAAAATGCTGAATTACATTGGTTAATAACTAAATTTGAGATTTTGAAACTGCTTGAAAACGGCGCTAAATATCGAAAAACCGAGCAAAAAATTTACCCCGTTTCAGTAGCTTCCCAGCGATTTGTCGTAAGAAACCATATGCCAAATTTCAGATCAATAGCGCGCAATAATGGCACGGGAAAAAAAGTATTACTTTAGTCCCGCAAAGGCGGGAGTAAATTGTGAAAAATATTTTTGATTTTTATCCGAGAATTGGTTAATAAATTAAGTCGTCAGTGTAATTTATTAAAAGTTATTCAGCTATTAGAATTACAGCAGCTTTAAAATAATATACTTAGTACTGACGGTACTGAGGTAACACACTTTTGTAATAGCAGATTAAGTAAATCATAAACAGTTGAGTAATAAAAATTAAATCATATAATTAGGTAGATAAGCCGGACAGTATAAAATAAATGCGTTACAATGAAATAATTAAAAAATGGTTGATAAATCCACATAAACTCTCAAAATTTTAAATGTATATTATAATAATCAACTTTGCAATTTGTAAGATATCACTAAAGAGTTTACTAATTATTTATGAAATTAAGCCAAAATCTCACCAAAAAAAGATGCCATAGTATGATATTATAGTTGAATTGGGAAATCTGTTGTGCAGTTTAGTGATTCTGAATATGAGATACTGGATATGTAGACTAAAATTTGTAAAAACCACGGCGCTTTAAAAAATCGAGCTGGTTATTATCTCTGCCAATATTATCTTTGCCTTTAGCGACTCATAATTTTTATAAATTCAGTATTCCTGTTTTTACAAAGTGAACAAACAAAATCGTTCCGCTATAATGTGACTTGTAAATCAATAAAAAATTAAAATACCGTAGCCCAGCTATAATTTTGTGTTAACATGTTTACATTGCATAAATATATTAAATTAATGTACACTGTGAAGAATCGTTAAAAAATTAATTTAAATTTCACCCTTACACCTTACTAAATGTTCTAAATATACTAATATAAATGCTACCACTGTGGTCTGTGGTTTCCGTTTAATTAAAAAAATAACCGAGGTCACACCCTTATTAGAATAATGTAAACAATTTAATAACAAGATAAAATTTTCCTAATTACAATCCAATTAATAAGCAACCGTATAAATACATTAAATATTTAAGTATTAGGTATTAAATTTTATATTAAACTATTTAATAAATTCGATAAAATCGTTACAAAGTCAGTCACAAAAAATTGCTAGGACACGTCGATTTTTAAAATTATACTTCCCTATTCTTCTCTTTATCTATACAATTTTTTTCGTAAATACATATTTCTAAAATTTCTGCTGTTTCTCATTCTCATTTTAGTTAAATGCATTTTCTATTATACATGTTAAGCCCTAAAAATTACAGTTTACTTCCGACTTAGTGCCCGTTCGTACAATGCAGCGAGGCAGACTCTATATTCGATTAGACCACAACAATTTATTAAATCTGTGGTATAGAAGAGACAGCTAGATTAAAAACATTGCCAATGTGTTGTGGTCTCTAGAGATGTTTAAAATGTTATTTTGTTTTAAACTTATTGATCTTATATTTTATGTCTTTATCTTATATAGCAAGAAAGTTCCTTGTTACTGGATGAAAACCTAGATTGGAAAAGGTTAAACAAGAGTGGCAAAATAGTGGCTATATATGCTCAACAGCCAAAGACGATCTGCGATTACCTATAGTATATTTTTAAATTTGAACAATATCTTAAAAAATACATAATTCTATATTATTCTTATGAGTGATAATGTATATTTATTATTTGCAAATATGTCACATGTAGAACAGCGTCAAATGAATGTATTGATTTTAAGAGTTATCTGAGTGAAACAAAAAATGATGCAAGGTAAGAATATCGTACACACTTGTTAGATCATGATCTGGCAAGCATTTAACGATAAAAAAACTTCTTTTTAACAGAGTCCATCACATTTTAATTAGTTTTCTACTAAGTATCGATTTTGTGCTCGTGTTACATATAAACTGAACGAAGGTGAAGACTAGAACGAATTGTGTTTTACATTATTTTCGATGCATTAACTCTAAAAATAGAAAGAGGTAAATGGCAATCGATTCGAATTTACTATCAATAAACACACTAAAAATTGAAATGTCGTTATCTAAAATCTGCTGGAAAACATCAATTACTATACGGCCCAATTCTAATTCAACACGGTAACAGTTAAAATTGGAAACTTGATTAGTATTAGTCAACAAGAAACGTAATGTAATCACGTTTTAGTATGCCATAAGCAATCCTTGGCCAATATCGTGGTTAAAGCTTAAATTTAAAATATAATTATTACAAGTGTAAGCAAACATAAGCCGACTAGGAAGTAGAAAACCGCGGTTAAAATCCTGATGGTCTTTATAGTAAGTCATCTTGGTCTCAAACAACTTGATCGCTTACGAACTCGATAGTATCTGGCACTTTAACACTAATTAAATAAAAACACAGGAACTCTTGCATACTACATACATATCAGTAATAGTTTATAAATTTATTTTATTATTTATTAAATAATTTATAAATTTTATAAAATACTGAAAACCATGCAATTTGCTGATCGCGCTAACATATTATTATGAAAAATTTGAGAAAGATAACACAAAATATATTCGAATACTATTGCTGAGTACATGTAATGTAAATAATCAGATCTATCAAAATGATTATTTTCGAATTATTTTGTTTTTTGTCAGAATTAATACGTAAAAAGTCGATTTTTATCGTATAAGCTCCTTTTTTTGAAAAAAATGACTTTATGACATTAATTAATCAAAAATCAAGATGCACTTATATCCTGAAAGCAATTGTTTTATTTTTCTACCGATGACGGACGGCACTAAAGTACTTTAAGTATAATTAATTAAATATTTTTTGTTTGACGTGGATACAAAGTTTGCAAAACACAAAAATTACATTTTATTTTTCTACAAATTTAAATAAAGCGAAAGAAAATTAAATTATATTATGATGAATTGGTAGATATGTCTGAAATTAAAAAAAACGTAATTTTTGCTGTGACATTCGAACATTTCATATTCAAATGACTAAGAAGTTTTTTATGATTTCAAACCCATCACAACGTAACATGAAAAACAGGTATACGTCTAATACAACATAAATGTAATAATATTAAAATTTCATATAATGGGAAATCACGTTCGAAAATAATATGACGGCAGTCATTGACATTTCCTGTCACACATAGACGAGAACGGATTAAACGGATTAAAAATAAATTATATTATATAAAAATAATTATCATATAAATTAAATTTGAATTATTGATTACGTTTGCAATGAATGTAGAAGGTATGTACATCTTGTTGAAATATTCAACTTTTGGGATCAACTCAACCAAACCTGTACTTCTAAATTTTGTATAAACTTTTTTAAAACTGTTTAAAAGTTTATTTTTCATTTTGAAGGGTTTTCGTTCTTTTCTTTTGTTAATTAATTTGTAATTTAGTTGTCCAAATATTTATTTTAATTTAAAACCAAGGAGGTAATATTATTTTACTGCACTTACACGATAAAGTCTTATTTCTTGATTTAAAGGAAAACAAAAAATAATTTTAAAACTAAACTTTAATTAATTAAACAATTTAAAATTAAAATATAACAAACTTTAAAACTGTCTATTGCAAGCATTCCAACCTGAGGCTTGTAATAAGGCAGTAAGCCAAATTCGTATTAGGGCAAAAATGTCAGTCCATAGGAGCACAGGACTATTTTCACAAATAATATGCTATAAGTCTGCTATAATGGCAAATGAATTATGTATGCGTATAACTTTTACGTTTTTAGAAAAAATATTCTATAAAACTGTATTTGAAACTTGAATTTTTCACATTTTGCAAGTTTTTGACCTAGGGTTGCATTTGAACACCTCTTAAGAGTAAAAGTCGAATTTTCATAAACCATTAACCATTTTATTTTTACCCAAAATACAAATTTGAATGCAAATGCATCTTTATTAATTAGTGCTTAAAGCTAAGCTCTCCCTTAATTCGAGAGTCGAAGATGTGAAAATTTATTTATACTTTGCAAATGTGTAAATATTAAATTTGTTCCTTATATTTATTTTGGAATTTGTATTATAGTATAAGTTATAAATCAATTTAATATTAGGTTGAATGTACCAATAACCTATAAAACCCTGTTGTCAACAGAAACCGTGAATATAAATGTAGGTAGTTCCTAAAAAACGTTAATTTGCGTTGGAATGATTTCGCTCAGGCATATTAAATTCAATCAATAGGAATAAAAATTAGCAAAAAATTTTGATAAGAAAATTTAATTGCAACGACCTAATAAACTAACATTTCTTACAAGTTTCCATGTCTGACAAGAGTTAATAAAGAATTCCATTACAAATTAATAGAGGTAATAAAATTTGATTTCGATCAGTATTAAGCTTAAACAATAATAAAATAACATTTATAATAAAATATAGTATACAAATATATCGTAAAACTTTTTATTTAATTTTTCTTGTTTTGAATTTCACGCTCCATAATCATTTATTAAACCAGAATAATTTTAATTGTTTTTTTTGTGATTGGTAATATTATATTAATTGTGTACGTTGTATTACCCACACTAGTAAATTTGGGATATCACTAGCCATATTCGATTAATAAAATAAATATTTTTATATTCGTTATTAAAAATATGTACGTATGTTTAACACTGTAATTGAATTTAAATTTGATAACTTAATATTTTAATATGCAATAATATATAATTTTCATTGCCATATTGTCGAGTAATAGAGTTATCATTCCATAACTCAAGATAAATATTTCCTGCGTTCAAAATATTAATATTAGTTTAATGTAATGTTGGTCTCAAGTCTAACTGTAAGATATAAAACACACATAGAATATTATTATGTATGTAGGTTTACTTACGGATTTTTTAATTGCGATAATTACTATTTTATTAAAATCGATTAAATGAATTGGAGTGTACTTCAAGGTTCATTCTTTCTATAATACTACATGCAAAATATCTCTCCATTTATAGCTCACAATATCGTGGTAATAAAATGAACTTAAATAATGATATTTAACAGAACTAAACAAAACGTTAAAATAATAGAATTTTAGCATTAAAGTAAAGGAATACAATACGTATACGTAAAAAAGTATTTTCTCAAAATCAAGCAATAAATATAATCTCTTCTGTTATAAAATATATTAGACAATACTGAATTCTTGAAAACCACGTACAATTTGCGTCAAGAAACTAATTTACTTAAATTGAATAAAAAGAAAGCCAATCATTTACGAAAACTAGATATAATTCGTATCACAATATCGTAAAACTCGGAGTTTCAATACTACAATTTTATGTTAGAACAATATTCCTTGAAATGTGAGTACGAACTTTTTATTTTATTTAAAAAAATAGCAAATAAGACATTTTCTAAAAATTAAAATTATATTTGAAATTGATCTTAGCTTACCTATCAATTCTCTAGTATATTTTATAGGTATTTTTATTAAATTTAAACTGAAATGAAAACAAATATTACTATAAGAAGACGTACCTATGCATAGAGTTTTTATACATAATTTAATAGTATAATAAGATGCTAAATTGTTATGTTATATTTAACCCGATTATATATCTGATACTATATCTCGAATTTGGTTCCAATAGGAAATGCAATATTATAATAAAAATTTTAATAAATCATGATATAAACAGAGTGGACACTCCAAAAATACGAAACTGTTCAGATAAATTATCTAAACGGCGTAGACTCAAATTAGGATCTTTCTCAATTTCATTCGTGAAAAAATTTGGAGCAAGTTAGACAAACAATAGA
Organism: Cantharis nigra; assembly: GCA_958510845.1. Taxonomy (NCBI): domain Eukaryota; kingdom Metazoa; phylum Arthropoda; class Insecta; order Coleoptera; family Cantharidae; genus Cantharis; species Cantharis nigra. The sequence goes on along the minus strand of OY294030.1, from coordinate 37,930,597 downwards.
GGTTGTAGTGTATGGTGCATTTCCAAAAAGGAAGTTTATGTTTACGATGAATTTATGAGGTTATGGATTTAGATAGTAGTCATGGGTAATGAATTCGATTTAATTGCCATCTGATTTGATGATTATTAAGCGTTACAATGTGAATTGTTTTTCTTTATTTTGGTTAGATTGGATTCCTGAGCGAACCATGACTCTTGCTCACCGTCGAAGTACAGCTAGTGAATAAGTGGAAATACCATCAGTTGCTAAAGGATAATATTATGGCAAGTTAGAAGATAAAAGATGTGAGTGTACATACATATACTACATACAAAATTTATAAAAAAAAATTTTATTTTCAATGTAATTATTACATGTAATTAATAATTAGTTACGTATTGGATAAAGTAGTGAAATTAAACTTGGAAATAATAAATATGTAACAGTAATGTAGGACATAATCACATGTGATTGATCATGGTTATGAGTAATACTACGTAATTAATTACAAATAGGACGCAAGCGTTGATCAGATCAAAGTGTAAAACATTACAATGTTTTCGTGACAAATAAGTAAAGTAAAATTGAAAAGAAGATAACATACCTTTAATAAAATACAAATCTAATGCATTCGAGTTCAACGAACCAACCAGAAATGATTGTCCTCATCATTTCGTGTGGAAAAATACATTACAGAGAAATCTCACAGGCATAGTAAAAAATGTAACGTGGAAACACCCAAACAGTGAATTTTGTAATTTGTTTTAATATTAAATATTTTCTGAATTTTTATTTGCCCGGAAAATGTAACGGTGCTTACGTAATGCTTATTGTCATATTTTATTTTTTAATGGAAGAGCTGGTAACATACATAATTTTATCGATTACAGGTAATCTATGTTATCAGTAATCTTTATATTACATTATTAAATTATTGTGTTGATTGTAGGTATCTAGCAGATCGTCGGCCAATTATTTAAATTGCAATTGAAGTTTCAATTGAATTTTTATTTTACTTAATTTTTGTTTAAGTTATTATATTAATTTATTAAAATAGGTAATTAATCATATCAATATTTTAGAAAACACTAAAAACGCACTAAATACTTTTCAGAACTAAAATGTTCTTAAGTTAAGACATCATGTAAAATACACTGTAAGTGTAATATCGATCCATTAAAATAATTAATTATTCAAAAAATTAAATAATAAGTTTTTTATAATAAATATTAAACAATAGAAAAGTAACTTAAAACATAATTTTAAATACTAGATTAATAATCTATATAAATCACTATTTTAGGACAGATTTTGCGTAGAAATTTCTGAATCAAAGGCTATTGATTGTAAGTCTTTTCTCTTGTTCTTTAAAATTAACGGTAGATCGTTAATCGACAAGTCACAATAAGGTCAATTTTCTGATGTCTTAATAAAAAATATGCTAATTTAAAGGACTTCACAATCTTTCTTATTTGTACAACACAAGAATCAGATTCGAGTGGGAAGTCACAGGGCAAAATTTGTATACTAAATTTCATTTTATAAGATTCTTTAAGATTTCCTAGGATTTCCCTTCACTAGTATATCAAATTTCCCCCAAAATCAAAATATTGATCTATATTAACTGATATCGCCGGTGATTCACATGGTACAGAACAAACTAGTAAAGTTCATACATATATCACCGGTGTGTCATGATTGTGCTACCTCGGAGCAAAACTTGAAATAACAATAATTGAAGTTAGTAGTCAACATTTTAAAGTTGAATTTTGCTAATAAAAAATTAAAGTAGAAATGGTAGCAAACCAGATGTTTATTTTCTAATAATGCACAATAAAAGCATCAAAATAATTTTAATAAATTATAATTAAATAAATAAAAAAATTATTTCACCAATTCCATGATTTACCAGTTCCACGTAATGCAATTTTACGTTCAGTGCCCTCGTGTATAAAAATATGACGTAAATCGTAAATAATGGATGATTTCCTATATTAATACTAAATGAGTGATTATTTGTTTGATGTAAATATTTATATTTTCAGTAAAAAATTTCAACAAAACGAAGGCAAATTCACCATTAACGATGAGGATTAAATTCCCCTCGACCGCGATCCAGCGAATTAAACACGAGAAAGGTTTATCAAAAGTTTTGAACATTTTACGAATTACAAAAAGTTTTACTAGTTCCATGATAACCATCACAATATTTTCCCTACATATACGGACCGCAGTCTGTTCTGCTTCGTGAATTTTTGCACATGAAATTATTATTATAGTTTAGCTTTAACTACTATATTATGATTCAGAAAACATAATAATATTATATGATATGGACCAGGTTTCCAAAATAAAAAATATTGTTTTTTATTGATTGTAAAAATTTTAATTACGAACTAAACTTACTACAGTTAATAGTATTATAATATAAGCTTATATGGAGTAAATGGGCACGGGCAGTAGTCTAGAACTGACATCTATGCTATGCTTAAAAATGGAAAAAAAAAAAACTTTAAAATGCTACATCTCAAACAATAATTATATGTTGGAAGTGTGAGGTATAGTTTATGTGCCTACTATGTTAGTGCTGTAAAATAATTTCGACAAATCGGATGTTTAATTTGTTGTTTCTTTCAATTATTTTCCTAACAATTGTCTGATATTGCGATGTTGTCCCAGCAGTATAAAACTTATTTTATAATAAGAATTTGTTTAGCAGTTTCCATATTTTATTATTTTCCAAGTTCGTAAATTATTATCACTATCAGTAATTCCTTGTTAATTTTGTGTTGTCAGTTATTGCTTCAATTATTTTATTAGTTTTTAAAGTTTTATAACAAAGGCTATTTATGGTAAATTTGCATCACTAAAACGGCGATAAAGTTTAAACTAGGTTACTATTACATTTGATATTGTAGTCAATTACTCTTTCTAGTATATACTTTGCAGTTGATCTACTAGTAAACTGTAAATGTACCTACATGTTTTTTTTTTAAATAAAGATACTCTGTATACAAAAACAAAAAACTTTGTAGATGCCGAGGTAATTGACCCGTTGTTTCTCAAATCTGGACTCGAACGCTTTTGCATTTGATATTTCACGCCATCTGAACTTATATTAGCACAATGAGGTATTTTGAACCTGGCCTTTGTAAATATCACATAAATATCAAAGAATCTATCTTAAAAACTTAGCACAAACTAATCAATATGTTAAAACTATTCAAACCTGTAGGTTGAAAATTACTGACTTTCTTATAGCCTACGCACAAAACAAAATCAAAGTTTCACGTTATGAATAATATAATATAATCGAGTTATATACCAACCCAACTTCAATCCCAGAAATCGTAATGCTTTGTATTAGCTAGTTTGGATTTTGAAAAATGCATTTAATTGAAAATAAATTCCACGAGCAATATGTTATTAATTTATGGAACATTAACTTTTGGGCAAAAATTCCAAGTCACTGAGCCCACGTATTGTACACAAAATTTATAGGGTTTACCTACATAATAATTAAAATTGTATTAAAAAATTCATATTTATATTACAGAGTCTAAAAATATATTCTACATTGTTGCCCCGAATTCAAGTTTCAATTTAAAATATAGCGTGATATTTTTTCATAATGGTTAACTAATTACTGTTTACACACTGCCAAGTCTTAGGTGTCAGAAATAATTAAAAAGGGGTGTAATAAAACACATCAAAAATAAATTGCTTCCATAAAAGTTCGTTTCCTTACGTTAAAAAATCAGGATATCGTACTACATATTTTGTAAAAATACAGACTACGTTAATCTCAGCGGGTTAATCCAATCCTATTTGACAGGCTCATGAAAACAAAATTACATTTTAATTCGCATGTGTTGATATGTTTATCGGATGCGGTAATATCCTTTTTAATAAAAAAAGCTCACGCTAAGCACTTTTATTTATTAAGCTTGAATTAGAAATAGAACCCACATTTTATTATTAACATTCGGTTTATTTGGGTTCCAATCACTTGTACTTGTTTATTCATTAAAACAATTAATGACAACCACAAACAGCCTAAAAAGGCCTGGTACGCAGATGATTCTGCAATCTATGCACACTGGTTCTACATACTTAAACGTGATAATTTGAGTTGTTATAAAGGTGATTTGTTAATTAAAAATCCAATATTTCACAAAATTTATGACTCCCAACAAAAATTCTAAGTGAATCATTATCCGCCCATTAAAAATTACTTAGCATTTCTGTTTCTCGAACAAAATTACTAACAATTAAGTAAAAATTTATGTTATAAATATCGTTAATTGCAAAGTTACAAAACAACTTATGGATTAATGACAATTATTATTTTGATGTTACTATATCGTTTGGTAATTACCAAGCTTGCTCATTACGACTAATTGTAAGCAACGACCTGAGTTGAAGAATACAGTTTACTTTGTAAAATTCTGTCCCAATATTTGAACCTGCCGGTTTTGAAGTTGTGTTTGTCTCTTTATATTTTAAAATTAAAAAAGCATTCAAGTAGCAGGTACTTGTGTACCAAAAATAATAATATAAATTGCTTTAAAACTTGTTTAGGAAATGAAAATTTGCTTAGTTTAGATAATGTAAATCAAGTCGGATTTTTACAGGTTTTTAAATGAACTATAAAGAAAATAACGATTTCCAATAAACGAAAAACTAATATATTTAGTTGAACTACTAAATTTAAACGAAATACAAATAACTCAATCACGAAGAACTTTCAGTGACATTTTAAAATACGCAGTGCTAACTTTTAGCACTAAAAAGCTGAATATACGAAGTTAAAGAAGAATTTATGATTTAGAACAAAGTGCAACTATGCTTTTAAAACTGGAATGAATTTTAACAAGTACGTTAATTAAAACGCATAACTTCCATACAAAGCATTAGTAACTTAACGTTAGAATTAAAACGGGACTTTCAGTGTTACATGACACTATTGAAAGTCCTGTATAAATTACATACAATGGTGTTGAATAAAATTTTGCTTGTTAGCTGGTACATGCTCGCAACAACCCAAAGTACTTCAAGAGATAAGCAAAAATAATCAAAAGCCAACTTCCGAATTTAAATTTTATAAAATAAAGTTATTGATTTAAAATATCTATTAGCAAAATTTAATTGGGATTGGTCAAATATCACGGTCGCCATTGTATGTTGAATTATTCAAGTATGTATAGGTTTTAGTATTTACTTTATCAGTGAAATTATAATTGAGTTACTCTAAAAAGGTAATAATAGTAAATGTTAATTAATTAAAATTAAATTAAATTTTTAAAATTAATTAAATAAATTAAAATTTAATTATTTTAAATGAAATAAATATTAAATAAAGCTATATTTCTATTGGTTGAACTCTAATCGGTGATATGTCACATAATGTAATTATTAAAAAATTTTGATGTTGCTTTAATCAAATTATAGGAACCTTCTAAATACATTTTTTTATTTAAAAAAACTATTAAATAAGTTTATTAGTCTACTTATTGTTTATTTATTATTATGCAATTTTTATTTTATTGATTGTTAACAATAATTATTTTACAATTGTAATATCTTATGATGAAGTAACAACTTCGGTAATAAATTATTATAAAAGAGTGTAAACAATGGTTAGTTCTGCTCATTTAAGTGCAAAAAAATAAAAATAAGTGATTAAATAAACAAAAACATTATATTGTCTGCCTAGTCGGCCTTGACGACACCGTAGTTTGATGGAAGAGCAAGAAGTTGAACTTGAGATTTACTTTTAAACAACAAACTGAATAGTTTTCAATTATTTGTGCCGTGTTTCGGATTCCACGTTAAGCTAAAATTTTAATTTATGCCGGAATCAGATAGTTATCTATGAATACTGCAAATTACAATTTATTTTCACATCTTCTGTTAATATTTTACTTTGCAAAATATGAACAAACTAATAAGATGTTTTTATCAATCGACTGCGAAATTTCTAATAAATTTTCTACTAGTTTATTTGATTGCAATATAATGAGTCTATAGTGCGAATTCCATCAAGCCATTTAAAGATTTTTGACCTTGGTTCTTTCGCCAGTTTTCAAATTTGATAAAAATGTTATTAATTTTCCAAAATTTTGAATTTGAGTAAATCATTATAATATTAGAACTGATTAATTTTGAATTCACTTTTTATATTTGTATACATGATTATCAAGAACCATTGATTACGTTTTATCGGAACTTGATAAATTATGTTTACTGTTTACATTTTCGTTGCTGTTTTTGTTAATCAATCGTAAAAATACCAAATATGAAATTAATTTTTTGTGGATAGAAATTGATTGTATAAATATTTATCTAAAGTTATATTCAAAAGTTCATCTTTGTTCTTGGAGAAAAAACCGCTTGTACCATAAAATGCCTTTGGTAAATAAAAATTAATTAATGATTATTATATAACATACAGGTACTCGATGGATTTTACTTAATTAATATATTATTTTATAAAATCCCAAGTGGATCACAATATCTATGTAGATATTTCACAAATACCACTCCAGTTGAAAAGTAATTACATTTTATTCCAAATGATAATAACAAAAAATTGAGCCCGAAAAGATAACCAATATTAAAAGAATATTTTGAAATAATTAAAATTTTGTGACTTGTCCTTGTGTTAGCAACAAAATTACTTTAACTTGCTTGGATAAAGCTAGTGAATATTTTATTTTGCAAAACCACTGGAGAAGAAGAAGTAAGGAGCAAGAAGTAATTGTATGGGCCGTAAGATCAATACCACGTTACGCAAATTTTGAATAACGTCACCTCTGCCCGAATTTAAATTTAAGTCATAAAAATATTTACCTGTTTATCTACACTGTCAGAACATTTAAATTGTTGGAATACCACTCACGTTAAACACCAAACACAATACACTACTGCTCAAGTGTATGACGTTTGGTATCCAATATTATTAACATACGTGCGCAGATATATTCACGCAACCAGCTGAAATTAGAGAATATATTTTTTAAATACTTTTGAAATCACAACAGCTCTAGCGATAGGTTACTCTAACTGTGGTTTACGGAGCTACAGGCAACTGCACTCCAGTTCGAGCAGCAAACACATAGAGAGCGCGAGTACAAATATTGCTATGTTTTGCAGATTTTTTTCACAAACAAAGGAGAATAATATTGAAATCCTTTATTAACATATTATCAAAATACTGAACTGGAAAGGAAGTAGTAGATTAAAAAGTTACTATCGACTTGTGCTCTGGATTTAGTATTTAAACTTCTGAATCCAATGTCTGAGGCTATGGAAATACGCAATTTTCGTGCAATAAAAAATGTTAAAGCTAAAAAGGAATGGACTACAATATTATTCTACTCTAAAAATTGCATTATAATAAAACAAAACATTTGCCTGCAGAAATAAAACTTTCATTCGGCGTGTTATATTATACAACAAGAGTTTTGCTATTTTCATTTTAAACTACACATTTTTCTTCGAGACTTTAAATGACATCTGAATAAATGAGACATCGCTGCTACATTTTCTCTAGTAGATTTACTGATTTAAAAGATATGAATATTTAAGAACTCATTTTTTATAGAGCAGATTAATGTTCTTAATTTATCCTCCTCTTATTCTTTGTTTTGCATGTTGGTGTTTGATGAATTAATTTTTAGATGTTGTGTTTTTCAGTGGAAAAGAAATATTATTTTTGCAATTTGCAGAAATTTAAGGGAGTTGTGGTTTTAATGTCCGGTGGTATAACTTTTGAGGTTTGAAACTAAAAGCATTGAGTATATGAGTTTATCAAGAGGCGCAGCTGTATATGTTTTAATGCAATATAAAAGTGTCGTGACAACTAGATGGCGCTACCTAATGATTTCAATTGTGGATCGCGAGATTTCTCACGATCCACAGTGGTATCAATCTGTTAGCAACGTGCAGAGAGCGTACCTCGCGGAGCGCGTTTATTATAATCGGCGGATCTGGTAATACGTGCTCATAATGCTAAGTGCGCAAATTCAAAAAGGTGTGGGAGCATAAGTTTTTTGTTCAGTTGCGTACGTTACAGGATAATGTTTCATATAAATTAATAAAAGATACTAATTACGAAAACTTTAGAAACGACTTTTTGAAACAAGATGACGATCCCAATCTTATTAATAAAAACAAAATGCTAATTTTATTTCCCCGAACATTTTAAACATATTAAAAAATATTGCTAAACAAATTAAATGTGATATTAAGAATTTTCTATTGACAAAAATAAACTTTTTTTTACAATGCAGTATAGAACTACGATACATAATGAAAAATTTGTCGGCATCATTATCAAAATGAAATTGTTTAGGAATTGTCAGTGCCGGATTTAGCTAGTCTAGCGCCCCAGGCTAATAACTTTAGGCGCCTATCATATTTACTCAGATTAAACTACAATAAATTATATCACTCACGGTCGTATTCGTACACTCCTATGTTAACAATGTAAATTCAAGCTTTTGAAGACCTTTTTTGATACACAAAAATTACTTTTACAGCAAAACTTATTAGACACTTTTTGTCACCAATTTCATCCTCTTAATTTTTGTTTATATCCATTTTTTCGATTTGTAGCACCGTTTCCGTTTTGCAGTGACTTAAAAAAGACTCGGTAAAATTCACAAAATATTTTTTGAATATCGGTACTCAGAGGCGGAACTACCAGGGTGCGGTGGGTACGATGCACGCGGGTCCCCTGCTAAAAGGGCCCCCAGTTTCAATCTTAAAAAAGTTCTCAAAAGTAGGAGGTGCACAACTAGATGCTATTTGAAGTCTGGGGGGAGATATAGAATAGCCCCAGGTCACCGTAATTGCCATGCTATTAAACTTGTGACTTCCATACCAGGAATTTTATTATAATATTCTGTGGGGTGTTCCAGACCCCCCGGTGAGAGATATAAAATGTTGTATAAATATACACTAAAACATTTTGTTTGTATACAAATGATATGTAGATGTATTTGTTCTAAGAGAATATAAAGTTTTCATAGGAAGGTAAATCACACAACGTATACACACACACCTTTGGGTTTTCAAACCGGGGGGTGTGGGGGTATGGAATACCCCCCAGTGCACCAGCAATTATAGTTAAAGGATTTTCCGTTCCAAGAATTTAACTTTCTAAAAGGTTTTACAATTACAATGTTCTGAGGAGTGTTCCACACCCCCAGACCCCCGGTGCGAATTTTTACGGTACATGATGAGTGAATATGATGTATGAATTGTATACAAATGACGTATAAATATATTTCTTCTGACAGAGTGAAAAATTTTTATAACAAAAATAAATCACAAAACGTATACACACACTTTTGCGCTTTCTGTGCTGGTGCACTGAAGGGTATTTCCATACCCCCATTTATATTTGTTGAAAAAAAAATTAAAGTTAAAACCCTCCCACGTTTTTATTCTGTTTTATTTATTTACTTTGTTTGTTATGTTACTCTTCTCCCCCAAAATTCTTTGGAATGATAATCTCGTTAATCTCTTTATGCGCACCAGGGATAGACTATTAAAATTATGAAGTTATTGCAATCTAATACAGCCTTGAAATCTAAAATCAAGGGCGGATCTAAGATGGGGGAATAAATATATTATGTATTTTAATAAGAATATTTTATTTTAATATTTTTAAAATTTCAACAAAACAAACCGTAGTCAATTTCGTTGCTTTTTTAAAGCTCATGAGTGGGGGTTGATTTCCTGTTATATCTGCCTTTGCCAGGCAGTCTTAGAAAATTAAAAAAAGAAATAAAAAAATTAATCTATGGTATTCTAAAAATTTCCTAAATTTCCCAAGATTTCCTTGGGAAGAAAATAGCATTTTTAAGTTTTACTAAGATTTCTTAGAATTTCCCTAAAATTTGCTTGGATTTCTTTTCACTTTTGTATATCACCGAAGGAAATAATTCCTTCGGTTTTCCAATTACTACAAACTAAGGGGAAATCGACGGAAAAATTGTGTGTACTAGTGAATGGAAATCTGTAAAAATTCTGAAAAATTCCTTGACATCTCAAGAAACAGATTCTTAGAAAATTTGTAGAAATATAGAAAATCTCAAAAAATCCATAGAAATTTCAAGAAAATCTTAGGAAACTCGAGAAAATTTTAAAGCCAATGAAATCTCAGAAAATGGAAAAAGCAAAAAAAGGTAGTCTATAATATTTTAGATTTCCTCAAATTTCCCTATACTTTTGCATATGACAATTATTTTCTCTATCATTTTTCCACTTATTAGGGGTTGTCCTTTAATCACGTGAGGTTCTAACAGGGGGGAGGGGGTTAGAATAACGTCATGATTGATCACGATGGGGGGAGGGATGCTGTGAAAATCACGTGTATATTTTCTTGTTACCCCGTGAAATCCCGAGCGAGCAAATTTATGCCTAAAAAGCAACATAACAACAATATTTAGCTCTCAACTGGCTTCCGGCACTGGACCTTGTGATGCCACTTGTCGTCCCGCTGCCCGCGACTTTCTGTCTCTCTGTCTCTCTACTTGAAGAAATTTTTCAAAAAAAAAATACACGTGACGTTGGGTAGGGGGGTAGGGGTAGCCTAAAACCTCACGACGTATCACCAAAGGGAGGGGGGGTAAAAAAATGGCATAAAAACCCTCACGTGATTAAAGGACGGCCTCTTAGTAATAAACGAGCGTGAAATTTTAAGAAAATTTTAAGAAAGGGTTGGGTAGTTACTCGTCTCTATATCCGCTCTTGTTTGGAAGGAATTCTTTGGAAATCACTGGAATTGCATGGAAATCGTCACGTATACAACTTTTTTTGTCTTTTATAAAAGCAGGGCCCCCGTTAACAACTTCGCACACGGGTCCCTCACCTGCTTGTTACGCCACTGTCTGTACTTCACCGTACACCGAAACAAAAATATGAATAAACATTTATTATTGTATATTTCATTTCCTATAATTTTGTTCATGTATATTTTCCCATTTTGTAGCACCGTTTCTAAGATACAGATGAAAATATTTTTTGTATTTAACAGAGTCTTTTTTAAGTTCCTATAAAACGGAAACGGTTCGACGAAACGGAAAAATGCATATAAACAAAATTTAAAGGATTTCATTTCCAACAAAAAGTGTCTAATAAGTTTTGCTGTAAAAGTAATTTTTATGTGTCAAAAAAGATCTTCAAAAGGTAGAATTTACATAATTAACATAGGAGTACACGAATATGACTTAAAAAATTTGATGTGACAACACATAACTTTCCCATTTATTACTAAAGTAATAATAATAATAATAAATTTAAATTTAAATTTAAAAAAAAATAATTAAAAAATAATTAAAATTTAATAAATAAAAAAATAACGTATGGATTTCAACCAAAATCTAATCAACTCTCGAGATTGCTGTTACAAACCAGTATATGAAATTTGAATAAAATCGGTTTACGCGTTTTGAAAAAATCGTGGACGAAAAAATCGCGCACACACACACGCACATACGCACACACATCCGGACATCATTGCAAAATTTGTCTCAAACGATTTGTACGGACTTATAGACTATGGAAAAAATGCTAGTTCAAAAATTTTTTTTACTCGATTACAATACTTACTTTCCTTTACTACGTAAATGGGAAAGTAATAATTATGTTTGTCGTTATTTTTTTTTGATTAATAATATAAGTTCTTAGAAATTGAATACAACATCGAGCAAGTGCAATTCGCAGCTTAATTTGTAATATTAAAATCTTCAATAATATAATAAAGATAATTTCATAATTTAGTTGTGTCGGAATCTTATTTAAAATTGATGTTTTTATTTTTGTAGGGTTTTATTTATGTAGGTACATTAAATTTCATAAATTGCAAAAGTTTTTCTAAATTTAATGAGTAATTTATATTTAAAAGAAATACTATAAACGTCTACTATTTAAAATGCGCACGTAATCAAAACGATTTAATTTAATTAGGAATGCACTCTCCGAGTTTGTTATCTTATCATAGTTGCTAGTGTTGTCCGCTGCTTTTAAAAGCACTAGTTGTCGATACGATTAGTTTATGGACATGGGACGGCAGGGGAGTAAAGATAAAAAAGAACAGATTGTTGTTTGAGTGAGAGGGATATACTATTTGCAATTCCTCCATATGCTTGCGTCTCTTTATAAACTCATATACTCAATGCTAAAAGGTTGAAAGTTTTGAAGTTCAAATATATTAAACTCATTGGAAGTACTAACTTTGTAGCGGTTCGTGCTTTGCTATAAGTAGGGGTCGACAAATTGTATTATACATTACAAACTATTATCATACTATTATTCCAAGTTATGCAATAATAATAATTATGTATTCAAAATGTAATAATTATTTAATAGTCTGTTTTGTAAAGACGGCACCCTATCGCCTTCCCCGTACCAGCCAGCACTGGATATATCTGCAGTCCAACTTTGTAAATCAACAATTTTTATTATCTCTAAAGTTGAATAATAGGATTAGGTACCGTCAAACGGGGTGAGTCCGGACAGGTTTTGGTATATTTTGAATGACTGCATCTTTTCTGTTACGTTTGTAGGTCCAAGTATTTAACCATGTTGCAATCGAAGCCTAAGCTAGAACTTGAACTAAATACTTTAGCAAAAAATTATCAAAATTAGGAGAAAACAATTTTTGTTTGCTGTCCCGACTCGGGACAACGCTTTAAAATGCCCAGTTTGGCCCGTTTTTCCCGTGTTTGGGGAGAGTAGAGATATATTTTATGACTTCAGAGAAACATACACATCACCTTTACAAAAATGTGCTCCTTTTGGTCCAACAAACTCTATCTAATTAATAAAAAACAGGCAATTTTTTGAAAACTTTGAAAAACTCTTGTTATTATATATAAATGTAGATAATCCTCATCCAATGTTAATAAAATTTTAATAAATAATATCAGTTTGTTTGGAAATTAAATTCCTGTTAAGAGTTACCAAAAAAAAAACCATTTATGATCATCACGAATTTGTTTGGTGAGCAAAATAGAATTTTGTCAACACTAGTTTTAGGACTCATTTGTGTATATTTTTAGCCTTGAAAATTGAGGAATAAATTCTCTGAAACGCGTCAACATAAGAAGTCTTAACAAGAATTTAATTTCCAAACAAGCTGATATTATTTATAAAATCATTGTTTTAATAATTGTTTATATGTTCTATTCAGTTTTATTACATTTTACATATCAAATATTGTAGACAAACATTGAATAAAATTTGCATTATAGTAACATAATATTTAAGACAAATTGACCTAGATGACAGTCCATTCCAGACGTCCATGTGACATGAAAAGCTAAAGTTGTAACTTATTCCGTCGAGAGCGTATAAAATTTAGTATAATATGTATGTACTGACTAGATAACTATTATTATTATTGTAATAGATATTATACATAATAGTTAACACTCGTTTAGTTCCCATGAGTATAATATATTATTGGGGTTTAGTTTAGTTTAGATTTATTTCTTCGTATTAATATAGGTACAAATATACATTTGCATAAATCAAAATAAACAACTGCATGTTAATAAGATTTACATTAGTTCAAACATCTTTGAATAAAATAGTAACCATATTTAATTAAAATAGAAATTAGTTAATACTATTGAAACTTGAAGCTCGAGGCAACAGGCACCTCTTTTAGGTCACTTCAAAAGGCAAAATAAAACTTTTACCGTAGTATCCTGAAGCTTTTCTCTAATACAGTCTGCTAAATTAACTGAGAGCTACTTATAATTATTCTTAGCCAATGCCTATTTATTAGCATTATAATGCCATAAAGTGTTTGAGTAAAAAAATAGCTTAGAATTTAAATTGAAATTAATATAGTATTTATATTAAAGAACATTGAAGATTAAATAATTAAGATTAAGAAAATTTAAAAAAGTTAAACTAAAAGTTTTACATAAAAATAAATATAAAAAGTGTTGAAAGTTGAGACGTTGAACGAACGGGCTTCTGAAAATTAGAGAAAACTAGGCTAGCTTCTGGTGGAAACTTTCCGCATTGTTTTAATTGATAATAATCAATAAGATTATGTAGTAATTAATATTTTTTTAATCAATAAATAATTTATATTTATAGAAATTTAATTTAATGTTAAGACCAAAGCATTTAGATAAAATTTCAAGAAATCTTGGTGTAGTGAAATGGTATCCTGGTAACGAGTCCCTTCATCCTTGATCGCCAGATTTGAAATAAATTATTGTAGGTTTGAAGCCACGTGCGGAAATATGCAGGGTCGCTACAAATGAAACACATTACCCGATAAAAATAGAACAGTAATTTAGAAATGAAAAGAAGTGGAAATATAACATTTAAATGATAGAATGATAATTAATTTGCTTGTATAAATAAGCCATAGGCATTTTATTTTATTTTATTAAGTGGTGTTTCCCTAAAAAATTTTTCTGAATTTTAATGAAGTAAAATTTGATACCTGTCAGGACAGTCAAAAGTTTAATGAGACGAAAAAAAAATAAAAAATTTAAATGTAAAAAAGGGTAGTCGAATTTATCCTGTCTGACCTCTTATTTTAAGTTCAAGGTGTCGAGGTAAGTAGCACTATTGATTTTTTTCCCTCTTTCATGGCTACATTAACTACGTAATCAGCAAGCAGATACAGAAAAATTAAAAGAGAATATAAATATTAAGAGAACTGAACAAGGTATATGGGTAACAACTAATAATAATAATTAGCAAAAGAGAACTAATTTTCGTGCAAATAGATGTCTGGATCAAATTTCAAATTTTATGTCTAGTTTCCAAAATATAAATTTTTACTCAATAAGCTTGATAAAACCAAATAATGGCAGGCAGAGAAAATAAGGAATTCCAAGGGTTAACCTCACTAGAGCTGATCTTAAATCGGCTTATAAAGATTTCGCATACAAGTATCCCGTTAACACCTAGTTAGCTCGAAGGAAATCTCAAAGGCTTTTCGGATCAAAACAGCATCACTCAATCTAGGAAAAAACTGGCAAGTAGTTGAGCTTTAAACGGAGTGTCTAAAGACCAATATTCGATATAGCTCTTGAGGAGACGATACTTAGCCGGTTGAATTGAGCTGGTCACCAAGCGTTGTCGAACGTCGCTTTAAATGTCAAGATATACCAAGTTTACCAACTAATACGCATTTTCATTTTTTTCACGTCTGACAATATTGATGGCCTGCGTAATGATCAATTAATGTAATGACCAAACCAAATTGCTTTTGATTTCAAAAACGTTTGGCCAGATTGAAGTAAATCAGACGTTTAATAAAATGTTTTTCGAGAAGTTTTCCAAAGACCGAAATAGACCAATAGGACGGCAAGCTGAAAGCTCGTTTTTGCAAGGTCTATTAGATTTAGACAATATTTTGACATATATTGGAGGAAATCGTTTCCTTCCACTCCCTTAGCAGGTCTTTTGACCATTTAATAGCCGCAATTTTTGAGGATAAAATTAGTGTTGGTCCGGATGTGTTACATTTTACTTCAGAAAAGGATTTTGAAAGGAGCTTAGCTCCCTCTTTAATTAACTTCCTTAATATCGGTTATGAATGCATGTTCACGGAACGTGATTAAGTTTAGTTCAATTTTCAAAATTTCGTTAGAGAAGTTGTGAAGCTCAAACACTCTATCTAAAACTTTGTTCTTAATTTTCCATTGAATGTACCACTGTTCTAGATATAATTTGTTATAATTTTGCTAAGTTTAAAATACTTGCTAATTCATCCATAGTTTATATTTCTATAAAGTTTTCAAAAATTTAATTGACGAATAAAACCATTTGCAGTGCTCCAGGAGATGGCGTTTGTAGAAAATCAATTTGTTTATTTATGTTTTAATTTATTAAGAGTAGTTCTCATCCAATTAACGCGACACAACATAGCATATAACGACAATATACCATAACATAACAAAACAGCAGCGTTTTAATTGACATAATTAAGTTGACAAATTATATAATAATAAAATAATAAATTCGCTATAATTATACTACTTATAATACACAAAACAAATAATTATTGTGTTCTGACGTTTACTTGTAATTTCTACCAGCACCTAATTTTTTGGTATAATAGGCAAATTCATAATAGAAAATTTCTGAAATACGTACGTATGTAAATATTTATTATAGTTTATATTTAGATTTAATCTAAATTAACCATTCTATTTGCAAATACATAAATTTAATAGTTTTTCGAAATTGTAATTGTTAAAAATTTAATTAGACTCATAAGTACAGTTTATTAATTTTTTTTGGTCGAAAATAGAATAGAAGCAAGCATGTTGTATTTTTAAGAAATAAATTCGTTTTGTGTTCGTGTAAATTTTATTGAACAAATTAAGAGAAGAAGAAATGCAGTCCACAAAGTTTAACATGAACAGTACTATGCAACCCTCATTATTATTTTGAACACACACGTAAGTTTCAATGTACTTTAACTTTTTGTTATGCTATACTATGTTTCGCGTTAATTGGATGAGAACGACATTTTTACCTTTAAAGCTGGAATGGAACAATTAATTAAATTTATTTAAGTAAATTAAGTAAACAATTGAAATAAACAGTATAGTTGAATGTGGCAATTATCAACTCTTCTCGGATTCAAACTGAGTACTTTGGGGTCAGTTAGTTGTTCGGCTAACTTACTAAAACCTGGGTCCTGTAATAACAATAATAATTATTATTATTATTGTCAATAAATAATATAGTTTGATAGATATTGAATATTATTGTAAGTGTTTGATATTACTTATTATATAATAATGATTAAGTATACTTAATAATATGTTTTATACGTTCCTGGCGACATAAGTTACTGCACTTTAGTCTTTCAATTCATAATGTAAAGTAGATTGTTATTTGCAATAATTAATTATTGTAACACATATTCCCTAGTGGAATTAAAATGCACATTAATCATGCCCACGCTTAATAAGAGATTATCCATATGCCCAAACTGTGATTGTTCAGTGATTATGCGTTAGATATATCATTTTATTATCATATAAACAAACGTAAACATGTGGAAACATTTTACTATTTTATGAAAAGAAGTTAGAGTGGAGTTGATAAATTGTTATCCACCTGAAATATTGTTTTCTCAATATGCGTAAGATCTTTCTACTACAGTTTATTGACTACTACCAAATTAATTAAACCGTGGCGTGGTTACGATTTCACGTCAATATTAAAATCTAAAATTGTAAAATTAATCAGTCATTTTCTCAAGTTAAGTGTTTTCCGAAAGTTTTTACAATAAAAGGAGTTTTATGCTACTATTTATTAAGTAATGTACATAAATGTGAGCGAAACATTAACACGTTTTCACTCTGAAACTCCTAATGAGAAATTTGAATAATGGATTACAGAAGGAATTAAGTTTGTGGTTTCACTTTTAAAGTTTTAAAGTTACCAGTAAATTATGTTAGTGGTAACTTTCAGTTAAGAAAAATCAACTTTGTAAAGTAGCTTTTCTTTTAACAAGGGCTGGTTGCTGTGGTTGCGAGAACGTAGACTCGATACTTTTTGGATATAATCGACCTAGTTTCCAATCTATTAATTGAATATACTAATTCGTGACCTTTTTAGTGAAATCACTTAATTCAAGTTAACCCTTAGAATTGATTTCAATTAATGACAAATTGAGTATTATTTTTGTGAAACAGAAATTTGATTTCAGAATAAATTCATAATAAATTTAAAAAAATAATATTGATTCAATTTCGGATTAGTATATGAAAGAAACACGTCCATTTAGGTCGAAAGCTGTTACAAGCCTCCCCTTTTTAGCAAAAGTCTTCATACTTCAAAAGAAAATCTTAAAATCCTAGGAATGACGTCCTTATTTGATCCTACTGTTCTTCCTGCTATTAAGCAATTGTAACAAAGTTCAGAAGTTTCTTTTGAATGCTTAATAATTTTCAACACGGAATTTTACTTGCTATAAACGTAGAAATGTATAATTTCGTAAATTCCTAATTTAAGTAAGCACCAATAATTGTTGCTACCTATTAGATGTCAAGTACTTGAGGACGAAAGGTCATCTCAGGGTCATCTGGTAAACGAGGTAAACTGCGTTAAATTAGTATCTATAGGTGTGTCTTTGCTGACATTTAACTTGAAATTAGTTGATATCACCCTCGGCAAAATATGTTAATACTAGCACTATTATGTTGTTTATTTGTAGAGTGCTAACATAAATATTTTAATTAAAATTCTAATGAATGGTATACATGGTATACGTACTGAGTTTGAAATACATATTATAATGGCTTAGTTTCAAAAAGCACACAAAGGAAGTTTGTTCTTATTAAGTAAAGGAAATTCTACTAAGTATGAAAATGAACTAAAACTACATATTTTGTAGGTTTACTTTACAAGCAATTTAATTTCCTATAATTCTACAAATTTTTAGTATTTTATTTTCTAGCGGTTTTGCTTTATAGCATCAATGTCTTTCAAAAATTATTGACACCTTAAATTAAGTTGTTAGGATCGATATTATTATTTAAGCGAATAGTATGAAGATTTACGAGTTAAATCACAGGAAAAGCAATTAAGGAAAGCAAATTTGAGCATAATAGGATTATGGGAATTATATTGTAATAAGAGTTGATGTGACAAATAATATTGGAAATAATAATAATTATATTTTACATTTCTTTACTATATTATTGTTGTCGTTAATTATTCATCATTATTGTAAGAAAAACTAACAACATAAAGATGCTACAAATAAATCAATATCTATTTAAACACAAAATAGAATGAAAATATGTAAATATACTTTCGTATTATAGCAATTTCGTATTTTTAAATTAAAACACCTTAGATAAATTCAAATTGCTTCGTATAAACGTATTCGTATATAGTTTTCCTCCGTACAAATTATTTCGTATACGTAGATTTCTTGAAATAAACAGCTTATAGAAATAATAATACATTTCTTGATAATTACAAAAGCAGGTATAAATATCGGATTTGTTAAAATATCGATTTGTTGCTGTGTAAATTATATTAAAGTTCTCTTAAAGAAGTAGGATTAGAAAACTCGACAAATACTTTATATACTCTAACCACTTTAATATATTTAAGAATGCTTTTACGAAGAGGACTTAAGTTTTATTTCATTTATGTTTTAAGAATTTTCTTTATGCCTCCTAATAACAATTTTATTGTGTATTGTTGTAAAAACTTTTTTGTAATAAACTGAGCATTACATTTTTACAGTTTACTAACCTTTGCAAAAATTATATCATATTTTGAACTTTTAGTAATTATAATACAATTGGTACTTATAACTTGACACAGTGGTGGTATTAAAATAGCTCTACTTAACCACAGAAACGTTTTAGGACACATGTTTAATAGAACTTTCGTCATTATTACGAGACAAACTAGTTGAAACACAATGCACATCTCAAATTTTGTCTCAAGACATTGCTATAATATAAATATGCTCAAAATGTTCAAAAAACAAACTAAACTTTAGAATAATTCAATGAATGTTCAGTATTTATTGTTCAGTTATCGTCCATCAATTTAATATTATATCAAAACACTCTCGGGAATTGGATTGGTGATTTAGCTTTTTATAACATTTTTTATAATTCCTTTGGGATATTAGGTCAAATAAACCTAAAACTTGAAATAATTTTTCTCAATTTGTTAAGATCAATTTAAAAATATGTCTCTTTCATTATTGTTCTGAAGAGGAGTAGAACAAAAACTCGAAACTTTGCCAGATTCTCAAAACATTTTTGATAGAATAACTGTTAATTACCTTTTGATTGACAATTTTATTATTTTATTAAACGCTTTCTTTGTTCCTAACAGCTTTTATAAGTTTCTGTCTTTCAAGAACTTTTCTTTGGAGCACAAAGAATATTGTTAGCACTCTCATAACTTCAGCGTAGAAAAATTAGTTATAAATAGGTACCTACACATATATGTATAGTTTTAATTTACGATGAATTATTATTATTCTAACGAAAATTAAAACGTTTGTTTGATTACTCAAAGCTAAAAATAAATCAAATTAATAACAATCACTTAACAGGTTAACAATAAGTCTGTATTTATTTAACTAAGTCACTGTATTTATGTAACACTCTGTATATTTACTTATTACACTACCATTTATTTTGTTCACACTTTCAAGTCAGAACTACAAGTTAACTCACATGAAATCACTCTTCTAGTCATACGCAAATGTATCTTTCTAGAAACTTCTATATGCTTCTAGAAAGATCCAATGTGAAAGTCAACAGATTAATATAACAACATCTTCTATTAAAGTTATCATATCGTCGACACAATGCAAAACTAGCAAAACTGAAATAAGGCCGGCTCTGAATATTTCATTGTAAAATATTAATGGAAGCACAGAAATAAAAATTACCTTCAAACATGATGCATAATGAGTTTCTTAACAGGTACAAGTAACTATAAAAGAAAAAAAAAATTTTAGGTGGAAAATCGACATTGTATTGAAAAAGTTTGGATAGGGAAAATTTGCAGATTCGCTAGTTTTGCATTTTGTTGACGATATAATATGAGTCATCATGGATAAGTCATTAAATATATTTATCATTATTAATATAATTACTCAATTTAGATATTACTCTGAGAATCGATTTTGCATTTTTTTCATACTGGGAATAATGTTATACCAAGTTTTTACGACAATTGTAAAATCGGCTGTAAATCAACAAAACCAAACAATATTTGTTATCTACAAAGATAAAATTTGGGTTTAAACTTTAAACTATTTATAAATACCTTTTATTTATATATAACGAAAAGCCCAACATAATATAATAGGAAAGTATTGTACTTACACAAGAAAACACTTTCGTGGAAACTTGAAAGTTTACAATTCTTTTTAAAATCGATCTGTTGATTTACCAACTGAGGACTTTCTTGCTTGCTACCCTTGGAAATAAAACCTTATTTTATTATTATTATTATGATGTGAAATTCTACACTACGTTGTAGATATGTATGTCGTTTCAAATTTTGTTTACTATATTTTTATAGTTATTTAAAAATTTAAGTGAAATAAATACTTCTTCATAAATTCTTAAAATAAAAATTCAACTGTTTAAATAAATTGGTATTACTTTTATGTAGCTAATATAAAACCCATAACACTTTTATATTATTATATTATAGGTATAAACAAATAATTTATTTATTTAGTTTTATTATATTTGTTATATTATAAGAAGTAAAATAATCAATAACTTTAAATTTGTTTGTAGAAACATGGAATTGTATTTACTGAAATACTTAGATACCTAATTCTTTTTCAGTTGAATCAAAGATTTTGTGTTGTTGTTTACTTTAAACAAGATTAATGTATTAATAGAAAAGAATTATTTAAACACGAATTCGTTTGATTAAAACATTTTCCATAGTTGAAATAAGTACAATAAATAATTATTCTACTGAGATTTAAAATGACATTGTCAAAGTTGTGATCAATTAACAACATTTATGATCCAACTGGGTTTTTATGTTATTGATATTTTAGCACTAACATATTTAATTCAGTTACCAAAATTTTATTAACAAAATTTTTAATTGTACATGAAAATCAAGTCTGGTTATAATTAATGAGAAATTGATTTTACTTTACATCCGGCGTCCGTTATTAATTATATACATTAATTGTTTGAAACAAAAGTTCAACTGAAGGTAAGATCTAAGAGACAGTCTTATAGAAGTGGTATAATATTAGTTAATAAAACGGAATTACGTATTTATTTCAAATTTGTCGTTAAATCCTTTATTTTTATCTTGGTATCCTGAACTTACAGCTATATATACAGCAGTATAAAGTAAATAAAATAATGTTTAAAAGACTTTCCACTCGAGCTTTTTCGAATTCGAATTTAAATTTTCTTTCCAACGAACAATTTTACTTGTCAAAATGAAGTTAGCTAAAGCAATCTTGATGTACCTAACCCTGTCGACTCGTTCAATTGCCTGGCAACAAGCTTTTAATTGTAAAATTTATTCAAAAAAAAACAAGCCTTTGTGTAAATTACAAAATAAATTATTATAACGATATAAAAGTGTTTGTGCTAGCTTAAAATAATCTATGAGGAAAAGCATCAAGCTTTAAATAATGCTATTTGCACGAATCTCTAAAACCATATTCTGTTCGTAAATGCCAATAAAGCAAGATTTTTTTTTGAATAACACAATTCTTTAAAAGCATAACGTCGCAATATTTCGGATCTTGTTAACAACCACGCAAATGTTAAAATTGTGTAGTTTAATACATAAAAATATAACTTTTATAGTTTATAGATAAGCATTAATTATAGCTGATGATAAATGACAGAAATTAATTAAATTTAAATTTCAATAAGTAGGTACAAGATTTATTTATTTTTAGTATAACTTTTTTAATACTTTGTTAATATTTTTCAAGGTTCTGTTTTATGCACTTGGTTCATTCGCCCAAGAATCCCAAGATATAAATTTTCTTTTAAATTCGTATACCAATTTTTCGAAAATAGACGACAATGATGTTCTATTTAGCTGTGCTTCATGTGGAATTCATGAAAAATAAATGTACTACGGTTTTTGGTTCTATTTTACAAATATATGTACTTACTTATTTTTAGTGGTTAGATCTACGATAATATGTTCTTGTACCAACCTTCGTACTCCTGAAATTTGGTATTGTACTATTTTCATCTTTTTTCAACGCCCTGTATAAAATATTTGTCTAGGAAGTATTATAATATATTATATGAAATATATTAGAAGTATAATTTATTGTATAAACTATTTATAGGTATCTGACATCTTACTATTAGTTATACATATTTTAATAGTTATATCCAACTGTAAAATAATATATTGTAGTATATTGAAAATTTTCTTTGTATTTAATTTATGGTTCCTTAAAAAACTTCACCTTTGCACATATGTTATTGTAAGCTTGACGTCCTTGAATATTTTTATAGTATCTTTTATTTATTTATATACTACATATGTGCAAAATTAAGTTATTCTGTTCTTTTTGCTCAAGTTTTCGAAATTTTGAATATTAAGAAATTAAACTGTAGCAAAATATTTTTGCCTATAAAAAATCAAATTTAATATTTTATACAATATTATACACAAATGTTTATAATTTACTTCTAAACGTAATTTTCAATAGAATCAAAAAATAAATGTTTTGGAACTGAAGTTGAAAGTTACTAATAATTTTTTTGCTACCAATTCGGTATGCAATTTATTTAATATCAGAAAAATTACATTTTACAAATAATTTGCATAATATAGTCCCTAGACAGGTAGTAACGACGGCCAGGGGTGAGAACGAGTGGGTGAAATTGAAAGAAATTTTGGTCTACCCACCTGAATCTTGTAGCAGAAAACATAAAAAAGTATTTTTATCAAGAAAATATAAAATGTAACGTAAAAAATAAATGTTATACATACATAAAATCATTGATCTAAATTATAAATAAAAAATTTGTTTTTACATTTATACGGGGTCGCCCAACAAACGTAAACAAATTTTTTTTCAAAGACAGCATAAGAAACTTTTGAAATAGATATGTACATTACTTAGTCGGTTGTAGTCAACAAACTTGTCTTTTTACTTGTAATTAAATTATATATCTACTACAAGTAAATTACTAATTTTTACATTAATAACATTTCTAATTAACAGTCAAGATATATCCAGTCATTTTAATACTGCACTTAGTGTCAAACACTACTATTTACAAAAATTTTAATTTTCAGATGAATTTTTTTTTCATTTGAAAATTAAGGTTTTTGTAGAATATACAGTTACTCACAAAATAAAGCGTACACCTTGAAATAATATAATAATTTCATTATATTTACAAGAAACAATTTTATTTAAAATTATTTTTTGTCATAATTCGTTTCTTTGGACCTCTGTGGGTCATAAAAGCTTCTTATAAATAAAACTTTTGTTTTGTATTACTATTAAAAAATTTTTTTAATAAGAACAAAAGAAATTACATGTTACAAAATAAAGCGTACACTTTGTTATTAAATACTATAATTCTGAAATTAATATTTCGTTGGGTAACCTTTTGCATTTATAACGGCTTGTAGACGCTTGGGCATTGATTGAACCAACTTTTTGGTCACTTCTGGTGAAATTTTACCCCATTCTTCAAGCAATTTTGCTTTTAATGCAGCTTTATTGCTTGTATCGTGGTGTTTAACTTTCTCCTTCAGCTCATTCCATAAATGTTCAATGGGGTTTAGATCAGGTGATTGTGGGGGTGTTTTCAGTTGTTTAGGTACATGGTACAATAAGAATTCTTTAACTAGTAAGGCCGTATGCTTCGGATCATTGTCCTGTTGAAAATAATATACGGCAGGTAATTTCATTTTTTCGACAGAAGGGCGTAAATTATCAATCAAATTCTGTATGTATTGGTATTTATCCATTATGGTATCAATAAAGTGTAAATTACCAACACCGTTTGCCGACATGCACCCCCACACTAACACAGATCCACCCCCATGTTTTACAGTCCCACATAAATTTTCTTTATTTAGTTCTGTATTTGGTTTTCTCCACACAACTTGTTTTCCATCACTACCAAATAAATTAAATTTACTCTCATCAGTGAACATAACAATATTCCAAAAATCTTCACTTGAATTTAGATAAGTTTTTGCAAATTGCACCCGTTTTAATCGATTTACTTTAGAAATAAATGGTTTCTTTCTTGCAATACGACCATTATAGCCTTGTAATTTTAAAGAGCGGCGAATTGTTTGAACGGATATTGGCTTATTAATTATCTGCGACACTTCTGATGCTAATTTTGGGACACTTGTCTTGGGATTTCGTTTAATTTGTCGTATAATATAATTTTCATTTGCTGCAGTTAATATTTTTTTACGTCCACGACCAGATTTACTATGAAGAGTTCCTGTATATTTATAATTATTTACAATTTTTTGAATGGTGGAATGTGTTCTGCCAACAATTTTTCCAATTTGACGTAGTGATTTCCCTTGACAAACTAATTTAATAATATGCTCTCTAATGGAATAACTTGTATGAACTTTTTTTGAATTCATTTTGACAAAAACGTAGATAAATCTGCGAAATAACTTACACTTTTCATAAATCACTACCAAGTAACTGATCTAAATAAAATGTGCAATGATAATTGCAATTGTACCTACGCAATGTAATTCAATCTACATTATTTCTTAGCATGTACGCTTTATTTTGTAACGTCGCATATCAGTATTTCTCCTTAACAAGTATTTTATCGATAACATTAACTAAAATTTTGATTTATAACTATCTATTGTAATGCACAGAGGTCCTTAGAAACAAATTACGACAAAATAAAATTTAAAAAAAAATTATTTCTTGTAAATATGATGAAATTATTATATTATTTCAAGGTGTACGCTTTATTTTGTGAGTAACTGTAGATAGTACCTAGTGTTGTTTGAGAGCTTTTAAGCTCTCGAGTTATCAAATAATCTGGTGCAGAAAAATTTCGCTTTGGTAAATTTTCTACTCTTTTATTGTCAAAGTGACTGACTGACAAAAAGGAAAATTTTGTAATAAGTACTATACATATTAAATTAAAAAATAGAGTTAAACCGAACAATTGAATTTTTTCAATTAATTACTGTAGTATATGTACATTTATCATTACATTTATACCATTATATTAACAATACACATAACAATACAGTAATACTTATAATCAACTAATTAAATGAATAATGTAAGATTTATGGGGAAATTATACAGATTATTAATTATTACCTATAAAAATTAATTTAACTTCCCATAGCAAATACAATGCATTTTTCTTGGGCTTCGAGCAACTTTTTTTATTCAGATTTAAAGATGTTTACTATTTTATTGCTAAACAATTATCAAACAAATTTTTAAAATTCTGTTTTGTGATAAAAACCTCATACGTAAATTGGCAATATACAATCAACACCTTTTTGTGATACAATAAGTTTAAATGCAAATTAAAATTGTGGCGGTTTATTAGTACATTAGAGTCATGTGGGGTAACCGCACGCAGCGTGTAAGTGTACGCAGTAAAGATTGTGCGAATGACGCGGTTGATAGCTAGTCGGAACCTGCCGAATTTTGTTCGCATTTGACCACATTTGATCAGGACAGCGACTGATTATCACAACATCATTGCATTTTTTTATATTATGTGTTTAAATGGAAACGCGACGTGCCTTGTAGGTTATGTACTGATGCTGTTAGGTAGGCGGGCTTACATTTAAATACATATAAGAAATAAAATTTGCTTGTGAATTGTGATGGTCAGTCGGCGTTCCTATCCTGTGTTGATAGATGAGTAACGACCTTTAGTTTTCGACGTGCCTACACTTTGACATCGTTGTGTACACTTAACCGACGGCGTGCGGACACTTTCCCTCCGAGGCCGAGGCGAGTAAGCGTACGCATTTCCCTTGCTGATTAAAAGTTTCAATAAAAATAACATTTATTATTAGAATTCAAATTTTATATTTTTTTGTTGCCGAGAAAGGTTTATTACATTAGAATAAACGTTGTTTTTTTACAATCAACTAAAACTTTTATTCTGGAAGCAATATAGTAAAAATTGCGTACAGTTGTCCCACATGAATCTACTACACCTATTTCAATCCATTTTTGAACGTCAGTTCTTCTTCTAAAAGAAAAATTTAAGTTAAGTTAAAGCTAAGGTTTCTACAAACTCAATAATAAAATGAAGAAAAGGGGGTTTTTAAAGTCTTTAGTCGTCTGGTTTGAATTTAATTGACATTTTTTGCCATTGTTCAGCAATGAAATTCTTTAACTATAATACTATTTTGCTGCACATTTTCAATAAAATCGGATGGCATTAATTTAATTTGATTTTAGATCAAAATTTTTAAATAACATTTAGCTTTTTTGGTAAACTGTAATTTTTGAGCAATACCTATGTATAACTAGAGAAAAAAAAAGAAAACAAGTGGAAGTAGATTCTAGATTAGGTAATTTATGAACGTCGATAATCTTTGAACCACTAACGATAATCCTTATTTATTACATTACTAATTAAATTATTCTGAAACATATTTAAATAATGTCAAACAACAAACTTCATTAATAAAAAGTAAAATTTCAAAATAGTATGAGTATTCCCACTTTGTTTGGATAAATTAAATTATTATGATATAATAATATATTCATTGGTTATTCGCAGAATTGCAATTTAATTTCAAAATTATTTTCTACTAGCTCCCGGTAAAATACAAATATGATTGTTTGCAATTTTATGTTCAAGTGTAAACATCTTTGATATGTCCCAGTTTTTTAATTTTCTTATTTTTTATATTTTATTTTCGACCAAAAGATAAGAAGACTTTACAGCCGACCTTACTGCGCAATTGAGGTTGTTTGTTCAACCTAAAGTCTCACAATATTGGGGTCGTAACCGCTGTGTGGGTTTATATTGGTTATATAAATAAATAAAAAAAATATTGTTACAAATAAATGTGAGATTTTACATCATACAAAGTGTAGAAATGGTTTACGTCCTATCTGGATCTGAAAAAGCAAATAACTAATCACTTCGTAAATGAAAATTTTTATGAAGGACCTGGATATTACCCATTAAATCCTTATCGGGTTCATATATTAAGAAAGAACGTGCCCATGATTTCATTTTTAGTAGAGGTAATCACTTTGTATGATCCTTCCCTATGAGTAATCTCATAACACATAAGATTACCATAATGTACCAGCCATGCCAGGTAAATAAAAAGATTTTAAGGCTGCGATTTTTCATTTGGACGAAAAAATTTTCAACAGATGGCGCAATTATCTAAATTTAAAATTGGATGCCTTTCATTGGTTAGAAAAAATGAAATAAAAATTTGATTGGTTTTAAAAGGCGGTTTTTTTTAAATCATTCAAATTATAGTCTAAACAAAACTTCAGTTACAGCACTTATAATACTTGATGTTAAAATGATTTCAATGCAGAATATTAAAGGTTACTATGCTAACTACACTATGATGTATTTTAAATTGTAATTAATATTTTTTTTATATAAAATCGCAAATTAAATAAATCAAAATTTTAATCCGTTATCAAAACAGATTAAAAAATATATCATAGTGTTCGGAAAATTCTCCTCTTTCCGTTAAAAAAAAATCATAGTTGTATCTATAACCAATTTTGAACTGTAACTGAAGTTTTGAAACAGTTCTAAAAATCGCACCCTTAATTCAAATTACTTATATACGAATAATGCTGACAATAGTTCGTTAACTAAATATTTGTTAAAGAATATATTAAACCAATTCTAATATTTCGTTATCAAAAATCTTCGATTTAAGTTGCAAATTCAAAAGTTGACCAAATTTTGTTGTTGCAAGTAAGTAAAATTCTTACAGTTTAAATTTTAATATCAAATCAAAATAATTATTTTGTATTCAGAATTTATAACCCTTAAGGATCTCTTCTGACTGTTTTCGAAATGTTCAATTACCATTAGCGTCGATCTACAGTTGCCTCAGGAACCACTCAAAATTTTTATTATTTAAATTCAAAATGTTTATAACTTAGGGAAACCAAAATTATCAATTTAATAATCAAATCTTACATTCTCAAGCAAGTATCGACTAACATCTCTGAAAATCTATGACATTCTGTTGATCTTAGATTATTGAACTGAAAAAATCTAATAAACTATTTGTTACAGGTCTTTAGGCGATTTTTCTAAATAACTGTCATATGGGTGAGAAGGAAGAGGAACGTAAACAAACTTCAAAGCATAGGATGTAAGGAATGCATTATTAAAATGAAATTAAATAAAATTGTAAGTGCTCGTAAGGGACAGTAGGGCTAAGTAATTTCGGAGTAAGTAATAAGTTTATTTTCAATCTAATTTATGAATTATAATTAGAGTTTGGAAGTTTAAAGTTTCGTTCAGAATTCAAAATTGTTATTATTAAAGGAAATGTTATTATGAAGCTACTTCAAATTAATATAATATAATAAAAACAGTAGTAGCTTGCTAAGCTCTTTTAAAATAATGAAATAAGTTTTAATTGCTTAGTTAATTATATTAGAATTAATTCAAGCAATTTATTATACACTAACTAAATATTAGGACTTTAATTAGATAATATCGAATAAAAAACCGATTTTTAACAACAGTTTTGATATTTTCGACAATAAAATCAAGTCCTTTCGGTTTGTATTTAATGTACATCAGTGAACACAAAATTTGTCTACGTGATGGAAAACAATAGCTACGCATCTCAAATATCGATCGTTAGTGTATTTTATACTGTAATATGGGTCATAATAATATTGAAACCTGCATAAAAGTAGAATAAAACTGTAGCAACCGTAAACGATATTGTTGTTTGAAAGAATTTGTTACTCTAGGTACTATCTATGTAATATATTCATAATATGCTATATTTAAAGGTGTTTTCTTTTTAGATGTACATTGTTTATAATCTAAACATCAATTTTCAATTGGGTAAAATTAATCTAGATTTTTGTACAATTATAACTTTCTTGCTTGGAACAAATTAACCAACAACTTTCAATAAAATGCAATAGTAAATAAAATAGATAATATTAACGAATGACCTGTTTTGATGTTATGCATGTTTAAAGCGATACTCGTCTTCTTGTATAGATTCGTATTGGTAAAAAAAAGTTTATATTCTTTGTAATGATTGCAGAGCATCCTGTACACTTTTTGATGTTAGAACTAATTCCAAAGTACTACTGGGGTATGTTCCTTAGCAAAAGAACCACGGAGAAAAGGATACATTTTATCTGGCCACGATGATGAGACACCAAAGAATATGGAAGAATCACGTACTATATTCTTTCCTACCTAAAGCGAACAAAACATTTCGTGTCAACTTTCAACTAACTAATGAAACATGGAAATTTTGACTGATAGGATGAACTATGTCCTGAATACGAAACAATAAACAAACTGGTACACAGTTTAATGGAGTGCAAATTGTGCAGAGATGAACAAGAAGCAATGTCTAGATCAACTTATTGTTCAAGATACACCAGCAGATCTACTACTGTACTTATTCCTGCTGGTATAGAACCAGAATGCAGGGTTGTAGTAAGTCAGCAACCAACTTCTAAATCATAAAGTCCTTTAGACACTGATTCAGAATCCGACTCATCACACCCACATTTATTCGCACCGAACAAATCACCCCTTTAAGCTGCTCATTTGATCAGCTAAGGATAGATCTTAGATATAATGCGTGGTAGATCAGCTAAGGATAGACCTTAGCATTCTAAATGTGCGATTACCAGCCACCGCCATACCAGCTGCACATCATAATATGCAATCTGATATTATTATGTCTCTGTAAATATTCCCACCGCCTTTCCTTTGAAAATAACATATCCCACATTTCTTCCTATTTTAGTTTGAGCCTCACTTTAGAAACAAAAGTCAAGCCGGAGAAGATGTACTATAAACCTAAAATTATTGTCCACTTTGTATACAGAAAATAAAACAATACAAAATAAAAATTCCGAATTTGCCAGGATATTGCAACAAAAAGTATACTGCATACACGATTATTCTACAGGTAAAACTGCATAACAACGAAAAGGTGGAAGGCCTTCACCACAAATCATGAAAAATGATTATAAGAACAGAAATCCATCTCCACCTGATTTATTGGGTTGATATTTTGTAGGTACTTTTCTTTTTAACTGAAGTGTAAAATTAAACTTTTACAAAATTGAAAATATTCGTCAGACACTTAAAACCCATTATATTCTTCTATTTACGTTAAAAGCATGGAAAGGAAAATTAAATACTTGGAAATAAATTAGTCAACACTAATCTGTCTCTGACAAGAGTACTTGCTGAATATTTATAGTAGACATATCAATTCGATCGAATAAAAGTATTTTTAAGTATTATTAAACCACTGACGAAAGAATTTAAAGTTTACTAAGCAAACCAATATTTTATTGAGATAATAAATTATGTTTTAAATTATGTTGATTTTGTAACTAGAGTTGTCACTACAATGATCTATTTCTAATAAATATACAATACAGATTTGTATGTCTAGAGACAAAGCTCAAAAGAAGAACAGATTGTTTTATTTTAAAGCAATGTTCAGTTCTAATTGAATAAATTGATCTATGTTAGGTATTATCTTTTCAGATTGCTACAAAATTTAAATATTCATTAGTATTCCAAAATCTAACAACATCCCTTTGTATATAAAGATTTATTTACTTGCATAATATATAAAAACTAATAAAATTTCAATTATTTATAGTTTTGTATATAGCATTATGAAAATTTAATGACAAAAGAAGTATTACGTTTAGCTAGACGAAATATCAGCTTAAATGTCTGGATATTTTTAAATAATATTTCTACTAAATTGCATTGCAATGTCACTCTGCTAAATTAAGGTTTGTACTTCAAACTTAAAAAATCTGTAGCTTTGTTCATAAATAAATTAAATTTTTAATTACTGTCAATTATTTGAATACACTCGGTTTATCAATGTATGTAGCTATGCGATATATTCTAATTTACCTCTAACTTGTCATGAATGACAATGTAATTTAATTTTTTATATTGACTGGAAAATTTTTAATTTTAATTATTATTTAATTATTTACATGTTGATTTTATATTCCTAAATCGCTTTACTTCTGCGAGCTTCTAATTATTCTCGTTAGTTTCTGTTATAAAATTTTATAACCTCTTACCTTTACTTCAAACTACTGCCTTCAAAAACAGAGTATTGTTACGAAGCAATCCTGATTAATTATTATTTGATGACTCATATAATTATGATAGATAACTTTGGTACTTGTTATACAAATCTGCTGACATGCAAATTGGATCTTTCTAGAAGCATATAGAAATTTCTGGAAGTTTCTGATGGAAAGATACATTTGGATATAAACAGCAGGGTGATCTGATGTGAATAAAATTTTAGTTTGGACTCGGAAGTCTTAAGATATATACCGTGTAAATAAATATGTGTAATAGATAAATATACAGGATGCTATATAAATACAGAGACCTCATTTAAATAAATACAGAGAAATTGTTAAGTGATTGTTATTAATAGTAGTGTTTTAGTATTAGTGTAAATCTTAGTTTATGCTTGGTTCTATTGTAATTAACTTATCTGTAAATATATTTTAACTCTTAATAATTGAATAAACGTTTTAATTTTCGCTATAATATAGATATTTATGTTTTCCGTTTCCGTTTATGGTATAAGAAGAAGAAGAAGTCAAGAATGAAATGGTCTAATCGAAAAAGTCGATTTCGTACCGATGTCGATTTATAGATCAAGCCAAGTAAGTATATTGTGGAAACATGTAACTTTGAAATTAAAAGAAAAATAGAAAAATGGGACGGTCAAATTAACAACAATTCAGAATCAAAATTATTGTGTTTGATTAAGCTTTTGTTAAAATTATAATTATCGTAATCATAAAGACGAAAAATATTTTAAAATAATTTATATACTGAGATGTATTTACCCGAGAACAATAATTAATTTCTGTGGTTTTTCAGAAAAATACACTCTTTCTAAATTTAAATAAACCAAGCAACTAATTTGTAGTTGAAAAATTCAAACTCTTGATAAAAACGTACTTGAAACGTAAAATTCAAAATAATTTCCATCCACTTTTCTAATATAAAATCCAAATTTTTAATTTTAAAATATACTTTGTTTTCTGTTCGTATTCGTACTAAAGCTCTTGGCTTATTGTACCCTGTTTTCCATAAAGATGTTAAGGAAAGTTATTAGTATTTCGATCCACAGTTTGATGTTCACCAGAGGGCTGAGCTAAGAAATTTTGCCGAGTCCGGAATTTGAACCCAGAATTTCCGCTCGTAACTCAACTAGTGATCACATCAAGCCACCACTATGGTCTTTTGTTTTCTGTTGTTTTAAATTTAATATTAAATTCCATAACCCTCCATTATAATTGCATCCAAAAGATTCCAAAATTATCTAAATTTTGTACAAATTTGGGACAAATAATTCAAAATTGTTACTCACTCAAAAATTATTTTTATTTCGCTTACATACAACTAAGACTCGTAATCTCAAAAACAATTATAAAATTACGGAAGGAAACTTTCTCTACAACCGAGTAGGGCGGCCATTAATTTGATGGCATCATCCTTTTAGGTGATTTCAACATTGACTTACTTAAGAGTGGTAGTCAGGCTGATGCGATCAAATCTATCTTAACTTCTTTCAGCATGGTTCAAATTGTGGATCTACCTACCAGAGTTACGGATTTTTCTGCTACGCTTATTGATTATATCTGTCTTAGCGACAGCATACCCTACTCTGCATTCAACACTTCTGATATGTCTGGTCTCTCGGATCACATGCTTGTAACGTGCAATCTTGACTTTCCTTCTCTGAAACCGCAACTGAAATCGGTTACTGCAAAAAACTTTAATAATTTGAACTTTGACGAATTCACTAAAGATGCCATGAATGTTCATGGAGTACAGGTCAACAACATCGACAACATCAATGATAGACTTGATGTTACCAACGCACTTATCTCATACCTGTTTGATATGCATGCCCCTATACATACATTTAACAATTGTAATAGGCAACGCACCGGTTGGCTTACACCTACATATATAGAGTAAGGCTAATGATCAAGCTCAGAGAAAAGGCTCTAAAGAAGTTTGTCAGAACAAAGAAGTCGACAGACTTTGAATACTACAAACAACTTCGAACTCTCTCGAACCAAACTATTATAAACGAGAAAAAAGCATATTTCAAGCACCAAGTGGAAGCAAGGAAACATAATCCTAAGAAGCTCTGGAAATTTTTTGATCGTTCCAAAATTCATACCAAATCCAGGAATGAAATTAATGCAGGACCGATCGATATTGATGCAATGAACAATTTCTTCCTCAATTCAGCCCCATATACGGTTATCGACTCTAACTATTTGAATTCTTTTGCACAGGGTAAGCATCCACTAACGTCTAGCAATTTGATATTTCATCCTGTTTCACCCTCGGATGTTTCAAAGGCGATTTCTAAACGTAGTTCTAATGCCATTGGAGTGGACGGCATAAGCATTAGAATGCTAAAGATTGTTGCACCATTTTGCTTAGATTTGCTAACTGCCATAATTAATTCATGCATTCAGAGATCAACTATACCGGATTTATGGAAGAAGACTACCATCCTTCCACTTCCCAAAGTTTACAACGCTACCAATCTTAACTAATTGCGACCGATCAGTATCCTACCTGTCCTCTCCCAAGTTTTCGAATCAATTATCTTTGATCAACTGCTAGAACATAATATCGAATATAACAGATTACTACCTGATATTCAATCCGGTCAATTGTCAAAGAAATGGATGACTCAAACATCTCAATCTTAACGCTTCTCGACTACAGCAAAGCATTTGACGTAATCAATCATGAACTACTCTTTGCCAAAGCTATCCTACTATGGGTGTAGTTCTTCAGCATTAGATCTACTCCGTAATTATTTCAAAAAACCGATCGCAAGTAACACTACACCGGGGTGTACAATCTAAGGAACTTCACCCCTCGCGTGGTGTGTCGCAAGGTAGTTTGCTGGGACCTTTATTATTTTCTATCTTTACCGCTGACCTTCCACTCTGCCTGCCTGCTGGGTGTAGCCTACACTTATATGTTGACTATACCCAATACTACATCTCTGGGTCGCCTCGGATGATTAACGAATTGATCACCTACACTAGCACAGTTTTAGAGCATATCCAGTGTTGGTCTATGAAAAATGGTATGATCTTGAACCCACAGAAAACTGTAAGCATGTGTATAGGCAGCCCTTACAACTGCGAATTAGCTTCAGCAACCCGTAAGGTCAACATTATGCTTAACAACAACATAATTGAGCGCTGCAACAAGACCAAGAATTTAGGCCTGATTTTCGATAGCCACCTTACATTTACCGACCATGTTAACAAAATTACGAGTGTCGGCTACTTCAAACTGAAATCCCTTAAGGAATTCCTTTCCCCAACTATGAAGTGGTATTTAGTGCAAAGTCTTGTTCTTTGTCACGTCGACTACTGCATGACTGTTTATTATGGGTACCTGAAGGAAGACGCGAGAAAGAAACTGCAAGTACTTCAAAATGCCTGCCTTCGGTTTTCCTATAAATGGAACTACAGAGCTCACATCTCACCACTCTACCGCGAATTAAAAATCCTGAAAATTAAAGCACGATTTGAACTTTGTTTCGCTGTACAGCTATTTACAATCTTAAAATCAAGACGCCCGAAGTACCTAGCCGACATCTTGGTTCGTAGATCTGATTGCCACGAACTCAACCTAAGAAACGCCGGATGCCTATCAGTACCATTCCATAACACCCACAAGTTCAAAGGATCTTTCGAATACATGGCTCGTCACATATTTGAAAAACATAAAGACTTGTTCTCACTACACCAGGCAGCTTCCACCTTTAAAGTCAAACTTACTGAACAAATTGTCCTGAATCAACTCAGAAACTAGGTATATGCTGAAAAACAGCCCTGCTGATCATATACCTTTTGATGTTTTATATTTGTTTATCTCAAAATATTTATAAACATCAATAAATATTATTATCATTGTTATTATCTTTGGCAAAAAACCTCACTTTCCCCCACCGTTGTCAAAATGCTAACTTGATAGCGGAAAAGCGAGAAAATACAAAAATATTTACAAAAAACCAAAACAAAATTTTATTTTATTTTACAAATAAACATAAATAATAAAAAGTTGATATTGAAAATTCTACTTGTGGTTTTGTACACCAGACCTGTTGTTACAGATTCTGTTCGTGAAAATGGCAGGCATTCATTACCATTATGGAATTAAATAAAAACTCCGAAATTCTACTTATTCAATTGGAGATCGCTAATTAATTAAAATAAGATAATACATTCAAGTACCATAACTTACTATTAGTGGTTAGTGGAAGAGTCCAGGCCACTTAAAAGCAATAAAAAACTTTCATACAATTTTAAAATATATTAAGCGAACTAAGATTTATTAAATAATAAATCGATAACGGGAAACCTTGACAATGAAGATGCAGAACTGATGCCATCGACAATTTATTGGGCAAATAAAAAAATTAGAATAATTATTATAAGACGATATTAGAACAAATTAAACAATCTACTTACCACCTTCCGAAAATTTTACAAAATTGAATACATCAGCAACACAACACTGCCAATGATTATAAAACAAATTAAAAGTCATTTCAATTTCTTTGAAATTGATAAAAGCACTCGATACAATCAAGGACATTCTAAATGAGTTAAACGAAGCCATTAAAGATACAAAATTAAATCGGTAAAAAAGAAATCGTAAGACAGGAATGTGAATCTAAATCAATATCACTTCATGCAAGTGTAACCTAAAAATTTATCAAAACTCAAACCACCAAAGAAACTCTTCCAAATTAAATTAATTTTTATCGAACAAATGGAACCTTCGGAAGAAGTGTTGTTAATATGATTGCAATCAAATCTCATAACATTCCTTTATTATGAGCACAAAAAGGTAGTGCGTGTTTCATACAGAATTCCAATTTAATAAAAATTACGCATCTTGTAATATAAAAGTTATTATGTTGTTGTAAACTGAGTCTTTCAAATAAAATTGTGTTTTTAAAAAATATTGTTTTGAATCTTAAATATAACTTACCCTTTTAAAGGATATGAGCTGTTGCATACGATATAATAAATTATACTTGCTTTTTGACTTCAGAATATCCGCTGAAAACCACAGTCGACTTAACTTGCTGACAGGCTTTTAAGATGTTAACTTTGTTAGGATACACACAAACACCCAGAAATACTAGCGACTCGAACGATCAACATTCAGACACCAAAGCTTGACCGACATCCACTTTGCAACATAACAACCCTTTGTCTTTGCCCTTGTAGTCAGGAAACAAAACATAAAGGACTGATAAGACGATCACGAGTTGTAAAGATCTGCATCTGATTCTCCCGAATACTTACTTCCGCTGTCTCAAAAATTCAGGCATCTGAAGTAAACATTTGCAAAAAGGATAATTAATTTAGCAGTACTTTCTACGTAATGATCCAATTAACAAAATTACCGACGGAAGTAATCGGAAACATTTTGCAATCGCTAGCGTCGGTAGTGTGGGCGTAATTGAGAGAAAACCATGAAGTGAGTGCTATGATCTACGTTGAGTAGGTACCTATAGATTTTAATTGCAGGTTTCGAGAAAATTTTCGCACTGCACTTCGTCGTGTAGGTCACCCTTAAATGTCTATACTATATCAATGTACGTTCTATTGTAAAATAGGGCAGGACGCGATTAATTCTACCATTTAGTTTGACTTCCGGAAATAAATCTTCGTTTTTTGAAAAATAAGTAAAACAACGAATAAAAATTGTGAAAGTTATGTTCGTACATTCATGTTCATTACTTAGGACACTTCGCCCAACCGGGTTGAGTAAAGTGGTAATTTCCATATAAAAAGCAAATGATAAAAGATATGGGAAAAATTGTATGTTACTGTAAGTATTTATGGAATCAACTAGCTAAAACGTTCTTTTATGCTAAAAATGAAGCGCAGAAGCTGAATTTAAAAATGTTTCTTTGTCATCATAATTTATACAATTATTTCAACTTTTTTCTATTGCAGTGTTAAATAAATGGTATTTAAGCATTTGAAGGATCAAATTCAATGTTTGCAACGTGGAATAGCTAATGCAGATATTGGTCTTTTGCATTAGAATTGCATTCTTACACAATTAATAGATTCAGAAGCAAGCTACTGACATTTATGAGATCTTGAACTTTAGGATAATATGATAACTTTTCATTCGTCTCTGCAGAAAAAAGAAATGTTGGGGATCAGATCGAAATAAATTTCTTGAAAAAAGCTGCCGATATGCAATGTATTTTACCATATTCCATTCGTATTTTGATGTAAAAAAATAAAATAAAAATAAATCCATGCTATAAAAAGGTAATATTATGGAGAAATAAAACAACAAGTATACTGCGAATTCATATTTATGTATTTGATTTATCATTTTTTTGGTTTTGTATTTTTCATAAAAGGACCATTGCAACAATAAAAATATACAGATCAAGGCCCACAATACATATATGTATTATAATAGTTTTGAATGAAAATAGACATTTGTTTTATATAATCTAAATTGTTAACTTTATAATATTTATGGAAGTGAAAGATTAGAGCAGAATCCTAGGGACCCAGAGTCAAGACAATCTGTTGAAATTCAGTCAGTCGCTTTCGCGACGTAAGTACTTATAGACGAGATATGGAGGTCACCAAGCAGTCTATTACATTTTATGGCAAATCTTATAGTCATCAGACCACCATTGTCGTTGCTGATCTTATCTAATAGAAGATACGACCACCGAAAAAGAAGGCAACATAAAAATAATTTTAGAGAGTACCATCTACTTAGCGTGTCTCCAATTACTACAATATAAAATATCTAAAAATACGAATCCAAATTAGATTCTAAATCACGTATTAATCACGAAAAGTTACATATTTTCAATATTTTGGTCGGCTAATTAATAACCTCATATACGTTGTGATAAAATACTTATTGCATTTGTACGATAAACGTTGATACAATCATTTCCAACAACATACATTATTTTTCACGTGCAGTCTTCTATCAATAAATTTTATGCAATAAGTTTATTTTGAAAATTTTATTTGTAAAACCAACATTCAAATATATTACTAGTGATACAACTAGTTAAAATTTAAAAATTTTTACTTATACAAATTTTATACATTTTAGTATTTAAAATACATAAGACCAAATACTGATTACATCTTAAAAATTTTCTTTATCTCGTACAATTTTAAACCATATCGAGATTAGCATTAATTTATGAATAAAATTATACAAGATAAATGCCTTCCCAACTATTTTGTATGTGGTCGTAATAAAAATTAAAATAAAAAATAATAAATTGCTGTTTCACGTTAGGGCCTCTAGACTGCACATGTTTTACAGACAAATTTTCTGTTCGCGTTGCTTATTTAATACACAACCCAGTAATATAATAAAGAGCTCACAGCCACACACCCAAGATGCGCCATATATTTAACATTCAGCCTTGTAACGCAAAATCAACTGTTCTGAGGTTGAAATTTTCGGAATGAATATTTAACGTTAGACAAACTAACGGAAGGTCACATTTTTTTTATTCACTGACAATTTTTATATCGAACAGTAAGTCACTTATGTTATGTTGCATAAATTTTATACACTATATTTATAGTACATATTTCGCAGCTACCAAGTCTATTCAAGTAGACCAGACGCTGTTAAATTTTCCGCACAATAATTATTATCGACACAGCATTCTACATATCATGACGAGCACGACATCCACGAGTTACATGTGCACGGATAGCAATTGGTAGGTATAACCGACGCAACCGGCGCGTAAATGTAACCGTTGGCGTAGACCAGTGTTCCTGGTGGAGGTTGGTGAGACAGCAGGCGTTGCTGGTCTTGGCATAACACTTGCCAAGCGAGACCCTCGATTAATGCTAAAGTTTGGCGTCGCTCGTGACCCATCAAGCACACTGTAGATTCACCTACTACGTCGTGTAGTAGCATCAGGTACTGATGTTTTAGGGATTCCTCTTCGGGGCCCACGAAATGGTTCCACAAATAATTCTCTAACTTGGCGCGTTGCTGGGAAATATCTGGGAAATCGATAAAAAATCGGGAGCACATGTATCTCTGCAGTGTTTTGATGCAGTCCGGCCGTGCGGCTTTGTAATTTTTGACTAGCAGGTTACAGTATTTTAGTAAGCCTCCACCTCGTATTTCTTCAGGATTCCTCGTCGAGATCAATTTTTTCTGCAAATGATATAACGCCTCTTGAAAATCTCCATACACCGAATCACCCACCACTGTCGGATAAAAGTTTTCACTAATAGGTAACTTGCTGCAATCGTAAAATAGTAGCAAAGAGTCTAGCACAATTTGAAACGAATCCACCGAAAATTCAAACTGTCTTCTCATAGTGTCCACAAATTTTAATTCAACATTTTTATGACCACGTGAATTTCCGAGAGATATTAGCGACCACCTGTCACCGTCGTTATAGACTTTTACCATTTTACTAACGTAGGCTTCCTTTAAGCTGCAAGTAGATATACGTTTACGACTAACACCTTCCGGCAACAAATCGAATAAAGAACTTAATACCGCCGATTTCACTCGGTCGTAATTTCGGCCACTCGATAATTCCACGCCAAATATGAGATCTAAATCGTTATAGGGTTGCGATTCGGTGGCCAGGACATGAGAAGCGGCTCCTCCGTTCAGCCGAATATCTCGCACGCGCATACCGGCTCCTCCAGATGCAGTGTCGGCTTCCAATTTGCCTCGAACCACAGCAACGAGATCTCGAAGTTTAACTTCAATTGTGGGGAAGTTGCCTCGGCCGTGAATGGAAACCACTTCGTCCATAACATCGTTAAGACGACGAACTTGTTCGTAGCTCAGAACTGCTAATCGTTGATGAGACTCTGTATTATGGTTATCGCTATTTAAAACGGGATAGTTTGGTATAAACTCGTCCATTATGTTTCGCTGTCGATCCTCTTCAATCGAATCCAATAAACCACACTGTAACAAAAATAAAATCGTATTAAAATTAGACAAAGCAACAAGTACATAATAATATTATTTAATATGCAATAAAACAATAATAATTTATAAAATGTAAGAAAGTACCATGAATATCAATCGACGTAGACACT
This sequence comes from Cantharis nigra, assembly GCA_958510845.1. NCBI lineage: Eukaryota > Metazoa > Arthropoda > Insecta > Coleoptera > Cantharidae > Cantharis > Cantharis nigra. The sequence goes on along the minus strand of OY294030.1, from coordinate 37,889,715 downwards.
TGTATCGCTATCAACAAATTATTAAACAATGCGCAACAATTTTTAAATTATATCTTTCTATTAATGATCTTATCTAATCGCGACGTCACCAGGAACACACAATAGCTTTACGATAACGTCAAAAACAAACTAACGTAATAGTGGACAGCGTGTTCGACGTATACTTCCACAACGTACCGACGCCGACGTATCACAACTCTTCAGTTGCTAGGAAACATTAGCTGAAAAGTGTAATGTGGGGTGGCGCCACAGATTGTTGTGACGTCATTTTGTACAAGCGTAGGTGGCATGAATGACCGTGTGGGCGAAGGGTGCAGGATGAACGACGCCTACGTCGTAAGAACCCCGGGCCTAAATACAAGTATCGATCACTGAAATGCACTAACCTCAGAACCAGCCCACACGCATAATCTATTTTGTGTTGACGGCTGTTCTAGAACGTTCGCAGAAATTCACGGTAGGTACTCGATGTGTTATCGCGATAGCGCATTCAATTTTGTTCGATGAAAGCTATTCACGACTGAAAAGCTTCCATAAATTGAACGTTTCACTTTATCCTGGATAAAAATAAGTCGTTCATTAATTGCTCGTTGAAATTTAAATTTAGCACGAAAGTAGCAAAAGTCGTAATCTATTGTTAAGTATTTGACTAAAATGCGAGAACCATCAAGGATTTACGAATGTGTGAACTGGTTTAATTAAATAATTAAACAAACAAAATTTAATTAACAGGCTTGCAAAACCCATTCAAGATAATATTATTTGGATTAGTAAAATTTCCAAGTGAAATAAAATAAATGGTTTTCCCTAACTTGTTTCGTATATGGCAACGTCATCAGGTCGTTATTCTAATTCGAACCGTTCTTGGGTATATTAAAAGTTATGGTAACCTTTGGTATGGTATATTATTACCGAATAATTAGAACAGGGCCGTTTATGGGTTATAAAGCAAACTTTCGTGCATTTTTGATGCTAAACTAGAAGCGATGTTGTTAAATATGGATTTAACAAAGCTTAGGTAATAAAGACAAGTAAATAGCATATTTGGTTATTGTGCAAATAAAGTCGAGTAATCGTAATTGCACAAGGTGTATAGGTGTTTTATAATATATAAGAGAGAAAAGGCAACTTTCGACGTAAGAATGCTTACAGGCAATATTGAAATAGCAATCGCAATAAACTGAAAATGATCTCAAGGATTGTTTTATTTAGAATTTAAAGAAGTAATTCTTGGGTGCATTTTAATTCTTTTCTAATATACATATACGCCGATAATTTATTCTATTTCGTTTGAAATGTTCCTACCTCACGAATAATATTGCATTATGCAATGCAAAATACGTACATAATATTCAATGCACTATTGTATTATGCTTTGGTTCATATTTATTCATATTTCCATTAAATAATAATAGATTTTTAATTATATGCACAAGAATTTGGAGACTTCTATTAAAAATTGTTATTTTAAAGCGCTCAAAGGTAAAATACTAGTTATATAATTTTAAATGAAATTAAAAGTATGAATAAACGGTTTCATAATAGCGCAAAAATATGAACCTTGTTACCATCATTAAAAATATATTAAAAAGTATCTGTTGCAATTGATTGTATTATTCAAAATATTTAAAGCTATTTCAACATACCATACATATGGCAAAATGCGGATGCTATAATTAGAATGTAACCTCTATATGTATAGTAAGAGATGCAATACCAAAAAACATATGTGTACTTACACGAATTTTAAAATACTGCAAATAAAGCGACAAATTAAACACTGAATTAATTTTAATAATCAAAACATTTTAACACAACTTAGAATTTTTTCGATTAAACAAAAGTAAAAACCCGGGCACGAGTTTTCAGGATTCACAGTCCATAGTTAGGACTTTAACCCGGTTAATTAATCAAAATGTGCATATTTGCATTATAAAGCATGCGCTGCATTGTCAAATTCAACAAGCTGTGTCAAGATATGGCCACAAAGCGTGCAGAGGTTATCACCTTAAATTGTATCTTCTAATTTGATATAAATTCCTAATCGGATTTGTAAAAGCAAACTGGAACAAATAAATAAAAACAATAAAATGACCAGAAAACGTAAAATTAAAAAAGTTATAAAAATACCACAAACGCAAACATAATAAATATTATCTAAAATATTGCAAAATAAAATTAAATAGTTTTCGTGTGTATGTGTGCTTCTCTGCACGTCAACATCATATCGCACGATATTTCACACCAATTTTAACATGGTTAATTTAACAACTCAAGGTCTCATTCATCAAGTTATTACGGAAAGAGAAAATATAAATTTAATAAAAAAACAAATTTTTTTAGCGGGTAAATCTGCCAAGTTTCAAACTGAAGTACTTTTACTATTCAATTAATAGTGAGAATCCCACGTTTGCTTCACAAACGTTCGGAATCAAATTTGGGAGTATACATTCTCATGGGATCTATCATTCTATCTAAAACATGAGACCCATTTTTTTCGCCTTCTAGCCTCTTTCACAATTTTTGGGTTAGCATCCATCGGTTATTATAAGAAAATTATTCTCTACAATTTTCGTATTTAATCATTTCGGAAGGATTTATACATTATGGATGTTTTAGACAGCTTTATATGAATTACCAACGGTAATATTGACTTGTTGGCAGTTGAGAGTAAGTACGGTAACCCAAACAAACTCAGAACTACTGCCATTAATCAAATTAAATAAATATATAATCAATGATCTTGCAAAGCTTATTTTTTCAGGAAACTCTCTTGCTAGACATATCAAATATTATTGCAATCGATACGTAAAAACATTAAATTTACTGTTACGGTCTGAAAATATATTGATTTGGTATTACAAAAACTTTTTCCAGTAACCCCGGAAGTTCTGGAAAGGTTCGGATCAATAAATATTTTTAATATGAATAAAACTGTGAACGGAAAACGACCCAACAGTTCGGAAGGGAAGTTTTTGGTAATTACTACACAAAATATGTACCAGCATATTAAATATTGTACGAATATTAATTACTGGCTAGAAAATTATAGATTGACAATACGAAAAAGTATTAAAAATATTTTGTTAGAAAATATTTTTTATTGTAATATTTCAAGAAGAAAATGAGGTTTTTAGGCCATCACTCACAACTGCCCCGAATTCGTTGTAATCTTTTTGACAATAAAAGTTTAACTTGGAAGCAGGAATAAGTTTTTCTCGACAAAGTAACAAAAATAATGTTTGGTAGTCTCGATTCCATAAATCTTGGCAAAATAATGAGTCGAAGATTTTAATTGGCTTTAACTAAAGCAATTTTAAGATAAGAAAATTCATTAAAATTTAATTAAAAGGTTCATAACTTAAAATTTCAAGATGCATTTTTATGTAAGTTGATGGAATCGTTAACGGAAATATAAAATAGTAATTTTACTTCCTATTCGTGTTCAGAAAAGCTAACGTAAAAGTAGATATGGTAGATAGGCCGACATTAAGAAAAGAATTATTTGTTTACCTTTTACGTAAATTAATATAAACGCACGATTACACAATTAATTATTCAGGTAGTCTAATTTAATAATTAGTGCTGTAATAAACAATTTTTTTATTTTCTCATCGCTAATGCTACCAGACGCACTTTCTAAATACAAAATTATACATTCGTGATGTACACTATTATTTTTACAATTATGAATGGAATTCAAACAAGTTTTGCTGTTATTACATTGATTGCTTGGCAATATCAAATTATATAATAAAAATTTAACATTATTCAATTGAAAATAATTATCATGTCAAAATTTGTTATCGAAAATGGTGAATAAATCGTTTTGTGAGAATTCGAACGTCTAGCTCGAATCCTCCTTGTTAACAATGTGATACAAAGGTTAATAACACAGACCATTATAAATTCAAACGGATAGTAAAAACCTTTCAAAATTTTCACTACTTCGTCGAAACTAAAAGTTATCGATTCTTGTCGGAAATTTCGCGTTCGGATTCAAATAAAACAAAAAACCAAAGTTTTACCAAGCACCAACTTCGTATAAATAATTCATGATTCTGATCACTTTATTTTTCACTAAATTATAGATTTTGCACTTACAAGCTCAGAATTGCACTTCTTCCATATGAAAAACAGGAGTTCAAACAAAGATGAAAGTGAAAGGTTGGTTTGGGATGTCAGTTGCACAAGTCGAATAAAAATCACAAATTAAAATCAAACAGAAATAACGAACACAGTTACACTAAACCGTAATGATACAATTCCGTTATTGTTATGATGTATCAACAGACAGATAATAAACTAACACTTGCTCCTGGTGGTTATTAAACCTATTTGGGTAAGCAACTGTGACGAGCTTCGTCGGACTTCACCTTTATGTAAAAGTTAAATTCTGAAGTTCTTTCTAGTACGTTCTCGAATAGTGCCACTCGCCACGGAAGAGCTTCATCTTTTCTCTCTTATTAAATAATAGCAGCATTGCATTTATTAGTATTTTAAAACCATGTTTGGAATTCATTTGCAATTATTAAAAAATTATGCTAAGTGCATTACTAACTCACTTCTCGTGTGCTAATGTGGAACATCTTAAAATCCAATTATTCCGTTTTCTCATCAATGCGCATTTTAAAGCAATTATTTAATTTGGGCAAATTTAACAATACGTAATATGCATACAAATAGTTAAAAATTCAAAACAAGTTTGTAAACTTGTGTGTCAATAAGAAGATTCAACTGGTTGTTGCAAAAATCAACATCATTAAATAAATTAACCAGTTATCTAAAAATACCCATTTTAATGTGTGATGACCGTACACAGGTGGTTGAAACTACGAGCTTATTATTAACCGGTTTACTAAAAAGCATTTAGCCATTAAGCATAATCTAACAGGAATTTATTTTTATAATCAGATAGTAAAAACAAAAACAATCGCTTGGTGAGTTTTACTATTGCGACAAAAATTCAATGCAGTTTTCAGCTTTGAAACATCTAAAACAGCTGAAAACAACTGGCAGAATTGAAAATTTTAAAAAGTATGTTTTCCTTCATAAAATGGTATACGTAATATAATATTATGTCTACATACATAGTTCATACCTACAAGTAATGCAATACATATTATTAATGTTTGATGCGGAATATATTTACTAATATTTGAGTTACGATAAACATAAACTGTCACAATAGGTACATAGTATTATTAATTTATTGTAATCTGGTCATTAGGTACCTTTGCGTGAAAATAACTCAGAAATGCAATTTATTTTACTTCAGAAACCTTTCAGAAAAAGCCCATAAATCGAAAAATTTCCCTAATTTAAAAATATCATGAATTGGCAGCTTCTTGTGAAGCCTAATGCACAAAATATGTCTAAAAAACATTATATTCTCGAATATTCCATTTTTTCAAATTTTACCCAAAAAAGTAATATCCAGTTCAAATTCGGTTGCAAATCTGAATATTTTTACTAAAAATAGATTTAGTATGAAGTAACTATTAGAGTGAATATTAATGAACAGATGTTGTCACATTTTTTTTACTGTTTAAATCAGCAATACAATTTTTAGGCTAGATTTAAGATAGGTAAATATGTCATAATATTGCATCAAACCCTTCTATTTTGTATTATAAATCTTTAATTGAGATTTTATAAAATACAACTCGAATATTCTATAGAATTCGGTAACCTCTTTAGAAAGTTACTATGTTTACCTTGTAAGCACATTAAGTGCGTACAATTAATGAAGAAGTGGTTATAAATCATAATTTAGTTATAAGAGATTAATTACGTGTTTTGTGCAAATAAGAGCTGTTGATTAGGTTAATAGAAAGATGTAGCTACAAGCCTGCCACATGAGAAACGCTAGTTGGATTATTTTAGCTTCCAGAGAAATTTATTCTTTAGGACCTCCATTTGGCCTAGTTTCTCCAGTTTTTTGTCGGTCTAGTAGTCTGAGGAAAGCAATGCTATTCGAAAAACTGTAAATCATCCGGTAAGAATATTTTTAGTTTATAATTTTTTGTTGTTAGTTCAATCCCTTAAGCCTTTTCAGTAACCCCAAAACCATTCATGCAATGAAACAATATGATTTATGTTTTTTACTTTTGCTATAGTTTGCGTCAAAACACTCAAAAATTAAGTTAGATGCTTCGAAGCGACCGTCTACATGATAGCGCCAAATAAAAATACAATTTTTCTCATCTTTTAAAATCTCATAATTTATAGCATTTAAAACTTACAGTTACGATCACGAAAGACGACATTTACGACATCAAAAAATATATATATTCGTGTGAGGTGAGATTTATATTGCTAGTCAAATGCATACATTTAAAATAAAAAGACATATTTCTTTTTCTTCATCTGCCAGTTCATATGCAAAATTCAAGATTATTCTGTTGTGTTTACCATAAATCTATAACAGAAGTTGCAAACGTCTTAATCTAAGATTAAAACTACTAAATTCAGTTTAAATAATATTATAAAAAAGAATGAAGTGAGCATAAAACATTTTTAGGAAACTGTTGGTGTAACTCTTAAAAAAACAGTGGCATAGCAAATTGATTGTATTACTTAAATAAATTACTTTCCAGACAATTTCTTTTGTGCTTATTGCATCAAACGGATGATATAATAAACATTTAATTTATTAAATTGCATTTCCAAACCTAAAATTTTCTGACGTCATTTTTATATTGATCAAAATTCCTTTCAATAATTTATTTATAAGGCTCAGTTTCTTCACCGGTGGTTAATTTTTTCAACATGCTTGAAGCTCATCGATCAAGTCGGGACTAACAATATTGAATTAGGTTCGGGTAACATTATTTATTTTTAATTATGAATTTTTTTTTTGATTTAAAACTTTTCCCACATTTAAAAATGGTATATTATTGGAATCTATTTTTTGCTCAAAATTTAATAAATATCATTTCAAGTTATTAGATGTCTATATCTCTTTTATCAGACCAGACAGGGGAAATCATAATAAATTTATTATATAAAAAAATTATGGATTTTGATAACAATATTATAAACAATAATACGAATGCCTTTGAACTACCAACTATGACGACCTACTACAAAAATTGTGTTGAAGTGTCGAAAGAGGTCAATATCTAATAGGTATTGACATGAAAAACATAATTTAAATAAGAAAATTTATTTTTAATTAATATAAATCTGTTTATTATCAGTCCGTCTAGTAGGTATTAATCTGAAAAAAAAGCGCTTGGAACGGTATATGATGTACAATTTACATAGAGAAACTTGAAATATTTAAAAATTTTACAATCTATAGGAATTTTTTAAATACTCTGATATTTGTCGCTTTAAAGTTTAAACGATAATGAAGTTTTCTTGTGCACTATAATTTTATAACTACGCCGCAACATTTAACGAGAGTGAACGCACATAATATTACCTATCGTTAATGAGCTTTGGTTTGCAATATTAGTGCTAAACGAATAGTTCAGCATTCATAATCTATATGAACTATAATAACTTTTAAGCTCATTAAAATTGCTAAATACCAACTGTAAGCAATATGCAAATTAAAAACCTGACCGAAAGCTCAAAAAAATAAATTTTTAAATTTGGAGTTGCAAGTCATTGAGTTGAATACATCGATAAGAATTGTTGAATCGCTGAAGAGAGATAGATCAACAGCTTTTACCTAGGTTTACAGGTCAGTGCAGAAGTGATCTTCATTCAAGCAAAATCTGAAGTAGAAAACAGCAATGAAAGAACGTCATAACTTTCAATCAAAATTGTTTACAATATATTTATTTACAAACTTTCGTTACAATACATTTTTTGAATATTTCTAAAAAAAATTTATTTGTAAATTTTGTTTTGTAAAGTTTGTAAATTTGATGTGCTAGAGTTTATGATGTTTTTTCACTTTTTTACTTTTACGCAGATAAATCCAAGCATAGAAGATTTTTTAAAAAGGTAATTTTAATTACTGGTAACCACTGTGCAACAGTTAAAAATTGTTATTGTGCAAAAATATGTATTTTTTGCAAGTATAAACCGTACTATCGAAAATCGAGATTTATACATTTGCTTAGTAACAAATTTTCGAATAAAATGTGTAGGTACTCCTATAAAATAGATTTTAGAATTTTATTTTATATATTTTTTTAATATAAAATTCGAATGGGCAGATGAAAATTTACAGGGTTGGTCGTCACCGCTCTGGCGTCGCTGTAAAAAAGCAGAACCAAGTACTACTTCTATAACTTTGTTTGTTATTCAATATTAATATAGTATAAACCTACGTATATATTATAATTCTCCAACAACCCTCCAATAATTTATACAATTTCATCCACTTCGTAAACAATAAACTTGTAATTAGTTTAACACCCGACGACGTAATCACATCAGTTTACGGTAGGTATCACAATTTTATTGTTACAAAATTTTATTAAATGAAATATTTTGTAATTTAGTAACTTTTAGTAAGTACAATTTTGGGTTTTCCAAAATGTACACAATTTAATTAGACCACTAAAAATTTAATTGGTAATTGATTTATAATGAACAATGTAAGTACAATTTTAGCGGTCATCAATCAATATTAATTAGTAAAGAAGCTTTGCTTGATTCTTCTTACTAAATATTGCACTTTGTTCATGATTATATTAAAAAAGCAAAAAGTATTCAATCCGCCGTGAAATTAACGTAAACTGCAAATAATATAATTCAATCGATAACTAAAACTAGTACCTATACTACAAATTATAAAATGCAAAACTTCATTAATGGTGTCATGTACCAATAAACCAGTTGCTTGGATAAAAACTTCATAAAAATCATTATTAAACTGAAGAAGAGGAGGATAAAACAAGGGAATAGACATCCAAAATGAGTTCCTTCGTCGGTCGGCTAAAAAATCATTGCTTCATTCAATTTCGGAATGGCCTGTAAAAAATACATTCCACTGCATACGCTAATATTTTTAGTAACGTAGATATAAAATCTGATTTCTAAATTTAGGATTTATGTTATTTGAAATTTAAAATAATTTTGAAATAAAAATAAAATTTTATTAGTCGCATGCATAATAAAAATTCACTATGTGCTTGTTTCAATCGATAGTTTTTTTATTGTATCAAAATTGCTTGTAATGCAGTTACAAAAATTACTGACAATGTGCTTCGTCATACTGAAAGTAAAAATAAGATTGCGAAAACCACAACGCAAAAAAATTTCTAGACATTGTTTTGCTGCAAAATATTTAAAACCTCTTGCAAAAGATTTTGATGTTGGATTATACCAAAAAAACTCCTTTGAGCCAAAGGAATCTTTTTATGTTCTTTAATCAGTTTCACAGTTCAATGCTTCATTATACCAACATGAAGCAAAATCGTATTACTTGCAGATTAGTATTATTAACCACTCTAAAAGCGAAGGGTAATTTTAGTTATCAAAAAAGATTCTGCTTTGTTACTTAATAAAAGACTCATAAAAGTTTTATTATGGCAAAAGAACAAAATTCACTTTTACTTCTTTTTATTTTTATTTGCTTCCTACTAGCTACCTACAATTACAATTACTTATAGCTTTCATAATCATAATTTTTAATAACCAAATAATATCGTTCGAGATACTCATTTCTTAATTAATCCATTGATTAAATTAAAGTTGTTGACATTTTAGTATAAAAAAAATTTAGTTCGAGGGAAGTAACAATTTGCATTATAATCGAACTGTTCTCATTTTAAGGAAATATATTCAAATGGTATATATTATTATCCTCGACATATGCTAAAAAATAGATTACAAAATATCTTTTATGATAAAAGCGGCCCTCAATTTACGAAATTATTCAATGTTTGGGTTTACTGTAACTAACATCGAAGATTACGTTGGCGACACATACGCGATGTTCCTGAAACCCTCGCCGGCGCCAGTCTGTTCATAATGGACGCCGACTACCGTCACAAGCGTCGAAAGTACTAAACAATCGATCACCCACTAATAATTATTAACAGATATTCAGCTAAGCAATTAAACAAGACACCCAAAATTGCTATATTAAACGCTACTATCAGTTTAAATTTACTATGATGTATTAATTTAATAAGTCAACTAATTAAATTTATTGTACATTAATAAAATTATATACATCAGGTTATGTATGATGCTGAATTTATTACTGCCAGGATTCTTTCTTCTCTTACGTTTTAATCTGTACGATTACGAACAAAAATGTTGGTTTGTAGCAAACTATTAATTATAAGAACGTAGGAAGATAAGTCTCTCTTTCTGCCTACTATTTAATTTAAACTAATCCGAGCTCATTGAAATTCTCATTGAAATGTAGAACATTCTTTTGTTAAAATGTTAAATTGAGGTAGAAGATTCGACTTATGCCAAATTAACACAAGAAACCCTAATGAGACGCAAGGAATTAATCCGACAAAAAAGATTTTCCAGAAGTACTGTTTTTTATAGAAATTGTTCATTTGATTAAAAATTTCTTTCCTAATTTATTATGAATGATGGAAATCAGTGTGGGTGCCGAACACGTTCAAAAATGTTTACGCAGCTAGCCAAATGCATGAGAGGAATGAGAATTTTCAATAGCAACATAAAATCAATACAATGGCAAGTCAATACACTAACAAAGATAAATAAGATGTAAATTTTATCGAACAAATAAATGGAACGAATCAATGTTAGACGATTAACAAACAAACATTGACAAATGACAAAGGAAATTTTAAGTTTTAATGCTTTATTTGGTTATACAAAAAAGATATTTTATAATTGAAATTGATAGACAGAAGTTCCAAAAAAATTTTCATTGATAAAAAGTATTCGAAAAATTATTATATAAAATTATTCATGTAGCAATTAATTTTTAATATGAAAAAACACAGGGTTTAACCAGCAACTGAACGACAGGACCTAAACAGGTTAATTAACACCCTTTTTAGAAATAATAAATATGTAGCTACGCCCAAACGAATTAACTTTTATTGGAAAAATAATCTAATATTGAAATAAAAGAGACAATTTCTTTCTCGCAGACTAAGGAACAGATTTTGAATGTTTGTTAATGCTGAATCGATAAGATAAATAAATATTGTAATCAAATAGGAAAATTTTTGTATATAGTAAGTTCAGTTATTTTTAACTTTGTTTTCTAAAATGTTTTACTTTTAATTTGATTGTTATTATTGAAACACATTTTTTTTGAATTAATTGTGATAATATTGCTAAAATTACCATTTAGAGGATATATAATAAATCTTATTTACTACATACTTTGCACTTTTAATCACTGACTCAAATAATTTGTCCTAAAACCAAAATCCTCTATTGGGATTTCTGTGGAAATTTGGGGGAAAGAAAATTTTAATTAATTATTAATAAAAAGTATTATTGAGAAATAATATCTGAATACTACCTATTTTAATTTAAAATATAAATAGAATCCTTGTATCCAAGCTTAGATAAAATTTTCAATTTGTGATAATTAATCAATAATATTTAATATTCGACGGAATTGTTATCAAAACGGTTGAGAGTACATAACATTTTATTCCTCGTTCTATTTTAATCATATTTTATTAACTCAATCATTTAGATTTACAAAACTCGCAGCTGCAATATAATTCAATCATTGTTAAGCTAATCCAAAAAACGAATAATAATTATTCAATTTACAAGCACGACACTTTTAACGTCAATAATAATAAATTAACATTGTTAACAATGAAATAAAAAAAATATGAAATACGCAAAACAAACTTAAACCTTGAACTTATTAAACTGAACAAGGACTTCTTTGGAGATAAAATGGAACACATTCAACAGGTAGATTTTATTTATAACTCTTTTTGGATATATCTCCTTGTAAGAATTTGAAATCTTAACTAATATTTTAAATATATACCGTAAGAGTATATGACGAAAAAGTAGTGCGGTTGCACTCATCATATTATATTTTATGCCATTTATTTCCAGAATATTAAAGAAATATAAAAAATTGTAAGAAAAACGAAATTGATTTACCCATTTAAATTTTGTACAATAAAAATTAGATTTTGCGAATTCCGAAGCCTTAGTTTTCTTTTCATGCGATATTCAAATGAGTAAATCAATTTATTTTTTTATGTTTATATAAAAAGATGTTGTAAGATTGTGGGAAACCAGCAACTATTTAAATTTCTGTAACATTCTAGTAATATAATAACATAAAACACCAATTACTCAATATGGCGTTAAACAATTGACTTGAAGCAGAATAAGAATACATGCTAAATATACCAATAAGTAGATCGAGTGTACTCGAGATAACTTGAATGGATTTTGTTTAATTAAAAACAAAATGCGATTTATATTTATAATAATAGCAATTTTCGAGATTATATAATAAAAGGATCACAAATAATATTATATTATGTAGTTTTATTATGAATATCGTAAAAGATTAGTATATTACCAAGCATATTTTTAATTTATGTAAAAAAATATATAAGTATTGTTATATAAATATTATAATATGATAATTAAACGCATAAATAATATGGAATTTAAAAAGCGTAACCTAAAAAACAAATTTGGTGACTATTGTCGCGAATACAAAAGTTGTGATAGAACATTTGCGTACATAACCATATAATTCTTTACTAGCTAACCTAATTAGATATAGAAAATATCCTTTTTTCTTCAGTATAGGTAGATACATAATACATACATTACCTAACCGCGTCACTCCCATTACGGCTAGGCAAGAAACAGTGCTAAGCACTAACCACCAAACTATACTAATACCCCGTATTTAACTAAGTATATTGCGGTGTAAACAAGCATTAGAATACATAATCTTCACTACCAACTCGACGCATGAATGCTCTAAAAAAAGTTGTTTTTTTCTACCAGCGATTTAACAGTTTATTGTGGTTTTAGCGGCAAACAGATTCTGTTCCACTGGGGTTGTACTACCTATAAATGGTCATTTTTAGCTTTGGTTTAGTAAATACGAAATTTTTTATATTATAAAATTTTTTAAATAAAATAAATTTTGTTTCGGGAGAGCGGAGACTCATCGCCATCTCCGTACCGGCCGCCACTGAATATACATGATTTATGTAGGTATACTATCAAAAATAATAATTGTATTAGCAATAATAAAAATAATAATTTAATCGTATTTTAAACCGAAAACAAAAATATTTTGAAGTAGGTACCTACCACTAGATGAGGACAAAGTCAAGGATAAACTTATTATCTATTTAAAACAGTAATTTATCATTATAGTTTCACCATATCGTTAAACACATTTCGATTACATATATAATTACTAAATAATAAAACTTTTAATAAAAATACGTATGTATATTATTTTTCCAAGAATAGTTAATTACAAAGATATCGCTTAGGTGAATACTCGACAGGAAAATAACAATTTAAAACTAAGTTGAATTTACTAATGTATGTGACCTATATAATCAACAAATAAATCAAAAATATTAGCAGTTTGAATTATAAATAAAGCACATTGAATTTGGTCAAATTGATTAATTACATTCATTTTTTATGGTCAAGTTCACGTTAAATTACCTCGAACCCGCAAATTGCGCAATTATAACATACATGTTAGTAAAACGTAATTTAATGACTTAAAAAATGTATGCATACAATTTCTTGTCATAAAACCATTACATTAGAAAAAGAAATTACCCAATTTTCAATTGAAATTATATTTTCCGATTTAGATTACATCACAAAAAATTAAATCACAAGATTAAGATCTGATAATTTTCAGTTATTGCCAATATACGGATCTGAGGAAAAGAGTTTCAATTAAAAGTTAATTGAGATTAAAAGGAAAAATCTGATGCTTAATTCTTTTTCTAATCTGATATATTGAATTGATCAGTATAAAATTTTCCATGATAAATAATCATGCAGAAAATGATTTACTTTCTTTCATTCCAATCTTGGCAAGGCGTGCTATCGTATGCAAGGTCAAAAGCTAGCATTCAAATGTTTTCTACAGTGATCTTAAACTTCAGACCCGCAAATTCACTTTTAAGGCCCACAAAATCCCCCTTCCTTGTTTTTAAATGTAAATTAAGAATTACAAAGAAAAAACTTGGAATAAAATTTGATCAATGAAAAGTAATTAATTTTTTTAAATTGGCAATTAACAAAATGGTGCTTTGATTGATATTTTATAAAGAGTTTACCGCATTTTATTTTAATTAACGTTAATTAACATTAGTTATTTCCTACATTAGACCAATATTAACTACACTCTTACTAATAGTGCCTATAGTTCAAAGGAAAGTTAAGCAAACTTTCCTATTAAAGAGAATATAGTATATGGTTAAGGTAGTACATACTATATTATACATATCTGTGTAATGTACTATGTTCAATTTCGAACAATTTACATGTTACGATCGATGTATAACCACAGGATGTTTTAATCTTTTACGTTTTTAATTGCTGAAAATTAGGTATTCCGAAACACTAATTATTATTATTATTTCCCATTATTGCAATCAATACAAAAGTTATGTTGGTATTTTATTAAAAAATCCCCATGTATTGATTGCGTAACCATTCGACCTCACATAGGTGAATTCTAAAAAATCATTAATATAATTTTTAATTGTAGTAACAAAATGAAAATAAAACGTAAAAGCTGAATTACATGGATTAACCTTGATTTTTAGTGAAGCTAGTTTTTTGAATGGATATTGATAACGTAATAAAATTAATCTTTAATCGAAGTGTTAAGTCTGTCGTTAAATTAATTTACGATAAAACCAAAAATAAGTCAAAGACGCTCGAAGGCGTTAGCAACAACCAATGAATAAAACTTAAAATACAATACTATTACGTACAAAAATAGCTTGAGAATATAAATGTTTTGGCACGAAGGTATAGTAACTCTAACGTCCGTCTATACATAAAATTATCGTGAGAGTGGTTACTACACTGCGAAATACTTTTTCCAGACAGAAGCAGTCAGTTACAATGTAAACTGTCTAGACCTACTTTAAATTCTGATTAATTAGAAAATTTAATGAGTTATTTCCATGCAAAGAGAGAAATCCATTTATAAACCGTGCGCATCAACAGCCTATATCTATATTAAAACTACGTAAGCAATTTGAAAACTCGACGAAACCTTATATAAATTATTTTTTTCTAAGCCAGTTTATTAGATGTATTCAGAGTATTTTAAGAACAAACATCTATTTTAGGACTCTTAATTATATTAAGTTAAATCTCTTAGTTTACATGAAAACTAAACAAAAATGCGAAAAATTCCTATCCAAAAATTTTAGATCATTTGCAAATAAATAATTCAAAATTTTAAAAATTAACCAGGCATGGCAGAATTGCGCAGCGGATCGAATCTTGCACAAACCCTGTTAGGTGAATACCAAACAATAATGCAAGTAACGAAGTTTAGCTAATAAAAATTAATTAACAAAAAATAAATAAACCATTAACGAGTAGTTAGCAGGAAAACTATAATATTCAGTCGTGGCACCATCCATCCATTCATTGCCAAAAAGTACATTCACCCACATTATTACACATTCACACTTTGCCAAAATTGAAATAATATCAAGATTTCACAATAAACCAGACCTTTCATAACATAAGAAATATTAGTTAACTGAATTTTAACAACATTATTTTGTGTAAAGAGAGACAGAAAACATTAATAATATATTTAACAGACCTTGACATTTTGTTTGAATATATTTTATAATAACACTTTAGAAGAGAAAGAAAAAGTTAACAGTATGAAATTCAAGTTGCTTTGATCTGTAACAAATTAAACGTCCACATTGTAAATAAAATTTTCCAAAAAACTAATAGCAACTTCCTTAATTACGAGTACCATTACAAACTGCTTACATAATATAACATACAAATTTGTAAGAGCTTTTTCCTCGAACGAGTATGGGAGGTTCTGGGGAACCACAAATGGTCATTTAATTGTATACTAACAGACAATAGATTTACAATCATCTCAAGATTTTCCTTATGAATATTATCCCCATTAGCATTTGGCAGCTAATTTTATTTTTTGTGCAACTCACTATCAAGTAATTAAATTAGATTACAAAATTGAATTGGATTAACAATTCTAAAATATCTTATCCAAACAAATATAATACTAATTATATCTTTTCAAACAATGACATATGTTACTCTTGTGTATGATTATGAATTTATTTTCAAAAAATTCCCCAAAATTATTGTTAACTTTTAAATAATTATCAATCTGCGTTATTTTATCAGGTGTTTGTATTTTCAAGAGCAAACAATTTCATAACTCAAAATAGATTTAGAAAAATTATCATAATGAATACAATGAAGTGTGTCCATGGCCATATTTACTATAATAAGCTGGTTAACCCTGACATTGTGTATCATGAAACATCTAATTAAAAATTAAACGATCAAATTAAACACAACAAGAACTTATAAATAAAGATAAAACATGCAAAATAAAAACTTTAAGAAAGATAAAATGGAAAAGCCAAGAGTAATTTTTAGGACCAATACTTGAAATTCGGGAAAAGTGGTACAGGAACACAATCTTTTCTAATGCATATTTTTTAGAACTATTTCAATTTAACTTAGAACAATATAATGTATCATTTTCATGTTGATGTAATTTTATACAGCCTTCACAAAACATTCAATAAACTGATAACACTTTTTATCGTAGTTTAATTTAACGGATTTAGTCCTACACAACCTATTTTTAATAATCATTATTGTTGAAATTTATGAACTAACGATAGTCTCTACAATCAACACATTTTTAATATTCGAATTTCTGACCAGCAGAACTTGCAAACTCAGTTCATACAATGCAGTACCGCGAAGGCAACAGGAAAAACTATAATATAGGTACATAATCTGGTAGGAATTTGTGCAAATTTCCAAATTGCACGAGTATAACGATAATGTGTTCAAAGGCTTGAAACGTTTTCAGGCGCCATTAACACTTGGAAATTTGACAAAGGAAATACTGCAGTATCACGCGTGCAAATTTAATAACAACGATGTGAAAATTCAATTAGCCTTATAGCAAATAAAATATGTTTAATATTTCAGCCAAAGCAGTTTCATAAATAATAACATGTTTAAATTTTATTTTTCAATATCAATTTCGATATTCTAAAAGATTAGATTTTATTTGACAAGTAAACAAAAAATTGATGGCATGAATAGGTTAAAAAACTTCGATAAGCATAGCATTGAAAATTTTAACTTGACAATGACCATTGTATTACCTGTATTTTATCACTGATAATTAGAAGTCACTTAAGATAACAATTATACTGCAATTATTAATTTTGTTAAATTAAAAAAGATATGATTAATCATTTGAGACCATGTGTGAACTACAATGTAAAATAAAAATAACTATCTTAACTACGTATTTGGCAAATAAAATTCAAAATAACATTTATGGAAAAATTTTTTGTTTTCTTCAAATAGAAAAGTAAATTATTTTGGCATTCACACTCTATGACGTATTATAGTTTGTCATAGGTTGAGAACCTGAAAATGGAAGGACACAACCATAAGTTATTAAATACTATGAGCAACCGGGGACACTATACTTGGTATTGGTACAAGCCGAGGTATAAACTCATAGATAACTCACCCCAATTTTGGCTAAATTAAAGCTCCGAATTACAACATACGCGAAAGTGCCATGTGCCATTGACATTTTAAACTAGACTGCAAAATGCTCTTGGAAATTTTAATTTCTATTCTTAGAACGTGTAATTGTTACGTGATTTGATGACGTTGTCGGTAAATGTCGAAGTCATTTTTTAATTTTATTTAAACTTGGGCTTGTCGTTGATAACTTGTAATTAATTAAGATTATATTAAAAGCATTGTCTAAAAATTATTAAACAATAAGATAATTTAAAAAGAACCCATTTGGACTTTCAAAAAGATATCAATTCTGTAATTTTCTGGAATTTATATGTTTAGTTTTAATAATGATACTTGCACCTTATCGTAGTCATTTCCTGTTCCAAAGTTTTATTAATTATTTGCAAACGATTAACGTTTTAACAACAAAAATAGTTTTAAACAACATTTAGTTTAGATATTCCAACTTTTTATTTCAGAAGTTTAAATACAAAATTTTTTTCTTTGCAAAACATTGAAAATGTAACCTATGGAGTTGAATAAAACATAAAACTCCCAGGTCAATGAACGTTCGCAAAATTTTTTCAATTTATGATAGAAAATTAGAGATTGATCAAAAATAGTAGTAACCGATTGGTAAAGAACTTTGACGTCTACCAATTATTCCGGTCAATACCGTCTCTCCTATTAGAAGAGCTAATCAAATACAATGCACCTCTCTCAATTACCTATGTAATTTTTTACAATGTATTATAGACAAAATTTAAACAATAAGACAAAAGTGAAACAATGGCTATTACAAATGTGTCAGCAAACCGAATCAGGATAACTCGCAGGGTAATCAAAAGAGTTATGTATAAAAGACAAAATCCAAATCTTGAGAACTTTAAACCACTAGAAGAGAGCGACTAGCCAGGATAGAGGCTAGACGGACGCTAAGGATTATTCCATGGAAAAGTGGCAAATGATAAGGAGCACACAGTGGATTGAAGAAATAAACTAAAAAATAAAAAAATCATTCTGTAGAATGTAGAAGATACTATATTATGTATATTTAGTTCCCATGTATTTTAACTTTACATGATGTCCATTCCAACTAAATGCTATGCGTCAGTTAAATACAATAGCTGCCTGAATAATTATTGCGGATTTAATGTGAACACGTTGTGAGTTCTCGAATCAACGTTGCATAAATAAAAATTTTATTGAATATCCATAAATTAGATTTCCGTTTCATGGAATAATTAAGGAAAATATTTAGATGAAAACTGTTGCGTAAGTTGCACTATATTCATTGACAAAATTTACGAATTTTATATACAAAATAGGTATAATCCAAGTTTTATTATTTGTTACTTCATGGTTTCACATACACGAACATAAAAACAAAACGAATGTGGGAAGCTTTTTAATCAATAACCAAATTCAAATCCTACGCAATTTAATAGCACACATTAAAGTCGTATCTCTTACATGACGTACAACAATGCAAATACGATTTACATTGTTAAATTAAAAAACAAACAATATTGAAAAATTTATTTCTTTTGCCAATCCTCGCCGTCGCGTCGGTCGTTTTATTACCTAATATTACTAAACCGATGATAAAATATGAACATTTCCAAGCTAAATTGTTCAACCTAGACATCAAATGTAAGCACTTTTAATCTTCAATAATATGTCAATAACAGAAAAATCAAGGTTACCCATTTAATTACACGAATATAACATGTAAAAAATGTAAAAAAAATAATTATCATACTTAATTAGCAGTAATTTTATTGTTGACAAGCGAAGTAAAGTAATACTTGGGCACTTTAGTGCTGTCCGACGCCGGCAGTAAGGGGACGTCCATTAATTATGTGAGTAGATTTTAGCGATTTCTCGACCCCCCCCCCTGGAGAGATCTCGTAAGATTTGGCTCGATCCACCCTCCCCTAATCTCACGTGAGATTGTTTTACCTTCCTAATTTAACCCAATTCAATTCTTGCGGAAAAAAAGTACGTGATATTTGCCGAGACCTCCCTCTCCCCCACGTGGGATTCTGCTCGACCCCCCTCTAAACGCTTCACGTAATTAATGGACGTCCCCTAAAGTAAAATAATTGATAAGATAAGATAAAGAAGTTTTAATCAAAGAAGAAATTAAACAAAGTATCACTTTTAAATTGAACGATACAATATACTATTACCATAAAATATAATGTCAACAAAATTATTCTAGTTTGAAAAAAAAATTTGGACATTGAAAATTACTTTTATTGCGTAACCAGTAAATAAATACATTTGTTAACGATATTAGGAAAATTTTCTAATTAAGTTAATAATTAATAACATGGTGTTTATTTTATTAAATAATACGTACGATGTAGAGATGTATGATTCATTGTCAGACCCATCTATTATAAAAATAATAGTTTAATAGCTTGGCAATTACGCAATTTTATAGTTAATAGGAACAACTGAAAACCCAAACATAGGAACTTAAAAAATAAATTGCCATCGAAACGTAAACACATCAGGAATTTATCTCGCAGGTTTTGAATAAAAACCAGGTAGAAAACTGTAACTTAATTAGGTCAAAACTAGTTTAAATTATATTATAAACCGTTTAAACTACAAAAAAAGTTTTAGAATGCTGGCAAAAAATTTACGAATTTGTAAATATTATATAATAAACTTCGTATTGCTTCTGGTAGTTTTCAGTTTGTATAGTATTCATTAATAAAAAATAATAATTATCGCAATAGGTTTACCTGCTTTTACTGCTGCTTTTACATTGTTTCGGTATTTTCATTATATGGTTTCCTTTTGGTAGTTTACTTTGAATATTTTACAACACGTAACTTAGTACAACATACAATAATTTTGTTTTGGCAGAAGTTTGAAACGTTTTACATGGGCAAGGTTACCATTAATATTCGTCATATTTTCTATGGTGAAAGCACTACTGATAGGGCAACAATTTTTAACATCGAATTAGTGTAATCGCTTAAAATGTTATCAACCTGACGACTTTAAATTTTCCAAATGTTTTGTATGTATTAATATATAGGTAAACGTCAAGGTAATATACGTAGATAACTAATAGTAACTCCCGCAAAAATCATATGCCACCATATACCTCTGAAAAACCATTTTAAAAAACGGAATATAAATCATTTTTGAAGGAGATGATTAAATTTACAATAAAAAAAAGATAATGTGTAGAAAGCTTAATAGATAATAAATTTCAAAAGCAAACAGATAATAAAACCGCTGATTCCTGGAGTAAACGCACATCAAAGCTACTTAAGTGCATAATTGTGTTTTTAAGTGTATATGGCAAAAATTATAAATAAATATCATTGTTATTAAAATAATTTTTTTTGATAATAAATATGTAAGAAGTACCTACATGTAATTTCCTGTTTACGATAAAATACAATTTTATGCAAACTAACTTGGAAAACACGTAGTTGAAAACATAGTTAAACTTTTTCAGAAAAATTGGAATTTTTTGGTAGTTAATTTACGATAAATTAATTAAAAATGAAGCACGTAGAAGCAATACAAAACAATAAATTAATTTAACTGTATGTTAAATAATTGTAATGTCGAAAGCCACTTAAAATAAATTGTGCAGAAAATTTGAATAAAAAACCAAGAGGTAAACACCGAGGGATTTATGGTGTACACTCACGAGGGTGTACGGGGATGTAGGTGTACACCAAAAAGGCCAGGTGTTTGCCCCTCGTAAAAACCGACTGTAGCGGTTGATATTTGAAATTCTTAAAACTTCTTAAATATAATTGTTTAATATTTCAATATATTTATGCTCGAAATCTACAGTTTATAATTATTAATATTTATAATTTATTGCATTAAAATAATATTATACTGTATAATACATTATTATAAAGAGATTTTCAAAAAACAAAATATACCATAATATATTATTGCATCTTAATAACATATAGACATACGATGCGTCGTGCTATCTGAATATGATTAAAAATTAAGGGAACCTCACAACATAAAAATTTGATAAAAAAATGGGGGGTCAATTTTTTTTTTCTATTTCAGATTATAATACTTTCCTTACTAAGGAGTTCGGAAAGTAATAAGTACTAGAGATTAATAAAAATATACGAAATTAACCAAATAAAATAAAAAAATATTTATTATAATTATAAAACAGTAAAACATTTAATACAAAAATATATTATAAGATATTAAAAATTATAAGGAAACTATATTCATCTTTAGCATAGCATCGTAACTATAGTCAGTATAGCAGCAGGTGTACCAAGATTTGCTACCGGAGAAGTGCAAACAATACAGTAACATACTATATTCTACTACGTATAATCAACAATCCCTTATTAAATATAATTTAATTATTAAAGATTAACCAACAACCGAGAAGCAATTTCAAAAGCTAACCGAAAATGAAAATATGACAAAAACACGAGACTAATAAATTTGTTTAAATCATAAGTCGTGGGCTGCATCATTTATTTTGTTAGGATGAAATAATTTACTTTAATTTTCAAAAATTTTAAACTACAAGACCAAATCGGAGACAAAGGATGCATCATTTTAAATCTAATTTATTGTTCAAGATCTTTTTTTATTATAATAATTATGAGAAGTATTGAGCCTTTCTAATTATTTAATTTGAATTTGAATTTTAAATTATTTATTTAATAATAAAAAAACTTAAAATTTGCTATGTTGCATCAGCAAATATCAAAATGATTTTGTTTCAACTTTTGCTCAAGACAGGGTCATTTAGAAAAAGCAAATCTATTTGAAAGTACTATTCCAATTTTAATAAAAAATATTAAAAATACAATATAAAATTAATTTTTTTATATAAATATAATATAATTTATTTTCAAGCATATATATCAAAAATACGTAATTTGCCATTTAATTGTCTTGTTACCATAAGCTAAAATAATATTTTTATCGTTCCAACTTAATGGCTAGTAACAAAATATAAGATGATGATTGACCTCTTCTGATATAAACATAAGAATACTTTTTAATTTACCGATTTATAAATCCTAAATGGAAAATATGATACGCTTGCTGTAATATAGCAATATTTATTTACGGACAGCTTTTTTTGCAACTTTTATGGGGTGATAAATTGGTTTGCGCAATCAATTCTGTTTTTGTAATAAAAGTTCCAATAAGAATTTTTATTTAGCTTCTAAACAATTTTCTCTTTTCTTTGATGTATATTTTTTCCTTTGGTAAAATTATTTTGCAAGATTAGTAAAGCGAAAACAATTTTTCCAGTTGATGTATGCAAAGGAGTCTCCGATCACTGATCACATAAGTAATAATATATTTATTGTCGTAATGATTTGATCTAATAAATCTCGTGTGAGTGAATGCATATCAAATATCCGACCTAATTTTGATTAGAAAAGTGTCCGGTATTAAATAATAACTCAATGGTTGACCACAAAACCAGAAACGATTGTTTTTGTATTAATTTTTCAAGTCGAAAATATTGATAAGGAAACCTACATGGTCAACAATTAAAAGTCGAACTGAAATAACAATCGATTACGACTATTGTGGATATAAAAAATAATGTTCTACCAGCATTTTTTAAATTAATTCATTAAATAATTAGAAAATATTCACCTATTCAATAACCTACATACCAAGATTTGTATTGCACAATAGAGTACTTTTATTAAGTTGTCGTGTAATTAATTTCAATATAGGGTAAAGTAAGTTTAATTACAACATCTGACACGTGTTATTATAACATTATAGAGGACATTAATTGAAAATCCATAATTACCTTTAAATTATTTGGCGATTCTTTTCGATCGACTTCACCTTCCAAATCGGAAACTTGAACGTCATCGCCATCACCGTCAAAGAAGTCAGCATGATCTGGGCTACTGAAATCGGAAACGACACTGCTTCCGCAACTATTTCCTGAATCTTCCATATTTATATCGACATCCCTGTATTGTGCACCCATACTCACTAAACTAATTTTGATTATTACTGCTAATTATCGATGAAACAAGGAAAATGCAATAATTTTTCTTCGTCAAGAACGAGCAAGTTTAAATCGCGGTTGCTGAATAATATGCGTTATCGGGTGGTTAAAGCACTATATTAGTAGGTAACCTGGATTAATACCTCTCAAGGTGTAAGAAGCAGATGTGAAAGTGCTCAAGACAAATAATTCACCAAACCGACCGCACACAACACAATCACACGCCACACTGGGACGAGGCAACTGGTAGGTTCCCAATGCTATTAAATTGCGCTTGCGCCATTCAATTCATATTTTGCACAGCACCCACTAAAATTACATAAACCCAGTACTGTATTGCAAAATTTGCAAAAAAAATTATAGTAAAAACAAAAGTTTATTACCATCCAAATAAGGCTATAACGTCTTAAGTCGAAATATTGATAATTTTTTTAAAATTCCATTTTCAAAGTGCAAAATTAATTTAACAATATATCGTAAAATGTTTCGATTATCATAAAATCAAGGACCATCAACTTTCCATTAATACTATTAAAACTATACGGTTAAAACATAAATAGTTGTTTTGATTTAATATGTACATACATTGTACAATTATCACTTTTCCAAATTGCAGAGATAAAAAATTGTTTTCACTTTTAGATATAATAAATTTATTTACAAAGTTTAAATAATAACCTAACGATTAGTATTACATATTATCAAATTAGAATACATTGTCGGCTATACTAAAGTCAGTAAAAGTAAATGTAAATTTTAGATTAGACGTTACTGAAGCCAATAACAAAAAACTATTAATCGCAATTATATAGGGCTAAAAACAGAGTATACGGAAGAAAATTCAATTTCATTTGTTTTCGCCAATTTATTGCAGACATTCGCACAGTACACGAAAGTGCGAGATTCGAACCCAGATAAATTTGTTTATAAGCTGTTAAATTTTAACAAATCCGACGAGTGGCCTAGTGACAAACACCAGCGATTACAAGCAAATAAGTGGCCGTGGGTTCAAATGGGTTTGAACATTTCGTGCGTCACAGTTTTGCCGAGTTTGTCGCTGAGAGCATAGCGACACTTTGTGATCGCAATATACATAATAAGATTTTCATTAATAATAATCAATTAACGAATTAACATAGTTGATTTCATAATTCAGCAAAATGTTATAAGGTAAAAAAATTATAAAATTGCAGAAATTATCATCAGGAAAGGTACGGTGACTTGATGTAATCGCTAGTTGAGTCTCCTGAATATGGAACAAACCTTTTAAGTTTAAAATTTGGCAGAAATACTGAAGTTTTCAATTTAGCCTTCCTGTTTATAACGACTGATCTCTATATCAAAGATTTAGCCTATCAATAGAGTTGGGTCTCTTTATGTTAACAATGTAAATTGTACATTTTCAAGCCTTTCTTTGTTAAATAAAACTCGATTTTACAGCAAAACTCTTTAGACATTTTTTGTAGAACCGTTTCCGAGATATGGATGACAATAGTTTTTGTATTATATAGGTATTTCTATACTATTCCTGGTTTTACCGGCCTTAATAGAAAAGGGTCCAGCAAAATCAACACCTATTTTTAAAAAGATGGGCTATTAATGTATGCACTTAAGGGATGTGTGAGTCTTAGCGATTATTAAAAAGATTCTAATTTTGTTGTTTGTGGGCCGATATTGAAAAGACGTTTCAATCCGGTTTTCTTGCAGTATAGGGACCGAGCGTATTTGCAACTAGCGCCAGTAGTGGTGATAATTTGCAAAATTGGCGTGATCATTTCAAATAGTGATATTGCATATTAGATTTTGTTTATTAGTATCACGTGTTTTTAACAATGAAAATCGGTACTCGTGTGAATTGCTGTGTTGTTGGGTGTACAAATAATTATTTAAACACCAAAGGAGCTGTAAAATTTTATAGATTTCCCGCAAAACCACACGAAAAAAAGCGGCGTGATCAGTGGATAAAAAGTGTTTGCAGGAAAAACAAGTAAGTATATTCCATATTTTCCTCATTTACTGGTACAATTAAAGACATCCTAATTGTTTATTTTGGTGATGAAAGTTTATGGCAACCAACAAAATGGACTCGAAAGCCTAAGGTGCCAGAAATTAAAAATATTCTAGGAAGGAAAAACCCTTGAAAAATCTATCGAAAAAAAGGGTGAATAATTGTGCTTTTATTTTCTAAGGCGAGCCATTTGGTTCAACTAGAAGATAGGTACATGTTTTATGAACACGCTCAAACCAAAATTTTTGATCTCAGATCGCTGTAACAGAAGCTAAAATTCCCGCCAATTGATGCCTTTTGCCGCGAGGGTCTAATCAGCCAAGATTATCCCCCCCCCCCCGTTCTCTATGTTTGTTAGATTATGTAGGGTCAAATTCATATCATTGGCTAACAATTCGCGCTACCATATCGTCTGACTGGATCACGAAGCGGTTTAAAACATATATTCGGTTTCTCTATACATTGTGACAAAATGTACTCCAAAAAGAGTGAAATAAAATAAAAATCAAAAATTTTAAAAATCCCTGACTGTAAAGGCACCTTACTTTAAAAACTACTTTTCCTTTAAAAAGGAAAAAATAATTTTTTCTTCTTTACTCAACAACATAAACTCTCCGACACTTAACTCGAAAAATTAACTTATTATCCCCCCCCCCCCCCCACTACAAAATTTAAACATTAATTTTGAATTCAGGGGGAACGGAGATTTGTTCCACTTACGAAACCTGTTTATAAATTCCGTATTAAAAATTCTCCGTTTCCCCTGACTTCAACATTAATGTTGAAATTTTGTAGAGGAGGGGCAGGGGGGCGGAGGATGATAAGTTAATTTTTAGAGTTAAGTGTCCGAGAGTTTATGTTGTTGAGTGAAGAAGAAATATAACATTAATTTTTGATTCAAGTATAATAAAAGTAACAGTAAAACTTTATATTAGGTACATAAAAAACGCCAAAACACCAATTTCTAGAAAAAGTAGAAATGTGCCAGGTTTTAACGAGCTATCAAGCGAAAAGAAAATAAATTAGAATTAGTAGGACCTTGTGGATCTAAAGAACAAGTGAACATTAATTGTGCAGAAGAAACTTAAAGAGATTTTTGTAGTCAAGTGAGTTGTCGAATTCATGTCGAAAGAACCATACAGCGAATCAAAACCCACCATATTTTGCACAATATAAGAAGCCACGATTTAATGCCTTACTTTGATGACATAGTCCGTATGTGTTGTGCATTAGCTAACTTGCAACCACCAATTTATTCGACAACCTCCCTAAAATCTATAAACATTTCCAAGAGAGCTAAATTTGGTTTATATTTTTTTTAATTTTAATTTGTCATGTAATTATGTTGTATTTTTTTTTACAAATAAAATGTAGCATGTTTTGAAAATAATTGCGTTTTAGTGTTAATACTAGATTCATAGCAAAATCATAATAAAATTGAACATTAGCGATCTTTAACAATAATAATATATGTTTTGTGGCTATGACCTTCACGCCAAAAATGTTCAAAGTGTCCGCCTTAGGCGCCACTTTACGGTATTCGCTCGGTCCCTATAGTCCTATTTATATTTTAACCCTAAGTTATATTTACTTTTATTTTTGATATGAAACTTCAATTTCTTGTATTTACAAAAGAAGCGACATAAAATATTAAGTAGTTTGTTTAAGTTTGTTTTTATAGATATAATAAATTATAGACATTTTTTATTTTATTGCTAATTTCTGTTTTATTTTTATTTTAATCTTCTTGTATATTTTTAAGTCACTGAAGTACCATAATATAATGATATAATGTATAAAAATATAAATTCATGTTTTGTTTTATGTTATTTTTTCGATAAAAAGCTGAATAAAAAATTTTGTAATTTTATTTAAACATTCTCAACACCGTTGATCGAGGGTGAGCCGAGTTTTTATTTTTTTGATTATCCCTTCGGCTCACCCAAATCTGTTTTATTTTCA
This sequence comes from Cantharis nigra, assembly GCA_958510845.1. Classification (NCBI taxonomy): domain Eukaryota; kingdom Metazoa; phylum Arthropoda; class Insecta; order Coleoptera; family Cantharidae; genus Cantharis; species Cantharis nigra. Next base: position 37,862,056 of record OY294030.1, on the reverse strand, counting down.
TTTGTCGCATATCAAAGCCAAAATGAGCATAAATAAATAAGTAAATGTAGTTAATTTTCGTTTTATTTTCTCAAAATTACTTTCACAAATAAGTGAGATACGATTGTTGTACTCCGTAGGCTAATATTTTTAAATTGATATCTTTAATATGAATGTAATACCATAGCAATGTATAAAATGTTTGCTATGGTTTATGGTTTATTTATTTATTTTATAAAATTTTAGATTAAATTAAATAAAATAGTAATTATATGAAAAGTTCAAGACCAGCGTTTCTTACTCTATTCTTGTCTACGACTCGGCCTAATTGTTGTTGAAAATATATTCAATCCATCAAGCGATTGTGGACGTATCGGAAAATCTATATTAGAATTATTTTGATGGGAATCTAGTTTCCAAAGAAAAGGGAGTTTTTTACATTTTTAAAAGACTACATCTTCCTAGAAGTTTCCGAGTCGTAAAAAAATTTTTATTAAAAATGGAACCTTCATGCCTTCATATAAATATCTAATTAATGAAAGATATAACTTTTCCTACAAAGTATTCTAATAAATAAGATTATCAAACTTCAAAGCTGCATCAATATTTCATTTTTTTATAATATTAAAATTTTGTTTAGGGAGGATATTATTTAATTTACAAACACATGTTACGTATATAATATACAATTTTTTTAGTACCTTGATCTGAATTGGACAAACAAATTTAATTGTTAATTTCAAAGACATGTAATTCAATTTATTTTGTTTATTGTAAAAACTGACGAAGTCGGGAAGTTTGAAAAATCATTTTATTTGAGGAAATCCATCTTACATAAGATATTTTAACAGGAAATGTTAGATAAGTCAAAATATAGTAATTATAAATACATCATTTTATATTAAATGTTGAAAGTGACCAAGTGCACTTGCTCAATAATTTTTTTTTACATAAAATGACCAGTCGCCTTGCTTAAGTTCAAGTTTTATTGCATATAGATATATAATTTTTAATAATTAAATATTAATTATTTTGCGGTGTTTCTGTGCACAGTTATTTTTGTGTACATACATTACGAACTTTTAAATTAAGAGTAGAAACAAAAAATATTTTATAGAATTTGCAGTTTTCAAACATACAAACACATTATTTGAAATAATTTTTAATCAAAAAATTAGGTAATAATAAAAAACCTAAAATTAAAAACAATTATTGTTGGAAATTAAATTCAACGATGAAACTAATAGTGAATGAAAAATTTAATAATGAGAATTACTGCTTCTGGGAATAAAAAGTGGAACTTACATTTTGTTGATCGAATGATATAAAGTTAACTTTTGCCATTTTTATATATTTAAATGCACAATAATGTCATATATATTCTGCCCACCCCTAGTGGAATTATGATTTATTATATTCGATTTAATACACTGAAAATGCCATTAAAACTCTATTATTGATGACAAATATTACGTAACTTTAAATATAACATAAATCATACCAATTAGCAGGTTCCGATTAACAAAATAAAATAATCCTAATTTGAGTTAATAAGATGCTACCAGCCTGCCTTACGGTTAATTAACCATAATTTCACTACTTGCTCACTTGGCCATAAAATTAGTAATTATTATCTATAAAGACTGTAGTAATCCTAAAACCGAATTTATATTTGGGGAATTCTAGCAACAATATTGTGTTAAACATAAACGTATTTTCCTAAACTTAATGTAAATATTATATATTGTTGGATAAACCTGCTCCTGTTTCAGACGGAATTCTTGATACAGTAGTATACTACGTATAATAATATCTAAACAGCATAGTAAAAGATAATATTATTTAAGATATCAAATGTCAATAAATCAACTGTGATGGCAATGAGTGATTAGAAGTATACCAAAAGCCAGATGCTTCATAATATTCTATTGCAATACTGAAAACGGTATTAACTACAGTAAAATCTTGATTATTCAGACTAAAAAGAAATTAAATTATTTTAAATATACTTAATAAATTTATCTCTAGATTACATCATCAACAATAGCTTTTAAACTGAAAGAAGCATACCAATACTAAATACATATAATTAATGTTTTAAAAGTTACGTTTTAAATCTCAATCTATTCTATAAATAACAAAACAAATGAACTTTACTTAATTTATTATTTCATGTTAAAAATCCAATTAAATTTTTATTTTCAAAAATAATTTCCTTAGAAACTTACATAGCCAGTCTGATAAATGAAACTTTTAACAATTTCAAAAGCATTTTTTGACTTTGTAAATAAAAGCTAGATGAAATCTAATGTTCTTATCATTCAAAGTTTATATTTCCGTATTATTTTTGTGTTTTATATTTTTTCTCGAAAATAATTTGGGAAACTGGAATTTGTATAAAAAAGTTTTTAAATGTTTATTTTCTATGTTTGGCTAACTCATTCAGCAGCCTCCGGTATAAGAAGAAATAGATAGATAAAATTCCAGAAATCTGGAAAAGGAGTTATTCCTTTCAATTTTTTCAAAAATTTTAATAATCACACTTTTATTTATTTATTACACTTTATATAAGCCATAATGAATATTATAACTATATTTTTATAAATATTTACTGCTAATTTAATTTATTATAATTTATATAATATAAAAATATTAACACTTATTATTCGAACTCTTTACATAGCGCATATCTACATACATTGAAATATATATTAAACAATAATTAAATAATCAAACTTTTCAATCATTAACTTATTTACTCAATTTATATAATATTATAATTAATAGTACTTTTAATTTTAGTTCAATAAATATTTATTGCTAATTTAATTTATTACAGTTTATGTAATTAAAATATACTGTAGTTATTTTTAAATATCAAATACCAAAGTTTCGATTAAACTTTAAATTGTTTATTCCCCCGTAAAGCTTTTAATATAATAAAAAATTTTAATATATTGTAGGAAATACTATCAGGGATAATTTCAGAGCATCGCCGATTAAACAATATTGATTATCCAATGAAAACAAACAATTTTGGGAAAATTGTTATATCTTTGTCAATTCTTAAAGTAAATATTGGAAAAATCATCTTTTAAATTTTCAAATGCTTATGACAAACTAAGTTACGGAAAATGTTTTTCGTCTTAAAACATTCTTGCAATAATAAATATTTTTACAAAATTCTAAATTGTATTTTATCAATTTTTAATTTTAAAATAATATGTAATCAATTTCTTATATAAAATATTTCTATGAGTGTAAATCTGAATATTTCTCTTCATATTAGCACAAATAAAAGACTTAAACATTAAAAAATATAATTAAAATTAAAATTTAACAACTTAGTAATCGTTTCTGAAAAATCTTTTAATAATGTAACAGATGAAATTTCTATTATGCTTGATGGTATATTATACTTATTGGTTTTAAAGTTTTTTAAATAATGCATACAGTGTGCAAATACTGTGTAATGAGTTGTAAAGGAAAAATTCAATATAATTCTTTTAAATATGTGCATATATATTTTTTATTCTATAATTACTTTTTCAATAGTTATGTTACATATTTTAGTTGTGTTATTTGTTTTTTAACTATTTTACACACTTATCAGTTTTATTGCTACGAGTTACATAACATATAGGTATATTAATTCTGCATATGTTTTAAATGTAAAATTAGTTTACGAACTTATTTATTACACGTTTAGGTGTACGCGTGTAATTTATGAGCTTGAACGTTTTATTGAAGAGCAATAACCTTTTTAATTGCTTTGCAATATATACATTTGTAATGAAAAATATTTAAATTCCTGCTTTAGCTTAAAAATAGATAACATTATTAATTATTAATTTAACATATACTACAATTAATTATCAATATACACTTGTATGAACTACTGAACTTCCTCACATGATGAATCAATAATATTGTTTTTATGGGATAAGATAACCAAGAAATAGAATAACCATTGAAAAAATAAAATGCACACTGATTAAAATAAAACAAAAACCAATGCAATTCACAGAAAATATTAATAAAACTAAGCAGCTTTTATCACTCATGATGGTGCAGTATAACTATTTTTTCTCGTCAATTACCCTTCCTTCTCAGGATTCGTTTCCAATCAGTATTATTACTTTTCTACATTCGTCAAGTTGCAATGTACATTTTCGAAATTTTGTTATCAAATTATAATGATTGCAACTCTTACAGCCAGCTTCACTTCTTCGTTACAATATTTTAAATAAAATAAATACATCTATCGTTTAAACATATCTCGTTAAAATATAGTTAGACCTAGAGTACGAGAGATTATTATTTGAACAAACAGAATAAGAATTCTTGTCAATTCAAAAACATCTTTTATCGCAATTGGAAACATTTTCACGAAAATACGGTCGTCTCGACTTATTATCAGAAATTATATTTTCTATATAAATTATATATAAATTATATTTAGACCAGTACCTTTAGACATCTGCCGTACAATAAGGATGTTTTTTAAAGTGGAATAATTTCCGAAATTTACTTAAAAACAAATTCCTGCCCGTCTAAACCAGTGCATTTGGACTACTGTAGTACAATAGAAATGTTTTTAAGCAACCGGCTGGTTTTTTCATCAATTACCTCAATCTATGTTATTTCCTTATATTCATATTTTAGTGTGAATATTTTTACTAAAAATAATAAAAATTCTAATTTAAATAAATTTTTAGACGTAGCAACTATCCTCGTAGTAACGTACAACTTTCGATCTTATTCATTACATTTTTACGGTTTTCAACCTCTTTTTACTAAGATTTTTAAATGATACTCTAAATTTTATGACCTCAACTATAATATCATTAAAAAAATTTTAAATTTGTGGAGCTGGATTACCAAGCAATTAATAAATTTATAATTTACTAATTTTTATGTTCATACATAAATTATTTGATTTAGTTTAAGATAGGCACAGTTTAGCGAATCAAGAAGAGAAACAAGGCTAACAAAGAAATTTACATAATAATAAATATTTCAAAGGATTTTAAAAAATTTTTCCAAGTATCTACTATTGATATAATTTATTGTAAATACAATTAATTTTAATGACCAATCATTTTCTACAACAAACCCACAGTAACCAATTTTATCTCAAATTATTTTTGTAGGACTTATTACGTAACAAATTTTCCAAAAAAATTTCTACCTAAAAGTTGGAAACTCCCACCTATAGTTTTTCATATAATAATTTGCAAATTTACAAAAATTATTTCTTATATGGTTCATGCAAATGACACCAGAATTTTTAACTTTCACTTTTGTGCGGCATGTTGGGCTTGATAATTGCATAAATCACCATGTTATTTATAATCACCGATAATGCAGTATGAGAATCGGCATTTGTGTTATGCATGTAAACCACCTGCATTGGTTGATCCCGGAAGTTTTATTGATATTGAAAAAGTTTTAAACAAACGGCATACATGACATATCGGACTTATACTACAGTGTAGCGGTTAGTCGAATATACTACAGAAATGGAAGACTTAAATGTTAAAGACTAAAGTAAGTCTGAATCAAGTAATGCAAAGATCAATCGAATGGGCTTAATTTACTCGATGAGCACATCGGTATGCAAGAAGTAAGGTTAATTGATAAAGTCAAATTAAATTCAATTCAACTTATTCAAATGCATTCAGGTGCAAAACATTAACAACAAATAAAGTTAAAGTAATGGCACAAGTTCACAAGTAGTTATATCAAGTTTTTCATCACATAAAAGATTTAACCATTCAAATAAAAATAAAAAAGCAGTTCTTAATCCGAAGGATCCTTTGGTGTATTCAACGAGGAAATTCTGCTTTGGTGCTAGTTTTCTACCAAGTGTCTTTTTATGAGTAGGTACATTGGGATGTCGGATTTGCCATTTGGTCATAATTAACAATATTTATTCAATTTACTTAAAGTAAGGATTTGTTTTAGTATTTTACTTTTAATATAAAAATTGTATTCCAACCCTGGATTTCTTTTTTCAATATCTTTCAAAATATAAGTTTGAGGGAAATGTAAGTATAAATAGCACTGGATTGTATAATTTGTATTTTCTTTATATAATCTTGTTTATATAATTAACTTTGGAATGCAATTTAACTACTGCTTTGTTATTAATTTGTATACAACAATAATTATTTGCCCGATGTCGGCTGATTCAAGTGCTTGAACTAAGTTTTTGTTGAAATTGCACTTTTATAAAATATATTTAATAATTATTATTGTTATTTAAAAAAAATTTTTTTCTGTTACTTTTTCAATGTAGTCTCAGTTTTGAATTATTATTTGCCTGTAAGGTCGATTTTTCATTTAAATAGGACTTATTTACATTGTATTTACTGCATTAAAATAATATTTGTATATAATACCATGTTCGTAAACTTAAAATTAGAAGTAATTTTAATATTATAATATTAAACTACCATAATATACTATATATGTTGAATAAACATTTGTATAGCCGTAAACATTTAAAATAATTTGTTATGAAATTAATCTCTAGACCCTTTAATTTTCAACTATAATCTGTAGGGAATGCAATAAAAAATCATCATAATTTATTGGCTAATAAGTTCATCGTCAATCTAGCGTCTACTTTCAACTGAGATACGTAGACTTTATAAATAGGTTTGTTGTAAATATGTTTCTTTTGATCATAATCCTAAAAAATTTATTTGTTTGATTTAACTTCCTAAGGAGTTTATATTACCTAAAATATAATAAGCGAATCTCCTACTGGTCGATTCATTTATTTTACACCAAACAGAAGTGTATTATTATTATTATTAACAAGAAGTGGTTGTCAAATTAATATCTGACAAGATGACAACTCTGGAGCGGAACAGCATTAAATTATTTTTTAGATTTAGACTATTTCTTTTCTCTTTTTAATATATAACTTTATAATAAATCATAGATACTTTCGCAAATTATAATTTATAAGCTTGTTACTGCGAACTTTGTTTTTGTCTTTTAGTAATGAGGGTTTGACAGAAAAGGTCAAAAACAATTTTGTTTTATTTTATTACATTAAAGGTCGGAGATTATCTCGACCTACGTGCGAATCAAATCAAAGATTGAATTAGATTAAACTAGCATAATATAATATAAGTATTTTATATTGTTATTATTTCATTATGTATGTATAGGTATTCACTTCATTAAAGTTATAAAATTGAATAAGTTTTTGTTCTTTGCTTTTCTTGAGTGTTATAAGAAAGTTGATGACACTAATTATTAAACTTGCAAAAGAGAAATAATTTGTTTCTAGCCGATGCTTAACTTTTAAACTCATCTTATTTCTATAGAGTTTGATACAGAGTCAAATAGATTACTTTTACCTTGAAGTTTAAGTTCTGTAAAAGAATTGTTTGTATATTATTAAGTACGCTATTTATGAAATCTTAAATGCAAATCAATATAATCTCTTAACCATTTCTTAATTTTGTATAATTAAATTAGAATATATAAAAGTGAACATTTCATCGCAAAACATTTCAAGGCTTCGACAACTAGAGAGGTAGGTTTAAGATATTGTAGGTACTAGGAAAAATTACCTCCGGCATATCAAATAATATAGCCTTGTCTAAAGGAATTCAATTTTCGTAATACAGTTCACCTTCAATTAATTGATTATTAAAAATGTACTTGATGGTTTTAATTTTATTATATTAATTTTCGTTTTGCCACGTAAAAATACATATAAACCTTGATATAGTCTTAAATAAGCAATAAGAACGTCCAACTTGAACAGTTTATGTTATCTTGAATTCTAGAGATGAGCACTAAACTTGTCTGCAATATTTTGCACCAATAAAAAACATCTCGAAAATAAATATGCAGATACTCCACTACTACTTGAATGTTATAATTTAATATTAGTTTTCCACTTTTTATTATGTAGTCTCGTGTTATTAAATGTTTTCAGCATTTATTTTCTAAATAACAAATTTTAATAAAAGATTGGAAAACGCACGTATAGTTCTAATCTAATCAGAAGAATATGGTTTTGGAAATTTTGAATTCCATTAACAACAGATTAACTAATAAGTTGTAGCCTGCCTTAATAACTAAATAATATTGTTTTTATTTTATGATAATATTTTTAGTGACACATACATAATGCATTTAATGAACAGAGTAAACAGCTGAGAGACGTACATAATTGAACGAGTATTATAATATTAAATAATACATATAATTCATATGCACCAATTGCAATAATTCTTACATTTAATTAAAAGCAGATGTGTATTAATATTTACGATATTACATCATGGTTGTTTAAATATAGACAAATATGAAGTTGGTTTTTCTCACACGTTACAAATTCTGTAATGTGATATAAAGAATAAACAAATACATATTATTATGTATTAAGTAAACGCCGGAATATTAATAGATATTATAAACAACCCAATATTATAACAACATAATATGAATATGAATACATGATAGTATTCTATACATTTATTAAAGTTTATTTTCTGCCGATATTTCAGATATCAATAACTGATTTTACTTTCAAGAGAAAGCAAACTGTTTACATGAGGTGGTTCTAACAAATAAAGCATGCTTAGTATCCTTCATTGTGTTATATTGAGAGAGTGAATGGGCGAGAGTGCTAAAAAGGTCAAAAAACAAACGTGGATAAAGCCGGACAGAGTAATTGATAAAAAATAAATAAAATTTAAAGATGAATTTTAAAAGACTAAGGATGTATGAAACGAGAGTAGAGGTGACAAGGAATACAAAAATACACCAAAAACAATAAAAACACCAAAAACGTCATCTTGGCTTCAGCCAAGTGATCGCCTACGCACTACATAAATACTAAAAATGTGACTACTACTAATGAAGATGAAACTAGTAGTAATGAGCCTGAAACACTACGGCAGAAATTGGATGCTTCAATTTCAAATTCCAATCGAATTGGGAGTGCAGAGAATACTGAATATAATATTAAAAATATAGTAAAAGAAACGAATGTGTTTGAAGTAACTGGACATCGCACAGAGAATCTCAAAAAATTATATACTGCATCAATGACCATCCCACCAATATCTATTGAATCAGAAAGAGCATTTTCTGCAGCAGGTTTTCTTATTACTAAAATTCGGTCATTATTAAGTGATACCTCCGTGGACAACCTATGTTTTTTAAAGAACTATTTTCGCAATACGGAAAAAAACGTGTAAATTGAGTAATTTATCTTGCTTATTTAAGTATTATTTATTTGTATAATAAAATAAATTTTTGTATTACTTTTTTGTGCCATTCCCCCGGGATCCCGGGAAATTAAAAATTTTCATCCCGGAATTCCGGGATTTGAAATTTGCGGGAAATGAGAAACCCTATTGTGGAAGTACCCCCTTCCCATAACAGCAACTTGAAAAAAAATGTAGGTACCTACTATTTTAATATCTATTATTGATAATATTGGTATACGAGTACCTATTATATATAATAAGTACATAGGACTACCTATATTAAAATAATTATGTAGATATCTTAATAGACGGAACTACCGGGGTGCGGTGGGTGCGATGTACGCGGGCCCCCTGCTAAAAGGGCCCCCAGTTATACTGTGGCCTTTTCAATCTTAATAAAAATCTCAAAAATAGGAGATGCACAACTAGATGCTATTTGAAGTCTGGGGATGTATAGAATACCCCCAGGTCACCAGCAATTATGTTCTATTAATTATGTTCTACTCCGGTGAGAGTATTTATGACGCATAGATATATGCTGTATAAATATGCAATAAAACTTTTTTTTGTATACAAACGATATGTAGATAATATACATATTATTTGTTCTAAGAGAATAAAAAGTTTTCATTTAAAGGCAATTCATAAAACGTACACACACACCCGGTTTTCAAACCGGGGGGTCTGGAGGGTAGGAAATACCCTTCAGTTCACTAGCAATTATAGTTAAAGGATTTTCCGTTGCAGGAATTTAACTTTCTATAAGATCTTTCAATTACTACGTTCTGAGGGGTGTTCCACACCCCCCAGACCCCCCGGTGCAAATTTTTACGGTACATGATGTGTGAATATGCACAGGGGCGGATCCAGAATTTTTTTCTGAGGGGACACAAGGGTCGAGACGGGCAAAAGGTGTTCTCAGATTTGGGATTGTCTTGTAACATCCTTGTAACATAGATTCCTTGTTATTTTTAAGCGTCTGGGAAGAGCACGTGCCCCCGTGCCCCCTCCCCTTAAATCCGCCTATGAATATGCACTAAGACTTTTTGTTTATAAAACTGGGGATATGAATTGTATAAAAATGACGTATAAATGTATTTGTTCTGACAGAGTGAAAAATTTTTCAAAAAAAGTGTGAAAAAAAAAAAACAATTACAAAACGTACACACACACTTTTAAGCTTTCAAACCGTAGGGTCTGGGGGTATGGAATACCATCCAGTGTACCAGCAATTATATTTGTTAAAAACACAAATTAAAGTTAAAACCCCCTAGTTTTTTATGTTTTTTGTTTTGATTTTATTACTTTATTTTTTACACTTTTGTAAATCACGATTTTCCCTTTGGTTTTCCTGTTAGTACAAAATTAAGGGGAAGTCGCCGGAAAAGGTGTGTGTACCTACTAGTGAATGGAAATCTCAAAAAATTCTAAAAACTTCCAAGACATCTCAAGAAACAGATTCTTAGAAAATATGTAGAAATATAAAAAATCTCAAGAAATCCATAGAAATTTCAGGAAAATCTTGGGAAACTCTAGAATATTTTGGTAAATAGGAAATCGTGAGAAATGCAGAAAACTCTAGAAAACTTAAAAAATTTTAAAGCCAATGAAATCTCAGGAAATGGAAATGGCAAAAAAAACATTGTCTATAATATTCTAGATTTCCTCTAACTTCCCCTTAGTTTTCCATATGACAATTTTTCCACTTATAAGTAAACAAAGAACGGGAAATTTTAAGAAATTCCAGAAAATTTTAGAAAATCCATACAAATGTCACAAATTTTACAATTAGGAAATGTAGAAAATGAGAGGAAATAGATAATTCTAGGATATTTTAGGAAATTTAGACAATCTCAGAAAATTGAAAAATAAAAAACTCATCTATATATTTTTTTAATTATTTAATAAAATTAAATAGGGGGGGGGGTAGTTACTCTTCTTTATATCCGCTCTTGGTTGAAAGGAATTCTTTGGAAATCACTGGAATTGCATGAAAATCATCGGAATTTCGAGTCCTGTATACAAATTTTTTTTGTCTTTTATAAAAGCAGGGCCCCCGTTAACAACTTTGCACACCTCACCTGCTTGTTACGCTACTGATTATTATACAAATAAACCAAATATTATAATAACAAAATTATACTTTCATATTATATCATGGCTGCACAAATAGAATATATGTTAATAATATGTTATGTGTAGTAAAATAGTTATCTATCTGTAGATAAATATGTAAATATCTCTATGTACATAGATAACCCATATAATATAATTGTGTAAGCATTGATTCAGATAATAGGTTCAAACGAATAGTATTTTTTAAGGGGGGCGATACATGTAAAATAATAAGAAATAAAATAAATAAATGCGTAAATAGTTAAAATAACATCTCAAATGTGTGGCCCTGGAATCGCTGACTAGTTGGTAAGTCGCTGTAATCATAAAGTTTCTGTGTGTCAAAACTTGAAACTTGAAACGCATTTTTATTGCTTCGAAAAAAACTGAAAAGTCTTATTAATATCCAGTTTTGATTATATTTGAGTATGGCGCACCACTTCGAATGAATTGAAAAAAATATGTTATATAAAAGGGTATAAGGCTTCTAAAAAAAATTATTTTATAATTTTGCTCAAATCACAACATATTTAAAAAAAAAACATAAAAAATTTTATTTTCACTGGATAATGAAATCCTATGCGGCTATTGTTTTGTCCTGAGGTGACCTCTATATACCCCTATGACATATTAAAATTTTATCAAAATCGATTAAGCCGTTCTAGAGTAAAAAATATTTTTCTCTTTTTTTATTATTTTTTGATTTTCTCGAAACCCCCTTGAGTTAGAGATCTAAAATTTTCACGATCTTAGTATTTTATTAGTACTAATATATGCCCAAAGTGGCGATTTAATATTCCCTGGGGGCAGTTTCACCATGCTTATCTTCCTATTCCCTTTGTTTTTAAATTTTAAAATTAAATTTATTTCATTTAAAAAATTTAAAAAAATTATTGATTTTAATTTAATTTTAAAATTAAGATTTTTTGTTTTCCTTTTTATTTTCTGATTTATCCAAATGGCATAAAAAATTTTTATTCTATGTCAGGGAAAACTGCCAAAATATTATAGTATATATTTCATTGTGAATATTAAAAATTAAAATATATACTACTTAATACTAGATTATTTCATTATATTTTTAATGGATTTAAATTGTTTTTAAAAAGATTGAAAAAGGTCACCTTAGAACTAGGGGCTCTTTTATCCGGGGGCCCGCGTGCGTCGCACCCACCGCATCCCGGTAGTTCCGCCCCTGAGTCTAATCATTTATGATGAGTGAAATAAAGATGAAAATACAATAAACTTAAAACAATATTGCAACTTTTTGTCATCCAAAGACCTTAAGTCAACTTAAGGTTTTTATATCAAACTCTCAAGAGTTATGAACGACAATCTTAAAACCTTAAAAATTCATGTAAAACAAAATTTTCATTGCAAGCTTTTATTGTAACATTCTGACGCCAATTATGACTTTTCAAAACTGGGATTATTATTGATTTATTAATTGTTTAAAATTTAAATTTGCTACTTACATTGGTGATTAATTAATTATATTGATGATAATACAAATGATTATTTGAAGGTAAACAACAAAAATAATATAGTTTCTTGTAGATTTTATCAATTCATAAAATTCAAATTAGATGATTTTAAACTACGATCACATTCGCAAAACGTGATAATCGTAAATGTCGATATACTTTTTACAAACATTCCAGTTTCCAGTTCTATTTAAGTATTCAAATGTGAAATTTATTTTCAAAAGTTTATTTGTATGTTTCTATGTATAAAGACATAATCAAGGAGTAACGTACCGGTTTACAAAGCTCTCGAAATAGAGAGTAATAATAAATTATTGTCCAACATTATTTTCATATTATATTTTTCCAGAAAAGTTTCCACAAGTATTTATTAATTCTTCTTTATAATAGTTTTGTATAAAAAGAGTAATTAATTTTTAAAGTAATATACTAGACATTATGTAGCTACCGCATCGTATACTATAGCAAATTAGTATCTTTTATTGCAGATATAAAATATGAAATGTGTTTTCTAAGTAAAAAATTATTAAGTAATATAACACATAAACAGATGTTGGTATAGTACTTTGAAAAAAAGTTTCACAAAAACTATAATTATTTTTCTTACCTACGCAAATCTGTAATGACTATTATTAATTTATTTTAGTTTAATTTTTCTTTTAATTTATTACACAGAAAATTGCAATGTACATTACTGATCAGAAATATTAATAATCTTTTTAGGATAAAATTTTTTTGTATAAATTAGTATGAATTAGGTTACTATAGTAACCTTAGATAGTTAGATAGTTATTTGCTTTTAAAGGATTGTAACGAACATTTTTATGTTAAGTTATGTATTTATTAAACTAAGTCACTATATTTAGTTTATTTATATACCGATTTGGTTACAACATTTTTATGTTAAAGCTGAAACTGTCTTCATAGCAAGTCACTCAGTTATTTATACCGAAATGTATCTTTCTAGAAACTTTCACAATCTTCCAGGAACATCTATAAATTTCTATAGGTTTCTAGAAAGATCCAGATTGCAATTCAGCAGTATTTTAACAATAACAATAGTTTATCATATGTGAATCATCAAGTATAAATAACCATTGTTGTTTCGCAACATGATTTTTGTGTTGGACCCGTGCTGCATCACGAATTTCTGTTGAAATTACAGAAAATTCCAGCTTGGGTCATATGGATTTTGAATTTGAATGAGAAGTAAATATTTGAATAACTATTAAACTAAAATCAAATCCTTGACAAATTTCGCAGTTGTAAAAATAAAATTATCTGCTTTAGGCTTTAGGTAACATTTCCATTGTTGCTGTCTTAAGATTTTAATTGTTGCAGGAAATTTATTGTGTTGTTGGTGAGTACCCAATCATGTATTTTCAGTTGTATTGTACACTTTACCAGATCGAAGAACACCCAACATGGGAGATATCTCGTGAATCGTGAATGAATTGAGCTGCATATTAAATTTTCCATGTGCGATTTCTTTTGTGTGAAATTTCTGCGAATACTTTAATCCTATCGGTCGGTTTGCCAGTTATCCAAGTGTTGTGATTTTATGAACAGGTGTTTCTTTTATTTACAAAAAGCTGGAACAAATGTTTCGAAAAACCATTATAAAAATTCTCATTTGTTATTAAGATTAACTAAAAGTAATTGTTATAATTAATCGTTATATTATAAATTAATGAACTAATTAGAAGCATCGGTATTCAATTTTTATAAATTAATTATGTAGTGTATCTGCATAAAAGCATCGTTCAGGTAAACGAAGAAGTCCAGAATAAATTGTTAGAAGGTCACCTGCCTCCTTTACACTTGCATTTTTGTGCCAACGGCGGTAACGGGTTTTGCAGTTTCACTCTCGTAACTCCAAGAACAGTAATAGTATCAACCACATGTAATAATAAGACAGGCGACGACCTTCAGGTTGTTTAGTAAATGTACCTGAACATGATACAAGTCTGTGTTCAAATCTACGGTCTAGAAACTGTGAACATAATAACATTAATTGAATGTGTTCGGTTCTATATTGTGTAATGACATACATTTACTTATTATGTGCAAATTGCTTAGGTACTTTTATAATATTACACAAAATTTACAACTACACAGTTGCAATCTGCCTATTCTAGCTATGTTCTATATTATTTTGAATATTTTTTGTAACTACTCAAAGCTCAAGATATTTTCAAAAGATTGTTTGGTTTGGCAATTTTAGAGTGAAAGTAGAAGGTTGGACGTAAACATTGTAAGAATAGTTCAAGAAGATGAGATCATTGGAAGACTTACATCTGCTTCAATGGATTTTGTAAATTTGCAGTCATCTTAAGTACTGTGTACATAGTATATTAAATAATTGGCCAGTCTCCATTCTCTGGTTCCCCTCCAAAAATGGTTACGTACCTAGGTTATATCGATGTAGTATATTAATTCTAAAATATAGAATAAGTAGAAATATTTTCATTCAAGATACTTTTAGAGCAACTACTACTGGCCACTCAATATATCTATTATGAAAGGTTGACTTTTATTTTCTGAAAAACTTTTTAAAAATATGAGAAAATTATGTATAGATACTTTAAATTTTTAAAAATTTGAGTTTTCAATTATAATTTTCTAGTTTTTTGAGTTTTTTTAATTACTTTTTTAGTAAAAGCTCAAAAGCTTGATATGAGTTCGAATTTTATTATCTTTAAGTAAGATTACGAAATATGCCATTAATAATAAGTTTAAAACGTACTTTAAAATAATTGCTAGTTTCAGGAAATGCAAATGAATTATGCATTTGAGAACATTTTTAAGTTAATCATTATTTATAGCACTTTTTAATTAAACTTAAGATATTCAACGGGCAATAAATATTTAAATTCCAGTGCAGAACTTCCAATAGTTCACGTTTATAAATTTATTTTGAGACAAAAATATGCTTGTTTTGTTTAAAACCTACAAGACTGAATGCAGTTGACATTTCAATTATATGTTGTAATAAATTTGGTAGTACCTACATAATTAAATAATAATTGTATCACAATACAAATACAACTACCTATAAATTTATTACTAACTTTAATTTAAAAAAATTAATTATAAAAAAAGATTTAGTTTGGAATTGCAAATCAAATTTCTGCTACCGTGTTGATATGTGTTAGCAGCTCCCCGACAAAAAGTAAAAAACAATTACAATATTTAATTCGATACCATTCTCGCTTAAGTGATTTTTCGTAAAAGGTCATTTTTGTTTTATTTTATTTTTAAATAAGTGTCGAATATTATGTATTTCTCTGTCTAGATATTTTATATTTTTTATTAAGCGTTCTCCTTTGACAAGGTACACCAAAAACGAGTATTTTCAAGTTCAATTTAAAATTACTTTATTGCGGTTTTGTTTGATCAATACAAAAAATTTACTCAACTTGATACATTTCATAAAAAAATCAATGTTATATTCCATATTGTATTTTATTTCAATATGGACAAAGAATTATCTCGTGATTTGTTTTCTGCTGTAAATTTTAGTATAATGCTTTTCGGAAAATTTGATTTATGAATTTATAGTCAATATGACATATAAATCGTAGTTAACCGAATAGATAACACATGAATTAATCGTAAATAAATGACTACCTATTGAAAGATTCACAAATTTAAAATTAAATTAAAATAAAAAATAAAAAATTTACAAACATTTTATTAAAACTTTTACTCTAATTACGAAGTTATGTGTATTAAAAAAAAGTAATAAAAACTATTATTTACAATGTATAAACAATTTTAACATTTAAATACAACAATAAACATCCGGTTAGTTTCAAAAATATCTTCACCTTGATATTGTTATTAACGCATAAAATTCAATCGATCTATATTACGTATTACCAATATATTATTTAAGTTTACAAATAATATGTTTCTTTATTGCATAACATTATTTAAATTTCTTTAACAATTCCTATGCAAATTTTTATCTTCTATTTTCTATAATAAAATAACGAGAAAAAAATACATGAGCACTTTTCAGGGTAACCAGACATTTCTCTACTGGATACTTTAATCTCTGACATTTTACTACCTGTTATTTCGTTACCACTCGAGATTTTTTTTACTAAATCTACACCGTTGTAATGTTTTGAGTTTTTAGTGAATGTTTTTATAATTTTTAATATATATTTTTTATATATACAGTTCTACAACGTTCAATTCAGTAAATTATCTGACGTGCAAAGAATATAAAACTACAAAATTAAAATTATAAATTTCAAACAGATTTACTAATTTACAAAAAATTGTAAATTTTGAAATTTGTAAATCGAGTTGTCTCTTTCGCTCGTTTTTCAAATTAACTGCTCCTCTAGTAACAAACATCATTCCGCTTTGGGGCTGTAATATACTATTACCGGTTCGTTACTTTGTTTTTCTAATTGGTATGGAGTTTGTCAAAATGTATTTTGCAGTCTTAGAAAATAATCAAAAATCGAATCAAAAATTGACATTTTCTTTTTATTATCATTGATTTCCATTGTTAATATTAAAAATAATTTATTGTATTTACGATTTTGGTTATGGTATTTATGAAAGTTGGATAAATAAGGTCATTTAAAATTTATTCTTTTTAATGAATTATTATTATTCGTTCTTAACGTTTTTAGGATTTAGTCCGTCCGTAATCGGCGCCGTTTTCGAATTTTTATTAAAAAAGCAAAATGGTATAAATAGAACTTAAAATTGAACAACTAGAATTTATTGTTCTATCAGAATAACGACGATATGCCATTTAACAAAAATTTTGATTGATTCAAATATTTGGCAAAATCAGACGACTCCCAAAAAATAATTTTTAATACTTACAAAGACCCACGAAAATAATTATAAATCGCGATCGAGACGGAACAAAAAGGAGTTTGTAATTAGGACACAGGATAACTTACGTAGTACCTTGCTCTTTGTCTAGGAAACTCGTCACCGCAACCAATAGCGTTCACGGTCTAGAAAACAGAATGCTTTTCCACGCATTACGTTTCCTAACTCGTCAACCCAGCCAGGAAGTTCATATACTAAGGAACACAAGTATACTTACCATTAGGGATAAAATAATATTCTATTTTTAGGGACGTATGACTGGATAAAATTAAATGAACAGGTATTTGTACAATATCAGCACAAAATCATGTTTAATGCACATAAATTGTATACCATGTCATACGCCCCTTATGATGTTCAATATTATCTTTTTGGCTTTCAACAACCGAGAATTTTTATAATTAATGGTTTTGTTTGAAGATTTCTGTTTAGACCTAGTGAGCAATTTCCAGTTTTTTCTAAACGTCTTAATGAAGCTTGAAACTAAACTATACTTTGGAAATAATAATTTCAGTCTCTCCCAATATTTGTACAATATGTACCTTTATTTCGTTGTTACAAATAATACATGAAAGTCCCCAGCAACCTCTTAACATTCTACTACCTTGTAACAGTTCAAAAGTAATTTTGAAATGTTACAAAATTTGAAAGAAATTAAAGTAGCTCATCTTATTTTTCAAATTTAAAAATTTTTCATTTGGTTATTTTTATTTTAAAAATAAAAAAGTGGTATCATAGGTTTCCACTTTGAATAACTAATATCGCATTGCGAGCATCAAAGGATGCAGTTAGTTCTTGTTTATAAACTTTTGTTGTCGGTTTTCTTTGGTTTTCGATAAGCAGATTTACTAATTTCACTATTATTTTGCAAGTCACTAATTAAGTAATTTGCAGCGATTAGATATTGGGTTATTTTATAATTAATTTCTGGCATTTTTAACAACTATCAGCTGTTTGGTACGAAAATAATCATGTACTATTGTTTTATCTATAATGACGATTAGTTAGAGACATAATTTGGAAATAAGGCGAAGTTTGTCAAATATGATTGTCTTGGAGTTTTTGTTTTGGTCATCGAATCACCAAGCGTCATTTCTCATTAGATTTGATGTAAAGAGCATTGCATCATAATTACAAGTGTTTTGGATCCTTTCTATTTCAAATTGCGTAGGATAGATCTTACTGCGTTTGCATATTTATATTCAAAATTGACCTGAGGTATTGAAGGTAGAATTAATTGTATTAATGTAATTAACTTATTGCTGTAGGATCACAAACTTGCTTAATTGGAAACATTAGACGTTTCAGGATACGGTGATTTTGAATAACTCTAATGTGTTTACAGTCTTCTTTTTCGAGTTCTGCCAAGTATAATATCAAAGTTTAACCAACCATACGGAAAATTTGATACATTGTGAAAAACTGTTATCTTCATTTTTTTGTTAAGAGCATCTTTTAGCAGTTGTATGCTTTGGGGTGGTTTTAATGATATTTGCTGTAAAGGTTTTATTTCATTTAATGTCATTTCCTCATTTTCTGATGGAAACTTAAGATTTGAAGATACCAAATTATTTCACCTATTTACGATTGACCAAGTGGAAGTTGTACAAATGGAGAAATTTTAAGAAACGAAATCTGATGACGAATTTGTATTTGAGTGAATATCTAGTTTCTTTTCATACATACAAAAATTTGAATAAATATTTTTTACTAGAAATAGAAGGGTAGAAATAGAAGGAATATGTTATATTTAGTTATGTCGCACTTTGTATATTTGTAAATAATCATTATATTAGTGTATTCTATATTTTATGTTGGCAACACATACAATTTTAACTTGTAATTCCGTTTGAAGTACTCACGTTCCTTTTCGCTCATATATAATTTTCATTTACAATAAAGTAAATTCTTTTCATTTTCATCAAGTGTTCAATTATTTCAACTCACGTTACAACAAGTGGCGACGAGGTAGTGGAAATTCAAGAAATTCACTATTATTCAAAATTTCGTTCGGCGTACATGTGGTAATGCCAAAAACAGATTCAGGTGAAAAAGTTGAAGTCAAGGACACCAGCTTGGAGAAAATGGCGGAAAGAAAATTTGTAATGTTTTCAAGTTTCGATAACGATAAGGAGGATATAGAATGTTATTTGGAAAGATTTGATTGCTTTTGTAGCTTGAACGATATTCGTGGTAAGGAGATGATATATTTATTTATTAGTAGTGTTGGACCAGAAATTTATAAGAAATTAAAATCCATTGCGTTTCCTACGAATCCTAAAGATCTTTCTTTTTCTGATATAAAGAAAAAACTAATGGCACATTTTCTTCCTGAACCATTAATTTGTGTGGAAAGACAAAGATTTCGTGCACGAAAGCAAGGTCCTACTGAGTCATTTAATGAGTTTTTAACAAGTTTAAAGTCATTAGCAGTTCATTGTGGATTTACTACAGAGGAAAGATTACAAGAAGAAATTGTGGACCAAATTATAACTGGTATTCGAAGCGAGAAATCGCAAAGTTATTTTTTAAGCACGCCTAAGTTAAGTCTTCAAAAAGTAATTCAAAAGGCGAATGCGGATGAATTAGCTGAAAAAAGTTTAATGGAATGGAATAATTCAAATAATCCACAAGTTTGTAAATTGACAACTGACAAATATTCAATTAAAACATTTTCAAGTAACAAAAGTAATCATAAAACAAAATTTCGTAAAGGTGATAATAAATTTTCACAAAACAAAATTCAAGAAAATGGAATTGTATGCTTTCGATGTGGAAAAGAAAATCATAAAGCGTCCGTATGTTACTATTTTGCATCCACCTGCAACAAGTGTGGGAAAATTGGACATTTGGGTCGTGTTTGTGGAAAATTTCCTCCAAAACATAAGTTTAGAAAAGGGTTCAGCAAATGTATTTCAGAAATAACGCAAGAAAACCAAATTGATGAATCTTTGGATATTTTTCAAATTCGGACACAATCACCTCATTCTAAAATATTGAAAACAGTTCTTATCAATAATCAACAAGTGTCAATGGAAATTGATACTGGGAGTACTTATACTTTAATATCCTTAGAAAATTTTCGTAAATTACAAATTAATGTTAAAATTCATTCTTGCGATGTCGTTCTTTCCAGTTATAATAAAATTAAAATTCCAGTTTTAGGAGTAGCCAAAGTAAAGGTGAATATTGATGGTGATGATTATATTTTGGATTTATACATCATTAAGGAAAATTTTGATACGATTATGGGAAGAGATTGGATTTTCAAAATTAAATCAAAATTACACGATGTTTATGGTATCAAGATCGACATTGAAGATAAAGTAAATAAGTTGGTTTCGGAGTTTTCCGATATATTTTCTAATCAAATTGGATGCCTAAAAAATTTCGAAGCGGACCTCCATTTAAAAGAAAACACTTCACCAATTTTTTGTAGAGCAAGAACCATTCCTTTAGCATTGCAACCTCGTGTGGAAGAAGAAATAAATAGATTGGTTTCTATTGGAGTACTTTCAAAGGTGACTCATTCGGAGTATGCAACTCCAATAATTCCTATTATCAAGCACGATGGTACATTGAGGTTAGTAGCTGATTATAAAATTACAGTTAACAAAAATATTATTCCGGATGATCATCCAATTCCAACTATCGAAAACATCTTACCTAAAATGAATAATGGAAAATATTTTTCAAAATTTGATATCAGAGAAGCGTACATGCATATGAAAGTATCAGAAAAAAACAGCCAAAATGTTAACAATAAATACACATTTGGGTTTATTTCAAGTAAATCGTTTAAATTATGGAATTTCGAGTGCTCCAGCTCTATGGCAAAGAGCAATGGAAAACATTTTTTCTGAAATTGAAGGGTTACAAATATTTTATGATGATTTCAGTTTATCTTCACCGGATCCATTAACTCACGTAAAAAGGATGAAACGACTGTTTGAAATTTGTAGAGAAAACGGGATTCACTTCAAGAAAGAAAAATGTCAATTTTTAGCAAATGAAATATCATATTTGGGATATGTAATTGATGAAAATGGTATTCATAAAACTTCTGAAAAAATTAAAGCAATAGTCGAAGCCAAAGCTCCTCGTGATATTACCGAATTAAAATCATTCATTGGACTTGTAAATTATTATTCCAAATTTATAAGAAATTCAGCTGAAAAACTACATCCGCTATACAAATTATTGCAAAAAGGTATACATTTCCGTTGGACAAAAGAAGCTGATTTTGCTTTTAAGAACATTAAACTTGAAATTGCTTCAAATCAAGTTCTAACGCATTTTGATCCTAATAAAACACTTGTGCTTGCTACTGATGCTTCTCCACATGGAATCGGTGGCGTTCTATCACACATTTTCTCAGATGGTTCCGAAAGACCAATTCTTTTTATCAGCAGAAGCTTGTCAAAATCAGAAATTAATTATTCGCAAATTGATAAAGAAGCTTTATCGATTGTATGGTGTATAAAAAAACTTTTTTATTTTCTATTTGGAAGACATTTCATACTTTATACAGATCACAAACCACTGGAATCTATTTTTAAGCAAGATAAGGCTGCACCAGTATTGAGTGCAACTCGTTTGTTACATTATTCAATATTTTTACAAGGATTCGATTATGAAGTAAAATTCAGAAAACATGAAAATCATTGCAATGCCGATTTCTGTTCTAGATTTATCGAAAATAATTCAAAAGAAAATTTAAAAGATTCTTCAGCAGTTTTTCAATTGGGTCAATTGGAAACAATACCAATTCAAAGCAAGATAGTTGCAAAAGAAACTCGAAAGGATTCCGAATTGTGTAAAATATTTAATGCCATAATGGGACCAAATTCGTCAAATTTAAATAACAATGGAGAATGGACTGTAGAGCAAGGATGTTTAATGAAAGGTATTCGCGTCGTTATTCCCAAAACCTTGCAACAATCAATATTGAAGGAATTACATAAAGGTCATATTGGTACATCGAGAATGAAAGCTCTTGCTCGATCTTACGTTTTTTGGGAAGGTGTGGACAGAGATATCGAAAATGTTACTAAGAATTGTAAAAATTGTTTACAATATTCGAATTCGCCAATTCATGCCAAAATTCATCCATGGGAATTTCCGAGAAATCCGTGGGAAAGATTGCATATTGATCACGCAGGTCCTTTTCATGGTTTATATTTTTTTATCATAGTTGATGCATACAGCAAATGGATCGAAATTTTTCCAGTAAAACGCATCGACAGTTTTACAAGCATTTCAAAATTAACTGAATGTTTTTCTCGGTTTGGAATTCCATCTAATATAGTTTCCGATAATGGTTCCGCATTCATTTCGTCTGAATTTTCAAAATTTTTAGGAAAACATCAAATTAATCATATTCGAACGGCTGCATATCATCCGTCTTCAAATGGACAAGTTGAACGATATGTTGGCATTTTCAAAAACGCTCTTAGAAAACAATTATTGGATTCAAAAGACATTCATCATAATCTTCAAGAAATTCTATTCAGTTTAAGAAGAGCTCCGCACAGCACTACAGGGAAGAGTCCAGCAGAACTTATGTTGGGAAGAAATATTCGTTCCCATTTGGATATCATTAAACCTGTTTCATTTCAAGATGTTATAATTCAAAAACAAAAAAAGACAATTATTGATGGAGGAGGTCAAACACGAAATTTCGAAATTGGTCAAACCGTATTATTCAAATCATTTTCGGATAAAACATGGAAAATTGGAGTTGTAGTCAATAAAATTGGAAACGTTTTATACGAAATTTGGAGTAATGGTGTTAAATTTAAAAGACATGTTGATCAAGTTTTTCGAGGCGAAGAAAAATTTCAAGATTCAAATAATGCTGATGCTGATAGTAAAATTCAAGAAAAGGTCCATTTCGAGCAATTAAATGTAACTCCAGAAAACTTAAAAATTCCTAACAACCCTCCTGACATTCCTAATACTTCAAACCAACCAAAGGTATCGGATGACGAAATTCCACCATCAGACGTTGCCGGAAGATCAACGGATAATTTGAATAGTAATGGTTCCGGATTTGAAAGTAATCCCACTTCAAGACCAGTCCGAAGCAGAAGACCACCAGACCGTTTCATACCGTGAACAAGATTAGAGGGGAGGTGTTATATTTAGTTATGTCGCACTTTGTATATTTGTAAATAATCATTATATTAGTGTATTCTATATTTTATGTTGGCAACACATACAATTTTAACTTGTAATTCCGTTTGAAGTACTCACGTTCCTTTTCGCTCATATATAATTTTCATTTACAATAAAGTAAATTCTTTTCATTTTCATCAAGTGTTCAATTATTTCAACTCACGTTACAACAGAATAGAATTACGCGGATATGTGATTTGATATTGTATAATTTATTATATTTTACCTAACAGGACATATACCTACTACTACAAAAATTTGGGATTAATGTTGCTTATTTTTCAACCGTTTCGAGAGATTCATCTTACCTTCTTTATTTCATTAAGTTTTAATATAAAAATTGCAAGTAAACTTAACTAATATAAATGTAAATTTTGGTATGATGAATATAATTTTTTATGGGTTCTTAAATTAATATATTTTTTTGAATTATTAAAATTAGGCTTAAGTAAATAGTATGTATTTTGCTGTCTATTTTTAAAGCTATTTGTGTGCATAAGTTTTTTAAAAATATGTAAAATTAGTGATTAATGGTTCTCATAAAATTTAAAATTTTGCCTCTAGCGGCCATATATTAGCAATAAAACTTAATCAATTGCGAAGTGTTAAAAATTTTAACTATTAAGCGTACTATCTTAATTTAAAATAAATTATAAAATCTAAGATAACACAAGCAAATAAATGTAAAATATTCCACTATAAATAATTTATTAGGTTAACGCCCAAACACAAATATTATGTAATTTATTAAATTTGTCATATTTTCATTGTAGAAAAATTGTAACTATATTAATAATTATTTTAGAATAATTTAAAATTTTTTAAAATTACTGTTATCATTAAAATTGCAGATAAAGGTAAAACTTTCAAATCTGGCTCATTGCAACATATCCTTGCCGTTTCCTATTTTTTTCAGTAAGAGTACAACTAATAAGGTAAGTAATAGTAACATTTGATATATAAAACAAAGGCATTTGCTTTAAACAACAAACAGAGATTGTCGCGTATCTACGATGTTGAAATGTCAAGGCTGGTTGGTCCAGCTCCGGGTGAGCTCCGGTTTACCCCGCCAAGCTGTTGCAAATAGAAAGTGAAAGTATAATCTGTCAATTGCTACCGTTGCGTACAAGAACGGTTACTATGTGTTTTGTGATAAACTAAACATTTTAGCAAACAAAAGATCATCAGCCCACAGCTTCGATTTAGTCCAGGAAATTGTTTCAATTGTCCATTATACCTACGCAGTACTTTTTTTTTGAGATAAGTAGTTGACAATGTTTAAAAAATAGCATAACATAAAATTTTGAAAACCAACAATTTCAAATATAAAAATAATTATTGGACTCCAGACTGATATATTTTTTGCCATTTTTGAATCTCTGCGTCTTAATTAATTAAACTTACTTTATATTAACATTTAAAGGTTAACATGCTAAAACTTGCAACATTTTTATAATATCAAACCAGTATTAAATTTCAATTGAAGCAACAAAATTTTAAATGTTTAAAAATTAATTGAAATTTATCATGGCTGCTTCTTAACCTAATTACACCTTAAATTATTTTAAATGTTTCTATCTTAAAGTTGGATTTACTGCCACCTTAAAGCTCCGTCTGTAAAGTTACCTTTAGATCAATGTAATACTTTTTCTGTCAGGTCTGATTAAAAGCTTACTTAAAAATGAAGTTGGAGGTAGAACTTTTAGTCCTGATACCTTGATGATAAAATATGGGATTTCGTAAGGATAACTATTTGAACACGAGTTTTTTTTTTTTTTTTTTATTTTTTTTTTAATCCAAACGGCTTGGTCTTTCTATTATTAATTATATTGTATGTGGTACCTCTTATAATGAACTTGTATCATAAATCAGGCGTGCAGGTAATGAAGGAATAATGGAGTGCTTACAAGTAGTAATATGAACTGTCAAGCAATATTATATATTGATTCCTAAAACTGGATGTACTTTTCGCAATGTACTTTTTCTCTAATCGATTTTACAATAGTCGGATAAACTTAGTATAATGTTATTCCCGGTATAACAATTATTATTGGTAATAATGGTAATAAGGTCTAACCTTATACCAGGTTTATCTGACTATTGTAAAATCGGCATATTTTTTATATTATGTTTTTCTGTACTAAGTACGTTGGCAATTTAAAATAAGATTAAATAATGTTTATTTTGTTTACCTCAATAAAAGAAAACCGCCAATATATTAATATTTCATTGCGAATATTAAAAATTAAATACTAAAACTAGATTATATTTATTATATTATATGTTTAGTAGTTTTAAATTTTTCTGAATAGATTCAGGAAAATTACAGCAAAACTGGGTGCCCTTTTAACCAGGTCCCGGGTGCGTAATTTTTTAACACCAAAATTCACTTTTATAATTTAATAATAAATTAAAGATTCAATATAAATTTCAAAATTATATAAACCAGGCATTTTCAGATAGTTGGCGTTAGATCAACCAAATCATCTGAAATTTACAAATTCAATCCCGCTCTTTTATATAAAAATTCGCCAACTATACTCCCCTATTTTTTTTGGATATCAGGTACCAAAATAAAAGTTTATTTTCGCCCAAGCATTTATATAAATAAAAATAAAATTACTCCTCTAGATTCAATTGATAAGGATTTACAAATTTATCTACAAATTCTTAATACTTTTTTTTAATTAAATCAATTAGAAATTTAATAAATTATTAATTATTTTCAAACAAACAAAATTTAAATAAACCCCTATAAAAATTAATATCAAAATCTTAAATTAAATAATTCCCAAAAAAGTTTATAAATGTCAAGTCAATTAATTTTATGAATGTATTTACTCAATTTGTTACTCATGGCCATCTTCCATCGCACATATTTCCATCTTTGGAATCTTGGAGTCTTTTGATTTTCTATTATAATATTTCCCAAATTATTAAACACAACAGGGTCGTCTTGTGGTATACAATACTTCATCTTGTTCCTGAGAATCATCAAGGTTTGTGATTCCATTTTCATCTCTTTAATTGTGCCTGCTATTGCTATGTAACTCGAACAAAATTATGACTTTTAATTTTCATAACTTCTTCCTTCTAAAACCTTCTGGGTATTCTTCACTACTTATTTTCTCCGGTGCAGCCTTATTCATCAACTGGTCTATTCCATTTTTATTCACACTTAGAATTATTAATTTTGATTGATAATAATCGATCATCTGTCGCAAATTTTCATAATGTTCGTTTATCATTTTATATTTATTATAATATAATAATAATAATAGGTTTCAACAGGTTTACACCATGTAACAGTAAAACTATGATAAGAAATTATTACTTTACTTCATAAAGTAACAATATCATTTTCACGATAGACATCCTCGAGTGAGACTGGAATTCAAGTTGTTGGGTTCAGGAAGTCTACGCTTTCATTGTACGGCTAACCTGGGTGGTATCCTATAGGAAATCTTAGAAAATAAAGATATCTTAAGGATAAACTTAATGCATTGCTCTACTTGAAGCAGATATCTCCCAGCGGAAATGACTTGGTGCCCATTGTGCATTTTACTTTATAATTCTTTTGCTTATTTATTTCAAAATGTTTATCAACTTTATTTAAAGAGATGCGAAAGATGTATTTGACACGCTTGGTGTGTAAGAAAGACAATCATTTTGTGTAACCAGTTGCATAATGAATGACTCTATTATATTATACAGTAGAATCCGCTTAATGTAATCATTTTGATAACATTAACCGACTGATAACAATAAGCAAATTTTAGAAAAAAACGAATTTTAGAAGAATTAGGTAAATTTTGCAAGAATAAACTAAACTTAAATTAAAATGCATAAAGCAAAGTGCACATTTAGTAAAATAAAAATTGAAACACATCATGAAACCGGGAAACTTCGTTAGTTTTTGTATAGAAATCAAAACGAGTGACGTGTTTTGTAAAGATACATAAAATTTCAATGACATATCAGAAAAAGATACTTAGAATAAGAGATTATTGTGTAGGAAATTCCTTGAAAGTTATGATAATAAGCGGCTTTCTGATCACATTATCTGGTGGTTTTTGTAGGTAAACTAATTAAAGCGGCCGGTTCCCAGTCAAAATGATCACAATAAACCCACGTCAAGCTAGCACCCCCACCTCTTCAAAATACAAAAATATTTATACTATAATTATGCGCTAACTTCAGACAGTAATCGCGAATTTTGGGCTCCAACGGTCTTGCGATAAAACATAAATCTTTGGTGGGGGTGCTGAGTTGACGTCAAGCTAGCACCCCCACCTCTTCAAAATACAAAAATATTTATACTATAATTATGCGCTAATTATGCGCTAATTTCAGACAGTAATCGCGAATTTTGGCTCCAACGGTTTTACGATAAAACATAAATCTTTGGTGGGCGGTGCTGAGTTGACATCAAGCTAACACCCCCACTTCGAAAAAATAACTTTTAGTAATTTTTCTATTGTCGCACCACCTGTTGACGACATTTTACTAGTCATTCGTGAGATTTCGCTCCTCTCAATTTTTCTCGATTTTTTTGGATACAATCCAAATCAAAATCCCACCAAGTGTGCAAATCGGCCGAAGGGTTTAGGAGTGTATAACGAATAAATATCCAAACAAACTCTTTAATATTATATATTATGTTAAATCGTTATTATTTTATTTCAAAAGTATTCAAAAATGTTTTGTTTCAAATGATAGTATCTTTAACATATTTTAGAATATTGACATTTATCTGACAATTTGATCAGAATGATAATACGAAATCCCGGTAGTGAAAGAAAAAATGATAAAGAAAACGAATATATTAATAATTCTAATAAGTTGTCGTGGATTAAGAAAAACCAATGGTGAAAAACTTAACCCCAATATTCGGAAAAAAGTTAAATAAGTAATGGAATGCAAATGCTACTCGGTCCCTCGATATCAGTCTTCCTGTTGATTGAGTTCCTATCTTTCTTTATCTCAATCATCTCATTCAAAATACGTTCTTTGTAGGACGGAATTGACTTCAGTATAATGGTGTTTTCAAAGTCCATGTTATGGTCATTTTCTAAGGGGGGGGGTTAATTTTTAAATTTTTGGAATCTTTTTAGTCAGGTGTTTTTAAATTTTTTATTTTTATTTTATGTCACTCGTTTTGGAGTAAATTGTCAACAAAAATGTAGGTATTCGCCGTAGTTTGACTTTCTGCTAGGTTATTGAATCGGGCTTGTAGATGGAGGGCTTTTCTGGGTCATGTGGGAGGGTTGAGGGGTGGAATGAAGGAAACTCCTGTCTTAGTTTCAATTGGGAGAGTGGTACAGTTTTGTTTGTTGAGTTCTTCAGGAGCTTCAGTAGTGTTGATGAGTTCTGCTGGGGGGGGGGGGGGGGTATGGAGGGGAGCCGGTTGAAGTAGTTTGATTGAGGATAAATTTGGTATGGAATGCTCTTTAACTTGAAATAAAAAAATCTACTACACCCCCAATGCAACTGGTTTTAATTTAATTTTAATCAATAAAGAGAACGGGGGAGGTAGAGATGGTCTTCTGCGATAGAATTTCTTCTCGCCAGCGAAATTTGTTTTTGACCAGCCAGGAACACTATCCTGATCTTTACAAACATGCTGTCAAAAAAGTACGTCGCTACCTGTAGCCGTTCGGAAGATATGGACATAAACCATGGTGACATGTTAGAATAAGTAAGACATAGAGGTTGTTAATACGATAACATAATAATAAGTTAGTAATGCGATAGGAACTATAAAGAAGAAAATATAAGAAGAACATTAACAACAATAATTAAAATAAGATTGCCGACAATAATTAGAATTAATATTTATATTAATTATATATAATCATTAATAAAAGACTCGAAACATTGGTCAATTAAATTGATATAAAAAAGACCTAAATCTCAACAATTTTTATTATTAAAATATTAAAAAAAAGGTCAACGATAATAAATTATTACTAATTAGAATAAAGTTATGAAGAAGGTTGAGAACAAATCGTAAAACACAGGAATAATTGAAAAGATACTATCATTTGAAACGAAACATTTTTGAATACTTTTAAAATAAAATAATAACGATTAAACATAATATATAATATTAAAGAGTTTGTTTGGATATTTATTCGTTATACACTCCTAAACCAAACCCTTCGGCCGATTTCAACCAAACTTGCACACTTAGTGGGATTTTGATTTGATTTGTATCCAAAAAAATCGAGAAAAATTGAGAGGAGCGAAATCTCACGAATGACTAGTAAAATGTCGTCAACAGGTGGCGCGACAATAGAAAAATTACTGAAAGTCATTTTTTCGAAGTGGGGGTGCTAGCTTGACGTCAACTCAGCACCGCCCACCAAAGATTTATGTTTTATCGCGAAACCGTTGGAGTCCAAAATTCGCGATTACTGTCTGAAATTAGCGCATAATTATGGTTTACTTAATTTTTAAAAAAAGTCATTTTTTCGAAGTGGGGGTGCTAGCTTGACGTCAACTCAGCACCGCCCACCAAAGATTTATGTTTTATCGTAAAACCGTTGGGGCCAAAATTCGCGATTACTGTCTGAAATTAGCGCATAATTAGCGCATAATTATAGTATAAATATTTTTGTATTTTGAAGAGGTGGGGGTGCTAGCTTGACGTCAACTCAGCACCCCCACGAATGATTTATGTTTTATCGCGAAACCGTTGGAGCCCAAAATTCGAGATTACTGTCTGAAATTAGCGCATAATTAGCGCATAATTATGGTTTACTTAATTCTTAAAAAAAGTCATTTTTTCGAGGTGGGGGTGCTAGCTTGACGTCAACTCAGCACCCCCACCAAAGATTTATGTTTTATCGCAAAACCGTTGGAGCCCAAAATTCGCGATTACTGTCTGAAATTAGCGCATAATTATAGTATAAATATTTTTGTATTTTGAAGAGGTGGGGGTGCTAACTTGACGTGGGTTCACAATAACCAACTGATAACATTATCTGTGATCACGTTAAACGGATTCTACTGTTTTTCATTTAATTCTTTGAAGTTCATTTATTTTGAGTTTATTGTTACCATTTACGTCTATTAATCGTTAATTAAATTTATTGATCGTTAAAAGCACATAATGCTGATATGACATTTGTTTAATTAATTGATGTATAGGTTTTTGGTTTATTTACTACCTACACGTTAAAATACAAAAATCTTTTGAAAACGTTTTAATCAATACAAATAAATGAAGGGGCAAGTGGTAGAAGGGGTTATGTTACAAATATATACAGTATTGGCCATAATTATAGCAACCAACTAATTTAAAAATAATAAATTCAATTTAAAAAGAAATTTGAAATAATTGGGGATCTTCAACCATTACAATCGATTTGTTATTATCCATTAAAATATATCCGACGTTTTGGAAAATGTAGAAAAAAGTAAAGCAGAGATATTTAAAAAAATGTTAGATTAGAGCGAAATACTGAAGGAGTAAGTTAAATAGTATAGTATGTAGTACATAACTCCTTCGTCCACATCAAAACCTGCCTTTTTCAGAAAATGTTACTTAACACCTTTTTCCGCTTGCCCTTTCAATGTGATTTTTGAATATTGATTTCTATTTTCGTAATGAAATCACTATAAAGAAATGTTACCTCACAACTTGCAATATAGTCGTTCTGTAAAATAATTAAATCTATGAAATAAAAAAAATATACAAATATCATGATATATTTACTCATCAATATTTTTTATGTTAAAGTTTACACTTAACTGGTATAATTTTCAAATTAAAATAAAAGTTCAAGAATTTAAGTAAAATGTTAAAATTCTTTATATACTTAAATTTGTGAGAAACTAGTAAGTTTTCCGGGTATCAATAATTTAATGTAGTTTTTCATTGCTAAGTAAAGGTTTGGGAATAGTCTTTCAATATATTTAAAATGTTTCCATAATAAGTTAACCTTTTAATAGACCGCAACAGTGGGTCGATGTGATAGCCTCTTAGTGTGAACGGAAGTTCCGGGTTCGAATTTTGCTTCATAAAATTTTTTGCTTTAACTCTCTGAATACCTTCTATATAGATTTGGCTAGAGAATTAATTAATATAAGCATTTGTTTACAGGTTACAAGCCTTTATTTGCAAAATGTATTTTAAGTTTTCTACATAATTTAAGAGTTTTTCATATTCTATCTCTATAGACCCTCAGGTTTTGCTTACATTTAGAAAATTCTATAAAGATTCACATTAAATATCCTGGAAGATATTTAATTTTTCTTTTAATAGTGCTTTCTCCGGATCAGTAAACTTTATGTAGTACATAACAAAGTAAACCAATATATACCTATAGTATTGCACTAATTTTTCAGTAATTTTAATTAGGTACCTTTTATTATAATAAATAAAAGTAATTTAAAATTCTATTATTGAATATTGTATTATCAAAATTTAAACCTACATGTCTACTTCAGTGGTCTTGGTGGTCTGCATATAATTGATCTGCAGACCAGATATGCAGATAAACTGATAAGTGAATGGATACTATAAAAGAGAGTAAAACATTAATTCACATGCGGCGTTAATAAACAAATATAAATACATTTATTTATTAAGTGAGATTATGTCGATTACGTCTATACGAATACAATTAGTGTTACGAATAATACATAATACATTAATACATACATATTATACGAGGGTCAAGCTGAATTTATTGAGAATAAAATAGATCCAGTAAGCTGGTGAAAAACAAAACATACGGTGTTATTTAGAGAAACTCTTTATCTGTCATTTGAAGTTTAGAAGTTGAAAATACATTCGTCATAACTCAAGTTACCAATTTTTTAAAGTGACATTGCTAGTGAAAAAATGGAATTAACAAGAGAGCATTTTCTAATCATGATTTATTATGATTTAAAAAAAGATTTAAGCGCTTACGAGTGCAGAGTAAATTGGCTACAATTTACCAATGATATAAGGAATTTGAACGCGAAAGGAATTCCGTTCAGCACCAAAAAGGTGCAGGACGTCCTTCTACGGCTGTTACCGACAAAAACATTGCTGCTGTTAAGAAAATAATTAAAGAGGACAATAAATCCTGTAATGGGGTAACAGAGCATCAATTCAAGATTGGATCCTCAGCTGTTAAAACAATCATACAAGATCACCTGCATTTAAAAAAAGTGGTCAGTCGTTTTGTGCCGCATCACCTTTCTGATTTCCAAAAAGCAGAGCGTGTAAGAATTTGCCATGAAACTCTAAATTTCTTAAAGAATGGCGGACACCAAATTTTTTCCAAAATCGTGATAGGTGACGAAACTTATATTTCCTTTTTCGACGTACCTACTCGTCAAGAGAGTCGTGTATGGATTCATGAAGATGAGAAATCTCCAACAATGATGAAGAAGCAGCGAGCTATGAAAAAAGTTATGTATGCGGTATTCTTCAGAAGTACCGGTTTAGTAAATGCCATTAAGCTAGATGGACAAAAGACAGTTACAGCTAAATGGTACACTGAAAAATGTTTGCCTGATGTCTTCAGTAGAGTTCCAGCCAAAAGAATTATGCTGCACCATGTGAATGCATCATCCCGTACTCGCCAGTTTTTGGTTGAAAAAAATATAAAAGTCATAGAATATCCGCCGTACTCACCTGATTTAGCAATGTGCGACTTTCGGCTAGTTTTTGGGCTTAAAAAAATTTGCGGAGCCAAAGAAGAGATTGAATCTCTGAAGAAGAGATTGATACCGCAGTTCACACTTATTTTGAAGGTGTTCCGAAAGAAGATTGGTTGAGAGCTTTTAAGCAGTGGAAGGAAGGAATGGTCAAGTGTATCATTGTTGGAGGGAATTACTTTGAACATATTTAAAATAAAATCCTAGAAAATATTAATCGTGTTGCTTATTCTCAATAAATTCAGCTTAACCCTCGTATAATACATATTTTTGTAAAATAGTTTATACCTTGTAAAAGAAAATAAATTACTTTGTAGAAAATGTATTCGACTGTAGTAGATATTCATCTGCAGAAAGCTTTGAAGAAGCTGCACTAATATTACTCAAAAGGAGAGAAATAGTATGTGAAGCCCGTTTTATTAGTAAAAAAGTGAATTTATTTTATCAAAGCATATTGTTAGTTACTGGACAGATACTGTGACTTTTTAAATCGAATAAAAAAATATCTAACAATTTTTATTAGGGTTACTCAAAATAGAAAATATTTCTTACAAAATGGTTTTTCTTTAAATATACGTTTACGTTCGAGCTCAAAATATTAAGTTTTACACAAAGTTTAACAATTTTCATAATCGATAATGTTCCTATTTTTCCAAAGAATGACTAAAATAAGAATTTAATTTTTATTTATTTAAAGACAGGATTACAATATTGTAACTGCAGTTAAAACTGCAATTCAAAAGGAGGATTTTTAAAACTCGATCAGAATACGATATTGTAAATTAGAAAATAAAGATAGTTTTATCTATACACGAAACTGATAATTTTATGGATTAATGTATCGTACGATGAGTATTTTACTAAAATTTTAATATATTAATTGAATATCATCCATTATTTGATTTTAAAATATTTACATAGATGTAAAATTATTTAAATGCATATGGTGATGAAATATTGTTATTTAATCGTTTTAATCAAGTTAATTGCATTTTCAAACTAAGAATTTTAAATTATGCAATAAATTAGATTGTACCAATTTATATTACCAGTGCCAGTGGCGCAACTTGAGGTAGGTTTCCTTTTTTTTTAATATATTCAACCGTATCAGCGGTGTTATTAATTTCTTTAATATTTTGTATAAAGAAGCTAATGGAAACTTCTTCCGAAACGATTAGATAAATTTTTTATGTAAACAATCTCCATTACATTAGATGCTATCATAATAATTTAGAAAGGTGCAGTTACGATTCTGTATTATGCTTTGCATTATTTAAAATGCATTTTAGTACCTACTTAGAAATTAAATAGACCTCAACATTTTCCGATTTAGATTACAATCAAACATTCACGTTTAATTCCTTTATTTTCTTTCATAAATCAATAGTCGATATTTCTTAGAATTACTGAAGAAACACTTCATTTGCAACACAGTTAAAGCACGCTTCGTATAATCTCTTCAAATAATACCAATTCTAATGTTGTTGTATTTTGTAATTTGTGTAATCTTTTAGAATTCTTATAAAATGTTGTAGGTATTCATTTCAATCAGTTTTAACTCAGGAGTACTTAGAGATCACGCAAACTTGGATGACTTTTCCTAAGCATTCGCTTGCATGGTCATCCGCAAATCGGATAAACTTCTCGATTCGAGCGTGATACCTCCGTAGCATGGTCACCAGCGTCGCTACAATGAAAAGAATGTGTGTCATTTTCGAAGTTGGGCAAAAATTAAACATTTCTCCGGAAACACAAAAAATGCACTATCAACACTTGATTGCTTTAGTGCTAAACAATGCAATAACAATTTTTTAAAAACTGTTTAATTAAAAGTTTAACTCACTCAGTAACAAATAATAAAATTGGGACATAGACAGAGAAATGGATAAGGATAAAATGAGAACATACTTTGGATTAATCTTTATACGTAACAGAAAATCAAAGAGATGATTTAAACCATAAAATTTATTTTATTCTGGGTGCTACTGGGAAAATCTGCAGTCTCACAGCTACTATCTTTACCATCTGATAATAAAAATCGCATGATTTGCTTTTTTATTAATAAACACGTTAAAGAATAATATTACTTCAATAAATTTAAATAATTTATCGATAAATAATGTTTGGGTCTACTCTGGCTTTTAATGTTTGTCAGTAGTGAATACTATTCTGGCAGCATTGAAACGAAATCATTTGAAGTTAAAAATGAGAAACATTCTTGTAGAATTTTAAAAGTTTATTAAAATTATATTAAATTTAAAATGAATAATAAATTATTTTAATGTCATAGAAAGTTCACGAGGTTAATTGTTTTTGTATGTGCTAGGTATTATTTAAATTATAAATATAATAAAAATGATGATTAATTTGTAGCATTTAACTAACCAAGACCTTCAATTGCGTTGTAATATCATTAGAAACATTTAAAATACAAATGTCAAATCCAAAATTTACTGGCTATTATTCCTATTGAGATAATATAAAAAGACTTTCAGAAGAGAAGAGAGGAGAAGAGGATGCGGCTTTTTATGTTATTTTTATTTCCTACTCGACGATCTCCATTTATGGAAGCTTTGTATTTACTCTTCTACTTTTAGAAGTGTAGCAGTAATCTTGCGTATCATTCAAAGCCCTTTGCAAAACACTTGATATTATAATATTATATATTAAAATGGCATGAAGCAAATAATCTAGCCAAATTGTAGAGTACCAATATTCGTTGGATTATTGGATAAGAGATTAAATAATTGACAACTCTTTGATTAATCAATAAGAAAGTAACCATAGCTGTATAAAACTCAATTAATTGCTATTAGTGTCAAGAAATAAAATATATTAAGTATTTTATACTAAAATAGAACTTGTTATGTCCTTCGTTTGGCCTAGCAGTGAAAGGCTCGTAGACAAGCAAAACAAAAAATTTAATAACGCAATAATTAATTTGAAAAAATACATATCCATACATTCTGACTATTTACCTATTCGAAATGCAAGGCCAATTATGCGTGTGGCAAAAATGTAATGATAGTTTTGTATTTGCCATCTTGGAACTTTAGAGTGGATCCCACACTGATATATTATGTATAGTTCAAAGACATCTTTCGAAGGTGCATCCGCAAGTTTGAGAATTTTTTATTTATAAATTGTAAAACTAAAAAGTCAATAATATAATATTTCACTTTTGAGAGATCACCAATTTTAAGGAATCCTTTCCTCATACTCAACGACATTGATTATAACAAATGCCAGGAATTAACCTGTTGGTATGTATATCAAAAAGTGAAATGAGGAAGTTCCTAGATCTTCTTATTGTTAACATAAAAGTATTAGCAAACAAATTATAATTATTAAATATTGACAATTAGTCTTAATTTTTTAAACAATTTTAATTAAAAATTTCAAAACTAAATTGCGAACAACCTGATGATAAAAAGTAAAATGGTGTTAGTTCATTATTTTGCATTATGTGATGAAAGAATTAAGAATGCTAGCCACGGTTTACATTAGAAATCGAATGTTTAAATTGCAACTTGTAGAACGGGACGAAGGAGAAATAAACGCCCGCACTAACGGCCTTGTCAAGGCTATCAACTGCCGTTTAAAGTCTACGCTAGAGACTGTCAACATTTGGAGAAAGGAGATTTTTATTGAATACTGCAAATAATATTTCAATACATGTATTCGCGGTTTTAACGATTCTCGTTAAACTTACGCAATAAATTTAATAAACTGTTAATCACATTTATGATGTTTGATCTGTGTTATTTATTGCACCCATATATTAATTTATTTCTAATTCGGTCTCCCAAAAGCAAGTTTCGTGTATGCAAATATTTTAAACATATCAATTTGTTCTTCAAGGTTTTTAAATTAAAATTGAACTAATTTATATGCAAATTATACATAACAGAAATAAAAATAAAAGGCTATTTTGTAGGCCACTCTAAGACAATAAAGCTGAAGAAAGTATGAAAAACCGGAATCTGATTTGAACTGAATTGTTAAACAAAGAGTTCTACACATTTTGTTATGCAATATTACTAATATTCAAAGAATTTTTATTGATTAAATGAAAATGATAAAAATTCACACTTATTTACCTATATGACATAACAATCATGTCATAGAATCGTAAAATCTGCATTTAAATATTATAACCTTTTATTATTATATATATTTATATTCTTGTTATTTATGTCAATAACTGAAATAAAAAAAATTATATTACCTACTTATTTTATGTCAGCCGTTAAATCCCCATTTGACCAATACATAAAGATACTAAAATGAAAACTTTAACGTTTGATAATTGAGTTATTTATGTTTTATATAAAAACATTATATATTATAAAAGTATACAAAATATTTTATAAAATTGTATAAAACGTCATTATCGTAAAAAGTTAAAAAAGAACAATAAAACATTTTTCAATTGTTTATTAACAATAAAAAATAAAATATTAAATTATTTGATATTAATATATCAAATTTGTAAATTAACCTTGATTTTGAATTGAACTTATTGGCATTCTGTCAAAGAACTTTTGTGTTTTGATTCTTAAACCTATATTGCTAATCTAGGTTATTGAAAATGGTCAAGGCATTATAATTATTTAACGTGAATAGGATATTATATATTGTAATTTTCTGATTTTTAGCCAACGAAATATTGTTTAATCTATTTAAATAAGTACGTGTAGAAAAAGATATGGCATGACATGGCTTTAGAATATTATAATAAGTAAGGTCACATACCTATTAACACAGGTAAATTTAACAAAACGTATAATTTGTTATGTTTTACAATATGTAAACAGTACTTTCAAATTTAAATAAGGTATTAAAAAATTATCTTTATGGTTAATTTAAACTTATGTTCCATTCAATATTATATAGCTAGTTTGCTGCTCTACAGTCTTCAAAATTCATTCTCCAAGGTGGATCAATCTTCTGCAATTTCTTTTACTGTATCATTGTTCAACAGAGTTTTTTTTGTTGCTCCAACAAATTTTATGCTGCCATAACAAAGTTCTTTCTATTTGAAACAATTTTTTTGTTCAGGAAAAAATTATTTGTTAATACAACATAAAATTTGTTGTGGCATCAAAAAATCCTTTTTTACTGTGTAAGAAATTTCATGAAGTACAAGTATACATAATGCAAAGTTATCATAGTATATTAATATGTTAATAAGTTAATATTATGTTCAATAAAAAAAATTATGACTAATTCATTTATTTGTTCTTTTGTTATTTATTGTCATTTAAAGAAAACAAATAATAAAAAAACTTGCTATTGATTTAATTACGGTTTTCGTGAAGTATAAACTAGATATTATGTTAATGGTTATGTTTATAAATAAGGGTCCACCTTAATTACATAAGTTGATATTACGTATTACTTCATTAATATAAGGTGTTCAACATAGTTTGTCTTATTATGATGAATATTTTATAAGTTATTCGGAAATTATATTCAGTAGAAAGTATTTCATACCTACTGTCTGCTTTACGGTAGGTACAACTTAATTCATAAATAATTTATTACAATACAGGTGTATTTATGTTTATGGCTCGGTGACAAACTTTTTTAAATAATCGGAAAAGCTACTTCTGAAAACTATAACTAAGAACTAGAAAATTTAAATCATTTCTGCAGAAACCTATTTAGTTTCCATATAATCATACTCAAATTTTCTACTAACCAGGATTTACTTGATAAATATTTAAGCTTGATGTAATAGTTTTTGCAGTACAATAACTGCTTCGGCAATTCAAGTCGGGATATAAAGTTTCATAGAAAACTCTCTGTAGTAATTTATGGAAAATATTTTAAGAAAACATTTCTTTCTTTATTCGAGATATTTTACCGGTATTTCTTTTGTTTTCTTGTGTGAATTCATTTCTTTGAATTTAAGAAAATGATACTCCGATTAAGTTTGTTTTTAATTAAAAACCAAGTTTTCGGATTGGTTAATGCTCTGGTAGAAAAGCAAAAGTAATAGGAAACTTATAAGTTACTTATAAGTACTTATCTATAGATAAGTACTTATGTATACGTATTATATTATGTATTTTTTACGTGTACAGTACCACCAATCTGTGCACTGAACATTTAAATTAGCATTTCACTATTAAACTTTAATTTAAAATAAATTACAATTAATTGAAACACACAATTAGCTAATCTAATATAAAAAGTATTGTAAGATGTTTTTCTAGTAGATAAACAAGAAGAAAGCTGTGACACTTTTTTTCCCAAGTCCCAACTTTAATTGTATTAATTGAATACATACTTTATTTTGATTGCCTAATGTAATTAAAACAATTGATTTAAATTAAACTTTTGATTAAACTTCCACTTCGTGTTGCTTTTATTTTTTTTTTTTTAATTATAATGAAATTTGATATGTTGATTTTTAGCTAAACCTGAAGTAAAGCCGGCAAAATTTCAAAATCTGAAAGATCTGAAGCGATTTCTGAGTAATGAAGATCGTGCAGGCTCGTAGCCAGGAGTAGGCCAGGGTAGGCTTTAGAAGATTTTGAGCCTGCCCTGGCTGCTGGCCAGGGCCAACTTTTTTTTGGTCTGATTTGAAACTAAAATATTCAATTTAAAATAAAAAGTTTTAACTTGGAACATGTTTTTGCTGTCGTTCCCCTCAAAAATCGACATCAAAAATCAGCACTAAACCGAGCGGTTTTGTCATAGATCAGAGATTGTCCGAATGCTCCTGATTTGGATCGGTTGCCCGTGTTTGCCTTAGAATGTCTTCACTTAGGCTTTTGCATTGCATATCCTACAGAATACCCTTTAAAACTCATACGCGATAAATTACGGAAACTCATATTTTAGGCTTCTATACGAAGAATAGTAAGAAGCCTTATGTTCTGGTCCAGTGTCCGTCCCGTGTATTAAATTTAAGAACTATTCCAGTATAGTTTGGGGAGGCGCAGGCGTTTAGATTGCTTATTATTTAATATAAATACTAAGGTTGGTAACACTGTTTGGACAAAAATCAAAAGAGAGTTAAAGACAATATAGCGGGGAAATGTTTGGTGTTTGGTACCAAAAACTTGTTCCATGTATAATACATTAGTCTGATGAGACTAAAATAAAAACAACCCTGGGTTCCAGGGGGCTGAACCCCCTGGTCCAGGCGCAAAGCGCCGACATTTTATTTGACTTATCTAATAAATTTTGATAACCTCTCTGGTGACTTTTGACCCCAAAATTGAAAGTTTCTAATTTGTAAAAAATTTTGCGGTTTCCTATGCAGATTAACGAGAAAATTAGAATGACGCATCAGAATAAATTCTCTCAATTGAAACAATGATTTATTTCACTAAACCTGAAATCATTGTTTCAATATACGCAGTTGGGTGACATTTGGTTTACCAAATTCTCTCAAGTATGATTTTTTCGTTTTATGTTATTTCTTAAGTTCAAATATTTTATTTGCATTTAGTTTACTTTCGAGCGCTTCCGCCACTCCCAGGTTGTTTTTCTAATATCTATACATTAAAATACGTCAGATTAATTAATAAAAACGCCATTTAAAATTTTTAGGATTTTTGAAAAAAACCGTTTGGTGACTTTTGACCCCAAAAAATGAAAGTTTGAAATTAGCAACAATTTTTGCGGTTTCCTAGGCAGATTGACGAGAAAATTAGAATGACGCAGTCAGAATTCCTTCAAGTACGGTATTTTTCGTTTTATGTTGCTTTAAAGTTCAAATGTGCATTTAAGTTTACTTTTGAGCGCTTCCGCTATTCGCAGGCAGTTTTTTAATTTCTGTGCATTAAAATACGTCCGATTAACTAAAAATTTTTTAGACAATTTCAGCCTCCCTTGAGCCTGCCCTAATCTTTCAGTCTGGCTACGGCACTGAGATTGTGAGTGGTATAAAAATAATATCAATGACAATGAGGATGGAAAAAAAGGAGCTGGAAATAAGTAAGATATTATAACAGACTTTTATTTTTTATTTTGAAAGAAAAACTGTTTGGTTTATATTTTTTCTCTGTTCTATATTTGAGTCGGGTATAGGCAAAACCGAACATGTCACTTGGAGTGAATTTGAGAAAAACGCATAAAAGAATATTATTCACCATTATATTTGATACAAATGTCAGCTTCCAACCCCTATTTTAAGCAGAATTCTTTGTTTTTATTACCAAAAACTTTCGTTTAAATGGTAGAACAGGCCACGAGGAACAAAACGTATATCTCAGATTGATTTTTGTAAAATGTCACTTGTCCGGTTTTGCATATACTCGACTCTTTTTTATTACGTTATTGTTAATTATTTCATTTTCATTTTGGATTTTGGATTAATCGTTTTTTTCGTTTTATATTCTAGTTTTTCACTCAAATATTTTTGTTTTCAGTTCATGTATTCCAATTTAATGCTACTGTTACCTAGTCTATCTAATGTGAATGAATAAAAAAATATTACCTTATTACTGCTTTAAAAAGTTTTCCAATCCCACATTTAGGCATATATAACAATTTCGAAGTAACACAAATATAGTTTCTTATGACTATGAGGTAGAGAAAGACAACTCTCCCAGAATTATCCGTAAACAGTTCTGTAAAGAAATTGGTGTTACACGCGATTTAGGTTGAAGCTCAAACGAGAGGAATGGAAGCTCAAATGAAGCTAAAACGTTTGACACCAATTTTACCAAAAGTTAGACTTAGCGAAAGCTATCGTGTTTATGCTTCCGCCCCCATGATTTAATGAAAAAAGCGCTAAGAAGAATTCAAAAATTTTTAATATCCTTTCAGTTGGCCTTTAAAATTTGAATAATAAATATAATAGTTGAAATAGGGAATAAGACCTTTAAACGTGGAAAGCAAATCTCCTTAAATTTATACCTTTCACATTCTTATCCGTTATAATGGGAAGCAGGAATTTAAAAATAATTAATTTCCTATGTCATTTCGCTATGATCGGGTGATCGGTCGGTCACCCGGTATATGGAAACTATATCGAAAATATAACTATTTTTCCTTCTGATAGTTTTTACATACAAAGTACTCAGAAAGTAATTAA
The DNA here is from genome assembly GCA_958510845.1 of Cantharis nigra. Taxonomy (NCBI): domain Eukaryota; kingdom Metazoa; phylum Arthropoda; class Insecta; order Coleoptera; family Cantharidae; genus Cantharis; species Cantharis nigra. Next base: position 37,819,481 of record OY294030.1, on the reverse strand, counting down.
GACTTACATAATTCATTTCGCTTCTGAGATCGACAAATTCCAGTTGATCACCAAAACACCAGTTGATAAAAAGTTATTACTTCGGGCATTGTTTATAATTTATTACAATCCAACAAAAAAAGACAATGGTCTGCATTTTTAAAGTCAATATAGTTCGATTTTGACTGAAGCGGATGCATTTTTTTGGTAAAAGATATTTAAATATAGGTGTTGGCTTGGTTTTTTCTGTTTCTTTTTCTGCGAACATCAGTATGGGTAATAAGTATTTAAAGCTGTTTATTAATTTCAAAATAAAAATGTTTCAAGTACAAAAAACCTACCAGTAAATATGCAAGCACGCTTTCTAGTCAAATTCAATAGAACTTTTTAGAGCAAGTTAAAGTTTTAATGCAGATGTACAAAAAATGTTACAACATTTTTTATTGCTTTTTTAAAATATATTTAAGAGGTGAAAGCAATAAATTTATTGGTATCGAAATCGGTTGAATGGAATAAAGTATTTGCTAATTTATAATTCGTGTGGAAGAACTGCATGGGTGCAATAAAATGCAACTATACAACACATAGATCGTGATGAAGCGAGGCGCAATATTGGACGAATCAAATAAAATTAAAATGAAGTTAAGAAGTTTTACTACAGACATGAACCACAATATAAAAAAACGTGCAAACTCGCCCCCGATTTCTTATGAAATCTTCACGTCAAATCACGATAAATAGGTGATCGGCGAAAGCGGTGATGCACAATTGCAGCACCAGAATGTGATGTACGAGTTGGGTATATTATACCTTGACGCTTACGATACTCGAGAATTAATATCCAAAAGACGATCAGGTCAAGGATGTTCTATTTTACTGAAAGCGTAATTAACTCATCGTAAATAAATTACTGCAAAATTGTTGTATATAAGTCCGTTGTAATTATCGCTATTCAATAATATGTGACTTACAATTCAATGATGTAATCAGTGCTTGCTTTAACATCAAAAATTATTATCTTCATTAATGATTTACTAAAACTCACTTTCTATAATGTTGCACAAATATGACATTAACTTTTAATTATAAGATGTTCGCTTGTACTACCTGTATACCATTATCCATTTGTATCAGTACGGTAGTCAGAAAGTCTTCAGGCAATTACAAAATTTTGAAAGTAACCCGGAGAATTCCGTCAATAAATGCTTTTTTATGAATTTTATGGAAACTGCATATTTTGCAGATACTGATCCAAATTTTGGGATTTCGGGATACTTGAATCAAAAATTGAATGGAATTTTCTAAAATTACATTTTTGTTTAACAGAAATGAAATATTTCTCATATTTTAGTTGGAACACTTTTGTCACCGAGTACAATAGAATAATATTTGCATTGAATGTAAATGCTCATAGTTCGACCTTGCAGAGCAGCGCTTCTTAACCTTTTTACCTTTAGGTACCAAACCCGTATGTGTACATACCTTTTGAAATTTGGCAATCACCATTGTATGGACATTTAAATTTTTAAACTATGTCAGTGTTTAAGTCTCAACGTAATATTTTCCAATTAATGGAAAATTGAAAGCATCCCTCTCATTCTTCAATTAAAAATTTTATTTTTCAAAACTTTGATTAATGTAGCTACATCCAAGCTAGAGGTTAAACATAGGAGAGGTAGTTCGCCTACTCAATAACCTCTATAAGACATTGTAAATCGCGGATCCTGTATGGTATCCGTATCAACAACAAACCATTTATTTAATGTTTTGTTTTACCTTATAGGTAGATGTTTGCTTTTGTGTCCTAATAATACAAAAATTGAAGCTGAATTCGCAACGCTCCTAAACGATAAATTACTCTTTGATCATTGAAATTAATAGATCTATTTGTTAATTTTTTTCAAACCTAAAGTAGCTAATAAAATAAATTAATGTGAAATAAAATGTTCAACAAATTTATTTATACATAATCAAATTTTATATGGCAGAATTTAACATCTTTAAGCTTTACACGCTGTAATCTTTTCATCTACTAATAATCTAAAATATTCCTAATTGCCTGAAGACACCGCCATTTATCTGGTAGATAAAATGGTTCAAATATGTGTGGAAACGGAGTATCGTAGCCTGTCACTCTGGTCACTGGAGCTTGAAGATTCAAGAAGCATTCCTCCTACAAAATAATATAATATTTGCAGTTTTCATAATCAAAGCTATTACCTGTACAACAGATGCAATTTCAGCACCAAAACCGCTAGTTAAAGGAGCTTCGTGGGCTACTATTACTCGACCAGTTTTTTTTGCTGACTAAAATATAACTTGAATTAGAAGCATAATTTAAGGTAATTCAAATTGAAATAATTTATAGTCTATCTTGTAGTTACTATTGTTAATCATTTTATAGTCCAATTAAAAATTTGGTAATAAATAATAATCAATAAACCATTCGTTTATTCTTAACACTGACCTTGATTATGGCGTCCTTGTCCCAGGGTAAAATTGATACAAGGTCTATAACTTCGCAGTTTACATTGAATTGTGATTTTGCTAATTGTGCTGTTTCTAGTAAAACATGAATTTGTGTACCCCACCCAATTAAAGTTACGTCATCACCTAAAAGATTGGTCTATAAAATATTTATATAAATTTTAGCTAAAAGTAGTTGCCTTCTTGTAAAATATCAGCTTTTCCAATGGGAATCAAATAATCGCCTTCGGGAACATCATCCACGGCAGCCCTATAAAGAACTTTGGGTTCTAACACTAAACAAGGATCTGGTTCTCTAATGCATGCCAAGAGTAATCCTTTAGCTTGAACTGGACCTCTTGGTACTACTACTTTTAATCCAGGTGTATGCGCAAAATAAGCTTCTGGACTTTGAGAATGGTACAATGCTCCATGACCAACAGCTCCGCAAGGTGTTCTAACTGTCAATTTTCCGCAATCAAACTGATTTCCACTTCTGTATCTGTACTTAGCAGCTTCATTCACCAACTAAAAAAATGTATTTGATTGGATATTTTCCAGTTATAAAAAATTACCTGATCAAATGCGGGAAATATGTAATCGGCAAATTGAATTTCGGCAATTGCAGTTGCTCCTAAATTTGCAGCTCCAATTCCAAATCCAACTATACCTTGCTCACAAAGAGGAGTATTAAAAACTCTGGATTTTCCATATTTATCTTGTAATCCCATCGTACATCTAAAAACACCCCCAAAGGCTACATCTTCACCAAATACTAAAGTAGTACTATCAGTTTTCAAAGCTATATCTAAAGCGCTATTGATTGCTTGATACATATTCAGCCTACTAGTTGGACCTAGAAAGTAAAAGAATACTCATGTTTACATACATACAACATGCAAGAAGAAAATAGTAAATGTTTTAATGATTGTTATTAATACTGAAGATATTAAATAATATACTTTCATTATAACATTTGTAAGAGTTTTGTAACATAAAAAATTGCATCCTTTCAAATTTATTAAAATGAATTTCTATAGTAGATAATTTATTATTTATCATTGTTCAAATTTTAGCGTCCGTTTATAACTTAGGCCGCTGTAAATGCCAATTGAAATTAGCAAAAGTTGATATATAATATGTTTAATATGACTTGCAAAAGATAAACTACAATCTCTAATAGACAAATTAGCTCTTTTTATGGGATTCACTCTATCAGAAAAATTAGTTTTCTAAACTTAATATTATATCGCAATTATAGAAATCTACAACAATAAAAAAATTAATTTCAGAGCGGTTATGAGACGGGGGTTTCAACTTGCGTCCCCTTCTCACACAAAAATGTAATAAAACTTTGAATTAGTTACTTAAAACTCGAATAATCCACAACCGTATCAAAAACTAATTTTTTATTTAATAACAAACATATTCAATAATAAATTACAAAATATTGTTTTTAAAAACAAAAGTATATATTATTATGAATTAGGCGATTGTTCAAATTCTATCAGGCAATATTATTTTACACATCATATCCAAGCGTGGAAATAAATTAAATTAAATTAATTTAACTTACAAAATAAAAATTAATTAAAAATTTTGCCCCCAAACACAGTAGCGCAACAATAATTTTATAATTAATTTTTTGATAAAACGTCCATTTCATTGGATGCTTTTTTATTCATTAAAATCTTTTGTTATAAAATTAATTAAAATTTTATTAGTATTTACTTAGTTTGTTAACTTTTTTAATTAAATGTATGTAATTTATTAATTTTATTATATTTTCATATTTTACGATAGTATATAAATAAGCAATACGAGTATAACTACGCTAGGTCAGAACCTCACTCAAGTCGTACTTAAAACTAGTAGTGCCATCAAACAGATACTTAAGTTATCATATAAGTTTATTTACAGTTCAATACAATTTCATAAAACAAGGTTTCTATTTGTAAACTTAATAATTTAATACAAATAACTGTAAAATGAATTTATTAGTAAAAATCTATATTTTTATTATTTCTGAATGCTACATACCTTCTACATTTAATTTCTTTTTGTCCGGTACATAATTTACAAAAAACCTTTTATTAACATTTTTTATTAACGTGTTTACTTGATTAACACATAGTGTTTTTGGTATAAATTTCATACCCACTGTTCTCATCGCCATGTTTATTGAAATGAAACTAACTTATTATCATACAAAATAATTTATTATCGGTTGCTTATGAAATAACCTTGTGCTTGTGCATATACTATACTTTGATGTACAGTAAAGGTTTTGAGTAAACTGACAAAATACTATCTTTTAAATAAGTAATTATAGTTGATAACGCTACACTAATAACTGAACAGTAGAATGGCTACAGCGAAACTAACCCACTGACTGCGACTGGTTAGGCTTAATTCTATATTTTGTAGTTTTTTTATGATAATTAAATATATAGTCGGCTTCCAATATCATCATCAATTTTTGCACTATTTATTTTGGTGTTTCATTTGTAAATTTTGTGAAAATTATTTTTGCTATTTGTAAACATTTTATATTTTCTGGTTTAATAAAAAAAAAGTTGTCTTCTGAATTTATTTTGCAATTTTGGTTTGAGTTTTTGTTTGTTATTATTGATTTTTTATGAGTTAGTTATTTTAATTATTTGAAATCCAAATAGTCTCAATTTTGAACAAATTTGGATTATTTAGGATTAGATATAAATAATATATTAGATTATATTCAAAATAAAATTTCATTTCTAAGTCAATTTTAAATCTACAAAACTACAAGCATTTGCGTGAAGCTTTATGGTCTCAAAATGGTGAGTTGCAGTAGCTTCTGTGGAAACAGAACTGGAAACTACAGTTGCTGCTTTCCATCCTTTTCAAATATAGTTCGAAAACAAAATGCTTAATATCGGTGCAGGACAAATGGACGCGGCCGAAAGGAAGCGAACCTAAAAGGACGCAGACTCAAAAAGTAAAAAATTATTTTACAATATGTAATTGTATGAAATTCTACGAAAATAAAATGAATTTTCTTTTGAATTTTTTGAAAATAAAGGGTATAGCCGGGTTTATATGGGAAATCTGCCCTTGCGGCTTTATCGAATCGTACTTGGGGGATCGTTTTGGTATCAAATAAAAATAATTCAGCCAAATTTTCAGCTCTTTATCTTAAACGGTTCACGAGTTTTTCAAGAAAACCTCGCTTTTTGATTTTATTTTTTTTTAAATAGTAAAATTTAAATTTAATGGATGGTGATTTTTTTGCTAATTCTTAGGAGTAAAAGACATGAAAAAATACTTTGGTCATGATTATTAAACGTAAAGCCGATTTTTGGCGTAAAAAATAAAATTTAAATCTTATTTTTTAACGCCTTTCTGAAAAGTGTCACTCACCAAATTTTGTCAGAAAATGTTTTTTATACTCTCTTATACTCATGAATTTTTTCGATTTTTTTGAAGTGATGCAACAATACGAAAAAAATTAAAATGTAATGTTTTTCTGTAATCTTGCATTTAAACAAACTTTTATGTTTTCTATGGTTAAAAAGAGTATAAAATTGTTTTTTACTGAAAATATATCCTCACCAGAGAAAAAACAGAGAAAACCATAGAAAATTAAGACATATCCTGCTTAAAATAATATAGTATGTGAAAAATGATTAAAGAGACGTTAAAAAAATCTTGTTTCCATGCTTTACTCTTAAAGATAACTAGTACCTATACTTATATATAATTTTTCCGTAATAATTTTTCAGTTTTAAAACAATAGAAACAAAAATTTCAATCAGAAAAGTTATTATATTAAGTATATTATCGATACTGTTTAACAAAATTGTCATAAATTGTTGACATTAAATGTAATAATTCTATACAAAATAGATCGTAAATCCTGCTCTGAGTAAGGTTAATCTTTTCAATACTTAGAAATTTTTTCAAACTATTTTACAGTTATATAATTTCTAATGGTCTTTATGCAATCACTTTGCAGTAAAGCGATTAAAAATGTTTTCTAATTAATGTAATTATTAATTTTCGGTAAAAAAAAGTTTTATACATTTTTTAACCATAGAATAGTATATTATATATCATGGGACTAAGGTACTATTTTTCATCCCACGAGCAAAGGTTTTTGCACTAGGTGTTAGCCGAGTACAAAAATCGCAAACGGGATGAAAAAAACATTAGTCCCGAGGTGTATACCGGGTGTTGAATGAGTTAGCCGAACATAGGAAATTAACATGTAAAACCTACGAATGATAAGAGCATTGGGTTCTATCTACATTTTACTTAAAATATGAAAAAATGGTTTTGAAATTGTTAAAATTTTCATTTATCGTACTACCCATGTAAAAAAAATTCAATTTAATTTCTAGTATCAAAAATACTTACCTTGGAAACTTGCATGGCCAGTCTGATAAATGAAACTTTTAGCAATTTCAAAAGCATTTTTTGACTTTTTAAGTAAAAGTTTGATGAAATCTAATGCTCATTCGTATGAGCATTAAATCTCATTAATAGTTTGTATTTCTTCATTATTTTTGTGTTTTAAATTTTTTCTCTAAAATAATTAGTAAAGCAGATATTTGTATAAATAAATTTCTTATATTCGGCTAACTCATTCGGCACCCTATATACTATTTTTCACAATTTCGCTGCAAATGATAAATTACATTGGTTAATAGCTAAATTTGAGATTTTGAATTTACAATAATTCGAAAACGGCACTAGATATCGAAAAACCGAGAAAAAAAATTTCCCCTTGTGCCCCACCTCGTTTACCTTAAACGTCTAGTAATTTGTCGTAGGAATCAATGTATATAAGCAAAATTTTAGATAAAAAAAATAGTACTTTACTTCCGAAAAAGTGGGAGTAAAGTGACCACTTTATTCCCGGAAATGTGAAAAATATATAAGTTTCTTTAAATGCCAAATTACAGAAAAGAATTACTTTTTAATTTTTGTCATATTGTTGCACCACTTCAAAAAATCAAAAAAATTCATGAGTATAAGGGAGTATAAGAGACAATATATGACAAAATTTGGTGAGTGACACTTTTCAGAAAGGTGTTAAAAAATAAGATTTAACTTATATTTCTTTCGCCGACAATCGGCTTTTTGTTTAATAATCATGACCAAAGTATTTTTTCATGTCTTTTACTCCTAAGAATTAGCAAAAAAATAACCATCCATTAATTTTGAATTTTACTATTTAAAAAAAAATAAAATTAAAAAAGAGGTTTTCTTGAAAAACTCGGGAACCGTTTAAGATAAAGAGGTGAAAATTTGGCTGAATTATTTTTATTTGATACCAAAACGATCCCCCAAGTATGAGTCGAAAAGGCCGCAAGGGCAGATTTCCCATATAAACCCGGCTATACCCTTTGTAATAATTTTTTTTTAATAAGGGAGCGTCGATTGATTACATAAGAAAGATTTTGGTAATTTTTGTTTTTTTTATTTTTTTATTATGTACCTACTATCTAATTATTTATAAAAAAAATTTTTAATCTCAGCCCCCGATCCCCTCCTTTTGTATGTATAAAATATAAAATATGAATAATAACACTAGTTTACACCGAAAATGTACATTTGATGAAAGATGGATTTCTTTATGTATTTTGTTCCGCTGAATTCGAAAATCAAGGTTAAAATTTTTTTATGAAACAGTTTTTGAGATATTGTAACTTTTTCATTTTTTCGACCTTTTTTCACTTGTTAAATCATATCTCGAGCTAGAAATGTCCGATTTGGTCGTTCTTGATACCCAAATGTAAGGTATTGAGATGACGAACAAATATGTAAATCGGATCTTTGATTGGTAAAGCGGTTCAAAATACATCGATGAAATTAGGGCACATTTTCAAAAAAATCATATTTTACAGTGATTCTGTGCCGAGGGAAAAGTACAAATCGTTAAAAAAACTTCTGGTTTCTCTTCATGTGCGTAAATGCGATACTTTTATGCAAGAACTAAGACCAAATAGAAGAAAATCGACCGAAAAATGACAAAGTTATAAGCAATTGAGTGAATAAATCTAAATAAAACTATTGCATTGTTTTTACCATTTTATTTATTTCTTACAGGTGTAATTGGACGTAGTTATGCAGAAACCTACAAATCTACAATTTTTGAAAAATGAGTTAATTACGAAAATGAGCTTATTAGGTACTATTCTTTGACTGGAAAAGATCTAGAAAAAATTCAACAAGCTAAATGGATTTTTTGTAGCTATTTATTATTATGCATAAAACTACCAACCCACATAATCTGAGTATTTTTGTACAAAATCAGGAAATAGCATTTTTGGCTGAAAACTTTCTTTCGAAGTGTTCTATCCAATACAATTTTTAAAATTAAATCTTATTTATTTATTTTCTCAATAAGTGTTTTATTGGGTTGGTAGGCTTCTGCATAACTACGTCCAATTATGTCTCTAAAAATCCATTTCTTGCATTCGAATTTGAATTTCTTTCCGGACAATCTTGGTGACGTAAGTGACGAACACGGCGAGAGATTTTACCAACAAATTAAGACCATTGAGGGCGCTATCAAGGATTTTGGGATGAAGCAATGTTTGGAGACTATGTATGGTTTCTCACTAGAGAAATGGATCCCAAAAGCCACCGAAGACAAAGCAAGAGCCACAACTATTTCTAACATACAAAACTGTCGAGAATGTATTGCAAGCGTCTTATACCCAATAAATTGTCGAAAAAATTAAAATATTCGGAAAACATGGGATTTGGATTTATTCACTCAATTGCTTATAACTTTGTCATTTTTGGTTGATTTTCTTCTGCTTGGTCTTAGTTTTTGCGTAAAAGTATCATATTTACGTACATGAAGAGAAACCAGACGTTTTTTTAACGAGTTGTACTTTTATGTTGGCACAAAGTCACTGGAAAAAATGATTTTTTTGAAAATGTGTTCTATTTTCATCGATATATTTTGAACCGCTTTACCAATCAAAGATCCGATATATACATAATTGTTTGTCATCTCAATACCTTGCCTTTGGGTACCAAGAACAACCCAATCGGACATTTCTAGCTCGAGATATGATTTGTCAACTGAAAAAAAGTGGAAAAAATAAAAATCTCTATAACTGTTCCATAAAAAAAATTTTAACCTTGAGCTTTCGAGTTCAGTGGATGAAAATACATAAGAAAATCCATCTCTGATTAAATGTACATGAAAAATATTTCATTTTGTAAACTAGTGTAATATATTATAGGTAAATTCAAAAATTTATATAAATTTTATTTATATAGATACAAGTTAATAAGGATAATTATTAATTACCTAAAAAAGATAATACAAATATTTGAAATTAAATTAAAGATCAGTTATAGTTGTAGTCCATGTAAGAGTTAGCCATTCTGATATGGATTGTATAATGTTATTACCAACCTTATGTTGAAAAAAAAAGAAAAAAAGTTATATTTGATTTTTAAATTTAATTTAAAAAAATATTAGAAAAAATATTAGAAACATACGTAAGGAATACCTAGAACCCCCCGCCCCCCACGTAAAGGTCAGTAAGATTTCCGATACCCCCTCCCCCCAAACCATTTTGTAATTATTGGACGGTCATTAAAAATAATATTTTTGCGTCTTGTTGGGTCTGCGTCCTTTTGGATCTATACCCGAACACTTGCGTCCTTTTGCCGTTTTGTGCTTATTATTAACTTTAATAGTGATGATGAAGAGAAGAGCCTACACTAATAAAAGGTTTCTGATTTATTTGTAACTAAAATATGATATTAATTCTTATAATTCTTGAATGCAAAACAAATCAACAATTTATTATTTTGGCTGCAAAATGAAATATATTCATAAATAAGCTCATAATATTATCTTGAACAGTAAGATAATATTCAAATACTTTTGCCTCCAAAGGCTCCAAACGATCGAACTACGTTTTCGCGAATGTACAAATGAACAAATCAAACGGCTTGGGCGCCAAAGGGGAACTAGATTATATTACGTAGCGACTAAGACTAAAGCGGTTTGAGTTTTATTCTGAAAGACTTTTATGCCATTGTTTTGAGAACAAATAGTGTCTTTTGCTCGCTTATGTAACATTGCTGTACCTTTGAATAAAAATTTTAAATTATTCATACTCATGAAAGTTTTTTAAGTAATGCATAAGATTGTATAACTTTTGCTTAATAACATGGGCATAAACAATTTATGTATTTATTTTACGTCCCAATAAATTAAATTGTATAGTTCTATATGAATGTAAGCCAACGATGAAAATTCTTGTGATACTCCCGATTCTGCAAAAATTGCAAACACAGCGATTTTTAAGTTAGTGCCGTCCTAATTTCGTCAAAAAATGAGAAAAGCAACTTAAACCTTGAAGTTTTAATGTAAACTGAAAGAATGTTTCAAAAAGCTTCTTTAGTAATAAGTATAATTTTGGATGCCAATTCCAGCCCTTTATTAGCACGATATTGGTCAACAATATTGGGCCATTATTGGTGCAATATAGGTTAGTGTTGTTACAACTATGCGCCAATACCAAAATTGCTTGCCAAGTCACGACCAATATTGGTAAATATTAAAATTAACAATATAGGTACTCAATGGTTCAAAGCACGCGGACTTTTTCTAATCATTGTAAAACTATTATTTTCCATATTCTATCTGATCAATTTATATAAAAAATACATTTAGTGGTAACAATAAATTAATAAAATAAACAATAATTGAAAAGAAAGTTGTGGTTTATAAAATACTATATACTAACTACATTATATTATATCTACGACAATTTACTTATTTGAATTACATTGCGTGGTGTACAAAAAAGACAATGACATTATATCTACTTCAGATTGCAATAAATACGTGAAAGTTGACACTAAACTACAATAGAAAATAATTTTTGATGTTATTTTATAGTTTCTTACGGTGACGAGTACTTGCTGTTTACCTGTGGTTCTAGCGTTGAAGTGTTTGTTTATTAAAAATGAATTTAATCGGCATCTCCATTTTTATTCTACCTTTGTTCTTCGTATTTCTTTACTTCAGGTATGCTTACAATTACTGGTCAAAACGAGGTGTAGCTCAAATTCAACCATATTTTCCTTTTGGTAACCTGAGCTGGGTGGTTTTAAGACGACAAAATATCGGCGAACGATTTAAAGAAATTTATGATATAATGAAATCGGAAGGAAATAAATACGCTGGATTATATTTGTTCAGTCGAAAAGTCTTTTTAGCTATTGATCCGGACCTCGTTAAAAATATACTGACAAGACATTTTAATCATTTTGATGATCGTGGAATTTACTACGACGAAATTAATGATCCTTTAAGTGCTCATTTATTTTCTTTAAGTGGTTCCAAGTGGAGGAATCTTCGAACTAAATTTACCTCAACATTTACTGCAGGTAAAATAAAATATATGTTTGAAACCTTCACCGTGTGTGGTGACCAAATGTTAAGTATGCTCTGTAAAGTGACCGAGAAACAAAGGCCAGTTGAAATTAAAGACATCATGGCTCGATTTACTACAGATGTTATCGGGTCCTCCGCTTTTGGTTTAGACTGCAATAGCATGAAAAATCCCAATACGGAATTTCGGAAAATTGGAAGAAGAGCGTTTACCCAAACGATTGGAGATGTTGTTAAAATTATAATTATTAGAAGTTTTCCGTGGCTTGCCAGATGGATTGGTTTAGGAATTTTTTCGTCAAAAGTAACAAGCTTCTTTCGTAAAGTAGTAATTGATACAATAAATTATCGAGAAAAACATGGAATAGTCAGAAAAGATTTTTTGCAATTATTAATACAATTAAAACAAAATGGACAGGAGAAAAGTGAAGACTTCGCTGAAACGTCAGTCAATACCAGCTTAACGTCAAACGAAGCGGCAGCTCAAGCGTTTATATTCTTTTTGGCTGGATTTGAAACAACAGCAGCAACGATGAGTTTTGCCATGTTCGAAATGGCTGTTAACGAATCAATTCAAAATAAAGCTCGGTTGGAGATAAACGAAATATTGCAAAAATATGATAATAAAATTACATATGATGCTGTTATGCAAATGTCGTATTTAGATTGTGTTGTTTCCGGTAGGTCAATTTAAAAGAAAATTTTAGATGTAAATAAGTGACTATGTTTTCTAGAAACTTTACGCAAACATCCTCCGGCTGCTGCTTATTTGCGAAAATGTACAAAGAATTACAATATTCCGCATACAGACATTGTAATAGAAAAAGGACTATCTGTTATAATTCCAGCATTGGCACTTCAACGAGATCCAGAATATTTTGCAGACCCCGATAAATTTGATCCTGAAAGATTTAACGAACGCAACAAACATAAAATTCAAGATTACACTTATTTACCTTTTGGCGAGGGTCCTAGGATATGTATAGGTACTATAACGAATAAAATTAGAATATTTTATTTGCTCTTAGTGGTTTGTAAAAATAAATTAATTTTTTTATTATTTTTAGGTCAACGGTTTGCTTTAATTCAAATTAAAGTTGGACTTGCGGTTATTTTAAAAAATTTCCAGTTTTCTTTAAATTGTAAAACCAGCTTGCCACTTAAAATGGAAACTAAAGGTATAATTACAACTCCGATTGGTGGTATATGGCTTAATTTATATAAAATTAATTAAAAATTCATCAATGATTGATTTGTTATAATAGGGGTAATGTAATATGATTTTTTTATCATCTACTTTTTTGTATAATTTTAGAAGGAATATATTATAATATTTTAAATTTTGTGGTATTTTTTATATTTCTTATGATTCCTTTTTTATTTCGATAAATTTCGATATTTGCGTTATTGGTAGAATAAAGTAAAATTTAATGAATAAGAAGAAGCAGTATTAATAATTGTAACAGAAGCAATATGTTAAGAAAACTATAAATAAAATAGGAAGAAAAGGTTACTTGAGATGGTAAGTGGAAAAGTGGAATTAACACGAAGTGGAAAAATAACTTTAGTATTAAATCAGTCATTTTTTTATTAAACGTATGAAAATGATTTAATCTATTATCCCACTGTTTCGCTTAATATAACTTTAACCAAACATTGAATCCATACAAACATACTACTCGTAATATAAAAATATTACCCAATTGTGGAACATCCACCCAACTTGAGTTGCTTCACCTAGAAAAAGTTAAAGTAATAAAGAAACAAATGATATTATTTTCATTACCTCTTCTAAAAGGGCTTTCTCTTTTAGTGCAGCTCTGTGCAGTAAAATTTTTACTCTATCAAGTAACTGCGTTTTATACGCTAAGTCACTTTTAATAGTAGTGAGTTCGTTTGAAATGCTTTTCAAATCTATTGCATTACTTTGTGTTTCTAATAAAATGATTTTACTGTTAGCAGCTTTCAGTTGATCTTCCAAATGAGCAACTTGTTGAACGCTTTCGCCAAATTGTTCTTTTAGTCGATTAAAGTCGGCTCTAATTTTATCGGATGAACCCTGAAAAATGCATCAGTAAAATGAATTCAGATATGGAACAAGAACAAGATGCCAAAACATAAAAAATAAACATAAACACATAAAATAGTTATTTATGTAAAGTTTACTGAAACCGCTGTTTTATGCACATATTAGTAAAATTTACCGTTCGATCTGTAGTGGCACAGAGTCTTGCCCCTCCTTGTAATCGTTTGTTTTCGACTTGTAATTTTTCGACCACCCTTTTTAAGACAAAAACGGTTCTTTCCAATTCGGCTATTTTCTTATTTTCTTGTTTAACATTTCCTTTGTCATCCAGTTGTATACCAGTTTCTTTCGATTCGTTCTCACATTTTAAAATTCGAATATAACTGAAAGATTAAAAATTAGATTTAACTTCAACTCAGATATTAATGTTAATTCAGTACTTTTCTAAGTGTTCTATTTGCTCGTGTAAACGTGGAATGTCATTTTTGTATTTTTCTAAATCTAACTTTAACTCCAAATTTTCTGCTTCTAACCGTAAGTTTAATTTTTGCATGTTTTCCATGGAACTATGTAAGCGTTCAATTTCTCCTCGTACTTCGACGCCTCCCTGAAATAATAAGCAGTATAATATAAACAAAATTAAGGTCCATAAAGTTTTTTAATACAAAACCTTAGCAGATAGCTCCAATATGGCAATTTTTCTTTCTTGAGCTTCCAACTTTTCTTGTAACATTGCTGCTCCAAGACCACCGGAATGATGCTGTTGCATTTCAAGTTTAGCGTTAACCGAATCGATTCGATGTCGCAATTCTTCGTTTTCTAAATTTAGTAATTCAAATCTTTTAATATCAGTCGAAAGTTTAGTATTGCGCAAAGTTTTAATACGATTTTCTAATCCGTATTTTTCTCTTTCCAATCTTTCGATTAAAACTTTATATCCGGCGCACGAATGATTCAGCTTGTTGAATTCTTCTTCTTTTTCTTGCAATTTACTTTTTAATTTTTCTGCGGTTTGTTGAAAAAACTTTTGTTTTTTCCACTTTTCGAAATCTTCCGTAACGGCAACTTTATGCGAATCATTTATGACCAACTGCCTGTCCAATTTCTCTTTTAAATTTTCAATTTCTTTTTCTAGCGATGCAATTTTTTTCAGAAAGTATTCTTTTTCGCCCCTATCACTTCTTGCCGACACTGGTCTTAAACGTAATTTTTATAATTTACAAAATGAAAAGATAAGTTATTTATACTTTTTTAGTAGCTGTTCTTTTAGAGTGCGTAATTCCTCTTTGAGCGCACGCTCTCTGTTGATAACCTGTTCGTGGCGTTTTTTCAATGATTCGTAGTCTTTTGAAATGAGTTCATTGGCATGTTCCAATTCGTCAAGTTTAGGAGAAGCAATCGTTTCGGTATTTTCTGAACGCTTTCTTAATTCGTTCTGAAACAGCCAATTGAAATGTAAGAGTTAATTTCAATTTGGGTATTATACTCACCTTTACGTGTCTTAAAGAAACGTTTAGCTCATGAATTTTATCTTCTTTTTCCTTTAACTTCAATTTTATTTCCGGATCGTTATGATTTATCATTGCATTCCTATGTTGACCTATCATTTCTTTCAATTTTACTATTTCGTGGCACCACTTTTCAGAGTCTTTTTTATATGCCGAAAGTTCATTTTGATGCTGTTGCTCGAGGCTAATAAGAAATAAATAAAATTTTGGAAATATAATTGCAATATGTTAGTTACTTTTGTCTTAATTGCTCCATGCTGTCCAACCGTTCGTTCGCTAAAGTTTGCCAACGTGCTGATTCTTGTCGGCTAGATTGAAGTTGTAAATTCAAAGTGGAAACGGTTGTGTGTAGCTCGGCAGTGTGCTTTTCAAGTGCATGCACTTGGAGAATGTATTGTTCTATAGCAGCTTTTCCGGGATGTTGAATCGAGGTTTCTTTTAGTCTAAAATTTACACGTTGTAATAAATTTAGAAACAAATTTTTTTAAATTTACTCTTTGTATGCTTTATCCTGCGAAACAATAATATCTTGAAAACGTAACATTTCTTGTTGCATTCGAGAAGCTGCCAGACTATGCTCATCTCTATCCTTCTTTAACAGAGTTTGATATTTCAGTACTACTTCATCTTTTTGCACATTGGATTCTTCGAGTTTCTTCAGCGTTTCCTAAAAGTAATTTTGTAGAAATAAAACAAAATTATAATATGGAAAATTTATGTAGTACGTGTAATGCGACAATCTCCTCGGAATTGCATTGCATTGAAACTTTATTTTGTCCAGCGTTCAAAGAATCGTCCGATAACTTGGAGATTTTATTTTGAAGTTCCAATATGTGTTTTTCATAAAACATTATTTGGCTTTGTTTGTCTCCAATTTGACTTCTGAATAAACTTATATTCATTTCCAAATCTGTTACTTTTAATTTCAATTGGTCCAAACGGTTATCTTTTTCTTTTATTTCATCCTTGCAGTTATTTAATTCTAATCTTAAATTTGTAATAAGCAAACCGTCATGATTTTCGTTTGACGAAGAACGCTCTAACCGATGATTTGTTTGCGTTTCCTTAAATGTTACAAATTTCTCTATAGGATTTTTCGTATTGCCATTTAGAATTTCAGTTTGTGTGGACGATGATATCGTTATAATTTTCTTGTCAAAAGTAGGTATTTCATTTGAGGTATTATAGCCCTTCAACAACTCTTCATGTAATTGTGAAATTAATTCATCTTGAGAATTAAGTTTGAACTGAATTTGTTCAATTTGCAGATTTTTAAATTCAAGTTCTCGTTCGTTTCTCAATTGCTGCAATGAATAACTTAAATTTGTATTTATTGTCTACAATATTATCTTACCTTAATCAAAATTGAATTTTTTTCTTGGTACCAACTCTTAATTTTTTCAGACACATCTTCGTTAGAGTGTTGGATATTCGATTCAAAATCTTGAATCAAAACTAACTTTTTATTAAGTTCTTCTTCCAATATCAGGCAATTGCTTTGCGTTTTCCGTATTTTTTCTAATGATTTAAAGCTTTCCAATTTATCTTTTAAAATTTGCTGCAAATTAGCATTAAAAATATCTTGAGAAATTAAAGGTGCGCTTCCCAGATAACGTCGCCGGATTTCACGTATAGTTTCCTCCAAGATACTAAAAGTTTAAAACTAAAAAGTTATAAAAAAACATAATCAAAAAGTGATTATAGCAATTTTTGGTTAGTTTAACTTAAAAATCGGTGATGGAATATCACTCGGAATAATTGCTTAAATAAATTTGGCACCCAACGTGGGGCCATATTTATTTATGCTTTTGTTTAAGTAATATCAAAAAATATAATGTACCTTATTTTACTATGTAACTGTTCCACAACTTGAATTTTATTTTCTTGTTCTTCTTTCAAGAGCAATGAAAATGTCGCACAATTATCTTGATATTCTTTCAATTCCATTTCCAAGTCGTCCAGACGCTTTTGACATTGATTTTCCGATAAACGAGCAATAATAACGTCCGAACTCAATCTGGCAATTAGAGCTTTATCGTCACTGCTAGCTTGTAAATCCAAAATTTGATGTTTTAAACTTAAGATTTCTAACGAATTTGACGATTCTGGCGCAATTGATTGTACCTTTTCGATTTCTTTTACTTCATTTTTTAACCGATCATTTTCTAAAATAAGTTTTTCATTTTCTTTTAAAAGTTTTTCGTATTTTTGTTTAATATTTTTAATTTCAGCTAAATCCACATAATCAACAATTTTATTTTCGCATTTGGTGATGTCTTCTTGCAACATTAAATTTTTATTTAATAATTCTTGATTGTGCTTTTCCAAATTCTCAAAACGGTTTTCAGCTTTCTCGAGCTGATCTTTGACTAAGTTGTATAAGTTATTCATATGATCGGCTCTTTGCTTCTCTGCTATTTCGTTAACTTCAAATTGGGCTATTTTATTAGAAAGAACTTCAGCTTCATTTGTTAACAATACGGTTTCGTCTCGATATTGTTTAGAAAGTGAATTTACTAATGTAATCCTAAGTTCCTCATTTTGTTCCTGTAATGAGTTAACAGTTTCACTTAACACAACAAACTCGCTTGAATATTCCGTCCTAATATTGTTAAAATTGTTCAATAATTGTCGATATTTCAACATTAAATTGTCAAAGTTATCCCGTACTTCGGTAAATAAGTCACGATTAACTATAGTGTGACTAATTTCGTCCTTCATCTTTAATTGGTTTTCTAAAAACTTAATATTATGTGACATCTGATTTATTTTATTCAATGTTGCAATTTCAGCATTTTTCAGATTGTTGTTAAATTTGTTTACTTCTAAAGTCAAATTAGATTCCTGATTTTCTAAAAATACACATTTCCGATTCAAAATTACAATACTTTCAGACATTTCGGCAAATCTTTCGGCTTGTTTATATTCATCATCGTTGAAGTGTGAAAATTCATGCAGTTTTGCTTCCAAAACAGCCGATTTCTCTTCAAGTTTTATTTTCTCACTTTCGTATTCCTTTTCTTTACTTTCCCAAGTGCCCTTTTCTGAAATATATTGATTGTACAACACATTTAGTTGTTCTTCAATTATTGCAAAATTTTTGCTGTTGTCTTCCAACTTTTGCGTAAGAACATTGACCATATCCTTATCTTGCGTCTAAAAGTAAGTATACGGTTAATTTTAAACAAGATATGTTATTTTTTAAATTACCTTGGGAAGACTTTGGGAATAATTCTCATTAACCGAAGTTCGATTGTCTGTTTCATCGAAATTTTTCTTTTGATTTGCCATAACTTTTATTTTGCTTCCATCCATATAATCATTTAATTGGGATCTTTAATTTAAGTGTTAAGTTTGAAAAATAATATAATATAATAATGTAAAATACCTTAAATTTTTTAACTGTTCTCTTAGTTCCATGTTAACGCCTTGTAATGTGTGAAGTTCTGCTTGCAAGCGCATTGCAGGATGATACCATCCAGAAATATGCCTCATATCTAACGCTCTGAGTAGCTTTTCCAAAGCTTCTGATTTAATTTCTTTACGCGAAGTTTCTGCAAATTTAAAAGTTATTATGTGATTTTAAAAAACTGGAGTTGGTACTCACGAGATTTAGTTTGTACGCATTCCAAAATTTCCTGTAAGCCTTTCCTTAAAGCATCGTTTTCGTGCAATACCGCCACGTATTTAGTATTTGGCACATTGTCATTATTTTGAGAATTACTTAAATCCTCTGTTGGCAATTTCTCCTCGCTATATTTTTCGTTAATATTTTCACTCGAAGTGGCCGAGAGTTGACGATTTAAATTATGAACTTTGCTTCTAAGCTCTAGTTTTTCATCTTCTAGCTCTGCAATTTGTTTGTGTAATTTCTCAAAGTCTTTCTTTTCTTTGCTTTTTTTTAAAAAGACGCCATTCACTTCAACTTCTTCGTCGCTTGCTATATCACATTTTTCACTAAAATGAACAATATAATTATAAACATTTCGAAAAGTGTTGTATGATTTTTACCGCAAAGCATTATTTTCTTGCTCAAGAATATCCACAGAATTCTGTAATTTATTAATAATTTTAACGTAACTGGAAATTTTTTTCCCTTGCGTTCTTGCACGAGATTTAAGAGCTTGATTTTGTTCCAAAATTTCGGCCATATCAATTTTTCCATCATTTTTCAGTTTTCTTATTATTTCATCAATCTAAAATACAAATCAGATGAACAACTTTCAAAAATAATTAATAAAACAAATTACATCTTTCTGTTTGCTATCTGCTAAATTTTCGGCAACTGTGACGCTTTCGTGAAAGTCTTGACTCCGTTCGTGGGCAAGCTTCAATTGGGTTTTCAAATCATTTATAATGTATGTGAACTGTTCAATTTTTTGCACACATGAAGTTTTTTCCTGTGTTAGTTTTTGTATCACTTGGGTACTTTTATCCATTTCAATAGTTGCGGTTTGTAATTGCTCCTTCAATTCGATTATTTGCACTTCTCTTTCGTTTAATAATTTATTCAACACTTCGTTATATGATTTATCATCTTGAAAGCTCAAATTTGAATCTGATGACGAATGGGCACTTGAAATGTGCACTTGTTTTTTTAATTTTTCAATTTCGAAGTCTTTTGTTTCGAGAATTTCCTAAAAAATAATACCACTTATTACAAAATAGGCAAAAATTATTAAAGTTACCTTCCATTTGCTAACTCTCGTTTCAATAGCTGCCGTAAATTTGTCGATATCTTCATCGCGATTTTTTTTATTTTCTACCAAATCTTCAATTTGCGATCGTAACGCTTCATTTCGAGCTTTTAATTCTGTTGTTAATGCTAATTTAAAAATAAAGTAAAATAAATTCTGTGTCAATTTATGATAATTTTACCTGTAGCATCATCAAATTTGATTTTAATTGAAGTATATTCGGTTGTACTGGTAGTAAGTTGTTCGGTGGCATCTTCCAAGTTATCCCGTAAATCTGTAATCGTTTTCTTCAAATGGTGATTATCCGCTTCGATATGCTAAAATGTAATTGACCATTAAAAATATAATATATAGATTTTCGTAAGTACCTCAATGTCTGTCAATAACTGTGATATTTGCTTGTTCTTTTCCTGAACCATTAACGCCAATTCTTTCTGCTTATCGATGGTAGTTTCAGATATGTCCGACGATTGGTTTTCATCAACACGTTTCAAAACGGAATTAAGTTCACCCTGTAGATGCAACTTTTCTTCGTTCATTAATGCTAATTGATGTTGTAGCTGTAATAATCGCATTGCTTTTCAAATTTTGGGTGAAAAATAATCAAACCTTTACCTTTTCAATTTTTTTTTCTTGATTTTCGTTAGATTTTATTTGTTGTCTCAATTTTATTTTTATTTCCTTATATTTTTTTTCTGCATCTTAAATAATTATCATAAAATTAAGTAAACTTCCAGTTTAATGAAAAAATATATTGTGTACCTTCAGGTCCTATAGCCTTTTTAGAAGTTAAGTGTTTTAGATCTTCAGACGATTCTTGCTTCCTTGCTTCTTCTTCACCTTGTTGCACTGCGATTTCATCTAATTCTGCCAATAAAGCTTCAACCTAAAGAAGAACCTTATAAATTAGAAATTCAAAAAAATTGCAAACCTTACTTGTTCTGATTTGTACTTCATTATTTCTTGGCTAATTTTCAATAAAGCTATATACCTTTTGGAATCGAGTTTTTCCGTGTCATAATTATACCAAGCTAATAAATTATACAATTCGTCTTTCTCTTCTTCGGATATACTGTCGTGAGAAAGACCAAGAATATATTTCCAGTCCATGATTATATTTCTTTAAAAGCAAACGTCTCCAATACTTTCTGTATTTTATATTGAAGTATTGACACGTAATGTCTCAAGAGAAATTGTTTGTGTCAACTTTAAATGTTGCTAGGTAACCAGTTCTACATGGGGTGAATATAGATAGAATTAAATTGATCTAATATTACTATTAGGACCTTGCTATATTACGGTCATTAGCATAGTTGTTAGGACATCATTTAACTCAAAAAAATTTAATTACAATAATTCAACTTTAATGAAATACATGTAAAATGTTTCAGAATTTTCTTGTTATTTTTTATAATTACGAAACAGTAATTACAAATTAGTGCATAATTCAAATATCCAGTGATATGAACTGGTTCGCTAGACCGTGAAAACTATAATTTGCAACAATCTATTATCTATAACTAGAACTTCGTCAGAGCTATACGCAAACCTGCCGAACATATTAAGGCGAAGAAGAGAGATCATAATGGTAGATTATGATTTATTTGAAATTTACAATTTTTTATGGTAATACTACCGTAACGAATTTAATGGGCACCTTTTTTGCTACTAATTACTTAAAGTGTGAAAACTAAAAGTAGATTGGTTGACATGTTCCGTTACCTTGTATATAGGTATCCTTCAAATTGGTGAATGATGAATCTTCCATACGAATAGTAGGATAAGACTCTGATGAGGTGTTGCAACATAATAATGCAAATAAAAACAAACACAATAATTTATTGTAAGGGACGTAGTGGTGAGGGTGCGGACAAGTTTCATTCCTTCGGCTGTGAGGGCCTTCTTTAATCATGCCAGAGTTCTATATCGCTTCTACAACTACATCTGTGCCATCTTGAATTTTTATGTTTGTTTCCCTTGAAATTCCTCCTGAATTCTTGATACTTACCCAAAGCTTACTCTTGTTTTTGAAAAAGTTACTTCAAGACTTTCTCGGATTTTTATTCCAGTGGAAGCTGACTATCATCAGATTTAAACTCTGTAAAATGTGAGCAACCTTTTTTAAAAAACTTCAGTGCAAAGTACACGCCTAGATGGTAATAAATTTAACCATGTATATTGTAAATCAGCCTGAAAAATATCCATGTTGAAAATTAACGATGTCATTCTTACAAGCCAAGCTCAATTGCTCTGAAACTAATCTCTATAGAATATCTTGGGAATAGTGGACTGAATCGCTACACTTCTATAATTACATATTAATATTATTTCTGTAGCCCTGTTGTAAAAAGCGAAGGAAAGTGTTAACCTACTTAAAAACATTCGTATCTGATTTTGAAAATGCCTTTAGAGACCTATAAGCGACAAATAACTGCAAAAAAATAAATGAACTGTCTTATTTTACCAAGTAGGGCTATACAAAATATTTCATAATAATTAATCACCAAGCCAGAATGAAGGGAAAGGGAACTAAGGACCCTGGATCCTCAAGACATGGATGTATAAAACAAAACTTGGCGTAAATCAAAAATTAGTACCTATACATAAAGAATTCAGTAGAACCTCCCCACCCTCTTGTTTATCATTAAGGGGTCGTCCGTAAAGGAATTGGGCAGATTACCTCGGTGGTTTGTCATTTTTTCCAAAAGAAAACAGTCAAAATCAAATTTTTACACCGGCCAGGCTCCAACTGGATAATATGGATTACCAGTCAACACGCTTAAGTGTCAGTATACACTCTAGGATAAATTAATAACTTGAAAATAATAAAATTGAAACTACCTTAATCATAAATATAAGCATCTTTTTAAACAAAGAGCTCTTAGAAATTTCGCTATTAATACTATAAGCATATCCACAGTAACCGATAAATAAAAATCAATATCTGCAATTTCTTATAACATAATGTATTTTTGTATTCATTATTTCGGTAGGCAATTCTTTTTAAGAAAATGTCAAACCTAAATCTATATGTTTATACTCCAGATAATAGTCAAATCGTAGAGGAATGTAGCAAATCGCAATTGACTGCTGAATCTGTTGGAACCATAAAATCAAGCCGTTCTGCTGTTGTTCCAGAAAACAAGCAACTCTTAGTTAATCCAAATTGCCCCGTGGGCATACTTTTAGATTACGTATGTAAAGAAACTGGTGTAAACAAAGAAGGTGGATGACACATTTCAATTTGATAAGCAAAACAGTTAATCATTTGCTTGTGAATTTTAGCCGAATATGATTTTTGTAATACTGAAACAGGAGAATTTGTTGGAATCAAACAATACCAACAGTATAATTACGCCACAAATCTTTTCACCCTGAAACAAATTTATATAATAATTTTATTTGAAAGTATTACAAGTCAAAAACAGTTATCGATTCAAGTAATTCTAATAAATACCATTGCAGGAGATGAAAATGGAGTGTTGATAAAATATGAACCATACGTAAATAAATTAACCAGAATTTATACAGATATTATAATCCGAATTAAACGATATCTAACAACAACAAAAAGAAAATCGTCAGGAACAAAGGTTTGGATTTTTAATGATCTGTTATTATGATTTTATGATTTTATGATCTGTATTAACAAAACTTGATCTATCGGTTTAGAAATATAGAAGAGGTAGTACAGGTAGTACTAATTCAAATTCAGACTCGATTACAACAAACAGGCGAAGATCAAACAAACAAGGTAGTATAATAAGCAAGAGAAGTGGAACACCACATGTATAAAAATTAATAATGAAATTTTTATTATAAAACTATTACAATTTACTTTTTAATTCCTTTTCGTTTTCTTTTACTTCCCACTCAGAGAGTGACCTTTCTGCTATATTATAACTCTTACCATGCCTTCCAATCCCAGATACAAACTTTTTAGCCCCTGTAATAGATTCTTCTGTAATTACATGCTGTGATTCATCTCGTTCGTACTTTAAAACTTGATCATAACTTGATGCAAAAGTTGCATTATAAGTAGATTTTCTATCTGCTAGCATGCAAGCTTGAGGAAATTTTGTTAACGAAGTGGCCAATTGTATTGCTTGTCCAAAACCTAGATTACAATAATCAAAATAGCCATGAAACAGAAACTTTAAATAATATTTACTTGTTCCGCATGCTACAACTCTGTTTGCTAAGCCCCATTGAAACGCTTCTTTCGCGTCAACAGATCTGCCAGTTAAAATCATATCTAATGCTCTAGATAAACCAACCATTGCACTCAATCGCACTGTTCCTCCATCGATTAATGGTACACCTGCAAATATAAATAATTTAAAATTGTATCCCTTAATTGACCGAGGTTGATCATTGTTTTTTCTCTACTAGTTTTATTAAAAAATGCGTACCAAATCTCCTACAGTAAACTCCCATAACAGCATTTTCTTCAATAACTCGTAGGTCACAAAGAAGAGCCAATTCTAAACCCCCTGCAACAGCATACCCACTAATTGCTGCAATCATTGGCTTTTTGATAAATCGGTGAGTTGGACCCTAAAAGTAAAACTCCCAACTCTTAACAAACAAAATTTATAACCAACGTTAAATTAAATATTTATTACCATTGTTCCTTCCTCATCTAAAATATTCGTAACTCCTTGTAGGCTTTCTTCCGCACTAGCGAGCTCGCTTAAGTCATAACCAGCACAAAAATTTCCACCGATTCCATGTAAAACACCCACCCGAGAGTTTTCATCGTTTTCAAAATTTGATATAGCATTCTTCAATAGTTGAGCTGTTTTACTATCGACACAGTTTCTCTTTTGAGGTCTGTTTATACCAATAGTGGTAACGTAACCTATGCGATCGACAATAACAGAAGTATCTAAAAGTGAGGTTAATTACACTCCTAAATATTGAAATTAAAATGTAGTTTACCTTCACCTACATTATTGGACATTAAACGTTGCATTTTAATAATTGTATTAAAACCGATCTTGTTGAATTTCGTCAATATTGTAGAAATATTCATATCAAAGATTAAAAGGTTAAAGAGTCAACAAGTTGCAGTGGCGTCCTAAGACTTTTATTTGCTCTGGGCTTGCATCAGGCCCCCTTATAGAAAATATCAAATTTAATTTTTTTCAAATTTAGTCAAAAAAACCATGTAGGTAATAGGTATGGGTATTTTGTATTTAAATCTTTATATAAATATAATTTAATTAAGATAATATTATATTAAAAATGAAGATAATTTAAATCATTTGTAAATATTTAAATTCAACTGCCACAATTTTGTTTTAAACAAACTGTTGATTTTTAAAATAAATAATTTCGAATTTTGATTAAATCTAAACTCTCAGTGGGCTCAAAATTATTATGAAACAAGTACACCTAGAGTCTAGAGTTCAAAAAGAGATACGGAAATCGGAAACGTCAATAGAAATAAAAATTCGTGCAGCATTGGAGCATAAAGTAGAAATCAATTATGAACACATCCTTGTATAGCCTTAGATATAATGAATTCTGAGTGCCAATACTGTGGAGCTCTCTTAAATGGAAAAATGAAATACCTGGAATGTGCTGTAATGATAGAAAAGTGCAATTGTTACCTATCCAACCTCCACCGGAGGTTTATAATTTAAGAATATGTTACTGCATGAAGTTCAGGGCCTAAATTGAAGTACTTCAGACAAAGCCAAAGTATTTTATTTTTGGTGAGACCCCGTGCAAAGCCGGGTATCCAGCTAGTATACTTATATACTATATACAATATTAAATTATTGTAGTATCTTAAAATGACCTTCCACTGTCAATCTATTCCACTTAATTTTTTTTGTAATTCTGCCGAAAAAGGTCCAACCTGACGATATTCGTTTGAGTTAGATAAAATATTTTTTGCAATTCCGGAAGTAAAGTACTCTTAGGGCACTTTTTGCCCTAGGGCTATAAAGAGGTTTTTTGTCCTAGGTAAATAAAGAAGTCACCAGATGACTGTTAAAAAACGTCACTAGAAGAAAAAAGCAACTAAAGAATTTTTTAATTATCATTATCTGTAACATTTACATTTATGTGAATCTGGCCGTAATTTGTAATTCCAAACAATTTTCCTAAATTTGGCGAGGCTTCACCTTCGAAGGCGACGGGCTTCTACCTATTTATTATTATTGTTTTATATTGTTTGACCTGGTTAATGTACCACCCGACTGGACCTTGGTTTTCCCTCCGATGGAAGAATTTTTTATTTTGCTAAAAACGTCCTCCACCTTTTTCTGTGAGGTATGTGTTATAGCCCTTAGTTTGTTTTTGTGTATCATGGTTCCTCTCTTTTTTAGTCTCGAAAATGGTTTAATTAGTAAAACCGAAACGTCGACAAAAACAGATTAGTTGTTTTATTAAGCAATCCAATATCCTGATAATCATTTTACTTAGTACTTGAAATTATTGAAAAATGCGTTAAATTTTTGCTTTAAGTTTCATAATTCGCGAAGTTCCTACTTTACCTCCCGGAATTGCAAAAAGCAATATATGCACCTCGGGAATAAAGTGACTTTTGGCGTTCGGGTAATTTTTGCCTTCGGCTGACGCCTTGTGCAAACAATCCTTTACCCCAGGCCAAAAAATGGTCACTTTATTCCCTTGGTGCATAATGTACTATTGTTTCCGCACTAGTGAGAAAAAGTAATTTTTTCACGCATCCAATGTGTTTTACATTTTTACATAATATGCTCATACATATTAGGGTGGTCCTTAGTGATATGGGTAAAATTTTTTTTTTGAAATTCAATGCTCCCACTCACTAAAATTATTCCTTTAGGTGTTTTATCACGTCAGAAAAAAAATAGAAGCCATCCAGCATTGTTTAATGGTCGCCCAAGACATTAAAACTTTTTTTTTGTAATGTTTTTTAACTTTTTAGAAGTTTGAATGTCTTGTGCGACCATGAAACATTGCTGAATTCCTTTTATTTTTTTTCTAATATGATGAAACACCAAAAGGAATAATTTTAGTGGGTGGGAGCATCAAATTTAAAAAAAAATTTTACCCATAACACTAAAGACCACCCTAATACATATGCGACAGTTTCGAGATCACTGTGTTCAGAAACGTAAAGATTTGCAAAAAATAAATTTCTGTGTCGGTCTGTCGTCAGATTTTATCCATCGCTTTATTCCCGAGCCATCCAAACAATTACGACCAAATTTGGTATGGTAGTCGAGTTTACGGTAGAAATGTGAAAATAAGGTTTTCACCACGATCTGTCAATCAGGAGTGCCATTACAAAAAAATAACACAAGGTTTTTAAAAACGATCTTGTCTTGTGATAAGTTATTTTAAAGAACTTGAGAAGCTTTATCCGCAATAGGTTAAATTAACTTTCTATCTGTCATATCCAGAAATTAGAAGCTGTCAAAGTTGAAACTTTAAGAGTGAATAGCTCATGAAGTACTGAATTTGGTATATAGGAACATTGCCCACACAAGACTTGACAGCATACGGAAACCTTCGATAACAATCAGGAATGCAACATACACAAAAATTAATTTTTTTTGCGAAAACTTAAAATTATTTCTGTTCTTCGGCATTTCTGCTTCGCGTCGATGGCAATCAAACTTTTTAGACTTATGTCTTGCATAGGCTCTAGTGATGAAAGTAAGGTTTTGGTATCTTTGCCATGGTCTACCACAATAAAAAAATAAAAATGCCATCGTATCTCCGGAAACAGGCGCGGTTACGAGGGGGGGGGGGATTGACTTCCCCTAACTCACGACCGAAGCACTTTATTTTGACCAATTTCAATATTTTTGAGACATTACTAGCTGTTTACAAGAATTGCTATTATTACCTAAGTAGATTACATCGATCAATCAAGTGTATGTTTTACTAAAAGCTTATCAATTTTTTTGTTTAGAATAAATTTTCTGGAAGATACGTAAAATCACACAAAAATTGCCCCCCCCCCCTGAACGAAATCCTGCATCCGTGTCTTTCCGGAAATGTTTAACCGATTCAGATAAAATTTGGTGTGCTGATGATGTTGGTTATCCAGATTATTGATGATATTGAGAGGTATTGCGGCAGAAGTGTTTGCATGACAATTGCTTAAATTTCAATTGCACGTTAGTTTTATATAATGAAGTACGCAATACTGGATTATGTTTTAGGAGTTCCGATATATTTAAGGTTTCTTAATAGAACTACATAAAAAAAATAAAATTTTATTGCCGCCTCACTCCTGTTAGGAATTTAGTTAAGAATTGTAGATTTTATTCGAAGAGATTATTATTATATTTATTTGTCAAATGTTCGAGTTTTTCTGATTAAATCTAAAGTAGCATAAATAACTTCCACCTCAAAGTGAAAATTTTCATTTGTTAATAGTTTGACAAAAGTACCTACATAGGTTATTATGGCCTTTATCTTTTCAACCGGTCGAAAAGTAATTGTTTACTCGCAAACAGGTGCAGTCGGGAAATCATGTCTTTACTTCTAAACCGGTCGGAACGTAATAATTTAAAAGCATTTGCCAAGTTTATTATAATATAATAAATTATAATAAATTGTTAATCAGTTAAAAACAACTTTAAAAAAAATATTTTATATTTTAAGATTATTCTACTTCGATAAAAAAAATAATTTACCAGCTCAGATTATATTTTAATTTTATTTTTTAATTCTTTTAAAAATATTTTAATTATAATTACACAATATTATCAGAATTCTACATGACGTGTATTAAAGAAGTTTTAGGTTCAGAAATTTAATTAAATTGTAACAAAAATTGTAAAATAAGTTAAAATTGAGAGTAATGAACTCGGAACGATAATAAACCTTCTGATTTTTATTGACTACTCAATTGCAAAAAATACCATATCCCATAACATTATACTCGATATAATGATATTATTATCATAGGTATTTGATTTACTGATATTTTATATAATACAGTACAATATACTACTTAATATATTATATAAATATAATAATAAATGTACATTTATTATGAAACTAAGAAATAGTTAAAATTGAATACTAAAGCATAACATATAAAATAATTAAAATAATAAAAGTATAACAAAATGGTATTTAGAAGAGAGCACTAGTTCTTTTCAAAAATTTTCAACAATTTCTGTTTCATTATTTTTCCTGGTGCATTTCTTGGAATTTCATCAATAAAAGATACTCCTCCATGAAGCTGTTGTTCTTTGCTCATATTTTCTAAAAATATAGTTTTTTTAATGTTCGAATAATACTCCAATTGCGGTTTTCAAGGATTACTTTTTTATTTTTTTTATTATTATAATTATTTTAATTTATAATCGATATTAGCAAAAGCTAATAATTAAGGTCAGAATAATTCGTTTTCTCATTGTGACCTAATCGAAGGTTTAACCGATATAATAATAATAATAAAATTTAATATTACCTGCAACAAAATCAATAATGGTTTGTTCCTTACAGGTACTAGAATTATTTTTTCGTACTACAAAAGCCCATGCTACTTGACCAGCTCTCTCGTGAGGTACACCTACGACAGCACAATCCTTCACTTCAGGATGTGATAAAATGACAGATTCTATTTCATTTGGAGACACCTAAATTATATTGAACATTAAAACTTATGTATATTTTTACTGCCGGGTTTTACCTGAATGCCCTTATATTTAATAATATCTTTTATTCTGTTTTCAATAAAACAGAAACCATCTTCGTCAAAATATCCCCAATCGCCTGTATGATAAAAACCATCGCTATCTATGCATTCCTTGTATATAACTTCATTTCCGATGTACGTTTTGAAAATTTGCGGACCTTTAAAGCACAATTCACCTTGTTCGTACACTCCTACAGGTTGATTAGATTCAACATTCCAAACTCTTCCTTGCATGTTTGGAACTAAAACTCCGACGCTTCCAAATTTGTTAAACAGTTTACTTGATACAGTGCATGGACCAGTTGTCTCGGTCAATCCGTAAAATGGAGATATAACTGCGTTAGGTAACCTAATATGTAATTACAAAATTAAGAAAAGAAATTTTATCAATTAAAAAATATGTAGTTAAACCGTTCTTCCTCGGAAGGCAATGGCAAACCACCGAGGTAATCCGCCGTCATAAAATGAAGTGGTCAGCCGAAACCCATCTTGGATTCTTTTGAATATTATTATTAATTAATATCTCTTAATTTGTAAACTCACTTTTGTTTGGCCTTTTCATGTAAGGATAATTGTATTGGAGCGGCGCCCAATATTATATTTCGTAAAGTAGATGTATTGTACTTCTCCAAATAAGGCGTTTCCGTCATAAATAGTAATGTTGATGGTACTATACCCATCAATGTGATTTTGTGCTTCTCAATGGTGCTCAGAAAAAGATCTGGTTTAAACTTTTTCATTATAACACTTTTAGTAGGTGTTGAAATTGCATACAACATTAACAACAATCCATATATGTGAAAACAGGGCAAAATTATTAAAACAACTTCGTCTAAGCTTGAAAAATTAAAATAATGCTCGTGTCTAAAATAAAATATTTTAATCGAGATTAGCTTACAACTCTTAAATTATGTTTTGTTACTTACGTTCCATACGATAGTGATGCTAGTATATTTTGGTGAGTTAAAACAACACCTTTTGATGATTTGGTAGTGCCGGATGATAGCATTATCACAGCATTTTGTGTGGAACAATCGAAATGTGTATAAAAAGAACTTATGGAAACGCTGGGTTGCTCGTCCATTAAAGATTTTAAATAACTCATTGTAATTATATTTAATGAGCCATTTTTTATGAATAATGAATTCAATTGAACATTGTTTCTTATCTCCGAAAGTGTTTTTAAAGCCGTTTCAGAAGATATTACCAATTTTGGTTTACACAGTTGTAGAGTACGTGAAAATTCTCCTAAAAATGTAATTTTCATTAAACTATGTAAGATCAAAGTAATGTTTTGAAAAAGAAAGAAAAAACTTTTTTATAAATTAGCATAAATTAGTATTCAATTGTAAAAGTTATAGAGTAGGTATGGTAGGTTTTCATGTATTAAATAAATATAGAAATTTAAGAAATGTAGATACTTTCGCTAGAATCTGGATTTACGAAATTAACAACGATTCCCATAAGCACAGCTGCAATTATTGGAACAGAATAGAAAACACTATTTTCGGAAACCAATGTAATTATGTCGTCTTTCTTAATTCCCAACTTGTCGAACGCAGAACAACAATTCGTAATTTGCATAATTAGTTGACGACAAGTCAATGTTTCGTTGGTTTCTGCATCTACCTATAAATAGTAAATATGATTAAAAAATTGAACAAAAAAGGGCCAACCTTATTTTAAATAAATATAATTTTTCCATCTCCAAAAAATAATCTGATTTTTCCACTCAAAATGTTCAAAATACTTTATTAGTTTTCAACATATGAATATTCAAATTTTGAAAGTTTCAAAGTTATGATTCATGAATAATTCTTCGGTTTTCTCCCCTTAGGTCCGATTTTACAATAGTCGGATAAACTTGGTATAACGTTATACCAAGTTTATACACCGAGTAAAAAACTAAAAAACAATAGCAAATGCTTTTTCTGGTAATGGTAACATGAAGTTATTTGGCAACAATCTAAAATGTTCATGAAATATTTTGAAAATTTGCTAATTTTTATATAAAATATATCAATCAATAATAGATTGGCAAATTTGCTCTGATAGATATGAAACAATAAAAATAAAACTTATCTTTTTACTTTTTACCACAGAACTAATATGTTCACTTATCTGCATCAGAACTATGTATATTCAAAATACGTCTACCATAATAATTATATTAAATAAATAAATTATAAATTGCAACTTACATAAAGGATTTTATCCGAGTCGGTATTAGATAATGCATCCAAAATATATCTTCCGAGAGATACTTCTGGTATTTTATAATCTTCTTTCGGCATATAAAATACATTTTTTAAATTATTATTCATGATTGTATATAATTAGCAATAATTCGCAATTAAATAAAAATTATAGCAAAATTTTTTGCACAGTTAAGTATTATTATTTACTTTTTATAAGTTTTTGAACAGGTACTACAATCTTGCGTAAGCATCGATAACTTTGTATTATGCCTAAACTGTTCTAAGACAAATATGTAGAACTAGTTTTTCAAGACGTAATGCGTAAGCGGCACTGAAACCCCCCCACAAACTCATTTTGTTTTAGTTTAATTTCTTTATATTTCTATAGGAAAAATATTATTTTTTATTGGATTATGAATATAGATGATTAAACAGAACATTTTTAGAAATGACCTCTTCCTAGTAATTAGAGTGCCTCTAGTCTACGCTAAAATGTGTCAAATTCAAAAGAGCTTACATAAATTTTTTTCTAAAATAATTAAGGGGCCACTCTTAAAATTTTTTTACAGAAATTTGGAGGTTTGTATTGTAGAAGTTTAACTGTATGGGTAGCATTGACCATCGCTGACCTTTCCTAACTCTTCTTTTAATTTTATTCCGAATGACAATAAACTACTAAATGAAATAAAATAAAGTTCTAATCTATTATTAAACATTATTTTTGTAAAGCATGATATGCAAAATAATTTATAAAAAAGTTACCTATATAAAAAACATAAATATTATAGTAAACAAATTTATTTACATCATAGAACTTATTTACCTGCTAAATTTCATTAATATGATTTATTAGAAATTTCTAGTTCCTATTTATGTTTATTTCTTTATTTTCAAGGTAAAAATGTGAAATAGTATATTATACATCATGGGACTAAGGTGCTGCTTTTCATCCCGCGTAAATCGCACACGGGATGAAAAGAACCTTGGTCCCAAGGTGTAAATACTATTTTTCACAACTTCGCTGAAAATGTGAATTACATTGGTTAATAACTAAATTTGAGATTTTGAAATTGCTCGAAAACGGCGTTAAATATCGAAAAACCGAGCAAAAAATTTACCCCCATTACAGTAGCCTCCAGCGATTTGTCGTAAGAAGCCATATGCAACATTTCAAATCAATAGCGCGCAATAATGGCGCGGGAAAAAAAGTATTACTTTAGTCCCGCTAAAGCGGGAGTAAAGTGAGCACTTTACTCCCGGAATTGTGAAAAATAATTTTTTGTTGACCATTTTTTGAAAACAACTACACTGATAAAAAAAGATTTAGTCTAAACCAACAATTTAATTAAAGAGATTTTATTCATTGATAGGACCGGATTCATTTCAAATCATGCTGGTTGGCTAGGCTTATGTGGCAGAATTGTTGTTTAATACAAAAACGACTGTTTTTACTCTAAATATTTAATATGTTTTGGGAAGATATGTACTAGGGTAGTCCTTAGTGTTATGGGTACATTTTTTTTAAATTCGATGCTCCGACCCATTAAAATTATTCCTTTTAGTATTTATCATATCAGAAGAAAAATAGAAGGAATCTAGCAGTGTTTCGTGGTCGCCCAAGACATTCAAACATTTGAAAAGTTAAAAAAACATTACAACACAAAAGTTTTAATGTCTTGGGCGACCATGAAACATTGCTGGATTGCTTCTATTTTTTTTTATGATATGATGAAACACCAAAAGGAATAATTTTAGTGGATGGGAGCATTAAGTTTAAAAAAAAAATTTTTACCCATAACACTAATAAGGACCACCCTAATATGTATTTACCCTATGCTTTCAAAATTTAAATATCATGATAAATAAATAAAATTATTTAAAATGAATTTAATCAGTTTGAAACGAAATTTTTCAGTTTTCTTCTAAGAGTTCCCTAAGCCTAATTGATTTGCATTTTTTTCAAACATACATCTAGTTTTAGTTTTAATTTAAAATAAAATACTTTTTCTTCTCAATTTACGAAAATTTTAACTTAAATAACATATTTTATTAAAAACTCTTTAAGTGAGATTTTCATGGCATTTACCACATTTAACTAGGTAAACACCTAGTGATGAATTCTAGATATTCCAATTATTGTATATGCAAGAACCTCAAAGGTTGAAACAAAATATTTTGTTTTTAAAATAATACATAAATTATTGAAATTAAAATTTTAAATACAGAGAGAAGTGGCAACTGTTGTAGTACAACCACAACGTTATTGACAACTTAAAAAATGTGGTATTACCTTCTAATTAACTGGAAACAACTAAGTTGATACCTTGACATTCAAATTATTATATATTATAATGTAGGTTCAAAACCTGATGCAAGGTAAACCATACATGTCCACAATATATAGGTACAATTATGTTAATTAAAATTAAAATTTTATATTAGCCATTCCAAAAAAACTTACCTACTTAATAATTATTTTTCCCTGCCTAATGTTTCGATTGGTGTTAGATTTGGTGTTAGGCAGTGTTAGGTCAGGTTTCATGTAAAATGGAAAGTTACAAAAAAATGTATTGATTCTACAAAAAATTTGTTTACAATTTTATTCCTATGTTTATTTATTTATTTCTTTCTTTTATTTATTTTTTGTACCTTTAAAAAAAGAGAGCAAATAATTATCATTATCATACGGTACATGAACTAATTTTTTTTATCACTTGAAATTACATTGCCCGCCAAAGTACATTTTATTTTACCCGACGTAACCAAAAATTAAAAAATTAATAATGATTCCACGAAGAGACTGTTACAACTATAGAGGTATAACACTACTAGGTACTGCTGTGAAAGTATATGAAAAGATAGTAGAAAAAAGACTAAAAGCATATGTGGAACCTACCCTAGAAGAGGCCCAAAGTGGATTTAGAAAAGGTAGAAGTGTACAAGATCATGTATTCAGTCTAAAGCAGATCATACAGAAGACATTGAAGAGTGGTACAAGTGCGTATTTTGCATTCATAGATTTGGAGAAGGCATTCGACCGTATACAAAGGCATAGAGTATGGAGCATACTTAAAAAACGAAAAGTATGTGGAAAACTGATACAAACAATAAAGAGCTTATACCGAGAAAATTACAACTACGTCAGTACCAGAAATATGAAATCCGAGAAATTCCAAGCACAACAAAGATTAAGGCAGGGAGGAGTAATGAGTCCTGTATTGTTCACGATATTCATGGACGAAATAATGAAAGAATGCCAGAATGAAATGAAGAAACTAGTAGTGGGTCATAGAAACATTCAAAAGGTTGAAGTTGTGGAATGTGCATTTGCAGATGATATGAGTATCACATCCAGGAAGTGAAGAAGGACTACAGCATAACTTAAAAGTATGGAATGAGAAACTACAAGAAAATGGAATGAAAATAAATAAAAGAAAAACTAAAGTAATGGTAACATCTCTTGAAAAAATAACACTAAGCATCACGATTGAGGGTGAAAGCATTGAACTAGTTGAGTACTAGTTAAGTACCCGGGAGTGATCATACAAAGTAATATGGGAAACAAGAAAACGACATAGAAGAAAGATACGACAATGCGATAAAAATGTACATCTCTGTCAACTAAAAGTTTATAAGAACGAAAGAAATCACGAAGAAAACGAAGATTACCGTGTTTAAGACACTATTTTTAGGCCAATTTTAAGCTATGGAAGTGAATCATGGGTCCTGAATTCACCACTGAAGAGCAAAGTACAGGCGATAGAAATGAAATACCTGAGAGCTGTACAGGGCATCACTATGATGGACAGAGAAAGAAATGTGGACATAAGGAAGAACCTACAACTACAGTCAATACAGAAATATGTTGAAGAGAGGCAACTGGGATGATGGGAACATTTACAAAGAATGAATGAAGACCGCCAGACTAGAAAAATAAGGAAAGCCAAAGAGGGGCGCAGAAGAAGGAGAGGTAGATCTCAGGAAACATGGGATGGCAGTATAGAAAAAATAATTACCAATAGAGGCACTACAATACAAGCAGAACAACTGGCGAAAGACAGAAAAAAGTGGGCGCACTATGTGAAAGGCAATCAAGCACAGATTAACGTATTTACATTAAAAATACGCAATTTAAAAAATCTCACGTGAGATTAGAAGGGAGGGGGTCGAACCAAATCTTACGACATATCACCATGGAGGGCGGGGGGGTCTAAAAATCACCAAAATCATCTCACGTAATTAATGGACGCCTCCTAATATATTATAACATTAAATAATTATTAATAATTGTCAGTATAATTATTTGTCGGCATTAATGTCTTCAGCATATTTACTTGCCGGTGTAATTACCTATCGGCGAATTTACCATCGACGTATCTGCGTAGGTGTATTTACCGTCAATTATTACCACATACACCTCTCTTTTGGCAACGGCTTTGCTAAAAAAAATATTTAAATGTAATCTATCCTTCCTAAAGAACAGATATATCTTCGCACGGACCTCTTTTTTAGCGTCGATTTTTTTTTTAATATAATTTAATCCTTAAAGTGCAACGCTGGTAAAAATTGAAACCCCTACGTGTTTAAACGTATTTTATTGATCCGCTATTGAATATTTTGGAAGAAAATAATTATATGATGTAGTTTGATATATTGTTTTTAGAGTAGAATAAGTTTTATAACAATTTATTGTTTTTAAATTTGTTAAAAAAAATTGTAGAAAATAAAAATTGACAAAATTAATTTTTTTTACTTAAAAAATCATAATTCAAGTAATTTTCAGTATTTTTAACTAAAAATTTATGAGTATACTTTTGAAATACCATGCTTTCAGAAAAAAATTAGTGCAAGATGTGGTTACTTCCAAAAAAGGCATTTACAACCAGGGCCGGATTTAGCTAGTCTAGCGCCCCAGGCTAATAACTGTAGGCATATCGTATTTACTCAGATTAAACTACCATTATTTAGGTTCAGTTACTCGCAAAAGTTCTCGGACACTCCTATGTTACCAATGTAAATTGAACATTTTAAAGTCCTTGTTTTTCATATAAAAATCGATTTTACAGCAAAACCGTTCATTGCTTTCAATTTTGCTTAAATGAATTTTTTATTTTTTTGTCTGACTGCGACTTAAACAAGACTCTGTAAAACACAAAAAATATTATCATTTATATCTCGGAAACGGTGCGATAAAATAGAAAAATGTCTAGAAACAAAAATTTAGAGAATAAAATTTACAAAAGAAATGCTTATTAATATTTAATTGTTTTGCACCGTTTCCGAGATATAGATGACAATATTTTTTGCATTTTACAGAGTCGCTGTCAGTCAAAAACGGTGCGACAAAATAAAAAAAATTATATAAACAAAATTGAAGGCAATGAAAATAATAATAACAATGGGGTAATAAATACCCCAAATTACAATTTATTATTTCTGTGGTGGGTAGGAAAAAGAGTATAAGTCAAAATTTGAGATATGTGAAAATAGAGGTTTGAATGCTTACTGCTAGATGCAAGATCGACCAATTAATAAAAGCTCAATTAGATGAGGTCCAATTATGTCATTCAAATGTATATTTACTCTGCATTATTTATACTTATTTTATAATTGACGTAAACGGTTGGGAGCAGATTTTCGACTTATACTCTTTTTCCTACCTTCCACAGATTTTCTCTCTGCAGAATATCTCAAGTCCTCGCCAGCGGTTCCAAAATTTTGCAATTTTCAATTAAATATACTGAAATTCGGTCTCTGTAAAACTTTCTTTTTTAATTAGTTCAAGCATATGGGGTTTTCCCCATTAAAAGCGAAGGATGGCAATAAAATTTGCAACCAAAAATGTCTAAAAAGTTTTGCTGTAAAATTGATTTTTATTTTTAATTGAAAATGTTCATTTTACATTGGTATCATAGGAGTGTCCGAGAAATTTTGTGAGTCACTGTAGGTACACTGAGAGAAAGAAATTGCTTAATCAAACGATAAACGATTCAACCAACAAATTTTTTGCATTGCGGGTGGCGAATGCAAAACGTGCATTAAACTAATGCAAATAAAATGTTAACTTTTTGGCGTTATTTTAACATGAGAAGTATTTCCTTGAACGTTCTGGTTGTGTTAATTGAATCAAATAGGATGTAGTAAAAGGTTGATTCAACATTCCGCACTTTTCGAACTAACCAAGTAGGTATATTGTATCAACCATTTCTGTGCATTAAATTAAACAATTTATTCTATTGTTTGAATCATTTTAGGTTTTTGATGTTACTTATTGTAGTATATGGGGAATTATGGGTTGGTGGGGCGTTGGTCATGTGCCAGGTGACGCTGAGCAAGAAAAATGGTTGTCGTTGTAAAAAATATTATGTGTAATTGTTAGAAAAATATAATTACGTTAATATAAAGCGTAGCATTATTTCTCGAGTAAACATTACACTTACTTATGATGGTATTAAATCAAGCACTCTAAATTGAATGCGTATATCCAATGTTGAACCATCACAATAGGTGTATTACTGTATTAATAGTAGTGCATTTTATGAATAAATAAATTTAAACAAATAATCCTCAAAGGTATTAACTTTTAAACAATTATTCATAACTGTAGTATCCATTTTTCTAGCACTTTGCAAACGCACATTTCATGAACACATCTGGGTTATTATGCATCAAAGATCAAACTGAAATATATGACAATAAACTTGCGCAGTTGCTCGCATATTTTTCAAGCTTCTATTCAACAATTTTATTGTGTTCAGTTTAGCTGATTAACATTTCGGTTGCATTGAAATGACATACTAAAATGCTACAACAAGACAAAATAATAGTTTCGTTCAAGAATTTCATTGGTTTTCTTCCAATCTAACTATTTTATTAATTCAACGATAATATCGTATAGAAGCTTATTTGAACCCATTATAAACATTAAATCAACTAATATTTATTTAACAAAACTAATGCATTGAAACAACATTTTTGAATTTATTGTAACAACTAAAAATTGTTTCATTCAACGAAATTTCGTTTAATTCAATAAGAAAAGATTCAACATTTCAGATTCGTTCAATTGTAATTGTAATGTAAATGTTAATGTTAATGTAAATTCACCATATCGATATTTTAGAAAACCCAAAAAATGCACTAGACACTTTTCAGAACTAAAATGATTTTTTAAGTTATCACATGTAAAATACACTAAGTATATTTTCGCTGTTCAGTGCTTGTTTTGGGTTTTCTAAAATATTGATATGGTTAATATCAATTGATATTAACCGTAGTGTAACTTAAGTTTAAGTAGTGTAACTTAAGTTACACTACTTAAACCACGTATCAATAGATTAATGTAAATTCAAGCATTTGAAGATTTTTTTGATACGTCAAAACTTATTAGACGCCTTGTGTTGGAAATTTCATCTCCTTAATTTTTCTTTATGTACTTACATTTTTATAGTTATAGTTTTATAGTAACTTAAAAAAACTCTGTAAAATACAAAAAATATTTTCATCTGTATCTTAGAAACGGTGCTACAAAATGGAAAAATGTATATGAACAAAATTATAGGAAATGAAATTTACAATAATAAATGTTTAATCATTTTTTTATTTTTTTTGTACAAATTTTGAAATACAGATGAAAATATGTTTTGAATTTTACAGTCTTTTTTTAAGTCACTGCAAAACGGAAACGATGCGACAAATCGAAAAATGGATATAAACAAAAATTAAGAGGATGCAATTTCCAACAAAAAGTATCTAATAAGTTTTGCTGTAAAAGTAATTTTTATGTGTCAAAAAAGGTTTTCAAAAGTTTGAATTTACATTGTTAACATAGGAGTGTACGAATACGACCGGGGGGTGACTGTACCTACACTTCAAAATTAAAATAAACGACTAATAAATAAATAACTTAATGTTAATATATTTAATGATTGTTGAACATAAACCTATGTTTATGCCTAGAAATGCCTAGCGGCTTGCGCCTTTTATATTTTGACGCCGCAGGCGATCGCCTGTTGTGCCGCTGTAAATCCGGCCCTGTTTACAACAATTTTTTGCTATTATCGTCAATTTTATTTTTTTTTAATTATAAAAAACGAGACTACACTGAGTACTTTGTGTTGTGCTAGGATCGATCACTCTCCCACCAGCAGCTAACTAAAATCTTGAAAGTTGTTTTGCTAAAATTTAGTTTATTTATTATTTGTTATTTTAAATCCATAAATATTAAAAATAATTTTTTGCCACTTAAAATTCAGAACTTTAAACTAATTAATCCTATTTTATAAGTTATTTGCGAGAAGAGAATTAATAAATTGTCATTATGATTCACCCTGTACAAAAGCTTTAACATCACTAATAGTTGGCATCACTGCACAATAATCTGACAGTTTGCTGCAAGAACTCATGTTCAATTTATTTTGTGGTTATTTATTTGCCATGAAATATTAAAAACCTTATAAACATGAAGGTAAAAGTTATTAGCAGAAATCCCGACGAGTACCTTCGGGAAACTAAACAGCAGATACACAAAGGTATAAGTGTAATTTCTTCATTTTAAGTTTTAAAATTGTAATTTTAGCACCTAGAAATTATGATCCCGACCTCCATCCTCTCGAATCAGCTAGAGAATACGTTAAAGCTTTAAACGCCGTTAAATTGGAACGAGTTTTTGCCAAACCGTTTATTGGAAATTTGCATGGCCATCGTGATAGTGTATCGTGTTTAGCTAAGCATTCAAACCGTCTTTCGGAAATTTTAAGCGGTGGTTGGGACGGAGAAGTACGCGTGTGGGATGTTCCGCAGCAAAAATGTGTGCGTAATTTTGTAGCACACGAAGGAATGGTTATGGGAATTGCTTATCAATCCAGTGGTGGTCGCTTCTTTTCAATAGGAAATGACAAGACTATAAAAACCTGGAATGCTGTTGCACCAGAAATGCACGAAGAGGAAGAACCTTTAAATACCATTATTAATAAAAATGTTTTAATGAGCATTAGCCATCATCGAACAGCTGAAATGTTTGCTACTGGTGGTGACATTTGTCAAATTTGGGAGGAATCACGAAACGAACCTGTGCAAACTTATAAGTGGGGTGTTAATAGTTTACATCATGTTGCTTTTAATAAAGTCGAAACACACTTGTTGTCTGCATGTGCAAGCGATAGGAGAATTATACTCTATGATATTCGAGATACAGCACCTGCAGGCAATGTTGTCATGAAAATGAAAAGCAATTGCATTGCTTGGAATCCCATGGAAGCTTATATGTTTACAGCTGCTAACGAAGATTATAAGTAAGTTAAAATTTTTTATTTATTTTAGATTTAGGTGAAAATAACTTGATTGTGGAATATATTTCTTGTGGTTTACATGCAGCCATTTGGCAGCTATTATAATTTTATACAGGCTAACATATTTATGCGAAATTATTTTATAGCATTCTTAAGAGCAAAATTAGAAAACATATCTATAATCTAAAAGCATTTGTATGGGTACATCGCAAAGTTTTCTTTCTGGTAGTTGTGGTATGGGAATATAACATTTATGCTGTAGGTTACCCATGATAATACATTAGATAGCAATGGTAAAAAGTAATTTGTGTCTTCTCACTTAATTTAATCCTTTCACAAAATTTATAGTTGATTTTGTATTTGAATAATTTTAATATCAATTTTAAAAGTAAATTTTTGGTACACCAGATTTTCCATTACAAGATTTCTCCAGATTTCCTTTCGAAAAAGTTGAAAAAGTAAAAAAAAAGGTTATCTATAGTTTAAAAATAAAATATAAAGTATTATAAAACTTCTTTGGATTTCCTAGATTTCGTAAGATTTTCTTTCAGTTGTACACCAAATTTGTCCAGCTGTTTCTCCCTTGTTGTAAATATTCAGATTTTTAAATTTGGTTTAATCATCTTTCCTAAAAGTACACTTTGGTTTAACATCATAATAGTAATTGCGGCATGCGCATGCAAAGGGGTATAAGTCTAAAATTGGCATTTTGAGATATCATAGTTTTAAGGTTTTTACCCTCGTTTAATCAAATATTGTAAATCGGCCAAACAACAACTGGCAAAACTTTTAACATATCGCACTGCCAGTTCAATAAGGTTGCAAGTGCAAAATGAGTAACTGTTGAGAAATCAAGAAAACAGTTTTTATAATTAATAGTATTCTATATCAGGAATGCAATAGGAACTTTTCTTACCTCAGTTTGTTTCTAAACTTTTGTTGATATGGCACTACTGCACAATAGCTATGATTGCAAACAATTGAAATACAGCAAATTTTGCACTTGCTACCCTATCGAACTGGCAGTGCGATATATTGGTAGACACTTTTATGCTGAACCGATTACAATTTTTCGTAATTTAAATTTTTATTTTAAAAGTATTTAAAAAATACAATTTATAAAAAATGGCTGACTTATACCTTGGGACACACAAAATATTTCCACTTATACCATTTTGTACTATATAATTTCACTTCATTTTCATTTAGTTTTTGTAATAAAGGAACAACATTTGTTTTTAAAAGTTTATTTATTAGTAAATAATATTACAAAATGTTTTAAATAAGTAAAAAAAATTTTTAATTTTCACTTCGAGAGCTCCTCGCCACTGATAGCATCTGGCAATACTTTGGTGATATCGCATTTGCACAAAATATTTTTGTAAAATAAATGAAAATTTTCGTCTATGTAATGTAAGGCAAAAGTTCAATCAAATTTTGATTTTTTTTCTTGCTAATGGCTACTGGTCCCGTATACGATAGAGGTCTGTAGTTTATTGTCTTAAATGAGGCGTTTGGGTCCAGTGTTGTTTTGTACAAAACATTTCCATTTTCTTGAGTATATCTCAACCACTTGATCTTTTTCCATACTATATTTGCATGGTTATCATTCAACTTAGGTTAGTTTTGACTTTAACATTCAATAGTCCTTGTAAACTACAGAAAATATGTATAACTCAATTTCGGCAAAATTGCATTTAACGATTTTTGAAAAAACGCTCCTCAATCATAAAATATTATAGTACATAGTAAAACATTTTTCGGAAATGACTGACAAATTGTATATTAAAGCGAAACCGGTAGAAAAAAATAATAAAATATACCTACTAGCAAATTCCATTCATTTACTAATTGAAAAGTAAATTAAAATAGCTTCTAAAATGAACTTACAAAATAATAATAATAAAAAATCTATTTTACCATTTTATACATGTTTTATTATGGTTTTTTACATATTTAATAAAAAAAAATTTTCGGAAATTTTAATTTAAAAATTGCTAACTAAAATCTGGAAAGTTTGTTGTGGGGCCTGCAGGGGGAACCACCCCATTAATTAATTTCTTAGCGATTCATTTTCACTTCACCAGTCAATCATCTGTGCACTGATGTATTGGACTTTAGATTTACGACTGTTTTTCGAGGTAAAATGGTCAGAAATAAAGCTTAGTTCGCCGGTGTCAAACCACTTTTTGCCAATCTCTTCTCTGAGGAAAGTGATTGAAGATAATTAATTCCAATCTATGGGTTGTGTTCTGTTACCAGGAATGGAAAACTAAAAAATAATGTAAATCTGAATGATGCCTTGCTTCCTTGGGATCTACATGTCGATCATTTTGCTATAGCTATAGCCCTTTTGTTTTTTTCATTTGTCTTTCATTTTCATTGGTCTGAACAATTTTTCTCAAAAACAACTATGATTGATAGGAAAATTGTTTTACTTTTCCCTTAGCATTCTACTGCAGATGTAGTTGCAATTAATTGGTGGTGGAATCTCTGTTCAAGCCCCGATTAACCACTAGGAATTCAACTTGAGGTTGAGGGAAGATCTTATAGATTGGAAAGAAAGTCGTCGGGCTTTCTAACAACTTATCCTTAATAAATAAAAAAAATTAAAAAATAGGTTATTTGACATTATTTTGCTTAAATTGATGAAAATTTATTTTAGTATTATTAGGGCCAATATATTCACCTCTCAGTAAAGTGTTCAGTAGCGTTACCGACAACATTGTTATCAGTAAACGTATATTCACCTCTCCGTAGTGACAACCTTTCAATTCTAATAGTTTATAAATTTACTGAACACATAGTTAACAGACACTTGACTGAGCAGATGAATATATCGGCCCTTAATAATCATTATT
Source organism: Cantharis nigra (assembly GCA_958510845.1). Classification (NCBI taxonomy): domain Eukaryota; kingdom Metazoa; phylum Arthropoda; class Insecta; order Coleoptera; family Cantharidae; genus Cantharis; species Cantharis nigra. The sequence goes on along the minus strand of OY294030.1, from coordinate 37,775,386 downwards.
TTACTAAAATACATTAAAGAAAATAATTGAAATACAAAACAATCAAAATCTTTAAATATAAAACTGTAGGACGTTTATTAAAGCATGACGATTTGTAACTCTTTGAATTGGTGTATTCTATAATATGTTTTTTTTTTAGTTTATATACATTTGACACAAGAAAGTTGAAACGTCCAGTAAATGTCCATATGGATCACGTTTCGGCAGTAATCGATGTTGATTACTCACCTACAGGGAAAGAATTTGTTGCTGGTTCTTATGATAAATGTATCAGAATTTTTGAAACTGGAAAAGGTCACTCTCGTGATATTTACCATACTAAAAGAATGCAAAGGCCAACGTGTGTTCAATGGTCTCTCGATAACAAATACATTTTTAATGGTTCTGATGAAATGAATATCAGAATTTGGAAAGCACACGCATCAGAAAAATTGGGAACCGTAAGTATTTTGTCATTTAAATATTTTAAATTTGTCTGAAGTGAAGAATTTGAACTTGAAAATAATGTCATGGGAACTTAATTTGACAGAGAACTGTTATAGGTTGTAAAAGGATATCTGTGAGAATGTGGTCGCTTGAATTAATTATTCAGTTGTAATTTGATTTTTATATATAGCATGTTTCAAATTTTATTTTTGTTTTAGTTAAAACCACGTGAAAAGGCATCATTAAATTACAGTGAAGCCCTAAAAGAAAAGTTTGCTGCACATCCTCAAATTCGACGAATAGCACGACACAGACAAGTACCTAAGCATATTTTCAATTCCCAGAATGAATTGCGGCAAATGAAACTTAAAGCTAAACGTAAGGAAGACAATCTTAGAAGGCATTCGAAGAAAAACAGTGTTCCATATGTTTCTGAGAGGAAAAAGCACGTCGTTCAAGAGGACAACTAATGGAAATTTTTTGTATACGATGTAAGAAAGTGTTTTCTAAGTTTAATATAACGATTTTTATTATTTTTTGTTTTAATGCAAATTTTAAATCCTGATATAATTTAAAGATCATTTGTTATATTTAAACAAAATGTATATTTGTTGCAAGAAATAAATTAACAGCTATTTATATAAATGGTAATAACAATTATATTGCAAGCATTCTGAAAAATGATTTTGATACAAAATTAGAGCTACATTTACATGGCTGAAGCTGACAAATTTTAATTTAACCATTCGATCAAGACAATTTTTTTAAGTTTCAAAGAAATAACAATAACGTAAGTTACTTGTCTTGACTAAAATGGATTAACAAAAACAATATTTTATGTTATTAGCATTTTATTTAAAATTTGTCCTAGGAAAAAAGGAGATGAGTTCACTTTTAGTCAAAAATTGGAAACCCAATCCACAATTAATTATTATTGATAATTCAATGGAATTTTATGGTAATATCAAAAAAATTAGATTTATCAGAAATACAAACATTAAATCCAAAAAGATATACATTTTTCCTAAGACATAATTTCCTTCATAGGGCAACAAAACTGCAAAAATTGGGATTTGATCACATAAAATCGGTTGAGCTATGAAATAATTTTCATTCAGGCTTACAATCTTTGCACATGTATGAACAATATTTTCTGAATTATTTAGCATAAAAAATTACACCAAAGTGAACATTTATAAGAAACCTTGTATATTGTATTTGTTTGAATTCACAATTTTGAAAATGGATACCTACTAGTTATTTCTATTGAACTTCTTTAAAATACATGAAATTGTTTGTTTACTGCCGATTTCAGTAAATAATTCAGTAATATAATATTAAAAACAATTCTTTTTAAATATTTAATAAATTACAAATAGGCATTTACTTGTGACTTTATACATTTCGATACACATTTTTTAGTACACATACGTGCACGACTAGGTCACTTAATAATTTTTTTAGGTGATTTATAGCAACAATTATTTAATCTTGGTCCAATAATCACTATTCACTTTTAAGCAAAATTAAATGTTAGTGGATCTGTTAATGCAAACATAATTTTAGTTTAAAATTATGAAAATGGATTATTGCGGCAAAGTATTTGATTAAATTTTATAAATTACATTTATCAAAACATAACAATTACATTTTTTTATCACAGGTGTTGATCTAAAACAGGTTTACAATACAATGAATATTAAAGAGGTTTGATTAAATCTATGTAAATCAATTTAATAACTTAACAACTACTGTTACATCCTGCCAAACATAAAAATTGAATAAAAAAGTAGACCAACATAGATTTATAAACCAGTGATGTTCAATATTTGCAGGGGCGGACTGGTAGAAGGTGAAGAAAGTTTCTTGCATGTGGAGTTTTTGTAAATTAATTTACACCTTGCAAATTAAAACATTAAATTAACTAGAAAAACTTGCAATAGTACAAGAGTCAAAGTTGGAGTTTGGGATCTCAGTGCTGACGCCATCAAATTTAATTTTCAGTCTTTCTGGTGTTTTAATAAATCAATCATAATTAATTACATTAGATTGAGAGATAAACATGCACATTGAATTATGTACATGTCAGCAGTTTTTATTTATTGCTAATAAATAAAGTAATAAAGCTTAACGTGGCATCCAAACCACGGCATAACTAACTTGGGATTGATCTGTAATTAAATCCGGCTCAAAATTATTTAATTTCATGGAGTTGACCAAAAATATTTTACCTAATCCACCCCAGGACATCTACTTAAAGAAATAATAATTCCTTCGTGCACTAAAACTGCATCTACACCATTAAAATAAAAGTTATATCACAAATTCTATTAAAAATATTTTTTTTTATAAAAATAATGGTGAAAAATTTAACATTTTTCTGACTAGTTAACATCGTAATTATTATTACTTTCTTGATTTAAAATTTACAGATCTACAGAATAGAAAAAAATGTTTGGAATTAATTTGTTTTTAAATTTAAACAAATACTTTGCTCCTTTTATCTGTTGGGGTTTCGTATAGGTAAAATAAGTAAGTAGTAAAAATATTACATTAATAACACTTAATTTAAAATCAGCCATATTAATTTTTAAGATATCACAAGGTACACAAACTGCGTCTTTAAAAGTAGAACACTGTGTTTTATTAATTTTTTCACGACTAGTTAACTTGTTAAAGTCACTTGAAATTTAAATATTTAAATCGGCCATCATTTTTCTAAAATCAGCTAACGTGTTGTAATCTGGATCTAAATCGATATCGGCAAAATCTCTTCTCGAATCTGACTTGACAAAACTTGGATTGTAGCGACTTAACGATAGTGGACAAGGCAGTAATTCGGGCATTACAGAATGATGAGTAATTAACGACGTTAACGTTGTAAATTCTTTTGTAAATCCCTGAAAAGTAAAAATTATTTAGTCAAAAATATTTTATGCCCTGTATTATGAGAAAAATATTTTATGAATTCATGAATGATAATCTTAATATTATCCAAATTTATTCAGCTAAAATTAACTTAATAAGTTTTTATTTAGAAAATTAAATGTGCGTGTTTGGGCATGGCAAAAAAAAGAATTCGCGTGCTTAACATATCAAACGAAATTTCGTGACGGGACGTGAATCGTATATTTTGTCAAACTGTCCACATACTAATCTATTTCCTTACTTTTTAAAAGAATAAATTTTATTTCTCACCTTAATTTTGAAGCCTTTGTTCGTTCTAATTATAAGATAATGTGCAATACCAGACGGTTGAAAACTTCTAGGAACTCTTAATGATAAAGCGTAGCAACCAGATTTTGTGGTACTTTCGCGTACCATGAAAGCACCCACGGGTTCTTGCCCAAGGACTTCCAAAGTGATTTCTCTAGGAATGCCCGCCTGAAACCAAGGAGCTGTTCGTAGTTCGCCCTCTTCTTTGTAACTTAGGGAGTCCGTCCGTTCTGGAAGTGGCGGTGGGGTTGGCGTGAATCCTAAAAACGTGCTTTCTGTTCCCGTCTGGGGACAAGAACTAGAACTGCTTGAGCTTATTTGAGATATCCTTTTAGATTTAAAGTCTTGATCCGTCGATGTATTCGAATTTTGGAGTAATCTGTTATCTTGAATTTCTATGTGTTTGGTAATGTTAGCCGTCACACTTTCCAAGTCTTTTATACTATTTGCATTATTTCTATTTTGGTTTTCGTTATCTATTTCGTTAACGTATCCAGGTATAGGTCTGTTTGTAGGACTATTAGGTGTGCTACCCGGCAAGCTACAGCTAACTAAAGGATAATTATCGTCGTCGGCATTGTGCAGGCCTCCAGTGAGGCCCATTGCAATCCGTTTTATTAAGGGAGGTTTTTCACTTATTTTTTTACAAGAATTAAGTTCAGTTGGAGAGTTACTTTCGTCGCTACTAGGAGTACTTTGTTGAGATTCATTTTTCTCGGGAGAATTGAGAACGTTATATTTATGAGTAGGCCTTAATCCTGGTATCGTTGAAGGTGGAGCTAGGCGTATCGACGATGTATCTGAATTATTTATATGAACTTCCATATCTACTAATTGCTGATTATTTAATGATAACGTGGATTTTTCCTTTTTCAAACCAACGCAAAGATCTTTCGTCTGAAACAATGTTTTTAAATTAAAAGCAATCCAATTTTCAATTATGTAATAATTAATTTAAAACTACGTCATGCGATTGTAACATTTAGAGGTATGTACTTGTGTAATTGATAAAAATTATCTAGAAATTGATAATTTTATACAACGGCAAATATTCCCAAGTACGATTGTAATTATTATTAGTTTATTTACACTACGTACGTTCACAGAGATAAAAATAAACAATGAAAAATTAAAACGTAATAACTGATAATATGTTTATTCCATTAATTATTTTTTGCTATAGGCATTTATAATAAAATTATACGTTTAAATTTCGATTGTTATGCCATTTTCCACTGTAATTGTTTCTAAATAAATATCAGGTTTGATGCAATAAATTATTTATGAGGAGAAGCGTACAACCCTTCATGATATTACCTATATTGTATGGAAAATATAATTTACTTGAAATTAAAAGGTAAATTTGAAAATATTTTGAATTTGAATATCATTATTCAAAATTTACCGAAATTATCATATATTTTATTATGAAAATTAAGCCACCAAGTTAAATAAAAATTACCATTTTATTTTCATCGCTTATTTAAATTATAAAAGTTCGTGATGGATAGCAAGGGGTTCGTACAAATAACATTGTACCTACCTATTTCTATACTAATTTATTTAAAAAGTCGATAAAATAATAAGTTGGATAATAATCATCATTTTGTGAGTGAATTATAAATATTACAACCAACGCATAATATTTAAATTAGACACCAAAATAGATATTTGCGTAACAAGTATAAAAAAAGTGTAATTTTTCAGTAGCACAAAGCAGTGTCGTTGCCAGAAGGTGGCCTTCTCTAAAATAATAGAAAGATTTCTTTCGTGGCACCTTTTTTGAGCGAAAAAAGGCGGTAGCTTTTAAATATTAATTTATATAATTATTTTGTTTTTGTTTTTATTTTTGTTATTTTTTTCAACGGTTTGACGTGGAATCTTTGCATTTCTCTATCAAAAATATCACGATATGTCTTAATTATTGGCAAAGTCAAGGAAAGGTACCTATTATTAAAGAACTAATTGTTAGTGGCAATACAATTTGCTAATCTAAATTACACCTGATGCTTTCTGAAATAAAATTGACTAATTTCACACTTAGTTTCACACTTAATTAATCTAATTTCAATTGACGTATTTTAAAATAAAATTTATTAATCTCAAAGTTCAATTTATACTTTGAGACGTAAGATATGAATCAGATCATATAAATAAAATATTAATTTGCAAAAATAATAATTTCGGGGTTTTCCGGGAACATTTAAATGGTTAATTTATGTAAAAAAAAAGATTTTGCTAAAAGACAATATTATTTCGTTTATTTTATTTTATTTTGGGGTATATTCAAGCTTTGTTTTGATTTTTTCCTATTAAACAAAATTAAATAGACTTAAAGAGTCATCACTTGGTGATTATATTTTCAATACTTTGAGTTGTTGGACCTAATTAATATTTCGTTTGTTCCGAAAACTCTCTACTATCCGACCCTAACAGCATTCATTTCCAGTCGTACAGTTAAAAGGGTCGGATAACGTGTAAAGTTGAAATAAATATCAAAACATAAAACTGAAGTCTGCAAACATATACCTATCATGTTATTCTTGAATGAGATAAGAATAATTTCTTGATGACTTAATTATACAATATCAATATTAAAATGTAAATATTAAATATTTGCTAAAACTGCGTACCTATTTACGGAACTTCTGACCAAAATTTAAATTATTGCTGTTAATATTGAGTATATAATATGACAATTACACTAATTCATTCTCTAGAAAATTTTATTCCAGTCAAATAATTTTGTTGGAGTCGACCGAACAGATTCATATAAATATTACACAAATAAATCGTAAATTTATTTATATAATGAAACACCAAAAATATGAGCAATACATCAAAGACAGTCACAAATTAGTTTTGATATTCCATGTCTGATATTCACATGCCGAATGACTTTAAGCAATCATAGCAATAATTACTTATCAAGTTTGTTAATTGAAGTAATTAAGTGTTTCGCTAATGTCTTTTTTATATTTCGGTTTTAGTTAATTTTTACTCCCGAATCTTTATATTGTTTTCCAGAAGCTACTCTACATTTTCTTATTGTAAAAAATTTGGCACCATTAGCATAATTGGCGTATTTCTAAACGCATATTTTTAAAAATGTAAGAAAAGATTAATAATTAAGAGGCAAATAAAAGGAAGGCAATTCGAAAGTACTTTAATATATTAAGGGATTCTCAAGACGTTGACTTACCCACAATACTTTGTCTGTTTGGGTTTGATCTAACTGGGAAGCAATAACATCTTGTAAAGTTGGTTGTTTTTGTAGCTGAGCTGCATACGCCATCCGAAATGCATTTCCTACAATTGAATTTAATTCTTCCGCCTGAAATAAAACAAAAAAAGGTTAACTTGGAAAGTCTTGTTCTTGTGTAACATTCGGTAAACCGATAATGTTATAAAAATGTGATGTATTATTATCTGCTTTACTTTTAGTTTTTTCCTTTTTATCACATTCCCAAGTGTGACCATCAGTATTATTTTTCATCTATCTCGTAAGTTTCCCTTTCAAACAACGTCCATTAATCACTAGTACTCGAAGAAGCTCTTGCAGTCGCAATCACGCGCGGTCAAGTGATAAATTGGTCGACGGAGACGCCAACAACTAACAATGCTTTTTTACTTTGTGTAAACAAAATGCATAACCAGAAACAAAGTCGACGCTTAAGTTTTATACTAAAAACGTGAAAAGCTCTAGTACCGGAGAAACTTAACATACTCGCGTAAAATTTTGAGAAAAATTTATTCTAAAATTTGTCGAAAAACGAATTTAAGCATAAAAAATCACGATCGTAAAAGAAAATCACTTCAACGACGCATCACTTGAGAAAAACTTTATGAACTATTAACGTCGCTAAGCGGAAAAGTATTCGAAATGTTGTGTGATAAATTGTGATAGTTTAGAAAAAAGTTTGTTACATTGTCATATTAAATCGCAGAGAGAGCTCCGAGGGAGAGACGTAAAAATTGAGTTAGTTGGATACAAATGAGATGGATTCGTAAATGAACCGAAAATCATCAAGATCGCCAATAAGTTCATTCTTTTAAAGATTTTTTTATAGTACTAAAACCTGATTCCTTCTAAAAGCTTTTCTTTTGAACTTTTGGTTTTAATTTCAGCTTATATTGAAATTACTTAAATAATTATGTTTACTACTTCATGAATTTTTTTGTATATAGGTAATAATATTACGTAGTAAAGTAAATATTTCAGATTCTATGCCAGAATCACATTAAGTGAGGTACTATATTAGAGTGCAATATCACTTCCTGAATCAATGCCAGACCAGCTTTCTTTAATGAACAGGATAACTGACAGGTGATTGCACAAAGGCAAGGGATGAGACCAGGTGGGTAATGGATACAGCATGTAGGCCTCGCTTCTAAATCAACGAACATGGAATAGCATTCACTCGGAAAACTGTTCTATTTGATTTTTAGCTCATTCGTGAGTGTGTTTTAATCCCAATGGAGTAAACCCGGAAGCAAAAGTTTCACGACATTTAAAAAACAACAACTTTTGATGAAAATATATTTGAGTTATAGAAAAACGAGGCAAAATTTCTATTATCTAAATATCAAATCGCAAAATTGAATTTTGTCATCCAGTTTTGATTGAATTTATGATATATTCCAGCTTTGTTTCACCTCACATGACCGTGTGCAATTTATATAATTTACTCCATAAAAAGAAACTTGTACTTACAAACTGTAATTGGATATTAAACAAGAACAAATTAATCATAACAACTTCCAGAGGCATTTAGAGCGTTTACATTCGAGATTAACTGATTTATTTTACTTATTACTATAAAAAAAAAACCGAAAGAAAGGAAAAACCGAGATTGGTCACTTAAAGAAATTAAAAATAAAATATCCGCTTTGTTATTTTACGGTTTTTGCAGATTTTGACTTTTATTTTATGTTATGAATTTTTTCATAGCCATTATTATTTTTAAATTGAAAATCTGTCCATAATAAATTCACCCAGCAGATATTATTATGTATACTATATTTTTAAAATAATGAAAGGAGAAACTGAAGCTTTCAACTGTGCTTGTAGTTTGAACACGAAAATATTTGTAAAAGTCGCATCCCTTAGTAAGAATAATATATTCAAAATAGAGAACATGCAAAAATTTGTATTCTTATATAAACATTTTCGTGTATTCATTAAAGAAACATTTATATTTTTCGAGTGTTAAATGGAGCAGTTTTAATTTGAGAACATCCATAAACGTCTGCTTTAGATTTATGAAACTTAGTTGTTGAGTTCTAAAAGAATTATAAATCCACTTGGATGTCCTTTATTTTAAATTAAAGTTCCATAACAACATTCTTATAATGATTAATTTCTAATTAAAATCTCAATTTTATATATCATTAAATTAGCATAAAAAAACATGAAGTTAACCAAGTTTATTAAAAAAGCATTAAAGCAATCAATCAGTTTAGATGGAATGGAGGCAAAGCATAATCGGTCGCCATGTATCGATAAATAATTAATAAGATTCAGACATTTAAGCGAAAAAACTGATGATTCATACATAAAGTTAAAAAACTTTTATATCATTAAATACACAAAAGTATTTCGAGCTTCTTACTCTTGCAGACGTTCTTTAAAATAATTTTTTGCTCCCTTAAACCACAGCTCGTTAAGACTAATTAATGGCTTCACTTGTCTCTTATTTAAACAAAACGCCCCTCTTCCAGCAGAGAAAATTTTATTTATTTTATTATACCTCTTGTCACAATTCTATTTCCTTCGTTAAAGAGCAGTTCAATTTATTTAGCAAATGAAGTGGTTAATCAAACCTTCACAAACACTCGATTATTTTCTGTGGTTTATTTCTCATTTAAAATTTACATTTAGCTTTAAAAAGGTTGGTCATAAATTACTTTTCCATTCAACTTATGTTCTATAACTATTTTAAGTTGATTTCTAAAGCTAATAATTTCAGTGGGCTTTTTAATATTTTCAAGAGCGCAGATTTCTGTTATAACTTAATAATTAACATCCTCACTTCTTCTGTACAGCTCTTCCGCATTTACATTCAAAAACTCGGATATACCTGGTTTCTTATAAATAGAACCAATGTTAATAAGTGAAATAAGCGGTTTTAGCTGTTAGCAAATAAGGCACGAGAACTTTCAGTTCAGCAGATCAACATAATTATAAAAAAAAAAAATTATATTAAACCCACGACAACACAAAACGTTAGAAATTTATGTAACTCTGCAAAAGTCGTCTAATTAACGATCATCAAGTTAAATTATATATTTTTAAATTGTTTTCTCATTTAAGATTTTTAAAAGAAATAATTACCAAAGTGCAACAAGTTATGCAAATATTTGTAATAAAAGTTTACTACCATAAATGCTACAAATTAATGCATATGGAAGAAATTAAGATAACTTTGTAAGGTAGCCAGTGCCAGTGGGCATAACGTCATTTTTCATACCAAGAGAATTATAACTTGAAAAAGCTCCCGTATCTAATTTAAATAACAATTTTTATAATAATTGACTTTTTAGGAATGTCGAATAGCAAAATAGTCTATAGTATTATTATTATGCATAGATCCATATAAATTAAAAAATTCTTTATCTAAACTAATGGGATTGGAATGTGCAAAATTTAGGATGTTTCATTAAATTCAAGGATTCTTTTTAAAAGCATATCGATGTTTTAGAATAATTAAAAAATACACGCGAATATTTCGGTAGTAAAATGCACAAAATTTCGCTCGATCGTTTAACTCTGAAGCAGGAAAAAATGGATCGATTTAAAAACAAATTAAAAGCATCCGCGAAGAATAAAGTACAACTATTCTTAATAAAATTAATTAAGTCAAACCGGATTTATCACATGTTTCACAATAAAACTCATTTCAAAGAAGCCAAAGTATAATATTTGCTTTACTTTCTTTGCTGGATCCCACGATCTTAGGTCTACGTCGCTCCCAGCAGTACCGAAGACGAAGCTTTATAAGCTTCTTTTAGTTTTCCAGTCATCAGCTTAATTCAGGATATTAAACCTTATCACTTAATGAGCAATTTGATTGGCCTCTCACAAGATGAGAGGAAGTAATTTCAACTCAAGAAGTGACGATATTAAAGCAGACTGGAATTAGTAATATCGGGATATCTGTAAAATATACTTCGACAAAGATTCAGCGATAAGATTTTTCATTTAAAAATTTTAAATTACATTTTTTCATTTTAAAAATTGCAATTCCTTTGGTTTTATTCAACCGATAGCGAATTTGCTACCGTCATTCCATTTTATTTTGAAAAAGATCGCATATCTGTATGTATATAATGCTTGTAGAAATCAATTTGTCCAATTTGTGCATCAATTCAATTTTGTCCACTGTTCAACTCCTTCAGTGCTGTATGTTGCGGATGGTTGAATTTGTCTCTCAATAATTCAACAAAACTTTGGCAAATGACTTACACTCAGGCATCTGCAATCTTGAGTTTAGTCGTAAAACTACTATATTGAAGTACTGGCATTCCATGAAAGGTCCTAGTCGGTCTTACACTAAACTCGAAATGATAGGATGCGCATTGGTATTTCTTTAGTCAATATTAAAATTACCTCCGCATTCTTTCAGCATAGTTTGAACAGGAAGATTCTCTGGTGTACTCTTTGACTGAATTCTGTAGAATGTAAAATCTTATTATTTGTGTTCTTTGAGTAAAATACCGCGTAGAAGGTATTTTATAAATAGAAGAAATTAAAAAAAAAATCGCCACCCAGAATCATCCCATTTTGTATTATGGTTATCGGAGAATTTCGAACGATGATTAAATTTATCCCACACATTATTATTATTTGGTTTTTGTGTGGATTCTAAAAAGGTTCTGCTTTCTGCTAACGCATAAATCAAAGTAAACTCCATTAAGCAACGGCCTTTTAACAAAACATGATCCTTTTGCGGTCAAAATAGTAATAACCAATCATTAGTTGTTAATATAATATAACCGCTTCTCGTTATTACAAACATGGGACAGCCACCCACCGCTATGTGGCAATAAACTACCGCCGTCGATTCACGAGAAGCTTTCAATTGAACTTGAGATAACCCTTACCAGATTAATTTACAACTATGAGAGAGCTTATAGCAAAAATAAAAGAAACAAAGTAGGTAATCGAGGATTTTTTGCTTAATTTAATTATTTCATTTAATTTATCGTTTTCACATCCAACGTTATAATTAAGTGAAGAAAATGCATCGTAATAAGTAAGTTATCTAAGCTATTCAAATAGATAATAATTTTTACGAAACAATGAATATGACGTGAACAAATTAAAATCTCGAAGAATTTAATCACTGCAAGGTATCAAGGTATATTAGCATTTTTTATGCAACACATCATTAAAGCGGATTGTGAGAAAATCGGATGCGCTTGAAAGATTTGGAAAAGAATTTTCTCCAGGTAATAATATTTTAAACTAGCGATTTAATGCATAATAAATCATTTTTCAAGTACCGAACATTGTTTATTCTCAGGAGCTTTTAGACAATTTCCAGACTAAAGTAACGTGGTAAAGATAAACAAAATAAACAAAAAGCTCAAGTATTTACCATTCATCCTTCGCAATATAACGCAATGCCAGGATTTGAACGTAACAATAAAGCTTTTAATACTGAAAGAATTTTTTGAAGAAGTGGCTCACTGCGCTTTTCAGCTCTATATCGTCGTTGTCGAGCACTGCAGGAATGATATTGCCAATGACATCCCCAATGTGTTTATTTTATAGCGAATGAACGAAATAAGCTATTTTTTGTCAGATGTCTGCTACCCTTAATATACGAATATTAACTTTTTCTTACCAAATAAAGCGACAGAAGTTTATTTTTTTTGTTTATGATCACAAAAAAATTATTATTGCTTTTGATTCAACTACGTTTTACCTTGTAGTAACTTATGCTCATTTTCTGCAGATTAACTTTTGATTAACTTTGATTAACTTTTAAAACTTATGAAAATTTCGAATGTAATTGAACTAAATTATTGTTGCTATAATGGTGAAATTAAATAAAATTTCGAGACCTTAAGGTCGAGAACTTTTTGACTATTTTGCAAAATTTTTTGAAAGTAGGAAATATAGAAAATATTTATTTCATGATTATTTTACCAAATAATAATTATGCTTTTATTATTATTTTTGTAATGAAACGAAACCGTACAACATCAAAATGCTTTTATAAAAAGTTAATTATTATTGCTAGATTTGGTTTATTCAGATTCAAACCAACTAATTGGTTATTTCAGACTTCACTAAATAAGATTTGTAAAAAATAATCATCATTGAAGACTCCAACTAAATTATATTGCAAATTAATTGAAAATATAATATATGTTAAATTCTATCTGGGAAAAAAGATTTTCGCCTAAAATCGCTAGCTATATTCGGAGGCGTGTATGCACAATTTTTCAATGGCGTTCTAATGTTGAGCTATTTTAGAAATTACTCAAGTTGGTTTAAGTTCAAATTCCTAAAGAATTTTCCAATTAAATTTAATTCTTGCGATTGGTTAAATATATAAATAGGCGTGACAAAGTGAGCTCCGTGAAGTTGGTTCTTCCAATTTTGGAATTTGGATATTGTTACGTCAGATGAAAACGCTGGTATTAGTCAATTACGAATTTTAGTCAATTACGAATTTTAGCCGAAGAATTCTCCACTTGAGAATTTTGTACTTTTAAAAATTGATGCAAAAGTGCTCGCAAAATGCTGTAATTTATTTTGAAAGTGCTGCGTTCGTTAAATTTTTATTAAGAAATAAAAATTGAAAAATTAGCCAACTTGACGCTTCCCTACACTTCTTGAGAAATTTTTATATTTTAGCTAATCTCCGGCTAAAAATTGTTATTTGCTATTAACAAATTAACGTACTCAGTACTTCCAAAATAATTCACAGCATTCGCCAGTATTTTGCAAGAACGTTCAAAGGACGTAAAACATCCAAATTCCAAAATAGAGAAGCCAATTGTAGTGATTTTAGAAATTTAGTGAATGCATAATTATGTTAATTGGCTTCAGTAAGTTAGCCGAACAATTGCTGACTTTTAGGTACTCGATTCAAATTCGGAAAGTTTAAAATTTTTATATGACCATCTCCGTGCTTCGGAAGGTGAAACTTTTTTCTGAGAAAGAGGCTTACATCTGACGAAGAATGATATAGCTGTTGATGATGAAAACACAATAACCCCGATCTGTCATTGTACATTAGTATTTATTTGTTTTTATTAAGCTATAATAATTATAATTTTTATTATAATAATAAAAATAATTTTAAATGGCATTTAAGTACCATTCCCATCCAACTAACGCTACGTGTAATTTAGACGTCAATTAATAAAACACATGACATTTTTTATTTAAAACTTTGTTTTCATCGATGTATTTGATGTAAATTAGTAAATAAAACAACTAAAAATTGACTTACAGACAAATACATCTATGAAAATGCCAACAGCCTGTAATTTTGTCAGATAAATTAAATCAATTTTGAAAGTAATTCATTGTCGAAAAGAACCCATGTTCGTTATTGATACATTTCAGAATGTGTTTTATAAAAAATGTCATCTTCCATAGGAACTGTTTCGAAATCTAAGAATTGTATTTGAATTTATATTTTATTTTTCAATAAAATTCAATTTTTTTGAATTTAATAGAACAAAAAAGAAATATATTTAAATTATTTGAATTGTTAATTCAACTAAGACGTCAGGTGGACGGGGTACAGTAAAACTCGATTGGTGTACAACTTGATTGATTTGTGGGCAACTCGATTGGTTTCCAATCTGTTTATATTTGATGGTAGAAGCAGGCTACATGAGTCAGTTATTTAAAAAAAAAATTAGGGGAAAGTATTTACTTCTCCCTCATATTCGTCGATAATAAAGGGTTTCTTCCCAGATACAAGAAAAAATAGTTAAAAAAATTGAAATAGATGGGTATATAGACAAAAACAATATTTCCCAGAGTAATAAATTAACTTCCCCTCTCCCACAACCGAGGTAAAAGCGCAATTTGTATGCAATAAATTATTGAATCAAAACAGTGAAGACTTTTGAAGACAAAAATGCAGCTTTTTGACAAAAACAAGAAAATATGGAACATTTTGTTTCGATTGATCAAATTACAGTCAATTTTTGATATGTCAACAGGTGAATATTCAAATTTTAAAATCGAGATTAATAAATAATTGTTTGACCCAAATTTATAGAAAATCAAAAACAGGCACTTCGAAGATTCTAAATTGTAACAGCTTTTTCTCAATTTGATAAGATATTTTTATTCTGAACAGGATTACAGCGATGCAAATATGCACCTGATTCTATGGGGGTATAGAATACCTCCGTATACACTAATTGTGCAAATAAATTTTAGGGAATAAAAATCAAAATTTACATTATTAATTAGATATTACCAACTCGGAACAATATTCTTTGAAATCACAACTTTATCTCACGTTTCTTGTCGTCGCCCCCTACTGTAGCAAACCACGAGCCGCTGCTGATATTTAGACATAAAATTGGTGTACTCTTTTTTGGCGGATGATTGACATGTCATAAACTGAATGGATTAGCTTCTAGCTACTGTTCGTGACACATGCACATCAATGAATCATAAATTACATAATCTGAGGTTGTTGCACGTATATAACACAACGTGTATTTGGCATAAAACAACTACCAGAGCGAATATACACGATAACGAAGTAATTGAATGCAATCACGCGCGTGCTGCGTTCATTTCTGAGAGTGACATTGGAAGCATAGCAATTTTCGTTACAGGATTCAGCTTTTCCTATTAGCATCATACGAGAAGGTGGATTTGAACTCATTAACATTTTTCTACTGAAAAATTACCCACCACGGAAATGGACAAGAATTTTCCTACATTGTCTTTATTAAGTAACAGAGTTATGGGGCTGCATTACTAAAAACCGCAAAAGCCCTTAAATTATTTTTGTGTCGGGATAAAAAAACGGTAATTTTAAACGCTTTACATAAATTAAAAAAGGTGGAAGGAAACAACTCTGAAACTTAATTTACTTCGGTTGATATAAAATGTTAGTTTGTATAGTTATTTTATGCAGTTCGTGAATTTTTTGCCCGACACAAAATTTGTGTCACAAATGTGACACCGGGATTAAAAGAACTTTTATCTACAAAGAGAACAGAACATCACATCATACATGGGTGGATCTATTCACCTCTGCTGTAAGTAAATGCGATGTGTACATTACTAGTACAGTTCGGCGGTTATAGCGGCATATCTTCTATTTTCACTCAAAGTGCCCACAAACTGTGAACAAAGTTTAGATCTAAACATAAATGTGGCTAATATGCTGTAAATTGAAACTATCGGTAAATTTACAACCCAAGTAGCTGACGAAAATATCTACGGGACGATAAAGCAGAAATTATTATGAAACCACCAAATTTTAGAGTTTTGACTTTTACAATCCATTTGTGGTCAAGAATTTTAGGAATGTTACCTGTTCACACCTTACTTAAAAAACTCAACAGTGTAAACTGAATAGCTCACAAAAAATGCAGTGATATTTACTTAATTACCCATAGGTATTTAGGTACATATACGCATTATGCATTTCACACAACCTCTCGAGACGGTTGGTTCTTAACCGAAAACCGAAATTAATGAGTAAATGTTATCTACTTAAGAAGAAAATTATTTTAATCAATTCCAGTAAATCGTATTGAATAGATAATCTCGTTAATGCCCATTAATTACCAAGTGTAGTACAATAGTTCAGCGAACCAATTAGTTAATCATATCAAGGAGTCCTTGTGGTTCTGTAACTTAGCTATTAGATTGATTCGGGCCACTAATTAGATATTCAACACCTATTTAGAAGCTTTCCGAGTTGAAACTTTAATTAGGTTTTAATTTGTAATCTAATTTAAGTTAATAAAATAACAATAAACGATTAGTATTTCCTAATGATAGAGATTGGTACGATTAAATTAGTTATTGATTTAATATTAGCAGAAAAGTTTTAAAGCAATTTTGCTATGATCTACTTAACGATACTCGAATTTAATTAGCTCGCAAATTCTTATCGCTGCTTTTGACAATTAGGGAGTAGAATTAGCAGTGCCTTCGCTTTATGAAACTTTAAATAACGTAACGTGAGTCGGACTACTAATTTCGCGCATATAACAAAGAATTTTTGAAATATTTCAAGTATTTTATACGCTATTGAGACTCAGGTGAAGTTTGCAAACAAGGGATTAGGCGAAGTGTAAAGTATTTGATTACTGAAATTGATGAAAATGTTGTCGAAATTCAGTAACATTAATGTGAAGCAAAATAATTTAAAACGAATTCTTCTTTTTAAAATATGAGAAACTAATTTCAGGCTTCTTTTGTATATGATTTTTATTGACAATGAAAACAAATTGTTTCGTACAAAATAAGTTACCTTAAAAAATTAAAATGAGGAATTCACAAAACAAATCTCATGCTACATTATACGGCGTAGCTTAGAGGAGGATGTTTGGCACCCTAATAACTTTGCATGTAAATAGCAGCGCACAGCTCGAGAGTTATAAGAGTGAAAATTATCAAGTCTCTGTAACATCAATTTCTACGTCAGGTAAACGCGGATATACATATCTAATGTTAATTAATGCGACTCTATTTTTGGCTTCATACTCAACATAAAGTTGATTTTAACAATTCCTTCAAGACACTTCAACCGACACGCAATATGTTACAGCAGATATCTGAAAACGATTACTTTCCAAACAAATTATCTTCAAGTACAATCATGCTAATGTTTCTAAATGTATTTTAAAGGATGAATAGAATGCGTTTCATTATATTCTATTAAATAATGTTTTGTGTGTAATTTCAAGGTAAATTTATTTTAAAATTCATTACTTTTTAGTTGTTATCTATGCATAACATTCTATTTTTAACTTCAGGCTTTCTTAAATTATGGTAATCTTATTTTCAAATTCCATTATAATAAAAAAATTTATATTTTAACTTGTACACACTTTCATAGCTGTACTATAATGATATTCAATTCAATTAGGAAAACAGCTACTTTTCTTTTTCGTCAAGTCTTCACGACCCCAGTTTAACCGGAGGAACCGACAGCTGAGCTATTCTATGAAGTCTTCAATTCCAACCCGGAATTTCCATGCTGTAATTTAACCAATTGGTAGCACACCAATCACCAATTTTTACATTTTCTATGTTTTCAATGAATTCAACAGATTTTTAAAATAATTTTAGAATTTTGAGCGGTAAATCAGAAAAAACCATGACACATTTAATAACATAGATGATGGTTTGTACTCCTATGTGGGAATATACACAATTTATTACTAAAACTAATAAAATTCGCTTTTAACTTCAGGTAAACTCTCGTTTACCTTGAATTTAGTTAAGAGCCAATTTCATAATTAAATTTAATCCAGCATTACTTTATTTTATTTTATTTTAACATACTGCATTGTAAATATTTAATAGAGCGTTAAGATAATCTGTCGATTTTCGTTCATTAAATATTTAACTCGAATAAAAAAATTAATATATGTAGTAGGTACTTCTTTTTTTGAGTAAACTTAAAATTACTCTTTTAATAGATGCAAAGTTTTTGGAGAATTTTTATTAGTAGCATAAGTGCAATATTAGGGGGGACCCAGACCATATGGTATGAACCCAAGACCATACACTTTTTTTCCTCCTCTAATCTTCTTTTAAAAACCTTGCTTCTGGCTTCAGACAGTTAATTTTGGACGACCTAATTGTGATTTTTGGGAAAGCTAAGATTTCCCCCAATTAGGCCTATAATAAGTAGTTTTATTGGCCATAGCAATCTGTTTGATGTCAACGTGTAATTTACTATCTTTAAAATAAAATTTCCTAATTTTCGGTTAATAATTACATCAGCTAATTGTAGTATTAAAAGATAACAATATTATTCAATGATAATTTCATACCTAAAAAATGCACACGCACTTTTTGGAACTAAAATGTTTTTAAGTTATCACAAATGAAATACATTGTAAATATAATTATTATCGCAAACGTTTTCAGTTATTACTATGGCATCATCAGGCTATGAACCAGTTAAATAACTAAGAAACATAGAATTCTAAAAAGTCTGCGCACATTTTTTAGGTTTTCTAAAATATTGATATGATTATTGCACGGATTATTTATTTATCAATGCGGCTTCAGAAATAATCGTTCTGCGATGGACTAGATATTTACTTTAAAGGAAATGCAACTAAACTTATGAACACAACGTCTTAGAACTCCACACAATGTTCATAAACTTCAAGCAAGCGTATGACTTCGTAAACAGATATCAGATGTGCATACATATTAATATAATGCATTGAAGATTCTGAGGATACCTATTAATTTATTAAAATTAAAAAAATTATATAAAAATGACAAATAAAACATCAAATAATTTTAAAATATGAAAAATAAGAGAAATAGTATATTACATGACTAGTGGAAAAACCGAAAGATTCGCTCACGCATTTGCCAGTTTTGCACGCGAGCCGACAGGCGAGTGTGCAGAGGCAAATAAGTGAGCGAAAGGGTTTCTCCACGAGTTATGTATAGCGTTTTGTTTAATCATGCGCTTATAAATCTAAAAAATTTGATTTTTTATACAAATACAATTTATTATAATTCGTGTCATCAATAATTAAATTTAAGATTTTGAATTTGCAATAACTTGAAAACGGCGCTAGATATCGAAAAACTGAGCTAAAAATTTACCCCCCTTTGTTTGTACTCAATCCCCCATAGCAATTTGTCGTAGGAAGCTTTATGCAAAATTTTAGATCGATAGCGCGCATTAAAACATTTCAATATTATTATAAAGAACGTAGACAGGTTAATGAATGACTGCATTTTTCACTCACTAGTGGGTGAAAAGTCTTTCGCCCACTCGTTACCATAGATATAATTTGAGTGAGTAAAACAAACGGTTTCTAGTTGCGTATCTAAGTAAGATACGACATGTTTCAATAGCAGGATTGAACAAAATTAATTTTTAAATGTGAAAAGTGCGAATTAATTATTTCTACTTGTCCTTTCTCTGCTGATGGGTTTAGAAAAAGGACATCACATCAAAACTATTGTATTTTTCAAATTAAAAATGAAAAACTTTGTTTGACATTTTTTGCAAATTTACATATGGGAGACCAAGCAATATAAGAGATATAGCAAAAATACATATTATTATGAATAGATTTACTCGTCAAATAAACACACTAACTATATCAATCCAAATGACAAATACTGTTTTTCTTTCAAACTAAGAATTAAAAATCTATTTTGAAATATTTCCAAATTTAAAATTTTTCAAAATGGTTGCATTAGTTTTGTCCTCGTTTTTGTCTTACTGACATATTTTAGAATTAAAAGTGTATTCGACATATTTTAGTACATAAGTCTGTACCTTGAAACGATAAATTAAAACTTTCAAATTGCAATTGAATTGAAAAATTCATGAAATGGATCTAATTTGTATTGGTTGTTTTTGCATTTAAAAGAACCAAGTTTCATCTATGCAAAGCCATAGAAATCTCATTTTCGACAAAATCTGCCTTATAAGTTGTTATTGTCTTAAGATACAGAATTATTAAAATGATTTACCATCTTGCTAAACGAATACGCACATTTTAGGCTTACCGAGAAGCCTTACGATTTGGTTCCGTGCTCGTCTGGCCATTTGTGTGTACAATTCAAATTCTTAATAAATTAACCGAATTATTATTTTGCTTATTAACTTGTGTGATTCAGCAAACCAAAATATAACACCAGATTATCATTATTTAAAACTTATTTCCTAATTTTTTTCCTCGCTCTTTCTGACACGAGATTTCAAACATTTTTTAGCTCCACATTACACTAATATACTTTTGTTGAAAATCCTAATTTTCACAAATTCAGCGGTTCGAATTTTAAAGCATGCGCCAAAAGGAGTAAATTAATATTAAAATAATATATAATTTTATTAATATATAGCATGGCCAGGTGCTTAATGGCAAGATTTTAGGTGCCAAAGGAAGTCACTTTTTTAGAAAACGTATTAAGAAAAACTTTTGTCTAGTTTTAGTCCCCCAGGGAAAATTTTTTTTGATTGTTAAATTTAATCTATATTTAATTCTATTGTTATTTTTAAAAATAAATTTTTATAGATAATGTATTTTTGTATAATATAAACTCCTGCTTATCAAATGTAGTGTTAGCTACATACAATTGATGGAAAAATTTGTTATCTGCAATCACTAACAAAGTTATTCCAATAAAATAATTATATTTTAAATTAAATAAATTTTAAATAAAATTGTTTGTTCAAACTATGTGAATCTGTATTAGAGGTAACAATAGAACAAACACTTTTGAAAATATAGGTTAGATATGAAATCAATCAACCGCATAGGGCTTAAAACAAACTAAGAAAAAGATTTACTTTTTAAAACGAATTTCAGCATTTTATTCTGAAATTAGATTTTGAAGCCATTTACTGAAATAATACGAATGTAAACTAATTTTAAGGAAACGTTTTTATAACAATTTGTTTATTTCTGAAAAATAAGTGCATTTATGTGATTTTACTACCCAAGCCTAGATAACAAACTAGTAGAAAATGCCGAATAAAATGGATAGTAAGTAGGCTGCTAATTTTTTCAAGTTCATATCACTACAACTAGAAGATTATACTCTTTCGAGGCTCGCAATAATGTTTCCCATCATAGTTTGAATTTATTTTCGACTATATTTTCTTCTGGCAAAAGCAATAGGAGTAGTACTGTTTAAATAATAGTAATAAAGGATCCCATGCAATTAATTCATCTGTGCAATATTTTTTATCAATTTTTATATTAACAGTTTCACACTTAATATTATAGATAAAATATATTATTTTTCGATCACAATAGAGCCAGGGCTTAAAACGCCCGGGGGTCCTTTTACGATTGAATACATCGAACACCGGTAGTTACGCCACTGGTACTTCAGATACTATAAAAATAGGTGTTTTGAAGAAATCAT
This sequence comes from Cantharis nigra, assembly GCA_958510845.1. Classification (NCBI taxonomy): domain Eukaryota; kingdom Metazoa; phylum Arthropoda; class Insecta; order Coleoptera; family Cantharidae; genus Cantharis; species Cantharis nigra. Next base: position 37,753,656 of record OY294030.1, on the reverse strand, counting down.
GTAATTCAAAATAAATTGCCAACTGCTCTTTAAATTTATAGCTACTTCCTTCGCTTGCAAAATTAATTTTAAATCTATGTCAAGTTCTGCAATATTTACTATAATTTGTTGACCTCAAAATTTATTATAAACAACAAAATTATATAATATATTTATTTAGTTTAGTTTTAGGTAGGTAACCTTTATTTTAATTCAAATTTTGTAAAAACCGTTGATCAACAAATTCAAACGACAATAAATTAAAATATTAAAATAATAAAGTAAATCTTAAAATATATTTATTTTACTTTGTTGACAAAATACAATTTTAATATTTCTTTTCTAATAATTAAAAAAGTAAATTTGATTGTGGCTTTTTAAATTATATCGTAATTACAACAGTTTTACAGTTGAGTTAAAATTTAATACCTAAATGATTTTTCATTCTCCAGTTACATAGAAAGTTTTACTAATATACCGAAGTCAAAAACTTGATTATTAATTAATTTTAACTCGAGAAAATATTATGTTTACATTTTACTTTTAATGAACTTGCAGGTATTAATTTTAATTACGTATGCTATATACAGAAGAACATTGTGACGAATAAACGATAGAAATATAACACAAGAGTTTTTAATGTTTTGACCTTGACGTTGTGTCTATTGGCCAGACTAATGTCTGGAAAGCACCGGAAGGCCAAGCTAAGACATTCTGTCAAGTCCGAAATCTGAATCCAGAATTTCCGCTCTGTTAAGTAATTGCTCAAAGTAAATTTCTAGAAAAAGAAAAAATGCTGAAATTAATTTAATTTTCAATTGCAATTTTGGAAGGGAAACTTTAAGAACAAGTATGTGTGATCTAAAATTTATTCTTTTCCAGTGTGACATACAAATGCAATTGCTGACAGTAGGTCAAACATCAAAGAGTATCCAAGGATAAGGTCTTTTCCTGGGCCCTATTTATATCTCAGTTTTTCTCCAGGCAGTTTCTTTACTCCTTAATATGTATAGTATGTAAAAATGTCAAGAATTCTCTTCCATAAGGTTTTATGCAGATACAAGATGCTTTTTATCGATCATTGAAAAAATAATACCCAACACTTCTTTGCAGGTCTACCTTTTGAATGAAAATCTCACATTTGTTTCTTGTAATCTCATTTATTATTACAATCGAAAGCTAATTGAATTTTATTTAAATACAATGGGAATAATATTGTTTGTTGGTATACATGCATCCGTCTATACAAAGTAAGCATATTATGCGAACTCTGATCAAATAACATTTCCACAATGATCACACATAATTGAAATATTTAGTTAACCTGCGTCAATGATATTAGATTTTAGAACCTAGAGCTAGATTATTACATTAAACCTCATTACAACATACTAATGTGCCATTTTAATGAAATACATGTACAGAGGATAATAAAACTTGGTAGGTAATTCAGATTAAGAACAGTAATAGCAGAAATAGGAATAAATTATTTTATGAATGAAATGGTTAGCTTGGTGAATTTCCAAGGTTGGCTTCACACAAACAAAACAGTAGGATGATGGTTTACATTAATTGTTCCTCCAGTTGGCAACTTTTTAATGCTATAAAATGAAGAGTTTTTGTCGCTTCGTATATTATCCACTTTTATTGTAGAAAACAAAGGCTTTGAATATTTAAAAAATTTTAATTTGCATATTTTTCTCGTTCCAAAGACATATATATTAGAAAAGGAATTTTTTCAGTAATTTTAGTTATATTCTACAACCCATTATACTGCATAAATGCAATAACAGATTTTGTAAATTATGCAAATGAGTTCCTACCCCAGGCCAAGTTATGAAACCGTGTAAGACGAAAATATTTGCAGATATTATGAAAGTTTTCAAGTATCGGTTTATTTTATGCCTAAAAGGTAAAACTTACAGAAAGCACTTATTTGATTATAATTTTAGCACTTCAATGAAATTGCCCATTTCAAATAGAAAATGGCAACATGATTCAACATCAAGGGTTCCTAACTAGACAGATTCAACCAAGCGTAATGTTCAAATCATGTTGTTTACTAACTTAGCTACCGTATGACGTCCGAAAGTAAGCTATGCTTCGCTTACTTATTTGACATCGAGTAAACTAACAAGTAAAGTTTGGAACTTAAAATATTTGGACAAATTTGTAACATAATTGACGTGGAAATCGTCAAGCTTGAAATAACATGTTTAGTAAATTAAAATATTCAGGTCTCCATTGTGATTACAAATTTAAATTGATAAAGTTTGGAGACGCTTGTACCAAGGAATATTCGAAATTTCATTTGTGTATTACTAATTCAATTAAGTTACTATAGGTACATAACTGTGATTTAATGGTCGAACATCATTAATCTTATCGATTCTACCTATATTTGATAGTTCTTTTTTAATTACCTACACAAAAATCAGAATAAATTAATTTTCAGCTATAAATTAAAAATGACCAATTAGACATGGATGGTTTAAAAATAAATATAAAATTTTATATAAACAGTTAAATTACTTGTTTAGTTTAATAGAGCATCCTTAATATCTTAATAATATGCAGGATGTATAACAAGTTTTACTAGAAAAATACGAGAACACGACGACAGTATAATATAGGTAGCTGAATATAAATAATATACTTGAACTTATTTGATTTCCTCCCGAATAGAGAAACTTTTAATTAGCTACTATAATTAATTAAAAATTTATGATACTAATATAAGAAAATTGTGTAAATACCACAGCAATAAAGAAATAACTGTTCGAGAAACCTAATTGACTTTTAGATTTATATTCTTAAATACCCCATACCATTAAACCACAAAAATGAAGTTGGTAGCTACCGATATTAATTTGTTTTAAACATACTACATACTTTCAAATCGATCGTATATCTTATTTAGGTCTTCTGAATATACCTAACTCATTGCATTGCCCTTGACAACCATCAATTATAATTTCAAAACAGGTCGATTAAGGGATATCAAATTTTAATGGTTCCTAGCCACGTTTATATTTATATTTTATATCTTCATTGATTTTTTTCAAAAGAGGTTTGTCTCAATTGTGTGGTTCAGCAAAATCATAGTACTTTATTATTTAATAAATACAATACAGATAACAGAAGAAATTCTTTATTTAAATGTCTGCAGCCATAAAACGAAATACCCGTAAAAGCTGCCAAAAATTAAAATTGCTAATTTCTCGATAAAAATAAAAATGGATAAAAGAAAGCCTTTGAGAATGTAAAAATAAATAGGATGTTGGAAAACGTTGTTTGCGATTTCGAAAAACAAATAAACACAATATTATTGTATTATTTTGCTTTTTAATGAAAAAATTCTTTTTTTGCGGAAAAAAGAATGAAAACTATCAACATACGTATCTTCAAAATTATACGTTAAAACGAAGTGCAGCTGTCGAGCTGAAAATATGTGAAGGATTTAGAAAATTAAATGAGTTAAAGTTAAAATAAAAGTCGTCTTGGGTAAATTCTCATTAGTCGCCCGAGGAAAAAATTCGAGTGTGTAATTTAAAAATTTAGCAAATAGCTGTCGTAAAATTTGGGTGAAATAATCGTAATCGCTATGGTGCGATAGGTCGTGCATTCCTGGGTCGAGTGGTTGACCGGAAAATAGCATTGGTAAGTGCATTGTATACGCGATAAGTTGGATCGGCGATGAATTCTAATCAAAACTGCAAATACCGAGCCAAAGCTGCAAGTACGACTGTGAGGAGTTTTCAGACTGACCTTGAATCGCACTATAACTGGTTTGCAATAAACTGGAAGAACAAATTAAATTAAACTTGCATTAATTTCGGTGACTGTATTTTGTACGAACAGCAGGTGTTCCCATTATCTTCTGTAACTACTGAAGTACAAAACATGCACAGGATATACGAAAGTTTCGAGGATTTATGTTACGCTGGCCTATGCCATTGGGCAAACTTGTCCAACTGAACACTTCCATTAACTGGAAACACTAAATGGATCCTATAAAACAATAATTAAACGTAATTATGTATCTTAATGTTGTAGCTTCGTCCATAAATTATGAAAACTTTGCATATACGTTTAATTTTGTACAAAAACTGGCAGTTGATAAACTTTATAAATTTTGCAGCTGTTATAAAAATTGTAGATTTTAAAAAAGTTAGGAAGATATAAAGAGTACAGCAAGCACCTTTCTCAAATTGACAATGAAACAATCGGTAAGGATTTATATTTTATTTTATAGCATACTGCTCAATTATTCTTTAGGTGTAGTGAAAAATATTTATGTTCGCTGCTCGTTACAGGTGCTTCCATTATTGTATTTTTCTTTAAAATACATTGCCGGAAGGTGTTTTTCAGAGTTTGTGTAGTAACCCAATAATTAATTTATTCAAGTAAAACCATAACAAGCTAAATTTATAAAATATTGCACAAGTACAGTTTGTGAAGACTTTCATAGTTAGTTCAACTTTCGTACCCACAAAATAGTACACACAGCTCCTGTAGCTTACATTTATTATTCTTCTAGTTCCAAACTTTCTAAATAAATTAATAAATAATTCTAAAACTCCATTTTATGTTTTGTTGTATTATGTCTAAAGAGGTTATTACTGTAAGCCATTTAAGCGCTAAATTTATACTAAAATAAGCAATAATTCTCAAGAGTTATTCATAATATAATTGTTTGTGTTACCTATGTATATTAATTTGTGGTGAGTTATCTTAATAATATTCCTTAGGGGTGACACAAGAGGGGTTCAATTTTTGTCTAATCGATTTAGGTTACTTTATCACAAAATCAACACGTGTTCGGTTAAGTCCCTGTAATCCGATTATAAAAGTTACTCATTGACTCAACAAGTCTCAATACACTTTACCTATAATGGTTGCACGCTTTACTGGCTAAGTAAATATTTGGTTATTTATTATTAAGTTGCCCAATGTGAAATTACGTTTTCCCCATTTTCTTCCCAGACTTAATAATGTAAAATTATCTAATAATTATGGTTCGTTTTGCTCCCTAATACATCATTTATTCAGAAAGTAAATTAAATAATTAATCAATAAAAATATTTTGTAATAAAGTCGGTCCTACAATGACGGACAAGGTCTGCTCGATAGTATAATATACTTCGGCAAGTGAAAGTTGTACGTAAGTAAATAGGTAAAAGGTATTAATATTTTACACGGTTTACTACTTGGGTTTATTTAGGTTAAGCTAAATGGTTTGATGGTATTTATTTCCAGAGTAGTACAAATATAAAATAATTGATTTATTCTTATAATATCTCACGAAAAGAAAATTATGATTTGGGAATCCCCGAACCCAGGTTTTCAGTTTGAGTTATATTTCTACGGATAAATCATATTCTTTTTCTTATTATTATTATTGTGAACCATGGACTAGTCGGGAAACAAATAACATAAAATACAAATTGGTGATATTTTCACTTTGTTAATAATATTTAAGCTATATGTTAGTATATTTAATAGCGATTTCGTATTAGTTATGCACATAGATGCATTACCAATACGAGTTTTTAATAAAGCCATGCCATACCTTTTGTGACATCGCTTTTATGTGTCTCAACAAAAGAAAACTTCTTAAAAATTTTATTCAGCTGTAGACTCCATTATATATCTGCAAGTATATTATTATATAGTGAAACCGGTCAATACAATTATAAACATTCTATAATATACTAAGCAGTCAAGCAAAATCATTCTTTTCGAATCACACATTCGAGGGTTAGCAATTATTCTTTTGTTAACTGACAGACTCCTCGAAAAGGCAGACCCTCAGTTCATTACACTATTGTCACTTTTCAAAAAAGTTGAAAAATATCGGCTTGAAAAGAAAAGAATTAGGAATCTATACAATAAGCATTAACACAGTCGGGGTTCAAGATGCCATAAAATGAAATGCAATGAATTTCTCCTCAAGCATCATCTATACGCTCTTTTATATAGGTATATACATATATTTTTTGATTTGCAGCTGAGTCGCGAAGATATCAAAGGAATACGCACACTTAAATCAAGCTACAAATAACGCTACCATTCGCTTATTCCCAGTTTATATTTATAAAAAATTTCCAATGATCAAATTTTAAAAGATAGAAACGAGATTGCTTAAAAATTATCTGCCATTTGATAGATAATTAAAAATGTGGTACTGTTCTCTTGGTGGTTTCATACGAATGCTTGACACGTAGCTCTTCAAACATACACTTGAATCACATTCACCATCAATGCGCTCAATAATTTTTTGCATAATTAAAAGTAAACTCAATTCAAATTTCAATTCACATAAAATATCATTTAAATTAAAATCAATCCAATTTATATTGTAAAGAAAACAGAATTTAATTTTAATAATATTCCGTAGTATAAACTTTCACGTCCTTATTTTTGAATACACTTTCAAGTTAACAACCGACTGCAAATAATAGTATACAAGATTTTACGATTTTTTATAATACTTTTTTATTTTGACTTGATAACAAAAAATTTTTAGATTCTTAAGAAAACAAATATGTCAAGAAATATTTTAGGGTAGATGAATGCAGGTAAACCGAATTTAATAAAATTGTGATAAAGGGGTTTTATAGCAAAAGGGAGAAATTGGGACAAAATCGATAAAACCTTTTCATGTTTCACGAACTCTCGGTAACCATCACATATTAAACTTTATTTCTTAACCAGTTTAATCCATACTTTTTACAGTAAACAGTACGCTAGGTGCTTCATTTTTTTATATATATAAAAAAAACTAGATAGCTATACTTGACTAGGTTTATATAGGGGAGACTCAAGTAGATTATTTTTTAAAGTCGGTGAGATATTTCCAACTTAAAACATACACACACGTGAGAGTAAATTCTTACTTTGAAGGTTAACGAAAAGTGGAATTACTTGAAATAAACTCAAGGGTTAACCACTATGCTATGTAAAAATAGGAATTTAACGTTAAATTATTACGTTATTTATTTAGGACCTATTTTTCGTCAAAATTTAGAAAACCTTATTATTTTGAATACCTCACTTGAAACTTAAAAGAATGAAAGCCAAACACTTCAAATTGATCTGCTCTTATTAATCTCCATTAAGGGAATTTTACAAATTAACTCTGGTCTATTGAATTATTTAATTAAGGTTAACTATACAAATTAGGTTTTCGGTACATTCTTATTGCAGTTACATGGGGCGCACAGTGGTTACCATACAGGTCGTTGACATGAACCACATGGCGTATAACGAAGATCAGATCGCATTCCTAAATTATTTCAGAAACAATGCCCAACTTTTATGAATATTTTTTCCGTCATTTCTAAGCGTTTAACATTTCTTGCCCCAATTGCTTCATCCACAATAACAGAAATATCCTTTCAATTCAAATGCAATTGTGTCGTCTTCATTTTCTCCTTGAAACACTACTGCACAAAAGCAAAATGTAGGTAATGCAAAATGGAATTTTTAGACTTTCCACCAAAATTGAGTTAGTAAGCGAAAATTACCTGAAGTTTTTGAGTGTGCCCACACTGATGGCAACAGTATGATAAGTACTCCGGTAAAGAGGGCATTATTTGAAGAGTATCCAAGCTTGCACCATAATCGTTTATCAATTTTTTATAATGCACGCGAAAAACGGGTCTTCCGGTATTTAAGGAATGTTTGGTAAGTCTTCCCATACTGAAACTTTCACACACATAACTTCAATCACTTTAATCACCAAGGTGCACCTATTTCACAAAACTTGTGTTTCACTTCACATGCAAAATGAAAATTAAACTCCATTTATAGAAATAATTCTAATACTGATGTTAAACTTTACACTACGGTAAAAATTAAACACAGTTTACACGTCGGTAACGATGGTACTGAACAGAGTAGTGTGGGTCAGGTTTCCCTCCTTACCTCGCAATCAGCAACAGAACCATTGGAATGTTGTCACTGGTCTACCGATGAAAACCGAACATTTCTTTGCATAAGGTACTCTGCAACTTGTATCGCTATGCAGAAATTCTATTAATTTTCTTTTTTTTCCAAAAATGATGGATAAGCTAGACATTTCAAGTTTACATTAACATAAAATTATCATAATCACTTTAAAACTTTTTAAATTTGAATAAATGTAACTTCGATATAAATCAGCCAGATCTTCCCAATTCAGAAAAACTGTTTGTTCAATAAATTGATGTGTTATATTGGCTCACATTAAGGTACCTGCAAGTCATCTCGAGCGCATCGACTATCGCGTAATTTAATTTATTCGACTTCATTAATTATTGTAATCCATCATGAAAATTAGATGGTCATTTCTTTAAAAACTATTTCATCCATGGAGGTAAATCAATCTTTTTTTTTAATTAGCGTCGTCGACAACACTAAGCTCGTTGGTTGCATTTACACAAACACCCTTCAATCTTACACTCGATCAATCTCACCACAAAGTAGGGGTAATTTCTAAGTTATTGCAACATAAAGGCTTGTCTTGACCACATAGTGTCCGATCATTGAAAAACCAAGCTAAAAAATTTGAACCCTTACAATTTACCCCTCTTGTTTTTCAAAGAAAGCCACATCGGGAATACGCTTACATTTTCGATAATAAAAAAGTATTCTGTAAATTTTTTTTATATAATTTCTCTCTGCGGGCACAGCTTGTGAGTTATTACCATGTCAAGCATGCTGCTCGAAGCTGTAAAGTTTAGAATTTAAAAATCAATTTTTCATAATTTTAATAATTCAAAAACTGTTACTTAGCGAAGAAACGATTTCGTAACAAGTTAGCACTAAAATTTAAAATTTGCATAGGGTATACTTTGATATTATAATATGTTTTAAAGTTTAAAAATTTTCACCGATTTCCAAATCAACAAGAAACAGAGTTAGGTAGTAGTTTAGCTACAAAGTAGGTAACAACTTATGTGAACTACTTTTTGGTAATAATAACTGCCGCTTCACAACTTTTTGATAAGTAGGTACGTAACTGCAGCTTATAATAAGCTCCCTAGTTATAGCTTTGAACTTCATAGCAACTTCAAGATGCTGATGATGTTTTTGCACTGTTTGTTTCTTTTTACTGATAAATTGTTTCGATTATGTTCCACATGGCGAGATTTAATAAATAATATGAGAAAAAGTTAACTCGACACGTTTCGACATACTTTTATTTACCTAACAGAATGGTTTAACTATTGTTCGATGTTTGAATAAAAATAATGTGTTTTATTCAGAGAAAAACTAACTTTTTGTGTCAATACAGTAAAAATTGAATTTTGTAATCCAAAAACCTCTTTTTTGGTTTTTGAAAAATAAACTTTACACCTGTCGGTTTTATTTTATAAAAATATTTAAATAAATAATATTATTTATATCTACATTAAATTCAATGTTTTTAACGACGGCAGTAACTATATTTTTTAGTCAAAATGTTTTTCTTTTCATCATGATATTGATGAAAAATTCACTATTTTTGAGCCGATGGACAAAATTCATCATATTTTGATGAACAAATTATTAAATTTAATGATATTTTTTCATGCATACTATAAAGAATTATTATCAAAAAATATTATTTAATTAATGAATTAATCAAGTATTACTCATTATTATCATTTGTTCATCAGCACAAAAATGATGAATTGTTATCTATTATTTCGGAGTGGTATAACTCGGTGCCAAGACAACTCAGCACCAGGTCAAAGGCGAAATTTTTGAGATACAAAAAACTTGTTAATTTATGACAAAATTTCGAGTCGGCAAAACAATAGCAAAAAATTTAAAAAGAAAACGCCGAGTTGCCCTGGCGCCGAATTGTCGAGATTTTATTTAAATTTTCATCAACTATTCTTTTCCACTGAAGCGGTCATAAGTAAATTGCAAAACAGTTTTTTTGCAATAACTTCGAATTTCAACATTTTTTTTATTTTTGAAACTTTTTCTTTTTAAAAGCTTTTGAATAATATATAACTTTAACTTTCTACATAATTGTATTAATTTCTAAATATTTAAAACAAAATAAGCAAGAAATATTTGTTTATGGCAAATTACGAAAACCTCCTTAAAACCAAAAAATTAAATAATGCACACAAAAGATATAGGTAGAAACGGTTAGGAATTTGTAGCAAACTCTTTTGCGGCGATAATAGCTTTGTATTGTGATAGTATAAAGTTAACTAGCTTCGCAAAACGTTGTAATGGTAATTTTACCCATTCTCTCTTCAGAGACAAACCGAAGCGAAACTGTTTTGAGGGGAGCATTTCTTAATTTGCCAAGCCAACTGTCAACGTTATTTTTTGCTCTTCATCTCTTGTTTTGAAGAACCTTTGTTAATATACAAATTTGCTGCTTTTTGGCTTTTCAACTTTTTTTTTCAGTCTAGACGATTCGGCGGAGGCAATTTGGCGCGATCGATTCGGTGCAGCCGTTTCAACGTGAAGACGTTTATTAATTTAAACTTAAGTATTGTAGACCAATTAGTTTTGTTCAGTGTAAACTGTAAATGACCTTTGGCAGATTTCAGACGGGTTCTCCGATTCTTCTCTGACATCAGCGCTTTCCTAAAAGGACGTTTGACGAATAGTTCAGCTGAATCCAGTTCACGTTATCTTGCCTTGGTGATCTTCGTTGAAATTTCGAATGATTTTAGTAGCCGCTAGACGAGGATCTTTTACTGCTTTAGGGACAATAATTTTATTATCGCTTTTGATTGTTTTTTATGGTCGCCTTGTACTTGGTCGCGTGTCTGCTGATCCATATTCATTTCTATTATGACACCAGAGACTAACTTGTTGTTTAATGTGGAATGTTAAATTGGAGTTCTGCTCTCAATAAATTTCCATTTTTCAACTGAATAAAATGCAATCCACATTTTTCGCGTTAATGGGAATATAAAATCTGGATAACCTATGACATACTTTGCACGGTCGTCGGTTAGCAGTTAAATGCAAGATTTCCATGTCGCAGTCGTGAGTTCGATTCTCGAAGAAATACACCTGGCTGTTTCAACCGTGTCTCTGTCACAAGATGTTGGCAACATCTTTGAGGTATCTCGAGATACTTTTAGAAAAAATATAGTTAGTCCATTAAATACAGCAAAACTTCCCTAACTCGAACTGCTCTAACTCGAATTATTCTATAAATCTAATCTTTTTTTGAAAAAATACATGGTGGTTCCTTGAGATTCGAGTTAGGGAAGTTTGACTGTAATTTCTTTTTTTCAGTTTTTAAAAAACTGTTTATAGCAATTCACTTTTTATAATTTTATTTACTAAATTAATAATACAGTTATGCATGCTTATTCTAATAATGTAAATGTACCTAAGTGCCGATTCAAACGAATGATAAATATTTCGTATAATTTTCCGTCATGCACATAGTTTCGTATAATTTTTAATTTTGATTGTGACTTAACCGGTGCAATTTTCTAAGCATAGAAACTTTTAAAAACAATTGCACTGAATTACACTGAATTATTGTAACATATTTGTGACATTTCTGTAAGGTGGGTTGCATAACAACTGATAATGGTGGAATTTGAATACCGATTATGGTTTACTTTACTGATGATTTTTTAGTAGTATATAAAGTCAATAATGTCACAAAACAATTAGTGACGATTTAAAATTCCCATAGTCCCTCCTTATGAAGCCCTTGGTACCGGGCCCTATTTTAAAGTAAGTTGGGCCCTAGGCTCTAGCAAATTTTCGGGCCCCTTATATTTGAGTGTAACTAATATCATCGACGGCCCAATTTTTGAATTATTTTATCAGTATTTGATTTTTATTTTACGATTTTATGTTCTCTCTTTTCGGGCCCCTCTGGTCATTGGGCCCTAGGCACGTGCCTAATGGTAAAATAGGCCCTGCTTAGTACACTATAGAGTAGGGTAGAGTAATCTGTAACGGACAGTAATTTGTCAAGTGTAAAACTAAATAATAATAAACATATTTTATTTTTGTTAACAAAATGTGTGTGACCTGTATATAATTTGATTTATTTCACTGCTATTACGCGGAATTTTGGTTTACGAAAGACGACTTATTTCAAGGTAGGGGATATACTTTGTTCCACAGTTTTAAAAGAGAATAATAATTGATTAAAATTTATGAGTTCTCACACTGAATAATATAGAAGTTCCGAATAACTGAACTTTGTAATAATTCGAGAAACAATAGGTATATTTTAACAATGCCACAATAAAATAAATATTAAATATTTTTCAAATTATTAAACATACTTTTGTAGAATAATCTTAAAATACTAAGAAATAGCTCTTTTATACTAAAGAAAAAAAAATTGATATGAAAAATTTTTAAATCAAAAATAATTGCACTCAAGCTTAAAAGATCCATTTGATTGTCCATTAACGGGAATTTCACCCTAGGTATATCGGTATACTTACCGTAATGACATTATTTCTTACCGAAAATAAGTTTTGTAAGTTTGGTAGACTTGTGGGAACACATCCTTATGCAAACAAAATTGGAACTAAAGAGTATATTTTTGTTCAATAAAATCTTAAAATTTCTTGCTAAAATAAAATTTTATAAAGTTACGCGAAAACACTGCAATGTGAGATCAATGTTCAGAATTTGATTTCATAAAGGAAGAAAAGCAACTCCACTAAAATTGAAATAGTTTTCAACCACCACAAAATAGTTAACTGACACTTCATTGAATAATGCTCTCATATTATTACCTAACGTCAAAATTCGGTATAGCTAAAATCTGCATTGTCCATATATTACATTGTTTTCAATTATATTTGAAAACCTATACTGACAGATAAATCTACTATACGTGCGGTTACTGCTATATGCTGTACTGCTGTAAGCGTTACATCTTCAGCTTTAGAATATATTCAATAATAACAAAACTGACGGTGTATGTACGTACTTTACCGATCGAAAATGTTATTCATATAACATCAAAATATTTATGAACATATTCTGCACGTTAGCATGTAAATCAAAATTGTTTAATATGAAAAAGTTTTGAAAGCTTAAATTTTAATTAACTTTGAAAATAAACATCTAGATACAAGTATCTAGCTTAGGTAAAATATAGTTTTAACCACACCTTTCCAAGTTCTTCGTGAAACAAAGCAAGAAAACTATATATCAAGTTAAAGTAGTTTAACCCAAGTCATTATAGTTCTTGTCGACTGAATGGTATAGCAAACCCTGATTTACTACAATCATTGCAAATGCAAATATAGCAACTATCACAAAAGCCTCCTTCTAACCCTTATATTGTGTATCGGAACTTGATCCCCTGAAACTCCCCGATATATTCGATACATTTATGGGGGATGAACGAATAAACAGTAGTATGAAACGTGAAGTTGGTAGATATTTCATCCATTGTTCAGTACTATAGAGGTACAATACGACCTGCTTTTAGAATACCGAAGTTAGCAGACAATAGAATGAGGAAGTATTAAAGCAGAAATAAAATGCCAATTAGCGAAACGCCTGCTTGGTAGTTTGACGATGAGATAGAAACTTCGGTATGTTTATCTCTTTTTTTCAATTTCTAGCAATGCGTATAATCTTTACAAATAATCGACATTGGCTGACGTGCTAATAGCTGGTAATTGCTAAAAATGCTGCTTTTTTCCAACTATGCACTGATATAGAGAGAACGAACGAGAGACGTAACTATATTTTATGACTTGATGAAATAATGAATAAATGTATAACGATTTACGGCCATGAATATTTTAGCCCAAGTATATTCATTGAGACGTTACAATAAATAAAAGAGCTTCCTGCTCTATCGATTATTTGTTTCTTTCAGTTGGTATTTTGCTTTGTAAAAAGTACGGTCTAGTTTTAAATTAAAGGTTCCCGCTTTCTTGTACTATCTTTGTATAGGATTTTAATAAACTCGCTTTTTCTTTTGTTAAAATGTTATTTCACGAAACATACAAATATTATTTAATAAAATGAATCTTTTACTGTAATTTGATCGAGGAGCCTTTTGAAGATATATAATTACCTTTGAGAATTCGAAATTCTCTTCGTTAAAAATATTTTACATCATTTCATCTGGATATAAAATTGATAAAAAAACCGTCCGTCAGAAGATAATACTTAATACATTGAACAATCGGACAACTATACAGAAAATGCTACTAGATTATGCACTTCGTATTTTACTGAGCTGTCAATTCCTAATCCCGCCACTTTCTCGGTACATTAACTTATACCCAGAAGATTTCGTCGATACTAAAAAAATGTAGTATTTTTATAGAATTTCAGCGCTTTGGAGAAAGTTGGCGTCAAAAGTTGGAAAGGTTAATTGATTCAATCTTCAAGATATCTAAATGTAATAAACGTGAAACAATCCCAAATTAGCGAATTTAGTAGGATAAAACAAAGTTAAATTTGTATGCCATAGAGGGATTGCAAACCATTAACAGGTGCGCAACTAAAGCTATAGTAAATTTGTATTTGGAAGATACTCGTGGAAATTTATGGTAATGTTTATTTATCATTTTAAATCCCAATAACGAGTTTATTACTTACTACAAATGAATCGCATTTAGAAATGAAATACCGCGGCTTACACAAACCTTATAGCTGCAAAAACTTAAAGCTTCTTCATAAATGAAAAGTTATTTGCAAAAGATGAAGAATTTTACTTGGAAAATTGGTCTATGTTTGTATGTTGTTAAGTTTAGTTTCACGTGCAATTTAAACCAATCAAATTTGACAAACAACAATTATACACATAATATTTCAACAAATTAACCTATTCACGAACTTTGTGGCAATAATTATCGTACTATTCTACTTACCTAACTTCAAGTTGTTCTAATTAAAACTTTCAGCTGGTTTCTCTGAAACTACCATTGTATTAAAAAGTTTTCGATGCTAGAGAGAAACCAAAGATCACGAAAATGGAAAAAAACTGAAACTTTCAACTTGTACCAATTATGAGATCATTAATACTTTGCTTTATTCTTTGTCGAAAACAAGTTTGTACCTAGTTTGTAATCCAAAATTATTTAATCTGCTAATAAAAGTAATCTTGCACTTAAAATTTAGCAAGTGCTTTGGAATAATTACATTTTGTGAGAAAATAGCACTAATGCAAGATAATTTTCTAAAGTTAATAAGATATTTCTAATGTTTACACGGTACAGTCAGCTTGAAACAAAAAAATCATTTTAAGTTTTATTTTAAATTTGATATCTTCTGATGATGATTGAAATTACGGTATGTTGTATGCTTTAATAATATAATTATGTAATTACATCTAATCATTGCCCCACTTTGATTTTCTAATACATTTTATTACAATTTAATAGTAAATAGTAATAATAAAATTAATTGGATTAACTGTCAGTTTTTCAAACATCAATTGTACTATTTCCAAATAAACTATTATAGACAGACTATTATAGACCTAATATTCTACTACAATTTTATTTATATACTTTAATTAATAAAATAGTAATCGAACCTTTATGTTTGTCGGCATAAATTACGCAGTAATATAGATTGAAATTTATTTAATTAATTAAACAAATGAAATATTTGAGTTCATTTAATGTATTTGCATTATTAAAATCACTAACATTGATTTGCTTTTTATTTGTTATGACTAGTAAACATGCAAACATGCATACAACCTCATGGATGAAAATTGCAATGGTTTCTCTGTATTGTAACTGTTTTTCTTGAAACAATGCATTTCATCATCTCCACATCATTCTGCATTTTTAGAGGTATTTTTTCCGATAGTCAAATCGTTCAATTTTAAGGTTCAAAGTAAGGACGATGTTATTTTTTTTGAATTGGAACATCGTTAATTCGTAGAATTCCACTTGTTCTGGACTTGTAACCATCCACTTCTCTGAAATTAAGTCTACTTTTGAGATAAGCTAGGAAATTTCATACATACAAATTCTATATAACTTTTTATGCTTTTTAGGTGTCACCTAGGGACCTTATACAAACTTTATTAAATTATGTGGTTCTACACAAGTGTTGTGTTTACTCGTGAGTTCCAACGGTTCCAACTATCCGTTCGGGATTGATGGATAATCGTGATGGGCTCGAATTAATCTTATATGTTTGAGTTGATTGTTAAAATTTTACTTTATAAGGTTAATTATAAAAGATTATTCAAAAACTTTTTAGTTTTTAATTCAAAATTTTGGACGCGGTTTTTTCATTAACACTATAAGATTTTCAAATTACAGTGAATTTTTGTTCAATGGCTGAAATTTTATCGATTCAATAAACATTTTCATTGTAGATGTATATGACAGTTTTTGATTCAGTATATTAATTGAACCGCATTTGCAAATGGAAGCCAGCTGGTATTTGTTTTTTTTTTGGAAATTCATCATAATTAGCTATATTATATTATTTATCAATTAAAAAAATATATTAATCACATTTAAAAATTTTGTGAATTGCTTATTTGTATGTATATAACTACATAACTACACTCAATTTAAAAATATGCAATACAAAAAAAGATACAATAGGTGAGCAATTACAAAGCATGAATTTATCAATTTAATATAAAAAACTAACTGCAACAAAATTAAAATCTAGCATCAGCCTGCTGTTCATATAATTTGCAGTAACAGAAATTGTAATTAGGCATAGACTACACCATCAAAAGGTATTTATTCTAAATTGTATAGATCGTATAAATTAATGCTAAGCAATATGAAAGGTAGAGTTATTCTATGATACATTAAATGGCAAGCATATACCTAATAATAAAATTAATTTAAAATAGGAAATTTCAAGTAGATTTGTGGTATTTAGTATGTATTTGTAAAATATGATATTTTACAGAACCAGACAAAATGTCAAAATAATAGAATTTTAACATTGAAAAATCAAAAAAGACAATAATTACCTTTTGACAGGTTGGACTAAAAATATTGCAAAAACTTTTTAAAAATAATTAAAATTTAGTAATGCGATATAAGGCCCTATTCACGATTATCTTCGATATTCAGTCGCATATAACTAGAAAAATGAAAAAAGATATAAATGGTAAAAACTTGGCGAAATGACTTACCACGAACGAATATATCAAAATTTAATGAAATTTTTTAAATAATAATTTCCTATGTATTGTATTTCTTCACTGTTAAACTTCTACTATTTTATTAGTAATAATTTATTATCGTTGACCTTTTTTTTAATATTTAAATAATAAAAATTGTTGAGATTTAGGTCTATTTTATAAATTTAATTGACCGACGTTTCGAGTCCTTTATTAATGACCCATTTTCAAGGCTACAAATAATACAATGAAATTAAATAATTAAAAAATCTTTAAAAAATTTTTACATGTAAAATGACAAATTACTTGACAAAATAATGTCATAATAATGAAGTTGTACTAAAAAACAAATGCATTATAGTTAGCAAGAATTAGCAATAAAAATTCCTTATTTAAAAATTTTTTAAAGATTTTTTAAAAATTAACAGTTAACAATATATAAAAATTAAAAAAATTAAAAAAATTAAAAAAAGTAAAAAAGTTAAAAAAAAAGAATTTGACCAAAGAACATCACATGGTTTTCATTACATCCAGGATATATTTATATCCACCATGAAAAAATTGCACATCACGTTTATCGTATGGATATTGATAGCCTCTTTTATTTTACGCTTTTTATTTATCTTCTCCCTGGCCAGTATTCTGATATTCTTACGTTTTATGGAATGAGAGTTTTCGGTCATGTGTTTACATAAAGCAGTAAAAGTATTTTCATCTTCAACACGTAAGAAAACGCGGGCTTTTTTGACATCTCTAAGATGTTCTTTTATGCAAACACCTAATTTCCTAGAACTCTCACCTAAGTACACAGAATCACAATTCTTTTAACGTTTCGTTTAGTTCTGTTAAATAATATGTATGTATAATAAATTTGAACTGCTTACATGTCAAACAATGTAAGTCCTCATTTACAGAATGCAGCCGCGCGGGATGCAGCCACCATAGAGACCACAACACATTATGAAATTGTCATCATAGAACAGAGAATAGACGGTTAGATCGGCAAATGGCAAATGTGTTGTGGTTTTCTAATTGCAAAGTAAAGCTGATCAGGTATACTTAGATATTAATTTCTATTCAAAACTGTTGAGAAATATTGCATTATTATTAAATTATGTGAATCAAAAATAACATCATATTAGCTAATGTGCAAAAAGTAAGAATTGACAAACATAAAAAGAGTGGCTTTGTAATCGGACATAGAGAATAATACGCGACTAGGGTCGATGATTACTTGTGAGAGCAAAATTCCTCATAGTTTCATTCTTCAAGTAGATTGAATACTGTCAAGTAAGGGATTTCTTATACTACGCTTCCATCACTCATAAAAAAAGTAACCAAACGCTTGATTAATATTAAAGGAAAACAAACAATCACGTAGGTCTGTTTCTACTGGAGAAAACATCGAAACTACAAAGTACTGCAAGCTTCCCGATTGCATAAAGAATTTCAATTGAGTTAAAGAGAAAATGCTAAAATTTAAGTTGACCAGAATTTCCATTCGCTCTTAGTTGTACTAGAATAAGTAAATGTATAATCTTCCTTAATTTAATATGATTAATAAATTAAATTATTATAATGATTATAGTTTAAAAATTCCAGGTTTTCCTGATGAAAATCTGAAATTCGAAACATTATGATTGACCACCGTGTAGGAGTTATAAGCTCAAATTAATTTAACGAAAGTATTTTTCATTAATCCACAATAATGTTAAACTTGATTTTATTAACGAAATATTTATTTTAAACGTTAGCTGTGTGTATGTGGTTGTTAAACTATCATGAAATGTAAAAAAACTTGGCATTTACAAAAAAGAAAAAGAAACACGAATGCTCAATTTGACTAAAACCATACGAAGCGCAGTGTGTATAGAATATGAGACCAAGACTACGTGCTATTGTTAGATTTTCAATAGATATATCTAAGGAACCTAGCATAAAATAAGGTAAATTCCATATAACTGAATCCAATCACATCGAAACCAGAATTTTAGAATATACTTTCATTATATTCATATTGCTTTGGAATCTGCATCGTCTACATATAAATAGAAATAAAATTTCATTTTATAATAACTGTAAAATTTCTTTCCGATGGAAATATATAGCAAAAATATGAACTACATATTGAAAATCTCCATGAATGGTTTGTAATATTTAAAAAAGTATTTTAATATATTCCTATTCTTTTTTAAATCATTCATACGTAGGCGACACTTGATGAATAAGTTATGGGCTTTTAATGGTAAAACGATGAATTTTTTATGCTATCGTGTTCATTTAGTAGTGAGATTAAAGTTAAAATCTATGTTTCTTTAGGAACGGCACGAAATGTTTAGTTTACCGCGAATCTCTCCTAAAGAACGGTGTTGGAATAGAGGGAAGATCCAAGCTAACACACAATAAACACGATTTCATTTATCATTTAAGAAAAATGGTTTCAAATTAATATTTTAAATGTACTGCAAATCGTTTGTACCACATAAATTTCTCCAGACAATTTTCAAATATAGTATATCTACCCTAGCCACGTTTAATCTCAAAATGTACGAGTAATTGATTGATATCAGTTTTTTAGTTATTAGGTACAAAGGCTTTTAATAAAATTGCAATATTGTTAGTGATTTCATGCAATTTCCGAAGGTAACAAGATTGATGAAACACTTTATTTTTGAATCACGATTATTAAGGCAAAAGCATTAAATTATATAACTTTTCTTTGACATTTTTATAAGTTCGATTATTGCGTGAAATAATTCGAATATTTTTTTTTATTTACAAAAAGATTTGCGTGAACCAAGTCTTCCATTAGTTATGCAATAGTTTTATTAGTTGGAACCTTAAAATTTGTATTTTTGGTAGCAGTCACAATAAAATGGTAACGACTGAAAGTCGCCAGTGTCCACTTTGCAAGATAAGACAATAGATATTGCAATAGTTGCCAACAAGATGAGTATCATCTAGGAAATAGTGGGCTATAAAGGAGCATTTTATAGATAACGAAGACAATTTATAAAACTGTAAAAGCAATAAAAGTTAAAATAATTTTAATACTTGATTATGTTCTCTCAATGATCTTGTAGTTAATAGTATGTTCCGGTGCATAAGAAGTTGCATAACAGTTACGAAAGCAAGTTGCTCATGCTAGGTTTGAATGTTATCTTGTATTTTCAGTGAATTTGTATTCAGAAACTTTTCGAAATTTCGTTGTATAGTAGTCAAAATAAACTTTAACTATTTTATATAATAAACCCCAGTACCTCTTCGCAAGACAACTATGTGATGCTATATGAATATGACTATTCATCTGGAAAAATTATGATTTTGAAAATTCCATATAGCTTATTCACTTATGAAATAAGTTTTGAAAATTTAAAAAATTTTGTTTCCTGTTTATAAAGTTGTATGGTCATTGAAGTTGGAGAGAGAAAACTTATAATTAAATTACATTTACTATATTTCATCTTTACTATTAGTCGGCTTTGTGAACATAGATTTATTATTTTTTCAACTTCAAAATATTTTTAATAAAAAGTAAAAGTTTTTATGTTATGTTCTTATAAGGTTCTAAAAGGTTCTTTGTAAGTCTAACGGATTACATATTTCTGAAGATTTCCAATAAAGATAAAACACATTTGTGTTGCGTTTTCATTTTTCAAATTATAATTTATTTCATTTAAATGCTTATTTTTCAGCAATTAAAATACATTTTTATCACATTCAGTTTTCCATTATCAGAAACAGAATTATCTTGTCCAATTGTCCAATCTTGTTTGCACTGAGAGAAAAAACGACCTCAACAACAAAATATTATTTAATAAGTTATAATTATTATAATATACTATATCGAAACAATCCTACGTACTTCTATAGCTCTTGCTCTTGTTATTATTATAAAGCTGCTTGTTGTATTATAATATAATCGAAAACAATGAATTGGCTCATCATAATTAAAAAATTACTGGAGCTGTTTGCCCGGCCGTACTCTGTAAAACCGGAGACGTCATCGCAAAAACGCTGCACAGCGGCGATTTTGAAATTAATTGCTTCAAAAAAATTATTGTATACAGTCACTGATATGTACGATAAATTCCTTTTTTGTAATCTCGATTTATTTAGTAGCCTTTCTGAAAAAAAATCCCCCTAGCCTATTTTTCGGCCCCTAGAGTGGCCTAACCTCTTAATTAATATAACTCAGACTCCTTGGAGTGGAGTTAAAACGCCCAAGAATAGTAAAAATTTTTCTTTTAAACACAATTATTGGGTACGGGGTCCTAGAGGACCATTTGATTGTTCAAAAGGACAATTGAAACAAAAATCTTGTGTCCTGATCAATTTGTAATTAGGCTTCAGTTAAGAAATAATTCAAATTTTGAATATAAAAAATATATGTTTAATTATTTATGTTATATAGGGGCATCAGAATTTTAAAGACTTAGCTGGATCATGGTTAATTAACGCTACCTAATTTAAACGCCAATTAATAGCAAACTAACATTTCTTCTTTAAAACTTCGATATTATTTATTTATTTTATTATTATTTATACATTTGACATAAATCGGTTAATAGAATAAATAAAAATTTACTTAAAGTTAAGTATATCAATGAAAATGGGATTCTAAAGAAGAAATATAATATTTTTCTATTATATTTTGTTACTTTATGTAGCGTTAATTGGATGAGAACGATTACGTTTAAGAACAATTACTTAATTGTATTATTAAGAAACACTAAATTCTCAACCAATGATATTGAATATAAGTAAAAGGATATCAGGTATGTTGGAAATCCAATAAAACAAAATAATTTACTAAGCCGACGTTTCGGACCATTCCTTATTTGGACCTATTGGTGAAGAGAGAAGTAAATGGTAGTTTAGTCACTGACATATATAGGAAGGCTTCGTCTACCAACAGGCTCCTGAATGGTAGGTCATCTCATCCTCTAAACCAAAAATTAAGTATTATCAACACTCTTAAACACCGAATCTATACCTGCGTACCAGAACAACTTGTATATAGAAGACTACACGATTTAAAACAACAACTTTTACTTAATGGTGATCCGACACGTTTATTGGATTTGATTCTGTTTCGGAAGAAACCAAACATTCCACCCATGTCTTCCTCAAACTCTGAAGACCTAAAAATGATCAAAAAGTTTAGTAAAGTCACTTACCATCCTTGGCTGGCGTGTAGACTGAAAGAGGTGTTTAGGAAAAGTGTGGAGAATGTTGAGTTGCAGTTGGCTTTTTATAAGCGTTTTTCTCTGAATAACATACTCTACTCGAGAACTAAGGATAAAATACCCACTCTTGATAGAGCCAACGTAATTTATGAGATAAAGTGTGATTGTGGTGGTCGGTATATTGGGCAAACTAAAGAAAGACTCTCATCAAGAATAAACCAACATCTTAATGACATTAAATCTAATTCTAAGAAAACTGGATTGACTGACCACATGATAAGCGCAGCACATAAATTCTCGCAAGAAAATGTCAAAATTCTTGCAAATGAAAGTAACTACCACAAGAGAACTTTCGTGGAGGCGGCGTATATCTCGACTACCCCTGGAAATATCAATCTTCAGGCAGATTTTTCTTATATTAACGCAGGATAGAAGAGCTTACTCCAGAATTTTAACAACCGATTCAGTTCGAATTGATTTCTTTGTGTTGACCATTTGCATGCGAGTTTTCCTTTGAAATTTTTGTATTTTTGTATTTTACACTTTCTGTTGACGTTTTATTTGTAAACTTGATTATGTTTGTTTACTTATGTTTTACACAAGATTGCACCCACGGTTACAGAATTCTTTCATTTTGCTGAAGTATAGCAGATTTTCTAACTTTACATGATTTGTACATAGATGGATTGAGATTTGTTGGCGGGTAGTTTGAAATTTTATTACTACATGTTGTCGCTGTTGTTTTATTGGTTATTATCTTTATCTAAGCGGAACTTAAAGCTAAATTGTAATCAGTGAAAATTTGTATGCAATTTTGGTTAACGAAATTTTTACATGGTGATTTTCGCAAATGTTTTTTAATACATATGACTATTTATATTTTTATTTATACAATTTTATTGATGTGACTTCGTTTGTTGTGACTGCGAAAAGATATCATTGCTCTCCATATAATTTTGTAATTAAACAATTTAACACTTTTATTTGCTTGGTGAGTGCAATCTGTGTTTTTGCTCCGTTACAGGGCTCATTTGTCATTCTTTTTTAGTCTTGAAGATGAAAAAATAGATTTTCCGAAACGTCGGCTTAGCAAATTATTTTGTTTTATTGGATTTCCAACATACCCGATATCCTTTTACTTATATTATGTATTATTATTTAATAATATGCCCCAGTTATTCAATAATTGTATAGCATACTTTCAGGCTGTATAGAAAATAATTCAATTTTGTTTGCAATGTATTGCATTTATTATAGGTAGTACACTTTGACCGCACATTTCTAGTTGTCACTCCCCTGTTATATTAGTAAATTACGAGCCACGCACCGTCGAGTATAGTACTAATTATTCGTGTCAACAGAAATGTAATTTGAAAAAATAGTGCAAGAAATACATTAACATTTTAAATATTTACGTTGTAAAACTTAAAGATTTAGTTATATACTTTGTTAAAAGTTCAAAAACTTTTAGATTCTAATAGTTTGGAAATCTAATAAAATTAATTAAAAATTATGATTTTTGTTGCCTTTTATAGTTATTTACGGCATTATTAAACGCTATTTAATCATTAAAAAATCCAATTTAAATCGAAACGTGTGAAACGCTAATCTGTAATTGCTTATATAAAAGTTTTAAATACACGTGCAATTTCTAAGTTAATTTTATGGCAGGGAAATTAAGGTAAGGTAAGAAAAATAACCAGCGTTAATGGAGTAACGGTGTTTTAAATCATTTATTTCTAGATTTCCACAAAAACTAAATTAATTGGTAGCATTTCAAAATCTTATAACATCTCTTTATGATGTAAACGCAAAAACTGACGGAAGTGTAATGTTAATTTTTCAGGAGAGCCAAAACTAACTGAAATAATTAAACATAAAAAAATATTAAAATTACCCCTAAAATGATAAAGTATAATCCAATTGTCTCCCTTTATAAAATTAAATGTAGCTTGGGTTTACATCGGGTGAAGAAAATGGGTTTCGGCATCGAACAAAATGGTTTTGAAGAAGAATAAGTCAATTTATTTTTTATTTTTACATAAAGAGATGTCACAGCCTTCTGGAATCCTACCGAGTATTTAAATTTTTGTAGTATTCTGAAATCAAATAATACATAAAGATAATAAATAGACTATCGAAGTATAATCGAATAATTGATGAAATTGGTTATGACACTTTTCGAACGGAGAATATTGTAAATTAAAACAAAACAAAGCTGTTATTTTAAAGACTAATCTTTTATATCGGCTTTTAAGTTTTGCCTGGGTAATAACAGCAAATAAAAGATTGGGCTTTGCAACTTTGTTTTGTTTATAATAATTAATTAAAATAATTAAAATATTTCGCTTTTGTATATCACGATTATACCAATCGGTTAGCTAGCTGGTCGGTCGAAACTTTAAAATATTGGGCCTGCTGTGTGTGCGGAAAATTAAGAAGATCCAAAAAAAAGTCTGACGGTTTAAACGATTCTCGAGTTTAAAAGTTCATTATGCATTTAAAAAATAACTTATATTATTTGTGCATATTTAACGATACTAATTGACTAACCAATATCCAGTGTTATAAGTACACGTTTTCAGAAAAGCATGAGTTATAAAAAACCGATTTTCCGTGTTGTTATTCCTCTGTTAGGATGTAAAGTGGGCTTACTCGGTATAGAGTTTTGAGAGAAATTAATCACCGATAATCTGTCAAGTGCACAGTACTCCATGATGTGTCATTCAGAAGATACAACACTCGGAAGTTGCTGCAGTTCAATCCAGCTATGTGTACTTGAATTAGCCAGTCGAAATTAAAATATTTTAACGATTAGTTAAGTTTAAATGTAAATTATTTTAAATTAATTAGGTATAGTTTAACATCAAAGGAAACATTGTAGCATTCCCTACGGATTAAAAAAACTGGGAATGCATTGTAAAGCATTTAATACGAATTCAATTTCAATTTGCGGCACGTTAAAAAGCACGTGATGATTTAAATCTCATTCTTCTACAAGAATTATTATTAAACTTGACGAATTAAACAAAAAAGTGAGAAATTATTCATAACGTGACAAACAGTAGAGAACAGAGATATTTAAATGAGTTTGTGCAATTGTAGCGGTCGTAAGGATGCAATTAAAATGAAATTGAATTGTTTCCGAGTCAGGGTGACGGATTATGTAGAGATTCGTGCAGGAAGGCGAAGGTAGTAAACAAAGTAATATTAATAATGGGGCATTATTACGATTTTCACACTTATATAAATTTAATACGAATAGGAAATTCCGGTATTCATCTCTACATAGTCTAAAGGATATTTTAATATGGAAGAGTAACATGCATTTGATGATTTTAATGCAACAATGATTAAAAGTTTATTGTTATAAAAGTTTATATAAAATAGAGAATTAGTTAATGGGAAGCTTAATTTGCATAAATTATTTTTTTATCTTTATTTGCTTTATTTGGTACAGCAAAAACTGACTTTTTACATCATAAAACTGTAATAGAACCAATTGCTAACAATGAAAAGTTTTAAAAAAGTTTTAAAACTTCTAGTTTATTTTTGTATGCTTTGTGTTGTCTGAAAAATAATAGCTGCACAAAAAATTAAAAAACTACTGAGCTTTTTAAACTTTAATATTTAGAATACCTACTTGTTTCCTCGTTATAGAAAATTGGACATGCAAAAGCAAAGTCTACTAGCATCATTTGCAAACATGGTGTAAATTAAATTTTCTTCATTGAAGAGTAAAAATATCTCGGCTGGCAAATGGCAGAACCGTGACGCAATTCTCAGTACGATTTGCATTGTTTAATATCTACGGCACGAACTGACTCCTTTAAGTGAGTCTGCTTTCAGCATTTCACAGAAAATTTAATTATGAGAATATCGCCTTTTTAAAGAAACGTGCTAAATTTTGTCGGTACCTAATTGACATTTTAGTCAACAAACAAATTAAAATGATATTCAATTAAAATTATAGGTAAAGTAGTAAACGATTTAACCATCCTTAGAAAGTTTTCTTCATTTGCTTTTGGGACGATTACAAGTTTTAATTGTTAAATAAAATTAGCTAAACGCTTCCTTGGCTTGTCAGTCAACGAACCAAAAAATTTTGAGATTTATGTTGCGGATGGGAAAACAGTCCAATAATTTTAATTACTATTATAGTGTTTGAATGGATTATCGAGATTTGGCCGGAATGAATATCTTTGGGAACTCTGTGCTGACTCCCCCTTCTTCAATTTAATCACAACTGAAAATTTGCAGAAAAATACTAATTAAGTGAATAAAAAAAATGCTGTTAACAGAAGTTACGACGAAACGAAGTTGTTGGCGTGTCAGAATAAAAGGAAAACTACAAAAGTGAAAATGTTTTTTATCTGAAAACATCAACTAAGCTTATTACTTTGTGTCTCAATAAATTAATTTATCGTCACAACATGGTTATGTATGTAAATAAATGTACATACATCAAACTTATCGTGTAATATGGTTCTTTTTTTTGCACGTTGATGCATATTATAGATAGGACAAAATACGAGCTTCACTCATGCATCATGTTACGTGTATACATTAGCCATATTTTAAATTTGAATTATTAACAAACAAAATTGATTTTGAAATATTACGACATTAATAACTACAATTTCATTATATAAAAACATTTTACATAAATCACAAATTATGTATACGAATTCGCAAATATTTAACCTCTCTGTTTGCCTAAATATTCACTAATTACATCCTGAAAATCAGTAACAAGAGAGTAAATGTACAAGAATAATATAATGGATGGGTTATCTATTTTAATCTGAGATTATAAGGGGTCGAGGATGAAGTAGTTTAATTGGTAGCAACGTTAATATATTCGATAGGAATACAATTTTGAAAACATTTCATAAATTACAGAATCTCTTAATTGAGCATTGATTACACATTACAAAAAGATTATTTTTACATATACTACTTAATTCTTACGGTTGACATACTCCTAGAGGTTAATACAAATTTTTATAATAAAACGAACAGTTTTATAAATATATATTATATATTTCTGGCAAGTAAAGTATACCTGTGATGTAGGTATAATTAATGGTTTTAAGTAAAGCTTTCGCTTTATACCTTTTAAGTGTTCACATTTTAAAACGGTCGCTTTGCGTATAATTTCCCTTTAATTTATTGCGATCAATTTATTAATGCTTTAAAAATGGTCTCAGGTTTTCATAACAATAATAATTGTTAAAGCTTTTAAGTTAATCACAAGATTCCTACCTTGCGTATGAAATTTATGAAACGTTTAAAAACGAGAAAAAAAGTGTCACTGGCTATTCATAAAGTTCATTTAGCGTGACAAACGACACTTACTAATAAATATAGCGTGCCTTGTGCGAATTTTCCACCAGAAGCAAAGTTACTTTCGCAATATCGTATAATTTAGAAGCGTGAGTATTAAATAATATGCATATTGTCGATGTTCCCTAAGCCAGATAAGTTAAGCGGCGCGGTGGGGACCGTAATTAAATTTAATAATTATAATCAGATAAGCTTCGTTTCGTATTATGCTATTACATTAAAGTTTGTTATGGTGTCAACTAATTATTTATTGTTATATATTTGAATTTTAAAAGTTGAGATAACAAAACGCAAAAAACTGCCAAACAAAAAAAGGCCAAACGTTCGAAATGATCGCAATTAATTCGAGAGAAAAAGTTGCGTAAAGTAATTACAAAACTTGTTATAATTAAATTCACATGTCATGAATTATAATTTATCATTCATCATTGTACCAACGCAACGTCAAGCAGGAAAAGCGAACACGGAGATAGATTTCGCGACCAGCACTATGTGAATAGGAAATTGCTAAAATATAACCCTAGAAAATGTATCGCGTGCGTGGTCGTCAGCCCATCCCCTATAATTACTATCATAAATTACAAGCAGATGAAGTCAATTTTAAATGTGTTGAACTATAATTTTAAGAGTGTAAATCAGAAGCTCAACACAAATAATCATCATCGTTTACAAGATAAATATCGACCACAAACGCAAACAAAAATGGATTCATCTCATCAAATCAAAAAATAAAATTAATTACCTGTTCCGGCGTCGTCGTGGTAAAACAGTGACAGTATTGAAGATTAAAGTGTCCTTTTGGTTCTCTAGCAAAAAAGCTAAATTCTGAGTTTCCTGGATCACACGTCGCGTAGGAGATACGTCGAAGTGCGTGGGCCATGAATACATTCTGGAAAGCACAAAAATTATCCTAATTATTTGTTAGCATTTTACATTTTTCTGTTTGTTTCGATTATGGTTTAATTGGTTTTCCAAGTGCAGTAGTCAAATAATTTTCCGCATTTAATTAAATTTATCTGCTTATGATTAAAATTCTCAAACGATGACCGCATTCTGAATAAGATAAATGAACTGACAAGCACCAAATTATATACCTAACTACTAAGGTGCTTAATATGTTTCCTATTATTGAAAGACCGACAATTCGTCTTCTTCCTAAAAGTAAACAACTAATATCAACTATTTGGAGAAGGTAGAGAGCAACTAACCACTACAAATAGTTGAAACTTAATTATTGGATTGCTATATATTTCTTTTTTCTTGGTTTTTTTAATTAAAAAAAGTTATAAACAAAAAACGGAAGTTACACTTTTTACGTTAAAAGTTAATTGATTTTATCGAATATGGGATAATCCCCAGCATTCAGTTATACAAAATTAAACTATTGTTAGAATAACGTCAGTTTGGTGAAAACTGAAATTTATAGGTATAGCAGTGCACACAATGTAATTTAAATGGTTATGTGAAAGTAAGCTACATAGCAGAATACTTGCAAATAACCACTTTGTTCTCCAAGTTGATGATTTATTTATGGGAAAACTAATCATTATATTTAGAGATAACTGTTAGAACTATTATTGTAAATACTCAGTAATAATTTACTATATAGCATAGTTATATTATTAGTAGTATGTTAAAAAAATACCAAAATATTGTGAGCAGTCTATTATGTATTTTAATAATATGTTTGTACCTACTCAGTTTTTACCCTAATCAATTGTCTTGGAGATTCTTATAGCTACCTTGGAGTTTTCTAGTTTCAATACACAAGTTATCACTTATATAATCATACTATAGTATTCCATTCTTCATTATTATATATTCTAAAATTTGAAATTGTGAAATAATTCAATAATAAATTTTGCAAATTAAAATTATTGAATCAACTAATCATTTATAATATTACGTCGGATTAGCTTAACGGGAAAGCGAACTCAAAAATATGGGTGCTGGCGTAGAACTATTAACAAACAAAATTTAATTAACATTAGCGATATAAATTCGAACAATACAAGTATTTACGGATAAACTAGTTTACATTTCGGAATAAATCAGCGTTATTGAAATTTAAGTTGGTTGGCGACAAATACAGGATGTAATTGAACTGCATACAACTATTGGACTGATATTACTACATCCAGGAATAGGTGACATCTAAACAATGTGATTGCTATTAGAAGTTTTAAACTACTGAATTATTTGTGCATATTCCAAGATTAGTTTTATTAAATAATAACCTTTCTATCACTGAAGATTTTTAGAAAATAATTTAAAAAAAAATAACATCAGAGTCGTATTGTTGTAACGCTACAACCCATCGTGCAAGACGTTCACGAAGATCTTTCAGACTACTTAACCGTATCAACGAACGGTGATCTATATGATTGAAAAGTGATACCACACTGAGAGAAAGAAATTGCTTAATCAAACGATAAACGATTCAACCAACAAATTTTTTGCATTGCGGGTGGCGAATCCAAAACGCGCATTAAACTAATGCAAATAAAATGTTAACTTTTTTGAGTTATTTTAAGATGAGAAGTATTTCCTTGAACGTTCTCGTTGTGTTAATTGAATCAAAATTTACTTCACTAAAGCTATGAGTTTCTTTAATAGGACGTAGTAAAAGGTTGATTCAACATTCCTCACTTTTCGAACTAACCAAGTAGGTATATTGTATCAACCATTTCTGTGCATTAAATTAAACAATTTATTCTATTGTTTGAATCATTTTAGGATTTTGATGTTACTTATTGCAGTATATGGGGAATTATGGGTTGATGGGGCGTTGGTCATGTGGCAGGTGACGCTGAGCAAGAAAAATGGTTGTCGTTGTAAAAAATATTATGTGTAATTGTTAGAAAAATATAATTACGTTAATATAAAGCGTAGCATTATTTCTCGAGTAAACATTACACTAACTTATAATGGTATTAAATCAAGCACTCTAAATTGAATGCTTATATCCAATGTTGAACCATCACAATAGGTGTATTACTGTATTAACAGTAGTGCATTTTATGAATAAATAAATTTAAACAAATAATCCTCAAAGGTATTAACTTTTAAACAATTATTCATAAATGTAGTATCCATTTTTCTAGCACTTTGCAAACGCACAGTTCATGAACATATCAAGGTTATTATGCATCAAAGATCAAACTGAAATATATGACAATAAACTTGCGCAGTGGCTCGCATATTTTTCAAGCTTCTATTCAACAATTTTATTGTGTTCAGTTTAGCTGATTAACATTTCGGTTGCATTGAAATGACATACTAAAATGCTACAACAAGACAAAATAATAGTTTCGTTCAAGAATTTCATTGGTTTTCTTCCAATCTAACTATTTTATTAATTCAGCGATAATATAGTATAGAAGCTTATTTGAACCCATTATAAACATTAAATCAACTAATATTTATTTAACAAAACTAATGTATTGAAACAACATTTTTGAATTTACTATAACAACTAAAAACTGTTTCATTCAACGAAATTTCGTTTAATTCAATAAGAAAGATTCAACGTTTCAGATTCGTTCAATTTACCATCTCTTTTCTCTCAGTGCATGAAGTGGCTGCATGTTAACATCCGATTGACGTAAATTGAAGGTAAGTAGTAATCATTGTGAGTTGTTACATATTTCCAATTCTTCCTTAAGGAATGGAAAACATAAAAATTTCAAAAAGCAAGAAGCATTTGAAATGTGAGTAAATAGGAGAATTGTAAAGACATCCTGAACGGATCGAATTGATAACGTGGAAATATTGTATAAGGACAAAGAGATGTTGCTGAATACAATGACATATAAACAGCAATATCTGGGTCATATTCTACAGCAATATAAGTATTTAGTAACTGGTGCACTTCCAATCAATTATTCCTAGCAGAAGCTGAAACTTCAGAGAAAATATTGAAAGAAGAGCAGGACGTGTATAAGTTGAACATTGTATTGAATCTAGCATACAGCAATTTAGAACTAGGCAAGAACCATATTTACGATGATTTGATGTAAGTGTAAGCAAAACTATCCGTGTAGCCGCATATTAAACTCACATTGTCTCACAGATACAGTTTAAAAATAGCTACCATTTAAAAGATACTGTACTTCACAAAATACTATTACCATATTTGCATATAACAATAATATTTTTCAAATTTAAGCGTGTAAAATACAACAAAAGAAATGTTGTACTAAGCTCATAAATATAATATGATTGTTAACATGCTTTAAGCCGTCTATTGAAAATGTGTGAAAAAGCAGAAAGCTGACTCAAAACGTTATGAGCCGTATGTGATGCTCCCATTATTAACGTCGGTCTAGTGCGCCGTCAATACAAAGTTCCTTCCCTTGCAACTAAGTGACGAACGCTGAAATTAAATTTCGACCGCAAAATGCATTTCGTTTTATTAAAACACGGATGCTAGAAAGTTTAATTTATTTTATTACATTCTTTGCATAAAAAGTGAATTTTTAATTATTTATTTTAATTAATTCATTCAACAATGCCTTCCGTGCTGCTTGCGCGTCAAGAACAAAAGTTAAATAAACGATTTGACGAAATACTGTAAAAAAACATTAGCAGTTCATTTTTAACTTATTTTTTCTAAATTTAACATTTAACAGGAATTAACAAATTGAAACAAAAACGAAAATTTTAAATTAATTATACACAGTTTTAGGATCTTACTTTCGGTAGATTCAAAAGGAAATTTGAAAGGAAATTTTGCAGTTTTGTAAGGTTTCTTTAATTTGAACATGTAATAGGAAAGAAACTGATTCACTACCTAATCGTTGACAACAAAAGCAGGAAATTACATCTGCTTAAAGACGTTTTCCCGGCAGAGATTTTAGTCTATTGACATGTGCGTGTAATTAATCACTTTCCAAAAAGTTCGATAAATAATCCATCTCTAATTTTCTTTCAGGTTAAATAAGGTTTCACGTTATATACATGAAAAATGTATGGCCAAGAAAAATTATAGCTGAGGATAATTTACCAATTATAAATATTATGTACATAGGTAATTAAAAGTGCGCTTAACCTTAATGTTCTAATAAAATTTATTTAAAATTTTCAATTTTCAACTTTCTAAATATTATGCTACCCAAGAAAAATATTTAAACTAAGGTAATTATTAGGTAAATTGTTTTGTGCCGGTGGAAATTTAGAGATAAAATTTTTTAATTTTTAACGAGGAAGTTTGGTTAAAGATATTTAATAATGAAACGATATTTCAAACCTTTTTGGTTCGTTTAATATATTAGTACAATTTTTTAATTTATAGAAGCAAAGAAAAATATGTTTTACTTTGAGCTTAGTTGCAATTTACAGTTTTTTTAATTCAAATTTACGGTTTAATTTAATTTGATTTTTGCCAGACATCGGGCTATCA
Source organism: Cantharis nigra (assembly GCA_958510845.1). Lineage (NCBI taxonomy): Eukaryota > Metazoa > Arthropoda > Insecta > Coleoptera > Cantharidae > Cantharis > Cantharis nigra. The sequence goes on along the minus strand of OY294030.1, from coordinate 37,720,682 downwards.
ATTTATTATAGATTTGCTGTTTCTCATAGTGATGTCAAATTAATTAATTTATTGCTTCGATTAATTTCGTTTGATGGACAAGGCGATGAGTCGAAATATTTAATAATATTTTACACATATAAAAGAATAAGAGCAAATGAAAAGATAATATATACAGAAGAGAGTATACCTTAACTAAGAAAGAGGAACAAAAAGTAAATTTGAAAATTTCCATTCTTCTTTAAATAGCATAATATCATATTCGCTACTTAAGTAAGAAATGCAGTATTTTAAATTCTGTAAAACTATTACAAATAAAATCTCATTAAAAAGTCATACATCAAACGAAAGCACTTTCAAGAACTTTAAAATAGCTTATTATAAGATGCTTATTTTCTAATGGCTTTTGATTTTGAACATGCATCTCGACAACTTAAGTAATTTGTGTAGCCAATTGCTGTCTGCACATAGCACTTATACAAGTTCCAGTTTAATTCATTATAATTTTACAAAGAATAACAATAATAATGATTAAAGTTGGAAAAGAAATATAAAAGTTATATTTCAAAAATATCTTATTAAAAATTTTTAAACTTGGATGGCTTTTACAATATAAAATTATAAAAACTGTTTTGTAAAATGCAATAAACTTTTATACAATAATGATACTTAAAACTTTATGTTTAGTATGTAATTTAACAATTTACTAAATATCTTGTTAAGAAAATGCTTAACTTGGAATAAAAATGTTACTTTTCAACTTATGTTTTTATAACCGTTTGGTTAAATCCGTCATGTGACTCATCAAAGTAGTATATTATGGTCAAGATTGCTTTCCTATTGAAAGTCCAAAATAGGAGAGCACGACGAATGACGAGATTGATTAAGTAGGACTCTCTATGCCGCAATATATTTGTTTGTGACGTTAAAGAACATTTCTTTGTATAATAAATACCATCAGGTAATTTCAGTTATTAAGTTCGTTTATATTTCCAATTAGGAACATATGCAGTTTCAACATGGTAAATTAATTACATTCGCTAAATATTGTATTCCTTTGAAAGGAGTTGAAGTGGTAGTACTGTTATAATAAATATATGGAAGAGTATCCTAAGATTAATTAAATCTAGGAAAATTAATTACATAAAACAATGCAATTCTATGGTATGTTAAAGCAAAATTCCTCCCTAACACAGTAAAAATTGATGTAGATTTCTGTGTTAAGTTTCATAGGATATAACTAACATTAAGATTATCTAAATTAATTAGTAAGTTATAACGAAAGTTCTAAAACTTAATCTTGATCGTTTGCATAGAAATTTACATAGGCAGTATCAGAAAACATAGTATCAGAAGGTATAGATTGAACTACTAAGTAAACTGTTATAATATTTTATAGAAGAATCTTATTATGCTTCGATACTGCACGTTCCTGAAACTAATCAAATTTATAATTAGTTTCAAATTTCTTTATTAACTTTTTAGCGCTTCGAATAATATATCAGTTGATATTTAAATTAAATTGTTTAGTTTTGACAATTATGAACCAGAGGAAAGCATACGAAAGAAAAATTAACAATATTTTAGTATAAAATCTAATTTTTCCTAATAAATATCGACTTTCACAAGCCCTCAAGCTACATACCAATCTAAAGGTTTTTTGTTTAATACTTGTAATATTCTCTGCCAAGTCAAAAAAGTTTATAAAAATTTTTGAAATGTTCATCAAGTTCATTATACTAAATAAAAGTTTTACTCTAAACTAAAATTCTCTACCTGCTTAAAATTTTACTAAAATTGTAATTTAAAATTTTGTCTAAAAGTTTTTTTGTTACCAAATATGTATAACTTTAATTTTAATATTTATAATCTCGCTGAGATCTACGTAAGTCGCTCGAAACTGCTAAACTTATCGAAGATTGAAAGTTTCTTTGTCACACTTTCGATGTATTACTTCTTCATTTGCCATTCTTCGCTATTTTCATTACCTTTCGATTTAGTAGGTACAATATTCTTTCGTTGATTTTGTATTAATCTGTCACCGTTCGATCCAAAGGGTTACAAACCCTTTGGTACCTTTTGGTAAGGTATACTCGTCATGTGTGAACATATTTTGTTCTTTGATTATATTGAGTCATTTATGTGCAGTGATTTGTTTATTCGGTTATTTTCTTTTGGGAGGGTTACCTTATTTACAAGTAAGAGACCCCGCCATCGCTTACCGTTTTCATGCAGCTGGTTGTAACACCTATTAGGACCTTCCACATAAGAAACTCTAAATAAACTGAGTTAAAAGTTAAAATTAAAATGTTTTACCTTGGTCATTAAACTTGGCTTAATTTTATTTTTTAACAGAAATTCTATTGTAAAAATTTCTTATATACTAGTATCTCTTGTACATCTATTAAATTGATAGATATTAACTACTATGGAAATTCTTGAAATGTAATTTTCAAATTCTTAAAATTCCATTTTATTAATTTAAATAAACAATGATCCAATTTGCGTAATGGATATCCTGTAATTAAATTAATGTACTACTATTTGAAGAATAAAAATTATAATTCTTGCATGATATACGTAACAATGGGCTTAATATATTATGTAATGTAATATGTTTAGTAATACAGGTAATGATTAAATTTTGTTAACTTATTGTAATGTATCTAACTTTTCGAAATTGAATTAATGTTATTTAAATAGCAGAATTTTTTTTTATATAAACACTGCCGGTGTAGCCGGGAATTTTAACCCCTTTTTATTTTACCCCCGGGGGTAAAAATTCCCTAGTGAAATTTTACTCCCGGTAAATATTCCCTAGGGAAATTTTACCCCCAGTAAAAAATGATTAGGGGGTAAAAATTCACTAGGGAATTTTTACCGGGGGAAGGGGGGGTAAAAAACCTCAAAATATTCTTAGTGAATTTTTACCCCCTTAAGAAATTTTATAGGTAAATAACAATTTTTATATCTGTTTATGTATCAAATTCCATAATATTTTACTACGAAATGCTAAAATATCTTCCTCGGATATTTGAAGAACAAAATAGGATAATTTAAAAGTTGAACACATTATTTATTTAAAAATTACATATTCTTATACACCTCTATTTACCGAAACTACTATTTCAAAATGATTTTAATTTTTATGGTTCAAATATATTGCCAGATTTTTGTAATTAGGTTCATGGGAAAGGTGCATTGAACTTGGAAATCTTAGCCATGCAGGATTTTTTGAAATTTGAGTAAACGAATATATATCGGCTCCTAATATGAGTGCCGCAGTGAAAAGCATCTCAGCATCTGTTGCTCACATTGCATTTTTGTCCATTTTCGTGATATTCATGTAATGCTCAACACCAGAAAACATGAACTTCTTGTTTTTCAGTTTTCATAAATTCAGTAATTATAGCTTTCGTACTTCCGACGTGCTGGTCTTCACTTCCGGTAATGCATAAAGATATGAAGTCTATAACAGTGTGAGGCAAATGGAGCAACGAATTTTTTATTTTTGCAAAGTCGGAATTCTTGTCAAATGAAAGTCCAAGCTTCTCACAAAGTCGTTTTTGCCAAATATTGTTTATGGGACAAAAACGAAATTTTCATTTTTCCGTAATGATTCATGTTCTTCATTTTCACCGTTTTTTTCTTAAGATCCTTTGTCGTGGTAATGTTTTAAATTACTGATAGGATATACTTTTTTCAAAAATTTGCTCACCCTGTATTACTATTGCTTTTACTATTTAACTAATAAATTATCAAATTTTATTTATTTTTATTCGTCTAAAATCTGGAGAAGATATTTTAGCATCTCAGATTGATATTATAGATATTATATTGATATATAAACAGTAGGTAATTAAAAATCACTAAGGTTATTTTGAAATTTTTTACCCCCCGGTAAAAATTCTCTAGCAAAATTTTACCCCCAGTAAAAAATGATTAGGGGGTAAAATTTCACTAGGGAATTTTTACCGGGGGCTAAAATTTCACTGGGGTAAATATTCCCGGTTACACCGGCCTTATTTACATTCAATTTTGAAAATTACATTATTCAATTGTTGTCTGCCAAAACAAGAAATGGAAGTGAACAATGTGACTATTGCAATGCTAATTAAAAAATTTGGAGAAAATATAACTAATTGTTACGTATTAAAGAAATTAAAGTTTAATTAGAGAAAATTGAATTTTGGTACAAACAACTAATATTTAATTTGTGTTATTGCATGTAGAAGTAACTTCTAACGCCTGAAACTTATTTAGCAAAAAATAATTTTCAAAAAATGATTTGGTTTTGCGAACAAATAAATTATCTAGATAACTTACTTCATTATGATGCAGTTTAATTTTAGTACATAAAAAAATTTTATTCACTTTTTGTAAGTCAATCAAAACTTTAGATTGGAACTTTTAGTGTATTTTCTATAAACAATATTGTTTTTTTGTATAGTTACTATAGTGGTAACATCTAAAAAATTTACAATGAATTAATTAACTAATATTTACTTCAATAAATAATATTTTATCATTTTAAAAAATTATGAAAAAATGTAAAACTTTTGTTAATTTAAAAGTTGCTTTTAAGCAATGCCACTTGTGTTAATACGAGGGGTAAACCGCAGACGAAAATCTTATAAACTAATTCCTCTATTTTTTAAATCTCCGCAATGCCCAGAGCCTAGGCCTAGACAATTCCCTTGCAACTCCTAGGATTTGTATAACAAAATACCTCTGCGGTTCACTCTTCGTCCGACAATGAAAAAAAAATTTTTTTGTTTACACTTATTTCATTGCCCAGCAATTTATAAATTGTAGGAACATTTATTAACTCTAGGGGTTATTGCTCACTCTAGTATAGCATAGTTGGTAACCTGGTATATTTGCGGTACAAGTACATAATATGTTATTAAGAAATTTAGAAAAAGATTTAGTGTTGAGTGTTTGTGGGTTTTGTTTTAGTTAAACAACAATGTAGTTCATGAATTTTACTGTAAAATGAGACCCATCAGTGAAAATTAGCTGTACAAACGTTAACTATGTTACAAAGTTTTGGTATAAATACAATTTATACTTCACTTTTATTCTTTGTAGTTCATAGTTAGTGAAAATAATTGGTCAATTAATCTGAACCAAGTTACATCGTTAATTTTATAATACACATACATTTTTTTTAGTTAACTTTGTTTCATAATTTAGCTAGACTTTTTATTTTTACAAACTTAACGCAGTAATAAACAAGAATTCATTAAGTTTGAAAGAGAAGGTTACATTAACATTGTGATTTAAATCGTAAATTCCTTACTGTGACAGTGACGAAGGAAATACACAAAATACGTATGCAATATTTAAGCTATTTTAGGTAAACCGTTTGTATTAATTAAATATTAATTTAAAAGATTAAATAAGGTCCCAAAATTTGAGAAAGGAGTATTATAATGTCAAATTCTCTTTTGTCGACAGTTGTCAGTCCCTCAGCATTCCGTCGTATATCTCTCGTTCGGGACAGCAAGCTGGAAGGATGCTTGCATCAAATTATAGTTAAAGCCTCGATTTTGAGATTAATTTTTAATTAATATATTTTTAATTAAAGTATATAAATTAAAAAGTTAAATGACTTTTAACGCAAATTAAATGCCATTTTCTTTATAATTACTTCGACTAAAGTAAATAATTAAAGCTTCCTAATACTGTAAATATTTTAACATTGAAAAGTACGGATTGAGTTGCCACAACTGATAGCTGCTAAATTAAAACGTAAAACTTATGTTTGTGTTTCGGACTTGTGAAATTGCTACAGCAGGAGCGGAAAACGCTGCCGAAATGTTGAAAGTCGGCGTGTATATACTAATAGAAGCATTTTTACACAATTCTTACAGAAAGGTTAAACTGTTAAATTACATAATTTTACATAATTAGATATTGTAGAAATTAGGGTATTCACATAAGTACTCTAAAATTACAAGATGAAGTTATCCCGTTTCGGTAATTTTACTTACTTCCTACTGGAAAATTGAGTCCAAACACGTAGGCTTCAACACACCCCACGTAATAGCGTTCTATAAAGAAAAAATCTCGTTGCGTAAAGAAGATTAATTAAAAACCAACGAAAATTATTCCAAAAGAGTAAAACAAATTTTAATTTTTTTTAAATCTCTTCTTATCAGATATAAAAGCATCATCCAGCAATTATAAAAAAATATTGTGTATATTACGTTTTATCACTACATAAAATTTATGACTTGCGATTATCTGACAGTTTTCCCTCAGTTCGCAACTCTTGTTTCCATATTTTTTTGTCAGGTTGGAAAAATGTAACGATAATGTGAACAGAGATTGCTTCTCCGTCACTATGATGAACTCTGATGTCAGACGAACAAAAGGGAACGACATTTCAAACCGGAAATAACTTGTAATGTCTTGACGAGTTGTTCTCCTATTTATTGAAAAAATGAAGTGTTAGAAAAAACACAATTTTGAAAATGACTAATCATAAAATTTGGGTATTATTATAAAACATAACGCGTTTATCTCAAGTTGTTGCAGTAAGTTGGTAATTTAGTGAGTGACATGTTTGATCGTGGGTAGGAATGCTAATGTGAAGATAGAGCAGCCAAAGAGGATAGATAGCGTAAAAGAGATTGGATTGATCCAATCACTTGGACACACAAATGCGATTCCGCGCCTATGAATAAATGCGACCGATATAAGGCAAATATATCTCCCTCAGGGCAATCCATCACTCAGCAACAGTTAACATTTCTAAAAGTTATTCATCACATCTAAATTTTAACAAATTTTTTTTTAAGTTGAGAGTGGTGCTTAATGGTTACATAAATTTTCTTCGGATAAAATTTAAATTATTGAATCGCAATGCGAAAAGACAGATTTTAAAATACTATATTTGGTTGATGGCAGAAATTTGAGTTGTAGCTTTCTAATGTGGAGGAAGTAGTATGGTAAAAACTAAAAGCAATCTACTTTTACAAGCGCTTCGGGCGTACAGTGTGTAGGACCTAAGTAACGCATATCTTGAAGTGCTGGCCAATTTTCCACGCGCTTGATCCTTTCTAGAATAAAAGTTGGATAGCGTTCGTCTAACCTTAATGGCAGTCGAGTATAACACTGTACTCAACGATTTATACTTTACCCTTTTACGTTCTTCAACTTGACTGTCAAATTACTTTTACATTAGTAGATATTATAAAATAATACGAAACTCGTCATACTTAGAAAAAAATACTTGTAAATGTAAAAGTATAAAACATTAAAGCATCTTATTTCGTTTAATTCAAGTTAATCCCGATAATAATCGCTGTTTTACATTTTAAGTTTATTTTACGACTTAAATATTCAAAGTATTTTTTTTGCTCAATTAATATATTACTGGAAATGCTCAGGGTTATACAACAACGGCATTTTGAAGAACTAAATTTTAATGCTTCATCTCGCGTAAATGGATCCTGTTTATTGCTTAAGGGCGCGTTAAATATTTTGCTTTAAAAGATTTGTCTGGTAGCATTCACAGTTTTGCTTTCTTAGATAATTTATAAATTAAAATTGTTTGATGTTTTTGACAAAGAATTAAAACTTTTATTTTTCTAGATGTTTCAGAAAGATAATAAAATTTGAAATTATTTATTTATTTGATATATCTACCTGACTTCATGTTTAATCTATTTTACATCATATTTTTATTGAAGTTTGATTTTCATGATTTGAAACGTAGCAGATACGTATAAGATTGAATGTATATATTTCGTTTAGCAATTTCAATTTTTCGCAAGTGTATTGGGAACAAATATAACATCTTCATTAATAATTTTAAATTATATATGACAACCATTTTCCGTCTACTATACGTATACAAATTTAATCAAAACCAATTTATTATAATTTGTGGTATCCACATAAGAAGAATTTGGCTTTCATCGGCTAGTTTAAATCCTGTCTCGGTATTTACTTGTGCCGTGCTTTGGCTTACACGTTAAACTATAGAATCACTCTGGTATCGATTCGTTTTGGTCACTAGCCTGAATATTTCATCAAATAGTTTGTAAAAACATCATAAAAAGTCAGTATACAGTAATAATATATATTAAAACTAAAATAGAATTTTATTCTATTCGCTCATACTGAAGATTTTCCACTTTCTAGGAAATTGCACGAAATTTGTAATTAATTTAGGCCAAACTTTCAAGTTTCAAACATATTAATAATTAATTTCCTTCATTAATGATTTAATTTAATTAGAAATTGAATTTACAAAATAGAAATTTGAACCCCTATATTAATAATTAAGTATTCAAACAAATCACCTAAAATTGTATTTTAATTTAAATTCTAAACAGTGTGTACCAACCTAAGTAATAATTAATTCAAGTAGCAAATAAGAGACCAAATAATATATTATAAGTCAATAAGTTGTTGAATTTGATGATAATACTATACCTAGTTTTCAAGTTAACTTCGTTAAAACTTTATTATTAATTTTTAATAGTGAGTATATCATTTTCCTACTGGTATAATAATATTATATTATGAAGTTTTAATTGTTGTTTTTTACTGTTAATTAAGTAACTTTATTAACTTTTATTGTCTTTTTAGAAGTTAATAAAGTCGTCGAATCTTACGCTTTTCCTCTACAATCCGCTGGAATTTCTTTTGTGCTGAAAGCGCTCGCTAAATTTTAATAGAGTAATTTCAAACACTACATGACTAACAATTAAATATTTATAGTTGACCAACTGTTGTGTGCTATTTCAAATTTATAATACTTCGCCTATAAGCTTCTAATGATCTCTTCTTATTTGATTAATATGTTAAAACAGATCCTGTTTGGCATTTGTTAAATTTTAATTCTTAGTCAATCATTGAAACATTTCCAACTAAAAGGTTTACATCTTGCTGATTTATTCTTGTCTTGAGACAGGCCAAAGGTTTTCTTTAAATTACAACAAAATACAAACAGTTTGGATGAGTTAATCGATAGTATTTCTAATTCGATCCTGTTCAAATTTTGCAAGATTTTTAGTACATACATTGCAATGCGTGATGAAAATTAATGAGATAAAGCTAAATAAAAATATTACTAAGTGAAATTCACCGCGACTTCACGTTAGAAACGCTGTGTAAACCTTATAAAATACAAAACAATTAGATATTTCACAATAGATTAGGTGCGAAAGACATTCAGATGCCATGATATTCAGGTTTTAAATATATTATTAGATAATATTATTATCCCCGACCTATAAATTCCACTCGCACCAACCAACAAACCCAGGGCCGGATTATTAATGTTTGCGCCCCTAGGCAAAAGTTTTAAAGCCCCCCCCCCCATATAAATGTTTCTAGAAAATTTCGAGCTTAGACTCGATATTCCTAAATTTTTGAAATTTAACTTGAAATTCTTGTCTTACAAATACATTTTCATTTATCTTAAAATCAGATCTCGCGGAGGCACCAATTTTTTCTAAAATTATTTTCTTATTTAGTGATAATTTTATACTCCTGAGTCGATTTTACTTTAGTTAGATTTTTGGGATATCTGCTATTCATAACTAATAAAAAATATAAAAAGAACATTGTATTCGATAATAATTTATTATTATGACAAAATACATATTGTGAAATTTTGTGAATGATTGCGTAATTCGGCATCATCAAGGTTTTTCAAATCATTTAAAAATCTAAAATTATTTTCCATTTTTCTATAGTCGGTTATCATATTTTTCAATTCTTCTTATAATCTGTCTATAAATGCTAATAAGTGCTAATTCACATTTCAGTTTTTCCAGAAAACCACACTTCACCATGCTTACTTTTGCCAAACTGTCTTCGTTTTTATATTCATAAATATTCGATAATTCTTTTCCATGTTCTTCGTAAACGTCATACGAGTATACTGCCGTTCTAAGGAAGAAGGTCCTATCTGCAAAATACTGATTATGAGTTACTTAGACTTTTACGTATCTTTCAATGCCGTCATCCGTTTTCAGCGTACCAAGTACAAGATATTTAGTTAAAAAAACCTATTTCTGCTGTAGTTAGGACTTTCTTTTTTGGTAATAAATAGGTAAAATACATTGCATAGCATAGATAGCATCAAAAATCCCGAAACGAAAATTTTGCAGATAGGACCTTCTTCCTTAGGACGTCAGTATACTGATCTCATAGAAAACGAAAGTATCTTAATAGTGAACTGTAGAATTTGGTTGAAACAGTAATTAATTGATAAACCTGTTTCTATTTTTTGAAGAGATTTATTTGCTAACTTTGTCACATTTATTCAGAATGACGGACCAAAAGTCAGTTAAAATTCAATAATCGATGGATTTCAATAATCCAAAATTTTTTAGTAACCTGTTTGCTTAAGCCTTTAAGTGGTTTTCAGTTTTATTATGAGGTCTAATAATTTGAGCGCCCCTTTCCTACTCGGCGCCCCTAGGCAGTTGCCTAGTTTGCCTATTGGTTAATCCGGCCCTGAACAAATCATATTGTAGGTAAGTGTTTTCTATATAATAAGTAAAAGTTACAAATTGTTAAAATCGTAATTTCTAAGTCTGGATACACAATGAACATAAACCAAAGAATAAATATACATAACGCATAAGATATTAAACGCTGAATGAAATACCTAATTAATTATTAATCATGAAGTTATTATTTGTGAATAACAATTCACAAAATTCATGAAACTTGATTTCAATACTATTGAAATTTAATTTCTATTTATATTTCTTAATTGTTATGCTTACGTTCATTGTGAATCCACAATAAGTAATACGGTAATACAATGTTCTTGAGTTGAGAAGTAAGCAAACTTTTTTCGTTCGATAATAATTTTTAGAGACAAAGTTGGTAAATTAGTTATTTCTAGATTTCTAAATGCCGTCTGAGCAAGTTGTCAATGATTTGATTTCGAATAACTACAAAATCAATTTTTTAGCTTTGAGTTTCTATTGTTTTGTATATTAAATAATTTTTACATTTTATTTGTTACTTATTTCTTATTTTAAAAATATTACTTTGTATTTCAATAATTTTTTTTTACTAAATAAATAATCACTTGATTATTCTTTTTTTAAGGCAAAAAACAAAAACTGGATCGACTGCAAGCAGTTGAAATTAAAAAGCTTTTAAAAAAAGTCCACAAGCATTACTAAATCAACAACTAGATTTAATAGGAGGATCACTTATCGACATTTCTTTTTTAATATTATATCATATTATTTGCTAATTTTATTCTTAACCTTCTGTATATACAATACTGAACGATAGTATTAATTAACTGAAACAGGTATAATTAAAATAAAGCATAATCAAGTGAAATATTTATTTAGTAAAAATTTTGACTACATTTATTTTATTTATGAAAATAATTATGAATAATTTTTACCATATCACTTCAATTTACTTCTTTACTTAATTTACTTCTAGTCTTCACTTTAATTAATTTTTAATATTGTTTTGTTATTAAACCAATTTATTAATTATTGTCAATTATAATGATTAAGAATGCCCAGGATTACACATAATTGTTGTGTAGAAGCCTATCGATTATATCTGATTCTAAGGGAATATTTGGCTGTTAGTATTTTGTTTTATGATGAACTTGATGCTGAAAGTAGTATCAATTTTTTTTAACCAAATTTTTTTATCTCGGTTTATGTGATTTGAATGGCATTCTAAAAATTCAGAAAAAATCAGAAAGGACAATTGTATAAGAAGTTGGTATGGGACCCCTAATATAATATGATAATTTTTATTTAAAAAAAACTAGCTGGATACCCGGCTTCGCCCGTGGTCTTACTTAAAATAAAATAATTTGTTACGCCTACATATTAGGCAGAAAATGTGTTCGAAAACTATAGGATGCCTAATACTTTTGCACAAGGCTGGTGTATCAAAAATTTAGCAAAACCAATGAATCTGTAAAGTACTTAATTAAAAATTCGTTCCAGTCTGGTGACTTTAATTAAGAGCCACTCTACAAGTTGTCCTTGAAATGTATTGAGCTGATTTAAGCCTTTACAGCATATACATAGTGTGTCATTATATGACCCAAACCAAAATTTAAATAGAATTTTACAACTACATACTTCATACTGTACCACATATGGCACACCAATTTTATGATGATCTATGAAAAATTTTCTATAACTGAGAATTTTTTTCCAGTATTATTCCAGTATTTCAGAAATTAAATGAAATCAATTTTACATTATTTTAATTTTCATCTAGAATTTCACCATTCACACGGAAATTTTATTATAATTCCACTGCCAATTTAAGATAAAAAGTCTCTTTTAAATTTTAGTTAATCGTCAGAAATCAAGATATGCTGGTCTGTATTTCACATGAAAAGTATGCGAGAGTGCACAAAATTTTTGCATTCTCTGAATTAGATAGTATCAACAGACAAGTTATACACTTTTCTATTACTTTTACTTACACTAACTTGCAGGTGACACATGAACACTTAAAAAACAAGAATTTGTCCGTTTTTTTCAGTCCCGTTTTGAACAAAATTAAAAGATAAATTCGTTCATAAAGCATCCTAGCAAATAATGTAGTTTATTTGCTTTTCTATATTGAACGCAATGATTGAAATATATTGCCGAACTATATTTTCATCAAATTCAAAAGTACATTTACAAAATTACGAAGTTGTAATTATTATAAATGTACTACTCTGATAATAACAATTCCTTTTTAGAAAAAACAAAAAGCAATAGTACTGTAGAAAAATATCGACTTTCATTCTTTCATTGTAAATTATCCATAATATGCTTTTAGTTTTTGTTTTTCTAATTATTTTTTGACTACTACTATTTCAAACAGTTTATATTAATTCTCCAAGCTGCACACAGTGCACTTTTATTAGTTTTGTGACGTATGATGCTTGAAATGAAAAGTACTAAAATATTTTATGAGTAAAAATATAATTCAAAATTGAGTAGGTAGGTATATTGTAAACATAAAACTTTATAAGAGTATTTTAAGTATAAATATAAAATGGTTAAAAACAAATTGCATAAATTTTAAATCAAGATATAAATTTCAGCAGATGTTGAAATTTTACACGTCAAGAAATTCTTACTAAAGAATAAAAGTTTTCAAGATTCTTAATTGGAGAGTTGTGTACTTCAATATCAGTTTCAAAGTGCTGTAGACTGTAAGAAAAACAATCTTGCACAAGTTCGTGAGTATCTATAAGAAAAAAAATTTTAAAAAATAAATAACTGCTTTAAATTTATTTCTTGTATTAATAATTCAGCTGTTAAAAGAAAAAGTCACTTTGAAAATCGGTTGTGATTAAATTTAAGAAACTTTGAAAGCAAAATTAGAAGATGTATTCTAATAAATAATTACAAAGCTGTAGAAGTAAAAGGTAGGATTTCCTTGATTTTAAAATTCTCCAAGTCATCTGTAGTTTCACAAGAAAATTAGTCAGATAAAATTGACTAAAAGTTTACATTAGAATAAGTTTTTAAAAAGTTTTCTTCGGAACAAAATACATAGAATCAAAGATTTGTAAATATTATACATTGAAAATACTTTCGACGTTAGGTTTTCATTATTTTATTGTTGTCTCCCAAAAATTTTAAATCCAATATTTCACCAGTTTGCTAGTTGCAAGTAACAAAAAATTGTACAGTTTGAACAGATTAGGTCAAAGTTAATGTAAGTTTTTTGGGTCAATGAGCATCTTGTATTTACTTTATATTTGATTTCTTACTGTTACATTTTCAAACATTTTACCATAAGAAACATTTATTTAAATATTTCGAAAAGTATAGTCTGTATAAATAAACAACAAATATATTTTCCGTAATATAATTCTAGCATTCTTTATATTTTTGATAAAAATAACAGTAAGAATGTTGACGTCGTCTTTTCTCTTGCATCTAAATTAAATTTTTGTTTTTTTAAAGTCACATATAATTTACAATGGTATAAGGAACCGTATTTCAAAAAAAAAATTTAAGGTTTAATCTTCCTTTCCAAACAAAAGTAAATTGAAGCCAAATGATACATATATTGGTTCTTTTTCGAGTTGGAAGGCCGAAAGTAATTTTGGTGTGCACGTGTTCTGATCGGGAATCGATAAATCGCGTCCGTTTGATATCATGTAACTCCACGCACGGTCGAGTTTTGGCAAACAATTTCGAAAAGTACAAACATATTCTACGGTTCATTTTGTTCCAGTTTTCTTGTTAAGATTTATTTAACTTCCGCTATAACAAACAACTTCTAAATTAATTTACTTTAATGCCATCGTATGTTTTGCGAAATAATTGAATTTTTATAGCTTTTGGGGTTTTCCAGTTTCATTTAAAAGTGTTTATATTAAAATTATTTTAAACATCGTGATAAGGGTTGCAATTATTTAAAATTTAATATCAGAAATGTTTGCGTTAATAAATATATTCACAATGTCAGTGATACTTTTTATTCTCTTTATAAATGCGATGAAACTAGAAACCACCAAATGGAAATTTCTGAGCTTGTCAAAAACATTAAAAAGGATGCACTCAAAAGAAATTTAACTTCCGTTGGAAACAAAAGGGAAAATTTATGACAATCTGATTAAAATTTTTGTAATTTTTTTTAATTCCACCGGTCCCTAATAAATGTCATTCGTTAGAATTCCTTCTTTTTTAATATATTCAGAACTAATCTGGGAACTTGAAATCCTATTCTTATCCTGATATCAAAAGTTTAATAAATGGAAAGCCTGCTTGCTACCAATTTCAGATGTATGCAAACATATTTCTTTAAGTAAATTATAAACATTTGGCTCTAACACAACAAAAATCTCCTATTGAAGGTATTTTCTTTATATTTATAATTAATCATGATAAAGCAAAAGGTATTGAGAATTTTCTTTAAAATAATAGTTACATAATCCTATTCGTCTCGGGTTCAAAGCTAGCGTTTTAGTGTTCTTTTATTCCAATTGATTTAATTTATAATTAAATTAAATTCAAAGATAATCAAAACAGTATCGAGTTCTATAAAATTACATTATATCGACAATCTTATAGGGAATTATTTTGAAAAAATAAACGGAGTGGGGCGGCGGGATAGTTTTTTTTAATTTAAATTTAAAGTCCATGTCAGATGGAAAATACAAATTAACAATATAACAAGTCGATAACAATAAGTTTTCTATAGGAAACTATGAACAAAATTATACCAAATGTTCTCGACTGCCGGCGATGCTAGAGAAATCATCCGTTTCCGAATTTGTAATTGGATTATCTATCTACGCACATATTTACTTTTACTTTCAAACGAGATTCTAAAACTAAATCGTGTAAATAAATTTTCGCGATGTAGCAGTTTGCAAAAAATGTATTCTTGAATCGCAAGTTTTTCTGCAAAGAAAAAGCGTCAAGTTTTTGCGTCTACATAAAACAGTTAAAAAATAGCATACATATACTAAGCGACAAAATTCCATTACTGCGAAGTTTAACGCCACATTTACTATTGGTGATATCTTTCAGCAACATACTTTTTATGGAAAAGATGTGAAGGAATGTAACTTATTGCGCAATAAGTCAACTGTGCTGAAAATTTATCACACCCTCATCATTCTGAAGATATTTGGAGACAGCAAAGTAAATTGCTGTTAAACTGTTTATTAGTAACATTGATAAAAATAAAAGTGTAAATAAAAATTTAATTTTGCAGCGAAATACGGTTAAGTTAATTTTGAAACAGATTAAAAAATTAGCTCTAATAAATTACACCGAACAAAAAGATTTAAATCAAAATTATTAATTTGAATGCAATTATTCGCTAATTATATTAGCATACCGTAGCGTGCCAACTAGCAATTGACATAAAACTTCAATAATTATTTTTTTTTCTAATTTTAACAGCATGCTCGACAATATTAATTTAACGTTATATTTAATCCAATGCAAACTTCAGTAACAATTTTGCTTATTAGATCCTCTGTATTCATTGATGACCCCTTTAGGATGAGAATAGCGTCATAACTCAGAGTCGGTTTGGTCTTTAGTGACTGCTATAGACTTGGTAAAGGATGGCTGACGATATTAGTTTGCCTGAACTAGTGGTTATTACAGTCGGGCCAGTCGGGCTACTCTCATTATTAATGCGGTTGACGCATATTATCATTTTTCAAGTAAACATGTGTTTTATTTTGTAGGTGGAACACAACATAAATAAACCACCGAGACTACGGTGGTGAACATAAAGCACATCATACATAACCTACGTGGTTTACATACCCAATTTACAGTATCGTTCGATTAGGTGGAAATGTGGATTAGCACCCACTGAGTAGGCGAGAAAATTCGTCTTATACCGAATGTATCGTTCAAAAGTTGAAATTACGTCAACCGACGTGCCAGTTTAGAGTCAACTAAGTTTGGAGGACAACTGACTCGGGAGTTCTTGTCCCATATATCTACTGAATCTGCGGAGAAAGGATACATCCTTAGGGGCGCCTTAGGGTGCAACTTCTTGTGTCGCATCAAACTTTATCGCGTAGCTCATTAAAGCTGCTAAGTGTGAGTTTTATTCAAATGAGAATTGCACTCTTGATTCTCGACTGTTTCAACAGCTTACAAATAACCTTTGACAATGAATTGATGTTAACGTTGGAAACGAAACTAATTATTTTTTTCAACAAAGTGAAAAGAGCACTAGGGTAATAATTGTAATTTTCAAGTATGTAGTACGTAATTGGGCTGATCGATTAACTTTGGAAGCATAATTTATGTCGTGTTTGTAAATACAAAAGAACGTAGTAAAACATTTTACTGCCGAGAGCGTGCGTACATTTTGAGTTAAATCATTGCGAAAGCAACTTTGAAAGTGGAAGCTCTTTTAAACCAAGCGTACCTAGTTACCTTCACGGTATGCAATAAAGACATAACTTCCCTCATCATGTTGTGCATTCACTGACGCATAATGTATTTGACTATTATTGGTAATCAGTGACGTATGAACCAGTTTTGCGTAATTTCGAGATAATCTCTACACATGCATGCAATTTGCAACCGAGGTAGTTTAGTAATTATAACTACCATCAACGACACAAATCAATATCTCATTAATTTCAAGTTAAAAATACATTTTCAAACATCCGCTTCGCACAATTTTTTTATATATTTCTTAAATTTGTGACAATCTATCAGTTTGACGGTTCAACTTTTTCCGCAAACAGATTTCTGCTCTATTTGCTTATATTATTGGAAATGTTACAATTCATTAAACTAATGAAAAAATTTTATAACGAAAAGAATTCTGAAAGAATTTTGGTGTTTTACATATTGCAGACTTTCTCGGCAAGCACAGTATGTAAATATAAAATATATATGACAAAGCTACTGGTTTGAACTTTTTTCGTCTCTATTTTTAACTACATAGTTAGCTTTGAAAATAATCTGCAAGAAATTTTTTTTCTTTTACTTTTTTTGTAATCTTTCTTGCTGCCTGCATATTATACTACTGTAAATCGCCTGAACCATTCAGAGAGTTGGATTTTGCTCTGTCCATAAGCAAAGACACCGCTGTCCTCGGAGGATAGCGTCCTCGGAGAGTCGGCTACAACCGAACTAAGTGTTTCCTGGGTATAATCGGACAAACGGAGTTCGCCATGTTATTAATATTCAAGGGTTGCCCTTAAGACGATCTTTCAAATTGCTAAAGCCAAAAGAAATAAATTATAATAAATGGAAATGTTTGCATTTAGTCAGAAAAAATCAAAACATCGTTGGACGGTGGGACGTTTAATTTCACTCTTAGCGGTTTAGTTTATTCTTTTGATTAATGACTACGCAATACTAAATTAATTTAATACAAGAACAGAATTACTAAAATATACATGCGATTTCATTACATTAGATTTAGCAAGGAGCGAACGGTAGTGCTTCTGTTTTCCATAGTGGTAAGCTTATAAAGGCTTCATGTGCAGTCGTTTGTATTCTCTATATAGTGATAAATCGCAGATTCTATGCGTTATCAAATTTATCAGTGTTTGTAATTTAGTTGGTATTGTATCATTGAAGAGGTAATTAAAATCAAAAGGTGCTGATGTTATTGAAAACCAAAACAATGAACTCTGCACTGAAATGGAATTGGCTACTCATTATTCTTCAAGTCAATGAATAAAAATAGAATTGCTAGACTGAAAGAGAAAGTCCCTATATACCAAAACCAAGTTTTATCGAATAATTTTAATTATCCCTAGAATGCTTTTTAGTTTTTCTCTCGATAATCACCGTTTCCAATTTAATGGCGAATGTAACCTTTCCTATAACTTATTCTGGGTGCGATTTTTATTAAAACGTTTTATTTTTAGTACAAAAATATGTATATTGATAAAATGATAAATTGTGTTTCTATACGGATGCTTTACCTTAAAATAAAAATTCACTAAATTATTACCTACAGAAGATATACCTACTTATTTTGATGTAGGTAGGTATAAAATTTTACAACAATTAAATTGCTTTGGTAGTAATATTGCTGTAAAACTTTAGTATTGGATTAATAAGTTTTATCTCAATTCCATGAAATCAGACATAGTGGCAATTTAGATATGAGATGGAAAGTTTATATAATTATTTTATTTCATAATTATATTAAAATAAATAATTTGTAAGAAAATCATTCCAAAATATTAATATTTAAATGTCACTTTAAACCTGAGAAACGTAGGTTTTGTTAAGCATTGGGAATACATAATTATGTAACCTGTTATAATATCTCATTCGTTATTAAAATTTCCAAAATTCCTTTTAGAAATTCGCAAAACTTGAGATTAACTAAATTCCTGTTGAATTTAGGCGTTAACATCGGCCCTGAGTTGACATTTCGGCAGTGTTTAACTAGCCGACTTCAAGAAGTTTTGGTAAAAGCCGAGGAGTCTTTTGGTATTTGGTATTTTTATTGCAAACGATATAAATTTCCCATCATTGTCGTTCAATATATTGTAACTGGTAGCAATACAATTACTAGTAGTTAGCATAAAACAAAAATTACTTTATGTTCTGTAATAAAATGAATTATTATTAGCAGAACTCATCAAATCTAGGAAAATCGTACGTAAAGGATTAAAAATTTGATCCGCTACTTGTTGAGAATTCAATTTTGAAAGGGATGTGCTGAGGTTTAAAGTTGGGCCGGATTAAACTTAAAGTCGACCTTAAACAAATCTTTATTTTTATTTTGTTAATCCTATCATGCGCGTCGCTTATTAATTTGGTGTTCATTAAACTATACCTGAAATTTCCAAAGTTGGACAATTAAAATATATAGACGGCGCTAATCTAGTTTTAATGTATAATAATTGTTAAAAATAAAACATTGTAATTTACTTTAAATAAAATCGTTTGATAAATTTTATCAACAAAATTATAGAATCTTTTGGTTGAAGTACTTAAGGCGTTCCCCGTTTCCCGCCTAGTTTTACCTAATTGGTAATAAGGCTTTCATTGAAAATAATTGATCGGTTCGTCAGCGCTGAAATTTACTTTCATCATCAGTAAATTACTGAGAATTTGTTTTCAAAAGTCTGTTAGTTTATTCGAGCTGTTAACCAAAAAAAGCAACATCTATGTAAAATTAAAATCTCATTAGACAATTGACCGCTGGAAGAACAGTCTCTAAAATAAATCAAATTAAAGAGTAAATAACAATAAAAACTGACGTTCGATTTTGCGAATTATTGAACTAGAAGTGCTTTTTAAAATAAAAAAGCAATATACGTCAAATTAAACATAATATGACAAGATAATAAAAGAGTGGAGGTTAAATTATTATTATCAATTTAACTGCTTCTGATGTGTTTTATTAAAATTTAAAAAACAAGTTTGTTAAAAATAAAACTTTCATTTAAATAAGAATTTTTGGTTTCTAAAAATATTCAATAGAAGATGAAATTTGAGAGATAAAAAATATAACTTCTAAAATTAGAATTATTATTACTAGAATATATTAAATGTATGGAGTGGATTAGTACATTTCATGGTTCATTGCAAATTAGTGTGCATTTGAGAATGAGAACTCTGTTTGGGTAATCTCGAAACCGGTTATGTGCAGAGGATATGTGAAATGTGATCCGTCTTAGTCTCTCGTCTCGTCTTAATCTTTGATTATAATATTGTGATAAATATGTCTTTGAGAGATGGCACTACCAAATCCACTTTTATTTATTCATTTATTTTTTAATTATCAAATGCATTTTGTTGTGATACATAACTGTAATACAAAATAATAATTAAAAATATTTTTATTTGCAAATTAGACCTGAATTTAAAGAGTAATTTAGAAAATAACTTAAGGTGTTTCCAGAAAAATTTAAATATGAATTATTTTGAGAAGCTTTAGTTCGTGAATGTTGATTTAACCACCGCTTTGTAATGAATTTTCATCTTATATTCTCATTTAAAATAATACAAATGTAATGCACATGCAAAACTTAATAAAATTAGTAAAAGAAATGAAAGAAAAACTTGAAACTGGAAGAAAACTCAACAAAACCATATAAAAAAAAAATGAATTTGCTCTTTATTATAGAAATGCATAATTCATTGCTGTATGAAAGTCTTCTCAAAGATCTCAATTTAACTCTTTTGTGTTTAATGCTTTCGATTAGCGTTTAACATTTTTATTTATGAACTAGATGGTTTACTGCTTGGAAATTAATTTAATTTATTTTCTTTTTGAATTGTTATAATCTTAATTTGAATTTGACAAGTACCTCTATCTATCATATTTTTTAAATGGCTATCAATTTCTAGTTGAATATTACTTGAAAACCGTATCAAATCCTAAGTGATATACTGACAGTCCATTTCCTTCCATTCTAAGGAATATCTGGTAGTCTGCATAGAATGATCATAAAATGGGGGAAACTCGGGGACACTTTACTGCTATGGCAGCCTCCAGCTAAGCTCTATTCGGCTGTAAATCCGCCCGCAGCTGCGAACCGCAAGTTCCAAGCTACAGTCTCCACCTGCGGATGTCACAATTCTGAACTGTCACCAAACTTAACTTACTTTAAAATATGTTTTATCAAAAAACATTTGTATACAAAACTAATAATAATATAAAGTTTTCAAAAATAAGTTAAAAATTGTATTTTATTATTATTGAAAAACTTGGCTTCTCGTCTACAACCTCAAAACTTTAAAAAAATATAAACACGATAAATCAACTGACTTTCAGTAAACCAATAAATAACACCGTCGAAAAAATATTTTTTCCCGACAAAAATGGACCATGAGAAGAGTTAATTATTACGGGTTACATTAATTTTTCATTCTGATAGCTGCACCGAGACGTCCAAAATTTTGACATAATCTTGTTCGGCACATTTCTCTCGCATTTTCGTTTAAAGTTTTCCTTTTACCACCATCTTCATTTATAAAAAATATCCTCAATTTACTTTTATCTGCAAACTCATTCACACTACCCACATTTACTTCCTTTGTAAACACACATTCATCCATTCTTTCATGTCCAGACAGACAAACCTCATACGATCTATTCATATATACTTTTACTTTTATATCATCCCACTGTTGAAAACAAACACCACGCATGCAATTAATTTCCTTTTGATTTCAATTCTGATATTATATGTAATTCCAACGCTGGGTCGATACAAACGTGGAAGCATCTACTTAAGAGAATTTTTCTCGAATATAAGGTTTCATAGCTTTTCGTTTTGAATAATTCTAAATTTTTATAATTTTGCATTTTAAACTAAGCGGCCGGCGAGTTTATTTTTATGTGATCGATAACGAAGCTTCAAAAACAAACAAAATTTAGGATAATTAGTCAAAACGTGTCAACCCACATCATGTGCGGTTCACTCGCAGTAATTCGCATTATATTGTAAGCTTATGTTATTAATTGAATGTAATGAAAAATTACGTTATTTCATCACATATCTAGAACTGTCAAATTAATTACTCTTGCTTTAATTAATCATCAGCATTTTAATAAAACTTTAGAAATAATTCACTAGACAATGTATTGTATCCATTTCAGAAGTGGAATACCAATTTGTAAATTTTTTCAGTTTTCAAATTAATGGTATAATTCTTATTAAATTGAGCCAGGACGAAATATTATGTCTGTTCGTTCTCTAATAAAAGGTCTGGGCCAATAACGCGTTCGATTCAAAAAGTAAATGCAACATAAATTTTGACAATCCTGGTTGTGAAAGACGGGGGTAAATTACTTTAGTCGCCCTAAGAGAGAAACCATAAACTAGTGGAAACTATTAAGCTCTCCATGGGGATGTGTTTGTAAATTGCGCGTTTTAAAAATTTAAATTTTTAACCTTTTTTTTTCTAAATGCGGGTTTAATAAATTCAAAATGAGTTCGGCATGTTTGCGAAGTTGGCGAACCGGTTCGGGCGAGTAAATAGTAAAGCACTATTTAGGTTTGCATAGCGACAGGAAAAGAAATGATTCTCTGGAGAAGTGATATGTGAGCATCCGTCGCTGAAGCCCCCATTGGGAAAGGCGACGATTTGTAGCACTAACTCGGTTGAAAGAGACGACACATTTACTCAACGTGATACAAATGCGTGGTATCCTATACTCGCATTATAACACAAACTTTAGCTTCAAATTTATGAAGCCATTTGTAAAAAAGGCCATATTTATACACAAGAGTAAAGTAAAACAAACCTTTGTGTCGTGCAAGTTGTAATCGTGGTATGAGCTCAACTTGAAGATGAATGTCATATAGGTTTATTATCAAGTTCTGCCTTGAGCTGCTTACAAAATTTTATACTCCGCATGAAGATAAAACAAAAGTGTCCCATTTTTGCACATCATAAAAGATTAATTATGACTATGTAGGTTGCAAAAATATAATTCGTCGTGCATAGGTGCCTACTCGTACGTAGAGTAATTAAAAAGAAAGTAAATAAACCGAAAGTGTTCCCGATTTGATAACTGAAATTTTAAAACGCGAGTGAGAAATACGGAAATGTTTTCTGCTCATATAACACGTTGGCCGATCTAATGGAGTTGATGAATGATTACGCTTTACAGCTGGGTCGGCCTGATAGAATTCAAAACTCGAAGCGAGTCCGGAGTCCTGGCACGTGTTTTGCATTAATCCTGTAGCTTAGCACATGTAGCGATCTCATGTGATAACCTGGAGTTATTTCTATTGTGTCGTGACCTGAAATAGCTCAGTCCCGGGTAAACATGGCGGTGGGTTATTACTATAGATAAGTACCAGCATGAAAAATATACCTACTGCCTTAGAATGAACCCGTTTTAAGTGAGCATCCGCCTCCCATATTTTCACCGCTTTTCAAATGCAAATTTTAAACATCAAAAACAAACAGCGATTTTACCGTGTTTATAAAACACACAGTTTTAAGCAAAATTTATTAAATAAAAAAATAAAGTCCTAAAGAGTGGATTTTAAATTATTGTGTTTACTTACCTTTCCATCGGGACTGCATACTTTAACTCCCCCAAGCGAGATTACAAGAAGTACGGATTTTCTTTTAATAATACTCTGCAACAATTTTTGTAATTTAATAAAATATCTAAATTATAATATGCTAAAATTAAGTTAAAATAATAATGTGAAAATGTTTTCGAAATGAAGTGAGCAAACAATTTCGTTTGGCGAAATACCTAGGTACTCAAAGAAAATAAATATCATAATGTATTTAAAGCTATTAATTATCTATATGAAGTATTCATGAAGCTTATTGTAGCTGAAACAATATTTGAATAGCTCATTTATACTTCGTTAAGTGTAGATGCGAATAATAATGTATAATAAAAAATAATTATTTTCTTCAAGCCCGAGTGTGTAGTTGGCAACATCAAAATTTGAAAGACCACTGATGAGTATTAATGATTTTGCTTAATGTATGTTGATGCAAGATGTTGTGGCGTGCCTGGTAGTCAAGATAAACGGTACAAACCGCAACTAGTTTACAGTATGTCCGCTTCACTCCTTGTTTTTACATGATTTATTAAAGTTAACATGGTTAAGACACGAATACTAATACAAAACCGTAATTGAATGGGAAATGTAGCATTAAGAATAAAAAGTAATTAGTAGCTTGTTTTTGTAATAAAATATTTAATAACATTAATATAAATTGAATGTGCAAAACTAAAAGCGGTTTGAACTTTAGCCGATAAACTTCGATTGATAAAAGGAAAAGCACGGATAGGAGAAGCTTTTGTCTGAAAGCACCGGACTTCGACAGCATTGAATAACGGTCTGGGGTGGTTTAATTAAATTTGTTGACAGGTCGACTATTCTAAATGAACATGATAGATCCAATCTAATGGGATGATTTGAAAGTAGAACCTGCTAAGGCGCCACTTGTAAAGAGCTAATGTACCGATAAATCAGGCCGGCGTCGCAGTGGTAAGTGTGAGCAACAAGAGTGAAAACCGTAAGACCATAACTAAAACAGTAAGTCTAGCTGCCGTGTGAGATGTGAGTTATAATAGGAACTTGTAACTGCGAAATGTTCTCAAAACCATTTACCCTCACAAGCCAACTTGTGCATCCGGATGCACATCGTATTAGTTAGCTGGTTAAACAAGATATAAAATAATTTTATATGTCACATTTGCTTAACGAAACTTCGACTGAAATACTTGTTTAACCCAATAAATATACTTTCCAAAATATAAAACCATACTTCCAGGCTTTATTATTCTTACTGTTTGACAAAATATATCTTTATTATTACTCCTTATCTCCTGTCGCAAAAACAACACAAGCTTTGTCTTCGGCTTAAAATAATTTGATCGTTTTTTCATCCCGTTTGCAGCAAAGGAATGCAGATTACTTGTATCTTTAAATCTACATAATAAACTAACAAGAAAACGTAGCAAGAAGTTACTACTTTACACAATTTTATGAAATTGTAAAGATAATTACGGTAGCTAACTCATCCATGCGTTACGAGAGAGGTGAGAAAATCGGAAGTGTAAATCAAACTCACGTTGCGATATTCTAGTTGAAATGATGTTTTAAAAATATATAAAATAAAAAATACAAAATGAAACCGTACTACGTCTCTGAAATTGACGGTGGCAGTCATGTGTTTTATAATCTCGGTACGTATACCTTTAAACGTTTAATCACCTCGCAGCAATCACCTACGATTTAAGGAGTAAAAGTACAGTAAAAGAAGCGTTTTTTATAATTTTATTTTGTATAGAAGGAAAGGTAATAGAATAATAATATTCGAGGTAGTTCCAAAATCTTCTTTTTAAATTTGATGATTTGATTTTTAATTTTGTTTTTAAACCATTCAGTGTTTTGAATTTATTTTGGTTTGCAGTTTTGAATTTGTTTTATGGACCTTAATTTTAATTTATTTAAGTAATTAAATCTCATTTTGTAAATAATTGTGTAAATATTGTAAAATTTGAATAGTGTATTTTTCGCGGTAACAATAATAAATTTAGATTGGCACCAAAATGAACAAAAAGAAAATTACCGCAAGGTTAGAAGGTGTTGGACGTGTAAAACCAAACGTCCGATAAAGTTTATAAATTTGTGAAGGATGAATTCAAAAATTGAAGAATAAAACTACGTCATAAGAAATAAATAAAAGCAATAACTAAAGAAAATTTCGAGTGGATACCAGAAGGCATACGACGTTATGGGACAGATGGTAATGTATATTTGGTTAACAAATCAAAATTAAAATAATGGACGGAGTGGTACAAAATTGGATTTAACAATAAAAATTGAAGAGTCTCATGTTCGCGTGAGGTAGTTTTGGACAACAAGATTATTAGGCCTTCTATTTCTCCCTACAGCTCACCGGTTTGGATAGTACCAAAGATGGACGCTAGCAATTATAAGAAATATAGAATAGTCATAGACTATAGAAAATTAAATGAAAACACTCTCGAAGATAAGTACCCTCTACCTAGAATCGAAGAAATTCTAGATAATCTCGGGAAATGCGTTTACTTCACCACATTGGATCTGGTTTAAGGATTCCACCAAATTGAAAATGGAACCTAAATCAAACGAAAAAACAGCATTTACTGTGAACAACGGTCACTTATTTAAGAATGCCTTTCGGTTTGAAGAATGCTCCAGCTTCATTACAGCGAATGATGGATCATGTCTTCAAAGACTACTTATATAAATTTTGTTTTATTTATATGACCGACGTGGTAATATTCTCTAAAACACTGCAGGATCATTAAATTCACAATTCCTTATGTAAAGAAATCGTATTTTTAGGACATGTCATCACTCCTGAGGGAATAAAACCAAACTCTTCTAAAATCACGGCCATACAAAAATATCCAATACATAAAACAACAAAAGAAATCAAATCATGTCTAGGACTCGTAGGTTATTACAGGCGGTTCATATCGAACTTTGCCAAAATATCATCACCTATGACAAAATGCCTTGGAAAATAGATATAAATAACACTGATTACAAATAATCATTCAACTTATGCAAGAATTGTTGATCGACGCACCCATATTAATATACCCTGACTTCGAAAAATCTTTTAAATTGACCATGGATGCCTCGAATGTGGCAATCGGAGCCGTGCTCAGCAGCCGAAATAACAAATCCATAGGATACTACTCCACAACGCTCAACTCTGCGGAAAAGACCTACAGCACGGTTGAGAAAAATTTTTTAGCGATAATGGATGGGACAAAACATTTCAGACCCTACCTCTACGGAAGAAGATTCAAAATCGAGACCGACCACAATTCTATAATTTGGCTACACAAAATCAAAGAACCTAATCCTCGCTTGGTGAGATGGAAATTGAAACTGGAAGAATTGGATTTTGAAGTAATCTATCGGAAAGGAAAAGAAAATGTAGTAGCTGATGCGCTATCACGCATCGAAATTAACAATAAAGAAATCGACGAACTGTCGATAATACCTCAACAAGAAGAAAATTATAACATAGAAGAGTTTGACGACATAATAAACAACACGAGTAAAGATGATTCTCCAAAATATGAACAAATTCTTAATAAATTAAAGAACACTGTACATTCTGTAAGTAACAACGACGTAACGATGGCAAAATAATTCCCATATCAGAACTCCCTGTCAATAACTTTAGTAATCGACTCATTATTCTTTATGGAGGAAACTTTGACATACGCCTGAAAAGACCTATCTCAAATGATAAAAGAAATTGTTCGACCAAATATCACATATGGAATTTATTGTCATGAACAAAAAATACGAGATTATCTAGTAGATTTATGTAAAACATATAAAAATATATAAATCTTAACTTTTGAGAAATTAAACAATAAAACTTTATATAACAAGTTAAATTCAATAATATCTACATTTCTACTACATTTAACAGTCAAACAATTTGAACTAGTAGATCTAACAACAAACTTTTAATGCATTTTTAATGTAGATAAGTCGGAAAAATATTTTCTACCACTTTAGGTGTAGGTACTTATCTTTGGGACTACCACATAGAATACCATTTTATAGAAAACCTAATTTTCTTATTATTTCTCACTGCAATTATTATCAATAATCACTTGGATTGCCACTTAAAATTAGTATTTTCCGCTTGAATTTTATTGAAATTTGATATAATATTATATTACATTACCTATATGAGATTGTTTTTTAGGCAATTTATTTAGCAATGAATTAAGAAATATAAATCATATCCAAGTTTAGTGTACAGAAATGGCTTCTGTCATCAATTGCGCTTGTCAAATTTAAATCAAATGATACTTATATCACTGCTTATCTATATCGGTATAGATAAACAATGCTTATATGTATGCATTAACACAAAACTAAGCTTAGATAGCTTAGATAGAGATATCTCAATAAATTATTTGTTAAAAATTTAATAATAAATATTATTGCAATAGACAAATAATGCAAGTGATGATAGATAATAATATGTTTAGTTAGATTAAAGAATGGATAAAATCGAAAGATAATAAAAACTCTGCACTTTATTCTCAGGTAAATGTTATTTACTTTTCCACGTTTTCAGAATTTAGATATTTTCATTTCGTTTGATTTGTTTGCCATTCATACTTAGGTTATATAATTTAACTTTATTTCTATTATATTTATGTTTATAGTGAAATAATTGGTAGCACAAATACTTATTTTTCATTTTATTTTTATACATAGCAACAAGAATATTTTTTATATTAATTAATTACCCAAACAGCATAAATAAATTAAATTAAGTGATTAATTAAAACATCACTGCTTTTATTGTTGAAATTTTGGAATTGTACCTACTATTTCTCTTTCAAAAGTATGTTTCATTATAATTTAAATTTAAACTTGTAGACAAGCGATTTTGAAACTTTCTTATTCAATCAGTTAATACATTTTTAATTATACCAAAATAATAATAATAAGAATAATTTAGAATTTTCAAATTAAATTTTGTTATTTTGATCTGTCAAAGAAATATTTTCTTCATGAAAATGATATTTTGAAAAAAATTAAAAATAAAATTTCAAGTATTAGGTATTTTCAGACGCGAAATAAAATCTCTTTCTATTGGTAATCTGTACAGTGAGAAGGAAGAATCTTACCTTGCTACCTTGTGAACTTTGTTGAAATGGTAACGGAGTCATCAATCTCGTGGTTAAATGTTGCAATTATTGGTAATTTTGAATTGAGAAATCCCTTAAATTATATCACAAATAATTATATTTAGGTTTAGGAACCTAAAATACAGTTGACCGTTTGGTTGCTAATAGATAAGTAATTAATAAGTTCTTAGTATGCAAGAATTCCTGCAACCTTATTTAGCTACATTTTGATTTCTTTGTAATTTTTATCATTTTTATAATATAAATTATAGGTAATAAATTTGTAATTAACCGATTATAAATATTTTAGCAGCTAATTTAGAGTTAGTTTACTTTTTAAAGTTTTAAAGTTGATGAACTACAATTTTTTTACAATTTTTACATCAGTCGCCATCGTAGAAATGTTTTTAAAAAATGGATTTTACAGATTTTATTTACGAAGAGAATTTGTTTGATATGGTGTTTGGAGATTAGTCTTTTGATACATTTTTTGTTTAGTCTTTTTTTCGATTAGTCTTTGATACATTGAGGATTCTTTGTGGGCACAAGTGTTTACTTGATTGTATTTTTCGAGACGTTTTTGAAGTTACTTTTTATGATATCCAGAGCCGCATTTGAAATTTTTCTTTGAGTTAAACCATTACTAACTTTCAAATTCATCATTTCATTCCGACGACTCGAGCAAACGTTGTAATGATGTGAATTTTAATATCGAAATTACGTGAAAGATATTTTATATATATAATAACATGTATTTGGGCTGGGAATTTTAAATATTCAAATATTCAAACTTCCAGTCCTCGCTGTAACTTGCAAGTTTCAATGTGCATTTGGGTGCATCTATTGGTTAGCATAGTTGAAGGTTAGCATAACGATTAAAATAAGAATATTGTGGATTACAATTTTTTTAAATTAGTTTGTTATTTAATTGTTTGTTTATCATTAGCGGACTTTAGTAATATCAAGGAACTTACAATCAATATTGTTGTATCAATTCCAAAACACTCTACATAAATTCAATTTACATCATAATTAGAGCACTTCTTTTCATGTTACGAGGTAACAAACATTATTAGAGATAACAATTTTTAATTGCAAAGTTTAACGTAAACAATGTTTGCAAAAGTTTAGAATTTTTTGAAATATATTAATAAAAAATTTAATATAACATTGAAACTCCGTGCTGCTCTGAATTTTACTCTCTTTGCCCAAATGAATACATTCATTGGGAGCTAATGAAACAAAAGACGAGTAAAGTTTCCTATTTAGTAAACATGATATTACAAACATAAAATCAGATATTTAAGCAAATGTAATAGCTATTTAGAACAGAAATATTCTGTATTATAAGCCGAATGTATTGTTTAATTACACATTTCCAAATGTCCTACGAGGATAACAGGTGAAACCATGTAGAACTTTCATAAAAAAATATTTCCGGCATTGAACAAAATACCACTGAGCCAAAAAAGTAAATACAATTTTTTGTTAAACTTTTTGGTTGAAATTTGCCGATGGTCGTTAAATACTTTCGTATTCCATATCGCTCGAGCATTGGTAACGAGTTTCAATGATAAACAGATACAATCAATAGAAACCGCTTGGCTCTAATTACAGTAACAAATTGTCAAGCAAGTGTAAAAAAGAAGTCGAAAATGACCTATGGAACGATCAATAAATTTAAACTAAAATTGAATACCTACTGATGGTTTGATTTTAATCTATGTTACGAGTATCTATGCAACTATAGGCTATTAAAATTTATAATTTGGAATTCTTCATTATTAATTTAAATAACTATTAATTGCTAAACACGAGATAATATTATATTATAATAAATTCAAATTTTGGCTCACTGCAACTATGAATATGAAACCTATTAATTAGAGCTTCATTCAGTTGATTTTTTCTATGTAAGCACCATTAGCTCTAATTAAAATGTGATAGTTAGTATACGTGCGGGAGTGTTTTTATGTAAAAGGTTTCCACTATTTGGATTATTTATTCTCAACGAAACTAGTTCACTTATGCAGTCATTAAGGTAATTTAATTAGCAATTTGCTACTCCAACAAAGTAAATATAAAACGGAAAGTAAGAACTTTTGTTGTTTTAATGTTCGAGTTCCATTGTCTATGCATCAACATAATCACTTAGTTTAGTGGTTAGCGTAACTGAGATGGACGTCTGACACTTTCATAATCAAATCCTCTTTGAGTAACAAACGAAGTGGAAGAGCGTTGTGTGAAACTGTCTTTCACAAAGTTTTAACTTGTTGAAGAGTTTGCATCAAATAGAATTTTATATAATGTTGTGTTTCTGCCCTTAAAACTTATATTTCTTAATAATTTTGAATGCCTCTTTCCCAAGTCAAAAGATGAAGGAAAACGGAAGGGAACACAAGTTGTTCCTCTTTTATCTCGCATTACGAGGTGGTTTACGATTATAGATTTTCAATATCGTTATTATTATTAAGAAACCTAAGCACGTTAAATGTGAGCTTTATATTAGCGGACGTGCTGCTTAATCTGCATATTCAGATCAGTCGAGTTTCATCAGAATCACGGTTTTAATGAGAGTTTAATTACGCGGGTTAATTAAGTTATCCGCTAGAAGCGACCTGCATGACAACAGAAACATCCATTTCTAAGTATTTTATTTTCAGATTTTCTTCTTACCTTACATCATATTAAGTTTACCGCAAATAGGCGGAGAATCAGGGAAAATTCAATTTGGAGTATTTGTGGTAATAAAATTACGACGTCGTTACAAAGTTGAGTAACTTCTCGAAGAAAATGTCAAATTAGATTTTGTTTTAAAAATTTGCTATTAAATATGTAGCGAATTAATTGCTTTAATATAAAGTTTTAGTCGAAATCGAATTGTATTTCCGTGATCGCTGCAGAAAATTTTTTTAAAATAACTAACATTTTTTCTTGTGATGTTGTACATCCACGATTTATCCGCTGTACTATAAAAGAATTAATAATTATTTATAACATATTTGCAATAAAACTTCTACGTGGTTGACCGTTAAAATGCTCAAAGGGTATACTTCTTCTCAAAGGGTGAAAGTGACATAAAGAGCAAATATTGGGAAGTATACGAAATTCCTATCTTACATGGTAAAAGAAAGCCAACCAACTTAAAATTTGATATATTTTGGTACTTATGCCTAAGCTATGCGAAAATATTTTTTATTTATGGTTTATGCCGTTCGGAGTAATTAATAAAGAAAAATTTGTTATAAAAATTCAATTTTCTTGTCTAAGATATTTCACTTTTCTTTTGTGTACATGGAAGCGATGTAGATAAATTCTATTATAAAAAATATCTGCTCCTGAATTACTTCCTTATTTTTCATGATAACTAAATTTATTCTCAGAAAAATTATATTCAGTTTTGACATAAAAACTGACAAATTTATTGCCATTTAAAATGATATTGAGATCTGCACCTGAAGCTATGCAGTTTACTCAACCATATAATTTTTATATTGCACTGTTTCGGTACTGAAGCTTTTAAATGTGAGCATTTAACCATGAACCCGCAAAAACTTCTACTTTGTATATTTTTTTGTAAATAAAATTTAAAAATTTTCCGCTCAACATGGGTATATTCATAATGCATTTAGTGGGCCAAAGTTCAAATTTAATTAAAAAATTTAATACCAAAATGTTACATTCTAAATTTTTACAGATCGCAATGATTTGGAACCCTAAAACAGATTGTGTCGCACCTTGTACGTTTACAAATTGATTAGTTTGCTTGTAATGTTCGATTTCCCTATCGAATTCGTTAAAAGCTTTCCGGAAACATTGGGTATTCTTGCGACAACGAATTGTATTGAATAAAAATTAACGAAAAATTCCCACAATTAATAATTTTAAAATTATCACATATTTTTTTTATATTAACAGCTTTTGTATGTTTCTTTACGCTAGTACACTTCTCATTGCCTACCTTTCGTTTTTTCTTCTTTCTATTTTTGCATTTCAGTTCAGTTCACTTTCGATCATTGTGTGACTAGCTAATTTTTGAAGGACGTTTTGCTCTCGCTATAGGTTAACAACCTTTCACCTAAGGATCTTTTATCTGATTATCAATTTAGCTACATTTAAAGCTGGGTTCGACGTTTTTGTTTAGGTGGATTACTCTATCCTTTTACTTATTTTATTTTTGAAAATTATTAAAAAAATTAAACTTCCTTTCATTCGTTTTATTACGGTAGTCCTCCTGACAACCAGGAGCAAAGCGAGCAAGCTGTGGCACACCTTTGGGCCGAATGAAAGTGCGTATTACAAACATGGGTTTTCCTTTGAGAGATTAGGAAAACGCTTTAAAGAACTCGCACAAATAAATAAAAAAAAAATAAATTTTAGTTATCGTTTAATTTGGTAGTTTCAGTTTTAATATACCAGAAAAGTGTCTTAATATTTCATGCAATGGAAGGGGAAAATCGTTTAATTACTTTTATTTGCACACTATATTAACTCATTTTTATAGGGTTGATAAAGTGTTTTCATTAAATTGGGGTAGAAAATGTTTTAAGAAATCCTAAATATAATTTTTTTCAAGCAAGACAGTTTGAGTGAATTAGTTAGAAAGCTGTTTTAGGTTAGTTTACATTCAACAGAGTTACAACGAAATGGATGGAAAAGTTTCACTTAGTTTATGCGGCAAGTTACAAATCTTATTTACGAGAGTACAAACTGCTGTTTTATGAAAAACGGTATAAAGCAGAAAATCTATTTTATAAATTTAAGCTGCATAATATGTCGCTGATAAATATTTTTGCATAAATAAAAGAATTTTAAATTTAGAGCTTGAAAGAAATAGGAATTTTCGAAATAATACGTAGGTTTAAAAAACTATGTAATAGAAACCGAAGAGGCCTCCTGGTGATTCAAAAACTTTGAAAAAGCAAAGTTGTTTCAGTTATTTTGTTACATTATGTGACGGTGCGTGTACTTTAGTCAGTAGTTCGTAAATCAATATGTTTTTCGTGTCTTATATTTCATTTTCAATAATCTAACCATATTTCTTTCACAAAACAAGTTTGCTGCCATAATAAATTTCGATCAGCATTATAGAAACTTAATACATTTTACAGGTTTAAAACTGCAACACTAAAAGTTTCAACTTTACAATGCGAAAATTTTGAATTTAATATCCAATTTACGATAGGTAGTACTTAAAATGTCTAACAAGAATATATTTGCAATTTTAATTTTGATATTTCATTAATCTTCCAAAACTGGTTAATTTAAAACTAAATTTTGTGTAGTTAGAACAATACATTGACTAAACCAACGTTCCAATCTAAATACTCTAAATAGGTATCATCTTTCTATTTTATTTGAACATTTACTTTCACTAGTAAATACCTTTGATACCAATTTGCAAAGGTTTGCAAAAGAAAATTTGATTTCTTTAAATTCAAACCATGTCTTGTATTCAATCCCAATAGAATCTAAAAGTGTAATTTTGGGATAGCTTAAATTTTTTTTAGAAAAGCCGTGATCCGTCTAATAACGATAACCATGAAAATATTCACTTTTTTTGGTTTTGACGTTTAGCTTATAGCATGTGGTTAGATAGCACATCCGGATACATCTTGACGTCATGAACATCCCGCACACCTTAACCGGATTAGGTTAATAGTAAATCGATAGCCGATAGGGTTTTATATACCTCCTTCAGAAGGGCAAAAACTATTCTTTATATTTAAGCCATTGATCTAGCTTAGTTCTTCAAAATTTAGTCAAATAGCCATCGTTAATCCATCAATATTTTCTTTTAAAATAATAAATAAAAATATTCGGTTAGTTTACAACAAAAGTGAACTAATGATTTTATAAAATAATAATAACCGAATCATTGACCGTGCTTTGTTGAAAAGACTAATATTTATTTTTATAAGCTAACAAAAAGTTCAAATTAAATATTTAATATAATGTGGAATCAGCTTTACAATGGTCATTCCAGGGATGTAGCGGGTATTATCAAATTATATATTTTTTAGTAAAATGTTAAAATTAAAATTTTGCAATTAAGGACAAAATAAAACAGTATTTTTTAGTACATAAATTCATGGATTTCCCTAGAGTTAACTACAAAATTATTTCCAATTTAGCATTAAGTCTATGAATAAACAAAGTTGAATGATTCAATAACATTTTTACAAAATTACATTGTATATACAGACAATTGCAAAATATACTGCTTCTTTGTAAATATTCATTTAAATATTGTGTTACCGTAGGTAATCCACACAGAGGAAATTAAATTCATTTTGACCATGCTCGTAAACGGACACAGTACGTTCGGTAAATCAAATTCGTTGCCTATTATACGTTGTCCTAGTATTAAAATCCCGATAGAGCTATTGTGTTGTTATATGAAAATTACACTTCTATCATAGTTTACAACGTAGTCATAAATATGGAAAATAATTATTTATGTGCTTTTAAATAAAGTTTTAAAATCTGCCATTGTTCGAATGAACCGTTATGTAAGATTTATAAAATTTCACTGCAATAAAGACGAAACAAAATATTGAATTTTTTGCAATTTTAAATACTCCATTAATTTTGATTTACTGCAAATGCTGTTGTTACTTGAAGCTATATTATAAAGTAACGTATTTTAAAATTTCTATACATTAACCAAAGATTTACGCAGTAATTTTATGTTTCGTAAATTTTTGTGAGTGATTTAATTAAACTTTCCGATGTGGCTCACAACTTTTATAAATATGCTTGATATTATGACAGACAGCCTTCTAAAGGGCTAAGTTGCAGACTTTATTTAGAGGCCTGATATTCATAAAATTATTTATTAACTCATTAAATAACGAAACAGTATTTCTTGTACAATATGGTCATATTTAACGTTAAATAAATTTAACTTTCCCGAGTAGCGTAAGGCCTATAATATGCCAGTGGAATAATTTTTTAGCATTTGGTGAAAAAATCCATCACGAGAACACACCTACTCGTATATCTAATTTTATTATTTTTTATATTATTATTAATTAATTGAGGCTAAACTTTGTTTAACGGTAGAAACGGCGTAGGTATTTAATTCAAATAAAATGTTGGTAAATATTTTTTAAATTTCGAATTATTTTTTTGATATTTATAGGATATATTAAATCTTATATGTATCAAAACATAAACCAATATGTAATTTGTATCGAAAGCATGTAGCCAATTTATGACATACATTATGTGTATACCAATAAAATTTATTTTAATTAAAAAAAGGAAAGTTAGAATTTATCAACTTTTTATAATATATTTGTGGTTCAACATAGGGGTTAGGAGGTTTAACTGACATCAATTAAAATTTCCTGTTTAACTTTTTCAGTTAACTTCATAATTAAAGGTATTATTCATAATTAAAGGCTAATATTAACACTTACAATTATCGTAGTAAAGCAGATAAAACGTAATTTAAATAAATTGTTACATTTCCTCTTTTTCTTTGAGAAAGTTTACGGCATTATGCATCAGTTAGTTACAATATTAGTTTTAGGTACTACTGTCGTCACCGAATATTCAATAGGCTTAATTTCTGAAGTCATAGTTCGGGCATTATCAGTACAAAAATAAAAAAAGTTAATAAAGTGTTTCGGTACAGAAGGTAGACTTTCTTCTTCACCTCTACTTTGCAGTTAGAATTTCAATTGGTGGCAGCGGTGGGATTAAAACATATTAGACTTTTAACACCATAATTTTCCGCATAACCAAGG
Source organism: Cantharis nigra (assembly GCA_958510845.1). NCBI lineage: Eukaryota > Metazoa > Arthropoda > Insecta > Coleoptera > Cantharidae > Cantharis > Cantharis nigra. The sequence goes on along the minus strand of OY294030.1, from coordinate 37,684,362 downwards.
CAGCAATAAAAAATGCAGTGTAGTGTTGATTCGTACATATAATATACTACTAAAAATCAGAAAAGTAAATGCAGTAAAACACGATTGCTGTGCAAGTCGATTGGGGTAAAACTCGAATAATCTGTAACTCGATTGGTGTAAAATGAGACTGATTTCAATATTTTATTAGGTTGGTAAAAAAATTTACCAATTACGTTACGGATAATAGGGTAGAAGGGTATACTTATGTTTTTTTCATGTTTGATAGAAGATTGATTATGATGATGATTAAAATAGAGAGATAATCATGACGCTTTTATTTAGTGAATTTTGAGATTGGTCTTAGGAGCGAAACCTTATTGCTTATTGCAAAAAAATAAACATAATATAGTCAATCATGATTAGGAGACGCACGATAAACCCCGAGTGTGCTGGTTAGTATTGAATCTGCCCATCTCTGTGGCCTTCCCCCGCCTCATTTTGTTTCTCATGTTTTAGAAGTTCACAACTTCACAACTGATGATCATGTTATCAGCCTTAACTACTCTCCTTTATATACAACAAACCAAATAGAAGCTTTAATTTAATTAAGAACTAAACGCTTCTTAATAATATAATTCAAAAATTTCTGACACAATGATCGTAATTCCTTCGAGTGACGCCGAATCTCAACAACTATGACTATTATGTACGAATACAATCCTCTCCATTCGAGTGAAACCCAAAAAAAAACTATAAGTTATATATATATTGCGGCGTTTTTTTTTGTATAATCCGATAATAATTTGAAATCACTGCCAACTCAAAAATGTGTTTATTTTTCTATATAAGTGTTATTTATAAGGTAAAATTAAACGAAATCAAAATATTATACCTTGTGAACTATGGAGAAAACTGATTTAAATAATTTAGAAAAGAAAGGTAACATCAACGATAAGAGAAAAAGATCTGAAACAACGCAGAGTTCTTCTCGTAGTTCCTCATCATCTAGTTCGAGTTCTACGTCAAGTTCATCGTCATCTGGTTCTTCTGATAGTAGTAGATCAAAGTCGAGATCGGTTTCATCACGTCGTAAACGCATACGCCGTTCCTCCTGGAGAAGATCAAACCGTCGATATAATAATAATCTATCGAAGAAAAGACAATCACGATCAAAATCAAGGTCAGTATCTAAGAAAAGGCCGAATCGTTCACCTACTCCAAAATCAACAAAAATCCATATTGGGGAATTAACTAAGAATGTCAACAAAGATCATATCGAAGAAATATTTGGTAGTTATGGTAAAATCAAAGAAATAGAATTTCCAAGAAATCGTATTCATTCCCATCTTGGACTTGGTTTTGCATACATCGTATATACATCTGCCGATGAAGCGGAAAATGCGATCAAGCATATGAATGGTGCACAAATTGATGGTAATGAAGTTACAGTAGCTACAGTTTTAAATTCGAAGCGAAAACCATCACCAGTTGGACAAAATCGTCCTATTGTATCACGGCGGCGACGGCGATCACCTGTACGATATCACAAACGCTTTTCATTGACTATAAAACCACCAAGACGAAGACGTAGATCGATTAGTCGTAGTCGTTCCAAGTCAAGAAGTCGATCGAGAACGTCACAAAGTCCTAGTTCCAGGAATCTTAAATCTGGTAAAAACCGCTGCTATAGAAGTTCCAGTTCAAGAAGTCGTTCTAAATCCACAGATCGTAAATCCAGAAATTATAGATAAAGTACTAATGAAGAACGTAAAAAAAAATTTATTTACGATTTTCCATTTTTTAAGTTACATGTCCAGAAATGTTTTGTAATTAAAATCCGTAGAAATACATAATACATCTCTAAGTGGATGTGTTATAGTTTGTGTAGTAATAAATCATAATCATACGCAATAATGAATCGTAATATGTCGTGTATATTGCTTCTTAAATGTTATATTTTAAAATAAAATAGATTAGAACAATCTTCCGAGAAAGTATTTCCGATTTGGATTTGACATCACACACGCATCCTTGGAAGTTTATGTTATCGCCAAGACAACATCAACTTTTGTTCATTGGACCGCAGTGCAAAACACAATAAAGTATAATTTTGTATTTCGTACATGCGAAATTTACAAAAATTTAAGAAAATATTATTTGAAAAATATGTGTTTCGCTTATTAGAAATGTGAGTTTTATCTCGGCAACATTTTAAGGACAAGATAAACTAGATACAATTTTTCATATGCATAATAAAATTTGTCTAGGTACTTTTTCTGCTATTACTTTCCACGATAAAAAAATTTTAAATTGCGTTCTATTATACAGATAGGATAATGCAGATGTGGCAGATAATAAATTTGTTGCTTTAGGAACACTTATCGATGAATGCGATAAGATTAATGTTGAGTAAAATGGTTTCACTTTCGATTAAATTATTTACTTAGCCTGAATTCAGAATTCACTGTTAAATTTTTATACGTTCAACTTGAACTTTTGCTATATATCCGATGCGAATAATTTTTGTGCATATAAATGACAAAACAGCTGTTGTGTGAATCATTTCGAAAGCAACGGTGGACAATGTACATACAATCTATGTGCGGTTGGAGGGTAGTCGATAAATGTATGTTTTAATGACCTCAATAAAGGGTGTCAGTACAACACGCAATACCGCAGCTGAATTCTAAGCTAGGAATGCTTATATAGTCAATTCCCTCGATTTCGATATTGTTCTCCAAACCTAGCAATGAATACCACCTTTCCCTAATTGGTGGTTAGGTTAACGTAACAAACCTCCCCTGCTCACTATTTTAATTATCCGAAAGGAAAATAAAATTATTTATTTCGACAGGGGGTATTAAATATTTACAAAAAGTTTTCAATACCAAGAGATTAATTGTTGTTCTTATAATTAAGGAATTTTAAATAGATAACCCCAATTAGTATATTTGACAGGACGAGTACGGTGTCACAGTGTTGATAACATTAGTATTCTGTGGGCGAAACAGTATCGTGTCACTTTTGGTGTTGATGTTTCTCTACTTTAATTACACACTAAATTTAACTCCCTTAAGACGTGAACAAAACAAATACTAACTAACCCAGTTCTGGAGCTTTAAAATTAAGATCAAAAAATTCGATTAACTAATTCTATAACTCGAGGTGGAGAAATAGCTGATTGGATTTACTTTCGTAATGCCGTACGTGAGCAGTGGACATCTATGAAAAATAAGTAAAATAGCAAAATCATAAACCTGACTTTTACATGTGAAATTACCCGGTAATTTTCTAAAAAAAAACTACTCCTATTTTTGCAGTTTTCCACGTATTCCGTATTTCAATTGTTTGATTAAAAATGCAAATAATCACGTGACATGAGGTACTTCAATTTTAAACAATTTTAATTAATTAAGTTTTAGAAGTAACCTCGACTGGTATGAACTGTTCCACGTATGCACTGGATTAACTTTGGATAATGTATTTTGAAACAAAATAGTAAATAGTTAATTTGTCCTTTCTACAAAATAATAAAACTCAGGGTTTTATCTGCTCCATACAGACAGCATATTCTCTAGGGGAGGAGATAGCTGTATAATTTTTTTGGTTAAAAACAAAATGTAAAAAAATATTATTTATATTTTTTATTAATAGATATAATAACAATAATATTATTATTCAAGTACTTATAACATTTTATACCCCGCGGTAGTCAGGACAGCGAACTTTAGTATAAAAATTAACCGTGTAGTTTTGTGCACACACCATTAAACATATAGAAGATAATACTCATGTCATCCATCTTGTGCTTCAGTTTCAAGATGTAATTTCCTAGTCACCAAGCTAAACCTCTTTATACTACTATCGTAAATGAGTTAAAATAAACTTATAATTAACCTTAATTTAAACTTTAAATTAATTCATTGTTGTCAGCAGAACATAATGTTATGTTGACAGTCATTCCCAATTCACTTGATTACTGATGATGTAGTGTATTTTGCCTTGGAGTAAAATTGCGAGTAATAAAGGAAGTCAAAAATATCCGAAAATTAATAAATATTTAAAAATGTCAATTAAAGTTCAAAATGTTTTCTAACTTTTTATTGCTGTTAAAATATCAAAATTAAACGAACAAATTACATTTAGGTCACAACTTCAAACGTAAAATAAAATTTGCTTAATTGATTAATGGAAATTTTGTTTTTAAAATTTAAATTGCTTCTTTACAAAGAAATACAAATAAAATACCTATTAGGATGTTTAAAACTGGCAATTGTATTTTTATTGTCGATAAAAAATCTTAAATAATTTATTAGATTCTTTAGAATTATAAAAATTAAAAAAATATTCTGGGTGAATAATTTTTGTTGTCAAAATAAAACAAGCTTGGAGATGTTTATACTAAAAACCGGATTTATTAATACCGTAAACAATATAAAAGCAATGTTATTGTAGCAGCGTTTAACATTATATTATAAATTTTGTGAAAATATATTTGTTTAAAATTATTCAAATGCTTTTGAATTATAAATTTTTGACAACTGAAGGGTTAAATTTTTTGTAGCTGCTAAGCATAGAATATCACAAAATAATAAAAAAAAAATTGGAAATTCATTTGATAATAAACCAGGTTTAAATTTTAAATAATTTATTTGAAACGAAGCAATGTATTAGCCAATTTAACAAATGACCGAATAAAAAATTAAAGGAGTAGCTTTTATTTATTAGATGCGTGTTTAATACAAATTTTTGTTTTTTGAGTAGCATTGTAGTTTATCGTCAATTTAGTTTGGATAGTTTTTCTGTTGCTACTCACGTAAACTAGTAATCAGGTTTATAATGAACTAACGTAGGTAGGTAGTTGTTTTTATGAGCTTTATATGGCATAGGCGAATATTTTGCTAGTTGAAATGCTTAGCAAAAGTTGGTGTTTATTTACCATGATTATTTAATGTAATTCTCAGACTTCCTAAAACATTAAAGCGCCCACGCTTTTAGACCGACAGCGACAACGAGATCAGAGCGGTTTTGCAGAGACGGTTTCAGTTCACTGAAAAGGTTTTCTCGGACGGATCCTTATTTTCTTAATTTTGTAATAAGACAAATGAGAAAATACTTGAAAACATCTTCTGTGAACCAAAACTTCTAAACTCTTTCATATCTATCTAGTGTCGAAAATATTCTATCATCTTAACAATTCGTATTTTTTTTTTTAAATATAAAACTTTTTATTAGATGCGGGAAATTTATATATTTTTGTATTTCCCTAAATTAAACTACCTACCACGTTTGTGATGTTATTTACAATTTTATGTTACTTGCCATGGCGATCACCATTTTTTCTACACCTACCCATCTAGTTTATAATAAATTATTGTATTGATTCCAATTATTCGATTTTATTTCACTGTAGTAATTAAATTTACAATAAACTTTAAGTAATTATTTTTCGATTCAATTTATTTAATATTTTTATCAATAATTCTGCAACCCAATTGTTGCAACCAGAAACTCCAATATAATTATTATAATACAATCAATTAAATGGAATATATTGCTTTGATAATTTTTGTTATCTCTCGTGTGGATAATAACTTATTTTACGCGCTATTGTCATCAAATATACTATTGTACCTACCTTTAAGTATAATAACCTTAAATTGGTTGAAAAAACTCTTTTTTTTAAACGTGAAACATTTTCAAACTGCATTACATAATATCATTGAGTATATGAGTTTATCAAGAGGCGCAGCTGTATATGTTTTAATGCAATATAAAAGTGTCGTGACAACTAGATGGCGCTACCTAATGATTTCAATTGTGGATCGCGAGATTTCTCACGATCCACAGTGGTATCAATCTGTTAGCAAGGTGCAGAGAGCGTACCTCGCGGAGCGTGTTTATTATAATCGGCGGATCTGGTAATACGTGCTCATAATGCTAAGTGCGCAAATTCAAAAAGGTGTGGGAGCATAAGTTTTTTGTTCAGTTGCGTACGTTACAGGATAATGTTTCATATAAATTAATAAAAGATACTAATTACGAAAACTTTAGAAACGACTTTTTGAAACAAGATGACAATCCCAATCTTATTAATAAAAACGAAATGCTAATTTTATTTCCCCGAACATTTTAAACATATTAAAAAATATTGCTAAACAAATTAAATGTGATATTAAGAATTTTCTATTGACAAAAATAAACTTTTTTTTACAATGCAGTATAGAACTACGATACATAATGAAAAATTTGTCGGCATCATTATCAAAATGAAATTGTTTAGGAATTGTCAGTGCCGGATTTAGCTAATCTAGCGCCCCAGGCTAATAACTTTAGGCGCCTATCATATTTACTCAGATTAAACTACAATAAATTATATCACTCACGGTCGTATTCGTACACTCCTATGTTAACAATGTAAATTCAAGCTTTTGAAGACCTTTTTTGATACACAAAAATTACTTTTACAGCAAAACTTATTAGACACTTTTTGTCGCCAATTTCATCCTCTTAATTTTTGTTTATATCCATTTCTTCGATTTGTCGCACCGTTTCCGTTTTGCAGTGACTTAAAAAAGACTCGGTAAAATTCACAAAATATTTTTTGAATATCTGTACTCAGAGGCGGAACTACCAGGGTGCGGTGGGTACGATGCACGCGGGTCTCCTGCTAAAAGAGCCCCCAGTTTCAATCTTAAAAAAGTTCTCAAAAGTAGGAGGTGCACAACTAGATGCTATTTGAAGTCTGGGGGAGGTATAGAATAGCCCCAGGTCACCGTGATTGCCATGCTATTAAACTTGTGACTTCCATACCAGGAATTTTACTATAATATTCTGTGGGGTGTTCCAGACCTCCCGGTGAGAGATATAAAATGTTGTATAAATATACACTAAAACATTTTGTTTGTATACAAATGATATGTAGATGTATTTGTTCTAAGAGAATATAAAGTTTTCATAGGAAGGTAAATCACACAACGTATACACACACACCTTTGGGTTTTCAAACCGGGGGGTGTGGGGGTATGGAATACCCCCAGTGCACCAGCAATTATAGTTAAAGGATTTTCCGTTCCAAGAATTTAACTTTCTAAAAGGTCTTACAATTACAATGTTCTGAGGGGTGCTCCACACCCCCAGACCCCCGGTGCGAATTTTTACGGTACATGATGAGTGAATATGATGTATGAATTGTATACAAATGACGTATAAATATATTTCTTCTGACAGAGTGAAAAAATTTTATAACAAAAATAAATCACAAAACGTATACACACACTTTTGCGCTTTCTGTGCTGGTGCACTGAAGGGTATTCCATACCCCCCATTTATATTTGTTGAAAAAAAAAATTAAAGTTAAAACCCTCCCACGTTTTTATTCTGTTTTATTTATTTACTTTGTTTGTTATGTTACTTTTCTCCCCCAAAATTCTTTGGAATAATAATCTCGTTAATCTCTTTATGCGCACCAGGGATAGACTATTAAAATTATGAAGTTTTTGCAATCTAATACAGCCTTGAAATCTAAAATCAAGGGCGGATCTAGGATGGGGGAATAAATATATTATGTATTTTAATAAGAATATTTTATTTTAATATTTTTAAAATTTCAACAAAACAAGCCGTAGTCAATTTCGTTGCTTTTTTAAAGCTCATGAGTGGGGGTTGATTTCCTGTTATATCTGCCTTTGCCAGGCAGTCTTAGAAAATTAAAAAAAGAAATAAAAAAATTAATCTATGGTATTCTAAAAATTTCCTAAATTTCCCAAGATTTCCTTGAGAAGAAAATAGCATTTTTAAGTTTTACTAAGATTTCTTAGAATTTCCCTAAAATTTGCTTGGATTTTTTTTCACTTTTGTATATCACGATTTTATTTCCTTCGGTTTTCCAATTACTACAAACTAAGGGGAAATCGACGGAAAAATTGTGTGTACTAGTGAATGGAAATCTGTAAAAATTCTGAAAAATTCCAAGACATCTCAAGAAACAGATTCTTAGAAAATTTGTAGAAATATAGAAAATCTCAAGAAATCCATAGAAATTTCAAGAAAATCTTAGGAAACTCGAGAAAATTTTAAAGCCAATGAAATCTCAGAAAATGGAAAAAGCAAAAAAAGGTAGTCTATAATATTTTAGATTTCTTCAAATTTCCCTATACTTTTGCATATGACAATTATTTTCTCTATCATTTTTCCACTTATTAGGGGTTGTCCTTTAATCACGTGAGGTTCTAACAGGGGGGAGGGGGTTAGAATAACATCATGATTGATCACGATGGGGGGGAGGGATGCTGTGAAAATCACGTGTATATTTTCTTGTTACCCCGTGAAATCCCGAGCGAGCAAATTTATGCCTAAAAAGCAACATAACAACAATATTTAGCTCTCAACTGGCTTCCGGCACTGGACCTTGTGATGCCACTTGTCGTCCCGCTGCCCGCGACTTTCTGTCTCTCTGTCTACTTGAAGAAATTTTTCAAAAAAAAATACACGTGACGTTGGGTAGGGGTAGCCTAAAACCTCACGACGTATCACCAAAGGGGGGGGGGGTAAAAAAATGGCATAAAAAACCTCACGTGATTAAAGGACGGCCCCTTAGTAATAAACGAGCGTGAAATTTTAAGAAAATTTTAAAAAAGGGTTGGGTAGTTACTCGTCTCTATATCCGCTCTTGTTTGGAAGGAATTCTTTGGAAATCACTGGAATTGCATGGAAATCGTCATGTATACAACTTTTTTTGTCTTTTATAAAAGCAGGGCCCCCGTTAACAACTTCGCACACGGGTCCCTCACCTGCTTGTTACGCCACTGTCTGTACTTCAACATTGGTACACCGAAACAAAAATATGAATAAACATTTATTATTGTATATTTCATTTCCTATAATTTTGTTCATATATATTTTCCCATTTTGTAGCACCGTTTCTAAGATATAGATGAAAATATTTTTTGTATTTAACAGAGCCTTTTTTTAAGTTCCTATAGAACGGAAACGGTTCGACGAAACGGAAAAATGCATATAAACAAAAATTAAAGTGATTTCATTTCCAACAAAAAGTGTCTAATAAGTTTTGCTGTAAAAGTAATTTTTATGTGTCAAAAAAGATCTTCAAAAGGTAGAATTTACATTATTAACATAGGAGTACACGAATATGACTTAAAAAAATTTGATGTGACAACACATAACTTTCCCATTTATTACTAAATTAATAATAATAATAATAATAATAAATTTAAATTTAAATTTAAAAAAAAATAATAAAAAAATAATTAAAATTTAATAAATAAAAAAATAACGTATGGATTTCAACCAAAATCTAATCAGCTCTCGAGATTGCTGTTACAAACCAGTATATGAAATTTGAATAAAATCGGTTTACGCGTTTTGAAAAAATCGTGGACGAAAAAATCGCGCACACACACACGCACATACATCCGGACATCATTGCAAAATTTGTCTCAAACGATTTGTACGGACTTATAGACTATGGAAAAAATGCTAGTTCAAAAATTTTTTTTACTCGATTACAATACTTACTTTCCTTTACTACGTAAATGGGAAAGTAATAATTATGTTTGTCGTTATTTTTTTTGATTAATAACACTGCACAACAGCATATCTGATGATTGGGTTATGTTACACGATATTAGTCCAATTTTTAATCACGATTTCAAATCTGTGATCAAAATTTCTGTATCAGCTCTAGTTTAAAAAATGTGACACATGGGCCTTTTTATAATAAAACACAACATATTTAAAGATAACCCTATTTTATTTAGTTCTTAAGTTGAAAAAAATTTTCTTTTATAAGACTTCCTTGCAGAAGTTGAAGGCCGAAAGCTGTTCTGAATGCCCCAACAATAGTCGGCCATCATATTTGTGTTCCAGTAGCCTTGATAGCGTTCCTCCATCGTACGAAGGTCCTGGTGGAATCGCTCGCCCTGTTCTTCACTTAGATCCCTAAGATTGGCGGGAAAATAGTCTAGGTGGTTATGAAGAAAGTGTAACTTGATGCTCATGTTACATCCAAGCGTTTGAAAGTGATTCATTAGTTGTTCGACGTGTTGAGAATAGTCAGAACTTTTCTTATTTCCCAAAAAATTTTGAACAAGCCAAACAAACTCATTCCATGCCTTTCTCTCAATCTCTGTCATATTGTCCGTAAAATTTGTATCTTTTATTAATGATCTTATCTGTGGCCCGTCAAAAATGCCCGCTTTTATCTTTTCTGCAGACAGTTTTGGGAATTTTTTTGATAGATAAAGGAAACAATTTCCGTTTTTGTCCAGACCTTTAACAAATTGTTTTATAAGCCCTAATTTTATATGCAACGGAGGCAAAAGTATCCGATCCCTTGATACCAAAGGTGGGTTTATCACGTTTTTTTGTCCTGGAACTAGCGCTTCCCGAATAGGCCAATCCTTTTTAATCCAATGTTGATTTCTAGCTCTACTATCCCACAAGCAAAGAAAGCAGGGATACTTTGTGTAACCACCTTGTTGGCCTAATAGAAAATTTACCATTTTTAAATCAACACATATGAGCCAGTTGTGTTCTACATATTTAATTTTGTCCAAAACCAGAGCAATAGATGTATATTCTTCTTTTAATTTTGTAGAATGTGCAATAGGCAACGACCCCAACTTATTCCCATTGTGTAAAAGGACACATTTTAGACTCCGTTTTGATAAGTCTATGAATAAACGCCACTCACTAGGAACGTAATTTTGTAATTCCATTGCAGCCATTAACCAGGTACATCTTTACAAAATACGAAGTCATCTTCTTCAGCAAAATATTTAAGGAGATCCTGTTCTCTTGTACGGTAATAAGTAATTTTGGTTTCTTTTGTTACTAAGTTTCTTTCTTTTAGCCTAGAAGCCAACATTTCTGAAGCATACCTTGACAGTCCCAGATCTCTGATAAGGTCGTTTAAATCATCTTGGTTGAATGGTTTTGGCGTTTCCAGGTCACATTCAAAGTCACTATCACTATTGCCAGTTGTCGTCTCAAAATCACTTGGCTTCTTCTGTGAAGCATCAACCTGAGGTTCAGGTGGTATCTTAGGGCTCAAAACACGTCTATGTGCCGATCGTATGCAAGGATACTCCCATTTGGCTCGATTTTTTCGGTTAATGCCAGTTATGTTCACTAAACAAAAATAACAGTCATCGTGGTGGTTCACGGGTTCCTTCCAGATCATAGCGGTTTCGTACCGGAAACTATTTCTTTTCTTATTTGTCCACAAACGTAGAAACTCAACGCACGTTTTGCATACCTTTTGCGGAATCCAAGGCTTATCTTTCATATCCAGCGGGTGCCCAAAGTAATTTTTATAGGCCTCACTTACGAACGCTGTCGCATTTAAACGGCATTCTTTAAACATATACTCTGCGCAAATGAAACAAAAATTATTCGGATCATTCACACAAACTTTTCTTGATGTTGGCATATCAAATTTTCATAAAAAAACTTAATAATTTTTAAGTTAGCAGCAAATTAACACGGTAACACAGCGAATTTTTACTGACAGCTGTCACTCGTAAATAATAGCTGTTACAAAACAAATGAAGATATATTTAGAATCAGCGACGTCAAATTAATAAACATCATGTGATAAAAGTCATTCATCAGACAAAAAGTGCAATTTTGTTATGCAGTGTAATATAAGTTCTTAGAAATTGAATACAACATCGAGCAAGTGCAATTCGCAGCTTAATTTGTAATATTAAAATCTTCAATAATATAATAAAGATAATTTCATAATTTAGTTGTGTCGGAATCTTATTTAAAATTGATGTTTTTATTTTTGTAGGGTTTTATTTATGTAGGTACATTAAATTTCATAAATTGCAAAAGTTTTTCTAAATTTAATGAGTAATTTATATTTAAAAGAAATACTATAAACGTCTACTATTTAAAATGCGCACGTAATCAAAACGATTTAATTTAATTAGGAATGCACTCTCCGAGTTTGTTATCTTATCATAGTTGCTAGTGTTGTCCGCTGCTTTTAAAAGCACTAGTTGTCGATACGATTAGTTTATGGACATGGGACGGCAGGGGAGTAAAGATAAAAAAGAACAGATTGTTGTTTGAGTGAGAGGGATATACTATTTGCAATTCCTCCATATGCTTGCGTCTCTTTATAAACTCATATACTCAATGATAATATAATATTTTTGGAAATATACCCTACATGAAATCCGAAGTTAGCATTTCCTTTTAGAAATTAAAAAAAAAGAATTTTAGAAAATATTTCAGTGTTTCCTCCCTTAAAACATGTTTTTCTTGTGACCTTGTAACTAACGGAATAGTTTCATCATCGCCCGCTCTGGATAGGACAATGATGTAAAAATCAGATATGAAATTTTAAATGTCAACATCGTACTAAAAATATACTTTGGCAAGAACATACAAAACAATGCATTGTGATTTACGTTATTGACCGGGCGTTAACGTCAATGCCCAGTTTAGCAGAGCTTTGTCAATAGCCGGACAATGTAGTTAATACCCGAATTAAACTCAAAATTATCATTTTTAACACATTTTATCAAAGAGGTTTCCAAATTGAATGAATTACCATGATGTTTATTTGACGATAGTTTAAATAAGAATCTTACAAGATTGTATTATGCAGATGGGCCGTTAACCTTATACTTACGCAAATTTCGCATTTATTTAAACGATACAAAAAATGGAAAAAGTGAAATTCAATTTTCCCTCCAGCAGATTCCATAATATTCATGTAAGTTATGAATTTATATTTTTATACTTTTTAAGCATTCAAACTCCTAAACTCTTATATTTGTGGATGATTAGAGTATCAAATAATTAGCATTACAACTCATAGCTTCAATTATTATATTATAACATAGCAATAAATGAATAAAAATTATATTCAATAACTAAAATGCTTTTTAGCGTTAACATAAAATATTCAGAGCCGTTCATTTCGCTTCCTGTTAAGCCAATTATCAACCAATAAACTTTTGGTTGCTTAGTAACGTAAGCGATTTTCTCATATTTTTGGTTATATAAATTATGACTTTTTAATATTTTAATAATGATAATTAAATTTGACGTCGTTTATTTATATTATTTTTATAATATTGAACAAAAAATCACTAACGTTACTACGCAACAAAAAGTTTATTAGTTGGATAGTTAGCTTTTATTAATACAGGTAGTTGAATATTCAAAGTAAATAGGGTAATTAAAGCTACCTAGTTAAGTGGAGAAACTTGGATACTTTTTTAAGTAGTAGTTGAATTATAGTTATTTGAGAAAATTACTCTAGAGGTTTAAATTCTCTGAATCCGTCCTGGCGAGAAAAACACTCTTCGATGAAAATTCAATTTAATGCTTTCTATGACCAGCAAGCTTTAGTTCCTTACATGCATTAATATACTATTTCAAAAAATATTCAGACATTTGTTGAAAATATTTAATGAAGATTTATGAAACATCAACAATTGGATATGTGTATAAACTTGATAGCATCTATACAAAGTAAAAAGTATCAATACAAGCTTGCTAATTGATATTTGATTAATTTATAAGTACTCGATGAAACAAAACTGATGTAAATGTTTTAAAAAACTGCTTTCAATTCAAACATTTTAAACTTGTAAATGGATCGCATGATTATTCTATTCCAACACCCTCGTTGTTGGGCATTTGTATATGAAAAGCAGCCTGATAAATAAAATTCAGACAAAATATTAATTTTAGTTTAAAATTTGAGATAATCCAGCACTTTTTCCTAATGGTACTTTTTACTTCATCATAATTAAAATCAGCAGTCAGCATCTGTTCATTATATTAATTAAAATTTGTATGAGCTAACTGGTACAACTGCGTTCGGAGTATTTGCATGTTTGGCAATTTCAGTTACTCATTTTTAGGTATTAATTACTAAATAACCTGTGGGACTGTGTTGTGTTTTAAATAATAAAAGCCTACTTGGATATTAAAAATCAAATCGAGCTTCAAACTGCGAGGTGGTACCTCTGTGATTACAATAATTGAATTATTGAGAATTGATAGCCCAGATAATTTTATTGAAGCATCCTCTGCCCGCATCTTTATACAGGCAATCAATCGTTACGATTAAGTTGTGTTGGGTTTAAATTTAAAACTACGAATTTTACTCTAGATAATTTGTTATTTCGATGTTTTTCGATGCCTTAGTAAAATTTAGGTGCACTAAATTTATGAACCTATACTCTAAATTTATGGTAGGTTTATATACCTTCACAAATCTGGCGGCTATAGCACTAGATATAGTAAACAAAATCTGGTGTTTTTAGTTTCTTCTTTTCATCTAACTTCTATTCAGGTGATAAAGGAAAACCAGCATAGTAACGACCTTCTTTCCACCTTAGTTATTTTTAACACGTATCGTATTGAACAGGCTTTTACATTGCTTAGATTCATTGTTTGCATACATTTTTTATATCATAAGTTAGCTAAGCATAACAAAATATTCAGTACCATATATAGTTTTCTAAATTATTCAAAAACATTTTAATTAAGAAGAAATCGTGATTTGAATTATATTTTATTTTCTGGTTTTACACATTGTGTAATTTTCACAATTTATTAGGAAAGTTTTACTGTATTTGTTTTTATAAAACCTTCATTAAGTGCTTAATGAAATTTTAATGAAATGATACATTATTAATAAAGAGAATCTTTATACAAATTTCAAAAATTAATATCTATTAAAAATATATGAAACAATTTTTGCAAAAATCGTATTGGCATTCTACATCCAATTAAATTGTCATTTTCAAGTAATTGTTTATTCAATTAATGACTTTACAACTGGTTAAATTTTATAATGTTCAGTTGAAATTAATTATAATAATAATATCATCGCCTGGATCTATTGTACTTGTGGCTAGAATCTAGCGCCATTACACCCCAGAAACCAAATTAGCTAGCATGAGTAAATATCCTTCTATGGTTTTTGCGAAGAAACGGGTTTAATTCTTAGTCTCTTAAAAAAATGTTACTTTCTGCTCACAATAAATCGTTCGTGTGCTGAAAATCGATTCATGTTTGTGAGAATAAAATCTCGCTCTTGAATGTTTTTATAATTGGAAAGCCGGAATAGAAATTATTAAGTAAGATGTTTGCTGACAAATATGCTTCTTTAGCCAGATCGACCACAGGCAAAAAATATGATTTTGTTGGTATAACAAAGAATTAGTTAATAATACAGTTCGTATAACAGTTTTGTTCCTATAACAAAAATTCTGCTTTTTCTGCACTGAGAGAAAAGAGATGGTAAATTGAACGAATCTGAAATGTTGAATCTTTTCTTATTGAATTAAACGAAATTTCGTTGAACGAAACAAGTTTTAGTTGTTACAATAAATTCAAAAATGTTGTTTCAATGCATTAGTTTTGTTAAATAAATATTAGTTGATTAAATGTTTATAATGGGTTCAAATAAGCTTCTATACGATATTATCGTTGAATTAATAAAATAGTTAGATTGGAAGAAAACCAATGAAATTCTTGAACGAAACTATTATTTTGTCTTGTTGTAGCATTTTAGTATGTCATTTCAATGCAACCGAAATGTTAATCTGCTAAACTGAACACAATAAAATTGTTGAATAGAAGCTTGAAAAATATGCGAGCCACTGCACAAGTTTATTGTCATATATTTCAGTTTGACCTTTGATGCATAATAACCTTGATATGTTCATGAAATGTGCGTTTGCAAAGTGCTAGAAAAATGGATACTACAGTTATGAATAATTGTTTAAAAGTTAATACCTTTGAGGATTATTTGTTTAAATTGATTTATTCATAAAATGCACTACTGTTAATACAGTAATACACCTATTGTGATGGTTCAACATTGGATATACGCATTCAATTTAGAGTGCTTGATTTAATACCATCATAGGTAAGTGTAATGTTTACTCGAGAAATAATGCTACGCTTTATATTAACGTAATTATATTTTTCTAACAATTACACATAATATTTTTTACAACGACAACCATTTTTCTTGCTCAGCGTCACCTGGCACATGACCAACGCCCCACCAACCTATAATTCCCCATATACCTACTACAATAAATAACATCAAAAACCTAAAATGATTCAAACAATAGAATAAATTGTTTAATTTAATGCACAGAAATGGTCGATACAATATACCTACTTGGTTAGTTCGAAAAGTGTGGAATGTTGAATCAACCTTTTACTATGTCCCATTAAAGAAACTGATAGCTTGAGTGTAGTAAATTTTGATTCAATTAACACAACGAGAACGTTCAAGGAAATACTTCTCATATTAAAATAACGCAAAAAAGTTAACATTTTATTTGCATTAGTTTAATGCATGTTTTGCATTCGCCACCCGCAATGCAAAAAATTTGTTGGTTGAATCGTTTATCGTTTAATTAAGCAATTTCTTTCTCTCAGTGTGTAAAATAACTTTTGTTTAACTAAACAAAACTTTGATTAGTTCTAAATACAATAAAAACTATAGTATATTTTAGGGATTAAAAACATAAAGGTCGGATTAAATTTGAAGTTCCCTCGTATAAAGAAAAGAATAAAACAGAGAAATGTGATGAATCGCTAGTAGGTGCACTACACCACATTTTGTAATGTTCTAGTGAAGTTAAATATAACTTCGCGAATCCTTACATCACGAGTAGCTTTTTAAATAATATATTTCAATATCTTTCAACTAAAAAGTAATAACTTCAGTTGATATAAATGTCTAAAGTCAGATATTTACCTGAGTAACTTGAGTAAAAGTCTTGATTATAAATCAGAGTTTTTCTTTTTGTGTACGTGTTCTAAAGAATATTTAAACTTTGCGCTTTTAAACTTTGAAATTGTAGTAAAAATTTAATTAGAAAAATGTGCAGAGCAAAAACTTAATTTCTCAGACTAATCAATTGACTGAAGCTAAGGTTATTTGTTTTTTATTTATTTCGAACAGGTAAAAGGACTTTGTTCGAATGGCGAACAACATAATGACAACCAGTTAGATTAGGTTATCCCACAGTCAAAATCAATCGGTTAGGGTGACACAGATGTCTTCCACGATTGATACAATGGCTGAATAGATATTTCCTTTTTATTTCTATTTATTGTAGATAGCTACGCTTCACGATTTAACTGCATGCATTTCAGATAAAGAAACCTTAAATTGAGAACGTGTAATTCGCTTTGCAAAAGTGAAGAAAGTTTAATTATGCTAGTTGAACAATAGGAAAATAAAACGAAAACTATTTCGTAATGTTAAGTAACAAACATTTTAAGAACAATTTAATATAACAAAATAAAGTCCTAAAACGTAAAATTAAGTAACTTTTATCAGCTTTACAATTTTGAAAGTTACAGAAGTTAAGATAATCGTGTTGTTAAAAGTTGAGGTTATAAAAGTAAAAACAGAATTTATCTTTATTATATGTTTGTAGTGTATAATATTTGTTTTTCTTCTAATTATAACAATTTTATTGTTCCGTACCTTTTTTCTTTTTTGGTTATATTTTATTGTAAAAATAAACTAATTTTATGCTTCAATGTCGGACACGAGATACTTTTCTGCGGAGTAAATGTGTGCTGCCGCAAGGAGAGTGACAGGATAGGGGATTTGAAATAATCGAAACTTCTTTTATAACGCACAACATATAAAGCTAAGTTAATGTGAGAAAAAATCTAATATTATAAAATTCGGGAATCTCGTTTTACATCTTTTATGATTTCCTATATATTTTGAAAATACCTATTACGATAAGAATTTTAAATTTTCGTTTATAAGGATATAAAATTGTCGTTGCAAAATAATCTTTTACAACAAAGAAAACTTTGGTAAGAGGATCAAGAAAATAATAAAAAGGCAATATTACACGATCCTGGAACGTCATTCAAACTTTATATTACAATGGGTTATCAAAATACCAAATGATATTAAATAAATAATATACAAGATATTTTACGATATACTCGGAGTTGTAAAATTTTTTTGTTTCGGTGATCTATTAGGCGGCCGCATTCAAAATTTTCTTTCTTATATTGATGAATAGTACAAGAATGTCATGCTAATGTTAAAGAACTCGGAAGGTACGGCTTTGTTCAACAGTAAGAAAGTGTATGTGGAATGGAAAAGAACAGCACCCTAAGGATGTACGCCTCCATACAACCACCGCGAAATTTCAGGATAATCCCACTCAAGAGAATTCACATTGATCGCCGACCTTATTTTAGAACCCTGTCACATGTGATTTTGTTACCATTTTCACATTATTCTTTATTTGCACAGAAAACATATCATATCCGTCGTAATAATAATTGTAATGTGTGCTTAGCAAAATTTAAGCAAAGGCGTGTAACTTATTCAATATCGTGATAACACTCCAAATATCATAAATACATAAAATACAAAATATAGTATACCATCGTCAAAATTGAATTCACCGTTTGAATACATTTATATTTTATCTTTCCAGTTCCATGCACAGACTGAAACTTTTAAGATATGCTACATTAATAATTCTCAGTTCGTAAGCATTTCCCAATAATTATAAAATTCAATTTCGACAACGACCAAACTTTTAATTGTTTTGTTAGGCATGAATATATATAATGTTAAAGAGGGTAAAACTCTGTCACAGTTTAAAAGTAACTAAAAAGCACTTTAACAGATAACGACCATATTGTACTTCAAATACGAGAAAACATTAAAGTGCACCACACCACGTTAATTTTTTTCAATTTCGGAATAACCTGCTGAAAGTTAGCAATTACGATAAGAGATACTACCAGCAAGGAACATATTGCTTTTGATTTGCTACCGAGGAATGTTCTCATGACAAGGACAACTTTACCTTAATTAACTTTTACGCTAGATATAACTTTTAGTTGGTACAGTGCAAATTTGTTACAACTTAATAAATGTGTTCGAGTACTACGGCTTCAATATTGCAAAATTGCAAAAACGACATTTTTCCCGAATACGTTATACACTCACTTCGTGGCATATTTATATATTGGTTATTCAAATTTATATAATAAAAATTGTATATAAATGTAGTTTTCCAACACTTTTAAATAAAAAACAACACTTTTTCAAATGTGACTTTCTTATGCTTCTTAGTTACTTTCTATAATGGATTCGTGTGTCATAAATCATAATCTAAAGCTAAATCGTAAAACTTCGGATTGACCATTAATATTTATTATTGCGGCTATAGTCAATATTATTTTGTTTTATTGCGGTCGAAAATTACCACAGTATTTATCAAAACCAATTTTCAATCCTATATTTTTTAGACTGATGAAATTGTTATTACATTTTATAAATAAATATCTATGTGATAAATGGAAATCTAATTGATTTTATAATTTTAGCATTCAAACCTACTATAACCATTTGATCTGTGGGTACTATATTTTTGTATGTTATCTTTACAAGCATGAGCTTTATAGCTAAACCGAAAGAGTTAAATTATGCGATTCTCAAATCCCACACTTTTTAAAAACATTGTCCAAACAAACCTTATCTAATCAGGGTTTCAATGATTCTTAGTAAAGTCGATTTTCATTTCATATAATTTTGTTCTTACAGGGTGGTCCAGCAGCCAGTGGTAAAATCTGAAAAATCAATATTGTCAACCTAAATTAAATATTAGATTGTTTATAGTTCATAATTAAGTTGTCTGAACAATTGAAACAAACAAAAACAATCAACAACAATAATTATGTTGTTTCCGAAATATTTAATCCTATTTCGCTTAAAGATTTCACCGGATTTCCTTCTGGATTGTCTTTAAGATCTCCTCTGAAGAAAGTTGAAAATGCAATCGAGAAAAATCATCTCTACCCTATAGGATTCATTTCTTAAAAATTCCTAAGATTTCCTGTCACACTAGATTCCCCAGCGATTCCGCACTCCGTCATAAATCATTTTATTATTATTATTATTATTACAATAGAAAAAAATTAAATGGAAAACTGTAATGGTCCAAGTTCAGTTTACTTAATTTAAAGAAAAGATTTTTGATTAGTAACTGATAATTTAATTTTGTTTTAATTCGAAAATTGTGTTACTGTCAATTACTAGGAATTATTTGAATAGATGGTGAAACTCTACATGTTCGGAATTTAATTAGAATTGTAGTTTATCGGTACGATTCGGTGTGGTACTGCCGCAAACCTAACAAACGTACCACATAAAGCGCAAATTTTGAAATCACTGAAGTTATATTGAATCAAAAGTCGAATGTTATTTACAACACTCACAATACTAATTATTTTAAAATATTATATTTGAAATTCTAACTAATTTTGCGGTTTTGATATACTCTAAAAAGCATATTAACGCAATAAAAAATATATACTTCTTATCGAATTATATTAAAAATCATATCATGTCGTTCGAAACATTATCCTCTTCCCAGTACAAAAAAGTCGAGTTGATATTTTTAGCCAATTTGACTGATTGAACTGACGTTGAATGAAAAAATTCATTCGTTGCAGAGTTTTGCAGTCAATACATTAATGAATTTAATGCTGTTGATCAAAAGCTAAACTGTAGATTTTCTGTATTTGTAAACTGTATTTTCTCTGTAACCATTAAAAATCTGGCAACTGCAACAGTTATTTTAAAATTTACCAAAATAAAATTTTCGCAAACTGTGATTGGTGATATCAAGAATAATCCATTTTAGAATTGTTATTTTAATTTTATGAAACGTTAGTTTATTAGATCTTCAACAGTAGAAAAAGTTAATATTTACCTATCGCACTTTCTCAGCTGCGCAAGGTCATTGGCTACGAAGCCTCTTCTTTTTCTAGTGCCTCTCTGTTCCGAATGTTGGCGATCATCACAGCAATATGTACTTTGTCTGCCGCAGCTCTAAAAAGACCCACAGTTGTTGTGCTATATCATGTTCTCAAGTTTTTTAGCCATGATATTCTTCTTCTTCTTCTTCCCGGTCCTGACTTTCCTTCTACTTTTCCCTGTAGAATCAATTGTATAACCCGTATTGTTGTTTATTTCTCATAATATGCCCCCAGCTATTCCAATTTGTGTTTAGGAGTAATTATCTCTCTTTGGCGATTATTTCCAGCACAGTCCGATGGATAACATGGTCTGGCGACGGTATCGTTAAAATATGTCGTCGGTAGAACCACATTTCAAATGCTGCAAGCTTCAAGCAAAGACTCAACCCCATACAGCAGCACCGGAAAGACGTAGCAACATTAGTTTCCTTAAAGAACAATCGCGACATCTAAACAGTTTTGACATTTTCAGGAATGTAGCCCTGGACTTCTCTATCGCGATTTTATTTATATGGACTGGTCCGTCCCTCGTTAAGTGTTGTACCCTGGTATGTACCCTGGTAGTTGTTCTGGTTTGATATTATCATGTATTTTGATTTGGTAGGTTTAGTGATACAGTTTATACAGATACAGCTTCCGCCAATCTTGCCATTAGTTCTTGGAGATTCTCCATGTCATTTGTTATCACCATCGTGTCATCAGCTTATCTTATATTATTTATGCATTCACCATTGATTTTAATATCAATATTTAAATTTTCTTCCTGAAAAATTTGCCCTGAATATACGTTAAACAGTAATGAAGATAACACACACCTTTGTCGGACACCACACTTAATTGCAATGTCCTCAGAAAGCTCCTCCTGAATTCTTATGGTGGACGTGTGGTTCAAGTACAAGTTACTAATAATTCTTACATTTCGATAATGCAGTCCTATATCTTTCAGAATTTTAATGAGCTTATCGTGTTTTTGATAATCAACGAAGCAGGCACATATGTCAGAATTGACATCTCTACATCTTTGGAAGAGAACCTGGATACCGAACAGAGCCTCCCTTGTACCCATCGCATTACGGAAACCGAATTCTGTGCGGCTAACGTGTTCTTCGTATATTCCACGGATTCTCTTATGAATTATTTTTAGGAAGAGCTTAAGAAGGTGACTCATGAGGCTGATGGTGCAGAAATCTTCACAGAATTTAGGGTGTGGTTTCCTTGGTATTAAAATAAATGTGGATTTAAGCTATATTCTTGGTTACTATTCACCAAAGTATATCTTATTGAACATCTTTGTTCAATGAATTCCGCATAAATACCGTCCGGTCCAGATGATTTGCCGTCTTTAAGTTGTAACATTGTCTGTTGTTATTGAAGGATCTTCCGAGCAATTGAGTTCCAGAAGGTGCTCTGGTCTGTTGTCCCCAAAAAGTTCGAATATAATATGATTTGCAAGTATCCACTTTCCTTTGTTTATCTATTATGATTCTGCCGTCTGTAGTTTGCAGTGTTCCTGTTGCATTAGATTTATAAATTCCAGCAGCTTCTCTGACTCTTTTGTGCACATTAAACAGATCATACTGGCTACAAAGCTAACTTATGGTTATGCATAATATGCGGACGAACAATATTGATTATTATTGATTTTCAATAATTATTATTATTATGTGTAAACGTGTATAGAGCCTCCATTTCTGGCTTGGCTAATATTAGCTGTTATACCGAAAGTTCCAAAGTTTTGTGTCAGTAATATCTAGGTGGGTCTGCCACTATATCAACTGCAGGATATTCCATACCCCCAATCTATAAAATAACTTCTAAAATAATTGTATCTCACTGCCAAGACTTGTATAGATATGTCTTATTTTACTTAATTTTTTTTCCATTTTCTTATTATTTAGTATCTTATATTAAAATTTTTGATATTTTATATTCCGACCATATAAATTAAAAACATGATATAATCCCATTTGGGTGTAGCACGTTATCCCAATTAACAGGTTATGGTAGATTTGTTGTAGTTGTAGAATTTAAACGCTCACATTAATATAAAGCGATTACACTTTGAAAAACCGAAATTTTCTTTTAATTTTTGAAAAAAAAACATTCTAAAGTTTTCTATTTTACATAAAAATCGGTGTTTAGCTGATTTTGTATGTGTGCTCAACGTAAATAGGTGTAGCAATGTGTTTAAAAGGGCGGAGCAGGCTGCAGTTGACTTATAACCGTGCAACTTCAAACATCATTTTTTAATTTTATTTTAAATTGGATTTCCTTGATTATAGCAAAATTTAATTTAAAAATATAAGAATATTTTTAATGGCTCCAAAGATCTCGTATTTTTAGATCCGTAATTTTTTCAGAAATCTCGTCTTTCGAGATTCGTACTTATGGATCGTCTTTTTTGACCTCCGGCAGTCTTCAGGGACTATTCTGCCAAAAAAAAATGGGCTCAGAGACCAATTTGCCTCAACTTCTATTGTTAACATAAATCGGTCGTTAAAATAATATAAAGGAAATTATAATATGGTTTGGCCATATCAACCTCAATAGTAAAGTACAATTTGCGTTACGTAAAAAACGAACAACAGAAAATACGCCATAGGTGGCGCTAACTTTATGAAAACAGCCAATCAAGTAATTGCATTATGTTTTTTGGCCTATTTAGACAAATTTTGAATAATCCATAAAATTTAAATGGTTACATTTGTAATTTACGCCATACACTATCATACTTTTCATTAGAAACTTATACCCTGATTTTGGTAAAATTATAAGTTAGTACCTTTCTGGTTTTTTTTTTATAATTAAATTTGCCGTACAATTTATGCTACCAATTTAAACTTTTGTCACTGAATGTAAAAGCTAGCTGCTGGACTATCTAAATAGTTTTACAAAGCTAAAGTTTATATACTTTCATATAGAGTTCAAAGCTGTTCAAAAAATTAAAAAAATGTTATGATTAATATTGTACCTGAGCTTCGGGCGTAACTTAAAAAAACTATTAAAAAAAAATGTAGAAACATGTGGCTATGACAAAAATCTATATATTCTTTTTTCGTTCTACAAGAAAGGAAAAATATCATACCCGATTTCTTTGGCATCATATGCCTACAGCATCCAAGTTTATTATTTAATTGTTACAATACGCACAGTTTTTAATATCAAAAACTAAACTCTGTGAATTGTACGTGTTGTAATGATCGCATAACCGCAGGGTACGTCTTCAGCAAAACAAAGAATACGCGTCGCAAGCATCAGTGCGATAGAACTTTAAACATCGAGTACCTAAACCAAAACTTTAAATTATACAATGTATTTAACAAAATTGCTAGAATTAACTCACCTCACCAATCTGTTTACTTTTTCAATCACAGAAGACCTATTAGTTAACGTAGGTTTCCAGTTACAGAAGTTTTTAATTATAATAGTTACTTGAGACCAACAGGTAGACGCCTGACGAGAAAAGTTCTGTCGTTTGTTTGTTTGTCGTGTCGTTAAGGAAGATTCTTTTCGTAAAAATTAAATAGCTTTTGCAGAATATTGACATTTCAAATTCCTGAATGAAATGATTACAGTTTTCATTTTCTGATGCCCAGTTTAAATCCCCAAATCGAGAAATTAGCCATTTCAGACAACTGGTTTAACAAGGGCAAATGCCATGCCAGTCGTTCTAGCATTACAAATTAGGTAAAGAACAAAATTTGTAATGAAATTCAATGGATTGTTATATGCTATTGGGGAATTAACAACATTTTATATCCGCCATCTTTGAAAAGCTTTTAAGCGTAACTTCTTAACTTGTTAAATTTAATTGCATCACTTGGTGTAATATTAATATTCCAAAATAAAAATATTCCAATACTTGGTTGTTTATGCTGTTAATGTTAAATGATTTTATGCTGTAAAATATCATCGCTGTTTGAAGTAAAGGTTGGTGTAGGGCAAGGAGAAAACAAGCTTAGAATTTACATATTCTTTATCCCAAGCTTGATAATAAATAAGGTGCTATATATACCTATATATGTAATGTACTTTGTTGTATAATGTATCACAAAGATCAAGGAAGAGAAAACGAAAAAAAATAACTACAATGTATATCCACTTTCCTATGGCAACAAATACTAATTGCAATGAAAATGCTAAAACTATTAAAATTATATTAAATTTATTATGCACTTCATTAATATACTCCGAACTGGGTATATTATGAAGGTATAATATCTGATATTACAAATATGTTTGTATATGATTATGTAATTATTAAAGCTTTCAATTTGAGTTTTACTAATGATCTATATTTTTATACATATTAGAACAGTCAGTAAACATTTCCGAAATGTGATTTTAGCAAGAAACTTTTTTAAGTTCAGGTTTCCATAAAATTTACCGTCTGGCAACTCAGGGTTTAGAACGCATCCCTGAAGTAAAATAGGTTATTATTGCTTTCGGTGGTAGCAAACAATATATTGTTCATTAATATTATTAAAAAATTAGCATTTGAACTATAAATAAATAATAATATAAAACTATCCCAAAGATGGATTTTCTTTGTAAGAATTTTATTAGTTTAGTGCTGTGCTAAAACCAATAAAAGGTTTAAATAATTTCCAGGTAGATTATAAGTTGAACAATATCAGTTTAATGTTTATACAACTATGTTGTATAGGTAAGCATGCATATTTTAATATTTACAACTATGTATACATACTTATATTAATTTTGTAAAATTAAACCGCAAACTGTTTATTTAAGGTTTAGATTTAGAGTTACTTCGCATGACTTTGTTAGATAAAACTCTAGCAGTTATTAAAAAATTTAATATCGAAAATGTTTACCTGTTACACTTTATTATTGTTTGTTTGCTAATTTTAACAAAAAAGTAATGAAAATTATTAAAACCAAATTATTTTTTACAATAAACAATGAAATAATATCAACATTAAAATTTTAGATTATATTTTAAGTAAATGTAATTAACTTTCTTTGTTTTAGTTTCAAACCAGGATATTTTAATTTTATTTTTGAGCTTGAATGTAATAAACAAAAATATTTTTAATTATATCATAAATAAAACAAATTTTAATATTTTTGCTAAGGCAATTTATTTTTATTTATTAAAATTTTTCACAGAAACAACAATCATTAATATTTAATATGGAAATGAAAAATATGAAGCAATTCAAAAAATTAATATTGAAGCATTTTCTTAAAAAATACATATTTATTTTTAGTATAATATAATATTTTTATGTATATTTTTTACTTTGCGTATCTCATATATCATTTTCTATTTTAACATTTAAAATATGCAGACGTTCTTTTTCCCGGTTATCTATGATAGATACTGGGCTATAACTATTATGACAGGATGTGTGTAAAACGAAGCTCTTTATAACCTTCATGCTTGAAAATGCCTAGGTCGTATTTTATTATTGCATGTGTGCGAGTGAATGATAAAATTGATAATAAATAAAACACACAACATATTTAGAAAAAAACCTAATTAACTTGTATACATAAGCGTCTAAACTTCATTATAACCAAGATAAATGACCGTAATGAACACTAATTTAAATAAGGGTTAATCAAGTCCGATTAATATTTGTGCTATAAATTTACGTACAACATAATAGAAATGGTATTAATTTTTAATTAGACTCCAATAATAAATTATTCTAGATTATCATTATTTTCGTTTTATGAATAAATTCAAAATCCAATCTGTCGTAAATCTTACCTTAAAATAGAAGCTCGAAATATTAAAACTACCCTTAGAAATTAAGTCTCATAAAACACATACAAGATTCACGAGTTACGCTGACTGATGTAGCTGAAATAGTTACTTGACATAACGACACCAAGTTGAAGACTGAATTCACTAATGCGTCGCGACGGAGCACGTGTAGGAGAACCATGCGCATTGTACCGTTTACTGTAAATTATTCACCAAATAAAAGTTATAAGACGATGTTTAGCTGTAAGTCTCATTAAGCAGCATCTAATATTGTATTACACTAATTTATGTAACATTTTCATTAAATTAAAATTTTATTAGGTACAGCAACAATTGTCTATTTCATTAGCGCAATCGTTCTCTCGATATTAGCCCAAAAAATAACCGTGAAAAATTGAAAACTAACGCAAATGTTCAAAGAGTCTGCGGTGTAACCGCACCATACTACTCTGGACGTTTCGAAAGCTATTTAGATTACAGTTAATGGAACGACCACTTCAACAAGTATTATATTTATTAAATTATAGCGGCTAGTTAGTGAAACATATTTCACGTGCTCCAAACACTTCTCTTTTGCTGAAGTTTCCAAAATGACACTACTGCAATTTATATGCTCTATGCTCTATAATAGTATAATGGTGTAGTGTTGGAGACCAGAATAAGTTGGACTATAGATTAAGCCATGAGAAATATAATTTTAAAAAGTTCATAAATTTAATAAATGACCCTTCCAAAGAGATTTGCAAGATTAAATTCATTCAGCTCACGCCTCTTCAAATAAAGTAACCTACTGGAACAAGTCTACAGTCCATTAGCCAGCAACTTAGATATCTTGGTAGGCGGACCGCAGGAAATCTAACTCAGTCCAACAAAGAGCACCGGAACTACTATGTTTAAACCGCCGAAAGCTCCTACTTGAAAGTAATTTCAAGGAATACAATGAATGTGGGGTAATAGCTAAGCATTTTTACTATCCAAACACAGCAAAACATTTTTATAAATTATGGTGATTAAAATCCTCCAAATTATCACTCAAATGTATTCAATAGAAATATTTCTATTTAAAAAATACAAAAACAACCACAGGAGTTAATAAACGGGAAGAATAAACAGAGAAGCCACAATTTCAATTATTGGAAAACTTTTCATACTGCATCACAGGTTTTAAACTATTTTATCAAAAAGTGCTCAGTATATTTTATTTACCAAACTAAAGCTAGATGTCATTTTGAGTAGCTTATTCCAATATTGACCTATGTACTTCTGAAGTTTGATTTAGCTTGTGGCTTTGCCATGCTTCACATTTAGATTTTAGTATTGAATCCAGCCATAAAACACAGCCAAGTTTCATCAAACTTTCCAACAAATTTTTAAAGAAGCTTTTTCGTATATGCATATAAATATTTGAATCTGTAGATGCTTTATCTGAAAACCCAATATATCTTTTCGATAAAAAAAAGTCGACATATCACTTTATATTTATTAATAATATTTTAAAATTTATTCTAACCCCGAGTAGGGCGACGTCGGTCGTACTCATAAGTACATTGCAGGAAACCACGCCGGCACACATCACTGTTTCCGGAGAGAAGGGTATAGTGACAACACGAGCCATTGCACTAAGTTTGTATCAAACCCCATTCCAAAATTAAACGAAGTGGAAGATATACGAGCCAAGAGAATGGATATGCATGGGTGTAAACAATAAACAAACCAAAAATTCATGAAGCAGTATAGCAGGCAATCTTTTATCGAAATCCTTTCATGACGGAAGATTTAACTTGTGCTTAAAATAAAATTAGGGATATACCTTTAACTAATTACGGTCATTAAACATTTGTTTCAGGTTTTAATATTCCATCAGAAACTAATAATTATTAAATAATTGAAAAATCATAAAAGAAAAATTATTGGACAGATTTTGATTTAAAAATTTGTAGACACATTTGTTTACAACGTTCTTGCGATGCGATTCAAGTACTACATATGATGAAAATTCATGTCTAATGCTTCAGTTGAAATCTTATTTATCACTTGTAATTCGTATTTCGGCGAGCAAACTTAGTGGTTGAGACTTGTAGTAATTCGTCAAGCAACGCTAGTGACAGTAATGTCGAAATATTTATTATTTGTAACATAAAGTTTTCAAGTTGTTCTTAAAATTGAAATTCTAAACCAAAATTTTCATTCTACCGAAAAATTGAATGCGGAATGTTATGTATATTTTGTATGCACATGCAGATAGAAATGGGACAACATGATGGTTAGATTGTGATCATTATATATTTATATGTCTATATATGCATTTGACCTTTTGAATATATTGTATATTTGTTCAATAATCATATTATTTTTCCAAACTAAAAATATTTTAGTGCCAAAAAGTTGCTGTACTCCATACCAAAATTGATTAATTACAAGTACTAATCTCTAATTAAACTTAAATATCATTTAACTTTATGTTTATTTTAGATTAAAATGTTTGGTTGTTTGGAGAAAAACTAAAATATTTGAATATGATTAAAATGTAACTATCTTGAAGCTTAAAACGCAATCGCTCTGCTTCGCCTCCCATATGCAAATCTTGTTTGTCAAAAAAAGTTTGTTTCTCAATCCTAATGGAACAATATACTATTTTTAAAACAAACAAAATTTAAATTTAAGTCTTTTATTCTCATTATTTCTTTAATTCGTAACTATAAGTAACCCATTATCTGAGGAATCAACATTATACTATTCTATCTTAACCTAAATCACATTTCCCAAGTTGAAATAATACAGGAAAATTTTGATAATGCCTTATGATAATTTTCTGTGCAGATTATGTCTAAAGATTCTAAAAAGGCATGATGAAAGTTTTAAGCGATGATAAAAAAGCATTTACGACTGATGAAGTGTCATACTTCATTTATTAAAGCCCGGGAGTTCATGCAAAAGCAAGAAATATGAGATAGTAAGAAAAGTGCACATGGCGTGCAGTTGAAATGCCCGAACGACATGAAAAAATAAAACCTAGAATCTATTTTTCTTAAGTGTCTACACTTCGTAGTTTGTCGTTTCCGGCAAAAGAGGTTAAACTAAACTGCACCATATAATGTGGATTAAGATTACTACTACATAGAATTTTTAAAGAAATTAAATTTTCAATAAATATTAATGCAGGTAAACATTTCTATATGTAGGTATAAGTATCCATAGATTTGCCGTACATCTAACCAGTCGGCATTTTAGATGTTGTCTTAATAAATTATGTAACCCAGAGATGTAAGATGCAAACTTAGAAACTTAATTATTAATGTAATCAGTTATTTTTAAATGTCAAATTATTATCACAGTTATTGAATAAAATTTTTATTATCTCGCCTCTACATTATTATTAGCCATTTGATAGCATTTAGACATTTTTGTAATAACTGCTTTTGCAGGAATTCTAAATAATATTTTTGTTCAATTAAGTATCGACTGTACTTGAGCAGTTTTTTTTTAATAACTTTGTTGTATAAGAAATAGTTGAAAAGTAAAGATGCCGAAAAAAATTTAAGTTTTTCTTTTACTTTTACTTTGTTTGCAATTTTTCTTTTCGGCTTTTATGTATCACAAATTACCTTAACATAATTAACTTTTGAAATTATTCACGCTTATTAAAGTAATGTAAATCAGTAAAGTTTAATATATTGAAAGAAAATCTACTTAAAATGTCCGTAGACGTTTCGACGAACACATCCTGGAAAATCATACAATCCGATTCGTGCTATAATGTAGATGTAAATGTTACAAAAATACGTGCCATGAAAATGCATATCTGCAAATTTAATTTGTAGAAATTTAAATTGCAATTTAAATATAAATTCTGTAAATTTTGTGAGAATTACGCGTTTAACGACATAAATCAAAGGTGGAGGGTCGAACGTTTAGTACTTCAATAAAGAGGGGGTTTTCTAGGGGTAATTACCATATTTTGAATATATAGCAAGGTAATTACCCCTTTTGGTCTAATGTAGGAAAACCTGGATACTAAATATATTATCAACTTTAACATAATAGAGCTAAGAACGAGTCACAACACAAAGTTTTGTGCACTAGATTTCCTTTTACCACATTTATGTTAAATATCCCCATCTTTTCTATTGGTTTAAATGGTTTAAAAATAAAAAATTATTAATTAAATAGAACGCTGCAACTATTTACGACAAATACACATACCGTCAACCGAATGGGCATAACACTGACTTTCATGTGAAGAATCGAAACTGTACAATTTAATGTTATCTATCATAAGTATTATGTCGTTGCATTTTTGTAAATTTCTATAATTATGTATGTTCGAGTAAATGTTAACGTACTGGAATCTATTTTTTTATTTAATATTATAATTATAAAATATTATATAAATATAATCCTTATCATGGTATAAGAAGTTTGTTTAGGCAGACTTACTAGCAGTAAAAATATTTGTTACTGTATGCTAATTCTGTAATATCTCATTACTTATACAAATTATTAACTACCTAACAAAATGTTTACACTGAAACCCAAAATGAAATTTCCACCACATTGAAATTATTGTTAGCCGCAGGACTTCATACGCGGATTGAGTTCGTTCAAGGTAGGATTTTGTTCTTCAAACTACAGTGCTCGAGTTTATAATATATTATATTTCAAACAATTTTATATAAATGCACATTGATTTTTTTAAATGCTTTATAAAAGAAAGTTGCTATGTTTAAATTTCGTTTGAAAATTAATCCTTTAACATTGTTTAGTGCAATCGAAGAAATATTTGGAACAAATTAAATATGCAGTTTCAAAGAGCATACTATTCAGTTAAATTTACTATGTACTGAATGATACTTTCAATCAAACTGCTTTTGTACCAGACGAATTAAAGTTATAAAACAAAACCCAATATTAACCGCATCGCTGTGATACACGATGTGTTTGAAAAACTAAAATACTCGTTAAATGTTAATTCGTCCTATATTTTTTATTTTCTAAACTGATGTAAAATTCCTGTTTCGACCCACTTTTTCCACATAAGAATTGATTTTACAGAGGATTAGTATTAACCATAATCATGATGTAGTTGTGAGGATTCCAAGTGGAATTTCTAATTACGGATATATCTAAATGCAAATAGCAGCTGCTGTGTTTCAATAGATTTTCTGATTTAAGCAGAACTTCAAAGCAATCAGCACTATTTAACTGCATAAAACGATTCACCGCTATTTAATCAAGCGCGTTACCTATCGTCCATTAGTCAACATTTAAACGCCAAATACCTAATTTAAATTTAATAAAATATGGTCAATTGTTTAAATGAAATTGTCATATTATACTTGTATTTTGACATTTTCTCTTTGGTTAGCAGAATGTAGCAAAATTTTTAAAAAACACGTTTATAATTCTATCGAACCTTTACCAGATATCGATCCGATTTACAACATATCCGTATGGGTTAAGCAATTACATTTACAACAGTGCGTTATTGTAGAAATAGGTGAAAAATATTGTGCGGTAAAATATTTTCAAATTTTATTTTAATTAAGTTTTCAGTTGATTTCAATCTTTAGGTATTTATCGAACAACAAATTTTTACTGGTGGCCAAAATGCAAGTAACGTGGAAGAATACTTTCTAGGTTTGTGCGATTCGGAAACTTTGCGAAAATGGAGATATTGTCCAATCGAACTGGAAAAAGAACGTACAAAAGAGTGTATTTTTCAGGAATTCACGCAATTTTCAAAACATCCTGCACGAGTACACCGACGACTATGTGATGTTTCAGGTTTATCGTATTATGCGGATCCCTGCGACTGCACAAAAACTCTCGGTGGAAAATCATTATATGCAGTTACCGGTTAATATGATACTAAATAATATGCCACGTAAAATAATGTTGAAATTTGTACAGGTTTTCCTACATGTTTTATTTCGCCATTACCCGACAGTATATGTATACCCAGAAATGTGTGTGGAATATTCAGTTGTAATACAAGCACCATAAACCAAAAAGTTCATTCGGTAAAATGCAACTCTCACTGTTTATACAAACAACCGGTGGGTATATAATATAATTTATTCAAGTTAATGTTTATACTCAACAAAGTAGTTTGACTTTCAGTTTTGTGAATCTTTAATTCACGATTCGACTAAAGCTTCAGAAATCAATTCGTATTGGTCCGATTGGAGAGAGCCATTCGGTAGCTCGTTTAACCGTCAAAAAGACGACTTAATCTATTCTGAAGCAATATGTATTAATAAAAACACGTAAGTTTTTGTTTTAAAATTAATATGCAGTACTTATGTAATTTATTTTTATTTGTGTAGAGGATTAGGTGCCGTAGATTGTTTAGGGCCGGGAACCAATTGGTAAATTGTGAAACTTATAAATTATTATGTTAGTGAAAATAATGTTAGTTTTTAGTTGTCCTATTGATGTTGAAAAGTGTAAATGCAATACTTACATAGAAGATGGTGTTTTAAAGCTCTCCAGACAGTTTTTATTAAAAGACTCTTTAAATTTGAGGAAACGTTTGTAGAATTGTAAATTTAACATGTTTGAGGTTTTTACAATTTAAATATTTAATAGGTGAATTAAATTACTACAGATATCCAATGTTCCATTCTAAGCATCCTTACTTATTGTCAAAATTTAATAAATATCATCAAAATAATTTGGAAAAACGGAAAGCTGAAGAATATGAGGATGACGATGAAAATGAAAATGACAACAAAGGAGAGGACATTGTACTTGAAGATGAGAACGACAACAATTATGTGAGTAGTACAGAAGATGTAGAAAAAAGTGAATTAAAATCAAAATTAATTGAAGATATGAAAACGAGCACCGATGTCTTTCAAAATGAAGATGAAGTTCCCAATCATAAGAATAAAAGCATACAAAAACATTCGAGGGCTACTAAATTTGTACTTAATGGCAATAATTTTATATTTCTTACTGTTATTTATTTAGTGTTCTAATAAAAACTTACCAAAACATTTGCAGCTTCAAAAACTGCTTTTAAGCGTTACATGCAACTAAAAAACAGGCAACGTGTGGATCTAGCATTAGAAGTACACAATTCGCACATGAGGATGCTTTTGAATTTTTTTGGTGAATATGGTGACTCGTTCGAAGATTTACGCAACGTTAGATGTTGATATTTCTTCGTTTACAAGGACATTCCATCTATTACAAATAGATAGCCAATTGAGTGCAAAAATTTAAAAACAAAAATTTGGAAAGTAGCAAATAATAATAATTTACCTTTCTTTTGTAATTCTGCTATACATTTTGATCAGCTGTGTAGCTTATGCCTTACTGTTATGTAGTATATTATTTTATTTGTATCTTGTTTCAATATGTCGTCGGCCGATTAGAATTTCAAAGAAAAAGTAAAATATAAAGTAAAAATGTTTATCTACACATGAATACATTCGAGGGAACGATAAAAGTTTTGGATATTATGCGTGTCGTCGACTGATACATTAGATATTAAAATAAAAGTTAAATTTTCCCAGTTTGGGAATTAGGATAAGTTTGAAATTTTTATTACTTGGAATATTTACTGTTGTTTACAGAAAATTAAGTTGTGTTAAATTTGTAACAGCATTTGCATAACAAAATGGTGTATAATGTGACGCAAGTTCTCAATTTATCAAGAAAATTAATCCTATATTGAAATGACCTTATTAAATTGAAATATACTTGGATTTATCTTTGAAAATATTAAATATGAAACGCAGAAGTAAAAATAAAAGTAAATAAGAAACAGAAGCTCCAAATTAATGCAGTGAATGGAGGAAATTATATAATATGAAAAAGAAGGTATGAGTAAGAAAGATAAAGAAGATCAAGGCTGAAAAGCCGAAATAGAAAGAGTGAAAATTAGTAAAATTGCAAAAGTTCTGTAAAAGAAATTATAAAAATTATAAAAAGATAAAGATTTGAAAAGTAAATTTATAATAATATGAAGAATTTGGAAAACAACAAAAACATAAAATGGAAAAATTTATGGTAGGTTTTTCTGGATAACAAATTGAAAATAAATATCGAAAGAAGCAGAATCATAAATATCTTGGTGATTGACATGAAGAAATCTTTGACTGCGCGGGCAGTTCCCTACCAGATTAAGTTTTGATAATGGTCGACCTAGAGTGTTTGAATAGGTAGCAAGGTATTTTCATTCTGCTGTAAAATTTTATGAAAATAGAGTTTTTAAGATTCGGAGAAAGTGGTTAAGTTAAGTAGGTACTTTATAAGCACAGAAAAACAACACCCTTAAATTGTTCGTTACATTTTTAATTTTCAGCAAAGGTCTAGAAATATTTTTTGTCCTGAAACAATAAATCGGTTACCTAATCTGAACTTTCAGTTACACGACACCATTAAACTTTTGTCCTCAATTGGCAAAATGAGCCGCAATATAGCGTTATTTAATTTTATAAGTGTGCAAAATTAATTAATCTATTCATAAAACATCTGCATTTGAAATGACAAATATTACGATAGTAAGTAATCAAGCGGGTCCCATTTGTAGTTAAGATGACAAATGTTAAACTCTGCCTTACTAAGAAAGCTCTGTAAGTCTAATCGTTGTAATGTTTATGTTATGTGGTTGACAGCGACAGACGAGATGGGAATGTTACAGACGGAGCCAAAATGTATAGAGTATTCGTATTTCCTCCCTCTTATCAATACTGCATCACCGCCCTAAACACAAATCACGAATGTCGACAACACATTTCAGTGGGTTTTCTCAATTGTTGCCATTACTTTTGATATAAAACAATTTAAAGTAATGTTTCTTCAAATATTATCATCCCTGCATGTAATACGGATGTCGTCTCGTCAAGATAATTAAATTTTATGGTATAATAAGCAATTAAATTTTAATTATTAAAGTACTGTAACTGACGTTATTAAAAACTTTTTATTGTAAAGAAATGCTACCGAATAATTTAACTCTAGCAATAATAAGTTGTATTTTGTTTTAATATGTTCATTCTAAAGCTCTTAAGTACATGCATACCTCCTTTACTTCATTGTAATTTCAATGTTGTTATACTTTCAAGTACAGGTATCATACCAATTTTCAATTCATGAATTTGAATGCTTGTTAATTACGCAAAAGAAAATTTCTCTGATAAGTTATTCATTTTAAAGTTATTAAATGGAAACATCACTTGGATGTAAATAAAAGTTTTTAAAAGTTCACCATTATTCAAACAAATTTTTTGAAAATAATAAATTTTAACTAATATTTAAATTTCACCACCAGAACATACTGTAATTGCCACCATATCATTATAAATTTATTTTTTACGTTAATTTCCATAAAATTTACTAAAAACAGCCTCAGCGATCGAAACTATAGCTCTATACTTCAAAGTTACAACCGTTTATTAATATCATAATATACGCTTGATCTGCTTTAATTGGATTTTTAAATTAAACCTTGTCTGCGTTTTAAAACGTAATCGAAATTAAAGATACAAGAGCGAATTTTTATATTATCTACCTAGTAGGTATGAATGAAGATCCATATCAGTTTAACAAGTTTTTATATTTTTAGATAGCTCACTTCAATTTTTCTTTTTCATTTTAGAAAACCCACAAAATAGTATAGTATAGTTATAGTATGGTGAAAACGAAAATACTTCCAGTATATTTTATTTGTGATATGTGAAAAATCTGTTGTTTTATGCTTTTTTCACAAAATGATATATTGCGAAAGGTTCCAGTTGTTCACCATTAAACTGAAGAATCCACGCATGCTATCCGCAGTACCCAAGCCCCAGTATTTAAGAGACCGTTAGCCGATGCGTATTTTCCATCTACGGTCTTATTTCTTTTCTGTATTTTTTTTAAAACCTTTAAAACAGTTTGGAAGTTTGGGGTGTGTTGTGTTCAACAACAAAACATTCAAATTTTATATTAAGTATATTAGTAATATTTAAACAAATTTTCTCATAATTTTGTAACTTGCTTCACACTCGATGATGCCTTAATACATACATATATATATTTTTAGTTTATTTGGTTAGTAAAAGCTTTGTGCATTTTCTTCTAAAAGGTGTTAACATCTAGTGCATTTTTGATTACTCTAAACTACGTAATACCGAGTTTTACTGTTTAAACTACGAATCTATCAATTAATTATTTATAATAAAACGGTCTGATAGTGTTTGTTTTGTTTTATTATAAACTGTTAGAACTTGAAATATGAGTTACTTCAATATAAGTTCGTCAAGTTTTAATTAAAAATTAAAAAAACTACTTTACTTTTAAAGTTAAATCACCTTATTAAAGTTTTAATTAATTAATCGTATTAATTTAATAAGAAATAAACTCAATTTCAAGTAAATATTAAGTAGAAAACTTTAGTTCTACTTCTTGGAGGTAGGTTTCAACTTTTAAATTACATACATTTAATAGATTACCCTACTTTGGAAGTACTATAACAATGCTTTTTTTTGCTTGAAAGTAGTATTAATAATTAATTAATAATAACTACCTGCCATACTTTAACTAAAAGTTTAGGTATATTTAATACTACATTATGTATTTCTATTTTAGTATATGAGAATCTTTCAGTAAAAATAAACCAACATCTTTACTAGAACTAGAATGTTATTATTATTAAAACAATATAATATAGGGTAAATATGGGTTTTATGCCCCTGTAGGATAAACGACTCATTTCGAAAAAGTGCAGGTAGGTATGCATTAATTGCATTTTACAATTATTAGTGTTTGATGTGGGACATAAGTCCAAGTTAATATAATTCAATTACGGGCAGTTTTTTACGATAAGTTAAATAATTATTAAAGGTAATTGCACTGTTTTTGCTTATAAATACTAAATTTTTACAAATCAACTTAAGGTATTTATGATGTTCAACGTATTTTTAGTAATTATTTTTAATGCAATTGATCAGCAACATCCATAATCTTGCATTCTAGAAGTTAAAATACGTGATAAATTATATGTGCTTATAATTATACGGTGGGGCGTATATCCTACAGCACCGAGGATTTATGGCAGTAGCTTATGTGGGATATATGGCCCGTAATTCTTGAAGGGGCTAAAGTTAAAGTGCATTGATTGTTATGGATGGTTGCATGAAACCTGCACAATGTACGCTTGTCGCTGTAATACCTGCGGAAGAAACAAAAAAAGAAAAAGTGTTGTTAAAAGAAGAATATCTTAAGTGATTTGTAATGATTATTAGTATTTTATTATCACTATTCATTTTATATTACATTTTTGTTGTTATATTTTATATTATATTTTAATTTTTTTATTTAATATTACTATTGAAATGCCCAACGGTACTATTCGCAGACGATACCGCTTATTTAGAAGAGTACTGCAGCGCAATGGTGCTGCGAAGGAAGGAACTTATGTATAAAATTATACAATAAGCTACCCGAGGAAATCAAAAGCCTCCAGTTCAAGAAAAGAACAAAAGAACTTTTAGTAGAACGAGCACTCTATGAAGTTGCGGAGTTCTTAAAGTATAATAAGTTGAGATGAAAACCAGCAACAGCTGATCTCCACTTTTTTAAAGCCAACATTATTTATATTTTTGTACCTTTAAATAAAGATTATTATTATTATTATTCAATAATTATTAAGTATTAGAAAATTAATATACCTATTCATTTCATATTGATTCAAGACAGGTTGAACTTCTATGCCATAAATACCTTATGAAATTGAAAGGTAGGCATATAATACTCTTATGCTGGGGCATAAATCCTACTAGTGGGGGTTATATGGCCATTTGCTTTTTTTTTTAAACAAAGATTACTAACCCAAAACCTTATAAATACGTATCTGAATTTATATTTATAAGTAGTAAACATATCAAAATATCCATTAGAACAAAAAAAAAATTATATTGATTCTTGAAATAACATCTAGGTGATTTTTTTCCCTTAGGTATGCCATATATCCCACATTTACCCTATAGTCGTGATCACGAATAATGAAGCTCACGTCAAAACCATCTCAATCAAGCATCGACAACTGCCCTCCCAAATTTTTAATCCACAACACAGGTGCAACAAAGACACACTTATATGAATGTGTCGTAATTGTTTCAGTTTAGACACATCGAAAATTGCGCAAGCTTCAGTTTTCGTGATCACGACTATACACTGTAAGTATGTGTACTCGTAATCCAACAGTGATTGTGAATAGCTTTTTACTGAGCCAAAAAATAAGTTTGACACTAAGTTGATTTGCGGTGCCGTATATGATTGCTATTTTAAAGTCAGAATTTTTAAATGCCTATTAAGTCTCTCTAAAGTTTTTACAAAGAAATAGCAAAGAGTGTCCAACTTGCTTTCTTTGCCTAGTAAAGAGCTATTAAATTAAATTCCTGTAACTGACATCGTTTATAATGCAATTTTAATGAATTTTGTTATTCCGCCAAGTATATGAAATATTTTATCAATTAGTACCGAAATCAATTAATTTTCTGTAAAAATAATTAAAATACAAACGATTTATAGAAACTTTCCTTGTTGTTTGGTGCCAAACTTGTTTACTTTCTCACCTATATTGAACACTTTGTATCATCGTATTGAAAATTGCCAATTTTCTACTCAATGAACTGTAGAAAACGACTTCAAATCCTAGATTTGATTGCATTAGAATGTTAATGCTCTTTAAATAACACATTTAGGAAAAATTGCAGTTTCTTACCGCAATCCTAGATATATCACAAAACCGCTAACTTTCTTTATTTGAATAAAATAGATTTTGAGAGATCAGGGACAGTTTTAGCCATGATATTTCTCTACTATGAGATTATAAATATAGACGTTGAAACAATATCTTATGTTCTGAATAATTTAATTTATTTAATTAAGAATTAACATCTTTGCTTAATATATTTGACAAATAAAATTGAAATGAAGTGAAGAATGTGTAGAGAATCAGAAAATAATAATTTTGAAAGTTGTTTGATTTGAAAATTATTTTATTACACTCTCTAATTAATATGATAATAATTATTATTATTAATTCTATATTATGGTAGAATTTCGTTTCAAGAAGTAACTTTGGTAGTTCGCAGTTTAATTAAGTGTGATATCTGACTGCGTGTAAAGAACCAATTTTCATTAGGTACGCAGTTATTCGGTTACTGTGGGTCTACATCTTCAACTTCGATGAACTTCATCTCCCTCTCTTGATGTTATCTGAGAGGTCACAAAGATAGAAATTAATCAACACGAGGTAAAAGAAATCGTTTAAGTGTAAGATTACTTGAGTTTTACCGTATAATTAAAATTTCTTTTTTTTATTTAGTTCTAGTTCGGAAGTTCGATAATGTTCTAATTTAATTTAAAATATGTAAGTTAAAAACATAAATCTGAATCCAAAACCATTTTATTTGATCCCTACCTACATGATACATTTTTGTGCATAATCTCATCTACATCTGTTTACAACTGAAATGCACTAATTAATCATAGTCATTTAGCAGGTTTTAATATTATTAATTAAGCAGAATAGTAAAATGTTAACGATAATAATTCAGTAAAACACTGCGTTTCTTTATAGAAGTTGAACTAATGACAAAATTATTGGTAAATAATTTATGGAAATGGCAATAACCAAAATTGAGTGGAGAGAAGTTGGTTTTAATTAGAAGGGTGCAATATTTTTTGGGTTACGAGATTTAATATTCGTTAATTTAGAACTCACGTGAAAATAGACATATGACATTCAATAAAACTTCGTGTTTTTAAATTTTGTTTAACAAATAAACTAAAAATATGTCTTTTTCTACCTCTTTGAGAAAACATTGTTACCACAAGGATAATGTGTTGTACCTCGTTCTTGTCCTTTAGGAGAAATACAAAAACCATCTATTGCAATGAAGACTATGCAAAAATATTTGGGTCTGTTATAGGTATTTCATTATTTATTTAGGTTTCAGCAAAATCAAACAACTAATTACAATATGGTATCCATATTCACCTATGAGTTTATCTGCACATAAACACAGAAAGTGTGATATATATTTTTTTAAAAACAGGGATCCGTCAATAGGTTCAAAATTGTTTTTAAAATTTTGTTATTAAATTTATGTTTACCTATTAATTTCTCAATTAAAAATTATTAGCCTATAGCCTATAGCCCGACCTGATCCGTCTAAAGGACTCTACTGCACAAGCGACGGTCGCGCTATCGATATGCCTGTCGGTATAACTGCTTATCATACATTTCGACAGATAGAGCAAGAAGCCTGTTTACTTTTTAGTATGGAATGTGGGCGCAAACATGGTTCTTTGATGCATTTTTTCGGACTCGGAATTCATCAGGAACTTCAAAATTTTCCGGAGGAACAACGCTACGACGCTGCTCGAGTTATGTATGGCCTAACCCACAGTATACGTGCAAGATGTGGAGACGACTTAACGCAAGTTAGCGCCGACAATTATGGAAGCTTCATCAATATTCCTGGTGGAAGCGTACGGGTTCCGTTGGGATACATGGGAGTGCTAGCTCCACTTTTACGGGAACTACCCGAGTGCACTTTAAAGTATTGCAAGCCTGTCGAAAACATACGATGGGGAGCACAGGATCACGGAAGCGCTAGAGCAATTATTCGGTGTTGCGATGGTGAGGAACTTTGTGCCGATTTCGTCATCGTGACCGTCTCTTTGGGAGTTTTAAAGCAATGCGCCGATAAATTGTTTTGTCCACCATTACCGGCAGAAAAAATGGAAGCCATTTATAATTTGGGTTATGGTCAAATCAATAAGGTATTTTTAGATTATTTCAGACCATTCTGGGTATGGAGCGAAGGTAGTCTCAAATTTGCGTGGTAACCAGATGAACTGTTTTGCAGAAGCGATTGGACTAAAGGTCTCAGTCAAATAGAAGAAGTTCAAGGAAGTAAACACGTGTTGTGTGCCTACATTTCAGGACCGGAAGCTAAAATGATGGAAAAGGTATCTGACGAAGAAGTAGCCGAAGGAATTACTCGAGTATTGAGACAGTTTACGGGAGACGCAACGTTACCCTATCCAAGCACACTTTTAAGATCGAAATGGTCCACCGATCCGTACTTACATGTGAGATTACTGTCCACATCTTTGCTCGAAGCGGAGTTAATAATATTAAAAATATAATAAGTAGTTACTCGGTTGCTAAATCTAACTGAATTTCAAGTTAATGTTGATATTAATGTTTTATGTTGGAAAATAAAAATTTAATGTTTCTTCTCAAGTTTCCATGGCTCATGAGCAAGTGCTATATCAGAAAATTTTTCTTAAGGTTGAAGAAATGAACAATATTGTTTGTTCGCTATGCGTACACATGATTTCAAAGAGGTGCTGCTGCATGAAAAAGGATTAGTTGACTAGTTTTAGGAGTTTTAGCTAATGACTTCAAAGTTGATTCAAAGGCTGATGATGGCTTTAACTAAAACTTAACTGAACATAAACATAATAAAATAATGAATTGTTTTTGTTTAAAATGTAATAATTTAGCTTTGCCTAGAATAGACTTAACGGTGGTAAATTTAATTACTGAATACTGTTTAGTGATTAACTAGCATTGTCAATAATAATTTCAAAACTAGTGTTAACTAATATAGAAGTTTCAACTAATAGTTGAACCAGTTAAAACTAGTTAAAGATATGTTAGAACTAGAATTTCCTAATAAGGTCACGTTTTCACAGATTTCGCGTTTTGACTGCCCTACATCATAATAGTAAGTAAAATAAAATTTGATAAATATCACTTACCCTCATCTGTTGTATTTGTTCCTTTAAGTAACCGGAGTTCGTCTTTTGATCTACGTCAAACACGGGAAATGAGCCCATATACTGCAAAAGTAATACATGTGATAAATTGTTTGTAAATTTTAAATATAATATGTATTGTCATGTTTCAAACCAAAAATATAAGAAAAATTGTAAAAATATAAAAGAATAATAAAAATTTATAGTATAAAAGAGGACAATTATCTGATATCAAGGTAGTCGGTAATATCAAAATTACGTGATTTATTAATTAAATTATAAAGATCATTTATGAAGGAACAATTTGAAAAGTAGAACGTAAGTGACATTATAACAAACTACACATAAGATTTTGAGTGTGGACGTGCCTTAAGTGCGATAAAAGAGAAGAACAGGGAAATCGTGTGTGAGAGTTGGTAATAAGAAAGAGAAGAAAAATTTGGAAAAAGATAGTAAAAATGGATTTTTCTGATTTGGAAATAAAAATTTGTAATGGAGAATAAATAGATATTTGGATAAATAAAAGTTAAATGACCATTGAAATATAATTTTAAATAAGATTGGGTGTTTGGAAGATAATCGAATAAGTATTAGTTATAGTGGTTTAAGGAAAATTATAAGAGATAGGTGGATAAACGTTAATCGTACAACATTCTGGATATGTTCAAGAATTGGATATTAAAACTAGTGCAATTCAATGGTGATCAATCGTTTATTTAATTACCAAAGGCAAAAACAGGAAGTTGAATGGTTGCTGAATGATATTGGTACATTCGAAAAGTAAGAAGACTGAGTCACATTGGATGATATTGTTATTAGGTCAGAGTTTTTTTTATTTATAAACATTTGGGACGTAAAATTTCGTTAAAACTAATATTTTGTATTACCGATAGACAATTGATTTAATTTAATCATTAATGCACACACTTGTTTACATAAACACATTAAATTATGATTTATGTTATTCTTTGGAAATTGTAAAATTAGTTGGATGCTGAAAGAATTGCAAGGTAAATTTATGTTTACAATCTCCAAAGCAACTTATCTACGTTCAGGTGCGGATTGTGGACGAAAACTTTTATTTTGTTCTGAAATAAATAATCATAATTGTTCAAAAATTGGTTCATTTAATTTATTATTACATTTCACTGAACCGACTGCTGAGATTAAAGAGGTTGTTCTCCGATTGACAGGCTAGCGTAGGTTGCAGGTTAATTTAATATTTAAAATAAATATAAAATATCATTGCAGTATATTCAATGTACATTCGAAGATCGACTGTCTCATTTGTCCCTTTTGAAAATTAGTAAATAGTATGGTAAATCATTGAAATAAACATAATCTGATCAAAATACTAAAATAGCGTTGAGGTTGCGTTAACACAGTAACGTATATAAGATGCCGTATAGTAGTGCATCTTAGCCATGATTTGATCTAATAGCATTCAATTGTTCGGAAGTTTTTACTGGTATCTTGATGACTACTTGGATTTATAACGGCACTACTACATAAAATACGCCTTCATCGGAATATATAGCATTCCATCGTAAAAGTAAAATAAATCGTACACTTAAGTTTAATTTCTAAATACCTATAAGAGTTATTTCTTTGTTTTTTATTACATTAAATGGAATTAGAAACTAAAAGTGAATTATATATTGCCGTCATATGTCATTCATCATTATATTGTCGACTACGTAAGATCAGAATGGAAATAACTGTTTAATAAGAGCACTATGGGGAGCAGAAAATAATGTTGCCGTTTTAACCCAAACAGAACGCAAAAAGTCAAATACTAAATTTAAATTCCATTGAAGAAAATTTAATAAACGCAA
The DNA here is from genome assembly GCA_958510845.1 of Cantharis nigra. NCBI lineage: Eukaryota > Metazoa > Arthropoda > Insecta > Coleoptera > Cantharidae > Cantharis > Cantharis nigra. The sequence goes on along the minus strand of OY294030.1, from coordinate 37,640,238 downwards.
CAAATGAAGTTATATCAATCGTCTTCAAATGTATCTGTTCAGTAATTCAATTTACGTCTGACAAACGATACGAAAATTGTAAGAAAACAGAAATATACGGTTAACCCGAAATAAATTTAATTTGCCGTGTTTTCTTTCGTTTTCATATTTATTGAGACAATGGGAATTGCCCGAGTTTTGTTATCTAAAACTCGAGGTTATTATGTTTATAACATTGTAAGTCAAATCTCTAGAGGACATTGGAAAATATTCGGCTTAAATTTTTTGTCATTTACTAAAATAGCGTGCGGTAATAATAATTCCCTAAGTAAACCCTTAACCCCTTAACTTTTTACTAGAACATTAAATTAACTTCCCTTTTCAATTAAAATAATGTCGTTTCTTTGGTTAAATTAATCAATCACAGTCGTTCACATGTTGAGTCATCATTGCTGGCAATTTTCGCTTTAATGTAAAGCAGCATGAAACAGCAAACATTCTACTTCTTACAACTTAATTCCATTACCCTCATTAAGCAAATGATATGCAATATAGCTTAACATAATTAACTTTCCAAGTTTTTATTAAAATTATAACGAAGAATAATTTTTTAGATGTATATTGCAGACTTATAGATTCCATTCTTACACTGAAAAAAATAGTATAAGGTAGGAATTTTCAAATTACCAAAATTATATAGCCTCGCCGTAACCTGGTAATTAATACAAATACTATTTTTATTTTAATATAACTTACTTAAGGAAGCGGTTCTATAAAATTGCGACTAAAAAATCAAAATTTAATCTAGGAGAAACACAAGTTTGCTTATCATTATCTGTGCGCTTAAGTCCAACAAAAATGTTGTTTGCTCAATCTATATAAAAGTACTTCATCTTAATTTTCTTGGCTTTTCTTTAAGAAAAATAAAGTTTTTGTTTACTCTTGTAACTTGGGAACGCATAATGATAGTTTAAATATCAGTATATTTTATAAGCGACTACATAGCACAAAAGTTTTTTCTTTACAATTTTTTGAATACCTACTTGAGTTTAGTTTTTTGTGATATAAAAATAAAATTAATTAAGTTTTACAATTTTATTTGTATGTTTAACAACATTTGAGTTTACCGATTTTTGTTAGAACTTTTCATATCTTTCATATTGCTTTTCAGAAGTTTGCCTTTTTATAGATTATTTTTTTGAATTCACATAAATGTAAAGGATTGGACGTTCAAGATGTAAAAAAAACTTCTAAAAGTTCCAACTTCACACACGACCCTGCTGAGTTAATGGAAATACAGACAAAACCGCCAGCGGTGCTCATTTCATTTCCGGATTCTTTTTAAAGGTTTCGAAGTTATTTCCGCCTTTTCTTTAGACGTACTTGCTTCAAGTTTTTTGTAGCTGTCGTCAACAGTTAGACATTTAATTTTATATGAACGTTGATAGTTAGTTAGGTTTCATTCACATGAGGAAGTATACTTTTGCATTTTGAATACTTCAAGTAGTTAGTACAATTCAGCATTTCTTTTATGAACTTTAATTGTTATTGTGTTTTCACTATGGAAATTACCTAATTAGTTCTTATTATATTTGTTTAATGTGCATTAAATTAGAAAAAGGGATCTAACGAGCACCAATTTAAAGTTATACATACCACGATTGAAGGGTTAATAGTTACTGCTTTTTAAATCTTCTAGTGCTACTCAAATATTTTAAAAGGAATGCTAATGCAGTTTTAAATGATGAATATTAATTGTTTACTCTTTTATGTATTTTTTGTATTAAATTGGTAATTTGTTCTTGCTCTGAAAAACGTGTCCTATAAAATCTTTTTAAATAATACAGAAGTTGAAGAACACTCTTTAAGCCTAAGATTTAAACTTGGATTATTTGTAACCAAATTTGTATCTCTAATGACCTGTCATCGTATCTCCTCTGATCCAATCAGTTTCAATGAAAAACTCTGCATAGAATATAAACGAGCTGGATTCCCATTATTTAAATTTATCTTGAATATTTTGCTAATAGAATCAAGTAGAGGAATAAATAAGATTCACAATACGTTTACTTTTATAAATTCTAGATACCAAAGTTAAATAATATTTAAATTGCAAATTGGTTTCCAATTAATCAATAACTTACGATTAATTAATTAAAATGAGTTTCAACGTTAATTGATTTAATCATTAGAGTAATATAGCAAAATTGAATAAAACATTTTTAATTAAACGAACAAATTGGAAAAATTCATTATTTAAAATTATGGTGCAATTTATTTATTTTAAAGTACGTGTTCACCTTTATCCTATTTTTGAAACACATTTGTTATGTAAATGATTAGTGAATTTTAATCAATGCAATTTATTTTGCATTTTCGCCGTTGCAAGTGTGTTGCGCGATTTTTTTACATCAATAAATATGTCAATGTTAAAACTACTAATACCGAAATGGCTCAATGAAAATATCGAATTATTCTGTTATTTTTATTTTAATCCTTTGTTCAAAGATTTGAGAGCTTCGGGCATAATATTTTATTAAAATATTATTATATTGAGTATAATTTCAAATTCTCTTTGTTAAAATATGTATTCGTTTACGGATGTATATTATTATTAATATTTACGTGGGTACACGTATACATAACAAACAATATAGGAAATTATTACAACCACATTGTATAAAACGAAAAAAATACAAAAAAGCATTATAAAGCTAAATAAAACTTAATGATCCAAACTGAACAAGTATATTCATCACAGTATCGTTCACCACCAAAATTTAATAATACGGCTAATGTGTAATGTCTACAAATTATCCCTATCTTTACCACATACATATTATGTATATATTTTGTATTTATTTAGATTTATGGCAGCTACTGAAAAGAGTTAATGGGATTTTATTCTATAGAATTACAGACAACACAAACATTTTTATTAGGGCTTTTCGACAAAGTATTAACTTCTCGGATTCAATTTGATTTGGATATAGGTTGAATATTTGGTGTATGTAAGAAGGCAAGCTCATACTTTCAAGTGCATTGTCGAATCTCCTCGATGACGTTGGCAATTACTTCAGCCAGCACAACTCGATCTTGTGCTGTAATTCGTATTCTGGTTCATTTGCTAATGTTCCTCATTCTAAGCATTGTTTTATTTTAACTCAAACTGCTTTTCATATTGCTATAGCTGTAAATATGTAAATAGTTGTAAATATGTAATTGATATGTAAATTGCAAGAAATTGTATTTTGAATTTTGAAATCTCCAGTTTATAATTTTTAGTAAATTATTGAAAAAAGATCTTGTTTTGAAAAAAAATGGTTTCAACTATATTTTTATATAAACAATGTTTATACTAACATAAAAATTTACTGATGCCATTCAATGTCATCAAGGGGTCATATCCCAAATTTCTAGGGGAGAGCGTTTATGCAAAATAACCAAGCTATCAAACGCTACCTGAAAGACAGAAAAACTGGGAACTTCCATAATCCTACGATTTGTGCAAAAGATAATGTAACTCCAAAACAAAGCTTCCAAAAAAGAAACAATTGTATACAATTTTCTTGTCATTTTATGTGTTAGTTAATTTTAAGCTTAAATTTCTATCTTTTAAATTTTTAAATAAAATTTTGCTTGGAAGTGTACCTATGTGTTTTTAAAACCAAAAACTACGAAATGACAAAGGAAAAATTACTCACATACTATTACAAACGTATCAAAAGCAATCACACCTAAATCCTAACTAAAAAGCAACATTTCCGAAGTAATTTATCTTTTGTATGTCGACGATGATGAAGATTGGTTAAAGAAGTTAAATTAGAGTTACAAGTGAAGTCAAGTTTGGAGTGCGTAATAGTTTGTGAGGGCGCAGCTGAAGTCAGAAACTACCTAAGTTTTTTAAAATTTTACTTTCATTTTTTAAATTTCAATTTTTATATATATTTTTTGTATTATTAAAGGAAAGCTTAACAATAAATGAAAATTTTATCAAAATCCGTCCATTATTATTTATTTTCGTTATTATTTGCAGACAATATTTTTATCTTTGATTGATTGATTGATGCCCAAAGTTTTTATTAACAAATCACAGTTACATATTATAAGCAATTATTAGTCCTGAGCTTTCCTGTTAAGTAAAGCAAGGTAAGGGGGCGGAGGGAGAGTTACTGCAAATCTAGATAATCAGTATTTCACATGCACAAAATTTCGTACATCAGATTACCTCCTACTTTGGACTTCCCTAAACTTATTTTTTCCTTACTTCTTCTTTTCGGGACTGCCTCAAACTCCTTTTAAGCTGTCCACTTGACTACAAGGAAGCTTTTTACCTCTCGGCTAAACATAAATACTATTTATAAATAGTATTTATAATAATGTCAATGTCAACTGACTCATCCGACGATGATTATTTGCTATGCAAATACCCAAATAACAAGACCTCTCTAACCTTGAAAACATTTGTACAATCCTCACAAGATCGGAGAGATGCTGGACCATCAAGAAATAAAACCAACATTCAAGATGAAGGGCCACATAAATGCACGTCACGCAAGAGAGATTTTTAAACAAAAAGAGGCCTAAATATACACTCAAGCCGATCAATTATATGCTCGCAAATAAACAAGACGTCCTTTCAACCTCTAAATTACCAATCCATCCAAATTCAGCCTCATCTAAGTGAAGATGTCAAATCGAACACAAAGTGTGACATTTTGGACACAATTTGCAAAATGCACTTCAGAGGTCATCTTTTACATCGCATTCCAAAGGGAGCACGAGCACTAGCTGCAGGGAAATATTGTAGCTGCATAGACGAAATTTTAAGTAATGACTCTGCGTTTTCTTGGCTAAACTTTTTTATATTCAGTTACACCTGTCACAAAGTTCCACATAAGCAAAAAATATCTGATTTGCTGAGAAATAACTCTTTTACTAAGGGCATGGCAGCGGGATTAGATGGTCTCCGTCCTCAACATGTACTTGATATGATTGACTCGCGCAACGGCGACCATGCACAAAAGTTATTGAGATCCATCACGGCATTTATGAACAAAATTCTTGATGGTAATTTACCTGAATTTATCAGGCCCATATTTTTTAGAGCTTGTCTTTGCTCGCTTGAGAAGAAAGACGGTAGCCTTAGACCAATTGCTGTAGGCCTAACACTTTATCGCCTGGCCTCAAAATGTGCTATAAATGGCATCAAAAATCGTGCCATACCCTTCCTCATGCCGCTACAGCTTGGCTTTGGAATATAAGGTGGCGCAGAAGCTATTGCACATACTGTCCGTTCAATCATTAACGCCGAAGAAGTTATTAACGGACACGATACATTTTGCTCAAAGTAGATTTCAAGAACGCATTCAATCTATTTAGACGGGACACCATGATGGAATTAGTCTCGGCAGATTTTCCAGAAATATATTATTATGTTCATGCGATTTACAGCAACACGTCTACTCTCCACTATGGTAACTACAAGATAGAGTCCCAAGAAGGAGTTCAACAAGGAGATCCTCTCGGTTTCTTTTTATTCTGTGTTGCTACCCACCCATTATTTCAAAAGCTCAATTCAAAATTGAACGTATGGTATTTAGATGACGGAACACTTTTGGATACACCCGAAATAGTAGCTGCAGACTATAAAATTATAGACAGCGAGGGCCCAAACTACGGTATATTCTTGAACAAAGAAAAATGTGAGATATGCCCTATTTCTGCATCAACAGAATTGGAAAATTTTACGTCAGAATTCATAAGATCTAAAGTCACCAATAAGAACAATCTAGAATTACTAGGAGCTCCTTTTGGTTCTCATGCTGAAAACATCATTTTACAAAAGAAGAAAAATTCTTTTACAATCATGTGTAAGCGCTTATCGTTGTTGGAACCACACCAGTCTTTCTTTCTTTTGAAAAACTGCATTTCCCTGCCTTTCCTGCAATATCTCTTACGCACTTCACCAATATACAAACACAGTCTTCTTTTAAAATTTGATGATTTACAACGCCATGCAGTTTTTTTTTGAAATTTTTTGAAATTTTGAACATAAAACTATCTAATACCGAATGGATGCAAGCTTCTCTTCCAGTGAATTCTGGAGGACTTGGAATCAAATCTGCCGTTGATGTGGTTTTACCAAGTTTTATTTCTTCTTCCACATCCTGTCAAGATCTCTTCAACATTTTATCGACAAATTTTTTACAAATCGATATACACGGAACAGCGGAATCAATAATAATGTGGCAACAAACAACTAGCTCCTCCATTCTACCATCTTCTACAAAACAACATGACTGGGATGTTCCTATCATCGATGTGGCCAAAAAGCGTCTTCTCGAAAACGCCACTGACATGAAGGACCAAGCCCGCTTGTCAGCTGTTGCACGTAAGGAATCCAGCTCCTGGTTATACACGCTTTGCCATCGTCCAACATTGGAACACTTCTTAATAGAGACATAATACGCATCTCGGCAGGCCTCAGACTCGGATGCAAAACGGTGGAACCCCACATTTGCCGATTCGGATCACTTGTCGACGCAACCGGAACTTTCGTGCAAATACAGCAAAGAACGTAGCACCAGATACCAAGAAGCCAACAACATCATCAAGCGGACACTAACATCAATTGGTCTTCATCCTGTCCTTGAACCACCTGGTCTAATGGCTCGCACTGATGGAAAACATCCTGACGGAATGTCTTAAATTCCATATATTCATGGAAAATGTCTAATATGAGACATAACAATTGTCGACACGGTAGCTCCTTCGTACTTACCCTGCACTGCCATCTGTCCAGGTCGAAAAAGGCCGAAGCCAATAAAAGAACAAAATATAGCGTTTTGCCAAACGATTATTTATTTATCCCCATCGCGATAGAGACTCTTGGCCCTCAAGGCTCCAGTGCGCGGTCTTTCATCAAAGACATCAGGCGGAAACTAATCGAAGCCACTGGGAATCCCAAAGAGGGCTCTTGGTTTAAAGAAAGACTATCAATCGCGATTCAGCGGGAAAATGCCAACAGTGTAATTGGAACTTAATGCACTGATGACACTGCTTCGCTGAATTGCGAGAATTTTTAGTTCTTATACCTAGAATGAAAAGAAGAATATACAATATGTGGATTTAATATATTTTGTAATATAGTTGAATTTATAAATTAATATAATAAAGTTTTTTTCAGTTGCTTCATTTTTAAATTCAGTGTATATTTGAAATTTCATTAATACAATGAAATAATAATAACTGTCATTGTATTTTCTGAAGGGTCCAGGTATCTACTGTAAAACCACTTTTTCAAGAAAATTTCATTAAATTTTAAGCTTCTGCAGGTATGTTAGAAATTATTATAAATAATTATTTATGTCTTTCAGTGTGAATAGCAAATATAGTTAGGAATTTAATTTTTAGGGAACAGGACTATATACCGACAAGACTAAAAATATCCTGTGCAATAATGTCCTCTCTAACAATACTCTCGCAGTTTACTTCTAACCATGCAGGTACTAACACATTATAAAATTTAATACCTATTTATAGACGAATTTAACTTAAAATCAATGATCTTCTCTTTTTATATCGGTAATCTTTAAGCTCTGACTATTACAGGGATGTTATTAACAAGTGGAGATACTCAAAGATCCTGTCTGTTTAGATCTGTAATTTTCTATTTTAAGGCCTCTTTAGGGATGTTTTCATTACCCAAAGATATTCTTTGATTGGATATTGTTGGACAGGATTAAATATTTTTTGTGCGGGTTTTGTAGTCGTAGAGCCGTATTTTGCTGTAAGGCAATGGTATCCAACCTTTTAAGTAAATCAGTGACTTCAAAGTTTCAATTACATTATTTCATGATTTATAACCAATAAAACCGATGGTAACACTTTTCGTGCGGAGCATGTTATAATACTAAAACAAAGGGGGGTGATAGGAATATCGGCTAAACTCACGCTAAATTAATTTATTAAAATTAAAATTTAAAAACGACACTGTTTCGAAGGGATTGACCACTTCTTCTTCAAGTTCTCATGAGATACCTTTTTGGATACGTCAAATTTTCTTATGTAGAAAACTACCCGAATACCAACCGTGTTAAAACATACAGGGGGGCTCGAAAAAACGAAAGGTTGTAAACGAACAGACAGTCAACCAATCCTATGGAAACTGGAGTAACAGTGGTGAGCTGATATCCTGGAGTTCCAATTGTGAATTGGTTAAATGTTGTCCGTTTAGGAACGCTTTTTTGATTTCGAGACCTTCTAGTAAAGTCAACATTCGACCCTTGCATGCTGCATGTAATAACACGATGTTCTCGGTGTCCAAACCATGATTTGTTTCAAGACAATGCGACGAAAAACCTGTACTTGACCTACTATTTGCTATATCTGCCAGATGTTCTTTAACGCGTTTATATATCGACCTTCCGCTCTGCCCGATATAAATGGCATCACACGAGTTGCAACTAAGTTTATAAATCCCGCTCTTGGTGAGGCTGTCAATCTTTGTTTTATTCTTGGATAATAAGGAACCGATATTTGATCTATTTATTTCTGTAATTCTAAGGCGTAATTTCTGTAGATGTATTTTAATCTGTTTGCTGGTTCCTGCCACATAGTTGATAACTCCCCAATTGGGAGCCGGCTCTTCAATTGGAGAAGCGAGTGAAGCGGTAACCAGACCTCTTTCAATCGATTTTTCTTTTTTCTTTATTAACTTATCAACTAAGTTTATAGTATAACCGTTGTTGAACGCTATTGATTTGATAGTGTTTATTTCACATAAAAAGTTTTCTTTGGACATCGGTATTTTAAACAGTCTATCAATTAAACTATAAAACGCAGCCATCTTTATTTTCCAAGACTGATTAGAAGAATGTGGAATAATGATGTCGGTCGTGGTAGGTTTTCGGTAGATCTTTATATCTAGACAATCTTCTATTTTTGTTACTGTTACATCTAAGAAATTCAGGCTGTTGTTGTTCTCTTCTTCCATTGTAAATTGGATTTTTTCATTTAGCGAATTTAGAAAAGCAAGGAGATATGTGGTGTTTTGGATCCGTTATGTAGATGACGTATTTTGTATATGGAAAGGATCATCCCGTCAATTAAGTTTATTCCTTGCTTTTCTAAATTCGCTAAATGAAAAAATCCAATTTACAATGGAAGAAGAGAACAACAACAGCCTGAATTTCTTAGATGTAACAGTAACAAAAATAGAAGATTGTCTAGATATAAAGATCTACCGAAAACCTACCACGACCGACATCATTATTCCACATTCTTCTAATCAGTCTTGGAAAATAAAGATGGCTGCGTTTTATAGTTTAATTGATAGACTGTTTAAAATACCGATGTCCAAAGAAAACTTTTTATGTGAAATAAACACTATCAAATCAATAGCGTTCAACAACGGTTATACTATAAACTTAGTTGATAAGTTAATAAAGAAAAAAGAAAAATCGATTGAAAGAGGTCTGGTTACCGCTTCACTCGCTTCTCCAATTGAAGAGCCGGCTCCCAATTGGGGAGTTATCAACTATGTGGCAGGAACCAGCAAACAGATTAAAATACATCTACAGAAATTATGCCTTAGAATTACAGAAATAAATAGATCAAATATCGGTTCCTTATTATCCAAGAATAAAACAAAGATTGACAGCCTCACCAAGAGCGGGATTTATAAACTTAGTTGCAACTCGTGTGATGCCATTTATATCGGGCAGAGCGGAAGGTCGATATATAAACGCGTTAAAGAACATCTGGCAGATATAGCAAATAGTAGGTCAAGTACAGGTTTTTCGTCGCATTGTCTTGAAACAAATCATGGTTTGGACACCGAGAACATCGTGTTATTACATGCAGCATGCAAGGGTCGCATGTTGACTTTACTAGAAGGTCTCGAAATCAAAAAAGCGTTCCTAAGCGGACAACATTTAACCAATTCACAATTGGAACTCCAGGATATCAGCTCACCACTGTTACTCCAGTTTCCATAGGATTGGTTGACTGTCTGTTCGTTTACAACCTTTCGTTTTTTCGAGCCCCCCTGTATGTTTTAACACGGTTGGTATTCGGGTAGTTTTCTACATAAGAAAATTTGACGTATCCAAAAAGGTATCTCATGAGAACTTGAAGAAGAAGTGGTCAATCCCTTCGAAACAGTGTCGTTTTTAAATTTTAATTTTAATAAATTAATTTAGCGTGAGTTTAGCCGATATTCCTATCACCCCCCTTTGTTTTAGTATTTCATGATTTGTTTATTTTTATATTTATAATTTTAGATTTGTAACGGGTGACCATCAGCCCCTACATTTAAGTAATTATTTAAAAATAAAATTACAAAAAGTTTTCGTGTTTTTACATTTTCAATTAAGAATTTTTTTTTTAGTTTAAAAAACAGAAAAGTAATTGGAGTACAAAAAAGTAGATAACTTTTTCATTTATGATTACTTTATAAAGCTATTAAAAAAGTTTTTAAGTAAATCCATTCAATCGGATGGATATATTTTTCATTTAATTGCCTTCTACTATAATATTATGTATTACTAATAAACCTTTAAACCATTTCTCTGTACAATATAATTCAAAAATAGAAATTAACTTTAATGGACCACAAGTAAATGGATTTATAGGTTTATTTTGATTGATGTTTGTTTATTTTGGAACAGAATAAAACATAAATATAATGTAGTTTATGTACCTACTAGAAAATACTACTTAATTAAATAAAACATAATGTAGTCCAGCTATACATTATTTTTGTAATTATTTCTGTAAAATTTGTACTTTTCCAGCTATTTAGTAGATCTAAAAGGCGACAATTAGCAATATGGCAGAGTAGCGACAACTGCAAAATTTGAATATAGGAATTCTAATTTATAATTTTAATACTTTTGAAAACATTTATTTGGATGCGATTAATTATGGACAAGTGAATGAAGCTTTGGATAAGATTGAATGAATCTGATTTATGTGGACAATTGATGTTAATCGGGTAATTTTGAGACTCGAGATATAAAATGTGAATTTGTAAATATTAATTCCAATTGTTGATTTTGGAATGGTGAATTTTTAATCATTTTGAATCCATGACGAATTATTAATAACTTTTAACAGAAAATCATTATAAGTCTTAATTAAGATAAAATTTAAAATACAATTTATTTAAATTAATTAATTTAAAAAAAATAAATTAAATCAATATTAAATTGGTTAAATATTTGATATATATCGTAAATTTTATTAAAAGGTGATTTCTCATATTCCGTATCATTAACTTTTCTCAGTGTGATTTTGAGTGATTAAAAATATTTTAAAATGAATTGAAAATGCAAATAATTCCCCTGTTATAGGATAGTTAAAGCTTTGCTTGGAACTTTATTATTAAGAAAGGAAACTTTACAATTTTCAGTAGTTCTGTAAACTACAGTATCATTACAGAAACCTAGAATCACTGTAAAATTTTCTGGAAAATCAATATTGCAGAACTCACGCAATGTAGGGTTTAGAACTCCGCTTACAGTTTCCCACGCAGCAGAACATTTAGTTAACAAAGTTCTGTATTTATTTTTTAATTTTTGAAATTTGCCGTAGATATAAAACCCATTTAAGCGTGGATTAATCTTTTCAGTTAAATGTAAATTAATACTCACTCAACCGAAAAAATAAGCAAATTAACAAAAATTAGCAGTAAAATTTGCATTTGTTAAAAAGTTATTAGCATTTTAACCCAGTTAGGAATAATAGTTATATTACATGGCGATGCTGTTGCCGTATATTATGGGTATAATTCACAGTAAATATTTATTTAACAAATTATTAGGAAGTACACATGAAGCTTTCGCATATACCTATTGTAGGTATATTGTTTATATTGAGTAAATTTGTTTAATCATTACCTATAGGGTATATAGCTGTATACATATTCAACTGCTTGTTAAATTATTGGTAAATTTTGCTTATTATTACGTTAATTATCCTAACGCCTATAAACAACTTTCTAATTATTATTGTCGATACAATACAATTTTAATAGTCATTTAGTTCAAATTTAAACGATGTTAATTTATTTTATTGAATAAATATAATTTTTCGTAATTACACTTTTACAGTGTAATTTATATTTAATTACCAGTAAATTTCATTTCCAGTTATAATGTCAATCGAGTTCCAATTTAATTCTTATGTAGAAAATGTTGAACAAATATTAAATTTTATTGCATACCACCGGAATAATAACAATGATTGAAAATTAGTAAAATTGAAATTTCATTCCTCGTCAGTCATTTGGTTATCTGATATTTTACGATTTTGTTAATTTCTTGATATCAAAATTGTTATTTGCGTACATGCTATGAATGGAAACTGACAATTTCTAACTTAATTTTTAAAACTCCCTTTAAAATACATAGTAGAGCTTTAAAAAAAAAACATCGATGAAATTTTTAAACTAACTTCACTGCATCGTTGTTCCTGTAACAAAGTTGCTGACTCAGCTTTAAGACTTCAACTAGAAGAATAATCAGAGAATTTCTAATTCGATAAATACTTTTCAAATCTTTCCAGCACTATTCTTTACTTTTATTATTTATCTGTTCTTAATAATTGACCCCCCTCCCAGCATTGTGGCTTTTCAAAATGCAAACAAAACAAAACATTTTCTCAAAAGTAAACATTACCATTTTTTACAGCTTTATTTTATTTGCATAATTATCTAAAATTAATTAATAACATGCAGTTTACGCAGGTTGAATATCTACCGGTATATTTTGTTCTTAAAAGTAGTTTTTAGCTATTTTAATGAGTTTATAAAATTCTACAAATAATATAATTTATAAACAAAATTAAAATTAGTTTTACAACACGCGTATTTGGTAAAATACCTAGTTAATTGATCTGAACGCAAGTTATAGACAAGTTACAGCAGAAGAAAGTTTTTAGGTTCACGTCAGAGGCAGCTTATATAAAAAAAATTAAATTAAATTGAAGCGTAGATTAATACCAAGTTTCATGACGGAATACTTAAATTAACTCTTCTAGACTGAAAGAAACAGTTCCTGCTTAATAACAAAAGAACTACTAGCAAAAACTGAACCGATGAAAAATCTAATCATTTTCTCACCATACAAAACTGATCAGCATGAAAGTTTTCATTAGAATTACGGAGTTAGTCTGAAATCAGAAGACTTTTTGTCAACTCCATTGAGATTTATGATTTTCCAGATTCCTACACTTTTTCAACTTTAAAATCAGATGAAACTCATTTTGTTTTAAAAAAAAAGAGATAACTATCAGATTGTATCATATATTATTTATATTCCACATGCACACTTGGATAAAAAAAAGTTCAAGTCGTTTTTCTGAAAACATTAAATGATAGGGCCAATTTAAAAAATCATTTAAAGTAGCCTTAAAATTAAAGTTCTCATTGGGTAAATTTTACCATAATAATTGAGGTAAAAAAGAATTATTCTTTGTTTAAATTTTAACGCTATTTTAAGTTATTACAAGCAAAAATCAATTTTTGTTATGTTTTTTACTAAGAAGCTATCGTCAGCAATTAGCAGTATCTACATAATTGTTGGCGGAAATATTAATTTAATTCTATCTTTGCATTATTCGAATATATTCGACAGTATCCAGTGTAATTAGTACACTAATCGAAAAGCTTGCAATCTTATTATGAAACAATTCATTAAATCGAAATAACAGTTCTGTATCTTTTCAATTTATTTAAAATGTTGGCAAACCTCTTGAAATATTTCAATTGTAATTTTGAGTACAGAAGTTAAGGATGTACAGAATACAAAAAAATAATAATGTCCACATTAACTTTGCGATGCAGTAAAGAAATTTCAGATCGTTTCAGTACACCGTTCAACAGTTATTGCAGTTTTAATTTGACACTTACTTTTTGTTAAAATTTATGAAAATCACATCTATAGTTTTGCTTAAGAGTCTGCTTTTAGGAAATATCACAAAAAGTAAAGCAGTAAAATATAAATTTTCCAAATTTTTTGTAGTTGTAGTTTGTAAATTTTTTTTATAGTTTTACCTTCAATAAACTGCAGCAGTAGCATTTTAGTTCGCATTGTAAATTTTATGGAATATTTTAGCTATCTAAAAACACAATGTCCATCATATGTACATAAGAGAGGCTACCAAAGTCGCCAAAGAAATTGATAAAATAATATTTTTCAAATTGAAATCTGTTAGCTTGTAGACAGTCGAATACATGATAAAATAATTCATCGAACCGGATGCTGGGAGGGTTTGGTTCCTCAATGAGTTTAATTCAAAGTTAAAGGTCTCCGGCTCTACTTCCCAACTAAGATTATATAAAACATGCGTCGCTAACAACCAAAGGATCTTTGTAAAACCACAGACCAGGAAGACAAAGATATTATTATAAACGAAACAAGCTATAGTCACCGTCTCAACAATTCCTCTTGTTAAAAAAATACAATACACAAAAACAAAATTAGCAAGCAATTAAAGACCTACAAAGGATTAATTATCTAACTTATTTTATTTAAAAAAATTTCACAAAGAATTAAACGTTTAAATTTTCCAAGTATTAATTCGTATTAATTGATTGCGAATTATATTGTATTGTATAAAAACTACCTACAAGGTATTAAGGTATAAATTCAGTAAACAAATTCATGGCTTAAAATTAATAATTTAAAAAATCCTGATTTTAGTAATATGATATATTTGTTTTGTTTAGCCCGAATTATATTTTAAAAGATAATAAAAAGTGGAAAAACTTTTAATACAATATAAATTTGAATAAAATAGCTTGGTACGTGTAATTATCTTGGTTTAATTAGTATATGCTTAACTATAATTTGAGATATTTCTAATTTATATTTATCTTAAAACACAATAATTTACTTTTTGCTCCAGACTTATTTGTTTATAATATTAACTAATGGTTCATTTTTCATTTTTTCATTAAAAAAGTGATTTAAATACTGCTCGAGTATTACCTGATGGATACTCATTTTTAAATTTGTAAAATAAAATTATTCTACAAGCAAAATAATTATTTTGTTTAAACAATTTCCTGCTTTATTATGATTATCTGTTCTATGTACATTGAGAATATTACTATTATTATTATTCAGTATTTGACATTAAATTTATCATTACATTTTTAATCATGTTCAAATATTGTGGTATATAATATAAATATTATAAATGTTTAAATTATTATTTTATTTTGAATGATAAAGTAATTATCCGGTATTAAATTGTAAAAGAATTCATAAAAATTATATATAAATTAAATAATTTTGAATTAGTAAAAGAAAGAATATTTTCAAGTGTGAAAATTCTTCATTAAAGCGCACATTATTACCACTCTTTTACCTCCGGCTAAAAAGCGTTGGCAAAATTCCACAACCTGATAAGCTACTTTTACTCTTTTATGACATGTAAGGTTCTATAATCTATAGAAGATGCTGACCTAAGAAATTATTGGCTATTTACTGTATTGCGCGAAAAAATATTTCATGTTATTTATTTAAGTTTCCTAATAAATAATCTAAAATTGATTTTATGAACTGGACGATTTAAATCCATTTTGTTTCATAATTTGAAGATCATAATAATGTACCTACTATGTATGTACATTTTAAACTAACTCTAATTGCAATTTTTGATTAATCAATCCATCCATCCAAGGTAAACCTGATATAAATTTATTACAGTGCGCTTTGCTTTAAATTATGGATTTTAGATAGAACTTGCATAAATTAATAAGAACTTTAATTTCAGATTTGAGATTTAGTTGTTTCGATTAAACAGATCGGATAATTAGCGTCAGTTGAGGAAAAGTAATATTTTTAAAATCAATGTGTTAATCTTTGTTTATGAAATGTTGTCAAGGTTGAGGTTAATAAACCAATCAACCTTTTCACAATAACAGAAATAATGCTTCTATTACGAAATTTACAACTCCAATTACCTGTGTATAATGTCAATAAATAATCATTTTCTGAAAAGTCCTCAAATAGTTTTTCATTCATTCATTGATACAGAGTAAAAAGTGTACAATATTGAACTTGTTCGTTCATTGGAAGCATATAATATACAATGCATTCAATTATTTTTAATAACTTGCAAAATCTGTGCCATTATTGTAGTAATAAGGATTTGATGAACATTATAAGAAAACTTTAAGCATCAGAAAGCTTAACAAGTAGAGCACAAACCTTAGAAAAATAAAAATTGAAAATTTAAAAAAAATTTCAACGCTAAAAGTATCTATCGTTTTATAAAAATGACAAAAATAAATAATAAATCAAACATGAGTAAAAAACAAAGCATAGAAAGCACTTCACTGAATCGACCTTTTCATGGTCGTTTTTGGTTTAACAACCACTCCAAAATAATAGAGGCAGCTATCAATTTGACGTTTTTTGCACTAACGATCATCTCACACCTTTGTCAACGCTAAAGTAAAGTATCAGATAGATATATGACAATTAGCTATGTATTATTCATTAACTGCTTAAAGCAGCATCTTTCCCGAAATTGGGTGCGTAATATTTTATTGGATGTCATTTTGGGAATTTTTTAGATCAAATTAATTAGTTGCATTATCCTTTGTTTTCGAAATTCGTCATGATTTATTTCATTGTTATTTCATTTAATTGCATAATTTTTAAATAGTGTTACTTTCACGTCTGATGGTAAATTAATTCTCATGAAAAATAATGATAAAATTCTTAATAAAATATACCCCTTTTAAGTTCATTTCAGTGGATATAATAGTATTACTTAATCTTTGTACCACAGAGAAATATTATTAATGAAGTTAATTTAAATTTGATAATTTATAAAACACGCTCGAATTTATGTTCAAGTTTCGGAATTAAAATTTAAAAAATGATTGTTTTAAAAATTTATAATGTATCCGATATACTATGAGTGTGATACCTGCTACAAATAATGACTTTTTATCAATATCTATTGTAAAAAGTGAGAGAGGAAGTTACTACTCTTTTCATGCTTCAAATACTTTTCCGTTTTAACATCCTCCCTCTCTATATCATCAGACACATGTTTTATTTCTATGCCCTCGATTTTTCCACGTCTTTTTTCTTATTATCTCTCCCCAACTTTCCAATAACCGAGATGATATTCGTTTACGACAGAGCACACGGCCGATCTTCGTTTATATATAAAAATTATTAGTCGGGCTGCAATATTAATGAATCATAATTTTTTGCCTTTCCCCACTTAGAAAAATTTCACAATAATTATATTTTTTCATTAGGACCTACTTGAATTTTTAAGTGCACGTTATAAATTTTAATTTAGTTTTCAAAGAAAATCAATTTATTATGCGCCGTACAACACACGTAAGAAACACATTTAATTTCAGCTCGTAAAGTTTTAAATATTCTTAGATATTGCTTGCCCTAGCTAATATTCTAGATTAAGGCTTTTAATTGCAGCAAATTGTGCACATATAGGTTACAGAAGGAGCAGTTACGAATGCGCTAAGTGCGCTACAACTGAACAAGTGCAATTTGTGGAACTAATTATTAGATTATTGCGAAACTACCCTCATATTACGACATACATGGTACGTTATTAATACAAATAAGTTAGCATGTTGAAGGTAGTTGAATAAACACGGCAATTAACAATAAAAGGCAGGGTCGGCACTAGAGCGAAATTTTGCTTTGGGTCGCAACGTCCTTGTGAATGTAGTCCCAATTTTAAAGTTTTCAAAACAAAAATTGGATTTATTTTAAATATACAATTATTAATTTGGTTTTTTGTTGGTAAAATTACTTATTTGGCATTTTGGAATTTGTACTTGGCGCCGAAAAGATTTGGTTGGCGGCGTTGGTTGGTGTAAAAAGTTGAAAAAAGTAAACGTTATTGCCAACAAAAATAAAGATGGCAAGTTACATTTATAAGTTTATAAGATTGATAACTGTATAGTAAAAAAAAATATTAAAACAAATAATATCAAAAGTTAGACAGAAATGTAAAAAAAGTGTGAGAAAAGAATACAATAATTTACCTACTTTTCGTCAATAAACTAGTTTATAAGAGTATTAAATAGTTTTCTTGTGACTTATATAAAATTACTTCGTTGTAAATTACTCTAGCTACGCCGTTGAGACCCCCGATTTGTTTATACAAAATAAAAATAAATATATGAATTTAGAATAACTAAAATTAGAACTAAGTACTAAGTAATATTAAATAAACTTTGTTTAATGCAAAAATTGATATGTAAAAGTATGTAAAGTATGTAGATCAGGAATGCTCAACCATTTTTACGTTGAGGCTCTCCCGATCGTTATAAAAGTATATTTCTGCCCCCCATTAATTGTTATAATAAAATACATCTTTTTAGCGACATTTATTTCTCAATAACTAGCATAATTCATCAAATAAATTTTTATTTAGAATATCCAAATACATACGTCCCCCTTATGATCTCTTTACGCCCCCTGGGAAGTTTCCCCCACTGGTTTAAAAGTCCTGCACCTGTTATACTATACTGGTAGATATTATTTAAAAAAAATCAATTGCTTCTGTGGTGACAAAAACAGAGCTTTGTTATAGAAAAAAATGATTATACTAATTATACAATTTTTGGTTTTCGATAAGTTTTGCTGATTTTACGGATAAAGCAATAAGTTTCAAACATTGGAACTAGCATGGATGCCGGTATCGGTAATAATTTTGAAAGCCGTGGTAGCTCTTTCATTGGTGACTATTAGAAGGTGGAACTATCAGAAAGTAAAATGGATGCCGTTAGTAATTTTCTAATGAAAATTTTATGAAAAAATAATAATAAATAAATAAGTAATCACCGGTACCGGTACTGGCTAATCAGGTAGTAGATATTCGGGTATTTTCGCCTTTGAAACTAAAGAATAAAAAAGACTACCAGCTAAACATTATTATTATTTTTAATTATTATCTTACTTTTATTATATTTGTTTGTTTTTTATGAAAAATTATTACATGTGAGAAAAACTTAGAAATAAACAAAAATAATTTCATTATTATCAATATTTCTGTATGATTTTTACTTGAAAAACATAATGATGTTTCATATTTGGTTGCTTTCTTCTCTATAAGAGACTTAATTAAAAATTGTTTCGTTTGTTATTTTTAACTATGTTTAGTTTCTTTGTAATATTATGAACAGGTACATATTTTGTCAAAATGGAAAATCTTTGTTATTTGAAGATGTGATATTTTATAAATCAGTTTATTTTCATATTATATTATTATTGTTAAATTATATAGAAAATACAGTTTTTGGAGTACACAAACAGACTTAATTATTTCGATTTTAACGTTAAATAAACATATGAAATGGAAGTATATATCTTAATAAGAGAATTATAAATGGCCCGACTGCTGATATTTAGCTTGAGGAACAGTTAATTATTAAGAATGATGATATAATATCTCAGTAATTAAATACGTCTTTCGCATGGATCATTATTTTTAAGTTAAATAGAACAAGAAGTATTAAAACATTTTAACTAGAATGATAAAGACAAACTTTTCTAATTAAAAATATTGCCAAGTATTTAACCTAACATAAACAGTTTTATATTTTGAAGAATATGTAAATTGCTTTCTTTACTGTGTTCAATGTACATAAAAAATATCTCAAAAAAGCTAATCTTGACCCAAACCCAACAAACTAACGATTTATTTTCAAATGTGCTACTCTTTAGCAATACCATTTAGATTGAATGGCTTGATGCAGGCTGCAGTAATTTACAAAACCAATTCCAGATTTGTCTCGAGTATCTCTGAATTCATGTTCTTTTTTTGTGTACATAAAAGAAATGCTTTCATAGTACTATTTTAATTAACCCGGATAATTAAAATTATGCTTTTTATATTATTTTGTCGTGATTATTTTCTTTTATTTTAACAATATGCATTTTTAAAATAAAAAGAAATTCTTCCTACCAGTTAATTTTTTATACCGACGACATATCACATAAAACGCTAAAAAAACCTGTCGATAAGTTGTCTCTTGTGTACACTTCTATATTATATGGCAACCATAATAGCCACCATCATCTTCAACAATTTTTGTAATTTACTACTAAATATGTATCGCCTATAGAGTAAGTATTTTTTGAACATTGGTCTTTTTAAAAATTATTAGATTGAAACGGTACTACATCTTGATTTTTAGGGGTCTAACAAGAGAGACTTGAAACGGATTGACCACTCTAAGCGTTTAGAGCTTAAGCAAACAATAGTTCCTACTACAATGACATAAAACCACGAACTTTAAATATAACCTTATGTCGTTTCCATTAACTTTTCTATTAACATCGTTACAGTAACTTCATCAATCAAAATAAAATAAATTTTCGGTAGAAATTAATCATGTCAGCTTAGCTTGTACTTAATTTTATTTTGAATAAAAGGTCTGTACGTAAATTAAATAAAATTTATTCTACAGTAATTTTCAATTGTTTGCTTTGTTTAAAAAATTATTTAGTATTATTTTTATTAAAATATGCAATGCATACTAAAATGTTACACATTTACTTGAGATTATATTTTTAAGTTTAAGTTTGAATTATTTAATTATATAATTTATAATTCAATCTAATAATACAAAAATTTAATAATTCTACCTACAAATTAAACAATAATAAAAACCTATAATAGGTATGCTCATTAAAAGCTGCAGAGGTAAAGACCACATTTAACATTGAAAATTAAGTGATTCTATGGAATAACACAGTAAATTTACTTACTATCTTACTTTCAAATAATTTCTACCATATTATTTAGAAAGAAAATTCAAATATCTTGTTATTCTGGAAGTAAACCTTATTTAACGAAGCTTAATACATATCAAGAATGATAGTTTTAGAATTTGATACAAATTATCCCCATTTTAGTGGTTGCAGTAGTAATGGATATTAGTGAATTTATAATAATTAATGTTTAGTAAAAAATTATTTCAATGTCTTCGTATGACTCTGAACATATTTGTTGGTTATCTGGGTGAAAAACTAGCGTAGATAGAGTGCAGTATCATCTGCGTACAGAGGACAATTTTCTTTTGAATGCTGGCATGTCCGTGCCAGTACGGAAACTTTAGAAAACTTCTGCATTGATTATTATCTTTAGTTGAAGTTGCATTGTTAATAGTCATGGCACGCGATGAAAGGTATGAATTAAGTAATTAATCAATTTATAGGTCAGTTCGTCGATCCAAACGTTGTCAAACGCTTTTTCGATGTCGAATGCTGTTACTGTTACTGTTTACTATTGCATTTCCGAAAAATTTTTGGGGCTAATAATACAGGTATAATATTTTATTTAATAAAACCAAGTCTAAAACTTTAATTCTTCTTTTTCCCAAAACCATACCCTGATAGTTATTTGTTTTCTAACTTACCAGCAATCATTAATTCATTTTCTTCAGAAGTAAATAAATAAACCGAAATATTCTACCGCCGAAAAAAAGTCCAATTTTGTCCGTTTGTTTCTATTCTCGATTACCGCGAGCATGTTTAATTACATTAATTAACGATTTATTGGCTACAAAACGGACTGATAAATAATTACAAAATGGCCAACAAAATGTCAGAAGCATTTCTTTTAAATTTGGTTACCGCATTTTGGCCGATTCGTGGTTATTAGCGAAAGCTAATAAATTGTTAATTGTGATTGTGTTTGTAATTTAGCATAAACACAAAATTATAAAACCCTTTTCTACTAATTTTAGGAGAAACCATGCGTTGTTAATTCCTTAATCCTGCGTAATAAATGTTTAATTTATAAATCTCAATTAGGTTTAAGATTTATTTTTATTTTATTTAGAATTGTATTTTTTCTATTTATAGTAGAATGATATGAAGATATACGTTACACATTTGCAAATTAAAATAAAGCCTTCTCTTTGGAAGTTTTCTTGTAGGGTTGATTCTCATGAGATGCTTAAAACTTGAAAAAATAGCTATATATTTACATAAAAAGTAACTCGCTTTAAAAAGTAAACGATATAATAAAGTGGGTATGTATTTCAATATATATTCGCAAAGATGCGTAAAGGATAAGCTCGCATTATGGAGGCTCATTTACAATTGAAATCGATAGAGAAGCGATAAATTAAGAAGGTGTTGTAATTAGTTGAAACGTTACCTTTACGCACAACACGGGAAGGTATTTAAATTGATGTCGATATATTATCTTATCGTTAGTGGAGAATATTTTGAAATATTGAAACAAAACAATAATAATTATAAAGAGTTTGTTACAAAGTTAGAAATTTCCTTAAGGCTTTTTACTTTGTCATGAATGTATGTATGATGCATAAAGCAACTTTTGCAAGTTATAATAATACAGCTTTGGTATCGTCTTTGCTGAAACTTGGGCCGACTAAATCTACGTCTTAGATAAGAACAACTTCACACCGGTTTGGCATCACTGCTAAGCTACTGGATTATTCATAAGTTTAAGCTAGTTTGTAACTCACTTTCACCAGTTGTGGAGCACACCATTTTGTAGATTGGTAGGTAATCACTTGCTCGTTACTTGCCCGTTTGCATACATTCGTAAACTACCTACTTACCGGAGTAAGGTATAATTCAGTTCAAATACAAGTCACGATGCAAATGAAAGAATCGTTTTCTCAAAACGCTTCCTGGTAAGGTAATGTATTTTATACACTGTTCGTCCTAAATCTCTGCATTATTTAAACATTTTGTTGTAGGGAATAGCTCTCGTTTCAAGTAATTTATCTTGTTTAATTCTTTGTTAGTGAGTTTTACCTTCCGTAATTGCGAAAGGTAATATATAGCAGCAGTATTTCCTACAAATGGGGCAATTTTTACGTAGCATGTTTCTAAACGAAAAATTAGTTTATTGCATTATACATTTTGTTAATTTAGACAACGTAATTAAAAACTTTCGCAATGCATTCCAAGACAAAAAAGTTATTCCCTCACTTGGGAAAATTTAAACGTTTACAACAATTTTCTAAACAAATGTGGAAATCTCAACAAAATCACGCCCTATTTCATTCGAAAACAGAAAAAAACATCAATAATCTAGAAGTGATGAGAAGGCGTGGCCGGGTCGTACGTTGGAGCACCGTTTCTCACCAAGCTCCATCATGGAGGGGCCATCAATCAGCTGAGGATTACCGGCCGACTGTTATTAAGAACGCTCGTATGAGACCTGCTACCGTCTGGAAGCACCTTGGAAATATTACTGTCTTTTTAGTCGTCGAAACTACCGCAACTCAAACCTTTAAACGAGAAAATATCAGAAAAATGCTTTACTTCCGACTCTCCTCTTAGCTTAAAGAAGTTAATCCATATTTAATTAAAAACTGACTGTTCTTGTTACTTGCTTACGATACTTTCATAATGAAGTACAGCAATTTAGTGACTCTAACTAAGCTTTGAAAGTATAACTACTTGTTCTTAATAAGAAAACGTTCATTAAAACTTACGTTACAAATTTATTTACTAGACATCTTTGTACACTAATTAGGTTGAAAATTTTCCCCAAGTATAAAATAATAAATTGCTAATTATTCAATTTTTAATAAACCATTTTAAGTGACCATATTAAAAATTATCTCAAGTTTTGGTGTACCTACTATATTTTTAAAACAATACTACATTATGCATATTGTAATATTATTTATTTGAGAAATTTAAATTTTTTAAAATACAAAGCAGTTTCAAGTAGATACCTACTTAGCAAAAGGTAAAGGAATTTGTTATCCCACTTGAGGAATTTATTGTTTTTTTGAAGAAATTCATTAGGAATGTTTAATAATTATAAGTGCCAAGAGAAAATTAAAGCAAAAGAAGAAGCTTACCCAAATACGAAGAAACATATTAATTTGTAAACAGTATAAAAAAACAAACAATCAATAATACCTCTGTGGTTCGACTACAATTTCTTTAGACTTCCATTCTCTATACAAAAATGCAATAAAGAAATATCAACAATTCGGACACTTTAATTCATTCTCACGTGCATATTCACAGTAACATAAGCAGTGGCGGAATTACTAGGGTGCGGTGGGTGCCACGTACGCGGGCCCCCGGTTGAAAGGGCCCCCAGTTGTACTGTGACCTTTTCAATTTTAATAAAAATCTAAAAATAGGAGGTGCACAACTAGATGCTATTTGAAGTCTGGGGAGGTATAGAATACCCCAGGTCACCAGCAATTATGTTGAAATGATTGCCATGCTATTAAACTTGTGACTTTCGTACCAGGAATTTTACTATTTACTATTTTACTCTCACCCCCCGGTGAGAGTTTTCAGGACGCATAGATATAATATGCTGTATAGATATGCACTAAAACTTTTTGTTTCTATACAAACGATGTGTAGATGTATTTGTTCTACGAGAATAAAAAGTTTTCATATGAAGGACAATGTATACACACACACACCTATGGGTTTTAAAACCCGGGGGATCTGGGATTTTTTTAAATTTAAAAAGACTTTTTTTTTTAAATTTTTAATTTTCTTTGTCAAAATCAAATTTTTGATTTTACTTTTCAATCTCAGGCTTAGATCCCTTTACAAGGATAGAAGTACAATATTAATTTTTACTTAAAAAAAAAAAATATTTAAATAAAATAAATTTAATATTAAAATATAAAAACAAATTTACTTTAAAATTTAAAAAACTTTTAAATTAAATTGTTTACCTCGACTGAAAATTTAATTTCTTTGACTTGGCACTAAAAATGAGAAATTTCCTGACAAAATTAGGGAAATCTTAAATTTTCCATATCTTTTCCAAAATGGGAATCCTGTAATATTGTCTAAAGATAAATAAATAAATTCTAAAGATTTCCTAAATTTTCCAAGATTTCCTTGAAAAAAAAATTGCATACTTAAGTTAATTTACTAAGATTTTATAGAATTTCCCTAAAATTTGCTTGGATTTCTCTTAATTTTTGTATATCACGATTTTCCCTTCGGTTTTTCAGTTAGTACGAAACTAAGGGGAAGTCGCCGGAAAAATTGTGTGTACTAGTGAATGGAAATCTGAAGAAATGCTGGAAAATTCCAAGACATATCAAGAAATAGATTCTTAGAAAATTTGTAGAAATATAAAAAATCTCAAGAAATACGTAAAAATTTCAAGAAAATCTTAGGAAACTCGAGAAAATTTTAAAGCCAATGAAATCTCAGAAAATGGAAAAAGCAAGTCTATAATATTCTAGATTTCCTCAAATTTCCTTTTAGTTTTGCATATGACAATTTCTCTATCATTTTTCCACTTTTTAGTAAAAAACGAGCGGGAAATTTTTAAGAAATCCCAGAAAATTTTAGAAAAATATCCAAAAAAATATTGTGAAGTGAAGAATTACAGAAAATTCTAGGATATTTTAGGAATTCTAGACAATCTCAGAAAATTGAAAAAGAAAAAAGTCATCTATATATCTTTTAAAATATTTAATAAAATTAAATAGGGGAGGGGGGCTTACTCGTCTCTATATCCGCTCTTGTTTGGAAGGAATTATTTAAAAAACACTGGAATTGCATGGAAGTCGCCGGATTTTCGAGTCCTGTATACAAATATTTTGTCTTTTATAAAAGCAGGGCCCCCGTTAACAATTTCGCACACGGGTCCTTCACCTGCTTGTTACGCCACTGAACATAAGTGTTATTCCTAGCCTTAGTCTTAAAGAAAAATCTGCACTAGTGTAACATTAGAATCAAGAACAGCTTTGATAGGTTGAAAGAGCACAAAATTAAGTAGACACCTGTTATTTTTAAAATGCTATGAGCAATCGTTTCTGAGAAAATAGCGTCTAAAAGCTTTTAACTGCAATATATTATTTCAGTTAGTTTATTAAAGAATATAATATAAACATTTTCTGGTTTGATTTCCTCAGAAATATTTATTTTTTAGATAATTTTACATCTTTCTGAATACAATAATATAAAACATGCTACTCGTACAACATAACATTCTGAAAGAAAAAAGCTATTACTGCAGGGCAGCTAACCTGGACCTTCCAATCCACTTGAGACCACGTTACCATCTCAGCTATAGAAGCCTTTTGGATTTTTATTGCATAAACTACCTGAAGTATTGCATTTACCAAAGTTTATTCCAATACTAGAGTTATCTTAGCAGTTCTCCTTGTCAGACCAAATAAAGTTTCTGTAGTATAATGTTACTCCCAACTATGATTAAAAATAAAGATTATTAGGTGTTAATGGTGCACTGCATATAAATATTTGCAATGCTTAAAAACAAATCTGCATATTTTTAATAATCTTAAAATTAATATTTTTCTTCCTCAAGTGCTATATTATACTGTGGCTGAAGTCAAGATGACGTACTAGGGAATTTCATTAGTGGATTGCTTTCTCCAAAGCCCACAAATCTATCTTGGAATTTAGATCACAGCAGTGTATTCTATTTAAACCGCAGCTATCCGCTTCCCAGTTGGCCAGTGGAGGATTAAAACTACTGCTGGTAGACATTTAATATACAAATTTAAAATTATATTATTATATTGTTACTACATAAACGTTTATTCTTATAATTGTAATTTATTTAAGATTTTCAGTAGGTACAAAAATTTCTATGCAGTCATTTAAGCTTCTATAATTACTTTACAGGCAAGAGAAGAATCGCTGGCGAAATTTGATGTACAAGTGAAGAAATTAGGAAATAGGGAAATCCAAAAAAACTTCTTGGAAATCCAAACAAATCTGATTAATAATGAGAACTACAAAACAATTCTGGATAAACTTAAACTGGATAAACAAAATAATAAACTGTGGATTTGTACTATAACAGAATAAAGACTCTAAGCACAGTTCCCAAATTTGCTGTTCATACATATAATAAACATAAGCTGATGGGACTGTAATAAATATTTACTGAACATTTAAATAAAAATCACTCCAGTAAAATTATTTATAGCTACATATACGGTTACGAGTATACTTGTATTTACTTATTTTGTAAATTTACTCTACTGATACTTATAAATATTATTATCATAATAATAACAAAACTTTTGTTGAATTTTTGTTGTCACATCAGTCTTTGTTGTCTTTGGTTCCACAATAATTAATTAGTATCAAAATTCAAATTTTAGTCAAACATAAAAAAAAGTTGTATATTAAATTTTGTATATCTAATAGAACCTGCTACTGATCTTCAACCTACCAAAACTTTTTCGGTATATTTTTAACTGCTAAATAGCTGACAGCTAATTTATAGCGAAATATAATTTTGGTTCCACAATAATTAATTAGTATTAAAATTCAAGTTTTAGTCAATCATAAAAAAAATTTTGTATATTAAATTTTGTATATCTCGTTTATTTGAATATAATGAACTTCGTCAACTTTTGGTGTGAGTTTTATTTATTTATTAAGAAACTCTTTAATTTTTTATCCACGCTTTGTTTCAATCAATTAACAGAGCTGGTTACAAAATCAACACCAGAGCCTTATCACGTTATTTTTATTGGAGAAGAGCTATTTTAGGTGTAATAGTAATAACTAATTCCTTTGGGAAATGTAATTGTTATTATAATTTTAAATGGATGGTAAGCTGAGACCAAAGTCAAAACTTAAAAGTTCGCGACTTTATTTTTCCAATTTTTTTTAAAGTATAATTAATTTTTAGCTTCCACCGAGATATACCTGCATATTAAGTTTCAACTCATTACGTTGTTAATAATAATAAGATAAGCAGAGTTAAAAGCATTTTAGTGAGGTGGACGAAACAAACAAAAATTAAACAAGCGAAGCTAAGTAGTATAAGACTGATGAAATAAGAAATATTTCCAAGTCCTTCCCTGCACAGTAGTACAGTGACAATCTGAAAATTAAAAATAAAAATTCGCACAAAATATTAACTCAAATAAATTATTGAGGATATAAAAAATATAGTTTAAAAGTTTTAATAATAATAAATTATACAGTATTAGATTTATTTAAACAGGATCAGCCTCCTCTGTGCATACACGTTAATGTTATCAATAAAATATTGGTATATAAAGTTCTACATAATTGTCTGGATGTGAATGATGTAGAAGAAACTGATTTCAGTAGACTTCTGTGTAATTTGGAGATGTACAATTCAAATTTAAAACAATTTGTAGGTATTTTGTTAACCAATCGGCTTTCTTCATTTCTACATGATGAGGATAACTTGAAAATTTGTAAGAAAAATTCCATTAATTCGAAAAATATATCGAATGCAATTTTGTTTTTGGTTCGAAAACCAAAGTTTACAGTATCCACGTATTTGTGTTTGGACTTTGTAATTGACTTTGACTTTATAATATTTTTTTATTTCTTTTTAATCGGTAAAACATTTAAACGAGAATTGCCATCACCTAACCCAGTCGAACTAGGTTTCGTCACGCGGTCGAAGGTTTCCAAGCGAATCTATTGGAATACCTATCAAAAATGGCTTTATACAAAATGGAAGAGTTTATGCAAAGTGCCCACATAGATCTACTACAGGAATGAGCCGAATAGTTTTTCCCTGTTCTAGTTACTTTCTAAATATTAGCCATTATGGTCTCTAATATAAAGTGTGTATACACTTTTGTGTACTGAACACCAATAAAGTTTATTGCAAAAAAGTCAAATTAGAATGTTTGTTTTTTTAGAAATCTATTATTCTATATTGCATCAAAATAATTGCATAGATTGGTAAATTATATTTATCGGAGTCAGTGTATAAACGTGGTAAAATTATAAAAGATCAAACAAATTTAATAATATTTTTATATCTTTCTAAAGGCCATGATATAGAATATTTATTCAGTTCAGTTTCATTTGTTGATTTGTTAATATATTTATTTCTATTGTTGATTCAAGGTATCATAATAATTTATATAATATATTTTATTTAATAATGCAGCACAAGGTTTTCACGGTGTTAAATATTTATATTGCAATTTTAATTATTAAGTTCTATCATATAATACTGATATAATAAATATTAGAGTTGAGCCGGTTGTTCACGTAGTCCCAGAAAAAGATTTAAAGGAATCCGAAGGAATCGCATTAGGAAGTTTTCCAACGTAGCGTCGCGAACTATTGACTAACGCGTCCCCACGCTGTCAATGTATAAAATTGACCATACCAGCACTTAATTGAACCGAATAGAACATATTTCCTAAACTGTCTTAATTATATTCATTGCATTTAAAATACTAAACAAACAAAATTTTATTATACTTTGATACCACATAATTTATACAACGAAACAAATTATAATTTCTTTGTTAAAATTATTTTTAAATTCCGAAGAAAATACTAGTCACTGTCCTTTTGAAGTTGTTAAAGTTAAACAAAAAACCGTTTTAATTCTGTAGTTTTTGTTATAAGCAGAAATGAATTTTAAATTAAACAGAATAATTTAATTGTAATAAGCTAAATTAATTTTTAACTTCAAATAATGTTATACTAACGTAGTACGATGGTTAGCTTTAATTAGTAACTCCTTTAATCAAAATTTCCGTTTTTTTGTGTGAATATTATATACCCACAACCAAATAGGATTTGTCCGACAGGTCTACGTCCTTTTTAACGCGGCTTCTAAAATCCTTAATATTGGTTTGAATTAAGAGTAAAACAAGGGTCGAGTATGAATTTAATGTCTATTAAACTGAAAAAAGTTTTTATTCAGGGAAAAACTACGAAATTATCATATTTAATTTAAAAATTCTGTAAATAAAAATAAAGGTAAAATGTACTGTGTAAAAGACATAAAAATAATTTATATCAACACTTCTGTCGTTTACGCTGTTTACCAACCTTATTTGGGTGTAAGATTTACACCGTCATACATCACCATAGAGCAAAAGAGATTTGATATTATATTTTGATGTCGCGAAGATCCATTATTTAGATGACAAAGTTCCTCGTTATTTTACTGAACGAACAGTTGGGGAGTAATAGCACCTGCTGTGTGAAATTCGCTATTTATTCACTCTATAAGTTGCGTACTTTGTTTTATTCTTGCAACAATGCTAAATGTACACTTATAAACTATGTCATAAAATCACTTACAATTAAATAAAACCCAAAGCTTTATAAATTATGTAGGACGTTTTGCTTTATACATATTGTATTATATGAATAAACCAACTAGATTTTTTTTAGTGGAAATCGTTAAATACTTGTTGCAGCCATTGGTAAGCTATACAACCGAGTTGTATAATTTTACAATATAAGTATAATAAAATAAAGTAAAACAATGCTAATTAGTAGTCCACACTCCTTCTGTAGCTAATTGCTATCAAGCTGATGTTGGGGGTGACTTTAGTAACTCATTTATCTTCAATATAATACCTTTATAGGGATTTCCAGGTCTTTTTGGTTTGAATTTTATTTAAACATTGTCATATTGTTAGAAAACAATACAGGTTAAT
Organism: Cantharis nigra; assembly: GCA_958510845.1. Taxonomy (NCBI): domain Eukaryota; kingdom Metazoa; phylum Arthropoda; class Insecta; order Coleoptera; family Cantharidae; genus Cantharis; species Cantharis nigra. Next base: position 37,609,829 of record OY294030.1, on the reverse strand, counting down.
TGTCTTTGATGACTCATCCGTGATGACTCATCCATGATGATCTTTCTAGACGCGTACAAAGTTTTATTGTAATATCATGTTGGTGTGCTATGCCGCAGTTGTGAGATCAAACCGTTAACATGGGCAACACCTTTGAAGTGTTAAATGCTCAAATTACTTCTCTGTAATTGAATTCTATGGGTTCCTTGTATCATAAGCTGAAGATACTCGAGTATACCTTACGTATAAATTAAATTCGCCAATGTATTAGGATATTAGGCGATTATGAATAATCTTAGACGATTATTAACATGTGTTTCTGCAATCAATATAATAATACTTGCTGTGTTTCGACATTAAAATTACATTATTTAGAATTGGAAATAAGTTATATTCACTTTCAGCAGGCAACAAAGTAGCCTATAAAAAATAAGGAAGAAAGAGATACATCATAATTAACTTTTGGCACATCGTTGAAATTTTTATTATATTGAAATATGCATGGATATAAATTACCTTAATCATTAATGTCGTATATATTGTTTGTTAATATTGAAACGTAATTCTTCCAAATTAATTATGTCTTGAAACTAGCTCCCAAATGTCAGTTATGAAGAAGATTTATGCTGGATAATGACTGCTTTTACAATAACTGGTTGGCAATTGTGCCAAGCTATTTGGTTGATTTCCAAACTTAACCATCTTATAATTCATTGTACAAAATGTTAAAATGCCCTAATATTTGCGATGTTGTTACTTGTAAAATTTTAATTTTCTTAAAGTACTAAGATTACTGATAATATTAAAATTAGTGTGGAAGTACAAAATAGACGACAGAAACCGTCAGCAATTGATTTCGCATTCAAGTTTCCAAAGTTACATATTTGTTAATTGTTTTACGCAAACACCAGTGTAGCTTGACAATACTTAAACCACTTTACCTGAACAAATAAAGTTAGAACAAAGAACTGGTCTAGTTAGTTAAAACACTGATATTGTTATCATATTATTATACAATACAAAGAGATACACATAATATGTTATTTGAAATGCATTAACAATGTCTGAAGTTTTAATATGAAATTTTAAAATCCATCGAGCGAGTGTAGCGATAAAGTGGGATTTTCTTACTTCTTATTTTAACTGGAACCTTTTATTTACGATCGAATATTTTGAATTGAATTCAGTTCGGCAATGCAAAAAAAGTACCATTGTGATTGGTTCAAATTGAATAAACGCTCATACTGACGGACGTCAAAATATTTTTAATAGGCAACAACAATGACGTTGTTAACACTTTATCGATGGGGTAAGGAGTTAAGATAAATTCACAACAGCACCATATTTGTTCAATATAGAAATTAATAAGAAATTGAGAAAAAATTAATGTAGGAAGTTCAGCTTTACACATTTACCACAGTTATTAGACTATTACGTGACATGAAGCTGCCGTACATAGTATTTTACTAGTATTTGTATTGGTAACTAAAAGTTACTTAACTTTAGTATGGTTACTCTAATCATACATGATGTGTAGTAATTTATTTCTTGTAAAAGGAAACATAGAGAATAGAATTTTAGTAAATATATTTTAATATGTAAACAAAAATATTAAATTGTAAATGCTTGCTATCACGGCATAGTTAATGTACCATAACTTTTGCTCGCTCGACAAGAAAATAGAGTAAATACAAATTTAAATGTAAAGGTGGCGTAACCGCAATTGGCATTGTTTAATAGTGCCATCGAAATTATAGAGCCATGTAGTCATCTACATTTATTATACATAATATTATAATGTATTACATTTGTATTTGCGCAATGAAACATTTCCTTTAGATAACTATCGTTTCTAATGATTCTCTGTAAAATGGTTTTGACGGAATATATATTAAGAATAAAGTAAAACTATTAGTCATTCTATGACGGTTGTTGAGTGGCGGAGGCAGTATGGGTCAAATTGCGTTATTTTTTGCCGTTTTATGCAGCGCGTTGTTGTGTGCCGAGACACAGTTTAATATAGTACGTAAGTCAATCCATCACTTCGTTATTAACGTTTGTGCTTTGTGTTGGATAAATTGATAATGTAAAGGCAAACTCTTGTGCTTTAGATATAAAAGACTCCATAGGATCATTTGTTAAAATGTTCATTACTAAAAACAAACCTAATACACTTATATCTTAAAAATTTTATATCAACTTCAAAATTAAGCTTTCGAGTCAGCAAAAAAAAAAACTTTTTTATTAATGTATAAAGAAATTCGTTTAGAAGGTTTATTTTTCATGGCAGAATAAAAAGAAAATAAGAAAACATTTTTTAATATCTTCAAAATTCACAAAACCACCTTCTTTATATATACCACCATCCAACTAAACCACTATTCATAACGAAACTTGCCAATGAAACTATTCAAATTAGTTTCTTGCTATAAAACAAAAAGAGGGTACGCTCACAGCACCATAAATGCTTCATCATAAGACGAGTTGTGATCCTGTTGACCCTAAATTACTTTATTAGCCACAAGTATTATTAATGGCGTGGAAATCTTTATACTTAAAAATAATACTGACTTATTTCAGGGAAGAAAAGTGCAATATCGAAAGCTGGCTATGTGCCCCAAATACAAAAACTTTACACTGATATTACAACAAGTGCGCTTTAAGCGCAATGAACGTGGAACCGTAACTGCTATATCATTTCAAATGAAAGTTAGCAGGCCTATTACCAAATTAGCTGTAAGTAATACTATTTTATATTAAATAATTATCTGCAGGTATTTTGTAATAAATTACTATTAATAATAATATCAATTATCTCATTATAATATGTAATTTATTTAATTTGTTTTTAAAATTCCAGTTTTATTATAAATTCATTTATTTGCTGATGACATGCCACCTTACCAAATAAAGCTCCACCAACTTAATTATACAGTCCGGTTCTGTAACGAATCGCGCTAACGTTTTGCTGCAAGGCATTTTTCTGCATTTGCTAAATACAATGTAGTTACATTTTAAGAAAAAAATTAATTTAAATATTTAATCCAATTTTCACTATAATTATTTTGTATCCATTACTTATTAAGGAAAGCATTAAAAATTTCCAAGAAACTTTCATTGTAAAATATTAAAACAATTGAAACTGTCACGTATCTTTAGAACTTATCTCGAGGACATAATTGCTATTGACTTGAAACCGAAATGTATAATTAAAATAAATTTAAATTGCATGTTGTGATCAATTTGAAATTGGAAAACATGCAACTAAAACTCGATTTACTTTTATAAACATTTACTTCTTAAAATAATCCGATATTAACATTATAACAATTTGTAATATATTTTTTATATTATATTACTGCTAAACACTAATTGAAAATATGAAGAGTAAAATTAAAATTTTTTTTTAAATTTTTAATTTAAAGTTTTTGTCAAAGTAATTTCCAGCAAGTGGATGGTAATAAAATATAATAAAATATTATCTATGAAATTACACTTAACCGGTAGAAAAATATATAAATGAATGTATTTACTATATGTTTTGTTTCGTAACAGAAAAATATTACAATGCTATAAATAATCATAATGGTTTAAACAAAATATTAATATTTATATTTAATAATAATAGGATGTTATTCACAACGTAATTTTTTTAATTCGTTATATCAACACAACATCATGTTGTTTGAACATGGGAGTTGATACATAAAATGAACAATACAACAAAAGCAACCGATTTTCTTCAAAAATCAATTTTCCTGCCCAAATATCTTGGTAAATACAATAAAAAGAGGTTTTGAATTATTTTAAATCTATTTCAGTGGGTTTTACTTTTAACTAAATAAAATAAATATCAAAATAAATAATGTAATTTAATTTAAAACAACCAACAAATCTGTATTGAATATTAATGTTGTTGCCTTGCGGAAGTATGTTTCAGTAATGGCCCTGCATTGATTGGTAATCTGTTACAAAACTTTTAAAAACAATGTCTAGCTGTACGTTTGCTGACCATCACCTTACTAAATGCCAACGTTCATTTAGTAGCAGCTTGTCTTTGGGTATTGATTTCTTAAAGCCCCAAAGCCTAAATGAAATTAGAATAAAAATTCGGCAAAGAGTAACTTTAAATATTTGCCGTTCCACACAGGGAATACTTCGTTCGCTTGTTTCTGATGCTCCGATGGCACTGTCTTCTAAAGACAGCGCCAGCGGTGTCCTAGCTTATGAATAGAGAAAAACTCTGCGGTAGATATGACGAGTTGGAGAGATGTAATTACTAAAAATTTGACAGCCTCAAATAATAAACAAAAATAAACAGCAAACACAAAACAGCAGTACAACGAGCATCAAAGTTTAAAATAACAACAACGGCAATTTATTACTTTTTCACAAAATTTCCAATTTATTTATTTACAAAATTATATTGATTTCCATGTTATACAGGCGATACGATAGCATATTTATAAATCTTAAATCTATATTCACATAATAAAAATTGTTGAGTTTTAGGTCTTTTTGTCAATTTAATTGACCGACGTTTCATTATGACATCATTTTGTCAAGTAATTTGTCATTTTTCATCCTTGAAAATGGGTCATAAATAAAAGGACTCGAAACGTCGGTCAATTAAATTGATAAAAAGACCTAAAACTCAACAATTTTTATTATTTAAATATTAAAAAAAAAGGTCAACGATAATAAATTATTCCTTAAATCTATACTTATTATTTAAATATCAACGACTTGACATCACATCTTAAATCCTCCACTTAATGCTGTTATTATTGATGGGTTATTTTACGTTTTATTGAGTTTTAGCCCTACAACCTAGGGTTTTGGCTGACCATTTCATTCTATGAAGGGTTTTCAAGGTAGATTACCTTGGTGGTTTACCATTGCCTGCCAAGAGAGGACAGTTAGAATAAAGTTCTTGCTTCTATTATCAAGCTTCAACCAAGGATCCCTGCTTAGCCGTTGTCGCACTTAAACAACAGAAGGTAACCGTACTCTACCTGACATAAAATTATCAAATAAAAAATGTTACTAGAACGTTTTTTAAAACTTAAAATTTTAAAAAGCATGGACAAACTACGAATGCAAACGAATTACAAGTTGTGAAATATCAGTTCATAATATGGTATTATAAAACAGTCTAGACGGTAAAGAAAAATAAAGTTGACTTTCAAAGAAAGAAGTTATATTTAAGGTATTTAAATAATAAACAACAGTACAATATATATATCAAAAGTGTCATCTGTTTGGAAAATTATGGAAGGGTGGTACAACAAGCAAATAATACACTATTATGTTATGTAATCAACTAAGTAAATAGAAAACTAGGTACTTACATTATATAACATAACTCCGGCATTAAGTGACATTCTTATCCAATTAACGTAACGTAAATTAATTTAAAAAAAATAACATTTCTTCATAAAATCTCGATATACTTAAATTTTTTAATAAAATAAATAAAGATTCACTTAAACTTAAAGTGAAATATATACCGGGTGCTGAATGAGTTAGCCGAACATAGGAAATTAACATGTAAAAACTTATTTATGCAAATTCCTGCTTCCCTAATTATTTTAAAGAAAAAATGAAAGACACAAAAATTATGCAGAAATATAAACTATAAATGATGACACCATTAGATTTCATCTAGCTTTTATTTAAAAGATCAAAAAATGCTTTCAAAATTGTTAAAATTTTCATTTATCGCACTGGCCATGTAATAAATTCAATTTAATTTCTATTTGTTCAATCCTGCTATTGAAACATGTTGTTTCTTACTTGGATACGCAACTAGAAACCGTTTGTTTTACTCGCTCAAATTATATCTATGGTAACGAGTGGGCGAAAGACTTTTCACCCACTAGTGAGTGAAAAATGCAGTCATTCATTAACCTGCCTACGTTCTTTATAATAATATTAAAATGTTTTAAAACCAAAGCTAACTTTTTTTTTTAATTATTTTGCGCGCAAAATGCGCGCTATCGATCTAAAATTTTGCATAAAGCTTTCTATGACAAATTGCTACGGGGGGTTGAGTACGAGCAAAGGGGGGTAAATTTTTAGCTCAGTTTTTCGATATCTAACGCCGTTTTCGAGTTATTGCAAATTCAAAATCTCAAATTTAATTATTGATGACACGAATTATAATAAATTGTATTTTCATAAATTTTTTAGATTTATAAGTGCAGGATTGAACAAAACTCTATACATAACTCGTGGAGAAACCCTTTCGCTCACTTATTTGCTTCTGCACACTCGCCTGTCGGCTCGCGTGCAAAACTAGCAAATGCGTGAGCGAATCTTTCGGTTTCTCCACTAGTCATGTAATATACTATTTCAAATATAAGAAACTCATGGAAACTTATACCAAGGCCAGTGCGATAAATGAAAATTTTAACATTTTTTTAAAACATTTTTTGACCTTTTAAGTAAAAGTTAGATCAAATTTAATGCTATTATCATTTGTAGTTTTTATTTCTGCTTTATTTTTGTGTCTTTCATTTTTTCTCTAAAATAATTAGGGAAGCAGGAATTTGCATAAATAAGTTTTTACATGTTAATTTCCTATGTTCGGCTAACTCATTCAGCACCCGATAGATGAAAATAAGGTTTTTAAGAAGAAATGCTTATTATTTATGAATTCACACTAAAAATAATTCTAGCCTTTTACTCCGTTTAAACGACAGCATAATGAAAAGTAAAAATATAAATATGTTGAATGTAGGTATAGTAAATAAATCAAAATGTTCTAACAAAAATAAAGATAGCATTACTACATAAAGATAAAATTATTGAAAATAAGAATAATTAAGATAGTGCAACTAAAGAAAACATTGCTGATTTGGAAGAAGATAAGAAAACTATATTTAGTAGAAATAGTGATATAATCCATAATCGTCATACAAATGTGGATCAACTACATACTACGAAACTAGGTTCATTGACATCTTTACTATCTTTTTAAGACTAACCTAGAGTTTTAAAAATACAAAAATCGATGAAAATCGATTAATATGCATAATAGGTATAATACGATTGTGCAATCTGATGTTAAGAATTGAATCTAAAAATTCCATTATTATATTACCAAGTATACTGACTATATCAGTGGTTCCTTAATTATTTTTACCCTCCCATTGCCTACAACTTGCCCACAGATTTTTAAATCTTTAAAAAAAAGTGTATTCATTTTGTACCTATTAATTTGACAATTAATTTCAATTAATTAATTAAAACTCTGAATGATTCCGGAAACCCTCAGAAGTCGGTAGGGATCACTGAAGGACCACACATTTTTGCATTTTACAGAGTTTAAGTGGCTGTCAGTTAGAGATGGTGAGACAAAATTGGAAAACGTACATAAAAAAATTGAAGGCAATGAAATTTGGGCGAACCGTTGACAAGTACACAGTAGCTTTATTGAGAAAGGTCTTAAATCCCAGAAAAAATATAATTAAATTAAGTAATTAAATAAATTAAATAATTAAATATAAATAATTAAATAAATTATTGATTATTTGACTTAAACGCGGGACCATGGCGCTGTGGAATATCTGGACTATACTGTAGATATTTAGAATTTCATATAGTAGGTAATAACTTATATTATTTATGTATTATTCTTGTAATATTAAGTAAGTTTTCCAGTCACATTCAACAGAAACGTGAAAAATTATTATTTCATTTAATACATTTACCGTCTGTGGCTTACCAAAAATTAGGGTAGATTTGTCACTTTATTCTGTGGCGTTTTATTTGAGTAGGTAAAGTTTGGCTTGTTTTTACTAATTATGCTATAAGTGCAGAACGATGTGAAAAGAATACATCAACATTGCTAATTATTATCCTAATTAACATGTGTGTATACATAAAAATAATTATGAATCAAAATTTCTTTATCCGATTTTTAAATTATTAAATTACAATGTTATAAATAGACTAAAAAATATAGGTTGAAGTACTTAATTAATATTTAAAAACAATATGCTCTTCAGATTACTTGTTACAATAAAAACGTAAATTGGGCATTAGAAGTTGAGAGTTTGGGATTCCTGCTGGACATCAAAACCCGGCTACCTCTGTATGCGGATGATACTATCGCATATACGTCCACTTATTAAGAGTCAGAAAAGAAAGTAAATCTATTGAAATACATAGTTTTACAGTTTCAAATCAAATTAAACTCAAATGAAACATAATTATACTGTTTTGTGCTAAAAAAACAACAAATATCAAAATATTTCATCAACTGACAGGAACATAATATAAAATTAATTCCAAAACAACAGTTACAAATTTACGCAATTTACATATTTTGTAATAAAATATTTATTGTTTTGCAACTTTTAATTTTACTATAGAATTATTTGATTACATTATTTCTTATTAATCTTTAAATAATCATGTTTCTCCTTGAAAATATAGAAAATGTAAAGACTGCATTACACTATACAGTTTCTTAAACAACTTTTGACATACAACGGTGAATAAGGATGCAGACACTCGAAACACTTGTGACGAAACACTTCTGGCAAAATTATATATAAGAAATTGTTTAAAAAACCTGAACTTACATGAAAGTCAAATATTTTTAAATTCAATGCAAACAAATCGGTGTAGTAAGTATTTTATTATATCTTATTGAAAAGAAAATTTGCATTTCAGATAGTCGTTTCCTTTAAAAAGTGCGATGATACTGGAAATCTAGACAGCTGCGAATACTTTTTAAAGGACTACAATGCTTCTAATATATGTGAACTAATGGGAAAGAAAGGCCAAGTATGGTCTGTGTTTTCAGACAACTTCACTCTTAAGAAATGTCCTATTGGGGTGGTAAGTAGATAATATGAAATATTGCACGACTGTATGCATAAATGATAGTTTTTTTAATTTTGAAATAAAAAATACCATTAAACAATAGCATATAAACACTCAGAGATTAGAAGTACATCTGCATGGCATGTGACAAAGTTAAAAATAATCGAGATTTTGTAATAAATAAACGTAAAAAGACATAACAAACGGTTAAATGATAAAAATTAAATTTTGTTCGCAACAATATTTTCAGTCCGTACTGATTTCAAGATTAAAGGTAAATTTACAATCTTTCAGCAATTTCCATAGTGCTAACTCCATTCAATATTAAATCAACAAATGCAGAATTATCTAGGATTGTATTTGAAATTTTTAAAACATTTCTTTTTCAGCTTTTGTGTTCTTCTTTATAGCTGATATGTATTAAATTGGGTGTTTTTGTTCTATCGATTTTTATTTTCTTGTTTTAAAATTTCTTTGTTGTGTTGTTTCACATTTCACTTAATAATTGCTGAGCTTTTGTAAACGCTATCATTTTAAACATATCTATACACTGAATAGTATTGTTAGTTCTTCATTGTGGTAGTTTATATAGATTTTAAATTAGGATATGTTACACAATTTTACGTTTATGCTTTCATATAAAATACTAATATACAGTATTTGGAATATATAAATAATTCTAAATTGACGAAAACGTTATGACAATGCAAATTATTTATTATTCTATGCGGTCTAATTAAATAGTTTAAATAATGAACATTTACTGGACTTGTAAAATATTTTCAAATGATAGCACGATATCTAAATAGACTGAAAACTATCGGATCATTGTTTACATTTTCAATCAAACTTTGGAATTTATAGTCGTTGCAGAGCATTAAATACTTAACTGCCAAATTTGTGTATGTTTTCAAAAGTTAAACTTACCATAAAAAAATGAACTTTGAAACCCCATCCATATTCATTCATATTCAAGTACTTACGCTTGCCTACCTCTATACTGAAAGTTTGATGCACACTATTTATACTTTTTATTTATTAGTCTATATTTAATATGAATGCTATATAAATGCTATAAAAATAAATAAAAAATAAAAACTTTAATTCATAAATGCTATTTCATTAAATACTAATGTAATTAAATTGTGTGCTTAAGTGAAATGCTATCAAATATATTATTTGAATTAATTGTAAATATAGTATAGTATTTGTGCCACCAATACAAATAAGTGTTATAAAAATATAATAAATTAAAAATAAAGAATAATTATTATTCACAAGTTTAAGGATTATAACTAGAATATAAATAAAAAGAAACATGGATAGTTGTTTAGTTTACATTATAAACTGAATTAGTAAAGTTAACTTACCTCATCAGAAGCCTTAAGCCATAACTTCAGTTAAGTTTTTAACTTTTATATAAAATATATTATATACAATTTTAAATAAGGATAAAAAGTAAAAGATGTAATATTTTAAAATTAGGGTTAATTATTATAATTTTATATTTTATGTATTATCTTTGATTAATTCTGGATTAATACTTTCATTTGTGTAGTATTTGTATATATTATTACATTTTTGTTTATTTTAAATTTTGGCTAAAAATTATTACTTTATTACAAATTTTATCAATTATCTTGGTATCGTCGTCACGAACAGTGAGTTATTTCCCAAATTAAAGTCAAAGCAGACTGTTTTTTGCGTTGATTATTACTATATTGAAATTGTAAAACTTGGGTAATAAAGAGTTTGGTAAATATTTTTCAGTTATAATATAAAATAATAAGAAAATACTTCAAATATTCTCTTTACTAGAATTAAAAACTCTTATATAGTTGGTATCTCGTAATAAAAAGCTATTTAAAATAAGTTTTCTTTCTTGAACAAAGCAGTAGGTAGCAAAGAAACTTGTTTTATAAAGAAATGTTCAACGAAAAAAATAATTTTTTTAATTAAATTAAAAAATTGCAATTATTGATCCTAAAGGATGCTTTTGACTGCTTCAAATATTAGATAAATATGTTTTGCTCTCATTTAAAAAGCAGATGGTAAATAGTATAGTACTTAGATACTTTATTTTGCACTGAAAAGGAAACTGTTTTAAAAATAAAAGATTTATTAGCTACTTTACCAATGTTACCTTCCCACCCTCCTTACCACAACAAAGCACGAACCTTCACTGAAGATTGAGGCAGATAATTGAAAAAATGGGTCCTTGAAAGTTAAATCCATTCAATCAATAACTTTTAACATCAAATAATTTAAGTCAAATTATAAGTTGAAAAGTTTATGCAAATTTTACAAGCATTGCATTGATAAAATAACAACGAAATTCCGAAAGGTATAATTTAAAATTTTTTTTAAATATAATAAAAAATGTTAAAACCTGAACAAAATGTTAAATATTAAAATAATATTTTAGTTTTGTATAATTTTGAGTTTCTTAACATTTTAAATCTAAATTTAAATATTTTCAAAATTTACTAATAAAGCATTAAACACCAAGCGTGGATTATACAAAATTTGCATCAAAACTTATTTTATAAATATTTTTCCACACAGCTTTCTTCTCTTTAAATACAATCAAAACTTGTTAAATATTTAAAACCTATTCCACCGTACATTCATTTATAATGCTACTGTGCATTAAAATTTAATATAAAGTTTAGAATTGCAAGAAGAGTGTCTTAATAAAATAATAAAATTATTTTTTAGACGGGTTCAAAACCGTAAAATCGTTTTAGATGCTTGCACCTCATTTTACTTTGTACTTAGGAAGGAAAATGAATCCAATTAATATAATCTTTATGCTGATCCTACTTCACATTCATTTATGTATCACTTCTTGAATGCGTAATAGTTGATAATTTGTTCTTTGCTATTTTGGATTCATATTTATTTAAATTAGAAATAAATGCTACTGACACCTTTTCGACGACTTTCCTTGTGGATCTGCACTCCCTTATAAAGTTATAAGTTAAACAAAAATTAATTCTTATCCTCTTTGATATAATTTTCTATATTCATTTTTGATTTATTTTCATATTCAAATTTCAAATCAAATATTTGAAAATCGACTATAGCTGAAAAGTTGTTGAACTAAGCATGAATTATATCAAAAATTATTTTACTTAAATATAAAGTAAATTTTCAATTAGATGCATAATTTATTTCAATAAAAATGCCTAAACGCACGCAAGAAAGTAATTTTTTATAATTTTGTTTCGCCCGACAGGCGTAACAAAAATACTACATTATTAATTTTTTTGTCTGCCATTAGATAACAGCAAAGTAACTTTTCAAGCGAATATATGCTAAATATCTTTCATCAGTTTTATATTAACTCGGGTAGTTTTCATCTGAAAATATCCACCTGTAGAGGTATACCACAAATCATGAGTACAAAAATAAGGACTTCATTAATATTTCAACTGAACCTTAGAAATGTCACACAACAATCTAAAAATATAATAATTTATGCATAAGTTCATTGACGGATAGTTTTATTTTTATTGTACTTTTAGGGAACTTATTATGCAACAGAGGTTCCAATTTCTCCAAATCAAGTAAATTTGTTGCCTATACCTAACGCCAACTGGATAATTAACCTTAAGGGATATGATCAAACTGGTTTATATATTTCTTGTATTGACGTAGAATTTCTGATTTATATAGGCCGAACTAGGCCTTCAATGTAACTATAATTTATATTTCAACCCAAAAAATGTACAATGGATGCACATAAAAGTGCATGTTGTTATAGCTTCAGTTCTCCATTACTATAATTGATTGAATAAATTTTAAATAAATTTGTTTTTGTATTTTTTCAAACTGCCTATAATTTTCCTATTTTAACCAATGCACTAATTCGCATATTAATTTATGTGCCGAAACCTACCGATGCTGAGTACAGAAATTATGAGATGCTGTAGATGCTCTAATGTAGAGCAATTCAGGGGTCTTGCACAATTTGTTTCTTGCTTATTGGCATGAAGTTCGACTCCATTTGCCAAGAAAAGCAAATAATTTATGTTCAAAATCACATTAAAGCTTGTTTAGTCCTATTTTAATGTTACTATAAAGTACTTAATATAACATTGCTTTATAGTTTACGTAAATAATAAACTGTTGCTTAATTAATTATCTGTTAATAATTATTGTAGGTGAGAATATTTGTATTCGCAAATACTCGTATTAATTACAGCAATAGTAAATAAATCTGTTTATTTGGATATAATATTATTATAATTGCTGAAGTTTAATTAGACTGAGGTAATATTGTATGCAGTAATTTCGTGTTTTCTTTTAAAATTAAAATCATTACCTATACTCAACAATTTTTAACGAAATAATTGTGGTAAACTGTTTGATGAACATTGGAACAGTATAAGAATTAATTTGAAATTTTTTTGTTTGAAACTGAAAATTATAAATTTACATTGGTTGATTTGTATCTGTGAATTTTTAAAATCAGATAAAAAAAGAAATGGTTAGGATCAATATCTTGCTTGTTACCATTATCAACTGTTAATAGTTAATATCGAAGTACCCGGGTGAAATCCGGGGAAAATCTTATGTAACCATTGCATTGATTAAAAATTGCCATAAGCAATAATAATATAAAGTAAAAGGCCGATTTCCTAGTCCGGTTTAAGTAGTCATGGAATGCAAAAGCTGAGCGTCGAGATTTCCTTAATAAGGATCACAAGATGTGTGCTTAAGAAGAATTTTTAACTGCGATGATTTCGGGAGCAACAATTTGCGGTTATTATCGTGCGATCACCCATCCAAGTGCGATCCACAAGCAACATTGCTTGTATAGTCTATTCAGAGTTGTAATGAACGCGAGTTGCTAAAACCAATAGAAAAAATCCCTCCTACTAAGCTGTCACAATCCTGACAGGCGATGATTTAGTAAGAATTTAAAATCGCATTCAATTTTCTCCTATATGCAAATTTTTATTTTGATTAGTTAATTGTTAATTAATTAACATTTTTTAAGAGAAAAAATGAAATGTACATTTTATTTTGGTCATATTTTTTTATAATTAAAATTATTAAATTAATAGTATTAAGAAAATACTATAAGCTTACACTACGCGGCTTATAATATAGCGGACGACCGAACTGCATGCACTACCAAAATTATAATGCAAACTAAGCTTTAGCCTCATGCAGCAAACTTAATTATATTTGTCAGTGGAGTAGGAAATCGACAAATTAAAATCTCTACGTGGTCATTCGTAAAATAGAACGAGATTTTACTTAATCTAGCAAAATGGTTTACACGGATCGGTTATTATTTTCAACTAGAACATAATAATATATAGCCTGTTATAGCAGCATGTAATATTAATTTTAATGCTCACAAATAAATATTCAGCAAATTTGAGTGCCATATGTTACCATATATGTATGTAATATAACATTTACAACAATAGTTATTACAACTATGAGTTTTTAAAGTTTAATCGCAAAATTATTTAAATTTCTGGTTAATGCAATCCACTGTTTTTTAATATTAAAAAAAATTATAATAACAACATTGTTGCACCCTTTTTGTTGTATATTTGACGAAATGAAAATCAGATTTTATTAAAATTATTTTAAACTTTCAAAACGGACCTAACATTTTGTTTTAATTAGCTACAAGTTTTTACTGGTGTTATCTTAGTAAATTACTGTTTTAACATCGAGCAAGAAACGAACTGAATAACTTAAATTATCTAATATTTGCATATCGTTAATAATTATCGACGAGAAACTGAAAACTTCAGAGATAGTAAAACAAAGTACTGTTTTAAGGTAATAATGAAACAAATAAAATTGATTAACATCGTTAAAAGTTACGTAGTTTTACTTAGGTACGTAGAAAATTTTCTTGCTTGGGTGCACTTTTTTCTTAAAAGGACTGATACACTATAATCTATATAATTATTTAAAATTTATTTTTAAAATTAAAATAAAAAAATATTTGCTATTCTTTACGATAAATTATTTAGATATCGAGAAAGTCATAAGTTTGAATTTAATTGAATCTATTTATGTAATTCTTGCATTGTTAGATGTTTTCCCAAAAATCTCAACATTTGTAGCAAAGCTTCTAAATGCATCCCACCGGAAAACAATCTCAACTTCTATCCTGAAATCAGACCGAGCTTAACCAAACAAAAGAAAATTTTGCACAAGGGAAATTGACCCATAGAAATTCTGTTACAAAGTTCTACTTTAAATGCATATCATTAAATTAATTTGGTAATTACTTTTTTATTAAAAAAAACTAATTAAAAAATCACAAAATTAATTTTGTTGCGTTTAAAAAATACCCATTACGAATTTTTGATTAACTTCATGGAATTTATTACAGGCAATTCTTAATTTTCGCTCTCACATTAGTGCGGAAGGACCATCAAATTATATTTAATCATTTTATATATTTAAGTAACCTCAAGTTGCCATCAAAGGTGATCTCAACGTCACTTTCTTATTCGATAAAAATTTAAATGCAAAAGTATTCTAGCACCAAATTGACAACACAGTAAGGTTAAAATTGTTTTGCACTATCGTAAATCAAAATGTCAAGATCGATCTTTTATTAAATTCTCTAGAATTTAGAAGCATTTTAACAATACGCTGCTGGGGGTGAAAAAGGGGTTAAGTCATTTTTTTCGAAAATGGGATTAATTATTTTTTGGAACCTATAAGTGTTCATCTTTGCATTGGTAAAATAATTTAAGCCCTATCAATTCAATTAACGGAGAAATCGCACATGCATTAAGGAGTTAAGTCATTTGTGTTAAGAAATATTTTTGTGTAAACGGAGTTTAGTCGACTTAACTCCTTTTACACAAAATTATTATAAGTTACAAAATAAAGATGTACTGTGTAAAAGGAGTTAAGTCAATAAGCTTTTCTTATTAGAATTTATTATATTTCTTTTGACGAGAAAATTATATACGATATACATAGTGTACTATTTTGCACACAGGACCGGATAAACCAAGGGTGCAATGGAGCCGCGGCACCGGGCGACAAAGTTTGGAAGGCGCTAAAATTGAGCATTTTTAAATTTAATTTAGCGTTTTTTTCATTTTGCATTATATTAAATTTTGTAGAAATTTTTTTCGCACATTAATTATTTTTTATGGTAGATAGATGCCGTGCCTATAAAATGTGCTTAGCGTTGTTTTTAGCTCAATATTTCATAAATGCATAAGATTTTGGGTTAAATTAAATTATTTCATTAAGTTACTTTAAATATTGGTAAGTACTATTTTCTTAATTTTTTAAAATTTTCGTTATTATTTTATATTGTGTAATTTTTTTTTCTTGCTTTTTTTTTATTTTTTATAATATTTTATCTTTTATTCACCATAAAAAGTCAAAAATGATAAAAAATAACTTGGAAATGAAATCAGATTCGGAAGACTCAAGTGATGTTCCATCGATAGCTTCGGATGTAGAAGAACAATTTGAGGATGTTTTAAGATGGGTTCATGACGATTTATCTCTCAATATTGAAATATGTAGTACTCCATCAAGAAAAAGGAAGAAGAAACCTCACAATGAAAGGTATAAGGTTGTTCCAAAAAACTCTTTAACCGCAAGACGGATTAACTGGAATATGAACTCGGATTCAGAAGGCTCAAGTGATGTCCCATCGATAAGTTCAGATGTACAAGAACAACTTCAAGATATTGTAAGTGGAGATGATGACATAGATCCAGATTATCTTCCATCAGGAATTGACGATTTACCTAGTGATTCATCCAATAATGAAATACGTGATACTCCATCAATAACAGCCCATAATGATATGGAACACGCTGGGGAACCAAGTCAGCACCCTCGAAACGAAAGTAGAAGTGTAAGAATTGCAAGGAAACAGGCCAGAAATTCAGGAAAGGAGTATGTTACCAACAAAAATAAGATTGTTCCTAAGAAAAAACGACAAGAATTGAGTATGTGCAGAAACAAATGTGTAGAAAAATTCGGTAACGACGATCTAATATCATTATTCAATGATCTTTGGTTAATGGTCAGCTATGATAGAAGATCACAATACATAGGTGACTTAATAACATTAGAAGATAAACAAGTTACTAGAATTCGTAAAGAACAAAATAATAGAGAACGAATGAATACTGCATTTTACCATTTCAGAATTAACAACAAATTAATGCGTACTTGCAAAGGCTGTTTCATGAAAACCTTTGATATCACTACAAAATTTATCGAAGTCGTAATACGAAAAAAGAAAAACAGTTTGAATATCTCAGGAGTACTTGAGTTGGATAGAAGAGGGACCCACACAAATAGAAATAAAATTAGTGATGAAGATAAAAACACTGCAAAAGAACATATCTTATCCATACCAGCATATGAAAGCCATTATACTCGAAGGCAGTCATCTAAAAAATATTTACCCCAACACTACACTCTGGCCTTGTTATATCAAGCCTACAAAGAAAAGCATTCAACAAATTTTATAAATCGAAGAGCTTATGAAGAAATATTTCATAGTTTAAATATAAAAATCAAACAGCCGAAGAAAGACACATGTTGTGTATGCGATAAGCTTCATATGAAAATAAAAATGGCCAAGACAGAAGACGAGAAATCTCAATTTCAGCAAGAATTGGCTGAACATCATGAAAAAGCTGATAAAGGTTACACTTCTAAAAATGACGACAAAGAAGCTTCAAAGTTGGATGATTCAAAGAAAACTATTACGTTTGATTTGCAACAGTGCCTGCCAACACCCGACATTCAGAGCGGTGAGGTATTTTATAAGCGTCAGCTGTGGACTTATAATCTTACAGTTCACGACTGTGACGATGCTCAGGCTTATTGCTATCTGTGGTTTGAATCCTTAGCAAAGCGAGGAGCGAACGATATAGGTTCCTGTCTTTATCGTTATTTAAAGAATGATCTAAATCCTATGGTTAATCATCTGGTTATGTACTCGGATTCATGTGGAGGTCAAAATAAGAATAGCTACATCGCAGCAGTGTGTCTTGTGGCATTACAAAATTGCGAAAATTTAAATATAATTGATCACAAATTTTTACTTCCTGGACATACACACATGGAATGTGACACCGACCACAGTCTCATTGAAAAAAAGAAGAAGAAATGTAATTTAAAAATTGAACATCCTCACGATTGGGCTCAACTTATACGCCTAGTAGGCAAAAAGAAACCTTTTATGGTTCACGAAATGGAAAGATGTGAATTTTTCGATTTTGCTGACTTATACTCCGCATCGTTGGTAAGCCGAAAACTTGATACCATGGGCAATAAATTTAACTGGAGAGAAGTTAGATGGATAAGATATAAGAAAAGTAATAGATCTTTCTTTTACAAAAACTCTCTAGATAAAGATGAAGATTTCAAAATTCTCAGCTTAGAAAAACGAGGTCGTCAACACACTCTACAAAATATGCTAGAGCCAAAACAAGCGTATATGCATCCACTTCCAATAACAACAGAGAAGAAGAAACAACTACTGGAACTTCTTCCGTATATTTCGGAAAGAAATTGGAACTTTTATGAAAATTTAATAACCTCTATTGAAGAAATTGATGTGTTTCCGGATGCTTCTACGGACGAAGAAGAATTTTAGATATTTTTTCTAGTTTTTATTTTTTATATTTAATTTATTTTGAATAAAAAAGTATTTAAAAACTATTTTCTTCTGCAATCTCGATGGTGAAAAAGGAGTTAAGTCAAAAAAGTGTCAGGCGTAAAAGGGGTTAAGTCAATCAAAAGTCACTTTACAACAATATTTTTTTAAAAATATATTTAATTATTTTATCTTTAATGTTAGCACATTAACATGCAAAAAAAAATCCGCAGAAAATTAAGCAAAAATTTGTTAAAATTGAACATGAAATTTGCCAATTTCTTTGTCAAGCGTTTACTCAAAATCGACTTTTATGACTTAACCCCTTTTTCACCCCCAGCAGCGAATAATGAATAATGAAACAGTATAAATGAAATCTTGGATTAGAAAAGAAAAAGCTTCACCTCCGACTGCATATCCGTAGGTACCTGTGCTTTTGCAACAACTTAGTATTTTTCTAATTAATTAGTAAGGATTTAACATTTAAGGTTATATGTAAATTTACTTGAACTCTTCAAAGCCTTTCAAAGTTATGATTAATTTATTAGCAGTTAATAATTTATTACAAACTTATATAGAACGAAATGAGTAAGTTTTAAAAACACAAATAATTACTCCCGTTGGCTGTATGATAACTACGGAGCATCATTAGACAAAATAAAAGTAGGTTTTAAGATATTTTATTTTATTTAGTTTACTTAAGCTACCTACACATTTTTACGAAATGTGGCTAAGCTACGTGCACTAAATGTAACAGATGTGCCACTGATAGAAGATTCAAGTGTCGAACAAGCAAACAAAGAGATGGTGCAAAAGAATATATGGGAAAACATGAAGTGAAAACTACAAATGAAAAAGCTGAAATGATGAACAACGTTCTGGAACAAGAAGTAACATTTTTCATAAAAGCGCAAAATTGAAAATCGGCAGAATAGATTAATCCGTATAAACTACCCAAATTTGTAACTACACAGACATAGTGATAAATCAGAAAAATAGGGAAAATAATTATAAACAATATTATATTACCGTACATATTGAAAATATTCAATACTAAAGACATAAACAGCTAACACAAGAAGAAAAGAAAAACTTCACTACACCTCACAAGTTGCGTTATGCAAATTACATAGCTGTCTTTATGATGTACATAATCTTAAATACAATACCAAAATTGGTATATTTAAATAATCATAAAAGCATTTTATGTCTACGATGTTGGTCTAATACAAATTATACAGCATAGTCAATGGTAAAAAAAATGTTTTCGACCGTAAACATTTAATAAAAATTAGGTACTTCATTTTTTATAAATAAATTCCTAATGTTTTCTAATAAGTTTTTGGGAAAATTTTAACATTATTCTTTGTCTTCTAACTCTGAAGTAACTCTGACAAACAAAACTTAGCCGCGAAGTTCATTAATTTTCCAGTAAACAGCTGTGAAGGCAACTCTCTTCTTACTTGCGTAACCTTACTTTTGTAGATTTATGTCCACCGTTCTAGGACAGCGCAATCAAACTCATCGTGCAAAACAGGTGGGGTGTGAAATAAATTATCAGTAGGTAGGTATGGATTTAGAAAAACTAAATCCATTATCGTTTTTAGACAATGAAAAAATTTAATTATTCGTGCATGTTTACATTTAATTATTTTTATAAAGCATCAATTAGATAAATTGCAGTTTCAAACAAAAACCAACAATTTTCCTGAAAGCTTCATTTAATCTTTAAATCTTTTAGCTCCCGATACACAGTACATAGCTGCATAAAACAGTCTTTATGCGATCGTAAAGAAAATAAAATACTACTAATGTCTTTATAACACTTGGCTTGATTTACAGTAACAAAGTAACTTCAATGCACTCAATTACTGAAATAAAATTGAAAAAGCAACTAATAGCAGTACTACATAGAATTTGCTACATTGATTTTTCGATAATTTGTAACAAATTTTGTTGCAAAGTCCAAGACATACAAATTCAATTCTAAGTGTACACAACAACTCTACCTTTAAATGAAGATGATGTATATAATATAATATTATATTAGTATCTATTTAAAAGCTTTCATTTGCAATTGCGATAAAATTAAATGAAAACCTTTATTATAGGTAGAATGCTAATTTTTATAAACTGTTTCAACTTTCAAGCATTTGGAATTTTTAAAAGCTATTATGATTGTACTTCTTGAATATTATCAAAAACAGTTACTTGTTTTCATACAAAATGTTCAGAAGCATGTTTTCGTATTTGATTATAATTATATTTTAATAATATATTGCACTGCAACGCTTTCGGTTTCAATGTAGAGAAAAGTTTTAGTGGATAATAAAATGCTATAAGACTATAAATTTCAGAATTATATCACCGCATTTTTTTACTTAAAATGTTGACAGTAATAAACATCCAAAAAGCAATTAAAAAAAGTAAGTACAATGTAGTGTATTTAAAAGCAACATACAACACAGATACTAGAAAAATGACAATAGAAAGATTTGAAACGCATATTGCAACCTAATAAAAGTTGTAAAAGCTATAAGCCTATTATGTAACTAATAACATAAATGTTACCAGACATTTACTATGAAGCACCGTAAAGTTGGAGTTAAATAACCTAATTATAAGTTCTAAACATAGATTTTCATTATAAAACCATAATTTATATAAATTAGTCACATTGTATTATATTTATTCGTAAAATATCAGGCAACCGTAACAAGAACACCAATAATAAAGGGTTACAACAAAATTTACATTATTATAAACTACGTTTTATACCGCAATGTTAATAAATAAAAATAGCTTTTAAACGAGGGTATATTAAGAAATTATAAATTTGAAATATCCGTGGATAAATCGACTTCGTAAAAATTCAAAATATAATTTAAATATAGAACAATTCGAAAAGAAAATGAAAAAATTCCATTTTGTCGCCTTAAAAACACCTATAAACCTATATTATGTAAAACAATTTAAACAATAAAATTACAATAAACACAACTGTGCAGATAAACATAACTGAGAAAAGGAAAACATAAAATTTAAATAAGCAAATTTTGCGTATATGTTTTATTACACTTGGTTGGAAATTCAACCTTTGATGTAATAATTTAGTAAAGGTAAACAATATTTTGTAAGAACAACCTACAAAGACGTTGTGTATACTAAAATTAACATTACGTTTTCGTTTAAATATATTTACTTGAATTTTATACAACTTTAAATCTCCACTTTTTATTTCGTATTATTTAGAAACCTAATCTCTTATTGACCAACACAATACAAATTAACTTCAGTGGTTTACAAAGAGAACAGAACGCAAAACCTTCAAAAAAGTCAAAACCAACATGGTTTTAAAAGTTGTGACTAAGTTGTAAACTGAAAGATTTTTAATTAAGGAGTTCTTTTTAGAATTCTTTTACAAATATAAGCTAAAGACTTTCAATACAGACTTCAAAACAACTTAAAAAACTTTCTTTTTTAATTAATTTGACTTCAAATTACTCATGTATTAAAACTTGGAACTAATAAAGAACCAGAAGTTAATAAAAGTAATTGCAATCTAAAGTAATGAGATCAAGAAATAATAGTAACGTAAAATCTTATTTTTATTACTGATAACCACAAAGCATGGCTATTTACATTCTTTGCCGAAATTTGTAGTAATATTCGTATACCTAAATTAAATTTTTAATTAACTGACTTTCTCTGTTTGTTTTTAACAGTCACAACCCCATAAGTTGCAGTATGATTATTATGTCCATTAAACATTTGATCTTGGCAAATAGAATCTAAAGATTATTAAAAATTGAATATATTTAAAATCTAAACTTCAAACTAAAAACAGTTTGAGTCTCAATGTGTATGTATCAGATTGATTGAGTCCAGTTTCATTTTATATTAACTTTCATCATATAATTCATTCATACTTCATACGACTGGATATGAGAAGCTGGATAAGATAAGGAGAGTATTTCATACCTCTTAGAATCACCGATAACAGCATCATGGTAGATTTTAATGATTTTATGATTTATGTAAATAATTCAATTACATAATTATTTCAATTGCCACTAAATAAAACTAACTGACTCACACATTTTCTATTATCAAAATAGATCATCTATGGTCTACATCTACATGACATAAGGACACAATCCTCTTCATTAAAGTCGAATAACTATGGCCTTCGTGTGCGGTGACAATATCAAATTGAGCAAACATCTGTTTTTACTTAAAATGCTATGAGCTCGTTTTACAGAAAAAAATAGCGTTTAAAAGTTTAAATAAAATACTTCAGCTAGTTTATGCAATACAAATTTTAAGGACTTCTAACTTAACTTAAGTTTCCCGCTTCCCCACAGTAATACTATTCAGGATGCCATGTTATAAGGTAAGGAAAGTAATGGTAATTATGTTCTGTATGGTATGCGGGAAAAAAAAACTATTTCTGCGGACAATCCCGGGGAAGTAAGGCCAAAACAGCCAAACAACCACATCAATCACATACTAGGATTTATGCCCAAGCACAACAAGCAGTTTGCGGTTTTGAATAAAATACAACGCTAGCTTTGCAAATATTTAAAATTTGATTTGAGATTTAAAATCCACGTCAAACTACAGACTTAAAAATCGTTAAATCTCGCAAAGCAAAATGGAATTGTAATATTTAATAATAGGAATAGTATTTTCTAAGATTTAATAAATATGTCAAAATGAAAAAATGTGTACTTCACTCGAAGGTAACAAACTTTGTCACCAATATTTAGCCCATTTCAGACAAGATACATTAGTATCTATAGTATACATGTATAGTATTAGATTACATAGTACATTAGAACAGTAATACATTATATTCCGGATTATTAAAGATTAGAAGATTATTAAAACATACAGTTTTCAATTTTATCTTTTTATCTTTAATATTAAATTATATTTTATTTTTGAAAATAAATTCCGCGCTTTTCTGATAGCAAGCACCTTGGTGCACAAATTTGTAGTACCCTTGAGGTTTGTTATATTTGTGTTGCACTGTATAATCAAATACATCAATACCACATACTTCGCTTCTTCTATATTTGCGTACTAAATGATGTTAAATATGAAAAATGACTAATAAAGACATTGCAAGATATTAAATAGTAACTACAGTCACTTTAGTTCAAGTTACACAAAAGTATTGAAACGTCGTAGTCAGTCGGCGTCGCAATACTAACTTAACCTCCAGTCCATGGGTGAAATCTGTCAGGCTATATGGTATAATAATTATATGCAACTTATTCTACCCGTTGACTGGAGGGTTAACAAAGAAGACTTTAAACGTACTGTATTTTAAGACATACCAGATAAAATAGCAATAATACAGTAATTTGTATCGAGAATTTAAATACTAGTTACTAGTAGTTTTAAAAAAAACGACTTAACCCCTCGCAAAGAAAATTTCCATTGTCACTTAGATAATACCTAAAATAGACAGCAAATGACAATGACGTAACATAATTCTTAATTAGATTTTTCGAAACAAATAGAAGATTTAATCAATAAAAACTGGAGAACTTGGCCATCATGGCTGGCAACGAAAAACTAAGAAGGAAGTATATTTGCAGCCATATAAATTTAAATCATTCGCATGGGCGAAAATCCATAAAATGTTAAATTCCAAATACTACAAATCTTTTCTGTTAGTAAAAACAAAGCAAACTAAATTGCTGTAACTGTGAAACTGCCAAAGGATCGTCCCAAGCTACACGACTAGATATTATGACAAATGAAGTTTAAAAATTTCAATTTCCAATAATCATTAAATTTATAAAATTACTTAAAAAACTGCAGATTGAAGTTTTTCATCAGAGATATACAAAGGACATTGTACTGAATCTACGGATACGCCGATGCTGATTTATGAGAAGGTTGATACAATTATTCACAATTATTTTAAATTATAAGTAAGCAAAGTTTATATACTTACTTTTAAATAACTTTTTTGCTCATCTGCAAGTTTTCTCTCATGATTAATTATCTATAGTGAAAATTTAGTTTAAATTAATTTAAAAATAAGCAAGTCGTGGATAAGGAAAATTAATTAGTTCTACAAGAAGTTAAACTATTCTGCTGTTTGCGATTTTTTATCTAATTTTCCTGGACTGTAGTTTGTAAAAATCTGCAGATAACACTGACTGAACATCAAGAAAATTTATTATATTTCTCAGTATTCATTTAAATACATAGTACGATATAATAGAAATTCATTTCGCAAAATAAATTTGATCAGATAATGGATAAATAATAAACCATTTTCTTTTTATAAACGAACAAAATATCAAATGAGAAAAATATAATTGAGTTTCATTGTTATAAGAAAATGGCATTTTATTATAATAATAATCAGTTGCTCCTTCAATGCTTACGTTTATTCGATTCCAAATATTTATATTTTATCAATATTTCTTTAAAGAATCAATAAGAAAAACAAAATAATTTAATTAACCCTACTCACCTCGATTTGACGATATGGTATCATAAAATAAAACTTCAAATTACATGAAATTATTTTTTTGATATTAAACATTAATTAATAACTGCCATTTGAGAATGAAACAAATATTAAGTCGAATACTGGCATTTCATTAATAAATTGCTAGAGGCCTATTTGCTTTTGCTGATCTTAATTTATTTCGAGCTAAAACCAATATTTTACTTCCAGATTATGACAAGGCAATAGGAACTTCTTTGAGCTAACATTAAAATTTATCAATATAGTATTTATAATAAAAGTTTCCTTTCTGATTTTTAAAATATCATCACAGAAATTAATTTAATTATTACGAAACTTATTGTTCTGCTTGTCATTTTTGAGAAACATTGTTAGTATACTGTTGTTCTATTTATTTTCATAAACAATATTATTAGCCTTTTTGACGTGTGGGAGGTATGTTGGCACACTCTTTGCAATCAAAATAATATAAAAATTTAAGTTTTTATTTGCCTAACTATCAAAAAAGAAATTATTGATACAATGTCAAATTTCTTATTAATACTTGTTGGGAACTTGGTAAAGAATTACTAGTTTACACCGAAAATGTACATTTGATGAGAGATGGATTTCTTTAAGTATTTTCTTCCGCTGAATTCGAAAATCAAGGTTAAAATTTATTTTATGGTACTGTTTTTGAGAAATTGTAACTTTAGCATTTTTTCGACTTTCTTTTACTTGATAAATCATATCTCGAGCTAGAAATGTCCGATTTGGTCGTTCTTGGCACCCAAATATAAGGTATTGAGATGACAAACAAATATATATATTGGATCTTTGATTGGTAAAGCGGTTCAAAATTCATCGATGAAAATAGGGCACATTTTCAAAAAAAATATATTTTACAGTGATTCTGTTCCGACGGAAAAGTACAAATCGTTAAAAAAAACTTCTGGTTTCTCTTCATGTAAGTAAAGGTGATACTTTTATGCAAGAACTGAGACCAAGTAGAAGAAAATCGACCGAAAAATGACAAAGTTATAAGCAATTGAGTGAATAAATCCAAATCCCAGTTCTTCTAAATATTTTTGTTTTTCAGTATAGGAACATGATTTTACGTCGAACGGTTGTTGGTATACTGGCAACGTATTATATTAGTTTTTATTCCAAACAAAACAATTTACACATCACATTTAGGAACCTTAGAACCCTGACATTTGGTTTAACTGTTTCTATAAAAGGTAGTGTGGTTGTTTTTATATTATAGGAACGTAGGAACTCATAATTTTGATTGAAATTACATTTTATTATGTTCACCGAAATGCCTAAAAGTAAACGAAAATTTGAGTGCGTAAACAATCCGAATAATTTCTGTTACGTGTGTGGCAATTTTGTCCCCCAACCAAATAGACGTAGATTTACCGATTCATTACAATAAAATTATCTGCAATATTTCGGAATGGCGCCTGCAACTTTTCATGAGCAATGGACACCAAATGATGTTTGTTTATCGTGCCATATAACTCTTGCCGCGTGGGCTTCTGGTTCATCACAGTAAGATTAAATTTATATAATACAATATTGAATAAAATAATAAAGTAAGTTTTTATTCCAAATTAGACGATACATGAAATTCGGTGTACCGATGATATGGAGAGAGCCGCTCTGCCATTCGGTTGATTGTTACTTTTGCCTGAGCAAATCCACTGGTTTTGGAAAGAGTACCAAATGGGTTTTTCTCCAAACGTCACGAAAGTCAGCTGTTTCATTATCGATTTTAAACACGAAAGTCAAACCTTTCCTTACCGACATACATAAAACCACGTGGCGTAGAGTTTTTTCGAAAGTAAAACTGCCTTGGCAGGAAAAAAATAACTAGAATTGTGACATTATATTAATATAATGGGAGGTTTGCACTAAGCAAGGGGGGAGAATTTTTTACTCATTTTTTTGATATCTAGCGCCGTTCTCGAGTTATTGCTAATTCAAAAAATTTCATAGTGGGTATCGGCAGGAAGATCGAATTTTTTTGCGCGCGATCGATCTGAATATTTGCATATGCCTACCTACCGATAATTCACGAGGGGTGTGTACTAAGCGAGGGGGGAGAATTTTTTGCTTAGGTTTTTGATATCTAGCGCCGTTCTCGAGTTATTGCTAATTTTGAAATTTATTTTTGAATTTTGTTCGTTTAGAGAAAAAGTAACATGTTTTATTCGGATGGAAAGGTAACTTTTCCTGCCACGCAAGTTTTACATTCGCTCGGCTCGTTCCACTCGCCTCGCAAATGAAACAACTCGTTTGGCAGGAAAAGTTAAGCTTTCCATCCTAATAAAACAATATACTATTATGCGACAGTAGCATCTATTTTGCTTCCAGTTCCACATTCTGGTGAATTTCCTCATCCTAAATGCCCCGATTCAAGGATTGAATCTTTCGAATCATCACAAGAGGCGGGTACAAGCAGAGATAATAATGAATTTCAACAGGAGTCGCAATTGCAACATTTTACGCAGTCTGAACTGAATGATTTGGTGAGAGATCTCGAGCTGTCAAAGGAAAAAGCGGAGTTACTTGCATCTCCTTGAAGCAACGGAACTTTTTGGCTCCGGGAGTAAATGGAACAGTTTACAGAAATCGTGATAAACCTTACGCACAACATTTTAAGAAGGAAAACGACATATGCTACTGCTACGATATTCCTGCATTGTTTGAGCAGCTCGGAGAGCCTTAAGATCCAAATAAGTGGCGCTTGTTCATTGACGGTAGTAAGGAGAGTTTAAAAGCAGTCCTATTGCATATTGGAAATGAAAAACCTTCTATTCCCATCGCTCATGCCATCAATACTAAAGAATCATACGCCACAATGGCCAGTTTGATAAAATGCATTCAATATGAGCATCACAACTGGAAAATATGTTCCGATCTCAAAGTCGTAGGCATGTTGTGTGGAATGCAGGGTGGATATACAAAATATTGCTGCTTTCTTTGCCTCTGGGATAGCCGTGCTCGTGAACATCATTATAGAAGAAAACACTGGCCAGAAAGAGAGAACGTCACAGTGGGCAAAGACAATATTAAATACGTGCCTCTTGTCAAAAAGAAAAACATAATTCTTCCAGCGTTGCACATTAAACTTGGCCTCATTAAAAATTTTGTTAAGGCCTTAGACAAGGAAGGCCAAGTATTTTCCTATTTGAGAACTCTTTTCCCGCAACTTTCTTTAGCCAAGGAAAGCGTCTTCGATGGTCCACACATAAAGAAATTGCTAAAAAGCACAGATTTTCCAAAATATTTAACACCCGTTGAAAACGAGGCCTGGAATTCATTTCAGCAGGTTGTAACCAATTTTCTTGGAAATAATAAAAGCCCTAACTACGAAGGAATTATTACCGATTTGCTGAAGAACTACAATAAGATGGGTACGGAATGCCATTATTTAATTTCATTTCTGGTTGTTTTCTATTGCATTGTTTTTGCCATTTTATTTATTTCTTACAAGTGTAAATATGTCTCTAAAAATCGATTTCTTGAATTCGCATTTGAATTTCTTTCCGGACAAACTTAAGTGACGAACACGGCGAGAGATTTCATCAACAAATTAAGAGCGACGCTATCAAGGATTTTGGGATGAAGCAATGTTGGGAGACTATGTATGGTTTCTCACTAGAGAAATGGATCCCAAAAGCCACCGAAAACAAAGCAAGAGCCATAACTATTTCTAACACATAAAAATGTCAAGAATGTATTGCAAGCGTTTTACACCCAATAAATTGTCGAAAAAATTAAAATATTCGGAAAACATTGGAATTGGATTTATTCACTCAATTTCTTCTGCTTGGTCTTAGTTTGTACGTAAAAGTATCATCTTTACGTACATGAAGAGAAATCAGACGTTTTTTTAACAATTTGTACTTTTCCGTTGGCACAAAATCACTGGAAAATATGATTTTTTTGAAAATGTGTCCTATTTTTATCGATATATTTTGAACCGCTTTGCCAATTAAAGATCCGATATAGGTATATATTGTTTGCCATCTCAATACCTTGCATTTGGGTACCAAGAACAACCCAATCGGACATTTCTAATTTTTCAAATGAAAAAAAGTCGAAAAAATGAAAATGTTACAATATCTGAAAAAGTGTTCCATAAAAAAAATTTTACCCTTAAACTTTTGAATTCAGCGGATGAAAATACATAAGAAAATTCATCTCGGATCAAATGTACATGAAAAAAATTTCATTTTGTAAACTAGTGTATTATTGAACATAAATGAAATCCATACTATTTATTACAGGATTCTGCTGATAACATGCAATTAAATATGCACAAAGAAATTCTGTTAGAAGAAAGTTACAAAGCCTAAGTTATTAGCAATATTTTAAAGAAATTATTAACTTCTATCAATATATCGATACGAGTATATCAAAATATACTATCTAACAAATTAATATTAGAAATTAATATCTGATATACACAACATTTATTATAAATATAATAATGTTAGATATCACACCGTCCAAAACATATGTTGTATCGTTATTTTTGAGGTATTTTACGTGTGGAAATCACTAAAAAATATTTTCAGTACCTAATTGCTTTCTCAGTTAAATGAAATTTAAATTTTATGAAATGCTTGCAATATTGAAATTAAATTGATAGAATTATTTTGAAATCAAATACTGTCTAGTTATACTGCCATAATATACCAGAGACTTCAGTGTTAATATAATTTACAGTGTAAAGTAGATTATTTCTTCTGAAGTCAACAAAAATCTAATTTTGGCAATCTGTTAGAAAAATGTATTAATTGAAACATTTTTAAATTTTCTGTACATCTTTTTTGCTGCAGATAGATCTACATAGATTTTCAGTAGTACTATAATTTGTATACTTAAGGTGCTAGATCAATAGAAATAGATCATAAAATCAAGCAATTGTCACCACAGAACATATTTATAGTTCACCAGTTGCTTTATGATATTTTTTTTATTCAAGATGCATACCTTTTAATAAAGTATAATATTGTAATAAACTTGACATTTGAAATTTGAAAAATAATCACTTTTGTGATGAAAATGAAAGTAAAATACTTTAAGTAAAATAAATGAAACCATGAAACTGACTAATTTTTGTCAATAAAGCAGGAATTTTGAAAGCCGGATTTTTAGTCCCATATATTTTAGCAATACAATAATAGGTAGGTTTGTGTCTTTGCTTCAAATTTAAGTGCCGACATCTTTTTAAAAGTGCTTGAACTGCACGTTTTCTATGATTGGTTAATGCCATGGCACCAATTTGAAATTTCGCGTAAATTGCTCAAATTCTTGTGTCAAGTTTTCAAGTCAAACCAAGAAAGATAATCTTACTTTTACTTTTCGATTGATTGGAATGGTAGGTATTACTTTACATAAGCTATTTTATAATTATAACTAAAATGTATTTTACTGAAAACTCAAAAAAAAAAATAAATTTTATTAATTTTTTTTTAAATAAAAACTAGCTTATGTTATGTGGTATTATGTTTTACGTATGTACTGAAAATTTCAACTTACTATGATTATTTGTTTTTGAGTTGAACTTGACACCAGTTCAGCGTCTATTGATCTAGCACCTTAATAATATAAAAGAAATTGTTGTATTCATTTTCGACAGCTCTACTAGGTATAACTCAAATAAAATTATCTTCTAATAAATCGAAAACTAAAGTATTTTTGTAAAATTATTTTCTGTTTTTACTAAATATGTATGAATAAATTAGTAGGTAACTAAATACCTATTACCGAAATAACAAAGAAATTCCAATCTCATCAGGGCTTTAAAATTATATTTTAATAAATATTACATTTATTTAGAAGACAACAGTATCTATTATTAAATACCAATGTTTTTAATAACCTTAACAGGGTTAGCGGGATGATATTCGATAATCGCCTACGACCAATATTCAATTAAAAGCAGTACAATTTGCTATTTTACACATATGTTTTTGACAATGTCATTAATGTGACAGGTCAGGGCGATGCTCGTAATTAATTTTTGACATACTTACCTTTAATATCGACAGTAAACCATTTTGAACAGTGTAGGTTCAAAATAATGGAACAATAAGTTTAATTCGGTTTATATAATTTATGTAATGGTACCTACTTCTACAGTTTGTAATAATATATTATTTACTTTTTAATTTAATTTTCAAATGAAAAAAAAAATGTTTTAGAACTAAAATATTTTTTAAGCTATCACAAATAAAATACACTGTTTTCACCATACTTATGGCATCGTCGGGCGATGAACTAGAAACAAATTTTGATCCATCGTAATCCATCGATTAATTGAACTTTTGCTGCATAACTTCAAGAGTTTCCGCCAAGATAAACCTAAACTAGCAAAACATAAGAGTTTTTAAAAACCAAAAAACAACTAAAGGTGGAAAATATTTTGATGGTGCTAGATCAGTAATGCGTTAACTATTATAATCCAGTTAAAGCAATTAAAAACTATAAAAATATTAAATGGGAACCGAATATGAATATAAAATTTAAAATCATAACATACAAAATTGTTAATACTTTGCTGAATCCTTTATGAAGGAAAGATAGTGAACTAAAGCCAGTTGCAGTGACGAATGTCCAAAGTTCCTGTAACCCGTATCACCATAATGTATGATATCATTATTCAGTCTTGCGTAAATATTGTTTTGATTGAAAGCAGGTACTAGATGTATAAATAAGCTTCATTCTGAGCATCTTATTTTTAGAGATTTATAAGGTCCAATATACAAATATAATTGGTTATTTCACGTAAGAAAATAATAACCCCGAAATTATACTTACGTAATAAAAATGGAAATTTTAAACAAATAGTAACTCTAAATTTTACAAAAGAAAACTTCAGTGAACTTAAAATGCTTTCGTAAGTACAGAAAATTGCTTTAATGCAAATAACAAGCACAAACGGTAACTGCAGCAATACAATTAAGATTAAAAAGCACATCAAGATGTAAAGAACGGCATTTAAAAATAAAAAGTTCTTTTAAATTTATAATAGCATTAAAAATCAATATTGAATGCATTATACCAAACAATGAAATAATTCTATTACTTCATCAATAATAATATGATATGATTTATCATACAATAATACATAAATACAAAATAATTAACTTTGGAATAAAAAATTTGTAATTAAATTATGTGCCATTTAATTCACTACTACAAGGATCAGTTATTGCGGTATGCAATTTATTGTTTGCACCATCAACTAGTGATCACACCAAGCCAAAAATATTTAATGCAGTATCAAATAATTTCAATTTTATACTGACGTAATTATCTACACTAAAAAAAATATGCTTTATTTGGGTATGATTAGCAAAATTTCAAATTTTGTCTACCTTCCTTGAAATCCGTGCTGACCTAAAGGTATAAAAATCGATTTTGACTATACAGAATTGTATATAATAAACACATCATAAATAAATTTTTCATATCACAAACTAATTAAACATTCTTTGTTTTTATTCAGTAGTATTCTGTTGTGTAATATACATTTTTAAAAATGTATTTGTTCTTCTAAAAAAAACGGCATCAACAGAAATTATTATTTGGTCTAACACGTAACTAGTTGCTTAAACAAATAGTTTTTTATCATCAAAACTTGGTTGTAGCAACAACAATTTACTGAGGCCAATTAAAATAATTGTTCTATTATATTTACTCAAGAAAAGTTTATTTAATTAATTAAATGGAAAGTGGGTAGGTACTTCTTTGCAAAATAAAACTAGTATTTACAAACTCGGCACGTTTTGCAACGAATCCGTACGTTCCCATGAGTTTACTATAAAAAAAATCTACATTACCATTTCTCATATACCAATAAGTGCTTTAGGAAACATGACTCACTGGTCAGGTTTAAATATGCACTTGATTGAAATGTAGACGTCATTTAGACCGCTAATGATCATCAGACGCACTCTTGGAAATGCAGTTTTTTCTCAAAATTTTTTTATTTCATTACCAAAATCATTTGAACAATAAGAATTAATTAAAGTTAATTTAAAGTTTTAATTGATATATTATTGCATTTGAACAATAATACATAATTATAAAAAAAAAATAATTAATAAAAATTAATATGCATTTAAAATGTGCAGGAACTATTTACAGTTGAATATTGCTGCTTGTTTTTTTGGCAATTTATGATAACGATAAGTATTACAGTAATTTGAGATAATAATTGGTCGTTATTAGCTAAAACAGGATTAGAGGGATTATTGAGTGTAGATTATAAGAATGTTAAACCATTACGATTTCTCTTTATTAGTTGGTTGAAAAGTTATCTGTTGAATATGCCTACTATTCGATCCTACCTATATCACAGAATAAATCTCAAAGCGAATAAAATTGAAGCTTTATTCGATAAAGTTAGCACATTATGTGGTATAATAATTATTGTTATATTTTATCTTCATATTTATAGAAGCAACAGTATCAGAAATATTGGAAAATATTATGGTATTATCAGCATATTGGTATCAATAACTTGTGACGATCGCTAAGCTTGCAGTTCACTTATCGAAGTTATAAACGTCCAATCACAACTTTATTGTATAGGGGCAGACTCATTCTGCATGGCTTGATTTAGCGAATATCTATCTGTGCGATCTAGGGTTCGCATCAACCGAAGATTGTTTCTTATTCTTATCAAAGACATATTACAAGACAGCTTTATTTTATGTCGATTTCAGCACAATGCCACACATATTCGCTTGAAAAATCTTCGATTTGGTTTTAGAATTGTCTGATTGTTGCGATATGGTGAACGTTAACACGTCCAAATCACTTTCTGTACAAGACACGCCATTGTGTGTATGTTATTAAGACGTTACAACTTGATAAAAATAGGAAATTCTTTCTATGCTATAAACACAATCTCGATTACAATTCAAGTGTGCAATGTCTAACCAAATTTTATTAGGAAATAAATTTCTGAAAAATGACGTTCTTCATAAAAGCAATCGTTAATTTAACCACTTACCGCAGTAAATAACACAAATCACTGCCATAAATAAATAAAGAATGAGGTGTAACTTCTTGCTGCTAATAATGTTTTAGAGGATATCCTAAGCTCTTGGGATCTAAGAAGTTGAAGCCGTTAAAGGGAGGAAACACAATTACAATAAAGCATTGTCTACGTTTAGAACTGGGGTTGGACAATTTAATGTAATTTCTTTCATAAGGTCGCTAGGTTCGGTAGGTGCGTCATAATGCATCACTTTTAAGGGTAGCTCACTTAATGCATAATCGCCCCATTTTTAAACTTAACAGAAAATGATTAAGGACATAAATTTCATTATCATCGATTTTCTATAAGTGAGACATTTTCATAAATTTTTAAAGTGATTTCAATTCTAAAACGGATCTCTTAGCGTTCTCAAAACGCTTTACTTTCACCAATCGCTTGAAAAAATTTCACTTTAATTATTTTATAAACCCAACTTTACAACCAACAAACCATTTCACCTTGCATGTTTGAGTGATATTACTCTATAAACCATAATCATCATTTATGCTATACAGTTAGCAATTTATAAAAGTGGTCAAAATTGAGTGAAGCATCTAATTTGAAAAATAAAGTTTTATATTTAAAATGCTTGAAAATTTAAAAATTATTAAGTTTAAAAAAAAATATATTTAAGTCAACTTCCAAATTTCGAAAATACTTTAGAAAATCATAATATATTTATACTAAAATGATAAAATCCAATTATATAATGTCTGATGGTAGAAATGCATAATACATGTTTACTTGGTGCCTAAATGCGGCCACAAACCGACTGCGCTAGGAGCTTTTAAATGTTTGTTTATAAACACAAATTTATTGATTTAGGTCAACTAATAAATAAATTTAAATAGTTTACTGTAAAAGAAATACCTAGTACCTACTGCACTAGAAAATAGTTCTTTTTTTATACATAAAGAATTGATTAAATTCAAATCTTTATGGAATGCATTATACATATGTATATTCTCGCTAAGCAGAATATAAACGATGTATATTTTGTCAACAATTCCCATTCTTGTTCGTATATCTGCGGGGCTTACGTTGGGACAATTAACTGTTGGTGTCATACTGGGAGAATAATGGCATTCCAATTGTCATTTAAATGTCAAGTAATAACAGCCTCGGTAGCATTTTTTTAAATTTATCGAATTAATTTGAAACACTAATAGACTTAACAGTGAATTATTGCAGCACACGTTTAGCTGAAAAAATGTACGCAGCTTTTACAAAAGGTGTAATGCGAATGTAATCGAACGAAACGTGTTTCACTAAATTATATTTCTGTTTTCAAAACGCTTCGCTGGCGCTGGCTGGTTAGGTTTGAGTAGCAAAAGTTGACAAATGTTTGGTGCAAACGTTGTGGTTATCAAGGATAATAAGTGAATTTTAGTGGATTCCAGAAGGTTGGTTTGTGGTTTTCATAAGAGGGTCCGTATGCCAGTCGAGGTCAAAGCACTGCAAACCTTTGACCGCTGTAGATGATGGCATCATTCAAGTTGTCCGCCTCCCCGTGGTTGTGGTTGCTCCCGCCGCATTCCAGCCAGGGCGGTAGCAAGTTTCCGCAGACGCATATAACATTAACTGCAAAATAAGGTCTTGTGCTAGGCTCGGAAAATAGAATTTCCACAACCCGTTCGATTATTTTTAGACTGTGACTAATTCTAAATTCAGTCGACCATTATTAACTCAGGGCACAGAACAAGTCAAGCAAACTTCGGCGTTCTTTATAAAAGATTTGTAAGACTAGAGAACTCTCCCTTCTTTACTAACTTCATTTCGTGCGACTGCTGGGCTATTCTCACAATCCTCTACATTAATTCCTGCTTAGCGAGAAGGGCCCTGCCGTTAATGCGAAAATCTGCGAATCGTGTTTTCATGCATAGGTTTTCTCAGCGATACGATGTAGACAAGGGATTCTAGTCTGTAACGAGGATATAAAACACGCCCAATGATTTACTAGTTACTCTATCGGGGCGCTTAAGGCAATATCGATCGAATTTTTTAGCAAATTTCCGCAACTTTGATTTGATGTAATTATGTGTTTTATGCGCATTATCACTAACTGACGCTTTACCGAATAATCCAACCAAAATTTAAGAGCTAATTCTACCGAACGGCTCGTTCTTGCAGAAATAGCAAATCTTGGTTCATTGTTAGTTTCTGCAATATCAGCAAGACATACTCCACAAGGAACAGGTTTTAAGATTGCCACAGGCGACCTTCGTACACGTACACTCCTTGCAAGCACAGTCTGATACGTTCTCATTTACATTCACTAACAATTCGTTTTTGTCTCCAGATTCGATTAAACTTAAGGCCAATGCCCACAGTTACTGCAAACTTTAAGAACCGCTAACTCATGTTGATAGCAACCGTTTCAGTTGCATAATTTAAAATTAAAGGGTGCTGTACTCTCCTAGTAGACTCGCCACGGAAAGAACTAAAGTTTAATTATTATAAGTAACACCAATTTGTGTCTCGAAAACTTAAAATTATAATTTACTTTGCTAGTTGAATAATTTACTTACTTTTAGAAAAATTTGAAAACCGCAAGTGGTGGTAAAACGTGATTAAATTTGGTAATTCAAGAAATTCTGAAATTGTGATTTATATCTTCTATGAAAATTTATGCCTAACAGTGTATACCATAATTTAAAAAGTGGCGGCATAAGGGTATTGCTTTAAGAAAGATTTATATGACAAAGTACATGTTATGCTGTCGCTATATAATTCTATTTTAAAAAAATTTTGGTACTTCACAGTTCGAAAAAATAATGCCAAAATTATGCTAGTGAATAAAATTTAATACTGATTAAAAAATAGGTATACTTTGTATATAAAATTAATATAATATGCCATTCATTTTCAAATTTATATTAACAAGAATGATAAATTAATAAGTTACAATTTGATGTAATTACTGAATATAAAATAGAATTCAGACTGTAATGTAATTTTGAAATTATCCCTTCAGAAAATAAAATAAATTTGAAGTAGTAAATAATAAATTTGTAGATTCATATTATTTTGATATATATTACTCTAAGTCAAAATAATGCAAAATTTCAAAATACCCAGTATTATTTGAAATTGTATAGTAAATGCAAGATATGAGCACCAAGGTGAAAATATTGTTGATAAATATGACTTTTATGACTATATACTGCAAAGCAGTGATATTTTTGAATAAACATAATCACACATGAAATTTTTTAAATTTTATATGTGATTATTTTAAAAATAATAAAAATTTTAAGAAAACACACATTTAACTGAATTTTAAAGTAAGTATTTGAATTTTAACTGTATATGTTGATGTAGGTATTTAT
Source organism: Cantharis nigra (assembly GCA_958510845.1). Lineage (NCBI taxonomy): Eukaryota > Metazoa > Arthropoda > Insecta > Coleoptera > Cantharidae > Cantharis > Cantharis nigra. The sequence continues at coordinate 37,572,519 of OY294030.1, read as the reverse complement.
TCATCTTGAATACTAAATCCAAAACATTAAAATATACGAGTATAATGTATAGATAAGTGCTGCAGGCCTCGCAAGCCCAGGGATTAGCAGTATTTAGGCATTTAGTACCTCTTTAAAGATGTTGGAATTGGAAATCAAGCCCCACGACTGCGACATACTAGTAGTCTAACATTCTAACGCTAGCCTATGACCGCGCTAAGTTACATAAAATATTAACAAAATTAGGTTTTACATTACTTTTATATAGAGGATGATTATGAAGGTTAGTATTTAGTCCGGGAGCCGGGGTCTTTTTGGCAAACAGTTAATACCCGACTAATTTTTCGTAAGCGGCTTCATTTTACCGAGACGCCCAACTTTTTCCTTTGCGAAAATGATGGAAACAGGTAGCTAATAGAGTGCGCAGGTGTAAAACATGTTGATTTGGTGATTTAGAAAAATTTATTAATACCAGTTAATTTTTTATCTTAATGTTGAGATTATTTTGTAAATAATTAGAAACAACATTTGTCCTACAAAAAAATGGTATAATCAAGAATGTCTCCCTCCTCAAACATGTAGCAATTAATCGGTAATAAAAAATGATTAATACCCGGCTAATTTTTTTACTATAGATTGGTAAAAATTAGCATAATTAAATCGCCACATTGTCCTACAAATAAATTGGTAGGCTATTCCAGTCCTACACTGGAAAGTTGCCGATCCCACGAAAACACTTTTTTCATTAATACCTGTAGGACACTAAAACTACATGATATATTAGCATATTCCCTACACAAATAAATCAATGTCTTACAAAAAAAAGTAGTTATCGCTAGCCCTACAAAGATTATGTAATTGGAACAATGCAAAAGCAGCATAAAAAGCAAATATATATTTTTAAGTCTCATGGTCTCAAAAGTTATTATAGGATGGAATAAAAATTCTCCTAAAATTTCAGCACGATATTTCAAATATTAAGCTGCTCCATGATCAGGTCCTTTTTTCATATTCTTTGTAGTACTAGCGATAGCTACCAATTTTTTTGTAAAACATTGATTGATTTGAGTAGAGAATATGCTAATATATCATGTAGCTTTAGTGTCCTACATGTATTAATGAAAAAAGTATTTTCGCGGTTTCGACAACTTTTCAGTGTAGGACTGTGAAAACATATCAATTTATTTGTAGGACAAATGTAGTTTCAAATTATTTATAAAATAATCTCAACATTTAGCTTAAAAATGAACTAGTATTAATCAATTTTTTATTATCACCAAATCCACGTGGTTGGCACCTGCCCACTCTGTTAGCTACCTGTTTCGATAATTTTCTCAAAAACAAAAGTTGGGCGTCTCAGCAAAATGAAACTGTTCACGAAGAATTGGCCGGGTATTAATGATTTTGAAAACAAAGTTTTATACGACAACTTTCGAGTCTAGGACTCGGAAAACCTACCAATATATTTGTAGGACAATGTGGCCATTTAATTATGCAAATTTTTACCAATCTATTTATAGTAAAAAAATTAGCCGGGTATTAATCATTTTTTGTTACCGAGTAATTGCTATATGCTTGGGGGGGGGGGGGACACTTATGATTATACCATTTCCTTTGTAGGACAAATGTTGTTTCCAATTATTTATAAAATAATCTCAACATTTAGATAAAAAATTAACTGGTATTAATAACTTTTCCTTAATCACCAAATCAACATGTTTTACACCTGCGCACTCAGTTACCTACCTGTTTCCATCATTTTCGCAGAGGAAAAAGTTGGGAGTCTCGGTAAAATAAAGCCGCCTACGAAAAATTAGCCGGGTATTAATTGTTTGTCAAAAAGACCCACGGCTCCCGGACTAATTGTATCAAACTGATTAAAAAGTTTAAGTAATTATCCTTTATTTATTTTAGATTATCCTTTTTTATTTTTATCCTGTATTTTTATCATGTTTTCCACATACGCAACTAAGGCCTATTGTAAAATAAAATTATAATTTCAGAAAGAAATACACTTAAATATGGCTTCCAAAATATAATATGTACTTATTTTCAAAATAAATATCAAAAGACAGAATGAGCAAATGTACAAATTACTTGCTAGGATTTTTATATCAGCAAAGATTTTGTTTAAAATGATTTGAAGTACTTTTTCGAGTAAGAATACAATATTATAAAGATATTATATCTTAAGTCAAGCAAATAATGTATTTTACTGAGTGTACCAATTGATTGTTATGGGAATCAAAACCAGACCTACGAATAACTTTACCATAATCGGTAACAGTAAAGTTGTTAAAATACTGCTTTATTTTCAATAACGCATAACTCAAAAACTGGGAGTATTTGATAAAATTCCGAAAAATGTGACATGCTTTTTTTGGGCTTTCAGAATCACCAGAAACATATGGATTTCCATTGCAGGTATACTAGACACAGTGAGTCCTTGTAAGTAATATTCATTAACTTTATCTTTTAGAAGACCTATTTTGGAACTTTTCTTGATAAATTTGCTACTGTTCGAAGTTGAATCTGTTGTAAAAACTTATTGATAGCAAAGTAAAGGATTTAAGCAAAGAAAATGTTATTTTTGAGTTATTTTCAGGCACCTAATGATTGGGACTAACTCTGGAAATATGAATATCAAAATAGTCTTCAACCAGATTTTAAACGTAATGAAATCATTACTATAAGAACATCTGTATTTTCCGAACGTCTTCTCGGATAAGAAGGTGAAGCACTATAGGCTCTTTAAAAGTTGACTAGAAATATAAAATCGACTTTCAACTTTTTTTCTTGAATTTATTTCAGAACTTATCCGTTCATTTGAAACGATGGAATCGTCCACATACATGTTAATAGCTGTTTCAAATTGATCTGGAAGAGCCTTCTTAGACCCTTCTCTTGCAGAGAAGTTTAAACAGTTTAATTTTTAATCAGTTTTGTTTTATTTTTATCAAAATATTTATTTTTCCGATAGAACAGTATACCTACATACTTACTAACTGAAATGTAACCACTCAAGTTGTGGTTAGATTATTTTCAATTTTAGTTAATGAGATGAAGTACCACTATATCTGCGCTAATATCATTAAAAAGACTTCATACTCACCTCTAATGGAAAAAACTCGCTGACGTTTGCTTTTCAATATACAGTTACTCTCAAAAGAGGTGGGGCTCTCTTATGTTAACAACGTAAATTATACAATTTGAAGCCTTTTTTTGTCAAACGAAGATCGATTGTACAGCAAAATTTTTTCGACATATTTTGTTGCTTTCATTGCCTTCAATTTTGCTTACTTAGTAATACACTGTATTTATACGTTTAGTAAAATTTGAAAATTCGTTTCTTTGGTACGGCCCTGTTACAACAGGTAAATAAAGAAGCAAAAAATAAGGATAAGTTTAAAACGTAATTATATAAATTAAAATTGAAATATTTTATCATTCTGTTAAGTCTCTTTTTATTAAACCCACATAAATTTTGTATACGTAGGTATATAATACTAAAATTATCAACTAATAACTTGAAAATCGCTTTTAATTAAATTTCCATTAAAAATAATAACTATAATAATATTTATAAGTACTCGTTCTGTAGTAAGATATAGCCATAATAATATACACCTCGGGACTATAGTTTACTTCATTTTTTATACTTTAATTTCATGCTTTTATTGAAAAACAGGAAAATAATTTCATAATATTATTATTATTTATAGTATAATACTATAATACCGTCAACCGGAAGAAAGCCGATCAAAAAAGTTCGTTTTTTGCGATAAATGGTTTGGCTTTTTCAAGAAAAAATTTAATATAAAATTTTTTGTGAAATTTCAACTATAAAAAATTTAGCCTTTATATAATTTTTTGCACATAACAGATTTTTATATTTTATCAGTGATTTCAGATGCATAAATAATGTAGTCAAAATTTACGTTGCATTAATTATTAACCTGTCCATCACTATCCAATGGGATAATTCTAATTATAATATAATAATATTAAATGTTTAAAAAAAAGATTTAAATTTTAATAATTTCTATTCCTAAAGCAAAGTAACGCATATTATTGTAACGAGCTATATTTTAATGACAGTAAAAAACTGCAAAAAGATTTTCTTTATTTTACACATCCCAGAGTGAGCAATTCTGATTATATTTTTGGGGATAGTAAAACAAAGCTATATTTAATATATTATTATGAAATTTTTTGTTTTTAATTTTATATGAAATGAAATAAAATTACCACTGGCCTTCCAAAAAGCTAAAAGCACCTAATGTTTCTATGTATATCTCTATAATTATCGTATCTTACCTAATTATTTCTGTGCATACCGACTGAAAAAAATTACACAAAGCTAAGTAGTTCTAGGTTTTTACTACTTCTCAGTTGAACCTGCATCGGCTAAATGACAAAACGTTCGGATGTTTCCTTAAATCTCTCTTAAGTTTCCTTGTAGCATGCTATGAAAATTAACCGTTTCTATTTGTATACTGTACCTTATAACTATAATAATTATTTTTGTACTGTGCTTTGAACAGGAAGAGTAGGTACTGCAAAATAAATTTAATAATTAGTTGAATTAATATTCCGAATTATTAATTATGTCGCTAAAAATAAATTGTAAGTCAGCATTGCATTACACAATTAAATCATTGAACATTCTACGCTGATGAAGTAATTAACGTAACGTACATTACATGTTTAGAATTTCTGGGTTCGTACGTTTCAGATGCATCATGCAGGTGACGTCTGTTCTAAGAGAACCCGGGTTTGATCAATTAAAAAGAAAATCTATACACGTAAAATTTCCAATAGAAAAACAAAACGAAGTTGTTCTTAATATCAAGTTACTTTCCAATGAAGGAATTACCGAACGACGCACGACTGGCCGCACTCCGACGGCCTAATTACAAAATTGATTTGAGGTGAAACGACTCACGGCTGAGCAAATCCCAGAGGTGCCAGCTTTATTAGATCATTGCTCTGCTGCACAATCCTATTACTGAACGTGTGTTTCACGTATTACTGGTTATCGTATCACTACTGAATTCGAGAACAACTTGTGAAATAAATTTATTTTCACTTAAATATTAATTGCACCAAAAAATTTATTTTTTTTCTTATTTGAAATTATTGCACGAAATGGATGAGAGTGCGTGTCTGCAATAAAAATTGTTTCCAAACGTAATTATCAAAACCAATTTTAATTTACAAAACAAATATTTAAACAAATCTATAAATCACTAAAAGCACTATTTTCAATTTTAAAAGCTCTGCATGATTACAATTTACACATGGTAAACATCGACATTCCCCCTTTCATTTTAGTAATAAAAAATTTAAGGCTGCTTATTGTTTAATATACAAAATATTTTAATATTGAAGGAAATAGTATTTATCTGCAGCTTGGTTTGAATGGATGAAAAAAACTCGGGATAATTATTACTTTTTGTTAGCGTTTGACCTAGTAAACTAAGCAAAAGCTGATGTTGGCAGTTGAAATTTCTCGTTTTCATCATAATCGTAATCATTTTCATGTATACGGAAAAATTTCTATTCAACGAATTAAAAGTCCTGTCTTGTAAAAGATATTGCTAGCAGCGATATATTGAAAAATGATCGAATTAAGCAGTGGAATATTTGAAATAATGGCAGTCCTTCAGCACTAATGATTTCAGTAACGCTTTCACCCAGTGAAATTGTATACATGTTTAGTATTCGAAAAAAATATAAAATTATTTTTAAAAATCATGAAGTAATAAGTATTCTATTCCAAAATTGGATTAAGAGATATTACAAAAAGCTGTTGCATGCTGGTGCTTTTCAAGATATTTGTTTGAGTATATAATCTACGAATTGTAAATTCTGGTATGCTAGATAGGAACTAAACAATTTTTTTATGTTATGGTTGCTAATGGTTAAAAAAATTTTATAAACCTTTGCGTTTATTCATTATCGGGACATTTCATGTTAATCATTACTTAAACCTCTTTAAGTATAGCATTAAGATTTTTTGCTTTATAATAAAAGCAATTATCATATTCTCCTCAATTAATTTTTCAAAGGATTAGGTAAATAATCCGATTTGAATTTTTAGTACCATTTAAAGAAATGCAGTAAAAAATAACTGCTAAGAAATGAAACCAATTATGTTTTGGTATGAATTTCTAAGATGCTAATTTTAAAGCATTAATTTTTGATTTATTATAATAATAAAAATAGGTACTTATTTATATACTTATTATTCAACAGATTATCTATAAGAAAAAAAAATGTTATAGGGTATAAAGTATAGACAAGATAATTAAAATTTAAATAAAAATAATAAAAGAATGTGAAGCTTATTTAGTGATTAGTTTCACTTTACTAGAGATTAATGTTGTAATTCAGGATAAATTATATACGGTGGAAAATATTGTAATAATTTAACTCCTAACAACTTTTAGTTCCATTAAAATTTATTCGTTCTATTTGTCAGAAAAGTGTCGTGTTCATGTAATTCATTTGAAAATACAGGAACAGAAAATTAAGGTTTTAAAATTCAAATATTCAGCTTATTAACATTAGAACTTTTAATTAGATTTGAGGTTCGCTGTGAAGTTAGTTTTAAAATTCTCAGGTAGTGCTTAGTTTCTGCTTGTTTAGGCTTCACATTTTTGTACTGTAATTTTCATTATCAACACTGAATATAAAACTAAAAAATTACACAAAAGCTAAAACTTTCGCAACTTAAATTTCAAAACGAGATTAAATTTAAAAATATGCATAACATTTTAAAAATAACTTCCTAACAAAAAAACCTACGTAGTTAAATGGTATTACATATTAGAGGTTAATATTTTAATGACTTTTTAATGTTCTCTAATTTCAACACAAATCTCTGTTGTGAAAAATTGATATTATTTATTATCTAGCATAAACGTTGCATCATGGGATGGATTGCTTATGCTAAAGCTCAAGTTTAAAATTTATTTAACATTTTTAAATCTAAAAATTTCAGTTAATTCTAGAACTTCAATGCGGGTTCTTCAAACATCCTTTAACTTATGTATGTAAATATTAATATTCCAGTGATATGTACTTTAGCGTTATACACATCCTTTTTAGAACTTCTAAAAAAAACAATATTTTATTTATTTGTGTACTTTCATAATAATATATAGCAAACTCCGATATTAAAGCACAAATGGCTATCGTAGTTAGGTCGAACTTATTTTTTAATATTTATTTATCAAACTCCCTTGACCGATTTTGAAATGATAATAGTAAAAAGATCATTCAAAAATTTCGTTATCACAGTTTATTTAACCTGTTCAATTTTTATTTTAAAAAATTGTTTTTATTTTTATTACATCTTTTACTATTTTTCACATTCGAACGTTTGAATATTTTTTATTTATTTGTTTATTTATTAATTTATATTTTCAATTAAGTGAAAATATTTCAAGTATAAAAACTAAGTTAAAGAAGATAAAATATAGCTGGCTTTCTGAAAAACACGGTTTTTCGTGTATCTTTGATTACGAAAAAGTACAATGGAACTTTCGCATTGGTTGGATTTGTGGTGGACAGTCATTAAAGAAGGTAGTCACATGACTGCAGTATATTTCCAATTTTTAAATCAAACTTCAGCAGTCATTAAATTTGTTGTATAAACTCTGTATAGATGCTACCGGCTACTGAAAGAGGTGGTCAGGATTTCTAAACATGAAGCTTGACCTGTATATTTGCAGAAAATCATCAAGTACTTGAAAAACTACTTGTAAAATCAAAAAGTTTTTTGATATTAGAAGCCAGATTTTCCTGGATATACTAGTAGTAAGTAGATATACTTCAATCATTCTATTTTATAGTAGCTGAAGTCTGGAGTGTAATATCTATCATATTCATTAAGTATTACATATATATGTCTTGAAGATTTTCTTTGATTTTGTAAGTCCATAATTCATGATTGGATTATAAAAGTTCTCAAAGTTTGATGACTATTTTAGCACTGAAAAATCGCTAAACACAATTTAACAAAAATAACAAAAAAAAACAATTTAGACAAAATGGAAAATCTTATACTCAACTCACTTTAATCATTTCAGTTCATTTGTGTATTGTAAAGCATTACCTTGGCTATTAGAATTTGTAAAACTGAACCAGAGGCGTTTTACCTTCATCCCATTGACTTTAGCCACTTTTTAGGCCTTTTTTTGTTCAATTATTAGAAAAGTTACATTTGAAGATTTGTTTTGTCCTTCCGGTTTTAGGTAGAAACTGTAGTTACAAATTAAGTTGCGTCGAATACACAGTTGTCTGAGAATAGTACCGTACCCACAGGTTTTTATTGAAATTTTTTCTGTAAAAATTCGAAAAAATTTGTTAAATGACATTAAAATGTAGCGATTGATCTATAGATGAACTTAAAAAATTAATTACTTTTTGAAATAAGTAATCCGATAAATCCGCGGAAATAGGAAAGTAACTTTGTTGTATATTTATAATGAAAAATACTTATTTTACAATTCAGTAAACTGCTGAAAGTCATTGAATAAAATTTTGGCAATAAAAAAGTTGTTGACATGTTTTATTATATTTCTTTGCATTATATGCGGAAATTTTTTGTCATTTTACTGCAAATTTCAGTATTTTTATTGCAGATTTAATCATCAGTTTAATCCCCAACTGGAAAGCAGGATTATTTGTTTACTATGCGAATGTCTTATACTGATAATGTTGATAAAAGTTTTCTCGGAAACTATGAGAGCTTTTCTTATAATTAATTATTATTATAATCTACCTATTGTACCCGCAGTTATACAGCAATGCCTACTGAGATTTTATTTATACTTTATGTGTGGACGAAAAATAGAAATTTCTTTTTAATTCCAGATAAATCAGTCACATTTAATTATTGTAAGATAATACTCATTACATAAGTAGGAACTCAACGTAAACAAGGATTAACAGCTTAATGTGGAAACGAAACCACAGAATTAGCAATTAGGCAATGTTTAATCAAAAATGTAAAATTGGACAAAATTTAAGATATCAGAGTTTGCAATCATTGTTGAAAGCTTATGCTTTATATTATTACGTCAATTTTAGCTAGTGATTTTCAAAATACTTCTTATAATTGTTACTTACCCAGTTTTAATACAAATTCATAAAACTTTAGAAATTATTTTAAATTACCGAGCGGATTGGTGTAGTGCATCAGTAAGTTGCTGCAAGCAAACAAAAAAAAATTTCGCAAAATTTAAAAACGACAAATTAAAGAAATAGTTTAAAATATACTCATAATTAATAACTTGTGTTAACACGGCTTGTTTGTTTAGGAATATTTCATGGTTAATTATTCATCACTTCACTGTGTATTGTTAACTTAAGTAACCAAACTAACAATCCTCTGGGAAACCGAGTACAATTTTTGTAAACAATAATAATTCCAGATTATAATATTTAACATAAACTACTAACTACAAACACATTTAATTTAATATTCATTTAATTAAGCAACTGTGTAATAGAATTATCCATTCGCCGGTTTTCCTTTAATATAGCATAATATTATCACTATTATATGAATTTTAAATACATTTTAGGTTTTTGATATTCTCGAAAAGTAATATTAATAAATAAAATACACAAATAATAATAAAAGTATAATATTTGAATATATTTCTCCAGTTCCAGCAATTTTTATATAAAGACAATAATTGACCTATAGGTTAATTTTAACTGCTTTACAGTTAAAAGATTATTCAAGTGGAGCCTGCCTACACTTCAACGTGCAATTCTAACCACGACTAAAGCGAATTCAATAACAACAATACACAAAATCGAACTTCAGGTCCGTTTCATCTCATTTCAAACCACCCATTCTAAATGAAATTACATTTTCAAAAATTAAATGAACAAAACACATAGATTTGATTTAAAATGAACAAAATTTAGCAGTAGTTAATAAAAAAGGTACTTAAATGGCTATAAAACTTTATTCCTGACCAGCACAAGTTTTTTATATCCTAAAGCTAAAATAGACTCTGCAATTCCGAGGTAAATCTTGAGCTGTCCGCGCTAGTAGGATCACTATCTAAAGAAAAGATGCCTAAGGATAGGGCCCTCCTTGCTCTTTAGCTACTGATAACTCGAAGATAACAGGATAACGCCCGGTTGCTGTTGGCCACTTAAATGCTGCCTCACAAATCCTGACCGTAAGTTAAAGCAGAAATGGTCGCGATAATCCTGGGTTCAATAACAACCTCTTCATCTCTCACAATCTGATAAGTCGAGTTATCTTTGGCAAACGTTTTGTTTCGTGCTTACGGAGTGTAGAAAATGTTAAAGGAATATTTTATATGAACATGTGTTTGGAAAAAGTCGAACTAAATATGACTTGATAAATGTACACTTTTAAGGACATAAAAAAGAGTTATTACATGACACTCAAAATATAGAGAAGTGATTTTTCAAAGTACTTTGTATAATCGTGTAGTCACGCGCAGCAGGCACGCGTGATGATATTCCGACGGTATTTGATAACCGTTAAACGAGTGTCAAAGAGAAGCTTCGTAAATCACACCAGCGACATAATCACCAGACACTATAAAGGTAACATAAAGGTTCACGTCACGATTTGAATGGTTGCTTTTGTGCTTTTAAAAGAACATTAAAATTTTATTCTTATGTGCTAAATAAGATTAAAAGAAAAAAAAACACTTACACAAAATTAATACGGAATTCCTTCAACAAATTGTGCAATAAATTCGTTGGATAAATTTTGATAAATATAAAATATTTTAAACTACAAAAAGCTAAAAGCTTTCTTAAGATTCTTACTTTTCATTGTAACGGATAAAAATGAAAATGTTATCAACGACAGAAAATTTTTTTGTCTGAAGATACCCTACACTAACTTGATACTCTGCTTTTGAATTATTGTTAAAAAAGCAAAAATATAACAAGCGCTTTTAAAAAAAGGAGTGGAATTTTTACAGAATGCAGACCAATTACTGTTAGGCACCTTGCAAATCTTCGAAAATCATTTCAAAATAAAATGGAGTAACTATGTATGTAATAGAGAATAGAGCTTTTTTCGAATATTTCTTATAAGATTGTTAACTCTCCGGTACTAACATATTTTTTTATAACTTGAGTACTAACGTCGGTATATGTGAGACCGTGTCTAGTTTTTAATTTTTTTAACGCAGTGTTTATATTTTTTACAACATATGGAATAATATCAAATGTTTAGGTATTTTTCTTCATAATAATGTTAATTCCAGTAAGAAAAAGTCATTTGTTTTATAAAATTTTATTGCTGTAGAAAAATTAAAAATTAAATTTATAGTTACAAATAAAAGTCGTCTGTCTGCGAGACTGATTGTTAGTATTGGAGGGTTAATTATTATTTGTCTGATAGGTGTTCTTTTTATAGATATCACCAAACTTATTGTAAAAATTAATAGATTGAAATAAAACGATTATACTATGAACATAAATATTTTCTTAAATTTGTGAAATAATTATTGATTAGAAAACGTATATGAGCCGATGTTTTGCCCCTTCTGTTGACGGAACGTGGACTCGAGGTAAAGAGTTGTAGCAATGTGTTTAGTGAGCGGAGTGGACCCAAATTGCCTTATAGCTGTGCAACTGTTTACATCATATTATAATTTTATTTTAAACTGGATTAATTTAGTTATAATTCCTGCCACTTAAGTTGAGTTAGATCTGTATGTTTCCAAAAAGTGCTAGGACTTCAGAGATTTTGTTTTCCTAGTTCTGTACTTTTCAAATATTAATGGTTTCAGGGATGTTTCAGCAAAAACAGTAGACCTCAGACAACAATTTCCCTCAACTATTTTTTTTATTTTAAATCTGCCGTTTAGAGCGAATATTGTTTACTAAAAATTAAAAATAATTTTTTCTTTATTTGAAATCCTAGTATTTTACAATCTATTTAATAAGACAATAAGTAAAAGATATGACATATTGAACCGGATGACATAGAAGGAGATTGCCCAATGGCACGCTTCCTTTACATTTTAACACCAGAGAGTGTTATGTCAGGCTTATAAGTACTATTTCAAAAGCGATGAGGCAAGTCTAGTGGGTCGTGACGCTTTAATCTCTTTATTCGATGGGAAGATAATAAATCCACAGCGAGAGAATAAATAATTTAATTTTAATATAATTTTAACCATTACAGCTTTGATACTAATGTACAAATTGCTAGATGATGTTAAGAAAACACTTGAAAAAACAAGGAAAACATTTTTCCTTGGCATGTAGTTTTTTGGTTTTTTCCATCTGGTATAGGTTTATTTTCCCTATTACCAAAGAAATTGTTTGAGTATAGTATATAGTATCCTCTATGGACTCTCACATCTGTTACCTGTTTGGCGAATTCCTTATTAGCTATAACGTAGTCGATTATGGATCTAGATCCTCTTGTGGTCCATATATACTTATGTATGTCTTTTTGCGAAAAAATGTGTTGGTGATCTTTAGCTCATTAAAAAGTGCAAACTGTCTCAGTATTTCGCCATTTTCATTTATCATTTGTTCGCCATATTGCCCTACTACTTTTGGAATAGCTAGTTTACCTACCCTTGCGTTAAATCTCCTAGTATTACGATATTGTCTGATTGGTTGTATTTCGTCACTATTTTCTGTGGGGTATGGTATAGTTCTTCAGCCTCTTGTGTTTTTCTATTCTCTGGCTCGTATACAGCAATTATTGTTAGCTTTCCTCGATCTATTCCAAATCTGACGGTAATAATTCGTTCATTCACGAATTCATAGCTTCTTATTTCTGATTTCTATTTGTCGTCAATAAATAACGCCACGCCTTTGCTTGCTCTTTCACTGAGATTCACTCCGCTGTACAGCATCACATATTTTCCAACATTCTGCTTCCCCTCAGTTTTTTCTTTGTTTCAGATATTACTGCTATATTGATATTCCTTTTCTCTAGTGTTCTTGCTAACTCATTCTCTTTATTATTTATTGATCTAATATTCCAACAAGCTACTTCTAGTTTTTCCGCAATTCAATTCCTGTCCTTTTTCTCTGCATCGGTTGTCTTTTTAGTTTCCGATCTTATTCCGAGGCCATTTAGAGTGCTGCAAGTATATAAATGTTTTACGTGAATGTATTACTAGCTCATTGCACAACCCGGAGGGAGGCTTCCTCTCGCATTAACCCTGCAAATTCCTCTCATCCTCCAGGGTTGGTTACTCGATTTCTGAGAGTCCTCCGCAGGTTACCGGGGATTACCAGCTTGGAGGTGCGAGTAGGAATTGAGTAGGAGAGGCTATTAGAGACGCATCACTGCTCCATTTAATTATAGACTTCGAGAAAGCATTCGATAATCTAAGCCGAAAACTGCTTTGGGAAATAATGCAAAAGAATGGTTACCCACAACATCTAATAAAAACAATCAGAAGTCTATTCAGCAACACCAGAGTAGTTCTAGACTTGGGAGAAAAGCTGTCTCAAGAAATATTAATAAACAAAGGTGTCAAACAGGGATGCTGTCTTTCGCCTACATTTTTCAACATATCATATATCGACCAAATTCTTAAAGAATGGAAAAAACAACCAAATAAAGCTATAGTTAATTTTATAATACGCAGACGATACAGCAATTATACAAAAAAGTGAAGATGATCTGCAAAGAGCAATATATTTGTTGTACATATCTTATATGCAAGAATATCGCTACAATTTATAAAATATTAGGAATTTTTGATATCATCATGATGTAAACATAAATTTCTGAATATTAAAAACTACAAAGATTAAGTAATGGAATGTAAGTGACTACATAATTCTATTTTATTGAGAATTACTGCGAGTATACGTATAAATGGTAGGATAAATTGGATTACGCGGCATTATAACTTTATGCCCGTACACATAAACCGGTCTTTAGGTAGATATAAGCAATAATTTCAATTAAAAAATAATAATAAAAAATTAAATTAGAATATTATATTATAACTGCAAAATAATAATGATTGCAAATATTAATCAATATCGCTTAAATGTTAGTCGGAATATTACAAGCGTTTATCATTGTGACAAATTATCAGTTGCAAATATTAAGAATTTATTATTAAGTTGCTTGTGTGTTGAAGATCAATCCGAGATCGTGGTTTAGTTAGCAGCACAAGTACTTCTCGTTTGCTCTCGGCATGCATTGAAAAACATAGAAAATCCATTAGACGCATCGAAGAACCTACTATCTTTCTACAATATTGCTTAGTACTGCTCTAATTTTCAACATTTCATCAATAACATTCACATTATAAATTTATAATATTTTTCATTTAACAAGATTAATATCTTCCGTTATGTTATACAGGTACAACTTTTTAAGTGTTTAATTTTCATGTTTGTAGCATCTGAAATAAATACACAAACAAAAAATTTGATACTGTACAGTTTATTTTATTTTATAAATTATTAAATTACATATTGATTTAATTATCCATTAACTATACGAGACCTTTATTTTCATGCTACATTTCAGAGTAAAAAGCGTTATGAATTCTTAAAACTTTATTTAAAAAAAAACTGAAATGAGCATTTAAAATGCGAACGAAAATAGCTAAAGACATTGAAAATAAAACTTTAGAAACTCAGTTAATTTAAATAACTCTAGGTCCACTTCTTTCTGAGAAATTACATAATTCTTGAGTCTTCAAAGTTGAAACTTACGTATGGTAGTGAAAAACTGAAATTAATTTGATGAATAGGTAAAGGTAATTCAAAAAATTACTTATCTAATAGCAGTTTAATACCGAATTACCTCATCCCAACATATAAAAATCCCATTAGTTAAATCCCATTTAGTTTTGATTGAGCTTTCACGAACTTGTAAAAAAGAGTTTTCCTTTCAACAGTATAATATCAATATATTTAGTTAGTAGGTATGATAGAAAATTCTTAAAACCTAATAGACCCATTATTCTATAGAAGTTATATGTATGACGATAAGTGTAGGTATATTAGCAAACCTTCACTTTAATCTGTCTTATGTGATACATCGGTGGTAATCAATATTTGATAACTTAATTGAAAATTTAATAGTGCTTACATGTGTTAATGTAAATTAAATATTTAACCTGTCACGAGATTAAACAACCTTTCACGACTCCAATGTTACTTTCATGCTATTGTTTCATTTTGAATAGAAATAAATCGATGCAGGTTTAAAATATTTATTAGTTTATGTAAAGAAAATAAAAAATTCACATTCACGTGCTTCAGAATGTGCATTTGTATGTATGTAATAAGAAATATAAATTCACATAAGATATGGATGTCTTCTTTGAAAATGACTGAGTGGGTACGTATGAAAACATGCAGGTATTAAGAATTCCATAAACAAGATTCTGCCAACAGCCATTTCTAAAGGGTAAACATTGCCTAGATATACATACTCACTTGAATATCAGAAAATGTGCGAAGGATCTCTTCGGGCATGTTTAATCCAAGGAGCATGGTGCACAAAGGTCACGTATGATGCATACGGTAGCATATCGCTATCTACACCTCACTTTGATCCTGTATAATTGTATTTATCTGATGACAACATTAGTATTGTAGCACGTGCCCAATATATAACTAATCAACCAAGAAGTCGCTAGGAAGTCAGTTAATTAATTCTGTCATCATGCTTTCGGAATTAATTACCCACTACGGAAATGCTAGTTTAATACAGAGCTAGTGTAGCATTATGCAAAACAACACCACAACTTTCACTAATTCAAACACGAACGAAGTCCTGCGCTTAGTCATGAAAACGCACGTGAATATTGCTAACGGCCGGACTAGGCAAAGATCGCTACTACATGCAACAAGTTGCACACTCGCACGTGTCTGATGTATTAACTCAACTACAGACAATTACTACAATAATAGTGGGCCCCAAGCGAAATGACTTGAAGTTAAACAAGCTTGGTAACAAAATCAGGTGCGGTTTCTTACGACTCAGGGTCCCGTCTGAGCTGATGCAGTCTCCACGAGCGTTGCTCTTAAGAAGGTTTCGCATTCTGAACCGGTTAGCGACTACTGCCGCTAATGTCAATTTACCAACTGTTCGAACAAAACAAAACCCAAGATACTAAAAGAGTATTAACCCTTCTCATAACACGATTCGAATTTTACTTTAATTGTGTGCACCTCCAATCCAGCGCGACCAGATCAAACGTTGACCACAGGCTTCCATGCATTTTCTTACGAACTACACATATGTGTAGCAAGAAACACGATTACCTAGTTACAAAAAGTGCAGCATTAAACACACTTGGGGGTCCATGGACAGTTTTATTATTATTGCCACTATAAATAAAAAGTACAATTGGATTTTCACGTGTTGGTTGCAAGCTTTAATTTTACTTTTTGCTAATTTTGAGAATATACTGATACCCTCAACGGACGAACACACACGATGCCCATAAAGAATACTCTCTCACGCAAAAGTTTTGATTTCGTTTTTATAAAATAACAATAAAAACAAAAGGTGTTCTAATTATAAATTACGCATTCGAAATTTTGCAGCAGTAGTAGGTATACAATCTCTCGCGTTTAATTAACAAAGGACACAAAAAACTTTCAATATGTACTTGAACAATTGAAAAGAATTTTTTAATTTAGGATTTTGTTGTTATAAGTGTAGTGAATATTAAAAATTTTAATTAAACGCCCTTGTTTATTATATGACTGTGCACATTTATCCACAATTTAGCGACTCGAAAACTTTTGTAGTTTACGGATCACAACGATGTACAACACAATTCTACGACGTGCGGCATTCTTACTTACCCTGCCTAGATTTACTTTGATTGAGTTTTCTTTTCTCCATAAAATTCCTTTCAACACGGCACAAAAAAATTTATTACATAAGCGAAATACTTTGAGCTTTGGATAAAATTTTCATTCAAAAATCAGCCAGATACTCCATATTTCACATATTCATTTTCAATTTACAATTTCCACATTTGCCTTCTATTTGTCAATTTTAACCCGATTATATTTACCTGATACAATCTAATAAGATTGAAACAATTGTGGGAAGCTATCGATTCAATTTCTGTTTTATTTAGCATTTTCTTCCCCCTCTTTTATTCTGCATCACATACATACTTTTAATTGCATGGATTTTCCTTCTCTTTCATAATATTAAACATAGGTTTTAAATGAAATTGTAAAAAATATTGATTATCGAAATCAATTAAGCAATTTATTGTAAGAAAAACAGGTGTCTATTATTGAAAGGTAGACAAAGAAATTTTGTTAATATATTATAAATGCATTACGTATTTGAATTGAACGCAAACGCTATTCGGTTTGTACTACCCGGCGAGCAATTTTCAGTTCTTCCTTTTCCGCTTTGCTCGCTATTGTACACGTTTTCTGTTACGTGAAACTTATAAACTTCTTGCATTTTAAAGTAGAAAATTTAGTGTAGACGAACCAGTTTAACGCACATATAAATTAATATTTTTGATAAATTAATTTTCTTTTCTTTTATGGAAAATAAATATGCCTGCATTATGTATACACAGTTTTATATTGTATTAAATTATTTATCTATTACTGTTATGTAATAGCTTATTTTTACACTAATTTAAGTTACGTAATAAACCACTTTCACGCACTAGTGCGGAAAGTGATTTACTTTCAATACCGGTGTGTTGATTAAACATTCGCTATGCTTTTATTTGTTTTGAATTGAAGAAAGTGACGTTTGTTGACATTACTTATTAAATGTAAATCAAAAGAAAAATAAATATTTAAATAGCTTAATCAGATTATTTTATTAATTAACCCTGAGGTTCACGGGTAAACTTGCATGGTAAACTGGACTGGAGGGTTAAATAAAAATATGGGAAACATCAATTCAATTAAAAATAAAACTACGATGGAAGATAAAATTTTGCACTTGCGTGATTGATAAACGCGGTTAACGCCTTTTTGTAAGTAACACGCGCGTTCGATAATGACTTACTTTTTGCACTGATCACATATAAACTATTATTAAATTTAAATAACTAAAGTTTATTATAGACATTTTTATTTTATTAGCAGAAAATGTGTTCAAATTATAGTTTAACTTGTTATAAATATTATTTTACATACCTAAGCTTACTATTTAATTACTTATTATTTACATTTATGCACCTAAAGACAGGACCGTATCTCAAACTTTTGTTCGAGGGAGGGGGGGGGGTGAATTGCGAAAACGCTGTAATGCAAAGTTAGAAAATCGCGATACAAAAATATTTTTTCATATTCAGCGCCGCTTCTGATACGCCGTTTTTAATTGTAAAACTGCAATTACCTATACTTACCTGTAAATAAATCTACTCGAAAGAAATACACAAATTAAAAAAGTATTTTTTATTCAACTTATTTTTAATATAAACTGCCATTTTCTATTTTTATTATAAGATATATCTACGAAAATTGGTATAAAACATGTGCTGATTAAATTTAAAAAATATATAATTTTTTATTTGCGAAGTAGTACAAACTATAATAGTTATTAATATTTTGCTTGATTTTAGAAAACAATTTTGTTTTGTGAGTTTTATTCTATTTGTCTAGATTCGTACATTTTATAACTAATAAAATTTTTTTATGTTATTTTTATCTAATATAAATTTAAAATGTACTTGTTTCAAAAATATAGAAGATCAGCTCATAAAATGAAAATGTCTATAATAAACTTTGGGTAATTTAGTAATAGTTGATGTGATCAGTGTAGAAAGTAAGTCATTATTAAACGCGTATGATACGTGAAGATATACGAAAATTCATTTGAAACATGTCGTGCAAATTAAATATTAAAAGAAATATAATTAAAATTAAATTATTTCGATCTATATTGAGAAGTGATTCAGTGAAAATTAGTTCAGCCTCAAATAAGAACAATATTCTATCTACATTTTCACGACTATTTTAATATATAGGTACATTTTTTACTCAAACAAGAAAATTTAAAAAAAAGTAATGAAAACAATTCTTCGAATTTCTTTTTCGCATTCTTCGAAATGCAGACATTTATTTTGCTAGGCAAATTTGTTAAGTTCGCTCTATCGTGAAAATAAAATATCTAGCTGGGTATTTTATATAATACAGTGTCAGAAGCCGAGAAGCAGTTAGAAATTGTAATTTTCTAATCACCTTTATTCAACCAAATGTAAATCTTGCGCCGAAACTTTTAGACCGCACTTCACACTCGTGAACACTAACAATATTACTACCTATATAAAGTTTTACGAAATTGTAACTAAGTAGTTAGGCTCCTAATTACAACTAACAACGCACTGCAACTGTTTTAAGGGAAGATGAGCCTTATTAAGATCCGATTTAAGCTTTATTTGGTCAATCTACCTGATAAAAAATAGTATCCCAGTTATATGTAATCTCCGATTATAAAGACGGGGCTAGTAATTAATATAATCCATATTATACAAATAAACGAAACTCTACTATAATCAATTTTCTATGTTATGTCTCTTCATCGGTCATCCGGTATTTTTCCGGTATTTCATCCGGTTTATTTGAAACAAAATCAGACCTTTTTTTTGGTTAGCAAAAGGTTACCGAGGGAATAAGTGGATGAATTTTATACTCAATTTTAATAGAAATGTTTCTGAACATTTAAATTTCTTAGTTTTATTCCTGATTACTAGTAAAAAATTCATTCACAACATTTGTGGAGTTTTCTAAATAAATTGTTTGAATCTGATGATGTATACCTACGAAACTAGTAATCGGAAATAAATCTTTGTCCTGCTTAACCTCTAGTCATTACTGCCGCTTGGTTTCTCAATTTTCCATAATTTCTTGCTTAGTTCTAG
This sequence comes from Cantharis nigra, assembly GCA_958510845.1. Lineage (NCBI taxonomy): Eukaryota > Metazoa > Arthropoda > Insecta > Coleoptera > Cantharidae > Cantharis > Cantharis nigra. Next base: position 37,552,666 of record OY294030.1, on the reverse strand, counting down.
CTATAATAACTATATCATTAGAGTATGCGAATATTTGATATTCCTTAGTTGCAATGATGTCCTTGCAATTAACTTTCTGATTATGCATTCAAGTACCACTATGAATAATGTTGTCGACAACGCATCATCTTGTCTGACACCGCTATTAATTTCAAATTTACTCGTTTTGTTTTCTCCTCATTTAATTGTGGTGCTCGAGTTCTTCACTGCTATTTTTAGACCATTTATTAGTTTTATTGGTACCCCCATTTCACTCAATGTATTGAATAATCTTTCCCTTCTCACAATATTAAATGCTTGCTGGAAGTTCACAAAAAGCAGATGTAACTCTATGTTGTATTCATAGATTGCTGGGCAATTTGGTGCATATATCGTCGATCTCCTCTATTGGGGTTCTAGCCTTACTTGAATTATCGTTGAGATCATCATGTCCAGTACTTGTAATAAAGTAATCCCTCCATAATTTTGTAAGTGATCATTGTCATTGTCTTATGTTTTATGTTTCTACTATTCCAGTATGGGCTTCATCGTGGTATTTAGCTGTAAAGTCATTTTGTTCGTTTTCGTCGGTTACATCAGTGTGGCAATAATTTGTAAATACGAATTTTAAGAATGCGTTGTTCATGTGATTTTTGCATAAATCTGTTAAAATGTTTCTAAGATTTGGTTCTTTGCAGTAAATTTCATAACTAATGTCAGGTCTAAGAATTTCTTGAATTGCTTGGGATAAATCTTCTTTACTATTATTTATCCTAATAAAGATAATGTAATGGTTCTTTTTAAAAGGATTTTTTTATTTGATTTTGCAATTAATTATAATAAAAAGTTATTGATGGGAAATTCGGATATTGGAATTACTTTACCGTCATCTTCATTAGTTACTGAATGTATTGTATTTTCTAAATCTTGAACAATTTTTTGGAATTCTGGAGAATTATTATTCGATGTGTCTACTAACATGTCGTCTAGATCTTTTTTGTTAGGGGGTTCTTCTAGTAATGGAATCATTGATAATTTGTCAAGTTATTTGTTATGTAGTTCGATACGCAATAAAGCATCGGTAACAACGTTTTTCTTACTTCTTTGATAGATGATTTGGAAGTCAAACTCTTCTAGTTTTAGTTTCTACCTAGTTAACCTGGATTACGTTCTTTAATTTTATGGAGCCAAACTAGGGGTTGTGGTCAGTTTCTATAGTGAATCTTCATCTGTATAAATAAGCTCTAAAATGTTTCGTATTATCAATTATAGCAAGTAATTCCTTCTCAATGGTATTGTAGTTTCTCTCGGCTGAGTTTAGCGTTCTGAAATAGTAAGCTATCGGTTTCTTATTTTGACTGAGTACACTTCCTATTGCTACGTTAGAAGTGTCGCATGTCGGTGGTCAGCTTAAAATTTTTTTCAAAATCTGGGAATGTTAGGAGGCTCACTTTTTTTAAACATTTCAATATAAATTGAATGTGATCGAGGTGTTCTTGTAAAGAGGTAGAAAAATTTGTAACGAAAATCTTTTAATGCGTGGTCCCTCATTCTCTGTAATGATGCAAGAGCGTTCTTTAATCCGAAGGGTATTCTAAGGTATTCGTAGTCGTCACTGTTTACTGTAAATGCTGTTTTCTCTATGGATTCGGAATGCATTTATATTAGGTGAAATTCTTGGGCTAGATCTAGTATTGTGAAGTACATACATCTGCCAAGGTTGTCTAGCATTTTTTCTATTCGGGGTAGTGGATATTCGTCTTCTACTGTTTTATGAAACAATTTTCTGTAATCTATTACCATTCTAAATTTTCTTTTTCCACAAGCTAGTGCACTATAAAGTGAAATTGAGAGTCTTATGATTTTATTGTCTAATAATTTTTGTAATTTTGTTGTTGTATTTCTGTTTGCATGGGTTTAGGATGTCTAAAGACTTAGCAAAAATTATTTTAGGATTTAAATTAATATTTTCTAATTGTGAGAGTCATTAAACACAATAGTAAATACTAATAAAGAGAAAGGATTCAAAACTTTAGAGAATTAGTAGAAGGATTGACATGACATAAAACACAGTTTCGAGGATAGTTTTTAAAGTGTTGAAACACGCCGTGTGCAGCTTTCTCTTGGACTTTCCGAATAGGATGAGCTGGAGTTTCGTCCAGTTGTTCCCTTGATTTTTCCAAATAAGAAGCTAGTGAAGCTACCCTGTTTGCAGCGTATTTAAAATTACAGAGATTGTTACAAGCGTCGAGCATAAAGAACTACTTAATTTGGATGCAGCTTTTATAATTAAAAGTTGTTTATCTTTGATAACATTAGATATATGGCATAATGGTCATCAAGTAATTACAAAGTACATTCGTTAAATATTTCTGCACCAACCGTGAATAAGTAGGCAAGTCTATATTTTGTGAAAACTAGATATCGTTACTTTAATATTCAAGGAAGCAATATTTTGTGTGAATAACCAGATAAATCAATTTCGAGTAATTTTTAAGTATCTCTCAATTTTTTGAGTAATATTATGTAAGTACTTAATTTTAATTTGCTCCTATTGAACATTTACATTTTTCAAGTTACCGATTTATTCATGGTTATTACAGATTTGATACATCAATAAAAGATGGTTATAAACTTATATTACATAGATTAGAAAGAAGTGATTGTAAATTATAAGAGCGTTTGATTAATAAATGAATGCATCTTATGTTGAGTGATAACATAACTATATAAAATTGTTTACCTTCTTTTCTTTTTTCGGTATCTGCTTTTAGAACCTACGGTTTCTTCTAGACTACGTCTATTCACGGTCTATGTCGTCATAGTCAATTTTTATGTTCTCCCATCCATTTTCATATTTTCCTCTTTTTATTTTGCATCTATTTTTTCGTTTGTTTTCACTTCATATTCGTTTTTGATGCTATGGGTATTATACCTTTTCTATATCTAACCTTTTTATTCTTTCTTTGTTCTTCCAAATTATTATTATTTTCTATTGTATCTTTGCTATTACTAGGATTAATGTTTTATTTGATTTTCATTTTTACCATTCGTTCCAGGTACCTATCTACGTTATGATAGAAGTAATCTTATAAATTTCTTATAGAAATAATATTTCCCTACTAATGGATGAATTTCTCCGAGTTAGAAAATTGTCAGTAGATTATAATATAACGATGGGATAAAATAATTTATTAGTCGCAAGGTGAATAATGTCTATGTCACAAATCAGTAGTCGAATTATCTAGTTCATAACCTGGAATTATATATTATTATTATATCTATTTCTGAAAACTGACCAAATTAAACGAATTTGAATAAAACACTATGTAACAGGACATTTTAAATAAATTGGAAGAATCACTTATACAGATCTTAGCATGCAAATAAAATCTTTCTTTAATATACACTTAAAGTGCACCTTGTGTGTCTTATCATCTTCTTATAGTTTCTGTTTATTATTAATAAACTAGAGGAAGTACTCATAAGCAATGACGGCTTATCTCTAAAATCCACGTTGATTGACGTATGACAGTCTTCTTATCCAAAATTAATTGAAATTGTTACCTTAGAAACATTTAAATTAAGAATATTATTGCTAGAAATTTTAATATATGCGTTAGAACTATTATAAATATAGGCCACTAAGCCTTAGCAATATTCTGTCTAAGAAGTAGTAAAAATTTTGCACGTCTTCTTCTGATCTAAAACATTGCATAAATAAAGTATAAACAATGTGAATAAGCTCGTTTAAAAAAAATTCTTGAAGTATTTAGGAAATCGTTTTACTTTTACTATTTTATCGCTTCAAAAGTTATGACTGTGGTTTACGTTCTTTATGTAAAGTGTTTATGTATTTGTATGATTTGTATGATGTAAAGTTGATTTGATCTAGAGCGATGTTACTCATCATAGAATTGATTTCAATAGTATCATTATAATATTAAATAATATCTTTATTATAATTTTTTTGCTACCGAGTAGTTGGAAAGATTATTTATGTACCAGAGTAAAAACTAATGACAACACCGTTGAGTGAAAATGTAAATCCACAAAAACATTCTATACTTTTTTTCTGAAATCTATCGTTTTCGCATAATATAATGAATCATTTACCGTGGCAAAACTTCGATATAATATTTTGATACATGTCTTAATTCTAATCAAAATTTTTAATTTAAAATCTTAACAATAGTATGCATAACATATTAACTTATGTATATACAGGTAGATACACACGAAGTCGTTACTACTGGAAGCGGGAATGGTATATAGTCACATTCCCATTACATTTCCGTTATCAAGGTGACAAAAACGTTCTGGGGACGTTCCTGGGGCTTACTTATACCACTACGATTCAATAACGTTATCGTTGCGTTCCGAACACTACCGGGTAGTAACTCCGACTATCACGAAACTTTGTTACTTCGGTAACCTACTTTATCTATTACCTTAAGATTTATTTCGTTTCATTTTCATACCTTCATGATGTTTGTATATTCTCTATATGAGAAACAAGATGTAACATTTTAAGTTTATAATTTAAATAAATTTTATGGCCTAGCGCTTCGGTGCGTCTACTGCTACTCTGAAATTCCCGGTCTAAACTCGGATACAGTATAAACTTCATTCTAAATTACTGCTAAATATACAGAAAAAATTATTGTAAATTTACATTATGCTATCACCAAACATGATGTTAATTAAACATGTAAAAAAGAGCCATGACAATTACATAGATAACTAATGTAAAATTACATAATATGTAATGTAATTTTACGTTAATTATGCGTGGTCACTGGTGGCCATTGATAACATAGATAAATTTACAAATTACTTCTTTCAGGGTAATTTGTCAAGACACTCTTTAAGACCAAGAGAGAGAGAGACAGAGATATAGTTTACTTACTCAATAAAAGAGGGTCTACAGTTTAACGTGAAATCTAAATCACGTAATAAAGAGCATTACATTTTGCTGGGACGTTGAGGCAAAACATTTTTTTGTTCACAGTTGTATTTGAATTTAGACTAGCCTCGTAGAATTGCTTCGAGAGTCGTATCAAAATTAACACAATGGATTTTAATATTACATTTACAGAAATTATGGATTTGGACTCCAATTTCTTAATTCAGTCTTCTAATAAAAACCAAAATTTGTTTAAAAGTGTCTGTCTAGTACACAATGGTAACTCGGAGGCAGAAATTAAAACATGAAATCCATGCGATTTCAAAATAAATCATCAAATCATTTTAATTTTTTCAACGTCATTTCAATACCAACGACTTTCAAGTACTACTGTATTAACGATATGAACACTAACCAAAACAATGCAAATGTCACATACTCTTGTTATTTTATCACTGGTGTCATACCAATTTGGCGACATTATGTCTAAAATTTATATTGCAATCTGAAGTAGCTACGTATTGTGCTGGTTTAAAAACAGGTAGAATAGTGTATTGCAATCAGTAAAGATTAATAGTAGATTGACAGGTAATATTTCTGTTCACTCTATGGCAATGGAAAACGTGATCCGGTATTTGCAATCCCAGCGAATATTGTCGTCGATCTGCATTGTGTAAGCTCGGAATGTGACCCCATTTTAGTAGGTAGCGGTATAAGTTACGCTCGGCAAGATCCATTTGCAATCATTTATATTCTAAAAGTTTTAAAACATCGATATTTCTTATAGTCGTTGAAAGCAATTGTTACACCTAATGAAATGATAATTAAAATTTTCAAGTCCTCGAAGTATACCTCACCCCAATATTATGATCTTCGACTAGGACTAGGAAAGATAATTAGCGATAACTTATAGCTTACATGCATACTTTTCGGTGCAATCAATAGAGAAAATTTTCAAGTTGATGGTTTTACTTCTGTAAAAATGAATCACACTGCACCTGTGGGCTATTCAGATTTCAATATTGCCTTATCCTTTGACATTATTGCTACAGAATAAAGTTTTTTTAATCTCTTTGCATTTAATCTGAGCTATTAAGGAGTTTTCTTGCAACCGTAATGGGTCACAGAAAAACAGTAAATTTTAGAAATATGAATTTATCATAAAACTAAAATCCTAATCAAATGGGTAGTGGATTTTCAGAGAATCTTGATACAAATATGCTTCCGAGTAATGGTTCTGGAGACTACTAGTCTTGTGAAATCTTTGGAAATAAATAAGTGTCTATAGTTAAAAGGGTTAAGTTTTATGTTAGTCTATATTGAAAACGATATTAATGGTTGACACAGTTTTATAACAAATTTTTTAAATTTACGGTGGTGAACAATTGTGTCGTTTAGAGTTAAACTATATCATTTTATATTTTTGATACTATCATCAACCCTTTTAGTCTGCATTAGTTGTTACAAGGTTCGAGTATTAATAATACAAAAAAATTAAAACTCCTGTCGATGTTATCGGATTTTTAATGCATTTTTGACTAGCTTAAAATACAGCGTTAAAGTTGCAAGTTTTACTTTCATTTTTTAGTTTACATTACAACCATAATTGCTTGTAATCAAATCTAGATTTTACATAGACAATAATTCTCTATTATATAATAATCGGTTGTTGTATTAGTTTTCCATTTGCTTTAATGTTTTAGAAAGGTTTAGTTTTATTTACATCAATTATTTTCATATTACTTTTTCTAAACAAAATATTAAGGAATGAAAATATTTTGGTTTGTACTTCGGAACACTTTGTATATTTCTTCAATTTCTATTATGATAATAATCAAATTATCTAGAAAACAGCACTAAATTGTCAATACAAATTTAATATTTTTTATTGTAATTCATTGCTTTTCAATCGATTTTCTTATAAATTACGTATTTCCAAGCACGGCTGTGTGTAAAGTGCAACCATTTCTTATTTTAATTTCACACGTTTTTATTACTATATTTATATTTCATAAAATATATTACAACTTTTATAAAGCATTTTGTTTATAAATTTGCAAACTAAAGTTTAGATAAGGATTGAAACTACATAAATTAAGTTTAAGTTAAAAGTTATGGAATTTGTATTAGTTGAAAAGTTTTTAAAATAATTCAATCTTATAATCCATTTTAAGTGCTCCTAAGTTGCTATTCAATTTTTACTCACTCAGATTAAAATTTACTTAAAACAAAAATGTCTGACTTGATTGCAAATGTCTTGGGTGGTATAAATTTTTGTTAAAATTACGAAAACAATTAACCAAGATGTAATATTGAATTATGCAAGTGGTTTGAACTTTATTTAACGATATAACATTATCAACTTCACAATTATTTTAATTAGATCACGTAATACATATCCAAGGATTTTTTGCACTTACTCAAAGTTTTCATATGTGTGATTATTTTATATTGTGCACATTGTGCTTTTATTATAGAGAGTTAACTTATATGAATGAATGTTAGAGAGCTTTCGACGCAGTCTGGATGCATCGTAATGCTACTCGTAAAATTTGTGTCATTTCTCTTTGTTAAAAATAATCAAAATAGCAAGTACACTTCTTTAGATCTATATTTGTCTAGATCTGTATAGTTCAACCTTTTAGAAAGCTTCAAGTTTTAATAATTATAATAATTTATTCCAACGAGTAATACCTTATTTAGCTGGATATCTTATGTGCTACGATATCTTCCAGATCCTAACTACTAAAAATAAACTATTACTTTTTTTGGGATCAATAAAGCTTTAATATCTTGTTTCAATTTTCAACGATGCAAATAAAATTGACCAACCAATAATGACAAAGGCATTTAAGGCATTTCCAGGGACCCAAATAAGAATTGGTTTCATATTTACATTATAAGTCTAGACAATTAACAGACCGTTAAGGTCAACCTATTCTGGTTTTCTGGCTACATTCGACTTTTAGTTTAAATAATCAGGTTACAGCAGTTTCAAAAGCACTTTTTAAATTTCAAAGTTTCTAAATCCACTGTAAAATCGAATTGAAGCGTGCAACGCTCATCATTCAATCGAGAAAACCCTTGATTCTTTCTAAAACCCATAATAGAAAATGTTTGTTCACAAATCTATGTGCTTGAAAATGTGAAAATAATTTTAATTGTTAATCTAAAATGCATTCTGCATTCTAACTACAGATTTCTGCAATCAAGTGTTGCTTCAATAGACACAGTTTGGCTTTAAAAGCTTTACGTCAAAAACAGATTTGCGATTAATTTTCCCTATCCCTGCAGCTCGAAATTAAATTAATTAAGGTAACCTTTATAATATCGACCACGAATTGAAGAACAAAATCAATTTTTCTTTGGACCACTCATTGGCAATTTTTCGATCACAAATAGAAAAATATTTTACTGTAAAAACCTTGAATACATTTTCCTATTGGGTAATAATTCAATTTACAAATTTACAAATTCAATATTAGAACTAACACCACAATATGCACAACATTTTTTGACCGTGCGACTTCAATATAAAGGATTTCATTGTCAAAAATTTATATATTTTTGTTTATTTATATATTATGTCAACTATTTTAAATGGGTTGCATTTGTCATAATACCATGACTGCGCTGCTATGTTTGGTAAAAAGTAAAGTGATATTTTGTAATGGAAAAAGTTGCAAGCAGCAAGTACAACAGTTTTCCAGCAGTTTATTTTTTTGTGCAATAAAAATGTGCTGTGAAAATATCGTTAGTTACTAGAAGTGAAGTGTTTTGCGGGTTTTCAAATCAACTGTTGGTAAAGAATGCGGGAAAGCACGAGAGATTCGAGCGGTATGCGGCCTGGCACGCCACTCTGTTACCTTACTGCAGAATTGATTTCTGCCAGCTATTAACTTGACTAAAGTGTTCACGTCTTCAACCACCTTTTAAACACGCGACTAGTAAAATCGACAAAACCGATGAGAGCTGAATTAAATTTTCATCCGACACGCATACTTCATAAACCATTAGTATATAGTATACCTAAGGGATGTACGCCATAAAATATTATTAATAATCGACTATAAAGAGCCAGGACCTAGCGCAATAAGAGCTACATCAACATTAATGACCGTAATAACGTTTACAGTTTCTGAAGTGGAAATTTATTTTTACAATTTTTGTTTACGGCTCTTTGCGATCAAATTTCATATTATATTTCACAATATTTAAATAATATTTTAGATTATCCAGGAAGAAACATAAAAAATTTTATGTTATTTTTTTAGTTTAAAAATATAATGCCTAAAAGAAATATCATAATACCTATACGTAATCAATAAACTCTATCATATCAATTTTAAATCTAAACATTCAACGAACTGTGTAATTTTAAATTGATACTGCTGCTATATTCTCTAGTTTATTTTATATTCCCTTACATAAGTTTAAATTCGAAATGAAAATAATAATGCATTTGTAATCTGATTATCAAATAAATATGAAAATAATTAATTTCATAATAATAAATATTACAAACATGTTCCGTAGGTGGATAATTTTAGATCGTGCATTTCCTATTTCCATGCATTGTACATTTTATGTGGTTTGGCAAGTATACATCTTATTTTGCTTTGCCAGTATTATGTTGAGTTCTCAAAAAGATAGCCTCCAGTTATTGTTATCTGTGTTCCAAATTATTAAAATTAACGATAATTGACCTAAAATTGGCCATTAGAAATCCATCACAATATAAAATAAAATTATTTCTCAACAAAATAACAAAATACTTATTTTGAGAACGAAATACAAAAAATAAATATTTACTCGATCGTTTTATTACTTAATTCGTTTGATATTTTCAGTACCCAAGCAAACCCTGAACATCTTTTTATTTTATAATTTAATTTTATTTGAAGGTGATAGATCTGAAATTTGCCGATTAACTTGTTGCATTATTAAAACTTAGAATAAGAATGCAAAAGTATATGAATTTTAGGTTTTCATAATATTAATCAATCAAACGTTGGGATGGCTTTTATTGTTTTGTTTTCCTTGCACAGTTTACAATAAATTAATAATTCAAAGAAAGTTAAACGTTTTAAATTTTTTATTTTTTGGGATATTTAAACTGTTATTCGATTTTTTACTCTTCCCGTAACAACTTTTATTTTGTAAGATATTCCTTTTTCCTTTACAAGACGCACTTGTGTATCCGATCACGTTTTGCTATCTACCTTTACCTACAGTTTGATTTTGAAATGATCAAATCCAATAAAATTTAATTGAAACAGTTTTATATCATTTTAAAAAGTTTTAAACTAAGAAGTTTTTACGATGTGTTTAAGTCCTAATGAAATGAAATGTAACACCTCATTTTTAATTAATTGCATTAGAATCATTATCTACTGTATGTGGGGCTTTTCATGTCAATCTGACAATCTTCTGGTTCATTACTTTTTTAGTTATTCGGGCTAGTCACCGGTGAATTGACGCTCAATTTTTTTTAAATATTTCATCCTACAAATTTTTGATATTTGCTGGCAAGGTAATTTCAAATACTTCTAAAATATGAATGTTTTTCATTTTAAAGTGTACTTTCATAAGGGTGTATTTTTAATAACATACAATAGTATATTTTCTTATTCGGATTAAAAGTGAAACTTTTAATTAACAAAAATTAAATAGGTACTACATTATTAATGATTTAAAAGTTTTTAAAAATCAGTCAGAACGGAGATTATGTAGAATAACAAGCAAATTTGATAAATTCTTAAAAATTAATCTTATTCCTCAACTATTTCTAGATTATGCAAAACCTCTGGCTATTATGCATAATTTTCAAAACCTCAGGTATCAAATTTCTAAAAATATATACCCTGGTAAACATAAGGGATTATTCTGATTATTAATAATTTTACATCTGATTTAATGAATGTAAATTGGGTAAACTTTAATACCATTAATAAATTGAATGGTTTTCGTGAATATTATGATAATCGTCAAAATCAGATAAATTATATTGTAAACTATAATAACCTAGTGTAAAAAGTACAATTTTATGATCATAATATTAAAATTCGTTTATATGAGCTGGAACTGTTAGAAAATGCTTCACAATTAGAACTGCTAAAGTCATTCATTATTTACTAGGTAATTGCTACCTTGAAGTAGGGTTAAATTTGAACATCCGTAATATTATTTACCCTTCGACGTTACAATTTGTAAGGGTTTAGAATCAAATTGTCATTTAGCGTATAACTAAATTACATAATTACTTATAATTTAAAAAATGTAATAGTCGAAATAAGTGTCACGGTTTAATGGGGGTAATTTTCTTAAATTATAATTTTATTCGCTAACGAAGTTATTTAAGATAATACATAGGGTATTTGGTTGTGTTGTTCTTTGCTCATTTAGTAAAATATACCACGCAGTATAATTAATTACTACAGAGACTATTATTAATTAAGGCAAGAGGAACGAAATTGTTCCATTAGAATGTCAACTATTAATAAATCCTTATCTGAGTAGATTAGTGTGTAGTACTATGCGTATGATCGGACATTATGAGGCTGTGTCATTAGACAATAATTTAGGCACACGTCTTGTTTTACTTTGAACAATAGAAGCATTATATTTCTAATCATATCAAATGCTAAATTTTGTTAATTATTTCATTCATAATAATGAAATTACTGTAAATTTGTAAGCATTATCTACAATTTAATTTAATCATGAAATTATCATCTCGTATTAAGTTTCGGATGAATTTTAAGATCCCTTATTTTGTTTGTATTTTTGTTTGATATAAAAAGTTTATTTTTTATTCTTTTTTAATCACAGCCCTATTAATTTTGATATACTTGCAGGTTTGGTATTTTAGTATATTATTATTTATAATATTACCGAATGTTTCAAAAATTGTATTTTTTGCCCAAACCCGAGAGCCAGTAAGAAGAATTTCTTCTTTCTATTAATTTATCATATCCACGTCAATCAACTCGAGAATTGGGCAATATGATGAATTGTGACCAATCAACTGTCGTACGACATTGCATTGTTGATATGCATCAACCTGGTAGTTTGCTATAATAGAAAAGAAATGTATAATCAAACTGTACAATACAATAATAGTCCGGCAATCCTGAAGGAATATGGATATCCTTTATAACCTTAATAAATCCATTTATTAGTTCCAAGTTTCTTTACATTTCATGTTTACAATTTCTAAGTGGTTTTTGCTTCCATTACAATATTGCTTTTTATTCTATTTTGTTCTTCACTCTTTTTAGTCGTACCATCTCAAATATGGTCTTCCTTTCTTTCGGTATTCTATTGGTTCTATTCAGTTATTCGCTTTATCATGTTGTTCTCATCCCTTCTTATCGTTTTCATATTTCATGGTTTATCAAAAGTTTGCTTCCCGTTCATTAACTCTTATTGGTCCTAATATTTTTCGGAGTACCTATCCTTGTTTTATAAATTCTTATCTGATTCTCCTTGCTTATACATAAGAACAGTACACGGGAATAAAGATCAGGGTCCAATTTTGCTGAAAAATAAACTATTAATGCCATCTGATAGATGGTAATGATAAACTAGTAAACACATACATAATATAAAACTGATTAAACTCCAGCGTCAACAATTTTTTAAATACTAAACGTAATACCCATCTGTGGCTATTCTACATTTTCCTTGACGGTAGAACTAACAGTCGACACTCTTCTGCGTGTTGCGAACAGTTCCAATGTCATGTCTGGTTTTTGATGGAAAAACCTCTTGGTTACCAAATAGTAAATCAAACGTTGTTGGTCACGTAGCTTCAGAGTTTTACCGACAGCAGGCTGTTGTTTTCGAGGCTCATTCAAGCGTCCAAACTTTTTTTTGAATACAACGGCGATTCTACGAGACATGTGAAGATCCTGCACCACACAGTGCGCGAGGGAGTAGTCCTTCGGTATGTCAAAAAGATGTTGTTGCACTTCAGTTGTAACTCCAAATCTTGCTTTGACGGTACCTTTGTAGATAGACATAAACTTCTCGAAATTAGACTCCTGGCATTGACCTTTGGATTTCTTGGCTATCATTCTTACTTTGTCTTTATATGCGGAATTGCCACATTTGGTTGCCCCTTGGTATTCTTCGGATTCGATATACGACATCATTGATCCTATTCACGATTTCATAGGGGCCTTCCCACTGCCTTTGCAATTTAGGCGACAATCCAGGTTTTTTCTGTGGATTATGGAGACACACCAAGTCACCAGGCTGAAAACCGCCTTCTTTTGCTTTGACGTCATACTGACTTTTCATACTATCGCTGGCTAGTTTGATATTCTTACGGACGTTTTTGTAGATATTATGCATCTTCTTCTTTTGCAACTTGCCAACGTAGTCATCGTCTCCAGGTTTGCTTCCAAACTGAAGATTGAATGGCAAGCGTACTTCACGTCCAAGCATTTATACAAGCTGGCGTTTGTCCGGTGTTTTCGTTAACGGATGACCGGTAACTCATCAAGAACAGACGCAAATATTGGTCCCAGTCTCGCTGATGTGCTGAAACTACCGTAGCAAGGTACTTTTCTATTGTTTGGTTCATTTGTTCTACCATGCCATCTGCTTGAAGATGAAGAGGTGTTGTTCTAGTTTTGTTCATGCCCAACATTCGGCAAATAGAATAGAGCCGATTCAAAATTTTGACCTTGATCGAAGTGTAACTCTAAATCGGCAAAAGAGTTTTTTACCAGTTTGTCCGCGACAGTAACAGCCTCATGGTTGGGTATTGCATAAGCCTCGATCGATTTATTAAAATAATCGATTGCCACCAAAATGTACATGTTACCGTCGTCGGTTTCAGGAAATGGACCTGCGATGTCAAAGTTAAAAACCATTTTGAACCAGAGAGGGTATTCAAGAGAAACGTCAATTCGGGGTAATGGGTAGTTATCCTTCTTTGTGACTGCGTTCAGTTGTCTATAATCAATGCAAAATCTTGTAGAACCATCGTGTTCTTCTTTAAAAGCACGACTAGAGATGCCCACAGACTGTATAATAGTTCAATCACCCCCTGCTTCTCCATATCCATGATAATCTTTTCGGCTTTCGTTTTTTGAGTTTTGGATTTTGGTACAATAACCACATCGTCCTGTATAAGCCTACCATCTGTACTACTACTCTATTACAATCTTGTAATTAATTATAAGATAATTTTCTCTAACCACATAATTAAACAAGGTTACCTGAGATTCATAGTTTTGTTTGATTCTATCAATGTACTTCTTTTCGCCTTATCGAAGATCTGCTTATAAATTAATGATGATAAAGCAATTCCTTTTTAATTCTGGCATTTGTCCGAGTTCGTTCTTTTCTTTATATTCACAATTTATTATTCAGTTCCATCTTTGTGGTATTCTTTATTTTGTCCATATTCGCTCTGTAAGTTCATAAATTGTTTTGTATAATATCTTATCTCTATATTTTAGCAGTTCTGATATTATACTGTCTTTACAAGGTGACTTACTGTTTTTATAACTCTGAATAGCTTCTACAGGGGTCGGCGCTCGAAGTTTTACCCATTAAGAATGCTGTAATATTCTAATTTTTATTTGTTTTTATTTAAAAGGTTTTTAAATTTTAAGAAAAATTTGTTGTTTTTTAGCTTCAGCGCGGTTAATAGTATTGAGTCTGTCCGGAAAGCATTCACCCGCTGTACGAATGTGTTCTGATTGTATGTTGCCCATTTCTTGGCAAATAGCAATCTGTATGGTGTCGACCGTCTCGTATCTTTTACTGGATCGTTTGGTCTCTAAAATGGACCATATTGAAAAACGCATTGGATTTAAGTCCGTGGAATATGATGGCCATTGCTGTGAAGAAATGAATCTGCAAAATTTTTCGTTTTTTTTGAAATTTCTTACGAAACTCTATTTTCAATAACTTTGTTTAACTGCGACGTAAAACGATATTCTTCCGTAGGCTTGTAAACAACATAACAGCCTGACGCTTGTCAATAAATATCGGCGGTGTTATTATCCGCTTGGTTGCTAAAGCACCGTGAAGTTGGTAACACTTCGAGCACCAATCCCTGTACAACCTATTTATATGTTGGTTCTCTTATTTTTCGTTGTTCATTTATTAGTGAGCTATTTCCTTCTTGTTGTGCTTTATTCAATAATTCTCAAAAGTATTCCGGTCATATCTGTTTTACTTTCTGTACTGTATATTCTACTTTGCTTTGTTTATCTGTAATATCTCTTTTCTCAATCCTGTCCTCTGATTTCTGTCTTTAGCTTCTCATAGAATATTTTTTTATTTTTCAAATTATTATTCACCTCTATTTTGCCCATCATATTTTCTATCTACTTCTATTTCTTGTTGTACAATTTGTATGCTTTATTTTTTGATGGTTTGTAATTTTTGTTTTTTATTTTTGTTTTCTCCATCTACTCACAAACTTCGTTAAACAATTATTTATCTTTTCTTACTTATTGTTCATATTCTATTACTTTTCTGTTGTAGAACAAAACGAACCTTATCGTTTGTCTTCTCATAAAACACCATGTTATGTGAAAGACATAATTCTTGTAGTTCTTCGTAAAAACTTTTTTTGCCTCACTGGCATCATCCCTTAGATGAATGAAGAAATCGCTTAGATTTATCCGTTTACTGGCTAAAACTATATTACGTTATTCTCATCCTTGTTTCTTACTACAAAACTGGTTCAGTTTCTTTCCTGCTCTTTTTCTTCTGTGTATAAGAAAGAATATTCTTAGCAAGTTAATTCTCTGCCATTTCCGCAGAGCATCGTGTACGCTTTCTTGGACTAGAAATAGTCTCAAATCAGTACAAATATGAAACCTTTATCAGAAAAACTATAGTGGAACAAATAAAGCTCACCTGATAATGGCGATTGGACACCGAAGAACATGGAAGAATTATGTCTTCTTTCATACCTAAAGTAAATCTAACACAAGATGTCAACTCGTGCACCTTTTAACGGGACAAGGAGAACTCCGCGGAAGGATTATGAGGTAAATGCAAGATAATAAACCGGTAAAATTTAGTGCGCCCTGTATATAAATGAGCAAGCAGCAATCAAAGCTTTTCAAAGACAAAACCCTCTTTCCAGCTCAGATAAACTGTATAAATACCACCAGTCCTACTGTAATCTTACCCAGTTATAAAACATCAAGGTAAAATTATTAAAACTAATTAATAAATAAAGTTTTTACAAATTAAAGCTAAGTTTTGCATATTATTTCCTTAACCATTAGTAGTTAAACTAATGGCCAAATTCATAAACGTTTAGCTGCCCAGCAGGTTCGTACTTCAAAACTTAAGACTCTTAAAATCTACGTAGCGCGATGTAGATTTCAATAATTTCAATAATTCGATTTTTAATGATAAATTTAATTTAATTCTTTAAAATCACTTTCAAAGCACAATCCTGAAAAAAATCAAAGATAACAGTAAAAGTAAAAACAAACAAAATAGTGAGTTTTCAGATTGTTTTGCACGGATCCGACCTCGGAAATAAGTGTAAATTGAGATTAATCATTATCTAATCTTGTTTAACAATCTACCGAAAAATGAAAAGTTTTGGAATCTATAAAAGTTTATTTCAGTTCACAAATGTTTGTAATATTATCCATACAAACTGAAAAACCTACGTACATTGTCTTCCCAGTAAAACCCATATTATACTTTTTTACGTGCGGTTACTAATGGACTGATAAATGGTAATACATAGTTTTGCACTGTTCAATCACATTAATAATTTAGTTTTTTAAACTTCATCAGATGAAAATATTCTCGTTTGTTACTTAAAAAAAAATTTAAAAAAACTGAAAACTGTAAAGTGGAAGCCAACCGTCGAGCTGCGGTTTTATGTGATAACATCTGCAATCTATTTACTTTATGCGACTTAACAATAAAATTAGTTTGAAGGTGTTTTCAGTTTTTTGCTTTTTTATGGTTAAATTTGTTGCAGTAGCTACAAAAGTATTATTAAAAGGACGATGTAGTGTAATTATTATTACGAGGGATACGAGGGTTAAATATGAGGTTTTCTGACGATTACATTATAAAAATACAAAATCTATTTATATGCATGGCACACCAGTGAATAAATACAAGGTACTTTAGAGAAAACATAATCTATGTGAATGGACCGCATTGAGCAAGATCTAATATAGGGTGGCTAAAATGGAGGGATCAATAGAATATAAATTTGTCTATATTGCAGCTTTACGCGTCTGATACTGCACTTCGATTCCAAATTTTTTTCATTTTGAGTTTATTAGCATTTATGTTTTCTTAGAATGTTAAGAGCTTCCTCAATGTTTCTGACCAAAATTAGCTGGAGAGCAAAGAACAGTTTCAGCTTGGCAATACTTGAAAGAAAAGAAAATATTGTGGTTAAAATATAATGCATATTATTTATAATATTATCACATTTAAAATTACTGCTAGCTAATCATGGATACATTTGAAAGATACAATTGAAATAAGAAATATTTTACAAAAACCAAAGCAATTTTAAAATTATTCAAAGTGATACATCCCCCAATTGATTTTTTCAGCCAAGTTTACGTTAAAAATTTATAGCTTGATTGAGATATATTGCTTACATGAGATTTTCTTTAAAAGTGCGAAGAAGTAAGTATAGATAGTACTATGTGGGATGGAGAAAATGTGTGAAGTATTACATCTAATTTACAAAAGAGGCTCAAGTAAAAATGATAGGAATTACTAAGAGTGACGTTGCTGACCACAGCTGAAAACACAAGCACGAGGGAACAAAGAATACAATGATAGATGGGAGTGCGCTACCACGTTTAAAAAAATATGACTAAATGAATTTTTTGCACCATGTGAGCTACACGTAAAAATAATCAGTTACAACACCGGAATTAAATTTTGTACAATAAAAAAAATAAAATTATTTTTTACAATATAATATATTTTTCAGAACGACATAAATTGAATCGAGTTATTGGATTATTGTCGTTATTGAAGTAAAGCTGTCCCGAGTCAATACTAACTACAAATTTAACCATAACCAGATAACTAATGTAGCGGTATTTAATTAATCGTTACCTCAATTTCCTAAATTGCTGCACTTCCACTAAGTAAATTACAAAGATAGATAATGCTTTGAACACAGCATCTGCCTAGAACTTCATGAATATCTCCAGCTAACAACAAACGATCAGAAGAGAAATCTCTTTCCTTTATAGTTTGCATGCGATATGCTTTTCTTGACATGCCTTAATTAAGCTTAAAGTTAAACAAATGAAGCGTTTATAGCTTAAGACAGTTTAATTACATTTTATCAAACAATGTTAAGTTTTTAATTTCTTTCTTGATATTCTCTAAAAATAGAACGCATTAAAATCATTCTTCAACAATGGGCGAAGCCTATAATAGTAGGTACTTTAATTGATAATCGAAATGTAATTTGCTTTTTTATTATTTCTCACCGTGCAAACGTTGTTTTCTAAGGGCTTGCGACAAATGCATGCGCGCATACAATTTACAAATAATGTTCCAAATTCCGTATAAGGAATGAAGGAATAACAATGTCGACAGATGCGCAAATTTGAGAACTTGAGAGTATCAACGAGTTTGAATCTCGACACTCAAACTTGACGTGTTGGTAAATTCAAACTTGAAAATACCCAAATCAGTTTATCCCTATCGATAAAATTAAAACGTCTTCTCGATTAACAGACCTTCGATAAAAAATTGCAAACGAATCAGATTTTTAAGTAATAATTATACAAGCAAGGTGACAATTAAGATGACGTTTCACAGTTTAACAGACAGGATTCGCAATCGCCAAAGGAATAGAAGTGCTTTTCCAAAGTGACATCAGAATTGGAGTCCCAGCTCGTTATCTTTACTTGTCAGTGCTATCGTTGCAGTGTCGTTGCATCGCTTCTTGTTTATTTTGTTAGAGACATTTAATGGAGAACGAAAGCGCCACGCAAAACAATAACAAAACGAGTAGTCGACGCAAAGTTACTTCAACTATCCAGGCGGGATCCATTAAGGTCCACTTCCGGATTTTGTCACGACCTTTGCAGGACTAGACTTTATAGCAACTTAGTGGATTCAGACGGAAATGAACTTGTGTGTTCGATAGTGTCGCTTAATTTAATAAATTTACAATATTTGTCAAACAATTAATTTAATAACCTTCATTTATCCACCGAAATTTTAAATTCTGCAAGAAGACGTTAATATAAATTTAATGTAATTAAAATACATTTACACGTCGTTCTTAAAACGTTTAACTGCAATGGTGTACAAATAAAACCAAAACCAAAATTGCGATTTTGCAATAATTTGCGTTGTATATTAAAGCTTAAAACACAATTTTGATAATTCACGATATTATAAGTTTGCAATTATAAATTTCTCTTTACATTTTGTATTTAATTACGACTAAACTATACAGCCAAAATTTTACACAGCATCCCTACTTAAATGTTCAAGTTATGCTTTTCGCTGTAATTTGCAGTTCATTAATTTACATAAATCGATAAAGAACTGGCCTTTAAGAACAGAAAAGTTAAAAAGTACTGATCAGATAATGAGTCGAGCATGAAAACTGAAAATGTTTGCTAAAATAATCGTTTAATTGACTTTTCATGAAATATTTTAATTTACTTGAAAATATAACGACTTAGTTTCTAATTATTATTTTTTATTTCTTCGGGCTAATTTTTCAGATTTATACTAAATTAAATTAGATATCAGAAAGCCTTGCTTGTTTAAATTGCTATAAAAATTAATTATCATGCTTTAAATTTGCTATTAATTGGATTAAAATATTTTAATATTAAAAGGCATTTAGAATGAATTATTAAAAAACTTGCGTAATTACCTACTACGTACACATAAATAGTGTATTGTAACATTGGTATTGAAAGTGGCATTTTGACAAGCTGTTTTTTTTAAGAGCGAGAAAAACATAGCATTACTGTGGATGTTTATTTCTCATTTTTTGCTTCTGTTTGTTTCATAAGAATCCAATTTACAATATTCTCATTTTATTACTTATTATGATTATGTGTTGTTTATTGGAACTTGGAAAATTTCTTTTACTAAATTTTTTAGTAAAAAATTCTCTAAACATTATAGATTGAAAAGTTGAAATTAAATTGAAAAAAATGAAAATAAGAAAAGTAGACAAGAGGCAAAAGAGGTCAGATGCAAAAACCAATAAGTTTTACAAATAGAATAACCGGCACCAAAAAAACACCACTATATGTTCAAGGACATTCTGAAGAAAATCATTAAACTATGCTTAAACTGAAAGAGGAGGTGTAGAAAACAAAAGAAGTTTTAACAAAAATAGAAACAAATGATGAATTAAGGAATTAAGAACCTAAAGAAAGAGAAGTGGAGAAATGAAGAGAAGAAAAGTAAAAAGATCAAAATAAATAGGAACAGTAAAGGAAAGCAAAAAATAAAAACTTATGTTAAAAAGTATTTCTTGGAAATAAAAGAATAACAAACATTGTAATTTAAAGGCTAGAGTGATGAAAGATAAGATTGGAAGAAGAAGAAATAGCGAAGAGAAATTTAAATAAAATATGGCAGATTTATTTAATAATGCCGTGTTGAAAAAAAGGCAGAAACAACTAGTTACCAAAAAAATAATTCTAAGAGAACTACCATTATTATACATATATAGTGGAGGAAAGGTAGAATAGATAATGTTAAAACATAAAATGATACCATTTATTAAAGAGATAGCAAATCATGCAACAAGAATGGGGTTGAACATGAAAACGATAAGAACATACATATTTTGTACTGATATTTTCAAATTATAAGAAATATTTTCACACTGATTCGCTAAAATAAATGCAGTACTAAGATCTTGGTTAACTTTAAAATTTTCCAATAAACTCAATATAAATGATAATTATATTACCAACGGCAATTAAAATTATTGGCATAAAACCAAATTTTCAAAAATTAATTTTCATTTTTTCTTTGTTTCTTAAAATAATTAGAATTCGAATTTTACTTTTAATAAATTCCAGCATAAACGGGAACGTTGAATTTGATAGATAATTCGGTCATCTGTACTAGTATCACATTTTAATTAACAATACCTTTAATTTTCAATTTTGAATATTATAAATTTTATTATCCAATTTAATTAAATTAGATTCCCATAAAATTCTATCTGGTTTTTCCTTAACTTCAATCCATGAATTACTTATCCAACGTAAATTAATCGTAATTAAACAGATGGTACTGTTAAGGTGCTGTTTTAACCGTACCGTTTCGGGACTATTAATTGCAGTATAAACCTTTACCTTCATCCCACCCTCTGCACTGTTTACTTAAAATTTAAGTTTCCCTTTAAACTTCTTTTACAGAATACGTAATAAAAATTAAAAGCATTTAAAGTTTAAAAAATGCTTATCATTTTAAGTGTAAGTGATTTAAAATGGCATTAAAGTTTTTAAATTAGCAACCTTGCGTGCGAGTTATCGCATGTACATTTACTCGAGGCATTTATTTTTAGGGGCATTCATTAATAGTTTTCAATTATTTCCATTTGCAATGCACTAACTTAATAATAACAAATTCAGGAATTTTCGATAGTTATTCCTGTAAAATGTAATATTTAACAGAACTAAACAAAACGTTAAAATAATAGGATTTTAACAGTAAAGGCAAGAAATACAAAACGTAGAAAATTATTATTAAAAAAATAACAAAAATGACATTAAGTAACACTTGACAGGTTAGTATTAAAAATATTTAAAAAAGATAAATAAAAATTACATTAGGGGTTGTCCTTTAATCACGTGAGGTTCTAACAGGGGGGGAAGGGGTTAGAATAACATCACAATTGATCACGATAGGGGGGGAGGGGATGCTGTGACAATCACGTGTATATTTTCGTGCTACCACATGAAATCCCGAGCGAGGAAATTTATGCCTAAAACGCAACATAACAACAATATTTAGCTCTCAGCTGATGGCTTCCGGCACTGGAGCTTGTGACGCCACTCGTTGTCCCGCTGCCCGCGGCCTTCTGTCTCGCCGTCTCTACTTGAAGAAATTTTTCAAGAAAAAATACACGTGATGTTGGGTAGGAGGGGTAGGGGTGGTAGCCTAAAACCTCACGACGTATCTCCAAAGGGGAGGAGGGGTAAAAAAATGGCATAAAAAAACCTCACGTGATTAAAGGACGGCCCCTTATACAAACAAAAATTAAAAGTTAAAAGTTCGTAATGCGATATAAGGCCCTATTTCACGATTATTAATTTTCAGTTAATTTCAGATACTTGGTAGCGAGAAAAATTGCATAATAGAAGTAATATGGTAAATTAAGATTGACTTTTAAAATATCCCGTTCATAAATAATCAACACAAAATCCGCGCATAAATGATACACCAATACAGTACTCCAAACGGGGCAAATTCATTGACAATATCTACACCTTTAATAGCATTTGAAAAGCATTTACTTGTACAATATTTTAGTAGTATAGTATAGATATTTAATGTTATTAAATTAATTGAATTCGGTTTGATAGTTATAAATAGATCTTTTTATAATAATTTACACGTGAAATAATTTATCAATACTATAATATGTAATTATTTATTATATTCATAAAGCATTCTAATTTCATGAATCCTAATATATATTCGATGTAAAAAAATGGTTGGTAATTAAATTCGGAATTTTTCAATACATTTAAAGGTGTCAAATATTCGATTACTGTTAAGCAAACAAAGGTGCCAACTAGATACACTTTGTTGTGTGGAAAATCTATTCTGAAGTAAAGCTGTGACACGTACAAAATAAATAAATTTATTACTTCGTTTTTAGCTATTTAAGAACCAAATTGTTTTAAGTAATAGAAAATACGCTTAAGAATAAAAGTCTAATAATCTAAATAAAGCAAATCCTCTTGCAATATTCAAAATAGGAGATCTTTAAAACATGGTAATTTTTTTTGTTCTTTCCGTTTATGCATTATAAAGCTGAAATAAAAGGAAGACAATTTTACTGCTTGAAATTTTCGTATCTGAAACAGCTTGCATGGCTGTACTTGCACCCCCCAATGTTATTTGCTTCTGTAACTTATCAGATATTACAATAGATAGCTTAGTTTTGTGCTTTAAGTAAATTTACCCCATAGCACAAAATACGAAACTATATTGTAAGAAAATTGTAACTAAATTAAAACTTACCATAAGGTTATGCATATTTATAGCACAGTTACTAATAAAAAAGACAAAAATTTAATTTGTAAGAACAATTCGCAAAATAAAATGTTAATTTTATTATGCTTATCAAATTTTAATTAAATAACTTTGTAATTCCTGAAATTATAATTGAACACGAAACTTTGCCAAAATTTTAACATTTTAATAAAACAGTAAGACTAACTTATAAAAAGTGGATATGGTTAATGTAGTGTAAAAAATGAAAAATTGATACGAGCATAGTTTTGTAAAAAAAAAATATAAGCGTCAAAAGTTGGTAATACGATTTAGATGTAAGATGTTACCGTATGTTGCAAGAAATCGTGACCAGAAGTTTTGACTGCATAATATACTTATATAAGATTTAGTATTTAGCATGTGCTGAAAAAAGGCAGAACGAGCGAATTTCGTCTGGTAAGTGTTTGCAAAAAAATAAATTGGAAAATTGAAAACGACGTAAGAAAATAAGAAAAACCAGACCAATCAATGATTGTTTAATTTATCCCTATGAGATTGCACGTTGTTTTACAGAAAGGAGGATTGATATATAATTTCCAATAAGAAAACGCTCGTGCTGCTCGATCATCCGCTGACTATAGATAGATATTAGTGAGATAGGGAGCAGAGCGCCAAGGATGGAGGTTATGAAGTGTGAGCTTGCACAGCTGCCGTTGACGGCGGCCGCGCACCCGGTTATGGGATATCAAATATTGAAAGTAGAATATTTAGTTCAGATACTAAACTTTCTGACCAGGTGGACATAAATCGACAGCGTCGTTTAAAAACAGCGCGTTCATAAATTATGACGCATCTGGATCTTGAAACAGCAGCTACAACATCCAGCCGCTCGATTTTCTAAGAATTATTGCTTCTCTTACGCTACTCAAATGCTATAATGACACAAATGGAACGTGTGAAGATTTATTTGTGCTATGGAAGATTGCAGAACAATTCAAACAATACCCGAGAGGGTGATAATATAGCTTTCGAACCATGACCGCGCTTTGTATGGCACGTTAGCATATTGTTTACACAAAGTGGGTTATTTGGAATCCAAAGTATAAAATGATTGTTTTACTCACAACACACCTTTCTTACTTTTTTTTCCGCATGTAAAAGTTTTCTTTCGGGTCTCCTGGAAAGCTGGAATAGAACCAAAGCGTATCAATTTAAATAAATATGGATTGACCACAATTTTGTTTTTATTTTTCATCTTTTCTAAAACTTTAAAGCTTCTGCGGTACCTACTTATCATAAAGTGAGAAAAGAACCGATGACAAATACTGCTACAGTAAGAATGCATCGAATAAAAGGCAAATATATGAAAATGGGATGGCTTTTTTACGTAAAGTATAGAGCTGAAATGGGATCCACGCATCAGCCTGAAGATAAAACATACAAAATTCGCAAAAATTGGTTCGTTGCCAGAGTAATATATTTTTTACACTTAGAATGCATGTTTCGGGTAAATTGCATTTACAAAATAAAAGTAAAATAAACTTTTTATATTGTAGACACTAACGGCCGGCGAAATAGTTTTGCGAAAAAAAATAATTAATTGGGCCTCTTCTTTAAACAAAACAAAACTAAAAACTTGCTTGCCAAAATAGATTGTAAAAATTTATTGTAAGCAACTAAAGTGATTGGACGTCCTTCCGATTTTATGATGCGGCACGTCGTTTGTTCCGCTGATCCGGCCCGATTGGTTTGTCGACGAACGAGAAAGGCTTTATTTTCAACTTACAATTAGTTGATCTCTGCGAATGCTTAATTTATGTGTAGCTAAAATAATACTTGCTCAATGAGTCGTGGAAAAGAGAATTGTTTCAAAGTTACCAACTGTGTGCCCAAAACAAAGGACCCTTTATCATATTATTATATAATGCGCTTAAGAGGGCATATTTTGATAGAAACGGATGCGGCTAGGGTAATATTTTCTCATTGTTTGTATAAGAATATATATGAAAGACGGTATGATCATGATCCGGGAACACGTGGATTTTGTGAGAGCCTGCGCGAATCCAACACACCGGAGGCAGTTCAGACACTTGGTGCCGTCCGGAGCGAAAGCTCGTGCGGGTGATGCGCTCGGTCACTTAGTGCCATGCCGTCTGCGTTGCTGGTGTTGACGTTGACGCTCGTCTGGATGACGACAATGTTGCACGGTAAGTGTGAATTCGTAGCAAGTGTAACGCTTTATTATATTTGATTCGATTATTCGCAGTGCCTCACGAACTCTAAATTAAACGACAATTAGTGAAATTACAATCGGTAATACGAACGTGATAGTAATAACAATTATTCGGTTTCTGTAACCACAACGCATGAACTTCGAGACTCAATTACAGCAATTACCGTCACTAAATCACGTCATTTGGGAACAGATTAGTCGTTGGCTAGACCACACGGTTGGTTTATGTTAGGACACAACTTACTTGGAAACTTGGGCAGTCTTGAAAGTTAGTGCGACCGCTGAGAGACATAATTCACAGAGGCGCTCGGTGGAACCGTGCCTAGCGTTGCACTAAACGAGTTCGCACTGAACTGAATCGTGTAATATTTCTCACGGGCTTTTTGATATTATACAAATTGTCTTAATTCACGCATTAAATTGGAAAAGTTTATTAAAATCATAACCGTTTATAATAAATTTTAAAATAGGCCTAATGGTTGTTTTTAGGGAAAAAAATAATAATGTTTTACCTCTCTAAACTTTCGAGCTTGTTTAAAAATCTTTACTGCAATGTTTTCTTTTCAAACACAAAAATTGTTATGTTGTTATCCTTTTAAGGGTCTATTCTTTGACACTTTATTTGTAATGAATGTTCCGACGTGTTAAGGCATCGGAAGAGTCTCATGTTGGGTTGTGTGGGTACCCTAAGGACATTTCTAAAAGTTATGGCAATTGCCGGATATAGATTGAGTTCCGCAGCTTTTTGGGGCGTCTTTTAACTTGGCGCCTAAGGGCAGTGTTTGTTTCCAGCTTGGCTACCCTCCAGTTGATGAAATGTGGGCTGCGTAACGAACCGTCGTCGTTGCGGCATTGCAGTACTACTGATTCATTAACAATGTGAATTTGCCAGGCTACAAAACAAAATATATTTCAAGTTAAAGTTTTGGTTATACGACCCCTTTAGAAATACCCTGTAGCGTAGTTTTAGTTTTACAAGGACTAAATGTAAAATATAATCATTAAAGTTTGTTTTATATGGAATTGTTTAACAGCGACAATTCATCTGAACAAGTTAACGAAATGAAATTGAACAACCCTTATTACTTTATTATACGACTTGGGTTATTTTACATAGATATTGTATTCGTGGCGTTGGCTGCTTGGTTTGCCGTTGCAGTATAAGTAAATAAAACTCATTGTCATTCGTTAGATAAGGTTTGTTTTGTTATTAAGGGTTGAAAGTGATCCTCGATTTCCCTTCGTGTCGACGATTTGTTTTGATTACAAGTAGGTGCAAAGTGTGTTGTATTATGATGGGTATCGTCTACATTACTATCTCATTAATATTCGCCACGAACGTATACCATCTTGTCGTCTCACCTCCGCTCCTTGATTGATGAGCTCAGGCAGCGACCAATCTTCGTATACATTCTAAACGAACACAAATTGGTCCAAGGTCTCTATTATGAACCAGATTGCTAGATTTTCGTGGTTTTATAAAATCGACAGCTAGCGTGATCGATGGCGGAGGGCTTTTATAATACACGATTTAATGGAAAATTTGTCGTACATACTAAACAGAAGAACTTTAATTGTACAATGGGCAATAGCAATCGTTAATAATGCTATGTCAGCCCAAACGGAAAACTACGAAACACCGTGAAACGTCGGATTGGTCCTGCAGCATAATGCCCTTAGTCGGCTCTAATCTCGCTCACGTAATGAGCTACCCACTAGTGTGGAAAATAAACTGAAGAGTGGATGGACCTGGCCGTCCGTCGCATAATACACATCTCATTTTATACCCAATTTTGCATTGGAACATTTACGTTCTATTTATCTTTTTGCTACCTAATATAATGTAAATATTTTAATGTGGCCTAAGAAATCAAGATTTCGTATTATTTTAGTTTACAAGTTAAATAAAGTTTAATTTCCATTCGGTTATGGTTATAATACAAAATATGCCGCCAGCTCGGTTACGTCCTAAAAATAAATTTAATTAAAACTTGAAATCGATTGGGCTTTTATAAAGGTGTAAATCAGAATAATTTAAATGGTTTCGAAATGGAAAAATAATTAACCGAATATTTAACACGATTAGTACCTATACCTACTATATACCTAAAATTTATTTTTACATTAATCCTTCCTCTAAATATCTTACATACCCAGTTTACGAGATATAATTAATGGTGGAAGGCAATAAGGCATTTCATATAATTTGGGAGCGCGAGTACAAGTTTTGAGATATGTGTGTTATCGAGCGCCTCCAGTAGTTCTAATAATCGCATTAGAACTTAGAATCGCAAGATAACGATTATAAATTTAAATTAGCATTTCGTATGCAATTATCTGTAACAGAAATAAAACCCGTTTATTTCGGTCTTGACTTTTTTCATTAATTTGCTTTCTCCGTGTTTAATGTATTTCCGCGATTTTGTCGACAAGTGTTGTGTAGTGCTTTTATCAGCCCTATCAACGCTTTTCATGGCGTCATACTTCGCGTCTAGAAAACTACTGAGATTCTAACAAAATTCTTATTATAAAAACCTCCGCCCATTCAGACGGAGTGCTAGATATTGCTTTGCTCTGACCCGTTATCAGCAACGCAGCAATTTGAAACTACGCCAAATGTTTCTCGAGTTTTGCTATTCAAAACCCTAACTCTAACTGATTGGAAATGAGTAGATGAATTTAATTTTAAAATTATTTTTATATTACAGGGAAAAGGGTCAGGAATACGGAGCCAAACGGAATATCTGTTCTTGGAGATGTTAATCACGGTGAGTAATTTTCGCATTAATATTAAGTAGGTATATTTTCAATAGTACGTTATGTGCCTAACTTGCACGTAGGTATATGACTTCTCGAGAAACTACTATTGCTTTCATATAAAGGTTTTATATGGATAATAAAAAGGGAAACGAGATTAAGGTTCGAAGGTTGTGAACTAGAATGGCCTAATGCAAGTAGCACATTGAATACACAATGTTGACCCTCCTTGGTCCTACTCAGATAAACTTCAGGGTGTACAATTGCACAAGTCGATTGGAACTTATGTAGGTGGCACTTTTAATGTTTTTCATACCTATTAGCTACCGAAAATAATAATAATTTGTATAAATAATCGAGCACTTGTACTTCAACCTTTAATATTTTATGAAATCTTCGTGTTTATTTCACATTGCTGAAAACTTGACATAAACAATCAAGAAACATTTACGTTATACATCAGTTAAACACAACTGTAAATGTTTCACGTAGGTATTCTTATTCTTTTTAAATTTTTATTTGAAATTACTCCAAATGGTCTATTAGCCCACAGCAATCCTTTGAGACTCCCTGTACCGGTTGTCTTGAAATTTCACACAAAATGGAGATTAAATTTTGTTATATTTTTAACAAATAATCAAGGTGGACTTTATAATGTTAATTAAAACTTCAATGCAGATGTTTGATTTTATAAAGAGATGTACCATAATTATTATGACAAAGGGTAGTTGAATGGAGAGTCATGCGTTATCATCATTTTTATACAATTTTAATTAAATTTAACGTTTGTAATATTGCATTAGGAGGAATACCACTTGAGCCAAAAACAAATGTTTTATTGAAATTTTCCTTTATGTTATTGAAAACGCTGCATATGTTTTAAAAATCGCTACGTTTATCATTTTTGAAAGATTCAAAAGAATTTAGAATGGTTTTATAAAAGTTTTGGTTTATACTGCCTACCTACCATATGTAAGGTTAAAAAACAATTTTCAAACAAAAGTTATTGGCTTTCATGTATAAAAATAAAAAAGTAAAAATGACAGTGGATAATACTACCAACAGAAACTGCTTTTCGATGAACTGCAAAAGACGTAAAAGAATAGATGTTCGCATATATTGAAATAAATGCGAAAATTGTTTGAAATTTCATCGAAGATGTATAAACAGAATTTTTCATCACAAATTTTTGTACCGAAATAATAAATTATTATTTTTAAATTTCAAATACACAAGCTCTATATTTAACATAAATAAATCTATGTATAGAAATATTTAGAAATTATAAAGTTTACTTTAGGTATATTTTTCAGAAATGAAGTCGTCAACTTGTTATAAATTTGATAACGTTTTTTTCTCAAGCGTATAACCAATATTGACCCAAACGCGTTAGTATAAATTTGCATTTCAAAAAATCTTTTTCGTATACAGTCAGCTAGATTGAAAATGTGCGTAGAAATAACATCCTTATTAAAAGTTACAACATCAAAAATGTATGTATAATTTTTACTATAATTTTGAAATACATCAACAAAATTTTAAATGTCAATTTGAACTCTTAGGTTTATCATTAAATTAAATTTAACTTTGTTAATTATAATCATCTTGGTTCAACATCAAAAATGCAGTTTAATCAAACAATTCCCTCGCACAGTGCGATGATTCAATTCTGAAAGTCAATATTGTGTAAATGGATCTAATTGAGATTATAATTCAATCATTTACAAAATCATTGAAGATTTAAAGCTCTATTACTGAATTTGGGGATATTTTCAAATAACCACAAGGTGACTTTTTAGTTCACTGTTGTTCAGTTTGCTATTATCACACATTTTGAGTTGTTGATGAGCCACAACATTGCTACAAAATGAACGCCGCCGCTCAAAAATAGCTCAAAGGAAAATCTCTTTTTCATCTTGTTATGTCCAAGTGCTCCAGTTTATTATTTTTGTATAGTAGGTTTTCTAAGTGAAAGTCGAAAATGTATTCTAGTTTTCCCTATGAAGCACTTCTTGGTATGTGCATGTTCTTTTTTTACTATACCTAAAGCTCAGTGCTTCCTTTCTTAGTTGATCTTCAAAAGATTAATCCTATTATTTGTGCAACTCCAGTTTTTTATTTTTCTAATATTAATTAGCACCTGGTCATTGTTTTGGATTTTTATTTTCACTCATTTATCAAAATTTATTAAAACCTTTTAGTTCTGGCAAATCAAAATTTTATTTTAATTAATTGAAATATTTTAGCCAATAAAGAAAATGTGAGAAATAAACTGCTTGCACGAAAGTCATATCTACAAGGAAATTTTAAAAATTATTCCGACGGCCACAATTTGTTATTTACTGTATATCGATTTTGAATTTTAAAACGATGCGACTGATGTCCAAAGTACATTCAGGTTGTCTATAAAATTGATTATATTATTTTCTATCGCATCTGCAAGCTTAAAAGTATAAAAAAATGTCAAAATTTCCGGTCACCACTCACTTATTCACTCACAGATTAGTTTTATAAAGTTACATTTTTAAAAAACAAAAATTTTGGGCCGCCGTCATTCCGTTGCAATTTGAAGGGATATTAATAAAAATCATTTTGTACCTTTGATCCTTTCAAGAAATAATTTTTTAATCAAAAAATTTAAAAAGAACCGAAAATAATAATTTTGTTTTTGTAAAGTTGATGAACGTCGCCGTCGTCAAAACGAATAGCAAATATACAATTTTTTTCCATAAAGGTTTACAGCACATTTGATAAAAAATGGTGTATTATTTATTTATTTCTAAACTGGACAGGGTTAATACAGTCATTGAACTTTAATTACCCTCATATTGTATTTTAAGTAAAACATCTAAAATATTTATCATATTAAGTACCAAGTACAAAAAGTGAGAATAAAAATGCGTTGAATATCAGTTTGAAATTAAATTAACCTCAACTACATCTATTTTAATCTAGATAATATCAAAAAACATTTATAGTAAAATATTTAGTAGAACTTATAATATGCAATCTCTACACTGTAAAAAAAAAGTGTAAAATTACACTATGTTAATGTAAATTTTACCTTGAAAAAATGAGTAATTTTACTTTTATTTCAGGTAATCTCAAAAGTACTCTTTCAATTAGTGTAAATTTACTTGCCGTTTGGTATTTATACATTATAATGTAATTTTACCGTATTTGTATAGGTAGTTTTACTTGTGGCATTGTGAACTGTTACATTTCTATATGTAATTTACTATATCTCAAGTAAAATTACCTTGCATATGTTTTGCTCACCTTGGTAGTTTAAAATTACTCGATATTGGTATTTTCAGTTTTTTTAAAATATGGGTTTCTAATAATTTAAAATTTACCTTGATATATTTTCTTTCACCATTATTGTACAGAAATAGTAATACTAATTTGAAGTAGCCTTTTCTACATAATGTAGTTATAATTCAGTATTATTTTACCATTTAATATTCGTATTTAAATATTAATGCCCATGATGTTATTCTGGCTTAATCACTGCAAGTAATACTATACCCAAAGATAAACATAGGCGTCAGTTAAGTCGCTTGTCTTTGCTTCAATTTGTACATTTGCAACTAAAGTTTTCTAGTAGGTGGAAGTTTCTAGTAAAATAATTTATTGTTCAAGTGCTGTTGAACATAATTTGGTTAAAAACCACTACAAAAGGTATGTGAATTGTTGTTATTTATTTATTCAGCTCTCTCAGTAGTAGATTTCAACAATAAATTAATATACAAACGCATGTTTTTATTTTAATTGTGCCATTTTGCAGGGAAACCTAAATATTTTATTATATCAAAGATTATAAAGCGGATGCCCGAATTTGCAAAAATCTGATTGGTGATGATTTTTGTTAGAAGTTACGGAATTCAGTAAGTAGTAAAAATTTCGTTGATGTCATATTTTGTTGATTTAAAGACAAGAAATAAATAATCCAAAAATTGACAAAATAATGTTTTTCTATTCGAATTAGTAAAGTAATAGGTATGTATATTTGGTAAACTAAAATTTTCCAAAAAGGTAAGAATACATCAAAGGAAATTTACACTATAGTGGAGAAATAGAAATTTCCCAAAGAGGTAAATTAACTACCAAAACAGGAAAATTACACTTGGGCAAGAATCTTAGATTATTCTAAAATAGTAATTTTACATCACGGATCAAATTTACCTTTTGGTAGGGAATGTAAAAAATCCAGAAAGGGTAATTTTACATTATAAAGGAAAATTCCACTTGGTCGAGGATTTAAATTTTCTCCAAGAATGTAATTCTACTATGTGCAGGTAAAATCGCATTAAAGAGTAAAATTACTGTAATTAATGGAGGTAACTCAGTTGCCTCCAATAGTTAGGGTAAAATTACCCAATCTGTTTTTACAGTGTAATTCAAAATGGATGAAGTATCATTCTTGGACAGGAAAAAATTGGTCAAATTTAATCAAAGGAAAATCAAAGCTGTTGCAATATACAAATTGCAAGAAAAATGAGCAAATTACCGGTAACCATTTATAATTTTATAAAATGAGAAAATTTTATTGGAAAAACATAAAAATCCATAGATTAGAAGACAAGAGCATTTGGCAATTCATGTGAAGACTGTTTTACTTTTGAAAAAACTTTCTTGAAAAAACGAAAAAATGTTTTCTGGAAAAAAATTTAAAAATTCAATATTTTTCGGTTAAGAAGTTTAATCTGGACGGCCTTAATGGTTTTAAATGTTCTAAGAAAAACTAAAAATTTGAAACTTTAGTGGTGGAACTGTAATGTCTTTCGGCTACATTTGGTAGTTATTCAAAAATTCTAATTAGTTGTATAGCTCCAAAAATTAATAGATATGAATTTATGGAAGTTTCCGAATAATAAGCCTTGACAAATCTTAAATAAGAGGATAATTCAAGACAACAGTTAAAAATGCGTTAAAGAGATGAAAATAGAAAAAATTGACAATTATTTAAGAATTATCTGAAAAGTAATCTTGGAAGCATGATAGGAAAATAAGAAAATCAGAAATAAAGAAAGGAAAATAAAATAAAATATAAATTATTGCATTAAGAAACTTTTCGAGAATTTTGTTCAGTATGAAGAATAAATCTAAGGAAGTCACCTATTAAAAGAAATTTTGTGCTTTTTAAAATAGTTTCAACTAAAAATCTATTATTAAATTGGCATGTTAACTTGATCCATCAAGATTACAACAAATCTTCCAATATAGAAAAGCAAGTACTTAATGCCCTCTAGAATACCTAATTACATCACTCTATGTTCAGTTTCAACATTGGTTAATATCCATTTTTAGTGTATCTTTATATCATAACTCACAATTACTCTAAATGGCAGGTAATCATGTTAAAAGTATCCAAAATATCAAACTGTAAAATCATCACAGATATAATATTTTTGCCATAGTTCTCAGTTATCATATCATATACACTATAGTATACACTATCAACTTCAATAATTATATTCTTTCTAATCAATTTTTCAGTAAAAAAAAACTTTTAAAGTCTCACACTACTTAAAAAGCTTTCTGATTGCTTTAAAAATTAATTAATAGAACTATGAAAATCGGAAGACAGATTCTCAATCATTTTTTTAAACTTAGAAAACAAGTCAACCTGCATTTTTGAATTTTCTCACATATTAGCTTTTTATTATGCAACAAAAGTTATACTTTTTAATAAAAACAATTTAGTATGTAAAAGTAATCAGTAACATATTTATAAAAGATGACCAACACGAATGTTTAATTGAAACTTTAGATCGCATGCAAAATTAACGCCCATTTTCACTTCCAGCTTTTTAAAATATACAATTATACTGAGAAAAACCCAAGTTTGAAACATGTGTTTGCCATTAATCCTTAAAAGTTTGTAAAAGTACCTACATGTCAGTTGTTTTGGTAATTGCATGAATTGGTTTGAATTTTGGTGATACAATATTTATTATTCAAGCTTCCCACTTAACAAGAAAAATATTTAGAGCCTATCAAATTTTATTAAATTTAGAAATATCGACTTTTTATATATAATAACACTATCGTTTGTTAAATGAATAATTTAATGAACGATAACCTCAATCAATATTAGATAGCCCGTATGATGTTTCCCTACAATATCTATTTACTTATTTTTAACTCCCGACCTAAAACAAGGGCTTATAAGTTTGACGCGCCTTTTGTCTACTTGTCTGTCTGTGGCTTCATTACTCTTCAATTGAAAGCTAAATTTATTTTAATTTTTTTTTCAACAAACATAACAGTTTGTCTAAAAGGTCATCCTTAGGTACAGTCGTCATCCAAACTCTTCTGCTTATCTTTAAAAAAATAACACAAAAAAGGTAATTATATTATAATAAAATTTAAAATAAATAAAATAAAATTTTAAAATAATATTTTTCAGGAATTAATTATATTATGATTATTATTATTGTTTATTTAATGGTTAAATGGCTCAATAGCTATTTAACAAATGGAATACATGCAATAAATATTTTAAATTTTTGTTTTAAAAATTTTTTTTCATTTAAATTTACTCTTAAAATTAAATTATTTTAAATTTAAAACTTCAGTTATTTTTATAAATTTAAAAGTGCATTCTAAAATAGACATTTGCCTTAAAAAGTTTTATTGTGGAAAGCATTTTGAATGCAATGCATGTGTGGTTGTTAATTATTAAATATTGTTATGTACGGACGTTTTATTTAAATTTCTTGTTTGAGAAATAATACCTTAGTAATATAATAAAACAATTCAGTTATAAATTTGTAGTATTATATTAGGAATAGTTTGGAAACCTTTGGTTTTTTATTATATACCGACGTAGTTATCTATATGCATATATTAAATTAGAAGTTATAAAATCAACAGGTGAATTACTGAATCGGAATTTGTTTACTATTCTCTTGTAAATATACTGCTGGCTCTAAAAATCGCTTGCACCGACCTTTGCTTAAGAGTTTACTCGTTCCAAAGTCTCTTTGATGTTAAAGGAGACTAGCCTTTATACAGTCCGATTAGTCGGTTAATAGTAGGGTATTTTTGCGATAGCTGGCGATGATTGTGCATTAGATGTAATGAACAAATCTATTTAAGATGAGAGCCTGTTTTACTATAACGCAAAGAGAATAGATGAAAGGTGAGCTTGGGTTATTTTAAATTCCAGAACATAGGACAAACAAATTGCAAATAACATCAATTCAAGCTTCCATTGATGACTTGAACTGAAGGTTTGTCAATTAACTTTCAAGTTTATTCTGGGGCATGAGCTGGTTATTGATACTACAATTACTCAGAAGGAAATACAATGTATTTCAGCTAAATTTACATATTTTTCATTTGAAGCTAATTTTTATATTTTCATCATAAATATAAGCTATAACTAATATTTTTTGTCTGTAGGTTCACTAATAATCTCAAAAAGACAATAAGTTGGAAGAATTGCTAAATTATACTATAAAAAATTATCAATTGCTTGGTACAATATGCGTTTGGCCAAGTCAAAAATATATTCATGCATTTCTGAGAAGCTCAGTACTTATCAATAGCGGAAACCCGAAAAGAAACCTACATATTACATATTCAGGATCTTAACTTACATATGTATATATATTAATAATAGATTAGATTAAAAGTGTTTTGGGTTGGAATGAGAGAATTCTTATAAACTGAAAATAAATTTCCATATATTATAAGTAAAAATAAAGTGAGTTCCATATAATCGAATCAAAATTGACGATATTTTAAAATTTTAGTAGATATTTAAAAGTGCGTTATGTCTATAAAATATATTAGTACAATTATTTATTATTGTTTTATGAAATGTATACCTCCGTACAGTAATATCTATGCTACTATTTCGCACTATAAAAATTTTATGGTTTCAGACGCCTGGGAATTACTGATTGTCAACCTTTAAACCCAACTAGATTATAATTATTACTCCCACGTTTTTGAATTTTTATTAAATTTTTTCGGGACGAACATTTTCACCTACCTAATGTGTGTACTTTTTTCGGCTGATTAAATTATATATAAATTTACTATACTATTCCACAAATCATAAAATAAATTATTATAATATTTAAATGCAATTAACAAACTTTAAAAACAAAAAATATAATTATAAAATTACGTTGGATAAATTAGAGATTTGCGTTCTAACCAGACAAATTTACACTTGGCTGTTTGGCTTTTGAAATATAAACGAGTTGCTTTTTAAAAATTAATCGTATTATATACTAGAAGTGCTACACGTGATTATTAATTCAATTGGGATTGTTTTAAATTAGCTCAGAATTTGTATGTATTTGTATTCAACATAATTAAGTATGAATAATTTACACCAGAAGTTTACTTAAAATAATATAGATACTACATAATTTACCGGACGAAGTTATAAAGCGATACTCATGTAGTATACTAAGCAAATAATTAGTTTTGCAACAATATTTAAATTAAAACTTTAATTAGTGTTAAAATTGATATTTTCTATTTCGAAAAATTTTAGGTGGTTCTTTATTTATCTTTATTTATGTTAGCTCCGAAACAAAATTTTTCACAAAAATAATAGCTATAGATTCTTATTATTTTCTACATTCTTACAATTTTTTATAATGTAAACATGTTATGTTTTATGTACTTTCCCGTACCTATTTGATCAACACAAAATTGAATTCAATTTTATTATTCGATTACTACCGATATTTCATCAAAAACGTAGAAAATAATTACAATGTGGGAAAAGCTGTACAAATATTAATTTGCGCAATTTTTAATTAAGGCGTTTTAAATATACTGAAAAA
This sequence comes from Cantharis nigra, assembly GCA_958510845.1. Classification (NCBI taxonomy): domain Eukaryota; kingdom Metazoa; phylum Arthropoda; class Insecta; order Coleoptera; family Cantharidae; genus Cantharis; species Cantharis nigra. The sequence goes on along the minus strand of OY294030.1, from coordinate 37,515,780 downwards.
TTTCATTATCTTTTTATCTTTTACATTTTAATTTAAATGCATCGGATTTTATCGAATACAATTAAATGTACGCCGGTTGACAACTTTTACAATACTTGATATACATGGGTGAATCAGTGTTTCTTTAATATCTCTGTTTTCCTTGTAACGGATATGAATAAAATTGGTATCCATCGAAAAAGAGTTTTTTTAGCTTAATTTTCTCGTGAACTAAAAAAAGTAATTTGTAGGCAATTATTTTTCAAAGGCAACTCATTTTGTTCAAAAAATGCTTACTGTCTCTTACGGTCTTTCGATAATTCTTCTTTTTTTTTATATAATATATGCAGGTAGGTACTACTATACTATTATGTTTTGATTTTTATCTTTTGGTGTTTTAATGATGCTAATCACTGTAATATTTGTATTTGTTCCAAAAAATTCATTAAATCAGGCTTTCGAGAAGATGATATTTCAATATGAAAACAATTTCTACCTACTTATTCAAGCTTTTACATTTCTTTTCAGCTAGACTCATCGACAAACACGACCCTTGCGGGATTAGAATGCTGAAGTATAGCTAGAGTTACATATAAATGTAAATATGGAATATCTAGTAAAACTTCACTTTATTAAATCTTATTTTATTACATTGCTAGAAAAACTTAAAACTGAAATGCTATAAAAGGTTTTACTACTTTTAATAGCAATAAAAATTGTGATTATCCAAAGGAAAGCTGTTAATCTAATAGAAAATTAAGATTCCTATTACTTCTACAATTTTTCAGTTTTCTGTTTTAAAGATTATAACATTGTTAAGGATAAAAATAACTGAAGTGTAAGTTAAGATACCTTATTAATTTAAGAGTTTGAAAACTTTGAACTTTATGTTTTATTTTATGCTCGAGATGATGCTACACCTATCAATTCTGTAGTCTGTACCGATTTTCAGTTCATTAATATTTTTTGTAAAATACTTTGTCTCGTGCAAAATTTCTAAATATTCTTATTGTTATTTTTGGTTGTTAGATGAAAATATTCTTTCGGTCTAGTTTTAACAATAAGTTACGCAATTAAAGCTTTTGTGAATTTATATTTGGAAATCCTCTTATAAACTATAAAATGTTGACGACGAACGAATTTGTGTAGCTCGTTTACTATGAAAATTCTATTCAAAGAAAACGACTGTTATCAAGTTGTATTATGGTTGACCGACCATCAAAAAGACGTGGACTCTGCAAGACTTTAATTAAAAATTGAAAAATAGCAATGTATTAAAAAGCTGTATTCCATAGAAAATCTAGGTTATTGGATAGGTAGGAAACTACATTTGTTATTGTTTAAATTTATATAATTAGGCAATTAATTGAGTAGGTATATTATTTATTATATACTTTAATGTAGTAAATTACCAAGTTTTGAAATTGATTTACAAAATATCTTTAGGATCGTAAATTTTTATCAGGTTTTCATATATTTTGTTTAATTTAAATTTTATGTATAAAATTATACATAATTGTATTTGTCAGCCAGTTTATTCTATGTATAAATATTCAAAATTCTCACGTAAAGTCGTGTGTACGCTGGTGTAATATATAAATTTTACTTTGTATTACGTAAAATATCAGTTATGCCTTCTAGTTTTAATGATTAAAGAAATTTTGTTCTTTTTAAAAATACTTTTTAATTTGATCTTGATCTTATTAAAAATGATCAAGAGCTATAATGTATCCTTCTATCCTTCTATTCGTAATTCACTTTTCATTGATCGAACGATGACACTAATGTACTCGGTTCTAATCCGGAAAGAGTCTAACATTTCTTATAATTGCCTCTGTGCTTCGGAGGGAACGTAAAGCCGACGTTGATGATGACCACTAGGTTGATGATTTACCTTTATCAAAAAAAAAAAAAATTCGGGGTTACAAGCACAACTGAGAAGAGTCCAGCAAGCTATCTCAGACGTAAAGCAATTATGCTCATGGACTAATAGTAACTTAGGCTCTTCTTCGATAGAAGACAGCCCGAGGTCAAGGTAAACTGGAGCTTACCTACCTAAAAAAAATGGAAGAAAATATATAATGTAATATCAAATTTTGACAGTCCAAAGTTGGCAATTTGAAGTCGAAATGCGTCACTCTGTGTTAATTAAGTGTGCGGGAAGAGTGCATTGCGTTTTTATTTATTATTTTATTTTATTTATTTGCGGAACACCAGTGTTCCGCGGAACGTCCGTCGGTTGAGAACCACAGCACTAGAACGATGCGTGTAAATTTTTTCCAGTTACGTGGTGTATTACAGTTTGGCCGACGATATGTTACTTAAAAAAGGAACTTATCTAATCAATGAACCTGCCAAAAAAAGAGTTTTCACGTCATTCAATACTAGAAGGTCAGGGCGACCGATAGGCCATCTGACCTGCTAGTAATAAATAAATTAATTAATTCGAGAACTGGTGGAAAATTGAAAACAAGATCCAAAGAATATATAAATAAATACAATGAATAAATTAAAATTGATGTTATCGATACTTATAGCAATAATGATCAGAGGCCACAAGTCTTATTTTGCGTTCCTATCGGTTTTCCAGTTGATCTTTTTTTTAAATTACAAAAATTTATAAAGAAAATGAAACTTATTTAAATAATAATTAAGACGTTTAATGATTTGGTAATTACAACTCCTGAAATAAAATTTTGCGTCTCCTGAATTTTTGCGCCCTTGAAATTTTTCGCCACAAGTCTGGGCTTCATGGGCTTTTGCGATGCTTTAATGATGCTAGTATGTATTTTAATAATATGCAGTCATATAAAATATACTTATTTTCAAAGATGGAATTTCTTCGGCAGGGTTGGAAAAACTTTTTCGTTTATTGATAATTACATAATTTATTATGCAATTTACGTTATGCGATTTTACTTACGATTTTGTTTACGCTTTTGCTTCCAAGTTGCCGTAAGCAAATTTTTCGAAGTTCACGTTATACAGTTCGACCTGAAGATGAACTCGCAAACGAAATCGTGAATAGAAAACCACCAAAACCAGACAATACAAAAGAAATCGTATGGAAAATCGTAAGCAAAATCGCATAACGTAAACTGCACTTTAACTAATATCAAAATTTGTTGGTACATAAATATATACATTTATTACTTGGTTAAAATCGGTTTAATAATAGTTAAAATAGTTATTTTGTTCTAGTAGTAGATATGCCACTGTTGATCTGACCTGGATAGACTCAAACAAAACGTAGTATATAAGTCATTTTCATCAAATTAGGAAAGCGGTTTCAGTCGTAAAATCTGTCATAGATAGATTATTCGGAAATTTAAATTTAAGTTTTAATTCCAAATATTTTATTTATTTAAATAATATTATCTTATTAAGTATAATATTTTAAATTAATTACAAACGAGATCAAAAATTATTATTTATTTAATTTAACAGTTTAAAAATAAATGAATAACTCATGATTAACTAATAATAAATTAAAAGATTATAATTATTTGATTTACTATATCCTACTCATATTCACACATACAAGGTAAATAATACGAAAGTAATTTGCGATTTTATGAAAATTACGTATTATTTAAAATTGCTCTGCTATTAATTACGCAAATAACATTATATTGTGTTTTAATGTACATTATTATTAAATTGTTGTGCTCTTGACGAAGATGAGTTTTAAAAAAATTAAAAAATTACTTTGTAAAAGGTTGCCCGGAGGCTCTGCTCAAATTTGCGCCGAAATTTGTTTCATTTTTTGTTTATTAATAAATTAAAATACGTCACATCCTTGCCTTGGAAGCCAGCCGTAAGGGCTTAGTCAAGCGACTTAAAAGTAATATCAAGGATTACAATAATACTACTTGGACATTGCTATTAAGTCGCCCGATTTAATTCTTACGGCTGACTTCCGGCGGTTAAATTTTCTACTTAATAAGATTACCATAAATTATTATTCAAACATTGTTGTATATTGTGAGATACCTTAACCACGTCCTCTAACTTATATGTATTCAGTTTTATTATTTTTAAGTATTATCTAAATTATTTTGCGATAATATAAATAATAATGTTGGTCTGCCATTAGAAGGTGAGTATATAGGTAATCTCTAAAATTTTAATTAAGAAAAACTTAAAATAATACATGCATCTCCAGTTTGTACAAGAAAACACATTTAAAAGTGTTAAAAAATTGAAAGTCCTTTTCATTTTTTACCGCTGATAAATTTAAGATCCTTTTAGAGGTGAACGAATTCGTATAAACAACTGCCACTACCACACACGTATAGGTACTGAAATTTCTTCTCGTTTAAATATTAATTTTCATAATACTCGGCGTACCGGACATAATTTTTGGGAGAGATAATATACCTAAGTAAAAATAAACAGATTAAAGTGTGCATTAAGCGGTGAAAAATATGTAATAATAAAATGCAATTAATTTCTAACGAAAATCTAATTGCATTTAATTATTTGAAATAGATTAATACGGTTTTCAAGTAACTGGTGGGAAATTAAAAAAAATTTATTTTGCATAATTATAACTAATATCTCCTTTTTATCAATGATTCTCTCCACATTTTAATAGCTTGCTTACTTCTTTCACTTTGACGATATCCATACACCGCCTATGCTTTTGTCAAGCTTACTTTTCATATTAATCTTCATATAATTGGTCTGTTACAATAAATTTTATTCTGCTAATTTTCTATTTAGCTCTTTTACGTTTTTCAAAAACTATTTACTATAATTATTATTCATCACCAGGACATACATATTATTTTCTTTTTTCTTTTATTCACATAATATACACAAAGTATTAAGTTTTGGTTCAATTTTTTATAAAAATTCATTCTTTGTACCACAATCTTCTCTCACATTTCATGTTGCGATAGTTCATATTATTGCCATTTTGTTAAATGTGATCTTAAGTTTTAACCTCAGCTACCCATCATAGCTTTGGTTATCTAAGGCTATTATTACTGCACATTCTTTATAAGTAATTGCATATTACATTATATCAGAATAAATACTAACCTTGGTTCTAAATAGTAATTCCTTGTTTGCTGTAAGGATTCTGTACCGGTTGATGTATGTATATGCATACATTTTAGTCAATAAGCATTATAGAAGTCAGTATGCTTATTATAGAGACTACCTTGCAGGTGCACCGACATAAGGACACACCAAAATACTTTTTATCGATCGATTTTCTTTAAGAATAAAAAATTATTCTACACAGACAGTTACTCCAGATTGGATGATAATTTCCATTGGATCTTAAATTAAATAGGCGACCGACCAATCTACAAACATTATTTAATCAAACGTATTTAATTAGTCAAATGTCACAAACGTTTGAAAATGTTTCTACGATTTCATTAATTTCTTTTACTTATAAAATTTTAATAACGTTAAAGACATTTTTTAATAGCTTACTGACGACGCGACTGTTCCAAATTCTACATAATTATGAAAAAATTATTTTATTTATACCGAATTGAAATTTATATTTAATGAAAATATAAATTATGTAGAGCGCAATATATTACCAAGATTCAAAATTAGGTGAAGAATTTTACAAACCCTAGGAGTGGTATTTTTCGTGTTTAACGTATAATCAGAATTATGCAGGTCGTAAATTTTCATTAGTATTTTTGCAGGTTTAAATTTTGACTGCAAATGCAAATTAATCTTGGTAAAAACAACAAAACTGAAGAACATCAGTGTGTTTAAAGAGATGTACCTAGTACTACTTGAGTATAAATTTGCTTTTTTTAAATTTTTTCTGTAAGTGGTAATTCTGCTTATTTTTGAATGAGGTTTCTGCTATACTATTACTTATATCTTCCATTCGTGCGTATAAATAATAATGTTTTAGTTTATTATTAACGTTGTAGGTACTAATTGGTCCTTAAAAATAATTGATACACATATTGCATAATATACAATATTAAACTAATTAGCTATCTATTTTATTTTATACTTGAAACATTGTTTACTATTAAAATAACAATTTTTAATTATTGAAAAACCGATTAGTTAGTTAATTTTGTTAGGATTTTATTAGATAGGGAAGATTCACTTGGTCTCAAGTCTCTGATTTCTGTAACCCACTTCAAACCTTTTTGCAATTTAAAAAGATGGCAACTGTTATGACATTACAATATTAAAAATAGTCAAAATATTGCAATACCGCAGATTGGACTACCAAAACACCTTTCGACTTGCTGGTATATGTATAGAAATGTAGGATGTAGGAATACATAAATATCGTCACCAATAACTGGATGATTATTATTATGTACACAGTAATATAAGGCAATATGTTTTATTACTGATAGTTACACAGAGCAGCCAGCTTTGATAGTATCAACCTTCAATAGAGAACAAATGTATAATGCAAGAAGTAGAAATGTACTTTATACATGGGTACCCTTAGCAATTAGTACTGGAAAGCTTTGATTGTAGAGCAGTGTTTATGTACAGATGAGTATTAACAAAATTGCTAGAATAGCATTTATGATGTAGTAATTTTTCAATTTTATACTACTTAAATCGAAATATTTATAGATTGAATGCACAGACGAACATTCATACGTAGAACTCTATAGATATAAAGTAATGAATATAATCTTTCAAGATATTGGTTATTATAAGTGTTATGAATATTATCAATATAGGTATCATGAAATAATTATTTATTAATAATAATTGAGAAGTATTGAATAGTTTATAATATCGAGTGATTTTTTACGATTTATTTTTATATTAACCAAAATGTTCATTGTGTATGTATATACCACGTATAGATTTCCTAATGTGCCTTTCAACTTATAATTTGCTTTTGGATACTAAATATTAATAATCATCATTATGCCGCCCTTAGTTATTTGCAAGTTAAAATAAATTACTATTTAAGCAAGGGAATATTTTAATTTTTAAACTTGAAGTACCTAGCATATAGTTCTATTTTACTCTGTAATTATACCTTTAATTTTTTTTGTTACATTAATTAAACAAAAACTAAATAAGCAACCGCTATATATGCATATATCAACTCTATGTTATGTGTGAATCTCTATTCTTCAAGTGGTGAACATAGCAATGTTTAGCTAAGTTTACTACTCTAAATTGCTGCTAAACCCACGAAGTGGACGATATTTGCAATAATAAAAAAAATTCTTTGTTAGTTATCATTTTAGATGAAAATGGTTTTCGTGAAATTATCTTTAACACTGTAGTCCTTTCACTTTATTCTTCTTGACCGTAATAGCTTTTTCATCGTCCATAACTCACAAACCCGGATACTTGCACATGTTTTATCAATTTAGAATGAAAATTTTTATAAAAATATACTTGGAAGCACACATTTTTTCACTCATGTATTAAAAATAAAATGATTCGCGATTATTAATTGATAAGCTACCATCAAGCTTTTCTACAACGATTCGTACTCGACACATCACACTCCCCCGTTCGCGAATTTCGCATCACGCACTAACGTTGATCTTAGCTGAAAAAAAAATTTGTTAATTCTTATAGCGATTATAAATTTTGCAATCGGGGCTATAAAAAATAATAAAATGGTTTATTCTTAAACAAAAGAAACGCTACGGATAGGATTCAAACCTGTGCGGGCTAAACCCAATGGATTTCTAGTCCATATGCTGAATCGTTTTATTAATGAATTTTAGCTCGATTTTTGTAGCAATAAATTTTGTTTAAATTTAAAAACATCGGAGATTTTTGATGTTTGAATACCTATGTAAATTGGTTTACCCATAAATTAATAAAATAAAATTTAAAAAATATATGATTCGTTGACTTGAACTACTTTCAAATCTTCATCTTGACAACAAAGCACGGAAAAAGAGAGAACGTTAGCAACATTTGACACTTTTATTACTATTAAAGCACAACACTTTTTTGTAATATTTGCATGGAAAAACATGAAATCAAAATTAAAACACAAAGCAAAACTCGCAAGTAAAAGGCCTACTTTTGGTTGCTTCATTCGTGAATTTTCTTTTGTATGGAGGTAAGAATTCAAAGACTGACATTTCAATTATTGAAAACTCTGAAATTTTCCTGAGCTCAAACAAGGAACTTAGACGAACTTAAAATAATGAAACCGATCGAGCACTTTCCAAAAATTTACAAAAAATTACGAAAATTTCCAAACAAAACAGAAAATTTACACTGTTGGAAAATTTTCTTCATACGATGTTATGTCGTAATTCGTATATCACCTTATTATTTTGTTCCCTAAAAGGTTGTCACGCTGATAAGTTTTTAACAATGTCTCACCATAGCTTATATCGGTAAAAATACTTACTTAGTGCACAGGTGATTTTAAATTAATTGTGCTGTGGTTTGGATTCCAGGTTAAGCTATAAGTTGTAATCGTTTATAGTAACTAACAATTTATTGTCTTACGAATTCTTTATTTACAGTAATTACTGATTATTTACTTCTTATAAATAGTCTAAAATTTCATAATAAATTAATTCTAGAATGTTGAAGATGTAACACTGCGACCCACCATTCTCTCAAATTAAATTAATATTCAGTTTTCATAAATATTGACAGAAGCTACTCAAGATATCTAATAAGTGAAAATATTTAAAGGTCACTTTGGTTTTGAAGCAAAAGATGGTGGGGGGCACTAAAGGTAGAACTTTGATATTGCATAAATAGTCAAGTAAAATTAGATAAAAATAAAACATTAATCGGTAAAGATCTGAATTTTGGTACACATGTTTATTACGGCTTTCTGTTAAACATACTAAAAGTCCCCGTCGAAATGTGTTGCGCTCGAGCCGCCATCTTGGAAAAACGGTACACTTTTTCAGTTTTTTGTCTATATGTCGGCAATTTGTGCTGATAGAAAAAAAAAGTTCAGATAAAAATTGCAGTTTATTAAATTTTCTTCAAAAAAGTTAATATAATTTTTTTGTATCTCCAATATTTCAGCTTTAGGCACTTCAGAAGGGATATTCAATATGCACGATGTTCATGCTTACTATAGTAACGAAACTTTATGCGACGTATATCTTTTTTATACCTCTTTGTACTGGAGAAATATTTAGTGTTAAAGGTAAAGGATTTACCACCTTGAAAAAATAAATTGACTGCATAGAAACGACAAAGCTGTAAAAACACCTTCCGTAGCAACGTTGGATTACAGCTAAAGTATTAGAGATACAAAAAAAAATATATAAACTATTTTGAAGGATATTCAACAAACTACAATTTTTACTTAAACTTTTTTTTTGTATCAGCACAAGTTGCCAAGATACAGCTAAAAAACTGAAGTAGTGTACCTTATTTCCAAGATGGCGGCTCGAGCGCAACAGATTTCAACGGGGACTTTTAGTATGTTTAACAGGAAGCCATAATAAATATGTAAACCATAATTCAGATCTTTACCGATTAATGTTTTTATTTGCCGAAAATTGATCTAAATTGATTGGACTAAAAATGCATTATTTAATATCAAATATGGTAGGAGTTTTTTGTTTTGTGGATATAGATCACTATTGAATTTATTTTAATTCTAATTTATATATAATTGAGTCTAGCTTCACTACTTCTCTGTTCACCAATTAACCAAAACCAAAACTCTACATCGTAAACTATAGCTTATATAATAAAGTAGGACTTTATTATAATTTATGATAATAAGGAATTATTATTTTTGGCATAAATCACTTCTAATTACATTTAAATCTTATGTATTTAAAATAATAATAAGCGGTTTTGAATGAAAACAGTATTTCTAAATGTTTTAAACAAAATAAGGACTACTTCCAAACTTTCCGACGGTACTATATTATGTACATTCAACACAAACTTTAAGTTAATATTAATTAATTTAATAATTAAACAAATTGAATTTATTCTACTTCATAAGAAAAAGTATTTCTTATTTTAAAGTTTAGGTGACCAATGTCTATGTTATAAAAACCAATTAATCGTAAGTGATGGTGCTGGAGAATTAATCATAAAAATTTTTTATTTCAGTAATTTTTATAATTTATTATAATAATATAATTATATTTATAATATAATAATTATCACTACAATGCTTACATTGTTGTAATTTTCACTTGATGAAAAAATTGTTACGATTTTTTGTAGATTTTGTTGATTTAAAATTATAATATTTGTTTATCAGGTTCTTGATTATGCTTGTCTCGCAAGAATTTAACTAGGTCAAAACAATTGTCGTAAGCTATTGTTATGTTTCACATACATATTTTTTACGAACTGTGTAATATTGTTAGTCATTTGATAAAGCAGACTTGGAACCACGTTGTCACAATATATTCGTTTTGAGATTCCAGTTGACAAATTTTAAGCATATTTTCAACATTCATTTGTTTTTCTAATGAACATGAACATGGACCTACCTAAATACTGAATTAATTATTATCTTTGTGGATGTTGTTTTTTACGGTAAGGCTACGATATGTACATACCAGAAGCAGTAATAAGTCTTCATTAAGTTCTTACTTTGGCTGTAGACAGCTTTTACTTCGCATTCATGAAGTGGCAAATTGTTAAAAATTGCCTATACAAAAGAAAATTCTTTTCTTACAACACCAATTTAAAGAATAACTTTTTGTAAGACCTACATTTAGGAAAATATAAGGCGATCGTCACTTATGTAGGAGGTAAACGGGATATAAATTTATTGTGAAAATTATTATTACATTTCATAGCAATTTAAAACTTTTTAAATAGTTTTCGAATAATACAAGTAAGCCAGATTTTCACATTTCAAAAATTAATGGATTTTCATAGTACACACATCTCGAGTTGCATTTCGTTAGAGAATAAAGAAATGTAATTCATTGCGATAACGATATTACGAGAATTTGTTCAAGCATTAGGTACTAACATCTATAACAGGTTTAAATTAAATTTGTGCCTTTCGAAACATGCACAAGTAAGTTCTTTGCTTATTCTTTATGTGGGCAATAAAATAAAAATTAAATTACAATTTTTATCCAACAATTTTATAAAACGGCAACTCCAGTTGACCATGAAGAAACAGAAATTGAAATAAATAAGGCATTCCTGAAAACTGAATACCAGCAAGCTGTCTTTAATAATTTACTTTTTACATTTTCACTCTCTGGTATAGCCTACCTTACAATAATAAAAAGGTTTCCTCAACATTATCAGAAATATAGTGCATATTTGTTTTAATTATATCTTTTGTAACAAAAAAACTTGAGTTTGAAATGTACAATATAAAAAAAGAAATTATTATGAAACATCATTGATTAAAATATTCGTGTGATATGTCAGATGGATTTACAATAAACTTTTAATGGAAGTTTAGATAAAGGGTGTTTTTCATTAAATTTTCTAGCTGCAAGCAACACTTGGTGTGGATTTAAATTTAGTCCGATTGTGTGAAGAACATCGACGAAAGACAGAACTACAAACACTTTAAAGTACTTAGTGTTGTATTCTAACAGTAACATCAGTGTTTGTACTAAACTTAGTACGAATTTAATTAACTTCTAATAAAAGTTAGGTAAATTATTTTTGCTCACAAAATGTAAATTAACAGGAGTAATTCACTTTATAGACGATAAATCTGTATATTTATGCTTTATAAATTTTTAACATTTTTCTAATAGATTTGATGTTGAGTATACAAAACTAGCATCGGCTTTATGACAGTTTCTTGTAGATAAGATTATAGTAAGCGGTTTCGTTGCATGGTATGCACGCGAAATAGACTGTCATCCAATTGATTTTTTGATAGAGCAAACTGGACTTACTTCCAAAATAAATATTTAACTTAATTTAAATCATTTATTGAAAAACTTAGAAGTTTATTGTTTCTACCAAGTTATTGCTTAACTTTGCTTTTACGTATAATTAAAACTATATTAATATTTATAGTTCGTTAAATTTCTTATTGTAGTTGAAAGTGGGTAACATTTTCCACCTTTTCTTCTTTTTAATATAAAATCAATGGCTGAATATTACCTTAATTAGCATTGTTGTACACGTATACACAGCCGGTCAGTAAATATTTAACTTAATCCATAGAAATCTGGACATCAGCATCTCAACTTGTTAATGCTCTGACAGAACGGGACAAGTGGCAATTATTACAAAAATAATTTTTATATTACTTCCCTGAATTACACTGTGAAACATCTAAAGAAATTAACCTACCAATTATTTGACTTGCATAAAAATAAAAAAAGTTTGACCATTTCTCTTATACTTTTTCTTATTGGATATAGGAACGTGATATTTCAATTACTATTTTTATTATTACTATTAATGAAAGATTTCAAATCGTTAACTTTTTATGGAACTTCGCTTTGAAAAGTTTTTATAACGTTTTACCTGCTTGATTGAATTTTCAACTTTAAATAACCTTTTAATCGCATAATTTTTTGCAATTCTGACTATGCAGTGAAAGAATTATTAATGATAAAAGGAATATCGGGTTTGCGGACTCCAAATGTTATATCGTCGACGTTTCGAAGGTTTAATATTCCTTCATCTTCAGGACTCCATAACTAGATGTAACGTAGTAAATTGGTTGGGAGACAACATTAAATTGTGATTAGCTGGGAAATATTAGCTAATCACAATTTGATTAGCTGGGAAATATTAGCTAATCACAATTTAATTAGCTGAGAAATATTAGCTAATCACAATTTGATTAGATGGGAAATATTAGCTAATCACAATTTAATTAGCTGGGAAATATTAGCTAATCACAATTTAATGTTGTCTCCCAACCAATTTACTACGTTACATCTAGTTATGGAGTCCTGAAGATGAAGGAATATTAAAACTTCGAAACGTCGACGATATAACATTTGTAGTTTTATTTGGAGTCCGCAAACCCGATATTCCTTTTATCAATCTTTCCATCGGAGGAGAATTTTTATTTCTAGAATTATTAATAGTGAAACTTTTAATTTTCAAAATTTTCTTTTTTGTTCGAGACTTTGTTTTACTTATATTAACAAATAGTGTAATTAGTATATTAGTATAACAAATTAGTATTAGGTACTCGTAGGTACTTAATTAAAGGATGAAAATATTAATATTGCATGAAAGCAAATGTTTAAATAAATTACAATATGTGTGTTTTGGGAGTTTGAAATTCATTGTTCTTATAACACCTGATGTTTAGTGTGGTATTAGCACTTTTTCATTCATTATTAATTAACCTTAAAATTAAGTTAATTACTGTAATATCTACGAAACATATTTCGAACTTGTAGTTTCGAAAACCATTATGTAATGAATGCTATTGCCCAATTTCTTCACAAAGCCACAATTCGTATGATTTTAATTAATATAATAATAATTCTGCTACGTAAACTTTGAAATTTGTTAAGAATGTCTTTGTGTTATAAAATATGTAAGTAAACTCAACCTCTCTTTGTTTATTAATGTAACAACAAAAAGTAAATTTAAATTGAAATAATGACTTAATTATAACGGTGCATCACTCAAAACTTTTCAAATTCTATAATCAAATTTTTGATAATCATACCTTTTAGGTTTTGTTTTAATGATTTAATTAAAAATCAATACGGTTTTAGTTACTCTTAACAACTTTTAAATTAATTATAAATTTTCTTCTTTGCGTTTGAGGTGTTATTTAAAAAAAATTGTAAATTACCTAACTTGAAAAGCTTTCCGAACTTCAATATCTATACGCTAATTTTTGAATTAAAATACTTATTTCCATAAATTTTATGGTAAAGATTAATAATTACCCCGAAATTCTTAAGATAAATTTAAAATCGCATTAATACTAAATAAATTATTCGCTGTTTAATTGTTGAAAATAATTTCCGAAACAAAATTATTTTGTGTTCTTCAAACAATTTTTACCAAACAGTATTCTTCTAATCTGCTATTATATTAATCCTATTGTTTTTAATAATTAACTACTATAAATAAATAGTTGAAAATGTTTCTTCGCAATTATTATTTTTTGTTTTACACTCAATTACCGATAGATATATTTTAATTTTGTCTGTGCTTTATTTCTGTATTTTAAATTTTTTAATAATGTTGACTATTAGTCCATTTTCTCCATTTTCTCCTTTTTTTTTGTAATTTAACCATAATGCCTGAAATTGTGATATTGACAAGGTGTATATTAATAAAGCCACCAAGTTATAAAATTCTGCGTATATATTGCTATGTTAATTTTTTCTCAGTTTAGGTGGTTATCTAATTTTTAGACTATCTTGTATACTACAATGTAAATTTTGATTGGCAGATATCACCTGAATATTGATATTCTAATGCAATTTTACAAAATTTTATTTTAAATGGACGTCTTTCTAATTTATAAAAAACATTTTCCTACACCGAAGTTTTCATTCACACCTTCTATATTTTAATAACGATTTTTGTGTATTTTTTACAGTCACGAATTTTTTATTAAAATTTCATTTCACTTTCTGGTTCATTGTTTATTTATGTTTTAATTAAAACATTTCAATTATTTTTGCAAATGTATACTTTTATTTAATATTTGAATACAAATAACTGCTCAAACGAGTAATTGAAATTAGTGACCTTCAGGTAACTTCTTTGTAGATGCTGTCAGTAGTGGATGTTTGTAATGTTTTGATAAAATGCTGTGTATGCTGTTTTTAACTTGAACAATTTATAGTTTAGTACAGATGGTATACTGTAGTGGTAAGCAGTCAAACGATCTTTTGAAGCAACAAGCTGTACCATAAAAAAAAACTTTTAGCTTCGATTAATTCTAAACATCGTTTCTTGAACATTTTCTTGCTATACCCAAATTGAAACTGTGTCAAATAATAATTTAACTTTACAGTTTGTAAGCCGATTTCACGTAATTGTTTAATTTATTTTCAAAGGACCAATTTCAATAACAATCAAATCCAGTAACACATTCATTTAGACTATTTTGATGGTCTATTAAACTAAAGCAATGCGGAAATTTTGTAAAACACTTTTATTTAAAATTGGATTCTATAGTATTTAAGCAATTTTTGTTCGATCAATAACAGTTTGCAATGTAATTCTAGAAGAATTCTCGCCTTTCACACTAAGGTACATCTGCTTTAGTACACAACTTTTTTTAAAAAACTATAGCATGCAGATATAATTTGCTGAATATAATTAAAATTAATATTAAAATGCTAAACTAATTTAATTATAAACGTAAACTTAAATTGCATACACCTTTTTTAGTCAAAGTAAAAATTAGAAACACTCCATAAACTTTTAAAGGATTTTCAATGCTTCTAAATCATTTTCTGAAAAACCTATACCTACGGGCTTAGAAACTGTTCGTACCAGACAATAAGGATTTTTTTAAACTAAAACTAGAATGTAGTTATCCATGTGTATTTCAATTAACAGTTTGGTTTGTTAATTTAATAATAATTTAATAATATTAAATATTATAATTTAATAATATTAAAAACTATTCTAATTTACATTTATTTCAACTATACTGGTTGTTTAATCTATAGTTTCTATGTTTCAATTTATATTTTCATTTTTTCAATAATTTGTTTTAATTTCCATTTAATTTTACAGGTTAAATTAAATTATTTCAAGATTTCAGTTAAGCGTATTTTAAAAATTAAAAATATATTTATAAAATGTATGGCATGTGATATTGGTTGCCCCAGAAACAAATTAAAAAATGCTATAGTAAATGAAAGTTTGTTTCTTAAATGTTCAGTCTTCACTTAAGAATTAAATCATAGGTACATAAGACTATTATTAATGATAATAATCAGACGACTTGTTATAGCTAGTGAGAATCTGGAGGTGAGTTTGGTTACTTTGATGATTAATTTATAGACTTCTAATTATGTAAAATTTAACGGCGCATATATACTATAATAAATAATATTCATATTAACAATTTAGGACAATTATATAGGTAGCATTGCATATTCTGTTTTTCTACTTTTTCAATTACCAGATGTCACAAACGGTTTACCAGTGATACGTTTTCAAGATATTTTCAGCTTTTATTATTTGAACGTAATATATTTCGTAACTACTAAATTTGTTTTACGCATAGAAATATATTTAAAAAAGGACTGTTAAGGCATACGAGTATAGTAGGGTATTTTGCACGTTCACAGTAATAGGTACATAAATAACGTTTTTCAATTTTATTCTTTAATGTAGATATTGAATACTAAATTATCTTATATCTGAAGCGAATTGTGAAATCTTGACTTTGCTTATAAAAAGATCAATAGCATTATTTGAATAAAAAATCAAAATTCTGATGTTGATACAAATTAAAATATCGATTATTTAAATGAAAGTCAAAGAGATTAAAGTTTTAAATGAATAACACAAAAAGAAAATTTTGAAATATTGTTCAGGTAATTAAGATACCTATCAATTAGTTTAATAATTTCGTTAGTTTGCTTATAAAATATCAAAGTATTCCTAAAATTTATATGTTCAAATTTTTCTTATGTAACAAGGATAATTTTGATAATATAAACCAATTTAATTTTAATACAAAGTTTTAAGAGATCAAAATACCTTTCTTTCTTCTTTCTTATTTAACAATCTTAGATATATTCAAAATGTCAATTTATGACATAATGCGGGTAAGTTCAAGGACTATTTTGGAGTTTATTTCAAGTTTTAAGTGTTACACGAACTTCAGATTCAATTTATAGCGGTTAAAGTGATTTTTTTAAAATAATATTTTATAAAATTAAAAATTGAGTAAATACATATTAGGCAGTCACGATACTATACAAAAGGAAATTATGTTATAATTAACGCTTTCGCACAAAGCGGTATTCAGTTCCGACTACTTTTAATAGTGTCTACGGAACACATTGAAAAGACATCAACTTGGATTCAATCCTTGACCACGTATCCTTTTATCCTAGCCTAATGATGATATTATGAGTTATATGTTAGTGGTCGTCAGTGTATACTTGGCAAGTTCTTTGAACCGGATGATACTTTACTATAAATTGTACAATATAATATATTATAAAATGGTGCATGGTTCGTCACTGTTCACTGTTCCGGTTAAAAATATTACCTAAATATTTATTTTTGAAATAAATTGAAACGAAAGGAAAGCTAGTATACATAATTATTGCTATTCTACAATATAATAAATAATACCATCCCCAATGAATTATAATCAAACAAAGTTTCATTTAAGACAATCTTCTTATTATAATTTAGTAAGCAGATAATGTTAACAATAACATTCAACTAAGTAATCTAAGTCAATACTTGAGGATAAATTCGTTTGTAAATAAATTGTTTTAATCTGCACGACAGAAACTAACATATTTAGCTTTAAATCTAACTGTAAACAAAATTAAACTAAAATTTTATGACAAACAATTTGGACAAATTAACATACAGTTTAGTAAAATAATATTACTATCATTTTTCACTTTGTTTGGTCTATATTCTCTAAATGGAAATTTTCACGAATTGTGTTGAAAAATCGTAAAATTAAGTTTTCCGTTTAGATTCAAGTGAGGTAAATAAATTGCAACAATAATGGAGATAAATTCTAAAATATAATGTAAAACGAAGCTATTTAACAAATGCTGCCTTTCGTACACTAGAGTTCGGATAATAAAGAACTTCTCTCTAAATGTGATCGTTATTTTTACTTGTAATTAGTATTTATTAAGTTAACGAGAAAACTTAAATCATTACATATTACCTTAAAAATATGCTTTTCAAATAATTTTATTGTTAAATTAAAAATATAAACCAACATCGACTTGACTAAAACAATAATTTATAAATTTTCGGCTAAATCAGCAAGTATTTAATTAACAATTATCGCTTAAGAACAACAAATTACTTTTTATTGATTTTCTGTTCAAGTTCCGGGAAATCAGTCTTTTCTGATTTGTTAGATTTACCCACAAACAATTTTCCTACCAGCAGCTAATTAAGCTACGTCATTTTCGTATACGGAAGCAGTTCATATCAAATCCGGAAATTAACGGTTACATCGAGCACATTCATATTATTTTGACTATTTTCAGTTCCAAAGTAATGAATATTCCAGAAATAAAATCTAGCAAAAGCAACTGCGAGTAATTGGACACCCCGCCATGGCAGATTATGAAATGAATTATATATTGCGTGAAATTATATTTTTTTGTGTTTTTCTTCATATACACAACCTCCGCATAATATACCTTTTCTACAGGTGTCGGTTATGAAATAAGCTTGGAATTCAAACCCATTGTTATAGTTGAGTACTTCGAATTTCATAATAATAAATTCGAGATAGGATGCAGGTAAAACGTTAAATTTAAAAATTAAGGATTGATTTTTAAATTGTTCTAATCACCAAAAGAAAAATTTCTACTATAAA
The DNA here is from genome assembly GCA_958510845.1 of Cantharis nigra. Classification (NCBI taxonomy): domain Eukaryota; kingdom Metazoa; phylum Arthropoda; class Insecta; order Coleoptera; family Cantharidae; genus Cantharis; species Cantharis nigra. Next base: position 37,497,401 of record OY294030.1, on the reverse strand, counting down.
ACCTCGAAAAATTGGTCATTTTTGCTTATTTTCACATAACTCATAAATTAAAGTCTTCAAGTTTTATTTCCTGAACTTCGAAAGTTCCTTTTAGGTAGGAAGCTTCAGCTCGATTACACTTATCCTTGTGATTATGAGTTCCATGGAAGCTGCAATAGCTTATTACGTTTTTTGATTAGGCTTTATCTTTATTATTGAATTAATAAAATGAACTTCTTTTCATTAAAACTCACACGGTGCAGACGTATTTTATACAAATTTATGTATTCTATTATAGATTTTTATGATTAAACACATAAACGTTGTTCTTCATAAAGGTTAATCCACACAGTGAAGTTTTTAACAAAGGTTCGAGTAAAATTAAATCAAAAGCCGAGTTGAGATATGTATATTATTGGAATTTGTAACATAAAAAGTTGGGATACCATTTTATAGACTTTTACTGTTTTCTTAATAAAAAAATTGCCTAACTTTTTGAACTAATTTTCTGTTATTAATGATAATATTTATCATTAGTTACAGTCATTAAGTTAGTAAGTTAGCCGAATAACGTTGACTCTAAGGTACTCGGTTCAAATTCGGAGAGAGCGGAGAGCATGTAAAGCCGTTAATCCCCCTGGGTTGAAAATTGCCGACATCGACATATTAGGAACAGGTTTACAGGCATTCCCCAATCAAATTTAACCAGCCGTAGGGTTTTAATGGCGAAGTGGACTGAAGTCGGGAGTAGACCGAAGGGCTGATGATAATGATTATTCTATAAAGAAAAATGTGGAACAAAATAAATTTACATTTGCACCGTTACAGGTTGACTGAATTGATCACCGATTGCTTGCTGACATCAGCAAAGCTGTAACTATCAAGTCTTTTAAGTTTCGAAGTTTGACAGAGGCTATTTCTAGAAGGCTACTAAACGATGTCGTTTAGTTTATTTTTTAGTTTCAGTTTTCCTAATTATTGTATTGATAATTTTTTAAATATTTATAAAAATAATTTAATTTGGTCTATTTCTTGATATTTTGAAATACAATTCCGCCCTACTATGCAATATAACTGAGAGATCTTCGTCAGGACAATAAAAAAAGGCAAATTTATGACACCTGAACTTGAAATGATTTTCCTAAATCTTAAAAATTAAACCATTTATATCAAGAAAAATAATTTATCGCAAGTTATCGATTTAAATTTTTTATCGGCACTTTCTTTGATATAATATGACAGGTTTGATTTTTAGGCAAATCCAATAAACAAAATAGAAATTTCTTTAAAAAATTTCCAAAGTTATCAACGCTTGTTCGAAGTTTCCAAGTTATCCTAGTAGATTTAAATAGATTATATAATCTTCTTCGTTGTTATAATTATTATTATAATAACATTGCCGGATGCATTTGTATTTATGAGATTACTGTTACCAGAACTGAAAATTTTCTTTCTTTATCCAACAATTCTAAAGTTACATATTTGGTTTTCTAAATATATTTTTATAGCATAACCAGAGTTTAAATGTTATATTTATATTATCTAACGCTCTGTGATTTTGACAAATAAATTCTTATTTACAAAAGGTAGCTTTGTGGTAACGTCATGAGACAAATTGTTTGCTCAAAGTCAGAAGTCAGTAACATTGTTACCACTTGAATTTGACAATCATTATTACCTTTACCTCAGTGTGACTAGACAACAAATTTTTAACAGCGATTGTTATGTAAATTTACTCTAACGATCCATGTTCCACACTACCGCACTTACGGTCTGGGTTTGCTTTTTAAAATTAGTAAGTGCTTTTTTATATACCTATATCTATTTTATATTGCATTTATTTAATTTTCTTTCCTTTAATAATAAAATGGTTTAGGTGCATTGATTAATATACCTACCGTGGTACCGCTACCAGATTTGAATAATGAAAAATCCTAACTTTATTATGATTATCTCGTCTGTTCTCGACAAGCAAAAGTAAATCACTGATTTAATTTTCTGATTGTAGTGGTCCGGCACCCACGTTATCGTGGGTTGTATCTCTGAACCTCTTTTGAAATCAACAAATTTTTCATTGAGAAAATTATTTGGTTTTAAAATAATTTTTCATTAATTTATATTTTTTTATTTTTTAAACTTTTAATTGAGAATGTTGTATGTTTTTGATTAACGTCAGTTGGACTTCAACTGTCATAAAGTGAAGATCTCATTTTGCCGTCGCCGATTCCATTTCGGTTGTTTCGCCGTCGTCTAGTTCGCCGGCAACCACCCATGCAGCGATGGGCATATGCCTATATAACGCCCATATAGACGAAATCAAAAGTTTTCAGTAAAAATTGTCCTTTCTTCACTTTTTACCAGTTAAAGCAAAATGTTTTAATTGTTCATGTTGCTGTGATATTTAATAATATATCCAGGGTGCATCTAAATCACAAATTTTTTTAAATATTAACAAAAATCCAATTAAAATAAAATTTTAAATTTAAATTATTTCTTCTGATTACGAATTTTTCTTTATCTTAATTTGTTTCAAATTTAATCTTGATTTCTTGTACCTACAAAATACCATTTTCCACATTTTATTCTTAATTTTTATCAAAATTGTTTAACTACAAATCAAAATTAATTTCTTCTCGAACTAAAGCTGCCTTCACAGACGAAATCCCAAGAAGAAGTCCCAAGTTTTTATTTGATAATAAGGGAACTCTTTGATACAATTTATGAACTTGTACAAAACAACTACTTTACACACTTATATTACATTATACTCTTATATTTTGTTCAGAAAATTTTTCTTTACATTTTATTATAAAAAGCTGTGCTTCAATGTTTCATTTTCCTTGCAGCATAATATTATCTGTTAAATTATTTGCAAAAATACAAATTTTATATTTTCTCATTCTTTGAAAGGGTGCTGACTTCTCAAACCGGCTTGACTAGATTATCGTTTATCGCATCAATATTTTTCACGTATTAGTACAATATCGATACATAATTTTATTATGACAGTGAAAAAACCATTCGTATTATCACATTTACATTAAATATAAAATAAAAAGCCTAATGCTTTTATTTAAATCATATGTGTAATTATTATATTCTTGACGCTTGTATCCTGTGACGCTGGCAAAGTTTGTAGATTTATAGTTGAGATCATCGTAACTATTCCACTTACAACCAAAACGGATTTTGTCAATTCGTGTCTTATATTGTGTGATGTTATCTTATATGTTTGATGGTGGATTTAGATGAAATAACGTTTATAAATTGTTGTTTCAGAAATGTCATACCCTCGCTTTGCGGAGCCTATTCCCAATGTAACAGTGACTGTGGGACGCGACGCTCTGCTGACCTGCGTGGTCGACAACTTGCGGGGATTCAAGGTAAGTAGGGTCGGGGTGATGGATTGCTTTAGCAGGGATTATTGGATTGCACAAGTGACAAGGGACCGCATCTAGAAATCGAGTTTCTTTAGCTGTTCAACTATGCAGGGTAGCTGTTAGATTTATACGAGCAGGCGCGGAATCGATTTCATGGATCGGTTGAAAAATAATAATATTAGCGTACAGGCAGCCCATATATAAACAATAAAAGAGGTAGAAAGAAAACAAACTTGAAAATGGAAGTGCGATTCTCTAGAAAAGCAGTGAGGAATTGTTCGTGAGTAGAATTCGCTTAAGGTTTTTTGGGTCTCGACAGACTAGCGACGTGAACAGTTTCTCTGATTCTTAGATGCTGTGAGGGCATGTTTTCATTTTACGTAGTCTATACTACCTTTTACATCATCAGTTAGATAGTTCAATAGAATTTCGATACAACAAAGCTTGTATTGAATTTGTTGTTACGTTGAATCTGTCACAAAATGATTGTGTTTGTGTGCAGGTCGCGTGGGTCAGAGTTGATACTCAAACAATTCTTTCTATTCATCATAATATTATAACTCAAAATCCAAGAATATCTCTAAGCTACAACGACCATCGTTCCTGGTATTTGCATATTAAAAATGTACAGCAAGCTGATCGGGGATGGTACATGTGTCAAGTTAATACGGATCCGATGAGAAGTCGACAAGGGTATTTACAAGTTGTAGGTATGTTTAATTAAAATGTGTCCAGGAAACTTTTTTGATTATAATTTAATTGATGTTTAGTACCACCTAGCATAATTGATCGCGAAACAAGTTCGGATATGGTGGTTCTGGAGTCTACGAACGTAAGTCTGACTTGTAAAGCTACAGGTTTTCCAGAACCCTACGTTATGTGGAGGCGCGAAGACGGAGAAGATATACGCTATAATGGTGAAAACGGTATTGCGTAAACAATATATTATTATTTATTGAAAAAAACTCTTAACTATTACTTTTAGTTAACGTAGTCGACGGCGAAATTTTATTTATCACGAAAGTAAGTCGTTTACACATGGCAGTCTATCTCTGCATTGCATCAAATGGAATTCCGCCATCGATAAGTAAACGTGTGCAACTACGGGTGCAATGTAGGTTTCCTTTAGTAAGCTTTAGCGAGACTACACAATTTTTTGTAATCTACTTTAGTTCCTCCAATGTTATCTATTCCGAATCAACTAGAAGGTGCCTACATAGGACAAGATGTTGCTCTCGAATGCCATACCGAAGCGTTTCCTACTTCCATAAATTATTGGACAACAGAACGTGGAGATATGATCATATCAGGTATAGAAGGTATTTTTTGATTTTCTTATTTTCCTTAATGGCATTTAGTAGAGTAGTTTACACATAAACTTATCTTTAATCGAAGGATAAATGTTAATCTAAGTTTAAAAAAGTATTATTTAACATTTCATCGGAATTTGCATTTAAATTAAATGAGCGTATTAAATTTCAACTAATATCTTTAATTTATCTTTTACTGGTGCTCCCTCGGGATAAGGGTTGGCATAAATAGTGGTATTTGCGTTTCTGTGTAACTTTAAAAACTGATTCTATTTTTAACTACCTACGTGAGTTCGATATATTTCAAAAAATTCAGTTTCATTTTTTTAGTGGCATCTAATAATTACTCATAATAGTAAATTTCAAAACAAATTTGAAATGTTACGAAAAAACAAATTTAAAAATAAACCATTGCAATTATTATAATTAAAAGTAATTAATTCTGACAATACTAATTTTTAAAAAATTGTAAGAAATTTTTTAGTCCTGAAACGAAAGTTATGACATCATTTAGCAGCTTGAATATATTTAGTCCTTTCTTTGCGGAAAGTCATAAATTACATTTATTAAAATTTAATATTTTAGTGTAGATTTGAAAATTATAAAATATAACCCAAGGTAATGAAGTTATAACTATAGTACATACAAAATAAATTGTAGTTAACTGGTATATGTGGCGCTTTTCGGTGTAATCGCCCATTTTGTAAAAAAATTGATATATTTACGGTGCCCGCGTGTATTTGACATTCGAATATCTAAATCTTCCTTCAGTTTGTTTAAAAAATGTTGGCAAAATATTATCGTTGCAAGAACCATTCGTTTTTATAAAACAGCTAGTTTGAAATTTTTTTACCTCATATCTAAATAAAGTGATCTGTGTCTAACACTATTCTTTATTTAATCGGCCTCGTGAGGTACAACTCATTATTAAAATATGTTGAAAATGGAAAATTGAATGGTAGCTTGTATAGTGTTGACTGACTGACCAATGAGATTTCTAATTTCAATTTCAAATTAAATAAAAATTAAAATCTTATTTTAAGTTCATTAATTACATATTATTTTACTAACTTTTGTTTAACTCAGTCGGTTATTTTATGCACGAGAATTTTATTCAGGCAGAATAAAGATCAAATTTTGTATTACAAATATTAAAAGAAGCTCCTAATATTTTTGTAACTTAAGTTTACATTGCATTTTTATAAGCCAAAATAAAATTTAAACATTATCAAGGTTGGAATTTGTTTTATTGATTTTATTTTTAAAATGAACAACCCAAAGAAGCTTTGACTTGTAAACAATTTATCTAAAATTGGACATGATGTTTTGTTAAAACTAACCAGCACACTTTAATTCTATAATTGAATTTGAAATTTGATGTACTACATAGGAATTCTGAAAGTTTCTACTAGCCGTTAGTACATTTTAGAGTCTTGAAAGGTTAGCAATTGTTGAAATTCACAATGTTTTCGGGGAGTTTTTTATTAATTTGAATTTCATAACAGCTTTAAATTCATTAAATTATTTGCGGACCAATTTTGAATAAAAATTGTTTATTTTAATGTTTACTTAATTTTCAATCTAACATAAGAAGAAATATTCGTATGCCAAATTTAAAATTCTACAAAGATGATAACATCGAAAGTTAAAAAAAGTATATGGACAAATTAATTACTTTTTGTTTGCATAAAAAACTTTCAGAATTAATAATGTAAAGAATATAATTTCGAGTTTATTATTTCCAGTAAAATTACTTACTTTAATATTAAACTTTTCAACCACAAATTTGTGAATTTGAATTGGTTGAGATAACCATTTTTATAAACAAAATTATTTAATCGAATATTTGTACCATTAAAACTTGACGACAATTTACTGACGCTTAAATGAAAGAAGACATTGGTTTACATGGCTACACGTTCACAATTCAAATTGTACAATTTGGGAGAACTACATCAGTGTCATTGTTAAATAATTTTAATCATAAATTTATTTTACACATAAATTATACACAGATACCAGTTAGATAATAAAAACAAGTATAAAATTACAAATTCACATTTGCAACGTTACACACTGCGAATTTCATGAAAATTATTATGTAACTCATAGTTAAATTAATTTTGAATCTACAGAATATAATTTTGTTTTCCAGGTTTCATAAAGGTTAATTAACATTTTATTTTTGATTGAAGTTTTTTTTAGCAATATACATTGTTGAAACACTAATCATACATTAAATTTTTATTAATCGTTTTGAAATTGGGTATAAATTGTCTTTATTACTTATTATTGCAGTTTAATATTATTTTATTGGTAATTTATTCTAAATCATATTTTTTTAAATTAATTGATTTATGATTTTGAATAGAAGCGTACGTACTAGAATTTTGCAAATAACCTAGGAATATTTCATATACTTTTCAAGTTTCTTATGCGGATTTTCTTTTATTTTAAAATATTTAGATTTAATGCAATTAACAGGTGCTTTAATCATCCTCTCGGTGCACTTTGTTGAGCTGGAGTGGTAGGGTGCATAGTATGCTTTACTTGATTAGGTAATCGTACTCGATATAACAGGTCCTATGCTAGGAATGAAAATTGTTATTACTATGGATCTGAGGTATTTGAAAAGAAAGAAAATATGAGATGCAGATAAACTCCATGATATACTTTTTCTGCGATTAGATATTTGTTACAATGATACATTGCATGGAATTGGATTTGTAATTGCTCCTCTGAAAAAGCTGGTCATGATTATATCGCCCGTAACTGGGTAGTTTATTACTAATAAACAAATAATGCCGGTGGGTACAGAGATTTTTTTTTAGATACTCCACAATGTTTCCCAGTACAACAGAAAATAAATTCATTGATCACAAACATGCTGTTATCAATACAAAATAGATATTGTGGTCAGTATTTAATATTCGTGCTACTTATCGATTTAGAAAAACTACAAGAACATGATCGAGTTGCAGCATGAAAATTCTTGGTTCTAAGTTTGGAAATTTTGATAGTTCTGCCTTGAGGCGGATGTCAACACGTTTCATGGAATATACAATTATTTTTTCTAAGAGATTTTCACGCTAAGCTTCTAGAATTTTTTTGTTCTTTTGGTTTAACAGAAACATTTTCTCGTAGGAAATGTAACCTAGACTATGTAGAAATGATTTCAAATAAAAATGTTAGTTAGGACCAGACCCATAATTTCTAAACATAGCTAGTTTTTATATTTTCTATCTCGATTCCTCTTCCTGGAGACAAAAAAACTTAAGTAAGGCTTAATTGACATAATGATTACAATATTTAGTTACCTTCCTTACGAAGTACTATGCTTACTTATTATAATATTTATGTGCATATAAAAGTAGTAGCTATTATTAACAATACGTCAGGATGACACCACTGGACACCTGCAATAATGTCTTTTACACGTTCTGACGTCATAAAAATGAATTCATTTAAATATTATACTTGTAGATGTTGCACATAAAGGAAACATCGTTAGTATAAGAACATTTTTTTATACAATAGTATAATAAAATATACAAACGCTCTTCTGTTTAATTCTACCTGAAACTGTTAGATCAAAAAAAAAATTATTCACAGAATTCAGGAAAAACGCCAGTTGTCGAAGGCACTTGTTTGAATTGTTTTACCTTTCTTTAAAACTAATTAAATTGGTTATATGTAACTACAGATCGATAATAGTCGTTAAATGGGCCCATATTGCATCAGTAGTTACGTTTATTGTTTTATTTTTGCATTTTATCGCTTTTCCTATAAAATTTGATTTGTTTATTTGTTTTAGACTCTGGTTAAAACCACCACCAATCAAATCACTAATTGATTTATTCCTTCTTTAATTAGAACAATAATGTAACATTTTGTACATTTTGAAGTGTTTAACTGTATACGGTTTGAGTCCCAATAGAAGTAACTGTTGTATAATGGTTTTCTTCTAATAATGCAAGTCAAAAACCACTAGTCCTTTGCTTCATATTCCGCTTATCATCTTTAAAACTTAAATACCTCTAAATTTTTATTAAACTAAGCAATGAAAATTTAAAAATTTAATTTTGAAGTAAAACTGTTGATTTTTACTGGTCAGTAGTATTTACTCGAATCTTTAAAATTTAAAGATTATATCAGAATCAGTTGCAATTTAAATAATATTAGTTTATTTATGTATTTGCTAAATACTAATACCTTTAAGGGTTGAATTTTTATTTCAAAGTCCTTATTCTATACTTGTAAGAATACGTTCCTTATTTGAAATACAAATTCGACCTTAAGACCCAAGTATTAGTACTTACTTGCCATGAATAGGGTTGGTGACTAGGTTTTCATTATATTCCTTTTGAGGAGTTACTATGGTGAAAGCAATACTTGTATGAACAAGTTAAATTAATTTTAGTTGGTACGAGTATTTATAATACAATCTTCAACTAGTACAAGTTTAATCTGCATAATTTAAAATAAAACTGAAAAGATACTAAGATATAAATACGCAAAAAGTAACATTACAATTTAAAGTTTTGCAAATTCACCGCAAAATCCAACAAATCACAGAACAAGGTCAGAATTTTATTTCCTTTCATATTTTCCACCTGCAAAAGAAAGTTATATAATCGTAATTTAAAAAAAAATCAAATATAGTAGATATAAATTTTTGAATGGTATTATAATCTACGCAAGTGCAAAATGTAATTTATTTCTTAAAGCATAATATAAATTTCAAACACAACACATTAATTTTAAGTAGCCTATTTATGTAGCGTTATGTAACAGGTGATAAGTACGAGGCAGTTTCTATGGAAAGCGGATACAAGAAGTATATGATGCTGAAAATTCGAAGCGTAAGTGTTTCTGATTTTGGATCTTACAAATGCGTCGCCAAAAATTCTCTCGGAGAAACCGACGGTGTCATCAAATTAGAGGGTATGCTATTACGATAATACTATCCTTTCAATCAGTGCGGTAATGAAAATTTTTAATTGGTTTAGAAATTCCTGCTCCTACGACATTGAAAACTACTACATCTTCATCCACAATTGCATCTCCCAGAAAAAAAGGTATACCTTTTTTTGTAAATAAATAATTTGTCTCGGAATACGAGTTTTATTTTCGAAATGTATCAAACTAGTTTAATGATTCGTATAATAGCATTATTTTGATAGCTATTTAGCTAAGTGCCTAAACGCGATCTTAAAAGTTTTATTATGGCAGTAGTCGAGTATATGCGACAAAGTTTGGGTTAAAGTAATTTTTATCCAGTAATATTGTACGTGAGCACTTGTTATCATTTGCATAATATGAGCAACTGGTGACGGGTTAAAGGAAGTTTAAATGTTTAGGTCGACTATGGGGAGAACGACACGAGCGTGGAGAGTTGGAAGAAAATAGAGTTGTTGGCGAAAGAAATAGTAACACCAATTTGGGTAAGTTAATAACGTCTAGCTTGATGCTTTATTTTCTATTAGTTTAACTCGGTGGGTTGCCTGAAAACTACTTTCTGCAACTTATATTATTGCACTAAACTCGGAACTAATTTTTACTGTGCTTATAAAATGCGAACCAGAAGCTAGTTTTTATTACTGTGCGCAAGTGCGTACCGACCGCGCAATAATGATACGTTGAATTATTAAAAAATAAATATAGGAAAAAATAAATCCGTTTTTCAACTTTTACGTTCTCAAAAGAAGTTTATTTGCGGTATTCATATGCATTACACATTGAAATGTATTGCATGTAAGAATTTGCCATATAACATGTTAATAAATTATAACACTTTTTTAGTACCTACGAGTACGTGATTTGCCTTTCTATAAAATTGAATTTATCTGTTACCTATACGTTTCTTTGTAGTGTATTTCATTTTGAACTAAAAATTTAATGTACATTTAAATTGATACTGGCAATTTTAAAACCATAAATTTACGTCTAAAATAGACTTTTATTTTCTCTAGATTTTGGGTACGACGACGAATACATTCTTCCATCACACGGGTCTCCATCGATAGACGAAGAACCCGGAGCTTTTAGTTGCGGATCACGATCTCTAATCCATCGACTTTGTATACTTCTGCTTATATTGCTTCAGTTGGGAGATTTAAATCGCAGGTGACTTCGCTTTTATGTTGTGAATTTTTAATAAGAAAATCATCGAGTTTAGTGGTGACAATGACATATCTAGTGCGAGACTGATTTCGTACTGTAAATATGTAAAAAAAAGACTGCTTAAATTTTAATAATTAATGCGCATTGTGTACATAAACTTTAGTTTCGCAGAGCTACTTAGCATCTAATGTATCTGATAATAGAGCGTGATAATTAACATGTATTAGTTTTAAGAAATCTTAAATAAAGCTGAAACATTGTTGTCTACAGTTTTTTAAAACAATTCTTACGTTTTTTTATAATCTAAACCTAGTACGCTGGAATCCTCATAATTGAATTTAAATTGATTAAATTCTAAATTTTCTTCTAAGTAATATTAATTTTCTCAAAAGCTTTAGTCAATATTTGCATTAATTCAATTAAGATGAGTGTTTTCTTTTTAAATCAGTTAATTTTCTTATTTTACTCTGCTTTAATAAATGCTGAAAACCAAAAAAGGTTAATTTTTGAGTAGTTTTCATAATCAAAAAGTTCCACTAGGAAATTTCGAACTTATCGATAAAATTTATATGTAATTACATCCGACTGCATTTTAAAGAATTTAATATGATATGAAATACCTATACTGCTATAATATAATTTATTAAACAACATTATAACATATTTTACTTAATTGGCTAATTTATTTCAGATTATTAACTTCAATAATTCACGTTTCAATTATGAATGTATAGAAATGTATAAATAATTTATAAGGTAATTTTGACGCTCATTTAATTTTTTTTAGTAAAAGTGTACTTTACATAAAAGACAGTGCGTTTTTTTAAGAACCTCATTTATAATTTAATAAAAATATATTAATGCACCGCAGCTTCAGATTACTTTATTTTTTGTAATAATATTAAAAAATTCTTGCTCTACTTTTAATACCTGCAATTTCAGTAACCCATCTTTAAGATTAACCATTAGAAATTATAATTATTTAATTTATAAATTTTATAATATATTTAAATATTATTTGATATTTGAATTATTTTATTGTTAACTGCTCTATATATTATAAAATCCGGAGCGTGCTAATAAATAAATCATGATAATGCAAAAGTTCATGAAATCCGATCAAAATAATGTAAAATTTTGTTCTTTTATTAATTTTGTAGTATGCAAACAGGATTAGGGAAGAATTGCATAACATTTCATGCATACTGTTTAGGTACCATAAATTCTTATCTTTTGAATCGATCGTTGAATGGTTTTGAAGTAATAGAGAAACTCTTCCAAAATACTAATTTCCAAAACGACTTATACATAAAAATTATCTAAAGAACTCATCTTATACAGAGAAATAAGAATTTGCATAACTGCTATCACAGTCGCTTTTCTTCGCAAATCTGTAATGCATTAAGTTGTTTAGATTCAAAGAAATAAATTTACAACCAGTTTTCCTATCTATTTATTAATTATTAAGGTAAGTGAACTTTTAATTATTATATTTTCTCTGTTATTACAGAAATTACGAATTGTAAAAAATTACCTAAAAAATTAGTATTACAATCCAAAGTTAAAAATATTTATGACGAAGCAAGAAAATATAAAATAATTGCTAGCCAAAATCAGATTGAAATATAAAACACTATTTGTATGAACTATTAAATTAAAGTAATAAATACTAACAATTTTAAAATGTTTCTTTTATGTTTTAATTTAATTGTTGGAGCTTGGAATTTGCATTGGTTTTCAAAAATCAAACAAACTCATTAAACAAATTAAAATGCAATAATTAGTTTATAAGAATATAACAAATTTTTACCCGCCTACAACTTAATAAAGAAACACCACAGTATATACTTATAGCAATATATTTTGAAAGTTTCTCAATAGAGATATAAAAATATTTAACAATTTTTAATCAAAAGTACCCTAATTATTAATTTAAAAAATTATTAAATCCTTATTTTTAGTTTCCATTAAAAATGTATAATATTCGTTATACAAATTGTTAACATTCTTTATAAACAATGAAATTACCAATGTAAATCGACAATGGTGAAATAACTTTTGACAAAATATCAAAAAGTCGATTTTGTGGGAAATGAAATTTGTTAGAAAATATTTTTTAATTTTTTTGTTCTAACAGAATTTAAACTTTGAAGAGCAACGCAACGCCGAAGTCGTGACAAACATTTACAACAAATACCAATGTTCACATGATTTTCTAGAGAACAAGGTGAAAATGTACTTAAACTATTGCATTGCCATTCTAGCAAAAAAATTTTTATTTTCTAGAATTTAAACTTTCAAGAGCGACGCCGAGGTCGTGAAAAACATTTTCAAATGATTTTTTTAGAAATATTCAACACTTCATACGAATGATTTTTTTTTAAGTATTTCCTCTGTATCTTTTGGACTTTGAATCAATTTCAGGGCTTTTCACACATATGTTAAAAGAAGGAAACAAAAACGGGACGCAAATTTCCTGGGACAACGGGACATAAAGCTGGAAAACGGGACGTATGGTCACCCTAAATGTAACACATAAACTGGCCACAGAAAAATATAGTTTTCCTGCCAATTGATGTTATACCTACAATTTTATATGAATAAATAATAATATGTAGTAAGGTATTTCTGAATATACTTTTATAAATGTAATAATTTTAATAATTATATATATATATAACAGTATATGATTGCCTTTATACATATACTTTTCAATGTGTGCATTATTTATGTAATTTTTAAAGGTATTATAAACGTAAGCTTTAATACATAATATATATAGTAACTTCAATGTAATCATTACAACATTAGGACACAAGTTCAGCTCTAGATTTGAAAATAAATATGATGTTGAATATAGTAACACATATTTTTAAATTAGAGCGTTCTGTAAACCGATAAATATTACAAATAATTAATAGGTGTTTGTTGTAGGTAATAAATTCAGTGAGCTTAATTGATTTGAAAATGAGACTTCTCACCAGAGACTGGAAAATAGAGATACAGTATTTAATTAAATGTAACTAATATTTTACATATTTTTCTGTAATAAAAAAAATAGTATAGCACTTGATAGAAATTGTTTAGTATCAAAATGATAAAAAATCCCGGTTCTGTTTCATTCATTCTTATTACAATTAAAAAAATGTATTGTATATCAGTCTAACACAGAAGTTTCTAAAAATCGAATTTTATACATACATGTTTATGTCGAGGCTTTATATAAAATATTTTTTATTTATTAAGCTTTGTGTGGTTGAGGAACTCTGCTGGGTATATTATTATATGAACGATGTCGGAGCTGGCTGACATATTTTTAATCTTTATACCTTTTTAAATATTTTCAAAAGTTAACTAAAGCTAAATTATTTATTATAATATTTTCTGTTCTTTAAAACAATGCCATTTTTGGCATTATATTTACTCTTCCTTAAATTGTATTTAAAGCTAAAGCAGAGTTATTTAGGTAAACATAGATCACAAGCTGAAAACATCTTGTCACTTGACTTATAATGCTACTAAGTGCGTTAGCTAACTTTGAGATTTAACTCAACAGTTCTTGAGAGTGTAGTCGAAAATATTTGTAGGTTCCTAAAAATGAGGTTCTAGTAACATTCAGAACGTTAATGAACACAATTAGGAATGAGAAACAGCTTTAATGTATACAAAAATATAAAACAATATTGGACAATGTTTATTAAATTTACTAGTCAAGAAATAAAGCTAAACTGGCGAATTGACATCTATCTGAATGACACATTTTAATCAAGAAACCATAAAATATAGCTGGATATATTATTGTAAAAGATAGTCAAACGTAAAGAAGGTTGTAATACTACGGTCAATAAATAATACTTGGTAAATATTGACAAAATAAGCTACCGCCACGAAATATTATTACAATGAATTAAAATCACTTTTTAGTATTCATTTATAACTTTAATTATTGCTGGTTATGACTTGATTTATAATAAATCTGAGTTCTACACCTACTTCATAATAGATCCAATGTATAACAAAATAATATTTTGATAATTTATTTTATGAAGTTTTGACATAATTTTCTAATTTCATTGTGGTATTTGCGTTTGTTCATCTTTATTTGGTATTAGCTTTATCACTATATCACTTGTAGAAACAGAAAGGCCACAATTTTAATAATATTGTCAGAGTTTAGAAATAGAATAACAAAAAATTAAAAAATTTGAAGTACTACCACGCTTGAATAATTTTTCTAATAAAAAAGTTCGGCTTGCATACCCATATAATTTACTCGTATAAGCAGACTTGTCTTGTGACCCCGTTTCAATATTTGTTTCGACGCAATGATCTTAATTAAGTTGTTTTGTTCTCTCTTTAAAACAATACTCCAATTAAAATTACAGGTAAATAAGTTAACATTGAAAATTTGTAAATCATTTAAACATTAAAATTCAAGCGTTAATAAGTGCTTATTTCCACGTTTGAATTTCGACTTCGCTAGCTGCATTAATGCAATATTATAAAAGCTTAATATAATATAGGTATGTATTAACACCGATCCGTGAAAATATATTAAAGCTTTTCCGGTTCGTGTACATTTTGGATTCAGAAACACTAATTTATAAATATTTGATTTTGATAACGATTGATACCGAAAATAGATATTCGTATTTTTGTAAAGCAAACCTGTTCCTTGCGAAAGGTAAGTCTTGCTACATTCATAGAACTTAGTCCTTTCCAAAAGCGAACTACAAAGAATCAAACCATTTAATTGTTTATACAGAAGCACAATCGAAGCTAGAATTATTCTTCGAAAGTGTAGCGTCTGCACTTCGAATTCTTTCTCCCAGACTGAAACCGATTATCGAGTACACCTCGTATGTTTTAAAATGCATATATTTAAAAAATCGCCTTTGAACAGATTCCAAATCTGATCTGTGACATTGATATTAAAGGATAATTTTTTCCTGGAAAATTGGGTATATATATTATTGCACAACAATTTATAATATTGAAAATAGCTTTACGTTAGAAATACAATGTACTTAAATATTAAGAAGTATCTAACCCATTTACAGCCGAAATTCTACGACCCTATTTTTGAAAAGCATTTTGAGGTGGACAATTCTATGCGGAATCAGTTTAATTAAAATCAAAAATTCAAAAACATTTAGTAAACACAAAAGTTTATCCAGTCCTTAACTGAGCCATTTTCCTAAAAATTGTATTTTGCACAAAATGGCAGGCGTTCAAAGTTAAGATATCGATTTTCGCAAAAAAAAGCGATACTATTCACATATAAAATAAAAAATATGCGTTTAAAAATAAAATCCCTCCATTAAGGAGAAGATTTTGATATCTAATAAAACAAGTGCACCAAATTTTAAATTGATTTGTGCCGATTTTGAAAATGTAGTTTTTCAAAAAAGGGTTGTAGAACATCGGCTGTAAATATTCTTAAAAAATACAAAACCTTTGAATAATAATAAAAAGTAAATTCACACAAAATGAAAATTAAAAAAGTATTATAAAAAAACACACAATTATTATTTAACTTGTTTTTTTTGCTAACAAAGTAAACGGTTCATTGGTAAATAATACATTTAACTTTAAATACTTATACAAGAAAGGTAATTTCTCAGAATAAAAAACAATTTTATTCGCTTAATGTTTCATGCAGCATTTTAATATTTACAAGATCTTTTCTTCTTGAGCTTATTTAAACCGTTATCAATAAAATAAGTTCTTTTTGTAGTATGTTAGCGTTATTTTTCGACCAACGGAAAATGTTTTCTTTCAGGTGGAAAAAAACTTTATTTAAATTTTTTAAATTAATATTTGTATATTTGTACTAAAGTTTGTTATACATTTATCGATGGTACAGTAAATAATTTATACATATAATTAGCTATAATCTTAGCTATATTAGCTATATAATCTTCGCGTTTTTCATTTAGTTCAAATTTTAAAAACGAAGATAATTCTTAAAGAATTGAATTCCGAAGAAACTCTTTAAGAATAAAACCTTGGAAAAATCAACCTTTCGATAATGAAACATGAAATTTATCTATTTTCAGTAAATCTTCTTGGGTTTGGCCACTTTGTATGGTTGGAGAGCGATTTGATTATTACCTAATAGAAGTAAGTTATTAATATTGCATCAATATTGATATGACCAGTATTATCTGCTGATTTTTATTAATATTCATTGAAAAAAATGGTTTATCAAATTTTTGATCAAAATTCATAATTTTTTTTAAATTAATTTTTCATCAACTACTTTTGTTTCACTGTTGCTGCAATATTATTTTCTAATATTATACAAGTAGTATTTTTACTAGTATACAAATACTAGTAGTATTTTGCCTGCTAATCTTCATCCAATATTCTGACCCCAAACTTCTATTCTGACCACTCCATATATTAGTTGAAACCTGCTGCAATATTGAAGACCAATATTGCCAGCTGGTCTTATGCCTTCATTAGACAATTAGACAAATTTTACAATTACAACCTTAGACTGACAAACAAACTAAAACAGGGTTTAAATGTATGTATATGATAACAACATTGTGTGACATAGTTATTAACACAGTAAAATTGTGAAATTTTGTTCGATGTTAATAGTAAGTATTGTTTACCAACTCTTAGTTTATTATTATATATAACAGTTTCGCCAAAAGCGTTAAAGAAGTAGTTGGTCTTTTTGGATATTATTTAATGCACCAAGCGCTTGTTAATTATATTTACGAAAATATCATTCATTTTATTAAAAAAGTGCAATAAGAAAGAACAAATAAAAAGCAATATCCCCAAGGAACAGTATTACATCATGAAATCCAGTTTCTTGTATATTTATATTATTCAATAAAAGTTTCACTCTATGTTTCTATTTATTTCCTGCACACAATTATTCTCTTATTCCATTCATAAAACAATTTAACATATAGAAATAAAAGTTTAAATTTTTTTTATGAAAAAATACACTTTCAGTAAGAATATAATGGTTCAAGTGAACTAGTTTCGATTTATATCCTTATCACTAATCAGCAACCTGTATGCTCCACATTTAATTTTTCTTAAAATCTAACAAGAAAGTAAAAAAGGTTATTACTAGCAAGTGGAGATAATCTTGATTTAATATATTGTGACATAACCACTTTTAGCTTTCAAGTCCAAAAACCATTTTAAAATTATAAGAATCAACTAATAATTAAAATTTATAAAATATGTATAATGTAAGTATGTAGATGTTTATAATCTGCTATTCATTGGCTGAAGATCCTGTAATAAAATCTTTTCCGAATAAATGAAATAATTGGTGAAATTTTATGCGTCATTATAAATTACTGCAAAATATTCTGATGGTTATCGTTCAAACAAAGTACATTTTTAATGAAAATAATTATCACTTTGATTAACGTTTTATGATAAATTTACAAGTATATTTTTCTTGTCTTCATAATTAAGTATTTAAAATTTAAAAATTTTGATTTGCATATTTTAAAGGTTTTGATTTGGTACATTTTTTAAATAATCGAATACTTTTCATCTTAAGTATTCATATTTTATTAACATAATATTAAAATTTTAATTACATTTGAAATTTATTTATTTCAAAATTTAATTTATTATTCATTTATATTACAATAATTATTAATGAACAATAATATGAAAAAATTGATAAATTTTAGTCTACTGTCTAATTTTACGAGCGCCTCATCGCAAAATGATGTGATTAAAATGAGTACCGTAAAACGGGGTCAATAGAAACACTGGGGTGAATAGAAACAAAACTTCTATTTTTTTAAATCGCTATATCTTTGACGTTTCTTTTAAATTTCCATCCATTAAAACATTACTTGAGTCGTTTTGAGTCTATTTTACAATTTCCGGTTTGTTTATGTTGGCAGCTCTGTTTGTTTACGTTTGGTGAGAGTGTCTGTGAATGACAACAACGCCAGCTGTTTTATTGCCTAAAAAACTTTTCCTGCTCAGAAGAGAGTATCATCGCGATCATTTTCGTACTTAAGTAATTTTATCCAATATCTCGCAATAATAGAGGTATAACTATGGTTTTTTAAATAAGTAAAATAACATATAACTCACTAGTGACTTATGTAACTTATGAGTGGGGTTAATATTATAACTCACTCACATTTTTAATAATTATGCCTGATTATTTACTATTATTTACTAGCTTTCATAATTTAAATCTGACATTTTAAAACGTCAAATGTCAAAACAATTAATTACAATAATTTGTTAATTACATATTAACTTATCTTGATTCATAGTTCTACAATTAAATAATATTTCTTTCTATAGCAGAGGTTAAAGTACGGATTATTGGGTGAATGTAAACTGGGCCAATAGTAAACTGGGCCAAATTTCAAAAATGGTAAACTGGGCCAAAGACACTTTTAACTAAAATTATGAAAGTGGTAAACTGGGCCAAAGGCTCTTACAACTAACATTTTGAAAGTGGTAAACTGGGCCAAAATCAAATTTAAGGTAAACGAAGGGGTGCAGGTAGTGTGTGCCGGCCAGAATTCTTTTTTGTTATTATTTCAAAAAAATATCAGAAGCTAACTGTAACCTACCGACCGATCTACATCCTCGCACCCGATCTACCTTTTCGCGCAGATTTGTTTGTTTTCAGCTTATTTAGTAATATAGAAACAGTGGAAGATTTATGTTTATAGTTCACAATTTTGGACAAAAATTTACATATAGTAAAATTAATACTCGTATCTTCGGGTTGACTTCCGACTTTTACGGAATACATTCCAACAAAACATGAAATTTGTAAATTACCTATTTTATTTTTGTTATTTATTTATACACATTATATAACAAAAAAACGAAATGTATTTAAAGTAGTAACCGAGGAGTACTGTAAAAAGAGACCGTCTTCAGAAACTCGAACCGCGATATTTCTTGTGTACTGTATTTTTGCAGCAGTTTCTCAACAAGTGACTGCCTTGGTTCAGAATTGGCGTTTCTAATCGGCGGTTTATGAAGACTGTTCAAAGCTACGTATACTTTGTTTTGTTCCTGTTTAAGAGCATCAACAAATTTGTAAATATTGGGGTGGCCAGAGTTAAAATTTTGTTTAAATGCAGCATGAAATGATTTGCAAGCATTAGTCCTCGAAATTAAATCTGCAGAAGCTTTAGCCCAAACCACCGGAGGAAACACAGCTGACCCTGCCACGTAGTAAGTGAATAAATACTCACAGAACTTGTTGAGATTAGCATTATTCGGTTTGGTTTCTATCAAATCATTGTAACCCCCCAAAACGTCGTCCGCTGCCAAAAACTTTAATCCAAAGGAATACCGTAACCATGTGCCAACTTCAGAATCGACATTTTGGTAGTCTGAAGCCAAGCCGTATCTCTGGAGAGCTCGGTACCACGCCTGTCCAAGATGAAACCTGCAACCTTTGACATTTGCTTCCGGCCACTGAGTAGTACACGCATTTCTAATCGCAACCTCAAAATCGGTAACAATTCTGGGTATTTGAAACATTTGAAAATTTTCGAAGAAACTGTCGTCAATCAAAGAAGAACAACCTAGACTACATATTTCTTTAAAACAATTAAGATACGTAGCTTGATTTTTATCCGGTAACAAACAAAAAACCAGCGGAACATAATGGCCATTGAAAAGTCCATGGATGGTAAAGAATTGATAAAAAAACTTCGCACAATATTAAAATGTACCATCCATGTAGATGGCTTCGGCCGCTGTCAAAGCACTTAAATTTGTAGTGCAGGAAAATATGACAATGTTTGAATCGGGATTGTTAAGTGTAAGAAAATTTTCTCCTCGGCCGGTTTTCACTTCCATTGCTGCCAACTTCTGATGCACTTCTGCAATATTGTTCGGTAGAGTAGCTATACTTTTACGCCGTAGGTTATAAACATTCCTTTTAGCACATAGCAAATCGGATTTTTCCAAAACCATGGTAGAAGACGGTTTCAGATCCAAACACGTTTGCATAAGTCGTTGCGGTGTTTCTAATGGTTGTTCCGTCGCTTTCAGTTTCATTCGACTCGTCAAATCTTGTCTGTTTAAAAGCCTCTCATCACATACAACATGTGTGTGGTTTGTTCGAACAGAGGTAATCTGCATATCCGCTTCGCAGGTTCCCAATACTTTAACAAATGCCGTACAACTTCTGTTACAACACCTCCATTTTTGTTCTCCCGTTGTTGACATATGCCGTTGAAAAGAAATAGTATATTACATGACTAGTGGAGAAACCGAAAGATTCGCTCACGCATTTGCCAGTTTTGCACGCGAGCCGACAGGCGAGTGTGCAGAGGCAAATAAGTGAGCGAAAAGGTTTATCCACGAGTTATGTATAGCGTTTTGTTCAATCCTGCACTTATAAAACTAAAAAATTTATGAAATTACAATACAATTCGTGTCATCAATAATTAAATTTGAGATTTTGAATTTGCAATAACTCGAAAACGGCGTTAGATATCGAAAAACTGAGCTAAAAATTTACCCCCCTTTGCTCGTACTCAACCCCCCGTAGCAATTTGTCGTAGGAAGCTTTATGCAAAATTTTAGATCGATAGCGCGCATTTTGCGCGCAAAATAATTTAAAAAAAAGTTAGCTTTGGTTTTAAAACATTTTAATATTATTATAAAGAACGTAGGCAGGTTAATGAATGACTGCATTTTTCACTCACTAGTGGGTGAAAAGTCTTTCGCCCACTCGTTACCATAGATATAATTTGAGTGAGTAAAACAAACGGTTTCTAGTTGCGTATCCAAGTAAGAAACGACATGTTTCAATAACAGGATTGAACAAACTTATTTTGTTCATAAATCATTAACCGATTTCCTCGCTGACCTGTTGTAAATGTAATCTGACTCGTTTTCCAGCTTCCCGAGTAATTTTGGGTATATTATCTTTATAAATAAGCAATTTTTCTTTTGTACCATCATATGAAATGAACACTCTTGATAAAAAAAAAATATTTTTTTTATTACCAACCAAAAAATTGATTTTTAAAAATTCAGCTTAATACCTAAATAAAAGCGTTTTAAAAATTCTGCTTGTGGCCCAGTTTACCATTTTTAAAATTTTAGTGAAATTTGCTTTTGGCCCAGTTTACCATTTTCATAATTTTAGTGAAATTTGCTTTTGTCCCAGTTTACCATTTTCAAAATTTTAGTGTAATTTGCCTTTGGCCCAGTTTACCACTTTCAGGTAGTTTTTTTGGCCCAGTTTACATTACCCCGGATTGTTGGACTAAAAATATTAGAACCACTGACACTTTAACCGCAAAAGTAGATAAACTTGCATTCTAACAGCAAGGGTAGACAATGTAAATTTTTTTTTACTAAAATTAGTACTGAAAGTATATCTGATGTATTGTAAAATAAAAACTGTCAGATAATTATTTAATTTGTACAATTGAGTTTTTTTATATTCATTTTCTTTGCCATCTGCTATAGAAAAACATTGAATTTTATACAGGACAATAAAATTTAATTATTGATTCCCAAATATAATTAATATTTTTTGCTTGTTTTATTTCTAATTCATGCTATTCCTTAAGGCGCCACTATTGTAGCATTTAATGCAGTGTCTTGAATTAGTTAAGTTTCTTCTCTTAATAATAAATATTTTTAAATGATTCAAAAAAAATTAATTAGGTAAATCATTAAACTATTTCGGTAAAAGCTTAAAATTTTGAAAATAAATCGACTTTTTAAGTAATAACCTCTTGAAATATAGCTAACTTTTAGCGCTTTTGTATTAAAATCTATATTAGATATCAAAAAATAAATTCTTTACCGAAATAGAATAAACCTTTATCTGCAGATTAAAAAAAAATTGAAAATTTTTTGTTCATTAATCGAGCTATAAATTTCACGATAAAATGTACCGTTTTATGATTTTTTTCCATGCAATTGCATATATTGCAGGGGTAATGCAAGTTTTATTTCAAATGTATAATCGTCCAGACCAGTTTGAAAACGTAAACATAGTATCGAGTTGCCGACGTACTGATTACATTTATAATAATAACTTTTAGCTATCTTACAAAACTCAAGAACATGATTTATTTATATTTATATAAATTAGAATGTTTCTTCGTAAAGACATTAACCATAAAAAAACAAAAAAACTTTTTTACCAATTTTTATTTTTTTATTAAATTTTTAAAAATTTTAATTTAATTTAAAATTAAAAATTTAAAAAAATTATCCCATAGATTTTTTGTGTTTAAGATACGAGGACTGAAGAGGCGGAGATAGTACTTTTGGGCAATTATACAGGGTGTCCCGTGACCGTGGAGAACCTTCCAAGTGTTGATAAAGGACACTTTTCTAATACAAATTTTTAATCTTCAAGGAGGCGCGTGTTCATGTAGAACAGCAGCGGTCGCGCGCGTAACCTTAAAGACCTATTGTAAATTTTAGGGATTCAATGCACCAAATAATTAATCAATCATTTATTTTTTAAAATTATAACAATTATTTTTCGGTTAAGAAACAAATTTAGTTATAAAACATTACTTAAATCTTATTAATTACAATTAAAATGATAATTTAAAAAAAACACATTTTTTTTGGATTAGGTCGCAACTTGGCAACATAAATCTTACTTATACATAAAATCAAAATTATAAAAATAAAAAAAACTGACACTAATAAAATATTCAATAATATTGAAGTAATCCATTGACAACCGATGCGATGGTCTACAACCCTACAACCCAACCCAAGTCGGTGGGCAAGATATTTCAAAAAGTAGTGCACCAATCCTTTCCAAATTTGGTGTACTTGTTTTAGACATCAAAATCTTGTCCTTAACGGAGAGATTTTTTATTTTAAAGTGTATTTTGTATTTTATGGCTTTAATGGGTGAAAAACATTGCATTTATTTTTTAAGAAAATGGATATTTTAACTTTGAACATCTGCCATTTTGTCAAAATTCAATTTTTTGGAAAATTGCTCCGTTAAGGACTAGATCAACTTATGTGTTTACTAGGTCTTTTTGAATTTTTGATTTTGAATAAACTGATTCCGCATAGAATTGCCCACCGCAAAATGCTTTTTAATAATAGGGTCGTGGAACATTGGCTGTAAACAAGTTATTTCTTAATATTTTTGTACAAAAATTGAATTTTTTTTACCTACACCTTGTTCATTATTTTCAAAATTTCTGTGAAAAGGGCTGGTTACCCAAAACAATTTATTTGGCCAAAGTTGTAGCCCGTAAAATTCCCTATCCGGTTTAAGCCTCTAGTTTTTTTCTAACACGGTTCGTTTAAGAGATACGGAGTTCGCAAGAAAAGTAAAAATAATAAAAACCTGAATTTTTTAAAATTTTTTTACTTAATTTAATTTATAACTCGAAATACATTGATTCTAGACGATAAGAGGTTATAACTTAATTTGTAGATAAGCGAATGATCTTTAAAAAAGTTCTAATCCGTTAAGCCTAAAAATCAATAATATCGGAGCTATGGTCGTTTGAAATCAGAAATTCAAAAATTTGCTTTAAAGGGAGGTACCCCCCAAGGGTTTGTACTTGGATAAAAATTTTATTTGAAAATTTGTCTTAGAAAAGTGTCTTTTATCACCACCTCGAAGGTTCTCCACGGTCACAGGAACACTCTGTATTTATAACAAGAACTTCTGAACTAAACACGATTTATGTTGGTTTATTTATAATACTTGAAGGTCTTTTCTAAACCAATTTTTGTAACACTTGCCCGCAAAAGCTGCAAATACTTAAACTTGTTTATAATACCTTCTGTTACGACCAATTACCCACTCCCGCTATGAAAATAGGGCCCCTCTAAGCAATAACATTTTGGGGCCAATTTAGTTCTTCCGAATTAATTCAAAAAACTCAAATATTGTGCTTCACAAACTTTACGTGGAGTACCCAGTCAAGTTTCCATCAAAATTTTTTAGGTGCTTATTTCAATAATGTATTTTTTTGAGTATATTTCTAAATTTTATCCGTCCCTGCCTAACCCAAATATATTATGCCCAATTTGTGCCCACCTATTTCAAAAATGCTGGTACTGTAACTGCATTAGCTAGTGCAATAGCTTTATACCTAATATTGCTGGCTTTTTTCTTAAGTAATGCTCTTCCAGTGCAGGATTTACGTATAAGCTAATCAAGTTATAGCTTAGGGTCTCCACTTTCTTGATGCCCCAAAAATTGGTCCGAGTGCCAAAAATCAAATTTGGCACTGACATATAATATTTGGACTTATAAAGAGCCCCATATCTAAAAGCTAAGGGCCTTATCAAGTTTAAATCCGGCACTGTGCTCTTCTAATAATAATTTAAATTTTTCTTGCAGTTAAAGGATTTTTATACTTTTTGGTGAAATTTGTCGACTCTGAAGAAGAAGTACCTATTAAGCTTGTAACTTTAACATAGCATAGTTAAAAAAGGGGTTGTTAATCCCTTAAATGTTAATTTAGAGAAAAATCCAAAAATACGTAACCTACAGTCTTTTCTCTCCTACAACATATTATACAATATCTTTTTAGAAAAAATTTGATGACGTTAAGGGTGCTTATGCAGGTTTAAAACTGTTTGATAGATGGTGTACCCCCGAAAATATTAAGTGATCGCTGCGAAAAAATTAGTATTGTGATATTAGTTATATAAATAAAGTATTTTGGCATATATTTCATTCAAATCAAAAAAAAATTTTTGTTATATGAAAATTTAAAATTTTGATATTTTACCTTATTTTTGAAGGGCGATTATACTCCCTAAACCCGTGTCTCAGCAACTAAAAAAATTAAGGACCTCTTATTAAATAAGAGGTCCAAAAAAATCCAAAAATATCTAAAAAAAATTATTCAAATCGGTGAGGGACACTTTTACTTGTCAGTTAACCATTTGAATTTGGGTTAACTCATGATTTGACTCGTGAAAAACTGGGCCTAAACGTACTTTTTCTCGTAATTTTTAAAAGAACGTAAAAAAGAATCATCAGCCAGCTCCTATTTTATAATACGCATTATAGATAATGAGTCGAGTTTATACAAATAATATCTAATCATGAAACTGATATTTTGTTTATAACATTGGTGAGATAAGGAACAAATCTCTATCCACAAGAAAGTTCTGCTAGTACACGTCAGTATAATTGTACAACACGTCATCAATTACCTTTATATACGTCTATCTTTTCTTGAACTTTGCCGCTTTCACCAACAATATTTTACAGAACAGCAATAGTAGCGCCTTAACAATTCCTATAGTTAAGACGCTACTATTGCTGTTCTGTAAAATATTGTTGGTGAAAGCGGTCAAGTTCAAGAAAAGATAGACGTATATAAAGATAATTGATGACGTGTTGTACAATTATACTGACGTGTACTAGCAGAACTTTCTTGTGGATAGAGATTTGTTCCTTATCTCACCTAAGTTTATAAACAAAATATCAGTTTCATGATTCGATATTTTTTGTATAAACTCGACTCATTTTCTATAATGCATATTATAAAATAGGAGTTGGCTGATGGTTCTTTTTTAAGTTCTTTTAAAAATTACGAAAAAAAGGACGTTTAGGCCCAGTTTTTCACGAGTCAAATCATGAGTTAACTCAAATTCAAATGGTTAACTGACAAGTAAAAGTGTCCCTCACCGATTTGAATAATTTTTTTTAGATATTTTTGGATTTTTTTGGACCTCTTATTTAATAAGAGGTCCTTAATTTTTTTAGCTGCTGAGACACGGGTTTAGGGAGTATAATCGCCCTTCAAAAATAAGGTAAAATATCAAAATTTTAAATTTTCATATAGAAAGAGTTTTTTTGATTTGAATGAAACATATGCCAATATATTTTTTTTCGAAAAAGATATTGCATAATATGTTGTAGGAGAGAAAAGACTGTAGGTTACATATTTTTGGATTTTTCTCTAAATTAACATTTAAGGGATTAACAACCCCTTTCTTAACTATGCCATGTCAAAGTGAAAAGCTTAATAGGTAGTTCTTCTTCAGAGTCGACAAATTTCACCAAAAAGTATATAAAATCTTTAACTGCAAAAAAAATTAAAACTATTATTAGAAGAGCACAGTGCCGGATTCAGACTTGATAAGGCCCTAAGCTTTTAGATATGGGGCTCTTTATAAGTCCAAATATTATATGTCAGTGCCAAATTTCATTTTTGGCACTCGGACAATTTTTTGGGGTATCAAGAAAGTGGAGACCCTAAGCTATAGCTTTATTAGTTTATACGTAAATCCTGCACTGGAAGAGCATTATTTAAGAAAAAAGCCAGCAATATTAGGTATAAAGCTATAGCACTAGCTTATGCAGTTACAGTACCAGAATTTTTGAAATAGGTGGGCACAAATTGGGCCTAATATAATTGGGTTAGCCAGGGACGGATAAAATTTAGAAATATACTCAAAAAAACACGTTATTGAAATAAGCACCTATAAAATTTTGATGGAAACTTGACTGGGCACTCCACGTAAACTTTGTGAAGCACAATATTTGAGTTTTTTTGAATTATTCGGAAGAACTAAATTGGTCCCAAAATGTGATTGCTTAGAGGGGCCCTATTTTCATAGCGGGAGTGGGTAATTGGTCGTAACAGAAGGTATTATAAACAAGTTTAAGTATTTGCAGCTTTTGCGGGCAAGTGTTACTAAAATTGGTTTAGAAAAGACCTTCAAATATTATAAAACCAACATAAATCGTTTTTAGTTCAGAAGTTCTTGTTATAAATACAGAATGTTCCCGTGACCGTGGAGAACCTTCGAGGTAGTGATAAATGACACTTCTCTAAGACAAATTTTCAAATAAAATTTTTGTCCAAGTACAAACCTTTGGGGGGTACATCCCTTTAAAGCAAATTTTTGAATTTCTGATTTCAAACGACCATAGCTCCGATATTATTGATTTGTAGGCTTAACGGATTAGAACTTTTTTAAAGATCATTCGCTTATCTACAAATTAAGTTATAACCTCTTATCGTCTAGAATCAATGTATTTCGAGTTATAAATTAAATTAAGTAAAAAATTTTTTTTAAATTCAGGTTTTTATTTTTTTTACTTTTTTTAAAAAAACTAGAGGCTTAAACCGGATAGGGAATTTTACGGGCTACAACTTTGGCCAAATAAATTGTTTTGGGTAACCAGCCCTTTTTACAGAAATTTTGAAAATAGGTAAAATAAATAAATTTATAAAATTTATTTTAATAAATTTTCAAATTGGCTTCCCTCATAAAATATTATCATAAATAAACAAAATAATTAACGATAAACTAATGTGCTTTATAACAATGTTGCTCAAACGATGCTATAGGTACCTACCTAAATCAAATTGAGATTTTTAGCAATTTTGTAAATATATTTTTTGTTTACCTACACCTTGTTTATTATTTTCAGAATTTCTGTGAAAACGATTGGTTTCCCAAAAAATTTATTTGACCAAAGTTATAGCTCGTAAAATTCTCTGCCCGGGTTAAGCCGTTAGTTTTTTCTAAAACGTTTTGTTTAAGAGATACGGAGTTCGCAAGAAAAGTAAAAAAAATAAAACCTGAATTTCTTTAACATTTTTCTACTTCATTTAATTTATAACTCGAAATCCGTTGATTCTAGACGATAAAAGGTTATAACCTAATTTGTAGATAAGCGAATAATCTTTAAAAAAATTCTAATCCATTAAACCTATAAAAGCAATAGTATCGGAGCTATGGTCGTTTGAAATCAGAAATTCAAAAAATTGCTTTAAAATGAAAGGTACCATCCTAGGGTTTGGACTTGGACAAAAATTTTATTTAACCTTCAAGCAGGCGCGCGGCGTCGAATCGACCGCACTTGATACATTTTTGTTTATAATTAGTAGCCTCTTCTAGGTTAATTACAAGCAACTATATGTCGCCATACCTCGCGATTTGCATATTGCACAAATTGCATTTGTTTCGATCGCGCCGTAGGCGTAGACGTGCAAAAAGACTACACGCGCCTGTTGTCTAACTGGTTACCCAGGACGCCGTTTGTGAAAAAATGTTTCTTCCTTGGAAGAAAACTAAACTTTGGTTACTAAATACTATCATATTTTGATTTTATTAGTGTCAGTTTTTTTTATTTTTATAATTTTGATTTTATGTAATTATAAGTAAGATTTATGTTGCCAAGTTGCGACCTAATCCAAAAAAAATGTGTTTTTTTTAAATTATCATTTTAATTGTAATTAATAAGATTTAAGTAATGTTTTATAACTAAATTCGTTTCTTAACCGAAAAATAATTGTTATAATTTATTATAAAAAATAAATGATTGTTTAATTATTTGGTGCATTGAATCCCTAAAATTTACAATAGGTCGTTAACGTTACGCGCGCGACCGCTGCTGTTCTAAATGAACACGCGCCTGCTTGAAGGTTAAAAATGTGTCTTAGAAAAGTGTCCTTTATCAACACTTCGAAGGTTCTCCACGGTCACGGGACACCCTGTATAATTGCCCAAAAGTACTATATCCGCCTCTTCAGTCCTCGTACCTTAAACACAAAAAATCTATGGGATAATTTTAAAAATTTTTAATTTTAAATTAAATAAAATTTCTTTACATTTTTAAAAATTTAATAAAAAATAAAAATTGGTAAAAAGGTTTTCTGTTTTTTTATTGTTAATGTCTTTACGAAGAAACATTCTAATTTATAAAAATATAAATAAATCATGTTCTTGAGTTTTTGTAAGATAGCTAAAAGTTATTATTATAAATGTAATCAGTACGTCGGTAACTCGATACTATGTTTACGTTTTCAAACTGGTCTGAATGATTATACATTTGAAATAAAACTTGCATTACCCCTGCAATATATGCAATTGCATTGAAAAAATTCATAAAACGGTACATTTTATCGTAAAATTTATAGCTCGATTAATGACCAAAAAATTTTCAATTTTTTTTTAATCTGCAGGTAAAGGTTTATTCTATTTTGGTAAAGAATTTATTTTTTGATATCTAATATAGATTTTAATACAGAAGCGCTGAAAGTTAGCTATATTTCAAGAGGTTATTACTTAAAAAATCGATTTATTTTTAAAATTTTAAGCTTTTACCGAAATAGTTTAATGATTTACCTAATTAATTTTTTTTGAATCATTTAAAAATATTTATTATAAACAGAAGAAACTTAACTAATTCAAGACACTGCATTATATGCTACAATAGTGGCGCCTTAATAGTTTTTGCAATTTCTATATATATTCTTGTTTACCAAAATTCCTCTGCTATTAGAAGAAACATTTATTTTACTACTCTTTTCTAAAATAACGGTCTTTCCTTGTTTAATTATATTTAGATAGTGTGTTTTAGCAAACGAGAAGTAGATAATAACTAGATTTTTAAAAATTTTCCATAATAAAAGTTCTTTCTCGATATAATTTTAATTTTTGTAGTAAGCGCATATAATTGAAAATTGCAAATTTTTGAAAAAGCTTACAATTATGAATAGAACAATTTAAATTTTTAAATCTAGAAGTTCATTGATCAGATATCGCAAATGTTAGCTGTCTATTGGATTATAAGAAAAGCATTACTCAGTAATTCCCAATAGAATCGACGTTGTCTGTCACTTGTTAGACGACCAATCCTCAATGACAGATTAAATTTGAAGCATATTTTCCCAATAATTGTAATATCTCAAAGTAGATGTAGACGAATATACTAGAAAATAATAAAAATTTAAGTTATTAAGTAAAAGAATTAAGAATTTTATATTATTAATTTAAGCAAAAAGCTGCTTTATAAAAGAAGTGCCGGAAATGCCGAAGTGTAAAAATCGTGTGTCATTGTCATTTATAAGTGAGAGTTGAACTCATGATCATTTAACTTTTAGTGATTTCAAATTCAGTAGTGGATTCTGTGATAAATTGATGCGGTCTAACAGCACAAGTATAATCGGAAACCAACCAGTCTTGACTCTCAATGCATACACATGAATATATTAGGATAATAACGTAAAAGTGGTACAGTGTAGTATATTGCATTAATTACACTAATTGTAAACAATGTTTATAGTATTTGATACGGTATAGAAGTATCCCATTTCACGGTGTTACCTGATGCCGAGACTATGCATTACCTAAACTTCTGTTCTGTATGCAGTTCAATTTGTTTCCTGAGAAGGGACCGAGGAACTCATGCATAATAATGAATTACATCCCAAGGGCAAATTAAAATTAAGGATTTAGCGTCTTCAAAACTTTGCTATTTAGTGCAATGATTTTACTATGCAGATTAACATCAGAAAGATTTCCCGTGATAGTTTATTTTTAAAACTCTTTTCGGTAATTTCTACTTTTATCTAACGTAGTAGTAATAGCTACAACTAACTTGGAAACTAAGTATTTTGTATGGTAGTCACCTATTATGGACCTACGTTTACATTTTCTACTGCATTATTAATAATCTCCCCAACGAACTCGCAAACCAAGAACTAGGGAATCTATAATGGCCAGTAAAGGCCGTGAGTCACATTGAGAAATTCACCAGAAAATTCACGTTAGTTCAATTCCGCTTTAGAAAACCTCGTTTTTTACGAAATAAATCTTGTTAGGAAGTCGTTTTCATGGGTATGCAGAATTGTTTTAAATTTTATTATTGGTCGATGTAATCACAGTTTTTAAATTATCAAACAATTTAGTATAATTTGCGGTTGATTATAACTGCATATTCTAAGTTATTCGAGAAATTATTATAATATTGTATAGTTTCAGATTATAGAAAATTAGTTCTCAAATTTGATTACCTAATTTGAATTAATTAGTTAGGAATTTAAAATTGCAATACATTTTACTTTGATAAACTATGACGAAATTACTCCACCACCGTCTGTTTCCACACCATATTTATCATTGCAATATGGGTATTTAGCAATGAGGTTTGCGTTGATAATTTATGATTGTTTGGGAAATTGGAAAATTTTATTTTATATTTTCATTTGCAAATAAGAATCTGATAAAATCAATTTTACACATAAAACCGTAAATAAGATAGAAACATGCAATTTGTTAAGGCTTTTGAAGTTTTTCTTTGTTTTGTTTTTGAAATTAATTATGTTTTCCTTGCTATTTTTTTAAAGGTGGTTCTCACTGCTAATATCAGTTTTCTATGTTGTTTTGTTAGCAATTTATCTACCTAGTAGATTATAATGACCCCTTTGTCTCAACTATCTAGTTTGCTATTATAGTTTTAAGACCAATTAAAAGTTTTTAAAAATTTTTTTAAATTCTTAAATTTTTGTTAGCGGTCTTTTTAAATATAATTTTTTGTTTACTGCACCATCTTCTGTGTAAATTTTTTAGTTGTAATAATAAAATTTAGAGATTTTATTAAGATTAAGAGATTGAGATTAATAATAATTTTGTTCTTAAAATTAAGTTGTTTTTATGTCGCTCAATTTATCTAAATTTAGTGCTTTTTTTACAATTTACTTTTTTTTAATATAATAACTTATAGTTTAAATCGTTTGACTAATTTCAAATGTTCTTTTGTGCTGAAATAAAGGTACGCGCGCACTATTTACTACAAAGCTATAGTAGGTAAAATTTATGCGTTTGATTAACTTTGTAAAATTTGTAAACGTGCGGTAGTTGACTTCCACAAGGACCCTACAAACAAATATTAGCTGTTAAATGATCTGTCACCTTGCCAGCAGCTAATTTCCTGCTAAAATATTAAAAATGTTTGTTAGTCTTCTTGGTCTTGGTTAGAACTTCTCTTTTTTAGTTTACATTAATCTGCAAATTTCCGCTAGTTAGCTGGCAGTTTTCTTTTACTGCACAGCTGTTAAACTGCAGGATTTCACCAGTTAAGTTCGGTCAGTTAATTAAATAACGAAATAATATAATAATTATTATTATAATAATTTAATATGTTTAAAGAAAAAATAAGCGGTATTTTATAAAGCTAAATTTTGTGTGTAACTCTTCTGAAATTTTTACTGCTTTACTGTAGTACAGTAAAGTCATCTCTCTCTACGAATACAGAAAGCTATGCTTATAATAAAATACACACACATACTGCATATTAAGAGAGTAACCATTAATTACGAAATATTATCTGTAAAATTTTGCGTACTCTTACAAGGTGGAAAGACAAACTTGGAAATTAAAAGATCATATTTACGTAATTAATAGATGTTCCCTTATTAGAAGCTAAAAATAAATGCATGTTCTAGCATCCAGCGAACCTGAGCTTTCTGGAGTGCAACCGTTAAGTTCTCTCCTGAATAAAAGTGTTCTTTCGAGTTGTGCCGTTGTTCTTGCGAACCAGAAAATTGTTAACATTTTTAGTAATAGTGCAAGTTTGATGTAACTACATAATATAATATCTAAGAAATACTTAAAAACCGTAAGTTTTTAACCGTAAGAGCTAGACAAATTCGTCGTCTCTACTTAATCATTCATCCTCAGTGTCAATCTGGTTTCTTTTTAATCTGTAATAAAGGGTCGCAATTCAATTTTTTTCATTTCGATATCATCATGATTATGCTAAAGGTTTGGTTTTCGACTAAAGTTTAGCCACAAATAGACAGACATTTACATTAACCCTATCACCACCGTCACCAGAGTAGCTGTCATTGGGTTTACCAATTATTCTACTATTAGACGGTTTCAGTTTAGAAACAAATGACAGTAGTTTCATTGTTGGTATTGACAGTATCGGTGTTAATAAACATACAAAGTACTTCAATGTTTGGATGATATACCTACCTATATACAGGCTATGCAATAGTGCTGTAGATATAATACTTAAAAAATAAAGTTAACGGTACCGTTATATTCAGTAACTGCTAAATACGTCACTAACAATTGACGGTTTCAACAATAAAAAACGAAGCAATTATTACCTATTCTGGAAAAGCCAGAAATAGCATTTCCTATAATGAAAACCCACTTTAAGTGTATGTATTTTGGAATGGAAAGACGACAGTAAAAATTTGAAATTGCTATTTTTAATAATGTGAAAAATTGAATCAATCGGTTTTCTTGTATCGAATATACAATACAGATTTATTTCATATTATTTGTAAATATCGGTTTCCAATAGCATAATAATTATTACCTACCACTAATTAATGCCGGCAATGTAATGGAAATAATTTTGTTAATTAAGCATAAATAGATTTCCATTGTCAATAATTTATAGCGTCTATTATTGTCTTTGCAACATAATATTGTATCTGTATGAAATTTTTGTTATTTGAATTAGTAATTTGTTTCGTACCAGAATATAACTTGTTTTTAGCATTCTTTGTAAAAAAAATATGAATAAATATTTTTCTGAAAAAATATGTTGAATTGTTATGCATTGAACCAATAAAAATATAATTATGTAACATAACGAACAAAAAAATGATTATTTTAAGTCTCTTTTTTGTGTCACAATTCTGAGGGTGTAAAATTACTGCACCCCAGCTAAAGATAAACGTCGACAACAGCGAAGAGTATTGTGATGCATTTACTTTTTATCTCGAATTCTTTTAAACACGTTGACAATTTGAAAGAAATTCCAAATTAGTTTTCGTTATTTTGTTAAAGAAAAATTTAAATCTAAAAATTCGACTTAATGTTTTTTTTTAATATTTATGTTCATTTTTATGATTATTGAGGTAACCGATACGCATAATTTTTGTTTTCAAGGTTAAAATTAAACAATTTTTTACGAGTATTAATATCTATACGATGCAGCCCCTACGTGACTACAAATACTTTCAAATAAAAACGATAAACTGTTAGATTTGTCTATCGGTGGTGCCTATAATTCTTTTACAAAAAACTGATCGTCCATACACTACACAAGGCACATTTATTAATAAAAATAAGATGTTTGTCACATCTTATTGCTTTATTCCATTAACAAAATCACTTCTCCAGTTTATTGTCAACATAGCATTCTTTATATTTTGTTAGCACGCAATTTTAAATAAATATTTTACCATTTTGTATTTGCCCACTCACTGTATTGTATAAGTATCACAGAAACCACGAAGTACTTCCAAGTTTATTGATTTCATAATGATTGATTACGCATATATAGAACTTGGTGTAGTTGTATATTTGGCATATAATTTGCTTTTATAATGGGATTGTTAATTCCCTATAAAGACAAATAACTATACGTCAATAGATAACGGTTACAAATTTCTCCTAAAAGCAAACCAAAGTTACAAATAAATAGAAATGGTGCCTAACATAAATAAATTGGCTTACAGCTAGCTAACCGTGTTGTGGTCATCAGATTTATTGCAGGTCCCAAGCTAAACTGAAACTGAACAGTGAGTTTAATCTTTCCTGTAATAATCATATAACAGTAAAAAATACAACCGAATTTACTCTTTTTTAATTTAGCATTGATACAAGTTTCACGAAATTTCTACTTTACATGTCGTAATTAAAGCTGTCCAAAAGCAATTTGTATCAAAATTTAAAATAAAATAGAAATGATACTTACAATTTTACTCTAAATATTTTACATTGTAAATTTAAATTGGATTTAATTTGTAAATTAATTATTAACATAACGATTTATGTCAGCATCAGTACATGGAAAACCGGATTTTTATATTACCTTTTTATTTATTTACTCGTATCATTTGTATTTTGTTGCGTGCAGAAAATCTTTTTTACTGAAAGATTTATTAAAAACAAATAGCAAACATTTCTAAAAAATTAAATCTTTTTTTTTTAATTTAACACGAATTCCAATACCGAAATCGTTCGCAAATAATAAACGAAAATAAATTTTGGTTAGTTAGGTATGCTCCCATATATCACTTTTTATATTAAATGTGTCATCTTAATCCAAGATACTTACGTTTCAACTAAAGAAATATGTTTGTAATACTTTTAAAGTTTAATATCTGGAGATCATCTTGACGGAAATGATACAATGATGACAGATGGATTCATTTATAAAACTTAAAGATATTTACCATTGGATAGGTTATATAGTTGAAATTAAAAACTTGCATAAGTATTACTACCTGCAGCTTACAAAAATTAAATTTGGTAATATCTTTAGATACAACTATATAGATATACAACTGAGCAAATTTAATTTTGAAGTCGAGTTTAGAATTAACACTTTTGTTTCCTGAAATAAATATGGAGAGAGTACAACTGGCAAATCCTATGAAGCAGAAATTGTAGTGATTATTAAAGATATAGATAATATTGCAAGGAAATGCAATTATTACTATTATAATTCCCTTGTGTCACTCAATAGTCATTGTGTTGGCGTTGTAGAACAATTTACGTTCTTCGCTCAAGTTAATTTGAAATAAGTCTACAATTTTCTGTTATTTTGTTTATTTTAGTGAAACTATAACAATTTAAATACATTTATTTTTAAAATATTTATTAATCTACTAAAAATTTGGCCATTATAAGATATTTTCATCATTTTATGCAAATTTGATAATTTGATAAAACACAAAATGGTTTACGGTTATGAACATGATATAATTTGAATGAATTATTTGTGCATATGTAATATTTTTACCTAAATAAATTGAAATTGTTTTATTACAACCCTGTCTGTGTTAATTTAGATTCAAAAAAACATTATTTACAATATCACTTTCAGTGTGGTTCTTTGAAAGAAATAGGAGTCGCTTGAACAACATTTGCTTACACGATAGGGTAATTTAGAAGTAATATAATTAACAGGTTGGTAAATATTCCAATTATTAGAAAATTGTAAGAATTTATTCCACAGTCCAAATCAGGTAAGTGTCACTTTAACATTCAACATTTATTACGATCACCGACTAATTATTTTAAGTTGTGACATCTTATTTGGCGAATGCTGAAGGAATATTGTTAGGGTAACTAATTGTGCAAAGAGCTTTGGTAATGTAACAAATTAGCAAATTTAGTTTAGTTAATGATACATTAGAAATTTAATATTTAAATAGTAGTAGTTTTATTCAAGAATCAGGAGCAACCAAGCAAGAAAGATCACTGCAGTTTAATTGGTATCTAACTAAGACTAAATATTTGAGTGGGTATTTGCACATTACATGTCATCTAACTAAGCATACGTTAAAAAATCTAGCACCAGAAGACTGCTTAATTTCTATTAAATAAAAATCTATTATTTATAAAAAATCTAAAGCAACTTGCAGTATTGCTTGGCGATTTACGTGAGTATACTTCCACACTGAAAGTCAGTGACGTTATCGCCTGGCAATATAAGTAAGAGTAGAGAAGGAAGTTCATACAAACTGGTAAATAAGTTAAAATTTTACAGTTGATAAATTTATAATATTATATTATGACATAATTTTTAAATATTTTGAGATTATCGAATAGCAATTTCATTATATACAATAATTCTGCAAACAATCTAATCGCACTTCAAAATGCTGTTATACTTTAGTATACCAATCAACTCAAATAAAGGACTAATTAATTTAAAATTAAATTTCAAAATAAACACTACCAACTAATAATAATTTATTATTAATATTAAATTGCAAAATAATGAGGATCATCATATTGCCAGACAATAATCCACGTTTAATTTTAACTTTC
Source organism: Cantharis nigra (assembly GCA_958510845.1). Lineage (NCBI taxonomy): Eukaryota > Metazoa > Arthropoda > Insecta > Coleoptera > Cantharidae > Cantharis > Cantharis nigra. The sequence goes on along the minus strand of OY294030.1, from coordinate 37,460,056 downwards.
TTTCAAAATACAGTGTAATCTCGCTATACCGAACAAATTTTAATCATTAATATTAATTAAAAAATATTAATATACATATTATTTTATTATTAATAATAAATAAATATTAATTAAAATTTATTCAATAATGATTAGCAAATTCCACTAAATCAGCCATGAATAATAATCTAAATACATAGGTAATAATATTGTTTTAATGTCACATTCTCACATTATTATTACAATTTAAGAAAATGACGCCACACAACATACAGATTATTAAATAGAAGCGTAGACAACATTTACAAATTTTTAACATGGCTATGCTGTTAAAATTGACAATGCGACTGGACCCTAGACAATCAATGCAGAAGTTCATCTATTTAATAGGTACATGAATGACAAACCTACATTTCAGAAAACAACCATAGTGCATTACGAAAGTGCACTTATTTATGCACATTTGTATTACGCTCAGGTAGTCAACAAACAAATTGAAATTAATGTAGACATACTTAGACAGTACTTTAAAATATAGAAAATAAAATTGAACCTACAGTAGACAAAATCAATAATTTTTTTAATTATATTTTTTATTTTCTTCTTTTAATTATTACTAAAAAATCAACCATAAATTGAACAAATAGTTCTTTTTAAATTTTTTTAGAAGCTTCGTTTAAATTTCATGGCCCAATAATCTAACGCAAGGTAATGAAATTTATTTTTAACAATAATTAAAGAATAAAGTATAAAGTATAAAAAGTAAAGGAAGAGAAATCTATTTACATTGAAATATTTTTCAATCTTATTCGTTGTAATGGAAAACAGGAATTTAAAAACAAAATTAATTTCCCATGTGATCGGGTATAAGATTGGTCACCCGGTATATGTAATTATTGTAACTAATGTTCTAACCCCTTAGTAAATAAGGCTTAATCAAAATTTAAGTGGAGTGCGTTTTTTGTCCGAACTGAAGAGTGTTTCTTTTGGTGTTCCGCAGGGCAGTGTACTCGGCCCGCTCCTATTCATAATTTTTATAAATGATTTATTAAGTATATTGCAGAATACTCGCCACAGCCTGGTTAGTTATGCCGACGACACTGCGGTGATGCTGGAAGGTGGCGATATGGCGGAACTGAGTGACGTTGGAAACTATTGTTTTAGATTGCTGTATCAATGGCTTTCTGCAAATGGACTACTTATGAATGCGGGTAAAACCCAGGCAGTGGTTTTCACTACGAGTCGCTCCAGTGTGAGAAGTCCGGATGTGATGAACCTTGGTGGTGGAGAAATAGCAGTGACTTCGGAGGCGAAATGCCTTGGTTTTTATTTAGATTCTACTTTGAGTTGGTTGCCGCACGTGGAACATCTGTTGGGAAAGTTGAGTGGAGCCATATACATGCTGCGTGTACTGCGAGAACATGTGAATTTGTGCACGCTTAGAGTGGTGTATTTTTTGAATTTTGAGTCTCATCTGCGCTATAGTATTATTTTTTGGGGAAATTCTTCGGTGGTTGGACGTGTGTTTGTCAGCCAGAAGCGAGCCCTAAGAGTGATGCGAAATATGAAAAATATAGAGAGCTGTAGGGGGATTTTTAGGGTGTCCAATGTGTTGACAGTGACGGCGTTATATATGATTTGGTTGTTAATCAATTTTTTATTTTTATGAAATAAATACTACTTTATTTATTAATTTATTTAAAAATAGAAGAAAATACATACAAGCTGGTTTCTCTTAATTTTTTCCTGTTATTTTTAAAAACTTGCTACGCTTTTTATTAATTACTATTTTAAATTGTGTTTATTATACAGCAATTCGTTTGATCAAGAGAAATACGCATAAAGTAAAGAACTCTACATATTTGTAAAATACTACGAATTGTGTAGATTAACTTTTAAAATAAAATATTCTCTCTCACTCTTTCTTTTGGTATCATAAAATAACGGAAAAGTTATTGTGTTCATGTTTATTAAAGCAATAAAAGGGTTTACTAATGAGATATGACTTTATTTTGTTACCCGAAAACTTGCATCTTTTAATACCCTCATATTCGTAAGTATTGGAGTAAATTAATTTTTCACAACTTAGTAAAAAATTTTGTAATTTAATCTGTAATTAAATTTTATTGCAATGTTTATAATTTTATTTTGTTTGCATTTCCAAGATTTAACTTCAACGTTTCAGTGAAAATATAAAGTAATAAAACAATAATATAAATAAAAATTTATAAATTGCATCTCTGAAAAACAAAGAAGGTTTTACCTGAACACGAAAAAATATAATTTTTATGTGATTATGTGTTTGCCTACCATGAGGTTAACTGAAACATCTTTACTGGTAAAAGGTAAAAGTTACGATGCATTACGTTAAATTAAATTACATTTTTTACTTAACTCCACATTGCAATATGAAATTTTTAATTTGCTTGAATTGTTTCTTTCGGAACAACCTCAAAAGGAGCAGACTATGGAGATTTTGACGGTCTTATGATTTATAAATTTAATATTGTTTAAATTTGAATGTTTAGTTCCTATTTCAAAACTTCCGGACATCTGTAAGTTTTTTTTTGCAATACTTGGAAGTAGACACATTTCAATTATTCATTATTAAATTCAAGAAAGTCGGCTAGAATACAAGAAATCATAAGTCTTCTTGTTACTTATACAAATATTTTAATATATTCGCTGATAATTTAACAAAACAACATATTGTTCTTCAAGTAAAAGTCGTCAGAATTTTCTTCGCAAAACTGCTAAGAAAAAGAATCAGTGATTTTATAAAGTTTTATGCTTAAAAATTTATTACATTGACTTAATCTTAATTAAGATTAAATAGAAACAAGTGTTTATTTTCATTTTCTGCTTGTCAAGTCACATTATTTAGTTGGAATGAACTCCAATACTTGGGAGAATTTACTTTTCTTGTAAAGACACCGATTATTTCGAAATTTGAGACTGTAAATGTTAAATACAAAGAAGCTGATATTATAATTTTCTTCGATATTTATTTTTTATTAAAATTATTAACAATTATTAGCACTAACTTTAATTAGTAGAAGGAAACAATATCATTCTTTGTTTGGTTCAATGTAATATCGTTCAGTTGTACATATTTTAGTAAAGAAAATAGAAAACAAATTTTTGGAAAATGTTTTAACAACATTAAATAAATTTTATTTTAAAACAACCTAGTTGTGTGATCAAAGAAAAATTTAAATATATGTTGTAAATTTATACAGCTATATGTTTATGGTTTAAGTGTTTATTTTGCAATTGCTTACTTCCTTTTAGTAAATTCTACGTAAACAGAAGATGAGCCTGCAGCAATAATTAAAGGTTTATAATAATGTATATCGAAATTCTAAGGAAACATCAAACCAAAAGATCCTTAAAATAATTATTAAAAATGTTTCACTAACGGTTGAAAACTAACGTTAAATGGTGGTAATTCAGTAAAATGACGTGTTGGTAATGAAATATGTTTCAGTAAGTAGCTTAAACAACAGCAGCTTTTTGCGGCCTAAGATTTCTCAAAAACACGCCATCACTTTACCTTCCCTGTGAACTGCTTTCATCCATTATACAAGCTAGACAATTTATTTTCCTTAGAGCAAGTGGAAAATCGTGAATATTATATATTTCGCCTTTATTGTACTGGCCTTAATTTAGGTACAGTATAATGTACCCTTAGCATGGGGCGCTTAATTATAAATTAATCGAACGTAAGTCTGTCAGCGCTATTACGCTTGAATTTGTCTGGAAAAGTATATTGAAACGGATATGTAGAACAAATATTTAGGATGGGTGACGATTTTTGCACATGTCGAATACAAAATCGTATATAATCCCGCGAGAAAAGCGACAAGGAAGTTTACTTTTCCAGCCACGTCGCGATTCTATTGTTGTGAAACGTGTGTCGCGGTAGATTCTAGCGTTGTGACAGTTGACTGCGCGCCCTCCGGGAGTGGATGATTTGTGGTGGATAGTAGACATGTACTCTGGGAATTTTGACAGGTCAAAGCACCACCTCCACTATTGTTCGACGACCACGTAACAGAACAAATTATTTTAATAGTTGCAATACGGCCGCTCCTTATTTCTCAGCTTCATATGCGACAAAAGTAATGTTATTCTATTGAAAATAATGGTGGTGATGTTTGATATATTGCGAATCTCAGGAGATATAAGGGGATAAGAAGTATAGGCAATAGTTTCCAAGATAGGAGTTGTAAATCACTGAATTCGATCTTGAGAGAACCATAAATTGCACCTGCGATCGAGAATAACGCTAAACGGTTCACTAAAATCACCATGCAAAGCAGAGTCGGTCTGTTTCTATATATGCGCTTCCAAATCGAAAACAGATCCTACGATAATTCAGTACAATGTATTTATTTATCGTTTCGATATTTCAACGGAAACCCGTATAATACTTAACGAAACACGTCATGAACGATCGTAAGTTCTCTACCTTGCGTCCAGTGTACACTACAGAGATAAATATAAATAAGTATAATACTACCACCGAGAGCACGCACGTACTAGCTCTGCGCCACAAATGTCAAACTTGTTTTGCGTTAACAATAATATCAAAAACCTAAATCCAAAAATTATCAAATAGTAATAATCGAGCAACGGAATATTATTCAGTTATCGAAAGATTTACTTGAACTTTTTTTAATGAATTTAAAAATGATAGTTTTACAAATAATAAAATTGAGAATTTATTTGGTTCCAGATGCTGAATTACAAGGCATAGTGTTTTCTTTTCTATCTATAGTTTTCTATATTCTATCTATATTTTTCTATAGTTAAATCGAATTTATAAATCGTAGATTTAGAATATTATTATATTTTAGTTTCTCATTTAAAATAAATAATATTCTTATCCATATACGATTATAGTTTTTGTAAATTGCTGAGCTACCGTACGAGATTGGATATAGAAAACTGATTGTAAAATTGTCTACTGCACATAAAATCCAATTCAAAAACAATTATTTATATAAAAACGTTGTTTGTAATTAAAACAACATATAATTTACCGTATATAAAATATTCAAAGCAGTGACGCGTAATACAATGTAAATAAAATGTTTACAGACCTTTATTATTAATGTAATATAAATCAAAATACAATATTTTATTTAATTCTGACCGGAATTTAAAAGAACACTATTGTATTAGGATTATTTTAAATGTTGATTTACGTACTACATAATTGACATACGCGCATTTTACAAAATAAACTAAACTAAAATTTAATATCATTTAAAATATTTTAATAAACAAGTCCATCTAAATAATTGAACCAACTTTATGAAAATTTTATTCTGTATAATGTGGTAGGAGTTCAAAGTATTTTCATATACTACACAATGGACTAATATTTATTTATAGTAGGCTCCAATCTACAAAAAGTATAATAATATACTACTTTTTTGAAAAAGATTTGCTTATTATAAATTAAAACTAGTACTCAGTTGAAGACTGAATCACTAGTAAATTAAAATAATAAATAGCAAACAAAACTGACATAATATATTCGAAGGGTAAATTTAGTATAATACAAAAACATAGTTCGATATCTTTTTATAATAAAAATAGAATTTTAACAGGAAAGTGAAAAAAGCATACAAAAAAATTATTATTTAAAAAACACTAAGAGAACATTAATATATATTACTTTTTATTATTTATATTTTAATATTTGCTTTACTAATTTTTACTTTATCAAAAATATTCTGTAAAATTATCTGAATATAATATATTGTTAGGTCCATGTCACTGGCCCCCCCCAAATCAATTTTTAACAAAAAATTGGTGTCAATCGTTAGTGCTTCGTTAGTGCTTGTTTGTGCTTCCATTCCCGAAGTTTGTGCTCCAACGGTCGCGGATCTATTCGCGAAATCTTCTGGGAGGGGCTGTAGACACGATGCCCCCCCCCCAAATCGATTTTTAATAAAAAATTGGTTTCAATCGTTAGTGCTTCGTTAGTGCTTGTTTGTGCTTCCATTACCGAAGTTTGTGCCTCAACGGTCGCGAAGCTATTCGCGAAATCTTCTGGGAGGGGCTGTAGACACGATGCCCCCCCCAAAGCGATTTTTAATAAAAAATTGGTGGCAATGGTTAGTGCTTCGTTAGAGCTTGTTTGTGCTTCCATTTCCAAAGTTTGTGCCTCAACGGTCGCGAAGTTATTCGCCAAGATATGGGCATTTATAGTTTCTGTGAACTCCGAGCAAGTTCCGCGCGAATGCATAGATTTAAAAGGTCTAAAAATTAATAAACAATAAATATGTAGTCATAATATTTATAATGAAGCTTAAATCTATTGTTATAAACAAAATATTTTTTAAATATAATAAAATGGTTACACCTATTTATTGAAACAAGATATTATAATGTTGCAAACGGTCGTCTTGGTGATAAAGGAGTCTGTAAAAATTCTGCTATTCATCAATTTTATGAAAACCATAAAGAGCGCATGTAATTTTATATATGTAGCATTAATTTTAGTATGTAGCGTATATACAAGTGGCCGTATCTGGTGGGGGTTTTAGGGGTTCACCCCCCCCCCCGACATAAAACGCATGATTAAATTCTAGAATATACAATATAATATATAGGACAATAGTGCATTTTTATTTTTCATTAAAATGCATTCGAAAATAATAGTTCTTTTTTAAATCCATAAAATAAATTATAAACAATAAAAATAGAAAGTTACAGTTGATATTAAAAAATATATAAAAATATTTTTTTTACATGGTGTATTTCTTTCTGCACATGTATTTACTGGTAAAAGTATAGATAATTGCAGTTATACAATGAAAAACTCCGTATCTGAGGCGGCGCTGAATAGGAGAAAATATGTTTGACTTGCTTGACCTTGAAAACTTCATAAATTTTTGTCTGCGGCGCTTCATTCTTGGAGGTGTTCCCAGACCCTCTCAGGTATTCGGACTGACGGAACCAGTTATTTCTTTATCGTTCATCCCCCCCCCCCCAATCACAGTCTGAGATACGGCCCTGCAGTAGCTCACAAAAATAAACGTACAGTCGTATGCTAGCAATGTAAATCGTCCCTTTTGAAGACCTATGTTCTCATATCAAAATCGGTTTTACAGCAAAATTTATTAGACATATATTGTTGAAAATATAATTATCTTCATTTTTGTTATATAATTGTAATATAAGTACAGAGGCTTCAAAAATTATAAATCTGTGGTACTAAGGGAGAACCCCATATTATGTCAAGAAATATAAAAACGGATGATATATCAAACTTATCAAATTATTTTTACTACCCGTAGAAATTTTTCAATAATCATATATAAAATGGTAGATAACACTTGGACGAATTTTGTCTTACTATTGCTTATTGATATAAAATCTGAATTTCAGTGACATCGCAAATCTTAAAAAGTGCTTCCTGAAAAATCATGCTTTGACATAAGGGGTTCTGCCTTAGTACCACAGAAATGCACTCCTATGTTAATAATGTAAATCGCATCTTTCGAACATTCTTTTTTTTCTCATATAAAAATCGATTTTATAGCAAAATGTTTCAAACAATTTGTGTTGCAAATTTCATTTTCTTTATTTTTGTTTCTGTTGCCAAAATAGCAACAACAAACCAGTAGCCACCTCATTTTAAATTTCTGATCACGCCATCCAGTTTGAGGTTGGATTTCTAAAGTTTCTTATCAGAGACGGCCCTGCTCTCACAATTTGAATTTAAATTTAGCGGTGCCAACTATAACTAAAATTTAGGTTGGCAATTCAGGACCAGATTTCAGTATCAGTATCAGTTTCGGTGTCAGTATCAGTATCAGTTTTAGTGTCAGTATCAGTATCAGTATCAGTATCAGTATCAGTATCAGTATCAGCATCTGCATTAGCATCAATATCAGCATCAGTATCAGCATCAGGATCAGCATCAGCATCAGGATCAGTATCATTTCGAGTAGTGTAGCAGTAAGAAACAAACTGAATTGGAAACTTGAAGAAATCTAACCTTAAACGACACGTGGACAGGAATTGTAAGTAGGTTTAATATTTAATAGTATATTATTTTATTTGTAGCAATTTTCAACATAATTCTCAATAAATTGAGATTCAAATACTACAAATGTTATAATATCACATTTTTGTTTTTTAGGCTTCTATACAAAGTATAGCAAGAAGCCTTGTGTTCTGGTACTGTGTCCGTCCGTTTGCATGTTTCAACTTTAAGAACTATTCCAGTATAGTTTTAGGCTTCCATGCAAAGTATAGCAAGAGGCCTTATTTAAACTGTAGGCATTGTTCTTAAATTTGAAACATGCGGACGGACTGGCGGACGGACACGCACTTCTCTTTTTTATACTATTGATATATTGTGTTTATTGTTATAGTATGAAAAACATAGGTACGTTATAATTACCATAGATAACTGTTATTTTCATTTCTCATCTTTTAATGTTCTTATTTATTACAATTTTTAAGTATGTACTTTATCGGATTCATTTAGTTCATTTAGAATTTTTCTGTATCTACCTTAAGTCGTTGTCTCACTGTGAAAATTCCATCCAAATTTTTCTAAAAATTTGTATAAAAACGGTTTTGATAGTGTAACAGGCCAATTGTTTTGTAAAAATGAGGCACTTAAAAGTGTTTTTATAGTGCTTCTATTTTCATGACGTCACGAAAACGTTTTTATAAAAACCAGAGTTTTAGAACAGTTTCTAGAATTTTGATAAAAGCAGACTTTCCATTGGCTGTTGACACTCCATTCAACTTCAATTTACGCATGAAGTATACCGGGGGGGTAAATCTCCTGCCAAAATATGTACACCACATCTCCTTTTCCTTAAAACCTCCCAATATATCGTCACATCTCCCCACATTTCCTTCATCTCCCCACATTTCCTTCATATCCCCACACCTCCCCATATTTCCTCACATCTCCCATATCTCCTCACATCTCCCCCACCTCTTCAAATCTCCCACACCTTTCAATTACCTGTTTAATTCGTATAAAAGGTCAATGCAAGTCCTGTCAAAGCATTTTTCAATGTACTATGGAAAATGCTCCTGAATTGGAATCCCTTGTGATGATGACCTGCACATACGCTGGAAATTTCAGAAATTGTAACCAACAAAAAAAGAGAAATATTTCTAAAAGCGAACGTGACGATTTGGTGAAATATTTGGTTGATGAAAATAAGGCGCCGTCTTATATTTTGAATGAAATGGTACAAAAGCATACAAATTACGGTGATGCACTATCCAGTAATTTACCGACCGCAAATGCCTTGAGATGTTTGAAATACAAACATTTAGCTAAGAATCGATTGAGTTCGGATCCTATTTTAGCTTTATCCAAGATGAAAGGAATGTCGCCTTTTAATGAATGTATTCGCGATATGGGAAATGATCGTTTATTTGTTCATTATTGGTCGCCAACTGAAATTGATATGTATAGAATATATGCAAAACAAAACAAAATTCCAACGATAACTATCGATGCAACAGGTGGTGTGGTCCAAAAGGTAAACCTAATTACCGAAAGAACAACGTCAGCCATATTCTTGTATGAAATTGGAGTTATGGATCACATGAACCAAAGCCAATTCCCCGTGGCACATATGTTATCTGAAAAACACGATAATATGTCGATAGCTTGTTGGCTTTCAGAATGGTTGAAGAACGCTATTGTACCGCCTAAAATTGTGGTAACTGATCAATCACTGGCTTTGATGATGGCAACAGTAAAAACATTTACACAATATTCCAAGCTATCCAAATATTTAAACGTTTGTTCAGATCTAATTAAAAACAAACCAAATGTTGAAGTACCTTTATGCATGATTAGGAATGACTTTAACCATGTAATGCATTTGTTTAGTAGTTGGCCAGAAATCAAGTCTACCACAAAACGTATTAAAAATTTTTATTTACGCTCATTTGGTTTATTGGTAGTTAGTACGAATTTTGAGGATATAAAGAAATTGTTATATAATATATTCACGGTGGCTTTACACGAGGAAGATGGAAATAATGCTGATGAAGATGGGGGTCCTACAAGTTGTGAAATGGCAAAAAGATATTTAAAAAGCAGAATAGCAACGCACGAAACCACAAATGAAGTATGGGAATGCCAAATGAACGATGAAAATGGTGATATAATTGAAATGGAAGATGGTGATACTGAAATTGAAGTTATGTTGGATATTTTCGAAGAAATTAAAGCTATTTATGATTTGTGTTGTAGGGAATCAAAAAGTAGGTCTAACGAAGGAGATCATGATAATATGCAGTACAACCCTGCAATTGCAAAAAAATTGTTAAAGTTTTGTAAACTCCTCCCGTGTTGGTCTGCTGTAATGATCCCTATATTTAAATATGGAAATCTTACCGAAACCAGTGCAACATCTGAAAGTCTTTTTAATCAGTTAAAAAATCGCATTTTTCAACATAAAACCCTGCCAATACGAATAGATGATTTTCTACAGATTCATATAAAAAATATTATTGGATCTATGATACTTACGAGATCCAAATACAATAATACGATGGAAATAAAAAATAATACGAGTACAATAGAATGCGATAAAATAGAAGATAATGCAAACGATAGTTCTTCGGTTCATGACAATATAGTCAACGATAATGATGATCCAAATTATTTTGAATTTCAAAGTGAAACCGCATTAGATAATGGGGGTGGTCTTGGTGAAAACAATAATACGATGGAACTAAAAACTAATGCAATAGAATGCGATAAAACAAAAGACGATGCAAACGATGGCTCTTCGGCTAATGACGATATAGTCAGAGATAATGATGTTCCGAATTATTTTGAATTGGAAAGTGAAACCGCATTAGAAAATTGGGGTGGTCTGGCTGAAAACACAAAAAACGAAAAAGAAGCAAAAAGAAGGAAACCCAATTACTTGGATAAAGATTACACAGTTTTACTATACAACGATCAAAGCAAAACGAAGTCGTCAGTAATCGGATTACTGAGAAATGGAAATATGTTGGATTTAAAACCGATTCTAATTGGCAAAATGCATTTCACTGTTATCAATACATGCGGATTCGACAGCGTGATACATATCATGTGCTGTTCTTATGCGGAAAGCAAAGAATATGCAAATTTTGTGGATGCTCAAAAAACATTATCTACATTATACGAGCTGGTTGCACATGTTATGCGAGATGGAGTAAACGCACAAACTTACAAGAAGCGTGCTTTAGTTTTGGATAAAGTTGTTGGAGAAGCCAACAAGAAATATTTATCAAATAACCACGTTGAACTAAACGCTGCATCCACATGCTATTATTTATTGAAAGAATTGTTCCATAATCAGCCCTCTATGACAGAGCGTAGGAAATGTCCTAAATGCAACAAGGAGACGATAGTTCCATACTCCACTATAACGATTAATTTTCCTACAGAACGTATTGGATGCCTTCAGAAAGCATTAGACCACCTATTTAAAGAAAATTCTAATAGTAGTCAATGTATTCACTGTCGACAAATTACCGAAAAAAGCATCCGTTTTGGTTCCCATATATTCCTGGAAATATGCGGGAATTTAAAAAAAAATTCGTCATTAGATTTTAACATTCCGTTACAAGAAATCCCTCAGGAAATTCAACTTGGTAAAAACATGTATTACCTCCGGGGAGGAATTAGCTTCTTGCCGCCTACGTTAGTAAATAATGTCAAAGCAGTTGGGCATTACATTAGCTATTGCTGGCGAGTAAGTTTGGGTCAGTGGGATCGTTATGATGATCTACAGCTATCATCTAAAACTGTAAGGCAGACTACAAAAGCAATGAACTGTCAATTTCTTGTGTATAGTATATAAAAATATATATATATATTGATGTTGATATATCGATATTGATATATTGATATAAAAATATCATCAGTTCTTAATATATTTAAAAAATATTTTTCGTACACTTTATTAATAAAAAATACTTTCTTTATAGCAATTGTTTTACCGTTTATTATAAATATTATAGCTACATATTTATTGTTTGTTAAATTTTGCATCTTTGAAATCTACTGTAACTTTCTTTCTATTTTTATTGTTTATAATTTTTTTTATGGATTTAAAAAAGGACTATTATTTTCGAATGCATTTTAATGAAAAATAAAAATGCACTATTGTCCTATATATTATATTGTATATTCTAGAATTTAATCATGCGTTTTATTTCGGGGGGGGGGGGGGGGGGGGTTGAACCCCGAAAACCCCCATCAGATACGGCCTTGAGCCACTTGTATATACGCTACATACTAAAATTAATGCTTTTAAAGAAAATGTACTAACCTTTAAATATAGGAATTACTTGAGGTAATCCCCAATCAGTCCTTCATCGATGAAGGAAACAAATATTTTTACTTCTTACGTTGATAATTGGCGACTTACTTATAATTATAACAAATGCTACATTTATAAAATTACATGCGCTCTTTATGGTTTTCATAAAATTGATGAATAGCAGAATTTTTACAGACTCCTTTATCACCAAGACGACCGTTTGCAACATTATAATATCTTGTTTCAATAAATAGGTGTAACCATTTTATTATATTTAAAAAATATTTTGTTTATAACAATAGATTTAAGCTTCATTATAAATATTATGACTACATATTTATTGTTTATTAATTTTTAGACCTTTTAAATCTATGCATTCGCGCGGAACTTGCTCGGAGTTCACAGAAACTATAAATGCCCATATCTTGGCGAATAACTTCGCGACCGTTGAGGCACAAACTTTGGAAATGGAAGCACAAACAAGCTCTAACGAAGCACTAACCATTGCCACCAATTTTTTATTAAAAATCGCTTTGGGGGGGGCATCGTGTCTACAGCCCCTCCCAGAAGATTTCGCGAATAGCTTCGCGACCGTTGAGGCACAAACTTCGGTAATGGAAGCACAAACAAGCACTAACGAAGCACTAACGATTGAAACCAATTTTTTATTAAAAATCGATTTGGGGGGGGGCATCGTGTCTACAGCCGCTCCCAGAAGATTTCGCGAATAGATCCGCGACCGTTGGAGCACAAACTTCGGGAATGGAAGCACAAACAAGCACTAACGAAGCACTAACGATTGATACCAATTTTTTGTTAAAAATCGATTTGGGGGGGGCCAGTGACATGGACCTTATATTGTTTAGTTTATTTATTGGCTTGATTGTCTATTATTTTCTTGATTTATATAATTTAGTTTTTAAATATTAGATTTCCTTATTTTTATATCACATTTTGATTTCATTAATGACTCCCTTCTATTTTATTACATTTAAGTAATAAAATTAATACAAACAATTATCGATGTTCAGGTTGCTTAAAAATTCTTTACTCAACTTTTCTATGTAATACAGAAAATAGCTTATCATGAACTACTTATACTCTATTTCAAAATAATAGTGTAACAACTACTCAATGCATATTTTTTACAAAAAGCAGCTCTGAACTACATATAAATATGTACTATTTATTATTGTACATATTATTCAATTTCTTTATACACAATATATTATTTTATAGACATTCTAGCAACTCAGCAAACCAAATACTTCCAATTCCATTAAAATTTATTTTTGTTTTAATAATAAACTTCTAATAACGCATGAAAATAATTAGAAGAAAATTTTTGGGTCAACAAAATAAAATGTAATAACAAATATTGCTTCTATATTGCAATTGTTTTATGATTAAAAAAGAAATTTAATATATTTATGTAATAAAGGTTTCTCGATTTGTAAGTTATTTAATAATAATTAATTGCTTAACCCTCATGCACGATTATTAAGCCAAGAAAAAACGAAGCAGATGAAATGCACAGGGGAAAAAAATTACTCCAAAAACCATCTAATAATATTGATGACGACCTATTTAGTTCTACTATTTAGTGTGAAAATTAATTACACAAAGAACTAAAATAAGCATAAAAAAGAGAAGAAGAAGAATTTCGAGTACTTGAGAGGAAGGTATTTACAACAACATTAGGCTTTAAAGGAATCAATGGAGAATATCAAATTAGAACAAATGCAGAAGTCCTTGAAGAAATATTTAGATGGGGAAGACATCGTAAAGTGCATCAAGGCGCAAAGATGACACTTAATAAGAGTCAATGAAGATGAAATGATTAAATCTACAATTTTATGGAAACCCAATTTAGAACGACTTAGATAAAAGCCAAAACCAAAAATGGTGTGATGGAGTCACTGAAGACCTGGGAAAGAGAATAGAGACAAAATGTAATAGACCGCACGACTTGGAGAAAAATTATTAGAAAAGCTAAAACTCGCCAGGATTTTTAATTATGTAAATGTAAGTATGAAGATTAATCCACCTCAAGAAATGGATTTTGTAAGTCCTACGGACAGCTAAATTCTACTATATTTAAAATGTAATGCTTTAATACGATAATAATCGCGATATTATTTTATAGGAGTCCACGTATTTTCTGCTAACACCTACAATCCAAATTAGTTCTACATAAAAGAGACACAATTAATTAATCTCTAATTATGATAATTTTCAATTAAAAACTTTACCTACTCTGATTTGCTACACAATACCGCTATAATATTTAAGTCTAACTTACCATGTTACATCTATAACAAATTAAGTAATCCGACCGAAAGCAACTACTATTCAGAAAGATAAATTAGAAATTTACTAATTGATCACTTAATTATTAATGATTAGGCAAAACTGCATTCATATTTTATTTTTATTAATACAAACAATTAAGACACTAAAATCACTATTAATACTTTCATTGTTTGAAAATGCTAACAACTCAGAAAAAGTAATACAAAATTACTTTAAATATAAAATAAAGTTATTTTGTTTTTTGTAAATAAAAATTTTGCTTTTAATCTTAAATTTCTGCGTTTATCTCACAGACAACCTATAAGTATGATTAATGATCATTTTCAAATAAATACATTTCGTTTACAAACACTCAGCACTTTGATTCAATTCATAAATTTTATGTTATGAATAAGGAACAACCACGTGAAATTTATATATTGACCTAAATTTGACAGTTATTTTATATGTCATGTCTACAGGGTGTTCGTTCCTAAATATGTGTAAAAAATACAAACATTTCGGTATCTGACAATTTGTACAGGTGTTTGTAGACTGCAGCACTGATGGTTATAGAGATCCACAATCTGGCATCAGTATCGGTTAGGGCCTGTAGTATGTATATGTACTGCACAGATGATCAGTAGTATGTAAACTTTTGAATTTTAATTATTTAATTAATTTTGATTTTAATTCCCTTCAAGACTAGCAATTTTCTTACATTTTTTTTATAGAATATGCATTACTGCATTAAATTGCAATAAATAAAAATAAATTTTGTTTGGCGGAAACAAAACTCAAGTTTCAAATGGTACAAGTTGGCAAGTTGACACAAATAACAATAAAGTATTTTTTGTAAAATAATAATATTAAAATATCGTGTTAAATATTAAAATCATCTTGTTTCAGTTAAATACTATACTAACAGCATAACTTACTTCAGGAACGAAGAAATTTCGTTCCTTTTTATCGCTTTCTTTGCAAAACTATTTTCTGCAATTTTATTTTATTTTGCTTTATTTTGTAAGGGCGCATTAAACTGTGATGCAACATTTAAAATTAAATTATATTTTGCACTCTAAAATAAAATTTTAATCCTATAATGTAATAATTTTCAGTAAACGTGTTTAGAACTAAGTGTAATTAGAACAACTCACAAAATTTTTGTTTTGATTCAAGAATATTCCTTTTCTAAGTCTTCTTCTTAGAATATTAAACTTTTTGCAACATTTTGTAGTACATGATCAGAGTTTTAAACTTTTTATGTTTGCGCAATGTCATTTAAAATAAAGTTTTTAGAAATGTTTAAATTTTATAAAGCTGAACATGTATGGCCGTTAGTTACTTTATTATAACTTTTAATAAAGTTTGGAAAGCTTTATAGAATCAATTCGCAAATGATTTTGTTAACATTTTGGTTGAATTGTTTGCATTTATACACTACTATAATAATATAATATCAGATTTTCATAATTTAGCTGGGCTATCTAGTATTATTCCGATTATTATAGTTTATTTGATTATATATTTATACTTTTATGAACCAAAGGAAATTCATTATTTTGATGTACAAATGTACAATATTATAAAACAATTGTTAAGTATAATTATTGTATGTTATGTAAAGTTCAAAAACTTTTTGCCAATTATTTTTGTTCACTTTAAGCAAAAATATTGAATATTGTAAAATTTTCTTTACATTCAAAAAAATAATAATATTAAAATGTTGAAGGTAAAATAATAATATAAATCTATTTAATGTGTTTTATTCAATACAAAATTAAAAATGTGGTTTATATTATTTGTTATGATTATTATGTTAATCAAATAATGATATTGTATACCGCATGTTATATATTTAGACTTCTTTCATCTCGTCAGTGATAACGACTATCCACCCAACCTGTTGTTGCTATAGGAGCTTTGCAGAATTCAGGGGAACTCTAGGGACCTATTTGCTGCATAAATCTAATTTTTGTTTAATTATAACGGTGGCTTTGGTTCCTTTTTCTAAAGTTAAATAGAAACTGAATTAACGTTGCTAAATTTTATTTATTACAAACAAAGGTTCAGAACTAACAATAACAAAAATTGAAACTAAAAAATTAGTTTGATTATTTATATGTATAAAATTTAGGATCTAACATAAATTAGTCATTAGAAAATTAAATATATTTTGAAAAATAAAACTTATTGTGTTTCTACCCAAAACAATGTTTTTATGTCAACAAATCTTGCAGCATTTAAATGTAGGCACCATAAACATGCTCGAGTTTGTTGTATAATATCTACATAGGTAAGAAGTAATAAATAACTTAAAAATAAAATTTTTAATATTTAAAAATAATACATTTAAAAAGCTTTATTTGTCTATTATTATTGAATAATATTTCATTTGAAGACATTTTAACATACAATTTTGTTTAAATTATTATAATTTATTCCAAAGCCTACGATCGACTATTTTATTCAAAAGTAGTTTATTAGCTTTCCAGGATTGATGGAAACAGCGTTTACTACTATCCATATTATACTGGACAGCTAAGACTTTTATCTCAATCTCTTACATTTGTCTTGATAATTTATCTATAGTTTCTTGTAAATCGTTCGTCGCGTTCTATTTACGTCGTAAAGAATGATTTATTATTAAATTTATTTTTTTACTTATTTAACATTATTTTAAATGTATCATTATCGATACATTTTTCGTAAATGTTGACGTAAGATAAATAATATACAATATTTTTTACATGGTATAATTTGAAAATTTTAGAATTAGTCTTAGAAGTTATTCAGAATAAAGTGCATTATCGATTTGATTGCTGTGATGTTTTTACTTTGTTGTATTATTTTAAATAATGTTTAACTCTATTTTTTTTGTCCAATAATCAGTTTTTCAAATATATTTAATATTTTCTCCAAAACTTTTTTCCTTTGCTATTAACTTTTGCAATCTTCTTACTGTATGTGGTTAAATGTATCTGAAAATTGACAATAATGAAATTATGTCATATTGCCCTATCAAATTCATAATTAAATTAGTTTTATTTTTATGAATTTATTTTGAGAAGCTGTATTTTATTTATATGTAGTTTTCAAACATTTTTTTTTCACAATATGTCACACAGTTGTAACCTAATGTCTTCCAAGTGCTATTTTAAATAAAATCGACGTATATCACACAACACAAAACGATATCCTTATTTAGTCTCGATTATGTCGATCGAGAACAATCCTCCTGAGTACATACGCAGGATATCCCAAAAAGATATGTCGATTTGTTAAACAACCCAGACGAAAATATCCAGGTAAGTCCTTCACCGTTGTTCTAAAAATACAAATTTATTGAAGCGATGTTAATTTAAAAAAAATGTCTGGGTAGTTTTCTAAATTTAAATATTTTATATTACATGTAATGATGTATAATGTATGTATATAATTTATATGAATTTTCAATTATTGTAACTTCATGTTGAAAAAGACTGATAGATGATAGATTTTGTCATAATCGACGGATACACGATTTAGGTAGTGAAACTCGATATTAATGATATTATCAATATAAAAAGTGTACACATACTTTTTAGAACTTACATTCTTTTAAGGTTTTTTAATTAAAGTACCATACTGCCACGTTTTAACTATAACTTTTTTGCAATAACTGCACTTACAGTGTAGTTTATTTGTAAAAATTGAAAAACATTGTGGTACAAACAAGTATGTATGCAGTTTTTGGGTTTTCTAAAATATTGATGTGGTTCATCGTTATAGTAGATCACAATTCTTTGTTATGGCTAATAAGTGTGGAAGATCCAACGCAACGACGTACTCCCCCGAAAACGGAAAAAACAATGTTTAAAAAAATTACCAAAATCAATAAAAAAATGTAGTATCGCAAAATTTGTAAATGACGTTTTCAATACCAATTGCATTGTATGAAAATTTCTGCTCTTGAAATAATGGAACAATTTCAAACTAAACTTTGAAATTTAAAAAACCTGCAGCCTTACTAATAAACGTTGTATAAATTTTATACAGGGCTTATACAGGGTTGCATAAGAAAACGTTACTAATAAACCGTGTATAAGCTCTACTCTGTATAAGCTTGTCATAACTATTCATAGATGTACTTATAAAGCTTGTATACAGCCTGTATACATGGTGTATAAGTAAAAACGTTACTAATAAACCGTGTATAGCGATGAGGTAGTCAAGGTTTTCATGAGTGTCAAAACACATTTTATACAAATCTTATACAACTAGAACTCTAGTTTAACGATTCCTTGTCATTTTCTCCATTTTTTAGGTTAAATATATTTACTTGACTTTAATAACATAAATTCAAATGACAGTGACAGAAAAAGTCACAAAAATGACATTTCGAGTGTATAACCATAGTATAACACAGTTATAGCTTATGCAGTTCGTATACAATGTTTATTAGTAGAAAATTTATATACCCCTTATACAGTGCTTATACAGTGTATAACTATACACTTGTTCAACGCGTGTATAACGAATTTTTATTAGTAAGGCTGCTGAAGTTTAATATTTATACTGTAGTAATGATGAAGTTTGGCATGCTAGTTACAAAAGAAGCGACTTTTGAACTCATATTATCAGTTGTACGATAGCACTTGGTGTAGTATAGCTAGTCATTCAGCAAAATGATGGCTACACTGTATTGTATAAATGCAATCGAGCATTCAACAGTAAAAGAAGCACTGTATTAATGTATAGATAAGTTGCTTTAGATGTATTCTATAATACCTGTTGATGATAGAAAGAGTTTTTCGCCAATAAATCCATATTGTCAGATGAACGTTACTGTCCTACTTTACTAAAACTAACTTCCAATTGCACCTAATTGTACGTACATGGAGTAACTTTATTGCACTAAATTTATATAATTTTTATAAAATATGCATGGATGTCATAAGTTGAGAGACCGTTCTACCGCAGCAAGGCAGTTAATTGTTTTGTTTATATGTTATTTTTTGCATTGTATTGTTTATCTTTTATAATTTTATCTTTACTAATTTTACTAAAGCATACTTTATCACTTTTACTGCACCTTTTATTCCAATTATTTTGTCATTTTTTGCATAAACATTCTAGATTTAGCCATAACGATTTATATAATATGCACATTATGTGTATTATACATATAAGCAAAAATTATTACAATATTAATACAATTAGTTCCATTTACAGGAAGACCCTTACGGCAGAATAGGTGAACTGAAAATAGTAACATAATCCTTTAAACAATAATAACATAAATAAAATTTTAAAAAAAGTTAAAAGCGATAAAAACGAACAAGAGCAATAATAATTAATAGCAAAATCAATTGGTTGTAAATAAAATAATATTTTGCATCATTAATTTTTAAACAAGAAAATTCGATACCTATTTATAAATTCTTTTTAATATGATTTATATTGATGCAACCAGTTATATGTATAATTCATGAAAATATGATAGAAGCGCTGAAAATCAATAATAAGTTTTTGATGTAGCAAACTTTCGGAAGCAATTGTAATTTAAAAATGAATAAGCATAAAACCACTTGTTGATAAAGTTGAGATTGCCGAAAATAAGGCCCATTTTACTTTACAGAAGCTTGTGAATAAATAATTACTATAATACGGCAAGTGTTTTCTGCACTTAAATTTCGTGATTACATAATTTGTGCTATTTAATTAGCAGTATTTTTGAATATTAATCTTGGACTTAGCGCAAGTTATTTAAATATAATGTTCAATGTGTTAAAATTATCGTTGTAAACAAGATGCAATACTTAATAGAGACAAAAACTAATTGAGTCGTATATTTCAGTAGCTTAAATTAGAAGAATAAATGGGGGCGAGGCGATGATTGATGTTAACTGAAGACGGCCGCGCTTTGTGTCTAACGTAGGAACGCTGCATTATTCATTGGTCGCGATAAAAGGATTTGCCTTAAAACTTTTATCTGAACAGTAATTTGTTTACAAAATAGCCGTTGAACAAAAAACTTTGCACCTCCGCTGTTTGAATAAATAGAATGGGGAAGCGTAGATATTGGCTTTGTTCAACTTGGGGATCAACTGCTCCCATATTGGATTGCAGCAGATCTCTAAGATTGTGAGGGATTTGCAGAAGTCCCAAATCGAAACAGAACATTTCATCCAAGTTTTCCTACGTGACTCTAATACGAGCATTACGTGGCTTCGATAACACCTCAACACGATTGAAATTTATGAAAGGTAAAAGATTCTAAAAGTGTTTCATCAATACAACTTTTGAAAGAACAAGCGGTAGTTTGGCTACTGTAAAAATTCAACAAAGATCTTTCGTGTAAAATCATATAACACACAAAAACTCTTACTAACTACAAGCTTCTCTAAATTCTATTTCTAACTTTATCTTACTTTCATTAGTCTACTAAATTTCTAAAAGCAATAAATGTCAAAATTATTGATAAACTATTTCCTTCGACATGACACAAGGTGCAACTAGAATTTTAGATTTTATATTGCATTTTCCGACATTCATAGTTAAATATATTATGAAAAAGCTTTTATTCAAGTTTTCCATTAATTTCTATTTCCATTAATTGCGACTTTTGCATAATTTTGCTATAATATTTTCAAAAAAGAAGAAAGCTTTATTCATGAATCATAAATGTAATATAAAAGTAATCGAATGCGAGAAAATGCATTTGAATAATGATCTGTCTCGAGTAAGACTTTACTTAACGTCTTTTCGAAAGTGTGCACCATGACAGGTTACAATCATTCTTCAAATGAGAAGTATGGTTATTTAATATTTCAAGCTAAGAAATATCAAAAAGTCAAAGCAACTAGCTTTACTTGATCACCACAAGTAAAATGCATTATAAAAGACATATTGTTATATCTTGTATTATTAAAACTAAGCAGCACAACAAATTTCTTCTAAAATTATTGGAATTGCGCTCAAAACTCTTTCTAAACTTTGGACAAAGTAGTTACCAAAGCAATCACGTACCAAAAGATCGGGGCGGCCGTAAGGCTGTCTGAGTTGTTAATATAATATAAATTTTTAGATAAAAATAAAGATAATAAAGGAACAGATCCCAAAACATCAACTTTTCTTATTTCTAAGCGTTTTTCTGTATTTTCCATATGATTTGGAATATTTAAAAACAGATTTGGAACGAACGAAGCAGACTTGGTCCAAATAAACCCAGATTTGAAACAAACAATAATAAATTATACAGATATGTGTAACAAAAAAGTATAAAAATAACAATTAACTGTATAACTACAGATTTACACGCTCTTACTGCAGAACAGAACATTTCAGACTTGAAACTGTTTTCAAAGCTGTTGTGGTATTTTTGCTACAGGCGTCGGCAGAATAATATTTTGATTGTAATTAACTTGGAATTTTAATAGCAAAAAAGTTTTGGAAGATCGTTCGGTTCGGAGTTGGGGAGCCAAAAAGATTTTCGGCATTCAAACGGCAAATACTTTCTATACACACTTATAAAGTTACATAAGAAACTCTTTGGACTCTCTGCCTCATTCATAATATTTTTCAGACACTCCTCTTCCGCCCTAAGAAGAAGAGGAAATATATATCTATGAGAAATACTAAATATTAATCTATTTTAGAAGTCGATGAGCTTTTTTACGCTTGTCTATGTCTTCGCGGCTTCTTATAATCATCAAATTTTAATAATCTCAGCATCTGATGAGTTTTGTAATTCAAAATCTGCTTACGTTTGAACCACATCAGTTTTTAAATGTTCCAAATCATAATGTAAAAGCTATATTTATTTAAAAGGTAAAAGATTTATTTTGTAATATATGCAGGAATTGATACCGAATTAAATCGTTTATTGATGACATTGGTGATATGGATGCGCTCTTCATATTGTGTTAGTGGATTTCTGAAAGAAAGACATTTTAAAATCCTACTACAGAACAATACAAAAAAAAACCAATTCGGATATTATTCTGCACATTTTAATTTGAAATTGTACAAAACAAATTCAGAAATAGACTTTAATAAATCGTACCAAATCAGTAATTACACAATTATATTATATCTATAATATATAATTTATAATTAATACTTTACTAAAGCTAAAACCACAACTGCTCTAAATTAATTAAAATAAAAACTAAGATAGATGTAAAAATTATTACCAGTAAGTTTCAATAGCGGTTTCAAAAATTAGAAGAAGGGCAACACGCCAATCTGTTTTGGCATCCCAATGTATTCCATATTTCACAAAAGCTTTTATAGCAGATTACTTGGATGGTTTTTTTATTTTAATATTCACTATATTCGAAACAGTTAAAAATCATTGGCATGCAACAAACAATTGAAAAACGAAGCTCTGTAAATTCACAAGTTACAAATTGAGTATTTATATCAATTGACTTGCATATTTAAATTATCACTGATTTTTTAATAAATAATGGCCAATTTATCAAATTTGAAATTTCATTTTTGAATAAGCTTAATCAACATTTTTATCTTGATAATTAATAACAACAACTTCTCCCCTATTCATAACGCTTATATTTCTGTTTTTTTTTATAAAAATTTATTTATGACCGATACCGTGCACTTTTGTCAAATTGAAAATTAAATTATACGCTTACGTTGTGCGCTTCTGGGTTACATATTTTCACGCCGTAAAAATCGATCGCAAATGCTTTTGGTAGTACTACAAATTTTAAAAATTATTAAAAATGATCAGTTTGAAAATAATTTAAATTGTTTATTTATATAAAAATTTTATAAAAGAAAAGGTTTATTATTAATAAATTTTGCAAAGCTCGAAGTTGTCCTTAGGACTTCAGTATTTTCGCAAAGGAGAGTTGTTCACACTCAACTTCAGTTAACAATGCAATGGTTAGGTGACTTTGTTTATATTGAACACAAATGTAAAAGCTTCAAGTTTAGTTTGAATTTGGTACAGTTATGATGATGTGAAGTTGAAATGTTAAAATATCAAAACTATAAAGGCAGCAAAATTTAATTAATAAAATGAATAGTAGAAACTAGAAGCATTCATCAAACAACCAAGTCCACGTTCACATCAACTTACTAGAGTAAATTTCTTAGATATAGATAAAATTTAAAGTTTATGCATTTTGATAATCTTGCATGTTTTTAAATTACGTGCGAAGGTTTTATTTATAAAACATAAGCAAATGCGGTTTTAAATTTTAAGTTAAAGTGATAAAATGGGCAGTTTACCAGATGTTAATGCATATCGGCTGATTTCCGAAGTGCAATCTAAACCGGTGCTGAGTATTCTCTTGTATTCCTCCTTTGTTTTTTTTATGCTTCATTGATGTGAAGGGTTTCATCCGTTTTCGGTTGAAACTGGAAACGAACCGCACCGAATAGAACATTATACGTGTGAAACAAGCCTTAGTGAATATCTGCTGTATTCGTTTTACCTATTTTAAGTGAGATTGTACTGAGATACTTAAGGTACTCAGTTAAATGGGTGTTATTTTTAAAATTTTGCCGCAGGTACCGCACAGTGATCTAGATTTGAAAAAAGTGGGACATAAATTTTTTTTTTGAGTTTTGTCATTAATTTTTGTATTCGCGGGGTTTTGGTGTTAGTATAAAAATATGGAAATCTGAAACAACTTTACAAGTTACACAGTAAAAATTTGTTGATTATTTTCAATATTATTTATTAATATTACTAATATTAATAGTGTTGTAGTTATGGTTAATATTTATAGTTATAGTTAATATTTATAGTTCCTAGTATAATTACCAGGAAAAAACTAGACAAATTTAGGGATATTTCTACACTAAATAATCAATATCAAAATAATCATCGTCAAAAGTCGCGATAAAATAAATCTTTGCACTTTGTTGCACCTGATTGCACTTAATATGCCTACTGTATAAACAAACAAATCTGCTAAATAAAATTTTAAGACTCGAAGTTATGCGAATCGATTTGTAGATCTAATTTTACAACAAACATGGGTATATGTTCATTGAAATTCAGCATGTCTTTACAGCGAACGTAATATGAAGCACATTAATGTTTTAAAAACATTATATTTTTTATAAATTTTTTAAAATACATTAATAGAACGCGATTAAATTAAAACGGTGCCGTTTGAAGGAAAACGAAGACTTAATTTTCTGATATCTAAAAATGCATATTTGTTGTATTGCTTTCCTTACTAAGTGACAATCAAAGTACGCTTGGTTCATATAGTCAAAACCTGTCGTCATTTGTTATAAAAAGGAGCAAAAATGTGAATTTCTGTTACTAGAAACCTTTTTTTCTGGTTCTTCATTATTAATATTGCAATATTCGAAGTTTTAAAAAATTGAAAATGTCCCACTTTTTTCAAATCTAGATCGCTGTGTACCGTGCCGTGCCAAGAGTTTTAACTGAGAAAATTACCTCCCTCCCTAACCCAACTGATCTTGTTGTTTCCAAGTGTTACAACTGAGTTAAATTGGGATTGGTCAATTTAAAAAGGTTAACGTCATCTTTCAGGTAATTTTTTTTCATCAACATCAACGTCTTCTTTTCAGGTAATATTTGTGTTGTTCTTTTTACCTCATGTTTTTCTCACTTTAACTCAGTTAATCTCTGTTCGGCTCAGCTCACTTTGTCTTAGTTCAGTAACTGATATGGAAATAAAATTAGTAAAAAGAATACGCATATTGAGCTATTTGAAACAAGATCGATTTGCAATCTTCACTTCATGTTTCATGAAACATGTTACGTTTTTTACCAAATTTTTGCGTTTCTATTTAGGATTTTCTTTTCTCGTTGAATGATGGTTAACGTACAGTTATAAAAAAAAACTATTGTATATTTCAACTTGTCCTCTTTTATAGAAAACACTTAAATTTTATCTTCAACATTAAAGTTAACTTATGATTTAACACTTCCTTATAACCTTACAGTACTTTGCAATATTTATACTTACACTATTTTTAACATTGCGTTTGTGCAATATAGTGCAGAAGAGATAATCTACTTGATGGTTAAATTAGTCTCGTTGGTGCTCAGTACGCCGAGGTTCTCGATTTGGAAAGTAGGAACAACCAACCATCTAACGAAGTCCCCAGTTAACTGTTTTGTTTAACTCCTGGTGATCGCTACGAAGACTGTTTTAGTTTTAGTGTTATTGTTTGTCACTGTTTGACCTTTAGATTGCAAATAATTTATAAAAAGTTTATAACTTGTAAACTTATCGGTGGTCACTCGGTATATTTTTTATATCTTTACATCTTTGGGTCTAAGCTATTATGCACTGTGCAATTTGATTCTTATCACTGAATTACTAATAACATCTTCAATTGTGTTAGTGAGCACCTGTTTGAGTTATTTTAGACTCTTATTTTAGAGTTTAAAGATTTTAGACTTTTATTATTAGATGTTTGAATATCTTATTTTTAACTGATAACGTGTGTACAAGTGACAATATTTTCTGTATGACTTACAACAGATTTATAAAGAAATAATAATATAATATACCGATAGCAATATAGAAAAATATAGGCAACAATGATTTTTTTAATAAATAAATTTAAAAAAATAAACCTAAAATATGCAAAGTAAAGTAGAAGAAAATTAATTTATTTATAATAATGTAATGTCGGAAAGCAATATTTCAGCAATATTAGAAAATGTTCTCATTGGAATATTGAATTTGAAAATAAGACCAATATTAGAAGTCAATATTGCACCAATATGGTGCCAATATTTGTGCTACATGGACAATCAGTTTTAAAATAATTGCTGAAGTATACATGGAGCATTGGAGCATAAGCATACAAATACTATTTCATCGAGCACGATAATAGTTAATCGATTAAACTTAATTTCTGGTAAAACTATCCAATA
This sequence comes from Cantharis nigra, assembly GCA_958510845.1. Taxonomy (NCBI): domain Eukaryota; kingdom Metazoa; phylum Arthropoda; class Insecta; order Coleoptera; family Cantharidae; genus Cantharis; species Cantharis nigra. The sequence continues at coordinate 37,433,581 of OY294030.1, read as the reverse complement.
AAATTGCAATATAATATATTATTATCTGTATTGTGGAAATGTAAGCAGATCATTAAACGCTTAATAAAAAAAAATAGTAACTCAGTATAGGAATAATTTTGTAATCATAAAATGAGGATGATTTGAACAAACTTAAAGTTGAATTACTTTGTTTTAATTTAAGGATTCACGAAATTTCACAGGCGTTGAAACTTGAAATAAATATTGTTTAAATTGTAGAAACGTTGCTAAATTCGAGACTGATGTGATGGTACGCAAAATAAACTAAACACTTCTTCGTTAGATTGACCGTATAGTCAAATACGGACATAACGTATCCCATTAAAGTAACTTTCATCGAAGATGATCACATATCTGCACAAAGCAATTTGGCTAATAAAGACTCTAGAAGTCAGCACATCACCGTCACGAAACTAACTAAAAAAACTAAACGTCTCGATGTCTCGAAGACGTCAGTTGGAGTCGGATAATGGAGTTCGACTAAACTTTAAGCAAAAGAGTCGTGCGACTCAACAGAATGACCTGTACCTACATAAGATATTATTCTGCCTAAATGGGAAACTGTAATTTTGACAACTAACCACTATCGGACGACAGAGAGGAACTATACAGAAGCAAAATAATTTACGAGAATTTACGATACAAATAAATGAAATTAAACGAAGCAAAATACAGAAAATCAAATGAATGTTACATGTCGACTAATAATAAGTTAATATGTGTGAAGACGACGACAAAATAATAATAGCATTTTTCATCCGACTTACTATCAAGCTAAGTCTGCCAATTTACTTAAGTATGTGTAGCAGGCTTATATAAGGCCTACCCTAACAAGCTTTATACGGCAAATGCACGCTGCAACGATACACAGTGAGTCAAGTCAGGAAGTATTCTGAGTCTGACCTTTTAGTGTTTATAATTTCCAACAATATATTACCTGAATAAATAACTAACGCGTACTAATTGGTGTTCACCAGAGGGTCGAGCTATGAAATTCCATAGATTACATTATAACTTAATAAATTACTTTACACAAAAATCCTGTTTAAATTTATATTTCAAACTAAGTTCAAAATAAATTCGTTTAGAAAATGAGCAGCATAGCGGGAAATACGCTAAAACGTCTTTCGAAAGAACTGTTTTTATACCACGAGTAATATTTCTCTATTTTGCGATTTTTATGTCCTAGAATTTTAAAAAGGTGCATTTTATTGAAAGGCAACCAACTTCAAATTTTTCTGAATTTTTATGATATAATTGGTACCTAACAAATATTTACAAATTAGGGCATTGCATAAAGGTTTAAATAAAAATTTAAAAAATTTATTTCATAATAATATCCACTTCGATACGCAATTGGGTTTTAAAATGACTTTATTTTAGACGTAAAATACAAAAAATATAATTTATCTTTTGAATCATCATAGCTACAATCAATACGAAAACTTAATCTGGCACGTTAAACGTGTACTCGTGTATTTTTTAATAGATAAAAAACTCGATGAAAACATTGAGTTTGTTTTCATAGTTTTCATTTGATTTACGTATATCGTAACTGCTAAACAGATTTCCATTAAAATTCAAATATGTGCGGATTTAGGAACAATAGAACCCTTGCAATAGGATACATTCATTCAATTCTTGTTAACTGCCACTTTAGGAATTTTATAGTTTGTTTACTATGAAAAACATATTAGAAATTTTGCATAACTAGAAAAAATGTATTAATATGTTTTTCAAGCTATAACTGCAAATTGTGGCTCTGGTACCCAGAAAGTGGAATTCAACAGTAAATATTGCGTATCTTTTTTCCAAAGTATAATAGTCCTTTGTAATATAACTTTTATTTATAGTGGTCACTTAGTAGAAACCTTTCTAGAAATGAACACTAAAATTAAATTAAACAAAACCCTCAAAATACTTGTGTCATTGTTAAATAAAGTTTAAATGAATATAAAATTAATTATTTAACATTGCATTTCTATGTAAGTAAAGCATAAAACATTATAGTGAAAATCTTTTAACACAAATTAGAAGTATATACTCTGTCCGCATTAGCATACATATACCTTAATATAATTTATCTAAGTTTAAAAATGTATTCGTGTTACTGTAACTTTAAAATTACAAAAATACACAGTGGGTAGTTTTAATACTTCAAAACAACTAAATAACATAAAATGATATTTTTGAACAACCCTCTAAGAAAACGACACCTAATACACGTTTAAGTAGACGCGAAGACGCAAAAACGTGAAGGTTTATGTCGAGATATATTTTTTATTTGGCCCAAGTATTTCTCAAATAAAATTAAGAGTAGTATTCCTTGTATATCATATTGTACTCAAATGACAAACTAGGGCAGTGATCAAATTTTATATCCATCATGCGTGGTAATTTTTCGAATATTTGATTTTTACTCTATATATTGATTTGAAATATTGAATAATATTTGAATTTGAGAGAAAATTGATTTACTTATTGCTGAGCGAAACGTATTATTCCATATTGCAAACTGGGAAAATTAAGAAAATCTACAACTACATAAATATTGTACTGGAATCTAGTAATATTTAAAGCAGAATAATATTTTTAGTAATTTATTTTGTATATTTTGTACACTGCATAATGTGCACCGTAGCACTCAAAGAGTAATAAGAATTTATAATAATAATTTATAATTAGAATTAAAAAAAAAGTGAAAGTTATATATATAATTGTGTACATTTTATTTTGATGAAGGCATAAAAAACTGTAGTTTTCTAAAACTAAGTTTTTATTATTTTTATTTGTCATTTTAATTTGTATTAGTTCAAGTTAGTAAACATTAAGTTTAACTTATAAATAAAAAAGTATACGAGTATAGTATTGCATTAATTGATAAATAATTTACAAGTTTGTAACGAAGTGTTAATGCATTAATTAATAAAATAAAAATAAACGTAATAGAGAAGCTGTAAAGAAAGAAAAAGTATAGAATTGAAAATTTTAATTATGAAGTAATCCAGTAACTTAATTAAGGTAATTAGAAATTATAATATTTAAGACTAATTAGAAGAAAGCAGAGGGAAATAAATTAAATTATTAGAACTAAAGGAAAATTTGTCATTACATTTATGTTATAAAAGTAATGTTAAACGACTGGGCTCGTTAATCAGATGCATCGATTGTAAATGTATTTTATATTTACAACTTAATTTAATTTAAAATAAAATTGGAAACTTTTTAAATTTAGTAAAATATAGAATGCATCTTTCATTTATAAGGTTTTGTAATATTTTAATTTTTTGGTGTGCAATACTAATAGTACAACGTTATCGACAATCATCTGAAACAGAATATATGAAAATTTGTATAATTTTTATCGAAAAAGTATGTTCAACATTTACCACCTCTTCCGGAATACCATTTTAGTTAAAAAGTTCAAAATATGAAATTACTATTATATCATCGTTTATAAATATCATAATCTTTCTAAAATACATTAAACATTAGCGCAACATAAATAATTTAAAAATTAAACATTAGCAAAGGAGTAAAATTGTAATTTTAATACCACACCAATTTAATGTTTTAAAATAAAACATAGCTAGTATTTATATTAAATAAATTTAAACAAATAATTAACATAAATATTTAAATATCAGTATTAGGGAAAATAACTTTTCAGTCTAAATCGTGACAGGTAAATAAGATCTTAAAGCAGAAGAATTTTATTTCAAAAGTAAAATTGCTTTAGGCAATTCTGTCTGTCTTTATTTTATTATAAAACTTCTATATTACCTGCAATTTTTAATTTTTTAAGTTGTAATCGTGTGTTTCACAAAATGATTTAAAATTTAACTTTAAAAGTGCGATTTAAATATTATTAAACAATATATTATCATAACTAAATACCTACTTTATTTTACGCAAAAACATCAGAAAATAAAACTTTTTTAATTTGTTATAAACTTACTCGTATTTCCTTAATCATTCGATAAGTTAACCTTTACAAAGATGAATACATATATTTTTTAATATTATATAAGTACCATTTTTCTTTATAGAAAATAGTAAATTTCTAGATTTAAAATTTTATTTTGTACTTAATGCTACTGAAATTATGAAAATATTTTTATTATATTTATTATATAATATTGTTATTGATTATACTGTTAATTATTATTTTACTATACCCACGTATTAAAAAACAACTCAAAAATGTAAAAAATATTGTGGTTCTAAATGTATCGAGATAAGACTGACGAGCGATATATCAAAATTGATGTAGAAAAATATTTTAAATTAGAGTGTTGTTTTTGCTTTAAAAGCTGTTTTGTATTCGTTATGGCTAATAAATAGAGACTGTCTTGGAATATGATTTATATCACAAATATTCAAAATTTTCTTTTTTAAGATGCCTCTGCCTTGTATTATTAAGATTTCGATTGTTTGAATATTTCATAATTAATTATTTTATAAATAGCAATTTTGTCTATAAAAATATTGCAATACATAATATGTTTACAAAATACTTCTATTGTTGTATTGTCTATATGACTCAACTTAATTTGAGCTTTTGTTAGTAGTTCGGAAAAACTTAATAGGATTATTATAAAACTTTTATTACAAAACTCTATGAAATACTAAATAAAGTGTGAAAAACTCTACTGTGCAAAAATAGCTATTTATGCAACTAGTAAAGAAACGACAGATGATTTTCAAGCAACCAAAAGTTTTCGTTGTATTAACGAAAAGGTTATAATCTTAATAGTAAATTTTCCTTTGGTAGGTACCTTCTTGAAATTCCGCCTTGTTAAGCCCTTGTAGCGTTTTCCATATTTAAGAATTTGGATCCGACGCACATCAGAGTAGTAATTTATTACGAACTGCTGCGCTGCTACTGCAATAGCTGAGTCAGCAATTTTTGAATAAACGGGATTGAACGCGTTGTGAACATAATTATAATAATATAACTCCGTAACACCTAAAAATAAAATGGTAATAATTTTATTTAAAGTATTATTCTAAAATTGCTTTATTACTTTATTTGACTTAGTTTATCTATACAATCTTCCTTTATTAAAAAAATGTATTGAATTTATTTTTAAAATTTTGTTCTGAGCTTTTACAGCAACTTTTTAAGAAAAAATAACTTTTTATTATTAATAATATTTAAATCGAAAAAGAAAAGTTGTTTTTGACTTTAATATTAACTAATAAAGCATCTACGTGAGATTTTGAAAAAGAATTATTTATAAATTGATTTTACATTTTAAACTTTATTATTCCCTAAGGTTTTTAGTCAATTGAGTAATCTCTAAGAATCTTCTTTAGTATTCCGCTAACCTACATAGTAGAATAACATGTACGTACCTGCATAGTTCAGTAATAAAAGAAAAAGTTTGAGTCTGTTACAGTGGAGCAATACGAAATTGGCAGACTCCGATAAAAACTTGTACATTTCATTTTCTAACAAATTTGCAAAATTGTGATTTTATTATTTACACAAAAGACTTTTTTTAAACTAAACGAAAATTAATTTGTTTTAAATAAGAAAGACGTTCAGAATAGACTGAAAAGCTGAATTGTAACGAAGTATAGTAAACTAACTTTTACAACTAAATCAAAGTTTGTTTTTCGTGAAAAGTTGATTTACCAAACTAAATTCTTAAGTATTAGTTGATTGACTTTATGGTTTAAGTAACTTTAAATTTTTAGTTAAATGGATTGATATTCGGATAAATAAATAAAAGTTTCAATAGATAAATAGATTTGTAAATGCTGCTTTAATTTTATTTAATTGTTCTTTTAGTGTCGTTTTAGGTGACAACGTTCGTATAGAAATTGAACCAGGACGGATAGTCGATACCAATTATAATCTAAGTATATCCAAGGCGAACAAGTAAAAATATTTAATAGGTATAAAAAATTTTCAATTTTGATGTCAAAAATTAATATTGAACTGCAGTTTTCGTGTGGACTTACAGCTAACTCCACGGAAATTACACCATTGATTCATTTGTGTTCTTAATCTCCAGTATTGGTGATAAATTAGCATTCCCCTCAGTTGGTCGTTTTTCTGATTGTAAAATAGATGCTCGTAAATTTAACAACACTGCTGATGTTGCCTTATTACCATTTTAAATGAATACATAATTTAGATCTAATTTAATTTGTTTTATTATTGTAAGTACTCAAATATTAATTTGAAAATAACAATGTAGTAATCTAATTGCTGCAACTAAACACAGCACTGCATAAATTACAAAATTTAAAGAATACATTATCCAATTTATTTTATTATTTATTATTGCAAATGTAATTTTATCGTTCAGGTAGGTTACATTTTACATTATTATCACGCTTAAATAATCTGATGTTGCTGTGTGTAAGATCAGTAGTTGTCCACGTAATATTTAAAAACATAAAATTTATTATGATCATAATAAATAATTGATAGGATGTTTTAATAAAATTATTACTGAAAAAATGCGATTAAAAATATAATATTAGTAGAATTTACAGTGACATCTGTGTTTTTGCATTTGCTCTATGTCGCCTATAGAGTACGCTTTCCTTTATTTTTCCAAATATCAGCTATCTGTAACATCAAAAGAAACTCAATATTTCAGTTTTGCTATTGCAACACAGAGAACACCACAAATAATTTAGAATAGTAATCTTTACCAGGAAAATCATATTCTATAGTTTATTAAAATAAGTTCAACATTTTAAAATAGTTCAAGTATTAATATGAACAGAAATAATAATTCAATTTGTTATTATTTCATGAAATTGTTATCGATAGTTCATTTTAATTATTATATTTTGAAAGTTGTTACTATGTTCGGTTAGCGTAGGAATCTTTGATTTATTATAAAATATAATCTTTTTGTTGTAATGCAAAGCTTTTAGTACATTTGTTGGAACTAATTATTATTAATTGGAGGACTTTACATGAAATATTATGTCGGACTAACGCAAAATTAGCTGCTTCAATTTTTTTTCTTAGCAGTAAAACTTTATTGAGACAACAATAACTAATACATTTGTGGCTATGCTAAATCTTTTTCTCGCCAACAAAATCATTGTTCTTAGTGAACGCAATGGAGATTTTTCTCATTTGTGGTAGAAGCAAAAAAGTACCGGCAGCCACCAATATCAGAAGTCATAGGAATTGTAAAGCAAATAGCCATATGTCGACAAATTAATAAGAAATTTTAATATTAGGCTCATTACTTATGGTGACTGTTTTTTTGCGAAATAAATCATTTCTTTTCTCTGATTGTATTATATTTTCAGAATTTCTGCTGTTTTTCCTAATATTGCTTCTCATCTTTCTAATGTTCCATTTCAAATCTTGTCTTCCTTTTCATTTTATTCTTAATACAGTTTGTTAATTTTTCTATTGTACTTTATAGTAATTGTTTCAGAAAAATTATAATAATAACTAATAATAAAAATAATAAAAAGAAGAAGAAGAAAAAGAAGTGATGGTTATCTCCTAGCTCTGGAGAGTACGTAAAACTGGTGATTTCTCTGAGCTAATGATTGCTAATGATTGAAGAAAGCAAAAGTGAAGTAAAGGGAAACGACATGGAAGAATTAAAAAACATGATAAGCGGGTTGACGCTTAGTGTTGAATCAGGTTTCTCAGAGAATAGGAGAGAGATCGGAGAGTTGAAGGTGAAAATTGATGGAATGGAAAAACATTGGAAGGCAGAAAGACAGGAACTGAAGAATGAAATAGGAGAACTTGGAGACAGAGTTCATAAGCAGGAAAACATAATAAAGGGCCTTGAAGCGCAACTGGAAAATTTCGAGAAAGAGAGAAGGAAGCTAAATATTATTATTAAAGGAATGCACTCCAATCAAACAATAAATGAAAAATTTGTCAAAGAACTCATTAAGAAGGAAATGGAGGTGCATGTTGAAGTAGTTGAGGCTTTTAAAATAGGAAGAATACCAGGAAAAGAAGTAATAGTTGCAAAGCTGAAAAATATCAAACAAAAATTAGATGTAATGGCAAACAAAATGAAGCTTAAAGGGAGAAAGATATACATAGAAAACGATATGACACGGAAAGAACAATCGATACAGGATAAAATTGTAGAAAAAGCCAAAGAAGAAGCCCAGAAAGGCAGGAAAACTAAAATAGGTTACAGAAAGCTGCACGTCGATGGTAAATTGTTTACATGGTGTGACAAAGAAACTGCGCTCACACCAGTCGAGATAAAAAACTGATCGTGAAGATCTGAGCGGATGGTATGTCTCCACCGTTAGCTCCGACCACTATCAGGGAGACAATGGCAACAGTAAAGCAAATCAAAAGGAAATAGAGAAAACACAAACAAGATGTGATAAGAGTGGGAACATGGAATATTAGAACTCTACTAAAACCGGGAAAAAATGCAGAAGTGGCGAACGAATTGGCGAGATATAGAGTGGATATAGGTGCAATACAAGAACACAGATGGAAAGGACAGGGTGAAATTGCAATGAAACACTACATCACGTTCTTCTCAGGCGAACAAAAGCAGGGAAGGAACGGCACAGGATTTATAGTGGGGAAAAGATTAATCAAGAACGTACTGGCATTCAAAGCAATTAATGGAAGACTATCATATCTTAGAGTAAAAGCCAAAACAAATTTGTCAATTATAAATGTATATGCATCGACGGAAGAGAGCAATGAGAGCGAAAAAGAAGAATTCTACCATGAAGTAGAAGAATTATGCGACAACATACCTAAACAAGATCTAATGATAATACTCGGCGATTTTAATGCAAAGATAGGCAAAGAACACTTCGTAACCTCGTTAGCAGGAAAACATACAATACATGAGAAAACGAACGACAACGGAGAAAAACTATGTAACATGGCAGCAGCATTAAATACCGTAATATGTAGCACAAAGTTCCCGCACAAGAAGATACATAAAATAACATGGTGTTGGCCTGGCGGGGGAAGCGAAGACGGAAATCAAATAGATCACATACTTCTACCAAAAAAATGGGAAAGGTTGATAAACGATGTGAGGACTTACAGAGGGGCAAATGCGGATACAGACCACTACCTTGTAATAGCGAAAGTAGAACTAAAGACAATTAAGTGCAACTCAACAATAACGGTAAAAAAAAGAATAGCTAAGGAGGAACTTAATAACGACAAAACAAAGAAACGTTACCAAGAAGTTATTGCAGAAGAAGTAGACAAAAAAGAAGAATACGAAGACATGAATTTGGAAATGAGTAGTATTGCCTCAAGTATACAGTCAAGCGCAAAGAAAGCAATAGGCTACAGAAACAAGAAAAAATATAAAGAATGGTACGACGAAGAATGCTCCGAGGCTAGCAAGAGGAAAACAGAGAAAAAATTGAAATGGCTAAGAACCGGAAAGTTAGAGGATCGGGAGGAATACAAACAAATTATAAAAATCGCGAACAAACTATTTAAGCAAAAGAAGAACGATTGGATAATGGAAAAAATGAAAGAAATACAAGCGAGTAACGGAAATAACAAGAAAATTTTTTACCAACTGATGAGAAATGAAAAGCGAGAGCATATAATAACAACAAGAAGCATGAAGGATGAAGAAGGGAAAGTAGAGAGTGATCCGGAGAAAATTAAACAAATATGGGTAAAACACTTTCAAAAATTACTTAGCACTGAACAACAGATAGAAGTACATGATCATAGAGACTCACACAGTGATGAACAGCAGTTATCGACACCAACCACTGAAGAGATATTAGATGTGATACAAAAAATGAAAAACGGAAAATCACCAGGCAGAGACGAAATTGATATGGAATTGATTAAGTATGGAGGAAATGAACTACATCTTAAGATAAGCAAATTAGTGCAGAGAGTCTGGATAGAGGAAAGAATGCCTGTAAACTGGAAAGAAAGCGTAATAATCCCATTAAAAAAGAAAGGCGATCCAGAAGAATGTAAAAATTATAGGGGGATAGCACTGCTTAACTCTACTTACAAAATAATGTCAGCATTGATTCACAAAAAGTTAAAAGAACTCACCAGAAACAAAATAGGCGAATATCAATTTGGCTTTACAGAAGGAAGATCAACGGTGGGGGCAATACACGTACTCAAACAAACGATAGAAAAAACATGTGAACACAACATTGACTTGCATTTAATGTTTGTGGATTTTCAGCAGGCATTCGATAAAATAATTAGAGAAGAATTGTACAAAGCAATGAAAAAGCTGAAAATACCACACAAAATAATAAGATTGACCAAAATGACATTAGATAGAACGTTAGTAAGCATAAGAACAGCTGCAGGAGAAACCGAATGTTTTGAATCGAACAACGGAGTTAGGCAAGGAGACGCTCTATCGGCCTTGCTTTTTGATATCTTACTGGAGAAAGTAATTAAAAGAATAGACGCGGAGGGAACATTAGCGACTAAAGAGGTTCAGCTGATAGCTTACGCGGATGATGTCCTAATTATGGCGAGAACTTTAAAGAAATTGGTTGAACTTTTCGAAGAATTGGAATGCAGAGCGAAACAATTGGGATTATTGGTAAATTACAACAAAACCAAGTATATGAAATGCAATAAGAACGTAAAGCATACCAGAAAACCACTAAGAATAAATGATAGTGATATAGAAGAAATAGAGAGCTGTAGTTACCTGGGAGTGCATGTAGATAGAAACGGTGGCAGGAAACAAGAAATAAAAAAGAGGATACAAACAGGTAACAGGGCTTTCTATGCAAACAAAGTACTTCTAAAAGACAACAATCTGAAAAAATTTACTAAGTTGAAAATTTATAAGACAGTGATACGACCGGTTGTGATGTACGCGGCGGAGACATTGTGTATGACCAAGGCGGAAGCGGAACAGATGAGAGTGTTCGAAAGGAAAGTGATGAGGACCATCTTAGGTCTCAAAAGAACAGAAAACGGAGAATTGAGAGCACGAACGAACAGAGAAATATACGAGGAGTTAGAAGGTGAAGACATAGTGAGGTATGCGAAGGCGCAGAGAATAAGATGGTTAGGGCATATAATGAGAAGCACCGACAACTCACTTGCAAAAAAGCAACACTATGGAAACCTGGGGAAGATAGAGCGAGGGGCAGACCCAGAGTACGATGGTGGGACCAAGTGTCAGACGATCTGAGCAAAATGGGAGAAAACAACTGGATAACCAAAGTACACGATCGGCAGACATGGAGAAGCGTAGTCGCGAAAGCCACCACTCATAGGTTCTTATAAGGTTTTTGAATATACTCGTGCATTGTGAGTAGGAAACTAAAGCACTGAAAATGAATTATATTATAACATGTATTATGGGGCCTAATCCTCCCCAACAAAGGGATATGTATAATCCCAGATAGGGATAGCAAAATTCTAAAAAGAATGTAAAGCTGATAATAATAATAATAATAATGATTGCCATAATAAACAATAGTTAAACGCAAAAGCAGATGGTTTGACAAAAACGATGATTGTGTTACCTAGATTGAGACTCAACTTTTAACCTTACTCTAATGAAATGGGTCTCTTCAACCAATAGCTGATAATCACGATACCAAGTCCTGCCAAAGGACTTTTTAAGCAATGCAGGTCTAAATGAAGAATTTGACAGACCATCTAGAAAACACGATTATTGCTTTTGTCAAAACATCTGCTTTTGCATCTTAAACACAAGGCTGGTACTATTTGTTTGGTGTTAATAAAGGCTTTGGATGAATAAAGGTGATATCTATCAAATATGATAGATGATGCGACTGATGATACTAGAAACTTCTTAGTTGTACTACTGTAGAAGGTCTAAATATTGAAATCAGTTTTTCGTAGAAAAGACCTTAGAAATTTATTTATTGGAGTGGATTTATTTCTATTATTTGTTTTTGTCTTGTTAGATCTACAGTAGGTTTCAATTGTGTGATAATTTTTATAGTTTCATCATTATCGGTTATTATCACGACTTCAAACTATAAAATCCTGGAGGATTCTATTATTCTTACAAAGCATTTATCTCTCATTTTATTTACACATTTAATAGTAAACGACAATGTTTTTTGAATAAATATCTGCAAATTAATTTAGTTCCTTCTGTAAGATTAATGATTTTGAAGTTTACTTCTTTTATCAAATAGATATGCTGAAATGTTAACCACGTGACCGGGCTTCTTGTTGAATGGTGTGTTTGTAAAAAATAATGTAGTCGCTTTTCCCTTTGAAATAACATAGTGGGTTAATAAATAATCTGGTCTATCTCCTTCGGGTTATGCTGAATTAAAATGGATTCTCGCCAGTATGAATTTTGACTTTTGTGCAATTCGGTGCAATTACAATACGTGTAATTTCTATTTACGCGGTTCCAATAATTTTTGAATTACTATGTTCTTATTTCACTATAGATAGTGAATATCACAAATTTTATTGTAAATACATACATATAAAAGTATTCTTTTGAAATTGTAAAGGCTTCTTTTATCAGATTGGCTATGTGAGTTTCATAGGTAATTATTGTTGAAAATTAAAATTAAATTGAATTTTATTACATGACCAGTTTGATAAATGAAAATTTTTAAGTAAAAGCTAGATGAAATCTAATCCTTCTATCATTCATAGTTTATATTTCTGCATTAATTTTGTATGTTTCATTTTTTCTCTAAATTAATTAGGGAAGCAGGAATTTGCATAAATACGTTTTTAAATGTTAATTTCCTATGTTCGGCTAACTCATTCAGCACCCAGTATATATTTTGAAAGTACTTAAATTCTAAACTTAAGCATTTAAAGTGTAAAATAGCATTTCTCGACTTACGTTATTTTAGAAATTTTATTATGCTCCTTGGTCAGAAACCTTTTAACACCTGCTTATAATAATTTAAGTAAAATATAATATAAATGATCAGCAAATTGCTACAAAGCAACCACTAAAGATAAATTAAGAAAATTAAACAAATGTTAGCTAGGACATCACAAAATTATTTTAAAACCATTAAATTATAATTTTACTAATCAAATATGAAATCAAACTAAAAGTTGTTCATGCAAACCGTCAGAAACCATATATTTCTATTGTTTCGGTGTAAGAACTCTTTGCCAAGGCACCATATTGCGTCACGAAATTAATAATGAAACGAAATTCGAATTTACTCTCAGAGTAATTTTAACCAAATTGAAAACTTAATTTTAGACAACCAGGAAAATAAGCTAATTACGTATTTTGTCATACATTTCGAGATATTTAACTCTTCTAAACATATGCGTAATTATAACATATAACTATTGCAGCCATTCAAATTTTGGTTATATTATTTTTATACAATTACTGTTACAATTATATGTACTATAATAATTGTTAGCGAAAATTTGGTAATTAACTGTAATAACGTCGTGGTACCAGATGTTTTACTTGTACAAGTTTCAAGATTAATAAAACTAAATAGTGATGATAAAGATTTTACAACTAAAACTTTATTGACCCTCAGTCAATAATTCTATTCTTCTTATATAGATTTTTTTCCAAGTTTAATAATATGCATAACACCTTCACTAAGAGTCCTGAAGATGGTCAAAAAGTTTGACCGAAACATGTTGATTTAGTGTAACTTGTGTTTTATTGAGTACGTCCCATTTCCCAAGATATTTGATTCCTATTATTCTAGTGGGTGAGAATTTCGATTATTATTCTTTTCAATGATTTATATTTATCCAAACTTCTATCAGTTCCTCATCAAGAGATTTGTAAACCTTGACAATCAGAATCACTAAATTTTTAATTTAATTTACCGAAAGATCAAGGCAGTCTGCATCATGTCCAATGTAATGTAGGACTGATTATCTGGGATGTTCGACATACATGCATTATAAATGATTCGCGACGTTTTGTAAACTAACCAATTTTAAGATTTTCCAAGATAATTAACAGACTTTTGAAAAGAAATTTTAAAAGTTGATTTTCCACAATAATCCAACCAAAAAAAAAATAAAAAATTTAATATAATTACGCATCCCTTTTTACCAAGCACAAACTGAAGACTTATCAATATTTCTTCTAATACTCTCGTGTTTTTAAGTTCAAAACAAAAATGTTATTTTTAGTAATTATTTTATACTAACGTTGGTTACCAACTGAATAGTACAGTTTTCTCAAAAACAACTCTCAAAATGGGTAGTTATAAAAAATGTTGGTAAATATTTGTTCAAAACACTTGACAAGTATTAATTCGAAGGCATTGGAGAATTGTATGTACTAAATCTTTATTTTGAATATATAAATAAATCGATTGATGGTAAAAAGCGATTTTTCAAGTACGAATGGCATTTTGTATTTTTCATTCTTCCATTTAGTAGATTAAATACTAAAATCATGCGAATTTACTACATACCTATAGATAAATGCATGACTTTTAAAAATCGTTATAAATGTTAATACTACTTTTTTGAATACATATCTCATTTTTCTGTCAATGGCAATGTGTTTATTATTCTAAAACTTGAATAAGTAATACAATATTATGGAATAGTGTCCCGATTCAAATATTTATTCCGATTCAGCTATTGAAACAAAAATGAAAAAATAAATCTGTACAGTGGTATTATGTATGCGTGCCATATACCATTCAGTCAATTCATAAATATTTTTAAGCGAATGTTCGATAGGTAAATCTACCTACAAAAAGTTATTTACATATTTGCAACTGTTGACTGCACTGTATAGCATATTATATAAAAATTATGTGATTGCAATATTAAAGTTTGTACTCTATTATGATGCACTTGGCAAATAAAACTAATTGACTATAAAATTTTGAAATGTTTATTTAGAAGATTGCTAGTTTAGTTTTAAATTTTCAATTTAAATGAATGTTGATTGTAAAACTGTGTTTTCATCACTTTTGATTAAATGCTGAATGGACTATTATTATTATTATAATATAATATAAAATCGTTACAAAGTGGACGAAAAATATGTAAAAATGTAAAAAGCTGCGACTAATAATGGAAATTTTTTAGAACAGTATTGGAAGTACGCATAATTATAATTAATTGATGTACAACTTAATTGGTTGGAAACTCGACTGATATGCAAGTCGCAAGTCTTTCATTCGCTCGGCGAGAAAAGTTTATCTTTCCATCCTAATAAAACAATATACAATTGACCATTACGTTAATCAACCAGAATATGTTGAAAATATAATACTTATTATACTATTAGAATCTCATAATTCTAAATTTAGATTCTAAAATGTTAGGAATATAGCTAATAAACCAATAGCTTGAGAACTACTTAACTAGTAAGTATTTAACTTTGAAATCGTAATTAAATTATTCAAAATTTCAAGGTAGGTAGCATAAATTGAAACACTCAGGTTACAAATTAGCGAAATTTTGTCCAAGTTGCAATTTCAAATAGTAAGCCTTTTGATTAACGCAAACTTTACAAATTAGATATACCCACATATATTATAAAATTAATTACATTTTTAAAGTTGAACAATTTTTTGTAATATTGATTAAGGTACACGTATCTCTTTAAGCACAATATACATAATATTTCATGTATATACCTATAATTTAATTAAATATTAACAAACACTATAAAAGGTTTGTAATTTAGTTTTAGCCGGTCATTCAAAAGTAAAAAACGAATCTGTAATGTATAATGGTCAACTCTTAAAATTATTACGGAGCGTAACGTTGCGACAGATTGCGACAGGCGCTACAGACAGGAAATGCATTAAGATCCTTAATCATTAATGATTGAGATTCTTAATGCATTTTTATTATAGCTTAATCCAGTGGCTCTCAACCGACGTTCCACGGAAACACATGTATTAAAATAATCCCAATTAATTTATTAAAACATTCAAATAGGTAATCAGAATATTAAAACAAATTTTGTTGGGAATTAAAATTTATAAATTATTAAACAAATTATTTAAATTAAAAAAAAAAGGTTGTTTTGTAAATATTTTAATAATAAACATAGTCTTTAGTATTCCGCGTCCACAAAAAGTGGAGATCCACAGGCTTAATATTAAATTAATGGTTAAGAATACATTTCATTATTTATTTAATTAAGGAAATTTATTAAATACAAATAAATATTAATTTTAATTTGATATTGCATGGAAAATAGAACCATGTGAATGGTAAGTAGCACTTTATGATAAACCCGAAAAACGTTGTTATTAAGTGATACCATTTAAAAAATTAAAGTGATTTCAGAAACATGAAAACCGCTAGAATAGCAATGAGTTCAAATTGAATCATTTTAGGTCACTTTAATTGAATTAAAAGTAGACTGTATTATTCTTTCGTTCGGTTATGAGTTGTAGCCCTAGCGCTGTATTAGAAATATTCAATCACATTGGTTTTAAAGACTTAAAAAGTCCATTAAGTGGAGTTAAAGCAAAATATGAAATTTAATTGTATTTACACAGTTCATTCTAAAACAAAATTATAAATTAAAAACTTCTGATACGCCTTGACAAAAATTTTAATATAATAGCATGGCAAGTCATGATACATGGCATACAATTCTTTTATAATATGCTGATATTGGTCAAATTTCTTATGCATACTCGTATTTGGAACAGTACGAAGAACATAATGTGTAGCAAGTGACGCTATTTAGTAACATCGAATGATAACAGCATTAAAAATTATTTTGCCTTATAATAATTACATATGTATTAGGGTGGTCCTTAGTGTTATGGATAAATTTTTTTTTTGTAATTTGATGCTCCCACCCACTAAAATTATTTCTTTTGGTATTATATCAATATCAAAAAAAAAATAGAAGCAATCGAGCAATGTTTGAAGGTCTCTCAAGACTTTAAAACTTTTGTATGTTAATGTTTTCTGTTTGAACTTCTTAATTCTTCTTAATTATTCGATTGCTTCAATTTTTTTCTGATATTGATTTAACACCAAAAGGAATAATTTTAGTAGGTGGGAGCATCGAATTTCAAAAAAAATTTATCCATAAGAATAAGGACCAACCTAATGTCCAAGTTAATTTACTCCCTCAAGATTTATATGTTCCGATCCCAATTTAAACTCACTTTCTCAGAGGAAAATGGACTTCAGTAAATGTGAAAATTTACAGTGATTTTATGCCTTAAAGTCTAGGCTTACTTCAGTTTTAATAGCAATTGCGCACATATTATGATGTATGGGATAAGTTTAATATCCCATAAAGGATCATTTTTTAAGGTTGGGAGAAAATGTTTTACAACTTTTGAAAATAAGGACCACCCTATTATGTATTATAGTAATGAGTCATTCTGTCTGATTCAAATGTTTGTGGGAATACAAAGGCAAGTGAGGACAAAAAGGACTGTAATTATAAATACGACAAAATAACATTTTCTGGAATTTAAAATTTGCTTAGGGATAATAATAGATTTTATAAATTTTGCTGAATATTTCAAGTATTATTTTTGATGAAACGAATATATACTCTGTACAACGACGAACTAAGAAATCAGTAAATTAATGTTTTTGAGAATTCCACCACGAAAGATTCTCTTGCAAGCAAAATTGATCCCAAACAAAACAAATGATTTCAACGACAAAAGTAATCTTAACCGGTTCAATTCCTACATTTAATTTTGTACAATTAACTTACGTATAATTAAGTTTTATATTTTATTATTTATTTATATTATTTTATAATAAACTTACTTTAGCCTCCAGAACAAACCTTCGTCTTCACTCTGACTTTCCTCATAACGATGACTTTTTAATAAGTAATCAACAATTTTCATATTGAAGATCATTATCTGATCAGGGTATTAATTGACAATTTGCATGATTTTGAATTTTTGCATAATATAGCTATGCTTCTACGATATTATCGTTGAATTAACAAAATAGTTAGATTGGAAGAAAACCAATGAAATTCTTGAACGAAACTATTATTTTGTCTTGTTGTAGCATTTTAGTATATGTCATTTCAATGCAAAATTTGATTAAACCGAAAATTTTAATCGGTAACTGAACATAAAGGAAGCTTAAAAAATATACGAGGCACTGCGCAAGTTTATTGTTGGATGTGTTGCAGTTACAGTTTGATCTTTGATGCATTCAACCTTGTCTTCATGTGCGCTCGAAAAATGCAAGAAAAATGGATACTGCAGTTGTTGTTATTAATTCTTTAAAAGTTAATACCTTTGAGTAAAAAAAATGCACTACTGTTAATACAGTAATACATCTATTGTGTTAAAGGGGTTATGCGCACTTAGGAGGTCGAGAAAATCCGACTATTTCTTATTTTTTTCTGGAAATGTGTGTATATATATTATTGCACAACAATTTTTTAAATTGAAAACAGCCCTTTAGAAATACAATATAATTTTTTTTATTAATTATAATTATTAGCTCTTGAAAATACAATTAAATATGAATATCAATAACGAACTAAAGGGTACAAATAAATCTTATTATATGGATTTTGCAATCCTATACAATTAAATGTTGTAAAAAATTATTAATGATTGAAAGTGCCTACTGTTCATTAATATGCAAATTAAGTGAATTAGTTTACGACACGTATGCATAGGTGTTTCGAATTTCGGATTCTCATCAGGCAAACCTGGAAAAAAATTACTAACGCGCACAGTATTCAATTCAATAAGATAGAAAAAATAAAAATTCAAAATTATTTGACATTTCTTTAAAATAAAAACATTCCAAAATGAATAAAAATAAAAAAAATTTTGAAAATGTTTAACCGAGCAAATAAAAAAAAATAATGAAGACGAACCTAATTGTGATTAAGCTATACCAAAATAGGATGAGAGTATTTTATTTAAAATACTATGCAATGAAATGCAATATTATGAAAAAATTATTAATTATAATTATTAGCTCTTGAAAATACAATTAAATATGAATATCAATAACGAGCTAAAGGGTACAAATAAATCTTATTATATGGATTTCGCAATCCTATATATTTTTTGGATTATTTCAACTTTTTTGTACAAAAATATTAAGAAATAACTCATTTACAGCCAATATTCCACGACCCTATTATTAAAAAGCATTTTGCGGTGGGTAATTCTATGCGGAATCAGTTTATTCAAAATCAAAAATTAAAAAGACCCAGTAAACACATAAGTTTATCTTGTCCTTAACGGAGCAATTTTCTTAAAAATTAAATTTTGACAAAATGGCCGATGTTCAAAGTTAAAATATCGATTTTCGTAAAAAATAAATGCAATGTTTTTCACCCACTAAAGCCATAAAATACAAAATACACATTAAAATACAAAATCCCTCCGTTAAGGACAAGATTTTGATGTCTAAAACAAGTACACCAAATTTGGAAAGGATTGGTGCACTACTTTTTGAAATATCTTGCCCACCGACTTGGGTTGGGTTGTAGGGTTGTAGACCATCGGTTGTCAATGGATTATTTCAATTTTTTTTTAAAAAAGTTACATTTATTTCTAAAATACTGAAATTATTGTGCTATAAAACAATATAGGCACTTCTCCAGAAAAAAATAACAAATATTTGCATTTTGCAAGTGCGCATAACCCCTTAATACACCTATTTTGATGGTTCATCATTGAATACGCATACAATTAACAGTACTAGCATGATGATTTAATATTATCATAAGTAATATGTTTACTCGAGAAATACTACTAAGCTTTATATTAACGTAATTATATTTTTCTAACAATTAGGTACACATAATATTTTACAACAACCATTTTCCTTGCTCATTGCCCCCTGTCACGTGACTAACGCCCCACCAACCCATAATTCCTCATATACAATAAGATACATCAAAAACCTAAAATGATTTAAATAATAAAATAAATTGTTTAATGAAATGTACAGAAATGGTTGATACAACATACTTCCTTGGTTAGTTCGAAAAGTGCGGAATGTAGAATCAAAGTTTTTAGTAGGTTCGATTAACGTAAAGTATACAGCTTTAGAGTAGTCAATTTTGATTGAATTAACAAAACGAGAATATTCAAAGAAATACTCCTTATGTTAAAATAACGCAAAAGAGTAAACATTTTATTTGCACTAGTTTAATGCGCGTTTTGCGTTTGCCACCCGTAATGCTAAAACTCAAAGAAAAAGTTGTGAAGCCTTGGAAAATGGTTAGTTCTTCAAAGCTGAATTATAATTGGATGAAGCTGTACGAAGAACCGAGGTAAATCCTAGAAATTGGTTAGATTTAATTTACGCGTTGTATATGACTCATAAGGTATTAGTAATTTTAATTTAATCAATTAGTAATAGATACAATTATTATTAAATTTTAAATAAGCTATTAATTCGTAATAATAACAATAACATGTTGAATATGCGATATACAGGGCTTTTGACTGCACATATCGAGCTTGTCAATCGATATTTAATTGGTTGCAAAATAATAAATCATACAAGCACCTTATTCAATCTGATTTTTCAATGGATGATGTAATAGTATATTTATATAAGTAATAGAAAATTGAACAAATTAACGAAAATTAGTTGCATTGAGAAAACTAATGGATAGATTAATATATTATTTTTTAATTTAAATATTTATTTTTTCAGTAAGTTACTAAACAGCGTTAAAAAAGCCGTACGAGAAAATCCAACAAAAAATATTGACGCTGATCTACAAATTATGATAGCGAAATTTTGTTCTATTTCTCAAGATTATGATAAAGTGGCTGATTGTAAATGCAATAAATTGTTCAGAAGAGACTATGAGTTGTTAAATCTGGGTTATCTGCTAGTTTTTGATGAAAAACCTAACGAAGCACTCGATTACTTTTTCAAAGCAGTTGCACAATCTGCCTTTACAACTATTGCATATCGAGATATTGGAACTATATGTATGTATTTGAAAAATGTTAGGTAAATATCTACTTTTTGTATTATGTTCTTTAATGTTAAGGTTGATATATCTAGAGTAGCTATACGCTATTTTAAGAAATCATTAGGCTCAGAAGGTTTAGATGACGAAACCAAATTTCAACTTAAGAAAAATACTCTTGGGGATAAGTATGAGCTATGTTTACGGCTGATTTTTGTAGTAAATAATTTTTAATCATTAAAAAATATAAAAATAATTTAAGTTGATGATTTATTTATTTTTTCATATAAATTATAATTAACCGGATCTGTTTACTCGGTCTTTCAAAAATGGCGAATGTAGCAGCATGTTACATCTAAGGTAAATTTTGTAACAATTATAGATTAAATCCCATAAATGGGTTTATAAAATAAATGGAATTGAATCTCATAAAGGGGTTAAATCTATATTTAGATCAGTATACTATTAAGGGTTGCTCCGGAAGTTGGGCCAGTGGTGGACTGACTAGTCGACATTTTTCTTGGTTTACTTCATCTACACCGGGTTAACACTACACTCGGGCGTTAAAGAATACTTTTAACTCGCATATAGGAGGGCGATGTACAAATAAAACAATAACTTGGGAAAAGCAAAAAAGGATGTATTTAGACTAACTGCTTTGGATAAATTATAAAGTTTTCAATAGTTACCCGACGGGCACTGTTTTAATTATTTATAAAATAACAATAACTTGACGCTTAACTGTCTAACGGGGTAAGTGTGATTGATTCTATTTATATCATAAACTAATCTAGCCCGAGTTTCAAGTGAACATTAAAGCAAATAACCTGATCTACTTTAAATTACCATGGGTAAGTAAGTATATTGACTTCCAGTTATCTAAACTAGAACTATTTTTATCATTACTTTTTACAGAAGCCGGTTTAATAAATGCTAGTGAATATGCTCTTCCTAATCAAGACTTTATCATTTAACATAAATGGTTTTTCACCGGTGTGAATTTTCGGAAACGGAATGGTTGCAGGAATTTCCGGATAAATCTTGTCTCGCTGAGTTATAAACAAAATTTTACAGGTTAAGTGATGTAAACATGTCAAACTATGCGGCAGCAGCTTCCAGATAACAGGAAGATAAATTTATCGAAGATATGCAATATTGACGAATAACTCTTCAATTCAGTTCAAATGGAAAATTCCCCGCTTACTATCCTCCTTCATAACTTAGGAGTGGAGTTTTTAAAGTAAAATCTTCTATTATTTTCACCACGTATTTGTATTAAAAAAAATTGTAAAAATAAAACAGATAGACATCCTATTGAATAAATTAAATGATATTCATAATCGTTTTGTTCCAATTTTTATTTTCGCACCAAAATTATTGACTTTGAGTGGAGTATTTGAGTTTAGTTACGATTATAAAGTATTTGCTGATGGCCAATCTAATACTATTTTACCAGATGCTGTCCAGCACACAGGAATGTTGTTGTACGATTAATGAAAACTGTTTCGCTACATCAAAACTATATAATATACTTTGACAATTTGTTTACAAGTAAATCAAGCATTCCAAATTCAAAGCTTTTGACACCAAACATAGGTAGTAGTAGCTTTTCGTGCGAGATATAAATGCAGATGGTTTGACAACAGCAAACGGGTTGTATTAACCTAGACTAAGATTTGAGTTTCGACATCACTCTTATGAGATGTGTCATCCTCAGGAAGTTGTTGGCAATTACGTTAGCAAATTCCAACAAGACAACTTACACTTGCATATCTCGTAACTTTGGGAAGCAAAGTTGCAATTGTGGGAAAATGAAAAATTATACAAGTATCCTTAAAGAAGATAACTTATGAATTACAGAAATATTATAAAAACTACTAGTAGGTATGTAAGTACTATTTCAGAAACATTGAAAAAATTGAAATGCTAGAATGTTAAATTTTTTGTAGAGAATTTATAAAATTGTAAAAATAGATTATTGCATTTAATTAACATTACTTTTACTGCCGGTATCGACTGCTAATAAAATAAAAGAGTTAATTTCACAAGAAGGGCAGCTTGAAGTATGAGAATTGAATGACATTCGAAAGCGAAAATTTTTATTCAGAAAAGAATATTTTCATATTTATATGATTGTGAAAATATTTTCGTATAATTTTATTACTTTGATACGAAAAAAAACTTTAATGCATGACTAAAAATAAAAAATTCTGCTTTACAGATCCACATAAATTTTTAAATGTTCTGTCAGCAACTTTAACTTTGATTATTTATTTAGTAATTGTTTCCTTATTTATTTCATTCAAACTAATAATACTGTTTTTTGTGTTCTAAGGTTTATGCTGGCCATTTCTTTGACAACCCAATACCGCTTCTTTATGCCGAATCAAGTTAGTTAATTCTAAATTTTTTTCCTAATTTTTTTTATATTATATGCTTATTTTAATGGCAATCGATATTGTTTTTGAAGCGTTTGAAAGCTGAAACTAACTGGTAAAATGCGAGTTTGTTATTTTTGCAATCATAAAAAGATATTTTTATTGTTTCTTCAATAATAAGAGAATCAATTTATTTTGCATTTGAATGTTTCACAAAAGAAACATTTAAATTACTTTTGGTCTGAAATGACTTGAAATTAGTAGGTATAACACGTTCACATGTTCTTCATGTTAGAAGGTAAACTAGCAGTAGTACCTATCATTATAAGCCTTTGCATGTTACAATCCACTCTCTGCTGTCGATTTCTGAGAACCAACGCATATAGCACTGTGATGAATCGATTCAAAACTTTTATTGTTCAGTTTTTTATATAAATATCGACAAAGAAAACCGGCAACTGACAATTTCGTTAGAACACGCAACTATAACTTTTCTTACAGAAACAAAAACAATCTCTTTCTAGTTTTGATGGTGTCTAAAATAATTTGCATATTTTTTTGTAGCCAAAAATAGGAAACGCCATTCAAACATTAATTTATTGAATTATACGGTTCAAGTGAGCTTATTCACTAAACAATACAATTTCTGACTTAAACTATCATGGGAAAACTTGGAAACATTGACTAGTAGTACCAAGAGTGCTTTATTGTGTCATAATTGATGTAATAATTTTGCAGAGACATAGATATGCTGGAATACTGCCTCTAGAGATTTGATCAGTAGCTTACCAAGTATCAATTCCTAGACTTGGATTAAAATTTAATTATTTAAATTAAAATCTACCAGCAAATGCAAAAGTCAGTTAGTTGTATTTATAACTTTTTTATAACAGAAATTGTTATTATATCTGCAATTGTACAACATTTTTTTGCCTCTTTTTGAATTATACTTATTATTACATATTTATGACAGAAACCCTGCATGGTTTAAAAACTTTCAATTATTGCAGCATATTCTAAGTATTGTTTAATATTTTAATACCATTTCCAGTTACCAACCATAAAAAATTATTGAAAAGTTTGCATTTTAAAATCTTACTTACACGCAACTAGCAGAAGCAGATAGGTTTTTTACTTTACTTTTCACCCCGCAAGCGTTAAGTACACGTAAATGAAATTAGTACTTGGATAAAAATAACAAGTAAAATTATAGTTTTATGACACATAAACAAATTATGAACTAAGTTACTGTGTGTCACTCATATTGATGTTTTATCCATAGGGTGACGTAGGAGACACGGAATAACATAATTGTGAGAACGAAAGAACTAATGCAAGGTGAATACAATACATAGTGTTGGTGAACGAGGGTGAGTATAGTAATAAAACTCATAATTATTTTGTTACGACTAAACCATTAACACTAGCACTTAAGAAAAAGTAAACAACTTCTTTACATGCCGAAATTTACCTTCGCTATTCTGAAACGCAGTCAACGATATGCTAAAATTTGTAAGCCTGAATTAAGACAAAACTTTTTTCTCTATATTGAACAGTAAATCAGATACTGTAGATGAAGGCGAAGAATACGCATAAAACTGCTATATTAATTTTACTATATTTAATTACTGATGAGACTCAGATTTTGTAATTTCTAGAGATTGCAATATGTTTTCCAGAAAATCGCCGGGAGTCTCATGACACCCTTCAGCTCCCAGTCGCCAGAACGGTGTGTCGGGACTGTAAAGCCGGTTTAGTAAGACTGCCAAGAATTGGTTATTCCAATTTTCACTGCAGTTGGTTGGAGTTGGAGTCAGCTTGTCCGTGGAAATGAGATGTTTATGAGTACCAGAGCTGCTATCTAAAGATACTGGGTGCACTGAGAAAACAGGGTACAATTGTTAATATGAAACTGTAGTATTTATTTGTTTTCATTATGTAATAAAATAACTCGTGATAGTCAAAACCACGCATGATCGTAATACAAAACACTAGCATTATTATAAATAACTACAATGAAATGTTAAATAAAATTGATATTAAATACCACTACAGTGTTATGTATATACTAGTACTTCAAGTTTGTAGTGCTTATAACTTACAGTTGTATGAACATCTTGCTTCTTAAAAATTAACTGATAACAACGATGTTATTAGTATATAATACTACACTACTTTTATTATAAATACTAAAATATTATTAATTTGAATAAGCATTTAATCGAAATCAAACACCTGTATTAGGATTGTGCGATTACCAAATTTCATAATCGATTTCGAAAAATAATGAATTATGATCGATTTTAAACCAATAATCGATTATAAGGTTTTAAATTATAATGGCGATTCCCTTACAAATTATGTATACATAGTAACGTTTTTTGGAATAACAAAATAAATATTTATGAAAATCCTCAAAATGATCAAGTTTATTGTCCTGTTATGAAAGTTGATTAATTTTATAAAAGCCTTTATAGTTTATACTATTTTTGTCGGTTTCTTTTCTGAAAGCAAAAATTTCATTTCTGTGCGAGAAGTAGTGCTCGGTAAAAATAGTAAAGTAAAGTAAAAATGACACTTAAAAAAAACACAAACTTTTTAATTAGGTAGATCCCAGTAAATATTTTTTTAAATAAGTTATCGGATTATTTAATATGTTTTTTGCAAGAATTGCAAGTTTTATACGACGTCGATGATCTAGAAGTAGTTACACCTATTTATTTAAACAAGATATAATGTTACAAACGGTCGGTCGTCTTGGGGACAAATGAGTGTATAAAAATTCTGCTATTCATCAATTTTATAATAAAAAGCATCAAGAGCGCACATAATTTTACAAATGTAGCATTTGTTATTTTCACTTGTACAGTGTAAGTCGCCACGCCAGTTAGAAAAGTAAAAAAGTGTAAATATTATTTTGTTTTCATCATTGATGGAGAAAAAAACTCACGGATTGCGGGGATTACCTCAACTAATTCCTATAAAGGTTAGTACAATTTTCTTTAAAAACATTAATTTTAAGTATGTAACGCTCACATTAATAATAATCACAGGGCAACAAAATTGAACTTTTGTTCAGCTTTAAGAGTGGGCGAGGGTGATTCTATTAGATTTTTTTGTGTTGAAAACGAATCAGACTTTGAAATTGAGGACCGTTTTTTCAAAACTTCTGTATAATTTTTAAAAAGACTATCGAATATTAAAGTCAAAACTAACCTAAGTTGAATGATAACCATGCAATTATAAAATTTAAATTTGTTTTCTCATAAGATACAAGCATAGAGTTACACCGTTTAAACGCTCTCCTGAAAAATTGATATTTTGTAATTGTTGAGTTTTGAAGAACCGGTCCTCAATTGTTCCAGAACCTCAGGATTTTTGAAATGCTAGCTTAAATGGTCAAAAAATGGCTATTTTTATCATTTTTATGATTTTTTTAGGGAACCTCATTTTTTTGTTTCAATTTTCCACAATTGCATCGCATAGTACTACTACTTAGCTTTAAAATCCATTTTTCTAAATCCTTCTACGATTTTTGAAGTGAAGATATACAATTTGTAATTCAAGAGGTTTAATCGCGTGCAAAGTCATCCGTTTTACCGCGCGGAATTTACTTTTTGACAAGTATTTTAGTATTTTGCCTACACAGGGGTTCTTGAGCTCGCTAATAAATTAATATTAAAGAACTTGTTAAAAAGTAAGATCGCCGCTGTAAATCGGGTGACTTTGAATGACTGAACCTCTCGACTTCAAAATTGAATCGAAGAATGATTTAGAAAAATGGATTTTAAAGCTAAGTAGTGCTACTTTGCGATGTAATTGTGGAAAATTGAAACAAAAAAATGAGGTTCCCTAAAAAAATTATAAAAGTTTTTCATTGTTGGCCTGTGAATTAATAATAATTTTATTAAATTTAGTACCTAGTAATTTTGCGACTATACGTTAAGTAAGCATCTAAATTACTACTGAATTCAATCAAATTATAAATTGTATATGTAGTTAAATATAAAATAATATGGTTAAATAAAAATAAAAGGTATAGGAGTAGTATGTACATCAGTAGCTCACAATATTATACGTTTTGAAGGCGTTTATTGTCATGTAGAAATTATTTTTACAGCAATACTGTTTAGAAATTTTTTGTTCCAAATTTAAGTTTCTTCATTTTTGTTTATATAAATTTTTCTATTATGTCGCACCATTTCAGAGTTAGAGTGACTTAAAAAAAACTTTGTAAGATAGAAAAATAAACTTTGTCTGTATCTTAAAAACGGTGCCACGAAATGGAAAAATGTATAGGTAAGTACAAAATTGAATACAATGATATTTTAAACAAAAAATGTCGAAAAAGTTTTGCTGTAAAAGAGATTTTTATATGTCAAAAAACGGTTTCAAAATGTGCAATTTGAGCACTCACGGTATAGTAGAGTGCTTTCTTGAATTTATTTTGACTTGTGTGGGCACGTCAAGGTTAAAGGCTGAAACTTTCAAAAATGAAGGGTTACATGGCATATATTCATAATCCGGAGGTTGTCAAAATTTAGAACGCGCAAAAGGGCGCTATTTAAAAAAAAAGAGATAACAGCACTAACAGAAAGCTAATAAGATGTGAATTATTTTGATATATAATTTGAAATAAGTTTTGTACGAAATGCATGTTATTTTTATGTTTGAAAACTGTAAATTGTTAAGTCGCTTATGGAAAATCAAATCTTGAACTGCCATTATCTCGGTTCGAACTTCGCAAAAATTTAATTATATTTTACAATTTTTATTTATATACTCTTCTATTTGCCAAACGAAAGCCTTAATCAAAATTTTTTATTTTTGAGAAAAGTTGCGCATATGTATGTAGATTCGATAAGTTTAAAAATCATAATTTTTTGTTTAATATTAAACACGATATTAAATTATTAGTAACACCTTAAAAATTCCAATTTTAAGTCGCTCGCAAGTTAGCGTCGACCGACCGGGTAACCCCTACCACAAAATCGAATGTATCCGTCTCTTTAAAACCTAGTGTGTAACGTTTCTAGCTAGTACTAACGAAGAATTTAAATTTCAGACAAGCATATAAGTGAAAAAAATGTTAATTTTACAGGAGACACAAAAAACTTAATAAAACACATGATTTTTAACAATTATTCGATCATAAAAAATAGAAAAGTGAATTTTTGACTTTCTTTTTCACTTTTTTTACATTCGCATAATTTTAATTTAATTTAACAAATTTAAATTTAATTTCAAGTAAAGTGCGCATAAATTTGACTGTCTTAAAAAAAATTTGAAATAAAAATGTGAATGTATTTTTTTTTAATAAATAATTATTGAAATTTAAATTCTTCGTTAGTACTAGCTAGAAACGTTACACACTAGGTTTGAAAGAGACGGATACATTCGATTTTGTGGTAGGGGTTACCCGGTCGGTCGACGCTAACCTGCGAGCGACTTAAAATTGGAATTTTTAAGGTGTTACTAATAATTTAATATCGTGTTTAATATTAAACAAAAAATTATGATTTTTAAACTTATCGAATCTACATACATATGCGCAACTTTTCTCAAAAATAAAAAATTTTGATTAAGGCTTTGGTTTGGCAAATAGAAGAGTATATAAATAAAAATTGTAAAATATAATTAAATTTTTGCGAAGTTCGAACCGAGATAATTGCAATTCAAGATTTGATTTTCCATAAGCGACTTAACAATTTACAGTTTTCAAACATAAAAATAACATGCATTTCGTACAAAACTTATTTCAAATTATATATCAAAATAATTCACATCTTATTAGCTTTCTGTTAATGCTGTTATCTCTTTTTTTTTAAATAGCGCCGTTTTGCGCGTTCTAAATTTTGACAACCTCCGGATTATGAATATATGCCATCTAACCCTTCATTTTTGAAAGTTTCAGCCTTTAACCCTGACGTGCCCACAGAAATCGTTTTTAAGCATTTTATTGCGCTTCGAGCACTCTACTAGTATAAGATCTTGAAAAGGAATTTTAATTTCTAATTTTAATGTATTTTATTCACATGAGATTTATTGTAACTTGCATTTTGTTGTATTTTAGTTGTCCTGGAGATGGTTGAAACCACGGTTGAAACATCAAGTTAAACCGGCAAAGAGATACTTCAGTTTCCAGTAATTTTAAATTAGTACTTAAGTAATTTTTTTGTTTTTGAAAATACAAACATTGTTTTAAACATAACAAGCCTGCTTTGTAGTTATTTCTTATTTTGACTTGTAACTTTTTTTATAATTTATTGTGATTGTGTATCTTATATTAAACAATATTACGAAACATGGAGTTTTTTATTATCACCACTACTATTGCCTACTATAATATCTAATTTATTTCTTAAATTATATAATTTCTAATAGTAGAAAATATCACTACGATTTAAGTTATGACTGCACTGTTTTTGACAAAATCGATATTAAGTATTATGTATTGGATTTCCAATAGCTACCGAAATTCAGTATTGGTACTATTAAACGCCATAGTCCGCGAATACTGCTGTTATAATTTGTTTTTGTTTGCAGGGAGTGTTTTGCCGAAAAAAACATTCATTTTTCGACAAAACACTCTGCAATCAATAACAATAAATTAATACAGCAGTATTCACGCGGACTGTGGCGCTTAATTGCACCAATACTGAATTTCGGTATTGCAAATCCTATACATAATATTTAATACTGATTTTGTCAAAAAGTGCAGTTATAACTTATAATATATTGTAGTGTTATTTGCTAAGTATTAGAAATAATATAACTAACAATAGCATACTGTTATACATAAGCACATAGGATTACTGAACATAGAACTATTTAATGGTTATTTATATAACAGTGTAGTGTTATTTCCGAATATTACTAGTATTTTAACATACAACAACGTAGTGTTATCATACAGACATTTGTTACTGTGTTTAGAACTACGTAGTGTTATTTATATAACATTGTAGTGTTATTTCCTAGTATTACTGATATTATAACTTACAACAACAGAGTGTTATACATAACCAGGCATGTGTTACTCCGCATAGAACTACGTAGTGGTTATTTATATAACATCGCAGTTATATTACTTGTAATTGGAATACTTATATTAAATATTACTACAACATGATTTTGCATATAATTATGAACATATAAGTTTGTAGTTGTATTTAATATAATTTGTATTGTTTGGCGCCTATTCAAATACTACAAATGTTATAATATAACATTTTTGTTTTATTACTTATAATTGTTTTTTCTCAGTGTGGTTGCTGTAATGATAATAATTTGTTCTAAATAAAAGTTTGCATTTTGTTACAATCTACAAATCAATAAATTTAGTTTAGGTGCAATCATGGATAATGATTTTGATTTAATGCAATTGTTTTTTTTTAATGAACGAACCAATGCTACAGGTGATAGGCGATGAAATTCATCATTATGGAAGAATTTCTGGCTGATTGCTAACGTTTCTATTAAAAATTTCTCGCTTTCCGTAAATCTCTATTTTGTAACTTGTTGCATAAACCACTTTTTTGAAATAAGTAGTATAATAATTATTATTTTATGATAGAGTTTTCTTTATCGTACCTATATTTGAAAACACTTTACGTGGTAATGGTTAATGCACTCGAGTGCATTTTTCCGATACCTCTAATAAGTCATTTTTGTAATGGGGGAAAATGCTTATAGATTGCATAAATTAGAATTTTCGAGATTTTATGTCAAAGTAAAGTTTGCTTAAGATTTAAAAAATTAATCTTAATTACATACATAAAGCAAAAACTCTAGTAAAACTTTTAATGAATAAAATCTAATGAGTAGGTTACAGAAACCAATTAAAATAAAACTAAACTTTGAAAAAGAACTATCTTTACATATAACTTCGATAGAATGCAGTACTTTGTAACAAGTTATAACAGTCATTAACTGTAATTAAAGCTTCCCTGAAAACTCGGCAATTCTTGCAAGCTATACAGCTAACAAACCATTATAAAGTTATCAATCTTAGATGAAATCACTTTAATTACTGTGATGTAATTAACATTCATTTTACCAACTTCGTCACTTAAAAAGCCAGTTAACAATTCGGCGTGAGTTTGATAGACGAGCCTCACGTAGTGCAAGGATCTGTTGAGACCTTGTTAATTCTTGTCGGTTTGATTGGATACAGTCGCGTGATTTCTGGACACGATACTATTAGCGACCACAGCTAGCAGGATCAAGTAAGGATTTACCTTTACTTTATTGCTTTTGTGTTCGTGTCTCGTTTATTCGTTTTAATTGGAATAGAAAACTTGTAATGGTGTTAAAACATTGGTTATTCGAACTATTGAAAATTAAAAACTTACATATTTAGTTTAACTATTATTTATTCGAATTACAGAAATAACATTTCTATGACACTACTTGTAATGTAGTGCGCCATTCTTCCTCAAATATTCGATACATTTTCTAACATTACATTTTGTCCTTTGATCCAATATTTTAAGCTTTGCTCGCTATTCAAGCAGTTATAATAAATCTGTTGCATTATTTTACCGAAAGGTTGAAACACTGGGAAACTTCAGTTTTCTCTAACTCTACTCGGTGTATTTTTAATAAGAGAAGGTTTATAAAGATATTCCAAGGCAAGTCAACCCATTTTTTATAAATCAATTAATCTGATGTCTTTTATCTCAATTTATCTTTATAAAAATGTTAATATTATTTTGTTTTGTCAAATAAACGTTTAAATAGTGCTTTATGATTACCATTTCATACACTAATTTAACACCGTTCATATAATAATAATAAACTTGTTCATGGGGAGGTTATTTTATTCAAATTGATGTTTTACAGCGGTATAATTATACCTTATTACTTTAGTGGTTCGCATTACAAATGTATTAACTTTAGTACTACACATAATTTAAAAGCAATTACTTTCATAGATAGTATTTAATATGAAATAAAACTTGTGCCACCTGTTAAAATAATGTACGACAAATATTTAATGCTTGTATTATATGATATATAAATGTATACAATGTCTAGGATAAGTGCCAAATTTTCCAGGTTAAAAAATTCAATCCTTCTTATTTTTAAATTTTATTTTTTTAAATTTAATTCTAAACAGAAGCTAAATTAATCAAACCGCTAAATGATTCTATACAATACAGGTTCATAATGTATAAAAGATATAATGAAATACTGCAAACGCAATTCAAAATACTAATTCCCAAAGCAGTTCAAAGTTATAATAAATAAAGACAACATATCTGAAAATAATTGAATCAAAAACATATGGAAAGGTGTTCCAAACCTATTTACAAAGGCTTTTTTATTATCAAATAATTTTTTTAAGTTCTCAACAACAGCACTCAGCATCTTCTAACATCTAGTATTCACCTTTTCTTATTTTTCTTATTCTTTTTCTGGTTACAAGATCAAAATAGTAATATGCTAGAAAATTGCCAACTTGAATTTTTTTAAGCTTTTTAAAGCAACCTGTGTTGAGAATAGTGCGTTTCCCACTATTATAAAATTAAAAAACAGTAATGATTCCTCCTGCGTAAAGAAATTTAAATGAAATTTCAAAAAACTGCATATTTAAATTGTCTTTTGTACCAACTATATCACAAACAACCATTACAAGCGCAATAAAAGTGAAGGAATTCTGCCACGCTTGGATGCACCACAATACAATAGTATGTTGTGCAGTTAGGTAAACGACAATCAATAACCCTATGGCTAAAATAGTTCTTTAATATTAAGTTTACCGGTAACAAATAATCAAAAAAAAATTTTCTTACCTACCAACAAAACAAAATAAAATTATAATCAAGTTGTCCGATAATAATAAACGAAGGAAAAGTTGAGTATAAAAATCGTTACTAAGTTTAGTCATTATTAGTTTATTTATGCATTTTAAGAATGTTGTGTTCTTTACGACCAACGCTATCTTAATTGCAATTTGTGTTGTAAGGTAAACAGTAAACATATTGCAAATTTTGCATTTACATTAAAATACTTCTGTAGTCGGGTAATTAGGTTTACATTAGAACTCTATGTATAGCTTTCCACTCGACGTACACTAAAAATATCCATATATAATATTTTAGTATTGAGAGACCATAATAAACAATATAATATATTTTTATTTCTCACTTCCTCGTAAAAGAATGGTGTTAAAAGCGAACAATTAAATAGGAAAGGTTTAGAAATTGAAATCTGCATATTTTAAAATACTGTACATATCAAGCTGTTGACTATTGTTAAGCGAAACATGTAAAACTCCAAAGCTTTCCACTTAAATGCCCTATTATTTAAAAGTATATAGCGATATTCACAATAGAAAAAACTATGAAAAGGGAACCAAATTTATTCGCAAAAGTTCTAAAATATAAATAAACAAATAAATAGAATTTTACTAAATATGTTTATTGAAGTGCACTTCGCGAAACCTCCATTCGACAGGATGTTTGGGATATACTACGGGAAACAGGAAATTATGTCCAGCTCTATCCACATGCTCGTATTGTCTGATGTCGCTTTAAATCACATTTATGATTTACTATGTATTCTGCACAAATTGAAGCAATAAATTAATTCTACCAATTTCATATTTTTTATAATTGAAGTCCAATAATCATTAAATTATTCCGCCTGATTTACCGCTGAGTAGACATTTTATAGAAAAACGCCTTCTAGAGCAATTTGTGTACAATAATACCTAATACATTTCTTTTGCTTCACCCTTAAATATACAATTTTTATATAAGTAATAATTATTAATTTTATATTTTAACGCTCGAATGAAACACTTTTTGCTCAAATCCGTCCCAATAAAACATTTTTAAGCATTTTATTATGTACCTACACCATATTATGTTATAAGTTTTATTTGTTTTCTTTAATTAATTTAAAGATCGTTTTCGGATTTTAATAAATTATATAAGTTAAGTTAGATAGCAAAAAGTAGCCAACCACTTATTAGTTTCAACTTTTATGCGGCTCTTGACATTATTTGGGAAAGTTTTTCAAAATTTATGATCAATATACCTAATCATTATTTATGATTCAATTTAAAACGAACTATTTGCAATTTGAAATTGGAATTGATACACTCAATAATTTATGAACATTTAACACATTTTATAGAAATTTATAAACCAAATTTCAACAATTCAAAATTTTAAAATAGATTATTTACACAGTTTGTTGCTTAAATGTAAATTTAATTTTAAAACATAATACCTATTGGTAGTATATGCGGTTATGAATAATCTCTCTAAATTTTAAACACAAAGATTTTATTTTTTGATAGTTAAAATTCATTCCGCGTAACAGGACGCTTTCGTTATTTTGCTTAATTGATTGACGACGTTTTAAGTCACAATAAACCATTCCGACCAGATTTTAATGTAAAACAAAACATTAAAGAATACTAGATTAACATTCACGTCGCATGCACCTAACAATAATGCTAATGTCGGTTAATCCCAATGGGACGTCCCGGGTTTAATCCGCTCATCGCTACGATATTAGCCCCGTACAATATTAAACAGCGGGCTGCGGGATTCAATAGATATTCCTTCATACTTCCGGGACATACTACAATTTTACACATCTTTTTAACATAATTAGCGGTTCGTAGATAATCAGTTAATAAACAAGACAATCAAATCCTGAAAACAAATCTAACTAGCAGAACTTTCCGATAACTAACCCACTTACCAAGTCAATAAATGGCTATCTATCTTGATTAAACCTGCAAATTAACTTAAAATAATAATTTGCTGTAGATTTTCATCAAACTTGATCTTTTTGTTATTGCAAATATAATCTGTTGAACAGCTAAAGTTAAACCGGTTTTCAGAAATAAACTCGTTAGCTAGGTTAGATTTGGGAAGCGTCGATGGTTTATATTTCAAACTTGGCAACAGCGGCACTTAAGGAAGTGGTCACTAGGATCAGCTCAATTTAGTTGATGTGATGCGGGTCAAATCTATTCACATCATAAGAACATAGTGCTTTAGATAATTAATTATTGATAGCTATTAATTTAATATAATCAGCACGTAATACCAGTGAGTATGATGTGCTTATAGTCTAAAATATTATCCCATCCTTACTATATTTAAATTTTACCCTTTTGTTTTCCTTTTACTTTAATTTATGAAATATTTTTAATTTATCATTTTATTTAATTTAATTTGATATTTTAAACCAATTTTATAATACATATTCAAATGTTTTATTTCTGATACCTACGAGTAGGGGAGAGCGGCGAGTGGTTTTTACAGGGGAATTTATTTTCATACCTGCAGCCATTTTAATAATTATTATTTTTTTTGTATTTTTATTATAATATTATTTTAATTTATTTTATATTAAGAGAATCTTTTCAAATAAACACAAAAAAGACGTTTTTCTATCAAAAAATGATTTTATAATAAATACATAAATATTATGTTATTTTAAACAATTTTCAAATATGATCTGCTGATTCTGATACCCTACGTCAAGTAAAGTAAACTTTGCACTGAAATTATTTATATTTTTCTTTTATAAATAAAATTTTCAGCAAGCTTAATTTGTACTGTGTAACAGAAATTCTATAGTATGTATCGTGTATAGTATGGTAGTAGATGTCTAAAATAACGTAACCAAGCAACCCCGGTTTTCCCTATTAAATTATAAATTTTGTATTTACTAATAAATTGAGAAGCAAAAATGATCATCGCCTTTAGGTTAATATATTTTGAACTTTGCTTAGCAAAATCTATTACATATTGATTTATGTTTCTCTGTTAATTTTGTAAGAACGGCTGCAAAATTAAAGCCAAATTCCCGTGAAATATTCAAAAGTTGAATTATAGTCAAGTATTGAAAAGTCAACAATTCTCATAGTATTATAAGTCGAAAAATATTCAGAAAAATTTTTAAATTACATTTGCAATATAAGTAGGTAGGTACATACTGTTTAAAAAGAGTTTTCTTTTTACAAATGCTTTGTGTAGTATTGTGTAATATATATCCGAGTATGTAGTATCAAGTATAAATTGGGTAGCATTATATTTATTATTGAAATGGTTTTTGTGTTTTTCAGTTTAATTAGTTTTAGTGTGATGGTACCATATAATTATTTAGTAATGTTTTAAATAAATTAACTGCACAAGGAGTAATTAATGTTTTTGTAAGTTTATTTAAAGTTAATTAATTTCTACATTACCAATAACGCGATAAGCATTAAGCAAGTTCTTCACGAAGGTACCTAATCAATTCAGTAAATACATTAGCGCTTTAGCTTACACTCTATTTTATTAAAGCTTTTCCAATAATTTAGCACTGCACGTTTCAAAAATCTTTATTTAAATTGTAATCCATTTTAATCGTAAACATAAGTTTACAACCTTTTAATTGTTTGTTTATCAAAAACTTTTAATTTCGTTTTGCTTTTCCATGTTATAATCTTAGAAGCGATGTTATTTTATAACCCTGATTATTGATGTAAATACCCTATTTTGATTTAGTCTTAATTAAAATATCTCGTTAAGGCAAAGTTTGAAACTGAATGTTATGTCTGCAAGATTTAATATAAAAATGTAGAAGTAATTGGTTATTTCTTGTGTCTGGGCTTTTGTATTCAAACTAAGTACATTGCAATAATTGTACCTATTCATTAATTTTTTTAAATTTATGTAAACACTAGCGTGTGTTGAAATAAATTCGAAACAATAGGGTAAGTACGTACATTACAAAACGTACGCACGTAATTTACCAAAATACCAACTTAAGGACGTTCTTTATCATTACCATTTTAAAAAAACTTTTTGCACAACACGTAATTGCGTAATTAATTAAGGAACATGTTTTTTTATTCAATCATAAAAGAGTATGTCTATCTTTAGTTCATTCAAATAACTATTTATTGATGAAAGCTACTTTTATTCTTTTTTTGCTAGCTCGTACAACCTTTTGGACGGTTGTTGGTCTTCCTTTCGATATGAGATGGCATGTTATCGCTATCTATCGTATGCAAACTGCCCTCACGAATTTAAAAATATTCTATCCAAATTATGGCAGCTTTTGACGTAAATTATAAACATAAAATTTAGTGGATCATTCAAATATTTGCGTAAAATGGCTTAAAACGAAATATTCGAATGGCTGTGTCCATAAGATTAATCCAGCCCATGTTATCCAAGTATTTTATACAACTAAAAAATTACATATCTAATAAGACGGGTTCTTTGAGCTGCATCATTCAATACAAAACATCCCTGAAGTCGTTCCAACTCGAAAATTACTGAACGGATTTTATACATATTAAGGTAAATTTCAGTATTTTTATTTATTTAATTGTTAGATATTATTTAATTTGCTATAAATGAAAAAAGAGGCCAAACATATTTTAGTGTTGAAACAAAATACTTAATTTAGACTTTGATAATTACTTACAAGAGTCTTTACACAGCAATTGCTGCAATTAGCTAGAAACTTCTCGAATTATCGGTTTCCCATCTTATTCAATCCGTCAGGCTAATTAATTCAAATTGTAAATTACAAAATCGGAAATATTTTAGCAGATAACAATGAAATAAAATAATTATTAGTAATTTACTAATTAAAATTATTAACAATTATCACAAAAACTACCCTTTAAAATCTACTAATCACAGTAAAATTAATATCAAAATAATTGAAAACGCTATTTAAATTATAGCTATTAATTAAAATGAAAAAGTAATTTACAATGTTAGCCCTCAGTTGTTATCTCAGATCTAAAAGAAGGGTATATTTTTTATTGTAGTGCTGACACGATCAACATGCTTCCTAATAGTATTTTGCGGAAAAGTTTAGAACATACCAAGTTTTTATAAGCCTAGGCAAGTTTTCATGGTAAATATAATATATATTCGACTATATTTTTTAATTGTGGCGTAAATATATTATATCAATTTATTCATCTCGAGAAATCTTATTTGAAAACAATGCAATAAAATATAATAATAAAAAATATGAATAAACTATAAAGCAAATTATACATTAACTTGAACTCTGATTTCTTTTATAATACACAAAAACTTCAAGTAGGTATCAATTACCATTACAACATTGCTAACAATTTGTCAGGTATCAGTTCCGTTGTTTACTTC
The DNA here is from genome assembly GCA_958510845.1 of Cantharis nigra. NCBI lineage: Eukaryota > Metazoa > Arthropoda > Insecta > Coleoptera > Cantharidae > Cantharis > Cantharis nigra. The sequence goes on along the minus strand of OY294030.1, from coordinate 37,395,241 downwards.
TCGAAATGATTTAAATAAATTATCAATTTTTTTTTGTAGAATATAAATTATTTTAACTTTTAGACCTATTTTTTCGTGACTTTTCAACTAAAAATTTAAACAAAATCTTCTGATTTTTTCAACCTTTCATGAATATGCATATACACGTTGACGTGTTTCATTTATGCACGAGCCCTATGCTGCGTAAATTGTAATTGTAATTTAAAAAACTATATTATTTAAAAAAAAATTTTGAAAAATATTAGTGGGTACATCATTTTTATTAGTAATAAAATTTAATTAAAAGCTCTCTTCAAATGTATAATCTAACTATATTTGTATTCATCAAACGCAGAGTTTTTATTTATAATTATTTGAGGTTTGTGGGTCATTTTATTAAAATTGAAATGCGCATGCATCTCTACAAATTTACTTTTACATTAAAATAATTGTTTATCTTTTAATTGCTAGTTGCTGAGTTGATTAGTTTAGATTAAGTTCACTTGGTTAAAATAATTGTATTTGTTACATGATAATATTATGTATGCTTATCAAACTGTTAAACTAATGTAGCTACAGGATGGGTTTTAATTATTACATTTAATTTATTATACTAATGCCGTTGAAGTACTGTAGTCTTTCCCATGTATGTATAACTTGTTAAAACATCAAGCATCGAGATTATGATACAAAGATGTTCAATGGTTATCTATTTAACCCTATTCAAAATATCATTAAAAACTCAAGTTTTAAGATAGAAGAGTGCTATATCAACTTTGACAAATATGAAACTGCTCTGTTTACCTTTCTTTCCTGGAGTAGCACAAAAAAGTTGTAAGATTACGGTTACAAAGCAGTTTTTAATTAAAAAAAAAAAAAAAAAAAGTTTTTATTATTTTCTTGAAATTATTTATTTCATTTAAAAATATAATTTCTTCCCGCAATAAAATATGCTTGTATTAAAAATATCAGATTTCTTCCAGCAAGAATATTTTATACTTGAAATATTATTTAGATTCAAGAAAATTTCATTTTAACGAAAAACACATGTATTTTCTAAATACATCAATATTAATATATTCTTAATCTAAGTAACTTAATTTCTTAAAAAAAAAATTTATAATTGTGAAACTAATATTACGAACTTGTAGGTACACACTTAATAGGTCGACTAGTATAGCCAAAATGGTAATTGTACTCATCCCACGATTTAGCAGCTGGAAAACCTAAGTTCGAACCCCACACCAGACGAAGTTTTATATAAAATAAAATAAAAACTATATAATATCCCGCCAGAAGTCCAACATATGGCGTCATCTGCAGATGACGCCATAATACTTGAACACCCACTCTTCGGTTACAACGTAATATACAAAAACCCAAATATTACAAAGTAATTTAGTGAAGAGTACAGAACTTCTTAATTCAAAAAGATTTTTTTTTAATAAAATAAATTTTTAACTACTTCATTTAAGAATATACTTGTATGATCCAAGAAAACTTAATTAAAAATATGTTTTTCTTACAAAAAGAAAATATTTGCGTGCGGCTATTGAAAACAGAGAATTTCTTGATTCAAATGGTAAGTACTTATTTAAACCAACTAATTTTCTTTTTCCGTGTACTGTAAAACCTGTAGAAACTTAAAAATTTCATTTGAAGATCATATGAGAATTTTTAGAAATGGAAACCCACAGAAAGAGCAGAATTGAACAAACAATACACCACAATAACAACCATACGATTAACAACAAGTTTCACAACAATATTAATTATTAGAATTGTTTTTATCTGATAATTTACATGTTAGTAAGTTAGCCGAACAATTGCTGACGCTAAGGTACCCGGTTCAAATTCGAGGAAAGCTTAATCTGTCTTAGGCCATTTTTGTGCTTAAACTTATTTAGTTCAAAAAGTTAAAGTTTGTACTACTACTTTTACTTTTGATTTGTTTATCTGTATACAGCATTTGGAATTTTTATAGGAGGATACTGAGATTTAAGCAACTGTGGCGTCTAAAGGTGAAACCTTTCTTGAAAGAGAAAAAGCCTGATTTCCAAGGAGCGAACTAAAGAGTTGATCAAGAGAGGAAATATAGGCATGGCTCATGAAACATGTCGCGCTAAATAAAAATTTTTCAAGAATTCAATTGGTGCATTTTTATCAGTTTCATAAATATTACATTGATGTAAAAAAAAATGTATGTTAATTCCTTTGAAAAATAAGAAAAGAAAGTCGTGATAATAAAGTAGTACGTATCCGGTCTAGGACAAATAGGCGCCGCCGAAAAGACACCTCCGTTTAGGTGCCAGCCATATAGGCGCTGAGCCATATAGGCGCCGATACATTTAGACGCCAGTCATTTAGGCGCCAACCATTTAGCCGCCGAACCATTTAGGCGCCGGGACAATTAGGCGCCAGCTATTTAGGTACCGAGCTATTTAGGCGCACAAATACATTTTTGTATTTTAAATTAAAATCACAGCCAACACACCGAATTCAGTTCAAAACACGTAAAAATTTTTTGTTATCATATTTGTTCATTTAAAACTCATGTTGTATTGTGTTGTAGCGTATACACTATAACACCACCAACACACGTTTATAAATAAAACAAAGCTTGTTTTCAATCTAAAATAATAACATTAAAAATTTAATTTTCAAATAAAAATATTTTTTTATTTTGTTTAAAAAAAAAGAAGTTATTATAAATTTAAGAGAAATTTTTCACAAACATTGAAGGAAGGTTCCTGGACGGGTATATGTAGCAATATATATAACATTTTAAATTTACATTACGTAATTATGTGAGATACCGCCAGTGGCGTAGCCAGGGGGGGGGGGCCAAAATCAGAAATTTCAATTGTAAAAAAAGTTCGCCTGCGGCGCTATTAGGAAATGACTCGGTGCGCTCGTGAGCTCCCCCTGAACTAAATTCATAGCTAGCCCACTGGATACCGTGAAGAAAGTCTATAGTATAACGATTATCGTAGTCCTATACCAAATTCTTGGTGCGGTTATCGGCAGTAATATATTTTCTTTTTTTCTTTGGAGGAGGAGTTCCAGCATTTAGTTGTTCAACGCAGTACCGCGTTGAATTTGTTTTAAGGAATCAATCAGCTTCCAAATCGTCGGATGGTCCATTGACAGCTCACATTGCAAACGTCAGTGAGCTACTTCGGCGTGGTTGTTAGTTCGATTCATGTTTGTTAGAACTCTTGCATGAACTCCCTTGCATAAGGTCGCCGTAAATTTTTTCTTACTATAATTTGTAAAAAAATAATAACATAATAACTAAGAACAGAAGTAAGACAATAGTTAAAAAATTTGGCGTCTCAATGGCTGGCGCCTATATGGCTATCGCCTAAATGGCTGGCGCCTTTTCGGCGGCGCCTATTCAGTGGAGCCAACTTGTCCGGTTCCGGTACATATCTGAATAATTTTTGACTTTTGTTATTCATTTATTAATTGATATTAAATAAGTGAGGTTTGCAATAATAATTCTGTAGCAGTTCGGAACAACCAACGCAACGGCTTAAGTCCACTTTTTCACGTTTTGTGAAATTTGTGAAAAAATGTCAAAAAAATGGACTTAGGCCGTTGTTCCGAACTGCTACAGAATTATGACTAGATTTAAACTATTTTGATGATATATATATTGTAATATGGGCTGTATATTTATAAGATATGACGTTTAATTATTAATTGGAGTGAATCTCAATTGGAAGGAATTGGATTTGTATTGAATTTATTACAAAAAATTAATAGCACAATAAAAAGTTTCCAAGTTTGATTGCAAGAACGTCAATTTGGAAGAAAGGTAGAATATACGATCGAAACGCACATGTATTTGATAAGTGTATGCGTTCCAATTTATTGTATTTTTTTTAATACACGAAAATAAAATCATATTTTTTTAAGTTGAGACATTATTTATTTTAAAAATAACATCAATCTCCAAGACAAAAGGAAGGAATACTGCAATATAGTATTATTTTTTCTTTTTAAAATTTTCTGTGCAATATTGTAAACAAATAAACATTATTATTGAATTACATTAGCGGTGCTTTAAAAACAACCAACTCTTATGCTATGAGTAGGAGACTGTGAGTAAAAAATAATTTTTTTTTAAATAAATAAACTTAACTGCAAGGAAAGAAAGAAAAAAATTTAAATACATTTAAGCATTGCATTTTTCAAAAATTATTACTACTGTTAACGTAGTAGTAACATAATCAATTGTCGTTAAAATTATAAAAATACATCCTTGCTCGATCCCCTATGATAATACGTTTAAATGGTGGTTTACAAAATCTACCTTATACAAAGAATTTGATCTTATTGACATCCAACTGAAAATCGTGACATAAATGCAAATTAGACTTGTTTCGGCTAGCAGACTCTCCAAGGAAAACTCGACTTAATTTAAAACTGATCAACAAAGTTATACGAGGGAGTTTCAAAAATAATATGTGCGTTTGAAATATTTAAAGATGAATTAGTGCCTTAAATCCGTTACATGGTTGTGGAAAAATTAAACGTAACTGGTGGACGTTTGCAGCTTTAACAGCATTATAAAGTAATAGGCTTTAGTAATTTTTACGGATCTCGTGCAATATAATATATAAGTTTCTATTATTATATATCAATAATTGAAGAAGTCAATGATGGGCAATAAAACTTTTAGTATGTCTTTATAGAAAAACTTTATAGTTCGAAGTTCAACCAATGTGTTATAATTTATTATTTTTTTATTCGATTCAATAACAAAAAATAAACCCAACAAAAGCGATACTCGACATTCTAGAAAGACAAGGTACAAAGTCAAAATTTAAAAATTTATTTTAATTGGAATTCCTATTTAACGAAGGCTTTAATAAATTTTATGTAATAGCATAGTTTTTCTGACTGACTAATTTAGCAACAAAATTAAGATTGGTTGACAATAAAGCAATCAACGATCTAATTTATTATTACCAATTTAACTTTCGCCGTCGATCGGCTGTTTCATTAATACAACAGGTTAACTGCAGTTTTATATATTATGTTGGGTTATCTATGCTAGGTGTCCAAAAGTCATGTTTCTGGTTTTTGTGGTTTAGAAATAGTTAGAATTTATTGAAATCAGGCGGGTAAACGTAAAGGTAGGTTTATGCAGAACCCGGTCAAACATGTTTACATCACTTTGCGGCGATCTGTTTAGATGAAGGATAGCAATTATTGCATAGAACAGTTTGTGTACTTCAAAGAAGTACATAATTCTAACAGCATTCGTGCATTTACTTTGAAATTATCCTATCTTTGAAATTTCTTTGCAATGCGGTATGTTTATAGTCGTCAAGTTATTGTCAGCTATAATAATATTTATTGAAAGGTGCTTTTAAGGTAGGTATATCTCTAAATATTTGAAATTTTGTTTCGAATTTAGTGTAACATAAAACAATATTCCATTTATCCAGATATAAAATTTTTAACATTAGTTGCTAATAATAAATTATACATTTATTATAACAAAAATATGCTAATAGAAAATGCAACAGGATACTGTGCTGCATGAGCCAAACATTTTTGGCCTCGTCGTCCCTATTGCTGGATGTCGGCGTCGGCGTCGTCGAGAAAATGTCGGCGTTCTGCATAAACCAACCTTAAATATAGTTTTATTAACATTATCTATTGTTGTATTTATGATAACGCCTAACTTAGAAATTTCAGAACCTCATGCAGCTTGAAACAAATAAGTATAATAAAAACACTTAGCAAGGAAATTTTGGAATTAACATTTCTCATACCTAGTTGTATACAAATCAAATCAATTCGAAAGGAAAACTTGCGTATAAATTTGTTAATAAAACGAAACAAGAAATTTACTTGTTTGTAAATAATTGGTGTTTTTAATAAGACTATATATACCTAAAACGAATGCCCGAATATACATGTTTAAGCCACATTAGTGTCGCCAGCGGCCCGGTAGAGGTATCATTAAGACGAATGGCGTGTAACACAAAATCACGAACATATACATATACCGGAATATTTAAGTTCCGTAACGATCTCGCAAACTCTACATCAATATCGAACTTATTTTTAAAAACTTGTAGTATTTATACTGAAAGCTGTAATCACAGGGTTGCCATTTTGTAAGTTGGATAGACTTATAAAAGGTATCAACTTTTATACAATTTATAACAACCTGGACCTAAAATTATATGCACGCACCACTTTTTACACTTATTTGGTATAAACAATAAATAGAATTTTATTGCCTACACAAATTCATATCGATATGATCGTCTAAGAGCAGCGATAGCCGGCTCATTAGTGCTCTACAAATTACCTCAGACGTGCCTTTGTTTAGCTCGTTCACTTCAGTTATGGAAACCGTCACGAATGCTCCTTGTTTATTGACATATGAAAACTTTTCCAATTACAACTTTACCTTAGCATGCATTTATAAAATCTCGGTTTACTCACTATATACTTTCAATTTTAAAGCAGCTTATTCAACATAAATTGTTTTGTAGTAACAAAAATTTGCATTTATTAGGTAATTAATGCTAGTTAGCATTTTATGGGCAATGAAAAAATATTTTTTACACGAAGATTATTATTGAAATAAATTTAAATTATGCTTAAATAACCTAAATATTTTTTTAGGAAGATATTAGTATTTCATTTACGCCGATTATGTTTGCATTGAAAGCTCCAGTTAATTTCTACGAAGCATATACATACTATTAAATTTTGCGTTTTAAGTGATAAAACTTAGAACATAGAAGGCAATTCAATTAAATTAGCTAATTTTCTTTCTTTAGAAATTAATTTCGACGTTAAATTTATTTACATTATTATCTTTTTATTTGAGAAGATGTAATTTTCCAACAACATATGCCATTTCAAATTTGGTTGAATAACGTAGAGGTTTCCTTATGGTCTTAACGTGATCTTAAAATTTTAAGGCACAAATGTCTTGAATGTGATGATTATTCCTTATACACATATTTGCTCATCTTCTATTCATTTAGTTGACAGTTGACAACTTTCTTTTTTTACTTGGTAGCGATCATTTAAAAACTGACAATTTAATGTCACAATTGTAACAAATTTTAGTAATTTGTTTCACTTTCTAACTACGCCCCAGCTTAGAATCTGATTTGGGGAATTAGTTTGCGGTTTTGATTCTGATGGGACCGCACTTTTGACCATGGGTGCGGAACGTCGCGTCGAGTATAGTGAAGTGTAATAAAAAATTTTACCTGCTCTTGCGGGTAAACAGAATTTTTCTTCACACGCTGGTAAAAATGAACCAGCTTTAATTTCGTGTAGAAGCCCACGGCGTTTTGACCAGCTGTAAATGGGTCGAAAGCAATGGGGTAGCTTCCGTGATAAGAAGAAAGAAAAACTGCAAGAAATCAACAAACCCGCAGCATCATTTTTTTAAATGTTCTATGAAAATAAAAAATCCGAAGAAAAAAAGGTAAAACCATTCTATAATCATGCGTGACAACGCGCCCATGTTATAAAAAGTATTACTTTAAATTCTTGGTGCATTTAAACATTTTATTTAAATAAAAATGTTAATATATTATTTAGAATTTAGAATCTACAACAGGTTACCTGCTGACATTAGGAATGCTGTGACTAGCAACCCTTTTAAGTCAGTATTCCATTTTTGCTTCAGTTGAGTTTTGGTTAGAGTTTTTCATTTTCATCATGCGGCTGTCTGCGTCAATTATGTAAACCTTTCTTTTGTAGTTTATTTTGTAAATTGTTTCTTTATTTGTATTGAACTTGGGTATTTGTAAGGATATATTGTTTCTATTTAATTTAATTTACATAATTATTGATTAATTAATTATAATTAAATAAATTTAATTTACTTAGTTAATAAATATTACTATTATTATTATATTTTGTATTTAATTATTATTAGATTTACACTCCCATTCAGATTTTGGAAATAGCTTCATTCAATAATTGTGCATGAGGAAACTAAAAAATCCCACTTGTCGAGGCTCTAACGACACTGAAACGTCAAAACTAGTAATCTTAAATAATCAAAACTCGGACGTAAATATAACGTATTTTAAAGTACGTACCTGTACGTAAAAGTAGGTACGTACATATTTCATACGTTTTTCATCCTTCTCATGTCGTTTAAGTATCTCGTGTGGACGTACTTATGCTGTACTTCAAAGTTCGTACATCGTATGTACACTTATGAACCTCAAGTGGACGTACATATCCGGTACTTTCAAGTACGTACGTACCTCGTATGTACGAATATCTACTTCAGGTGAATCTCTAAATGAATGTAACTAAATGGTTTCCACTTGAAGCTCCCTCGTATAAAAAGTTGACAATGTATTGTTATAATAATTAATAAACAATCATATAATTTTTAATTAATAATAACAATTATTAATAATAATTAATTAATGAGTTAAGGTAATCAGTCGTTAGTGAGTCATTAAGTGTATCTCATAAGGTCAAGAGGTGACCGGACCGCTTGATGGTTCCACCCTCCCAAGGGAGTAAAAGTAGGGTAAGATTTAGTTGTAAGAATGTAAATAATTATTAGTATTAGTTCATATTTTTATTTAATAAATATCTATTAAATGTTTTCACCATACTATGGCATCATTAGGCGATGAATTACAAAGAAAATTAAGAGAGAATCCATTAAATATTGTTCGGGGTGGTAGGGGCAGGTACTTTTAAAAAAGGAAGAGATATTTTGAAAGTCATTACAAAAAAGGGGGGTTGGTGTACAAAAATATGCGCTTTAATAGGTTCGAATAAGGGGGGGAGGGTAATTACTTATTATAAATGTTTAATAAAGGTGAATTGTTTAAATCCAATTGACTATTTAATAACAAAGATGAATATTTTAATTTATTTATTTCTAAAGCTTCTAAAAATTCAAATTTTTTTACTTTTGGGCTCTACACATGTAAGATTTCACACTCCCCCTTTGTTTATGGTTGGCGTCTAATAAATGTTTCGCAAAAGTATATTTTCCATATTATGTAAGTCTATGGGATCGCGAGTGTTCTTTAAATCGTGTTTGGAAAGATCTACCTGTGTGACCGATATATTTTTAAGAGCATTCACAAGTGAACTCATAAACTCCTGATTTGGTTAAAATATTTGAGTTTGATTTAGCGTTATTAATGAATTTTTTAAGTTTATTGTCTGTTCTAAAGGCGATATTGAAATTATGATGAATCAAATATTTGACAATTTTTTCTGACTTTCTTCCGAGAAAGGTAACTACGTTAAAATTTACTTTAGATTTATTATGAGTAGTGGGGTATATTGAATTGACTAGTTGTTTATATTTGATCTGACTAAGTAAATTATCAATTAATTTGACCTGATATCTATTAGCAATCGCGATAAATTTAATTCTATCTAATTCTTTTTAAAATTTTCTTTACTGAGAAGAATTTTGGTTAAACGATTTAGAAAAGCACGAAACACTCTCTGCCTTGCAAATCGTGTGTCACGCAAAGTTTCACTTTTAATCCGAATAAGACAATATACTATTATTACAATGAATAAAATTTGACAACGGTAAAATTAAGTTCACGAATTGAATTGAACATAAGTTCAGAAAATTTTTGAAACCAATTTAAGAAATTTTAATATCGAATAGGGTATGTCACGGTACATAAATGGCAATAATGTGTTATAAATGTGTCGTGGTATAACTGAAGTCGTTATTCAAAGTTATAAAATTAGTTTGAAAAATTCGCTGAACTTCAGTTCAACTGAACTCTTCTTGAACTTAATTTTACCGTTACCAATGTTATTCATTGTAATAAAAGCTTATGTGAATTCTTCAAATACTCCACCAACCAGCTTTGCTTGGAGTAATAATAAATGTACATAAAATTATAAATTTTTGTCGAATGGCTTCTTTGGTTTCATTTAAATTTTAAGTGCACCACGTTTACATAGGTGGATATTATAGCACGTTAATAATTTAATAGCTTCTTTAATAGTTATATTGTGCGGAGAAACAAGAACGTAAATGGTAGTATAGTATTTGTATTATTATTAGTTTTCTGGGTTTAAAGCTTCTTCACGTTGTTGGATTCTATTTTTTATCTTTTTAGGCTTCTATACGAAGTATGGTAAGAACCTTAAAATCTGGTCCCGTGTTCGTCCGTTCGCATGTTTCAATTTTTTATTCGTAAAGACAATAATAATTTTTATTTCTTTGGCCTTAATGTAAAATTTGTGATTTACCAATCACAAAAAACACAATTATTCGATTTATTCAAAATTATTTTATAAATTACTCGAATAGCATAAAAAACATAAATAATAATTTATATAATTAACATAGATTTCTTTCAATAATTCTGTTACCCTTTATTGAGTAGTCGGATAATCAGATAATCGAAGTAAAAATATAACAGTTACACTCTTCGAATGATTATTTACAATTATTATAATTTTTAAAATATACAAAAACATTAAAAGTTAAATTTTGTTAGAAATTTCTGACCAACGCGATAACTAATGAATTGAATGTTTTGCTTAATTTGTATTGGTTAAATTTTTTTTGTAACCAGTTCTTTTTGGCTTATATTAACAACATTTGAGTCGAAGTATTTTAGTCTGGAAATGCAGAATAATAAATTATTATGTCAACAGCATTTTCAAATTTCTTAGTGTAACTGGCGTTATAAATGCATACTTAATGCATACATATAATATAACATATTTAATTACTCATTGAATGATATACTAATATTATGCTAGTTTGTGCACTTTAAACAAATTACCAGAAACACGTTGACATTGATTGGTTATAATTATGTCATTTTGATATGTACTCTGTATGTTTACATTGCAATATATCAGAATCAGATGATTTTAATCAACTAAGAATTATGTATAACTCTATAGTAGTAACCATATATATGCTGCTACATACTATACTGAATACAATTGAAAACTAGTTACTAGAAATTAGAAATTACTTATAATAGAAAAATCATGTTTTCTACATTGACGATCATATCGATAGAGTTAAAGTATTCTGATGATATAACATCAGAGGAAATTCTTGAAATGTACAAGAAAATTATTGCTGTCAATTTGGGCAACAACCTGGGCAATCTAGTTACGCTAAATTTGTTATTTCTTTTACTATTTTTATATATGAGTATAATATATCCATTTCATTGTTCCTTGTTTTTTTCCGTAGCTATGGTGCATATGGAAAATTGTTATTAAAAATCATTTCATTTATATTAACATCATGTTCTTCTGTCTTCAGAACTCAATTAAATAATATTCTCAAAATGATGCTTTGTAAATTCCGCTTCGAATTTAGATATTTTTGTAAGAAAACATATTAGTTTATATTCTTATATCACTACTTATTGCTCTGCAGGGTTGAACTAATTCGTTTATAAAAGATAATATTTTTCTAGTTCCAAAATGCTCTACCATCAAATTTATTCACTTTTCCGATATATTCTTTCGTGAATCAATCTCAAGAACATTTTCAAAATATCAGTATTATTTGACATGCAGTATTTTAGGTAGCACAATATAATATTATACATTGATTTTAATAAATTTTTGTTAATATTGCCAGTATTTATATAGAGATGTTACTGTTACTGTTTGTCTTTTTGATCATTCTTGAAATAATAATTTTGTGTAGTGTTTTTATTCTATACAGTTTATCACCCAGACATAAGCTAGATAGATATAAGTTTGTACGGATCGTAAATCACTTTGGTGTAACATTGAAACCTAAGTCATGCAATAAGACTAATCTGATCTATGTTTTTACTTTTATGGTAGCATCGTGTTAAACTTTGGATATGTAGAGAGAAAGAAGTATCTATAGATTATTTTAAATTAATACATCCTGCTTTTGTTAGAAATTTACTAAGAAGTAGATTAACTTTTGCAAATAAGGCAGAATAACAAACTTCTTATCTTTGTTTGTTACATTAAATCTTCAGGGGTTAGTTAAACTTTTCTACAATTTAAATTAATTTAAATAATTTTCATTAAACATTTACGTGTTGAATTTGAAGTATTAGTTTATAACTTACGAGATTCATCGCGGCAGTTAGCATGAATACATTTCCTCTATTGCTTTAATATGTACTATGTATGTATCTTAAGTGGAAAGTTAAAACCGATAATTTATGTATAATTGGTACAACTCCGCGACCGATTAGAAAAATTATTATTTATTATATTTTCGAGTTTAAACAACCCTTTCACGTTGCTTCTCTAATCACATTTGAACATTTCAAAAAAATTTTTTCATCGACTTTTGTAGGTAAACGGAATGTTTGATCATCAATATTGGAATCATTTGATTCGTTAAGCTTGTTATTCATACATACATATGTACAGTAGCTATATTATTTATGCATATCATCAACAAAGCTAAATTTAACAATACAATTCTTTGTATTGGTAATATTTATTTTATGTTTGGTAGTTGATTCACGACCATTCCTCATTACAATAAAACCGAATAAAATATTTTACTACCACATTATACAACAATATAAGAGTAATAATGTTGAAAAGGACTAATGTTATTCACAAAAGTTTAGAATAAAATTAGGTCATGGTTTAACAATTTAATTGAGGTTGTTATATGAAAGTGTATAAAATCGACATTAATAATTGTATAAATTACATTTCAAACAGTTGTTGAAGAAATATTGCGTGTATTTAATAAAACGGTTGATTTTAACACTACGCAGGCGTTTCATCATATACTGAAAGCACCGAACGTCGTGACGGCAGCGTCGTTAGTCGGCATGTTGCTTTGGCACGAGGTCAACGCTCATTTCCATGGACGACAGACGCGCGCGTCTAACTGTCAAAGTTTTAGCGATTGTGCTCACCGTTTTACCGGCAACAGCAGAACTTTTAGGTAAGCTTTTAATTGCATTCAGTTTGAAAAAGCACAGGCGCGCCAATAAAATTTAATTAAAATTGCAAAAATTCTTTATTCAATTTGTTTATTTTTGTTTTTGCTTTATTGCAGAAAATTTGAAATTTGCATGTCAATTTTCTTCCGATTTTGAAAAACGAATATCGCAAAGTACTATAAAATTACTTTTGTTGGTGGGTGGATTCGTACTTTGGTCACTTATATTTTATGATAAGGTTCTGCAATGAATAACTAAAAGGACCAATTTCAACTGTAATTTCTCATAAATTTGATATTTAGCTGGGGTATTTATGCAAAATTTAAAAGTAAATTTGTATGGCCATATATGCTTTCTTGTCGAAAAACTTTTTAGATTGCTACGAGTTCTAAATATCCATAAAACGTCAAAAAAGCACTTCTATATACTAGGCCTATTATAAGATATTGGGACTGAAATTGAGAGTGGTCCCCATTCATATCTCATCCTAAGCTTTTCTATGCGCTCCATTACCTTCTCCTAATTGGACCGTTTGGGGCTGTTAGAGGTTAACAAGATAACACTTTAAATTTTCTCGTAGATATAAATTATAGATGCTAGCCGTCAATTTGTATATTTGTTATTAGACATTTAGATTAATGGTACGAACCAAAACGACACCGATTCCTCCTTTACGCACCGCAAAACTTTTCGAAAATATCTTCGATGTCATAATGATCATCAGTCGCTTGTTAATTAATACGAACGCGAAGGATAAACATTTGATAAAGCTTAGCGTTCGAATTATGAAAACATGAAAAAATTAAATAACGGAATTAAAAATTGAGTGTTAAATCAATATTAGTTAATAGCGTGTATTTTTAGATACAAATTCGTATTTGATGGAGGTATGTATGTAGGTATGTAATTTTTGGGAAAAATTAATACCAACAAATTTATTTTCAAGTTAGGGTCAGCACGTTTCACTCAGTCCACCGGTAGTGGCTGACGATGTGGGAGATGATTGGATCACTTTTATGAGTTCTCTAGGGATAAACAACGCATTTACCAGCAGGAAAACACAAGCTAAGCGAGAAATAGCAATGTTCAAGAGAACTGGATCAAAGTAGCTAATGCAAGTGCATTTAGCATAGAAATTGCGCGACAATAACGTAACTTAAGAAAAACTGCAAGACAAATACCCTGAGCATACATTTAGACTTTTTACTATGTTAATCTCGCACAAAAATGTGAGCTGGAATCCGTCGGAATAAATTAAATTTATTGTTCGTGTTGTAAGTAAATTACAATAAAAAGCTCGCTGCTTCTTTTACAAAATAAGAATAAACTATGAATAATCAAGCAAAGCTCGAGTTTCACACTAACAAGGGCTAGTGTTGATTTATCTGAGATGCTCTGGTCGTACTGGGGATTTTTAATTAGCCCTCAGCTAATTTTACTCAGACATTCGGTTTTATTATTTAATAAAGAACTTCTTGGCATTTCGTAGCGTTCGAAGTAATTATTCGCAACTTTCGGAATTTACTTTCATATAGTGCAAACTAATATAAAAATTTACGACATTTGTTAACTATGCCATTTTAATTTAGCCACAATTTTTACGACATTTTGGTTTAATATCTTTGTAAAGTATGTTAATAAAATATAGGTTTATAATGCCAAATAAAAGTAGTAATAAACTCTGTGGGATAATAAAGCCTGTGATGCTTTCTAATGTGAGGTTATGGCTTTTAACAAGCTGTGTAATGTGAATTTTATTGAGCGCGTAATCCTTGTTAAATTTTAGCATACACTAGCACTTCTCTTTACTTTCGACAGGGAGATAATACGGCATAATCAAATGCATTACGTTATTGTAATCTACCCAATGCGTAAGCCGTCAAATTATTAAAATGTGTCCTTTATATTTAATCAAGGATATTAGCACTAAACTTACTATTAGTAAAGGCGGTCTCCGTGTTACGTTTTAATTTCTTTTAAACGCACCTGCTACATCAAAAACCTAAAACTAAAACTGAAAACGTTTTATGAAGTCGTAAAATTTAAAACCTACTTTATAAAGCAGTAATACGAACGAATGTTACATTTTCAGTAGCAACCTGGCCACCTACTCTTGCCGCCCCAAAATTACATACCTAATCGATGTTTGAATATCAAATTTATTATCTTCTCTACCCAAAATCTCTATTTACATTTTTTCCTTATAAAGCAGTTATTAGATTACACTGATTTATCAATTCATCTATTACGATACCTACTAAGAAAAGAGCATTGTTAGCCTAAGTTGCTAACGAACCAAGTTTTATGATTTGCTGACAGGCTTCTTCATATCCATACAAAACGCCCATCCATTAGGATTTAGGATTTGATGAGTACAAGAAGTAGAAACCATTAGTAAACGCAAATCAATATTTCATTTGTATGTTTGTCTACTTGTATTAAAAGCATTTTAAAGGGCTGTTAAAATTTCTTTTTCATTAATGAATTTTTTTCGATATAATATTTCACGAAAGTGCCATTTACTAACCAATTACATAAAACAAATCTAAATTATTAAAATTTAATAGAAAATATTATTTATTGTTATACTTTGCATCAATTAAATTATTCACTCGCTTCAATTTTTTAATTAAATCCAATTTTAAAAATTGGATTGACAATAAATTCTTAAAATTTTTATTTAAAAATAAATAGAATACAGAAATTCGAAGAACTTAAAATAATTGCTTGTTTACTTTAAAAAAACATCACATAAATTATAATCTCAAATCTCATTATTACATATTTTTGCGTGTTGATAGAGCACTGGGAGATTAGAACCACTAGAAACCTATTGCATGAATACTCTTTTCTTTGTTCTTTAGCAGAAAGCTTTCATCTGTAAAAAGTTTTTTTTAACTTGATACTTGTGTTTAATTTTCCATATTTTTTATCTGATCTGTTGTCAGAGTAAACTGAGCTATACAGAAAAATGTAGAGTGAAATTTTTATTCAAGATTGCATTTAAAATGATGCGTATTAATTTAATTATTTTTCGAGCAAAATTTTTACCAAAAAATTCTAGATTATTATGCTAATAATAATTAATATTTTAATTTTTATCCGAATTTAGTGATATATTTATGTACATTTTTATCATACACTTTCGCTAGAACTAGAATTTCCTATTTAATTCGGGTTTTAACTGTAACATAATATAATATACACGTCAATTCGTATAACTATTGAAGAATAAATTAAAAAATAGTTTCTGAAAGGAATGACAAAATAATTATTTTACTTTAATAATTGCAATTAACACATCTAGGTCTGCCGGTACGGTTTATGTGTAAGAAGTTAAGGAGTAAGCGGTGATTTTGATAATTTAAGCTATGTTAACGATAAGTTGGATTTACACAAATATTAATTAAATTCTTTTATAACATGATTTCAAAAAAGATTCCACTGAGATTTGAGCTGGGCAATTTTCCAAATACAAGTGAAACTTGACAAAAATTATAAATTTTAAAATCGCAACATGACGCATCTATACATTTGTATTTATTTCGAAAATATTACGAAAACCGAATTTTTTTTAAGTAAAAACAGTACTGGCAATTTATCATTATCCTGTTTTAAATAAGATTAAGATTTTCGGTTGTATGCTCCTCTTAAGAGTATAATATTATATCAGAATTTCTGATGTAAATTTTACACTAAATTAGTGCAGAGTAGGTACTTAAGGTAAATTCATCTAATAGCTAAATTTCAATTTATTTTAAGTTTAATTTATAAAAATAAAAAATAATAAAAGTATTTTATTTTAATAAATCATACCTAGTGTGTAGAATAAACCAGAGTATGTCTGCAATATTATACTGGCGTAATAACTCTAATATTGGAGAGGAAAATATCATTGCAAATATGTAAGTGCTTCTTGTTTCCAATTGTAAAGGATAAATTTAAAAATTGTAAGAATTCACAAAAAAAATTTTTTACATGAAATAAGGAAAACTACTTATTTAGAATTATATAACATAAAATTTCTCTTGAAAAATAATTTATTGTTTAGAATTATTTTAGCTAATATTTAATTTAAATTATTAAAATACTTTACATTTAATTTACATATGTTTAAAAGTTGTTATTATTGTATTTTTGTATTCGACAAAATATCTTTAGATACCAACAAATATCTTTAATTGGACGTAGTTATGCAGAAACCTTCAAACTCACAATTTTCGAAAAATGAGTGATTTACGAAAATGAATTTCTTATTCTTTGACTTGCAAAAAGCTAGAAAAAATTCAACACGCTAATATAGATTTTTTGTAGATATTCATTATTATGCATAAAACTACCGACCAACATAATTTCAGTATTTTTGTACAAAATCAGAAAATAGTGTTTTTGGCTAAAAGGTAACTTAGAAACTGTCACAACTGTCTTCCGCAGTGTTCTATTCAATATAATATTTTATTTTCTCAATAAGTGTTTTATTGGGTTGGTAGGTTTCTGCATAACTACGTCCAATTGATACGGCTACAACATACACTGTAAAAAATTTTACAGTAATTTTACAAGGTAAAAAAGTAAAGTTATACGCTTACTACTACAGTAATAATACCCAGTATTTTGGGTAATTTATGTTGTATTACTTTGATATCTATTCTAACAAGTAAACGTCATTAGGGATCTAGGTATGTTTCAATTCCATCATTATTCTAATATTAGTCTTTTTTGTTATATTTTTTTAAAATTTGTATACGCTGACCGATATTTTTGAAAGTATATAAAATAGTATAATTATGGCAATCCAAAGTCATTAATCGTTTATTTGGATAATACTATTTATATCACTCGAATTCTACACGTACGATCAACATATTATGAATGAGTAACATATTTATTATAATAATAGAATGTATTGATTACTAAAAATCAAACAATAGTTTCAACTATTCAAAAAAATTTAAAAAAAACCTTTTTGATGAAATTCTCATACACATCGATTTTATTTAATAAGTTTAAATATTTATATCAAATTTAAATTTCCAGCTTTAGTTTTCAAGTAATGACGCCGTCAATTTATGTTTTAATCTAAACCTTTTTATTGTTTTTTATTATTTATAAAATAATACAATGTTTTAAAATGTGAAAACATTAAACATCACTTAAGCGTTAAATTTAAATATAAGTAGGTAGGAATAGATATGAATCTTTTTAAGGCAAGAGAATATAATACTCCGAGCAAGTTATGTGAATTACACTATTGGAAATAACTTTTTTCAGCTTTTAATCCATTTTATAAAATTTGTTTAAGAAAGATAAGAATCATAGCATCGTAAAGAAATTGTTTTATTATTTTTATATATGAAATAAAACAAGAAATTCATTACATTATACGTAATTTAAACACTTGGTTTTAGTGTTGCACTTTACATAATGAAACAAAAAATCTATTGTACTTTAATTTATCGTAAAAACACTTGAAATGAATAGCGTTTTGATAGTCGAGCTTTACGTTATAAGTGGTGTTTGTATGTGCGTTATGGTAGAATAAAAATATAGAAAGTTTGATATTTGGAACTTAAAATTTAATTTAATTAGAAAATTTAACGCAGTGCATTAACCTTTTTTTACTAAAGAGCGTTAATAATACGTACTAGCAGCAAAATAAATTTCTTTTCACGAAATATAAGCTTCAAAATTTTTTAAAGTTAATTAACAAGATTTGATTAATAATTAACGTCGATTTATGTTATAAGACGGTAAAGCATTTACTAAACCCTTTAATTTCAATATTAAAATTTATTTTTAAATATGAATTCATTATTTCCTTTTTTAGATCAGTTTTTTTTTAAATATACCCTAGTAAATATTTAAAAAGGATAAATGTTGTGGTTAAAAATTACCACTATTAATAATAAAAATTATTATGTAAATTATTTATCTAATCTAAATATACGGATCATATTGTTTTATTAAAAGACCTAGATTTTGAAGCTACCCAAAAGGGATTTTACATTCTCAGATGTACACTGACATGCGATGAACTATGTTCTGACAAAACTATTGTGTGAACTCATACCATATTAAAATCTCATACGTAAACTCCGTACTACTCGCCCTGCAGTGGTCTGCATGTGAAAGATTTGCAAGCGTCCGTTCAGGAAAGACTTGAAGCCACTTCAATTAAATTAAATTTTATTTTAGCTGACCAATAGCCAAAATTTTGCACTGTACACCTCGCCGGTACTAGTTGCAACAAAATAATAATTAATAATATCTACATTGTAAAAACACGAATAAATTATTTTTGGAAGAAGAAATGAATAATATAATAATTCGTCGAGAATATTGTAAATTGAAATGAGACAAAACATATTAAATTTCAAATTTTAATTATAAAATATCTAATTTTGTTTTGACAAGTAAAAATACCTATCACCCAGGGCAAGCAAGAATTGTCAATTCAATTTATTATAATTCTATGAGGAAAATCAAAACCAAATCAACAATATCATTTGCAGTTCTAATTTGATCGCGTTCGGTACACTGATGTAATAAATAATTTTAGATCAATGTGTCAATTAAGAAAGAGATAAGGTAAAACCACTCCATTGTCATTTATTAACAGTATGACAGTAAGTCATCTTGGCTTCTTGGCATTCACAGATAAATAAATTATTTAGAGTTTGAATGAACTCAAGTGATTCCTGCGTTAAGCAGTTTTAAATTTTTTACTTTTTGAGAAATAGTAGAGGAAGAATTTTGATTTACATATATTTAACATTCACAATACTATTATTTACTATATTGTTTCTCTACGATAGCAGTTCTTCTAAATTTTAAGCTAAAATCCTGTATAATACTATTTATAGAGTGGAAACCTAATACAGACTGGTACTATAAATTTTACACCTGCTCGACAATTGCAAAGAATAATTGATATTATCGGTGTGGGCTTCTATTAACATTATGTAATCGGCATGCAAATTTGTTGTTGAAATTTCTTAACTTTGATACTAATTGAAATACAAAGTCAGACCAGGCACTAAATTGATTTATTATATTCCCTATTTATACAAAACTCTTAATTAATAATAAAATTATTAAAGTGACAAGAAAAGTTTGCGTAAATATTTCTCGAGAAAACTTTATTAACTTATTTTAAAATAAATAAATAAATTAATAATAATAATTATTAATTTGAAAGAAACAGTTATAGCTGAATTTGTTGTGGAAAAACTTTCAAATAAGAATTCATCATACAACGATAGTTTTTCAGTACCTAAACTCTAATGAACTTAAAGAAATCGAATACAAATGGACTTTCCAATTTAAAGAAGTTACAATCAGGAATTCGAATGACATTATATCTATTTCAATCTTATTAGATCACGTCAGTAGCGAATTGAAGAAAATCTACACATATACATAAAATCTTGAATAAGAAATATCTATTTCAAAAATTTTAAAAATAATTCAACTTAAACGTTGAATTTTAAATTCATGCAAATTTAAAGGAAACTACAATAACTAGAGACAAAATTGAAATTGAAATAATGAAGATTTGAATATGGAAAATTAAAAAGGTATACTTGATGAAATCTGAATATATTATATTATTTCAATTGGCATAAATTTTATTAACATTGATAATTATGATTCAAGATGTAATTTAATTACTTTGGTAAAAAATTAATGTTTTAATCCTATATGTATATTGTATAGACGTTAGAGAAATTGGTATACTCTCAACTGCTTGATTCTACAGAAAAAAGCAATATATTTTGCTATGTAATTTTCAATTAATTGTTAAGCAATTTTCTCAATTTTCATAAAACTTTCGAGTTTATAATTTTATTATAATTTTCTATTATTTATTCCAATTTTATTATTTATCAATCAACGTGTTTTAGTTTCTATTAAAAATTTCCATAATTAACTCTGTGTATGTAGCAGATGTTGAGCTTTGCGCTGGACATGGAATATAATTTAATATATTGAAACTTTATTATCATTAATTAATTTGCGTTATAATTTTCTACTTTAAAAACTTACTTAATTTTATACAATTGTTCAAACGATTACACTTATTTATAATTAAAATTTGATTAACTTTCTTGTTCTTTCTGCTTTCCATTTATATCACTGCTACCTTCTTGTTCCTTACTTTTTTCTTTACTAAACTTCCAGTTAATAATTAACTTATTATTACTTATATCTTATTACTTATTCTATTATTAAATATTAACAATAATTGATAAAGAAAATATTAAAATTTATATTTTTTAACAAATTTTGTACTTTGTTTCAATATGATGACTTTACGCACTTCATAGCTAAAATAAAACAGCTCTTCATTGCCAACGTCCTTACGTTCCTCCACTTCAAATATTTTTCAACTACTACTGTCTAACTTAACAATTTAATAATTACAACGATGTTTTAAAAGTTTTATTCTGAATAACTGAAAAAATTTCTTTTGAGCCCTTTTTTACCTCCAAATCCTATAAATGGCAATCTAAGCTCAGCTTAAAATCAGTCATTCTTTCGATAACATTTCTCATCACGTGATCACACAATGCTATTCTATATATTTCAAATATCAATTAATTTGTATTTTTTTTTTTTTACTATGTTTACCACAAATTTACTTGAAATTACTTATTTAAATATCCGTTAGGTGTAATTGTGTGTTTGATATTTTTAGTTGGGTTTGGATCAATTTTTTGAAGCTAAAAATAAACAAATCCACA
Organism: Cantharis nigra; assembly: GCA_958510845.1. NCBI lineage: Eukaryota > Metazoa > Arthropoda > Insecta > Coleoptera > Cantharidae > Cantharis > Cantharis nigra. The sequence goes on along the minus strand of OY294030.1, from coordinate 37,373,595 downwards.
TTTCCAATTTCATTGGCATATTATAGGCAGTGCAGATATACTCGTATGGTCTTATATGACTCCGCCACCATATAACAACTAAATTGTTGAATTTTTGATATTTTTCGGATGAAAACAATCCCGAAAAAAAGACAGCCACTTGAATAGATACATAAAGTACTTTATGTAATAAAATAAGCCGATGAAATGAATTTGTTATTTATATATTATATTTTATTATGAATGCTTCAATACAAACAAGTTATTTAAATAAATATTGAATTGTTCTGAAAAACCAGGTTTTTTTCTGAGAAAGATTTGATACTTTTTTAATTACCCTGTTTTTATTAAAACCATCATATGCATAAATAAATAAGAATTTCAAGAAGTTAAGAATTAAGAAAAGCTCTGGAATTAAATATTACGTATAGTTTTTTTACTGAAAATTTAATATTTACAGCAATATTCTTAATTTATTCTTTTATACAATATCTTTTTGGTTTTGTAAAATCTTTAAAAGAAAATTAACAAGAATTTAAGAAGTATTGCGTTTCGTTTATTTTGCATTATTACTTTAAATAATTATTAGAATATTTGCTTTGAAATGTTATATCTAGTAAACACTGAAAGTTAGTGAAAGATGGGAATTTTCGTGATACCTATTTATACAAAGTTATAAGTAGGGTAATCTCAATTTTCTCATCATTAGTGGAACAAGGAAGAGTTTCCTGATAGTTGATATATCACAAATTAAAGGTATTTGCTTAAGCAGTCTACTTAGATGTATACATACATATTATATCAAATCAACTATTTATTTATTTAATTAATTACATAATAATATATTCCACTTAATTTAGTTTAAATCCTATCTGAATATATAAATTCACTCATTATGAGTATTATCCAACTTAATGAATTAAACTTATTAGATTTCGAAAATTAATAGTATAGAATCAAAATGATAATTAACGAAATGGAAAGATTTAATATTAACAAGATATATTATTTTGATTTTAATCACATTTTAAAGTATTAGTAAGTATATAATATGTAAAATAGATATGTATCGAACCCTAGCCAGCAATAAACTTCTTTCTATTATAGTTTTTAATAAGGCTACCCATTTTAGAAGAAAATACACTTGAAATGCAACTGTGAAAGCTCTAATAATAAAAATGTATCTTTTGCAGTGATGCTTTGTAAAGGAAGTACAAGTCAGATATAGACTTGTGCTATTTTCAAAATAGTTATCTAATTTACCAACTAATTTATTTTAAAAATATTTATTAAATTTTACAAATATTTAAATTTAAAAAAATATTTTTACCAGTTTCTTTACTGATACCAGAACTAAACTTTATTTACTTACCCGGGAACACTATTATATTATATCTGCCCACATTCTTCCGTTCTCCATAGTTAATGTAATTATATAAAAATAATATTAGTTATTCAATTAACCCAGCTAAAATTTGTTGTATTTTTAACAAAATATACAGGAAAATTTTTCTAGACGGTTTTTTCAATAAAGTTCTGTTTACTTTATTATACATACAATAGTAATAAAGGTACAAACAATCCAATTTTAATTTAAAAACTAATCAACTTTAACCACATCAGGTTTCATATTCCACAATATGAATAATTTCTTTATTGTAAGAGTTATCTATTATTTTATGGACGCCAATTTAATTTCTTTTCAAATTATCCAGTTTGAAAAATAAAATGAGGTATTTATCTGTTCTGACTGCAATTTTAAAAATAGTTACCTGTTTTCAGAACAAGCAGCTTCAAGAGTTCCTTAAAATAATTACTTTCTAGCAACAACAAAGAATTATCAAAATCGTAGACATGAAAAATTTAGATAATATTATATGATATTGTATTACTATTATATTTTTTTCTTTGGCGTTTTAAAGTTACTGAATTTTTCATGTACAAAACCTTCTAGTATTTAAATAACCAAATTACGATGTAGATGGCTACGACAGTAGTGTACATTAACGTTTTCTTTAACAAAATACATTTAACTCAGTACGTTATTATTATTACATAATAAAATCCCTTTCCAGACTTTAGCAAAAGCGCTTCTGTTTTTATGTATCCCGAAGATGTTAGTCGCTTGTTGACATCTTTATCCTTTAATGCTCGTCTTTCATAGGTTTACATAATGAAAATGTAAGGACATTCACTTAATTGTTACACTTTTAATTTCATTTTAAAGATACATAGTTATAATTTAAATTAATTACAATATTGAAAAATTTATAAAATTAAAATAACAATACATAGCTTATAATTATCATGAAATTTCACAACCGTGTGTTTCCCAACAATGATAAATAGCTGTTTGGGAAATACCCTGCCACATTACAAGTTACGATTTTAATAATTAAGAAATAATAATTACTGAAAGTCACTCTTATTCAAAGGTGTACTATCTGCAAAAATTAGTAGAAAACATGAAAACATTTGTAGAAACCAAATGAAAATGTTACTTTCGTTATAAATTATAAATGAAAATGTACTTATTATTTTGTATTTATGCAAAGTAAAACAAATTCTAATGATATTTTGTTTTGATCTGGTTATTTACACAGATTTGTTTACATTTTGATGGTAGTTTATTTAATAATCTAATTCAAGTATTTTTTATAAGGTTCGGTAAACTTATTTATTTTGCTTCTAAACGAAAAATTTTTAGCGGTAAATTAACTGGAATGATACATCTGTAATAATATTTACATAATATAAAATAATTTTTGTTCAATTAATTAATACACGGGCATTTCGTTTACTAATAAATAGGAAATATTTATGAGATTGAATTTAATATTTTACAATTGATTTTTAGCCGTTCAATATTTCGTTTAACCTTCTAAGGTTTTCGGGATACTTCACCATATTTAGCAATATTAACCTTTTTTTGTTAATACCTTTAATATAATAGAGTCCTATGCAAACAAACATGAAATGCGGTATACATAGCTGTAAGACAATATTCGTGAGATAATTACAAACACACAGATTGAAACCTACCAGGAAGTGATGAGAAATTCCATTGAAAGGGTACTAATTTGTAGAACCACTAGAGGCGGCCATTTGTCAAATATAACTTTCAAATTTTAATGAATAATCGTGAGTAAATAGTCTGCCAATTTTTATTTGCTATTTTGGAAGTTACAAAAACCAAATCAATCTGTTATAATTCTCTTATTAAATTTTAAAGCTAGATTAAATTTTAATATGAACTCTGCACTACAACTTATAAATTTTAAATTTCCCAAAGATAAAATTGACGTGAAATAATCAGTGATTTAAATTGCGTTGGTTTTCTTAAAATAGCAGTTTTGAAGCTGATCTTTTTAATAAAATAATAACATACATTTCCAACAGGTTTACACCCAGTGACAGGAAAGATTCTACTATTAGAAGAAATTTCTCATATTTAGTGTTAATATCTCTTTAGACAGTTAACATATCGTTAACAGTTTTTAAATGCTTGTTACTTTAATTCGCTGCAGTAGATTTGTAGATAGCAATCGGACTAGAAATGTGGTGCAATAAGTTCAAATCTGACCCCGAAAATTATTTATTTACATTATATATTTTTATGTAAGTATTATTTTTATTTTTATTTTATGAACTCCTACAATTCCCAATCATTCAATAATTTGAATTAACCCTTTATACTCTCCAATATATCAAACAATAGATATAAAAATAAATATCGATTGATGCCAAAAATTTTAATTGGAATTAGTTTTAAAAATATTTAAATATTTTATTATCTGACGTGATTCATACATTATTTAAAATAAAAATTATTTGTTTCAATAAAATACTGGTATTTTATGTAATACCTAATAAAATATCACAATATATGTGTCACGCAAAATGGTAAAATAAAATACTAAGTACTGAAGAACGAATGTCAAAGACTAAAAAAAGTAATTTTTTATTTTAATTATATTTTAAATCACGCGAGATATTAACATTACTAAAAGAATTATTAACACTTCGTGTAATATGAAGAGAATAAATTGCCATTTTAAATTATTGTATGGCTATGTATTGACATATTGGAAAAAGGAGGGTATTACTTAATATTTTAAAGGGTGTATTTTGAAATTAAAGATTTCCTGCATAATTCGTACTATGTTAATATTTAATCAATTTTCACTTGCGAATCTGAATATATATTGACGTGTTTTATATCTAAATAAAATTTACTTAAAATCGATAGTTTTGAAATGAAAGTACATACCTATTATATATTTTTAAATAGAATATCAAATCTTTATTTCGTGAATCTTCTGCTTAACGAGTTTAAGTAACGTGCTATATACACATAAATTAATATGTTAAGTTGCATTGTTTCCAAAAAGGAACAGATTTTGTTCATTAATTTATTTTTGACGTTTTTGTTAACTTTACGGATATATGGCAACTTTAAGCCCTCTCCCACTGGTATTCCATTCAGTTCTTTTGGGATTTTGTGAATTGGCCTCCAAACTTAATCATAAACTATAAACTTATCTCCGAACAAACCGGTTGCCACTATTTTACATGTGACCTGCTCTTTAAACAGCTTACATTTTTTCTTTTAGATTTGTAATTTTCAAGTTTGATCATCCTACAGGGATGTTTTTACCAAGTGCGTGGGTCCATAAACCCCGGTCTTTCTACATCCATGACTTTGATTAAAATTATTAAAGTATAAGTTTTCAAAAACAATTTACTTGGTGCAGTTTACATGTTGATCTTTTTGGTGAGAAGGAAGTTTATACTTTTCAATTACTTTCTGTACTATAGATTTCAGCAGTTGACACTCGCCCGTCTTTTTAGTTAAAATGTTTTGTTTTAAGAATATTTTTAATATGATGTTCTAAAGAGCTTTATCGTTAATAACTGCATAATAAAGTTACCTATAATGACTAAATATCGTGTTTCAATATGATACCTTTCTGAATATATATGTTACTGAAATACCTACGTGTATACCTGTACTAATAGTTCTAGTAGTTTGCATATGTTTTGAAAAAAAAAAGAAAATTTTCGTTTTTATACCAAAGTTTGTTGTTACAACTAAACTGACGAATCAAATAAAGAATATTTATTACTCAGTAATAATATTAGCAAATTATATCTACTTTTATTTCATTAAAAATTAATACTGTTTTCAAAATTTTCAGTTACTCTTGTTTGAAATAAACAATTTTCAGTCATGTAACATTACCGAATGTTTTTACTTTTACTTAAAATATCTAAAAATGAAAAATAAAGTTAGAATAACTCTATTTGCGTAAAGGAAGTTTTTTTAATTTGATAAAAATAATATTACATTAACAGGATCAAATACGTGGTATCCTACCCATATTACTTTCCTAATTACCAAACTCATTTCTACTTTCATTCTTATTAGTTTGAGAAGTAGAGCTTTCACAAATATTCATTTAAAGCTTTTGCGATTTGTACCTACTCACCTTTTTTAACAAATTTAACATTGTAAGAGAAACATTAAATAATTAATGACTCATTCTGTATGCAAGAGCTGTAGTTGTTGGAAACTGTTTTCGAACACAATGTCGATGTAGTCTTTGGCTTCTTATTTAAGACTTATAACTTTTCGATAATGGCGAACTTTCAAAAACGGTTTATTTTTCCTTTAAAATTATCATTTATTAGTGGGTATTACCAATATAAAATGTTCTTAAAAATCTTAATCAGTTTAGAAATTTGAATAAAATCAAACATAGTATCGGTTAAATTGCAATTTAATTAAAAAGGAAATAGAAAATCAAAGTTTCGCATAAATTTCTTAAATGGTGAAATATCAAAGTTTATATTAGAAAGTTTGGGGTAGCATTTCAAAATAATACAAGCCGTAATATTACCGTTATGATGTATTTATATGCACTACGCTCGTATTCCACACCCTTTAGTGGTTGTGTGTCGGTCTAGTGATTTCAATTCATATTACGGTTAGTAAATATAAATGGAAACATTCTCCGGATTTTATGATTGAGCTCAATATTAGCTTTTTGTTATTTTCACAGACCGTTTAAATCTACAAATGTCAAATTCAATCATCTACGTTAAATCCAATATCTCCCTTACAGTCGCTTATATTGTATTGCACATTTAATGTGACTCTTAAAAACAACTGAAGGTATAATATTAAAATGGAAAATATAATCGTATTTTTAAAATTGTTTTTTTAATCTGCAGTGTTTAATAACATGAACGATTTCATTTTGAAATCCTAAATGTTCATACTTAATTTAAATAAATAAGTTATATGCAAAATACCAAATAATGGCTATCATAAACACTATCGAACTTTTCCTGATGAACGACATGAGTTCGAATTTTTCCTTGTAATTTAAAACTACATCATATATTTTAATTAGTTTTTCTCTGTGTGTGGTATGCATGCAAAGTGTTATCGCATACTTAGGGGTCCTACAGTTAGTAGGAGGTAAATACTTATATGTAATAATATTTCAATGTAGCTTTCGAGACGTTTCACAATATACAAATTGGGTTACTTGGAAACAGTTTCGTATAAAAAGATACTTTTAATAGGTATTAATTTGATGTTGAAAACCAATATACCTACCTACTGGGAGAGTATTTCAAAAACTTTCATCTTAATCATTTCGAAAACCAGAACAAACAACGATAAAAAAGTGTCTAGGGGTTTAAACAAAGAGTAAAGAACACCTACTTTTTTATTTTGAAAAACCCTCTTTCATTAGCGCAATTTTTTACTTGAATGTTCACTCCAATTTCAACAAAAATTAAGAATGCCGACTTTTTCTTAAGTTATAATAAAAGTATTTAATAACTTTTGTATAGTAAGTTTCATATACTTTATCTTTCTCCCGTGATTTAAAATATATTACGAATAAAATACCAATTTTTTTAGTGTTCGTACTGGAGTTATTACAAATTTCGATTTAAATAGAATTTATTTTATAATTTTTTTTAAACAAAAAAAAATTAAATGAAAATTTTTTGTGAATAAGCAATTTATTTCGTAAGTGGCTTTAATAACTTTTATAACTTTTAAAATAATTAATAAATAACATTTGTAATATACCGAGAAAGAACGTATTATGTTTATAAATATAACAAGTTACAAAAAGAAGTTGGTTGAACTTTTTTGAATATCTCTTGAGTAAAATTATTATAAATATGAAGAATATGTAGGAATAGAAAAGAAGTAAGAGGTACAATTATAACCAGAAATACTAAAACAGCGAGAAAATGAAAAACACAGGGTAAACAAATGAACAACTCGCTTATAGCATAAAGGCGGATCAGGAAAGATAAAAGGTATAGGGAAAATGAAAAAGAACAGGATGTACTCTGAGATTTGAAAAGTAAAAATTTATTTTACGCAATTTTTAAGAATCAATATTACCAATTAATCTAAAAGGTATTCATTGAACCTAATAAATGGGAGAGTTATATGTTGTCCAATCCTATATTTTATTCCTGATGCATTATTTTAATTATTATTTTAAATTATATTCGTAAATAGTACATCTCATTAATTTGAACAAATCGTTGAATCGTTGATCAATGACCATTGATCATTGGTGGATATTAGATAGCTATTAGCTAATTAGCATTTTAATTTAAATTTTAAGAGTATTGAATCCGGAAAGTGATTTTGAGAAGAATGTAAATGGACTATTTTAATTTAAATACAAATTTAAATTTCCTTAGTTTAAACTATAAATTCCTAACTGTGCAAAATTGCAAATGAAGGATAAACAAATTCTTAGCAAAGAAAATTCAATTTCTTTTGTGTTTGTCTCTTTCGTGGTTATTTCACAGATCTGCACTCATTTCGCTTTCAACGCGAGATGAATATAAATTAAGCAACATCTTGTGTTTTATTTAGACTTAGTCAAATAAAGCGTTTTATTTTTATATAAATAAAATGTTATTGTTACACAATGCGACACAACGCGTTGAATGTAACTAAATTAATTTAACCAATCAGCAAACTTGAAAATTTTTAATTTAGCTTCCATCGATTATTTCAAATAATAGCATGTGAATAATTCTAATTTTCATTCTAATGTAACGATTTAATTTTTCTAAGTAGTACTTTTAATTTTAATGACTTGTCTTTTAAGAAGAGACAGTCCTTTTTGCCGAAAAGCAGTTAGGAAATTAAAAATTTTACAACTAAATGAATAGCTTTACCAAGTAAGTAAGCATTTCTTTATTATGGTACTTTTAAGGGTTTGCTCCATCATAAAAGATCATGCCAGTACGAACGCCGGCACAAAAATGTGTTTTCATTAAGTAATTGACAATACATAAGAATAATAAAAACTAATCGTAAACCCACGGCAAGTAGGTAAGGTACATGCATTTCAACCAAAATACTTTTCGAGCTAAATAAAAATATGTATTGGGAGTTTTTAACACAATTTTATTACCTATATCAAAATGCAGTAAATATTTTCTTCAGAGTATGAAACAAAAAATTTTGTGAAATGACCTCCCTAAATAAAAAATTTCTTTTTAGTCTTGAAATGCCTTTGACGAACACAATAAAACGTTAAGATCGCACGTATCTGCTTTATGACACCTGTTTGTTGCATTCGGATATATCAAACCAGCCTTTTCTTTATGGGATGTGTTTCGCTTCACAATATATTCCAATGTTGTTAGTAAACATTTGATATTTCGTGGATTGGCTCAAATCGGTATGTCGAAAGGGAAAAATACGTTTATTTAAAAAATTTGGAAATTAAATTTTTGATTAGTTCATAATCAGTTAACTGCTTAAAAATTTAAATTTGAGAAAACGTACTCTGTAGAATGTTACTAAAATAAAATCAAATTCTTTTTTTACATCTTAAAAGTTTAAATAATTTATAAATCGATTTCGTCTGGAAGCATGCTATTGAGTTCTGATGGAAGCATAAACGTTATATACATCATTGTGAATATTGCTTCTTTAACGACTATATTTTGAGAAACTGAAATGTGTCGCTCATGTTGTCATATACTCGTCTATTGTTTATTATACTCCAAAAATATAATGTTTAACATTATTATATATAGTTAATTATTACCATAACCATAAAATAATCCTGATTCTGTCCACCTTAAAAATAATTTTAAACGAGGTAGGTAATATTTCTTGAATGTACATACAAAAATATTTAAAAATAAAATTGTCAAGATTTCAGATTTTTTGGAACAATATTACTATTGAAAAAATATTAACCATATCATGTTATTCAAAAGTGAAAATTTAAAAGCTGTCGGAAAGGTATTTGTTTAGAATTGAGATAGAAACTTGAGACTTTCTCAACTTTTTTTTAGAGATTTTAGCTGGCGGATGTGTTCAAATTAAAAATTATTATAATCAAATGTTAGTTTTAAATAAATTTTACACTTCGACAAAGCACAACTAACATGAAAATTACTATATAAAATAATTAATTACTTATTAAAATATCTAATAAAGGTATACCATATTTTCTACAAAGTTGCACACAATCCTTTTATAAGTACCTTGTACGTTGAAATTCTAATTATAGTCCAATAAAACAAGTTTTCGTGCATGTTTATTTCTAGTTTTAAGTTTATATTTGGTAACTACTCATAAGTTGCATTTTGTAAAATTGATATTCATAAGATAAGCTATTTTACTATAGAAATTGAATCACGGCACAAATAAATTATAAATTAGATAAAACCAACTATACAATCGGTGTGTCGAGTATAGTATTTCTGTCTAAATTATCAAACCTACCACGGTTGATTAACAAAAGTCAAACAGTAGTAACGAAATTCCGAAAATATATATTTGCAACGTGAACGTTACAAATGAAACTTTTGTTTTTTCACTTTAAGTCATTCAAACAAGTTCAAATTTATTTTAAATTACCTCCAGCGACGAACGGCACTAAAGTACTTTGGTGCTGTAAAATTAAAATTTACCTTAATAATCGATATATTCACCGGAAAAGTTCTACTCTTATTTCCTATGTATATTTATTGTAGATACTAAAATACCGTAATATTTTAACTTTATAGAAAATATGTAAAATATCCAGTTCTTTACATTCTAATATTATCAACTATTGAAATCTAACACAACAAGCATTAGGTGTACCTTCAGTCACCATACAACATTTTGTTGTATCAAACATGATAACAGCAAATATTTGGCTTTAGCAAATTCCTCCTTACAAGATTATTTGCCGGAAACCTTACATGATGTTGGTCAATAAAGTTAAAGGTTGTGTATTTTATACTAAAACAATTAAGAATTGCTGGTTTACCGCAATATTTCTATGCAAAGAAATAATAATTATTTAATATGTACTTACCAACCTATGAAAACGTTAGTAAAATATTCCAAAAATAACAGCCTGCAGTAATTTTAAATATCCTTTTTCTCATTTTCTCAAAATATTATCTCCGGGCAATATACTTATATACTATGTAGTGATAATAGCAATCGTCTTAATAAAAAATAATCGTCTTTACTAGGCTATTGCAAAATAAATGTATGTCACAGACTAAAAAGAGTTTTGCACCGTAGTTGCTTGCAAGCACTAAACGTTTTTGTTTGTTGTTTTCTTTTGACAGTTAATTTGTCATCTAACCTTACATTTTAATAGTTTTGCCTTATTGTGATCTATAATACATAAATTTAAAAAAGAATACCTAACTTTTACGTTATACATTTTAATGTTCAAAAATCTTTCCAGTATTTTATTGCGATTATTTTGTTTCTGAGAAGAAATAACAAGATTTTGCTTATTTATTTTGATGTTTTAACTAAGACTGCATTTAAATAACTAAAATCATACATTGTATACATAAATACATAAGTTATTGTAATTATAAAAGTATTATATTATTTTATGTTTTAACTCTTTTATTTTGGTCTTTCATTTTGAATTTAATAACTTGTTATTTTTATAAATCACTTGCTTTCATTAGTTTTGTCCTGATTTGAAATTTATATCCATATAACATGATTTACGCATTTTATCACACAAGCGACTTTGGCCAATAATAAAATTATCTTTCAGTGGAATTAGCTTGCGGGTGATATAACACCCGCTCGATTTTTTTAATTTGCAAACCGAAATAAAACTACCTTAATTAATATAATCAAATTTGAAAACTTAGATTATAAAAACGTTGTTCTTTAAATATTTTAGAAAATTTTCCTACATAATGTAGAACACAATAAACGATCATGAGCGCAATAATTAATATTTAAAACTTATTTGCTGACAGATTTTTTTAGAAATCTATTTTAGATTACGTTGTAGGTCACGCAAAGAAGGATTAAGGTTTTAGCTTTACTTTTTCCAATTTTAATCTGAGTCTTTCAATTCTTAAATTTTTCAAATTTTTAATCATTTTTTTTTTGAAAATTAATTATTATTTTGCTTTATTCTATTGATTTTAAATAAATGCTTTTAAATTTAATTTTATTTACTTACTTTTACTTTTTCTTACTTTTCAATAAAAAATAAGGCCAATAAGCAAACCAAATTTTCTTTCACTGTTTAAAATCAAGAGCATGACTGATTTTCTACTTAGCTCTTGATTCTTTCGAGTAAGAGTGAGAAATAAGTCATGTATGTACTCCAATAAGAAGGAATGGTACTTAACTTTAAATATTTTCTTGGAAGCAAACCTTGATCGATAGATATTAGAAGGAAGCATAAGAAACCCAAAAATCCCACCACCGGCAAATCAAATTATAATTGCAGTTTTTTTGGAGTTTTGAAGAAATTGAAATGATTACTTTTTCATAACAAAATGTCACCGTAAATAAGATATATATCAAACGTCCCTTTTGCATAATTTGCGTGTAGCAGTAAATAAAGAGGCAGAAAACTCAGTAGAGGAATGCTATTGTTGCACATTAATGCACCGGCTCAGACTGCAGGTGTTCCCAAGACCGCTATTCGTATTTGCAGATTCACGAAAATTAATCATCCACCTTATAGTCAAGATGGTGCCCCTAGTGACTACTTCTGCTCCTGACTTTAAAATCTAATCTCCGTGAAAGAAAAGTTACATTTATTCGTGTAATATTGAAACATACACAAGAAGTATTTGTTGGTAACATATTTATAAAAAGTATTGTCATTCGTATAAGTACTTCAAATCTATACTCCGAATTTACCTCGCGTTTACAACGAAATACTTAGACTGATCTGACGTTCGTATTCCATGTATAACTTTTTTAACATAAATTCTAGGTCGTACGCATCTTGAGCACTGACAATTTGATCATCTGCAAAGCTCAATGTAAACAGCATACAATGTTTATTTATAGGAATTCCCATTTTATCGCACTTTTGAGGGAAACTTCTTAATCAAATTAAAATTTATAAAAAAAGTAACTTATCAAACTAAAGTCGTTCTTATATTATATCAATGAAAAAGTTTCCGTACTTAAATAAGGTTCTATTTACGTTAGGAAGCCAAGAGATTTTCAGTGTATTCAATCAATTAGTTAAATCTCAATGGGACATAGATTCGAAAATAGGAAGAATGATAATGATAAATAGCCAAAGTAAAGTTAAGAACAACAAAAGTAAATCTCTAAAGACTTTTTTACATAGGTACTTGGATTTTTATTTTTGAACGTGTAAACGTTATAACCAATGTAAGTGTATCCCAGAAATCAAAAGATAAACATACTGTTGAAAGAAAAGTTTACTTATGAATTAGAGTAATAATTTCGTTAGTAGAATTATTTTTTATTTATATATAACGCAATTTAGTTCTCTTATTGAAAGTTTGAATCGGTCGCAATAATAACGGTCTTTAGAGAAATTAATAAAATTGATCAATTTTTTTATTAAAACTTTCGGGTCATTTTTATTCGGCGTTGTTAAAATAACTACTTTAGTGTATCAAAGAATTTTATTATTATTGGCATAGCATAGCTGTGCTTACGTATTACGTGCTTGATTTTCTGCAGATAATCGAAAACCCATTTTTAACGTAATATTAAAAAATAATTAGTAATACTGTTTATGACAAAATAATGTATTATTTAAGACTACACGTTAGAAAAATGTAAATATGAGTGTAGCTTACACTAAATAAAAATTAGAATAGGAAATTAATGGCAAATTTAATGACTTTGCAAATTTAACAAGCTTATATAGTTAAGAAAATTTACATAAGTTGGAAAAAAATCATACCAACACCGAAATTTCAGTTTTACTTTTTTCCCTTTCAAGTCGAGATTCCAATTAACTTCAATTAAATGAGGTAAAACACTGTGAAGTACAATTAATTTTTAATTTCACCTTATAAGCATTTGTTTGAGTTCTTTGGAAATTTCCAATTCCCTCAATACATCCATTAGTTTTTTCTTTGAAAAACACATGTCACAATATTATTGAGATTAATATCGGTTTATGATTAACGAGTTGAATGTTCAGTCATATAATTTTATAAATCTACTGGAAAATGGCATATGTGTTCAGAAATACATTGCACAATAACTTTCTTAATTTAAAATAGGTAAAAAGTTTTTAAAACTTTTCAATTCCTTCTCACAACAATCGCAAAGCCACTTTTTGTCGAATTTTAAATGTTTAACTTTAATTATTTCTTGCGAAGTTCCCTACCATTTCTAGTTGTAGATACATAATTTGTTACTGTTGCTCTCAAATAGACGAGTAGATCAGACAGATCGTCCAGCGGAACGAATAATTTAAAATGTTTTAGTGAAATGCGGTTTCTAAGGCCAAAATTGAACTTAATGTTTAGAAATGCTCCTTTTTTAAAAAAATTCAATTAACTTTAAAAAGGTAATTAGTAATCAGCGTAATATAAACAAATTAGTTAACTGCGTTTGTAAAGTTAAAGTTAAAAGTAAATACGTGTAATAAACGCTACAGGGACATCAACTATAAGTCTATTAAAGCTACCTGCACTGTCATCTTGTATCCCGGAACTTTAATTACGAATTTAATTACATTTCAACCATGTTGCTGTTACCCAAAGTTTTAGTTCAATAACATCATCATATCTTGCTAATATGCTTTCCATACTTACGTCGAACTGGGAAACAAGTATCATAGAATACACAAAACTTTTGAAACATTGATGTACTGACACTAAAAGTCGCACGAGAACAGTGCCATTACATATTGTCGTAACGCACTTTTTATCGTTTACACTAAGAGCTTTACGTAAATATTTAACAACTTTGACAACAAATTATTTACTCTTTAAGTCATAATGTTTATTTAAACTTATGGAATATGATTGTCCTTCTGTATTACTTATTAAGTAAGTCTGTCCTTCTAAAGGGAATTGATTTCTATTTTTAAAAACTTTTTAATTAAGGTTCGTCGGGCACATTAATATTAATAATAATTATACTTAGGTAATATCGATTTCGTCTGTATAAATATATAAATGCTTACTATTTTAAGTAGTGCTTGATATAAGTGTCATTATACCGGTATTGCATCTCGTCCAAGGTATTCAATAATAAAACTTTAATGTATGTCACAAATTAAAAACTAAGTGCAATGAACTAAATTCAAACAATTAGTGGAAAATTTTGCACTTTGCATAAGTTTTGCACGTTTATACAACTCGAGTGTGAAATTGCAAGTAGTAAAAACTATAGGGAAAAGTTTTCCAAACGTCCAGAAAAAACTGGGGCTAACATAACTAATGTTTTAAACCAAGTTTCTGATATCGATGTCAGTTCATTTCCCGAGTGCAGTAATTTAATGGAGTGTGTTAATGACTCGCTTCGGGTAAACCAGAGCCACATAGATTAACGAATGAACAAAACTCTGCAGGGCTTCTAAATTAAGCATTATATAGGTAAAGGTTTACGTGTATAAGTGCCAATATCTAGTTGAAAATAATTTGAAAAGCAGTGTTATAATCCACACAAAAGAAAAATGCAATCTCAAGATTTATAAGATTACATAGATTGTGTGAATTTATATATTTTACACTATCTGCGCGTATCAACACGCATCCAATTAAAAACCAATTTTTCTTACTTTAAAATCAAAAATAAAAGTTACTACCTACTGTTTATTGATTGTTGAATTTATACTTCACCAGCGTGCGTTCTAAAATGAAAATATGCTATGTCAAGTGCACATCACAACGCCAACGTCAGGAATGATTGAATTTTATAACTGCTGGGTACATTTCCCTGTACGGTAAAAATTACAAAAGTTTGAAAATGGCTTAAAGCTGTTATACTCTAATAACTGGAAAGCACTGATTTTTAAGTGAAGGTTAACGAACTACGATTTATTAAATTTACATCAACACTCGTTAACTCTCATCTTTCATGGTAAAATTTTGCAATTATTCATCATACTTTAGATTATAATGATGATATCGGTCATTACATATGTATATGCTTACACGTCAATGGGGTCAATCGTTGTTGTACGTGTGATAACCGACGTAATTTCAGAACGCACCCCTGGATATTAGTTGAGTCTTGATGTAAATATAATACTTTTAATAACATAAACAGCATTGTTTAAAAGACTTTTCCAAAAAGCATATTGCCAAAATAAAATAATATTATTGCGGTATGATAATACTTTTATAGTACCTGGAATTAAACAGAAATATTTTGGAAATGCTTTCATCAAATTTTATTTGGTCTATCACAATTTCGTTACGGTTCCCATCCATAGTACAAAAATTAAATTTAGAGTAGGTACTTCAATTTGTCATTATTAGTATCAGAAAAAAACTCCTACATTTTCTGCAACAGATTCTAACCGGTACAATTTGTCAAAAAAGGTTGCAAATGTTACAATATCTTAAATCGGCTATTTACCCAAAATAAACCATATCATAACTAAAGTTGACGAAATTCATCGTAAAAGCATTTTCTATAAATAATGATTATCTCTAAATCTATGGATAGAACAACTTTATAGCTATATTCCGGTCTTAGTAAGTTGCATAAGCTTTCTAACTTTTTTCTGCCTTTTTTTGGCTATTTATGAAATTTTTTTTGCTCGGTTTTTCGATATTTAGCGCCTTTTCGAGCAATTTCAAAACCTCAAATTTAGTTATTAACCAATGTAATTCAGCATTTTCAGCGAAATTGTGAAAAATAGTATATACACCTTCGGACTAAGGTTCTTTTCATCCCGTGTGCAAACCTTTGCACGCGGAATGAAAAGCAGCACCTTAGTTCCTTGATGTATAATATACTATTTTTCTAGTACAGTTTTTGTAGAAAACAAAAAAAGTAGCACGTAATGCAAAACTAGCAATACGAGTATAACGGAGTAGGTACAACAATTATTGAATTTTAGCTTTCAATCTCGTCCTACTTTCAATTTTTTTTCATTAAACTGTTCTCTCGAGTTTCACAAATCTGCAAAAATATTTTGTCAGTATCTGCTGTTTGGTAAATTCTCTGTTATATGAAGATCTTTAAACAAACAAAAAAATTTTTAATTTTTGCTGTGAAATTTTTTAATTAAATATTAAATTTCATACGATAAAATTTTTTAATAATACGTATCGTATATTATACTAATAGTTCAGGCATTCAGTGTATTTCGTAAAGATTTGCATAGTTTGCTACAGTGAGTGTACAAAGTATTCGTCCTCTCCTATGTTACCAATGTAAATTACACATTTTGAAACGGATTTTTGACATATAAAAATCGCTTTTACAGCAAAACCTGTTAAACATTTTTTGTTACAAATTTCATTGTCTTCAATTTTCTATCTATACATTTTTCTATTTGGTTGCCCCGTTTTTGACTGAAACTGACTATTTTGCGAGTATTTGACTCTGTCAAATACAAAAAATATTGTCGTCAGTATCTCAAAATCAGTGAAAATAACTAAATAGAAAAATGTATAAGTAGTTTTTGTTGCAAATTTCATTCTCTACATTTTTGTTTATATACATTTTTCTATTTTGTCACACCGTTTCTGAGATACAGATGATAATATTTTTAGTATTTTACAGAGTCTTGTTTAAGTCGCTGTCAGTCAAAAACGGGGCGACAAAATTGAAAAATGTATATACACAAATTTTTTAACAAAAATCGGTTTTAAGATGTGCAATTTACATTGGTAACATAGGAGTAAACGAATACTTTGTACATTCACACTGTATATGCTGTTTGCTATACTTGTATAATTTAGAATGAACAGCGGACACCGTTTTTCTGTGTCCAATTCCTTTATTATGCAATATTGCACTAATGCCTTTAGTTAGTTACAAGTACTGACGAAGACTAAGAAGTCAGAAACAGAGTGTCTGTCGTTCATCTATAAATATGAAAAAATGGCAATAAAATATTCTTTTTTTAACGTACCCAATCTCACCTAAACAATTTAAATTTTTATTTCGTAAACTTGCACAATTTTAATATTTTTAAATTCCTATGTAAGAAATAACATTTCGAATAATAAAATAGCATAATAACAATGCTGCGACAGAAGAATTTTTACCAAATGATCAGAAATTGGAATTTGATAGCTACATTTATTTGAAATTTTGAAAATCAAACCACCTGCACCGGAGACTTTCACTGTTTATTTAATGGTTTTGATAGTATACAACAAACTTCAAACTTTATAATAACTTAGCTACTTCTTCTGATGACACTAATATCGTAGAAATCATCATTCCCACAATGCCGCCCCAAAAGTGCGAGTACGTAAATACAATTTCTTTCCAAAATCCCTTGTGGTGCCATAACTACATTTTTTGTTTTATTGCTTTTCATTACTTAATTTAAATCGTCGAATGACATTTTGAAACCCTGGTGTGCACAAACTTGTTGAGACTAAATGAACTTTAACCTAGTCTAATTATAAGCTCGCTTTTAGTAGTTGTCCAGTAATAGCAGATCTTTGTTGACGTAAATCACACCGCACGAGACAACCCACACCGGGAAACTGATTTAACAGACTTGAATTGCTCTATTTATAGCTCTCTCTCTTAAATTTGTCGTAGAAGTATTAAACCTAAAACGTAAAAGAAAAAAAGCAACCTTCATAAACACATGTTAACGGGCTTGCATAACTGACTGTTTGGTTTGCTTGACTAACTAAAGACAAGCATATATATTTTTGTCCCAATTGTTTAGTTATTTCTGAATTTGTGGTTCCAATCCAAATGAAATAAAAACTTTATTCTGTCTCGGAATGCATAAGTAAACTTACCGAAGTACTTTCCTATGCAAACCTTTACCAAATGAAGTA
Source organism: Cantharis nigra (assembly GCA_958510845.1). NCBI lineage: Eukaryota > Metazoa > Arthropoda > Insecta > Coleoptera > Cantharidae > Cantharis > Cantharis nigra. Next base: position 37,355,355 of record OY294030.1, on the reverse strand, counting down.
TAATAGTGCTTACCGTAGGTCAAAGTAACATTTTACAGGATAGCTTCTTTTTTGTATGTTAACACAATTTGGATGCACATCACAGTCGAAGGAGTGTGGGAGCAGAATAAATAATTTGCCTCTTCAATAATAAGTAGTAGAACCTTAATATGAACATGAACTTAACCCTTGTTTGCTTAATAGAAATTATATCTTTAATTTTTTACCTAATTGGATTTTGTAGATATGCTAATATGTATAATTATATGCATTATAACATCGAAGTTTTTCAAATTACTGTGATATAGTATTCACACGGAGCTGCAAAACAGTAATGGTTTTTCAACTTTTAATGAGAGCAGGGTTGACTAGCTTAATAAGATTTCAAGTGAGTAGATGTTTTACTAAAAATACAATTAAATTAAAATTTGCATATCGAGATTTTCAGTCTTAAGCCCTGTTTTCATCGAATTAATTTATTAATTTTCTTCAAGTTAACTTGCCATAAATTAATAAAAAAAGATAATATTCAAAGACAAAACTTCCGTTGTGCGAAAATTCATCTTTTTATTAAATTGCTTAGAGTAAATTCTATGAAAATAATACTTTACACCTGAAAAATAAATAAAACACTCAAGCAAATAAACGATTATGATTATTATATTATATAAATATTCGTATAGTAATCTTATTTAAACGTGAACAAACCTGCTTACAATTTAATTAGCGATTTATTAGCTAATAATAATAACTGTCTCTGAAAATATCCTAAGCATCCTACCAATTTTCGAGTGACTCGTGGAACTCCGATTAAAAAGTTGACAATTTTGTTCTTTGCTTTTCTTACCAGTAAGTGATAAGGAGTCATTTTGCAATCCTATTCAAATAATACAACAATTTTACTTTCTGAGTAGTGTCAGTTTATATATTTCTTATTCGCAGTGTATTGAAATTGAATTGAAAATTAAAACATTTTAAAATTTTGCTTACTTACACTAACTTAACTTCAGTCAAATGGAAAAAATAATGAAAATTACTATGATGGCCCAGTCTCTGAGTTTTTTCAAATTTTCATGGAGCGTATTAGAATCCTTTAGGGTTCTTTCACACAAAGTGGATGCTGTAGCAGGCCCACATGAAACTGGGGGCCAACGTCTGCATTCGGTCTTTCATGTGAAAAACACCTTAAAGGCTCAAGTCCTGTAGTTCTTAAATCACTTAAAATAATATGATATGTAACCTTATTTGCAATAAAATACGAAATGAAATAAACCAAATAATCGAATTTAAAAACATTTAAAAACATAAAGCGTAATATATAGGTACCTACTTAGAACTTATAAAAACTTATATAAAATTACTTGCAAAAGCACTCGGAAACTCCTATGTTAGCAATGTAAACGGTACCTTTTGAAACCTTTCTTTGTCATATAAAAATCGATTTTACAGTAAAAACAACATTTTCTGGTGAAAATTTAATTCTGTTTATTTTTGTTTATGTACATATTTCTATTTTTTGCACCGTTTCCGAGTGACGCAGTGACAGCGACTTATGAATTAAATAAATAATACAATAAGTAAAATACAAAACATTGTCATCTGTATCTCGGAAATGGTACAATGTAACAGAAAAATGTCTGAAAAGTTCTGCTAAAAAATCGGTTTTTATAGGGTAAAAAAAAAGCTTAACTAGGTACAATTTACATTGCAAATATAGAAGTGTCCGAATTCTCACAGAGTATTTTGAAATGTTCAAATAATGGCTGTATAAGTAAAATAATATGTATTCCCAAAAAACTTAACTAATGAATGAAATTTATTATTTATTATTATTGAGTCACATTATAATAACTATTACTAGCGACTGCGCTATTTCTTTAAAATAAATGGAGTACAGGCACTAATTGAAACATATTATTTATAAATCCTTAAAGTATTTCATGAGCCCACCTCTACATAAATATAATATACAAAATAAGTTGTTATAATTAGAAATAAATATTATATTATAGAATATAATTAATTTCTTAAATATGCAACTTTATTCAGGACAGGTTCACTTGCATAATTAGGAACATAAATATATTACATTATTATATACTATTGTTATTGTTCTATATTGGTTATTGATATCATCTGTCGTCTTGTATTTGTGTATGTCGGTATTATTGATTGTTGTGGATATTACGTTGGCTAGCACCTACTAATATTTCTTACAAAATAATATACTTATACTACCAGTATCAGATGCAATACGCAAAATTTGTTTTAAATGAGTATATTTTTTTTAAATAATAATTATTCTAGATTTTATATGCATAAGCCCTTTTCGTCGACGTTCCTTCAAAATTTGTAATGTATACGACTTTGACTAAATCCGTTTGTTTTATAATTCATAACACGAAAAGTACATATTATATAAATGCAGAAACGTAATTTTAAATAATTATATCTGTGTTTCCCTAAAAAAACAACAATTTTTAAAAGTTCTGTTCTTGAAAATTTTGTAACTGATAATAATTAACAGCATCATCAAAATTTGAATTGAGTTATGTAGGGTCATTATAATCCTTTTCAAAGTGGCAGTGTATTAATTATTAGGCTTAGAAATTAATTAAATTGGTTTATGTATTGATAAATTACATATCACCATTTTTAGGGTAAAGGAGTAATTAACTATATTTCGTTAAATTATTAGATTGATATTTATACAACACCCTCGTTTTTAATCAACTTAATCTTGGACATCACAAATCTAAAAGCTCGGTTTCTCGTTTTTATAGGAAATAATGATTGCCCGTAATATAAATTGTTTGACGAAATATTGAGGTATAGTATTGTTTAAATTTTTTTTATAACATTATACCTACCTGAATTATGGAATGACAAATCGGGCAATAATTTATTAATACAAGGTAGATTATACATTTAAGTGGATTTAATTAAATTATTTTAAACTAGATATTGTTGTTCTAATCAGGTTAATCTTCAAGATTTAACGTTTATTTTATATTTTGATTGCTTTCTTCTTTTTGTAAAACAACGAAAATACTTTTTAATAACGTACACACTGTAATAATATGTAAAAGAACTCTTTTCCACTCAAATTATAATTTAATTTAATTACTTAGGTAGAATTTTAAATTTACTAATATCACCCCATGACATATTCATTACTTTATCATTATTTACTAAAAGGGTAGATTAAAATTTTTTTTTACTTGGCTGCCCACATAGCTTCAACTCTTCAATTATATAAATAATTATTATGGTGTAGGCGTTTAATCTGATCAATTAACAATAGGTCTAATTTTTTTATGCTTTAAATTTAATATTCCATCACTTGCAAAATTTATTAAAATTTATCTTATACATCAATCCCAGTCAAAATTTAATATTTGCAAAATTTAATTTTTGCATCAATACCTAAGTGCTAATAAATTATAGGAATGTTGATAACAAAACTCTTGCAATATCGGTGTACACTTTTAGAGATTTTAGAATTGCGAATACCGGTAGCTTTATCGATGCTTTTAATTTGGGTCAATTAAAAACATTTTGTCAACATTTTGTTATTGAATTTTTTATAATGTAATGAAATCCAATTAAAAAACTAATTGCTTTGGTATTCGCACAGTTATAGGTTGTATTCTACTATTCTGAAATTAGATACGCTATTTCAATTTCTACCAATAAAAGTTTTATTTGCAACAAACATTTTTAAGTTAATTTTTAAGAAATATGTAGGTGGGTAGAAGATTTCATTTCTGTAAGAAAAATCCGTCAAGTGATTATCCGGGCGGATAAGAAATTAAATAAGGGTAGCAGAATAGCATTGTGGAATTTGCTAGCTAACTTAAACAGTCAGATGAGGAGTGCGTTCCACGGCTTAAATGACTTTTATCTTATTTTGTTTTGAACGCATGAATTCATTTCAATAGAAAGTATGACTTAAAAAAATAACAACAGTACTAGTTGTGTTAGTCACAACATACAAAAATAATTTAATAAATGATTTTTTTTTGTTACAGAAAATCCTAAATTTAGTGAGCCAATTGCAAATGTCACTGTAGCTGTTGGAAGAGAAGCAATTTTAGTATGCTTGGTTGAAGATCTCGGTGCTTATAAGGTATGTAGACAGTAACACATTGGAACAGGCCATAGGGCATAATAAGCTTAGGTTTTTCAGATTAACGGAATGATTTAGATAGTAATTTTTCTTTTAAATTGTTTAAAATGACATCTTTTGGAAGTTATTCTAACTAATTCTTTTGGTTCTATATGCATACATCTTTCAATTAATAAATTATAATTTTTATATAAAATGCTTAGTTATTCAAAAACCGCTTTATTGTATTATCAGTTGAGGTATTCTGATAGAATTTCTTTAGTTTAAGTAAAAAAAAAGCTAAATAATTTTCGAGAAATTACCAATTACAACTTCTGGTCTCCTGGTTCAATTTCTATGTGAGCTACAACATGATATCTAGTATTGGGAAGGAGATACTTTCCATTTACTTTTGATAATTTGTGAATTAAATCTGGAAAATATGAAGTAAATATTTCCTTTGAATGTTACACAAAACATAACCTGTTTACTTCATCATGAAGTTTGTTAGATATTTTAAAAATAATTTGTTACAATGTAAAAGGTTAACTTGGATGTACAAGCTAAACTCAAACAATTTCTATTTGCCATAGAGAAGTATAGTAAATCTAACTTTATTTTATATATTATACAGGATAAATCCAAATGTCTAAATAGATTATTCAGAAGTATAATACTTTGTATATATTCTCAGAAAGATACAATTACAACATCATTTTTATAAAAGTTGATTTTTGTTCTTGCATATATTGCGAAGTTAGCATATCCTGAGAAAATGATGAAAAATAGTACAAATCGATATTTTTGCTAAATGCAATTGGGCGACCAGTGAAAATATGAAATTTTATGCATTTTGATAACTTAATATTTCTATAGGAAAATCATCAATAGCGAAATTTACAACTATAGGAAATGATCATCCCCAAATTTACTTAGAGTATAACTGGAAGGCATACTATTATGCTTTGTGATTATAGCATTTGATGTACCATATGATTCGAGCGCATCAGAGAGTCGTATTTTAAGCTGTTTTAGATCAATGAAAAAGTATTATAATTCCTTATTTATAAATATTTCTATGCTTTACAATTATTAGGCTGCTCCCCTGAGTTTTTATCTTAAAAGTACTGCAATGTCCTCTTCGCAACGATTGTTAAATGCAGGCTTCGTTATTATTTATTACTCTATTATTTTGATATTTTCATATTATGCATGCTGTATTATAAAAGTAGGTATATATTAATTATACATATAATAGTTCGAAGCAAGTTATATTGTATATTATACATAATACTACATTAAAAATTATTTTTTTATGCAAACTTTAGTCGGTAGTTGTAAAGATAATATTTACAATTACACATCGTGAGAGCTAGAAGTTGTAATTTTCAACAGAGATATTATTAACGCTCTTCCAAGCTGTTGCGTCCAATTACTTGATAATAATAGCTATTCATAATTATATAATGGAGAAATGAGGAAAATAGACAACCTTTTGTATAATTATTTACTTATATTGAGCTATGATATTGCATAAATAGGAAATGTGTTCTGGAAAACTAAATTTTACCGAAATTGAGATAACTGAAAGTCACACTCATTAAGCATGCTGTCAGAAACAGGCTCATTAGTAAAGGGTGTTGCAAGATGCTGTTTAAACTCCTTGTTATTAAATTGCCACATGTAATCTTCTCTAATAAGCACAACTCATTTCAATGATAACCGTGCTGTAGACAGGCACACGCACGCACCCATATTACGCTACGCTCGGTTGGTTTTTAGTGTAATTCTTAATTATATATATTAACAGTAATTGAATGTTGTTTTGCGCTATTTAGCTATCACGTTGCAAAAATAATTTTAATATAAATGTAAGCTTTAGATGAAAGAGCAAATAAAACACATTCAAATTTTTGTCAATGTAAAAAAATTTAAATAAAATTTATTTTTTATAATGCGTAGCATTATTGCACTCCAAATAATATATTTTTTTAAGTTTTATTGAATGGAACATGTAGAGCTAGTCTACGCTGTTATATTTTGTGCATATTATATTAGAGTAACATCTGCACGTAATAATACTTCCATAAAGCGGTTACAAAAGTCGACAAAATTGGTAATATATTTTGAATTTTAATATTTTGGACAAAAAAATTATGAAGTTTTATCCAATAATACACACAATGCAAACATTATTAATGTAAACAGAAAATATTTTTCAACACAGAAAAAATATATAAGGCATCAGAATACTATCAGGATATAATAAAACTGCTTCCGATTCACATAGACGTAGAATAAATATAGAAAGAATAATTCAATAAAAACACCTATACAAAAGTTCCAGGACAAATAAAAAGATATCCTTATAACGCAGCGTTTCTTTTATAGGTACGTTCTAAAATTCTTGCTTTGATATATACTAACGCCTAGTACAGACTTCGATTTATTAAAATGCAAAACATTTTAATTAAATTCAAAATATTTTAATTTACATTTCTTATTTACCTACTGGCTAAACCAGCAGCAAATTATTTCTTCATGTATTTTTTATTTTTTTTAATATGTTTAATACATTTTTCATATTTTCTTGAAATATTTAATCATGGCGTCGAATAAAATGCGAAAGGTTTCTTAATTTATTACAAACATGTTTTTCATATTTTGTAGTTTAATTAATTTAAAATGTTGTATTAATATACCTACTTATATTTTTTTCACACTTCAACATTAATACGTGCTAACAATTTAATTTAGTCGACTCGGCCATGTCGATTCGAATTCATCCATCCGATACAGCTGCTGTAGAAGTGCAACATTGAAACATTTTGTAATTGTACGTATGTAAATGTCAAGTGTAATTCTGTACATTTAAAAATTTTATATTTTATGATCAATTTTTTTGCCGATGGTCATTAAAGGTATGGTTTCTTTCGTAAGTTTTTCTAAAATAATATTTATTTGTTAGCTCTTTTTTATAAAAACTATACTATATATTTTGTAATCTGTTATTTGACCGTATATCCATAAAGATGCAAATCACAGACCCATATAACAAATTTATGGTGCAATCATAGATGCAGGCCATTATGGCACAGTTTGTAAATTTCAAAAAATTAATATTTTATAAAAAACATATTATTTTTATATTCTTTTTTAAATTAAAAAAATAATAGGTTCTTGAAAGAAAGATAAATATTATCTAGCCTATGTTAAAGAATTATTTGAAATGTAACAATAAAATCAATACGTTTGTATAAAGTTGATCATAGGTAACTTTTAGCAGCATTTGTTTTGTTTCTTCAAATAAACCACCTACGTTTTGGTGTGGGCATACTTTGAAGATGTTTTTGCTTATTCTTATTTTTGCGAAATAGAATAAAATACATTATTTATTTAATTACATTAGCAGCTTTATTTTAGTCATTATTCCGATAATTTTTATTCCGTGTTGCACTGCTACTAATTTTAATATTGTATTTGTTAATGTTTGAATTAATTGTTAGAATTAAATTGACAACGGTCATAATGCATTTTTTAAATCATCAGGGTATCAATTCACCCTAAGCAATAATAATTTCAAACTGAAATTACATTGATTGAAACACAAAAACATTAATTTATCACTTTTGACAGGTTCGGACTAAGAATATTTAAAAAAGATACAAGTAAAACAACTCATAATTCACATTATGAATAATAAATTATACAATAATAAATTTTACGATTAATTTCTATTATTTTGACGTTCTGATATAATAATTATCACAGAATTTATTTGAAATTCTTATTTTTTAAGCCTATTTCTGTATTATATAGTTTGTTTCAATTTAAATGGAATTAAAAAAATTTTAAAAATTCAAAAAGATCATAATGTATCAAATTATTTTGATATAAAACGTATAAACTTTGCCACAAAAACATGTAATATAGAGATAAGGTGATGTTTTTAATCGCAGGCTAGCCATATTGGCAGTAGCATTATTATGTTTTAGCGGAAATGTTCATACGATCTTATATCAAAGTAATTTAATATATTCCTTTTTTTAATTCCATTTATCGTAAAACAAACTATACCATAAGTTGTGTTTGATATGACTAACTTCAGAATTTAGATTTCTTGAAAAAAAAAAATTGGAAAAAAATCGAAGTGGTTTTTAACACTGCAGTCAATTTAGTATTTCTTCCCAAAAAATGTACTTTGTAACACTGAGTTGCAAAGTAATTATACGGAAGTAAATATTTACTATATACATAATAAACCCTTTGAGTAGTACTAAATAATTAAGAAAATTGTATGAAATATATCATATACCTAATTAAAAATTATATTATCTTATTAAATAATGCTGTCATTTTGATCTACTTTTAATAATTAAAAATTGAAATCTTAAAAATTTTAATTGGAATTGTTATTAATTATCAATAATAATCAATAGATTAGAGAGGGCGCAAAGAAGAGTTTTTCGTTACGTCGCCGTCGTCATTAGGCTGGACGTATCACGCTGCGAAATTTGTTACGATAATTGCTGAGGCTTTGCTTCACCACACTCATAGAGGGAAGACAGTTGTCGGGAATACTGTTGGCTGCTCTGAGCTATTATTTAGAGTGAAATTTTACGCCTCTCCAAAGATATTAAGAAGTTCATCAATCTTTTATACTGAGCCCTTCTCAAGGCTAAGCTTGATGTTCTCGTTATAGTCAACAGAATGGCTCATAATGCAAACGAATGTAATTTCTTAATTTCTTATTCTTAGTCATTGTTAAACGCATTAATATATGACTGAGTTTAGTGCGGCTTGACCTACTTTTTGTCTCCCAAGTCAGTGTTGAGTGAACTTTTTCTCAGATTGTGAGTTTTCTGCTTGTCCAATCCAATATTGTATTTATCTAAAATTGACTGTGTAACGTCGTTTGATAAGATAAATCAATAAGTAATAAATAATAAAGAACTTAAACCAGTTAAAAAATTGTTTAAGATTTTTACAAATTTTAACTGCAAAGTCGCTTCATTCTAAGATATGAAAGAAGATAAGATTGCAGAAGAAGATATGATAATAATTCTTAAGCGGAGAATTGGTACCAGAAGATTAATATCATAAAAATAAAAAATTAGCTAATAGTACAAAATTATTCTTAATTGATTGTTCAATATTTAAGAAAAAAATTGATATACATAGTTAACAGATAAATTGCAGAATAATCATACCAGGTGTCAATTTTAAAAGTAGTCAGTCGAAGCCAGTTCTCTACACGCTGGAAGAGAAGAACCAGCTTTAAATTTGTGTAGATGTCCAAAATGTTACGACCAGCTGTAAATGTATCGAAAGCGATGGTGTGGCTTCCGTGAAAAGAAGACAAATAACTGCAGGTAGTTTGCTGCCAACAGACTGACAGCGACAACTGAAATGGAGAAAAAATCAAAATCGTAGCTACTTGTCTCAATATTATCACAAATGGAGAAACATGAAAAGACAAGCATGCTACACCAAGAGTAAAAACAATTACTTGTTTTAATTCAACTTCGCTGGAAATTTTTATGCGAGCAATGATAATCCCTTTCTGGAAATGCTCGCCAAATGTTCTCGATTGAAAATTTAAAATCGCCGATTAAAAATTATTAAGAATAATTTTACTGCATAATCGGAGGCAAATAACAAACATCAAATCTCAGTTTTGTTTTTCAAAGTTAAAAAGTCAAAAGATAATAGAAGGTTTTTCTCCAAAACATCCAAAAGAAATGTTTGACGAGATAACACTTCACCACATTCGACGTTCGAACCTACGTCATAAAAAACTGCACACACCTTCCCCAAATCAGATCACCGCTTGCGATCGACTCATCTAGTTAAACTCGAAATTCAAATAGTATTGGTTTTGAAAGTTTTCCTCGCTATCTAAATCAACGTGTTATTTCTAATTTTTAAATTTATTCAAAACCTAAAGTTATTTTGAGTGGCTTCTTTTGAAATAGCGGCCGGTATAGTAAACATAAAAAGAAAGAAATCAATTTTACTAGTTTATAACAGGGGTGGGCAATTTATTTTTTTTTTTTGATAACGACCAGATCGTGATCTTTTTAGGCTCGGCGGGCCTATAGGTACACTTAAAAAACAGACTCTTTTCAAACAGCTATTAAAGATCACAATATTAAACATAATATATTACTTTGCTAGTTATTTCTATGGCATTAGAGTTTTATTTACTGCTGAAGGTACATACTACATACGTATGATAATCGCATGTTATATACATAATAATATAGTGCCATGATGATAGAAGAGTTGTAATTTGTATTGTAAATAATAATATTCCACATTATTCTTATCTTTAAACTAATTTATTATATTTTTCAAATTACTCACAATTTAAACGTAATACGAAGTTAATCTCAATCTGCATCGCAAAGCTAAAAAAATCACTTTTATAATTATTTCCATTTATTTTCCAATTCAAATCAAAATTCTTAAATACCCTCATATTTTACGATCGTACCGGAACCCTTCCATCGGTTCACTCTTTATCAAAATCAAAACTTAGCAGCGACTGCTAAACAAAACATTATTGTTAATTATGACTGTATAATACAAGTACTACCTGGTGCACTAGGTGATTACTAATTTTAGTATTTTATGAGTTAAGTAGATGATAGGTACTCATACTAATTACAAAAAAATGTATTCTTGAAATCTCTCCGTACCGCTATTTATAATACATTACAAAACTGTGAAAAAAGGTATTCGACACTGCTATCATTAGCTATATTACACTCAGAACGTACTACTACTTTATCTAAATGTCTAACAAACACATTTCTTTCACATTTTGATGAAATTCACTATGTAATAATAGATTATTACGAAATCAAATATTATCCTTTAACATGCAACAGTTGCTATATTACAAAAAAATTACCAGTTAGACTAGAGAAGATTTTCCTACCTAATGAAATATTATCATTTATATATTTGTAATAATTTAGGAAATAGCTCAAAGAATTCATTTATTAGTAGCAAATCGTTATAATATATTATATGGTCAAATATTTCGATCTCGTTTATTACCACGGAAAAAAATGTCTAAAATCGACAAAAGCAATTTATTGTATCGTCATCAAATAAATAGGTACGTCTACCAATATCTAGTTGTTATTAATCAATAAACTTGTTCAAAATGTGATTAACTGCTGCACTTTCCTGAAAAGCAAAATCAATTATAATGTCTCGATAGTGCACATGGATGCTACCTAAGATTGTGTTTGAACAAAAACGACACTGTCAGTTCAAGTCTATATTTACACGATTTTAAAAATGAAATATTAGACGCGTTTTTATTATTGTAAATATAATTTTAAAAATGTATTGGCTTAAGGTCGTAACAACTATAAAATATAATTAACTGTCCAATATGTTTCTAATCGGTTCTTTGATAATAGTATTGACACAATAGGTTTTTAGTAAAGTTTTGTACATACCTACTTATTCTAATTGTATAATAATTGGTGAAGAATCTACTATCAATAATTAATTGGTTTAAATCACATTTTAACATGCAATCTTGGAATTTGTTCAGAAGTTGTAAACTTATAGAAGACATTAGGGAAATTTTGATCAATGAATACGTACAATTAAATGACAAGTAGGTAGATCATATCATAAAACCACAGTTTTGTATGCCTATGTTAAAATCAATACAACAATATAGTAATACTATTTACACTATAATTAAAAAATAATTATTATGTTATTGTCATTGGTAATATAACAAGTGATGCGCTTATTACCGATTTGTTTTTAATGTCACGAATCAGTTTCGACTACGTAAATTTTTCTAAAATTGGAACTGTCGTCGGTTGACATTTAATAAAAAAAATTAACGATTTTTTAGCGTAGGTACCACGAATTTTATTTAACAAGATATTAATGAATTCAGATTTGTTTTGATTAAAAAAACGAGTAATAGCAAATAAATAAATTTATTGTTAAGCAACAAACAAACAGAGAGACAAACAGACGCGTCAAACATAATTTTTTGATATCAACCAATTGTCAATTCAAATCTTTATAATCAAATGTCGTTGAAAGTAATCTTTTGACGCTACTGTAGATGATTTTCGAAAGACATTGAAGATTGCCAATTACCAAGTGCCTTTGACAAGTTATCCAGATTGACTAAAAGCCAGTACTTCCAGATAAAAAAAGGAGAAAAATCAAAAATATAATACTTATCAAAAACTGTGTTTTAATTTAAAGTTTAGGTTGTGTTTTCAAAATTTGGACAAAGTTTAGAAGATTTAAACAGAATTATTTTTATCAACATTCTACTAATTGATTTTTGGTCCATTCGGGACAAATAAATACCTTTAGTGTCAGTCGTAATTTAAATTTTCAAACCAAACATTTCAATCAATAAACTTTTTCCTTTTGTTGAGAATAACTTCAACACTTTAATTGTACTTGCAATAAACTTGATACCTGGTTTTCATCTAGCGTTGTTATAACAAAAAACTTCCATCTTTTTCGTAAATTTGAATTATAATTATAATAAAAGTTATTGAACAGCAACCACTTCATAACTTCATTATAACAACCTTATAAATTCAATTAACTATTACTTCACAATCAAATAAAACCACTTTATAATTATTATTTTTCAAATCAAAATGATCTTCTCAAAAGGAAAGGTTTAGTTTCGAGATTCATTTTGCACTCAAAATTTTATTCACGTGTTTTAGTTGATTTGATTGATATCCACTCACAAAGCTACAATGATATCAGCTTTATTCTGGTGTATGAAAATCATCTTACGCCATTCTGCTAATTTTTAGAGTGTTTATTCTATAATATCATCATAGTTCAATCCATTTTGGCCAATAACATCATTGTCCGGCCAAAAACGTAAATATTATAATCAGATAAAAATATTTACATTATTGCCCACCGTTAACGAACAAACACGCAAATGGCCGGACTATAACGTTAATGGCCAGGATAAATGGGCATTGACGTCAATGTCCGGCTATATTCACTAATAGGTCAATAGGCGATCATTTTACATTTTGTTTTCAAGAAGCAGTAAGAACTAAATGCATTATTTAATTTTATATTTTATACATTTCTAGTTACACCAATGGCAGATAATGAGGGTTTACTACATTTTAAACCCAGAAATATGAATAACTCAATTTTAAAATTTTTGGGTCTATGCCTATTAACCTATGAAGTGTCGGAATAATTTATTTAGTTTTTATTGCTTCCCAAAAAAATTTAAACTGGTGGATACGCCTATTGGCCTGTGAAATGTCGAAATGTATGAATATCTAAAAAAAATGTAAAACTTTAAATATCAAAAAAAATAGAAAGCACTCAACCAAATAGTTGCACTAAAATTTCTGGCAGTTTTCAATTTCATCTAAACTAAAACAATAATGGAAATTATAAAAACGAGAAGATGTTTAATACTCCATTAGACGTCTTTATTACCTTTATTTGAATGGCCATGATGCTAGACGACTTACAAAAATTAGTTGTGTAATATCGCGAAAACTTCAGTCGAACGGAACATTCTTCTAATATTAAATTTATAAAGTAATTTAATTCAAAATGAAAGATTTTTCTTAAAAGTTTTTCTTCTTAATTCAAGATGAAAGATGGTTACCTTATTTATAAACATTCTACATTAAATTAGTATTTAAGAACGCTTAAAACACTACACCTCTCAAATAAATAAATTTAAATATTTATTTTTCAATTTTCTTTATTTATGAGCCAAAGCAGCAGAGATTTCAAGAATCATTACAAAGCTCAAGTTGTCAAATTGGATCTTTCACCCCCAACGGCGGCAGTGATTTGAAAATTTAATTATAATTTTAGTTTAAATAAAATAAGATCAAAGATTGCATATTTCGCCGTATATTAATAGCTTAACGGTCAATTATTTGAAAATTATATTTGCTGGCTGATATTATAATTGGGGGTCATAGCAATATATAACTTTTTAATTGTAATTTTAAATTTTAAGTATCAATTAACACAAAACATTCCTTACTGATGGTAGATGGTATAAATTGGTAAAAATAATCGATCAATTCCAAGCAGTCCTGCTACCAACGGAAGTGACCGCGCGGCAATACCCGTATTTCAACCTTTTATTGTTTCATTCCCTCCAAGTATTTGGTGTTTTTTGAAGTAATTTTTGAAATACATCATAGCACGAAGCGAAAGTTGTATTTTACACACTTAACATGTAAATCATAAAATCACAATAGATCAGAAAACACAACAAACATTGAAAATCCGCGTTTCCATTATTTGTAAGTGTGAAAACACAAATAATAATTGTTTTCTTTGTTGCAGGTTGCATGGCTACGAGTGGATACTCAAACGATACTGACAATTCACAGTCATGTAATAACAAAAAATCATCGCATTGGTGTAACGCATAGCGAACATAAAACATGGTATTTACATATTCGTGAAGTACGAGAATCGGACAAGGGTTGGTACATGTGTCAAATTAATACCGATCCTATGAAAAGCCAAGTGGGATATTTAGATATAGTTGGTAAGTGGAAAGCAATTAGTCTTATTAAAAAAATTTTTAATATGACTTTCGTTTATTGAATTAGTTCCACATAATAAAATTTTTGTTAAGACGCGAACAAAAATGATAAATTATGACTACAATGAAAGTGCTCGACTCTACTGACCCTTTTAAACAATAAATGTATTCAGAAACGCACAAAACCATTCTCCCTAATTCCTTGGTGCAAGTTTAAGGTGATCTAAGGCAAATTGTATACAAATCCATGTTGTAGTACGTTGGTTTGCCGCGAGGGGCCCTCGAGACGTGTAATGAATAGCAAGTGCTTGTAGTCTTGGAACTGTAGATTGTTTCGTTCACGCTCTTAGCCTTACTTCTATTTGGATATGTTGCAGGATTCACTCAACAACCATCTACATTGGAAGAGTTCCCTAGCGACTTGTAATTCTATAGAGCAATC
The DNA here is from genome assembly GCA_958510845.1 of Cantharis nigra. Classification (NCBI taxonomy): domain Eukaryota; kingdom Metazoa; phylum Arthropoda; class Insecta; order Coleoptera; family Cantharidae; genus Cantharis; species Cantharis nigra. Next base: position 37,340,265 of record OY294030.1, on the reverse strand, counting down.
CCTCCTACAATCTTATTCGTAACATAACATTTTTTAGTTCCCTTTATACACAATTTTAACAAAATACAATATTTTCACCAGACAAATTGGATTTTAAAAAGATGTTTATAAAAATTTGAAAGCGTTCCTAAAGATGTTTGCTTAAGCGAAATTAATATTAAAGTTAATTGCATAACAAACAAAAACATCAAACTTTATCGAAAGTATTGTTGTTCTAATTTAAAAGTTTTTAAATAAACGCCTCACTTTCCGCTGGAGCTACGAGAAAATGGTTCGATGATTTATATAAAAATTAAAATAACAATTTTATGGCGTAATGGTTTTAAACCTGAATATAATTATCAATTTTATTAGATGTACTTTCGTTTATGTAAATTATCAGGATTATAGCTAGTCGGTAAGCTAAGAACATCAGGTAATCTACTTCTCCAAAAGCCACTAAATTTCCTATATAATGGATGTCACCACACGCGCGGTTAGTTAGTTGGTCGCGTTACATCTCTCACCCTCCCATCCAATAACATGCAAATGTATGTAAAACAGCCATCAAATTACATAACACTGAACCATGGGAACGATTTAACAATGCTGTATGCTGCAGTCGGATACTGGGCAGCTTAACGTCGAATTAATCCTTTAAACTGATTTATATTTTAGAAGCCCCTTTTGAATATTGTCATGCAAATATAACTTATAAATATTATTTACAAAAATTTGATATTGTAAACTAATTTATAGTGCCTCCTGATATATTGGATTATCCGACAAGCACGGATATGGTTGTTCGCGAAGGATCGAACGTTAACTTACGATGCGTTGCAAAAGGATCTCCAGAACCTGTTATTGCCTGGAAACGCGAAGGTGGAGAATCAATTATAAAACCTACAAGTGGCGAAGAAGGTGAGTTGAAATTTATATTGTTGTTTGTACTTGTCATTTTATGAAGCTTTGCAAGAAAAACAATATATTTTATTTCACTCGGGACTCGGGTCAAACTAAACTTTTACCGAAGAAATGTTAAATACTTACAATTTTTCATGTAACGGTTTGTCACGGGAAACATTAAGGCAAACGTAAATCACTGCGGTACTAAGCTCACTTCTATAATTGAAGAATTTAATGTTGACATACCGCATATAACAAAATATTAAAAATTGCATGCAGACTGTGCATGTGATTAATGGTCTTAGAGGTACTTTTTGTTATAAAAATCCATTATTGGCCTTTTTCGTCGGGCATTTCACAGTGTTTTAAATATCTCTTATATTGAATTTAAGTTAACAGATGCTGTAACTTCTAGAGTTTCAAATATAAACTAATACAAGTTGAAACCACTGGTTGAATTAAAAAACAATTTCTTCGTTTAGTTTTGCAATAGTTAGGAACATAGTAATATATTGTACTCAAATACTAACAAATTTCTTTTAAATCGATCTAACTTTGGTATTATTGAAACTTTTTTAATATTTTTGATATTGCTTACAATGCAAATTATATATAAATAACCTGACCCGTATCTCTCAGCTGTGTACCTATACATGGTACTCGATTCCGCGTACATTTTGTGGATGTTTTTATTATTATAAAGTTTTTGTGTATAAACAAAATTTTCGTGCAGTTCAAAAAGTTCTAAATGCTAACTTTGAAGTAGGTTAAGAAGTAACATAATATTACTTTTACCAATATATGTAGCTATCATTTTAGATCGGATAACTTGGGGTTTTTTTCTTTTTTCTACAGCATTTAGAGACAATTGTAAATTCCACCGATGCTTAATAAAAATGGTCAAACAAACAAAATTTTAGCATTTTAGCATTTAGTATTGTAAAAGGTAATAGAGTAAATGATACAATAGGTAAATTAAAATGATCAATACTAATCGATTATATTTTAATTCATTATATATTTCACTTCTATCAGAAAAGACAAATAAGCATCTACGTTAAAACCCACTGTTCTACTATCTCATAAATATCTATCATAACCTATTATATCCATCACATTTATAGAAAACAATATGAGACGGCAATTAATTTTTTTTGTTTATTTATTGTTTATTTAATGATCAACAGTGATATTATTCGCTTGAAAGTATTCTCTTTCGGATATACTGTACCTGTTTTGGTATGGCATTGAGATCTTACACCGATTTTTTTTATTGACTCATCAGAAAGTCTTCCATTGAGAAGATTGAATTTTCGTGTTAATGTCGCAGCCATATACCCACGTTTCCTCACCTGATGTTATGATGCGTTTGAAAAAGTTTGGGTCCTCGACAACTTCAGTTAATCATTCCTGAGAAATGATTTTGCAGTTCAGTTTTTGTTAAAAATTCGACAAGTTGGGAACAAATTTGGCTTCCACTTGTCTAAAGTCCAAACTTGCCTTAAAAATTGCATAACATGACCCAGTAGAGATTTCAACTTCTTCTGCGACCTCTTTAATAATGATTTGGCGATTTACAAAATGTTGGCCTTATCCAACATTTCCAAGACTTCACTACACTTCAAATCTATTTTAAATACGGAATTTAATGCAAATTCGTTGATCTGTCATTTTAAAACATTATTTTAAATATACCTTGTACATGTTGTATTACAGTAACCTTTGAGCTAAGGTCAGGTTTAAGGTTATTCAACAATGAAGAACCAGCCGACCTAAACAGACCTTTTTAATGTCTAACTTGTACACTGACGATATTTAATTAATTAATAATTTAAAAAATATGTATTTTCTTGTAAGACAAAATGGAATTGGTATAATAAAAAATTAATTTGTAATTTAATTTGGCAAGTGCCTTTAGGAATTTAAAAATATTTTTAATATATTCAATTTTATCTCTTTAAGCAATAGAACTAGGTCGTTGATGACAGCTGTTTTAGTGCTACAAGGTAACACCAATAATTTGAATAAGAAAATGACAACAGAAAGCTGAATATACCATAAAAAACAGAATTGTTACTTGTCAGCATGGAAACAAACAACCTTAAAAACACACTAAAAACGTCATTTTCTTGTACGATAACGTACGCATTCGTGTCTCTCAAGTTATTCAGAACATGTTTAAAAATATACAATTGTCGGAAAAATGTTCAAGCGTACGCCATCTACGTTCACCCTTTGTCGTAAAGTTTGTTTATTTGCAAACAAAAATAATGACAAAAAAATGTCTTTTTATTTCAGAACATAAAAACATGATCAAAAAATAAAACTCTAAGTATGCTACGAACACAAATTGATTCTATAGGGACACCAAACTTTAAAATAACTGTAAAATAAACTCTTATTAAAATTATAAATTTAAAATGTACATTTCCTCATAGTACTTTATATGCTTGTGTAAAATTTTATATTGGGAATCAATTTTGACTATTTGTTTAGAAATTATTATTAAAGAAATTAATATTATACAATATTAAACATAGTGGAATCATCGAATAACTTTGTTTTGAGAAAATATTAATCAATAACTAATAACTTAAGCTTAAAGCTGGTTTAAACTTTAAGTGGTGTAGGGCGAGTGATTAGCATTAATTCAGTGATTTAAGTGTTTAGTGCAAGTATAACCCTTCAACAGCGCTTAGTGCAGGTGATAGAGCATAGTACATTAAAAATGCATGCATAATTGCTTTACGGTTGCATGTGGGCAGACATTCACCCTAATGTCAAATAGTTTAGTGAAACTTGTCTTCTTTAAGGTCGTGCGCATGCGTACAATAATACGCTTACGAGAAGCACCTGGCAAACTTCACCTTGAAGTTAACTTCAAAAATCAATAATTGTTACAAATTCAAAAATTCGGCAGACTGATTTGCAACAGGTTATAATCTGCCAGAATTGTTTTAAAATACTTATAATAGTATTAAAAAGATGAAAAGGCTTGCAAGTACAAAATCTTACAAAGAAAAGTTTGAACATGGAATACGCCATCTTACATATGTCTTCATCGTGCAAGGTCTGTCTAATTTTTGTATGTTTGTTTCGACACAATTCGGCTTAGGAGCCTGATTATTTGAAAACTTTTTTGACTAACTTTAAGCAATCCTACAGATGATGATTTAAAATTCATAATTCTAGCAAGGACTAATAGTTATTATTTAATAATATCCTTATTCTGTTCTACACCGAATAGTTTTGTAGAGTGTATGCGTCTCACGTAAAATTAAACTATTTTATACCTCATTTACTTCATCAAAAATTAATTGCAACTTTATTATGCCATATTTCATATAAAATCTTATAACTATAGATATTGTACAAATATTTAAACTATACTGTAGACTTGATATAATGTAAGATATACCTTATCAGAAGGTATTTAAATAAGTAAAAAATATCAAAAATTAATTTTTATAGTTTCATGTTAATTTTTAAAAAATATAAATATAATTCTAAAAATTTATAGAATAAAGGATTCTATTTTAAAATAACTTTTAAAGAGACATGAGAGTAAATTATCACCGTAGTTATTCAAAAAATTTGGTTTTATTGCGCTGTGATAGCCCTTTGGTATGTTGAATATACTGTCAATTATTTAGACTTTAGACTGTTTATTTTTAAGTTACGATTTTGATTTGATTTAATTGCTTACTTTCCTTTCGGATGCCTACTGATGCTAATTTTTAAGTTCCTTCTGATGATGAGTACGTGTTAACTTTTACCTTTTTTAAATTTTGGTATTTGGCATTTTTTTCCAAATTTCTTCTGTTATGTGAATTTTCTTATTATTTTATTTATCATTTGTTCATTTCCTTCTTGTTTTTTATAATTTTGATGCTTTTTAATCTTCTTACTTCTTTTCATGACTTGCGTTTTTCTTTGTTTAATCTATTATTTTTACTAAAACTAATTTATTTATTTATTAACATTTTACAATTTATTTTAAATTTGTCAAATACAAACACACAACTTAAATTAGAAATGTACTAATTCTGTTAGAAATCTAGAACTCTATAGATTTCAATAAACTTAATACAAGCATTGGTCCATTGGGACCTAGCTATAACTATATAACTTCTTGTTTATCTATCTAATTAATCTACTAAAATTCTAATTTACCTGTTTTTATTGTGATCTCTGTCTCTTCATCAAAGTCTTTATTGCAATATACAAAATAGAATGTGTAAACATGTGTATGTTGTTCATGCACTGTTAAACTCTTTGACCGACTTCAATCAAATCGGGGTTGTTAAAAAAACAGTTTTAATTTGTTTAAAATATGTTTTTTGCAACAGTTTGAAAAACAAAAATTGTAATTAAAAGTCCAGGATTGAAATAACTCACTTGTTGTAATTGGTCCATTATTAGTTAACATAAGAAAATGGCGGCTGATTATTTTTGTATATAAATTAGATCTTTCGAATCTTGCTACTTTCTAACATATCTTAAAAAACATATTATTACACATTTCAATTTATTATTAATTGGGGCGACTTACAAAGCCAGACTTTCGGATTGACATTTTTATGCCAGTCGTTTTCTTAGTTAACTATCTCACTAGCTCAGAATTAAAAAGTATTGGTTTTCAATTTGAATTTGTAAAATTTAAATTTTAGATTTGTATCTAAAGATATTGTGTTAGGAAAACTTGTGGTAATTTAAAATATTAAACTTAAGAAAGAAGAAATCATACAGTAAAGTAAAAATATCTGTGATTCAGGGTTGTTTAATTAATGGTTTAATTAAGGTTGTAGAATTGTTTTAATATATTGTTCAGAACTAAATAGTAAGAAGAAGTAGAACTTGAATAAGTTTGATTGAAAAATAAAACTGGAGCACTTAATTATTAAGGTAAACGAAATTAAAATATTTAAACTGAATGGCAAAGGAAAGCCGAAATAGAATTGATTTATTATCAATAATTTAAAATTGTGACTTAAAAAACATAAAATTAAAATTGTACGATTGAACTTTTTAACAGATGTAAATGTTTAAGCAATGCTTTCCATTTTCACAGAACAAATTTTAACAAGATTTATTTAAAATATAATTTAAATTTTTTTTATCGATGTCTATAGTTGCTATCGAGAATATTTGGGTATGATTGTAAGATTATTTTCGTATAAATGAGAGGAAATTATAGACAAGCGGTGTTTCAGTGCAGACCGAAACTTGCATAGCTTAATTCCTGTATTTGAATGGAAACAGGTATTTGTATTGTGTTATGTATATCGTTGCTTACTGTCTTGAAATCAGTGCTAGTAAACCACAAAATATTCCTAATGTTCGACAGAATTGCCCATAGGTAGTCCTAGTTTTACTGAAAAGAGTTTTCATAGTATTTTGATAACTTACATAAATATGGGTAGGGTTATACCTTCACCAGTTATTTTCAAATATATAGACTGAAAGTAAAGTTAGTAAATAATATTTTTCACAAACATTCAATGACAACTAGCTTAGACCAAACAATGTGACTAACTGACTAATAATATCATCAATTTATTCAACAGGTAGTCACCCGCAGACAAAAGACAAAGCGGGCGAAATTTTTTATATTACTTACAAATACGTAGAACAGAATTACATAAGATGCAAGGTTCAGGAACAATAATAATATATAAAATAATTATAAAAAATTTTATATTATATGTATAAAAATTCATTTTGCGAGAGGATTAAACTTGGTGACACCTTGGCCAGTTAAAGTCACTAATAGTTTGATTCTAATAACTTTACGAATTTCAAATTTAAATTTTTGACAAAATATAAACAAGAACCTACAGCTGAACGTGAAAATCGAACCATGGTATAAATAATTTAGCAGTAATTAAATATTGGATCTTATGATTCAAAGCCCATCTCCTTACCACTACGCTAATTACCAGTCAATTCTATATTGATATTTGTTTATAGTTAATCTTCCAATTTAATTTAAAGTAATTTATGTAAATGCATAATATGCTAAATAGGAGCAAAAAGATTCTATTTCTGTGTTGTAAACAAACATTCGGTTACAATTCACATTATTTCACAAACTTGAATTATTCGAGAAAGTTTACATCTTATTTACTTTTTTAATAGAGCAGTTTTTTGTTTTAATATTAACATTAATTTTCTATTTTCTTTTTGTTTCTCATTTTCTTCCTATTATAAAATTATCGCTTAAGTACAAACTTTTCAAGAAGTGCGTTAATAACATTTCTTGCAGATTGTAATTCCTCTATTGTAAATTGTTAAAAAAAATTTGTTTATGTTTTGTATTATCATGACAATGTTTTTATTACCTCTTAAGTATTAAATTAACTTTACTTGTGCAAAGAAGTATATATTAATGTAAATCGCATTCTTGTAAATTTGAAATAGCGAGTTTTCTTTATTTTTCTTTTAATATAAAAAAGTAGGTAGGTATTACACAGAAATTAATTTATTGTTTGAAATCCTATTTTATTTTTTCAATTTACTTTGCTTACTTTGCACTTTTTAAAACATCCAAGCAATAAACTGAAAAAGTTGCGCCTTAGAAATCTGCAGTTTCAAGTCTTTTTTACAATAAAGTATTACTGCAATGCAATTTTCTTCTCTTATATTACCATTTACACTCAAAAAAATATTTATTTCTATAACTTAATATCTGCATTTAAAATACTTTATAGAATTAGAGGCAATTTTGAGATTTAAAAACTGCGATTGTATTTTTTTTTTATTGTCGATCTGAATAAAAGACTTCAGAACTACTTTAATAGTTTATCTCTCAAAATATGTTTAAGTACTTAGTACTCTATTCTGAATAAACTAAAATGATCGTTCTCGTAGCAAAAGACAAATTCTCAAGCGAATTTGGAAAGATTTCTTTCATTTCCAGTTTTATTTATTCGTCTTGAAACATTAACTCGTATCTTTACACATTAACTTTCTTAAAATTACCCCAACTTTGAGTTTTACGATTTACTACGAGTGCATTTATAAAATTAGGTAAGTTTGTACGAAAGTATATAATATACACACTCTCGAAACATCAAATAGAATTAAGGAAAATTTGCCAATTTAAACTTATAATTAAAATTAAATTCCCAAGTTAATTAACTGTTCGCTTAATATATCATTTTGTGTTTTTATAAAAGTTATTTAAATTGTTTATCAGCATCGGGTGGTTTAAAAATTATACAAACGCGAAATAATACAAATTGGATTTCATACTGGATTTTACATTTTTATCTGCTTAACAAAAATTATTTTAAACTTTCTGAAATGTACTAAATTTAATTTAGATTATGCAATATAAATTGTGTAAGCATTAACCGATGCGACGGGGTAGGTAACTTATTCACATTCCAAAATAGAATATTTAATCTTTTGTGACTATTGATTAATGCCGTGACTTTAAAATTCTGTCATTCACACTAAATTTGGAAATAATAATATCCACTTAATAATTATTATTATGAGAGATATTTCTAAAAAGCACAGCTCTACTAAAAGTTTTAATCTGATGGTCGATATTGCATTTCTTCAATTTAAAAAATATTTTATTAAACTATTTGAATTATATAATATAATAATTTATATAATTTGGTTAGAAATTTACAATTTTAATAATTCAGCAATAAATGGTCGATTGTTTAATTGATATTTTTATGAACTCAAAACAGTTTTATTTACTTAAAAATTTTAACCAATGCAATATTTAATTAGTATTATTTAGCTGTATAATTTAGGAATATTTAAACATTTGCTAAATTTTGTCAGAAATATATTAATTATTTAGTATTTACATACGCTACGACCTACAACAGAAGACACAACATTAATGTTCGTGTTATGTAGCATGAAGAACGTGTGAAATGTATAATGGAAATGATCCATGACAGATTTAATTGTAAAAGTTATCAAGAATTTAATTGTTTCAACAAACATCATTGCTTTGTACAATATAATTTCTCAACTGGAAAATTTTATTAGTATGGGGTATACACATTTATTCCGGTGATTAATTTATTACGCAAATTTATTATGTAAAAATTGATAATAAAAATGCTTAAAGCTTCGCTAATATAAATTTTCTTGCTTGTAAAAATCCTCTCGAAATTGAAATCGTAATGTTTTTCATTATTTATTTCAGGAAGACAGTGAATGTAAATTATATTTATAACTTAAAAATGAGAAATTGATTAAATGAAGCTATAAAATAGTAAACTCAAGCTTTTTTGAAAATTGTACAAAAATTATTTTAACGATTTAACTTGACTATTTTTGAATTTTCTGGAAGCTTAAGTTCAGTCCGAAACTTAAGTCGGTACTTACACCCGTCAGTACTTTGGTATTTGAATATTTCAGGAAATATATATATATAATTCACGATATGAAGCGAGTCAAATCTGAATATTGCATAATTTTATTCATAATTTTTGATTTCAGTCTTGGCATTCGATGAATAATGTTGAAAATAAATTTTAAAAAATTTTAGAAGATCTTATTTACAAAATTTTGAATTTATAATATTTCATTTTAGGTTATACTTCTAAACTAATTATAGCAAGAAGCCTTATGTTCTAGTCCCGTGTTCGTCTGTTCAGCTGTCCGCGTATTTCAACATTTTAAGCATTCTCCTTTGTAATTAACCAACCACAGAAAAACACAATTAATTATACGATTTGTTTAAAATGAAATTATAAGTCAACTAATAGTAGTATACGAAAACATAAATAAAAAGTTATCATTAACATAAATTTTTATTTTTTTTTAATAATTCTTTATATACTAAATTTATAAATGACAACGATAAAGGTCAACGAAAAGCAAATTTTCAGATATCTCGATCTTCTAGTGTTTTATTTTTATTTCTTAATAAATTGTATATACATGAAAACCGATTTCTTCATCTTCTTCTTTCAAAAAGCATTAATGCTTACTAATTAGTACTAATTGGTACTATTTGAAATATTTAGAAGTTTACAAAAGAATTTAAAATGATTATCATCATAGTATTGTCAAAAATACTACTTCAAATTTTTTTTGAAAACTAGTGTACGTACCTACACCTCTGTACAAATTTCATAATACAAAATATTTGGTATCTTAATACAATATTGAATTCGAACAGATTCAACACATCCAATTAAATTTTGTTCTGTGGTATTCTCAACCATGTGGACTTCTGTAATACATTAAGCTATTTAAAATTTGTTTTACTGTGAATAATAATCTAATCAGAGTTAATTAGAGTTTGAACTACTTAATTCCATCAAAATATCAAACAATTTAAAATAGAGAATAGTTAAATTTTTAATTTTTCTCATTTGAAATGTCTATCTTGAATCATTGTGCGACGCTTGTGTATCGTTCGAATCTAGTTAGATAATAAAAAATATAACAGAACTTTGATATAGGTTTACGGTGTTTATATAAATCCCCTATTACAATTTAATTTAATATTTATTAAATACTATTTTGCATCAATTTCTAAATGTGCGAATGACAACTTTCTTACGCGAAATTAGATAAAAGCTCGTTAGTTCGTGATATAATATTATTATAACCATCTAATTCTATTTGTTTTTACCCCATATTTGTTATTCTGATCATTTCTACTCATTATGGTTACTACAATCAAAAGATTGTAAAATTATAAGTGATAAAAACTTCTAATATTATATTTTTGTTTGTCACATTTTGTGCTCTGCTCATTAATTTAATAAATCATTAGTAGACATCAAACTTAAATGGTCCTGAACTAAAACTAAATTTTGAAGTTATTAAAATTAAAAGGAGAAGATTATTTAACAGGATGGTACATTCTGCTATTTTAAATTCATTAGTTTTGTACACAATAATTTATCATCTATTCTAGTAGGATGCTAGTTAAGCTAGAAGACAAGAAAAATTATATTATTATTATTATTATTATTAGAATACTTCGAGTGCCAAGTGGGGCTGAGATTTGAAAGTAGAAATCCACATTACCGTATTTGCTTTGTGTACATTACATTGTATTGTTGATTTTAAAATACTATTTCAGTAAAAACCAAAAGGACGGAATAAAATTTAAAATATTTTTAAATTATGTAGAAAAGGAGATTTAACCAAAAACTGACAAAAATTAGGATTTATGAGCTGGTCTGTACGTTGACAGAATTGATATTAATAAAAAGAATCGGATATTACAAAAATATAATTTGATTAGATTAAAACGGTAGTAAAACTCATTAAAAGGTATACATCATATTATAACTACGTATTATTTTGTTACTTGTCAAAAATATTATGTTTATTTTTGAAAGTACAATAAATTAATGTTTTAGCATAATTAAATAATTTTACCATATTTTATAATTATATTTTGTCATAGATTTTAAATATTTTTTGTAATAGTTAGTTTTACAAAAAAAAATTAAAGATTTATATTGATGTACGTATGGTTTGGTATACCTACAGTAACTATAAATTTTGTTACTAAAGCATTCAGTAAAATGCTGAAAACGAATACATTGTTGTGACAAAAAATTGTTTTTAACTGCAAGGTCATTGTAGGTCAACATTGTAAAAGTACGCTTCGCCAAGTTTTAACCACATGTGACCAATAATTCCTTTTTAAGATTTCAACTATGCTTTTGTTAATGTGATCTTTAATTTAATTTTCTAATTATGAAAATTTCCTTTAGTTTCGCAATGCATTTAATTTAATTCTTTAGTTGAATCATGTAGTATTTTCCACATATATTTTGATTTTATTTATATGTAATTTTTATTTAATTCCACTTTAATTTGTGGCTTCTAGGAGATGACTTCAACATCAGTTATTAGTCTGCATATAATATCTTTGTATTAGTTGAAAAATGATCTTAAGTCCTGCTCAAAAAGGTAAAAATTAACCAAGTTTTAGTATTTCTAAGTTAAAACTTTTAGTTTTAAATTTAAAGGTTTAATCTGGTAATTGCTTCGAGTATAATCGTATACACAAAAATGAAAAACGAGGTTTCGAGAAAAACGAGTGCAAAGTTTGTCTTTACTAACTAATATTGTTTATTGTAAAATTTATTAGTGGGATTTAGATGAATTCATAAACTAAAAGTATCAACTTTAAAAACGCAGTGCAAATCAATTGGTTCATTAATAATTTGGAAGTAATCAAGAATTCAAAATTGTGGTTTATAAAACATCTATGTTAATTTTAAAATTACAACTAATCAGATTTACAAAATTTGTTTTGTAAATCCTTTTTGAATCAAAACAAAATAGAAATGTTTTGGTATATTTACCCTATTTACCACACCGAGTACCCCCATGTATCATATAATATATTTCCCGCGTTACAATGTTTTGACATAAATGGAAACATGTTTCTTGACCACAAAATTGCCTGATAGTATACTTTAACATCTGGTCAACAACTGACCTTTAAATAGCCCTTATGAACAACTTCATAACAAAGTTCTCAAATTTCAGTACGCCCAATATACGCTCACATAATATAATACTAACTATAAGGTTAATGAAGGAACAAAATTCTTATTATTGTTTACATTTAATTATAAGGACAACAATAATTTATATCTATACAACGGCTAACGACTGTAGTGTTCTGGTTGCTCTAATACTAGACGTTGAACAGATTAATAGTGGACTAAAAACCTAGGGTAACTCGAGGATGGGTATGCAAAAATAGACTTTCTATATCAATTTGTTTAGCTAAAATTAATTAATATTATACATTTTGGTTCATTAAAGCGTTTCCAAGACTTGGAAAGATATTGTTTCATGAAAAGTGTTAAATTTTAATATTTTAAACGATTTTTGCTTTCGTTACCTGCTTTGCATATTTAAATATAAAAATTAAGACATAATTGTTGGTAATAATAAATTTTAATTTAAAAAGTAGGTACTCTTGAAAAAAGTTCTTTGTAGTATACCTTGTTAAGTTTATTTTAACATCTTTGCATATTATTACTTTTTATTTAGATATGATACAGGCTTTAGTTGGATTTTGTTAGGCGGCAATAGCAATATTAAAAGGAAATGAAAAGCATTTACTTGAAATTAAAATTTGGACATTAAATTTTAATTTTCCAACCTTAACATTTTATTTAATAACCGTAATAAAATATGAAATGTACTTTAGTATTGTTTATTTTATCGAAATATTTTGCTATCAATATTGAATGTGAGCTTGAAATAAAGGTAGGTACATGAAACTTAGAAGTTTATATTAACATTTCAAAGTTTTTATAAATTATATTTTTAGTAATTTTTGTTATAAAATTTACTTTTAAATTTTAATAATTGCAATGCTTGTTGTAAATAACAAAGGTTTCAGTTGAATTTTACAGCGTTAAGTAATATTAGTAAAAGGTTAAATTTTGAAATTAAAAAAAAAAGTCAAATTGAATGTTAAACTTGCGTATATTTTATTATCATAACCATGTCTTTTCATGACACAATTTGTTCCGCGGCTGCTAATTTTTGGTAAATTTGAAAGTTTGTTTTAAAGCCGTTTCGATTAGTAAATAATTATGACTCTCCTTAAATTGCAATTATTAAAAAAAAAGTTGGAAATATTAAAACAGAGTGGGCCGAGTAAAACGATTTTAATGAAAAATTAATGTTTGAACTGCGTATGTTGGTTTATTTGAAATTGACCGTCTTTATCTCTTGTGACGTTTACTTTTAATTTATGTTATAATTTCCAAAAAAAATCAAAACTATCCTATTCAACTTTGCGAACTGCAAATGGTGCTTATAAGGAAAAGAGTAAACAAGGCGACGACGTTTAAATAATAGCGCACATGAATTCACTGCAGCGTAGTTTAATGAATAACCGCCCTGTTTGGTTTATAGTATGAGAAAACGGGGAATACTGGCCCACTTTTTCTTTCTAGTGCTGCACATGAAAATTTATCGCTAATACATTAATATTATACAAAAAATATTACGGTACAAGATTGGTTTGCAAAACAAATAAATATTAATTTGTTTTCAATTTTTATGCCCGAGTAAATAATATATTTTCGATAATTTTCTATTGATTGACCTGGGAACTTGATAAACTAACGTAGATAAACGACGAATATGTGTTTTTTAAACAATGTAGATTCAACTATTATTATGCTACAAAAAAAATAATTAACATCAGATTTATTGGTAACATAATGTAACAATAATAAAAGTTATATAATCGCGTGGTATTCATTAAGTATTCAGTTTATATTGACAAAAAATAAAAGCACAATGTTCATTCTTTACGTTTATGTACAAAGGACTTTAAATATGTTTGTTAACATGTTCACTGTTAGTAACTCAAGTGCATAAGGATTTGCTTAATCGATTAAAACCACACATCATTGTTTAGTGCAATATTAAACGAATATCTATAGGCTAAACGTATTGATAAAGTAAATATTCCCTAGTGACCCTCTATTCTGTGCACAAAACGTGTATAAATGATTTAATTGCGGTATTCCGTGTGAACAAGTGTAATGTGTTAATATTCGGTTGAATAATAATTTTATTTTTATAATTTCAGTATCGAGCTTGGATGGGCCTATTTTAAATATGACTCGGGTGAGCAGACAGCAAATGGGTCCATATCTTTGCATTGCATCTAATGGAATTCCGCCTTCCGTTAGTAAGCGCATTATGTTGATTGTCCATTGTGAGTAATGTCTATTTACTAAAATTGAATTCAATTTAATATAAAGGTTGTTGTAGTTCCGCCAATGATCTGGATACAAAACCAGCTGGTTGGAGCTTACGAGGGTCAGCAAATCATCCTCGAGTGCCATTCTGAGGCGTTTCCAAGATCTATAAACTACTGGACTCGAGATAAAGGAGAAATTGTGCCACAGAGTAAGTTTTCCTTTTTACAAAATAAACTTTTTTGTATTGGCTGTTTTTAGGTGGGAAATATGAACCTATGATATTAGAGAATTCATACAAAATTCACATGAAACTAACTATTAGGTCCGTAACCACTTCAGATTATGGAACTTACAAATGCGTATCCAAAAACTCACTAGGTGATACCGACGGAACTATCAAACTTTACCGTAAGTTAATTATCCCGTAAAAGGTAGTCTTAATTAATTTAATTTCAAATTTAGAATTTTGCAATTCGTATGTATCTTCTTGCTATGTATTTTTGTTAGAGCTTTGACTGTTCAGACGAGCAATTTAATAAATCGCTTGGATAGATTCTATAAAATACTAAACTAAATAACTTTCCTTTCAAGCATTTACGATTTGAAATACTTTGCTTGATATTTCTAAAAATTTATCTCTGCATTATAAGGTAGGTGGTATATTATGAAATTTTAGAACTGCTAATATTCACATTTTAAAGAACAATAAACTGATAAACATATAAGAATTTTCTAAATATACCACACCAATTTTTAGTTGAACAAATTAAAAAAAATTACAATTTCATTATACTAATAGCTATTTTCTAAATAACTTTTCAGCTATTCCAAAGCCTTCCATTTCGTATAAATCAAAGAACGCTTCACGTAAGGGTAAGTAAAAGTGCTTTTAAATTTGCTTAAAGCTTTTTAAATTTTTTCATACGTAGTGTGACTATAGAACATTAACTTTAATGAAATTTTGATTTTTTTAAACGAATGCTTATAATTACCTTATGCTAGTACTTAAATAAATTAAAAACTTTGGCTTAATACTTATTGAATATTTCAAGTAAAAACACACTATGTTTGGAAAGTAATCCATTCGTTTAACAGTCAAAAATTTATTGCCATTTTAAAACTTTTAACACAGTTTCAGAAAGTGTAACTTAAGAAGCTTTATAACTTTTAGTAATTAGTTTTTATTAAAACGAATATTTTCTAAGTTCGCGCTTTATGATTAATTTTATAAAGATCAGCATGGTGCAGACTGTCACGATTAACAACACGATATTACACTATACAGTTTATACAATGAAGTTCTTTTCGAAATTCCATGTAAACATGCAATAACAAAATTTATTTGATTTACAAATCATTTAAACTTACGCATGTACCTACCTACTTTACCAAATGATATTGTTAATTTGAATTTTAAATTTAGGTAAATTCAAAAAAAAAGTTAATGAAATACCAGACACTTCAGAAGAGGGAGATGGTAAGTGTACTTTGTTACTTATTACTTATTAGTATTTACAAAAATATTCGGAAAATCCACATTATTTAAGTTATCAATAATTCTTTTCTTTTTATTATTGCTTGTTTTGCATTATGCAATTTATTGTACAAGAAACTATAAGCTATGCGCAGTTTGCAATTTTTCCGGAATGAAAAATGTACAATAAATCACATACTGTATACTTATTTTAGTACAACATAATATTGCTGTAAATTCGAACCACTGTATAGATAATTGTTTTCATCAACTGGAATTCAGAACCGGAATAGCTGAGAAGCTTTGTCATTAAACTTTGGCATGTATGCGGATCTACCTGCAAAGTACTACAAAGAAAATCATAAAAACATAAAAGATAAAGAAGATAAAGAAAAGAAATAAGGAATATGCAATTTAAGATAAGGCATAATTTAAATAATAATGGAAATATTATATGACTTCCTTTCGATTATTACAAACGAAAGAAATTTGAGTCAAAAAGTTTTATAATATGCCAGAATAGAATTTTTAGATCCAACTCTCACCTACTAAAAAAAGTTAGAAATTTTGAAAAGCTTCCACAATAATTGATATGTTAAATGGCAAACATTTTGTAATTTTCCCACTATTATTGTTAATATTATTAATTACAACTTAGAAAAGTGGAAAGAAACATTGCAAGTCAAAATCAGATGTTATAATTGATTAAGGAACAGAATGACTAATTGTGACAACTGGAGCATATCGTTTGTATGCCAGCACAAGCATAATAGCAATAACAAAGCGAAATTACATAAGATGTTTCTCAAGTTAAAAGCGATAAAAAAATCGTTATACAGCTTTCCGTCAACTTGCTTGTATGATTCGTTCAAAGGGTTTAAATGCTTTTATTCAGGATTGTAAAAGAACATTTTTTATGTTTTAAAATAGCAGGTTATGAAAAACAAATTATAATACGAAAAATACATTAGTTTGATGTTTTCAAGTATTAAATTATTCTACCTTAAAAAACAATTATATATTTTTAATATGTTTAAAAAGAATGCCAAATGTACCTTATTTGTTTCATGTACTATATCTATAGATATAATGAACGAATCAATGGAAAAATGAGGAAACGGAAAGTCTTTCTGATAAATTTCTAAATCGGCCACCTCGTGCGCTATGTTAAAAACAATCAAGTCTTCCTATGGAATTCAAAAGTTAAATTCTTTAATAAACATAACTTTGTTTTAGAGTTATTACTGAAAAACCGAGTTGAGTCATAACCCCAAGCTCTCATGATTATGACTTGCAAGTCTGATACATAAGTTATGACATAAAGTTAGCTAGAATTGCAGCATACATATAGAGGAGTTAAAATAATTTCCTGATTTATATTCAGTAGGTCAGTCTAGTGATAACCTGAGCATTTTAGTTCAAGAAAGTGTTTAGTGAACTTTTTAGTAATAATTCCTCTCTACAATAGAAAATCATGTATTTATTTTATACAGGGTGCTGAGTGACTTAGCCGAACATAGGAAAATAACATGTAAAAACTTATATATGCAAATTCCTGCTTCCCTAATTATTTTAGAGAAAAAATGAAAGATACAAATATAATGCAGAAATATAAACTACGAATGATAAGAGTATTAGATTTTATCTAACTTTGACTTAAAAAGCCAAAAAATGCTTTTGAAATTGTTAAAAGTTTCGTTTATCGGACTGGCCATGAAAGTTTCCATGGTAATTATTTTGGAAAATATAAATTAAATTGAATTTATTACATGGCCAGTGCGATAGATAGATGAAATCTAATAGTCTTATCATTTGCAGTTTATATTTCTGCATTATTTTTGTGTCTTTCATTTTTGCTCTAAAATAATTAGGGAAGCAGGAATTGGCATAAATAAGTTTTTACATGTTAATTTCCTATGTTTGGCTAACTCATTCAGCACCCGGTATATGGGAGCAGATGATAGCATTTTCCTGTTGTTTAGTATTGCAATTTTGTTTAGAACTTAAACTTTTAAATAAAGTAGGTATTAACCATGAACTATATTCTGGTGAAACTTTTTAATTTAATTACGAAAACGTATAAAATAATATAAAAATCGTTTCCTTCACATAATTATCATATTATTATTATTATTATTATTTTATCATTGCCATTTTTGTTTATTTCTTGATCAAATTCAACAAATTTTTTACAAAATAAAACCGTACGTGATATTATCACTGTCTTCTATTCTATTATGGAATGTCTAGAACCGCTTGTAAATCTTTTGTATTTTGATATATTCATTTTATTTCTTACGGCTTTTATAGATAAATTATTCCCCTGTAGTACCTACTTGAACACAATATCCGTTCGTTTCACTAATAAAACATTTGTAAATACAAATTACATTTTTTAGAAGCATAGAAAAATTGTTTGATTGACTAATAGATCAACATTAGGTATAATTATCATTTTCAAGTTCACAAAGAACGACATACGAAATGCACAATAATATCCTTTTTAGAAGTAGGTATAATCGGATAAACAATTAAAAACATAATATTAGAGACCTATTTAGACTTTCGGAAATATTTTATGAACCGTCTAAAACAAGTAATTAACCATCGATTTCATTTAATTAAAAATCATATATATTTACAAACCACTATTTCCAAATCAAATGTTCAGGAAACTGATTTCGTAACAAACGAATAAAAGTAATTTAAATTTAGAACATTTTCAGTTAATTTGATATCAAAATCATTGAATATTATCAAAAAACTTAAATACCTATATTTTTATCAGGAGGCAGTAAAAACTAAATAAATAATTTTATTTTGCATATTTTCTGCATTCAATTTACATTTCTGGTTATCAATGACCGAAAATGAGAGTTACGAAATTATTCCAGAAATATATTGCATAACTCAATTTTTAAAATTTTGAAGGCCTATTGGCCTATAAAGTGTCGATATGTAATATTAATACCTAATATATTAATTCTTTATATTAAAATACAACCTATAGATTTTATAAGATAACATTAAACTTTCAGGTATCAGTTGACAAATAAATAAAATGTAGATCATGTTTATTTATTAAATCAATTGAAAATTATACTACATTAAGTAAATATTATATAAAATTCACTTAAACGGTTGTAATCTGTTACTTATTTGTTTGTGTTGTTACTAACTCGAAACTTAGTTATCAGCTCCATTACGTTGATAAGATGATATAATTTTTTATAAAATTTAGTATACACCAATATTAACAAATGTAATTTTGTGATTCAAACAGTGAAAGCAGGAAAAAAATATCTGAAAACAATTTAAAAATGCAAATTCAGCAAATAGTGCTCGTGATAGTGGTTACTGTACATTCTGTACTAAGTAGTGATCCCGAAGTAGAACTTTCTCATGGCATCGTAAAAGGTACCCATCGTCAGACTAGAAAAGGGAAAACCTACAATTCTTTTACCGGAATACCATATGCAAAACCGCCAATCGGTGATCTTCGTTTTAAGCAAGCAGTTCCTGTAGATCCATGGAAAGGCAAGTTAGATGCAACAAAATTCCATTCAATTTGTCCACAAATATTGTTTAATGGTGTCTTTGGAACCGAAGATTGTCTTTACCTCAATGTTTACACACCAAAGATGGATAATTTTAAAGATTCTTTATTACCAGTAGTATTTTACATTCACGGTGGTAGTTTTGTTATGGGAAGCGGAGATAATAATTGGTATGGATCTGAAATTTTATTGGACGAAGATGTTATATTGGTCTCAATTAATTATAGATTAGGCGCTCTTGGGTTTTTAACAACTGGAGATGAAGTAGTACCAGGAAACAACGGTTTAAAAGATCAAGCACTGGCCTTAAAGTGGGTTAAAGAAAATATTGCCCACTTTGAAGGCAATCCGGAAAAAATTACAATAATGGGCCACTCCAGTGGAGGAGCCTCTTCTCATTTATTTGCGTTCTCTCCATTAACTAGAGATTTGATAAACGGTGTAATATCTCAGAGTGGTAGCGCTTTTTCCTTTTGGTCCAATTTACCTTTGGAAAAAGCAGTAGAAAATTCAAAAGTAAAAGCGAAAGCTTTAAATTGTCCTACTTCAGATAGTGAAAAAATGATTAAATGTTTACAAGCTGCGAAAGTAGATGATATCGTAAAGCCAGATATTGAATTTTCAATTTGGGATCCCGATACTATCATGCCTTTCAGACCAGTTATCGAATCGATTACAGAAGGAGCATTCTTAGCTGAACATCCTGAAGATATTATTAGATCGGGTAAAGCAGCAAAGGTACCTTTTATGACGGGTATTACCACGGAAGATGGTGCAATTAGAACAGCAGGTCTTCTTGGCAACACAAAATGGCCAGAAGAGGTAGATAAGAAATTTGAAGAATTTATTTCAATAGCTCTAGAAGTTAAAAATGAGAAAAGTAAAGAACAGATTGGTAAAAAGATTAGAGAGTATTATCTAGGTAATAATTCCGTAAACATGGATGCCAAATCACAACTTACAGATATGTTCACCGACACTACATTTGGAATTGGAACAGAGGCAGCCGTTCGAATGCACATGAAATATGTTAAGACACCAGTTTATTATTATTTGTTTGGTTTTCGTGGTAGTACAAGTCATAATGTACATTTTGGAGATCCAAACAATGACTACGGAGTTTGTCATGCCGATGAACTACTGTACCTATTTAATTTAAAAACATTATTTCCAAAACGTAGTCCATCAGATGAAGATAACAAAATGTCTGATGTGTTAATTACGTTATGGACAAATTTCATTAAAGAACAAAATCCCGCAGAAGAATGGAAGCCTGTAAATAGTGAAAATATGGAATATTATTTTATCAAAAGTCCAAGCGTTCAAGAAATGAGTGAAGGTTTGAATTTAGATAGAAATAACTTTCTTAATAGTTTAAATATATGGCACTCAAGCGATGTCTTGAAAGACGAACTGTAAAGTTAAGGAAGTAATAAACATTATTACATCCTAAGATTAATACTTTAATTTTTAATAGTAATCAAATTAAATTATTTAATAGTTTCTAACAGAATTGTAAAAATACAATTCTTACAATTCTGAATTTTTGAATTTTATTTGATTAGTATTAAAAATTCATATAATGTTAATCTTCTTGTTAAGTTTTTAATAATAATATTACAAAAATTAACTGCAAAATATATAAAGTAAAAATTACTGAAACATAGATTGGTTTACGCGTAAATAGGTTGTCGATTTGAGTTTACTTTTAGATTCAAATGTCAAGTTATTGATGTTATAAATTCTAAATAATAATAAGTTTTGTAAAACTCGAGAAAATGTCTAATTCAAACACTTGGAGCAATCCGACGATAGAAATTTTTGTATTAATAATTTCTCCGGTTAAATTTGATATAATATTCAATTTTAAATGTATTTTATTCTCTATGGATAATAGTATTTCAATATAAACTTTAATACTTGAATATATGTTTGCATAAATTTATTTTATTTTAAATTATTTAATAAATAAAAGCAGTAAAATTTATAAGTTTTTATTTATTCGATAATACGAGTTAAAATACACATAATGAGTTGGTAAAATTAAACTTATACAATGATTAAATTTGTTTTTTGTTGTTTTTACATACTTTTTGTTTTGTTCCGCATTGTTTCTTTCTATAATACTTTGGTATCTACATTTATGTATATCTGCATTGATTTTGGCGTTGCAGTGTTGTCTAAACATAATTTTTTTTATAATTTCCTTTAAAAATATATATATAAATATATATTATATAGGAGTATAAATGGAACTATAATTTAACCAAGTATTGAAATAATCAAAAGTGCTTACGTAAATTTCTAATATTGATATGATTGTCCAACAAAACATAAATCACTAAAAATATTAAACTTTTCTATCAGTAGAAAATGAGATCTAATGATGGTTTACTTTTAGACTTAATAGCCCTAATATTAATCAAAAACATTTCAAACCATTTTGGTTTATAATTGATAGGATCCTATTATTATCCTGTTAATTAAACATAAAAATGATATTTTAAAATCAAATTAATATTTGCCTATTTATTTTATTAATTTTACAATCGGCACCTTAAATAGTGTTACAATTTCGAAAAATTTCTAGTTTCCATTTTTACAAACCCTTTAAACAGGTATTCAAGCTAAATATGAAATACAAAACTACATTAAATTGGGAAAACTTTTCACTTAGAAAAACTTTTAAATATATATTTTTTTCTCTTATTGTTGCATGCATAAACTGACATGAAATCAAAGTTACAAGTCAGTAGTGCATTATGTAGAATGCTACTTGAACGCAATAGTTTCATATTAAAAAGCGTTAATACTTGTAACATTAAGGCTAAATATGAGGTAAATAATAATAATTTTGCTTGAATTATTAAGAAATCAAGTTGAAATATATTTAGTTTGAATTAACGTGTTTTTAACGTTTTACATTCGAATCGATTACTAAAAAGGTGTACTATCGTGTTAGTAATTATAACTCTTAAATTTCATTGAAAAATTAAATATATAATTCTATCAACAGGGCTGCTTCAAACGGTGAGGTTTTAGTCAAAATAAACTCCAAACCACATTCAACCTTTCGAGAATTGCATATTATACGTGGGATTCGAATATATCTCACAAGCTGTAGTTCAGAACAACATGAACTGTCATAAAAAGCTGTTAGAGAAACTAAAGAATTTATTCCTCAAACTACAACTTAAGAAAGGAAACTTTCTAAAATGATATGATCAAAAATAAACACAAACAAGAAGTTCAATCAATATACACACATATCCATCAATATGAAAACCAAATTTCATAAATATAATGAAAAAAATGTATAAATGAATTTCTTAATTAAAAAAGTTCATTTACACTATGCTGGTTTGTACGTATATTATTTTGCAATTGGATCAGCCTGTTGTTAATAAACCATTATTACAACAATATTTTAGTTATCACATTTTCTTAACTCGTAATTAATAAAAAGTTACAGATTATTTTCTCGTCTTACGTTTTTCTAAAGATCCTCATGTCATCAGCATAACATTCTTATGCACATAATGCTTGATTTCCTTTTTGCACTTCTATACTCCATCAGCATCAGCCACAAACATCGGTAAAAGTGGGTTAACAACACATCATTGTCACACTTCTAAGTCGCTTTGAAAGCTTTTAAATGTTTAATTTTTTTACAAATAAATTTAAAAACATAAGCAGTGGCAGTGCATAAAGTACCAATTTGCACATTTATTATTAAAAAATGCTAGGCATATTAAAGAGCAAAGAAAAATTAGAAAAACAAAATTGAAAACTTGTAAGTTATTTAATGATATGAAAACAACATGTTTAATTAGTTACCAAAGTATATAAAAATGCATGAGGAATGAATATCAACAAAGAGACAAAGGAAAGAACAGAACCGGTGTAAATTGGATTTCTAAGAAAAATAAAGGGAAACTGAAGCTGGACTACGTTACAAAAAATAAAACATTTAAATAAATTTAAACATAAAGTCAGTGGTTTAAAAACAATAACAATAATCAGACTAACGTTAAAGTCAGAGCTGCAGGAGAGCAAAATAGAGATGAACCAAGGATACAGATGACTGGTAAAAAAGTGCAATAGGTATTATTAATATTATCCTTAGAGAAATTCAAGATATACTTTAGTATAGATTTAAACAACATCAAGAAGACGTAAACTAAATTACTTTTATTTTTTACTTTAAAATTTAAACTCACAGCGCCAGCGTGACAATGTTAACCAATGGGTCCAGCTTGGAACTCAGAATTTTCGTGCTGTAATCCAACCAGTAATTAGCTGTAATTCTGTGAACTAATGAAATCATAGTAATTACTCCCTATGCAATATACAGTAATACATACAACATTTTATAAACTTCTCATGTTTTCTATCAAAGAAAGTAAACAAAATTAAAAAACTCCAATGCGCATGCATTGGAGAAAACTTACAAGTTTTTCGCACCAAATATTTTGAGTTCAGTCTACTGAGCGAAATTAATTTAAAACTGTTAGAATTTTCTTGTTGGTAAAGTTTTTTTTTAGTGTAATAAGCCATGCACAAACCTTGTTTATCGGAAATGTTCAGAAACAGAATAAGTATTTAATTTTAGAAATATTTGTTTTAAACAATTAATTCAGTTAATTTGTAACATATTAGTTTAATGCTAAATCACACTGGTAATTAATAGGTGGTAAACCAATTTCACATTATTTATAGTAATAATATATTTTGTGTAATTAAACAATCAATTCCTATTTGTTTGGGTTCTGGTCAGTCAAAGACTCTGTTATTTAATTTAAAACTTTTAAAATAACTTATCGTGCAAAACTTTTAGTGGGACTATTAATCTAATTTTTGTGGTTATGATTGATTTAACTAGCTAATGTAACACTTGATATGCTGTTTTAGATCTTGTTCGGTAGAGATAATCTAGATAGCCCTAACATGTTCAGTATTTGCAAATAACTTTGTAATTGATTTTGTAATGTAGTATTCAATCAAGCCACTTAATGTCTTTCAGTTTAGCTCGTAAAGAAATTGACGTAAATGTTAATTAATCGTTGTTTAAATATTTACTGTTTAATTACATCTTTGTTCTCCTATCAAGATTTGTAGGGTAAGATGAGATATTATCACGGAGTGTTACTTCGTTGCAGGTGCCAAGGAAATTACAAAATTTCACACAAAAGAAATTAAAATATGAACTTCGTATAAGTATTTGATTTGTATTATTGTAAAAATTTTACACTTTAGATCTGACGATACCGCTATAGGAAAACCGGTTACTTAGCAAAAACGAATTTTACTTATTTATTTTGGATAAGGTAGTTAAATGGACAAGTACGTTAATTATGTTTTATAACAATACACTTCGTATAAGGAAATATTTATAAAATGGTAACATAATACATGCTATCGGCATATCACCATTATTTTCCGAGGTGGGTAATTATTTTCACTTACATTAAATTTTAATTTAATGTGTTTCGTTTAATTTTGTAAAATTAGTGAATCCATAGCACGATCTATATTTACAAAGTTTTTCTTTCTCTTTCGACAAAGGTTTTACAATGCTCCAACTAATGTGTGGAGTTAAAATGTGAGCATTTGTTAAATCCTTTTTCTTTTTGGGTCTTTCGGAAAATAAGTTTTAACATTATTCGATAGAATCTGAACGTAAGTAGTTGTCAATTTTTGGGAATTTGTTATTCATTTCCGGAATACTATTAATGATAATGTATGTAAATACCCTGTAATCTCGATTAACTTCAGAAATAGTCTAAAGATAAAGGTTGCAGTAATGTGAGAAGAGAAAACAAATTTACATTTTTGTCACGAACGCTCTTTCGGTGGCACATTAAGCGTCTACATTCTCTATTAGAACGAAAACTAATCCTGGTAATAGCTTGAATTGAAAAATACTTTTATTTCCTCTGTAAACTAATGTTCATTGGAAACTGATAGTTACAGTATAGAATTTTGATAAAACTCGAAGAACTTTCCAGGCTATAGCATTTTTAATTAGTAGAAAGTTAAATCTTCAAATAAACTTGAAGGAATAAAATTTATGCACTTCTAAAATTTTGTTAAACTAACAATCGTGAGAGAAAAGGATCTGAACTGCAATGTAAAATGGATTTAGACTTAGATATACTAAGCTTCGTTCAAAGAAGATTTAAAGTCATAAGAACGGAACACAATTCCAATTTAAACGATTTTCTTCTCTTCACACTTAATTTCTAGCAATTTCAAGTAACACATCAATCTAGAAGAAGTTTTACTTTCTTGTGTCTTATTTTTCGTTGGTAAAATATTTTTTAATTAATTTTTATAATAAAAATAATAAATTTATTTTTGTTTAACATAAATAACGTTGTGCTACAAAACTTAATAAATTATTTGCTTTGAAGGTACAGAAAAATAACGTTAGATAAAAAGTATTTTGTTTTAGACGTCGAGGATCAGCCAGATTCATTATTGTTAGAAGAAGAATACTACAGTGCTGTTAAGCATGTAAAGAGTAAACTAATCCTCACTTTTGTTTTGATCGCATTGCCTCTTTTTCTGCAATAAATCTTACCTTGTGCTGTGTTGTGTAATAGATTCCTTTTAACAAACGTAAGCTGATAAACGCAAAGCAATCTGTGTAAAAAAATATATAAAAAACTTTGATCTCGAACTATTTTTATATGCTTCCTTTGCGACAAAATAGTTTTATAACCGACTCTTATTGTAAAATAAAATAATGTGTAGTTAAAATGCTTTTGTAGTATTTTATTTTGTTATTATTCGTAGGTTAAACTTGAATATGTAAGTATTATTAATCAAGTGATAAATTAAAAAGACAATTTAGTTATGTATTTATAATTTAATGTTTTTAAATTAATTTTATTCCAATCGATTTTTATTCCTTGAGAGACTAATACTTGGGGTGACTTATCCAGCATTTCAATTTGCAACGCTCTACCCTTATCAAAACATTACTCATGGGCGACTTTCAATTAGAGTGTTTTAATAAGAAAATGCTTTCATAAAATATTCTTTAAAACTATAAAATTTACATTTTTCTATATCTGTGTACTAATTAGATTTTCAATTTTGCTTTAATTAAAAGCATATTTAAAGAAATTGCAGCTCGTCTACAATTTATTTATATTTTGGATAAAACTATTCGTTTCACATTAAGTCTACTGTTTCTTGGGTGTATTAAACCCTACTACAAAAAAAATATTAAACAGTTTTCTTTATGTTACACTTAAATACATTTAGCACGCAAATATTTAATCTACCTAACTTTGCATCTTTCGCGTATATTTTTAGAATATTTTCGAGCTGTTTAATTTTATATAGCATTAACTTTTTATTTAGTATAGTTATCAATTATTGATAAAAAAAAACTGTAATAAATCTCTGTACATGACGATGTAACACTTACATATTACATAATTTATTAGAATTTTTTTAATTAACGATGAAGTAGTTACGTACAATAAGTATTATTTGACTATAAAAACCTTATGTATTGTCCAAATAGATGAATAAAGCTAACATGTTAAATACTGTTATGTGATGCATGTCATAAAAAATTAATAAATCAAACTCTTGTGTAATAACGTCACGTTATCTACAACATGTATTTGTAGATGGATAAAATAAATGAAATGCTATTAATCGACTGGTTTTCAGAACGATGATATTTAGTAAATTTGCAATAGGTCGTATTTCTTATTTAACAGAATGACCATCCTATTTTTATTTAATTTTGTGTACGGAAACGGATATATCGCTTTTAGTAGTTATATTATTAGCGATACCTTTTAGTGTCAATGTTAAGTCTTTAATTCACTTGTAAAAGGGATCGCAGTGGATCTATTATGGTCTATCCGGTAAATGAATTGATACACGTCGTAGTTTAGACATAAATATAATTGCTTTTAACTATTTTTAATAAAAAAGTGACGATTAACCAAATATGCTCATCGCATATCAGAAAATTATCAAATTTTTATAATATCAAACAATAAAATAAAATTATGACGTGTATATTCGTTTATCCTTAAACATGTTACAAATACATTTCGTAAACAATTATGTAAGGATTTGCGTTTGTCAATTTGTAATATAGTTTAAATAAGTAATATGAAAAGGAAATACAAGATAAAGTAGAAATTTAGATTAGTTAGAATAACGCTACTAATCTTCCTAATAATATAAGTTGACAAAATGTACCATTTTGTATTTTGCAATTGCTGGGAGTGTACGAATAAAATAGTTTTTTATTACTACATTTTTATTCCAAAAAGTTCACTTACTTACCAAGTCGATTAAGTATTATTTATTTTTGTTAACAAAACTTTTCAAATTTATCTTGCAATCTATACTAAAGAACGATTTTCATTATTTTTTTTTATTGTTTTACAATATTTTATTTGTTTCATCAGTGTGCTAATATACTAATTTGTATGTAAAAGTTGAAAATTCAGGGATAAATTTCATTAGCACTTCTGAAAATATAGCAGTTAATACTCTTGGCACGGCATTCAAGAAAGATAACGATTTGGCAAAGAAAGAAGTGATATCATTTTTGTGTTTTATTTTAGGTAACTTTAAGCCAAATGATTAGATTTTATTTACTTGTGCCAGTCAAGTTACAAATCAGCAGTGAAAAAACGTTATCATTTTCCTTCGTGAGCTTAAGATTAAGGTAAGTTACATTTATATATTCTGGAAGACTTTCAGCTTTATATAGAAACTATTGCTTATTTTTAAAAAACCTCTTTCTATAATATATATCTTGCTTATCTTTAAATTTTAAAACATCTAATTTAATTTAAATAAATAATTAAGAGTGAATTATGAATTAGTAACGAACTTAAACTTTATTCTGTTAATAAAAGCAATCATATAAAATGTACCTACTTATGAAAAGCATAACTTTGCTTTTAGAGATTCAAATAATTTCTACATTTTTATTATTTATGTTGAAGTCAGTTACGATTTTCGTACTTAAAAAAAATCATTAGTTGCTGAAGTAGCACTTGAAATATTTATAAAATTACATTCCATTATATGAAAGTTAAACTCAGTTTTCAGGATTTATATTTTATAAGAAATTATAAAATCATAAAGAATAATTTGAAATCAACTTAAATTTATATGTTTTTAATTATAATTATCTTATGTTGAAGTAGTTTTATCTTATTGTTAGTTATTGCTATTTGTCCAGCGTTGGCGTAAACAGCAACACAGGTAAGTGGTTAATTATTAACGATAGCAAAGTATAATAAGTTAATGGCATTTAAAAAAAATTTTTAATTTAATTTTACACCAAATTCTAAAATTAAACAAAATATTATAAAATAAGTTTATCTAAAACAATGTAAAGGATTCGAAAAATTTTTTATTAAAATTAATTTTGAATAGATGTGGATTGAGCACGAATTTGCAAATCATAAAAGTTTAACGAAAATAACTTAACTAAACGGTTCCAGCTTAAATACCTGCAAATATGAGCAAAAAATTCAACTCACAATGAAACAAAAGCGTAAAAATTAATAATTAAAAACGAACAGCTAACAGCAATTTATTGTTGTAATCTTACTAGATTCTCGTCAAACAACGAAATTTCGTTATTTTGTGTTTTCAGCAGTTGCATGTTTGAAAAATGTTAATGGTAATGGAGTGGTGTCTGAAGAAAATGCACATCTGTTTAATGCTGACCATGCAGACTAAATAAAACTTTTTTGTTTTGTAGATGTTTTTGTTTTGATAAGTTGTTTTAAAAACTAGTGTATTTTTTTAATAAAAAACACGATTTTCAGTTGTGGTGCCGACGTTTATCTTAAAATAATCAATGGAGTAACTATGACAGTTTTGTACAGTTTAGTTCTGAAATATTATTTTGCATACAACTTTAATTAAATAGAAAACAGAATCATGGGCATATCTGAGAGCAGCTTAGTAAGTTACCTTGAGTAAGCTTATAGTTGCACCAATAACATCTTGAGTATCAAACAAAAATCTCTCCAAGTACAAGAAAATTTGAAATACAAAAGTTATATTTTAAGTTCAGTTCAGATAACAAAAAAATGAAAAGAAATGTAACATAAAGAAATCAACTTAACCGTAATCTAATCCAACATAATATATCCCAATTTAAACCTAACCAAATCTCAATTTAACTCAAGTACTTCTATAACTTAATCTAAAGCTAACCTAACGTAATATTAACCAAGTTCTAGCCTAACCTAACTATAATTTAATTAAAATATTTTATTTTGTACATGGAAAGAAGAATGGGACAGAATAAATGATCTCGATACATATAATTTTTGCTCTTTCAGAGCTTTTCTCTTCTTTGTATAGGACCTATTTTTACTGTTTTCTTTATCCTATCTCGCCTTCATGTTCAACCTTATAACTTTGTACATTGATGTGCTTTCTTTGTGTCATTTCTAACAATCAAACATAATTTGTTTCACATTATCTTATTTTTTATAGACTTGCCTATTCTATACAGGGTATACATTTGAAAACAATCTGCTACCTTAAATTTTTAATAAGCTACATTCATCAAATTTCAAAAAACTGCAAAATAAGTTGTTTTTAGACAGGAAAGGAGAAATTAAATTGAAAGCTCGTTGTTCAGCTAGGACTTATCCTCTCGCCCTCAACTCCTCAAACTTCAAAAATGTAAATGGCGTTATATCCTGACACCTCAAGTTAAAGATTCTTTAATGACAATTTTATTGTAAACCATAACTTACTTATTAGCGTTGTTGTTAATTTGCTTTTATCTGTCTAGTTCTATTTATCCTGCCATTTTTTATGTAGCGTGTTGCGGTGCCCATGTCTGCGTTGTTCTTTATTGTCTAGCTTTTTGACTTTTTAGTTAGCCAGTAGGTCACTTGGTGTTGTTCCCGCAATCTTAAGCACAGCTATTTGTTACACTGTTCTGTAGGCGTTACACTTCCAAAGCTCCCAATGAGATAATCACTAAAGAAGTATGTGGGATGAGAAAAATAAGTCTGCATAAAGTCTTTATGAAGTTAAAGTTTAGCAAACTCTTTTGTCGTTCAGCAAAGTCTTTGTGAACTTTTCATGAAGTTTATGGCTATGTCCACTATTTCTGTAAGTTTAGTTTCCGCTCTTGCGAACGGCAAGATAGTAAGATCGTCCGCGAACTAGAAGTACTAGAATCATATTTAGAAATTTAATATCTCAAATATGTTGTTAGCTCTTCATAAAGAAAAATCCAGAGGTATTTGACCTAAAATTGAACTCAGGACTACGACTACTTCAGTAGTAATCCGATACGTTAACTGGTAGCATACAGCTGTGAACTACTGTCTGATGCTTAAGTTTGTCGACTATGTACTAAGTAGAGATACCTGATACAAGCCTAAGTGGAGCAAAAACTTACTCTCCCTTGACATGCAATGGCAAACCATTGAGGTAACCTGCCTTTAAAACTCTTCATAAATAAAGTGGTTAGCCAAAATCTACCTTGGGTTGTAACGCTTCTGAGTGATTTATAAGTAAGCAGTAAACAGAAAACAATTTTCATGTCGAAATTTTTCAAAACTTTCAATTATGTAAAGGCAATTTAATATTTTTTTCCAGTTATAGCATGTTCTTGGCTGAATTTATACGAAATTTGAAAAATTAATTATGTCAACACTTTAGGTACATTATGTACATACAGAGGGGTTTAGCAAGAGGCTAAGTGCCAAAAATTCTGAAATTGATTTTATTCCTTTAAATAACGGGCTATGCAAAAATGCACCTGTAAATCCTTTAATTTTTAACCGTAAGGTGGCACGTGTGCTATCTTGCGGTGTCTTATCAGTAAATAACGAGCTACTAAGTACCAATTACTCCATAATTTGCATAAAATTCAAATTCACCTTAAAAACACATTTATTGATAAATAGTTCAATATACAATAATCAGAATATTTGAGTGATTATTCAAAATTCTGTATTGTCAGCCCGCAAATAATTAATGAAATGTTATAATTTATTTGCCGTAAGCAAATTTTTCAAAGTTCACATTATACAGTTCGACCTGAAGGTGAACATTTTATAATATTGTTATGTATAGAATAATTATATGCTAAAATTAAAATTTATGCAAATTATCCATTGCAATTAGCTCATTTTAAAATGGAAATTAATATAGCACTTTGCCCACTATACGCAAAATGTACATACAATGGCACTTAGCACCTTCTAAAATATCAAAGTTTCTCTTTTTTAATCTCTTAAACTAAAAGACCTACATAAAAAATAAATTTTAATGATTGCTTATACCATGATTAAGTTTATACAAAAATTTGGAAATATTTCTGAACAAAATGTGTCATGTTTTACACAGTTTTTATTATCGATTAACTCAGAATTATTTGTTTGGCACTTAGCCCCTTATTTACTTGAAGACCGCAGATCGGAATGGGATGTTTGGCCGTGGCCGTTTCGCCGTCGCCCATTTCGCCGTTGTTAATTAAAAAATATAAATCAAAAGTTACAATTAAAGTTTTATTAAATTATAATATATATAAAATTAAATAAAAGAATTAATAAAGATACAAATTAAATTAAAAAAAATATAAAAAATATAACCAAAAAAAGGAAGTAGGTACTTATTGCCCCATTTAGTAATTGTCAGCAATACCAAGGAGGTATTCCGCTAAGTCATCGTATTTGTCAAAACGGGTAACTATAGGCA
Organism: Cantharis nigra; assembly: GCA_958510845.1. Classification (NCBI taxonomy): domain Eukaryota; kingdom Metazoa; phylum Arthropoda; class Insecta; order Coleoptera; family Cantharidae; genus Cantharis; species Cantharis nigra. Next base: position 37,307,932 of record OY294030.1, on the reverse strand, counting down.
ATATTCTATCATCCGCGTCCCTGTATTTTTTTTACTTTTTAGGAGGTTCTACTCCAGCTACAAGCTGTTCCTAATAAATGTCTCGGTTTTTATGAGCTGATCGAAGACCGTCGATGAATCTCCATAATGCAGGTTGTAGGATGCTCAACGCCTAATTCAGTTTGTAGCCTTCGATGGGCTGCTTCAGCGTGGTTATTTGTACGATCTTCGCTATTCAATATTTTCTCACGCAAATTCCACATTTCAAATTTGAATATCGGAATTTTTGTTTTCTAAATTCAAACCATCGAGGGTTTCTTTTATTTCTGCTATTCTAATTTCTAATTTTCCATAGGCCCGAAAATTTTCATTTTTGCAGTCAAAATGTTATAGTTTTTTTTAAAACTTTTGAGTTATGGATTAAAGTAAAAAAAATGTCGAAACGTCGACGGCGAAATGGGCGACGGCAAAACGGCCACGGCGAAATGTCCTAGACCGCTTCAGATATACGAGTATTCATTATAATGTACGTACTTGGAAGGATTATTGATATCCTGCAATCTAAGTAGACCTATTATGCTCATAAAAATGCATTTTCTGATAGTTTGAAAATTTTGAATTTCTTATTCTTCCAAAATAGATTTCTAGTTTTATTAGATTTATCTATAGTTTTTTTTCTTAGCTAATTACGCACACTTATGTTTACTTACAGAAGTTACATTTACTTATATTACTTTATAACATGTCTGTAGAGTAAAAATAAAGGTTATACGTCTAGATAAAAGCTTTAATCGATTTCCACTTTATTTCATATTTCTATGAATTTTAGGAAAACCTGGTAAGACCATGTCTGGAATGCTCATTGAAGCGTTAAGACAATCTCATTATACTGTAAGTACCTGTGTTTTGGCGTAGAACATATATTGTACCTGCATTATTCAATATTAGAAATCGAGTCACGTAACTTTAAAAGCAATTTAAGGAGTTAGCATTCTATATTTACGTTGCAATTACGTAACTATTCATAATTGTATTGATTGCCACAAATGTCGAACTTGGGCTTTGATGCTTGAACTTATTTTATTAAGTAATAATCTTGCATATTAGATTACCTCTACACTAACTAACGACTTCCAATAAACTCAAATTGCCTTATATATGGTACAATAATAATTTTCACTTACCACTGATGTCAATTACTTTCAACATTTGAACAGTATTATTAAATAAGTTATAAATTACTTTTTTAATACGCAATACCACCAAAATACAATATTTTCAATCATTTGGTAAGCGAAAGTATTATAAAATTACATAAATTAACTTAAAAGATTTTCATAAAGAGGTTTTGCTGTCTGGCTTTACTTTTGTCATTACTTTTGTGTTTCTTTTAAATAGTACCTTGGTATTGTAACGAAAATTATAACATTTATTTAATTATTAAGAGCTAAATGTATTTTCGCTAACACTAAAACACACTTTAATAAAAATTACGTCACCGTATTTATATAACATTCTGTATATTTATTTATTACACTACTATTAATTTACTAGGTATTTATCTTAACACTTCCAAATCCAAATTGAAACTGTCAGTCACAGCAAATTACTCTGCTATTTATACCAAAATGCATATTTCCAGAAACTTCAAGAAACTTGTATATGCTTCTAGAAAGATACAATCTGGAAGTCAGTAGAGTATGTACGCATCATCAGATGACTCATCATGGATGAGTCATTATACATGATTCATCAAACATAATTAATTGTTTCGTCACAGTATCATAGTTCATTGTATACTTAAATAGTATCTTCATATCATTTTAATGTATGTAGTACAATACTTTTTATAATATAATAATTAATTATTATAACTAATATCATTATTTTGGTTTGACTTTATATTTATATAAAATTTTAAAATGATTTCAAAATATTAGAATAGGTAGGTATTTTGATAATTTATTTAACGTTAATTCAAATTTCATTGATTATTATTAATTATATTGATTTACGGATAATTTAAAGAATTTTTTTTAATGTTGATTTTTCTCTCTTATTTCTTAATAAATTCTAACTATTTTCATACGCAGTTGTTCCGACGTTTATATTCTAACCAAGAAAAGAATTGTCTCTTTTTAACTGCATTATTTTTTTTTAATTTTTGATTTTAATTGGGGCTAATATTTATTTTTAATTAATTAAAATTTTGTTAAAGTAATTCAGAATTGAATAAGATAATTTCAGGGCGAATCTATTTTTGACATTCTATAAATATTTAAGTGTAAATAATTGTAATTATCTTATGTCAATTTACAATTATAATTTTTGAAAAATCGAAATATATAAATATTCTTTTATATTTAGTTATAGAATATTACCCACTGAAGTGGCCAAATCAAGCTTGTTATTGGAATCACAATTTAAGCTTTGATTATTTCTATACATACTTATACCTATAGTACATCATTATTGGTACAAGCTTGTCGTTAAATATCGAACAACATCTTTCTGATTTGTACATACTTATAAGGACACGCTTTTAAGCAGATACCAACATTTTTAATAAACCGAAATGGCAATTTAATATCAACAGAAAACTTAATTTTATTTACTCAATCGTATGGTTTTTGATAAATCAATAATTTATTTACATACATCTCAATATAAAGAGTTCGTTTTATCTCAAAAGCTTGCTGGAAGCATCGCCGCAAAATTTCATTTTAGTGAAGTTGTAGTAAATTTTAATTAATGTTTAATAAAGACTTTACCTAATTAACAAGAGAAATGTAACTTTTGCAATACAAATTTTATTATAATTAAACAATTCTGCACTCTTACTTTAATTAGCTGTTGTGCTTAAAATTAATATACTTATTAATCCGATAAAATATTAAATTTTTGTTTATTGTATTTTATATTAAGAATTATTTTAATTTAATTGACCGCTATTGGTATAGTTAAAACCTGAAGGTACATAATAGTTACGTTATTGCTGTACATACTGTATTAAAACTAAAGTATATGGCCGATTTGGTTGATACTTTCAGGTGGTTGTTAAAAATTGTACATCAAAGTAAAAATACTTATATACTGATTTTTTTTATATTCTCGCAAAAATATACATTGTATACTTTTATTTACATCGGATACCACAAAGAGCTTATTAAGAACTAGAAATCGCGTGATCTCACGCTATCTGTTTTTGCTGTCTTCACAATTTTTGTTTCCTACAACTGAAAATTTGCGTTAAAATACAGAACCAATCTTTAATCTCACGGCGGTGAAAATTTTTAATAACTTTGCTAATTTATATACGACTTATGATTGTTAACAACTTTGTGTCATCTGCTTGTTTTACAACTTAAGCATACATCACCTAAAAGGTTATTATCATTATTATTAATGTTCCAAGGAGTTCTTAGTAGTTGTTTTGTACAACTATGTCTTAGTTGTAGAAAACATAAATAATTTCTTCCATTGTATAAGCACTTCCTACATTAACATTATAGTTAATTTTTAAGAAGTTTATTATGCATAATATTCAGCAATAGCATGCACCCTCTGAAATATCAGTATCGATTTTAATAATTTATATAGCTTAAGTATATCTTCGTGTTTTAATATTTTCTGAAATTATAACCAAATAATTATTTATATAATATGTATATGTCATGTTTCCAACTTGGGGGGTTCCAGGGCCGATGATACGCAAAGCAATCTATAGAAGAAAGAAAATAGTTTCACCAAGTTACACAAAGAAATCAACAATTAATACAAAAAATTTCAAAAAAAACCTGCAAAAAATAGTATAGAAGATAATATTGTAATGTATTTTTGTTTATGAAAACTTGAGCTTATTAAATAAACTTAAACCCACATATTGGTTAAATCCTCTTGAGAAATACGTACTACATACTTTACAAAAATATATACTTAACTTCAGAAAACTATTTCATTTATTTTATAAATTGACAATTAACTTAAAAAATGCTGGAGTTCCTAATCTCAAAGATGTAATTTATTACATAATACTCAGTGGGAAGATTTAACTGTGTATAATTACCAAACATCAATATTTCTGTAAAGATCTGTAATATATGTTGAATTCTAAGATTGATGCTTTTAACCTAATATAATACGGCTTTGATCTGGTAAACGTACAAAATATTGTATAATTATATGCAATTCAAGTTATTATTACAGCATTTAGGTAAATCCTAAGATCTCTTAATAGTTCCATTTAGTAACATTTAACGTCTCTCCATTTTAACATAAAATTAATAATTCGAGCAATTTCAACCGATATATTTTTTTATTTTAAGCCCAATAATTCTAACTAAAAATTTTCAATGTAGAATGGAAGTTGAACTTTTTCTAGGTAAGTCGTGAATACATTAACGAGATTCTCATAGTAAACTTGTATCATTGAAAAGCATTAGAAAAACGGTGTTATTTTCTAGTATAATTAAATTCCTTGCCGATTTTTTGGTAATTTTTACATTATTAGAACCAAACTGATCAGTTTATAACTTGTTGCGATAATTTATTCTTTTTCCAAATATAGAAAACGTTAAAACCATGTGCGTGTTTTCAGACGACTGGAAAATATCCAAGCATTATACATCTTTGGTAGAGTACTATTTATTTACACTCTACTACTATTTTAATTGGAAGAATTGCAATTATTGATTCAAAGCTACTTGGGGTTACTGCTTCTATTTTATTTTCATTATTTTCCAGATAGTTCACAACTATTTTACTGAAAGTATGATTTTAGTTAAACTTCGGATTAAGCATAGCATAATATAGACGAGATATATAGGCTAATCATGAAGTACAGTGTAAAAGTGTAACATTACCCCAACTTATTTGTAAATAAAAAAAATTTAATTAGGATAATGTTATATGCAGGTTTACAAAGGCTCATGATTCACAAAAATGGCTGAGCCTCAATTGCACAATAAGGAAAAGTGTTATCCTTATAAATATGCTAGCTTATTACGGGATATATGTTACACAGCACTTTAATTTCTGCTTGATAATGAGACATTCAATGGTACAGTAAAGCTTTGCAGTCTATGTGATGGGTTAGACATGCTACATATATGCATGTACATAATATGTATGAGACTTTTACTTTTAGGCTAAGAAACTGACGGAGAATTACTTTTTGGATATACTTATACTGTGAAGCAAGTATAATACATCTTTTGATAAAACTCTCCATTAAAAACTCACTCTTTACTTTTAAGAAAATTTAAATAGCCCAGAAAGTAATGTACTCATTGATAAACCCTTTTTTTAGTGTACTACCTCCGATCCAGCAGCCTTCATTCTGTCACTTCTGGAGCCATCACAAATGCAGAATAAACTCAAATATTTTAGCAAGTCGAGTGTTACTGATTCTGACCAGCTTAGACCAGAAGTCCCCCAACATGGAACCTCTCTTTAACGCTAGAAACGGACAGTGACAAAGCACATGTTCTGCTAGAGGTCTGTTCTATTGCATGCTCTACAATTTATTCGGAATTTATTGGGTAGATTAACTCTAGACAGCTTCGAATAATATTTTGTTTGCTTACCAGAAGATGTTTTTATCGCTGCTCTTGTTTTTCTGCAGGAAAGATTCAGCTCGCCAGCTTTTGCGTTACCTTTGTTACCTTAGTATAGCCTTTCACTAAATCTAGTACCTACTGCTACGAAAGAGACATTTAGGAAAAGTATTATGTGGGCGTCAAATTCTACTAGCTCGGAATCACAAAATACCATTGCACTTGGATTTAATAGTGAATTAATATTAATGGGTATCTTTAGCAAAGATTTTATAATTAGAAGTGCAAATATATCTGAACCTCAGTATGGCGACTGCGTTTACAATCCCAAAGGACAAATATAAATAATTACTATTTACAAAAGTTTTCACAGGATGAAACATAACGAATTAACTGAAACTATATAACCCACATCCTCTACTCATAAAGTATACAGGTAGGAACTTCTATACCTTTCTACAAATATATTTCCTGTTATAGAAAGGACCCGTAAAACCTCAATAGGTGGTCATTCTATAATATGGATTCTACATCGATCTGAGAGCTCTGAAATAACTGATAGTAACTAGAGTTTCATTATGATTCAGGTAGATCAGTTGCCTCCCCACTCGTGGCTGGTGTAAAACTCTACGGTTTACATCGTTCACTGATGGATACAATTTCTACTTAACAGAATTTTTCGTTTTACTTTTACTATTTATACAGATAAACGGCAAATTATAACATATACCAATAATCCTGCATAATAACAATAGAAAAATTGTTAATTTGTATTTTGTATACTAAAGTTAGGAGAAATAATGTTTAAGTGTAATAATACTTACTATTACTTATCATTACAGATATGTTTAACAATTAATTAGCTTTTCATTAATATTATTGATAATGAATAAAAGTTTTTTGGTCAAATTTGAAACCACTTCTATTGAGTAGGTATTTTATATTTAACTTTTTACTTTAAATAATAAATAGCCTTATAATTTATTGTATTTATTCAGTAAATTACAATTTTTAATGGTTTTTTTATATATTTCATTAATTTTCATTGGTTTCATTAAGTTAATGTAATTTTTGTAAATAAATTAAAAAGTTATTTCTAAAGTCAATTGTTTTACCCACGAATTATCGAATGTTTATAAAATCAATATCAAAACATATACCGATATTTTTAACCGTTAGAGATATACAAATAAATATCATATTAAAAATATCTATTTCGATAAACTTCAAATGTATTGCAAACTTACCTAATAGCAAATATTTATACTGTTTTGCAGACAATTTTATGAACAAATAAAATTGAAATTCTTTAAAATATTTATAACACTCAATAAATGCAATTAACTTAATAACATTAATATTCTATTATTTCATTGTTAAATAAGCACGAAATTGACAAAATCGTGATTAAAGTAGGCACATAAATAATTACTGGGTAGTAGATTTGTCATTAATTTTATTTAGGGTTGCCAATAATTATTATCTCGTTCATATAAATCAAATGTCGGTTCATCTGAAATGATTAACTTAAAAAACTAATGAACACTAAATTTGAATTAAAAAGTAACTTCATTGAAAAATTATTTATTTTTATTTTTACATGTTTGAAATTACAAGCTTATAAAAATAGCAATTAAGAATTATTAACATCAGTAATTATAAATACTAACTAAACTAGTGTTTATTTTATTATCCTTGTTCGACATAAGAAAAGAAGCATTAGAAATTGATTATATTTTTGCAAATATTTCTGATCGTTTTCTCATATTGAACAAGTATTGTACATTTAGCACATACCTACTAATAATTTATGAAAATGAATTCTAGAATTATGTAATATTAATGAACTATACTTTGCAAGTTACGAACAAAACATGATAGGGTACTTTACATTAACAATACATTATATTATAAAAATCAAAGCAAAATTGATACTATTATAATTAAAGAAATATTAATTATCAACCTAAAGCATGCAACTGCACCACTCTGCGAAAGTAAATTTGCTGAAAAGGGATTTTTATAAAAGCAGTTTTTAAATGATTCAAAAATCTTACCTCTTTGTGATAAATTAGAGTGGTAGATTGCTTTAATTACAAAAATAATTATTAGTTGGTACACTGATTAATTGATACGCATATTATGTTATCAGTTAATCATAAATCAATCTGTAGTAGGAACATTTAATACTTACTGACTTTTGATTCGTCCTTAATCAGTGAAGAGTTTTCAATTTCTGAAAAACGAATAGACATAAATTGTTGAAGCAATTTAAGCTGGATTTGTACAAATTAAAAAAATTTATAAAGTGAAATTTAGGTAAGTACTTATTTATTTGAAAAAAATATAATAAAGAAAGTTAAATAAAAAAAATGCAAAAGCAAATTGAAATGTTTCAATGTTTACTCATCTGGAAGATTAATTAAAAATAATTCTAACAAAATTTTCTGTTAAAGCACAGAAAAATGGAAATATGACAAGCGGAAGACAACAATCTGTGCAATTATCACTGTTGATTTTAATTCTGTGTAGAAAATTTATTGTAAGTGAAATGTAAAAACTCTGTCTGTGAAGTTTGAATTTTGTTAGGAAAACTTTACGTCACTGAATTATTAATGCATTACTTTACCAACAATTATGATTTTGTTATTCAAAAAAATAAACATTAGTTTTGGTCGATGCTTCAACACAATCATCAAATAAAGACACGATTTGAGTAAACTAAACCACATCAAAAAAACAGTAGGTGTGGTTTCCACACCAAGAATTGGGTTTCAAATCAGAAAGGGGCGGTTTCGAACAAACATTACAAAAAAAATTACTTATCTTACCATGAAGTTTTATAGAGAGTTCCGCTTCTCCTAAACTATTTTTAGAAACACAGTGATACACTCCATAGTCATTTCTGGTAATATTTCTTATGGTAAGCGTCATTTGATGTTTATAATTTTCTTCCGTGGTAATATTTATTGAATATTTTGAATCTTTAAAAAAATAGTATTTTATATTTTTAATTGTTATAAATAATTAAATGAATGAACTACGCACTTGGAAGTATCATAAAACCATCATCACTTTTCCAGAAATTAATGGGGCGAGGGTAAGCTTCTATGTAACATCTTAAAACTACTTCCATACTATCGTATGCACTTAATAATTGATTATCTACACTTATAAATGGCGAAACTGAAAGCAATTAATTACGAAAACTATTAAAGTATTAATTTGAAACATACAATTAACCATGAGCATGATTCGTTTGCTAACAGATGGAGGTACACCATTCGATGCTATACATAAATACGACCCCATATCTTGCCTGGTTATTTGATATAAAAATAGCGATGATCCTTTTATGGACGTAACTAAAAATAAATAGAAGTAAAGATAAGCAATTAATTTTTCATAAATTAATATACCTGATTTATCACTATCAATGCGAAGGTAATCGCCTGTTTCCCTTTTCCATGTAATTACCGGTTCTGGAGTACCTTTTGCTTCGCATTGTAACGTTATATTTTCGCCTTCCCGTGCCATTACATCTTTGCTCGATAAATAATCGAGAATATCGGGAGAAACTACAACAAAGTAATAATTACCATTTAATTTTCTTTTTAATTAAAGTAATTGTATTTACCTACGACATTCAAGAATCCAACTTGCATTTGCATAGGATCGGTGTTTATTTGACACATATATAGGCCTTCGTCGGATTCTCTCACATCTCTTATGTGTAAATACCAAGTATTGTCTTCGCTGGTCGTAACTGATATTCTATAATTTCTTGTTAGTAAATGGTTTTGTATAGTCAAAATTGTTTGAGTGTCTACGCGCAGCCAAGCAACCTAGAGAAATCGAAGAAACTTTAGATACAGGATAGACTACAAAGCATTTTTAAGATTATTTTTACATGATTTACTGGTAATAATTAATTTTCTAAATAAAATTATAAAATTATTCATGAATATGGTAGGATTTTATTCAATCAATTCATTTTTTATTAAATATAAATTTCAAGAAGGGGAGTTTAGTTTTAAATGACATTTAATTAGGAACACAACTTTCGGCATTTGATGTTATGAGTACATATGGCGGGGACAATAAATCATTCAAAATTCAAATATCACCGTGCGCGTTCGTATATTACAGTAATAATGATAAATTTCAGCTAAAAACCGTTCTAGGGTTAAAATGTCATGTATATTTTGCGTCGTGATTAGTTTTATGTATAAGGCGAGGTAATTCACCAACTTTTTATATTTTAACTAAATTTCATCATATAATTATAACAAATCCGAAATTATTCTACTTATCTAAACACGTTAAGCTGCTACTATCTTTAACATTAATCTCACATTACATTACATTACACGATCATGTAATGTTGCCTACTCGATATTGGGTAGATCGGCTAATGGGATTAACGATGCAAATAAGTGAAACTACCAACCACTATTTACCACACAAAATAAGCATCATTTTGAAATATAACGAAATGCAACTTTTTGTTCTTAATTATATAACCTGAAGCTATGAAGATAAGCCAAATTTCTTTTTTATTTCTTAAATAAGCAAAGCACAAAGTTAGCTTGATGTTTGCAAATCTCTGTGAGAACTTTTCAACTAATTTACTAAAGAAGAATATTCGCAAATGAATATTTTCCAAATTGCATTTCAGGCTATAAAAAGGTATTATTTGTTGGCAATTAATTTAATTTAAGTAATCAGTTCACTTTTACAAATTAAAAAATTTGCTTTTCTTTATTTGTTAGTTAATAAGATTCGTCCTATTTTTAATACCTATGAATACAATTAAAGGTTTGATGTAAATTTAAGGTTAACTTCTCAATTTGGATAATTAATCTCCGTTATAAAGGATCAGGTTGAAGTAATTAGTTAGTTGTTTATCTCAACTGACCCAAATTGAGTTCGCGTAATCTCATTCGATGTTTGTTGCATTAAGCAGTTCTATTGCATGCATTCAGCTTAACAACTGACTACGAAGTTAATACAGTTACCTGAAATATATATAATTCTGGGAAAGTGCGTAGTTAATTTTTTATAGGTAGCATAATCTTGAAATTGAAACAGTTGCTTTTTCATAAATTTAATATGAAATTTAAAGATTCAATACATAAACATCTAACATGCCAAATGAGATATAGGCTACCTATGCTTATTAATTTTGTATAATTTTAAACATTATTTCCACTACTAACCCTGTATGTCGAAATCAAACCGAATTTTGGAGTCAAATGACAAGGAGATGCCTATCTCGTACGTTATGTTAATAGCACATGAGTTGATTCTAAAAAATCAAGCCAAATAACATGCAAGAGTACAATTAAATTTTTGATAATGACTGCATCTACTGCAGAAAAGTGAGATTAAAGGACTTTCAAGCTTGCCTCCTTACTAGCATACTTTATTTGGAAGCCATATTAAGTCCTTAAAAAATCTTCGCGTTCAATAGGGATGATGTCCTTAAAGCTAGCCACAGACCGGCGTACATGTGTGTCATACAGGAGTGTCACACCGGTTGAACGTTGATGTTCGATGATCTGTGGGCATAAGTGCGACATACATGCGCGACGCACAAGTTTTCAATTTGACTTGAATTCATGTGTGTCACACATCAACGTTCATATCATGTATGACGGACTGTGGACAACCTTCACTCTTTTCTATAAAATTTATTTAATTCAGTGTATCGCGCCTATTTAAAATTTTTATTACAATAGTTTATTTTATTTATCATGCATGCATACGCCACTGATAAAAATATCAACTCGTTTTCATCATTCATCGTCGACGCTCAAACTACATGTGTGACACCCAAGCATGATAGTGTAGGGGCAACAGCACACCATCATACTTGCACGACGCACATGAATGACACTCCTGCATGACACACATGTACGCCGGTCTGTGGCTAGCTTAACATCAAATCGAAATTATATTTATGTCTAAACAGTTTAATTATCTCACATAATAAAAAGCAGCTTTGTTCAGTCCTAACTAACATTTGGAACAAATTCGTTGCTAAACCTATTGAATCCTTTACGATTTGGTTTCCATAACTATAGATAACTATAGACTATCATTATAGATGATAGCATATCTCCAATAATTTTAATTTCGTCAAGCAAAGTAAAACCATGATGGGTATTTAGCAAAACCTAACATTTATTGAAGCACTAAAAATGCTCTACTGCACAGTCATAAGATAATGTAGCTTCTACATCATCTGACTGACATGAAGAATTCCTGCTGTAGCTTGTATTATTGTTGTGAAAGTTAATGTTACTTTTATGCGCCTAAAACACACCTACGCTTTCTGCTACTGAACTGACAAAGCTAGTGGCCACTTACACAAATGGATTGCATAGCAAAGTAAACCAGAAAAACCGAGTTACTACTTTTATTAGTAATTAACTAAAGCAATTTATTTGCTAAGCTCAAAAATGGCTCATTAATAATTAAAGTGTAAACCTCTGGAAACTTTTGCACTAGCAATGATGTTAAACATGTCGTTTGGTGTAATATGTACATACATATGTGCAATACCCCAAAGAATTTTACACAAACTGAAGTGGCAACAAAATTAGATTTAACTTGTTAAGAAGTTAGTCTTTTATAATAAATAAATGCCTAGGTAATGCCTTCTTATATTTTGTGTTTCCCTTAGATAAATATAAATAATTAATTCTAATAGTTTGCATAAATTTTAACTTTGTGGATGCAAACTCAAAACTTTAAAGATATTTGAAGTTTTTTGCTATTAAAAAGCAATTTAAATTTTATTATAATCTTAAGAAAAAAGTAAGCAAAAAAATTATAAATTTTAGCTGGTAAATGTGCTTTCCAATTTCCAAACCCTTTCTATTATTTATTTACTTGATCAATAGAGCAGGTTCAATAATAAGCAAAAAGTATTACCAATGCAACGGCACAATATACCAACCTTATAGTGTCCCAAATCTTGTACCACACATGCAAAAATAGCATCTCTTCCAACAGAAGTAGTAATATTGGCGATAGGCTCAACAAATGTGGGATATCCTGAAATAAAAGGTGTAACTGATTATATTCTGAATTTAAATGACTCGCTTATGTTTTTCTATTAGAATTTGCTGAAACTTCATTTTCTTTAATAATGGAGTAAATTTCGCAGCTAAATTAACTTTGAATATAAATATGAATATCTGCGAGCATTAGAGAGAGCTATTATTTAAATCAGTATCTGCTTGAGCAGTTCATTCGGATTAGCTCTCGATTGTGAAAATGAGAACTCGAGCTGACTGCGACACCCTGCGCTAATCAGCTTAACGAATTTATTGTTTCCCGCGAAATAATTTGCTCATATTCTACAGAAAATGAGATTTTTATTCCATTTTAAAAGCAAGTTTTTTTGTATAAATGTAACAGATTAATTTTTCAATAAAATATTTTATAATAGAATTATTAAGTAAATACCATCAATATGCAGAGCGCACAACAAATTCAATTAGTGTAAAAAATTTAAATGTTTTTTGTTAATGAAATGAACGTATAATCGAATAACAGTTAACGATGCTTTTAATATTGATTTAACATGAACAAACATTAATATTGATAAGCATGTTCTAAATGTAATTTGATTTGATCGGTTACTGTGACTGTCATTCAATTGGGTTGTTTAATATGCATAGACCCCTTCCTGTAAGGTGGTTGTGTGATTTACAACACATTTGTAACGTTTTCATTGTAAATCCTTTTTCGATTTCTATCAAAAATTAACGTACCTGCATATTATATAATTATATCTAATAATAATCACTTTATAACAAAATAATTGATTTATTTTAATCGAAATTAATTAATTAAATGCTCAAGGCAACGAATAACATTTTACTCATTTCTACTTCTATTTTGACATAAAAATTATTTCATTTTACTTCATTATAAATTTATGAACTTTTTATATTCTCTCCGTTGCTTTCTAAAATAAGCTAAGCCCTACATTAAACATACAAAAGTTTAACGGTTTGCACACTAAAAACTATAGACTTTCGTCATCGTCATAGAGTCATCGGTTAAACTTATTGGCATTGGCAGTCATTAAAATTTACCGCTAATATTTTATTTAAAAAGCACTTAGTTCATACGATTCTTATTATGACGTAAGCCTCAGCTTTGTTTGGATTGAAATGCAGTTTATTTCTGACAATAAATATTTTTACATTTTAAACTAAACTGAATTACCTTCGTGTAGATATGTGTTACAAAATTCAATTACGTACTTCAAAACTAGTTCGATTTAGAAAGGTATACGATAATGTAAATGTTAGATTTTCAAAGAATTTAAAGTTTTCAGCAGTTTCAGGTTCAGTTTCAGACCGATTAAACTGCGTTTGAAAATTCCTTTACAATAATGATTATTATAAACAACTAAAATATAGTATAAGCAATGCTGTTTGTAGAAAATTCGCTTGAAAGTTATGAACAATTTGAATACTGTTATACACAGTAATACAGAAAATTTATGCAGTCAAGTCGAATTACGAAATTTGCGAATTCAATATTAGAACTAGAGTGTACTGAAATACTTGTTAAATTCCTTTTACAATTGTGCTATGGAAAGTAAATAATCGAAATAATCGCTGAAATCTTTAGTTGTGTGATAATAATTTGCACTGCATCTTTAGTAGATGTTAAATAATCTTAGATATTCACAAAATCTAAGCATCGTATTGTTTTCTGTTCCTACTAAATACAATAACAGACTGAATAAAGTGCGCGGCTGAAATAATAGTTGAACGTAATTAGCAATTGGGATTTACCCCTATAAGCTATTTAAAAATGTAACAAATTTCATTCAAAACTTTTGTAATCCTTACATTATACCTTCTCCTTTTTTATATCACTTTGTGCTGAACGTAATTGGAATGATTTGGTTATTTCCGATATTCGATTATTGTAATAAGATGGTAAGATGGATTACTACGTCTAATCTGTAATTTTTAGTAAGACTACATTTTATGTAATAGATAATTTTTGTAGTTTTATAATAAAAAATAAATTTTCACGGTGTTTGCTTATCGCTTAATTCTCTAATATCTAAATTGCCCTTGATGATCAGTAATAAAATTATAATCAATATTTAGTTTTGTTGCAGCCTCTGACACAAATAACATCCAAAGTGGTTACTTTAATACCGGGATCAGCTGAATCTGGTTTTACAAAATGTCATTTTCACGATTCAAATTAAATGTATTGGAAACTTGTCAGTATGGTTTAATAACAAATGTTTAATTTTTTGATACATACACAACTAATTACGCAATTCTTTATGAGATAGAAATAAATATTTTTTAATTGTGGTTAATTTAGATTATTGAACCGTAACAATGCATTTTTTATAATTTTCAAATTTAACAGTGGAATTATAGTATGTTCATTATAGAATTTAAATTGCTGTAGAATATTTGATTAATCTGTTAAATCCATCTCATTTTCCAAAGTAAATAAATTATTGTTAACTACTAATTTTCTTTGATGTTTATTAATTTATCCTCTTAATTTCCAAATTTTGATTTATCATCATTTTACTAATTAATAAGTTACATTCAGGAAAACACTTAGTTGTTTGTTTGTGGCGCTTCGAAGAATTGTCCTGGTGAACAGTGTAGTTCTCGCGTATAGTAATAGAGCAAAAATCCAGCTCGATGATTGGTCCAGACGAAATCGAGTAATATCAAGTTTCATTTGTACCCAAATAAGAAATATCCAAAATTTTATTTTAAATATTTATGAACTACATAAATACAAATAATGTATTTAACATGTAACAGTTTTGAGGCTTACCAGTCAACAGTTATTTTGGGTACCAAATTCGTATTATATTATTTAAACTTAATTTCATTTCATTTGCCCAGAATTTATACCACACAATGTCTTCAAGACAATGACGGTACCACAGTGAATGCATTAGTTCTCGTGCTAACGAGAATTAACTAATTAACTTACTTTGATAAATGATGGTTTCGTTACAACACAACATGTCCTTATCAAAACTATCTAGCAAATTTAGTACCTCACTAGAATGTATATAATCAATAGTACCAATAGTACAAAATGCAGATACAGATATTTTTTAATAATGATTTATAATAATCAAACACTTCAAAGTTTTTAAAACTAAAATACCTAATTATTTTTAAATAATAGTATTAGTATTTACAACACTAAAAGAACTGCCTTACTTTGAAGTCATAAGTGGAATTACATTTTTTAATGAATTTTCAACAATTATAATTCATGTTGCAAAGGATATGACTGAAATTCCAAATGAACAAATAATTCCTAACAGATAAATTACTGATCCTGGCAGCTAGACTTACCCAAATACCACAACACTTTGTCTCGATTAGTTAATTACCAATCCTTGGTAAATTCTTTCCGATATTAATAATAATTTCCTCTTGATAAGTCTGTCACTTGAAACAGAAATCTAAAATACAAAAAATACCAAATTGAATAGGTAATCTTCACTTCAAAATAAAAGTACAGATTTTATTTGTAATCGTATGCTTTACTTTAGAAATTGACATAATCTTTATTGATTCAGTTCACAAAAATTAATTATTATTGAAAATCCATTTGAAAATATAGTCAAGAAACAACAAGATCATAAAAGGATCAGCAATTACATAAAATAAATTTTTTAATTTTCTTTTTTTAAATTCCATTTCATTTCATTTTAGTTAAATTTGTTATTTTTATAATAATAAATTTAGGCTGTAAATTCTAAAATAAGTATAGTCATTCAAAATGTTTAAGAATCACTGTTATATAGACTACTAATGATGTCTATTCATCACTGATATTAATGTTTATTCTTCCCTATGCAAATGTTAATTTTAATACACTGCTATTGCGCATACAATTATTGCGAGAAATTTGGTAAATGTGTTGAATTAAATTGTAATTGTAATAATTTAATTTTAAGTAAGTCAAATATGTATACGAATACGGAAGTCACAATATAAAAATAAACACAAAAACATAATAGTTTTACGTATCCTAGATAACTGATCTATTATTTGAGTGCGGAAACTTAATGTAAAAAAGTTCTGTATCAAGATTTTATTCAAAACGCGAAGGTCTTCTGAAAAAGAATTGTAATAAAAAAAGAAAAATATTGTTGATAGTAGTCAGTTTAAAACAAAAATTAGTAATATATAGAACAACAAATAACGCCCATTAAAAAAAAAGATTTTGATTGATTTATTACCCTTAATAAGTCTTGTATTTCATGACTTATAAAACTCCGCAGACTACCGATAGGATAATAAGAAACACATTTCTGGATTCAAGCTGTCCATATAATGATTAAAACATTATATTTCATATTTCTTTGTACGATTATATATTTTAACATTTTATTATATTTTATAAATAATACCTGTTGATTTATTTGTTTTTTCAAAATAAACGATAAAGTTTCTAATTTACCCTAATACTATTTTCAATTCAAAATTGCATAATGCTGTCGTGCATCTCAACAGTATTTACATTATTTCTAAAATATTCTACGAACCAAATTCTGCAATGCTACAGTATTATTTTGTAGCACAGCTATTTTGAATGTACACCAACTTCTAAAGATTAATAGCAATATTGTAAACATCATGCAATAAAAATGACTCAGTGCATGCTAATATTTTATATTTCCACATTTGATCAAAATAAATATCACATCCATAATTTAGAAAACTAACATAGCAATATATAAAAAATAATTATAAATGCTGCATAATTTATAGTTTAATATACTTAGATTAATATTTTTAATTAATGGTTTTAATAATATTCTTAAGTTTTGTCTATTAAGAGTAGTATTTATATTTTTTGCGAATATTCTTTCATCTTTTACATTTATGACATACCAGGTACTATAAATATAAATGTCATTGCAATAATAGTAACTATTATAGAGTGCAAACAACAACTACTGTGAATTTCTTTTATTAAATTGTAGGTATGTATATATACCTAATATTGTAAAATTACATTTTTGCAAATGTAATACGATTGAACCTAATGTAGCATCAAAGTATCTCCAATTACTACATATTCCCTGTTATTAGCCTCTTTGCATTGCTAACGAACCTCTTGGGGAAATGGAATTGCAACTGAGATTAAAAACTCTGTATTTTAAATTTTACATTAATTTACATAAACCAATGATGTTCCTTTTGATAGCATGTTTAAGTAATTTACAGATTATACATCGACTAGTATTGTTTCACATTTATACAATCATTACAAGTAAACCATGCTTCATGGTTCTATAATTTCGGGCAGAAGTATACGTGTAGACGCTATGATTTGAATGTATTTTGCAAAACAGTTCAGTTGTTTGAAATGCCGCAATAAAGATTAGTTTTTAAGTATTATTACCTACAACATGAAATCTTTTTTGATTTTATCGCACACAAAATGTCAAAATAAGCACATTTCATAAATCAATATTTATGTTTAAATATAAATTTTAGTATTGTATTGAATGTTACCCAAATGTACGTCATACATAATTAATCAAAGCAAACTTTCCATACATTGCGGTTTTGAAAAAAAAACTTGAGAAATTAAATCTCTAATCTAAAAACTGTAACTTGCAACTTTAAAATATGAAATATACAAAGTTGAAATGGAAGCAAACATTTGATTGCTTTCTGCTACCATTGGAAGAAACAATTTTTATTTTATTCAAGTACTAACGATACATTTCTAACAAAGAACAAACTACATACTATAATTTTGTATGGCAAGATGTTACTCCAAAATTTCGACATTAATTCTTGGCTTATATAAGCAAACAGATATTCAATAACGACGGAATTGTTGCAATATTTGGAAAATACACATAAGTTTCTGTTGTCCTGTTGTCAATTTTGTAAGCTGCAGATGTTGACCGCAGAATTGTATGTTAGCTTCAAGCAATGCGACGTTCTAATTGGTGCAATATACTTCGTCGCCTTCTGTCTTTGAAGTAGATTTAATTACAACATATAGTTTTAATAAGATCAGAAACTGTCGTACATGTTTGGCATTTGGTAAGTCATTAATCTCATGTTTAGATTTATATGCTGTTCAAACTAGATAATTAACTGAAAGTTTACCTTTGTATGTAAGTTTGTGAAATTCAAAATTATGTCGTGTATATTACCACGACACCTATAGGTATATTTACAATCAGAGAACTAATGTATATATTTTCTTAAAATTAACTTCTGCAAATTGTAGAACTGAACAAATTCCAAAGTAATTCAACAGATTAATTTCTAGACAAACTTAAACCGTCTTAACTCGGCTGATTTATTAACTAGATTTTATTTTTTGAAATAAAAATAACTGCATTGCAAAGAACTCCAAATCTTCTAATTTTGTAAACTCTAATGTTAAGTAAATTTAGGTTGACTATCTGTTAATTAATCTCTGTGAAACTAATATTAACTTAAATGATTAATAGCATTTATATAAGGAGATATCGTGCAAAGGTTTCTAATAGATTGTTACAAATCTATAAGATACTATTTTTTAATTAAAGTCAACTCTTTGTACATCATTTTACCTACAATGTTGTCATTTGCTATAATCCTCTAATATCATCGTGAATTTTCTGTGATATAAATTGATTAGAAAGATCAAATTTTGCTTTCTTTATTTAATTACATTTTTATAAATCAGTTTTAATAGTTTGATTTAACATTGATTTTCAATGGAGAAAATTGTTCAACTTGCATTACCTATAAAAGAAATTCCAACTTATTAGAATGAGAAGTTAAATTATTGATTGGATCAGGGTTTCCCAAACTGTGAGTTTTGATATTTGATAGACCGCGATAAGATCTGGAATTAATTTGCAAGATTAACATTTAAAAATATAAAAAAACTTTCACAAAATAGATTTTTTTTTGGTTTTCACCTATTCCTCGGGGATAAGTACTTCTTATAGTACTTGAATTACGCATAAAAATTTTGAAAATTAAAGTGATGTTAATATAAAGTACTACATAAATTTTACTTGCTTGCAATAACAAGTTTTAATGAAATTGTTAAATTGTTAGACAAAAAGCGCCAATTTCAATGGAGAAAAACTTTTGCTGATTCATACCGATATCATAGAAAATTTAAATAGACAATGTCCTATGAAAAAATAGAGTTTAGTGAAGTATTCAAATTCATAATCGTATAAATTTAAATCTTTTGTTGATTACATAACAAAAGTCAATTCAGGTATATGAAATACTTAACCATTTAAACCTAATTATCTTTCGTAATGCTGACTGAGAAGAGACTGATAAGGCAAACTGCATGAACAATAATTTTACATCAATGATCCATACAGTAGTTTCATTTCGCGTTCGATTTAATTTGAAATATTAAATTTAATAAATAATTTATGCTTTTGTATAAAACTTAATCTTTAATTTGTTTTATTATGAGAGTCTCATGTACATCTATTTAACCGACTGACTAAGCACAAAGTGAGTATAGTAAGTAATTCATGTTTGGATTTCTCAAACATTTTATTTTATCAACTCGAAAAATACAGTTCAATATATTACGGGTTTTGGCAACGATTTAATAAAATACAAAAATATCTAGAGCTGGATACTTCTGAATAGAAAGTAAATATCTAATATTTAGTATTAAAAATTAAATTTTAAAATTATATTTATTGAAGATTGTATTACGATATATATCAATTCAATATCATATTATGTCAATTTAGACATATTAAAAAATATTTTATATTTTTTCAAATGTAATTTAATAAAGGTTTTTATTGTTATTCGTTTATTGTTGGTAAACAATCGGAGGTATCAAAAAAAACCTTCAAGCAAATGTGTATTATAAAATTTCCTAACAATAATTGCAATGGAAAACTCTAAAATATATGGTATACATGGATGGTAACTTGAATCAAGTTAAATATTTAAGTAAAACAAAGAAATTAGGCGCAACAAAGGATGGAAACTATAGTAGATAAATAAAATTATTTGGTCATTTACATTTGATTCATAATCGAGTAATGAAAATACCATAAATTTTGTAATGTATTGGATTTTAAGAGTACCAATCTATTAACCATTATCAAGTTGAGGAGTAAATACTATAAAAAGGTTTTATATAATGTGATATCTTAAATTTCAACAATTTAGTTACATCATCACCGTATTCGCTTAAGAAATCAATATAAATAATTAATTGGTTATTAATGTTTTATAGATATAAAATAGATAACATTTTTTGTTCGTAAGGATGATATAGAAACGCTTTTAGACTTTTTACTATCATAATTTAATGTGTCAGTTTTTGTAATTTATGAAAAGCCAAAAGCTTAATATTTTTAAATAATCAAACATTTATCTTCGACAGAATACAGAAAAACGAGTTACGTAATTCGTCTGCAAAAATTTTCATAACTGAATAATTAAACTAGAGCCGAACCAAGCGTGGGCTCAAGACGTGCCAAATATCAAGGGTTATCAAAATCTTGAATAAAAAATAAATAATTGAATAATTCGTAGATATATAAACTTTTTAAACATCTAAAAGACACAAGGTTAAGAGACGAGAAACATTTCTGGAACGTCATTTCAATATGATGTTATAAAATTATAATTAACAAATCCGGCAAGCTACCCCCGAAGTAAGGAAAGTATATTCTAATTAAAGAAGTGATTCACGAATATTATAAAAATTCTATAATAATAAAAAATATTTCTTTTCTCTCCATTTTGCAAAATATAAAACATATTGCCTTTAACTGCAAAATAAATTTGGCGCTCGAGAGGTAAATATTCTTGGCACGGCCCTGAACTGAATAGTACCTTTATTTTCAATTTTGCTACTTTCTTAAATAAAGACAATGCATGTTTTGTAAATTATTCATAAAATATTTGCATTGTTCAAAGTTAAGCTTTGTTAACCAAACTAGTATGCTTTATACATTTAATACCCAGAACAAAACAGCTTGGGGAACCAGGAACTGATATTTTAGTTTTGAATCTCACTCAAGTTAGATTTTAAATTTAAATTAGTAAAAAATGTTATTTAAAAGATTGTTAACAAGTTTATTCCAAATACTTACTGCAAGTTAGCTTATTACTTTTTGTTACTTGACTGTAGGTATATTGGTATCTGTATAATAATTTGTGTACTTTATCGAATAAATTTTAGAATTTAATATAAATATAATCTATAATACGATAGATTGTAAACAATTTATATATCATACAATAATGTATACATTTTTAATGATATTTTTATGTGCCTACATAGAAACCATTACATCTAAACCTACTGGGAAATTATCGAGCTCTCGATTGTACTATTTTCTGATTGCATTGTAAATAAATCAATTAAACAAACCTTGTTGTACCTTTCAATTCAAATTTATTGTACTTCAAACTGTTTTATTTAGCTTTTCATTTATCATGTAACAACAGTACTTCAATATTCAAGCCGCATAGAGTCCTATTAATTAAAGCACTTGACTATTCAACATTCAGTTAATTTGAATGTTTTCGTGTTAATTTTCTAACCCAGTGTATAAGTGCAAAATTTATTTTATTTCGTGGAAACAGGATTGTTTAATTGCATTTCAGTTTAAACAGTCGTGGGTATGAATTTTCACTTACCTGCTTAATAAAAATTAAGAATAAAAAAAACAATTTTATCACCCCTTATTGTGTTTCACAACTTGACACCTTTCTATTAACATATACAGTGCTTAAATCTGCTGAAAAATGTAACTGTTTTATAATGTCCTACTTGAACTTAATTTACATGTGTAAATGACATGAAGGATCTTGTTTTGACATGACCCTGAAAGTTTGAAACACTTTGTAAATCGCATCAATAAAATTTACATAATTTTATGTAACGAAAAAGTTCAAAGCGGCATTTTTGTTTTTGTTTTTCTTTCTGCATGTATTTATTGCTATAGTATATTTAATAAAGTTGGAACACTTGAACATATTTGATGTTATTTACATTTCGATCAAATGAAGTCTCAAAAATGTACATTACCAATTCATTTTCTTGTCCTGCAATGAAATGACAACGAGGGAACTCTAAAGTGTTTTACATTTTATAGGTTACTCAACTACACAACAACTGTAATACAATGTAAAAATTTTAGTATCAAACATGCCAATGTGGATTTTAATAAAACAATGAATAAAGGGAGATTGAATCAAATAAAAAAAGTTACAGATATTAATGTGTTTTTGAAAAATATAGGGGTTTTAAATAAATTAGCTGTGGTTAGAGTAAAGCGAAAAAAATCATTTTCAAATTCGGAGCATAAATCGGAACATATTAATTTTTATCGCCCAGTATCTATGAGATAGCATAATAAAAATGAGAGTAGTACCTAAAGCAGTAGAAATTGTTGACATCAGGAAGGTAAACACTGGTATATAAACATCGTATATAAAGCGCGCCCGTAGTGCTTTCATTTTTAAAGCAACTTTCTGAATGCCGCATGTCGACTGAGCTTTCATCAAAACGCTGGTTTAATATCAAAATATACGCTTGCGCTATATATTTTATCTCTTCAGACATGCACACGATTTCGGCCTAGGGTTATTTTTATTAATAGAGTAGGTATCTACTCATAATATCTATTAGTTTAATTGTATAAGATAATATATAATTTCTAAGAGCAAATGACACCAATTTTATGTAAGTTGGGTGTTAGTAAGGGTAATTCTTCAATCAATATACGCTAATTTGCACTTACGACACCAAAAGGCATATATTTTTATTATGCACTGTAATTGCAGCGTAGTATATTCTTACATGCAACTCAAATTTGTTTTCTTACAATAATAATTATTGCACCAGCAATAATTATATTTAGAACCATAATCTATGCCCCTATAGTTAATAATAATTGTTTTAAGATATTTAATATGTGCAACAAATGAATCATTAATGGTTAATTAAAATCGCATATTTCAATCAGTTGAAACTATAGAAACATGGGAGGATTTTGTCAGTATATTCTATTTCAAAAATTAATGAAGAGATCATAGGTCAGTTAATTTAACTTTTCTACTCGGGGTAGATCTTAAGTATAAAAGAAATTTGCTAATTTGACATTAACAATTTTTGTTAACCTGCTCCCATAATGCTGTAAGAATTTCTAAAAGCATTATCGCGTACAAAAATTCTTTCAAATGAAAATCACCTTTTGCCTTTTCGTTATTCGAGATGGATATTACCTTATAATGGGAAAATACTTATAAGCATCGAAAGTTCCTTTACTACAGTCTGAATATTAAAAATTTCTTGTAATATAGCAGTATGTTATTGTTATTTTAATTATTTATAAATTGCTATAGAGAACACCTCAGGAGGCTGATGTAATTTTATAGACTTTATATCAGTCTATTCTAATTGATGTTAATAGTTAGTTGACTAATTGGTTAAAAGCATTCTGTTACGTGTTGACTAATTAGTACTTTATAGTTTATACTAATTACTTCTAGTTTCTAGGTATCTTATATATTAAAAATTAGAGTCGGTCGTGAATGGATTAACGAGATTTCGGTTAAAATGTATTGGAGTGATATTATTTTTATTCTTAAACTAAAACATATTTCAATATTTTTATTTGAGTTTATTAATTAAGTTTTCCTTACTTCTTTTAGAATAATAATAATAATCTTTAATAATAATAATAATAATAATAATAATAAAAATAAATATCATTTAGACAACTGCACTATAACGTAACTTTAGTAGACTGTATAATTTACAATTTGCAATATTATGAACTTTTTGTGAAATAATTTTACTATGGTTTATTTGTAAAACTGACAAACTAATTTTAAAATTGCAATATAAAACTTGAATGTATTAAATTTTGCAATATTACCTATATAATATAATAGTAACGATAAGTTTGTTTCTATATCACTTGCTTGTCTACTTCAACTTAGCTCAATACACTTGAAGAAATTGTTAAGAATTTGTTATTAAATTTGAAGACTAAATAATGATGCACTTTTGCATTTGAAAACAGTGCATTTAATTAGTTATACCGAAACACTAGTTATCAAAACTAATTTTTTTCGCTTTCAGTTCTTAAATAGTTAGATGCTAAATATTTTGAAATTTAAAATATTTGTTGAATTTATAAGCATAATAGTTGAAAACATATTTCCAATAGGTAAATAATATATACCTCGAAATAAAGTTGTACTCAAGAATCGCAATTTTAACGATTTCTATTGATTTCCAGGTATATCCTGAGTCTTTCAAATTTTCCAAATATTTCCATTTTTTTCAACTTTACAGGTTTTCTCAACAAGTGCAATTCTTCCAATTGCAATTTCAATACTATATTTCAATAGAATGTAAAAAAAGGTTTTAGTCAAAACTAAAAGCAAATTTCTGCTGAAATGCTGATCACGAAATTATAGCAAAGGAATGTACCTACAAGTATAATCCAGTCCGTTCAGATCATCAGCTCTAGGAATTTTGATCCAAACCAAGCGATATTACTTTTTTATACATTATTTGCTCATCATTTGCTAATGATATTTAAAGGTATTATCGCTAAAATCGTTAGTTAAAGCAGTTTTTCTTATATTATTCTGTGTTTATGTACTTTTTAATTGTATTAATACAGATTAACCACAAACTACCATTAAATGTTATCAACATGTGCTTCTAAGCCTGTTTCTTTTCCAAAATCAATTTTTGGATGTGTCCAAAATGTAGTAACATGTTGAGTATTATGAGTAATATAATCTCAAATTCCATTCGGTAATTAATAAAAAATAAATACAAGCCAGGTTATACTGATTCTAAAAAGATGTCAGAGAAGTGCGTAAATATTATCATAATTACATTGCATACAACACATATTTACAAAACATATAATTGCTGTGTTCACCACTTTAAAAGGAATGTCAACACGCATGGGGTTGCTGGAAAAAAGGGCGATTATTTGTATTTTATTAATTAAAAAAATGAAATGTAAAGAGAACAATTTTCTGTAATAAAAGATGAACCCAATTAAATAAAACAGATAATCTATGTAAATCTAAAATAATAAATATAGCGTTGAAGCATGTTGAGTTGGAAAGTGGAAAGCATAATAATGACAAAATTGAATATAAGTACAGTAAAAGCCCTATTATCCGAATCTCTCGTATCCGAAAATTCTTAGAATTTATCGCGTCAACCGAAAGATGCTTGCGAGGTCAACGCGTAGGCAGACTTCCGTTTCATGTTATGGTATTTATATTTCAACCAACCATTTATCCGAAACATTTGCTATCCGAACGGAAATGGGTCCCGTTCATTTCGGATACGAGGGCTTTTACAATAAAAGAATAGCAAGAAGTTATAAAATTGATATAGGAAATAATATTATTAATAAAAATTTACTCTTACTGTTGAAATAGGCTGCCAAATTCATAACTCTCCAATCATAAAAATAAATCAAAGTAAGTACTTGATATATTTATTTCTTCATAACACTACTATAATATTATTTATATTAGATTTTGAAGTATAATTTTAATAAATTTTTAAAGTTGAATTAAACAATTTTCCGTAACATAGGCATTAGGAATTCATTTAAGAATACGAACAGCTTAGAGCTTAGACGCTTTAGAGAATAGACTTGCTGTGTCCTAACTTTGGCTTTCGATAAAATCAAACAAAGTGTAACATAATTCTTGGATTACTGTGTCGCTCCGTTTTAGCGCGGAAACCAATATGTACACCCAGAAAAACACAAAATTGGAGAGCTTTATACTACTACGATTATATTAATTAGGTATATAATATTACAGATTTAAAATATAATTCTTTTTGTTTGCGTGTAACCACCCAAAGGTAAAATATATAATATAACTAAAATTGATTTTCACAACAAAATCGCAATACGAAATTAGTGTTTGGTTAAAATATTTACGTGTTGCATGCAGTAGTAAATTATCAACTTTTTACTTATTCGAAATACGTAAAGCAAAATAAATAAAATAAAAACAATTAAAAGAAGACATAATAATCTAACTTTAGTGAGCGTTCGTTGCCCTTGCATAGAGCTTTCAAATTAAAATGAATATTGTTATCGGAGTATTAAATTATTAAGTACTCAAACAAGTTTTCTTTTGAATTATTATTGGTGTTTATGATAATATAGGTATAGACCAATAATGCTTTATTTGTTTTTATCCTTTCAATTTTCATTAATACAATTTATGTTGTTAGTTTATCTAAAAGCCTCTCTTTCACAATATAATAAGCCAACTTGAGTGTGTTTAAACTCTGGCAAATTTGAATTATAATGGAAGAACGACTACTTGACTCCAAAAATATTTTACAGTTGAAGCGAGAAAGCTGCAATTTCTATGATAAGCTATGTAAGCCATTCTGTTCAACTTCTCTTTTAGCATATCATACAAGCTTAAAGACATACAAAAGATGTAAATCTAACTTTAATAGCCGTCTAAATGTAACCTGAAAGATTGAAAGTTAATAAATAGTAAATAGGAAAACTTTAGCACAGCGACTTTAAGGTGGGTATTGTATAAGAACAAAAGTTATAAATGTAATTAACTTTGGGAAACGTTCAAAATCTCTGCTAATGTAGAATGGAACACACAATCCGCAAAAATTGTTTTATAAGTTTTACCTACATAATGCACTAACCCCATTTGTAGAAAATAGCAGTTTTCAAAACTTCTAAATACCTGATATAATTTTGATTTTGCTTCAAAATATTAAAAAAAACATTTAGGTATACCTTTAAGTATAAGTAAAAGTTCTAAAAAATAATCCTCCTAATAGTATCTTCTAGAAAGTTAAAAGGAAAGTTAGCTTTTTGAACTTATTTTTACTAAAATCGATATTTGTAAACCAATATTCGTTTCTCAAAAATGATATTAATCGAACTTAATTGTAAGGAAAATACAGCTTTTGTAATTTTAACAAAGTTATATAAGTAACAGAACAAAAAGCATTTTCATATTTTTACTTGGCAAGTAGGTGGCTGTACATTATTTTTCTTTAATTAAGTAATCAAGTTGAAAATTATTTTTTAACATAATTCTATGTAGGTACTAAAAGCTAGTAATAATTTAAACTTAAGTTCAAATTAAAATTGAATATTTAATATCTATCTCTAGCGAATACTTAAGTTTATAAACTATTTTTGAGTAATTTGATTTAAGATAAAGCTAACCTAATAAAGAATACTTACCCTACTTCCTCTAACTTTTTCTCAAATGCAGTTCACTTCGTGAATTTATTATTGTGTCTTCATTTTGCAAGAATTACACCAATCAAATTTTAACTGTTAAATTTCAGCAGCTTAATAATTTTCTATAAGTTTCAATTTAAAACACAGGCGTCCTCTGTTTTCAAGCGAAGCAAACTTACTCCATTTTCATTTATATTTTACCGCATTTCGAGACCAATAGTTGTGTAAGGGTAAATATTGTGTTTTGACTAGGTACTCCAATTATTTATTTACAATCACAATCAGTTTGTAACTTTTTGTATTGAGTTGAAGCTAATAATAATTAATTGGAATAAGGTTTCGTTTTAACCTTTAAGCAAGTGCGAATTAATCTTTGGCGTAAAATGTAAAATATTTCATTTTACTCTTGAAATTTTGGCAAACAATAATGCCGTACTGGTCAACTTGAATGGGTCTATACATCTTCGAGAAGTAGAACGGTTGATCGGGTTTACCCTTGGGAGTACAACATTTGGCGGTCAAACAAAACCCTAGAAGAGGTGAAGTGGATAATATATGCCACATATAATCGATTTCGTCTACTTCAATTTTCCTGATTTAAAATTAAAATTTATTTCGTTGTCTTATGCGCAACAAGCGTGTTGATGAAAATTTATATCATATTATCCTTGTTTGCGTTATAATTAAATCAATTATAAAGCGATGGTTTTTTTATTTTATTGTGCTTTTTTCGTACTTTAATTTTTATACAGATTCTTTCATTTCGTCTACACTTACTGTGAGATTTTGTGATTTGAATTTTAATTGAAACGAAGTGGCAGTTTGAGTGGTTGTGATCTTTTAATGAAATTGAATATAAAATGTTTAACACGTCATAAAAAAATTAATGTTATATTTATAGTATATAATTTACTGTATTCAGTTGAATTTTCCAGTGTTGTAAAATTTTACCACCAAAGGTGTAATGACGATAAGCGTTTCGGTGAATATTATTGCAATTGAGATTGAAGGTGATTTTAGTGATAGAAACGTATTTTCTCTTATCATTCGTTCGTTCAGAATGGAAATTCTTCTGAGAGAGTGATATTATTTAGTACCACAATTGAAGTATTTCTTGTGCTATAATTGAATTTAGATATCTAAAAGTGAGTTGATATATTTTATTGAAATGATGTCGCAGGTGGCTTTATTCAATTTCACAAAAGTTATAAGGTTAGTAATAAGTCATGATGATAACGTAATGGCTGTTATGAGGTTCACGCTCGATAGAACAAAAGCGAACAAACGCTACGTTTTTCAAACGAGTGTCTGTTTATAGACAGTGATTTACTACAGATTTCAAAGCCATTTCAATCGCTTTGTAACAAACATTGTCATAATTAGTACTTTAAATTGTAATGGAATAATAAAAAAAATTCTATAAAATATTTATTTAATTTAATCGTTGAAATATTTTGGATTATGTCTGTAATAGTAACCTTACATATAATTTAATTTTACCTCATAAATTTGGTAATTGACTGTTGTAACAAGTTCAATAATTATAATATAAGCATTCTTAGGGTCACCTCCACATGTAATTAAGAAGAGTAGCGTCATCTGACTCGTATTTTAAAGATGTCACGTCCTCTGTTTCGGGGTCCCAAAGTCCGGTGGCGAGAGACTCTTAGAGACTAAACGAAGCATCATGTACATTAGGGTGGAACAAAAATTGGACTTTTATTATTTTTTTTATGTCATAGTTTTCAAAGGCGTCATATACAGGGTGCTGAATGACTTAGCCGAACATAGGAAATTAACATGTAATCACTTATTTATGCAAATTCCTGTTTTCCTAATTATTTTAGTGAAAAAATGAAAGACACAAAAATAATGTAGAAATATAAACTACAAATGATAAAAGCATTAGATTTCATTTAGCTTTTACTTAAAAAGTCAAAAAGTGCTTTTGATATTGTTAAAAGTTTCATTAATCAGACTAGCCATGTAAGTTTCCATGGTAATTATTTTTGAAAATAAAAATTAAATTGAATTTATTACATGGCTAGTGCGATAAATGAAAATTTTAACAATTTTGAAAGCATTTTTTGACCTTTTAAGTAAAAGTTAGATGAAATCTAATGGTCTTATCATTCGTAGTTTATATTTCTGCATTATTTTTGTATCTTTTATTTTTTCTCTAAAATAATTAGGGAAGCAGGAGTTTGCATAAATAAGTTTTTACATGCAAATTTCCTATGTTCGGCTAACTGATTCAGCACCCGGTATAATTAAAACAGACTATGCATAAGCTGGAATGAATATTTTGATATCTTCAGGTTCCTCAAGAGGCTCAAAGTGTACGTTCAATAGCTAATTTTTACCAAGTTTTTTATACTTAATTACTATAATTATTTTAGTTTCAATTTTTATTATAATACTTGATGGGAAAGGTATATCCTTGTAATAAAAACAAATACTTATTGTCGACCGGTTTCGTGCCTTCAATAGGCCATCATCAGGAGAAAAAAATATACAATATAAAATATAAAAAACTCCAGATCTCATAACAACTCGTTTAGAATTTACTAAATACTAAATTTAGTATACTAAATACAAGTTGATAGTATTCGTATTTTAGTTTTTGACGACGTTAATTTATTTATTAAAAATTCTAAACGAGTTGTTATGAGATCTGGAGTTTTTTTATATTTTTTATATTTTATATTGTTTATAGTTTATATCTTATATTTTATGTAATGGTGGTGATATCTTGAATTTGTGTGAAATATGTTAAAAGTCTATGTAAATGCATTACAAGTTTATTGACACTTTGTCCTGATGATGGCCTATTAAAGGTACGAAACCGGTCGACAATAAGTATTTGTTTTTATTACAAGCATATACCTTTCCCATCAAGTATTAAATTATACCTTGCACCAGGAGTTAATCATCATAATTATTATAATACAACAAAAACAAAGCTGGGTAACTAAAAACATTGCCAGATTCAATTGCCTACACTATTTCAAAGGGGTAATTTTTGTATATGCTAAGATTACATTTTCTGTTGTCAATTTTGGGTAGATCGCTTAAAATTTTTTCAAATTTCACAAGAGAAGGAGTTCCACAGTGTTCCACAGTTGTTGTCCAATAGTAAATACGTTAAGTCCATGTGGGGCAGACGTTTCACCATTTAGTTGTTTTATCAGATGATAGTGCAATAAACAAATTAACCAAGTTGAACTGCAAAGAACTCCCTAATTGATTTTCTAACGCCCGGTTTTTCAATCGCTGGTTAACTATTAGTTCAGAGTTAACTATTAGTTATGTTAAAACTTACGTTTTTCAATTGTAAGTTAGCGTGAAGTGTTGGTTACGTCGTGATTATGTTTACCAACACCTAAGGTATGAGTTAACTATAAGTTGACGAATTACTAATACTTTATTACCTTAGATTTCATTAAAATAAATTCAATTAATTAATTTTTTGAAATTATTAATTTTGTTAGATATGCATTATTACGACGATTAC
Organism: Cantharis nigra; assembly: GCA_958510845.1. Lineage (NCBI taxonomy): Eukaryota > Metazoa > Arthropoda > Insecta > Coleoptera > Cantharidae > Cantharis > Cantharis nigra. Next base: position 37,276,602 of record OY294030.1, on the reverse strand, counting down.
GATATTAATGGGTATTAGCAGTGATGAAAAAATAAGGAGGCCAAAAATAATTCGTTACAAGTCTAATTTTTTTGAAGAATACGATGGTTCTAACTTTTTTAATAAATTTTTTTGCAAGTGGTTCGTTTTTAAGAATGACTGGGGATTTTTCTAGGGTTATCAAATCCACTACAAGTAAATATGAAGCGAGTCAGTTTATTTTATAGCAGGTTTGCGACTGCGTTATATAAAATTGCTTTAAGAAAAACAAGTGCTTCAAATTCAACAATATTTCTACAATATCGTCAAATTTCTCCGATCCATAGGTGCATTGAATTGTACACATAGGATAATATCGTAGTCACCTGGAGGTGATGATGCTGCAATTTTTCGTAATAGAAAACAATATTTTTTACTCAATGCTCAAATTCTGGCTAGTCCAGATTTAAGAATTCAAAATATTGTAGCTAGGTGGCTCGGGTCGTCTCATGATTCCCATATATTTAGAAATTCAAGATTTTATGGTGATTTTGAAATGGGACTTTATGGTGATAATAGTTTAATAGTTGGTGATAGTGGTTATCCAATTAAACCGTACTCGCGAAGCAAGAAACGAACACGAGACGTTATTCGACGAATCTCAAATTCGTACACGAAAAATTATGAAAAGACAATGTTTGGAAAAGAAGATTTCCAGCAATTTCCAGGGTTAAGGGATTGTTTATCCCCTAACCCTATAATAGTTAATGGTTCGATTAGATACTGCACAACCAACTTCTGTATAACCACTGCAGCTGTGCTACACAACACAACATTTCCATAGATGAAAAATAACGAGTACCTCAATAGACCAAAAAAATAGCTGCAATTAAATATACTAGAGATAGCGTTATAATAATTATTTATTTTGTAGGTATTTGTTTATAATAATTATTTAAATGTATAATAACTATTATTAAATTTAAAGTTATCATTGCTTATCGATTCGTGACAAATTCTATTAAAAATGACAGACAATTGACAACTTACACACAAATATTTAATTAGTAGGTATTTAATCATGTGCAATAGTTCAGATGTAACGTAAACTAGAAGTTACTTGACCAACACCTGAATGTGAATTGAAAAACGCAAACAAATTCTAACCATAGGTTAACTTGAAAGCGACGGTAACCAAATTAAAAAGTTAACTAACGATTGAAAAACCGGGCGTTATAAATAGATCACACCATTTCTCATACCTGTATTAACTACGGTACCATGGTATCCAACTGTAATTAAGTCTTCTGTTTCAAAATATTGTTTCAAAAAATGTCCAAGAGACCATTTAATATGAAAAGCACAGCCGCTTGCCGGTGTAATGCCACCCAAAAACCTGGAACCATGTTTACTTATCACAGAAATATGCTCTTATATGATAAGTTTTCTGTCACAGGTGCTACAAGGTTTTATTTGACAATGGTTTGGTATTTTCTTCCGTCAAAATAGAGCCCCAGTATTGAAGTCTTAAAATTTGCTGTTTCTCTGGTAGACACCACACGTTCGGTTTTTCTCGTTTCTCTAATCTTCATTCTGTCAATTGTCATTGCAGAATTGTTTTTTGATAAAACACCAATATCTTCCAAAACAACATTGATAGCTGCTGTTTGATATCATGTTTATCAAATTGGCTGTTGTCTTGGCTTTTCTTTGAAATGCGATTTTAAATTCTTTAGGAGTTTTAAAATCAACGTCTCCTATGCACATTATCCCATTAGTTCTCTGGTCTAAGAGAATCTCTTGCTCTCTAAAGGCCTGTGTACACGGTTCAAGTTGATAAGTTGATTAAGTTAATTTTAGGTTAAAATTCTGGATGACATCAAGATTTTTTGTGAAAATGTTAAAAAGCTAAAAAGTTATTTACTATAGTTTTTCTACGATTTCCTAATTTCCAAACACTTCCTTGCACTTCCTTAGATTTTCTCGGATTTCTTAAGATGTTATTGAATTTCCTGAATATTTCCTGTGATTTTTTATATATTTTCTAGAAGTTTTTATTTCTTGAGATTTCCTCAAGTTTTTTTTCATTTGTATATACTAGATTTTCTCCACGATTTTCTTCTGAGTTTCAACTAAAGGGAAATCTAAGAAAATTTCACAAAAGATAATGAAAATGAACTGTACGAAAAAATCTATGTTGTCATTCAAGCAAAAGATCTAGAACAAAAATTGTCTGTATTTAAAACCGGGGGTCTGGGGGATATGGAATACCTCCCAGTGCTTCTCAATCTCTTGATTCATACTCACCTACACGAGTGCGGTACAATAAAAATTGCGGTCCATGTGATGATAAACTGAGGATTCTGCTTTTGCGATAGGTTCGTGTTACTTTATTTGTTTGTTTTCACTTAGTATGTAAATTATTATAATTAAATAATATAAATTAAAAACCTAGTTTACCAGTAGTATCGCACATAATAATTAATTATATACTAAATAAGTTTGTAATTTAATTTTTGTTGTATAATAATTTAAATATGAAATACCAAAATTACAACATAATGTACACTGCAAATCAATATTGTATCAATATTTTTACTACATGGCATTAATATTACCCAAGGTTTATATAACTGTATTGGTAGGTACCTACTCTATATAATATTGGAAATCAATACTGGAAAAATGTTCTATACTGCATCACTGCATCAATATTAAGATTTGATATTGATAATCAATAATATGGCCGCTATATGACGGCACAGCTTTAAAGAAACTAAGGTTTTATATTTAGTATTAGATTAAATTCTGCCTATAAAATAATTTAATTAGTTAAAAGCACGATGGGGAAATTTAAAAGTAAGTTGCAACATATTGAAATTGAAAGAAGGGATCGTACTGGAACAGCGTTTTATACAATTTAAAAAAATTTCATTTTGATTAATTTTTGGATTTTAACAGTGCCAATCTTTTTTGTAAGTTATTAATGGAAAAAACTAAAATCAGAAAATCGACATTGCACGGAACTGCGCCGTATTCTAGATATATACATTCGTATATCTGTTTATTGCGTGTCGAAATAATTAAGTTTATTTTGTTTTAATTTGTTTCTTTTTTCCTTGATAATCATTTAAATTGTTTATTATAATGGAAATTAAGGTTATATGCTATGTAAATTTTTAAGGTAAAAAAATCAGAAATACATTTTAGGTACGAGTATATTACAATATTAAATATTTTAAAATGTTAAATTTATTCAAGTATTGCCTAACTGCTTTTTACTTTTTAAATTTTATGAACTTTTACAATTATTCATATTTGAATTGAAAAGACAAAAAAAACAGATTGATAGACTTTTACCCATCATATCAATCTAATCCATCAAATTTTAATACTCATATGTATTGTATAGTTTTTTTATTGTTAACAGTTGTTATTCAATATAACAAAGTCACCTTAGTGAAAATGAATTATGGCATATTTGAAACAATAAACATATTATTTAGTAGTTGCTGATTGAGCAGATAAATTGTTAAAAGATAAAAGTGTTTGTTTTTTTGAAGCTTTTGTGTAACTAAACGGTACGGGTTTTTATGCTTTTGCTAAGCTATATTCAACAAAACGTTTCTTTTTGTTAAAAGAGCTTTGGGTTAATTATTAAAAAAAAAGAAGCTTTTAATTTATTTGGGAAATACAATATCCGACATAATTTGCGAACAAATGATGTTCTATCCACTTATTAAATTTAAAATGAAATTAAACACCTGAGGTAAATAATTGCCAATTAATTAAAATTAAATATTAAAAAAAATTACCACCATTTAAAAAGTTTTATTAATTAAACTTCCTCAAAATCTTATATTTATTACCTAACCAACTTTAACTTTACTGGTAATAAGCATAAAAATGCGTATTAACTTAATGAAAAATTTGATTAATGATATTTCCGAGTTCGTTTTAAAAATTAAGTTTTTAAAATGCTCTTTAAAATTTAATCCACTTTTTAAATAAGTTATTTTATTAAGTATAATATTATAAAATTTCAGCAACATCTTAATATTTTCAATCTGACACTATATACAAATTCAATATGTATTAAAAGTAATATAATCAAATATATAAATATAATTATTATCCACAGATTGTTGATTTATTATATCAATCTTATTTTTCCAGGCAACTGAATGTTTTTACAAATTTCACAGAAACGTAAAAGCTTATTTTTCATTTATATGAGTTACCTGTTGAAGAAGAAATGTCTCAATATGGAAAAGTTTTGCCGACATATTAGACACAAAGATAAATGGTACAGTTTTTCCACATATTTATCCAAGATATAAAACAAAGATGATAACTCCAATAAATGGTTTTATACGTAAGTCGTTTTAATCAATAACTTTGACAGTTATTTTTAGTATTAGATTTACTTGTAAATAAATAAATATCAGCTTGGAAAAGTTTTTATTGATATTAAGAAATGAGTTAAATATAGTAAGTATGCATTAATAAATTAAAACTTTCAAAGCATTTCTAAAATTTTCACCAATATATATATACCAACAATTCAAATTTGTTCTATCTATAAAATATTATTTCACATAAGTAATGAATTGCAATATTTAATTAAAATTGAAACAATTAAATATTAATTATTCGACAGCATTGCAAAAGCCCTAAAGTATATAATAATCTCAAGTAACATTATAAGCGGTTTGTTTAGAATATTGGAAGCTTAAAATCTAATCTTCCGTGTTCTGTTTACCGACACTGTAATGAAAGCTCCCACAGTTTTTTAATGGCAATTACTTTCCCGCCCAACCGTAAGATTAAAAAATTTATAACGATGTAGAATATTTTATTCAAAACATAATTTTTGTTTCCTTAATATTTATTTAAACATTTCTGTAATTTTACATTTTCGAAAATGATGCATCTCTACAAGCTATGTCATATCACACGAAGCAATACAAAGTAATGCCAACTATTGTAGCTACTAAAGCTTCCATGTTAGGGTACTTATTCAGTATTACAAAATATTCTCAAATATCATATTGCTAAGCAATTGATTGATTGTTGATATGCTTTCCTATATGGTAATAGTAATTTAAACTTACAACATCCTAACTGACGGTTCAATATGCGGTTTGTATCTTAAACTAAGATGCTACTGTACCACTACTAAAATATAGACAGTATATTTCACTGTATTCATTGCAACATTTTATTATAATAATAAGACGAAAAACTCAGCGATCGATATATCACCGAAGTGATCATTATTTCGAACAAAATAGTCTTTGTATAATTTCGTTATTGGCAGTTTTATTACGTTTTGATTACGTAATGTTACATTAATTGGAATTTAACTCATACTTACGAAAATACGAACTTTTATCTAATTTAACCGTTGTTATAAGTCTAATAATAAACGCAACGTTAATGGTTGTATGATAAGGGAAAATACAAAACATTGAAAATGTAATTAAGTCACGTTTGCCTTTTCCCAGTGATGTAACATACAGAAATAAGGACAGCATGTCAACTCTTCCTTGTTAACCGTCAAAGTTTACACGGACCCTTAACGTGTAAACATTTGAATTTTACTTGCTTACTAAATATACATAGTTAAAATATAATGGAATCTTACAAAATTAAATTAATTTAATTATTTGCAGTTTTTGATGTTAAATACGCATAAGGGCGCTTTAAAAGATGAGTGGCCAATATTTGGAATTGTTTACTGTAACAACTGAATTTGGTCGACAAATAAATACTTTGGTTTACTATGTGGAATGACTTTGGACTGATTAGTGGAGTATTGGTTAAGTTAAACTGACAATAAAATATATTGTGATAATTACACAACGAAGCAGTGAAATACGAGTGCAGGATATAGTTTTTACACTGTATAAAAGTATACGTATACATCTATAATGTTAGAGCATTTAACTTCATCTAACCATCAAATGTGATCGCTCATTAGACTAGTGGAATGATAAGATTGAAAGAGCAAAAACAATTTGATTAAATCTAATAGAAAAGAAAACCCCAAGTGGATAATCCATAAACTTAGGTACTATAGCTATTTACGATAAACACAAGCCTGTCGGTTGAATCGGAACTCGTTTATCTCTATACCAAATAAAACTTTCAGAGCACTGCCAAATACTCTATTGACCATTGATGATCCAGAAACGGATATTGGTATACAGCATGAGATTTTTCCCTTTCTTTGCTGGTTCTGCAATAAATTAGAAAAAAAGAAATTTGCTCGTAATTTACTAATTTTTTAACAAGGTAGAGATTATTTGACTTTCAAACGCCATTTCTTACAAAGAAATTCTCCAAATTCCTCGTTATCAAGGAAGAAAAGCTAAATATCTTAGTAAAATGTTAAGAGATAGAACAGTTGAACATCTTGTCCAGATTTTGGAGTATCTAGAAAGATAAGTACTATTCCAAGCATAGATGATTTTTTGAGATGTCAAAATACGGTGTACTCGAGCTCAACTTTCTGAAACTAAATAATTTAGAAACTGACCTATGTATTTGCTGTCCACTTACGGATAATCCTATTTATAGGATTCATAATGACTATTCTTTATTAATGCTGGAAGAGATCTATTGGCTTTGATTTTAAGTAAAAATTCTCCGTCCCTTGCCGGGAGATAGAGTTTTCTTCCACGTGCTGGTTAAAAAATCAGCTTTAAATCTGTGTAGAAAATCCACAATGTTCAAACTAGCTGATATGTTGCTGAAGCGATGGCGGGGCTTCCATAAAATCAAAATCATTGCATGGCGCATAACAAATTATTAAAATTCCCCCTATTAAAATCCTTAACAAAACTTTTTATTAAAAAAACTTAAAGTCCGAGTTGTGATATTGGACTTCACACAATTTCTTTACTTTGCCTTTGATTAAACTTCACTAATAAACTACAAAACCTACCGAAACGCTACTTTTTTTATTAAAGCATTAGCGTACAATGCAAACAAAGTCCTTAATTGAAAAAATATCAAAGCAGACATTTTATTTTTAGGTACATTTTTGTTTTGAGACTACATTTATAGCTTCAGTTATTTCTGAAATAATCTAATGTTAAATTAAATCATTAAATAAATATATGTATAATCAAAATAGTGTTAAAACTAATACTAATTAAGTTCTTATTAGTTTTGATGTTTACTAACATCAAACGCTTTCATTTACTTTGGTAATGATACCACAGCATTTTCCGAGCTAGGAGTTATAACAATTTACAACATTTATTATTGGAATCACTATTTTCAAAGTAGGTGTGTGGTTTACCACGATACAGCGCTCTACTAACTTATTGTTAGTTTAAACCGATTCCATACTTTGTAAAAGGTGTACATATTTATTTACTATTTGTATAAGTATAACATGCTTGTTAGGGTTATTAGAGTCAATATTTATAACAGCTGAATTAGGACAAAATATGACACAACAATGTCCACATAATAATGAACATTTTAAACAGCCTAAAATTTTTAACCAAGAATAGCAGTAGAATGTTTAACAATTAGACTAAACTTCCTTGAAAGTTAAAATGATTTCATAATAGTGACAAACATTTCATTAATTTTTTCGAGAAATTAATGAAAAATTTTGAGATTAATTTTTAATATATTATTAAAAACATACCGCATATTGACTACCTCTGAAAATAAAGTAAGTATATACAGGGAGGCGGGTAGGTATTACCTGTTCTCGTTAAAAAGTAACCGATTACTTTTAAAACTTTTTCGGTATTAAAATTGACAATTTTACTATTTTCATTGACGGAAAAAGCTCAAGGACTGGGGTGATTTTACATTATCATTTCTAAGCTATTAAACTAGGTACCTTCATCATCTTAAAAATGTAGATTGTTAAGAGAAATTTTTTAATATTCAGAACCGTATTAGACCGCAGTGCCTGGATATGAAAATGTTTCTTAATTCAAGTAAGCATCAGTACCGTTATTATCAATAAATAAAAATCAATGATCATAGTTATCAGCTATTGAATTGTTTTATCGAACCAAAATGGCAGATGTGTCTTCTTATGACCCTTGGGCGTATTGCCATAGTATATTAAAGTATAATATGTAGGTTAAAATAATAATTCATATAAAACATTTTGGAAGTTATTTTAACTTTCGATTCATCAAATTATATTTGTTTTGATATCCATTGAACTGATAATTTGTTACTTTTAAATCTGCTTATGGAGTTCTTTGTCTGTTTCATTGAGTTCGAGATAGCTTTACCTGTTGAAATAATTTTTATTGATTTTGATGAGTGTAGTTTGTCGTCTGTTTGACAAGACCCTGTGAAAATAATTTTATCGTTCAGTCACTTTGAAGCACAGGTAGGTAGTCAATAACTGTTTTATTTCCAATTAAATTTATCTAAAGATATTTTTTTATTTTATTTTTGTTGTAAGAACCTACTTATTTTCAGAAAAATTATAATTTGAACAATTTATTATAAATATAGTTCTGGTTTCCTAACGGAACCTTTTTGTACTCAGAGCTTTAACAAACATGGCCGATCTTGTTAAACTACACGTTTTCAAATGCTAAATCCCTTAAGACATTACCTAAATTTTCAGGCAAAACCTTTATTTATAATCTGAATGCTCAAACAAATTTAAAGGAAATCTGTTTTTGAATGTAACATGCTTCACCCTTTAGTTACTTAAAGTTTTGTGACTCTGTGAACTTATAGCATTAACAATCATGTTCTGGTGTAATCATTATGGAAAATGAGCTTTGTTTTTTATATTAACCACGCTTGCTTACTTGTTTATTCGTTATATTGTGCAGGTCGGGATAAATAAAGACGCAGGCGCTGTCGTTTTCATTACTTGGAAAAGCTTCGCGATGAAAGCTTCAGTCGGCATGCTGCACGCGATTAGAATTCGCTTCCATGGCAAATAGACGCGTGCGTTTTCACGTCGTGCTTTACGCAACTTTATTGCCAACTATTTTAGCGGCTATAGATATCAATGGAGGTACGTAATTATTTTTTTATTACATTTTCAAAAAAAATATTTTTAATTTTGTACTTTGGCTGCTGCATGATATTGGAAAATTTAATATTTAAGGAATTATAATATTTTTCTTGTTAAAATTTAATGTTTATTTGATTATAAAATTTTAGAGTTATGAAACAACAAATTGCATTTTAACAATTTATTAAATGTGTGGGAAATTTTATACAAGAAAATAAACAACTATTACCTGTTCCTGTTTTCTTAGCATCAATTTTATGTGTTTTAATATTCTAACCAAAATTTACTAAATATAAACATCATATTTTAATATGTTGTGAATTTTATATTTAACCTTGGAAACAATGAAGCATTCTCGTTAGTAATATTATGTTCTCGATAATATAATTCATAAAAAAATATATTATGTGTAATAATGGAAGATTTGCAATTTATTTTAAATTTTATTGGGATGTCGAACATAAAAAAATTTGTTGATTCTGTTAGTTAACATAAATAGGAATACGAATATTTATATGTACTTACTCTTGTTTGAATATACTTTACTGGAAAATTGCAACTTTCAAAGTATACAAAAGTTGGCTACAATTTATTAAAAGCATAAAGTTTGGTTCGTATTAAAACCGAACAAAATTTCCAATAGGAAATGGGAAAATCTAAAGCCTTTGCTTATGTATGTATACCTAAGTTTTAATTTGCATAAATAAAAGAAAAGATTTAGTTTGCTAAGGATCTTAAAATATAATATTAAAAATCTTTAATTAACGCTAATTGGAATACGATCATCGAAGTCAAAACACGGGAGAATAATTATTTGCTGTGCTATTACCTTCCAATTGAATGGCAAAATTGTTCGAGTTCCGCTCTGGGATATTCTAAATTTAAAACTTTAATTGGTGTTCATTATAAAATATTCTTCCTTAGAATTTTGTGTAATAAGAGATTGCTATTTCGTATTAAGTAATTAAACTTTATAAACAATACCTCAATTTATTCTAATCCGACGCTGTTGTGGCACAAAATTACATCATAAACAACTTAAAACTATGGGCACTAGGTGAAGCTTTATTTTGAATTGTATTTTTTATTATAATCATATCCGCTTAAGTATAATCGAATTTTTTCTTAAACGTTACGGACCTAAAAATTATTTGCGTTGAGGGTGTACTAATTTCAACACTTATTTTAATTCCATTAAGACTTCTCGAGCGAACTAATTCATTAATTATAAGAATAAAGCAAATTTAGAATAAAACATTTGTATAACCATAATGCGAATTTATTTATTACTTATAAGATAATTTTCAAGGGCCTCCCAATTTTGCAGATAACAATGGGTTATTTATATGTATAGGATAGATTCTGATAACCGTTTAGATATTGTCGTAGAAAAAACAGGGGCGTAGTCACAAGTGGTGCGATTATTGTGTAAAATGTAAAGAATTTCAGGATTATCATGTGTTATAATTGCTCAGTGAGCAATTACTTTCCAACACTAGGGTAGTTTTTATTTCAACAAGCATTCATACCTTCCCTAATTAAAATGGAACAGTAATATTCCAATTTAGTCAATTGCCAACACCTGCAAATTAGTACAGTTTGAAATATCTACGCCACTGTGGTAAGTTACCAGTCGTCGTCAAACCTGAGGAAAAATATATGCGTAGCCACAACGACAGTAATCGGATACCGACGGACGTCGTACACAGATGATTTGGTAAAGAGGTTAATTGTAAAAGCACCTGCTTCTGAGTTCCAATAATTATAAACCCTCAAGGAGATTTTATACAAATACGTTCTGTATTTAAACTCTTGCAGAAAACAAACCATTTTGGTGTAGATTTCCTCTTTGCAAAACAAATAAGAATAAACTATTTGATGTCCTATACGCTAACTAAATTTAGCTCAGAAATTATAACAAACGAAATTACAAGCTAGAATTAGGTTTCTTATAAACTACATGTATAATTTATAATTACAGTTTTGAAGTACAAAGTTAATTTTTGGTTACCAAGTTGAGAGAACATCTTGCATTAACAAGGTTATCTATCAGTGGTAGTGCCGATAACATCATTTATGCAATTTGAATTTTAAATGGTGGAAATGCAGCCGATGCATTTAGGGTATATCTACGCCACATACATGATTGTGTTAAGTTCACCATTTATAATAATATGATTAGTCTTGTCTAACATAATGTTATATTAATTTTTAAATTAAAACATAATTTACGTAAATTCAGGTATACTAATTAATTTTTATTTACATAATTTAACATGCTTTATGTAAATTTCCATTAAATACTGCTACTCAAATTGCGGTGGCAAAACCAATTTTATAATTAAATTTACTGTTACAATCAAGAATATTATTAAGAAAATACAACCGTCACATTTTACATTGTTAACATAGCGACTCGATTATGCACTATAATTACAATTGTAATACCCAAGTTTGAGTTTATATTACAAATTCAAAGTTTATTGTTCAGAATTAACCTTTGTATACGATATGCATACCGAAATATTAATTAAAATTGAATTAATAGGATGCGTCTTCATTTTTCATTGTAATAAAATTTATTAATTGCAATACACAAATCATTTTTAATCTAATTATTGATTTTACAGTTTTTCATCAAAAATAAATCATATAGCCAGTTCATACATGCAAGAAACAGAAGTTTTACACTACGATTTAAAGCGTATTTGGATTATTTTTTTCAGTCGTAAAAACACCAAAATTCAATCCTATTACTACTTTAAACTATTTCGAATGTTAGGATAGATATAGTACATTGTATGAGACATAGGTCTTTTCTGACATGGTTAATTGCTCGTTACTCAATAAATGTCGTCTACTTAAATAGTTTTCCCAAAGGGGTGATCCATTCTTATTCAAATAATAGGTTGGATATAGATCTCGGATAGGCAATATACAAAATGGCGTTGGAAAATCTTGAAAGTGTTTTTGGTAATGGTTGCGTGTTTTTGGTTTAAATCAGCACTCGGCGAGATACCAATTTAAAAAAATAAATTACATGAATGGTGGCGACTGCCCCCTCCTACAAAACTGTTTAAAAAAGTAATATGAGGTATTTCGAAAGCTTTGTGATAATCATAATTATATCACAGAAAACTTTTTAATTCAATTTGGCAAGTGGACCGCTGGTATAAAAAATATCCAGCTAAATTTTATAAAATGATATTAAAGAGATCTAAAAGAATTTATTGCATTTGACAATTTTAATTAAGCAGATTCTCCGCGGGTAATTAATTTATATTTGAAATCTAAAACAATATAAAAAAAATTAAATATTATTTTGTTATGATAATTTAATTTAAAGTAATTATTGATCTTTATAAATAAATTCTTTTATATTCTGAAAATAATTGTATAGCAAGGTGGGTGTAATACTCTTATATTATAAACAACTTTTATTCCTTTTACATAAAATAAATTCAAATATTCATTAGGACATCTCAATTTTTTTAGCAAAAAATGCAATTCAGGAAAGTTTGTGCTTTATTGTAAGCATCTTTTTTATGATCCCAAAAGTGACAGAGTGATTACGTGCTTATCATGTGAAGTGCGTGATTGTGTTTTCAAAGAGAAACTTGGGTAAGGTTAAGAAGGTACAATTTCAAGTGCTACATGAAAATACCATATTTATATTATTATTAACCTTTTATATTTAAATCTCATATAAGGAAATGTGTTTCTTTATATAAATATTATAATAAATTTACATTATATGACTGGAAATTCGTATTTGCTAAAAATAGCTAAAGTTATTGATTTGTTAAATAATAAACCTTACACAGGCTGCGCTAAAGGCTTTTACAAAAAATAAAATTTGTAAAGCAATTTAAACTAATCTACATACATAGGTACGGATTTTAGAACTCCATTCGGAATATATCCAAGAAAGCATTTTGGCCTTCTTTTTCTAATTTTGACTTTCCTGATTTGTAATCGTGAGGCTGCAAGCATCTTTTCATGATTTTCATTATATTATTATAATTTAAAATAAATACCTAAATAGCATTAAGAAAAAAAATTTCAGAAAAATTTTCAGAGGATTTTTCAAAATAAAATCTTAAATCAATCTAATAGGAAATCAGTGGAAATCTTTCAAAAATCAGAGACTAAGAAAAAATGTAATGTACAAATATTTTTGCTTTGTAATTCGCAAGTATCGTTGGTTTCTTTTCGCACTGCAACTAACTGTAAAAGAAAATTAATGGATTTGATAAGCGCTAAATAGAATTATTAAAACAAAAATAAAGAAAGACGTTTGCTTTATTATAACACCAAACAAATTTATTATATTTTATACGGAGCCGGCTATCTTTATTATTACTTGATGTTATAGCAAAGCATGGTGGTTCATGGGATCGAAACCACTTTCTAATAATTTAAATTATCTACCACACAAGAATGTAATAAATTAAGAATTTGTATTTTCATAAAATGGTCGTTTTTCAACCACATATATTGAAATAATTTGAACTGTTTCATATAGAAAGATATTAACAAAAAATATGAAAATATTTTAATTTATAAAAGTGTCGAAATTGAAGAACTGCATAATTTTAAACAATTTTTTTGGCAATTTTACCAATAATTAAAAATTTATACGAGGGGTAAAATTTTATTGTGCAAGATTTAGGAATTCCAGGGAGAATTAACTGCGAAAATGGCATAAATTTAAAAGAAAAAGATAAATTATTGGTGTTCAAGATTTGGTATACAGTTCATCCTCAGGATTTAGATAAATAAAAATATTTTAAATTTTTTTAGATATTCATAAACCTTTTTTTAGATAAATAAGTAGTACATAGGTAGATATCTACCTATGTACAAACTATACTATTGCATACTAATATATCATATAAATAGATTGTCTTGACAATATTGATTTTGAATCAAATAATTAACAAATGACCATAGTACACTATGGTTTAATGTAGTAATTTATTACATTTAATTTTATGAATTGCCTAAATTACACTATTATAAATTTATACAAAGTTTGTCACGCCCTATTATAAAATTAACCAATCACTAGTAAGATAACATGTTAATTCGTACATTCTTTGGGCAATCCATTTAATTTCAATTAAACTTTTATTTTTGACGTCGAAATGTGGCTCTAATTAATGTTTTCTCAACGTTCAGCGGTTTGTTTAACGTCAATATATCCCAAATGTTAGCAACAAAATTATTACATTCTCACCAATAACGTTACAACGTTACAGAGATTAAAAACGCATTGATTGTGCTAAGTAAAAGTTTGCAAATACTCTAAAACTAATTAGTTTGCAAAAATATAATGTACCTACTAGAAAATAAAGTTTTATCGCTATTTTTGAAAATTTTATACAAACTCCATAAATTTGACTTTACCAAGTGACTTTACAGCTTACACGTACGTTCGGTGTTATAAAAGTTATTTACAAATGTTGTTATAAATAAAAAGGTGAATTTTTTATTTAAACATGCTATTAAAAATTGTTTCGTTAATTACAATCATGTAGATTACTTTCCATGGTTCGACATTTTGGCTCGACTAACATTTTATCTTAAATTAATAAAACATTTTTTTCAAAAATTATATCGCTTAATATGAACTATTATATCCTCATCAACATGTGCCTACAAAAAGCCACATTCATTTATCGATATTCATATTTACCTTAATTTAAAACAAAATAAACGTTTTAATTAAAAGTTAATTAAAATTTTTATAATTTTTAAAAAACTTTTTAAAATATGAAACATGATATATGATTTTTTTAAATTTAGCAATATGACAAGTGAATACGACAGTGGTCCTTTGTATTGTATCTAACCCAAAATATAAACAAATTGTTGTGCACATTGTTAAGAGAGATGCAAAATTTGAGGATAAGCACTGGTTTTTTATATTATATCTTTCCACCATACAAAAAATGTCACTAATCAGAAAGAATAATGGTTGAACCTAAATTATTAATATTTACAAAACACACTTTCTAGTAAAATCACATAACATAAATCGAACATTGAAATATCAAAACTATTCACTCTAACGCCAATTGCCATTGTCATTTAGCCTAAATTGGGAACAGATATCCATAAATATAATACAGCTCAATTCAGCAAACAAATGCATTTGTAGGGAATGGACATATTCTTCTTTGCTTTTATCTATATGCTTTTACTAATGCCATTTTGCTAATACCATTGCGTCGTTGTTTGATTTTTCAAATTCTCTATTATCGTTTAATTCTAATATAGAAATAAACTAACATTAGAGATAAACAGTGTATGACCACTAATATTTTGAGAATAAAACCAAAAAGAGAAACGAAACCAAAAAAGTATCATTACATTTAAACAAAGTACGTGGGCTGGCTGTTACATTTTCCAATTCTATTAAACTTTTTATTAGACGCTATTAAATTTAACCACATTTTCGTCCTTACTATATACTACTACAACATAAAAAGGTTTTATTCTAAACATAATCTATTACATTCATGGTGATCATGTTTATATACGTAATTTGTTAAACGAAATTTAAATGTACGAGGTATGGGACGTAATATGAAAATGTGTGCATACAAAAAATTTCAATTTTTTGATATCCGTTGCGGCGAAATCGTGATAAGGAAAAATGTATTATTTTTATTTTAGTCACCGAGTTAAAAGTAGTAAAGTACTCATTTGCATTTAATGCCCAAATATAAAAAAAATTCAATTAAAATTTGGTTTAAATCGTGTGTTGATATATAAAAGTGGTTATTCTATTCACCAAAACACTATTTAAATATTCACGTTAAATATTGTTTTGCATAGAATAATTAAAACAGCTCACGCCATTAGTTTTATGCAAAACTAAAACCAAATAAAATAGCGATATAACCCAGCTATATAACTTGAACCATATAGCTCTGTCTATTCAACTAACTTAAAATTACATCGTGTTTAGTACCTACCTACGTACCTACTTGTTTATCGACTATTTTATTTTTGTATTTTCATTTTGAACTTGGGGTAATGAAGTTTTTTTAAGCTACATATTCTATGAAGTAAAGTGAATGTTAATAAGTAAAAATGCACAAGATATAACATAATGCAATTTTCCTCAAAGATATTTTAATGATTGTTTAGAGTACTGCATAATGAAGCAAGCATAGCATATATCTCACCATTATGGTATTAAATTTGAGTTGCATTGAATTGAATTTTCAAATAAGAAAAAATTTTATGAAAAACCAACAGGTATAAAAGTACGAAATTTGTCAAATTAATTGACTCTCTATCGGATCACGTTTGACAAGTTAGCATTTCTACCAGTAATCACAAAAATAGCAGTTTTCTAATCACATTCAATAAATATAAATGACTGGCTGCCGGGGATTGGAAGGATAAATGCTTAATGCAATATTGAAAAATCGATTGTTAAGTGACTGTGTAATTATTATATTAAAAATTAGATATAGTTCGGTACATAATAAACAAATTAAATCTTTAGAATTCTACCAAGAAAATGCCGGATAATTGGAGAGCTGAAACAATAGTCAAATTATTTCTTTTGTGTTCTTAATCAAAAATTTACTACTTCGTTCTTATAATAAAATTGTCTAATAAACTATCTCTAAATAAATTATCGTCCGAATATTTAACAAAAGCACGTTTTCTGTAGTTTTAAATTATCGCCCATTAGTAATAAAAACTAAAATTGAATGGAAAATTGGTGTAATATTATCTAGGACGTTACTTAACTGAAAAAGTATCTTTTCAAATAAGAAATTCTTTCACTATGAAAAAAATTGTAATTAAATGAATTCTTTGGACACATCCTCAATGAGTGAATTGAATGTAGACTGGTTTTTATATATGAAGTAAAAGTGACAGGTAAAGTGGATATAGCGTGCGTAGTTATCAATACACGTCACATCACGTGGTTACACTCAAAGCTCACGGATATCAGCAGCGTATAAATACTATTATCCTGCTAATGGGAGGCTCTGTCTTCGCATAAAACGTAATTGTGCTCTTGCTATCAAAGAAACGTGCTAGCGCTATCAAAAGAGCACGCAAAGTTCAACACTTTACCGACTTACAAAAATATATGTAGGTATATTTTATTACACATAAATAGTTTCTTACGAAAATTGATCGGCACTATTTACACTACAATCTGGTTTTTGAAACATTACAGTCGGTTTATAGCGAGTATTAGTGAAGAGCTGGAAAATTCGAGTACATATTAATATGTACAGTAGGGTAGCTAGCGTTGGGAACATTTTAAAGAACACCAAAAATAAAACTAGTTAAAAGTTTCTATTAGTGCTTACATATTCTTGTTTTTCTTGCAAGGCATTGTTGGTGCTTGTCCATCTCTACTTGCTTGCTGCAAGAGCTGTTTCATCTTTTACCCATCCGACCACGTAGAGTACAAGTAAGCTTCACCGATTTCAAAGTGCAGTATCTACGAAACAAATTGATTTCACCTTAAAAGGAATCTTCTGACAATAGTGCCGTTTGAAGATAAACACTAATTGATGTAATTTATTAGTTATGTATGTATATGTTATCTGCATGTCTCGACACGATTTAGCTCATCACAAGTAATGCTGTGTATTTACTTCAATGAACAACAATTCCATAGTCAAGTTATAACAATTTTTTATGCATTTTAATGTAAAAATAAATAAGCATTATCAGCTTCTATGAATTTTAAGAGTTAAATCGAGGTCTTTAACTTTTCTTGTAGTTTTGATTCAGATTATCACAAATATTAAATGTAAAATCCAAAATTTGTTCATATTCACATATAATTTAATAACTTAAAATTAAAGCTTGCATATTATGAGAATATATTTACAAAGACTATTTTTGATCTCTATATTGCTACCCGATTTTATATATTATCATTTTTTCCCATTAAATTTCAAAGATAATATAGGTCAAGTGGCTGCTCCAAGAATTTTTTTTTCTCAATTCTCTCAATTTTCTCAAAAGTCTGCCCTTCTTCTTGGATATACTCCTTTAGGGCCTCTAAAGTCCTGTGAGTTTATCCCAAAGTAACTGAAAGTCTGAAACGGTCATACAGTTGGATGCAAACAGTTGCACTATCCTGCTGGAACCACATGTTTTCAGTAAAAGTGATCGCCTGCTCTGGGGCCGGTTACTTTACACTTGAACCAGTTTCTTCGAGCAGAGTTTGTCCAGACCAGGGAATCGAAGACAAAATTCATATTGATCTAAATCAATTAATCTAAATCTTTATATGACCTATCCATATAGGCATATATTCATATTGGCCTATTTGATTTAGAAAAATCTAAATTTTTTCACTACTACTACTGATTTTTTCGTTTAGTATAACTTCGTTGATATATAAGTAATTTGGTGTATACTTTAATCTAAAAAAATGATTAATAAAAGATTTATTTACCTTAAGATGTTGTTGAAATGGAGATTACATCAAAAATATAAAACTGCGTAACTAATCATTTTAAAGAATAAAAAATATAATTAAAACTTTTCCTTCATTTATGAAAAATGTACATAGGCCAACCTATAATATAAAAGATTGTGAAAGTTTGCAAGTAGGCATTACTCAAACAAACATTGTTTGTAGCTATAATTTTTTGTTTCCTGCAGGCTAATTTGATTTTTTTTAAAGCATGTAAAAATATTAATTCCGCAATCGCTTATACACACACAAACACACATAATATGTACAAAAGCTACGATAATTAAAATTTGTATATCGCAACTCTCTAAAGATTTGATGATTGAAAAGCATGCTTTGATTTCGTTATTCTTGGTAAATTTAAAATGGCTTACATGTTAAATATGAAATTTAAAAACTCAACAAATTGAATATGAATTTATTAAGGTAGAACTTCTCTTTTAGAATTTCTTGTTTATTTTTGGATTAACAATTTTAGAAAATGTAATTTTTTAAGGTTATAAGAACTAAAATACAGTTTTAAGCCCACAAATTTAACGTTAAGCCCCTACATACCATTTGCAAGATTGCGTGTCTCTATTTCCACATGCTATAACTCTTAATCAAAGGTAATGCATTGACCACAAACTTACTGTAATAGGTTTAACTAAGAGTTCGGTCAAGTTCAAAACCAGCTCATATATTAAAGTGATAAGTTACTCAAAAGTCTAAAAACGCTCAGCTATAAAAATTCTTAATTATGTTATAAGGGTAACTATTTATTTTATTTATTTACTAAATAATAATAATCATAACGTTAAAATTGTAGAAAACTTTAAAAAACAAAATAAATTGTTTTAAAAGTTCAACTGAACTTTTTGAAAGGTAGGTATACATTTAGTATTTATGAAAGTTAAAATTATTTTAGCGTTTCAAAAGTTCTGAAAATAAAAAAAATATATAGATGCTTTCAAAATTAAAATTTACAAAAAATAAATCTAAAATTGTGAATCGATAATTTTTAACAAAATATTTGAGCAGTGGTGAACTGAAACCACACTGAAATATGTGAGCAACAAAAGTTTGACTTTTTACTACACCGTTCAGCTACTTGAAAGCGGTAATTCATAACTGTCATAAGCAGATATAATTTAATATACATTTACTTAAGTGTTAGAAATTGAATACAATTATGAGTCCTTCTAACTCTGTAGTCATATATTTTGCAAAAATTATGTTTCATATCCAAAATTAGCTTGATTCGTTAAATTAAATAACAAAGTTGAATGTCGCTCTCATCTTACAATTTTATTGAATGTAATAAATGCCTATTTTCGTAAACACTAAAATAAAAAATTTATTTTAAATTACTTTCTATTGTAAACACTGCCAATTAATTGAATTAAACGCAATAATTAGAACGATGTTGTAATTTAAATGAGGCGGTCGATGTATGACATTATTTTTTGCTATACGAAATTATAATTAAAAGAAAAAGTCTTAAACAATCTTTTTGATTGACGTTTAAAATTATCGTTAACGTTAATTAGTGAAAACCATTGTTAAAAAAAATACGCCATTAATTTTTTTATGAAACCAGTTAACTTTAATTTCAATTAAGTCTCTTTTAATCTGAAATTATGGTTGATTAATGTAATAAGTCTTTACTTTCATGCGTATTTTCTATAATTATTTTTCTTGAAACTTAAAATTTTATTAATGTTAGTACTTCATTAAATTGAATTAAAATTTTACTTCGCTATTTTTATAACTCCAGTTTTTTAAATTATTTTTATGTTACGAATTAAAAATAAAAAGCTTTAGATATTAATTATGTTTGTTTGGTTATTTGTTTGATCTCTTATGTATATCAATATGTTAACAATTTTATTCTGCAATATTCCAGCTTTTCAATTTCAATCAAGGAAAAGTCATTATAAGTTAGATAAATTGGAAATTCCAAAGAAATTTTTAATAATAAATTACTATCGCTACCACGTGATAGGACACGTGTTTAATTATATTAATTATTTATTATTTTTAAATAAAATTAAATACGTAAAAGAAGGCATATAGCTTATAAAAATTTCTATATCAATGTATTATCAATACGCCGACGCGACGCACTGCGAGATAATCCCCAACAAAATAATTGTAAATATTTAAATTTATTCATGATAAAATAAAGACATGGAAATTAAAATATAATAAAACCATTATTCATTTCTATTATTACATTTAATATTTACGTAAATATTGAGATTGCAATGTTGTCGATAATTTTGACCAACTGACACGAATACATAATGAAACATTATTATTGTAGAGCAAAATACACATTGGTCATGAAGTGAGGTATTCAATAATAGATTTGATTTGTAAGTAGCCAATTACTCTTTTGAGTATTTCATCGTAATGTCAAGTTTACCCGACAGATTCAGCTATTCTATTTCAACTTAGTTTTTGTGCCTATTTTTACTATAAACAAATTAGAGGAATAATGTTAAATTGTTATGAAAAAATTGCGAGATTCCCTGAAAACTTCGTTAATTTTTACCTAAACAACTTTTGCAAAGAAACGTAGATAGTGTTTCTATAAAAATCACTTTAATATCACTAGAACAGCGCCCTCAGCATAAAACATACATAGAGATAGAAGTCAAAGAATGAATCACAAGTATGTGACCGGTTTTGACAATACCCATAAGGGATTTCCTATTCTCAGATGTAGTGTAACCTACAATAAACTATGCGATAGTGATTGCTGACCATGCTTGTCTGAAGGAAGCACCGCATTGGGGAAGACTTATATCTCCTTCATCTGGTAAGTGGATCTCCATATCTTTAACTTTTCAGTATTTCTCTTCTTTTCTTCTTGAAAGCTTTCTGTTGTCTTTAGTTTTCCTTTGTCTTATCTTCTTTTTTGTTGTTTTAATATAGGTATGTATATCTCTTTTATCTGGAAACAATAAAAGTAGTTATAATATATAATATTCACAATACTAATATCTTGATGATAGATATCTGCTCTCGATGTATCAGACCACTCTCAAAAACAATGGAATGGATTGCTTCCACTGTTCCATAAATGGATAAACAGATCATTTTCAACCCAGGTTGTTCCACAATTTCATTGATAATAATGAACCACACTCAATGATCGCAGTAACACTTTTGTAATTTTCAACAGAAATAACTGGACGATAAAAAAAAGGTGTCAAACTTAACTTCTATTTACTTTGACTTTGCTTATTGTGTGTTTTTTAATATGCTTGTGCATAAATTGACGTTTAATACTAAATTCAGATTACACCCGCTGATTCCAACTTCAAGTATGGGCCATTACAAACTGACTTAATTTTAATACTTTCATAATTTACATACAATAACTGACTTTAAACATTATGAGTATACAACCACGAGGAGAAGTCACATGACAACTTTTTGTACACCAGATTTATTTTTTACCAGAGTTTTGAAAGTTTGTTTCGAATTTCTTCTTGGATTGCCTAAAGATTTGTAAAAAAAATAACCAAAGAAGATTATAGCATTCCTAAAATTTTCTTGATTTCTCAAAATTTTGATGGATTTCCTTGGATTACCTCAGATTTCCTATCTCTACATTAAGTTTCCCTAGCGGTTCCTCCTCGTGGACCATTAATATAAACAGTCAATATTTCAAATATTTCAAGATTTTAAATTAGAACGACGCACTCGATTCAACGTCGCAAATATTATAGAACAACCCTGCTTTATAAGTATATTTTCAACTCGTCGTCGCTTTGTATAGGAATATGTAAGTTTTCGATGTTATCAAGTGGAAGTACAAATCGGTACAGTATTTTATTTTAAATAGTTCTTTAGAAATAATAATTGTAAGTATACCTTGCACATGTCAGACCAGGTGCTCGACGTGCACATAAATTTTTCAATACCTTCCAATTCCGTCAATTATATTCAAAAACCGATTACATTATTTTTTATTATCTAATTAACCAATCTTACATTTATTATTTATTAACGGATTCAATATTATCCTTCCAAATACATCCAATTCTTTAAAAATATTCCAAATTCTGACTAAACTTCGGACAACTTCCAAATAAAATATATCAACAAAATTACTCAAATTTGAACTTTATTGTACAAAATCAAATAAAAAATTTCAATTCTTAGACGCAATATTAATACTTTTTTTATTTATTCATTAACAATTAAATTATTCAATTAATATATCTTTATAATTTTTTTATATAGTTTGGAATTGAACTTATTCGACTACGTTATGCAAATTTTGCATTAAGTTAATTGCGGTATTTAAGCTAACTTTAAAAATTGTCAGTGCGAAAGAAAGCACAAATTCTTAATTTTTTCATAATTAGTACTAGATAGTATAATTATTTACAAAATAAATTTAAATGACCAAATAATCAAAACCTATAATTACAAAACAATTCAGAATTCGAAAAATAAAATTCAATCTCAAAATTTCATATTATATTTCTCATAACTAATGAAATTTTTAAATTTTCAAAATTTATAAAAAAGATGAAATTTGTAACACAACAATACTTATACCGGGTGATGAATGAATTAGCCAAACATAAGATCATAGGAAATTGACATGTAAAAACTTATTTATGCTAATTCCCGTTTTCCTAATTATTTTCGAAAAAAAATGAAAACAAAAATAATGCAGAAATATAAACTACGGCAGATAAGATTAGAATTAGATTTCATCTATAGCTTTTACTTAATGGTCAAACAATGATATTGAAATTATTAAAATTTTCATTTATCAGACTGGCCATGTAATAATTTCAGTAATAATAATTATATTGAAAACTTACAAGGCCAGTTTGATAAATAAAAATTATAACAATTTCTAAAGCATTTTTTGACCTTTAAGTAAAAGCTGGATGAAATCTGAAGTTCTTATCCATGGTAGTGTCTGTATTCATTATTTTTGTGACTTGCAGTTTTTTTTATAAAATAATAATAATTCCCTAATAATTAGGAAAGCAAGAATTTACATAAATACGTTTTAACATGTTGATTTCCTATGTTCGGTTAACTCATTGAGCACCTGGTATCCATAAACATATAATCTACTATTTTATCCTTTCCTGTCCTAGTAATATGGAAAATTAAGTTTCTAAATAAAGTTTTCAAATTATGGCAAGAAAAGATTAAAAATAAAATATATTTTAATTTGAAAATAATCAGTTTCGGCTTTATCAAAAAAACCTAGAATACAACTTGCCATGTTGTTAATAAAATCCACTACTAACATTAAGCGTGGGTATATTACATCGTAAAAGAGGAAATTAAAGATTGTAACAATTAGATAGGTATTTTATTGCCTACTTATACTGGACGTTGACAAAATGCTAATTTTTGTATTACGACTGCAGTAGAAGATAAAATACTATTAAAGCAATCGAATATCTTTAATTAATTTATAATCCGACCGTTTTAGCGATGTAATCAGAAAATGATTATGTTGTATAAATTACTGTACCGAAAAAACTATAATTTGGTTAGTTATATTATCAATATCAATAAGACAAAATTATAAGGGGGAGTCCAACAGAATCAAAACTGATGAAACTGTAAGTAAAAGATGTCCTTTTGTGATGGGAAGTGGGAGAATCATCTTAATTACGGTCATCTAGATCCTCCACAAGATGGGGAATAACTGTATCTTAAAGTTAGCAAAATTAACCATACTACTATGGCAAAAACCCCTAGCTTGATGAGGGGTGCTTTACGCGGACTGTCAAATAAAGTACTTAAATATACTAAATAATCACCATACTCAAAGCTACGTAAATGTTTATTTACAATTTTACACGTTGTTTATATTTTGTCGAAATAGGGCACTAAACACACACATTCCACTAGAAACCAATTTATCAAGAATCATGTTGCACGTGAGTGACGTATACTAACGCACATTAGTTTTATAGATCACCTTTATTAAGTTGCCATGTCTCTCATTCAATCATAATTATAATAATCATGCCAAAATAATGCAATTATTATGTTATAATATATTATACTTAAAATTGCAGTTGTTAAACTCTCATTCAGCTTAGCTGGATTTTCTGAAAACTGAAAATGTGGATAGTAAAATCTTATTCAGAAATTAATTTATTGTACTTACGGAAAGTACAATAATTTATCTTGATTTGGTATAAGTGACCGCACTGTACTGACTACAATACCCCAGCAGTTTTCCGTCGACTTTAAGAAACGGCTAAAGTTAGACGACGGTTTTTCAAGTACCTCGGTATAAGCTATTCAATTACACGGGCCGTTATATTTTATTTGGCTTCAGAATGCAGTAAAAATGATCCACTTAGTTGATTCAGGAGTTTCTCGCTATACCTACCTACTTCACATAGAAGGAAGAATTTTGATAAATGATTTCGCTCATGTATTCCAATCTCATCACTTATGACTTTTCAAGTGCCTGATACAAATACCAAAACATGTTATTAATAACTTTCTATAGCCAAGTCGAGTGTTGTATATCTTTCAAATTCTGACAAAATATATAGTAGCTATAGTATCCTAAAACTTAAATTTACCTGCGAATACTTTACATTTATAAATCATTTATTTACTTTTTATAAAATATACTTGTGCCGTAAAACTTGAATTATGTTTTTAAGTGGCACTGAAAATGATTAGTTCCAAAAATTGCTTCATAAATTAAAACCAGAGGGATTATATTTCAATTACTGGTTTACCTTATTAATATGTTTTAGTAATCATAAACATAATGAATTAATTTAAGAAACAACATCACTTCTCATTCTCTTCACACATGAAAGCTTAAGCGTAATGTGTTTTAGTAATTCGAAAAGCTCATGGATAAAATTTTTCTGGCATTTTTAAAATTGATTCAAATGTTGTCTATGATGCTGAAAGAGTCGCCAATGTAATTTTTAGTTTTTGTAAGGGAAATTACATACATTTCTATTGTGCTTAATCTTATTTATTTAATGTGTACTTCTAGTTTAATATAAATAAAAGTTGGAGCATTATTGTGATATTGGCAATGGCACTAGCTTAACGGGCCAAGAAGTTAAAAATGTATACCATAACCGTTGTATTATAAATTTATTAAAAATCTGCAAAAGGCAAAACATGCTAACCCAACCGCAAGAATTTTTTCAATTAACTTGTTATATTACTATTTCAAATTTGAAATGCACTGTAGAGGCTAATAAAAGAAAAATCAATATTGTTGTTAATTTCATTGCAGCAAAAGTAACCGCAAAGAAAATATTCAAAAGGTTATTCTCGATTAAGTTGTCCAGAAACGAATGAAGTGATCATTATCCAGCTAACTTTATAATTGCTTTACCACAATTTAAAAACCTTTTGTTTGTTGCATGTCGTTTAAATTAGTGCTCAGTTAATTAACTGCTGCTAAATTATATACTTTGTAGATAACGAATACTGCTTTGACATAAACGTGAGATAATTTTTTGCTTGAATTAATTTTTACACAATTTTTTATCAATCTGTTTCAATTTTATTTAATTGCTACGCTCTCGGTTTTATTAAAAGAAACAATAACATAACGCGATACATCATTTTTTTTTATTTCAGTGCTTATAGAAATCAAATAGAATTAGCAATCTGCTTAAAACCACAAAAACTTCAACGTAATCTATTACACAATATTTCAAGAGTTAACTAAATTTGTAGGGATTTAAAATAAGTTTCGAAAATCTCTTAGATGATAGCGAAATTAAATTCGATTGTATTACAACTTACAGCTAAAGGACCAGTAATAAACTTGCAAATTGACGTCTAGACAGCAGGTAAAATATAATTCAAGGTAGATGCACTTGAACAATAGTCTTCTTTTCAAAATTACAATTAACTTACCGAGATTTAAATCAAAAAGCTGCGATCTCAGTGACAAAAGGAATTTTAAATTCATTCATTTTACACTAGGGTGCTAATGGTGGCCGTCCTTTCCGATAGGTTTTATTATAATCATATGGAAAAAGAGTCACAAATTGAGTTAATACTATGTTTAAGTAACTGTTACGTAACATAATATTTGAAATTTTTTTAACATTACTAAATATATTTTCGGGCAAGTTTAGCACAGATAATACGAAACTAAGTATTTTGTATTGATCTACACTTAATCTACGTTTAATACACGCATTGCAGATAACTGTTTAAATGCGAAAAGCATTAATTTTCCTTTTAATTTAAAATTGATCAGGAAAGGGTTGTGCGTAATCATTTTTATCGTTCCTACAAAGCAAGTTCGATTTTGAATGTATACATTTAGTATTAAAATTTTATTGACCCACAATAAATTTAATTAAGATCATTTTTTAAATGGGCTATAAAATTGCAATTATAAAGTAATTACGAAAACATATCGTTATTAATTAATGCTTTAAAATATGAAATTACGCTCTATTTAATAAAACATTCGAAATTTAGAGAAATCAATACATATTCATGTACAAAATTAATTAATGGTAAAATTAATCGGTTTTTAATTTTTTTTAACTTGATTAATGACGTAACTTAAACTTTACTTAATTTTTGTAACAATTATAATAGATTTTATAATTAAAGAACTTTATTTACTCTACAAAACTTAATTGGATAAATGAAACTTAGTGAAAATTATTAAATGCCTACGCAATTTTAAGGCGAAATCCATGCCTTTAAGTATTTCTGCCACCCAATTCCCTGTACGGCTCGTAACATAAGTAATCAGTTTATATACTGTAATATTCGCGATTACTATTGAATGCAAATGCGTGATATCTGATACACGCGTAATATAGATACAGTAAAGGAAATCCATCTATATTACCATATAGAATATTAACGTACGTAACTAAAAGCCCCTTTCCATTCAGTTCTGTGGGACGAATTTCATCCTTGCAGTGTGTTTGGGGGTGATAATGCAAGATAGGTTTCACACTTGCAGATTATTGTTGCTAGATATATTCATTCTCGCTGGTTTTGTGGGCTACGCTAATAATATTTATGGCTTAATCTCGAGTAGAGACTTGGTTCTTGTTGTTACCCCAGAGATTGTACTTCGATAAATACTTAATAAATGATGTTTTGCGTTTAAATTTATTCAAAATGTTTTTGATTATACTCCATTTTTAAGTTAAATAGTATTAATTCTATTATTTCTACTTCATAATTTTATTAATAATCTACTTTTATAATTTTCATTTAAAATCAATGAGAATGTAGAAATATTTCTATTTATTGTGTTTATAGCGGAAAAATAGTTAATTTATTTGAAACATTTAATTTCAAATTTAAATTAAAACTACATCTCAGATGCAGATATATGTACGTACTCGTGTGTTATTGTTTATATTTATTTTTACAACCCGAGTTAAAATATTCCCCAAATGAAATTCTTTTATAAAACAAATAAAAAAATTTAACATGAACCAAACTTGATATTCGTACACAATTGAGAAACTCCCATTAATATTTTGTGGAATATTATTGAATTTTCTGAAAATTAAATGTAATAGTTATAATAACGGTCATACTTATTGTCTTTAAGTATCATTGAAGATCATACATAAAAACGCTGCAATGCTTAGTAAAAACAAAATTATTTTCGTTTAGGTATTAACGACTTCATTTCACAATTAAATTTAATCTAATTTTAAAGTTCAACACGACAATTAGAGTCAAATGAATAAAAAATCATAAGTTTTAACTTAATTGTCCTATTAAATTTACAAGCGAGATTAAATTTTATTTTACAAATCATAAAATTAATCTGAAGTTGCCGTTTTCGTATTTCCACGTTTTGATAATTATAATATTAGTTATAGGTTACTCCTTACAAAAAATATTAATTGATTTATGTGTAAACATTTTCAATGTACAAAATTTACGAACAGTATTAATTTTGTGACAAGAATACCATCAATCTTGAAGTCAGTTTATAAAACGGGTTAGGGTATCCATTCACCTATTAGTTTATCTGCAGATCAATTATATGCAGACCACCAAGACCACTGAAGTTTATTTGCACGTACACACATTATCAGAAATTTGCTTACTAAATCTGCAAGTTCCCATCTGCCAACCATCGGTGTGTTTGTTAGTTGCCTTGGTGATCTGCAGACCAAATCTGCAGTTTATCCAAAGATAAACTGATAGCTATATGGCTACCCTTACACGCAGTGGTGGTTGACACTCAGAGAGCTATAAGGCACCGCGCTACCAAAAGAGATTATTTTGAAATTTTAAATTCTATACCATAATTATTATTACTGCCATCTCTAAACCAACTGAAAGTACCTATGTCAAATACTGTTTAACACGATTACTGAGTTACCCAAACCTTCCGGTCAAATATTTTGACCAAATATATTACAAGGAAATTTTCAAGGTGGAAATAAAATTTACAATTTTTTCTCAACCTCCCGTATTAAACCACCTGCTCAATCGAGCATGACACTGTTCAGTGCAATATTTAAAATTAAATAATCCAAATCTCATTTAAGTTTAAGTTTAAATTAAATTCTTAAACAAAAAAATTATTACATTTGTTTATCATCCAAAAATATCATCAATCCACTTTATCTACTCGCTTAAAAAATCAAATTAAAGTATTCTCAAAATTCAACATCTTAAAGTACACACGAAATTAATTTAGGAGAAAAGCTTCCTTTCAATCATAGACTATTTTTTGCTATTTTCGGCAAAATGTCTTACCTTTTCCTTTGCATTATTGACACCTGAACTAGTTGGCATAAAGACAAGAAGTATTCAAAAATATTTA
Source organism: Cantharis nigra (assembly GCA_958510845.1). Classification (NCBI taxonomy): domain Eukaryota; kingdom Metazoa; phylum Arthropoda; class Insecta; order Coleoptera; family Cantharidae; genus Cantharis; species Cantharis nigra. The sequence goes on along the minus strand of OY294030.1, from coordinate 37,247,358 downwards.
CAAATATCCATATCAAATAAAGTACTCGTATATTATACAAAATTATTATACAAAATTACACTGGAGTGTAAATAGATTTTATACCAGATGATTTTATAAATACAGGGTAAATATGAGGAATTGCATAGTTAGACGACGACGACGTTAGTAATTAGTGTTTTGTGATAATATATTGATAGCTGTTACATTTGGTAAATAAAGGGAAGTCCATTATTGGAAAGTTTCATTGTTATACTATTAGAAGTCAATTTCAACATACGCTAACATATTATCGTTTGAAACTATACAAGATATTGTATAACAATAATTAAAACGAATAAATAATAAAATTGGCAGTTAAATTTGAATTTAAAAATATATTTGATATTTAGGTAATGTTTAAATATCGTTAATTTAAATCAGTTATTAATTATGCCTATGCTTGGTGTGATGAATATACTTCACTATTCCATTAGCTTTGTTGTCAAGCTTTATTGAGCTTTTACATAATTGATTATGAATGTTATTACTCTATCACGTTAATCCGAACAAGATATCTTGTATTAAACAAATGCATTATTATTAATTATTAATACTAAATCAAATATACGTGCTATTATTCTAGCTACTTTAAAGTTTAAATAATATTATCTATAGTGTAATAAAATAGGTAGGTACAAAATTATAAGCGCCGTTTAAATTAATTTCAAAACATAAAATCATATTCCGTTTGTCACATTTCAGCTTCGTTTTGAAGATTCAAACCTTTGACTGTAAGCAACTGTAGTTTCTATACATACAAATGAGAATAACAGACGTGCTTTTAAAGTTTTACTCTTTGTGAATAAAGAACTTATATTAGCGCGCAGAGCATAAAACCATTTTCCGTTTGCTTTTCTATTTGTTTGGTTTTATTTAATGATTTTGTATGAATTCTTGTATTTTAAAACTTGAGCACAATCCGCAAGTTCCTATTGGGTAGGTAGGTTGTTGTGCTTTCTATTTCAAAAGTTATTTGGTTTTCCTTTAGAAAAAAATTTTCTTTTCGAAATTTTCAATAGTTTAGATTATTTGGATTTTGTGGATTTGTTTAACAATTTGTACTACCAACGTTTTAAATTTATAAAGCACTTACTTTGTAAGAATCTATAAATTGGACATTGGATTTAATTGGGATAACAAGAAAACACATTTATATTTAAGTCTGTAAACATCTTTTACTCAATACTATAGACTCCCATACATTTATCAGTGTCCATTTGACAATGTCTGCGTTCGTTGCAGGCAAAAGCTTCAAAACGATAATTTAACTCGGTAGCGATAATTTGCGTGAACGTGTTGAATGCGCCCTGATGTATAGGTACAATGCAAGGAATTAAACGATTAGGGCTATTCGTCAAATTCGCAAATAAAAAAGATTAAAATATTAGCAAAAATTTTTTTGTTCAAAATTTTTAGATTTTTTTATTAACCTGTCTAAATCACTTTGATTTGATAAAATAGGCGATTATGTGAAACTGAATTTTTGTTAGAGCCTTTTTGTACTAAAATTTTGCCTTACACTTAATCTCTTTACTCTAATTTAAAATAAAATTTAATTTACCTACAATTTTACAGCCAAGTAAAACCTGTAAACTAATTAATTTATCTACATAAACTAAATGAGAACGGTGCAGTATTTTAGTACAACGAAAATAATATAAATATTAAGAAATATAATTAAACTTTCATTTATTATTCGTTAGGTTCAGTATTTCATTAAAAGGATTAACAATTTGAATTTAGTATTTATTAAAGTTTTTCAGAAAATTGAAAAGAAAAGATTGTATCATAAATTCGAATAAATTTAAGAAGACATTGTGCAGAAAATAATACTTTCCATTGATTTAAATTCTAACTCAGGCGTAGTTGAGTGAAATTGAATTTAGGATTCAATAATGAGCATGAATATCAAATGATAGGTCCTTAAAACGAATTAATTAATTGTTAACACATGACAGTTTTATTAGAAATTTATTTATGTAATTAAAATTAAATTTATGATTACTGAACGAAATGATCTGATTAAATTAACACGTAACCTAGCGGCATGCTAAGAACCACATTTAAATTTCTAACCTAACTTATGCATCATAGGACTAAATTAGAGATGCAAATGTTTCACCTGATATTTACACCATTACTTTATCATTTAATGTGTTACTAGATTTTTATCTAACTTCTAATTGATCGTACTCTCCCATAAAATTAAGTAGTTTCAAAAATAGTATTTTAATTCATTATTACTTAGAAGTTATAATATATATGTCAAACTAAAATCTGACAAAATCGAAAAACAAAGGCAGTATATAGCCACCCAAACAAGAAATTAAATTATTGATTTAAATAAAATTCATTGTTTTTGAAAATTATTAGAGAAATAGAAAAGGCCATATGCTGAAATGTATCATGATCGTTTATTAAACTTGGTTGATTGAACTACTCGACTGACGCTGCGTTGTGCAAACACAATTATAATATTCTATGTTTTACAATGATTTACTTTCAATACTGATATCTGTTACTATTCTGTTACTAATATCATAAATAACTGTTCTATTCGACCTTGCTATAATTAGGTACTCAATGTATAATTGTGTTTGATATCCATAAATTGGCTTATAATGTTAATAATAATTTAATAATAAAGTCAATTGTACTAACCTGTCGATGTCAAGATAAACGTCAACGTGTATAGGTTAAATCAATAAACACCAATACATTCAAACATACAAAATTTTCAACAATGAAATTTTACACATGAAGAAGATTTTAATATTGATGCTATATCACTGTATATCTTGATATATCTTTGAGTTTTCGAGGACATTTATAATTGAAACTGAATTAATTTTGGGATAAAACTTAAGCAAAAAGAGTAAAAGATCGTATCTTCCCAATTTTGCAAATATTTAATTTTGTGCAAATACCCCATTACATGACAGCAAATTAACTTGAGCAAGTAGTGAGATCGTCAGAGCACGATCAATAGGCAGCTGTCAACTTTTTTCAAATTCCAATTATCATTTTGCCGAATGATCTTCTGGATGTAAAGTGGTTAGATTAAGTTCTCATTCGTCGGTTGATTGTCTTCACTTTCGTCAAAAGAAGTTTCCAATTCTTGTGTCTTGTGCATAGCCAAAATATCGTTTATACCATCAGTTTGGCAAATTCTTGACTTTTATTTAGGTTACTAAATAAATATTTGTTGCGTCTTTATTCGGTCCTTTGTTGCTGATCGCATATTGAGGAATATGAAGTAAATAGAAATTAATCCCTATAGATAAAATAGAATAAATAATAATATTCATGATAAATGTACTTTTACATTTTTGATATTCTTTATTGCTACTCGTGATTTTTCTATAGATAACAAATTCCATTGATTAAATATAAAATCTAATGAAATAATATTATATTATATTATTAAAACCTACGTAGTATATCTAAAATCAAGGCTTCGACTTTTCCAGTTACCTAAAAATATTATTTTTCAATATTTAATTCAGCTGTCAGTTTGATTCAAGATTTCATTTAAATAAGCATACTGACATATTGTTAGTCCCCTTTAGATATTCGACGCCATATAATTTAATATAATGACTGTGTTATCTTCTTTAAAAGCACAATTTCTAAAACTCTATTACTAATGGAAAACTGCTCTTACAATCAAATTAATAATCTAAAAATATTCAGTAGAAAAAATAAATGTAATTTTATATAATAAGAACAATTTTAGTTGTTGAGTTAACTTAATACAATAATTATTAGTAATTTAAGTTTTGCTACGATTAAGAACTTTTATTACTACTTGGTAAACGATAATTTATCTATCGATTATTATGTAATACCATTCAAGTGATCAAATTTAACCAAGTATCTAACTCGAACAAAACGCAGTTGAGCCTGAACAAGATAGATATAAAGTTTTAGTAAGCCGAGCTTGATTGCAATTTTATTATTTTAAATTTATTTTTAAAATCTTTATAATAATTCAATTTTAAACATGAGAATATCTTAATTAATGATGACAAATGCTTTTATCTATGCTACGAATTTACTTAAAGATTAAAATTAAATTAATTAATTTTATTCATGAAATTCTTTATACATTTTGTAAATTCTATGTTTGATACCCTACCATTCGTACTGCTCTTGTAAACATATATATTATAATAACAATAATTTGTAGATTGTATTAATATTTGCAATAATTAATTATCAGTAATTATATTATATAACTGACATTTTCATTGGATGTTTGTGAATTACTATAATATGGTTAATGTTCTTAATGATTGCTGCCAGAGCAACAGATCAACAAATAAATTATTATTTACGCAAAAATATGGAATTTTTATTGTAGCATTTAACATAGTATTCTCTCCCGTGCTTAACCTACCATTTATTTACTTCGGAATTTTTTTTAATTTAATCAAACTTAGAACTATAAATTTAGTTTAATTCGCAATCGGTTCGTAAGGAATAAAATCAATTCTAAAAATTCGTACCACGTTGCACCAGATTCATATCAAGTACTTGCAATGTACGAAAATAGCTTTCAATAGGATTCTTCTTTAATATAAATTTTAAATATTTTCATTTCGTATATTATTTAAAAAGTGTATGTAAGTAATAAAAAGAAACCATTGCCATAATATTATAATGTTACATATTATTTAAGTTTTTTCGATTCTTGATACTCACTGAAACCCACATCTCAGAATATTTTTAGTTTTCAAAATATGATGATTATCGTAATGATTACTGGTTATTATTATTAATGTTAGTCGTTAAGATACCGAAGTGCAAAAATATGAAACTAGAAAATTCGATCAGCATAAATATTTCCTTGCAATGACTAGATCACATAAAATTGGTTTAAATTTATTATGACACATCATGTTATACCACAAAACCAGGTAATAATAAATGTTGTACAAGACGGTAACAAATTAGTAAATTAGCTATTTTACATGCAACATTACCTATCTAATTGTTTCTAGAAAACCGAAATCAATGCTTGTAACGAGAGTACTCCGTGCTTCAAACAATTAATTTGTGTGAATGTAACAAAATCAACATAAAATTGTTATATTATTTGGTGAATTATAAAGTTCCAAAAATTTATTTTTTTTTGAATTATTGAAGTTGGAAATTAAACTCTTTTAGATTTTAACATATACGACCTTGTGATATTCTGAATTGCTGCCTACGCTTTGATATAATATTCCATTGCAGCCACTCAAAATAAAAGCAGCACAATATTATTATGTATTGCCAGATATAGAACCAAAATTTAGCAGCACTAATAGTAATTGGAAGCCATTCAATCCAACTATAATTTCTTGGCAGGCAAACACAAATTTAACCATAGCAAGAAATTTTAACTAAAAAATTTATGATTACACATATTTTAACACAATTAAAGCCGAATTGAAATGCTATTAATTGAAACTAAAATCAAAATAAGAAAAATATAAGGTTATTAACAGAAGAACAATTCTTAATTATCTGTTGGTACGCAATCAAAATCGGTCAGCGAAGTGCACTAACTCATAATGACAAAGGCAAGTGTGCCAGAACTCATAATATAACATTACTGATTGTATATCCGAATCTAACAACTAAATAACCTGGATGAAAATATATCATATCGTAGGCGGGATATAAGTCAGTCGTAAGAATTAAGTCGTAGTAGCGACTCCAGAGTCCGGTGGTATACTATTTTGGTGCCTTGTTCTTAACAATAATCAAAATTTCATTGTATTTATGCAAATGTCATAGTATTGTGAATTTATTTATTGTGTTTAAGAACTTTTTTTATTAAACTTTATAAATTTTAATTCGAACAATTAACAATTTTGAATATTACAGGTGTAATAATAATATTTATTTTATTTTCCAATTAGAAGAAATTAATCATTTTTTAAACAATATGTTTACAATGTTTAATTAGAACCTACAGCTTAACGTGGAATCCCTACTCCAATTTGAATTCGTGATGCTTAGATTCAATAGATTTAGTAATAGTTTATATTTATTAAATTGGTAGTTATTTTTTTTATTGTAATGGCAGTTAGTAGCAGTTTTTACGTATGTATATCTTAGAAGTTAAATAAGTACTAACAATAAAAGTAAATGTATTGGTGTAAGTACTGTATTCAGGGCTATTTTACACAAAATATAATATTTTTTCTGTATGTAACTTGATTTAAAAAATGTCAGTTCTTGTATACAATAAAGTACACTCGTGTGATAGTAACAGTTTGTATACGGATGAACACTTAGACAGGACGTCTAGGAAATCACAAATCGTAGGGATGTAATTGTGTGTATGTATTAGCGTCCTTTCTCAATATTTGACCCTATTATTTAACTTGAGACCCCAAAATTATTACATTATTTAACAATGGGAATACTTTGTTATACTGTGGTGTTGCTTAGAGAGGTTACCGACATCATGAATTATTATAATACAAAATTTTAAATCTAGCATCACATAATAACTTCAAAGTCGATAATCTGAATGAAGAATTGAGGCTTAAAATAATTACTTTGTAATTTAAATTATTTTTAAAAGATAATTTTCATAAATTATCTTGAACGTTATCAGACAACAATAAAAGAATCAAAAGTTGAAAAAACTATAAATTTTTCTAATAGATGTAATGTGCTCTGTACATGCTGTACTCGTCACGTATGAAATCCGGTTAATTCTATCATGCGCGTCACTAATTCATTTGTTGATCGTAAAACTATGGTTCCCATATTGGGCACAAAATATAAAATAGATGACGTCAATTGTATTTTAATTTATGAGTGAATAACCGGAGGTATAGATCTGATTGTTTCAATATTAAGTACTTGTGAAATAGCGAATAATTCATCTAACTTTAATGTTCAAAATTAAATTACTGCTCAAACGATTATTATCAATTTTACGTATATACTAATCAAATAAAAACTTGAGAATATTTGTTTCTTTGTTAATAATAAAGTTATTTTGGAAATATTTCGTTTAAAAACAATATGGGAAAGACTGACTATCTAATAAAGTTTTTTTTTACTATCAAAATCTATAATTTAAATTGTAAATACCAGAAGCAGTAGAATTTATCAAAATTTGTTATCCACAAATTTAGACTAAATAAAAAATGCAGACAAGGTTCCGTTTTTTCAATTCAGCTAAACCAGCAAAGCATTTATAAACCCAAGATAGTAAAACCGGACAAACCCTTTGAAATGCAAACAATGTTTGTTTACAAAATGCTGTTAACCAGCTCAAGCACTTTAAAACCAAAACAAGTGATTTCGTTCAGAAAATAAAATTAAAACGGGAGAGCCTCTCTCCTATCTAAAATTTCAAAGTTGCTGCCATTTTATCACATTTCAACATTCACTCTCGATCTAGGGCCACAGCAAGCCATCTTCGTGTCTTTTGTAAATGAAACAAGGAAATTATTCTAAAATCATGATTTATGAATTTATTGGTTAATTTGTCCAGTAGAACAATTTCTCATGATTAATTATTTACTTGGAAAGTTGTTTCTACTAATCTAATGGAATATTGATCGTTTAGACAAAATATTTAATAACAGTTACTTCTGTAGTACGTATACATTAATAACAAATTTACACCAAATGGAATATTTTATGCATTATTATTTTATGACCTATCTAATGATGTATATGTTTATTTAATTATGTTTATAATCAGTGTATTTTTCAAAAATTTTCAAAAAAAATTATTTATTTTTATTTATAACACGTTTCTTTATTTAGCTCAGTCGGTGAATTAATTTGTACGAGACTTTTGATGTAAGGCAAATAATATGTTAAAAAATATGTCAAAAATAAATAAAAAAACGTTTTTGTAACACGACAATATATAAGGTATACAATACAACATATTGTATATATTGTACAACTAATCGATGAAGTAATGTTTTGTTTAAATTAATTAAATCAATTATTATTTAACTAATGTCATCAATAATTTATCATTAGTTAGTTTTAGTAATAATTAGTTAATTATTTTGTAATTCCAATGGGGTAATCCCTAGTAGTCGAAAATTTGGTTTTATTTGGAATAATTCTTATTAAACTAAGTAATTATTACAATACAAATTTTTATTTTATTATAAGTTATATTTTAATAAAATATTAATTACCTCTGGTTTTTTTATTAGTTCGGATTTTACATAGTAAATAATAGTAGGCATTTTACGTGTGGTTGAATATAATACGTTCTCCAAATTAATCTTCGAAATATATAACCATCCATTCATGTAATACATAAAAGGAGATTATGTAATCTTCTAATCAATAATTATTAATTAATTCTTTTATTGAATAAATAGAAATTCCATTGCATATTTGTTACTTAATCAAAAATCCTGCCATGGAAAATGGTTAAACCTCGCTATTTCAGATTTGATAAGGATATTCAATTGCTCCCCTCTTAAAGCATTCTCTTAAAAACCTTTGTTAAAAAATAAAAATGTATCTAAACAATAATTATATTTCACATCACTAAATAAATCGGAATCAGTTTTAAAATAAAAATATGAAAAATGACTCCATAATTCAAATAAATAAATAAAGTAAAAAAAAAATTTTAATTTTTTTTACCAAACAGTAGTCTAAAAATATACAACAATATGTAAGTATAAAATAAGTTTATTTTAAATTAATGAATAATACGCTTCAAGGAATTTAATTTCTAATTAATTTTTCTAAGATTAGAAATCCTTTACGGAAAGTTTGCATGTTTGTGCTGTTACATGAAGTAGTACACATTATGAAATGTGCACGAACTTGTTAACAGTTGTGAATGCATAATAATTTGTTGTGATTTCTCTATTAGTTGAAAACGATTTATAAACATAGCTTCTAATACATTGGATTAATTATGCATAGAATGAAGCAATTAGTGTGCATGTTGAGTGATAGCGTGACCCTCCCAAGCCTTTCAGTCTCAAAATAGGGTGGTAACCAAAGTACACATGTCACAAACTTAAATGAGCTTTATGACAACTTAATGCTTACTATACTCTGCAGACATCAATCGTCAGTTGTTATTGTAATAATAATCTTACTTAGGTAGATACAAAAATATTGATTTATAGAAACCATTATTCCTGAAACAATTTAGATTCCAAATTTTATTATCCTAATTTTCTGTTACCCGTAATTTTGCGGAACTGCAAAAATTTATGATAACATACTTTTAATTCAAATTACATATTTTATTTTGTACTATTTTACTGTAATTACATATTATAACGTGTCATATAATTGGATTTTGAAGTACATAATTTCTATATTATTAACTTTGCATAGCACAATTTGTATTTTTTACTCAGTCACCTCGTCAATACGGAAACTAAATTATACTATACATTATTGATTCGCCAATCGTCAACCACAATTTATCGATTGTAAAGTGCTTATTTATTGTATACATTTAATGAAACAAATATTTGATCACTCAGTTTTAATATCAAATGCTTAAAATTAAACCATACCAAATTGCTCAAAATAATAATAATTGAATTAAATCCATCAAGTAACATGTTAGGCGAGAAACATGACCACTACATTTCAAACAAAATTGATTTTAAGCCAACCCATTCATATGCGGTTATACATTATTTTAACATTAAACAGTTCATATTTAAATAATTGTCGTGCTATTAAAGTTTCAATATTTTAAAGTATTTTCACTTATTCCTTACAGCATATTATGTACAAGTAAGCTTAAGGCAAGTTTCATTTCTATTTAATTAATATTTTTATAGTAAAACCAGTATTTTTTAATTTCGTTTAATTAAAAAAAATCCGATAAATAACTTTTATTTTGCTCATCTCAAAAGATTTCAATATTTCAACAGCATTAATTTAATTATCGCTGTTAATAATTACACCTACATAAAATATCATAAATACATTTTTTAATTTTCTGCTTATTTTACATAATTTTGAAAACTTGAATTTAAACAATAATTTGATTAAATGTCAAAACTTTAATTTCATTGAAATTAATTATGACCACATATCGGATGAACTCAATGATATACTTTTACATGGCAAACAGACATAGCAATTCTTTTACTATAATGCTGCAGAAAGAAAAAGTTACTCACTTAAGATGTTCAAAAGTTTATTTTAAAAATTTATGATATTGCCAATAAGAGTCAGATTGTATAATTTAATGGAGCAGTATTTTTGCAAAACTGTTTTAAAATTTAATTCATACTTTAAAAATACTTAACGCTTCTGTTATGTACTTTTGATAATAATCATGTAGGTACTTTAGTTTCGCTTTACTATTAAATTAAATAAAATAATTCTGTCTATTATTACTGTATATACTAAGAAATCTGTACCTACTTATTTATTTATAAACTATTTGGTATGTCTATCAATCAGTTGAGGTTTTAATAAAGGTGTATACAAACAGATCTTTATTTAGAAAATATCGGCCATTTGATTAAATGTTTTTACCTGAGAGCCGACTCTTAAGCAAAACCATAGAAGTGATCTTATCGAATTTTTGCCTTGTATGGAATACAAGGGGGCGTCCATTAATTACGTGGGGCAAACATTGGGGGGGGGGTCCGACAAAATCTCACCAAATCTCATATTTAAGGGGGAGGGGGGGGGGGGTAAATAAAAATCTCACGTCCACCTTTTAATTTAGAGAATATACATTATTATAATAGATAACATTTTGTATTTTAGTGTAAAAATTTCAATTATTTACTTACAACTTACTTAGTATTATTTTTTTCCTTGTATTTCACAGAAAAATATGTAGGAAGTATATAGAAGTATATCAACGCTTATAGGTATTTAGTGGTTTGAAGCAAAATACATGAACATATCAAATAAATTGGATTATTAAAAAATTATATAGTAAATCTCACGTGAGAAGATAGAGAGGGGGGGAGGGGTTTCGTTACATCTCACTAAATCTCACCAAGGGGGAGGGGGGGTCTCAATTTTAAGAAAAACGCCTCACGTAATTTATGGACGTCCCCCAACCGCATCTATTTTGTTAATAGTACGAGTTTTCTTTAAGATTTGTGCAATTTTAATCTTAAATTTAATAACCGCGCCATTTCGTGTGTTTAATTTTAACATTTATAAAATCCTGAAACAGATTTTACTTAGGTATATACTTGATAATTAAAAAAAAAAGTTTCCAACTTCATAATATTCACGATATTTAATTGAACTAAAGAAATCGTTAAAATAATAGAATCTTTTCAGTAAAGTGAAGAAATACTGTGCTAATGCGATATAAGGCCCTATTTCACGATTATTTCTGAACTTCAGCTACATATATTATAATTAAATAAATAATAATTATTAGAAGTTGTTATTCAAAATTTAATAAATTAAAACAACGAAAACGCATTTGTATACTGAAAAAAAACATTCAAAATGTTATTTTAGAAGCATTGCAAGTCGATTTGATGTGGCAAAGTCGACGGTATGCATAAAATTTGTGCAACTTTAGCGAAGCCCTTAAAATATTGACAATTTACGGAACCTCTGCCAGTTCAACGAATGTGCTATCTTCGATTCGTTTATAGGTTTTCTTTTTAGTTCCGAAATTTTAAATTGCAGTAATCGCCAGTGAAGTTGTTATAATTGTGTACATTATAAAATTTAATTGCGACTGTTTTCCAAATTGATTCGTTAGTCTTTTTTGAAGACTTAAACAAATTTTTATTTTTCTTGTAGCATAATAATAACAATTTTATGTTGACAAATGTCCATCTGGAAGTTATACTTCCACTTTCAATGTTTACATTATTTGTTGTTTCTAAAACAAACAAATTTAATGTATAATATTAAATTATGTATTATTAAATTACCTTTATTCACTTCAAAGGCTTCTCTGTGCGTTGCAAAGATATGTTCTTCCACCACTTGGTATAGCCCTTCAAAACCGCACTCAAAATACTCGATATACTCGAAAAACGGGCACCCTGTATATTGAAAGTTTAATTTATTATTATTTTAAGTATATTAATGTATTATGTGTGTACTGGGTAGTCATTTAATTGGCGTAAACAATTTTATACAAGCCAATTGTAGAAAAGTGTAACTTTTTCGTGTGTAAAATAACAATTTACAACTTGATGTTCGCTGTAGGCAGACAAGATACGAACGATGAAACATAAGTTAGCAGAAATGAAAGCAGTATAAGTAGGAGCTGTTAACTTTTTAAAGTAATTAAAAAATTGTACATTATGATGTATGGGGGTGTCTTTCATACAATTTTATAATATTATCAAACAAAACAACACAGTCCGCAAATGCGGAAAATCTGCAAAATAGTTTGTTCTCTATGTGACCTCATGTTGCTCTTTATTTCCTAACATCATAAAACTTTTGCATACGAAACAGATCTTTCGCGATATAATAAATTGAATCTGAAGTTCTAACTTTGAATTTTGTACTTTGACCAGGTAAAATCTTCCATCCTATCAAAATTATGACAATCGGCTGAAACAATACAATCAGTTACAAAAAATTTTTTGTGAGATATTAATGAAACTATGATCCTTCGTATTCATTCGCAATGAACAGAAGCATAAAAAATACACAAGGTATAAGATAATTATATAAATACACATAAATAAAAATATAGAATAGTTTTTATGAATAGCAAAATAATCTCATCATTACTTAATACATAATTTACATATATTTCTTATGCTTATTATGTACATTGTGAATCCACTCTTATACTGTTCTTTGTACTTGACATCTTTTTGTATTTTTGAGCAATTTATTTTTAAGTAATTTCAAATTATAAAAAAGTTTGTCTAAGTTTAGTTTGAAGTAGTTTGAAGTAACCACAACAAGTACTTTGGTTCCGAATAAAACTTTCAATTTTGCATGAAAAAAAAATTATTATATTTAATTAATATTAGTAAAAGTGAAAGGTAATCAAAAATATGAACAAGCTGAAAGTTAAACAGATTGTTTGAACAGAGTAAACAGATAATAGAAACTTTAAAATCAACCCTAAGTTATATTTTATTATTTAAATATTGAAAGATGTAAAATAACTTAATAAATATTGTTATTGCTTGCCTCCCCTCCTGCATTTGCATTCTCCTCATTATCATAATCTTTCCGTGTCCAGAGAGCAGAGGGACTACGTCAATTGTGTAAAAGGATATGTTTCTAAAACAACACTGCCAATCTCTTTTATTATTTTATAGTCAAAATACTACTACTTTTAAGTTCATAGAAGATAATATTAATTAAATGGCTATAAGAACATACATATAACCGCAATGAACTTTTAACGTATTACTTCGGCCGCCCTATATAATATAGGTATTCAATTAATTTTAAATCTAACTTTCCGAAGCTATTGAAATATTACTTCCTTTGTAAATTAGAAAATTGAATATAAAATGAAAAAAATAATTTCTATTTATACTTATATTAAATAATATATTATTCATTGTCTTACATTGCTTTTAAATAGTCTGCACATGAAGGCAAAAGCTTATTGTCCGCATTTAATATACCTTTATTTTTTTAAACATTTTATCAACTAGGTAATATAATATTTAAACAAACAAGCAATGGTAATATTATGTAAATAATTAAAACAAAGTTAAATATTGATTTAAAACTTAAGTTAAAATTATTTTATCCAAGTTATTCTAATTTAAGATTATAATCTCGTAAATAAATTATTAGTATGATAAACATCAAATTTACATCAACATTGCTTTTTTGGCTAATTACTTAACTACGCTGATTACATAGCCACTGCATTTCCATTAAGTGCAAATCTTATACTAACTTAACTTGTTGAAAATTAATTGTGAAAATTGTGTTGATTTTGAAAAGCCGCGATTTCTACTAAAATCTTTTAATTAATAGTGACGGAATGGCAGCGATGATAGAATTAATATACCATGAAACAGTTTCAAAAACTTTTGAACTAATATACCTACGAAGTTGTAAAACTTAATTAGGAATCTCAGTTTGAAATATTCAAATTTAAACTGTTTGGTGTTGGAAGACAGATTTTGCAATTTTAATTTGTAAACTTTCTCGATGCTAAACTTTTAGGCGCTTTAGTATTAATGAAGCATGATGTTTGTCGCTTCGCGCACATTTTGTGTCGCCACTGTTTCTTAAGAATCAAGAAATTTAGGTGCAATTTAAACAATTAAAAGTGTTGGTCTAATTAATAACGTTCGAGCAACAGTTGGTAAAAATATAATCAAAACTTCAAATTGCTAATTCAAATGACGCACGTGGCAAATCTTAATACCGGTATTGATCTCTTGTATAGCTTATCACCTAAGCTGATACACCGAGAACTATCACTTGTTAATTTAATTTTCTATTTAAAAATTATTTACAGCTACAAATATTTGCGAGTTTGCATTGGTAAGTAATGCAAATTCCTTGTGTGAAATAGCGATGTACTTTTGCTTGCAATCCAAAAATGAATTTTTTTTACAAAAATACCATAGCTATTGTAAAATAAAGAAATCAGTATGTTAAAAATTGTGCTCCAGTCAAATTGGATTATTCGATTTTGCTAGAAGATTAGGAATTTTCTGAATTAATAGCAGTATTTGATAGTAAGCAATATTCACAATATTAATTGAAAAAACAAGATTATATTCAACCAATAAAGATTATTTGTGATGGACCACAATGTAATCGAAGCTATTTAGCTAGGTAATAAAAAATTAGGTGCTGGGGTGATTAATTTCTTTTCTCGGTTTAAGAAATTTTATTAAATAATTCATGATTTGATTTACAAATAAATGTTAAATTTTAAATGTTTTTTAAAATGTTGTTCTTTGTTATTTATTATAACGCATAATATGTGTGTAAAATTTTTCTTCGTTTTGTTATACGTAGAATTTTCATAAACTTTTCAAATAAATAAGAATTATTTTTATGATGGTTCAGATTTACTACAGTTTTTCTTCATTCTAATAATCTTTCGAGAAAACATTGATAGAAAATTACAGTATTACGATAGTTTAATATGTTTCAGTTTAATTGTAATTTTGGTGACATATCTTTCAGCCGTCAGTCAAAACGACGGTTTGTGAGAAAGCCGATAATATTGCTTGGCTCCCTGGAGAATTTAACCTCTAATACATCGTTGACCACAGCGTGCGTCTACATCACCTATCAAACATAACAATCACGTCGATGTATTTTTCTATCAAAGTTATCGTCTTGGTTTGCATCAAATCCTATAACACAGTTGAGTAGAATTCAACGAAAGAAGTAATAAAAAGGAAAGGAGAAGCATAATCTGACCTTATTTGAGCTTTTCTTTAACGAAAAAGATCATTATTCACAAAAGCAAAAATTTCATATAATAGTGTATTAAGTTGTCGCTACTCTTTAAAATAACTCAATATGTCATTCTTCTAATCAATTTTAAATTGAATTTCAATCAAGGCGTTTTAAAGTTTTTATTATCAAAATTCCTTCAACATTGAAATTTTCTTACAATGACTTTCGAAGAAGATTAATTGAACGAAAATATATTTTGTTTTTCTATTAGTAACGAACTGAAAATGAACACTTTTGTTTTCTTTTTTTATTCGAAATGTAGAAACAAAAACAACCCCGGGGTGTGATAGCAAGGAATGTCGCAGTTCCAGCGGATGTCCAAGTTACGTCTCTAGAGGCGTTCTTTCATTCACTGTTGTCGATCGACGGATTCTTTATAATACTTCTTAATCTATTCCGTTCGGTAATAAATTAATTTAAGAGTTTGTTTACATTTAGAATGATATCCGCGTTTGAAAATAAAAATAACAATATTTTATTCGACAAACTTTCTATGTATCGAGCCAAGGGGATGGACAATTTTAATCACAAATCTTTGTATGGTATCATTGTAATTATAGTGAACAATGAAATCTAGTTCAATACGAAACTAATATCAACAAAATTGGCAGACATAAATGGAATATTTTCTAGCGAATATAGGAAGCTGTACATTAGTCGGTAATATTTTACGTATCGCATTGGAAGACACGTGACTTTCACACCTCCCTAGATACACTAAGAGTTTTGTTTGTTCTGAAGTTTAAAGAACACAAATAAGTTCAATTTGGAGATGTTTTCAATTTCTCATACTACATGAAATAAACCTTATTATATAATAATTAATTAGTTAGGAGATGTTTGAAGCTGCAACCAAAACTATACTTTGCTCACAAAAAAGCATTGCATTAATCAATAATAATTTTGTATTATTTAGTACATAAATAGAAAACTTGAAAAGTTTTTATAAACTAAAGCAAAAAAATTAAATTTATAACGAAATGCGTAATTACTCTTTTCATAAAGGTTATTCTAAATTAATTTAATTGAATGAACAATAAAACAATTACGTTTATTATTGTAAATTTGTAATTTAACGACTTAGTTTGTTTTTGTTCAACTTTTTTTATATTTTTGTAATTCTTCTTTTTTTGTAAATTGGGTTCGGAATTTATTAAAACTATTTCGATAATAAGTAGGTACTTAAAAATTTTAAATAAAACTATTGCACATTACAAAATATCATACAATTTTTTTTATTAATCTTGGAACTGCACACTGGGGTTTCCGAAATCCATAGCGTCATTATAAGTTAATGCCACATGTGCTGTATGTGGCCTTAACTTACATGACGCTTGGGGTTTCTAAAACTCCAATGTGCAGTTCCAGAGTTAAGGCAGCAGAAAAAAGATGTATTATTTATTATTGACTAAAATTGATACTGAAAATTTGAATTTAAAGTTTTAATAATAACTCAAAAAAAATTTTGCAAGAAATATAAATAAAATAATTTTACAAAAGTAATAATGAAAACTTTTTTTTTAAGTTTTGGTTTTGAAAATATAAATTACAAATTTTAATTAAATTTCCATGAAGTGATTTCCCATAATCTAATTAGAAGTTTAAAATAAAACTGATTTTTAACTTTACTACATGGGATCTGCCTAAAAATGATATCTTTTTTTACTAATAATTATGGCTTATAATTATTATAATAACATGTGAAAATATTGTAAAAGTTTATATTATTTACATGTTCGAAACATTAATAGTTAAAAAACTTACTATTTAATTATTTTATCAAAACTATGCAAAATAGTTAAATTAGTTTGCTACATGTGATTTCACACGTTTCGAATTTCAGATTATCATCAGGCAACCTGAAATAATTTATAACAAAACTAACTGGATAAAAATTAAAAATATAAAATATAAATTTTTCAACTTTTTTAATGTTTTTCGTTCTAATTTTTGACTACTTAAGTAATTAATTATTATTATGCTTTAATTCTTTAAAAAACTTTAAATACAAATAATATAAAAGTTTTTAGCATTTTGTATCGGCGGGTGCACAATAATAATTTGATAGCAAATTACTTTAAGCTGATCGATATTTGAAAACAAACTTTTATTCGAAATATTCATCATTGGGAACATATCAAACAAACTTTTATTGTTTCTAATTTAAGCAAACTTTGTTTATACTTTGAAGACATTAATTAACATTGATCAATAGGTGTACTCGGCTGTATCATATATTCCAGAGTTTCCTGGTTAGGCTACGGAACTGAGGCTTTGGGACTCTATAAAGTGTGCTCAAGTTAGCAATAGTTTAATTCGAACCGGACGCATCTACTAAAACAATTACTATGAGACATTTCATCGATAAACATTAGATTGTTTTCAGAACACTTGTAAGTTAAATTTAATGGTAGTTCCTATCTCTTAAATAGCTATAATTAAATTTTACTTTATACTTCATTAACCTTTGTATTATCCCAACACTTTGTTAATTTTGTTGTATAAAAAAATTTTAAAATTAAAGTTATGGTAGTTAAAATCATTAATCGGTTTAACGCTTAAGTATGTATGTGTAATTAGGTTTAACTAATAAGTATAGGACCCGCTGGTTAGTTTATCAATTTTGTTTGTACATAAATCTATTGGTACTTAGAATAATGTTTAACCGATATTATTATAAATTTATAACTCCAGTAAATGATAATCTTGAATCTATGAATAATATTAGGCGTTAAAACCAAACAGATGTTGTCACGTGTACCAATCAGATTTATTTATTTTATGAAAATATGTATATTATTTAATCGTAAAATTACAAATAACTACTACTAAACATTAAAAGTAACTTATTGCCGTCTCATTAACCTTCGCATTAACGCCGAGTGTTTCCATTTCTGAACTATTTTCTATCTATCAAATTAGAAATAGTTTCAATATAATATACCCTTGAACGACCAATCTATCTATTTATTGACCAACCTTGACTGTATAAAGTGAAAAAGTAGATAATCCGAACTTCATCTTTCTACAACTTGTGGTTTTTATATTATAAGGTTAAAGATATATTGCATATAAAAAAGTGCGAAAAATAACATGGTTAAAGGATAAAGGAAATAGATGACTAAAAATATCAAATATAATATTATTTGTCTTAGTTAAAAACATAAACACAAAAAATGTATACAAAATACAAGTATTTAGGGCATACGGTTACTAACTGAAAAACAAGTCAGGAAATCAAAATAACTAAATAACTACGAGGAACGATTGGCCAGACAGCTAACAGCTAAAACTAAAACTTCAACTTTATAATTAGTTCATACCACTAGAACAACTTATGGAGCCGAGATTTGGATTTTCACAAACTCCGTTATAAAAATAAACTAATCGGAAATCAAAAAGCTACAGAAAGAAAGATGTGAGAAGCCTAACGAAGTGAGAAGTAAGTTAGAAAAACATTCAAATTTAAAAAAATGTTCAGTTTAATTCCAACCAGCCAGTAAATTTCGTTGCTGATAGAAAATTGACTATAAGCAAAATTTTAGTTTTTTTATTGTAAATGATGTTACCAAGTCATCTGAACATAAAATTTCGCACAGTAGTTGACATCAGATTATGTTTTCAGTTACTTTGTTTAATTAAAATTAATTATGTGTCAGAGAAAAATCTTTTCATAAATACAAATGAGCTTTAAAATAATGAATAGAATATGTGGTATTTAGTATGCATTATTTACAATATGCATTACAATATGTATTTTAATTTTGTATTTTATAATTTTCATACCGTAATATTCGTTTTCTTTTTTTTTAATTTTCTTAGTCCTAAGCTGTGAAACAATGGTAATTATTGTCTATAGGTTTATCAGATTTATCTGGTTTATCACTGTAGGTTTATCAAAATTGCTGCGTCCGGCTTATCGCCGACTTAGTTCGATATACTCTGACTAGATAATTCTAACAAAAAAATTCGTTAATTTAGAGTTCTACTCTAGATTAAAAATCAGAATTATTCAAATAATAATTGATATATACATTTTATTTATGTTTTTTATAAACTAAATATATTATATGTATATGTTGGTTTTAAAAACTTTCCAACAAACTGCAAATGTTAATATAACAACTCTACAACAAAAATTGTGGAAAAGAAATAAAGCAATTATTTTGAATTTTCATAAGCCATTAGGTAAAAAATATTGAAATTGAAAATATGAGAAAGCACGAGGATCTCTGAACACAATACAAAAAATAATACATGCAGGATCAATAGTTGGAGCTAGTATTTAACTTTCATCCATTGCAAAATTAATATTAAAAATAAACTTATTTTTAACTTTTTATGTATACGAATAAGCCAGACTTTAAAGGTAGATTTGACAGGAAATAGACACCATAAGCCAAAAGTCTTAAAAAAAATAATGGAAAATGTTCTACAAAAGGTCTAATTTGCGTCATCGCTGAAAGCGAACATTATTTGTTTGACACATCTTCCACACTTGATGGAACAAAACTTATAAACCTCAATACAAATTTAAAATAATAGAATTATCGTTACTTTCAAAAGTTAATTTTTTAAAATGTAATTTCAAATGTTTCAGGCTAGACAAATAAGATGATACTTTTCGTGCTACCCCGTATAAATAATAATTAGTAGGATGATTGGAAATATAAAAGCTAGCTATATTTTTGCCTAAATATTTAATATTCTACGTAGGTACTTACTTATTTTGTATCCTTTGAAGTTAAAAACAATTGTTCTAATTTAGGCTACAAATATATTGTAGTAATGAAAACCTTTTTATTCTACTTTATAAATTCTTACCTATGTACGTACGAAAAACATTAATAACCGAAAGTCAAATGCGAGCAGCATTTAAAATTTTAATATCTACATAATACTATATACTTCTATACATTGTTTTACCAAGTTACATAACGTTTAAGTAGAAAGTTTGTTGTTTTCGCCGAAAGAGGTTAAAACCTGCGTGTAAAGTAGACTAAAATGATAAAAAGTTTTGAAAAAAGATCGCCGGATAGGGCAGTTTAAATAGCCATTAAAAACGAACTTCTGAACTTGTATTTGAAAATAGTTTATCAACAACTACATACAACTGAATTGCATGAACAATTGCATTGTAATAATACTATTATGTTTTCGCAGTGTTTCTAATTTGAGGTCGCGGTGGAAGCAGTTCAGTATATACCAATAACCGAGCAAAATTTTAATAAAATCTAAAAAGAAAATATACCCACTATCGATTAACCCACTCAAATTGTTTGCGTTTTGATCAAATTTGAGAGAAAAACCTTCGCTACGTTCCAATTTCAATTAATATTATTTCAAACTGAAACACATAAAGGTCAAATTAAAATAATATTACTTGGCTATTGCTAGACTTAGGAAAAAAGTTTTAAATGTATTTGTGAATATCATTTTCAATATTGACATTGTAGGCTTTCTCTATGGTTTGCTAATCCAATTTGAAAACGTTATCCTTTCGATTTTAAGTGTATCTTGAAAGAAAAACCAATTTAAGAAACTTGCTTTTGTTGATTTGCGATTAACAAACTCTTTGTGTATGTTGAAATAAATTTTGTACAGTTTCTTATAAGAAAGCCTTTTAGAATTTGTTTGTAAATGTAAGACTTAAAAATTACGAATAACCTAATTTGTAAGTTAGTAATATGTTCTTGATAGTTTAATGTGATGAGAGACTTTAAAAGCTCTGCGTCTCTATTTTATAGCACCTGTTTGCTATCTTTTGCTTATAGTGCCTTATTCTTCGGTATAGAACTTTGACAACTTTAGAAAACATGCATTCCCAGTTCTCTATGTATAAGTAAAACGAAAAGTTTTCAATAAGCAGTTATTACATTTTCTTATAGGAACGTCTTCTTATTTTATTGTGCAATATATTTTTCTGAAAAATCCTGTTACGTATCTGTGGTGTAATAATTTAAAATATACACTAAATTTGCAGAGCAATAAAAATTTAGTACAACTGCAATAATTGTTTTCATAAGCACTCGTAAAATTGAACTAATGTATAGTATGACACAAGGGAGAAATTCGATAGCACTGATTACTAGTTATATGTCGAGGGGCTGTCATCCTGCATGTAATGAATCACTACAGGAACCAACCTGCGGCAAAATGTCATTTCCAGAGTCCTGCAATGTCACAATGTGCTACATGTAAACTTAGCAACATCGTGGCGTGATATATCAAGATACAAATTAAGAAAATCTGACCGAACCGAACATTCCATATATCCCTACCATTTAAACGTCAGTTAATAAATTTTTTGGCAACGACGCTTTTCTATGGCCGAAGCTAAGTTTTCAATCAGATATTAAACTATTTTTCAGAAGTTCGGTAGGTGATAATAAATGAATTGGCAAATCGTTCATTGTAACTTTTCGTTTCTTTCATCGGTAAGTAATTAAACTGACAATGATGGATCAAGTCAAATGAACTGCTGATATTTAGCGATTGCAAAGCTTGATGGTTGAATAAACCTGCCACTATAAGTTTAAATTAAAAATTTATGCATTAACAAATCTAAAATAGATCTCGAATTTTTGCAATAATTAAACATCAAAGCGAAAAATTTCTATGCTATTTTTTACCAAAATTAATCCCATTTATTTTTTTCCTTTGTAATGAATCATAATAATATGATGTAGGTTCCTCATAGCGTTCGCGTCTTATTCGTAAATTTGTATTATCTTTCATTTTTATTATTACATCAGTAATTTTTGAAGATAAAAGGCGTTAGTTGTAGAAATTAGCAAATAACGTTAATATTTTTTTTATGAACAACCAACAAAAGTGAAAATGTTGTATTAAAATGAATCTGACAGAATAGGAAAAGAAAACTTTATTAAGGGAATTCGCTAACATTAAATAAACTTGACTTGATTTTATTTAAATGTTATTAAATTTTTTCTTTAGTAAAATGTGAAAGGCACAAAGCAAGTATGAATAATAACATTAATAATAATATCATGTTTGGTTTCTTGTTTTTTTGTGTAGGTATTTTGTAATAAATATAGAAAGCTGCAGATGAAAAGATAACAACATTTTAGATCAAACAATAAACTAATGTATTATCAATTAAATATCTTTTAGATATAATAATGTTGCTGATGGTTTACAGCATAAATAAATTTTTTTTTACAAAGGATGATTTTAAATCTACCCGTATTTTAAATTTTATTTGAGTTCGTTATGTATAATTCTAATTTTATAATTATCTTATTGAACATATTGTCGTGTAATCTTGGGGGTGTGTAAATATTTTTTTAAAAAATGTACTGGAACCCCAACCAAATTACCGCACTATTGAGCGATGAGACTCTTCAATTTGAATTTTAAAATAATTTTTAATGTTTAATAAAATTTTAATGTAAAAATGGAATGATAAAGGAGCGTACGGTTTATCACCGCATGTGCCCGCCGCTAATACAAATTCCACTTTGCTTTCCAACTTAATTTGCAATAATATTATAATTTTTCATTCAATTCAATTAATTCTTCTATATCTAAATTTTATGTTCACAATCAGTCCCCAATTAATATTATAAGCAATTCAAATCTCTTCCATACAAAAATACAATCCAACTTCCAATCTCGTTAAAAATATCCAATTTCAAATATGGACCAACTCTCAAAATTTATAATAAAAATCATTCACTCAAACTCAAATAAATTTATTCGCAAATACAAATCCGCAATCAAAATTTCAAACAAAACCAGGAGACAAACTTCGTCTCAACCGCTTCGGCGGCCATTCTCGGCAAAAAGCCCCGTTTATACCGGTAGTCGGCGCCAGCGCTAACAAAAATGCGGCAAAACGAGAGATTCAAAATAATTCACACTTTCAAAATTAATACAATTATTTTACATCAAAATATAAAATTTCCAAATTAAACAAAAACTTCAATGAAGGATTTTGGAACATAACAATATATAAACCTTATAATTTTAATTAATAGTAATGAAGTGTTGATTTGAAATTGATGTAACTGATGATGGAAGCATTTTTATGCACTAAACTGAATATTGTAACCTAAAACATGATGTTTCTCAATAAATAAATAAATAAATTGATTAATTACTAAGTAGTTCCTCGTTTAAAGGACACCTCAATAAAATTGAATTTATCTCTGTGACACCCGAATTTAAGAAAAACAACTTTTTAGCGAAAATGAAAAGATTTTATAAAATTGACAATGTTTTCTTTAATAGTAAAATATAATTTCGCAAAGTACAAAATTACGAAATTATCAATGACAAATGCTTTTAATAAACACAAAGTTACAGTACTTTGTTATTATTTTCGGGAAAATACTATTATTTGATCGATTGAAAATTCAAACCAGTAGTCAAGTGGATGTTTAACATAAAGCTATCCCAAAAACATGGATCAAACAGTTAACCAATTATATTTTAATTAAAAAAATAAAACCATTTTGAATTTTCTTTGTTTCTTACTATATTGTCTGTCCACTCTAGTTACTCTAAAAATTTTATTTCCGATTGTAGCGGTCTGACTGACGCTTGCGTTTCGATCACTCAGGTAAATAAATATGTGGCGTTTACGCTTTCTTTATATTCATGATATTCACGGTTTATACTTATTTTGCGTTGGTAAGTCAGCGATATCTATTTTCCAATCAATGGTAACCCGCGGATTAGATAATCATAACGTCACGTGGAAGATTTCTTCTTTGTGGTGTCAGACAATTCGTATGTTCATATAAGAAACAGTGAAAACTTTTGTTGAATCAGTGACATTTTCTCAATGAGTAAAAATTCGATGAATATAAATTAGTCTATTGTGTTTATACAGTTTGCAAAGTCAATATATTGTTATGTATATAGGGTGTTTGAATTATAGATGTTATTTAAACCAGAGTTTCTCAAACTTATTAGTCCGCGATCCTATTTTGCACTTAAAAATTTCAAGACCCTAAATGAGTATGTGTAAATAATTGAATTGAAACATTCAATAATTTTAATTAATAGCGAAATAGTGTAATTCTACACTATTCACATCAATCAAGTTTAAGTACTTTATTGTTATTGCAAACTAGAACTAATATTTCTTAATAGAGGGATTATACACTTTGTCGCAGATAAACTAACTCTTCGATTTAAAAAAATCTTTTATTTTTGGTACAAATGCTTAACATTGTGTAGTTACTTTGAAATATAGAAGTGTTCAACTAAAAATTTATGGTGAGGACATTTATTTTAAACTACATACCTTGGAACGCCACCTAATACAAATTATAATGTTCATTACTAATGCATAGAATAAATTCTTGTTTTAATAGTAAACACTACTATTTTAATTTGATGTACATTAGTTAAGTACCTACCTAATATATTATACAAGCATAGTTATTATTAGAATAAGTTAAACTTTGTATTCTCCATAATTTTTTTGTACTATAGCATTTGGGTTACTTGTACAAAAAATATGTAGTTAAATTCCGGACATAATTTTAAATATATAGTTTTTACATTATGATTAATCATTACATAATCATTCTCGCAAATAAAAATGAAACCGTCTAACGGTTCTTAAATGATAAAAATTCATAGTATGAAAACAGTTTTTCGTGATTTTTTACCAAAATAGCAATGGATCCCTCTCTTATTTTGTGAACAACAATTAATTTTTAATTAGTAAGTGAAAACTACCGCTCCGCTATTTGTTAGCGGGCAGTGCGTGTCGTGAAAAACTAACCGGTATCAAAATAAAAAATTAATATTAATAACTAATTTTCGATACATATTCTGAGTATCACAGCCGCATACTGATAGAACATAGTAAAGTATGTAGTGGAAAACTTTAATTTCTACTATCTTTTACACGGATTTGAAGCCATTAATCAAATGATATGAACGCTTTCATGTGTTTCAATGATTTTCGAATTTTACGCTGCAGCATTATATGCAATACAAATGCAATGTCCTATCTGAATGAGGATTTAGTGTGGTAAAAAGAGCTCTTGGAATTAATTTCATTATCTGCAGTAACTTAATTTTTTGTTAGCTAAATTTTAATTAATTTTACATTTCATGCCGAAAACCCGGTAGTATTTTACACTTGCATGCTTATTAAAAATTTGAGCACTAGTTTCTGGCGAAATTATAGATTTTACATATAAAGTGTGTCTTTGTATGTTGGTTTTTCCATACCTGTAACTGTTGATTAACGTAAAAGCTAGAATGCAATTTACTAATGGTATTCCCAGTGTGATTTGAAAACTACTTACTAATGTAGCAAAAAATTAAATTTAATTGAAATGCGTGTGGCGTATTACTTAAATAAAATGACTTTTAATTTCGGTGATAAAAGATATAGGTAATAAAGTGAGGGATATCTTAACAAACTCGAAAATAAATTTAATTTTTCTGTCTCAACGGCGATATGTATGACATTTATTCGGAGTTAGACCTTTAAAACGTGAATAATAATGTCATTTTCGGTACATTAAACACGGCTATTCTTACCGTAGGTAAGTAATCAGCTATAATCTTAAATGTCAATATTCGATTTAAAATTTAAATTTTCTCTCTAAATATCTTTTGCTAATTTACATTGAAGTAATATTATTATATCGATAAGAAAGTAAATCAAATCAAATTTCTTGAATATTCCACGATCCCTTTTCAAACAATAGCGACAATCGACAATGTCTAATGGAACGAGCTTTCCAGATGATAATCCTGTCCAATACGTTGTTGGTCGATCGGGATAACTAACGTGCTGAATTCGCGTGACCACACGCTGTCTATCGCTTATCACAACGTCCCCACATCCCAGAAAACAACCATCACTCCACCAGGTTTCAGCACGTATATCTCTTGCCCCATAGCGATCATATATCAAGCTAACATCATTGATTAATCGACTCAAGAATTTTGACGGCGTTCTAACATTAATTTGCTGAAGATAAAGTGCTTTAATTTACTCATTAATTTAATTATAGTCATCTTTCCTTATCTACCATGCTGTGATTTATTATTTGACAACAAATGGATAGCTTTCTTTAATAAGAGTTTATTTGATTTATCGCTAAAAATAAAACAACGTTTGCTGTCGGTCTTGAATTGAATATTTGTCGATAAGAATTGAACCATTACAATTTATTGCACGATTTAATGATTGCAAAAATGTTACACACAATACGGCCTACTTTTTCATTTTTGCTGTGCAAGTTGAATTGATACGAAGTAATCATTTACAACGTCAGAAACAATATAATATTTCCACTTTTTATAAATCTTAAAATTTTGTTTCGAGGCAGCATTACCATTAAATTAATTTTTGAAACGTAATATAACGTCCGCAAAACTACCAAAACGTGATACTATTTTATTCTAAATTCATACTTTTATAATAGAGATATTTCATATCAATAGGTACGGCGTGCTCGAAGAGACAGACACATGTGCTCTAAACTTTTTATAAAACAATCTGTGACGATAAATGTACAGAATACCAACGAGCTTCTATTTGAGTAAGTTATCAAAATTATTATTTGAAAAACCATTTTTACGTTGTTCTCTGTAATTTAAAACAAAGAAAGGCTGTGGCATCGTCAATAATTAAAAGGTTGAAACGGTTAATTTTTAATAAATCTCATAAGCTATCATTAGTCACATTTCCCGGAACAAAAAATTGCTAGAAATTAGTTTATCCTTCTATATTGAATAAATTTTTAAATTTGTAAAACCTCCTTTGTTAGAAAATCGTGAAATGCTCCCTCAATCGAATTTTCTCCACTTTCTACAGTTGTACATGACCTGCAACGAATGCATTTCTTCCGAACGCCATATCGTTATCCTTATTTTCCGAACTGTACAAAACATTTAATGTACTGGTGATAAAACGACCCTTCCAATATTTATAAATTCGACTTTGCATAATCAAACACTGTAATTTCCAGCGGGTTCACTCAAAATCTGTAACGTCATTGAAAAATCATTAATTTTATATCTAATGACATATAACTATGAAAGTCAATTAACATCAAATTTTTAAGTACACTAAAAGTTAAAACAGAACAAATTTTTTGTCAATGTACTGAATTTACAACCTAAAGTATTTATTAAAAAGTTTTCAGTTAGGGAAACTGTTAATTAAAATATACATACATTTTTGAAACGTAACAGCATAAAGGAATTAAAATTTTAATATAAAGTTTTCGTATAATTGCATTAAAAGGCTTCCTTAGTTAAACTAAAATTCCAAAAAAATAAACTTCATTACTTGGTTTTTCAATTATAACGAAAAAATCTATAATGCACGAAAAATTTCTTTTATCGCCTTTCAATGCTCGAGTTTTCCATTAGCTAACTTGCATTGCTAATGAACCACTTCAAGACTGAGAATCGAAAAATAGATATGACTTTTTGTGTTTCTGGATCATGGTTGAATTAACTTTCCTTTTATAATAAGCAGGCTCGCTTTAATACATTTTGAATAATCCGAACTCATTATCTAACAACATAATTATTATTAATTACTTTTCTTATAATTATAATTAATTTTTTGTTAGAAGAAGAAATCTAGTTTTTTAAAAAAAGTTAATTAAAAGTTGTTCGTATAGACAAAATACTATTTTTAAGAAACTCTAATAAGTTCAGTAATCGATTTATATTTTCTTAGACGCCTTTAATCAAGTCAATTTATTTATAAGTAAAATTGTTAATAACAAATAATTAAAAATTTTAATATACTATTTCGGAATGGTGAATTCTTAAACATTTGTGTTTTCAATACGTATGTGGTTTGACAATAATAATCCATGGTTTGCATTGTTTCAAACTACATACGTTTTCAAATAAATATTTTCTAGGATCAACTCCCGTTCCGTTTGAGCGCAGCGACGCGACGCTGACAGCGGACCCGGACAACTGGGCGAGTCCCACTGGGCGACGTATAACTGGGCGACGTATAACTGGGCGACGGACAACTGGGCGATGGGTAAATTGGGCGATTGTTAAACTAGGCGACGGTCAACCCGGCGACGGACAACTGGGCGATGGGTAAACTGGGCGCCGGGTAAAGTGGGCGACGGTCAACTGGACAACCGTCGACTGGGCGACCCGCAACTGGGCGACGGACAACTAGGCGATGTCAAGCAGTCAAGCAATAGCTGCAAATAGCAAATAGCTGCTAATCGAACAAATGTTGTCGAACAAAATTCCAGATACGATATAGGCGCATTTATTAAATTATTAAAAATATTCTATTTATCTTTTCTAAATAAAAAACTAAAACTTTAATTAAAACAAAAACAAAACAAATAAAAATTTTATCAAAGAAATCAATCCATATTATAATTATGGGATATGCCACGAAGGTATTCAATTATATTATTTCGATCATAACTTGTTACCTTATTCAGGATTCTTTCATCAGCTTGCAGGTATCGTCTTCTTTTTGTTGCGACTTGGTGACCAGCAACGTGTCTCTCATATTCAACGTCGTAACTTTTTTGAATTGTTTTCAATTTGTTAATGAAGTTCCACAAACTAGGGTGAGAAATTCCACTACCAAAACCTAATTGTATTTTTCGGTGGCACGCTTCTGCAAAATTATTGGTCCTATCGGTTCCATTTAGAGTTCTGTGGTAGACGGACCAAATATTAGAGGGAAATGTTGGGATAGCTCGTGTCCCATTGTTGCGAAGACGTCCAATATAGTTGTTGGTGAACCATTCCAAAATGGGTTCTAGCTCTTCTGGCAAATGATTTTCTAAATTTGTTATAGCGTGTATAACGTCGTCTTGGGGAACAAATGCTAGAGATGTTATCATTTTAGCATTTAATTGAAAAGTAGGATCACTATTATATCTTCCTAAAAGTTGCACTGCTGCCAAGTGTTTTCGAAGATTTTTCACTAAATGAAATAAACAGCCATTGATGGCTACATCAGGAAATACCGTACGAATAGCTTGATGGATAGCGAGTTCAAAATCTACAGCTATGCTATCTGGATTTAGCTGGGGCCAAAGGTCGCGTATCATCGTCATTAATTTTGTATATGTTTCAGTAGTTTTGTCGGGCAGCAAACAAAATAAAACCGGGTAAACTCCACCGCCATCTTTTCTCGATAAAACAACAAAAATTTGCGAAAAAAGAGGAGGTGATAGCAAAAATGTTCCGTCCATGAACAATTCTTTCATTTGAAACGTCCATGTTGAGTGATATTCTCGACCAAATATAAGAATTCGCTGTGGATCATTTTGCATTTCTCCCGAATCCGCCAAAACAAAGCGCTCAAAATTGGTTGGAGTATATTCATATTGTGAATATTCTTGAGGAATAATTATATCTTCTCGAAATTCTGGATTGGAAGGCGCATTTATAGTTCTGTTTCTTATTCTTTGGACGTTCCTGCGCATGTGATCTGTGCTTGGCAGATTTCCATGCACTGCTACTGGAATATCTGCAATGGCTTGCGTCCTGATATTTGCTGGCGTTTCCATTGTCGTGATTGCCTTGTGTTTTACATTTGTTGCAACGGCTTGTAATACCACATTTGTAGCATTTCCCGTGGTACTACACGTATGTTCTTTCCGTAAAGAATGAAAGGAATTATCATTTACGTTGGTCCAAATTCTACCTGTACATCCTATGTTTTTCAACTCGCAACGCCAAAATTGAATTGAGCCGTCCTTGTTCATTTTATCTTTGGTATAAAGATATCCCTCCCAATTGTATTTTTCGTTTCCTCTTTGAGTTACAATATTAAAATTTTCCATTTTGTATTGCTGTTGTTAACTTAACACTTAAACACTTTCTTGAGCACTTAAACACTTTATTGAACACTTAAACACTTTATTGAACACTTATTTGCAGCTACTAGTCCCGTAGTGTAGTTAAGTTGTTATAAAAGTGTAGTGATTATCCAGGCAAGTACCTTAACTTAATCCGAGGTACTAAAATTTGAACTTGCTTCGATCAAAGATCCAATTTCAAATTTTTTACCAGGCATTGGCTGCGGAGTCAGACGACCAAACCTTCAGGGAGTCTATCCCCATCATCGCAAATATAGCGAACCTCCCATCCGCTGAGGATGAACGGGGCTGGCCCGAATCTCAACAAATTCTAAAATGCAGGGAAGGCATCATATAGAGCTTCAGGGAATATACTTCGTTGGCCTGAGAAAAATTCTCAGGCAAAAATCCTCTCTCCCAGACACATGATGAAATTTCATCATGAGGATGATGAAACAGATCCACCCCTAATGGCCCCTAAACTCCCAATCCTCACCCCCCCTCCTGCTGTAAAAAATTCCACAAATCCCCAGTCGCAATCCAAATCTAAGAGCAACAAAAAATCCAAAAAAAGGCAAACAACAGGAGACCAAATCACTCTCTTCTACTTCCCCCCCAACTTTATCATCACAACCAATCACGAGGGTTCCTGAAAAAGGGCCCTCCCAATCGTGGCTCCCCCCCCCCTAAATCCCTAACCAAAGTCCAATCACCCATTCCTAATCCCCTGGAGCTAACCCCCCCCTCCCCGACAACGACTCATCCATACCCCCCCCCCCTGCTCGCAACCACCCCTCCTATCCTCTCTTGCTTCAGCACAATCAAAGTCGGAGCTTCTCGAATTTCTATTCGCTCCCGAACTTAGTACCATTCCATCCATCCCGACATCTGATCTCAAGAAAAACCCATCGGAATTGACGCGTAACTCCAAACACGAAGTCGCTTTCAAAGACTGAATTTGCCCCTTACAAACCAAATCTAGATCCTCTAAATCCTCAAACAAAAAAAAAATAAAATTCTATATCGAATAAATTATGTATAATTTGGAGAACAAATGCTTGATCGCCTTAAAGTTTACCCATCGCCCAGTTGTCCGTCGCCCAGTTTCCCGTCGCCCAGTTTCCCGTCGCCCGGTTGTCCTTCGTCCAGGTGTCCATCGCCCAGTTTACACGTCGCCCAGTTGTCCGTCGCCCGGTTTACCCAGCGCCCAGTTTAGCCATCGCCCAGTTGCCCGTCGCCCGGTTGACCGTCGCCCGGTTTACCCATCGCCCAGTTATACGTCGCCCAGTGGGACTCGCCCAGTTGTCGCGTACCGCGCTGACAGTAGGACTGACGCTAACAACTTGAAAATTTTGTAGTTTCATCTTCTGAATGTTTACAGAAGTACACGGTACTCGCGCTGAAAGCTAATTAAACGATATTTTATCATTTCCATCAGCTAAATAAGAGGGTATTTTGTATATATACCAAAAGACTTCTTTTTCAATTGAGAGATTAATTGAATCCCGTTTGAAATTTATTATTCACAGAACTTTTACTTGTTAATGACATTAGTAATCAGTGTTCTCATCTTAAAGTGGCTGTTCTATTCTGCTATTGAGGTGAGAACGGAAATAAATCATCAAAGCCGTAACTTTTCAAATAAAACAAACTGTCAGGGTCGGCCTAAGATATTCAAACATCTTGTGCTAATCAATACCTACCGTTGTAAATCACAACTTCCAAATTTTGAAAACTATTCTTCGGCTCTGTTGTGTTCTAATGTTCAAATTTTAGGATTAGGTTAATATAATTTTCAACACAAATGAAATTCTAAAATCTGTAAACTACTACAATATTATAGAAGGGTCTAACATCCAAATACGGATTAGTATTAGTATCAGGAGGGGAAGAAAACGAAGCTATTTCTGTATTTCTAATAAAAAAGATTAAATTTTACAATAAATTATTAATTTACTTCTGTTTTATCCGTTAAATTAACATGAAATCACTTATTTATGCAAATTTCTGCTTCCCTAAGTATTTTAAAGAAAAAATGAAAGATACAACAATAATGCAGAAATATAAACTACGAATGATAAGACCACCAGATTTCATCTAGCTTTTACTTAAAAGGTAAAAAAGTGATTACAAAATTTTTTAAATTTTCATTTATCGCACTGGCAATTTAATTCCTATTTTCAAAAATAATTACCTTATTGGAAACTTACATGGCCAGTGCGATTAATGAAAATTTTAATAATTTTAAAAGCATTGTTTTACCTTATAAGTAAAAGCTAGATGAAATCTAGTGGTCTTATCATTCGTAGTTTATATTTCTGCATTATTTATGTATCTTTCATTTTTTCTTTAAATTAATTAGGGAATTAGAAATTCGCATAAATAAGTTTTTACATGTTAATTTCCTATATTCGGCTAACTCATTCAGAACCCGGTATAATGTTTCTGCAAGTATTTGCTATGATTATTCACATTTATCACATAAATTTACCTACATTTTACATTTTAGTATTAATGATGTCCAATTGTTATTAGATTTAATTGCATATGAAACAGTAATCAAAATTGTAACGATACAAAACATCAAAACCACTCTTATTTTTGTATATTAAATGTTAATTGTTGGTTTGTAATAATTAACAACCACGATAACTAATTTTTTTCCACCATGAGATAGCAATATAATTATACAAAATCCCAATCAAATATTAGTGTCTTAAATTGAGTACCTACGTATGTTGCTAAGGACAAAAAAAATGCTGATTTCTAACTAGAACGCTCAAAGCATCTAAAAAATATTTTAAAAATTTATCGCAATTGTTTACAAAATGAATGTTATTAAATAATTTTAAGCTCACAAATATGTATGTAGATTTATGAAAATTTTTAATTAATTTTTGTTTGTAATTTTAAACTTGCAACAAATATGTAATTATTATTTCGCAAGTTTTTCAATTTTATAAATAATAATAATAATAATCAAAAACCTTTTATTTTACGTCAGTTGTATTGTAAAATTAATAATTAGCATTAAGCATTAAATAATAAAAAATACGAAAACAATAAAAATTTACAAATATTTAATTTTAAAAAATAACTAAAATATTAATCTACCTTCTTTTGTAGAAAATCTATTTTCGACGAAAATATCAATATTATTATAATTTTTTTTATTTTTACGAAAATGTAAGTTCCCGGATAATCTTTTATACAAAATTTTTGTATAACAATCATTATCTAAAATTTCGATATTTACTGCATTACCTATACTATGCATATACAATAATAAATTGTAAAATTTAAAACAAAAAATTGTAGCAGTGAAGTAGCGACGTTCAGCAACTTACTACTGTAATTCTATTGGTCTAATGATTAGGGTGGGTCTGCACAACTGCAGCACGAAGTCACCTAAGTTTCAATGCTGTCGGTGCTTAATGCAGTAAAAGAAAATTGAATTTTTTTTTGCAAAATAATCTAAGAACTGTACAAGTTAGTCGAACTTACAATTTAACATGGAATTCGAACCACGGTGTGACGAAACTGTATTTTGAACTTTAGGTGTGCTCGTCCGCTACATGCATCTTCTGAAATTGGAACCCACACACCGATTTACTTGATTTACTAATATGTAAAATATGAAAGCTAGCTCCCAACTCTCATAAAACTTTCGGTGCATTAGTTGAAAATACCTTCAAATACATTTTCCAATATTATATGGATTTTTACAAAATACATTTCTATGTAAATTGATAGTACATACTTCGGTTTACTTTAACTCGGAAGCAGGGTAAGGTTTCTGTCTTTTTATACAAAATAAAGCAGAAACTTTCAAAATACGTACACGTGATTTACAAAATTTAAAATAGCACATTCGCTTGATAACATGCACGTGGCACAATGACTCCAGAATTCACCTGTAAGGAGATTGATTGCTACAATCAAGAAAACAAAAATAAAAATTACAGTATAGAATTCTATAAATGGTTTCCAAAACATATAAAGGATTGACATGTGAGATTAATACTAATATAAAAAAATTTTAACTAAAATTAATATGTTGGGTAAACAATACGTATCAGCTTTCAGTTATTTTGATTTTTGTTAAGGATAATTTTAAAAATTTTTGTTTTAATAAAAAATGTTCATTGGCTTTTTAAAAATTGAGAACTTCCGTTTGAATTGGATATTTTTATGTGTACTTACCTAAAAGTAAATAAACAACTTTTTTCCAGATAATCCAAAATTCAGCAGTCCAATAGCAAACGTGACTGTTGCAGTTGGAAGAGAAGCCCTAATAGAATGCGGAGTGGATAACTTATCAACTTTTAAGGTATGTAAACTTTTTTCCAACTTAGTTTTACTTGTTTACGGTCGCTTTTAAAATATCAAGCACGTAAAAAAATAACTAATTAAAAATTCTTACTTTGGACCTAAGCAAGATTTTACGGTGACATGGGATCGTACAGTAAACTTAAAAAGTGGGGAAATGCTTTCTAAATTAAACTTATTTACCTGCAGAAAATATCTCAGCTACGTTTTCTTATTGGCCTGAAGCAAAGTTAATCTCGCGTTCTTCAACATTTAGCGCGTCAACCCAAGTTCGTTAAAAGAATTCCGGTAGCACGACTCGTTTCTAAGACACTAATTTCACCTTTAAGTTTAGAATTAATGGGCAAAAAATTGCTATAAACCTTTCTTTTTGTATAATTTACTCAAAGTATATTAACTTTTTGGATAGTTATTATTATTAGCCTAAAAGCTGATTTTAGTTTAAAAGGTCTTCGTGCTACAAACGTAACGGATTCTAACTTTAACATTCACAAGGAATAAACATTTACAATACCATATCAAAATTAATTACGAAATGCTTGCTGAAAATGTCATTATATATCCTTTTTGGCATTAACCATTAAGATCCCTTCACAGATTGTTTTATATTGAAGGGGAAGTTTTATGTGGTTAACAGAGGGAATGCAAATAATACATTACATTGTAAGATATACTAACGCATACATAACTTTCTGGCTATTAAGTAACATCAATATTTCAATGTATAGAAAATTGAAAGCACTCCCTTGTAATTTTTAAATTTGTCATCACTTTACTCAAAGCTTTTAAATTTTACCCGTAAAATTCAATTATCTATGTGTTATTTCAATACAGTTGCATCAAGTGGGTATCCATTTGACCACCATAAAGCAATGCGGACACCGTACTCAAGCTAAACAAACTACAAATTGTAAATTAAGCTCAGCTTTCTTTCAAACAACATCAGCAAATTTGTAAAAATCTCATTATTAGTATATCTACGAAAATCGGAATCAGTTGATTTGGTGCTTATCAGTTGACACAACATTCCAGTTTGGCTTTAATTAAAAATTTCGACTAAATTATTCGTACAGGAGAGGTAACATCGTTTTAATATTAAATTATTATTGATAATTATGTATAAATGAGTGTCAACATTTGCATGAATAATTTAAATAAAAAATAAAACTTTCACTGTTATAAAAATTTAATATAAAGGTTGCAACCGTATGTTACGCCGGAAACATGAATATTAGAATTTATAAGATTTCAAGAATTACTCCTACATAGTGTAAAAGGTATAACATTGCAAGATATATAATTCATAATAACAAATCTTAAAAATCACGCCAAGTATCTGAATTTTTGTTTCCACTACAAAAAATATATTGCATTTTACTGTCATTTTTAAAATAATTGATGAACAATCTTTAATTAACATTATTTTCTCTGCCACCAGTGTGTATTATCGCAAAAACCCATGAAGCCCGGGCTTGTGGCGCAAAATTTCAGGGGCGCACAATTTCAGGAGAGGCGAATTTTAATTTCAGGAATTGTAATTACCTAATGATTAATCGTCTTAATTATTACTAAAAATTAAGTTTCATTTTCTTTATAAATTCTTCTATTTTAAAAAAAGATCAACTGGAAAATCGAGGATAGAGGCGCAAAATATTAAAAGCTTGTGGCGTCTCACTTGGTTAATAAGTGAATTATTGATCATCTGATCGATCAAAAATAAATACCTATCTCAGAATAGATAAAAGGCAAAGGCTAACGTAAACATCCATACATGCAGATGGTAAACCAAAGACCGCAACCGGCAGTTTCAAAATTACTCAGGAAAGATTTTCCACCGTCAGGCTCAGATTAACCTGCCGATGTACGCCCCTAGAACTCCAGGATATTTTCGAATTTTTTTTTACTTTTGAGTGCATTTTTGGTTTTTTATAAGAAATGTAAAGTAATTAAAGAGTTAGTTTACCAATATATAAAACCTGGTAGGTTTATACTAGAGAAAGCTTCATTTAATTCACAAATTGCAGCTTAGTTTAGCTTGAAATTCGGTGTCCGTCTCGCTTTAACAGTAATAACATGCATATCAAATTTTGTAGATGTACTATGCTATCGTCAAAGGGTGTCATAATTCATGCATATCCAACTTGTTTGAAATTTATAAAGCAAATAATCTCCAGAGATGTATAGTTGGGTGATAATTAATTCCTAGTAGTAGTTCAGTGGTGAATATCTTATAACTTATAAGTCAACTTTAATAAATATTACATTTTTATTACTAAAGTTCAAGTGTTATTGACCAGATAAGCAAATCTTATGCTTAAATAAACACTAAACTTTGAGATTAACTGAAACTACAATAAAATCTAAAATTTAGCTAAGAAGGAATTTGATAATATATAAATAATTATGCCCCCGTAATTTTATTAAACTTGAAGAAAGAGTTCCTGTAGAGATTAAACAGACTTTTCATTCATAATATTAATACACTGTTTGAAGAATACCTTTCCATTATGTAAAACATTTTTGTGTTTAAAACTTATTTCTTTTATGATATCCTTTACCTAAAATAATTTATTTTATAAATTGTGCTACCTGAAATAATCGGCTTCAATCAACTTGTATGCTAAGATTAATTTTTCAATTAATTTCTAAGCAGATACTACTTGATCATTCTGCTCAAGTTTTGTATAAGATAAAGTTCGAAATTATCTTGATAATAGCAAGACTTCTCACTAACAGTTTAAATTAAGATTCGTCTTATAAGATCCCTTTTCATCGCGTTTTTGTGAAACAACATCATCGAGTTTCATGTTCCAGTGTTCATTAATTAAAAATTTGAATTGACTTATTAAAACTACGTTATGGAGTAATATTTATATTAGAAAGCTTATCTATCCGCAACGAAGCCCTACGTAAAGCAAAAATGAAAATATCAAGGTTTTAGAATTTTGGTGAGTTGATATAATCACCTATATCAACTATAATATAAGCCATTAATTTTAAAACAGTTGTTAGATAGGTAACATCAATAATTGTAAATATCTTACAGATTACACAATCAGGTGTGATTTACTCTTGAATTCTACAAAAGTTACTCGAACTGTTACAAAAGTAAAATTAGTTTAATAAAAGAACAAAGTTAATTATAAGATAACTTAAAATACACAAAATGTTGAACAATTTGGGACCTAACACTACCACTGCGGCGGTAGTATCGAACCCTCTCAGCTTGATACATACATGTAGGGGTAGCTAGTCTGTTTAAACATTCCTTGAACTTGAAATAAAAGTTTATTCTTATTTAAATAGAGCTATTTTCCTTTGCATTAAAATAAAACTTGATATTATAACTTGAAAGTTGAACAATCAAAATATTGATATGCATTGAAAATTGGAAATTCGAACCTATCCACCAAACTAAAAAACGTGCAAGGAGAATTTATAATTCATTTTTCTATATCTCTTACAGTTACCGCAAGTTTTTCCCATAGCAACATAAAAATTTGTCCACCCTATATACGCTGACGCATAAACTTAAAATTTCTTACAGAAGTTTTCTTTGGGTGTAAATTTAAAAAATATGTAAACATGTTCCGCTAAATTAACATTTTTCTTTTGATTTATTTTTGTTTTGCTTAATATTGCTCTAAGTGTTTCCATATGTAAATTCTTGGTTATTACATTCTCCGTGCATTCTGTACGAAATAATATATTATTAGTATTTTGTTTTTAGTCTTTGAAAATTCCCTGCAGTACCCATTGTATTTAAACACAAAGTTTGAAGATAATTTCCAGTAAATATTTCTTGTAATTCATTGAACAACGTAATAATCTAATAATATTGTTTCTTTATCAGAAAACACGAGTCTGGTAATAATTGATTGCATTCTGTTGCCACGAAATGGATTATGCATTTTTACAGCATACGTTAGTTAAGGGTGATTTCAAACTTCAATAAACACTTTATAGGAATATAAATACAAAAAATCTAAACACGGAAAATGACTGCATAAACGATCTTTCTGTGGCGTAATGTTTCAAACAGGAATACGGCCAGTTGAACTCAGTTGACGGCTGTGGCTTGTTTATGGTAATTAATTACCTAGCAGATCAGCTTTAAATAGCAATTTTCACTAATTTAATTAAAAACAGAAATGTAATAAATTATTGTGGCAATCAATAATCAGTTTACAACCTTTTCTTTCTTTTTATTATTTTTGTTAAATAAAGGTATGCAGTACTAAAGTTTGTAAATGACTCCTACAAACACCTCCTGTTTATAAACTCTTCCAACGTTTCCAGTGATCATAATAACAATAACACTCAAAAGTCTAGTTTATCACACTTTTACAATAAAAATTTATACATTAAATGTGTATATTTCCAGTAAGTAAACAACGGATTTCAATAAAAGAAAAACATAACAATAAAATGTAATGTTTTACTCACAAACTCAAATTTGAAGTCCCAAAATTAGCTGTCAAATATTTTTAAAAAACTTGCACGTTTTATTTTCTTTTTCGACATAAATTTTGATATGATTTCTATTTTTCTAAAAACGAAAACTTCATGAAAATTATTTCATTTTTAAAGTCACAATAATTTGAGAAAGAATATATACATTTTCTATTTAGAAAAACTCTCTGGTTAGCATTGTGTTGATAAAATGAAATTAACTCTTTAACTATTAGCTTATAGATTAATTATTAATATCTATTTATAATCAAATTACTGATCTAAAAAGAATGGAAATGTTTATTGAATCAATGCACTGCAGTCATAATGAATCAAGCTTTATTGCATTCATAAAAATATCATAGTGCATATCGATTAAAATGTTTTTCAATACCGGTGTGTGTTATTTTTCTCATTTTCAAAAATTGTTCAGATAAGTAACGGATACTTCTTTCACAATACATATTCTAAACATACCATTACGCTACTGTTAAGGGAGCGCTGTCAAGCTTGTAAGCGCAAAGAGCAATCCACAGCATGAATAACAACATTCCTTTACTGTATAACCTAGGTTTTCAAGTTACTCTGAAGAGACCCTTCATCCTCAGATGCAGTGACATGCAATACATCGTGATCAGACAAAATCATAGTATAAACTTATACTACAAGACTTTCAATGTGAACTTGACACGTAGTACTCACGTAGTATGCATGCAAAATATTTACAAGCATTAGAAAAAGAAAATTATCAGAATGAAGTTAAGATATATTATGAGATATTTTCAGCTTTATACATAGTTATTAATAACGGATTTGATGTCTACTGTTTAAGATAAGACTATCAAACTGGATTCTAGTGTTTGCTTGCTATAAAACAAAACGTCATTGTAAGAAAGTTTAAAAACCTATTTTTATGGCTTTTCAAAGCACGAATTACTGGTTAGCTTTTGTGAAATACAAAAACCTACATTGTCCTAAAAACTTCCAGGAAAAATATTACTTAGCTCTACAATGTAAAACTTCTTATTATAAGAATAAGTTTGTGAAAAATTATACTTGTTAATTTTGTACTAACTTTTTGGCGAAAACGGAAATCTTCTTGATGAGCAAAACTTAAAGTATTGGTTTTACTAATTACTGTAAGAGGTGTGCCAAAAACTAAGAGAAAATAAGCTACTTAGAAGAAAATAGTGCAGTTTTTTCTCATAACAAAATTATGAGTATTTCCAAACATTAGTTGAGCTACAGGAAATTAAGTATAATAGCTATATTCATTTTAATTTTGATACTAATGCGCACATAAGTCGATTTATCATGAGTTATCAAAACCAATTAAATTTTATGTTTTTAAATAATTTTTGATTTGGTAACTAAATTTGCACGAAATGCATTTTGCAAATTTAAATAATATAGGCAGTAATATAGGCATTACTTATGATATAAAATAAATTTTAAATCGCAAGTTGATGTAATGGCATTACATAATAATATAATAATATATTATGCATCTGAATGTTTCCAATTCAATTACCTGCCTATCATATTTCTAAATTAAATTTTTAATCATAGTTTTACTTTAATTTTATATTCTAAACTAAGAGGTATTAATCAATTTTCAATAAATTGGATCATATTGTAAAGATCGGTCGGAAAATCTATGCAAATTTTGAATGGCTTGAAATATACAATATCTAACTGCTTTGCAGCTAATATTTAAAAGAGATTTAAAAAATTGCTTTTGTTGTTTCGCAATTACCGAGAACTAATGCTGCTACTTAATTGTTACGACTGGCTTTAAGTAAACTTGATGTTTAGAAAAAATCGGTAAATGAATTGTATAAAGTAAAGTAAAATTGTATAAAGAACTTTATTGTATTGTTCAAAATATGATCTAAACTGCTATTGAGAAACTTTGTTAAAAAAAGTTATAAAGGAAATTAATGTTATCTCATATGTGATTTAATACAAACTATACTTCTCAGTGTCTACATATTACAAATATAGACTACATAATACCTAAACTTGTGCGTCTTCATATTAAACTAATACATTTGTTTTCATAGATTACGAAAGTTTAATTATGTCTAATTGTAGGTGGCATGGTTACGAGTTGATACGCAGACAATTTTGACAATTCACAGCCATGTAATTACGAAGAATCATCGCATTGCTGTTACACACAGCGAACATCGAACATGGTACTTACATATACGAGATGTGAGAGAATCCGATCGAGGGTGGTATATGTGCCAAATTAACACAGATCCCATGAAAAGTCAAGTCGGATACTTGGATGTTGTTGGTAAGTAGCACAAAACACGTAGTCGTTTATTACGATACTGTAACAACTTGGATTTTGTATTACTTAATTTCATATATTTTTTACTATATGCTATTATGGTATATTTATGTATCAGTAAAATATTTTGTAACAGCCAATAACTTAATGCTCTAAAAACTTTTCAACTCTAAATTAATCACTGTAGTACACTTGTCTAGGAAATAAGTTTTGTAAGTTAGGGATCAAATTATCAACATCATAAAATTAATGTAGTTAATCAATACTTTGAATACTTATAACTTTGTAAACAAATTAATGTATACCATGTTTTAAATATCTTAAAATGTAATACCGAAACTTAAAATGTTTAATTTGCAGTATGTAGGTTTACTTCCTTCTGGTTATTAAATTTATTATATAAAATTCCATACTAAAGTGGATATTTATAATATATGTATATTATAATAGTTATGCGTAGCTTTTAAATTATGAGCTTTATTGCTTTTTCAGATTATTTCGTACAAAGTATATAAAATATTCATTAAATCAAAATCCCAATTTGCACTTTATTACTTAGATGTAACCAAAATCTACTAAAAAATGTTTTAAGGTGATTACGTAAAATTGGACTGTTATAATTCTGCAAAGTTTGAAATAATAAAAATCAATAACTTTTAATTGAATGGCACGCGAAAGTAATATAAATAAATCTTGTCAAAAATTCCATTGTTTATGTCATTGTAAATTTATTATTTAACGTATTTCCTGTGATAATATCACAAACAATTACCTGCAAATTTAATTAAATTGACATAAAGCAATTAAATAAAGTAAAATTAATGATATTGCAAACGTTTTAAATACTGAAGAGGGTATTAAAAAAATATCCTCGAGTGTGAGGAGTGACAGATAAGCGACAATTTCACTTGGCCAAAGTTTTAATACGATTTTTTAAAAACCTTAATGAATATCCTGACGTAATTCGTCCCTTCAAAATAATATAAAAATTTAAATAAGTAATCATAGTTCACTCATACAATTATTACATAAACTTAAAATTATGATTTGTGATTTTCAAATTCTAGTTTCTGACCCAATCTTCTAAGAAGCAAATTAATTTTGGTTTTCATATTTTCATAAACCGATATTTTAAGATTCGCGGTAACTAGCAATTATTTCAATTTTTGTACGTTTGCGAAAGTGATAAATAAATATGTGTTATGAATTTATGATATTATTTTAGTTTTACTTAAACTTTATTGAAGAATATCTACCACATATTAACTTCAACCTTTGTACCACGGTATGCTATCTGCCTAACAAACTTTAGTATCGTATTTTAGCGCCATCTATCTGTCAGGGTGCCCGTTTTTTAGAGGTGGGGGAGACAGCGGCAATTTTAAAATATTTATTATTTCATTTAGAATTTATAATTTCTAACTTTATAATCATAAAATTTCATTAAATCTTAAAGTAATGTATTAAATAGCACTAATAAAGTGTATACATATACATTACTATAAGAATTAATGAAATTTTATGATTATAAAGTTACATTGTAATTTTGATGTAATTTTAAAATAAGACATTCCGATTTATTATTAAATTGATTTTATTACTACCTAAATAAACCTGATAGAACAATAAATAAGATATAGTATAGTTATTTAACATGTGAAATATTATAGTAAAAGTAAAATTATTACTTACATGTTAGAAAATTAAATTAAAAACTTGTTTTTAAAAATTTAGATAAAACTTTGCAAATAGTTGAAATATACAAATTACATAATAAATAATTAAATCATAAATTACAAATTGTAGCTTAAATAACCTATTAATTATAATTATTAGCTCTTGAAAATACAATAAATATGAATATCAATTACGAGCTAAAGGGTACTAATAAATCTATTATATGGATTTCGCAATCCTATTTTTTTTACAATATTTAATTAGATAGGA
The DNA here is from genome assembly GCA_958510845.1 of Cantharis nigra. Classification (NCBI taxonomy): domain Eukaryota; kingdom Metazoa; phylum Arthropoda; class Insecta; order Coleoptera; family Cantharidae; genus Cantharis; species Cantharis nigra. The sequence goes on along the minus strand of OY294030.1, from coordinate 37,204,134 downwards.
TTGCGAAATCCATATAATAGATTTATTAGTACCCTTTAGCTCGTAATTGATATTCATATTTATTATAAATAACCTATATGAGGAATAAACTTAAAAATCTAAAATTAAGTTAAATAAATCATTAAAAATAGTTTTAAATACAGAGCTTTCAGATAAGTGATCGTCTAAACGATAAACAAAGTGTTTATTACAAAACAGAGTTTATTTAACCTGATTTTAGCTTTTTAAGTTTATTCTTCATACAATTTTCACAAGTTAATAATAATATTTGTATTTAAATAATCTATAAGTCAATATTAATAACTTAGCATAAATAAAGAACCATAATGTTAAAAACTTCAATAAAGCAAGTTAATTAAACATCGCTGAAAGCTTAAAAATATAATTTCATTTTTATTAGTTTAATTAACTTGCTTTATTGAAGTTTTTAATATTATTTTTCACAAGTTAACAATTTATAATATATTTAAATAAGGAATGAGTGATAAACACCGTGTTTCTGGCTTATTAGCCTTCTCAAGTACCGCATACACATTTATTAACATAATAGTTCTCGATAAAGAAAAAGAAAGAAAAGAAAACATTCACATTTTCTTACTTTTGGTAAAACTGTTTTTGAAACAAATGCTCTAATGTCCGGTAATATATAGTATCTTCAAAATCTTTTAGATTTTCTAAATTTTCAGTAATTTTGATGTCTTCATTACTGTGGAGTACTGGCTGAACTTCAACTAGATGCTAAAATAATAATTAGTAAATTAATATATGTAGGACATTTATATAATACATGTAAGTAATTACCTGCTGCACAAATTTCTTCAATGAAACCAAAATATCTCCTTCATCGTTTCAACAATTACTGCCTTCTAAACGACCCTTGCTTTAGTTATTTACCAACAAACTCTTGTAAAATGGAGTAAATGCAGCTACTGTTGGATTTGTAAATCTTACTTCCCTCTGTCTTACTTCTCCAGAAAAATTTTCCAAAACATCCTGGTTGAACGTCCTAGGAAACATGCTCTTAAAACCAAAAACTTTCATGTTTGAGTAATGTCAATAAAGCCCTGAAAATTGCAAGATATAAACATTAATTATTTATATTAGAATTATTTATAAATTACTTCTAGCGTAGTAATTCAATTTTTTATAGATGGTGGCGTGTGCTTCCTTATGAGCCCCTCATTCTTGTTTGTATCATCTGTATCGCTTTAGTACTGCCATTGTAATCTTTATCGATAAATAATACTATCGTCTTAAAAATCTAAATATGATCAGATTTGTAGGTGACGCAGGTTCGTAACTTCTTGCCTGGAACTTCGACTTCGACATAACTAATAATGCTGTCCAACAATTTATCGAAGAAGTCGATCACTTTTGCAGTTTGTTTTGCTCTTGGTTTCAACTTTAACATTTTACCATTAAACTTGTGTTTACCAATACGAATATACCAATGTAATATATCACACAATACCAATAGAAAATATCACAAAATACACAATCTTACAATAATAACTGCAATTTATAGCTTAATGCTTTGGAAAACAAATTTTGAATCGTTTTAAATACACGTGGTAAGTTCGCAAAACGCAATGGACGGTTGCTTATTAAGTGGTTAATGGTTAGGCAATCATCATGGAATCATGAACAAAGAAAGAGACAAAAGCTAAAAAAAAGGACAAAAACTGGTAAGAACGCCATCTATCCGTCAGGGTGCCCATTTTTCAAGGACATCGATGATGTATCAGGAAGCTCCATAACAGTTAAACTACCGTGCTTTGTACTTTAAAGTTCAAACCATTCTGACACCTTATTATGATAATTGATAACTCAAGCGGAATATAGCATATACCTACTTAAATATTGTTTATAATAATTATTATTAACACTTAAACGCAAATATGGGTTATAAAAAATACTTATTTCACTAAAACCATTGGTAATTATACAAGTAATTTTCAATAAAAGCAATTTTGCTGATTAATTGTTTTAAAGAAAATTATTACTGTTTTTAAATTTTCCGATGGTATTGTATTACTTTTGTTAAATTACCTACATAAAATATACGATCAGATTCGTAACACATGACACAATTTTATTATCTAATATCGTAAAATATTTATTAATCTTCTAAAATACATCGCATATAATCTACACACGTCGAAAACTGGACAGTTCCAATTTACTTATTACGGATTTACCGTTATTAGAAATTAGCAACACAGCGTACACAATGTTTTTAATTCTCAACAATAAATGTCCATTGGTGTAAAATTGTTTAGCTTTTATTTGTTTAAAATTGAAGTAACTGACATTTGTAACTATACTTGCCAAATGTAAGCCAATAGAAAAATAAATATTTGCATATTTAAATAGTTTGATCAGATTATAATATTAATTAAATATTATATGGGAAACGTCAGTTTTAATAAAAATCAACGATTTTCAAAGAAAATAAAATTTCGTATGATACACGTGTACAAACGTGCTATTATTGAATTTTCGTAATTTTAAAAATCAGTTGAAGCGCTGGCTAAAACTGTGTTGCAGGTTAATGATTTATTACTTACTCTACTGATGACATAATATACTATTCTAGGGTGGTTGATTGGCAGGTATTCCAAAACCATATAAATATCCAATAAATACGCAATTTACTGTAAAACTTGAACTGTAATACATTGTATTTAAATTACCATTACATCAAAATTTAATGTTAAATTTGAAATCGATTAAATCAAATCAATGCAAACATTTACATTATTATTAAAATATACGAAAATTAAATTAACAACAATATAGGTAGTTTTGAGTTTATCCTAAAATTATAGAAACATTAAAAGATTATTGCTTTACTTTACTGCCGGTGACAGGAGGCACTAAATTAATTTTGTGCTTACCGGCCTGTCGCCGCGCCGGTAGTAAAAATAATGTTAATTAAATAGATTGTGTACAAAAAACTTTTTTTTGTTCCTGACAAAATAATATACTAACATTTATTGAATTGTTTCAAACAGTGGCATTGGCTTTTGGCTATCATAGTATTTTAATTCTGTAATTTACAAAGTGGAAAAAAAATACAAAATTGAAAACGCAGTGTATATTATAAGTATTGTAATGATTTTACATTCTTAATTTTGAGCTTTTTTTATAAAATTATTAAGTTTCAAACTTTAATTTTCATTTATTCAAATCAAATTTTTACATATCCGTATTGATCAATACTGATTATTACACATAATATAGGTAATATTATTAATATTGAATAGGTTAAAGACGGTTCAAGTATAATATGACATAAAATATTATTATCATTGATTTAATATCTACGCTTATTTCTAATTAAATTAATGTAATCATTTTTTTGTTCAAATTTTCCCTATACTCCCACAAAAAATATCGATGGTTTTTGTTACAATTTTTTTTAATAAAACATTCAAATTTACGTACCTATGTGTAAAACAACATTTGAAGAAATATTGCTTTCTGAATGTGTTCAATTTGATTCCTTTATCTAGAAGTTAGCTTTGATGTTTAGTTACATATATCTGACAACAAAATTTCACCGAACGTCTTTTGAAGTATGAAAACTAAAATTTCACAATTTTAACAATAAAGCTACAAATAAAACTGTAAGTATCATTCGATTTATAGTTATACTCGTTTAACGTTTTGTGCTCGAATTTTTATTGGAAAAAAATCTGTTCCAACTCATATCGGAAAGATTTATTGCAACACATAACAAAAAACTTTAATCATTGTAAATAATTTCCAATGTTCGATTATGTAAATTGAAACATAGAAATACATAATTAATTTGAAAAACGTAAAAAGAAATTTTGTTTGCCTTTCTCCCATTTCAGTGTTTTTGAACTGAAAAAATTAAGATAAATTATTATATAATCTAGTGCCTTTTCTTCCCAGTACCTCCAGATATATTGGACTATCCAACCAGCACTGATATGGTAGTACGAGAAGGATCGAACGTGAGTTTCAGATGTGCTGCCACAGGATCTCCCGAACCCATTATCACTTGGAGACGCGAATCAGGTGATCCAATTTCTTTGGGCAATGGACAAGAAGGTATACGTTTTTTTAAATATTCAAATACAAAAATTGCACTGTACTGCTTATATTTAATCTATCACACATTCTGTACACGTAGCTTAGTCTTCTAAAGTAATGCTAATATACATTCGCCACATAAATTTACATATTCAAAAAATTTCCGGTTCCTTTTTCGATAAACATTATAACCATTTTTTTAATTGCATAATTTACATTTTTAAAATTTAGCTGTCTATAAATTAAAAAACGTAGCGGTTTTATATAAATGCTGGAGATAGCAAAAAATCTGTTGGTTTCGTTTTGGTTTAACTTAGTAGGTTGTGTGCTAAAAAAATTATATTAAAATTTTAATGGAATTCAAATCTCAAATGCAACAAATAACAATTTTATAAATAGCCCATTTAGTTGAATTGGAGCTTTTAGCCAGTGATGCATCGTTCGCATACTGAATGCTCTTAACGAATATTCGGGTGATGTTAATGGTTGACTCGACTTCAAAAGGATCAAAGCGGTAAGCTCTTAGCCAATTGGATGGTTAAATATTATGAAACAAATAATATTATAGCTGATTACAATTTCCAATTACATTGTGATTATGATAATTCAATTATTTTGCACTTGAATGTGGAAGCAGTATTAATTGTTGTTCGTCAAGTCACGAAAAAAAATTGGTTCAAGTTTATAATTACATGTTGGCCAAATAAGATTCTTAAATTAGGAAGGATTAAATATTTTGGAATAACAAATGTGATGATTTACCACCTGCGTTTTTGGTAATTTAAAAGTTCCGGTAGACCGCCTCCGACGATCCCTTGTAACACTTTGTTTTACAATTTACATTTAATTCTTGCGGACTGCGGATACAATATTAACTCTATATTTGGTGTTGTTACCAGACAGGTCATTGTTTAAAGCATTCATTAAGATTTCCGATAATCGCAAACACCATAACTTAACAACACCACTCTTACCCTTTGCACGTTAATGAAGTGCTTAGATAGCACGCCTGGCAATTTTACTGCTTAAATGAGTCATAAATATAAGTTTATATCAAATAGAAATGCAGAAATACATTATCAATAAAGATTGGTATCGAATCCATATTTCCAACTGGACGGCTTATTCACGATTTGAAAAGGAACTCAATAATTAAAATTTAAATTTGGATTTAATTTATCGCTCTAATTTATTTCTTAATACGCATGGAGATAACAAGATAATATTTTAACACTTCTTAGTTGCGTGTAAAAGAGTTGCGTGCTAGTTGTGCGTGTTTCCTCTCTTCCAATTACACACATGGTCGTGTATCAAAATGACACTATCGCTTTATTCATTAATGTCGATTTCTACCTTTTAAACACAGATTTGTTAAATTAAGAACGGTTTATGGAATGAATATGTACAATTGTCTAACAGTATACTAAATTAGCTAATTTAAAACGTTTTTGTTACAGTCCCTAGCGTAGATGGAAGCACGTTTAACATAAGCAAGGTTAACAGACTTTTTATGGGCCCTTATTTATGCATAGCTTCAAACGGGGTTCCTCCTTCGGTTAGCAAAAGGATAATGCTTATAGTTCACTGTAAGTTTTTTCCATAGTTTCACTGTCCGTGTTCACCTTATTTTCATTAGTTCCTCCCATGATATGGATTCAAAATCAACTCGTTGGAGCATACGAAGGACAAGAAATTACTTTAGACTGTCACTCTGAAGCTTACCCCAAATCAATTAACTATTGGACTAAAGATAATGGAATTATAATTTCACAAGGTAAGATTATTTAAATTTAAACTAAATATTTACTCTTAAGCTGAGCTACTAAGAGAGTTTAACTTAAATTGGCCTTTATATTTTTTATACTAACCACCTCATTAAAATATTGTTATATTTTGGTTATTAAATTTTGTATATAATTAGAATAATAATTGTAAAAGTTGGGTAAATATCGATATTATAATGGTGGTTTTAATATCATAATTTTAAACAAAATAGTTAATGCGGACAAACAAAATATGGAAAGTTTAGTTTAAAATAAAATGACTCCCAACGTGGGGCATTACTCTTCCCGAATTGCAGATTAGCTTTAACAATGTGCATAACTTAACAAAGCAATTCTTACAGCAAAGATCAAAATTCGACAAAGCTTGATTTCCGTAAAAAATCTAAATATTTAGTTGAACAAGATTAAGCCTTAGTAAAATTTGAGCTTTCATACTATATTAAGTTTCGTATTGTTTTTTTTTTTTCACAAAAAAGCAATAAAGTGTTATATATTACAAATTTGACGTCACACTTGGTTGTATATTATAAAGCAACCAAAATATAATACCCATGAGTATACGAAAGCGTGGCTTAATTTTTAGATTACTTACAGCACATCGTTGATATTATCATCTTGTCGTCTTATGGAATGGTTGCTGGTATATTATCTATCAGCTTTTCGAGTAATAATGTTTTGTCTGACTAAAAATGTAATATTTTAGATTGTAGGGTTTTTATTGAAATGTTAAAACAGTTTTAATGAATTTTCGTGGGCGTTCCGGTTTAGAGTTCACTGGATGCAATAAGTAATACTCGCAATATCTCTATAATAAAGTATATTAATTTTTAAATACCAAACAAGATACAAGTTAGGGTTTCAATGTGTTATTTGAACCAGGTTCTATCTTGATTAAATAATAAATTGGTATTTTACCCAAAAAATACGGTCGTACCTCAATTTAATAAGCGTTTTACGTTTTGCTGAAAACGCACGCATTTTATTCTGAAGGCATTGTCTTTACTTTTGTAAAGTAATAAAATATAAGGGTAGCTTTATTTACTGCTAAACTGTAAAATCTAACTAAAACTTTCGTTTTCTTATTCTTTTAGGATTTGGTTATAAAAGAACCAAGTACTGCAAAGGGTTGTTAAGAATTTAATTACCCATTTACTAAGTAGTTAACAAGTTTTTAAAAAAATTAATTGCACGTATTAAATGTTTAACACTTTTAATAACTTTAAGTTTTAATTATACAACACGTTTTTGCCGCACACCTTTATGTAAATTAATTGTAACTTTTTTACACCTAAATAAATTTAAAAATTTAAAAATAATGAGCATTACGGACATATAACTTATATTTATTAATGTACTTTATGAACTACTTCATTAATTAAACAAACTCTACACAGAACTTTATTTGTTCAAAAATATACTTGCTCTTCAAACTTTTAACATTAAGCTTAAGAAACTTTTTCATACTGACAATTATTGGTTTTTCATGTAGATATACGTACAACACAAACGAATATACAGAGTGTTTCTTTACACTTTTTAAGTGACGGCAATAGCCACTATATTCTAGATTTGTATAAGTTAAAAGGTAAACCTAGCATTCTTTAAAATAATTTTTTCCATCTGTATTTTGAACTGGCTTCAGCCCTGAAACTATTGATTTGCAATTTATTGTAAGTGGCTCAGTACTGCCAGTATTGTCTAAAATCAACGGTTTTTGCATAACTGATTAAATTATGCAAAAACATACAAAACATCAAACAAATGAAAAAGAAATTGAAGCAGTCTTTAATAACTTATTTTAAATAGATAAAATAGATTAGATAAAATAATGTCACATTTCTAGTTATTTTTTTACCTGCCTCCGGCAGTTTTTCTTTCGAAAAAAACTCTACGCCACGTGGTTTTATGTATGTCGCTAATGAAAAGTTTGACTTTCGTGTTTGAAATCGATAATAAAACAGCTGACTTTCGTGACGTTTGGAGAAAAAAAAGTATTACTTTACTCCCGCAAAAATGGGAGTAAAGTGAGCACTTTACTCCCGGAATTGTGAAAAATTCTTATTATCGACTAGTTTCGATTATTTAATGATTGTCTGGATAAACTACTAAAACTTTGTTAAGAAAGCGCTAAACTTCTACAATTTATATGAATAAAACAAGACCTACGTGTCAAGAACTAAAATTTGTAAAAACGCTGCAATTATCCATGAATAATTAAAATATCTGTAAATAAATCAATAGATTGAGTAAAGCATTCAATAAACGTTACAAACTTTTCAACAGTATTTTGTACAATTACACAGTGGGACGAAACCCTGAATTCGTGGCCAAAAATCCGAAAAATGCATTGTGGATTCGGGGAATTTTAACCCTTGGGTTGAGTAGAGAAATGATTGGTGCATTCAAACCTCGAAGGGTAAGGTCGTACTTTCTATACCTGGCTCGATACAGTAATTCAAAGTCAGCCTTCGTTAAGAGTTCATGCGTCACGCCAGAACGTAAAGCAAAACCAGTGATCTTTGAAATTCTATAACTTGAAAATGAATTAGCTTATTTCAATTCTTCAAAATGGATTTTACTCCCGGAGATATGTAGAAAATATTCATGTTTGAATTAAATTGAAAAGTTGTGTTTAACTGCTTGAAATACGGCCGTATTTGAAATCCTCGCGAAAACAATAAGATTTTCGAAACCTTTACTTTCAAATAAACAAAAAGTATAATATAACACCATATTCCATAACAATTCAAGTTGAGGGCTTTAGTTGAGTCTATCAGCTATCGAACAAAACTTATAGTGCCTGCGGAAAGCTGCGGAAACTGCAGTTTTAGCATAGTTTGAGCTGTACACAGCAGGCAGATGGCAGGCAGAATAGGCATAATACTATAATACAGGAAACTTATATTTATACCGGTCATTGACGTATATAGGGTGTTCGTAACAAAGTGGTCATAGCGTATATAAGACAATCGGCTAGGTATATGACTCTTCCGCGCATGCGCGTTTTATTTAAACAGATTTCTCCTATTTGATGCAATAATTCTATAAAAAACGTTTCTAACAATATTTATGGTAGTGTAAATGTTGATTTAAAATAAAAAAGTTATAAAAACAACCCAATTTAACCTATGATTAAAGCCATATTAAATGGCATTTTTATTTTAAAAATATGATAAACTATTATTGTTGTAGCGGACAACAGACTAGGGAATCCTTGTAACCCTGTATTACTATAATTTGTTTATTTAGTTGTAACTTTTTTTTACCTTGTATTGTAATAATACAGGGTGTCACAAATTCCTTTGGAAATAACCCTGAAGTACTGATTTTCACCCGAATTGAACAGGTTTTTAAAGAAATTTGTTACCGTTTTTGTCCGCCATTTTGCTTTTGAGATTTTTGACTTGAGATTTGTCGTCAGCAACCCCAAAAACCCCCGATTACTGATTAGACGGATTTTTGAAAAAATTTGTTACCGTTTAGGATCCGCCATTTTGTTTTTGAGATTTTTGACTTTGGATTCGTAATCAGCTACTCGAAAAAAAAACCCAGTACGGATTTTCACCCGAATTAGACGGATTTTTGAAGAAATTTGTTACCGTTTTGAGTCCGCCATTTTGTTTTTGAGATTTTTGATTTTGGATTCGTAATCAGCGACCCCAAAAACCCCGAGTGCAGATTTTCACCCAAATTAGATGGGTTTTTGATTATTGGCCACGAATTCAGGGTTTCGTCCCACTGTGAATTAGTGCAAATGTGCATCATTATCTTAAAATTATTTTTCTGTATGTAATTTTTTAAATATATTTTAAAAATTAGACCGCTTAATATTGGTTTCAACCCTAAATTAAATTTGTCGTTAACAATCAGTTCATTATTGTTGTTGTTATATTTTTGCAGTTTTTTTAATTTTTTATGTCTCCAGAGTCAACTTCATGCTTTTTTTTGTGATTATGTAGGATTTCTATTTTTGTATTATCCATACTGAGGTAAATTTTGAATTTTTTCCCTAATGATTCTTAATTCTTTTTTATGGGTCTACCTGTTTCTCCCACATAAACACCAAAGCAGCCTTTGCAGTACCGCTTGATAACTCACGATTTTGCAATGAATCAGCAGCTATTTAGTTGTCTAATAATTGTATCGAATATCAATCTCTTTGTTTTCTCTGCTATTTTATAATCTTCCCATCTCTGAATATGACATTTATACGGCTTGTTGTATGTCCTTGGTAATTTTACAGAATGAACAGAAAAATAAAGTAGTAGTTCTTCCTAAATGAGCGTATAAAAAATATTTACTGAGTCGATCATAATAAAATATATTCTGATTTACAAAACCCGCCCCATCGTTTCATTAGCAAGTTACATTTGAAGTTTATCTTTTATTTCAAAATAGTAGCACAAAAGTTTTTTTACAATTTTTGTATTTCTGCAGGATTCCTACCTATTTTATTCCGTTTTCTGTTTTATAAGAATCATCTCAGGTTTGGGCTTCAGGGATGAATATAAAGATAAATTCATTGAATTGAAAATCTTGACTTTGCTATGTCTTTATATACTTCATGCGTTAACTTACCTTAAACAGAATGAGCCTTCATACAAGACATTTGCACATAAGTACGATACAAGAGGTCACCATAATATTGTGACAGACTTCCATCGTCTTTCACGCTCCAGGGAAGCTATAGAGTTTCACGCGATTAAATTTTTCAATACTCTCCCAGAAAAAGTGAGAAAACTGCTTCCAGCTAGATTTAGGAAAACAGTTTTGGAAATATTAATTAAAAAATGTTTTTATTCCACTGAGGAATTTATATGGTCTATTGTAAGTTTTGATTACTTGTATCTACATGAATTTGACCTGTGTATATATATTTGTATATATAAAAGCACCAATAAATAAATGTTAAATGTTAAATGTTAAAGATATAGTTTTATCCATATTTTTCTGTTTCAGTTTTTGAACATTTTGAATTTGTTATTTTTTTATCTACAATAATGTTTATTTAAATTTACTTGGCAAAAATGAACAAGATACGAGTAGACATAATGGTGCAATTAAAGCTATGAAAAATAAAAGAAACGAAAAGTTCAACTTTTAAATCCGCTTGAATAAATGATGCAGTTAAAAAAAGTGCAATTGGTGACTCCAAAATGAAACTAGCAACTATCAAAAGATATTATATGGCAATAAATGAACTGCATAGCAAATAAAATATCTCAGAAAAATAATGAGTAGGTACTTATTAAAAATTGAAACTTGCAGGAAACATCATTAAAACTAATTTATATGAATCTGAGCTGAAATCAAACTCACTCGCACAACTATTCACTTTTCAGTCCATTCCAATCAGAATGATCGCTTCTTTAAACACTGGAATAACGTCATGGCAGTAAATTTTTATTTAAATACTATCCAATATACCAAAGTTACATTATAAATCGTTTACATAAATTAAAAATCAACAATTCTGTGGTCAGCACTTAAAAGGTCATAAGTACATAGGGAAACAATGTATACTTATGACCTATTAAGTGCCGACTACAGAATTGTTACTTGAATGAAAATCATGAAACGATACAAATAAACTTTGTAACGTTACAATACCTAGTGTTCGGGCCTATGAAAACGCTGCTTGCTACGGCTACAGAAATTATTTCTTGAAAGATGCTGAAGGACCACTTACGAGATATATAAATATTGATTCACTTTAAACAATTTATTTTACAAATATTTACAATTGATTTGTGATTTGTGCTAGTAAAAGACACACGTCTCTCTTCACAATATTTTTGTTACTAATTGTGGAGTTGACTCTGGTACCAACTCTTCATGAAGATGTGAACAGTTTTATTTCAAGGAGTGTACTCGTTTTGGTTCAAGCAATTTCACTTGATGAAGATTCTCGCTCCTCCTGGGGGCTTAACAAATTTGCAAAATTTAACCAACCGGAGGGCGTGTGAAATTGCCTGAAACCATTATAAAGAGAAAGTCCGAGATCTATGACAGGTACGAGGGTAAAACCTTAGTGCCGTTGTCATAAGTATCCCAGGCTAAACTCCTCATAAGCCAACAATTGCAAGATGCTGCGGCACATGTCCAATTGGGGTTTCTTGATTAAAATCGCACTTAACCTAGTTATAAACTTAAATCTAGTTATTGCCAACAAATAGTAATACGGTCTGTCCGGTCCTGTCGGCAAGTGCTAATTTAAATGACCCGTGTTGAAATGATACTTTCCAACAATATTTAACGTTAAGGTTTGGTTTTATAACCGTGTGAACTCTTAGGGCATTTCGTATTATTATTTATTGGCATTAGAAAATTTGTTCCACTGTAGCGTGCAACACCTAGATTACTACAATAAATTATATACCTATTTGTATATACAGTAGAATCTGCTTAATGTGATCACTTTAGGCTAAGAACATTTTAATAATATATTAACTGGTAACTGATAACAATAAGCCAAATTTAGAACAGAGGGAATTTTAGAAGACTTGGATTAGAACAGAAAAAAAGAAAAAGCGGCCGGTTCACAAAAAAAATTACTACAATAACCGACTGATAACATTATCCGTGATCACATTAAGCGGATTCTACTGTAGTAGGTATGAACGTATGTTCATAGTGTATTATAATAAATAATATGTAGTATAAATGTGCATTTGAATATATGTACATAGTACTACCATTTCACAGTATTCCTTTCTTTTACTGCCTAATACCCAACACTGCAACTTACTATCGATACTGCTCAATACTACCGCTTACTGCCGATACTGCTGTTACTGCCTATTGCCTATATCGTGGAATGATAATATTATTTACTAGAAGTGATCTGATGATAAAATATCGTTTTTGTATGTGGATCCTGAATTTAAAAGACGGAAATTACAATCAATTATAACCGCATTGGAACTTAATCCGGCATAAGTTGTATAGATTAATAATAATAATAGATTGCAATCTTGAAATTACTCACAATTTTATGAAGGCTTTGAGATTAAAAGTTAAAACTTACATTAAACTAAAGTTTTTATTCTATGTAGTAGGTATTCAGATTCCTAGAAAAGTACAATGTAAAAGTTTAAATTTTTCTACATGTTAGAAAAATTAATAATTGAAAAACTTACTGCCCTTTAGGATAGAAATGCAAATTGATTGAATTAGTTTGCGACACGTGAATTCTAGTAAATTCAATTACTAATTTTTCTAACATTTAAATAATTTCAAACTTTTACAATAATTTCACATGTTTTAATAACTAATTGGTAACCATATTAAAATCTATATAAATTTGACTACTGACTACGCCTAATATTTCTCTTTACTGCATAATTCTACTTGATACTGATACTGCTATATATTGCCAATTACTTACACTTACTGCTGATACTACCTATACTGCCCCCCCCCCCCGTTTGGTGTATAATGCACCTTTTGATGTATAAAATTATAGCAGACTGTTTGTTTAGAATTGCAATCTGTTTTATATTATTTGAGATTGCCGCTAACTTCATTTATGTTATATTATGCATCCCCCAGTATATTTGCCGTGCGCATGTATTCGACAGCTTTCGTACGAACTGCACCTAAGATTCTTCGAAGCTTACTCCCTTTTGTAACAAAGGCTCAAACCTTTTTATAGATTGTAACGACAAACATAACAGTTTAATATCAAATCTCAAATCTAAAATTAAGAATTAGCAAAAGATCTCCCAGAAATTTGACTAATCTTTGCATTTTAATCGGTGAAATATGATATTCTATTACTTCAGTTGAGTGTAATAAGTATTCTCAATCATTACCATCTTATTTGGCAACTATGTTACTGTGAAGAGGTGAACAGTTTAGTTTAAAACTAAAAATTCAGAAAAACTAAAGCTTGCGCTACTGAGAAATGAAGGAACAATAAGATGATCTAAAATCCAAACACCTGCAATAAAGTCTGGCTTAGTAATTTCCTTTTTATATTTTATTAAAAACCGTTAAAGTACAATCTAAATGTGTTCCATTAATCACACTTCTTTTTATAAATACACTGCGGGATATAAATCTCCCAAGAAATGTAATTCTTAAAGCATTTTAAGCATCTAATTTTAAAACTCTTTAGAAAGCCAACTTAAAATTGTAAATAAAATTTTATATATATAATAACAAGACTCAATGGTCTTGTAGATTATGGCAATTGTCAAAGTAAAGCACAAATTGATGATAAAAATGTTGCTAGCAGCTTGAATTCTAAGATATAATACACGTGATGCCATGAATATTTCAAAAAATTGTATGATTGGGGCATTCGGCATCGTCACTAATGAACAATTCATACACGGTACTCCAAAACCGAACGACATATAAAAGCGGGAACAGTTTATAACATTGGGAATTCCTAACGTGTCGCTGTAGCAATCTTCTGATGTCTTGCTATTAGGAACCAACGACGATGTTAACCCATTATTCACTTTCTTTCGAAAATTTTATTATAATTGGTTGTTATTACTAACAGCATTTTTAACACACAAAATTTACTTTCGGCGTAATAATCACAAATAGCAACTCCTATAACAAATTATGAAAGTTTGCTTCAGTAGACTTAGGAAATATAGTTTGAAAATAACTTATAGTAGTATCGTACCTGTCAAACTAGAAAGCAAAGTTTATGCAATTTTAATCTCATTTAATATACGGTTTTGAGTTTACGAACCCAGTTAATTTTGGTAATACTCATATTTTTTACTTTATTGCATAAGTTTCACTATTACTTTTTAAAGTAGTTTACTCTCTGCTTAGGAGCCAAATACGAACCAATTATGGTGGATAACGCTTACAAAGTTCATATGAGGCTTACCATTAGAAGTGTCGGACCTACAGATTATGGTTCGTATAAATGCGTTTCAAAAAATTCACTTGGAGACACGGATGGCACTATTAAATTATATCGTAAGTATTATTATAATATTAATCTTAATGTAGCTTTAGTAGGTACCAGTACAAGTGATATGTTATCCATTTGTTTGAATTAATATATGTATTAGAATATCGAGTATTACTTAGAAATAAATTCTCTATCATCTTACTTAGAGAATATGCGGAATTTCAATATATTTCCAGTTACTTCAAAAAGTGTTTGATAGTCCATTTAATTCAAATTTAATTAACTTGAAATTTGATTTAATAATACTCTTTGAACATAATATATTATACATCATTGTGAAATTTGAAATTTATATGCCACATATTAAGCGATAATATCTAAGCAATCTAAGTCTATGTCTACATGTGTAATACTAATTTCTTAATAGATATGAATAGCGACAATGGCAGCAAATGCAAATCTATATTTTCTTAGTAATATTCGAATGGCAATATTCTATTTTAGGTCAAAGTATGGAAAAAGCAGAGTTTTCTCAACATTGCAAGACCGTTAAGTATAAAAAAAATAATCTATTAAGAAGAAAATAAGATTATATCAACTTTATTTATGATAAGCTGCTTAGTTTTATTGTGAGCTGTTTTAAGCACATGCTCTTGATTACTAAAAAAGCAGATGTTCATTCAGGAAAGCGATAAGATAAAATTAAATTGGGATTGGGATTGGGTTTATTTGACTACTTAATTAAATTTAATTTTTTTAACAAGTTTTTGTATACCTAAGCAGTAACCTACTTTTCATAAAAAATTAGTTTTGCAGAGATCTCGGAAATAATGAAAATTCTGAAAATATCTGATAATTTGATATTAAAAATATTGATTTTTAAAATAGTACACAATAGAGGCAGATAAATCAGTATTTGTGACATTTTTATATAAACATTTAAGTGATTATTTTCAATCAAGTTGGCTTCAAGCCAACTCGTTTAGTTTTTAATTCAATACTAAGTTTCCGTTTATTTATCAAATTCTTCCATTATTTACTTTATATAGCCCATCATTGAAATAATTTGTTGGATATGGAAAACGGCATTTCTAAACTTGGCTTTTATAGCAACGAATATTATTTTCTCATATTAGTTATTATTATGTGTCAAAAAAATCTATAAAATTATTTTAAAAAAGTATCTTATATTTTCGTCCTTTTAAGGTTCAATGTATATAAATTCTCCATATAAAGTTCGACTTTGTAAAACTTTAATATTTATAGTTGGGTATGTAAATAGACTTATTAAACCTTATGCGACTCGATAGTTTTCTAAATCCTAAAATGAAATGTTTGCAAAAACACTTCCATTTTTAGAAAGGGAAACGGCAAAGTTTTAAAGCTAAAACTAGGTTTAACTGTAAATAACATTTAATAGCGTGGAAATAACCCAGTTCTTGTCTATTGATTGGCCACAATTCTGTCGCATATTGAACATCACTTATAGTTTACTGACCATTATAGAATATGGAGTACAGCATTATACAAACTTTTTTTATCATTTCAGGAATAAACTTTATTTTAAAGCTTTTTTCTTGATCCATTAATTTTGGTTAAATATATTTATAAGTTTGTTTTAACTTATTAATATAATATTTAACATAAAGTTGATAATTTAGTTAACAACAAAAAACTCTCTATTTGACTACGTTTGATTTCTATCCTTTAATGCGTTCCAAAATCGAATGCTTGGATAAGTATCAATGGTGGGTGACAGTTGTCATGGTCAGATATATATGTATACTAAATTCACTGACGAAGGCACAATAAGATCCGGATTACATTCAAATACCCTAGCAGTATATTACTTTTTTAATTCCAATTTCCAACCGTAATGAAGTCATGAAACACTAAATTAAAAGTTTTGTGAATTGTAATTTTAACAAAGAAGGTTCAAGTAGGATTTTCTCATACTTTTTAGCATTGATCCCATATTAACCGTTTGTCTGTTCAGATTATCTGAAACAAAGGTATATTTAGGTAGGTTGTACTAATGTAGTTTATATACGTGGTATACGTATATTTAACTGTGTACTTCTCAATATTTTTCAGTAAATACCTAGCCTTAAATGATATATTGAATTATTTAGTTTAATTTAGAACAGTTTTCATTTTATCGAAATTTTAAATTATTTTAATAATGCAATTAAATATTTTTGGTGTAAATACTTCGAAAATGAGTTTATGCTAATTTTTAGCAATATAAAATCTAAATATGTCCGTAACCAAATGATATATTAATATGAAAGATAAATGTCAACCGATTAGGAGAAATCAATAGGTAATATAACTAAGTAGTTATCATCATTTTATGTTTAAACTCATCGACAACCCTAGTTTATTATTTAAATTTGTACTCGGCCTTAGCAATTATAGTAAGTAATAACTCAAACTCAATTTTATAAAAAAAATTAGGCTTTACAGGTCCATCTCCATGCTCTTGAAAATCTTATATAGATTTTTTAAATTCCTAGATATTAAGAGTTAAATATTTTATCTAATTTTGTGGAAAAGTCGTCATTTCAAGAATTTCAGGGATCGTGGTTAAACTGACGCTTTGTCCAGTAAATATTCATTACACAAGAATTTCTGTTATACCATGATTTCAATGCAAATCATTGCGTAATAGAAATTTCCAAGAATTTCACGAATTTCCAGATTCTATTGCTCGACTACTATTTTTTTATTTCCACTCGAGACTTTTTTCAAAAATAAGTTTCACAGGGAATAAAATAATGTTTAAGAATATACAGTTAGAAATATTCTGATACGAGAAGAAACATATCCATTAATGATAATAAAGTAGCATTTATTTATAATTTGTTTTCTCAGTTGACCTGCGGTTTCAATATGAATATTATTTCATATATTATTATTTAATGAAGAGAAAACTTTGACCAAAGTAAAGCTTTCTTGACTAGTATATTTTAAAACATTATTGCCGTACTAAGTATTCCTTAAAATAATATCGTAAAAGACACTCTCGTCTGTGATTCTCGTTGAGATAACTTTGAGGATAAAATTTTATTTGCGAGAAGCCACCAAAATTTACTAGAATATTGTTAAAGGATGTGATGTGGAGAAGAACGGCCACATTCACATAACCTGTGATTAAAATGAAAGAAAAGAAATAGAAGTCATTACATAAATGGGTTTTTTTAAACAAATATAATTAAATAATTTATTTTACATATTATGTACTGTCCCAAAAAAATATTATATACATAACTTCCGGAACTCTTGGCCTTCCATACATTGTCAGCGGCTTATGCTGAAACATATCAACTCGCTCAATAAAGCTCCACTTTCTAACCGATTACGTAAATAACTATTGTGTTATTCGTTATTTAATAATAGCTATTTTTAGTTTAAAAAAGTTTAATCTAAATCAAATCATCACAAATTGTTGATTCTGTTTTCAGATTGCTATTTTAGGTACTTTTCGATAATGTTAAAAATATATCCACCGTTACAAGGTATACAAAACTAATGTTCTTTATTCACATAAATTTTTTTTAATATTTGGGGAACTAATATTAGCTCGAATACAAAAATTTCGAAGTGTATTTTTACTTCTTACAAATAATAAACACAAGAAAAACATAAATAAAATATGTGTTTATCTTTTTCCTTAAGTTTACCTATCTACCAGTCCACTTTTATTATAGATCTAACATAAATTTATGCGCAAACTATTCTTGCGAGCAATCGAACAACCTAATAGCTCGAATACTAAAAATTATTTTGATAATATATTATTATTACTGAGAAGGTACCGAATTTGATAAGTTTCATAAGCTTAGGCGAAACGTAATTAAATCAAATCATCAGTAATTAATAATTATTTAATTTTATTTATTTGGGTTCCTGTTCTGCCACTGTCTAATAGTAAGCTACAGGATTGTTCAAAAGACCAACAATTCAGCTAACAATTCACGTCATAGTCAGGTCGCTGTACTGCAACTTTTAGAACAAAATGCTGAACAAATCATTCCTAGATTGCTGGAATAATGTAATTTTTAAAATAACTAATAGGAATATGTTGACGAAGACCGGTGGTCGAAACTAGTTCACAAAAAGGTACTCAAGAAGGTTTAATCAATAAGAAATATATTTCTATAGCAGAGAAATCAACACGTTAAGTAAGTTGTAAAGCAATTCAAAAAGTGGAAATGTGATAACAGCAATCTCGGAAAAACCGTAAATTACTAAATCTTGTTTATCCATGCTGTTCAGGTTCTGTTCTGTTTCTTGAGTTCTTGCAAAAAAATAATTATAATTTTTACCTCAAAGCTAGAAATAGTATTTCATATTACACTTATTTCCCGTAGCAAAAATTTGTTATCAACCTACAAACATTTTTTTAATAACCTTTCTCTTTCGAGTTAGTTTTTAGGTAACAAAGGTAACAGTTGCGGTCGTAACCCCTCAATAATTTCTGGAAAGAAACCCGATCTTTTTATGACATCATAATTCTTTAATTCGTCGTAAACCTGATGTCATTAATAATGTAATTTAGTGGTATAATAATTATTATTGGTAACCAATACTTTTTAAAACCAACGTAAATATAACTTTACCTCACTGTGTGGAATAGTATTGAAACTATACGTTTCCGAACGGTAGGCGGATAAAGATTTGTTGAACTTGCGAGTTTTCACTTAAACCAGCTACTGTAATTATATTTTTAATATGTAATCAAAATAGCCCATTTATAACATTCTTAGTAATTCGACTTAATAAGATCTTTAATTATGCGCCAGTATTTTGTACAATATTGCTAGTATTTCCTAAAGCAAAGAAATCCTTTGACATCAATGACTAATTAATTTTACTTTATAGTAGATACTAACTACATTGGAAGGTATAAAATATTGCTTATTACTGTAATTATTGGTTTTATTTTATGCCAAAGCAATGTATTGCGGCTTATGTTAAGGCGATTTAAAAACTTCCATAAGGTTTGCCTATCTGATACCATACATCTGAAGATTAATAGTCAGTGGCGTAACAAGCAGGTGAGGGACCCGTGTGCGAAGTTTTTAATAGGGGCCCTGCATTTATAAAAGACAAAAAAAACAATTTTGTATACAGGACTCAAAATACCGACGATTTTCATGCAATTCCAGTGATTTCCAAAGAATTCCTTCCAAACAAAAGCGAATATAGAGACGAGTAACTACAACCCCCCTCTTAATTTTACTAAAATTTGAAAATTATACCTACTTTAATTCTTATCAAAAATAAATATAGTTTTTTTTCAATTTTCCGAGATTTCCTTGATTTTTCTAAGATTTCCTAAAATATCCTAGAATTTTCTGTGATTCCCCACTTCAAAAGATTTTTTGCATATTTTTCTAAGATTTTCTAGAATTTTCTATTTCCTCTGATTTTCTACATTTCTTAATTGAAAAATTAAACAGATTTTCTTAGATTTCTTAAAAGTTTCTGAAATTTCTTAAAATTTTTCCGGATTTCTTCAAATTTCCAGCTCGTGTTTTACTAAGAGAAAAAATTATAGAGAATTTGTCATATTCAAAAGTAAAGGGAAATTTGAGGAAATTTAGAATTATAGACTACCTTTTATTGCTTTTTCTATTTTCTGAGATTTCATTGGCATTAAAATTTTCTAGATTTTCCGAGATATCTTAAGATAACGTAGAATTTTCTATTTCCTAGAATTTCCTTAAATTTTCTGTAGTTTTCTGCTTTTCTCTGAATTTCCTGTTTACTAAAATTTTCTAAAGTTTCTTGAGTTTTCTATGGATTTTTGAGGTTTTCTATACCTATTTCTACAAATTTTCTAAGAATCGGTTTCTTGAGATGCCTTAAATTTTCCAGTTTCTTCAGATTTCCCTTCACTAGTACACACAATTTATTCGGCGATTTCCCCTTAGTTTTTTACTAACTGGAAATTCGAAGGGAAAATAATGTTATACAAAGGTAAAAAGAAATTCAAGCAAATTTTAGGGTAGGTACCTACCTATCTTAGGAAATTCTATAAAATCTTAGTGAAACTGGTAAAATTTATGAATGATATTTCCTTCCCATGGAAATCTTGGGAAATTTAGGAAATCTTTAGAATACCATAGATTAATTCATAAATTTCCAGTCGAGGTATACAATTGAATTTTTTTTTTTTTATTTTAAAATGAATTCGT
The DNA here is from genome assembly GCA_958510845.1 of Cantharis nigra. Classification (NCBI taxonomy): domain Eukaryota; kingdom Metazoa; phylum Arthropoda; class Insecta; order Coleoptera; family Cantharidae; genus Cantharis; species Cantharis nigra. The sequence continues at coordinate 37,183,204 of OY294030.1, read as the reverse complement.
TATTAAATGTTAAAATTAAATTTATTTTATTTAAAAATTAATTTTTTTCAATTAAAATTACTAAATTAAATTATAAATTAATAGAATATTATACATCATGGGACTAAAGTGCTGCTTTTCATCCCGCGTGCAAAGGTTTTTGCACGAGGTGTTAGCCGAGTGCAAAAATTGCACACGGGATGAAAAGAACCTTAGTCCCAAGGTGTATATACTATTTTTCACAATTTCGCTGAAAATGCTGAATTACATTGGTTAATAACTAAATTTGAGATTTTGAAATTGCTCGAAAACGGCGCTAAATATCGAAAAACCGAGCAAAAAATGTACCCCCGTTACCGTAGTTCCCCAGCGATTTGTCGTAAGAAGCCATATGCAAAATTTCAGATCAATAGCGCGCAATAATGGCGCGGGAAAAAAAGTATTACTTTAGTCAGGATTTGATTTTGAAAATTTAGTGGGTACATTGAATTATATTGATGATAAATGATGCCCACTTTGTTTACCTCAATAAGAGAAGACTGCCAAAATATTTGTATATTTCATTGTGATTATTAAAATTTAAATACTAATACTAAATTATCTCATTATATTTTTAATGGTTTTAAATTTTTTTAAAAAGATTGAAAAGGTCATAGTACAACTGGGGACCCTTTTAGTCGGGGGCCCACGTGTGTCGCACCCACCGCACCCCGGTAGTTCCGCCACTGTTAATAGTTAAATCTGCTATGTATGTTTTGTTAATTCTAATGAACAATATCATTTCTGGAGAACTTTGAAAGTTTTTCGTTTCTTATAAGTAATTTTATTTTAATGTTGCATGAACATCAATAGTGTTAGCCGATTTCTATAAACCCTTTGTCTTTTTATTGTTAGCGATGGCAGAAGAAATAATCTTCTGTCTACCAATCACAACTATTTTTCAGAAAGATATTTTACGAGTATTGTATTGATTTACTGTTAACTTAATTTTCAAAAATTTATCTTTTATATTTTTATCGAATTAATTACTTAATACATATTTAAAATTATGCATTTAAAGTTCAAAATAGCAAGTCGACATTATTAAAAATTCTTGCACGATCTGTAATATTGTTTTTTAACCCCGACAGAAAAGAAGCGAGTTACACATTTATTTATATAAACTCCGGATTTCTCATTTTTACTTTTTCTATATTTTATATAAACAATTTATATTGTCTCATATTTCTGACGAGTAGAAACGTTAAAATATATATAAAATAATACATCCAACCATACGAGCTAGCATTAAAATTAATAATAGTAATAGAAGATGCAACAAACTTTTACCAGAATTCTATAGACATAAAGCCAGACATTGCTCATTGTGAGAATTTATACTTTCATATTATTGTTATTATGGAATTACAATATGCTGAATTAATATAAAATTATTTAAAACAAAAAAGTACCCGAACACGTTAACGTGTTAGCAGATAAGTTAAGAAAATTTGCAAATATATACATATCATATTTATATAGGCATGACATTTCACGTTATTTAAATAAAATGGTTTTTCACCGATTCATATAAAATTGAATGTAAATTCCAACTTGTATAATGCAACCGTGAAACTGCTGTTGACGGCAATCGTCAAGTTATTTTCAACCCTTAACGTCATCCTTTCACTCACATTTTTCTTTTCAAGCCCCACGAAATGCTATCCGGATACACAAAAATTACTTTCATTTTTTTCATTCAGCACATATTTATATGCTAACAAAATTTCTTGGTGATACAAAAGTTGGAAGTTACATAAATTTAAATTATCAATATTTGCAATAGCAGTAACTTGTTGATTTAAGAAATTACATCCATATTCATTGGCTGTGTTTTATGAAAAATAATAATTCTGTATCTATGTAGCTTGGAAATTAATTAAAAACTAGTGAATAAATAACGACGTTTTTGTAACTTAAATTTTAATTTTAATTAAACATGTTAACTTATTGTATTATTAACAAAACTTAAAAACGTGAAATTTCAAATTTAAATGAAATGTGTTAATGAATTTTGAAGCACCGTTTTTCTTAAGTATCTGTTTGAAAAAGTTAATTACGTAGTTTAATTAACTAAAATTATGTTTTGCACTGGTACCTTATAATAATAAATGTTGTAATCTTGTTGTTTATTATATAATAAATTTTAGATATACCGTCTCCTTCTACAGTACAAAAGATTACAACAACCACCTCGATGCCCACAACGAAACCAACGACAAAAGGTAACAAATTTATTAAAAAACATTTTTCGATATAATAAAATTTTATTATTCAGATATAAAACAACGTAACCGTCATAAAGAACCAACTTTAAATCTTAGTTCGAACGAAATCTTATTTTCTGAAACGACGAAAGAAAGAGGTAATACTTTTACATTTATTTTATTTAATGTTTCAGGCTCACATTTTGTTTTACAAAATTGCACAATTTTTGTTTTATATATTATATAATACGTGTGCCAACCAAAAAATTGTAAGAATATTTGCCAAAATATTTTAATATTTCATACAGATTTACGACTTCGAAGCGACCCTAGTGATCCTAGTAGCCAAGAATTAGATGCAGTAGGCGACTTTAAATTTTCTTCGTCTTCAACACAGTATGAACTACATATTTTTTTCTATTTAACAATTTTTTCTTATTGTGTATATAAATTATTTATTTAAAGTGTTTTAAAGTACAATTTTAGAGGTAACATATAAATAAAAATCCTATTGTGTACATTCCTAAAGGCAATTAATACATAATTATAGATAATATTGCTAAATGTAGTTGAATTAGATATTTGTAATTATCTTTTTTATTCTAATTTTGTACAAATTTTATAATTAGCTTGAATCTAAGACTGATTACTTGTATTTTTGTTGTACATATTGAAATAGACTTAACCGTTATTATTTTAAGTAGAGAAATTGATGTTTAGAGTACATTATATTATCCTTATTAAATTAACAATTGCAAAATATTTTAAAACAATAATTTTGCTCTTTAAAGATTACCAAATCCTGTACAATTAATAATTAAGATAAAATAATATATTGTAAAATAAATTTATTGTATTATGAAAATTTTATTTATTTCGTTCTCATTTGTTCCGATTGGAGCATATCAATTACCTCAAAATATACTTACTCAATTAAAATTGTTATTAGCTTAAATTTACAATAATAATAAATAATTCGATAAATTCCAACATTTTAATATCAAATACTTATTCAAAAATCGGTCTGCTATAAACACTAACCGTATTTTTGTACCTTTTGTGTATTAAACCTTATATCAAAAAATTGTTGATTTAAAAGTTTAGTAATATTTGTGTTGTTTCATTTTGGAAAGTGCTTAATGCAATCGAAACAATATTTTGGAATCAATATTTAGCATTGAAAGTGCAAACTGTGTATAAATTTAATCAATCCCTCTGTTGTTTTATGATTATGACTTAGTAAGTAAGTGCCACTGGAACAACAAAGCAATACGATAAGCCGATGTTAACGGATGTACGAATGACTCGAGAACCTCAAGATGTTCCCTAAACTTTCTTCAAGTAAGTAAAATGATAATATATTAGCACTTGTAAATTACATTCGAATAAAGTACCGGGTAAAAAAAAATTAAGAGACTACCTAATGGTTATAATAATATATTATGTTATCCATCATAGATTGGCGATTTGTGGCATCTTCTTGTGTTTTTTTTTTTTTTGGCTATTGTTGTTTATAATTTACAGCGCTGAAAAATAAACGATCAGGGATTAGTTTGTTCTAGTTTTTCATAGATTTTTTACAGATATTTTATACAAGTTTTTATTTAAGAGATGATGTTAGCTTACGATCGCTTTCATGCAGAATTCTTTTATTAAAGAACTTTGTGCAAGCAACTGAACTTACCAGCATTATAAAGATTTCAATGGCTTATTTGAATAAAATCAATATAGTATCGTTAATTAATTAATTATTAAGATACGGAATGTACTCTATCTATACAAATAAAACTAATTACTGAGCTAGTTAACACCGGTTATTTAGGTTGTCACCTGAACCAAGAAATGCTGCTATACAATATGCTGAAAACACTTGTCAGATGACCCAATACCTGCTGTTAGGTCAGAACGTTTATTTGCGTGGCCTGACTTCGATAATAATTAGTCTACCTATTAAAATGCATAATATAAACTTAGCGAAACATTCATTTCAAGAAACTATTACAATATATTTTTGTTCCTTGTTTGTTTGGTCCAGAATTCTATGTTTGAATGCTTGCAGTTATTTTTCGAATACTACGTTAATGCAAGGCGAGTCCACGCGAGTACTACGTAATTACCACGCAAATACTACATAAACATTACTCTTTGATAACACCTAAAGATTTATTATCCTTTTATTTCACTCGTTACTAATTAATTATCGTCCTGATGAGTTTAAACAGGTATACAAATTTTTAGTATTTTAATTTCCTTATATAAATTTCTATTTCATTAATTTTTAATCATTAAAGCTTATTTTTGTGCTATTGTGGTTTTCAAGAAAGCCCAAGAAGTAGAAAAAATAAAAACGTTAAAAAAGTTAAGCTATGCAATACTAAGACAATCCTGTATGTTTTATTGGAGTATTCCGATTTAGATTAAACAAAATTAAGAATATTTCGATTTTTAAAAAAATACCACTCATCAGAAGTGGTCAAATTTAAAGAGGACTAATATTTGTATTTTGAAGGAGATGAAAACCATTAAGGTGCAATACATATTTTACCCAATGTTTATTTTAAAAATAGCCATTCAGCATAATTTTTGCTTTTAAGTAAATTTGAGAAAATGAAAAAAAAAGTATTAATTTAGATGACGAGGGAGACGTTTATACTCCCTCCCCATCATCAGTTGCTCCTATTTCAAAATTTTAAATGTTACTCTACCTTGAGATACGTACCTCATTTTAAAATCTGAAAAAAAATTTAATTAGTGGACCCGTTTATGAGTTAGAAGTTGGTTTATGATATTTGAAAATTCATAATAATATATGCCATTTACAAAATATTTTGCATTAATAGGCAAACAATGGTAAATTCTATTTTAGAACTCTTTGTTGACTTCCTGATAATGATTGACATTCTTGTGCTATCTTGTTTTCAGTGGCGGATTTCCGAACAGGCGCAAGAGGCCCGCGCCTGGGGCCTCATAAATCCAGGGAGCCTCAAAATAAAATAAAATAAAGTAATATTATCTAACTTTTTTTGTAATAAAAATCAATAATTATTAATTATAGTAGGTATATTATTAATTATTTAATAATTTATAAATGTTGCTCTCATATTAATTTGATAATTTCATAATTTTTTTACTACTAATCCAGGACAATAAATTAGTAATCGTTTTCCAAAAATCAACCTCCCCGCAATATTGCTTTTTAAACTTTTTATTACGATGTATCGATATAACTATGAAAGTTACGCTACCGATACACTGAGAAGCTTTGTGACGTATACGAGGTCAAAGGTCGCGGATTTTGTTATCTCGCTTGCTATCGCTCCAACGTGAAAAACACCTATTACAAAAGTTGAAGACCTCAATTTTTCATACAACATGAAAATACATGAAACGCTTAACCGTTCTCGAGATTTAAAACTAAATATGTGTAAAAATGCAAAAATAGTCAAATTTGAGTATGCAACGTGTATCGCCGCATTTTCATCGCTTCCTACTACTCAAACGGCAATGACACCTATATAATTATGTTTTTATAAATAAATGCCCTTTCTAAAAAGCCCACTTTGGTTTTCGTACACCTACCTGTTCTCGAGATATGATACACGAAAGATAAGTTTTGGTCAAAAAATACTAGATCTATTTGAACGCTATTATCTCGGTCTCTATGGCTCACACAAAAATGAAATAAGTTATTGTTGTTAGATCATAAAATTATCTAACTAAAAGGCCCCATACACTTATCACATACACCTTACCATTTTCGAAATATGATGCTGCGAAATTTAATGAAGCAATCATTTCCACACCACCTTTGAGGTAGAATGCGCGGCGTTTTCTTTTTATAATTAAAGAATCTTATTTTGAAATAAACCATAATGTAAGTGGTTCAAGCAAGTGTGGCATAGGGAAGGAGAACATATTGAAAATTAACCAATATAAAATGACAAACTGATGTGAGTAGTGAAAATATTTACAGGGGGCCTCAAAATTGAATTGCGCCTGGGGCTCTCAAGTGCTAAATCCGCCACTGCTTGTTTTTCAATTATTGAAGACTTTTGGGAGGAGTCTTGTAAAGTATAGTTTTCAAATTACTCTCAATAACATAATTTTTGTAAAAATAATATAATTTTTTAATAAAAAACAGATTCATTAAATCAATTTTTTCTTATGGTTGAAGAACAAGAATTTTTTCATCTATGATAATTAATTATCGCAAAATGGTGGATGCTGTTTAAAATTTAAATTAAAATTCTAATATAGGATTGGTTTATAAATAATATAGGTAATATAAAAAAATTGAATCGAAGCAACATCATGTCATACTGCTTACAATAGGTGGTTTAAAATCCAAAGAATTAAGATATCCCCCTGACTTTCATCGCGAAGAAAAGTAAAAAAAAGTAAAAATCTTTTTTGTGGGCTCTCCTGGACCTCTCAAATTTTTATGACAATTAAGTTTTTGTAATATTTATGCTCATTCCCTCAGTGTAAGACATCCCTGTATAATATATCGTAATTCTTCCGTTGTCTTTTGTTTGGCGTATCACAACTGTATTTTCTGGTGTTAATCAAATAACCAAAAAGAGCAGAACGAGTCAATGAGAAATCAACAATTAAACGGAATCAATAGCGTAATAATAGTAAAGAATATTACAGTGAATCCGTATTTACACCTCTGTGAAACGACATCGAAATATATTTTTCCCGAATAATAAAAACATAAATCAATTACGTTTTTTTAACCAACTGACATTAATTAACTTCGGTCTAAATTGCCCTATCAAAAGCATCGCCGTAATCAAGAACTATCAATGTAGGTAATTGGTTTTTTTCTTAAGTAGGGCAGAATCAGTACCGAAAACTAAATTGAATGTTGGAAAAAACGTCTAACATAATGTGTTCATAGCTATCAGCGAATGAAAATTTTAAATAATTTAGAAAAAGTAGGTAAGATGCTAATATGTCTTAAATTATCAAAACTAATAAAATAACAAAGAAAATATTAGATTTTAGCACTGACTGTCTGAGTATAAACTGACATGTTTTATTCGGAGCAAAACTGACTATTTACTGTATTGTACCACTACAAACTTTTGAGTTTTAGCATTATTTTACTGTGTAGAAACATAAGTAATTTTTTTTAACAATAACCATTATAATTATTTAATTGGCATTGTCTTGAGTTAACTTTTACGAAAAGTAAATCTTGATGTCTGTTTATTGAATAACATAGTCAAGTTTTTCCGACGTTAGGAGAATAAAAGTATTTTTAAAAATGTTACAAATTTTGTGTCAAATTTAAAGTGTCAAAATTTATATTTAATTTTTTGATTTTGCACGAGAACAGCTAGCAAACAATAGTATATTTATCGCCAAAACAAATTTCTGTCATGAATTCCAATATTTATAAAATAAATGTACTTTAAATAAAGATTTTCACTTTGTTCTTACAATTTTACCAACTCAAGGAATAATTTAGTTTTTAATTTCTAACGAAAACATTTTACTACTGTGTTAAGGTCGATGCTTTAAACGCAATTATAGTTAAATTTTTCCAATTTACTAGCTAGATACAATATTTTAATATGTTATTGTTATAAATGTTAAGCGTCGTTCTCATTCAATTAACGCTACGTAAATTAATAAAAAAAAAATTTTTTCATTGATGTATTGGACTTTAAGTAAATTTTTATTTATTTTATTAACTACTTTACGTCAAATACATACATCGATAGAAGCGAAGTTTTAAATATGAAATATCTTTTTTTTTTATTATTGACGTCTAAATTACGTAGCGTTAATTGAATAAGAACGACGCTTTACTGTGTTATTAAATTGGTTAATTTGTTCACTTGTATTTTTATTTAAATTTATTTATTTTTAGGTTTAAATATTTGTATAATAGTCAAAACATTAAAGTTAAAATGATGGTGAGTATTAATTACTTTAAAAAGTGATATTTTTTTGAAGAAGTGCGCAATACAGATTTTATTTAAAATAAATACAGCTTTCATTACTTTAATGATTATAATAAAACATTTAAATTATAAACTAACAAATTAATATTGACTAATAATAATGTAAATTTTACGAAACGCTATTCAATTAAAATTAAATTAAAATCATAAGAAAAATATTTCTTATACCTATACATATTGTACAATATAGTATTGCATTTCATCGTAGCAGTGGTTGTCAGAGTTGTCAATTCTTCGACAAGAAATGATATAAACAACTTCATCAAGCTAAGAGCAATACAATGAAAAAAATATATAATTAAAATAATTTTATTTTCCAATAAGATAAATACGTAAATCCAACTCTGTTTAAATTTAATTTTAATGCATCTTCGTAAGCATCGTTTTTGAAATTTTTATATTTTTTGTTATTTTTTATTTTCCTTTTCTATATTATTTCTGATTTATATGTATGTTTGATGCTTTTGGAGATTCACATTAAAAAATATATATTACGATCTCCAAACTGGTAATTTAAGAAATTAATTATATAGTATGACTTATTCTCTCAAGCAAAATGGCTGGTGATATGCATAAAGTAGGAGCAAATGCTTATATAATATTTTAAATTAAATATATTTAATAATATATGAAAGTAGTTTTTGATCTTAATAATACCCACCAAACTTCACTTACATTTATTTAAATTTGAAGTAGAAGTTTCTGCTTCTACTTTATGAACTATATCACTCACTATTAGCTGCCAATTATTTTTTGTGAAAGTTCAAAAATCAAAGAATAATGCAAGCAGTAACTAAAATTCGCGTTTACTAAAATTTATCAGGGTATATTAAATTGTAATTACCATTACGTTAATTTGAATAATTTAAATGTTTTATTATTTAATTGTTTTATAATTATTTTTATTATTTATAGTAATATTACTTAAGTAATTATACAATGTTTGTGATGCTTAAAAGCTTTAATTACTAAGAATAAAATTCTGGTTCAAGCCCGTGTGGAGCAAAAACTATTCTAAATAGATATCCAATGATTAAATTCAAATTTCTAAAGTTTTAATTTTTTAATTCTAAGTTTTAGCATCTTGTATTGTCCTTAAAATACAATAATATTGAAATGGTTAACTACCATTGAAGTATAATTTATACTAAATGATAAAAATAACAAAGTGGTAGATATTTATTATTAATGTTATATTATAGACCTGAGACAGAAAGTCTAGTCATAGGAAGCCATCATTGATCATTTTATTGGTTTTCAACAATTTTAAATTGCTTGCTATAGAAAATAATAAAAATAAAAATATAAAACAAAATAAATTTTAAAATTAAACAATATATTTTATAGCTCTTTGTTCTATGGAAAACTGGGAAAATATAAAATTTAACGTGCTCGAAATAGAATACATAGTTAACTTTACTTTAAAAATTCTTCTATAACAAAGCAAAAACTTTTTTCATTAAAATAATGAATTCTTAAAAGCCATTTTTCAAAAATGTGCGTTTTACTTTCCCACGTTAAATACCCCAATCATTAATTGGTTCAATATTTCTACCACATCAACATGGGATATTGAATACATGGGATAAGTGTCTACTGAGTCAATAAAATAGTTCTCTACGACTAACTTATCAATATGGTAACAAACATAAAATTTACTACTGACTTTTACCCTAATGTTTTATTTACGCGCACGTGTCTACTTTGGGACTGCCACAAAGCACGTGTAGTCGTGATACTCTTGGGGTGCTAATTTAATGCTTCACTATTTGTAGCATTATATACAATCACTTTTATGGTCTCGTATTACATCGCCACTGAATAAAGATATCATAATCAGAATCCACAATGGACTTGGCAAAATGTATTGATTATTTCGACAGACCCCAGAGAATGCTTTTTCAAAAACCGCTAGAAGAAAATTTCTTAATTATTCTCGAGCATTATTATTCTCGTCTAAGAAATTAAGAAATTTCAACGTAGAACTGATTTGAAACCGGACAAGGGCTCAACCGTGAATACCTAATGTTCTTGAATAATTCAAATAACTACTAAAATTTTCTCCATAATTAGCAGATTTGTAAGCTTAGAACTTTGCATTACCTACACTTTGCAAACGTGATTACTAACTAGGAAACGTTAACTTTCTACTTAAAATTAAAGTGCTTAACCGTTTTGATAAGGTTTTAAGAAGATTTTAATTTAAAGTTAATAAAATGGAAGTTATGTTTGTTTCTCATAGAAAATTAGATGGGAAAATAGGAAAAATTTTCATTAATGTAGTAGTAGCGATGAAAAAATTGTAAGATTATCTTTTTGAAAGTAGAAGTTATAGCATCGTTATCAAACTCGTTTCGTTTCAAACAGATGAACTTCCAATCTCATTTTTTTTAAATCAAATCAAATCAAAACACGCAAGAAACACATATTGCAAGTGCTGCACGCAATCTCTAGCGTGAGTGACAACGCGCTTAGTTCAAAAATGAAGTTCTTTGAATTATGCAATAAAAGGTATAAATGTTTCGTCTGTCGAGTTTGCTTCGTAGATTCTAAGAATTTGAAGTATCGTGACAGCAAGTTGGCTTTAGCCATTATTTTTCAACCACGAACCATATTTATTCAGAACTTTAAATGCACGTAGATGTTCGATTGTTATACTTGGATCGCGTGACACACCAAGTATTGATTTTCTTTGTTAATCATCAATTCGGGCACGGTACTGCTACACATCATTACACAGATGATATCATAGATAAAGCATCGGGCGTCCCACAAGACATTCACATTACGAAGCTCGATATTGCCTTGGGGAGAAGCATCCGCTTATAAATTACTATCGTTGCAGACAACCGTGTTAATTTACTTTTTCTAAAAAGCGACGAAATCTACTATCAACTGTAAAACAAATAATTCAAAAATCACTCCACGATTTTGCTCGTTTATTCAAAGATGTATGTGGAACAAATTAGTGCAAATGGTCTTCTCTAGGGACCTGTTACCTACCATCTCTCACAGGCACCCTATTAACCTTTTACAACAACCGTCAGCCGCGATATTTTACAAGAACGTAGTCTAAGATAATGAAGGTGTTTAGATGCGGCCCGCCAATTTCTGCTGAGAGCTTGATAATTAGGCAGCCACTAAATGCAAGGAGTAAAAGCTCTTCACTCACAAGTGTAACTCCTCCACATGCATAAATATTATTTTAATATTAAATGTTACGATTAATCACGCAATTAAGCGTTTAACTGGCAATAATTACTTTTAAGATATATCGCGTGTTATTTATACATTTAATTAATTGACTTACCTAGTGTGTGTTTTACGTTAAATATTTACCAGGAAATGCATATAACGGTGCTAAAGCATGTTTAACAGTCACTTATCCATACTTACATCCAGTTTATAGCATTCACTACTTATGAAAATAAATTCTACTAGAATATTTGGAAATATAAAAATTAAAATAGATTTTAAGAAGGAAAAACTTATGAAATACATGGAAATTTAAATCAATGCAGTTAATTAGTATTATAATGACAACGATCTTTTTATATTCCTGCTATATTATACTTGTTATTAAATTTCAACTCTAATAATTTTAACTTGGAAGATAAATTCGCCAAACGTATACTTCTTAAGATAAATACAGGTAATCAACTAAAAATTATTAAATTTACTGCACATTTGAGATAGTTCTCGCATAGGAAGCTACCGAATATAATGCAAAGGTGGAAGCCAGTACGTGATGTAATCCTATTACAAACACACTATTAATTAAAGTAGCTTACACGTGGTTATGTATTTAGTAATTTACGTATACCTCGAAATATTCCCTGATATTCTATATTCATTATCTCGAATTTTATTTGTTTTTTATTCCGAAAATATACCCTATACATAATTGAGTTTCTCTGCAATGCACTTGGTATCGAAACCCACCTTGGGTATGCAATATAAACTCATTGGTTATTTAAAACTACATATTATGAATAATATGAGAGAAAAGTGTGTACGATTACTCATGCATGAAAGCAAGTCTTAAAAGTTTATGGCAATTTCTCCTGTTTTCCTCCTAGCGACAAATGTTTGTGCGTATCCATAAAAAGCAATTTTCACCTCTTTCTGTAGATATTTCTGTTTTACTATCCGCTAAAACTATTGAATTGCTACAACATAAAAATATTACAATTTTTTATAAAAATATTTCCAACTACATATTTTACTTGTCCAATTGTGACAAACACAGTACATTTTTTACAAATCCTTCTTTTTTTACTATAGAATATGTACATCAAACAATACTTACAAAAATTGATATTTTATATAATTCAAATTGTGATATATATATATATATGTACCTATATATCCGACAATGTCATTAATATATTTGTTACCGATTTTACAATATAAGGGATTTTTAAAACATTTCGGACCATTCGAATATCACCTTACTTGAAATTGCTTTTTGGCTTGAGATACCAAATTGCTTTGCAATATGCATGGCAATATTGAGCTACTCTTCTGGAACAAAATTTTATTTGAACATGTGTTTCAATGACATTATTTTATATACAATGGCAACTTGAAATTTGAACAACACTTTTGTAGTTTTTTTCTTCTAGCATTATATTGCAATATTACGAATGATAATTTAATCAATAACAGCTTTCGATCAAAATGCCTTTTATGCCATACTAATACATTATTTTTTTGTTAAATGTAAAATAAATAATAATATAATAATATTAAGATGCTATAATTAACTCAATATAATATTAAAAATGTATCATAAGTATGATTACGATTAGTATTCATAAATTATAGCTATCGTAAAAATAAATAAAAAGTAAAAAAGTCAAGGAACCAATTAATTGTAAATTGTAGTACTTAAACATTTAAGTAGACTTATCTTTGCCAAAATTTTTAGTTTAGGAGTCTTTAAAGATACTTTAGAGTTGACTCAGAAGTTCCCATGACAAAAGGATCCGCCTCTCTGACCCGCACCTCTAAACGGGCTTTTCGTTTATTGCATCCTTAGTAATTAGCTTAAATGAAATTATCATAACTGTTTATCAAATTATAAAAAATGTGATTCAGTTCCATTATAGTTTATCTACTAGTCTGCTTTCTGCATTTGCATTTAGCAAGAAAAGAGCGTTTTGTAATCTATAGAAAAAATTATGATGATTGTTTATTGATGATTTGTAACCTGAAATGCAAGTTATTCTTTGTTTTACAGTCATTATTTCATTCATTACGTTATAATATAAATTAGAATTTCTTGTTTATTTTTTTTCTGGTCATCTGTTCAGTGGCTTTGGATATATTTAACCTAACCTTAATTGACTTTTGCTGCCATTGCTTTCTTTATTTTCTCTTTTTTAATTTTCCATTCTTTTATAAATGAACCTATTTTCTGCTGGTAAAACTGGTAAAAGACTCTCCCGTTGTAAAATCTATTCCGTATTTGTATTTCTACCATTTCTCCATTATCTATTATAATCCAAGCATAATGTAAGTTCCGATATTAGCGTTTCAAGGAAAAAATTCCGGAAGTTTTTTCTCGACATATTTATATGTATTTTAGTTGCTGAATCCGATTTTCAACTTTGCCACCTCGCCAGAGGTGATTTGACTTCAGGATTCGCCAAAAAACGAAAAATTTTAGCACTTGCTTTAGTTTTTCGCTTATAACTCATGAACGATGCATTTCTCAACAATAACTATTCTATACAAAATTAAAGTAGATAAAATTTCCTACAATTGCATTTAATGCATTTACTGCATTAATTCCGAAAGTCCGGACTTTAAAAATGCGAAAAAACCACAAATTTAAAATTGGCATCAGAATCGACGATATTCACTTTCAAACGATCAGAATAACTCATCCAGTCGTCTGTAATAGTATCAGGAAAATACAGGGAGTTTAAAATTGACCAATTTCTCAATCAGAAATATTGAAAAATATTAATCAATTTTCATTTAAAATTTTAACATTGTGAATAATTAATCTTTTTTAAATTTAAATTAATAATAAAAATATCTTTTTTAAATTGAAATAATCTGATGTGATCATTCGCGACTTTTAGTCATACTTTAGAATACTTTTTTAATATAGAAATACAATTTAATTTTTATTTAAAATTAATATATTAAGAATAATGGAAAAAATTATATAATGTTTTTTAAGTTTCTGTGAACTGCTTTGACCTAAAATCGAATCATCTGATTAATAAAGTACCTAGTAAATATGGAATTATTTCAGTTTAAAATTCCTATTACAGTAGCGTCTCGAAATCGTGAACAGTGATAATAATCCACCACCCCCATTAACCCATCAAAATTTGTAAGCAAAGGGTCTTGTTTTTGGTTCTTAGTCAACCGTGAAAAGCATAATGAGCAAAAAAAAGTTAACGCAGGTTTTCGCCCCATTTACCCCATTCAAGAACTTGGCCTGAATCTGTCCTTGCCTATACATACTAACATTTTTTAGAAATTATGACTTTCAAGTTCTGGGATCCCAAAACGTTTAAATCGTAGGAATTAAGTCAATAAATGCAATTTGCAGGAAATTTTGTCTACTTAAATTTCGTATTGAACAGTTATTATTGAGAAATGCATTTTTCATGGGTTATTAGCGTAAAACTAAAACAAGTGTAAAAATGTTTAGTTCTTTTATAGCTCACCTCTAGCGAGGCGAATCGGATTCAGCGACCAAAAAATACATATAAATCCAACGAGAAGAGAACTTACAGAATTTTATTCCGAGAAAAACCCCATATACTTATACTATTAATTTATGTATTTAGTCTGGTTTTGGCCAATGTGGTAGAATTTTTAATTCTAGAATCATTTTAATTATTTTATTTAATTCTTTTGATATTAATTTAAATTATTAATTTATGTTTGGTTTATACATTTTATTAATCTTTCTTATGCTTTTATCGTATTATAGTTATACGATCTGTTTGTTTTCTGGTTTTCTGCCATTTCAATCTTTCTTTGCCTTTGCCATTTTAATCCTGTCTTCTTTTGCAAATTTTTCTATAGTTTTCATTAAACCATCTTTAAAATTTCTTATTTTGTAAGATCTGTGTATTTCTTGTTTTACTATTGATAAGTTCATTTGTAGTTGTTCTTCTCTTGTTGTTATACTAGTCTAGTTAGTCTACTATATTTTGTTAAATTCTCTCTCATTTAAGATGAAAAGCAACCACAGGTTACTTTATGAATTTCTTTATATCTGATCTTCCGCCAGGTTACATATTCTGCTCCATAGATTTACATAGTTTCTTTTCTTTATTTTCATGTTCAAGTTTCCCATTGTATAATGTATGAATAATTCTTCTTTTTTACTTGGCCTTTCTTATTATTCCTTGAGGCTATATCTTTCTTTTGCCTTATTTTTTCCATCTCAGTTCCTGCAGAGGTTTTACGTCCACTGTATAATCCAACAGCTCATATTTTCTATTATATTATGTTGTCTTTCCCGATTGAGTAAATTAAAATTATTGTTTAATATTTAATATTCTCGCAATTGGACGTAGTTATGCAGAAACCTACCAACCCAATAAAACACTTATTGAGAAAATAAATAAATAAGATCTAATTTTAAAAATTGTATTGGATAGAACACTTCGAAAGACAGTTGTGTCTTTCAGCCAAAAATACTATTTCCTGATTTTGTACAAAAATACTCAAATTATGTGGGTTGGTAGTTTTATGCATAATAATGAATAGCTACAAAAAATCCATTTTGGCTCGTTAAATTTTTTCTAGATTTCTTCCAGTCAAAGAATAGTACCTAAATAAGCCCATTTTCGTAATTAACTCATTTTTCGAAAATTGTGGATTGGTAGGTTTCTGCATAACTACGTCCAATTAATGTTATGAATGTCTGTTTTTTGCCTCTCTCAGTTCCAAAAGAAAATTTTAAAGTTGCAGAAAGACCGATGAATGTAATTTAGAACTTCATAAATTAATTTTATTTTTCTCTCTATAATTGAGTTGCAGTGTTATTTGTACCAATATTACCAATTCTTTGTACCAATAACTTTATAAATATAAATGTAACCATGTTATGCAACGTGTTACCACAATAAATAAGAAAATATTTAATTACACAGTATTTGCATTGGAGCAACGTTAAATATGTGACCTCGTATACAGATTTTAACTTGAAGTAAACTAAATTAAATGTATGCCCATAAACTTTATACTCTGAAGGACCACTATAAAACTGTACTAAATACATTTCACACAAAGGAAAACCTTATTAATGTAATCATAATATATTATATCAACTTTATGTTTCTCAATTATTTTGCTTTAACTCAAACTTCAATTTTACGAGAGATCGCAAAACAATTTCATAAAGTAATAAACTAAACTAAAACTCAAATAGAGCTAAAATACTACATTAGTATATATGTCTGACTCGCTATTATACTTTTGAAATCTTATTTGTTCAATAAACGACAATTTGTTGAATATAATATGGCATTCTAAGTTAATATAACGTATTTACGCCAACTTTTGGTAAACCTCTTAGTTCCAACTTGGCCATCTTATGCTACTTTGCGTCGAGTTACAAACACTGACAAACAAAACTAAAAGAACAAAATGTTTAGTCAACGATTGAGGTGGCTGTTCGGTATTCGAGTTAGCAACATAAAGATTCTTATCCTACAGGAAAGTCAAAGTGTAATACGTTTAGCGAGTTAAAATTACTGTAAAATTTGAAAAGTGGAATTAAAATTAAGTAATTAAAAACGAGATTTGCTTGATTTATGATTGTTCCCCATTTATTTTTTGTACAAATGTGCTATGATACTCAACTATGAGGTTTTTTAAAATTATTTGTAACAACTATATTATATTGATGTTCGTCGATCTATAGACAGCATTTCTGGAAAATTCTCTATTTCAAATCTACATGTACCTGGTATCTATATATTATACTATACACGTAGGTACGTACAACAAGCAACTTTTAATGTTTTAATCGAACTTGGTAGTACTTTATCAGAAACTTCGGGAACAATTTTATAATTTGAAGTGAAAGTTTTACAAATTGAAGCCACTTTGCTTTGTAAACGTGTTTCACATAAGCAAGCTAATTCATGAGGTACCACAGATTATGTACATACATCTAGTTATTATCACTTATATAGTTGTTATAGTTAATAATACAGTTTAATATTAATAGAAGTTTCAAGCTTCCATTCAATTTTGTACTTGAATTAAATGTAGGTACATAAATTCTATTAAATTAGATATAGGTATGGGATCACATTTTTTTCCTCCAATATTTTAATCACGTATTTTTATTTGATATTCGATACTACCCATTACTAATTATTTATACAGGAGAAGAATAAAGAACTATTTCTATAAGTTCAAAATTTAGACATCTAACTCACATATTGTGGAATTATATACGTAATATGTGGAATCATGTGTAATTTTCCACTGTTATATTATATTGGTCTAATAAAAACCGCTAATTCTGATTTTATTTCTATAACATGAACGCCCGCATTACATCACTTTATAAACCACTAACAGTGTAATAAACTTCATTTGGTTTCCTATGCGAAACAGTTAGAAATAAAATTCCCAAGTCAATAGTTGCAAACTTTGCGCACTCCCTGGGCAGCTCACACTTAAATGTGTCTACTTATTTAGTAATCTATTTTTTCGTACTATTTTTCGTATGTATTTTTGAAAACAATTAATAATAAATTTTGTTTATAATTTGGTTTTCGTCCATATTTCTTAATAAATAAATAGATTTTCGGGATTATTGGACAGGGGTTATCAATAAAACAACTTGTTCAAAAAGTCGACGTTTCGCCCAACTTTATT
The DNA here is from genome assembly GCA_958510845.1 of Cantharis nigra. Lineage (NCBI taxonomy): Eukaryota > Metazoa > Arthropoda > Insecta > Coleoptera > Cantharidae > Cantharis > Cantharis nigra. The sequence goes on along the minus strand of OY294030.1, from coordinate 37,165,134 downwards.
GTGGGCCTCTTCAGGACTAAAAATATGCCAATTAATGGTAGACATGTAAAATTAAAAACAATCTTACCCAATTAAACAGAATGTTTGGATGTTACAAAAAATATAGCATATCCCCGAAATACGTCAACATGTGCTGCATGCAGCATCCGCAAATCAGTATACAAATAAACAAACGTAAAACAGATAAATGTATAAATAAAACGGGTCAAAAAAACCAGTCAAAAACCTCCTGAAGAGGCCCACAATAAAGTTGTGCGAAACGTCGATTTTTTGAACAAGTTGTTTTATTGATAACCCCTGTCCAATAATCCCAAAAATCTATTTATTTAATAAATTTTTTAAATATTTGGTTTTAGGCGGGGTAGTTGACTTTGCGCCAACTATTGGGAAAAACTATGCTCTTGTCGACAGGATGGCCGCCTAATGCCCAATGTTGTACCTTGAAATATCTTTCCGATAATGAATCCGTCCGACAAATTAATCAAGTAACCAATACAATTTTTTACCTGTTATTTAGAATTGCGTTCTCTCATTAGTAATTTGATTAATTTGTCGGACAGATTCGTTATCCGATAGATATCTCAAAGTAAAGAAATCGAGCATAAGTGGTCAGACAATAATTATAGTCCAGTAACCAGGTAGTTTTAACTAACAAATTTCTGTGGTAAAGAATTGAAAACTGATTCCTATGTAATTTTGGTCGTAGAATCCGAATTTGAGGTTTGCGAACAAAATTTCCTTGTGCCAAAGCCGCCATATCGAAAAAACGTTGCCATATCACGTTTATTTGCAAAAAAACTCAAAATTTTAGGCAACCTATTAATTTTTCGAAAAAATGAAATGTATCATCAAAAAAAGTAGAAAAACCCCCACAAAATAACTTTTTGATTGATTTCCTAGGACAAAAATTAAAGCCGCAGGCGCCATTCGCGTTTTTATTGGTATGTACAGTATGTTTTTCGAAAAATTTAAAGTTTAACGATTTCTCGAGTGAAATAAAGGTTTCCATGCCGACGGCAACGGGTAAAAATATAGCCTCTGGTCGGTATGGAATTTAAATTTTTCGGAAAACCGGCAAAAACGCGAATGGCGCTTGCGGCGTTAATTTTTCGAAAAATTAAAATTTTTTTTGAAAATTTAAAAAAATTCAAACTCCATGCTGACCAGAGACTATATTTTTACCCATTACCGTCGGCATGGAAACCTTTATTTCACTCGAGAAATCATAAAATTTGAATTTTTTGAAAAACAAGCAAAAACGCCAGCAGAAACGCGAATGGCGCCTGCGGCTTTAATTTTTGTCCTGGAAAATCAACCAAAAAATCATTTTGCAGGAAGTTTTATCAACTTTTTTCGATGATACATTTCATTTTTTCGAAAAATCAATAGGTTGCCTAAAATTTTGAGTTTTTTTGCAAATAAATGTGATATGGCAACGTTTTTTCGATATGGCGGCTTTGGCACAAGGAAATTTTGTTCGCAAACTTCAAATTCGGATTCTACGACCAAAATTACATAGGAATCAGTTTTCAATTCTTTGCCACAAAAATTTGTCAGCTAGACTCCCTTTTTTCGACGTGGTTACTGGACTAATATACATTAATTTGTATTATAATAGCTTACAACTTTGTATATTTGTTCAACACTTGAAAATGGTTTAAATGAAAAACCTTAAACATATATAGTGTAATCACCAAAGAAAATAAAAAGAAGTTAAATTTGACTACTACCATTGAGTATATGAGTTTATCAAGAGGCGCAGCTGTATATGTTTTAATGCAATATAAAAGTGTCGTGACAACTAGATGGCGCTACCTAATGATTTCAATTGTGGATCGCGAGATTTCTCACGATCCACAATGGTATCAATCTGTTAGCAAGGTGCAGAGAGCGTACCTCGCGGAACGTGTTTATTATAATCGGCGGATCTGGTAATACGTGCTCATAATGCTAAGTGCGCAAATTCAAAAAGGTGTGGGAGCATAAGTTTTTTGTTCAGTTGCGTACGTTACAGGATAATGTTTCATATAAATTAATAAAAGATACTAATTACGAAAACTTTAAAAAGGACTTTTTGAAACAAGATGACGATCCCAATCTTATTAATAAAAACGAAATGCTAATTTTATTTCCCCGAACATTTTAAACATATTAAAAAATATTGCTAAAATGTGATATTAAGAATGTTCTATTGACAAAAATAAACTTTTTTTTACCGTGCAGTATAGAACTACGATACATAATGAAAAATTTGTCGGCATCATTATCAAAATGAAATTGTTTAGGAATTGTCAGTGCCGGATTTAGCTAGTCTAGCGCCCCAGGCTAATAACTTTAGGCGCCTATCATATTTACTCAGATTAAACTACAATTATATCACTCACGGTCGTATTCGTACACTCCTATGTTAACAATGTAAATTCAAGCTTTTGAAGACCTTTTTTAATACACAAAAATTACTTTTACAGCAAAACTTATTAGACACTTTTTGTCGCCAATTTCATCCTCTTAATTTTTGTTTATATCCATTTTTTCGATTTGTCGCACCGTTGCCGTTTTGCAGTGACTTAAAAAAGACTCGGTAAAATTCAAAAAATATTTTTTGAATATCTGTACTCAGAGGCGGAACTACCAGGGTGCGGTGGGTACGATGCACGCGGGTCCCCTGCTAAAAGGGCCCCCAGTTTCAATCTTAAAAAAATTCTCAAAAGTAGGAGGTGCACAACTAGATGCTATTTGAAGTCTGGGGGGAGGTATAGAATAGCCCTAGGTCACCGTGATTGCCATGCTATTAAACTTGTGACTTCCATACCAGGAATTTTACTATAATATTCTGTGGGGTGTTCCACACCCCCAGACCCCCGGTGCGAATTTTTACGGTACATGATGTGTGAATATGATGTATAAATTGTATACAAATGACGTATAAATATATTTCTTCTGACAGAGTGAAAAATTTTTATGACAAAAATAAATCACAAAACGTATACACACACTTTTGCGCTTTCTGTGCTGGTGCACTGAAGGGTATTCCATACCCCCCATTTATATTTGTTGAAAAAAAAATTAAAGTTAAACCCCTCCCACGTTTTTAATCTGTTTTATTTATTTATTTTCTTTGTTATGTTACTTTTTTCCCCCAAAATTCTTTGGAATGATAATCTCGTTAATCTCTTTATGCGCACCAGGGATAGACTATTAAAATTATGAAGTTATTGCAATCTAATACAGCCTTGAAATCTAAAATCAAGGGCGGATCTAGGATGGGGGAATAAATATATTATATTATATTATAAAAAATGGCATAAAGAACCTCACGTGATTAAAGGACGGCCCCTTAGTAATAAACGAGCGTGAAATTTTTAGAAATCCCAGAAAATTTTAGAAAATCTTAGCAAAAATATCCAAAACATCTTGTGAAGCGGGGGAATCACAGAAAATTCTAGGATATTTTAGGAATTTTAGACATTCTGAGAAAATTGAAAAATAAAAAGCTCATCTATATATATTTTTTTATATTTAATAAAATTAAATAGGGGGGGGGGGGGGTTGGGTAGTTACTCGTCTCTATATCCGCTTTTGTTTGGAAGAAATTCTTTGGAAATCACTGGAATTGCATGGAAATCGTCATGTATACAATTTTTTTTGTCTTTTATAAAAGCAGGGCCCCCGTTAACAACTTCGCACACGGGTCCCTCACCTGCTTGTTACGCCACTGTCTGTACTTCAACATTGGTACACCGAAACAAAAATATGAATAAACATTTATTATTGTATATTTCATTTCCTATAATTTTGTTCATATATATTTTCCCAATTTGCAGCACCGTTTCTAAGATACAGATGAAAATATTTTTTGTATTTAACAGAGCCTTTTTTAAGTTCCTATAAAACGGAAACGGTGCGACGAAACGGAAAAATGCATATAAACAAAAATTAAAGGGATTTCATTTCCAACAAAAAGTGTCTAATAAGTTTTGCTGTAAAAGTAATTTTTATGTGTCAAAAAAGATCTTCAAAAGGTAGAATTTACATTATTAACATAGGAGTACACGAATATGACTTAAAAAAATCTGATGTGACAACACATAACTTTCCCATTTATTACTAAATTAATAATAATAATAATAATAATAATTAAAATTTAAATTTAAAAAAAAATAATAAAAAAATAATTAAAAGTTAATAAATAAAAAAATAACATATGGATTTCAACCAAAATCTAATCAGCTCTCGAGATTGCTGTTACAAACCAGTATATGAAATTTGAATAAAATCGGTTTACGAGTTTTGAAAAAATCGTGGACGAAAAAATCGCGCACACACACACGCACATACGCACACACATCCGGACATCATTGCAAAATTTGTCTCAAACGATTTGTACGGCCTTTTAGACTATGGAAAAAATGCTAGTTCAAAAATTTTTTTTACTCGACTACAATACTTACTTTCCTTTACTACGGAAATGGGAAAGTAATAATTATGTTTGTCGTTATTTTTTTTGATTAATAATATAAGTTCTTAGAAATTGAATACAACATCGAGCAAGTGCAATTCGCAGCTTAATTTGTAATATTAAAATCTTCAATAATATAATAAAGATAATTTCATAATTTAGTTGTGTCGGAATCTTATTTAAAATTGATGTTTTTATTTTTGTAGGGTTATATTTATGTAGGTACATTAAATTTCATAAATTGCAAAAGTTTTTCTAAATTTAATGAGTAATTTATATTTAAAAGAAATACTATAAACGTCTACTATTTAAAATGCGCACGTAATCAAAACGATTTAATTTAATTAGGAATGCACTCTCCGAGTTTGTTATCTTATCATAGTTGCTAGTGTTGTCCGCTGCTTTTAAAAGCACTAGTTGTCGATACGATTAGTTTATGGACATGGGACGGCAGGGGAGTAAAGATAAAAAAGAACAAATTGTTGTTTGAGTGAGAGGGATATACTATTTGCAATTCCTCCATATGCTTGCATCTCTTTATAAACTCATATACTCAATGCTACTACTTAATTAATTTACATCATAATGATTAACCAATTCTACCACATCGGCCAGAACCAAACTAAATATTAATTTTATATATATTTTTGTAAAAAAGTGCATATTTGCTATTCTAATTTCTTAAATAAAAAATTGACAGAAAAGAAATTCAACAATATCCTTCGTCCATAAATTCCATAAGTGATTATCTAAATCTTGCTGGATATCACAGGCGAAACCAAAACTAAACTTTAATTACCTGATCATTATTCGTTAAATGAAAGTTCAATACTTTAAATTGCAAATTAGGTTTACATTTTATTGAAATAAATTTGTAATTAAACATATAAATTCTTAACTTGTAAAATATAATATAATTAAAACTTCAATATAAGAGTTTAATTAAACATTAATAAAAACCGATTTAATTTTTAAGCTTTCCGCAAAGGTTATCGCTATCGTCAGAAAATTTATTTATAAATTTTTAATTTTAAGTTTTAATTATATTAAATTTTAATTGTTTAAAAGATTTTTGATTTATTTCAACATAATTTATGGAAAACGGTTGCTTCTAATGTTTGATATTTAAAAAATACTAACGAAATTCGAAAATGGCAAAAATAATATAATCTATAAAGTAAGTCCAGGAAGGTATAGTCAAACAAGTAAACTTTAGTCCATATAAAAAAAATTAATGATGAAACTTACAAACATTCATGATAATCAATCATGTGGTATTAAATAAATCTTAGTCTTAAAAATTAAGAAAAATCAACTGACTCAACTGAAGCTCGAGATTGTAAATGTGTATACATTATTACCTAAAACCATGTATTCCTGTCTCTTGTACGTCCGATTTATAGGAAAATTATACAAATAATTCGTCCTGTGGAACCCTTGTAACATTGTATTACAAGTAATGGTATAGGATGGTACCCTAAAGTGAATCACTTCAAGCATGCCGAAGAAACAAAATTACCACTTGCCAAGTTTGGAAATTAATGACACTAGATTTTTATTAATTTGAATAAAATAAGAAGGTTTTCGTCTAAATAAAAAAATCCTTACACCAAATCCGATGAACTTCTCAAAGCGTAAGCATTTCGTTTCCTCTTTATTTGCATAAGTATTTAATTTTGATTCAAAAAATAAATTTCAGAAAATACAATAAACTAACTCGAAAGCAGTTTTTTTTGTCTTAATTACATTAAATTTACTATGTTATTTTATTGCTATATCTTAGGTTGGTAGCATTAAAAGGGCATTCAATCGAATTAAGAAGTCTATAAATAGGTTGATGTGAAATTATTAGTATTAGCCATTATTTTAATGATAAGACGTAAAAATGAAATTTAACTAATACTAAAAGTTTTACGATGAGATAGTAGAACAGTGAATAGTGATAAATTTCTAATCCTTTATAGTTTATAACTATAAATAACTTTATTATTTACAAAAATATAATTAAACCAGCAATGATATAGCAAATATTTTCCGTCTTGAGCAGATATGAAATATTTACATTTTTGTTTAATAAAAAGTTTATTTCTGGACTCTTTCATAATTAAGGAGACTCCAAACTAATTAACAGCACTTTATATAAGATATAAACCTAATAACTTTACAGTAGTTAAAGTAAAAAGTTTCAGATTGTATAAAAAACTTTGTTATTTGAATTTTTTAAATTTGCTTTGCCTGTGGTATCGTTGCGTCCTCTAACTATGCATAGCTGAAACTCGTCCTACTAAAAATATCCTAGAAATCGTTTCACGGTAACTTTCATATTTTCAGTTTAGATATCACTAATAGAAACAATTGAGTAAATATTTTGTAATGAGATCGAACAATAATTCTATAAATTTTAATATCCGGTTTTAATTACAAGCCTATGTTAGTTTTTCAAAAAGATACATACAATCCTTCGGTTAACTTTTTCTCTGTCTAGTTGCAAGCAATTAATTATTAACATGAATTTTCCTAGTATCAGTTTTTGCAGCTGATCAAAATACAATTCGTTTACACGATTTTCGATCAAAAATAATTTTACTGAATCACGTGTATTTTAACTTCATATTCCAATGATTAAAAAATTGTACGCATCGGTGAACTTATTACACCAACCTACTGATTGATCAAATAATTGGGAAAAATGGGCATAAATATTGCATACCGCTCTATTTACTATATGCAGTAATCTGTCAAATACTTTCTTGATACTAATGGAGTTTCCAGTCAAACCCTGACTTTCTAAAGCTCGGTTGTCAGGTGGACATCGACACGCTAGGGTCAAAAGAATTGGCTCGATATTTAGCAGTCTGGGCAATTGACGAGGAGTCAAGGTCAAAAAAAATTTTTTTATTTATTCTTGTGCAGGATAATCTGATAAGTTTTGTAATAAACTTTTGATTTCGCGCATCTTCAAATTTTATTTGCATTTCATCATGGTTAAAGGCAATTAATATGACCTATAATAATAATTTATCTTATACATAATTTTATTCACGCTTTGTTTAGCTTCTTGTGCGAAACAAAAGAATACCTCTGTGCTCTGTGATGCTAAATTATATTTTATACTTTAATTATACGTTATAATATGAAAATAATAGAACTGATAAAGCTTACAATAGTTTTGATCAAACGTTGCAAACCAAAGTCGTTACAAAAGCGTAGTTTTAAAAACATATGACCTGATTAGAATAGCATGTAAAGGTGTGAGAATTTATGGCAGGAAGTCGACTGTAAATCAAAAATAAACTGTGTATGATACGATAACATGCATGTAGGTTTATTACTTGCAACGCCATTATAAGAGAAAGGTATTAATTAAAATAATATAACAAGCCTCCGGTTAATAATGATTATAAACATACCCATAACATTAATATTCCAGACAGAATAATTAAAAGATTTAATTATTGTTCATTATATTACTGTAACAGTGATTTTTGCAAATATACGTGTAATTGCTATTTTAGTATTTTGAATAATAATGTCGTTATAATAACGATATATGTGGTAATTTACTTAATCATGAACAAGTGTAAAGTAAGTAAAATCATTAATCATTATATTATGAGATCAGCAGCAAATGATTTTTAATTTTTTTCCCTTTTGACTCCATATTAACTTACTCAGTTATCCTTCAAAATCCTTCTATACTATGACATCAAAATTACTTACGTAATGATAATCAGAATTTTAAGCAACAAAAAATTTATAATCCTCCCTGAAATAAAACTTACAAACTTAAATATGCAACATTTAAAATTAAATGTGAATTATTTGTTATCATTATCATTTATGTATAAGGACATGCAATCCAACAGTATGTTCAGTTTTATTTATAAATTCGATCGCTGAGTTTAAATAATTTTGTAATAGAAACAAGTGAGTTTTTAAAGTTACATCAAAGGTAGGTACCTATTATGAATTTAATATACCTAATCATTTGTAAAATTGAATAATTAACTTACGCCAATTTAGATTTTTTTATAATATACTAAATATGAACGCAATAATAGTTGATGCTAGAGAAATGGAATGTTCGATTTGTCTGGAATACTTTTCAAAAACAATATACTTATGTTCATTGGGTCACAACATTTGTAAAAACTGCGCACTTCGGGTTTCAAACTGTCCAATTTGCATGAAGAAAATGACTAAAACAAGAAATCTTACAGTGGAAGCCATTATAAGTACAATCAAAAATACATCATCTAAGCCGCTAATTAAATGTCCGTTTAAGGCTAATTGTCTAGAAATGTTAACTCAAGATGTGCAAAAATTAACGGATCATATAAAAGTTGTACACAAGAGTAGGCTTCCTAGTGTTAAGAATCCTTTCAAAATTAAATCAAGGGTATTAAATACGGAAATACGTAAGTACTTCCTTTACCAAGATGAAATTTTTATTTTGTATATTAAAGTCAACAATGGGAAAGGCACAATATCTTTTGCTATGAAAACGTGTTCCAATAAACAAAAACTGGATTTAAAATTTCACATAGATTACGTTACTGCCATTAGATACAGAAAATTCTATTCTACGATTACCAGCATTTCTAACACTGATGATGTATTTTCTGTAGCTGGAATCACAGTTAATAATCAACATTTTATCAAAGATGGATGGGTGACTGTGTATTGTAAAATTATTTCAGCTTAGAAAATGTACCCTTGATTTTTACCTTTTAACTTACTATATTATGCTTACGCATTTTTTTAATTTTATGACAATTTTGTTACTTTGTTCATCAGGAGATTTTAGTTGTATTTTGCACGATTGTATTATGATGAATTGTAAAATTTTTAAATATCAAGATTGTATTAACAAATACGAGTATGACGTTGTTTTAAATTTTAGATATTAATTAAGAATATTGAGTAAATTAAAATTTATAAGTTAATATCATATAATTTCAACGTGCATAGAAATAGAAGATAGAACGATAATATGACAAATATTCATAAAATTTTAATTTTTTTGTTCAACTTATATTTAAATAATAATCCATAATAATGTTGAAGAAATAGTGTTGTTTGATAGATTCGAATGACCTTTTTATTTCTAATTCGTGGTCTAAACTAAGAGTAAGATCATTAAAATTAATGATTTGTTCATGAAGATAAATCTGATTTAAATTTCTAGATTTTATTGTTATTTGTGTGTTAAATCTGTATACTGGTCTATTTTACTCTAATGTACAAATATGTTGTTAATACAACGCTAAATTCTAAATAAATAAGATTTTCTGACTTTGTATATGGTTATTAACGTTCTTATATCTGGAAGTACTGGCTTTTCAATCAGGTAACGCGGGATTAATTGTCGATGACACCTGATAATTGATAATCTTCAACTTTTTTGAAAAACATAAAACAGAGTATTACTAACCCTGCACTACGTAAGTTGATGAATAATTTGATTGTTTGTTGACTTTTGAATTTCAATTTCCTTTAAGAATTGCCAAATTTATATACTCGGGCATTTGAGGATAATTCTGCATTAGTTGATTACTCAAGTTGCAAGTGTTATTCTTATGTTCTATGAATTTGCATATTCAATTAATTAGTTTATTATAAATATATTACTACGTTTGTATGTAATTGTATGAATTGTACATAAATGTACAATAATTTCATAATTAATTAATCAATTGATTATTATGAGATTTATTTAGAAACTATACAGATTACTAATTATAAAGTTTAATTTAACTTTTACAAATTAAAAGTGTTGTGTTTCATTTTCACAGTACTGTAGCTGATTAAATATTTGAAAATCAGAAATAATAATATGCAAGTTGTTTTTGGGACACCCTCTGTTAAAAACCAAAAAATATGAGTTGTATAATATAATTATGTAATATTATATTTTCCCAAAAATGTAATAAGTATGTCTAATTCAGTTGATCACGATCAAAGACTAAAAATTAAAGCGGAAATATTGTGTCTCAAACAGAACTATTAGAGTTTCTTTCTAGTGAATCGTCCAAGTGTAAATTCCTTTATGTTGCATTATTATTAAATTTGTGAAAATGGAAATACATATATAAGCCAGCGCCCAGAAAACTGATTTTCCAGGTTTTCCTTTGGTGCTTTTCTGAATAAAAACACAAGCAAAATTGTTTTTCGTTTGCTAGACAGATATCTATAGCTCCAAAGTTAACTAGTTTTCTACACTTCGAAACCTTGTATAATCAATATCCAAAAATTTACATCTTCTAATAGATGGCGCCGCTGTATTTGAATGTGAAAGTTACTTAATAATAAGTAATCAATACATACTTATCACCTGCACTAAAACTTAATTATTTAAGTCTCTTTCTGATTTCGAATGTTGCAACCCAATCGCCAATATTGCAAGAATAATTGGATTTCTTAACAGCTGATAGATTTATTTTATTAATATACTTGTAACGAACTGCAGACAGAACTTTTTTAAATTGATAATTGAGCAATAAAATGGAAATCGTTATGATTTAGCAAAATTAATTCAATTATAAGATGAACATTTTCAAAAATAGTATTAACTTATAAGTGGTTTCGTTCAGGTGGAAAGTTCCTTTGTTCTTCCCCTTTGTGTAGTCTTTATTTATGCATTTTGAATTAAAATTAATAAAAGAATAATGAGGGACAAAGATCAGATACATTAATCTTCATGAAATATCGTCATAATTTCCCGTTGAATAATAAAGACATTCATTTATCAAATGTAATTGTATAAATTATTAATAACACGTCAAAAGTTGCAAATTATTTCCGTAATATGTATCATAAATCATTTACCATTTGTAATCAATGTCCAAACCTCTTAAATCAATTATTTTGTGCATCCGATTAACTATTTCTAAATTTACGAAACATTGACACCGATCGGTGAAATTTTAAAAATCAAAGTTTCACATAATTTTATTGAACATATTTTTTTACTTTAACTATAAATAACTTATGTGTTGCTATGTGTTGAGAGACAAGCTATTAGCATTCCTATCGTAAACCGACAAAAATTTTACAGTTTGTAAAAAACACATAAATTTCTTTTCAGCATTAATAAATTTCGTTGACTAAACTAAATAATTACCATCACGTTTTATCAACAACTGTTATATTCATATATCTCTACGACGTGAACATGTTTGATTGGCATCCTTCTTTAACTTAATTTATTATTAATTCTTTTAATTCTAGAAATTTTGTAAATCCTAAGATTTGACATGGTAAATACACCAAACGATTGTTTGTAGTTACTATATTGTATTTTGGGTGTCTATCAATGTATTTCAATGAATTCAAGTATCTTCTTCAAGCTCTTTAGCACATATCTTGAACCAAATCCCACTTTACTCATTTAAATATATAACAAAGTAGGTTTGATTTCCAATAACATATAAATTACACCCAGTGACAGCACAATAGTATATTATATCAATATTATTCAGTACATGGTTAACTATTCTATCCCTCCAAGTGTTTCACTTCAAAGTACATCAAAATATTAATTAGCAATAAATCTTAAATAATTTATTTATACAATATTTACGTCAAATCTTACATTGGTATCGATCGCAAAAAATATTTAGCGTACAAGAAGCAATTCCACTTGAAAGGCAATTATTTCAAACAATAAGGCAAACACGATGGCTCTTTTAGAAAATCCCGAGATATAATCAAAGAAAATTAGTTTTTGAGCTGGTGTTTGCGGCTTTCTTTTAAGTTATATGTCCGCATGTCAGGCATGAATGGACTGCCATATCACGACAGGTAATTGACCATTGTGTGCCTTAATACCGAAACGGAAAGGAAGCATACAATGCGCGTTTATTATCGGTCTCTTTCAGCAGCCGTCATGGCGCGTACAGCCACATCATTACACGTCACCCTCTACAATGGTATGTTTCTGTAGATAGCGCACTGTCTGACAACTTGACAGCATAATTAAGAATAGTACAATACGACAAAACAAATCAATTCATTAGATATTTAACCATTACAATGCAAATGTACTTCGATGTACTTACAATAAATTGAACAAATGTGTTCGATAAATTCTCGCCACCAACAGCTAACACCTACAAATTATCGATTTGCACTAAAAGAATGCATATGTTCACCTGTCCGATGTAATTTTTAACCAACTTAAGTTTATAGCCCAGGGAACCAAAAGAAGAAAGCCAAAAAAATAAAAAATAACATTTAACTAGATCATTGTTTGTTTTGCAAAATGCTTTAAGAGATATTTATCTGAGCAAAAACAAGATCACAGATTTTAATCTTTTAGTTTATTGGCATTGAGCAGGAAAAACTTTTTGAGTCTCTTCTTCTTCTATTGCAGTATTGCAGAGAAGTATCTTTTCTCTAAGACATACACCAAGAACTTCCACTTAAATGCAAGTTTGAGTTTGTCAATAAATTTTTATTTTGTTTTCTCTGTTTTAGACAACATGTTCTGGATGACAACTTATTGTTAAACTGATAACGTAATGCTACTGATATTGAAAAAAAAACCGATGGAAAGAAGCCTAATTGAAAAATGGTGCAAATAACTACATGAATTGCATTCAACAGGGCGTATTTTACCATTAGGCGCATTAGGTTCGTGCCTAGGACCCAATGGCCAGAGGGGCCCGAAAAGAGAGAACATAAAATCGTAAATTAAAAATTAAATACTGATAAAATAACCCAAGAATTGGGCCTTCAATGATATTTGTTACATTCGAAAATAAGGGGCCCGAAAATTTGATAGAGCCTAGAGCCCAACTCAGTTAAAAATAGGTCCTGGCATTCAAAGTGAATCAACTCAATTGATGATATTGTTTGTATGTATATCTTTTATTTAGTTGCTCTTTTACGTTTTATACCGTCTTCTGGCACTTGACTTCTAAAGGAAAAGTAAGTATTTAAACCAGGATTGCTGACCAATTGACCTCAGCCCTCAGCCGATCTAAATAGGTTTAGCTATAATTTTATAGTTTGCACAATTTTGTTCAGAAAACAATTACATAGCATAAACGGTAACAATTTATCCATAAATTAGAAAATTATTTTCAAGTATTTGGACAGATCTAAATAAAACTCTCACTAATGCCCGTACTAATAATCACGATCAAGTCGAGATTCAAGATTCAAGATTAATTTATTCTCGAAATAGTAGCTGTTGCTACAATACGGTCTAAATTCCAGTAATCTCATTGGTAAAACCTAGGATTATCTTGAATCTCGTATTGATCCGCGACTATTACTACGGGCATTATAGTCGACGTTTCATACATATATATTGTGTTCTTCATCGGGACAACAATGAAACATAACCAGCAACTTGAAAAAATTTCTCAATTCATTACCTCAATTTCAATACAATTAAAGTAAAATTATCTAAACAAAAATTTTTAATAGTATAAGTTAAGAATTAATAATGTAATAAACTATAAAACAAAAAAAATGTCGATTGCAAGAGAGTAATCTAGTTTAAATTTCTAAATCAATTAACCCTCGCCCAGGTCACCATGGAAGATAATAAATTTTTGGGTATCCTCCCTATAAAGGAACATCTCACTTAGAGTTCTTTTCGTCCCACCTATAGGGGAGACAAGGGAGACTTGATACATCGGGAGGTTTGAGACACATTCGTATTTTACGTTATATTATTGGTAAGAAATTCTGTATAGGTGAAACATAGATTGCAATTGATTCCCTAGTGACTAGTGGATCAACTGCAATCCACGTTTCACCTATACAGAATCTCTTACCAATATTATAACGTAAAATACGAATGTGTCTCAAGCCTCCCGATGTATCAAGCCTCCCTTGTCTCCCCTACTCATAATCTAAAATATCTGATTTTTTTAAAGCGAAGCATAATGTCCTGTATTTTCGTAGTGTTGGACTAACGCTGTATTTTCCCACTTTTCTTTGTCTTCTTCATCTTCATTTTTCTGTTTTGTATTCTCATCTTTCTACTTTCTCTCATCAAATCTGTCAAAATCTCCTTTGTGTTGATTTATGTTTTCATTCAGCTATTTAAACCTGTTCAAAAATTGCAAAAATTATTTTCTAATTTATTGATTAAGTAATGGACGATAACAAAATTATGGATATTAACAATTTATTATTATACCAGCAGTGTATAATAATTCTTTAATTGTATAGGAGTTTCTGAGGTCATACTGATTGTAAAACTAAAATTAAGGTACACCGGGGCAAGTGTAAATTCGGGGCAAGTGTAACCCACAAAAGATTTTGAGTTCCAAAAATGATCTTTGGTAGCTATCTGTCGTCAATCGCACTGCAATGGTATTGACTTCTATTCTAAGTAGTAATTTTATTAGGGCCTCACATTGAGAGGTCGCTATAGTCGATCAGCTAATTCACTACAATTTGTGGTGACAGATTATATATTTGACTTACTTTAGAAAAAATCGTTGCCTGTGAAAAGTTGTTGGTTTTGTGCTACTATTCGGTAAGTATTTATCATTAGACTTTGTTTGTTATGGAATACCATAAATTTTGATTAAACTTGCAGCCGTTTGTTTACAACGTTGTGGGTTACACTTGCCCCGTGAAAAAACACGTCTTGGGCAAGTGTAACCTACCAGGTGAAATAAGCGTTTACTCTTCCCCCTTTCTGAAGTTGTTGCAGAATATGGTTCGATACTATGTGCGGAAAAGCGTTCCATCTTCCTATACAGAAAAAGATCTGGAGGAGGCGGTACAAGCTGTAAAAGCTGAAAACCTAACCGTTTTGTTTTGACAACGAATTTGATAGATATGTAAATTAAATCTTAACATTTTTAAAAAAAAATTTGATGTAGTTTTGCTTGCTGCTTATTTTACACTTGCCCCAATCAAGTTTCAATGTGTTTAATGCAATCTATGCATGGAATTTACACTTGCCCCAAGTTGTGGGGAACTGTAACCTAGTAACCTAATGAAGGATTTTAATTTTTAACAAAAGAAGCTTACCACCGTTCAGTTTCATTTTTTGGCAGGCATACGAGAACATATTTGGTAGTACACAGATAAAATTTCATAAAATTTGCCAAATGAAGATCAGAGTTGCAATGCGGTAAAGTTGAACTATTGAAATTGTGGGTTGCACTTACCCCGGTGTACCTTATAATTTGAAATATAAAAAAAAGATAATTTTATTAGCTTTAAAAAATATCTGAAATACACAATTGTATTTTTTCCCTGAATAAAGGTAAATTTTCATATGATAAGTAACACATTTATAAATGTGTATGAGGTCTTGGTTCCTTGAAATTCCCGTACTTGTAGGTTTAGGATAGAACCAATCATAACTTTTATTTTTTGTTTTGATTTAATAAAACATTGTTCAGAATAATAATAATATATATTTCTCACATATACAATAAACTTTGGAATTTAATTTACACTTTAATTGTTTTTAAGAATATTGCTACCAACGCTCCGCATTTGCTTTTTATCATTATCATGTTACTGGATTTCCAAATTAATTTCTAATGGCCAAGTAATGCCATGGACTGTTACTGCAGTGACATTGTCCTGCATGCGTGTGCATGCATGACTGTGCCACCACAAATGTATTACCCTGTTTGTAATAAAACAAATATTTATATGTTCCACATGTTTCGTGCGGTATCGCTCATTATCAATAATTTATTACAAACCTACAGTAGGCTATACTAAAAATTATAAAATGTTGGCACATACAAAAGAAACTAGTTAGCAAAATGAAATACAATACCTGGCCAAAAAATTGTAAACTTTTTAATTATTTAGATTAAATAAAAGAATATTGTAGAAAAAATACATACATAATTACATATTAAATTTATTGTGAAAAATAGATGCTAAGATACTCAGTTTTTAATATTTTGGTCACGTATTGTATGAGTAAGAAATATATTAATAAAAGTAGTTTTAGTTGTCGAACATAAAATGAATTCAAAAGTTGTATAAATAGGAAAAGTGTGGATATGTTAACATGTCAACACTCATTAATAGAAAATGTGTTGATACAACAACACTTTTTCTATTTATAAGAGTTTTGGATTCATTTTGTGTTCGACAACTAAAAATTAATAAATGCATATTTCCGTTTTCTACAGAGTATTGCGGAGTATGCCAATATTTACTATTTGTACAGGAAATGAAGTAAAAAATAACATTTCTCTCCACTAATTCTTAAAGGTAAGGAATTTTTACCTTATCTAAAGGAACACATAGAAAGAATCTTAACTTAAAAGTTAAACTTAAGTAGGTACTTATAGAGTATAACTTAAAATGACAAAAAAATTTAAGATGAAAATACAAAATAAAAAACTAAATTTCCAAAATTATCAGAATTCACTTTAATTAACTGATCAAGAATTTTATATTTATATTAATGCATTCATTTCAATAACTTTTGCAATATTTCGGGCTTTTCACAATAATCGACAATGCCTATGTGCTATCGAGCTATCCGCTTCATCGAAAAACGACTAGATAATCACATCACAAAATTTTTCACATTTATATTGAAGCATTCATTTCAATAACTTTTGCAAAATTAAGGAATGAATGATAGACACCGTGGAGTGGATAAACACTCCATCGTTTTCCAATACAGCGGATGTCAAGTTAAAAAAGTTTTTCATTAACCTCATAGTTCCTTATTGTTAATCAATATCTTTTTCTTTATTTGTTCTTCTAAATATACTATATTAGTTTTGTATTAAATATTATTTTATTGTATTTGTAAATGGTAACTATTGGTTAATTAATTGGTTTAATTATGGAAGATAGACATTTTGCAGTCTCTCTCAGTTTACGAGCAAAACGATGTCGTCGACGTATCTTATTCATAGTTCAGACCTAGTTCTTAGAAACGATTTGTTAGGAAGTTATATTATCTTTTTCATTTTTTTTATTATCTTTTTCAGAGATTTCATTACTAATTTACCTTCAAGTTGATAAATTTTAGAATCAAATGTGAAAAAGTTCTGTTGCACAGCATGTCATGGAAACCCCACTGGAAAAACTATCTCATTAGACATTAACGAGTTTAGTTCTAATGGTCTTAGTTAACATCAGAGTTATAAGTTGACTAATTAAACAAATACTATAATTTTCCATATCTTAATTCTGCAGTGATTTGATCTAACTTCATCTTCATGGTATTGTCATTTCTTGTTAGCATTATATTTAGAAAATGTATGCATTGTAGGTAGTATATATGCGAAAAGATAACTGATCTGTATATATTATAAATATTTTTCGACTTTCTGGTCTAGTTCACCTCATCGCCTCATCCCACATCAAGTTAACCCCGTTTCCAACAATATACTTTCGATATTTTTACTTTTGGTTAATTGCTATAATCTGAAAATACCGTTGCCAGATTATTACAAGATTATTATTTGAAATATGTAATTCAAAACTAATCATTATTTTCTCTTTAAATTGAGAAGTAAAAGATAAGTAATTGAAATATCCATTTTCTGCCATCATTATTATAAAGAATACATAAATTAAATATTGATATTTGCAAAAATTTTCCATTGTATTTATAATATAATAAACGTATAGGCTAATATTCAAAATATCCGAAGGCCCCAACAGCAAGTTGTTACTGTCAGCTGTCGCTTGTTTCAAGTTAAGCTGTCAGTTAGCTGTCTAGTTTACATGTCTATCAGGTGCAAGCTTACCATCCTGATTATAGTTGATAGTCAGTAAAAATTGGATCTGCATTTTATCAACTTTCTGATTTGCATACGTAATGGAATGCGCAATGCTATGAAATTACCCAGTGTCGAGTTCACTTTATTGTTGGAGTGATAATATGTTGTCAGAACTAGTCGGCATTATAAATGTCGACGGATTCACTACTACTAATTAAGATCAATTCAATAGATTGACTGACAGCTTCGACGCTTATGCAAATTATTGTCAATAAACCCACCACCGACCATGGTTGATTATTTTATATGTATGTCACTTTAACATGCAAATTACATTAACAAGCAAAAGTGAAATACTGCAAAATAATTGAAATTAATCAATTAAAGCTGACTTACTTAATTCAAAATGAATGATTCAATTATTTGGATTAATTATTATTTGGTCCCGCTTAAATATCTTGTTCAATTCACTAGAAGTAGATACCATAATAGGTTTTCATTTGATTTATGCTTTTTATGGTTTAACAGAAAATTGTTGTTGGTATAAGATTAAAACATTTCTTTGTACTTGATTATTTGCCAAACAATTATTGTTTAAAATGTTGTTTTTTAGTTATCCTTGATCATAAATCCACTTCACCTTTCCGTCTCAAAATCACAATAGTCTTATGGCTGTAGTAAAGTATACGAATTAAACTTTCCCTTTTTATAATAACGTTAGCGGTGAGTCATAGATTTTTATTTTATAAATAAATCATAGTAAACAAATAAGTAAAATAAATTGAATGGCTTTTCTTAATTAGAATTTTGTTACGTAGATATAAATTAATTTGAAGCCTATTATAAAACATACTGTAAACGCAAGCTTTTCAGATTGCGAAGATACTTTTGAGCAAAACTTTTCTAAATTTTAGAACTTAAATTTGATGTATCAAAATAGATTATTGTAATTCCATTTATACAGCTCGAAGGCTTGGGCAGTAGGGGAAAATACTTCAGCCTGGATTTTCTGATGTCAATCCCGTAATAGTGAAGCATCGGAAGGTAAGAGCGTGAAAGCACAGCCCTAGGGTAAAGATCATACGGATTTTCTAGTCTCATCGATGGCAAGTTCGGTTCCGAATACCTGTTCAAGTGTACCAATTTAGCATTGAAAAAATTGTAACAAAGTAGTGTAACTCCATTTTAGTATGATGTTAAGTAAATATATTAATGTATTTTTGAAATAAAGACTAGAACAATACAAAATAACAGGAGTTGAAGTTCGTTTATTCACAATAAAGATGCACTTGTGGTGTCACAGTGGTGTCTCTAGGTTTCTTTAGAGAGTGAACAGACATTGCCAAATTAATAGTTAGTAGGGTGGGCGGACAGAAAATCAGTGTTTTTAAGAAAATGCAGCCTACTGCGGTAATATATTTTTAACTTTCTTGACTTCAACAGGAGTCTTCAAAAATAATTAGGAATTACTGTTACTTACTAATAATAAAAATTTAATGCAGTAATATTAAAAACAATATAACAATAATATTTAAAAAATATTTAATGTGTGAGATAACAGAACTCCAGGACTTAAATGATATAAATTGATGTATTTCTACAGTAATAAATTATTCAAGTGTTTTTCTGTCGTTATAGTTTGGTACAAAGCAGTTCAGTATTAAATATTTCTTAATTTTTAATAGCAAAAAACACGGAAGAGAGCGATTAAAAGTCGTCTGTGTGAGTGCGTACTAATATCAATAGGTTCTCTCATTATCTCATTGCATATACAGTTTAATTGAAAAAGAAAAACATTTCCGTTACTCTAAAAAGCCTAAGATATATTTTAATTATATTTTTGTTATCAAAATTTAAATTCTTATAAAGTGTAAAGTAACAAGATCAAAATTCAATTTCAACTGCATGATGGCAATTATCGCAAACACATGCACTGTAATTACCTGAATTATGCAAAAACTTTAAATCAAAGGTTTGCACAAAACACGAATTCTTCTGTTCTGCTGTTATAAATATTACATATTGTTAAATTAACAGTCATCGACAAGAGTATAATAATATGCGATCAAATTAATAACACGGTAACAAGTGTAAAACTATCAATCGTTCCATGTTTTGCTGAAGCCTCAACCGATAATTATGCACACTCCATCACTGTATTACCACTTGGCGGGCGTGTTGGGCAATGATAAATGATCAGTGATGCATAATGTGTCAGTATACATACTATATATTTAATAAAATAGCGTGTGTGAGTGTTGCTGAATAATAATGTAATTTGTTGCTGCCAACCATGACCTCCCAGCAAAGGCCAACAGATAATCATTAAAGTTTACAGCATGAGGTTTTCTCCAGCCACCTACGTCATACCAGCAAACTAATGTTGCAAAACTATCATTACAATAAATATTATGTGACTATGATTAATCATGAAAATTCATAAATTTGTAATATTATTATTTACTTAATCGCACGTCAAACAAACAGAACATAAATCAAATTAACCGTTTTAAGAAACGAATTGAGTAGTCAGTCTCAAGTCAACAATATCCAGTTTGAAATTACTGTTAATTTGAATTTTAAATTATTAAAGAAAGAAATTAAATTTTCTGTTTTACACTTTTGGCGTTTTAGTCTTCGACTGAGTTTTGGTTCGACATTAATCTTGGATTTTTGGACAAATGAAAGTGGAGGTCCAAATCTTCCGTTCGTTTGTAAGCGATGAGGTTTTCCATCTTCAGTTATCCTAAAAATTTTATTTTCAATAAAATTGCTTCCTGCGACAACATTATTTGCAATCTTGGCAAGAGTTGTTATAAAAATAAAATAAAAAACATCTTAAAAATAGTAATAAAATGAAAAACAGTAAGTTGTTATTTAATAAAGTCTATTAAAATGTCACGACATGAATTACGGTTGGATATAAAAATATGAAAACGTTCAACAGCGAACAATGGTTTGCCCGAAACGGTTTTTTTGATCTAGCAACATAATTCATCAAATTTATCAGGAGGATTAAATTTTATGTAAATCTGGTTCTAAGCCACTTAAATTTGAGCATTATTACGAAACGGTTTGCACTGCAAAGTTTAAGTGTCGCATTCGAAAACTATTAACAGAAAATTTTTAATGTGCCGATTCCGTCATGAAAGTTTATAACTTGGAACATTAAAGTAGTTTTTAATGAAAAATAATTATGCAAGCTTTTGAGCTTATTCAACACTTAAAGTTATGAGCGTTTTGAAAGTTACAGTAAAAACTCAATGATAAAATATTAATTTCAGTTGTTTGCCAGAAAATTTTAGTTCTGAGATTAATAAATGTCATCGTTACAGTTTGTATCTATAACAGCTGCTCTTTTAATGTCAGGATAATGGCATTATTATTTGCATTAAAGCGGTTCAAATGTATGTTCACAGGCGCGGCCTTTCCACAAGGAACATAAATCTATTTGATTTATTTGCGAATGGCGCAACAAAGCTATATAATCTGAGCAATGCACTTTGTAAACGATGCAAGGCAGGCAGGCTACAACGTCAAAGCAAATGTTACCATGCTGGCAAAAGTACATCGCATAGTAAAAGCGTTAATACTGTGATCTTTAAATTAAAATAGAACAGCTTTCCGCAGCTCCATTAGCGCGTCGTAATGGCCTTATTGTTCGTTTACAGTTGACACTGATAGAGCTGCGTCGCTGTGATAAACACGATGAGTGTGCCAAGCGTGAACAGCTCGATGCTGGGAAATGCATTGCTGGTGGTCGTAGGTCTTTTGTGATGTCGCTTGCCTCATAAAGGAAAATAAATGGTGTCATTAGGAAGAGACCGTGTCCTTGTATTTTTGCCCACATTTGTCGAGCCTTGTCGCCTACTTTATCCTTGTCGTCGGGGTGCGCGTGATGCGATTTGTCAGTGGTTCACACCTCCCTAGAGATGCGTTTTTTACGTACGTTAACTGTTTCGTGATATTAAAATTATTTAAATTTTATTGAATCGAAATGAAGAGATATAGACGGATAATCGATAATTTAGAGTAAGTATAATTTTGCGTGCGAATAAACATTAGAGAGCTTCTTTTATATAATTTATCATTCACTCGTTTTACTCTGTCTTCGATAAATCAAGCACAGAAATATTGCCGTGAGGGCAGCTTGCAATAAACAACGTTGAGAAAATTCAGATTTACGGCCACTCTCGCGTAAAGTGTTAAAGAATTATGCCGCTCTGTAAATGAGATGTGTCTGTGGCCATACATATACATGTCATCTAGGCGAATATAAATAGGGAAGATGAACGTTTTCTTTTAGACGTTCCCTTACATCGTCAGTTCTTTCGACTTGCGAGCGTGAGGGTTATTTTTCTCTGTCCGCGGAAGAGTTGGGAGGAAAGTCAAGATGTATGGGCTCATCACTCTGGCGCGCTGTCAGGCGATCTTTCTATCTTGTCGACCCGCTTTAGGAAACCGTTCAAGTTTGTGTTTGCCATTCGCACTGATTTACACGATGAAGACAAATGCCGTCTTTCAATGCGCACATTTATTTGCTGAAAATTGGAATGCGCTTGGAAAAAAATCCTCCATTTTTCTTCTATTATTTATCATTCTAATAAAGAACTTGACATTTCGCGGTTGATTCGAAATTTTGCATGTGCTTTCTAGTTTTCCTTTAGTTTATAGTAGATCCTTGGCTTACATGCATGGCTGACTAACATCTATCATGCGCTGTCGAAGCGCAAGTGATAAATTGCTCAGCACGCCATCGTTAATAATGATTTCCCAAGCGATTTTTATACGTAGACTCGAATCCTGTTACTAAATTTATGTGGCTATTGTGCATTTATTTACATTTACGACCTACATGATTTATTAAACTTATTCAGTAGGTATACTATTTGAATATCTGAAAACAATGTAAACTTTTCTTGAATCTGTTAATTAATTATAATAGTAAATAAAAAGGACAACTGTCAATATAAAATTAATTAACGGCGAACTTTAATTTAAATGTTTTTATATTTACAATAAATTATTATTATTCAATAATAACTAGGTCGTTATTTAAATTTATATGCTACCGTTAATCTACGAGCGCAATTAATTCTAGTATAGATATTATATTATATACATGTAATAATTAGTAATTCCCAGAAAAAATAAGTAAGCAACTAACATTATCTAAATAGGTACATTTATTTTGATTTATTGTAATTACCAAGTACGATATCTTTTTGTTTCAATATCAAATTTACTTGTAATACATAACACACAAATTTTCTAATGATTTCTATACACTACATACTGTATTGTGACATTTTCAGTTATAATTTCAGCTATAGAGTGAAAAAATCGAATTAAGGCTACTTTCGTAGTCTTCCTTGTCACATTTGCTCCTGATCCGGTTCGAACTAGATGTAGAAACCTTTTAACGTTATAATCCTTTTTCTGATACTACAGTAAGAGTTATAAGCAAAAAACATCATTTTAGAGTTATTTTCTTGCCAATACATTTTTTACGATGTAATGACTGTCAACTGAATTTGTTAGTAATTATTAAAATAGTTTTTCTAGTATTTTTTTTACTGGATCGATACATTCTCAAATGGGACAAAGTTATAACCAGCGAATTGAAATTGCAAAATCATCATATTGATGAAAAGTTCATCATTTTTACGTCGATGGACAAAATTCATCATATTGATGAACAAAATACATGGATATGATGAATTTTTGTCCATTAACGTTATCGAAAATGATAAATTTAGACGTAAGCATGTTTTTTTCGCTGTAGTTTCTTTATATTTAGTTTAATTTACTTTAACAACACCGATCTGATGACTTTGAGATATCCTTTAATTTTTTTCTTGGGTCCAGGACTGTAAGTTATTATAATAACCTTTCTATAAACCAAAAAAATGGTAACATGATTCGCTAC
Organism: Cantharis nigra; assembly: GCA_958510845.1. Classification (NCBI taxonomy): domain Eukaryota; kingdom Metazoa; phylum Arthropoda; class Insecta; order Coleoptera; family Cantharidae; genus Cantharis; species Cantharis nigra. Next base: position 37,141,061 of record OY294030.1, on the reverse strand, counting down.
TGACTCTAGCTTATAATTAGTTCCAGAAGGTTTACAGGGCTACAAAAGGAATTATTCGAATATTTAAAAATTTCAACAAAAATTAATTACCCTAATAAAATAGGAGTATTAGATAAGGCTTGACAATATTCTGACATTTTTCAGAAAAACAACTATGAAATATTCCAAATTTTTAATGAAGCGGTGAAAATCATAATCCAATTTAAGATTTAATCATATCTCGCTTATTGCATTGTTCAAGCTGAATAGACATCAATTTGGCAACTGATCTGAATAATTCACAATGCAAGTTGAGATGATGTCATAGCGAGTATTGACTTTACATAAAACACTCTTTGACAGTTCGACAAGTACGTGATGCTCATGTAAACTACAGGGTGTATTGACTGAACTATAAAAATTATTTTAGTTATTTAAAGCTCAAACCATGCAAATCAAGTTGTTACGTATTTATTGAATACATCAGAAATATTAGCATATTAATTTGCTTCTTTAATCTTTATTCTAATCTTTATTCTCTTCTCGTTCAAGTAATATGTTAATAATATATTATTATACGTAGTTAATTTAAATGGAGGATGACTAAATTAACCTCCAATTGAAATTATTATTCTATCACATAGAAGAGCTACATATTTTCACAAATTATCGGTAATTAGTTTTACTCAGTTTGCTTGTATTTTTGGTAACTTTTAAAATATATTTAAAAAATTATTTTTACTAGAAAATCGGTGAGTTAATAAGAATACTTACATTGCCTAAGTATAAAAATTTATAATTAAAACATATATTTTAAAATTAAAATGTATAAAATCTTCACAAATAAAATACACCATAAATATTGTTTTTGCCATACTACGGCTTCTTCAAGCGATGAATTAGCGTAAATCATCAACTACATCGTCCTCATTATTTCTGACATTTCAGTTATGGAAAATGTGTAATGCAATTAACAAAAGTGTAAAGTGTGAAAGCCTGGTTTCATCAGTTTCTTATTGAATAGATTAAAACGACAATTATTTATGATATACTACATCATATACTACCAACTCATACTAGATACATATTAATACAACAAAAGAATTAAGTTCAAAACTTTACTTTTTTTAGTTAGTTTTTCAAGATTATGTAGCAAATCATCGCAGGATCTATTCCCCATCGTTCTGAAAACACAACGCAAAAAGCTTTAAGCATCTTCAGGCAACAAGCAACATTCAAGAATGTAAAAAATTCCCTTCTACTCTCTCTTTTCACTAATTACATGATTTTTTTGGAGTCCAAATCTTGTCTTATTTTTTAAGAAAAGAATACTAATGGCACAAACAGAAATATCAAAAAAATTAATAGTTGCAGTTAAACTATAGCAATGCAAGCTCCAATTTCAACATTAGGCAATCTTTTGGGTATCTTTGTGTAGTGGCATCAATCAAAATTGCAACACTGAGATAAGCTATAAAACAGGATAATCGTCAATTGCTAGTACTCTCGTCATATCAAGAATTACAAATTTCAAAAAATGCTAAGAAACTAACTTATCCTATTTTCAAACTTTTCTGTTCATTGCAGGACAACCGCTGCTTCTTTCGCTAAGACCTATTAGCTACTGAAAATTTAAAACATCCAATTTGATCTAAGCAACGTTTCAAAATTCAAAACCGAATTTTACATCTTATATTGGTGACCCGTCAAAATAACCCCGACAAAATAGCCCCGACAAATTATCCCCGACATAATAGCCCGTGCCAAAATAACTCCACGACAAAAAATCCCCGACATAACAGCCTGAGACAGAATAGCCCATGCCGAAATAGCTCTGCGACATAGTAGCCCCGACATAATAGCCTAAGACATAATAGCCCGTGCTAAAATATCCCTGCGACATAGTAGCCCCGACATAATAGCCCGGGCTAAAATAGCCCATGCTAAAATAGCCCTACGACATAGTAGCCCCGATATAAGAGCCCGAGACAGCCCGGGCTAAGTTAGCTTCTTAAAATATACTAATATAATTCTTTTTGATTTATAATTACCGCTGACTGTTTTTCAAAAACACAGGGTAAGTAATTATATGAAGTTACTATAATGTACAATCATTGTTTATACATAACACTCAGGAAAGTGTTCCTGGCTGGTCAAATACAATTTTCACCTACGAGAAAAAATTCTATCGCAGAACACCATCTCTATCCCCCCCCCCCATTCTCTATATTTGTTAGATTATGTAGGGTCAAATTCATATCATTGGCTAACAATTCGCGCTACCACATCGTCTGACTAGATCACGAAGCGGTTTAAAACATACATTCGATTTCTCTATACATTTTGACAAAATGTACTCCAAAAGGAGTGAAATAAAATAAAAATTAAAAATTTTAAAAACCCTTGACTGTAAAAGCACCTTACTTTAAAAACTACTGTTCCCTTTCCCAAACCCTTAGGGGACGTCCATTAATTACATGAGGTGATTTTCGCGATTTTTTGACCCCCCCCCCTCTGGTGAGATTTGTCACGACTCTCCCCTTCTAATCTCACGTGAGATTGTTTGTCTTACCTACTTAATTCTCTCGCAGTTCTCTCGCAATTTTACAGTTTCTAGCGGAAAAAAAATTACATGATATTTTTCGAGACCCCCCTTCCCCCGCGTGAGGTTGGTTGAGATTCTACTTGACTCCCTCTAAACGCCTCACGTAATTAATGGACATCCTCTTAGGTAATTATAACGGCCCCTTTTCTCATCGGGCTATTTTGTCGGAACTGTTTTGTTATTGGGATATTTAGTCGGAGCTATTTTATCATCGGGCTATTTTGCCGGAGCTGTTTTGTTATTGGACTATTTGGTCGAAGCTATTTTGTCATCGGGCTATTTGGTCAGAGCTGTTTTATCACTGGGCTATTTGGTCCGAGCTATTTTGTCATCGAGCTATTTGGTCAGAGCTGTTTTATCACTGGGCTATTTTGTCGGAGCTATTTTGCCATCAGGTTATTTTGCCAAAGCTGTTTTGACGGGGCTGTTGTGTCGGCGATGTTTTGGTTGGGGCTGTTTTGACGAGGTACCTCTTATATTATCGTATCTTACACGTATTCAATATAAAAACCTGATTAGAACCAATGGGTTTTGACATATCTATAACATCTTGTAAATCAAGGAAAACTCTTGAACTTAATGTTCCTTCTTCTATCACTATTTCTTTAGTTCTCTATTTTATTTCAATAGGTACTGCACTGTTAACAGTGGAAGACTGTTAAGAGTCCATACTTACTTTCTTTATGATGCAATGAATGCATAACTTAACGAACCTCTGCATCTCAGTGTTGAACGACATAAATAATAATCAATTTTTTTTAAATAATAATTTTCAAAGAAACTTAAATTTGAAATAAATTTTAAATTTATTTTTAGTTAAATAAACAAAAGAATTACAAAGATTGTGTTTTGATATTTCCGCCTAGCAATTCGCTCGTCCCGTATCTAAACTTTCCGAAAAATTCTCATTGTTCCGCAACCGCACTTTAAATATTCAGTTTATGCAAACCTAACAGCATCAATTCTTCCTTCCGTTTCCTTTAAATGGTTTGTGGTTATCTGGACACTCGCCACCACGTGAAATGGAGGTACGTCCAAATAATCTCCAAATTTTTCTATGCCACGTTCCAAAATTATTCTTCGAAATTATAGTAGCACCTGATCTTCTTAAATGAAATTTGTTCTTGATTTGCCGAAATGAAATTTATGCACTTAGTGAATGGTTCCGGATTCTTGGAACCACCACTTAACAACTTGATTGGACCCAAGTCCGTGTTGCAATATGTTGGACCTTTGTCCAAAATTGAACTACCTCGGAACGTATCCAGAGATCAACCTTCTCGGGCCTCGTCCAGGGATTAACTAAATATTTTCGAATTGTTTTTTCAGCCGTTTTCAAGCAATTCAAATGTTTTTTTCAGATTCACATATTTTTATTTACAACGCGTTACTCTTGCTAAGATTCTTTTTTTTCTTGTTTGAATACCAGGGCGCATCGCAAATATACCTCACTACATGACTACTAGCCACATGGTTTTCCTAACCTTCAATTGTTCTATTTAACCTCAAAACTGTACATCGTTAAATTTGACGTTGTCATAATTTATTAAATTAAATTTCTTTGACATTTAAATCACGACATAATTATTTGACTTGACAACTAATGACATCTGCATTTGGTTTGGTTAAGTTGCATTAAAGTTGTATTAAAGAACACCTCAGTACATATTATTTAGAATAGGTCTTCTTTGGTATTTATTAAAATTCATTGAGCCCTGATGTAAACCTTGCAACTAGCTCTGGTAATTTGTGAAACATAGAGCTCAAAACGAAGATTACTACAAAATAATTTGGTTTCTTTCTTAAAAAACTAGAACCAAATACATTTGCTAAAACACACTTATTATGACAAAAGATTTGATATTGATTTTAAAAAAATTGCGAATACACAACAACAATCGCCACTCAAATTCAATTTGAAGTCAGCAGTTAAAGGATATAATAAAAACTAATAAAAAACCTTTTTAAAAAACACATTAAAATTAATTATTACTTTAAAATTTGTGTTCTTTAAATAGATGCTCTTCCATAATTATTTTTATTTGTAATTAAATGGGTTTGTTATAAAATAAAAAATATTTTTGTTTGATTGACGATCTACACTCTACAATTGAAATCTGAAATATATTCAAAAATTTAGAAGCTATAATGGATAGAATTAAAATTGACAGACCTATTACAAAGCAATCAATTGTTCACCGCTGACAAGCTAGACAAAAAGCAGAATTGTTCCAAATTTATTTTTAAACATTTTTAGAGTAAAAGTGTTTATTTTTAAATTTACTTTTACTGCCGGCGAGGGATGGGCACGAAGCAGTACTTTTCTCAACTTGATTTGAAATTTCGCAATTGCATGATACAATAAAGTGAAGTGTTTATATTGTTTTAAAGTGCAATCAAACATTCACTCGTAATAAAACAATATTACTTTGAATTTACACATTAATTGTATATTTTTATTATTTTTTTAATTTATTATCTGTATAATAATTGTTAATACAATATAATAGAATTATATTCATTGAATTATTGTTGCATTATTTATACCAACATGTTTATTAGTGAATATTTGCAATTGTTTTAGCAAACTAAAGTTGCAAATCATTTAAAAAACAGTTAGATGTAATAAACAAGGTTCGTTAATTTTGGTTTGAATGTAATGAGTTTATAATTACACCCAAACACAACAAATTTAAAGTTTTCGTGATTTGTATTCAACTAATTAAATAAACAGATATACAATTTTGACGAATGGTTAAATAATTATAATAATTTCAAGTTAAATTTATTATGTCTGGTATACTAAACAACTTAATTATTATACTTCACAAATTATAAAGTAAACAAATTTTAGAACAGAAACATCCGTATCGGACAGGTTTCCAATCAAATAAATATTTAAACGCAGTCCTAATTTAAAAGAATTTTGAACTTCTATAATTAAATATAATTCAATCTCGCAATTAAATTGATATTACTCTTATATCGTGCTGGGACAACATAAACTGCATGATAGGAATGGAATGTTTTACAACTTCATTACAAAGTGACACTTGCATGTGAAAGTCGTATAAGGCATTTATACTATCTTAATTAAAAAACGTAAAAAAAAATAATTATGCAAATACTTTATTATAATGATTTGCGTGTCAAAAATGGAAACGTTAAAAGTATGATTTAATGCTTAACCTTATCTTGACAACTTGTCACAAGATTTATGCATTGTGTTAATCAACTGTGGTGCCATATAAATACAATAACGTATCGCAAACCTTTAATTATACAATTAAAACTTAAGATCGATTTTAAAGTAAATTGGACATTAAACTTTGAATAATAGTTAATCAATAATTGATATATTTTAAATCATGTTATACGCCCACCAACTTCCTTTGATACTATGATAAAAATATTACTTAGTCATGAGAAAAACTGCAGAAAAACTAGAGCGTCAGTCCAGATCAATTCGATTTTCCTATACAAACGGAACGTCCACAACTTGCACATCCCATATTACACTATGACAAACTAATCGACATAGAGATTAGTTCTGTTAATTGTATTGTTTGACTTTGCGAGAACCATTCAAATTAATAAGAGATTTATCTTTAATTTGATTGGTTTCTGCAAGTTCTTGCAATACAGTAATACAATAAAACACAATGCAATATTATATAATATAACACAATACAATCGGCGTTATTTGCTGTTTCATTGCTAAAGCACAAAACGTTGGGACGGATAACATTTTTTCATCGATTATTTGGTTATCATATGTTGATCTGCAAGGTTCATATTGAAGATTTAGTTGTTCATTAGTGATATTAATTATCGTTACCCAGAGTATATAAACCGATAAGTAGGAGTAATTAGTGAATTCTATTAATATATTTTTATATCATTCTTTTCTAATGCTACATATTATACCTATTATAGGTATTTCTCTTACTCGAATAAGAATACCATTTCTGTAAGATTCGAGCTAGAGACTAAAGAAATTGCAGCTGCACAATAATCAGTGGTAAGATAGACTTGGTTATACGAATAGCAAATGCTCTTCTTGATTGTAAATTGTCATTTGGTTTGAAGTTAGTTTTATAAACAGAATTATAGTAGTTATTTCTCAGTCAGGTTATGATAATTCATTGACAAGAAACCATTTTAGTAGTTCATGTTGCTTATCCAAATAATCAAAATCATGTCAAGTAAAGTAAACGACGCAGTTTTGGAATCAATGCTACACTATAATAATTTTAATAATAAAATGAAAATACAATTTATTGGAAATTATACCAAAAATACTGTACTCCTAAAATTGGTGACAACCCAGTAGCAACCAATTTTAAGATAAATTTACCGGAGAATTTTTTACAGTGTACGTTTGGTGTGGATAATAAAACTCAATCAGATAGGTATTATAGATTTAATATAATGCTTATTATATAAATTGACCTTAATAGTAATGTTGAAATATTTTTCAAGTTTGGTATTTGATGCGCAGTCAGTTTCAAACGGTTTTAAATTTTGTATGAAATTTTTTTTTATTAAATTTTATCAGGTTCCTAAGTGATACGTCTAACAGATACTTTTATTATTTGGTAGATAAATGAGTAGCTCCTGAATATTCCAGTAGTTCGTTCCCTGTTAACCAGACAAATCAAATTTCTATTCATAATCATCGTACACTGAAAAAAAAAGTAGTTGATGGAACAATAATAAATTGTCGCTATAGGCACACCAATATTATATGTTTGATGGAACAATATGAGTTTGGTTGCTTTATATGATTGACGCATCACTACCGTTTATGTTATTTTAACACTTAAATATAGTTCTATTAACTATATCTTATATTGTTTTATAAACTATATGATATAGCTATAATAACCATGGAAAGTAATTATTTAGGGTCTTTAATTTAACAATGGTTTATTGTCACTGTAATAAAAACGGTGTTGTTAGTTTTTCGGTTTATTAAAAACTTACAATAAACATAAAAATATAAATATACAAATTTGAAAAAAGAATTCGAGTAACGAAGGTGCTTCTACAGACGCTGTTATTGTGTTATTCTAGAAGATTGGGAGGATGATACGTCCAGATATTGTACCTTACTTTCCAACGTATCAGGAACAATGTTGAATGAACCACGATAAGTTTTATTATAATTTTTGAAAAATTTAGTTCGATCTCCAATTGTAGGCATGCGTTCCTTGATTAAACCATCTGTTGAACATGCAAATGCTTCAACATCATCTACTCCATTGTCTAAAATAAAAAAAATGGCACAAATTTAAAACAATACCTATTGAACGATTTAATGATAAAGTTTACATTTTGCCCCATATTACTACAGTAATGAATTAAACAACACATAAGGTGTTCAATTATTATTATTATGTTCAATGGGGACTGGTATTGAAAGTGCAAGAAGTAATCTTTTACGGATTAGAATAAATAAAAAATTTTACCTTGATAACTTTGGATAAGATAAGGTGCCCCGCCCCATTCTTCGAGAATTATCTACTTTTAACTTCCTTGATTTCCATTTTTCAGAACTTAAATTTTCTAACTACATAAAAGTAATATTAAATAAAGTTACTTACAATCATTACAATATTATACTACAAGAAATTTAGCACTAAACGTGTTAAACGTGTAACTTACAGGTGGAACTTTGTGCACAAGATACAATTAAAAACGCAAACTTGCGAATTTGTAATCTAATATTAGAATAAAATCGCGTCATATTTGTTAACAATATTAATATGGTTTCAGAAACAACAACATTAGTAAAGATTTACGTTGCATTATGGTTTTGTTAACAATATTTTGTCTTAATAAGAACACTATTTGTTATGCATATTTTAACAAAATGAAAATGGTTACATTAACAGCATTTGTGTTAATAAAAACAATATTTTTTCATTCCATTTCTAACAAATTGAATATGGTTAGAGTAACAACTACGAAATTATAGTCTTAGTCAATTTTACAATAAATTATGCTAAAATTAACAATATTTTTTTGAACAAGGACTGTATTGTTATGCGTACCCATTAATTTCTTTCAGTGTAGGTAATCATTTTTATTAATTTCATTCTAAAAGCTGAAACACTCTTATATAAATGACTAAAGATATATTCAAAGGGTCACTGGGTTGCCACACATTTTTACGTAAATTTTGCAAGGAATTTTGTACGGTGTTCATTTGGAACGGATAAAATACTTTCAGACTCAATCAGTTAGGTATTCTTGATTTTATAGTTATTGTGTTATTACGTAAATTGATCTTAATCGTCACGTTGTAATATTTTTCAAATTTAATATAATGCGCAGTCAGTTGCAAACAGTTGTGAATTTTTTATAAAAGTTTTTTTTTATTAATATTTCATAAGTTATAGTTAAGATTTAGTTTGATAGGTTTATTATTAGATTTATAATTATTAACAATGATAACAAAAGAAAAAGAGATATTCTATGCCTTTTTTGGCAATATCTTGAAAACTAAGCAAGACAGGACAAGAATAAAAAATCTGCCAATAAAAGAAAGAAGAATTCTAGTATTACTACCATATTATATTTATATATACAAAGAAAATGTTTTTATTTAGTAATATAAGTACATAAATATACCAAACTAGCCAATTGGTTGAAATTACGGGTTTACAAAACATAATTCAAGGTGTTACTTCTTTTTTCCTCTTGATGAAACTTAATGAAACAAAGGGATGCATTTTGTTTTACCACAAAGAAGTGATACAGCAGATCTGGTGAGATTATGCCGAGATTAATTATTTTATTCATTATTTGGCTGATGGGGGTTTTATATCTCTACTGGTTTCTAGTCACAAAAAGTGTGCAGAATGCTCTTTGTAATGTTACACCATTCTATAAGCAGCAAATGTATTCCAAATTTAAAAATTCCACTCAAACAGTTTAGCCATTACAAAATAAACAAAGTTTAAAAACTTCAAAGAGCTGTAGCTCTAGAACGGTGCATATTTTATATATAGGTAAATAGAGTTCAATCTACCTAATGAATGTTTTACGAATCTACAATAAAGCGTTGGGCACCCTATACACAAACATCAAAATTTACCCCTCTGTACATTTTAGTAAACCACTCGTTTAACAAAACTTGCAGAAAATTTTATAGCGATAATTTCTTGTTTTATACAGGGAGAAGTATGTGTCACTAATCCACACAATTGTGTGAAAAAATTACACAATTGCGTACTCTTTCTGCACAATTGTGTGGATTAGTAACACATACAGATCGAATTTCTCTCTGTGTAAGAAACTTTTACTTATTTCATTTCGTTTTTGGTGAAGCATAATGTAGCATTATTATACTAGCAGCATATAGCTAATGTTTATTAAACATTAATAATTTTTATACCTGTTATTTCTTTTTAATTTTAAGTTTACATTCTCGTCCGCCTCTATAGAAACTATAAATATTATCGTTGATATGCGTATCTCGAATACCAACTTTAAATCGACAAGATGTAAAATTAAAACAATTCCTTTGTACTGTAATTGCAAAGTAATGGCTGCAGCTGGTTAATCATCTTCATTAAGTAGAAATCATCAAAAGACCACCAGCGCATAACTATAAATCAGGAGAATTACTTAATTGTAAGTTTGGTTCATTAGTTTCGCATTCATGAAATATTGATCAATTGATTCAATTATAAAACAACTTTAAGATTTAATTTGTGGAATTATTATGTTGTTAAAATGCTTTCTTTTCCGGTTTTAAAAATAATTGAGGTAGGTAGGTCTCTAATTAATACTTATCAAAAAAATTGCTTTTCATGTTTAAAAACCAGAATGATATTGAAATATTTATAGTAATGAATTAATTCAATCTTGTTGTAGCTTATAAATTTATGGGTAGTTCGGTTACAGCCAACAAACGGATTAAATTGATTGAACAAGTCGATGGTTTTGGTCTCCCTATTGCGGTATCGTATCAATAAGGTGGCGGTCTAGATTTATGTGGGCAATCTGATTGCAAACTGTTTCTCAGTTATAAATTACAGTAAAGGTCGGGGATGAACGGAAACACGGTTGTTTGGCGGTCGAATGTCTCATCTTGTGTCGCCTTAATTACCAACCGTGTTGACTTCGACCGCTCCCGACCACACTACCCGCACCTACATCGATCCTCTAAATAATTATCTTGTCGACACCATCAAATAAAGCCGTAAATTTTAGTAATCACGCGAACACCCACAATAAGAAAATAAACAAATTTTAATTTAATTTATTTACTTGATCAAATGCAAAACACCAATTACTTATAATGTACTAGGTAGGATTGAGTAATAATTAACATTAATAGGAAACTTTACAAACAAAAAAACAAATTAAACAACTTAGTTATTTTAAGTTGTTTAAACATCCTCTCCCACTAGACGAAATATTTTTGCTTTTGTCCTGTGTGCCGCCGCCGTCCGAGGTTGGAGGTGCCATTTTTTTATACTTTTCGATATTGCAAAAATGGCGCCTGCGAGAGTTGCGTTTAAATTTAAAATTGTAAAACTTTGAAATTGTAATTTTATCTGTTTCGTGAAAGTATAAAACCTCAAAATACAAATTTGTTCACAAGATATCAAAATTGGTGCAAACAAAATAATATTATTCGATTGGAATACATAAAAGCTCACTTTGTAACAAGGTGATTGATGTGATTCTTTTCTACAAAACGTTGTATGAGACAATCAATTTCAAAATCACATCGTCTAAGTATAAATGTTTTCCATTTGTTTTTGTTGAATATAAAAAAGAATAATGTGGCAATTCAGGCGGTTATGTCTCCCCTTCTGTAATCAATTATGAAATATGCGAAACATAAAAATGTATTTTATGCGAAAAGGATTTTTGGGGTGCTTTGATCGACCCTCCACTTTTACTATACATGTAAGCCAATATAAACTTCTTTAGAATCTATCAATTTTTCGACGACACAAAATCTTCTTTACTTTTCGTGGTGAAAATTGGCTGGATATCCCTTGTTGAGAAAGTAATTTAAATAAACTGCAAATAGGAACATCAATGGTTTTATGGTTCATAATAGAACAGAAAAACGTTTAAACGTGCACCAATAAGAAATTCACTACGTACATTTCTCTATATTCTTATATGTGAAGGTTACAGTGTTGTTATCGGCGTCCTGCTGGTCACGTAGAGTTGGCACAGCGGGAAGTAACTCACTAGCTGTCATTTAACTACCCTCCCGTTATTTGAACGCGTTACGCCCAACCTGTCATGCTAACATGTGCTAATTACTGTAGCTCTATTAGATTTTCGTAATATGACTGACGGACATAGATGTATACTGACGGAAATTTCAATAGTCTATAAAGCTTTGCTCATTTTATACTTGATTCAGTATTTGTATTGTTATTATTATTATTATGTTTAATTTTAAAATGTAAACTTCAAAATCTCTGACAGTTTGCGAAAATGTTAAGCAAACTCCTGACGAGATATTAATTTAGATGGTTACAATGCGTGATGGCGTATTTACGATTCCACTTTCAATTTCATTACCATTCCCGCACTGTTAATGTCTTTCACCTTAATTTTCCAGCAATCAAACGTCTCGTTTATTGTCAAATAACTGAGGCGATAATATCGTTTAGTAAAATATTATGTTCGATGTTTATGATACTCTTAAAAGGGCGTTGTGTAAAGCGTGATATTAGGACGTTAATCGGTTTTATGGAAATATAGTGCTCAATTTTGGCAAGAAGGAGGTATTAATCATAATTAAATGTTCGGTAACGACCCGGATCGTAGAGGAAATGACTCCAATAAACGACTACATGTCTGTGAACTGAAGATCGTATTGATAACGCTAGATAAGGTGAAAATTGCATTCCTCATCCTTACATAACCCTAAATCGAACTATATACTAGTACACGTGCAGAATAAAGTGACATATTTGTAAAATATAGGATGTTCATTGCTAAGTTCATGTTGGTAAGCATCAGGTGAAAGTTTTATATACAAATTTGTAGCACACGCTGCTACGCTATTTATGACCTTTAATGCCTAAATATTGTAGATTAATTATAAATTTTATCTAATACTGATTACAACCCTAAAATATTTTAATTTTAACGATTCGTAAGTGCAGATAGATGAGTACAAAATAAAATATACATTTCTAGCCTATGCTGTCACTGAGTGTAAATAAATCTCTCAAGTTGTAATTTGAATAAAACTTCTACGTATCTACTTACATTTACAGATAAAATTCAAATGTGTTAACATTTTAATTTAAGTTTTGATAAAATTTATAGTTTTTACAATTATACATTAAATTGTATCATTTTATATTCGTTCTGTTTGTCTGATACTTGCAGCAATTTAAAAATTCAAATACTATCTGCATTGCTTTGAAGTAATTCCTTATCGATACCAGAAAAAAATTGATTTTCTCGAAACCCTCAACGGAGACGAATCGCTTCCACGCTAACATATAGTTGTATGTTGTCTTACCAAAGAAACAAATCCTTTTTTCAATATTTTTTATGTCATCGTAATTTTTCTACTTAATTTACTCGCTAAATCTAGCAAATTTAAAATTCTGAATTCTTGAAAATTAAGCTTCTTTTAGTAATAAATGTTTAAACATTACAAAATAAATTAAAGTGATTTAAATTGGTCTTGACTATAATTTTATTTAATAGGAATTTATTTCATTTTGTTTTAACACTGTCAACCACAGTGGTGGCTTGATGTGATCGCTAGTTGAGTTATGAGCGGAAAGCTTCGTGAATTTTTTTGTGACTTTCAAGAAATAGACAATTCGCATGATCTCTCCGTTCTCCAAATTGGAGACAGTTGATTTCTTTTATGGTGCGGATGTACCTGAATAATCCAGCGTAATATTTGTGAAGAAAACACAAATTAGGAGCCAGAGGCGTCGCATGCTGTAGTGCAAAATGCTTTTCATAGAGCCATTAGGGGACGTCCATTAATTACGTGAGACGTTTAGAGGGGGGGGGGTCGAAAAGAATCTCACGTGGGGGAGAGAGGGAGTCTCAGCAAATATCACGTAATTTTTTTTTTCGCCAGAAACTGTAAAATTGCAAGAGAATTGGGTTAAATTAAAAAAGTAAAACAAACAATCTCACGTGAGATTAGGGGAGGGAGGATCGAGCCAAATCTCACGACATCTCACCAGAGGGGGAGGGGGGGGTCGAAAAATCGCTAAAATCGCCTCACGTAAATAATTGACGTCCCCTTACTTGCCAACAAAAAAATGGTGGCCATTTAGAGGAATATTATCTTCCAAACATAGATGTAGGTAATAGAATCTAACAAATCATAATTTAATCTAATAAAATATTAAAAATATTAAAGTTTTATTAAAGATTATTAAAGAAGATAAGATATTAAAGAGCTTCAATTTTCGATTTTCAACAATGTCACAACAATGAATTTTTATTGTTGAAAACCCTTAATCATAGATTAAAATTCAACTAACCATTGTGAAACCGTGCATTATAGGTTTTACACCCAGAAAACAAAAACACTATGGATTCACTGAAAAAATAAATATTTGGCTAAATTAAATACAATATACTTGTATTTAGCGAAATACTATAGATAGATATGTTGATTCGAATCAAATAAAGCATAATAAGACAATATAAGTAAGTAAACATAATATATTTGTTTGAAATAATCTAATTTTAAGAACCCTTTACACTATGCGACGTATCTTAGAATTTCTCGCGCGATTTTACTTGGAATCTAGAAATAGACACCAGTCTATTCGTAGAATTAGGATAAGATTTGGTTATGAGATGCTTAGGAGTTCAGATTCGAGTTTTTCCGTTCGAAAAATCGTACAATGTATGCGGTAAAATATCTGTTTATGGCAACTCGTGCACTGAGAAAAATAATTTGTATTCAATAACAGAAAAACTGTATAAATTAAAATATGTAGTTCTAAAATAGGCGCCAGTAGCTCCAGTTTTTATAAGATACAACTACCAAGCTGTAATTTCATTTACTATAAGATAAAGCTACATAGGTATACATAATACAACTACAAGGTGTTATATTAAATACAAGGTGTTATATTAAATATGGCGTAACTAGGTAAATAATACAACTACATAGGAGTAAATTATACATCATCCAATATTTTTTTAAATACAAGTGTAGTTGTATATTTTGTAACTGTTCTGCAGTATTTAATAGAATAAACTTATAAGTAATATTATCTTCGGTATAGTATTAGCCACCATGGTATTAGCAATAACTGCTATGTTTATAGTTAAATCTTTTAGATTTATACAATAACCAAGGTATTTGTAAGTTTTGATGAGGTAAATCAATATATACAATATTAGTTTGTTATTATAAGTATTTATTAAATACAATAATAACAGAATAATTAAAATGTATTACATACAGAACCTATAAGAACACCTTTCCACCGACCGCTGAATTCATTTGTACGAAATCGCATTCCTGCAGTAAATGCTTCAAAATCAATTTCATTTTCTGAAAAAGAATAAATATGAATTACCGACAAAAAATAAGTTCAACTATGTACCTCATGTAAATTCTATTTATTTAATAATGGATCCATCAGATGAAAATATTTTCACTTGCACCAACAACTTATCACGTACAAAATAGAACGCCAACCGCCCATCAGATGCACATCGGGAGTCAGCATAATATTATCACAAGGTTACAATTATAAGCAATATTATAACTAGAAGCCGTGTTAGATATTTACTACTGTAGTTGTAATTGATAATACATCAGTAATTATTGCAAGTAGTTCTAAATCAGTCGCTTAAATGCAAAACCCGACAAGTCCAGTGAAATATAAAACTAGATAATGCAGAAAAACTCACAAAATCTTTATCTAACCGAATTAAGCAATGATTTTTTTTAGCATAGTTTCCTACCCATAGATCAAAATATAAAAATCAATTGATAAAATCTGGGGTAGTCAGAAGCCTTTAAGAATTAATTGCTAGAATAGAATTAATCTCCTTTCTAAAAAAAATTTGACATGTCGGCTTTTGCATCTAAGCGACTGAAATGATTACAACTACGCTTATTTTAAACAATATCGCTTCTTTTGTATATGATAAATATTCAAAATAAATATATGTATAGTAGTAATATCATTGACTATAGTAGTTATCAAGACACGCAGCCATATGGAGGAATTGTAAATTCTATGTCCCTCTCACTCGGACGCAATCCGCGCACTATACAGTCCACACGTTCTAACGGAATGGATCGCGAGATTAATAATTGTTAATTCTAGTTGTCGCGTCAATTTAGTATTGCGTTAAAACATATATGGCTGCGTGTCTTGATAACTACTATAGTCAATGGTAATATTTAATAAAAAGAGAGGTATAAAACATAAAGTTACAACTATTAAAACTTATAATTACTAATGTTTTTCAGTGTACGAGAAATCCTAGGATAAATCGCATAGTGTAAAGGGCCCCTTAGTTTTATTAGGTTTTATTTGATTCAACATCTACCGATTATACATCAAACGCAAGATATTAGTGGTTGTGCTCAAGGAAGGGTTGATAACCATCCTCCCATATTAAAAAACTTACCAAGTGTATTGTGACCCAATTTTGGCAATTTTTCACAGTTTTTCAAGTGTTTTGTGATCAATGCACCAAAAACCTGTACCAGCTGAATAATTATTGAAATAATTCATCGATTATAGTGCTTATCAGTAACGGCCTTATTGTATTTTTTCTGATTGTTTTTTTATTTATTATCCGAAGAGAGAGGAGAATGAAGAAAATAAATCTGTTAAGTCACTATTATATCTTATAACTTTTCTAATACAAACCTAAAAGCCCGAAATACAGTCCTCTATTGTTTTCTCGTAATAATAATAATTATACATTATTTCGAATGAAATTTGGTCTCAACAAGCAGTATATATTTAATTGAGACAATTCTTTTTTCAGTATACCTCAAATTTTCTTAGTGCAATTGAAATATTAAATGAACTAAGTATATGATTTTAAAAAATACATAAGTATGTGAAAAATTAAATGATAAAAATTCATATTTCGATATAAGGTCCCTCTTTCGCGGTTATTTCCAATCATCAGTCGTATATAATGAATAAATTGAAAAAATAAGAAAAATATTCGAACTAAACTAATAATAATCTATAAATAATGAATAAAATATTAAAAATTGACGAAGAAGACTTGACAGTAACCCACAAAAATATCAAATCTGAACGATGTTAAAAGGACTAAAGGATTTAGTGCGTTTGGACTTGTGTGTTTGAGGTTAGTCCTCCTATAACGCGCATAAGTCGTACCGTCTAATATTAAACCGCAGTGAAATACATATGGCAATTGGGGTTGTTATTCCAGCGAAACGTCACTTGAATTCAACATGGTGGCTTTTTAATAGCTGTTTATTTAACTGAAGCAGAATATATTTTTAATGTTGTATTTTATCAACGTTCAATAAATATCATATTTTAATTCTGATTGATTTAAAACTTATGCATTCCTTTATTCTGATAATCATCTCCCTTATAAGTTTAGCTTTTAAGCACAATTAGTAACTCTTGTAATAACAATTATGATAATAATATGATAAACCATTTTTTTGCAGAGAATTGGTTGAATTTCCTTACCAAAGTTTAAAAAAATACTACTATGTTGATTCGACTCTAACCTCATTAAACTAAAAAAGTAATTAATGAAATACAAAATTAGAAGTGCTTCTGGAAGGTTGAAGCATTTGTTATTTTCGAGTTATTTTAGTGCTTAAATAAAGCTCGTGACTTTGGAGCATTTCCGTTATGAATTATCTTTTGCGTTTGCAAACAACCAGAGGAAAAGATTTATTATTTTGCATGCATAGAGCACAAAGTATATGGTTAGCAAACATCACTTTGAATTAATTACAGCTTTTCACTAAGTTCTTTCCCGCAACTTTCACGATAAAATCTTTTATATTTAAGAACAACAATAAAAGCAAAGCTGAAACTGAAATATATTTTAATGTAAGGAGACTCTTTCATTGTTTTGAAACGTTTTGTACAAATATCAATAATAATTATTAGCACCGTGGGTGCTAATTAACTTCCATTTTAGTGTCCGTATAATAAAACATACCGCCTACTAATGACACGATATGTTATTTTAGTATCTATAGATTTCGAGATGGAGATCAGTTTGGAACCGAAGACGGTGTGGTTCTTGACAGTGACCGACGAGATGTCCATAATACAAGCCGGTCCATTTTATGGTGCTGGGCAGGATATAATTATATATTGCGCTTAACTTCAAAGAAACTTCTTGAAAGCATCCATAAATCCTGTTAACGTTCCGTAGTGCGGTAGTAAGATAAACTAATTTATATCTAAGTCCAATAATAAACTAAAACTCTTAGTTTTGTTTACACCTGACAACAAAATATGTATTTATGTATATTAGTTACACCTTATGGCATTTTTAATTGATTTCAATTAGTTCATTATCTGTTAATAAATCTGTCGGTTAAATTTTTATAAAGTCGTCCGAAAGTTATCAAGAGGAATACATAAATCTACGAGAAAATTCGCTATGGTATTATTTAGAAGAGGTCCGGACACTGCATTCCGTTTTTGCCTGTGTGATAATTTCATCGCTAATTTAAGCAAAGTTATGACTGAACTTTAAATTCTATTTTAAACTTCTTTTTAATCGCTTTTTTGTATTGCATCTGTTTACCAATGTTGCAAGAAAACTATTGGAAAGCTTGAGGTAAGCTGGTAAACTCGTAAATAATCATGTATACCCTGCCGAGACGAATAAATTATTGTAACAATAAGTAGAAATAGTAGAATTAATTTAAAGTACCTAAGACGATTTTTTAAGAGAGCTTTAGAAAACAATTAACTAGAAAATCATCGAATAAACATATAAATCAGGACTGGATATATTAGGGCACTTATTTTAATGGAATGCTCATTCATTTATCAAAGTCTCAGCAAGCCTCGCGCTTTGTGCTTGTTATGGAGACATAATTTATGAGAGAAGGAAATAGTTATTTCAATTTGAATCGAGTTTGAATCGGCAGAGCGTGCATAAGGGCGCGAAGGGCAGCCAAGACGGCCTGGCGAGGTAATTAAGAACTCGACTATGATCAATAGGGTCTGAACTCTGCAAGCTCGCGGCGCTCGCCTCATTAATCCTCAAGTCCTTTATTAAAAGAATTGAAGAATTATGGGCGGAGCAGTTAGACATCCTCGTACCGATCTCTAACGCGTTACGTTTAATCAAGTGGCTGGGGTGCAATTGAATTAACGGGCTACGTGAGGGCGGAAACTTGTAAGTCGAAGAGCCATTAGTCTTTTAGAACAAATCAACGCTTTGTCGCACCATTACTAATTTTACTTGTTTTAAAACATTTCTTGATTGCTCGTTAATTCATCATTTATTTCCAGACAACGTTCAAATTGTATTATATTCCGAGAAATAACAAATATCTGAGTGCCTCTTATTCCGAGAGATTAAGAAACTCCAATAAACATGCAAAAATTTGGTGATATTTTACTTTCGCATATTTCCAGTAGTAGAAAATATTTACAATGACAAACTGGCAACAGTTACACGCAATCGACCTATCATTAATTTGCTTGGTAGGCAGTCTTTTCTATTCAAGAGTCTAATGACGTTCTCTGCAGGAGATTGACAGTTTAACCCACCAGCAGAGAGCCAAATAATGCTGTGTTTTAAATATAGCGGTATTGCGTGGTTGTAAGGTTTAAATTTCTATAGATACGTCATCGAGTATAATAAACTATTGCACTATCTTACCATCAATAAATCTATCGACATTTAAATAGGTTAACAATAATTACTTGATCGTAAAATGTAATACCTACTTACTGATGTAATATTATCTAGTGAAATCGAGATCTGTTAGATGTTATAGAGATAACCTAAATATCGAAATAATGTAGGTATAAATATTGGAAAAAATATTTCCGAATTAAACACAAATAAGAGAGCCAGTGGTATAGCCGAGAATAAATGTTTTTTATTTTGCTGTAGTTGAAGTATCTACCTATAGGTCTTTCAGTGCAGTAATGAACTAAATATAGCTCAAAAATATTTCAAATTAAATTTTATTGGACCTCCCTGTTTTACTATATTTTTATTTCCTAATATTACTACCCACAAAATTAAAATACACAATAATAAAAGCGTGATTGTCTAGAACAATTATTTCAAAAACCAACGACATAAAGATTAATTAATGGTAAAAAATATCTCTGAAATACTAAGATCACTAGTTTATAATTTATTGCAGCTGCCATTAAATAATAATAATTATTCATTGTTGTAATCATGACAGATTAATAAAAGAAGATTGATTATTGCGTGTTGTATCAGTTCAAAAGCTTTGTACATGCTTATATCTCTACTATTATCGAATAACTACAGTTGTCAACGTCAATGAAAACAGCTACTGTATACAGAATATCACAATAATAATATTTCGCTCTAGTTTGTTACAATATACATACATAAGGAAATAAGGATAAAATTCAGGAACAAATACCAGAAGAAATACTT
Organism: Cantharis nigra; assembly: GCA_958510845.1. Lineage (NCBI taxonomy): Eukaryota > Metazoa > Arthropoda > Insecta > Coleoptera > Cantharidae > Cantharis > Cantharis nigra. The sequence continues at coordinate 37,120,864 of OY294030.1, read as the reverse complement.
TTATGAGGAAGTCTTATGAAACTCTATCTACCTACTTCTTTATTGGAAAGAACGTAGTCTTAAATAAATTAGGGTTAATTGAGTGTACAATTGTTGTAAATGCATCAAGCCGATGTAGCATCAATTTGCCGCATGGCTCTGCTTCAACAACGCCTTTGAAGTCAAGTAGCGGCGGCCCGACTGATATCAACATCCGCACATCAATCTAATTATACAGCCCGAACAACGGTCTTTGATAAACGAGCCAAGTTTAGAACGACGAATAAATAATATACCTAACGTCACCAAAAATATTTTCCATGTCAAATTTACCTCTATCTCTTCACATTTATGTCAAAATTTTAAACAAAGATATTATACCTCATGACAGACAGCCTTCAAGCGTTGCTATAATAAATAATATTGTAACTTGAAATATTAAAGTGACTACGTACTAGTCTTACAAATAACAAGTAACAATTAGAAATAAATTAAACCTAAATCTTAATGTGAAATGTGACCCTCAAAAACACAGTAACATAACAAAAATATACTATTAATATATTATGTCACTAGATGACTAGATCCATAATATGTAGCACTTCTTCGAATACTGTTTGGGACAGCTATTTTAAATTTCAAAATTATTAATCTAAATATAAGGTAGGTGTTCAAACTAGTCCTTGTCATCTAAAAATTTGAATATTGCGCCAAAAAACTAGTATGTGCATACATCGTCCAATTGTGTGGCTTTATTTGGAATCATAAGAATACATCTTATCATCATGAGCTATTTCGCAAACTGAAAAATAAATTAAGGCAATTGACAATTACCGATAGCTTGTCATCCAATCAGACGTTTGTAAATATGTAGATGACTTTTGCAAAACTTGGTGCTGTAAAAATTGAGGAGTAAGTAAAACGGAAAAAGGGAAGTATTAATAAATATCATAACATAATAATTTTACAAAAATTTATTCAATTACGTAACCTCTACCTTATTGTCAGGCATTTAAATTTATGGCTTTATTTATAAGCAAAATTTATTATACCCAGATATTCACTTAATTAAACTTCATACAACGATTATAAATAATACACATAGTATAATAAATTTAAAAAAAATAAATAAAAAAAAATAAATTATTATAAAATTAAAATTAAAATATTCTATTATAATAATGTGATGATACTACATTATTATAATATTATATTTTATAGTATTCTTTATTACTTTGTAATTATTGCGTTTTTATTATATTAGCAGTAAGTTACCTTGACTATGCTTGTTTATTGTGAATCTAATAAGAATAAAGGAATAGTAAACATTTTTTTAAATTTTTGTGATATTATTACTCTTAACTTCATTAATAATAATTATTGAACTTCAAATCTTTTTTCAGATTTAAGAATACATAAAATATAGTCTTTAATGAGCTATTTAGTTAATCTGGGATTAAAATTAAAAGAAATAAAATTTTTCCATTATTTAACAGACAGAGTTATGACATTCTTTCAACATTTTAATAAATTTTTTATAATTGTAGTGACGGGTCTTGAATTTGAATCTTGCGCCCCATGTTTTCACACCTCAAATCCTCAGCACCAAATACCTAACCGCACGCTCATGATCATCAAATCCAACACCCATACGTCGTTAATAACCTCCAGTTTGTTATGACCCAATCTTCAGATTATTTTAAAGAACGAACAAGTAGTTCAACAAGTCATTATTCATTAATATCATTAATAATAAATTAAATACAATGCTATATATTGATATTACATATTGGTAACTTTCTGTATTATTTCATTGATATTATAGATTTATTTTCTTAAATTTGTTGCTTGCCAAACAAAGAACCGAACTCATTCAAATAATGAGTTTGTGAGAAACCACACACCAAGATTAACATAAGTCAAAGCATACTGACTAACACCTAACTAATATGATTGTATCATTTCCTAATGAAGACTGGCTATACGGATAAAATCTAGACTGGGTTACGTCTTACAGATCAGTATAAACCTCATATTATTGTTATTTCTAAATCACATACAAACTGTTGGTTAGAAATAGTTGCATTATTAAATAAATTACATAATTGTATATAAGCGTCACCTACTCCATTTTGTGAAAACCAAACCTCCCGCCATTTTACCAAACGTTAACCACTCCTAACCAAATCTATAATATAACCACAATAATCGACGTTTAACCAAATAAGCTATCCATATTAATTAATTTAGCACATTAATTACCACACAATAATAATAATAACACCCAACATCACACCTTTAAATAAAATACAGATAACGAACCACCAAAAATATAAAATCCACGAAGCATTAAAAGCAAAACCAATTTACAATTACCAATAAGCCAAACCTTTCATCCCTGATTGCATAAATAAATGAGAATTCAAATGCATTAAACCATTTTTAATGTGCGCGTCACCATTTACCTCGTGGTTAAATCAACTTTGGTTAATAATTATAATAATAAATACACGCACTTGAGAATTTCAATTTAATAGAGATACCTGATTAGCAGTATTAGATTCGGTATGAATTTAGATTTAATTTAAATGCGAATTTTCAGATATTTTGTTCGCACTTCGAATATACGTCTGTTCACTTTTGAGGGTACGAGCATAAGGGCCGTTTGAAGTCGCTTTCACTTTTATCCTCCCCTTCTTAAGGTTTAAGAAATCTCACTGCTGTTACTCTCCCACAGATGGTGCTTTCAAAATACATAGTGTCGTGCTATGAATTTTTAATAATCCGGTAAATTCAAATGTATAATACGGATATTACATCATAATTAATTGTTTTTTTACTGTGTTTTATCAAAACTTTTTATAGTATCATGAAAAGATACTTATCCAATCAAATACCTTTTAGACAGGGACGTAGCAACAGATGGTGCTAGTGGTGCCGGGCACCAGGGCCCGGGTTCAAAGGAGGTCCGGATGCCCTTTTAAAACAATTTCAAATTCATTCAATCGATAGAATCTCAAAATTACTCAAATTTTCTAAACCAATTACATAAATAATAATGTGTGAATAATATAGATTTAAGGGTTCTGTTAAGTTAGTAAACCTACTGTTCAACTAGAACTCAAAACTAGATTTTCACGGCGATTACCTCTGCTGTTGAAAAAAAATCGCAACTATTTTAGGAAAGCTACTTAATAAAGTATATATGTAAATAAATATGTTATTTTGGTTTCATTTAGGATAACAATCTTATCTCATTCAGTAGATTAGTTGTTACCACTAATTTTTACGACTTCCCTGTGGTAGTGCTGATTGGAGAAGTCCGAACACCTGACTTGCTGATTTTCGCTAGGTATACCAAATATTGGATTTGACAAAATCGTTTCTATCTATCCAGTATCTTGTCATTGACTTCCTAAGGAAAACTGCCTTAATCATTTTCAAAAATAAAATCTACTACCTTTTTAAATGTAAAATCTACAAAAGGTATGTATTTAATAGCTATTGATACAACTAGTTGTGATATGCTAATATTTAATGCACAAGGTATCATTTGCCCAAGGCAGCCATAGGTGAAGTTGAATACATAAGGGTGCATTTTTTAGTGATTCTAAAGTAAGGATATGAATCTGACTACATAAATCGCGAATATTATATTGAAAAGTAATTTAATAAAAACTAGTTTTGCAATATCCGTTCTTAATTACTCTAATTTTTCGAGTTCACCCTTATTCTTATTTTCGGATCTCTCTGAGAATGAACAATTTTACTTCCTTGTCGGGATTTTTTTGGTTTTCTTGGCTTAATTAATTCATAGTTTCAAGCTTTCTCCTGTTCAGTTGTCAAGTATATCAAGCGAATAGTCCATTAGAAATAAATCTATTTATTTTATGACCCTTTAAATATGTTAGTAGGCTCTCTTGCGAACCAATATATTTTCATTTCAAACGATCGACAATTTTTAAAACATGATTAATTCAAAAGTAAAGCAGTATGTAGTGTCGCTTATCATTTGCGAATGCTTTCGGTAAAAAAATTTACATTACTTACTCATTCTACAAAAATGTGTGTCATATGAATAAACAAATGTAAAATATATTTTTGACAAGCTAGAGCAGACAGTTCAACTTCATATTTAATTTTGAGCTGTCAGCAAAGTTTTATTGCCTCTAGAAACCTACCATTTCTTTTTGCATCTGTTGATGTCAGACTCTTACTTCTGGACGGAAATTGCATGAGGCCTTGAGCAATCATGTTGACAGTTAATTGTTGTGCATACAATATTAAATTTTAAAATTTATCTAAACTTTTGATATTGATAAATACACAACGTTGCCGCCGCATTGATACTTTCTAATTCTTGTAAAAATCTTTATCTTTTGTTCAGAATTAAAAGATCTTTTCTGAGGTGCTATACAACTATAACGTAATTGTTAGAGTCGAAATAGCCACAGTTGTGACCACGTCCGCAGTACCAATTCTACTTAGTATATTTTTACGAAAAGCTGTTATAACAAGATGTTGCCTCAGGATGGTTTCTGTAAAAGTAATATCGTGCTACTAAGAAACAAATAAAATGCCAATGTTCTAGATCGTGCTTTATAACATTGTTTACGAGAAATATAAGTTCAAGAACACATCTAAATTCTAATATAAACTATAAACTGCTATTTTTTTCTATGGAATACAGATAATGGAAATGTAATAGGACTGCATTAAAATATAGGAAAGAAAGTTGTGTTCGTACAGATGCAGTTAAAATAAATGCGGTCCGAAGTATTTTATTAATTATTCATTTGTCATTATCAGTGTACCCTTTAATACAAATGTTACAGTCAAACAAAGCCGGACTTTTCTACTAATCCGATATCGCAGTCGATATAAATTTTCTTATATTCGCCGGCCGTGTCATTCTAAATGGGGCAGTTTTCTCGAAACCTAATGGTTATTGCCTTTCTCGAACGGACATATTGCGTTCCATCTAGTGCAATGTGTGCTGCCCATACATCACCGGATATAGAGCTTTAGGGAGACGCTGCGGCAGACAGAACGGTTTCGATATGAAAGCAAGGTGTGTAAGAAATGAAAGAAAACGAGTGGTCATCGTTCCGGAGCTTGAATTGACAGTGTAACTTATGATACTCAAATTGTACCACATGTAATAGAAAAATTAAATTTCCTTTTTATTTTATCACAATGATTTCCTTTTTATTAAGTGGAAGCCATCATAAAAATCAACATTTTCTAACTTTAATAAAATATGTTTTTCGCTTTCGCCCACAGTTTTCTTTAATTTAAATCTTCTATTGGTGGTTTTATCAATCATTCTTATAATGGTAATTACATAATTTATGCCTACGAAAACAATTATTATTTATTTAGTTAATCCATTAATTAAATTTTAATTATTTGTTGTGTCACATACACAATAATTATTATTATTTTAATAACAGTATTGTGGGAAGGGACTGGGGGAACAAACAAAGAGGAACACTCCCAAAACAAGAGCCAACCTGACTTACGTGCTTTTTGTAATAAATTTACTATATCATAATACAATAAAAAGTTATAGCGTTTTTAGGTGGTAAGTTGAGTTTTAAGTGCTCACTCAGTGCACACTAACGAGGAGAACTCCTCTAATTGTAACTGTAAGATCGGGATAAGCTTCGGTATGTTCAAAGAGCACTAAATTTAGCAAACACCTGTTTTAAAAGAGTTCTACTAAAGTAGTTCTAAGAGATGGTAAAGCGTCTGCAAGTGGATTAGTAGGTTCCAGGTTCGATTTCCCACATAGTAGATATTACATTCTGCTACCCTTATAACAAGAAAGCAGCTATTACTGCGGAGAAGTGAACCTGGTCTACTTACGGATCTTTTCCCATCTCGCCTTAATATTTTTGATCTTTGAAGTAAATGCAATTGATTGATCGTAGCGATTTTTTGCTTGGTTTATAAATTATACTCAGTTGACCTTAGTCACCTACTGCGGTTTTGAAAGGATGAGCGTTTGCGCGGTAATAACCTCATAGTGGCTCATCGTTCAAGAACCAGGGAATAGATTTTTTCTACTACTGTCTGATAAAATACAACTTTTTGATATTCGTTTGAGTAAGGTAAAGTAATTTTTCCGGACAGGGTGCGGAAAACTAAATTTTCACATACTAGTACATTTTGCTTTTGCACACACACAAGTGTAAACCCCAGAAATAATTACAAATATATGTACTCGGCGCCGACCTGGTACAGTTAGGACGGCTACCTACCCTAAGTAACGTCAAAAAATAATATGGTCATGGTTGGAAAAATGTCGTTTTTCATTACTAGTTGCACAAATAGTATATTACGCAATCAGGTTTTCAATGTATCTAATTCACTGCCCTGCGATGTTGTTGGTGCTCTATCGGGCTAATTCTTTTAAAGCTAAACTGATTGGTTTATCTTCGGCATAGTCGTTTGGTGATTTGTTACTCAATAGCTGTGTTTTATTTTGATATTTGTTTTGTCTTGAATTGTTTAATATATTTTAAGTTTAAATTGTATTGTCTTGATATGTTGTATGTAGACTGGACTAGTCGTATTTTTATTATGTACTACTTTTAGAGCAATATAGGTACTTTTGTACCTCCAGTTCTTTATTAGATGTAATAAGTATTTGAAATATTTTAATTATCTTTCCGTTGGCCGTTAGATATTCCTTTAAGAACATTTTTTAGTAACTAAACCATAAGTGCTAGTGAAATATTCTAGAACCCCTGATATCCAACGTTCTGAGTTTTTACTTGTACTTACCACATAAGCCTCCTAAGCCATAGCCTTAGAGAGTTGGATTCTAAAGAGCAGTTGAGTCCGATCTATTTAACAAATTAAAGATAATACTACTTACATTTAAAAAGTCAAAACTTGTTAACGGGAATTTCTGTGGAATCCAGAAAGAGATATAAAAAAGAAAATAGATTTTAAGATATTGATAAATCAAACTGATTCTAGATCATCTAGGATCAATATCGCAAAAGTTTATTGTGCTCCAAACATTTTGCATTTGTATGAAACTGATTTTTCTGAATAATTATAATGTTTACTCTGCTTAGTCTGTCTTTGAATCTGTTCTAGGACATTTACCAGTAAGATTTCAAATAGAGCAGTATTTATTGATCCCAGATGATCAAGATAGATAGATAGATAGATCAAGTGAAAATCTAAAATGTTTCACACAAATACAACCTTTTTTGTTTAAGTTTTGTTTTGTTTAGCTTAGTTTAGTCTTTAGTTTAATAAAAATAGTTTTATGTTGATTTTTATTTATTATTTCTGATCTATTTATTTCCGGAATTATCAATAGAGACTTGTATTCTATACGCTCCAGCCTACATAAGCGTATATTTTATTCTTTCTAATAGTGGGCAAAAGTTAGCATTTATTTACCATGACTAATTAATATATAATAGATTTCCTAATACAATAAAATGTTTGTACTATTAAAACGAGGATTAACTATCCAAAGGTTTTGCAATTGACAATTTCAAGACAATTTCAATTTCCCGCCTTCAAAAGTGTCGGTTCGACACGTCCCTGGATGTATATTCAATTCAGCCTAGCAAGTCGATTTATATGTCAACATTGTTTATTTTGCGGACAAATCACTATTCTGTTTTCCAGACGCTGTTGCCGGATAGCGTAACGACTTCGTATCATTCAACCTGAAAATTTCTACCTATCACTTCCTGTAAAATTCACGGTGGTAAAAAATCATTATTATGTTATTAAGGCGCTACTATTGCTGTTTTGTAAAATACTGTTGGTGAAAGCGGCAAAGTTCAAGAAAAGATAGACGTATATAAAGGTAATTGATGACGTGTTGTACAATTATACTGACGTGTACTAGCAGAACTTTCTTGTGGATAGAGATTTGTTCCTTATCTCACCTAAGTTTATAAACAAAATATCAGTTTCATGATTAGATATTATTTGTATAAACTCGACTCATTATCTATAATGCATATTATAAAATAGGAACTGGCTGATGGTTCTTTTTTACGTTCTTTTAAAAATTACGAGAAAAAGTACGTTTAGGCCCAGTTTTTCACGAGTCAAATCATGAGTTAACCCAAATTCAAATGGTTAACTGACAAGTAAAAGTGTCTCTCACCGATTTGAATAATTTTTTTTAGATATTTTTGGATTTTTTTGGACCTCTTATTTAATAAGAGGTCCTTAATTTTTTTAGCTGCTGAGACACGGGTTTAGGGAGTATAATCGCCCTTCAAAAATAAGGTAAAATATCAAAATTTTTAATTTTCATATAGAAAGAGTTTTTTTGATTTGAATGAAACATATGCCAAAATACTTTATTTATATAACTAATATCACAATACTAATTTTTTCGCAGCGATCACTTAATATTTTTAGGGGTAGACCATCTATCAAACAGTTTTAAACCTGCATAAGCACCCTTAATGTCATCAAATTTTTTCGAAAAAGATATTGTATAATATGTTGCAGGAGAGAAAAGACTGTAGGTTATGTATTTTTGGATTTTTCTCTAAATTAACATTTAAGGGATTAACAACCCCTTTCTTAACTATGCCATGTTACAGTTACAAGCTTAATAGGTACTTCTTCTTCAGAGTCGACAAATTTCACCAAAAAGTACATAAAACCTTTAACTGCAAGAAAAATTTAAATTATTATTAGAAGAGCACAGTGCCGGATTTAAACTTGATAAGGCGCTAAGCTTTTAGATATGGGGCTCTTTATAAGTCCAAATATTATATGTCAGTGCCAAATTTGATTTTTGGCACTCGGACAATTTTTTGGGGCATCAAGAAAGTGGAGACCCTAAGCTATAGCTTGATTAGCTTATACGTAAATCCTGCACTGGAAGAGCATTACTTAAGAAAAAAGCCAGCAATATTAGGTATAAAGCTATTGCACTAGCTAATGCAGTTACAGTACCAGCATTTTTGAAATAGGTGGGCACAAATTGGGCCTAATATATTTGGGTTAGGCAGGGACAAATAAAATTTAGAAATATACTCAAAAAAATACATTATTGAAATAAGCACCTAAAATATTTTGATGGAAACTTGACTGGGCACTTCACGTAAAGTTTGTGAAGCACAATATTTGAGTTTTTTGAATTAATTCGGAAAAACTAAATTGGCCCCAAAATGTTATTAACCCACTCTGTTTGAGTTAAGCCGTTAGTTTTTTCTAAAACGTTTCGTTTGAGAGATACGGAGTTTGCAAGAAAAGTAAAAAAAATAAAACCTGAATTTCTTTAACATTTTTTTATTTCATTTAATTTATAACTCGAAATCCGTTGATTCTAGACGATAAGAGCTTATAACCTAATTTGTAGATAAGCGAATGATCTTTAAAAAAATTCTAATTCATTAAACCTGAAAACGCAATAGTATCGGAGCTATGGTCGTTTGAAATCAGAAATTCAAAAAATTGCTTTAAAGGGTTATGCGCACTTAGAAGGTCAAGAAAATCCGACTTTTTGTTATTTTTTTTGGAAAAGTGTGTATATATATTATTGCACAACCATTTTTTAGATTAAAAACGGCCCTTTAGAAATACAACATAATTTTTTTTGTACAAAAATATTAAGAAATAACTTATTTACAGCCAATGTTCCACGACCCTATTATTAAAAAGCATTTTGCGGTGGGCAATTCTATGCGGAATCAGTTTATTCAAAATTTTGACAAAATGGCAGATGTTCAAAGTTAAAATATCGATTTTCTTAAACAATAAATGCAATGTTTTTCACCCATTAAAGCCATAAAATACAAAATACACATTAAAATAAAAAATCTCTCCGTTAAGGACAAGATTTTGATATCTAAAACAAGTACACCAAATTTGGAAAGGATTGGTGCACTACTTTTTGAAATATCTTGCCCACCGACTTGGGTTGGGTTGTAGGGTTGTAGACCATCGGTTGTCAATGGATTACTTCAATATTATTGAATATTTTATTAGTGTCAGTTTTTTTTATTTTTAAAATTTTGATTTTATGTATAAGTAAGATTTATGTTGCCAAGTTGCGACCTAATCCAAAAAAAATGTGTTTTTTTAAATAATCATTTTAATTGTAATTAATAAGATTTAAGTAATGTTTTATAACTAAATTCGTTTCTTCTTGGGCAAGTCCTATTCTTTTGGTTCCTAAGAAAGACGGAACATATAGGTTCTGTGTCGACTTTCGCAAATTAAATTCAGTATGTAAAAAAGATTCATTCCCGCTACCGTTGATTAGTTCGATTCTGGATCAGTTAAGAGACGCCAGATTTATCAGTTCAATCGACATTAAATCTGCATATTGGCAGGTTCCTATGAAGGAATCTTCTCGCGAATATACCGCTTTTACAGTCCCTGGGGGATTATATCATTTCCTTCGTATGCCTTTTGGTCTGACTAACGCTCCTGCAACTTGGCAACGCCTTATAGAAAAAGTTTTAGGAGCAGATTTGATTCCCTTTGTTTTGGTTTATCTGGACGATATTATTATCGTTACTAAAGATTTCAAGTCTCATCTTGAGATATTGGAGAAAGTTTTTCAGCGCTTACATGCTGCTGGACTCACGATTAGTCGTGATAAGTGCCAATTTTGTCGACCTCAACTTAAATATTTAGGGTACGTTGTAGACCGAGATGGTTTAAGGGTAGTTCCTGATAAGGTTACGGCTATTTTGAATGTTCCAGCCCCTAAGAATGTAACTGAGGTGCGACGTTTTATTGGAATGGCGCAATGGTATCGGCGATTTATTAAAGATTTTTCTATCCTCATTGCTCCCATAACAAATTTGATTAGGAAGAAGGTTGTGTGGTTCTGGACACCTGAGTGTGAACAGGCTTTTCAAGCTCTTAAAGAGCAATTAGTTACTGCACCTTTACTGCAGTGCCCTGATTTTGAGAGACCTTTTGTTTTGCAAACCAATGCATCTGCTTTTGGGATTGGGGCTGTTCTGACGCAAAACTTTGAAGATGGTGAACGAGTTGTTTGCTATTTGTCTAGGGCGCTTACTAAACAAGAGCGTAATTATACAACCACTGAGCGTGAGTGTCTTGCGGTGATTTTTGCTATTGAGAAGCTTAGACATTATCTCGAAGGTGTACGCTTTACTGTGATCACCGATCATTATTCGTTGTTGTGGTTGAAACGGATGCGCGATCCCGTAGGCAGGCTTGCTAGATGGTCTGTACGTTTGCAGGCGTTTGATTTTGATTTGGTACACAGAAAAGGTAAAGATCATGTGGTGCCAGATTTCTTGTCCCGTTCTGTTCCGCTAGATAATATTCAAATAGAGCAAAATGATAATTTTGGAAGTACCAAAGATTCTTGGTATCAAAAATTGCTTCAGTTAGTTGAACATCACCCTAATAAATTTCCTCAGTGGATGATCAAGGAACAGAATTTGTATAAATACGTTAAAAGTCGTATCCCAGAGTTATCCACGGTTACAGATAATTGGAAACTAGTAGTACCTAAAGATTTCAGAAAAGATATACTTGTCAAATATCACGATGATCCTACGTCTGGACATGTTGGCATATATAAAACTTTTTGGAAGCTTCATCATCGTTATTATTGGCCTAAAATGAAGAACGATGTTGCTAAATATGTAAAGTCATGTAGGGTATGTGCCGAACAGAAACCGGAACAGAAAGCTCCTGCTGGTTTGATGGGTGCTAAACTCGAAGTCACTCATCCTTGGCAAATTATATCGTTAGATTTTATTGGTCCCTTACCGCGTTCTACTTCCGGTTATACCCACATTTTGGTTGTAACGGATTCTTTCAGCAAGTACGTAGTTCTTTTCCCAGTTCGTTCTGCTACTGCAAAGTCCTTGACAAGAAATGTTGAAGACGGTATTTTTCTTGTATATGGCGTACCTCAGGCAATAGTTTGTGATAACGGCGTGCAAATGAGAAGTAATGAATTTCGGAATCTTTGTCAACGTTATCGTACCCAAGTTTTCTATACCGCTTTATATTATCCGAGAGCTGACCCTACGGAGAGAGTAAACAAAGTAGTGAAAACAATGTTATCTTCGTATGTTAAAGACAACCATCGAAAATGGGATTCTTTTCTTTTCTCGATAGCGTGTGCTATTCGCACGTCTAGACACGAAACTACAGGTTACACTCCGTATTTCGTTAATTTTGGTCGTGAATATGTAGGTTCAGGAGACTATCATCGACATCCTGAACAACAACATCCTAACGATGAAATCCAAAAACGTCAAACAGGATTTCGTAAAATGTTCGAAGACATACGTAACAAACTTCAGTCAGCTTTTGAGCGCAATAAGCGTGTGTATGATTTGCGCCGTAGGCCTATGCAATTCGTTGTAGGACAACTGGTTTGGAGAAAAAATAAGGTTCTTTCTGACGCTTCTAAATTTTTTTCGGCTAAATTAGCTCCTAATTTTGTTGGGCCTTATAAGGTCAGAAAGAAAACTGGAAATGTTACGTACGAACTTGAAGACGACCATGGCAACTCTGCAGGTACTTGGCATGTCCAAGATTTAAAACTCCATTCAAAGGAGTAACTTCTTTTGTTTCTATGTTGTTAATTTTGTTGAATTTTCGTTAAAATTGTGGTGTATTAATTTGGGAGGTTGGTAGGGACTGTTGGGCGGAACTCATGGTTTTTGAAGCTTCACTTCTTAAACTTGGATACGACTATCTTATTCATTTTTCATTTTACCTTTATGAAGATATTTTTGTTAACTGAAAGCTTATGAAAGCTTAAGTTTTATTTTTTTTTTTTATCGGCATTGTTAACTTGATTTATAGGTTTTGAGTCAGTAAATTTCCGTGAAATTTACTTCATTCGGAGTAAGGGGAGAGTGTAACGGTTCAGAATTGGGTTGCGATGATTTTGATTTGTTTGTAGTTAATGTATTTCTGAAAATATAAAATTATGTTGGAGGCCCTGTTTTCGGATATTTTATCAAGACACATTTTTCGTCGTTAAGAATTGGAAGTTGAAAAATTTTTAGTTTGATCTTTTTAAAAGAGATTTTGAATTAGCCAAGTGCATCGAAAGTGGGTTTATGTTTTTTGTGGCCCTTCCGATTATTGGGATTCATTCGTTGCACTTAGCATTGAAGATATTTAATCTTATCTCCTTTGGAGGATTTATTATTCATATTCCTTTTTAAAAGTGAAGAGTGTTTTGGTGTACTCATCGAAATTGAGTAAGTTCTTTTACTTTTTATTTCACCTGATTTTTGACGATGTGATCTGTGTTTTGGAACTAACTGGGAATCTCATATTTGCTTCCGAATTGCCGTATAATTATTTTAAATAATTTGTAAAGGTAAATTATTTTATATGGAACCAACCTAATACGAGCTTATCGACCGATAGCTTTTATCTTCGCTCGCAAATTTTTCCATCGTTAAATATTATTAACAACCTTTAATATTTAATTTTATAATTAAATTTATTTAATTATTTTGGTTCGACAATTAGCGTATAGTTGCTCGCTCTTAGTTATGTTTCTCTAAGGATAATAATTGGGACGAGTAGCTGCGATTTTTTGTAATTATTTGTTGGTTGGATCAAATCGAAATTTGGCGCTATTTTTACCATTCAATATAATCACTTTAACCAATTCAAGTGTATATTCTTGTACCACTTTCACTCTTCCTTTTTTTTGAGTTTGAGTACGCTACCGTTCGTGGTTCAGGTAGTAGCACGCTTTGGGAGGTTGATTTTTAACCACGTGGCGCCTAGGGCAAAACATTCCACCCTCCCAATTAATATTATTATCAGTTAAACTCATCAACCACCTATATTTTTTTTCTTATTTAGTAGCTAGCCAGGGCATTGCCAATCATACCCTGAGATTGGGATTATCTCCATCAATCCTTTCGCTCAATTTTGAGCGTGGCAACCCCTCCCCCCTTGGTGAGATGTCGTGAGATTTAGCTCCATCTCCTCCCCCCTTCCTAAATATGTTGGACTTTTTTTGAAAAATATGCTTGATTGCGTTGGATTTATTAAAAAAACAAAATTTGCTTAATTATTTTTATTTAAGACTAGTTAAGACAAAAAAAACTACGTGATGTTTGCCGAGACCCCGCTCACCCAACGTGAGATTGAGTGAGATTCGGCTCCCCCTTAAAGCAGTGCATACACAATTGTTTTGTATTGGTTAAAAAATTCGGATTAAAATTTTAAATTAAAATTTTAAATTATATTTAATTTTAACATAAGAAAGGTTAGAAAATTGTATTAGACTTTACTAAAATTTGAGCAGAATTAAATAATATTTAGGGGTCGTCCAAAAATGTTTGCCCATAAATCATAATATGTGAGCACTTGCTGCTAAAGGTAAATAATAAATAAAAAACAATATCTTTCATTTTTGTCTTTAATAGAGAGGGGAGAAAAGTTTTTACTATGTTCTCAAGCCACACCTGTACAATCTGAGCATGCGCGTTGGTTTCGAAATTTTCCATTTAACTTGTTCTTGGTCTATCTTTTTTGTGCTTATGGTACAAACGAAAATTTTTGCGGTACAAACAGGTACAAACAAAGTACAAACGATTGCAACAAGTCCGATTTCAATATTTTGTGGCGGGGGTGCTGGCATGTCCCTGGCACCCCCACTTTGAAAGTGCTGTAACTTTTTTGCCTTTTTGGTACAAACGAAAATTTTTGCGGTACAAACAGGTACAAACGATTGCACCAAGTCCGATTTCAATTCTTTGAGGTGGGAGTGCCGGGGACATGGAGCTAAGTTATAGTTGGATAAGAAAACGTAAACTTGAACTAGAAAAGCAGCGTTTGAGGCACAGTCACTTACCTACAGTAGTTCAGAGCAGTTTAGTTTAATTTATCTGAAACAATTATTTTATTTATTTTATTTATTTTATTTATTTTATTTATTTTATTTATTTTATTTATTTTATTTATTTTATTTATTTTATTTATTTTATTTATTTTATTTATTTTATTTATTTTATTTATTTTATTTATTTTATTTATTTTATTTATTTTATTTATTTTATTTATTTTATTTATTTTATTTATTTTATTTATTTTATTTATTTTATTTATTTTATTTATTTTATTTATTTTATTTATTTTATTTATTTTATTTATTTTATTTATTTTATTTATTTTATTTATTTTATTTATTTTATTTATTTTATTTATTTTATTTATTTTATTTATTTTATTTCTTTAACTATTAACTTCAGGCTGCTAACCTATACTAGCGATTATGTTATAGTTTACAGAGTTATATGTTATAGTTTACAGACATAAAATGTCTCACAATCGGTTTTAGCAATTACTCTTAATAATGTGTTATTATTCTTATTCTTATAACGGCTTTGCGTTTTTCTCCGTTTTGATCATATCGTTCATCTGATACTGTATTTTATGAGGCATTAAAGCTTTGGGACAATTATTAAAATAACTCTAGTAATCTTTGAATATTGATGATATTGCTCTTAAAAATAATGTATTTTTTGTACTACTCAATTTTTCAATGCAGATGTTGTGTCTAAGTTGTCACATGAGATCTATTTATATTACAAAATAATGTATTACCCTTAATTGTATCTGAATGTTAATCTTAGGATTACTTAAAATTTTAAAAGCTTTTAAATTACTATTTTAAAGATAAAATTGCGAGTTTAGTTACACATTATTTATTACCACATCTAAATTAATAATAACGCAAACTAAATGTTTTTAAATGCTAATTATTCTCATTTGGTTAGTTTAATTTTATTTAATTATTCTCTTTATTTAATCTTCTTAGATAAACACGAAATCTATTTTTATATGCTGTCCAATTTTCAAATAGCGATAAGTTTACTTTAAAAGTTTAAAATACCAATGGTAGTTCGTAAAACCATAAATGTGTCTGAAAAATTCCGGACACGTCCTTTCTACTTTCGAATTCATCCTAAGATATAACTATGGTCAGCAACGATTCGCGGATTTGTGAAAACATAAAAGAAATCTGAAATGAGTTCCAATTTAACTAAATTCGTGTCTGTAAAAGTCATGTTTAGAGATAAGATTGGAAAAGTTGTATAAAGCGAGTTAGAGTTATGCCGCTATAACCATTTATTGGCGATAGGAAGGCCAATAAAGGAGATATGCTAAACTTAACAATATAATGATTTATTATTTAAATGGTTAATTATTTTGTTAATTTTATAAACTTTTGAAAGAAGTGAAAAACACTGCACTTAACCTATTACTTCACTTTAACGCTATAAGAAGTATTTTTAACATAAACTTCTTCTAATGATAAAGTAGATTTGCTCGACCAACATCGCTAGGGGATGATTTGTTCGCCTTCTCGCACTTAAGGATAATCTGCAGTCAGTCCCGGCTCTATAAATCAACTTGACTACGAGGTTTTACATCACAGCGCGAATCAAGTACATAAGGAATCGCTCTTGGGAATGCGGAAACTATTTTTCACTTACGGCAGTCGCCAAACTGATTTAATACTGATTTAGTTTTCTAAAGTGTAAAAATATTTATTTCAGTATTTCGCTTTTATTTAAAAGGCAAGGTTATTACATTGTTTAAGTCATTGCCGCGATATATTATCTGCATAATAATTCTTGTAAGATAACAATTTCCATTATCGAATAAACAATAAAAATTTAATACAATGTACATTAATTTGTTGTCAAGTTTAATTGTTTACTGTAGTTTTATTAGAATATACAAAATAGGGTGAGTCAATAAAGCCCTACCCTGGCAGTGAATAATGTGAGCATATCGTGCCCTGACGTTACATAGATCAATCTTCGTCGACTTGTCGGGCGCGCCTCGCCACATGCCAATCTTTTACTTGATTTACACGGTATTGTGTAGTCAGCTAGTCCCATCGACGGATTTCCATAATCTGTAATTTAAATTTAAAATTTGAAAAGATAATTAACCAAAGAGAATTAAATAAATAAAGTCTGACACCACCCAAACGTTTATCGGTATCGTGGCTTTGTTAGTTGAAAGGCTACAAATGTAAAGCGCTTATCTCCGGGAGAGCCACTTCCGAACTCCCGTCGGGACACGCCAGGTCGCCGAGTGAGTAATCGCTGCTGCCACCAGGGTAAGAGAGTGCTGTCTGCTCTTCCGCCGCCGTGTCCGCTGCCCCATAACCCCGTCAATTCATCTTCTCAACCTTATCTGCTCACCCTCCTGTCACCCTGACGCTCTACACCATTCGCCTCATCGCTCACGCGTTACAGATCGCATCATTGACTTTCTTGTAACAGAACAATGAAGTAATTTTACACTTTCTTTACATACTATTAGTAAAAATAAATTTGCAGCTTTCGCGGCCACCTCAAAGTTCTTTCCAATAATGCACGCATGTATCGGTTTTCTTTATATATTTCGATTGAAATCCTTTTCAATTTATAATCTCAAAAATATTGGAATTTTTTGTACGTCCCCAGGAGTTGGAGAAACTTTTCACCATCGTTTACACATTTTTATCCTACCACATAATAATATAATAATATAGAATGAAATTGTGGTCACCAAATTGCTGCTATCATACGATCAAAATTTAAATTTTTTTACAAGAGAAATCTAACTTTAATTTATTTTTTAATGAAACTGTATAATCTCTAAAAACTATTTAGTCATAATTGCTAATTATAAAGTAAGACGGTACGCAATTTATCTTTTTTTCAATTTACCTGCAAGGCACTTCTCTGAACGTTAATATTCTATGATTATAATATTGTTTTGTAGTTAAACAACAATATTATTTAAAATAGGTAGTTAGGTCCACTGTTCAAATGATGAAGTAGTTGTATATTTTATATTTTCACATTGTCCACCCAGAGGCGATTCTGAAGTTTTGTTACTAATGTAAGTTCCACACGCTAAAGTGTAATTATCGTTGATTTACTCTTTTCATATACTGACAGTGTTATTAAATATGTTCTTCATTGTGAGTCTTCGTGTTTGCATTAAATTAACAACCTCAGTTCTTACGTTTTTTTAAAGAACGACGTTTATATCAATAAAAGGTAGAAATTGGGTAAGTAGGGAAGCTATGTTGATTCCAGAACTCTTTCACGTGAGCAATCATACGTGAGTAAATGTGTGATTGACTCTATAATCCAGATCTACTCCTCGTATTTTTATAAACTTTTGGTTAATGCCTTTAATAACCATTAATGTGGTTTTCACTAATCTCTTTATTCAATCTTATTGGCTGGTTGATGAAACCAATTGATGGCTTATATTACATCAGCACATTTAAAATTGCAAAATAAAACTCCAAAATCTACCAAACTATGTTTTTTGAGATCTTTCAAGGATAAAAAAGTATGTATAATGGACGCAGTATGTACTTTTAAAAGCACTACAGGTTTTCATATTTCTAAATTTTAAATAGAACAAGAATAATTATTTAAAACAAAACAAAGTTACTAACGTAATTATATTAATTGTCAATGCAAACTCCAAAAAAAGATAAATTAAAGGAACTAAATATTTTTTTGCAGTAAATTAAAAATTACAATTTTTAAATAACAAATCAAATTTGTTGCGATGAACATTAAAATGACGGTTTATAATTCAACTATAAAATTAGAAAAAATATAGTCATCTTTAATTAAAATTTGCAAATAAATCATTAATTAATTACTAAACTTAAACTGCGAATAACTCAAAATAAAATTCTATTGCAAAGTTGATCACACGTTTATTTTTCAATATATTTTCTTAATAAAAGTTCAATCAAGATCTATAAATTAATATGTTCCATACACAGCATAGCTTTTGTACTATGTTGACTATCGTCTAGTATGCAGTATAATAAATCAGGATGAAAACGCATTATAAAACAGTTACCAGTTTGCGATTTACTTCATTATTAATTTAACTTAATTACATTACATTTATTTTCACATTTACCACACGATATCACAAAAAAGCTAAGTATTTAAAGGATTACTTAATTCATTCGTTTCTGCATGCTACCAAAAAGTAAGTGGTAACTAAATTTTGATCGGTGACAATATAATTATTTGATTAAGATACTTTTAAGTATTTAATAACCTTAACTATAGGGATCAAAAAATACACACTGTGGTTCAATTTAAGTGTTTTTTTTATATATCTGTGGTCTTTAGCGATTTAACTTAATTCATTTATTGTTTTAATTATTGAAAGTAAATAATTCATCTTAAATTGGTCAATTGGACTACAGAAAATAGTTATTTGCCGGATTTCTGAACATCACTATCTATAATCAAACGAAACATACGAGTAGTTTAATTGAAATTGCTTGAGATAGATATTTCAACTAAGAACAAATAGTTAAGTTACAAAATATGCAATATTTAACTATTAAGTATTTAATTTTTTTTTTTTTTAATTTTAAAATTAAAAAATTTTAATTTTTATGTGCAACTATGAAACAGTCCATTATTTACTATTAATTTTTAAGTAATTGTACAATAATAATATTCTTTTTCAATTTTATAAAACATTAGATTATAATATAAAATAATCACTAACTAAAAATTTTTATAATGAAATAATTCAAATCTGTTGACAACGAAGCCAACGAAGAAGTTGGCCATTCAACATTTTTATGATTTGAATTGACCTGTGTATACATCACAACGAAAGTGTTCTCTTGGTGAACCTTTCGCAGAATTATAAATTAAATTATTAATATTTTCTGGTTTTGACAAGTGATTAAAACTCTTTGATATTTGGTAAAATATTATCTTAATTAGAGGTTAAACCTAAATATTATTGGATAATTTCAATTCAATTTTTAATAATTTAGGAAGATACGACTTGATTCGTATTCGCAAATAACAGAAAGTAACAGTTTCAGAATATCCCTAATCTTGCACCTTATACTGGGTAAACGTACATAAATTATTGGCTAAACCAAGCCAAAGAAGATAGATCTCTACATGATTGAAAATTGATCGATTTTAAAAAGTAAAATTGTTAAATCTTAAAATATTTTCCTGATCTTGGTCAACTTGACTAAATCATTTTTTTGTATGGAAACTATGTATTATGGATTAGATGTGACGGGCAAACCAAAGTTTACATGCACTCACGCCACATATCGGGCCCATTGTGCTACCTCCGATTGTTATAGCAGAGCCTTCCCTTCTATTCTTCGAACCATCCCAAATTGAAGATAAACTCGAGTATTGTTGTGGGAGGTATATCACTAATTTTTTGATTCCAATGAACGGCTGGCAATTACGAAGCACATGCTCTATCATTTTGTCTGCTTTATTGCATCCACGACAGACTGAACTGTCAAAGAGGTTCATTGTGAAAGATGTTTATGTAGCTTGCAGTGAACCATGAGAGACAATAAAAATATTACGCTAATTGTTCCAGGACAACTGAAAGTAGTATTTTGCATATCTTTCAGAGGGAGACCGCATGCGTTGTCCCTCGGGCCTGTCGGCATCCAATCGCATTTTCCCAACTTTCCGCATGCAATTTCCGTGTTTTCTCCTTTATAATGACATCTAAGGTCTTAATGGTCAGCGTAATGAGAGACTGAGCTTGGGTTTCCCACTCGGCAGGGTGGCTTCGCTAGCTCATCAGCGTTCTTGTTGCCCTCATTACCTTTGCGTCTTTTTAACCAACTAAGAGTTAGAACATTGTGTGTTGATGTCACACTTAGTGTGCCCGAGATAATCTTATGGCGACTAAGTGCCATAAGAGTAGCTTTGCTCTCTGTGAGTATTTAAGTCATTTTGAGCCAAATATTCTTTTCCTAGACTATTTCCACATAGTGGAAATTATTTCCAATTTCTACCCAGCAATAGGCTTATATCCAGATGTAATTCAGAAGAGAAAATCTCCGCATATCAGCCAGTATTGTTTTTAGAGCCATCCCTGTACAGATATATGTTCAGTTCCTGATGCGTTCGACAAGATGTTAAACTTCCTATCAAATTTTCTGTCGGCATCTAGGTTGGAAAGAGGCACCCTTTTAGAGCTGTCATCAAGGATCTGCGGTTACTCCACTGACTCCCTGATGAGTCAAAGGCCCCATTCCTGCATCCTGCTCCTCCAAATATTAATCTAGTGAGGAAAACAGAGGAGTCTCCACGGCCACAGTAGGTGCCGTTCACATCATTTCCATTGCAGCCATGCAGACCGATCTCTGCAGCTGATATAGAAAGGACACTGCTGTTATACCAGCTTGGTCTTTGGCAACCAAAAGAGTGCATCATAGCATAACATAGGTCTTATTATGGCAGTGTAGAGACCGACAGCGATCTTTGGGGAAAAATCCCACGATCTTCCTGTTGCCCTTCAACATTTTAACAATTTTCAAAACTTGTTTTGTTGTTTGTTTAGCAATAAAATAGTAAACATTTTCCAAATCCGAATAAAACAAGTTGCTCAAAAACGGCCAAAGAGGCCTTGTATTTGTTTTAAAAACTTTAATTAAACTTTATAATTAGTAATCTGTATAATTTCTCAATAAATCTCATAATATCAATTGAATAATTAATTGTCAAGATTGCTATATTTGAACATTTAATGTATAATTCATACAATTACGTACAAATGTAGTAGTATTTATAATAAACTAATTAAGTGAATATGATGAGATTTACAGGAAAATTATACAGATTACTAATTATAAAGATTAGTTTAACGTTTCATAAAGCAAATACAAAGCCATTTTGGCCGATTTTGAGCCAGTGACTGTGCCAGAATTTTTGAAATGGGTGAGCACTGATACTGATGAAGACTAACGAGTCAGAAACACATGTCATGGTGTGATGGCTTGGAAGTCGATAAAGCAATACATGTGTCTATCGCTCTTTACCTTAATTGTGTTAATTAATTTTAGTTTTGAAAACTATTTATGCACAACTTGCGAGAATTTTATTATCATATTTTTTTAAATTGTAGAATAACTATTTTCTAGTTAAATCAAACTTGAATAAGTATTGATATTGATATCAAAATATCATAACATCAGGATAAGGTTTAACAACGTTTTCGTGGTTGAATTAAACAGAAAGAGATTAATGGCTCATCATATGCTGTTTTTAGTAAATGTTATCAACGTTTTTCTTTGAGTGTTTCATTCCAAAGCATCATAAGAATTTAGAAAAAGTACAAAAAACACAAAACAGATTTCCTATCAAATTTTCGTAAATTTTCTAAAATTTCCTAAGATTTCCCTAGAATTCCTAAGATTTCCATGGATTTTCTAAGTTAAATTTTGATTAATCTATATTAGTTAAGTATATTATATCTTGTATATATATTATTTTATATATTAATGGGCTAATCCCATAAATTTTTTTTATTATTAAAATCAAATATTTAGATGTAAATAAGGTCCCTCAGCCATAAAAAATATTTTTTTGATTAATTTTTGGTCATCAAATTCAAATTTAAAAATTGAAAATTTTTTAAAAATTTAAAACGCGGTAAATCGTGACGTAGAAACAAGTTGTCCAATGACAAAAATGATAGATTTAGGCCACTCCCCTTAGCGACACTTGGAAGTTATTTTGAAATGTCAATTCGAAATTAGGTTAAATGAGGTTATTTTGATAATTAAAATTTGAAATAAAGTTACAAAATTTTGTTATTATTTGTAAGTTTGTAAAGTATTTTGGGTTTTGGGTTGTTCTCCAATACTGTTATTGTGGTTTTCCTTCTTTCGGTTCTTTGAAATTTATAACTTAATTCATCCGAGCCTGTAGATGGTACATACGCAGAACCTCCATTGTTGCTACCGGTCGACTTAGAAGAAGATAACTGTTTGTGATTTTCTTTAAAGTTGACCACAATTTTCTTTTTTATACGAATAGGAGATGTTTTCACATCCACAACGTTAATTTTTGTAGTATTTGTTTGAACACTACGTATATACTGTATTTTTCAAATTTGTTTGTATTCCAACTGATTTTGTCGATGGAAGTAATGAATCCATTTCAGGAGCCACCGATATAACACCCGAAGCACATGACATCAAACTACATTCTTCGACATTTTGTGGTATAGAAAAAAGATTCCTCACAACTTTTGATTTTGATGGCATTTGCTAATTTTTGAATATTTTTTATTTAATATTTTCCAACTTTCTTTTTTAGGCAGAATTCGTTAAGCTTTTCGAGAGGGTTTCTAAAGGAGAATTGTCAATAAACTTATGTGGTACCACATCATGTTTAATTTTTAACTTACTTCCCATAGTTTCAAAGTACATCAAGTTTCCAAAATCGTGCTCAACATAAAAATGATATTCACAATAATGCCATGATTTTGGATAAAATGGTAATGATATGCTTGCTGTTTCATACCATAACTTTCTTGTAACTAGATCCATCGGAACGGAAAAAAATACTTTTTCAGAATTATTTGTGGTATTACCACATCTAGAAATGTCTTCTTCTTAGTAGGCATTTTGCAAAATATAACAAACTGTAATAACTTCCTTGTTCGGTTTTCTATTGGATTTAATTTTAATCCGATGATTTGAACTCAAAAATTTACACTAAAACTTTTAGGCTTAAAACCTTTGTCAACAAATAAGTAAAAGAATTTCTTACTCTATCATACTAACCATTTCGTAGGATATTTATGAAACCAATTGATAAACTTGATATCAAATATTATTTAACTGTGTGCATTGTTTGAACCACAACTTTTCTGTAAGTGGACTTTTTAAAAAAGCACTTCTTTGAATTTATATTTTTATTGCTTTTTTAAATCATAATTTAACTTCATCTACTACTCAATTTTAAATTCAACAAACAATTTTATTTGAGGTTAAGATGTTGACGTTTAAAAAATTTTGTATGTAAGACTTAATATAAGACGTACAAGAGATATTTTATCTCTGTCTTGTACATGTAACTTTCGTAACGTGAGAAATGAAATTATATGAACTATAAATGGAACGTTTCCATTGGAGGAAAGCTTACTACGTCACTTTTTGGCAACTTTTCAAATGTATACTTTTAAAATAATCAATTTATATAATTAATCCAGTATTTTTAAATAATTTTTTTTGAATTTTTCTATGTATTTTATTGCCGGCCATCGATTTTCATAGGCAAAAACCAAATTTTCGACTACTAGGGATTACCCCATTGTAATATAGTTGAGTCCCTGTAGAATAATATATATTAGTTAACATAATAAATTTAATATTAAAATAATACATACTTACTATTATACACTGCCTCCATTTTAAATTTTAGTTAAAAACCTTTGAGTATTGAATTAATTTGTACGAAAGTGTATATGTTTTCAGAATATTGTGTAATTGAAAAATATTTTTTCACTCGTCAACAAGAAGGTTAGCATTTTAAGTGTATCTTCTGTTCAAATTTCAAAATGTATAACTTAAAATAAACGTCATATTAAATTTCGTTATTTAGTAGATATATTATGAAAAACTGCTGCGTATAAAAACAATGAAAAATAATCAAGTAGATCGAAAAGCAAAAAGGAACTTTATTTACAGTCTTGTAGCTGTTAAAATAAATATGTATATCAAAAATATATAGTGACTTTAACATAAAGATAAAAATATATAAATTGAATCAATTCTGCTGTATTACTACAATAAATAGAGTTGTTAACATTCTGTATGTGCTTGGTCTCGACTTCTTTAGTGCATCGTTTAGAAATAACTATTTCCAGCATTATACATATATTTTGGAACTGTAAAAAATTTAATTTACTTGAAGATTCAAGTAGTTTTGGCTATTGAAATTTATTGTAACGATAAAATAAAATATAACAAACTTATGAAAGTTAAAATAAAAATATTTTTTATGCAATAGGCTGTAACTGTCCAAAATTTGAAATTGCAAATTAGATTACATACTTCTCATACGCAGTTTTATATAATGGTTTTTGATTTAATATAAAAGTCTGGGAAGCTTTAAATAAGAATTTAATATTTAATCTTATACTGTTTTCATTGCGTTTCGGAAATTCTTTTATTATTTCTGATGATGTGAAAAGAAAAAAGAACCTCCATTCAATATTTTTAAATATCTCCAACTGTTACCGCGGCTAAGGAATTATTATTAGATGCCAATTTTTCTTTACACGGGTGTAATAATATACGGAGAGTTATTTTGTAGAATACAAAAGTTAATAACACAGACGTTAAGTAAAGCCTCATTGAAACCAGTTATTATTAAAGTACCTACTTATTAATCAATTGTGTCGCTAGCAAATAATATTCGCTTTCCGCAGTATATATTTATGTTTCGAACAAAAAAAGAAGGAAGACACGTAGGTACAATCGCAGTCGGTCGTTATTATAATGTATTTACAATTGCAGAAGAACGTTATTGAAATTTATAATAAGTAAAATTTCCGTTGTCAGGCATTAGGCAAGCTTAATTAGTTTGAATAGAGAAATATTAATTTAGTCAAATATTATGTAAACCAGCGGATCGTTTTAGGTCATCCCAACTAAAACCATGTGTTTTTATTATGAATGACCTGTCAAAATGGTGGGCAAAGATGTCAGAACCCAGCATAGAGTTGATTAATAACTCGCCAGCGGCGCGACTTGCCCGGCTAGCCTACATCTATCCAGCAACTTGGTAATAACCACTCATGTTGGATAGCCATCAATCATGTGCAAATTATACAGTTGAGCCTAGCACACAAAAATTATGACTGTCATTCGTGTAATTCTACGGCACGTCATGACCGCTAGTTTATAATCAAAGTTTTTATGAAAACCGCACTAATAATATGCAATTTACCTAATAATATACCATACAAGCAACAGCTTTAATTTTCGAGTAATAAAAAGTGTCGTTAATGTTAATAATCTTATCCACAACAGTCGTTAGACTCAAAATACCAACATAAAACTTAATTTTAAGGTAACTACATATTTACTCATTATAAGATTACAACGTACGTACAACTTTTTGCTTGTGGCTAACAATTTTTGATGGTCACTAAATATTCCTTTCTGTTATAAATTACTACTTTAAGATATTAAGAAAGGTATTATGTGAAATAAATCCCAATCTTTAATAAAAATGTAAATTTAAATTTAGTTACGCACCCGTGAAGTTTAATAGTCGTTATTTATCGTCAAATCAATGCCTCAAATAAAAAGGATAAGGTTTGCATCTTTATCATCTTGCATTAAATTTAGAGTGAAGATTTAGACAACTTTTCACTAATAGGATTTTGAAACTTATGAACGTTTACTATGGGTGAAAATAGAGCGTCGTGTCATTACAAGCACTTGCTCCAACATTCCGTGCACGGCGACTTCATCAAAACGCTAAGCTCGCCTTGATAACAAGCAGCTAATCCCGGTCTTTGGAAATGCAATCCTGGCTTACAAATTTATGAGAACTCTGTCCAAGTACCGACCTCAATAGTGCCTTCAAATCTGCTCTACTGCTACTACTCACTATAAAGACATTTTACAGCTTAAATTAATGCACATCATCAGAAGTCCACTGAAATTTCTATAATTTCAACTTAGAATAATTAACATCCACATCCACAGATTAATTTTATTTCTAACGCAGTTAGTACTGAAAAATATAACTTTCTACTGAAATTCAGATTTATTCGATTACATTCTAAAATTTCGATTCCTTCGTTGAAATTTTTTTAAATTAGTTTTCTGGATTCTAAACACAGGCTAAAGCAAAATTGTATGCATTTACGTACTTTGTATACGTAGGTATTCTAATGGGTCTATTGTGCAACTTCTATTAACGCCACTGAGAACTCTAAAGCCACCCCAATCTTAGGATGAGCTTCGGCAGGATTATGTGAAGCGAAGTGCAGCTATTACTGATCATGTTGAGCCATTTAGTTAGTTGCTTTCCATTCTTTTCAATATTTGCTTCTCAAAGTTTGGATCAAAGTAGCATTTACGTAGTTTTCATACAGAAACCTACAATGGGTTTAGAATCAGATTGACTACATGGGGTATTTTGTTCAAGGTAGATTTGGCTAAACGGAAAGAATTGTTTATCAGTTTAAAAACTATAAGGATTAACTTAAAAACTCATTTGTTTCTGTGCTTTTTACTATGCAAGCAGAACAGTTTTCATTTTTTTTTTCAATTTGTTAATTATTGCTGATTGTAATATATTGTGTGTATCAGATCACTCTCGACTTGATTATTTATTCAGAATTTACTTAAATGGAGAATCAAGTAACTACAGAAAACTTAATAATGACCTTCAACAAGGGTTTGTGCTGTAGCTCCCTTTGTATTTAATTGGTAAACCTCACATTTAACTATTTAGAATTAACAAAACATATTATTATCTGTACTGACATTAGTTTTGAAAATTCTACATGATTATTCTTGAAATTGACGATTACTTGCTAATCCATCGAAAATTGAGATCTATGTCTTTAATCTTGCAAACAAAAATTGTAGTAAGTCTGTAAATGTAAAAATTTTTGAAATTATTGTTTCGTACAATTTGACCTTGACCTATACCTAGTACAACACACGTACATTAAAATCCAGATATAATATCATCCATAAAACACTAAGTCAACTGGAGTCCAGACATGCTGGAAAGTTTGTTTCTGGATCACTTCAAGGCTTTTGATTGTGTGGATAATTGGTTGCTGCTGAGGAAATCGTACAATTATGGTATCAAGGGAGTTGCGTAAAGTTGGTTCGAATCTTAAAGCCTTACTGTTTGGGAAAATTACAACATGTTTTCTGGGTGTTCTACGGGATAGTATATGGGGCCTTCTCTTTTTTGTAATTTTTAAAAGAATGGATTGCTTATGATTGCAGTAAAAACCTAGGTTTCACTACGAGTCGCTCTAGTGAGTAGGTACCAGATGTGATGAGCTTTGATTTGACTTGATGATGACTTTTATGCAGTGGACTCAGCTTGTTTCTTTTTGGCAATTACTAATTCAACTTCAACTTTTTTCAGGCTAATATCACAGCTATTATATTAGCTATCTCCAAAAGTTAGTACTACACAGCCACATATCGATAAGAACTTTTAAGCACTTACCCTCGGTTGTAGGACATATCGCTACTACTTTTGGTTTATTACTAATTAAAGCTCTAAAAACAGTAGCTAACGAGGAATTAAAAACTAATTTAAAATTACTAATTTATTGCAGAACATAAATATTGATATAATTAGGTAAACAACTTAAATATTTCCAATTCTAGCCTTAAATTTTAGTAACAATTTGGGAATGGTAGTGAAATGTCCGGTAGCGAAATTTCCGGTCACCCGTTGTCACAATTATAACTTCTATAAATGGTAAAAGATCATTGGAATTAGTTTATTTATGCGATTTTTTTGTGTTTTTAATTCCTGTTAAAACATGTAAGAAATACAAAACCAACATAGTCATTTATCAATATATAATTTCATGATAATATATTCATTCTTTATATGGTGATTGAAATATCATTATAAGTTATGGTAGATTTGTTTCGCCTCTTAGCAGCAGCATCGTGACCCATTTCTGCCCTTATTTGTGATGTGTGGTCAAAGTACTTTCACGTACATAGATGACGTACCATTTAGCCTATAGGCTATAAATCACATGAAGAACAATACAAATTGTCTCCTGGATATTTTTCTTATTAAATTATCTCTGTATTTAAATTATATTGGAGAGTTCTTAAACATTCAAAGATTTTCAAATTTTACCAAATAAACAAAAATTGACATATTAGATGCTGCAAATTAAAGATTTTAATGATACAATCAGATAGGTATATTAGTTGCAATTTTATGTTTGACTTGTATATTTTTATCTGCATAGAATTTCGATCTTCTATCGAATGAGTGAGATTCACTTTTTATTACGGACCATACTTCCTTAAAATGGCTTCAAAATATGTGGGAACCCAGCAGAAATTTGCTAGTTGGAGTGCCAAATCAAATCAGTTTGATGTTAATATTGTTTACCGTACAGAAAACTTTATGGAAACCAAATTATGATTAATTTCTCTACCTGTTAGTATTGACCTATATGGAAGAAAAAATATGTCCTCAATGGCAGGTTTGGATTTGCAACTTTCAGATTTACGGTGTACTATTTTTGTAATATATTAATTGCATTAACTGTGTCTTTAATGGCACCTATAAAACCTTCAGTTTTAAAATGCAAGAACTCGGTTTTTACTATTCTACTGACATATCTTCACAAATTCCATTGGAATCCAAAATTCGCATGCTCTATGATGCGTAAATAGACTAATATTAAAATTATGTATCTAACTGCTATACTAAAGTAAAGAAAAAAAGTCGACTAGGTACTATTATTATCGTTAATGAATAAAAAGCAAATTAACCAATTATTTACAAATTAATAATAAAAAATATGGAAGTTATATAAAATCATGTTTTAATAACTTTACACTTGTAATAGGTACCTAATGTTCAAAATTGTAATCAATTATTTTAATAAACTCGGCACTATTATTAGCAATTATATTGTCTCTGTAAGTGTATAATAGTGAGATTAATGAAATTATAATTATTGTCAATGAATTTCAAGACTATAATTATATTAATTGAACTCAACAATAAGATCTTTTTATCAGCAACAATTTTTTTAAATTAAGTTTATCGAAAGTTTTAACTTGTTAAGTGTTAACCATTAATTCCACAAAATCGCTTTTTCAAAGTATAAATTAATGTGGATACGTAACAGCTTTATTGGATTACTCTGTATATACAATCGATATAAAAGTTTTGTCTACGTCGTCGACAATTGTGTGGATAATGAATGACAGCCGTCGAGCGAACAAATCCCCGACGCTGTTTCGACGCTTGCCACATAATTACAACAGTCGCCCTCTGGGAAAGCATTACGGACCTCCAGGAAAGCATTACGTGGGATTGCTCTTGTCAAATACACTTTCACTTGATATATCGACCACAAGCAGCTGCTACATTGTAAAATACGTGTGGTAAGTAATGATATTGTATCACTTAATGCTCATAATAATAAATTTTCTGTTAGTATTTTCTTAGGAATAAGTCAATTAACACTTTCGTCTTAATTTACACTTCTGAATGTCAATCAAATCCTTTTATTTGTAAGCAAATAATTACTGACAAGAAACAGAACATGCTGCAACCATAATGAATGAACTTTAGTCTTCGGGTTTATGAAACTCGGGTTTTCTAAATTTTCTAGGTAGAAAACTGCGAAAATAAATAAATGAATCGCAACAACGTTATTATTTATTGTAATTTTTAAACAGTAATGATAAAATTAAACATCCTTATATGGCCATTAATAAGAAACCCTACTCTTCTAATAATATATCAAACTTATTCATTGACGGCTAATAAAGATATCCATTACGTTCCTCCTCCCGTATAGTAATTTACAAGAAAGATTAACATCGTACAATCATCTGAATTTAGACATTAGCAGTTTCCTCTTAACTAGCATAAAAAAATAATGGAAATATTTAGTAATAATAATAATACTTGCAAAAAATGTTATCCGATACCTCAACATTATTGTTAGGCATTGAAATGAATTTAATCATGTTATGTATTTGTTAAGTAGGTACCTATATCAAATATGTATCTATCATTTGACCCAAAAGAAGAAAAAGAATAACACACAAGAACTTCATGTAAAATACACAAAATTAAATATAATTTTTGTATACGTAAGTATTTTTTGTTTATTTTGTTATTGATCTATTTGAATGTGTATTTCTATCTATTAGATATATATTGTATAAAAAACATAGTCGTAGTTTAATATAAACCATTAAGTAATAAATTATAAGTAATTAAATGTCATGATTAATTGGCAAAATTAATATCTACTTTAATTAATAAATTATTGCAGCAATTCAAACTTGTTATGTATTGCTTTTATTAGCAAACAGGTTTTTTCATTTTATTTATTGAATTACATAGTACACTTATAGATAAACTGTTAGACTATAAGGCTGTGCCATGCATGATACATAAAATATTATTTATAATAATTAGGAATATTAAATATTCTGGTAGATATTTATTTTAATTTGCCCAATTGAGGAAATATCTAATGCCACGTCTACCACCTGCATCATGCTTTGCAGCCACTGGCACTGGCACTGTTTGCATTTTTGCATAACAGATTTTAAAAAAAGGCAATAACTTTAAATATAATAAGAAAACTTGAATTAACAACGAGTTTGAAATGAAACGCCGAAATTAGTCAAGTATGACTTTATAATTAAATTTGGCTATAATTTTTCAATTGTGCAACACAACAGCATTTATGACTGTTGCATTAAATTTTTAATGTATAGTTTTAGCGTTTTCTCAAAATAATATTTTATAAATTATATTATTTAACCGGTATTATCATAATATTATGTTGATTTTTTACTGTGACGTACATTAAGTAAATATGTATACACAATCATCAAGTTACGCAAATAAATAGTCACGATCAGGTCAATACGTATAATTTATAATTTATGTACACACACATGTATCGACTCACAATTTTAATATTTTTGATCACAAAATGACACTTTGTTAACTTTTTGATAATAACAAGATTTATAGCTTTGCTATAAATTATCTAAGCTGCACCCTTACGAGTAAATAATGATTTTCAAGTGGGTAAGTAATTTGTAACTAATTTCAAATGTGAAAAATACTCAAAGATGTAGCAAATGTATTTCGGTTTGAACAAAGTCTTGCAGTACTGAAGATAAATGTATACCAAGCTGTTATCTTATAGAAAATCAAGATTTCCTATTCAATTTTGTGAATACCGACTTCAATTTTGACAGGTTTGTTTGTCGCACCATTAGTTAACTTGAATAAAGCTTGATTAGCACTATTTTTGGTAAGAGATTAGTGTTTCATCTGACAATGGAATTTTAAAATCTTATCGTGGAAATTTTTTAACTCGTTTTACATGTTTTAAAATAGAAAGTTGCATACTGCAAAGCGCAATAATTGCTATGAAATATTAATTTGAAAAATGTTGAAATTTTTATTTTGTGAATGCCTTCACGGTTTGTTTAATTTTGCGGACAACGTGTCTTGTCACCAGGTAACATGAGTCGACTTGAAATCCCACTGCCCTACCTAATTGACAGGGACAAGTCAACCATCCGGATGTAATCCCGAGTTGGCTGTCATCTCATGAACTCTTCTGCTACTCATTGCATTCCAGACAGATGAAGAGGGTTCGTCAAGCTGTCACACGGTAGCACATAATAATAGTTATCTGACGCCAGGCAGATTATACCACTGTATATATA
This sequence comes from Cantharis nigra, assembly GCA_958510845.1. Lineage (NCBI taxonomy): Eukaryota > Metazoa > Arthropoda > Insecta > Coleoptera > Cantharidae > Cantharis > Cantharis nigra. The sequence continues at coordinate 37,088,616 of OY294030.1, read as the reverse complement.
TTTTACCGGCTCTCATATTAAATCTTCATTTGAAAGGAAAAAGATTGACATGTTAGAGCGACCGAACGATTACTTTGATCAGGGAGTGGTCGCCGAAGCTTTGTTACCGGTGTAAAGTGGGTTGATCATGCTAGTTCTGTTTACTCGTTCGAATGGAATGAACGGACGCTCGGTAAATAGCGCCTCATAAGTGTTTGCCAAAAGCACTTGGAATCCTTTGGCGATGTTTTGTAATCTGTTGACAAGAGCCGACAAAGAACCCTTTTTGCTTGTACCAATAAAAGGTTGGTGCTTCTAGTCTTACAGCAATTAGCGTTCATTATTTAAAAACCGGTTGGTATGTTAAATTTAAAGTAGCTTTCTCTGCTTTTAAATTTAAAGATGTCGTGGGAACTACGAACATACATACACATGCATATTATGTAGATTCGAAAACAATTGATATTTCAATATAAGACTGTGCTTGTAGAAAAAAGCAATCAGAATTATTAAAAAATATACTCCATTACAAGTACAAATGTACTTCCCGCCACAATAATAAAGCAGTAAACTGCGTTATTTAGTAAATATAGCGGTATAATCAATCAGTATGTCAGCAGGGAGTGACGCCTCGTTGCCCGGGCAAACCAGGGCGAGTCGTCCCGACGCGCCTGTCGTGAAATGAATAAGTGCATACACCATACATCACTGTCACGCCGAATATAGATATAAAATAACGATGAATGAACAGCTCTGTTGAATGCAGATAAACTTTCCTATTACACACATGTTTGATAATTTATCATGTTACTTGACAGTGGCCTTCGATAAATGTCATTTCAATATTGTTTCCAATTTACGGTAGCTTTAATGACAATCTAGTGCTTTCTCAGCTGTTTAAACAAACATCAATTCAACAACCTAATATTCTAAATTTACTACCTACTTATAGATAGAAAGCACACTTTTATTCCATTATCGTATAAAACAAATATAACTAACTTCATAACATAATATTTTAATATGTATCCACTTGAACCAAGTTTATACTTTAATTTTTTTATTATTTTAAACGTTAAGCCAACAGCAACTGCAATAAATTAAAATGGCATATTTTTACTTTTTTTGCCAACAATAGGTGCAATTTAACTAAAATAAATAGTTTTATTTATAAAAATAAGAAAACATAAGTAGGTCGTTTATAAACAGGCACGCCAAATATTTTAATAATACTTTTTATGTTTCACTATATTATGCAAAAAATTACGAAAAAATATTAGACATCTTTTAACGCATTGAATAAAATATTACTTATTTATATATTTATTATAAATTTATGTATTTCTCGAGTTGAATTATTTATAACTTTAATAATTTATTGTTGTTACTAATGTATAATTTAATTCATACAGAAGGTTGAAATACGGTAATTCTTAATACAAATTATACACTTTATTATTATTCTATGCTGATATATTTAATGAAAATTGCATTAATCAAATTAAAACAACCTTTTTAAAAAAAAACTATAGAAGTGCGGAGGATGGCGTGCGTTTTATAGTACTACATCAACTTGCTCTTTTATATCTGCAGAAGTTATCTCTCTATTTTTCTTTCCCAACGTTATTGTAAGTTTCGTTGAATATTTAGCATCGCATTTGTCCAACTTATAAGAAGATATCTTTGAAAAGTGAATTAAATTCATCCAATGGGTAGAACTAAATGCAAGTTGAGTCGCTATTTTATATGACGCCTACATCCAAATAGCTTGGCAATGTAAAATCACATATATATGTCACTAAAAGTCCGTATGTATCTTGATACGGCTATTCGTGCTTGCATTCAGTAGTTCTAAACATGACTGTTAAATCGTTTCTACGCTGTTTACGTTCTTCTTGATTTTTAATCTCTTGAAATAAATTTTCTAGTCCTATTTACATATGTAACGTAACAGCAACAGACCTATAGAATACCGCCTACGCTTATTTGTTCATAAATATCAAGAAAATGCTGAGAGTTAAGTATTTACGAAAGTACCTGTAATATATTGTCCGGATAAGATAGATTAAAAATTTGTAAATAATATAATTAGATTACCAGATTACGTAAATTTTTCTCTAAGAATATTAACAAAAGTAAGTAAATTATTTATTACGTGATAAAAATTTTAATTTGAAAAACTTAAGCGCAGTTTGTTGTTACGCTTTTTATAACTTGACCTTAAAGCTAATAAAATGCTTGACTGAACGTAAAACCTGAATTTATTTCGATGGAACAGAAGGAAGATACTTAGAATTTATATTTATTTATTTTAACACAATATTTATTTTTTTAAACTCATTAAAATGATATTCAATTTAAATGCCACAATAAACGTTTCGTACTTCTGCGGTTTTCAAGCTTCTTTGGCAGACAAACTCTCACGAATCTTAATATTATTATATTCCAAAACTTTTATCTGTTGTTTTTCCAGGATCGTAAAATACCAGATCAATATCATATTATGTGAACCAACAATTACTCTTTTTACCAAAAGGTATTCAACATTGTTGAAAGTTAAATGACATTAAGAAAAATCTACTTATCTCATTTATGCACTGAGAGAAAAAAAACTGCTTGATCAAACGATTAACGATTCAATCAACAAATTTTTTGCATTACGGGTGGCAAATGCAAAACGTGCATTAAACTGGTGCAAGTAAAATGTTAACATTTTTGCGTTATTTTAACATGAGGAGTATTTCATTGAACGTTCTCGTTGTGTTAATTGAATCAAAATTTACTACGCTAAAGCTATCGGTTACGATAAAAGAACCTATAAAAACGTTCATTCAACATTCCGCATTTTTTGAACTAACCAAGTAGGTATATTGTATTAACCATTTCTGTACATTAAATTAAACAATTTATTCTATTGTTTGAATCATTTTAGGTTTATGATATAACTTATTGTGGTATATGAAGAATTATGCGGGGAGGCGTTGGTCATGTGCTAGAGGACGCTGAGCAAGAAAAATGGATGTCGTTATAAATTTGTAATTGTTAGAAAAATACAATTACTTTAATATAAAGCGTAGTATTATTTCTCGAGTAAACATTACACTTATTAATCATCGTATTAAATCATCATGCTAGCACTGTAAATAGAATGCGTATTCAATGTTGAACCATCCAAATAGGTGTATTATCACAATAGGTATATTACTGTATTAACAGCAGTGGATTTTATGAACAAATAAATTTAAACTAATAATCCTCAAAGGTATTAACTTTCAAATAATTAATAACTGTAGTATCCATTTTTCTTGCACATTTCAAACGCCCATGAACACAAGGTTAAATGCATCAACGATCAAACTGCAACTACAACAAAATAAACTTGCGCAGTGGCTCGTATTTAATGGGTTTAATCAAATTTTGCATTGAAATGACATTTTACTAAAATGCTACAACAAGACAAAATAATAGTTTCGTTTAATAATTTCATTGGTTTTCTTCCAATTTAACTATTTTATTAATTCAACGACAGTATCGTAGAAGCTTGTTTGAACCCATTATAAACATTATACGAACTAATATTTATTTAACAAAAATAATATATTGAAACAACAATTTTGAATTTCTTATAACAACTAAAATTTGTTTCATTCAACGAAATTTCGTTTAATTCAATAAGAAATGATTCAACACTTCAAATTCGTTCAATTTACCAACTCTTTTCTCTCGGTGTGTCAAATACTAAATATTTTTAGTAAATTAGTAAACAATTCATATCAAATAATACGAAAACAGCGGCAATTTTTCAAAACAACAATAATTTCAATACGTAATTTAGCAATAATGTACATAAAAATTCAAAATTTTAAACTTTACCCTTGGTGTCATGTCTCATTTACGTATACTTGTTTGTAATTCATTAATGTCATGTTTGAAATTTCAATTAAAATACAGACAATTTCTTCAATTACCTATAGTTCTTAATTTTTTATTAACGAACTAGTTTCGTCTGGTAACCAGTCTTCTTCAATATATTCTTACAAAATTACAACATTGAGCATTGGCTATAACAATTTTTTGTATTTTATATTTTTTTCACAATCACGAAATATTATATTAAAATTATAATTGTTTTTGATGCTTGATGGGCTATAACCTTAGAAACTATTCGCTATTGCTTTCACACACGTGGAAAACACTCAATTTTTATCCCGATAAATTGTAGCCAATTAGTGGTAATGATGATGTTGGTTATATTGTTTGATTGATAAAGTTGGTCTAATGATAAATAAGTGGAAATAATTATTGTGAAGTAAAAATGTTGTAGCACTTAAATAAGATAAATAGAAATCGAAATATAACAATCAAATTAGAAAAAATAAATTAATACATTATGCTGTTACAATTAAGGAAGAATTGATCATTGAAATTATAACGCAAAAGAAAATTCAAATGATCGGATCATTAAACAGATGCGTTGGTAGAAATCAATTATTAGATTCCAGTTCCAAAACTGAATTTTTAGAAATTTGTTTTAAATTATAATTGTTGACAATGTTAAATAATAAACTTTGTAAAATATAATTATAAAATGCATGGTAATTTAACATATAATTTAAATTAATAAATTTATTTTAATAAAACAATTTCTATAGCCCTGATTTAATTCATCAATCTCGCAATTATGTTGTAAATTTTATTCTATACCAAGTAGATATTTTATTAATTTCGAAAAATTGTTTTTCTAGAGATTAACTGCAAAGGTTGCCCTAGAAATTGAAACTGTACAGATTGTGAAACCCTTTGAAAGTAAGCATTTAACTAAATTTTTATATATTTGTGAAAATCCAAACATTCAATGCATAGATCTAATTAATTATTAAATCTCCATTTAATTGGAGTTAATCCTTTAAATTATTCGATTTTATAGAAAAGTTTTTTTTTTATTTTAATTAAATTCTTCAAAAGCAACAATCAAACAGTCTTAATTTATGCTCCATTGTAAGGAACCCTTGAAATTTATTTATTTATTTTAAAGTGTTTTTTTATTTCACTATATTATAATAATATTTCATATTTCTTATTTTAAAAGTGTTGAATTGTTCCTGCCATAGTACCTTTTGTGCCGCCCAGTTTGCTGTAAATGTGTGTATCAAACATTTTACAACAGTTTGTTATAAGTAGGGCGGTCTTATTTTTAATTTTGGGGATGGGGAGCAATTTCTGAAAAAACAACCATAGCATTGAAAAATATTTAGGTATTTAGTCCAAGGACATTACTTTAATTGCTATTTTTGGCTTGAACTTGAACCTAAGAGCTTTTTTACACGGACAAATTTAGTTCCCCGTCTGCAGTTTTTCCGTGTGATACAGTTCTAAGGAGCAGTTTATTTTCCGTGTTATGGTGCTAGGGTCGATGCTTGTAGTTTTCACCTGATAATTTGATTTTAATCTTATAATAATTTGTTATTTCAGTTATTGTTATAAATTTTCTCATTATAATTAAAATTATGTTTATTTGTATTTAATTTATTATTTATTTATACTATCTTTCAATTGAAAAATTATACAAAATACCGCATACCTGACATAAATAAAGAAGATCTGGTATCGGCAAATAGCGTAAAATGTTCATAAATAAATTATAGGTAAGTATATTATATAATATTATAGTCAGTGTTGTAACTAGTCAAGTGTGAAAGCAGAATCTATTTTTAACTTAGTTGGGCCCTAGGCTTTAACAGATTTTCGGGCACCTTATATTCGAGTGTAACTAATAGCATCGAATGCCCAATTTTTGGGTTATTTTATCAGTATTTAATTTTTAATTTACGATTTTCTGTTCTCTTTTTTCTGGGCCCATCTGGCCATAGGACCTTAAACCCGCGCTTAATTGTAAGATAAGAAATCTACGACGGGGTGTCCCAAATTGAGTCGATTTTTGGTGGGTCGCAACTAGGTTTACAATGTTTGAAAACCTATGATCCGAGGGGCGAGTCACAAAGCAGATTTTTGTATTCTAAATTTCTTTCTACGAGGTTTTTCCAAACCTCCCCTCCCCCTTCACTTTGCATTCATCTTCCGTGATTGGATTTATTAGATAAGATACCGTTTCCTTCTTTCTGAACAAAATATATTTATATTTTATAGTTCTCATCAGTACGCACTGAAAGTAGGGTACCTCTCCCCTTTAAAAGCACTAAAGGGTGTTCCATCTTCCCTAAACAATTTGGTCCTGAAAGAGTAAGAATTCTTAATTTAATCAAATTAATAAAAAAATATGGCAAAAACTTTTTGTTAGTCAGACCGGGGGGTCTGGAGGGCATGGAATGCCCTCCAGTACATCAGTTATTTATTGACGCAATAACTTGATAATAGAGTACAATTTTAACTCAATTTCTGCCGCCCAGACCCTCAGGCCTCTATTTTTGGATTTATTTAATTAAAAAAGAAGCTTTTACACTTTCAGAACCAAATACTTATATAGGGTAATTCCGGGAGTGACCGACCACCGGGGGAGACTGACCACCACAGATAACTCGATATCAGAACGATAGAGTGCATCGACTGTTACGTCATGGGTTAGTCTACATCTGCAGGTTGTAGAAAACACGTTTTGCTTGGCGTAAATATTTATATTTAGGTCAATAATTGCTTCCAAATAATTGACACAGAGTAAAAGTTTTTTAACTCTTTAACAGCAATAGCTGTACTGTTACGGTATGCAAGTTTTTATTAAGTATTTTAACTTTTTCGTACAAAATAAAGACAAAGCTTTAAAATAACCTCAAAAATCTTTTTATAAAGAAACATTGTATCTTGTTAATTAAGTGGTCAGTCTCTCCCTGGTATAAGGAATAGTCCGACCACATGTTGTTTTTTGTGACTTTTATGCAGAAAATTAAAAAAAAGCTTAAAAAAGAATATTGTTTATAAACTTAAATATGTTTTGTTTGATAATTTAATAATAACATCCGTAATAAATGTTTTATAAATTAGGTGGTCAGTCTCTCCCTGTTATAAGGGATAGCCCGATCACATGTTGTTTTTTGCGACTTTAATGCAGTAAATTAAAAAAAAGCTTAAAAAGAATATTGCTTATATAGTTAAATATGTTTTGTCTTGATTTGTGTATGATCGACCTCACCGATCTAACCCGGACTTATGGGTGAGTCCGGCCAATTGCATTGTTTATTTTTTTATTTAATATAATCAGAAATGTTTTGCGTTTGTTGCATTTGAATATTTATTTACAATATAGACTCATTGGCGAGTGGATGAAAAATATTTGGAGTCAAAATGTTCATAAATGGATCATTTTCCAGGCGTTTTTAAAAAAGTGGACGAACTCTCCCGAACTTACCCTATAACTTAACACAATTTGTGATGTACGGTTTTAAAGTTTTATAAAGTCCAAAACTTCGTTAAAATTTTATTTGCTAAAAGCGTTTTCCATTTTCAGAACCTGTTTTCGGGGTATGCTATCTCACCCCTCTTTCAGTGCATCCATTAAATACATATTTTAGGAAAACTTGCAATCAGGGCCTATTTTTAACTGAGTTGGGCTTTAAGCTCTAGCAAATTTCAAGTGTAACTAATAGCATCGAAGGCCCAACTTTTGGGTTATTTTATCAGTATTTGATTTTTATTTTACGATTTTATGTTCTCTCTTTTTGGGCCCCTCTGGCCTAGGCAAGTGCCTAATGCGCTTAATGGTAAAATAGGCCCTGAGTGAAAGGTGCAATTGACAAAACTGCCAAAAATAATTTTTTAAAGATTTTCTTCTATTATATTTTAAAGTAATTTAACTTAGCAGCTAATACAATATTTAAACACCCAAATTAATACGTACAGCTGCTAGAATTTTTATTAATGTTACGAAACAATACAGTTTAATTGTATTTGATCACTGATCTATGATGATGGATGACGTTGATAGTTGTTTTCAGAATTCAGTTCTTTTTTAATTTTATGTAAATGTTAATGTTTTAATTTGGTGGTATAATTGTACACCGGGGTATGTAGATGCTTTATGCCTAATTTCAAAAGCTTTTAACGGGCCGTTAAATTTAACTGACCAATGGAAATTATTCCTGAGCGCTAACAAACCAATAGAAATCATCCGTTAACTTTAACGGCTTGTTAAAAGTTAAATTGCACATTTAACGAAACTAACCATTTCTAATGATTTTATATTTTTTATTTGTGAAGCATAGTTTTTTTAAATTTTTTATTGTTTTAGATTATATTGGTCTTGTATACTTAAGTTATACAGGGTGCTGAATGAGTTACCCAAACATAGGAAATTAACATGTAAAAACTTATTTTTTCAAATTCCTGCTTCCCTAAATATTTTAGAGAAAACATGAAAGACACAAAAATAATGCAGAAATACTACGACTGATAAGAACATTAGATTTCATCTAGTTTTTACTTAAAAAGTAAAAAAATAGTTTTGAAATTGTTAAAAATTTCATTTATCAGACAAGCCATGCAAGTTTCCAAGGTAATTACTTTTGCAAATAGAAATTAATTGAATTTATTTCATGCCCAGTCAGATAAATGAAAATTTTTATAATTTCAAAAGCATTTTTTGACTTTTTAAGTAAGAGCTAGATGAAATAACTAATGTTCTTATCATTTGTAGTTTATATTTCTGCATAATTCTTGTGTCTTTCATTTTTTCTCTAAAATAATTAGGGAAGTAGGAATTTCGGAATTCTATGTTCGGCTAACTTATTCAGCACCCGGTATATTTAAAATATTAAGGGATCCAAACATATAATTTCTTGCACAGGGCACTTGAAATGCTACTTACGACACTGATTACAGTTAGTTTAATAGTCATTTACTAATTATAAATACATGGTACATAATATAATAATATTACATTATAGTTACATTTTATTGCATGTTGGAAAATTAACTGATTTGGTACACTTAAAACATAGATTATTACAATTATTATAAGGCTATACATAATTAAGTTGTATGAAGATTTTTAATATGAAACTGAACAGACGTGGAGCTAAAGCTAAAATTATAAAGTTATAGGTATTTATAATGAAAACATAATCTAAATGTTTTTTATGAAAACACTTTTCGGAGATGCAGAAGTAGATGCACATTAACTGTATCCTCACTCACTCATTCATATGTGTGTTTAAGAAAAACATTAGATTATAAAAATTCCAACAAAGAATTTGCTAATGGATTTAATGATGAATGTGCTTCTCTCATTCTTTTGCGAGAGAAGCAAGGTGCATGAACTAAGTGTAGATGATGGATGACAGAAATGGAAGTCCCTAATGACCGAGATATCTGGCTCACATTCGTTCCTCACTTTGCTTCTTGCCAGCAACTTTCGGGACGTTTATCATCCGCGCGGCATGTGCAGCCGGTTATTGATGGCCAAATCAGAAATGACAGCGTTGTTCATCTTCGTCAATCAACGTCGACCTTCAAACAGACTTGCGTTAATGAATCCGATGACGCAGTTGCACTGCGTTTCGCCCTAGCTTAATCATTGGAAAGCATTTTTTATTAATCATTTTTACATTAATATTTTACAGTCAATTAAAGTTACATTTTTTCAATTTTCGTATTTTTGAAATAATATCCCTTCCGGATAAAACAATTATTTGCCTGATAAATTGACCCAAAACATTCAATATTATTTTTTTTGTATTATTTTATTGAATCCATTTTAACTATGTTTATACGCAATGGGAATTTAATGAATCAAAACAATCAAAGAAGCCGACGCGACAGTGCCAACGTTCTGGATTTGACGTTTTTATTGGTAACAAACAATTAAATATTTGTAATATATTACAACATTATTACAAGAAAGTTTGTAGCTTCTGTTTAAAATTGTAACTTGTATTATTAATTGTGTTAGTAGCAATTTATCAACATCATTACAAAATATTCTTGTTGCGTACTTCACGCCAACGTATTTATTTTCTCATGTATGTAAGATATACTGTAATAAATGACCGCCTTTCTAACAGTCAGAAGTGATTGATCGTTGCAGATAAACAAGGATACGTTTGATCCTTGAAGCGAGAGGGACGAGCAGAGGTAGAAGAGTGATGAATCGCACTAGGTCGTCATTAATACGTGTCAGAGTGTGTATTGAAGATGTCAGTCAACCGCAATTCCCGCACTTGAGGATGTTGCCATGCTAGGATATCTCTGAGATCCAAGGGATCCGGTACGTCTCTACGGTTTACTTGTCACTTGACATTACTTCTTGTGACCGCTAACTTATAGCTGGAAAGATTTTCTTAGCCACAATGTCCAAACAATTCATATGCCTCATCAATACTTGTCAACTTGAATAAACGCAGAAGAAAAAACATGAATTAATTTTTTCGGACGGCTTAAAATAAACGAAACCATTATCTATCTTACTTATTATTGAAAATTGATAATGACCGAAGAAGTAGTTGCTCATCCAAATAATAATAATTGCGTCTTCCTTGGGCCGCTACTGTTAAGTTTTTGATTATCTAACCAGTTTTCTTCTAATAAATTGTCCAAGAAATCTCAGTTTTTTAACTTTCCTTATATGTTTTCTTGTTGGAATTAAGTTGGCAGAAGAAAGCTTCTCTTATGTTTCTTTTATAATTAGTACATGTAGCTAAAAGGTAATTTAGTTTTTCTTTATAAGTAGGTACCGAATAAGGATGTATCGTTAATACCATAATTCAGCGTAGGATCGTTCTTATTGCTTAACAGGCATTGACCACAATTGCCAGACTAAAATGCAGTTCGTCATGCAATTAATAATAACTGTCAAATGTGCGGTGATAAAATATTAACCTGCTGCCGTATTTCAATCACATACATATGAACTGTAACATAAAGATGTCACATAAGTAAGTAACTCAGAATTAACGATTATAATGTACAAAACCGACGCAGTTACCTCTGCAGAAAATTTACAGTCATGCAACTTTCTAAACGAGTTTATCAAACCATACGGCTGCTAATTTATTGTATTTTATACTGTTAAACACAAACTGTTAAATAAAAGTAGATAGTATTTCTAACAATCGATTCAATCTTGATTTGTTTTCAAAGAAACATTAACTAACATAACAAAAAAAGCTCTTGAGGTGATATAGATTTATCGCCTTAAAATTAAATAAATAATAACATTGATTTATTTATGCAAAATCCTAAGAAGATTAATTCCATGATAATATTCCTTATTGTAGTACAGAAGCTTAAACAGTAGTTCATATAAATTTTAAGTATGTGATAATTCCTATTCATAAGAAGAGCTTAGAGAGATTTACCTATTTGATATTAACCCACGGTTATTTCCTGCTGTGCTTCATAAATACAAATGTCGTATGAGCATATCCAGACTTACCAAAGACAAAATAACATTTTTCTTTTTTAGGCACATGTGTAGGTTTACACTATTTTTTTACTGCAACAATAGTCAAGATAGAGATTCAAATCCGGAATTTCTGCTTTCCAACCAGCACCGGTGGTCAAGTCGGCATAATCAGAAAATAAATTACAATTAGAAAAAAATATACCAAAACGAATACATTGCTTATCTGAAAGTGTGCAATTTACAACAAATCATTTTTTACCACTGGTTTTTAACCTCTTCAGTAACAATTATATGTTGTGTAAATAATGCAAATGCTTTTATTCTCTCTAATATACACTGGCAGACAACCACTAATTACACTTTATCGCCGCTCAGGTTCGCAAGTTGTAATTAACGCTCATACATCGTTTGTGAAACTTCCTAGTAAATTACAGTATTACCAATTGTCTCGTAAAATTAACTTACGAATTCTAAATTGACTTAATTTACTATATCGATAATACACATTTTATGTATTTCCTTCAAAAATAATGAAATAGCGTACAAAATTATGACGGTTTTCCAAGAAAATGAAGATGTTAATAAGTAACCACGCAATATTACGGCCAACCTGTAATTAGTAATTATAATATTAAATTTATTCGTTGCTAATATGATTTCACTGCAGTGCATAGCAAATATAAAATATTAATTTATTGTAAATATGCAACATCGTAGGGTATAATATAATTTTACGTTATAATTAAAAATGCATCATGCATTATTCAAATTGCGATGAATAACCACAATCAACAAAGCACTTTTTTGAAAATTGTTGAAAAGCAAAGCAAAAAATGTACAAATTGTATTAAAATTAATGTTAACTGGGCGCTTATCTAAAATTTAAAATGAGTTACGGTTCTTAAGCAACAACAAAAAGAGTTATTCTTGTGATGTACATTCTTGATAAATAAAAACTTTTTGATTTATTGATATGGTTGTTTTATAATTGCACAAATGAAACTTGAACTGACGCAGACATTTTTTCATTTATAATTTACATGAAAAAATTTACATTTTGTTTATTTAAATAGAGAATAATTTGTTAGATGATAAACATCTTGTTTATTTGGTTTAAAACTAGCTACCGAATAAGGAAAGTCATTCTAACAAAAATAAGTGACTGGTTGTGAATCAAAAGAGTACATCTGAAGTTGCTGACATCTAAACGCGGTTGGAAAGACATCGGGGCACTTCATCATCTTTACGAGTGTAAAGCGAAGAATGAATGGCCCCGTCTTGCAGATAGCCAGAACGGATGTCGTACATTCAAGAAAATAAGCTTATTTTATCTCCTCCATAAAGTGTAATTTATAGCGGTCTCGGCGATGAGATCGGGCGACGCACAGGAATTTCTTTTACTTCATTTGTATAAAGCCGCATTGAGAAAACGCTCTATGATATTACCTTCATCCTCAGAAACATCAAACGCCATATAGCCTTCTTAGCTAACACTTTCCACCCTATCCACGACGAGGAGCGAATATCCATACATCAGTTCCCCGTTTATGTTATACGATAGTGCTCTGAGAAATTGGCACTAGCATACATATAAAAGATAGCGATATGAAACATTATAGCTTCTAGGGTTTAAACCTGTCAAGTATATGCGCTCGTTTGTAAGAAATGTGGACAAGAATCCCCAAAAGATCAACTTTTTAAAATATTGTATATTACATGCATATTGAGAAAACTCTACCTAAATATTTTAACTACATTTTATCGTCCAACAATTTTGTATTCACAGCTACATAATGACCAGCTAAAAATTTAAATTTCAAAGTCTCGCTACATTCTCTACTCGTTGAAAAGATATTTTTTATGGTGCGTGCAAATCAAACTTAAACTACTCTTTTAACCATTTCAAAAAAAGGATAGAAACTAATGAGTTTTTCAACAATAAAATGGACAATGTACTAGCGCTCAAGTAACAACATTTTATTATCAGATTAGGCGAGAGATCAACTTCTTAACGTTTTTTAAATCAAACTGGAGAGTTGCCTAATTTCCACAGATATACAACTTGCTAGATGTAAGTAGTATAATATGTATAATATACGTAGTACTTGTCCTATATCGTATCGTTAACATGCTAAAACCTAACTGACAAAATTGATACACCGCATATTCCGTAACAGAACATCCAATCTAAAAAATAATATTAAATGGAAAATATTAATTATATGGCAATCTATACGATTAACCCTTTCAGTCCATATGTCCAGCCGGCTGGACAATAATAACCTTGACGCTAACCGGACATTTTGCTACCGGATATTTCGCTCCCATTTTCCAAATTGTTATACTAAAATGACACGTTAGATTTTGAAATATTTACATTATTATACCTTTTCTGTTCTGCAATTAGTAATTCTTAATTAATTTTCGACCAGCAGTATGGCGTCAATAAACCTACACCGGCCGACTGAGAAGCGCGCAACCGCGGTTCCAATCCTGGTCGCGTCGAATACACCAGGGCCGGATTATCCAATAGGCAAACTAGGCGATCAGCAAAGGGGCGCTCCCCCTTCAAGGGGGGAAACCTGAAATCAGAATTAACACGTATTTGGAATTATAGACAGATTAAAAGAAGAATTAAAAAAAAGCGAAATTGAAAATAATTTTAGATTTTTAAATAATTTGAGAAACCTTGATGAAGGCAATTTACGCAATCATTCAAAAAATCTTCAAATCATATTCTGTGAAGACTTTAAATTGAAATTTTCTAAAGAGTGCATTTAATTCAATTGATTTATTGAAAATATTGAAGATGAATATGAAAGAAATTTTAACTTTTATTCAAGAAAAAAATTGATTTTAATGATTCCCAATTTAGAAATTGCAACAAGAATATTTTTAACCAATACAAGTGGGGAAAGGTTATTTTCAACTTTAAAGAGAACAAAAACATATTTAAGAAATTCAATTTCTCAAGAAGGACTTGACAAATTTAGCTGTTTTGTCTATAAATAGTGAGCTAAGCAACACTGCTGATTGTGAAAAAGTTATAACAGAATTTGCAAACCCGAAATCCAGAAAAATTAAATTTTTGTAATAATGTATTTTGTCATAATAATTATCGAATGCAATCTTCCTTTTATTATATATTTTATTAGATATTAATCAACTAAGGAGTATAAAACTATCACAAAATAGGTAAATAATTTTACAAACAATTGGTGTCTCCCCGAGAACTGATTTTAAGATAAATATAACTGCATTTGTAGGACGATAATTTTAAGTTTAATAAATTTCAAAAATTTAAGAACATTGAGTCCAAGTTCGAAATTTTCTAGAAACAATTTTTTGGCGGAAGGGGGGGGGCGCTTAAAAACTTTTGCCTAGGGGCGCATAGATTAATAATCCGGCCCTGGAATACACTGCTGTGATCTAAAGTCCAAAATAAATCTGTGGGCTATTGGGAAGGAACGGAAAACCACCCCATTAATTAAATTCCTTCCCACTTAGCTTTGGCCAAGTGATTGCTTACGCACTGCATAGTGTATGGCTCTTTAAGAAGAATTCATTTTCCATCTCTATTGTTTTCAAAGTTTCTTTTAGTAACAAACTAGAAGTAGTCGCAAAATAACCTTGCAGCAATTTGAAACGAAGTATCTTTCAGACCGGGGCAAGTTGCAACACTTTTTAATTTTAATTTTTTTTAAGATCATAATGGAAAAAAACATCTAAATATTGGTGGACATTATATATATTGGTCCTTAAGGAGCATAGATATATAAAGTTAAAGAACTTAAAAACAATAATGTAAATATAACAATAAATTGCAACAATTATTCAGAAGCACTATCATCACTATTAGGTAGATACAATTTACACATATATACAACGGATTTTTGTTTGCACAGGTCCAGTGTGCCCATATTTTGCAAAGTTTATATTGCACCCATTCTTCATTCCTTCAAAAGGGCGATTATTTAATGAAGCGCATGAATGGATTAACGAGATTCTTGTAAGAAGTTACAATCATTCTAAAAATAACAAGGAAATCATGTGGTGTTCACATCAGATTTTTTGTTTTTGTTTTTGTTTTTTTTAAATCGCCAAATATGTGAACGGGTTACATCGATATCCAGTGGATATCTAATGAATCCTACCTAGTTTATTGAATAAAGTAACATCAAATTAAAATGATGGTTTACCCGGTATTGTAGCTGCACTATTTTCTTGCTACAATTAACAATTTTTATTATTCATTCCAGTTTTGTTTATCAACAATTTTAAAATATTTAAATTAACTATCGTATCAAAAACATTTTTTGATTTAACTAAATTTCCAAAAAACAATTTAATAAAATTGTTAATATACCTTATCCTAATAGATTAATAAATTTGTTTGTTTGATATCGATTTTGTTTTCTAACATTTTCTGATTGTTTAAAAGAACAATTGACAATATTTGTTTTAAACTAAAATATTGTTTATTTTAACCAAAATTATCAAATTGTTATAAAACTATTATTTTCGATTAAAATAACTTATGAAATTTCACTGAGTGCAGTTTGCGAGGCTTGTACCTCGAGGTAGCCGCGCGAGACAGCCTCACAGTGTCTGTACAATGCTTTATAGATGTTTGTATCTACCCCACTATGCGGCAGTTTTAGGCAAATCCATCGTCAATAAGATAATTTAATAAATGGAAACTACTGAAAAAATATTGAAAATACACAAAAATTAGTTAATTTTAGTTTAGTCTATTTCATTAGGTTTGGAAAAGATTGACCCTATCTATCCCATTTAACGTATCTGTTATTACTTTCGTTCTTGTGGCACTTTTTCTAGAATCCCATGAACATATTATTTAAAAAGTTTACCATAATATAATATATACATATGTATTAAACCTAAACTGTATAGTCTAATCCAGTAATATAATTAATTATTACAGTATATAATTACAAATTTTTAAATACTATTATTAAAAATGTAATTAAACATTATTACATAATTACATAAAATAGGTAATTAAATTATCATATTGAATTTATTATTGGTAGGGTTTATGATGGTCATACACCTATTTAAGAAAATAAATAAAACTTAATTTTGTTAAATTACCACATTAATGCCATTTAAATACAACTTGGAATTTCCGTTAAATTTAATACTTTGCTTTTGTAATTATTATAATTAGCATACATACATTTCAAAATATATAATTTACTATATTCCTACCTACGAGAATCTATATTATATGATATGTAGGTATCAAAATCAATGAGTTCAGAAATAAAAGTAAAAAAATAAATAATATATTTAAATCTTAATTTGTTTGAAATAGAATTTATAAATCTTAAGTAGGCTGTATCGCTGCTTTAGCGCCCTGCTGGCAATATCAATGTAATAAAGATGCTGGCTCGTAAATTTTGCTTATGGTAAAATATACAAAGTTTTATAGTATTATTATATGAACTTCTTTCATGTTGGCTAAAGTTATAAATTATGTGGTCTTACTCATGCGTAGATAATTTAAAGCGATATTTTGTTGGTGCTGTTTTATGGATATAAATAATACTGTTAATATATTTACAATGTATGTCTTTGAAATATAAAACATTTTATCAACTTGATAAAAATTTTCAATACTTAAGTATATAGCCGAATGCGTTCTATGTTCAAAATTTCTTACTTACTTCCTAATGCTGTCAATATGTCAATAATGATAACAAAACTGACATATGGTTAGTGTTATAATATTATAAAAGTAAAAATATAGCTAGAAACGTGAGCCTTTGTACCAGGTATGGCTAGGTGTAAATGACAATAAATCGATGAAAATTAAAAATATTACTAACTATAAGTAAGAATTACCCTACTTTAATAATACATACTCAAATATTAGATCTATCGGTTTGCACTTAAATGGGGGGAACAAATGAAGAAAAGCAAATTTACTAAAAATCATTGTTGGATATCATTGGCAGATACCCACATATCAATCAAACTCATATTTAACATATATTCTGAACAATGCAAATTGAATTGATATAAATATAAATTACATTTAAAGCTATTTCACACTATGCAATTTCTCATGTAACTTTTATGTATTAGAAATATATTCACGTTCACGCTGTACGATTTTTGGTATTATAGTATAAAAGTATAATCGTTAAATAATAAACGCGAATAAGTCACATGAGAAATCGCATAGTGTGAACCAGCCTTTAAACCAGGCACTGCCTACACCAGATTATAGAATTTTATATGATTGATGGCAGCATTAGTTTTTAATTTTGTAACATGTTTATCAGAATTCGAATGTGACATTTCAAAACGAAATAGTATCATCACTATAAACTATAATAACAAAACGTAATTTGTTTATATAGGCATTGTTTAATAATAGTTTTCGCAATAAGTTCAAACAAAATAGTTTACCGAACGAATAAAAGAATAAATAGATCTCAAGGGATTATTACTAGAAGTTTAAAAGTTTAATAACAATTTCTGTTTATTACCTACTTCCCTGCCTGCCTGCCTACCTAGAGCTATTAAATAACGATTTCAATGAAAATTGTTGTGTAATAGTAACTCCATTGACAATGAATTAGTCTGTCTCCACGTAATTAAATAAAAATCATTATATTTGATGGCTATAATATTATGTCAAATTTTAAATTTCATTATAAGAATTTAATACATCATTAGATATAGGATGACATAATTGAAACACTTTTTATCGTGAACTTTTAACCGGCGGCAAAGAACATAATAGCATTTATCTCAATTAGTAAGTAATGTTACATATCGAACAAAATTAAAATAAATAGTTAGTGTTTGTTAAAATATAATCGTTGTTAATATTAAAATGAATATTATACTAAATGTGAAAGTTTTTTTTATAACACGATAGGTACAATAATATGTATTATTGTAGTAACAATATATCAATTTATTATTATTTATATATATCCAACAATGGGGTGTACTGTATATTGTATCGAAGGTATTACATTCCTACTTTTAATTAATAATATAATTTTAGTGCCTAACTACATAGATGTATTACCATTTATTACTATTTTAATATACCTATAGGTACAATATGCATCATGATATGATTATTTTATTAACATTATAATACATAATACATAATATTATATTATACAACATACCATTGTATAGGTACATATTATATTAATTTATGGATCATTGCAGTCAATCAAAAGGTTTGTTTCAACTGGATAAATTACTTTTAATAATAATATGACTAAATGTAACCAATAACACACTAGCACTGGTAATACATTTAAAATATTAAATATTTATTATCATTATCACAATTGCGATGAACTAAGATCAGTTAAGGTACGGTTTGCTAACAACTGCACATGCAGCACCGCATAACCTTAGCTAACTGCTCTTATGCAATATCTGTTACGTGTGTTGCTATAGGGATTTTACACTACCGATGGTGGCGCTAGCGACACCTTCAATATGTCTGCCATAGCAAGTATACCTCGGTAGAATGTTGGTTTAAAAAAGACTGAAAGACTGGTTTTATTTTAGATAAACACTGCACTGAATTAAAAAATATCAGTAAAACTAACTCGAACACTGTTGAAACACGTTAAAGACACTTAGGTATACTTGATGGAGTAGTTACAAAAGCTGCGTGTGGTGGCGTTTGGTTAATGTAAAATCCCTTATAGGGATTGTAAACAATGATCGCTGTGTGATATCCACATGATTCCTTTATATTCAATTGCGATTGGATGCTCATAAGGTCAAGACAACCCTATATACCGTCCGTACTTACAGTTTTTCATTGTAAGTAGATGCATAGGTATAATTTTCACACGGCGTTTGAATTTCTAAAAATTCAAGACAACCTAGATTAGTCCCTCTCTGTCAAGCTCCTCCCCGTAAATCAAGTGCAAACTGCATGTATTTGTTATTGTCCACTGCATGTGCTAAATGAATAGAGTATAGACGATACAATTGAAGCGCTGCACTTCCCAATAGGTATTGCACTTGCGGTTAACGCAGCCGTAACTGCTCTGCTGCTGCAGTTTCTAGCAAAACGTACATTTATAGTTAACAACGTGGTTGATGTACTTTATATTTCACTTTCATTAAAACCAAATTTTAAAATTAAAAACATCTTCATGTTTACGCAACTTCTAAACAGGAATCAGGAAGCGTATATCTTAATGGGGTATTCTAGTCTAGAGACATGAATTTTCGGGCGGTTTTTGAAGCTCTGTACAAACGAAACAAAAGATATTTTTTATCATTTGTTTATTGATATTTTAAGATTACATAAAAAATCAACCGAAAAAAAAACTGAAAATTCACAAAGTTATGAACTGGCAAAGTGCGAGGTCCAAAAAACACTGGTGTGCACGATATCTCAAGTTACAATGAAGCGATTTATTTGAAATTTGGTGTGAACGTTCTTCATACATTCCTCTATCGCATTAACTACGCTCAAGTCAAAATTTTGAATTTTACTATTTTTAAAAAATTCGGATAGCAAAAAAAATTTTTTTTCTTCAAACGGCCGCCATTTTGTGAAAATATTTTTGGTTTACTTTTCCATAGTTCATAGTATAGCGGCATCTATAAAAAACATTCACACCAAATTTCAAATAAATAGGTTTATTAGAACTTGAGATATCGTGCACACCAGGACACCCTTTTTTTGGACCCCCCACTTTGCCAGCTCATAACTTTGTAAATTTAGAGTTTTTTTCTTTGGTTAATTTTTTTTGTAATCTTTAAATATGAATAACCGCTCGAAAATCACGCCTCTAGACTAGAATACCCCCTTAAGTACTTCAATTTGTTTAATAATTTTTTCTTCTTGTAATGCATTTAAAATACCATTTACTTGATTTGCATGACTAATATTACAATATTTTGTATATGATAATAATATAGTACAACACTAAACTCTTACATGCATGTGAGAACATCAATTTTTGTATCAATTTTGAAAAAAGATCAAAATAAATATTATGTATGCTTAATATTATAAAACAATAATAACTTTTTTTAGTGATTGATACTTTTGATATCATCGGTTACGAGAGTACGAAACGCATAATAGGTAATATACTTTCTTCTCTTTTTAATATAAAATTTCTATTATAGGAGACATTTTTGATAAATTAGCAAGATTAACATAATCGAAACAGATCGGAATCTATTTTATATTTTAACAAATAAGTTTTAAGAATCGGCCGAAACATTTGATATTTGACAGGTATGATATATCTATAAGACATGAGTGGTATGTTCGTGCGTAGGCACCTTAAACCTTAATATAAGCATCGTCTAGAAGGGGCAGAAAATGCAGACTTTAAACCTCCGTACTCTGTCAACGGTTGCCTGACCGACTGGGCAACGATTTAATGTCGTCCAAGCCAAAGTCCAAGCCTATGAAAATGAATTATTTGCCTAAACTCAATCAAAATTATGTTATAATTAATAAGGAATAATTAAAACAACGTCTATAAGTAAAATAACAATCAATATAGTTTAACCTTTGGCTTATTTTTTTACTATTTCCTTTCGATAATTATTAATGACATGGTCAACCTTTGTCATTAATTTCATTGACATCTTGCCCTCCGTGCTTAAAAGTTTGATCATCGCTGCTTTATATTATGTTTTTTAAATTAAAAAAGAAAATATGATATAAATTTAATATATTATTGAATGTGTGATAACAACTCCATTTAAATTATAATTAAAACAGAAAAACAGATAATTGACAATACAGAATCTAGTTGTACCTATCTAAAATTTGAAAAAATATTACCCCACTAGTAGTACAATTACTATAATCGGGTTCAGTGAATTACCAACAATAAAACTTGACTGGTCCTATTATTACACTTAATCCATAAATCTATATTTCCAAACGGATTAAAAGTCAAAAACGTTTTTTCCGTCGGTTGAGTGTTAAACAATCGTTTAAATGTTGAGAACAACTTTCATCAATTATTATAAAAAAATAATAAATCTCCGTTAAGAAAGTATAATAAATCAAGATGTTATTCGTTCCATCGTCAAATTTTAAACACAACCTGGCAATTATTTATTTTACTTTAAGCATGTAAATAAATTTACATGTAAAAAACTTCACTGACAGACACAAATCCCTATTAAAAATTAAGGCGCTAACCAGAATTGACAAGTTGCATATGGTGGTTATGTTTAGTGTACTGTCAGTTGGTTTGCATCAAGTTATGTTGGGGGGAACTAAGACGCCCCACACATATTGCGGTTCTTTTGATCTCGTCAAATGAGGCGCTCTCATGTCATGTTGTGTTAATGTTATGTCTTCCTTGTGTTCATGTTGAATCTGACCGCTTCTGAACTCGACCCCCTTTATTCTTGTCTAACTCATTTATACCTTAAATCCGTACCCACTATACTTGCGTTCTTCTACATTCGGAAATTAATTTTGCTCTGTAAATCTTTTATAATAATTTTAAGCCAAACATCCCTTGCTAAGAAAATAAGCTCGGCAACTGACAAAGAAAAGCGATTGAAGCTTGATCAAGCGTTACTATGGTATTGTTATTTTTTCCGAATCATATATCCATTTTGAAACTGGTGAAAACCAGATAGGATTTTAATGAACGTGTTACTTGAAATTAGTGGATTATCTTTAATCTTGATTAAAGTCGGCATAATAAACTAATCGGCAATGATCTCGAAAAATAAACATTACGCCTGGTTACGTGAACATGTGTGTTGTTGCTATTACATACCGTATGATACCTAGATAATGGAAGCAAAGTTTGTACCGAAGTAAATTAAATTTTTATCTGATTTAAAAGTTGTAATGTTGAAAAGGTTGTCTTGTAAAATGATGCGAAGGTACGCATAGATTAATTTAACTTATGTAACTTCAAGAGTCCATTAAGTTACGCTTATTCATATTCATATTTAAATTATGCAACTGAGCTTGAAATATTGGATCTGCTTTAACGTTTTTGTAAGGCATAACATTAATTAATTACGAACATTAATCACCGTCCTTTTGAAAAGTCAAAAAGTTGCTTTAATGATTGATGACATAATTATTAAGACTGGTATAATAAGCATTTAAATTGATGTAGCTCGTATTTTAATGTGGCTGGTAATAAAATTAACAGTTACCTAATATCGTATTTCAATGATTTATGTAATTAACATTGAACAGGCAAGTAAACTTGTCTGAGAGATAAATAAGATAACGAATGCGGTATTTAACAAATTGTGACTGTATCTCGGTGACAAATGACAAGGTGGTTCGACCTTTCACCGAACACAACTAACAAGGTTCTGGAGAGAACTTGGTCGTAATCCGTAGCAAAATGTCGCCCTCCACAAAAACTTGGCACCTGTTTCCTTCGTGTTATCGTATTACAAATACTTTTGTCGTTTCCTATTGTTTCGCTTATAAAAAATATCGATGGCCTTTCGATCGCTTCCAATTCTCGCTAAACGATGATTCATTATGGCTAATTATTATTTAAACATGGTTTAATTTCTATGTGGGATAAAACATTATTTAATGTCCGTTGTAACTGCAATGCTAATCTGTAAATGGCAAGATGTAAGCGAGTTGAATGTAGATGAGTGGTGTAGGTCGAAGAGACTTTATAGGCGCTATTCATGCACAAGGCCCGTATAATGTAACACAACATGCCGAGATGCCGATAAATATTCATTAAGTGCAATTATAGCACCACCGAGCGAACACTTTATTGCATCGTATATTTTATGACTGTTTTACGAGGTACACATCCATTTTATAAGAACAGCCTAGTACATTACCCCAATATTTTATACCGTGCATTTTGAAATTGTGGCTTGTTTCCTTTTAATCGGATATTATTTACGAGCAACATTGTGTTGGTGAGTTACGTCTTGATAAATAATGGCTTCGTTTCGAAATGAATAAACCACTGATATTGTGAGAAAAGGTTTACGCTCCAACACCATATGGGACCTCAAACCTCAAACATATGCGTTACCAGTGTGTCATTTGGATAACTGCAGCTTGTAAAAGCTAATCGTTAAGCTCGATGACGAATGGATCTGACCATAAGCGGCAAGTCTTGCCTCCCGGGTTGAACCCTAATCATGTTTTTTTACAGGCAGCAGCACTTGTGTTGGTTTATAGCGCCACAAGAACCCGATGAATAAATAAAGCTATCTCAGGAGTCATTTATCATACCCATATCAAAAGCGTCGTCATAAATTTTCTTGGAGAGCCGATAAGAGGCGGTATAATGTAAAGTGAACAAGCATGCGTGTGTTACAATAGTTTAACTTATCCTCCTTCATCATAACAGTCAATTTCTAACCTAGACGATACCCAAAAATTAAAATTCAATTTTTAATTTAATTAATTCGGTAGTTCCATTACCATCCTCTGAATATTATATTATAAAACATTCTTCACTAACGACATCTACATGCAGTCTTTTGTAAAATGCCACATCTCGGGTGCATAATACTTGGGAAGAAGATAGCAATAAAGTAGGATCTAAATTTTCAAACGACATGACATTTATGTTTCCATAACACGAAAAGCGACTAATGGACGCACATTCACGCGTAATATATTTGTGACTCGTGGCATCGCGGCGACGCTAAATACAGCCTCAAATAAGTTTTCAGGCACCGTGACGCTAGTGACAGCTGATACTGTGGCAGCTGAATGTCACTTAACTTTTAGCAGTCGGGCTATATTTATGTTGATTTGCTGTATGTTGCTAATCCATAAACTTGTCGCAATCACTGATATGGCGTGGCAGGTACCGTCTATTCCATTATTCAAGTTTAATTGGTATGACGTCCGATACTGGAGTGCATTCACCCGTGTGTGGACAGTCTTTTTTATCTTGATGATGTCATGTCAATCTACCGAGTGTATAATAAGTACAAGAAGTTGCTTGTGCGTGGTGTTACGCAATACCCATTTAATATTTCCCATTTATTATTCCTGCTCTTAATGGAAAATGTTCGATGGAAATTGCAAATGTTAGGAATTTTTATATGCCACAACGACGGTATATCATGATGATGAGGCAGTGAGTTGGGAGTTTTAAAAATGCAGAAGCGAGCCGCACACTATGTCACTGTCATCGTATAATTACCCGTCAGCGTGCGAGACAGACACGACATCCGTTGCTTCGGTTGCTTGGGAACAGCCAAACGAGCCGCGACAGGTGAGAGACTTAATAAAATATACGCAATGGTGTCAAACCGCAACTCGTATTACACAAAAACTAAAAATTTTGTTTTCAATTTTATTTTTATTCTTTGTAATTATCCACTTTTGTATTTTTCTTTGTTTTGAATTCGATGCTACCATTACTATACACAGTGTTGCACTGACTCTTCTAAGTAATAAAATTAAGAATAAGTATACCTTACACGATATAAGGTAAGGCATGTACAACATTACGTCTCTTGTATGGAAATATAATTATTTACTTGATGATTTCAATGGCTAAACTCCGACTATCTACGAGGAACAAAGAAAAAACTCAAAGAACAATATGATTCCTTATGCATCATAATAAACATAGGTAGGCGAGTATCCAAATTCTAGCCATGAGACGAGACAAACACAAAATAATATAAAACATAAAAATAAATATAAAGAAAAATAAAAAACCTGACCTCCAAAGTTACAAAATTTCCGGCACTGAACACAGAAAAGAAACCTTTTACAAAAACAATAAAAGGATTCCCTAAAGGAAAACCCAATCTAAATGGAATTGTAGCGGACAGTTGAATGCTACTGAATAATAAGACAGAAATTATGGTATTCCTGCATCAATATAAATATAACATAATAAATTTAACCCTTCATAAGAATTCTAATGGATTGCCAGTACCATAATATCCGTCAGTTTTTACTACAATCCAATCAAATCAAACATTACACCTAATTGGGTGAAGGTTAACTAAAGAGCAAAGTTTCATTTAGAGAACATTACAATGGCAAATAAAAACCCCAAATGAATAATTCAGAATTCTTGCAGAAATCACTATCTCGATAATCATACCGAACAGCGGCTACAACCCAGAGTGGAGAGTGGGTTTTGGCTAACCACTTCATTTTATGAAGGGTTTTCAAGGCAAATTACCTCGGTGGTTTGCCATTCCCCGCCGAGGGAGGACGGTTAGAATAAAGCTCTTGCTCTACTCGGGCTCGAACCACGATTCTCTGCTTAGTATCCGACGCACTTAGGCATCAGACCGTAACCGTCCTTTCTCGATAATCATATGATACCAAATTCACCAATACAGGTAAGAGGCAAAACGATAAAATTATTCCAGAGCACCAAATGGTAGAACTTCTGGCACCAAGCAACCGCTGCAGTTTGTTTGAACCATATCCTTCATGATCTAGCCAAGTAGGACTCTCCACATTATTATTTTATTATTTTTCCTATTTTGGGGTTACTTGTTAGAAATAAATTATTAGTTTTGTTATTATTATTTCTCTACAAAAATAACTATAAAAATCCATCGAAAAATCATACACAACAATCATAGAAATTTTATTTCAACTGCAAAAATTATGTAAATAATGTAAATTAATGTAAAATTAATATTTTTTTGAAAATAAAAGTGATTTGATTTTGCGTGAACTTTGGATAAAGTATTTGAATAAGTAGTTAATTTTGGATTGAAAATTTAAGATAAAGATAATTGGAATTTAGATGAAGATTGAAATCATAGTGTAATTAGTTAAAAAATTAAATTTAATAGCAATGAAATAATAAGTAATAATAAAATTTAATTTATAGAAATTTGAAAAAATAGAAAGTATTGGTATTGCGGGGTATAATGTAATACGACGACATATGGGCGAGTGATCTCTTCGTTTAATATATTGAAAATTTTATATTAAATTCATTTAAATTTAGAAAACTTTTGGAATCATACAAGTCTTAATGCTCCCGTGAAGTAATTTGAATATAAAATTAAAAATTATTTATTATTTTAAATTTCTGCCCAAATTACAAAGCAATATATTATAATATTTACCCAACTCTACTATATTTTAGATATTGCTATGGCATACAAACTTCAAAACTAAACCTTCTTGGTTACTTTACAGTTTAGATGATTAAAACTTAAATGGTTTACCTATAAAGGTGCAAAATATATTATTTTATATTTAGTCAAATATCATTCACCTCAAAAGTAATTTTAGTGTAGTAATTTTAAAATACTTACTCGATGTAAAAGAAATTCCTTTAATATGAAGTCCTAATAATGAATGTACTTAACAGCTTAAGCTCACCTCAGATGATCATGCGAAACCTGAAACTATACTATGAACTGAAACTATGAACCGAATAAATGAGCAAGTCATGATTGATCATTTGTAGTGAGCTTTTGAATCTCACTAACTCTATAAACATTCTACTTTGCAATGTCTGGCGGTTAATTTTACATCAAAATTAAAGTTAACAAACAATGTTTTCAATTACTCTATTGAATGTAGATACAAGACCAAAAGCCTACAGTATAAACCGGTCGTTAAATAAACAATTACTTATGGTTCCTCCGTATATAATTTTGTAAATTATTTTACTTTGTGAGTAAATTTATCAATATAAAATGCAAAACGCATAAGAAATACTTAAAGTTATTATAAAAGACGAATAAAGCATAAAAACTAAGAAAAATAAAATTAAAAAAACTCTGAAATATTCTAGCAACTTTTAAATATATTAATCCTGCAAATACAGAAAAAGGAAAGTGTATAAAAATTGTGGTGGCCATTTACCTGCCACCAATTATAATAGAAATTTACACTACACTGAGAGAAAAGAGATGATAAATTGAACGAATCTGAAATGTTGAATCTTTTCTTATTGAATTAAACGAAATTTCGTTGAATGAAACAATTTTCAGTTGTTACAATAAATTCAAAAATGTTGTTTCAATGCATCAGTTTTGTTAAATAAATATTAGTTGATTTAATGTTTATAATGGGTTCAAATAAGCTTCTATACGATATTATCGTTGAATTAATAAAATAGTTAGATTGGAAGAAAACCAATGAAATTCTTGAATGAAACTATTATTTTGTCTTGTTCTAGCATTTTAGTATGTCATTTCAATGCAACCGAAATGTTAATCAGTTAAACTGAACACAATAAAATTGTTGAATAGAAGCTTGAAAAATATGCGAGCCACTGCGCAAGTTTATTGTCAGTTTGATCTTTGATGCATAATAACCTTGATGTGTTCATGAAATGTGCGTTTGCAAAGTGCTAGAAAAATGGATACTACAGTTATGAATCATTGTTTAAAAGTTAATACCTTTGAGGACTTAATACAGTAATACACCTGTTGTGATGGTTCAACATTGGATATACGCATTCAATTAAGAGTGCTTGATTTAATACCATCATAATTTAGTGTAATGTTTACTCGAGAAATAATGCTACGCTTTATATTAACGTAATTTTATTTTTCTAACAATTACACATAATATTTTTTACAACGACAACCATTTTTCTTGCTCACCGTCACCTGGCACGTGACCAACGCCCCACCAATCCATAATTCCCCATATACTACAATAAGTAACATCAAAAACCTAAAATGATTCAAACAATAGAATAAATTGTTTAATTTAATGCACAGAAATGGTTGATACAATATACCTACTTGGTTAGTTCGAAAAGTGCGGAATGTTGAATCAATCTTTTACTACGTCCTATTAAAGAAACTGATAACTTTAGTGTAGTAAATTTTGATTCAATTAACACAACGAGAACGTTCAAGGAAATACTTCTCATCTTAAAATAACGCAAAAAAGTTAACATTTTATTTGCATTAGTTTAATGCACGTTTTGCATTCGCCACCCGCAATGCAAAAAATTTGTTGGTTGAATCGTTTATCGTTTGATTAAGCAATTTCTTTCTCTCAGTGTAGGCTGTGCTTAATACTCCGATTTTCGGAATACTTTTACAGTTTTTAGGAAAAAACAACATGAAATTGCACAATTTTCAGGGTAAATTTACTCTTGTAAACAGGGTAATTTTCACAGGTAAAATTACATCAATTTTTTTACAGTGTAACATTTTAAAGTTGTTTATAGTGAAAGATAAAAATAAAAGATGCTTAATTTCTATAACTTCGTTATTATACTACATAATATGTATTACTGTTTTACCTCTGAATATCTAAAAGATATAGAAACAAGCATAAGCACTGGGGGGTTATCTTTAGAGAGGATTTAAAAATAAATTTTGTTTAAAAATTTTTAAACTAATAAATTTTGTCATACAAGCATTAAATGTACTATACAAAAATTAGTAAAATAGCATGAGCTTGCATACTGATATGGTATGGTGCCATGAATATCGCAGGTGGTCTAACTATTTTTATTTAGAAATAAATACTTTTATTATGGTTTCTTGTAAATACTTTTTTATGTTGTAAGGGCAGCCAACGTGTTAAACAATCCAAAGTATATCGCAGCATTTTAATGCCCACAGAAAACTTCCAATGCAAATAAATTGATCGAAGGAAAAATTATACATAAAAGTTCTCTGTTTCTTTCGTTTTTATGTTGCAGAAATTCCCGAAAAACGGGAATAAAATTGCTACTTTAGTAACTTCTCAGAAATGCAGATTTATTTTTGTGCGGCAAAAAATTAACTATATATGTTTTGAGATTATTAATAATATTTATATTAATGTGCAGTATATTCCAAACAAATGCCTATTCCATTTAATATCTTATATAAAAAACTGTTAAGAAATAGTTCATCAAGGAAGAAATTACAATATTATTTATACATAATATCCTAAAAATATTAGTTGGCATAAGTTCATTGCATTATTTGCTTTGTAAAGTGTAAAAGTATATATACACAATTTTAAAAACAGTTAAAAAATATGATACTTTAATAGCAAAAGATTGCATCAGGGGTGGGCAAAATACATGAAAATATGTATTTGAAATACAAAATACATTTGTTTTGGGTATTTGAAATACAAAGTATAAATACATTTTGTTCCGAGTATTTAAAATACAAAATACAAAATACAGTATTTCAAATACAAAATATAGCATTTAAAATACAAAATACATAATTTCAAATACTACCTGGTTGGGAATAAAACAAATAACAATACAATACAACGGCAGGGCCGTATTCAGTAACATCGTCGAATGAAAAGAATAGCAAACAAAAATTTTTACTGTTTCACTTTTATTATTTTTTATTACTGTTACTGAATACGGCCCTGTCTATTTGATATTTTCAATTTTAAAGTATTTTGTATTTTGTACAGTATTTTGTAATTTGTATTTGAAATACAAAATACAAAATACAAAATGTATTTCAAATACAAGTATTTCAAATACTGCCCAGCCCTTCGTACTCAAAAGTAGTTTGAATTTAAAAGTCGAGGAGCTGCCAATTTCGACTTCTTTTTGAATTATTTTCTTTGGTAAGAATATTTTTTATTCAGGTGCCTTCAGTTATATGGACAAAAATAATATTACTCAACCGATATTGATAATAATTACTATTATTTTTATTTTATTATTTCATATTTCAAATTATTTCAAACTAGTATACAAAACAATAAATTTTAAATAATAAAAGAAACGGATATTATAAAAATCAGACAAAAACTTTTGGAAGATAAGTGTAAATTTTTTTCATTATTTCCGAGTAGGTAACACATAATTTAAAAAATCAACCAACCGTAAGTTTTCTGAACGATTAAACACAAAATCTTGGGCAGCTCATAATAACTTAAGCTATAAATACTATCATAATAACAATGGTATTATTTAAATAGGACGGTCTCCTCTTATATCACTTAATTGTTAAATAATTGGCACGCACGAAGTTACCCAATAAATTACAATATTTTTATAGTTTCTAATTTTGAATATTTGATATAGATCAAGATACAATAAAAGAAATTAAAAATCTTAAATATGAAAACAATGTTATCAAAACAAACAAAAGCATAAAAATATATCTGAAAATAAAATACAAATTACATCAGCAATTATTAATGATTTACAACCTTTTAATCTCCTGGTAAATATAAACATTATTTATTATAAAATATGGGCAATTAATATTTTATGAGTGTATTTTAGGACGTTCTGATAATAAACTTCTTTTATTAACGTTTATGTTACTCATGAAGTAATTATATGAGCAATAAATACTTATAAGTTATTAAAATACTGATATGCTAATATGGACTGCAAAATATTTATTGGTAATAATTCCTGCATTCACTGTTCTCAATTAAATACCTATACAATATTATATATGTACAAGTAAAAGTATTTAAACAATCGTAAGTTTAACGGCTGATGGTGAACTTTTAGTTGCACCACTGAAGTACTGGAGTAATTAAAAATAACTGAAAGAATTTACCTAAAAGCATTAACCGTAACATCTATGTTATTTTTCCTTTCAATATAAATTTCAAAACATCAAAAACCAAATATAGTTACACTTGGTAAATATTTTTACGACATCGTGTGATGACCGATGACGTCATATTTATCATTGGACACGTGAAATTATAATTAAAAAAACCATTACTACTATTAAAGAATGAATTAGAAAGGCTAACGGTTTTAAACTTAAACCACAAAATTGTTTTTTTAGTGTACCTACCTGTTAATAATATTTAAGTTGATGTAGGTTAAGTTAGTAAAATGTTAATAAAATCACATTTATTTCTTTAATATTGGATAAACTGTTATTTTAATGTTATCATCGATTACTCTTGAACGCACGTATATTTTAGCTGATGCTGTAAGAGATTTAAATGAACTAGAGTGATGAATTCGTAGTGGCAAATTGAGAAATCTTCAACCCCAATAGAAGACGGGTAGCCAAGCCCAAACGCCCACAAAGCAATTCATCTTCAAGTTAAATTTATTTCCTTCGAGGTTCAAGATGCAAGTTCAAACATCTATCTTTTTGGCACGAAGTTTTACAAGAATACTATTTCACTTTTTCGTGTTCTCTTATAAACGAGAAGCTCTTATAATTTTTACTCTCCGTATCTGTAATATATTTTAAAATTTTAATTATTATTAATTGATGTAAACAAAAAGTATATTTTATTACAGCAATTTAAATGATTTAGTTATTAACATGTGCATTCTGTTATTACGATATGAGTTATCCTTTCCTTTTAACCGCAAAGAAAAATAACACGTTGAGTTAATGGTTCCAATTTCGTGAATTTTAGAAGCAGACTAAAAAAATATTTGCAAAATGCTATTCAAACAAATCCTGGTTGAATGTGTTCGTCATGAATCATTTTGAAGTGGAACAACTGTTAGAAATTAATTTTTTCTTAACCTTTATATTGAAATTATTATATAGAAAAATAATAAGCCCAAAAGGATAACTTTAAGTCTAATCTGAAAGAGGTTCATTAATAACTTTAATTTCAGATTTTGTTGAAATATGCTTACATTTTTCTACACACGACATTTCGTAAATGGTTAAGTGTATCACAAATGTTAACATAAAAAGCTATTTAAGCAATATCAAAAAGAATAATGGATACACGAACATTAAGTCTGCGACAACAAGCCACCACCCACGGCTGCCAGTTTATCTTGGTTGTCAAGAGCTTCTCCGTCGGGGGTCAGCATTCGAATAGGCTGCTATCGGCGGTTAGTCGGGTGGTCCTACTAAACTTGGGGAGATAGACGTTCTTTCTCTGTGGGTAGTAAACTAACCTTTTCTGTTAGCAGGTGTGCACATCATTTATATTTCAATATTTTTTTCTAAAATAACAAGATAACTATAAACAAAAATGAGCTAGCCATACAATCGATACCTATGGAATTAAGGTTCTGACTGAATAATCAAGATGTTTATTGTTCAGTAGATGTTCAACACAACAATAGATAGACGTACTTCTATATTCAGTTTATTTACTTACATAATCCACCTATTGAAATTATAATTCCAAACGATATTGTAAAAATTCATCATTAATCACAACATACGTAATCATCAGGCTTCATCAGATTTTAGACAACTAAATTGGTTAACCAAGAAACCGTTTTCGAATTATTTTGTTCAGAACAAGAAGTTTATTTTCATAAGGAAAATATTTCATTTAATTAACATAAAACCAACCTGGCAAATTTGTTTATATACGTCACCTCGGGCAATTTCATACAAGTCTGCATGGCTGAAGTTAGGTGATGGAACGCCTCTGGACATCTCACTACAAGTCATTATTGTTTGCCCATCAGCCTCACTCGAGGGGATTATCACAAATACAGCATGTGTTCGGCATTACTCAAAAGAATTAAAGCCATGATTGTTTGGCTGTGGGAAAAACGGTAGCTGAAATCTTCACTTATGGCACGAATAATATCTCAAATCGCCAAAATACTTACGTTTTCTTTCAAAACTACGTGTCAAGATGGTGTATCACGTCATAAATCTGACTTACAGATAGATAGAACGATGTCTTACATCAATAATAATTAATTAAACGCAGAATCATGATATACCCTTATGTTAAAAAATTTGATAGGTGTTGAGAACTTAACTGTTAACTATCTGGCATCTGGCGTCATAACGCAGACATAAAAAATATTTCTTGGTGAAAAAAACTCATGATATTATACCAGGTTTCATTGATAAAAACACCTAAAAAGTGCAAGTTTAAGAAGTGACAAGTGAAAAAAAAAGGGCAACAGGCTCTTCCTACGTCATAGAATGCAAAAATGCTAACTTGATATGAATCACGTGCCATGGGAGTGGATGCAAATTTTTGCAATTCAAAATTTTTTACCTCAATTATTCGTTTAAATTTGTTGAGTAAACTATGTTTATATGGATGTAATGTGGGGGCTTCTACTCCTATTTTAAAGATTTTATTAAAATTATTAAATTATTTTCAAATTAGACCTTACATTTAATTATATTTCTTATATTATAAGATAATAATTATATCAAACTCTATCGTAATATTAGCATAAATTCTGCCTATTCTCCGCTAGTTGTCGTCACGTCAACCAACTCGCTGGAACCCAAACATTTATATATTTTATAAACATTTTCGGAAAAACATTTTCAAAAATTAAAAGAAAAATTTACTCCCCCTGT
The DNA here is from genome assembly GCA_958510845.1 of Cantharis nigra. Lineage (NCBI taxonomy): Eukaryota > Metazoa > Arthropoda > Insecta > Coleoptera > Cantharidae > Cantharis > Cantharis nigra. Next base: position 37,055,117 of record OY294030.1, on the reverse strand, counting down.
CCCTAAAAATTCCAGGACAATACATATAGATAGAAATACATTTCGACTCACAATTTTACTTGTTAGGTCTGTTGAACTTGAACCGAGCAAGAACCAAGCAAATAAAAAGGTTCGTTGCTTACTCCATTCAAGTTAGTGCAAGCAAACGAACAAACCTGTTGCTCCTGTTACGGTAAACTACGAGCCGCCATTGCATAAAATGTAGATTTTACACAGAAGATTTCCCCAGTGAATCCCCCCCCCCCCCGGAATGTCCCAACTTCCAAGATTACATTTATTTCAAATCATTCATTTATTTATTTATTTTATTTCATCAAACAGCATTAAAACTCACTTATATTATGATGAATACAATACAGTGGCGTAACAACTTTGACCAAGACTCTTGTGCATATTCGGTACGGGAACCCCAAGTTAAAATAGTAATTATTATAGTTTAATAAAATTGAAAATGTAGGTAACATTTCAACCCACCATTTAGAAAATAATATTTTTTTTAAATTCAAACTAACTTAAATTAAAATACTTGAATTGTTTAGTAAAAAAAATTAGAATATAAAAATTTGACATGCACACGGACGACGGACAACACTCATATCAAGTTATTAATAAGAAACAATCAATTTTGAATTCTAGAAAATAATCAGTCGTTCTTGTGCCCTCTACAACGATTTATTTTGAAACCTTTTGATAATAGGCAATAATGACAATAAATACAAAATTTATAATTAAATACCTATAATTATTGTAATTGCACTATTCTTGCGCTTATTTCAACAAATTTATTTCTTTCGTTTTCATTTTACATTTGCAGTGTCATTCATTCAAGGCACTAGTAGCTAGACTTAGCAAAGTACAATAGAATTAAAATTTCCCAAGTCATTCAGCACAACAAATTTTGTTGCCATGTAGTAAATTAATTTATTTATGCATCTGGTTAATTTTTTTTTAAACCAACTTTGTGTAATATTTATTATAATAAATGCACTTATGTGAGAATTTCAATTTAAGTGTAATAGCTGACTAATAGTTTTAAATTCAGTATGTCAATAAATTCTTCAATAAACGGACCGAAATAAATAAATGATAACACATTTAATAAATAAACAATTTCTTCGAACTCGGTAGATGTCCAAAAAGCTAATTATTTATATTTATGCAATAATATATACATGGGCACGTGGGGACACTTTTGTAGTTATAATATGCTTTATTCGCACCTGCATACGTAATAAGCAAATTAACACGTTATAAGCATACCAGTGGCGGATCCAGGGGGGGGCGATGGGGAGATCGCCCCCCTTAGATCTTCAAAATACGTTAATTTTTAAACCAAAAAATTCTGATGCGTTACGAGTTCCCAAAACTATTTTGAAAATTGGAAAAATATTTCGTATTTTTTAAACTTCGGGCTTTAATTGATTACCTTATAACAAAATAACAAAAATACGGTATTGTATTTTAAATGTTAAATCTATTTTATAAGATAAGAATAAGAGAAATTTAGTACTCTAAAGAATTTAAATCCAAACTTCCGGAAGCCGCCTAATCTGAGGCTTCTAGACAGGTAAATAACATAAGCTTGTTGCAATTTGGAAAAATCCCAAATTTTAGTAAGCATAAGTAAGCATAAGTGTATATCAGTATATCGAATTACTTAGTTATTCGCAAAGCTTACCTACGAGCAATAAATTGTATTTCAACTGTTATTTTATTCCACGATTATTTTGTTATTGCCCATTAATTTGTTAATTTGCTTATTACGTCTACGGGTGCGAATAAAATAGTATATTAAAACTCAAGTTTAAACTGCTTATTAAACGCTCGTGTGGATTGTATATCACTCGGCTGCGCCTCGTGATATCCGATCAACCTCCCGTTTAATAAGCATTTAAACCTCTTGTTTAATAATATACTATAAAAACATTACCATTATTTAATATTAATAATTTAATTTTATTATTTATTTTAAAAATACATAAAAAATATGGACGTATGAGGACTCCTTCGGAACCCGTCGATTTTGGGAGGCAGGGCCTATTTTACCATTAGGTGCATTAGGCTCGTGCCTAGGACCTAATGGCCAGAGGGGCCCGAAAAGAGAGAATTTAAAATTGTAAAAGTTCACAAACAAAATAAAAAAATCCACTTAAATCCCTCACATAAAAAAAATGCCATTTTTGGACCTTCGATGCTATTAGTTATACTCAAATATATAAGGGGCCCGAAAATTTGGTAGAGCCTAGGACCCAACTAGGGTTAAAATAGGCCCTGTTGGGAGTCTGTGTTTTAGTAACACCTCGTTGTTACCGCTGATACAACACAATCAAGAACTAGCTAACTGAATTGAGCAAACAGAAAAAACTTGAAATTTCAGAATTTATAAATAAATAATTAAAAAGTACATTTACCTAGAAAAGGTATTTTTTTAAATGATTATAATTAAAAGGATTATAAAAAATTCTATTATGAAAATAAAATAAATTACTTTAACAAAAATATCTCACAACGCAAGTTTTTGAAAAATATTTAGAATGTCAATTTGATTTGCTACAAATATTGATAACCCAGTTGTTTGGAAACAAAAATATCAGGAATTTTCATTCCATACCTAGCTTTCCCTTAATTATTCTTGAATGCAAACCCCAAACTATTGGGCTATAAGACAAATTGCAATCAAAAGCATTGGATTCACAATGAACATAAGCGTAAGAATAACATAAAAGCTAAGAAATATAAATAAAGGCTTAATGAAGAATTGAATAATGATCGAGTAATTCTGAGAGCAAATCACCCATTCTACATTATAGAGTTTAAGATTTCAACGTTATTCGATATTTGATCATTTATTAAGCTTTTATTTCCAATTATGTCTTACGTATTTCTTATGCTTATGTTCATTAATATTCATAGTATAATAAAATAATTTTTTTATTAAAAATTTTGTTAAGCGTTTCGTTATGTAAGAAAGTTGCTAATTTCGTGTAGAAATTCCTCTTTTATAAAAAGTGTTAATATACAAAAAAAAAGTCGCTTAACATAAATTTTTTAAGTAACATTAATATTTCCATTTGCGTTACGAAAAATAAATGTCCGCGCCACTTCGAGAATGTAAGTTAGATAAAGAAAAAAATATTGCGTAAAAGTTCAAATTTCAAATATGAAACATATTAAAAGTTCATATTTGAATATCCCATAAATTTACAGTAACGATCGTGGGATTAATGAAATGCAATAATTACAGTATAACTTAAATAAATTAACATGTTTACTATTTCTTTTTTAATTTGAAACTTGAAGATTAGCATACATTATTATCAAAGTGAAGCTGTGGCTTTGCATTACTTATTACAACTGTCAGTTTGATAAAATGTAAATTTTGAGTGGTTAGATTTATTGTGGCACTTAATCCATGCATAATTACTTAAAAAACGCCGATTTAATTTATTTGCAATTAATTGTATTTAAATGAATAAAATTGTAGGAACATTAAGTTAACATATCGAGTAGGCGAGTATTAATTTCATCCAAAACTAAAAAGCGTGTATATGATGACAGTGAAGACATCGAAGTCGTAAAAATCAAATATATGCAAACAGTAAACAAATATTTCAGCAACGTCGGCCCAAGGACCTCTTAATTAAAGAAAAAGATAATTTAAATCTAATAAACTATAGTGAATTATTGCACCTTTCAAAAATCGTACACCTTTAATTAGTTGTATAGGAGTAACTTGACATTTATGAAGTAGGTCCGTATAATATGTCGGCGGTCCGAGGGCGCGGGTAATTAATGATGTGTAAATTAAAAGCCCGTAGCCGTTTCGTAAAGATTTCTCCGAGGATATGTAAATTAGACAGTTGTTAAGGTGCGCATTGTGAGATTCTATGTCAACGTCAGAAAACCAACAACGAGATATTCATTTTCTTACACACGCAAAGTAATTGAATCTCTTTAAAAATTGCACTAACGCTTTTTCGTCATTTCCAATATTAATAAAATTTTAAATAAAACTTTCAAGAGAAATGTACCCGATTCGTGCACTCTACAATTTTATAATAAAATACATAAATTAATAATAAATTTATCTTGAAGCATACAATTCATTAAATAGATACATAATTACAGATAAGGCATTCATAATATCAATATATTTGCATTTATGACCTTTTATAATATATTATTTAATTGCTATTCAGCATCTAATTATGGCTTCGTTAACATTTGAAAATATAGTTTCAAAGATTAATGTAATTTTTAATTTATTTTCAATAAAAAAATAAGTTACATAAATTAATAGATACGAAATTACATATAATTAAATTTTATTATATACCTGTAATTAAGGATCAATTTTGCGAAATTCATAAACATATTAACGCATATAAATTAACAGCAATAAATTAAACACAACAGTTAAAATGTACTGTACCATGTAATTAATTTTTTCTAAAACTCACTCAAGAATCAATCATTAGTTGAAATTTTTATTCAAATGACAATATACTTAATTATACATTTTTGTAAATTCCATAAAACATAACTTTGTAAACAACAGTTTGTGTTGATGCACAATAACATCCTATTTTTTGCACACACTAATTATTTCTCAAACATCATCTTCTCTAATTCTTCTTTACATGCATAAAAATACTCTAGTACAGTAGTCAGACTCTCCTATCAATGTTACTTTACATTGTTTCTGACGTCCTGTAAAAATCATCATCGAGTAGATAAAAAAGCAAAAATTAGCAGTCTCAGTTTTAAAAAGTAAAAAAATAAAATTATTTAATTAACGAAAAGTATTTTACCAAGCCATAGTTTTTCAAGACAACCTTCGTTGGAGACATATACAAGTACTAATGACCTAGTTTTGAGACAGAAAAATTAAATTTTTCTGGTGTTCTGATTAAAAAGCATCTAATCTGGTTCACAGTTTTATACATAACTTCAATATTAGAGTGTTCGAGATTAATTCATTTATTCACGTGTTTATTGTGTCGTGCTATTCAGAAGTTGTAGGCATTAGTGACATAATGAGCATTAGCAGGTGGCAAAACCTTCTTCGCATTTGCTTCTCGTATCAAGCTGTTTTGTTATTCCTATTACAGTAGCAGTTGACTTATTGTCACACGCCATATGATTTAAACTGTAGCAACTGTAATTATTTTCTTGGTAACAACATATTGTTCTCATCTAGTTAACGTGCATGTGACGTGAAATATGGAAAGGAAATGTCATTTTTAAATAACATTAAGTTACTTTACGTTAGCTTTTCAAGTATTTTGAGCCCTCTAAAATATTTAAATGTGTGAAATTGAAGAAGCTATGTATACTTCGTCCGTGACATATGGGCGAACAAATGATCGCTATATATTCGAACTGACAGAGATTTACAGTCGAATCAAACCAAATTTCGCTAAATGTAAATCAGTGATTAAAAAATAGCAATGCCATTTTAAAAACCTAAAAAATACAAAAGTTCATTACTTTATCTTCAGGATATTTAGTTGTGAACTATAATATTTACTTAACATTTATAAAATTGGCATTTAATTATCACTATACTTATTGCAAATAGATGAATTGATATATTATATTTCAATTCCTGAAGGATTTTGATTTAGATCAGCTGTTCTAAAAAATTTAAAAATTTCTACTCCTTGCATGTTTACAGAAATATAACAAATACAAATAATAAAACAAGGCAAGTAACATTAACTGATAGCTGAAGTTTATAGAAGAAAAAATATAAAATAAATATAAAAATTTTATAAAGGTTGCTTGACATAAACTAAAAAAATATTAAATAAATATTTCAAAAAAGTTTTTCAAACAAGACCTGGAATTTCAAGAATCTACATGGAATTCTAAGGAATTCTGAAGATTTCATTAAGGAATTCCAATGATTTGCAAGGGAATTCTAAGCAAATGTAATTTTAAAACTTTTTCATGAATTGCAGTGAATTCTAAGGAATTCTAATGATTTTTGAAGGAAAACAATAGGTCCATCTTGTTAATTTTGATTCTCGCTGTAGCTTCTTTCATTATTTAAAACAAGAGAATTTAAATTTATTATAATAATTTAATTATTTATGATAGTTCAGAAGCATTATGCGTTTTTCGTCGGTTTCAAGTCATATTTTCTGTGTTTTTCTTCGCGTTTAATGCGTAAAACTTATGTAATTGTTTAAAATTAATTTGTATATAGTTTTAATAGCACCTAGAATTTATTAAATTTTCATTTATTAATAATCAAAATATGGAAATAATAATCACAAATACTGAAATTTGAAATTTTCTGAAAATTCCTTGCAAACCAAAGATTTTCAAATTTTTAAATGTTAATCTGAAAAATAAAAACCAATTTGAATGAGCTGAAAAATTTAAAATTTTATAGTTTAAGAAAACCAGGGGAAGAAATGACATTTATTGTAAATATGTTTTATTACAATGTGGATAGACATGAGGCTTATTTAAATAATTTGAAAAATTACTATGTAAAAAACATTTGTAGAAGGATGCGGTCTACCAGCAGGTACAGCCTTGCAAAATATCATGCCGGCGCTCATGTCTAATTAATTTAAAATATATAATTGCTTTTAAATACATATTATGTCTATTGTGACATGTGGAAAGTTAATAACAAATGTTTTTAATTATCAGGCTATCTAATGAAATTCTGCAATTAACAAAAATTATATACATAAAAATCACTTTTAAACTTTTATTTGTTTGAAAATGGTTGAGATTGCTCGTTGTGATTATTAATAAATTAATTACATTTGCTTTAAAATATTCTTGCGATTACAATTTATAATTACTTAACTTGACTCTAATTAAATGTTTTACAAACCTTAATAATACAATAGCTCTTTGAAAGTTTATGTTAACTATTGTTTAATAAAAATAATTATTATTATTAACGAATGAGTTTATGCACATTTTATCTGTTTATTGAATAGAACCGTTAATTTATTAACTTTATCTTTTTGCAATAACATATTAATTTTTATCAAAAATTTATGTAGCATAACGGCTGCTTATATACGTGGCCAGATAATTTATATAATTTAAAATGTGAAGTAGAAAATTACTTTGCTATAAACTTATACTTTTTCTATTAAAACTAAAAATAAACGTGCGAAAATAAATTGTTAATCCACAATCAGCACTATACAGAAATTAAATGATGTTCTAATAAATCATTTATAAAAAACCTCATTTGTATCAAACTTGTTTTTACTAACCAAATTAATCGACTAATTTGTTTGATTACTATAAAAATTTATATTAAATTAAAACGGGTTTTTAATTAAATTAAATTAACTGCTTTAAGTATTCCCAAAATATACATTCCTTAATTAATTGAAAAATAAAATTTTAAAAATGTCGCTGTGCAGATAACGAAGTATCTAAATAGTGATTTTTTTGTGAGCATTAAAATAGTTCGTAACAGAAACATATAATTATTATATCCACAATAGTTGTCGTATGTATGTATTATTATAGATAAATTTTTCATTAATACTGGCTCACAAATGAAAACAGTTATAAATATGGGAAAGTATTGTTTATGTATATTATACGATAACATCCTATGCCGTTTTATCAACTGTGCTTGTATCAATGTCGTTTCTGCAAATTCTTACGAAAAGATAATAATAACGTGTCGTTTTATCAACCATGCCATTATATGGCACACCCCTGACAAATGTCTGATTAATGCTCTCTTTATTTCTGAAATTGTTGCTTTAAATTCAGATACCTTTGCCTTTTCGTGTATGCAATGATATATAGCTAGTTAGTAAAGTTAGTCTTAGCACTAAAACTATGCAAAGCCAAGTTGATTTTAATATTGTACTTGGTTGAGTTTAGTGCACGTAACAGCACTTTGGAATGTATTCTTCGTGAGAAATTTTAATTAACAGAGTGGATTTTTATAGTTGATTTCATCTGTAATAATGATTGGGTTTGTAATATAGAACTAACATATATTAACATATTACAAACTATAAATTATCTAAGTGCTGATTACTCCATTGTTTAAAATCTGTTCGTGCAGCTCAACGGGGCTTATCGAAATTGATGTGCGGCATCGTCTATTTTATGATAGCATCTCTCAGGTATAAAAGCTTCTTCACGCTAGTTTGTGCACACGAGAAACAAGCAATATTAACTCGTAAACTTTACATAACGTATGGTTACGTATAGGTCGACTTAAGAAGAATTATGACGTTAGTATTGTTTTAGGAAAACAATGGTTACGGGTGTTCACACCCATTGCCAAGCGTTACTAAACAATAGTTCACAAGAGCTGACTGTCATCATAAATCAAAACTTGAAAAGCATTAATAGCAAATCCTTAATGTTATTCATAAATGACACTTATTGGCAAAAATAATATATTTTATAATTAAAATATAAGCAAAATTATTCAAGCTATTAAGGGATATCTTGCAAAATGATGAAGATTCCTGCTGCTTTCGTAACATGACACATAGTGTCTAATAAGTCAGCATGAGATCTCTTATAATGGAGAGTGTTAAATCTTTGGCTCTTCGAGATGCCATTTATGCCACTCTTAACAAGGTTTCACCATTAGATTTATCTCTGTTAATCGTGTTCTTTAGCGTGTAATACTGTCTCGACCTACAAGACAAAACACCACAAGTAGAAAGACATTCTTGAACGTTAAATACTTTATAGCTTTATACAGATATACAAGTAAATCTGTTCAGATAGCAAGTTTGATAAAATTCGAAGTGGGCTTATAGTAAAGACGAGTTTGAGGTTTATAAACTTTATAGAAGTCGCTCCTGTACTTGACGTTATCATTTGAAGTCGGCTTTGAGTTATCTCACTACGAATAAATCAAATTAACTATCTTGGCTTCCTACTTGCAACGCCAGAGGAAAAATATAGCGGTATCCAAACACCCACTTCTTGAAAAAGAAAAAATAATGTAGCTTGCTTAAGGGCAAGACCGCGACGGCCTGAAAACTAACTTGGGGTTTCTAGATATATTACTCTTCTACACTGGTCGCCTGCTAGCTCTTTCCTCTTTTCTCGCAGTCTACAATTTATGAGACTGTCATATTTCGCAAGTTGCAAACCCGGTAATTCTTGGGTGGGAATTTATTATTCTCCAGTTCCTCCTAACTCATTAATCCTTACTCTCTTTGGTTGACTCGGCCACCGCTTACCTCAATCGTTTTTCTGCAAAAATGACTTTATATAAAAAGACATCTATCTCACTTTTAACATAGGTAACTAACTACATCTACCGCCTAACCATAAATACAAATTTGCCCGTTTTAAATGTCTACAAATTATTTCATTACCAAACCGCAACTTGAATATTTATGAAGTTATTAAAATATTGACATTATGTTAATCACAATATTTCAATTTATATTTCTAGGCAGCTTGTTTAATTAATTCCTTTTTGCAATTAATGGTACTCATTTATCACAGATAACAATTTTATGTAAATGACGGAATTTTTAATAAACTTTTGGTGTTAAGTATGTGAAATTATGAATTTTTATCCAATATTTTAAAATGCTGACGAATTAATTATAAGTCGCGTAAAATTATATCATGAATTAACGACACAATTTTTTCTAATTAATGACAAAGTGTGCCGACAGGTGTGTTTCAAAATGTCCGTTTAGAGTTGATCAATTTTCAAAACAAAAGTAATTTTTTTGTCAAACAGTTGCTATTGCTATAAACGGATTTGCGATTTAAGATAGGTATATATCTTGAAGGAAAAAGAAATCAGAAATCGGTAAAAATTAATAATTAATTAAAACATTCTAAAAATTGATTTGTGTTATGTAAATATCTCATATTAGGTAGATATCTAATAGCAATTTAAATTAGTAACTTGAAATTAATTCATAATTTTGAAACGGAAAATTAACTTCAAATTAGTAGATATTATTAAATATTTAAATAAAATTAACGTCCCATAAACATGTTCAAAATTATAACGTATACCTACTTTATTTAGACATTAATTTTAATAAGAAGGAATTTCAAATAAATAATTATAGTTTTCTAACAATTTCATAGATTCTTTAATCTTACCTATTAAGAAATATTTGTGTATTCAACGAAGGTAGAAATAAAAAATATCTCTCATTCCTTTTAATTATATAGACGAAGTATTTTATAATTTTAACTTAGGCATTCCAATTTGTAAAATTATATAAATATTTTTTGTTTTTATATTTTGATACATTGAACATACAATCTTTCCACGTTTACGAAAATCATGTTTTTTAAATGTTTTATACTGCCATAATTAAAGAAAAAGAAAACAGAAAAGATTAGAATAGTATTAATCAATCAAAACCAGTGGCGTAGTGTGGTCTTAAAGATAGGAGAGGCACCGTGTTTTTCTAAAGAGAAGGATAACTGAAAGTGATGAAAGTGACCAAAAGTGGTTAAACATAATAGAAACCCTCACTATGCTACGCTACTGGTCAAAACCCAATCTCACTAGGAAATTCTAGAGCTTACAAAGTTCAAAGTTCGAAGTTCTACTTTTAATTGATAATAATTATTCACTAAATCTAAAATTGACAATATTAACAATCAGTAAACATTATGCAGTCTATTTTTGATAAACCTATAGTTGTAATTGGATAAAAGTAGTTTCAGTAGGCTCATATTTTATATATTCCTGCTATTTAAACGCTACTTATTCCTACAAGGCATGTCGTGACATTTCGACTTGCAAAGAATTCCTTTTATCATACACTGAGAGAGAAGAGATGGTAAATTGAACGAATCTGAAATGTTGAATCTTTTCTTATTAACTTAAACGAAATTTCGTTGAATGAAAAATTTTTAGTTGTTACAATAAATTCAAAAATGTTGTTTCAGTACATTAGTTTTGTTAAATAAATATTAGTTGATTTAATGTTTATAATGGGTTCAAATAAGCTTCTATACGATATTATCGTTGAATTAATAAAATAGTTAGATTGGAAGAAAACCAATGAAATTCTTGAACGAAACTATTATTTTGTCTTGTTGTAGCATTTTAGTATGTCATTTCAATCCAAAATTTGATCAACCGAAATGTTAATCAGCTAAACTGAACACAATAAAAGTGTTGAATAGAAGCTTGAAAAATATACGAGCCACTGCGCAAGTTTATTGTCTTGTAGTTTCAGTTTGATCTTTGATGCATAACTTTATTGTGTTCATGAAATGTGCGTTTGCAATGTGCAAGAAAAATGGATACTACAGTAATTAATTCTTTAAAAGTTAATACCTTTGAGGATTATTTGTTTAAATTTATTTATTCATAAAATGCACTACTGTTAATACAGTAATACACCTAATGTGATGGTTCAACATTGGATATACGCATTCAATTTAGAGTGATTGATTTAATACCATCATAAGTTGGTATACACTTTATACACTGAGAAAAACAAATTGCTTGATCAAACGATAAACGATTCAACCAACAAATTTTTTGCATTGCGGGTCGCGAATGCAAAACGTGCATTTAACTAATGCAAATAAAATGTTAACTTTTTGCGTTATTTTAACATGAGAAGTATTTCCTTGAACGTGCTCGTTTTGTTAATTGAATCAAAATTTACTACACTAAAGCTATCGATTTCTTTAATATAGCATACTAAAAGATTGATTCAACATTCCGCACTTTTCGAACTAACCAAGTAGGTATATTGAATCAACCATTTCTGTGCATTAAATTAAACAATTTAATCTATTGTTTGAATCATTTCAGGGTTTTGATGTTACTTATTGTAGTATATGAGTAATTCCACGTCAACCGGGACAGCTACGAAACCTCATATCCTCAAAACGCCTGATTCTTTTTTACATGTTTCCATACTATTAAAAAACCCTAATGAATTTTTTTTAGATTTTTATATTAATTATTTTGCAAGTTATGGACATTTAAAATTTTCGAAAAATCGATCGAACGCTCTCATTCAAATGTTGAAAATCAGTTAGTTTGATACAAAATATTACTGTAAATTAATAAAAACCTTTCTAAAGTATTATATCACAGCTATTATTCTCGCGGTTCGGTAATTGCCCGTTCATTATCTGGTTCCATCAAAATTGATAGCATCACTTTCTTGAATAAAATAGCTAGCAATGAAAGTCTAACAGAGAATTTACAAAATTTGATCAAAAAATTTAGTAAATACAATTTTATACTTTGGTTCAATGATATAAACATTTATGATAGCAAAATCCTTAATTAAAAATGATCTTGTAGCTATACTTAATATTGATGGCAGTTATTGTAACAAGAAAAATGTTTGTAAAGCTTTGATCTATAATAACGTCCTTGTTAAATAAACTTATATTGAAAATAAAGCAAACAGTTGCACTACGAGAGTCAATTGTATCGAAGAATCGTGCACGGTTGACCACACACATCTGTCAGTAAAAGACACGACAAGCCAGTGCACCTGCTGGGAGGCGACGACACTCACCTGAAAATATTACATCCTCAGATATGAAACTAGAGAAAATTGAAAAATTTTATTCTACGTGTGCAGTTTACTTGTTTTATTCGGTAAGTAAGATCCAGACAAGCAATAAACTCGTATGGAAATACATACTTATCAAGTTGGTGTTATTTAAATTTGTGACATTGGTTGTAAAGATATTCACCACCTACGTGGTATTGTCTGCGTTTACAAACGGCCCCTGATACTAAGAACCACCTCCGCTATAATTATATTCACATTGGAGAACGATAGAAACTATATTGTGTAGAGATAACAGAAAACTTGGATTATTTATTGTATCCATGTCTGGCCTGGATAAAAAGCTTCTGGACTGTTTTATAAACTCACATATATTAATATTTAATTTAACCACAATGACTGCTACTGTACGCGTATATTTAAATGTTTGTCCAATCAAAGTCAAACTTGATTTGCTCATCACGTCGACATTCTTAAAATATATGCTAGGTTTCATTGTCCTACTGTCAGCCGTTACTCAATCAATCCACACAATCATGGTAATTTTGGTTGTCAGTAACGAACGTGACGATTCTCATGGTTAAAGAACTTGCTATATCGCGGTGCCTTTTCTGTTTTTCGGCACGTTGGCTATGCAGAGTTTGTCTGTCTATCGATATTCATTGGTATTCACTACTTGGCCCAGTACCATTGAGCAGTCGCATTCCCATTCATCAGTCCATCAGAAAACCAAGCGTGTTTGTGGCCAACGTCGTCCATGCCGCCTTCCATAAAAACACGTGCTTGAAAAAGCAGTCACGTAACTACACGACTCTATTGTATGTAAAGCAAATGCGGCGAAAGCATACATGTATATGCAATGACCTCCCAACACGTTAATGATAATTATTCAATCGAAGTTAATGCTAACACGCTATCCGTTCACCGGATGTTGCAAATATATATTGCACCGTACCTACACACACTCAAACTCTTAAAAATGAAACAAAAACAGCTAACCGTATAGCCATAATGTTGTTATATCCATCATTTTAAATTTTTATTATTGTGTTAGTAATGGGTATACAACTTGAACATATATTTATTTAGTATGCAGGAACATTAACACAAACTAAACAAAAATGCAAATAAGATTGCTTTTTCAATGTGCATCGTGTCAAAAATAAAATTGAGCTTTTAAAAGACGTCGAGGATATAAGCTGGGTGCGTGATAAATTAGACATATCGCAGCTGTCAACTGGTTTATTAGAGTAGTTCCGAAATGAGCGTCATCAACTCGTTTCCGTTTACCATTAAGTTTTTCATGTAAATATACTTGATGTAAATTTTTGCTGTGAATATAAATTTTTCCAAAAATTCATACCATTTTATTACGTTTGGCATTTTTGAAGTAATAAAATTAGTAAAATATTTAAATAATAATTAGTTAGGTTTATAACGGATAAATAAACTTGTTCTCTATTCCAAATGGTAAAGCATTTGAAATATTTAATTTTATCTTCTATCTGCTATGTATGTATTTCTGTAAATCAATTATGTGAAATCTATAAAGAAGCAAAGCAAATTATTATATTCGCAGTTACATTTATTAGCATAATTGATAAACGTGGCAGATAATTTATTATTGACTTATTTGGTATAATTAATAAGAAATTGATGCTCCCCAGTTTATATAAACATAACGAAAACACAGATGAAAAGTATAAATTCCGTCTTACCTCGAGGTATATTTTAATTAACAAATTGACAGATACATAAATTTACCTTAAAAGGTGTTATAAATATCTTCAAAGAACTGGAATTAACTTTGGTTACAAATTTAATTTTAAAGAAGTTGTAAATCAAATTATTTGTGATAACCCTAACAAATCGCTTTTTTAACTGTTTTATTTCTCAAGTTTTACGATGATCTTTCTTTACCTATAGTTTTCTAAATAAATAATAAAACGTCAAAAAATTAATTATAAAAGACACATAAAAACATAAAATATTTCCTACTACGATTTACAACCTTGGTAGAATTTTAGCTTTGCTTTTTTAGAGCGACTTCTTATCTGTTTTGGAGACTAGAGGAAATCGTGAATTACGCGCCAAGAATTTTATGAAATTAATTGGAGTTAGGATTTTTTTCCATGTTTTTTAACATAGGATTGTGGGATCCAATCCAACGTCGTGAATATTAACACACTCTTTGAGACACTCCAATAGAGTGTCTTTTACTTTGAGTATTTGAGTACTTTCCCAGTTTATTTGTCTTTTTAGCCCTGAATTTTTATGGAGCTGTACTATATATACAACTTATAAATATGATTGATGTTCATGAGCTTTCAGCTAAAAATTGAAAGATTCAGGCCAAAAGTATTATCTCGCGCATTATATTACTTGTGGATGCATATTTAAATTATCATATGAATTTGGACCTCGAGTAAAATGACAACTTCATAAAAGTTTTGAGAAGTTGTAATTTACCAAATTGCACCCCTTTAATCTTAGAACGTATAAGTCACGTACGATCATTATACCTAATAGGTTAATAAAGTCATAGTGCATAAAAATATAATTTGCACATTAGATCGTGTATAAGTTTTGATACGTGTAAAAGAGCTTGTTATACATGTCACTTACATTCGTGAGTCACATGAGTTACTAAGGTCAGATACCCCAGCCCCAGGTCAAGTTGTTGAATGCGTAATCACGGCCTGTCAGAGCAGAAGGGCGGAACCCGTCATGCAGATTGAATTTTCTTTCATCCTTATATAATGGATTGCCTGAAGCTCCCTAGCGCAATGAGAAGAGCACCCCATTGTTTATAAATGCATATATTATCTTACCTTACAAAAATTAATCAAAAGCTAATTTTGATATTTAGCTTGAAACTTGTGAGAAAGGTTAAGCTGTTCTTAAATAGTTTATAATTAATGGTAAGTAGAAGAGAACAAATACATGTCAAACTAAACAAATGCTGAAGACAAACGATCAACGTGTCAACTTAATGAAGAATAGTAGCATATAAATATTGATATTGATGTGTGAAGGGATATAGCTGACAGTTCCCTGAGCGTTTATAACTTCGCTAAGGCCATTTGTTTCAATCTGCAAGACTATAATGACTACTATATTAAACCTGTGTCGTTATATTAAACCAACTTTGTAAAAAAATTTCAATTTTGAAGTAAAACCGAAAGATTAAGACATAGTTACAAACAAGAAAATTCTTAGCAATTGCATCCATTTATTACTTATGTAAATTGTAAATTATATTATGGTGTCAACGATGTAATGGTTTTACATTTATTTTACCCAAGTTTTCTGTAAAAATGACTAGACATACATTAACATACAAGAACTTGGACCGGTCATATCACTTTAAATATCATATTTTGGGCTTTTCGCCAAAAACAACTTTATTTACTAGAATATGAACAACTAACATGTGATGACGAGTCGTAACCATCAATTTATTTTGGTTATGTCGGCATCATTTTTTACTTTCACATCAAATATCCTGAGACAGGGCCTATTTTTAACAGAGTTGGGCACTAGGCTCTAGCAAATTTTCGGGCCCCTTATAATACTCCAGTGTAACTAATAGCATCGGAGGCCCAATTTTTGGGTTATTTTATCGGTATTTGATTTTTATTTTACGATTTTATGTTCTCTCTTTTCGGACCCTTCTGGCCATTGGGCCCTAGGCACGTGCCTAATGCGCCTAATGGTAAAATAGGCCCTATCCTGAGATTAATTTTCACTGATCATTTTTTGGATGAGAGATTTTCTCCTTAATCATTATGTTCCAATCATTTGTGGGCAATACCAAAAAACCAAAAATACATATGTATTCATATTATGCAATGCTTTTGAAATAGTTGTTGTAAATATAAACTAAGCATCTATTAATAATTTTTTAACTAAGTTAATCTAAGTTCAGCTTCGTGTCTCGTTATCTCGAGATATTTCTAAAGAGTCAACAATTGTCCCGCATTCAATCCTGCGACACGAATTGTCCCGGCTTTGTCTTGTCTTTAAAAATTTTAAATTTTGAAAAGCTGAAATTGGTTGAATGTCTGAAAACAGAATTAAAAAACTAAAAAAAAAGATTATTTGTATGAAGTGAAAAAAAAACGTTGTTCGACTCTGCCCCCCCCCCGTCTCGTGTCCCGTTTTTTAATTTTCCTAAACACCAGTTTGGATTTTGAAATAAACATTAAACGATTTAGCAAGTATGTACATCGAATAGTGAGAAAAATAAATCAGGACTTTGAAACGTTATTGCTCGGCGGCCTTTCTCGACTTAAGTCAGGCTTTCGATAAGGTTTGGCTCACTAGCTTGCGCTACAAAGTGAAGATTTTCTTTTTGCATCATTATTACCTAATTCTCAAATCCTACGTTAGTAATAGACACTCCTTTTGGTAAACATGAAGGTGAATATACAGGAAGTTCACTGCGGCTCAGCTACTAATTCCACTCCTGAATTCACTATTCAGCGCTATATACCTAATAAAAGCAGAAATGAAGAAAGGTACTGTTACCGTGAAAGATTTGAAGGGCAATCCAACGTACTTGCTAGCCAGTTACTAGTGCGGAGTGATGAAGTGAGCAGACTAAAATGACTCAGACCTATTGATCTCGTAAATAGTTCCTAAATTTTTTGAGTTAAACATTAATTTCTTATTTACTTTAAATCTAAATAGTGATTTACTTCAAATATGCATCAGATTGTTTACTGGAACACACCGTGCAAGTCATTATTTGTTTACCCAACTAGAAGCTTATTGTTGTATACTAAGGTCCGGTATTTCAGTTGCTAGTTAAACTACGTTCAAGGATTAATTAACTTACGTTTATGGCTACCTGATTGGTCAGATATCAATATAAACGGAGTTTAAACTCGGATCGTAGTTTAAAGCATAACTGAAATACCGGCCCTTATAGTTAAATTTAAAAAAAACTTCCAAACGATGGTATATAGCAGGGGCGGCCAACAGGTCGATCGCGAAGCAATTTTTAGTCGATTATACCGCCGCTACTAGTGGTGATTGATGTACAAGTGAAGGACAATAAAACAAAATCTAAGGAAATCTTAGGAAATCTAAGGAAATCCAAAGATATCTTAGAAATTACAGATAATCGTACTTTTTCAATTTTTTCGAAAGGTAATCATGAGACAATCCAAAAGAAACCCCAAGGAAATTTGATATACAAGTGAAGGCAAATTTGAGAAAATTTAAAAAAATCTTAGGCAATCTAGGAAATCTAAGGAAATCTAAGGATATCATAGAAATTACTGATAATCTAGCTTTTTCAAATTTTTCGAAAGGAAATCATGAGACAATCCAAAAGAAAACCCATGGAAATTTTAGGAAATCTGGGAAAATCTAGAGATATCCAAGAAAATGTCCTGAAAAGAAATCTGATTGTGTACAAAAATTGGATCTGTGATTTCCTTCTCGGAAATTTTATGAAATTTGATGTACAAGTAAAGGGAAAATTGAGAAAATTGAAGGAAATCTTAGGAAATCTAAGGAAATCCAAAGATATATTAGAAATTACAGATAATCTTGCTTTTTCAATTTTTTCGAAAGGTAATCATGAGACAATTCAAAGGAAACCCCAAAGAAATTTTAGGAAATTTAATGTACAAGTAAAGAGAAATTTGAGAAAATCTTAGGAATTCTTAGGAATTACAGATAATCTTGCATTTTCAACTCTTTTGAAAGGAAATTATAAGACAATCCAAAAGAAAACCCATGGAAATTTTAGGAAATCTGGGAAAATCCAGAGAAATCCAAGAAAATGTCTTGAAAGGAAATTTGATGGTGTACAAAAATTGGATCTGTGGTTTTCTTCTCGTTTCTCGTAATAAGCTAAGAAAATATGATTTTTCTTTTTGTCTACTTTTACCTTAATAAATACTATTTGAGTATTATTTATGTCAATGGTCAATATAGTATTAATATTATGGCAGATTGTGAAAAATTTTTAAGAATCATAGTCGATCGTGTATATTTATTTATTTATTTATTTATTTATACGGATATACCAATTTACATATTAAACCAAAACATATATACAAAACGAAGTTACTATACACAATATATCACAAAAAAAGCACCATCTTAAACATTTATACAAGCAAAAATTAATATAATTTAAGAAACAATAATTATAAAATACAATATAGCTACAGCCAACAACTATCAGACCTAGTTCTAAAACATTGCATCCATGTTCCACATGATGTCCTTCTTGAACCGAGCAAATGATTTTTGATGCAGATCAAACCATTCTTGTCCATTAAGTTTGTTGACTAACCGAATTATTCTGGGAATAGGACTATGAGAGCCATAATTAGTTGGGTGCACATCGGTGGCAAAGGCATTCTTGTGTCTAGTATCGTGTAAAGATATATACGGTACGAAATAATTCAATAAGCGTGGGCAGTCAATCATTCCATTAATCAAACGAAAGGTAAAGCATAAGTCTGCGATTTTGCGCCTATATTCTAAAGATTTGGTATTACAAGCAACGAGGCAACTTGAACTGTTGAATTCCTCCAGAGTACGCCCCCACTTAAAGTGAACGTGTTTAAGGAACTTTCTTTCAACTGCTGCAAGTCTGTCGATGTCGACCTGGTAGAACGGAGACCATATACATGAAGCGTATTCTAATTGGGACCTCACAAGAGAAAAGTACAGTGTTTTAACTGTGTCAGCAGAAAAATGCCTGCTTTGTCTACGAATGAAACCCAAGGTACGCAAGGCATTGCCACAAATCTTTGCAATATGATTCTTGTATGTTAAGCCAGTATCAAGCCGAACACCTAAATCGTCGATCTCAATGACACGATTGAGAACATTTCCATTAATATTGTAATCAAATTTGTCAAAACTAAGTTTGGAGTATGAGATTACCGAGCACTTGTTGAAATTTAAATATAGTTTGTTATGCTGGCACCACCGATGAAGGTTATCAAGATCTACCTGTAATAACCTGCAGTCTTGAATAGACCTGATTGATTTGTAAATTTTAAGATCATCTGCAAACAGTAGATACAAACAGTGTTTGATAAATTTACCTATATCATTGATAAATATCAGAAACAGAATCGGACCACAGTGGGAACCTTGCGGAACACCAGATGATACAGCAATGTCTATTGAGATATGGTTCTTAATCCGTACCTTTTGCTTCCTACCAACTAGGTAGCTACGAATCCACTTAACTGCCAACGTACTAAAGCCTAGAGAGGAAAGTTTCGATAGGAGAGCTTTATGGTGTACTCGATCAAACGCCTTTGAAAAATCAGTGTAAACAGCATCTACAGGCATGTGATTTTCAAACGACTCTACCACATCAGATACAAACGATAACAAGTTTGTAGTAGTCGAACGGCCTGGAAAAAAGCCATGTTGCTCAGTTACTATGTGATCTTTACTAGCAGACAGAAGTTGAGTTGCAACCAATTTATCCAGCAATTTAGGAATAGTTGATTGAATAGAAATACCTCTATAATTCTTGATATCACAGCGATTGCCTTTCTTAAAAATAGGAGTTATGAAGCTTCTTTTCCAAATACTAGGAAATTGGCCAGTAGTTAACGATAGTAAAAATATATTATAAATGGGAGTAGAGAGAGAATATTGACATCTCTTAATAAAAAAGGAAGGAATACCATCAGGTCCAGAACTAAGACTATCAGGTAGACCTCCAATTGCATCAAAAACATCAGTAATCGTAACGTTAAAGCTGTCGCAGTTGATCTCATCGATCGCATCATAATGAACGTCATTATCGTCATCTTCACAATAAACGGTAGAGAATTGCTTGGCAAACAAATCAACGCATTCTTGACCCGAGTTGGACAATTCACTACTGAGAAACATAGAAGAAGGATAATCCCTTACTCTTTTGCAGTTATCAATATATCGCCAAAAGACTTGAGGATCAATTGCAATGGCTTTTTCTGTTTTATCAATATACTCACGATGAAGTGCAGAAGTAAGAAGTTTAGCCTTATCCCTTAGTACACAAAACTTTTGATATTCAGTTAAACAATTAGTTTCCTTAAACTTCTTGTGGGTAACTTTCTTGTGTATAATCAACTGAATCAATTCTTTGGTGAACCAGATTGGATATTTGGATGCAATAATTTTCTTATAAGGCACGAATATTTTAATGATGTCCGATAACTTCTCGTAGAATTGATCTACTATAACATTAATGTCATCCGAGTTTAAAATCACCGACCAATCAACTTCCAGAAGATGAGAATTGATTGCTTCAAAATTGGCAGATTTGAAATCGGGTATAATATTGTCAAAATGTAAGGTTGATTTTGAAACAGCAGTCGAAATATTAATGGTATATGCTATATGATGAATTGATGTATTAGATAATGGGTCATCTGAAGAACTGACAGAAGTATTTAGAATGTTGGTAAAAACTAAATCCAAAAGAACGCCACGACTATTGGGTATTGGGTTACGTTGAAGAAGATTATGCAGTGACATACCATCAGAGATTGACAGTGTCTTGGAACATTTATTAGTTGAGATGCAGGTAGCAGAACCTTCCTTCGTCCATGTGGCTCGTGGTAGATTGAAGTCTCCACAAATAATTAATTTAGAAAATGGGAAATGATTAGCAATATTGTCAATAATATCACAGAAATCATCATAGGCTTGAACATTAGAATCGGGTGGGATATAAACCGCACCAAGAATAATATCACCGATCCGGACAAATACAGTTTCGATAGTATTTTCAGTCGCAATAGAAATACAGTTTTCAAGACTTCTACGGACTGCAATTAACACACCCTCGCCCCTAGTTTTAGTACTCGAGTTTAAGGATCTATCACAACGGAAGATATTGAAATCAAAAAACTGTAATTCGCTAGACAAAATGTTGTCGTCCAAGAAAGTTTCAACAAAAATGATTATGTCATACGAACATTTGAGAAAATCTTAGGAATTCTTAGGAATTACAGATAATCTTGCATTTTCAACTCTTTTGAAAGGAAATTATAAGACAATCCAAAAGAAAACCCATGGAAATTTTAGGAAATCTGGGAAAATCTAGAAAATCTAATGAAGTTGGCCACCTCTGGTATATAGTACAAACTACATATCTTGACTATATTCGTTTTTCTATATTTCAAAAAAAAAGATAGGGTGGCAACACAGAATATTGCTGTAGGAGTTTGTTTATGTCTTTTAATTTTACCTAAAATTCGAAATAATAATATATATTATAAAAGAGAACATTTTTAGTGGTTCTAATTCAATGGCCAGGGGCTGTATGTTTACAATCACTAGTAATCAAAATTGAACAAAATTATTAGCAACAAAATCCGGATTATATGTATACTACGATAGAGAAGAATTCACTAAGAAACCTGATAAACAAGTGTGGGTAATCTTCTAGAAGACTGATTAAAACTAGTGCAAATTGGTAGGACTTCAAATTCTAAAGAATACCAAATGATTTCCAAAGAATTCCAATAGATTCTAAACGTATTTTACTGATTTTGCAACAAAATGATTTTAAAAGGAACAAAAAAATTTTCCCAACGATCTTTTATTGTACTTGTCGATTTTGCTTCTTCTTCTTCTTGAACACTTTTGATTTTCCAATACAATAAGGAATTTCAAAGATTTCCAAAAAATTCTAACGATTATTTTCTTAGAGCTATAAACTACCAAAAGACATAGTTCAATAATGAGGATACCAAGAGAATAATTTAAAAATGATGTATGATGTAGTATCTAAATAGAAAAAAAAAGCAAACAATAAAAAAATTACAACGATTTTACAATTAATTTCCAATTCTTTTTTATTATATTTATTAAATTTCCCCAAAACAATGCATTTTATGTTAAAAAGTAATCAATGTGGATTTCTCATTCTCTCAATATCATAAAAGATTACCACAAAATACATCAAGTTTAAATTGGTTACAAATGGTAGTTTTAAGAAATTAAAAAGGGAATGCTGAATACATGCACTTGAGTTTTCCCAGTTTAAGTATGTTGTTCATATACTACCTATATTTAGATAAATATTAAATAAATTTTCTATGTTCATAACATTTTTTTAAATAATTATAAAATCGATACATAGATAGACAAAATAATTACCTATACTTTTGTTTCAAAATCGTTTTTCACGAAGTTTTAAAATGCTTATTTTCATGAATTATTTGTCATAATCAACCTTGTCATTACTGTATTTGGCATTTTTTTTAATGATACTAGTTTACTTGGCATTTGTAGTATTTATGTGATGCCGTAGCTACCTACACCATAATTTTTTATTTAATTTTTCATGCGCTTGATTTAAATTGCGTCCACTTAATAAAATGTTTATTATTTAAAGATCCAGTTATAAACGTTTCACTGCGAGCGGTCCTAAATTAATATAAAATAAATTAACAACATCATTAATATGTTAAAAATCAAATGCCTTCCATTCGGTTATAAACTATTAATTAGAGTTTCAATTTTCTTTATCACGCAACCTCATATTTCTAGGTTGTTTGCTTACAATTTGTATGTTATAGAAACATTACAATTTAAATTGTTACAGGTGAACTTTATATAGAAACATACCGTTTATACAACTAGCAACACACACCGCAATATGTACTCACATGTAAACACGAAACTGTTGCACCTATTGATGACATAATTAACTCGACAGTGTAATATCCATATAAATGAAAATAAATTACATAAATTATGTTCGAGTAATTTAATCAATATTGTTCTACATAAAAGATGACATATTTTGTTAATTAATTAGTTAGTTATTTATATCGAAATAAAAATATTAAAAATATAAATAGCAAAAGCGTCATTACAAATTTGAATTTAATGTGTAAATTATTTTAATAAATATATATAGTAATTATAATATTATTTTTTATTAGTTTTGATTGCTCAAAACAATCTGCTTTAATTTAGTTCTTAGTAATGTTGAAAACATTTTAAAAACCACATAAATTAAATTTAAAAACAAGGAATTGTCATTAATACATCAAAAGTGTTGTTCATGTTGGTGTTGATAATTGTCAACATTGATAGAAACCTTGAAAGTTGTCAATTTTGATAATTTTGCTATTCAGGACAACATTTTTAAAGCAAAAACTTGACAGTTATTAATTGACAATAGATAAGTCTACTTGCTCGGATTGATAACACTTGACAACTGATCTAAATTCACTGATAATTGTTCAGAAATTTGTGATAATGCTCCGTAATTAATTAAAATTTACATTTAAAAAAATTCCCAACTCCAGTCAAGATAAATTTAATATTTTTTTAAACATTTGTGAACATATCACAGATGAAATCAGTAAAATATAAACATTTCAGTCTTAAGCGCCCTTCACACTATGCGATTTATCATAGGATTTCTCGTACGATTTGTCGTAAGCAGATATTTTTCAGTTCACATTGTACGATTTATCGTACGGAAAGACTCGAATCTGAACTCGTAAGCAACTCATAACAAAATCTTAACCGAATCCTACGATTAGGGCGGTTTCTATTTTCATACGAGTTTGCATAGGATTGCCGTTAACGTCTAAGCCCTTCTTTATCGATATTGTTAAAATAGACATTTTTAATTTAAGGATTTAAGGTTATATGTGGTTATATGCAATTGATAAATAAAAAAGTGTGGCAAACCCTGTATTT
The DNA here is from genome assembly GCA_958510845.1 of Cantharis nigra. Classification (NCBI taxonomy): domain Eukaryota; kingdom Metazoa; phylum Arthropoda; class Insecta; order Coleoptera; family Cantharidae; genus Cantharis; species Cantharis nigra. Next base: position 37,030,923 of record OY294030.1, on the reverse strand, counting down.
ACATTTTTAAAAATTTTAAATATTAAAATAATTAAAATTAAAATTTTAATATTAAAAAATATCAATCATGCAATAACATAAAGTCGCCCAATTTGATGACTTGCGATTTGTGCTAAAAACTGGTCGCAAACTTTTGGCAAAAGTAACCCAAATTGCGATAAATCGGCCAATCTGGCCACACTGAACCTAAACTCAAAATTTTGAAATATTTGATCGTGCTTACCCGCATTCGTTCGTGTTCATCCGTAATCGTAAGCAAACATATAGTGTGAACTGAAAACCAGCATAACCCCTAAGGGTAAAACTCATGAGAAAAATCCTAAGAAAAATCGTACGAGAAATCCTAGGATAAATCGCATAGTGTGAAGGGCGCTTTAAAGTGATCAATATTTTTTGTAAGTTTATGTATAAACGCCTGATCATAAAATTAACATTTTGCTTTTTTTGTAATTAAAAAATTTAATTTTTTAAATAATTTTTATTTATATTTTTTGATGCACTTTTGGTAATAACAAAGAAACTAATATACATTTTAAACCAGTTTCTGGGTCTGTCAGGGAATTAACCCCACGAATTTCCGATTTTCCTATATACCATTGGAAAGAAGACACATTTTTAAACATTAAAAAAAAATTTGCAGATTATCCATTAGGTAGTAGTTGAGAAAACGGCACTTAAAAATTGAAAATTTTACTTATAAAATCGCTTATGTACCCTAATTTTTATTTCCAGTTACCAAAATCCATTTTTCGTTTCACTTTCATTTCTTTCCGCTTTTCTCTGGTTCTTTTATTGCTCGGTTTCCATTTTGGCAGATTACATATTGTTAATTGTTATATTCACATCTTTTCTCATTCCACAATCTCTGTGATTTAATGAACTTTAGAATATCTCCATGACAGATCGTCTTTGAGCCCAGTATTGTTTTCAAGATTCTCCTTTTAAATATTCAGAGTTTTCTTTCTTTCTATTTGTGATGCTGAGTATTTCTGCTGCACAATTATGTCACTATCAGTCTTATCAAAAATTTATATTATTTTTTGTTTTTCTGCAGGAAATTTAAATTATTTTTTTCTATTTTTTACTGTTTAAGTATATTTCGAATATACTAGTGAATATTAAAAAGCTGCACTTAGCAAAAATGTATTTAATTTTCATTTAAAGTTGACTACCACATTATGTGATGTCAACGCCAAAGATGCAATAACGTACAAACTAACTTTATAAGATTAGATGTTGTACGAAAAATATTTGGTGATATGGTAATAACACCTAGGGAAATTTTTAATTTAAAATAATTATTTAGAGTTATTAACCCCCATCCCCCACCCTTAGGCACATCACTGGCTGTATAAGGCGATTTCAAAATGAATTTTAAAAACTGCTTTCTTGCTCACTGAAACCTAAACATGTACTGGAATAGACCATCTCATTGGTTGTTTTAGGTTTTCAATCCTAGAAGATTAGACGTGATTTTTGCATGAATAATTTTTAGGGCATACGGATTAGTTATCGTTTTATTGCATGAATTACGAATAAATTGTTTAGAAAACTTTAGTAGGTAGGTACGTAATTGAAAATTAAAGCAGACAAAATAAACCAGAATACAAACATTCTTTCATTTAATGTAATGCCTTTATTGCATGTTTTCTTTGTAGCAAAAAATACGATTTGCCTAATTCTTTAAAAATAATATTTATCTGATTATAGCTACTTTTTTTAATCTTGAAAAACTATTTACTTGTAGAAGTTTATTATTAGATAATCATAAATCAAGTTGTGAAAACCAACTTCTAAAAACTTCCAAGTTACAAGGTATTAGTGTATCTTATTTAAACGATTAAAGGATTAAGTCAAACGGGTTGTCAATTAACTGACATGGTAGATTTTTCAACAATGCCTGACAACAAACCTTACAACCGAGGGAAAAGTGGTTTATGATTTAATTGAATAGAAAGCTTGCTTTGTCGGACGATTTGCATATTATACACGCAAATGAAACTTGGAATACATTTTGATTCCTTTATTTTTTGTAAATTCAGGTAGTTGCTTACTGCAAACTTTGGCAACTTCGACTTACTTCAATATATCTTTTATTTGTTGGAAAGCTTCATGAAAACACTGAAAAACTTAACATTCAATAAACAATAAAAAAGAATTAATATTTCATATTTTAATCGATAAAGCTTGGTGGCGTTTGTTATATATAAAAATAATGAGGTAACTGTCAGCTTTGACTTTCCCATAACATTCGCATGTAGGGAAATGCGATAATATAATAAATCAACATATAATCGTGCAAGTGTCAAGCCGGAAGAAGAATAAGAACGCGCACGAAGAAGCCGTGCCTGCTCGACATGGTAATGCGATTTAGATTAGACTCTTGATGGCATGTGACACACTTGACGGCTTATCTCTGCTTACTATCAAAACTGCTACTTCGTTTCCCTTCTCTACTATCAGTACATATTTTCTCTTTCTATATTTCGAATAGCGGAAATTATGCGAGACATCACGAGCTGCTCGTTTAGTCCATAATAAAAATTTTCAGAAAAGTTAACAATTCGATAAACTCATAAAAAGTATTGGAAGCTGTCTTTTTACAATTCTTAAAGTTTTTTGCGCGCCAAAGAAACCATTTTTGATGATAATAAAAAGATTAACAATAATTTATGCTTTTAAATCGTTGTTTATTGTGGTAAGTTTTCAAAAAGCTATTAGTCGGTGCACAAGTGGGTGGTTATATTTTAATGATATTGAAAGTTTCATTTTTGTATTAATGAAAAAGTTTACTTTTTTATAAATTCAAGTACCTACAGAACAAACTTCAAACATTTACTAACCCTGCAGTAGCGACTCGTAAGAAAGAAGGGTATTTATTCTTTTGTTTTTCGGCCCTTGTGCTTTAACAGCGACGAGTCGCCGCTGCACCTTACAATATTAAAGGTGCACGCTTTCTTGATTATTTGAAAAATACATCAAGGGTAGATAACAATCGTGTTAATAATACAATACCTTGATATGATGACATGTAATCCTTTTATATTATTTAATTTACATTATATAAATTACCGAACCTCTTATAAAAATACTAATAACAGTGTGGTGCAACATAATCATTAACCATACTAATAGCATTAATTCTGGAGTCATACGTTTTACAATATTAATATTTTATTAATGCCAAGCTACCGTGCTTTCAGAACCAGTTTCTCTGTATTACCTGACTACATTTTTCAAGCCACTGATTGAGATCTCATTTCTTTGTTTTTGAAAATAGCTAATTTTAGCATTTAATTATTATGGCAATTACGCTGTTGCATGAATTATTTTTAAATTAACGACGCATAATTGCTTAATTATTTACCTTTTAATTGACAAAGTATAGACAGTAATATATTATGTATACTACTAAAAAATTATTATGTGTAATAGTATATTATACATCATGGGACTAAGGTGTTGCTTTTCATCCCGCGTGAAAAGGTTTTTGCACGAGGTGTTAGCCGAGTGCAAAAATTGCACACGGGATGAAAAGAACCTTAGTCCCAAGGTGTATATACTATTTTTCACAATTTCGCTGAAAATGCTGAATTACATTGGTTACTAACTAAATTTGAGATTTTAAAATTGCTTGAAAACGGCGTTAAATATCGAAAAACCGAGCAAAAAATTTACGCCCGTTACAGTAGTCCCCCAGCGATTTGTCGTAAGAAGCCATATGCAAAATTTCAGATCAATAACGCGCAATAATGGCACGGGAAAAAAAGTATTACTTTAGTCCCGCAAAACCGGGAGTAAAGTGCTCACTTTACGTGAAAATTGTGAAAAATTCTTAATTGCAGGTCTGGCTCGTGAAGATTATTGGTTTTGGTGGAAATTTTAGATCTAAGGTGAAACTCTTGAATTTTTACAAAATAAAAAAAATACGGAAAAATTTTGTAAATTTTATATTTTTGCAAAATTTTATTTGGTTAAAAATTTGTAAATATTTGGACAATTTATAAATTGAATTTGGAGGTTTCAGAGATAAGTTTGGGTTTGAATTATTGAAAAGTTTAATTAATTGAAGGAAAGATTTATAATATTGTGGAGTAAATTGAAGACATCGTAAAACAAACTTTTTATATCAATTTTATATATCCAAAAATGTTATTCTTATTGTAAAGGTAATTTCCTTTTGGATTTGCATTTAAGGATATAATAAGTGGAATCAATATTTTGGATTTATATTTTTTGGATTTTTATTTGGATTGGTTTTGGGTCTTGCTCAGATGTCCGCCAAATCTAATAATTAAGAAAATTTAAACTCTTCTTTTGAATTCAGTGTAAAATTATTAATTTAAAAATGATTTATTTATACTTAAAATATTCTGGTATACAAGCTTGAACTAAAGTAAATTGTTATTGATATTGTCATTCTTTGTTCCCAAATTCACCTGGTAGATTGCGTTTTTTCGAAATTAACCACAAAAAATAAATTAAATAAAAATTTCAATATAACATTCAATACAATACTTATTTAAATGCAATACTTACATAAAAATGGAGCAGCACATATTATAATAAATATTATTATATAGTAGTATGTATCTATTATAAATAACGAAAACTACGGAAACATTGAAAGTTATCTATTTTAAAATAATAATTACAGTATTGCTTATACATAATCATAATGTTTAAAAAAAGTCTAAAAGAAAAATTTACATTAAATCCTGAAAGTTTTACTTTTACAATACTTGACACATACATGGAATTATGATAAATATGGTAATCATTCAAAACAACTTACGATTTTTAAAGCTGCGGTAAAATGTAATATATAAAGTACTTATCTACATAATATTGTGGTACCTTTATTATGGTATAGATAATTACGGATTGTTCCTTTCACATGAAAATTGGAAATATTGATACATTATTACTCATGGCATTCATTTTAAATGATTTTTTTTAAACAAGAAGCTATAGTTTTAAATAACTTTGAAAATTTTAACTTTCGTCGTTACACAATAAGATGTCCCAAGGTTACTGAGCTCGATAGGTATGTAGACCATAAATCTTTTTGTCTTCTCCTGTTTTGAATTTTTTTAATTGACGATATTACTGGTCAAGGTTGCAATTATTCTCAGTTATGAAACCCTCTTATATGATTGGATTTGTTTTTCTTCTCATTGCTCTTTTATTTTTTTTTTCAAATAATCCTTGTTCTTTGTCCAATTCTAAAATTTGAAATTTTGCGCCACAACTACTATAGCTATTTTTTTACAATTTTCCTCTTCCAATAGCTGTTATTGCTTTATTAATTTAGCAAAACCATAAGTACCTGCGTTAACGAACCTATAAAATACCACACTTCTATTCTAGCCTAGGTCAGGTTTGGTAGCTTCATGGTTTTCAAATTTTGAAAATCAGTAATTTATAATTTATAAAATAGTAATTAATACTATTATTTTTTGTAGAATGGATAGAATAAAAATAAAAATAAAAATAAGATGATATAAAAATTTATATGATAATTGATAAACAAGAAAATCTAAATCTTCAGGTTGCACTAAACCAATTGGCGTAAAACAATAGTTTCGAATAGACAAAAAGGTGTTAAATGGATAAAAATTTTGCTTATAAACAAGTAAACTATAAGCATAAAGAAATACAAAAATTTTTTATAAACAATCAAAACATGAATAAACAAAACCCAAAAATTATATAAGTCTAGAAAAAAATATAAATATATATTTTTAAGTTTTTATATAAATATAAAATCGTATAAAAGTAATTTATGAACATAAAACACAAAAACCATCAAGGTAATAGTATGATAATGTAATCTAAAATATAATATATAATATATATATATACGAAATTTACAAATCGACCAAAAATGAAGGGTTTCAAATATGTTAAGTTGCATTAGTTTCACATTTGGTGAAACATATTTTACAAAAATTGCAGTTAGAAAACAAATGTAAATTAAAATAAAAATAAAGAATAACAATCACACAATATTAATTTAAAATACCGTCAAACAAAAGTAATGCATATGTTGTATAAAATTTCATGTCAAATAAATGTTGAGTTGTACAAAAGCATCAGTCGAATAACTTCTAGTCGAACAAATGTTGTCGAACAAATTGCAGGATACGATAATATTAAGTGTATCTAACATGTCTTTAATAGATGTATATTTGCTACACATTGTAATAATTTAATTTTTTTTTTATTAATTGTAAATTAATCCAGCAATAACCTATATGGATATATAGGTATATATATATATATAAATAATTATTGTTTTATATAGCAACCAATTTGAATATAATAATACTACTTGATGGTAAATACTTAAATATCAAATAAATTTGATTTATATAATTAATAGGTATATTATTTTCTCTGTCGAAAGTTCTTTACTTTTTCACTATTTTTTTGCAATTAATGTTATTCTTTAAAATATATAAAAACATAACAGTTATTCTCATAATTAAATAAAACACAGTCATATTTTATATCAAATTAATTTGTTGTTGTTTGACATTTTTTGAGATTTGGCCACCCCCCCAATACTGGCCGTCTTTGTGTAACGTGTAACACACCACGTGCACACCTCTAGGAAGAGTAGAATTTAGTTCCAAAAATATAAAATTGAGCTAAAATAAGTATGAGGTATAAAATAACAAAGCATAATTAAAAAATAATTTCAACTCCATAATGGCATAATTCAAATGTTGATTTTGTTCTCATACATTTACATTGTGTCTTTCTGTGCCACTTTTGGTTAATTTATGTATAAGATATTCTTATCAATTTGATAAAATTATGAATATATTATGTTTGTTGAAGTTTATATTATAGAGCCCAAAGTTAATCCAGTTAAGCTTTGTTACTATTTAGATATTTAATGCAGCTGTTATGTTTTTAGAAACTTTATTACATTCTTTATAGCCATTAACTTATAATAAACATAATTATTTATGCTTACTTTACGTCTACACATTTGCTATACTAATTACTCATAAATTACTAGAAATAACACTAGTCTTTTGATCCCAAAGAACATAAATAAATTTAAGCTCATCAAACACAATTTGCTTGGAAAGGTAAACGAACCACGAGTTTTGTAATGAACGAAAAGGTGCTAAACAGTTTTTATAGGTAAAGTAATCCATAAATCACAAGTTGACTTTTTATAATTAATTTGCAATGGCAGTGCAGACTTTTACGACGAGCGTGCATATTTATGGTGGGTACAAATTAAAAATTAAATTGAAATAATTTCAAGGCAATTTTTGTTTGTAATTCATTTTTCTTGATTAGCCGACTTTAGTTTTGACTGACAAGCGACCTCTACCTGCCGCCACAACATGATTAATGACAGAAGCACTTCATGAGGAATAACCCATAACCAGTTTGTCTAGAATTGATGATAGCAGGTAATTGGATGATGGGCCATCATTATGCTGTTACAGCTCGCTCTTTGACGGCCACGTATTCTAACTGATGGCTATTGTCGATAATGGCACAGCCATTATTCCAACGGTTGTATTCTCGCAATAAATATCGACATATATCTTGATATAATTAGATAGCATACAACATTAAAATTTGACGGACTTTATAAATGATTCCAGCAAGCAGCAAACCTCTACTTTATAAATTTCACTCGAGTACCTATACCTAATATATAAATTTCAAAATAAATTGAAATATAATTTTAAGATTAGGGGGATGAACTGTTGAAGAACATAATCAGCAATCAACATCAAAACTAAACTAAACAACTAAGTAGGAATATTGATTATGCATTTGAGTAAGATACGCACCCAATTTGACATTTAGTATCGTAATTTTGTTCTGAAAAATAGATGGCGTTTCATGCAGCAACTCAGTATAACAACTCAACTAAGTTTTCCAACAGTAATCTGTAAGATGGTAAAATTTGTACATACGGATATGCCCTAGCATCACCTAAGTGGAATTACCACATTGGATGCACAAACTGATAAAAACCAAACGACAGGAAAGTTTTTGGCTTCCAAATTTATTTGAGATTTTAATTGAAAAGATGGGATATTAGCAAGAATAAATTAATTTGATTAGGAAGCAAGGGTTTTGATTATTATGAAATTGAGAAGTCGCCATAATATATTTGAACAAAATTGGATATTTTGGAATAAAATTTCGGATTATTAGTAAGTAATCGATGTGAAGATTGGAAAAATTAAAGTTAAAGTTAAGATGTTGGAATTTGGAATATTACTTAAAATTGATTGGATACGAAATTTACAATATTGTGAATTAAATCGAACGCAACGAAATAAAGTAGATTTGATAGTGGCGCACCTGAGTCGAATTATCAACTGCAATTAACTTTCCTATTGGTGTATAAAATTTTATTTAGAATTGAATTTTAAATTTAGATTTAAAAATTTGTAAAATTATCCAGGCAACATTTCAAAAATTGTATTTCTTTTGGAGATGCCAGTTGGAAAATTTGGACTCTAGAAAAATACATTTTAATATTCATATAATATATAGGTTACCATATTTAAGAAATAGGTACCTATAATACTTTGACGAACTAAATAGTTTTAAATTGCTATTATTTTATTATCATCGAAGGGTGGGTGAAGGGCATAAAGTGATCATTTGATCACTCAATCGTTTTATCGGTCGTCTTAGATTTTTTATTGCATGTGGAAATGTGTTATATTACATTTATTATTCAATAAAGTGAAGAAAAAACTATGTTTCCATTTCAATTATTTTTATCCATCCATTTTAATTAAAAAGCTTGAATTTTTAGAAGCTATGGAAATCAGTAAATTAAAACAATCATCCTTATTATTAATTAAACAGTCAATCTGATTTAAACAACTCACCAATGGTAAACATTTTTTATTTAATAAATTAAATGTTTAAATAATGAAACAACCCCCTTACTTGAACCTATAAAAGCGCTTATTTTTATACCCCTACCCTTATTAAATTACTTTCCAAAATATCCCTTCCTTTTCATATAGGTATACCTGCTAACACCACCCCGAACAATATTTATCTAATTGGGTTTTCTAAAATATTGATATGGTTAATTATTATTAATTTTAAATTAATTAGGGTAGGGTAGCCCATTACAATACTGAAGTGTTTGCCTAATATTTCAATCGGGTTTAACTTGCACAACGAACATCCCACTCCTAGTATACAAAAAGTGGCGGCCTTGCTGCAACGGAAGGGGGTTTAACTAAAATAATTTTAGTATTTAACCCCTTCCCGTGGATGTCACGGGCAAGCTTTAACTAGTTATTACAATAAATTAATGTGTGCATGAAGGAGTTAAAAATAATATAATCCAAATCAAGATTTTCTTAATAAATATAGGCGCCACCCAGGGTAAGAGTCTGGATTTGTACCCCAACAAACAAGTTCCCACTGGTCAACAAGTCTGCACGAAGGATATTTACCTTAAATGCTGTTTAAGCTAACATTTCAAAGCTAACAATACTTGGCCAGCCCTAGAATGAAAAGTAAAATTTAGCAAATTAGTTAAATATTATTAAAAGTAATGCAAAAATAAAAATATGAAGTATTAGATAATAACAAATTGACAAAAATATTACAATAAAGTAACGCTATAACGGTTCCTTTTTATTAGATATTAACTGAATTATAGGTGATTAAAATGAATAAACAATTATATCTTATAATAAAGTTAAAATTTTACGGCCACGATTTCAAACAAATGAAAACATAAAAGGCGATGTTAATAATTTTCATTTCAATAATAAATTATTTTAAATTCGAAAAAGTCAGAATAACAGAAGAATAGAAAATTATCTGTAGGAATTTTGCAAATGTTAGCTGTAAGAAGCCGAGGGAATCTTTCATCAGGTGTCTGTAAAGTAAAATTTGTTGTTCAATGTTGAGAGTTAAAATTCATTGGCGAGACTCGGTTACATGAAAGTCACAATGAAAATGTGACTAAATGTTTAGAGAGGGGTCTAAAAACGTTAAAAATCGTGTGACGTAATTTATGGATGACCCCTAATAATTGGTGTATTTATTTTTTAAATTTTTTTGTAACCCCCCCATAAAAAATCTTGCGCACGGGCCTGGTTGTCACTATCAATATTCGTGTTCTATAAACAATTAGGGTAATTTTGATTACGTGGAATTATCCAACTACGAATATGAACTTCAATAAACTTAAACTTCAGAAAAACTCCAAAATTTTTAAACTTTTGAATTGGAATTTTAATTTAACTTTTGAACTTTTAAAAATAATTGGAATAAAATAGTAAGCAGTAGGTTTTAAAAATTGCACAGGTTAATGCGATTACAGCAAGACGAATTACGAAGCACTCACGGAGTATCCTGGCTGTTATTGGCATTAATTTCAAAAATAGTTAGTCAAAAAAAAGCTATTTAGGGAAATCCTTATCCGAACCATCATTCTTTCAGTGCTGTTAATGCCGAAATTAAAATTAAATTCTTAAAGGAAATATACTTTATCGGAATCGGCGAGTAGTATTTTCTCTTGTCTTCATCAGAAGATAACATGTCTTTTAAGACTGCATTATTATTTTACAAATAAATTCTTTGTAGCAGCTTGTTTTTTTTTACTCTTTTCGAGTTTTTCTTTTAGTTCCACACATTTAATTTAAATTTTTTTAGAACGAACACATTCTCAAAAACCCAATTGAACGGAAATATTTGAAATTATCATGGTGGCTCATGTCCATGACGACCCACCCTACCCTACTATAATAATTGTTCGTTTCAACGTGATGGTAATTTTGGCTAATTTAAAGTCAATTTACCCGTCCCATTTATGCACGTCAATAAAATTTTATTGTTATCCCTTCTCTCATCCACAAGAATGTCCCAAAGTGCTGTGAACGTGTTTTACTCGGTTTTGCATCAACTAATCTTCGTTAGAAGAAAAAGAAGAATAAACAAACCTGAAATGTTGATTTGGTAATGACGAAAGTCGGCATAATGAGAAGTGAAAACAAATCCAAAAAAATGCATTCAGATGTTCAATGTTTACTGTCTCGTCTCAACCAAACTCTCAACATTTGGCACAGCTTCGAACCAGACTACACTTAACTATATCGGATTTTTTAATTTTACCCCCTTCACTCTAAAGGTACAAATCACTCCCCCCCCCATATTAGTTTGTAACGTAATTGAAATAAAGGAAGTTTTCTTTGTGGCTTCATGATCTTATTGTAACTGTCTGTAATTATTTGTCTGATTTCGAACATATTTTTAAATTTTAAAAATTCGTCAACATCAAGTTTTAAATATCTACAATCTCCATTCTAAAAAAATAAATGAATTAATATTTTATTCTTCTTAAATCATAATATAAAATAAAAATAAAATAAGAAGTAAGAAGAATAAAATAACAATCAGGCCAACAGTTGCTTTGGTGCTGAGGTTTCGAGCTGATTTCATATGAATGTGATGTCCTGAATATCTACGATATATGTAACATTTTAGTCAAAATATACATTACACTATTTTAAGTTAAATCCATAGATCAAATAAAACCCTAAGCACCGAATTTTTATTATTATCCAAATATTATTATATAAAACGAAAGTCATCAATGTGACCAACTAGTCACTGATCACTTTGGAAGTTTTTTTCCGTAACTTCCTAGAATGTATTTCGAACCAGTCCCTTTATAAACTCCAGGAGTAATCTGCCATCATGTGCGAATCCCATCTTCCTTTGCAACAGTTCTTCATAGTTTTAACATCCTTGTAAAACCTTTCACCTGGTTTTCTTACTAGTGTCTCCAAATTTTTCAGGAAAACGGTTTAAGTGGCCTTGTAAATAATGCACCTCTTCAAACTCATCTTACACCCAAGAGATTTGAAACTGTTCAGTATTCGTTGACCAATTCATCATAATTTTCAGCTTTGCGTTTGCTCAGACAATTTCCGACAACTGCAACAAATAAAATCTAGGCTTTTCGTTCAGCCTCATTCATTGAATCTACAAAGGCGTGATTCTTAACGAGTTGTCTTATTTGTGAGCCGTGAAATATTTCTGTTTTACTTTTTTCCGTACTCAACTGAGATATAACGACACAACTCAAAATTTGTAAAAATCATAAAATGTAAAATTCGACTGAATTTTGCCATATTTGATGGTGAATAATATCTGAATCAAGGGGTAAATATCTGAAAATAATTTTGTACACAGGACTCGGAATTCCAATAATTTTCAAGGAATTCCAAAGATTTTCAAAGAATTCCAATGATTTACAACAAGGGGGAGGTAACGGGTAACCATCCTTCTCTCCCATGCTGTTTTGCTGTATCAAAACCAATAAAATTAATAAATTTTGTAATTAAATGAAGGAAATTTGAGGAAGTCTTAAGAAATAGGATATACAAGGAAATTAGAAAATCTTAAGAATATAATAGATGAGCCTTTTATATTTTTTCAATTTTCTGAGATTTTCTTGGCTTTCCTAGGATAAACTAGATTTCTTAAAATATTCTAGATTTTTTGAGATTTCTTTAGATTTTCTAGAGTTCCTAAGATATCCTAGGATTTTCTACATTTCCTAGAATTTTTTACACTTCTATTTCCTGTTTACGAAAATGTCCTAGAATTTCCTGAGATTATTTTGAAATTCTTAAAAATTCCATGAATATTTTGAAATTTTCTAAGATTCTAAAACTCTGAGTTTGTTTTTAAAATCTCCCCGAATATTTTCAGATTTTTCTTCACTACAACATCCGATTTTGTTGATGATTTCTCCATAGTTTTTTGCTAAAAAACCGAGGGAAAATCGTGAAATACAAAAGTAAAGGAAAATCTTATTATATTCGAAAATATTAAGAATGATCGAAATAAGTTTTATTTTTTAGCTATATTTCAATTTTCTGAGATTTCCCATAATATTCTAAGTTTGCTTGCCAAGAATGTGCGAAAGGGGTGGGATATCGGGGCTATCTAACCTCCTCCTCATGACTCATCAAAAACTTATCTTCTTATCAAAATATATTTAATTACCCCTCTAACTCCTCTAAGAACTTTGCTTGGATCTTTCTTTGATTTCCAAACTTGTTCTAACCTAATGAATTTATGATTTCCAAGTAATTCCAAGGAATTCCAGAGATTTCCAAGGGAATTCCAAATAAGTGTACACAAAATTTTTGAGATATTTATTATGGCGGTAGTGTTAGCATACATGTAATGCAAATGTACTACTTATATAAAATTTTAACACGCTCTCCTGAAAAAAAAATAGTTTTTTGGGTCTTTAAAAGCCTTTAAAAACTGCTTCATTATGCTCAGTTTGATATGCAGAGGAGAAGAGACGATTTTCTCTAGTTCAATTAAGAGGTCGTTAATGACATTCTTTTCCCCAACTTCCATATTTCCTCTCTTAGGCCACTCGTTTTGAATTTTTGTTTTGAATCTTGATGAATTTTGTCTCTGCTATTTCTGAGGCATAAGAAGTAGTGTAGCCATTTAACAATCCCAGGAGAAAGTTTACCATTTTTAAGTCCGCACAAATCATCCCTTATGTTCATGATACTTTATCTTCTTCAAGATCTTCAATTTGTATTTCTATTTGTTAGAACTGTAGTTTTAAAATCCTAACCACTAAAATTATTTTTTTCTCTTGTAGGCCGGTGTAATTCCTTTGGAGCGGTGTATTTCAAAAATGTCATATTTATCTGCTAGAAATTATGAATGCGATACTTTTCGTGCGTAATTATATTTTATTATATCAAAATCGGCAGGAACTTCAGTAGATTAGAAAATTTCATAATGTTGGCTTTGAAATAAGATAGCATTCTCAAAATAAAACAATTAATGTACCTATTTTAAAATTTCCAACCGCCAATTATATTTAAAAAATGGTATGTGGAAATTGAGTAAGAATTAAGTTTAAAATTAATGATTATTTCGCTGATTCTTGAAAAAATATCGCTTTACCCAATTAATGTGTTTGCGGCATAGAAATGTAGCCAAAATATTTAATTTCTTTTTTGTAAATAAATATGAAATTCGTATAATAAATATAAAAATTTTGTCAATGCAGTAATGTTAGCCGAAAGTGGAATTTCAAAAATTCCCGTTCAAGGTTTTTAATTTATAATTATAATAAATTACCTAAGCGAATAAATTTACGCACATATTTGTCAAGATGAAGTTTAGAAAAACACATGGCGTGAATGTCAGTGCTTCACTTCACAAACCATTGGAATTGTTTGAAAACTGTCGTATACTTAAAAAGCACCTGTTACCTCCTAAATCTATCAACTCACCCTTTAAAACACAGCATGTTACATGGTATTCCCATGAAACCATCTCATCTAAAAGATAAACGTTCATTTGATGAACGTTTTACGGTTTGTTATTCGTACAAAAATAAACCACTAAAGAAAAGACAACATATTAATGGCAACACTTGACTGATATAAATTACACAAAGCTTTTATACATAAATTTTATACCAAGGTATGTATGTATGTATAGTATGTGCAAAACTAAGGTGTTTAATTAGCGTATAATGTCGTTCAGATTTTAATGTTCGTTTGAAAGACGCATGATAAATGAACCCTTGACAAGTTCAGGTGATCCATCATGTACAAGAGATTGGAGATGCCAACAGGAGGCCATTCGCAGCAATTCATCATTACGCTTTCACACCCATATCCTGTTTTAACTACGTTAGACGGTAGCAATTTACAAACTCAAATTTAATTCTTCTTTGCAAGTCACTACTTACGAAATTACAAAATTATTTTTCGAAACGCACCGTAACGACACTTGATAAAATAAAAAAAATTTATTACTTATAATCACCATCAAAACCATTCCTATCTGCCAATTTATTTTCCAACTTTCGTGTTTACTTGCGTTGATGTAATAAATTTGCCATTTGCTCAACTCAAATAATAAAATATGTTCAAAAATAAAAGATATTTTCAGTTCTACAAACATTTTATTAAAGCATACTGAAAACTCAACATAATAATACTTATATTACTATATAAAACATATCTTTTTCTAAATTGTCAGAAATAAAAATAATAACTTATAACGGACTTATTTATTGCCTTAAATTAAGTTCGCATTCAGATTGCACTTTAGCATGAAAATATTTACATATTTATCACAGCAGAAGAATGGACACAGTTTCTTACGATCTGCATCAAAATTAAAGAAAATATACAATATTTAATATTATTGATGCACCGCAGCGCCAATTCTTTGTCCATACATTGAATAAGCCGAATAATAAGGCCCTAAGGTCGGATTAAATGCACTGTATGGGGATCCCAATGTTGTTGGTAATGATGGTTTACCATAAGGATGATACCGCGACGCCGATAACGGGCTTAAAGGTGGATTTGGATAACCCGCCCTGTGTAATGCAGCAGAAGAAAGTAGTGCGTGTGAATTTAACAATGACGATGCCGCAGCAACGCTCGCACTAGAGGCGTCCGAAGTGCTGGTGTGGGTACGTAAATGTTGCAACAATTCGTCCGGCGCTCCAAATCTTTTGCCGCAATATGTGTCACCAACCATCCAATTACATACATAAGGTCTATTTAATTGAGAATACCCTAAACTTGATGGAGGAACTGATCCTGGAGGCACTAACGACATCGCTGCCATGGCAAAATTGTATTTTTGGTGATCGCATTGTGTACATCCGCTAGGACACGGCCCCGTGGCGCCAGCCATTAAAAGTTGTTGATTGTGGACACTAAATTGGCACCCCGTACAATAAGGATCTTTGCATACCGGCACTAAAGCTTCGCCACCCGACGGAGTTTTCACTCGCGCATAACTTAAAAACGGACCCGGTGTAGCACTAGGATATCCCGCTAGCATAGCGGCGTGATGTGAGAACGGTCCACCGGGAAAAGGTGGTCTGAAAGCTGGATTTGTATGTTCGAGTCCTGGAGGACAACACAAAGAATTCAACGGTCCTCCTAAACCACCACCCAGCGTAGATAAACTTCCAGGTTTGTACGTTCCAAGCGGCATGTCTTTAGGATGTCCATGTAAAATTTCCAATCCTGACCTAATAATCGGACTAGCTCCACGATTATTTGGAGACGAGGATTTAGTTTCACTGGAAGGTGAGCTTTTTCCTGTTTCCGGTGCTGGTGTGGTACGATTAATGCTATTTGAGGGCGATACGGATTTTCGGCTAGGTGTTCGTGGTTCGTCTTTAACATCCGTTTTTATACTACCGCTTTTTGAAGATGGTCTACTTTCGTCGGATTTAATTGATAAAACATTATTTTCGTAAGGCTTGAAAGCTAATTTATGTTCTACTGGACTTCCGCGGGACGAAACTTTATCACTTTTTTCTTTATTGATAACGGGTGAAGATCTTGTGGTGGTTTCGGAATTAGAATTCAATTTCTTGGGTTTCTCCAAAGTTGATAAAAGTGGTTTACTTGTAGGAGTATCGGCACCGATCTGGCTACAAGTTTGAGCTAACAAAGCAAGTGGACTTTTCTTGGCATCCAACTGAAAATAATAAATATGCAAATTTAGTACAAACATAAATAAATAAATTTAGCAAATTAAATTTTTTTTGTAAAAATTATAATACTAACCGTTGTGGGTAAAGGAGACAAATAATCAGGTTGCAAATACTGATTTCCCGAAGAGGTTAACATACTGCTGCCGTCAAGCACCACCATTTGTAATTATTAATATGTTCACAAATTTTAACACAATAAAATTCAATATATATTTCACTAATTATTACACAAAGTACGATTTTTGTAGAATGAGAACTCACACAACTGCTTCGTCAACAATTCTAACGCAACTACTGTCGAAATCTTCGCTACCCAAGAATGGCATTTGCGCTTGCTCAGTCCCCACTAGGTCGCCTATCCCAACTTTCAAGCCATGACATGACAAAGCGCTAATGCCGCCACGTTTCTAGCCTGTCGGCTCTTACCACCCATGAAGTTGGTGACGATGACAGACCCTCTAGAAGCTTTGAATTCACCGCCTTTTACAACTTTCAATATACCTCTGCGTAATCAGTAGCCCCTAAAAACAGAAAATACGACAACAAATATTCAACAGCTGACGTTATTTTATAAGGTGTTCCGTAGTGACAGCTTAGAGAAATATGCTTGACTTACATCCATATTTATGTAGACTTAAATTTATTTAAACCCAGATTTAATTTTTGAAATAAAAATAAATTTTACATTACGACTTGACTTTGAAAAATTAACACGCTTAATAGGAATACAACTATTATAGAAAATTGCTCTTTGAAACCTGTTCTGCATTGAATGGATTTTTTGCCACTTCATGCCTGAGAGTATGAAGAAAAAGAGTAAATTTCATTTGACCCATTAACGGTTTAATGGAGATACTTCTCTTAAGAAGAAATATGTTTTGTCTAGATTTCTATTATGATTTACACTACCGAGTAATAAACCATCTTACAACTTTAAACACCGATATTGCTTATTACAGATATGTTTACGACTTATTTTCGTTGGGGCAGAGTAAATGTAACAAGGGTGAATTTTTTTGACTCATGAAATTTTATTCTTGTTGTGTTGACTTGTTGACAACTAAATATTACGCTCTTTTGTCGGCAATATACTTCAGGGTGGTCTTAGTTATTGTATTTTGTTAGTTTTTGCTCACTTGAAGCTTATTATCAACCTTTTACCCAAATAACAAAATTTTTACTTTTGTATTCAACCAAATAAAATAATTAAACCATATAATATCACTTACTATATTCTATATTCATACTATATGTCCGATTTTTTAACCTGGAGATATCTCTAGGTTACGAATTTAGGGGACGTCCATTAATTACGTGAAACGTTTAGAGGGGGGAGGGGGTCGAGAAGAATCTCACGTGGGGGAGAGGGGGGGTCTCAGCAAATATCACGTAATTTTTTTTCCGCCAGAAACTGTAAAATTGCGAGAGAATTGGGTTAAATTAAGAAGGTAAAACAAACAATCTCACGTGAGATTAGGGGAGGGGGATCGAGCCAAATCTCACGACATATCACCAGAGGGAGAGGGGGGTCGAAAAATCGCTAAAATCACCTCACGTAATTAATGGACGTCCCCTTATTAGATAAATAAACTAATTTGAATTGCTGTTGTCTGATTGGCTACTTAGAGATATTTAAGGTGAAGAAATCGGGCATTAGAAATAAATAATTTACTTTTTTTTTCTAAATATCTGATACCAAATTGGGTGTATTTTACGAAATTTCAAAATTTCAATATTTATATTATATTAAAATTTATAAATTAATGGGTTAAATAAACAATAAATATAGAAATGTTTTCTCACGATGCATGGCTTTCAACATTAATTCATTTATATTATATTTTACATATACCTTAATATTTAAATACTACACTGGATATTTAAATATTTTTTTCCGATTATCTTATTAGTTATTAGTAGGTATCTATATAGTATTTGATTTTTTCATTTTTAATAATAAATTTTTCTATAGAGTAAAATATCAAGTGTATAAGAGAGCATTGGATATCTTCAAAGAAAAACAATTAGTTTTCAGAATATTCAAGAATCGTGGTCTTGTACATTGTTTTGTCACTATATTATAAAGATGAGACTTTTCATTGAGTTGTGAAGAATAATGTTCATGTTTTCCTTTTTCGTTTCTCAATTAAATTTCTATTAAAAATTGCTCAAGTCCAGTTGAACTTCCAAAATTAACATATTCGTATGATCAGCAGAAAATGCAGCAACAATATTAGCTTTTTTGAAAAACAGAACATGTAAAGAATTTTGAAGTAAAACCAAAACATAAGTATGTCAACTGCTAAGCTGAAATACCCGGTTCTGAAATTCTGGGCGGAGTAAAAGCTTTTTTCCGATTAGGGCCGTATTTACGGCACCACAAAAACTGTGAAAATTTTAATTTTGAATAAATTAAAATAAAAAAAGTTTACTGCTATAATAGTAATCCCTTCTAGTTATCTTGCATTTACCTGAACATGTTTACTCGTCTTCCCTAGGAAAGCAATGGCAAACCACCAAGATAGTTTTCCTCGAGAGCCTTTAAATTTAAAAAACGAAGAAGAAGATGAACGTCGATTATCCACAATATTACAGGATCTTTATTCAAATTAGGAATTCATGGGTCCCCTATCGTTAGTTACGTTAATGAGCACATGTCACTATTCGTTAAAATCAATGTTGAAATATCTTGCAGAATATGTATGCTGAGAGAATAAAATATGAGTACTTGGTTCTTTAACAATAAACATATTAATTTTGTGCTTATTGAGTATACCTATTGCACTGTTAACAGTGGAAGACTGTTAAGAGTCCATACTTACTTTCTCTATGATGCAATGAATGCATAACTTAACGAACCTCTGCATCTCAGTGTTGAACGAAATAAATAATGATCAATTTTTTTTTTAATAATAATTTTCAAAGAAACTTAAATTTGAAATGAATTTTAAATTTATTTTTAGTTAAATAAACAAAAGTATTACAAAGATTGTGTTTTGATATTTCCGCCTAGCAATTCGCTCGTCCCGTATCTAAACTTTCCGTAAAATTCTCAATGTTCCGCAACCGCACTTTAAATATTCAGTTTATGCAAACCTAACAGCAGCAATTCTTCCTTCCGTTTCTTTTAAATGGTTTGTGGTTATCTGGTCACTCGCCACCACGTGAAATGGAGGTACGTCCAAATAATCTCCAAATTTTTCTATACCACGTTCCAAAATTATTCTTCGAAATTATCGTAGCACCTGATCTTTTTAAATGAAATTTGTTCTTGATTTGCCGAAATGAAATTTATGCACTTAGTGAATGGTTCCGGATTCTTGGAACCACCACTTAACAACTTGATTGGACTCAAGTCCGTGTTCCAATATGTTGAACCTTTGTCCAAAATTGAACTACCTCGGAACGTATCCAGAGATCAACCTTCTCGGACCTCGTCCAAGGATTAACTAAATATTTTCGAATTGTTTTTTCAGCCGTTTCCAAGCAATTCAAATGTTTTTTTCAAATTCACATATTTTTATTTACAACGCGTTACTCTTACTAAGATTCTTTTTTTTCTTGTTTGAATACCAGGGCGCATCGCAAATATACCTCACTACATGATTACTAGCCACATGGTTTTCCTAACCTTCAATTGTTCTATTTAACCTCAAAACTGTACATCGTTAAATTTGACGTTGTCATAATTTATTAAATTAAATTTCTTTGACATTTAAATCACGACATAATTCTTTGACTTGACAACTAATGACATCTGCATTTGGTTTGGTTAAGTTGCATTAAAGTTGTATTCAAGAACACCGCACTATATATATTAAAATTGCAATTTTAAAATTCATAAGTTGAAAGGTATTACTTACCATAAGGGAGCACGGCGGGGGACATGTGAAAAGTGAATCGAGTCTGTTTAATAACATCAATTACAAAAATACAGATGCATAATATGACGTATAAAGTACTTTCGACTTTTGAGATCTGAAGGTGCACTTCGTTGACCTGTGACCTCCTAATTAAATCAATTATTGTCTGGCAATTTCAACATTTCACCAAAAACAAACAAATAATTACTTTTATCGATTTAAATATCAAGTGCTGGCTGCTTCAGATGAACGAGTCGGATAGGCCGAGCAACCAAACATTTTGTTAGCAGAATGGTTAGTATGTTATTTCTGATTTCGATAAACAGATATGTTTTATTTAAAGTGAAGTTAATATTATTTTTTATCTTTTTTTTATTTTTAAAAAATATTTTAATAATATAAATTTTTAAACTAATTATTTAGTTTTTTAAAATTTTATTAAAATAGTATAGATTTTTTCATCCATAAGAGATAATATTATTCAGAAGTTTACTGTAATAAGCATATTATATTAAATTTACAAATTTATTCTTTTCCGATTCTCGTTAAATTAAATCCATTTTCCATTTTATGGCGTATTTTATAAAGTATACGTTATTATGTTAAATTATTATGTATAGAGTGTATAATTATTATTTAACGGTGATAAAAGCAATAACTAATGTATTATTTACTATCACGAAAAGGTGGTTTTGTTAAGAAATATTCCTATAATATTCATATTATAAAATACCTATGCAAAATAGTTTTATTAATTATACCTCGCTGTTTTTATTGTCGCTATAGCGATAGTAACAATTCATTCGTTTAGCTACTGAATATATAAAGTTGATATTTTTTTTAGTTTGTTGATAATAAATTGATAGCCTATAAACTTAATAATTAAAAATATAAGAATATTAAGTTTCAGTAATCATTTTGCTCATTAATCACAAATATATCATATATATTTTATTATAATGTTATGAAATAACAGTTATTAGTTTTAATTATCTAGTAATTAATTTTAGTAAATGTATATTTATTAAAAACAGTTTAGAACAGTCGAGAATTTAAATCTATGTTTTATAGACCATTTATAAAATGTCAAGGCTAATCAAAACAGTGATTGATCTATTACATTATCTCTAATTCTTCAAAGAAAGCGCTCTATAGTATTCATAAAGTAATTTATTTGGCGGCAAAGTTTACTTTAAGTTTTATGTTCTTGATAGTATTATAAAAGTACCTGTAAAAGGAAATATATATTATTTATAAGTGGTAATATAATAAAGTGCACAATAAAGGCAGCAATGTGTGACTTCAGTTAATAATTAATATTAGAATTTGATTTATTTTATTATATTTTCTCTATTAATAAGTTTTTATATCAGCTCCATATATTAAGGGGACAAAGGGTGCATTGCCAAAAATACTAAAAATTGTACTCCCCCTGGACGACGAGGCAGCCATTGGCATTGGCCTAGTAGTTAGTGTGATCAACTGTTGATGCGAAAAAGAATATAACTACGTATATTTTCTCTTTTGATCGTTTCTACGCTTAAAAAATGCTTTATTAAAATTATAAATTCCTTTCCTTTTTGCTTGTGGATTAATACATATACTGTATATTATAACTGTTTATCTATCGTTAGATTTCTTATCACGTTAATTCAAAGTGTCAATAAAATAACTTTGTAATATTATAATAAAAATAAAATATCTGCATACGAATAAGTGTTACGCTTAATTTAACATTCGTAGCTTCAGTAGTTTTTATGTCGTAAATATGTTAATTTTTTTATTTGAGATTGATGTATGAAATGGTAATAAGTTAATACAATGTATTCCTATCGACTATGTTTATAATGTCGTGAACATGTTACATGCTAAAATAGAAACTTTGTACCTATGTAGTTGATTACAATATATTTTTAAAATGGTCGCAGCAGTATTTCTTTGGTGTGTCAATAAAATTTCTATACGGTGCCATAATTTATAAGGCTGTTTTTGTTTATAGTCTTGCAAGGAGATCTCTGAGATTTTTATGTCTCTTGAAAAATAAAGCACGAAGACAGCCCTTATTTTGATTGCAGATGTCGATTATTAACGATAACATTTTGTATTCCTACCAGTCTCATTATCAAGACGGTCGTCTAACGGAAGCCGGCTCTGGCGGCTCAACGGTCCTTTGATTCTTTATTCGCCGCGACTTCCATCACTGTCTACGACCGTCCAATAAATCAAGCCATGCATTGACGTTCAACGGGAACTATTTATACCATTTCGCATGGTTTTTGCGAACAGTCTCCGATTCTATCCAATTATTGTCGGTTGCTTTGAGTATGCCGACGAATACAAATGAAGGAATACAATTTCTTTGAATAAGGCATGTACTAAGTTTTATAAGACTTGAAACGGCATCGTCCATCCTAATATTTAGCATAACTACATAAATACTTCTTTTTAGAAATGCCTAAAATCTTTTATTTTATGTAAATGGAATATACAAATTTTTACAGTCAAATGATCAAATAAATAGCGGCTGTAATGTAAAATTTACAACAGATACCTATATCTATCTTCTACATCTTGTTCCAAAATTTCGTAGTATGCTATATGCAAAATACCTCGGACTATTTTTTTAATTTGTAAAATTGATGAGGTACAGCTGTAGGCCCTCGTAGCAAACCAAAAGATGTCAAGCTTGTAAACAAATAATAATTTTTATTTAATGAATTTCTTATAACAAAGACATTTATAAGCAGTACAAAATCCTGTATTGTATTTTGAATTGCAAAAGTCAACTCCAACTTTTAATAATAATCAGTCTCTTGGTAATCACCATATACCTATACCTAAGCCCAATGACAAACATAAACTTATCTTGACTGTATTCACGGTGAAAAACAAATGTCAATCACTACAAGGATAAGCCTTTCAAATATATCCCTTAGTAAGAGAACAGGTTTATTTACATTTAGCAAGAAAATTGGGAATGATTTTTCATGTTGTTATTATGTTCAACTTCTCTTTGGAGAAGCTTCCATTCATCTCGTGTTTTGCTAATTGCAAATATTAATTTTGTTTTTACATTAGTACCAATGGATGATACCAAAAAAATATTTTAATATATTCTGCACGTAAGTGTTAAAACTTTCCGGAATACATCAACAAATGACTTTGTGTTTATCAAAATTTGGTGTTATCTAGATTCTAGAAAATCAAATATGAATATCATGTTTTATTCTATTATATTATTAGATTTTGACATAATGAATAATACAAAGCTGTTGTAATTTATAATTTGATGAGGAAATGATGAATGTGCTATACACGAGGACAATGAGTTATGGTAAAGTGTGGACGCAAACAAATACCGTAGGATATTTGTTAGAAGTCAGTTGCATGAGAATTAGTGGCAAATGCCATTAATAACATTCGATACCTTATTGTTCGGCCGTCAGTTTTCTATTATGTTTGGGACCCCATCATCAATCTTTCTTACTTGGTGAACCCGCGGCTTCCGCGGCCACGACCCCCGCATGACAAACGACAGCTGCCAACCTCTTGACGGGTACCTATCAAGATTTATAAACGTTTCAAGCACTTACACAGTCTGTCGCTTTATGTGGGTACAAATCATTTCAAACTTATACCTACTTTGAAATTCGCATGATGAAGCGAAGTTTTTATTGCTCGCTATAAAACCAAGCGTCTAATTTAATGTTTATGTCTATCCTTAAGGGTATAATTTTTGGATAATTTATAAATTTATTGTCTATTCCATATTATAAATTATATTATTCCAACCTTATTTTAAGATAGTGTTCTAACACCACGCCTTATAATTACGACTTCCCGACTAAATGGACTTGCTGTCAGCTAGCACCTTCATTTGTCTTAGGAAGGACTATGGCAGGCACGATGGTTATCATTAATGATGACTACGCTCTTCTCTCTTGCACTAACACCTCCAAGTAGCCTTTACATGGACAACAACATGAACACTTGTCATTTTTAGGCTATAAAAATAACTCAAATGTTACGTAGCTAATTCACCGGGAAGAAAGGAAATGGTTAACGACATACTGTCCAGTAACTAATGATATGGTGGTGCTGTAAGTCATTTTCTTTGTCGTTCTTGTCACTAGATAACTAAGCAGTTAACTTGATCGTTAAATTATATTGACTTTTTGGAAAATTTAATTTCCCAACAATGTAATCACAAGTGATGGGGACGTTTACGAACGAAAAAATAATACACTTGAGTATAAAATGACATAGCCGGATTAGGCTTTGGGTCGTCCTTAGGTGATCATTAAAGTAACATTAAGGTTTCTTCCTGTAATTTTTGTCAGACTATTTATCGGTCTAAAAACCGAGGTGTTAATCAAGATCATTTCAAATATCTCGGAGCCATCTTCATTATTTAACGAATTTAATATATTGATTTTATTAGGTGTTTATTAATTTGTATAACAAGAAGTTAAATATAGCAAGTTAATTAAAAATGAAAGGTGTTAATTAAACATTTGCGTTTTATCAGTGGCGTAACAAAATATTTCTAGAATTCTAGTTTGTTTATTTCGATTCTCTTCTAGAAGAGGAAAGTTTTTTAGATTGTGTTTTGTGAAGAACAACAGCTTCTCCCTTTGGTCTTAGAAAACACCAAATTTAATTGGATGCGCTACTGATTTTTACAATCAACATAATTATTTATGTTTTTTAATTTCGAGATTGACACAAACAGATAAAAATTTATTAAGTGTTATCGTTTCGCATAGGATATACGTACATACATTATACATATGTATATGGTTTACTTTATAATACAATTTGAGACTATTACCCAACATGTTTTCAAAGATATTAATCATTATGTTAATAAGATCATTAATTGCAAAAGTAATATTCGGTGGGTATAAATTTTAGCCTAATTAAAATGTCTAATTTTAAATTATTAATCATGACACCTTAATTTTTAATTTATAATTTACAACTCACCAAAACCGAAAAACGCCATTAACTGTATATTATTTTATAGCACCTCTTTGCACCTGACAGATTAATGATGGACATATGTTATATTTAATAAACAATTTAATCAAGTTTATTTCAAGGTTTTTATAATGGAAGAAGTCAGCTCTAGAAGAGGCGTGGAAAATCCATAAATTAGCTTTTAACGTGGTAACCATTTTTTTTGTTAAATTTGAGTAATTTGTGACGTTCTTGTCAAACAGGAAGCAATAAACGGCGGTTCCTTTGAACATTTGTGTCTGAAATCCTTTTGGGTTTAATATTTACTACCAACAGCTTTTGAATCAATTGATTGTGTATGCTACTTTTATAACATTTTCGAGTCGTAAAGTATAAAATTTAGAAGCCACCATTACTTATTATACCTGTATTAGGAAGGCGAATGATGAAAATAACATTTTAGGTGCCGAAACAGCAGGCGGTGTCTGGTCCTTAAAACATTTTAAGGCATAAACTTACTTTTACAAGCAATATGACATGTAATTTTCTGTATTTGACCATTTAGTACATTAAACGCATTAGTGCTATAGAAAGCACGGGCGTATCTTTTGAAACTGATTTAATTATGACATAAAAAAATCTGTTTGTTAAATAATATTTTGTTTGCAGCAACTGCTTCAATAAATGGACATCTTGTTCGATATTCAACACACACGACCGCCTATACCGTGCAGGTGAAGAATGTTGAAGTTGAGGACTTGTTTGTCGGTAATGCCAATTATGAACGTGTTTATAGACTGTTCATTTCTCACATCAACTTCTTTTAATTATACTCCAGTTTTACGGACTTAAATTATAAATGCAATTCTGCTAATGATTTTCTTACTTCGTAGTAATTAAGTATATTACATTCTTGAGATTCTATTCGGAAAGAATAATAATAGATCCGCTTCATACTATAGAAAAATCAAATGGCTACTATAATATTAACTAACATTTTTAGTATATACAATTAATATTTGCTATATGGAAATAATACTCTTGCTATATAAATCAATCAGTATTTGTATTAATTTCTGTTACTGTTAATAAATAAATTTATTAAAAGCTAAAAAAAAATATTTATTATAGTATATTGCAGTTTTTTTTCAGCCTCCGATGTTGAAAAACTACACTCTTATAAAATTAACTTGCCAGGCTAGCTGAAAATCCAAACTCTTAATTATTCAACAAATCCAAATCCAATTTAATTTAAATAATTCCGCCGTAAAAATCCAAATTATAATTAATTTCAAATAATTTCTCAACATAAATAGAAAGGTAATATAAATAAAGGTAATAAATACACAGGAGTATTTATTTATATTTCTAAATTCTATTCCAATTATTAAAATTTTAAATTATTCAAATCTACACTACTACTATAATTTCAATTCTCCAAATTTCTATCTTCACAATCTCCAAATTCAATTTAAATCGCCAATCGTGTAAAGCTGAATCATATCCAATTACAATTCCAACTTGTCCAAACTTTGGGACAATTCCAGCTTACGCAAAATCAGAAATAATTAACATAATAAGTTACAAAATTAAAAATAAAAAAATATTTACAAAGAATTACAAAAAATATTTCAAAAATTATTGGGGACTCTGGGAACACGAAAATATAAATCATTTTTTATCTAATAAATTATAAATTTCTTATTTTTGAATAATAAATTTATTTTTGATATATTAAGTATATAGAAATAATAAAATAATAAAAACTCTGTAAAAATAATACATTTAATTAAATACGAAATACTGTTTATTCTACAACATCCTGCGGTAAACAACTGGAAAAACAAAAAATTGTATAAATGTATACAAAGTGAACATCTCCACTAATACATCAACAAATAAATACATCATACAACTCCTACTCATAAAAAATAATGTCTCCACAAAAATTCAACTGTCTGTTTATTGACTGGTTTTGGTGACTACTGTCATATATATACATGTTTCACAATTTTTTTTCAAAACATTTTTAAATTGTGAAAATAGTGACAGTCACCGAAACTAGTTGCATTTTTGTGGAGAGATTATTTATGAGTTGGAGTTTTACTCTCTACTATGTACGAATACATCAGCAAGAAAGTTATGAATTATATAAATGTATACAATAATTAGTATAAAATAAATCTATCGAGTTCAACATAATTTTATTTGAAACAAATATCATATTCAATTTCTTCAGGGGCCTCCCACAAGGCCGCTCAGACAACCTAATCAGTAACCAAATGATTAACATGTAGAAAACATAGCGTCTACCAAAAACCACTGTGGTATACTATAACATACTATTAATTATATAGAAATACAACAGCTGTCATAATAAAACAACTGAACAATTTCATAGATAAAGATTTCATTAATTTGATATACGAGTATATAATTAATTTACGCTTTTAAGCATCTTATTTTAAATATTCATTAATTATTCTGTATCTGCAATGTTTTATATTTTCCTATATTATATAAAATTTAACAACTTCCTTAAAGTGTTTTATTTTTATTTAATGTTTACTGCTTATTACTTTTCTATAGGGAAATCTGGGAGAGTTGATACTATGGAAGGCTTGATACATTTTTTCACTTTTGCGTTACAGCTTTACATACATAATATATTAAGTAGATACAAATGTATCAATACAAACTTTCCAGTCTCCCTTATAGCAAACATTTATTGTTTATTGAGCTGGTAAATTTTTGAATACTAATTTAATGTAATACATATCTACCTAGGTGAGTAAACTATTTGTATGGTTATTAAGTTAGTGTAAGTTCTACCTACCGTGTATCGTGTATGTATTCAACGATAAATATCAAGTGCAATGTACCATGAATTGCAAAAACTCACGATAGTTACAATTTCCATTTCCTGTTTTTAAATTATTATGACTATTATTACGCACTTAAAAGAAATACCCGAAGGAATAAATTTCCATTTTTAGTATTAGGCAACTCAGAGGTATTTTTGCAGCCCTCCCATTTTTCTAAAATCTCTCAAAATACAGCAGATAGTAATAAAGAAATAATGAAAGGAATGAAAAAGTTAATGACCCGAGTTTAAGCGATAATTTTACTGTAGGTATTTTCTTAGGCCACTTCCTCATGCAGTCCTCATGAATTGCAAAATGTTTTGTAATCAAAGTTTTGAGTAGTAGCCTAAACAAAATTTTCAAACTCGTGGTTGCTGGACAAAAATTAGTTACGATGTTATAGAGCAACTACCTACTAATAAATTTTATATTAATTCCAATTATGGTGAGTTATATTCAAATGGAATAAAATAAATGGAGACTATCGCTCCTTCGGTTAGATATAATAATAATTATAAATACTTACAATACGAACATAATTAAGTGAATTGATATTTATCTTTATATGCCAGTGAAATAATGAAATAATTAATTAGACATTAGAGACAAATGTGTAAAAGCGTTAACAAGGTTACCATGAAAATATACCACTGCAAAGGCATTATTACTATGTCAGACTTTCATAAGCATAAGTAATGAGTGTGGGCATTCATGGGGAAACTTAATTTATAGCAGTTAATAACTCACGCCTCAATTAGAACTTAGAAAAAGGTGGTATGGGACCATAATTTATGGTTATATTTTAATGCATAGTGTCGGCCTTACTCACAGAAGTGTTTCGGTTAAAATAAATAATGCCCGCATACATTACAAATGTGCGAGATCCTATCTTATGACATACTGCGTGTAAATGGCCGAGAACGATTGTATTGTTTTTAAAATAATGTTGCTCTCTTTGTTCTTTATTTTATTTGTTTGGGATGGTCAAGACAAGGGAATGGCAAAAGACTGAAATCAAGTTTTGGCGGTTTATAAAAGTCAAGTTGCAGCTGCATGGCTTTCTCCATAGTTTTTAACGATTGTAAAGTGGCTAATGCCAATAAACATTAAACACATCTACACAAGTTCTATTTACAAAATTTTATTGCACCCTCTCATTCTTATTGCCCTTTCCTGCTACAGACATCATTAACAGGTGTGTGCTGAATATTTGCATCACTCTTCTTAAGCATTTATCTAATCTTTAGTTTTTTATTGAAAATATTCGTGTTTCAAGCATAAATTAATTTTACTGGCTTAATTATAACGTGTAATTCTTACACACATTATGTCAACATACCATAAGCAAGTCTAGCTAACACTTTTCGTCTGTTTCAATGCAGCTTTAAAATAGCAAATCCTGAAATGCAAAATATTTTAAAATCAAATACATCTTTATTCAAACTTTTTTGGTGTCAAGGAACAGGTATTTTAAAATTTCTAAATTATAATAATCGATGATTTTATAATTGACTGATTAATTACTTATTCCACTCAATAAATTATGTTGTCTAAAGCAAACATAGTTTATAGCTTATGTATTAATCCATTAGAAGATATGCGAGTAATTAATTATGCCGTGATTAATAATAGCAATAATCAAGTAACTGTAAGGTGAACATTAATTTAATAATTGCATACCTTAAATATTAATGGTAATATACTCACATCTACACTTATTCAAAATAATTATTGTTAATTTACATTAATTTGTACTTTGTTTTCAACTTTACGATGAATTCCAATCAATTACTAAATCAATATAGGGGAAGGCGGATCAAAACAATAGATCAAAGCAGAGACATTCAACTTGAGAACAAAAAATAGGTTTTTCCTATCATTAATAATAGTGATGACACAAAAATTTGATAAAATCCACGATTGTAAATTTAAAAATAATATTCATTTTATTTTGACACATCATTTTAAAAACATTCACTTCCTTAATTTTAAAATAATTTATTGGTCTTAAAACTGCAAAAATAAAATTTACATTTTTCTAATAACCCCGCATATACTTACCCATAATTATAAAAATAATTTAAAACGATAAGCTCGCGCATATAAATTTTTGAAATTAGTCCCAACTATGGTATTATAATAATTTCCAGTATAATTTAGTAATAAAATATAAATTGTAGATATAATTTTACAAATAATCATTATAACTTCAAGGTATAACATATGATGGTAATTAATGAGAGAAATTATAGATAATTAAGTAAGTTGTAAAACGTATAAGATATTTAATGAGTAATTAACATTTTTATTACTTTTATATTCAATTTTAGTAATTACATTTTATTAAGTCTAAAGTAATTGAATTTTTATATGTTTAGCTTTACCTACTAACAGGCTGACAGATTTTGACAATTTTATTTTTATTGATTTATACAAAAGTAAATTGTCATATTGTTTTACCGACTAAAATTTAAAATATAAATTAAATCAAAAGAATAATTGCAATATTGTTTACCCATGCATATATGTTTACTTTGGTCTTTATTTTATTTTGTTTATAAATTGAGATTTTCATGTTTTTACTTGAAAAGCTGCAACGTCATTAAAAGCAGTATATCTAATTAATATGTATATT
This sequence comes from Cantharis nigra, assembly GCA_958510845.1. Taxonomy (NCBI): domain Eukaryota; kingdom Metazoa; phylum Arthropoda; class Insecta; order Coleoptera; family Cantharidae; genus Cantharis; species Cantharis nigra. The sequence continues at coordinate 37,000,059 of OY294030.1, read as the reverse complement.
TTAATTAATTAATTACAAAATAATAAGTTGCAGTTGAGAGTTGAGATAAAGATATCAATTTGATATTAATTCCGCACATTAATTTTTGTTGTGCAAGTAACCCATTTCCAGTCAGCTCAGTCAGAAATTTGAACTTTGACTTGGCTTCGTTTTACTATCGATTGTGATAATTGAAATTTTGTGAACCACCTGTAGTGTTTTAAAGTATCAACAAATTACGATGTTTTAAATGAATAAATGAAATGACTGTAGATGTAAACGATGAAATCGAGGATTGAGCATCTCGATTGGTGTGCACTTTAATCATTGTGCACCTCAATTGGCTGACATTTGTTTAAGCTGGTAAATATATTAAGATTTATTAATTTTGGTTTGCTTATTTCTACAATAGATTTTTGGCGAAAGTCTTTGCCAGTGTAAATGAAAGTGGCTAAATTTTATGTAAGTAGTGTATTTAATTGTAGATCGTTGTTGGAAAACTTCTTTGATAAATTTCATCTTAAATAACATTCTGATTTTGACGTCATTGCAAATTTGGTTGGAAAGTTAACTATTTAACAACCAGAATCATGTAAAAAATAAGTAGATTTGCAATCAAGTTTAATGTATCAAGTAATGGATATTGAAATTTTTCTTTATTGTCTTGTCGGTATTCTTCTTAATTCTCGTTAATTCTAGAAAAAATGATGGAATAAATTATTAATATTAAGAAATTTAGCTTACCACAGCAGTGGATTGGTGTGATCGCTGGTTGATTTACAGAGCGGAAATTCTAGGTTTCTAACCAATTGACAAAACGTCAAGGTACTTTTCTTTCAATGTTAAAATTCTGAATAAAACTTTTATAATTTAATTTGTTTTGAATTTTGGATAATTTGGATCTTTGTTTGAAAATAATCAGATCAGCGGTTTGTGATCTGTTTCAATAATAAAAAAATAAAATTTTTCTGTATAGTTATGGTCTAAATTGTTTATTAGTTTCTAGTATACCCAGTAGTTCGCGCTAATTGTGTAGTAGTTTTTTTCTGCGTGTTCTCAAGTAGAATGCTGTTGATTTATTTTCTTGAATAAATAATATTATCCATGATCCTTTGAAATGTACTAGGAGCGTTTTTTAGACCTAAAGGCATTCTCACGTATTCCCAATGTCCGCTGTCTAATTCTACCTGATGAAAGCTTAAACCAAATCTAAGGTTGAGAAATATTCACATTTGCCTAAATTATCAAGAATTTCTTTAATTCTGGGAAGAGGATATTTATCTTCTACCGTTTTCTCATTAGGTTTTCTAAAATCTATTACTAAACTATACTTTTTTTTTCTAAACTACCCGAACGGGCAAACTATATGGTGAGATACTTGGCTTAATGATTTTATTATCTAATAGGTTTTGTATCTGATTTTGTATTTTTTTTCAAATGATATGGGTACCAAAACGATTTTGTAAACCATTATTTTGTTAGCCAATATTGCTAGGCAATATTATCCCAATATCGTTGCGCAAAAATGCCGCAATATTGGTACGCAATCCTTTACCAATATTAGGTATTAATAAAACATTAAACTAATCGCTAGATGTTAGCAAAATGCAATTTCCAATAATGAATATCACTAATAATTTAACTTTGAAGTTATTTGGAACTAATATATGCTTTCAACATTCCATGCTTTGACAATTAGTTTATGCAGTCTTTAATTTTTACTACAGTTTTTTTCTGGTGCTTTATTGTTTGCCAGTCTCATTATTGTTTCTGAGAATTCTTCTATGGTCGATGTTGTTGTACATTTTTTGATTTTTTTAGTTTGACTTTTTATCTCATCACCAAGAAAATTATTTCTTAGCTTATGAAGAATTGTTCTTGTTGTTGTTCTTCCTTTTAAAATTTGTAGAAACAATTTTAAATTAAAATTCTTACTCTGCAAGAACACAAATGGAAACATTGAGAAATATATTCCTTCCAATTTGTAAATTTTGTAAAAGTATTTGGAAAATACTGCCAAAAGTTAATAATATTCCAATTCCATTTGCTTTTTATGTTGTTCAATTTCATTTGTAATTTTTTAAAATCATAATGATTTTTTAAGATATATGCCTAACTTCGATTTATTATATCACCTTGAGGTTAAGCAAGTAAGTCGCACTTAAAATTGTTTCCGATCAGTGATTTTATTTTCGATCAATGAACTCGTTTTAATTCCGTATCTTGAAGACCTCTCCACTAACTCTTTGCAATCTTTTCCTGTATACCTACTGTTACAAGAGAAGAGTTATAATATTTTATTTAATAATTGGCATACCCGATCGCAATTCGAAAATAAGATAATTGGTTTTAAGAACATGAAAAACAGATCACTTCGATCAGAGCAGTAACCACCGTTTCGACCATCTCAAAAATGTATGTTACAAGATTATAAGGTAGGGTGCCCAAGCCGAAAACGTTAGCAATTGCGACTGTGTGATTTCATTAGAGATTATATAGTAGTGAGCATGTCTTCAACAATTTTCTTTCTATCGAATGTAACTTGTTGGATGATAATAATATAATTCAACATAGTTACATATAATGAGCGCCTATTCTCGATCAAGTTATAGTAAAGGCGTGTTCACATACGCGAATATATACGTGTGTGTCTAGATTAAGTATTAATTAATTACCTCGCAAGCGAGTAGCGAGCTGTAGAGTACTACGATAACAACTCTAATGAGATTAACTATAAGAAACGGTACGGTAGATAGGTGCAGCGGTTTAATTCTGGAGCCTGGTAGTTTAGAGAAAGCCTTTTAGTGATAGCCTTATATAGAAATAGTAATTTAAGCGTTACATTTTGAAGGAAATTATAATTTTGTAAATGTTTGAATGGTATAGTTTTTATAATCTAATAGCGATTAATACAAATAACTGTAACACTTTCAGCTACTTGTCTTACAGGCGGCTCGCAGGAGCGATAGTAGCACGTCTGTCCCCATTATAGAGTCAATTAAGGAAAACTAGCGAGACCGAAGTGTTGTAAATTGGATTCGCTTCTGAAGATTACATCACGATATAAGCTACAAGTCGTACATATTACTTTATCTGGTTCTATAATAATTGGTTTATCGAATCCGTAGCAGCTTATTTACAACACTAACCATAAGCAAACCTTTAAAAATGCAATCACCACCATACAATCTCCTACCTACTAATTTAAATTTTCTTTAAACATATTTTTTCCATTCTGCTTTGGAACTTGGAAAGTGGTCTAATAAATTTATTCAGTTTTAATTACAAAAATATAATTTGCATAATTGATGTAATGAAGCTAGAGAAAACATCGTGCAATTAAAAATAAATAACCAATTTGCTGTGAAAGTAAATTCTGTTGATGAAGCAATAAAATTGATTTACATCGACTGAAACATGACAATAAATAATAATTAGAATCGTGTAGTTAAATATAAATGTCAGTTAAAGTAGCTGTTTAAGACCGCCCGTTTCACAACTTATGGTAGAGAAATGCAAATTAGCTAGATTAGCTTATATACCTACCTATCAGAAATCCAATTATAAATTTTGGAACTTTTGTTCACCAGTACCTATACCTATTTAAAATGACAAACAATCTTAAAATGCGTTTGCATGTAAATACCTGTGTGTATCGGTAGGAGATGTAATTAATTTGACGTATCGATATTTTGGAAAAGCGGTGTTATTAAATGTCTGTTACATAAATGAATGCGTGTCGGTTCCATTATTTACCAACCGGTTCCACCCGTTCACAATTTATTATTCCTTCGATATCGTTATGAAATGCTGTCACTGTATATTTTACCAGTAGACGCTTTATGATTGCAATAAATATCTCGATAAACGATCTTTTAAATTATAACTGTGATAGATATTTGCCCACTCAACTCCAGGGAGGAGTCGACTATAATTTATAGCACCATTTATCAAGGCTCCACACCCTCTGTTAACTGCGAGCCAATTCGAGATGTGTGCTGTGATAGTGAACATTGTTCACATTGGGATGTTGTTTCAGCTTGACTTGACCCCATTCATTTCTATAATGTCTTCTTTCAACTTTCGCCGACCAAATATATGATTAATGACTCGACTTTCTTACAGTCATAAGTTTTGCTATTGAATTCACCGAAGGAGTTGAAAGCAATTTCAATTTTTATTCTTCGAGAAACTACATCCTCGTAGTTCATACTTACATTATATCACACAAATTTTGCCAACTACTGTATATCATTCTTTTGAAATTTACGCTCCCTCTATTGTACTTTTGCTGAAACTACATAAATTCTTCGCTCATTTTATTTATGGACTCGAACAAACTTCAAGTAGGCCCATAATTGACAAGTATAATATTAAACTCATAATTAGATCTTATAAATTACGCTTTGTATCAGTTATTCAGGTAAGGTATAAATAATTGAATCATCTTCCCCTAGCTGTGCTGATGAGATGGAGCTCATCTGCGGTCGTTGACAGCCTAGCAAATCAGCAATGACACTAATGTTGTACATGACAACCCGCATTACTGATTAAGTCCTTGATAACAAATTTAATGGAATGCTCTATTTACAGCATGCACGTTTATAATTAGGTTATCACTGAGTCTGCCAACTATTTAATTACACCAATCATTATTTGTTAGAATAAATTAATACAGCGCTGCATTAATTGCCGACAATATTTTAAGTAAGGTGTTGTAGCTATATTTAATTAGTTTATCCATTACTAATTACCAAGATATCTTTTTAAACGTCTAATTATTATTCTTCTTTTTTTGTAACAACATAAACTTACTTTGTGACTGATAATTATCTAAAATTTTAATTAATACAATTTTATATTTGCTTTCAGTATAGGTATAAATAATGTAACTTTTGATTTCTTTCTGATTGGTTATATAATTTATTACAATCCTGTAATCGCTCTTGTAGCTGTCTGAACGATACCTACTCTTCAAACACTTTGTATATCGTATTGAAATATTCAGTTTTACAAATAAAAGTTTGAAAGTGTAGTTAGCTCTTCACTGACATTGACTAGCAATTCTCCGTTAGTGAGCGATAGTCGTGGCTCGGTTCGTGCGTAGCTATAAATGCGGTTCTTTATTCCTCAAATGAAAATGTTGGGAGGATTGTTTTAAAATTGAAGAATAAACTTCCACGTTAAACAATATCTTTGTTACCTACTTCTCAATAAATTCAGAAAAGCAACTAACTTAACTAATAATTCAAAGACTTCCTGAAAGCAAAATTTGATCTAAACAGAGATGTAACAGTCCGTTTACAAAGAAACTTACTCCCGCACATTTTACTATCCGACTCATGGGCAAACATAGTCGTAAGGGAGTGACCTTGGAGGTAATGGTCTCCTTCAAACCAACGTATGATAGTGTTTTAAACCAATGTGCTTACTAAATACCTATACATTTTTCAATATTTTGATTATTTTTTCAGAAATGCCCCTTCCCCAGAAATTAGGAATATGACCGCTTCTGCTAATGGGGTTCTAGCTCATTTCTGTTTTGGAAGTTTAGCTACTTGGATATTTACTATCGGAGATAGTAGATAGATAGATTCTAATATTTGTTATCTTCTTTTTCTTCTAACCTTCCAGGTTTAGGCGCATTTGCTTGTTCTGGCTTCACCAATCTTTCTCGGTCTACCAACGCTTCTCTTTCCTATAATAGAGCTGTATGCATTGCCTGCTTTGGGATTCGGCTGTTTTGCATACATGTTAGGTGCTTTTTCCAGGTCTCTTTATATTCATGGGCATTTTCGACAATTGAGTGGGGTAATTACGAACAGGTTTTATTTTATGTCCATAGCGGTGCGAAAAATTTATATTTTTGAATATTATTTGGCTCTAAATGCAAGAGGAACTCAAGCCCTAAATTTTTGCATTCATGGGTTTTCAATATTTAAATATTTTCATAAAAGTGTTTCCCACTGAAAAAAATGGGATTGATTGAATTTTTGAAACATACTTTTTGAAACATCCAAGAAAGCTGCTTATAGGATTTATAAACATATACATAAGTCGGTTTAAAAATATATTTTTGTGAGAAAAAAGTGATGACAAAGATAACTATATTGAATAAAAATCACCGAATTTTAAAATTTATAACATTAATTTAGAATTACCCGATAGATTTAGGAAAGGACTTGCGCGGTGAGAGGGTGAAGATAGAGAATCAGAACGAATAGATAGGTAGTGAAAATTTAGAAATAAAGTTTATGAATTTTACTAGTAATTGATCATTTGTGAGGCTACCGTAAAAATTATAGTTTTTCCCTTTGGCAAGAAACATTGATAGTGGTTATTTCTGTTGTTGGAGATTTTCGGCTCAGCTTTCCGCGAGGAAGGTAATTGTTTTTTTTGCTGCTTAATCGTTGCTGATTCAAGTCCTTTTAGGCTTCTAGTTTAAATTTGAAAGGTAAAATTTGAATACCGTATTAAATTATTGCGAGTGGAGAAAACAGATGTGGTAACTCGAGAGCCGTTGTTGGGAATCCAATCCGTATATTACATTGGCCTAACCAATAAAATAACACTTTCAAGATTTTTGGATAAGAAAATATTTATGTAAAAACTTATGGACGTGCTGATCCCAAGGAGCGCTAGCGTAAGTTGGAATTGTTTGTTTGTCCGGGAACTCCGGAAATATTTGTAATACTCCATTGTATTGTTTGTTAAAAAAATTTGTTGCGGTCAAGCACGTACATACTTTTTTCCCGTTTTTTTTTGAGAAGCCAATAAAAGCGGGTGGCGCCCTTCAACCAACTTGCGTTATTAGTAGTTCCTTTTCCCACGCCCAGCTGTAACTGAGTTTCCGGGTAATGTATAGCCTAAAAGGGGTTACATAAGTGGCGCCCAACGTGGGGCCTAAATATTTACACGGATTAGCAGGTTGAATTTAAAAGATATTTAACTCATTTAGTTATCGAAACTAATGTTTGTAGCCGCTATCAATAGTTTTCTTGTGGTTTAGATAACGTCCAAGGTTTATATACGCAGTACCGTAATTCAAATTTTAAAGAAATATTATTTGTGTGCAGATTAGTAGTTATATGGTAGAGATAGTTATATTTATTGAGGTTGTCCTCGTACTGTTAAGATTTCATAGATTTATTATTGTTGAGGTTTGAAGTTGTAGAGAGAGTGTATTCAATAACATTTGCAATGGCTTTACCACAGTTAAGACCCAATTACCTTTTAATAGAAGAATTAAATTATGAATTGAGAATTCGTGGGGTAGAATCAAATCGCGATGTTAATGATAAGAGGAAAATTTTGAGTAGATTACTGGCAAAAGAAAGAGGACGTGAGGTATTATTAACAGATCCCGTATTTAATTTTAAAACGGAAGAGGTTGCTATTGCGAACACATTAAAGGGTATAACTACGTTAGTCAGAGAGTTCGAGGGGCCTTCTTCAGACTCGGCGTATATAAGAATATCAGTTAGGTTAGCTCATGTTAGCGCTAGAATCAAGAGAATGATTCTTACTGAAAAAGATCCCGAAGAAAATTTTGAATTCAAAAGAGAAGCCTACGCCACCGCCGTAATGTTAGAAGCTACTCTTGAGGACAATGTTAAGGAGGACAAGGTGGAAGAGACATTAGATAAGACTTTGATCGAGCCAAAAAGGGAAGTCGTATACATGAATAATAACTCCAAAGTACCGGATATTTATAAATGGGAGTTAAAATTCGAGGGAAACGAAAGCACTCACGAGTTATATTCATTTTTAGAGAGAGTCGATGAGTTAGCGGAAGCCCGCCAGATTTCCAAGTCTCAATTATTTGATTCGGCAATAGATTTGTTTGCTGGAAAGGCGCGGCTATGGTTACAACAAGTCAAAAGAGAACATATCGTTAAAAATTGGGATGCTTTAGTTGCACAACTTAAACGTGACTTTGCAGATGAAGATTATGATGAAGAATTATGGCAAAAAATTAAGAATCGTAAACAACTACCCAACGAATCCGTGGTGATTTTTGTTGCTGTTATGCAATCATTTTATTCACGACTTAGTAACCCCCCAGCGGAGGTTTCCCGATTGAAATGGATTATAAGGAATTTGATTCCAAGGTACCGTGAAAAATTTGCCACAGAAAAATTTGATTCCGTATCCCAATTTTCAGAAAAAGCTAGAAAATATGAATGGGCAATTACAGACAAATCTGAATCTGAATCCGATATAGAATCGCCATATGGCAAAACGACGTCAAAGAATGTCAAACTTGGGGAGTCAAGAGAAAAATTTAATAATCACCCTCCTGATCGTGATGTTTTGCGTGAAGAATTTAAGTATGGAAAGTCATTTGATTTAAAGAAAAACTATCGCGTAGCTAATTTGGAAAGTCAAGGTGCGGTAAAAAAGTATTGGCAAACTCAAGAAGAAAAAGTAATTGACAATGGCAAAAGGCAACCTGAATTTAATCGGAATACGATAAAATGTTGGAATTGTGATGGGATCAATCACAATTTTAAAGATTGTAAAGCAAGAAGAAAATTATTTTGTTACAGATGTGGTAGAATGGGAGTTACTTCCATTTCTTGTACGTGTTCGGGAAACGAATAAAGGAGGCTGAGATAGTTGGTCGTTTTGGCTCTCCAATTTGCTACAGACCAAATCAATTCCATTATAATAATATCGTTAACCATGATACCCAATTTTTAGAGAAAAACAGTTTTAATGATAAAGTCAAGGATTCTCCTAAATTCGCATCCCTCTTAAGTTCTAAGGAGTTTGATAACAGACCCTATATTTCCATTGAGATTCATGGAACCGAAATTTTGGCTCTTTTGGATTCAGGAGCAAATAAGTCTATATTTGGAATGAAAGGATTAAGAATTATTGAACTATTTAATTTACAATTAGAGGAGTCTCCCGATAAATGCGTCACTACTGCGGACGGTAAACAACAATTTGTTCGTGGTGTAGTCAAGATTCCGATAAAGATAGGAAAAATTAGTAGAGTAGTTGAGTTTTTAGTAGCACCCACCTTGGAATGTATAATGTTACTGGGCAGCGATTTTTGTAGGTCGTTCGGAATATTAATCAATTTCAGAGATAATACTTGGAGTATCGCTGGCGAACAACCTGCGGACCCTAGTAATACCAATTGCTTCGAGTTGAACGATGGTCACGAGAAGGGTGAGTCTGGATTGGCAGGTATACCGGAGGATCGTTTAGAAGAAATAAATGACATAATTGCCGAATTTAAGTGCTTAGGGCAGAACGGAAGGTTGGGTAGAACCAACAAAATTTTATATCACATTGATACCGGCGATGCGCCACCGATAAAGCAGCGACAATTCCAAATGTCTCCATATATGCTTGAGCATTTGAATAAGGAATTAGATCGGATGATTGAATTGGGGGTTGTAGAACCATCGGAAAGCGCATGGTCGTCTCCTGTTCTACTCGTGAAGAAGAGCAACGGCGAATTTAGATTTTGTTTCGATGGAAGAAAATTAAATGGAGTGACAAAAAAGGATAGTTATCCTATTCAGTCTGGCGATAGAATTTTGAGTATGTTGGGAAACGCCAAATATATCTCTTCAGTAGATCTTCGCAGCGCGTTTTGGCAGATTCCGCTTGATGATGAATCCAAGGAGAAAACCGCTTTTGCCATACCTGGCAGAGGACTTTTCCAATTTGTCGTGATGCCCTTTGGAATATCCAATGCTGCTCAGTGCCAACAGAGATTAATGGATGCAATATTTTGGGGAGTGGAGAATGTTTCTGTATATTTGGATGACATGATAATTGTTTCTTCTAGTTTAGAAGAGCATTTAAAATTACTCAGAATAGTAGCCCAGCGTCTTCGAGAAGCCAATTTGTCCGTCAATATAGACAAATGCGAATTTTTTCGTTCTTCATTGAAATATTTGGGATTTATTGTTGATAGAGACGGGTTGCGCACAGATCCAGATAAGGTAGCTGCCATGGTAAACTTTCCGATCCCAAAAACTACGAGTGAAATTAAGAGGTTTACTGGAATGTGTGGTTGGTACCGGCGATTCATACCTCATTTTTCTACATTAATGGCTCCGATAAACGATCTTCTAAAAGGTAGAAAGAAAGGTCAGAAAATTAGATGGAGTGACGAGGCTGAGGTGGCGTTCAAATCTGTTAAGCAAGAATTGGTTTCTGCTCCCATTTTGAGCGCTCCTGATTTTTCTCTCCCGTTTACTATTCAGTGCGATGCATCAAATACTGGTTTGGGTTGCGTATTAACGCAACAGCAAAAGGGTAGAGAAGTCGTGATAGCGTTCGCTTCCAGAAGTCTATCTAAGAGCGAGAGAAATTATAGTGTCACGGAACGCGAGTGTCTAGCCTGTATATTTGCTTGCGAAAAGTTCCGGTCTTTCATTGAGGGAGTCAGATTTACTATTATTACGGACCATGCTTCTTTAAAATGGCTCCATAACATGCGGGAGCCTAGTGGTAAACTTGCCAGATGGAGTGTCAGATTGAACCAGTTTGACTTTGAAATTGTCCACCGTAAGGGGAAATTGAATGTAGTACCAGATGCCTTGTCCAGGGCTATCGTTGAAGAAGGTGGCATTGAGGAGAAGCGTCGGAATAAAGTTGATCGAGTCGATTGCATACCCATGAGTATTGATTTGTCCAAAATTGATAAATTTTATGATAAAATGCGATTAAAAATTTTGGAAAACCCAGATGCTTTTCCGCAGTGGAGTGTTAAGGATGACTACGTGTTCAGATTGGTTCCTTCCAAGTTCCCATTACATACCAATATTTCTGAATGGAAATTGTTAGTGCCGCGACCGCAGCGTATCGGAATTATGAAGAGTAATCACGATCTGCCCACAGCGGCACATTTGGGATATTTTAAGACTTTGTCGCGAATCCAGCTGGTTTATTATTGGCCAGGAATGAGAAAGGATATCTTCCGTTACATCAGACACTGCAAAACTTGTGGTTCACAGAAAGCACCTAATTATGCAAAGTTTGGGCTAATGGGAGCTGAAAAAAAGTGTCGATTCCCGTGGCAAGTTATAGCAATTGATTTGTTGGGCCCATTACCCAGAAGCTCGAATGGTTATGAGTATTTATTAGTGGTTAGTGATTGGTTTACGAAGTACCCCTTATTGTGCCCTTTGAGAAAAGCTACCGCCGCCGGTGTCGCGCGGTTCCTAGAAAACGATGTCTTCCTTGTTTATGGCGTACCCCAACACATAATATGTGATAATGGAAGACAGTTTGTAGCTGATTCAGTTAAAAAATTAGCACAAGATTATAAGACAAGTTTGTGGTATACGGCGTATTACCATGCTCAGGCTAATTTCGTCGAAAGAAGTAATAGAACGATTTGCACCGCCATACGTAGTTATATAGGTGAAAACCATCGAACTTGGGATAAAGAAATTTATAAAATCGGATTTGCACTACGCACAGCTAAACATGAGGTAACTGGTTATAGTCCAGCGTTTTTAAATTTTGGAAGGTTGGTTCCGGCTACGGGTGATTATTATGGAGGTGAAGGTGAACTAGATTTGCGAATAAGTAACCATAAGGAATGGGAAGAAAGTTTGGGACGATTAGAGAGTGTTTATGAAGAAGTCCGAGAAAGGATACATACAGCCCACCAACGCAATGCAAAATATTACAATTTAAGGAGACGTGCCAAAGAATATTTTGTAGGAGACAAAGTATGGAGAAGAAATATGGTACTCTCCAATGCTGCAAAGAATTTTGCACAGAAATTAGCTCCCCGCTATGTATTGGGTACGGTTTGGAAAAAGAAGTCGAAGTTGGTTTATGTTTTAAGAAATGAAGATGGTTCTTTGGCTGGTCAATGGCATATAGAAGATCTCAAGCCATACTACGAAGAGGTAGAAAGCCAACCAGAATCGGACTTATTCATTGATGATACTAGCGACCTCGTTTTGCCAGATAATCGGGAAAATTTATAGAGTTACTATTGTTGTATTTCGGGTGTGTTTGAGCCTTTGTAAAAGGTTGGATGTGGTATTGTTAGGGGTTGTTTGCTTAGTAATTAAATTATGATGTCTTTGGGTTTTGTTCTTGGTAGTAAGGTGGGAGCATATTATTGTGCGAGAGAGTTTAGATAAATTTTTTTGTTTGCGTAATTTGGGAATGGATTGGGAATTCGTGCTTGTTGGGATTATGTGGTGTGAGATTGGAATCAATGCGTATTGTTATTATTACGGCAGTTAGGTGCATTCATATAGGGTATATTTGTAAGCTCAGCAACTATAAAAAATAACCGCTTGCGGTTATTTTATACCACGGAGGGGGGTAGTATAACATTAATTTAGAATTACCCGATAGATTTAGGAAAGGACTTGCGCGGTGAGAGGGTGAAGATAGAGAATCAGAACGAATAGATAGGTAGTGAAAATTTAGAAATAAAGTTTATGAATTTTACTAGTAATTGATCATTTGTGAGGCTACCGTAAAAATTATAGTTTTTCCCTTTGGCAAGAAACATTGATAGTGGTTATTTCTGTTGTTGGAGATTTTCGGCTCAGCTTTCCGCGAGGAAGGTAATTGTTTTTTTTGCTGCTTAATCGTTGCTGATTCAAGTCCTTTTAGGCTTCTAGTTTAAATTTGAAAGGTAAAATTTGAATACCGTATTAAATTATTGCGAGTGGAGAAAACAGATGTGGTAACTCGAGAGCCGTTGTTGGGAATCCAATCCGTATATTACATTGGCCTAACCAATAAAATAACACTTTCAAGATTTTTGGATAAGAAAATATTTATGTAAAAACTTATGGACGTGCTGATCCCAAGGAGCGCTAGCGTAAGTTGGAATTGTTTGTTTGTCCGGGAACTCCGGAAATATTTGTAATACTCCATTGTATTGTTTGTTAAAAAAATTTGTTGCGGTCAAGCACGTACATACTTTTTTCCCGTTTTTTTTTGAGAAGCCAATAAAAGCGGGTGGCGCCCTTCAACCAACTTGCGTTATTAGTAGTTCCTTTTCCCACGCCCAGCTGTAACTGAGTTTCCGGGTAATGTATAGCCTAAAAGGGGTTACAAATTTTAATAAAAAATTAACGTCTATTTATAACAGACATTATCATATGAAAATGTGGGGTAGAAATTATTTTTTAATATGTTGTTTATGGAGAGACTTTGAATGAAAAATCCAAATTTTCGATCTTGAGAAACTGCTGATTCTAGGTACCAAAAAATAGTTTTTTAACGTTATCTCCGTAATGGTTCATTTTATAACAAAATATAAAGTAAGCAAAGTTAAAGTAAACAAAATTTACTATATTTCATGTTTTTAATTTTTTTTGTACATATAATAAGTAAAGAGTTACACGAGCATAAAAATAATTTTTATTAAAAAAATACATCAACTTAATTTTTTTAGTTTTTACTTGGTCCAGGCAAGTCATTGAAGTGGGGGGCTTCGAAGAAAGCTGAAGTCAACCACATAGTGAATTATAAAATACATATTTTGCAAAAATAACAACAAATTCAATTTGGGAAAACCGCACGAGTTGAAAAGATTTAAGAAAAGTATTTGGGATACGTGGGAGGAGAAAAAATTTTGAAACCCACTAGACGCGATTCCATTTCAAGTGATCGGGAAGGCGAGGAATTACAACCAGCTTTACAGTGGACCATCGGATCGAAGACAGAACGTATACGGACAGGTTTGCATAACTGTTATGTTAAAGTGTTATCGCGGGTCTTGCGGCAAATTATTCGGCAAAAGCGCAGCTCTATACGACAATTTATGTCCTTCGAATTTAATCTCTGTAATTCAATTGTTTGTTTAATTCTGAAAAATAAATTTAAACATTCATTAAATATTTTTGAAGATTCTTTGAAATTAATGGTTAATTAATCTTAATGGTTAAAGAAGTCATTCACTGCTTCAATTTTTTCTCTATCTATAGAAACGGAGTAGTTATGTTAACGAATTTTGTATAGTCCTGAAAAATATGTAAATATTGGATAATATATAATAACTACATAGCATTTGCTTACCAGTAATAATTTCGCATGGGGCTGCAAGTGTGTATTTCTGTATTTTTCATTCTACAAACAATTTTACATTAAGTTATGTTTTGAGCGATCACAATTAAATTATTTACAAGTGAAATATCAATATTTACTTACCTTTACAGGTTTCGCCATAAATACCAATGGTGCCAACACCTTTCTGGTAAAAAACATAAATGCTGCAGAATTGCAGCTATCACGTATTATAATAGGTAACGGACGTTGGTGGTGCCAGGAAAACTTGGGAGAAACATCAGCAATGCCTGGATTTTTATACTTAATTGCAAGATAGTTCATACAGGGGCATGTAATACTTTTCAAAAGACATAATAAACATGAAATTATACAGAAATCATTGTACTTTCACTAAATTTTTTGTAAATTTACAGAACAGAAATTAATTTTACATTATCTAAACCAGTAAATTTACATTGTGCTATTATTTTTACACAAATTTTTTTAATTTTATACGAACGTTACCGCAATTATTTATTTACATAGTTTTTCAACGTAAATTTTACAATAAAAATCATTGTAATTATCCATAAATTTTTAACAGTGTATCTTTCTAAAATCTAAAGCATTTGTATACCGGGTGCTGAATGAGTTAGCCGAACATAGGAAATTAACATGTAAAAACTTATTTATGCCAATTCCTGCTTCCCTAATTATTTTAGAGAAAAAATTAAAGACACAAAAATAATGCAGAAATATAAATTGCAAATGATAAGACCACTTAAAAGGTCAAAAAATTTTTTCAAAATTGTTGAAATTTGCATTTATCGCACTAGCCATGTTATAAAATCAATTTAATTTATATTTTCTAAAATAATTACTATGGAAACTTTCATGGCCAGTCCGATAAACGAAACTTTTAACAATTTCAAAAGCATTTTTTGGCTTTTTAAGTGAAAGTTAGATGAAATGTAATACTCTTATCATTCGTAGTTTATATTTCTGCATTATTTTTGTGTCTTTTATTTTTTCTCTAAAATAATTAGGGAAGCAGGAATTTGCATAAATAAGTTTTTACATGTTAATTTCCTATGTTTGGCTAAGCCATTCAGCACCTTGTATAGTTTTTATTAGATATATTGGATATCCTCTTTCAGTCATGATTTCCCATAGATCTCGATCCATTTATTCGGTCGAAAGCTTTTTCATAATAGTCTATGAAGGCTAGATAAGTCTCGCAATAAAATTCTCATCTTTTCTGTATTATTCGATTTTAGTGAAGATGTTGTCAGCGCAGAATCTGCTTTTTCTAAATCCTGCTTCTTCATTCATTTATAATAATACTACTGTATATAATTTGTAACTATGTAAAGTTCACCAAATTTATTCCTCTAAAGTTATTTGGGCTGTGTCTTTCTCCATTTTTGAATATCAATATTATTTTTGCTTCGTACCATTCATCTGGTATGGTATATCTCATCTAAGATATACTTATTGAAAATATATCATAATAGTATATTCAAAATTTAAGGATCACATCACCGCATTTAATTAATTCGGGATTGATGTTAAAAGCTGCGTCTTCATTAAGACGGCACGGCAAGCGGCACTTTGATCTTGCAACGAAGATCAATAGTACCGCAACTAACATCAATAGCGCCGCTTGCTGTGCCGTCTTAGTGAGGATGCAGCTTCATATAGTCTTATAGATTTTCTTTTCTTGGTGCTTTTTAAAGCTTTCTCCAGTTCATTGTTGGTATTTGTGTATTTGTTGTAGTAAAAGTGTCATTCTAATTAAGAATGTTCTATAACTTATAATTATAATGTTCTAACACTTTTATAGATCTACCTCGTATACTTTATTCTTTATCGGTTTGAGTTTTCTGTACATTTGGTTGTTTTTCCCATCTCGCCTACATCTGTATTTTGAAAGTAGCTAGAAAACTGTCTATATACGAATTACATGCTCTGTATGCTTGAATATCTATTCCTCTACAATTTTTTATTACTATTATTATAATCTATTAGGAAACGATGATCCCTTGCTGTCCAAGTATACTTATAGATATATTTCTTTTCGTAAAACGTGTTTGTTATTTTTAGTTCATTAAATGTCACTAATTCTCTAAGCTGTACTCCATTGTGATTCATACCCTTATGAATCTCCATGTTGTATTTCAATTAGATACTATATTCTATACAAAGTTTTCTATCATCCTACCTAATACCAATTTTACCTTCACTTTTCCATGTAGAACCATGTTTATGTTCAATAGCGGTAATTAAACAAAAGTTTCACATGGAATGATGTAAGATATTACTTTTAAGTCAGAAAAGCGGAATTAAATGCGATTAACAAATGAATTGATTAACAATAGCTAACGGCAATCGAAAAATTAATTAAATATTACAAGTGTACAGCAATAAACAAAGTTTATTGAATTAACGAATCAAGTTAATTGTTTTAACAAACAAAGTTCATTGAATTAACAAACATAGTACATATAGTATAATTAACTTAAATATTTCAAAATATACCGTAAGTATAGATTTAGTAATAAATCAAGAGTGGTTAACGAAATCAAAGAGCAAAATTTTGTCAATACGCTAGTTGCATATCCCATAAAAGCGTACGCCGCGCCGTCTTTTGGTCAATTATGGCCCTAGTTGGGTGAGAAACCGTGCATGCTTAAATACATTCTATGTAAGAAATGTTAGAATACTAATTTAATTTCTCGATGTTTTGTTATCATCTAATTTTAAGCTGAAGATTATTGAGTTTTAATATTTTAAATAGATAATCCTATAATCAAGAGAAAATCTAAATCAGAAAAAATGCATTGTAAAGATTGCATGAAATATGAAAAGAAACTTAAAATTATTCGCCTTTTTACAATTATGAGTTCAGTTATTATCCAGTGTGGTTACCAAAATATTAATCTTGGCATTTTTCGTGGAAAATCTTTATCAAAAGGAGGAAAACTTTTTTTCTAGTAGGTATTTTGGTTTGGTTCCCATGGCTTTTCGTCGCTGTGAAAATTACAAAAACGAATATTAATATTTAAATTTACACTAATTTCTCATATTACATTATATTAACACTATACATAATATAGTAATATAAATCACAGATGCATTTAATGCAAAAAATGCAAACTAATTTTTTTTTAAATGGTTTTTCACCACTGAAAATAGTAAAACATAATTTTAACATGTTTTTAACAACCCTGTATAGACAAATATTTTAAAAAATGTAAGCTTATATAAGTTAATTACAGATTTAGTTCTTAAGAACTTAATAATTATAACTTAATTAGAATTATTTAAAAAGAACTTAATAATACATTTAGACTAATCTATATTTGTACAAAATCATTTATCCCATATAAAACCATAAGAATGCTTACATTTGACTCATCCAATTTATGCACCAAATCACCGCCTAGGCGGCGGCACCATAGCTGTGCAATTAGCGTATAGCGAAATATTTATCGTATCTAACAAAACATTATATCTATATACACTCGCATTAAATTCAGAGCCTTTTGTAAAAGCTGGTTTACACTATGAGATTTCTCATGTGACTTATCGTACGACTTGTCATATTGGAAATATTTTTACGTTCACACTATACAATTTTTGGTATTTAATAACATAAAAACAAAAAAAAAAGCAATGCGCATTGCTTATGATTTTAGATAGGATTTTTCATACGATAACGTCACATGAGAAATTGCATAGTGTGAACCAGCTTTAATAGATACAAAAATTCAAAAACATAACATATCGTTAAACACCAAATTAGAAACACAAAAAAGTAAAATTTAC
Organism: Cantharis nigra; assembly: GCA_958510845.1. Taxonomy (NCBI): domain Eukaryota; kingdom Metazoa; phylum Arthropoda; class Insecta; order Coleoptera; family Cantharidae; genus Cantharis; species Cantharis nigra. The sequence goes on along the minus strand of OY294030.1, from coordinate 36,982,257 downwards.
AACAAAAAGTAGGTGTAAGTGGATTTTCAACCGTAAAGATCTCTCTATAAGATAGATACTCTCTTCACAATATGTTTCCAATGAGTAACGTGGAACACAAAATTGGAATCTTTAGCCAAAAACATATTCAACCATTATGTAATATAACGTTTACTTCATTAGCTTTTCTTGATAAACTTCTTGATTTTTACCTTACAACGCATCTAATAAGGTTGAAATCTAGCTTTGTCGCGGAAAGCAAGTAAGTAAGTAATCTTCAGATTTCAGGAAACTGTACTGGAAGTAGTACCTAACTGCTAAAGCATTGTTAATTTTAATCAGATTGTGAATTATAATTTTAGATATTACTTGGATAAAGATGACGTATTTGGATGGTTCAACCAATAAATTAATTAGCAAATTTAAGCAGAATCTATGTCTTGTGGACGTCAGAACAACTGTATTGCATGTTCGATTTCAGATGAGTTGCTCCTACGTATAGCAACGTTTATGTATAAGTGTACTACATAGTTGCTTGTTGCTTTCGGTGTAAAGGGTTAGTTACTTTTACGAATAATTTTGTTTTTCAAGAAAGAAAATCAACATTCAATGACTTACAACCCACCCTCTTATATAAATCGATAAACGTAAAAGACTTTCCAGCAATGTACACAATTTTTTTTTCAATTTTTATAGTGATATTGTAATGTAAGTTAGTATATTATAATGTCTAATACATATTATTATATCTAAAGTTTAAAGTGTGTGACGTATAATAATGGTTGTAATAATACTAAATACTAATGTATAAGACTAATGGTCGCTGGTATGGAAACATTTAATGTCTAATGTATGTTAAAAGCGAAATATATCCATACAAACAACTAATCAAAGATACATATCATTTTGAAAAAGTTGTAACTCAACTAATTCATCAGTTACAAAAAAACACTTATGGTTGAACTGGTATAGAGGTACGTGATTCATAACAATTTATGCCAACTACACAGTTTACTAATTTTAACGAAAGCAGTTGAAATTTGTAGATCATCAATTTGTTCTAGGCGACTGTCCTACGAGGGAAATTCATGTTCCCGTAGAGAATAACATAACGAAAGTAGAAACGTATCGTGGTAAATACTGACCCTTTTTTCGCCCTTATGTATACTTGTCCCCGTGGGCAACATAATTTCCGTTTTATAACCATGCTAGTTTCTCCGGTGTGATTAATGTGCCGGATTCCATTAGGCAATGATGTTTTTGTTTGACGATGTGAAACGCTTGGGGTGGAATGAATCATAAATTGACCTACACTATCTCCCGGCTATTCTATATGCTACATTACTAGTGATCCTAAAATTATATTTCAATAACCTCCATAATTTTACTTATATAGTTAATTTGGAGTTACTTATTACTAATAATTCAGTAGAAGCCAAAGAAAGAATACTTATACTATGTTCTGTAGTTATGTATATCATTTTCATGTGATTATTTTGGCAAAAACTCGACTGCACTTACCGACAAATCGACATTTAGGAAATAATGTTTTCTTAATTTCCCGAGGTCAGAGTTGGGTACACAACTACATAGAATAGCCAACATTGTATAATATCTATTATTATCTTAGCATTTCTATTGTCTTGAAAAATATAAAAACAATTCTTAAGCAGCTTTTAAATTGCATTTTAAAGTGCAACGAAAATTTCAATTTGCACTTAAATTTGTTGTAAATTTCATAATTTTAAATAAATTTAAAATAAATTTTAAAATAAAAATAAAAAACACTGATGTAGCGCATATGGCATGATATCTCCAACCAATCACGTTGCCTTTTTTCGAGGTTCTCGGGTTGTTGCAAAACGATTCACGAAAATGGCATCATCACTTAGGTAGTTAGTAGTAATTCGGCTAGTGCACTTTTCCGTACTGTCAAAAAGGGCATTGCAGCGATTTAAAACGCTACGTTACGCTATGGAAAGAAGAATTCTCAATTTCTAAAGGCCTGACTGTGCCAATTGTCTGCTTTCCATTTCTGTTTTTACGCGATATGCCTACATTTCTTTTGTATTCTTTTTATAAATTTAGATGATTATATTTCATCTTTTTATCAGTTTTTTTCTTTTAATAGATAAAGACAACCAACAACAACTCGTAAATAACGTGTAAAATTAGGCTTAATTTAGACAGCTTCGAAAAATTTTAAATATTTAGAAAACATTAAAATACAATATAATGGTAATAGGTAAAAAGTTAAAAGTTAAGTTAGAACAAATAATTAAGTAATTGTAAATTTACGACCTAAAATATTTGATTGAGAATATTATGTCGAATACATATGGGTTAAAAATCCAATTCATTTGACCCTACATCGGGTGTACCTCAAGGATCAAATCTGAGTCCTTTGTTGTTTCTTATCTGTATCAACGATTTGATCACTATCATAAAATGTTTGTTGTTGCTGTAGGCTGATAATGTTAAGGGGTTGTCCTTTAATCACGTGAGGTTCTAACAGGGGGAGAGGGGGTTCGAATAACATTACGATTGATTACGATGGGGGGGCAGGGGATGCTGTGACAATCACGTGTATATTTTGTTGCTACCACGTGAAATCTCGAGCGAACAAATTTATGCCTAAAAAGCAACATAACAACAATATTTAGCTCTCAGCTGGCTTCCGGCACTGGACCTTATGACGCCACTCGTCGTCCCGCTGCCGCGGCCTTCTGTCTCGCCGTCTCTACTTGAAAACATTTAAAAAAAAAAAATACACGTGATGTTGGGTAGGGGGGGTAGGGGTAGCCTAAAACCTCACGACGTATCACCAAAGGAGAGGTGGGGTAAAAAAATGGCATAAAAAACCTCACGTGAATAAAGGACTGCCCCTAAGCTCTATATTTTTGTTACCTGCATCTGTAATAATTGTTCAGAAGTGAGGCGATGTAGCATGATGGTACTTTAATAACAAGCTGGATTAGTTGAATGTTGAATGTAACAAAATCCTTTGCCATATTTTATATACTAGGGCTAAAAGTCCGGTCTCTTATCAATATAACATCGACGGCAAGCATCGGTGTGGTGGGTGTAGGGATTTGCACGTCTTCTTCGACATTAAGTCAAGCTCTGTACAGCACGTGGAGATTACAATTTCAATGACAATCAGGTCCTTGGGATTCATTATCCAAAATTGCCAGAAAAAACAGTATGTATTACCTAAGTAGAAAAAATGAAAGATACAAAATTAATGCAGAAATATAAACTACGAATGATAAGACCATTAGATTTCACCTAGTTTTTACTTAAAAAGTCAAAAAATGCTTTTGAAATTGTTTAAATTTTAAATTCAATTTAATTTCTATTTTATAAATAATTACCATGGAAACATGAAACTTACATGGCCGTCTGATAAATGAAACGTTTAACAATTTCAACAGCGTTTTTTGAAATTTTAAGTAAAGGGTACATGAAATCTATGCTCTTATCATTCGTAGTTTATATTTCTGCATTATTTTTGTGTCTTTCATTGTTTCTCTAAAATAATTAGGGAAGCTGGAATTTGCATAAATAAATTTTTACATGTTAATTTCATACATAACTCATTCAGCACCCTGTATATGTGATGTGTGACAAAACAATTATCGTTTAGACTTAGGCCTATATAAAAGAACTAATTCGGGCATAAAATTTTCCGAAAAAGTGAATGCAGATTTACCTCAGAAAGTGTATGTTGTTAACCTATCGATTTTAGTTTCTGCATAGAGTAAATTAAAAATTATGTTATTACGGTCCTGCAAACATTGCATGTAGCTGCAATTTTAAATGATGAGCGTAAAGTGAAAAAGAGCGACAAATATATTTTAATTTTACGCGACACTACAGTAACAACTTTAATTATTGTGGTGTCAGAGTAACTAATTTGATTTTACGTAAAAATTTGTTAGACTGTCGGCGCGGTTTTACTAACCATTAAATACGACCGAGATTCACATTACGTTATGTGAATTGATAAATTAGTGGTTGTATAGTTGTTGTCATTTGATTGATCGCAAAAGTACGATATGTGCAATTTTGTGCAAGCTTAACTTGATACATAGTTTATAGCGCGAACTCCCTACCCGACAGTGATAGATTAGCAATAACCTATAAGCACTTCCTCGCTATGTAAACCTCATAAAGTAATCAGAAATCAAGAGCGTGCGTATACAATCCAAATACCGTCGATCATATAAGTAGCTCGAAAAAGCAAAAGAGAAGAAAGTTAAGTAATTATATACTGAGTAAAAGTTCGATCAGTGTCAAAGGGAAGGAAATAACGATGATAAATAGTCGCAATCAATCATATTCCACTTGAATGATAGTCGACAAGTATAAGTTCAATTTCCACCGAGCACCGGTGGATAACTTAACAAGCTCTGTTGTCTGACGGCAACCGGAAAAGCTGTGATTTAGAGACTAGGGTTTGACCCGTTTGACCCATCGACCCTCTTGTTCAACCACAATGACAAAAGACCTGTTGGAAAAGGAAAATCAATAAAATGAATATGATGACTCTTGCGATTGGATAGCGTAGTATAATATTATATAAAACACATTTAGTATTATCACTAATGTCGACGAAATAATTAAACAAGGAGGTAAGTGCTATTAACTTGTCTTATTTGAAAGCGATGAATTAACAGAGTATTTGAATTTGCTGGGAATGTTGTAGAATGCCAGAGAGAAGCTGCCGAGATATATCTGACAGTTATTTATGATGCCCATATGCAAACTGTTTGAACGTAGTCTAGCGAACAGCAGGATTGTAATTAATGCGATAGCGGCAACTTTTATGAATAGCAGTGCTGATTCTGTCGATTTATTACCAAAGACGCTTTTTAACCATCATCGTTTCTAGCGTACTTTGAAGAATACCGCTCGCGCCTGCATAGTCTCAACCTTAACTTTATTCTTCGCCACTTTTAAATTCTATCTTTGTCTTAAAATAATAAAGATGGGTCTCTATATATAGATAGGCGGAGACTTGGGTCAGTGGGCAGGACGGGCACGATGACGTTGTTAACTAAGATGGCGGTACCATGCATGGACTTAAGTGCAACCGAAAGCTGCACTTCATACTATTGACATAATGTAGTACTGTGCACACCGATAGTCATGTCGATTGGCAACGTCGACTTCATATCTGTGAAAGAGTAAACAGTTACCACGGCTATTTACACGTCACAGTGCTAAAACTAAAAGGAACGGGTCGTAAATAAGGCTACAAGACCTCATTTCACGTCCCAGGTTGATGGTTCTGTCGCTCGTAAAGCAATCGTAAATCTTTAGGTTATGAACTTACTCCAACGTACAAGCTGCTTGCTCAAACGCAGGGCCGGATTAAACTTGTATTACCTATGTACTATATATTTGTGTAGTAACTAGACGCTATAAATCTAATGCAACTAGTGCTAATGTAGCTAAAATATATATAATTAAATGTTCAAAATAAAAGTTGTGAAACTTTTACTTGAATATAAAAAAAATTGTATATTTGCAATAAAAATTTTATGTAATTATAATCCTAAATTATTAGTAAATTGATCAAATTTTCCAAACTATATCCAAAAATATCTGTATTAAATAATTACAGCGAAGTAATAATATTTAATGCCCGCATTACACTATGCAGTTTACCTATAGTAAACGTATATTACACATAGGTACACAATATAATTATTGTTTACGAGTAACCTTTCCTACGAGAGCTTTGCTGTTGTGTGCAATCCAATTCTTAAATCCTAAATTCCATGTATTTCAAAAAAAACATGTTTTTCTGCACAATTTCACTTCTTCTATACACCAATTTTCGAGGTAAGTTTTTCAATTTTTTAGGGAAACAACATGAAATTACCTTTTTTTATGGTAATTTGATTCTTATAAACCAGGTAATTTTCAAAAAACATGTTGAATTTTACAAAATTACACCACTGAGTAAATTTCCTCCTTCGAACGGTGACCATTTGTAACAAAAATTTCCTTTGCCCCCCCCCCCCCGAGGACCAATCGAATTCCCAATCTCCGACCTTCATACGAAATGTGCCCGTCAGTTCAGCACAAAAAATCCACCCAAGGTAATAGCTGATAACTAACAGCACCAACCATAAACCAGTCCGGAAGCCAAACAATTTCTCTTTCTCTCATGGGGCCTCCAGAATTTTCCTCTACACGCTGGGAAACGATCAACCAGCTTTATTTTACTGTAGAAGCCCAAGATGTTATCTAGCTGATAAGGTGCGGAAAGGGAGGGACGTAAGTTCCGAAAAATAGTTACAAAAAACCAAACAAATAATCTCTGCAAGTAGTATGCTGCCAAGCGGCAGTTGCAACCGAACACCAAAAAGTAGTAGCTACTCGTCTCAATTATTATCCTTAGGAGAAACATAACTCTAATAAATTTAATTATAAAATTAAATATTAAACGTTGTTAAAAATATTTAAAGTTGGAAATTAATCGAACGCTGAAAATTTGCAAGCTATGATATTGCTATCGCAAGCAATGCTCGATAGAGGTTCCTATAAACTAAACAATACCTTTGTAAATTAATTAAAAATAATATTTGGCAATTCGGAAGAAATACGAGATATCCAGTCAGCTCAAAACACAGATCGAGCATCGTCAAAATTAGGTGTCTCCCCACGAAGTTTCAAAACAAAAAGTAAAAGAACTTACTCAAATTCGACGAGTACACGCAAACACTCCCACACTTACAAAGTTCACATCCAAAATTCTCCAAATTGCACCCTAGCGTTTGAAAACGCAAACTCCACCCCCCCAATCAGACTTAGGCAGGGGCGTACTCAGCTAACAAAACAAATTGCAAAATTTTGTTACACATTTTCTTGTTAGAGGTTTACCCTAAGGTGTACTTAATAGTCATATTATGGCGGTAATTTTACATCTTCGGAGAGTTAAACATAAAATTACACCTTTTTTATGGTAAATTTACTCTTATTATAAACCGGATAATTTTTAGACTTAAACAGGTACGGAACTACGGGCCAGGGTTAGCCATGGTTATCAACAACCAATGTATAAATGTGTTAATTGTTTAACCCAGACAACACAAACCTATCTTCTGGATATCCACTAGATGTCTCGATAGATCATCTGATATCCAGAGGATATCTATATGTTAGACTGCTAAATACAGTGGATATCAAATGGATAGTGAAGTTTATAAAATAGATGTCTACTAAATGTCGGCTATTATCACTGGATGTTGTGCAACGTATATCTAATAGATATCTAGATAAAGTCTTTCATGGATATATATATATATTCTCTGGACTGGAACTGGATATCCAGTAGATATTGAGTGTTGTGTGGGAAGTAATTTTTTCTAGATGTTCAGTTTGAAAGGCATTTCAATCTAGCGCAAGACATTGTGGAGTATTGCGGAAATCTGATCAGCAAAATGGAAAGGTTTTTTAACTAAAGGCAAAGCTTTTTAAATTTAGTTAGCGTAATCAGCAAAGATCATTCGTATCATTAGTTCAATGTTTATATTAATTGACAATTTTAGGTCAATTACTTTTTGGGTTTTGGTCTTTCCAGAACTATTTTCAGAGTGGTGTAGAAGATGTCACTTAAATAACTGACCTTCTCTTCAACTTTTTTTTTTAACTTAACTAACTTAACTTTTCTTATTAACTTAACTAACTTAACTTTTCACACTAAAATTGTCAACACGTTTAGTTCGCACAGATTTGGGTAAAGTTTAGAAATTGTCGACAATATTTTGCGGCTCCGTCAAGTTGACACCTCCACTTTGGAATAAAATATTTTTTTGCATAATTTGGAAATGCTCACGAAGTGTTGGCGACGAGTGCTGTAAATTTTTTTGAAAGTGCTGGGTCCGTTAAAGTTTTATTAAGAAATCAAAATTTATAGATTTGGAGGGGCCAACTTGACGCACCCCCTTCACTTTAGAATTAAAAACACAATTTTACACAATTTGGAATTGCTCGCAAAGTGCTGGCGAGTGCTGTATATTTTTATTATGAATTTAAATCCCGACAATTGTCAAAAACGTCAAGTTGGCCCCTCTTTTTTTCAATTATGTTAGATATATTTAAATTTTCTTTATATTATTTAAAAGTACTCTTGAAGTGCTTGCGAGTGCTGTAGATTTTTGAAGATACCTATTTTATTAAAAAATTTAAAAAATAAGCTCCGACCAAGATACATTGAATTCGAAAAACTTAAAAAGGGAGTTTTGAATTATTTTATTAAGTTTTGGAATGTATTTGTTATTATTACAAAAATCGTAACCAATTTATGTTTATTTATTTATTTTTATGGTAGATATACCGGGTGCTGAATGACTTAGCCGAATATAGGAAATTAACATGTAAAAACTTATTTATGCAAATTCCTGCTTCCCTAATTATTTTAGAGAAAAAATGAAAGACACAAAAATAATGCAGAAATATAAACTACAAATGGTAACAGCATTAGATTTCATTTAACTTTTACTTAAAAAGGATAAAAATGCTTCTGAAACTGTTAAAAGTTTCATTTATCAGACTGGCCATGCAAGTTTCTATGGTAATTATTTTTGAAAATAGAAATTAAATTGAATTTATTATATGGCCAGTGCGATAAATGAAAATTTTAACAATTTTGAAAGCATATTTTGACCTTATAAGTAAAAACTAGATTAAATCTAATAGTGTTATCATTCGTAGTTTATATTTCTGCATTATTTTTGTATCCTTCATTTTTTCTCTAAAATAATTAGGGAAGCAGGAATTTGCATAAATAAGTTTTTACATGTTAACCTCCTATGTTCGGCTAACTCATTCAGCACCCGGTATAAATAGTATATTATAAATTTTGAATATACCAAAACTTTTTAAAATGCCAAAATAAAATTAAAAGTGGACATACTTACAATGTTACAATCGATTTATCATCAGAATTGCAGTGTTTATCAAGTTTTTCTTTAAAATCTTTGTAAAGTTCTCATTTCCCATGCAATTGTTTAACATAAGCCACAAAATGACTTACCTTTGCATTATTCCGGTTAAAAAATTCGAAAATTCCTCGCAGATGATAGTTTTGATTGTTTAATGATACTGTGGAAGGGATACTTGATAGTTGAGACGTGTTATCTTCTCCACTATTAGTTATCCATTCTATGAATAAATAATTATTATTCAAAACAAATTCGATACTTCGAGTCTTCGTGCCACAGTGCAAAATAACAACTGATTTTGAATTATACTATTTAAATTATATTCAATATCTCTTCCGACAATGCTAACACGTGGGATAGGGAGAATTCATCAAATTTCTTGCAATATTCGGAAGAAATCAATTGGAATACAGTTTCTGTCAACATTTAAATTTAAACAAATGTAGTCGTTGTGAGGTTCTAAATAAGACATCCTTAGATGTGTTCCAGAAAAAGCTCGATTTTTTTTATTATTAAAATAATTACTTAGGACTTCTACTGTTAAAACAAGTAAATAGTATAAATAGTACTGCTATAGCAGTGCTTTCTGTAGTAGTGTACCAGTATTAGTAGCAATAATGTACTATTACTGTTAGTGAGAAGAACTAGAAGAACAGACAATCTTGTCCCAGTTGTGGCTATGATTAACCCTGGAACTGCACACTGGGGTCTCAGAAACCCTAATGCCCGGTTTCAGAAACGATAATTAAGGAATTTAACCATTGGTTAAAAAGTTAATCATTGATTAAGTCTGATTTGGGTTGCAGAAATATAAATTTTAACACAGGTTAAGTTTAACCAATGATTAGCGTAATCAATGATTAAATCTGTTGTTAAGCGTCCATTTGGGTTGCACAAACGATAATTAGACTTTAACACAGGTTAACTACCCAAAATATTTAACAACTGGAAAACCAGTAATTAAGGCGATTTAACTATTGAATTAGTATTTATACTACGGCGCTTTCGTGTTGAACTTTAAGTTTTCTGTTAGTTTTAAACGTATTTTTTTAAAGAAATAACTGATAAAACTAGTTGTATACTAGAAGTATATGGTCGAAATATGTCTGACTTATCTGATTCGGATATTTCACTAAGCAGTGATGAAGAGGAAATTCAAATTGCGAGGGTTATTCCTAATAGAAGGGACCCTTTCGTATTATATGGTGATAGAGAATTCAAATTGCGTTTTAGGTTAGTAGAAAATTTTTTTATTTAGGTAATAATTTTATTAATAATTTTTCTTTTTACAAATTAACCAGATTTTGCAAAGAAAACGTAATTATTATAAAGAACCAGCTAGGAAATATGGAGCCAGCAACTTTTCGTAACAAAGCTCTTTCAGGGATGCTGCAGCTTCTTCTCACATTAAGATTTTTCGCAACGGGCTCTTTTCAACAGCTGTTGGGAGACAATATTAATGTGAGTCGAAGTACTGCATGCAGAGTAATCCGGAAAGTTTCAAGATTAATTGCAGCTTTAAAGCCCAACTATATTTACATGCCTCGAGAAAATGAAATTAGTACTATAAAAACCGAATTTTATAATATTAGGCAATTCCCAGGCGTGATAGGTACAATTGACTGCACCCACGTGCGGATTCAGTCTCCTGGGGGCGATAACGCTGAACAGTTTAGGAACAGGAAAGGCTATTTTTCACTGAACATTCAAGCTGTATGTGACGCTAAGTTGAAAATTAGGAACATTATTTCGAGGTGGCCTGGGTCAGTTCACGACTCAACGATATTTAATGATTCACCCTTATGTGCAGATATGGAAACTGGGTACTACGGATCAAACACTTGGTTGCTTGGTGATAATGGGTATGCCTGTAAGCCCTATTTACTGACACCCTTACTTCGTCCTGCCACACCTTCCGAAGAAGCATACAATCGAAGTCATATTGCAACCCGAAATACTGTTGAGAGGGGATTCGGTGTGTTAAAGAGACGTTTCCCGTGTCTCCACACTGGCTTACGTAACAAATTAGATACGGCAGTCGTCATAGTCGTTGCATGTGCTGTATTGCACAACATTGCCATAGAACTGCGCGAAGATAATTTCAACGATGTGCTTGACATAGAAGATGCAGAAGCAGATTTGCCACTTATTGTTCCTCAAAATGCACGAGATGCAAACGTTAGTGCACGTACTGCATTAATTCTCAATCGCTTTTAAGTAATTTATAAAATGGTTCAAAATATTTAAATAATAACAATATTGAAATAAAATAAAACCATTGTTTTCTAACACATTTTAATTGTTTTTATTGGCTAATTCTGAATTAACTAATTTAAGTTGTTGCCTTCTGTAGGCCAACTCCAGCCTTGCCGATTTCAACTTTATCGTATAGTATTGATATCGAATTTGCTTCAAACTTAATTTTTTTCTTTGACGTTGTCTTCGGGGTGTGCGCTTTGGGACTTGGGCTGGAAGTGATGGTGTAGACAGTTGGACAGATGGTGTAGGCTGTGACAGTTCTATCTCGATCACAGGTTCCTCCTGACACTCTGCTTCTTCTTGTAGCAAAGCTTCATATACATTTGGGAACCCAACAGCAACAGTTGTTGAACTACCAGCTCCTAAAGGACAACATGTTATAAATCATGAATTACAAGTTATCAAAACAAACCTCCTCCAAAATAATCATCAAATTCATTATATATTGGCTGAACTTGCATGGGCACCATTGAAGCCAGAACTCGTGCCCCGTGAGCTGTCAGTTGGGGGGTATAACTACCTCCCCCTGTTTTTTTCAGTTCTCTCTGTTAAAAAAGTAAAAAATATTACTTTGATGATCAAGTTATAAATGCATATAATATGTAATATACTTACATTGTCCTCGGCCTGTTGTTTTTTGGCTTCCAAATACGCCGCTTTCTAAAATAAATAATTTTAATTACAAATTAATGTATAAAATTTACAAGAGATCATACATGTTCATTTGCAACTCCTTTTGTTACTGTCCGTTTTAAATTATTATGGAGCATTCTCAATTGCTCAGCACTTCGTTCCCCAGTCAAAGCACTTGAGTTATAATCAATGGCAACTTTCTCCCACGCTTCTTTCTTTTGGATAATTGTTGTACCATCCGTTCTTTTATTATTAATTACGTCTCCGTATCTATATAATTAATATAACTAAATTTAATGCAATATTTTGAAATTAATGTAAAATCGAATTTGGTCGAAGAGGTTTTCCTTCATACCTTTCAGCTGTTCGGATTTGTATTTATAACCAAACCATCAAGCTAAAACATAATAACATGAATTTGTTTTTTTTTTACTAGATACATTTATATTATATTAATTACAATAAATTATACTAGAATTAAACTAAATGTGAATAGTACTTACTTTTGGACAAGACGCAATACCTCTTGTTTTTCTGTCTCGCTATAATTTTTAGTTCTTCTTTGCTTATTGTCGCTCATTTTGAATGGTTTTATTAAAAACAAATAATAATATGACTTAATATTCACGATAATCACAAATAAATTTCAACCTTGCTTATACTGTTTGTTGACTACAATGATGTTGACTGTCATTTAAACGTCAATTATATACTATGAAGTTGGCGCTATACGAGAAGTAGAAGTACCAACCTAACATTTGAACGTATAATCAGAGATTAACTAATTATAGATTTCAGGTAGTTTCTGCAACCCATTCAAAATTTAACCAATGATTATCTTTAACATATGTTAACTAACACAGGTTAAGTCGAACCTTATTGAAACCGGGCATAAGCGTCATATAAATTAATGCCACATGTGCTGTAATGATTTAAAACATAAATCCATTCTTGTAAATTAAGTTCAAAGTTATCTGAGTAGGTGTGAATATTCATAAGTGCCATTTAGTCATTAAGCGAATTACAATAATTGAAAATAAATTTTTATGGGTATCTCAGACCCCAGTTTACGTATACTTTAAAATCTAACATTAATTTAATTTTATGGAATATTAGCCTTATTTACCGTCAAATAATTACTGATTTATATCAAAGTGAGTTTTAAAGATGTTATGACTTCATTACAAACATAATTTTAACAAATTTTAAATTCAAAAAAGTAACAAGCTGTGCTTATGGATGTCAACAGCAAAGTTGAGAAGCTTGGCTAAGAGTAGTCTGCAAATTTTTTGGCAAACTAAAATTTTTTTTTGTTAAAGGTGTACCTACCTTCTCGATAACTGCAATATACTGCAACTTGTCAATATATAATTCATTTAATAAATTCACTTTTTTTATAATAAATTGTTGAACATAATTTCACACAATTTATCCCATTTTTCAAGTTTTTAATAATAATTTGACCAAAATGGACGAAAAATTACTATCTAATATATCCTACGTACTAAGGCAGTATATTGTTAAAGAGTACTAAACAAAGATTTTGTTTAAATTAGTTGTTTACTTTAAAATATCATAATAACAATATTGGGGTCTCTAAAACCCAGTGTGCAGGACACGTTACAAAAAATAAGTGTGAAGTTCCAGGGGTAATAATGAAAAGAAATTGAATTTAATCTATAGACTTGAAATAATGAATTATGATGATATGCCTACTATTTTGACTGGAAAGACAAAAGTTTGTTCAGGTAAATTCATATTATGTACACCCACAAGGTAATTTTTAAGAAATCATAGTTGATTCTATAATATACAAACATCCATGCAACTGTGAAAAATAGAAATTAACAAAAAATTCTATAAAGGGTTTGGCCAAACGGTGTCGTTTAAACCCCACCATTTCATGATCTTGATTATTTAAATTTACTTTCTCATGCAATTTTATGATCTGTTAATAAAAGATGAACTCGTTTAACCATATTGCTACGGCGACACATTTATTACTTATTCTATAATTAAACCAAAAATAATTTTATGTAAACAGATGTTTGCTGTATGATAAAGTACATTTCTAAAATTCGCTAGGTACATAAAATATTATTTTTCTTACGTAACTGGTAATAAATTCAAAATATCAAAAAAAGTATTTGGGGGATTATTGCGTCTTATAAATTATAGTTGATATAGTTGATGATATTTTCTAGTTCAAACAAACGCTTTAGATTTTTTAAAACTGAAAAAGCGTTGGTAATTATTTTGAATTAATTTTGGTCAAGAATTGATTTACGTCTTTAGTTTCTATGACATTTTAAATTCCAATAAAGAAGATTAATAGCCGTGTAAGCTACCTGCTGTATTATTTTATGTGATTTGATGTGAGTTACTGATACGTTATCAAAGAATTTAAAAATAATTACTTGGAACAACAACGATATCGAAGAATGTATGTCCATCAATGCCGAGTATAACAAGTCGGCAGTCAACCAGATCTTAAGATAGTGGAAGAAGTAAACGCGACTAGAATATTAAACCATTGCGTTACGGTAAAAAATTAACTGACTCGGTATGAAATAACAAAATTTTCTGCAGACGAGGGAGGGAAGATCTTCCCTTAGCCACATTCTGGGTGCGCCGCTGGTACTTTTTGAGTCATTTCTGGAAAGTCTGTCTACTTCTTTTGGTTTAATTAAATTCTCCATGTAAAAAATTGGCAACAAATGAATGCAGTAGCATGGATGCCCTTTGCATTCATATTTATTTTATATTCTACTGCTATGTATACGTATAACTTATGTCAGACCCGTTTTAAAAGTTAAAACCAGTAGCTGCCATTTATCAGCTAGAAGAGACATCGGGAATTGTTGGACATTTTCCGAAAGCATTCTTATAAATCGGTATGTTTTATGTTAGAATCTTAATTCAGCATCAAATTCTATGGTAAAAAGTTGGTTGGTCATCTGGTTAAATATGTAACTCAGATACTCAAAGGTAGATTTATTTTTATAAACTAAAAATGCCATCCGGATTTTAATTTGAACGGTCGAAAATATGTAACATCTTGCATTTTTCAATTTTTTTTAGGGAGAAAAATACATATATGGGGGTCGTTTTCAAAAGATTTAGCGTTAGATTGGAAGAAATTGAAATTTCAATCTTAATCGTTTGTATGAGGTACTGATTAAAATAAGGTTTGAATTTGTGTGTAATTTCATCAACGAGAACGTGATTGAAATAACTGTCATTACAATTTGGCTGAAATTTCAGATCGACTGAAAAGCTATGGGATAAATTAGCTAATCAATATGAAATAATCATAATGTGTGATTTAGATAGTCGTGAATCAATTTTATGCTCAATTTATGAATAATTTGTAAAATTGATTTCTATCTGTAGATATGATATATCTACAACATTATTATTGAATAGAAAAATATTTAATAATCTGTATGTTAATTTTCCATTTATAATGTTTTACAAAGATGTTAAATTGTATCTGGTAACAAATCAAACACGTTCTGTCAATTTATGAAGTGATTTACAAATTACACAACATTAAAATAATCGAACAAGTTCAAACTTCAAGTTAATGTTAAATTAACATTCAAAGTGCTTTCAAATCAAGTTTTTTTTATGTTAGTTTATATTTACTTTTAATACGAACGTTAATTCAAAAGTATTTAAAAAATTAATTTAAATTAATTGTGCTCGTGTAACTAAATAGAACTGGATATATATATTATGTATATTTGAACTACTTTCATAATTTATTACGCCGGTAAAATATTTATTGTTTCAAGTTTTTAATTGTTTCTTAATTAACTAACTAAGAAGTGAATTTATTTGTAGACTGATACATTAAGAATCGTTTAAGAAAGTGGTTTGATTGGTGTGTGGGTTTGAAAACTAATTTTCACAGATATTAATTGAGCGACAGCTCGACGGGGTGTTTCTTTGTGTGTGGTTAGCTGCAGAAAATAGCAGCCTAAGCAGGAGGTCGTCAGTTTGAGAAATGCATCAAATTGATAAATGATGGGGTGTTTTTGACTGATACAAAACCATTTCTGTGCGTTGGTCTTATCTCGGTTAAGTAAATCTGTTGAACGACAAAGAGAATAATTAGAAACTTGAGAAGCACTTTGTTTTCTTGTTCTTATTCAAACAGAAGTAAAGTAAAATTTATAGCTTTATAAAACAACGCTAGGTGTATAAATAACCATCTATTATTATTCACACCTTGCTCCTTTAAATATTTTACCTAATTATATAAAAAAAATTCTGGGGGGTAATATCACTAATTAAATTTTAAAAATAATTAGTTTCGTACCTGTTTCGTAGTTTGTTGTGATGGTAATTTAGAAAATAAAATTTGATGGAATAAATCTTCATTGTCTTTACTGCTGCGAGGTTCAAAAACATCTCATTATATTCTTTCAAAAGTGCTCGTCATACATGGTTCATAAAATATTACTAGCAATAGAATTCCCTAGAAAATTAATTGCCTGTCATTACTCTCCAATTTTTCATGTTCTGTGACTGGCATCAAATAAAGTGCGATGTCTTGTCAGTAAAGAGCAAATATATGTAATTGGCATTTCACGTCTTTGTGTAGTTTTTCAAGTTTTGGTTTTTTTACAATCAAATGTGCGAACTTTAATTCATTAGGAAATAACACTTCTTAAGATAAAAATCCAGCGATTTAATTTTAGCGGTGTTGTTGCAACAGCCGTAATTAATTTTTAAGACGTATAGTTTGAAAGTTTATGAAGCGTGTATGATTTCACTGCTGTTGATTTCAATCAGTCTTTTGTAATTGGAACTTCTGGTAATAGTATATCAGCTGTGTTCATCTGTACGAAGTCTTTCCATTACTTGTCGGGTGCGCTTTGTAGTTGTTTTTGTCTGCCACAACCTTATATCGAAGAGCATTCTGTTCTAGTCCCTGCCATTCTTCATGCTTTGATAGATGTGTCAAATCTAGGACAGGTATTGTTGAGGTTAGATAAATGACGGCCAAACGGGGAAGCAAAACAATCTTCTTTGTTGGACCTGACACGTCTCATCGGTGTTAATTTACTCTTTGCTGCCGTCCCTTCGTGCAACCGGTCTATCAAGATTGAAAACCCATCTGCTCTTACGCAACACACCCCAAGAATTACATCAAAAATTACTTATTGTTTATACCTCCATGATTTATTGTTTCATTACAACAACAGTCCTACTTCATTTTTATAATTAAAATGTTGCTTACATTTAAACGATTTTCTAAGTGGCGCAGTCAGATCCTTTCAAATAAAGGAGGGTTTTTTTATGACAAGAATGTATAAATAAAATACTCTTAAATTTTCAAAACAGTCATGGTAATTTAAACTTGTTTTAATGTAAATTGCTAATTTTTATTTATTTCAAGCATAATTATTAAATAAAATAAAAAATTTTCTCCGTAATTTCATGATAATGTTGAAATATTATGTATGTTTACCAACTTTCATAAATTGTCTTCTACATACAAATTAAGTTATAAATAATTAAAAAACACACAAAATATTTTGTTTTTTTTTATATTAACAGGTTGAACGGACTTCCAGCAATATAATACTTGGTTAAAAATATAATAAATTGTTTAATTATGTAGTTATTAAAAATGATTTGTATTAATTGCTTTCGCAGTGGGTGGGAGGTTATAATTTTTCCAATAAGTTATGTATCATTTCATCAGTTAGAATCTAACCATGCAATGAAGAGAAAATAAATGACATACAGACACAACAAATGATAGAGCACAGCATTTGTTGCTGATTTATGTTAGAGATATTCAGTCGCCCGAAAAGGTACACCGCACACCATTAATCTATGGACTTGGCTTCTGTACGCTGGAGATCTGCGACTAAACTGAGCGCACATGTGCTACCGCTGACACATCTATAAAATATGATCCTCTGAAGGATAACAAATGCATTATTACTAGTGTTAATGGTTATAATAAATAAAATACGTACAATGGATTCTTAATTCCCTAGATTTATTAGTCTTAGACGATTCCACGAACATAAAAGATGATGAGAGCCAAATAAATCAGTTTTACGGCTCTGGTTTCCTATTATAAAGTATTTTAATATTAGGCACTTGCATTTTAAACACTTGAATTAATTTACAATTTACCATTTTTCACTCTATATATTTAAAATTTATTCTTAAAGATGCTGCATCAATTTGGATTAATTCTAATGATTATTAATGTTGCTTCTCCACCGACTGTCTAGGATGTTTTAAATTTTTTAAAACTACTTTAATGTCTTCTATAATTAATAACTCTAAAGTTTTTTCGTCGATTTTTATAAAAAACGTTGTTTCTTGAAATTATTGATGTAGCTACCTAACTTGTATCGCAAGATTGAAGAGCACCTCAAGTATGTCGTTGCTATTCAAAATTGTTAAAGTCAGCATACGATATTTCAAAAAAAATACAGAATGCGCAGAGATAATATATATTTTCATTTCATCTGTTGTGATTTGTGGGAATGTGGGGTCTGTCAAGTAAAAGGCCGTATAACTTGATATAGAGCCTGATAAATTAAAAACGTGCACTCAAATCCCCCATGTTCCACCGAGTTATGAAATCGAAACAGTGTCATAAACATCGGAAAACAATAATTCGCCAGCTCTCTGAACATTCTTTCTGTCCTACCCCGCAATAATAACCGTAATTCATAAAGGCGTACATATTATATGTATTTTAAGTTTCAATTTTCCGAACGTAGGAAATGCTAAGCAGAAATTCTTTTTACACCTCGGGTGTTTCTAAAATTGCAATTATCGCAAATTACAATCCAATATATTATATAAAAAAAGTTACAAGAAAATAAGACTTCAGAAAGCTTGACCGAATACGAACCACATGACGACGCTTCTTATTGGCGGAATCGGACCAAACTTGTAGTAAGTTTAACTGATTGCTAAATTAATTGTACTACATACTTGATATCGCCAATAAAGCAAGGTGTAATTAAAATAATAATCTATCATTGTCAAAATTACAATTACGGTAAATTATCATTACATTAATAATTATTTATGCTATATTTGTAACAGTCGTAATAAATACGAAAACTAACTTACATAATTAATAAATTAAGTTGTCTTTCCGGGTTTACCTAATGACTTTTATTCATCACAAATAGAGTTTAATTAATTCCTTAACGGTATTTAGATATTAATTTTGATCGGTCAGTTAATTATGCCAAGAAACAATAGAGCGTAGCTAATAATTTTGTTATACAAAAGATGTGCCATTGGTCGAAGATAAAAAAGAAATTAAAAGTTGAAAACATTACTTTTCTTTTTATTAACAATTTCCTGCTAACATATTTCTTTTTAGACTAGGCATTGTTTGTGTAAGTAATTTACTAGGTGTACATTGTATAGTAAGCTAAACAATTAGCAATATATTGTTGAAAGCTTTTAACGTACACAACATAAAATGCTTCTGTTTAAGTTTAAAATAATACAGGCCTCTATTTACTTACTTTGTGTATAACTTGAAAATAATTATAAATTATTCAATTTTAAAGTGAATAATTTCGACAGCCGAATAAGCACATTTTTGAAATTACACATTTATAAATTTATAAAATTAGTGCATCGAAGAAAGAGAAGACTAAACAAAGAAGCTTATATAGGATGCTTTTAAATTGCAAAATATTTTAAGATTTATGGTTGTATTAAATAATATGGTTATTAGAATATGGGGGCTGGTTTGCTTTATTTTTTTCATAGATATTACATGAATAGAAAGCGGTTGACTACTTCTCGCCTACTTAATCAAATTTACTGTCTCTTACCATGTAAATAAATTACGTAACAAATAATACTTCATTTTATAATCCTATTCATATACCTTCTGAATGAAATATTACGCATCGTTCATTCTGCACTATTCGTTTATACACAATAAGCTGTATATCAAAGCGACTGTATAAAATATTAGTTCTCTTTATGCTGAACCGTGTCTGTAAATTTATTGCCTCAATATATTTATATAGAAGGCAATTTTGTAAGGAGAAGCTTTTCCCCTAATACGCTGGCAGCAATAGTTTGCACCGATAATAGAAACATATTACCCTCTCACGACTTCAACGACTCGTAGCCATTACGGAAAGGCTGGTTTATGGTGTTAATGCGCTCTATTACCTTCCGAGTGAATTACACCAGCTAAAAGTAGATATACATTTGCTAATGAATCTAGATATTTCTTAATAAATACACACAGAAATAAAATCCTAATCTGCTAAACGAAACATTAATTTCTATGTTGCTAAACGTTCTGGAGAGATATACAGCTAAAGAATTAACCGTGTGACTATTTTTTTGCTTTGAGTACATAAAGAGATTGCGACAATCAAACATTTCTGGACACACGGGTCTCCTGGGTCTACTTTTCACAAACAGCGAGTATGCAATAGTGCCCAGATGGCTAACCGAAACTCGTCCTTTTAAAACTGCTCCGACAAACTTATATTACACAGTACACGAAGGAGTCCTGAAATACGTTGGAAAATATCTAAACCAAAAAGTAATACAGCTTTACAAATTTTCAAATATTAATAGACGTTTCCACAGTAACATGATAAAATTAAGAAATCGCATAATATTAAAATGTTAGTTGACCATTAATTTAATATAGGTACTCTAAATTTGACTTATTTCGTCCAATTCATTAATTTAAACTAAAGTGCCATTTTTACATTTTATTTTATACTATAAACTTTTAAACATCAAATACTAACTAATATTATATAATATATATGTAGTATATTTTTCTTTATTTCGAACCATCGCCATCGATATAAAACTGAATATTTAATTTATGTCAACCAAATTGAATTAAACGGTATAAAATTATTAGTCCAAATTCCAATTTGTTTATCATTTCTGCAATTTTCAACGGATTTCCACCATTTCATGACATTTGATTGCGCAGTCCAACCTGTGCGATTGATACTATTTCTTTTCATACCCCAGTTACACACTGATATTCAAACGGTAATCGGTAGAAAAGTCTAAGGAAAAATAGTCTACGTTAAATTGGTCTAGGTAAAAAGGTCTACGGAAAAAAAGTCTACGGGTAAAATAGTCTAGGTAAAATGGTCTAGGTAAAATGGTCTAGGTAAAATGGTCTAGGTAAAATGGTCTAGGTAAAATAGTCTAGGTAAAATGGTCTAGGTAAAATAGTCTGGGTAAAATAGTTTATATTTCGATCCAAAGATTTGGAAGAGATTGGAACAAGTATGTGATGAAACAAAATTAAATCAAGATAGGATTGTAGTTTAAACAAATAAAAAAAATCTGCTGTGTACGCGAACATGCAGAGAAAACTGAAGGCGCTTTGCAAGGAATATCGGGATGGTACTCGTACTATGACCGAATTTATTCCCACTTTTGGTTATACTACATATTAGGTTTAACTAGTGAATTAGGTTTAATAATAAATAATAAATTTTAATAATATAAATGTTTTGTTTTAAACGTGTAAACATATATTTTATCAACTGCGGATCCACGCCGGAGTGGAGTTGGGGGGGTGGGGGCGGAATTGCCCATGAATAGATTAAGTAGATTCTAAAACTCAATTACTCTCAGGAATCGAGGTTTGGATTCGCGCTTGTATTTTCATGTCAGAATCGTAACTGCATCATCATTGATGCAGTATGTATATATAGTATGTACGCCGTGTAAGCGCAACTTTCTATTAAAAAGCTGTTAAAAATAGAATCTTTTCTTGAATTTTGCCCTAGCCTAGACCATTTTACCTGGACTATTTTACCAAACCATTTTACCTAGACTATTTTACCCGTAGACTTTTTTTCAGTAGACCTTTTTACCTAGACCAATTTACCGTAGACTATTTTTCCTTAGACTATTTTACCTAGAATCTATTCAAACAACATCAAACTTAATTTTATCAAAATCTTATCGGGGCGTGATAATGATAATGAGCATTTTAATAACAACATTTCGATTTTTGATTTTTGTGTAGATAATTATACACCCCTATATACATACGTTAATAGATATGGGGAAAATAATATATTATTTATATAATTGTAATGTTACAGTATAATGAATAACTCAAATTAAATTGGCTACAAGATATGGTACCTATTACCAAAAAATGTTTGTGCAAACTTGGTGAAATTTAGATCCATGTGATCAAATCATTGACCCATATGATGAATAATGAGTATCAAACAGCAAAAAGAAGCAAATATTAAATTTAATTTTCAAATAGTGGATCCGACTGGTAAATGCTAATTTTTTGCAGAGAATAACCATCTAGTCCTAATACAACTCTCAATGTCAGCTTTCAAAGTTAATCATTTTTATTCCTTATCGAAATGTTTTACATTTTTGAAAATTGTTCAATTTCAGTATTTTGGATGAAAGATATATTTTCTTGAAATAAACTAAAATTCTTTGTACTAGTTAAATACAAGTTTTGATCATTTAATAATCATCATCAATATATTATAGTGCCAAGAACTAAAATTTGTATAATAATTAAAATATGTATATATAAATAAACAAATGAATAAATAAATAGATGTAGTAAAACATTCAATATACCCAATCTCTGATCCCAAAATTAAATAAGTTTTCTGGTTTTTCTCTCTTACAAAAATTTGTATGACAAAAATGTATTTCTAAATGCGTCGAAAATGCTTAAAGAGTTTCTCAAAATTCCTCAAATATTCCTAATAAATTTTGTAATTTGTTTCCAGAACAACACACTCGTAGGGTGAAACAACATACTCTTCAGACATACATATTCTACTACTAATTAGATGAAACTTTATTGATGTTCATCTTGTTTCAGGTTGATAAAAGTTGACCAATCAGAGCGTGATTACATTTGTAACAAAGTATTGCTAAATTTTCTTAAGGTACAGTTTGTGTATAGTACAATGTACTAATTAACCTGGTGATCTTAGCACTTCCTAATAAATCTGTTACTGATGTCTTTTCTTCGTTTCTTGTGGTTTTTAAAATGTAGTTTTGTGATTTTGAAGCGACTATAAGTAAATTTAAGTTTTGTTGATGTATTTATTTCAGTGAAGTATCGATGGACTAGTATGATTTTTATTTGCTTTGCTGCTGGCGAATTTACAAAGTTCCGTTATTTTAGTATTTTTGTCTGATATCATATTTCGTGCAAAGTCAGAGTGCAGGCTTGGTTGGCATCTATGCATTATCAGTTATCAGATGGAGCTTTTGGAATTACCTGTTGCCATGATGAAACAGGTTTATGGTTTTTAATATCGCACGTGTGGGTGGTTGTCCGTTTGAACGAGTTAATATGGGATTGGATGCATCTTTGGAGAGCACGAGTCATCTTCGGGAAATCTGGTTCTATGCAAGGAGACCTGCTGGCGTTGTAGAGTTAGTTACCTGATATGGTACTGAGTGATATTGTGGTACCTTTGTTTGAGTTGGAAACCATTTAGTGTGGATGTGAACGTGCCATTTACGAAGATTTGTTAGTTGTCAATTGTAATACAATTTGAATTGGAATGGATGGTATTGGTTAATCGATGCAATCTGCGATGTTACAAGTTGATGACAAAATTATTAAAAATCAAACTTAGTTTGATTATTGAGATTATTATTATTACTTATTAGTTACTTTTGTTATTATTGTTATTAAAAACGTGGATAGAAAAGTGACAATCGATTCATGTGGAGTGGACCATTGAATTCTGTAATGAAGAGGTGAGAAGGTAAGTTTCATTTTGCTATCATTGTAGGACATTATTGAAATAAAAGGATTTGCTTTTATAATTGATGCTTTGCTGTCAGTGGGAGTAGCGTTGAACCTCCATTCAGAGGCACAGAGCTTTTGAGCTGGGATTCTTCCTTAACAATTTCTGGCATCTCATGTTACTTGCTTTTGTTTGTAACGAATCGGGTGGTTGAATCTATGTCAACTTTTGATCAGATCAGGTTAGGAGCGTAACTTCCAGTTTGTTGTTTTTATGGTTGGTAGCTGCAATGTCATATAACACGCCTACAATTTTTTCGATAGATAAATAAACAACGTTTAGTTGCGGAGTAGCAATTTTTTTAATTTATTTACCTCGGCTCTCGTATACCGTCAGAGTATAGCTATGGATGGGCATGGGGTTACTCGTTTTTCGAAAACAAGTACCTACTTTGTACTTTTGATTTTTGTTTATAATCTGTTTTGATTGATTAAAGTGAAGACAGATTATGGTTTTACCTGATCGCTGCTTGTCAGAAACTTAAAATATATAATAATTATTATTAGATATTGCTATACCAATAGTTTTTAATGCAAAATTAATTACTCATTAACTTTCATTTTATCAAGTCAATTAATATAACAAATTGTAAATTATCACGGATTAAAATAATATTATATGTATACATGTATAGCCTGTAGCAATACTTTTCGGTTTTTCTTGCCCAGTAATATACCTAGGAATATCTATAAAAATACACCAAAGCAAATAATAACTTAATGTAAGTTGAAGAACCGCTTTATTAGACATATCGTATCATTGCACTAACTGTATAAATCCCAATTCGCTTAACAAACAATACAAAACTATTTACATTCCAATTAAGCAAATCAATATCATTCAATTACAAGTTATCCAATCTAAGCATTCGATTACTAGAACACAATCAAGTATAACATTAAGACCACCACCTATTCGACCATACTGGAAACAAAAAAGCAATATTTTACATAAATTTGTAATTTTTAAGTATAACAATAATCTTTCAAGAATAATTTTTATTCTAATTATAAATTAATAAATAATAATATGAAATTCCTATTAAGGAGGGGAAGCGCTCAAGTGTAACTCAAGATCGGGGCAATCTTGCTAGCGCAGTTTAAAGTGCTATGAACAACCGTTTGTGAGAAAATAGCGTTTAAAAGTTTTTAAATGCAATAATTCAATTAGTTTATGCATCAATAATGGTAATATCTAGCTGGTAAAGATCCTGGGTTCAATTCCCCCTAGAATTACAGATAGGTAATTACGAACGCGTTAACTAGAAGACCTTTGGATTTTTGTTACATAAACTAACTGAAGTATTCTAATACTTGCTGAAACGATTGCTCATCGGATTTTAATAAAAACAAGTTAATGCTTTAATTTAGTACTTTTTCACTTTGTCACAGCTTGTTTTCATTCTAGAGTCAACTTGAATCACCACTTTATATCTTTGTCTTGCAACAAAAACAAATTATTGACAATATTTTTTGTAATTTTTATTTAAGTTGTTCATCTCCAATAATTAAAATTTTTTCCCTAACGAAGCTTTTATGTCTTTTCACAAAAGTGTTCGTGATTTTATTTATCTACAAAACTGCTCACAAAAGCTTAAGTACATTTATAGGCTAGGCATATTAGGATTCTCAGAGGAAAGTTTTGCTATAGTTTTGATTTTTTTACCCTTTATGGTTTTTGGGTCGCTGAATACGAATTGGAAGTTTGCGGGCAAAAATTTTTTCCGGAACTTTGTTTTTTTGGCAGTTTTTGCTCAAATTTTTGAACTTTTTTCAGTTTTTGGCCTATATCTCAGAAACGAAGCATTTTTTCGACAAACTTATTCTATATAAAATTAAAGTAAACAAAATTTCCTACACTTCTTATTTATAAATTTCGTTTTTTTGGCGCTTTTTACCTAATTTTGGCATTTTGCAAGAGTTGTTTCGATACACCCATTCCATACAAAATTAAATTAGACAAAATTTCCTGTATTTATCATAGATCACTTTTTTGTAGGACTACCCGTTTGCCGCTAAAGCGCGCCCAAAAAAAAGAAAATTCCCGAACAGTGTGAGGTATTCACACGAATAATAAATATAAGGAAAGTAATTGAAATAATGGAGACAAACGAATGAAATACTAAAGTAGTTATGTAAATTAGAATTATCAAATTGAGCTACAGGACAAAATAAAACACATATTTAAAACGAGCTTTCGGAAAATGACATTTCCTTTTTCAAGTTTAATATGAATTGAAAAAAAACACCATAACAATCACAAAGCAACTATAAATTTTATTATATTTGAATATTGGCATTCAATTTGATAATTCTAATTTATATTATTTTCAAGAGCTAATAATTTTCAATTAATAAAGTAGTTATGTACTATAGTCAGTAGGTATATAATATTTACTCATATCATTATAATGATAAATGTCACGAAGATGAATGTCGCTGCTGTCATAAATTAGACTGCCTTAATCATCTGGATCAAACAGAAGAAGTTTCTTTATAGGTTTATTTATCGACGAGGTGAGTAGTAATCTGCACATGTTTACTGTTGAAGATACTGTTGTACATACCTTCGTTTATCAAAGAACTGTCACATCCTCTTCAGTCCGTTCAGATATTCTTCTTATTTTCAGGTGGTTGGGGGTCTGTATTGAACAGAAGATATGGGTCAGCTTATACATTCATATTAACTACTTCGGTGAGGGACATTTATGCTCCAAGTGTATGAGTGTTGTTTTTGGGGAAGGAAATGTTACATACCTTCGTCCTCCTTGTCTACACTTTCTTTGATGGTCTCAACAACTGGGGAGAAGGTGAATCCCAGTTCGCCCTGTACTTCAACGTCGAATGGTCCGTCTTCAAAGATATTTG
This sequence comes from Cantharis nigra, assembly GCA_958510845.1. Taxonomy (NCBI): domain Eukaryota; kingdom Metazoa; phylum Arthropoda; class Insecta; order Coleoptera; family Cantharidae; genus Cantharis; species Cantharis nigra. The sequence goes on along the minus strand of OY294030.1, from coordinate 36,955,749 downwards.
TGAGATCTGCCTTGATTGGTGCAATCGAAGCCTGATTTTTTGCAGCAACATTTTTTTGTGCAGGTCTTGACGCATTCGCATGACAACCGACGCAGCATTTCGGGGGGAGCAGGGGCTTGTAGAGAAGTGATCGGTTGCAGGCAATTTGTGGCCCGTTTCCAACCACAATCTTCGGCATTTTTCTCAACCCCCAGCCATTGCTGTACCTGGTGATACACCCTAAAACTGTGCTGTGTGGCTGCTGCAGCTGATGGTGGTAGTGCAGCTATTTTTGATAAAGTCCTGAAAGCTGCCTTCTTATAATTAATGTATCTCAGACGGTTTATCAACGGTTCAGTCCTTCCTGCTGCTCTCTCCACAGCTGCTGCAATGCTTTCTGGAGTTGCCTCAGGGTTTTTGAACACACTTACAACATCGGCAAGGTGGGGGTTTTTAGTGAGAGTTTTCACAAACTTCAATTTCCCTTGGTTGTAAGGTGCTGATAGTGGTTGATAAATGTTATCACGTTGTTATGTTGTTGTCTTATCACAGTATCACGAAAACAAATTCTCAATTAGAAATACCTGACATTATTGAAATAATTTATATTTTGTAAACCTAAATAGAATTTGTGATCATGGTGAGGAAGTCACCGAAACTATAATAAAATCATATATATAGCTATACCTATATATAGGGCGGGGTTCCTGCAACCTTTACCGCATCCCGCATTTCGATCGGCATACCTCTTTGTCTTGACTGTCTTCCTTTATTGCTCGATCCGCCATTGTCTCTCTTATCCCTAGTATCGATGATATGTTGGGTCTTCCTCTTCTTCTGCTTTTGTTAGCTGGTATATAATGCATAGCCCTTTTTGGCCACCGATCTTCAGGCATTCTCACCACATGCCCATACCACATTAGTTGTTGAGATTCTATTCTGTCCGTGACTGTATACGTCCTGTTGGTTCGTCGTCTAACTTTTTTATTCGGGATGTGTTCCATTCGGGAGACTTTACACGCTCGTCTTCTGCTCCGTATTGCTTCCGCTACTGCTCTATAGATGATCAACTTTGTATGTAATTTTATTGTGTGGGCCATAATAAAGAATTTAAAATCCGAGTGCTTTTCCGGCCTTGTTGGGTTCTACTACGTATGTCTCTTCGTGATGTTCCTTCTTCTGAAATTATGCTGCCCAGATATTTGCACTCTCTGCTTTTACTTGCTTCATTGTTTATTTGGAGCTCCCCATCGGGTTCGTGCATGTTGCTTGTCTAGCTATTCCGTCTTTTTTTTTGTTCATTGTATAATCAAATATTTATAGAAAAAAGTGGATAAATTATAATATTAACATTAAAAAAGTTAAAAAATGTTATAAATGCTTGTCGCGAGATTTACCTGCATAAATTTATTTTATGAAATACATTGGTACATTTTTTCATAGAATTACTTGTGTCAAGATCAAGTTACATGTTGTATTCTTGTTTATTTGCATAGGTAAATCTTGCGACAAGCATTTATATCAAAAAATTGTATAATGTAATAAATTGATACAACAGTTAAGTCTTATTTTTTCCGCGAAAACAGTGAATTTCACTAGTTATGGGAAAACGACCCATTTTTGGCGCGCTCTAGCGGCGTAACGGTTAGTCTTCCAAAAAAATGTTATAAATAAGAAATGTAGGAAATTTTGTTTACTTTAATTTTATATAGAATGGATATGTCGAAAAAACGCTTCGTTTTTGAGATATAGAGCAAAAACTGAAAAAAATGCTAAAATTTGAGCAAAAAGTGCCAAAAAAACAAAGTTGCGGGCTAAATTTTTGCCCGCAAACTTTAAAATCGTGTTCAGCGACGCAAAAACCATAAAGGGTGAAAAAATCGAAACTATAGCAAAACTTTCTTCTGAACCCTCATTTTTATTCTAATATGCCTAGCCTATTAGTGTGAAAAATTGTATCGTGTCATACGTCCCTTATGTATTTCTAATAAATTTGTTATTGTTTTTTCTTTAAAAACATAATAAAACTATATCTCGCGGGAATGATTAGTGTATACTTACTTCGATGCCATATGCCATATTAACATATTATTACTGTTTTACAAGTTCCTCTATTGTATTCCTCCTGTGGCTTTTATTTTGTGTCTTTTGTGCTGCTTTTTATTTGCAAGTTGAACAGTAAAAGCTAAAAAGATATATTTTGTAATCCATAATATAATCACTAGTATAATAATAAAAATTATAACAAATTTATATAAGATATATCACAACTTATATAATATATATGCTGGTATAATATATCTATTAATTATATGGTGTCCATATAATTAACTTTCCAAGCAATTAATATCGAATTAATATGTTATATATTTGTTTAAATTTTAAAAATATGCGCACATTTTTGTTTTACATTATTTTATAATCCTTTAAAATATGTTTTTATTGATAGACCGATTACAATTTAATATTATTGAGGAATCTAATAAATTAAAAACCTGACACTTGGTCGTATAATATACCTACCATATTTTTATAAACAAGTTTAAAACATAAAAAGTGGTATTATATATTATTTTTAATATTATATTTAATAATAATAAAGTGGGATGTCTCGTTATTATTTAACAACTTTGTTTTTCAAACAGTCGCTTTTGTAATAATTTTTATTATGTTTGTCGGTTTATATTAAATAAAAGCTAATTGCGATGACATTAATTATTATATATTTTTTACATTAATACGCATTAATAATAAATTGTATATTTTAAGATAAGTATGTTAAATGTCACTATTTGTAAATTGAATTTAATGATCTTATTATGAAAATTTATGTGTTTCCTGGTTATCCGTTCTAATTTATGGTTTTATTGATAATCCGGAAAGCACAATAAGTGAATTACAAATTTTTTGAAAAATTATAATTATAGTTATTTATAAAACCAATTGCCGATATTTTTTGAATAGTACAAATAATATTAAGTATAGTTATTTGAACTTTGTATTCATCAAAGATTTTTAAGTACTTTTGTTAAACAACGAACACACAAAATGGTTTACAAAGTTTTTCAAAACATGTAATTTATATAAATACGTTTTAAAATTTTTAAAATTAGAAATCGTTTAGAAGAAAAACAACAGTGGCGCCATACAACATTTAACTGCCAAAATATTGAATAGAGAGTAATGATACGTATTGAAAATAAATGGACTTAAAAGAGAATAATAATAGATACGCGGTAAGATTAATCACCGGTCTTGACGGTAAACATACACCTTTTCAGCAATTTCGTTTTCTAGTTTAAAATTGTAGCTAATCATGTCGAAACGAGCCTTCTGTGGATTTATGTTGTGTCTGAAAGTGCTGCTTGGGTGGTTTGACAATAACATTTCTGTCTATCAACTACCTACCTAATACCTTTTGAAAATTACTAAATTTTGCAATGCCCGAAATTAAAATCCATTTGTGCTTTCTAAATATAACATTGTATAAAATGTACTACATAAAATTGATGTTACGAACGTTGTAATGCTTTGAATTTAACTTAAACGATTGTGCCTTTGTTTTATTTATTGAATAGCCCCAAGGTTCCATTAGTGAAGATACATCAAATTGGTACCTGTAGATGAAAGGGCGCCCAGTGGGAGGTTAAAACCATTAGACAGGATCTTCTTTGTTTGAGGCGCCATTTAGAACCAGGGGCTAAGAAGCACCGTCATAGACAAATACATAAAAGAAACGTTAATGCGATATCTTCTATGCCCGCGCCGCATAATTACTACCTTAAATAACCATATCACTCTTACAAACTAATCGTTAAAGGAAAATCACATATCCAGCACCATTAAAATAAATACCTAAATTAAAACTTTTTATAAGTATTAGCTGGCGAAAATAATATAAAATTCGACATACTGGAAGTTTTATGATCATTAACCTAAAAATCGTAATTTTCACATCATTGACACATACACGAATTATCATTAAGTCAATGAATTTACAATTTACAATAACTATCTTCAAATGTGTGTGTCAAATGAAACTTGAAGTAATCATTTCTACGTAAATGATCATTTATCATAATGATCATTAAACTCTTAGTGCATCCGACAATTTTATTAATTTTAATTTCTGATTCTTTAATTGAAATCTCACAGGTCGGTGGTAGCCTTGCAGTGAAATTTTGCACTGCCCATTGTCAATTCGTTAGTCTGTTCATAAGGTTTCAAGTCTGAAAGTTCATGAAAATTAATATTTCTACTTTTAATCTTTTTTGAATTTTTCTTTAAAACGGATTTATGTATCACACATTTTATTGGTTTTCTTTTCGTTTTGCGTCATATCTCAGCACAGTAGCTGAAAAGTTCAAGATAAGCTAATCATAAATCATTGAGAAACTTGAAGATTCCCAAAACACTTAGCTACTGTCAAGTATAGAATACAGTTATTTTTTAATTATCCGTTTTAACAAATAAATCGTGAAGTAAAATCTATTTGTCTGATATTTTGTGACAAAATACCTAAAATAACTGATAAATTTAAAAAAGTAGTACAAATTAGAATGTCTTAAAATAAAAACAAGTTAATTTATCTATAAACACGATAACATTTCTCAATGTTACAGCAAGTCATTAGAACGATTAAAAAGGCTGTCTATAAAACATCGAGCTGTCATTAAGGAGTTAGCGATGACAGCGGTCTGTGAAAGTTAATTCGTGTCGGACCTGATTAGATCTAGAGGTGATTAGAGTAGCTGGACAGATTCCTGCTACCCATACATAATTATCTGTCAAACAGGATAGCTAGGAAATATAACTCGTGTAGGCAGATAACCATCATTTTTTGAAAATATTTATATAATAATTTAAAATGGAAATTTAACTTGTTCGTGAACTTGTTCAAAAATATTTTCTAAATTTTTTACCTCTCTTTCTTCTCTCCGTCTTTTATAGCTGAAGTACCCGGCAATTCTAATTTCCGTTACTTTAAACACTCCCGAAACGATTTTTTAATCCGTCGTTAACTAATTCTATGGTTATAATTCTCAAACAATGTGATTTATTGGTTAGTTAAAAGATTAAAGTTACGAAAATCGATAACTTTTAAGTTAACGTTACAATTTGAGAGATTGGATTGCGACCAACAGGATTTCAAATTTATAACTTTAATAGTGCCAAACAACAGAGTACCTATGGGGGTTAACATAAACTTAGTAAAACCCGTCTTTGTTAACTTACCTCTTCAAAAGCGCCGATCCTATGTCGGCTCCGAAACCCTCCAATAAAACTAATAAATAACCAAGGTATAATTGTGTTTTACTGATTTGTGAATGCCAATAAGTGTGGCTTTACTATCCTAGAGCAATAAATTCGTTTGACAGAGTAGAACCGCCTTTCATTAAATTTATGAGTTTGTATTTGCGACAATAAAAATCCATATTTCAGATGAAGAAATATTTATGTGTTAAATAAATCCCGTCTACATACGATCACATATTGCAGCTGCGTACCCTTACCTTTATTCACCATTTGCTAAAATCATAAATAATATTTTGCACTGCATTAAAATAGTTATCAAGCAGTAAAGCATTAACAATTAATTAAAACAAACACTAAACGCATATCTTTCATAGTATGCAACAGACAAAATTTATCTTAAATTATTATAACATATAACCAAACCTTCTTCTTTAATTACCACATATTATTTATTAATGTAAACTATAAATTATTTGTAATCAAAGCATTCTAAATTCTGCTCAGCAAAGCCGATATTAAAAATATTGAAGTAAAAAATAAAAATATAGTGAAAAGATTTTTTTAAATAAGATGTTTTATTCGGATCTAATGTACTTTTTGTGTAGAGGTTTAGCAATTATACGATTATAAAATTGTAATTTTCCCAATGCGCATGCGCATAATTTGAATTAAAAATTAACATCAAATTAGTTCCGTTTGGGGCTATCATCAAAATCACAAATTATGATTGTTTTGGTTTATTTTAATTTCAAATTTTTCAAAAGCTACCGAGATTTTGTCTTTGCGGTATTTTGTCTTTGTATGCAACAGATTTGCGCACAAACCTTTTAGTTGATTGGAAATAAACCTGCTTCCGCAACAACAATGTTGGAATTTGTTACAATATTCTATTTTGAAAGACCGACGTCAGCATCTCATCGTCCTCCAGTACCAACCGCCACTGAGTATAGAGATTACAAAACTAAACGAAGAATTCGTTTTGTTACATTTTGATGTTGAAATATATTTTAACTGAAAACTAAATGCCCTGCTATCCTTCAGAATTTTCATATTATTGATGCTCAACTGCAATAATGACAGTTCTAATAAAATTTAACAGCGAGGTGGTTACTTTCTGCGCAACTATCCAATCGTAAATCACTTTTGATAAATTCTTGTCACCACGAGAGTACTACTCGTTCTGTAATCTGAATTTTTAAGTGAATATTCGTGTTTATCACCTACTAGTATAATCTTAAAAGAACATTATCTGTTCTAAACATTCGTCACTGCCCAATGTTTTGTCTAATTCTAATTTAAGCTTACTTAAAGCAAAGTAAAATTTTTATTACTAATAAAAATAATATTATAAAATTAAAAAAATTATAATTAATATAATGTAAAAAAAAGTATTATGCCACACAACCGCATCGTTATTAAATTTATATAAAAAAAGTGTCAAACACGTCAAATTATAAAGCATTCGGCACTCGAATTTTTTTATAAAATTAATCGCGTATAAATTAGAAAATAAATTGATTTTCTTTCATCTCTGTGAACTACATCGGCAACTAATTCCTTTGAGCACAGCTTCTGTTTGATCAGACATCATCGCCAAGAGCGAAAGCGTGACGCAGCGTTCAGTTTTTGAAAATGAGAATAAGAGATTTGGTAATTATTCTTTTCTACACTGTATTAGACAGCACTTTTATAAAGCGGCGTCTTCCTTAACAAGAGCTTTTATTATTACTGCGTAATGACCGCGACTATCTATTATTCCATAACAATAAACTCATTTTCTAACTAATAAGATCCATTTATTTGTGAAGAAAAGCTACGTTGGGTACTTGTTCATTATTTCAAATAAATTAAGAACTTAATTTAGCGTGTTAGAAATAAAATAGTTTTAATGTGAGAAAATCAAATCTGCTAAAGGAGGATTTAGTCACGGCTATAATATTATACAACGGAATACTATTTATTAAATCTTCTAATGCTAATACAAGGCAAACATGAGCGAGTTCATATATCCAAGCACTTAGCTGTTCATAATTTTTACGTTACGTTCCACCACGCTGTTTGTCTATCCGTAGCTTTTTGAGATTTTACTCTTTCACTTGCGAATTAGGTTCAGTGTAAATGGCTCAAATGCATGAACGTTGAATGTAATTCTGGATAGTGTGCCTGGAACAATAAGGACGACCATATATTCAGATTAAGACCAAGCTCGGTTTATAGAAGGCGTCTGCAGTTTCACTGCTTGTTTGTAATAAGAATTGTCAAATATTTTACACGTAAGCATTTTAAGTCTAGTAGAATGTGAAGTGTTGTATACGGATAACATAAATTGTGACTAAGAGCTTTTATAACTGTAATAAAATAGTAATGGGTCTGGTAAAAGTCGCCGACTCCATAGGGTCAACGCATATATGTGGACGTATTTCACGAGATTATGTGGCCCAACAACCAACCACGAAAGCTCTGCAGTAATCGTTATTGGGAATTGTCCTTTAAACCGTAACTCTTACCCTACTTTGTAATTTGAGTAGCTACCTACAGAACGAAATTTATGAGGATGAACACGATAAATGCATAATTTATAATCAACATGGCATTCAAATCTCATTTTCAAATTGATTCTATTCTTCTACGTGAGCGTGCATGCCCTCTTTTAAATTTGTGGGGCGACAGCTGTAACAATACAAGCTTTGCACACTAGAAAACGCTGGATTTTGATATTACAATAGACTTATGTAACCGGTCTCTACGGGTCATTATATTGAATTTTGTAGTAGCTTCTGGATTAGCTCTGACATAAACTATGAAGATTGATGGGGGTTGAGAATGTGAGTACGTCTTCCGTCTACTGTAACTGTCATCACAAAATATTGGCCGTATGATGGATTCTGTATCATTAACAATGATGTATGTCGACAGCTTAATGTATAATCCATAATTTACATACCAGTTCTCAAGAATTTTTCTAATCAAAAAATTACAATACATTGAATCATTTGATAATAGAATAAGTATTATATTTATAGGACGCCCGTAAAGAATGGATGGACATTTATTATCTGGTATATGCCGCAAGTTTTACGGAGCTCATATATTCTTGGGACAGCTAGTCTCAAGCTCAATAATTCACATTATATTGGTTTTAAACTTCTTATGATAGCTGTAACCGCAAAAATCGCACACAAAGTAGTAATACAAAACATGATAGAATGTTGAGAAATCAATAACAAAAGAATCAAATTGCTACTAGTTAATTTTTATAGATCCATTGATGCGGAAAAATAATTGAATTACTTTACATTTTACTGCATCCGAAATTTTGACGGTTTCTTTTTACATAAATATAATCATCAAAATGTGCTAACTTAATCATTTTTTCATTTTCATAAAAAACTAAAGACACTTTTCCGCTTTTTATTCGTGCGACATTATATTCGACTACACCAGGTTATATGCTTTATGTGGTGTGGTGTTTTTTTCTTGTACCATCAGTAAATCATTCTCATAGTTTCCAATACAATAAGATTCGTGACGAAGGTATCGAATATCCTTTTGTCTCCCTGCTAGTACCGAATTATACGCAAAATTGCACACAGTGCCTTATTTTCGTTTGACATTATGACGTGAATAATATAAGGACATCCGAGGTGTTGTCCAGTCAGCGTACATAAATTAATGGTGACAGTACGGGGCCTTTGAAAACTGGCAGCTGCTTCTAGGTGTCCAGTTTGACATTTTAGACATTCACCAACAGTCCCACCGCGCAACTAATTCAAGAATACATTACTATTAGTTATGGGTAATGTCATGTGTCTGCAGTGATATATTGGACCACGCCAATTTTTAAAAAGAACCTTTTCACAAAAATTTCTATTCATGTTCAATGGACTAAAATAATCAAACGTCAAAGTTGCTCATCATCACTCATTTTCTCTTAAACGTTGTAATTTTACATGGCCCATTATTTTGTCTGTTACAAAAGGCATAATATATTGTGTTTCTTTAGCGCAATTTTCAATATTTACATGGCGAACACTAGGTATAACAACAGTTCCATTAGAACCAATGGAAATATCTTTTCACGCTCATATTTCTTAAAATAGTTAAACTCAGAATTAATTTATTAATTTAATTTGCGTTCTAGATTTCAATGTATTTATAAATCAAAATAAAGATTATTATCTACAAAGATATAAATCAACCTTGTTCTTACATTTTCTAAAAGTGTACGAAGGTTACACCTTGTAAATGCAATAATAAAAATTACGCTTTAAGTCTTTCTGACTTTTGTCGTTTAATTTTGACAGTTTCCTCATTATGGTGTTATCCACTTAAATTAGTGACGTTTTCTTCCGTAGGCTGTCGTGTAATTAGATAAGGTTGGTTTGACCGATTTGCTGCAACAAATTATTCTCGATATCTGTCAAGAAACAAGAAACGATAATAACCCAAAACTGTTCCAAGCAGGATCAAGTTACTAAAATATCTCATCGTCCAAGTATTAAAAATCCGATACCAAATATTAAATCCAGCTATTTAAATAAGAAAGTGTATACTTAATGTAGTAATTTTTAAATTTTTTATAAAGCAAAGCCAAAATGAAAAACTTGATCATCGGTTGGATATTATTGAATTACAAAGCCAAAATTTGGGTCAAAATATAACTTTTTGGATTTTTGTAAGTACTACGAACAAACATATTTGATCTATACCGGTAAATTGACAAAACGCCAAGATTAAAATGAAATGAAACAAAAGGTATATGAAGCAAAAGGTAGATTGCAATTTTGATGCAAAAAGAGTGCCCGTGACACCGCATTCTAAAATTAGTCAAATTGTTTTAAATTTATTATTGCCTGAAAATTTACTACAATAGTAAAACTCGATCAATTTTTTTAACGTATTTGATTAGCTGTAAAGAACATGATGCTATTTGCTGCAAAATATACTGTTGGGCATATACGAATATATCTGGTTTATTCGCATCCAGGGTTGTACGAAGCCTTTGTTTCGAAACCTTTGGAGAATTTTGAGATTTCAGTTTGCTGCTGATCTACAGAGCTGTATGCTGTTAGTCCATATCGGCTTAAGTCTGGTTTTATAAATAAACCCTCATATTAATTTTACTCGTAGTCTGTCGACTATTATTCACCGTTATTTTCCACATATTTTACCAGTCTTGGCTGGATTTTATTCTAGTTATATCAGAGATTTTCTAAATGTACGCTATTTATAGGGCAAGAATTGTCCAGGTGAAATCAAAATGCCCAATTAGTTTAACATCTTGGCAAGGTCGTCACTGCATCGACAAAAATATCCATAGAATTCAGGAAAATTGTGTGAATATAGTATACACGAATTATCTCTGAGGATAGAGAAGCCTTTTCTCTACAGGAAAAGAACTTGTCCTGGAATACACTTCGAATACGTGGGGTAAACCCATTTAATATTGAATAGATTAGCTCTACCTAAAAAAGTAGGAAAATTAGTGGCGCTTTGAATGCGAGGATGTCCATCGGTGTGGTTTTGCGGACGATATCACATTCTTCGTAGTCAAAAAGTTTGAAGGAGTTGTATCTTCTTCGATGCAGCAGAGGCTCTAAGGAACGTCGAGAAATGGTGCACAAAAGAAAGATTTTCGATATAGCGTTTACAAAACGTAAGAACCTACATGATGTAAGGATGCCCAGCTTATGGGAAAAAGGCTACAGCTACTAGGGTAGGTCAAAAACTGGGTCTAACATTAGACAGTAGAACAATGATCGGGAAATCGTAGGGAATATAGCCAAAAATGGTTCTTTGGCTACATACACCAAAGTTTTGATATCCGTAATGGTGGGTGTGCTATGAAATGTTAGTTTTTCTATGCTAACTTCTTTTTTGGCTTTTAGTGTGCCTGATTCTACTACTTCTCAGTAGTGGGTTCAAATTTTTAACTTATTTTCAAATTCAATTTAAAATGTTTAAATTAATTTTAGAATAAACCATAATAATAATTAATAATCCGAATATTTTAAATCAATTCTATCCAAAAATGCAACGACAACTGTAAATGTTGCTATCGGACCATCAGGTGCCACAACGTGCAACAAATTTTACAACGCCTTATTTATTTAAAAACTAATACTTTTTACGGGAACCTCCAGTAAAGGCGTCCGACCACTTCGACGGACCAGACTAGAAAGCTTAAACCATCGCTCCATTTGTGCCAACTTAAAAATTGGCGGCGCGGAAATACGCACAAATTCAAAATTTTACAATATTTACATGAAAATTATTTACAAAGCAAATTTAAATACACAAATAAATCAAAATTTAGATTTGCTAAACAAATTCAGAATCACAAAAACATTCAAATATTTAAATATTTCACACAACAAATCAAGTTCTAAAATTTTAAAATTTATAAAACAAAGGATTTTGTAACACGACAATACGCATTCCTTATCTGGGTGCACAAAGCCAAGAAAAGAGGAAGATTTAGCCATGGAGGCACTTTTGGGGCTCCCTCCAATACATATAGGCTAACAATAAATTATTGTAGAGTAGGTAGAGTATCCCAAAGTAGGTCATCATACCATGATCTTTAATTCTAGGATTTTTAGGAAAACATCTTTGATAAAAAATGTTTTTCTTTCTCAACTTTGCTTTTTGCCCATTTGTTATTTTCATCTTTTATCTGTGGTATTAATTCTTGTAGTTTAGTGACTTTTCACAGAGTGTAATCATGAGCTGCTGATGCACTAAAGTTCTCGAGATAGAGCTGTACACCAAGGTTTTTTGTTTGCACTAACATTTCTTTTAAATTTTTGATAATTGTTTAATTTAACATTATCGACAGGATATCTAATTCCTTGCAATTTTTTGCATGTTATGCTCATTTTTCAAAAGCTCGTTTTTTTGAATTTCTTTTTAAATCTATTTCAGTTTGTTCTATTTAGATATAAATGGTAATTTGATTTTCTATTATTTGATCGCACATGTTAATGATTACTGCTGAGTGATCAAAGGTGAAATCTCAAAGCAGACATCTGCTTTAACTTTTTTGTGTTAATACCTCTTATAATGCAAAAATCGATTAGGTCTTGTGATTTATTTATCCAGTGACCAGTAAATTGATTCTCCAATGGACATGCAATTTAAGTTGTTTGCTCATATGACTTTGGCTAATTATTTACCTTTTGTAGTTGTTATTCTGGAGCTCCATTCTAACCTCTTTTAATTTCGTATTATCATATAAATTGACAAATCGCCAAGATTAAATTAAAATAAAAAAAGATAAGTTTGGTGATTGCAGTTTTAGTGTAAAGGGGGTGCCTGTGACACCGCACACATATTAGTCAAATGGAGTAGTTACATCAATTTGTACAACTAAAGTTTATCTTCATATTTTATAAAATTACCATAAATGTTATCAGCAAAACTGTAAACTTAAATAATTTTAATATTAAGTGTAATATAATGATAAATTATTATCAAACGTATACGAATGGTATAATGTAGGTTTGTCTTGACAATCTTGCTTTTAATTGTCCATAAACTGGCAACTAAAGACAGAATTGTTTTTAGTTACATAATAAATTTTCGTATGGAGATTCTTAAAAGATTCTTAATAAAAAATACGTTTATATATACGCTATAAACTTAAAGTAATCCATTTAAAAGAATTTGAAAAAGCACTTATGTAGCAAGCTGTAAATGCGTCGGATGTAATTTATGTCCAAACAGCCGTATCTTTATTGCTGCGGTGAAATACAGTTCTAGGAAGTCCATGTGGTGTTAAACTTAAGATTGACATCGCTGTTCTAAAACAATATATGAGGAAAACTAAATGCTCTCAAGTCACGCTCATTTTTTTGAAAGGGGGGGAGAGCGTATCATCCCTTAAATAGGTAGTAAGTAGTTTGGCTTGTATGCATTTACTCAAGACGTATGGCCGTCATTCAGCCGCCAAGTACCGCTAGCGTTATATATTGCTTCGTTAATAATTCACTCAGAATTCTACATGTTGGCTCTGTACATATGTCGAGTCATTAGCTGAGTATGTACATCAACGACAGTATCATAAACACGTCGACGTTGCTACTAGATCGTTAAGATACTTATTTTGATTCGACTTAAAATAGGTCGGAATGCATTTCGGTTTCTATATTTCAACTACTTGTACGTATACCCTAATACCTACAAACCTATAATTTCATTCAAACTAATATTAGAATATAGAATGGGATTATGTACCATTTATGCAGATGTAGTTCGAATATATTGAATATACATCTACCTCTGCATTTGTGAAACGTCAAAATTTATTGCATCGTCTGTTACATGTTGTAGCAAATGTCTGATGCACTAAATCCAGGACACATAAATCAATGGCTGATTGGTTTTGCGAACGTGACATGGTCTAAAGAGTAGTCTGGCGAACAACCAAAGGATTCGCCGCTAGGTTTCGCATTTCCGATCACTCTCTTGAGAGTACTCATGTAACTCCCGATGTTCATCTACACTTCCCAGACACTCAAATCCAATACCTTTTTTTATTTACTATCCAACTTGATGTATAAACTCAATCAATGTAACAATGCTTGTCACTCCTTCGTCCTTCCTATATTTTTACTTCTGAAGTTCAACGAATTTTTAAATTTAAGAAAAACAATTTACTAATCTGTTATATTCAAAAAATAACAAAAAAAAGTGATAAACTAGCTTTGTTGCATAATTAAATTTATGTTATTTTAAATATCTTGCGCGGCCAATTTTATTTTCAAATATATCATAAAGTAAAATTTAAAGCCTTTAATAAATCACTGTACGATATGATTGTTTTTTAGCAGCGGACGTAGAAATTACGAATTTATGTGTTTCTTATGAAAGATTTTAGTAATTCAATATTTAGGGAATGGTACATTCGTTCCAAATAAGAAAATTATTATAATCAACTTAATTAAATCAAGAATCCCGAAGATGGCAGATTTTAAATCTAAACAAGGACTTTGCAAAGTAAAAAATCGCATTCGCTGACCCACACTTTAGACTTGGTACTGAATGTTTTATAGCACACTAAATTATATAGTTTCTAATTGTATGTAAATTTTAACTGACGAGTATTAAAAATTAATGTGAAAATTAATTGAATGGAACCTATTACGTTTTTAAAAATCGTAAGCATTTCATTTCCTATTGATTTGCATACATAATTTTGTCAAGTGTTGGTTTTAAATTGTATAATATTTTATTGAATAGACGGGAGGAAGTAAAATTATTTATATAAGGAACGTCCATTAATTACGTGAGGAGTTTAGGGGAGGGGGTTGAACCGAACTTTATCCAATTTCTCGTGGAGAAAAGCGGGGGTGTCTCGGCAAATTTCACCTAATTTTTTTTCCGCAAGAAACTGTAAAATTGCGAAAGAACTGAGTTAAATTAAGTAAAACAAACGATGAGGAGGGGAGGAGGCCGAGCCAAATCTTACAGCAGGGTAGGAGGGTGTAGGGAGTTTGAAAAATCGCCAAAATTGCCTATGCAATTAAAACAGTGCTAGTGATATTGGATTAATGTTGGATAATATGTTAGAGCTCTCTTAGAGCTGGAAAAATCATCAATTCTTACACCAAAAAATTTTAATATACTAAAAAAATATATTTTTGTTATTACTACTCGTTCAGTTTTTAGGTAGATATTTTTGCATAAAAATAATTCAAAAATGAAATTTTTTATTCTAATTTATTTCTTTCTATTTTTTATTTTATTTTAATCTATTTAAAGTTAGGGTATTTAACGTTAAACCAAAGGGCTAGCTGTGTCATCCGAGTTCCACCTTGTTTTTATTAGATAGGTCACATTGATCATTTCAATATCAATATTGTTTTGATCACTTTTTTTATCAACGAAAGAAATGGTGAATACTGAACAGTCTATATCAAAAATAAGCAAACCGCTTGGCTGGAGGTAGAACTCCACGAATCCTCTGGAGAGCATTATTGAGAATGTATGTTATAATAAGTGCTATCAATATAGTAACAAATCAATAATTTGCATTTAAGAAAATAAAAAACAAATTTAATTCAAAATAAATTTTATTAAAATCAAAGATTTAATTAACGAATTAGGGGCCTGGGAGGCTGATAAGCTACCCGATCTGCTAGTATTTATATATTCAACAGTTCGGAGGGTGAGTGACAAGGTGAAAAACAAACAAAGATGTGGTTAATCTAAATCTGAGCTTTTAAAAGCCTTCCAAATCTAAATTTTGAAAAATAAATACCTATGTTGTACAGAGCTTTTTGTGGGAAATTTAATTTCACACAAAATCATCTACATCATTTTTTGTATTTCTTATAGTTTTTTCTACAGATTGAAGTGTAACACTTGCAGCTGTTTGGTATAGTTTTTCAGAATTTAAATTACAAATTCAAAATAATCCCCGATCACTTTCTAATAAGATCTAAGAATTGCAAAGAACTTATCCAAGGAAACTAAAAATTACAAGACTTTGGTCTGCAGTCTACTCCTCGTACGCAAGTATGCCAAATTTCTGAACTATTGTTCATCTGGAAGTAATTGAAACATATAATGCCAAAAGAGCATACATAAAGTACAATCCATTAGGTTTTTACATGCATACACATTCAAAGGAAGAGTAATAAAAGCTGTTATAAATGGTTAGCAGAATTAGTGGTTATACAACTTATGAGATAAGCTAAGAGTTATTTTTTAAAACACAAGTGTTTAGATGAAATTGCAAGAGGCATACTTGCATACTTGCATTGAAAAAAAATCAAGTTAAAAATATATTTTAGCTTGGCAGCCAGTGTCCGCATTGCCGAAATGAGTCACGGCTTTTCTAAAATCATCATCCAGCAGTTTAATATTAATTATGTTTATCATAACAATGTCCATATGTTGGTTAAAACATTGACATAGGTGTATTATTGTCATGTGTTGAGTGGTGGGCTAACGTCAAATTGAAGGGTGTCGACAAGCAAATAGAAGAAGCAATAACATGGTGATCTGCGGTCGAGGGTGTCAAAGCTCAAGGTAGTGGGGATGTGGAGACGTGTGACGTCAGTTTAGATGAGCGCGCCTGTAGAACGTCGTTTTCAGCGTCAGTCATGCTCTTGAATTCGTGTTAGTAAGAGTGTTATTGTTTATTCGAACACGTGTTGTAGTGGTTAAATTTCGTGTAATAAACTTATTTCGTAATCTTAATGAATAATGATCAGTTGCAATTAACAATTAATGTTTATTCGAAAATGCTTACTTCGGGCAATCAATATTTAAGACCGGAATATTTAACTCCTTTGCCAACCACGGTAAGTTGAAATTTATTTAAATTCAATTTGTTGTAATTTATTACCGACACCTCATTAAGAATTATTGGTTTTTACAAATTTTTGTTGTTGTTACAGTTGGATGCTAAAAAGAGTCCGTTGGCTCTTTTGGCTCAAACGTGTAGTCAAATTGGAGCAGATTTGCCAAATTCTAAACTCATCGCAAGTTCCGAAAAATCCTCCAAAAGCAGTAGTAAATCAGAATCAATAAAATCAAAATCGCCGTCTGTCAGCTCGGAGTCGTCAGGAAAAAGTAGTTTTAAGCCGTACGATTCGTGTGTACCTAGGGAAAAAACTCAATCACCCGAAGAACGTAATTCAACAAATCGTGTACGAACACCTGTCACGTTAAAAAGTAATGTAGTAACTAATGGAAGGTGCAGTAGTAATCAAAGTGAAACATCTCCGGGACTTTCTCCTGCCGTTTCTGATAGGAAATCGCCTGTAACTGACGGGAGTGATGCACTTGAAAGGACTAGTCCTACAAAATCCGTTCGAACTTCAAGTCCGTTAGCCTTAAATTCGTCTAGTGGTAAAACAAATGTTACACAAAGTATTTTAACGTCCACAACCGATCCTAGTGTGAAAGATTTACCTTTAGGAACATTTAAACCCGGTGTAGCGATGCCACCAACTTCAAGTTATTTGACGGGATATCATCCGGGTATCCCGCTTCCGATGGATATCATGACTAGTAGTTTGTTATCGCATCATCAAGCTCTCAAAAGCGGAGCATTTGGACCATATTCAAATTATGCGAGAATGAAGAGTTCGTTGGGATCGGATAGTTTGGTATCGGCGTGTAGAGATCCCTATTGCACGGGGTGTAGTTTGAGTTCTCACCTGTTAGCCGCGTCTGGTGGAAAAAGTAATTGTCCTGCCGGATGTACTCAATGTGATCACGTTGCTTCAAAATCTCCAGCAGCATATTTGGGACACAATCCAGTGGCCGCTGCTTATGCACACGCACAATTGGCCGCATTAGCTGCAGCTTCGCAACTTCCTTTTATTTGCAATTGGGTAAGTTCGGACGCACCATATTGTGGTAAACGTTTTTCAAGTTCCGAAGAGCTTTTACGACACTTACAAAGTCACACAGCAATGGCTTCTGCAGCCGAAACAAATTCCACTTTATCGATGTTAAATTCCGCGGGTTTACCACCGCCGGCACATCCGTTATTGCATAGAACATATCCGACACCGCCATTAAGTCCGTTAGCAACCGCAAGATATCATCCTTACAGTAAACCTTCGCTATTACCTCCGTTAAGTTCGTCCGCGTTATCGAGTTTCCCTCTTGGTCATCCAGGACTATCGCCATATCTGTCGCCATATAGTATATACGGTCCACGATTAAACACAAGTTCAGGAATGCATCCATAAACAAAGTGTGAGTTTAATTTCCGCAAGCCAAATATTTAAGCTGTGCTGATTATAACTTGACATCGCTAGTCGTAATTATTAAAATATTGTCTTTTTGGAAAGTGAACAGTAATCGTGTGATATGACAATTATTTAAAAAATATAACTCGTTAATTGTAATATATTATTTTTGACTGATGAAATCAGTATGTAAATATATTAAAAAAAAAACTATATTATTATTATTATTATATTGTGTATATGTACAGATCTCAACGTTGTTAAAACCTATTTATTTAAAGTAAACTATTATATTAAATTTACTGTTTATGACTGAGTAAAATTTGTATTCTTAAAAAAATTTCACACGTTCTTTACTCAGACCAAGCATTGCCAAGTGAGACCAACTTGGTGTTCTTTATTTGTGATGTGTTTTAGTTTTTAGTGTCGATCAATATGCGTATACGCTTCTCATTTAAAATATCTTAATCGTTTTTGTGTAAGTGGCAATATTTTAATTGTTAAATTTAAATAAAATGTTAAATTATGATGCAAAATATGTCTTTAGCATATCTACATTTTAACGATATTATTTTATGCACGAAACTTGTTTTACCGTTGAATACTAATTATTTTTTGCTATAAAAATTACTCCGAATAAAGTTATTAAAACATAATTAAAAGGTTGTAAATTACTCATAAATTTCTAGTTGCAGTATTTCAGCATTTCATCGCACATAAAACAAAAATAATTGGAACAAACTAACGAGTTGACAGAGTCATCTATCTGCTCCTAGAATAGATTAGCTACCACAGCTGCTGATTTTATTCTGATGTCCATTATTTCTTCCAATGTTACTCTACGTCCTAGTATCGTTTTTCGAGAGTTATAAAAGCTTTTACATCTCGTAGGCTCTCTTTATTTATATTGACGTGAAACATTTCGAATTAATTTTAAAGTTTCCCAAGAACACATTTATCGGCATTTGCTTGACAACATTAGTGACATATTTATGATTCTTTCGCTTACATATATGAATGTTTACCATACATTAATGTAATTTATATTCATTCTCTTTGGCATTTCTATTAGGCTATAACTACATTGCTGCTACTGACTAAATTTATAATAAAACTTTCTATATTTTTAGCTTGACTTGAAGTTAAACTATATTTTATATCCGACGACGTTCGCCTTTGCATAAACCTCCAATTTTTTATTGCCATAATCTACAAATATTAATGGAAATAACATTCCATTAAATTAAATAATCTTTTCTCTCGATATTAATAGGAATATACTCTTCCATAAAATTTTATTAGGGAGATGTTTTGACAAATAACTCCTCCGCGTCGTTCACTTTTAATCCCCAGTTAACCATTAACTGCCGACAAATGTATATAATATTCGCAGCAGTTGCAGGCTGCACGGTGGTCCATCATAACATTTCTTTCATGTCAAGTTTTTGAATCCATTTTTGGGTGTATGGTACTACCTATTACATACTTCCGTCAAGAAATGTGGTAAGAGATCCTTTAGTAGCAAAGTTAATGATAATTACGGTAGTCGTATCAGCCCTGACAGAGTGACAGATAGACATACCAATAAGACATGGTCATAACCACACTAATAATATAAGTTTTTATTTTGAAAAGGATCTAATTTTCCCTGACAGAAAAACTCGTTATTGTTACTACATTTTACAAAAATCTTTGACAAGTAATTAAATTTTTAAATTAACATGATTAAAACAGCAGGAAATTATTAATATGAAGCCATTAATCATTTTTCATTAAGCATTATAATGTCTGATGGAATATCAATCTCTTTTGACAAAAATGAAAAATTTATTCTCGATTAATTTATGATTGTAATTTTTCTAAAATACAATTTTGAAATCCTACAACCGCAAGCAAGAAGCTTTGTTTTCATCAAATACTTTTATATTGAACAAATAGTAATTTTCTTTTATAAACCAATGCCCAAGTGGGATCGCAGTTTAAGGATAATTTAAATTTACTAATTTCATCAGTAATTATAACAAGTTTGCATTAGCTGTGAAATTATTAGGTACCTATTATTGGAAATTACATACATATTCGAGTGAAAAATCGCATGTTGTAAGAACAAACTGAAAAAATATTCAAAAATTGATTATTGTGAAAAATAATTCGTAAAATGTGGAAAAGTAAATTTTTCTGTATAAGAAAGGCTGTAAGTCGCCGAAAGTCCTCCACACAAGAGTACATCACAAATATTGGCATTGAAATCCAAAAATATATACTACCTCATGCTTTTTATTAGTTTTCAATTTCTAAATAAAAAATATAAACGAAATAGTTTAATTAGCAATATTAGTGTTACAACCGAGTGTCTTTAGCTGAAGGCTTTTAACTTATTAGTTTTGAAAATTCTGTTATTGTACTCCCCCCTCAAAATTCGATTCGGCACATCCCTGAGTTGGGCCGAGAAGAAAATGGGGATCTGAATTTCTGAATATAAAATGAAACAGAAACTTCAGGAACAAAAACAAAATAATTGAATAGTCAAATGTGAAATTAACCTGTAGCGCAAAACATTGAAAAGGTAAACAAACGACTCTGTAGAAAATATGAAGATGAGGATGATACCAAAAGAGTTATACCAAAATAAGTTATTAAAAGTATTAAAAACGTAGAATGAGTTGGAAAATTGTGGAAAAATAGAAAATTTTATTACAGAAATGACAAAATGATTGAACAAAACGTACAACAGTAAAACAAGGACTCAGTTATTGCAAAACTAAAACGAATACAGTGAAAAATTTGAACAGAAAAAAAGTTTGTAATGAGAAAATTTGGTAATAGTAAAACCTTAAAAGTTGCAAAATATGGAACATTTCGTTACAAAGAAAGTTTGCGGTTGAAAAGAGATAAGAATATTATAAAAATTAAAAAGTTAAAAACAAAATTTAAATTGCATTTATTTTTTAAGATAAAGAATGTAGGTAAAGGGGATAAATTAATATTAAGCTATACTTCTCAAAGTACGGATATCCATAACAAAGAGCATAGATTGATAGAAGTGCATTAAATTGAAAATATAGTCAATTCCCAATTGATTTGGATGCAGTAAAGAAGTTTAGATTTATTCTAAAGGGTTACACCTCTTTATATCTCATACATGAGATGATCTCTGACAAAAATATTTAAACGAAAAAGATCTTATTCAATAAAATTTCAGAATAAAAATTTCTCGGGCATGAAAATTTCGATTTTTATGTTCTGCAAGTATTTTTGAAGATAAATGTTACTTGAAAAGAACAAATATTGTTAGTCAATAAATTTCTAAGTGGCTGCATTCCTTAAAAACATCCCTGAACCCAATTAAACTCTAAAATTGTAATTCTAGAATATCTGAGTAGCTATATACATTATAAAAATATCCAGGAAGCCAGGAATATTTTTCAGGAGTACCTATATTTATTGAGATATTTTATTTAAATCATGAGATATTTTGACACCTATTTCTGTGAGGTGTCAGCATTCTAGTGTCATACAAAATCAAAAAAGTATTTTTTCTTTTCATTGTTGCATTTCTTTAAAACTTTTTTCGTTCATTTCAATAACCACGTGGTCTGAAAAAAAATATGAGTGAATCCAAGGAAAATCTGGTTGTGAGAAAACATCAGATGGAAGAGTAAATCTCCTAGTAGGCAGGATGATTTTGCTCAAATGTTATAAAATCACACAAATTTTTTTTATTTCTAAAATTTATTTATTTATTTGATCTCAAAAATCACCAAAATAATTGAAATCTTGATTGCCAATATCTTCGATAAGATATCCCTTTGTATTTAAAAGGATTTGTCACCATAACAATAATCACTATTTTTAGAATACTCAAAAAGTGCAAACGCATTTTAGAACTAAAACGCTTTTAAGTTATCACAAATAAAATTCACTATATTAAGTAAAATTATCGCAAACATTTTCAGCATACATGATTAGCATGCAAGTATACATGATAAACCTGAATTATATCTGGCATCAGATACTCATATTATGTGCTATAGGTAAAGAATTCCGGTTAAAATTCGTAATTTGTATATTTTATTCTTAAAGCTTATATATAGCGAAACTACTAAAGATCTACCAGAAATTGCCGCTTGCTCATTCATTGATGGTATTGCAAATGATAGCTAGCTTTTGAGATTTAATCCACAGTTTTCGAAAAAACTTAATGAATTGAAAACCTTATAAATTAGAATCGCGATAAGGTTAACAATGTCTATAGTGAGATGAATCTTTTTCGGGAAAATAATTAATTCTGGTTGATTTTCTCAGAAAACACTTTTTAAAAATTAATAGCCAGGCCTGTTGGAAAATCCAAACTCTAAACAAATCTCCAAATATAAATGGTAATTGGAATGACAAAAATTAGAAATTATATTTCAATCACTTTTCTTTTTAAATCTAACTTTAAATTATTGGAATTAATTTCAAATAAAATATAAAATGGAAAAGTAAAACCGACAAGATAACCTGGTAGCTTAAATTTCAATTCCTTCAACATAGAAATTTCCAATTAATATTAAATTATCAATCTTGATCTAATTTATATCCAATCCAAAGTTGTTCAAATTTTGTCAGAAAAATGGAACAATTAAAACCCAAATAAGCAAATCGAACTGGCAGTTATTCGCAAAAATACAAAAATCTCGAAACCAAAACAAAAAATATTAAGAAAACGAATTTCTTTCACCGTTTTGGGTGGCTAGTTTTGGCAAAACCCTTGTTGCTCCACGTAGCTGTCATAATGCCAACTAGATAGCGGGAAAAAAATTAAAAAAATATACTTAATTATATAAGCTTCAAAATAATAAAATATTTACAAAAAGATAAATTGAAAGTAAAAATCAAATTAAACATTCCAAAAATCAATGGGAATTTTAGAACACTACAATATTAATATAAAATTAATTATTGAGCTTAGTGGACTAAAATCAAACTCAGTTTTTACGAAGTCGACGTTTCGAAGACTTTATAATTAATTTTATATTATCAAAGTTTGGACGAGAATTTTATTATTATAACTACAATATTACATAATTCACAAGTCAAGAAATCAATATAAAATACACATGTAAAAGACACTTATGATAATTCGTTATAGTCCGATGAAAAGATACTAAAATTCGATTAAAACTTAACCAATACTCTTATTCGAAGACTCTTTCTTACTTCTTATCTTGGTTTTCATTCTTTAATTCATTGTTTTTTCTTTATAAATTTCTAATTAGTATTAATTTTAAATTTTATATTATTTTTACTATTACTAATTTTTATTTTTTTTATATTTAAATAAATAATTAAATATTTTATTGCTCACTATTATAGGTTTACATACGGTTGGAATTCACAAAGTTTTATTTTCAAATAATAATTAAAACCAAAACAAGATTGATACTTTTAATAAAATCCTTTCTGTCCGTCCGTCCATCAGCCCGTAACTAACGGTTCAAATAGATTGAAGAAATAAATTACAAAATCACGACAAGCTAATTTTTATCATACCATTTTCAGTATTGTCAACGTTTGTGGCTTGGTCAAATCTGAAACTTGTTACATTCGTTAATTAAAACAATTTAAAACACATAGATATGTTTTTCCTGTTAGTATAATTAAATATAAAATAGTATATTATTTAAGAAACGTTTCAAGTAACAAACATAAATTTACTGCAAATAAAGGCACATAAAAGAAAACCAATGATATTTAAATACAATGACACTCATAAACATATGTGTTTTATTGGGCAAAGTCAAATTTTCAACATAATTTTTTTATCATTCAAATCAGATTTAATTTGATTTAACCGCTGGCACTGTGATTTTGTTCTCCATGTAGCCGGTTTTTAAATTAAATCCTCCTTTAAATTCATTATAAAATCAGCTGATGATAACTAGAAAATATTAAAAAAAATTAGGGTTGTTAATCTTCAGAGTGGTCCAAAAATTTTAGAAAGAAACCCTTACATAATATAGGTATTCTTACGTATATATAATTATTATAATAATCAAAAAGAATAGATTCTTAGGAGAAAAAGTTATAAAAACACCCAATTTGAAAATAAAAAGAGAAAAAGTGGTAAACTTTTCTATCTTTATTTCTTTATAATTCATAATGAACTACATTTAAGTAGTATAATCATAATCAAAGAAAACTTAATATTTCAACAAGTTTATTACAATTTCAGGAATGTCATTATTTTTGAATTAGAAAAAAATTGAGGATAGAAAAAATCTACTTTATTTAATGGGATCGTTATTTTAATTACGAGCAATTTAATATTGGATTCGAGCCTAATACGGTGTGTGTTTATCGTAAGTATACCATTAACACTACCTGTTTCACGATTCAACAAATCACTACAATTTTGAGGCGACGTCAGGGCGGCAAAAATTTAATAGTAGGAACTCGAACACCTTTTGGCGCCAGTGCCGAAAGTGTTTTTATAACCACTAGTTAGTCAGTTAAGGGCGCCTCGTAGTTTACAACTTTTTTTATTCATGAATTACACCCCTGTCATTCATATTTCAAAATTTCTGGATTAACTGTGTACGGTTCTATTCAAAATTTTATTTGTAGGTGTTACACTCGTAAAAGGCAACAATTGACTGGTGAACAAAGTCAATGAATCAAAATATTTGTACCTAATACCATTGTAACTGTATATTTAGTGAACCTCTTTAAATTGGATAAATAAGTAAATAAGATTGCTGGTTTTTCCAGATTTTGTCGGCACTTTTAGAATATTGCCATGACCAATTTGATATTTATTAACTAAATACAGAGATTGACAATGTGGGAATGATATTGTAAATAAGAAATCATTAATTTATATTACAATGGCAAGTTGATGGTGTACTTTAGACTTTAATTATAATTTCATAATTTTCAATTATTAAATTTTTAAAATTATGACTAATGGAATATTGTATTAATAGGTCATAATTTACTTTTAATGAAAGCCGTTATAAAATTATAAATAGGTAATTAATTGAAACATTAACATTAATGTGGTATTATTAGATATTATAAATTAATTGCACAATGCAATAGGTATTATTTTTAATTATTTTATAAAAATTGAGAACAAATCAATAAATCACATTTAATAATCTCTGGACGTTTTATGCGTAAATAACATGTTGTGTACTTATTTGTAAGTAGATGTAACGCTGTAAAAATCGGTGGTTGGCGGTTCGAATATGGCAAAGAACATTTTCAATCGTGAAGATTAGAGCTGTAAACAATACGGGAGTCCTAATTATATATTATGGACGTTGTAAGAAATGTGTTTAAGCAAGATTTGATTTTACATTACTTTTACAAATAGCATCAATTTGGATTGCCGTACCCAATCATTACTTCTTTCATCGATAAGGTAAAAGCCCCAACTTAATTATATTTAACTATATATTTTAGAAACATGTATCTACCGAAGGTTCACGACATATATTTATGACTACAAAAAGTTTTAACAAGAAAATAATAAAACAAACCACTACCACGCAGTCACTTAATGCGTTTCCGACCTTTCGAAGTGTTTCGGTCCTTGGCGGCATTTTTATTACATCTTGTTGCCGACTGCCAATATATTTGAAATCACAGGGTATAGAAAGAAATCACTACTATTTCCCAGCGGAGCCATTTTCTAAAATCACAGCTTAGCTGCCCACGAAATTACAGTGTCGCGATTTTGAACATACTAGTATATCCGAGACCGTAACTTACAAGGCATGCCAACTTGTCTATAATCATCATGCTCATCACTCATCATCTTATAAAATACAAGTCCTAAGGCAGATTCAACATTTTTAAAAGATATTCATTATCCACTTCAATCATAAAAATAATTACAAAATGATAACTTTTCTCTAAACGTAATTTAGATTTATACCGTAAAATTGAATAATGATCCAATTTCGTATGTCCATGAATACCGTGAATATTGAACGTGACCACAACCAATGTACATTTTGTAGTCATCTTAAATTTGTTTTTCTGGGTGCCGTGGAAAATTTTACTATTACGTTCAATTTGACTTGGTGTTAATTTACAATTCTCAACCGAAAGACTTCTAACCGCAACTTTGGCGTTCATAATTATATTTTTGTAAATAATAATAATAAATTATTAACATAGTCACCATGTCCTGCTGGGAAAAACATTTTTAATTACAAAATATGAAATACAAATCTTGGAAACTGATGAACTTTCATGCATTATTCCCGAAGAAACTGTAATGTATTTATGTGGCCGATTCTCTGCAATTTATTTCCTGAATTATTACTTGTTACCATTTAATATTCCTTTTGTCCCCTCTGTAATCCAATCCTTTTCTTTGTTTCGATATTAATGCACAATAACTTATATAGTATATTAAAAGTATAAGGTAGTTTATCGCACAGAAACTAAAGATAGGAAGTCATTTTGGCCTTAAATAATAAATTATCAGCAGATAAAGAGTTTATTTTATGCAGTCTTGAATGAATTGAACCAAATGGCACAATGTTCATTTCAATCCTCAGCTATGTTAATTTAGTGTCACGGTAACTATTTAATCGTCATCCGTATTCATAAAAACATACATATAAATAATTTTTCCTCATTTGACTAAACGTTTTCTACAACATATTAAAAATTATGTTAATTATTTAAAATTACTACATTTTGAAAATTAAATTAATAAATTTAAATTGTAAATTTATTTATATTTGCGTTTTTTCTTAATCCGCATTGCACTAAAATATTAAAATTTTAACTAATATACATTTTAAACAAATTTCTCATTTTTTATGACTAGCATTATAATATACTAAAAATAAAACCTATTTGGTAAACCTTAAAGTGAAAAATGTGTGTGTGACAGTTCTAAAGAAGACGGTTTTCAACTTTCTAATTATGGACTACAAATCTTAACCACGACACCTGTCATGCTCAAACGAGGGAGAAGTGCGAATCTTAAATTGGATTTTTCCTCCCCATTTATAAGTGGCTTCTTATTTCAACTTACGTTAATTTAACTGGTTTTAAAAAACAGAAAACAATACTTTTAATGTTTTAGATAACATTGTAATGGAAAAGAATCATAGCATTTTTACCCAATATGTTTAAGCATTTCTTAAACTATAAGAATAGGATCAAAAACTTTGTGCATGAAATTTTCTATAGGTGTTATCGGTCTCGTAGGAACAGTTCCTGTTACCGCTCCCGTACTGCGATGTTATAGCAACTGGTGATATACGGGCTTAATGTTGGTAAAGTGAGAGTAAAGGAACTCGAGAGCCCAATATACAGCATCTTCTAATTCCAAAATAAAATGTTCTATTTTTTAAGCAAGTTGCTATACAATAGCTATTTTGAAACATTGTAATTATATAATTTATTATTATCTTCGAAAATAAATAAAATTTATCGAATTTTAATGCAGAAAATTATGTGGGCTGTAAAATTTATATGCAACTATAGAGTGAGTGAAAGTTTTCTTTTAATAAAAGGGGGATACAACTTTTGCGACAGTTAAAAATTGAGACTATAACTTACTGAAACAATGTTCAATAAAAATAGATCTTGATCTTTTACTATAGAATTTTATTCGTCGTAAGATACTTAACTACAGTTTTTTTTGTTTATTAATTGAACATAATGCCACTCATTTATCTTCATTCTATAAATTGAACCGTTTATCATTGTCACATCAACATAGCTAACTATTCTTCTTAGTTAAAACTTTTTAAATATTCAACACTCACTTTGTTAAGTTTTTAAAAATATATTGATGATATTTTTATCAATACATATTTATTTCAAGATTTATTAATGTAAAAACAT
This sequence comes from Cantharis nigra, assembly GCA_958510845.1. Lineage (NCBI taxonomy): Eukaryota > Metazoa > Arthropoda > Insecta > Coleoptera > Cantharidae > Cantharis > Cantharis nigra. The sequence goes on along the minus strand of OY294030.1, from coordinate 36,927,946 downwards.
TTATTGTTGACAAAATGCACATAAATCTTAACTTATGCAATAATAAATTAACCCAAAGAACAGGTTTTTTTATTTTTACAATTCAAAATATAGTTTTCCCACCACAATTACATCAGCTTTGGCATAAATGAAAAAATTACTTAAGTCCTCGACCAAGTCATACATTTCCAACAGATTTAATACCTTGACTTTTGAAATCAATGCTCTTAGAGTTACAAAGTAACACTTTGTATTTTCAGGATCCGACGCTCCAAGATCTGAACATTTTATTGTCTCTTATTGAAAATTGAAAATCTGCTAAACGATTTCTTGTTAAAATAAGCACATTAACTTCTATATTACATTTACATTCCATCTTTACTAACACTTTTGCGAATCAGCCTCAAGCTAGCATTATATAGTTACCTTCTCATTTCAAATACTTAATTCTGCTACCATAAGGAAGTTTACAAAAATCTACGCTGCTTGTAAATTTTATTACCTTAGCATGCTGATTTACATTTTCCTTTCCAATTAATAAGACTTTTATTCCTAAAGGTAATTGATCATCCATGGTAATATAGGTAATGGTTATAGTAGTTATAATTATAGTAATGCTGAGCTCATACCTCGAAGGGTATGCACACTGGTCGAGACATTACCAAGAGAAGGCAACATTAAAATATCACTCTTGTTTTAAATTTATTTTACATCAAAATATCATTATTATTTTGTTAATTCTGATCGCTGCTTCAATTAAATTATTTGAAACTCGCGTATTATTATTTTGTATACCTGAATTTTATGTAACTTAATAATTTCCAAAACAATAATAATTAACCACTTAAGAATTTCTTAGCACCGCACAAACATTGTGAATTGAAATTTAAAGTTTTTAACATATTTTCAATAAGCACGTAACATAAACGTTAATTCAACGTTAAAATGTCGTCATCCTAACGTCACTCCTCCAATAAAAAGAGTACTGCAACTCTACATGTTTAATTGGGAATTTACTTTTTAATGTTTGTCTTTGTACTTTAGACCCATGGAAGATATTCAACAGAACGTCACAAAAACACTAGCACTATTCGACAAATAGTGCTATTTCTAGTTGGTGAATACGGGCATAAGTGCTGTTAATAAAACAGAAAATCTGTGTATTTCTCTGTTAACCAAATCGACACTGTAAGTAACAGTGACCTGAAATTTTCTTAAGCGAATTACTCGTACATTTTCAGATTACAGAGAACATTTTGCTCATATTTTAAAAAATTAAAAAATCCTAGTTCGAAAAAACCGGGTCGAAAATCTACCAATTTTTCTACGAAGAAATTTTAAATCACATCCAAGTAAATCAAGCAACACAACTAGTTATTTTTAATAGTAGGGTCTCTGTTGAATCAGGGGAATTATGCTTCCTTAGTTTCAATCGATACCGTAAAGCAGAATAAGCGGACCACCTGCCCAAGGAGCAATTCCAAAGTTTTGGAAAATAAAAATGCTACTGGTAAGGTGCCTACTTTTAAATAAATAGAAGTGAGCAAACTTCCATTAAATGCCAATCAATTATTGATAATAATCAATTTGAGGTTTACCTCTTTTAACCCTGATCTCGCCCCGATGTTTTTCTAAACGAGCAAAATTTTGCAAATCATGGACTATAAAGTTAATGGATTGTATAGTAATTTTAATTCTTAAAATACCTTTTTATATCTGTTTATCAATTAAGTTTTATCAATTCTTTAACCACCCTTCGTAGAAGTTCTATAAAATCATTCTCATCACACGTTTGCTCTTCATCAGCTATCTAATTTGTGACGCGTATGAATGGATTAATGAGATTTGATTCAGATAACGCTCTAGTCGATAAAGTTCCATTTGGAATTTTTTATTTATGTTTTCAGCACACCTAGGTTGTCAGAAATTTGAAATGTACTCGATGCCACTTGAAATTCTTTCCTAATTAATTTTTTATGTTAGCTAATATAATATTTTTATGAAGTTTTCCTCCAATGATTTTTATTATCTTGTGCCGGTTCTTGCAGTAGAAGAAATTAATTATGTTTTATCCTTACTGTGTTGCAATACGTATCGTCAGGTTATTTTAAAAAAAATAATTACTTAATTTAAATTTTATAAAAAATATGTTTACTTGAAAGTTATTATAGATATTAAAGTTTCGTTAATATAGTAGGTAGGTATACATAGCATAAATATAAATGGAGAAGGATTTTTGTGTAGGTAGGTCTATTGTAAATTGTAACCCGAGGATGAGAACCCACGCATGTAGACTAAGAAACATTTTTAAACCAATTTCATCTCCTCTTTCGCACGATCCAATTTTACGAAACATTTCTCTTGGGCTCGACAGCAAAGTAAGAGTAACTTGAGAGCAACTGACACAGAAGACAATTGACTTTACGATTTGCAAAACAATATGTTTTACATGTTTTTCAATTATTCATAGGGTAGTACTAGTGTTTACACGGCAGCAATATGCTGGTTACGTGTTCGTTATGGCTGATAGCAACAGGATGCAGTTTACTCTGTTTGAATAATGAGTATACGTTAATCACGACACCAGTACTTCAACTATAAATACGAGCTTCAAGTGTTTTATTATACTGTTTTGCATTGCTTCATATAAAACTTTCCCGCAAGGCTGCTGATTTATGAGTATTATATCCATGTAACGTGTAATAAGAGCAGCGTATAAGGTGCTGTTATACCAAGAGAAATATGCTCCGAGTGTGGCGGCGGCTTCTATAGTGGAAAACCTTGGTAGGTTTTAAGTGTCGAAAATGACTTAAAGCTTGTTCTCCTGCTTCGCGATAATTACTTTTACATTAAAAATAATGCATCACGTTTAAATTATATTTTAATTTACATATAAAATAACTTAATTAAAATTGCAAATGTTTCGTGATAACAAGTACTTTGATGCTTTTAAAAAGCCAGTTATAATTAATTGATAACTACTGTATGATTTTTTATGACAATATAAATTCTCAAAACTTTTTTATGTTATTATTTATACCCATGCTTTGTAGCATGTGCTAAATAGTTTATTTTATATCATGTTGGAATTATTATTTTAATATTTTCTTCAGGTTGATTTATTTTGACTAAATGTGTTATGGAAATATAGCCATGGTAACATAATTACATTATTATTCTTCTTCATTTTTATTTCTTAAAAATATTTTAGGCACAGCACAGGCTCAATTTTAATGTAACATCACAAATCACATTAAATACAGAGTTGAACGAATGAAGGCAACCCAATGCGATTTTTTAAATGCCAAAAAAATTAATGTGCTGGAAAGAGTTATAGATGAAATTGAAAAGAAGAACATCTACGAACATCTAAGATGTTAGCAATCTAACTGGTTGTTGGGAGCATCTAAAGATTTGGCAGTTCAATTCCACTACAGAGAAGAAAAAAGCGACAATCTGTGACGGAAAGGAATCGGGAAGCGTAAAAGGCAATAAGAAGAAGACAATTTATTGAGTGAGAACGATTGGATAAATAAAAAAGAATGGCGTTTGGGATGCGAGAAACGGCCTGAAGTGTAGAAAAATCATGAGTAGTATATATAAGAAAAAATGATCTTAGCCGACCGAGCGAGAAGGTTAATTTGCACCTGACGAAGAGAAATCTCTTGGGAGTAATCTCAAAACCAAGGTAGTCCGATAAAACCTACGGGTACATGTGATAGCTAAGCTTTTTGCATATATGTTTTTGGCTGGGATACTGATTCTGCAGTAGCTTAGTACTTAAGTACCACCCGACATTGCTTCGAATTTAAAAAATAATATATTTTTAAACAAGGTAAGCTGTAAGCATGTCCTGTTGTGCCAAGATCTATGAGTTTGATTTCAATACAAAATAAAATAAAATAATTATATTTAATAATTATTTAAAATTTTAAAGTAAACATTTTAATTAATAATAAATTTAAAAATATAAATTTTATGGAAAGATTGATAGTCAAATTTAAAAAAAAATAAGTATATTAAGTTGATTATTATAAAAAATTATAAATACTATTTAATAAGATTATAGAAAACTATCTGCATTAAAAATTAAAGATAGATTAATATAAATAAACAATTTGGCTTCTAGGCCACTGATTTTTAATTGGTTTTAAGTCAGATTTGAATTATTAATTAAGACTTTGATTACAATCGCTCCAACCCTTTGTCGTTTCTTCTCTAATATGATATCTGCCTATGGGCGTCATTTAACAAGTTTTCCTCTTTGGAAATATTTCGTAGCTCTATATTCACCTATTTTTCAAAATTTAAGAATTTTAACGTTGGCATATCTGTACTTAAAGTTTATTGCTGTGTTTAGTCGTAAAAGGTTAGCAGCTTTCAGCCTGCTTCTGTTGTTAAGCCTTACCTTTTGGTATTAATTGTCATTTTGGGAATAATAATAATAATAATAATAATAATAAGTTTATTTTTCTAAGAAAATGTACATTATAAATTGCACATCAGAAAAAGAAAAAATGTCACATAACTCTAACAAAATTCAAATTCTCCAGTAAAATTTACAAAATTTTTTTTACATCATAGGGTTCTTCTTCAATTAAAAATTTATGTACAGCTTTTTTATAGTCTTTAAGAGTATTTATTGTTTTAATTTCGTTTGGCAACCTATTGAAACATTTTATGCAAGAATAGTAACAGTTCTTCTCCGTTGTTGTTAGACGATGTTGTGGAATTTTGTAATCCATGCTTCTTGTGGGATAGTGGCTTTTTTCATTAAAGTGCTGCGAAAACAAATGCTTATTTTTATATATGAATAAAACGCACTCCTGTATATAAATTGCCCACACTGTTAGTAATCCATTTTGTTTAAATTTTTCTCTGCATGTTTCTCTAAATTTTAGTTTTAGTATCGTTCTTAATGCTTGTTTTTGTATCTTGAATATTTTATCAATTTGTCCACTTCCATAGAAGATTATTCCGTATCTTACCTTTGATTCAAATGTTGCCTGATAAACCGTTTTTAGTGTTCCATAACTTACATAATTCGAAATTACTCTCAATCCATATACTATCGCAGTTAAGCTTGTTGCTACTGCTCGGATGTGTTCTTTCCATGTCAGCTCACAGTCTATGTGTAATCCCAAAAATTTGGTACTGCTACACAATTCGTATTTTTCTCCATTTATCTGTAACTGCTCAGCTGTTTCAAGCCCAGAATGTAAAGTTTTAAATAATATTAAATTTGTTTTCTGCTTGTTTAATATCATTCCATTTGCAGCAAACCATTTTTCTACTTTTCCAAAAAATTCGTTTGAAGAACTTACCACCTCGGGCCATGTCTCGCCTCTTATTAATAGGTTTGAATCATCAGCATAGTTGGTTAGGTACTGTAATTTATCTGCATTTATCGTGCGTGGTAATTCGTTGATGTATATTATGAAATACAATGGTGCTGCAATACTACCCTGCGGTGCACCGATAGTTATACTCTCACTTTCTGATCTATATTCTACCCCATCGCTCACTATAGAGACAATTTGTTTTCTTCCTGTAAAATAAGATTTGATTAACTCTAATGCCATTCCAGTTACACCATAATCTTCCAATTTTTTAAAAAGTATTTTGGGATCTAGGCAATCATACGCCTTTGTTAGGTCTAAAAACATTCCAAGTGCCAGTTCTCCATTTTCATACGCCTGTAGTACGTTTTTTACAAATTGAAATATGTAGGTAGGTACTGATGAAATACTGAGATTCTGAAAATTTCAGATCTCTACCTCAATGCATTTTTGAGAAAACCAAAACTACTAAATAATAGAAAACAAATTTTTACTCGGGTTCAGCTTAATCGATTTGGGAAAATCTGTGTAGACAATATCAATTTGAAAGTAATCTTTTATGAAATTGATAATAAAAGATGAAAATGACATAAAATTACTTATTGTTGTTGATTGGCCGGGAATAAAACCATGCTGTTGATCACTCTCCCGATTTTCCGAAAATCTCGATTTTGCGATTTGCGAGATGCACAACCAGCTGCGATGAGACTAATTTACTTTAAAGACTAATAGTTATTTAGGTATAATTGACATTGTAATCGTTAGTAATTAGCTAAAAAAACTAATAATTCATAGTAAAAAACTGATTTTTTTTTTAATATGGCATACCACTTCGAATCAATGGAAAAATATACTTATATATTATATTATAAAAGGGTATGAAGCTTAAAAGAGATAATTTTGCTCAAATCATACTTATATCATTTTTAAAAAATAGATTTCTGGACAAAGAAATTTTTTTACTGGACGAGTAAAAATTATTTTTCTATTTTTTAGTATTCTTTGATTTTCTCGAAAACGCATTGAGTTAGAGATCTGAAACTTTCAGGATCTTAATATCTCCCCAAAGTGACAATTAAATATCTCTCAGAAGAAATTTCATCATTCTTATCCTTCTACGGATTAAAATTCCGACATTTTGACAGAAGTGCCTAGATGCCTTATTGTTTATCTACTTTCTAAATTGGATAATTTAAATCTACTACTTTTTATTAACGGAAAAAATTACGGTTTCACTTACCGAGGGTGGGCACCCACTTAAAAAAGATTTTTAAACTTGAGGAAGCATTTTAAACGGTTGTTGGCGCATCAACACATTTCGTGTGATGATGATGACTATTAACACATTACCGTCCGGAAGCCTAAAATAGGCTTTGCGCAAATCACAGGTAGCACAAATAATTAAATTAAATCTGATCTTAAGAATTGACATGCCGTGATCTATTACAAATTCAAAGAGCGAAAGAAACTCAATTTATTAAATACTTTTACAATTTTCATTTAAGTATGAACACAATATTCTGCAATAAACTTCAGGGGTTTCATAGAGCCAAACAAAAAAATGTATAGATGAAACTATTATTTATTTTGATGTGATTACCAAAAATTTAGTTCTGAAAACTGTTTAATGCATTTTTTGGTAATTTCAAAATATCACCGAATTGCTAGTTTACTAATATTAATTTTCCTAAGGTAATGATTAATAAGATTCAATTATTTTCAAAGTATATTTTGGCTGGTGTAATTAAAAAGAACCTCATCATCGTTTTATTGCTGTCTTGGAATAATAAATGTGAGAACAGTTTCAATTGAGAAACTTAGAGAATGGCTCCGGGAATACATCAAAGTCTTTCTTGCTGACAATACAATCTATTAATCCTTGTCATGAGCGGCCGCTGCTAATTTATTATCGCCATCTTGCCCCTACCCATTATGTGCAATTTGACTACTAAACCTAAAATGACATTAACACGAATATATAAAACATCAATCAAAATTTTCTTTATATTATTAATGACTAACAGTTTTTGCCATTTCGCAGTCGGTTGTACATTAATTTATAGTTCAGGATAATTTTATTTTTACTGTTTTGTACCATTTTACTATTGCCACTGCTAAGATTCTTGGAAGATTTTTCGGATTGTTTTATGATAAAGTGATTTTTTTTGGCGAGTATGTATCCGCGAAAGTTGTTTTTTAGGTTAAAAAAAATATACACTCTGAAAAGGATTTGTCGTCCCAACAAAATCTTAGTAACTATAGTCTCAACAGAGTTTTTTTGCTGCTACAACAAATTTTATGTTGTTTGGAATAAAAAGTTTGTTCTGAACACAAAAAACTTTGTTGTGGCAGCATAAAATTTGTTGTAGTAGCAAAAAACTCTGTTGAGGCTATAGTTACTAAGATTTTGTTGCAACGCCAAATCTTTTTTCAGAGCGTACCTATAAGTTCTATTCTATTTGCCCCATGCCCCACCCGCTGTAGAAAATATAAAAGATCTTATTTGTCAGCGCGAAAGGCGTAAGGAGCAAAAAAAAAGTCAACTCATTTACCCGTTTAACCCTTTATGAACTTGCCTGGATCCGCACTTGGACAAGCGTTGCAAGTTACATGAATTTAAAAATGTTAATTTTTTGGAAATATCAACAATATATTCATTAAATTAAAACAGTAAAACTAAAAATTGAAGAAAATATAGCCAATATTGAATATAATATTTTTATACCGAGTGCGAGTGCTGAATGAGTTTGCCGAACATAGGAAATTAACATGTAAAAACTTATTTATGCAAATTCCTGCTTACCTAATTATTTAGAGAAAGAATCCAAGACACAAGAAGTCTAAAAACTGCAGAAATATAAACTACGAATGGTAAGAGCATTAGATTTTATCTAGCTTTTACTTAAAAAGTCAAAAAATGCTATTTAAATTGTTGAAATTTTTATTTATCGGACTGGCCATTCAATTAAATTTCTATTTTCAAAAATAATTACCTTGGAAACTTCATGGCCACACACAGAAAAACATATACTTGAATTCAAGTATATATTTTACTCAGCATTATTTACTCGGGTGAACTCTTTTTTTAGTTTCATTGATGAAACGAATTACTTGCTGGGAGTAATAAGATTACTTAGAATATAGTGTTGATTCAATCTACAAAAAAGTTGAACTAAGAATTGAAATATATTTAACTTAATATGAACACTTTTATTTGATTTAAACATTTTGAAAATTTAAAATCAAGTGAAATGGTGTTGTTCTAAACATTTCATGTGTTTAGATTAAGCATTAAAAACGGTTAATTCTTGAATATTGTCATTATTTTCAAGTCAACTCTACGTATAGTTAACTGGAATAATAATATGGTTGCATTGTGCTATTTTTAACTTTTATAAAGGTGCATACTTGTGGTTGCGGGGCGCTATATTGCTGTATAGACAAACATTACGCCATTACAGTTTTATAATTTGCAAAGAGAAGTTTTCTTCAATTTTGGTGTTAATAATGTGTGAATTCTTTGTGTACTTGTCATACTAAAGTTATTACAAACTTGGAATTTACATCATTTCGTGAAGAGGTAGGTATCTACAACCTATATATACGTACAATTTTGACGCGGCCATGGCGTGGCTTAATTAATGTAAATTAATCAGTTTAAAAATCCTAACTGTTACTTTCTTGTGCTCTATTAGTTATCTTTACAATAATAATTATTATTACAAGAAGTACCTACAAATAACATTTTAAAATAGGCTCCCTTGACTTTTGACCTTGATTACAAGCTGTTTATGTGTGGTTTTCTAGTTACATAAAACACTTTGCATTTTCAATGTTGCTCGAAGTCGAGAAGTAGAATTTTTTACGTTGCAATACCGCATTAACTACTTCTAATTTTTAAATTTGTAACTTTTAATTATTTAAACTAACATGTAACCTGCAATTTCATAATCTGACAATTTATTGTATTATAATTTACAGATTCTAAAACTGCAATTTATTAAAGAGATGCTGACATTATTAAATAAACAACTTTGGAAGTATAGTAAACAAGATCCTTATTGATGGAATAATAATTATTCATGGTAAGGTGTAATCGAAATAATTTTGTTTATTTTTGTATTATTAAATGTAAATGATTTCAGGATTCTGGAGATATGGAAATACATAAGGTACTAGGTATGCAGTTACAACAAAAATTCAGCTTTAATAAGAAATCAACCTCTTCAACATTATACTATGAGGCGAAAACATCCGTTAAAAATACTAAAATAGAAATTTTCTAATAGATATTTATAATTAAATGAGTTTCAATTTTATTTAAATAATACCTACCTCAAATCCATCCCAAATTTTATTAAATTCTATAGATACTTTTCTCGATTATTATTTTATTTTAGGAACTAGTTTTGACTGTTCGTCTTTTTCAACATGTTCCGTCAATTAATACATTTTAATACATCAATGTATTAATTGACAGAACATGTTGAAAAAGACGAACAGTCAAAACCAGTTTATAAAATAAAATAATATATAAGGAGAGTGTAGTAGAATTTAATTTAATCCCAAATTAAGTTAATTCAATTATTAGATAAATTTACTTTAAGTAATTTCTTATTTAATTTCACTTTCAAATTATGTTAATCGAAATAATATATACTCGGGTTGAATTCGTATATATTCGTAAGAACTCGATTCATTTCTAGATGTAACTCTTAAAATTACTTGGATATAGTATCAAATAATAAACATATAACTTTTAAATTTACTTGAATATGACCCACCTTAGGTGTTGTTTCTACTATATCAACTTAACTGAAGTAACTCAATGCTTGAATTTACAAGTATTTTATTTACTTACTAGGACCGTACGATATGATCACGTATATATAACCGTTTCATAGAGTTAACTGAAGTATATTACGCTTCTCTGAACCATTTTTTTTTCTGTGTGCAGTCTGACAAATAAAACTTTTACTAATTTCAAAAGGATTTTTTGACTTTTTAAGTAAAAACTAGATGAAATCTAATGCCCTTATCATTCGTGGTTTATATTTCTGCAATAATTTTGTTTGTGTCTTTTATTTTTTCTCTAAAATAATTTGGGAAGCAGGAATTTGCATAAATAAGTTTTTACATGTTAATTTCCTATGTTCGGTTGACTCATTCAGCACCCAGTATATTATTTTCTTTTCTATCGAAATCTTCGTCTATTAAAGACGAATCATCAGGAATATTTACATAAATCAGCAAATGATTGTAAAAATTTTGGAAAACTGATGGAACTAGAGATAATAATGCATTTATTATGCATTTTATAAAGAGAAAAACCGTATTTCTTTTCCAGGTCTCAAAAACTTGAAATCTTAAAATTTTCTGTTTCATCCAAAGAATTTATTCTTTTATATTTCTTTCCTTTAATATATTTTTTTAATAAAATTTGATAACAAAAATATTGTTTCTTTTCAAAAAATATGACAATTGAAATCTGCTTATTATTTGAAGAAATTTAATATTGCTTAGAAAAGTACTTTGAAAAAAATCAACGAAATCCATGCAAATGCAATTTTCTGATGCTTATTCGGCAATAACCTTTAATATAGGGACTAGGATGCAGTCATACACAATTAGTCTGAAACAGTAACGAGAACGGAAACGAGAACGGGAACGGGAACGAAATGAATCGTCGGTTCACAACAAACCAGAACGGGAACAGTAACGATAGCTATATAAAAATATTTCATTGGCTAAACTTTTGACAGTTTACGCATGCGCATAACCAAAGCAATAAAAGTTAAATCGTTTCTGTTCCCGTTCCCGCTAATTGTGAATGAATCCCCCTGAATACATGTATTTTATCTTTTTACTATTCCCGTTCCCGTTCTCGTTACTGTTTCATACTAGGGTGACTGTAAACTGAGCCAATAGTAAACTGGGCCAAATTTAGAAAATTGTAAACTGGGCCAAAGGCACTTTTAACTAAAATTATGAAAGTGGTAAACTGGGCCTAAGGAAAATTTAAGATAAAAGAAGGGATGCAGGCAGGGTATGCCGGTGTGAATTCTTTTTTGATATTATTTCAAAAATAGTATCAGAAACTAAGTGTAGGTAACCTACCGACCGATCTATAGCCTCACGCCCAATCTATATTTTCGCGCAGATTTATGTGTTTTTAGCTTATTTAGTTTAATTTCCTATAGAAGTAGCGGAAGATTTATGTTTATAGGGTTCTAGGACATTTTGCTACCACTTCTACTTTCTTACTAAACCTACATAATTCATTCAAGTTAAGGCGAATCCGAGATTTGCCGTAGTTGCGCCAACCCAAACTGACCCTACGCTACCCTCCGCTGCGCTCCGAGCAGTTTTGGCTGGCGCTTAACTCATTAAAAAAATGCCTGAAGTCAATCCACCTCAACTGGGAGGCCCCACCTCGACTGGGAGGCCCCACCACGACTGGGTAGCCTGCCATATTCCTTAAAATAACATTGAATTTTTTAAAATTCAGCTTACTTAAAAAATTCTGCCTTTGACCCAGTTTACCATTTTCAAAATTTTAGTGAAATTTGGTTTTGGCCCAGTTTACCATTTTTAAAATTTTAGAAATATTTGTCTTTGGCCCAGTTTACCACTTTCAGGTAGTTTTTTGGCCCAGTTTACATTACCCCTAATTGTGTTCGTGTCTTTTTCAATTGAGCAGGCTAATCATAAAGAATAGTGTAAGAGTAGGTATAACCTACCCCAGATTAAAAAAAAAATTAACTCTAATGATACTTTATTTTTACAGATGTACGAAGGCGCAAGATGTACAAAAGAAAGAGGCTGACGCTCACCTACGTCATTAAAGAGTTAAGTTGGACACACAATAACGAACTGGGTCCATATCTTATGTGCTCACTACATATATTGAAATTTCGCGTTAAATCACTATAGGTTGATACATAGTCATTAAAGGTTAATCTGTGCTTAATAATAGGAAATCTCTTTGGAATAATCCCGAAACCATCAGTACTATAGTAAAACCTTATGGTTCATGTGATAGGTAAACTATCTGCACATATGTTTTTAGTTGGGGAATGCTGCTCAAAGAAAAACAAACATCTCGACAAACGAAGTTACCTTGGCTTAAATTTATAAACATCAGATTTGATGTTAAAATTTGAAATTCGATATTGAAATAAATTCGACTGTAATTTCAGTTGAGTGATCTATCAGTTTAGATAGATACTTTTTTCATAATCGCTTCCAAAGTTATCGATATCAAATAGAGACAGAAGCAAATCTTCTCATTCATTCTTCTCAAGAGAAGATGTAAAATATTTGACCAATTTAATAAGTTAAAAAAAAATTTCCCATGTGCATCAAAATTCACGCTGACAGATATCCACCGGACTACATGTCTTGAAACTCCAGCACACTTCCAAAGGCGTTTGATTTCCTCTATCCATAAACCGAATATAAAACTGCTTTTAAGCTTGTTGTAGAACATTAATCAAATATTCAGGATAGTCCTTGTAAAGAATTTCAGGAAAGCAAAATACACCACACGCCTTTTTCGGACACGATAGAAACGTTAAAATCCGGGGGTTCTTTGCAGAAAGTAACCATAGGCGGTACCAGTGGGTAACGACACAAGGGGCTAATTAAATTTATTTTTAAATTTCGTTACAACTTTTACCTTTTCTCTAATTTTAATTATTAGGGAATATTTTGTTTATATATAATTTTGTCACACTGTTCAGTAATACAAATTCATAAGAAGATTAGTAGTAATTTACATAAAAACGAAAAGTTGTTTAATTTATATACCATAACAAAACGATAGCGAAACCATTAAATTGGCTTTTAAGTAAGTTTTAAATTTTTTATCACCATATTTAAGTGCTTTTTAATTATAAGAATGACCGTCTGTATGTTTTAATATTTTTAAAATAACAATAATTAAAAATACTCTAAACAGTAATGTAGTGTAAAGTAACATAAAAGTCAAATGCTGTCATCAACCTTTCCTTTTAAGCTACTGCGTTGTGGCAGCGGTTAAGCCTGTGTTATAGCCTATATTTTATAATCCGTTACTATCCTGGTTTCTTTTCGTGAGTAACTCGAAAGTATTTGTATGAGCGAAAAACAAGTAAAACGTTTAAGTAATAATAAAATGCAACTTGTATAGTTCTTTTACTAACTGTAATAAATGACAATGCGACTACATTTATACTAGCTGATTTACGAGCCATAATTGCATGTGCCTGGCAATTCATGACCGAAACCACGATTATAAGTTACGAGTGCGTGAGGAAAATAACACACATGCATCATAATAATTTCTATACGAAATGACGCTAGCAATTGTCCCAAAGGTGATGGGAATAGCAATAGCAATAATAATTGCGAGCAAATGGAAAATGAACTGAAGTTTGGTACAAGGTTTACTTAAAGGAGTACGATTATTGTAACTTGGTGGTCGCGTTAACTTGTCGAGGCCAAAAGGCCGACAGTAATTACTAGAGCTGCCACTCAAACAACACGCTAGAATTATATCGATTAGTCTATTAAACACTTAGGGCCATTTATCAAAGTCAAGTCTGAAATGCTATTCCGGCCCGATTGCGATTATGTATTATACTGATAAGATCTAATTTGCCTTCAGAAATTATACTTTAAGGATTTATAAACTTATATAATGAGTCAGAATTTTGTATTCTATAAAACGACAGCTTTCACTGTCGATTAAGCTTTCAAAAAATTTACCAAAGCTACTTTGTGCATAATTTAAATTTAATCTTCAATTTCATTTTAATTGTCACGAATTTTATCGACTCATTTTTAACACCTTTACTTTTAATTTTCATTTCGTAATAAAAATGGAATTTCGAATTTTACTCTTTGTTGGATAATATAAGTTAATTCGTTTTAAACTTAAATCAATGTGAGAACAAGCATATGCAACAGTAGCTATGTTATATTCATGCAAATCGATAGAATGGCATAAAAATTTATAATAATTATGCTGTACAACTGAAGTAATATTTAGTAAAAAAATTTCAGAGTTTATTGTTTTTATTTTATATTGATTTATATAGTATATATCCATATATGTCTCGAGTTAATCAAGTTATAAATATATGGAGTAATAAAAAACATAGATTGTATCTAAATTAAAGGAATAAATAATGATTGGATATAAATTAAAATCAAGCTAAAAAGCTTTCGAAATGTGTTTGTTCAGAGCTCCAGAATTAATTGTTTTCTGTTAGTGGATTGATGTAGCAATATTTTTCCTTCTAAAGGAGCGGAACGAGATTTGCCAACAAAGCTCGGTTAATTCCAGTGTTAATTCTCCTATATCCGCTTCTTTTATGTGGGCTACTGGGATCGACTGTCGGAGAACTTGTTCCACTATTGAACAATAAGTTTGTAAACAAGAATTTTATAAAAGGTTTCCATACACTACCTATATAATCCGCATTTACAAATACTTGAGATAAATCACCCTAATCTCGGCAGGCTATCATTATAGTCCCTCCTGTATAACGCATGTTTATAATACGTGCCAGATTACATGTTTTATTTGAGAAAGACCGGTAACACAATCGGGCTGCGGATTTAAGCGGCGGTACAGCTTGTTGAATGTGAGTGTCAATGCGCAACATGCTGACAGGCGGACAAAGGAGCGGTTTTCCAGGGTGATGAACTAAGCACCTCGTGTAACCGCATCTCATGCTCGTCCTAGCCTCGCCATCTGTCCGCGCAATTCGAGTCTAACAAGCTGGATCCGCCACCGAACGCGTTTCCCTTTGTTGAGAAGCCGTCTGAGCGTAATTTAATCTGACATGTCACCATCCCATCACAAAGAAGTGAAAATCGGTTTGACATAACCGTAAAGTGCATACCTAACTGATGTTGATTACTTTCGTGTTCTTTTATTGGGTAGTACGAACTTACACAAAGTATTTTAGATGGCTGAACATATCAAGATAAAAATCTACAAATATAAAAGATGTAATACACAAAATTAATTTTACATTATATAACATTGGATTTGGGAGGTGAAAATATTTCGAAATTTATCCTATCAACATCTTTTATGCCAATGAATGAAGCCTGCTAAAACTTTAAAACTTTTTCGCTAAAAGTTAATGCCAAAAATATAGAATGATGTGTTTTTTCGTAACATGAATGATAATGTAACCTATATCAATCTTTAAGAAAATTCAAATTTTCTCACTGTCAACAAGATTATTTTAATATATTTTATTAAAATAAAACTTGTGGTTATACTTTGAATGCATTAAACGTGCTATGAAATAAGACCAATTTGCATACCATTCATCTTCAGCTGTTTGGAAATTTTAATAAGAAATTCAAAAAGCATATCCATTAACCGAAGTAACCCTGGGGTCTAAGTAGTCAAGTCTGAGGGTACTTTACAGAGACCAATTTCAATGAGACTGGGTGGTGAGAACAGCTACTATGATAAAACGAGAAGGGTGTCAACTAGTCAAGCGCGTGACACATGGAGTCAGAACAGCTAATGATCGCCACAGGGCACAAACATTTGTAGTAAAATATTCCATTTATATTATGTATAATTTAACGAGATATTTTATGATTTCATGTCGATTTCCTACCCTTTTGATCTCCCGGCGGTTTATTAATACTACATATACCATATAAAATTTATATTCCGTTTTCGATTAATCAAAATGCACGTTGACAATCTTTGACGATGAAATGAAAATATGGTCTGACCATGATTAATTATTTCACATCAAAGCTGCATTTATCTGCGTGTTTTTGACATCCAAAATGCAATTTAATGAAATCATCACGTAACACAAAGACGCGGTGCATCGAGCGATAGAATTTAATAATAATAATTAATTAATTTACAATACTGAATGTGAAATTCATTGTCAGTTGTAATCTAACATTGGAACTGGCTATAATCGGGAACGCTACCGAAGGTGCTAAAGGTAATTGTAATATTAAGAGGTCTAAGCACGTACGAAGTTACATAGTATGAGTACATGGTGCAGATGATAATCGTTCCAAGTCTGCGGTCAGCATGGCTAACCACAACCCCAGCAGTTGTCTGCAAGGTCAAACCACAAATGTAACCGCTACAGATAATAGCGACTTTAAACATTATCCCTTAATATTCAGTAATTGGTTTGCGAAACTGCACTTTGCACTAAAACTACTACCAGCGTTCTCTAAGGCAGCATTAACATATAACTTCCATTACCATTTAATTTATGACAACATACTAAGAACATTAAATCAGGAAATATAGATATAAGCACACTATCTTATTAGCTTTCCTAAAAAAATAAAATTAATGTTCTACTCTAACAAAAATTACTAAATTTTAGCGGTGGAAAAGTATAATGGCATTTAGCTGATATTGAATTTGTATTGACATTCTTGTTTCACTTTGTCTGTAATTGTATAACAATAATTGATGTTGTTACTGACTGCTACTATTGACAGGCGAAGATACAGTAATTTGGTTTGCATAACTTTTAATAGTAACTACTAATGCTCAAATGTCCTTATCGCATAATAATACATACATAGATAATTAGATCCTTAAGCAAACCTATACTACCACTTTAATTTTCTGATTATTATTATATTTTTATTTTTAAAAACTTAAAATTTCCTAATGAAATTATGGAAATTTAAGGCATAAATTACAAATATAAAAATAAAATTGGGTGGATCATTCAAAAATTCTAGTAAAAATGGAGAAAAGCCGTATGTGTGTACTCCATTAAAGCATTTTGGGGTCATACTAACACCGCTAGAGTGGAGTTCTACTTGAGAAATGCTTAAACTACAGTGGGATTATATATTTATGCGTTTTCTGGATAGGGACTGGTGGGTGAATAGGGACAGTTTACAATTTTGTTCGGTTTTTGCGTAACAACTCGTTGGGATTTGCACCTATAAATGTTTTGTTTTCAAAAATGCACGGTTTGCTACCTCTATAAGGCATCAGTGTCTTTGGTGGAAACCACAGAGATATTTAGAAGTTTTATTAATATTTTCTGGCAAAAAATGAGTGTTCGGATGATGAAGTGTGAATGAAGACACCATACTGAATTGCTTGATTTAAAATTTTTCTCTTCTAATGGCTTTTTAGAGCCCATATTTATACATTTTTTCAAAATTTAAAGTCTCTGAGCATTTCAATGGCTTAATTGTTGATGAAATGTGAAATTCGCAGTGAATATGAACGATTGGTAAATTTTTCTATCGAAATGTAAATGGTAATAGTCAAAATTTCTTTTTTTAATGCTCAGACAATATCCATTCACTGTCCAGCTGATTGTATGGAGACGCTGCCGGTAGAAGCATTAAAAACCGTTTAATTTTAAGCAGTGTCCCTATTAATCCCACTGGAGGGTAAACGGGGACAGCACAGAAAAAATATTCTTTTTAATACATACTTAAAATTTTTGGGGAAAGTATAGGTCTCATAAGGTCTATAAGTAGCAATTTTTGACCAAATCTGTGATCCTTAGGTACGCATTTACACTATTAAGTGTCCCTCTATTCACTCCGTTTGACCGGTACCCCACTCTTCAATATTCATACTAGAAAAATATCTATTAGATACTTATTTAGACTAAAAGTTACAATGCAACATGTTTAAAAGCAATAAAAGTTCTAGGTACCCTAAACTGGGGTTACTTTGCTACTATAGGGGTTACTTTGCCCCAAACGCGTAAAGAGTTATATTTTATTATACACGGTAACCAATGACAAAAACCGCCAAGCAATCAGTTTTATATTGAAAGTTACCTATTTGGTATATTCTGAATATACAGTAAAAGCCCTCGTATCCGAATCCCTCGTATCCGAAAATTCTTAGAATTTATCGCGTCAACCGAAAGATGCTTGCGAGGTCAACGCGTAGGCAGACTTCCGTTTCATGTTATGGTATTTATATTTCAACCAACTATTTATCCGAAACATTTGCTATCCGAACGGTAATGGGTCCCGTTCATTTCGGATACGAGGGCTTTTACTGTACACGGAAAAAAATTACTTGGTTTAAATAAGTACCATTTGAATCAAGAAATTCTCTGTTTTCAATAGCCGCACGCAAATATTTTCTTCTTGTAAGAAAAAAATATTCTTAATTCAGTTTTCTTGGATCATACAAGTATAATTATTATTTATTCTCTCCAAAATTCAATTCAAAAACCAAAAAATTTCAGGAGACGACTTTCTCCTCAACCGTTACGTGCGGCCATTTCTGGCAAAAAGCCCTTTCCACCCATTGCTGCCACTATAATTCTTTAGCGGGAAAACCAGTAAATACAAAAATATTTTCAAAAAAATAAAATTCTGCAAAAATAATTAAAATTTTTCCAAATTACATACAAAATTTATAATGGTGGATTTTGGAACATGACCATATATACATATAATACACCCACGACTTCTGAACATAAAAAAAAAATTTGATAACAATTCATCCATTCAAGAAATGGAGTTCATAGATTTATGTGGAAGACAAGTCAACTCAAAATAACGATTTCAAATTTAAAGAGGTTTTTCGAGAGATAGGATGTTTTGTTGTTTTTTATTACGTAGGAGTTATATTCTGGACAAATTCGCCATGAAAAAGTCAATTAAATCCCTGAAAATAGCTCACAATCCCCGATGAAATGACCAACTCCTGGTCTGAAGTTCTGGGTGCTATAGAACCACTTAAACAAATTTCAAAAAGAAGATTCTTTTCATTTAAAGTTAAATAGGCATTACACTTGCTTTTCTTATTTTGAAGTTTCAAATTTTAATTTTTTTAAATAAAAATGCAAAAAAACTAGGTACAGTAGAATCTCGATTATCCGGGTCGACTGGGACTGTGCTCATCACGGATAATTGAAAAACACGGATAATAATAATTGCCGTGTTTCGTTAATATTACAAAGATTATAAACAAGGAATATATTAATTAAAAAGTTCCAATTGAAAAAATCAGATAATTTAGTTTATTTCTTTGACTTTTACTTAAATAAGTAAAGTAGGTAAGCAGAAAATGTAGACTAATTGACACTTGAAGTACATTTGAACAAGTCATTTGTACAAAATAATAAATTCAGCAAAATTTCAGGTAATGTATAACACAAAAAGATGCACTAAACCATCCGCACGGATAATCCGCGCACGGTAATCAAAGTATAACGCGCCCCCGGATAAACCGCTACACGGATAATCGAGGTTCTACTGTACTTTTTAAATTTTTCTTATACAGAAATTACCGTTGGAGTAATCTTTAACCAAAATAGTTCTTAATTTGCTTCTTGTGTTCTTAAGTCGTGTATTATAATTGATTTTGTCAACTGGCACAAAGTATCGCCGTCCTATGGTAGACTTTACTCTACTTTTTACCAAAACAAGAAAAATATACCCCGATTGTTTTTGGATTTAATAACACCACAACACAATTCCCAAAGCTCTACTTTATGTCGTGTAATAAAATCAGATTTTTAGTAAGCTTTTCTAAATTTTTTCTAAAGAAAATTTCAAATTTTCTGTTAAAAATGCAGCAAAGTAACCCCAGTTTACGGTACATAGTGAGGTGCATTTCTCCGTACCCCTTCCCATATTTTGAATTTTTGGATTCAAAACAGCCTAAATCATTTGTACCTGTCTGTACCTTCTTTATTTTTGTTTGTATACCCACTTTGTTCTTGAGATATTTCAAAATGTGAAATAATGGCATTTCGCCAGCTCCCCCATTTCGAATTTTAGATAGAAAATAATCTAAATTGTTTGTACTTCTATTTCTATTTTCTTATAATTTTTTAATTATCTTAAAGATAAGTTGAAACAAATTTAAAAACTTATATAAGCTGGAGGTGTTGTGGATCCTGAAGCAAAATAGAGCAAGTGTAGTACCGAAAAATTATTATTAGATCCTTTAAAATATTTCAAAGATAAAATGAACAGGATCCCCATTTGCCATAAAATCCTAAATACCTATTTTACAAATTTTAAAATTTATTCAAAATTCATAAAGTAATACTAAAATTAATGCAATAAATACCTACCGATAACACCGAGTTACATGGTACAGTTTCAAGAATGGGCGGGGTGATTCTAGTAGTTTTTTTGCGCTGAAAACAAATCAGACTTTGAAATTGCTCCAGCATTTGTCAGATTTTTTTAAAATTTTAGCTTAAATAGCCGAAAAATGGCTATTTTAACCATTTTTATGAGTTTTTTTGGCAAATCCCCTTTTTTTGTTTCAATTTTCCACAATTGCATTGAATTGTACTACTACTTAGCTTTAAAATCCATTTTTATAAATCATTACACGATTTTATAAAGTGAAGATATACAATGTTTAAGTCAAGGGGTTTAGTCATGCAAAGTCACCCGTTTTACCTTTTTTTTTCTTGAGATTCTTGAGTTAGCTAATTAATTTTGCTAAAAATGCTGTTCGTCAATTTCATCAGCTACACCTTTGATTCAATATGCAGTAAGCAGTAAGTTACTTGTGATATTAAGAAAAATGAAGATACCTGACAGTCTGATAAAAATTAGTTGAAATGGCATTAAAGAACATAATGTTTAAGGCTTAAAACATATACTAAAGAAAAGAATAATTTTAAGAATAATTTGGTAATTAGACAGGGAGACATCCAGCAACATTTTATAAAGTAAAGTATAAAGTACACAATAAGAAAGATAAAATGCAATGGTAGAATGGTACATTAATAAGTAATAGCAAGACAAGTCCAATCTTAGCTTATACTAAAGATATAGTACCTACCTAGGTAATAATTGTAACAACAAAAAACAAAATTTTTGAAATCTTGGAAGATATAGATAAAATGGCGAGATGAGGTGGGCTTATAACTATAAATGAGGAAAAAAATTAATTGAACATGTTTTTAACATGTTTAGTATATTTTACATCTTGGGACTAAGGTGCTACTTCTCATCCCGCGTGCGAAGGTTTTTGCACGAGGTGTTAGCCGAGTGCAAAAATCGCACACGGAATGAAAAGAACCTTAGTCCCAAGGTGTATATACTATTTTTCACAATTTCGCTGAAATTGCTGAATTACATTGGTTAATAGGTAACTAAATTTGAGATTTTGAAGTTGCAATTACTCGAAAACAGCGCCAGATATCGAAACACTGAACAAAAAATTTACCCACGTTACAGTAACCCGTCAGCGGTTTGTCGTAGAAATCCATATGCAAAATTTCAGATCAATAGCACGCAATAATGGCGCGGGAAAAAAAGTATTACTTTAGTCCCGCATAAGCGGGAGTAAAGTGAGCACTTTACTCCCGGAATTGTGAAAAAAAAATTTTCAATTAAGTAAATAATATTAGGGTAAGGTAAGGATATTCCGTGACATAGGCAATGTCGTGATAGTTTTTAAAAAGTGTGTAGCTACATTGCCTATCAACGGATTTTGTACATCAAGGAGTCCTAAAAATACCATTTTTTATTGCCTTACCAGAAATGCAATTTTTAAGAGAAAGTCCGAACTTCAAGCGGTCAGTATAAGAAAAAAAAATAAAAGATACGTTTTAGTGAATAATATTTTACTGTGTAATCGTTGTTTGTCTTATTGTAGCTGTAATTAAGGTAATTTTGAACTAAAATTAATTTTCTATTTTGCATTTTAAAGCTTATAGTTTGTAGTATATTTTAAGTATTTTGAAAATGTTTCTGGAATTTTGAGTGCATTATGGAATTCGTAGATAAAGTAGCATAATTCTTAGCTTTAATCTAATTTATTACACCTGAATAATTAATTAATACAAAAATAATTTTTATTACTTTAAATTTGTTAGATGCATTCAATTTAATGTTATATTAAGCTACTTTGAACTTTGAAAAATCATATTCGTTAAATTTCGGTGCTTAAATTATTGTTTATTTTTATCACGACATTACCTATCCATTTTTAAATGAAGGTGATAGCACGCAGTAAACAATGCTAACTTGCTGAGTTTTACTTCTTGTTAGTGATTTAACTTTGAAAAAATATGGGTCCTAAGAATAGGGTAGTCCAAAATGGTAAAGAACGACAATACCATCATGCCAGTCATTTTTTAAATATTTTTATATAATTAATATAAAAAGTAGTGTATGGTAAATAAATTTTCATTTTTACAAATGGTTTTAATCGTTTAAAATTTATTAGTTATGGTTTTCAACACATTTATTGCTATCACGACATTACCTTACCCATATCACGACATTAAATGTCCTAGCACGACATTAACTTAAATTTCTGCTTAAACAAAAATAACAATAACAAAGTTGTGTTTCGTTCAATATATTTAATTTTTTACAAAAACGTAGATTAATTGTAGTATTATTGCCTCCTGATATCAAGAATAGAAAAATTTATCATTCAAGCCCATTAGCAACAGTTTTTCTAAAATATCACGACATTACCTTACCTAAATATGAACGACAGAAATTTAGACTTAAATTGAAGATCTTTGCAAGAAAAGTAATAAAAATGATAGTTGGACCAGTAAAATAAATGAGGGCAAAGTAAGAATTAAAACAAATGCAGAATTGATGGTAGTAATATGAATAACAAGAAAACAGTAAAGTGTTTCCAAGCTTAGAAAAACAATGGTTGAAATAGAAGTAAAGACGGAATGATAACAATTATATCAAAAAATAACAACCCAGAATAAGAGAGATCGGCCAAAAGTAACATGATGGGACAAAGTTATAAAAGATATAACAAGGATGAATGTTCAGAGATGGATGAAGAAGTGAATGGATCAAGAAATAAAACAATTATGAAGGTAAATGGAGTAAAGACATCCGAAGGATTGTAATAAATGAAAATTAGAAATTTTTGTAGAAGTGGTACAATTGGCCAAAATTTACATCAAACTTACTTTAAATGAATAAATAATTGGCAAAGCGCTTTAAAAAGAAGGACCAGTCGGGGAGCTGCAATAATTAAACTTAGGTGAGGTTTAAATTTAAAATTTTTTAAAATTTTTATTAATTAATTCGTTCTAGTCTTTGTGAAAACGTATATAGATTATAATAAATATATGTTTAAATGTTTTCCAAGTTGAATTATTTAATCTTAAACTAATTTATTGCAACATATTAAGTTAGATGTAATTTTTGGCGACAGCTTAAAGTAATTTGTAGCTTTTATGTGTTTTGCCTTAAAATAAATTACAAATTGCATTTATTAATATTGTGGTAGTTATTATTTCGTATTGCTATTTATAAAACGGTAAGTTGAAAAAATAATTTGCTCACACTTTGTACGTAACAAAAGCATTCCCGAAATAATTTACGACATTAAGTTAGAAATAAAATGGGAAACGACATTTTGGTGGTTACCAAATTCTGTCACATTACAAATTTGTTTCGATTGCCCGTAAAACTGAAAGGAGCTTGTGGTAGTAAATGTCAGAAACACATTCAAGTTAAAAATTAAAACCCCGACTGGCACTCTGATTTCTCGGCCATTTACTGGCTGAATAACGACTACGGCGCGTCCCTTTCCACCAAATGAAGATATACAGCTACAGTTGCTTCCACCACATGTGAAAATATTTAATTTGTGTTTCAACAAATGCCACAAAAATATCACAGCAACATAAATAACCTCACCGAACACGTGCATTTTAGTAATATATTTTAAGTGTTTACTACGAAGACATATTACAATTCTGAACTAATTTTAAGGTAATTAACGCAAGATTAAATGGAAAAATCGATTTTCGTGCATATGAACCGAAATAAAAAACGAAAATAGTATTTATCGCAAACAGCGACTCCACTTACCCTTGCACCCTGCTTATCTTAAGTGCAGTTTACGTTATGCGATTTTGCTTACGATTTTGTTTACGATTTTGTTTCCAAGTTGCCGTAAGCAAATTTTTCGAAGTTCACGTTACACAGTTCGACCTGAAGATGAACTCGCAAACGAAATCGTGAATAGAAAACCACAAAAACCAGTCACACAAGAGAAATCGTATGTAAAATCGTAAGCAAAATCGCATAACGTAAACTGCACTTTAGAATGATTTTAAAACTTTATGAGCAAATAAAATTTTACATAAATTTTACAATAATGATTATTGCCCTACAAAAGTGAAAGTTGGATTTATTATTTATATAACTATCATAAACAATACCGTATATCGAGATTATTATAACTTCAAATACGAAACAATATCTTGTTAAGGATGTGGGCACCTACCCATATTCCTACGGATAAATTTGCATACTGCAAAAAAACTTCAAATAAGGCAATCAATTCTTTTGTATGCCCTCTAGAAAGACAAGTAAAATTGTAATATATTAACCATACGTCAACAATTTATTTACATATCTTCCCAACACAGGCTTAAAATATTATTACACATTAAAATATTACAAATGAAAAGTGTCAACAGGTCAAACCGGTACAAGATATGTTATACAATATCTTTGTAATATTAATGGAAGGGTTATCCGATCCTTTAGCTTCTGTATAATGAAAAAAGAAGTAAAGCATACGATACCCTTGTTAGTTTCGGCATTGAAACTGAAACTAAAATTTCAATTGCCTTTTTAGAGCTCGCAGGTAACACCATTTCATTTATAATTTATCGAGGTTTTATTAAGCACTTTGTGTGGAACTATTACAATTTTGTACAAAGAAAACCGTAAATCCCTTTATACTCTTGCGACCGTAAAGTACTTACTTTAGGCCTGCTTATCAAACGCTAAAGTGGACGGTTTACAAAAACTTCATAGAGAAATAAAAATGCCCACGCCTTTACACATTCATTACTGCAATACTGGTGGTTACTTTATTATTTGTCTACTATTTAAAATAACATTTTACTTGGTATTCTTGTGACTTTTAGGTAATAAGTGAATAAAATCGATTTTCTAAACTGATATGACAGCAAATACTTTTTGCGAATATTAATAATATTTTTCTTCGTTATGTAATATACTGCTATTCCTATAGTTACTGTATAATAAAAAGAAAGAATTACTAGTTGGTATAGAAAAATGGAACAAAAAACAATAACAAAGCTATAATGTTTTAAAAGTAATTATCTTTTTAACAACCGGCTCGTAAATTTTCAAAAAATGTAAAAAGGTTCCGCGCAAACCTCGAGGTTACCTATAGCAATTCATACTGTTTGACTGTATTGATTATTTGCGTAAACCTCAATTAAAGTTGCTAAAAAAAAATTTGGGTTGACATTTACAATAAACAAAAATTAATTAAAAAGAAAGATTTAATAATAAATATAACACACTTGCACTAATTGGTTTAGATTTATTTTTGCATTGCCGATTTTATTATTATGTAAAAACATTTCAAATAAGGAAAAAACAATGTTGAATATTTATAGAAAATCTTATCTTTTCAACATCCTTTTTATCAAAATCTGTTCACGTACTTACAAAATATTAAGGATTTTCTAAAACGATAAAGTCTTGCAAAATAGCTAGCAGCTCAGGAAGCTCTGATCTTGATTATCCGTTTAAAACTACCTACAAATATGTACCTTATTAAAATGAGGTTTCGATTTTTTGGTTACGTCGCATCGTTTTCGAACTTGTTTCGTAACTTTCCAAAGAAATTTATGTTTGGAGTTTAGAAAAATAACCGAAAGTGACCATCATAATTCTTTTTCAATTTGCACAAGTATTAGGTATGTATGAAAAATCTAAGGTATTTAAAATTTAATTATTTTGGAGCATAAACAGGATATATTGTATAAATTTCAATATCTTATGCACGAGGAAGTTTCTTATGCTACTGCCTATAATCATAATTTATGATACCGTAAAGTACTGATTTATACATTTTACCAATTCATATGTTGGCTGAAAATTTAAACGATATAAATTCTTGGATTGTTTCTCAATACAGTCAGTGCATAGATTTCTATATCAGGAAGCATAAAACTGTGATGGGTTTTATAGGGTTCTAAATCAAGATGCCGTCACATCAAAATAAAATATGATATTATATATTGGTTACACAGAAAGGCAGCTCCTCAATGTTTATGGTTTTGGTCGGGAAATAAGCTGCTGCTTCTGACGTTTATGAGATATGTATTTGCAACCCAGCTATTGCTGTAAATTTTGAATACTAAATGAGTGATATTTCGCAATATCTGACTTTATGAAAAAGAAACGCTTTCAACTATTGAATTCTAAAAATTTACATTGCCAACATAAAAGTAAATTTATTGAACATAAACAATAATTTTATTTTTATACGTTTTATTTGGTTGAAGACTCCTTTTATTCATTTGCTGTTTTATTATTTTCAGTGTAGTAATAACTACATATTGGAATATGGCACATCACTTATCAGCTTAACCTCTTAAATAACATTAGAATGGAACTTAATTAATATAATATTACATTAATCAAAATCCATGGGGACATACAATTTATTGCAGTTATCTATGCGGAGCCGAACAGAAATTGGAACTAAAAATGTAAACATGTTTAACAATTTATACAATTTCATGAATGAGCAACCGAGCATTTAAACATGGTGTCTCATTTTTATAATAGGTAATTTTTGGCAAGTACTTATTAGAGGGGAAGCTTTCTAATAAATTACAAAGCATGAACGTTAATGGACTACGGTCACATGAATATCTACCAAAATATTGCCTTCTCTTTATCTGGCTCCACTTTTCATTGCTTCTTCCGGCGCTGACATATCATTTAAGGTTTTTCTGCTTGATGCATTTCTCTCACTAGCTATTTTAATAAAGTTATAAAATGTGCTCGAGTTAAAAATGAGATTTAAAAAAGTAGTTAATTGCATAATATAAAATTTTCGAGTTAAAAGTTGTCGACGGTGCTGGTGGTGCGGTGCGATGAATATAATTGAAAATATTTGGTGGACAGAACCAATCTAACAATCACAAGAGGATTACTATGAACATCAATCATAATCATTCATGTAGGCACATATGTGCAAGAACTAAACCGATAGCTAGTGTTTACAGAGAACTGAACGTCACACCTTTACATATAACGAGAGAACGTCAACAACTCGAATCGAATGACGGATTACACCTTTAACAAACTCCATTCGATAGCGTTGCAACATATTGGATGGTTATATCGCAGCGAGAGTCCCATAAATCCATTCCGTAGGCATGTTTTTCTCCTCATCCGACAAAGCGGCGAGGTGATTTACATTTTCTATCGAGACGAAAAGAGGAGCATAAATTGCACAGATGTCCCATCAAAAGGCTCGTATATCTTGCATTATATGTTCACTGACCAAGTGTTGTTAGTATAACTGACCGTTCATCATGTCGTAGCCGCGCCCTCTGCACAACACCACCGATGGACCTAGTTAAGGGAGGGCCGCAGTTGATAAAAGCAGCCATAAATTTTACTAGCACTAAAATGCTTTATATCTGCAAACGATTTCTATGCTTTATATCTGGGGTGACCGTACCTATACGAACCTTCTACCCAAGCTTGATAATCTTAAAAATCAGAAATCAGAACGATAAATGTAAGTGGGTAATATTTTTTTTAAATTAAAACTGTGGCGCAGCCAATAATGATAATTTGCGTTACAATATGAATTATTTATGTTTTCTCGGTACTGCGTGTATATTGCACTGGTCGTTAGTGCAAAATGTCACCGACGTCGACATTGACCTACATGTTCACAATATAACAAAATAAAACAAAACCCATTATTAGCACATTAAAAAGTATTATTAATTTTTTGGGCGCAGGTTCGAATGCTAATCAAACGATAAATCTTCTACAAGATTTGCATATTAAACAGTAGAACAGTACTACCGGAGGTAGTTTGAACCAATCGTCATTATTAATAGACCTATTGCGTTTGCAATCCATCATTCATACAAGTTGGTTTCCTCTTGGGTGCTTCAAATTATGTAGCCTTCAAAGGCAACTGATCCCCGGCACAACATACAAAGGGTGCTCAACAAAGCCGACAAACTTCATGTATTCGGAGTATTCAGTGAGAATTAATTACAGCAGGCAATGTAAAGACACCCGCTGAGTTTAACTTCAATTTATCTCGGTATATGATTGCAGTCTAATAACGTGTGGTTTAAACAAAACTGCATGGTCACTAAACTACATTAAGAAAAATTTTGCAGCTGTTTCCATAACAAGTTAGTAAGTTGATTCACAGTACAATTAACAAACACAAAAATAATTGCACCTTCGGGGTATGCCAGTCAAATTCGAGTTTAAAAGAACCGATATGTAAATATATTTTGTTAATAGCCAGCAGACATGTTAAACAATTGACGTGGTGTGAGTATACATTAAAATAATTATAATTCATTTCGGTAAAACGTTAATACAAATTAAAACATCTAGCAATAATAAAAAATGGAAATAATTATTTAATTGATTAAATGACCATTAAGAGTAAAAAGTTATACGGTTGTGAAAAATGCGGTTCATAAATTGAATTCCAATGTTCTACAATAACGATAAAATACCATTAAGCTTAACGTACCTTTTCGTTCTTAATTAAAGCATTCTTTTAAATTCAGTGTGCTAAGCACCAGCTGATTAACAAACTGATAAAAAGTCAGCACCGGAGTTAAAACTATGTAGCAAGCTAACAGCGCAACAGCCTGAAGTATTGGCCACATATCCTCAAAGGGATTATCAGCTAAAGGTTGCTTGCAATCTCTTGCTTCTCGTTCGTTTAACGCCAAGATAGGTCATCTCGCGAGAGATGTTCAATTAGAATACAAATGCTTACGCTTACGGTGTCTTGTTGATAAAAAGATATCACTGTCACGACTCTTGCTATACTGAAAAACACGTGCACAATTGAATGATTATTACTTCAAAAGTTATTACACCAATTACCTATAACGTTTTTCTACTCTATCGTGTACACGAAAATAACATCAATAGGTTTTGCCCATAAAAAAATTGAACAAAAACATGGCAAAAGCCATTTTTAATCACCCAGTGATATTTAAAAGCATTTAAATCTTATTTAGATTATAGTTCTGCATAATATTTTTTAACATTTACACAATAGATTGCCTTTTACTGCTTATTTATCCACCAAATGATTCAACTACAATTCCAATTATTTTCCAACAATTTATCGAATACTCCGGTGCCACCAGTTTCAATAGTGCATTTGTAAATGCCAAAAAGAAATCTTGTTTTCTATAAACAACATTGCTTTTATATTATAAAGTTTACAATCATTTAATTTATAGTTTATTGTGCGATATGAATTTTTATAGTAGGTACAATATGTTACATAATGCAATAAAATATCGTCAAATCTTTAGTTAAACAGAACTAAATGGTTTGGAAACAAATTAATGCAAAAATGTAGTTAAATATTAATTTATGAACCGTTCTACTTCAGGTAAGGGTGCAACGTTTCAATATTAATTAAAAGTGATTGATGATTGGATTAAAGAAATTATATTTCTAAAAATAAATTATCACAATAAATCATCAATTATTGTTTGGTCATTAATGTCAGCTTAAGATGTGTTGATAGTGCAGTTTTGTTCTCGGAGATTGTATGAGATTAATTAAACTTGAAAGAAGGTTTTCTCAGATGCACAACTCGTGATAAATATAAGTCGAAATAACCATAAGTATTGATGCTCTAAATGAATTATATATAAAAACCTTACACAATGTTGAACAAAATATATTTGCAATATGTGTAATACATGTTTTTCTAAAACTTCGGGCAAGATCTCGGTGGAATTGTTTCATTAAAAAAAATTCATGTTCGGTTTTCTAAAAAAATAAGGTAGTTTACACTTACGTGAAACAAACTTATATAACATAGAGTGTTTGATTGCTATGTTTCTGTCCGTGAACGGTGATACGGATTAGTTCAAGTGTATTGCGCTTTAGGGTGCAATATCCGTTGAGGCAATATTGGGAAGGTTTATATGAAACACTTTATTTTTGTCATACTACAGAAATTGTACCTTAAAATTGACTTTACGGTACTATTTCGACCATTAACGTCTTCTGTTGATATACAGTGAAGCAATCTTATATTTCGTAACTAATGCAATTTGTTATAAATAAAAATGTATACATAATAATATATTATTATAGTATCTATATTATGAGGGTTAATGTGCGTAAAATACAATGTTGTGTGCAATGCTGGTATATTTACTGTTAGTTTAAGAAATTCATTAATTTTTGCTTAATTACACTGTTAAATTTTTAATAGTGTTGTTTTTCATAAATTTAAAACTAATTACACGCAAATAATTACATTTTTTGCGTTGGAACTTCCATTACCCCCATGCATTACCCCTATACAAACAGAGATAGCAACTTTCTAGTAGTTACAACGAACTAATTGAATGCTTTTATTTACTTCTCCAAAAAAGTAAGTAAATAAGTAAATATTTAAACAATAATGCCTGCATTAAAATGTATTAAATTATTTCTGTTTCATAACATTTCATCTGCAGAAAGAAAGTATTCGTTGGGAAGTAAATGCACTGTATTGATGAGAAATGTTAATAAACTATTTATTATTGGTTTCTCAAGAGAAAAAGTAGCACCCTCCGCAAGTTTCTCTAAGCCATCAGCTATTCTTAGATTGACATCGCAAGTTTTTATTGTGAAAAAATTCACAAGCACTTTTACAGCCTAAGCAGTAAAAAATGTGTTTTCATATCAAGCAGCCAATCATGTCAACCAAATCATCCTATTCTAAATTCATCAATTTTGAGAGTTATCAAGGCACACGACGGTTTAAGTGTGAAAATTAGAAGTAATCTTTCTTGGAGTAGTCAAATTAACAACATCTACAGCAGAGCTAAAACCATGTACTGTTGATAAGTAACTTTCCTATGTTATTCCAAATTTTACCTGAAATTTTAAATTAAAACTACCACAGAGGCATAAACCGGGGCGAGTTAAAACCCAAAAACACCTCTATCAATCCTGGAATACTCCTTGATATGAAATTCCTATTTTTATTAATATTTCTACAGTATTTGATAAATAAACTGAGTTGTTGTTGGTCTTAATGGCCAACAATTCCACTCAGAAGCAGTTTCTTAATTGTAATGTTGCTTCTCGCTCAAGTAATTAGACCCAGAATCTTACCAAAATTGAAATAAAAATAAATTTATCAAAAATAAGCAATCGCAATTTAATCAACTTAACAAAATTTATTATAAAAAAATCATTTTAATAAATTCCCCACAAAATGTAAATTTTATTAACATCAAATAAAAAAAATGTACCAAACGAATATTCGAATATTAAATAAAAAATCAAACCTTACTCGAGTAAGCCACTGTCTATTTCTCCGGAGAGTGAACGTCACTGGTAACACAAAGTTTACTTGTCTTCGCAGATTATCTAATAATAATTGTTCTGTGTAGTTTTTCTGTTGATACGTTTTCTTTTTGATGTAATTTTGTGATCATAAATCGTTTCGGCTAACTCCAATTTTCATCCACATCTACAGGTGTACTCAAACTTATCTCCAAATTATTTAAAATTACAGGAATTTCGAATATCTTCTTAGGTTAATAATTTTTAATTTTCTTCCTATTCCTTGATCAAACATCTCCTTTAATAAAACGGTTTACTTTTCCAAATTTCCAAAAATTTACAAATTTTTGTCTTCAAAAATTCAACTATTTTTCACCTGATCAAAAATTCTCATCTTCTTTTTTTTCTATCTTCCTATTGCCAACCTTCTTCATAGGCGGTAAGTTTAAATTTTTATTTACAAGCATAACTGGAATAATTGATCAAATTTCGACTACTCCAATGAAATAAACAAATTCAAATGAACTATCCTTCTAGCACCAAGAACTTGATCGAAAACAACAAAGAGCAACCGAAGCATAAAACTGTTTATTAAACCTTCCATCTTTACATGGACCCTGCTGACCAACGTTTGACCGGGCAACAAAACTGTATTGTCGTCAAAACTAGGACGTTACTCAACAAATTACAATTATCAAGGAGTGTCCACAACAGTGATGTCTAAATATTTCACAAAAAAATAGGAAAATACTACACATCTGTTTCCATCGGCAAAGAGCCCTTGGCAAACATTTGCGTAGCGAAGTTAACCCCCTTACCCTCATAATAAGGCCTATGGAAAACACAGCGATATTATATTCGATATTTGTTTCCTTTAGATAGCTTTCACCTCTTTGAGCTTAACTTGGATGATTGCTTGCGCTGTCTGCTATGCTGAATTTTACCTTATCTGGAGAGTGACAAACTGCTATACGCCGAGTGTACTCAGCTAATTTATTCCTGTGTGAAAGGTCCTAAGTGATGAAATGCTAGCTGTGAACTAGCGGTATGCTCGTATAATCCCAAAAGAAAATAGAAGAATCTACGAGAATAACATTTATTATCGTATTATACAAGATGGTGATATAATCACTCGCACAAGCTTTATTATCTGTCACTAAAATGATGGAATTAACAATCTGGAATCCAGGTAATCTGTGACAAAATAATAATTAATCGAAACACTGTAAAATTATTGGAGGATTAATTTTGTTTACCATTAAATCTGTTTCAACTGTTCATTGTGTTTAAATACACAGTAAAAAAAAATGGGAATTTAGCTAAAAACAATGTTAATTTGCCACAAAACTCATGGCAAATAGGGTCCACTTCATAATAAAGGCAAATCATCAACGACCTTAGTAGTAAAACTATGATAAATATTTCACTAGTGCCGATTGTTAATTTACCTGACTGAAGTGAGTAAAAATGCACTAATCCCTTATTAAATTTACCATGAAAGATTGATAAATATTCCCAAGGTTGTTTATTGCTTAAAATTACTTGATAAAAGTACTTTGCTGTAGTGGTAAATCTCTATAGTTTTTAGTAAAATTAATAAAAACCTTGACCGTTTTACTTTAAATTCAAGATAAATTGTTAAAGGTAATTGTTTAGTTTACCAATAATTTGAAGGTAAATTACCAAAAGCACTAGTAGGTACATTTACCTTCAATTTTAGTTAAAATGTTTTAATTAAAGTAGGTAATATTCTTCTGGGAAATAAATAAAATCATCAATTTTTTTTAATGTTTTATTATTAAATTTAAATGCTACAAAAATATACACATATGTAATCATAATATAATCACATAATCAGAATATCACACAATATTGTAAGAAAGCAACTCTACATTTTTTGAAATAAAATCTGAGACAAAAATATTTATAAACATTTAGAAAATAACACTCGGCATTTAGAAGTGCTTTTTTATGATTTTATTTTTATTCATAAAATATAGACTGCATTCAAATTATTAATATTCAAATGTGAATATTGATTTAAAATTAACAGAGCACCTTACCTTTTGGAAGACTATTAATTTTTCGGTAACAGAACCCCGTAATTTCTTTGGATGCTTTTTTTCTTCCTTTTTTATTCGGAAAATCAAGCGCATTACAGCAATAACATTTCTTCGTTTTCTTCCAAACTGAAAAACAAATATTATTTCAGATCCATTAATTAGATTTTATAATAAGAATACTTAACTAAATTTTCATTTCCTAAAATTCCAACATCGCATCGGTTTGGTAACAAGTTAGTACTTCCATAAAAATGTCCAAGTTCTCTGCACTGCCACTGATGTTAAATTAACTAAAATCTTACTTACAATACCTAAAAAATATTGAATAATTTAAAATATTGTAATAAACTACATAAGTATTTACTTTTTGATTTACCATTCCAGGTATGTTCAAATTTGTAACTACATTGGACTTAATGAAGTTTTCATCATACTGTTACATATTATGTAAAATATAACTAGTAATTTCTTTCTTCCATACCTAAAACATAATAATTATCAAATGCAGCGTAAAGAGCAAAACATACACAAAAATAACTTACTTAGGTAACTGAGCACTAAGCACCGACATATTTTTTCACTACAACTTAGAAATAAAGTGTTCTGTACGAGACGCATTGCGAGACAAACCGAATGTATGGCGACAAAACGATACTTTACTGCCTACAAATCAGTGGTAAATAATCAAATTCGTAAGTCAATTTATCACAAACAATGCATAACAGTTAATGTTTTGCAAACTAAACAAAAATATTTATAACTTACATGAAGTGAATTTAATTATTTGAATTGGTAATTTTACTAACAATAAATGTTTGTTATAAAATGACACATTATATTGGGAAAATACCTTAGTTTATGTTGGAAATTAACAAAAATTAACTTTAATAAATGCAACTTTGACGAAACAGCAAAGAAATAAAAGTTTACCAACCTTGGTAGAGAAATTCATCAACTCATATTTTAACAATATGCAAAATTTTCAAATTAAGTGAAATTAACTAGAACTTTTGACAAATATTACCATGATAAAAATACCAATGAAATAATGAAAGTTTATTTATGGCTTTTTTTACTGTGTATGATTTCTATTTTAATCGCAGTGTTTCTTCACCTTGTAATATATAGAGTTTATAGGATAAGTCCTCAGCGTTTTCAATATTGAATAATGACAGTATAAAAAATTATGAAAACAATTATACTTCACTGTAGATAAACGACAAATTAAAATATTAATAAAGGGTTAGCCACTCCAATAAATGTATTTGGTAAGTTTTGCAAAACAGTAAAACTTCAGTGTAACTAATATTAATTTTTTGTATTTTTATTGGGACATTTTGCCAAGCATCAGATGCTTCAGATCTCCAAAATGCACTTAATAGGCTTATAAATAAAGTCTCTACATGAATTACGTTCAACAAAAAGCTAATCAACTAATCTCAAGTTGTCCCACGATCGTTTACGATCACGTAGATTTCACTTCCTTGGTGTACTTCCTTGCGTATAGATTCACATTATCATAATATTATTATCATCCGATACTTAAAAAACTGTTGAAGTATTGCTTACGAAACCTGGATTGAAATTTAAGTAGGATCCATACTGTTGAAGTTAGCGGTAAATTACGTAGCTGTTCCAAAATTTTACAAGCTACAAAATGCTTAACTGACAAAATATCTTTTTGTAAAATATTTAGTTTTACAAATAGTGGTTTAGTCGTAACCACTGGAGTTTGTACATAATATGACTCAAAAACTGTGAAATGAGATGAGATGTGCAACGTAGAGATCTCTTGACTTTAGCTAAACCATATTTCAGCTGCATTTATTATATTTATAGCAATAATGTTTTTTTATAAAAAAAAAGGATAGGTGAAAAGCGATTAAGGTGGTAAAGCATTACAAAGGGAAAGGTGTCGTAAAGAATTGTGCCCCAATATAACTAATGTATATGTAATGACCGACTATCTTTTATACGAACCCCAAATTTAGTGATTTATAAATACGCAACACAATTGAAAACCGAGTCTAATTTATATTTATCATTTCAATTAAACACTTGCAAAGGAAACGAATGTGTGTTATGCTATACTACGACAGTTACAAAGCGTTAAAATTACATATAACAACCTATTTGAGCGGTTAAAGAAAAGGCCATTACAATAGTATATAAATTATAATTAAAAAAATGACATGACAGTTGTTTCCTGACAATAAGCGATATGAGTAATTGCAACGAAACGAACGAGTGTTTAGAAATTATTAATTTTTATCATTTTAATGACACTAGTTATAGTCATTATCGACATGAAATTATCTTTAAATCATTTAATTACTTAATAGCCAGCCATCGTTATGTTGAACTGAAATAGATTACGTGGTCTCTGCGGATTAGCACACGATAAGAGTGATGCATGGCAGGAAGTCGCGAAGACGCGGCAGGAGATTAGTGGGGATCGCTTGTAGAGCACAGGGTGGCTTCCGGCCATGACAGCCGAGATAAATCACCGATTTTGCTCACCGGCCGATTAATGGTCCAACAAATGTAGAAAACCAACCCTAAACTTTCCCCATACTTTACTTTCTAGTTCTCAGTAAAATGCTATCGAAGCTTGTTTGTTCAATTCACGTTTTTATAATAGGATGCTCGAATAATGTAACACACTTAACCGTCCATGTTTTATTTATTCTTACAAATAATAAAAGATACATTACAGTTTTTCTATAATGCTAAATAAATATATTAAATTATTTTTTTATCTAATTATGATAACAAAGTATCACTTTGTTGTAAACTTGAAGTAAACAGATTGAAATAAAGAAATAAATTATGTATATTGGATTCTCTATTAATTTCATAAATTATATTACTTTAAAACTACTTTTTCTTGTCTTGTTGCATTTTTATATACTAATAATTTGATTGGCTTTCAACTTACTAACACCAACTTCCTTGATCACACTTCGTCGGTTAATAATCAGGGCCTTAATAGGTTGGTTGCCGCATCACCGTGATACAATTTGCCTGAAACACATATTAATTAGTATTTGGAAAATTTCAGGAAAAAATCTACCAGGAAAATTCTACTTAGTGTAGAATTGATTTGAAAATAATAAATGATTACTATACTACGTTCTTTCTCATAGTTCTTTAGTTTGTTCCAACGGTTAATATCTTAATTGCTCTTGTGCCGCTACTTTTGTCACTAATGTTCTTATTGGTTTCAATGTTCTTTTGAAAAGTATTTTTATAATTCCAAATGGCACCAAAAATTTCTTCTCCAATCATTACTTGATGGTAACCAGCTTTCGTATCAAGAGTTGTAGAGTAAGTTGCTTTTTTCGCTGCGTTCAATTATTGATTTCGAAGATTTGGCACGGGATAATTATCTCAAATAGTTTTCTTGTTGATTTTTCGATAGTCAACGCATAGTCGAAACCATTCATGTTTTTTTTAATTTTAAATACCGTTATCCAGAAAATACAATCCGTGTGTCTTCTGTACCTTAGGATAACAACCTTTGGTTCATATGGGTCAATTACCTCCGTGCAGCAACGATTTCGTAGCAATCTTTTTATTTAGTTTTTCTTTACGCATTTTTCAGCTAAAAATTCGAATGCGCCGTTAACGCTTTTCTGGGTTGCGAGACATGTGGATAATTTCCTACAACTGCTTCAATTCTAGTGTAGAGTTTCATCGTCAACTTGGAGATTGTTGATTTTGAGTTAATCTATCGCTTGCTTGATCTATCAAATTAGAGACCATTTCTACGTAGAATATTGTGTAAACTTATACTGGTAGCTACCGCAGTAAGTGATATTATACTCGTTAAAGGGTTAGGCCACTCTAGATGTCGAGAAAAATAGGCTTCTTTGGGGATTTTTTTTGCACGTAGGGTTTTTTTTATATTTCATAGTTCATTTATAATTACTTATTAACAATTTTCTGACAATTTTTAGACCAAATTTTTCACTTTTCACTGATATGTATGATAAACTTCTTTTTTTGAATTGTCGAGTTTTTCTATAAAAAGTTCTCAAAAGTCTATTTTTCGGCCTCTAGAGTGGCTTAACCCTTTGCTTCTATTGGGTCACAATTTTTGTATTCTGTTTTTCAATAATTTTAAAAACAAATAAGAAAGCTCGTG
Source organism: Cantharis nigra (assembly GCA_958510845.1). Classification (NCBI taxonomy): domain Eukaryota; kingdom Metazoa; phylum Arthropoda; class Insecta; order Coleoptera; family Cantharidae; genus Cantharis; species Cantharis nigra. Next base: position 36,890,117 of record OY294030.1, on the reverse strand, counting down.
TGAGTGATTATAACGCCATCTTGTATAATAAGATAATAACTTTTCTTGTCTCAAATTTGTTTATTTTCTTTCGAAAATTATCGTTCACCGCTATTATCTCCCTAGCTATTCCATCACTTAGTGCCTTTCACAGAATAATAAATAAACTGGGTTTACTCAGCGTGTGGAGAACTTGATCATTTTCCAGAGAAAATAAAATTCATCATAAAGGGCCTAACTCTCCGATTCAGAATGAACATATTTGTTGCTTTTGCACTTTTCTGTTTCTGTGATAGACTGCTTCAAATTTTTTGTCATCTTTTTGTAAAAGAAGTAGATTTAGCATATTTTCGAGATCTTTGAGAGAACTTAGAACTTCAGCCTGCCTATGAGAGTTCAATTATTAAAAATTTCAGAAATTGAGATATATTAAACTTAATTATCAAAAATTAGAAATTCTTCTGTAAATCAGCTTAAGTAATTATTGGAATACAATAAATTAATGTTCTTTTAAAAAAGGTATCATTCTATAGAATTTTACATTGATCTACAAAATCTTAGAACTGAAATATTTTGAAAACAAACTGATTCATATTTTCCCAACCACTAATAGATCACGTTTTCCCTGATTCACTTTACACTTTTTTTTTCATAAGGTTATTGTAGTATTTATTTTAAAAAAACGATAAAATCTGTATTATACCAAATTTTAGTTTATATTTTGTTTAAGAGAAAATTACATAACCAATAAAGCTTACTTTACATATTTTTCGACGTTTAACAAAAAGTGTTGTTTACAGTTTGTTAGTACACATTCGCATTAGTTTAACTTTTGCTCTAAATTACCTCACTTACACGATTACGTTGGTTTAATAAACTTGCAAGCTTATATTTTTCTGTATGATACATAATATACTAAACTAGCTACGTACCCGGCTTTGCTTATAGAAAATAATTCTATATTAAATAATTCTACTATTCAAATACTACAACACTAGAAAATAAACCCAAATTAAAAATATAATAAATATAATAAAAATATAAATTAGAATTATCAAATTGAGCTACAGGACAAAATAAAACCATATTTAAAACGAGCTTTCGGAAAATGATATTTCCTTTTTCAAGTTAAATATGAATTAATTATATATTATTTTTAAGAGCTAATAATTTTTAATTAATATAATAAAAATATATACAGGGTGCTGAATGACTTCGCCGAACATAGGAAATTAACATGTAAAATCGTATTTATGCAAATTCCTGCTTCCTTAATTATTTTAGAGAAAAAATGAAAAACACAAGAATAATGCAGAAGTATAAACTATGAATGATAAGAGCATTAGATTTTATTTATATTAGCTTTTACTTAAAAAGTGAAAAAATGTTTTTTAAATTGTTGAAAAGTTTCATTTATCTGACTGGCCATGAAAGTTTCCATGGTAATTATTTTTGAAAATATAAATGAAATTGAATATATTATATATGGCGAGTGCGATAAATGAAAATTTTAACAATTTCAAAACCTTTTTTTGACTTTTTAAGTAAAAGTTAAATGAAATCCACTGGTCTTATCATTTGTAGTTTATATTTCTGTATTAATTTTGTATCTTTCATATTTTCTCTAAAAAAATTTTTTCTCTAATTGGGGAAGCAGGTATTTGCATAAATAATTTTAATCCTGACCTGTTAACAGTGACGGTGATATGAATAAAGGTACGTTTTGCTAGAAACTGCAGCAGCAGAGCAGTTACGACCGCGTCAACTATGATTGCAATACCTAATGGGAAGTACTGCGCTGCAATTGTACCCTGGTCTTGCTAGAAACTGCAGCTGCAGAGCAGTTACGGCCGGCGTCAACTGCAAGTGCAATACCTATTGGGAGATGCAGCGCTTCAATTGCATCGTCTAGCAACACACGTAACCGATATTGCATAAGAGCAGTTAACCAAGGTTATGCGGTGCTGCTTGTGCAGTTGTTAGCAAACCGTACCTTAAGCGAATGTAAGCAATGCTTAGAGGCCCGCCCGATACCATAAGAGGTTCGGAACCATAAGGGGTAGTAAATCCCGAAAAAGGGATTTTAAAATATACGCACATCAAAATTAATACTTTGATTTTTTAGAGGCCCGATTTGTGTATTACTTACGGGCCCTAGCTACACTCTTGCACCGCCACTGCTGCCTGTTACGTGATAATTATGTCTTTTTTTATTTTTTTGAATAATTGATTTTCTACATATTGTATTTTCCTTAACTTTATCTTAGAAGAAGATCTTAAAATTATTCAAATACTGGATTAGATATTGTTTGTCCAGTCAGTGGCTTAACTAACTAATAAATAACATTTATTATTATATTAATATTTGTACTATTGTAATTAGTAAACCCTGCGTTGTTTTTAAGAAGTCTTGGTATTTATATACATAGTGTTAATAATAAATCGGTATTTAAAGTGAAGTTCATATATTGCACAAATAGAATTATTCGTAAAGTCTGCAATGAAAATTTCATTTAACTACACACGTTATTTATTTATACTGAAAGGGAAGTTAAATTACAGTTTTAATAGCTTAGTTTAATTAGAGTAATTTGCTACTTGAGCAATACAAAAGTAAACTTGAAATAGTAGCCTCGATATAATTCGTCGTAAATGTCTTAGAAAATATTAATGTAAATTAGTTGTGTAATTTTACTTGAAAACTAAAACACCGTAATATACAATAGTATGTAAAAATGCAAAGAAAAAGTTGAAAAGCGAACGATAAAAATGCCTCACTATAACGTTTCGATATAAATTGCAATTTTAATTATACAATGCATGTAGTATTTTATGGAATCGTGATTGGTGGAAATAATGAAGCCACTAATCATTCTATACTGACGGCGATTAAAGCAGCTTATTTCTATAATTACCACATAAACATGCCAATTCTCGGTTGTAGCTCTCACGTCGCTTTAGCAAACGTTCGTGATATGCAATAATCACTCAATAAGGCAGGTGCTATATTTTAGACTCATTACCGTTGATCTGATAACAGGATTAGTAAACGTTTATGTTATAATGGCACTATAAATAAAGAATTATAAGAATCACATAATCGATTTTACCTGCTCTACAAGATTTTCATAAATGAATAACATAAATTAAACTTTATAGAGCGTGTTCTAAAAGAGTCCACTTACAGTTACCTGCACACTCTGTATATGAACTTTATATTTTATGTTCCACAATATATTATAACAACTGTTTTCTATTTACTGAAAATGTGTTTTAGCACTATGATAAAATGTGGTAAACTTTTACAGGTGCATTGTGCAGTAACGTCGTTAACTTTACGAAATATCGTAATACCCTTAAGTGCTTGGACTGCGACAAAGGTATATTAAAATAGCATCCGTAGTAGTAATATGTACTATAGCGATTTTTGCCTATAAAAAGTATGAACGGAGTAATTTCGATAGAAAACGTAATGATGTTCGTTTATACCCTTATACGTTTCTATTTATCATAAATTACTATCGATCGACTTCAAATACTGGTATGAAATGCAATCGATGGGCTTACTTTGTATGCAAGTTAATGAATGCGATTACAACTTTGTTGTTTAAATTCCAAACATGTTTCACTTTGCTATACCAAACAATGTACATCAGGTTGGCATAAGGAGCAGTAGATTCATGATAAGTCAACTTGGGTGGCATTATGACAGAAATTGTAAATTATAAATAAGTTCCGTAGCAATAAATATCGAAATTGATAAGAAATAAAATCCTAATTACCATCGTACAATAACGAAGCACACCTGTACATTTGGAATGACTTATTCCCACTATTAATTTTTTTTTCTTTTCCCTAAATGGATTTTCCATATTTGTATTTACCTCGTAAATATAAAAATACAATTTTAGCTAAATGAGAAAGTAATTTTGAGTTCAAAATCAAGGCAACAAATTTGCGTAGTACTATAGCATGACAAGTTTAGTAGTAAGTGCTAGTCGTCATATACAACTCGCTGATGAAGAGAAATGTTGCACACGGTGCTCGCTGATGTCGTAAAACTGTCAGAGTCGATGGTAGAAGCACTCGGAGCTGTTACCGTGGTGTTAGAATGAGGTTCCAAATTGCCGCATCGCATCAGGGAACCACCCAACATCGTCAACCTACCGCTAGTAATGGCTGCGAGGTGTGAGTCAAATGGTAGCTACATAGCCTAAATAAAGAAATACGGCCGTAGCCGACAGACAAATTAGCAGAAAGCCGCCCGTTAGTACTGTGTAGAAAGACACAAAGATACCCTTGCTGACAAAATGTAGCGAAGCACCCGTAAATTTGATTAGGTGACACATATATGTCAGCTCTTATGTTAAGTTATATCTTCAATATACCGTAGCGCTTCTGCAGTTTTACTGAATTATATTAGTCATCAATGCTTTGCGCTGAATTTTAAGCTCTTAACGCAATACAAGTGTGTTATTATTAATATATCGTTTCGCGTTAACTCTTTAAGGCACCGCAAGAGCAGTGTTACGGCACATGGAAGTTGGTAAAGCGATGACCATGGATGGTCGCAATCGGTTATGTATTTTATAGGCTGAACATGCAAGGAATATAACCGGAATGTCACGGTGTTTATGGCATTTACGACGCCTATAAACTGTTAACGTTTGCTCGTATGGAGCGGCTGAGCTTAATCAGTAATCAGTATGTAACTTTATTTTATGAGCTAAATATAATATAAAGATAAAGAAACTCACTTTTATATATTATAGTAAGTAGCATCGTTGTCTAATTCTACGCTGTACAAATACATTTTGTGATGGACAGTGTACATATACCCTATAAATATTTCAACGCCGACATTAATAGTTGAAAACTTGATGACTTTAAGTAATCGTAAAGTTAATGTGCAATCGCATTAACTATAAATTTACACTATTCAGTAAATAGTATTAACTAAAACTAAAAAAGATATTTTTATGTGATTATTTAAATTTTAACTATACAATCTCCATTAAAGAAACTGTAAATATCAAATTACTAACAAGTTTCCAAAAAAAGATTAACCATAAATAACAATAATAGACAGTTGAAATTTTCACGATAACAATAAATTTTTACCCAGGACGAAATTTTTACAGGTGAAATTGATACTTTACTCCCAGTTACGGCATTACAACGATGTTTTTTGGGTGTAGATACATAATCGGTTAATATATTTGGCTTTTGACCTGCCGTGGAACGCTCACTTCTATACCATCGAGCGTTTCCAAAAACAGCTTTAGAAAACGTTTACCTAAAACATATCAGGTGATTTATTTTTCAGAGACAAAGATGTTTTTCAATTTAAATATGGAGGTAAACTTCTTTATATCGATCATTAAGGTTAATTTGTTAATTTTTGTTATATATATGGTGTCCAGTTAAAATTGAAAAAATAGGTTAATGAAAAGTTTAAATTAAGTTGCAAACAAGCGTTCTTCTTAAATTATTATCAACTTGGGTTGCTTAACCATTAACTACAAACGTGAAATTGGCAGTGCAAAATATAATTATCTGCACGTATAAGCACAGAAAGTGTTCAATCATCGAGGTAATTGTTACCTAATTTGGTATTAACACGGAGCTTGTTTTTGAGCGACACCGTTTCTCTCGACATTTACAGAACGAGACTTGCTTGCAGACGTTCTGATTATACGTTCACGTTAATTCATAAAACATATAGACCGATCAGACAAAGCCTGCTTTTTGACATGCAATTCATCAATCTAAATAGTCACAAATAAACGTATGAAGTAAACCGCCCTTGCATTTATACTTGGACATTGCTATGTTAGGTATTTGATTTGTTGGATCAACTTCTTTTCAATAATAATGCATACAGCATACCTACCTCATAAGAAATGCCACATTTCGAGATTAATTTATTTATTTATATGCTTATTAAATGTTACTTCTATCCAACTAATCGGTTATTATAAAAATCGAAGTAAGACGGCCTATAAAAAAATCTGAATTTTTTTTATTAATTTCAGAGTTTTAAATAAATAGAAAAGATATTCAATATTGTGAGGTAGTAAAGCTTGAACTTCACTGAAAAAAATTAAATGGGCTAAAACAAACCATATCATATTTTAGTGCGTGATTATAGCAATAAATTTAAATAAACAGTAAAATCTATATAATTTTGAAAAACCTATAAACTATATTATCTTTGTTTCTATAATATTAAAATAGAACATCACCAAATATGTTTACTTTCTTCCTCTATATGCAGATGTGGACATCGAGCCACTTATTCATTACAAGCCTATACAATCAAAAAAAAGTCTCTAAGTAAAACTCAAAACAATTCAGACAGTGAAAAACTAAACAATATCTTGGTCAGAAGAATACAATGGCGCAGAAAAACTGAAAGCTTACTGAAACATCAAACTGTCAATTTGCGATTTATTAAAACACAATTTTTATATTTTGGCAGCCAATTGAACTCATATCAAAACTCTCTGAGAATATCAATTAAATTTTAAACTCGGGATACAGAATTGAGTCAATGTCAATATCAATACTGACATTTTCACATTTCTCTCTCCGCTGTCCAAATCTAGAACCCCCAGTCAGTTTTAACTGAAATTATATTAAAAATTGAATAAAAATAAAAATCCATTAATCCGTCAACGGATATATACTATACTTACTATTATTTTTTGTTTATTCTAAGTTTATAAGAATACAGAGTCAAACATTTTTTTTAATGATCAATCATATCTAAAATACTATTCCAAGTGAACATGGAAATATAATAAATTTTAAACAAATAGTAAATTGAGTAAAATAGTAAACGAAAGATAATTTTTATCAAATTTTTATAACTTTGGGGATTTTGTATTGGAAAAAGTTGAATAATATAAAATTGATGAAATTTGATTTTGGATGATTGGTTGGATAATTAGAAATAAAGAGATACAAAACAGAATTAGGATATGTAATATTGTAATTAATTGAATATAAAACTTTATGGAATTAAAAATGAAATTTTGAAGGTATCACAAAGTTAAGTTTGATATCATCGCATGTGGTCGAAGTTGTCTTTCGATTTGACTATCCCACTTTATAGTACATTTACAAATTTTTTTGAAACAAAATGAATTTTTATTTACATTGGAAGATGAAATGGATTCCAATTTTTAAGTTTTGGCATTAATATAAAAATTGTAGTTTGGATTTCTTAGAATCAGCTGGGCTTAACTTTCAAGATTTGTAATTTTCTGGCGATTATAGTTGTTTGGAATTTGAAGACTGGATAAATACCTATCAATATATGTAGTTTGAATATTTTAGATGCTATAATAATTTACATATATTTTCCCAATATTGGTATATCAGAACGTCTATTGATAATAATGCATTTTTAACTTTATTATTGATTAAAATATGCGAATATAATATTGAGCTGTATGTTATTCGGTCAGTAATATGAATTTCGGTCGTTTTCCAAGAAATGCACTTCTTCAAAAAATTATTACCAGGCCAGTTGGAAACTTCCAAATTCAAAATATGTATTAATTCCAATTCAGTCTTTTTAAAATCCAAATTGAAAATTTGAATTTTCATTGAACACCAACGATTAAAATTCAAGAGATGTGAACATTAGCGAATTTCGTAAAAGAAATTTTTTTGTTGCTTTGCATTATTTTAAAATTTTTGATAATCAATTTAATGCTAAGCAAAAATTTAAAAATTTTTGTGATTTATGAGTATGCTGGTAGAAACATCTAGTCGCATCGGTGTAACTATAGGCAACATACAAATTTTTATATTAAATGGTTTTTCACCAGTACAAATTTTTGCATCAATGGCTCAAGGCTGTTTACAGAACAGAGATGTAAAACTAAATTTACTTATATTTTGTCATTTTTGAGGTGAATGATGGTAACACATAGTGAGATTTGTTTAGAACGAAAGAATACGGGTTGTTAGCCTATACTTGTTAGAGCTATGAAAAAATTGGTTGTATTTTGTAGCATAACCGGAATTACAAATTCACACAAGCTTGGCATGATGCGTACAACAATATAATTTTAAAATTTAATATTTAATTTGTATTATAAAAGTAAATAATATAAATTATATATAAAATTATAAAATATAATAATAAACAATATTTAAAAAAAGTTCTTAATTACAGCAACTTTGTTTAGAAAATTGAGCCGAATATAAAATAAATAATTTTTTATGTTAGCTATTATATTTCTGACATTTCGTTTTAATCTTTTAAGTAAATTTCGCCTAAAATTGGTGTCAGGAAAGTGGCCACCGTTGGAATTAGGAAATTTACTCGAAAATTATTTACAGTGTAGCAGTTCATTTAGCATATTGATATTTTATTAAGTATAAAGTAAACATTAAATTATATGTTTTTCAAATTGGTAATATACATGTATATTGATTATCCATATTGGGACATTATTGGGTAGTACTCATGAAATCCCGAAATTCAATCTTAATAAATTCATAAAAAATATTGATAATAATTTGAATTTTTTTCAGGGAATTTCGTAGTACTTATGTTACTAGATTTTAATGATATAGTAGTCCCCAGAAGAAACGTGTTTTAAACGAATTATGAGGGTATTTTAAAAATCTGAGAGTGAGGGAATGATGACCGAGGTAAGGGAGTGACCCTTATAAGCAATTCATGAACTTTTTTCAATAAAATATTGTTTATATTTTATAGAAAATCTTGTTATTTATTATCAAAATATTTTGTGTAAAATCACAAAATAATACTAATATTGCAGTTTGCAGATGACATTACTTATAGTGAAACTTACCTTAATTAAAATTAATTACAATAAAATAATTAACAAAAATATATCACCTCTTTGAAATTTGATTTCTTTAAAATCTTTTTAAGAACCTATGCCATCTCAAAGTTAATAAATAACTAGTCTTTCATTCATCAGTCTTCATTACAATCTTGCTATCGAGTCTAATTTATTTTCAATTTTTATAACTTGAGCTGATCTATTTCTTTGACTGAATAGCATCCCTTTTTGATTTTGGGGGCTTGATCTTTTGCAGAACATCTGTTCAGGGGTATAACTGTTCATCCTTGATTATTGGCCATCTCCTGGATTTGGTTCCCTCTTTCATACACTTTACCAAAGCGCCTCCCTCAGAAACTGAAATTATTTCTCCCGGATAAACTGCTTCTTATGCCTACAACCTTCACAATCTCTCAACAAACAGTTGGCTGAATGAACGTCATATGTTGTCATAGCTAAAAAGCTTGTTAGGTTACAGCTAGGCAATGCTTTATTTTCGTGCAACTTCATAATCATTAGTTGAACATTTGCATGTTTAGTTTAGCTTTTTGATCTCTGTATGTTTTGCTATTTTTCTTTCTCTGGAACTCTTGATATGTATATATAGATTTTGCTTGGCCTTTCTCTTATTTTTCAAGATATTTAAGCCTTTCTTTTTCACGAAGTTTCTTTAAACTTTCAGGATCGGATTTTATTTCTTCCTTACACTTCCTATCATACTCCATTTTTTTAATTTAACTTCTTCTTTCTTGTCATTATTCGACCGTAAAAGTAGAAGGCAGCGGTATATTCAAGATTTACCCAAGTAAGGAAAAAAGAGCCAAGTTGGACTAGTTAAAAAGAAATTCCCTCATAAATCATCATTCCCTCACTAGAAATTGAATGAGGGAATGACGGTGAGGGAATGACAAAATCAAAAATATCCAAAAATATCTCACAACATAATCTTACCTTAGATCTGAATTTTTGTGTAAGTTTACTACCCCCAAAAACCCACTTCACTGTATAATTAATATTTAGTTAAATAATTATGCCTTCTTTTTCTTAGATGTGAGGTAATGACGACCAAAAATGTAAACTTTAAATAATTTTAATTCAAATTTTTTATAACAAAAATTCTAACACACACAAGGTAATTTCGCCATTTTGGATCATTGACAGTACTACCAATTATCAAAAACCGATGGGAGCGTTCATGAATAATTAAAATTGCGTTCATAAATGCCGATGAATAAATGCTTGCCGATTCGAATCCTGTAGCACTATGCATCCAGGAAACTAATTTTAAACCTACCCATAATCCTAAACTACGAAATTTTAAATTATATAGAAATGACAGACAAACCAACCACGCTAGTGGGGGAGTCGCGACTTTTATAAATGAAGTATTACATTCTGAACAAATCCCATTAATTACAAATTTAGAATCACTAGCTATCACTTTATACACACCCCAAAAAATTACAATTTGCAACGTATACTTACCAAACAGTCAAGCTGTCGAAATGAACGATATTACAAGGCTAATCTCCCAATTACCTTTACCTTTTATTTTACTTGGAGACTTTAATGCTCATAATAGCCTTTGGGGAGGAAACCAAATATGTAGCAGAGAACGATTAATTGAAAATATATTAAACGACTATAATCTTAATAATTTAAATGATGGCCAATATACACATTTTAATTTCTCTACAAATAACATGTCAGCAATCGATCTAACTATAACTCAACCTCAACTCGAACCTTACTTAGAATGGACTGTACTCCCTGAACTGTACAACAACGACCATTTTCCTATTTGTATTAGAAAATTATCTAACCAACCACACGACTCGAACAGTTTCCCACCTAAATGGAACATTGACAAGGCAAACTGGACTTCATACAAAGCAGAAATTTTAAATAACAACTTTACTTTTACTGAAAATTTAGACATTGACACTATTGTTAAATTACTTACAGACAAAATAATATCAGCCGCAACCAAAAGCATCCCAAAGAAAGGTATAATACAGTACAAGTTCCAAGTTCCATGGTGGAACAAAGATGTAGAAATAGCCATCAAAGAAAAAAAATCTGCAATATAAAAAATATCGATCGTTAGAAAATCTCGTAAAATTTAAGAGACTTCGAGCTATTGCCAATAGAACTATTAAAACAGCTAAACATCTATCATGGATAAACTACATCAAAAGCATAAATACATCGACATCTCCAAAAGAAATGTGGAACAAAATCAAAGCAATTAAAGGAATTGAAAATAACTTTTATATTGCCGCCCTAAAAAATGCATCAAATGAATTAATAACAACCCAAAATGACATAACAAATTTTTTGGGAAAACATCACCATGATAAATTTAGCACAAAAAAATACAATCCAATATTTTTGAAAAATATACAACATTCCAATTTAGAAAACCTACAAATAAATTCTGATAATATAAAATCTTATAACACACCAATAAACCTAAACGAACTAATACCGATACTATCTAAATGTAAAAGCACAAGTCCAGGCCCAGATGATATTCATAATCTATTTATAAAGAACCTTGCTCTATCTGCTCAAGAAACTATAATTAAACTGTTTAACCTTATATGGGAAAAACATGTCTTTCCCAATCAATCAATGGCGTGAATCCATTATTCTCCCCATCCTAAAACCTGGAAAATGCAGCACTGATGTAGAGAGTTATCGACCGATATCCCTTACAAGTTGCCTCTTCAAACTAATGGAAAAAATTGTAAACTAACGCTTGATGACGACTTTAGAATCCGAAAAACTTCTCGAACTATACCAAAGTGGCTTCAGAAAAAACCGTTCGACAATCGATAATATAATAAATTTAGAAAGTGACATATTAAACAGTTTTGCTAAAGGCGAAAAACTATTAGCTATATTTTTAGACATCGAAAGCGCTTATGACAGAACATTTAAAGACCTTATCCTCAAAATTCTGGTTGATTTTAATATCAAAGGAAATATCACCAAATTCATCAAAAATATATTAACAGATAGAAAATTTCGAATACGTTTAGGAACTAAATTATCAGACCAATACCACCAAGAAAATGGAATAGCTCAAGGATCAGTATTAAGTGTAACACAATTTCTAATCTCCATCAATCTAATAGTTAAATATATCAAATACCCAGTAAAAGTTGCACTTTATGCTGACGACCTCACTATTTACTGCAGCCATAAGGATATTACATATTTAGAAAACAACCTAAAAAACGCTTTAAGAAAATTAGAAGATTGGTGCTTAAATACGAGATACAATTTTTCTGCAAAAGTACCACTACCCCTTCCCATTTTCAAACTTAACAACCAAAAACTACAATATGCACAAGAAGTACAATATTTAGGAGTACTGTTTGATGAAAGACTCACGTGGATTCCACATATCAAACAATTGAAAACAAAGTGCTATCAAACATTAAATATTTTAAAAGTTCTATCACACTATAAATGGGGCTGCAACAAAAAAACGCTTTTATATATTTTTAAAACAATTACCAGATCAAAACTAGATTACTCCAGTATCGTATATTATGGAGCAAATAAAAACATTCTGAAATCTCTCGACACAGTATACAACCAAGGACTTCGAACAGCTACTGGAGTACTAAAAACTACACCATTGGAAAGTCTGCAATATATCGGGCGAACTACCTCCAAAATTTAGAAGAGAACAGACCATTTTAAATTATTACGCAAAAATTATTTCAAACCCAGACCATCAAAACTTTTCGACAATCGTTACTCCAAAATTTACATATTTATATCGATCCACTCCAAAATTAAAAAAACCTTTACTGATCACATTAAATGAACTCCTTAACAAATACAATTTAGACGTTAATACCTTAAAAGATCAAAAAAATAAAAAATTTATAATAAAAACTAAAATACTGGCAAAATGGGAAGATCAATGGCAAGAAATTCAACACAATAAATTAAAAAACTCAAAAAAAAACACAACTATTTGGAAAAATGTAGAACAATTAAGTAGGAGAGAAGAAATTGTTATTGATCGACTTCGGGTTGGTCATACTATGCTTACCCACAGTTATTTATTTAAAAAAGAACAACCTCCAAACTGTCTCTGTGGCAACGTCCTAAACATTAGCCACATATTAAGATACTGTCCAAAATATCACGCAGCTAGACATTTTGCCGAATTGCCTGATAGCTTAGAAGAAATCCTACTAAACACAAAATGTAACATACAAAAATTACTAAAATTTCTAAAATCGTCCGGCTTATTCAACAAAATTTAAAATTCAATGTTATCTAGTTTTTTTTTTATAATTATTCTATAATTAATATTGTGTTCAATAAAAAATTATGTTAATAATATTAAGTAGTGCTAATAACACATTGTTGATGCACATTTTTGTTTGCTCAATCTTTATTTTGTATTTATTTCTGACAATAAAAAAAAAGGATTTGAAATCTTGTTCTTTACTTTTTATTCCAAATTCAGATAATTTTCAAAAATTTGTTGCTTTTTTAATTGATTAGTCAAATTTGCAATCGATTTATTTGATAAATTGTTGATTTAAAACTTCGAAAGTATTGAAATCTGGAGTTTGGGACATAGTGAGGGAATGATTGTTAGGACATTATATATTTTTTATTATTTAAAGTGACAGATATAATTCAGAAATTATTACCGACATTATTAGCCATACACGGTGTAAAATATAAGAAGAAATTCATCTAAAAAAAGAGAGTATATAAGTCCATAGAATTTTTCAGATGTTTTTATCTGTTTATAAAGAGATACAGTTTCATCATTTAATTTAGTTGAAGTATCACCAACTTTAAATAGAAGATTTGTGTAAAGTAAAAGTGCATTACGTATTAAATAAATTAGTTGATTCTCTTATAACATATAGATGGATTATTATCTTTCACTTAGTTAAAGCAAAGGTTAAAGGTATCTACTATAAGGGTTAAGTTCATCTGATAGATCAAGACAATGTAGATTAATCATCTGTACTGTAATACCTACTCTCTTTAGATGAATTGTCTAATAAAATTAGTAAAGTCTGCTTTCGTTTATTTCAAATCTGTTTTCATTTGTTCCAAATCATACTGGAAAAGGTATAGTTGCAAAATTTTGCACCCGAACCTAGCAGTCAAGTACGTAGGTAGTTCTGGAGTTGACACTCCTGGAGTAAATAGGTTGATAAGCGTAGGTTCAACTTCAACGAACAGCAATGTAGGTCTACGTCGATTCCAAGTGATTCTCCTGCTATTCTTTGAACACCAAATTCTTCGGTATTAATCAACCATGTAAAATAATCATCATATGGTTGCTAATAAAGAAAACTGAACAATTTATTACACCACGCCCATACTCGCTTTATAAGCGCGTTAACTAATCTCACAATAAGATGCGAATGAAGTGATAATTATTTTTGCTGGCTCCTTAGTCTTGCAGTCTCGTTATGTACGTAAATGCACGAAAGCATTTTCGCTATCTAAGTAACTAGATTTTAAATTAATTTTGTCTTTTCCAGTAGATGAAATATAAGTATCTAAAAATTTTGATAAATTTGAGGAAGTTATCATAAAAGTAGATATAATACCTATCATAGGAAGATACTCGAAATCATCTAACCAATAAAGAGCTAAATCTTCTATGTTATTTAAGTAAATTTATCTAAAAATGCTCTATCTAACTTCAATTCGATGATATGGCACTACTCGATTTTACACAGTGTAGTAATGTTCTTCCCAAGAGAAAAATAGTTTCCGTTATATGTCGGTTAGATTTCTGTAAAAACTAAAAGGACAGGAATTTCAGGATTTGGTGAGAACTACCCTATTATTTTTGGTCTTAATATTTGGGCGATATTTTAATTACTTTATGTAATCCCAATATAGGTATAATATTGATTATACATTTTACAAAATACTTGAAGGCAATATTGATGTACAATGTACTTTCTATTATACATAATACTATTAATAGTATTAATATTGAATTGGTATATTATTTTATATTTTTCAATATTCTAATATTGGTAAAATATTATTGTGCACACAAGCGCCTCATGCAAAAAGTCGGAAGAACACTTAAATTAAAAGATTGGTAGGTACAATGTACTTACAGCATATCGTAGAGCGTAGATAATACATTATAATATAATAATATGTACCAGGATTAAGTGGTTGTATATTGCTAACATATTATAATACATGCGATTTCAAGATTGGTACAATACTTAGGTATATTAGAACAATATTTAAATATATTAATATCTATTTATAATCTCAATATTGAATCAATATATTGATTATTCTATACATTGCTAATATTGGTATAATACTTTTTATTTATGTCAAAGAAATACTTAATTGACAATACTAGTATATGGTAATGTACTTGCCCGTACTAATAATGTATAGGCAATTTATTTATTATTTTATGTCACCAATTAATAGTTTTTATACTGTAAGGTACTATATTGCTATTATATTTATATAATTTCAATATTGGTATAATATTAATTATGCTCATTGGCATAATATTTAAATTCAATAAGGATGCAATGTAGTCCATGTATGTAGGTGCTATGTTGAATATTCCGTGTTACCCCCATATAGATTTAATATTATTGCTATTATGATTATGTCCATATGATTCCTATAGCGGTACAATTATTTTCTGTAATATTGATTATATATTTTGAAACAATACCTACTTAAATTTAATATTGAGTTGGTATACTTTTAGTATATTTTCCAGTATTCTAATATAGGTACAATATTGTTTGTGCATACATGTTTAAATAATATTTAAATTCAATATTTAATAATATCGATTATACATTTCGGCCAACACTTAAATTCAATATTGGTAAAATGTACCCTTGATATTAATTATTCTATCTCACCACAATAGCATTAATATTAAGTACCTTTTGGTTAGGTTGCTTTTGCTATAACGATTCACTCTTTTATACAGTGATTGTATAATCTACATATATTTTTAAAGTTAAACTTGAAGGTTAGTTATATAGAAACCTAAGAACTCCGGAGATTTATTAGAAAAATTAAAGAGAAATATGTTTAATGCCTTGACTATGGCAGTTGATATGGCGTATTTTGTATTTTTTGGATTAGTTTAATTTAAAAATTGTTTCATTTTACAAATTATAAATATTGCTATTTCCTTTTGTAAATTACATGTTTGTAATTCTTCAATCCAGATAATGACATGGTACTATTAAGAAAAACTAACAGATAAATTAACTGTTAAGTAAAATTGCATGTTCTTGGGATTTGTTATATATAGTTAAATGGCTGGCAAATAAAAAACAGCATTTATGATATAAAGTTAAATTGCTATGCAATAAAATATACATAAATTACAATAATAAAGTTTAGTGTCGATATAATAATAATCATTAGTTTTTATATACCTGAAAACTATACGATTATAGAATGCAAATTATAGGTATTTTTCTCTTGATCATCAGAATATTAAAAATCTCCATTGCAAAATATTATTTTATAAATTGATGCATACAGATGTAAGTATATATTTATTAGTAGTATTGACAACTACCAACTAAGACCATTAGCAATAACAGTAATATAAATGCACCACTAAGAGTTTTATTTATTCGCTACTAAAAATATATTGTGATGTAATAAAAAGCGTACCTGATAGCTGATAGCTAAGTATAATTTAACGTCATGTAACATGCTGGGACATTAGTTGTTGTATTTTCGTATACCTATTCATAAAGATAAAATGTAATTTATGTTGCTATAAACTATTAGATGGCAATTTTATGGCGTCCACCTGCTGTAATTGGATTGTCATTCGTGGCATTTTTGATATACAGTTAAGTGTATCGTGACACTTATATTTTAGATTACAATTAAAATAAAAGTGAATAAACATGTCATATTAATGAATCGTATTTGTAAATATAACAATTTTAAAACGCCGTACAGCTGTTAACAGAAACTGACAAAATGTGTTGATAAATTTACCATTCAAGCTTTTTATAGTCGGTGTATGCTTTGTTTAGAACAGTGATTCCCAGCGGAGGTCATATGGCACCGTCAGGGGGCCATGGTATATTACTTAGGTAAATACTTATCAATATCTGTTACATTAGCCAATCTGCTAACTAAAATTTGAGCTACTAGAGATCACAATTTTTTTGGAGTGCAATCAAAGAAACCAGTAAACCGAGATTGTGATTCCTATGCATTTTCCGGTTCTGTAAGGTAGTAACCAAAATAATATGTATGTAAATAATAAAGATTTAAAAGTCGACTTCGTATTTATTTAAGTTATAAAAACATATAAAGCTGGCTAGTTATCAGCCGTCAAATCAATTTTGAGTAACCCGACTTACGTACCATAGATTATTGGATTGCACGCGAGAATTATAAACTCACAGCATATTCTAATAAAGGAAATTTCAGAAAATATAACAGTGAAAAATGTTATATTATTTAAATTAATGAGTGCTCACAGAAGCGACACATACTACAATCACAAGATATCTTATATCTTAATTGCAATTTCAAACACAATTAAACGCTTAAAGAATAACAGACATGCACGAAAATTTTACGATTAATATATGTGAATTTATACATTAAAAACTTTTAATTTGTTGTTTTGCTGTCATAAGTGATAAATGAGCTTTCAAAACATAAAAATCAAAGCGACAGTTTAATAAGCGTACAAAAAATTGATAAATTAAAAATTTGCAGTCAATATTAAAATGTTTTTTAAAAATTTTGGCGACCTTAAATTTTAATTTGTATATCATTATAATATTTCTTGCTATAAAGGGGGTGCAAAAAATATAACAATGTTACTATGAGTTATAAATCCCACCGCAACTATAAATTAAACAAACTGTTATTTCGTGAGAGAAGGCTTATCGTTATCGGAGCTTTTGGCGTTCACAAACCAGCATGAGGTGCTAGCGTCCTGACGTCACCCGTCAACTTTTACAAGAATGAGCTTTAATATAGTACGCGTTTGAACAAATGTAAGCTACCACAATTTTTTTTTTAACAATTTTATTTCGTTTTTACAATTTTAAAATGGATTTAATTAATAACAACCAGAATATTATCCTGCATTAGCGTCGATTTTAATAGGTAAGGGTAAACCTTGGGTCGGCCGAAAAAGTAAATAAAAATAGCAGTAAATGTCGGGTCATTTAAAGATTACAAAGTATATATTATACATATTATTATAATAAA
Organism: Cantharis nigra; assembly: GCA_958510845.1. Taxonomy (NCBI): domain Eukaryota; kingdom Metazoa; phylum Arthropoda; class Insecta; order Coleoptera; family Cantharidae; genus Cantharis; species Cantharis nigra. The sequence continues at coordinate 36,872,049 of OY294030.1, read as the reverse complement.
AGTAGGTTAAACAATATCAACAAATTCAAAAGCGTAACGATTCTTTAAACGAAATGTATTTTATAAATGAGCTGTCACCGTTAACGTAACCTCAACCGCTGATTGATGAGAGCGCCGCGGCGTGTTCTCCGGTCACGTGACCCGACGTCGGTTTCGAATAAGTCGTTTTATGTTTTGATCGCCACATTCGTGCATTGAAATAATAAATAAGTTAATTTGTTAATTTTAGGTTTTGGATGACGTCTACTTCGTGTTCAAATTGACCTTTTTGTTGAGAAATGTTTAAAACGTTATTTTGGCAATTATTTATACTAATCGCAATTTGTTACGATTAACAAATGCTAATTTCAATGTAAACTGCTTTAAATACAAAAGCATAATATTCTTTATTATGATTATTTTACTTTACTGTTAATAAATTTTCAAAACTATTGCTTAAACCAAATACGTTTATTAAAGCACGAGCGGATTTTTCATTCGCTTAAAAGATTTACTCTAAGTGATAATTTTTACTGACGACAAATTGTTATACATCTTTTTTATCACTATTATCAACATCGGGATTTAAGTTTGGTGACCTGTTCCAACTCGACACTCCATCTTTTCCGAGGGTTTCTTTTATCACGTCTTTCTTGCCATCCATAAATTTCTACTTTTTGTTAAGTACATTAATTTTTTGCATTTTTACTGACAATACGTTCCATGTTTTTTAATATTATTCATTCTAAATCCTTTTTTATAGAGCAGTAGCAGGTAGAACTCTAAGGCCCGTAAACACTTTGCAAGACTGACTCGCGCAGCGGCCTCACAATGCGTCAATATCCGATTACTGAAAAAATGTTGTTAAATTTGTTAATTCATTCAAAACAAAGAAAGTAAAACATGCGATCTGTCAGCCATCCCACCCAAAAAAAATAATAAGGCCAATCAATCCACTCGTAAGGACATTATCTTATTCTGCATCAACCAGCAATAACTAGATTTTGACTACCCATTCGGCAAGCTTAGTGTCGGGTTTTATTTTTTCTACGTTTAAATACATATTATTAAGTAATTTTGTAACTATTAAATTTAACGAAGTTGGCTTGTAGTTTAGTTTGATAATTTTGTTATTAAAATTAAATTGTTTGTAATGTTGTTTTAATTACACTAAATTTTGTACAGCTTCAATTCTCTCAGTTACTTAAATATTTCCTTTTAAATTCCACGCCTTGTATTCTTGAACAATTATTGTTTTATTTTATTATAGTATTTATTATGTTATACATCTTGTAAATGATAAAATAGAAATTAATGGAGTAAATCAGGAAAACGTGAAGAGAATGTTCTGTTTTTATTTAAAGAACTTATTGTGATTTTATATTATTTCTTGCTTTATTTATCATCTATGTATTAATGTTTTTAATGTTATTAAGTTAACTGGAACACAGTGTTGATATAATGCTTCTTAAAATTCACATGATTGTGTAAATCCATAATTTAATTATTTAAATTTATGTAAGTATTTAGTTTTATTTAATATTTTATGACTGCATAATAAATAATGCAACAGAAATCATAAGCATTTTATTATAATCTCTTTTAACATCAATGAAACAAAAGCATGTCTTGAGCATAAACGCAACCACTGTAATATCTCCACTATAAATTATAAAGTCGTACTTTTGCATGTTTCATAAAACATCACGCATTATAGCCCATAAAATTATTTGAAATATGAATTATAAAATTTTTTAATGACTAAATAATGAGAACAAAATTTTATTCAATACAAAGTTCCATAAAATAACCACAAAAGCAATTTTAAGATCTGCATACCAACTTTTTAAGTCATGGCTGCGCCAAGTAGAGCTACAAAAATTAAATATTATTAATAATATGTAATATTCTGAGAATTACCAATACATTGTGATAAACTTTCCCGGGGGATTCTGAGTTTCCAGGTGGCGGATAGGGGAAAGCTCTTCAGATATAAGAGGTAGGAGGGAAATCAAATGTCTCCTGCGGACCAACAAGCAACACGGCAGCGTGTTTGATAATTTGAGAATTTGATTTGTTATAAAAAAGAATTTTTTTAAGATTTGAATTTAATTTTGTAGTAATAATAATAAATTTTGTAAATAATTTAAAATTTTTTAATTTCGAGCGTCCAGCTGTGAGTTTTTAGTTGGTACAAATAGAAGCAATACTCGGCTCTTCCGAGTTAGTCCGTTAAGGTGAGGACGCTTTCTGCGGGGTGGTCCCGTAAATGTTGTTGTTTTGCGTCTAAAGTTTGAGATTTTGATCTAATTTTGCCCAATAAAGTTTCAATTTTAGAGGATTATTTTTATTTAGCGAAATTTGGGCATTGTGGAAATTTGAAGATTTTTTTGATAGAAGTTATTAATTAAGATTTGGATATTAAGAAGTTATATCGAAAATAGATAGAAAAACGTTCATTCAAGCTGCAAACCGTAAAATAAATACGAAAAAGTTAAAAACAGTTCAATTTCAATACGAAGAACTAATACAAAATCAGATTGAAGCAGCAAAGAATGCAAACTATTTGGATCTGGACTATTCGAATACAACAGTTACAAGGTGTTTATTGAAAGCGTGGGAAAAATCAGCGATATTGAAGGACGAAACACGACGACAAAGACTTAGCCTAGACACAATTGATTTTATCGTTGAAGGGAAGCAAATTAAAAGAGCGGTAAATGTGAATATAATCTAAATGAAAAAATGAACAAAACAAAATTACAATAATCAGCAAACAAAGGAAGTAGATACTGAAAGAAGAAAGAAGTTTAAGGACAATAATAAAATCGATGATAGAAGGAGAATCTGTTACAAACAAGAACATAAACATAGACGATGACACGAAAAGAACAAATAACAGAGACAACAGAAAGCTACTATAAATCGTTATATGATACAAAATAAAACGGATCAGAAGAATTGCCAAACATAGTAACAGAAGAAATTGCAGAATCCTTGAAAAAACTACAAAATGCACGAACATCAGGAGAAAACAATACAGTGGTAAAACTATTAAAATACGGGGGAGAACCAATACTAAAACTACTCGAAGAACTACAAAACAGATGCTTATGGGAAAATTAAATACCCGAAGAATGGAATGCTTTAATAATCTTATTATTCAAGAACGGAAATAAATTTAAACTTAATAATAATTACAGACGTATTAGTGTCCTGTCAGTGTTCTACAAACTTTTTACAAAAATAATAACAGCAAGATTATCCACCAAACTGGATGACTATGAGCTATGCGAGGAGGCTGACCTTCCGAAGGGATTTGGAACACTAGATTGCCTATCAGTTGTAAGAATTCTAATAGGGGCTGTCCATTAATTACGTAAGGAAAATTTTTGTAATTTTTGACCCCCTCCCCCCCTCACATAAGGGCACGTAAGATTTTGAGCTTCCCCCCCCCCCCCCCGGTACATCTTACATAAGGATTATTAAACAAACATAATGTTTGTTTTCCCCCTTTCCCCGCTTAGTATATTTATAAAATATGAATAACAATAATATTTTTATTATACAAGAAATACAAAAATTTAAATTAAATTTTATGTTTATATAAATAAAAGTTAATAAAAATTAATTAATTGCATAAAAAAGTTAATACAAAAAATTGATAATCCCTTAATCTTCAGGTAAAAAAACTAATTTAATTAAAAAAAAAAGTATTTTACGAAACTTACACGTAAGGAATACGTCGGACCCTCCCCCACGTAAGGGTCCGTAAGATTTTCGATACCTCCCCCCCTCCGCCAAAACCCTTACGTAATCAATGGACGGCCCCATAGAGAAAGCAATAGTATTATATAACATCTCAATACGGATGGTCTTTGTAGATTACGAAGAGGCATTCAACTCTATTGAAACCTGAGCAATTTTAAATCTACGAATGCTACATTTCAAATCCTATTGACCGAATAAACAAAAATGATTAATATCAACAGAGGAATGAGACAAGGAGATGTAGTTATCGATTTGGATTGTTTATCTCTTTTGGATTTTTAGAAGAGTTACCTTAATTCTAATTCTATAGAATATAGAATCAAGAGAAGAACACAAAAGGGAGGCCCCCTAATATCTTTGGCAGATTGCAAAAGTTGCCAAATTCACGTAAAAATGTGCAAAACCAACGAAAAGTTTGTTGGTAATTTAAATGTTAAAATGCAATCAGTTGTGTTTCAAATGATTTTCAAAATTAAAATAAATAGTAGGTATATTTCAATAAATAATTCAATTGTTAAAAGATCTATGCATTTATTCAGGAAATAATCATGCCAAATATCCCACGTGCCTAAAAATAGCCTGATTAAATTTCGATGATTTTTTGTCAACATATTTTACTAGAAAATATTTTTCGTAAATTTTCTACTCGTGATTTTATTGATTGCCCAAAAACGTCAAAATTGAATCGGTTCTTTTTATGCATTTGGAGTTATTACTGAAATGATAAATACATTAGAATTAGAGTATAGTAGTATGTAAATAAAACCTTGAGTAAAAACTTCTCAATTTTATTGTTGGATAATATGTGCCAAAACCTTCAAATAACTTATTTTTACAAATATAAATTTGATCTTTTATTACCATCATAAATGAAATAATCAACAGGTGTAAAAGAAATTAAATTAATAAAATATTTCGTAATAAATCTGTTGAAAAGATGTCATAAACAAAATTATAAACAGTCGTGGGCTTACATTCAATCCACAGGTTAGTTATTTTTTAAATGCGCATCATATTTACGATACAATAATGTATCATAAAATTATTAAATAATACTAAAATTAATATGAAAAATATTATTTTCCGCTAGACTGTCAGCAATACAAAAAGGCGTGAAAATTAGACAATGTAATCTAGGCCGTCATACATCAAGCAGATTAGTCAGATTGCTCAGATTATTTACGATTCACGCTACGTTGCATTGCGCAATATGTTTTCGAGATAATCAAATAAAATCAGCGACATCTAGACAGCAGTGATGCCAACACGAAAATTATTTTTCTCGAGTTTAGAGCATGACAAAATTGTTAAATTTTGAATTCAGCTTTTATGTCATTTCAAATTAATATAAATCTAATTTTAATCCAAATTTAAAAAGTATTTTTTCATGTTGAGTGATTTCTATTGACATCCAATACGAAGATACCCCAGATACTTTAAATATCTTTCGGCTGGCGAAATCAAAACAAATATTTGCTATTGTCCGTCAAACTCCATTCGTCGTCTTCTCTAGAACTATATTATTATTAATGCTCTAAAATATTGTGATACAACTACTATTGCATTATTTATTATCCTGCAAGTTTAATTTCATTGGTCTACTCCAAATTTGAAAAAGTGTTTATTTCCTGTCATAGCTAATACAAAATTTATAATTGAAATGCATGTTTTGTAAAAGCAATTCGTGGTTACCTTGTCGTAGATTTTGGTTTGTGTACGTTAAACAAGCGTGAGATAGCATGGCGGTGTCATATGTCAAAAGATATAAAGAACACGGAAGACAAATACGTATTTTTAGCCGCCACGCTAAAGCAAAATGACAAACGTCATGATTTATGAACGACGGTTCTCGGGAACAGTGTCAGTTTCCGTAGATCTCAATGAGTAATGTAATTTCATAATTGTCACTTGGATGTCGTTACCGTAAACCGCTATCAAATGTCAGCTTAAAATGGCGCAATCGACGATTGTAAATTTTAAAATTATGATTGATGGTAGCTATATTGGATGACAGGATGAGACATTCTATCACCTCGGTGGCCATAAACATGTTTTTATATGCGACGTGACGCGCTCGTACACTGTAACAAGTAGGCGGTGAGAATGGCTCTCCAGACGCGTAAATCACAGTCCTCTTGGACATTGCACACTCGGGGTTAATACTCTTAACTGATTTATATATGGTATGTGCAATAGATCCTCCTCACAAACGCAAAAACATATCTCAACAATAAATACAACCCTCTACCGTACACTTTTTCAAATTTTAGTGCTCGGTAAGGGACGAAAACTTTCAGAAATAATTTTCTCAAAACAAAAGTTAAATAAGCGTAAGAATGTTTCTCTAGTCGCTTTTCTAGTGGCTACAAGGAAAGAGCAAACGACTTCCTCCATTTCTAAAACATATTCATTACATCCGGATGATGTTAAAAGCATCATCAAGGAATAATTATAAATTTGCTTTTTATGACCCTCATCATTTACTCGAAACAATAAAAAACCCGAATAATTATAAATTATGGCCGGGCTTCCATCGAAACAGCTAAAAAGCAATTTCACTTCTACATAATAATGCTAACTTGGGTCAGTAACGGCGAGATTTATACATAACACATTAGGCGTTCTTTCATGACCTGCACACAATGTCCTTTTATCGTCACAACATTAATTTCTAGCTTTTAAAGATTTAAATCAGAAACAAAGACCGTGCATGTTGTTAAAATTAAATAAGTGCAACTCGAACCGGAAGCGCAAAACTTGGGAATTATTTGTACAAGTTGTTGAAACTTTTTAATATTAATTTTATAAGCGAAATTAAAACGAAATTATTGCAATTAGAATGGAATTATTGAAATTGAAATAAGATTATTGAAATTAAAATGGAAAAAGTAAAGAAATTGAAACAAAGAAAAGATAATTCAATAAAAGAGTGGCAAAAATTCCTATAACAGTCCAAAATATTACTGAAATGTGGAGTGGTTGTCCGAGGTTGATCCCACGGAATTAAACTGCAATTGGAAATCATTTATACGAGTATTGGAAGCTACATGTGTCAAAAGTACAATGTTCACTAAAATTCCAAAGTTACTTACTCCTAGACAAATATTTGTAAATTATTTTGTATGGAACCAATTTCATTGCGAGTTATCTATTGATAGCTTTATCTTCGCTCGCAAATTTTTCCAACGTTAAATATTACTCGTATTAACAATGTTTAATATTTAAATTAAATTTATTTAATTATTTGGGTTCAACAATTAGCGTTTGCTGCTCGTTCTTAGTTGTGTTTTTCCGAAGGATAATAATTGAGACGAGTAGCTGCGACTTTTTGGTGTTTGGTTGCAACTGCCACTTGGCAGCACACTTCTTGCAGAGATTATTTTTTGGTTTTTTGTAACTTTTTTTCGGAACTTATGTCCCTCGCTTTCCGCACCTTATCAGCTAGATAACATCTTGGGCTTCTACAGTAAAATAAAGCTGGTTGATGTTTCTCAGCGTGTAGAGGAAAATTCTGGAGGCCCCATGAGGGGAAGAGGAATTGTTTGGTTTCCGGCTTGGCTTATTGTTGGTGCTATCAGTTATCAGCTATCACCTTGGGTGGATTTATGTGCTGCACTGACGGGCACAATTCGTATGCGGGTCGGTGATCGGGAATTCGGTTGGTCCTTGAAGGGGTGAAGAAAATTTTCGTTACAAGTTGCAAGAATCAATATCTTTCCTTGTTTTGCATAGCATCTCATCATTTATATTGTTTTGCTTCTTTTGTCAGGTTGTTGCTTTTGATAAGTGAAGCCAATTTGATAAATTTGTTTCTTGCCTATTTGATATTGATCTTAATCGCTAGGAAATAGTTTTACTAATCATTGATGATGATTCTTTCTATTATTTGTTCATTAACTCTCAGTTGGAAGTTTCAAATCTTCTTTATTCAGTCTTTCTTATGGAATACTTCCGCTCTTATATGTTCTGTTAAATACATTTGTGGTTCACTTTATGCAGTCTTTGTTCATTAATAAAAAAAACTCTGCTTGAATTTGATCAGGTCCTGGAAACCTTCCATCTTCTATTTATTTATTAGCCACCCCCACTTTTTCGAACAAAAATTTGGTCCTAATTATACTCCTCTGTTGTGGTTTATCTAGTCTATCATAATTACAAAATTGCTCTATGCATTTCTTCGGTGGATGTACCTGTTGTTCACTTCTTTACTCATGATAACTTATGATTATAATTATTTTGTATAAAAACAAAAAGTTAGATAAATCTTTAGCAATTTTGAAGCTTTCCAGATTCAGATTTCAGATTATAAATTATGTCTAATGCTTAGTTAAAGCAAAAATATTATAGGTGATACAATATCATATACCACATACCTACTATCTTCGGTTATAGATTAAAGTATGACAAATGTCATTTTATAAATCTATATACATAACAAACTGTCTGAAATAAATACGCCAACCATAGATTTTCCGTTACAAAAAACCACATCCAAAAAGCAGATTACAGGGTAGGTGCACGCGTTCAGCCCAAAAATTAAGTAAATCGAGAAAATAAAACTTTTAATATTTATTACAAGTTTTCTCGTTATGTTTTCAGTTTGAGACCATTCAGACGCTGTTACAATATATAATAGGCAAATAATATAATGCGTTATCCTTGTTTACCACCTACAGCGGTGACTTTTCTTATCAGGAGATATATGTACACTCGTTTTTCTCTGTTATAACAGTCTCAAGTACTCAGAAAGAAACTAAGTGAGCCTGTCAGTTCGTCTTAACAAATATTTCGTTCACAAAACAATACAACAATAGAATTTATCAAGACAGGCCGACAGCTTGGCAGCGAAAAAATGATCATGGTTTGAAATAAGGTTGCAGATGCCTAAGACATAAAGTAAATTTTCTGGTAAGAATAAAATAATAATAATTAATTATAATGCTAAAATAAACACTTAGGCTGTAATAATAAAAAACACTTAAGATTTTCTGAAAAGACATACATAAAAGTTTTTCACAATCACTTTGATCTCTCAGGTTTTACATGTAATCAATATTAAACTACCGCGATTCTATTGCAAGAACAGGAAGAAGCTACTTTAGGGTGACCGAGAAAAGACAAGAGTGTGGGGATGATGGATGACAGAGTGATACTAATCCTTCACACGTGACTGCGCTCTCGCTCTGAGGATCTGCGTTATGGGAACTGTCACTTAGATGATTTGCTAATGGCTCTCGAGCTAGTTAATGTTTATCTACGTCGTTAGACGACATTCAAAAAATCTCAAAAATTGATATAATTTAGTTTACTGGAACAGAACGCAATTACTTTGTCAAATTAAATTTATATTGCTTACAAATTGATTTTTTATCTAACATTAAATTTACAAACCATCGGAAATTAATTTAAAATTTTATATTACTTTATTAAATATGAATAATGTATAAAATAACCTTTTCCTTTAAAATTCTTAATATATTCACAACTTGCCAAAGACAGAAATTTGCTACAATGTACTGCTAACGTACTCGTGTCAGTACCTACCTTGTTTGATTTGGATTTGGTTTCGAAAAGTTAACTAAATGTCGCATTTTAAGAAATGTAAACGGGGAAATAATAATATTCTTGTTGTTATTATCAAAGGAACGTTTTCGCGTTAGTTTTTTCTAGTATAGTTAGTAAAATTACTACATTACTATGTATAATTGTACAACGGATCATCGCATTAAAGCAATGATAAAAAAACACTTCAATATATTAAAAGATCAATTGACAATTTTTATGCAATATATTCTATTAAGAAATAAAAGAATTAAATCTTTGCTATAGAAATACGTATAAAAACATTATCACCTAACAGACCTTTCATATTGACGCTATACTACTACGATAATACTATAGATCATATTTTTCATCTCCGTTTATCCGTTAAGTAATTCTTTAATCCGTTAAGTATTATATCCGAAAACTATATAGGTAGAAGAAGAAATTTTTAATTGTACAAAGTAGCCAATACTCTATTGAAATTGCTAACCAACATGGCTAACCAAAATTTTGTGTCGTTTGGAGAATCAAGCTATGCAGAAGAATTAATTACTTGCAATATATGTCTAGAGAACTTGGCCGAAAAAAGAGGAACTTTGGATTGCTGCACTCACATTTTTTGTGCAGAATGTATTAAATCATGGGCCAAATTAAATGCCACTTGCCCACTAGATCGAAAAACAATAAGTACGATTTACATTGGTACCCAAGATGACGTTACTTTTAAAGAAACTGTTACTGTGGAAGTATTCCAATATATGAAGTTTATTACTGAACACATAATTTCCGCATTACGTGATGTTCCGCGGGAAAATCGAGTACAGTATTTACATATACAATTATTAATTATAAGAAATCTTGAAAGAACAATATTACATCGCCTACGGAGCGAAAATTACTTTACAACTTTTGTCGATCCTGACAATGACGTTTTATCAGAAGAGAACATACTAATGGACTTGACCGAACGCAGAAAAGCAGTTGAGCTTGAATTGTTGGAGTAAGTTTAATACTGAACATTTATACTTATAGAATTTGAAATTCCAATTTATTGTTGTGTATATTATTTATTGTTTATTATTTATTGTTTATTGTTTATTGTTTATTGTTTATTGTTAATTGTTAATTGTTACTTGTTTGTTGTTTATTTTTTGTTGTTTGTTGTTTATTGTTTGTTGTTTATTGTTTATTGCTTATTGCTTATTGTTTATTGTTTATTGTTTACTGTTTACTGTTTACTGTTTACTGTTTACTGTTTACTGTTTATTGTTTATTGTTTATTATTTATTATTTTTATTTATTATTTGCACATAATTTTCAAGCCCTTTTACTTCTTTTTGCTCTCACATCTCTCAGGTGTAAAACTCTTCAAAGCATAGTGCTCCGCATAGAAAAATTTTACAGTTATGACGTTATGACAGTTCAATATTACGCAATGAGCACAAGTGATACCTTCGCCTTAAACTGCCCCTTGAAAAATGATGCGCAACTAATTGAGTAGGAGGCTAATGGGGTGAGAGGTTTCAACAGTAGATTCCAATTTCAATAAATATCCAACAACCTCTAATCGGAATAAAGGAAATGACATTAGTTTTTCATTTTTCATTTTGTATAAAGCGATACCACTTCAATGTTTTTCTCTATCTACATTATCACGATTACGAAAAAATTCTGCCAAGTTAGGAGATGTATACCAAATTTCTATATATAAGCACAACGTAACATTTAAAAAAATATGGTTGTAAAAAATGAGAGACAATATTGCCAGTAACACCCAAATCAAACTTTTGATAATCAGAGTTAGCACCAGTATAAACAATAAAGTTTAATAAGTTTAATTTCATATTACTGGCTTTTATTTTCAGTAAAAGATAATGTGCTGTTTCTGAGTCATCTTCGATATGTAAATATATAAATAATGTAGAATTGCAAGATATCTACCGCGAGGCATGGTCGGATTATTAATGTATGCGCCTCTAGGCAAAAGTTTTTAAGCCCCCCCCCCACCAAATAAATGTTTTTAGAAAATTTCGAGCTTAGACTCGATATTCCTAAATTTTTGAAATTTAACTTGAAATTCTTGTCCTACAAATACATATTCATTTATCTTAAAATCAGATATTGCGGAGGTACCAATTATTTTTAAATTAAGCAAGGTTCTTCCAATTATTTAAAAATCTAAAATTATTTTCAATTTTGCTATAGTCAGTTCAATTCTTCTTATAATCTGTCTATAATTGCAAATAAGTATTAATTCATAGTTTTTCCACCAAACTCGACTTCACCATGCTTACTTTTGCCAAACTGTCTTCGTTTTTATATTCATAAATATTCGACAATTCTTTTTTTATATGAGCTTCTCATACAAGTATACTGATCTCTTAGAGAACAAAAGTATCCTAATACTGAATTGTAGAATTTGGTTGAAACATCAATTAATTGATAAATCTGTTTCTATTTTTTGAAGAGATTCGCTAACTTTGTCACATTTATTCAAAATGACGGACCAAAATTCAGTTAAAATTCAACAATCAATGGATTTCAATAATCAAAAATTTTTTTAGTAATATATTTGCTTAAGCCTTTAAGTGGTTTTTCAGTTTCATTATGAGTTCAAATAATTTGAGCGCCCCCTTCCTACTCGGCGCCCCTGGGCTGTTGCCTAGTTTGCCTATTGGTTAATCCGGCCCTGTCGCGAGGCATTGTTTGACCAAAAATCGGAGTATGCAGCAATTTATCTTTAGACCAATAATGTTTCAAATAGCCTTTCCTAATATGATCCATGAGAATTGAAAAACCTAAAAGATTTCTAACTCATCTTTTGTGAGAGGACACCAGCTTTTCTCATGGGAAAGTCGTCCTTCAGGATTTTGAGTTTTATATCGATTGGTTTCCTCTACAATCATGTCAAACAAAGGGGAATCAAAAAAATATTGGAAATAGTCAATTGGCTCATTCCTCGTTATAGAGAGATTTTTGGATTTATTTCAGAACTACCTACCTTGAAAATTTTTTATTGAAGGTGTAAAATTCGCGTCGTCGAAAATTTGAGCTTCGGCATAATCATTTTCTTCTAAATCAATGTCATCAATTTCTTCATCCTCCATGTCTTGAACTTCTGCTTCGAATTCGCCGCTACTCCAAGGTTCATTTTCAGGTATTTCTTCAAAGAGAAGAATCTGATATATTATTATTGTTTTAGGGATGTATATTCTAAAAATTGTGTTTATGTATAAAGTAAAAATGTCTGTATAAGTTGTATATGGTAAATTTTTCTTACCTATATATTGTCGTGTTACCAAATAAAATTTAGAGATTTATTTTAATGGCTTAAAAATTTTGATTTTTAAGAGATTAAGTGATTTTTTTATGTTTTTGTAAATATTGGATTTTAATATTAATGTATTATATTAATATTATATATTAATTAATTTAATGTAAATTTTGTATGTTGGGGGGTTTCTGGTGTTAGCAATTTTAAGGTTGGCACCAAACGAGGAATGATAAGGGTTTCCATTGTCGTCCGTCGGACGGAACGGACGTAGTTTTGCGGGTTTCTCCTGAGATTATAATTTTCCGTCCCTAGTTTGGGATATTTTTTTTATGTGATTGCTTTTGGGAATAAAAGATTCAAATTACGTGAGTAATAGTTGGTTTTGATTTATTTTGATTGGAATTCGTATAAAGATTGGATAAGGTTTGGACGGGTTGAATTTTGGATTTGGAGAGGTTGATTTTTGATTGGTGTTTGAATGCTGAATTTTAAAATTATATTTTTGAAAAACTTAATTACTGAAATTGGAAAGGAAAAGCAAAGTTTGAATGTGTGTGTCACACCTGTGCCGATAACGTGTACCTACAATCGCCGGCCGTTCCATTAATTAAGTTCAAGAATTTATTTAAAGTTTTAAAAATTAATTTGAGATTGTTTTAATTATTTTGAAAATTTGGAAAATTTTAATTCCACGTCAAAGGAACCAATTCCTGAGCGTTTCTTGCTTTACTGATAAATTGAGCTAGTCGAGGTTAAAATAAAAGGTAGAAAAGGAAGTCGGGGAAAAATTATTTTTACCGATCTTCCACTACAACTAATTTGGCACCCATAACGTGGGGCTTTTTTGGTAAGTTTTAACGCCCAATTGGACAATTTTTTTTCGCTTATGTTGTGAGGATTTTTTATATTTTTAAGAAATTTAATGAAATGGAGGAAATAATCAAATATTTGAAAGAGACTTACAATAAGAATTGAACATTACTGATAACAAAAATTTGGATATAGTAAATAAAAAAATAGAAAGCCAAAAAGTAGAAATTAAAGAAGAAAATGAAGAAGGATTTGGTGATTCTGAAATTACAACTAATAAAAATTTTGAAATCGGAAATATGTGCTTAGAAGAAAATGTTAGAGAAGAAAATGAAGAAAATATGGCCGAAGTTATAAATAAAAATTTGGAATCGAAGGATTTAAATGAAGATTTGATTGTAAAGGCATATTTTGATGGAAATAGATCCGAAATTATAAATGAAAGTTTGGAACTGGAAGATTTGGTTCAAAAAGAAGAAACAATAATTAAAAATGATAGCGAAATTAAAAGTAAAAATTTAGAAAAACAAAATTTAGTCATAAAGGAAAATTTTGATAAAGTCAAAGAAGAAATACAATTTTTGAAAAAAAAAGTTTTGTTATGGATAAATTTGTTGAAATAAATGAGGTCAAAATTGAAAACGAAAATTTGGAAAATGAAGTGACGATAATTATGGAAAATAATGAAAATGCACCGAAAGTACAGGTAAATGGGGAACCGGTAAGACACCTTTTAAAGGTGTGAAGAAAAGGTGTACTTTTCCACTCACTTTTAAAACTGTGCGGAAAAGTAGTACTTTTCCGCACACTTTTGAATATCACAAAGTAAGACTTTTTGAAACATGATTAGAAAAATATTATTTGTCAAATGTTATGGATTTTTACAATGTGGCTTTCGGACGAGGTTTTGAAAAGTGCACGTTTTTGTTTATTTCGAATTTTTGCCGGAAAGATGGTTAGATATGTGTTGTATTTTTGGTTAAATTATTATCTTCTTAATCTGACACTTAACCTGATTAGTTCAAATTTTTATCAACCTAAACACTAATCGAGTTGCCAACCAATCAAGTTAAATTTCAATCGAATTACTCAACAATGGAGTTCGGGAAATTGCTTAAAGCTCTAGAGAGCTAGATACCACGAAGTAGTCCAATTTGTAAATTGTCTATTTTGTGTTGCTAATATATCAATCAACAAATTTCAGTTTACTCATATTTTTACCACGGATCCTTTCTCTTCAGCGACGACGTTAACTGCTTTGTGCTCCCATCTGCAATGCGCTGGAGCAGTTACCCCAGCCTAGTTACGGCACTGCCCCTCTTAATATACTATCATTCCTTAAACTTCTTTTCACAATTTTGCAAATTGTGGTTGCAAATTAATTAAATATTATTAGACTAGCCACCTTGGCTAGCTGAACGTCCGTGGACAGGATTTCCTTTAATAGCATTCTAGTTTCTCCAGTAATAGAAGAGCATTTCTAATTACTTTTTGACATGTTTCACATTAAGTGCATATCAAAATGTTTTTATATCCCGGCCCATATTATTAGGGTTATATTATTATAGTATATTAGTTCAACCATGGGCGCCGGCAGCGGGGTGCAAGGGGGTGCACTTGCACCCTCCCCCCCACCATGAAAGAAAACACACGGAAAAAGATTAAGAAATTAATTTCTAGATGTGTAGATGCAGATGCACCTCCCCGAAAATATTCCTATCGGTGCCCATGAGTTCAATATTAGTTCAATTTAGTTCAGAAAATTAATAGTTCAATAAGTTAATGAACTTGGAGAGAAAATTTAAAGTTTCAATATTTAAAATATCGCAAAAAAATAATATAAATAGCTATAGTATGTAATGGAACCAGCAAACCAGCTCAATATTCTAGTTTTAATATATTTATGTAATAATACATAATATATTATGATTACCAATATTATATCGCATATTAAAAATTGTAAAAGTTATAAAGTTCAATTTCAATGAAATAACCATTTGGAGTTTAACGTTATTATTTTATGGCATACCTACATACAATATCTGGGTAGCACGAAAAATAACTAAAATTAATTTACCCACGTAAATGGCACATAAAAACCAAGATTAAATGCACCTGTCACATTCGATACAAAAAACGACAAACAAATATAAAGTATGGCAACACAAACGAAATCGTACAAAGAATAAGTTCAATAACATGCAAAATTAATTAACAAATAAAGTGATTTTATATTTTATATAACCATAAGGTAGCGTGTTTAGTTGTCAGGTAAAACGCTAATACTTGTCACCCAACGGCAATAAAACTAGTAGTATATTTTCTCGGCTCTTCTTTATTCTCTTAACTGGCTCGTATTTTGTACGGTGTCCAATTCCTGAGTTCTTAATGTGCTAGCAGTCGAGGGGAGCCGTTATTGCCGGCCCATTAATGTAATTCATTGTCTTTTGGTAGATGCAATGGTGTAGAGTTATAATAATAAATGTTCGAATCGGCTGTATATATGCTAATGTACTAAACTATTAGGAGAACGTACTGACGACTTGTAATTACGGATTCCAATTTAAGTCTCGACTTTGTGGCCATTTTCCAATTTGATTAATGCAACGACAATTGAACCGACGTATTTCGGTGTTTCTTTTTTTTTGTAAATTCAATTACATTTAAAATTTGTTGGTTCACCTACGTTTATTCAGTTAAGTTGGTAGGTTTAGAAATGATAGATGTTGAGGAAACTTTCCTGAGAAATGAAGGTGTTCTGAGTTATGAGCTCCATCTCTCTCCTGCCTAGGCCGGATATTACCGCTCGTTTGTCTTCCGTGCTCGCAATATCGTGAACGTCGGAGTCACTGATTGTGGCGGGACCTAAATCCTAAACTCGGCCGATTTGTCATCACTGCCACATTTACACAAGAACATGACAGAACGGCAGTTAGGTTATCTCCAGCAAAACTATTAACTTTTGTCGTTAACGTAACTCTGAATACGAACCAGAAATAATCAACTGTGTTATACGGCCTGTTATTATAGCCGTTTGCTTATCAAGCCTGTTAAAGTGACTCTTTATGCGCTAAATACTATATTCCGCTATTTTAAAATTAGAAACAATTGTTTAACCAAGAGAAATAATGATACTTTTTATATTATCTCCCTCTGAGTAAACCTATTACACTTAAATTTTAAAACAGTCACATTTTCTCGGCTCTATCTTAGCTATTATATCTAAAATGCGTTGCAAACATTGCTGCATCTCGACTTCCACAAAAAGTGATGACAGAGAACTTTCTTATCTTCATATAAATTAGAATAGGGATATAAAAATGTGTTTGAGAAACCGCTAAAGATAAAAACTGAATAACCAACTTTATAAAATTTTGTATCTTTAAATTTTTAATCTACCATGAAATAATGTTCTATTACACATTAAACGCCAATTTCAAGAATTCAGAGCTTCCACCTTTCCTGTTATCAACACTATAATATAGTTGAAACGACTATCTCCGTTTTGTGAACGCTAACGCCCGTTTCTACGACTGGGTCCGACTCGGCAAGTATATGTATTTCCTTCTTCCACCTTTGTAGCTTTAACTTTTCAACGATATCTCGTCCAGTTGTTTAAAATTTTGCTATACATTATGCGAATATGTATAACAATTTTGAAGATAAAACTTGGCAAGCAATAAATATCACGCTTGAGCTGTTACTTTGCTTTGATTAAAAATTAATGGTGACATTTTGGAATGCCAACGAAACGAACAACTGATAAATTATTTAGACCGCTAATATATTTGCATCAAAATTTTGTCGTTGATACTTGTGTAATAAATTTTGGGACGAGAATCAATTTGGGGATGATGGAGTTGTTGCAAATACAACCAACAAACATGTATCACTGGTTTAAAGAGATTTTATACTCAAACGTATAGCATAACAAATAACAATAGGGGATGTTAACATGCATTTAAACAGTAGTCGGTTCAAATAAACATGAATTATAGTGCTGTGCGAGTCGAAAACATAGTGTATTACCATTTGTAGCTCGCAATTAAATTAATTCGGTGATTAAGCAACGACACGAGATGGTTCCACAGCGCGCCGGTAGACGTCAGAAGTGATTTACCTGCTATCTCGTGGGAGTAAAGAGCTCTGTCGTATTAATGAGCTGGCAATGGGCCGTCACGGACTAATTAAACCCGTGGTAATTGAGTGGCCGATGTCAGCAAACGGGTTAACCCTCACCCCCTAAGCTTTCATGATTAGTGCTTTGTTGCTTCTCGTTCGTTTGTACCAACATCAACTTCGTGTTTCATATATTTTACAATTTCATTATTTAATTACAGAAATATTTTAATTACCTGCGTACTGCGTGTTCCGTTAATTACTTTATTCGATAATTGTATTTTTGTCGAAGGTATGCTTACCAACCCCAATGCAATATTTATTAGTGAAATACCAGCAAATTGCTACCTACAAAAATGTTTTTAAATAAAGCGACAGTTATTTATTCTAGTAATTGTTTACTTTGTGCGCTCGCGGCCCGAGGTTATAATATGCAACAATCTGATAATTTAGTAGGTATATCACAATTATGGCTACCAACGTTTATTAAAATATTACTCCATTTTTTTCAAAACAAATATTCTTTGAAAGCTATACAGTGTTGAATATATGTCATTTACATTCACATAAGCCTGAGGGAACACTCGCTGTTCGACTAAATTAAAACTGCCAGAATTAAATTAGTCTTTTACTCAGTCAAAAGGTTCTTATAAAGAAGCTTTTATAAATATGTAAATCAAATTTAATTTCTATAATAAATTCTGTATTCAAAATGTATGACAATTCTGTTAACTTTGTAATAAGTCAATTAAATTACGTACTACCTTCCCAGTGTTTTCATCAAACGTTCATATTTGTTTATGATATATGTTACGGTCAATGACGTAAATTGGGCATTGACGTCATTGTCCGGCAATTGACGTCAACGCCCGTTAACGGTGGGCAATGATGTCAATATTTTCATATGATGAAAATGAATATGACATGCACCACTTTTGGTTTTCCCCTCGGTAGTCTTCGGATTTAATATACGACTTCGTTGATCCTATTAACGATTTCAAAGGGACCTTCCTACTGTCTTTGGAATTTAGACAACACTCCACGTTTTTCCACACCAAGTCCCCAGATTGAAAATCTCCTTCTTTTGCGTTAACGTCATACTGACTTTTCAACCGATTGCTGGCCAGTTTGATATTCTTCTGGACGTTTTAGTGGATGTTATGCATCTTTTTCTTCAGCTTGCCAACGTAGTCATCCCCGGCAGCTTTTTCTCTAGGTTTTCATCCAAACCTCGCACCCTTTCCCACCCTCTCAAATGGACTTTCCACATTATATTGCCTCATGGGTGCCTTGTGCCTTTCCAATGGTCCGTTTTTCGTTGCACTTAACGTGCACTTACGGCACCACTCTTTGATGTCTTTTTTACAGTTTACTCAATAGAACATTTCCCTAACTTTCCCTAAGATTTTCTTTATGCCGAAATGTTCTCCGGAAGTTCCATCATGTAAATGCTGCAGCACTTCTGACACTCGGCTTCTCGGCACTACCAACTGAAGTTTACATTTAGTACCATCGTCATTCTCTATGGACCGTTTTAGAAGACCGTCTTCTAGTTTCCAGGAGTCTCACTGGGCTCAATAGGTTTTGACGTCACTATTCAAGATACTCACTTCTTTCAAGTTGACCGTTGTCCTTCAATTTTCCAGTCCAAAATAAATTTCAGGTCTGGTTCGTTTTCTTGCTCTCGATGTAACTGTTCGGGTTGTCAATTGTCGTCGGAAACAGTGGTTATTCGGAAAAGATTGAAGCGTTAAGGCGTCTGCGTTGAGATGACTTGTTCCTGCACGATGTTCTGTGTCGAAATCATATTTCCGAAATTGCTCAATGCATCTTGCCACTTGTCGTTCTGGATTTCGAAACTGTAGAAGCCATTTTAGCACGGCATGGTTCGTTCTCAGCTGAAATTTCCGTCCATACAAATACTTGTAAAAGTGTTCCACAGACTTGACACCACTAACAGCTCTCTTCTGGTTACGCAGTAATTTCTTTCAGGCTTTGACAAAACCTTGCTGAAATAACCAATAACTTGTTTTGTCCATTTTAAATTTGTGAAAGGACGCCTCTTAAGACCATGTTGCTTGCATCAGTGTCCAACACAAAGTTGCCGTCTACTTGGGGATAGCTCAAAACGGGCGCACTGACTAAAGTTTGCTTCAGCTTTTAAAAGTTTTGCTACAATCTTCAGTTCAGATGTAATTGCGTCCATTTTCGGTTAGCTTAGTCAAAGGTTTTGCAAATTGGCAAACCCGGGCACAAAACGTCGATAATACGTACACAATCCAAAAAAAACTGCAAAGCTGATGTTGGTCCTTTGGAATTGGCTATTATTGCACTGCTTTAATTTTCAGGGTCAGCCCTTACACCTCTTCTTGATACAGCGTGTCCAAAGTATTTCACTTCTGTCCGAAAGATGTGGCACTTCTTTGGGCGCAATTTGAGATTAGCCTCTCAATTGTTGGAACACTGCTTTCAAATTTTTCAAGTGCTCTTCAAACAATTTTCCAATCGCAATTATGTCGTCCAGACACGTTTTCCAGACAATCCTAGCAAAATTTTTTCATCAAACGCTGAAAGGTGACCGGAGAGTTGCACAATCCAAAAGGCCATAATTGCCATAATCCATTTCCGACGGTAAACGCTGTTTTCTCACGGTTACTGGGTTCCAAATCAACTTATCAATATCAACTTGCCAATATCCACTCTTTAAATCCAAGGTAGGAAACCATTTTAAACCAGAGAAGGTGTCCAAGGTGTCGTCAATTCGGGGGTAAAGGGTATCTATCTTTCTTGGTGATTGTGTTCAGTTCTCTATAGTCAACACAGAATCTTTACCAGCACGACTGTAGATGCCCACGGTCCCACTGATCGTTTGATTGTTCAATCAACCCCTGCTTCTCCATATCCGTGATAATTCTTTCGGCTTTTTCACGTTTTGCCAAAGAAAACCGTCGCGGGTGTTGTCATATGGGTTGAGCATTTCCAACATTGATTTTATGTTTTGCAATTTTAGTTCGTCCTTTAGATATGTCATCCAAAGCAAACACGTCATGATACTGCTGGATTAATTTCTTTACCTCGTTTACTTTGCCTTGGTCAAGATTTTTACGCGAAGAAGTCAGCATGTTTAATAATTAATTGTTGAAAGCATTTATTTCTAAGGCTTTCTTCGGTAGTGCTTGAACATCTCGCAATATGGGATACCTGCGTACATTGTCCCATCACCGTGTTTTTCTTCAAGATTACCGAGTCAAAATTGATGTTAAATATTCTTGCCAGGGCTACATCCATAACCTTCACTAGACCCGTACCAACCAACAAACCTTTCCTAAGTGCTCAATTATTAGTTGGTTCGATGGCGCGATTATAGCCTTTCCGAAGATATCCATCTAAACTTCCCATCACGATGCTCGTCTCCCGACGAATGGAGAGGAATTTCTTCACCATCAACTCTAAGTACTACATCATTTTACATATATTCTAATGTGATGTCGGCAACAATTACTTGATGTTTGAATATCTTACTTCCTATTCCAATGTTCACAGAAATCATTCCATGTGTAGGGATTTCTTCACGAGGAAAGTTTACATACTTACTCCAATTTTAATTATTTTCTAGTAAATAAAAACAAATATCGTATTTGTATTTTATTGGTTTTTAATAATATATTCGTAGTTTGGCAGACACATTGACATTTTGTAACAAGCTAAAAAATGGATAATTTTCAAAATATTCTTCAGATCATAAAAATTGCTATTCATAAAAGTGCCATTTAGAACACCCTATCTAAGTAACCAAAAAACATAATTTATTCTTTAAAAAGTTGCCCGACTAACTTTCAATTTAATTTAAAAATTATATTAAAAATCGTAAATGTTACTATTGATTATTATTAATTTTAAAATTTTACGAAGTTTATTATCCAAATAAATTTTTTTATTATTTTAAATTTTTCAAATTTTTCTTTAGACTATTTTAGACTATCCCACTATTGCGTCCGTTCGCTAACGGACTTTATATTCAAAATAATATTAAACAATTTCAAGTTCAATTAAAGAAATCAAATAAACAAGAAAATTACTTTTTTATTAACAAAATTATAAAGAAATACAATCAAAAATTACAGACCTACAAACCGCTCTGTCGGCCATATTTCGGCAAAAAGTCTCGTTTTGTCTGTTAGTTAACGCCAAGTCAACTAATTCGCAACAAAATTTTTTTTTATCAAATATAACATTCTACAAAAAGGTTCAAGTTATTCCGTACGAAATCCTATACATGGCAATATATACTTATATTGTATAGTAGTATACTACACAGTTACATTATATCGAATGCTGTTTAATCATGCTGGAGTTTGCTTCTAACGCTACAGGTAAACCATTACTGACATTGAAGTATTTTTTCTGGTGACGAGGATTGTACTTAAAATTTTGGATGTTTAAAATTATGTATAAAAGTGGATGTATCAACAAGGTTTTACAAAGTTTCGATTACAGTGAAGCGAACAGATATGAAAGGGAAACGAAAGAAATAAGATCTTTATAACATCAAGAAGAAAGCGGATAAAGTGGGTTTTAAAGTACCCCTGTGGTTGACAACTGACGTAATAAAATTATAAATACGTGTTTAATATTGAGTTTCAAGTGATGTAGTTGACATTTTCAATTTATGTAATCTTCTTCTATTACCAAACTAAATTATCTACTAGTTTATAATAAATAATGTAAATGCATCTCCTGGGAAATTTTTTCTTTGAAAAGTTACCCAACCTGATTTTTACAAATTTATCATTATCAAAGACCGTTGAAAGAAAAGTGTATGTTTTTATCAATTTTCTGCGGTGCCATCATTTGGCACATGTTTACGGAACGCTTTTCAAAGTATAGGATCTCTTTGATTGGGGTATCATTAGTTACGCTCGTCCCTCCAACGATTGGCAACTTGAAGCCATTGTTTCAGTTTAGTTTTAAATTTTGTTTATAGATACTACTTGTGAGTCCATCACATAAATGTTGACGTTATTCAACACCTTTAAACCGCTCAGTTTACAATGCGTTGTCGCCTATCGATAGCAGAGACCCTAACCAAAGTGTTATAGCAGAGAAAAGTGGTGCGCTATACGAAATGGAATTTGAAATTTTTGAGGCCCCAGAGTGGTGTAAAAATACACTTCTAAGAGGGTAAAAACGTCGTTTTCTTTTTATTGCATTACTGAAAATATACTGAAGGTGACAAGTGCTGCAATGAAGTTACGTGTTATGGAATTTTATATCCATTTTTATATCCGCGAAAGTGGGATTAAAATTTCTTGATGGTGACAGCGTAATTTAAATATATCAAGTTTTATGCGGAGAATTTTCTTCGCTTTTAAACCACCTAGTCACTAAATATCTCTTTATCATACAATATGACTTTATTAAGTACTAATATACAAAATATATTTACTAATATAATAGTCACGACAGGTATTAATTTTCTAAAAATTCTGTTAATAACTTTACCAGCTACGCAACTTGACGATCTACATTTTATGAAATTAACCAGCACACAAAAAACATTGTGTTACAACTAAAGATTTCAAACAGATCAAAAAATCAAAACGAAAAACCAGATAGTGTGAGTTATATGTTTACAGTATTTACTACTGTTTGGGGAAGGACTGTTGGGATTTCAACGAATCCACGTAAAGGCCACTTGAGCTTTGTTTGAAATTGGATTACGATTTTTCCTCATCCTTAATTCTCCAAATGACGAGCTTTTGAGTTTAGGTAGACAAGTAAAAATGTGACAATTTTCTTAACCGCAATGTCAAACTGATCCTTATCCTGGTATCAAAAATATAAACATTTCGCTCTTTACTTTTTGTTTTAGATAAATATATCCTGAAATGCCTTTTCATTTTAAACTTTCAAGATAACTTTTAGTTTATTTGATTGAGAAACAAATAAATTTATGAATGTATTTTATTATAGTATATATACATAGTATATAGATCTAAATGTCAAATAAAATTTAGATCAAATTGTTGTTTTATATTATTTTTACAGTAAAATAGACTTAACTTAACCGTGGTGGCGAGATAAAATTGACCAAAAAGTCTAAAACATATTTATATATAATATTTACAGATTAACTATCTTTTCATATATAAGTAAAACAATATGTATTAACAATGTACCATATCTAACAAAATAACTTGGTTTGTTATTTAAAAACAAGAAAAACAAAAAAAATTAATTTTCAGTAGCAGGACAATATAAGTATAGTTAGGTTTCGTTTATGTTTACAATTCATATTTATTTTATCACTAAAAATAAAATTTTCTTGATAATACTAATAAATTTTCCGACTAGCAGGATCATACAAACTTATTTCATTTTTACAATGTTTTAGAAACCTTCCATTTCGTCCGAATAAAGTATGTAATTTTTTCTTCAAGCAACCAAAATCCAACTTCAAAATTTTAATTTAATTAAGAAACTGTTTTTCATAGAAATAATAAAATTTATCCATAAATGGGTAGGATTATTATCGTAAAACTCACAATAATGATGGATCGTAAAGTGACCCGAATTGGACAGGCGAAAAAATGAACAATTGCTCGATGAGCCGATGTGTTTCGGGTGCTGGTGTTTGAATAGACCTCTGGATGCACTTCTTTACATATTTCGACCGGGTCGTTCATATTATATTATATTGTAGTATGTATTTAGTGTTAAAAGTGCTTAAAATTTGTAAAATTCCATTAAATTGCGCACAATTGTCGATCTTTGCTTTTAAGAAACGCTTAGATATAACACATAATTAAAAAAATTCAATTGAAAATAAATATATTAAATAAATGTTAGTCAACCGCGGACGGCTCCACCAACTGAAACACACTGTTCCATTTATAGTAGAAGCCCTATTATCCGATCATTCCTTTTCTTGTCGTGACTCATAAAGTAGGTCCCACGTTATATACTTATATTATATGGGAAAAGAACAGCTTTCTTAATGTTAAAATAAACAAATTAAATTTGAAAAATAGATTATAATTCTTTCGAGATTATAAATACAGTAGACGCCCTATTATCCGACGCCAAAGAGTCTGCGAATTTTCGAAAGAACCAATAGATGTCGTTTAATCGTAGAGTAGAGAGTTTACTGTATTTACGTTGAGCATAGGTATACACTATATATAGTCCTCAGAATGAGCAATTCACCTACTCAGTGGTAACTCGTAGTTTTTTATTTCAGTAAAGTGTAATCCATCCCACTGGTGGCTTTCCATATGTCGTAAATGTGGTAATTGAACACCTTTTATTTTACCATGCATGACTAAGCTGGTTTGTGATTATCCATAGGACATAATTGTAATTTCACTAATGCCCACGTTAGAGATAATAATCAACCCGTACTGAAATTTTTGAGGGTGTAAGCTACCAATATCCCACAAAAAATATTTTTGGACACTAGATTTAAAAAAAAATAAATTACTTGGTTTAAATAAGTACCATTTGAATCAAGAAATTCTCTGTTTTCAATAGCCGCACCCAAATATTTTCTTTTCGTAAGAAAAAAAGATTCTTAATTAAGTTTTTTTAGATCATACAAGTATATTCTTAAATGAAGTAGTTAAAAATTTATTTGATTTAAAAAAAATCTCTTTGAATTAAAAAGTTCTGTTCTCTTCACTAAATTACTCCGAAATATTTGGGATTTTGTATATTATGCTGTAACCGAAGAGTGAGTGTGTCCAAGTATTATGGCGTCATCTGTTGGACTTCTGACGGGATATTATATATTTTATTTTATATAAAACTTCGTTCGGTGTGGGGTTCGAACTTAGGTTTTCCAGCTGCGAAATCGTGGTACGAGTACAATTACCATTTGGCTATACTAGTCGAACTACTAAGTGTGTACAGGTTCGTAATATAAATTTCACAATTATAAATTTCACTAATGCCCACGTTAGAGATAATAATCAACCCGTACTGAAATTTTTGAGGGTGTAAGCTACCAATATCCCACAAAAAATATTTTTGGACACTAGATTTAAAAAAAAATAAATTACTTGGTTTAAATAAGTACCATTTGAATCAAGAAATTCTCTGTTTTCAATAGCCGCACCCAAATATTTTCTTTTCGTAAGAAAAAAAGATTCTTAATTAAGTTTTTTTAGATCATACAAGTATATTCTTAAATGAAGTAGTTAAAAATTTATTTGATTTAAAAAAAATCTCTTTGAATTAAAAAGTTCTGTTCTCTTCACTAAATTACTCCGAAATATTTGGGATTTTGTATATTATGCTGTAACCGAAGAGTGAGTGTGTCCAAGTATTATGGCGTCATCTGTTGGACTTCTGACGGGATATTATATATTTTATTTTATATAAAACTTCGTTCGGTGTGGGGTTCGAACTTAGGTTTTCCAGCTGCGAAATCGTGGTACGAGTACAATTACCATTTGGCTATACTAGTCGAACTACTAAGTGTGTACAGGTTCGTAATATAAATTTCACAATTATAAATTTTTTTTAAAGAAATTAAGTTACTTAGATTAAGAATATACTAATA
The DNA here is from genome assembly GCA_958510845.1 of Cantharis nigra. Taxonomy (NCBI): domain Eukaryota; kingdom Metazoa; phylum Arthropoda; class Insecta; order Coleoptera; family Cantharidae; genus Cantharis; species Cantharis nigra. The sequence goes on along the minus strand of OY294030.1, from coordinate 36,845,992 downwards.
TTGATGTATTTAGAAAATAGTGTTCTTCGTTAAAATGAAATTTTCTTGAATCTAAATAATATTTCAAGTAAAAAATATTCTTGCTGGAAGAAATCTGATATTTTTAATACAAGCATATTTTATTGCGCGAAGAAATTATATTTTTAAATGAAATAAGTAATTTCAAGAAAATATTTATTTTTCATTTAAGAAATCCTTTTTTTCCGTGTAGTTCACATTACCAAAGCATTTATACTCTTATGATTTAGACATTCATTTTTACTTTTATATTTATTATAAAATGTTATGGCTGGTAATTTCTTGAAATCTACTTTTTAGGGACCGCATTTTTCGTGTTTTCATGTCAAAACATTGCAATACGCATCGACAAAGGTTAAGTTTGGACAGTGAAGAGGACTTCCACATCAAACGAAACATCAGGCTTAGAAATTTTTGCACTGTTGCTGCAAAAGATAACAAAACGGAAATACAGAAAAATAGACCATTAGAATTACTCCAACTTAATCTTGAAATTTTGACTATGTTATTGATAGGTTTGCATAAAAGAAAGTAAAAAGAGCTAATTTATAATATATAGTAGATACTTAATTAAATAAAATATTAAACAAATAACCATTCACCTTTTCTATTAGATATTATTGGAATTTTTTCATTATTCTTTGTCCTAAATATTTTGAAAGCCCATGCGTTACGGGCAAAAATGGGTAGACAAATTGACTTTCGCAAAGTTGAGACGCCAAATTCGGGGACTGTCCGAACGGGAAAAATTTTAGCTACGCCACTGTCTGTAATAAAGCATTTTCCACATCGGCACGTAATGTACTATTTCACTTTCAACTATAAATGGTGTAGACATGTTGTTTTGAAGTTATCAGACGCGTAAGTACATGAAAACTCTCCAAAGCGCAGGAAAACGCTGTAACTAGCACTGTGAATCATCCACCTGAACTTTCAATGACGTTGTCGATTTTCTTCAGATAAGTAAAATACTGCACTATGATTGCGATAAGTTTAAAATAATATTATAAACTTAAATGGAAGTTAATTTTAACTGCAGGTAAAAGAATTTCGCACTCGAAGGCAATGTGATTAGTGTAATTAGTTATTCTGTGCGGATAACTTGTCTGGACTTAATAATTTTCTGGGTAAGAAAGGTGTTGTAAGTAAATATTAAAAGATAATTTTTGGTCTTCTTCGTTATTATATATAAGCTATTTATCCAATTTTTCATTTATTTTTTATCGATATGTTATTTTATTGTATTTTTTTAAATATTATTCCGTTCTTTTTTTAAATAATCCTTTCAACTTTAAACTTCCAATAATATCAAATTTTCACTAGATTCAATTCTCCTCTTATTTGGTCCAGAGTTTCCTCCGCGTTAAATTATTAATTAAGATGTTTGAAAATAAATTTATACTGTGCATTTATTTGAAAAATGTTCACCTCTGTTCTCAACCAATTAACGAATATTTTGGGGTTTTTGAATTGAATGCAAATTCTTTGGAGTTTGTAAATAACTTAAAAATTTTCCAATTAAATATTATTTGATTACTTTGACTCAAAATTTCCTTTTAGCTAAGTTGAAGCTTAAACAGTTTTATGGTAATTGATGTCGTTTATGCCACTTGATTCGCAAAAGCGATAAATATAAAATCTGTGGAGTAAAGGTAGAATGACATGTGTCAAAAGCCGGTACGTTGAAGCTTGACAGCCGGAAAATACGCAGTCAAAGTAAAATATAGAAGAAAATCTTCAAAGCAACCTCGTCAACGCCACTTGCACGTGCAAATCCAGTCAAGTTGTTGAAAACTTGCTTATTTACCACCTTTCAGGTTTTTACATCGTGGCAGCCTTTGCATGCAATGCAAAATTGAACTACCACGCCCTCGTTTCCTTTTATGAATGCTGTAAAGACTTAAATACAAAGTTTCCACTGCAGATTTTTAATTTTCCGCATGATATTAAATTGAAATTTTGTTTTACCCTAATTGGCACGTAGGAATAAATAATTATTTCATTTGTGTAGAGGGTATGTCATGTCAGCGTTTTAATGTACAGAAGTTTAGAATTACGAAATTGAGTTATAGTGTTGTTGGCCAACTACAATTACGGAGAATCGTGGAAATCTTGCAGAATCTCGAAAGTACGTTACGTTGACCACTAACCCAACCCGACTTTACCACTAACCGTTCTGGGATTTTAGCAGATTAATTATAGACCGTAGGGATCGTTTACTGCGACAATAGAGCGGGATATAAACTAGAGTAAGGTATTACCGCTTAACTTCCGAAGTCAACACCTTATATAATAAAGTAAACCCCAATTGCGCCATCATTTTATTTTATTTATCACGTCGCTTTTATTTCTGTTAAACGCCCTCATAACAGCGAAGAAAATCAATAACAATGAAGGTATGATAAATGTAATAAAATATCTTATCAATTTCATCTCGATAATCAGCCTTCTCCTCATGTCAGGAGAAGTCGGATGATAAACGACGTACTCATAGTAATTGCCTTCTAAGTTATGGCTCATGGCGTGTATGAAATATGGCATCGCTCTGCACGCAATTACTGAGGGGTTATTTATCTTCACGAAAGAGACATCGAGTGTTCCCGAGGCGCGGGTTTAAGCGGTCTGTTTCCTCATTCATAGTCTCTTTATCTTAACCAGTAACCTGAGCTACAATCGCGAACACTAAGGGTTGATAAACGATCTTGTAACTATTGTAGCTGGTGGACAATGTGGAATTTGTTTGGAAGAGTTTATCATATAAGCATCTCAAGCATTAACCCTGATTGCACTTTCCTGATTTATAGGGTAGCTTTCGTAGCTTTGGGCTCAATACTCTGTGTGCGTAACGGTAGATTTATTGCTTCATTACCTTTACAAATTACTTAAAAATTGTATTATTTACATTTATAGAAAAATCTCCACAGCTTAATATTATTTTAAAAATTTAGTCAACCCTCCACAATCATAATATCCATTCATTTCACAAAAAGAACTTTTCAAACGGATGATGTTTGCCACCTTATAAGCAGCAGATTTTCTTTTTGCAGTACTTTTAATAGATACTTTAATAGAGAAGAGAGTGCTGTCGGTGCTAAAATTTTAGTATTTTTTTTTAAAGTGCAGTTTGGACAGCATTTTGTGCACACGCAAAGAGCAAACTCTAGCAGTTCACCTATGTATACCAGGTGGGCATAAGACGCATTTTTAAAATTTTAATTTTAATTAAAATTGTTCGGCGGTAAATACATATTATAATACAAAACAACAATAAATAAAACAGATTAAAAGTTTCAGGTACAACATTATAAAGAAACTTATTCTGGACGCAACAATAAAATTAATTCAATTTATATTGTTAAATTAATCTGTTAAGTTATAAATTTAAATAATACATTATAATGAACTGCATATTAAAGAGAAGTGGAGTTTGCTTTCAGCTTCTTGAAAATAATATTCCTGGTATTCAAGACAGCCACGGCGAAACGGCGAAGGCGAAATACTAAATTTACATTTGACCAATAGGAATTAGTCAAGTGCCCTGAAACGGATCTTAAAGCATTGAGTACGGACTCAACTTACAAGTTTCTACAAAAAGATGAAGGGCTCTACTAAAGTGCTTCAGTGTCATCCGTCGCCGATAGTAAAGTAAAACAATTTCTTTCACAAAAAGGAATCTATACTTGGAACAATTTAATGGCATATTATACTAGTCAAGGTTTGTTAACATTACAAAAAAATATCTTTATTTTCACATTTAACTAGCTTGAAAACATTTCTACACTTGACATTAAATATTCCATAATATAGCAATTTCTCAACATTATATTTACCAATTATCCTCTGTAAAATAATATAGCTTGCAAAGCCGCAACTTTAATGACGGCAGCATTGAGAATTAAAAACTTCAGTTAAAGACATGCCGTTTCAGGGTAGTTTCGAGACCAGAAAAACAAAAACTGATTTCTACACCCCGGGACAATATTTTCCTCAATTGCAGTGATTTCGTTTTTTACACAAATCTGAAATTGTTCGGCTTAATTTAAATATTACGATATTACGATATTATAAATTATTAAATATTAAAAATTAAAGTAAAATATTATATTAAATTATTTATTCGCATAAATCATTAGCGCACTCATTACATACACGAATAACGTCAACGTTTTAATTTAACATAATGTTTAAAAACTTGACTACAATTTGTCTATTTTTAACCCCCGACCTGTCAGTTTTTTGTCAATTTGTCTGTCTGTCTGTGGCTTTTTGTTTAATTAATTAATAGCTATTTTTTATAAGAATTTTTTTATAAATTCAATTTTTTTCTACAGCAGTTGTTAATGAAAAAGGATATAAAAAATCCCAATTACAAATTAAATTATTAGTTGACAGTTTTTTTTACATTAAATCAAATGTACTTTGCAATTTCAAAATAACTTTAGTAAAAAATACAGTCCTTTATTTAACCTTACTGCTAGGATGCTACCTCATCTACTTCTGAAGTGTCACTTGTTCTATTATTTTTAGTCAAAAGGTTCTTATATAAAACATTAGTTCGCGATTTATGTTACTGTTGGTGGCGCTTGTGGCGCTACCAAATATCAACAGCATGGCGGCTCTATTACGTACACTTGATGTTGTTTTGAGTTTGATTCTATATTATTTTATCATGAAACCGCGGTGAAATGATAATTTACAAAATAAAATAACAAAAGAATGCAAATGTTTGGTTTATAAACAAAACTTTCTATACCAACTATACGTATTAGAGATTAACTTACATGTATATATTTATTATCTCTTCATTTTCTTTCCATAAAATTTTTCATACTCTGCTTCCAGCTATTGTACATTTTAGTTCCTCAGATTTTTAACTTAATAGATGGGATATTCTTTGGTGACCAAATAGAACAGAACACGAAGAAACAGAACATTGACAAAAGAAAACTCGGAAAAAACATAACAGAACCCTGAAATAAAAGAACATTGAAAAGAAATTTCTTAATTTTAGTTTCTGAAACCCGGACCTTAAACTAGTAGTATACTATTTCGTCATACGGAAATATTATGCAAATCTTAAAAATGTTACCAATGATTTTTAGAAATGCAGTTAGCATTTTATGAATAAACACAAATTTATTCAACCCATATTTCTCATTTTTCAGAGTTCTCTTTTGTCAATATTCTGTTTTTTCGGGTTCTGATCTTTCATGTTCTGTTCTCTCATGGAATTTATTTTTCTACTCAAATCTGGTACCTGAAAATTTCAGAAATGGCTTGTTTACATGCTTAAACTCGTCAATCCAAACGTTGACCTCCGTTCAACACAATATTGGGTTTAGCGCCAATCTAGACACAAATTGTGCAGGAATATTTCTATGGTCACAAGCAATAAATGAATAAGTCTGCTTAGCTTCCTATTTACTTATATTATTCCCTTATTCCTTGTGACCATAGATTTGGTAATTGCGTAAATTACAGATCCTTTTTTCTTTTTCAACTTTTTTTCATTAGAAAATAATTCGCAACTAAAGTTTACAAATAAAAATTATAATATATCTCATATGTGTCTTTTCTGTACTAGAAGAACAAATGTTTGTCGATGTTATTATTGCTGTATCTGAATGGGGCTACCCCTTTGAAAAAATCGATATAAGACTTCTAGTAAAAGGTTATCTAGAAAGCCTTGGCCGCAGAGAACCACGATTTAAAGATAACTTTCCTGGTGCAGACTGGTGCGTTAGGTTTATAAAATCCCACAGGGCTGAGTTAACTGTTCGCCTAAGTGAAAACATCAAACGTTCGAGAGCTGCCGTCTCCAGAGACATATTAAATCTATATTTTGATAATTTGACCTCGGTTCTGACAAATGTACCATTGGCTAACATAGTCAATTACGACGAAACGAATTTTGTTGATAATCCTAGTCGTAAAAAAATAGTGGTAAAAAGGAAAATTAAGCATGCAGAAAGAATTATTGATTCTACAAAGAGTACAACCTCGGTAATGTTTGTAGTTAGTGCTTCTGGCGAAATGTTACCGTCAATGACAGTCTACAAAAGTAATCATATTTATGAAAACTGGACGCGAAATGGACCACCGAAAGCCAGATATGCCAGAAGTAAGAGTGGTTGGTTCGACCAAAGCCTCTTTGAAGAATGGTTTTTATCGATTGCTTTGCCATATTTTCGAAGATTAGAAGGCGACAAAGTTCTTATAGGGGAGAATTTGGCAAGTCACCTTTCTTTCAAAGTTATCCAAAAATGTCAAAAACATCATATTAAATTTGTGTTTTTGCCTCCAAATAGCACGCACCTAACGCAGCCGCTTGATGTCGCTGTTTTTGGACCAATGAAACGAGCATGGAGAAGGGTTCTCGATGGATGGAAAAAAAGAAACAGAGGGTCTTTGCCAAAGGAAGCATTTCCAGGTATGTTGCAAAGTGCCCTATTAGAAATTGGAGCTAAAAATAGTAGAAATATTAAAGCTGGATTTTTTGCTACTGGCATATCACCTTGTGAAAGGCAAGAGGTCCTTAAACGATTGCCAACAGTAGAAACATCAGACCAAAGAAATAACGCTTTAGTGGCGTCTTTTACAGAAATATTTAAAGAAACAAGAGAAGCACGAAATCCCGCAAAAACAAAAAGGAAGAAAATCAATGTTCCTTCCGAAAGCAGTGTTAGTCTGGAACATTAATAATGTTGATGAACCTCAACAAGGTACTAGTGGACTTAATAATTATGTAGAAAACGATAAAGAGAATGAAGATATTATTGCAGAGGATGAAGATATCATTGAAGAGGATGTAGATACTATTGAAGAAGATGAAGAATTTTTTGAAGAGAATGAAACAGCAATAAAAATACAAATGAAGAATTTTAAAAAAAATGACTTCTTGGAAGTGCGTTTTTCAAATAATAAGAACAATAAATTTTTTTTAAGAACATAAATTTAAAAATTCTATAATAGTTAGTTGTTTGAGATCAAGTAAATGCACAATAATTTTCATTTTTCTAACGTGCTCGATATTTGTAAAGTTAAATTAACGCAAATTACTATAATCTTACCAAAGCCAGATGTGCGACGAGGAATATACAAATTTTCTTCAAATTTAAAACTGCCTTCCTACGATTATGTTTAGAAATTAAGTATTCTTGTCGCTATTTTATAATTTGTTTCTAAGTTATTTTTATTTTATTATTTTTGTTTAATCTATAAAAAAATACCAATAAATGAAGTTTCTTAAGTGATATTTTTTTTAAAACATTAAATATGTCCCGACTCATCCCACACATGGGAAATACGGGCTAAACTGTGCATTTTAAATCGTTGTCCCGACTCACCCCAAGCACTGGGGTGAGTCGGGACGGCAAACAAAAAATGTTTTCTCCTAATTTAGATAACTTTTTGCTAAAATATTTAGTCCAAGTTATAGCTCAGGCTTTGATTGCAACATGGTTAAAAACTTGGACCTCTAAATGTGACAGAGAAGATTTTGTCATTCAAAATATACCAAAACCTGTCCGGACTCACCCTATTTGACGGTACCTAAACGGAGATTTAATGAACTGTTGTGATCGTGGACTTCAAAGATTAAGAAAAAAAAATTTTAATTATTTATTTAATAATTTTAAATTTTAATTTTAAATTTAAATAATAATTTTTAAAATTAAAAATGTAGTTAGTATTTACATTGAAGTAATTAATAAAAAAATAATTATAAGCCACAGAATTTGTACTTTTTGAAATACATTTGACGCTTTCAATTGACAAATCTGGAATTACAGTTGACGCTTTCTCAATACTATTAGACAAATGTGAATTACAGTTGATGATTTGTGAATAGCAGTTGACATTTTCTGAAGTATTACTGGAAACAGTGTAGGGCAATGATTGGTGAAAAATTGGAAAAATTTTAAAAGTAGATAGGAAAAGAGTTTTCGAAGGCAAAGTGCACGTGACATTATTCTTAGTCTTTCGTCTTACCCAGACTGTCTAACTCCTTAAAATCTTCTTCCTTTTTATCCCCCAACTCTGGCTATGAAAAATTATATTCAATTATTTCATTCAGCTCAAGAGAAGCTTGATTTCATTTGATATTGATACTTCACATGTAAATTTTTGTGTAGATATTCAATGTTTAAATCAACAGAATTTTTTTTGATATTTGCAATTCAATTTTATAACGAAAAAACATCTGCTTGCTAATTACTCTATACAATTTTAAATGCATTACTAACCAGGTTTACCATAAATGATAGCGCCGTAAGCTTGGTTATACTATACATAATCGATCATCTACTACATCAAATACATAATATTTACATTCATACAATATCTTTTTATTTTTATTATATATGACGTTATTAACTCTTCAATTATCCGCATTTTAATTAGTTTTTATTTAGGTATGTTTTGCAATCTATTATTTTTAAATGAATATTGATAAATATGAAAAATCATTTGTGCAAGCTTTTTTGTAGTTATGAATTATGTATTCGAATTTTGCATGTTTTTCTAATATATTATTGACATTTGAATATGAATATTAAATGGAATATTTTTACGGTATTATAAATATTCGAGTAATATAAAAATGTCATTTGCAGAAACCACTGAAAAAGCATTTTTATTATACTATGAAATATTGAAAATAATTAATATAAATAGCGCAACATGGAAAATATTTTTCTGTAAAAACGAAATGCTAAGATAATTTATGAGTTGATTAAGGTTATATTTTGCATAATGCAAAGCAAGGCATTTATTTTATACCCAGTATGTTGAAATTATATGGCACATAATAATATGTAAGTGTTTCAATTTTTTTTGTATATACCTATCTACCTTTTAGTTGTCGATAAATTTTTGTAGATTATTACTATTTTTAATCTATTTTATTAAAAATTTTAGCTCTGAAACAGACATCAAAGGATCAACAAAACTGTTTTTAATTTATTTTTCATAAAAGTATTCGTTTTACATAAAAGCAGGATGTAAGCGTAATTGACCTTTTATAAAATATATAATATAACATATTTTTTAGGTTGATGTAGAAATCCAGGTGCTGATTTGGAAGGAAATTATTTTTCTCTGGCGTTGAAACTTCAAAAGCAGAGTATGCTTGCTAAACAGTGAGCTGAAAATAAATGAGATATGCTGTATTTGGGGAATAGCGCTATTTCAAACGCATTAAGGCTGTCACTACAAATTTCAGAATCATTACTCATTCCGATTTTAGTCTTTCATTCCGTTTCACAGTCTGTGATTTTACCTAAACTGTCAACTCGTATATTTGTACGGAGCAAAATTGAAATTGGCATATGCTTACCTTTGAAGTTTAAGCGTAAATGTTAGAGTATGATTTATCTAGAAATTCTAAATAAATGTCGAGTTAAATTCCTTATTTTATTTGCCAGCAGTGTAAATTATCGTTTAACAATATTTATGTATTATATTGCTATCAGGATCGAAATGTAGAATGGACTACATTAATCGGTTTTGTTACAATCAAAATGCTGCGAGGACCAATACATTTTCAAACTTATTTTCTCAATAATATAAGAAATACCTAGATATTTGAATATTACTTTATTATAAAAATTCATCTTTAATATTGCACAAGCAGCATATGTAAGCACAATGTTGCTGACATATATTTCCACGTGTAAATTGCATTTATGCATATTAATGTAAAAAAATTATTTTCATTGCTTTATGATGCATTCCGTAATTATAATTACCAAGTTAGTATGAAGTGTAAAAAATTTTTTTAATTTCAAATTGAAAATTTTCAAAAAATGGTGGGTTTACAAAATAAAGTTAAACCTCCAAATGTTCAACACGTTTCGGAACCCGATGATGGTATGATCGATATCGATCTGAAAACTACTATTGATAATGTAATTGGTAAGTGTCTTACTATTCGTATGTATCAAATTTTGTGATTAAAATTTCATTTAAAAATTTAAACTTGGGCAATAAACGCTAAAATACAAAAACGGAAATGATGGGTCTTCAAATAATTAAAATCGATGGCCAAGCATACGCCTGGACGTTCGACAACACACAAAGCATTTGAATCATAATAATTCTTCCTGTAAAACTAACTTCGACATTTTCAGAAATCAACAAGAAAAAGTTGTATAAAAGACGATCCTGCTATAAAAAACTTTTATATGCAATTCCTATCGGCATTTTAGTAACAACTTCCGCATTGCTACTCATAAGAAGTAGGTAAACATTTGCAAAGGATACTTTTTGGGTCAGTTAAATTAGCATTTAATTAGCAAATTAGCAGTAAAAATAACTATATTAAGGGTCTAACAAACCTGAACCATTCGACAGAAAAAAGTTTTTCAATAAGTACCACAAGGTTATCGTATAGTGGCCAGTTTTCGTCAATATAATAAAAGTACATTTTTTTCAAGTTTAAAAATTTTTCAAAAATAAAATTAAATTTAAAAAATCATTTACTGTATTTTTTCAATTAATTGTTACTTTTATTCATTTAGTGGAGTTCAATTAAATGAAAAAAGTCGATTATTACAAACTTCAGCCGACATGGATTTACCCATAATTTCCGAAATTTTATTTAGAAAATAATTATATATTTTCATACAGAAAGTACTCGTATGTTTCAAAAAAGTAATTTTAAAATAAGTGTCCCTGTTTAAAATCATAATATAGGAGTGGTAATGTACGTTAAGAAAATATTTTAACTTTTTGTGCAACTTTTGTTTACTTCCATGGTTCAGGTTTGATCGATTTCTTACTTACTTACTTTCTTACTTTTATTTCTTGATAAAATCAATCTAATTTGACTGGCCCTTTTAGTTAAATAACACTAATTTAATTTCTTGTAGTCTATTTAAGCAATACATTAAATCAACAAGGTTCCGTCAAACACGACACTTTACCCACACTTGAATATTCAGATATAAATTTTGGTGTGGAAGGCAATTTGAGTTTGAATAAGAATAACGAATTTAAAGTAAAACGTGATATAAAACGTTATAATCCAGATGACGCATTTATTCCTTTACAATTTACTCCTACAAATTTTAATTCAAATGAACTGCACACGAGCTCTACACCTAGTTCCTTATATTACCTCAGTTTTTATAAAGGAGACGGAATTAAAACGTTACCAAATAATTTATCTAACAATAACGATAAAAATTTAGCAAAAACGGTAACACCAAGTACAAATCAATGGAATGAATCAAATTTAGATTCTGAATCAACTACGTCTCTAGCAAATTCTGCTGAAACTCATTCAATAAGCAATTTTAACATTGACAAACTGTCAACTGAAGTACATCAACCTTTAACTGAATCGAAGCCCCCAAGTTTTGATACTACCCAAATTTCAAGCACAGAAAAAATTGACTTTGATCAACTTACAACTGATACGTTAGAAAGTGTAACTTTAGCTAATTATAAAAGTATTCCACAATTTTCTACATCCAAGTCCGATACAATTACTTCTCATGCGGATGATCTGAAAATTGAAAACTTGATGACCACAGTACCAGACAAAAATAAATCAACTATTATTGATTTCGGTATAAAAAAGATTTCCGATGACACTATTTCTCAACTTTCTTCACCAAAATCCAACCAGACTGAGTTGAATGAAAATAATAAAGATAAAATTGAAGTTAAATTAACATCTCAAAATGAAAATCATCTGGCTGATCACAATGAATTGAACGAAATCATCCACGTCAATAAAAATTTACCTAAAACAGTCCTACCAAGTTTACCGAATACCTATTTTAAACAATCGAAAGTCACAGAAGTGCCTAAGCCTATCTCAAATTTTGATAATATTGATTTAATAAGCAAAATAAATGCGAAACTAGATCAATTCTTTACTGAATCTGATTCTACTGAGTCTCAAGAAAATCCTTCCAGCGAGTCATCAAGTACTGAAACACCCTACTTCGATCAATTTACAACTGATTCACTAGAAGAAGCAAATTTTGCTGATGGTGAGAGCTTCGCTCAATTTTCTGCAACCAAATCAGATAACATTGTCTTGCATTCGAAGGATCTCAAACCTGAAACCTCTTCTTATATACCAGACAAAAATGAATTAACAATGTCGATTGGTGTCCAAAAGAACCTATCAGAAAAATTTAAATATGAACTCCCGATTCCTTTCAATCGCGAATTTCATCATTCCAGTCAAAAACCGGAAATCTCTACGACATTTTTTAATGTTACCGATCTAAGTGAACCAATAGCTGATATTAGTTTAATTAATAAAACATCTCATTTAGACGAGGAAGCTTCTACACAATTCGGTACACCAATATCAAAGCAAACTGAAATTATTGAAATGACTACTAAATTTTCAAATGATATTGATGCAAATCAAATAACAGTAGACGTTGATTCAGATAAAGTAAATACAATAAACCTTAAAACCGAACCATATACTAAAAGTACTGAAATCTTGGAAACAAAATCTATGCTTCAAACAGAAAGCCCTGTTGATTTAATTAATCAATCTACTGCTACCAATGAAGAAAATTTTACTTTACAAACAAGTGAAATAAATCAGACTCCAAGCCCGCTTCCAGAAAATTTTGAAGACAACAGTGACACTTCAACATCTAATCTTAATGCTACTACTAGAAATGTAGAATTATCAAAAAGAATATCAAACAGTTCCAACGACTTAGGAAAGAATAGAAGAGCCACTACAGCGAATCAACAAGTTTTCAGTAATAGCAATAATCAGTTTCAATTATCACCTATGAATAATTGGCAACCCCAGGAGTTTCAAAATTTTGAAGTCGAAAAAGCCAAAGCAAAGGAATCCATATCTCCTGGTCTTCAAATTCCAATAAATCAACAAAACGCTATTCCCAATCAAAATTATCCTTTAACAGTTTGCCCGAGTGGTGTTAAAATTTTACAGCAATCTAATGCGAATCCATATTACTACAATGTTCCATCACTCTACCAAACTATTTTACCTTTATCATCGCCTGCGTACAATCCATATATGAACCCACAGAATCCTTACCAGGGAGGTGGAAATTTACCACAATTTTACAATAACCAACCTTTACAACTAAGTGGATACCAACCAAATAATTTTTATAGAGATAATACTCTTTCGAATGGCCAATATTACATTTGCAGTTCCTTATCTGGTAATCCTTACATTCAATCAAACCCCGAAATCAGGAAACGAAATGAGTTCATTTTACAAAAAACCAACAGTGTTGCGGACGTGAAGTAAGAAATACCATTTGTTTCGAAACAAATTCTCAGGAGTTTTCTTTTTAGAAATGGGACGCGATGGGCTGGTGAGTGCCCTTTTGGTGAATTTCGTTGTAACGATGGTTCAAAATGCATTAAACGAAATCAATATTGCGACAATACAGTTCATTGTGATGATATGAGCGACGAATTAGAATGCTCGTGTATTTCAAGAATTGAAAAGTCTCGAATGTGTGATGGTTATCTTGATTGCCCCGATGGTGAAGACGAATCCAAATGTTTTGGTATGTTCATTCATATGATTGGATATAATTTATTACGGTTAATTTCTAGGATGCGATGAAGACAATTTTAATTGTGACGATTGGACACCTCAAGATCGATTTTCGACTTGTATACCAATGGAGCAACGTTGCGATGGAGTAGTGAATTGTCCTAATAGAAAAGATGAAGAAAAATGTTCGGTTTTAACGGAATATTTCTCAACAGAGCAGGTATGTTGAAAATAGATTTGATAGGTTTTGAGTTTCTATTAGTTGGTATATTTTATTGCAGAATTTCCTTGTCACATATGCAAAGGGATACTTATATAGAAATTTTGGAGGTAAATGGTTTCCGGTATGTCGAAATCCTGAAATGTGGGCCAATGATGCTTGCCAAGTAGACGGTGGTGGAAGTTATATGTAAGTTGCTTATATTTTTAAGGTTTTTCTATTAGTTTGATTATGTTTAGGGCCCCCTTAACACATTTGATACAAACCAATATCAACTATAGAGGACCCTACGTGAGCATGTCATCAAGAGGGCAACTTAATTTTGACAATACTTGTTCTACCAATTCAGCGGTGTTTGTAGAATGTCCACTTCTGGTTTGTGGTACTCGAATAAAAACGAGAAATTACTATCGTAGCGAAGAAGTTGATACAAGTGCCGAAAGAATTCTATCACAGTCTTTGAATTTTGATCAAAATGAAAAGAACTTAACCGATTCAGATGAAGATGCAATACTTGGTAACAGTCGAGTGGTTGGTGGAAAGCCTAGTCAACCTGAATCGTGGCCGTGGATAGTTTCCATTTATAGAAATGGAGTTTTTCACTGTGGTGGCGTTTTAATAAACGAATTTTGGATTGTAACAGCAGCACATTGCGTCGATAAGTAAGTTACAATCAATTACAATACATTTAATAATGCAATTCTGCGCTAGATATTGGCACTACTATTTCGAAGTTCAAGCTGGTTTACTAAGAAGATATTCATATTCTCCTATCGTTCAAACACGCGTTGCATCTCATATAATATCCCATCAATCGTATGATAAAATGAAACTGAAGAACGATATAGCCTTAATAAATTTGGACAATCCGGTGAGATATAACCGTTACGTTAGACCTATATGTTTACCATCAGAAATTACGGCTGGTCAAAATTTTATGAGAAATCCTCAACCAAACACAATTTGTTCTGCAATTGGATGGGGAGCCACATCGGAACATGGATCTGATCGTAAAGTATTCGGTATAAATGAGTAGAAAATTTACCACATAAATTGTTTATTTTAGCTGATCACCTTCGTGAGGTTGATGTACCCGTCTTAAAAAATTGCAAATATAAAGAAGATAGGGAAGGTCACGAAATATGCGCTGGTCTCAGGGAAGGTGGAAAAGACGCTTGCCAAGGTGATAGCGGTGGACCTTTTCTATGTCAAAATCCAAATGTAGCAAATCAGTGGTATCTAGCTGGAATCGTTAGTCATGGGGAGGGTTGTGCTAGACCAAACGAACCTGGAGTTTATACTCGAGTCAGTTTGTATTTGGATTGGATACATGATAACATAAGTAATTCTTAATGGATTGTTGTGGATTGTATGTAAAAACTTTTTTTTAGGAAGTAATGTTCAGCAACGCATGCAACCTTTAAACCACTGTCCGGGATATACTTGTAAAGCTACTAAACGCTGTATACCGAAACAACGCCATTGTGACAAGATAATCGATTGCTTATACGCAGACGATGAAATAGATTGTGATAGAAGCCATTTTAGTGAAATTTTTAAGCATGCTATTATAGATAATCTACTTCCTAGAACAAATCAAGAAAAATCTCCAAATTCCAAAAATATTATATGGGATGAAGATCAGAACGAACATGATAATAAAGATAAACCAGATCATATTCTAGGGCAAACTCAAAATTCGGACATCTCCTCTGAACTGTTTGAAACTATAGCAATAAACAATTCGTTTATAGAAAATGTTGAAGAAAATAACGTAAAATCTCCATTTTTGTGTCAAAGAATGTTGCAAACAATCGATCTTACAAAAAGATGCGATAAGGTTCCCGATTGTGAAGACGCTACAGATGAACAAAATTGCACGTGTGTGGATTATCTTACATATTCTCATCCGGAAGCAGTTTGCGATGGTGTAATAGACTGCTTTGATGCTTCTGATGAACAAAATTGTCGTTAGTAATAAAATCTACTTGCCTTTCCTTTTAAATAAATTATTGTTGTAGCACCTAAATGTCGAAACAATGAATTTTATTGTTATTTAAGCAATGCTTGCATACCAAGTTACAGGCAGTGTGATGGCAAAAACCAGTGTCCATCGGGAGAAGATGAACGGAATTGCTGTAAGAAAAATCTGATAAAATATATTTTCTTATTTTATTCATTTTATTTCAGTTGCTCTCACTGATTTAAAAGATGTAACGCTGGGTGTAGATTCACGTCCTGTGTTAAAAAACGATGGTTTTGTAAGCTTTTTCCATAACGGAACATGGGAAATTGTTTGTGGTAACTGGAACACTACGGAAGGAGCTCAATACGCGACTCAAATTTGCATATATTTGGGATTCCACGATTACAAAAATTTTTATAAAGTTTCAGTTCCCAATAAACCACTAACGGTTATTCAAAACAGAAAAGCTTTTGTTTCACCGGAAACTGCCGTTTCAAATAATAAATGCACTGGAATCAAAGTAGGCTGCTCTGATACAATTGATGTTAGACATGAGGTAGACGTTATCTTAAAGCAATCTTTCGATCACTTCGAATTTATTCCTTGGAATGCAGAAATATACATGAATGGCAAATATAAATGTTCTGGAGCTCTACTAGAAAAGGCTTGGGTAGTTACTACAAAAACATGCTTTGGAAACAATTACAGGCAATCACGTTAATTTTGATTTAATGCTGTTATTATTTTTCATATTTTAATTATAGGTTACACTCAAACTATGTGGCAGTTTTACTTGGAGGAAGAAGCAAAATGTATCTGAATGTTAAGAATGTTTACGAGCAAGTTCTTAGGGTAGTCGAGTATATTACTGTTAATGTTAGTGATATTTCTCTCTTGCGTTTGGAAAAAAAGGTTATTGTATCAAATTATATTCGACCATTAGGTCTGAACGTAAAGTACGTAATTTGAATGTTTCTTATTCAAAAAATGCAGGTTTCAATTTTTAGGCAATACAGCTTAAAAGAAAAGCAATTGTGTGTAGTAGTTGGTAGAAACGCTAGTAACCAAACAGAACTTATCTATCTTAAAAGTCGAGATACTTGCACATCAGGGTTTAGATGCTTCATGAAAGAGAATGAATTTAATAGCAGCTCATGCAAAGACGAAAGTTATACTTTTTGGGGTGGATGTGTGGTGTGTCGATCTAAGCGTGGATGGTATCCAGCTTCAGTTTTTTTCAGTCACTTTGGTTCTTGCTTAAAAGAAAACGAAATGTGGTCAAGTATACAATACTGGAAACCCAATATTTTACAACTAATGGGTTAGGAACAGATTAATTCATTCCTTTTCGTATGTTTCATATTATCTGGAATTTTAGAGCAAACTCCGTTTTTTGTTGATCCAACACCTTGTAAAGGCTTCAGATGTAATCTAGGAGAATGCATTAAGAACTCTCAAGTTTGCGATGGAATACCACACTGCCGTGATGGTAAAGATGAAGAATTGAATTATTGTACCAAAAAAATTAAAAATTGCACTGCTACACAATCGTGCGGTAAACTTTAGTCATCTATGATGATAATAAACTGGTTTCAAATGCTTGGTTTTTAGAATGCAAACCATCAGAGTTGAAGTGTAAAAATGGAAAATGTGTTGACAAGTTTAGATTTTGCGATCGAGTTAACGATTGTGGAGATTGGTCGGATGAACCTGTTAAATGTGATTGTAGATCGTATTTGGAAGTTACAAATCCAGAAAAACTTTGTGACGGTGTAAGAAATTGTCGAGATCGTACGGATGAAGATCCATTTGTTTGCAAGTGCAGCCAAGATAAATTTAGATGTCAACAGTATAAATTGTTTATTTTGAGTTTACAAACTTCTTAGAATTAATTTTTAGGAGCAATCTTTGCGTATCCCAAGAAGTAGTTTGCGACCAAACATCGGATTGTCCAAATGGAGAAGATGAAAGTTATTGCATCGAATTGATCGGGTAAACTTTTTCATTCCCATTGGTTAATTTTTGTTATATTAAATTAATTTTAGTTCTGAGGTTCAAGTACGTACAGCAGGGTTGTGGCATCCAGGATGTTTTAGCGAACATTTGACGACTCTACAGCTTGAGGATATTTGTGAGCATGTTGGTTTTGTTGGATCAAGTGCTCTTCGCAATAACACCGTGAAGAAAAACAGTGGACGACCTGTAATGGATCCGTTTATTGGAATCGTGGTTAATCGAATAGATGACCAACCTTTAATAATAGCCAAAAGAGATGGCGATAAGCCCTATATTACATTCAAAGAAGATGCCAATTGTTACAGATTATTTTTAAATTGTTTATAGATAATTAAAAATAACATTACACCCTGAAAAACCCTTAACTTTGTTTTGAAAAATTCAACCAGAAATCCTTTAATAGTCAAATTTGCAGAATTCTAGAATATGCGAACTTGTATTGAACTTTTCATCAATACTAGCTTGCAGATATGAACTTGTAATTTTTGAGAGTTTGCTATAGATGGCAGTGCCGGGTTCAAAAGAATTCTATAGTTGTGGTTTCTGTAAAAAGATAGCTTCAACTTCTTAATATTTCCCTAGGTGGAATTGGTTGTTTTATAAATTTCTCCATGATGACATTTGTAACATTTTTAAAAGAGATTAAATCTGTAATACTTTGTACTGCATGCATTTACACTTTCAGATACTTGCCATGCATACAGATTCAAGAATTTAGTGATGGTATCGGCAGATAAATTTTTGATTTAATTTGTTTGTGATACTTTTAAAATAATTGTTACATGACTGGAAAATAATTCGGCATGTATTCAAAGCATCAACCGTCACACTTCAATAATTAATTTTCCAAAAGTATTCTGTTGAGTTTTGGCAAAAAAATTTGCAAACTTATAAATTAAATTGCTCTGGCTGCTATGGTGTAAGTGCCATGCTAATGGCAAACGTCATTTTTCAATTAAAACTGCTGTTGGTTAAACAACGTAAAATCGTAAATGCAATTAATATTTCAATTAGTAGTCTTTAAGTACTTCGGCTACTTAAATATGCTTTTTACCAAACATAATATACTTATGGTGGCTACATTCCTGGCCCCGGGAGGCCGTAAAACGGTTTCTCAGGTCGATGGCCCAATACTTGCTACACTAAATACCTGTGTAAATAACCACGTTAATAAAATACTAATCGGGAATTTTGCCGGGCCTACTACACCTGTAGACCATAAAAGTGGGTAAACGTGATTTAAAAATACCTCGACGATATGACAAAAAAATTAATTATATGTGACGCATCGGTGGTCATCCTAATTGTTATGTTTGACTTGTAACACAATTTTGTTTACATCAGTTTTTTAAAAACTTGAATTTTTTGGTTTTGGGCTTGCCCAATTATTCTTTGACCATACCAAAACTTGACAAAAAATTTTAAAATAAATCCAACTAAACCGTTACATAAAATTCCAAAATAATTCCGGTTATTGAAAATAACTTTTAAAATTAATGACATAAGCAAATCATTGAAAACTGGTCCAGATTTATCAACCAACTACAAGTGGTGGGTGGACACCCTGTATATAAAACTATTTTGTTTACAAACTCAGTATTATAATGAAGCAAAAAGCATATGAAAGGTTACCAATGACAGATACAGTAATAAAAAATTAATTCACTTTCAAGAACACAAATAAGTGTGCATGGGCTGCATATCACTTGAATGTGTCTTGATCTGTCATTGAAGTCTCCATCGTTGATAGTCATTAATCACCCAAATATGCTAATCGTACACTTTTATTTTGTAATAATAATTAAAATAATTTATTCTTCTCCGATAAAAAAGAAATTGCAAAAATCGGGATTGGAGTTCTTTGTTGCATTCAACAAAATAAATGGAGTTTTAAATGACGTTAATCTAATGCCATCGTAAACTTGGCAATAAATAAAGATTTCCCTTTGGACAGCATAGGTAATGCATACAAAATATCCACATACCCCCATACCCCATGTAGGAAACGTCCAAAGGAAAAAAAGTAGTGGCTCAATGACTTGAGATACAGAAATAGACAAAACTTGTTTCTCCCACTTACCTGTTGTGGTCGACAAGATACCACCTGAGCTACAGTATAGAATTAAGGTGCCTTAAGTTAAGGTATAAGCAATAGTGAGTGAAGTGTGGATGTTTTGTTGTTTTTTGAATTAAATTAGTGTTGTTTAACAATTAAACTCAAAAAGTACATCTGTATGTTTGTGCAAGCTTAGGATTTCCATATTTTACCTGTAGATATTAAGAATTTAAGGTGAGTTTAAGTCAGGTTTAAGATTTCTTTTAAAAAAATAATTTTTGTAACACCGAGACAGGTTGTTTGCCGCTCGTGTCTGACATTTTTTGCCATCATCGATGTTTTAATTTAGGTTTGCGATTCCAAGAAGGAAGATGAAACAAAATTTCATCTTCGCGCAAAAGTTGGCTTTTTCGATTTCAATTTTTGAAATTCGTAAATTTTTCAAAATGCAAATACTTTGATACATTGAAGAATTTGTAATTGGGGTCATCTTATTTTATAACCGTCAGAACTTGGTGGTTATTACCGTAACCGCATATTTATTTAACCATCTCCGATGCAGGTCAGCATAACAGGTTATTAAACTCATCTACCAGCCCACTTACAATTATATTCTAATTTAATATATTAGTTTTAATTTTAATCTAAAAATTTACAATAGAATTAACACAAACTGTAATTTATATAAATTTTGCATAATTATCAGTATGTACCTACACCAAAGGCACTTATACGTATCCAGCTAAGGTATAATGGAATTTTTACCACACCCCAATTTTCAGCCGAAAGCTTTTTATTGCAATTAAAAAAAGACGGAAAGCTGATGTTCAAAGTTCCATAGTAAACCAGTAGGTTGACCCAACAAACTTTCAAAAAAATTCTTGAGATCACTTCTGTAATCTTAATAATGAATTATCCAATACGTTACTCTCACGATTTTGAAGTTGAAAAAGTTGGAAAATTTTCTTTTCCTGGTTTGATAAAAAATGAAAATACTAAAAATTAGGTTACATTTGTATTATTATGATGGTACCCACGTACATAAAAGACTTTCGTATTGCAGATTTATTGTTAACATCTAACTATCTATCTCCAAAAGTTAATTTACCTACAATGATATTTTTTCAAGTTTAGCTTGAACTTCCTAAATTCTAAAGAATAGAATCTGTTTAATCTCTTCGAGTAATACTTAAATTTCAGAAGTAAGATTAGGATTAGGCAAGAGATTTAACTAAAACTTAAAATTGAAAGTTATTTATGACATCAGAGCTTCAAAGCCCTCCAAATTTGTTGTAGTTAACTTATTTGAAATAAGCATTATACTTTATATAATTATTTATACTAAATATGTGGTATATTTTCACAGAAGCCAATATTAAATTTTTTGTAGTTTTTGGGAAAATCTAAACATAGATTTGCCTAATTCTGATCAAGACATACTAGATCAGCTTTATTTATTATTTACTAAATGAAGAAATTGCATTTTGGTTATAAAATGACAAAAACATTAACAGGATAAAAGTGATCGAGAATAATAAACCTTACATTAGCTTAACCTAGCGTAAAAGTAATGTACATACTATAACAAATAAAAATTATGTTCTAAGTAAGTTTATATATATAATTATTATATATATAATTATTATATATTATTATTATATATAATTATTATATATATAATCAAATTTTGTTAATCCATTTGTGCGAGTCAGCTATACGAAGATAATAAGAAAGGATTTTTTAATATAGGCAGGTTTCAGTCATCTAGGTGTTATATTCTCAGTAAAATCTTCACAAAACTAGTTTTTTAATAGTATGCGATTGCTCATGTTGTGAGGCTTAGAGGCCGCAATGATAAAATATGGTAAGCTTTCGGGAAAAGTTGTTCTCTTCTTCGTGTGTTTTAATTTTTAAACACATAAACGCATAGAACATAGAAGTATAACATACTCGTACATATACTTTCAGTTGAATCGATTTCGATTAATAATAATCTCTAAATTAAATCTTCAATCTTCTCGATCTTGATGTTTAATATTTGATGCAGATTAAATTAAAGATTTAACAATCAACTTAATTTTTGTTCAGTCAAAAAAGGAAAAAGCTTCCTCTCTACGAACGAAGTGGCACTGGAGAAAAAGTAAATGAATTTTTCAAATAAATTCATGTAGGTATATAGATTTATAGATATTGCTTAAACCGTTAATGTCAGTCTTTCGGTTTTTTCTTTTTTGATGCCAATCATTGCATTTGATGTAAATTCTATTATTTCAACATTTTAATGTGATTTTAGCCTGTTAAGTAATTTAATTTAAACTTTTACATAGATACATATAGTCTGCTCTCTCTGAGACGAAAGGTTTACGCAGGATTTTATGATTTGTAATAGGCTAATAGGTAGGGAATTTTGTATCAAAATTGTTGCTTTCACATAAATTTTTTATTGAAATTTTCTTTTAATAGTAATCTTCGTTCTAGAGCGTTCTTGGGGTAAAAAAGTGATTAGTAATAAAATCAAAACACAGCAACTTTTTTACAAAAATAAGCTAAAATTGAATTGAACCTTAGTTTATCAATATATTTAAATCTTTGCCACAAAAAATAAACAAATAGTAAAAAAATAAAATATACAATATTAAACGCTCCTGATGGCATAAATTACTGTATTACTCTTTCAGTTTAAAGTTTAAAGCCCACATTTATCTATCATTATAAATATTTTTCTATTGAATACAATAAGTATTCTATATCACCTAGATCCCAGGTTTCAAATATCACAAAATTGATGTTATTAAATGTGAATCGTTCAGTCTCACAGAATAAATAGTCGCAAAAGCACGTATAGGGGGTTTCGTGGGATATGGACTATATATATGAAATATTAACCAGTATGCTAATAATTGTATGGAATACATAATAATTTTTTTCAAATTATGTTTCAAAAAGTCTTACTTTGTGATATTCAAAAGTGTGCGAAAAAGTACTACTTTTCCGCACAGTTTTAAAAGTGTGTGGAAAAGTAGTACTTTTCCACACACTTTTGAATATCACAAAGTAAAAATAACCAACCATTGGTTGGCAACCAATGGGCTACCAACTGTCAAATTTAAATTTTAAGTATCTATTTTCACAAAGTATATTTTTGTAAATTGAGTAAATATTTAGTAAATTCATTTTAATTTAGATATAAAAAATATGTTATTGGTTCTTTTTGAAACATAATTAGAAAAAATATTGTTCGATACTCGTGGAAAACTATCTTTTTTCTACCTTGTATCGAAAATATCTATTTTTTGTTCATATTTCAATTTTCATGTTGACAGTTTTGCTGTTTAATTTCTCTCTGCTTCACTGTAAAAAAAAATTGTCGCTCTAACAAAGATGTTAGTTGCTATAGCCCCAACAAAGTTTTTTTTGTTTTTGGAATAAATTTTAAAGCTTTTTTGTTCAGAACAAATTTTTTTTCTGAACAGAAAGAACTTGTTATGGCATCATCAAATTTGAAACAAACTACTGTATTAGGGTGACAAATCCTATTTCACAGTGTTTGCATTTCTTTTTATACTTATCCAATAATTTCTAAATTTAATTTTTGCGCTTAGATTTTTCTTAATTATTTCTTTCTCAAAACTCTCAGTGGTATTTTGAAACACTGATTGAAAAACAATGGTTGATTTTGCTTAGTTATGTTTTTTGAAATAAATTTTTCTTTCAAATTGCAATTTTTCAACTCGGATTTTCAATTATTTTTTTAAATAAAATTCAGGAATTAGGTTTCCAATAAATTAGTAAAACGGGACCTAAAGACGGCTCCAATAAAGTTTCTTCATTTGAATAGGCTCATAAAAGATAATAAACACGTTTTAGAATAACTAAAAAAAATTGCCAATAAACGTGTTATTATAATTATTTGCAAACTAAAATTGCTTTTATAAGCAATAAATATAAATTAATTAACCTTTACTCTTAAAATTTTGATCAAATTAATTTGAAATTATAATTTGACTTTATAAACTTGCTTCAACATATCTCACTGATATTAAATAAGAATGCGAAAGCAATGTTACTCAAGAGTGCAATGCTGGCCAAATATGGACCAATTCGAATGTGTCGTTGACACTTATTAATATTTCACTTTAGTCCAAGCTTATCATAATACAAAAATTCATAGTACATTGCACTTTCAATATTACAACGGGTCTTTGATTTTTAATCCACACACGAACCGGAAGAAGTAGAAAATAACAGACTTATTACTAAACGAAGAGTAACTTCGTAATACCAAAAGGAAGCCTTTGAAGCAGACGAATGTACTTCCTGCCTTAAACATGTTAAATATCATATCTTGAATTTAAATTTTAGTATCGCCTGATAATTTTTATAATTAAACATAAATTTAATAAATTAACATCAGTAGTACAGCGTAAATAATAAAATTGCTTTATTTCTCTGTCATTCGGCAGTGAACGTCTGAAAGTAACAGTAAATATGAGTAATACATAGGTATTTGGTTCAAACAACATAAAAGCTAATTTTTTAAACCTCAACGCATAAACCTATAAGTCATTCAATTCCAAAAGAGTCCATTAAACAAATTGCGTTAATTTACCTACCTACTAGTTCTTTTAAGTGTGTTAATTCCGCGCTTTTTCAGTTTGTGCAGTGTAATAGGAAATTCGTGTTATACTTTGTGTAATTTACAATAACATGTCTTGTCACTTACACAGTAATAACTAGACTAGCACTTGAATTTACAGAAGTAGATCACCGTCTTAAAATCTGAATATAACATAAATTATTTCGATTTTAAAGCTGTGCATTTTGAAAAGATTTCAATGCGCAAACAGACGAGAAACCTTCGTATATCAGAAATTCAGGATTAAGATAGCTATTAAAATTCTATTCACTCATTTCGAAATTAGTTTTAGAAGAAACAATATATACTTAACATTTCACAATATTCTTTTTTTAAGTTAGCAATGCAATATAGAGTATTTTCCACATTCAGTTAGCCGAGCTGCTGAGATTAAGTTTACAAATAAAATAAATTATTTTTGTTTTGCTGATTTCACGTTTGAATAGCTTTAATCATTAAAAAAAATTTGAGACAATTTACTAAGGTGAATTAAGTTGAACATTAAAAATTGCAGAAAATAACCAAAATTTGATACTGTAAAATAGAAATAGAAGTTTTGATAAACTACAACGCAAGACTGAACACTAATTTTGAAGCAATAGAAGTCAATGTTCACTTGTTCTGGACTGTGCTGCTTAATGTACCATATAAAATGAAATTTGCATCGTTACATTTGCATCGATTTAAAAAAATTTAGAGCTTAGAAAAAGATAATTTTAAATTCCTTCACTTAATTTTCTTTCACTCTGCTACGCCCTTCAAGTTTAAAGTTAACTCCCTGAAATGATTAATCATTCAAATTTGTAAAAATAACAGGTTTAACATGATCAAAGCAATTAAGTACCTAATTGAATTACTGGTTACAATTTCTCACGATTTAAGTTTTTAGAAAATGACTATTAATTGTTATTTTAGTAGTAAGGTTAAGCGTCCACGTAATTTTTATTGTTTAATTAGAAAGTTCGCAAAATAGTAATTTTACTTATTGAACATAAATTAGCTTTAAGGTCAGACAATAATTATTACTTCCAAATTTGATTTGGGTTATTAAAAGGTTTAATAATTAATAAATTTGAGATGTCGATTCTTTTCTTGAGATGAAAGAGCCAAGTTGACTCATGGTTCTGAAATGAATCTGCAGCCAAGTTGAAGTTGATTTGTTAGTAGGTCACATGACAAGATACTTTTTACCCGGATCTCAACGATTTCGTATCTGTTTTCTGATTAATTGAGAACATTGATTAACATTGCTATGAAAAGTGCATTTAAAGAAAATTTAATGTTGGAAAGCGTTGTTAGGCTTGACTTTTCTAATTTTCGTGGAATATCATGCCATACAAAATTTCACACTGTTCGAGTCACGTAGACTTCTTTGGGTTACATTCAAATAAAGTGAAAATATTCTGCAGGTGTATATACGAACCGATATTTTTATAATCTTGTCTATTGTAATAAATACCTGATATTTGTTATACGTGAATTGCTTTTTACAATAGCAATCGCAAAGGTGAATAAGATTTTAAAAATAGATGTGCACTGGGCAGGTAGAAAAACAAGAAGTAACCGAAAGAATTTTACCTTACCAGCCATGAAATTATCTACCTTGAAATACATTGTCTAAAACTGAGACGAAATTAATTCCAAAACATATATGAAGTTCCATCAGTAAAAATTTAAATGAAAACGTAAGAATGACATACATAAAATTACACAATTATATTTATTACACCTATGGATTTCCTTGCATCTTGAGTAACTCGGAAACAATGATCCATTATTTGTTATGAACAACGTGGGAACAGCCAAGTAAGTTTTCTTAAATTGGTTCAATTGTCAATTAGTGTTTTCACTCGAGACTACTACGGAAGTGGCAATAGAAAAGTAAGACTTACGCACATTAACATGTTAATGTAAAAGAAAATTGTTGTAAAGTAGTTTTCTATGTATTGCTTTTCTATTTGACTTAAATAAGTAACTTGTATCGTTTGCATTGCGTATTTTATTTGCCCATGTACGAGGCACTTATTAGTCGATACAACTTTTTCTATCCAAGAGAATTCTGTTCCATTATCTTTGTTCACAGTCGGAAGAATTTGCATTTTCAGACACGCTTTGCTTGGTTTGAATGGGTATTCATGGGTAGGTAAGACAGAACAGTCTCAATTCAGTTTTTATTGCCAAGAAATGTTTGTCTCAGTTGTTTATGTAGACAATATTTTGATGATTTTTGCTATCTTCGCCCGATTAAAATTTCTCTACTTAATTTATTATATAATTTGCAGATAATTGAAAACATTGGTTATCAGACAGGGTTGATAGAATTTCTTTCGTTATGCTCACTAATTTTTTAAATACATTTTTACGGTGAGTCGCTTGCAATAAACACAAATATCTGTATTTTAATTCTCTTGACCTACACATTTGCCACATTATCCTAATTGCACTATTCCACTTCAGACAACATATCTTATAATTATATTATACAACATTTATGCGAGTTGTCAAAAATTTTAGTGCGATTAATGTTTTGAATAAAAAATAGTTACCCTGACCTAGAAATGTGCAGCAGAACCATCCTAAAAATTTTATATCACTTGAATATTCCATTTGCAAGTTTACAGGAAAACCGAAAATTTTTTAAAAATAAGCAAAATAAATAGCGGACCATATTGAAAGAAAAAGTGGTATCAAAAACTGTAAATTGTAATAAAACTACCTACATTTAGCACGCTATCAATCAATCAACACACTTCTGCTATCAAATTTTGCTTTCCAAATCTTTCTATCAAATTTCCATCTTTTACTTTTTCTAATAAAAACGAAAGTTAAAGCAGCAACGTGGATTTTTTAACAATCATAAAAAATGCATCTAAATAAATAACCGAAATGATTTATAAAACACTCAACATTTAAAGGACACCATTAATTTAAAAGTAAACAACCACAATAAAAATTTACATAGCATTTACATTTACCTTATCAACAATTTTTCAAAAAAATTCCAATCTTAACTGTACATCTAATAATAAAAATAATTGTAGGCATGTAAAATATTTAGGTTAACCACAGCTCCGTTATTTTGACTGATTTATTCACTATTTTAAATAAAACTACTTCATTTAAATGAAATAATTAATTTCATTAAAAATAACATTTATTTGTATTAGGAATTTTTATTGATTGAATTTAAAATTTCGTTGCTCTCGATTTGTACTAAAAGAAAGTGTTGCGGTTTACAATATTACATTATGATTTGGTTTGTTACAATAATAAAATTTTGTAATTCTTTTTTTCACATAATTAATTGCATAGAACCATGTGAATATGCAAAAAAATCGGATTATGTGATTCTAATTCAACTTAAAAATTACTTATCTATAATTATGAAACTGTTTCTGTAGGAAGATCATACCTAGTGTTTAATATTTATTAATAAAATTGTAATGAAAATTTATTCATTTCGTAACTGTTACTAATTCTAGGTGTGGAAGTGCGTTGAATTAAATTATTGTTTAGTTTTTATTATTTTATTTAAATAAAAAAACAGTGCAAAACGAAATTAGTTGTTTTTAACATCTTTCAGGAGAAATTGTCGCAACCTATTAATTAGAAAATAATTAATTATGTGTACTTAAACAATAATTATTAAGCTTTATGCAAATAATATTCCACATTATATTCTACTTATAGGCAATTTATTATTAAAATTCCTTTGCACAATATAAACCGGCTTAAGGTGCAATAACTGGACATAACATATTTTAAACCAGATGTAGGTTCATTCCATCGTATTCGAGAAAATAAAAATACTTATGTTCCGTAAACGCAAAAAATGTTAATTTTAATTTTTAACTAAAATCGGGGTAATTGCCATCAGGGGCGTATTAGCTCACCTAAAGTAGAGTAAAATATTAATTTACTTTTAAACTGCAAAAATGACTGGAAAGTTAACCATTTATCGTGCAATTTTATAAAGTTTGAAAGTATTCGTGAAGCCAACACGCTCGTGTAACTTATTTAAAATGCCACTTAATTATTGCCTTATGTGTCTGTAAGAAACACAATATATTATGTCACATTATTTTTATGACCATTAAAAGATCATTAACGGGTCCACATTTGAAATTTTTTGTTAATTTACAAATGTGCAGAATTTCATTTCATTAAAAATTATTATAATTTTATTATTAATTTTTTTTTTAATATTAAAACTTGTTTTCTTAATTTTCAGGTGGAATGCTGATACGATTAAAGGCGACCCTAGTGGTCGCCATCATTGGCTGCTTTAGGATAATAAATTCACAGGTACGTCTTTTTTATGGAATTTCTAACCAGATCACTCTAATAATATAAAAAATTGATTTCTGATAAAAACTAACAACGTTCAGAAAAACTGAAAGTTGGACTGACACCAAAAGAAAGCGGTACACACAAAAGCTACTGAAAATTAAATAGAAATTAAATTAACTACACAATCGTGCATGCGATGCTATCGATATTCTACTTTATTCTTCCGTTAAAACATTTTTTACATTCTCCCAAGTTTCTAAAAACTGTAAAATAAAAGAGTTTTTATTTTCAATCTTGCTATTTCCTTAATTATCGCTCGTTTTTGGTCGCTACCTAAGTACTCTTTTGATTTGAGAATTTAATGGTATTATTGTAAATCCGGTTTATTTTAGTAAAGCTCTCAACATCTTCTAATCTTCCTTATATAATCTTTTATTATAGCCGCATGGTTAAGATTTTGCTAACCTTCCATTTTAATAGAATCACTGTAGATGTGAGTGAACATGGTTTACCGAGAGGCGAATTGCAATTCTCCGCATTCTGAGAGCACTGTTCTCGTGGTACCGCGCATTCTTCACTTTATAGGGAACACAAAAATCCTGTACTGCAATTAGTCTGAATAGATTCAAGGATGTGATGTACTCAACGAAACAGCTCTAAATCGTGAAAAACTTAGAGCAAATTAGATGTTGAAAAAATGTATTAGCATCTATATTCAGAAATCATCTATGACATCAATGATAAGCGGAGTATTGAAAACTTTAACGAGAAAGTAGCTGAATTCTGAATAATCGCGGTTATGCAAGATTATACCACCCTTCCGAGAGAACTTGTTGCAAACTTTCACAAATATTCGCAGCTCAAATTTGAATTTCCATTAATAGTAAATCAGGGATATGTATCGCGTGCCACTGACGTACCATTGATTGGCAAATCCAGATCTGTGGATTATTTATCAATTGGCGCAAAAACACATTTATAAATAGAGGATATTTAAATAAATAAATTTAACTTCGAATATTCTGCATTGATTTTTATTATTATTTTAAATAATTATTATTAACTAGATTGTTTAGATTGTATGGCCTGAAGGCCGCACTGATACGTATTAATAAACTCCCATTTTTTTTAGGTTAGTAACTTAAAATCAATTAATATAAGGTGCATTACAAAAGAGTGGACATGCCCCTTTATTTATATAAAATTTTATATAAATCGGCTTTAACTTTGAAGTAAAATTTAAATACACATATTGTAAGTTGTACAGTTTCGTGATGCGCAGTCAGCTCCTTACTATATTGATTTTTGACTACTATAGGATGGTATGTGAATATTAGACTACAATTGCTAGTAAATTCGGGTAACTCGTGATCTAAAGCCCAATTTGATTTACAGTGGATTACGGGAATTATTAATCTCACATTATCTGATTTCTAGGGTGAGGATATTTTTCAATATCATATACCTATTTATCTTGGTGCATAAACAGAAGACCCTAAATTCCGGAACAATAGTATATTTTATTGATTTATTAAGAATTAATGCTTCACTTTTTATGGCAAGTTTGTAGTATTGTCGGAGAAACAATAGCCTAAAGGAGGGACTAAAGGAAAACTTATAGATAAGCCACAAAAAGTACATCAGCTCCAAATAACATCATTATTTGTTCTTAAATTTAATTGGGATTATCTTTATTTTAGTGCTAATACACTACAGTACTTTATCACCACCAGTGGCACTAAAGTACTTTACTGCCGCGAGCTTTAAAAACAATTACGTTCACTTAAAGTGACACTTTAACTTTGACATTTAATTGATATAAAGTGAAATTTTTATATTGTTTTGAGAAGAAATGTAATACACTATTAAAAAACGTTCTATAGGATTTTTGACTATCACAATAACAAATAATGATATTACTGTGTCACATAAGAAGTATGATATCGGGAATAGTCTATTATGCATTTTTATATATTCAAGAGGTAGAAAACAAATAATCTACTTTGGAGTGTTTTCAACACTGACATATTAATAAAAGTCAATTCAAAATTATATTTTTAATATCTAATTACTAAACGTCAAAATATTCTCAAGCTAAATAACACTAGAACTCAAAAAATACAGAATAATGCAGCTATTTCTGCTCTACCGCAATAAGCTTTCGAAAAACCAGTCAAATTATTCTCTCATTATTCTTTTTTTTGTTATAATTACTGAGAATAAAATTATCCAATTTTTAATTAGGGACAGTAAACTGACAGATATTGTTAAAAAATAATAATCATTGTTAAAAATTATATTTTACATCCATAGGCTTAAACTGTTAAATGTTGATTAAAAATTTTAGTCATCTTAATTAATTATTATTGGAAGCAAAATAAATTTTGTTTATTTCTACTAAATTATATTTTCTTGCAAAAATGATAACAAGAGACGATGAACATATAAATGTCGAAAGCTCACAGGAAAATTTAAATTAAATTGAGTCGATGTAATCAATTCATCAAACCAATAGTAATTGATTGATGATTACTAAGCTAAGTAGTTAATTATTCTTTATTGTCAGCAATCTAGCTGACATTTCTTGGAAGCCAAGCAATGGTATTTTAAAAAGCCTTTCGTAGATTTTAACCAGAGGTCGGAAAATTTCTTTTGGTAAGGGCCAGATCGTAAATTTTGTATAGGCCCTCGAAGGGCCTTAAAAACTTTAAAAAAACGGGACTATTTTCTCACAGCAATTACTTATGTAGTTACATATTAAACATATTAGTTTGCCATTTAATCCTGGGGCAAATTGGCAAATTAATTCAAAATAATTTATTTTAAATATTTTTAAATAAATAACTTGCGGGCCAGATTAAAAACAATTGGCGGGCCGAATTTTGCCGGCGGGCTTAAATGTTTTTTTTCATACGAAGTTAATTCTTGGGGTTTTAAGTGCGAAAGTATGTAACTACTCAGAAAACAACAAGCGTTCAGATTGTTCACTGAACTTGCTCGTGGAATAATGAACATAAAATACTCGCATACTATCTATCGTTCAACTCTTGTGATACGTTGAAGACGTATCTTCAACGTATAAAATCTAAAATACAAGTTTAGCAAACTGAAATCTTTCTGACGAATAGTATATATCTTTTGAAAGATAATTTATATTTAAATAAAATATAAATGGTACGAAAAGCTAATACAATGTCAAAATTTTTGACAAAAGTTGTTATAACTACCATAATAAATTAAAACAAATTTAAATTCAACAATTTGAAATAAAACATGGAATAAAATAATATGTACGAAATAAATCGACTGCTTGATCGTTAAACCCAACCTTAACTGCCAACTGGAACAAGAAAACTTGAATATCAAAACTTCATATTTTGATACTGCAATATTTTCACTCTACTTACTAAATATACTCTGTTGATAAATAAGTCTAGTAAACTTTAAAAGTGACTGTAGAAGAAAGAATAAATTATTATGTTCTGCTATATAAAAAAATTTAAATACGTACGCTCTAAAAAGGCATTCTATTATTTTCAGTGTCATAACTTTATTACTTGCCAGTGTAAAAAAATTAATTAAAATTATTTTTTTACCAATTTGTAGCATTTTAATGGGAACAAGTTAGTAAAAGCACGCGATATGTTAACTATCATCGAGTAATTAGATTTACGTTGGTACAGCTAGATCAAGGTAGCATAATAATTAATAAATCATCGACTTCCATGTGCATTACATAACTGCATAAATGTTTCAGTTCAATTGATAAATTTTAATTAGAGAATGTTATGATTTATGAAATTGAAGTAATTGAGCTCGTAACAGATATTCGTTCACATCGTAGTGAAGATGGATCATGTAAGCAATTATGTATTACAATTAATTTAGTAACAATGGGTATACCGTAGACAGAAGTTCTCAATGGAATTGGATCGTTAACTCTTGCTATGTAAACACGATTGCATACTATTGCACTTGCAGCTTAATTAGGAACAGCAATTGGAAACTTATGAGTTAGGCAGCAAAGAAAATTTGCACACCTTAAAAATTCAGCTCATATGAATAAATTCGGTTTCCAAACTCAAAAACTTTCAGTTATTTACCCGTGTCAAAATTATCACTTAATCATTGTCAATAAAACAGTAATAAAAATGCATAGAAAGTAAGTCACATATTTGTTCGCTACAGATTATTTGATTAAATATTTAGCATTGAATATATTTACATAATTTATTGAAAACCGATGCCCACATAAATTCACTCCGTGCATTTAAAATTATGAAAGTATTGTAAAATTTTAATGTAGGTTGTAAATTTTAACAAGTCTTCAAGTAGGTCGAAAGTCTCAATCGCTTTAAATTTATCTCGAGACAAATATGTCCCATATTTTAAAAATTTCATTCAATGCATATAATTTGCTATTAAATATAATGGCTTTTTATTATTATGTCAACGGTGAGTATTAAAGAAATTTTTTGTACGTGAAAGCTTTAATTTATTAATTTAACCTTAGATAACTCGGGACAAAAAATCGATTAAATTGAGTTTTTCAAATTTCAATGTTGAGTTCTTATAATGCATCAAGTTAATTGTTTCTTGTTTCCTCTTCATGTCTTTGTGCGATTAATATCTTATCTTTATTCAATCTTTGTTTCATCACTTTCTTTTCATTTATACTATTTTTTTGTAATTTTTATTAATTAACGTTTTTGTTTCAGGAATCACAAAATTTATTCACCTGTCCGAATGGTAAGTTCGAAAATCATTTTTATACATTAAAGATGTGTTTGGTGTGTTGCTACTAGATTGTTAAATTAATAATTCATTTAGTTACCTTGCAAGTTAATTACTTGATGACCATCGAATACCGTACTTTGTTAACGGTATTTATTAATCCGTTGACGAAACCTGCGTATCCGTTGAATTTATCCGAATGCTTATAAATTAACACTAATGTATCGCCTAGCATAAATTTCTAAGCTTTTCTGCACTACTTGCTCCATAATTTGTTTTAATTGTATTGCATGACAATTTTAAATAAGCATATTTCATGTTAAATTGTTAAATTAAATTATATATTAAGTAGAGTAAAATAAATGGTATCACCAGCAACGGCGTTAATAAACTATCTCAGCGTGAAACTTAATTACTGCAATAATTATTGATTTATTTTTATAATCAATGGATTCGTGGTTAATGTAGTGAAACTTATTAGTGGTTATTATATCGGTACGTACTTTAGAATCACCGAAAAATGCACCAAACATTTTTCAAAACTAAAAACACAACTTTTCGAAACTTGAATCTAATTTTATCCAGGTATAATTATTATTTTCTTAAATTTAATATCAACCGCGCAATTTATAAATATTACAATCTAATTCGTGGCGATAATTTTAGTATGAAGCTAAATCTACATTATTTTTATTGCATTTTAATTTGCCAGAACGCTCTTTATACTTTTAATGTCAATAGTATACCTCTATTATTAATTGCATTCTGTAAGGTCGTGGAACATGAAATAATATCATTCATAAAAATAAAAAGGCATTCACATCCTATATATTTTTTTAAATTTAAAATGCCCACTGTAGATCCGCCTGAGAAGTCCGGTGTATGCACAATTATAAGGAAATCTGAGGAAATCCAGAGATTTAGATTGTTCTTTTACTTCTTTGTGATCAAAGTCCGCTGTACAACTAATCAAAAAACATTCAGAGAAGTTGAAGATATCTGAAGAAGAAAATTCAAAAAAATAATAGTGATTCAGTATTTTTGCTTGTTAAGATTTTCGCGACCGAAGTCTTAGGAAATCTTTCTCTCAATCTCGGTTTAAAACTCATTAACATGTTTTTTTATTTTGAAGCGGATTGCGTATTATACTTCTGATTCATAAAGAATTCACTAAACAGAATTCAAAATTCGCAATTCACTGAGGATCTAACTTTAGTTATGAGATAAGTAAAAGCTGAAAAATAATATTCACATCCGAAAAATTATATAATATTCGTTGGCGCATAATATTGGAATTGATAACACAGGTATTCCGTTAAAATCCGGTACTATCGAAAGTCATAACTGTTACAATCGGCATATTAGATGTTCAAGCCTTTTTTTTCGGGTTTTTCTAGTTTTTCAAGTTCGAATAATGTATAAATTTTGTACTGATAACCAATATCACAAAACAGCAATTAATATGTAAATATCTGCATTATAAAGTAAGACTGGAAACTTTGAATATTGGAATAATCAAACTGCCAGTTCTGTTTGCAGCTTGCAAGTTTCAGTGCACAGTTGACTGCATTTTACTAATTTCTGTTGGTTGAATGCAAACTTAGTGCGCACTTAACTCACCAGCCATAATTAAAATTAGGAGTTTGAATATTCGAATATTCAAGATTCCCAGCCTTATTGTAAAGCATAACGAAAATGACTTTGACAATCAATCAATTTTGCAACAAATTTTTAGAAAAAGCGTGGATGGTATTAATATACGTAGGCGGTAGGTTCACTCTTTGTACTATACCTCTTTTGAAATTTACTCCTTTCGATATTTTACTCCTTGGCAATTTTACTTTCTGGAAATTAACAATAAAATCAAATCTAGAACAAGTAGTCACGAAAAAACATCAAATACTTCAAAATGGAAAATTTTCCCCAACATCCCCACTGTTTTCACTCCATAAGATAGGTTTGCAAAAATAAAAATTTAATTTTAGAATGCAAAGAGAAAAATTGTGCAGCAAACCCTGTCTACGAATGCTGGCATTTTGTATATTGGGTATATTACGCGAGAGACTTGAAGTTTCTTGTCAGAGTCTAAATATGTATAAACCCTGAAAAATAAATCTCCGATATGCCAAAATTAGACTAATTTATGACAATACAGATATAGGACAATAAAGTTGAATCTACTTGCAAAACTAAAACAAGGTTTTGTGTCTATTTTATGTCAAACAATAAATCAGATGCAACAACTATTAGCATACTCGGAATCAAAATCACACAAAATAAATTTCATTCATTATTAACATTAA
Organism: Cantharis nigra; assembly: GCA_958510845.1. Classification (NCBI taxonomy): domain Eukaryota; kingdom Metazoa; phylum Arthropoda; class Insecta; order Coleoptera; family Cantharidae; genus Cantharis; species Cantharis nigra. The sequence continues at coordinate 36,810,237 of OY294030.1, read as the reverse complement.
CACTGCTTCCTGATGATAGCAACAAAGCGAAACCGGTAGACACACGACATTGTTCTATTTGCAAAGAGGTACAACTTTCGTCGATTTATCATTATTTACTTTACAATGAGACTAATTTACAAAAGGAAAATCTTTAACATCTTTAATCTTTTTACCATAACTAATCTTTTAAAATTTCTTTACAAATATTTTTAACATTAAATAAATGCGAATAAAATTTGATTTACGTCTTTATATTAGGTTTATTTTTATTCTTATCCGTTGCAATGAAGAACAGGAATTTTAAAATTTAATTTTGCCATATTATTTCCTCATATTTAATTTAATTTACCTATACTATTTGTGCTTTAAAATTTTATTATTTTTCGATGAACAAAATTTGTTTAAAAAATGGATTAACTTCGCATTTTGAAGTACCTACATCATAGTATGATTTTCAGCCAATAATATGCGTCTGTTTTGGTCCTGCTGTGTAGGTCTGTTAAGAATGTTGATTTGCCATTAGATATAAATTCATCCCGGATTATGTTTTAGAATTGCAATATTTACCATCCCTAAACAAAATTAATAATTGCTATAAATTATTATTATTAAATATAACTCAATACCAACTGCTATGTTACATCTTAGAAATATTTCAAGCTTTACTTCCTAGTGTGGTATGTCTTAGTTTGCCTTGAATAGTAATTCAATGCATGGAGAAACTTGGAATACGTTGTAATTAAAAAGTAAAATAAATACAGTAATTTTGCACAAGTATTTAGGAGTGGTCGTAAACCGCATAAATAAGTAATACGCGTAGAGCATATCATTTAGATATCAACAGTAATAAGAATCAAATTCAAAAATGGAATTGTTTTAAGGAAGACAATATACCTAACGGTCTTCCTACTCGTAACATTGCAAAAGTCATGATGATTCACGTTTTTATAATAATTGATTGGTAATATAATAAATTAGCATTAAATAGATAGTATGTTGCACTGCGCGAAATCACAAAGAAAATATATTTTGAAAATGCTACTAAGGTAGAATAATATATTTTCAGAAGTTGCTGAAGGCGTGTTTCAGAAAAATTATTCCAAGAATGCTTTTTATGAAATGCTTTCTTATTCAAACACACTTAAATCAACGACAATAACCTTTTTACCAAATGGCACTCCTTGGTTACTTCATCAATTCAAAATGTTGAACCTTGATTTACCCACGTTCATCGAATAGTACACGCTTGTAAGATTTAAAAATTCATTGTCATACTTTACAAATCCATAAATTAAAACAAAATATTTATTAATTTCTAGACAATTGTTACAATTATTTCCATTTTTTTAAAAACCGTTAAGGTGCTGAAACGGGAATTGGAGTTAGGCTAAAATATTTCAAGGACGAAAATGACTTTTACTCTAGAAAAACTGTGTGCAACAGTGTATATTAAATCAGAAGCCTATGGCCATATCCATATCCGACGTAATTATTCTGGTAAATACTTCTATATTGCTATTGGGATAGTCAGACAGTTTTGAAAACTGGGGTCTATTCAAGAAAAACTAAAAATTATAATTAAACAATTTGCGCCTTCTCCTTATATACTATAATTTTATTGGTCCTTGCAAACTCTGACAAACAAGATAATTAATCTCGATGTGAATGCTTCCTATAAAGTCTTAAGGTTCAAATCATAGTATTCTATTAATGAGATATTTGTTAAGAAGTTATTACAACTTTAAATTTCGTTTTTGAAAGCAGCGCTATATGCGGTCTTCCTAACATCAAAACTATGAAAAGATATCTTTTATTAAAATTATTTCATCAATTAATGCAGTATTATAAATTTAAACTTTCCATTATAACATATTGCAGACAGTTTTATTATTTGCAACAATCACACTCTGAGAAATTTTTAATAATTTATTTAAATTACACTCGTATGCGGTAATACGTAATTAAACAAATTTCTTCTAATTGTGTTTGATATAAAACGTTATGAAAGCTTTTCGATCCTCCAGCAATAACTTCGTATAATGAATCTATAAGAATTCGTACAGTGAAAGTCGCTGTCCATGAGGATGTGACCTTTTAGATAATACATAACGAGACAATGTTAATTCTACACCGGCATGTTATATTAATATAAAAAATATTTATAGATTCTCAAATTACAATAATTTGATATAGATTTTCACGGACTAGGTTAAAGCATTCCTTAAAGACCTTAGAAAAATTTGTTTGTGAATTAGAGTGTATAAATCTTCTATGACCCTAAATCGGGTTTTTTGGATCAAAATTTGAGATCAAAAAATTCCGAAGTAACATAATGATAGCTGAAAGCGTGCTTTCACAAGAGATTTTCACAAAAATTCCTCATAAATTCTTTCAGTCCTTTCCCAAATGACAACAAATTTCTCAAGTAACCACCTCTCGTAAGAATTTTGTTGTAATTTCTTTTGGTAAATACCCAATTATTTTCAATAATTGAAGTCATTATAATAATTAATTTTTTGTGATACGGAAATGTATTCATTTAAAAAGGACTTCTTTTTCTTTCAGACCAAATTAAATTTAAAAAGCCTTAGTTCTTTTGGCCATATAGTTGATGCATTCGTAAGTACCATCTCACGAAATGAATGTAATAATTTTTTATTTTGCTTTACTTTCTCGAGTACCAGAATTAAAATAATTAAATATCAAAATATCAGTACTTACAATAGATCTGCACTGAGACTGCATTGGCAATGCAATCTGTTGGGAAGTTGGGTTTGGGTAAGCAAATTGAATTAATTTGCAGCCTGCAATGTATAATCGTCCATAAGCTTCAAAGGAAGGGGAAGAGAAAACGAGACATTTTTCTGCTAGCCCAAAGCCAACCACCTGAGAATGCATTATGTGTTTCCACGCTCGAACAATAAAAACAGATCAACGCCTACATTTATTTATGATGTATGCTCATGGCGTGACGCTGATAGTGACAGGATAAAATTGATCCTGGTTGATGTACAAGGTTAAATGCAAATTTTTACCACAATTAATATTTTTGGCTAATTTTGGATATTTTTTCAATTATCTTTAATGGTGTAATATCAAGGTAACGATCGCCATAATAATCGTACTTTAGTATCATATAACTGCCTTCTAATAACATAAATAAAATTTGAACAATTTAACGTAAAATGTTAAAGGTGCACAATTATATTATCCTTGAAGATAATTTAATCTTATACTGTACTGGCGTAACTTGATTATCTAACAATGATTCATTAATAAAGGCGAAAAAGAAATTACGAAGAGTTGAAATAACTTGAATAATTTATCGGTGAAGAATAGAGACAAATTTTCTTCAACTATCAGATTAATGCCAACGTTTTGTGAACTTCTTAATGACTTCAGCAGCCAAAAATTCTACAAAAAAACTTAAGTAATTTAAATAAAGGAGTTATTTATGTATTAATAAAAATAATAAATTAATATAATCGTAAGAAATCAAAAGCAACACGCATTCCTAAAATAACTCCTTGTAAAAAGTGTTTGGAATATTTGCAAATGTGTTTTGCAAATTATATGCAAAATTTGAATAAGATTTGTTAATTCAAATTTAATATTATACATAATTATTAATAATAAAAAAAATTTATTTATAGCTTGCAAGGTTAATAATTATTATTAACATCCCATAGTGGTACAGTTGAAACATAAGCCACTAAAAAATATAGTCCTGTTCAAATTCCAGATTAGCATCAAGTGAATTATTGAACTAGAGTGAATGTACCAGTAATGGACACTTTAAAACGTTTAAGTTTTACAATCAAATTTACTATGCATGAATTAATCTTCATCATTCGTTCATAGAAAAGGAACTATCAGATTTTAAAAATTAATACAATATCATTTTCGTGTGAATACTCCATTGGATTATATGGAAATATAAATATGTTGCTTAGATACTTTAATTAGTTAAAAAATATAAATTTTACCCTATACAATTCCACCAACAAAAAACTGAATAAAGTGATATTATTATATACTATGTAATAGTCGTAATAAACATGTAATTATTTTTAATATAATTAAAATTTTAAATTAACTTTAATTTCAAACAATTTTCTTATCTTTCACCAAGTGGCCATTTAACACGCAAATTGTGCCCAATAAAAAAAGCTTTTAAATGCACAGTTAATAAACACGGGAAACCATTGCCTTCCGTTCTAATACTTATAAAAAATGTGAATATTCTATTACTCTTTTACACTAATTTTAAGTATGTTATTCATAATTCTAAGGTAATAAAGTAATTAATTCATTTTTGTTGCATTACTGGTCAGGATTACCAATCGTACCGGCAACTTCCTAACCGTTAACTTAGTTTTTAACCTTGAATTGAAAACATTTACCATTACAGTATAGTACAATTTATTCTGCAATGCACTTATCATTGAACCGTGCGTTAAAACCTAAACAAGTAATTGACATCTAAAAAATTCAAGTTCGATCGATCAAAGTTCGAAATATAAAAATTTAATTTAATAATGCAATAAAAATAATACAAAAACAACAATAAAATCCACAGTGAACATAGATCACAGGCCGTTTAAATGGCTTATCAACCTGAAAACCATTGGCTCTGGATTAGCGAGATGGAGCTTATCCCTATTGGAATGCGATTTCAAAATTATTTACCAATCTGAAGTAAAACATAACATTTCCTTACTTTGCTCATCTTAATTGCTATTATGTTAATAATTTTGATTTTTTAATTTGGCTTGTTTCTGCTCTGGCTTTAACTATACCTTTTCACTTCTATTTCTTGTGTATATTCATCCACTTCTGAATGTAGAATTCTTTCATTTGTTTCTTTAAATATTTAAATTTTGTTTTTGCACTATTATTATTAACTACAACCATCAAAATAAAAATTTTATATTTATTTTTAAATTTATTCAATTACTTTCTCCTATATTAATTACAATTTTATAAAAGTTGCAGAAATAAACGTTCGCTAGATTAAAAAAATTATATAATTAATATAAATTCTTGCACAATAGAAATTAAAGTAGGTTACTCATTAAGAAGGCCTGTGACATAAATTCCACATGAGATGAGCTTGATCGTAAGTAAACCCGTTATGTTTACAAAACAAAAAGCAAATGTATTGCACCAAAATACAAGTTCTACTTTATTTAACTTTTAAACTTTTTTAAAAATCATTTAATGTGAAAATTAAATGTTACACTATAAATGGATTTTTTTCACAAAATTGCGCGAAACCTATTTTATCGTCTTGAATCACATTAAAGATTTGAAGATCAAAAATGATGCTAACTGCATACTATCTACAAAAAACAAAAAGCTATTGTTAATGATGAAATATCAATTACTCATTTCTATAGAAAATAAAACTTAGAAAATTGATCATATTTTTCTTTGTGCATTTGATTTACATACACCAATGATCACTTGGGTCAGGTATTCCAATCCACTATACCATATGATTGGAGTTTGCCATTATGTCACATCATTAGGCTATAGTTATTTTTAAATAATAGGTTTTTTTTCTAATGCATAAAAAATAGTAATTATTATTATATTGCTGCATGCAATACTCATAAATTAAATATCGGAATGATGTAAATCTTTTGGAATTATCTATGTAGTATGTCTTGTGTATTTCAAATATGCGCTTTCTAGACACTTTTCTGGCGCACCTTGTAAAGACACATCATAGGTAAACGATAAAGGTGATCCTAAGTTTATTAGCTGCCAGCTAAAAATGGCTTCAATAATTTATTATTACCAATCAATTGTTTTACCGTTGAGAAAACAAAGTTTCACGATTTTAAATACTTCATGACGTGCAAATAACATCGAAGTGAAATCATAGTAAATTGGTCTACCAAAATTTATCTTAAGTTTCCCACCGAAAACATGATAAGATACCTAAGCTTTAAAGCTTAGAGATATGGAAAGCTTTCTGTAATTTAATTAAATTTATGTAATAACAAAATGATTTCAAAATAATAATTTTAATTTTTTTTTTTTAGGATGGGAACTCAGAGAACTTAATTGTTACAAATTCTTCAATATCAGACATTCTTGGGAAAAGGCAGCGGAACTCTGTAAAAGGTTGGTGTAATTATAAAATTTTCTTAGATCGACCAAATAATAAATACTTAAATAATCTGGGACGAAGTATAGTAAATTGATTTAAACTTGACTTTGTAATGTTTTTGTATACCGGACATGCAAAATGCATACAAATGCCCATCTTAATACCCAAAACTAGATTCAAATTTCTACCTACAATTGCGGAATACTAAATTTCGATATCGATATCTAAATCATTAAAGGAATGTAAATGGCATTGCAAAGTTAATAACCAATTTTTTATTCAATCATTTACATATTGCAATCAAAATTATTTTAACAAGGTCTTTTAATTTTCCCATTTCCTATTGACACATATTCTTCAGGAAAAATTATGCACATAATATTTACATAAAGTAATTACTGCTAACTCAAAAATCTAGATCACTAAAACTGTATATATTAAATAATTTAAAACTAATTAAATTTTTCTACTAGACGATAAATTTTCTAGCCCTCTCTATTCACTTTTATTTATGAATGAACAGATCGTGCTATATAAACAACTTTTACACATAAAACAGACAAAATTTTACTTTTCAAATAAAAAGTCACATCCAACACCTGTAACTTTCAAACGTGCATGCATTTAAAATTTTGCCGATACATATTGGCAAAGCCTTTGCTAACTTTCTTATTATATTTAATACTTGACGATATCTCCATAAAAATTACTTCTGGACACATCCATTGATCACTCTCATCCAGGAAAGAAAAAGCAGAGATGGTGTTGGTATATTATCATAAACCACTTAATCATAATAAGATGGCTTTTTCAATAGCACGAGTATGTACTATATATCATCATAATAACATAATATGCGTAATCTTCAAGTGTTACAATAAGAAGTAAATGTTATATAATTAAGTATTTATTAAAAGATTAGAAAATTATAATTGATAAGCAATTACAACTTCAATATATCATACTTGACAGCCCAGTACAATTACCCTGGTAGAATATTTTCTATAACAGTAACTAATTGTGAATGCCCAATAAAGGTTAATATAAACAATATAATTATTGTTAATATACTAAATAGACTGTGGTACTTTAAATTTTGTTAATTATATTTTAATTACTACTATATTTTACATATTTAAACTACGTCGATGATCTGAGTCAACCCAACATAACTGAAAAGGCGGTGTAATTTGTGTAATTCTTTTTGTCTTTCTAGCACAGTTTTTTGGAAAAATTTTAAAACCTGTAAGTCTCATTTTTAACGAAACTCTATTTAACCATACATAATCAACTTGTGTTGAAAATTATTATAGAATTGCCGTATGTAACGAATAAGCTTACTGAACCACTCCAACTTCCAAATGCTGGCTGTGGGTAAAAATATATTTTACTGCAAAAATTATTTTTTTCCAGTCGGTTGCTGTAATCGTTAAATTACCTAATTAAAATAATATTACTTGGTTAAAACCACCGTTACCTGCTATAACATAAAAACTGAAAATGAATTAGCAATCGATTCTTGTCTCTTGTAACCTACTTTTTCTGCATGCAGTCTGAAAATTTTTACTTTTGAGAAAGTAATAAAAACCATATCGTATTTGCATCTATTATGCACTTTTTAAATTGAGAAATATGAAAAATTACTTATAATTTTACTATATAAATAATTTCATTCGTGTAAGTATTACATTTGGTATTACTAAAAAATAATTTACGGTTCAGCATCAAATTACATTCTCATATTTATGCTTTATTCGGATATTCACAACTTTTGCTTTGCAAATAAAATGCAAAAGTGATTTTAATTGGAACTCAAACACGCATTAACCCATTTTGTCTTACAGATATGGCAGTGACTTGATGGTCGTAGAAAGTTATATAGAAAATAACTTGACATCTCCAATTGCTACAAACTCTGTGCCATTAGAACGACGAGGATATAAAAACAATTATTGGTTGGGTTTAGCTTCGTTAGATGATCTCAAAACTAACACATTGGAATCAGCTGCAGGAACATTAGTTTCGCAGTATTCAGGTAACACTTTTCTTTGGTTAATTCCACAATATCCTCTACACTCACCTTTCTGCATATTATGTAGGTTTTTGGTCGTTAAAGCAACCAAATCCTCAAGCCGGAGAATGCGTCGATGTTGGTATCAACGATGACGCACAATCTTGGGAATTATCAACATGCGAAAGCTTATTACCTTTTATGTGTAAAACTAAAGCATGCCCAGCCGGTTCGTTCCATTGTTCTAACGGAAATTGCGTCAATCAAGCATTTCGATGCGATAAACAAGACGACTGCGGAGATGCATCAGACGAAATTGACTGTCCATCAAATTGCAATTTTTACATGGCCAGCAGTGGCGATGTAGTTGAGAGTCCATACTATCCACATAAATATTCACCACTCACAAATTGCAAATGGACACTTGAAGGCCCACAAGGTCACAACATTCTTCTTCAATTCCAGGAATTTGAAACCGAAAAAACTTTCGACACGGTTCAAATTTTCGTAGGAGGACGAACGGAAGAAGCTTCTGTCAATTTAGCAACTCTTTCTGGAAAACAAGATTTAACTAACAGGTCATTTGTGTCCGCTTCCAATTTTATGATTATTAAATTCAGTACGGATGCGTCTGTCGAAAGGAAAGGTTTTCGGTAGGAAACGTTTTATTAGGTGAAATATTTCCAAACTAAATAAATTAAAATTTACAGTGCTTCTTGGAAAACCGAACCTCAATCTTGTGGTGGAATTTTAAGAGCGGCACCTCAAGGTCAAGTCCTAAGTTCTCCTGGTTTTCCTACTCAATATCCTGGCGGTCTGGAATGTTTGTATATAATAAACGCCCAACCTGGTAAAATAATAACTCTCGAGGTAATTAATAATTAAAGTTTCTCATTTGGACTAAAGTTTAATTTTGTAAAATTTTAGATTGACGCTTTAGACTTGAATAAGGGTAAAGATTACATATCAATTCGAGACGGTGATTCACCTAAAAGTCAATCTATTGCTACGTTAACTGGCAGTCTAGATGAAAACCCAAGAGTTATAATCTCTACTGGACACCAATTGTATTTGTACTTTAAGACAAGTCTTGGAGATTCCAAACAAGGATTTAGAATTAGATACACACAAGGTTGTAGAGCTACTATAACTGCCAGAAACGGAACACTATATTCACCAGCATATGGTCTAATTAACTATCCAAATAATCAAGAATGTTTATACAAAATAAAAAATCCAAACCACGGACCTCTGTCGTTAAACTTTAACAGCTTCGATGTAGACAAATCTGATTATGTTCAGGTGTACGATGGATCGACAACCAGTGGTTTAAGATTGCATTCCAGCGATGGGTTTACTGCTAACTCAAAACCCAAAATTACTTTAACCGCATCAAGTGGTGAAATGTTGGTTCGATTTACTTCCGATGCTCTTCATAACAACAAAGGATGGAGTGCAACTTTCTCTGCAGGTACTTGAGTGTTTTCATTTAAAGAAATCAATTTACCCATTTGATATTTTAGATTGTCCTCCTTTGCAACCCGGTACGGGAGCTATAGCATCTAGTCGGGATACCGCCTTTGGAACAATTATCACATTTAGTTGTCCAATTGGTCAGGAATTTGCCACAGGTCGTCCAAGACTAACTACGCAATGTTTACCTGGAGGAAACTGGTCAATAACTTACATTCCAAACTGTCAAGAAGTATATTGTGGACCAGTACCACAAATAGATAATGGATTTTCAATTGGATCCACAAATGTAACTTATCGTGGACAAGCTATGTATCAATGTTATGCAGGATTTGCTTTTCCAACGGCAAAACCCATCGAAAGAATTTCTTGTTTATCTGATGGACGGTGGGAGAAAAAACCATCTTGTCTTGGTATGCAATTATTTTATCCAAATGGCTTTTGTTGCTAATTTTTAAATGATTCTAGCATCTCAATGCGCTTCTTTGCCCGATGTTTCACATGCAAATGTAACAATTCTTAATGGTTTGGGAAGAAGTTATGGTACCATAATTCGTTACGAGTGTGAACCGGGATACATTCGAACTGGCCATCCTGTAATTTTATGTATGAGCAACGGTACCTGGTCTGGAGAAGTTCCAGTATGTTCAAGTAAGTAAAAATTGAAAATACAATAGTAATCTTAAAATTACAATTACTTTTCTCTCCAGGAGCTAAATGTGCAGTATTTCCAACTATCAAAAACGGATTTATCACTGACACAACAAGATCGTACTTTTTTAATGATGAAGCTCGAGCGCAGTGCTACAAAGGATATAAACTGATAGGCAACAATATAATTAAGTGTGGTGAAAACCAAGAGTTTACTCTTCCACCAAAATGTGAAGGTATGGTGAAATTAAGTTATTCGTACAGATATTTTTAATATTTTTTTTTTAGATATAAATGAGTGTATAACTAGTCAATGTGATGCTGTTTCTACTGAATGCATCAATACTCCTGGATCCTTTTCCTGTAAATGTAAGAAAGGTTTTAATCCAACTCTCGAATGTAGACCAGTTGGTGATTTGGGACTTATAAATGGGGGAATACCAGAAGAAGCTATCACGGTTTCTAGTAGCGAAAAAGGTTACACCAAAGGAGTAAGTACACACGAGCTTAGAGAATAACGGAAAATTTACAATGTTTCTTGTTCTAGATGGTTCGTTTAAATAGCGGAAGCGGATGGTGTGGAAACACAATTGAGCCTGGATCAAATTGGGTCTTGGTAGATTTGAAAGCACCCATGATTATCAGAGGTTTTCGAACCGTGAGTGTTACGAGACCTGACGGAAACGTAGCATTTACATCGGCAGTTAGGTTGCAATATTCCGATGATCTTACAGATGTGTTTAAAGATTACAGAAATCCGGATGGATCTGCTGTAGAATTTAGAATTTTGGAACCTACTTTGTCAGTTCTTAATTTACCATCTCCGATTGAAGCACAATATGTTCGATTTAAAATTCAAGACTATGTTGGAGCTCCTTGTTTAAAACTCGAAATTATGGGCTGCTCTAGATTAGAATGTACCGATGTAAACGAATGTTCTACAAACAACGGTGGTTGTGATCAAAAATGTATCAATAGTCCTGGAGATTATTCCTGCAATTGCAATGTTGGTTTCGAATTGTACAATAGTAACGGCACTTCGGGCTACAATATTGAACTATCCGAAAATGGACTGAGGGATGGAGATACCTACCAGATCAATAAATCGTGCGTACCTGTCATGTGTCCTGGATTTACCAAACTTGAAAATGGAATTATATTATCGACCAAAGACAAGTATCATTTTGGAGAGTTAGTCAAATTTCAATGCAATTTTGGCTACATTATGTCTGGCTCTTCTTCTCTACTTTGTACGTCGACTGGTGTTTGGAATGGAACTATGCCCGAATGTCGCTGTATGTTACATTATATTTAATATTTCGTTATTCGATGTTAATAACAATATGTTTTTAGATGCCCAATGTGTTTCTCTACCTGATGTCAAAAGCGAAGGTTTAGCCGTTTTGCGTGCCGATGAATCGAGCGTTTTAGTGCCGTTTAGAGAAAATGTCACCTTAACTTGTAGTAGTAGTGGACGTTACCTACGTAAAACCATGACATCGGGATATAGACAATGTGTTTACGATCCTAAACCTGTGAGTAACCGTAACAATGTCCATAAAATCTATTTCTATTCGTGTTACTTTTCAGGGTTTACCCGATTATTGGTTAAGTGGAGTACAGCCAACGTGTCCTAGAATAGACTGCGGAATACCACAACCCACTCCTGGCGCTAAATATGGTCAGCATGTGGATACAAAATACCAATCTTCTTTTTATTTTGGATGTCAAGATACTTTTAAATTAGCAGGTCAAAGTAGTAAAAATGATAATATTGTTCGCTGTCAAGCTAACGGAATTTGGGACTTTGGAGACCTAAGATGTGAAGGACCAGTGTGCGACGATCCAGGCCGACCAAGTGACGGTTATCAAATTTCACGCAGTTATGAACAAGGGTCCGACATCAGTTTTGCATGTAACAGGCCGGGTTATATCCTTATTAATCCACGGCCGATAACCTGCATCAGGGAACCAGAATGTAAAGTTGTAAAGCCTTTAGGGCTTGCGTCTGGTCGAATCCCAGATTCAGCTATTAATGCTACTAGTGAAAGACCCAATTATGAAGCTAGGAACGTTCGATTAAATTCTGTTACTGGTTGGTGTGGCAAGCAAGAAGCATTTACATATGTAAGTGTTGATCTGGGCAAAATTTATCGAGTAAAAGCAATACTTGTGAAAGGAGTTGTTACCAACGATATTGTTGGAAGGCCTACGGAAATAAGATTTTTCTATAAACAAGCCGATAACGAAAATTACGTAGTATATTTCCCAAATTTCAATCTAACAATGAGAGATCCTGGTAATTATGGAGAGCTAGCAATGATCTCTTTACCAAAATACGTACAAGCCAGGTACGTGATTTTAGGAATTGTAAGCTACATGGATAACGCATGTTTGAAATTCGAATTGATGGGTTGTGACGAACCAGAAGTAGAACCTTTACTAGGTTACGATTACGGATATTCTCCATGCGTTGGTAAGTTAAAACGAATTAAGTTTACCCATCTGGAACGAACTTTACATTTTTTTTTTGTAGATAACGAAACTCCAGTATTCCAAAACTGCCCGTTGCAACCAATAGTGGTTAGAAAAGATGCAAATGGTGGAATTTTACCTGTAAACTTTACAGAACCAACGGCTGTAGATAACTCTGGTAGCATCGCTCGACTGGAAGTAAAGCCTCAAAACTTCCACACTCCTTTGAATGTCTTCGAAGACCTTGTGGTCAAATATGTTGCATTCGATTACGATGGAAATGTAGCTATTTGCGAAATTAATATTACCGTACCAGGTAAAATCAATTTCTAATTTTCACGAATTGTTTTTTACTATTCAAATATTTCAGATGACACTCCACCTCTTTTGAGCTGCCCCCAAAGTTATGTAATTGAATTAGTGGATCAACAGGAAAGTTACACAGTAAATTTCAATGAAACCAGAAGAAGAATAAACACTTCAGATGCTTCAGGTGAAGTGCACCTTACTTTCAAGCCCGATAAAGCTACCATTCCAGTGGGTTCGTTTGAAAATGTTACTGTAACGGCTGCAGATAAATATGGAAATAAGGCTACTTGTCATTTTCAAGTAAAATTTTTGCTTTTAGCTTTGTTCTTGTAAAATTAATGCATATGTTCTAGGTTTTAATACAACCTACCCCATGCGTTGATTGGGAGTTGAGTCCACCAGTAAATGGAGCGATAAATTGCCTTCCTAGTGACAGCAAAGGTCTTCAATGCATAGCAACTTGTAATCCCGGCTTTAGATTCACGGATGGAGAGGCAGTTAAAACGTTTTCTTGTAATTCAAAAACAACTTGGAAACCCACCGCTGTTGTTCCCGATTGCGTTTCAGAAAGTAAGCTGTAAAAGTGATAATAAAAGCAGAATTAACTTTTTTTTGTTCATAGATACCGAGCAAGCAGATTATCACGTAACTGCAACAATTGATTACCGAGCAAACGGTGCGGTAGCAAGAGCTTGCCTTAACCAATACACCGAATTAGTTTCGCAAAATTACGAAAATCTAAATCAAATACTTTCACAACGTTGCTCGGCAGTAAACGTTAATATGAATGTATCATTTATTAAGGCCATTCCAACACTTATTGAGGAAAACGTCATTTCAATTGACTATAAAGTTGCTATAGATCCAGCTATTCGTTCGCCTCAACTATACGATTTGTGCGGATCTACTCTAAAACTAATTTTTGATTTATCAGTTCCATACACCAGCATTGTTATTGAACCCTTGTTAACCGTTCAAGCAATTGGAAACCAATGTCCACCACTAAAAGCCAGAAAATCAAGCATCAATAGAGGTTTCACTTGCAATATTGGTGAAGTTTTAAATATGGACACAAATGACGTACCTCGTTGCTGTAAGTAAAAGTATTTTCTAATCTCAAAATAGTTTTATTTTATTGCATCATTTAGTGCATTGCCCTGCTGGAACATTTGCTGGAGAAAACCAAAAAGAGTGCACTTACTGCCCTAAAGGTTTCTATCAAAACGTTGATAGACAAGGATCTTGTTCTCGGTGTCCAAGTGGAACATACACAAGAGAAGAAGGATCGAAGAGTATAAATGATTGCGTTCCAGTGTGCGGCTTTGGTACATACTCTCCAACTGGTTTGGTTCCATGTTTAGAATGCCCTAGAAATAGTTTCACTGCTGAACCACCAGTCAGTGGTTTCAAAGATTGTCAAGCTTGTGCAGCCAATACATTCACTTTCCAACCAGCTGCTTCTAGAAGTGATTTATGTAGGCCAAAATGCAATCCGGGATTTTACTCTCCAACCGGATTATCTCCATGTTCGATGTGCCCTAAAAACTTCTATCAACAAGCTCTAGGACAAACAACATGTCACGAATGTTCGGGGAATATGATAACAGATGGTCCTGGATCTACAGGTAGAGAAGAATGCAGATCGATTCAATGTTCAGAAAATTCTTGTCAGCATGGTGGTTTATGTGTTCCTCTTGGTAATTTCTCATCAGAAAGGAAAAGTAGTTCAAAAGTTAATATATTTTTTATAGCTCACGATATTCAATGTTTCTGCCCAGCTGGATTCTCGGGAAGAAGATGTGAAATTGATATTGACGAATGTTCTTCTCAACCTTGTTACAATTCAGGCACGTGTATCGATCTGCCTCAAGGATACAGATGTCAATGTGCTCCAGGATATTCAGGAATAAATTGTCAAGAGGAAAGATCTGACTGCAAAGCCAATACTTGTCCTGAGCGTGCAATGTGTAAAGACGAACCTGGATATAATAACCACACTTGTTTGTGTCGCTCTGGATACACAGGAATAGATTGCGATATTACTGTAAGTTAACATAATAAAACAAATTATGTACAGAAACTCTAATTTTACGTAACTTTATAGATCGACCCATGTACCGCTAGTGGAAATCCATGCAATAATGGAGCTTCATGTGTCGCACTTCAACAAGGAAGATTCATGTGCGATTGTCTACCAGGGTGGGAAGGACGACATTGCGAAATAAACACAGACGATTGTGCTGAAAGACCATGCTTATTGGGAGCCAATTGTACAGATTTAGTGGCAGATTTTAGTTGCAGTTGTCCATCTGGTTTTACAGGCAAACGATGCGACCAGAAAATTGATCTTTGTGGAAAAAATCCTTGTAGGAATGGTATATGCGCAGACAAGTTGTTCTATCATCAATGTGTCTGCACCCCTGGCTGGACTGGTAAATAACTAACGCGTCGAAGTTAATTTTGTGAGTTTAAATTAATTTTTAGGTGAAAGTTGCGAAACAAACATCAACGAATGCATTGAAGATCCTTGTGAAAATGATGGACAATGTATTGATTTGATAGACGATTTTAGCTGTAAATGTGAACCTGGTTTTACTGGAAAACGATGCCAGCACACAATAGATTATTGTTCTTCGGATCCGTGTCAAAATGGTGCTACATGTATCGATCAGATCGACGGTTTCCTTTGTAAATGCAGGCCTGGGTATGTTGGACTTCAATGCGAAGCCGAAATCGATGAATGTTTAAATGATCCATGCAATCCAATCGGTACAGAAAGATGTCTTGATTTAGACAACAAATTCATGTGTACATGCAGAGAAGGCTACACCGGTTCATTATGCGAGGTAAAATTGTTTATTGTTTCAGAATTTTTCGTTATTAAACTATAACTTACAGGAAAATATTGATGATTGCGATTCACAACCTTGCTTAAATGGTGGATCGTGTAAAGATGAAGTAGGATCGTACAGATGCGTCTGTCCTCCAGGATGGACGGGCGATAACTGCGAATATGATATCGGAACATGTCAAAATAGACCTTGCCAAAATGATGCTAAATGTATAAATCTCTTCTTGGATTATTTCTGCGTGTAAGTAAATTTTAGGTTTTCCTTCGAAATTGTTTAATCGATTTATTGAATTAGGTGTCCATCCGGTACTGACGGAAAACAATGTGAAACTGCACCCGAACGTTGCATTGGCAATCCTTGTATGCATGGAGGCAAATGTCAAGATTTCGGATCTGGATTGAACTGTTCCTGCCCCGCCAGTTTCACAGGTATTGGCTGCCAATACGAGTATGATGCGTGTTCAATGGGTGCATGTAAAAATGGAGCCACTTGTTCAGACGATGGTGTTGGCTTTAAATGTATTTGTGCTCCTGGTTATATGGGAAAATATTGTGAAGAAGATATTATGGATTGTAAAGAAAATTCGTGTCCACCGAGTGCTACCTGCATCGATTTGATTGAT
This sequence comes from Cantharis nigra, assembly GCA_958510845.1. Lineage (NCBI taxonomy): Eukaryota > Metazoa > Arthropoda > Insecta > Coleoptera > Cantharidae > Cantharis > Cantharis nigra. The sequence continues at coordinate 36,793,744 of OY294030.1, read as the reverse complement.
AAATTTTATTGTCAATGTCCATTTAATTTAACTGGAGAAGATTGCCGAAAAAGTATTTTTTCTAAAATGAAAATTTTAAAAATAATAAATTTTATAATTTTTTAGCAATTTCTGTCGACTACGATTTATACTTTAGCGACGAAACGCGCAGTTCAGCCTCTCAAGTTATTCCATTTTACAGTGGCAGCAAATCTAGTCTTACAATAGCAATGTGGATTCAATTCTCACAAAAAGATGAAAATGGAATTTTCTTCACCCTTTACAGCGTTTCGTAAATATTTAAAAAATGAAAGAAACAATTCAATTTATAAAGTACTTTTAGATCCAAACATGTTGCAACTGACAGTCGTATTATGGTTCAAGCACATTCTAATGGTGTTCAGATATCCTTGTTCCCCGAACTACAAGACGTTTATTTAGGCTATAGAGAATATACTACGATTAACGATGGTCAGTGGCATCACATTGCAATTGTTTGGGATGGAGAAAACGGTGGACAACTCAAACTTATTACTGAAGGTCTGATAGCAAGTAAAATTGAAGGATATGGAGGTGGCAAAAAACTACCCGAATAGTAAGTAATTCCATTCTGGTGAAATTAAAACAGGAACTAATTAAATTTTCAATTTTAGCACTTGGGTTACGTTAGGTAAACCTCGCTCCGAAAGTTTGAACACTTACACGGAATCAGGCTTCCAAGGCCATTTGACAAAGGTACAAATTTGGAACAGAGCTTTAGATGTGACAACCGAAATCCAAAAACAAGTGCGTGATTGTCGAACTGAGCCCGTATTACATCGCGGATTAATTCTAACATGGGCTGGTTATGATGACATTCTTGGAGGAGTTGAAAGAATCGTCCCTTCACATTGTGGTCAAAGAAGTTGCCCTGCGGGATACACGGGAAATAAATGTCAAGAACTTTCGGTCGATAAAGTAATAAATAATTAAATCATTGCAAAGAAAACTTAATAATCTGTTTCAACTTTTAGATTCCACCTAAAGTTGAATATTGCCCTGGAGACTTATGGGTTATATCTAAAAATGGTTCTGCTATCGTTACGTGGGACGAACCTCACTTCAGTGACAATGTAGGAATTATCAAAGTACAAGAGAAGAGCGGTCATCGTCCAGGCCAAACACTTCTTTGGGGAATTTATCAGATTGCATATGTAGCCTATGACGCTGCTGGAAATACAGCAATGTGTAACTTCAAAGTTTCTCTTTTAAGTAAGTTGACTATGCCAGAACTGGTTAAATCTAACAATTTTATTTTATAGCTGAATTTTGTCCCGAATTGGTTGATCCTGTTGGTGGCGTCCAAACTTGCAAAGACTGGGGTGCGGGAGGACAATTTAAGGTTTGCGAAATTTCCTGCAATCAAGGTTTACGATTTTCTCAGGAGGTTCCTAAATTTTATACCTGTGGAGCAGAAGGATTTTGGAGACCAACCAAAAATCCCAATCTACCAATGGTCTATCCTGCATGTTCAGGTACAAAGTTTGTAACAAACTAGTGAATCGTCTTCTTAACCAAATACATTTTTAGCTGCCAAACCAGCTCAAAGAGTATTTAAAATCAACATGCTCTTCCCAACTTCTGTGCTGTGTAACGAGGCTGGTCAAAGTGTGCTCAAACAAAGAGTACGCAATTCTGTTAATTCTCTCAACAGAGATTGGAATTTCTGTTCGTTCTCCTTTGAAGGCACTCGTGAATGTAAAGATCTGAATATTGAGGTTAAATGTGATCATAGAACTGGTAGACAAACGAGACAAGTGTCTACAAATGAAAATAATGAAGAAACCTATGTTGTAGACGTTCAAGTTCCAGTAGAAAGGTATTTAGAAAGTTTAGATAATTTACATTTTAAAAGAAATACGACATAGCTATTTGAGTAGATAGTTAAAGTGAGTTGAAAAAAAATTAGCTATTTTAAACAATACAGTAAAAATCAACTCGAATAATATTAGCGATTAGTTTTTCCTTCATTTTTCTTTTTCTTTCCATTTCTGATATTTCACTGCAACTATTACGTAATGTAATGAACCGAGGACATAATTCCACAAAATCATGAAAATTTGCAAAATTTAAAGGAAGCTTATGTTCAGCACGGGACATAAAGTAGAGCTTTGACGAAGATTGCAGCATCCAGAAAAAAATTTTTTTTTCATGACAGATCTTTCATTCTTAAATCTAATTAGATATAGTTTATGTAACTAATATGCATGCTTAGGCTATATTGTAATACATAGAATAGTGAATGTGTAGTGAGCATGTTTTAATGTATTGTAGAACTGCACGCCAAGGACGCCAGCAGACAAGCGATACGTACAACGTAGAAATTTCATTCCCGGCAATCAAGTAAGAATTAGTTTTGTGCTTGCATGTTATAAATGCCTACCCAAAATATCATCGTGTAAACAATACAATCTTTCAGTGATCCGGTTTCCAATTCAAATACAAATGAACGTTCATACGTCAAACGTTTATTGGAAAAACTGATTTTGGAAGATGATCAATTTGATGTACAACAAATTCTTCCAAACACCGTACCAGATCCATCATCTCTAGAATTAGAATCAGATTATGCTTGCCCTCTTGGCCAAGTAGTTATGGCACCAGATTGCGGTAAAACAATTGAAATTTTTTCAAGTCGTAATAATAATAATAATTTAATTTTTCTCTTCGACAGTTCCTTGTGCTGTTGGAACATATTATGACAAAAAAACGCAAGCATGTATTCCATGCCCGTTGGGTACTTACCAAAGTGAAACTGGCCAGATGCAATGTTCTTCTTGTCCTATAATAGCGGGACGACCCGGAGTCACAATTGGTGTTGGCGCAAGAAGTGCAGCCGACTGCAAAGGTACTTTACGTTATAAATACACCATAGATACAAACTTAAAAATAATGAAAATTTATAGAACGCTGCCCCGCCGGAAAATATTTTGATCCTGAAGCCGGTTTATGCCGAAGCTGTGGTTATGGTTTCTATCAATCTGATGAAGGTTCCTTCTCCTGCAAAATATGTGGACTAGGAAAAACAACACGTACAGGTGAAGCTGTTTCTGTTAAAGAGTGCCGAGATGAATGTGGAAGTGGTATGCAACTCGCTCTTGATGGTAGATGTGAGCAATGCCCACGAGGTACATACAGACTGCAAGGGGTACAGCCAGTGTGCCAGAGTTGCCCCTTAGGAAGAACTACACCCGTATCAGGAGGAACCACTATCGAAGAATGTTCACTTCCAGTTTGTACTCCAGGTATTTATATAAACAATATTTTAATGTATTAACATTATCAATTTTATTTTTTAATTAGGAACATACTTGAATGGTACTCTAAACAGTTGTGTACCATGCAAAAAAGGTACCTATCAGCCAGACCAACAGCAAACAACTTGTATGACTTGTCCACCAAATACCAGTACCAAAGGAACAGCAGCAGTAAGATATCAGTAGGAATGATAAAATGTCGTATTGCTTACAATTGTGTTTTTTCAGACAAGCAAAAAGGAATGCACAAATCCTTGTGAAATGAACGGACCTGAAATGCATTGCGATGAAAACGCATACTGCTTATTGATACCAGAAACAAGCGACTTCAAATGTGAATGTAAGCCTGGTTTTAATGGAACTGGAAAAGTTTGTATTGATGTGTGTGATAACTATTGCGAAAATGAAGGCTCTTGTGTGAAAGATGTTCGTGGGTTACCATCTTGTAGATGTGTAGGTAGTTTTACTGGAAAACATTGCGCCGAAAAATCTGAATTTGCTTACATCGCTGGAGGAATTGCTGCAACTGTAATTCTTATCATTTTCATTGTTTTGTTAATTTGGATGATTTGTGCACGGTGAGTTTTAAAGCTTTTTGAAATTTAGGAAAGCTAATATTTTAATTATTTTATAGAGCCAATCACAGAAAGGAACCCAAGAAATTATTAACTCCAGCGACAGATCAAAATGGATCGCAGGTTAACTTTTACTATGGAGCACCAACACCATATGCCGAAAGTATAGCGCCTAGTCATCATTCAACGTACGCACATTATTATGATGATGAGGAAGATGGTTGGGAAATGCCTAACTTTTATAACGAAACGTATATGAAAGAAGGTCTTCACAACGGAGTTAATGGGGCTAACGGAATGAATGGAAAAATGAATAGTTTAGCTAGATCAAATGCTAGCATTTATGGTACCAAAGATGATTTATATGATAGATTGAAAAGGCACGCATATAATGGAAAGAAAGGTAAATTTAAAAAGTCAAGAGTTATAATATAAATATAATAATATATTTGCTATTTTCAGATAAGAGTGACAGTGATAGTGAAGGACAATAAATTGAACATATTTTAAATCTGGTCAAGTAATAGTGAAATGCTCAAATAGTAAAATGGATATAGTGTATAAAGAAAATGAATGAAAATTCTTATGAAATCTTTAGTGGTATACCAGAAGAAACATTGTAAATACTGTATGATCAAAATAATTTAAATTATAGAATTTTCTTTTAACTTCACTTGCGTAGCTTTCCCGATATTTATTAATTTATTTATCTTTAAAATACTGTGCCTTAACACAAAAAACGTTTTGTACCTTAAAGTGTAAAATAGTATAAATTGGGTCCTCTTCTGTGTGGCATAGGAGTACTTAATTTATTAATGTATATGAAACGTTGATATTTATACACGCAGAGCTATATATTCATAATTAGTGTAACTAAATCCCTATTTACACTAAACACAATTACCACAAAAATCTGTAAGTCATTTAAACTTAAAATTAGTTAAGTTAATGTAAATGTAAATGTACAGTTATATAAATATTTTTGTACTTATGTATTGTACTTCAATTAGCGTGTAATTATTTACAATAACAAGTATGAGTATGTTTTCAGATATAAATTAAATGATTGACTGAATGAGTTATGTTGATTACTTTCAATATAAGTATATTAATGCAAAAATTGTTTTATTGTTGTTTTTCTTATCCCTACAATAATTCACGTAAACATGGATTATAAACCTATTCTAACGTTTTTTATTCAATTCAATCTCTCTAAATTGTCTGATAATAAGTATCTTCAAATCAACAACAAATGTTCTTTAGTTTTACAGTCTTATTTAATAAATTGCATTTAAAAACGAATTTTCACCACAATTTGAATATAATAATTGGCGCTGCGAACAAATAATTATAAATAGTTTAAAAAAACTACGGCAGATTTAATTTAATCTGCGTAATTTACACAAAACTAGCAACCAATACTTTAATTTGTTCTTCTTGTCTAGTGGACCAAATACCACGGTATTCTACAAAGTAAGGGTACAGAAAACCATTTTGCTTTATATTGAACAAAAACTAATTATGATGGTTTTCGCGGTTTTCATAAAACATAAAAGTGACATAAAAGTCGGTGTTTTGCTCATTCTCTTGACGGTACGTGTGCTCGACGTAAATAGGTGCAATAATATATTTTCTCTACTGCATTATTTAGTTGTTATCTGTTATGAGAAATATAATATCAGCAAAGAGCTCTATTAAAAAACCATTGTGTAATTCTAATATCAACTGTGAACTAAATGAAAACTAGAAAAAGGAAATCAACTAATCATACGAGTAGGTAGATGATTACAGAACAATCTTAACTCGAATGTCATTTTATAAGTAGTATTTTAATTTAAAATTCATTATAATTAGGGATAGTTACAGTCCTGAGATGATGATTGGCCTAGTAGTTAGCGGGTTAAACGTTAAAATACTAATTTATTGTAAAGTATCCTGTTCAAGAATATTCCAATTCCAAGAGATAAAACTATCATTTTAAATGAAAGAAATAAATAGGCTTATTTTTTAGAATAACCAAAATGTACCTGGAAAAAAATAAGTAATATCTGGACATATTATATAATTTGGATTTATTTTGAAATAAATTACGTATAATAAGTAATTTTAAAATTTTGTTTTATACAAAAATTTGTTTCCGTGTTCGAAACTTCTCTGTGGGAAATTTTTTTTAACCAAATACATTTTATACGTCGAAAATTAATTGATTAAGAATTTATATACATGTAGAAAGTACACTGCGTTGTGGATACACAAAGATGAATAGTAAAAATCCAAAAATTAAAAACTGTTTTAATCATTTCTTTTTTGGTCAAATTACTACTTCAATATCGATTTTTCTTTACCTGCTTATATTTAACATTTATTATAATATTTTACTTTTTTTTTAATTTTAGTTTTTCATTTCATATTTTTTTGCCATTATTAAATAATAAAATTGAATTTTTCTTAATTTATTTTTATTTGAAGAAGTAAACACCCCACCTATTTCTTTGAATTTTCATCGGATCTCATAATAAATTTTGATGCGGTAATAGCGTTCCTGGTCGAATTAAGAAATTAAATGGGAAACAAAATATTAGCAATCTATTTTTTCCCCAAAAGTCCCGATTTGCTACAAAGGAATGAGATGTACTTTAATTACTTTCTTTTTTTAAAAAATTTACTATTATAAAAGATAGATAATTATACTTTACTCTGGTGGGCGGGAGAAAAAGTAAGTTAATATTTCAAGTTCTTTAGAAGAGAAGTTCAAACATTTTCATGCAAACGTAAGATCATCGGTAAGGTAATTTAGTCTGAAAATCAACAAAATACTTTTGTACCGTCAAGCTTTGAAAATACAAAATATTCATGTACTAATACAAAAATTGTTACTTTTTGAAAAATCAAGTGCTTGTATTATTTGAGCTAAATAACAAATTTTCAAAATGTATTAACAATACTAATGTGATCAAAATTATATTATACTCGATATTCAAGGTAAAAAGTAAACAAAAAGCAATATTAAAAAGAAAATTGAAGTAATTTCAAAATAAAATGTTTGTGGTAATCTGGAAAGGTTGGGACAGTCTTGTGTATATTTGTGTATTTGCAATTTTTACACGGGGTAACATTCTTATTATTAATATGGGGTCTTCACGACACCGTCTCGCGAAATCTTCATATAATTTAAGTTTTCTCTTATGTTTCGTTTCCATGTACTTATAATATTATTTATTAATTATTACGAGTATCAAGGGGTCGTGTAAATGTCTTACGTGATTAAGATGTTCTTTTAAATACTTCATATCCTCAATTTTTAGTAAGTATAGAAGTAAACAAGAAATCTACTTATTTCCACTGATGAATTATGAGCAATTATTTTGGGAACTAATCAGGTGTACAAGTATGAAATGCGGATTTTTTTTCGAAAAAAACACGTTAACTGTGGAAGAATGGTAAGCAGTAGTTTATTCAAAGTATGCTCCATTGCTAGTTACACATTTTCTATCTTTCGGACAATTTGTGGATACCACGCCAGTAAAATTCTTCCTCTTTTACCCCGAATCATTCATAGAGCCATTTTTGCACATCTTCGTACGAACCAAAGCATTGCTCAGCAAGTGCGTGACCCTTCGGATGCAAACAATGTTAGATTTATATCAGAACTTTGTATTTAAATTTAGGCGCCCTGTATAGTGTACTAGGCGCCACCTATATTGTAACCCTGTATATAATTGTAAAATAAAAAGGCACTCGTTGCTGAAAACTCATCGCAGTCGTTTCACTTTAATAGGTTATGTGGCCCAGTACACGTTTTTATTTTTTTGTTAAGTGAAAGTGATAAGTGCAAGATGTCTACAAGTTATATGGCGAATGTTCCGAGATTAAGGGGACGTGAAAATTTCGACGATTGGGCATTTGCGGCTGAAAATTTCCTGATTATTGATGGCCTAGTAGGTTGCATCGATGGAACCGAAAAAGACGCAAATAGAGATGCCAAAGCTAAAGCGAAATTGATCCTCACGATCGATCCCTCGTTGTATATACATATAAAACAGGTAGCAACAACAAAAGAATTATGGGAGAAATTAAAATCGCTGTTCGACGATACAGGGTTTGTAAGAAAAATCAACTTGTTAAGAACACTAATATCGACGCGATTGGAAAATAGTGAGTCCATGGTAGCTTACGTGAACAAAATCGTGGAAACCGCTACAAAATTAAGAGGAACTGGTTTTGAAATCAATGAAGAATGGGTCGGATCATTGCTATTGGCGGGATTAACTGAAAAATTTTCACCAATGATCATGGCAATCGAACATTCTGGTATTGCAATAACCACGGATTCAATAAAAATGAAATTGATGGACATGGAAACGGAAGTTGATAATGCAGGGAGCGCGTTTGCAGGTAAAGCAAAATGGCGTGCTAATAAAGTTGGTAACACGGTTGGTACCGTTAAGAATGTCAAATGTTACAAATGTAAACAAGTTGGTCATTTTAAGAGCAATTGTCCAAACATTTCAAAATCGAATACTCAGGATGTGAAACAGAAGAATACGCATCACGCTTTCAATGTGGTGTTTCTCAGTGGCGTTTTCAGTCGAGATGATTGGTACGTAGATTCCGGTGCAAGTATTCACCTAACCGCAAATAAGGATCGTTTGGAAAATGTTTCAACAAACCACAATTTCCAAGATATTATGGTTGCAAACAAAACAAGGATACCAGTAGTATGCAAAGGTGACGTTAACATTACAACCATTGTAGAAAATAAACAGTTCGACATTAAAATAAACAATGTATTATGTGCTCCAGAATTAACCACAAATTTGTTATCGGTAAGCAGATTAATTGAAATGGGAAACAAAGTCAATTTTGATAAAGACGGATGTCAAATCTACAGCAGCAAAAATGTATTACTGGCAGAAGCAGATTTGGTCGGTAATGTTTACAAATTACGAATCAGAAAATCTGTGCAGTGTTTTTCAGCGTCTTCGACAAATATTTCAAGTGAAACCTGGCACCGAAGGTTAGGTCATATAAACAGTAACGATTTATTAAAAATGAGAAATGGTGTAGTGGAAGGACTTGTTTATCGAGATGGACAAGAATTAGGAAAACAAAATTGTGTCGTGTGTTGTGAGGGAAAACAAACAAGATTACCCTTTCCGAACAAAGGTACAAGAGCGACTAAATTGTTGGAAATAATTCACTCGGATGTATGTGGTCCAATGGAAAATACATCGTTAGGTGGATCAAGATATTTCCTGTTATTTCAAGACGACTTTAGTAAAATGGCTTTCGTTTATTTCCTGAAAACAAAGGATGAAGTTTTTGATCGTTTCAAGGAATTCAAGTGCATGGTGGAAAATCAAACAGAAAAAAGCATAAAAATACTAAGGACAGATAACGGCGGTGAGTTTGTAAATAAACAATTTAGATTATTTTTTAGCAAAAATGGAATTGTTCATCAGAAAACAAACTCATATACCCCAGAACAAAACGGCTTATCGGAACGATTAAATCGTACGATAGTAGAAAAAGCGAGATGTTTACTATTTGATGCAGATTTAGACAAGAAATTTTGGGCTGAGGCAGTCAACACTGCAATATACGTAAGGAATAGGTCAATAGTATCAAGTTTAAACAACAAAACTCCTTTTGAACTTTGGACTGGTAAGAAGCCAGACGTCAGCAACTTACGAATTTTTGGTAGTCAAGCAATGACACACGTACCAAAGGAGAGACGGTTAAAATGGGACAAGAAATCAAAAAAACTGATCTTTGTAGGTTACGGCGAAAACGTTAAAGGTTATAGGTTGTATAATCCAAAAAAAAACATAATAACTACAAGTCGAGATGTTATTATAATGGAAGAAGCTGACAATGTAGTAAACGATTTCGTCTACACCGAGTTGAACGATGATATGGAGGAAACTGATGAAGTGGGGGATAAGAGTCAAATTCAAATACTTCAAGAAGAATTTTTAGATTGTCAAGATGATGACACCAACTCCGAAGCAGAAGAGGTTACAAGCATTCGAAAATCAGAAAGAGCTCCGAAGCCAAAAATTTACGAAGACTTTGTAACCTATATGTGCACCGATAGTGTTGATTTGGAAGAAGATCCTACTACAGTTTCGGAAGCTTTATCAAGCAGAGATAAAGAGCAATGGAGACAGGCAATGACAGAAGAACTTTGTTCCTTTGAAGAAAATGAAGCATGGGAACTAGTGGATGTGCCAAGCAATGAAAACATAGTGCAATGTAAGTGGGTATTTAAAAAGAAACGTGATAGTGAAGACAAAATGAGGTATAGAGCAAGATTAGTTGCAAAGGGCTTTACCCAAAGACATGGTGTTGATTACGATGAAACTTTTTCGCCTGTTGTTAGGCACTCTACTTTAAGATTGTTAATTGCTCTAGCTGTAAAATTAGATTTAGATATAACACATTTAGATGTAACTACCGCTTTTTTAAATGGGCACTTAAACGAAAATGTTTATATGGTTCAACCCGAAGGTTATCAAAAGGTATACGATCGAAATAAGGTGCTTAAACTGAAGAAAGCAATTTATGGTTTGAAGCAATCTTCAAGGGCTTGGAATGAAAAGGTAAACGATGTTCTTATTAATTTAGGCTACAAGAAATCTAAATTTGAACCTTGCTTATATGTTAAAAGTGAAGGTAAATTGTTAACGATTATTGCTTTGTACGTAGATGATTTTTTCGTATTTTCAAACGATAAAGTCCAGACAGAATTTTTAAAGTCAGAATTGAGTTCAAGATTCAAAATAAAAGATTTAGGGGAAGCGAAACAATGTTTGGGCATGCGAATTAACATTAATAAGAACAAGGGGACGATAACCATAGATCAGGAACAGTATATCGATCAATTGTTAAAGAAATTTAAAATGGAAGAATGCAAAAGTGCTAGTACGCCTATGGAAGCGAATCTTAGTTTTGATTTGGTTAATAACGATTGTAACAATAATTATCCGTACCAACAGTTAATCGGAAGTCTAATGTATTTAGCCATTTTAACAAGGCCAGATATATCCTTTAGTGTTAGTTTTTTGAGTCAGTTCAATAATAATTTTAATGAAACTCATTTTAAATATGCCAAAAGAATTTTGAGATATTTGAAGGGAACTAAGAATTATTGTCTAAAATTTCAAAAAACAGATGACAAGTTGGAGGGTTTCGTAGATGCAGATTGGGCAAGCAATGCATATGATCGAAAATCATATACCGGGTTTTGTTTCAAGTTATCAGGGTCAGCAATATCTTGGGAAAGCAAAAAGCAACAAACCGTTGCATTATCGAGCACAGAATCTGAATATATGGGAATTTCAGAAGCATCTAAGGAAGCTATATATTTAAAGAATTTGTTAAATGAATTAACTGGAAGTTCGAATTGTATAACATTGTACAACGATAATCAAAGTGCTCAGAAGCTCGCAGTGAATCCAGTATTTCATAAACGATCGAAGCACATTGATGTTCGTTATCATTTTATAAGAGAATGTATCGCAAACGATTTAGTTGAAATTAAATATTTAAGGACTGACGAAATGCCTGCTGACATTTTGACGAAGGGTTTAGGTTCTGTTAAACATTATAAATTTTTAAATTGTTTTGGAATTGTTTCAAATGGATAATTATTGTAAGTGTCCTGATATAGTGGGGGTGTTAGATTTATATCAGAACTTTGTATTTAAATTTAGGCGCCCTGTATAGTGTACTAGGCGCCACCTATATTGTAACCCTGTATATAATTGTAAAATAAAAAGGCACTCGTTGCTGAAAACTCATCGCAGTCGTTTCACTTTAATAAACAAGTGGTAATCGGAAGAAAGCAAGTTTGGTGAATAAGCCGCATAGGATAGTACCTCTCAGTTGAGTGCTTCCAACGTGTCGTGAACTGGTTTTTCCGTATGTGATGGAACATTGTCATGGAGAAAAATGACCTTGTGGTGCCTTTTTTGATATTGTGGTAGTTTTTTGAGCAGGAAATGGTTCAAATTCATCACTTATTGTTGCTAGCGTTTGGTACACTGACAAGAATGGTTTATCATATTGATGAAAAATTCATCATTTTTACACCGATGAAAAAAATTCATCATATTGATGAAAAATTCATAGTATTTATGAACAAAATCAATGTATTTATGAATTTCTTCATTAATCTGATGAAAAATGATAAACCATTTTTTTCGGTGTATCAACCGTTTCACCGAGCTTTCACAGCTCATTCATCGTCTTCGTCTAACAATGCTTGCAATTCTGTATCTCTATAATTTTTTAGCCATCGCCACTTTTGAAATACAGAAACCATCGTTCACAGGTATCTTGCCATGGAGCATGTTCCCCATAAGCTTTTTGAAGAAATCGATTTGATTCAGGAGCAGTTTTCTTCAAATTAAAAACAAAAAATTAATGTTGTCCACGAATGATCTCTATTTAGCACAAATCTCGACATATTAAACATACTAAAACAACACTCTGCAAGCACTTTTTCAATTTATCATTTATGCGCTTTTGATCCTTGTTGATGGCACAACCAAATGACACATATGCCAAATCTTTATACTACACATTGGTGTAGTTGGTGCGCCTTCTGTTTCCCAAATCCGCATTTCATACTTGTAGACCTGATATAACTAAAAAGTGCATTTAGGTCCTAGAGATAATTGCACACTTGAGATGCTACAGTTTATATAAGTTTAAGAACTTAAAATTACGATGCTTAAAATTTAAATTTTATTTAGTTTTATTTATTTATTTAGATTTTCATTAGTGACATTCACTTAACAGAAATTAGTTTGAATTATTGCAGTTTGATTAATTATGTTTATGGCTATGTATTATTTTTGGAGCAATTTTTATATAAAATGTTATTTGTTTAACTAATTAAAATTACCTATTGCAACTAAAGTAAGAGTTAATTGTTATATTTTGAATAGCAAATTAACCAAAATCGTTAGTTTTAAATGAATTAAACAATGTAAATTAAAAATATACCTGCAATTGTTAAGGGGCGAGTACTACATGCTACATGTTCATAAAACTGAAAGTTGGACTCGATTAGAAGTAATCCGTCTTTGGGTTTAGTACTTGTGCTGTTTTAGGAGCACCTTCGATATTTCAGCGAAATTCAAATAAAATACCTAAAGAATTCCTACAAAAATTCAGGCGTAAATCATATCAAAGCAATATTTCAAAGATTAAAAAGTAATCTTTAAGATGTAACAATATAAATTTGAATTTTGATGTAAATAGATTTGATTTCTAAGACTGGTTATTACTCCCCAGAAAATAAACCCCAATAACCCTTTGAAGATCATGGCAATGCAGTAATACCCCATACCAAAAACAATAAAATAAATCAGATCGGAAATTTGTATCTCCAATAACAAGATCAGTGCCGTAACTAGGGTATGGCCAATATGGCCCCTTTTGAATGAATGCGCCAAAATTAAAAAATTCAAATTAAAAATATTGTATTTATTATAGGCGCCATTTGAATAAAGGCGCCGTTTAAATAAAGGCGCCAAAATTCAAAATTTTCAATTATAAATATTGTATTTAATATAAGCGCCAGAGGTGCCATTTGAATAAAAGTGCCGTTTAAATAAAGTCGCCAAAATTTAGAAGTTCAAATTATAAATATTGTATTTAATGTAGGCGTCATTTTAATAAAGGTGCCGTTTAAATAAAGGCGCCGAAATTCAAAAGTTCAAATTAAAAATAGGCGATGATTAAATAAAGGCGCCTAATTTATATTTTCTTGTTGGTAAAACTATATTAAAATCAGTGTTATTAAATTTAATAAATTTTAACTGAGAGTATTTCTTAAAATTCACCATTTTGCACAAAATTAAGAAAAAATTCCGGGGAAACCCCGGATCCCTTTTTGGGGAGAGAGAATAAACCGCGCCCCCACCCTTTCTGTTGAGGCGCATTTTTCGTAGTTGGCCATAGGCGCCAAAAGTTCTAGTTACGGCACTGAACAAGATGATGCCTTAAAAAGAACACCAACATCAATGCGAAAAGTAAGGAATGCAAATAATGTTTTCGTTTTTGTAAGGAACTGTTAACCAACTCACAACAACATTGCCATATTATTATTATTTATTTGGATTTTAAAAAATATTGTGTACTAACCACGGACGCACATCTCACTCAATTAGATAATCACAAGGCAACAAAACAAAAACTTTTTCCTGAGGTTTTAGGTTTTGGAGTGAATTTAGATACACTAATGTAATAAAGTACTTGTCACGTAGTTATTTAGTTCGAATTAACTCTAGTTCTCATGTTAAAGGGAGGTGGTAAAGTTAATTTATAGAAAAAACAGCATATTTCGATAATTTTTTTTTACGACACAGTTAATATATATTTATTTCTATAATTACTACATAATAAAGTGACATTTGAAGAATATACTGTGAAATTTTTATTAATTTTTATGAAGAAATGAGCCATTGACAGCGAATCTCCGCGGACATCTCAAAAAGAAATTTTTATTTTATTTTCAATATAAAAAGGTTGTGTTTATCTCAAAACCTGGAGTCAATTCGACAAATCTGAAATTTATTTCGCATTCAGGAGACCTTAATTACCCAAAATTGACTCATAAACCCCACACCGTAGAATCCCTGTTGCCCTGTGTAATTATTAATTAAATAATACCCTAATACCTCGCCAAGAACAAAAGAGATTTGATTGATTTTGTTGGAAAAACATCAAACTTTTTATTAGAAACTTTGGATTCATAATGATGAGAAAGAACCTCATCCACTATTATAAAGACTCTCTCAAATAATCAAAATTCTGTGAATAAATAATATAAATAATACAGCTACAAATATCTCAAAGTAGAACTCTGATTTATTGACATTTGGCAAATTGACAAACATTTAGTAAATAATAGCAAACTTTCTTCCAAACAAATTTTTTATTTCCCATTAAAAATAATTTTTTATTGTTGTTTGTTTTCTAGAATACCTTTCCAACCTTTAAATCTCTAAGTCTGCGATGAAAAACTTTATGCAGTATCTGCTTTAAGGGGGGATTTGTTCCAAATTTCAAAGTTATTTTAGATATAAAAAACTAGTCCTTGAACGAAGGAATTTATTTTTCGAGCCATATTTTCATCAAAAATTGACAATTTATTTTTGAACGCGTGCCATTTTGTCCTAAATTGATATTTTGAAAAATCCTTTGTTCAAGGACTAAATAATTTAATATTATATTGTATAAATTTTTTTGAATTTATTCAAAAATATATAATAATATATTCGAGCAGCAGTGGTCACCGCAAAACATGGTTTTGGAAAGGACCTTCGGGAGAATGGCCATAACTTTTTTGTTTGAAAATATATTTTATTGAAAAAATTATATTATTTACGTAAAAACTTCCTGTTTTTTATGTATACCAACATATCCTTAAAAAAGTGTTCCAGTTCTTTAAAAAAAATTCTCTAAGATCACGGATTTTTGTACGTCTAACTGGGCATGACCCCTTAAGGATTTTTTATTATTATTATTAAAATATATTTTTCAACTTTTTCAATCAAAAAGATGTTTTGTTGCAGTAATTGCAAAATTTTTAAGCAGCACCTCTTTGCTGACCAATTCATACCTCAATTTACCAACCAATTTTTGTCAATTGAGAAAATAGCATTGTAAGCAAAATCGTTAATAAACAGAAAAACATATAATATTCAAAAAATTCATTGGTGCTAATGTCGCTTGGACTAAATTAACAAATGTTTTTGATCACAATGAAAGAGGAAGGAATCTTCCCCCCCTTTTTTTCACTAATCACTTATGTACCCTGTAGAAATCACCAAATCGTTAATATTCTTCAAAAGTGGAAGAGCATTTTAATACTTATACATATTTTGTAAATAAATAAATAATTCACGTTCTATATTTCTTTATTCGATAAAGTATGTGGGGTACATTTAATAAATTTCTATATAATGTATTTTAAAAATGAACATTAAAATAAACTTATCACAGAAAATCATACACTTAAAAATAATTTTTACACAATAAATTTGCACTCATACCACAACTAAGTTCACGTAATAAAATAATTTCATGCCATTACAACATTAAAAAACACAATTGACTAATAAAAATAATTAATCACACCACTAATAGATACTTATAAATTTTTTTTAAAATAAAAATTTATAAACAATTCACAACTATAATATTCATAATCAAACAATTGATAGGTATTATGAATTATTTACAAAAAAAAATGTTTTAAGTGATATGCTGCTTCAACCAATGACATTGTAAAATATGAAAAATTTAAAACTTTTACCACTAATAATAGCAAAACGTAATTATCGTTAAAATTAATTATTGCTCTCATACACATCGGATATCAAAAATTAAATGTACAGGCAAATTTAAAATAATACGAAATTTCTACCAATAAATTCGAAGAAATAACATTGCAAGGTGACATATAATTCACAAAATAACTAGTAGTTTAAAACAGTCAGTCGTTTTTAAAATGATACATAGTTCGGGAAGACAAGGGCGACTTGAGCAGTTTTTGTACTTGAATTTTTATCGGTAAAATACCATTTTTTGGCAAAAATATTTATCAATACACCGAAACAACATTCAAATTAGTGCAATAGACACTTGAATCTCTAAGGAAATCGCGTCAAAATGTGTACAATAATTTCATTTATTTTTTTTAACGAACAAAACTTACATTGTAAGTCAAACACATTCGATAAATAAAACTATTCTAAAATAAAAAAAAATAAATAAGTTGGGATCAATGAAAGTCCTTGTAAATTAATATTGCAGTAAAATTACACATCCTCAGTCTCATTTTTTGTTACTTTAGGATTATCTTGCGATCCTAGTCCATTTGCCATTCGTTGATAATGTGGTTTGATTGTGGTTATTGGTCTGGTGTAGTCCAAGTGATCGTATTCCAATTCTAAAATTATCAGTAATAAAGTATATTATATTACCTTAGATTTATCACATAACAATAATTAAAAACGATCATTCATGCAGTCATAATATTTATTTTCAAAAGAAAAAACAAGACATCACCTCACTTTGGAAATATTTTATAAACTTTTTTTCAATATTAATGCATAATTTTAGTTCGCCACCCCCAGATATATTCCTAATAAAATACTTTTGACTTCGAAAAAGTTGGGGCTATTCAAGAAAATGTTTTTAATTATTTTTTTTAAATAAACATGCAAGAATTGCAAAATAACAAATATAATTGTAAGTGTATTGCATGCAAATAGTGGTTAGAGTGCTAAGAAAATGTAATTATTAAATATAAAAAAGTATTAGATACGCCACTAAAACAGCAATGCAGTTCTACTAACAGAAAATTAATAAGAGGAATTGACATACTGTTAAAACATACAACCAGTAGAAAATAGAAAAATCCTTAGATATTATTTTTCTTTGCCTTTACTGGATTTTTGCCTATGCTGTTGCCTGTTTAAGAATTGTTAGAATGAGAATAACGATCAACTGATATAATTACGGAGAAAATTAACATTACTTATTATTTTGAAAAAAGAAAAACAAAATCATTAATTAAAATGTACAAAATAATAATAAAAATAAATAGACTACACAGAGGAAAGAATGATTTCATTCAAAATCAATCACAATCGCTTTGAATGGAGTTGATATTTTTTCTCTGTGCATAATCAAAGCTTAAAAACAAAACAGGAAAATTGCAAAACAACTAAATAAAACATCCAGCACCCGATAGTGATAACTGATAAGAATTATCCAAATAAGTGATTGTATTTAGTCAAAATTTTAATAAACTAAAATAATATAATTTCCCTACCACTTCAAGATATTCAAGTAGAAAAAGAATTTAAAGTTGTAATTAAAAGAATTCAATTATTCAAAATTTAGAAATAGTATACATAAGTAGACTTACCAAAATCTTTGGCATCTTTTTGTTTAATTTCATCGTATACGTGTTCAATACTGTGATATATATTTGGATTAGTTGCATCTGCATCACGATTTTTTAATGAATTCAATTCACCATTACAGCTATAAGCTCCTCCTGCAAAAATAAATTTAAAGAATTTCAATGCAAGAATTTCAAGTGTTACCTTTCAAATCATCATCAGTTGAACACCCAGGAAGGCCAAGTCTTTGCCTTTCCAAATTGGTGTTGTTTTGTTTGCCCAAATTATTTCTAATGTGAGTTGTATTATTCAGCAGTCCAACATCATCTTCTTTTTGTGGTTTTCCTTGATAAGAGTAAGTTGGATTATCAAAGTGATTTCGATCTGAAAATAATTTTCAATTAATGTAACATTTACAACTATAATATGAATACATGCCTGGTGATAATGATTGAGCATCAGCTATGTATTGAACATGGATTATTTGCGTCTTGAGATTTTGAACGCGTCTCCTGTAGTAAAACCATAAAGCTACAATAACGCTAACCAGCATCAATGCTACCATCACGCCAGCAACAATACTTCCATAACTACTTTCTTGTTCTTGAGTACTAGAAGCACGTAAGTTGGTATCGCAATTATCACCATAAAATCCATGGCGACAGATGCACCCTTCCACTGGATGACACAAAAAGTTATCATTTTTACACTCACATGGTGTCATACAATGGTCCCCATAATAACCTTCTGGACAAACTATAAAAAAGATTTAATAAAAATAACAATGGTAAAACAATATTCCTTACTTTCGTTGCACTGAGTTCCAGTCCAACCAGGTTTGCAATGACAAACTCCATCGTTACCTCTACATATACCATTATTTAAGCACTTGCAATGTTGAGTACAGTTATATCCAAATGTACCTTGAGGGCAAGGAGTGGAACAATTTTTTCCCATCCAACCTGGCAAGCAGTGACACTCTCCTAAAAATATCAGCTATAGCGTAAAATTTAATAATACTTATTTATGACTTTACCTGTAACGTGATGACAATCACCACCATTTTTACAATTGCATGTTTCTTGGCAATTTTTTCCAAAAGTCCCTGATGGGCAAGGATGTTCACAGGTTAATCCAATGTAACCAGGCTGACAAATATAATCTCCAGTTATGTGATCACAAGTTATGTTATCTACCAAACAAAATAATGAGTATTTAGAAAAAATAATTATTGTTTTTACAAACCAGATGCCACCGGACAAATTTCTTTACAACCAAGACCGTAATATCCTTTGTTACATGGATAGTTACAATTAGTTCCTTGCCATCCGCGCGCACAGACGCATTGTCCAGTTTGAGGATCACAAGAACTATTATTTTTGCAATTGCAATCTTGCTTGCAATTGGGTCCAAATTTACCAGGTGCACAAACAGTTTCACAAGTCACTCCTAAAGATTTAAGATAAGTATTAAAAAATAAACCAGATATGGGCAATACACCAAACAAAGAATATAAAAAAACTACCTTTCCATGTAGATTTACATCGACACTTTCCAGTTACAGGATCACATCCATCAGAATTATTTTCATCACACTGACAAACCTGCTGGCAATTGTGCCCAAATGTACCAGCTGTACAAAGTTGTTCGCAAATTTCGCCCGTAAATCCGGGTCCGCACGTACAAGAACCTGATAAAATCATGCAACACAACTTCACAACAAAGAAAACAAAAAAAAATCATGCTACAACGCCATGAAATCACAAATGTACATACCATTTTGTGGGTTACAAGCAGCTCCATTTTTACAATCACATTTTTGTCCACAATGGTTACCATACAATGCACCATTACATGGTCTATCACAATATTGTCCTTCCCAACCTGCAGTACAGAAACATTCGCCTGTTTCGCCCGAACAAGTTGCACCATTTTTACCTAAAATCATTTCCATTATGGATTAATATGGCTAAACAATTAAATGTATAAAATTACGTACATTCGCATTTTTGAGCACATTCTTCACCATAACTTCCTGATGGGCAAGTCTCGCTACAATCCAAACCTTTGAATCCTTTGGCACAAATGCAGGTTCCATCAACAGGTGAACATTGTGCGTTATTTTTGCAATCACAAGTTCCAAAGCAGCCTTTTCCATAAGTTAAAATGCGACATTGTCTAGAACAATCTTTACTGCTCCATCCTGCTTTACAAATACATTCACCAGTCCAAGAATGGCAGCTGTAAATTTGTAGGAAATTAAAAAAGTGGTTACGAAATTGAAGTTTTTCTTACATTTCCGTATTGTCGGAATTACAGTCGCATGTAAATTGACAAGATTCGCCCCATAAAGTAGCAGGGCAAGTTCTTTCAGTGCAATTGGTACCCTTCCATCCTTTAGAACAAATACATTTACCATCCACGTTAGAACACTTGGCTCCATTTTCACAATTGCATTTGCGTGTACAATTATTACCATAAGTTCCATCTGGACAAATATCTAAACACTAAAAATACTTTATTGAAACAAATTCGAGAAAATATTGTGAAAACCTTACCCTGTCACCTGTAAAACCAGGTTGACATTCACATTCACCAGAAACGTGATTACACGAAGCTCCATTATAGCAATCACATGTTTTGTTACAGCTGCTGCCCCAAAAGCCAAACGAACACCTATTAGCACAGACAGGTCCTATCCACCCAGGTCGGCAGAAGCATTGTCCCGATTCAGGATCGCATGTTCCACTGTTTTGACATCTACATTCGGATTTACATGCTGAACCGTGTTTTCCATTTGGACAAGGATCTTCACAACTAATAAAATGATTTTAATTTTACACAACATCTTGTTAAAGTAACGTGTGTAACTCACAGTGGCCCCATCCAACCAGGTTTACAATGGCACTCTCCTGACACATGATCACAGTCGCCATTTTCGCATCTACATTTTTCAATACACTCTTGACCATATCTTCCAACGCTGCACTTATTTTGACAAGATTCACCTTTCCAACCACGTGAGCAATGACAATTTCCATTAAATGGATCACAAGTAGAGTTATTTTGGCACGTACAACGGTTTTGACAATCTCGACCCCACAAACCAATAGGACAGGCTAAAATAATTCAATTCAGTACTCTGGAGTTCGATGGAAGTCATCAAGCTTACAAATATCACAAGACGGTCCACCATAACCAGTTTCACATTTGCATGTATCGGGAGCTACACAACTTCCATGCAAACAGTCTTCTGAACAAATAGGAACACATCGGTCTTCGGAACTGCTTTTGGCATATCCTTTACAGCAGTCCTCTACTGGTCTGGTTTTAACTAATTTTTGAGTTTTGTATACAGTTTTAAACTTAATTTTATATTTTGAACATCTTGGTGGAAAATTCAAACACCATACGTATTCCCGTTCTTGATATGGTTGTGATTCAGAAATTCTTACAGTTGTTGTGTATCTAATAAACAATTACATACATGACTTTCAATAAATGTGTTTCTCGAAAATTAAAAGTAACAAAATTATATGTTATTTTTACATAAAAACTAATAATATGCTTCCTGTTTGGTACCTATTTAAAATAATTAAATTGTATTATCCGATGAATAACACAAAGCATGAAAATATAGATTGCTAAATAATTTAACAACTGAAGAAAAAAAAAAGTTTTAAATTCAAGTAAAATTAACTACAGCGGTAATTTTTATTTTTTATACTCGTAATATGGATTTTGAATTATAGTAGTAATTCCTGAAAGAAATAATTTTAAAATGTCCGCCTACTTCAAAGAGATTTGAACAATTTATTTCACATTCTATCAAAACAAGGTACCAAGGACCTTTTTTATGTAGTACCTAAGTATTTTGCATTTCATATCTTTTAAGTATAAAATTTTGCGTTCTTATTGTTGTTAACTTCATTATGTTTATGGGAAATCCTTATTTAATTTTATTCCATAACGATAATGTATAAGTGAAAAACTGTTAGCAGCCCTTTAATTTAGTATTGAATGTTTTAACGATATTTGCACGCTTAGAAGGATAGAGCCAGTGGCGGAACTACCGGGGTGCGGTGGGTGCGGCGCACGCGGGCCCCCGGCTAAAAAGACCCCCAGTTGTACTGTGACCTTTTCAATCTTAATAAAAATCTCAAAAATAGGAGATGCACAACTAGTGCTATTTGAAGTCTGGGGAAAAATACCCCCAGGTTACCAGCAATTATTAAGTTCAAATGATTGTCATGCTGTTAAACTTGTGACTTCCGTACAAGGAATTTTACTATATTCTGTCGGGTGTTCCACACCCCCCGGTGAGAGTTTTCACGACGCATAGATATCTGCTGTATAAATATGCACTAACATTTTTTGTTTGTACATACAAACGATGTGTAGATGTATTTATTCTAAGAGAATAAAAAGTTTCCATATGAAGGTAAATCACACAACGTACACACACACCTTTCGGTTTTCAAACCGGGGGGTCTGGGGGGTATGGAATATCCTCCAGTGCACCAGCAATTATAGTTAAACTATAGTTATAGTTTTACAAAGAACTAAAAAATTAATGTTTAAATAAAATAATCATTTATTATTAAAATTTAAACACAAATTTATTTTAAAATTTAAAAAAACTTTTAAATTAAATTGTTTACCTCGACTGAACATTTGATTTCCTTGACTTGGCACTAAAAATGAGAAAGTCCCTGACAAAATTAGGGAAATCTTAAATTTTCAATAAATTGTAATTGCCCTGCAATTGTTATATAGGAAATTATCAAATTGTATTTACGATTTAGAAAATCTAAAGAAATCCATAAAAATTTCAAGAAAATCTTAGGAAACTCAAGAAAATTTTGGTAAATAAGAAATCGAGAGAAATGTAGAAAACTCTAGAAAATCTTGAAAATTTTAAAGCCAATGAAATTTTAGAAAATGGAAAAAGCAAAAAAATGATAGTCTATTATAATATTATACATTTCCTCAAATTTCCTTTTAGTTTTGCATATGACAATTTCTTCATAATGTTTTCACTTATTAGTAAAAAGTGAGCGGGAAATTTTATGAAATCCCAGAAAATCCATAAAAATGTCACTAATTTTACAATTAGGAAATGTAAAAAATTAGCGAAAATAGAAAATCTTGAAAATTATTCAAAAAATTTGGGAAGTGTGGGGAATCACAGAAAATTCTAGGATATTTTAAGACATCTAGACAATCTCAGAAAATTGAAAAATAAAATACTCTTCTTATATTTTGTAAAATATTTCTTCTTTTCTTTAAGTGCCTATCCGACTCCGGATGTATGGTTATCATTTCGATTTTATTTAAGTCAAATTGACGTACTAGAGAATTTTCCCCATAAGCCCAAAGATCTAACATAGGCTTTAGATCACAGCAGTGTAGTATACTCGGCGCGACCAAGCTTTGATCCGTAGTTTACCGCTTCGTAGCCAGTCGATATTAAAATATTTAATAAAATTAAATAGGGCGGGGGGTAGTTACTCGTCTCTATATCCGTTCTTGTTTGGTAAGAATTCTTTGGAAATCACTGGAATTGCATAGAAATCATCGGAATTTCGAGTCCTGCTCGTTACGCTACTGGATAGAGCTAACCAGAGAAAGTCGACACCCACTCTGGAGTTCTTTTCACCGTTAGAATAGTGCAATTTATAAAATTTCAAAATAAACGAGATAAGGGGGCGTTCAAGTATTTGCATAAGCAGGCTTAGGGGGTGAGAGAAAAAATTGAAGACATGGAACACCTAGATAGAAAGAAGGAAAATAATTATTGTATCCATATTTTCCACCATATTTTTTTAAATTGTTAATTAGTAGGTAAATAGGTCGATAATAATAAATCACTCGATGGTGTAGGTAACAAAGTAAAGTTCTTAAATCTTAAGATTCACAACAAAGAAAGTAGGCCACCACCGCGGTATAGCTTGACTGTTACAAAAGTTTATAATAAAATCGAACACGAAATCGCATTTGAAAAAATGTCTTGGGTTATACCCAAAGAGTTACGTTTATCACTAACTTGCAATAAATGTTTTTTTGTGAAATTAGGGGGTAACTAAAAACCAGAATTTGAATTTTCTAAAAAATAAATTAAAATTGCATCTTCTGTCGAGTGAAGCAATATGGAAAAAAATGGACAGACTTATACAACATAGACTGGCAGGAAAACCAGGTCAGCATACTTGTACCTGTTAGATTTTAGTGTGGGTATGCACAATATTCGTGGGTGAATTTAACCTCCATTGCAAATTTGATGTAACTCATAAAATTACACCTGTACGATAAAATAAATTAAATACAAATCAGACACAATTTATTAAATAAATAATTGTTCCCGTCCTTATTTAAACCGAAATCCTTGGATTGATATGTAGCTACAACTTGATGAAATCAGAAAAAGAAACAAAGAAGCCGTTAAACTTGCTCTATTACTTGGTAATAAGCGCAGTTGAACGGTTTAATGCACTTAACTTGTTAGGTAGTCCGTACGAACTTCCTATTGAAAGTAACGGTCGGCAAGCAATGTCAATAATTATGGCCTCAAAATTATAATTTTGACTTTTAAGAAATATAAAAATCGGTCCAACAAAATGGGATATATAATAGAAGTTATATAATAGTATATATCAGTCGCTTAGATGCAAAAGCCGATATGTCGAAACTTTTTTAGAAAGGAGATTAATTCTATTCTAGCAATTAATTCTTAAAGGCTTCTGACTACCCCAGATTTTATCAATTGATTTTTATATTTTGATCTATGGGTAGGAAACTATGCTAAAAAAATCATTGCTTAATTCGATTAGATAAAGATTTTGTGAGTTTTTCTGCATTATCTAGTTTTACATTTCACTGGACTTGTCGGGTTTTGCATTTAAGCGACTGATATATAATAGGACTCTGAATAAGTTGTCGTAGGTTCAAATTCCACATCATTATTAGGTACTACTAAACCCTCCCCCCTTAATTAACGTTGACCACTTTGAAGCTCCTGTTTGTTCAATCGTTCTCACAATACATATTGCATACGGCATACAAGAGATATTAGTCAAAAACATGGATTACATGGTCTTGGCGTGTTACCAACGTTTTCAAATTTACTGAAAAAAGATTTCTCATCGTCAGACCTGCGATAGCCATGAATCAACTGGATCTCTATATGATGTCGTTCTAGAAGTTTTAGTGGTATATTGTATAGTGTAACTTCGGAATATATTATGTTTTATGTTACCCCCACCTTAACGGAACACTGCTTTAAAAAAATTAAATTGTAATTTAATGGGTTGGTTTGCCCATTCATTTTCCTTCGAGACTGGTCAACTTCGCTGTTTCCATGTTTCCCCTTATATTTAACACCAAACTATTAGTACAAAAACTTAAAAGCAACTTCAAGATTATAAAAAACAATAGATTCCCGTTCAACCGGCACGGTAGAGACCGTAAATATGTAGTAAGATTGAAATTTTCCGGCTAATTAAGATGTAAGAAATAATATTTTTTATTGATTGAATAATGTTAATCTCATTTTAAGCTGAAAGACAAGTTTGTTAACGTAATATTTATTTAATTGTTTCACAACCGTGAATTCTGGGTTACTAAGGAAACAATCTTCATGAATGCATTTACAAGCTTAACTGTGTGGGCTCATTTCGCATACAACAATAGATTAAAATTTTAATATATTTTTAAATAATTCAAAGTCAAAATGTTTTTCCACGAAACTTAAAAATAACAAGTGTAATTAACTCGTTAAAAAGATAACAAGGCACGATACAAAATTTTACTATTTACATTGTCATGTAAATGCATACTTTTAAAATTAATGAACAATAAATTGTGCAGTTTACTTCGGCACACTTCATTACTGGCAATCATAATACTTAAGGGACTTACGTTTCTTGTCGAACGCAGATATTAGGTCCTTGTAGTCCTTGCGACCCCGATATTAATAAATGCAATATTCCAAAAATTGTTAAAGCCAAATGCGTTAAGTTGTAAAGAGCCATGTTGTAAATTTAATATTTAAATATTTGAATTCTAGTTGGATTCCATAATTTACATACATCTATGGTCGAATAGGATGGCGATAAAGTTTTAAACAAAGTTCATCTGAAAAATAAAAACATTAGTATTACTTTGGTATGGTATTATGCATTCCATAGAATGACGAATACTTTTACATTACTAATCACTTCGTTTCTGATTACCAATACAATAGGTCGATGGGCAAATATTCAAAAAAATATAATACAATTGATTTTTTAGAAAGTAATGTAAATTAATTTAAAAATCATTCATTTTACATTTTAAAACGAGGGGGAAATCTCTGGGGAAATTTGGTGTTCAAGAGACGGGAAATCTGGGGAAATCTCATGCAATCTTAGGAAATTCTAGGCAACCTAAGGAAATCCGAGGAAATCTTAGAAAATCTCAGGCAATCTTAGGAAATCTGAGGAAATCTCGGGCAATCTTAGGTAATTCTAGGCATTCTTAGGAAATCCGAGGAAATCTAGATGAATCCGATAACTGTCATATGTTATACAAGTTTCTTTATAATGTTGAATTAGCACTTAGAAAATATGAATGCATACCTTTGTTTTAACCCTTCGTTGCATGGTGTGCCAGATTTGGCACATACCGAAGTTTCGATTATATTTTCTACAATTGAAGTTAATGCCCAATTTTAACTATTGTAGCATATTTGTATAATACCTAAGAATAGATAAATTTGACAATAATTTTGGTAGGGCACAAAAGTATTGATTAAGCATATGAATAATCATAATTGTCCAAACAGCGTAGTAAAAACGGTATGTGCAATATATTTGGAACATCATGAACATAATGATCACTATTTTATTGTATTCAAAAAAGGGATAACAACTTCCAGGTAAGAAACTTGTCTGTTGTAATGTTTTGAACAAAATATGAAGAGTATTATAGGTCCTTTGCTAAATTTTGATTATTTTTGGCCCTTCATATGTTATGATAACGCAATTCAAAAATGAATTTCACCAAAATCATTTGTTTTTAAATCAGTACTGTATCGTTTTTGTGATGTTACAGACTAATTTAGGGTATAGTATTATATACACTATAATATTTTTCTACTTATATAGTTTTCGTTAAATACTGTATTTGTAATTATTAAATTTTATAATTTTTAATTTATCTATCGGTTTTTTAACTGTCTACCTAAATAAGTTGGGAAGTTCAGAAAAAACTTAATTTATTTGCAAATTTTATGGTTTGCGTACATCCGGATCTGTTTATGGTTTAACATTTTGTTTCTAACTACCCTTGCGTTTGAGGGATAATTTTAAGTAACCTCATACATTCCAAAAGTAAATTTTATTAGTTGCTCAAGAAGTTTCTTCAGTAAACGGACTGTGGTTTTAACAATTTATTAAAAATACGTTAATATTCAAACAATAAAAGTGTTATTTTTAAAAGTTTACAGCCGGGAAATCTTAGGCAATCCAAGGAAATCTCAGGAAATTTTAGGAAATCTGGGGAAATTCAAGGAAAATTTAGGAAATCCAAGAAAATTTCATAAAAGGAAATCTGGTGTACAAAAATTTGGTTTGCGGTTTCCCCCTCGTTTTAAAATAATAACTGTTTAGGTATAATGTTAGGTACATCTGTTCAAATTTTTGCAAATAAAATTAATTGGCCCTAGATGCAAAGATAAACGACGCTTCAAGGGCAAAGAAATTGATTTATTTTTGATATTTTCAGTTTTTCGGGTTCACAACATGACAATCAATGTTTTATGTCGATTAAATACGAAACATTAATTTTTACTTTATTTCGCCAGACAGCATGACTACAGTTTTCTGAAGTATGTAATGTCTGGTAAAATTTTCTTTCAAATTCTAATTGCTCAATACCAAAAAAGAGAACTTGGGGGACGTCCAATAATTATGCGAGACGTTTAGAGGGGGGAGGGGGTCGAGAAGAATCTCACGTGAGGGAGAGGGGGGGTCTCAGCAAATATCACGTAATTTTTTTTCCGCAAGAAACTGTAAAATTGCGAGAGAATTAAGAAGGTAAAACAAACAATCTCACGTGAGATTAGGAGAGGGATCGAGCCAAATTTCACGACATCTCACCAGGGAGGGGGGGGGGTAAAAAAAATCGCTAAAATCGCCTCACGTAATTAATGGACGTCCCCTTGAGAGCTCGATTTTGGTGCTAAATATATACGTGACCATCTACATTGAAGAACTTGAAATTCTTGTACTTATTTGTCTTTGAATTAACAAGAAACGTTATCAAAACTTAATTATTATTAGTAGATTAAAGCAGGTACACGAATTCGTAGAATGCCTACTTCAATTATTTCAATATCAGCAATTCTTCAAGTTATTTACCTTATTTTTAGATAATTTGCCAAATAGTAATTGGAGTAGTTCACACGAAGTACCTACATACATGGAAATAATGAGAATTGTATAAAATATACAATCAAACTTCCAATAAAGTTGTGCGCATTGACACGCTACATATAAAAATAAATTATATTTTGATAGTTTAAAATGTATCAATTCTAAGTAAAGATATAAGAAAATTTAAAGTAAACAATAATCTGACCCAATGAATCATAATTATTTAGTTATCATTATTATTATTATAATAAATTATACATAATAGATAATATTGAGATTTTATATAATAAATTATAACCTTTAGTTTTGAGATAAAATTTAAAAAAATCGTACCTGTTAAATTACGAACATTTTTCTATGTATATATTTTTATTTCAAGAAAAGTGAATTCATGCCAAATATTTAATATTTTGTTTGTCTGGGTTTCAAGTACTTAAGACATTGAAACGGACCAATAGAATACTTCAACGTGGCATTCGAACCACGACAGATACATACCCATATCTGATAAACTCGAATTTAAATTTTTATTTCGTACATCAATCTGAAGTAATTGCATACTATCTGAACGAAAACTACATAAATGCAAGAATCTAACATTAATTATCTCCGATCAAAATAAACTTTGTGCCAATATCATATTTTTAGTAATACAGCATTATTCGAGAGTCTTTAATAGTTCATACCTATAAACACAGACAAATTTATCAAAAACAATGCTGTTTGTGTAAATAACAAAATTTTTTATTCTATTTAGTTAAGTACTATCTCTATTATCTTATCTTAAAGTCATTAATATCAAATTACTTTATATCACAGAGATTGTTGTATACTTATATTTTTAACATATTATAAATAAGAACAAAATAAAAATTATCATAGCAAGTTTTAATTATTTAAATTAAGATTTAAAACAAATTAGAGAGCTCCCCATCCCAAAATAAAAATGATTAAACTGAATGTGCACTTATCGCCTATTAAATATCATTTTGCAATCAAATAAAGTAGTTCAAACAAGCGTGTAATTCACTTCCTTATGAGGATTTCAAGTGAAACGGCATCTTTTTCATAGTTCTAAAACAATGCTTTCTATTACATATTTAATAATTATTACAGGTCAACAATTTAAATAAAATTTTTATTATAATATGGATCGCATAACCGCATGTGTTAACATTGTCGCTGAATAAAAATGGGAATTTCTACTTTCGCAAAATCGTATACAATAATGATTTTCATTGTTCTAAATGTTAGATAGAAATGTCTCTTGTGGAGTGTCTCACAGATATATTATAAATATTATACATAACAGCAATCATTTTGTTACAGTCCAGAGTCAGATTAAAGCAGTGGTTCCCAAACTTATTTATGTCACGCCTCCCTTCTAGCAAAAAATATTATCGGCGCCACTTTTCCACAAAACAAAACTTTTCAATTTTTCAAAACAAGGAAAGAGAGTTTAGGGAAAAATAATTTATTTTCTCAACTACACAAGTGGCCCGCGCCCCCCACTTTGAAAACCACTGGATTAAAGAGTCAACAATAAATCAAAAAAACAAAAAAGAAAAAAAAGAAAAAAAATTTGTATCCAGTACCAGCGATCAATTGTATCAATACAATTTTGTTTCATGGGTACCGGGATCCATAACTAAGTAGAATTTTTAGCTTTATGAGTAGCTGACAGCTAACAAATGTTTGTACATAATGAATTAGAAGCCCTACTGCAACAGGGTTCACAAATAGATAGGAGCTGCCCATCTATTACGCAAAGGCCAGACACAACATGAAAACAATGCAAAAATACAACTAGAATAAGAAATCCTTTTTACATCTTATCGTCAAAAAAATTAAAATCCATGAGTTGGAAGTCTAAGAATCGCCAAAATCACCTCACGTAATTAATGGACGCCCCCTTAGCAGTATTTCCTCAAGTCAGCTCACCGGAAAAATGTCGAGATTCTACAAAACAGGTAATCCTTAATATAGATAAGACTACTTAAAATTTAATAAGAATTTAATTTCTAACAAGATTCTGATCTATCTCACTCTATCCAAGACAGACCTCTATCTATCTAAATCTATCTGTCAATATTTTCAATTAAAAAAATAATAGACCATGTAAAAATGAACGGAAAAAAAAGACGGAAGGTTTAAAAAAATCAGGATTTGGGTTTTTAAATCGAAAAAATACCCATAATAGTAATGTGAATTTTATTAAAACTTTTACAGAAATACTTTTAAGTCACTGTATCTCGGAAACATTGCGAGAAAATAGAAAAATGTATATAAACAACAATGAAAAGAATGAAATTTTCAACAAAAAATGTTAAATAAGTTTTGCTGTAGAAGCGATTTTTATATGAGAAAACATGTCTTCAAAAGGCACAATTTACATTGCTAGCATTAGGAGCGTACGTTCAATTTTGTGTATAGCTGTACATAATTACAGATTCATTCAATCGGGACATGTCCACATTTCCACAACCACCGAAAATCGGAACATCCCCCACAAATCAGAACACCTGGCAATCCTAGTAGCGACTTAGCGATTCATATCATCTCTATTGGAGCGATAGCAGACATCTTCAATGTTTGTATACCTACCGCACGATTCAGTACTTCCCTATGTTATCAATGTAAATTGCATAGTACGGAGACTTTTTTCTGCCATATAAAAACCGATTTTTCAGCAATATTTCTTAGATATTTTTTGTTGTAAATTTCATTCCCTTCATTTTTGTTTATATACATTTTTGTATTTCGTCGGGACGTTGCCGAGATATATTGACTTTAAAAGTCTTTGTAAAAGTTTTATTAAAACTACCATAAGAGCAATGTTAAATTATCTGAAATTTTTACCGAGTTTTTTTAAAGTCAATATATCTCGGAAACGGCCCGACGAAATACAAAAATGCATAGAAAATAAAATGAAAGGAACGAAATTTACAACAAGAAATGTCTAAGAAATACCTATTACTGAAAAATCAGTCTTTATATGGCGGAAAAAAGTCTCCGTACGATGCAATTTACATTGATAACATAGGAAAAGTTTGAATCGTACGGAGACTTTCTTGGTCCACTGTATATCGTATCGCCAGTATGTGTATTATTCTTAAATCACGTAATATTTATAATATTTTCAAGTGGCTTAGTACATATGGAACTTGATAAAGCTTTTTTTTCTTAAAAAATGCTTTAGCATTTTTACCATTAATACATACAGTGGCTCCAGAAATTATCAATACACTCCTATGTTAACAATATTAAACGGACATTTCTATGATCTTTTTTCTCATATAAAAATCGACTTTATAGCAAAATGTTTCAAACATTTTTTGTTGAAAATTTCATTCTTTTTATTTTTGTTTCTATACATTTTTCTATTTTGTCGTACCGTTTCTGAGTAACAGTGACTTTAAAAACACTCTGTAAAACTTTAGATAAAACTCCCATAAGAACAATGTTAATTTTACCTAGTGTCTTTAAAGTCGTTGTTACTCAGAAACGGTGCGACAAAATAGAGAGAAAAGAAAGAAAATAAAATAAAAATAAAGAGAATGAAATTTGCAACAAAAAATGTTTGAAACGTTTTGCTATTAAATCGATTTCTATATGAGAAAAAAGATCATGGAAATGTTCGTTTAACATTGTTAACATAGGAGTGTATTAATAATTTCTGGAGCCACTATATATTTTTGTCGATATTTACGATCTTCGTTATAATAATATTATAACAAAGATTATATTAATGTAATAATTACGGGAAACAAAATTACAATAATTTGATTAAAAGTTCTAGTAATTCTGCTGTAATCAAAATTTTATTTGCCTTGTGGTATAATATTACTCAATTACTTAAAATAGAACTAAAAAAATTCAGTTGTAAGTGTACAAATCGAAAAATAAAAAATTTAACATAAATGCAGCTCAAGTATTTATGTAATCTTTTGATGATTTAGCATTATACATAGAACGAACGCTGCATTTTGATAATTTTATGAAACAATAGGTAGCTCTTTATTAATAGAACAGTGTTAATCAGTTAATTTGAATCGTCATCCTTTTTAATATTTTGTAAAAATAATTAATGGAAAAAAGTGAAACGACAATTTATTAACGAACGAAAATTTTAAAATTGGTGTATTAACGAAAATCTTGTCGTGAAACTGCTAAAATTGTTAGCGAAATGAATATACAGTCAACTTCCCCAACTCTAATCTCAAAGGACCACCAAGAAAGTTTGAATTAGAGCAACTTCGAGTTAAATGGAGATAAAATTACACGTAAATATCTGACCAACTTATATTTTTTTCCAAAAAAAAATCGATTTATAGAATTCGAGTTAGAGCAGTTCGAGTTAGGGAAGTTTCACTATATTATGTTTCAACAAGACAACGATCTCAAACATACATACATTCAAATTCAAACATACTACAACCAACGCTACAACGCAACGGTTCAACATAGGTTGACATAAACAAACTCTTATAAAATTTTAAATTACTATACAATCGTATTTTCGCATAATTTTAAATTTTTGTGTGGTGGTGATGACACGTCATCAAATTTGTGTCTATGACGCTTATTGGTTTAAGATTTACAAACACCATGCACAGTTTTAATAAAGTTTGCTTAAATTTGCGCGTATCTTTATCCTTACCATGGGTTTTTCCCCGTTTAAAAACTGCAAGTAGATAATAATATAGTCAAGTTGTGATAAATATTTACAACGACGCATATTTAATGTTTTATATTACAATGTATCCTAATATCAAAAAATTGCACAAAATTATATTTATAGAAAATTTGATAAAAAAAAACAATACTTTATCTAGTATATATTGCTATAGATAAAACTAATTAAAAACCGATAAACATTTAAATGTACACTGGATTACAAAAATAAGCGCACAATCGTATGCTAGCAATGTAAATTGTACCTATTGAGAATATGTTTGCTGACATTTTTTGCTCTTAATATTTGTTTATATAGGTACATTTTTCTATTTCGTCTATTTCATCTTTTTCGTAACTATTAATAAAATTAACTTCACACTTATGGATATTTTAATGGAATTTTTACAGAGATCTTTAAGTCGCTGCATCTCGGAAATGGTGCGACGAAATAGAAAAATGTATATAAACAAAAATGAAGAGAATGAAATTTTCAACAAAAAGTATTTGATAAATTTTCCTGTAAAAGCGATTTTTATATGATGTGAAAACATGTTTTCAAAAGATATTTACATTGCTAGCATAGGTATGCTTAATTTTGCAAACCACTGTAACTTTCCTGTTCAAAATGTATCACATTTCACACTATCAGATATTCTTTCACTGTTACGTAGACAAAAAATATCCTATATATTCAATCATAAAAGCATTTTAATTCCTAAAACAGAAGTAACTTGAAGAAAGCAATCAGATAGTACATATTGCAATGAATGAGTAATAAGAAAATAAGTCGTTTGACGTAAGTTCCAAGAACAGGAAATGATATTTTTACTTAATCAAAACTTTGTCAATATTACCTATTGTTAACAAAATATAATTGCAACTCAATTCTATATAATTTTTGAGCCAATAAGACCATAACTTGTCGATTATTACATCAATAACTTAATTAGAAACAATAACTTAATGGCGAGATAATTTCATGTATCTGTGCATTTCCTTTGTACAGCAGACCATGACATCTAGTATCTAATAAATTGCGGTTTTAGGTCGTCATATACTACTCTCTCCGCTATTTAACTCTTTAATTCAATAAACCAAAATTCCTCTTGTGGTCAAGTTTACTTCCTAATCTATTTAATGTTTGTCAACATTTATTTAATAACTTCACAAATGAATACTATCAGTTAATGAGTCAATAGTTAATCAACCTCTCAGTATATTATTAAAAAGCATAATATTTTTATAACAAAGAAAAATACAATATACTAAATAATATGGCGCTACATAAAAAGGTAATATTAATAACCAATTTAACAAAAAATTAAACAATAGAAAGTAAACAATAGTTTTAAATATGTTTTTGTATCTTGTATATCATTATTGGGACAAAGTTCGCCCGCATCATAGTTTAGTTCAAGTCATAAATGAAATAATAAATCTCAATAAATAGAAAAAGCGGAAGCAACTACTATGTATTATAAAATTGTACTCATTATACATTAAATTAATAATAATATGTAAGTAGTGTGAAAGCTATAATATATTAAAAAATGTCAAAATCAACGAAAATTTAATATATTGGTTTTGTATGTTCAAAAAAAATTAAAAAGCATGTAAGGAAGCAAACTTTCCAAGTAAATTGTTACAATAAAAATGTAAATTAAAACAAAATTAAAACTTCCGAAAGTAATTACATGTATAAACAATATACATAATATGTATAAATTATTAAATTTGTATTACTAAAATATTTACATAGTAACAGCTACTTAATATGAATAAGTCGTTATAATTAAGGAATTTATATATTAAAAATAAACAAAATATTTGCATTAATTACAACAATTTCGTCCATCAGCTATACCGACGTATTTATTAACGTTGAATCATTTCTCTTGCGTAAGAACACTAAATATGTAATAATTCTTAGAAAAACATAAACATTTAATTAACAACAAATTTCTATCGTACAACTTTTAAAAAAATAATTTTAACAAGGTAGGTACTATCTATTATAGAAAATGATATTTTGATTTACGATGAATAAAAATTGAGTAAAAGCGTGAAGTAGCTGCTCCTGAAAATGTTAGGTATATCAAAGTTTTCACTAAATTTTTAGTTATAAATCATAATCATCGGAAACAATAAAACCAACATTTTTACGATAACTTTCTTATGAGAAGAATTTTATTTACTAATTAATTGATTAAATCTAACCATAAGGCAGTGGTTTATGTTTATTAGTAGGTACAGTCACTCCCGGTCGTATTCGTACACTCCTGTTTTAACAATGTAAATTCAAGCTTTTGAAGACCTTTTTAGACACATAAAAATTACTTTTACAGCAAAACTTAATAAACACTTTTTGTTGGAAATTTCATCCCCTTAAAATTTGTTCATATGCATTTTTTCGATTTGTCGCACCGTTTCCATTTTGCAGTGACTTAAGAAAGACTGTAAAATTCAAAAAATATTTTCATTCCAAAACAATCCTTAAATATTTTATATGTCAGTTTGGCAATTTAAATAAAATTCCTAAATTGCATAACATATAAAATTCGTATTATAAAAACGTATACGCAAATTAGAGAAAGTATAACAAAGAAAACTGTCATTATAATAATTATCATACTAAATACGGTAAATATTGTAAACTTAGCAATAGGAATTTAAAAATTATTATTAAAAAAGGTTAGATTAGACATTTCTCTAGAATTAACGCATTCGTTCCATTCTTAATAAGAAATTAAAACAGAGCATTCAGAATTTGAATTTCAATTAAATGACGAAAGCGAACACTTGAGTTGTTAAGAATGCAAAATAACTATGATAATTAGGTACAACAGTTAATAACAAAGTTTTCAAAAGAAGTCATAACTTAATTGTTTTAATTTCGTATTACAAATTCATGATAGCTACTATCCAGCTGTAACTGCGTAAATGTAAAAGATACATAATATTTAATTGTTAATCAACTGATTTATAAGTCTTATCTCGAGTTATTTTAAAACATAATATTATGATAAATAATACCATAATACCTTGGGAAAGCACTAATGATACACGAATCAAATTTTAGAAGATCACTGAAAATATCCAACAGATGCGCTCGAATAGATGTGCGAGATTAACACACCGAAAGAACGCTCGAGCTAAATGCAGGTGAATTTTTTATGTCCAACATTTCACACAAACTTATCTGTGGGTACCAACAATTAAAACATTACCTTTGAACCTTTGTTGGTAAACTCCAGTTAGTTATTGTTTCTAAGTGTAATAATAGTTGACCCCTGCCAAGACATTCGCAATTATAATAAATATTAATAATTGTTTGTGTCAACAAGTTCGTTGACGTTGTAGGACAGGTACTGCAATCACTACAGCTAGTGCAAAATTGAGAGGATAAATAATATTAAATGAACGATGAAATTTGAAATGTTATCTAAAGTAAACAATACAAGTTATCAATACCTTAAACACGTGAAAACACAATAAATAATAAATCGTTTCTCCTTATAATGAAATTCGTGTTTTAAGATAAACGATATTGCTCAAAATAAATTCACGTGCCTTTCTACAAAAGGTTATAATTATTATTAACGCTAATCAAATTAAGAATTATCATCTGACATCATTGAATATGATTTTTAATAAACATTGTGCGGAAGTAAAATACATACATTAGCACAAATGGAGTCTTTAAATTATAGAGACAACTTTTTCAATAGCCCAAATTAAAGGTAGAATATTATGTGATATTTAAATCCTACGAGATAATCACAAGATTAATCTCCGCAAAAATAAAATCATGTTATTTTGATTCTCCTAAAATGCTTATTACAGGATGTGGTTTGCAACAGTGACTCACTGAATTTAGTAAGTTTAAAATTAATTACTACAACTAATTTTTTTAACAAACCATCTGTACTTAACATAAATAACTGATGGATGATAATTTTTGCATGTGATGACATAAAACAATGTGGCGTTAAAATATCAACTGGTTCATTGAGCAAAATTTTATATCAAAATCTAAACGTTGTTCAATAAAATGAAGCCGATTTTAAGAATATTTTAATTTTTTTTTTATTGAAACAAAATACAAAAAAACTAAAGCATGTGCGCGTGCCTCTTGTTCAAGATAATTAGTGACGACAAATGTGGGCATTGTGGTTAATCGAGCACATTTCATTGACTCGCGACAAACCTCAAATTTCTTAAAAAAAGAACTAACGAAAATATGTAGTCGTTTCTTGCAAGCTACTGTTTGTAAGTTCAAAAAATTTGCAGTAAGTATCTGTGAAATATAAAAATGATTTCTCGGTTGCATTAATCGAGACTTCTATATCAATCAAAAAAGACTATAGCATATAATGTAGCTATAATATCTGAGAAAAGGATACCACAGCGTTTTGGGGTCCGTTTCGCAAGGCAAAGTTTACTTGAATTCTTAATTTAAACGCTTAATAATTATTATAAACCCAACTCAAATGATTACTGAATAATAAAATTAATGCAAAATTTATTCACGAAACACGAGTGTTAACTCATGTAAAACTATAGAGAATTTTCCACTACTTCCAGATTAATGCCTTTCTATTTCATTAAATTCATAAACAATTAACTGGAAGATAAATTTCCAAAACTGGTGTATGACTAAAATGCTTATTGAATGAGTATTATACCAATAATTCGCATAATACAAGAAAGTAAGATAACTTTCGTTAGTCATTCTTAATTAGAATGCATCCAATTAAGTGCACCATTAATTAAGACGCCGATTTTGATATAATTGGTTTGATTTTGAAATTATCCTCATTTTAACAGCTTCCATACATGCGAATTGTTTATTTTGATATGTAAATGTAAATAACGGATGAATCATTTTAATGGAGAGGCAAATCACTGTGCTTCGTATATTCAACATCCTATTTCCTTTATACTTTGAAAGTGCGATAAGAGATGCACAATTTCCCCTTTCAGAGAATCAAGTGTTGATACAAATAAATTGCGGTCAACTTTAAAAATTTAGAATTAAAATTTAATTATTAGAACACAAAAATATTTCAGGTGTTTTGACACCTGCAAATTACAATTAAAAGTCTTTTGAGAAATCCAGTTTGCATCCAAAAGTAATTTTCTCTGGTTCCGAACGTGGGTAAATTTTCAATTTCAAAGAGTAGTAAATTTTTGATTAATCCACCCACTCGTTCTGAACATAAAGCTTTTGTGAACAATCAAACTCTTGCCTTTGTTGGTTCCCGTATCTAGCTGAAACCATATTCGTAATGGAATCTACGGGCATTCACATCAGCTTTTAAAAATTGTATTTTTTCATGTACTACGAGTAAATACTACCGACTGCTATTTATATCCTACCCTTGTGCGCAGTGAAATAATTCATAACTTATTTCCGTCGATTATTGCATAAATTGAAAACTAGGATTAGGGGATTCCCAAATTCTAATTATCACTATAAACAATAATTTATAGTTGTATCAACATTGGAGGTAACTACCAAAAATTTTTTACAATTCTGGAAGAAAATGATAGAAAACATGAGTCGCTAAAATTAGTTTGTCCGACACTTTCAAACCTTTTAAAACTTCCATATACACAAAGCAATGGTCAATGCTCTTAATTATTGGATTAATAGTAACCAAACTACTAAATTTCTGCAAATCCGATTGAAAGTTTTCTGGAACTTTAAAGAATTTTCGTTTATTTACGCATTAGCATGCCATAATTTAATTATAATTGAAGTGTTATTTGAATTGAAAGAATTGAGGTCAACAACGCTTGCTAACATCGTCTGTATAGTAGTTATTATCAAATTTATTCTATGCCGAAAATAATTTTTTATCGTATAATATATAATAGCACTCAAAAAAAGTGTGACTAAAGAAATTTATTATTAATTACTTGATGAAATTTTTAATGACTTACTAAATAAATAAAATGGTGGTATTCCAATAACAAAAATATTAAAATTTCACAAAAATTTTATTATTTGTTTACTATAATAGTAATAATACTACACATATGTTGAAATGGTCAACGTTGCGTAAAAAGTGTTAATGGAAAGCAAATTTCTAAGATAAGAAAAGGGATTCAAAATAGAAAGAAAATTACGAAGTTATTATTACAGTAGTTATTATGTAATTACGGCTGTATGGTACAAATTACAAAAAGGATAATTGCAAAGATGAATATAGAAGATCCGTCTTTGCTATTATCCTTTTTGTAATTTGCAAAATGCTCCGCACCAAAAGTGTCGCGATGAAATTTTTATCGATACGGCTGTATATAACATAAATAATATATTCAACATACGAACAGAGTGCAAAAAATGAGTTATTTATTATTATAATAAGAAAAATGAATTAAAAATACCACTGCTTTTAAAAATGAAAGTAGGGTTCCATTTTCGCCAAAAATAATTAATACACTGCTGCAAAGGTTTTTCGTTACTATTAAACCATACATTTCCTGTAAAACCCGATGACGAGTCAAATTTGTCTGCATGAGAGAACAGGTTGAAGCATTCAAAAATATTAAATTCAACAGAATGTATAAGGTACATTATTACAGCCAAGTTTGGTGACATTATAACCGGGATTGGGGCAATATATATTAATTTTCCTACAGTAGGAAATTAGAAGATCCTTATGTAAACAGTAAACTATGTACTTAGTTGACGCACGCTTTCATTAAATACATATAATAATATTTAAATAACCATTACTTTTGCAACATTTGAAGAGCTATTTAACTGATGCATGAAATTCGGATTTACGGTTCGTGTTCTTATAGTAAGTATTGCACGTTTTGTTATGGAAATTCAAAAATATACTGGTCATATATTATATAGAATATCTGTCCGATATTTTAATATATACAAATACTTTAAAAATTTCGTCATAATTAAGTGCAAATTAAAAAATACATATACATAATCTCGATAAATAAACTTTATATCTAAATTTAGTCGGAATAGATTTTTTCAATTTCTTGTTTTCCAATTTGAGTTTCCATTTTACTGAATGAGACTATCTCATTATATTATGTTATCCTTAATAATTTTATTTCGATAGAGAAATACGATTTACGCAAATTATTTTCTAAATCCTTATCTCAATCTTTATTTTATTTTTATTTCTTCTAAAGCTGGGTTTATGTATGCAAATTAATGAAACTAACATTATTATTTAAATGTGGTGGAATCCAAACCGCAACGCAAAATTTCCCAAACTAGGATTTATCATTCATATTTCTAAATTTACAATTATTCAAAAATTAAACTTAGCTAAAATAAAGCAAATTATCTGATGTTTATCATAAACTATATTAAATTTCTCTAATCCGCTTCTAAATCTACCTACAATTAAATGGTGCATTCGTGGAGTGGAAAAATCCTTCAATGGTCCTCTTATAGAATAGCTGTAAATGAATGACGTCGCCCATCGAAAAACTCAAGGTAGTTTTGTGGTACACGTCCACCTGTGTTAATAGTAACGAAAGAATGCAGCACGAAAATACTAAATAAACGCTCATTTAAATTTAAAAAGAATTAAGTTCCTTTTGTGGTTTATACTAGTTATAGTATACTACAGGTAATAAGTAGTTTCGCTTCAATAATATTTAAAACATTACAGGTTAGGAAATTTGTACCCATTTAAACATACAATTGCTTTCTTTAACAATTTAAAATATAATTTCACTTTTTTGTCATAAATTTGCAATACAAATAAATTCAATGCAAAAAAACAAAGTAATGAAATTGAGCTGAGAAAATTTTCATGTTTACATTTAGAAAAAAGAAAAGAATAAAGGAAAAAACTTTGTGTAAGAGAAAAACAATATACAAAGCAGAAATATTTTTGGAATTTCCAAAGTACACTTATCAAATAGCTCCCATATTCAAATTTGATTGGAATTTCAAGTTGTTTTCCTTAAAACTTTTGTAAACATTTAAAATTTCCTACAAATTGGTTCTAAAGCCATGAAACATTCCCTTTTACCATGAAAATTAAGTTTAATTAAAGCATTAATAAAAAGCAAGTGACGTAAAAATTAAAATACTGTCACCGTCATTTACACTAATATAATGTATTTATTTGTAGTTTCACTATACGGTTAGATAACCATACATATAATTCAAAAATTTACGGAATAACTTATTGAAAGAAACGCCTACACTTTCGCTAATACAATTAAGGTACACCAAAACATTTTGCAATTGTTGTACTCGCAGAAATTCTGGTAATTATTACGATGTCGCGTCAGTGTCCTCCTCGAGAAATTTACTTTCTATAAGTTGAACAAATTCTGATACCATAAAATATAATCTTAATAAGTAATCAAGTTTTATTATATAATGCTATTATATATTTTTTATTTTATAATATTATTTGGTTAGAAAATTATAGTAAATTTAACTCAAAATTGAATTATTTGGTAAATTATGACAAGTTGAAATTTAGTCAATTAAGTAATGTAATCGAATTTAAACGATACGCAAAATTCCCAATTATGTACTACCTACACTAATAATTATTGCATTGGAGAAGTAAAATGTTTTATCATCCAATTATTCATTGCTTTTTCTGAGAGTTGCAATGCAATTAATAATTCGTTTAAAACAATTTTAGGGATGAATAAAATGAATTAGCTCGAAATTTTCGTCAGGAAGATGTGATACCATCCAAAAATTTGTGTACAAACTGCCGAATATTATTTTTTGAAAATTTTTACTATCACAGTAGTCTACAGTCATTTGGTGCTCAAAAGAAGAGGCTACCTGAAAAGTTTTCTGGGAGTTTTGAAAATTGGTGATTTTCTAGATTTCGACATGCTCTTTCCGAGTTTTTATGTGAAAAATGACGCTTAAAAACTGTTTTTTGATAATATCTCCTTTCGGTCTCATTTTACGATGAAAATAGTTATGTAATAAATTAAACTAGAGAAAATTTTCTATAATTTATCTAGTAACCTTTTTTTTGTAAAATGAATAGTTTTAGGGTACGAGCGGTGCAAAGACTCCAACACGAGTTTTGGCCAGAAAACTCATTTCCTGCGAAGGACTCTACCGGCTGTAGATTGTAGAGAGCCAGTTTTTCAATGCATTTAATGCAATTACAATATTTTTTTAAATATATATTATGTACATAAATCTAGTGTAAAACTTTGAAGTTGATTTTCTCAAAACTATGTTTTGAAAATTAGTGACCGCTGTAATTCAAAAACCACTAACTAGATGGATTTGAATAGAATTTATACAATTTATTGAAAACATAAAAATCTAGTACCTGAACGAAGGAATTTGTTGTTTAATAAAATTTATAGATTTTATAAACAATGAACTACCGATCTTTTCCTTAAAAATCCGTAAGTTAATTATCAGTGGCCCCCATTTTGTTATTTTCAAGAAAAATGCAAAAACCTTTAATTAGGCACTAGATTAACTATTAAACTACAGATTATTTTTTATAAATAAATAAATAAAAAGAACACTTTCCTCAAGCTTGTATTTATATCTTGTGTACTAGTTTCGGCTATTGCCTTCATCAGCATAATCGTCAAAAAACTCACACTGAAAATAATACAGTGCTTAATATTAACGAACAGCGATTTTTAACTGAAATTTGCTGTGACAAGGAATCTTTTCTTTGATAAAAAGATATGCTAAGTAAGATTTTAGATACTGAATTCGTAGATACGTTGAGATATCGAATTGGCATTCTTATATACAAAGAAAATTGTTTCATTGACTAATCTAGAATATTCCTGCATATAAAGCAGTTTTCGTCTATCAGATAAAATGTCTTCTTTGCATTAAGGAATTCGAACATTAAAAAATTATGATTCGTGCAAGAAATTTATTCGTTATTGTAATTTACACTGTTATGAAATAATGATCTACATGTTGGATCTATTACGAAGAATCGTAGTTTTAACGTTTGTATTACGTGGATTAATTGGATAAAATTACATAATATAACGACAGCAAACTTTAATACAACGAATTTGTACGGTACAAGAATTGCTGATGACATAAAAACTGCAATTTTGCAAATATGCAGCTTCATATCGTAGTTTAGATAAAAATTTATTCTGTTAACAGCGTTTTTAGTGTAATAACGTGCTTATTGGAATTGCAAATTCTAAATCAAAAGTAAGAACTTATAAATAATTGTTTTATTTATTTAAACTTAATTTTCTAATTACTCTTTAATTTAATTTCAGGAAATAGTATGTATAGATAGGTGGATTTCCAACTAAAATTGGTAAGGATTTTCTCCGAGAGGTCTTTTATGTTTCATATAAAAATGGCTTTTTTTTAGAAGTACTATCATTTCCACAAAGAGGACGAATATATTACATTATATTGTAATTTAAAAATTTCATTTAATGTGGCTGTTGGTAAACATTAAACATCGTGAAAATACACCAAAAATAATTTCAAAAACATAAGACTTAAACAAAATTTGGTATACAAATTTTGAATAATAATAATAATAATACAGGTCTAGGGGTGAGTTTCTTTTAAAACAAATCCTTCAATTATTTCATAAAACTTTGATTAAATTATTTTAGTTTTTCTATAAGTGTTTAAAATGTACATTTTTAGAACCAAAAGATAATGCAGAAATTTTGATATTCTATCAGCTGAATAGTTTGATAATTCTTGGAAAGCCTGTACAGCCAATATTGGCTTAAAGATCTAAAGAATTCGGAGACCGCTACTGTAATTATGAAGAAAATTGAAAAAAATTTGAAAATTGAAAATCTATGAAACCCCAATAGAACTGGTGTGTTTCTCTAGATGTATCTTAAATAATACCTGATTATTAAAACCTTTAACTTACAGATCAGGTAACATGGATTTAATTGCTGAATTCAATAATAATATGAGAACGGTTTATTGACACTTGGTACAATTCTAGCAACAAGAGGATAGATAAAGTGACTTACTTCATATTGAAGAAATTTTTATATTTTTTGTAACATACCTAAGATATCAATTTTTTTAAGATCTGTAAGTATAGATCTACTTTAGAATAATTTTTGTGTTTAATTTAAATTTTTCTAATTAATCTTCAAAATTTTTATACTAGCTTCATATCTAAACTCGAAAGATTGATTAATTTATTAATTAACATTTTGTATTTTTATACGAAATAAAACTAAATATGAAGCTAGTGTAAAAAGTAAATAGTTTTAATAAGTTTAAACTTTACTTTTTATAATTTTTAAGTTTAAATGAAATACAGTCGTGCTCAAATGTAGTCGGCCACCTATAGATTTTTAAGTTTTAGGAATTTGGAAGGCTCCTTAATAAAACTAATTACAAATATAAATTGAAAATATGTTTTTATTAATCATTTTTAATATTTGGTGGCACCACCTTTTGCCTTAAGGACGCTTTTAATGCGATTAGGCATTGTAGCTACTAATTTGTAACACACATCAGGGGTAATTTTTGCCCATTCTTCAAATATTGCCTGCTTTAATGCCTCTTTTGTTGGAGTTTTATAACGGGCAACCCTCTTCTTCAATATCGCCCATAAATTTTCAATGGGGGACAGGTCAGGACTTTGTGGCGGCCAATCCAAAATGGGAATTTGATTTTCTGTAAACCATCGCTTTGTTTTTTTTGAAGAATGGCATGGTGCATTGTCCTGCTGAAAAATATATT
Organism: Cantharis nigra; assembly: GCA_958510845.1. Taxonomy (NCBI): domain Eukaryota; kingdom Metazoa; phylum Arthropoda; class Insecta; order Coleoptera; family Cantharidae; genus Cantharis; species Cantharis nigra. The sequence goes on along the minus strand of OY294030.1, from coordinate 36,749,179 downwards.
TTGGGTTATCTTCCTCAAATAATTTTACTATTGTAGCCTCTAAATGGTCCTGTAAAGTCTCGATGTAGGTGTCCGAGTTCATCCTCCCTTCGCAGATTTTCACTTCGCCGACGCCCCTGGCCGACATTGAGCCCCAAATCATAATACTGCCACCCCCAAATTTAACAGTGGGCACAACGCAAACAGGGTCAAACTCTTCCCCCACCCTTCTCCTTACATAGGTGGATCCAGGCTGACGAAAAAGCTGGAAAGTCACATTCAAAATTAATATTAAATATTAATGATTAATAAATATAACTAAAATAAGTGTTTAAGGTCCAATTATACAAAAATATTATGTAAAAACATTATAAAATACGTACCTCTATGTTGCTTTCGTCTGACCAAATTACCTTTGCCCAGTCGGCAACATTCCACTTTTTGTAATTTCTTGCAAATTGAAGTCGTTTTTTAATGTGCTGCTCAGTCAAAAGGGGCTTCTTTCGAGCTTTGCGACCGTGTAGCTCCTTTTCCTTCAACCGCCGTCTAACTGTTTGAGACGATATCTCGACCCCACATTGCGCCCTTAGATCACGTGTTAAATCTTTTGAAGTTTTCCTTCGATTTTTTAGTGACAATCTTTCCAAAATGCGATCTTGTCTGGGTGATGTCACACGTTTTCTTCCACTTTTTGGCCTATTTTCTTCAGAACCAGTCTCAGCAACTCGCCTCAGGGTATCTTGAACCGTCGCACGCGAACACTTCAATTTTAAAGCAATTTTTCGTTGAGACATACCTGTCGAATCCAAAAAGACAATCTGACTCCAAAGAGCAACACTTAAATGCGGCCGTTTTGGCATGATGTTGTTGCTATCACTTCACAATATTAAACTAAAAGTTAAATTTGTAAAAATTTCACCCTTTAGATTAAATAATAATACCGTTATCGACAAGTACATGTAAACCGTAATATTAAAAATTTACATTATTTCAAAAATGTATCTTATGTTACCGCCCTTTGGTGGAAATTTAAATTTTAATCTCATTAAAGGGTGTCAGGTATATGTATATGTAGCATTCCTTTATAAATTCGGAACGGCTTAATACTTATGACAAAATCTTAGGGTGGCCGACTACATTTGAGCACGACTGTATGGTTAAATATTTTGATTATCATGATTATTATTGTTTATATAGTACATAGGTATTTAATTTGTTATAAAATAAAATTGTTTCTTAATTAATAAACATATTATAAAGTATATTGAACATTCTTTTTTTATACGTTGCATTAATTACTACCATACGTATAACTACGAAATGTTTACGTTAAACAAAAACCAATACTTATTGAATCAATGAAATGTAGTTGTCAGTTAAGGAATGGTCATCTTTTTCACAAAAACACAAATCCATATGACAGCAAATAACATTCTTGAGTCAACGAATGCCAATTCTTTCGACCATAGACGCTATTCCTTGCGTTGACAAAACCGTTTTTGAAATATGAGTATAAGATATTAATTTCAAAGAATTTATTTTCTTTAATACCAATACGTATGCATTACTTAAAGAACACCTTTTCTTTAACATGAAGAAATCGTGCGTTGGATCAATTTTAAGGAACTATTTCTTTATAACTACAACCGTGTGCTTTATATTTATGCTCTGATTTGGTTCAGTGTATGTTGGTTTGTGGCACTAGTACGTCGAAACTATTCATTTTACAAAAAAAAAACACTTAATACATAAATTATAGCAAATTTTCTCTAGTTTAATTTATTAGATAACTATTTTCATCGTAAAATGAGTCAGAAAGGAGATATTATCAGAAAACTGTTTTTCAATATGGCGGCGCGAGCGGCAGAAATACGAGGTGTTAAAGTAGAAATCGGAAAGAGCATGTCGTAATCTATAAAATCACCAATTTTTAAAACTCCTGGATAACTTTCCAGGTAAAAGTACCAAATGACTGGACTATAGTTGTCATATCAAATCTATTTAGTAATTAATTTTTTTAAAAGTAAAGGAAGTTTGCATTTTTGCTAATTTATCATAAACAATGTATAGTCAGTTGATATTCTATCGATGATAGAATAATATTTTAGAAGTAAAGCAGCGTAGGCTAATAATTTTCCTTCTAATACTAAATCATAATAATTTTCCACGACTAATAAATAAGTTAGGATTCATAAAAAGTGAATAGCAATTTTTTAGAAATTTGTCTAGTTACGAACTTGGGCATTTCTGCCATCACGAACAGCGGTCCAATCTGATGGAGGTATCCTGTCCGCAGTCCCACATCCATGGATAAATTATTAAAACCGACTGATTTTTATAGTACTTGAGAATGTGCACTCTGAAAAGAGATTTGTCGTCCAAATCACCGCCTAGGCGGCGGCACCATAGCTGTGCAACTAGCGTATAGTTACTAAGATTTTGTTGCGACGACAAATCTTTTTTCAGAGTGTGTAAATAGTTTCAGAACATATGGGGTGCATGTATAAATTTTTTTATATTTTTTAAAACGAAAAAGCAATGTTCTTTTACCTTGGCTCCCCATGTGAATTCCTCCTAATAAATTAGTCCTAATCAATAAACCCATAAAAATTTAAAGATATCAACAATGATATCTCTTGTCAATAAAATTTATAACTTTTTCAGTAAGATTATTTTAGTTATACATAAATTTTGCTAATAAAAATAATAAATTTTATTGACAAGGAGATATCACTTTCCTCAATTCATATTATATTTATTTATAATAATATATGGGCTTTTATTGACAGAAACAACCAACAAATAAAAACCCCTTTTTAATAGGAAGCACTATAGGATTTTGACAAAATTGCACTAAGGAGAAATTTATCTACCATTGAAAGATTTCCAATCGCATAAATTGTGCCGCAATCAAATTTGGATATTAGTTTCCTATAGTAGCAATCTGAAGAAAACGTCAATTTTGTGTGAAAATGTTGTGCATGTTTTGAATAAATGAAAACATAAAAAAATTAGAAGAAAATATGTTTTTTCTAATAAAATGAATTTTTGAGATGTAAATATTAAACTTTTTATCTAATATTTTTAATATAACTTAATTACTCATAAACCACTTATTAAAAAATATTCAGCCTTCGTGTGCTTATTTATCATTTTATGCCATAAAAACTCGATCTCTTCACTTTTCCTAGTAGAATTAACCGTTTTGCAGTAAAAAGTCGTTAAGTACCGAAAATAATAATACTATTACAACCCCAATTTTTTAGAAAAAAAATAATGCTGCTACTTATTAGTAGCTTTATATAGTCGGCTAAACATGGTATGTTATACCTAGTACAACCAACAATTACCAATAATCGTTATACTGGGAATAAAGTTATACCAGGTTTATCCGAGTATTGTAAAATTGGTAGTGCCCTAAGCAACCATTTCAAAGAATCGCCTCCTTCAAATACCATGATGATCCTAACCGTCTAATATATTCAAGTAATAATTTCAGATGATTTTCTGATGACCATAATACATATATACGAGTGGCTGACATCTTTGGAATTAGTTGTATGAGTTTCTGTGAAGCTGACAATTTCATGCTATTTTGAGCTAATTGCCCTGCACTAAATATACCAGGTACGTATTTTTATTTAAATTGTTTTCAAATTTTCTGATTTTAACGAAATAATACTAATAATAATAATATAACAATACCGAATAAAATGATTTTAGCGATTAACAAGTGAAATAGCCGAATGTTAATTGTCAATAGTCGGCAATTACCTAATATATAGCAATTCTTGTGATTAAGCAATTATTTTTGTAATTTTCAAGCAATCTAGACTATTTTCGTATACACAATTTTCTTAGGTCTTAGGTCTTAATAGAGCAGCAGAGGTCAAAATTGTTTGATCAATATTTAGAAAATTTCGGGACCTATTTTAACGAAATTTGATACACAACAAAATTGTTTACAAAAGTCGAAACTTGAAAAGGTGATAGAAAAAATGTTAATTTTGTCATTATTTTTAATACAGACAATGTCGAAAGCGACGTTCCTGGGAATATAATTAATAAAACATTAATTCGCGAAAATTTTTAAAAAAGTTCCAAGGCTAACAATAATTTTGTAAATTTGCATAAGGATTTTTCAGTTTTGCAATTTAGATCGAGGAAATGTTTTATGAGTACCCCTTAAATATTTTAAAATATCAAAATTATGGTCAATAGCATACCCATACCGAAAATTATTATTACAACCTAGTGAGTGAAACAAAATATAAATAACTCTGTTTATTGTGATATACATGAAAAAACGATTAACACCTCATAATATTATGTTAATTATCGAAAAATCATTACTATCTTTAATTTAGGAAAATATATATGTTTAATTCGTAATCGAAAAGCTAATAGTGAATTTGTTACCCCGATTTATTTGTACGAATTAAAGCATACAATCTGACTTATCAGTCAACAATTTAAACGTTTAATCCAGACACCATCTTCGTGTAATTTTAATATAAAAACCAAACCAATCTCAAGTTACATTGTGAAGATGCTTTTTGTTGATCCCTCGTATGATTCAATTGTTACAGCGCATTGTACAAAAGATTATGATACACTATGTATGTTATGTGGGTACTATCCATTATTATTCAATTAAAATTATTAATAAAAATATGATAAGTATGAATAATAATAATAAATAAAAATTATCACAATTTTCACAGCATCAATTCTAAAAATAATAATAAAAACAAGAAACGCAAAATTAAACCTGATTAAATATAATGTGACCTTTAAATTTGTGACATCCTAATTTTGAAAAGAGTGAAAATAAATTTAATTTAAAGACCTTTTGAACATATTAAATCCATTTATTTTACACTGGTATGTACATTTTCATCCAGACTAATGGAACACAAATTTGACCATAATTTCTGTCACCATATCGTTAATTAATAATTATGTATAATTGAAAGTAATTTTATAATGTAAACGTAAATGCTCTTTATACAATAATTATTTCATACAATGTTATGTAGACTTACCCCAATATTAAATCAAATTAATTTTCACACCATTTGAAAAATTGAAGTAACTTAACCAAATAATGTTAAATAATTCAATTGAATGTTTTCAAAAAAATGTTACTAACGATAAAAACAAAAACAGGTTTTAACAAACACAACATCACTCAACATAAACTTTGCGCAACTGAAAGAAAATAAATAAAAACGATGATACTGCTACCTACAAACGAACAAGAACTACGCTTCGACCTTCAAAAACGACGGCCAGTGGCGACGCACTTGGGTAGGCGATATGTCTACTATTTAAATCATTATAATCTAAAAAAAATAACATTGTTTATAAATTTTTTATTATAATTAATTTAATTTTTTAAATTTAAATATTAAATTTATTTTTTATTTTTTATTATAATTAAATTAAAATTAACATCTTATTGATTAAAATTACAATTTAATTTTTTTAAATTTTCCAAAATAAAATTGTTATTTTTAATTAAAAAAAAAATTTTTATTTTTAAATTTTAAAAATGTTCTAGTTTTTTTGTTACGTTATAAAGAAAGCTAAGCGTTGTATCTTTTATTCATATTGGCATTATGAACCTCTATTATCAGTATGGACAGTATTCAAATAAAAAAATATTTTAAAATAAATGTTATTTTCAGATTAATATCTATCTATAATGTATTATTAATAGGTAAATAATAATAATTGTTTTAAAAATTATTTATTAATTATTTAAAAAAAAAAGATTTTATTTCATTAAAATTTATAAATCCTTAAAATTATTTTAAAAAAATATTTAATTTAGTGTTTCAATATTTCGAGTGGCTATGTTTCTCAATATCAGCATGGTGGGTGTGTGATCTATCTATAAATATTAAAATGATCTGTAGTCGAATTTACAAAAGCCATACAAACATTACCTACTACCAACTAAACGCTTTGTAGGAGGTTGAAATATTAATCAGTACAATTAAATGCATCAGTAGTCGTTCAACCATGGCAGCTCCGGTAATAACACTTAATAATGGGCAAAAATTTCCTATTTTGGGATTAGGAACTTGGCAAGTAAGTATTTATATTTAAAATTTACAAAATACTTTTTAGTTTTTAAACTAAATTTAGTTTACTAATAAATGTAATTTATTCATTATTGAGAACGCATAAAAATTGTTAATTAATTATTTTGATTAAATGTCAATCTGAAGATGAAAGAATTAGTTTATTTGAATTTTTTTCAAAAACGTTTGTTTCACTTAAATTCTACTAAATTTAAATCAATTTTTAAGAATTTTATTATCAATAAAAATATATCAAGTGTTGGTTGCAAAAAAATGCTTAAATCAATATTTGTCAAAGCGAGATAACGACAAAATCAAATTTATACATTTAGTGCATTTATGTTATTTAATTAAATTTTAAATTAAATTACATTAAAATATGCTTGATGATATTCAGAGGCGGATTAACTAGCACAAAAAGAAACTAGCGCTTTGGACGCCAACATTTATTTAGTTTTAAATAAATTATTTCATCATATTTCATGAAATAGTAAAAATCTCAGAAATAGTTGCATTTAAAAAAATATCTCCACAAATCTGAAAAGTTGGTATGCGGGTACAGTATTATCTCTCAAGCTTTCCATTTGACTTTCCGCGAAGGAATCTGTTTTTGAGTTATGTAATGGAATAAAAATCGATTTAAATTTTTTTGTTTAATTGTTTATTTTTTATTTCTTGATTCGTCAAAAAAAAAGAAATAAAGTCAAGAGGGGCGCAAATTTTGGTTCAATTTGGGGCGTAATATACCTTTGATCCGTCTCTGCATATACTACATATTATAACTAGAGAGCGGATTTCCTTCCATTATGCCTATCGTTAATATTTAAGGCAGCAATAAAATATTTAAGATGTGGACGATTTATGAAGGATGTGATCATTTGGCACTTAGTTTTTTATGCCATTTTTGCCTTTTTGGGAATTTTATGCTTATTTTCAATTTTTGTGCTTATTTAAAGATTTCTTCTCTGAATTTCAACTACTGGGTCTATTTTCGCTAATGAAACATTCGGGAAGGGAGGGGGCACAAAATACAAATAACCAAAAATACATGTTTATATTAAATTTTGGTTATATTTCAAAATGTAATGTTGCGTTTTATATTTAAAATTATAATTTTATATTTTTATATGCTTCAACAAATTCTCCCAGGGGGGGGGGGGCATTTTGTATCAGGGCCCCCCCCTGGATTTAACACTAGTTACTTACGATTTTCGGAATGCGATTTTTGTTCTGACGCCGCGTTCCTGACGAAAGTACCTTACGCAAAAATTATGTTGATCTTGTATACAAAAAACTACTCAGGAAATTAGAAACATTATAAAATCTTTAGAAAAGAAAGAAGTATTATTGCTGGAGTTTGTAAACTTAATCAACGATTTCAAAAACTTAATTTCCATAGTACCGGGACCCATTGGCCAAGAGATAAAACTCAAACAAATACGATAACGTATTTTCCAAAAACGAGGGTTTTAAAATATTAAATAAAATAAGCATTTTACCAATGAGATTACTGAAATTTAGACAGTATCGTAGCAACAGCTACTATTTCGAGAATTAATCTTGAATCTCGTATTGATCCGTAACTATTAGTACGGACATTAGTAGTGAATTGTTTTCATGAATAGTTTTTTGTTTTTTAAGTTAACTTAATAAATAATTTTAAAAATAATCCTGTGTTATTTTATCTACTTAGTTTTTATAGACATCTAAGAATATTTTTTTGAATTAAAATTTTTTTTGTGCGTATTTAATGCCTTTTTAATTTTTTGATACTTTTTTTAGAGCTTCTTTATCGTGTTTTTGGGCTTTTTTTGGCGCCTTTTTGGTTTTATTTAAAGCCTTTTTATCCGCTCTCTAATTATAACCAAAACGTTAGATTTTTAACAATTTTGTATGCATTGTAGTATTAGGTACCTACTATAATTACATTATGTAAATTCTCCTAAATACTAAGTACACTATGATTATAAATTAATATGTATCTGGTATAGGTACATAAAATTATTTACCGATAACAGTATTATTACACCCAACATACCGGATATGATAATGCAAAATTGTTAATAATTGATAAACTCAAATTAAAAAATTAAATTATTCATTCTTCCTTTTTCAATTTATTTTGAAAAATCTCTTTAATTGTTAGTTTGTTTTTTTTTGTCGGCCCATCAAGATACTACCCATTCAAAATTACTTTTATTTTTGATTATTTTAAACTTTATTAGAGCAAACCTGGAGAAGTAGAAGAAGCGGTTAAATATGCCATTGACATCGGATATCGTCATTTTGACTGTGCAATGTTATATGGCAATGAGAAAGAAATAGGGGTCGGAATACGTGAAAAAATAAACGATGGGACAGTGAAACGTGAAGATCTTTTTATTGTCACCAAACTTTGGAACACTTTTCACGAACGTGAAAAAGTTGTACCAACGTGTAAACAGTCTTTGAACAATTTTGGACTTGATTATATCGACCAGTATTTAGTGCATTGGCCAGTTGCCGAAAAATCTGAAAGAGAATTTAATTTTTCAAGTGCCTTGACTCCATTTGGCTCTAGTGAAAAATTTGATTATGACTACATTGAAACATGGAAGGGCATGGAGGAATGTGTCAAGTTGGGTTTAACTAAAGGAATTGGACTATCAAATTTTAACAGCAAACAAATAGAGAACGTTTTGAGTGCAGCTACCATTAAACCGGTTGTAAATCAGGTAAGCAAAATATTTTAAATTTCACTATTTTATTGATTAAGATTTTCATAGGTGGAAGTTACACCATATTTGAATCAAAAAAAGCTGATCAAATTTTGCAAAGAAAGAGATATTGCAATAACTGCATATAGTCCATTTGGATCACCTGCAAGACCGTGGGCCAAACCAGGAGATGCTGCTAGTCTTAGTGATGAAAAATTGGCGTCGATTGCTAGCAAATATGGAAAAACTATACCTCAGATTATTTTGCGTTATTTAATTGATATTGGGACGGTACCCATTCCAAAATCTTCTAACAAAATTCGTATTCAACAAAATTTGGATGTATTTGACTTTACTTTGGCTGAAGAAGACATAAACAAGATTGATACGTTTAATATCAACTGGAGATCTGTTCCTGCAGATGAACTAAAAGATTTACCACATTATCCGTTTACAGAAGATGTTGAGTTTTAATTGATCACTTTTTTCTCTTAATGATTAAAATAATATATTTGATAATATATTATGATAAATAATAAAATATTTCATAATATGAAATATATTGTAAAGAAGTAAAAATTTTAATGATGATTCATTGAAACAAATAATTATTATATCATGATTAAATTTGTAGTAATATACCATAATTATTAAAATGATTATAAAAGAAAATTTATTTGATAACACTGTTTAATACAATAATAATTAATATTATGTTGTCTATCATTTATTTGCATAAAAATAACAATATAGTTTGATTTATTTGAGTGGGTGTACCGCCACTGTCTTGTCATTATGTCAGATTTTAATTTGACCACTGCATGGCACTGGATGTTGTAATCACCGCTTTAAATTTTAAGCAGTGCAAAGTGTAAGTAGAGAATTTGGTACCGTGAATGCCAACAATTGGCTGACAATAATGAAGGTAATATCTCTCTAATATCGTTGCTAATATCGACACTCCCAACGAAGAAGGACGTAACTCATTTTTATCTATTTTGCAGGAGAGCGATTTAAAAGTTTTGAAATGTACATACATGCATAGGAAATACAACTTTTCTTCGCTGATTATTTCTGGAATTATTGGTCGTAAGCTAACGTTTTTTTTAACCAAATCAAAGGTTTTTTTCTCAGAATTACAGCAGTAGTCATAACTCAAATTACTAGTAACTCGAGTGACGTCCTTCTTCGTTGGGGGTGTCGATATGATAATTTATGCTTTTACACATACAACATACTAAAACACATGGTTTCGTTATAGTAATCTAATAAGGGTGTAAGTCACAAGCATATTAAGAAAATTTTGGTAAAATGCAGCGAAACATATTGCAAATTAAAAATTAACCCAAGTATACCTAAGACTTACTGAATATTAAAATTTAATTAGTTACTTAAATTCTATTCTAACAAAAATTCATCAATCCTGTTTTCCATCTTTTGGTAAGCTAAATAGAGTGACGTCATATTTTTATTATTAAAAATATAATTTATAATTATTAAAGAAAGGCTTCTTTTAATATGAAAACAAACGATATTTTTCGAATTTGTTAAATATATATAATTAGTTTGGGTAATTAAGTTTTATAAATTATCTTTCAAATAAGATCTTCTGCACTCGTTTATCTTAAGTACAATTTTCGTCATTTATCCATAAGTGTAGTTTTTAGCTTTTTTATGTACCAAATGTTCTATGAAGGCAAAGGTCATGTATAAAAATTTGAATAAAAATCCATAATTTTGTAATTATTTTATTATTATTAATCATCCGTTGGTAATAAAACAATATATAAAATATTTCTAATCATAAACAAAAAATGTACATCATTTCCAGTATACCCATAGTAAAATTAAGCTTCCTTTACAATACACAAATTATTAATAACAAAAATAACAATGTTCATACCTTTCGTTATGCAGACCAGAACAACATTAAAGTTGCAATACAAAAACATCCAAATATTTCAAATCCTCAAAATTTGGACATCCAAGATATCTCATCGTGAGGTCAATTTTCAAATAATTTCATATGCGGATAAGTTTCTTAATTATAGAATTTCTTACCTCCAGTAAATCTCGTTTTAATCTTACATTCTTTCAGAAATGGTGGCCTAAGACATTCAAGTTATCTGTTAATCTGAAAAATCTATAATTAAAAATGGATAATAAATAATTATAATGTAATTTGAGTTACCTTTACCTATATCTTCAACGGGTCGTCTTCGTGATCTCATTCCCGGTTGGTAAATAGCCATAGTTGGCCTGTCTTTATTCTTAATTCTACGATTCGAACGTGGATCATTATCTCTAAGCTTATCCTTATCATCATAATTTTCTTCTCTTAGACTATCTTCTACCTTACTTTCTGTTTTATGAACAGTTTCGCCTTTTTCGGAAAATTGTGAGTTACTTTCACCATTATAATTTTTACTCTCATCTTTTTTGGTTTCAACTTTGCTATTTACATTATCTGAAGTTTCTTCAATTCGTTTTTGTTCTGCTTTCTTAGCCTCATTTTTACGCTCCTCTCTTTTTTCACTATACTTCTTAGCTCTTCTAGGAGCAGCATCCGCTTCCTTTTTGTAATCATCAAACCTACGATTTCTAAACTCCTTCTCTTTAAAATCATCCTTCTTATTATTTTTAAAATCAGTTTTCTTTTCAAATCTCAATTTTCCTTTATAAAAGCTCTTCTCTTCATACTTTGTTTCCTTCTTGAAAGAAGGAACATTGTCTTTTTTTTCTGTACTCACATTTTCCTTCACTTCAGTGAAATCAACTTTTGCATCACCAGCTTCGTTGAGATCTTCCTTTATGCTTTCAGAAATTTCAACTTTACGTGGATGAGAAACAACTTTAAATGGTTTACTAGCCACTTTGCTCTCAATCTTCCTTCGATACTCGTCATCACGAAACTTTTTCCTCTCCAGTTCCCTCTTTTTACGTTCCTCGCGCCGTTCTTCTCTCACCCTTTGCCTATCTACACGCTTCTGTTTAACATAATCCAATAAAGGTGTACTCGCCACTTCCACCTTATCGGCAAACTGATACGAATACTCAGGTTTTTCTTCGCTCATAGCGGGAACTTCCTTCAATGATTCCAAAAATTCCAAGTAATAAGGATCCGAAGTAATTATACCCGATTTAGAATCTGAACGAGGTTTGCGTTTTCTAGGTATTTTCTGAAACGATGAAAATTCCACAACAGCTGGATATTCGTGCCCCTTGTGATCCACAAATACGTAATTATCAAACCTCTCTTTAAATTGAAATATATCCGACGAATTTACAAAATTTATGTAGGCACGTGCAAACGCATTTTCGCCCAATGACATATCACCTTTTACAACGTAAATGTAGTCATGGTCGGGCAACGGAGAAACATGGTTCATAAATGCCTCTAAATCCAAACTCGGTGGTAAACGACGTACTATAACTTTCGTCATCGGTTTCTCTTTCTTTTCTCTACCTCTAAACGATTCTTTACTCTGTTTATCCGCATTATTCGACAACTTTTCTTCGGAAACTGCCATTTCAAGAAAATACTAAAATTTTGATGGAAAAAAATTAGGTTATGTAATACAATTTTAATTCTACTTACTTAATTTGTAGATATTCAAGATCACGCACTTTCACGAAATTAATTAATATCAATTAACGTTCGTACGAATATTTTTGACAATTATAATTATCGTAGGACAGAAAATACTCCATTGTTAAAATTTTTTTTGTTATGGCATATACTTATTTGCTTTAAGTTGGTATTAATAAGAAGTACCAACACTTCCATGGGCGGAACATGAGGGCGAAATAATAAAACTTGCTGCATATTTTAGCAAAAAAATTGAATTGTTGCTCAACCTAGTCAGTCTTCAGCTTGTGTCATCTTTATTCTAAAATATAGTTGATATTTTCTATAATACTAAATTAACAGATCGTCCCTTTGGGGGGGGGGGGGAGTTATATTGTATAAAAACGCCATACTATCAAAGATATTAATATAATACTTCTTCCTATGCTCTTCTTACTCTCAAAATTCAAAACTGAAGTCTCCAGCGTTAAAACATATCCACACCGAAACAGCTCTGCATGTAACATCCTTGACAAAAAATTTCATATTTTAAAATTATAACCTTACTTTCTTATTTTGGAAATGATATTTAAGTTCAGCACAGTAAAACAACTTTTAAATCATTCAAAAGTAATTTTCTTCAACTATCGTAAATATTGTAATCGGCTTGAATTAAAGCCACCATGGAGAGTTTTATTTTTTGGAAACGACCAATTTTCATTGGAAAGTTTGAGGGCATTGAGGATTGAACAGTAGGTTAAACAAATAATATGTTAATGTAAAACAGCTGTAGTTAAAATTTTTAGAAAACTGGGAGATTTATTAAGCAAAATAGAGGTGGTTACATCGGTAAAAAAGAAAAAAAATCCTGTGGAACAGTATGCTATAGCGGAAGACTTGGTTGTGCACGATTTTGCAAGTAGAACATTCAATTGTGATCAGTTTCATGTTGGACTAGTGGTTTCATTTGGACATTTAATTCCTGCACAAGTAATAGATAGCTTTCATTTGTATGTAAATTTAAAGAAGTTTTTGGCCGAATTGCTTGTAAATTAAGCTAATTTTCTTTTAGTGGAATGCTAAATGTTCATGCCAGTTTATTACCTCGATGGAGGGGTGCCGCACCGATAGTTCATGCAATAGCTAACGGAGATATAACAACCGGAGTTACTATAATGAGAATTAAAGCAGGAAAATTTGATATTGGAGAAATTATCAAACAAGAATCTATTGCAATTCCATCCCACATGAAAATGCCTGAGCTGTATAATATTTTAGCTAAGCTTGGTTCAAAAACATTAGTTTTAACTCTTAGGAATTTAAGTGAGAATATTCAGAATGCAATTCCACAACCTTCCGAGGGTGTAACTTTAGGTAAAAAATATCACAGTTGATGTAACTAAACTTTCACTATAATTATTTTTAGCACCAAAAATTGATTCAAAAATGTCTTCAGTCCATTGGAGTAAAATGTCTGCAAATAATGTGTATAATTTAGATCGAGCCTTAACTGGATTTTTACAATTGACAACAAAACTTAATGATGTGCCAGTTAAGCTTTACGAGTTAAGTCAAAGTGGGTACACGGAGACTTCTACAACTGTCATACCGGGTTTTATAACTTACAATAAAAATAATAAACTGCTGTGTGTTCAATGTGCCGATGGTAATTGGGTAAACTTAAAACAAATTGGAATTCCAGGTAAAAAAATATCTGCCCATGATTTTAATAATGGATTTCTTAGTAAGTTACCTTTAGAATTGAGAATATTTAGGTAAAATTAGTTTAAGTAGGATAATAAATTTAAAACAGTAATAGTGAATTTATTTTACACCAAGGATTTCACACAAATTATAAAGAGGTATTCACAGTTTGTCTGTAAATGAAGGTACATAATCGTACATGTCTTCACATGTAAATTCTAGATATTAGTTTTCTCGTGTCCGACTTCAGAAAACTTGAATAAGCTGTTAAAAAAACTAACTGAGAATTTTTATTAGATAAACATAATACCAAAATCGACTGTAATGTTATCATTTATATTAGATATTTGCTTATTATTCAGGTCTTCCACTGATGCTCATGGTTGGATTAACGAAATTCGCTTATGTCCGATATTTTTTATATTTTCCTGAATCTGATACAGGACATTCTATATTCTGCTATTCTTATAACACTGTATTGTAGCACTACAGGCCTTGTAGACCCATGGCTTGTTAATTTAGGCATTTAATACAACAAAGATGTTGCCAGCATCTTGTGAGGGAGCCACGGTTGAAATAGTCGGGAATCGAACACACGACTGCGATGTAGCAATCTAGAATTCTAAAACTAGCCCACGACCGTGCTCTTATAACATAACATAATAAAAAGAAACTTTGCATTTTTATTGCATAAACTAGCTGTAGTATTACATTCCAACTTTCAAACGCTCTTTTCTCATAGCACTTAAAAAAAACAATTTTAGTGCTCTTTCAGCATACTTGTCCTGATCCTAGAGTTACATTTGAGGGGTTCTTCTCATAAGTAAATTGACAATAAAAAGAATGCTTATTCTTAACACGTTGATTGCCACGGCAATTTTCAGAAATCTGGCCTAAAATGACAATTTGATTTAATCACATTATATTATTAAAAAGTCTAATTGTAGTGCATAGTTATCATCAAAAAGCATAAAAAATGTCGAATTATCTTGTAGTTAGCTATTTTTTGTTCGTTTTTTAATAAATTTTCTGTTCATGCAAGCCAGCATTGATTTTTTGTTGTTTTCCCAGAAGCCATCTATTGATATTAGCACCGATATATTTCGAGTTTAATCGTAGCTGCACCAAAATGGCAAGTAAATACAGGACGAGATAACTCACAGTTGGTGTCTTAGAAAAGAACACAATCTACGAGTTATCTTGTAGTTGGCAGTCAACATGGTAAGAAGTGTCTGTTAAAATTCGAATATCTACTGTAATTGCTTACCAAAAGCCAAATGTATTGTTTTAATGGCCATACTACTTAATTTTTTAAGAGAAAACTTACCTAAATATTTTTAGTAAAAGACGATTACAAAATGAAAAAATTAAATTTTCTCACATTTTCTTACTTTTACTTTTTTACTTCAGTATACAAGTTTTAAGTATTTTTTAATACATTGTACTATTTCATTATATTTATCTGAAGGGATGATACAGAGAACAACTTTTCAGTTTACTATTTTCTAACTTCTATAAAATCAACTGCCATCGCACGAAGAAAATAATTTTTATTCATCCTCCACAACTGGCGCAGTTTTTACCCTGAAACATATTGGAAAAATTTTAAAATTAAAATTTAGAACTAAGTTATTATTTTTGGTTAAACATTTATTATTAAAACAAAGTTGTATAACAAAGGCATATCAAAACGTGAAAAAATCAACTTACACTTTATGGATTATTACATACATTATGAAATAAGGTTTTTACACTCAGTCAACTATTTAATTCTTAAAGCTAAAGAGAATTAAATGCAATTAATGAAAAAGAAAAGACAAACAACAAATTCTTCAAGTTATAGTTTGGAGTGGCCCGGTATGGCTACTAGCGGCATTTTCCTAGAACAAATTAAATTAATAATTAGGTGCTGCATGCAAAAAAAATTTGTTATACATTAATCACCAAAAATGCAGTGAAAAAATTAAAAACACTTAAGTGGAGAAACTCACAATTTAGAAATACACTTGATTCTAAGGACACACTATCAAAATTAAATAAACTTCAAACAATAACAAATATATTTTAGCCAAAAAATGGTACATGTTTTTACAAAAAACAAAATTAGTAAAAGGTACATTATACATATTATTAAAAAATACAGGACCAGTAAAATTACATAAAATTTAGGAATAACGTGGAAGGTGGTAAAATAAGGACGTCAAGGATGGCTTCCCAAAACAGGATCAGGTTCTTTACATAATTTAAAACAATTATTGGAATGATATCGATTTGGGAATATACCTGAAAAATAATTTTGTTTATTTATTACACTTAAACATGTAAATTATTCTACAACACATCTTTCTTGGTTGTATGACCTAAATTTGACATAAAATTACAAATAATTATAATGATGCCTTTCACTAAAATTTAAGATTGAGCAAAAATCGTATAATAATTATAGGGATATTCTCTATCTATGTAGAATCTAAAATTACTTGTAACATCATATAGATTTATTTACTAACATCAACGGGATAATAGACTGAAGAAATTCAAGTTAATAAATGTGGTCAAAAAATAATTGCAATACAAATTTCAACAAAACAGCCAAAATTGGACCTGTTTTTCACATTAAGTAATTTTTATAATTAATCTTCTCCAACAAATTTATTATCCTAACAAATGGCACATTTACTATACTCAATCTATTCAAGATTAATAAGTTCATATTGCACATAATTCGTTACACAAGTATTGGCAAAAAAAAACAATCCAATTTAAAAATAAAATCTAAAAGCAAAGGAGGTGCCAGAAAAGCTGAAGCAAGTCTGAAAAAACTTAAACAAAACGAATAAAAACTGGAGGTGGACTTTTTTCATAAAAATTATCCACTTCCTTTTCCTTTTTTAGTGATATAATTTAACGATGGGATTGTGTTAATTAACAAATTAAAAGTTTAAGTTGTTTTCTTAACAGTCCCTGATGTTTAAAAATAGCAAGTAACTAATTCAGATCACATCATTGTGTATCTGTGCCAAGTGCATCCACCTGATATGAAAATTATATAATTGTGTGTAAAATTAAAGCAATAATTTTGCATTATAAATAAAATATTCACTATTCTGGTATGCAAAACATAAAAGAAATAATAAATGCAAACAAATTAATAAAGATGAGTGGCTGCATACGAATGTCATTGTTTAATTCTGGAATAAGCAAATGGCAAAATTGTGTCTAGGATTCAGTGCTAGGAGACAATGTAGAACTGCAAAACAAAATTAAATTAACAAAAATATCAATAACGATCAACTTTGTAAGATGAAGACTTCTTACATTTCTTCTAAATCTACCTCAGCATTTGTTGGTTTAACCCTACGAAATGCATACACTGTTACCATTTAAATCACCTTGAATTACTTTAAAGACATTACACATTAATGTATTACCCAGGAAATGACAAGTTCGTGCAATTAATATATATTATCATAAAAATACTTACATATGCTCGGGATGGTTCTTAATGCAATTGATCATTTCAGATGGTGCCAATTTACCAATACAAATTTGGTGAATGGCAGTAAAAAGTGGAAACCTAAACAAACACAACCATTAATAAAGTAAAATTTAGGTTGTCATCACACCGAAGGGTGGGAATTATAAATATTTTATGTAAGCATTTAAATTATCTGATCAAACTTACCTCTCTTCCATATTTTTGTTCTTCAACATGAAGTTAACTTCTTCGGCAGTAAATGGACCTTGCAATTTTTGCCCGTTTAAAAGTTCATCTTCTAATTCCTTAATACTTTTACCAGTTTTAACGAAAGCTTCGGTAACTCTCCTGTTTCTTCCTCCATAGCATGTTGTGATTAAATCAGCAACTCCACAACTTTCAAAGAATGTTGAAAGTTTACTACCGGGATAAAATATGTCGACAAACTTGATCATCTCCATAAGACCTAATCGTATCACCGCCGCTTTCGTGTTATCCCCAAGACCCAAACCATCAACAAAACCAGCTCCACAAGCCACAATATTCTACAAACCATTTATAATTTTAATATTCATAATTTATAAAATTTTGTCTTACCTTTAAAGCACCGCAAACTTCGACGGCATCTTCGTCGTCCACAACTACCACTCTGAAGTAGTCAGTTTGAATTAGGTCCCTTAAAAGTGGAGCCAATCTGGAATCGCGGCAACCAATAGTAGTTTCACAGAATTTTTCGTCGGCTACTTCACCAGCAAGATTGGCGCCCATTAAAACTGCGCATTGAATTTTTAAGTTACGAGTAATGATGTGTGATATTAAGTCGATGCCTCCACCAGCAGCTTGATCAAATCCCTACAATTTTTTTTAAACTCAAATGTTGACTTGAAATAATCCTTTAAAGTTATTTACCTTAATTAAAGAAAGCGCAATTGCAGTAGGTTTAATTTTGCCTAACAGTGTTGAACATAGGGTTCGGATAAACTGATGAGGTACAACAAAAATAAGAACGTCGGCATCTTTTGCAGCTTCTTCTACATCGGCTATAGCAACCTATAAGAAAAATAGCAAAATCACTTTATGCATATGCGTAATTAATTTATACTTCTACAGTAAGTTAATTAATCAAACTTAGAGTGCAAAATTATGGTGACTGTATAATATCTAATCTAACTTAAATAGTTTAGGCGTGAAAGATATTCAAAGTGGCGCATAAAATCTAAAAAGGTAAAATGTGCGTTATAGACCGGGAGCTAGTAGCTAGTGACGGTTTGACCTTACCCATTTTAGAAAGCACGAAATTTTGTGAAATAAATATAGGGTGATCATTGACTAGTGAATTGAAGTCGGCAGACATTCGATGGATAAGAGTAATAAATAGGTTTGATACTGGTTCTCGCCCAGCATAGAATATAAAATTATATAGGGTGAATTCGCCTGTTTTCGGCCAGTTAACTAAAATTTCATGTTTGATATGTTGTAAAATAGTAATTTTTTACTTTGCATTTAAACCAGTAAAAACCGCCAACAGAAAAACTCACCCTAATATGCGAGTCACAATAGAGTGTCGTTTTAAAAGGAGTAATCACCGTTTAAAACAAACATACTGTTTAATTGTTCCTGAAGAAGTCTACAATAAAGTTGGGCGAAACGTTGACCGTCGAAACAATAGTTGGTTTATTTAAATCCTTAGTCCAATAATACCCAATCCGAAAAACAAATCTATTGATTTTTTTCATTAAATTAAATTTTATTAAAATCAACCAAAACAGACGGATTACCCAATCGGCAATCAAAACTTCAAGTTTGATGATACCCATCATAATATCATTCGAAGGCCAAAAAAATTTATTATTGTACAAATTAAAATATTAGGTCACTTTGAAACATTGATATACCTACGAGATTTTAATTGTTTTTATTCAATATTACCATGTTTTTGTTAAGTGCTTTTAGTGCATTAATACTTTATCAAAAATCAAAAATGTTATCTATGATATTATTTTATCTATTTTGTAAACATATACTTTGATTAGGTAACTTTTCAATAAGTGATAATTAATTTTATTAATAGATTATTATTATTACAACAATTCATTATTACAAAATTGTATCTGTTCATCGTTATAAACTTTTACGTATTTTTTGTATTTTAAACAAAATTTGTCAATATATTGGAGGTTGGATAATATAAAACTAGCGAAACCGGTCGTCCAAAAGAATAATGTCTATTGCCAAATACCATACAGAAGGTGATCAACTGGTTGATTCCAAGATAACTTAGTAGAAATTATAATAATTAATGGGGTGTTTTCCTAATGCTTTCTTCACTCTAAAAAATCTCATAACAAAATATTGTTAAACCTAACAAATAAATTAGTTGATGAAAGAAAAACTTTGTTGCTATAACCACCTATAACGAAGGTTTTATTTGAATCAACTAATTTATTTGTTAGAATTAATAACATCTCGTTTTTTGAAATTTTTTTTCGGTGTCATATCCTAGTATATCCGGCATAACAAGGATTTGAACCGCGGTTTCCCGCTATCTAGTCAGCCATATTGCTGATTCTTTAATTTTTCGAAAATTATTTCATATCAACTAATATTAGAAATTAATTATTTCCAATAAATTCAAATTTTATAAAAAAAACAAAATATGTTGGTCAAAATTAGAGCACAATCATTGATTTTATAATATCAAAAAAATTATAAAATTGTGTAAAATCGATGGTACAATTCAAACATCTGCAGGAAGTGCTGCACTGTGTATTTGCTATTTATAAAACTGCAAAGTAGAATAATTAGCAAACTTTGCATCACGGATTTGCATCAATGTCAATTTTATATTTTAAAATTTTAATATTTCAATTCTTTAGCAATATCAAGAGATATTTCTACTAAAATTATATTTTTAGAAAAAATTTATAAGTAGATAAGTTGACATGTACCTATAATCGTAACCAGTGGCCTTTGCTATTGATTAAACCCGTTAAGTTGATCAATACAGAAATGTAGCTACCTAACTAATTACATTTTATATAAAGTAAATTTTTTGAACATTGGTCAAGCGTTTTAAGCACGTTATTGAAGGGTTCTCCTTTAAAATTAAATTAAAAAGCTAGGTATTTTTTAAGATTTTTAAATCTATGTGATCTCTTAAATTTGTATACAGTATAATAATTAAAATAAATTAAAACTTCAATATAATAAGTTAATTAAACATTAATAAAAATTCGTCTGAAAATTTATTATTACCTTTGCTGAAAGCAGGGGCGCCGTGGCAAGACTTTTCGCGGGCCCCCTGCTCTTAAAACTTTCATAAATAAATATAAAAAGAAAACTATGAACAAAACATCTAAAATAGGTAAAATTAATTTAAACAAAATACAGTAATCAACTAATTTTCGGCAATGCCTTACATCACAATATTATTATGTAATTGTTTTTAAATAAGAAAGAAAAAAACATAAAACCAAATATCTATTTTTTATTTATTTAAATTTTTAAAAATACGCTTTTCGGGTCTTTTTTTTTGCGCAAAATCTTCAATTACTTCACTGTAATTAATTGTTCTAGCCATCTGACTTTCGATAGCTAAAATGGCTAGACCGTTTAATCTGTTCTGACCTATTGTGGCCTTATAGTGATTGTTAACGTATACAGGGGGAATAGTTTTTTACAAATGAAAAAAATCGAATCGTTTTGTATCAAAATGTTTCGTTTAACAAAAATTGCGAAGCTTCTGTAGCTATAGATTTTTCTGTACCTTGCAGCAAAAATTAAAAATGAATTAAAATTAAATGTAAGTACTTTTCAAAAAACAGCGCGGTCGTAAACTGGCGGCTAGCCAGCTATGAGTACTTCGCTCACTGATGAAGTAAATCGGATTTTTTTCGATCGTGTCTCCTTCAAAAATTCTGGCAACGTCTTGGAGATTTTAAATACCTATGTTGCTTCTATGTAATTGAAGTATATCCACTTCCGCGAGTCAGAGTCCGCGTTAAAGTGTGGGTTCCCTGTGACTGTAGATACTCAACACGCTCACTACGGGCAAAGGAGAGAATATAAGGCAGCGTCGTAATATGTATACAAACTCGAAGGTTATTTAGAAACACCTTGAAATAGTTCTTCCACCTGTGGAAAAAAGTGGATTTTTGCCAAGTGTGTAAATAATAATAAATCCGTTTTCTCCTTATTCTTAATATAACGCGTAAACTACTTGTCGGACAATACTCAGCCTTCGTGTGTTTTTTAATCATTCTCTAAAAATCTCTTCGCTTTATTTTCGTTCGTAGATTCGTTAAATCAATCTTACATATTCGTGTGGATATTATGTCACTCGACTGATCGCCTCGTGACATACTATCGACCTCGCGATTAATAAACCTCATAACGCCCTAGTTATATAATCTACTGTTACTCCCATTAAAGGTCGGTTTAAAGTGACGATTTAATTGCCATGACAACATAATATACCGATTTCCCTATTATATAAAGTGCCCACACTGATCCACTTGCAATCTGCATTGTCATGCGTTTCATAATATGAAACTCTCATATTATTATGAGAAGTCTAAAATTGTATTATGCATGCAGCTATGACAAAATGTATTTTGTATTCAATAAAAATTTCAGTCAACGAACTTTTTTATGAAACTTATTTCATAAATACAAGAAACACATTTATTATTACAATGAACAGATAAAAATCATGTGATCGAATACGCCCTGTGACGTCGAACGCCTATATCACGTGATAGGACCAAACTCGCATCATTCCAGTTCTTCTTCTTCATCAGCCTGTTTTTTTATCCACTCCTGGACGTAGGCCTCTTCCAATGAGGAAGGTTTTCGCATTAAGACCCCACGGTTGCTTAATCCGGATTCGCGAATGCTTGTAACCCTGTTTTTTAATAGTTGATGGCGGCAATCATCAACTCAGGGGGACCGCCTGCTTTACGTGCCCTCCGAAGCACGGAGACGGTCATGTGGAAGTTTTAGACTCTCCCCGGATTCGAACCGAGTACCTTAGAGTCAGCAGTTGTTCGGCTAACCTACTAAGCTAATGACCGTCTAATTCCAGTTAGATATAATTATTTCCATCAATTTGTGAACATTTTAGTTTAAAATAAATGTTTCGACCAATATTCGTAAATTTACTTAAAACATTTTTTAAGGCAAACACGTAAAACAAATCCATATGCTATAATTAATTTAATTAGTTCTAAATAGTTCACAAATTATATTAAAAACATTAACCTGAAACAAAGTAAGAGTCTTTCCCTGAAAGCAATGTTTATAAAAAGTAGTGTTGCCAGATCTACCGATTTTGCTTTGCAAAATAAAGAAATAATTAAATACAAAATTATAAATTGTTTTAATACATTTTAAACAATATCTTGATGCCGAAATTGTTTTGACGTGTAGATAAACAAGTAGAATAAACAATAGATTAACATTGAAAATCCCATTGAATATGCAAAAACATGTGAAAAAATAAAAATAATAAACTTCCGAAATTATGCTGAAAGCTACCGAATGTTTATTTTTGAACAATCTACAGATTTTTTATAATATTTTTGAATTAACTACCGAGAATATAGTAAAAGCTACCGAGTTGTTGGAAGTGGAACAATCTACCAAAATCTGCCGATTTCTTATTGTATTTTTAAATTAACTACCGAAATTATAGTAAAAGCATTGTAAACAATGGTAAAAGCTACTGGCTTTTTACCAATTTTTTATTGTATTTTTGAATCAACTACCGAAAATATGGTTCCATGTAATTACGCCGACGGTAAATACGCCGACAAGTAATAATAAGGCCGACAGCAAATACGCCGACCGGTAATAGTGCCGACAACTGGGAGTAGTACAATAACCGGGTCCACGATTTTAAAAATTTTCTAATGCAATTATGAGAGCTTATTTTTAAATTACAATAAATTATAAACATAAAAATTTATAGACCATAATCTAAAAATTCGGGCAAGAAAGGCATAAAACGTACAGTGAATCTTTGAACTGCTTGTGCCGAGGGGGAAACCGCAAATCAAATTTTTGTACACCAGAGTTCCTTTTATGAGGTTTCTTTGGATTTCCTCAAGATGTTTTCGAAAAAATTAACAACATCAAAACCAAAAGTTGTCTGTAGAATCTTAAGATTTCCGGATTTTCTCGGATTGCCGAGCGGTTCCCCCTCGGCTCGCGCCATTAAAAACATCCCCAAAGCGGCCCCAACTCGAAAATTACAGATCTAAAAATATGGGATCTTTGATACGCTCAATTCATTAATAACATCCCTGTAATAGCCAGAACACGAAAATTATAGATCTTAAAAAACGGAATCTTTGAGTAGCTCTACTCATTAAAAACATCCCCATAATAGCCAAAACAGAAAAATAATTAAGGATCTAGAAATATGGGATTATTCTTTTTAAGTTAAATCGTTAAATTGGGCTATAATATTATAAGTCCTACAGAAAATATAGTGAAAGCTACCGAATTTTTATTTTTGGGCAATCTGCCGAAATCTAATGATTTTTTATAATATTTTTGAATTAACTATACCGAGAATAATAGTGAAAGCTACCAAATTTTGGCTTAAACTATTGTTGGTGAATCACTAAAAAAATCTGGTGTACAAGTGAAGAAAAATTCCAGGAAAAGCAAGGAAATCTTAAAAAATTATGAAATCTTAGGAATATTATCGATAAGCTTCTGTCTTTGATGAATGAAGTTTTTCGCAGGGAAATCTTAAGGCAATCCATTTAGCTACTTGAAATTCGAAAATCTTCACGTGTACTGTATGCAACAATATTTTAAAAACAAAATTTTTTATGCGCGCCATCGTATATCGAGAAACAGTACTAAATATTTTACTTCAAGAGCGTCAACACGAAATGTCATTATTCATCAGACCAGGGTGTCCCAAGAATTTTAAGTCGACCCTGTCGTGAAGGTTAATTAATAAGTAAATGTTGTGTGAAATTGAAAGAGAAACTTACCACGTTGGGTGGAATTTTATGACCAGGCAAGTATTTAACGTTTTCGTGTGTCTCGTTGATAATTTCAGTCAACTTTTTTCCATTGACCATCTCTTCATAAACATACATCGTAACACGATCGTCAAATTGTGGTAAACGAGCTGCATTGTAACCTACAATCTTGGCAATTGCGGAACCCCTAAATAATATAAACAAAAAGTCATGAGTTCCAATTCATTTATTTTTTAAATTAAATAAAAGTTAGGTTATCACAACCCGTGATGTTTGGAAATAAAAAGATGACTTACCAATTACCGCTGCCTACGATACAGGCCCTCTTGGGTTTTCTTGGCATTTCACTGTAATTTAGAAATACGAAATAATTTTAAAATTTTTCACCGAAAGTGTAGTTTTACGTCGTAACACAACCTACTGCAACGAGATTAGATTAGATTTTTATGCTACGTCATATTAGTGCGGTCGATCTTTCTATAAATTCATTCAACATTTTACGTAAAATTCACTTAAAACTAAGCGAGAATCGGGGGAATGTGATTGTTACCTACGAATTTGTACTTGAACTTTATGTTAAAATATTTCAACCGCGTTATAAATAAACTAAAGTTTAATCGCTTATCGTACTACTTTACGTTTTATTTAAACCTGAAATGTATATTATATAATACGCGATTTTAAGTCAATATTACGTGGAAAATACATATATGCGAATAATTAGTAGTACCTCCTTATAATTAAATTTAAATTTCCCTCCGAGGTCAAAGCAAAATTATGATAAAATTGGATATAATAATACTTTTTATTCAATAATACAAACGAGCGGTTGAGAAACAGAAAATTTGTTGTAATACAATTATATTTAAAAAACCTGAAATTATAATTATTTTGAAAATTTGAATTTGAATTAAAAAAAATGTAATAAATAAATTACCTCATATTTACGCTCTTATGGAAAATAACAGCTTGACCAAAAATAAAGAGTAAAAAACGAGTTGTTAGTGATAAGAATAAGAGTTAAATAAAACAATACAACACGATTAACTGGTTTGTTGTCGACTTATTTTACAAGTTTTAGGCCGAGAATCACTCCCGCCAGTAGTGAGATTCCCCACACTTCCACCAGTTCACGTAGCGCAAGTAATATGATGTATAGGGTGCTACATAATATATTTAGCACTTATCTCAATAATCAGAATCACAGCAGTATAGAACTTTGGGGTCATCCATAAACCACGTAGTTTCATTTTTGCCTCATTAGAACCCCTCCTATTAAACTAAAATAAATTAAAAACGAATATTGTAAATTTTTTGAAATAAAAAAATTATTTCAAATAAATAAACAATTACGTAGCTTGATTCTAGTAGTGAGGGGACTAAAATCCTACTTGCACCTTCATGCGATGGCCTCTGGTAAGTTGTGGAGGGATTTCAGAGATCGGGTACCCAGCCCCGGTGGATGAGAGGAATCCGCAAGGCTAACGCGAGAGGTAACAAGGTAAGAGGCCCTGGCCAAAAAACCGGAATAATAAGTATGAAAATGGACAACGAGAAAGGAACAAAAGTTACGATGCAGGGGAATCTTGAGACCCCCTGGAGCGGGCTCCCGCCGATCGTCATCGAGCGACTGTTCTGCGCCCCAGATGGCTGACCAGGCCGGGGCACAACAAATGGCTACTGGAAAACAAACGGCGGAATACTTAATAGAGGGGGCCATACTGAAGATCAACGATGGCCTTGCGACGGACCAATATAGATCAATCTATACAAATCGTTCAAAACCCTTCTGGCGAAGCAACTTCAGCTAGTCAAGGAGACGTACAAGAGAGAACATAAGAAATACGAGGCAGCAAAAACGAGAGTGGACGAGCTGAAGCAGGTCGTGGACCGTTTGAATCGGCAAAACTCAGCCCCACAAAATAAAGCTGCGGTAGTAGACACTACAGACCTCAGTGTGTTGTTGGAGAACTACTCACAACAGCAAAAAACCATCGGCATAGTCTTGGAAGCGATCAAAACCCAGGGAGAGACAACCGAGAAATTAACCATCGAAAACAAGCTCCCGACGGAACAAATCAAGATAACCACAGTGGAGGCGACAAAAAGCAGAAAGGCTAAATACAGTAGCTAAAAGTTAAACTAGAGAGGGTGGAAGACTCAATTTTAGCAACTTGAAGACCAACAACTACTACCGGACTGGAGACTCGTTCCCAGAAAAAACATCTAAATTAAACGAACGAGGGACAAGAGACACACCAAAAGAAACAATGGCGCAGGTGATCCAAAGCAGAACAAAGAGAGATCAATGACACCGTGAGGAAGAGGCACAACGAGCCATTATGAGCAAGATGATGGACGACAGTAGCGAATTTAAAACCAACAAAGAAGACCCAACCAAGCCAACAAAGGACGCCATTATAATAAGGGCAACTCCAGAAAACTATAAAGAAAAATTGGGTGCGGTCACAGCTGCAATGAAGGAAGATCAAGAAGCTCCACTCATCAACGCCATTAGGAGAACCCTCGCTGGAGATATTCTGGTGGAGTTCCAGGAGAACCAACAAAACCAAAAATTGACAAATGCCCTCCACGAAACAATAGAGAAAAAAGACCTCATACTTCGCATCGGTCAGAGGAAGATCTATACAATAAAAGACGTAGAGGAAGTGGCTACAGCAGAAGAAGTAAAAGCAGAGTTAAGAAAGATTGTCCCAGAAAAAGACCTTAAACAGAGTGGAAGCAAGGGGAAAAGCAGTCAGTCTTATGGACAAACTGACCAAGGTAAGAATCGGCATGCTGAGTACACGAAAAACGGGCAGAGAAGAGATGCTGGAAGCTGGGCCACACTATGTCCATATGCACGTCAGAAGACAGGACGAAACACTGTCTAAATTGCGGACAACGCGGACACTTTGCAACGAGCTGCAACAAAGAAATGCCCTTTTGCCTTTCCTGCAAGCATGAAGGACATAGAACGACGAGCTACAGCTGCCTCGCAACAAAAGAACATCGGGAGCGAGCAAAGCAGCCCGGTTCCAAAGAAAACAAATAAAAAGCATGACACGAGATTTCTCCAGGTCTGAGAACTGAGAAGGCAAAAAGAATAAAGGCTCATACACAATTAGTCTGTAACAGTAACGAGAACAGAAACGGGAACGGTAAAAAGATAAAATACATGTATTCAGATGGCTCCATTCACAATAAGCGGGAACGGGAACAGAAACGATTTAACTTTTATTGCTATGGTTATTCGCATTTGTACTGTCAGTACAAATTCTGACAAAACTGTCAGAAGACGTGTTTTAAAAGTTTTAGCCAATGAAATTTCCCTAAATAGCTAACATTACTATCTGATTTATTGTGAACCGACTGCGACGATTCATTTCGTTCCTGTGCTCCTGTTCCCGTTCTCGTTGCTGTTACAGACCAATTGTGTATGAGCCTTAATGCACCAGCAGTTCCCGGCACCACCACGGAAAGGAATTTTAGTCGGTAAAAATCCGACACTACCACCCAAACTATCTGGGGCCCTATTCTTGAACTTACTCGAAATTTTTCGAATGTGAATTGTTCGCTTGGGTAAGTTTCGCACAAGATTGTTCGATCACTTTTTAGTGCTACGTAATTTTTTATTTTTTTAAAATAAAATAATCAGAATTTTGATATATTTTTCAAATTTTGCACTTTGGTGATGTCTTTACCAAGGGCGTGGGCTCCAAGACCTACTCACTTTGAAGATTTCCTGCTTCAAATCCTGTGGGGCTCGTAAAATACATGTTATTTACAATTAGTAAGTTTTTTATTAAAATATCTCTCGTTATTTCATTCATGTGTGTGACATGGTCGAATAAAGTCCAAAAGCTTCAAGCATTTGTGGATGTGTTAAGTCTACTGTGTCTAGTTAATTTTGGGTTTAAATTAAATTTAATTGGGTTAAATTTGCGTTAGCCAAACCCTTTTCATAGTGCTTTGATGCTCGGCGTATTCTTTGTCTGCTGAACTCCTTTTAGAAAGTGGACTTTTTTCCAAGCTCATTAAATGTTCTTCTTATGGTGGAGGTCCTTTTCCTATTAAACCAAAGAACGTTAGCCAAATTGCTAAATGACAATTATACACAATTTATATTATTTTTAGCAAAAATAATTTTTTTTCCAAAGGTTTCCCCAAAATTACTAAGGCTAGAGCAATTTTTTTATTCATAATTTTATAGTTTTAAGTCCGCATCAATTTTATTACACAATTTTGCGCAGAAACGTGTTTTGAATTCTAAAAGATATAATTTCCTTTCAAGGCGCAATACTTTTAATAGAAATCAATGTTTGTGTATGATTGGCAATCCTCATCTGATGATTTTCGCCTGAACTTGGAAGGTTATTTTTGAGCGTCAATTAAGCAGATGTAAATAATTCAAAGCACTCAAATATCGTTTCAATAATACTGGCTTCAAACTACTCATCGACAATGAATGCACATAAATTAATTCTATTTTGTTAAGGCGGCCAACTACTGTGACCGATAAAATGTTTCGATTTTGTTTTTATATACAGTAGAACCCCTCTATAACGAGAGCTCAAGGGACCAGCCTACTTACTCGTTATAAGCAGATTTTTGCTATAAAGAGTCAGTTTAACATGTAAACAAAAGTCAAGGGACTAAACTTTTACTTGTTATAGTCGGACTCGTTATAGAGGGGTTCTACTGTATTCTTATAGTTGGGGATCTTTTTAAAACTTGGTGCAAAATGGCGAATTTTTTGACTTATTTTCAGTTAAAATTTATTAAATTTAAGAAAAAATATAGTTAACTGATTAAGACAATTCTGGTGTCTTCTTTTAATATCACACTACTTTCCTGTTTCTCATTGTTTTCTAAACAAAGTATTTCAGAACTTTCTGGAACATCTTTATTTTTGTCTTCACTCAGATGTATTTTCTTCCTCGTCATTATTTTCTTCAGCAATAGTAGTCTCTTCATTCATCTCTTCGTCATAGTTTAGTCAACAAAAAAGTAAAAATTAGGCGCCTATTTTTAAACATTTTGATTTTTTAATTTAAAATTTTGTAAAATTTAAATTTCAGGGTCTATGGCTGGGGCCATATCTTAGTTACACCACTGCTTTTATGCACATTTAAGTGGAAGCTTCAGTTAAACCACAGTTAAACTAAAAATATTATGAACAACATTTTTTAGTTCTACATCTTTCCCGTGTAATTTTATAGAAATGCTTCTTTATAGGTAAAATTTACATAGTTCCACAAACAAACAAGCATAAGTTCACTATTTTTTATTTGTTTTAAACTTGGACACAACAATCTAGATACATTGAAGACTTTTCAGCTAGGTTATCCATTATCGAGCATAATCGAGGGGGTTATAATTTAAATATTCGCATGCATTTACAACGATTTTTTTTGATAATTATACTATCACATAATACAATAAGTTTCTAGCACATCAATGTTCTAATGTTACATATTATTTAGCTACAGATTAATAAAAAAACGATTTTAAGTAATAATAAACTAACCAATGAAATAACTTTTAAAGACAATACACAATAATTTTCTAAATTATTGTTGGGTCGAAAATGAAATGAAATTATTAAATTAAGTACTGCAATGAAGAGTACATATTATATTACTTATCATTAACTACATTAATCTTCTACTACTTGAGAGGAAGCAGCGCCAAGTATAATTTCAAAAGAGAATGGTTGGAAAGCGTGACCGGCACCAGCATAAAACTTACTCTGAAACTCCACCCTGAAATATAAAAACAGTTAGGTATTTGGAAAACCATGTGGTGCAATATTTGTATTACCAATGTAAACGTAAGGTGTGCAAAAATGCAGATAAACCTTCCATTAATACCAAAATTGCGATGGTCAAACAAGCCCAAGCACTGAATATGATGTAAAGTGCAATTCCTCCCTGATAACCCCTAACCGTCAAACCTGCCTTCAAAACCATGTTCCATAACACTTCAGATAATTCTAAAAATTATAAATTGACTTAATTTAGCACTAAAAAGAATTTCGAAAAATAACTTACGAGCATGAGCAAGAGATAAAGCCCACAAACGTAAATAAGAAGCCGTGTGGGACACAGAACCCAAAACATACTCGATGGTATGGATTCCTTGATAAATAAACAATTCTGACACATCTTCTTCACCACCACCATGATCTCCTCCACCACCTCCCGCATGAGACGTATTATTTTGCATGGGTTGTTCGGCGTCACCATTTTCAAGTGCAGATTGCATTTGCTGATGAGAAACCTACCAATTTTTAAATTAAACTAAATGATTTCAAAATAAGGTTGTAACATACCGATGAGCTTTGTTTCTTTCGTTCATAAAGTACTTTGCACGGCTTGGCTAACAACATGACTGGTACACAAGCTAATGCTATTAAAATTAAGAATTTTTCAATCACCGGTTGCCCACCATAAATATTTGCACTTTTGCATTCTTTAATATATGGAGTCTCTTTAAATAATATCATATTGATGAACGCAATCAAAATTGAAGGTGCGCATTGTGGACTGTATTCGATTTCCTTTGCTACAAATATTATTTTGAACTAACAAAGACAACAAATTTAACCAAAAAAAATACTTACGATCATCTGTAGCATAATAAGTCATCCACTTTATAAACATGAGCAAAACCATGTATAAGAACAAGAAACACATGAAGACAAGTTGAGGAATAAATTGGAAAAACATTGCCTGTCGATTTTTGAAATATCTAAAATAATAGTTATTAATAAAATTGTTAATTGAACAAAAAATTATGGTTTACCTGTAATTAAAGAAACTCATTGATATACCAAACAACATATGGATTACTCCAAATATGATTGATATTTTCATTTTGTATGCATTTTGGAATATAATTTTATTAGTGGAAACTTGCCACACCGGATCCAAACCAAAGGCATAAGGAGATCCCAAGTAAGAGTCCGTAGCAGGATTAAGAAAGAATTCTGACTCTGTTTTAATTTCTCCTCGAGTTACATTTGCTTTCCAGGAAGATCCAAATATATTCAGAGATTTTGAAAAAACGTCGTTGTAAATTAATCCAGTGTATACGGAAAATATGCCCATTAAAAATATGATGTAACGACCGCCAAAGAATATATTCCAAATCTTAAAGAGACATTTTAAATTTTATTCAAAGTTAGTATGGCGCTTAGAAATCAAGAGAATAGACTTTTGTTGGAAATGGAGAAAAAGGAGGATTGTTGAATGGGAATAAAGCAGTTTGAACTTGGTATTATGTCGGAATAGAAGAAGTTAAGAATAAAGGAAACAAATCATAACAAAAGGTGTTAAGTTCTTATGGAATTCATTGCATACACCAAACTTGCAATTGTTTTACTCACCTCACTGTCGGATTTTTTTGCAGCCAACGGTTTTTCTTTAAGTATCATCCATAAACCAAAGAGAGTCATTATAGAACCATGTCCAGCATCTCCGAACATAACAGCAAATAAGAATGGGAAAGTAATAATTGTATAAGGTGCTGGATTCATTTCACGATAGGAAGCAATACCGTATGCATCGATCAGTGCTTGAAAGGCGCCGGTAAATTTATTTGTGTGATTATACGTAGGCGGATCTTCACATGTTTCCATTCTATTTAAAATTGGCGGAACTGAACTACCACTTCGTTCCTAAAGAAGGAAGTAAAAAAATTTTCTCTTTAAAAAATAGTCAAGTCTTACCGTTCCACGTCGTAATGCCAGTTGAATATTTTCAATATCGAGAACTGGAACCCAACACTCGGCAATGAGACATTTTTGTGTAACATCCAAATTAAAGAGATTCAAAGTGTGATAGATGGCTTTAATTTTACGAACTTTTACGAACCAATTTTTGATATTTTTAGCAGCTGCTACCAGAACACGATGACGATGGTCTTGTGTTTGACCCAACACCTAAAAATTTTGTTAAACAAAACTTGATTATTTTGTTTGAAAACGATTCCAACACAATTACCGTATTTAAATCTTCGATTCGAGTCATAACACCCATTGCCATTTCTCTTCTATCAGCTGGAGCTTCAGGGCAAGGATATAAAGTTGCTCTAAAACCTTCGCAAATTTTCCTAACGCGAGTTTTTAGTTGATCACCTTGGAAGAAAATGATGAAAACAGACTTGAAAACTTGGTCGCCCTTAAAAATTAAATGTTACTCATCGCACTAAGAAGAAAAGTTATTATAGCTTACAGTGGAGGGATCTTCCAAAGGCGTTTCAATTTCAGCTTGTCTAAGGAACACATTACCTCGACAAGCTCTCCATAACATCCGTTCAAATGCAGGAATACGTTCGCGAAGAATAACTCCAGCAACAAAGCTGTATTGGGTATTTAAAATTAATGAAACAAATATTTTGTAAAATTTTTTTAGGCATACTTGCAGCTATTTACAAAAAATGTGAGTATGTACAATCAAAAATAAGAGAAAAATACAACAATTTATAGAGAACGTTAGGTACCAATGCAGTGCTTTATACAAACATGTCCAGGTGCAGAGGCGGACTGGCAATGTGAAGATTGTGGGCAGATCCACATGTACCTGTTATTTTTTTAATTTTAATTACACAATAATTAGAAAAACCAGAAATTTACAGATTTTATTAAAAAAATTAATAATTTATTTGAGTATTATAATAATCATAAAAATCAGGTTTTTAGTTCATTTGGGTTAAAAGATTTGAAGTGAAGAATAATATAAAATTCATAAAAGTGGTAATATACTCTCATATTGCTTGCGTTTAACAAAATTTTCTTAGGAGCATTTTATTTAAATATTTTTGTACAACTTATTTAAATTTCAACGTTAGTACCAGTCTGCTTCTGCACAGGTGTGCGAGAAAAAATTATTTTTGCGATTGTACTTAAAAAAAAAACGTTGACAATTATGAACACCAACAAAACCTAAATGAACAACCACCTTTCGTTAATTCAACATTGCCAAAAGTTTAATCTACAAACTAGAATTACTTCTTACAAAGCGTCTATTAAACTCGTAGCAAGTTTTTCAGTTGTAACAAAAGCTAAGACTCATTAAATTTAAAGCTGTTGCACCACCATGAAAAAAGTTTTCACATTTTAAAATGAATCATCAAATAATTCGTCAAATTTCAAAAGAAAAGGTTTTTTTTAATGCCAGTCTAACATGCATTACATTTTAAAGCTGATTTATGCACAATGGAGCACAGGCAAATTTTAAAATATGCACGAGCAAAATTTAGACTGCTTCGGAAACATTTTTATGCAATTTGACTCATTTTGAGATAATTTTTTTAATAAAATTTTTAATTTAGCTGCAAATATACCTATACAAAAAAGTAAAAGCAATTAATTAAAATTTATTAGTAATGCCGTCAACCACATAACTGATGGTAATAATCGTCATACGATTTATGCCAATTAAAAAAAAATAAAAGAAAAAATTAGTGGTAGTAAACAACTACAATAAAAAAGAATTTCGAATTTTTGATTCTTACCAGCACTTTTACCCTTATAAATCATAGTAGCAAATGTTAATTGTTGTAAATATTGCTAAGTACAGAATAGATTAAACCAAGATGCAGTGCAATTTGCTAAAACCGAGTATATTCTTGCATAACAACACTACAACAAGCAAAATCTACAAAGCTAAAACTATCTTCTACGATTCTACAGTTAAGCGGCAGGCAAGCTGGTCTTAAATAAATCCAAAATTTAGCATAAAACATTTTGGATTTATTTTAGCACTAGATGCTAAGACAAATAAAAGGCAATAATTGATAAGTATTACTGACCAGGGAAAGAATTCTTCAGTTTCAAAGGTTTTTTCCGGCAAACTGTTTAAGTAAAAGTATTGTTGTTTAAATTTGTCTTAAGCAAGATGATGTAATTATTCTTACCACGTGAAGATTTATTAATACAGATTACAAAAATTAAATTATTAGAATAACAACAAAAGCGGTTAGCACTTTTTGTTTGCCGTTAATTACACAATTAATTTTGTTATTCTAATAATAAAATGTTATCGCTTAATTAGATATAATTACAAACAAATTAGGTAACTTGAAGAGACTTCAAGGTGTGGCGTGTTCAATGTATGAATAATAAACAAAAATTTCGTGATTTAATTTGATGTCTGAACAGAAGAAAATTTAACGTATAGAACAAAACATTAGGAAAAACTAATTGTAAATATATTCACTTGGTGGAAGGTTGTGGAATTTATTTAAAAATATCTAACTCAAATATTTTGAACCAGAATATAACGCAAAATTACTCAAAACAACGACAAACCTACAGAAAATCTCTTCAAGTTTTTGAAACCTTTATCATGAAATATTAACGTGGGATATGTATTCTGTACCTTTTCAACTTCAAATTGGGAATAATCAATATTTATACCAATACAATTAACAAAAATAAACAAAACATTTTAGAGAAAAAAAAAATTACTATTTAAAAACATTAATTTACCACTTTGGATTTTTATATTTTACAATGCATACTAAATACCACATAATTTACTTGAAACTATTATTTTTTAGTTCACTACTATTAATTTTTAGTACATTATGCAAAATAACAACATAATTTTTGCTAAATTTTACAGTTTAATTATGGTATTTTATTCAATTGTCATAAACTTAATGTATGTGAGTGTTTCGAAGAATCTTTTCTCATAAGTGAGTTGAATACTATACTTTTTCTATGATTAGGAACCGTTTTAGACAAACCACTTTGTAAAAAAAATGCAATTGTTCGCGTCTGTAAGGTTCATTGTCCAATAGTATTGAGTAATGAGCCATTATTCAACACAATAAATGCTCGTGTATGTCACACATTAAATGTATTGTGTAAGAATATGTAACTAACGTATTACTTAATAGGAGCCGAAAAAGTTATTTATAATACTTAAAAATGCGATGTTGAAAAAAAATGAAGTTCATAATGTCAAAAGTAAATTTACGCGTTATATAATAACAAAAATTACTGAAGTCCTTGCATAAGGACTGAAACTGAAAACAAAAATTGCTAAACGATTCTTAATTGTTACCAATTTAAAGTTGAAAAGGTAAAGTTAATGTTAACTAATAAAAAAAACTTGGAAATAAATTCAAAATAAAGTAAGTTTTTTTCGCTCTTAATTTATCTGGAAAAAATTAATAAGATAGTCAAAATCTCATAGGTTGTTGTGATTTTTATCGAGAAATTTCGTTAATTAATATGAAAGACAGCACAAGAAAGTAATTTCATGCAATTCAAACAAACAAGATTTTCACCATCCGTAAATCTACTAATGTGAGAGGTAAATTATATTTATCAACTTATGCAAGTTACTTACAAACAAAACTTTAAAAAGTTAATAATACAAATTTTAAATCAATTAAAATAAAACAGTAAAAGTAATTTTTACATTCGGTGTGTAGCATTATTACAATTTTTATGAAAATAAAAGAAAAAAAATATTGAAGAACTAAAATAAATTTGATTCAATTAATAATTTTTAGACTAATTTTCAAGATTAACTTTTAAATGACTTCAGCTACATAAAAAAACCAGTACGCAACAAAACAGCTTTAAGATCTAAAATGCATTGAATAAAGAAAAATTTTAAAATAATAGTTTACTACAATTGTTTCAGTCTTATTGAATATCACTAGAAAAACATTGTTACCAACAATGGTTATACTGGGAATAACGTAATACCAGGTTTATCCGGCTATTGTAAAACCGGTCTTGAATCAAAATTTTTAAGGTTTAACGAAAAATTAAATAAGAGTTCTTTTCATAATCAAAGTCGAAAATCCAGTGCTTTACACCTCAAGAAACAATCTTGTCAATCATACCGTCGCTGGCAGTAAAGCAAAACAAATGTTTTCGTAGATAAGTCAACCTTGAACTTTGTGTGGTACAAGTGAATAAGAAATTATCCATGCTAGGATAATATTTGAAATATAATATAATTTTTTTCTGCACAGAAATTGTGTAACGTAATACAGCTTTATGTTGAAAACTATTAATTTAAGATAATTTGGGTTGACTTAACATTCGTTACCATTTATTTGACTCTAATTTAAAAATTGGCATTTTATAATTGTACTGTTTTAGAGCTGTTTCATCTTGTACGTTACTATTTTTTACGCAGCTGTAACTGCTGAGAAGCCATCGTAAAAATATTTCAATTTCTTCCAAAGAGATTGGAATTTAGCCTAGTATTTTCTTATTTCAACCTTTTATTGATTGGGCTCTATTTCGAATAATCATCATCCGAATATAAATATAACTTTTTTGTTTAGTAAACTAAAACAAATGTAAGCGTAGTTCATAGTAAATTTGTAATTGAAAGTGTATTTGTAAAACAATCAAATCCCTTACCGGCTAGGTGGTTACTCAGTCATAGACGTATTATAACAAACTTAAGAAGTGAGTTATAACTTAAAACTTTTTCTCATAAAATTGTTAGAACAGGAATACAATCTGGGTGATTACTGATTATGAATGCTCGACCATGGTTACAAATCCACTATGAACCATGCTTTATGGTTAATGGTTGCAAAACTTATATGAGTGTTACTTTAATGATATGTGGCAAGGAAGTGATACGTACCCCAGCTGTACAGAGCCAAGGGTGCCTTGTCGAGCTATAGAGTCATCACTAATGAGGGCCCGGGTCATAGATTCAGTGGGGTTAACTCCCCCCTCGTGCTGCTTAATAACACAACACATTAGCAAACAAATGCACCACCTGCCACAAATACTTTTGAAATTTCATTGTAGCTTAAAAATAAAATAGTAACAAGTATTAATTAATATTTGTTATTCGTTACGTACTTTATTTTTAAAAATCAATCATAACAATAAATTTCAAATAATAGAGAAGCTATGCAAAGTTCATTGCATTTAAATTTTCTTCACTTTCGTGTAAATATTAATAATTGGCATGATAAAAAACAAACAGTTTTAGCTAACAAATATATTAAAAAAAGCATCATAAAAATAATCATCACACCTAGCATGAAACTCTATGCATACTTTACCTTAACGATAATAGCCTGAATCTAGTAGTTAATATACTTTGCAGACTATTTTTAAGTGTATTGTTATGTGATGAAGCTAATTACAGCAACACAAGCATGCAAAACAATAAAATTATATAATAATATGTAACTTGCATTTCTATTCTTCTTGGCATGAGAAATGCAAATTCATATAAGGTACATAATCATAAAAAAGCGATATGGTGAGCGAAATGAATTCAATTATATTTGACATCCATAAAGTGAGAAATAAACGAGAAAGCTTTATGGATCTATTTTAATACTTTAAATTTGCTTGTTAAATGTACCTCATTTATTTAGCCTGAAAAATTAGTTTATTAAATAATTACGTCTGTAAGCAGACACATTCTTGCCTTAAAATTGCCCGTTAGCTGTTCACGTCTGTCACAAAGTAAAAGTGCTGTAAGAAGAGGTTGATGGCTCAAAATGACAATTAAAATGTAACATAAACATGAACACAATTGTTATGCCCTTAATATTGATGAAAACCAAAATTTCTAAGGCCATAATAAAAGTAGAACAAAAAAAAAAGAAAGATGAATGAAACAAATTATTACCCGAGCTTTAGGGCCTGTCCTCCGGCCCGAAGACCCTCCTCACCCAGTAGAGTCACTTGTTCCTCCTCCCGGGCCGAATCGGCCATCTGAGCAGATCCACCTCGTTCAGCCTGGTGACACAATGCCAGTCACCTAACCTATCCCTAACCCCTAGCGGCTCCATTTTGTTATATTTAAATTTTGATTTTAAAGAATCGAAACACTTCAATAAACATGAGCCATGCATTTGCCATACAGGATTACGTAGGGGAGAGGGAAAATTTAGGAATAACGGTAAAATAAAACAAAAAGCAACAAAAATTTAAGCACGTATTAACACCTTCACATAGGAAAAGGTTAAGTAATAAGAAAAAAACGTATAGAAGCAATTAAATATTTTTAACACTCAATCATTTGTAGTGAATTTTAATTTGTAAAAATTTACACCTGTTCTTGAATGTAAAATCGTTTTAAAAAACGTGAAACTTGACAAACAAATACCAATTAGTAATTATTTTCACAATTCCATTAATTTACGATCTAGGCAATAAAAAAAACCAAGTTGTAATTCTATTGTTAATATTTACATAACAAGGTCATTACAAAAAAAACTTTAGAAATAAAACAAATAGCTCATTTGAATTAAGTAATCCTTAAATAAATGATAAGAATTATGAATCGTTTGATAAGATTGAAATGAAATTTTTCCTGAACGTTATACTTTAATCATGACGAAAGTTGTGGTATTAATTTGTTTAGCAAAAGCGACAACATGCAAAGTAATAGATAATTTCCTGGAACCGAGGAGATAGTGATTGGTTAAAAATAAAAATAATAATTAAAACTTATAAACTAAAAATAGGAAAACCCAGAAAAATGTTTTAGGTATAGGAAATTTGAAAAAGCCAGAATTCTTGCATAATTTTAATTCATTTTAGGTGAGAGACTATTATTATTAGCAAGTTTGGTGGTAGGAAATTCTTTTATAATACTCTGTACAGGGCGGTATACTTTGATATAATTATTTCAGATTAAGTTAATGCTAAAAGCAAAAGAATAGAAAATTTTTAGAAAAATAATTTCTTCCTACAATAATAGCGTAAAAAATATGTACAACATAAAAGAAAAATAAATTATATTATTTTACATGGAAATGGAACGTTGGAAATTGTAGGAAGTGGCAACCCCGTATGAATATTAAAAAATCTTACTGGCTGTATGTGATACCAGGCTGACCAATGTACACAAAATAAATAAATACCCAATTAGAAATCCAGATGAAATACCTTTCTTTCGAATCTGAAGTTAGTTACCCTTTGATTAACAAAATAATTAACTTAAAAATAAACAAACAAACAATTAAAATATTTATTTTCAGACCCACAGCATGCAGCTTTTGAAATTTATTATTATTTAATAAAAAACTTAAGTTACATTGTATTAATTTTTGTGAATAAGTTTCCCTGGATGCAGTGCATCAAGTATGCACCTTAGTTGTAGAGATGGAAAACCAGTTTTACACACCTGTCATGCTTTTAAAGATGCTGTATTTATGCATATTGATTAGAATTTTTAATTTATGCACGATAATAAAATTTATACAAACTTACAAAAGAGTGATCTGGTCAATAACTACATTCGATTCGAATAGACAATGATGATACATGGGAGTTTCTGTCGAATCCTGATGTACCAAGTTAGATTTAATTAATAAAACGTTATAATAAAAATCTAATATAAAGTGTTTTACAAAGGGTTAGTTCATTAGATGTTAATGTAAATATGTACATGCAAATCGTTAGTATCCTTAAGTTGTAATTAGTTATATACATAAGTCAATTGTAAAACATTCTGGTTAGAAACTACGATGAAAATGAAGAAAATATTAAAAATTAAACATTACATCATCAATATGTTTAATACAAAACCAAACTATAAAAATTATTATTATTAAATATGAGATAAATCAGTTGAAGGTTTATATTTAGTAACTGAGATAAAGTTGCTGTATCTGTAGTAGAAACATTATGTAGTTATATCATAAATAACTTCTCTGTTGTACATCTCACGAAATGTTTTTGTTCCCCTTTCTCCTATAGTTCTACACTTCAATAACTCATATTACCTAAGTAATGTGATTTTAGATTAAATTACGATTTGTGAGGATAAAACTTCGTAGCAATGAAAATCTTGAATAGTAATTGTAAAAAATCATTCCGTATAGTAACGTAAACATTAAATATTGTGGAAAATCTTAAAATTATATGCAAACAAAAAGATACAGACAAAATAATTTTACATCAAATTAAAATTCATAAAAAATTGTCTGTCTATTTAAATAAGATGTTATGAAACGAGACAAAATAAGTGGAAGTTATTTTAATTATTTTAATTAAGAAAGGTAATTCCCTAATTTAGTGAATTAGATGACGTTCATTTTACAACTTAAATAGAGTAAAATATATTAAACTCTTCTGAAATAAATTATTGATTAATTGTTCTTATCATTTTAA
This sequence comes from Cantharis nigra, assembly GCA_958510845.1. NCBI lineage: Eukaryota > Metazoa > Arthropoda > Insecta > Coleoptera > Cantharidae > Cantharis > Cantharis nigra. The sequence goes on along the minus strand of OY294030.1, from coordinate 36,708,538 downwards.
AATGTGGATATCAAGTTTCACTCTCTCCCTCCCAAATGATTAAATAATAAATTTGAAACCATTCCAAGAAATCAGAGGATGGAAGTTTTTGGGACTGTTAATATTTCTTCAAGTTTTAGAGAAGAATAGATAGTTGAACGGCTAGCGTTTCAGAATCCTCCAGCAAGTTCATTTCCTTCATCCCATGTTAGGAGCCTATTAATAATTTCTTAATAGCACACTTAGTGGAAACCTTGCATTGGCTACATGAAAACCTCCAATAACCAAAGGCAGAGTAGTTATTAAAAATACCAACTAGGTGCTCGATTTTGTTTTTTTATCGTTGACGTACTATGCATTCATGATATGTTTATTAATACCTTGCAAAGTTTAGTAGATAATGTTTATCAATGTAATAAACAACTTTTGTTCTACTTGATACAACAACCATTATGTAAATATTTAATTTATGTATAGATACTTATAAATAGTAATATCACCGTTTCACAAAAACGCCTAAAACTTATAGCACTGTTATTTTTCAATGTACAATAGTCTAATTATAGTCTATAATAGGTTGATTAAAATTTAATAGACCATGTCATTTGACTGGATATTCATGAATTATTTAATTTTTCTTTTTAGTTTTTCTTATATGTAATCTTACATTTTTTACGTTACTAAAAAGTGAATAAAACTTCTATCAATTGAGCCAGGAAAATCGCTTCAGAGTTGGTAAATATCTAATTTTAAAATTATGCAAGGTTTGTTGGGTGTACATTCAGAAATAACGGTGCCATTGACCATAAGTATGTATGAAATGCTTGGCTATATAACAACATTTAACTAAATCTGCATGCATTTTCACCATCAATGAGATGCAGTTTATATTTTAATGACATGAAATTTCCACTAATTTAACAGGTTAACTTTTGTTTGAAAAATGCTATCCTTGAAAAACCACAATGTAAATTCATCCATTTACTATACAACAATAAACAAATAACTCCAATAATTGATTGTGTAATTAGATATTTATAATCTAAATTATTAATGTAATTAGACGATTAGTTAACAATGTATTGCAAAAAATTAAACAAATATAGCATCTTTAAAATTTGCACATTAAATTAGGCATGTAAAATTAGTTAAAAGCTACTTATGTATCGTATGAATAATTGTTGGTTGTTGACATAAAAAAGATTAAAACTTGAAATTTAAATTTTGTATAACAAAATATTGATGAGTAAAATATCCAGTGAATGATTAAGCAAAATTCCCAGTTCTATGGTATGTTAAAAGCCAAAGAAAAGTACTCAACAGGATTAGGTAGTTATTAAAAAAAAATAAGTGTGACAATAATTACTAATTACACATGTAACATAAAATATTTGAAGCTGTCAATAAAATATGCTGAAATACTATAATTAAACAAGATGAGCTTTGCAATATTGAAACCAGTCTTTTTGTTAAATTGCAAAAATATGGTTCAATTAATTTTCTATTATTTAAATAGTCAATTATGTCCAATTTGAAATGATTACATAAATTAAAAATTTGCAGCTTGACAAATTTTCATGTGGAAAAGTAGCTTGCACTTTAAAAGAAAATTGGAAAAGGTGCACAGAAAATTTGAAAATGGAAAATTTAAATTTTAACATGGGCGTCCATGGAAGCTTTTTCCAAGGGGAGCAAACTCAAAATTTAAATAAATCATTTTTTCAATATACCTAAACAGTAATAAACAACACAAAAAGTTAAAAAAAATTTTGGTTCTGGCCTTTCCGTAAGGACGCCCACGAATTTTGTAATTATAATAAAGGGATGTAAACCAAACGTGTTTTTGTGGCGCCACTGGAAACAAATCAACATCACATGAAGATTATTCACAAAAAATTTGGGAAACCAGTTTTTTAATAATTCCTTCTCTTTAGCATTGAATATTTATAACGTCAGACATCAAGTGTTTGACAAAGCAATAAAAATACTTGAGAAATTAAAGCAGAGTAACTTTAAAATCATGCTAGGTGATTTTTGTTTCTTTTTGGCTTGAAAAAATAGTTCAAATAAAACATACCTCGTCGAAGAAAACTTGAGTTTTTCTTAAAATTTGTTTTAATTCTGTTAATTCGAGAAAGTTACGTTTAAGGGCTTCGGCATTTAAATTAACTTCACGTAGTTCGTTTTCCAACTTTTCGAAAGTTGCCTGAAAAACCAATTTTAGTAACGCCCCTTTGATACAGTTTCATACTTTACTGTACCTCAAGGTCGATCATTTCTCTCGGTTGGGGTGCCTCTGGGTTTTCCCCTGTATCCAACATGGGAATTCCATCTTTTTTAATTTCTTTTTCGAGATACCTCAATTTACGTTCCATCTCATCACACCTACGAACTTCGTTGACGAATTTACGTTGAAAAGCATTGACGTCAGGATTAAGCTACATTATAGTAAATAAGTTAACGAATAAAATGAAGCACAGTTAAGGTACTCACATCTCGAAACTGAACAAGGCCAAGTTCACCCAATTCCGATACACATGCATACGCAGCTTCACTTTGTAAAAATAACTGACAAAGTGTCATTTCTTCACTTCGAAAGAGGGACCCCATGTTCACTTCTTTCTTTGAACCTCTTTTAGAAAAAATGCACTACACAAAATCCAATTTTTAAGTTTTAAGGAAGTGTAGCACTGCTATAAATTTGCATTCCAGGAAGAAGTAACCTATAAATAAATTTCAAGTGGTAAACGATTACGTGTTGGAATTTCACACTCAAAACTTACACTAAAATTACATATAAAAAAATTTTATAAAGTAGTGACTAGATATCGACCACAAGCATATGCTATACTCTACTATACTTTTCCTAATTCACTGATTCATGACCAAGTGTGAGCGTAGTGGCACTAGATAAGGATAACCTTACTGTTGCGACGTTGCCATATACGCATGTGAAACATCATTGATCCATTACCAGTGACGGACTTGGAAAAATTTAAATTTAAATGAATATATTTTTTTGACGGAAGATCATCAAAGTTCGTAATCTTATCTATTACCTTTACCATTCACAATAGTATTAATATAGTACATCCGTTAAAAATGTGTAATTATAATCTTATCTATATTTTATTTTTAAATCTAAAGCTAATAAGTAACATATCTAGGTAATTCTAATTAAAAACTTAAACAACGTTTAAACAAATCCCTCTCGATTAAAAGCGAAATCAAATTATAATAATTAAAAAGAATAAGAAAAATACTATTTAATTTATATTTAAGCTTTTTTTTTTAATTAAATGTAATATTTTCTGAAGTATTGAACTAATAATAGTCCGGTCAATATAGACATTTGAAATAACAAAAATTGCCGGAGAGCCAAATTTTGGTGGAGAGCTGGGGTTTACTATTACAAAAAAGTTTTAAAAATCCCCATCGATCCTATGTGTACTACAAAAGTTAATCGGGGTCAAAGGTTAAAATTTGAGGTATTTTGGATTTTTATCGGAAACGGTAAGCTTTATAAAATAAAACCTAAAATCAAAGTTTTAGATCTTAAAGTTGTCTACAAAAATGGTCTTCATGATTTTTTCCCTAAGAGTTACCATTCCTGAGATATCGCGATTCTAAGAGTCACATTATACATGATATGCACACAATAAGCCACGAACTGAATCCCCTCTACCCAAGTGGCCTTGAAAAACATCTGGCTATTCTATTATGCTGCCGTCACGACGACTTCAAAACTTTTTAGAAAATCAAAATCCGACGCCAAATAACGGCAATGCAACCGCATTGGCCTTTCAACCCTCGCAGATGGGTTCGGGGGTAACTTTTTCAACTTTTTCGATTTTTCTGGGTGGTTGTGCCAGTAACCCAACAGGTGTGCAAAATTTCAGCTTTTCAAGATATCTAGATGTGGTCAAACATTTTCACTCGAAATGATGAATCAGTGAGTAAAGCAGCTTTATATAATGTGCATAATATCATGTATAATGTGACTCTTCGAATCGCGATATCTCAGGGATGGTAACTCTTAGGAAAAAAATCATGGAAACCATTTTTGTAGAGACTTTTAAGACCTACAACTTTGGTTTGAGGTTTTTTTGATAAAACTTACCGTTTTCGAGAAAAATCCAAAAAACCTCAAATTTTGACCTTCGACCCCGAATAACTTTTGTAGCATACATAGGATCGATGGGGATTTTTAAAACTTTATTTATAATGGTAAACCCCAGCTCTCCACCAAAATTTGGCTCTCCGGCAATTTTTGTTATTTGACCACTATTTTTATGTCTAATTGATCGGACTATAAACGCACAATCAGTGAATTATTTATGTATAGTTTGTTTCAATTTAAATGGAATTAAAAAAATTTTAAAAATTTAAAAAGATCATAATGTATCAAATTATGTTGATATAAAACGTATAAACTTTGCCACAAAAACATGTAATATAGAGATAAGGTGATGTTTTTAATCACAGGCTAGCCATATTGGCAGTAGCATTACTATGTTTTAGCGAAAATGTTCATACGTTTTTATATCAAAGTAATTTAATATATTCCTTTTTTTAATTCCATTTATCGTGAAACAAACTATACCTATACACCTACACTACCAACAAAGTAATAATTTTTATTTTTACCGACTTTTACATTTTATAAATATGTAGTCACATGCTAGAAGAGAATAAGTAAGGAATCTATGCAGACTTATTCCTTTCTAGCATGTGACCACAGAAATAAACGTCACTTTACAGTCACTGTTTCGTCGTCGCCGTTTCGCGGTCGAAAATTTAGTATCTAATTTGGATTTGAATAGTACTTTCTTCAAAAGATGTAAGACAATCTCAAATTTTTTTAAACATTTGTTATACAATAAAATACTGGGTGCTGAATGAGTTAGCTGAACATAGGAAATTAACATCTAAAAATGTATTTATGCAAATTCCTGCTTCCCTAATTATTTCAGAGACAAAATGAAAGACACAAAAATACTGCAGAAATATAAACTACGAATAATAAGAGCGTTATATATCATCTAGCTTTTACTTAAAAAGTAAAATAATCCTTTTAAAATTGTTAAAAATTTCATTTGTCAAACTGGCTATGTAAATTTAAACCCTCCAGAGTTACATAAATTATGTAGAAGTTTAACCTTAATTAATAAAATAATTTTTCAATAAAAAAACAATTTGTGAGTCTAATTTTTTGTTTTGTAGCTGCCTTGTTTAATATTTTTTGATTTTCTGTGAAATAGATTCGTTTCTAAAAAACTTTTGCTTAGATAAAAGTTGTAGTTCGTTAAATTTCCTATCCGGAATGGGGCATCAGATTTTTTGTAAAATGTTTCCTTTACAAGGAAAAAGGTTTTTGAAGTTTTTAAAAAAACCAAAATTAAAAAAATCTCAAATTTTTCAACATTTTTGTACTTATTTTAATTTATAACTCGAAAGCCATTTTAACTAAACTATTTTAACTGAAAAATCAATATTTTCGCAGCCATGGCCATGTAAAGGTTGAAATTAAAAAAAAATCTTTTAAGTGGCGTAACTCACGAGGGTTTGAATTTAGAAAAAAAATTTTGTTAAATATTTTTTAGAAAAATGTCCTCTATTACCACGTAAGGTAAGGCGCGCACTGAAGTGGTGTGGTGGTGGTGTGCTAGTGGTGTGGTGTTGGAGTGGCGAGTTTTCATAGGTTTTACCGATTCCACCTGCCACTTTTCACCACGCCACTAGCACACCACCACACCTCTTCAGTGCGCGCCTTACCTAAGTTATGTAAAGTGTATCCGGAGACACCCTGAGTTTCTGGGGATATTAGTAATAATAATTCAGATAAGCAGTTTTCTATGGCAGTTCCTACTTGAGAAGTAATCCTTAATCCATAAAATCCTTTTATAGATACTTTCGAAGTTCCTCAGGGTTTTAATAATGATTCTTTGCTATGTAATATCTAGCCATCTAAATTGAATTATTGGCTAAAAGTGATGTAAAAAGTTTGATCACTGTTTAAGCATCAAAAAGTCTCTATTTTCATGTTTGAGCGTCTATCATCGCAAAGTGAGTAGGCAGAGATACATTAGTCTTGCAACTAATCTTTGTTCAATCCTGCTATTGAAACATGTCGTTTCTTACTTGGATACGGAACTAGAAACCGTTTGTTTTACTCACTCAAATTATATCTATGGTAACGAGTAGGCGAAAGACTTTTCACCCACTAGTGAGTGAAAAATGCAGTCATTCATTAACCTGCCTACGTTCTTTATAATAATATTAAAATGTTTTAAAACCAAAGCTAACTTTTTTTAAAATTATTTTGCGCGCAAAATGCGCGTTATCGATCTAAAATTTTGCATAAAGCTTCCTACGACAAATTGCTACGGGGGGTTGAGTACAAGCAAAGGGGGGTAAATTTTTAGCTCAGTTTTTCGATATCTAACGCCGTTTTCGAGTTATTGCAAATTCAAAATCTCAAATTTAATTATTGATGACACGAATTATAATAAATTGCCTATTTTCATAAATTTTTTAAATTTATAAGTGCAGGATTGAACAAAACGCTATACATAACTCGTGGAGAAACCCTTTCGCTCACTTATTTGCCTCTGCACACTCGCCTGTCGGCTCGCGTGCAAAACTGGCAAATGCGTGAGCGAATCTTTCGGTTTCTCCACTAGTCATGTAATATACTATTGTAGTACAACAATGAAAGCTCAAATGACTGGAATAGAATTTGATTGACGCCCAAACGATGCTCAAAAGTTTATCTCTAATTTTATCTAAATATTTTATTTGGTCATAAGAGTATCACGAAGCATTTTTTCTCAACGGTTTCTTTATTAACTTGACGACTGTTAATTGAAGCTCATTAAAACTCAAACGAAGCTCTATAAATTAACATTTAATTTATAGGTATACAAAAATTTTGAATGAGGGCGAGAGATACAATAAAGGAGAAACATTCAGTATTTAAACTTTTGATATATAGTTTTATCTTCTGGCAAGATTTTGCTGTATCGGTAGTTGAGACTCAAAATTGGGACATTGGATTCAAACGTTTAAGCATCGGTAGAGCTGCCTCAATGAACGTTTATTTCTAAAATTAAAGCTGTTTTAGTGAGTTTTAAAGTAAAGTTGATGTCAAATGTTTGGCTAATGTGTTATCCTGTTCCCCAATGAACTTTCATTCCCACTGTTTGAGTTTTAACCGTCACCAAGTTTTTCACAAAACCTTCGCGTGTAACCTGGGTATTATGTAAAGTTATAAAAAATATAGAAAGTACAAATCTTTGCACTGATTTTTAACCCACTTTTAGTCATCCAATCAATTTTAAACATCGATTTGTAGCTCGAGACATTTTGATTTATTGAATTTTGAAATCGATCCGACCATCCACCACCAACATAACAAGTTAAAACAAATAATATGATAGTTTTCAGGTTTTAAGCGACGGTTAACGCTTATTATTTAATTTAACTTGTTATATTAAAGTTTTTAATGTTATTTATTCTCACAAGTTAAGATTTAAGCGTCGTTCTCAGCCAATTAACCACAATAAGTATAGCATAGCATATTTTAACATAGCACTACAAAACCAAATGGTATCGAATATATTTGACATAATTAAATTGACTAATTATAATATAATAATAAATTTGCGATAATTGTGCAAATTATAGTACAATACAAATAATAATTATTACTTTCTGACGTTTCCGCGCGCCTCCCTATTAATTCGTTGGTATAGATAATAGGTAAATTCATAATAGACATAATCGTTAAGCTATGTTATGTTATGCAAACCTCGTCATTTTTGTCATTTTGAACACACACATAAGTTTAAATGTATTTTAACTTTTGTGTTAAGCTATGCTATGTTATGTTGTGTCACGTTAATTGGCTGACAACGACGCTTTATATATTTAAATCCTTTTATGTATTATGGATTGATTTTAATTGTTATACTTTCATCGATGTAAATGATAATAATATATTGTAATGGTTTAATCTGCACTTAACCATTCAAGATTTTAATTATATATTGGATTAACTAGAATTATGTATAATATATTTTTAAAACCTATGTAATTGTTTCAGATATAAATAGTTATTTAATTAACAATAAAAACTCAAAATTTATATTTTATACATTATATAGTATTATATAGATTTCTTTATGTAGTAATTTAGGAACAAACGAAAATTAAATTACAGTATACTCGTACCAATAATCAGCGGCGACTCGTCAGAGGAGGCAAGGGAGGTAAGGGAGACAGCCTCCTCTAAAATTCAGGATTATTAAAATTTTCAGAAACGTAAGAAAGCGAATTTTAGGAAGTGAGCTCTAGCAAAAAGTATAATAATAATAAGTATCTACTAGGTTTGTTCCATTACACAGTTCTCTTCAGTTCTAGGACTATACGTATGCTCTTTTACTTAATTTTTGAGTATTAAAGATCATTTTCGTTAAAATTTTAACTAAAGAGCATGCTTATAGTCCGAGAACTGGTGAGAACTGCTTGTTGGAACAAACCTATTATATCGTCGGTGATGTGGCAATACTCCCTATCTCACTATTTTGCTAAGTTGAGATTTTGGTATAATTTGAAAGGTCTAATTAATGCGCATGTCATGGTAACATCTACCAAGTAGACAAAAATTATTTACCTTGAATTTCCAAAAGAAACAAATTCTCCTATCTCGTAGCTTGCAAAAATTTCTGGTATAAACTTTTATCTACATCTGCATAGATATCGTTTTCCAGTATGGTTGTGTGCATCGTGTAAACATCTGAATAAACGTTAATAACAATGCTAGAACAAAATCGACAATTTAATTTATACTGATTGTGAAATACACGGTTTTTTGTTTCTCCTTCCACAATACTTATCCAAAAGTAACGTGAGGCTACTGCAGACGCAGCATCCTTGGCTTTAGCGTATAATGTAGTTGAACGTCAGCCTTCTTTGTGAATCATGTAATTTGGGCAATTGGGGTTACTCTTTACCCTATACTTTATTATTAGATTAGCCTCCTCAAATAAAAAGCCACGAGCCGCTACTGCATATATCTAATCTTTGCCAGAAAAAATAAACAAACGTCGTACCATATGAATTTAGTATTGACATCGACATCCTGATATTTCAATTGAAAATTAGTAATAGCCAATGGTATTAGTCATTATGATAAAAAATATTAGCATCATTTTTTAATGCTACCAATGCATGAGATAGAAAAAGATAGCAATAATAAATTATTATTTACCTATATAATTATATGCTGGGTTGATTTGTATTATAATTATTATAATATAATATTTAATCAAAAATAAAATGTAATAATTTGTGGATCGCAAATTTAATTACATTTAAATAAAATTATTATGGAGATCGACAATAAAATTAAAATTAATTTAGAAAATTTTAAAAACTGATAAGGGGAAAGAAGAAACTAGCGGATAATTAATATAATATTTTATTTTAATCAATATAATAATAATTGATATAAAATATTGGGTTATAATATTAATGTAAAAATTATTATCACTTATCAGAAAAATGTTACAGTATACAATAATAATTACATTTATTTATAATACCTACTATACAGACATATAACTCGTGATAAGTTTAGATAAAAATGTTAAAAGTTTTTATGACGTTATTAATATTTAAAAAATGTTAATAACCTTCAGACTTATTTATAATATTTAAATTTAATTATTAGATTAAAATTTTTCCAAAAAATTATGACAGTTTTGTACCTATTTTTATTTTAACAATTAAAATTATCGTGTATATACAGCAGTGGTTCCCAAACTTATTTATGTCACGCCTCCCTTCTACCAAAAAATATTATCGGCGCCCCCCTTCAAAAAAAAGGTACTTTTCCACAAAACAAAACTTTTAAATTTTTCAAAACAAGGGAAGGGAGTTTAGGAAAAAATAATTTTTTTTTCAACTACACAAGTGGCCTGCGCCCCTCTTGGCAGGTCTCTGCGCCCCCCATGGAGGGCGGCGCGCTCCCCACTTTGAAAACCACTGATCTACAGTATCTGTTTTTTTATGTATATAGGGCAAGCAGAACATTAAACGGACCAAAACTTACTTATGTATACAATTAATGCTAAATTTAATTAAATTAAATAAATTGATTGTTGTGCTATAAATATTCCCACAGTTTAAAACTTTAATATACATATATCAATAATCCAATACATATCATCATAATGCTGTTTTATACAAAAAGATTCCAACTAATGGCAGTACTAATTAATGGTTCTTTTAATACGATTTATACTGTGACTTACTTATTTTGACAAATTACAACGTAAGACATACACTGTGCGTTAATTAAACAGCAGCTGTTAACAAGTAGCCATTTTGATTTAACTGACGTTTGTTGGAATGCCAACCCCAATTGCTATATTTCCCTGCGCTCTGCATATTAGAGGCTATATTAATAATAATCAAAAAACAATGTTTAAAAATTTTGCATTCACCGAAATTCTTTAGCAAATAATAAAATAAATAAAATTAAACTAGATAAAATTGCAATAAGAAGTCCTATAACATCAAAAAGATAATACTGATATAAAGGATTATCCAATGCCGGACTTCTCAAGTGCGAAGCTTCTTTATGTCGAATAACATAGTATTCTGCCCACCAAATCGCACGCTCTAATCCTGTTATGGGTTGATTTTGAATTAAATTTGAAAGCTGCTTAACACTATCTTTGTATCTACAAAAAATAATTTTTAAGTTCGTCATTTTTTTTATGTGTTGTAATAGTATTTACTTCGCGTTATCGTTATTTATAACTTCCAAAATTGTCTCTTTAAATTCATTTTTTTTCAAGAAAAATGGATCTAATGATAACCCCATGCCTTTATCAACTGCACGGTTAATATTCGCAGGTAAAGGTAAATCAACTTTATTGGAACATGACAATTCAAAGATTCTTCAACAGATTGTAATCCTCCTTGCGTGATAAACAGTTTTATGTTTGAATGTCCTGTAAAAAAATGAAAGTTATTTTTTTAAATTTTATGTTTTCCAAGACAAAATTTAAAATTTTATTAAAAATATTTTTGTGAAACACCACTGGTTTTACATAGGCGAAGCAGAAGACGAAGCTAAAAAGGATTAAATAAATATATCAGGTTCATTTGAAAGATTTGAAAGATTCTTTTGAAAGAAATTAATAAGTTAAGAAAATCAGTACCATGGAAAGAATGAAAATTACAGTAATTAATTTAAAGAGAAGAATAGATAAAGTACGAACATTGATCTATTTGATTATAAAATTAATTGATGATGACTAATAAAGTAAAATTATGAATAATATTATTTACTTACTTAAAACATCTTGTTGAGGAAGCCATTTTGTGAGCTTTACATTTTTTGGCAAATTATTTAAATTATTAATTTCAAATTTCCATAACACTTTATATGGAAGTTCAGAAAAAGTCTCTGATGCTAAAATCTGGAGTTAGATCTTAACTCTTGATGTTACTTCCTAAACTGAAGTAAATAAATCCTTCTTTAGCAGAATCCAAGAAACATTTTAAATTCTAAAATGTAACTTTTGTTTTGACAGAAATTTGATTTTACAAAAATATATTTACCTCTGGTAATGGCTGTAGAGGTTATAAATGACTTCCACCTCCAAACTGAATTACATTGGGCAATAAAGGTCAAGCTCGACTAAATATTGGTTCAGAATTTTCAAAAAACATACTCATATTTTTGGTAAATTTATTCATATCCTTTAATTTGACCCGCAATGTTTACTAACTGTAGATTCTGTTGTTCGGGAAACACTATACGGGGTGCTGAATGACTTAGCCGAACATAGGAAATTAACATGTAAAAACTTATTTATGCAAATTCCTGCTTCCCTAATTATTTTAGAGAAAAAATGAAAGACACAAAAATAATGCAGAAATATAAACTTCGAATGATAAGAGTATTAGATTTTATCTAAATTTTACTTAAAAAACCAAAAAATGCTTTTGAAATTGTTAAAAGTTTCGTTTATCGGACTGGCCATGAAAGTTTCCATGGTAATCATTTTGGAAAATAAAAGCAAATTTTAACAATTTAGAAAGCATTTTTTTGACCTTTTAAGTAAAAGTTAGATGAAATCTAATAGCCTTATCATTAGCAGTTTATATCTCTGCATTATTTTTGTATCTTTCATTTTTTCTCTAAAATAATTAGGGAAGCAGGAATTTGCATAAATAAGTTTTTACATGTTAATTTCCCATGTTCTGCTAACTCATTCAGCAGCCGTTATAAGCTAATTAAAAAGTCATAAAAAGTCAATACTTTATTGAATGGTAGCATGGCATAGGGATTTGTAATTGGATTAGCTGGACTTCCTATAGAATGATACATTACTTCAATTCCTTCAAAAGAACTCATTCCAATAAAAGAACATTTGTACCTTTCCGCAAAGGCCAATATAGAAGGAAAGTAATATTCCACCATAAATAAATCAAAATGTTCAGCTTTATTATGAATCATAGCCTGAACTCTTGAATGACCTAGTTGGTAAGTGTTTTCGTAAGTGCTTTCCTAAATATTAAATTATCATATCGGACATACAAAATTGTATGTGTATTTATGGAATACGCAACTGCAGGATTGAAGTGCTAGGCTTTAACAATCAAATTGATATGTTAGATACATTAGGTTCAATGTACTACTGCAAACATGAAACAACTGCAAGCTATTTATGAAAGCATTGCTTTCAGAGTGTCATTATTGGGATTTAAGTTTTGATTTTGACTTAAATGCAAATTTACATGCTTTCCAAATTAACCTTAACATAACAATTATAAGATAAATAATAGCAAATAATATTGCAAAATAAAATCCAATAACATCTAAAAGGTAATATTGGTAAAATGGAATTCCTAACGCTGGACTTTTGAAATGTGAAGCACCTTTATGACGTATAACGTATTCCGTCCACCATACAGCTCGTTCCAATCCCGTCATTGGTTGATCCTTAATTAATTTTGAAAATTGTTTAACTCGTTCTCGATATCTGTAATATAAAATAGTTCACATAAGTTATCCATAATTTTTTAGCTAAATATTTACTTACTTTGGATTATTAATTACTTCCATGATTATGTTTTTAAAAATTATTTTGTTTAATGAAAAAGGATTTGCAGATAATCCTATACCATTATCTACAACTTTTTTAATATTTCCAGGTTGATCACCAAAAAAGGGCAAACCAACTATTGGAACGTGACAGTGTAAAGATTCTTCTATAGATTGCAAACCTCCTTGTGTAATAAATAGTTTAATATTTGGATGTCCTTCAAAATAAAAGGGCAATTTTAATACTTTTGTCATAATTCGTTGGGTTTAACAATATTTGAAAAATAAATTAAAAATAATTAAAAGAAAGTAAACTGCCTTCTTACTTAATATATCCTGCTGTGGTAACCATTTTAAAATTCTAACATTGACTGGCAGATTTTCTAAATGATCCAATTCAAATTTCCATAAAACTTTAAAGGGAAGCTCAGAAAATGTTTCAATTAAAGTATTTACTATTTCTTGAGGTAAATCTTTACTTTTAACATTGGAACCTAAGCTGAAGTATATAAATCCATCACTTGCCGAATCCAAATAATTTTGTAAGTTCTAAAATTTTACTATTGGTTTCATTAATATCAGAAACAACAAATTACCTGGGATAGTATGCCCTTAGAATTTAAATGTGTGCCACCACCGAATTGAATTACGTTGGGCAACAAGGGTCTTACTCGAGAGAATATTGGATCCGAATTTACAAAAAACATACTTGTATTTTCAGCCAACTTAAGCATATCTAAATTTTCTAATCCAAAGTGTCGTTTAACCGCATCTTCGACTAAATTTTTATTTAAATATATAAAAGCATCTATAAATAATCTCAAAGAAATACTAAGTAGACGCTCATCAAATGATAACTCATCGTTAATCAATATGTTCCTATCAGGATTTACAATAGGATGTGAAGGATTCCCAACTTGTTCATAAAATGTAGAAATAGCGTCAGATGAAGTCATTGTAATGAAAGGACACTTAAATCTTTCCACAAATGCAAGTAAGTGTGACGGAATAACTGCTTCCAACATAATCAAGTCAAAATATTCAGTTTCATTTTTGATTATCGACTGAACTTTTGGATGACCTAATTCTTGATCAAGCAGGTCATAAAGAGGTGGCATAGAAAGCCAAACCAAAGAAAATATATTTGAAGGCCTCTTTTCTACAACTCCTTTCATTTTTGTATTCCATATATCATAAGCAAAATCGTGTAAATCAATTTCTGTTAAATTTGTAAGGAACGAGTCATTTATCGGATCTGTTGTTATTAGTATTACCTGATGGCCACGCAAAGACAATTCTCTCCATAAAGGACGAAAGCCAATTTGGTGACTAAATGAAGGTGTTGGTACGAATCCTAATATGCGAGCCCCACTATGTGGTTTAAAACATATCACAAGAAAAGTTGCAATTGCTACTATTATCTTTAACATTTTATTTTTGTTCAGGATTTAGTAAAATATTTCCACTTACTTCAAATTGATGTATAGCTAGTAATAAAATTTACTTCAAGTTATCGCAATATAATAATATAATTAATTTTTATCTACTAATAATAATAATTGATATAGGTTTTGAAGTTTTGAAATTAAATATAGTTTATGTTGAGTATAAGAAATGTTCAATTGGTATTATATTTATTAAGTATGCAATCAGAGGCGGCTCTTGAAGAATTTAAGGGCATCTGAGACAAGGCGCATTGCCGGTGAAATGGAGTGAAACCCATAAAAGGTGTGCAGGGGTGTCCCAATAACACCTTACATTTGAACATTATATCTTCAAAATATATCTTAAAATCATATTTTATTTTCTAAAGTAAAACATAGGTAACAAATGTTACAAATGTTAACTCATGGATCGGGTAAAATGATTATTTTAAATTATACTCATCGACCTAATCAAAATTATGTAATCAAATATACACTTTGATCTAATAAGCATAATCAAAAATAATTTATACAACACCATTTGATTAAAAACCGTGAAAGATATTTAAATCTAAGTATTTGAGATTATTACTAACTACCTAACATCCGCAAATCAAAAATTTTTAATAGAAAATGATAGTTAATTAAATGTAATCACCAATATGTCAATCAATTTGAAAAAACCGCGAAACGTTTTAAATCTTATTGAAATTATTCTAATTACAACCGTGAATCAAAAATTTTCAGTAGAAAATGATAGTCATAACATCAAATATTAATATATTTTGTCAATCAAATTTAAAAATTTATAATGTACAGCTCCGAGCAACACGCGGATAAAAGAAATCTCATTACAATTACATTAGTAATGTAATTTGTAATAATTGTAAAATTGTAATTAAATTGAAATTACTTAAATTAACCTGTCAAATTTCAACACTTGAAAAAAAGTTGAGCTAGCTCTCTTCTTATTTATCTACTAATATCTATTTTAGGTGCCTTTATTGGGATTCTGTCCACCATGTTGCACATTCTAATCCAGTCATGATGGGATTCGCAATACGTATATACTTACTTATTATGTATTTTCGCATATGTATAAGTCACATAGGATATTTTATCACCTAATATTTACTTAGTTCCTAAAAAGGAGCTAACTTGATATTAATTATTAATTTGGACGGAGCGCATGCGCATTAGAAAAGTCACCACTTTATTAATTAATTGTAGCTAAATAATAAACCACCAAAAGATTTTAATAGACTACCAAACCTGTACATATGATACTTGAGCTAAAAAATGTTAGAAAATCCATTGAAGGGGAGCTAACTTGATGGAAGTGTGGTTTTCTTGATTGAGTAACTGTTAGTTTTAACTAGTAATAACTTTTATCACTGACCTTTTTTCATTAAAATGTTCGCTTTGTTCGGTTTCACAAACTTTAATAGTTTTAGGTAATTTTAATTATTTATAATTATACATATTCAATAGGGTCTAGATTTAGTTATTGGAAGTTGTATAAATATTAGAATTCGTTACGTTCCTTTGTTATGTTTCCATATAACCACCGGCGAATAACCACCGGGTGTATTAAGATGTTAACTTTCTCAAATGCACAAAAAGTCTTCCGGTCTGTAGATATCACACATTTTCACATTTCAACCTATGTATGTATGTAGGAGAAGCACCTCAGTAGAGCGTGTTCTCCATCGGTTTGTAGCAAATAATCACTATAAAGACACACAGTCTAGAGTTTTATTCTACAAGCTACCGCACAGTTACGAATTATAAATAGTGATAAATTTTCAAAAATATTGCACATCAAATAGAAGAAATATCGTGATATTCTTCAGTCGTTTTAAAACAAATTTATTGTCCGACGTTTCGGATCATTTGTAATTGACCCATTTTCAAGACCGACTTTGACAATTGATTATTGTTTTATAAAATTTTATAAAACTTTTTTTTTACAACTCAATTGTTCTTTATCTAATTAGTTTTAATTTTTTGTTTCTTTAAAAATTATCATATCTCACTTATGTGAGATATTATTTTAGTATTTTATATAGTTTATTATCGCAATTATAATAGTATGAATTGCATTTATTGAGTATTCAAACAATTCCATTACATCAGTGATACACAACTATTTTTTATAACAGAAATTTTTTTAAGCTTTAGGTGACATGATGCAAGATTCAATAGATTAAGATATTAAATAAGTAAGTGTTTATATATTATTATAGAAAATTCTGACTTTATTATTTAGGTTACTGCACGGAATTTAGACCACGAATTTCACTGTTTCTTATATACCTACCATTAGAACAAGAACAATTTTTTAAGCATTTTACAAAAGATTCCATTTTTGTGGATTATTTATTCGTTTTTGAGAAAACTGCATTTAAAAATCGAAATTTTACACGTATTTTACACAAATTTTGCACGTACACGAGAGTTCTGTTGACGGTACCTGTGCCCAGTTATTGACTTTACACACGTTTCGATTACCCACCCAGACCGACGTGGTAAAACCACCCCAGCGTAATTTCAAACCATTTCATTGCCAACATTCCATCACCAGATGAAGAAGACCAAAGTGCTTCCGGCACTCTATGCTTCGCATGCCAACCAGCTACGCTATACACGTTTCGTACTTCGCCGAGTTGGAGCTTCCGTGGCACGTTGAACTCTGATGCTATTTCAGAGATGTTTTTTCGTCTTTCGGCTGGCGAAACCACGATAAATCAAGGATCCACACTAAAATGAGTTTGCATTGGTCGAAATTAAATAAAAAACCCTGTGCACTTATGTGGCGCTGAAAAGGAAGAGTGGAACGGGGCATCGTTAACGGTGATGTCACGACAAATAATTGTCACGGGTTCAAGTGCAGTTGTACACTTCTAACTGCATCATTATTACAAGCTCCACCTAATCATTCTCACAGGCCGAACAGGAAAACTGAACTATACGCTCTTGAGAAGTCATAAACAATCAGGATTTATTCAGATTTTGCTAACCATTTTATTGAACCAATCAACAAAAAGTGTGAAAATTACAGTTGCTTTAATATGATTTTTGGCTCCTATCTTTTAGGATTCGTTAAAGAGGTTCACTAGACTAGAGAACAAAGCCCGAACACAACCGATTGAACCTGAAACTGTCATCTACTCAAATCAAATGAAAATTAGCTTCTCATAAAAGCAATCAAATCTGGTTTACCTAATTTTTTACCTGTAAAATTATTAAAATGTACAAAATTACTACTAATTTTCTACATAGAGCTAAGATTATTTTCAGTGTGTTTTTATTGAGATTTAAGTTTTGACTTAGATTTAATCACAAATTTACATGCCTTACAAATTAACTTGAAAATAGCAACTATAAGATAAATAGTAGCAAACAGTATTGCAAAATAAAATCCAATAACATCTAAAAGGTAATATTGGTAAAATGGAATTCCTAGCACTGGACTTTTAAAATGGGAAGCTCCTTTATAACGAATAACATATTCTGTCCACCATATTGCACGTTCGAACCCAGTCATGGGTTGATCTTGAATCAAATTTGAAAATTGTTTAACTCGCTCTCGGTATCTGTAACACAATATAGTTCCTTCAGTCATTCAGAATTATGTCATCCAGTATTTGCATACTTCGGATTATTAATTACTTCTAAGATTATGGTTTTAAATTCGTTTTTGTTTAATGAAAAAGGGTCTGTAGATAATCCTAAACCGTTATCTACAGCTTGTTTTACATTTGCATGTTGGTCGGCCCAAAAAGGTAAACAAACTATTGGAACATAAGAGTGTAAAGATTCTTCTATAGATTGCAAACCTCCTTGTGTAATAAATAGTTTAATATTTGGATGTCCTAAAAGAATAAACTGATATTTAAATTTTTTAACCAAATTAAAATTAAATTTAAGATATTACGAAAGCAGTAAAATTATATATTCTTACTTAAGACAGCCTGCTGTGGTAGCCATTTTGAAATCATAACATTGGCAGGGAGATTATCCAATTGATCTAATTCAAATTTCCATAAAACTTTAAAGGGAAGCTCAGAAAATGTTTCAATTAAAGTTCTTAAAGTTTCTTGAGGTAAATCTTTACTTTTAATATTGGAACCTAAGCTGAAGTATATAAATCCATCACTTGCTGAATCCAAATAATTTTGAAGTTTCTAAAATAAATTAAAAAAATAAATTTTATACATGAACAAATTAGTTTGTCGTACCTTGGGCAATTGCTGTTTTGAATTTAAATGGGTGCCACCACCGAATTGAATTACATTGGGTGACATGGGCCTCACTCGAAAAAAAATTGGATCTGAATTTACAAATACCATACTAGTATTTTCAGCCAACTTAAACATATCTACATTTTCTAATCCAAAGTGTCGTGTAACCGAATCTTCAACTGCATTTTTGTGTAAATATATAAGAGCATCCATAAATATTCTTAAAGAAACACTAAGTAGACGTTCATAAAACGATAATTTGCTGTTGAATGATATGAATCTATCAGGATTTACAACAGGATGTGATGGATTTCCAATTTGTTCATAAATTTGAGCAAAGCCGTCATACGAACAGATTGTAATAAAAGGACAATCAAATCGTTCTGCAAACGCAAATAATGTTGGCATAAAGAAGTATTCCAGCATAACTAAGTCGAAATGTTCCGTTCCGTTTTTGATTAGTGCTTGTACTTTTGGATCACCCAATTCTTGATCAATCAAGTCTACACTCATCGGGAAAAAAAACCACATAAGAGAAAACATATTTGAAGGTTTTTTTTCGAAAATTCCTTTCATTTTTGTATTCCATATATCGTAAGCCAAATCGTGTAAATCAATTTCTGTTAAATTTGTAAGTGAAGCATCATTTACCGGATCTGTTGTTACAAGTGTTACCTGATGACCACGTAAAGATAATTCTCTCCATAAAGGGCGAAAACTATTTTGGTGACTAAATGAAGGGACAGGCGCTACTCCTAATATGCGAGCTCCACTGCTTGATTTAAAAGACATCACAAGAAAAGTTACAGTAACAATTATTTTTAACATTCTGTGTCTTTTTAGAATATTATTAAGTAAATTTTCACTTTGGAACCTACTAACTTTTATATTTGAAACGACGAGATGTTTGATTTACACTATTATAACTTATATTTATCAGAGAATAAGATGCTATTACAATTTTATCTATTTATAAGTTCTGATAAGTTTCTATTCATTAATACATATTAGGAAAATTACGTAAATATACATATTATGTATGTTACAAA
Source organism: Cantharis nigra (assembly GCA_958510845.1). NCBI lineage: Eukaryota > Metazoa > Arthropoda > Insecta > Coleoptera > Cantharidae > Cantharis > Cantharis nigra. The sequence goes on along the minus strand of OY294030.1, from coordinate 36,688,719 downwards.
TACCTTATCTATAACTATCTTTTTTACTATATTTATTACGCTACATCAAAAGTTTATTCAAACTACTGCTACATTTCTCAACAGGACGCTCTTAGATCGACGTTATCTCTAATATGCCATTCAAATCTGGCCAGCGACCCAGTAGTTAAGGAGTGGTTATGTCGATCTAGCTTTAATTCACGAACGCGAGGGGGCTTACAAGCTATGGTGAATAAATTAATTAATTAATTCGTTGGTAGGCAACAAGCTTCACAAATAGTCTGGTTGCATTAATGGGTAATTCAATAGCAAACTTACAGGAATCTACTTTTAAAACCTACGTTTAAGCTGAAATATAAGCTCCGCCTTTTAAAAATTATATCAATCGTAAGGGTGGGAATTTTGCACTTTACTTTAATATCTAATTCTTATTGTTTCCATTAAATATATTATAAGATCGTTTAAATTGTTTTATAATAAAATGGAAGAAACCTTATTCGAACTATAAACTATATCTATAAGCATAGGAAATTCTAATAAACTTCAAAGATTAGTTTACGAGTTATAATAATTAGGAATTGGATTTACGTACTGATTATTTTTAATTTAAAATATGTATAAATGCATAATATAAATTCGGTATAATATTATAATTTCGCATCTGTTGTAAAAAAATTTGCAATCGTATAAAACCATGCACAGTGCTTATCTGCGATTTAACCTTGCAAGATAACGAATGCAGAAAACTGAAGTATTCCAATTTGCTTTTGCAGTTATCCAACGATAATTTATTATAATATTATGTTGTATTGAAGATTACTATATTATTATGTTCAAAATGATGAATACACATATACAGTGGCCGTAAAAAGTATTCGTACACCCCTATCTTAACCATGTAAATAGTACATTTTGAAGCCATTCTTTCACACATAAAAGTCGCTTTTACAATAAAACTTTTTAGACATTTTTTGTTAAGAATTTCATTGTCTTCAATTTTGTATCTATACATTTTTCTATTTTGTCGCCCCGTTTCCGACTGACAACAGCTTAAACAAGACTCTGTAAAATACAAAAAATATTGTCACCTGTATCTCAAAAACGGTGCAATGAAATAGAAAAATGTATAAGTAATTTTTGTTACAAATTTTATTCCCTACATTTTTGTTTATATACATTTTTCTATTTTGTCACACCGTTTCCGAGATACAGATGATAATATTTTTTGTATTTTACGGAGTCTTGTTTAAGCTGTTGTCAGTCGGAAACGGGGCGACAAAATAGAAAAATGTATAGATACAAAATTGAAGACAATAAAATTCTTAACAAAAAATGTCTAAAAAGTTTTGTTGTAAAAGCGACTTTTATGTGTGAAAGAATGGCTTCAAAATGTACAATTTACATGGTTAAGATAGGGGTGTACGAATACTTTTTACGGCCACTGTATTTGATTTACAACACTATTATTATAATTTATGTTATAATAATCTTATAATACATATAGTATTTGAAAAAGTAAAAATTTAAATTTTAAGCTATGGTCTGTTTAAAGCCAAAAACAATACGATAGCATTGACGAGGTCACATTAGACCAGCGTTGTAAAAAATGCGATTAGGATTAAGCAATACGCAACACTGTACAATGTATACATAATCAAGATATACAGTGTTGACGTGTATTGTTTTTGGTTTAGGAAGACCGTACGACCATACCATAATAGTAATTAAAATAATTATACATTACACAGTGACGGCGCCAGAGGGGGGAACAGGGTGGACACATGCCCAATCCCTATTGACTGGAGTGCCCAACCAAGTGCCCACCCAAATTTTTTAGAATACCTATACGTTTTATATTTTCGCCTCAACCACGCTCAGATCAAATATTTTAATTTTACTATTTTTAAAAAATTCGGAATTGTTAATTAAAACATGTAAAAAAATCGGATGTGGCCATGCCAATAACTTTATCATACTTATTATTATGGTGCAAAATACAGTAGAACCCCTCTATAACGAGTCCGGTTATAACGAAGAATCGGCTATAACGAGTAAAAATTTAGTCCTTTGACTTTTGTTTACATGTTAAACTGACTGTTTATAGCAAAAATCTTGTTATAGAGAAGTTTTACTGTATAATAAAAAAATAAAATTTGAAAATTAAGAAAAAAGTTTTTTTTACATTTGAAAAAAGAATAATTACAAAAATTGGATATTTACACGGTTATTGATTAATACTTTTTTAATATTATTATTATAGAGAAGAATTTAATAAAAATCTAAAATTTGAGAAAAAGAAAAATATAATTTTTTTAATTTGCCAAATATTTTTTTTGCGTTTCCGTGTACCGATTTTAACCAAAATCTAATCAGTTCTAAGTCCCAATATATCAGTAATACTAAATACGAAATTTTGTTAAAAAATTCCTATTACGTTTTGAAGTAGAGGTTGAGGAAAATTTGATCACATACACACACACATACAGATTACAGACATTTTTTGGAAATGATGATTTTCCGCTTCTGGAACCCCAATATGCCTAAATTCATCAAAATCAATCTCAAATTTCTTTTTCTGCACGATAACAATACTTTTTCATATTTTGTATGATAAAGTAAAAAAAAAATTTTTAACGGCCGCCATTTCGTGAAAAAAAAATTGTTTTACTTTTCCACGGTTCATGCTATAACGGCATCGATAAAGAACATTCACACCAAATTTCAAATAAATCGGTACATTCGAACATTAGAACATCCTTTTTTTTGGACCTCCCACTTTGCCAGCTCATAACTTTGTGAATTTTGAGGGTTTTCTCGGTTAATTTTTATGCAATCTTAAAATATCCATAAATAAATGATAAAAAAATTGATAGTAAAAATATTTTTTGTTTCGTTTGTACAAAGCTTCAAAAACCGCCCGAAATTCATGCCTCTAAACTAGAATACCTACCCCTTTAAGCAGCCGTGGGGTCTAATCTGTCGGATTAAACATTTGTGGCCCCCTTGGTAGTTAAATTTTCGGGGTCCTCTAGAAAATTATTACTTGCGTAATTAGTTTTTAATTTTACTACTCAATAATTAAAATAAACAGTCTCAATAAAATATTTGAAAAAAAATTTTTTTTTTCGACAAAAAAAATCAACTTTAATTGTTTATAACTTTTTTGTTGTTAATCAATCGCTAAAATCGTATGTACTTCACTAGATAATCTAATGAAAAAGCTACAGTTAAAATTTCAAGTCAATCGGATGTAAACTTTTTCAGTTCTACTGCTCACCGATTGATTTTGATAGTGATTTTGCAGCATAAAAGTTGTTCGGTTAAAATTGATTTAAACGAATTTTGAGTTTAGATCAGTACTTGGGCGTTGTAGATTTTGATTCTATGATAGTTTTAGCATGATTTAAGCCAATACAAAAAAATTGGAAAAAAAATAAAAATTTGGTTGACATTACCCCTTAATTATTTTTATTTAGGACTAGTAAGATAAAAAAAATTACATGATATTTGCCGAGACCCATTTCACCCCCATGTGAGAGTGGGTGAGATTCGGCTTGACCCCCCCCCCCTAATATTTTTATATTTACTACTATGTACTTTAAAACACAGATTCTTGATAAACTTTAAAATGAAAATTTATAATTAAAATAAATATATTTTTCCGTTTTCACGAGGCTCCTAAAATTAACGAGGCCCCTAGGCAGCCGCCTTTTCTGCCTTAATATCTGTAATAGTGTAATCCGGCACTGGGTCTAATCATGTCTAATGCTGTACGTGTAACCATGTTTAACCATTTTCGAAAGAGAAAGAAGCTGATTGTTCAGAAGTGTATTGAAGGGTTTTACTCTTTTGTTAGTACAATAATTCAATACTGAAGAAAATAAAAATTTGAATATTTTTATAATAATATTATATTATTTATTTTGATTATAGAAAATTACATTCATTTATTACCTACACTTATATTGTATGCTATTTTAATCGAATTAAAATTATGCGAATTTATATTATTTAATAAAATATTTTTGTATTCATCTAAAAAGTAAACATAGGTATTAAAACATTGGTGGTAGATTTGAAACGAAACGCAAATCCCCACCAAAAAATATTTTTGTGTTGATAAGATAAGATAAGACGGGAGAACATTTAAAATATTTCTAGCATTGTCACTCAAAATATATATGAGTTACAAATTATCATTTCGATTTATTTGGGCGACTGTATAAAACAGGCAACTGTAAATTTGCTTTAAATTGAACACAACACGTACCCATCTTTGTGATAATGACTGAACTATAATGATTCATTTCATCTCAAATTATTCCCGCCTGATTTTAATTGAACAATTATATGCAATTTCATTTATAATGTGTTATAGATGAAATTAATTTTCAAAAAATGTCTTTATGAATTCTTTTAGACGTGTACATTATTTATATAAGTAAAATGTTATTAATTGATAATTACAAATATGGTATTTAAACACAATGAATTCTAAATTACACAGATTGCAAAAAAAAATATTTTACGACAGTCCTTAATTTATCGTTAATATAATTTCAAAATTTGAAGAAAATCCATTCAGCCGTTTTTTAATGCAAGGTGCTTTACTATTTTTTTTTGCACCTGGCCAATTTTTTTTTTTTTTTAATTGTTAATTCTTTGTTAGTAATTATTTAATCTATTTTAATTTTTGTTAAAAAAATTGCAAATAGGGTATTTAAACACAATTAATTCTAAATTAGACAAATTGCAAAAAAAAATTATTTTACAACAGTCGTTAATATATCGTTAATATAATTTCAAAATTTGAAGAAAATCTATTCAGCCGTTTTTGAATGCAAGCTGGTTATACAAGAGCGCATCGCAATATCCTAGCCTTAAGCGTTTTCTCAAGAACATTTACAGAATAAGACCATTCAAACCCAAATACAAAACAATAATATGGAATTCACAAAAAGTTTTGAGCATTTTCGAAAAGAAGATTGACAAAATGATTTGGAATACATCTTCAAAAAGGTAATAACATTAATAGCTTTGGTAATATCGCAAAGATTACTAACTCTAGCGTTAATAAAAACACGTTATCTAGATTAAGCTGGTGAGCAGAGAAAACTACTTTGGAAGAAAGTTTAACTTTTGAAAAAGTCTAACATTTTGATATTTGCTGAGTAAGGAAAATGAGTTTTATCGCACTAGTGCGGAAATGTAGTTATTTATGCACACGTGTTGTTTGTTAATCCTTACATGCGCTTAGATAGAACGGCTACTTACTCTATTATATAACCACATACTCATTGAAAACAAAAATAATTTGTAAATCAATACTCTCGACTAAAGCCTCGATAAAAAATCTCACCCACAGTAAATGAAAAATGTTGTTTTTTTACGACTAATTGCACAAATAGTTATTTCCACTCACTTTATTGTGAAAATGTAAAAACAGGCATTTTAAAAAATTTATAATATAAATAATAGTTTTCTTCGAAAGATTTTTATTGGGATTTCAGTTTTGATTTTGATTTAAATACAAATTTACATACCCTACAAATGAACTTTAACATAACAACTATAAAATAAATTGTTACAAATAATACTGCAAAATAAAGTCCAATAACATCTAAGAGATAATATTGGTAAAACGGAATTCCTAACGCAGGACTTTTGAAATGGGAAGCTCCTTTATGACGAATTACGTATTCTGTCCACCATATAGCACGTTCTAATCCAGTCATGGGTTGATCTTGAATCAAGTTTGAAAAATGTTTAACTCGCTCTCGGTATCTGCAACACAGTATAGTTTAGCATAATTGTTATTTCATTGGATATTTGCTTACTTTGGATTATTAAGTACTTCTAAGATTATAGTTTTAAAATCATGTTTGTTTAATGAAAAAGGGTCTGCAGATAATCCTAAACCGTTATCTACAGCTTGTTTTACATTTGCATGTTGGTCGGCCCAAAAAGGTAAACAAACTATTGGAACATAAGAGTGTAAAGATTCTTCTATAGATTGCAAACCACCTTGCGTAATAAATAGTTTAATATTTGGATGTCCTAAAAGAATAAACTGATATGTTAGAATTTTTTACCAATTCAAGATGCTTTTAAAAATATGAAAATTGAATTTAAGATATTACGAAAGCAGTAAAACTATATTTTCTTACTTAAGACATCCTGCTGTGGTAACCATTTTGAAATCATAACATTGGTCGGCAAATTATCCAATTGATCTAATTCAAATTTCCATAAAACTTTAAAGGGAAGCTCAGAAAATGTTTCCATTAAAGTATTTATTATTGGTTGAGGTAAATCTTTACTTTTAATATTAGAACCTAAACTGAAGTATATAAATCCATCACTTGCTGAATCCAAATAATTTTTTATTTTCTGTAATAAATGAATGGTTTTACGAAAAATACATGTTCACACGATTTTACCACAAAATCAAGTCTCAACCAATTAACGCTTCGTATTAAAACATTACATTTCTTCCTTAAAACTATATATTTAACATAAATTAGTTTAATTCAAATACAACGGTGAAAATTAGGTATTAAAGAAGAAATGTCATATTTTCCTTAATTTTACGTAGCGTTAATTGGATGAGAACGTTTCGTTACTTTTTAATAATTACCTTCGGCAATTCCCGTTTTGAATTTAAATGGGTCCCACCGCCGAATTGAATTACGTTGGGTAATAAGGGCCTCACTCGAAAGAAAATAGGATCGGAATTTACAAATACCATACTTGTATTTTCACCCAATTTAAACATATCCTCATTTTCTATTCCAAAATGTCGAGTAACCTGGTTTTGAACTTCATTTTTCTTCGTATAAATAAGAGCATCTATATATAATCTCAAAGAAACACTAAGCAGACGTTCATAAAAAGTTAACTTGTTGTTAAAAGATATAAAGTTGTCAGGATTTACAACAGGATGCGAAGGATTTCCAATTTGTGTATATATATGAGATAAGCCATCGTACGAACAGATTGTAATAAAAGGACATTTAAATCGTTTCGAAAACGCAAATAATGTTGGAGTAAAGGCTTCCAGCATAACTAAGTCAAAATATTCCGTTTCATTTTTTATTATTGCCTGAACTTTGGGATGACTTAATTCTTGATCAAGCAAGTCAAAAACCAGTGGGAAAGTAAACCAAAGTAGAGAAAATATATTTGAAGGACTTTTTTCAAAAACTCCTTTCATTTTGTTATTCCACACACCATAAGCCAAATCGTGTAAATCAATTTCTGTTAAATTTGTAAGCGAGGCATCATTTATCGGATCTGTTGTTATAAGCGTTACCTGATGTCCACGTAAAGATAATTCTCTCCATAAAGGACGAAAACTATTTTGGTGACTAAATGAAGCGGTTGGCACGACCCCTAATATGCGAGCCCCACTGTTTTGTTTAAAATGTATCACCAGAAAAATTGCAATTGTTACTATTGTTTTTAACATTGTAATTTGATTTTGAATTTTATTAATTGTTAATTGAATTATCACTTTCTACTGGTTTCGATATTGCAATTCATCAGAATTAATATGTTTTAGTAATAAATGAATTCACTTACACTAACTTATCGAAATTGTTATCTTGCAGTTGATAATAAGCTTTTGAATTATATATTAGTTTATCAATTATTAATAGTGTCAGTGCCGGACTGGACTAGGGTGCAAGGATGCGATTGTACCCTTGCTTGCTAAAATTGTCAAAATATTTGAAAATAATGCTAAATGTGCATAATATAGCTTGCAATTTTGCAATTTTTGTTAAGGTAAGTGTTAATTTGCATAAAAGTGCACCGAAATCACGAATAGATAATGATAACAGAGGTCTACAAAACATAATATCGTCAAAGAGGTATTTTTTATTTTCGATAAATTCTAATAGAGCGTTCAAAATAACCAAATCTCTGGTACAATATAAGAGTACCTACTCTACCTTATTACATACTAATTACGTAATAAACATGTTGTTATAAAATATATTATATTCTACCTTATCAAAGATAAACTAGACGATAGAGTTAAGACAATGAAAACCAAAAGCATTTTTTTAAACTTCCACTTTGTAAAAATATACAGAAACAGATAAAAGAATATATAAAGTATAATTTTTAAAAAGCTAAGCCCAATTGTGTATGTTTTGAGGTTTTCCTTTAATTTTCCGAAACAAAATTTAATCATATTTTACATTATTATTGTTATTTTTTTCTTTTGGTTTTTGGTACACCAACCGACAAGTACGAAAAAAATATTTTAAAGGCAAATAGGCATTTCAGAGATTTTACAATATAAATAGCCGAATATGGTTACACTAAAAAAAGCTAACATTCTGTTTAGTGTATTTTTATTGGGATTTAATTTTTGATTTCGATCTAAATACAAATTTACATGATTTCCAAAATAACCTGAACATAACAATTATAAGATAAACAGTAGCAAATAATATTGCAAAATAAAATCCAATAACATCTAAGAGGTAATATTGGTAAAATGGAATTCCTAAAGCTGGACTTTTGAAATGTGAAGCACCTTTATGACGTATAACATATTCCGTCCACCATATAGCTCGTTCCAATCCTGTCATTGGTTGATCCTTAATTAAGTTTGAAAATTGTTTAACTCGTTCTCGGTGTCTGCAACACATCATAATTCCGCATGTAACATAAGTCACCCATAATAAATTATTCACTCTATTTGCTTACTTAGGATTATTAATAACTTCCATAATTATAGTTTTAAATTCTTTTTTGTTTAATGAAAAAGGGTTTGCCGATAAACCTAAACCGTGATCGACAGCTTGCTTTACATTTTCATGTTGATCGGACCAAAAGGGTAAACATACCATTGGAACATAACAGTGTATAGATTCTTCTATAGATAGCAAACCTCCTTGTGTAATAAATAATTTAATATTTGGATGTCCTGCAAGAACAATAAAGCATTTTACAAAAAAAATTAAAAAGATAAATATCCTATTTACTTACTTAAGATATCCTGTTGTGGTAACCACTTCGAAATCATAACATTGGCTGGCAGATTATCCAACTGATCTGATTCAAATTTCCATAAAACGTGAAAGGGAAGCTTAGAAAATGTTTCAATTAAAGTTCTTAAAGTTTCTTGAGGTAAATCTTTACTTTTAATACTGGAACCTAAACTGAAGTATAAAAATCCATCAGTTGCCGAATCTAAATAATTTTGTATTTTCTAAAATAAATTAAATAAATCAATTATTGTCAACATCATCAAATAAATTAATTACCTTCGGCAATTCTCGTTTTGACTTTAAATATGAGTCACCTCCAAATTGAATAACGTTGGGTAATAAAGGCCTCACTCGAAAAAAAATTGGGTTGGAATTTACAAATACCATACTTGTATTTTCAGCCAACTTAAATACATCCACATTTTCTAATCCAAAATGTCGTGTAACCTGGTTTTCAACTTCATTTCTTTGCCAATACATAAGAGCATCAAAGAATAATCTCAAAGAAACACTAAGAAGCCGATCATAAAAAGATAGGGGATGATTAACCGTTCTAAACCTATCAGGATTTACAACAGGATGAGAAGGATTTCCCACTTGTTCATACATATGAGAAATACCATCAAAAGAACAGATTGTAATAAACGGACATTTAAATCGTTCTGCAAATGCAAATAAGGTTGGTGTGAATAATTCCAGCATAACTAAATCAAAATATTCCGTTTCGTTTTTGATTATGGCCTGCACTTTTGAATCACCTAATTCGTGATCAAGCAGGTCAAAAGTTAGTGGACCAATAAACCAAAGCAGAGAAAATATATTAGAAGGCTTTTTTTCGAAAACTCCTTGCATTTTTCCATTCCATATATCATAAGCCAAATCGTGCAAATCAATTTCTGTTAAATTTGTAAGCAAAGTATCGTTTATAGGATCTGTTGTTATCAGCGTTATCTGATGAAAAGTAACGTAAACGTAAAGACAATTCTCTCCATAAAGGTCGAAAACTATTTTGATGACTAAATGAAGCAGATGGTACAAACCCTAGCATACGAGCACCACTGTGTGGTTTAGAATACAACACAAGAAACATTGCAATTGCTACTATTTTCAGCATTTTCATTTTGTTAATTTTTATTCAAATGTGTTTTTAGTACTAATTTTGATAATATATTAGTTAAAATATGTATTATGCAATAATGAAATTCACTTACACTTAGGTGTCGAAAAATAATATAATTTTTTAATTTTATGTAGGTATTGTATTGGTAGTCTGTTTTTGAATTATATAGTTTATCAAAAAGTAGTAGTTTTAGTATTGATTATTATATTTTAAGTTTGTAGTGAGGCAGTGTTTAGGTAGCGGTTGCCGGAAATAAGTGTGCATGTTAACAATCACTGTTGATCAAGCTGTTCGTCTGTAAAGTAATGTTAGAATTGTTCGAATTGTTGAACAAAGGCAAAATAATCTTCAGTTATCTATAACCAAACGAATGTTTTCGTAGAAATTTTAGAAGAAAAAAGAAAATACTTTTTACATGAAGTATACACAGAATACAGATCTCCCGAAACACACTTATAGAAGAAAAGATGTCTAACCCATTTATAAGCCATACATTTGTATTTGATGGCTACTTAGATACTATATTATTATTATATTGATCACGATATACTAACTTACAACTTAAAACGCGTGTGCCAACGCGCATACTTATCCTTCTATTCTTTTCATGCTGTACTAAACTACATTCGAAGTATGGTAGAAATTGGAATCATAACGGATATGTGGGATCTTTAACTATGTGTATGCTATCTACAATATTGCTTAAGTTGTGGTTTGCATTAGTGTAGTAATTTCTAACCACAATAATTTGTTTTAAAGAAGAAATTTTTAAAAATTGAAGCAAATCAAGCAATCATTCGAATTTTTTAAAATTTATCCCACATGCCAGCAAAAATGAAAATTGGTAACTTTATAATACTTTTGAAATTACACAAACTAAGATGGTTATTTTGTAACTATAAAGAATCCTTTAATCACAGACTGTCCCTTAAAGATCGATCCTTTACATAAAGGCACGAAATACAACTTAAAGGCGCTGTTAAAGAATTCGTTAGATTTACAGAATAAGCAAATTCTTTACATAAATGTGTCTTTTACCAATCCTTTAACATACAGGCGTTTCTTTGTAAAATCTAGTTCGTAAAGATCGATATTTAAAGGACAATCGGTCATTAAATAAAGAATTCTTTATAGTTACAGAATAACCACCTATTTATGTGCAATAAATTAAATCAACAGCTTAATTTTCAAAAATTTAAACAACTTTGCCTTGATAACTTGTAGTGCATGTCAATATCATGTAAGTGTCAAAATTCAATCCTAAATAAATTGTGAAAAATTAAAATAATGAAAAATTTCCACATATAAATTTTCAAGTTATCCAAAATAAATTATGGTTTCAGATTTTATTAATTTTTCTAAATATATAAATTACTTGCCATTTGATACTAACAATAAGTTCTTTGCATTGAACAAACAGCAAAAATTTACCTCTAACGTAGATTTTCAATATTCAGGTAAAACTGTTAAACCCTCGAGAAAAAATGAGCAAGACGAATCCAAAAATATCAAAGATAACTTGGGCTTCATTATTAATAAATTGCACAAAGTTTACGATAACTTGAACCCTGTAATTTCAAAAGCTAACAATAATATTCTCGAAGTAATTATTCATGATTTTGACTTAATCAAATATGACCAGCTATCTACATGTTCATTGACCAATGAACAGTACCAGGATATTTTGGAAGCATCTACACTTCTGCAAGATTTAAATAACAATTTTATTAAAGATGCTCAAGTAGTTGCAAGATTTGATCCATGGCAAAGACACTTTTATCAAAGGAACTTCATAGTTAACTTAGTATACGAAACAACATATAAAAATTTTAAATCACTTAGTAATTCATTTATAAAAAGAGAAACGCTAAATGTTCTTGTCGAGTTGTACAATTCATTACAATCTTCAATTTCCACATTGAACAAAATAATCGAAAATCAACCAACAGCTTTTACCATTCCACTAGGCGTTGAAGAAAATCCAACTTTATTAGAAGAATCAAATGAAAACTTAAGGGGAATCAATAGAATTAAATCGGATTTAATATTCAACATCGATGTAAGTTTAAATTATTTAAGGAAAATTATAAAATAATAAATAAATTGTTATTTTAGAAACTAAAAAGGAATAACAAATTAGCTGTATTAATAGAGGAAAGTGAATCTTGCGGTACTAATTCGAATGAATCGATTAGCGTGAAATTGTGTAAAATCAAATCGGAAGTTGCAGATGATGTACATTTAATTTCAAGTGAGAGTTATGTATCGGCATTTAACTGCATACTCGAAAAAATCCAACATGAAACCTCCATAAAGTACTCTTCGGAAATTACGTCTTCAAGTAGTACATCACTAACATTTCGTGATGAAAATCCTAACGTCAGTACGCATTGCAGCACATGTGAAGAGGTAAGTGCAAGAAATAATTAAAAAGATCCTAACAATTTTTGGTTTACATTTCTTAGGTAGTGCCGATTTACACCGAGGAGTCCTTAACATCTAGCGACGCTCCAATTACAATCATAGATTCATCTTGTTGTTTAAAAAGTTCTATTCCATTTTTAAAAAGATCAATGATAAAATCAAAATCGCTCTCTCACTTTAAAGAAAGCGACAATAGTTTTTTCAACAGCAGCCTAAAATCTTTCTTAACTTTATCCCTGGATAAAATTTCTGTGAATTATCCAAAAGAAGACAAAACCGACAATATAGAAAAACTAAAAAAGAAGTTTGGTGACTCTTGTGTTGTTATAAGTATCAAATCGCAATGTTTTCCATCCGATATGAACGAAGAAGACGAAATAGTATTAAATAAAAAAATTTCCCCGTGTAGTAAAAACAGTTACCATTCACTTCGCTATACGGAAGGAAATTTGATTTTAATAGATAATGTGCCAAGTCACCAAAACGTACCGTTTTTTACTTCCGTTTCTAGAAAGACAACAGTACCAATTTCCGATCAGATATCTTATAAAACAGATAAGACTTCCAAAAGTAAATCAAAAAAATTCGAATCTCCCAGTACTATTACTTTACATCCAAAAAATGAAAATATAACTTCTTTAAATAAAAAGAAACAACCTGAAACCAATAAAAATAATACTAATGCACCGAACCCCCTTGTGGTTGAAAAATCTGAAAAGAATATTTCTGTAAACCCCACTCAAACTTCAAACAGTAAAGTTTTACAAGATGCACATACCTCTAAAAGCATGGTCAGCATTCCCGTAAAATACGAGAACTTAACTTTATTAAGTACAAGATATCATAAGCAATCCAACAAGAGCAATTTTTCAATAAAATACATGAAGACAAGCAGTGATACCTTGTTGGTGAAATCCAATCCAGTAGTAGTCCCTTTAAATAAAAATAAAAATATCTGCTTGGTAAAAGAAATGGACGTACCTTATGAAGCAAGTACCACTTCAATTCCCAAAGAAGAAGATTTGCCTAAACGTATAAATAAATCCAAAAGGTATCAAACAAAAAAAACTAATTTGAAAACAAAACAACATTTAAAGAAATATTTGCCATATACCATCAGTAACACATCGCTACCTAAGGAAGATGACCACTATTACAAACCTGAGAAAATTAAAAACAAAATACTTTCTAAATTTACTTATTATACAAATTTAGCTAATATTTCCAACAATGGTGGCAGTCTCTCATACGATATTTATTACAACGCATTAATGAAAAATGAAAGTTCTAAAGATATGTTGAATAAGCCTTATTTTACTAAACAAGCAAATAAAGAAGTGAACGAATTAAACTCGGATAGTGGAATAAACAGTGATCCAAATAATACCGAATCACTTACAACTGATTTACCTTGGGGATTACAAGTATTTGAAGTTCGAGTTGTTGGCATGGAAAGAAATAGGGCAAGTGAAAGTAGTGACACCAGAAGAATAAGTGCTCTGTCAGAAATCAGTACTACTCCAAGTACTATTACCAAATCGAAATATTACGACTATCCCGAAGAACCTGTACCAGAGAGGTTTTCCTTCTTCGAAAGAAATAGAGATTCATCTTTTCAAAGACGTGACACAACATCATCTGACCTTGAAAACATGCTAAGCTTTCCTAGGGAATCAGTTCCACTTGCTATTCGACCATGGGCACCATTTCAAACCAGCGATGTTTCTCTCCCACGCGAAGGCTATGAGGGAAAATCGAAGAAAGCTGCTCCAGAAGGTAAGTAGATTTTTGTTTTGTTGATTTTTTGATTTTTGATTTGAAAATTGTTTAATTTTAAACTATTTCAGAACCTCAGTTTACTGATAAAGAATCGCAAATATCTTCAAAAATTGCTGATAGTATTAATAAAACTGCTCAAACTCCAGAAACTCCAAACACAAGTGCGAATATGGCAAACGATAGATCAAATTATGTTCCTTTTCAATTGGTTCCTGTTTCTATGATTAGACCTGATGGATTGCAACGTTTCAGTATGGATCCTGAAGCAGATCCAAAGATGTTACCGTTCATATTAACTGATTTAAATCAAGTTCGTCAACAACAACCTCTAAATTTAGCTAACGTTTCGTATGAAAATCCAACTTTGGCTAGAAGTTTGACGGGCATTAGACAAAGCAATGCGTCAACACAAACCGATGATATTGAAAGTAGTTTGACTCCTAAGGTGACTCCCTCAAAGAAGACATGTCAAGAAGCAATGTGTGGTACACCAGTGCAAAGAAAAACTGCTTATTGTAGAGGATCCGGTACAGCAACAGATAATAATTTATACTCGCAACGAATCCCTCCCCATCCGTGTTGTTGTATGAATAAAAAGTATAACCAAGGTAGATCACTATCATTTCCTCTCAACCATATTAAGGTTAATGTTTTTCGCTTTAGGCATTCAAAGTACTCCAGCAACAAATACAGTTGCAACTGCGACTTGCTGTGGTAAGAATCTATCCAGTTTTTTTATTATCTAATTGATACCCAATCAGACCATTATATTATGAATATTTATTTTGCAGGGAACTGCCCAGCCAGAAATCCAGCACCAAATCCTTACAAGAACTGCACGGCATATCATAATCCAAACATATACTATTCTTTTATTGACGTCAGAAAACCGAAGTGCTTTCTTAATAGACACAAAAAAATATTTAAAAATGAATATTTAAATGAACTCGTTCTGGCTTGTTCCGAAAAATTACTTAACAATAAGATTAAATCTGAAACACAAAGCCAAAGCTTATCGAAAATTCATAATGGTAAATTTTCGGAAATAGATGAAAAAGCAATAGGCATGGATGGAGAACACCTAGGCAAAACCAAATCTAATACAAAAGAGACAAAAAAGATTATTTTAAGTAAAAAACAAGGTGGTCTTAAAGAGAATGTATGTGATAAGGAATTTCCCATTAACTCTGATACTATGTTGGAATCGATAAAAAGAATTAAATCGAAAACGAACGATAAACTAGGAAAACTTAATGGTAGATTATGTGTATCAGACACAGATGCGTGCACACCTTTTGATAGAAATAAGGTGAAAATTGCAAACAAATATTTCAACTATATGCATGAACAGGAAAAGCTTTCAAAACACAGTTTACTTAAGAAAATGTTGGATTATGATAACAAATACGAGCGTAAACAGAAGGAAAGAATTAAAATTAATTCCAAAGAGGAATTAATATTGAAACGTTGTCCGTCAAGTTGCAATATATTTAATAAAAATGTAAGCGCTAAAAGAGTGAATCATCATCATCATAGAATAAATACGACAGTTCAAGTGGATGATACCTTAAATAACATAAAAATAGATAATTGTTTAGGTCAAAGTGACTTGCGAAAAATTAGTTACCATGCTGTTCTAGGTGAATTTAGCCAAATGCTTCTAAAGCGCGTATCTAACTGCCAGACTTTGCAAAAACCAAAAAAGTTTGATTTTGAAGATTGCGACTTACTGATTAAACCTTCATCGGAAAAATTAAATTTATCGAGTAGTACTATTGGTAATTTACCGCTGTATAGTTTTCGTTTTGGCAATTCAAATGAGAGTTTGGTAAACGATCCAATTAAATGCTTAAATAAAAATGGAAATAGCAAATTTGTTAATCACTTCTCAAATAGCGACTCACGACTTCATGTAAAAGTAAATAAAAATTGCGTATATGATAACATGGCACGTATTTGTTCTAGTATGAAAGGTTATCAGAATGATGAACTACAAAAAATTTACTATAAAATTAAGCGGTGTTGCAAAATTTATGAAAAAACATTAAAGCAATTAACAACAAGAAGTGGCACAAACGTTTTACTAAACCAGAAGTTAGATAAATTACTAGAAAATGAACAATGTAAAGATAATGGACGTATATTAATTGACTTGATTGCTTTAAAAACATCAGCACAGTCCTTGTTGATGTCTCCAAATATTTTGATAAGCTCATTTGAAGAAGCACTTTTAGATAATTTAATTATGTTCATTGCCGATAATATTCGTAAATATTCCGGGGAAACACATAAGTTTAAAATTGCTTCATAAAATTATTGACGAAATGAAAGAAACAATAATAGAGAGCTTATCAGATAATGGAAAAAATTAGAACTGATAATAACTCGAAAAAATATGAGTTTTTTTAAACAAAAAATCTGTAATTTTTTTATCAATAAAAATATAATACATATTCGCAGACAATACATTAGGTAAATAATCAGTTTTCTTTCTTCATTTATTTCAAGTTGGATTTTGGCTTCTTAGCCAACTTCTTAACTAGCTCCAGAAGTTTTTTAAAACATCTGGTATGTTAATATTTCAAAAGTAGAAAAATTATTGCTTCCCAAAACACACAAAAAATTTTTGAAATTGGTTTAGGTTCTGTGGCAGATTCAGGTTTTTCGCGGTCTGAAGCTTAAATGGCCTGAAGCCAAATATATTGCCACAATTTTTTTACCTATTTCAAAAAGTGAACGCAGCATAAGAAAGATCAGAATAAAAAGTTTAAATTAAAGTTTCACTGGAATCATAAAGGTGAAATGTTTCTTGCCAGTGCGACATTGGATATTGGCTTAGAATGGAAAAAAATTAGTAAAGATTGATAAAACATTAACTAACTTACCAAATTTGGGTTACAATGAAATTCTTGTTCATTTGAGATAGTAATTGAATTGTTCATAAGATGCCAAAATGATAAATGAATCATCTAAAGATGTGTACAGGAAACCATTTTGTATTTGTAAAAAGAACAGTATTTATTGTTTGTTTATGATTTGTATACTGAAATGCAAAATATTAAAAATTAAAGTGATAAGTTAATTAAAGTAAATTATTATTTCAGTATAGTTCAACTTAAACTTGTCGCCAATGGATTCTTCTAGCTTTTTTTAAAGTAATGTTATTGATTTTCAACAGTAATAAGTTAAGTGATATGTGACAATTAATGGTTTTGCCAACTTTTCGGTAAATTTGCCACTCTTCGTTGAATTTTCAAATATCCAAAGACAGGAGAAATTTTTACAATAAATGGACGCTTGAAACATTCCATTATCAGTAAATCAAAATGTTCAGTTTAATTGTTTACCAAAATTCTATTTTTGGATTAATTCATAAATTAATGATGAAAGTGTTGAAAATAACTGTCAGTAATGAATATTCAGAACTTGAACTTTTTCCATAGCTGATGCTGTAGCTTTATTATTCCAAAATGAATTATACTCAATCGGGTAAGTTTATTTCATCAAAATAATATGTAGGTAAATATTGAATTATTCATTGAATCGGTCGTGATAAGCGTTACTTCATGACCATGTTGACCCAATCCTATCCATAATATAGGATAATAAGCATAATAAGCAGGTATTATTCCATCGCATGCATAAGAGTTACTGATTTTTAACTAATAAATTTAAATTTATATTTACTATCTTTCGTAGTTATCAAAATAATTATTATAAAACTTGATTGGAAAAGATATTAATAATAAAGATATAAGATTGATTGCTGACTATCAAAACTGACGAGTGTCAAATTATTTTGAGCCATAATTTCACCTTAGGGCACTATTTAAAATAAAAACGTTATTGAATTCAAAAGACAGGGGACCTTAACTTTACTGGTGAGTGTTATCTCAACTGTATAGGAATTCTATTCATTTTGAATAAACTATTAATTATTTTAATTTTGATTTCGTTCTGACAGCCTGATTAGTTTGAGTTACCTAGCAAAATTTGATTTATTTAACTTTTAATTTATAATAGGTACACGTTATATACGTGTGCCATTCCTTTAAAAAAAATGTTAATTGCTTAAACAACTAATAGAATTATGGACACGTATTCTATAAATAAACCTAACGAATGCATTACAAGTAATACTCCAAATATCAACAATTTAACCCAAACAACACCCATAACTTATAAATCACAAAACACTTTATATTCGCAAACCAACACAACACAAAACAAACATAATGGAGTTACATCTTTTGCTAATGTGGTTAAACGCCAATCAAATATAACTTATCCAAGAAAAGACCAAGCAATTATACTGAATGCAATTGAAGGATTAAAAATAAAAGATTACATCACTGAAATAGGAAAACTAACTCCACCCAAAAATATATTAGCTGCATCGCGAATCTCAAACAATCGTATTTGTATATATTTAAACAACAAATTACATGTAGATAAACTATTAGAAGAAAATCAATCCATACACCTAAATGGCAATGAAATAAATATACGCAGATTAATCACCCCATCGAAGAAACTAATTATATCTGGTATTCCACCCATAATAACAAATGATATCCTCGAATCTACCTTAAACAACCTTAGATTGAAGACAGTCTCACCTATCTACTTTATGAATGCAGGAATAAACGATCCTGAGTTTAATCATATTATCTGTTTTAGGAGATTTGTCTATATTATTCCCGATAATGATTTTTATATTCCAGAAGCAATTAACATTAACTTTGAAGAAGATAATTATAAAGTATATCTAAGTATAGACGAATTAAAATGTTTCAAATGTGGCCAAACAAACCATGTATCTTCTAAATGTTCATTACATAAACCCGAAATTACAATTGTAGATGTACATCAGCAAGAAAACTTCAATCCTATCAAAAATACAGATCCAGCTGCTGATATTCCACTTGATTCTAATAATCAAACTATAGAAGACCCAATTGAAATAATCGCATCACAACCTTTATCTAATACCAACTTACAAGAAAACTCTCCTCCAGAAATGGGAATTGAAAATATCAAACAAAACCTAAAAAGAACTCTTTCCGGATCACAATTAAATGAATCAACCATTTTAGAAAAGACAGAATATGTAACTCCTCCAGTGACAAATACAGAAAATCAAGGTATACAAAACGAAGAGATTCTTAAAATTGAAAACCTACAAGAAAAAAATAAACCCACAAAAACTAAAAGCCAAATTAATACTGAAAAATACATGGAAAACTGAATTAGAAGAAATCTATCCGTTATTGGAATATAAACCCGACACACTAAATATTGATCAATTAAACCAGATCCTATTTGAAGTTCCTCAATCGAAAACACCCATAAAAGCATTAAATAATATTACATCTTTGGATTTGGAATCTATCATAGACACACTAAAAGATATATCAACACAAACTAAGCATCGTGCTCTTAAAATACGCTTAACTAAAACACAAAACAACATTTATCAAGCACTGAATTGCATCGATGACCAGGTTATAATATCACCCGACATAACAGTGCAATCAGATAACATAACAAATCACTAATTTATTAACATAATTTTAAACACTTATCTCTAATCGCATTTAATTTAATATTTTATTTTTTAGCATTTATTTCATGAACATAATTCAATGGAACTTAAATAGTTTTAACAAACGTTTTGATGACATTAAACGTTTGCTTGCCGATTCGAATCCTGTAGCACTATGCATCCAGGAAACTAATTTTAAACCTACCCATAATCCTAAACTACGAAATTTTAAATTATATAGAAATGACAGACAAACCAACCACGCTAGTGGGGGCGTCGCGACTTTTATAAATGAATTATTACATTCTGAACAAATTCCATTAATTACAAATTTAGAATCACTAGCTATCACCTTATACACACCCCAAAAAATTACAATTTGCAACGTATACTTACCAAACAGTCAAGCTGTCGAAATGAACGATATTACAAGGTTAATCTCCCAATTACCTTCACCTTTTGTTTTACTTGGAGACTTTAATGCTCATAATAGCCTTTGGGGAGGAAACCAAATATGTAGCAGAGGACGATTAATTGAAAATATTTTAAACGACTATAATCTTAATATTTTAAATGATGGCCAATATACACATTTTAATTTCTCTACAAATAACATAATAACATAACTCAACCTCAACTCGAACCTTACTTAGAATGGACTGTACTCCCTGAACTGTACAACAGCGACCATTTTCCTATTTGTATTAGAAAATTATCTAACCAACCACACGACTCGAACAGTTTCCCACCTAAATGGAACATTGACAAGGCAAACTGGACTTCATACAAAGCAGAAATTTTAAATAACAACTTTACTTTTACTGAAAATTTAGACATTGACACTATTGTTAAATTACTTACTGACAAGATAATATCAGCCGCAACCAAAAGCATCCCAAAGAAAGGTATAATACAGTACAAGTTCCAAGTTCCATGGTGGAACAAAGATGTAGAAATAGCTATCAAAGAAAAAAAATCTGCATTATATAGATATAAAAAATATCGATCGTTAGAAAATCTCGTAAAATTTAAGAGACTTCGAGCTATTGCCAATAGAACTATTAAAACAGCTAAACATCTATCATGGATAAACTACATCAAAAGCATAAATACATCGACATCTCCAAAAGAAATGTGGAACAAAATCAAAGCAATTAAAGGAATTGAAAATATTTTTCATATTGCCGCCCTAAAAAATGCATCAAATGAATTAATAACAACACAAAATGACATAACAAATATTTTGGGAAAACATTACCATGATAAATTTAGCACAAAAAAATACAATCCAATATTTTTGAAAAATATACAACATTCCAATTTAGAAAACCTACAAATAAATTCTGATAATATAGAATCTTATAACGCACCAATAAACCTAAACGAACTAATACCGATACTATCTAAATGTAAAAGCACAAGTCCAGGCCAAGATGATATTCATAATCTATTTATAAAGAACCTTCCTCTATCTGCTCAAGAAACTATAATTAAACTGTTTAACCTTATATGGGAAAAACATGTCTTTCCCAATCAATGGCGTGAATCCATTATTCTCCCCATCCTGAAACCTGGAAAATGCAGCACCGATGCAGAGAGTTATCGACCGATATCCCTTACAAGTTGCCTCTGCAAACTAATGGAAAAAATTGTAAACGAACGCTTGATGACGACTTTAGAATCCGAAAAACTTCTCGAACCATACCAAAGTGGCTTCAGAAAAAAGCGTTCGACAATCGATAATATAATTAATTTAGAAAGTGACATATTAAACAGTTTTGCTAAAGGCGAAAAACTATTAGCTATATTTTTAGACATCGAAAGCGCTTATGACAGAACATTTAAAGACCTTATCCTCAAAATTCTGGTTGATTTTAATATCAAAGGAAATATCACCAAATTCATCAAAAATATATTAACAGATAGAAAATTTCGAATACGTTTAGGAACTAAATTATCAGACCAATACCACCAAGAAAATGGAATAGCTCAAGGATCAGTATTAAGTGTAACACAATTTCTAATTTCCATCAATCAAATAGTTAAATATATCAAATACCCAGTAAAAGTTGCACTTTATGCTGACGACCTCACTATTTACGGCAGCCATAAGGATATTACATATTTAGAAAACAACCTAAAAAACGCTTTAAGAAAATTAGAAGATTGGTGCTTAAATACGGGATACAATTTTTCTGCAAAAAAAAGTAAATGTATACTATTTAAAAAATCAAAAATACCACTACCCCTTCCCATTTTCAAACTTAACAACCAAAAACTACAATATGCACAAGAAGTACAATATTTAGGAGTACTGTTTGATGAAAGACTCACGTGGATTCCACATATCAAACAATTGAAAACAAAGTGTTATCAAACATTAAATATTTTAAAAGTTCTATCACACTATAAATGGGGCTGCAACAAAAAAACGCTTTTATATATTTTTAAAACAATTACCAGATCAAAACTAGATTACTCCAGTATCGTATATTATAGAGCAAATAAAAACATTCTGAAATCTCTCGACACAGTATACAACCAAGGACTTCGAACAGCTACTGGAGTACTAAAAACTACACCATTGGAAAGTCTTTACAATATATCGGGCGAACTACCTCCAAAATTTAGAAGAGAACAAACCATTTTAAATTATTACGCAAAAATTATTTCAAACCCAGACCATCAAAACTTTTCGACAATCGTTACTCCAAAATTTACATATTTATATCGATCCACTCCAAAATTAAAAAAACCTTTACCGATCACAATAAATGAACTCCTTAACAAATACAATTTAGACATTAATACCTTAAAAGATCAAGAAAATAAAAAATTTATAATAAAAACCAAAATACTGGCAAAATGGGAAGATCAACGGCAAGAAGTTCAACACAATAAATTAAAAAACCCAAAAAAAAACACAACTATTTGGAAAAATGTAGAACACTTAAGTAGGAGAGAAGAAATTGTTATTGACCGACTTCGGGTTGGTCATACTATGCTTACTCACAGTTATTTATTTAAAAAAGAACAACCTCCAAACTGTCTCTGTGGCAACGTCCTAAACATTAGCCACATATTAAGATACTGTGCAAAATATCAGGCAGCTAGACATTTTGCCGAATTGCCTGATAGCTTAGAAGAAATCTTACTAAACACAAAATGTAACATACAAAAATTACTAAAATTTCTAAAATCGTCCGGCTTATTCAACAAAATTTAAAATTCAATGTTATCTAGTTTGTTTTTTTTTATAATTATTCTATAATTAATATTGTGCTCAATAAAAAATTATGTTAATAATATTAAGTAGTGCTAATAACACATTGTTGATGCACATTTTTGTTTGCTCAATCTTTATTTTGTATTTATTTCTGACAATAAAAAAAAAAAAAAAAAGATATAAGTTATATTAAGTACGTTCCAATTTTAAAGAGGAAAATCAACAAATTCAAATTTTACTGTTGTTTAATTTTCGATTTTTGGCTAAAAAAGAATTTGATTATTTTATACATTAATTTTGAAAGTGTGACTACAATGTAAATTACAATAAAAATTACTATAATATAAAATAGTATTATATCTAAGAGAAAATATTGATAAAATGGTATGTCCAACATAGGACTTCTAAAGTGTGCTGCTCCTTTATGTCTAATAACGTATTCGGTCCACCACATTGCACGTTCTAAACCAGTCATGGGTTGATCATGAATTAAGTCAGAAAGCTCTTTAACCCTGTTTCTATACCTAATGTGACATAATTTAGTTAAAAAATTAAATTTGGCTAAAGTAATTGACTTACTTTGGATCGTTTATTACTTCCATAACTACATTTTTAAAGTTTTCTTTATTTAGAGCAAATGGATCTGCAGATAATCCCATACCCTTATTCACTGCTCGCTTTATATTTGCAGGTTGGTCTGCAAAAAAAGGTAAACCAACTATGGGTACGTGACAATGTAACGATTCTTCTAAAGATTGCAAACCTCCTTGCGTAATAAATAATTTAATATTCGGATGTCCTGCAGAAAAGTCAATAAACAAGAAGAAGTTTTGGAAAAAGTCTACTTACTTAAAACATCTTGTTGAGGTAGCCATTTGATAATCATAACATTTTTTGGCAAACCACTCAGTTTATCATTTTCAAACTTCCACAAAATTTTAAAAGGAAGTTCAGCAAATGTTTCAATGATGATGCCCATTATATTGGCAGGTAAGTCTTTACTCTTAATGTTTGAACCTAGGCTGAAATAAATAAAACCTTCCGTTGCTGAATCCAAAAAGGTTTTTAATTTCTAAAATTTTAAGTATTATTTAGATATAAATGCTAAAATTTGTATTTGCCTACTTCCGACAGTGGTTTTAGAGGTTTTATGTGAGTACCACCTCCAAATTGAATTACATTAGGAGACAAAGGTCGAACTCGAGAGAAAATAGGATCAGAATTTACAAACAACATACTTGCTTTTTCTCCATATTTGTTCATGTCTGAATATCCCAAACCAAAATGCTTTTTAACCATTATCTCCGCTGTATCTTTATAATAATATGAAAATCCATTTATTAGAAATGCTAAAGATACACTAATAAGACGTTCCTTAAATGTCAGAATTTCGTTATATGGAAACATTACATCAGGATTTGTAACAGGGTGGGAAGGATTTCCTATTTTATGGTAAAATTCTGAAACAGCGTCGTAAGAACAAAGTAAGATGAAAGGGCACTTAAAGCGCTCTGCAAATGTGAAAAAAACCGGAAATGAGACCTCTACCATAAATAAATCAAAATACTCGGTTTGGTTTTTTATTATTGCTTGAACTTTTGAATGACTTAATTCACTCTCCACAACTTCAAATAGAGTCTCTGAAATTTTAGCTATTGTGGTAAATGTACTTTCCGAAGTTTCTTCAAAAGTTCCCTTAAGATGCCTATTCCAAATTTCATACGCTAGATCGTGCATATCAATTTCTGTTAAATTAGTAAGTGAGGAATTATTTATTGGATCAGTTGTAATGAGTGTCACTTGATGACCACGTAAGGAAAGTTCTTCCCACAACGGATAGAAAGCACGTTGGTGACTGTACGATGGAGTTGGCACTATTGCTAATATACGAGCAGTGTTACTTGGTCTAAATAATACTAGTTGTAAAATGAAACTTATTGTGATTATTTTTTGGAAATTTATTTTCAACATCTTAATATTTTGCATTTTCACTGACTAAAACTTAACTTAACTAGGAGCTGGTAGAATTAAAGTATTTGCAGCCGACACAAGTATTTACTATCTGAATTTGTGCTACTCCATTAAAAGTCGATTAATGTAATCAATAATCAGGTACTTTAGAAAATTTTGATATTTATCTATTTAAAGGTGTACGTAAAAGTCTAGCTTCGTGTAAAATATACTTTAATCCCCTTCGTACACCACTATATATATCACCTTATTAATTTAAATATTGCAATATTACATTTCAGTTACTT
Source organism: Cantharis nigra (assembly GCA_958510845.1). Lineage (NCBI taxonomy): Eukaryota > Metazoa > Arthropoda > Insecta > Coleoptera > Cantharidae > Cantharis > Cantharis nigra. The sequence goes on along the minus strand of OY294030.1, from coordinate 36,663,386 downwards.
TTGGCAAAGTTACAAATATGACGATTTATCACGATTTCGCTGATTTTACAAGATTTTCCATTGTTTCAGGTGATAATGATACCTTCATAACAGTTATTATACCAACTTATACGGGAAAAAAATTCGCCATAGAAAATAATAATTGTACAAATTTAACCGTAAATGTAAATTACAAATAAATTACATTATTTTATGTTTCTGAATTTTTCCTTTCCCGCATACTTTTATAAGTGTGCGGAAAAGTGCTACTTTTTCGCACACTTGTAAAAGTATGAAAAAAGTAGTACTTTTCCACACAATTTTGAATATCACAAAGTAAGACTTTTTGAAACATGATTTAAAAAAATAAACATTTCATATTAACAGAAGTGTAGGGTAAAATTTCAGTAATTTACAAAAATAATTTACTCTCAATTCATTGCTGATAGCAATACAGTCCCAACTTCCATTTCGTGGCGGGAATCAGCTGTACGCAAGGCAAAATAAACAATACTATTAAAAACAAATTCTTTGATGAATCAATGATAAGGGAGAGTTACAATTTTGTAATATAATCCTTAGATTTTGTGGAGTCTATTATTTTAAAGTGTTCCCATAATCTATTAAAATATCATGATAAACCACTTAAAACCACTTCCATTTCTTATAAATATCTAATATTTTTTATTAAAGGATGAGAACTAACTCTGTTATCAGTTCGTAATCAATATTTAATATATGTTTGATAGGATTATTGAAGTTTATAAAACTATTTTTAAATTTTACCGATTGATGCCTGTGATTGGAACAAATATTTGAAAATATGATTATGGGGATAGCTTCCCGTTGTCTTGCCTGTAACTCACATATTGTTAGCTTCACAATATGTTTAATAATAGAAATATATATCCACTCTACTTAGCTTTACAATATAATATATAAAAAACAATGATGAACAATATTTTTTTTCTAGGTCAAAAGCTAAAAATAATGATTTATTATCTTTACAATTTATTGAGATTTAAGTTTAGAATTTGGTTTAACTACAAATTTTAATAATTTATATAATAATTTCAAAACTAAAAATATTACATAAATAAAAATAATGATAACGGTTATGTAGAATCCTATAACGTCCAAAAGATAATATTGATAAAAAGGTATATCTATCGCTGGACTTCTAAAATGTGCGGCACCTTTATGCCTAATGACATATTCGGTCCACCAAATTGCTCTTTGTAATCCGGTCATGGGTTGATCGCGAATTAAATCTGAAAGGTACTTAACCCGGTTACGGTATCTAAAATACAATTTGAAAATTATATATAGTGGATATTAATAATTTTGATTTCATACTTCGGGTTATTTATTACTTCCAATATAATACTTTTAAAGTTTTCTGCATCTAAAGTAAATGGATCTGCTGATAATCCCATTCCTTTATCGACAGCACGTTTAATATTTGCAGGTTGATCCGCAAAGAATGGTAATCCAACTATGGGAACATGAATATGTAAAGATTCTTCCAACGATTGCAAACCACCTTGTGTTATAAATAATTTAATATTGGGATGTCCTACATCAAAGAATTAAATGTGAGAGAATCTTGGATGAAAAATGATCTTACTTAAAACATCTTGTTGAGGGGTCCATTTGAAAATTAAAACGTTATCGGGTAAATCACTCATTTTATCATCTTCAAATTTCCAAAGAATTTTATAGGGAAGTGCAGAAAAGGTTTTTATTAAGGTGTTTCTTGTTTTCGCGGTTAAATCTCTACTCTTAATGTTGCTGCCTAAGCTGAAATATATAAATCCTTCTGTTGCTGAATCCATAAAATTTTTCAAATTCTAAAATTTCAACAAGATTTTATATTTTACAAATTTTACATTTCGTGTTATTTTTACTTACCTCTGGTAATGGTTTTTGGGGTTTTATGTGAGTTCCACCCCCAAATTGAATTACATTAGGCAATAATGGTCTAACGCGAGAAAAAATGGGGTCAGAATTTAAAAATGCCATACTCGCTTTTTCTAGGTAAGTATTCATATCTGAACATTCTAGTCCAAAATGTTTTTTAGCTATTCTCTGGCTCTCGTCGTTAAAATGATATAAAATGACTTTAAATAGAAATCCTAAAGTCACACTGGTAATACGCTCTTTAAAAGTTAGAACTTCGTTGTAAGAATATAAAAAATCCGGATTAGTAACAGGATTATAAGGATTTCCCATTGCTGTTAACATTACGGATGTAGCATCTACAGAACTTACAACAATGTAAGGACATTTAAAGCGGTCTGCAAATGCAAATATCGCAGGCAACGTCACTTCGATCATAAATAAGTCGAAATATTCAGTTTCATTTTTTATTATAGCCTAAACTTTTGGATGACCTAATTCACTATCCAAAACTTCCAACTGGGCGGTTGTAAATTTGGTTAGTAAAGTGTATACACTTTCAGAAGTTTCTTCAAATGTTCCTTTGAGGTTTTTGTTGAAAATTCCGTAGGCGAGATCGTGCATATCGATTTCTGTTAAATTAGTAAGCGAAGAATTATTGATTGGATCAGTTGTTATGAGGGTCACTTGATGACCACGTAAAGAAAGTTCTTCCCACAACGGATAGAAAGCATTTTGATGGCTGTAAGAAGGAGTTGGTACCACTGCTAATATGCGAGCAGCCTTATTTGCTCTGAATAATATTAGTTGTAAGATAAAACTTACGGTTGCTATTTTTTGGAAATTCCACATGATTTACTGCGTAAATACATAACATACATTTACTATTTTCTCTAATTTGCCGAAATTTACTAAATATTTTGTATTAATATCGATTTCTAATTACGCTTATCACTTAGCGAAATTGCAGTAATCTAATCTTATAAAGATAAACTGATACTTCAAAATCTAAAGTTCACACAAGAACTAGATAATATGTAAATAATTATTAAATAACAATTATAAATAGTCAATTACATATAGTCCAGTCAACGAAAAAGTATAACGACAAGTCTATAGATTAATTCCTTTTTGATTTTTTTATTTCCAATGTCCTCAAGAGCCGAAATCACCCGGGCCAGTTACGTACCTTCTTTTTACTTTGACCAATAATAATAATAATAATAAAACATTGTAAAATAAAGTAAAAAAAAAATTGTTTTGTATCCTTTAGATGTCAATAATAACATACTAAAAAACCAAAACCATCGAATTTCATTTTCCCATAGAAAAAAAAATGCCAACTTGACTAAATGAAACTTGTAGCAAATTTAATCAGCTTTCATTTTGTATAGAATGGTCATGTCGCTAGGACGTACAGTTTCCGAGATATAAGCAAAAATCCGAAAAATGGCACATTCAAACCCCCCCTTTCTCCCCCGGCTCAAGGGTTACGGGCGGGGACTTTTGATATGTTCATCTTTTAACTAGTCCAAACAAAGTTACGAAGTCAAAAATTGTGTTACCAACATTTCCCTCTATACCTTTTTTTGTGCATTTGCTGCCTGGACTAATAACAAATTCCCGCGAGATCCTTTCAAATTAATATTTGCATACCTTTTAACAAAAATAGTGTCATTTTATGAAATCACACTGAAAAAAAGTTTTCAACCAATGAACTTATTTATTAAACTTTCATAAATACAATGAACAAATTCATTAATACGATAAATAAATTCATAAATACAAAGATCAATTCATAAACATTATGAATATTCGTCATTAATACTATGAAAATTTTATAATAATCGTGAATTTTAGTTCATTGGTTGAAATTGCATTGATTTAATGAAACTTTCATTGAAATTTCATTGTATATATGACACTTTTTCGTTCAGTGCAGGTGGCGCTATAAAATATTAGGTATTATAGTCACTAGATAGATACAGTACCGTAAAGTTCGGCCATATTGGGGCCCTAATTTATGCGGGAAATTAAAAAAAAGTAGCAAAATTGTAACTGGGGTTATAATTTTTCAATAATGTCAAGTTAAAACAATACATTTCTTCTTATGTATGTGTTTTCCTGAATATTTTTGTTTATTCTTATATTTTTATATTTATATTTTTAATAATTTTAGGGAATTCTGGCGAGCCACCGCCACTGATTCAACCGTAAAAATTACAACAAATGTCGTTTGACATTTCCGAATCACGCCATTTTGGGGCCCTAATTAACGTTCTCTTTCTAACTTATTGGCCCATAGGTTTGCGGTACTGTATCTATCTAGTGACTGTATTAGGTATGTCGTTATTGAATATATTTTTTCAGTAGTTTCCCTGTAACAAACGTTAAATTAGTAATTTTATTCAACTTTGTCTTATATAAATATATTATATTTATTTATATTTATATTTGTTCAACTATCGTTTTAGTTGCCTTAACTATTATGAATTAATAATTAATTATTAATAGATATTATAGAAAATATTATATTATATTCCGAAGCATCAACGTACGTAAGACGATACATTTGATTTTTGTTAAACAAATTGAATAAAACAGTAAAATATAGTGGTCTAAAAGCAATCGAGACTTAAACTTTTTTGTTTATTATTTTTGCAATTCATAAATAATTTAACAAATATGTGGTTGCGCAGTTCAACCTGTGCGATTGATACTATTTCTTTTCAGACCCCAACCACACACTGATATACAGACGAACAAAAATTTATCAAAATCTTATCAGGGCATGATAAGAAACATTTTAATATCAAAATTTCGATTTTTGACTTCTGTGTGGATTACAATACTTTCCCTTATACATACGTTAATACGTATGGGGAAAGTAAAATATAAAAAACTCCAAAGTGGAGGGGAGGTGTCAAGTAGACTTAACAAAATCTTTTAATTTTTATTTCTTAATAACAAGCAAGAATTTAATCTATTTCAATTTTGAACACTATTGAGATTTAAGTTTTGAGTTTTGCTTAAATATAAATTTATATCCTTTGTACAATAATTTAAAAATTTTAAATGTAATATAAATGAAAATGAAAACAATTGTCACATAGAATCCTATCACATCTAAGAGATAAAATTGGTAAAAAGGTACATCTAATGCTGGATTTCTAAAGTGTTCTGCTCCTTTATGCCTAATAACGTATTCAGTCCACCAAATTGCGCGTTGTAACCCAGTCATCGGTTGATCATGAATTAAGTCCGAAAGCTGCTTAACCCTGTTTCGATACCTGCGAGACAAATTAGATGGTGATATTGATTAAGTAATTTTGGGTATTGTAATAGACTTACTTTGGATCGTTTATTACTTCCATAACTATACTTTTAAAGTTTTCTTTATTTAGTGCAAATGGATCTGCAGATAATCCCATCCCTTTATTTACAGCTAGCTTAACATTTGCAGGTTGATCGGCAAAAAATGGTAAACCAACTATTGGTACGTGACTATGCAATGATTCTTCTAAAGATTGCAAACCTCCCTGTGTAATGAATAATTTGATATTGGGATGTCCTATTTAATACATTACTTAGTTAGAAGAAATTTACAACTGCAAAATTATCTTACCCAGAACATCTTGTTGAGGTATCCATTTTAATATCATAACATTTTTTGGCAATTTATTCAATCGATTTTCTTCAAATTTCCATAACACTTTATAAGGAAGCTCAGAAAACGTTTCTAATAAAGTTTGGATAGTTTCTGGTAGCAAGTCCTTACTCTTAATATTAGACCCTAGGCTGAAGTATATAAATCCTTTGCTTGCACCATCCAGGAAGTTTTGTAAATTCTAAATTTTAAAAGTTACAATTTGTTAAACTCACTTCATGACATATTTACTTCAGGTAACGGTTGTACAGGCTTGATGTGAGTTGCACCTCCAAATTGAATTACGTTAGGTGCTAACGGTCTTACTCGAAAAAATATAGGATTGGAATTTAAAAATAACATACTTGCATTCTTGGCAAAGATTTTCATATCTGTATCATCTAATCCAAAATGTTTTCTTACAATTGACTCAGAATATTCCTTATAAAAGTATCCAAGAACATTATACAGCAATTCAATCGTGACACTAGTAAGCCGTTCCTTAAAGTTTAATATCTCGTTATATGCTATAAGCATATCAGGATTTGTAACTGGGTGAGATGAACTACCAATTTCTCTGTGAAAATAGGCGACACCGTCAAAAGAAGTAACCACGATAAAAGGACATTTAAAACGTATCGCAAATGCATACACTATCGGTGTACTGGCTTCAACTATAAAAAGATCAAAATGTTCTGTTTTGTTATTAATTAGAGTTTTAACTTTTGGATGATCTAATTCTTTATTGGCAACTTCAATTACTGCATCAAAAACAATTAAATTCAACAATGAGTAGATGCTTATCGAACTGGTTTCGAGAACTCCTTGAAGTTTCTTATTCCAAACTTCATAAGCAACATCGTGCAAATCAATTTCAGTTAAATTAGTCAGCGAAGCATCGTTCATTGCATCTGTGGTGATTAGTGTGACTTCATGTCCACGTAGCGAAAGCTCTCTCCACAATGGATAGAAAGCGTTTTGGTGGCTGTATGAAGGAGTAGGCACCATTGCTAATATACGAGCAGCACTGTTTGGTTGAAACATCAGTAAGAAACAACTTATTACCACTGCTACAACATTTATAGTATTTATTGTTAACATTTTATTAATACAGTATACTACTATAATTGGAGCTATCACAATACCTACTGATAGATAATATAATTATGACGTATATTTATACATAAAATTTAAATGAACTGCCTGATTCTAGCAGAGTGGGAACGTGATTGCATTTTGCTTGGTGGGATACTCAAATGAAACGCAAAAAGTATGCCCCTGCCAGTATACATTTGAGATCATGATGTCCGCTCCATTACGATAAGATATTGGAGATTATATAACATAAAAAATATTAATGCAAGATATACGTTTAGCAAAGTATTTTTAATAAATATATATTGTAGAATGTACTATTTCTTCGCTATTTTAAAAACACTAGGTTTTATTTTTATTTTTATTTGCATAACATGTTTCATGCGACAATGCGCATATCGTCAGATGCCACTAGAGAAATATAATATAAATTAATGTAATTGTTACATATTAAATTAAATTGTTCGTACATATTAAATTAAGAGGAGACCGTACACCTAACTTTTAACGAAAATACTTCCAGTTCTTTTATTTATGCATAGAATTTAATGCGGTTTGAAGTAAACAATTGAAAAAAACATCTAGTTTTATGGAAAGTTATTAAGAATTGTAAAAAAAAATATTTAAAGATTTATTTTGATAACTAACCTTTCTAAGAAACTGTAAATGACTTTCCACATATATACAAACAGTTTAAATGAAAATGTATTTAAAAAAATATGAATATATAAGATATTATAACATTTCTAAAAGTATTTTAAAAAAGTGCATTTAAATCTTCACGAGGTAGTTCTCTCTGGCGTAAAAATGCATCGCAACGTAAGGAGAGGAGCGAAAATTCTAGGTCATATGATTTATTATTTTTCCAAGATTGTTCGAACCGAACGGAAAACGTGGCGGCGATGGGTAAATTTTCGTGTAGTGCAGCTTAAAAAAGTGGCAAATATAAATTTTTAACTGAAAAACGTCGAAGTCACAAAAACGCTCAAAATGGGGGTTATGTGTTTATTTAATGTTTTTTGGGTTTTTTAAATTTTGTCAATTGTTTTTGAACTAAAGACCATTTTTTGACACATAACAATCGATTTTACAGCAACACTTTTCAGACATTTTTTGTAGAAAATTTCATTGCCAACAATTTTGTTTCTATACAATTTTCTATTTTGTCGCCTCGTTTCTGACTGACAGCGACTTAAACAAGACTCTGTAAAACACGAAAACTATTTTGATCTATATTTCGGAAACAGTGCAACGAAATAAGAAAATGAATAGGTAATTTTTTCTTGTAAACTGCATTCTTTATATTTTTGTTCATATACATTTTTCTATTTTTTTGCACCATTTCCGAGATATACAGTTAGTCTCATAAGTAGTGGGGCACTCCTATGTTAACAATGTTAATTTTAACTTTTCAAAACCATTTTTGACACATAACAATCGATTTTACAGCAAAACTTTTTAGACATTTTTTGTTGCAAATTTCATTGCCTACAATTTTACTTCTATAAATTTTTCTATTTTGTCGCCTCGTTTCTGACTGGCAGCGACTTAAACAAGACTGTAAAACACAAAAAATATTTTTATCTATATCTCGAAAATGGTGCAGAAAAATAGAAAAATGTATTTGAACAAAAATATAGAGAATGCAGTTTACAAGAAAAAATTACCTATTAATTTTTTTATTTCGTTGCACTGTTTTCGAGATCTGATGTCTTGTTTAAGTCGCTGTCAGTCAGAAACGAGGGTCAAATTCATATCATTGGCTAACTATTCGCGCTACCACATCGGCTGACTGGATCACGAAGTGGTTTAAAACATATTTTATTCGATTTCTCTATAACATTTTGACAAAATATACTCCGAAAAGACTGAAATAAAATAAAAATTAAAAATGTTAAAAACCCCTGACGGTAAAAGCACCTTACTTTAAAAACTACTGTTCCCTTTAAAAAGAAAGAAATAATTTTTTTTCTTCACTCAACAGCATAAACTCTCGCGGATATTTAATTTGAAAAATTAACTTATCATCCTCCGCCCCCCCCCAATACAAAATTTAAGTATTCATTTTGAAGTCGGGGGAAACGGAGATTTGTTCCACTTATGAAACTGTTTATACATTCCGTATTAAAAATTCTCCGTTTCCCCTGGCTTCAAAATTAATATTAAATTTTGTAGTGGGGGGGGGGGGGCGGAGGATGATAAGTTAATTTTTTGAGTTAAGTGTCCAAGAGTTTATGTTGTTGAGTGAAGAAGAACAAATTATTTGTTTCTTTTTAAAGGGAACAGTAGTTTTTTAAGGAAGGTACTTTTACAATCAGAGGTTTTTAAAATTTTTAATTTTTATATTTTGTAATTCAGCTAGCACTTTTTCGGGTAAACTTCGATACCAGGGTAGATATAATAACAATGCAAATCTGTTCAAACTTGTATTCAGACAACTGATTATTTGCATTTACAAATAATATAAACGATAGGTGTAACAAAAGCAGGACCTATTTTTAACTGAGTTGGGCCCTAGGCTCTATCAAATTTTCGGACACCTTATATTCGAATGTAACAAATATCATTGAAGGCCCAATTCTTGGGTTATCTTATCAGTATTTAATTTTTATTTTACGATTTTATGTTCTCTCTTTTCGGGCCCCTGAGCCTAATGCGCCTAATGGTAAAATAGGCCCTGAACAAAAGATAGAAATAAAATATCATGTCATCTCTATCTTGACGAAATTAGCATTATGACGAGACTTGAAGTTCCGTGACGACTACTATACACACCAAACAAATTTCCGGAAATCTTTAACAGATTCCGTTAAAAGTGACGATATTTTTTAGTGTAATTATATTTTTTCTTTTTCAAACAATCTTAGTCCTACCCTATCAAAAGTATTTTAAATTAATGTATTTTTATTATTTTTTTAATTAATTATAATTTTCTACGTATGTATTCTTATCTTTATAGTTAAAATTCTATTATTTTAATATTTGTTTTATATTTAGTTTAATATTAATAATATACTATGTAGGTACAGGGCCGGATTATTAATGTATGCGCCCCTAGGCAAAAGTTTTTAAGCGCCCTCCCCATATAAATGTTTCTATATAATTTCGAGCTTAGACTCGATATTCCTAAATTTTTGAAATTTGACTTGCAATTCTTGTTATACAAATACATATTCATTTATCTTAAAATCAGCTCTCGCGGAGACACCAATATTTTCTAAAATTATTTTCTTATTTAGTGATAGTTTTATTTATGTATACTCCTGAGTCGATTTTACTTTAGTTAGATTTTTGGGATATCTGCTATTCATAACTAATAAAAAATATAAAAAGAACATTGTATTCGATAATAATTTATTATTATGACAAAATACATATTGCAAAAATTTAATTCTTTTTCGGGATTGCGTGTTTCCAAATACTCTGTGATAACATTATTTTCAAAATTAGCAGTGTTGGTTGACTCACTATTTATAGACGCAGCAAAATTCGTTTTTAACAATTGAATTTCTTAAGTATCTTTAGAAAATTCCAAGTTCAACTCTTCACATGTTTGGAGACTTTATGAATGATTGAATAATTCGCCATCATCAAGGTTTTTCAAATTATTTAAAAATTCAAAATTATTTTCCATTTTGCTATAGTCAGTTGTCCTTTTTTCTACATTTCAGTTTTCCCACTAAACCCGACTTCACCATGCTTACTTTTGCCAAACTGTTTTCGTTTTTATATTCATAAATATTCGACAATTCTTTTCCATGTTCTTCGTAAACGTCATACGAGTATATACTGATCTCATAGAAAACGAAAGTATCTTAATAGTGAACTGTAGAATTTGGTTGAAACAACAATTAATTGATAAACGTGATTCTATTTTTTGAAGAGATTTATTTGCTGACTTTGTCACATTTATTCAAAATGCCGGACCAAAATTCAGTTAAAATTCAATAATCAATGGATTTCAATAATTCAAAATTTTTTAGTAACCTGTTTGCTTAAGCCTTTAAGTGGTTTTTCAGTTTCATTATGAGGTCAAATAATTTGAGCGCCCCTTTCCTACTCGGCGCCCCTAGGCAGTTGCCTAGTTTGCCTATTGGTTAATCCGGCCCTGTGTAGATACCTAATTATTCGTATAGATTACGATACTTTTTTAGTTTGAGAAATTACCACTGCTTTAAATTTAAATCAACCGCCTATTTTTCAGCCAATTACTTTATTAGGCGTATTCTATAAGGCGTTTCTAAAAAAACCTGGAGGGGCATCACTGCTGACGTCAGAGTGTGCACATAGACTCTTAAAAAGAAAATTTGAATATTCAAGATACAGAATATGTTTAAAATTGTTTGAAGTAATTAAATAAAAATATTAAATAATGGTAGACAATTTGGAGTTTCTTGAATATTTAAAATTATTTCATTATTTTTGATAGCTTTTTGAATTTCAAAATTTTCCCATAAAGTTCTTTTTAAATATTGATTTTCTTTATGTAAAATAATTGTTTTATCCATATCGATTTCATGTCCTCTAAGAATAAAATGTTTGGAGAGTTGTGACTTGGTGTAAGGTTTTTGATGTTCTTTTATTCTAATACAAAGTTGTCTTCCGGTTCTCCAATGTACGAATATTCACAATTTTTGCAGAATAATTTAGACACCACTAGAGTTCATGATATTATTTTGTTCTTTAAAGTTGCAAAGTATATTAGCGAGGTGTGCTGTAGTTTTTTCAGCTAAAGATATGTTGAGTCCTTAGAAAAGTTTGTTCATTTTAGAGTTTATATATCCTTGATATGTAACATACTTGTAAAATATATTTTCTTCTTTTTGGTTCTGTGTAAAGTAAAAATGTTCAAAATTTCGTTTTTTCTTTTTTAAAAGTTTGTTTATTATTTTTATAGGATAACCATTTGTAAGAGCTAATTGTTTTATTATATTTATTTCTTTATTTTTATTGAAATTGGAAAGGGGTATGTTGTAAACTCGGTCTATAAGAGTATGGAAAGCAGAAAATTTGTGTTTGTATGAGTGTTTGGAGTGATAAGGGATTAAAGAGTCTGTTAGTGTAGGTTTTCTATAAATGTCGAAGAAAATTTTTTGTTCAGATAGTTTTATTTGTAAGTCGAGAAAATTAATTTGGTGATTATGATCAGTTTCTATTGTAAATTTAATAAGTATATTTAAAACAATTAGGTAGAGGCCAAAGGAAGTGCATGAATTTTGGTTTCTAACCAATCCATGAAAATGTTAGCAATACAACATGAAATAGGAGAACCCATTGGAGTGCCGTCTTTCATTTTATAAAGTTGGTTAATGAAGGTAAAAAAATTTTGAAGTGTGGTAATATAAATAAGATCATATAAAGCTAATATAACTTCTGGGTCAAGCCATGTTGTGTTTAGAAATTGTTTTATTAATAATAGAGTCTCTTGAATGGGGATACTGGGATAAAGATTACAAACATCAAAAGAGATTATTTTTGAGTTAGGGGGAAGAATTTGATTTTTTAATTAGTTAATTAGTTCAGTTGAACGTTTGATAGAAAATGGTGATTTATATTCGAGATGGTGTATCATTATGTAGTTTAGAGTTTTTGAAAGTTGGAGTATTACAATTGGTGGTAATTGGTCTTACTGGTGTGTCAATTTTGTGTAATTTATAAAATAAAACCTAATAGTGTTTTTAAAATAGCGAAGAAATAGTACATTCTACAATATATATTTATAAAAAATATTGCCTATTAAGGGCAGGCACGGATACAGGATTTCGATTATGGGGGAGAGGGATTTTTGTGTGATTTTATTTATCTTCCAAAAAATTCGTTATTTGATTTAAAAATTTTGAAATTGATCAAAATGAAGTGCTTCGGTCGTGAGTCAGGGGGTTGCTCTCCTCCCCTTGATCCGCGCCTGATCAGGGTTAATAACAATTTTTACAATTACAACTAATTTATTCTAACTATTTACCTAATCCGACTATAAACATTATAAAGTACTATCAAAGAGTATGTATATATAGAGGGACAGCCATTAACAAATATTTGTCACAAGTTTTGTTAATGGCTCTGCTACGCCATCTAGTAGACGGTGTGATCTCTACGTTTTAATTTTTAATTTATGGCTGATCCTTTATATACAGGGGGGTATTTTTACAAAAATAAGTTTTTACATGTTAATTTCCTATGTTCAGCTAACTCATTCAGCACCCTGTATATAGAGGACCAAAAATAAAGACGTAGAGATAACCCCCTCCACTAGATGGCGTAGCAGAGTCATCAAGAAATACTTGTGACAAGTATTCCCATAAGAGCTGTCCCTCTATATATACATACTCTTTGGTACTATGAAGACGAAGAAGATTTACTTTTACTTTTTTTCATACTTTGCTTCTTTACAGCTTCTGCTTATATTCCAAGATTTTCAGAATTTCTTATCACATTTTTTATTGTACGACTACAAACTATACTTAACTTAACTAAACGATTTTAAAGTTTTGATTTTTCACATAAAAGTTGAAAAATTGCTAATTCTGTTAACGGTGCGTGTGCTCGACGCATTGGCGTAACTATTGGGGTATAAATGTTCCCTGACCCGCAAGGTTGAAGGGGATCCTATTGGTCCTGAGAAGTTTTACATTGATTTCCATTTGAATAAATACATGTGCGGGTTTTAATCTAGGAACTTTTCTGTTGAAAAACATGAAAAAATCGTCCAGGGACGAATCGTCCTAGAATCAGAATTGCCAGCAGTTTACTTCGCCGTACTGCTGTTAACAACATATTATTATACTCTTAAAACGTATTTAAAATACAATTTCGTTAACTACTACAACTATAACCGAATTTAAAACAAAAATTAGCGTCTTTTTAGATTCGCAATTGTCGAGTTGGACCTACATACTTCAGAAATGTTTTTAATTAGTTGAGCTACTCAAGGATCTGCGTCTTTCTAGATTTGTAATTTTCGAGTTGGAGCCGCTTCAGGGATGCCATATTAATAAGTGGAGTGGTTCAGAGGTTTACTGTCTAACTTGATCTGCCATTTTCGAGTGCAAACTATCATTTCTTTGGGTATACGGCTATTGTTCTTTCTTGTGAGATGATCCTCCACTTTCGAAGGGTGAAATTACTTGCACCACTATAAAATAATTAAATGAATCTGATAATTACTCTAAAATCATATGAGTCGATTCGGAAAGGTATGATCTAATCCTAAAATTTCGATATCTCGACTAATTTCATGGCAAAAGCAGATTGGCCGTCTTATCCACCATGCCATTATAGAACACCTAACTTCTAATTTAAATTATTGAATTTTTTTGAAGACTCTTGAAATATTAAATACAGTAAAGCGTCGATAATCCGGATTAATTGTGACCGGACCCTGTCCGGATTAGGGGTTGTCCTTTAATCACGCGAGGTGCTAACAGGGGGGGGATGGGGTTAGAATAACATCACGATTGATCACGATGGGGGAGGAGGGGATGCTGTGACAATCACGTGTATATTTTCTTGCTACCACGTGAAATCCCGAGAGAGCAAATTTATGCCTAAAGCTACGTTTAGATCTGACACTTATTGCACGAATTTTATGTCGGACAGTAACTATAGCTAATGTAAACGATGCGAAATTTCTGTCGGACATATATGTTTTAACTTCCGGCGATATGTGTTGACACATATAGAAGACCAGATGTAAACGCTGCCCAAAATTTCTGTCAGACATATATGTTTCAACTTCTGGCGATATATATTGCTTTATAGAAATTCACATGTAAATGATACTTTTTTGCAAGTTCCGAGGTTCTTGAGAGAAATTGCAAGAGTTGACCACTCGTCTACTTTTATGATACTGTCGCGCGATATTTTTATAGAATTCATGTTGGGTTTCACAAATTCTTGTTTATAATTTAATTTCTAATTAGTAATTAAGTTGTTAATTAATTAAATTAATCATCTGGTAGTCTAAAAATAAGCTTTTCGCAAATTACTGGTAGCACAGGTAATAATTGAATTATATCTGATTTTAAAGTAAAAATTGATATTGAGTAGTTACTTGGCAAGTATTAGGAACTCAAGTTAGTAAAATTAGTATAGTACCTACCTATGCAGTTTTAAAAAAATAATTATAATTTATTGAGATAAATTAATTTTTGTCACCTGTACAGGTATAAATTTATAATTCCTTGTCGGACGGTAATGTGTTAATTCACAATGGTTTAGCTTAAGTTTTTATGACCACAGATGGAATTGAGTTGGGTTTGGTCAGCGGATAAATGATTTTACTTCTTCAAGTAATGTCCCTTTGTATATGTGTATGTGTTCAAGAATGAGACATATACCAAGATGTTGACTTTTTGATATAAGGGGACCAATATTTTAAGCACCTTGTTTTTCACATTTCAAAATCCACTCTCGAATCCATATTGAACGATTTTTCTTCTTCATTCTTAACCCTTTACCTAACCCTGGTCGATATTTCAATCAGTCTGAAAATTTATTTTTTCTTTCACAATCACAAGTTTCTTTACAAATACCCTGTTTTTTATTTTTGGAAATCTGCCCTATGAAGGGTTAAATGCTCTAAAATAATTACACTGGCTGCAATTTTTTTCTTCGAGATTTTCATAGTGAACCTTTCGTGTCAAGAAATCTTTGCAGAATGAAAGAAGTGTAGGACACTTTTTGGTAGCTAAATGTAAACAGTTCGTACATTTATTGTGAATTTCGAAGAAAGAGAAATGTATACACATATTCATGTTTTTCTTTCAAGCAATTTCTAGCTTAAATGTAAACAGTCAAAGCTATTTTATGTCCGACACTTGACATATATGTCAGGATATAAGTGTCAGATCTAAACGTACCTTAAAAAGCAACATAACAACCATATTTAGCTCTCAGCTGGCTTCCGGCACTGGACCTTGTGACGCCAATCGTCGTTCCGCTGCCCGCGGTCTTCTGTCTCGCCGTCTCTACTTGAAGAAATTTTTCAAAAAAAAATACACATGATGTTGGGTAGGGGGGGTAGGGGTAGCCTAAAACCTTACGACGTATCACCAAGGGGGAGGGGGGCTAAAAAGTTTGCATAAAAAACCTCACGTGATGAAAGGACGACCCCTTATCAAAATGTCTGGATTATCGAAAAGAACCAAAAAAGGTAGTTTTAGTACGCAAAAAAAGAAAACTTAGTAAAATCGTTAATAATTCACTTTAGTGGTTAAATAATTGGAGTAGATCAATAAAACTATTAACCCTTCGCTTCATATAGTAGCAAATTTGCAACAGACATTTGAATTCCAAAAATTGATATTATAAAGCAGTTTTTCATGGTATAACTAATTTGGAGCACACTAGATAACATATTGAATGCTATATTTTATTGTTAGACAGTAATGCTAAGCAGAAAATTGCAGATAATTAAAATAGTTTGAATTTAGTTGTGACAAGTGAATAATCGTTCGATCGTGGTTTACTGAAATATTATTTTTTACTGGGTTTATTCAATTTAATTATTAATTTTTTATGTCCTAGTTTTTATTTATACAATTTTTAATTGGATTTCATTTACAAAATTAAATTATAATTAATTACAATTAGTGATACTCATGGTGTTGCATATTAAAAATAGATTTATTTAGCTTGTTTAATTGAAAACTATTGAGCTTGGATGTTTTTCATTATTTTTCCCATTATCAACAATACAAAATGACATTGAAAAGATATTTTTTTTCAAAAAAGAAAAAATTATGAAACGAAGGGTTAATTAATATGAAACTTTTAATATATTTTAATGAAAAAAAATATATATATTTTTTTGTAGTGGTAAGTTTTTTTGACATTTGATTGACAAATTTTTTTAACCGGAATTGAATCCGGATTATCGACGGTCCGGATTTTTGACTTCCGGATTATCGACGCTCTACTGTATATGTTTTAGTAAACATATTTATTAAAAATTTTATTTTGAAGTAGAGTTTCAGTTATTTTATATCTATTGTCTTTAATACTTACATTTTGTACTACTTATTCTAAAGTGGCCTCTTTTCGAAATAAAACAAAAATATGTATCATTTATTATAAATATATCTTCTTTAGTAGTTTTCTGAAAATACTATATTTCACATGCGATGTCACATTTTCGAAAACTCACCCTTCTCCCAATGCCATAAATCATCACTGATGTTTAAACCCTCTCCTTACCATGGGTGATGAAATATACTGATGACTTTTCTTTTGTCGATTAACTTTTGAGTTTGAACTATGAGTCATATTAACTTAATTATCTTTTTCATACATCAAACCGACCGTCGGCTATTAAAGTGGTTTATCATAATAAGCACCTTAGGGTCTAGCTTGTTTTGTGCCAAATTTGACGATTTGATTCCTATAGCTTGCTATCTATTAGACGAATTTTTTATTTATTAAAACTTTACCTGCTGGCCTAAGGTAACATTACCAATATCAATCATGTAAAATCGTCTATTTGGTTTCATCCACAGTACTGGTAAAACCGGAAACAATGCATGGATCAAACTTTTTTTTATGGTACTCAAAAACTAGATATTTTAAAAATTAATTTTATTAGCTTATGAGGATACATGTTACCGCTATTAAAAATACATGAAAATGCTCGCGCACAAATTAAGAAAACGAATAAAAAATATGATCAAATAAAAAATCGATTAATTTTTTAAAATATGGCATTAATTATCTTTGGTTAGAAAATTTGAAAATTTTTTTAATACAATGTTATGAGGATAAGTACCGACAACAATTTTCCGTTTTGAGTCCATAATTTATTGTTGAGTGCAAACATGCATTTTGTTAAATTTTGGATACTGTAACTTAAGTAACAAAAATATAAATAAATCAATAATTTACTATTAAATAATTCTTTCATTTTACCTGTATATACATTAATCATTTATGCTCTGATTAAATACTAAACATTGTAATTTATAAACATACTAATAGCTAATAAAAATATTATTGTATATAGACATCAAAATCACATAAATAATATCTAAGTAATTGTAACAACAATATTTTGTCTCTAGTAGTAGTAAGTACATAAATGCATATTTAATTTCGACATGATAGCAGTGGTTCATAAATAAAATTTGATAATGCGGGGTTATTAAAATGCGATGTTTAGATCATAAAAAATAAAATATCAATAATTAATACGTAATGAGAATTCTTCTAAGTAACCACCACTACATGCACTATTTAAATTCTCAAACACGAATAAGCTGTAAGAGATTGATTTTCTACTTCCTAATAGGTGTCAATACAGCAATACACACCCAATCAACCACAAATTTATACAATTTCATTAATAAAAAATAATAATAATAATAATAAAAAAGAATTGTAAAAAATACTGCTTATTTACAATACAAGAAACTTAAAGAAATAATACAAAAATAAAGGTAGCAATTCGATGATTTTTTCAATGTCAGCATTGAAATCGTTTAACAAAAGTAAAAAACTTTAAGTTAATTATCATTATTTTATATTAATATTAATATTATAAATTTACATAATAATTTTATAGTATGGCAACTATGGAATGTTTGAATTTTTCTTATTTAAGCTTATGTAAAAAACAATTATATTGCCTACTACACTTTATACCCATCGTCTAATGGGTACATCTAAAATTACAAAATTAAATCTTAACGATTATAAAGATCCATACGTCGATTTACACAAATATTGTTAAGAATTTGAGAGGGGTGGGGGGTAAGCATGTAAAATTAAGTACTTAAAACATCATAAAAATTTTTTTATAGAAAAGCTTAGAAACTGGCTAGGGTCTCTTAGGCAGGATATTTAGTATTCTGATTGATGATCTGCACTTCCTTCTACATCTTCGTCTATGTCATCTTCATCTTCGTCATCATCGCTACGACTACTTCCACTACTATTTACAGGTTTTAGCGCTTCGCCTGTCTTACTTACAAGTACATCTGAAATAACGACGGCGTAATTTTGATTACACAAAAAATAATTAAATAAATTTGTTACCGCAATTTGGTTTGGCGTGAGTGCGGGTGTTGGCAAATTCGACGCCGTGCTTATCGACACACCAGCACATTCCAATGGCCGTGTGACACTGCATTGGTCGATAGTAACCCTGGGTATCACAGTCTGGCACATAGACTCCTAACACAAAAAATGAAATAGTAAATAAGAGTTTTCTAAAAACGAGTTGTGGATAAGGTCCTTTGGGATCAACTCAATAAACCTGCCGTAACTCGCGTAAATCTCTCCCGACAATCCGGAAGGTTCGATATAGCGATTTCAAAGCAACAGAAAATATTTTCAAAAACAAAAAAGCTTCCCCAGATAAATAAATTGAATCAAACTAATCATTTAGAGCTGTGTGTGAACCACATTTTTTCTGCGCTTGTATTTTAGATAAGCAACAAATGTATGAAAAGTTATTCTGAACTTTTACGGCCCACAAAATAAAGTTCGTCGTAAAATAGTAAAGGATGAATATAAATCGTCAATTATTATCGCATCCCGAATGACCGATTCATTAAATAAACCTAAAAAAACAAAAATAGAAATTTTAAGAAGTTTTACTAACCCTGTAATTCCGGAGTAATTTTACGCTTTACAGCTGCGCAAGGACGCTCAGTTCTTTGATAACAATGGCACCATTCAACTGGAGTGACGTTAACGTCTCTATCGGAGTCACACTGTTGTAAAAATGGTTGTAAACAAATTTCACTTTGATCGTGTTCTAGATCATAAAGTTCTTGTAAAGAAAGAAATCCATCTCCATTGATATCTAAATGCTGGAACATCCAACGAACCTCCATTTTGCAAATTGGAGGAAAGTGCACTAAAACAACTTCGATTAAGCTTGGAGATAAGTTTAAATTCGAAAGAACTAACCTGATGTTTTGCTTTTCAATTTTGGATGGTTACGTCTTCGTTTTGATGTATCTGCCATTACAACCGAAAACCAATCTAGTAAACGATTTCCCATACTTTGTAAAGCAGTTGGTGAGCATTGTTTAACGGGTGGCGTAGCAGGAACAAGAGTTCCAATTGCGTTACTGTTCAATTTATTATCAATTACGTCGTTATATCCTTTTTGTCTTTCTTTATCTTCGCTATACAAAATGTTATTGTTGTCCTAAAATTAAATTGGTTTAACAACTGCACCAGACGACGTGCATTAGAATTAACCTTATTATATTTAGTGTATTTGATGTATTTGTAATGTTTATTATCGTATTTAAAATCTTGTGGGGTGAAGGTGTACTTGTCCGCTCGAGGAGATGGTAAAAATGACTTTTCTCCACTTAGCGAACCAGTAGCTGTTCCCTTTTTATCTAATGTCGCTTTGTATTTTGACATGAAAGAATTTAATCTCTCCGACTGCCTCTGCTTCTTACGCAGGTGAGTGTCTTCTATAAAGTGAATATCAACATAAGCAGACGTTTTTATTTCCATTTATTATCGTGAGTTAATTACACTCACAAATCATTCTTGAACCTTATCTTACCTTTACACGGACAAAATCCTTTACACGAAACTCGAATGGCTGTGTGGTGAATACAATTATGATAATCCAATCGGCACAAAGAGCTGTAAGTGCGATTATCAGATCCACACAAAAATGTTGGTTTTACCACTGGACAGGGCTTGCAACTGGAATTAAAGTTATAAATAAATCCCCAAATACACTTAATATTGTTTTAAATTTCTACAATTTATATAAACTGGTATTACATCAAGTAAAGCTAAAGAAAAAAAATTAAATTAAGGTTTGAATTAAAAAAAAAAAGAATAAAAAAAGGAAAAAATTAAAAATAAATAATATTTAATCACTTTTTCTTGAGATGATAAAGCAGAAGGTTTGGAAAACTTACCTAACAGAATCACTTAAATCTTCGTCGGTATCATCCTCAGGATCGTCTTCGGTATCGTAAAACACGTCATCATCTGTGTCGTCGTCGTTTCGCGAATCTTGACGATTATGTCTGTTGGTATCATCGCCGTCCATAAAAGATTTTGGAACAACGACGTCACTGAAATAATTATTAGTGAAAAATTGCATTATACAGTTGGAATTGTAATCAGATTAGTGTACTCCAAGGATCCGAAACCATCGATTCATTATCCTATCCATCCTATCCAAGAATTAATTATATTAAGTAATTAGAAACTAAATATATAGATTCCATTGTATTAATAAAAGAATGAATTTTATGTTGTTTGTTGTTCAATCGAGATGCCGAGAATAAAAACTTCTTCTACCTTATTCATATTGAAACACATCATGATAAGAATTACTAAGCTGCAATAGTGTTGTCTTTCGAGCTTATAATATCAGCTCAACTTTATGAGCGAGCTATTTAAATTTATGTGTCAAGTATAAAGACTTCTATCTCTTAAATGGCTGACTGTATGGCTGTTATCTGACTAGGCCGTTATAGCAACACAAGTTAGAGTATACTTGATAAAAAGGGAGATGGAGGCTTTTGATACAAGAGTATCATTAATTTATCCCAAACATATTGCAATATCATTACCAAAGCCGAGCTCTTACGAAAATTTAAATTCGACACAAATTAGGAAATCCTTTTTAATAAAATTGATGAAGTAAACAAGGCGGTAGTGTAAAGTGTAACTTTACAACCTGGATAATTATGTTAGCATAAAGTTATGATATCAAGTAAAGATAAAATGAGTTTTCAAGTTGTATAACATTGATCGGTATGCTGTGATATTTCAATTAACTAGGTCTGAAGGATGACTTTATAATTGACACTTGGGCTGTAGTTTACTATTGATCATAATTATAACAGTTTTGATTTTTATCTAATAATTTTCATAGTTGCGATAGTCAGTACTAGACAAAGAGATAGCTGGTGTGGGTATTTGCCATAAAGTGAAACAAAGCCGAATATAAATTTTGAAAATATTTAATGGACTATTGTACAAATAAGAAAAGTAAACGGATTGTATTATGTTTTGGAAAATTAAATTCTTATCAAAATTACAATGCATATTCATCAATTTGATGAATTAAAGATGGAAGCTCGAGACTCCCTTTCGGAAAGAATTAAACAAACATAATAAATTATTAATGGTAATTTCTGTTTTCCAAAATTTAAATGTAAATCAATGTTAAATAATTTTCTATCTGGTACAAGTATTTAAACAACGGTAAAGGACTCCTCCGGGCAATTTAATAAAACATCTCATGCGGTTAAGGAAATTGCTAATTTCACTATTAATTTTATATAATCTGAAACTGACACGAATGAGTTGAACTTATGAAAATAAATTGAAACATTGGGTAGCTAACAATTTATTTTCCATTATCATAAGCAGAAAAAATAAAAATATTAATTTAATAATTAATAAGACATCAAAACAAATTGGGTGCATTATATAATATCAAAGTTAATAATAATAATTATAATGATGCAAAATTAATTAATTTTTCAGCTTCATAAACAAATTAATTTGGATTCTAAGTAATTTTACAAAAATATTTTGTCCAACTTTTGTAAGAAATATTAATTAATAAAAGGATATTAAAATTTTTAGCATAACAGTAACTTTGTATTAAAATAACTTACCCATTCTTTTGTAATTCTTTCTTTGAAACGCAAACGGCAGTGAAAGCATCTTCTAATAAACACATTTCTTTCTTCTTACAATTAAGTGGTCGACAGAGATCACCTTTAAAAAAGAAAAAGTTAAGAATTTGCATTTACGAAAAAAGTCCATTTTAAGTATATAAAAAGTTACTCTCAATAAACTTTTGAAGCCTAATTACTTTTATAATTAAGCACACTGTAGAGTTTACAATGCTGCGCCATTTAACTAAATACAAATTAAAACAAAGCCGGTTACGTATTACAAAAAATCTTAAAACATTTGTTTTATAATAACTAAAAGTTAAGGGCAGGGGATTCGGTGACTTTCGAGGTTTATCAGCTACATTTTAAAATCGGCTGAAGAGCATTTGTAAATTTCAAAATTTTCTAGTAATATTAAAATTAAAACAATTAGTTAGTGCTATAAGTATTTAAATCCTATAAAAATAAATAAAAAATGCAATAACATTAATTCATAAATACAGCTTAACATTTTTCAACTCTAGTACAATAAATTAATCTTACTGCTATTATTTATAACCGTAATGCTATAAAAATAAAACAACGTGTAACGAACGTAAATATTTCTGCTACTAATTACTACGCTGTAAAAATTACTAACTGCAATTTATACAAAAATAATAAAAATCAATGTTACTGCTGCTAATTAATATACTAAAAGAGTAAATAATACTTGTAATAAAAATAAGGTTAAATGAACTCAATCTATCCATCGGTAGCAAAATATATATCAATTGGAAGACCTAGAACACCTAGGTGCTTAATTATTTTATGCCATCCTGTAGAGAAAGGACCTCTGACTAGAGCCGCTACCTTTGACTTAATTATTATCGAAAGGTTTCCTTTTTACTGTAGTCAGTGGGGAATTACTTACTACTTAATTTATCAGGAGAAAAGGTTTTGATATAAACTTTAAATAATGCAACATGGGGAGGGGGGCTGAAATGAAAAGGGTAAAATTTACAAATTTAATTTAGATTTATCTAAATCTCAAGCATTTATTTACTTCTATGACCATCAAATACAATAATATGTCCAACTTAGTAATCAATAATAAATTCTACAACGCATTTACAAAGATCTTATAAAAATCTCAACTATAATAATTTTTATTTTAACACTCGAGGGGTCATGCCAATTTTCATAACAAGGTCGGTTACTTAGTGCAAAATTGACAGTCAAATGCACTTGACAAATGTTAAATCCATGTGACAAATATTATATCCAAATGGAATTTGTATTACTTAAATTTATTAAGGTGCAAAATTATTGTCCAGTAGGCACTACGGATTTATTGGTACGTAAAAGTACACGTAGGTATATAACAAATTTAGGGGTGCTAGCCCCCTACATCTCAATCCATTATTTTAACTACAACTG
This sequence comes from Cantharis nigra, assembly GCA_958510845.1. Taxonomy (NCBI): domain Eukaryota; kingdom Metazoa; phylum Arthropoda; class Insecta; order Coleoptera; family Cantharidae; genus Cantharis; species Cantharis nigra. The sequence goes on along the minus strand of OY294030.1, from coordinate 36,639,740 downwards.
AATGATAATACATATAAAATTTGCATAGTTGTTCATTATGCCATTTGTTTTGTATACTTCAATATTTATTTAGAACAAAAACATGTTTCATTTACTATTTGCAACCCTCAGGAATGCGCTGCTCCTCTCGATACCCTCAGCATGCTATCGGTTAAAAAGTAATAAAGATACACAAAGTGAGTATCATGAGCGTATGCATTTTGGAGATTATGATTTCTAAAGAACGTTCAGCTCCTAATGAAGAAAATGTGGATTCGAGTCGACCGAGAGAATCGTAATAAAAACTGGTGCTATGCTTAACTCATGAGCGATTTCAAAACAGCAATTTTAATTTATTGCTTCAAACTTTAATGAAAATTCTTTGGTAGTGAAAGCATTTATTCATTACACCATATACTTGACGGAATAATCCAAAAGTTAGTAACCAAATTTCTTGCGCCTCTACTATTGTTTCGAGTGTTTTCATAAGCTGATTTGATTGGTCCTGTATAATTATGAAAATTCAAAATTTCTTGTTCAAAGGCAGCAAATTATTGGGTTAGTAGTTTATAAAATAATCGACTTCCATACAATTAATTACTAATTTCATCCCTAATGACTATTTACCTTCGGGTTATCCCTAAATATTACTAATTAGGAGAGAATTTACATTTCATAGGTAAATGATTCTAATAGTTCATCTGACCATCCTAATTTTATCCTATTAATATGCTCTTTGCAAAAAAAAAGAATTTAAAAAAAAAAGAATATCAATGATTCTAAACAAAGCTAATGAATAAACGACAGTAAGTACCGATTTTTCCTATACTAAAATTGTAGATAAGAAACCCCAATTTATAGTCGACTGCGGGAAAGAAAAAAGGAAATCGGCTGTAAAAAATCTAATCAGAAACATTTTCTGTTGTTATTGTTGTTAAATGAATATAAGAAATAATAAATTAACTTGAATAAAACTTGCACATAAAAAATTCCATCATATTAATTTAACGCAAAATGTTTAAAAGGATTTGCTGATAAATTTTTCATTTAACATTTTCTTGCTTGAATAAATTTGTTACTACTTACCTAAGCCTAGAAAATGAGAAAATTTAATTAAGACCTGTAGTGAGCAATTGTAATAATGAGTTTAAGACCCTAAATGTAGACTTACACTAAAAGATGGCTTCCGTTGTTAATTAAATTTAAATTAAGATTTATTAAGATTTTTTTCCCGACCAATCTGTAACAACCCAACAAAAAATTGCATTAAACTTATCGATTCCTAAACAACAATAAATAAACTTCACGAAAGTCTTTCGTAGTTTTAATTTTAACTTTGGCAAATGTATAATTACATTTTTTTAATAACAAATTTAAAAAAGTAGTAGTAATTAAAAATGTTAATTTTAGTAACTGTGCGTGACAAGAAATTGATAAGAAAATTTTGTTAAAGATATAATAAATTATAAGTACCTATGGTTACTTAAATTAGCTTGGTCGATGCTTGCCCATTTAAACTGTAAAGTATTTCAAGATTCCACAAAGCAAAATTAAACGAACGACAACTTTGATGTTTCAAAAAGTTTGTAAACAAAAGTAATGTTTTTAAGTTTTGAAAATCCTGACGAATCGTTTTGCTCCATTTCGGGATGTGATTATTTGGAAGCCGTTGACTTCCGAAACCATCGCAATATTTTGTGCAAAAATGTAAAATCAAACTTCTGGGGTCATTTTAACAATTTCAAGTTTTACAGCGTCAATATTTTGTTAAGCAAACAATCGTAAACAAAACGATTTTTCAGTAGAAAATTCAGAAGGATACCACACCTTGTCAACACAGCGAACCAAACCCGCATATTCGTGACATGGCTGAACGGAAGGTAGTACAAATACACAGCTTGACACATAATTTTAAGATAAAGTTTTGAAATTTCTTTTGAAATTTTCAATCCTGCTTCGCAGGTTTTCATTTCCTTCAAGTTTAAAGGAAAAAATTGCTTTTCACATTTTACTTGGAACAAAATTTGTTTTGTTTAATCGCAGACGGAGTGGCACCGACCTTAATTATTACTATTATTGCTTATTCGAGTAAGTTACTTTCAAATTAAAAATAATTGAAATAATAAAGCAAAGAAAGTTCCGAATTTTGCTTTGCGATTTAATCTATCAAAATGTAAATATAATATTGTGATTTTAACATCAAATTTTGGGTTGATACATTCTTATGATAAGGTAAGGTTTCTATTGTAATTTGTGTCGGCTTAAAATGGCTGTTAAATTGTAACCATTACCACGAACACGTTTGTTACATAAACCAGTAGTAATACATCGTTACAGTCTTATGGGAGTTACACATTTCCACAAATTAATGAATGAGATATTTGCGTGACAGACATACGTACGGTGAGGCCAACAAATAACTAATTTTGCTTGTGTAAGAATGTAATTTGTATGTCTACATAACATAAGCAAATTATTTAGAAACAAAGTCCGAAGGAGGACCCAAAGTATTGTTATTAATTGGATCTCGTTATGCAAAGTAAAAATAATCCTCCATTTTTTGTTTTTAATTTATATGGAAATTACCCTGTACATAAAGCTAACTGCTACTTATGGACTTATTTCTTAGAAAAAAATTTAAATTTTAATCTGATACGAAAATAATTTGTTTTATATGTACGTCGCAATAAATTAGTTAAAAATGGTTATCGGTTTTTCGAACGGTAACAACCAAAATTTTTATACCACCTTACGTTTTATGATGGAAGCATAAATTTTGGCATAATTGTAGATAAGACCTTTCTTTACAAAACCAGATGTGTCTCGCTCTGCGCCTTCACCTATCGCCCTTAGAAGCAAAATCGCCCCTGCGGTATTAGTTTATCCTATTTATCTCTTGGATGGTTTACCAGACGATAAAAATACATTGGAACAAATAAATTCTCCATTAATTTTTAAACAAAAAAGATCCTGAGGATTTTCGTGCTACAAGTTACCGTTACCGTAGATGGAATCATCCTTGTAAATAAAAGTCAAGATAGAGTGCATATCAGGATTGGTGAATTTTTCAAAAATATTTTATTAACTATTGCTCTCAGGTGTAATGATGAATTATGATAATTTTGTGAATTTAGTTTTGCTTATTATTTTCGGTTTTTCTGCGAAATGGAATGTTTTTTTTCTAAAAAGATTATTAGATTTTAGTTCTTTATTCGGGAAGAGTTTCAGTATATTGTAAAATGTTCCATTTCAGTGCTATGAGGTTTTCAAAGAAAAGAAAATAAAATCTGGAATTTTTCAACATTTTTTTATTATTTCTACCCATAACTGCAAACACATTACTTCTAGGCAATAATTCAGCATCAGATTATACATCGACGTAAAATTTGACCTATTTATAAATTTTTATTTTATCTACTTATAAAATCTCTCTTAATGATCAAACTTTCATCAACATCCAAGATATTGGCATATCGGCTTCTGTGAAAATGAATGATAAATGATACCCATAACAAAAATAGAATTTCAAATTCAAAATGTACATAATTTATTTATAACAAAATTTAAAATCTTGTTTTTACAGATGAATTCCGCACCAAAATTCTTAAAGATAGGAAAAATCAACTTTCCATTGGGAAAATTATATTTTATGAGCAACAATGATTTCCTTTATGATGTGTTAATTAATGCAGATCTTTCTAAATTGTTATCATTCATGTAAACCATTAAATCAAATTAAATAAAATAATCTCCAAAATTTTTATACTAAAATGTAATAATTAAATTCTTTGTAAATTTTTTCATTCATCAAAAAGGATTTTTAATATTATGCATTTCAGTTTACGAATCATCAACAAACAATCATCATAGTTTATTTCAACCCCTATGATTCATTGATCATTTTCTTTTTACATCACACGAACAATTCAACTATTGTTTCAAATCCATGATGTTGATCATGATACAAATTTGGTAAGTTAATTAATCCTTCATTAATCTTTACAAATTCCAAAACTTTTCAATTAAGACAAAAATATTAATCCTACTGACGAGAAAAATTTTTACTTCAAAACTGAAATGAAAAACCTATTACTATTTAATTTTGTGATTGAATTCTGATAAATCATGACAACATATTATTGCTTTGTATTTTCCTTTGAATTCGAGAGTGTATATATTATCTATTAAAATCGAATTTAAAATTTTTATCATGAATAAATTTACTTTAAATCCTCTCAAATCTAGCAAAAACTCATTTAATAATCGAATAAAACTGAATTTTTAAACCAATTTGCTAAATATATTTTAATTTTCACCTAAAGTGCACTCGAACCTAGGTTTAACTTTAATTTATTCACAAAATTCACCAAACTACATATGGAACATATTTAAACTTTCAAAAATACATTTAAAAAAAGTATCTCATCTACAATTTCATACCAAAAACCGCAACATCTATCCTTTTATTAAACACTTGAAATTAAGAATCAGAACAACCGTCTTTGATCAATTACGAGATTAAAAAGAGAGATAGGTTCTGCGTACAGAGTATAGGTGAGTTTTGGTGAGGTTTTCATTTGTTTAAACTTATTCAATGTTTTTGTTTTGTTGAGACAAGGGTTGGACAGGTGTAAAAATGCCATGATTAGTTCGTCAAATGTAAAAAAATAATTGAAACTAAAAATAAAATAAACATAATAATTAATTATTCAAAAGTACAGTTTTGATATTATATACATAATTGAATTACTATTTGAATTTACTTAGATCACAAAATTAGAATGATAAAAATTACGTATTGAGAGGATTTTCAAAGGTTTTTTAAAATACATTTAACACCACGTCAAGTTTCTCAATATCAGGTAAAAGCTTCGAATTCCATATTTTTTTTGTAGACCATTCGTTTCGGTGTTGCCGTGATTAATCATAAATCGCCGAAAGACTACGTGTCAAGGTAGGTTTGGTTGTAGGAATCATTGTACGACTACACCGCATCTAGAAAAAGAGAGGTGATTACCTTAAACCGCTACTTTTTCTTCAGGCGATCAACTTGGCCGAAATCTAGATAATCCACTATGGAAAACCACAATACTAGTAATGGGGTGATTTTCTGATGATTAAAGATTTATCGAGTATCAAACGCCTATCTGTTGACCCTAGATTACATTTAATATGGTCGAATGTCAGAGAATCAGTCAATAAACCATAGAGTTTAAAAAATAATATTTAAAATTTTAAACTATAAAAATTATGAAGTGTACGTAATAGAGCCGCCATATTTGGTAGCGTCACAAGCGCCACCAACGGTAAGCTAAATAAAAAATAGCTAATGTTAAAATTCTCAAAATTTTTTCTATTCAAACTTGAATGCAAATTTATTACTTAGTTCTAATGTATCTGATGAAGCTTTTGCGGGATAAATAGGATAAACTAATACCGCTGAGGTGGTTTAGATAGCTTGAAGTATCGAAGTAGGAGGAGGAAGCGGAGAGTGGGATGCCACATTTAATTTTGTAAAAAAGCAGCATCAAGAATTATGCTTAAATTTACGCTTTCATCGTAAAATTTAAGGTAGTGTCTGTTCGTTGTCGGGACTAATAGTTGTATTAGTCGAACACGCACAAAGGTCAAGCACCTGTAAAGATTAACAACAAAAATAATGTGAAATGTAAATAGCTAAGTGTGTTTGAGCTAGGCAATATTTGATTGAAATCTTGAAAAATTGTATATGAACACGGTGACGAATAAAGAAATAGTTAAAATGTAGAATACACAAATTCTTCTGTCAATAAAAGAAAACTTTATTGAATAAAGAATCGTTGAGAATTGAAATCAATAGCGATGCTATTTTCGACTAAACAACAAAAACGAGGATACAGTTCTCAACAGAGACTAGTGCAAATAAACATGTTTATAAAAAAACTTTTTCCTTATGTTTTAACCTACCTACAAAGTTAAAACGTATACATGTATTATTAAATATTAAAGAAGTAAAAAAAAGTTGAAAAAAGTTAGCCCACAGTGGTACAATTTTCTTGTTTATTTTTTAACTTTCATCGTATAACACAAAATGCAGCAAAAAACATTAGTTTCTATGCTTAATGAGTATAATCTGCTACTAGTTTCTGATTTTATTTAGTTGTTGTAGAATTTAGAAAAACAAATAAACAAAAGGATCAACTATCGATCTCTTAAGAGTAAGGACTCCGCTTGCCAATTAGTCTTTCTTAGTAGATAGTACTTAATTACGTCAATACATGCAAAATGTAAGATAACTTGGAAACAGTGGTACATTATACGCCTCCGTAAGGGTTAGTTTTCCAATAATACATAGTAAATACAATGATCCCAAGATATTTATGAAAACAATCAATATTTACAGTTCGTATATTGTGTTATAACTGATTTTGCTAGTTACAATCGTTTTGGGTGTTATAATAGTTATTTATGACCTTTGTTTTGAAATTTTCGACTATTGGATAATATACGACTTTTGAACATATTTGAAAAACCGCACTCAAAATTATTTTCAATTTAAAAAATAAACCAAAGTAGTATTTACTTCGATACTTCGTGCAAATTGACACTTACTTCCTACTTGGTCTATAAAAATTTTCCATTTGGTATCGATTTTGTAGGTTGATTTGTAAACATAATATAAACATACAGATTTCAAAAATTATCTTAAATTTGTATAACAAAGCATTGGTTACATGATAATTACTTTATAAAATTTTAATTAAAAATCTTCGAGATAATCTTTGATCTGACAATAGTGTTATTTTCACGATTGTCAAGATCACGTTGCAGACTTGGAAAAGGTTACTGAACTATCTATCGATATTGACTATGACGTTCACTTATATTTTGGAATTTGTCCAAAAAATTCAATATACCATTTGTCAAAAATCAAACAATTTGTAGTAATTTAATATTTTGCAATGGATATAAAATTTTATTCTTCATTTTATATGTAACTCCTGCAGTTAAATTTTGGAGAAAAAAATGAAAACAATAAAAACGAAGTTATTATCATAATTCCAAACTTTAATTTCGGGGCAGAAACCATTTTAATAAATAAAAATGCATTCCTATTTCACTTTCTGAATACTTAGTGAAGGTTCCATTTTTTTTATCTGGTTCACGTACACAAATATTGTATTAAATGAAAAGTTGGCTGAACACCAGATCAATGTAAATGGGTAGTTTCATATAAATAAGAGAAAGCAAAATTGAATTGGTAGGTATTTTCCAACCAATTTTTGTAAATGTATCCGAAAACGTTTAAATTTTCGAGAGAAATGAAAAGCGAAGTTATTCAATGAGGCAAAGTAAATTAGAACTGAAGATTTAATGAGCATTAGTATAATTATTTACTTTCAATCATTGAGCACTCCTATGCTACATGATGTCATTTAGTACATATAAAGTGTACACCTACATTGCAGCACCTGTATTTTATTCATATTGGTTGCCCCAGATTTGATAATATGCATAATGTCTCCCATGCAAGAACTATGATGCGATTAATATAAGGTGCAAAAATCACGTTCTCCTTCATAGATATAATCGAATACTTGCGATTAAACCGTAGATTGCCATAATGTTAGTTCTCAATTAAAAAGCAGACTTACGTAGCATTTATTTTGAAAAACATAATTTTCAAAGTTTTAAAATGTCGATTTTATTAAAAAAGAATGTTTAAAGCTTTTCGCACTGCTCTGCCGAATGTCGACGCTGAGCATTGAAAGGTTGCCCGAGGGTAAGACAAGCTCCAAGACAACATGTAAAAGTTCTTGTCGGGAAGATTCCCTGCAGTAAAAGGAGTAAAAAAGTTATAACTTATTTGCAATTGAGCAAAAAAAGAAATATCATTCACTCAGCAAACAGAATAAATGAGACTGTTACGAGAGATTTCCTCATTAAGCATTGTCTAGAAAATGAACCATTGTTATAAGTTTACTAAAAACTTATAGAAGTTTTTCGAACCATCATCGCATCGTTTGTTCATAAAACTTACAAAAATTTAATAAATCAACAAATAAACTAGAGCCTGAAAAACTAAGAAAGTTTGAAAAATAAAATAACTTATGGAAATTTTTCTTCGCAAAGTCGATCATAAGGGAAAAAGTATTCTAACGTGCTTCTGGATTAAAATATAGTAAATCCACTTTGCTATTCATTTAATAGATGCCTTGGGATCTCGTAATATATCGCTGCAAAGGAAATTTTCTTTACGGGGATAAAAAATTCAGAAAATTGTAAAATAAATAAATTTCAACAACTCTTTACTATTTAACCTTTCTTTTCGTATAAAAACGTAATGCAATAGTTTTTCGATTTAAATTTTATAAATTTAAAAGTTTCAAATTCCAATGCTGAAAATAAGCCTCCAATTTCTTAAAAATCTTATAAGCTTTCCCTTGTTCGTTTTCTTTGGCGTTTCGAAAAATTTTATTTGCTTAACCTACTCTACTCAATTTAATTCAGATTGAATATTTAGAAGTCAAATAGAGCAAAAAGTTAAAGAAACAATAGATAAAAGGTTTCATTGAAAGATTTATACCGTAGAATAAGCTACTCGCGATGAGATTATGTAGATAATGCAATTTATTTCTTCTTTCTAAAACTCAATCAGTTCGTAGATTTTTATTTGTATTCTACCAGCAGATGGTAAACATAAGATTGCAAAAAGTTTATGTTCATGCTTATATATAAAATTCAAGACACTTTCGCTAATGGAGTTCGAAACGTTGAAAACAAAAAAAATATTACTTTTTATTTCCAACTAAAATATATTCGAGTTTCACTGCTAGTTTTCATCAATTTTACATCGATAGGATTTTACCATAATCCAAGAAAATTGTCGAGGATGCAGTTTTGTGAATATACCTCTTATATGTACTACTATGTAGGTGAGTAAAATAAGTTTTGTAAAAATCACCAAAGCGTACCCATACATACATTCTTGTAAAGTATTGACGATAAAACTCATACTAGGCTAAACCTGATGATGTAATTTCAAGACCTAATGGAGCAACAAAACGCTCATGAAAACGTAAAGGTTTTTATATTTACGAACGGTAAATATTTTTCCTTCAAAATATAAAATTGACGTACGGGCACTATAATTTTTGTTAAATCTAAAATTTTGGAATGAAAAATTTCTTAAGGTGTACTTAAGAATATATTATTCAAGAGATTGCCACCTTTATGTCTAGCAAAAGTATTATTTTTCTCGGTTTCTTTTAAGCTTCTTCTTTATTTAATGTTACGAAGGATATTTTTTATTTATATTTATTCTACATTAGAAGCACAAAGAGCAGCTCCTAACTTATCAGTTGTTATTTGGAACCCTGTTTGATTGTAAGTACTTTATTCATATAAAGAAGAAATTATTGCTATTCAGAAATTTACCATAAGAATATTTTTTTGAAATCATTATAGCAGGTTGGCGTTTAATTTTGTATAGTGCATTAGCACTCTGGTCTTTTACTATTTGCACATACATAAATTTCACAGTGCTTTAAATTGGCAGTGTAATACAACTGCTTTTATGCTTCAGCAGTATAGGTAAAACAAAATAATCAAAATTTACAGCTTTACAGTTTCATGTTGAATAAGTAATTAGGTAATAGCAATAGTTAGTACCTACAATATAATACCGAGATCGTTAATACCGGAGTCCAAACTATGGGGCATACAATTTAATGTAGAATCCGAATTACAAGTCACAATGCCAACAAATACAGCATAGTAGGACTCGAAACCAAGAAACTGACCACACAAAACCAACAAGTAACCTGGAGTGGTCTAGGAAACTTCCTAATTATAAAATTAATGCTTTAAGGTTAGTCCTTTCGATTCATGTGAAATTTCAATAGTTTATTGCATTATAAAAACCTCCCCTGATTTCAGCAAATGATTTAATATTGATTATTTCATTTCGGTTACATTTAAATTTCAACGATAATTTAAATGTAAACTTTTTTTCAAAATTTCAATTTCTTTATAAATAATTTATTCATTAAAAGATTTATTTATTCAAAAAATAATTTAAATTTTGAAGATAATTGGTCAAAATCATAAATTTTCCACCTAAATATGCGTGGCAAAACATCAAAATTTAATCGGTTAATTATAAGTACTACTGAAATATTACTGTTGATAATAGCCACCTATTCCCCAGTTGATGAGATTAATAATTTTCAAAAAATTCTAATAAAACCAAATTTTTGCATATTTTTATTTTAATTATTTTTATCTACTACCGTTACCCAATAGCACTTTCTACACTGATTTGAGTTACATAATAAGCCACTTTCACGCACTAGTGCGGAAAGTGATTTATTTCAACACCGGTGTTGAAGGAAAATCGCTTTCCACATAATCACGGTAATAAACAAATTAGAATAATATATCTTCCAACTGAGATTATGAATTCATTCATTTATATAGATTAAAATATAACACGACTATGTGAAAAGTCAATTCAAATAAAAATTTCGTTTGAGGAGTTCGATGATTTCTACACTGATACCATAAACTACTATTATTTGTTTGATATCGCTTAGATATTGTATTTAAATTATATTATATCATCCAATTTAAATTTCTGGTGTTTGGGAATATGGACGTAGACCAGATGTCAATTTTTTTAAATTTCTACGTTTTGGATGGATCTCTCAAAGTTCAACTTAAAGCTGATTAAATTATGCAAAAAATGTTGCGGTGGAGATTAAATTTGCATTCACACTTTCATCTTAGTACTAGCGTTAATTCATTAAAATGTTTGTTTTACGTTCCTTTCTTGACTACTAAATTAGATAAACGTTGTCATCCTCTACTACTAACTAGAACTAACTCTAGAAATATCCCTAACGTTTTCACCTTAACAGCTTCATATTTTTGCGATAAAACTTGAGTGTTATAAAAACCTCATTAATATTAAGAACCTACGAATCTTTTACGAAACACCATACGCTCTCGGGACTGTTGAGTTAGATTTCCAAGCTAGCTAACCTGAGTAAAACATTTACGGTGAGTTAGTGGCAGTTGAGTACAAATTATGAAAATTGCTAGTTTCCTTCAGTTTTAAAACATAATTTTTATGAATTTTATAATATTGATTTTTGAATATTGGAAACGATGAACACTTTGTACCGAAACTTTACCATCCAGACAGGTTTTTACAGGAATGACAAACCACTAAAATTAAATCCAAGTGAGACGAGCAGCCGTTTTCGAGAAATTGAGGGTAAAAGCTTCTGAAATTTAACAGAAAAGCAATTGGCAGCGATCGATTAAAACTTCGGATTCTCATCAGTTCATGTCATTAATCCAGCTAAACATCTTTTCAATCAATTTAAGTTTTAAATTATCTTAAATCTAAATTTAGACTTGGTATTATAAACACTGAGAATAAATGACAACAAATACGACAATTTTTTCGAATTAAATTTCTAAGAAAATAGTCCTGGAGAGTGAAATATCAACAATATAACAACTAAACAGTCAAAACGCCACCGGCGTGTAAACTTTTGAAGGTAAATGATATACTTTTCGAAAGAAATTTAATTCAATGCAAAGTTTTATTATTATACTATTGTTATCTCTCTAAGTTAAGAATTATTCTTCAATTTTTTGCAAGTTGTACTTTTAGTAATTCTAAACCATAAAATATTTGTTGTGTGAAATTAATTTTTTCTGAACGGTTGATTCTGAATTTGTTTTGTAGGTATGGGTTTTGATTTATTTGTGTATTTAAATTGTTTTGTAGATGGTTTCGTTCCGAAAATATTTAAGTTGGCACTAAATGGAACTATAGTCGTCGTTTTTCAAACCTGGGCTGTCGAAGTAAGCGCACGTTTTTGCGGGACTTTCCCATAAAAATATTAATTTTACGTCTCAGATTTGAGATCTTTTAAAAAAAAGTTTCAATTTGGGGGGAGCCATTTTATGGATATTTTCATTTTGGAAGTTGTCAAAAGTTTGGAGTTATTTGGAATTGTTCTTGGTGAAGTTTGGATGGATTCTGGAAAAATTGTGAGTGAAATTTGGATTGTTGATGGAAATTGATAATAATTGAAAAATTTTGAGAAATTTATTTAAGAAGTTAATCATAAATCAATAAAATTTAAAGTTGAAATTGGAATGCGTTGTAAGATTTGTGTGGATCGGTGACGGCGCCAGCATTTTTGAAATTGGTGGGCCCAATATATTTGGGATGAACACGGGCACACAAATTAAATAAACTCATTATTGAAATAAGCACCTAAAAAATAAGGTTGCGCACTCCAGTTAACAGGGTGGGTACGTGACCATCCTGGACCCCTGGCGCCGTCACTGGTGTGGATAGTAAAGCACCTGGTCCGATAGCAACACACATTTACAGTTTTGTTGCATTTTTGGATAAAATGTATTTAAAAATGAGAATTATTGTTATGAATTATTGCTATGGTTTATTTGGAATTGATTATGAATTGGATCTTAATAAATTGAAGATTTTTTTTTAAATTTGAATTCGGAAATAAGTAAAAATAATTGAACTCACTCCTGAGAGGTCTCCAGCTCTGCCGCTTGTTAAGCTAGCAAGGCAAATAAAAATGATGAAAGGGAAGTTAGCGTAAAGAACTCGGAACCCGGGGGGCGAATGGGATGCACTGACGGAAGTCCGAGGTGTTTACCGCTAGACTATCTATTAATATAATTCAAAGTTAAATCAATATAATCAAGAACACAACAACGATAGACATGTTTCGACCTTATTAGATCTCAACAGTATCATATAGTTGCATTCTTGAAAATATTGATGTTATTGTTTACCTTATATAGCATTTTATTCGCGCAATGCTATATATGACTCATAACCTTAAGGTTATTATAGAGTATGTTAATATTAATATCTAATATAATATCTATATTAATCGGGGGTCGAAATCAACATATAGCATTGCGCGAATAAAATGTTATATAAGTAAACAATCAAATCAACATTTTCAAGAATGCAACTATATGATACTGATGAGACCTAATAAGGTCGAAACATGTCCATCATTGTTGTGTTCTTGATTATATTGATTTAACTTTGAATTATTAAAATTCTCAGTACCTAGAAGAAGCTACGCCATAATAACCTTAAGGTTATGAGTGATGTTCAATCCACAACACCCCCTGTACTGTCCTTATAACATGTCATTTCGAACCCTTCGGAAAGTGCTCCGCAGAACACCCTGTGTTTATAATTTGAATATATTAATATATCCTCCGTTCAATTTTTTTAGAGATATAGCAAATGCTACTCAAACAATTGCTATACTTTACAAAAATGTCTTCTAAACTTTTTAAGTAGAGGGGCTATATGGGATGCAGATCAAATTTGGATAGTTGAAATTCTGACTTGGATTTTCCAAGGTTTTTTTGAATCGGAATTTTGATTAATGCATTTAAATCGTGGAACCTGGAATTTATTCAGACTTGAGAAACGCTCAGAGTTCTGTGTCCTCTGCTGTGAGTGATCAGTGATCACGTACGTCCTTGACATGTTGAATCTAAAGAAACTGTTTTGAAACCATGTAATAATTTTAAATATGGTACATTTTTCTTATAATCCAAGAGGAAAGAAAATAATGTAATAAAAATTTCATTAAAAAGGAAGAGGTGAAAATGAAAGCTCGAGTCTTAGTAATGGCTGAAATAGTACACCGAATTATTTTGAAGTAAGTAATAAACAATAAATCTGATTTTAACGCCAAGACTGCGAGCACTTACTCGTATTAAAGCGATCTTTGCAATGCATACTAATCAGATAATGTACTTTAATGACCATAAAGTTAAATCAATTTGGAAGGGATAATACACGTTCGTGTGTTAAGAAAATAAATTAATTAAGTAAAAATTTCAATCCCTCATATGCAGGTTGATTTTTAGTATTTTGTTTGTACTTGCAATACATAACACGTTCCAGATATATAATTTTGGAATAATCAGAAAAGTGCGTCGTAGAGGTTAGCGTAATGACTGCAATACGATGTTTTGGAGTGGACGTAACGACGGCAATAATTAAAAGAAAATAAGATTTGGGTAACTCCTAAATAAGCATAAAGTTAGGTCATAAAATTTTATTTTTATTAAACATAAAAACGACTTTTCTTTACTGGTAGAATTGACTTGAGAGAGTCCACATTGACTGCGAGATTAAATCAATATCTCTCAATCCCCTATTTCAACGCTTATAAAGTAAAAATTGGTGGAGTTTTCTGTCTTCAAAACACAGATTTTTAACACAGACGCTGATTCTGTTTAAATTATATAAAATATGCATTAAAATAAAAACTCGATTTAAATTATTTACGTATTATAAAAATTCTAGTGCCGTCCACTTGGGAACCATTGTGCTTGTGCATGTGCAGAATAACTTTTGTAATTGCCTTTTTATGTATGAAGAGTTAAAATAATTCCTTTGCTTCCCTCTTAACAAACGTGATTACATTTTTCACAAACAAATTATAATGCCTTTTTGTAAATTAGTAGCCCAGCTTTTAGACTTAAAATTGAATTATTTTGTGATAAACTGCACTGCAATGTTTCCGACAACGTAAAAAAATTCCATAGTAAACCGACAATTTGACTCTGACCTGCTTTGAGTTAACTTTCAAGCAACGTAATCCAAATTAACTTCTGGAATTTGGGAAACTGAAAGGTTATCGGAGAATAATTATAGAACAGTGAGGAACGATAATTCAAATGAAATGCTTCAACTATGCAAATCTACTAAAGGTGTTTCCGTCAAAATTTCACACCACAAATTTCTGCATCAAGATATTATTATGAGAGCAATATAGAATTTACAAACATTTCGTAATATTAGTAAAATTTTCAATATTCCAAGAAAATTCCATTATAAACTTTTTAACAAAACTTTTAACAATTTTCGATAATTTTAACCCTTATGATGTCGTGAAAGTAATTATTAATAATCTCTTGATCTTCATCAAGTTTCAAGATAATCTAAAGCATTATTTCCTACTTACACTTACCCAAAAGCAAAATATATTTTCAAAAGCTTTGAATTAAACTTGGAAAGTTATTATAGAACAAATACTAAAAGTTACTAATTTTAACAAATTATAAACGGCTAAACATAAAGTTTTAAAACTTATAATTAACTTTTAGTATTAATTATCCTTAAGTATATAAAAAAAAACAATGTTGGTACTTACTTGAAGGATCGTGAATCCATCGTTTCTTCTCTCCGGCTTTGGGTGTTTTTATGTCATCCTAAAATAAAACGGACTTTGTAAATATTCATGTATTTCCTAAACTCAATTTGAAGTAAATACAACTTGTAATTAAATTATAAATTATAATTGCTAAAAGAAATTGTTTCAAATTCGTCTTTTAAGTAAAATTTTTAATTATTCCATTTGGTCTTTATATTTGAATATTTATATAACATAAAATAAAATGCTAATTTCTAAATAGTAGAATTAAATATAACCAAAATTTGCATTTTATTTATTAATTCATCATATTGATAAATCATCATATTCGAATAATCAATTATTGGCAAAATTTCTAAAATTAAAAAATTACAATTAAAGACGGTAATACGGCATCGGCATAGCGTTTCAAGTAACAGAATAAAAAATTAAGCTCAAAATTGCGCTTGTCGAATTAAACCAAATAATATTTAATTTGTGCATTTTTGAATAGCACCAGACTAAACGTACACCATATTTGCACATACTTTTTATTTTTTCACATTGAAAGCTGTGACATCAGCATATGATGTTTTTTAATTAATAAATGGCGCATGGTCTTTTCCCGTTTTTGTGTGTGAAAATACCTCATTAGTATTGGATAACCATCACGTTTTAATAATAATTCAAAGCATATAATCTTCCTAAAATTTTTGCTCTCTGTTAAGAGAAAATAAATTAAATGTCAAAAGAAGAAATAATTCAAAAAAATTGTCTAAATGCTTTCTGATAAACAAGACAGCCTTGAAGGAAATATTGTGAACCCTCTTATCTTATAAAAAATGTAAATCGCTCATAATACCCAACTTTCGGGTGATATTCCCACAAGTGTTTATTAAAAATTGAATAAAAACAATTTATTTTCACTAATACTCCATTTCTAATAGATAAAGATAAAAACTACCGATTATAAGCAGATCTAATTTATTATGTACTTGGTCTGATTAAAATAGTAATTAAATAAGAAAAACTGCCATCGCTGTTAGTTTTAGCTTCTATGAAAACAAAAATGGTAGTGGAAGAAAAAATGAAATAAGTTAAAAGCGCCATACAACACTAACGTAACGTACCAATTCATAGCACAAAAGAAAGCAGAATTTTATCCATGAGAAGTTTGTGCAGCTCAAAGAATATACTGGAAGGCATTGTAGTTTTTTCACGGGTCAATTGCCACATTACACGTTATTCTAAAATCAATATTGGCCGACCTTTGTTTATAATAATAATAATTGTAAGATTTATTTCATTACAAACTATTATTATTGCAACTTGGAGGGTTTGCAAATATTTACAAAGAAATTTCTGGAAAGACATCAGCAACGCCATTTCAATAGAAGTTAGATTAGTGAGGTTCAAAAACGAATTACTATTTTTGTATTTTTAACACGTTTTCTCTGGGAACAAATTACCTAGTTAACGATTTTGCGATTTTTTAATAAATATGTTCTAGGTACTACATACTATACCCGCATGTGCTGCAGCGTACTTTATGAACAAAACCTCGAATGCACGCAATCACCTTTGCAGACCATGTATATGCAACATTGCCTCACATCAAGACTTAAATTTGATATTTTGTTTGTAAAGATTTTATTTATTGTGAGCTTTGTAAATTTCAATTAGTTTTCCCGCTAACTAGCTGACTTTGCTCTAACCAGAGAACTAAACTAGGCCTAAGCAGTTAAGACAGAATGTATTCTGTCCTAAATTTTGATTGCGATTTTGATGAGTTTGAATTCTTGTCAATAAAAATGATTGATTTCAGCATAGGTAATTTTGTTTTATTTGGATAGATATAATTATCAAAATTAATTTTGAATAAAGTTGATATTTTTCGGGAAATTGAATATTTTAAATAATTGGTTTGATTAATTAAATTATGCAGATTGGAAAGATAAAGTTGAAATTGGAGATTAGAAAATTAAAAAGTTTAGTAATAAGAAAAATAACTATTTATAATATTATGGTAAAATTTATAATAAATAAAAGGCTGATGATTTGAAATTTTTCTGGAGGAACAATTTTTTAAATTTGGAATATGAAAAATACATCTCAATATATCATTAGTCCAGTATACTCTTTCCTCTTCATTTTGCTTTCTTGGTCTGTTTCTCGTTCTCTTTTCTGGAAGTCCAAAAGAATAAGAAAAAAAGGGTAACAATTTCATTATGAAATTATACAGGCTACGTTGCACACTGTGTTATGTCGAAATTAAAAAAACTAAAAAACTCAAACGTATTGAATGACAATTTATTCATAAATTGAAAAGCAGACAATTTTATTGAAGTACTCTGCATACTTAGTTGTAGTTACTTTATAACGATGAACTCTAGCACAACAACTTTATATGTAATGATAGTTGCTTCCAACACTGGCAATGTTATTTGCGAATAAAAAGGAATTAATATGAAAATACATGCAACTTCTTTTACAATTTTTTT
Organism: Cantharis nigra; assembly: GCA_958510845.1. Taxonomy (NCBI): domain Eukaryota; kingdom Metazoa; phylum Arthropoda; class Insecta; order Coleoptera; family Cantharidae; genus Cantharis; species Cantharis nigra. The sequence continues at coordinate 36,622,060 of OY294030.1, read as the reverse complement.
AATTATAAAATATTTAATAATGGTTACATCCTTTTAAATTTTAAATAATATGAGTATTTAAACATTTTAATATAGTAGAAAATAAATTTATCCTGCAGAAAGCGTGATAACTTACGATTTATTTATTGTATTTCAATTTCTAATAAAAAAGGTAGGTACTTAATGTATCACATATTTTTTCAATATGGTGTCATCTTCAATATGTGTTCTCACAATTTTTCTTTAGCAAACTAAATTTGATGTGACATTTCCAGTATTGCTCTTTTCATGTTTCCAATTCATTATTCATTCACTGCACAAGAATGTTTTAATTATATGTCCGTTAAAACTACCATAAAAAATATTGGCGGGGATTCAGGCCAATCCTAAATTTTCCGGGAACATGATTTTCTGGGTATTCCTAAAGGATCGAGGGCACCTTCAAAGAAATCTCATACAGTGGACAATTTAATTGTAAATACTGAAAAACCTATAAAAGCAAAAGCTTTACAAAAATTTTTGTCATAACAACAATTGAAAAATAACTAAATAAATGCATCTGAAACTGAAAGGCAACATATTGAAAAACTGTGATGTATGAGAAGAAATTTCATATCATGTACTTTCAAAAAAAGTTGTAGTAAGATAAATGGGAAGTCAGAAGTTAAATTCGTTTAAAAATTGATTGTTTTTTTAAAAATAATCCCCTAGTCGATAAGATGTATTACATTTTATTACCTACAATTACTTATTTAAGACATTTCATTTTAATTATATTGCTATTATTAAAGTAATTTTTCAAAAGTGCAGTATTTGTTAAATTTCCGGTTTGGATTTATTATGGCTTATTATTTATTATATATTTATTATTTATGCATATTTATATTATTTCATGACTATTTTGTATTTTAGAGTAGGTACATATGCGCATGCTAGAAATTGCAAATCATGTTATTTTTTAAAGTATAAAACAATAAAAGAGAAAATACCCAATTAATTAATATGTTTCCTTACAAATAAGTTGATTTAGAAGTGAGGAAAATTCTCTGTTGCGATTTTCCTACTTTCCTCTAACTGAAGCAAAAGGTCCATCAACTACACCTAGTAAGTAGTAAGTAGCACTTTTGCAATTAGTGAAAATTACACTTATAATTAATTAATTTATTCATTTTCTTCAAAATTTAACAAATCCAACTGATGGGCATACTATTTTTGATTGTAGGTAGTATTATTTTAATTATCATTTGTTTTCTATTTACTTACTTTTACTTCTTTACTATTTTTTATTCGCATCATGTTAAAAACCGGTTTGGTGCAAGAACTTTTCGGCGCAAATAATTATAAACTATAATTCTTAAAAAATTAACTTGAATTTCGGTCAAGCAGACATTAGATACTACACTAACTTACTACTTATATTATTTATTTACTGAAGTATATAAATTTTTAATTTGTGAAAATCAAAAAAATTAAGCTTGAATATAACAACTCAATTAAAATAATAAAATAAATAATTATAAATAATTCTTTTTAGTTTTAATTTTATTAATTTTTTATTAATAAACAATCAAAATAATAATTTTACAATGTAAAATAATAAATTTATTAGAGAAAAGAAATGATAAAAAATGAGAGGACTAAAACTCGAAGGAAAAGAGGTGGTATTGGTCGTTTCGGCGCGGTCGATTCGGTACAGTGGGTTCGGTAAAATAATTGTTTAACCGATCAGGGGTGTATTTAGCAAACTGAATAAGTTGTTGTTTTATGGGTTTCTTTGCATTATTGAAAAATAAAAATTCTGTACCTACATTATCGTATTCCAAAAATAAAGTGATTTTCTAATAATTGAATTATTTTATTTAATCTAAAGCCTGTATGACACGACGTTAAATTTGACGTCAAATTTACATGTAAATTTTTAAGAAAATATTTAACACCGTTGCATACAGAAAATTCTTCGTCAAATTTTATGTTAAATTTTCATGTAAAAAATTTAGAACAAGTTCTAAATTTGTCGGTAAAAGTGCGTGTAAATGTGCGTAGTAGACATTTTCTCGTCTAGAGTCCGCCCAGTTTTTAAAATTAACATTGTTCAAACAGAAAATTATTTTTACCTGCATAAAATTAAAATTTTACCTGGCAAAAATATGAGCAAATTTACATAAAAATTTTCATGTAAATTTGACGTCAAATTTAACGTCAAATTTAACGTCGTGTCATACAGGCTTAAACGAATAATCTGTTGCCAAGCTATGAAAAGTATAATGAAAATTTAACTAAATTCTAACTTAACTACATATAAATCTTGGTTTCGGTTACGGTTTCGGCTGAAAATCGTGTTTATATTATTCAAGATTAGGAAAGTAGCTAAAATAATTTTGTTTGCAATTTTTAAATTTTATTTTAGTAAGTATTCTACCTTAGTTTTGGATTCAATGAACCTAACAACAAAATGCGAAGTCAACTGATTCCAGGTATTTAATTTATTTACGTTTTTACGTGTTTTTCTATTCAAGTCGAACGTCGCATTATAAAATTTGAAAATTTATTTAATTTTTGAATTAAAAATTTGAATTTTATCGATTTATAAAATGGGAAGTATTAATTTGATTGCTAGAAAGATTATAAAAGAAGCAAAAACGTGAGTTGATTAAGAAGATTATACAATAAAACGACAATTGAAGAATAATCTAACGAAAAGTACAAGTTAAGAAAATTTTATTTAATACTAATTGGAAAAATAATCATTCGAAGAAGTTATATTTCAGTAAACTAATAAGATTTAAGTTTTAATGGGGTAGTTACATAATTTTTACATTGCGATAAAAATCTAATGATTATGTTACGCCGGCCACATACTAACTATGGTCGATTCGATTTTATTTAGCCAATTTAAAATCAAGTCTACATTAAATTTATAATATTTTTTTAATTATTCCAGTCGTTTTAAAATCTTCATAAAGTTAAGTTTACTCACACCATGTAATCAAAGTACAAAAGCTATATTGAACTCGATAACTGAAAGAAGCAGTCAAAATGAAAATCAATTTATTATTCTCTTAGGTTTTTAGAAGATGAGTATTTACAAGAAGTTTTTATTTACGAAATAAAGATCTTTCAAGCTTCACATAAACCAAAATTATTAACCGAAAAATAGTAATTAATTCCACTTGAACAAATTAGTCATTCATTAAACTAAAATAATTTATTTGCAAAGTTTATAAATTACTTCGTAGACCGATTTTCTCTCTGCAATTTCCTCAATTATTTTACCAGACAATCGATACAAAAGGTCTATTAAAATATCCTTACATGGAGGTTTATGCCCTAAATCACCTAAAAGAGGAAAGCTGATCGATTTCTATCAAGTCATCTATCAGTTAAAGTAAATAAAACATTTTAGATATTCAAGACTGCTGGCATTTAAATTGCACATCAGTAGCATTAAACTTCAAATCTAATTTATAAAAAACATCTTTCAGGTCCATCATTTTCGAGAAGGTTATCAGGATATTGCAATTTAGTCACCAAAATAACTTCAACATTTTCCACTTATAATTTTGGGCTATATGCGTTGAGGGAGTAATTTTTAGTAAGGATAAAATGTTTTTGACAATAATTTAATTTAAAATAATAAAAATTCAAAAGGTTTTTATTATAAAATAGCGAAGATGATATTGACTTTAGGAAAAATTGTATTATAAAAATAAATTCATCGATAAGCAGCCTATTCAATATTTTACTTCCTACACGAATTGAAAGGAATAACAGCCATATTTATGTAGTCCAGGAAAATGTAAATAAATACCTTTTTGTACAATTTATTCTTTTAGCCACGACGACATTAAACTACTATTTTCGTAACCTATTTCTAGTCTTAAGAAGGGGATGCTTTCCATTATGATTTTAAGTACTATCTTTCTTTAATTTGAAAAATCCCAGTTAATGGCTGTTCAGCGTAACGTAATGGCCAAAGTTGCGAAAAACTTGTTACAAAAAAATTCTCTCACTAATAATCGATTAATCCTCTTTTTGTTAATTACAAATCGATCGTAATATATAAAAAGAAAATCCATTTGACGGAATTATTCGACGGGTAATACATCAAACGTTTAATTTATTTACATGTTATATAGCAATAAAATCAGTAAATAAATGGGATTGAAAATTCACTAAATGAATCCACGAACTTATTTCATGTGTGATATTTCGCGATTTTTCTCTTAGGAATAGCAGTCAATTTAAAATCATCCCTTACGCAAGTGATTTATTATTTTAAAAACTTATAAAACCAAGTGGTTTAGAGATGCGATGACACAATATTAACTGAAAATGGAAGCTTCTTTGTTCAAATATTCAAAATTAAATTCGAACTTGGGCTATATTTATTTTTAGTAGCTTAAAAGTTTACTATAATATTATAATATTAAGTATTTCCTTAAAATCGTTGCTATTATTATCTAGACAATATATAATCGAAAATTAATTATAGCTCGGTTATCTAGTTAAATAACAAGAAGTACGTTAAGTTTTAGACAGACAATTAAGTACGGGTAGGTACTTAAAAGTTATCAAGTATTGAACTTGATCAAATATTAAACATTACAACTAATTGATGCATGTAATGTGGATTACATAGACCTGCCTACTATAGAAGTGGCAAGCTACTTAAATTAATCTTATATTCTTGCCATATGGTACGGAACAGAAAATTTTCAATTAATTGATTAATAATTTTCGTTGAATTTAATTACAAGCTCTTCCTTATATCCAAAGCTGATTATATGCGCTCCCCACGATGCCGACGTATCGCCGTTGTTGGTTGCTTTAATATTCGACTGGTCGGATTATTTTGCTCATATGCAGAAATACATGTAAATGTGAAAATTTACACATACCCGACCGGTCCAGTGTTAAATAAATTAAATAATGTAATTAATTATTAACGCAGAAGCATTTCGACTTTAGATTTGAAACAATTTCGAGTGACGTTTAAGTCCAGTTTGTGAGAGTGGAGTGAGTTGCGTTACAATTATTGTTAGATTAATTGGCTTTGAGAGGTTATTTTTATTTTTATTTAAATAATTTTTTTGTTTTTCTTTTTTGAACATAGAATTTAAAAACATCCTACAGAAGAATGGCTTAAATGGTAACTGGGTGTTTGGTACTTACTCTGTATATTTCAGTTGGGAAAGAAATGGTAGATCTATTTAATTTAAAAAAATTTATTTCAATTTTAAGAGCAACATCAAAAAGAAATATAATAAAACGGATAGAAATTGGCTTAAATTTTATATTAAGCTTTTTTAATAAAACCCGAAAAAGTTTCTCGCCGTTTGAAATAGTAATTTGTTGAATGTATCAATAATGTAACATTAATTTAACACACATTCGTATAAAAGAGAAGAACATATAAAAAACAATTTTACGCCCAAGTGCTATCAGCAGATGACGCCAAGTTTTATAAAAGAATATTTTAAGAGTTTTTGGTTAACATCACGTACGCACAGAAATGAATAATAAAAAAATTGATGTAAAATAAATTTAGTACTATCAAAATATAAAAAAATATTGAAAACCCATTTGCTGAAAATCGAGAATTCCAAACTAAGTTCTGTTTTAGTGTAATCTGACACAAGCGATAAATCAAAATTTTCTTTAAGAACTGATATTCAAATATTTCGTTATTATTTCTGCACATATAAAATAATATCATTTAGTTAGAATACAAGTACTACATGAAACCATCATCATTAAAAGCATCTCGAAACAACGTAGGACGAAAAATAAAATATCTTTACAAATTTATTATTGATCAAAAAATTTAAAATGAAAATCTCACGCAGTTAGGATTTCAAAAAACACAAGCTAATTTAACTTACAAAATAAAACAAAAGGACAAATGTAATAATCTAACACGAAAAGGAAAAAGTTTGTTAATTAACAACAAAAAAAAGATGTTTTAATTAGTATGAGTTATGAGTGAGCTTTTGTTTAATTAACAATTAAAATTTTCTACTTAGCGAAATTTACTTCTTAATGCAAAACTATATAATAAAAGTAAAATTAAATTGTAGTGTTAATACTATCCTGCTTATGCACACAATTTTTATTTGTTTTACATTTTTTTGTAGATGAACTAAAATTAAAAAAAGTACAATTATTACATTTTATGTGGAAAGTTGCTCTATTGTACCCCATGACATTGAAGTATATATGTCTTGTTCTTTCAATTACTTATGCTTTTTCGTACATTTTACATAAAAATATAAAAATTGTTAAGTATCTACTAGAACATACTTTTAGTAGACCTAGTTTATTAAAAAAGCACTTAACATTCATATTATGATTCCCAGGTATACTCTGGATAACCCAATTTAAAGTTCCGTTTTGATACAATATTATTAGAAATTATTATTAATATTATTACAAAATTATTAGAACGGAGTTCACCGAAAACCTGAAAAAATCTTTTGTTTACTAGTGTTTAAAAAAGTACAACTTTTCGATATTCGTTTTAGTACGATAAAATAAGGTTTTTTCGCACATGTACAGAAAAGTAATTCTTTCACGCACTTGTTCGTTTTACTTTTCAACACACATGCGAATTTAAGCGTAAATATCAGTAATAATTAAAAATTTTATTAAATTTGATTTTATTTGATTGAAAAGGTGAAAGTAAATAATAAACTAAATAAAAATAAAATATAAATTGTATTATTGTCATTTCGGGAGGTAGCAACTCATTAATTAAAGCATCATTCTGATGTTGAATTAACCTTTTATATTATATGCTTTTTGAGCGTGTATTGCAAAATTACAATTTTAATCTTCATACCCTAAAGAACCTTTCTAGTTAGGGGTACTTCCTCCTCAAATCCCTTGGTGCTTACTACCGCGACATAAAAATGTCCAGTATGTTCTTGAACCTTGACAAAATTATTTACAAAACATGAACACATAGGTTTGGTTCAATACATCCCAGTACCATAGTAATTGTATGGAAGAATTGACTACACAGGAAAAATTATTATTAAGGAAGTGATCGTGGTTTAAGGTGGAATCTCGATCACAACTGATGAGGATGAGGAATTTCATGAGGATTGATAGCACAGAGGTCCACAGCCAGTTCTTTGAGTATTAATATTTACCGTATAAGTAGGAAAAATGCATAAAAAAGCCGCTTAAAATTTCTTAGGTGATTATATCACGATTATACAGTCACTTAATCGTAGCTGAAATCTTCGGGAATGGCTGGGAAACCCTGCGAAAATCATAAAATCCTTAATGTTTTTAAGTTTTATACATAGTACCAGTAAACCAGTATCAATAACCAATACTAATTTTACAGTTCAGTATATAAAAATAGAATATCTATTTTGTCCTACTAATTGCAAAAAACTATGATTTATAAAATCTCAATGTAAAAAGATAAAAAGTGTTAAAAAAGTAAAGCAAAATAATAGTAATTAATCATTTAGCTTACTAACTAAATAAATATAGCTAAATAATACAATAATATGGAAGAGAATCTGAAATTTAAATAAACATGAAAAAAAAACGAATTTAATAGTCATGCTTAGTTTACATTTCTGAAACACAAATACAACATCGCGTTAAAAACGTACAAAAAACTTAGTGGATTTATTAACAAAGCAAATTCAAAATCCAATACTATGACAGCATTGAATAAACAAGTAGCCTCCTCAAAAAGCTTAAAAACTTCTGTGATTCATCAAGTTTGAATTTTTGAGAAATATAGAAATTAACAAAATGTTTGTGCATTTTATCAAGTAGTTAATCCGACCAAACAAAACCCCCCTTCATTATTTACCAAAAAAATACAGCTCTTAACCAAAAATAAACTGTTCCTTTTCAGTAACCAAGCACTTCACCAAATATTCCAAGTTTCAAAATATCACTTAACTCTTCCTTAAACCTGTTGTGGTATACTATCTGTTTTGATATTCCGCCAACAGGTTCAAACAAGAACAACAGATATACAGATGGTATACCGACGAAGAGCTAAGTTCTGGTAACGTAAACCAAACTTTTATAGTAGGAAACTTTTCCTCCAAAATATTTGATCTAAACAAGACATCAAAATCTATTTAATATTTTGACACCACAGCTTATGTTCGCCAAGAGGCCAACACAACTCAATCCCAAGTGGAAGTTGCCAGCACCAGATGAAGCAAATATTTAAAATTAAGCAGTTCATTTAAGATTAATCCTACTTTATTTAGAAAACCCTGCGAAAGAAAAAGGCTGTAAACTTTGCATCTAAAATCATTTTGACAATGTTTTTCATTATAACACTTGAAATTAGCTTTATAAAATTAAGTTTTGTTCTAAATCATCAGTGGTAGCCAACCCGTCGAAGCAATTCCGGTAGCTCACAACATAATATTTTAAAAATGCAAAGGTCTAAAATTAATAGTTAATATCGGGAGGAGGGGAAGGAGACCGCTGAGAAAATTTGGTGTACAAGTAAAAGGAAATTCGAGGAAATCTTGGGCAATCTTAACAAATCTTAAGAGATCCAAGGTGGGCTTAGGAATTCTAAATAATTTTAGGGGTAGGTACTATACTGTATACAGAAAACTTTTGTTTCTTAAAATTTCTTTTAACTTTTGCGAAAGAAAACCTTGAGGCAATCCAAATAAATCTTATGAAATCCAAAGAAATTTTAGAATATCCTAGAAACTTTTATGAAATCCGTGGCATATCCGTTGGGTTCCTGATTTAATTTCATAGAAAGAGTTACCATCATTAGATACATTAGATACAGGCTATAAAGTAAGAGGTGGGTGACATCACAAAAACTTGTTTTGTGTTCTATAATGCATTTTACATGGGAATTGTACGAATAAAAGTAATATAAATGAAAACTGTAGAATGGGTTTTCCCCAAATACAATATTACAATTGCTATAATGATGGCCACTGCTTTATAGGAAACCAAAGCTTTACAACCATATTTGACACAAGCCTAACAAGCTATACATATCGTCGGCTTAGTTAGAAAACCTCGTAAGTCCATAAAATGTCGAAAATGACATTTTGGCGCTAACACATTTAAAAAAATAAGCTCTATCGACCTAGAAAATCTCATAAATGTAAAAAAATTACAAACTGATGTTTTAAGCTATTAAAAAATTTCTTTTACTTATAACTGTTTGTTTTAAAACGTATTATGTTTTCCCTGTAAAATTGTGCAATCTGGACTTAAGAGGTTTTCTAACTAAACCGACGATATTTACTTAGTATGCTAACTTGCGAATTACTATGTCAAGAATTGCTTCGAACTATATGCAGTTTTACTTCCAAGACAAGTCTTCCCCAAAAATAAAAGTAATAAAATGTAACCTAAATAAAGATGAACGGAAAATGGTAAACTCAATAAAGAGATATTGTACAGAAAATGATACTTTCGATGCTCTTGAAGGTAAAAAAAGTTACAGCGCAGCTTCGAATCAAAAACTCTGAGAATACGGTTAGTACTACAACAAAATTGTAAAATGACAATTTGTAGAGAATTACATTTTTTACAAAGAAGTAAACAATTTGTCAAAATATTTACCAGTTCTCCAACTAATAGGGGATTGTGAATCAGAAATCCACAACACTTAATTTACTTTTTGTATTATTCTACATTGCAGACAACTGAATTACAAATTCTTAGCAGTTCCTTGAAGCGCTGCTGGTAGTTATGGTATGATATTATAATATGTGTTTGCACCAGCAGTAACAAATGCATCTGTAGACCCTGGTTAAAGTTAAATATCCGCATTGGATTTCTCATTTAGGTATTTTATCTAAAATAATGTAAATATTTGAGCATTTGGATTTTTAGAAAAAAAAAGGTATGTATGTGCTGGCTCGCTGAATTAAACCTTCAGTGCTTTCAGTTTTGCCAGTATTTAATAGAAATTTCAGCATAAATAGTGCGTACTACCTGTTCAACCATATTTGAACAATTTAAATTTCAAGCACGGGCAGTTTCTAGTAAATGTTTTCTAATTTAAAATTGATTATTTAAAAATACTTCAATAAAATATCAATTAATGCCGTCTGCTAAACGCTAAAGTACACCCGAGGTTCAAAATAATATAAAAACGTGGAAAATATCTCCGGAATGAAAATGCAGCAATTTATAAAAGTAACAAAAAATATGTAGATATGGTAGCCAATAAAAATAAAAACTGCGAAGTTCCATCAGGTATACGTAAATATTTGATATCTGGTAAAATTCCACTTCGATAAACATTCTATCAAATGCTCTAGTTATTCTAACAGAATAGTTATCTGACAACGAGCAGGTTGACATTTATATACAATGAAAAAGTCAAAATAAATTGAAATTGTAATTTATTATGCCAAATATTTGATAAATCAAAAGTTACAATATTGTTCTGATTCAATCGTTTCATTCGGCCATGGCATCGGCATCAGGGGTTCGCGGTATCCGCTGGATGGAGAGGTAGAGGATTAGTAAGCTTTCCTACCTTATAAGTTGTAATTGCAATAATTTCAGTTTACAGTTTAATAAAAAAGCTGTTTTATATACAAAGCATGACATCCCATTCACACCTTTGCACATTCACAGTTTTGAAGAAGAATTCCAAATTAAACAAGACAAAAAGAAAAACCCTATTTTGACGTGACAAGGGCATAATATGAGAAACCAGCAGTCGTGTTATCCTTCACTATATTAACTGAAAAAGTTTGTATTATAGAAAACCTGCCACGTTAATAAATAAAAATGTGGAATTAAACAAATAAATGAAATAGATTGATTTCATTTAACGAATTCTTTTAAATTTGAGCTTTCGTATATAGTGAAAATTGCGTTCCATGCTTCAGTCAAATCGATTTTCTAACGAGGTAGAATTAAAATAATATACAAACATTAATTAAAATAAGTGATAGCATCTAGTTAGTTACAAGGGTGCAGCGTTAAAAATAAAAAAATGTTAGTACCTACAGTAATTACACGAATTAATAATTAAATTCTTCGTGGTAAATAAAATTTGACCGGTTATTACCAAAATAATTTTCAGTTTTAATCGCTTGCTACTGTATCAAGTTTATATGAGCAGACGGGAGAGGGTTGTCTGAAAATCAAGAAATACTGTTCTGAAATCAGTTTAAAATTTTGTTTGCTTAACAAAAACATAGACAAGCAGAAAAACAAGACAAAAATTACAAAATATAAAAATTCTAAGCGTATACATGTTTTAGTAATCAATAGCATTAAATCTGAGCAGATGCTATATTGGCATCAAAACGGCGTATGCATCCAGAAACCAATTTCATATCAAAATGTAAATTTGCACTAAAGCAAGCAAAATATATTCAGTCGAAATGTAAGTTTCGACAATCTATTCCATTGAAGCAACTCGGTTAAAAACTTTTACTCTACAATAATCTACAAATCAAATTCTAACTGCCTCTTTTAAAAAACTAAAATGGTAACTGTCTGAATACTAATTAGTCCCACTGGTTTAATTTCACTGCCTATAACGAATTTTAAGCAATTTCCTTTTTGTTTTTAAGTTTTCGACATTTTAATAGTTTAATGTCAGTGTATTTCCAAATGCGAATAAAACTTTGTTCGAAAAGTTGTATCTCATACGAATGCTCAAGATTATCCATCGCTAGAAAGTTTGCTTTTCAGCAGCGCCCCTTTACTTTATATAAAATAAACAATAATTTTCCTGTTCGCTGACATTATAATATTTTGTATTATCCCAGAAAATAATTTTACAATAAAAACGTTTCGCTTTGAAATACAAATGGAGATAAAACAAAAAATATTCAGCCAATAGTTGTTCGATATCTCTAAAATTCCGATGAAATAGGGATACCTAAATGATTATAACGAATTAATTCTAATTATTATAATTTAGCGGACTGTGTTTTCCAATTAGCACTACTAAAATATGTAATGCATTTGTCGTTGACCCACGTGGTCCAATTTTAGATTTATTCTGTTTTAAAACTACATTATCTGTCGCTTGAATAAAATATTGCCATGGTACCCACAATATTTAATCGATTCTTGCATTCTATTTCTATTTCACGAAGGATTGATTAGATAATTAGCAAATGTCGTAATCTGTAAAATAAAATCGATATTCAATCCATAATCCAAACTAGAGCAACATGTCAAGAATATAAACTATCCAGAACGAAGAGAAAACTAATGAGAAATAATGTTTCCAAAAAAGGTGCCAGCTAAAATGTACCATACGTTACCGTTCTTCTTACGAAAAGAATGGAAAGTTCAACAGATTCTCATTAGAAAATTTTAATTTCCAAGTTTCAACCACTAATACGTTATTTGTATTTTCACATCAGTAGATATATAAAAATAAAAACGCTCTAAGAACCTTCTTTATAATTTTCTCACGTTTTCACTGTTGAGAACTTGAGAAAAAGATTTGTCAATAATGTTGCAAAAAGTTAAGCGCCGATGAAGCAAAAAAGGACAAAATAGTTTTATTCGTTAAATTCAATCGATGTTAATTAAAAGATTTCCATCAAAATGATTAAAGCTTTTAAATTAAGTGCTATCGCCTCGTGGTTGCGCGCCTAAAAACCTTAAGATGCTAAAACTACTTCGCAAGTTATGTATGTATACTGACACAAAAATAAAGAAAACCCTAATAAAAATAAAAAGGATTTTAGAAATCCAAAGCAAAAAATTGCAAATATTTCAAAATGTGAAGACGCCCAGCTTTAAGTGCTTTAAGCTATTCGATTTCAGTTTCAATCGGTGAATATAAAAATAAATCTAAAATTAGTTCGTGAAAGTTAAATAGTCGCATCACACAAAAAAAAACAATTTTGAAATATAATGCTGAATTAATCGCACAAGTATTATGTAGGTAGGTTATAGATTTTTCGTTTGGTCCCGACACAATTACGGTTCTCTGTAAACGTTCAAGTCCGTTTCAAATTATTTTTCAATTAAATGTCAGAACAACATCAAAATTTAATTTAGCTTATAAATAAAATTAGATTGTATACATACCAACATTCAAACAATTCTTGGTGTGTACTTTAAATTGGAAATTACTAACCTGAAATAAAGAAAATAACATTAATTTAAATATTCATTAAGGATGACAATTCATGTCATGTAGACTTCGCATAACTTTCCACATTTAATCTAGGTTCATAAATTATTTTTAGGAGTTTATCAATTTTTTGTCAAAATCAATGAGGATTCAGGGAAATCTGACAACGAAATGTTATAACAAATGCGTTATAAAAGTTATCGGGTAGCTTCCTATTGTACTTGTAACTGTAGGGCTGTAAAATAGAATCTAATAATAAAATATTTTTACTTCTCATTGCAAAGTTTAAAAATGAAATAAATTCATGAAAATTGGAAATTATAACAGATTTCTTCAGATTTACTACCAATTTAATATTAACAAACTGAAGAATTATTTAGTTACAATTGTGTAAACTACCTCCCTCCCCAGACCCAGAAAATCTTATTTCAAAATTTTATGTATAATTCCACATTATACGCTACGATTTAATCTTTTTCGGCAGAAACTACGACCTTCACAGCGTGGGTTTGAATATTAATTTATAATATATATTATAATCAATATAGAAGAAGAACTTTTCTTTTTAATAAAATTTTCTTTACAAAATTATTTTATTTGCCCTTCAAAATTTTATTTTGAGTTTAAGTAACCTCGTTAACTTTTTGATGAAGGATAAGTAAATTCCACATAATTACCAAGCAATGTCTCAAGGCAAAGAGAAATTCGTAATGTCTTTCTAGTTTGTGTAGGATTAAGACAGTACATCTTAAGGATAATCCTAAAATTGTGTCAAGTTGGCTTTATATTCTAAATAGTCATGAAAATAAATGAAACTTAGAAAGTTTAATTAGAAAACTAGGATTGAGCTTATTGCCTTTAATTTTCGTTTAACCGAGTAAAGCAAACTGATTTAATTTTTGTAATTGCTTCGAAAACTTCGTTGTTGCAACTTTGAGTACTTTATTAATTATAAAAACTTTATGGCCAACGTTAAATTTATAATTAATTTTATTAAACGTTGCAATGTATAAATTACTTCATTTACATTGTAATGCAAAACATCACTACAAACGACTAAATTTCATTATGTGTTTTGGTAATGTAAAGTAGAAAAACAGATGTACAATTTTCTGATACCATCAAAATTCGTCAAGTCAAATTATTAATTTCAGTATAGGCAGGTATTTTCCATAATAAAAATTCTCGCAACAAAACATTTCGTTTGTTAAAATAAACGTATGTAGGTATACACAAAGCAAAATTGATTTATAAATTTTAATAAAAACTTGATTTCAAAAGGCAGAAAAAAGAAGAAATAAAACAGAAACATATTACAATTAAATAAATTGAATTACGCTGATGATACTGCCATATAGCACCATATTGTTATTTAGCATCTCGCCACTTAATTTAATTTATAAGTTATTGTTGGTTGTTTTACAAGGAAACTTATATTAATAATTTAGACCAAAACAGCAAATGTTGCCATATTCCAATACAAAAAAAAGTTTCTCTCAATAAATAGGTACTAATTTAATTATTATCTTTTACGCAATAGAAAACGAGGTTGGGCCTGTACTATTTTCATTTATGTTTTACATAATTTAATCAAATTAAAATTATTAGCCCATCTAGTATAATATAAAGACCGCAAAATAAAAATTCTGCATTTGATAGATGCATATTTATACCTCCGATGCGATGCATGTGTAATACTATGTTGTTCTGTTTCTCATACCCAGTTTAATGAAAATGTAAAACATTTTCTTGCAGTTGAAGTTTTAATATGACCCGTCAACTGAGATCCAAGTACCAGGTTCGATTCCTGGTTAACTATATAACAAAAATATAAAAAAAGACATGAAAAAAAAACACTATGAATATTTTCATAATTATTGAAACGTATCAATCAGGGTGTACGACCATTGTCAAATATACGGCGACCTGAATCACGACCTGTGCTTGATTATATAAAAAGATGAATAAATGACTAAAAAAAGTGTTTTAAAATTCCAATATTTTAACGCTCAGTTAAATTTTTACTAATATTTATAATTTTACAAAGCACACTATAATTACCAGCGAATTATTTACTTGAAGTGTGTTTTTAAGTTAATTTCAACGAAATTGATTCAGAACACGAGTTTTCATGAAAGCTCTAGAAAAATTTAAAATGCTCTCTGATTTTGTATCTACTAAAAATAGCAGATAACAAAAACGATGAAAATTATAAATATTTGAATTAATAAAGCGTTTTTGTAATTATGAATGTCAAATTATAACGAATTTCAAATTAATTCATAATTTGAAAAGGTGGCATTAAATTTAACAATGAACCTTACTCGCTCTTTGATCTCGACTAAATTAATTAAGTAGAAATTGTTTTATGCCTCGGTAAACGTACTATACGACAATCATCAAAACAGACGCTAAAGGCAAAATTATTTTAAAAAAGTTCTGCAAATGTTCATCAAACGACACAATGTAAACAGCTGAGGATATCTTCAGAATCAGATAGAAATGCCAGAATGAAATATAGATCGCCTAACCACCATCAAAAACACTTTAACACAAGCTCAACTATCGCGTGCACTGATGATGACGTGCATTTGAAAATTTTGCCAGTGTCCTTTTTCTAAGAGCGACCATCTAAACCCATAGAATAAAAAACTTTACCGTGATACTTTTGCAAGAAAATCTTATCTTGAAATAATTACAACATAGCTTTTAAATAGAACGATAATCATCCACTGGAAAAATTAATTTAAATCTGGATTTGTTATAAAATTGATCTACAAATTATAGTTTCTCCCACAATGCATATCAACAGCTTAACAAAAGGCTTATCGCAACATACGACATCGATATATTAACAGACAAAACTATGCGGATCACATATTCTCAGCGCATGACCGCGGTTTCGTGGTTTAACCGAAACTCATAATTTTACTAAAGCTTATTTACTTAATTTTTTTAATGAACAAATAGTAGAACTAACATTGCTCTGGGGAATAGAATATTTTAGTGAACTGCTGTGAAAAAGCTGAATTTAAACTTTAATTTTTTAAGTGTAAATAAAAGCAGAAAATTTTAAAGAATTCGAATTTATACAAAAAGAATATTTGAACACTGGAGTCGTATATGGTACGGATCAGCAAATATAAATTTATAGCAGTGAACTGAAATGTTAAAGTGAATTAATTTTAACTGTAAATTTAAACTTGAAATGCTTTGGCACAATTCGGGATATTTCGGAAAAATAAATATTTAACTTGAAAAAATTAAATTGAATAAAAATTAAGTAAAAAAGTAATATTTATATAAATGAAAAATTTGGTTAAATCGTTGCTAAGTATTTCGGTTATTTAAAAAAATTATGGATCAAAAAAGAAAAATATTTTTAAAAAGGTTTTGTTTCTGAACCATTCATAAAAAATAATTAAAGCAAGCACACAGACTAACTAATTAACTTTGTGAATAGAAAGATTTAAAAACGGAAGGCAACTTCTTAATTAAAAAACACGAAATATTAATTTGTAATACCTTGCTCTTGATTAAAACAGTCAAAGTAAACTCTTTACCAAAGTGTAAAAATAAAAATACAACTGCGTAAAAATGAAAATCAATTTTGGAATCATAAAGGATTTCTGCCAACCGTAGCTAATAATTCTAATTGATAAAATATAATAGCTCGAAGATTATCTTCGAAATCCTGAAAGTTGGCTTTTGTTGTGTTCTTTCGCTTTTATTACCATTACATTTAAAAGACGATCTGTATAAAAAAGAAAAATCACTTTACTAATTTTAGCAAGACAAAAAATAAGTCATTAGTGAAATAATTAAATATTTACCTATACAAAAAAAAGAGGAGAATTAAAAATACATAGGTTACAATCAAACGGCATAATAGATTAGTATGCTATTGATTAGAACCCTAAAATTAAAGTAAGCTTTATAAGATCTTGGTGACTCAAGTTGAAAGCTAACAAGCTTTTGCTTCGCATACAAATTTATATTTACATTTCTGTGTTGTGCCAATTCCTTTTTCAATTGTGTACACAAACTCAAAACTCTGCATTTTCAATTGCATTTGATTTAAATTAATTAATGTGTGGTGCAGAATAAAAATTGTCCACAATGCGTGTTAGTTTGAGTGAAAAAATCCTCAACTAAAGTTTTACTAGCCCCTGTTAGAAAAAATGTTAAAGCATAAGTGTAACTAAAAACTTGATGGATTATGTTTCAGGCAGTTCACGTAATACTAATAGCACAGTAGCTGACATGTCGTTGCCATAAGAAAAAAGTACTTAATGGATAAGCTTTTAGTATATTGATTTTAATAGAAATTCAATATCATTTCTAAACAATAAATATATTAACATTCGGTGGCATAAAAGTAATAATTAAATTATAAATCCCAAAGGAAACTTCTGATGTCTGATGTCACGATTGAGACGGTTTTTCTTTTTGGGCATTGAAGATTCTTTAGTAACTATAAGAGTATAAGATGTTCTGTCTTGAATGTTCTAACGAAAACCTTTTGCTTCTGTACGAACGATATTAGAGTCATAAATATATGGGATTGAAGCAATAAAAAAAGATTTAATTATTTTCCAAGATTAGAAACACTCAAACGACCGTAAGACGAGCTAAGAAAAAGTATACAAAGAACGCCGTGGCGAAAAGAAAATTTCTGTAACGCAGTTGGAATGCAAATAGTTGAGAGCGAAGAGGGAATGTAAACAGGAAAGGGGTATTTATGAATTGCATGGAAAAGGGGTTATGATTAGAGACGATAGACAAGAATAACACGTACTATTTTGAACAATTAAAATAATTGTGCAACTCAATTAATCGCGATAGAATTAATGGAGTACAATTCAGCCTGTAATGATCCTTGGTGATACAGTGCAACTACACACTACAAGTATTTGTAGGAAGTACAAACCGCAGTGATGAATCAATTACCGAGGTGTAATTATGGTAATAAGTGTCTATTTGGTGGAAATACAGAACAATCCGAAAGGTACGGGTTGTAATGCTGAATTTATGCCGTTAGTATTGTGTTGATCTACAAGAGATGCTGTAAGTCGAGACTACAGCTTTTGTAGTAAGTGCTTAGTCTGATTTCGTTCAACCCAAGTTGGATGTTCTCTACCTTGAATAATATGCAAAATTATATGCGCAAGTTGCAATTCTGAACTCAAGATGAATGCAGACGTTTAAGCAAACGTTTTAATAGAAATGGTACAATCAATTTCCGCCAATAGAGGTGCAAATTCTCAAAAACAATACGTTTCCCTTTACAGTAAAGCGTTATGCTAACTTTCTGTATAATTATTTGCTTCTGTTTTCCTTTTTCCGTTATTATCAAAATATTGCTTTTACTTTAGTTCAATTTCAACATCGGTATTTTCCAAGTTTTCTCGTATTGAATTTGAAAGTAAAAAAGTCGAATAGTTTAATTAAATAAAGATAAAAACTTCTACATTTTCCTTGTATTATTGTTCTATTTAACTTTCTGTTTCAACAAAAGTTTTTTGATATATCGAATTGAAATTTAGTTTGTGCAAAAAATACTGCAAGAAAATAACAACCCCCTGTTCGCCACTCTATATTTATTACATAAAGCTTCTTCTATTTTTACATTAATTGCAGTAAAAACGGCGCAAAAAAATAACAAGGAGTAGGTAGGTATGTAACTTGATGTTTCTTTAAAATTTTTTTTAGATTTAATGAAAACCCACTACCAAATTAATTTGATCCAATTAAAATGTTGAAATTTCATGCATACCTTTTAAATATTAAAAAATTTGTTATTATAAAATGCTATTATTAGGATTGGTAGGCAAATATATTGTAAAATATTCTATTATTTCCATCATTAAAATTAAATTATTCAATATTCCATAATAGCGCAATTTTGTTAGACATTATCGGCATTCCCAAACCGTTTGCAGTTTTCAAACGATTCAAATCGTAAAAGCTTACAAGCTCAATAGGCTTTCGTGTAAAGGTAAATTGCAAATTAAAAATTTGCAACTTCCAATTTTCTAGGGTAAAATTTAAATACTATTAACATTTTACTGAATTTAAATGTACCTACCCATGTAGTATTTAAAAAAAAATACTCCAACTAAATTAAAATGCTTTTTTTAAATTTATTATGTAATTTAATGATAATATACCTATTCCAAGTAATCTAAATATTTTTAGTTTTCAAACTCGAAAATCCTCTTCATATTTAATAAATATTGCACTTGCATGTTCAATATGCGGCTTCCTTCGGCGTTTTTATTACATTTCTACCTAACCATTAAAAAATCTGATAGGATAGAAATAAATATAAATTACAGGATTCATAAGGCGAACTTTTTAACAAAATTATTTTTCCCGATTTCCTACCGTGGCTCTTATTTTCGTTTTTGATAAGTTACCAATTTTTCAGCAACAGCCATAAATAAAGAAGAAGTAAAGTTTAGGACCAATAACCCTATTATTTTACTAGAATATCGATTTTTAAATAAAGCAACTCTTGAGCAATTTCGCAATTTATGTACTTTTCATACTTGTCTTAATCTTCAAATATTTATTTGTCTTAAACTTACCGGATACGGCAAATAACTCGGCTAAATTTACCGAGTATATAACTAACATACTGCTGACAAACTGTTTCATTTCATATATTATATGTTAGTATATTCATAAACTCACTTTCCAGCAATGCTGCTTTGCAGTCGTCTATCTGAACGCTAAAATTTAATTTTTAAAATTACTTTGTAATTAATAATTTAAAATTGTTTGTGTCAGAAATGTATCGTCCCATTGTGGTACCCTTTGGTACCAAACTTATTTGGAAGTAATAACAGTAAAATAAATGTACAGTACGTTTACATTGGTCATACAACTATAATTTTCTATTTGAAATACATAATAATCAATAATTGGTATGAACCTAGAGTAGACGTACGGCTTTGCTGTTTTTTCTTTAATTAATTACTTTGAAATAAGTTGCGCTACAAAAATCTATATGTCACATGACAAAAAAATTTGTTGTGTGCTAGTACCCCATTTTCGGTATCTGCAGTGCCCCTGGATACTATAGGATAATGGTGGGCATGTAACAAGCTGCTCTGAATAATTATCTAATGTTTACAGAGAAACACAGCAAATTTGGTGCATTGATTTTGAAATTATTAGAGAACACAAACATCCGTAACACAAACAAACAATATCACACTTTAAAATGCTCTACTTGTGCTTAGGCGTTCGCTTTCTCGGTGATAATGTAAACTGCATACAATCAGATGCCCGACGATGTCATAAATAAGACGAAAACCTATTGAATAATTCCAGTCGCTTTATTCGTGAATGTTTTGTTTTTTTAACATTTTCATCAGTAATCTTGTTCTTCAAAAATTTCTTTTAGTCTATTTTTCAACCTTCAACTCTTCTATATCGCGGTTAATACGTACGTACTTATATGAAAACCATATAGTTATCATCTAATATGGATAACGCAGGGAAATATGGCAATTGGGGTTGGTATTTCAACAAAACATCAGTTGAATTCAATATGTCGGTTTGTTGGCAGCTGTTTGTTTAATTGAAGCACAATGTACATTTAAAATTATACTTTAGTTGAATAAATATCGTATTTTAATTGTAGTAATAATTAAGTCATTAGTATGGCGTTTTTCGTTAGAATCTTCTTGATTCTTGTAAACACCACATTATATCGAAACATCCCTATAATAAGAAAGTGTCGTAAAACTTCAACCGCCTTGTATGAAAATCGCATTATAAGAATACACCCCTGAAGCCCCCCAGCTTTCAAAAATTTATTTTGTTGTTTTCTCAATTTTTTGGATAAATATTCAAGTTTTTAACTTTTTAAAGTTATCCAATTGTGCCTTATTACCCTTCTACAGACAAATTACATTATCAACAATAAGGTTATTACGATAAAGATTTTTGTTGTTCATAATGTCTTTTTGGTTTCGATGGGAATGATCTCAGTGCTACCCCTTCTTTTAAATTCGAAATACTTATTTTCAATACTATGAGCTAATAAATTTTTGATGTTATTTACATCGATCCCCGTTTTGATGCGTTTCTTGAAAATTGCTTCTGTAAGTTGCATTGTATTTTCGTTATGTATATTGGCCTATAGATTGGCAACATCAAATCAAATCATTGTCAATACTTGTGTGTTCACTTCTTTTGGGTCGCTCGTTAGCTGTGCAGTGTTTTATGTATGATGTATTGTAATTTTAAGTTAACATATTTTTTTAAAGTAATTTATTTGGAGTTTCAAAAAAATTTACATAAAATATTTTTTAACTAACTTTGCAGATTGGATCTTATGATGCTTTTATAGAGAAACCGATTATATAATTAAATTTTAAAAATTAAAAGAACCCAAGATTTCTTATAAGCTTTTTATGTTAGTGAAAATGATGCCTTTGAGATTTTCTCTTATTTATTATAACCCAATACAATATTAGAAGCAAGAAATTATATTTGAATTCCCAATTGATGTTTCCAAGGAACAAGAGTTGTGCAAAAAATTGATAAATGAATCTTGACAAAGTCAGGCATATAAAAAGTGACGCTGGTGCGTTTCTCTTATAAAAAGTGACAAAAATTTAAAATTAAGATTTTAGATAATGTCATTAGAGAATGTAGAATGCACCGCCGAGATAATAACCAACTTTTTTAAAATTATTTTTATATTAAATATTTTAAAAAGAATAAATTTAAATTTTTGAAAACCCACGTTGTGATGTCAATTGCAGGACAATAAATTACAAAAATAAATAATTTTGCAAAACTGCCATCAATTAGTGAGTTTTATTTTTATTATCACTGTCTTTTAAGCAGGCTTTAAGTAATTAAAATTATTTTAAAACCGTTTAACAACATTAATTAACGTAACTTCTAGATTTAATCTACTTTAGAAAATTATGTTAACGAGATAAATTAATTTTCGTTATTCAAAACTTGATTAAATTTTGTAATTACAAAATTAAAGAATTTTGAAGCAAATTGAATATTTAAGAAAAAAAGTCTATTTAAATAAAACAATTCGTTTCGCCAAGGCAAATTAAATTTTGCACCAATTCGAACGAAAATAATTTGAAATTTAAAAACTTAACTTATAAATCCCAGTTTTAGACCATAATTTTGAATTCCTACTGTATTTTAGTTCATTTTTGCAATTCGATTTCAGAACGCGATCGATAAACTGAAAACTTGAGAAAGTTGGACATTCGTCGTGTGTGGTAATTTTCATGGTACATGAATCCTTTTATATCAAAATGAAATCCTAACTTTTTTAAAAAGTAGTTGAATAATATGTGAGATGAATTTCATTATTAAAGGCAAAATCTCAAACGTCGTTATTTTCTTGTTGCTCTTAAGCAACTTCGAGAGCTTCCTTTGACAGACTTGTCTGTCCGAAATAACGTACCAGTATGTAAGGTTCTTCAGAATATATTTAAATCAGCTAATTCGATGTTTGCAACGAAAGTTTTTATTTTTCAAAGAGCAAAATATGATTCGGTGAAATTTAATTTCTATCATAAAATGCTCTGGGTAAAATAAAAAAATTAACAAAGTAAACTTACAATCAAGGTAAGCACCATGCATTTATATAAAAAAAAAAAAAAAACCTCTGCAAAACAAAGCAAACAAAATGAAAAAGATATTTTTAATTGCAATTGTTCCCAGTGATATCTCGCGAGGAAACTGAAATATTTAGGAATTGTTGTATTTATTTTAATTTTTACTTTCTTAAGTATATTTTTGACTTACTGCGCAAGGAAGTAGATATGATTTCTACCCACGTGTTTCATCTTTTGAATGATTAAATTGCTTTCCGTATTCTTGTTTCATTGTTTTTGAAAGATCCATTCAAAACGAACGATCTCATTTAAATTAATAAGCTACTTATTGGAATAAAAGTAGCATTTCAAAATTAATCAATTATGATCATTTTATCTAAAATTAAAATCTGATAGCTCTGTGGAAATTTTGTGCTAGGCAAGATGTAGTTTTACTATAATAATTTTGAATATTTCTACCAACTCTAACCGAAAACGATATCAGACGATTTTGGCTCTTATGCTCTTCCAGCCAGATACAGAGAACTCATGAACCAAATTTTCCATTTATTTTAAATTTCCTGAAGAAAGTCAGGAAATAATTAAGTTATAAAAGATCAAATCAAAATTTGATCTGCTATAATTGCATTTCAAATTGATTTAACTTTTAAGGTAAAAATGTTTTATGTATAAAAAGTTAATAAATATCGAATAAAAAATGGCGACTGATTCTTGGTGCAATATAGTTATACCAATGGAGTTATCATTAAAACTAAAATGGTTGTGATAATTATTGTAAAATCAACACCCGATATAGTAACTAAATTAAAATAAACATCGAGAAAGGAAATTTTCTGGTTGCAAATTGAAAATCAATACGGAAGCTTATTTACTTCAAATACAGTTATATAAGCTGTACCGGTTATGAAAGATCTCTAAATATAGGGATAAAATTCGTGCCAAGTAAAATTCAAAGCTGCCATTTGAATGAATTAAAGCACCAATAAATTACAAACGTAAAAAGTAAACCTAATAATTTTATTATTATAAAATGAATTATTTATCGATATTTTTCTTTGTAATGTGAAGACTTGGTCCCATTTTCCTATTTTTTTGCTGGTGCGTGAATTTCCTTTATAAGTTTCATTAAAATAAATTCCGTAACTCCTCAAATCTGCTTACGAAAAGCAAAAGATTCAAAGCTCTGAGCTGTCATTACTATAAAAAGTTCTTCTCGAGTTTGAAACCCACACATTATTGGTTAGGGGTTTATAACCCCTAGGAGCAATTCAAAGTGGGTCAAATGGGGTTAGTAACAAACTTGCTCCTGGATACGAATACTGTTAATGTTCAAACAAGAACTTGTATCAATTTCTGATATTAACCGGATCAGAATATCTTTAAATAATTCAAAACTTCGAACATCAACAGTATCGGCATAAAGAGCAGTTTTGAAATAAAAATTATACGGGGTGTTCGATAGATGTGATGTTCTTTGTTGCAGAAGTTTGAAGGATCGTCAGAAGATAAAGTAATAAATAATTCTGAAAATGTAATAACAAAGAAAATGAAAAAAATTTTATTTAAAACTTTTTGTTAAATTACGGAATCAGGCATAACGGAAGAAACATGAAGTATACAAAAATAAGTAATTTCTAAAACTTAATTTAAACTTCAGTACTTGTTCTTTTGTATTATTAGGTACAACCACTTCTGTTTACGAGTTAGAAGAAAAGATGCGACATAGATAAGCAAGTAGTATTTTAGAAGAAAAGCAATGAAAATGAAAGCTGGGGCTGCTCTCGAAAAATATGAAAAAACTATGAAATTTCTAGAGCGACTGCCGTCAACTCGAATGTGTTTGTTAAGAAAGGTGGTGATTTGTGTGAAAATTTTCCTTCTTATCAGTGAGGTCTCGATTATACGTTGTAGTGATGGAAGGATAATACAATGCCAGTTTTATCATTAACTACAAACAGAGCGTTATTACAATAGTACAAATTTGGTAAAATATTTGTTCAGCACAGTTATTAGAGAAACAGGATTACATGGGATTACAAAAACAAACTTCAAAAGCCCACGCTCACTCAACACGAGAAACTTGATTATCAAGTCAATTATTATAGATTTTTCAAAAAGTTTAAATGCAAAAATTACCACTCAATATTAAAAAGTTTGAGCATATATCATCTTTTCAACGAACTTCTAATACTGGCATAACGCATACAGAATATTGAGCGAATATCCATCCACCCATCCGCATTATTAATGCGTCCCACTAAACTCTTTTGTCATCAACATTTTCGCGAAAGATTATTGATGATCTTAACAGAATATTAATGTCATACTATGCTATTTCCATTTTCGGCATATATTATGACCTTCGCATCGAGAGCTCGATATATTTAGGCAAAAATGAAAGCAGTATCGAATAAACTTTTTTCGACATTTATTGCGTACATAACCACGTTACATTCCTTACGCCTCAAATAAGTACCTATTATAGTAAGTTGTGGATCACTTATTTATACATACTGTGGAAGCAAAATTTACGTGACAGCAAGTGTATGATCAGAATACTTAAAATCTAGGTCGCATTGTGAAATTGTAACATCTCGGTTACACAAATTTGATACTTCAACAATTTTGACTTAATGCAAGTTGCGGTGGAAATATGGCATTTTTGATGAATTGCGATTCAACTGCTTTTTATAATTTAAAAGGGAACCCAATTGAAAATACTATAAAGTAATTCGAAATATTTGGGTATAAAAAGTAGGTATAGGTGAATAGGTAGGAAAACACATATTTAACGACCTTTATAATCTTAAATGATGAGAAACAAGGCTGTTTGTTCTCTAAGGACTATATTATATGGCTCCCTTAACTGCAACATATATAAGAAATAAAATTCATGACAAGAGTTACAATGTGTAAATGCAAAGAAGAAAAACCCGCTCACATTTTTGGGACCTGAATAAATCATAATATTGGAAAATGAAAATCTTACTACTACTAAATATCTTAGGAAAGTTCCTTAGAGAATTCTAGAGTAGTAAATTTCCTTCTTACATGAAAAATATTGTACATTAAATTTTCTTTTATGCAATAGTTGAGCAAAATTATTTCTATTTCAATATGTTTCGTCTTGGGAACCGTTTGGAGCAAGCCTTCTTTATTGTCTCTAAAAGATCTAAAGCATTTTAGCATTTTTCACGAAACGAATCAATTAAAATTGAAAAGAAACTTAATGTTAATCCAATTATCGATCAACGTTAGACAGTTGAAGCAGAAACGTAATTTAATTTTATCATTTAAGAGACAACGCAATAAAATGCTAAAAAATAAATAGAATGGAAGATGCGAGGAAAAACGTAACAATAAGTTGATCCAATAACATTATAAATCAGTTGAAAAAAATAATCATTTTCTTGTTTGTGCTTCATTATCGCACATTTTCATATATGAATGTTACAAACTGGGTTATATTAAAAGCGTCTAATGGTTTTTAGGCGTTGCTTTCAGTTACACACTATTGTAAGCTAGATAGATGGTTATAAAATAATGTGGTTAAATAAATTAACAAACACAATATTAATAAATGTTAAAAAATTTTAAATTCCATTAAACAAAAAGCTTTCTCAACATTAAACAATTAAATTATAAGTACACACATATTTTATATTGTAATGAAAAGTAAATCCAGCATCAGTTTATATTTTGAACTGTAATTTCGCTTTCTGTTTGTGTACGAGCTGCCTTAAATTGTTTGCACGAAAAATTAATGCTTAGTGAATATTAATGCGTTTAAGTAATCACTTTATGAAATTGTAACTATAAATTTTGCATTATTTGTCATAATTGTGTTATAGAATTGCAAATTTCATTACAAATGGACAATTTTATTGTGATGGAAAAACGATATCGGGGAACGGTAACAGGTGCTATTAATGTCAAATTTTTAATCAAAAATTTTCAAAATTAATCTAAAATTTATTAAAGCTATCAATAAAGTACACTTGAGTGCTACGTGATGATCAATGAAAAAAGTTATCAAAAATGTTAGATCAGCCCAATCAAAAACAAATTTTGTTATCACAAGCGTTATATTGAAATTTTTAATTAAAATTGAAAAAAGCAAAATTATTTAAATTATTTGTAATTACTCTCTCAAACATTTTTTATGTTATTCTATACCTATATATGTAGTTTTGGGATTAAATCGGGCGTTATCAAAAAACTAATTTGTTTTGTTGTCTTTGAAAATAAATTACATTTCTATCCAATTATATTTTATCAATTAATATTTTCAGAAGATGTTGTATGGGTTCGAGCATTTCTCTATAAACGAAAGTTTTCATTTTCTACAAAAACTTTTCAATATTCCGATAGAGATTAATGTGGAATCAATATTTCTCTTATACGAGAAATTCTAATTCTAACTTTTCTTTATTATTTTTTGATCTTGATTTCTTGTCAATTGGGCAGACTTATGTATATTCGTCACACTACGCCAGCGCTATAGTCTCAAACAGCCTTTATTACAAAGTAAAGATTAAATATATAATCAAGATTCTTATTGAATCTTATACTCCTATAGATTATATGTAAATGCCAAGAGTGAAAAATTACCACCAGGGTAAAGCAAATTTACATTGATCATGGATTTTAGCAATAGGACACGTGCGTTTTGAACATTATTGGGGTCATAATATTCAAGTTAAGCAGAAAATTTGACTGTGTTTTCCGTGATCTAGTTACTTTACACGTTTCCATTAAAAGTTCGGTTTAGTTAAATTAAACTCAGCATTTACTAGCACCGATTTGTCATTCTAGGCGAGCCAAAAATTAATGATTCTTAACTGCAATTGTATTCAAATTAATACCGAAAGAGATAGTAAGATATTTTCTCACCAACTTTACCCAGAGTTAATTTTTTGAAAAAGTAATATTTTCAAAAAAATACTATATTATGTTATATAAGGAAAAATTATTATTAAAAAACCATTAAAATCGATCTAATTTCCTATTATGTGCGAAGAATAATAATTGTAGCTCGGTTTTCGGTCACACCGCAATATGTCTGAAGCTTAAAGTTGTTCTTTTGCTCAAACGATACTTTCTTAATGCTATTTTCTTGAGATAAAACAACATAATGGAAATAACTCTCCATCTTGTTGTTTTAAGTATGCTACGGTGTCTCCAAACTAGATTACTATCCTTTATTGTCTAAAATCAACAGGTTTCAAATTATAGATAAAATTCAGCAACAAAATGTCTTTCTTGTAAGTCTAGTACCTTTTAAATAAAACCTGTCATTGTCAATATTAAATTACAAATTATCAAAAGAAATTCTACATATTACTCGTTGACAAATAATTATCCTTTGATCTGTTTATCCGTTGATCCCTTTAGTACTTTATCCAAATGTACGTATATAAAGGAATAAAGATCAGTTTAATATTTAACAACAATAAATATGACTGAACAACGTTTTGACTCTAAGGCTGAATCTGTTCCTTGCAGTATATGCCTGAACGACTTGGCCGAAGTAAGAGGAACTCTTGATTGTTGCGCCCATGTATTTTGTGCAGAATGCATTAAGGAGTGGGGTAAATCAAGAAATTCCTGTCCACTAGACCGGAAAACAATTAAAATGATCTACGTCGATAGGCAAGCAGACGGTTCTTGCAAACAAATTATTTCTGTTGAAATTATTCCATATATTACATTTATCACAACATTTATAAATACAGGATTAATTGGAGTTCCGCAAGTCAACACAATAAGCTATTTCCAAAAATCTTTGGATATTTTGAATGATCTGCAACAGTTAATATTGCATCTTTTAAGAAATGAAAATCATTTTACAAAGTTTGTTGATCCCATTGACAACGTTTTAAGTGAAGAAATGATTATGATGCATTTGAATGGGCATAAAGAAACGATCAAGGCTAAAATGCTATCAATACAATAGTTACATACAAAAAGTAATAATTGCATTGAATCATAAAAATAGACCATCTAAATACAAAAAGGATTTTTTGTGGTTATTTTATTAATAAAAATTAATAACTTTTAAAATTTTATTCTAATATTTATTTTATTTATTGATTATATCTGATGATTTAATATATTGCAACTGGATCGATGTGTTACTTAATTGGTTGGCAGCTCCATTTATAACTCAATTGATGAACATCTGTTCCTGGGCATTGTATTAGAAATTGAATATAATTGAAACTCTATTAAGGTGCAACTTTATTGATGTGTAATTTGGTAATATTGAGAACAACTCTGATTGGTTGTGGTTAACCTGCGATAGGTCTTAGTTTCACCAAGTGCTGATAGCAATTCTCCGAACTCCATTAGTGAGCAAATTTAACTTGATTGGTTGGCAACTCGATTAGTGTTTAGGTTGGTAAAAAGTTGACCAATCAAAAATTTAAAAAATATAACCCAACAGTTTTCTGCCATTTTATTTATTAAAATAGTGTTTTGAGGTGCTACATGAATTAAGATGTTGTTCGGCTATGTCCTAAGTTAAGTTCTAAAATTTAAATTTGCTTATTGGTAAATTTTAAATTCATTTTTCTTTCTTTATATAGTATTCGGATAATATACTTAAGAAATCAACAGATAAGTGAATTACCTATACTTGATTTCTTTTTGACAAGCAATTTTTAGGCTTTTATACAAATTATTGCAAGAAGCCTTATGTTCTGGTCCCGTGTCCGTTCGGCCGCATTTTTCTACTTTAAGAACTATTATTATATATTAATAGCACTAGAGGCCTAGCAGACCCATGGCTTGTTTTATCTCGTGGTTCCACTGCTTCCTATTTTTCGCCTTCTGTTCCCAATCTCTTACACTCATACCATTGAGATCCTCCTGCACTTCACTCCACCATCTACTCCTTGGTCTGCCCCTTCAAAATAAAATTTGAATTTCTAGTTCGCTTTTCTGTTTTTGCTACTACATATATATAATCAAAATTTTTCAAGTTTAACCAAAAAGCTAGCAGTATGGAAGCCTAAGAACTTCTGTCATGCGAGCTCCACCTTGTTTACATTTGAGAAGCAAAACATTCCTTTCTTTAATTAATTCTACCCAATGACCAAGAACGATTTTCCTATTTTTTATCAGTTTACCTACTAATAATTAATAAATACATAATAAGCTATTACCGAATAGCATAAATAGATAAGCCATATGCAACATTTCAATTCATTTATCACATCAAACTCCACCGAAGTAATGAATACTTGCAGTATATGTATAGAGAATCTGGTTGAAAAAAGAGGAATCCTAAATTGCTGCGCCCATGTCTTTTGTGCAAAATGTATTATACCGTGAGCCAAAAGAGATAGCACCTGTCCACTAGATGCTAAACGAAGCCAAACGATTAACGTCAGTTCTCAGGCAGACTCCTATTTTAAAAAAACGATTGTTATAGAGAGTATCAACTATTCAGAAATTTTTGTAAATGAGTTAACTTCCGCATTAAGTGGTTTTTCGAAAGAAGACCCAGTGAAATACTTACAAAGAAAATTTTTAGTCCTAAGAAGTATTCGATGGAAAGTTTTACAACGCTTAAGAAGCGATAATCCTTTCACTTTGTTTCTGGATTCCGATGATAATGTTTTTACGGCAGAGATGATATTTGTTGAACTCGCGGTGCACAAACTACTAGTTTTGACTAAATTGGCTTTATTCGAACCAACTAGTGATAGCATGGAACCATAGGAATTATAGCGCAATAGCTATGATATTCATTCGTTAATGAAAGTCAATTATATAATAAATTATTATTATTATTATCGAAGTTTTAATGTTTATCTATAATAAATTATATGTAATAAATTTTGGATAAAAATAAATTTTGTTTATATCTAAAAATAAGTTTCCGTTATACCTGCATGTACATTTTATATTGTTTCCAATAAGCACTGTTTCAAAGTTTTTCTAGTTATTCGTTTACTAATAATCTACCAGATTAGACTGCTTTAGAGCGATATTTCTTTGTTAGTTATCTTTGGTACAAAGATCTAATAGATCGGTAACCTAAATGATGTAATTAATTAATATTTTTCAAGAGCTTTATTAATATCAAATAGCTGATTGTTCATAAATTTTTAGGAAACATTCTTTTATTTGAAACAGTGAAATATATTGTAAATGTATTTTTGTTCTAAAAGAGCTGACGGCTATAATAGAATCAATTACAGATCATGCATAAAGCCTTCAGTTCGCAAAACTTGTGATCTGTGATGTGTGATAAATATGAAATAGTAAAGAACCGTCAACTTTACACCACGAACTAAAAGAGTAAAGTAGCAATACCGTCAGGCTCCTCTCTACCAGCTCTACCCCCCCGTAGAGCAAAAAAGATATCAAACCACTTTGAAAAGTTTAGGTTATAAGACAATGATAAAATAATATCTATTGTAATGTCTGCTGCTGACAATGAGGATATACTGGTAGTAGAAATCTTGTTATTCTTGAAAGAAATTAAAAAGTTTACATATTTACATTGAAAACTACTTTAAAAATGATTTTGCTTCCATATTCAATAATTAATTTTTGCATAAGTAATGACTAATGAGATTACAATGCCTTCAAACATTTTATTTATATATTTTTTAATATGCTACCTGTGCATTGTTTGTCGAAATCTTGGCTTACTTTACAAGTTTGTAAATTAAAAGTTAAAATAATGTTACTCTTCCAAAAATGTTCTGCAGTTGAAAATGCAGTAAATTTCAAACCAATTTAAAGTTAGGTCAATTTAAAAGTTTGTATGCTTTTAATTTTTCTTGGATAGGTATATTGTATAATTTAATTTTTTCTTTAGTTTTGAATTAAAGCATTAATCATTTGAGATGTAATAAAGGCGCCTGAAGCATTTGTATAATTTTACACCAGAGAGAAAAATATATGCGCCCTCATATAAAATAAGATAAGCTTTTACAGTTTCATTTTATTTCCCTTTATAGCTAAGATGCTAAGGTTGCACCCTTATATGGTGTGGAGAATTTAAGAAATCACAGAATATGGCCCGAAATCTTTGAAAAAAGATATTTTGTGGCAAATATTTTCATTAATTTGATTTAATTTCATAAATCACTGTCAACCCTTTAGACTAAGGTTTGTAGTCAAGTAGAAGATGATCAAATTCATGAAAAGATACAGTGTAAGGTTAAATAATTTATTTTTATATTATTATTACGTGCATGCAATATCCCATGTTTATGGTAAATGATACGTTTAAGTAAATTGTATTCAAAAATTAGAATACAGTTTTGAGAGGCAATATCGTGCTTTAAGGTGACTTAGTAAATTATAAGAAGATTATTACGCCATTAAAACATACAGTAACTGTCTAAATTATAATAACCTTTCTTAATTTAAATTGTAATGGGTATTTCATCTTCTTAATTAGCAAACTGTGCTTGAGAAATTGCTTTTCATGTGACATTTTCCTTTGCATTATATACGATAATGATCATTTTATTCTGCGATCACTACGTATGAAGACGAGTTTAGAGTATTAAGTATACACAAAATTTACAACATAACACTGTATCTGCAGTAACAAATGTAGTTAATATTCAAAATTGAACATTTATTTCGAGTTATCCCAAAATTGATCTGGAAATTTAATATTATTTAGTATTAAATATTTAAATCAACGCTGTAACTACACTATTAATGTTGAAACTGCTTTATAGCAAAAGTTTCGAGTTCATAAATCAAATTTAAATTACATTTTATAAACTTTTGTTATTTGTGTCGTTTACAACCAACTAAATTAGTAACAATGGTCTGTAATTCAAAAAATTTCCGCCATATTTTTAAATAATCTTCAATCGAGTTATCGGGAGAATAAAATGGCAAATTGTTCCATTATCGCCGATTTTTAAAGCCAAACATTTCTATTCCTATAACTATTTTATTGCTATTGAGTTCCTATCGATTTGTTAAAATTGTTGGTGATGTAGACAAAATTTTGCTATTTGTACGTTTATTCGTGTGGAACCACGCAATCAAATATTAACAAGTAGAACTGGGACCGAAATAATCTAAACATACTACTGAAAAATATTTAAATAAAAGTTTTCCAACGCAATATAGTATTATACGAATGCATAAAAATGATAACTTTGGTTTCCTAATTATTGCTGTTGTAAAAGCATATAGTAATTGTTTATTTACAAATTTCATTGTTAGCCATTCATTAATTTTATAAGAATCCATGTTTTCTATATTATCATTAGTGAATATTAAAAATTTAACAATGAAAATGATCGGATTATTAATGCGTATTTTCTTTCTCTTATTGATTTTACTAATATATTACTTTATCGATTCTATCATATTACGTCAGATATTTAGGAGAAGGAAAATTTTAAATAAATTAAAAAAGTTTGCAAGTAATAATATTGAAAAAAAATATATAATAAACTATGCAATTAATTAATGAAAACTGATTTGCACATGTTCGTCGATTTTTCATTCAATTAACTCAATTTGCAACCGCTTTGTTTGTACCTACATCATAAAAATACTCTTCATTAAAGTAATGAACAACGTTATAATTAATTAGCAGCCATTTATAAAATAAACATTACTATCAATGAACAATGAAAAAATTTCAGCACCTGAATAATGTTTATAAACAAGTCCAGTATCAGTATTACTCATTAAAATTGATGTCTGAATAAATAACGTAGGTACGTGCAATTGAAATTTATGTACAATGTGTCATATAATAACATAAATATTAAAAATTGCTGGATATTATAAAATTATTAGAACGTACAGTATCCCATGACTGATGATGACTTTTACTTCAATATCTTTTTGGGGTTATTTCTCATATCTTTTCAAGTCACAAATGTCCTATAAACACGAACCGGATTCGTAATGGTTGCGAAGATATGGTTAATCATAGATAAAGATGGTTTTACACAAAAGGAAGTCTCCGTATGTTCTCTAGAATTATTACTTATATTACATGGACGTTTCCAAGTGAATACTTGGTTCATTCATCATCGTAAAATGTTGAAAAATAATACAAGATTTAATAAGAAAATAAAGCATACACGATCTAATAACGAACTTCTTGATGATGGCAGTCAATTTATTTTTTAAGTGAGACTATCTCATTTTCATCGTTGAAAGTTTAATCTGATATTGTCCAGATTTCATTTTTGTTTCGCTTTTATTTTGTTAGTCCGTTTGCGTGGATTTATTTAAATCATTGAGTTCATATCCTCGAGCTGAAATTCATCTGCAGATCGTCAACTTGCCCCCCAACCTTTCGAAACCAGCTTGTTTTCGATATTTTTTATAAAAATTATAAACATAAAAATATCGGTATTAGCATTTTTTATATTTATTCTAGCTTATTTCCTGCTTGGTTTTAGTAATTTCAAATGCAGTCTTTTTTAAATATAAAATTTTGTTAAATATTGATTTTATGAAAACGGAACACATCGTTAAAAATCAACTTCGTTCATTCATTATTATATTTTCAGACCCCCGGTTTCAGAAATCCAAAGTTGTGTGTGTATATTCTTCAGTTGATTAAATTAAACAGGAATATTTTTGCCTTTGCAGAAGAAATATGACTGTACCTGGGGGTCTGGAAATACCCCTCAGTATGTCACTGATTAATTATATTTTGACATTAGCATATTAAAGGGTAAAAGCCAAAATTTCCATGTCCGCTCAAACAAGATTAATTCCAAAATAAGAAATCATTTTATGGGCGCCAGGAGAATACGGACCAAGCGAAACTTCTTAAATAAATTTTATATTAATTATTGAAAGTATTATAATACTATTGATATGCTATTTACCTTTAAAATATGTTTGATTTATTTTACTTTCGTTCCATGTAAAGTGCAACGCTACGCTTATCGGTAAACATGCGTTCCAATCAGTATTTTATTCAATTTTCACTAACAACTTATCGTTACAATGTAAAACTTAATTTAAATTTTTATTAAAATATAACAGAAGAAATTTTTAAACATGATTTGGTGAGTTCGCACTTCCCATATGAAAGCAGAACCAACGTAACAATTTGCTTACCTTAAAATAAAATAAAAAATTTAACCACCAAAACAAATTTTAAAAATATTCTTCTATATCCAAATACAACATTCTACAACACTTGTTAGGGCCGGCAATATATTGAAACTAATTTTCCGGGGTCCGGATTTTTAGGTAAGCTGCTCCGAAAAATTCACTTTTAAATAATATAATAGCCAAGCTAGTTTGAAATCCAAAATCTTAGTTCATTTAAAATTGGGAGCAACGCCAAAATTTGAAATACCTTCGTCTTCGTGTTAATCGAAATTTTCAAAACTCCCCAATCTTAAGATGGGAAAATAAATCAACATTCAACCAATTTTATTAATATTTATATATAAATTCTCCAAAAGTCATCAATCATCCAAAAAAACACTCTCAAAACTCTCAAAACCAAAAATATCTAATGTAAAATAATTAAAAATCAACTTACGCAAATTTCAAAATCAATTTATTTGACAAAACCCAAAAACTCAAATATAAAATCCATCTGCAGCCATCTTGCCGGCAAACGACATTGTTCACCCATCAACCGACCCAAATTCAACTACATGGCGGATAAACGAACAATACGTATTTCATTTCAAAAATAATGGAAAATTACAAGATTAAATTATAAAAATCAAATGGGAATTTTGTAACATGACAATATATTTTTTGTATCTTATTCTTACGTTAGGTCTACAATGTATGCTTTCATCAACAGTAATCCGGGTGATGTACCGAAGTTAAAATTAGTTTTCTGACCATAGTTCCTGTTTTATATCCGAGGTAACTTGGTAGATTGGGGATAGAACAATAACCTTTACGTGGATTTAAAAAATGTTCTAATAAAATTGTAGTAGTTTATAACGCAAATTACTAATATAAATGTTAAAATTTACGGATATCCAAAATTTCGGACTGAAAAGATCCAAAAACTTTAACAATTGAAAGTGTATTGGCGGTATCAAGTAAGCAGTAAGCCCATGCCTTGATTTTATATTGTAAAAGTATTTTCGGGTATAAATTTCCATCAAAAATAGCCCATTTAGTTAGACACCAAACTTCTCACCCGATTCAATCAGTAAAAACATCCCCATAGCAGTTCCAACTCGAAAATTGCAGATCTAGAAAGACGCGAAATTTTGGGTAACTGAACTAATTAAAAATATTAGTGAAGTGTGAAGTCACTCCAACTCAAAAATTAAAAATCTAGAAAAACGTCGGATCTTTGGTTTTAAGTAAAAAGGTAAAAAAAGGTAGGGTATATCATTTCGAGTTTTCTTATAAAAGAAAAACAAAACCCGTAAAGGTGGAAAATTGTAGTCATTCTTTCGAACAATTTACAATAGTTCCAAAAGAGGTGGTGGGATATAATTGCAGTGAGTAAGAATCCTGCATACCAATGAAGTATTCCCTCTTCCTACCGAAAGACAAAATAGTTAGGAATAGGTTGAGGTGGGTTTTTTGAAATTTATCAAGATTACGCTACAAACAGGCGTAGAGGATTTAAAGTATTTTAAATTCAAAGTTCGAAATGGGGTTGAGCAGCAATTAGGCACACAGCTTCTAGTAGTGGGAGAATTTTAAAATAAAAAAATAATTTAAAAAGAAAGTTCTACTTTCCTTCTACAAATCGTTGTAAAACCTTGTACCCAAAAAACGAGATTTTTAAACATATGTTTAAATCCTTTTCAATTTCAGAAACTCAGACGCATGAAGTAATTCGCCTTTCTGATGTTCTTCTATTGACATTTGGATTTTACGAGAAGCAATCTCTCCTGTATTATTTAGAAAAATATTGTTTTATTTCCGTAAAGTATAAAATAAATTTATGGCAGAAATGATAAAAATATTAAGACATGAGTCAACAACAAAGTAAGCTTCAAAAACAAGGACATTATTACAAATAAGGTAAGTTGTCGTCTATATAGACAACCCATACGTACCATTCCTTTTATCATGAGTTATATTTAGTCGATTTTTATTTTTACATTTTCATTGATTTAATTTAGTATTGAAAAACGTAGACTAACATGTTTTTTCAAATCATATACATATTTCATAATCATTACCTAATCAACACTGATTTTAATATACGGTGTCTATTGTAAAAAGAGTTATATTACCAACATAATTACAGATAATAGAAATTCAATATTGATCAAAGTCGTAAACAAAATTCGAACAACTTAAAACGATCTAAACACAACCTTGAAATAATCCCACATAAAATTATAATTAAACTGTTTATTTTCAATTATATTATAATAAAAATCGATTTATCTTAATGATAACTAATATTCAGTGCGAGCGAAGAACACCAAAATTATTTTATATTCATGAAAATTTTAAAAAGTACAGGTTTCACTTTTCTGATTTTATTTTAACCAATATTAAAATTACATTTACACCATAATGGAAAGGTTCTCTCAAACTTTTTTAATGTTATTATTAAAACACTCCAAGAGCCTGTTTTTCGTATCAAACTAACTCCCCATCTACATAAATAT
The DNA here is from genome assembly GCA_958510845.1 of Cantharis nigra. Classification (NCBI taxonomy): domain Eukaryota; kingdom Metazoa; phylum Arthropoda; class Insecta; order Coleoptera; family Cantharidae; genus Cantharis; species Cantharis nigra. The sequence continues at coordinate 36,584,816 of OY294030.1, read as the reverse complement.
CATCTTTTTCCGAGATCGTTCATCATTTCCATCGATTTGGAAAGCATCGAGGATTATTCTAATTTTAAGTAAATAATGGAATTTGTGCACTAATTGTAACCAGAAATAATAATAATAGAGCAGATAGCAGAAAAGAAGGCCTTCGGATAAAATTAATGAAAGAGGGTGACTTTTGGTGAAGGGCAACCGACGCGACGTGGTCAAATTAATCGTGACATGTATAATCATTGCAGTTGCGAATAAATGAACCAGCAGCAGTCAAGCCGATGGAAATACATCAAAGTGCCAAACAAAAGGGGGGCTAACATTTCAATTACCGAAATAATTTAAAAAACTGTTCGATGATGCTTTAGCTAAAATCAGAATATTCAAATTTTTCACTATGCAGAAAGTATTAAATTAAAATTACAACCGCATCTCTATACCTGACACAAATGCTTTTAAGTTAATTAATTATAGCTAGAAGTTCAAAGGGATGAAATTTTGAAATTAGCAAAATGGTAGAACCATTCAAATTTTAAACAGACAAACTAGTCGCTCGTCTAATTAATATTGGAAATTCTTCGCTTTTATATGGGAAACAAGTTATGTACATATAGAACTAAAAATGTTGGAAAGAATTTGACGCTCCCGTAATCTCACACTAATGAACTAGTATATAATTAATTTCACTTAAATTGTATAAAATGGAATTTTAATAGAAAATTCCAAAAATAATTTCGAATTATTTTTTTGTATGTAGTACAATGTCGCGCAACAGACAAATTACAGAGATTTTGTCCTAACGAAATTTAAACTTTCAATCGGTACCGTTACCTATAATTTATGGGACCAAATGTTGCCATGTATTATTTATAGTAACTACATTTTAACTACTCATATAAATGTTAATTATTCAAGAGTGTACTGCATATAAATTTTCAATTATAGTGTATTGCACTGGTACATGATTAAATAAGCAATTGAAAATGAGAATACTTTAAATTAACCTTGACGATAATAAATTGGCCACCCTGTACTTGAAATATTACTTACAATAGACAATAATTTATGGAGATAAACAATTCGTCGTATAAAAATTTATTCTTACTAGGTTTCAAGTTATTTCCACTTTTGTAATAATTTTTAAAACGACAAGAGAATGTGACAGGTTGTCGTGTTTGTCACAAAGAATGAAAAGTTATATTGTTCCACTTTTATTTTTACCTTATGTTCGAATTTGTTTTGTAAATTTAAATAACTTAGAAGTCGATCATTTTCCGTATCTTGTAAGTTAATTTCTTTATTGGCATTTAAAAATCAATCAAAAATTTAATTTTTGCACAGAGTGAAAACGTGGTATAATTAATTCACCTTTTATTTTACTCCTTCCCTTTTAATTGTAAACTTTTTTAATTAAAATCCAATTTTAAAATAAAAATAGCATTTTCAAATTATATTATAGCGGTTATGGCGTACAAGCACATTATGTTTCCGTCTTTTCTCCTTTTGTTTAATATTTAAAAGTTGATTAAGCGTTTTCCATTTTCCATTACGTCTGTCTGTGCAGTGCAATTCATTAAAAAAAAAAAGAAGATTTAATACATTTTTACGTTTTTATATTCAAAGAGTCTTTTAGTGTGTTATAATAGCATTGATATTATAATAAAAATGTTAAATCTAAAATACATATAAAGCTTTGGTTTTAATAATACAATTCCGAAATTTTTTAATTATTGTATTTACATAACTACTCGTTTAACTCTTTTCGTAGATTTTTGTTTCTATGTTATTGCAATTTAAAATGTTTGATAATAACATAACGCTCGAGTACGAAAAATGTAAATAGAAATTTAACTAAAATTTCTGTGTAAAAAATTCATCATTTACAGTTGTTGAATCCTACAAATTATTTCATTTTAACAACAAAAATTGTACATATACGTTTTATCCATATTTTTTCTGTATATATTGCTATGACTTACTCTAACAGTTTTTCAAATCGGTTTTTGAAAATTAGTAAAGATTTCTGCCAATAAATTTGTAACAATGACTTTTGTTGTTTATGTTAATTTTGCATTTTAAGGTTGTAGAATTTACTCTCACTCTTCTACTACTCTCATAAGTAGGCCGGCCAATACACCGATATCTGATGTAAAGGCCTAAGGCACTTTTAAAGTTTTCGCATATTAAAACTACACTCACTAAAATTCCTTACAAGTAACGTTGTAAATATAATTAGCAAAAATATTAACGCGAAGAGGCTTTAATTCAATTTGCATTTCCTTAAAACATCGTGTTACCATATTCATGCATGCAATCTTGTTAATTATAAACTAAATGTAGTTTGCATAATATAGAGCACATGAGTGCTAAAATTTTGTAAAATAACACCTAGGGTTCTAGTAAAATTAAATAAAATGGCATTTAGATAAAATTAACAGATAAGTATATTACAGGAGGTTCTTCGAAATAAATAATTTCTAACTTCATCGTAAAATGTTTTCAAAATCTAATAAAAGCAGATTTTCAAACTTTTGCGTTATTTATTTAATAAAATATTAAATTTCTTTGTAGCTAATGTGTTTCTACTAAAAATTATATGATATAATAAATTTTCAACATAAAAGTTTCTGCAACTCAGTTGTGATCAGTTAATTTTCTTAAAAGAAACTGTAAACAAAGTTCTAATCTTAATTATTTACTAAATTTAAGAAAGTTTTATTCCATAAAATATTAAATTTAACAGTAATTTTCCGAGATTCCCTAAAAGGAAGCTTATTTTGTGTCTATTTAACGATAATACCGAAATTGGTCAATGCCAAAGATAATTATTGCAGTAGTATATTGAAAAATCTGGATGGATTTGACGTTTATATGATTTTAAATGGTCGATATAACTGGATTATATATTGCTTTTATGGTTTCACATTTGAAATTTTTATTTTAACAGCTTTTCTCTCATGTGCACGAAGGGAAAATATTAAAATAATACTTGAAAACTCCGAGAGTAATTAAATGTGGAAAATATATATCCGAAATATATAGCGAGGAACTTTTAGTATATTAAAAAAAAATAAACTTAATACTTTGATGAACTTATAATGACCTTTTTGAGTCCACTTAAAGCAAACCAACACTTCACATATTATACTTTTTCAAAAAGTAATTACAAGCAGCTTTTTTCTAATATTCATATAATTTATTCTTATTGCTATATTAAGACAGAAACAATTTCCTTTTGAATTACTTTACTCCTACACCAGCAATAAAATTTGCATTAACCCCGTTGCCCTTTAATAAAAAGTGACTTTTAAATTCTAAACTAAATATTAAAATATACTTGCGTACAAGGAAAATTATTGTAATTAATTTAAATTAATTTTAAAATTTAGATAGCGGATAATATAATAGCTTTGCAATTTAGGTAATGATAATCCTATTATTGTCTAAAATACGAAATATTTCATAATAAGTAATATCAGAAACCATAAAAGCTTATCAAGTACAGATCCGTCTAATTTCTATAACAGACGTGGATATTTATCCATAAAACCACTTTATTGGGTAAGGGAAGTTTGTCATAAATTCCTACTATTAATTAATTTTCTCTATTTCAATGCTGAAATGAAAACGTAAATGTGGAAGCTTTAACAGATATAACTTACACTGGCGCATTGGTATGGTATTATTAATATTTCAAAATATAATTCATACAATCGAATATAAATAAGATCAACCAAAAGCAGATATTACTTTTTTATATTTTATCAATGTCAAACACAAAAACATGGTTTGAACAGCAAAGATTACGAATAACTTTTAGTAATTATTCCGGGGGGTTGTAGCTTTCACGTGAGTCATAAACTTATTGCAAAGTTAATTTATATCTGGGGTCAGACTATGACGTATCCAATTTCTATATTAACCATTTATCATGCCAAAATTGTAGGCAGACATTTTTAAAAATTCAAGTTGTAGGAAAGTAACACCTAAACATCAAAATTTTATAACGTAACATGTATTATAATGGACTAGACGGAATTTCCATTTGTTACTTTTCCATCTCTAAATGCATCGATTATGTAATCCCCTACAAAATACAGAGGGTGCTCGGCGAGGACGATAGAAATAAATGATAGTTTCTATCTGACAATAATTGCACTTTTAAATTAAGTTTTAACATCGCCAACACACCCTTCCGACAAGAAGAAATCGTAAAATCGCATTTCTGAGTGAACAAATCGAATATATTTATGTTCCCAGTTCCACCCTCGGCATATGTAGAAGGTTAATGTTTTTACTGATTAATAAATTTGCCAAATTACTACTACACTGTCTTATTTGAATTACAAAGTTTACCAACAAAATATGGTAATATATTGAATCACCGCACCGGTTCGGGTGCATATGTTAGCTTCGATTCAATAAGGCATAAATTTAAAGAAAAAAATACAAAAATTTTAATTAACTTTATCTTTTCAATTTAGCAAAGAAAAAACTCTAATCTACTTCACCGCTGATTTAACCAATTTCAGTTACGCCCCCTAAGAACCTTTAGAATTAAGTTTACTCTCCAAATTTTAGTCTGCTAATTATATTTTCTTTGAAAAGTTCAAACAAATTACTATAGAGTAATTTTAAAAGTTCTCCCACGCATCGTTTTTACAACATTTTAGTAATAAATTACAACGTTTTACACATAATTATAAATAATTTAATTCGTTGAAATAACAATAACAAAGTGAGTAGGTATATACGAAAAATAAGCGCTGGAGTGCATGTCTACACTACAGGTTTTAGCCTAAAGGGAATTTGATGTAGTTTAATACATTGGAGTTTGAGAACTGGGGAAACATCGTACAAACTCGAGAGTTTAACCGTTATCTCTTCTTTGTAATCCTACAACTTACTGGTGATTTCTAAAATAAAGCAAGTTAATACAAATAATCTCGGAAAAAGTTAGAAACGAAAATAAAATTATATCGCGGAAAACTTTTACGAGTATAATGAAAATCTCGTCACCCAATATAAAAACTTTTTAAAAAATTTAACAATTGTAAAAAGTTGACTTTGGAAATATATAAATTAATTTTATTTCAAATAATTAGATTCAAAAGACTTTTCCCAAATTATTCATGTTGAAAATAATATAAAATTTACAAAGAAAACTTATTACGAATAGAAAATTTTTTTAAAAATTTATACGTTCCGGTAAAATAAATTATCTAGTTTTCTTTTTGTTAATGTTTTTAAATAGAAAAATAAACGTTAAAAGCAATCGTTCAGTCATTTACTTTTGCGCCAGCGATGAGAGGCATTAAAGTACTTTACTGCGGCCCGTCAGTGGCACTAAGGTAGTTTAATGTCATTAATTGTGAAAAGTTAAAAACTCAAAAAGTAATTGGAAGGAGAAACTACGTGACCAAGTGACCCTTTTATACATTAAAACTCTATTAATTTGAATTTTTTCAATTATACTATACCATGTGTCGGTTATTTTAGTAGTACTATGTACCTATTATTTGAATTTTGTTAAATGCTATAAGTATACCTACTTGTAATGTTGTATTTTTTTTAAATTGATAGAAGTTTAGAAATTAAATAAAATATAATTATTTAATTAAAAATAGTAAATATGCTTTTATTGTTTACCCATCTTAATAGTTAATGATATCAAAGTTATGTAATAATTATGTAACAGTAAAATAAGTTAATATAGTAATATTATTCCTATCATAAGGTGTCTTTACCAATATAAAAAAATATTGTTTGTTAGACTGTCTACCCTAATAAAATAAATTATGTAAAATACTATGTTGGTAATTAGTTAAAATTCAGTTTGCTAGTGATGATTGGACTAAAATTGTTTGTTGCAATTACTAATAATTTTAAGTAACACCTGCAAATATTTTTTTTTGATTGCGTGATGTGTTAGGTCATAAATTTACTTACCTACCATAACAATTACAGTGCAATCTATTGGTATATCAGTTTTCAGCTTACCTGAAACAAAAAAGAAATTAATATTCGAAAAACAAAGGTTAAAGCTTTTATTTTATAAAACTTATAATATAAAATTTTATCCATGGTAGTACTTATGAGCATTTACAATATTAAAATTTGCCATTTAATTTTGTACTCCTACAACAAAACATAAAGCCAAGCGGAAACTCAAGTAACTTTCATAAACAGTGACAATCCTCGTAGGAATTACTCAAGCGAAATTTGGACGGCCATACAGGGCAGAGCAAAGTTTTAATTTAATTTTTTGACATACAACCACAATTAATAAAAAATTATAACACTACAATAAATTAATACGAAAAAAAGATTTATGTAACTTTCACTTTGTCACTTTAAAGTGAATAATATGACGAAGATAAGAAAATTTAAATGTTTAAGTAAAATCTGGGCTGAAAAGCAGCAGTGAAAACACTGAAATATTAATCAGGGTCCTCAACATCCGAAATGGTGTTTTTTTATCTGTACAAACAATTGTTTTTGAGGGATTCACATTCTACTGGTCGTTGACATTAACTAATTTTTCATGGCCAATCTGAAATTCTGATTGCGAAAATTAAAAACGTTAACTCTTCGATCGAGCTAGTAAATAAATTGTACGTTACATAGACGAAGAGAAAATGAAAATATTGCAACTGAAAGCGATATTAAGCAGAAATTGCTATCGATTTTAACATTATTTCGTTTCAATAAACTAATTTGACATGTATGTACTATAGCATACCAACTCATTTCTATTAAAACCAATTTGTAAACGACAATGCCTTTCCAAAAAGCGATATGATAAAATTTGTTTCAATGTACACAACTTGCGTGTAAATATTATATGAGAAAGTATTTTAAAAATACATAATACTTTGGATGGAAAATTCCTTGCCGTTATTATTACCTAATATACTAATTGGGTATTTTAAATTGCAAAATAATTTTGTATTATGAAAATGTATTCAAAGCTTTGCAATGCTCTATTGTTCAAATTTCATTTGTATTCATTAACTTTTTTTCGAAGTTTGATTTCCAACATATTGAGTAAATGTAATTTCAAAGATCAACAAATCTAATTTGTTATTTAAAATTTCTATTTGCATATTGTTGTATTTTTCAATTTTCATTGACTCTCCAAGTTAAAATTAACAGCGTTAAAAATTACATCGCATAAAATTGAGTTTGGAAACGAGAGCTTTTCAAGTACACCATACAATAGAACTGCTTTTTAACTTAATGCTTCAATTGACTCTCTTTTGGGAGCTATATAACCACAAATAAAAGCTAAACGAACAAAGTAAAACAGGATAAAAATTTAAGTAAAATGCAAGGATAAGGCAAAATGAGGTAATACCTCTCAATGCCTGCTTTTTTTTATAAAATCGAGATTTATTTATATGCTATTACCCTTATACGTTCAATTGCGCGAAATTGACCATTTGCAATCTAAGAAAAAATAGGCAGATTATAACAGTAAATCATTAATTTACTTTATCGGAATTCCGTTTTTTCGAAATTTTAACCCCCCCCCCTCAACTGTATCTCGTAGGATTAATCCCACGTTTCCCAGTTTAAATTCCGTAGCTGATTATTTCATTTATTTCAATAACAAATCAAATATCGAACAACAGCATAATTGTTATTATGTTTACTATTATTATGAAGGGGAAAGGACCGATTCGTATAATGTTTTACAAAAATAAAAATATTAATGATCCGTGAAATGATAAACAGAAACCGTTAGAGTTAAAGCACTCTAGGGTTCGGTTTAGTTTTTCAGTTCACGTTGATAACTTAATCAATAGAAAAATGAAAAAAACTACAGCAAATATAAATGATACTCAAGAAAATAAGCGAAGTAAAAATACAAGATATTAAATTTAATACCTAACCCTTGGTTAACATTTATTTTACGATACATAAAATTATTTCAGAAAATAAATGTTGCTGTGCAATCAAATTATGTACATGTACAAAGTAAAAAACTGAAAATAAGATAGATACCAAGGCTGGAAACATTTTATAAAATCAAAAATGATTGGTTTCAGGATAGAAATTATATAGGTACGCGTAATACCAGCACTAGTGGTTATTGATTTTTATTTGTTCGGATTTAAAATTGAAGTCATTTATCCTTCGATCTACTTGTTCCTTTTTTCATTAAACTACCTGTCTTTCAATCTTAAATGTCAGTACAGCAATAAATAAGTTCTCGATAAAATGTAGTTTTATGATACTGTGGCTTCACCGAGTGCATCATTTCAGTAAAATTGTATTAATTTATATTTCAACGCAAATTTGATAATTATTTCTAAAGAAAAAAGTAGCTTCAATTTAGATTCAAAATTAATTAAATTAAAGCATTATTTATCACATGATGAAATTTCAAAAGCTCATTAAAGCAATTTTGCAGCAAAAAGCTCTAACAGCATTACACCTACTATACGTAAATTAGTTAAAAAATTAATGAACGTGTGTAACTTTTTTGTAACTATTTTATAATATATTTTTTAATTAGTTAACTACTAGCTACACAATAATGATTGATTGTTAGCATCCATTTTTTATGGAAATTAATATAAGAAAATATAAAAATGAAATTTATACAATTTTATAAAATAAATTTAATTTATTGAGTTTTGTGAACTTGTTAATATTTTATTTTTAAGTTTCTTTTGTGTACATCTCTCTAATTAAAAAGAAAAGAATTGAAATAATTAAGCAATCAATACACAATACCAACATAACGTAATTATAACTTGAATAGAAAATATTGAATTAAACTCTATTGAATATATCAATTACTGGTTAATTTGACAAAGCAGTAATAATGTGATTTTAATTAATTTTCGAAATAAAGTTTAGGCGCTGTGCGCGTCAAATTTTACGGTTAATGTGGATACTTTTTTAAGAGCAATAAATAATTTGATTTATTACTGACGTGCAGTCATATAATTTAATCCCAATTGATCAAAAAGCCCAGGACCTCTTACAAATGGTTTGAAAATAAAATTTTTATAATTTTATACTTTCTTACCAATAGATATTTTTTATGTGACTGCTGGGCTACGAAAAGATCGTACATTTTCAATTTGTCATTTTCCATATCCGCGTTATGTTAATTTAAAATTTATATTAAAAAAGTCCAGCGCGTGAATAACACCCTGTCATTTAGCTGACCGTCATGCTAATGCCCTTATCGCTAACCTACACTTAACTGTTATAGTCTTTTTAACAAATTTGTTCAACTTACCCTTCACATTATTCTTTTTCCCCAGTAATACATTATTTCGTACGGCTTCCGTCTTAAACTCGCACTTTTTAACGAAATATAGTCGCTACAAGTTGTCTCGAACACAAACGACAAAAAGGTATTTTAATTATATCCAGCAAATTTTTTTTGGTACATAATAAAATTGTAAATAAGAAAAGGATGAGAAAGCGACATTTCCGTAACAAAATTCAATTACACAAACATTTGGTTCTAACGCCCGTATTTTATTTCTATATGTTTTTCCTCTGAAAATTAAATTACGAACCAATTTCAAGATGTGTAAAATAAGAAGAAATTTTCACTTGAAAAGTATTTAAAGCACTCGCCGCTTTTTTCAAAATTAACAACTTTCACATTTTACATTTTGTAAACTCCGCCAATTCACCAAAAAACTAGGTCAATTATTGATAATTACTGTCAATCAAAGCAATTTATTGTGTGTTTCTATCCGGAAAATCAGAAATTGTACCCCATTGCACCAACCAACAAATGAATATTATCGCAATATTGATAAATTATTATAATCTGAAATTAATTCGGTTCAGCAGCTATTGACTATCCAATTTAGCCGTACATCAAGACGATGTTAATCTGCAAGCACACAGTACGTATGACTTAAACAATTGCTTAATCCATTGGATAGAACTCCATCGACAAGAACAGCAAAGTAATAAATTCCAAGAGTACTTTGTTATAAAATCGCATTAATAATTAATAAGAGTTGGGAAGGTGATATATTTCTGGTTACAGTGGAAACTAGGAAGTAGTTTGACAGTTTATAATTTAATAAAGTTTACAAATTGGAAATGTAAATCATTTTAACTTAATCTATACATTTTCTAGGTGTATCGTGTAGGAACCCAGTGCGATGCTTCGAAAGTATTAATTTTGGATTCTAATGCATTGTATCCACTAAATGCAGTGTATGATTTCCGCAACCACACCAAAATGTTGTACCGTATGATTTGTTCAGATTGAACTTAAACTGAAGTTTTATTATGGTTTATTACAGTAACTCTCCGAGTTACATCACTTTATCAATAAATAATTTCGTTTCTATTCTTCCTTGCACGGAAAATCTGCATTCACCTGAACATTAAATTGCACGTTACAACTTGGGTTTTTAGAATCCTCAACTTTGGCATGCAGCCATTTTTAGCTTTAATGCAATTCAAAATTAATTTAATCTACGATTAATATCGTGCAACAATTAAAATGCGTTGTTGTATAATTTTAATGGACTGTATTACATTTTTTTGCAGGTAAAAATTATTTATTCTAACTCCATTAAAAATGTGCGACTTCTTTTGTATGTTTTAATTATTTTTGTTTTATGGTTTAAATTGTCTTTGGGGTGGAATTCTTGCATTCTTAAAGAACGACGTCTCATTATATATTATTTAGACACAAACATAATATAAATTCATAATTTAAGTTTAAAGCCATACGGAGTTGGCAATTACTTTTACGGGTGGAAATCCAAAGAACAACAGGTTATGTGCCCAAGCAAAGAGAATACAAGTTACTAGAAACTACTTTGTTGAAAGTTACAAGAAAACAATTTGTGGTTAAGCTACGGCCACTATTTCAAAGTATTCGTTGTTTTTCTTCCATTTTACTCTATTGCAGATATGCGCTTTTGCTAAGCATGGCATATTTCTCTATAATTTACTTAGATTTAATTAGATGATACGACTCGCCCGTATACGCAAGCGGGATGAATCAACCCCAATGCGCTTTTAAAGAAAACAGGATGTAAGACAAAAATATTGATATTACTCCAGTGGTAGACACTCTTCCAGTCAACAGACAGGCTATCGTTAATTCTATCACAATCCGCAACCTTAAAATCATAAAGCCAAAGACACTTAAGAAGTTTCTATTGTATAATCAATAAAGAAAGTTTCCAACTTTGGACAAGTTAAACTTCAACAAGCGTATTTATTATTTGTAGTAAATTGTTCGAGTTTTTTATTTTCCAACAGAAACGAGCTTGGTTTTGAGGTAAACTGAGTATTTATTCCGAACATATTTCTAAAAGCCCTAAATTGTTGCATAAAAATTATTAATAGCTGCTAAATGCATTTACATGCTAATTTTAAATAATGCATGGGTTTTTCTGCTCGTAAAATTGTTGGAAGCTTTAATCAAGAAAAATTATAGTATAATTTTTGTGGGATTGGTGTTACAGCGTATGTGCGGTATTTTCAAACTGCACAAAATTAAATTTTTTTACAACATTTATGTAATCGATAAAAACAAACAAAATATTTTGTTTCTTTTATTCCATGTTTAATTTAAAAATCTGTGTAGTAAATGCACTTAAGCTTTTAAAGTATCTAATTTGGAAGCACCACTTACACCCATTTTCAATTAAGCTTAATTTCAGTTTTGAGGAGTGCCCATTTTGTTTTAATAGGTGTAAAAATTGTAACAATAATAATTAAAGTACAAAACTTGAATTTAAAAGTGGTTAGTTATCCCTTGAATCGTGCCAATCCCTTTTATAAATTCAGCCCCGGGAAAGCACCTAATTTGCCTAATGCATAATACAACGATGCCTGTAATACAAAAAGGACGTTGCATTAAAAAGAAAGTAAGTTTGAGTTTGACACGCTATTTTTGTAAGTAAGTATGAGACAAATAAGAACATCGCAAAAAAGAAAAAAGTTTATTTAAAATAAATAAAGCGTAAAATACCTAATTGGTAATTGGTTCGGCTTGAATGAAATTTCATTAGGATAATTTTGAAGGCACTCCGGACTGAATAACCAGTAACCAGTGCAATAATGAAATCATCTACCTACGTTACCTTTTCCAAGTACCAAAATAATGGTTCCATTATAGGATGTACTTTCTATAGCAATAGGCATATACAGTGCCTGCTATTTGTGGCACTCCTAATTTTTATTTTGTGTTTCTTTTCAATCGTATCTGTCATTGTGCGCCTGCACCTGTTCATAGAAAAACGGATTTTTAAATCAATTCATTTTAACCTTCTTTTACCTTATTTGACATATTTTTTTATTAAAATTTAACAAACAACTTAACAATAGCTTATTTTGTTGTAATATTAATCTCATAACATTTGAATTATTGTTCAGGTTACCTAAATGCTTCTTAATAATTTGAAACTCAAAACGTTTATTGTTGAAGTGGGCAAACAATTCAGGAAAAGGAAACCAAAGCATAAATATCCGATTACAAAATCTAATAAAATTATTATCCTCTTTCAAATTTGTCCCAACATCTTCAGGTTATTATTAGGATTAAATTGGAAATGTAGAATTTTTAAATGTATGAAATGGAAGAAGTAATATTTGGAGTATGGGTAAACAAGGAAACCACGATAGTTACAGAATTTCCACATAATGGTTAACATCCAATAGATAACAGTATCAGAAGGGATTCAAGCCCGAAACGCCATAATTATTGTTATCGGCATTAACAATATTATAATTAAAATCATAGTAAATACCATTATGCTGTGGTATAAGTAAATTAATTTAATCCGAATCGATTCATGGGAAGTGAACTAAAAATTTTAAAAATTCGCGTAAACAAATTTTATTTAATAAAAGGGATTTTCAATGCGCATCGTTAAGAAAACATTTATCTTTCCAGTAACACATTTTTTCTATTAAATGGTTAAGCTATAAGAGGGTAGATATCATCAGTATACCGATTTCTTTCCATTAAATTGTAAATTTAAAGTATTTCAATACTTGCATTTTTGAAAAATGTTATCTTTATGTACCTCGATTATGGCAACTGCAAATATAATATTTAATAATGGAGTGAGAATTCATACTTAACTTTGCTGGAAGCGTCGGTCGCTTAAATGGAGAAAATAATGAAAACTGCGAAGTTTTAATCACGTGAATTGGTAAATTTTAAAAGTTGAATGATTAAGAACGTCTAGTTAAGTTTTAATTTAGTAATAATTCAGATCGGCTTTCAAACTTAAATTTTTTAACAAAATCGAACATTTCTGATATTCAACTGCTAACCATTAGTAACTTATGAAGTTATTGTTAGTTGATTACAAATTGAGAATAATTTTTCCCGTTGAATAAATTCGTAAAACAAAATGTAAAACTTAATTTGTTTTGCTCATGTTGAAGTAAATAAATTAGCAAGCTATATACAATTTTGAACAAATAGAAAATTCTTGATTTGTGCTGATTTAAAATTTTGTTGGCATTGCTAAATCGTCTTGGCTATTTTGCTAGGGCTTAGTGCCAAATACGGCAGCACATGCTATGGCATAATATGTCGTTTTAATATTCCTCTTATTTTTATGTGTCAATACAATCAGTACAAGTAATACTATGCGATACTAAGCAAACGAGAATAAAATTTTCTTTCTGGGCCTATCTATTCTGTCATATAAAATCTTATTCCAAAAATTTTTATTTTGTTTGTGGACGAAAACTGCATTAACATCGGAGCATTTATTTGGAGTTATGAGAAAATGATGTAGTGTGCGATACCATCTATCGACACTGATCTCTGATAATGAATAATCATAAATTTTGTCTGAAGATTTTTAAAAAATTGGCACTGACCATAGCTGCAGTAGCTCGATGTTATTAACGGTTGAGTATAGAGGGAAAATTGCGAGTTTAAGTTTCCAGTAAGAAAAACAGCCAACCAGTACCAAAGTAGATATTTTTGATACAAGGTTAGGAAAAAGATAGCTTTCCACGAGTATCGAACAATATTTTTTCTAATTATGTTTCAAAAAGAACCAATAATATATTTTTTATACCTAAATTAAAATGAATTTACTAAATATTTACTCAATTTACAAAAATATACTTTGTGAAAATAGATACCTAAAATTTAAATTAATAAATTAATACTTTGTGATATTCAAAAGTGTGTGGAAAAGTACTACTTTTCCGCATACTTTTAAAAGTGTACGGAAAAGTAGTACTTATCCACACACTTTTAAAACTGTGCCGAAAAGTAGTACCTTTCCGCACACTTTTAAATATCACACAGTAAGACTTTTTGAAACATGATTAGAAAAATAAATTATCAGCACTGAACAATTAATGTGTTAATGGTATCCATTTATCTATCAGTATATTTGAAAATCTGGCCTTGGGGACGATAAATTACATTAAAGATGTTAACTTTTTAGTCCAAACAGATCACTATTCGTTGATGTGGTTAAGTAATCTGAAAGACCCGAATGAACGTCTTGCATGTTGAGTTGTAGGTTTACGACAATAATAGTTAAAGCTTATTGAGAAGGTTTAGAACGTGCGAATCAGATAGTTGTATTAATATGGCGAATGTAATAATTTAAATTTAGATAAATTAACTTTATAACCTACAAGTTTAGTTTATACTCGCTTTGTTTTCGCATGATTTTAAGCTTCATTAAAAAGTTTAAAATGTTCAAACTGCTTTATTATTAAAAACATTACCCAGTGCATGAGAAACTTTATTGTGTCAATTCGCCCCGTTCCAGCCACTGGAAATAGCAAAATTGAATTTCTCTTCATTTCAATTCATGCTACACTTTCATCGTGTAATTATTTGGAAGGAATTGGCAGTAATACAAAGAATTCAAACTAAAATTTCTTACGCAAGCTGCCAAACCCACCCATATGATTTTTAATCTATCTTTTGAATAATTAAAAACTGGAAAATTGGTTCTGTATGACCATATACTTACCTGCACTAAACAATATTACTGATACTAATAAGCCAATTATCGTTAATAATAGTTATTATTTTAATAAGTTATGTTAACTGTTCATATATCCATTAAAATTGTGAAAAATCGCAATAAATAATTAAAGTTTGCACAAATTTTTATAAGAAAGAAATATGAATTAGTTATATAAGTATAGGCTAGACATATTATTCCAAAACATGAAGATAATCTTTACTGTCAATTTCTATTCAAACAAAAAATTTGTGTCGTACTAAACTTGTTCAAGTTGTTTTCAAGCTGTTACAGTATTTTATAAAAATATTTTTCCAAATTAAAAATAAGTGTAGAAAGGATTTTTTTCTGTTTATATTAAAGAAAATATGATATTGTGTTTTGACAAACAGGACGTCAGAAAGCATTTATTATTTGCGTTTTGTGAGTGGGTAAAATTTTGAGGTTGTACAATCATAAAAATTGAAAGACATCCTATTTCGACTGAATACAAAACGATATATGAAATGAGTTGGGAGGGCGTTTCAGCAACCATCATCCTTACTTTCAGGTCACGCACGAATTTATCGTTGCGAATAGGTTTAAACTTGGGTAACTACTTTTTCAAAAATGAAATACTAAAGATTTACATGCAACACCTTACAGAATTAATTCTTTAATATTAAATTTATGGAAATTCAGAGTAATTTTTTTAAATTTTATTATAGGAGGTTTAAGCTATTTTTCCGTAAGGATAAAGATGTTCAAAGGCAATATATTTACAAGTATAAAATATTTTATAAAAGATAACTTCAATTTTAGGTGCGAAAGTGTAGCTAAAGGCGGTGATATAAAATATCTCATAGTGCATATTTTTAAAGAACCGAGAATATAATGAAAAACGATTCAACTTGGAAAATTCTTTTGTCCTGCAATAAAGTTCTAGCAACTTCTATTTATATATTACTATGCATTTAGATTCAGCGGAAAGAAAACTTTTGAACGAAACATCCATATTGAGTGCAAATCGCAAGACGGTGTCACTAAAACATAAGTCCAAAACAAACCTTACTAGCAATTCGTCAACACTGAAAAAAAACAACAAAGCATTAAAGTTTTAAAATAAAATTCGAATATCTTGTCAGAGTAAATCCGCCTGAAAATCTATTGTGTCAAACGGTAACCATGTAGTACTAAGTGTGGTGGTGTCTGTGTTAACAAGTTTTAATATACTACTTCTATTTTATAAAATTTCATCAACTCGAGCCGAGCTGAAAACAAAGAATTTAAAAAAAAATTTTGTTAAAAATCTTTATTATGTCTAGACACAGAACCGTTCGTTTCATAAACCTTGATCTAATAAACCCATGTAGCCATACCAGTTTTAATAATTTCCAACAGTATAAATTTAGTAAGTGGATAAATTTCAAGATCAATATTTATCTTCTCCAACAATAATTGTTATATTTTTACATAAAATTCTCGTTCAATATCAATGCAAATCGTTAACATAATTGAATACACTGTATAAGTCAACCTTTGTTGATTAATGGAAATCGCTTTTAAATTGAAATCGACTACAACGCTCTAAGTACGTACACGAGCAGTCGATTATAATACCACAGTAAACTTATCTCGGATAGTTATCTACGATAATATTATGTGTAACTGATTAAAATTTGCTTTCGCAATCTACAGGGTGCTGAATTGTCCATGGGTAGTTAGTACACAGGAATTTTTATAGAAATAAAAAAACTTAACTAACTAAACCGAAACTTCCTACCTCACCGATTACTTCAAGGTATACATCAACAGTAGCAGCAAAAAGTCCCCCAAGGCTATGTCCTGGGTCCACTATAGTTCAATCTATATATCGCAAAACTTCCTGATACTGAATGCAAGACATTACTTCAATATAACCCTATGTTAGCAATTGAGGTGATTCTAACTGGACCAGTACTTCAGAAATTGGAGAATGTGCCTTAACAGGACCAAAAGGATCCAAAACAAAATCAGTCTAAAGTACCCCGGAGTGAAAAGATCAGATCAAAGAGTTCGACTGCAACATTTGGATAGAGCCCAGTTCATAGTGTCACTCAGAAAATTGTGCTTGATCCAAACCGTAAAGAAAAATAAGGGTTGCCATTTAAAAAAATTAACACTCAAAAACAAAACACAATCAAAAATTTCAGTGGCAGAAAAAGCGCCATTATGTCTGAGAGAATTTTTCTAAAAACTTATCGAATTAGTTCCAAACTTTACGAGCCTTCTCTATGGTTGGCCGCTAGTGTTTTAGGGAAATAATCCTTAACACACAATAAAGACCATCGAAATGATAGTCCTTATTACGACCTAATCCGCAAAGTACTTCCATTGTATTGTATTCCATTGTATCTACATTACAAAACGTAAATTAATATTTAATATGACCAAATAGCTTTTTAATTACAAAATAAAGAATAAAAATTTCATAGGTGCCATTAAAATACTCGACAAATTATTGTTGAAAATGCTGAATTTAGTTTGTTTGATGTGGAGTTAATGTTCCGTAACTCGCAGGATATGTTTCATCTGATAGCATAAGATAAAATTTTTTTATCCAAAACAAGTTGGATAAAAGCAAACATAAATAATTTAAAATCATAAAATAGAACCTGGAATTTTAATTCGATTTTGATATTGAATATTGATAAATTACTGAATGTTTTTGAAATAATTAAGGTAGCAAATACCGAATAAAAGGGTCGGAAAATATTTGAAAAAATTTTTAATCAAACTGCACGTTTACCGCGTTTAGTTTACATAAATTCTTTTAGGTAGGTAAATATTTTGGGTTTTCTTTTCTGCTTAGTTGCTCTAAATACCTTGTAACGCGACAAAAACTCAATTATCAGGTTTTTCATCAACAATTATGTATGGTTTAATCTATAAATAGAAGCCATTAAAACTACATAGAAAAACTTAAAAGCTACGTCTACATTGTGTTGATATATCAAATAAATCATCACTTGACCGGAGTTAAATTATAAGACTTTAACCAATTTTTTGATACGTATGCTTCGCTACGTGATTCTATTACGAAATGTTATGAAGGTATTATAAATATTATTTTATTTCCAAAAAGTACTTGTATAACTTCAGTCAGTTTGTGTTAGTTTTGTAGTAATAATCTACTTTTATCACTGTAGTTTTTTGACTTGAGTAGAAAAACAATACAAATTAATATAATGAAAATATCGAAAGAAAATACAATAACTTTTAGGAATAAATCATCAAATTCAAAAATTTTGCTCTGTAACCCAACCAGCAATCACACCAAACCACTGCTGGGTTATATGGTAATCATTGTTAATTACTTAATAAGTTTAAAATTAGAAAAGAATTAAAACTTTATAGTTATATAAATTTAATGTTATGGATTTTCGTACAGCTTCTGATATATTTACTAGTTAGGACTAATTCCGTTAGTTCAGAAACTCCCTTCATTAATATAAAATGGTAACAGTATGAGAATTTGCCATCTGTATTCCTTTTTTGCTGAAGCAGGAAAATTATTCCAGCAGTAAAATTATCCAATATATTTTACACCCCATTTCATGCAAATACAAATTATTAGAATAATAAATAATTAACGACTTGAAACGTTAAATTTTTTGAATTTGGGATTATTATTTAGAATAAAATGTGAATTAAAACCAGATTAAGAGAAAAATGTTGAAAAACTAACCTTTTTTTAAAATCAATGTGGGGTTGAAACTAGACGTTTACCGGAAAATTCAGAAAACACAAAATATGTCATTGTAAATCTGCAATGAGTGTGTTAAATTCTACATGTTACAATATCCACCCGTGTAGTAATAAATATTAATTTATTAGATGGAATCACAGCTTTTAATTAGTGTATAATTAGGGTTAAAGAAGATAACTCCGTAGTCAAAATTAGCTGAGCATAAATTCCGATAGTATAAACAACTCGAGGAATCTTAAAGAATTCTTTAAAAATTAATGGAGTTACGAACATGTTTTAAATGAGTTTTGACGTCACATTTTCTCAAATACAGATGGGGAAAATACATATTACAGTCTCTAGGGATAACTAAAATATTTATACTTTATTTTAGCTATAAAATATTAGTTCAATATCATAATTTTTTACAAATATGTAACTTCATAAAATTATTAAGGCAAGCTGAAAATGAATAAGTAATTTCTATTACTTTAAAAGGAAGTAAAATAAAACGTTTTGTGAGGAGAAAATTGAAAAAGCTGTATCCCTGCTTCTGATCTGTACAAGTTATCCATCACCCACACAAGTGGCTTTCAGGGTAAGAGGAGCTACAATCGGGCGCGTCATTAGAGAACTGTTATTTTCATTATGTTACGAAAATATATTAATTAATAAGCTTAGTGAACAAAATAAAATCATATTATTTAATCATTTTCAAGAAATATAAATTAGATTCAAATTAGAAATTGAAAGCATCTGAAGAATGTAATAATAATGTATTTATTATTTTGCGAGCTTACAAAATAATTTAAATTTTATTGTTTGCTTAGCTTTTTTAAGCTAAATAAATTTATATTTTAAGATATAATTAGTTAATTAAGTTAATTTAAATTTAATATGAAAATATTTAAATGCCTCTTTATTACAATTTTTTTTTCAAATTTGGATACTTGTACAAAGGATATTCACATTGAGTATGAGAGAAGCACAAATCCAATTTCCATAACAAATGTATGTACCACTGTGATCGGGCTCATCTCGATATTAAGAATAGTTTTATACATACTTGTATTGCGTAATTAATTGCTTTTTGAGGATTATAGAACTATAAGCATACCTACTGCAATTAACGCTAATCGTGAACAAGAAACAATTGAAATTAACTCATTAAAGTACGTCGAGAGCTTTACATCCTCTCATTCATCGCAACTTGCCTACCTGCATAATTCTCTTTATTCTTATTCAGTAAGTATAATATGAAATAATTTAATTTCCCGTTTAATTACAAAATCTGTTTATTTATACAAAATGTAGCAATTATTTAATAATGAAATAAAACGTGTAAAGGCAAATAAATTTGTGAAACCAATTCCAGAAAATTATCTCATAATTTTCAACAATAAATTGTCATGTTCACGTTTTTGTGCACACAAAGCAAATGTATATTAAGTTTTCAATTATATTTTCCGGAAAACTTTTAATATAAGGTTAGCAGGCCTTGTAAACATAGGTTTTGTTTGTTCGACAGATACAACCTTAACGAATATCCTTCATCGCCGCCTCCTTTACAAATACCGCAAGTGACATATCGACGTTATAATAAATGACAACAGATCTTGTAATGTGGGCATTGCAAATAAAATACAATAATTTTAGATTACAATGAAACGAGAAAACCCAATTTCAATTTTTTTCTGATTACATGTTAGATTTTTCTGAAATAATTACAGGGTTTTAAATTCCAGTCAGGTCTCTCAGGTCTACAACATTATCTTGACAAATTAATGGCAGAGTATAACGGCGTGATATTACAAAAAATTAAAAACCAGTTACTAAAATGTGATCAATTATATATAAAACATGATTGCTTTTCTTTCTTTTAAAAAGTGAGAGTAATTTAGTCTTTGGATACAAAATCATATTTTGCTGTCCCTTATTCCAGCTGTGGTATCACAACGATGACTTTTTAATGAAGTAATATTTTGGTCATCCGATTAGTTTCTATCGCCATTAGTGGCAGTTTTCATTATATTAGAATGCGATAAACGGATCTACAAGAGAGAAAGCAATAGGTAGTAAGAAATTAATAACGTTTACGTAATACAAAGACGAAAACAACTCCAACGACAACGTTTTAATCATATCATGGCACAGCTTTCCTGTAACAGATGTAAAGTGCTACTGAAACGTAATGCAATTTTGGATCACTTTGAGCAGCTGATACTTTTGGCTTAATTTCCAAAGGTGTAAAAGAAACCTCATAATTACACCACAACTAGTAGCAGGGCAATGTATAAAATATGCAAAAATTTAATTCCGTGCATTCTCGGCACCTGAATATTAAATGTAAATAGTCTATTATTTATTGTCAAACGGGCATTTCAAAAGTCGGTACAGCAAAATGAGTTTTTTTGGCACAGACTGGCGCCAGTTAAACTTGCAAAGTTGTTCACTAAAAGTACTTGAATCTATTGCAAAAGTTACAATATAACTAAAAATAAATAAAAATTTATGAAACCTCAAATGACCAATCATAGAAAGAAACGGACTTTGAAATTATGCAACCTGGAAAGTTTCGGTACTCAGAAATATCATTGATTAGATGAGATTGGAACGCAAAGTATAGAAATCCATTTCGACACTTGATTAACTAAATTCGATAGCACCCACTGCCATGACTTTTAATCAGGCCATAACACATTGCAGAATAAAATCCTGCAAAATCTTGTAAAAAAATTTGTTACTTACAGAATATGTCGATTACTAATGTACTCGGAAGACAGAAACAAATTGAGATCAAGATTAATCAGCTGCATCACGAATCTACAGAGTAATGCGAGATCGTTAGTTTTTGTTAGAGGTTTTTGTGATGCACGAATCCACATAAAGAAATATCAGGTAAAATGGTCGGGTCCAAATTATTGGGAAGAAAAATTACACCGCTTCAATTGATTGTTTAGTAAAATTGCGGGCTTAATTAATTTGAATGGGCAGCTTCGTTACTTTAACTTCATAAATAAATCCAAACGATTAACTAAACTTACCAAACTAAAGTTATTAACTAACTAACTTATTAAACTAACCTACAACAGATTTTTGAGCTGTATAGGTACTGTACTTTTAGCATGTGAAACGAGGCAAATAATTAATTACATTACAAGTGGAACAAACTTTTGCTGTAGTTTCAATTTTCATAGGTTTGGGATCTTATCCTATTCATAACCAGCTGCACTAAATGGGATCGTGATATACGAGGAATATGCATCCGAATTTCCTTACGTAGATTGCTTACAGAGACCCAAAATTAACTTTTCGAATTGTAATTTCCACACTTTGATTGTGCTATTATTAAATTTTTCTGTAGAAAAACTACTGCAAGAAGCAAGTTTATATTGTTTCGCAAACAATCGTTATTAAATTCCATGCTTGGATTCTGGATATTTTCCGAGATAGTTCTAAATTTTATTATTAAACTCGACATACAGTTTGTGTGCGACGATATGTGAACTTTCATTAATTTTCATCATCACGTAAACAAATTATAATTACACTTGGCGCAATTAATAGATGCCTTCATTTGTTATACTAATAATAATTTAAATTTGGAACAAAAGCATAGATAAGCAAAGCATAAGCACCAAGATAGGTGAGTAATTTGAATTCTGGAGAATCCCTTGCTTTGATTTAAAGTTATAATTAAGAAATTTTCGCAGCAAATGTTTTGTTGTAAGTTTGGAACAAAATGCAATTATTTCAAAAAGTAGAACATAAAGAAATAAAACTATAACGTTTGAATGATTTTGTAACCTGTGATTGATGAAAACGTTTATTTAAAAATTTAAAATTCAAATTAACCATTTCGGTATTCAAAACTCGTATTTAAAACTAATAGATTTGAATATTTAATTTTTAATCAACCCGAGCTACTATACAAGTTTTTCGAACTATTTGTTCTAGTTTTCTTCTAAAAGAATTCCTTACGTATGCATATTTTATTATAAATTTTTCTTTTTGATTAAATTAATTATAAAATGCACATAGTTGACCAGCCATTCGCAAATATCGTGATAGACCCACTCAATGATCATTAAAAAACTATAACTCTTATTTCATGTACATATAAATATATTATGTAAATCAAAATAATAAATGTCAGCATACAAAATAAGTAGTCGAAACAAATATTTACATAATACCTAGACATCGCCACGGTACTTGTGTACAATGTTGGTAATGTTCTTCTATGCTAACTTAAAATCAAACACTTGCAGATGATGTAAAACATTTCAAAATAAAATAAACAAACTATGTTAGCTGAATATTCTATACTATATTACTAATAAAAAGTATGTATGTACATAAGCTTCTTTTAAACTCTTTGTTTAGTATTACGTAAAAATACAAAATTACATTTTTATATTTTCTGCAATATTCTCAATTCAATTATTTTGTTTGTGGGTTCAAGAAGGTTTGGCAAGTCATGCAGAAATGACTTAAAATTCGCATGAAAACTAATATATTTCTAAGGTAAGTAAGGAGGTATAGATTTTCATGGCATGATGTCGATTAAACAGCTTGCAGAATCTCACGATGTATTAAGGGCAGTATCCAGTTTACCCTTCGAAACGAACGTTAAAAGTACTCTCGTATAAAACAGTTTTTGTATTTTGAATGTTGTTGATTTTGCTGGTTATACATGAAGAAATTTTGAATGTATCAAATTTTAAGTTCTGTATTATTTCTGTAATTTTTTGCTTTGTCTCGGAATGCCGAGGTTGAAGTTGGAATATTTCCAATAAAAGTAAAATATTTATTAAAATCGATGTAAAACTCCTATACAATTTCTTTGTAACTTTCATTTATGGAACTGTGGTTTTCTTAAACTAAAATTTTATCACTGAAAAATATTGATCTTAAAACATGAGCGACGAGTTTACTTAATATAAACTTTTTTCTCAACTTATAATTTATTATTTTGTACTACTATGTTATGATTTGCGGATATTCGAATTAAATTTAATGGTTGTACCGTCGCACCTCTTACAATTATTCGAGTGTCGAGTTCTGAATGCTAGAAGTGATGCGGAAAGAGGTGAAGGATATGGAAAACAAACGCCTGGAAAATCCAATTATTGCAAAATCATAAAATTGCGCAGAAAATAATTGGCAGGATTAAGGTTCTAATGCAAAATATGAATTGCAGTTACAGTTCAATTTAGTTGAAGATTTCAGAAAGACGATATCGCATCAGTTAAGTGGCGGCTCGCTATAAAGGGCCAAGGAGCCTTGGCACTATCTTAACTAACCGCAAAGCACTCGCTTTATCTTGTGTGCAGCTTCGTATTTATTTAGCATTAAAATTTGTACAAACTCATTCAAGTTTTACAATGAATTGTCTTAGAAAATATTAAATTGAATTTATTTGAGTAACAAATGCAAGGAGCTAAATTTTACAAAATTTATAAATATTTGATTACGAAAATCTACCTGAATAGTAGGATAGAAACTGTAGATACAAAATAGAAAGCATTACAAAATGTTCGTAACAAAAAGAATTTAATAAATAATGGAATAATAGTTGCATTATTTAACAGAACAAAGCGATAGCAATGGTTATATTAAACAAAGTTTGATCTAGCAATAAATTGGTAATTGTGGATTTTAAACATTAACATAATATGTAAATGTATGCAAGGCATTGGTATCTGCAGATTTATAATATAATTATACATCTCATCGGAGGGTAAGCTGAGATTAATATATTGAATGTTTAATTTTTTTAAATTATGATGAATTATAAGATAAAATAAAACAACTAAATAAAAATAAAAATAAAAATTCAGTCCAAAACTGGGAAAATTAGTTTTAATATGATGATTTAGTGATATTTTTATCTTATTGGGGCTGATATACTAAACAGAAGGTCACTTTCTGTTTTCTTATTAAATCTCTGATTCTTTGAACTTGACATAGGCAATATCTAAATTCTAAACAAAGTAAGATACATAAATAACTGAGATACTTTCCTGTGATATCAGTTTTATCCCCCTAATTCAATTAAAATGGATTGCGAGGGTGATAGATTAAAATTTCTCATTGTTTAGTACCGATATCGATGATACCAAATGATCCCCATAACAAATGATATCCAACCAAATGATACCTAACGAAATAATCCCACAACTAAATCATTCCAACTACAAAATGATCCTAATAACAAATTTTCTTGAATAATTATTTGTGACATAAATAAATTAAATAACCTACTGTAATCTACAGAACAGACCTATTTCTTCGTGTTTTGCTAAAACATAACTTAAACTTACACTATAATAACATATAACAAAATAACTTTAAATTTTATTTTTTAGGCATAAATTGCACTCGAAAATGGCTGATCTACTTGCACATTTAATCTTCATCCCTGAAGTGGCTCCAACTCAAAAATTACAGATTTAGAAAAACGGGATCTTTGGGCCGCTCCACTCATTAAAAATAACCCTGAAGCGGCTTCAACTCAAAAATTACTGATCTAGAAAGTCAGAATCTTCCAGTCGTTCCATTCATTAAAAAAATCGATGTGATAGCCAGAACTTAAAAATGAGATAAGTATCTAGAAAGATGGTATTATTGTCTTTAAGTTAAATTCGGCTATAATTAACTATTGAATAAATTCCACTTTTTAAACCAAGCTAACAACTCAGATCTCACCAATCAACCAAGTCCTACTGTTTCTTAATTTATTATAAAATTAAATAATCATTAATATTGCCAGCATAATTATTTATCGGCGTTAAAGGATTTGGGATAATTACCTATCGACGAATTTATTATCGGTATATGAATCGTCGGCGTTGTTGCTTGTCGGAGTAATTACTTGTCCTACCTACAGAACAGATCTAGGTCGTCGCAAAGACCTCCCGGTTTAAAAAAAGATTAAATAATAATAAAAGCTTTTCAAAAGAAAAGCATTATTCACGTTGGAGATCGTTTGATGAGGGGATCATTTGTCGTTGGAATTATTTGCGTCGGGATCTTTTGTGATTACGATCATTTGCACCGAGATCACTTGATTGCGATTGCGGATCATTTGTTACAAGTTATGTAAATTGTAATCTTGTAATATAATGTATTTACATATTATATTATGTACGTCTTATACCTATTGTCGAATATTGGAAATTAACATGAAAAACCTTATTTATACAAATTCCTGGTTCCCAAATTATTTTAGAGAAATAATTTTAGTTTTATTTATCATTCTGACCATGTAAGTTTCTAATGCAATTAGTTTTTTTGTTGTTATTTTAATTAAATTGAATTTTTTACATAGCCACTCTGATAAATGAAAATTTTGGCAATTTTAAAAGCACTTTTTCACGTTTTAAGTAAAAGCTAAATGAAATCTAATGCTCTTATCATTCGTAGTTTATATTTCCGCATTATTTTTGTGTCTTTCATTATTTTCTAAAATAATTAGAGAAGCAGGAATTTGCATAAATAAAATTTTACATGTTAACTTCCTATGTTCGGCTAACTTATTCAGCACCCGGTAGAATAGACAGTTTTCTTAGTGTAAATAATTCAAGTCTGTGCAATTTGTATCAATTTCAACAAAAGTGTTACTTTTTTCTGAAACTAGTAGATCTAGGACAACTTTTCTATGTAAGTTATCTTTCGAAAGTTGGTCAATACATTTTTCCGTCCGATAAACCCAAAACGAGTAAAATTTCGAAAACAATGTACCTATTCCAAAAAAATTTTTTTAAAAGTGCAACGAATTGTTGGTCAGCAAAAATCCACCTATGAATATCTCATTTTTACATGCCATCTAAAAAGGTGTTTACGAAAACGTAATATTCATTCAATTTGCAAAATAAAATTGTAATTCGTCAAATAATATAATATGATTGTGAAGTCAAATAAATTGTTGGTTTGAAAGCTGCAAAGTCGGGATAATTATTTATCGACGGACGTGTATATTATTAGAACTATCTATAAATATTCAATTTCGGTTTGCAGGTATAATTATTTATTTTGAATCTTTTAAAAATTATATTCTTTTACAGCTTTTACTTAACTTTTGTATGTTGTCCTTTCGATCGTGACTTGACTTCACATTATGATTTTGTGGAAACGATGCTCCCGAATAAGTGTTTAATCAAGTTAGATGCAGTCCACTTCCAACTGTGGTCGAATTGGATATCGATTGCATGATTTGAAAATTTACCTTTCAATGTGTCGAGAAGAAAGTTCGCAACTCTGGACAGCGAATTAGAAATTATTTTGAAGTAATTGTAATGAGGTTCTAAATGGTAGTTGTTCATCATTGCAACCCACGAGGCTATGAATTGAGAGAGCAGTTATTGGTAATGATTTTGATTTAATTGCATACATTCTGTTCTAACATGAAAGAAGTGATGTACAATAATTGAGGTAAAAGAGCAAAACTGTTTAAAAAGAGTAGAACATTATCAAATCAACTGCATCTACTATATTATTGATGGAATATAGCACACATATGCGGTTTTGCCTTCTAATCATAAGAGCAACTGATGGTGTAGTTCAAACAAATTGAAAGTTTTAATTTCGAAAAATGTCAGAACGGTATACTATACTAATCTTGAAATAAGATCAGCATCATTTTCCAAGACTAAACTATGTGTATATATTGCTAAATTATTCACGAACATATTATACAAACTGGATTTCTTATAACAACACTATTATAAAACTTGGAATTGTTGTTGTTTGTTGCGAAAATAACATTAATTTTTGCTTTTTCCAATAATTTGGAAAATTTGTCCAATTTGAGTGCTTGACTTTCTCATACATTGTGATATGGATGCCACAATGGATTTTATAAAGTAATTTTCAACTCTCATTTCATCCCTTTTTCTATATTTTTGAAAAAGTTCCTTAAAAAGGAGAAGGATATATTCTATCAAAGCAGACTTATCCCAATATGAAAATTAAAAAACGGTGTAATACTGGGTAATTGTTTAAAACTTTCACTTGTAAATTTGAGTGTCGATACTTATAATTTAAACAAAACTGAAAGCAATATGCTCTCCAAAAGTGTCTAATTTTACAGACAGAAATTTTTGTTTTAATTCCTAAAAGGAACTTGGAAGATTAAGTCGAGGTTGCTTGTAAGATGTGTATTGTATTGTTACTGAACAATGATTTTCGTTAAAACCTCTACAACTCGATGCGGCTCATTAGGATTAACTTGTTTCGAATTTTCACAAATAAAATGTCAAGTCCTGTTCTCTAAACTTATCACTCTTTTTACAAGTTTGTACTATTAAATAAAACATAAATTTCTCGTGTTGAAAGCATTTATCGCCAACTTCACTACTTCGAATATCAAATCTAATCATTTTTTTGGGTTAAACATTACATAAATATAATTCTAATTATTTTTTGGATGTGTATGTTAATGATCATTCTATTGTAGGTAACTGGAATACCAATTGATGTCCGTAAGCCAAGCAAATCAAGTCTAAAATAAGAAACTACGTAATTTACCAATAAAAGATCAGATATGAGTAAAGCTTGTTAACCGTTGTTAACGTCAAGGGTAATTTAATATTCTGAATGTTTATTTACTTATTTCATAAAGTTAAATTAACCAAAGTTGAAGTAACATTACTTAAAACCAGTTGTCTTAAATATTTTTAATATTAAATGTAATTAAATTTGCCGAAAAGAAATGTAGATGGAGAAGAAAAAGAAAAGAAGAAACAATCAATAAAGTTATAGAAGGTGAAAGTAATAGGTATATAACTGTTTGGCGACATTGAAATAGTTGAGTCTTTTCTCTCTCACAAACGCTTTGATGATTTTATATACTAAATTGTTTAGAATTATTTAACCAGTCACCTTGATAGAATCTCCCAAACAAGATAATTTTACGGTAGTGACTAATGCAATTAGTAAAAGTTTTGGATTTCAATTCAATATTTAATTCTATTCAATTAAAATCGAAAATCTACATACTTCAATAAGATAGAAATTTTTTAAATCTCATCAAAACTGTGCACATTTGCATAACTAACTAAAGGTATGAAGTAATGAGGTTTTAACGAGCACATCACACTGATTCCAATTATAAAATTACAATCAAATTGGTTACGAGGTTGCAATTGAACTGCAGAGTGATGTTTCAATCAAAATTTTCAATAAGCATTAAATTTATTAAATTTAAAAGTTATTTTGCAAAACTGATAACATTTTGAGTATACATAATGCAGATGTATAAGTTGTTTGAGGCGCTTTGGGAGTTGAACCACGGATCCAATGCGGGCAGGTGGATTTTTGCCATACTAAGTTTGCGTTTTGCTCGTTTGTATGATTATGCTTATTAAATAATATCTGCCCAACAAGACAATAAATAGAAACTTTTGAATGTATAATTGTATACACAGTTTGGACCTTAACTTATTATAAAGTTTAAATTTCCGGGTTGTAAATTTGTAACGTCCAAAGACAGCATTTGTAATCAATTTAATTTACTATCCAAATGTTAATCTAAAGGGGCATACGATAAATACGCAATTTAAACTATTTTCTGCACTATAAAATACGTTTTCAATAAAGGTGTTATTAAATTAGGTAGCTTACATTCCAAAATGAATTGCTCGATGCAATTTTATGCTAATTTTGGTTCTAGTCATAGAGAATATAAAGAGTTGGATAGACGGTTTTGTGTAGGGTGGTCCGTGAAATTAAATTGTGGCAGGCAACAACGTTAGTATGCAAATTAATACTTTACAGTGTGTCTAAAATTTATGGCTAATCACCGAAAGTCATAAGAAATATGCAAATTTACCTGATATCAAATTTGAAATAGTTTAGTTTTCATAAAATCCCGAAATAACCAAACTTGTAAAAATATATTATGATATTTTCTCGATCATTTCAATGAGAAAAAATTCTATAGCTTTTATATAAAAAAGAATTTCAAATAAACTTAAGAACTGATTGTAAAAATTTTACGTTTCCTCTTCTTGATATAAAGGTGTCGTAAAATCTACAATAAAAAGATGAAAATTGTACATCATAAAATATTTAACTAAAATGAAAAATTTCCGGGCGTTTTATGTAAAAAAACATCGACGAATAAAATACAAGAATAATACCATACCATAGTAATTTTTGTTATATTTAATTTTACCATTGCAACCATATTACATTCAAATCACAAAAAATAGACTGTCGAGCTCCGAGCAATATCCACTCAACGTTTATGGTTATCACTATAATAGATCCTTGATCTCTAAAATAACTCGGGCGATATAAAACGCATAATTTTTCGTTATGGGGTTTTCTAAAAAGATTTCAATTTGCCCACTCCTGCAAGTCATATATATCGGTATCAATAAAAGGCTTGGCCGATGGGGTGAATCCATGATATTATTCCAATAGCTATTCAATATGGTTATATCTCTTATATATTATTGGAAACGTTTAAATCATTAAACTGAGCCAATGCTTATCTTTATGTAATAATTTTGGTTTTTCTATCATTAATTTATTGTTATTCCAATGTAAATTTTTTAAATATTTTTTCGTACCATACATACCAGTATAGCACGAAAGTTGGAATTTCATACTTCTCAGTTCTTTAACCTGAATTCACTATACTAGTATGTTATATACTGATATTTTAAATACATATGTAAAAAGCTTTAAGAACTCATTATATGCTCACGGGACCATAGATCCAATTTGAGTTGAGAATAACGAGAAGTCTAATTTCATCATTGATCTGTGTGTGATGAACTATGACATTGCGTATTCTCCGATGAAAGCTGTAATTTTAGTTATGGATTTTGTGAAATTAAAAGAGAATTGAATTGCAGGCCGGTGGTTGAAAATATTTCTGTATATTTACGGCTACACCTTCCAAACAATTTCAATCAAAAGATGTAATAAAATTAATGTAATTCCACACATAAACGACCACCCCATGTCTTAAGATTAGTAAACAAAACTTCCAATCTTTCCGTAGTCAAACCGGTTTAACATGGTAAGTACCTTTTCATTTCTTTTTTTCGACTTTATTCTCAAGTGTTGGGTTTTGTGTTTTTGAAGTTAAGTTGGAAAGAGAAACGATTTGTATAAATTAAGTTGAAAGTAAACAATGCAATACTAGAAATTCGGTCAAAAAGGCAGTCGTCCTAAATAACCTGCTCGACAGGTAAAAGGAAGGGAGTCGAACAAGTATGCATTGAGACTGGAAGGCACCTGTCCAGCCCATGGCATTGTAAATTGTAATGGGATTATTATTGTGGTATCGAATACAATAAATGTCTCTTATCATCGGCACTTATAAATCTACAACTTTACAAAGCATCCATTGTCAAATTATTTGAGAACTTACCTCTTCGGCGAATTCAAAATCACCATCAAATTTTCTCTTTCGTTTAGCATCGGATGAATAGGCAAGAACGCCCAGAAGTACAACGAATAACACCAATTTCATTCTGGCAGAATTTCCCGCCAGAACAATTTTTCAAAAATTTTAATACAAGTTTATGTAATCCAAAAACACTAGATATTCGATAATATAAACGGGCACTAAAAACGCGACTTGTCGCGACGACGCACGATTACTTTTTGATTATTCGTTTCAAGAGTGTTGTTACCCTTCTCCAAACTATTGGAGATTGCGCGGCGCCATGCAAGAAAAAGCATTCTTGTGCAGGACCAAGTGAAATGTGGAGGGGAAACATAAAGAATCGATTCCATAGGCGGCGGCGGTCAACTTGCTCTAAAAAATTTAGTAACCAAAAAAGTGTCCGTTTCTTTCTAATCTTTTTTCAATAAAGACGACCCACATCAAATTTTAAAACTACACTTTCAATATTTAACAAAACAAAATTCAATAACAAAAAAGTTAAAATTTCAAATTTACCGTCTCGATTCTCCGCATAATACGCAATCAATCAATTATTATAAATATAATTTTTCATTCTAAAAATAAAATATATTTTTAGAATAAATTTATCTATATTATAATATATTTTCCGACCGACACCGACGTAAATATAATTTTTTTTATTAATAAGTTTAAAAATTTTATGTGGAGTCTGGAGTCGATACTTTTTTTGTGAAGCTTTCATGTTAAATATTCACGAATAACAAATTATCAAGCATATTTTAAAGAATTTTCTAAATTACCAATATTATCCTATACATCTCAAATATGCTTCTAGTCTGGAGAACTACTTAAAAGTTTTAAATTCTAGAAAAACTTAAAATAAAATCGATTTTGGATTTACTGCAGTGTCCTGACTTTCAACCTCGGCAAAATATTTTAGGATAGTTTTTAAACCTGCATATAATGTTCTTCATAGTTCGAAAGTACAATCAGACATATAAAATACTAAAAATATTTAATATAAAATTTAGCATCTAATTCTTAACAAAAAAAACTCACAATTAGCTTAGATTTAAAAAACCTCAAATATCATGCTACACGACGACGCTGGTGGTTAAAGCTAATCGATTAAGTACAAAATTTGCATCGCATAGCGCCGCAGGTGATTTTTTAAAGTTGTAAGATATGCATGCAAAGCCAAATTAAAAATGAATTAATTTTTTTAATTTTAAATTCTACCATTTAAAAATATCTTACCTATTGATTACCTGGCGCTGGAGGAGTATTCCTAAACTTTCAAACTTATAAATTAATATTCTTACTAAAACATAGATCGCCACTTTAAAAATGAAATTAATTTTACTGTTATTGTTATATTTTCCACTGTTCGTTTAAATCTGTTTTTGATTTCAAATCTCAAGATCCTTTGTAACCCAAATGTCCAAAAAATGGTTTTGCTCGCAAAATATTTATGGAACAATTTTGAAACGGCGTTCTATGACGACGCCAAAGCGTCGGATTAACGTTCTTTGTATATTATTCTGTATGTTACTTCTGTGAAAATATTCTACAATAGTACGAAACTTGCAATAAACGGCTACATGTAGGTAAAATTATGTATATAATATATGGTATAAATTAAAACTGAAGAAAAACAATTCATTAAAAGTTTTGAATATATACGAAAGCGCTCAGTTGTGGACTGGCATCAAGAGAGCTAATTTTTGCACGGGCCCCAATGAAAATTTTAAACATATAAATCTTTAACATAAACAGTTAATGTTTCTAGTTTAATATGTTGAGACACCTCGAGCGGGTCTGCAATAACTTCGGAAGCCCGGGACACTATTATAGCTCTCAGCATCCCTGGTTAGTCCGTAGTGGGTGGTATTTTAATATAGTAACTATCTAACAGTAATTTTTTTTAAATAAAACGTAATCAATTGCCTTTTTAGGGCTATGCCGGACGCACAGAAATACAAGTCCTTGTGTGTAAAATTAAAAAAAAAAAATTATGGCATTCCCAAAGATCAAAAAATGTTCAAGACAATAGCACAATAAAATTTTACACCCCAACAATAAAAATGCAATGATACAATATCAAATCTGATTGCACGAATAAAAATCTTAGTTTTCTGTGTCTTTTAACTATTGATTGTAGATTAGTTTGGCAATAATAGTGAAGAAACCAAACTATAGTCAAATCTTTCAATATCTAGATGCAAATATAACCGCGTATCAATTGACGTGTATTTTCCATCGAAGCTAGAAAAGCACTGCTTCTCTGGAAAAATAAAAAGTATACCTCTTATACAGAATGACAACACTGTCACACCCAAATATATGAAAATAATATATTAAAGTAAATTTCGGTTTTTTTTATTCCTGCTTCACGTTACTTATCTTAAATATGATATCATAAAATAAGCAAATTGAAGAAATTATTGCAAAATAAATTACTCTGGCAGATAAAAATAACTAAACTTAATTTGAAAATGCAATATTTTATTCTTATAAATTGCTGAGTATATAGAGTAAGTGATTGATATTGTTTTATTCTTAACCATTACAATGGAATGCGAGAATCTTTAAAAAATCGATTTATCATATTACTTTTTTTGGATGACACCGCGTTTCCATTATAAAATTGATTTTCAATTGCGAAACGGAATATTTCGCAGTCGCAGTTTCGCCGTTAACGATTTTGCGGTTACCAAAATATAGCATTCGTATGAATATTTTAGAAAACTCAAAAATTACACAAACACTTTTTAGAACTAAATTGTTTTCATGCTTTCATAAATAAAAAAATACACTATAAGTATAATAATAATAGTTCATTTTGCCTGGTGATGCCATCGTACGGTGAAAACGTTTTCAAAAATAATTTAATTATACTTATGCCCGTTTGCACCACGTCTGCCTTATTTAAGCGGTCCTTAATTATTTTTAACCGGAAGTTAAAAGAAAAAAGAATTCGGTATCGGTTAAGGTTTTATTGTATTTTAGATTTGTGCATTCTAAGAAATGTCCAATTCTACGTTCTCATAATATACCTGCATATTATAATATATCACAGTTAATGATTTTTTTGTGTTAACGGATTTCTGGAATTTGGAAATAAATTTCTCGAAAACGGCCCGATAGATAAGATTCATTGTTTCACAACTTTAAATTAACCATCATTTATTATATTTAATATAATAACTGATACCGAATTTACCTGCAAACCGTACATGATCTCATGTTAAGGGGTTAGGCCACTGTAAAGGGCGAAATATATGCGGTTTTGGATATTTTTTTTATAAAAATTAAAAAATAAATCTAGATTACATAAAAGGCTGTTTATCATAGGGACCACAGTGGTGGCTTGATGTGATCGCTAGTTGAGTTATGAGCGGAAATTCTGGGTTCAAATCCCGGACTCGGCAGAATTTCTTAGCTCAATCCTCTGGTGAACATCAAACTGTGGATCGAAATACTAATAACTGTCCTTAACATCTTAATGGAAAACGGGGTTTTGAAGCCATGAGCTTCAGTACAAAGTGGGCATTGAACCACTACCCGTGCAGCTAATACGAATCATAGGGAAAAGTCGTCAGGATTGGCCCGCTGTCTAGGTCGGCCCACTGCGATTTTTCAGTGTAAACCACTGATGGCACCTATGTGGAAGGTTGGCTAAACATTTTTATATTTAACTTTGTCCTATACTATACTCTAGAACCTATAGGGATTTTAGGTAGCACGCAGCTTTTGTAACTACTCCATCAAGTATACCTAAGTGTCTTTAATGTGTTTCAACAGTGTTCGAGTTAGTTTTCCCGATATTGTTTAATTCAGTGCAGTGTTTATCTAAAAAAAAACCAGTCTTTCAGTCTTTTTTAAACCAACATTCTATCGAGGTATACTTGCTATGGCAGACATATTGAAGGTGTCGCTAGCTAGCGCCACCATCGGTAGTGTAAAATCCCTATACTCTTAAGGGTTATATAATTTAGTGGTAGATACAATCCGAGTTGCCAAATTTACAGTTTTAACTGTAGATTTATAGTTTTTTGAAAGTCTTCTCAGTTTTTAGTTTTGGCCTTCAAATCTACAGTTTTTTTATTTAAAACTTTTGCGCCATCTATTTTATTTTCTAAAAGACTTTTAACGGGCCGTTAAATTTAACTAACCAATGAAAATTATTCCTTACTGCTAACAAACCAATAGAAATCATCCGTTAACTTTAACGGATTGTTAAAAGTTTAATGAAATCAGGATTAACTGAGCTTCAGCAAAACTTACCGCTACCTACCAGTGGCGCAGCCAAGGGGGGGGGGGGGCTAGGGGGCTATAGCCCTCCCCAGACACAACAATTATACTCGAAAATAAGATGACCTTTAGCGAGCTTCGCTCGTATCCTTTAGCCCCCTCCATAACAAAATCCTGGCTGCGCCACTACTACCTACTATATAATACATGTTCATGTTAGCAATAATGAAATCTCCTAAAGAATCCTAACCATGAACAGAAACAAAAAATCAGAAATTAAAAATTGTTTCGAGTTCTATGCGACAAATGACCATTTTAATAAATTCAATAAAAATATGTACGAATTCAAAAACAAAGATGAAACGGAAAATCAAGAAGATTTGCAAATTAAAAATGAGATAGTAGCCGATAATATGTAACGTAATATACTATTATAATGATTGTTGTATTTGTATTTACATAATGTTTTATTTCCAAGTTTATTTCGTGAATCTGATTAAATGTTTGATGATCACATGATTTTTTTCTGTATTATTCCTTTAATAATAAATGCAATAATACAAAAAAAGAAGAAACTGTAATTTACCGTTTTTACTTCCTTGCAAATCAAGGAAGTATTGTAATCCCGATTCTTTTCGGTTTCAAGATTTTGACGGAAATATCCGTTTCGACCTTCCCTGAATCCATTTTGACTATTTACGTTGTGACGTCTGTACGTGCGTACGTACACTGAAAAAAATGGTTTATCATATTGATGAAAAATTCATCATTTTTACACCCATGAACAAAATTTATCATATTGATGAAGAAATTCAAAAATACATTGATTTTGTTCATAAATACTATGAATTTTTCATTAATATGATAAATTTCGTTCATCGGTGTAAAAATGATGAATTTTTCATCAATATGATAAACCAATTTTTGTAGTGTACGTATGTATGTACGTACGTACGGACGTCTGTATGTCGCATAACTCAAATACGGTAGGTCACAGAAAGTTGAAATTTTGGATTTGAGACACTTCTAGCATCTAGTTGTGCACCTCTTATTTTTGGTTGCGATTATCCGTGCCAAAAGTCGTAATTCATGACGCGCATAAATAGATTAACGAAATTCTTGTACAATCATTATAAAAATTACAAGGAAGTTATGTGGTGTCCATATCAGGTTTTTTAATTAATTTTTACAGTTTTCTACAGTTTTTTTAAAGCATGTATACAGTTTTACTCGAGCATGGGGTTGGCAACTCTGGATACAATTGAAATAAGTGGAGATTAACGATTTAAGCCACGTTTAACACTTTTAAGTGTAGGTGGTGCCAACGAGCACTATAGTTACAATTTAAGTGTTTCTTGAATTAGTAGTGTCAGTTATATTCCGTCTTCCTGTTGATTGAAAGAATATTCAAGAAAAGATTTAATTATAATAAGTGTAGGTGGTGCAAATGGGTATAAATGTATTTTATTTGTGTAAACTTAAAAAAAATTTAGTTCTAAAGCTTCAAAGTGCATTTTTTGAGTTTTCTAAAATAGTTAGTATATTGATAGGGGTAACATTGATTTTCACTATCCCAATCACGTATCCATTATTGATTACAAATATAGCATTTAAATGTAATTTTCAAAGGTAAGAAACAAATTCAACATTGTTTAAAAATATCATAAATAACGATTTTAAATAAAATGTATTAAATAATTATAAATGTATTTAATAAAAATTCAGGACGAACAAAATAACTTGTAAACCATTTTTAACCTAAATATTTTAGAAGTTAGTACATACAGGGTGCTGAATGACTTAGACGAACATAGGAAATTAACATGTAAAACGTATTTATTGCAAATTCCTGCTGTCCAAATTATTTTAGAGAAAAAATGAAAGACATAAAAATAATGCAGAAATATAAATTACGAATGATAAAAGCATTAGATTTCATTTAGCTTTTACTTAAAAAGTTAAAAAATGCTTTTCAAATTGTTAAAAGTTTCATTCACACATCAGACTGGCCATGTAAGTTTCCATGTTTCCATTGTAATTATTTTTAAAATAGAAAATAAATTGAATTTAATGAAAATGAAAATTTTAACAATTTCAAAAGCATTTTTTGACCTTTTCAGTAAAGCTAGGTGAAATCTAATGGTCTTATCATTCGTAGTTTATATTTCTGCATTACTTTTGTGTCTTTCATTTTTTCTCTAAGATAATTCGGGAAGCAGGAATTTGCATAAATAAGTTTTGTTAATTTCCGATGTTCGGAACTCATTCAGAACCCGGTATAAGTAGGTACATTCAGAGGCGTATTAACCAAGTGTGACGCCACAAGCCTTTAATATTTTGCGCCCCTATCCTCGATTTTCCAGTTAACCTTTTTTTAAATTAGAAAAATTTATAAAGAAAATGAAATTTCATTAGGTAATTAAAACTCCTGAAATTAAATTTTGCGATAATACGCCACTGGGTACATTTTAGAATTATCAATAAAATTACCTATGTATTGCCATGGTTTCTTTCACAAGGATATTCTTATGGAAGCTAATTTTATAATTAAGATTATATAATAAATTTGGCGGTTGTTTTGAAGAGTCAGAGGGGTTTAGTGGAAGAATAAACTTGATATTTGCTCAGGTGAAAACATAATTGCCGAAGTTATGAGCTAAGTAATTAGAATTAAAGTTTAAAATTAATAATTAAGTGGTTTTTAATTATAAATTAATTAAAGATGGCAGTTTGCCCAATTATTAAAGTAAAACGGATAAAAATAATTTATATTAAAAACTAAATAAATTCATTTTAAAAAAGTAGATTTTTAATTGTGATTTTAAATAAACATTTATAAAATTAATTATGATATAAAATTGTTGAGTTTTGAGGTCTTTTAATCAATTAAATTGACCGACGTTTCGAATCTTTTTTAAATACGACTCAACAATTTTATACCATATTAATATATAAAAAAGATCAACGATAATAAATTATTACTAATTTTATAAAATTAAATTTGAAGTATGATGTGTTTTTGAAGAAGACAGCTGACGAGAGTGTCTGGAAAATGTTGTATACAAGTTTAAATTGAATTTTTCTTTTCCTTTCTTATAATTTGAGACTTTGTCCGGTTGTTTCCATTAATTCCCCAGTTTTACACTTAGAACTCATAGTTCTATGAGTTGGTACCTACTTTAATAAGGGTATGATTTATAGGCCCGACAGAAAAATGTAAACTAACGACAAAAAAGGTATTTGAAACGCTAATAAAATGTAAGTATAGAACGACAAAAAAGTTATTCCCCGATAAAAAAGGATATTGCACGACAGAAGCATAATGGCTAATATGGCGTTTGGTTTTTGAATACCTTTTAAAAAATATAGTGTTTCTGTATTATCCTATTGAAAAAAATGTGTCTCCATCTTGGGGACAGTGTAAAATTAAGGCTCTCAAGTAATGACATGGAAAAGAAAAAACAAACAAAAATTACAATTATTTCATTGAGAATCAGGTTCTTTGCATTTTCTAAAATTATTAAATTTTCACTTACAAGGTACTGCCGTTTACCACTCGATATTGTGTTGTAGAAAGCGAAACTTTATCGCTTGTAGAATGATCCAACAAGTATAATTCAGCTAGACATTCGTCAACTCTATATTTTCCTGCAGAGCAGCGGCACTCATCTTTGCATCTATATCAAGTATTTTTTCTTGATGCAATTTTCCATATATTTTTAATAAAACTTCTTGTTGTGCTTATTTTGAAGAATCAAATTCTTGACTTTCATCACTATTCACCTCAATTTCGTGAAAATCTTCTACATACGTTAGTTCTGCCATTGTTTGGGAATAGGAAGGAAGCTCCGAGAACTGTGGTCAGTGTCCTTAATGTTAATTATTAACACTTATTTAAAGTATTATTAATTATTTAAAGATTTGCTTAAAAAATAATCCTAAGCTCCCAAAAAAATTTTTGTACAATCACCACTAGTACTACAAACATAGTTTCTATGCTCCTGAATATTACAGGTTGCATTTTAGTGCTTCAGAATATATAATTATAATAAATTACGCCATCTACTCAGATAATTCATCGTCCAAATGATAAATCATGATTCATGACATTAGTGCTAATTTAAAAAATAATAGGTAGTACTACAAATTTCATTGTAATTTATGATTTTTAGATTGAGGATAATAGTTAACCAATTAATAATAATAATTAATACATTAGGCTTTATTGATTATGTACTTCTTCAATTAATATAAATTTAAGTAGGTACATAATCAATCAAACTTTGGGACTTCCATAAATTACGTGAGATGTTTTTTTTTTTAATTTAGACCTCCCCTCTCTCTATCTTCTCACGTGAAATTTACTCTATAATTTTTTAAAAATAAAATTTATTTGATCATGTATTTTGCTTCATACCAGCATACCACTAAATACCTAAGCGTTGATTGATTAATGTCTTCTTTGTACTACTACATTTTTTTCTGTGAAATAAGAGGAATAAGTAAAATAAAAAAAAAATAATAATTTGCAGAATAAGTGACAAAATAATGGATATATATTCCATACATAATGCTTAGGTAGCACAGACTTGGCACGTATGAACTAACCGACGTACATACCGCAGTCACGGTATCAATGAATTTAAAATATTATAGGCACTTTGTAACACTATGCTAAAGAATCAATTATTAATTTTTCTAACATATAAATTGCACCCCAGCGATAAAACGTGTTATTTCACACAATCTATTGAATATTTTAAGTTGCCAATTTTTTTATTACATCTCGAGAGCTAATTTTTTCTAGTGATATGAGTTATATGGCAAAAAAAATTAAATACTATTAAAAACTTGAAATATCGAAAAAGTGATAACTTTTTACAAAAAATAACATAATGCCATAAACCCGCTTTTCTCTGGTTTTACATACATAAAATTAACGAAAACTGGGCTTGGGGTATTCTACACCCCAGTGTGGCAAGTAAGGGTTAAATGTCCCTCTTTCGGAAGTTTCGTTTTGGCTTCTTTAAACTTTTTTCTTGTGCTGTTATTTTCTCTCATAGAGTGAAGCTTCTTCATAACTTTTTCAGTCATCATATTGCATAAAAAAGACTGCCAATTTTTGTAAAATTTAAAAATGTTCTTCATACTCTAGGCATCTAGGGTACCCTAGGGGGATGTATATAATAAGGTGACTTTATACAGCAAACCTTCAGATTCACAACATTTTTCTTTTTCAAGTTCTGTATTTGTTTAAAATAATTTCACGATAAGATTGAACATAATGCTAGAAATTATAATCAAGGTTTATAATAATCCAATCCTGTTGCTCAAGATCGACTTTTTTATTGTAAGCCAAGTTAAAATCTCTGTTAATAGTTTTTGCTTTAACTATGTAAGTTGTTATAGTAAACTTTATACACATCTTTGATTCTTTTGTTTTGCATAATCTATAGTTAATATGAATTATTATTATTCTACCAATAAATTATTATTAACTGCAGGAAGGAACAGAAACAATTAGGAAATTAATGATTAGGTAGTTACAATAAATAGCATATTTAAAATAATCTATCTAATATTCTGTAATCACAAAATGTTAAGTGTTGTAGTATTTTATTTAAACTGTATAAAAGAATTCAACAAGGGAATAATGGTTTTTGATAAATTAATTACTACATATAAAATAAGGTCACTCTCTCATGCTGACACGATTGCCTTGCTAGAAATAATTTTTACTTAATTACGAAAAATGCAACAGTTTAAAATCCAAGTTCTTGAAAATTATTTTAAATGTATGTAATGCCACTTGTCCCCTGAAACAAAAAAAACTTACAACTGTGGTCATATCAAACATATATTCTTAGATCATAAATTACACATAAATTAAATAGATATAAAATAAATTAAACATGAATATGTCGGCAACCACAAGTACGTATAACATAACAAATTTTGTTAACTAAAAATCAAGAAATTGGCACAAGTAATTTGAACACGATTAACATAAAACTTACCACTTTGATCGACAGGTTGAGCAGGTGCTAATTGAGGAGTTTTGTTAACAACTTCCACAGCTTCTTCGTTTGATATTTTGAAAGAATTGCCTTCCACCGAAGTGTTAACACTAAAATCAATATTGTGGTTACTTCAAGTGGCAATTTAGATGTATACCAGTAATACATACCAAGAAATTCCTTTAGCTTCCACTTCTTTTCCTACTAATTGTTTCCAAAATTTGTGAACCTAAACAAGTACAAATTAATATCTGTGAATCATTTAAAACTACCAACATTACTTCATCAATAACAGTTAGAGCAAATTCTGCAGGTTTCGCTTCACCATTAAATGCAAACTGATTTTCAGGTTTGCCATCGGGAATCTTGTAAATTTTAAACCACTCAATGGTAGCCTTAAGCAGACCAGGGAAAAATTTCTCGATATCTGATACATCGTTTACTTGGTCAGCAATCGGATCGTTTACATCAATAGCAATCAGTTTCCAATCAGTTTCTCCTAAAATGATTTCAGATGTTTTTTATTTCGAACAATTGACAAAAATTAATAATAATCACTTCAAAATTACCAAATTACCCGTAATTTCATGAGAAATACCTGTCTATATAGATTTATACTTAATAGTTATATTACATCAATTATTAACTTTAATAGGATAGTTTTAAATTTAGTTAATACATTTTTTTTAAGACTATTAAATTATTGCTTGTACATAAATTATGTTTAGGTGAACCGAACAACTGCCGAGGCGAAGGTAATTGGTTTAAATCCAGGAAGTCAAAACTTTCATTATGATAGTCTTCAAGCGACCACTATCAACTTTAAAACAGGGTTACACGGTTATAGGCATTTCTCCAACTGATTTAACCAGCAGTTCCTCTCAGAGAAAGGGTTTCCTCTCAAGAAAAATGATATCATAAAATTTATAATATTAATTATTGATGTCTGAAAATAAACTCATTCACCATAATATGAAAATCATCTTTGTTTAAAAAATGTAACTAAAATATTTTATTAAGTTTAATTTATATCAGTTGATAAGGCTATCTCAGATATTAATAGGTATGATTTTCCTCCCGCATAATATGATTTATAAAATAAATGGTTTTAACAAATTACGTTTATTTTAAAAATCACAAAAAAACTGTTCTTGATTATAATATTAAAAAAAGTGAAAGGCCAATTTAGTTTTAAAATTTTGATAAAAACCTGCTATTACATCATAAATCTGATAAAGTGTAATCAAGCGTAGGAAAAATATTACAAAAGCTTTCAAAATGCAAGGTCAATTACTCGAAAAATAAAATTCCTTACTAACCTTCGTCGATTAAAGCTATAGTGCCTAAAATTTTAACCTTCAGAATTTCACCACGTTTAGCTACCCTGTACCCAATTTCGATAACATCGATAGGATCGTTATCTCCTTTACAACCGGTGCCATCATCTAAATGTTCAGGATTTTCCCAAGTTTGGGGCAATGCACCGTAGTTCCATATGTAGCCATGATGAGGAAAACAATTAGAGACAAAACGAGGCTTTCCTTTCTTTATGTCTTGTTTGATTGGATTTAAAATTTCCTTCATCGTAATCTTAAATCGAAGTGTTGAAGAATCGAACGAGAATTAAAATCATTTAATTTACCTACCTCCATTTTAGCATTAGTCCATCGGGGTATTTCGACAACCATGTTAAAGATTTTATTATCGGCGTCAGCGTATAAAGGAATATCGTGTAAGGGTGAAACTGGACCATTTTGATCATCTATAAAAATTTGAAATGTTGCATCAGAGAATTACATTTTTATTGGATAGGTCAAAGTTTGTCAAATATGGTTGTTATAAATTTTACTTACAAATATAAACTCTGTAGTCTGGAGTGTAGGGTGCACCTCTTTCTACTATGCTGTAAGACATTCTTCGGGAAATTTGGAAATATGTTAACTTCCTAGGTAAATTGACAAGTGAACGTTTGTAACCGGTAAAGTTTTTTAAGTTAGCGTGGAATAGACGTAACGCATTTGCGCGAAACATGGCACCATCTATGTTGCCTTTGTTATACTTTGTCCAATAGAGATTTGATTAATCGTATTTGTATGGTGCTGATTACAGTAAACCTGTAAGATAAATATTATGATCAGAGCGCAACCATGCGCTATCACTCGTAATTAATAAAGTATCGGTCACTGTAATTTTGAATCTATTGGAGGATTTTAATATTTAAAAAAAATATTTTCTCCGGCAGCTTGGCGAATAAGTATGTTTTTGTTTAAATGCAGTTTTCTACAAAAAAAAACATAAGAATTGAAATAAAAATAGTTATTTATGCACTAAGGCCCGTGCAGTAGTTGTTTTTGGACGTCGAAGTTTATAGTACGGTCATTATTAGAGCCCAGATTTATAAGCACTTATGAATTCAAAATAAGCGCTTTAAAAAGTTTCAAAAAACAGAAAAAAAAGTCATATATTACATATTAATTAAACATTCACTTCATAATTAGAAAAAAAATTAATTTTTATATATTTTTCCAAATTTTTCAATTTGAAAAATTGTTGTTTGTCGTTAATGCCTGCTAATAAATCAAAAAAAAATTTTTTAATAAATAATTTTTACCGATTCCACTAAAGGCAAATTTTAAACTCTTTAGTAAGGAAAGTATTGTAATCTGAAATTAAAAAAAAAAATTGACCCCCATTTTTTTAATCAAATTTTTATGTTTTGAGGTTCCCTTAAACCATTTCCATTATTTTTGAAAAATGTCTGTATGTATGTATGTATGTATGTAGGTGTGTGTGTATATGTATGTCTGTAAACACGATAGTAGCCAAACGAAGTAACGAAATTACTCCAAATTTTAAATTTATGTTTTTTTCTGTCGTGGCACAAAGCCTATTGAAAATGGATGAAATTGTAAGGGGCGAACGGGGGATTTACTTGAAGCGACAAAACATAATCTATCATAACTCCGAAACGCAATGAAATTGGTAAAAGTTTATTATGACAAAAATTATCCGTGTAAAATTACCTACAACTTTTTGTCTATAAAATTTTTTCTAAAATTAAAAAAAATTAAAAATTTTTTCTAAAATAAAAAAAAAATTAAAAATTAAAAAATTTTTTTTATGAAATTTCTAAATTGCCTATAAATAAAAAAAAATTGTACATAAAAGTTTAATTATTTGTAATAAGTATATATTTTTTTATTTGTATTTTTGTTTTTACTTATTATTTCGATTTTCTGAATGTT
Source organism: Cantharis nigra (assembly GCA_958510845.1). Classification (NCBI taxonomy): domain Eukaryota; kingdom Metazoa; phylum Arthropoda; class Insecta; order Coleoptera; family Cantharidae; genus Cantharis; species Cantharis nigra. The sequence continues at coordinate 36,540,261 of OY294030.1, read as the reverse complement.
TTTGACGATTATTGCTGATGCTCTGATAATATTTAATAATTTAGTTTTTTCTATCCGAGATAAATTGGGAGTTACTTTTAATATACGGAAAGTTATGTGATGGCCACATCCGATTTTTTTTCTTAAAATTTTCGATGGATGATAGAATTAATGTATTCTTAAAAATTTTTTGACATTCTTTTATTGCTGCCGAAGACGATTCTGACAATTCAGAAACAAACCTTTGAAAATTTTCAAAATTTGTTCCAAAATATACAGTGGCTCCAGAAATTATTATTAATACACTCCTATGTTAACAATGTAAATGTAAATCGTACCTTTTCAAGACTTTTTTCTCATATAAAAATCGATTTTATAGCTAAATGTTTCTGACATTTTTTGTTGCAAATTTCATTCCCTTTATTTTTGTTTCTATACATATTTCAATTTTGTTGAACGTTTTCTGAGTAACAGCTACTTTCAAAACACTGTAAAAATTTTAATAAAATTAACATTGCGCTTATGTAAGTTTTATTAAATTATTTTCGGTGTTTTTAAAATCACTGTTAGACTGTTACTCAGAAACCGTGCGACAAAATAGAAACATGGTATAGAAACGAAAATCAGGGAATGAAATTTTCAATAAAAAATGTCTGAAACATTTTGCTATAATGTTGTTCCTCACACTGGTTCGGAAGGAATAGGTGTATCTGGAAATTTTTCTTAAAAGTATTCTGAAAATTTCTAATTTCTAAATTTCTTAAAAGAAATTATTTCAAGTCCCAAAAAAAATTTAAAAAAGCTCAAATAAGCACTAACGTGCGTTTTAAGCAAAATTTTGAGAAAAAGCAAAATAAGCTCTATCAACATTAGGCCAAAGCACTGAAATTTTTAAGAAACGTCAAGATCCAAAAGGAATATCTTCTGCTTATAATTTAGAATAATAAGCAAAAGCTTAGAATCCGATTATTATCATTATGTCCAAATAATCCCCCTGAATATACAATGATACCGTTGTCGCTCTTTCATTTTTTAGCCGTTTGAGGGGGTCACTGGTAGTCTTCATTCAAAAAGTCGACCAAATTTTGCATTTTCTTATGTCCGCCATTTTGAATTATATGAAAAATGGTTTTTCTTGAATAACTCGGCCATTTTCAATTTTAACGAAAAATTGTCAAGACAAAAGTTGTAGGAAATTCAATTTCCTACAATTTTGGTTTCTAAATTTTTTTTTCTGAAGTCGATATTTTTTAAATTAAGCCTGAAAAAAGTGACCAAGTAAAACTCTTGCATTATTTCATTTATTTTTAACTTCAGGGTATACTCGTAAATGAACATCAACAAACTTGTAGAGAATTAAATTTTGAACAATTTTGGTTCTTACATTTTTCTCCTACAGGCAATATTTAAGGTCCTACACCAATGGCAAAGAAAAAGCGAACCGTCAAAATTTTGTTTGTGTTTTTTATGACGTGTGTTTTGTGTTTTGTTTTTGAGGTTTATGTCAAACGTTTAATTTTGTCATCAAATAAAAAAGATAAAAATATTTTTTGTAGGCAATTTAGAGAGCTACAAATTTTATTTTTTGTACTTTTTCTTACAAATTTGTTAAAAAATTTGGTAAAATATTTCCCACAAAATTGTTAGAAAATTTCCCACAAAATTGTTAGAAAATTTCCCACAAAATTGTTAGAAAATTTCCCATAAATTTGTAGGAAATTTTTTAATAAATATGTTGAAAATTTTATGTCAAATTTGAAGGAACACGTACAAGAGATACAATTTGAAGCTTTCATTATTGCTTACAACAAACATTTTTAACTTTTTTCTGTGGAATTAACTATCTTGGCAGTAATTCAATTAGTATGTTTTTATAATTTCCTACCAATTTGTCAGAAAATTACCGATAAATTTGTTAGAAAATTTCCTACAAATTTGTTTGAAAATTTCCTACAAATTTGTTTGAAAATTTCCGACAAATTTGTTAAAAAATTTCCCACAAAATTGTAGAAATATTTCCCACAAAATTGTTGAAATATTTCCGACAAAATTATTGAAAAATTTCCAACAAATTTGTTAGAAAATTTCCTACCAAAATTGTTGAAATATTTCCCACAAAATTGTTGAAATATTCTTCTGCCAATGTTTATGAAAACTGTTGAACTTAAAATTCATTAAATCAAATTAAAATTAAAATCAAACAAGACATAAAGAAAGGAAATACATAAATACGAAATTTTAGACTACTTGTAAGAAGTAAGTAATTAGTATTTACTATAAATATAGAATGCGTAAGACAATAAATTGTATCTTGCTATAAACATTTACTACTTACAACTTAACCTGGAATCCAAACAGTAAAATTAATTTACAATCCTCTGTACACTAAGTAAGGATTTTTAGCGACATATTATGCTACGGTGAGGCATTGTTAAAAACTTATCAGCGTGACCACCTTTTAGGAATCTAAATAAGGTGATAAACGAACTACAACGCGGCAGTCTGAGTCATTTGCTTGCTTAAGGCCTTTAAAATAACATCATATGGAGAAAAATTGGAAAAATGTTAACTGTGCAATTCTGTTTGATAAGTATCCACTTCAATAAAAATTTTAGTAACATTTTTGTGCAAATAAAATTTTCCAACAGTGGAAATTTTCTATTTTGTTTGGAAATCTTCGCAATTTTTCGTAAATTTCTGGAAAGTGCTCAATCGGTTTAATTATTTTTAATTCGCCCAAGCTCCTTGTTTGAGCTGATCAGAAAAATTTTAGAGTTTTCAACAGTCTTTGAATTTTTACCTTCACACAAAAGAAAATTCTCGAATGAAGCATCCGTAAGTAGACACCTTTCTCACGAGTTTTGCTTTGTGTTTTGGTTTTGATTTTATATTTTTCCATGCAAATACTACAAGAAAGTGTTGTGTTTTAATAGATAAAAGTATCAAACATTGCTTAGATCTTCTTTTTTTTCTCTTTTCGTGTTTTGCTCTTTTTTTGGGTTCTCCAGAAGCCAAATCGGTGCAAAACAAAAAGTTATTATGACCTTCGTTGATGTTTCCACAGAATTTATCTTTTGTTTTAAATTAATTTGCAGATGCAGATGTTGATAGGTTGAGCTTATTGGATCTCAAAATTCAAAGTGATATGACTCGTGACGTTTATTTCCATTTAAGTACGAATATTGCACAATATTTTACAATCTTCCAGTCCCCATGATGAGTAAAATTTTTGGGTCACTTAAATAAACACAACTTAAAAACATGAAAGTTTTTTTTCCGTTCAAATTTTTTTAAAGTTATAATACAAATTTTTACAACAATAATTCTCATATCGACATAACAATCAACATTTAAAAAGTAGTTCATGTCAACCAATCATATATTTTTAAAATTTTATTTTATTTATTTACGGGTAAACAAATTTACATAGTTATTCAAACGTCTGATTTTACAAAATTTGATACTACAAAAATTGAGCAAAATTTTATTAATAAAACCTGCGATGTCTGAACGGTTAAGGAGATAGACTTGAAATCCATTGGGTTTAGCTCGCTCGTCGCCCAGGTTTTTTTTATATTTTTATTCTTAAAAAAGAAAATCAGTAGGGCCCGCGCTATAGATTCAGCCTAGAGGTCTACAGATTTTAAATACGGGCCTGACGTTAGTTATCAAAATCACGATTATCAAAATTCTATTGTTCTTGTTTTGTTTTTGTGTGGCAACCATTATGATTGATAAAGTTTTCACACTCTCAAAGGTTTTGCGAAAAGTAAAATATCTTAAGCCTTATTATTTATTCTATCAAGGTGAGGTTAAAAAAGTTTTGTATAAAACGAAACAGGCTACAAGATTGATCAGCAGATATTTGCACGTAGATGTAGTCACTATATCGTATATGGTGAAATATCACTCTCAACTTTTTAGAAATTCTTTTGAATTTCTAGGGAAAAAAGAGAAATAATCTTTTTTCAAGTTTTTTAAACTTTTCCGTAAAATTCCAAAAATTAATTTAATTTAACGAAACAAATTCTAGAAACTTTAAAGTGCAATTTTACCCCTTAGAATAAATTGTCTTTGCGTGGAAATGTCTAAGAATCTATCTTATAGCTAGTTTCTTTTTAAACAAACTGCTTTCAGACTCATGGAAATACAATAAATAAATGCTAAGATATTTCAGTTTCCGCAAACTCTTAAAATTGTAAAACCTGCTGCACGTTGTTAACGATTGAGATGCTACAACATACTATATTATCTCCAAAAGTTGTAGTTGCAGTTAAATTTGTGGTTGGTAAATCTACAGTATATTGTTATGAAATTTAACCTACTCTTAATTTTTAAATTCCAGTCAACTTTTTCCGGCTATTTTGCTTATTGTATGTAAACAAACTGCATGAACTCTTTTAATTTTGAGTGAATGACAAACAACGCTCTTAATAAAAATTAGATTTTTAAATTCGAAAAGCACATAATTTATTGAAATTAAAATTGAAATAAAAATGTTCAACAAATGTTTAATTTCGTCTAAAATGTCTAAAAATGTCTAATTTAAAAATGTAATTTTTAATAAACGTTCTGTTATTTTATAAATAATAAATATTTTCATATTTAATTCACCAACATTTTTAGATGCAGCTGAATGATTATTATCAGACATACAAACCGTATATCTTCTTACTAAAATACAATTTATTTCAATTCTGCTATTATTAATTTTTTTAGAAGCACTGTATTAATTTTGAAATAAATACGGCTGATAAAGTTTTTAAACTTTTAACGTTTGTAAATAATAAGAGTTCACTTATCAAGAGATGTAATCTTGTCGTTCTAATACTAGACATCATCAACTTCATTTGAATCTAGGTAAGTAATTATTGATTTACAATTTACGTTTTATGCAATCTATCTAGAACCGTGTTCATAATTTTATACGTAGTTGGTTTCCATGTTGAAAAATGTTATTTTTTATTTTCAATTTTAAACAAACTGTCGTCATCGATAAGTAACAAAGTAAATTTTAAATTATGTTCAAACTACTTTAACAATCAAAAATATAAATTTGTTTCCAACTTAAAAAATTAAAACATTCCAATAGGCTAAGTTTGCTTTAATTACCTTATGACTTCGATTTTTATTTAATATTATGCATTTCAATTTACAAATTATAAACTAACAATCATTACGGCTCCTTGTACAATTACAAAATATTTTCTCGCACACATCTTTTGATGATTCATTTATATTTTAATTTTTTATGAACAATTGGATAAGAATATTCTGACACAACTTTCGTAAGCTATTATAGTTAATATTTTATCAACTTTTACTAATTTTTAGGCAAATATCAATTGCGCTCACTTACTTTCAGGCTATTGGTGAAAGTTTGTCATAAATTATGGCAAAATAAATTATTTGGCAAGTATATATTTAAAAAAAATAGTTATTCATTTCTAATATGTTTTGTAAAATTATAAATTTAAACAAAAAACTTAATTATATTTTAATTTATGCTATTTTTAAATAAAAATATCAATTAAATATATTTGCAGTTTAATTCGAATAAATAACTGATAATGGTTAACTAATTAGAAAATGGTTTTGCTTTCACGTGTAACATCAAGACGTATTTAGGCAATACAACATAGAATTTAGGAAATCAGATCTTATTTTTGTACAAGTATTTTAGCGTGTTGCTTTCATTTGAAAAGTGTTGGAGCCATAACAATAAAAGTTACGAACCTATTCAACCGTTCCGTAATTATTTCTAAATTCAGACTGGTGGTCTAGAATAAGCCTATTTTCATGTAAAATTGATCTTATTCGGCTAGTTGGCAATAAATATTTTTGATTATATTCGACGATTCGTGTGGTATTAGTTTTGACTATTTCACTCTGCTATTATGATATCTTTATGAATTCCAAAACTTTTCATTCTTTGATAGATTGTTAAACTATTTGCACTTCTTCCTAAGCTCTAAAATGGGTAAAACATTCAAAATTTGTGCTTATGCTATAATTTCAAGTTAAAATTTTCAAAACATGTGCACACTTCCAATTTGATACAATTATCCAGTAAGAGAGAGAAAAGCAAAGTGAAATAGTTGCAAAATGAGGTGTTAACGACCTCTAAAAATTACCAAAGAGTTTATCAATCATAATATAATTCCATAGCCTATTTCTCTTTGCTTGTTACTTCCACTTTGATCTCTAATTCAAACGAAAAATTGTATAGTGATGGGTTTCCAGTAATTGCACTGAGAAAAAACAATTATAAGTAATAAAACAAAAATGTTATATTATAACAGTTGTAGTATTTGAATAGGCGCCAAACAATACAAATTATATTAAATACAACTACAAACTTATATGTTCAGAATTATATGCAAAATCATGTTGTAGTAATATTTAATATAAGTATTCCAATTACAAGTAATATGACTGTGATGTTATATAAATAACCACTACGTAGTTCTATGCGGAGTAACACATGCCTGGTTATGTATAACACTCTGTTGTTATAAGTTATAATATCAGTAATACTAGGAAATAACACTACAATGTTATATAAATAACACTACGTAGTTCTAAACACAGTAACAAATGTCTGTATGATAACACTACGTTGTTGTATGTTAAAATACTAGTAATATTCGGAAATAACACTACACTGTTATATAAATAACCATTAATTAGTTCTATGTTCAGTAATCCTATGTGCTTATGTATAACAGTATGCTATTGTTAGTTATATTATTTCTAATACTTAGCAAATAACACTACAATATATTATAAGTTATAACTGCACTTTTTGACAAAATCAGTATTAAATATTATGTATAGGATTTGCAATACCGAAATTCAGTATTGGTGCAATTAAGCGCCACAGTCCGCGTGAATACTGCTGTATTAATTTATTGTTATTGATTGCAGAGTGTTTTTCCGAAAAATGAATGGTTTTTTCGGCAAAACACTCCCTGCAAACAAAAACAAATTATAACAGCAGTATTCGCGGACTATGGCGTTTAATAGTACCAATACTGAATTTCGGTAGCTATTGCAAATCCAATACATAATACTTAATATCGATTTTGTCAAAAACAGTGCAGTCATAACTTAAATCGTAGTGATATTTTCTAACTATTAGAAATTATATAATTTAAGAAATAAATTAGATATTATAGTAGGCAATAGTAGTGGTGATAATAAAAAACTCCATGTTTCGTAATATTGTTTAATATAAGATACACAATCACAATAAATTATAAAAAAAGTTATAAGTCAAAATAAGAAATAACTACAAAGCAGGCTTGTTATGTTTAAAACAATGTTTGTCTTTTCAAAAACAAAAAAATTACTTAAGTACTAATTTAAAATTACTGGAAACTGAAGTATCTCTTTGCCGGTTTAACTTGATGTTTCAACCATCTCCAGGACAACTAAAATACAACAAAATGCAAGTTACAATAAATCTCATGTGAATAAAATACATTAAAATTAGAAATTAAAATTCCTTTTCAAGATCTTATACTAGTCGAGTGCTCGAAGCGCATCAATAAAATGCTTAAAAACGATTTCTGTGAGCACGTCAGGGTTAAAGGCTGAAACTTTCAAAAATGAAGGGTTAGATGGCACATACTCATAATCCGGAGGTAGTCAAAATTTAGAACGCGCAAAAGGGCGCTATTTAAAAAAAAAGAGATAACAGCATTAACAGCAAGCTAAGTTGTTAAGTCGCTTATGGAAAATCAAATCTTGAACTGCAATTATCTCGGTTCGAACTTCGCAAAAATTTAATTATATTTTACAATTTTTATTTATATACTACTCTTCTATTTGCCAAACGAAAGCCTTAATCAAAATTTTTTATTTTTGAGAAAAGTTGCGCATATGTAATTTAATTTCAAGTAAAGTGCGCATAAATTTGACTGTCTTAAAAAAAATTTGAAATAAAAATGTGAATGTATAAAAGAGAAAAAAGTGTTTATTTTTTTTAAATAAATAATTATTGAAATTTAAATTGTTCGTTAGTACTAGCTAGAAACGTTACACACTAGGTTTGAAAGAGACGGATACATTCGATTTTGTGGTAGGGGTTACCCGGTCGGTCGACGCTAACCTGCGAGCGACTTAAAATTGGAATTTTTAAGGTGTTACTAATAATTTAATATCGTGTTTAATATTAAACAAAAAATTATGATTTTTAAACTTATCGAATCTACATACATATGTGCAACTTTTCTCAAAAATAAAAAATTTTGATTAACGCTTTCGTTTGGCAAATAGAAGAGTATATAAATAAAAATTGTAAAATGTAATTAAATTTTTGCGAAGTTCGAACCGAGATAATTGCAGTTCAAGATTTGATTTTCCATAAGCGACTTAACAATTTACAGTTTTCAAACATAAAAATAACATGCATTTCGTACAAAACTTATTTCAAATTATATATCAAAATAATTCACATCTTATTAGCTTTCTGTTAATGCTGTTAACTCTTTATTTTTAAATAGCGCCCTTTTGTGCGTTCTAAATTTTGACAACCTCCGGATTATGAATATATGCCATCTAACCCTTCATTTTTGAAAGTTTCAGCCTTTAACCCTGACGTGCCCACACAAGTCAAAATAAATTCAAAAAAGCACTCTACTACAAAGTGCTCAAATTGCACATTTTGAAACCGTTTTTTGACATATAAAAATCGCTTTTATAGCAAAACTTTTTAGACATTTTTTGTTTAAAATATCATTGTATTCAATTTTGTACTTACCTATACATTTTTCCATTTCGTTGCACCGTTTGTAAGATACAGACAAAATTTATTTTTCTATCTTACAAAGTTTTTTTTAAGTCACTCTAACTCTGAAATGGTGCGACAAAATAGAAAAATTTATATAAACAAAAATGAAGAAACTTAAATTTGGAACAAAATATTTCTAAACAGTATTGCTGTAAAAATAATTTCTACTTGACAAAAAACGCTTTCAAAACGTATAATCTTGTGAGCCACTGATGTACATACTACTCCTATACCTTTTATTTTTATTTAATCATATTATTTTATATTTAACTATATATACAATTTATAATTTGATTGAATTCAGTAGTAATTTAGATGCTTACTTAACGTATAGTCGCAAAATTACTAGGTATTAAATTTAATAAAATTATTATTAATTCACAGACCAACAATAAAAAACTTTTATAATTTTTTTAGGGAACCTCATTTTTTTGTTTCAATTTTCCACAATTACATCGCAAAGTAGCACTACTTAGCTTTAAAATCCATTTTTCTAAATCATTCTTCGATTCAATTTTGAAGTCGAGAGGTTCAGTCATTCAAAGTCACCCGTTCTACAGCGGCGATCTTACTTTTTAACAAGTTCTTTAGTATTAATTTATTAGCGAGCTCAAGAACCCCTGTGTAGGCAAAATACTAAAATACTTGTCAAAAAGTAAATTCCGCGCGGTAAAACGGATGACTTTGCACGCGATTAAACCTCTTGAATTACAAATTGTATATCTTCACTTCACAAAATCGTAGAATGATTTAGAAAAATGGATTTTAAAGCTAAGTAGTAGTACTATGCGATGCAATTGTGGAAAATTGAAACAAAAAAATGAGGTTCCCTAAAAAAATCATAAAAATGATAAAAATAGCCATTTTTTGACCATTTAAGCTAGCATTTCAAAAAGCCTGAGGTTCTGGAACAATTGAGGACCGGTTCTTCAAAACTCAACAATTAAAAAATATCAATTTTTCAGGAGAGCGTTTAAACGGTGTAACTCTATGCTTGTATCTTATGAGAAAACAAATTTAAATTTTATAATTGCATGGTTATCATTCAACTTAGGTTAGTTTTGACTTTAATATTCGATAGTCTTTTTAAAAATTATACAGAAGTTTTGAAAAAACGGTCCTCAATTTCAAAGTCTGATTCGTTTTCAACACAAAAAAATCTAATAGAATCACCCTCGCCCATTCTTAAAGCTGAACAAAAGTTCAATTTTGTTGCCCTGTGATTATTATTAATGTGAGCGTTACATACTTAAAATTAATGTTTTTAAAGAAAATTGTACTAACCTTTATAGGAATTAGTTGAGGTAATCCCCGCAATCCGTGAGTTTTTTTCTCCATCAATGACGAAAACAAAAAAATATTTCCACTTTTTTACTTTTCTAACAGGCGTGGCGACTTACACTGTACAAGTGAAAATAACAAATGCTACATTTATAAAATTATGTGCGCTCTTGATGCTTTTTATTATAAAATTGATGAATAGCAGAATTTTTATACACTCATTTGTCCCCAAGACGACCGACCGTTTGTAACATTATATCTTGTTTAAATAAATAGGTGTATCTATTTCTAGATCATCGACGTCGTATAAAACTTGCAATTCTTGCAAAAAACATATTAAATAATCCGATAACTTATTTAAAAAAATATTTACTGGGATCTACCTAATTAAAAAGTTCGTGTTTTTTAAGTGTCATTTTTACTTTACTTTACTATTTTTACCGAGCACTACTTCTCGCACGGAAATCAAATTTTTGCTTTCAAAAAAGAAACCGACAAAAATAGTATAAACTATAAAGGCTTTTATAAAATTAATCAACTTTCATAACAGGACAATAAACTTGATCATTTTGAGGATTTTCATAAATACTTATTTTGTTATTCCAAAAAACGTTACTATGTATACATAATTTGTAAGGGAATCGCCATTATAATTTAAAACCTTATAATCGATTATTGGTTTAAAATCGATCATAATTCATTATTTTTCGAAATCGATTATGAAATTTGGTAATCGCACAATCCTAATACAGGTGTTTGATTTCGATTAAATGTTTATTCAAATTAATAATATTTTAGTATTTATAATAAAAGTAGTGTAGTATTATATACTAATAACATCGTTGTTATCAGTTAATTTTTAAGAAGTAAGATGTTCATACAACTGTAAGTTATAAGCACTACAAACTTGAAGTACTAGTATATAACACTGTAGTGGTATTTAACATCAATTTTATTTAACATTTCATTGTAGTTATTTATAATAATGCTAGTGTTTTGTATTACGATCATGCGTGGTTTTGACTATCACGAGTTATTTTATTACATAATGAAAACAAATAAGTGGCTCACAAAATTATTCATACACCATATAAAAGTTTGAAAACATTGTAATATTTTCTTCAAATAGGACTCTATTATTTTTATTTAAATTACATTATATTAAATGACCCTTCATACTTGATAACAAAAAGAAAAAATTGATAAAAACCTTCATAAAAAAGTGTAGGTGTAAGAAATATAATTTTACATAGCTAAAGCATGTCACAAAATTATTCATACAGTCAAAAGAATCTGCACTATCTTGCACTTTTACACTAAATTAGTATTTTGTATGGTATCCTTTTGCATCAATTACTGCTTTTAATCGCCTTGGCATGGATTCCACTAATTTTGAAGTTGTTACTTCTGAAATTTTCTCCCATTCCTCTAAAATAACAGTTTTTAAAACTTCTTTAGAGGAAATGGACCTTTTTCTAATTTTTCTTTCTAATTCTTCCCATAAATTCTCAATAGGATTGAGGTCTGGGGACTGAGGAGGAGTATGGAGTTGTTTTTTTACATGATACAACAACCATTCCTTCACAATATAGGAAGTATGCTTGGGGTCATTGTCATGCTGGAATTGATAATTATTTTGTAACCCCAATTTTTCAATGCTAGCTTTTAAATTGTTTTGTAATATATTTAAATATTGAAATTTGTCCATCGTTGTATCAATAAATTGAAGTTTACCAACCCCATTTCCACCCATGCAACCCCAAACCATCACATTACCGCCACCATGTTTAACAGTTGCACATAAGTTTTTTTTGTTTAACTCAGTGTTAGGTTTTCTCCATACCATCTGTCTTCCATCTGATCCAAAAATGTTAAATTTGCTCTCATCACTAAACACTACTGTTTTCCAAAACTCAACACTTTCATTCACGTATTTTTTTGCAAATTCTAGTCTTTTACCTCTATTAATTTTTGATATGTATGGTTTCTTACGTGCTACTCTGCCATTATACCCTTCTTTCCGAAGAACCCTACGAACAGTTTCGGTAGAAATAGGTTTATTAATAATATTTGAAACGTTTTCGGTCAATTTTGGCACACTTGTTTTGGGATCTGTTCTTATTTGCCTCACAATATAATTGTTGTCTTTTGGAGTCAGTATACTCTTTCTTCCTCGCCCAGCTTTATTTATCAGATTACCTTCATTTTTAAATTTGGTAACTATAAATTGAACCGTTGCATGACTTCTGTTAACAATTTTAGCTGTTTCCCTGAATGATTTACCCTGGCAAATCAATTTAAGGATTAATTTTCTTTCTTCCACAGTTGTTTCTTTACCTTTGCGACCCATTTTTATTGAATGTCGGATTAAAACTGTATATAATGTTGCAAATTATGCTTTATTTTATATCTAAGCTAGGCTACTATAAATAATCATCAAGTAGCTATTAAAAAAACTGCAACAGTTGCGTTTTTGTACAATATAAAATAAGTCTATTCTGAAGTGTATGAATAATTTTGTGACATGCTTTAGCTATGTAATATTATATTTCTTACACCTACACTTTTTTATGAAGGTTTTTATCAATTTTTTCTTTTTGTTATCAAGTATGAAGGGTCATTTAATATAATGTAATTTAAATAAAAATAATAGAGTCCTATTTGAAGAAAATATTACAATGTTTTCAAACTTTTATATGGTGTATGAATAATTTTGTGAGCCACTGTAAATACTACAGTTTCATATTAACAATTGTACCCTGTTTTCTCAGTGTGCATTGATATTTTGCAATGTTTTAGTTGGAACGTCAGACATTCGTAGTTTTACGAAAATGTTACTTTCAATCTATTTACAACATAAAGTTTATAAACTTTCAAATTTTTTATTTTATTTTGGTAACAATATACTTAGAAGAGATGGTCTAACAACTTCAACTAACCAGGCTCTTAGCTGAATGACGGAACAACTTTGACACCGGGTGGTGCAGTAATAACTTACACTTTATAACAATTCAATTTAGAACTTTAGAAATTTAGAAACTTAGCTTCATGCAATTTACGGCTTATTAGGTGAAAATTCGGGTAGCTAATAGATTTCAAGAATGGGGAGATTAAGAATTATTAACTTAAATTAGATGCTTTAAATATGTATATTAAATCTGCTTCAAAAATAATTTTTAAAGTTAAGTGGTAATTACCAAAAGAGTTAGAAATTTTACCGAAACTTTATTTTAGTTTAGTTAAAAAAATTTACTTTCAAATGTTTGAATTTTAATTATTAGTTGAAAAGTTTTTTTCTGTTTTTAAATGACATCGACATTGCCCTCATTTAAAGACATGAATACGTTCTACTCAATATTTCTCTAAGAAAACATTTTGTAAAGAGTAAGTCAAACCTTTTCAAATTTTACCACGTTGAAACCAATATGATTGCACGATTGCACCAAATAATGAAAATCTGCTTACATAAAGCTTTCAAGCTTCGATATATTATGTATTTACTTATATAAAGTGACTGGTAAAAATAAATTTAAAAATATAAAAGTTTTATTTGCTATATTCGACAGTATCAAAAATACAAACTAATTTGATAATGTAAAATAATTAATTAAAATAGTTAAAAGTATACTAGTATATTAGTTTCCCAAAGGTAACATTGCTTTGATGTGAGCAAAACCACGACTAGAAATTCCGACAACTTTCGTAATTGGTATGAAATCTGAGAAGTGAAGTACTAAAAAATATGAAATCTGTGATCTATTCACACTGCTAGTCACGGCTTTCAAAATTGATTTTACATTATAATTACAATGTTACCGATCAACTTGGTAATAGTCTCGATGGCAAAAATTATATTTAGTACAAATGTTTAGATCATTGTTCTCATGCATTCAAGGTTGGTTTTGCCTTGAGCGGCTATTATACATAAAACATAAAAAAATATTAATGTTAAGAATAAATGAACAAATTTTATATTTAATCATTGTTAGAATTTTTGGTAAGAAAAATATATAAAATATAAAATTTTTACAACTTTTCTTAAGCTTGTGGCTGACTTATAAAAAACATGGCAATTAAAGAGTACAAACCTGCATATTGATTAATTAGTATGGTAAATGATTAAAATAGATTGATTTTCTATCATGGTAACATTTAGAAAATTAAATTCCACAAATGATTCCATTCAAGACACTAAAAACTTATAAAGGAAAAGTAATTACCTACCTTGGTTAAATTTTTTCCCAGCTACTAAATTTATAATTTAAAATATCTTTAAAAAGAAATTGCTTTTACTTCTGCAGATTTCCTCACCTTTGAAGTTTCTGTTTTTTTTAATAATTTCAGTAAATTATTATTGATATTCTATAAAAAGTTTATCTTGAATCAATATTTGGTTGAAAGATTTCTACGAATGATTACGAAAGTTCTTTGCTTTATTTCGTTTTTTTTTCAGAAATTCGTTTGTCTTCTTGTTTTGCTTGATAAATTGAATCTACTACCCCTGGTGTTATATTGCACATGTGTCTCACCTCGGATTTCATTACGTGGTTTCGTAATAATTGTAATTCAATTCCAAAAAAAAAGTTTTCTGAAATACAGTCTAGTTTCTCTGAAACGAAATATTGCGAATATATTTTATAATAATGAAATTTACTTGTATTGGTGCAGTTTTTAGTTATTCTAAAATCTCAAGTATACGGATTTGTTAAACAACAAATCTGTTTTCTAGGTTGTATACATTCATATAAATTTAGAGTTTCATTAAAAAATTAAAAAATGTTTTTTTCATAAAAAACCTTTTGTTAGTGAGGTGAGGGATTTCATTTCAGAGAATTAAGAGAAAAGTAAATAAAACACATGATATTATACAATGTAGTAGCTATAAATAAATGAAATGTAAAATAAAGTTTTTTAATAAATTATAATTTGAAATAACAAAATCAGTAACTTTTTCTATACATTTTGTAAATACTTTACAATAATTAATTACTTCGTCCATTATTATACAGGTATAAAATGTTAAATACATAATTTTGTTGATTGATAATTTAATTACAAACAAATTTGATAAATAGAGTATTTAAATTGGATTAATTTTATACAAATATCAATATTATGTAGTACAAAAATGTAAAAAAGTAAAATGCATATATCAAAAGCATTGCTATGAATAAATATTTACAAAGAAAATATATATCATATAATTTATTATTACATAACTAAATTCATTATAGGTAAATAAGTTATATAGTACTTACATTAGGTACATGTAATAATAATAATAATTATTTGCTAAATAATTAACAACTAACATCACTTTTCTAAGCGTAACATCTATCAAAAACTTGAAATCATTTTCTCGCTTAACAATTTTCAATTTTTGGTTCGTTTAATTTTCTCGAGAAAATTTGAAACAAATGAGAAAAATTATTATGGGTGTTGAGCACGTTATTTATATAAACTGAGAACATTAATAATATAACCGAAATTTATCTTCTTATGTTTTAGTTTGAGCTAAAATATTCACCAAAGACCGAAAAGGTGCTATACTTCAAGAGCTTTTTGTAAAGCTTTTAAGTAGAGCGAACCAAATTTGTATGTAAGTAAGTGTCTTTTGTAATTAGTGAAAATATAAAATAGTTAATTATGTTTATAACTCAATTAAACGCTTTTAACAGAATCTTCATAAAAAATACTGATAATTTTTAACAACTACTTAATTTAAATTTAAAATTACATTAGAAAACGCAAGCTGATATTTAATTTTATTAGTACATATTTCTGATCAAATTATGTTATAATGTAAAATAAAAAATTCAGATTCTTGTTTTATCACGTACCTACATTAGGGTAGGCAAATTAATATATTGATAATTTCATTTGCAATTTATTAAAATTCTTATTAACTATTTGTATTGGTTTGGATAATATTAATTAAAAATATTTTTTGTTTGTTAAATTAATTGCTGTACAAATAACATCAATGTTTTTTTAACTTTTATTTCATGCATTAAGGCGGGATTTTAGCAGTCGAAAGGAAATTGTAATCGATGCTATTATGATACCAAATTTTAAAGTTATTGCTGAAATTATCATTTTTATTTGTTTATTAGACATCAAAAATTTGTTATTGTAAACCACTACGAAGAAATATTAAGAAAAGCGCAAATAATTTTTAAAACAAGACATTTTCTAACATAAAATAAGCAATTATTAAGGCACGGATAATAATGAAAAATTTTTTCCGGGCAGTTAAAGGTTGTCTTGAGAGCACTACAAAGTCTGATTTTTCAATTTTTTACTTATGCTGGCGCAGTAATATTTTAAAAATTGCTTATTTTCATGGACTTTGTGAATTTTTTTAACTATTTTCTAACTAAAAAAATGCAAATTTTTCTTCGTAGTACTTTACAATTACATCTTTTCAATGTCTAGTAAAAAAATGAAACTTATAATTTCAGCAATAACTTTAAAATTTGGTTTAATAATAGCATCGATTTCAACATATTTTCAGCTGCTAAAATCTCGCCTTAACAAAAACTATTTAATTTAGAGCTTTGACGAGATTGCAAATATTTAACATCATTTTCTATTATATTTATGTAATTGGTTGGTAATACAGTTATGATACAAAACTTTAAAAAATCGTTGGCAATTATTTACCTACTAAATCTAAACTTTCAACAATATCTAATAACAACAATACAATTATTATACTTTTCCATCGATTAGCGCGTAACACCATGTTTCAACTGTAATTATCCTTTATGGAAGCTTCCTGAAAAGAAAAACAATTGTTTACTAAGATACATTTTCAGAAACCTATAAATTAAGTTGCCACGTCTACATAATATACTTACTAGAAAATTAAGAGAAAAATGATTTCTAATATACCATTAACTATAACAGAAATTTTAACCTTCGTGAATGAATTGCTAAATAAAAATGTGTGGGAGGCAGACTTACGTATAAAATGAATAATAATAATAATTCGTAATTTTAATTTTAATTTTACAGCAAACCTTTTAACGTAATTTATTTTATAATTCCAATCAAATATATTTCGATTTGTACAGATCTTTTTGCTGCGAACTTATTTTTTTAAATTATTCTAACACAAATCAAAAGCCATATTTTCTCCTGTTTACAATTTAATACTTTATTCTGCATAATTTGTATGAAAGCATTTGTACGACTAAACTTTATACGACAGAACGTTTTACGAGAGCTTCTAGACGACATACATTACTACGATGGTATTTCGCACATTGTATATACAAAATTAAAAGTAGTTGTAAAACAATAATTTATCTGTTACATTCACATATTTTATAACATCAGCCTCCACCAATTAAGTTGGCATTGTGCGAACGTGGGGGAAGAACAATGCTTTTTGCTGTTGAAGCCGCACGAAGCGGACGTAGCGGAGTTCTTCGATAAATTTGATTTAATTGCGTTTATAATTAGTGATTTAAATTGACATATTTTGAATTTGAAGATAAAAGTTCTTCCATTTATTTGAATTCGAAGTTGTCTGAATTTTGGACAAGATTTCAGTTTCTTTGAATAAATTTGATATTAATTTGGTTTGATAAGAATAAATCGTAATTGGAGATTGGATGATCGATAAATATTAGATGATTTAGAAAAATGATTGGTAAAATTTAAAAAATTTGTGTGGACGTCGACGCACCTGATCTGGTGTCGGGCATATATGCGTTCCATTTTGCATTGGTAAATTTATTTAAAATATTTGAATTTGAATTTGGATATAAAATTTGAACTAAAAGAGTCTCATGCTCTATTCAAAATTGGTTGCTAGTGGTGAAACACAATTTTTCGAAAATGTTGACTACCAGTACTACATACCAATATATTAAGACGTTAGAATTTTTATAAATTCACTTTTCAAATTTTAATTGGCATTAAGACGGATGCTGTCCTGTATGTTTGATGAATCTTTGTAATGATTCGTTTTTAATTTTAATTTTTAAATCAAATTCACTTTCATACGGTAGTGCAGAAAGTGATTTATTTTTTTGAAAATAAATGAGGCTTAAGCTTAATGACGCTAAGTATCACGCACGTTTAATAATAACTTATTTTCTACACTGATCACATAAACTACTATTTAATTAAAATTCAAAATTACTGATGTTTAATGTTGAGTTTATAAATATTTATTAATTTTATTAATTTTTCATAAAGCATATTTTAAATTGAGGTCAATTTTAAAAAAAAGTTTGATTTTAAATTTTCAGAAAAAGTATAATTCTTTTTTAACGATCAAACAGAAAACTTTTTACAATAAAATTATGAATTCATTCCTAACTCGTATAAAATTGCCATATGATCAGTTTTGTAATAAATTATAGCATTATCCTGCGTATGACAATGCATTGTTAGGAGAAGCAATGGAAAAGTATCAACTGCTGAGTGAACATCAAAAACCATTGTGACTAGTTGATTACTTTTCAGTTTTCATACTAACAAAAGTATATTTTCGACTTCGGGATCTTCTCAGATAGCTACGTCGATGTAAATTCAAATAACAAACTATGTCCAACCTATTTCCTAGGCTATTTCCAACCAAGTACTGAGATTACAAACTCGGTGAAGTTAGATATTTTAACCCGGAACTTGCGCGTTTTACTTAAAAATCTTGCTATCTCAGTGAATATGTGCTTTGACTATAAACTGTGTTTATTATAAGAAAACTACATAAATGCTGCCAATTATTATATATTGCAGTGTTCTCCCTGATAAAATTAGATTTGATGTTAATTTTATAAAAATTTCTGAGAACGTTTGATTCTCTGCTTATGCTTTAATATCTCGGACAATTTTACAACTCTTTGTTTTCCAACCAATTTACAGCCCAGAGTCGGCTTAGAAATAATAAATACGAGAATAGTAATATATAAATTGGTAAAATTGGCTAGCTTTAGATGACGACGATCATAATTAAAAATAAAATTGCATTTATGGTTTTTCTAGAATTAAATCCAAAAAACCTAAAAGTTTGCTCACAGCTCTTCCTATACTATTAATTAAAATCTTTCTTTGTGGATTTGAATGATTATATGGAAAGCCAAATTGTTTATACTTACACTCTGTTTAAAATATTTTATGTTCATGTCTAGGAATACAAAATAAACATACTAGTCGCGACAAAGTAAAGCTATTGAAAATATCGTAAAAGATTCCAAGTGGTGGCTGTTCACTCTGAATAAATTAGCAACATCCACTTTTAAATTGTCTAATTAAAATTGCATTTTATTACAATGAAACAAAAGTTCCAGATATACCGTACAGTTTAATTAATCTATAGAAGCAGATCTCTAAACTTTCTACTTTAACAAATAATATTACAATGCAGAGAACATAAAACTAAAAATATATAGAACAGGAAATACAAAATATAAGATAAACACGAAAAACAGAATCGATGCAATCAAGTAAAAATCGAGGAAAAAAACGGAACGAGTGGTGCATTTTAATCCGCAAATGGAGATCGAGAATTTACTTACAACAAAAATGTTGCACTCGAATAAAACCGGTTAAAATTTTATGAAGCAAAAAATATGCCAACACTTAGCATCTTATTTTAATAATCTAGATTTCATTTTTTAATTTCATTTCATTTCAAATTTTATTCATATTTCATATAATGTAGTTTTCCAGACAGCAATTAAGAGGTCTCATACTAGAATTTCCTGTTGGAATCTTTACACTGATGGTGTGAAAAGTTAAATCTCCTAATTTAAGAAAACTTTTAGAGTAGATTTAGTCGTATAATATTGCAATGTTTTCGCTATAATTTTGGGGTTCCACTTAGTAATTATTTTAATAGCTAACTAAAGTTTTAAAACTTCTTTACATATAAAGTTAGTTTTTGCGAAAATATTTGATTTAAATTTAAAAGAAAATTTGGAGCATCGGTCGCTTATTATTTTATAATTTTTTGAGAAATTAAATTTGGATATAATTTTTATGCGCTAGAACTTTTAGTATAGTAAGAAGAAAATTCGACTGATCATCAATGCGTTCTGTTAAAACATGTCCGGAAACGCTATAGCATCGTAATTTCGCTAGGCTACAAGCATAATCTCAGTGGATAGCATAGAAACGGAACTAAAGTGATCACACTGAACAAATTATTTGCATAACAACCACAAATTGTCTAGCTGAGTGACTTGTAACTTTGTGTAATTAATAGATTTTCGGTAGAACTAGTTGAATGTTAAATTTTAAAGCACATACGAGTATTATAATAATTTCGGAAAATTTCATTTGCGATAATATTTGCACATACATTTGCCTAATCTAAACCGTAATTCTTTTTATATATTATGGGTTGTTCTTCTAATAATTACAATCTCTATAATTATACCATTTTAAAATACTAAATTTAGTTAAATTCGGCTAGGTGAATTTGCCTAATTAGTTCTCAGACAGCAACTGTTTCATAATAAATCTAGAGAAGCATTTTATTTTAAAACAAGAGTTTCTAAATTGCTTGAATTTTACATTTAATGCAAATGTGACTCTAAAACGTGTGGCTTCCCTGTGGACACCCGAAATTTGTGGATTTGTGCCCACTATACATTACCAAAACATCCCAGTGCCTATCTATGTCTTAGTGTTTATGAATAAATTAATATATTTTCTAATTCTATTACTTAATGACGACTTTTGAATGTCACTTTAGTTTTATTAGGAAAAATTCATTTTGCTTAAAAAATTTCTTACTGTCAATTTTTCGGTTCTTTTTTTAAAATTTATTTTTAAAGTTTATCTCTATAATATATGTTTCTTGAAATTCCTAAACTTATATAAAAATAAATTATTAGAGAATGAATATTAATGTTACGAATTTATTATTACATTTTTTAAATTAAATACCTCAATAAATACAATAAAATTGAAATTGAAGATATCTGAACAATAACTTATTACTGAAATGAAAATTTTATTGTTTCCTCAGCTTTTTGCTGTAAACGAAATATTAATATCAGGAAAATGTTGACAGATTCACAATAGAATCGCGAATATGAATAAATATTTTCCACATAAATAACAAAGTTGTATATTTTAACCCTTTATTTCTAGCCACATCACAATTATCATCTTAATTGGTAATTTAGTCCTTGTGATATCACAAGTTACAATTTTAATTAATTGCCATGATTGATTATATTATTCTTGGGTTATTATATAAAAAGTGTTTACAAAAATAAAAGAATTTTCAGAAAATATGCAAAATTGATATCTCAGGATATTAATTTAATACAGAGAATAAAAAATGAATTTTTTCTTATTTATGAAATAATATAAAATATTTAAAAGACGAATTTAAGTCTTGATTTTCTAAATTATTGCTTTCTGTATAGAATGAGAAGCAAATTGCAACAAGGGTAAGTTCATTTAATTCAGGTAATAAATAATAAAAGGATATTTGAAAATTTAAAATTCAGACGAGTTTTATGCTTGTATAAAACTTAATAAAACGTAAAAAATGTCATCCCTGTTATGTGTTCCCTTGAGAAGCATAACAAATGATGATGATATAAATTATTATAAATCATATACATTTCGTTATATTTATTTCAGTTTTTCTATAAAAATTAAATTATTATACTTAACTAATCCCGTTCCGTTTTCTAATAACTAAACAATAAATCATTGGTAAATTATGCTGATGCATATTTATTTTTTATTTTATTTTACCATTAAGAATGTTGTTCTTTTCCTATACAATTTAAGCATTTTAATGTCTACATTTTCAGCTGAGTCGTGGAGACATAAGATTGGTAAGTATCGGTTGAATAGGTCGATAAATTCTCAGACTGGGCGGATAGGAGAGCGTTGGATAAAAGGGCGTCTACTGAACTTTATTTATGTAAGTACTTTATTCACAGTAAATTAATACATTGTGACATCAAACCACTCGTGTTCGAGCACTCATGCAAAATTTATATTTTAACGCAATTGTAATCGCTTCAGTATAATAATTTATGTTGCATAAAAAATTATTAATTCACTTCTAGTAGTAAAATTAAATAATTTAAGAAATTATAAATAATTCTTTTAATATAAAAAATTAAATTTTAAATTTTATTGGAACCATGATATGTAGAAATGAAGAACTTAGTGCATAAACTTGACTTATCTGTCGATAAATACTTCTTGAACTAAATAATTAGATATTGTAACCGCGTGGTCTTAATGAATGGACCGCCGGAGAGTTACCCTCTTCCTTGTTTTAGTAAATTAGTATTTATAACTAACTTAAAGAAAGCTCACTTAGCCTTTACTTCCAAAAAGAGACGAATGCGAAGTTGTGATGATCATCGATCTAATAAAAGTTCTATATCAATTTGAAAATCTTTCGCAGTTGAATAAACACATCATAAATAATTAAAAATTAATAATCTTTGAAAATTTTAATATAAATTATTATTAATACTGTACCGTCAAACGGGGTGAAACGGATCACAAGGGGTGAAACGGATCACCGACGCTTTTGTACAGAATTTTTTTAGGATTGGTAGTATGCGTACGATTTGTGGCAAATAAACATTAAAATATGTAGTTGAGAAAATCAGTCGTTGGAAAGAGTCGGAAGAGAGAGCTGGCTCGCATCGTGTATGGTTGATATTGGCGAAAAAACAAAAGGTAATACTGGCGTAGTTTTTACAAAGCGTTAAAAGATTGACCTCCACAGAATAAGAAATACAAGTTGGAGACTTCTGGTAAGTTTTTATGAGTTACCTAATTAGTCGAGTACATCATCAGGCAATAAAAATATTTTTTAAATCTTTTTTGGTTGAAGTATGAGAATTTTTTAAGTAAAAAATTTCAAGTTTAGGGGGTGAAACGGATCATCTATTACAACTAAGTACGGGTTCAAGCGAAAATCCAAAGAGGGATAAAAAGTGAATGGAAAGCAGGAAAAAGTGTTTCTAAGAAAGACCTTGAAAAAAAAAATGAAAGTTCTCAAGAGCAGGTGGAAGAAGGCACTGATATGAATTTTTCAGAATTGGAAAATGACGACAACATTTCAGACGATTTACCTGAGGGGATTGATGAAAATTTTCAGCTTGGAGAATTTGTTATCGTAAAATTTGTCTCGGACAAAAGAGTTTGATTTTTTGCTGCTAAAATTGAAGAAATTTTAGTTGAAGAGACTACAGTAAAATGTTTAAGAAAGAAGTCGTCAAAAAAACAAATAACTTTTGCCTATCCTGAAATTGATGATATCGTAGTGGTCAAGCAAAAGCAAATTATAAAATAAAAATTCATTTATAATCCCCCTAAGAAGGGGAACATTTACTTTTAAGAACATGTCCTACCTATTATGCAATATTTTTTATAGCTTTTGTTTTATTACTTAGTTTAAGTTTTTTTATATTTTTTCAATAAGAATATAACCAAAAACGTATTTTATTTATCAACCTATCTAATAAAAACCGCTTGTAGAATATGAAAAAAATTTTTTTGTGATCCATCTCACCTTTGAGGATGTTGAAAAGCAAAATAACGGCACTTAAACGCCTGATCCGTTTCAGCCCGACACCAGGGGTGAAACGGATCACCTTTTTAAAACCAAAAAATAAAAAAATCTAATAGGTGATTTTTAAAAAATGTTCCAGTAATTTGTGCCTCAGATATGTATCTTTAACATATATTTTATCCAGAATTTTTTCTTTCCAAAAAAGCATGAAAAAATACAAAAATTTTAAAATTTTGATCCGTTTCACCCCGTTTTACGGTACTGAACTGTAAAGACACCTCCTGTACTCCTACAAATAAAATCCACACAAAATAACTTATTTTTTATATTCATTAAAATTGTCGAGCCTTTATTAATAACGCCTTGCACAGCTGCTAAGCAACACATAAGAGTAAAGGAAAGTTCAAATACATTAAATTAGATATTAATTTTGTTATTAGTATAATAATATTTCTAATAAAATGTAATGAATTTTAATTAATAATTAGTTTACTTTAGAATTAATCTATAATGAATATGTTTTAATGTACTTTTTCTGAATAATTTAATACATAATAAAATTATTTGATGAAAGAATAATAGTATTAATTGGATTTTTTGTACACTGCCAACGCCAGAGATAGCGTTTATACATTTATAACCAATAGAATAGGTAAGATCTATTCACAGGAGCCAAATAAAATAGATCATTCAGATCAGATTTCATTTGTATGCATTATTTATTTTTAGCTATTCATTTTATATTTTTTTAACCAAAACATTCAGATGGACAAACTAAGATTTACCAATGGTGGTCGCCTATTTGTAACGTCTAACAAATTTTGTATTTTTTTTACATTTGGAATTTTTAATAAATGTTTCCGGCAACACAAAGTTCAAAACAACAACAAAGTTTAATTTCTATTTTCGGCAAAATTTGAAGTAAGGGTAAAATTCTCTTTGTGAGCCTTAATATATTTACTTAGTCTATATTTTGTACTGAAGATTATGAAAATCTTAAAGAAGTTTATCGTGGGTGATCATCAATACGATGCAAAAACTCTTTTAAACATTTATTACCTTACGAACAACTGCTTTTACCGAAGTTCTTTGATGTTTTTCATTTAACCAGATCAAAACGATTATACGTGGGAGCTATTTCGTTAAAACAGTTTACAATTTTGCAAAAGCACATAAGGCAATATCATTTTATTAGTTTTCAACCAAATTCTTGAAAATGCGAAAAAATCATAAAATTAAATTAAATCCCAACTTAAGCAAATAATTTATCAAATCTGAATGCCTACGGTTTGATTCAGTTAAACTCAAAATATAAACTAATGTATGAAAATGAAAGTCACTAAAATGCGTAATTATTGTTTGATATAATAAATACTAATAATTTTTAATTATCAATACTTTAGAATTCCCCACAAAAATTATATCAGAAAAATCAAAAAGTCAATTGGAAGGTAAGTAATTAACCATTTGAGAGAACGATCGGGTGGTAGAAATAGAGGCAATTCATGAGATTAGCGTTTTGAAAACCGCGCTTAATTATGAATCACCTTGTGCATTAAATGTTTATATTCTATTTAATAACGAGCGCCATTCTATTAAAGAAAGTAAGATTTAATATGGCGATTTAAGAAAGACGTCAAAAATATTGTATTCGGTTAAAGTGATATCTTGGTAACTGCCTCTAATTATTATTAATTAACAAGTTCTTGAGAGCCTAAGACTTAAACTAAATAAAATGGCACGAAAGGGTTGTTAAAATATTTTTTAATTACTTTTTGATAACAGCTTTATAGTAACGATGTGTAAACTGAATTTCTGGTAAATTTTCATCTCCCTGGAACCTTAATTTGATCATTAAGAAAAACAATCCAAGTAACGAAGTATTATTTGTTCTGTGCAAACAGTTTTTTTATATAAAAAGGCGCCATTTAATAAGCCCGAAGCTAATACTTAAATTATATTAGGCTGGATCTTATCAGTAGGTAAATGTTTGAGAACCCAAGGGTAACAATTTCTATTATATTTAATAACGCAAAATTTTGTCATTTATTTTTGGGTTTATATTTCGTGCGAGATTGCGTTTAGAATATTTTATTAGAAGGTGAAAACTAGTTTTAGTTAATTGAATTAAAAATAAAAAGTAATTACAAAACTCTCTTACCTAGTACTTTTCACATAACGTTAGTAACTAAATTTTCAAATAAACTGTTCGATTCATAATATCAATCTTCAGATAATCGAACTAGAGAATCTTCTTGTTGCGAACTATTACGTGGACGCCTGGAAGGACTGCTTCCTGCTGCCGTAATAACAGCTTCACAGGATTGTCGCAATTTGCGATTACTAAATCGAAAGTAACCTCTTAACCGTTCTTTAGCTGGTCTGAAACAATCATATTAAAAGTAAATTGTATTTTAAATTATCTACATTTTCAATATTTTTTGTAGTAAATTTAGAAACCGAAATTTTATTAAAGCTAAAATGGATCAAAATCCAACACACGCAATTGCACTTTAACATATAACAGTAAATCATACAAAATCCCCATAAAACATAATAAATTAGGAATGGATGTGACTCACAACACTAAACCCAAAAATGAAATTGTATTAGAAAATTCGTATAAATGTTCTTTCTTTAAAGCGACGCCCTGTCCGGAGAGAATTTCACTTGATTGATTCGTTTGGAGATTGTGCTTGTAACTAACAAAACATAAATACAATCCGACAGGTTATTTTAGAAAGATTAAAAGAAAATAATAAATAAATTATAAATAAGTCCTAAGTGTTAAGTTGCGGCGATAATATTTTTAATGTAGGCAATTAATTATTATTAAACACATTTAGCATTAATCTATTTCAATCGACACTAAATCAGAAACAGATAATCTGCTATTGTTTTATATAAAGATTTTTGTGTCTCCGGCAGATTCTTGCTTATGTAATAATTTATTGAAATACATATCTGGTTTTGTAGCTTTTCGATAGCAAGATGGCAGATTTTTATAAAATTTATTATAATTTACTCTGAAATTTTTTCTATTATTGTTATTTGCACATTATTGGTTTTCTCTTTGTAAAAAATATGTATATTTTAAAAACACAATAATGTTCACCACACTAAAAATAGATGTACGTATCCAATGTTGTATTGTTAACTAGAAGTCTTACAATACTTTTCGTTTTATTTTTTGTGATCTGAAAATATGTTAGTTTAGGTGGATGTATAAGGTTGTTTATAAATATATCATTTTCTTTATAATAATTGGTAGGTGTCAGGTCTGTGTATAATATTTAGGTTTTTAGTATCTTAAAGATGTTGCAACACCTTTTGAAGGAGACGACACAGTCGTTACCAGTAATCCAAAGTTCTAATGTGTGTGAAGTTAGCCTTTCTTTTTTCGAAAACTGAAAATTTTATTTTTGTATTGTGTTGTATTCACTTTGTATTGGATTGTATCCTAACCGCATTTTTTCATTTTGCAAAATATTAAATTTAAAAATTTTTTTTCAAAAAGGACTATAAATTTTAACAATATAATAATACAAAATTAAATATAAGACAACATAACAAAATTTCAAAATTTCTGAAAAAAGGGGGTTGGCGCATAACATGGATTTTCGTGAATTTGAATTTAATGCTTCGCAATTATTTCGCAAAAATGCAAATGAAGGGAGGCTAACTTTACGCACATAATGTTCTAACTGCTAGCCTACGACCGCACTTATGTTTTTATAAAGAATATTATACCCACCTTCTATATAAATGATATGATGATAAATAATTAAACGTATTTTAATTATTTTTCGGTTCCATATTTTAGATAAAAAGACGTCTTAGCGTGGAAAACTAGCAACTATTTAAATTTTTGTAACATTTGGATATAAATTACTTAACATAGCTCATTGCAGTCGAGTTCTCTTCAGTTTTATACGTGCAAATTACAACATTTAACAAACTGACCGACATGGATTAATGACTCTGTTATGAAATAATAAATGTATAAAATACTTGGTAAAAAGACAAGATAATACATTTTGCCTCTTCTCAAGACTATCACAAACAAAAATTGACTCAAAAGAATTATTTTATGATAATAGGTAAGTAATTATAATTTTTAATTTTAATTAAAATTTTTTATTAATTATCACCAAACTGCAAGCTTCCCACAAATGTTTAAGCAAAAATAAAAATACAAGATCGAATTTTCCTTTAAGCCGACGATGTCGATTAAAATTATTTTTAAAAAATTAAAATATAAATACCTCAATATAGCATTAAGAAAAAAATTTCCAGACAGTTTTTCAGGGGATTTTTAAAAGTAAAATCTTAAATCAATCTAATAGGAAATCAGTGGAAATCTTTCAAAAATCACATACTACGAAAAAATTTAATGTACAAATATTTTTGCTTTGTAATTCGCAAGTGTCGTTGGTTTCTTTTCGCATTACAACTAACTCTAAAAGAAAATTAATGGATTTGATGAGCGCTAGATAAAATTATTAAAACAAAAATAAAGAAAGACATTTGCTATATTATAACACCAAACAAAATTATTATATTTTATACGGAGTCGGCTATCTTTACTATTACTTGATGTTATAGCAAAAGCAATGTGGTAGATTGAATTCATAAATTTTTAATAATGAAGCCTATTTTTAATTACTTATTGTTTATCAAGAATAGATAACTAATAATTTTTGTTTTCTGTCTACAAACGTATTTTCATCATTTGCAATCCTATTGATTGTAAAACTGAAGTAGGTAACCCCAATATTCCATTTTTTAAAAATTTTATTTAAATTTAGATTTGTAATATTGTATTTTAAACTTGAACTTTGATTGCTTTAGAAATTTTGTTATTATTTACTACTATTTTACAATAGGGGTGCTTTATTATCACTATGTTCAATTTCAGTTGAGTGAGTAGCCATTCTGCAGTATTCCTACCCTTATATGCGTTGCATTTATGCTGATAGGCTTATTTTTTGTAAGACCTTTGTAAGACGAGTTTGTTGTACTCATACTTAATTGCATAAAAAATCTACTATGAAGCTTAATCTGTTCATTGAAAAAAAAGAGTTCATCATATTAACAAAAAATTAATCATTTTTGTGCCGATGAATAAAATTCATTAGTATTATGAATTTTTTATCACTATGATGAATTTTTTTGTTCATCGACGCAAAATGAAAGATTTGCAGTTACCTACTTCAGTTTTACAATGATAAATTTTTGGCGAAACTTTTTTCAATGCAGTAGACGCACTGTTATCCGATGCTTAATTTATCGTTCTATCTAACTGATTTTTACCAGTGGGTCGTAGGTGAACATGTAGATAGAAAGATTGATTGTCTTGATTATGAATATTAATAAAAATAAAATATTTACATTCTACTTGTGTAGTTTTGTTATTTTGTAACGCTTTACGTCACAAATTTGTTATTTAATGTATAAAATTTATTTGGGTCTTATTTATTTGCAAAATAATTTTTTTTTATAAAAATTGTATTTTTAAATTTAATCATCTTAAATTTACTGTGTAAGTACAACATAGTGTTTTCTTATCATAATCATGAATCACTTGCTATGTTTACCCCGTTTAGGTCGGATAGTAGAGCGTTTATTGTATTCTAAAACTTTTGTTGTAAACAAAATCGTTTTTTATCGTATTTTAGATAAATAACTAAGATAAGCTACGATTCAAATATCTGTGCCGCTACGTCACAAAATTTTGATTAAAAAATGACATACTGAATATAATTTTGGCCGTCGTTCATCTTCATCTAAATGAGTGCAAAAATATTTGTATGTCTAGCTAACCGAAACCAATAAAAGACGTACGTTACTAATATTGTACATTATAAAAACATAACAATGAAAAATTAGTATGTCTGAACTTATAAATTTTTTAATATATATTTTTGAATCACGTAGTGCTATATTTTAGGCAGTTAGGTTTGGTTTTCATTGTTGTTTATAACCTGCAACACTTTGACAGTGCCATATACATTGTTTCAAATTGTGGCGAAAAGAGAAACTACGATATATTAAAATAAAAATGCACTTTAAAAAGCACTTATTTGACTAGTGATTTCCAGCTTGATTCATACCATTTTAAACAATGACGCACCGGCAAATTTATTTGGGTTGTACTTTAGCAAAGAAATCAATTTCTACCGATGAAAAGTTAAAAATAGCTTAAATTTTGGTAAGGCAGGTCTTTACCAATTTAAAAATATTAGTCCAGTCAAATTAGGACTAAAAATCGGTCAACCTGGAAATAATTCCCGGGAGCAATTTTATTTTTTTAAACTCAAGGAGGGTTGCTTGATAGTGTAAATTTCGATTTTCGGGAAAATCCCCTATTGCATTGCGTTTGCCGCCATCTTGATTTAAATGGTGTTTTCTTGTTTTTCAAATAACTCACTGATTCTCAACTTTAGGGTAAAAATGAAAATATTCAAAATTATGGGGAATATAATTTCCCACAAGTTTGGTTGATACAACTTTTACCCTAGGATCTATATTTGTAGAGTTAAACTGCAAATAAGGTGAAAAACATTTTTCTCAATTATGTCGTTTATTATCATGTTTGTCATAAAAATGATAAGAAGTAATTAAATAGGGAATTTTACTTCCTTCAATTTTGATAATTACTATTTCTACTCTAGGATCAATATTTTCAGACTTATATTGAATTCAGGAGTAGATTTTTGTTTATTTTCCGTTATCTCGTTTATTATCATGTATATCGTAAGAATGGTAACATGCAATTAAGCAGATAATTTAATTTCCTTCAACTTTGGTCTTTACCATTTTTACGCTAGGATCAATTGCAATTGTTTTTATTTTTGCCTCCTTATTTTTTTACATAATCTAATCACTTTTAAGGAGCTTGGGTAGAGTTTGCGTTCACGAGTGATCAAAAGTAAAAATCATGTTTTAAAATTTTTTTAAATTACACTGTGGACATAGATATTGTGCCAATAATTAAACTTTAAAAGACCAATATTGCCCCAATATTGCGTGTTACCTGGGCAATGTTGAAGAAAATAAAATTTCCTACCTAATTACTTATTACAACTTTTACGATAAACATGATAATAAACGAGATACCTGAAAATAAACAAAAATTCACACCTGAATTCAATATAAGTCTTAACATATTAATCCTAGGGTAAAAATGATAAATACCAAAGTTGAAGAAAAGTAAATTCTCTACGTAATTGCATATTACCATTTTTGCGATAAACATGATAATAAACGAGATAATTGAGAAAAACTGTTTTTTACCCTATTTACAGTCTAACTCTACAAATATCGATCCTAGGGTAAAAGTTATATAAACCAAACTTGTGGGAAATTACATTTCCTATAATGTTCAGTATTATCATTTTTGCTCTAAAGTTGAGAATAAGTGAGTTATTTAAATCAAGATGGCGGCAAACGCAATAGGGGGATTTTCCCGAAAATCGAGATTTACACTACCAAACGACCCTCCTTGAGTTCAAAATAGTAAAATCGCTCCCGGGAATTATTTCCAGGTGAAATCCTAATTTGACTGGACTATATATAATGTAGTAAATTTAAATTACGGAGAAGTCTTTAATCACAGCTAGCAAAATTTAACAAATCAAATTAAAACATATTATAAATTTTGTACATGTTTTCCCATCGGTAAGATAATTTAAATGCAAATGTGTAGCACATATAGGATAGAGATTGCATTCCATTACCATCATGCATATAAAAGCGAAAAGTATATTATGGTAATAATCAAAATGAAATATGCATAAATGCAATATTTGAAGACAATTTCCACTTGAATAATAATAAAAAAAGTTATAATTAAAGCACTTTGGCGAATCAAAATTTAGCTCTCGACAGCTCTGTAAAAATGTTGCGCTAATTCAGCTGTACAACAAAGCTAAGTGAAACAATAAGAATTATCTACCTTTAAATTATCAGAAATTCTTCAATACAAATGAATATTCAATTTTAAAATGGAGTTCAATTGAGTGTACAGGAAATCGATTTCCGTTATAAATTTCATTCGCATTTGTATAGTCAATTTTTTACAGTAAAGTTGGTGTTCATAATTTAAAATTATGTGTTTGCAATATACATAAATTTTCAGTTTTATTAAGTTGAGCTTGTTTCTGTAATTTTGTTAGCAGATTACGATAAGCAAAGTTTTCTCATAACTACAGTTGCACGTTTTTGTTAATGAAGTTTTATTAAACATTAATATGGACTTAAAGTACAAACACAAATTAATTTGAATAAAGTTATGCTTTTATTAATTTTAGAATAATGCCATTGCTGCTAGTGAAGTTAGCAATAAAAATTTTAATAAAATATGACAGTATGTTCTGTATGCATTATCTCTTCCGTTATTAATGCAATTAAATT
Organism: Cantharis nigra; assembly: GCA_958510845.1. Lineage (NCBI taxonomy): Eukaryota > Metazoa > Arthropoda > Insecta > Coleoptera > Cantharidae > Cantharis > Cantharis nigra. Next base: position 36,508,276 of record OY294030.1, on the reverse strand, counting down.
TATTGTCTTTTAATAAGAATTTCTTAAAATTTGTTAAACCTGCTTTATCAGGATTATCTAACGAGCAGATCCTCGTTTTTCGTTTAAAGAGAAAAACGAATGGTCGCAGACTACTTGCTAAACTCGACCAGATTTTCCCGTGTACTACCTGGATAAAATTTTCTATTACAGTTTTATAGGTTCATGATTCTAAAATATAAAACCAAAATAGGATATGTACGCTCGTTGGTAGCCTGGAAACCTCAATTTTCCCGAGTTGATTAAAATTGACTACATTTATCTACCGAAAAGAAACGAAAAACCAATATTTTTTACCGTTTTATTTTATCGTTTTCCTATGAATATTGTATGTCATGCATTTTTCTTATTTAAGTGAGAAAATAAATATAGAAAATTTATGGTTGCCAACGTATGTATGTAAAATTACGCACCCTTGTTTACGTTTTGAATTTTTGCTTTTATCTGTTAAACATCCCTTTAAAATAATTTAACTGTTTACGTACTGGTATATTGATGTAGGTTTCATTAATAGGGTCGTTTTTCAGTTCAAGCGTTTGTTGGGTTTGGTGGAATTTGTGAACAAATTAAAATTAACCTAAACTAACATTATTTACGCACTTAAGTGTTTCAGCAATCGAAACGCTTGGCTGGTTATAAAATAATACCACACCGAAAAATTAATTCAGAAATTAAAAGTCACGCAGATTAAAATATCGCAAACATATTTTAGGAAAATTAAAAAATTTTGTTATTAAATTATTATAAAATTTACAAGAGGACATAAAAGGTATAAAATTTAAGAGCGTTTATTTGATTTTAAATTCGCATTAAACAACCTCATAATTTTGGAATATAATATTTTGAACACCCACAAAAAAATAAAATGACTTTTAGCACTCGTAAACAGTTATGGATTCTATGTAAATATTGAAAAACCATAAAATATTAAAATTTTATTTTCTCACTGCAGTAGTACATTATTTTCGCAAAATAAACGATAAACCTTAAATAATTATATAACTTGTGAGAATCATTAAATTACATAATTTAATATATCAAGTAATAACCAAAATAATAACTGATTTAAATTTTTAAAGTTGCGAATTATAATGAACATTTACATTTTTAATTTTACAAAAATATTACAAATCCCAGAGTGTAGAGACTGCGAAAATAATATTTTTTGCTTCCCTTTTTTGTCTGCTACCCCTTATCAATATTGTTAATTTTTGTGTTAGTTATTTAGTTTGATAATGAATTTTAAAAGAGTGTAAAAATTAATATCCTGAAAATTTCTGTAATTTTTTTATTAATTTACATCACAATATTTATCTATCGATTTCACAGCGATTATGAATGCTGATAGCTAGATTCAGGTGGTTGTCGCTTGTGGTTTTGCTGAATATGACATAAAGTCGAAACCGGTACATTAACTGAAATAAATGTTAAAAAGAGTGCTTTATTAGTTATACGTTCTTGAAAGTAGTAATCTCAAAGAGACTTCGTAACATTAAAATGCTTTATTTCCAGATTATAAAAATGCAAAGCATATAGAAAGTTATTCTGAAGTCTAGAATATCATAAGTAAATACCGTCTTTGATCATTCAGAGCACGATTTTGCTAGTATTAGTACCTATAGTTGTACGAAACTTATCGTAGCTTTTATAACATTTGACAGTGGAAGTGTTTTTTTTTCTACAAGAGGAGATTAAAAACATAACAGAATTCAATTTATTTTATAAAATCAAAATTAATTTATTAATATAATAAAATTTAAAAATATAAAATTATCAGAAGTTGCCGAAGTTACTAATTATTGAAAATTTTTAATAAAACAATACTTTTTGAATATTTGAAAATAAGCATAAAAACACAATGTTTGATTTAATTAAAAAAATTAAGAATTTTATGATTTATTATGTCTTTGAGTTTGAACTCCGAGATTTTTAATTGCAGGTGCAAATATTATTATTTTCAAGCTGTTATTTTCTGAAATTCGTAGGTTGGTTTGAATGCAATGCTATAAGTTTTTGTTCTATTTAAGTATTATAAAAGTTTGTATAAGTTATCTAACACAGTGGTTCTCAAAGTGTTTCGTACGGACCTCAAAGGGTCTCCGGGATCACTCAGGGGATCCGTGAAAAATTAAAATTTATTTGGGATCCCTGAACAACGTCAGGGGGTCCGTGCGCATGTTTAAAATTTAAGAACTATCAATCAGCTTAACAAATTAATAATTGAATCATGTGGGCGGTCGGATAGTCCTGAACAACGTCAGGGGGTCCGTGCGCATGTTTAAAATTTAAGAACTATCAATCAGCTTAACAAATTAATAATTGAATCATGTGGGCGGTCGGATAGACGGACGGACACGTACTACGTCATTTTTACGTCTAGTAAAATAATATTACCAATTTGCAAAATCCAAAAAACAGTTTGGAAACCACTGATCTATTATATTATACTGGCTACAAGATTGTGTTATTAATTCCCAATAAAAATTTTTTATTTTATAAAGGATCTTGAAATATCATCATCATCAAATAATAAAACTTTTAGTAATATAGTAAGTTGGAAATTACAACTTTTAAATTAATACTATATGGCACCTCTTCTAGATCTTAAATGGCGGACTCGATAAGAATATTATTACTATTACTGTTACTGTATTTAATATCGCGATATAATTCCAAGTTTAATAATAGCAAATGATGGAAAACTAAGTACTATCCTTGTACGTATAACTTCTTATAGACTTTTTTTAGTTTTTTTTTATGATATCTTTAATCATGTAACTTGTATAACATATTCTATATAATCATAACAACCTAACAATAACATTTATGCCAACGTATACAGAAGGCTGCATTTCTTGCGCTTATCTAATACCTATATAATAAACGTTATTCTCAATATGGATTCTCAAACATCGGAAAATAATAAATAACTTTGTGTATTTTGTAATTTACGAATTTACTAATATTCAGTATCATAAAATAATAAAACATTAAGCATGTTTTACCTTACAGGGAGCCTATCTTGGAATTTTAAAACTAAAATGTTTACTGGGCTAAGTTAAAAATGATTTCCAGAACCTGTGAGTCCCACAAAAAGTTGGTGTTTTTGTTACTAATTTTTGACGTACTTGTTTCAGGTTTAGACTTTAGAGGTAACGTTCGTGAAATTCGTGAATTTTAAAGAAATATTATAATAGTCCAGTCAATCGGTGTTTAAAACAGTCGTTTTCGTAACAAAATTGCGGAATTTTTTTTCTCAGCAGTTCTATAGGTTTATTAGGTTGCTGAATCCAAATTTCAAGTTTGCTGCCTTGTAGGAGGTCGGCTTCACAACGAAAAACAAAAACACCTCAAAATTTTTGAACCTTTTCCAGTTTTTTGCTTATATCTCGAAAAATATGAGTTTTTCAAAACTCACACACATCCTTTTGTGAAAACATCAAAATTGCCCACCATTATCCTCCACAACTCGAAAAATATACATGTTATCAACAAAACCCATATACTATGTTAAAGCACATCCAATTTGCTCTCCTAAAACACGACAGTGCATTATTTTCGTATGTCTGAATATCCGTGAGCCGAGTCGAAATGAATTTTCCTGTATCTCTCTATTCAGCGCTGCGGGTCGTAAATAAAAGAAACAGTTCCCTTGGTAATAATAACAAAAGTTAATATTCTTTTTTTTTCTTCTTCGCTTCATGGATTAGGCTGTGTTGACTGTTCCGGTACCCATCTCTTCCTGGGTCGGGCTATGCATCTCCTTCCAGTTGGTTTATATCTTGGGGCTGCTAGTGGCAGCCTTGGTCGTTCCTAATTTGATCTTGTGTTTTGTTAGCATTTAATTCTTCTCGAATATCGTGGTTTCTGAGTCTGTCCTCTCTTGTACATCCCTGGGTTGCTCTTAAGAATTTCATTTCGCTGGTTTGTATTTTACTTACATCTTTGGATGCAGGTGCCCAGGTTTCATTTCCATAATAATTATGTTAGCGTCGAGACGCTAAAAAAGTTAAAATTTTCAAGCGAAATAAAGTTCAGGTCGGTTGCATTTCATTTCTATTATTTATTTGTGAAGAATATTTTTGCCAATCATCTGTCTGGTGTTTTGCAGCCTATCTGCAATATTGTGGTGGATTAGTCGAATGTTTATATTATACAACATTAATTTACCTAATATTATTATTGTACAATATTTCTTGGTTATTAGTGCCACGTGCATAACGTCTCGACCGGAATGTGTAATTTGTAACCAAGTGTGAACAAATCTGCACCCTCAAACAGTACACTGTTGGACAGCAGTACAGTATAAAATTATGTGATTGATAGGGGCTTTTTGTTGCACAGAGTCGTATGGTCGAGTGGCCACACCTTCGATCAAATTTGCGACTCGTACATCCATTATGTACAAAGGAAAGTACAATCAAAGTGAAACAATTGTGTTCGATGGGTACTCAGACAGGCAGAAGAGTACTAGTCTATGTCGACCAAAACACAGTCCGTGGAGATACAATTTAACAGCACCACGACACAAACTGTTTCACAAGTAAGTTTTCTATCGAATGCGAAAAACAAGGATAGACTAATCACCATGCCGTTGACAAAATGCAATGAAAGTGGAATTGCATTCAAGCAGGCAGCTGATAATGCAAACACACTAATAGTGCGGACGGCGGAATCACTGGCTTTGGTTCACAAGAGTGTCGCAAATGTGGGAGAAGACGTTGACCTTCTAACTATAATGATGGTTCTCCAAACTCCTGCCAATGTATATTTCCTTAAGCCAGGGAGAGGTCAAGTCCCTCAATTCATCTACCATCCAGGAAGTGCAGTGCAGAAAAATTTTGCCAACCACATGCAATTCCTCCACCCAATGAGTGGTTAAGACTCTACATCCGCGTTCTTCAACCAAGGCATGGTTAAATTTCTCAAGATCTTCTTCAAAAATCCGGATCTCGAATCATACATTATCCTATTCACTGATCCTTCAGCCCATCCAAAGTAAATAACAGTTGCCGGTGAGAAATTTTTGATTTTATTTTATCGTGGAAGCCACCAAACCACAACACTTAACAAGCTGAGGTATAAGCAATACGTGATATCAGCTTAGAAGGCATCAGCAAATACAGCTTCCATACCTCCCACTGAAGCTCAACAACATGCCTTCAGAGTTTTTCATCAGGTCCAACCTTCTAGTGCCCGAAAAGCATTGCTGGGCCATCGACTACCAAATGGAGACGACTGAAATAACTTGGCAAATGACATTAGATATGTATATCTTCAAACATCGATACTTAACAATTCAACTTTTCTGTCTTTTGTCTCCATGTTCTAGTACTAAATGCCTTCTTTTTTTCCAGATAGAGAACCTACTCGTACTGATGATCCAATCCTGGAATCAATTAATTCTCATTTGATGACACATGTACATTACAAATACATAGAGATCTCTTCAATTTTTGTATTCTTTGTATTCAATGTGATATACTACCTACCTAATATGTTGTAAATATAATTTGTTAATATTTTCATCAAACATGCTTAGCCATCAATTCATTCAAAACAACCTTTTTTAAGCGTAATACATCAAAAGTATGGAGCTGATGAGAGATAGACAGGCCGTTTTGGCTGTAGGGCGCAGAAGGCATTTTTCTTAATTGTCTCTTTGTTCATTTTTCCCTTACGAGGAAATTAAATGTTTGAGACGTCTCTTATAGAACATTTAAGGTACTGTCACGTGGTATAAGAGTTTTTGTTGATAACAAGTTAACTTTTTGAGTTATAGGGGGTGGGGAGTGGGCGGTTTTGACGTTTCCACAGTAAGGCCAAAAAATTGTTGTTTTTTAGAGCGCTCTAGCACCGAAACCGCTGGTCGAAAACTTAAAGCTGATTAGCACTTTTTGTAGGAAATTTTATCTACCTTAATTTTATATAGAATGAGTATCTTCGAAAAACGCATAGTTTTCGAGATATATGTAAAAAACTGAGAAAAGTGCCAAAATTTTTTTGTTTTTTGCGGTTTTCTTTGTGAAGCCGACCTTCTACAAGGCAGCAAACTTAAAATTTGGATTCTGCAGCCCAAAAACATATATAACCGCCGAGAAAAAAACTTCAGCAATTTTGTTACGGAGAAACTACCATATGACTGGTTTTGCTAAAAAATATAAGTTAAACCTACTCTAACCATAAGGTTTGCCCCGCCCATGACGTGTTTTTATTTTATGCAGTATTTTAAGGTAAAGATTTCACTAGAAAATGGCAGATCTACTTAGAGAGTGAATCTTTGAGCCGCTCCTGCTATTAAAAACATCCACCAAGCGGCCTCAATTTAAAAATTACAGATCTACAAAAACGAAATTTTTGAATTTCTCTACTTATTAAAAACATCCCTGTAGTAGCCACTACTTGAAAGTTTCATCCATCTTCATTACATGGACATTATGTCCAACCACTACTCATCTAGAAAGATGGGATTACGACGCAAATTTACCATGGGCGTAATTACATGATGCACTGAGAGAAAGAAATTGCTTAATCACACGATAAACGATTCAACCAACACATTTTTTGCATTGCGGGTGGCGAATGCAAAACGTGCATTAAACTAATGCAAATAAAATGTTAACTTTTTTGCGTTATTTTAACATGAGAAGTATTTCCTTGAACGTTCTCGTTGTGTTAATTGAATCAAAATTTACTACACTAAAGTTATCAGTTTCTTTAATAGGACGTAGTAAAAGATTGATTCAACATTCCGCACTTTTCGAACTAACCAAGTAGGTATATGGTATCAACCATTTCTGTGCATTAAATTAAACAATTTATTCTATTGTTTGAATCATTTTAGGTTTTTGATGTTACTTATTGTAGTATATGGGAAATTATGGGTTGGTGGGGCGTTGGTCATGTGCCAGGTGACGCTGAGCAAGAAAAATGGTTGTCGTTGTAAAAAATATTATGTGTAATTGTTAGAAAAATATAATTACGTTAATATAAAGCGTAGCATTATTTCTCGAGTAAACATTACACTAACTTATGATGGTATTAAATCAAGCACTCTAAATTGAATGCGTATATCCAATGTTGAACCATCACAATAGGTGTATTACTGTATTAACAGTAGTGCATTTTATGAATAAATAAATTTAAACAAATAATCCTCAAAGGTATTAACTTTTAAACAATTATTCATAACTGTAGTATCCATTTTTCTAGCGCTTTGCAAACGCACATTTCATCAACACATCAAGGTTATTATGCATCAAAGATCAAACTGAAATATATGACAATAAACTTGCGCAGTGGCTCGCATATTTTTCAAGCTTCTATTCAACAATTTTATTGTGTTCAGTTTAGCTCATTAACATTTCGGTTGCATTGAAATGACATACTAAAATGCTAGAACAAGACAAAATAATAGTTTCGTTCAAGAATTTCATTGGTTTCCTTCCAATCTAACTATTTTATTAATTCAGCGATAATATCGTATAGAAGCTTATTTGAACCCATTATAAACATTAAATCGACTAATATTTATTTAACAAAACTAATGCATTGAAACAACATTTTTGAATTTATTGTAACAACTAAAAATTGTTTCATTCAACGAAATTTCGTTTAATTCAATAAGAAAAGATTCAACATTTCAGATTCGTTCAATTTACCATCTCTTTTCTCTCAGTGTGGCATCAAAAATAAGTAAGGATGCTAAAAATTTTTTTAAAAAACTTTTGAGTGTTTACATCATAACTTGTCCAAATACTTTTAAGCTTGGACTATCGTTAATTCTTTATAATTTGAAAATGTAAAAGTTAAGAAAATTGAATAACATTTTAAGGAAGGTTGGTAGTCGGCACTTTCAAAGGAAAGTGAGTAGTGTGTATAGTATCTTTGTCCTGTATCGAAAATTAACGACTTTACTAATTATAATATGCATGTACATAATATGTGTAAGTGCTTAGTTCTAATTAATAAATATTAAACCTAACACAGTATTACGGGCTTTCCAAGAGGGTTTTCCTTTGAATTGTGTTACACAGTCGTTATTAAATGTGCGTTGATTCAGAAAATCTGCTTAAAAAATTCATTTCACTAAGTAAAAAACAACTTAATTTAGTCAAGTTTGTTTCTTTCAATCCTTTTTTTTACCGAATTTGTATTAATTTTAACTGAATTAAATAACATAAATGCACATAAACTTATTATCGCATAAATTTGTTTTTGCCATTATTTCAGTTTGACAAATATTAAGAAAAACTTTACAGTTAGAAATATGTTCAATATTTGCAAATATTTAATGACTATAACCTCTCAATAATACGTTTGGGAGTTTTGTGATTAATAATAATTATTGTAGATGGAATTTTATAATTTTAAATGTAAAAAAGTTATGAATCTCTCGAGATTCTGATAAACGTCGCTGGGGTATTTATTATTACTTATATTATAGTTGCTTAACTCGATGTGACACAATAGATGACATTCTCGTACTTTAATAAATTTAAAGTTGACCTATGACCAAAACATTAGTTATAACACAATATGATATAAAGTATATTACTGACAAAAACCACAATACTAAGCTCTCTAAATAGTTGAAAAAAAGCTTTTGAAAAATTAAATCTGGTCATTGAAAATAATCAATTATTACGTCTAGCACAGAACTCGAGCATTTAAAAATTTATAATGACTTTACTTAATATTAAGGTACGGTAATAGACCGAATTCACTAAATTTTCATAACTAAATAATACGAAACCGATATAGAAAGTGAACTTTTATTATTAAATTAATTTCAATGTTATAAATTAATTTAATACTTCACTATAGAATTTTTGTCAAAATAAGTTTTGAAAAAGCGAGCATTGTCGTAGAGGAATTTATATTTTTTTGATTTTATGTGCTTTTAAATATTGAATGTACGTCAAACTGTGAAGTGCGCTTCAAAGGACCATTCACGTCGATGGCACCATAGTTTGATTTTATGAATATAGTTAAGTATGTTCTTATTGCCCTATTTGGGCACTTAAAAGAGAGCCCATTAAACCCATTAATTTGGTTAAACTACCCGAATAGTAGGATAAATATTCTAGTAAAGAAAATAAGTTCTAAATTTTATTTAGAACCGCAGGATATTTTTGCATTTTAAACTTGATCAAAGTAATTTTAATTTAAAATTCAAACTTTTTATAATTTTTACTTCAACTTTCCGTTTAACCTAATATTAAAAGTTTTAAAACGTATTATATATGTACTGAAGGTAGTTTTAACATTTCCCTTTGTTGGTGCTGGCACGGTGTAAATTTATTATTGTAACTTAACTTCTTCTAGTATAATAAAAGCTAATCAAGGATTCTGGACACCTTCCTGGAAGAAAAGGCAACGGGATATGAATTCTCCTATCTTAGAACTAGGAAATAAACAAAATTTAAAAAATGAGCAAGTCTTTAAGGTTGACAGCAACTGATTATTCGGTTTTATCACTTTCCACAGCGTTCTTGTGAAAATAGCTGCCAACCTAATTTCAGTAAATACGGTAAACAGGATCTCTCTGATAAACTGTTTATAAATATACACTAAAAGGTTGCTTAATCTTCAAGAGTTTTATAAAAGTTTATTAAACATTTTTCTATTTTTATATAATCAAATATTGCAATTTTTATTACTCTTTCATGCTGTACCATAAAAAACTTCAATATGTTAGGTTTTACTATTTATAAAATCTCCTTTAATAGGATATACTACACGGTACAAAATTTATTTTTTCTTTTATTGCACCTACACATTTGGAAAAGACTTCAAATACGATTTGTACGCAAAATAGAAGAGCATCCTTAAAACTTTTTTAATGAAAAATTTCCTGCCATCGTATTTTTGAAAAATTAATGATTGTGATTGTATAAAATATTTATTAATTGGCTTGTTAGATCCTCTATGAAAACGAAAACAGTTTCATTAAATTTTCAACATGTTACTTTTCTTTAGACTACTTGTTATACGTTAATAATGAAAGAAAACAGATTTTTTGTAGGTTTTCCGTCCACATTTTGCGTTACTTTTATTGTAATTGTTGCATTTCATTTTGAGTTTGTTCTTTTGCTTTATATAAATTATTCAGTTTCTAACGTATTCCTACCTACAGTTTGGGCATTTGTATGTAGATTCAGATTACTCGGTTTTAAACTTAAACTCCTGTCACTCAAATTTTAATTAAACAAACCAGAAAAATTTCATTGATTAATTAAAATTAATTAATTCTTGAAGATTTACTGGAATGAACAGAATTGACTTATTAGCCCTAAAAATTACAGGTGGAGATTAAAGTTATGGAAAGAAATTTTCTTTATTCCATGGTCCATACCAAAATATGAACATCATGAACATAATAATAATAATCAATATGAAAATTACACTACATAAGAAAATCCTTAAAACTCAACTTCAAGAGCATGTTTGGACCAATTAGGAAGTAATAAACATACTAAATGTCCTTGGAACTAAGGGTTGATACCTCTCAAGGAGGCACAAAGGAGATAATGCATTTTAGTTCTTCGCTTATATCTCGAAACCGATTTTCTCTAGCTAAAACATGATTATGTACAAAATCGAATTTGATAAAATTTCCTGCAGATAGGTTCCTACTCGTTTTTTGCATATTTGTTATAGTTTTTGACGTATTAGTTCTTGAATGTCGCAAAGTTTTTTTTTTTCGTTTAAAATTAAATTATAAATTTAAAGCTCGAAAACTTCTTCTTGGAGAATTTTCATCTCAGATAAATGAGAAAGAAGTTAAAAGGCAAAGTTTATAAAAAAACCTGAAACAAAAATAACTTTCTAAAAAATTTGCAAATTTCAAAATACCTCGAAAACTTTAAAAGAAATAAAATTAAAGTAAAACATTCTTGTAATAAATTTTTTTAATTTCGAAGTTTGAACAAAATACCTTTTTGCTAGTGCTAACCGCTTTCGAGAAATAAGCAAGAAAGCATTAACTGTAAACATATTTGCGCTTCCTTTCACACCCTTCAACTCCTAGGTCCGGGAACTTTTGGTATGCCCCCTGCCTAACTAGCCAAAGTACAGCCTTGAAGCAAAAAATTAGGATTTCAACTTTTCCCTCTAGATCTTTGCTTTTAACTTAAAAAGGGTTATGATTATAATATGAAGAATATGATGATTCTATTGATTAGCTTTCTGTTATCTTAAACTTAAAAGAAAATAACATAGCAATATATACAACATAAACCTTTTTTGGTATTTTTAGTACTAGTAAATTCTGCTAGGGAGTATTTACTTTTATATTGGGTAGAAATAGATACACAAACAAAATATTTTAAACATACATACTTTCCTTTCCAAGTTTTAAATGTCTACCCGTTCGATATCTTTTTCCAATATGTACAATAAACGATAAACCAAATTCGTGTAAAGTTTTATTTACATTCCTATAATACCGTTCGAGCTAAAACAAGATGTTCGTTATTTTGTTGGTACCTATGTATATAGAAAATTGTAAGTAAACATCACCGCTCCGAGATACAGCAAAAGTTAATTATGGTTTCATTTTACTTTAATGTTTTCTAAAGGAAAGTGTGTTGTTTTCTATAAATAAATTTATGAAATAAATGAGATTCAGCTTACTGCTTAAGGCTAGGATATTGCGATGCGCTCTTGTATAACCAGCTTGCATTCAAAAACGGCTGAATAGATTTTCTTCAAATTTTGAAATTATATTAACGATAAATTAACGACTGTTGTAAAATAATTTTTTTTTGCAATTTGTCTAATTTAGAATTAATTGTGTTTAAATACCCCATTTGCAATTTTTTTAACAAAAATTAAAATAGATTAAATAATTACTAACAAAGAATTATCAATTAAAAAAAAAAAAAAATTGGCCAGGTGCAAAAAAAAATAGTAAAGCACCTTGCATTAAAAAACGGCTGAATGGATTTTCTTCAAATTTTGAAATTATATTAACGATAAATTAAGGACTGTCGTAAAATATTTTTTTTTGCAATCTGTGTAATTTAGAATTCATTGTGTTTAAATACCATATTTGTAATTATCAATTAATAACATTTTACTTATATAAATAATGTACACGTCTAAAAGAATTCATAAAGACATTTTTTGAAAATTAATTTCATCTATAACACATTATAAATGAAATTGCATATAATTGTTCAATTAAAATCAGGCGGGAATAATTTGAGATGAAATGAATCATTATAGTTCAGTCATTATCACAAAGATGGGTACGTGTTGTGTTCAATTTAAAGCAAATTTACAGTTGCCTGTTTTATACAGTCGCCCAAATAAATCGAAATGATAATTTGTAACTCATATATATTTTGAGTGACAATGCTAGAAATATTTTAAATGTTCTCCCGTCTTATCTTATCTTATCAACACAAAAATATTTTTTGGTGGGGATTTGCGTTTCGTTTCAAATCTACCACCAATGTTTTAATACCTATGTTTACATCTTAGATGAATACAAAAATATTTTATTAAATAATATAAATTCGCATAATTTTAATTCGATTAAAATAGCATACAATATAAGTGTAGGTAATAAATGAATGTAATTTTCTATAATCAAAATAAATAATATAATATTATTATAAAAATATTCAAATTTTTATTTTCTTCAGTATTGAATTATTGTACTAACAAAAGAGTAAAACCCTTCAATACACTTCTGAACAATCAGCTTCTTTCTCTTTCGAAAATGGTTAAACATGGTTACACGTACAGCATTAGACATGATTAGACCCAGTGCCGGATTACACTATTACAGATATTAAGGCAGAAAAGGCGGCTGCCTAGGGGCCTCGTTAATTTTAGGAGCCTCGTGAAAACGGAAAAATATATTTATTTTAATTATAAATTTTCATTTTAAAGTTTATCAAGAATCTGTGTTTTAAAGTACATAGTAGTAAATATAAAAATATTAGGGGGGGGGGGGGTCAAGCCGAATCTCACCCACTCTCACATGGGGGTGAAATGGGTCTCGGCAAATATCATGTAATTTTTTTTATCTTACTAGTCCTAAATAAAAATAATTAAGGGGTAATGTCCACCAAATTTTTATTTTTTTTTCCAATTTTTTTGTATTGGCTTAAATCATGCTAAAACTATCATAGAATCAAAATCTACAACGCCCAAGTACTGATCTAAACTCAAAATTCGTTTAAATCAATTTTAACCGAACAACTTTTATGCTGCAAAATCACTATCAAAATCAATCGGTGAGCAGTAGAACTGAAAAAGTTTACATCCGATTGACTTGAAATTTTAACTGTAGCTTTTTCATTAGATTATCTAGTGAAGTACATACGATTTTAGCGATTGATTAACAACAAAAAAGTTATAAACAATTAAAGTTGATTTTTTTTGTCAAAAAAAAAATTTTTTTTTCAAATATTTTATTGAGACTGTTTATTTTAATTATTCAAAAAGAAATTTGAGATTGATTTTGATGAATTTAGGCATATTGGGGTTCCAGAAGCGGAAAATCATCATTTCCAAAAAATGTCTGTAATCTGTATGTGTGTGTGTATGTGGTCAAATTTTCCTCAACCTCTACTTCAAAACGTAATAGGAATTTTTTAACAAAATTTCGTATTTAGTATTACTGATATATTGGGACTTAGAACTGATTAGATTTTGGTTAAAATCGGTACACGGAAACGCAAAAAAAATATTTGGCAAATTAAAAAAATTATATTTTTCTTTTTCTCAAATTTTAGATTTTTATTAAATTCTTCTCTATAATAATAATATTAAAAAAGTATTAATCAATAATCGTGTAAATATCCAATTTTTGTAATTATTCTTTTTTCAAATGTAAAAAAACTTTTTTCTTAATTTTCAAATTTTATTTTTTTATTATACAGTAAAACTTCTCTATAACAAGATTTTTGCTATAAACAGTCAGTTTAACATGTAAACAAAAGTCAAAGGACTAAATTTTTACTCGTTATAGCCGATTCTTCGTTATAACCGGACTCGTTATAGAGGGGTTCTACTGTATTTTGCACCATAATAATAAGTATGATAAAGTTATGGGCATGGCCACATCCGATTTTTTTACATGTTTTAATTAACAATTCCGAATTTTTTAAAAATAGTAAAATTAAAATATTTGATCTGAGCGTGGTTGAGGCGAAAATATAAAACGTATAGGTATTCTAAAAAATTTGGGTGGGCACTTGGTTGGGCACTCCAGTCAATAGGGATTGGGCATGTGTCCACCCTGTTCCCCCCTCTGGCGCCGTCACTGTGTAATGTATAATTATTTTAATTACTATTATGGTATGGTCGTACGGTCTTCCTAAACCAAAAACAATACACGTCAACACTGTATATCTTGATTATGTATACATTGTACAGTGTTGCGTATTGCTTAATCCTAATCGCATTTTTTACAACGCTGGTCTAATGTGACCTCGTCAATGCTATCGTATTGTTTTTGGCTTTAAACAGACCATAGCTTAAAATTTAAATTTTTACTTTTTCAAATACTATATGTATTATAAGATTATTATAACATAAATTATAATAATAGTGTTGTAAATCAAATACAGTGGCCGTAAAAAGTATTCGTACACCCCTATCTTAACCATGTAAATTGTACATTTTGAAGCCATTCTTTCACACATAAAAGTCGCTTTTACAACAAAACTTTTTAGACATTTTTTGTTAAGAATTTTATTGTCTTCAATTTTGTATCTATACATTTTTCTATTTTGTCGCCCCGTTTCCGACTGACAACAGCTTAAACAAGACTCCGTAAAATACAAAAAATATTATCATCTGTATCTCGGAAACGGTGTGATAAAATAGAAAAATGTATATAAACAAAAATGTAGGGAATAAAATTTGCAACAAAAATTACTTATACATTTTTCTATTTCGTTGCACCGTTTTTGAGATACAGGTGACAATATTTTTTGTATTTTACAGAGTCTTGTTTAAGCTGTTGTAAGTCTGTATAGATAAAAATGTATAGATACAAAATTGAAGACAATGAAATTCTTAACAAAAAATGTCTAAAAAGTTTTATTGTAAAAGCGACTTTTATGTGTGAAAGAATGGCTTCAAAATGTACTATTTACATGGTTAAGATAGGGGTGTACGAATACTTTTTACGGCCACTGTATATGTGTATTCATCATTTTGAACATAATAATATAGTAATCTTCAATACAACATAATATTATAATAAATTATCGTTGGATAACTGCAAAAGCAAATTGGAATACTTCAGTTTTCTGCATTCGTTATCTTGCAAGGTTAAATCGCAGATATGCACTGTGCATGGTTTTATACGATTGCAAATTTTTTTACAACAGATGCGAAATTATAATATTATACCGAATTTATATTATGCATTTATACATATTTTAAATTAAAAATAATCAGTACGTAAATCCAATTCCTAATTATTATAACTCGTAAACTAATCTTTGAAGTTTATTCGAATTTCCTATGCTTATAGATATAGTTTATAGTTCGAATAAGGTTTCTTCCATTTTATTATAAAACAATTTAAACGATCTTATAATATATTTAATAGAAACAATAAGAATTAGATATTAAAGTAAAGTGCAAAATTCCCACCCTTACGATTGATATAATTTTTAAAAGGCGGAGCTTATATTTCAGCTTAAACGTAGGTTTTAAAAGTAGATTCCTGTAAGTTTGCTATTGAATTACCCATTAATGCAACCAGACTATTTGTGAAGCTTGTTGCCTACCAACGAATTAATTAATTAATTTATTCACCATAGCTTGTAAGCCCCCTCGCGTTCGTGAATTAAAGCTAGATCGACATAACCACTCCTTAACAGTCATGAATTCAAAACGTTAAAAAGAACATTCTTTATCGCTAGCTCCTTATTAGTAATCGCGAAACAAAAATAAAGTTGTAATAATGCGAAACTTTAACTCAATCACATTAGTGATGAATACTGCTTCAGACACAAAGCAGACATTTTTTCCCTAATTTAAATTTTAAATTGCAAATAAATAATCACAATGTCTGAACAAAATTGTATGACTTAAATTTAATATCAATTTATAAATTTAATTTCACACAGAAAAACAAAATTGGTACAATATTAGATTTTGTAAAATTAATAAAAAAACTAACCTGCTCATTTGCCAAGAGACAAAAAGTAGTGGAGTGGAGCACGTAGGGAGAAAAGCAAACCATACGAACGTGGTATACGTAATATCAAAATGACCACTATTGTCATAAGTTTCGAGTAATGCCAATCTCGCTAATCGAAGAACCATTAGCGGACACAAGAAAATAGCATACATGGTAACCATGGAAACCAAATATTTCTGAGTACGCTTTTCTTTAGCTACATCCAACTCACTTTCATAGATTTCATATCGAGCTCGACTTCCCTCTCTGTCCCGAAAGCTTCCTCTACTATATTGACTACCACCATCACATTCTGTTCTGCTGCCCCTAAAACGAAATTTTTTTTATAATAAAATTTATAGGCTATCAGTCACTTAAAATGAAAAATTAAGATATAAGTAATAAAATTATGGGATTCAAAAAATGTTTAATTGTTTACTAGCTAATATTTTCTGCAGTTTTCAGGAATGCATTTATAAAATCATTGATTTTTATAGTTCAGATGTCTGGAAGCCAGGTAATCTATTAATTAAAGAAAAAATTAGAAAAATATTGAATTGCCAAATAAAAATCAATTTTATTCGATCGAGGCGACGTTTCGAAGATAAGTATATTTTATCTGACATTTTACATTTTCTACTATAATTCTTCATTTTTATTCGATATGGATAAGACCATAATTAATTTACCATCTACTCATGTAATATTGAAAAGTAAAGTTTTAATTATAATTAAAGAGACTTTTTGAATCTTATTTAGGTTTTTTGCATTCTCAGAGCTGACGCTTTTCAAAAACCTTCCTCCATTCTGCATAAAGTAGAGTCGGCCCTGTATTACAGTTTAGTTAGTCGCTATCAAACTTGTCAGTTTCATTCAAACTCATTTTCAAAAAATAATATAACGTCATGAAATTTGATTGTTCATATACAGAAATCGTTAGGATACCGATGAAAAAACTTCTTCGAAAGTGTCAGAAACAATTCTGCGAAGTTAACAATATACAACAGCCTTCACTTTTACCTCGAAACAATACAAAATTTTATTTAAAATATTTTCGTGTTTACTTAAAAACCATTCTTTTAACAACTTGCTAGGTATTTATATGTATATACCAGTACCAGAGAGAAACGCAAAATCAATGCTTATTATTGGCATGTTCGAACGGTAAGTGCTTTAGATTTGAATTGACAGATTATAAAATGTATCTCACTTTTATACTTTACTTTAAGAAGAACGATTTGGTATATAAGAAATTTTTTTTAATATTCCAGAATAAGATACTTTTAAATTGGCAGTCATGTATCGATCACGGTTATTAAGTCACCCTCGAATGAAAACCCTCTGAAATCTTAGTTTCAAATAATCTTTCGGTTAGTTCTTTATTATTGAACTTATCCTCTAAATTGTCACTTATAAACAAAAAATCGATTTATGTCGGCTTTTTCATTATTGCAAAGTAAGAAGCTTTACACTTTTATCTTTTCTAACCAAATAATATAAAGTGTTTCTTTTATTTATAACAAACTATTTTATTTTACACAAGAGTTGGAAAAAGAAGATTACTGAATAAGTGAAATAAGTAGCAAGTTTCTTGATTCTTATGAGATTGACCAACTTCCTATGCAAATCACGACTCTTGTTTACCGCCGGAATTTAGACATTAAATTGAAGGGAAATAAAGCTTTTCTTTCTTGAATGAAAACAATGTAAGAGCATACAATAAACAGTACTCACAAGTAAAGTCGGTCAAACAAGTGATACATTTTGAATTATTATTTAATTTATCTTTGTATAAAATGTAATAATAAAAAAAACTAAACACAAAAGCATGCAATTAAATCAATATTCACCAGGTAATTTTTGAGGTTCTCAAAAATATGAAACCAAATACTATCCTCGTGTTAAGCTAAATGATTTAAATATTTCGAATAATTTACAAATTAAATTACAATTGGCTTTACGAACGATTAGCTTTGTAATCGATTTGAATGTATTGCACAGCACGAATTTGTAATACATTAATTATATAATAGAAGATTACGAATGAACAATTATTATACTGAAGATTAGTTGTGCTGCATTAGCAACCCATGTAAATCTATTAATAGTTTAAAAAACAAAATAATTTGATTTCAACTAATTATTTGAGTGAAGCAATTTTCATCATAGATAAAATTATTTAAAATAAAAATCCTGTTTCTCATAATATCGTACATGTCAAACTCAATAGCTAAAAAAATTAATAATTTTTGGTGCTACAGGCATTTAAAGGTATAGAACATAAAATATTACTTTAAAGAGAAGTTAATAATTACTTATTTTTCAAACTCTTTTATTTTTAAGGCTATTTGTTATTAAAAAATGTGGGTTTTTATAAAATACTAAATTGGTAATTTAGTTATTTATGTAAAATTCTGGAAATAAAAATTTCATATACAATTTTTGGTTTTTTTTGAGAAGAAGTACAAAATGCTTTATATCTTTGTAAATTAATTCATAAAATAATCAAATTATAATTTGAAATTAAGCTTTAATTTTTCAAATTTGCAGGTTTCAACATTTTTTTTATTATAATAAAAAATTATAATAATTTATGCATTGATTCAATTATTCAAGAAGTTGTATAATATGAATAGATTAATTAAATTTAAATTTAGGCAGCGACATAAGCACAAAGATATTACACCCTGTTCTTGTAAGATAATGGAAATGAAGCAATATAACTGGTAGTTTGCACTTACCGTTTCATCTAATCAGATATTTTTATTTTGGATTTAACACTTGATGACTTCGCAGCATTTCAAATTTAAATATCAACTTTCGACATATTAAAATTTCATATTTAATTTTTGGGTATATATTTTTGTATCGTTTTGAACAAGAAAAACAATTTGTTCTAAATTTTATAATAATTACAGCTGTTTTTTCCTAAACTGCTGTGAGCAAGCCTTTATTAGAAAATAGCGTTTAAAATAATTTAGCTAGTTTATGCAATAAAAATGCAAAGGTCTTCTAGATGAGATGATTAAAATAAAAATAATATTTCTGGAGAGAATCGAACTGAGGATCTTCCATCTAGTAATTGTTATATAAATTAGCTGAAAATTTCAATTTAAAGTTTTAAACGTAATTTTCTTAAATACGGTTGCTCATGGCGCTTTATAAAAAGCAGGTGTTCACTTAA
The DNA here is from genome assembly GCA_958510845.1 of Cantharis nigra. Taxonomy (NCBI): domain Eukaryota; kingdom Metazoa; phylum Arthropoda; class Insecta; order Coleoptera; family Cantharidae; genus Cantharis; species Cantharis nigra. The sequence continues at coordinate 36,488,918 of OY294030.1, read as the reverse complement.
TTTTAGTGCTTGCTTAACCTACTAAAGCTGGTCTCGATTCTAGAGTTTCTTTTGAGGATTTCTTCTCCTAAGTAATAGTTCTGAATAAAATATTTTCACTATCATATAGGATTTTGAATTTGAAAAAGTTTAAATAAAATATAGTTAATAGTAGGTACAATTTACTACGAAACTATGCGTTATTGTAACAAGATTAGTAGTTAATGACTACTCACTTGATCTAAAATAAATTCTTTGTATCTTTTAACTGAATCGTTTAAACAAAAAATGTAAGGCCGATATCTGAACATCCAATATTTGATCAGCTGTAAGCAATTTTAATAGGAGTACAGTATAGCAAAATATTCTATAAATGCTTCAAGTTTAACTTGCAGGTTTTTGAGATTTTTCTATTTATACTTCATTTGTCAGTTTAACTCGATATTAGTAACAATCTAGTTTAACAGACATACTTCTGTTGAAATAAATGAAAAATGAATATATAAATGTTTATGTTTTATTAATATTTATATCTGACATTTGAAAATTTTTTAACAAACTTCAAAGTTTAAAAGTTTTCAAGTTCTGGAAACTACTATATAATACTTGAATTTAGTAAGTTATAATTGATAGAATATTTAGTTAGAATTATAAACTTGAATCACTTGAATCAATAAATTTGCTTCGCTAATTGTATTTGTTCTTTTAGATTCAATAAATAAAAATCTAAAATTTCGTTTATAGCTTCAACTGATTTTATAAACTACCGGTCGGATAAATGCACTTTCAACTTGCATTTGCATAAAAAAAAACGCTGCTTTATAAGAATTTGATTTAAAAGTATTACCGGTGTAACTGATAATTCCTTCTATAATTGGCTTCTTTACAGCTATTGCGAAAAATTTGTAATATCAGATAAAAAAGAGATTAAGGTTAAAATTTCAACTACATGGTACTGCTGCATTGTTAAACATTATCGTTCTTAGCGTATGTATTTACATATTACTGACGATGATTGATGAAATCACAGCATCTTAAACCTTGCTACTATATTTAGGTATTACCACAAATCTCAAAGCAATTTAATAAACGAAATATCAATATGCGTAAGGTAATCGTGATCGTTCTTGTTAATAATACAGTTGATATTTTCGCTTTCTTGAAGTATTGCTTTTTAGCTGAAATATGCCATGAAAACATTTTAGATGAAGGAAATTATATTATATTATTATCGGATCTATTCTGTATAGGGTTTGTATTAGAGAAAAGTGGCCTTGTAATCATATATTTTACTATTTACTTATTTCTAAACTATTATCTTATTTTTAAATTTTTAAAATTATAAACTTTAATAGGCATAATAAGAAATATTTTTCCGGGATCCCAGGGGTAAAACCCCAATCCTTTATCCAGGAATTTCAATTAAATTTCTCGGGAATCCCGATATTTTATATTAACATTTATTTACTATTTTTAATGATATTAAAAATATTTTTAAATTTAAATAGTTTTTACTTCTTTTTCCCTCTAATAACGAATTTCGCTCAAAATTAGGAAAATAAAAATAGATAGCACAATAAATGGCTATTTTTAAAGCAACGAAGAAGCGCACAAGTAACTAATTTGGAAAAATTATACAATGCACTAATCACTATGCCACCGACGACATCAATTGAATCGGAAAGAGCTTTTTCTGAAGCAGGTCTTTTCATTACGCCAATTCGGTAATCGTTAACTGATGACGTCATTGACAACGTATGCTTTTTAAAAAATTATTATAAAAATTAATATGGTTACATAAAGTTTATTTTTGTTAAATTTCTATGAATTATTTTGTATTTAGTTTCTATGAATTATTTTATATACCGGGTGCTGAATGAGTTAGCCGAACATAGGAAATTAACATGTAAAAACTTATTTATGCGAATTCCTGTTTTCCCAATTATTTTAGAGAAAAAATGAAAAACACAAAATTAACGCAGAAATATAAACTACGAATGATAAAAACATTTGATTTCATCTAACTTTTACTTAAAAAGTAAAATGCTTTTGAAATTGTTAAAATTTTCATTTATCAGACTGGCCATGAAATAAATTTGATTTAATTTCTATTTTCAAAAATAATTACCAAGGAAACTTACATGGCCAGTGCGATAAGTGAAAATTTTAATAATTTCGAAAGCATTTTTTGACCTTTTAAGTAAAAGCTGGATGAAATCTAATGGTCTTATCAATCGTAGTTTATATTTCTGCATTATTTTTGTTGTGTTTCATTTTTTATGTAAAATAATTAGGAAAGCAGGAATTTGCATAAATAAGTTTTTACATGTTAATTTCCTATGTTCGGCTAACTCATTCAGCACCCGGTATACTTAAGTTATATTCTAATTAAAAATAATGATCAATTATTAAAAATCAATAACGCATTTTGTTGTTTTGTTTTGATTTTACACATTTTTTTTCTTAAATAATTGGATAAATTCTTGCTTATTAGCGAAGCCCGGGGATTTCCGAAATCACTGGATTTTAAACATTTTTGTCCCGGATAACCGGGACTTTAATGTCTACTGTAAATGAGAATCACTATCAGATAATAGCAGTTATTAATTATTGGCAATAGTAATCTTATTAATTTTAGTTTATCAGGACCGGTTTTTTTATAAATTCATAACTTAAAAGTAACTTTAAAGAATACTAAACTCGCGGCGTTCGTAGAAATTTTTAGATTTTTATGTAGGCTAGGAGTGCGAGTGGTTGAAAGTGTTTACAGGATTTTATGAGCAGAAAAATATACAAAACACAGAGCAAACTTTAAAAATTATAGTACAGATAAGCAGTTTGTTGCATGAAAAGAGTCTGTTCAAAAATTCAATAGAATTTGTAATTAATTAATTTTCTCATTTTATTTTCTCAGTAATTCTTGAAGTTGACTATCAATCATTCCAAATTTCTTTATTGACTGAACATTCTAATTACTTATTTATTTATTATTTTTCTTTGTTATCTGCTATAATAAATTAATCAATCTTGTGTTTAATTCATATTTAATTTTTGAAATAAGTTTAGTATAATAACAACTCAGAATCAAAAATATGCAACTGGCGTTGTTGAATGTTAAACGTCGAGGTTCATAGCAGTGCCAGTGGCCTGATATGAAAATGTGTAAATATATAAAATTACAAATTATTTTTTAATTAAAAAAACTTTTATGCACATGAGATTTAGAATGTAACATTTCTCTTTTAGATATATTAAATTATGCAGGATAAACTTTAGTACTGAGCAAAATTACTAGTCATCAAAAGTCAATTAAACCATCAGTTAAAACTTATATAAATTGACTTAATCTATGACTACATGCTAGCATACAAAAATCAAAAATAGTTGGTTATTAAAAATAAACAAATATTGCAGGCAAAGGCTTCCAAAAGTAAAAGTAATAGAAAATCAAATAACATTATTTATTCTTTATGTGGCAGTTTCAGACTTATAAAATGTTACGCCTTAAATGAGTTATTAGATTTTAGAGGAAGATATCTTATGAAGATATGATATTACCGAGAGAAAGGATAAGTTGAGTGCATTTCAGTAGAAATATTTTAAAAACATGCTTAGTGAAAGTAGAGTCTAAAGGTTTTAAAAAGTTTTTTGATCATGATAAATAATATAGGGTGGTCCATCGGATACGCCCGGTTTAATTTTGAAATGAAACACCTACGTTGACATTAATTATGGAATATGATATCGGCCAAATGGCCACCTCGGCTATATTGGCTGGAATACCCTGACCCTATTGATAAAATTTTCTAAAACATTTTGCAAGACAGTTGGCTCACTTTGAGAAATAAACCGGTGGATCTGTTTTCAGTTCAAGAATAATTAATTGGGCGGCCAATTAACGTCACCCTTTCTGGAAATGACATGACCAAGAAAATGTTGTCTTAACAAATCTATGGTTTCTGTTGCTGTATGGCATGTGGCACCATCCTGTTCAAACCACATTTCTTCGAGGTCCATGCCGTCCAAGTGATCCCACATATAACTTAAAATACAAAAAAAATGGAAAAAAATTTAAATTGGGTGTACCTACCCGTTGGACCATCCTATATTATGGAATTATAAAAAATTTAATAAAACAGAAATAAATGTAGGTAGTTATATCAAATCCTTTTCTTTTCAAGTAATAAGGCTCCGGATAAATAAGCTCAAAAAATCCGAAAAAAAGCGCTTTAAAATGCACGACATTTGCCTCTAAAAAGCATAAACTTCTGCAAAAAAAGCATAAAAATTTTTTTTATAAACGTTAGAAAACAAACAAAAGTAACATTTATTTAAAAAAAAAAATACAAAAAATTAGATACAGTGGCTCCAGAAATTATCAATACACTCCTATATTAACAATGTTAAACGGACATTTCCGTAATCTTTTTTCTCATATAAAAATCGAATTTTTGTTGCAAATTTCATTCTCTTTATTTTTGTTTCTATACATTTTTCTATTTTGTCGCACCGTTTCTGAGTAATAGCGACTTTAAAAACACTCTGTAAAAATTTAGATAAAACTCCCATAAGAGCAATGTTAATTTTATTAAATTTTTTACATAGTGTTTTTAATGTCGTTGTTACTCAGAAACGGTGCGACAAAATAGAAAAACGTATAGTAGAAACAAAAATAAAGAGAATGGAAATTTACAACAAAAAATGTTTAAAACATTTTGCTACAAAATTGATTTTTTTAATTTTTAGAAAAATTTTAAACATGGAATAAAAATTCACCGAAAAAAAGCACAAAAACGCATAAAAATTGAAAAAATGCGCAAAAACTTGAAAAAAGCAAAATAAGCATAAAAAAGTAGGTGTCAAACGATTTGTTTTTCTTTGAATTGTGCTCATTTCTTAAAATTTTTTGAATGCTTGTAACTGCCCCAATAAGCATAAAGCTTAGAATTCCGGTCCCTAGTAATAATAATTATTTTCAGATTACTCAATTTCAGATAAAAAAAAATCCATTCTAAAATAAGTTTATAATCTTGACCTTTCGTTTTATTTCCATTCTCTCCTTAAAAATTATTTAATGTTCATAAAAAGTAAAGCCCATTAAATTTTTTTGAAATACTATGTAATATAGGTAGATAATAATATAAAACTTTTTAGGAGCGAATAAAAATCACAAGTTAATTTTTATTTACTACTGTATGAAATTTTCTACTGAAATATTTTTTAACTATAACTTTCTAGTCCTTATATTATAGTATATCACCGCATTTTTCTTTAATAAAAGAATTTAATAAAACCGTTTGGTTTTTTCATCATCTCTTTTATTTATTTTTTTACAATGCAATGATATTACTTATTAGGTAATTTTAAATTAATTTTTAGTTTTCATTTCCTGTAGTGCAATTAACTTCATACAAATTTCAAGTAATCTATGTGGTTTTTATATTACTTCTCTTGATATTCTCGACAAAGATTATTTGATATTGCGTTTCATATTTCTAAAGAAAACATAATTTGGCTATACCTAAGTACATACTATAAATAAGAAACGTAAAATGCTTTATATCTATCAAGTTAAATGTTTTACACTAAATAAAATCGTTTTCCGGACAAAAGCGAAATCCACTTCATAGAATTGGGTTAAAAGCAATACATGAATTATTCAAATTCTTTTACAAGAAATAACTTTCTTACTTTTTTGCATTAGCTATGTACTAATTTAAACCAAAATGTATTAGTTACAAATACCTTAGTTCAGTTGTGGTCGAGTGAGAATCTGTTCTTGATCGGCTTTCCCTGCTACGTGCTTCAAACATAACTACCGCCAAAGAACTTTCCTGTGTTTGAAGCTCTCTTGAGATTTTTACATGTAAATAGCATATTGTTGCCAATGGACCTGCATACCTAGAAACAATAAATCTGTTTAAAGCGAGTTTGCTATTTTATAATTTTAGCTTGAAAAATATTCAAAATATTAATTATAACAAAATTTTAAAGCTTCTAATTCTATGACCTCTGATTTTCGTATTAATCTGGGACTAAAAAGTTAAAACATAACAACTGTGCAATGCGTTGATTGAAAATCAATGAAGATTTACTAGAAAAACAAGTAGTAGTTAATCTAGCAAATTATCCAATTTGTATGGCCTGTTTCTAAAGGATGAATGCCAATTAATTTTTATGACCTTAAAATGCTTATTCCACACGATTAGTCTGTTAAATAAGAGTTTATATTTGCTTTCAGAATTAATCGTTAAGTTGGTTATTTTAAACCCTACAGTATTGGAACCAAATTTGGCATGAAACAGACTTTCTCTCATGAGATTTTATCAGGGTGGAAATTTTACAAGAATACTAATCCTCGAATAGAAAATAGAAATACCCAGATGGTTTTGAAGAGCATCCTTCCGTGAATTCAAACTAAAATATCAACATCATTGTGAGGTCTTGAATATACAATAAAACAAACCTTTTTTTACTAAACACGAAACCAAAAACAATACTCGAAGCTCACAGGACTTTCAAGTGAAATTTTCAGAAATGTTATTGAAGCTTGCATAATTTCTTCGGTACTAAGGTATCAAGGGAAAAGTGACTAATTGTATTAAATTCCTTCTGGAGAAAGTTTAATTTGATTACGGTTATCATTAACAGTGGCTAACGATCGGTAATTTAGTTTTTCATTTTTATGTAACTTTTACTGAAAATTTGGTTTTTATATTACTATTTGCTTACTATACGAATATAAGCAAAGAAATTTTTATTTGAAAAGTTTTGTACTTTATTGCAGCCAAAGTTTCATCTTTATTCTTTTAAAATTAGTACCCATATATTTAGGAATCCGTGCAACAGGTATGATTTACATTGTTACAAGATTAATCTAAACTTAAAATAAAATAAATCAATGTTTTTTTTGTTTGGAAGAATTTTAAACTTTCGTAGTAAATTTTTACCTTAGTCAATATAGTTAATAATATGTAATTAAATTCTTTTATCTACCACTGTTTAGTAATGGGTTATTTTTAAACTAATTTGAGTTACATAATGAGCCACTTTAATGCACTAGTGCGGAAAATGATTTACGGAAATACAGTTGTTTTGGTTATTCATTAACGAACAATGCCATGCAATTGAAGAAAATTTAATTATTTTTATTTTGTCAATTATTAGTTTTGTATTGATTAAAACCGGAAGTTACAAATGTTTTTTTACGAATATGAAAAAATACCTGCAGATGTAATAAATTTAAATAAAATTATTTAAATTTAAAAATTTAAATTTCTAATTTTGCCAACTGGTTTTGTGGCATTTATTAATAAATTTTAATATCAGTAAGATTCTGTATCAAATTTTACAATTAGTCAGTTCAAGTGCAGATATCCATTTCTTTTCTTATAATTTTAATGACAGTTAATTATTTAAATTTCCGCTTTTCAGTATTTTTAGTAACCGTTATTAATTATTATAAGTAATCATTATAAAGTTAATGGCAAATCTTAATATAAAAGATTATTTAAATACGAGGGTGGTTCACTATGTTGCTTAAACACATCAACTCGTTTTTGGTTTTCATTGGTGAACGCGGTACCCATCTTGTCGTTAATTTTTTTATGTGCAAAATAATTGCTTGATTTTTTTAAGTATTTCCAGCGTGGTTACTGTTTCTAATAGTCCACCAACAAATTCTTTTTCAGTGCAACGCATTTACGCGTGAAATTCAACTTGATGTATTATAAAAAACAATTTTTTTTCGTACTATGTCTTTTGAGGATGCTGGCAACATATTGAACAGCTCCCGTAAAAACATTTTAAAAATGTCTTACATTTTTTAGCAATACTCTTTTTTATAGAAATTTATTGGAAATATACAAAATTCAATTCCTTTGTAAATTTGAAAATAACTATGAAATTTTTTATGTATAGGTATTTCGAATTTTCAATTATTTCATGTAATGTAACAATATTTTTTTTTATTTTCCTTCACAATAAAGTTTGTAATATTTATTTATAACAAGCATGGATTTAATTATGTATAAAATTTATGTATAGTAAATTAAGCAATGAAAAAGCTTAAATAAAATTCTTATTAACTTCCTATCAACGATGATTACTATTTTAATTACTTTTTAATTAAACATTAACGATCATTAAGTACAACCGCATTTTCATTCAAATTTTTAAATTTCCTTCATAACTTTGATGTCATCGACGGCTACGTTACCATAAATAAAAAACAACTGTTTATGTGGGTACTTAACCTTAATATTATTTTTACTTAAAATATAGGTTTTGTAGCAAAATATTAAAGCTTAAAGCTTAAAGCTTTAATATTTTCGTTACAACGAAAACAGAGAACCCTCATCTTTTTAATAAGTTGGAGAAAGACAATTATTGGCGAGTGGTGAAAACTGAAACAAAAATGGACTAAACGTGAAAAACTAATTTCAGCGGTAGCTGATGAACAGAAAACAATAATTAACAACTAAACATTTAAGCGTCGTTCTCAGCCAATTAACCACAACATAGCATAGCATAACTTAACATAGCACTACAAAACAAAATGGTATCGATTTATTTGATATAATTAAATGAACTAATTATATAATAATAAATTCGCGATAATTGCACTAATTATGGTACAATACAAATTATTATTACTTTCTGACGTTTACTTTCAATTTCTACCAGCGCCTTCCTATTAATTCGTTGGAATAATAGGGAAACTCATAATATACCTAAAATCGTTAATGCTTTGTTATGTTATGTTATGCCAAATTGGTCATTTGTCAATTTGAACACACACATAACTTTCAATGTATTTTAACTTCTGTGCTAAGCTGTGTTATGCTATGTTGCGTCACGTTAATTGGCTGAGAACGCTACTTAACTATTACATACTGATGTAATTTCGTAAAAAAATGTCTTTTACATTATGTGTTGGTAAAATCGTAAGGGAAGATGGTAATCGCAGTACCAACATAATATGACTTCTTATTTGTCTACATTACATTGCTATTTGCGCTCTAGTTTTGCTAAATTTTAAAATTATTTAAGTTTTAAATGCTATCATGAAAATATTTTAATTGCTTCAGAATATATTATTATTCTGTGATTTATTACGAAAAAATATATATTGGTTGGGAAACCTTAAGGTTACAAATAATATTAACTGTATTATTATTATTACTTATTGGGGTAACATAAGTAAATTTACCAAGATGTATAACCTATATAATGTTTAATGTACTGGATTAACCGAAAGTTTTAGTGAAACAGTGGTAGACACGTTACAAGTTTTACTAACAAAGTACAAACAGCCTAGGATGTATTTCTCCCCTTTGCAGCTTTCGCTAATAAATATACGTCTTTGCAAGAATCCACAACTGTTACTTGTGCTTGTATATGGACGACAAGCTATTTTACCTACGGAATAAAGTTGTCAATACTAGTTGAAGGTGATGCAATTGAACAAATGTGCGATGGTTTTAAATTCCGCAAGTACTAGACAAATGCTAAAAAGAACTACAAGAAAAGTAAGTTTATAAATGTAAGAGCGAAAAGCTCTTGTTACAATGGCTTGGTGCCTAGTATGTTATAAAATACAACAGGAAAAGTATATCATTAAATTTTAAAAAACGCATAATTATTAACTTATATTCAGCTACACTATGCTTCGCATCGCAAATATAAAAATTTATTGTAAAAATTCGCTGAAAACTCTAACTCTACCATTTAAACCGGACAACCACCTCAATCGTCGATTACAAGGTCAGGGCAGCCATGTAGTATATTTTACTACATTACTACGGGTAATAGTTGGAAAGCATTTATAAATTTTGTTTAGGAAACTATTAAAAATATGAACCTCTGCGTTATTAAATATTAATGGCAACTTTTATTATCAAATTAGGTTTTTTGAAGTGTTACACAAAAGTTTGTGATATTTTCAATAAAAAGCCTATAAATACAAATATAAAAATGCAATTACAATAAAACATTAATGGATATCGTAATAGCTTTCAATGTTAAGAAAATAATATTGTATTGATTTCATGATTGTGTTGTTGAAATGATTTTAAGCAAATAAATGCCAATATTGTTATTTATTATTTACGTTGTCTTATTAATAGCGTTTTGAAAGTTTCCAGTACGTTTTATGAAAGCAATGAAATTCTTATTTACAAATGTACCTTATTTTCTATTATATCGAAGTTTTTATTTACAGTAGTTCCATTATTTTGTATAGAATATTACGTATGTTTTAGCTTTATAAAACTATTGCTTGCAAATTCCAGATTGAAATAAAACAAAAATGTCATAGTTGCGAAGTAGATTCAATATATGACATGTTTGATTTCGATTAAGATTAGTTTTTTTATCATATACGATTTGAATAAGATACGATTCATTAGCTTTTAAATATCTCTTATGCCAGATTTTTTACCTCGAAATATTCATAACTAACGCTTAATATTTGTGGAGTGACCATTACTGGTACAGGTATTTTATCCATGGGAAGATATCACAAAATTTGTGCTTGAGACACTTAAAAATTAAGTTATGAATTAGTCTTCGTTATGCACGGTCTCATCATTGTTTTTATCAAGATTTTGATCAACATGTTGATGTAACAACGTAAAAACAATAGAAATATAATAAAAATATTTTTGGCTGGTGGTGCCACGGTCAAAACGGATTGTTATCAAAATATTGATAAAAATATTGGCCCTGTGAACAGGCCATAACCGATAATATAGTGAAGCAAAAACAGAAATAGAAGTAAACGTTCCGAAAAGTTAAAATATCAATTTTACATTTTAGAAGTACAATTTTTGCAGGAAATAAATCCGTTTCGTACTTCAAGAAGTAATTTAACAGTCTTTGATCTTTGGTTTCGAGTCCAAAACTGGCATATCGAACCAACTAGACGGATATTCGTTTTATCCGGAGTGAATATTTGTTGCCAATTCAAAGACCTCAATGGCATAACTTCTATAGAATAAGTTTACAAGCGTTTATGAAAGAAAACATGTTAAAAACAAAAAGATAAATTTTCCGCATTAAGTGACCCGTCACTTTATTTTCTTAATTAATTTAAAATTTAACACTCCGTGCTATGCTGTTTACAGCAATGTTTTTAAACTTTTGCTTGATATTCCGAAGTTTTATTTGTAGGTAGATGCATAAATTTTAATTAACGTAAAATGAATTAAGAAAATATTGCTTTAATTTATTTTACTTTAAAATGGAAGAAAAAAGACCGCCACGTATATTTTGTTACATTTTACTTAAATTGCTTTGCATATTACCTTTAATTATTAGAAAACTTTGATATAAAATTAATGATGTAAAAAATATGGAAATGTCTTGAAAATATCCCGAATAAATTATAATAAATTTGTACATGCGCATCTCAAAAATTGATTGTCGTTCGGTGGGCATTTTAATTATTTCAATATTAAGTTTTTTTACAATTCAAATTACCAAATTGAAATTCAATACATACACTACGAATCTATCTTTTCATGCAATAGAAGAACTACAAGTACCTAATATTAAAATTAAAAGCTCGGGTGTATCTCGAGTAAATTATTTTTAATAATATACTATAAAAGGTTTTAATTATAAACACAAAATCTACTAATTAACTTTTTATTTAAATTTAATTAAATTAAATATAAATATATGAAGTGATATAATTTTCTTGTTTATAAAAGCAATATTATTTGTTATTTCTGCGAGAACGGTTAAGGTCAATACAAAAAGTAAACATTTAAGTAAATACTATGACGAAAAGAATTCCTTGATTTTATATTTGATTAATATCAGGCACTGACACACTTAAGGATGTATAGGAGATACAATCGGAGACAAAAGTAGGATTAATTTGAATATCACGAATATTGGTCTTATGTGTGTAGTAAAATACTTTTTAAATATCATAAACGATAAACAAAGTTATAAAAATGCATGAAGAAAGGTTTTTCTCGTTTAAATCGGTTCATTTTCTGAAATTACAAATATTAAATTTGACATAACAAAATTTTTATTAGTGACTATCCCTGCAATCCAACCTACTATCTAAATAAAATATGTAATAATTTTTATGAGTAAAACTTGATATTTGTTGTTAAAACTAATAAAAACCGAGATATACATAATATTTTTAACACCAAAAAGTTTTAAATATGTTTAGGGTTCTTTTAACGTCGAAATCTATTTTATTTTTAGCGAATTGAACGTGACAACTCTATATCGGTTGTTCAATTACTAATTAATTTCTCGAGAACGGGGTAGTAAACCGTGATGAAATTTTGCTAAAATCTTCTTCTATTTATAAGCTATAACTACAGAAAATTTGAAAAAATTCTTATATTTTGATCATATATTTTAAGCTAATATATTATTCAATAAAATGTTTTTCATAAAATGATTTTTACATTATATAATTTTTTTAGAATTTCTTAAGATTTAGCTTTAGATTTTTATTTACGCAAGTATTTTACTGTTTAACACCTTGTGATTTTCCCTAAAAACAGACTCTTAAGCAAAACGATAGATGTGATTTTCTTGAATTTTAACAAAAAGTCAACATCAAATTAAAACTGCAAGAACTATTGAACGGTTTAGTGAATCTATTTGAAATTTTTTTTTATTACATCTCAAAGTCAATGATGACTTTCATCATCTTATATCATCGATATCTTATATTTTTGAGTTTTATTTTTTGTCTTCTATACATCCTTAACTGACCTGAAATAAATACTTGTCAAACACTAGGTTTTAAAATTTGTCTCAAGTTCAGTCAGAATTTTAAAAATAGTAATAATCAAAAGAAAACTATTCTGTATACTTACATAATTACAAATATTCCTCTCATGTATTCTTGCATGTCATCTTGTAAATTTATAATACAAATTCCAACCCCATTAAATGACGCCAGATATTTCTGCAAAAAGAAATAATAAAGATAAAACGTTATTCTTGTAAATACTGAAAGTTTTTCCTAAATATGTTGTGCTTTTACATTTTCTTAATGTCGAAGTTAATTAATTCAATACGTCTTATACATTATTCCGGATATAAAAATGTGTCATTGCGAATTTATTTGGAAAATTTTATATTATAAGATTCTAGTATATAAATAACCTGTCAAATCAATTTCTTATAAATAAATTGTTAGTGACATCTCTATTACCTTAATACTTTATTTAGAAATATTTTATGAATAAAATCGCGATTACCATATTTTCTTCCAAAATTAGTCGAGATGTTTACTAAAAATAATATTATTTTTAATTTAAAAATTAATTAAATACTTTCTTCAGAAAGTATACAAAGGAATAATACGCTGAACAAAAAAACTATTATGACGTACAAATTGTGATTTTAATAATTGAAATCTTTATTAAAAAATTATATTTGTCCAACAGGCAATTGTGAAAAAATATCACAATGAAACATTGATATTCTATTGGATAAAAGTTTTTGCGGACGATTTTTTCTTGGCTTTAACTGTCGCATTTTTGGATGAAATAAAAAGCAATATTGTCTAACTAATACATTTTAAATGTTTAAAATCTAATTTTTTGCTGTGTAATGTTTTAGAATGATCTAATTACTAATGTATATATTATATTTTATTGTACTAATGAATAGTTTCGAGCCGTATATTGCTATAATCTATAATAATAATAAATTGAAATAGCAAACAAAGCCCGCTTCGGTGTTAGTTAATTTTTCTCATTATTGATGATAAGTAAATCGATATCATTTATAGCAACATTCATAGATTATTAATTTAAAGAAATAAATTGAAATGGTTAAACAGTTCCGATGGGAGTTTTAATGGCATTTTCCATTTGTCGATTTTTAAACGAGTTCAATATTTAAGTAGCTCTTGGCTTTGAACTAACTTTTTTTTATTAATAATTGAATAAAAATAGGTATAATGTACATTTGTGCTTTAGCATTCTTTAATTGGGCAGACGGCTTTTGAAAAATATTCTTTATTATATACAACCAGTCGTACAAAAAGTGAAAATTTATAATAAACAAAAGTAATTCCCTGTTAAAGCTAGCCACTCACGTTCCTGCGCCGCAGTGCGATTCAGTAGGATTAAACTTGGTCGGATGGGATCGGTCAGTCTGCTGCAGTATGACCGGATTGTCTGCGATCCGCTCTAACCAACTTCAATTTTGTCGTATCCTGCAGAGTTGAACTGCGGCGCAGGAACGTGAGTGGCTAGCTTTAAAATTAAATTTATTGAGCTATACCAAAGTTTGTTTATACGCTTCAATCATCTTTCGATTGAATTTATTATTAACCAATACATTATGCGAAAATTCTAATGTATTTGATAATTTTTTCTAAAATTTAAAATTTTGAATTTTTTTCATTCCAATTCTAATTTACAACTGAATGAGAATAAAAGCTGGATTGTCCAATGTAGTTCTGAATCCAAACAAGAATGGGTGTCATACGATATCAAGAACTTCAGTATTCCTAACAAGTTGAAAGGTATTCTTTCTCTTCCACGGAATAAATTTTGGGAATAATTTTTTAGAACTTTCAATGACCGTTGCTTATTGATTATTTATATTTATTTAATTAAAATGAAGAACTGATCTGAAATGATTAGTCTCTGCACGACAATTCGCGAAAAGCACGTTAATTTAGTTATATTTTTATAACGAAGTTGCTGCTTTCACCTGTTGTTTTCGTGTCCACATTAGGTATATACAAATATTCCGTTGTAGGATTTAATAGATTTTATTTACTAATCTAATTTAAAAAATTTTAAAAAATATATATAAATAAAATTTTATCAACTCAACATAAAAAATGTAATAATTAACGAACTTTTAATAAATTCAATATTATGAATATTGAAATGAATAAGTTAATCGGAACAAATCAGATGCAATAAGCCAACGAAATGTAATAAATAAATTGTAATTTTGAGTTAAATTTAAAATCTTGTTTATTTAAGATTTCTTCGGAATCTTTCCAAAACATGTGACAGAAACATTTAAAATACAATTAAGTTAAGGTCAGTAATGTAAAGCAATATTAAAAATAAATATTTGGTCCTAAAATAGAATGACAAAATTATTTAGCTGTACCATTCATCTGCGAAATTAATAAAACGAATTTATAATAGTAGGTAAACGAAAAGTAAAATATAATTAAACCTGTGTTTTATGGAAAATATGTTTTCAATAAAATTAGTTGGTACTGTACCACAATTTACACATCGCCTGATGCCATAAGTATGGGGAAACCGTTAGCGATATTTTATACTTACAGTGCATTTTATCTGTGATAACTTAAAAACATTTTATAAATAAAAAGAACATTTTCCTCAAGCTTGTATTTATATCTTATGAACTAGTTTCGGCTTTTGCCTTCATCAGCATAATCGTCAAAAAACTCAGAGACGCAACAAAAAACAACATGTATAATCGTCATAAAATTTCAAAAAATATATAGATATAAACGCGAAACTACGCTTGTTTGTAATTTATTTAGGAAATTTTACAATTTTGTTATGCTTGAATACATGTTATTTATGAAATTTTATGACGATTATGCATGTTGTTTTTTGTTGCGTCTCTGAGGTGTTTTTTGACGATTATGCTGATGAAGGCAAAAGCCGAAACTAGTTCATAAGATATAAATACAAGCTTGAGGAAAGTGTTCTTTTTATTTATATATTCGCCTCAAGGGGATTTTTAGCAATAATAAAAACATTTAAGTTCTGAAAAGTGTTTGTGCATTTTTTGGGTTTTCTAAAATATTGATATAATATTATAGGGTATTAAAAACAGCATTTTACTAGTATGTTTTGAATTCTTTAGATATAATTTCTTATGTTCATTAAATTAGAAGATAATCGCCAAGCTTTGGTAGGTTAAAAAGTGCTAAAATGAAGCAAACTCATTGTTTTTTTAAAGTGCTATAAGCAAACCCAGCAGAAATTGCAAACCGCCAGAATTATATATGAATTTAAATAAAAAAAAAATTATGCAGTCAAATAAAAAATCGTTTACATGAATACCCCTGCTGGAAAATTTTAAAAGTAAGATAATGACAAAAAATGTTGGGTTGCAAATATATATCCGTAAATAAACAAAGGACAAGAAATTATTTACAGAACAAAATTGTAGAGCGGAAAAGTCAAGACAACTTTTTTTCTATTACACTAGTTCTCGAGTGAAGCACTTTGTAACTTTGATGGACAGAGCCAATTGTGAATAAAGATAAAACCAAGGTACACAGGCGGACAAAATAAGCTGTAACTTTTATAGTTTTTATTGTAAGAAATAAATAAAGATGTATTGAAAAGATGAGGATTTTGACTTCACATTTTGGGATAATAAAGATAATGAAATAAAAAATTTTTTTATATATCTGTGATAGCTAATTTTGCAATATAGAGCATTAACAACTATATATTCGGCCATTTCAGAATATCTATCAAAAAAAGTTTCAATATATCTTGATTAGCAAAATATATTTAATAAAGATTTTAAATAATATTCAAGTTACTTTATCCTGAAAAAAAATAATAAAATTGCTCACCTTTGGTGCTATTCCATAAAAATTTGCAATGCACCGTTATCATATTACTTTTCATACGAAAAAAATTGTTGAAACCTTTTTTTGTAGAATTTTCCGTTCTTTAATGTTGTTTTATGAGTGGTTTTTGAATTTTTGCTTATTTACGGCTATATTTGCAACAACAGCATATATCTTTTGTTAGGTATTCACGCAAACGTTCTTTTATTTCAGTGTACAATAATTTTTTTATATATATAAATCCAAAAATTACTTGGTTTGCAATTATTGCCGTGTAAAAACCTATATTGACTAAAGCATCTTTGTTGCTTTTATCGTTTTCAAGTTTTGTTTTCGCCCAACACCGGAGTGTAATCGTAGATCATTTGCTCGGATGAGCAAACTCATTGTGACTTTTGAAGATAGCCTGTGAAATTTAAAAAATTGTTATAGTCTAAGATCCGAAGTAAGGTCGTATTGCACCCATCTGCTTACCGGATGAAAAGTATTTTTTATCAAGCATAATATGGTAAAAAATATGGCGGGAATGGGTTGCCTAATGAAATATGGTCATAACCATCCTTAATTAAAAATACTGTAATCAATTTTTTTTCAATATTGCACCGACTTGCTTATACCAAACGAATTTAACAGTAATCAGAAGTATAAAGCATAAGGATGTAACAAATTTTAATAATTTGTTTTATTTTCTGAGTGCGTCCTTGCCTAAAATCTGACTTGGGTGGGGGGGGGGGTGAGCTTGCGTTTTAGAACGCAAGACGGAACTTTTGAGGTGAACTTCGGTAAGTGTGAAAGTGTTTTCATGTGCTCGTTGAATTTGAGTAAGTTGTTTTCCTTTTCGTTTTGAAACTTCGTGGGGAGACACCTAATTTTGACGATGTTCGATCTGTGGTTTTGAACTGACTGAAAATCCCGTAATTGCTTCCGAATAACCGATTATTATTTTAAATAATTTGCAATGGTAAATTATTTTCTATGGAACCAACTTTATTGCGAGTTGCTATTTATTGATAGCTTTATCTTCGCTCGCAAATTTTTCCAACGTTTAATATTTAATTTAATAATTAAATTTATTTAATTATTTTGGTTCGACAATTAGCGTAGAGTTGCTCGTTCTTAGTTATGTTTCTCCTAAGAATAATATTTGGGACGAGTAGCTGCGACTTTTTGGTGTTCGGTTGCAACTGCCGCTTGGCAGCATACTTCTTTCAGAGATTATTTTTTTGATTTGTTTGTAACTTTTTTCGGAACTTACTTCCCTCGCTTTCCGCAATAATTACAGCTAGATTAACATCTTGGGTATCTACAGTAAAAAAAGCTGGTTGATCGTTTCCCAGCGTGTAAAAGAAAATTCTGGAGGCCCCATGAGGGGAAGAGGAATTGTTTGGTTTCCGGCCTGGCTTATTGTTGGTGCTGTCAGTTATCAGCTGTCACCTTGGGTGGATTTTTTGTGCTGAACTGACGGGCACATTTCGTCTGAGGGGTCGGAGATTGGGAATTCGGTTGGTCCTCGAGGAGGGCAAAGGAAAATTTTCGTTACAAGGAACATGAAAAAATTAAGCTGCCTAACTTTTTTTGGTCCCTAGTATCGGGTTGCCTAAAATAAACAATGAACTGAAACTAGTAATTTGCACCGATCAGCTTTCTCACTGAATCATATATTAAAAGAAAGATAATTTTATTGCGAACACAATGGTGTAGGGTTGCCTGCGAAAAATCGGTCATGAATCACGGTTGCCTGGCTTTGAAATTTCAAAATTGAAGCGAGCGAAAGTGATGTGTGAGAGAGAAGCATTGCGCGTAATATGATAACATATTATGAGTTATAATGCGACTGCAAACTATGATATGATAGAGACTAGACAAATCAAATTAGAATGAATGTAACAAGATCGAATTGAAAATACGTGTAGTAACTTAATATAATTATAATAGTACTCGCAATGCTTCTCTCTCACACATCACTTTCGCTCGCTTCAATTTTGAAATTGCAAAGCCAGGCAACCGTGATTCATGACCGATTTTTCGCAGACAACCCTACACCATTGTGTTCGCAATAAAATTATCTATCTTTTAATATATGATTCAATGAGAAAGCAGATCGGTGCAAATTACTAGTTTCAGTTCATTGTTTATTTTAGGCAACCCGATACTAGAGACCAAAAAAAGTTAGTTAACCTAATTTTTTCATGTTCCTTATGCTTTATACTTCCGATTAATGTTAAATTCGTTTGGTAAGCAGGTCGGTGCAATTTTGAAAAAAAATTGATTACAGTATTTTTAATTAAGGATGGTTATGACCATATTTCATTAGGCAACCCATTCCCGATATATTTTTTACCATATTATGTTTGATAAAAAATACTTTTCATCCGGTAAGCAGATGGGTGCAGGACGACCTTCCTTCGGATCCTGTACTATTACAGAAATTGCAAATTGGAAGACTTTTCATACGCGATTAATTACATATTCTCTTCGTCTAATTGTAGTCCACGTTTTAATGGGCACAACCGACATTGAACCACAAAATACACGGCTTTTAGCGTTAACGAAATTATTTGTAATACTATATATTGTAGTGCTCTTTCTCTCTGTCCCCTTACTAAAAATAGGTCGTTGGTTCTCGAAAGTAAAATGGTTACATGGAAGACAATAAAAAACTGACAATCTAACAACGTATTTATTTGCAACCTGAACAAACAAGAACAATTTCATAAAAGCAGGACTTACACGAAATTCGCTAGACAGCACGTGTAACTCGGGCACTTTCTTCAAATATCTTCTTACAGAAACTTGTCTTGGTATTCGCGTTGTCAAACTTCGTGATCAATGAACTTTCCAAAAAAAAACCTCCTTGGCTAAAACACACCTCCACTCCAACTTATCGGTTTGTAACCACACGACTTGCTTCTATAGCTCTCAAATTTCAACTTTATACTATCACTTGCCTCTCGGACTCTCTATTTACCACCCCCCTATACGACTTGCCTCTCTGGCTATCAATTTACGACTGACTGTTCTCTTCTTTATTTATCTTTTTTTTTATCTCCTTGGTTTTTCTTTCCGTGTTCAATTTTTATTGGTTCTTGCTATTTCCCTTTATTTTTCAAAAAAAATCAAGATTAGAATTTTGTTTATGTTCCGCTGCTTGTGCTTGTTCGTGTACTGCCCAGCTGCATTCGTGTAAGTCGCTAAATAACAATAAATAAATAAAATACACACATTAAAAATTTTACAACAATGAATTAATTTACTGCAACATCAAACTTAAACTAAACAATGTAACTAAAACTAACGAACAAACTTAACATGAAATGGAAAATAATTTTGAAAACGGAACAAAAATCCTGCCTTTATTGTTCATCAGGTTGCAAAGTCAGTTCTTTATTTCTAAATTACGCAACTCACTTTCCATTTCTTTAACAGAACACAACATTTCCCCCCGTTGTGTTGAATAAAAGTCAAATCGGATGATGTTAAATATTTTCGCGGACTTTTCTTCAACAAAACGTTCTCAATTTGAAATCGTAAACATGGTAGTTTAAAATATTTAATTTGAACGATAGTTATTTGTAAGGCAGTAATTCATCTTCATTAAAATTTTATATTGACAGAAATAATAAAAAAAAACTTTTAAAAATAAATTATTTTTTTTTTTTTTAATTCTTCTTATTCTCTTGGGCCGTCATTCTTTCTCAACATCTTATACACCTTTTGTCAATTATTCTCTTCCTTCGCTCATGCACTCCTTCCACCTATTCATTCCTTTAACCTATTATTTCCTATTGATATTCCTATTCAAATTCCTATTTGATAAAAATCTTTGGCAAAAATATCACCTCTTCTTCTTTACTTCAATTGCTTTTTCAACTTTTTCTTCGATCGGTCGTTACCTCCGGCTTTTAAATTTTGCATACTGACATTACTAGGTTGCACCCCTTTATTCTCCCTCTTAACTTCCTCAACTTTCAATCGACCTTTTAACTTACTTGTGATACATCCCCTTTTTTTTTAACTATGATACCTACGCGAACTACTGGTTAAACATTATAATCCCTCTTCGCTACCTTCTTCTTCTTCTATTTGTAGTGACCTCTTGACAGTCTACATTTTCATTAATTATCTTGTTATCGTTGACTGGTCCCTCATACGTAAGTAAGATTTTTTTAGCACAATGACTATTTTTATTGACGTTTGTCATATTTATTTTGACAT
Organism: Cantharis nigra; assembly: GCA_958510845.1. NCBI lineage: Eukaryota > Metazoa > Arthropoda > Insecta > Coleoptera > Cantharidae > Cantharis > Cantharis nigra. The sequence continues at coordinate 36,468,145 of OY294030.1, read as the reverse complement.
TTGACGTTTCTGTTATTTAAATTATGTTTTCTAACTTTTGCCTAAAATTGATTTGGTTATTAATTTCTAACTTATACTAAAATATGTTTTTTTTTTTTTATGTAAATTTGTGAACTAATTTATGAAACTTTCCATCTCTTCTTTTTCCCGGCTACCCAAAAATTTGTAAAAGAAAAGCGTAACCTTTTAATTATCTTGCTACATACCCTTTTATTTTCATTAAACAATCCATCACGTTTGTTTAATATGTGATTTATTTGATTTAAATATCTCTTATCACATTGAATATTTTCGACGTCTGCCATATAATTTATTTTGACGTTTGGCAGTTTTGATTTGTTTTCTAGTTTATATTTTATATTTGACGTATCCGTTACTTGACTGACATTTTTTAATTTTTTTAGAAAATGAATTTTATCATTGATTTCTAATTTGGACCTAAAAATGTTTTGTTCCGAACTTTCGCATGGAATTTGTTTCCGATCTATTTCTATCCTTTCTTCGTCCTTAACCTTCCCCACACAATTTAACATGTCTTTTATAAATATTTTTGGGTTAATCCGATTATCCCCATAAAATTTTGTATATCTGTCAACGTCTCCTTCACGACTTAAATGTGTCCTAAATACTTCCACAATATCTCCCACTGTCCTTTCGTTTGTATCCCGTTTAATTTCTGATACTTCCGTCTGTATTTTATTGATTTTTTTGTGTGTTTTATCCATTCTACATTCGAAATTCTCCCTATCTTTGGTCATTGATTCAATGTGAATTTTTATGCAATCTGCGTTTGCTTTTATATTATTTACGTTTGATTCTACCCGTTCATCTATTTCTTCCATTCTCTTATGAACCACATTAAATCTTTCATTCAGTTCCTCTTTGATCATTTTATTTGTCCCATCAAATCTAGCATTAATTTCATCCATTCTTTTATTTGTCCCATCAACTTTAGTATTAATTTCATCCATTCTTTTATTTGTCCCATCAAATTTAGCATTAATTTCATCCATTCTTGTATTGATGGCCAATATTGCCTTCATCAATTGATTATGTTTGTCTTCCTTGTCGGGAACGATAATCTCAATCTCCGTTTCCCCCCTTTCTACCATGCTTTCATCACCACAAACATGCATCAAGTTTGGATCTTTACTCCTTAGATTCATTTGGTATAATTTATTTTTAATTTATTTTGATGTTAAAAAATTTTATTTGTTTAATTTAAAATTGTATTTATTTACTGCCACGCATGTAACTATTTTTTTCGAGCCTCGACGTTGTGCGCCAATTTATTTATGTAGTGCTCTTTCTCTCTGTCCCCTTACTAAAAATAGGTCGTTGGTTCTCGAAAGTAAAATGGTTACATGGAAGACAATAAAAAACTGACAATCTAACAACGTATTTATTTGCAACCTGAACAAACAAGAACAATTTCATAAAAGCAGGACTTACACGAAATTCGCTAGACAGCACGTGTAACTCGGGCACTTTCTTCAAATATCTTCTTACAGAAACTTGTCTTGGTATTCGCGTTGTCAAACTTCGTGATCAATGAACTTTCCAAAAAAAAACCTCCTTGGCTAAAACACACCTCCACTCCAACTTATCGGTTTGTAACCACACGACTTGCTTCTATAGCTCTCAAATTTCAACTTTATACTATCACTTGCCTCTCGGACTCTCTATTTACCACCCCCCTATACGACTTGCCTCTCTGGCTATCAATTTACGACTGACTGTTCTCTTCTTTATTTATCTTTTTTTTTATCTCCTTGGTTTTTCTTTCCGTGTTCAATTTTTATTGGTTCTTGCTATTTCCCTTTATTTTTCAAAAAAAATCAAGATTAGAATTTTGTTTATGTTCCGCTGCTTGTGCTTGTTCGTGTACTGCCCAGCTGCATTCGTGTAAGTCGCTAAATAACAATAAATAAATAAAATACACACATTAAAAATTTTACAACAATGAATTAATTTACTGCAACATCAAACTTAAACTAAACAATGTAACTAAAACTAACGAACAAACTTAACATGAAATGGAAAATAATTTTGAAAACGGAACAAAAATCCTGCCTTTATTGTTCATCAGGTTGCAAAGTCAGTTCTTTATTTCTAAATTACGCAACTCACTTTCCATTTCTTTAACAGAACACAACAATATATACTAATTTTTGCTAAAAAGCTGTTTCAAAATTTACTTTTGGCGGTACTAAAATGTAAACACCCGGAAGCACAAATACGAATTTTATGTATTGATACGGATATGTGAATTAGAAATATTATGGTGGTTGTAGCTTGATATCGGGATACAATCACCACATCAATAATTAATTTATTCTATGGATCGATCAAAGCAAAAAAAATTTTTAATAAACTGTTAGTTGTAACTTGACATCGGTTAGTATGATGATGTTGGAAAAACTTTCTTTTCTGTATCGTTTGGACCTTTAAAAAATTTGGAAAACTTCACTTGGAAAGAAACCAAAAAAATCATCAAATTCAACAACTTCAACAAAAACATTTTAAACAATGTTTCCACCGTTGTGTAACGACCATTATCATGGTGAATATTAAATTTAGAGTAAACTGTTAAAAATTAATCTGTGGTTTACTTTATAGTGCTTTCACTATTTAAAGTACCTTAGTATATTGTATCTTGCTAAGTAAATATATCCATTAAATGCTGTATAATATTCTAAACCATGAACTAACGATTATGGTATTTATTATTAAAATTTATATAAGCTGCATTAAGATTACCTACTGAAATGTTATAAGTTACAATGACAAGAAAATCAAGGTGATTGTGGTCTCTGTTTCCAAATTTTCGTTTTCGGTAAGTTTTAGTATACAATTTTCTCCATTACGTAATTCAACTGTTTGTCTTATAAAATCTCTTCCACCCTGCCATTCAATACGCAGCGGGTGTTAATCTAACGTAGTTACACTTTAATTGGAAGTTGTTGTTTACTTAGTAGTTTGAAAATTACATGAATATAACATTAAAATTAACTATTATGGGCATACAGGCTCAATTTCATATTAAAATTTAATTAAGAAGTGTTATTGGGTTACTTAATCCTGATAAGATTTGAGTTTGGATTGTATTTTCTACAAATAGATACTTACCCCTAAATCAACGTATGTAATGTAAATCGGATAGGGTAAAACCAAACATACAGCTGTAAGCCATGTTCCTATTGTGCAGACACCGGCTGGTAATCGTGGTTTTGAAGGATTTCGCACATAACGATATCGGTCCCATGCAATCAACAAGAAAGTTAAAGTGCTCGTATGAAGTGGAATGTCCTGAAAAATGGAAACCACTTAAAATTTATAGTATGATACGGTACATTTACTGTTTCTTAGTTTATAAATTTTAAAACCACTATCGATTGGTTTCTTATAAAGCTACTACACGTTAGAAATTTTAACTTAGCAACTAATCTCTGCACTCGACTTTAATGTGGAAAACTTGGCTATAAAATAAATTAATTGGAATGAAGTTGAATTCTGTTAGAAAATTTTAATGTTCTTACTAATTTGATTATTTAACTTACCCTTTCGTAGGTTTGTACAGAATATATTCAGAGTCATTTACTGAAAATTATTTAAATACGGAAAATAAACAAGAAATATTACCATAAAATTAAGAAATCTTAAATAAACATTACAACAAGCTAAAGGTCAGCTTTAAGTTGATTTTTATTAACATAAAAAATTGGAAAAATCTAATTTATTATTATATTCTTGTCTTATACCGCATTTCTTTTCAATTACTGCTTAAAATTTTCAGTAATCGAAACAAACAAATTAGATTGATATAAAAATAAAAGAACAGTGACGGTGAACAGTGGACGGAAAAATTAACTCTTTTAAGCTTTTCCGTGTTATGAGAAGTGCTAGAACATGTTTTTAAATTAGCGCATTAGTTATCTATATTTTAACTTTTAAAGATTATAGAAAAGTTGTTTCTAATAATTAGCTTCCTAGCGGGTAACATGTAATTTGATCAAACTGAAGAACTTTGAAACTGAAGTGGAAAAACTTTCCAGAAATTAATCTAAACTTTATCAATGCATCATTTTGAAAAATAGATCAAAACATTCAATTAAAAAATTATTAAGCTAAGTAAACAAGTTAATAATATCAAAGTAAGTTTTATAATCCTTTGACAATACATCCTGTCTTTGTCAGAAGTCATTATTTTCAAACTTGTTCGTGAAAATTAATATAAATAAAAAAAGTACTGACTGGCAAGAAAACTAGACATCAGCTTTCGTCCTCGTTGTTATCTGCCTCGATAACCAGCGAACTTAAATAATATTGAGAAATAATATAGTCAGTATCACACTTTTCCAGAAGCTCCATGTTTAATTTAACTAACTTGAAAATAATTACAAAATAATTTCGTACATAGTTAATAATTTGAAAATTTTATTTTAATAATTAAGGTAAAAGAGACATGTAAAAGTCAAAGAAGGAATGAGGGTTATACATTGAAATTAACTAGCTTCCATTCTTCATTTCTCATTTACATTCCCATTCTCCCCAATGTCAAAAGGAACATGGAAAAGTGAAGGGAGAAATGGGAGCTATTTAATTTTAATATTTAACCAAATCAAGTGTCTAATAAATGACACATTAAGTGAAGGCACATATTACGAGAAAAAAACTCGATTCTCTACGAGATGTCTCTCATAAAATCAAATAATAGTATATTGTTTTATTACGTGTTTTCGTTATGTATCCAATTACAGATAATTCACAAAAGTACTTCTGTTTCAAATAAGACATTATTATTCTTCAAAATATATTTAATTAATATTACTTTTACTGATTGTGACGGGCGGCACTAAAACTAAAAGTAAAACACTTGCTGTTACAGAAAAGTTAATCCAATTTTGTAATTTACTACTTACGGAATTCGCCTGGTATATTAAATAATTACTTTGTCAAAATTACGCCAATTAGGAAAATCACTGGATAAAGGAATTGTTGAATTTGAATTTGACATTTATTAGTTAATTATTCCGCTTAACAGCAAACGTAAAGTAAATTAAGTGTAGTGAAATATCGCTCTTTAGTCTACATTGAGCATATAGTGTAAATGAAATTCAATAGAACCTCTATATGAAGATACAAAAATTTTGTGAAAGTAATCTAGCATTGCGACAAAAAATTTTATAGTTTTAAAATTGAATTAACTTTTTCATTTTATTTTCTACATTTTACTTTAAAAGGCAGCTAATGAAAACGAAATGAATAAAACAATTAGACTTTTTGTTGTAGCTTTTAGGCTAATTAGGCAATTTCACAGTGCGAAATGCTTTCGAGTCATGAAGTCATGGCACAATAGGTACCTAATTTCAGATGCTTTAAAAATATTTGACTTTTATTAATTTTTTAAGTTAAAATGCTAAATTACTAACACTGCTCAAAAGAACCCGATTCGATTAGGCAAACGGTAACACCACCAGAATTTTATTAAACATCCTAAAAGTAAGTAAAACGGCAAATTTCAAATTAAGACATTATCACACTCACCAAATCATTTTAGTTTTTGGTCAAGAACACTTTATTTACGACGCTAAATCTGGAAGTTAAAATTCCATAAAATCTAATCGAAAAGTTTTTGTTAACTTAATTTGATAGAAAATTTGCGGCTTTGACATTATAACTTTTGCAGGATACAAATGCATTGTTAACATTTTTAGATTAAATAAATAAATCAATATAATTAAATATGTTTCCCCACTTAAATATATTTTAAGTATGAGGTATGCACCTCAGCAGAGTAATGCCGTCTGATTTAAAGAAGGATGTTAGAAGTTTGATACGTATGTTTGTCTGTCTGTAGCTGCATAACTCTTAGAGCTAAAGCTTAAAAATAGGGTAGGTACTTTGTCGACCAGATTCTTAGCTATCCACTTTCACTTTCATATTCCTTTCTGAGACAACAAAATAAAAACAATGCTGTAGGAAAGAAAATTTTCTACCATAAAGTCCAGGAAACCATCATATATTATAATATTTTATTTTAATATGTATAAATAATAAATAAAAAATAATTTTCATTTTTACAATTCTTGGTAGTTGGTGACTTAATTATTGTAGTGATAAGTATACTAAATAATATTAGTTTAAACTTGAAAGATCTAAAAAAGTTACTTTTTATAAATAAAACATTAATGCACAAACTCTTTAAAAGGAGGAAACAGGATATTCGAGCAAGTTTTATTAATATGACGTGAACCGAAGACATATCTTTCCACAAAAGCTAGAAATTTAAATTTCAAGTTTAATTCTTTTTCAGAGATTTTATTTGCAAGGTCTTCGTAATTATGCAATTAATTAAAATACTATGATTTTACAGCACTTACGTTGGTAAATACAACCCATTTTACACTTGAAAAATAAAATTCAATTTGAACCGTAAGCTTCAATTTTATAACTAACTATTTGACTTTCTTTCTATCAAAATTTTTAGATAAAAATCAGAAAAGTGAATAAAGCTTCATTTGACTATACAGTTATTATATTTACTCTTGTTGAGCTTCTGCTTGCATGCTTTTCCAGGAAATTATGTTAAGAATGCCGTACTTTAGAATTTATACGGTATAATTTTATAAAGTCTTGTTAAGTCAATCGAAAATCAAAAGTTATATAGAAAATGTTACTGTTTTATGAATTAATTAACTGCTTCCAAAATATCATTTATAAACATCAATAAACATCAAAAGCTGCAATCGAGTTGGAAGCTTAAGGATCTTTTGGTACCAAAGTCTAATATTTACAGCAATTCTAATTCCTGAAAGAGCAGACGTGGGTATCAAAACCGTAGACTCTCAACAGCATAATCTACTCCCCCCGATCATCAAATAAATAGCATGTTTTCTTCGGAATAAAACTAACTTTTTGTGGGTGGTCCATAATTATGAAATTTGCTTGCTTGTCTGTTAAACCTAAACCTTGCCACGAAAAGTTATACATTTTCTTGTAATAAAGCAATATAAGCAGGGAATTGTTTTTCATAAAAGTTAATCTAAAATTAAGTGAAATAAAATTAAGAGTAAATGGTTTCAAAATTTAATGGAAATGAAAAAGTTGCAAAATAAAGAACGAAAATTATGCTGTAAAATTTGAGACACGATAGTGTAATAACATTTTCATAAGTACCAAAGGCGTGTTTAATAGCATGGCATGCAAATATAACCTGTAAAAAATTCATAAAAATTAAATATCTAGACTTTATTGTATCTATTAAATATTTATTTGCTGATAACGCAAGCTTAAGGTGTATTAAGTGGTATTCACATAGAGATTAATTTCTTGGCATAAGTTTGCCAAGACCAATAAAATTAGAGAGAGACATAGTATGTTGTAATATATTTTGATTTGATTGATTTTTTCAATTTAGGGCTAGTATTATTTAAAAATTAAAATCAATTTAAAAGTTCGTACAAAAGTCAAACTTGAATAGATTTTCGTAAAGCACTGATGAAATTGTTATCTCTTCCATTAGAAATACTTGAAAATCAAAGAGAAGGAAAGTATAATAAAAAGTTTAAAAGTATCAGGAATTATTTTTAAATTGGGGAAATTCTATATTCTATAAAATATTATACCTATGTAGTACTGAAAATATTAGAGCAATATCATATCTACATAATACGTAAGTAGAACATTGTAATTTAGTATTGTATAAAGTATGATAAAGGACAAAATCCAGGATAATGCGAATTTCTATACGGTTGGAAAAACTTTTAGCTATAATTAGTGAGTATATCAGTGCAGTAAATCGAGTTTTCCTGTTTTTCCAAAACCATTAGCAGATAGATGTACAATAGTACATTCAATGTATGTTTGCAAATAATATTTTCGTGCAACTTTAATTTAGATACTCAGTATTTTTGTTGGTAATTAATTGTTAAAACGCAAACACGCAATATCTTATACAATATATTACTTTATTTCCAACATTTTAATGTTTTGTTCTGCGTACACAAAAAATTTGGGAGTAAAGTACATTGTCGATTCAATTATTGTTCTAATATTTTATTGTCGCGCGCCCCATGCGAATTCCTTACAAATTGTTTCAAATTGAAATTGATTTAAAAGGTTTACAAATAAAAATATCTACTGACCGCTTTTTATTCTTTATAATATCGATAGCATGAAGCAAGTGAAAAAATGGGGATTGTTTATTGATATCGAAAGCAATTTGAAGTTTCCACTAACTATCTTTGGCTAAAGCGTAACTAGCATACGAACCTGACATTAAATTATCAATATACTAATTATACATTAATTGTGATTAATTGATATTGAATATTACCTTGACCCGCTTTACTTTCTATATATTGTAATTATTGTTTTCCAGCTTAATTAAAATGAGAAAACTTATTTTCTCAATTTCTCAAAAAAAAGCGAAAAATATCATTCGAATAATAAAATTAAGGCATTGACATGGTATCAATATAAACATTTTATAAACAACAAAACCAAATTAATCAATTGAAAAATTTACAAATTCATAGGCTACAATATAACTATTCTCAGAGAAAATTTAAAACAACATATATTTTGAAAATTTAAAAAAAAACTTAATTCCACAATCAATCAATAAATATCCCGATGAAAAAGTGTTATTATATTGGTCAAACTTTTGATAAATGAAAAGTATGAAGAATAAAAATAAATTTTACTAATTATTCATATGCAAATGCAAAAATTGCTTGAGAAAAAATAGCTCAGTTTTAATCCGCATAAAACAATAAACTATTTCAAAATTGATATATTTGGTATTTATTATTCTTTTTATTATATTGTAAATATTACTCTAAATTTCCGATATAAATATTTATTTTGCAAACTCTTCTTTGAATGTGTTAGCCTATTCTTTCACATGATGTGAAAGTGACGCTCGACGCAAACAAAGGAAAATAAGGATCTGAAGCTTGTAGTCACGACCACTATCTCTTAATGTGTATACAGTTGTAATCTTCAAACTTAGGACTTACAATTTCATTTGATTCGGAACAAAAACTGTGTTTGTGTTTGTTACGCTAATTTGTTGTTTTTATTCGTCAACATGTTACGCAAAATTGCGCAATACAAAAATATTGACTGCATTAAATTTGAATTGTACGGAAAGACAGACAGACGAATACAGAGCCAGCTCACAAGACTTCATGCTATACTGGGCACAATATAATTATACTAAATAATAATAATTATTAATATTATATTAAATATATTTGCAATACAAATAGGAGTAATTGTTCAAATTTTGTAGATCCTCAACGAATTTCACTCAATAATATTGTCTTGTTCTGTTATGTAATAAGTAACGTAATCATAATATTTAATATTATATCTGTTAACGTATTGGTTTAATTTTATAATATAATATGTCATCGTTGAACTCCAAAAATGTGAAATACTATTCCATAGTAATACTGAGCATTTGTTTGGGTTTAAAGCTTTCAGCATTATTTATCATAATCAGTGGTCACGAGAAATATTTTGAACAACAAATGCTATTTATTGTTTCATCAAACTTTTTTCCATAATCACATTACGAAATAGTATTTTGCAGCTACTAAAAATAGATTCACTATATTTCGTTTTATGGTAATATATTATGAGCAACTGAATTTATTTTCATGTTCATAAAAATTGTAGCAATAAATTTTGATTATTAACATAATATAATAACGATCTAATGAAATTTTATAACAAACTTTGTCACTTGTTGAAAAATAACATAAAGCAAGTTGTGATGTTGATTTAATTAATTACGTTCGGCGGTGTATCTCCATAATATAACGATCAATCTGTACTTCTTTTATGAATTGTTAACATGAGATACAAATTACAAAGTTTAAATAAAATTATATGGAAAATTAATAATATAAATTTTCTTACCAAGAAGTCTTATGCTTATAGGTTCCGATATGGTCCATAGATTTTGTAAATAGTAAATAGTTCAATTTTGCGGTTTGTTAAAAAAAATCGACCTTAATTACAAGTACAAGACTTAGAATTTATATAACTAAAACAAAACCTTAGAAAGTTTAACCTATTATTTCTTCTTTTTAGGATTTAATATTCGCTCAGCTAACCTCTACTAATCATATCAGCTTATAATGCCAAGATGACTATGCCATATCAGCTGAGTGAACATAGCTAAAATTAATGATAACTTGGAAATGTAATTAATTCGTGTATATGCTGTTATACATTTTCTTTCCCTCCCCTTCTTTTAAAATTAATTGTTAAAGCTTAAACTCGATTGTACTTACAATTTTTAACCGAAAATTATTTGATTAGCTAATAAACTGATAAACTGATTTTTGCTTAATATATTATATTGAAAATAATTATTTTGTTAAATTAAACAAAACAATTCCATGTACATCCACAACATTGCAATATAGACAAACTTTGTTCCGTAGGTACTATAATATGATTTGTTCAAATAGGAAAATTACGAAAACTTTACTACAAGTTAGTGGCATCATAAAATATGGTTCTGAACTTGCACAACTATACAACAAGGTTTTTTTTATTTTTTATACATATTAAACTCAATTAATATTTCTTCAATTTAAAGTTTCAAAGTGTTTTCTAAAAGCCAACCCTTAAGTAATATAATTTTTACTTTTAATAATATTTTTTCATCGTTTCATAGTATATTCCCAGTAAAAAAAAGAATATAACGTAAAATTTAAGTAAATTATTTGAAAACTGGGTGACATTCAGACACTGATTTGACATTTTGTTCGGATAATTTTGATAAATGTTTTAATTTATACTTACAATTATTTCCGTTTTATTATTTTAAATTAATTTATTGCAAATAATAAACATTTGTGTTTTAAAACTCATCATTTACCGAAAATCCAGTAACTTTGGAATAATGATATCAATCAGTATAATCTCTACCTACACAATTCCTATTCAATTTTTAGAGTTTATCGCTATATGTACTACTATATGTGTTTGGGATTAAATAATCCAAAGCAAACTGAAATAAATCTCATACTAAAATATTGAAAATGCCTATGAGTATAGTATTAATTAAATTTTCGTTAGATTACGCGTTCTTTAATATTGTAAGAAACTAAGATAAATATTGTTCACAATTTTGCTATAAAAATTTAATTAAAAATTAATTAAAAATAAATCTTTCTATATCAGGAAAGATTGTATATGCACCTATTACAATATAAAAATAGAATTCATCGTTCGAAGGCAGGTAGGTAACAATTGATCAAAAAATTCATTGGCCATAAAATCGCTTCTTTGATTTGATTTGAAAAGGGGGATTTAATGACATACATACCTTGAAAAGTTTACACACGCTTTTTAAATTTAGCTCTCGTATTTTAAATATGTCTACAGTGGCATATTTAAAAATTGGATTTTAAAATTTACTTGTTTTATTTTTAGGCTATTGGAAAAAATCAGTTTTACATTTTAATCAAAGAGCAAATGGAACTTACTAAAATAAACCTGCAGGTAAGATTTGCTACTAAATATCCAATAAAAAACGAGATAAATTAATGAGTTGCTGAGAAGTGAGAGGAAATTACTAGATATTTTAAATCGCCTGAAGAGATCGCACTTGTGTCATATATTGGTTGGAAATAAATATCGATTATATAAGTTTATTGTCTGACAAAATGAGAGTCTTAGGTATAAGATTGGAAAAAACGGATATAGCGTCTTAGGAATGTGTGCAAGTGAACAAAAATTTAAAGTCCTGAACAGAAATTCAGGAGATATTAAGAAATATACGAACAAAGAAAGTATAATATATAATAATAATTGTCATCTTCAAAGCTACACGTGTAGAAAAAAATACGTGTTGATATTTGATAAAAACAGAAAAATTTTTTTATTGAAAGTTTTAAAAAATTTACTGTTGCACTAGATTTTCTCAAAGTAGGTACTTATTTACTATTAATAAATAAGAGTATTTAGTTTAAATTCTATAATTACTATTTTAAATTTGATTAAAATATTATTAATAAGAGTTTATCAAAGAATGCATTTAAAGTCCAAAAAAGTTTAAATTTTACGTGTGTTTTCCAATGCTCAATGAGAATATTTATGGAAGTAAAAGTTGACTCAAAAATATAAGCACCAGTATATTTTAATTAATTTTTATATTAAATTAATTATTTTAATTATTAGTTTTCTATAATGAACTCTCTGAAATACCATAATATTATACGAATGTATAGGCACGTTAGCCTTCCATTATATACTTAATAAGTACATAATATAAACTTTACAGATCATATTTTATAACTAAAGTTGGTTTTGTATCCCCTATACTATAATTGTTATTTACAGATATTTATAGGCACCAGAGGCCCTATTCTCGAGCTCTGACGTATTTGCGTATGCGAATCAAGTTGTATGAGCTCCACAATAGAGCCCCCGGTTGTTTAAAACTTATTACAGAATAAATTTGTCTACAATAAACTTTCAAAGAAACTTTTCCGAACTTAATAATAATGCCTACCTATTTATTATAAATATTATATTATTATGAGCAAAGGATGAGATTTTGTAGTTAAATAGTTAGTCTGTAGGATTGGTAATAACAGGTAAGCCACTAAACATAATTTTTCTCTAAATAAAACAAGATATTCTTCTGCAACTGTAAAAATTAATTCATTTTTAAATTTCATGAAAAGCAACAATTTATTATTCGCAAAAAATAAATCTTTTAATTTGACAATGAATTAAAAGAAAGTTAAGAGACGAAGCTTTCCTTTAGAATATTATATAGTGTTGCTTTTGATATAATATGTATATAAATCAAAGAGATAATGCTATTTATCAAACACTGGGATATAGAAATTTCGTAATTTGCGAACGAGAATATAATTTTTAATTGGTACGAGAGCGTTGTGTTCAAATAAGCTAGTTTTAATTAAAATGTAATATTTAAATATTAATAGATTTCGACATTCAATAATTATGCAAAATTTTTCATTTCTAAGTTAAATAAATTCCAAAGTTTTCACACAATTATAAAAAAGTTTCAAACAATCATACTTGCGCTTAAGTGTTTTTTTATAAGTAATAGAATATAAACAATAAAACTTTAAATAACAAGTTAAATTCAATAATATAATCAAATTGTATTTTTAAGCTTTCGACGACTTTTATCGTCTTCTTCAGAAATTTATTTAATATATAACAGAATATAAGGAAATCTGAAATTACAGTTACAAAGTATTAAAAAGAATTCTTTTGATGATATAAAACAAATGACAAAGAAGAAGAACATGATGATAATAAAAACGACTATTTTGAAGAAGAAGATATAGAAAATAAAGTTAGAGAGTGAAGAAGAAATATGAAAAATAAAGATGATGATGAAGAAGAAAAAAATTTGGTAGTAACTGTAGGTAACTTTTTTCTTACATCTTATTAAAAGCTTTTTGGTTAAAAACGAAGTTAAAATTAAAGTTTTTAATAGTAATGATTCACTTGGATTACTATGAATGAATAGTGTTTTTCGATATTCTTGCTTTAAGAAATACGCAGTCAACCTGTATAGCAGACCTTTTGTTAAATCACCTTATAGTATATTAATTCAAGTGTTACTAACTACGTTTTAAGTAAAATACCTGCATCACTGGCACTGTTAAATATCAACACTAATGTACGATATGTAATTTGATTGCATAAAATTGTTATTGATAGTTCAAATTAATTATTATAGTTTGGCGGTTTACCTCGGTAGTTTGCCATCGCGTGCCGAATAAAGTTTTTGCTCTACTCGGGTTCGAACAAGGAATCTCTGTTTAGTAGTCGATGCATTTAAGCATCAGACCGTAAACTAACAAGGGTAATATTTATTAACGATCACGAAATGCTTGGAAATGAACAATGTAATTTGATTTTCTTGGTTCAACATTACAACTATAAAGTTTACAACATTCCTTGTTGACTGCTACGTTAAATTTATAAGATGTAAATTTTTTAATCATTTACAGATGTGAAGTTCAAGCTGGGAATCTTTTACTTTTGATCTTTGCAGGTCATAGTTGATAACTAAATGATTTACAATAAGTAAGTTTCTTTTAAACGATTTTAAAGCCAATTCTTTGACTTTGATTTATTGTCGATTTTATTTCCTTATTGTCTACCAGAAACCAAAAACTGCAGCGTTAACAAAACCTTTTCCATTTTTCTTTCTACGAGAGAGATTTTCTCAAAAGTAAAAGCGGTAAGCACGTAATTCACAGTTATTGTAAATTCTCAATTACATAGTAGAATATTTACTTCATAGTCTCGGCAGACGCTTTTGAGGAATATCGCTACTGAATACGTATTAATATTCTAAGAACACTGCTGCATCTTAATGGAGTCGACTTTTCAAAATCCATAAATATAAATTAGGTTGGCGGATTCATTAAAAATATTCGTTAAAATGCACAGTTTAAAGTTTTACGGGGTTAAATCGGATATTTAAAGACAACGAGTTCGATACTGTTCCACTTTATTAGTGCAGAACAAATAGCCGTGAAATATGAAAATCTGCAGCTAAAAGTTTGGTGTTTATAAATTTATAAAACATAGCAGCTTTTGTATATTAAGCTTATTTTGGGGAAGTCATTAACTTTGAATAATCATAATACTCATTAGTTCAAGTTAGAAGTTCAACTCTTATCTGTATTAACTTCTGGTTTAATTATAATTTTATTTACTAAATATTCGGCATAAAAAGTAATTAGCTCAAGTGAGTAAGATTTACTGAAGGCAGTAGTCAGTTGTAAGGTCCAGGAATGATTAGCATAATGGCTTTGGGTGAATTCCTGTTCTTGTCAAGCAAAATGAAATACTAGGCAGTCAATTCTTGGGATCTCATTTGTATTCTTATCTATACCGAAACACCTTCTCGAGAAGTAATATGCCTAAGCAGCTTGAGGAATGCCAAAAATGTAAGCTTTCTCAATTGAGTTCATATACTAAATAAGCCAAAATTAAATTATTAAGCCTACTTACCCAAAGAGCGATTATAAAGTGGAGGTACATTAACTAAGCTGACGAATTTGATGGTATTAAAGGATGTGCGCCATATTGTTAATCTTACCAAACTGTTCTATAATAAAGCATATTAAACGTTCATAGTAAACAAATCGATACCTGTTAGTTATTTTTCACTAAAAAATTCACTCGGTTTCTATTTTAGCGCCTGAAAATTATTTGTTGAGTCTGGAGAAGACGCTTGAATGCTTTTCGTCCTTTAAGAATTGTTTAATTTGAAAAATCAAATTAAATTTTTAAAACCGGAATAACCGATATTACTTATTATTTTTTCAATATATTATAAAAAGCTATCCCGAAGTGCCTTTATTAAATATTCTGAATAGGTAAATATTAAATTACACAATTCCATTCCCTTTTAATCAAAAATCTAAATTCAATACCTTTGAGGTTACGTGGCGCATGAAGTTGTGCAGGTACGTGTACTAAATATAAAATTAAAATTATATTTTAAGACATTTTGAATATCCTAATACTTTTAATTGTTTTTAAATTTAACAACAAATTCGATTTGACTTGCTCACACTTTAATTGTAATTTTAGACAATAAATTAATTTTTCAAACGGATGATTGAATATTGATTTTGATTTTATTCTTATTATAGCACACAGTATAGGTGTCTTGCTAGGAATATAACCCTTAATTTAAAAAATGGTTGTAATCCTCTTATAAGTTCATTTCTGCAGGGTGAAGGTTTTTACAGCCGCAGATACTATTTCATATTTATTAAAAAAGTCTCAAATTTACAAATATAAAAAGTACTTTAAAAGACATTACTTAATAGTTTACCATCGCGGCAGATTTTCCGTGCGATATGCAGATTGAAACCTAAACAGTTTTCCTACTAATGGATTCTGTCATTTTTATACTTAACAATGAAAAATTATGATTTAAAAATTAGGTAGGCAGATATTAAATTTGTTTTTTAGGATTGGTTAACATATTACTGTAGTTTTACTAGTAGTAATTTACTATAACCACTCATGCGATGTACTGAGATCTCAAGATTTTATAGACGTTACAATAGCATAACACTACTTGTAAATGCGGCTTATGCGAAACTTCTATGTGCTAAGGATGTAAGTAAAGGAGCAAATTGAACAACTTCAAAAGAAGTGCTCTTAGTGCACGTATTTACTAAGATTTAAGTAGCGAAAAGAACGAAGTCTGAGTATGTACGTATAAGTTTCAGCAGATAAGAATTTAAGCAACAATATAACTTATTTTATTGATTAATTAAATATAATCCGATATTATTAAAAATATATTAATTAATTTTAATACAAATACAGCATATTATAAAACTTAAATATTAAAATTTACGAAAAGCAAAAGGGTTCAACTATATCATATACCACTTTATAACAAAATAATTTATTGCGAAAACTAAAGAACTTTGCAAAATATTTAATAGTGAATACAAATTATGTTGTATCAATATTTATCATATTTTTATTGACTGTAAATAATTCAAATTTATTATTTATACAAGTATAGAGGTAAAGATATATTACACAGGAAAATAAAAATTCTTGGCAGTTTTAAAATAGCTAATAATTTTTCACTGGCAGCCTAATCCTAGTTTTTATTATTAAAACTCGAATTACCAACATTTTTAAAATAATTTATGTTGTAAAAACTTAATTAAACCAAAAATAAAGTATATCTTTAAAATAAAATTGAAATCTATTTTAAGGCAGGCAGTTTAAGATGGAGGAAATTTTCAATAATCAAAATTGATCAAGTTATGTGAATCACGTCAATAAGCACAGAGTTACGTGAAGTTGCAGAAGCTTTCAAAATTAAATTATCTTTTCTTTCTATTTGTTAACCACTTTCACTTCATATATATAATTGCAAATCTTTAGGATTTATATATCTGCGTCAAATGTAGTAAACCATCAGTTAATAAATTGAAACAAAGTTGGTAAACTGCTAAATCTTTTTAATTTGTCGAAGCAGTAGCATCAGTAACTTTTTCAATCAAAAATACTATTTATTTATAGCAAATTACGTATTGGTGTCAAAGGTATTATAATATTGAATGTAACGTTACACTTGTCGTTACATAAGTTTACAATAATTATTATGTTTACCTATACTAATTAATTACGTATATAGTGTTTTGCCATTAATGATATTTTGAGTAGCTTTGAAGCTTATTTGAGGATAAAAATTTTTACTGGATATTCATGAGACGTCATTAATAATGGACAGTAATTATCTTGAAGTAGAATTTGTGACAATTATTTTGAAATTGAAAAAATAGCCAGATCAATAAGCTAAGATATTATTAATCTGCTTACCAAGGCTACAGTTTCTTACGTTTAGTCATATTGGTTTTCGTTGTAACTATTCGAACATTAGTGTTGCGGTAATATTTCGTTATTTCTTTCACGTATTGGAGTTAAGTTTTTTCTACCTTGACGGAAATTCACTGTAAGTTGTTCCTTAACTCGCGATCATATTTCAAGACCATGGAGAATTTTCATGTTTTAGATTAGATTATAGATCGTATCAAATGACAATACGTTTATTTCGGTTGCCATATATATAGGTATATTCATAAACGAATTCTCTGAAGATAGTGATTACTGATTACCTTCGCTGATTAATTACTTAGATTTTTATCAATAGTTTAATTAATTTGTTCTATTGAAGTTTTAATTTTATTATATTTCTAAAGTTAGAAATTTATTTTATATTTATAAGTATTTTTTTACCTATCGACCTGGGATACTTTCAACGTTTCGTTTATTCCATTTTTAATTTAATCCTTTAATCTATTATTCCATTTCAATTATTGTGAATTTTGCATATTTTTGTCATGTGTACCTATCGCTGATTTGTTTTTCATACTATCCACAATTGTTTTGTGATTGCATTTATACTCATTAACTTTCAGATAGTTTTACTTAGATAATTTGTGTTTTATAATTAATTTACTTACTTGAGTGGCATTTATCTGTTTTCATACAAAATTCATACAAGGTAACATCTTTGTGTCCTATTATTATTTAATATCAGATTTGAACGGTGTGAAACTGGGCAAGTGCTGTTTAAGAGTAGATTTTAGTAGCACTCTAATTATTTGTTTGCAGACGACCATAACTCAATTAGCAATAGCTTTTTTTAAAATGCACATCTTTCTTTGAGACCTAGTGTCTGCAATTCGTTGTGTAATTGTTGTACATCTGTGTAGTCTTTTACCTAACAAAATGTTGTTACCTAATCTGTAATGTTGAATAAATCCTCTGCTTTCTATTTGTTGTATTTTATACGTTTTATATCAACATTTAGCATCCAAACAGCATTTCTGATAATCATTTATTTGGACAACCAACGGAGGAACCTGCGATTGGCGAATACAGCTACCTATACGTTTAAAGAATTATGGGTTAAATCCGAATAACGGACCAACCTTGTGTATATCGTCGTCTTTCATTTTAAGGAAACCCTAATTATTATAAACTAACGAGGAGTATCCCTCAAGCGTAATTCTAAAATCGAGACAAAAGCTATACTAGGTTTAAGTACCGTGTAAGCAACCGTTTTTGATAAAATAGCATTTAAAAGTATCGATATAGTTCAGTAATAGTTTCCTTTTAGATATTTATAAACCATCCCGATATAAAGCAATTAAATTCTAAAAATTCTCATTTAAATAAAGTAATTCAGATAGGTATATTCAATTATTTTTCACAAATTGTGATAAGTATGCACGCGTTATCCAGTTATCCGGTTGTAAATAACCGATTATCCGGCACAGATTAGCTAGTTTTTATTAATTATAGATTTTCTTGATTTGCCCTATTACTGTCTTTTTATTAATTGAAGCAATTATCTATGCGACCCAATCGATCAGGTGTCATGGACGCTGATCTAAATAAAATCTATTATTTGGGAATAGTCCAGTATACAATTTACAATTTTGTCATTTTTGAAACTTTTCTTGACAAATTTGATTCTGTTTTGGGTTGAATCTGTTGTAGAAAATTTAATATCTTTTTTCTGATACTGTTTTTTTCTTGCAAAAATACCTAATGACTGGGCTATAAGTTTATAATCACAAGATGAGTTCATTCGACAAGCTTTGTAAATGCATAAACTGGTGAGGAATCTACTCTTGAGGTATTACGAAACCTGCAGGTAACCTTCTTTATACATGTACGAATATTATATTACCATTATTTGAAGAACAATAACTTTCAGAAATAAAAATTTATTACGGCACGTTGGATACGAAAAAATAAAATGTTAGATCAAGATAATTCAAAGTAGGTATATACATAAATATTAAATACTATCGTAAGATTTACATTATTAATTTTATATCGAGTAGCTCGATACGATGAAAAACGAGCACAAAAACGTATTGAATTTGGACAGCACTTTTAAGAACAAGTTGATGTTTTCTTAATAATTCTGTAAATTAATAATTATTAACAAATCCATGTTTAAAATAATTTGTATTATTATTTTCTAATTTACCTGTTTGGTTCCTTTAACCACCTAGTAAGCAAATATAATAAATGTAACAATTTATTAGAACAACATTTTATTATTGTTTTCTTTCACCTGCCAACCAATCGGAAAACTATTTTATTTTACTTTCCAACCTACCGATCGGAAAGTGATCACTTCCCGACCCGAACAAAAAGTTTTTAATAAAATAAATAATTACACTGGGCAACAAGACAAAAACTTTTTCCTGCTGTCTTAAGTTTTGAAGTGAAGAAAAAGTGACTTAGAAAGTTTAACTAAATCCTGTTATGTTTACAGTATACATATTATTTAATGACTACTGCATGTGAAATGTCAAAGCATTTTAATCTTACTATTAACCACAAAAATTTTTATTATCGTTTTCTTACAAAGGTTGGTTATTGTAGATAACTACTAGTTATAGTAGTATTTTATAATATATTATTAATAATTATAAAAACCTCAAGGGAGGCCTACCAATGGGTTGGCTCTCCTCTGTGTTACTTTTAATAATGTCAAGCAATATTACCTAATGTCCTATGGACAGATTGTAAGGTATTTTTGGAGTCAATAAAAAAAAAAAAAATTATAAAGTTACATATTAAAAAATATTGTATTGAAGTGTATGTTTCCAAATTACCAAATGTTTTTTATCTTTCTCCAAAAAAAAAATACAATTTATTCTAAATTGTTTCGCCCGGCTAACTTTAAAATTCATTATTTCGTTGAAATGTTAAATTATAAAGATACCCATCTGTCTCAGTATCAAACTTTAATTCTTCGTTTTTTAAATTTATAATTTTAAATATTGCGAATTTTTATTATTAAGATTATTTTCTAATTATGATTTTAATCTTCCCTCAAGATTCACTATCTGTCTTATTATTTTCGAAAGTTTTCAACTAACGCTTCCAAATTTAATTAATCTAAATAATTAATTTTGTTTAAAAGCATATCAATCAATTTGAAATTCAATGAAATAAACTTATTAAGTAGGTAATAATTTTGGAGGAAATTTTTAAAAGTATATATGTTACTGTAAAAGCCCGAAATCCGGTAAATCCTAGGATTTACGCGTTAAACCTAGGATTTACCAATTTGAGGTTGGTAAATGTCCGAAATAGTGAATTATCAGTTCAATTTCGGACTTTTACCAGTCTACAACGGTAAATCTTAGGATTTACTGGTTCCTGTTGGTAAAAGTACGAATTTTATGTTTAATGACACAAAATGTGAAATAAATAATTAAAAGAAAGCATCAAATTGAATTGCATTTAAAGGTTTTTGCTTTAGTATTTGTGCTGTAAAAGAACACATAAAACGATTGAAACAAAGAGATTTTTATATTAACACAACTGAAACGTTTATTTAAAAACAGAAAAATATTGTATATTATAATTATTTATTCAATATAGTAAAAAATTTTAAAATATTGCGTAAGTATACATAATTTCAATTTACTTGTTGGTACATGATGAACTTCCATGACATTTAGAATTGCATAATTTGCCGGATGATCTACACAAACATCTCTTCAAACATTTCTTAGTGCAGTTGCATCTTTGGAACCCCTGTCCTCCAGATAAAGACAATTGTCGCACTGCTCCTCTTACACTTATTTCATTGGCCGGAACATCCAAGGTATCAATAAAATTTTCTTTACAAATGGTAAATTGATTCCTAGTAAATAATTGTGTAAGAGTTCCTACACTTGTTCCAAGCTGATAAAATTCATCGTTTTGAATATCCATTATAGCAGCCAAGAGAGTCTGTTTGAGATCGATCTACCTCCTGTATTTTCACTTTAACTGTTTGTCCGAGTGTTGCAGGACCAACTGGAAAAATTGGTCGGTTTTCAAATTTATAAAATTATCTTGAGTAGGCTCAGCTCTTCCTGTTCAACCTGTTGTCTGTCTCTTCGACGTTGAGGCTTTCTTTTCTTATCTGCTTTTCACCAAGTTTTGCACCTTGGTTACTTCGCTTTGGGTGTTTCTCGCTGTGTATTGGATTTGCCTGGGTGGGAAGGCATTTTGAAGATCTCCATTTTTTTGTAAATGCCCCTGTATCTGGTATTCCTAAAGATTACGAAACCTTTTGATTATCTGTGATGGGATTACCTTAAGGCCGAAGTGTTCAAACATCGTCCAAAGACCCTGAATGATCTGAAGACTGAAAATGAGGAATAAATCATTCAGATTTGCACCACCCTGTATAATTAAATTTGACGTTAATATAAACAGGAACTTAATAAAGCACAATTGAAAATTCAATTAACATGGTATTCGTACATTTACCAATAGGAACCAGTAAATCCTAAGATTTACCGTTGTAGCTTGGTAAAAGTCCGAAATTGAACTAATAATTCATTATTTCGGACATTTACCACATCAAATTGGTAAATCCTAGATTTGACGCGTAAATCTTAGGATTTACCGGATTTCGGGCTTTTACAGTAACATATATATATATACGAGTACGAGTAGGTACTATAACAATAATCGAAGTTTTTCGATTGGAATTAAATTAGCAATTACAATTGGAAAATGGTTCTCACGTAAAAGCTTTAACAAATAACACAAAAATATATTTTGAACAAAATTTACGAAAGAAATGCTCAGAACAAGCAGATGATAATTTGCTGTTAGTTTCTGACAAAACATCTCTACTGAAAATATACTAACTACCATGATATCTATTCGATGAGAACGAATTTCAGAAACTGAAAACATATTTTTTTTATGAAACGTTAAGGTTACGACTACTAATGGTTCTAATATTTTATTTTACCACAAGAATAATTAACAAATGCAATTAGTAAAGTTGAAGGTATTTACTCATTTACTCTTCGTTACATTTCACAATTAGATTAATGAGAATAAGCTAATATCGTAAATAAAATATACGGTTACCTTTGAAGCGTTTCGAATTTTACTGTTTTTGGAAGTAGTGACATTAATTAAGAGAATAAAGTTTAGTAATTAACAAAGAATGGCTTTCAGCTTTTAATATTTAAAAATAAATTATATATTGCAAATTACATCTTCTATGTCAAGCAATATATTTCTTTAGTTTGTATTTTTTATGATTGTAACGAAAAATCTAAAAAAGTTGAATATTCTCAGTTACTTTCACTTCAAACCAAACAACCAATTTTTGTTTCATGATTTCTTTCTGGTATTTTCTGCCAGTTATATCATAGAATATTGTGGTCAACAAAGTAAAACAATCCAATATTTGAATAATTTACGACTGACGTTTAATTAAGTTCTTTTGAGTTTCTTTAATTAAATTTACATTCATTTGAGATTCAACCTCTTCAATATTAAATTTGTGCCAAGCATTACTTTCATTACATGTTCCTTATTAATTTATTTCGAAATAGGACATTAATTTTTTATTGTGTGTCGTTTATTTATAAATATTGATGTTATCCAAATTTTCACATTTTTTCATAAAGTTTGTTTATGGAGGTATCTACTTTAAAGCAAGCAATATAAAACACATTTTTGAGAAAGTAATCTCATTTCCTCATTTTATTAACCAATTTTTTCGTCCATAATAGAATGCAGGCTTACGTTCAGAAATTAATCCTCTTGTTTAAATTTTTGATACTAACAAAATTGTAGAAGATTTAACATTTTTTTAATTTAATTCATACTTTAAATTCAAGCCTTACTGTTTTGTTTTCAAGTTTAATTTTCAGATTATTTTGGTTTGTGTGTAAGTAGCAGAATAATGGATTTGGAATCTGAATTAAGATCAGGGAATGCTAATTTTTATTAGATAAATATTATGTTTTTTTTTTCAATTAACAGCAAAGTTTAATTAAATAACTTTTATATTGGTTTTGACTGTGCATATAATAACGAAATGGACGCAATACATACAATCAATATATCACGTTCCAACATAATTGAAATTTTAAAACTCGATTTCATATTATTTATAAGTAATTTTATTAAATTAAATAATGTTTTATTTGCACAATAATTATTAATTAACTCTTCAAGGTTTGTTGGACAGCAACTTGGAACAAACAGCGTTGGAAAAGACTTGTAGGGTTCTTATATTGTCGAAAACAGATTTCATATCAATAGTACAATATATATTGTAATTAAATGCAATTACAACCATTATCGAGTGTACATATTAATTAACTACAATTTTTCAATAAATTCCGTATTTAAAATATCAATTAATATATGCAATGACATGGGAAAAAACTTTTTAATGTAATCAATCATGTGCAAATCACTCTAAATATTTGCTGTCAAAATGATAATTAGTAGTAGATCAATCTTCGGAATTTATTTATATTTTATAATAATAGCAAATTTAGTGTCTGCTTATGTGCAGTATACGCATAGCATTTTGGTGATGGATTTATTTGCAAATCACATTCCACTTATTTATAAAACATTTTCATAGAAAAACCTAAAAATATTTGTTTTATAATTCAAGTTTCGAGAATAAACAAATTTGAGAAGAACTATTTAATTGTTCTAAATGCTAACAAACTAGCATTACAAATGTAAAAGAGTCAATAAATTGATTTAAATATTTCGAATCCAACCTACTCGCCTGTGACTGTTCATTTGAAGTCCTTAATTTATTGCAGCTTCATTCTAAATCGAGCCTAATACTTTTAATGCACCGACTTGATCCTTTTATCTTGTTTCCAGGACTACTGTAGGATTATAATACAAACCTTTGCAATAATTAAAAACTAAATAGGAGATGATAATTAATTAATTGAAATCTTTCAAGTCACAATTTTGTATTAAAATTTAGATTTTAAAAATATCTGACTTTCAAAATTTATTTTGATAGGTACCTACATACATTTTATTTGATGTCATTTCTAGTATATCATTTGAATTTTATTAAAAAGTAAATTAGACTTTTACGTGAATCTGTTTTTCAATCAAAAATGCTTCTGTAAATAAGTCACCTCGTGTAAAGCCAACCCTGAACCATTGTATGTCCGTAAAGTCGTTATTGATTTGTTTCAATATTAGCCTTTATTGATAATCATTACCAGCTGAACCTTGGTTACATTTCAACGTAATATATTATTGAAGTACCTGAGACTAACTTAACAACCTACAAAATAAAAATAAAAATAAAAATTATGAATTTTGGTAATATATTTGAAATATTAGTACTTAATAAACTTGTAGTTTACCATAAATTATAAATTAATAATAAAAATTATAATATATACATCAAACTATATCCAGTAAAATGAAAAAGTTTATCCATATATTATCGCTTCTGTAGGCATCGACCCTAGTACCGAAGCGGAATTTCCTTGTCGGATGCCCAAACTGATGTAAGCCATATGCCATCTGAATATGAATAAGGCCATACGAATTATTAGAATTAATTTTTTTAACAATCGAAAACTATTTATGTATTTTGATATTTCCAAGCAATCAATACAAGAATAAAACTTTCACTATTTAAAAATTTCGAATTGGAATTTTTAAATTTACATTTGAACTCTCAAAATCATTAGTAATTTCTTGCTACTTTTCTAAATACCAAATGTAATTAACATACATTTCACATTAGAAAAAATTCAGATGAAATCCAATTAATTAGTTTGCACAAGTCATCAACTACCGTGTCTGTTTAACTAAGTTAAAGTTTCATCATCTAGATACCAAACATTAAATTAAATCGACAAGCTAAAAACAGCAGATCCCAATGGATCACCTATCACCTGGTTGAATCACTATACCAGAAGAAATAGATATTTCTTTGTGAAACAAAGATGATGGTTCGTAATAAGTCTGATGCCAAAAATAAAAATACGCTGTATCGTTGGCGTAGAGGTAAATATCATCATATTATACATATTTTCATGGCCATTAAAAACCAATACTTAATTAAATAGCATTTATAACATTCTTTTAGTTTTGTCAATCCGCGAATTTTCAAAAAAGATTATTTAGCTATCTCAACTTCTTTCTATAATCAAAAAATGAAAAATCAGCAAATGCAAATACATAAATAGATATTCAAAAAAATATTTTATTTAAAGTGTGCTTTGGTGAGTACTTCTCAAGATTAAAATGAAATTTAAAATTTATTCATGTTTATAACACAAAAGCAGAAGGCGAACACAAAAAAGTTTTTCCTTGAAATTTTTTAAATTTAGCATTTGGTAATTTTTATTTACTCCACCCAAAGTTATAAACCCAAAAAGTAATTTGAGAGGTCTGAAAATAATAGTATTTAATTAAATGCTAATATTTATTTTTACAAGCTTAATTAAAAAACTTTTTACCTTTTAGTTGTCGTTACATCTTATGTTATACACAAGTAAATAACATGCAAAGCGCAGAAAACCGCATGCTGAACATATTTCAATTATAAAATTTAAACTGAATCGATTTCACTTGCTGAACTTGACTTGGGTTTTCAGTGTCATTTATATTGGAAAAATTTCGATTGCGTTTCACACAAGAACATGCTAGACTTAAATTAATTAAATTTATTTTCTACTCTGAAAATTTCTATATACAACATGAATTTACTGAAAAAATTATTTAAAAATATTATGGAAACTCTTCGACTTTTACTTAGATTACTTATGCCCAAACAACCGCAATTCAAATTTTTTTTTGTTGGTTATTCTTATAGTTATACTTATCTGATAGATATCTCAAAGTGAAGAAATCGATTATAAGACTTATATACTATGTATTTAAGTTGAAGTTTACATGTTTAAAAAAAATTGTTGTTAAACTATAGGTACCTATTTCAGTTATTCTATATATTTATGTATTATGTAAGAAGTACTTTATAACAGGTATATACTATCGATCTGGAATAAGTTCTTTGGTATCTAAAGAAGGTATATAGCCACAATTAATCTTGCCGCCTTACGGGATCTGATTTTACGGTAAATTAACTAAATATTACCGCAGGTACAGTTTTCACTTCATATTATATTACATTTTCGTTTTTACACTAATCCAAATTAACATAACATTTTCAAATTTGTCACAAAAAGCGAGTCGAGGTCAGAATTAACAACGTTCACAACATGTGCTAGCGAGCGCTCCCTGAACAATTAATAATAAATTTCCTTCCAGTGATGAAATTTTGATATTTAAATGTTATAAATTTAGAAGTTAGAAGGATAGATGTATAGTTGACTAAACAAATGTATAATTTATTGGATGAAAGAACAAACGAAGAAACAAGAGAGGAAACAAAGCAGTACATAAGAAACAAGCCGATAACATTTTTAAATTACTTTGTATTTATTTGTCTTTCAGGGTAAGTTCACTTTTGATTTCTTTCAAGTCTTTTATATTTACAAAGTCAAACTACTAAACTAGTGAAGAAAAATATATCTATCGATTACTTCCTTATAGGAGGTGGTGGTGATTCAATTGCAGTGTGGAGTTCTTTTTGTAGTCTCAATACCAAATAATTATTAATATACTGCAACAAGATAACGACCCTAAGCACAGTTTTTCAATTTTCGGGGAAACCTACAAGAAAAACAAGCAGGAGGTACTGTAATGATCATGGTATGGTAACCACAATCAGCATATTTCAGTCCTGTCGAGCCTCTGTGAGAAGAGCTTAATATAAGATCCGTATCACCTATGTAACAGGATGTGGGGGCTTGCTTAAAACATTTTACTATTAATAAATTACTAGAAAGACTACCGCCAGTAGTAGAAATGGTTATTATAGCCAAATGAGGTTTTTTTGATGAAAAGAAATTTTGGAATTGTAGTACAATTAAATGTAAAATTAAAGTACATTTTTAGTAATTTTTTGTTTATTGTATTACTTTGGTAAAAGCTATTTTTTATTGATTTTATAGTTTGATTCTACTAAGTATCCAAACTTTTGGCTTGCAGTGTAGGTAGCTAATTCGATGTTGAAATAGCCAAGTTTCATATTATAGAAAGAAAATATATTTTTTCATTAATTTATTATTTCTTTCTTGACATACTACCCGTAGGTAAAATCTTTGTTACAGTAACAGATATTTTAAACTTTGTTGCAGGTTTTTAAATATTACATTTAAAACAAACATTAGTATTTAAAATTCAGATGTAGATATTAAAATATAAAGAATACTTGGAGAATATACCAACTATAGAATACCAGAAGTTATAAGAAAGGCTAATTTTTTTTATACTCTATTGCTAAATTGCTATCTCATCTTGGCTATTAATTTCACATATTTCACATGCCAAAAGTAGTTAATAACTCAACTAACTTAAGCTGGCTAAAACTGATATTTAAATCTACACCAAATATTGGATATATTGTTATTTTTTGCACAATTTTATTTTAATAACTGAAAAGCGAAAACAACTTCATTTCATACTTGTTAATATTTTTCTTTAATCAAAGTAGACATATTGATCTTACATACAATTTATTAATAACTCTAGGGAATTTGTAACTTAAACATTTTTAATAGAAAACCAATTTTATTAAAAGCTTGCTTAAGAATATGAAATCTTATACCTGGTTAAGAAAACAGTGTATAGGCTATAATCTGTAGATGTTAGCTTAGCCTGATTAATTTCTCGAGACAGAATAAATTAAGTTTTCAATATAAAATGATGTTTAGATATTTTCAAACTAAACAAATTTGCATAGTAGAAAAAGTTAAAAAAATTTTCTGTGGGAAAAACATAATCCAAACAGTACTTCACAAGAGAAAGCTGCATTTTACTTTACAGTCATTGGCAGAAGTGCAGAGAGAGCAAATTTAATGTGCCATTGTTTCAAGTTCAACAATTCATGGGACAGCAATTAGAGAAATCTTAATTGTTATTACTTTACCAGGCGTTAGGTGGAACCTAAATTTAACTGGTGGGCCTTAAACTTGAACAGAATTGATTGAAGCCTTAAAGCTGTTCCATGCTTCCATGTATAAGTTGGTAGTTGTCAGCGATAGCCAAATGCTTTATAAAAAGTTGAGAAGCAAGCAAGCAGATAACAAGAACATTGAATGCCACTTGAAGTAGCTTAGAAAATCTAAGTCATTAAATTTCAATTTTAACAATAGGGATTATTATAAGCTTGAAGATTTGTAGTAAATGTTTCAAACATCCGTTCTCTATGTATCGTAAAGTACATCTTAATAGTATTTTCTGCTCTTCTACTTTAATGCATTTATTATCGTCGTCGTTAACAAAACTTTCATATTTTATATTATGACAAAATATTTAGTAAAACTGACTAAAGTAGTAATTCAATTCTATTAAAGTTTCTTAATAATTATGTCTACCTAAGAAAATTGCAAATTTGTGATATTTTATAAACTCAAACAATGGATTAGGCATCGTAAAAGCAAATTAACTACTTAACAACTACATATATACCAAACAATAAACAAAATGTGCCGTATCATGGGCAATAGCATAATAAGAACTAAAACCAAGAACAAACTAAGTGTTGGCCATTAAGTTTATCTTTTATCGTAAATAAACTTCTGAACAAAACTTTCATGAAATTTACTTAACGTCTAATAACATACATTAAAAAGTTAATATTACCCAAAACATATTAAAATTAATTATTTTAATTTATGCAGTAATAATAATGAATTACTGCTGCTGATAAATTTATCAAAGTTAACTAACATGGATATTTCCTTATAATAATTGCAAACATAGGATTTGATAAACAGACTTAATTTGTATTTATTGCCATTCTTCTTTCAACTGCTAAAGGAACTAATAAATTGTATCTGCAGTATAACAAAGTTGGAAAATGCTTGCTTTGACCGAAAATTTTCTTTCGTCTTTGATCGAAAATTTTATTTTGAAAAACTCAAGACCTAATTTAATCGAGTTTTATATCATCAACATTTGCAAATATCAAGAACATTGTCGCAGAAAACAATTTTCTTGCCTTCTGTGATATTAGTTTCATAGTTTCAGATAATCGCAAGAATAACAATGAATGAGAAAATAAAATTTGAAATCTTATATGGTTGTTCAAAAAATGGAATAAATCAATAAATTGAATGGTTTTGAACCCTTGACCATAATAGTTACTCAAAATTTTTAAGTACACGGAAAAAAATTACTTGCTTTAAATAAGTACCACTTGAATCAAGAAATTCTCTGTTTTCAATAGCCGCAGGCAAATATTTTCTTTTTGTAAGAAAAACATATTCTTAATTAAGTTTTCTTGGATCCTAATTCTTAATTCTCATTCTTAAATGAAGTACTTAAAAATTTATTTGATTTAAAAAGTTCTGTTCTCTTCCCTAAATTACTCCGAATATTTGGCGTTTTTGTATATTATGTTGTAACCGAAGAGTGCGCAGAAAAAAAAAGTGGTGTGTATTTAACGAAATTCGTCATTAATATTACTTCATTTTGATCCAATGAAACTTTTCATTAATATTACCAGAAGCATTTCGTTAATATTACTACGGTAGTAGTAGTAATACAGTAGAACCCCTCTATAACGAGAACTCAAGGGACCAGCCTACTTACTCGTTATAAGCAGATTTTCGCTATAAAGAGTCAGTTTAGCATGTAAACAAAAGTCAAGGGACTAAACTTTTACTCGTTATAGCCGATAAATCGTTATAACCGGACTCGTTATAGAGAGGTTCTACTGTAGTAACAAATATATTAGTAATATTTACTACATTCTTCGATAATATTACTCCGGTAGCAGCAGTAATATTTACGAATATATTCGTTATATGTACTACGTTCTTCGTTAATATTACTAGTAATATTACTACTAGTAGTAGTTATATTGACGAATATATTCATAAGAATAACTACGTTCTTCGTTAATATTACTACGGAAATAGTAGTAATAATAACGAATCTATTAGTGAAATTTACTACCTTCGTCAACATTAGTGCGGTAGTAGTAGTATTATTTACGAATAATACAATAGTTAAATATTTATTAATTAATTTAAATTTATTGGTTGCAACAAATTAACCAGCTCTTCCAGCTTTGGGTGGCTATTATAACTAGTGTAATAAAAAAAATGGGCAAGAAAATTCCAGACTTCGACTGAGCTCTTCCTTCGATTTGGCCAACTGGCAGAAATCAGCGGGTAATGTCGAAATGTCAACTGCGATTGTAGGTAGTATGTCATTTTGGTTTTGTGAATGGATTTATCTGGACAGTTGTCGTAATATAATTGGTGACATATTTAAGGGTCGCCATCTACTAAACACAGTTGTTAATTTTTTTAATTTTTCTTTCTGTAAAAACATTCCTTGGACTATTATGAACATTTAAAAGACAAAATTAACAAAATCGGTTCAGCCGTTCTAACGAGATGCCGTGACAAGGGATTTTTACATTCATTTTTATTTATATAGATTATTTATTATTATTATTTAAAAACATTTTTTACTTAATTCTTTTCCTGTTTTCAATTCAGTATTCCCTAAAAATTTACAATTTTATAATTAAATCGAAAAATATCATAGAGATTTACGAAATTTTCGTTAAATTTGTGTAGTTATATTTACGAATAGCGTGGAGTAATATTAACGAACTACAATTTTACAATTTTACGAAAACTTAGTAATAGTTAGGAAATTTTCGTTAATATAACGAATTTGCGTTTAACAACCGCATTTCGTAAATATAACGACGAACTTTTTTTTCTGTGTGGGGTCCAAGTATTATTGCGTCATCTGTTGGACTTCTAGCGGGATAATAGTGAGTTTGCGGAACGTAATTTAACGTTATATTTATAGCCAAAATTTACCTTATAAAAAGTATACGGTATAAATTTTTAAAAGTGTTTGCGGACCTTAATTGTTATGAAATTGTAACGTTATAATGACAGCAACTGTCATTCGAAACGTTACAGTAACATAACCACAACTGTTGTGGTTGTCACAAGTAAAATACTTAATAATGGAATAATAATGCAATGGAATGCAGAAAACACAAGCATCTTACCTGAAGCAAACGAAACTATGAATTTGAGGTTAGTTCGGCAAATGTCACTTTATAACGTCGAATTTTCTTATTGGCTTTGCCATAACGTCGAGTTTTCTGATTGGCTCCGCTATTTTTTCCGTTATAATTATAAGCATAACGGAGAATTTTATAAGGGAAAACTATCTTCCGCAAACTCACTATTATATTTTATTTTATATAAAAACTTAGTCCGGTGTGGGGTTCGAACTTGGGTTTTCTAGCTGGCTATTTGGCTATACTAGTCGAACTAATAAGTTTGTACAAGTTCGTAATATAAGTTTCACAATTATAATATTTTTTAAAGAAATTAAGTTACTTAGATTAAGAATATATCAATATTGATGTATTTAGAAAATACTTCTTCGCTAAAATGAAATTTTCTTGAATCTAAATAATATTTCAAGTAAAAAATATTCTTGCTGGAAGAAATCTGATATTTTTAATACAAGCATATTTTATTGCGCAAAGAAATTATATTTTTAAATGAAATAAATAATTTCAAGAAAATATTTATTCTTCATTTAAGAAATCCTTTTTTTCCGTGTAGTTTAAAATTTAAGGAAATCTTCATATTTAAATTTGATTATGATTACAATCTTCAAAAATTGTAACTTGTAACATCTTCAAGAGTAAAACTCTAACTCGTAAAAAAAAATAATAATAATAATAATAATAATAATAATCTCTCTACAAAAAACATTTTGTGATGAGATTATTTATGAGTTGGGGATTTACTCTTTAAGATGTATTTAAACAACTACCAGTACAACGGTACTAAAGCTATGAATTGAATAAAATTATTGTTTAAATATAAAAATACAAGTATCATACAGGTGACTAATCACTGAATTAAATTATTAACAAAAATTAGCAAATTCTTGATTAACACGTGTATTAAGGAGTACTTATTTAGTAATCTAACTCTAAAATTTAAACAATTAAATTTTTGGTCTTTAATTGTTTCGTTGGTATTAATTAATTATTATTCTAATACATTTGAATTCCTCTCTTTAACCAATTCTAAATAATTGTGGTTATATAATACAATTTCAAAACTGCCATGAATGGAATTGTCAACTTATAATTTTTTTTAATTAGTAATAAACACACCATTTCGATACAATTCGTAAAATACGGAAAATTTTCCCATTTTACTTTTTAATAAGAAAGACGTAACTTAAAGAATAAGTACCCGTATCAAAATCTGACAGAAGAAATCTCTTATCAATATATAATTTGGTAAAAGTTATAATTTATAAATGATTGCTATAAAAGTTACTAAAAAGTAACATTAACTAATATTTTATTAAAAAAAACAACACAAACAATAAAATACAATAAAATAAAAATTTGAAAATTAGGAATTCTTGTTAAATTACCATTATCATATACCACAATTATGGTATATGGATACCATTTTATGATCATAAAGGTGTTTTGAACTATTGTGAATTATATTTGAGTAACACGCTAGGAATAGCACACTTAATATGGATAATAATAGTAACATAAATGTAAGTAAATACATTTTCAAATTGTATGTTCAAATACCTTACAATATGGCTGGGAAATAATTTCCTTACATAAATATTATTTCATTAAAATTTTACGTCATTTCTTCTTATAGGTAATGTTATCTTAATTTATTAATTCCTTCGTTCATTGTATAATTATTATTGTTGATGTTCTCTAGACCGCACATCTGGTTATTTTGGTAAAAATAATCAAAATGCTTATAGGAAAATGTTTTTGAAGGCGCTCTCCAGTGGTATATTTACCTAAATTTGTAAAATTTTGCATTAAATGTAAAATATGTCAAGTTTTATCAAGCGGAAGTATAGCAAATGCGTATCGCCGAGAATAGCATTTTAAAAGGTACTTTTGAAATACCTACGTTGTTTTATTTAAAGTAGTATATGTTATGTTTTATGTTTTTAGAATCTTAGATTTTACTTTTTAATGATATTTGGAAGATATTAAAGTTGGTTGACATTAAGGAATTTAGCTGATAATTGAAAATCATACCGGTTTACATGTGAAAATTGTTAATTAAATTAATTATCACAATAAGAGTTTATTAGTTACAATAAATTACTTATAACTCAGAGGACAATATAATAACAGTTACAGATTTTATGTCTAAAGTCGTCGTATATAATAATAATTTTATAACTTACAGATTTAAAATGACAGAGCGAGAAATATGCTACTAAAATGGCATATTTTCTCTTAAAATTTACATTGCATATTTACATACTAGAATATAAAGATAAGTAGATGTACATATGCATGTACTTTAATGGGCTGTTCCGACGGTCAATATTTTCATAATTTTGTTATCAAAATTTTGATCAACATGTTGATGTAACGTCATAACAATGAAACCACAGTAAAAATATTTTTGACAGTTCATCAAAACGATCTTTGTATAATAAACGAAAAAAAAATATGTAAACATACCCGGCATACAGTCAAACTTTTTTAGTTGTAAAGAAGGAGAAAACTAAAACCCTATATCATAGTTAATTTGTTTTATAATAATTATTATAGAAGAAACCTGATAAAATATTTAGTATTCATACATTCAGATAAAAATGACCTCAACGACAAAATATTATTTGATCTACAAAATTTTGTAGTGTAGACAATTTGGTTGTAGTAACAAAATGAAACTTGGTTGGTGCCATTTCTAATAAAAAGTTTGTTACTACTTCTAACTTTGTTTGCAAACATTTCAATATTTAGCCGTTAAAACAATTTTGCCAACTCGCCACAAAATAACTAACATTAAACTCCGGATAAAACAATATACTATTTAACAGTAAATTAAAATGCAAACAAAGCTTTTAACGTAACTATAAATCTAGAAACATTTCAAACTATATCCGATTATTTATAATTTAATGTAATATTTTATCTTTATACCAGTTTTTTTTACCAATCTGCTGATTGAAATGTATTGTTAAATAAATAAGTAAAATAAATAAAATTTCATAATTTTGAAATGTTTCTGGTTTTCGTTTAATTAAAAAATGTATTTACATTTAAAGTTAATGTTAAAATTAAATTATTTAATTAGATATTATTATTTTAACAAATCGAAGTTACTTTTGTAGTTACAATAAAATAAATATCAAAAAATTACAACAAAAATTATCCTGTCGCATTTAAAATTTAGAGCAAAGTAAGAATTGATTTTATTAAAATAGCCTGCCTAATTAAGATCATCGAGGCAGAATAACTAACTAGGTACTATATTATCGGGTTCACTATTTACTTATTAGAGATGTTATCGAAAGATTTATAAGAGCATCTTGTTAATTGCTAATTTCAATAAAGTAACAATTATTGCAACGTAATGATAACACAATCAACATTAAGAGATGCTAAATCCGATATCTGTTTTTACCACAATAGTATGTTATGTAACAAGTTCGATACAACATTTTTTACACCATTGCATTGCCACTTTTTCATCACGTTTTGGTATTGTTAATATTTGTTAAAAATATTATTAATATGATATTTAAAAAAAAATAATGTACAGTAGAGTAAACAGTAGAAATCCATAAAAAAATTTATGATTTCATTCAGATAAATTTGTCTAATTGCACTTCACTAATTATGATAATCTTAAGATATTGGGAATATCTGATAATAAAATTTTTATTTGTTTTTGATTAGATTATTTTTTTACTGGACAATTTAAATTACTTACATTGTATCAATATAGAGGGTAGAACCCTAAATTCTGGTTCTCACTTTAACTATGTTTTAACGATAATAATCGTTGTATATTTAACTTGAATTTGAAATTTATAGTAGATATTTTATATTTTTGTTGCAATAATAAAGCAACCTTTTTATCTCCACATGTTTTATTAATTGCGCTGGCGCCCAATCACAACTTTATTTTATTTTTCTACGGTTAGTTGTACGACAAGCTCTTTATCAAAGGAAACTATGATTTCTTGCTCTCTGAACTGCTTAAAGGCTAGCCGCTTGTTAGATCAAAGAGCCTCTTGAACGAAAGTATATTATGTATATGCTTCAAAGCAAGTTATCTCTATAGATTATCATCACTAATACCATAGTTTTAGGATATAAACCATTTTAATTAATTGTTACTTGCTCTCCAAATAAATTTTAAAGATGAACAAGAATGCTTACGTGTTAATAAACTACACAAAATGTAATAAAAAAAAAGTACAAATAATACAATTTGGTTAATCAACCGGTTTCGACTTAATTCATCGTCAGGACGTTCTTACCAAAAATGAATATAGTTTTGTATTGAGCACTATACTATTTTTATAGTAGATTTGGTTTTTTAATAATAAATTAAAAAGAAAAAGTTATAAATATTTGGAGCTGGTTTCAAAATTCATAGATGATTGTCCACCTAAAACTTGAACCTGTCCCAGCCTTGTGTTCCCATTTGTTATAAGAACAAAGCACTGTTTTGAG
Source organism: Cantharis nigra (assembly GCA_958510845.1). NCBI lineage: Eukaryota > Metazoa > Arthropoda > Insecta > Coleoptera > Cantharidae > Cantharis > Cantharis nigra. The sequence goes on along the minus strand of OY294030.1, from coordinate 36,432,153 downwards.
TGTTATTGTCAAGTTTTCAATTGAAGATTGATTATTATCAATACTATTCAGATTAACTGCACTGTAAAGACTATATTAGTCTATTATGGATGCCCATTCCAATTTTATTTCTGTTCAAATAGAGAAAAGCACCTGTGCAAAGTGTGATTTCATTATCCGATGATATAAGAAAAACCCTTTTTTAAAGTACTTTTAGTAATTACATAAATAATACATTTGTTAACACATTAAATATTTATAGAAATAGTAAATGGATAAAATTGCTTTAAGGTTTAGTAAATTTTCAACAAGAAAAAACTTCAGAAAATATGTGCAATTGAATAGAAAATAAGAGAGCATACGACTTTTGCTAAAATGTTACCTTTTGTGAACTGCTAATCGTTGTTTGTACTTTTAATGCTTTTCTTTTACAAAAGACCAGTTTTCAAGTTTAACATTGCGAAAAAATCTTTTGAAATTAAGATGAAGAAAAACTTAGTAAACCGATATTTGTAACTGCTAAATAGAAATTTGTGTGCTTGTCAATAAAGCGCTGAGATTGCTATATTATATGTTAATTAATTCTGATTTTAGGGTGCAGGGTACCTAATAAAATTAACTTAACCCAATTATAAACAAAGTGGTAATTTTATGCAAATTTTTTTGCTTAAACAACACGCAGATTAGTTTACAAAATATTTTTCGAATATTTAAGGTAGATTCAAATATAAAAAGACTTAATTAATAGTAATTACCTGAAGCATTGGCAAAAATGAGCAGAGAAGTTCTCCGAAAATCCAATTTTGTATTAGGAGAACGTACAAAGAAATTGGTAACACACAAACACATTTAATTACATCACTAATTACACAGTTAATTATGAAGCAGTACGTTGCATCATCGTATAATTTATGCTTGAAAATATGAATAGCGACGGCTAAATTTAATAAAACCCCCATTAAAATAAGTACAGCGTAGATGAAAACAAAGAATGGATAAATATTAGCAACAGACGGCCTTAAATGAGCTTTGTGGAAATCTAATCCTTGATCATTAACTCCTAGCAAAAATTCGTGGATTATGGCCCACAATTGTGGAGGAACATCATTTTCATCTTTAGAAGAGTTAGACTTATCCATGATTACTTTTCAAAAATTTAGCTTTGTGAAAACATTTTTATTGTTGCTCGTAAGTCACACTTGAAATGCAGAAAACTTTTTGAAGGATAAAGAATAAGGATACGGTAAAGGATACGCACGCTAAGTCATATTTTTTATGTAGTATAAAATGATTACTAATATTTTGAAAATTAAATTGTAAACAAATTTTAGCGTGATTTTACACCGTGCGCAACACGGAAACTCTGTTAGTATACCTAACTGCTATCAGGATAGCACTAACCCGTGTGCCGGAAAACTCGCGGAAAATCTACACGCGCAGCTAATATTTGTTTCTTATTGCGCACTTCCCTGCGTTTAAATTAACAAGTTTTAGATTAAAAATTTTTTATTTTATACCTACTTATTTCTTCAAAAATAAATATTTGAAAACTTAACAATTAGAATCATCCGGTACATTAATTAACAACTGGCGAAAATTTGATTTCAGAATAATATTCTTTTACCAAAAATTGTATAAAAACATGATTGAAAATGAATCTTTAAGTAGCTAGTCAAAATATCAAATTTTGAAAAATTTGGAATGTCTCATAAAAATCCAATAAAGCTTGTTCTACTCGAGCGTTGCAAAAATCTGAGAAAGATTTTAGTGATATATCAGTTTACAACGACAAATAATAATATATTGTTTCCAACTTATTGTTATTTGCTTTCATTTCACACCACCATATAAAAAAATGACAGAAAAACAAGTTTCTTTGTTTACATTGTTTATGATTATTTTGAAATTTCGTCTTCGTTTAGTGTGTAAACCTTTTGTTGGCCAAGTTTTCATGCAATGTCCCAATTAGGCAATTACTTATATGTCCAAATATTTTATAAATAAATATTTCGTCATTATTATCGCACCATTTTTACAGTTTGCTTCGGTTATTCTAACAACATACGATACGAATTTAAGTGAAGTTTACGTTATGCGATTTTGCTTTCGATTTTCCATACGATTTCTCTTGTATGACTGGTTTTGGTGGTTTTCTATTCACTATTTTGTTTGCGAGTTCATCTTCAGGTCGAACTGTATAACGTGAACTTCGAAAAATTTATTTACGGCAACTTGGAAGCAAAATCGTAAACAAAATCGCATAACGTAAACTGCACTTTATACTCAAAAATACTAGAAATACTCAGAATAGTACTAAACCAAAATTGTATAGAGTATAAATTTGAAAAGTTGATGAAATAAAGAGAAAAGTTGTTTACATTTGGTTATACTCGTATAATAATCGACACAGTTAGTACTCATTTTCGAGAAAATTTTCCTTTTGCCCTGAAACCCTAGAAAAACTCAACAACCTTCTTAATGTAATATTATGTAAAAGTGACTTAATAACGCTGAAGAAGAGTGGCATTCATTTCGAACTTCATGTAACAGAATTTAATATTAAGGTTCGTTCTTTACAAGTCAACTTTTCATTTTTACTTTTAGCAAAGCAATATCATTTCACAGCTTCGTAGTTGCTGATAACCCTTATCCTGTAAAAATAAATTTAATTGAAAATATTAATTAAGTTATTAATTTTCACTTTCAAATAAAATTTATATAAATTTAACTCAGAATTATGTAAACAAGAATCACTAAATTAAAAGTTTTATGAGGAGAAAATGAAACTCTTCATAATTAAACAAAAAAGCTTTTATGAAGGAAACCATAAAGTAAAATTAATTAAAATAAAAATTAATAACACAATAATAAAGTAGTAGAACTACTTTGGTACCTACTGAACGTTAATAAAAATGTACAGGGGTGCTTGGTCAAAGTTAGTGCGACTTTCACCCCAAAGACAAATGTTCAAATATACAAATTGTATTTTTGTATTTAAAGTTTCTAGCCAGACCAAATTTTAGATTTCAACCCTATGAAAAAAATCTGAAATTCAAACTCTGCGTAATCAACGTTTGACATAAACCAATATAGGATATAACCCCATAACCCAAATATATTTAAACCGGCAGTTATTTAATAGATGTGTTTACGTTCTTATATAATAATTATGTCAGTTTCATTCCAGATTCTTCTATAATAATAATTAATTACATATTATAATAATAAATTAATTGCAAAATTTACTGGAAGCACTTCCCTATGTATTTGGAAAAGTAAATCGGTCAAAGTCAGAATATACCTACAATAAATAATTGGTGAAATATGTTAGTCATTATGAGTGTAGTAAAGTATAAGAGTTATACTTCTGCAAAGTATCAATCATCTAACCCTTTCAACGACCTTTCTATCCTTTTAGATTGTAAGGCACGGATTTCATTTTGAACACAATAAGAAATTACAGCAAGGAATTACGTGAAAAATGTAAGAACCACATACTACACAAAATATTTATTTTTATTAAGGCTTAAATTTTCTCAAAATGTTTGTAATATTATATTCTTATAATAAAATTTTTCAAATGCTACAGCTTTATTTAATTAGTAATACCTACTTGAAAATATTAATATGATATTATTTAAAAAATATATTAAAATCTCAAATTCATGTTTGTTAAATTTCACTGTAAATATTGTGACAGTATTTTTTATCAGCAAATATTTAATCCTACTTTTTACAAACATGATTTTTGTAAATATATAATATCCTACAAAAGGATATTTTTTCAATGTATCTTTAAAAAAATTGTCTCGGTATATACATATTTGAAATGGTTTAGTAAATTATTTACTTAAAGCTAATCTAATATTTTATTTCACCAATCTAAATAACTACAAATAAAGACTGTTTCGGTTTCCAAAACACTACACTACCTTATAATATAGGTATGTTTGACTTTCAGAATTTTCCGAACCCTATATAAATAAAGCTTAATATTTGGATATTCCAAACAGTGGCGAAACTAGCGTAGCCTGAACCCCACATTGTGGAGAACCCATGATTCCTAGAAGCCCCTAACAAACGCATCAAAAACGAGAAATAGTCAGTATTATAGTTATGAATAATTAAAAAAATGTCTATATTATTATTTCATGTTAGGTATATCAAATTTCCATTTTTTTACAAATAAAAATATTGAACTTATTGAAAAATGTCATTTTTAAAAATAAAATTTTATTTTCGCAGTAATTGGTAAACCAAAACGGCTTAATCACTATAGCAGCAGTTGTGATATATAGTATAATAGATATGTTTGTATAAAATTCTGTTTGTGCAAATTCTGTTTGCCTATTCTAAAACGAAATAAATTGAAACCTATATTGATAAATAAAGAGTATGTTTTTGTAAACGAATGGATGAGACTTTTCAAATAATTTCGTATTACTGCGGGCAATTAGTATTTCATGTGGTGGCGCATAGTGTTTTGTATGTGAGGCTTAATTAGTTAAATTGTTGATTACGAATGTAGTCTTTTACTGTCATTAGTCTGACTAGTCTTATAGATAGCTTTGTACATAGTCAATAGTTTTTAAGTTATTTGATAACCAGATTAATATTGAAATAAGTTTCTAATGAAAAAAATATTACTGTGATAATTTTATATTATAATTAAATAAAAATATTTATAAAATTATATGACAGAACTATTGAATTTCATCAGGAAAGTTATTAGAAATAACGAACCTCTTCGTAGCTTGTGCTTCAGAGAGGGTTTCTAATTTGACTAAATTTTACATCTACATAAATAGTTTTATTGCAAATATGGAAATATGATATTAATTTTAAAAGCAACTTTAGATACCCCAAATATTTCAAATTATTTTGTTAATATAAACTTTTTAAATTTTATCAAATAGCATCGACAGAGCTGTGTATAGGGTATTTACACAAAGTGATTTGAAATTTTCGATTTTGATCAAAACAACAAATCATAAATAAAACTTATATATTTATTATTTACTTACTACTTTTGGTATATTAAATTTGACTTTTATTGCCCAATAATGACTAACAAAGAGATTGGAACAAACCTTTGCATAACTTGTAAGAGGACTTAAATTAAGCGAACACTTGTATTTTTAAAGTGCTATGGAGTAACTCGTTCAGAGATAATAGCGTTTAAAAATTTGAATGCAATACTTCAGCTAGTATATGAAATAGAAATCCAAATTTCTTCTACCTAAGATTATAATACGTCCGCAAGTGGATTTGCTTTCCCGCAGTAATACTTTTTTTCTTGCAGTATGCCACGCTTTAAGGGTTAAAACAACAACTATTTCTGCATAAAATGAAACCTGGGATCTTCCTAACCACTTGTTGACCCGTTACCATCCCATTAGCTAGAAAACTTTTAAATTATTGTTGAATAAACTAACTGAAGTATTGCAATTAACAACATTTAAACCAACCTAAGTTTGTCCCAATCCTAGAGTTATACTTGAGGGGTTCCCCTTGTAAGGTGTCAGTGTCAAATTGAATTATGATTTAGAGTTTTTAAATTTGAATTAATTTGAACCTATGTTTTCTTGCCATTTGTAAAGTATAATCATCAATATAATATGTATTGCAATAATCTTGACTTGTTACCTTGACTTAACACTTAACACTAACACTGGCTTTATTCCTTATTCCTTAGGGACGAGTTTATTTCTTTTTCGCCTATTGAATGATTCATCCCACCTTTTCTCGGATTTACATTATTATGAGTCGTTTACACGCAAAGAACTGATTATCTCGAACCACAACCAGAATATTAAGGAGACTGTAGTAAAGCTGTAGTAGTATTTTTAGCATTTAACATAGTGGAAATAAAGGAGCGGAAAGGAAGACCGCATTGTGAATAAACCACGTTTAATTTTTAAGTGTTAAATTTGAATGTTGGTTCAATTTTAAAATTATCTTTAAATAAATATATGCATAGGCAGGCCTTTTAAATTCTTGCAGCAATTATTTGCAAAAGTATTTTTATGTATTATAGTTTTTGCGAAACGCTTAGAAAATTTTATTACACATCATCATCAATAAGAATAACAAAAACCATGAATGTTTTGATATTTTTGGTAATAGTTTGCTAATCTATTTTTCATTAATCAATACAGGCCCGATAAGATGAGTGCTACTATTGAGTTGATAACGTTGAAACGAGACGTCTGTTAAGAAGTTGAGATAAGTGAGTGAATTTATGTCTGTGCTACTGTCAATCTTATCTGATTCTGAAGACGTACTTAGCTTTTTGCGTTGTGGTTTTAATAAACGATAATACTTAACATGTCAGAAGTAGTATCTATCTTCCGATAGATTATCTCACCGATTGCCAAATAATTATTCGTTTTAATTTCTTCAACGTTTTGATTTTTATAAAAACTACGAGTAGAAAAATTTATTTACATTGATCAAATAAACAAAATATTTGTAATCTATTAATTGAAATGCGTTTCGATCTGGAATGGCCCTCATCGAAAAAATTATACAAGAAATTATATAATTGTAAAAAATCTAATAAGCTGAAGTATTTTTGTCCAGGGCACTAAGAAAATAATTTTTAATTAGCGATAACTAATAAATATATAAACTATATAAATTGAATCGAAATCAATTCAAATTTACGAATGAATTGGTTTACAAACGAAATTAATCTGGAAGACAATCGAGATCGTTTAAAACAAGTCAATAGTGATTACTTACTAATTAAAGGTCAACAAAGAATTGCAGCTTAACTTAGAATTTAACCACAGCACAACAAATTTGGTAGTAATTGGAAATCGAACCTATTTATACCTACGCCTACGCAACAGTCCAAAGCCGAACTCCTTTTGCGCTACTCCGACCACCTGCAAATTTTAACTCAAAAAAATTGTTATTCTACCTTAAATATTTAAATATTAGTCTAATACTAAAAAGACTTGAAATGCTTACAATGGCTGGTAAACTTCATAAGTTTTCTAAATATATTACGAAAGAGTTTAATGTTTTCGCTTATTTAAATAAGTGCCATAGTATGTAGAGAAGGTTAATATCCAAAATATATTTAAAACTAATTTAAATACCTATGAGAAGAAAAGTTCCTTAATAATAAACAATCTTAAGCAAGTTACTATTCCGTATCCGCCGAAATTAAATTATTTCTGAACTGCTTACTCAAACATGTTTCTCTTTCTATAGAATTTACAACAGTTTGTTAATTAAAATTGCTGACATTCGGACTTAAGTAAACACATATAAATTTATTTCTCAAGTTCACAAATTTGTAGTAATTATTCCAACCGAAAGTTTAAAATAATAAAACTTTATTTTTAATCAATACTCGAAGCAAATCGTATTTAATGCAATCCAATAAAAGTAATTGAAATGTGAAAATGATGTGAAAATGTTTTCACTTATTATTAATTTAATAGTAAAACCTTACAAAATTTACACAATCCGCCTATTATTGAATTTTTTAAATAAAACTGTATACAACACTAGATTGCAGTCAATAATCCAACCTAATTAATACAATAATATAAAAATGAAAATTAACTTTCTTCTGTTTAAATTTAATAAATTTAAAGATCGATATAATCTATGCCAGAGGTATAACACTGCTAAGTACTGCTGTGAAACTATACGAAAAGATACTAGAAAAAAGACTAAGAGCATAATGTGGAACCTACCCTAGAAGAAGCCCAAAGTGGATTTAAAAAAGGTAGAAGTGTACAAGATCATGTATTTAGTCTAAAACAGATCATACAGAAGACATTGAAGAGTAGGACAAGTGCGTATTTTGCATTCATAGATTTGGAGAAGGCATTCGACCGTGTACAAAGGCATAGAGTATGGAGCATACTTAAAAAACGAAAAGTATGTGGAAAACTAATACAAACAATAAAGAGCTTATACCGAGAAAATTACAACTACGGCAGTACCAGAAATATGAAATCCGAGAAATTCCAAGAGTAAAATCCACCCTCGTGGTTTTTTACTTTTTAAAAATTTTAAATTTCCTACAACGAAGTTTTGAGATACTCCGATAATTTTTCACAAATTCTAATAAATACACAAAAATCCGACTTGTCATAAAATGTTAATATGCTTGCAGCAATCAGCCCTGATAAAACATACAAAATTCTAATTTCTTTAAGTAAGAAATTTCCTAGTTAATTCAAATCCCAAAAAAAAAATTATTATTGACAACATAATAGAACACTCAAAATCTTGCAATGTACCACCAAAATACAATATAATTCAAAATCATCCAAGCAAAAATGCTTATCCTAAAAGTTATCCTTTAAGTAAAACTTAAATAGTTTTAACCGAAGATTTTAGTTTAAACCGTATAACCGTTTTATTGATTTAAGATTCTTAAAATCATTAATCATTACTTGGGCTGTTCAAAAATCCAATTTAGCAATAATGGCTGTGATTCAATAATGCTTCTGTGGTTTTCCTTGGTAACCAAATGAATTGGTTATTCACTGCTTAATTTGAAAACCACAAAATTTTATTTATTGGAAATAAATGAAATTTCCACAAGAAAATCACTTCACTTCGCAAATTTTCGTTTTAAATTTTATAGTAAAATAAACGAACTCGATTCCGATTTTTAAATGAATTATTTAAAATCGCACAACAAAATTCAACTTGATTTAATTGCCAACAATTCTATTTGTTGTTTAATTACAACATTAAATTAATTTAACACTAACCGAAATTTGTATAGAAAATCTTCAGATTTTCTTACAAAATTATAACAAAATTATCACTTCTTGTGACAAGACCGGCAGAAAATCTGCTTTTTGACTCAAAATTTACAGTCTTTAGGCGTCGGACTCAAATTTGGCAGTCCCCGGGTAGCAGTCCTTTGTGCAAAGTTGAATTCACCTATTTATGTTAATTACCCCTCTGTTAAGAAATCTTGAACGCAAAATTGATGCGCATTTTAATTAAATAAAGATGACACTTTTTCTAAGAGAGAAAAGATTTTTCCACGTGCAACTAGGAAGTAACTATAGCATTTCCTTTTTCATATTAACCACCTGCAAGTCTGGACCAAGGCGTGAGGTATGCAGACCCTCTATGTCACCTGTCTGGAATAGATAACACGATTTATATTTTAATTTATATCTTTCTAAAGCTACAATGTAATACCACTAATTTGTATTTTTCATCAATAAACAAAATCGCTAATCAATATTGAACTATTTCAAAAGAAACGCGATTTTACGCCCCCAAATTTGATATAAAAATCAAAATAATTTTTCATTAGTCGACATTTCCCACGTTTAGCTCATTTAAACGTTTATCTACAGAGTGTTCTTTTATGTATGCCAATTAATATAAAACATTTTTACAGTTATTTTCACCTAAAACACACTGGAAAAACACACCGTCCTGTATTGTTCACGATATTCATGGTCGAAATAATGAAAGAATGCCAGTATGAAATGAAGAAACTAGTAGTGGGTTATAGAAACATGCAAAAGGTTAAAGTTGTAGAATGTGCATTTGCAGATGATATGGGTATCATATCGAGAAGTGAAGAAGGACTACAGCATAACTTAAGAGTATGGAATGGAAAACTACAAAAAAATAGATTGAAAATAAATAAAAGAAAGACTATAAAAAAAATAACACTAAGCATCATGATTGAGGGTGAAAGCATTGAGCAAGTTGAGAACTTTAAGTACCTGGGAGTAATCATACAAAGTAATGGGAAACAAGAAGAGCACATAGAGGAAAGATGCGAGAAAGCGATAAAAATGTACCACTCTGTCAACAAAAAGTTTATAAGAAAGAAAGAAATCACGAAGAAAACAAAGATTTCCGTGTTTAAGACAATATTTAGACCAATTTTAACTGAATTCACCAATTAGCAAAGTACTGGTGATAGAAATGAAATACCTGATAAGAGCTGTACAGGGCATCACTATGATGAACAGAGAAAGAAATGTGGACACAAGGAAGAACCTACAATTACAGTCAATACATAGTCAATATGTAGAAGAGAGACAACTGGGATGGTGGGGACATTTACAAAGAATGAATGAAGACCGCCAGACTAGAAACATATGGAAAGCCAAAGAGGGGCGCAGAAGAAGGAGAGGTAGACTTCAGGAATCATGGGATGTCACTATAAAAAAAAATCACCAATGGAGGCACTACAATACAAGAAGCAGAACAACTGGCTAAAGACAGAAAAAAGTGTTGGTAGTTAAGACTTTACACCCTGCACCTTATAGGTAAAAAGGGTTATGATTATATATATATGTAATATTAATACTATATATTATGTGGTATAAAGCTATAAGTTCTCACTCATTAGTAAAACACCAAATTGGTGATTCGCTTACAATAAAACAAGCGCGAAGCTATAATTTCTTAGCTATAAATAATAATTAATCATTGTTAATATAAACGTTTTATAATAAGAAAACATTATCGAGAAGAAAATGAGCGCCTCCGATTTATAACCAATAGGCAAATTCAAACAATCCCAGTAGAGTTTTCATTCGTTTAGATAACACGATTAGAAAAAAAGCTAAAAATTCAAAATTTATTAATCAACTACTACTAAGAAAACTTTGAAAATATTAAAATAATATTTTGTCCTTTTTCTTTTTTTAACCAATGCTTTGGTAAACATAATTCCTACATCATTTAAAAATATTTTTAATAGCATTAAAAACTTCATTTATTTAGAACAAATTCATTCATTTATATTAGCTGTATTTGTTTAGTTCGTGTAAAAGTAATTGCTGTTTTGTTAGTTTAAACTTAGATGCTTATTTTGGAATAAACTTTTCTTTGGCGATATAGCTAATAATAATAAACAAGAATTAATAGTTTGTTTTTACTGTTTATTCTACTTGTGTATTTGTAACGCAAACTGTTTAAGTTATTGTTAGCATTTGCACATGATTATTTTTAGATGGAATTACGCAAATTAGCTAGCTCAATGCTTTTCGTAAATCAGACCGAAAGCTAAGTGTTTCAAAGAGGACGTGCATTTTTAAAGTTTGTCAAGCCTTTTCTCGGTAAATTCAAACAAAATTTCATTTAGTTAAAAACAATTTTCACTTTAAGTCGTAAACGAAACAGAACGATAAAACTATACTTCACAAACATGTGCGCTTGTAAATATGTATCAAACCAATAAATTGACAGTTTTTCAATAAGCAGTAGTAAATTCACTTCGAGTATGTACAAACAACACTCGGTACCTTGAAACATAAACAAACCAATGTCAATGTTTATAGTTGACGTTAAAAATTAATACAATTTTGTTCTTCTCATAAAATTATAGTAATAAGGCCTAGCTAAGGGATATTTGAAATACAATGATACTTAAATAATAAAATCATACTAATATTATTTGGTATTTGAAATCAATAAACACATAAATGAACAACTAAACATTCTTTAAAAAAAGTATTAATTACAACGCTTTGGAGCACTGAAAATCATCGATTTCTGACTACGCGGCTCGGAGGCATCGGGCTCGAAGTACTAAAATTAACGCTCAATCATTTAGTAATAAATATGCATACTAATTATTTACATTCGTAATATCTCAAAAGTACTTTACAATACATTTCAAAGCAAACAAACTTTGATACATGAAGTAAGACTATGGTTAAATTTACTAGGCCTTAATACCCGCCGACCACGTTATGTAATAAAAACAAAATAAAAAATATTTGGACCACGATATGATTTTCAAATTTTTAAGATCATCGAAGCACGTATTTTTAAAGATAAAAATTTAATTTTATATAACTAACTGGTAATATTACAAAAAATATTTACGATTTATTTGAACCGATTGTTATTATTTCGGACTGCACGGCCTCTCCTTATGATAAATGCTAAATGGGGCTAGAAACGGGATATTCAGCTCCCGCAAACTTTTAGCAACATGCAATAGGTGTCTGTAAGTGTGGTATTGAGCGACGACGGTTATTTTAAGTACGACTTTTGTTACTTAGGTTTTATTACGCGCAGGTACCTTAAGTAAAACAAAGAAAATATAATAATTTAAAATTTTTTTAGATTTTTACATTTATTTAGAATTAAGAATATTCTAAGCATCTTTAATAAATTAAAATGTTTAGTTACATCCCATTTGTTATCCACGATGAAGCCATTAGTATGATGAAAACCGACAATAATTTTACTTACAGTGTATTTTATTTGTGAAACTTTAAACATTTTAAAGTTAAAAAAAATTGAAATTGAATATTCTTGTTCTACAGTATCTGCCATTGCATCGATCGGAAATAATGGATATATGAGGTAAAAAAACCACACATTATACCTAAATTGGTTTTAATCCAATTCTCGTGTCACTTCGGCATAAAATCAGTTGCCACACAATTGATTAAAGGTAAGAAAGTTATTTTTTACTACTTCTGTAAAATAATTATTATTCAAGGTGGTACAAGTGTTTATATTAAAATTTAAAAACATAATACAAACCACAAGTAATATAATGTGGTGGTTCATTTTCACCAATGAATTGTTTTCTATTATCTTACTGTTTATTCTGTGCTTAACTTATGAAACTACAAGCGGAGTTTTCATTTACTTCAAAATTATGGAGAAATAAAAATACTGAAGTAATTTTAAAGCACCCTTTTTAAAAACAACTTTGTATATTCACAATGTATCGTAACTAGAATCTAGCACCTACTTAACATCTCGACATTCACCAGATCCAATTTGAACGTTTCAATGGAAATACCTGGCCGTCTGTTTTACTTCAACGTAGGACCTACCAAAACGGTTTCCAATTACCCCAACTGACCCCACTATAGAAACACTTTGCTTGAGAACACGCAGAAATTTAGGATTCCAATATGTAATACTAATTGGTAATAGATACATTCTCTGATGGTGCTATGGTAGTTAAAGAATTTCTACATTTGAGTTATTAAGTTTTCACATTGATTGTTATATCATATGTACATTCATACTAAATAAATACAATATTACATTCATATAGTAGTACGGTAGTACATTATTTTAAAATTTTGTATGCTTGTTCTATTTTCAATCAGACAAACCAAAAAAATGTCTAGACCAGACAAACGAAAATGTGATAAATGAATATTCCATTTCACTCTATAGGTCTGGAGTTTTTCTAAATTATCCACCACAGCGTTATTAATGTACTACAAAGTTCTCGAACTAAGGTCGTTTGAAATTAAATATTAATTTAAATTTAATATATTAGGAATACCAATAATTTTATGTTATGAAAGATGGCAGATCGATTTCGACGCGTTTCTTAACTTCAGGTTAAATATTTAAAGTTTTTAAACTATAATGTTGATATTTCATGTTAATATTTCAATGAAACACTGCATGGAATTTTAATAAATTATCAATTATTTAGAAAAATACAAATCAGGTTATGTTCTCTCTCTCTCTCTCTTTCTACATATTTAGTATAAATAGTATTTATAAATCATAACATACAATAAAGATATTTGAATAAAAATACAAACTGTTTAGTCTTCTATGTCAGATATAGTATCTGGTAAATTTTTATTTGAAGTTTCAGGTAGAGGTATAATTAAAAGAGCCAATAACATCGACGAAACTGCAAAAACTAGCAGCGGTAAAAACCATCCTACTTTACCAAGTTCAATTATAAGTGGTGCCAAAACTGCTCCAAACTTTTTACACATAGCTGCGCTTCCTATTCCGGCATTTCTCAAGACCGTTGGATAAAGTTCTCCAGTAAATAACGGAAGCATTGCAGTAGTCACCTAAAAAAGTATTGCCACAATAAGCTGTTAAAACTAGGAAAGAAATAATTACCGAAATTCCCAAGTAAATAAAACTTATAAGTATATCTCCAATAATCTTGTTTTGAATTATTATTAGAAGAACGTAACATGCAGCTGTAAAAAAGCTGAATAATGCAATAACAGTGCGTCTTTTGAAATATATGGCCACATATGCACTCAATATATAGCCCGGAATACTAGCAATTCCTATTACCGCTTCAGCAAGGTAAATATTACTAGTTACTACTCCGGTATATTCGTTAAAACCATAGAAAACTATTCCGAGTACAAACCTAAAAAATCATCATTAATAATAATCTAAATTTTTTATATCATTTTTTTATGTACTACTTAATTTATTGGTATTGTTAGGATTATCTGAAAATTGTAAGGACGAATAAATAGAAATGTAGGAAGAATAAGCGAAAATTATTTAGTCACGTTTGCAACTAAAGCATTCTGCTAAGCTGTCATTTATTTAGCATCAATTAAAAATAATCATTTACTTTCTATTTAATTCAAAAATTAAAAAAACAATTATTGCTTTTGCAAATTGCACATATACCTAATAGTACGAAGATTTACATACTACATATAACTCACAGTTTAGAAAAATTTTCGTTTCATATTCACGAAAAGTATATAAAAGCTCATTGACAAAAAATGTTAATATAAAATTCTGAAAAGATTTGTTAGTGCATTGTAACGTGCAATTTTCTTTCGGTGGGTAATTTCATTATCTGCAAAATTATATAATAGTTTAACTTTTATATTCTCTTCCCATAGGGCAGAATTGCTTTTTTAATTACGATTCAAAGAAAGACCAAAAAACTCTATCGGCATGGGGTAGAGCAATTTCAAGTTATGTTGTGTACATGTGTGCAAAGCTCTAAACTTTGTAACATAAAAGTAAAATATTGGGTAGGGTTTACGGGTTAGGATATGGAATTATTAGTTCAACATAAACATAATATGATTAATAAAAACATAAAACTGCAAAAATAATAATTTCCTTTGTTCACCTACCAGTTGATCCACAACAAAAGCGACCGCTTCAGTAATTCATTAGTTTGAATAAGAGTAAAAAACTTAGCTTCCTCAACTTTAGGAGCTTCCTGGGAAAGGTGAAACTCTTCTACAGTTTTTATAAATAAGTTTTTACTTATTCCGTTTGTCCTGGCCGCTACCTCTAATACTTTTATTGCTTTACTTTGTTTTCCAACCGACAGCAGCCATCGTGGTGATTCTGGTAATAGGCTAAATTTTTATTAATAGTATTATATAGGTTTATAAATTTTTACCATACGTAAATCATAAAAATTCCACTAATAATCGTAAAGGCACCAGATAATTGTCTCCAGTCTCGGAGAAAATATGCAATGGCTGCCATTAAAATGTTGCCAAGACCTAAAGGAATATGATACAGCATTGAAATTATTGTTCTTCTAGTACCTCCCAATACTTCCATGCACATGACAAAAGATGTTACATTGATACCGCCATCAGCAAACCCAGACAGAAATTTTATAAATAAAAATGCCGAAAACCAAGGAGAATACGTTGCCACAATGCTTGCAACGAATTGTAATGTTATTGTAAATAACAAAATTTTTTTTCTTCCGTACTTATCAGACGCAAAACCAAAAACTACGCTACCTGCAATTAAGAGTTAATAAACAACGTACAAATCTAGCAGTGTTAACTTACCAAAGAGTACGCCAATCATTATGACAACTTGTACAAGATTGACGAGACTTTCACGTTCACAAACGAGATCCCATTCTGTGATTATACTCGAATGTATAACTGTTCGATTATAACTATATCCCCAACGACACTCCATTGAAGAATCGTTACCAATGTTTATGTGACATGCATTTCCTTCCAACGTCAACTGAAAAAGTCTGCAAATGCAATAAACTTGTAATAATGATTCAAATTTTTAAATAATATCAAAATTTTAAATTTAATGAATTTAAATTTATTGGTTTAGAACTAAAGTGCATTTAAAATCAAAATCCATATATGGAAACAATAGTATATCGTTACACAAGGATCAAAGGTAAGCCTTGTAGACGAATGGACCGAGTCCGAAATATATTTTTTCTACTATACTTCTTGAATAAAAGATACAAAAATTGAATTCGTTAAACTACTACAGAGTATTGATTTGAAAGTATATTTGTTTGTAACAGGCAATTATATACTAGGATAGGTATACCCATTATACCTGTAACAGATAGGAGCTCAGCATATTTGTAATTATCGTGCGTGAAAAAATTACTTTTTCGCACTAGTAAGGAAAAACTTATTTTACTTTACTTAAACGAATATCGAAAAGTTGAACTTTTTTAAACAGTAATAGAAAAAAAGTATATTGTTTTAACTGTTGGAAAACTTTTAGTTGAGTTACCTATAAATTAAAGTCCAGTCATGACCGTTTTGGATAGAGCATATTCAGGAAACGGAATTAGTCCTTGGTTCAGTTCAAAAGCTGTTGTAAAAGCTTAAGGCTTTTTTCTGATACATACCAAAGTAAAGGGTTTAAACAAAAAATATTTTATTTTGGAGTTATTATAATAATTGTAATAATTTAAATTTTCAAAACAACTTAATAAAACGGTAATGAAATAAATTGAAAATTTATATTGTATGAAACTTAAAATTTCGCGTGCATTGTTCAACTTAAGATATTCCCCAGGGTAAATAACTTTATTAAATATTTTTAAACTTTTGTTTTTAAAAGTTACTTGGTTCAAAAGTTTAAGATGAAATTTTTAAAAATTCAAGATTTGAAAATTCTCTTTTTATTTCAATTCGAATATTAATAATCAGCTACTCTGCTTTCTCTTTTAACATTTTTTAAAATAACTATTTTCGAAGAATTCTTTTTGTCTTCTACAGTTACTCGAAAGTAAACGAGAAATTTTTATTTGAATTGAAACTGTGTTCCATCAATCCCTAATCTAAATTTTTTATTTTACTCAATAAAAGTAACGGTTACTGAAACTGAGATGCGTAAAGTTTTGTTGTAATTTGAACAAATTGCTGTAACGATTTGTGTTGCATTGCATAGTATACATAATTCATAACCTGTTATAGGTATTTTCTTTTGCTTATATTCAATAAAATGCTATCTAAAAATATTCTGGAACTTGATTTGCTACATTTACGTATTTTTCAGAAGAAAACTGTTACCATATTTATTTTTTATATCATTGATTTTGTATATCTTTTACTGTGAAAAAAACCAAATCGAGTTTGTGGAAATTACGCAGCAGGGTGGTTATAGCTTTCTTAAAATGTAAAAAACTTCTTTTACAAAATCGATTTTGTTACCTAGTTGATCAAGATATTATAGTAACATTTAAGCTGATCGCTTTTACCAGTAGGGTATCCTAGAAGATATTTGAATATCATCTGATTTAAAAAGCACCAGAAATCGTAATGATGGCAAAAATCCCGAATAACTATTAAAAAATTTATTAAACTTAATCACTTAGCTATATACAAAACTTCAAGATCATGATATGAGGAGAAGAATGCTCCAATGCAATGAGAATGCCATTATAGCATTTTGTAATTATTTTAATAGCAATTAAAATACACAAATTATCAAGTTAAATAAACAATAAAAATTTATTTCTTCTGTAAAAATATCTTATGTATTAATTATGTTAATTTCTATAATTTACTATTTTAATGTAATATTATTATGTATTTTCCTATATAGAATTTATTAATGTCTTCTATATTAGCAACCACAAATTTTTACCATCACATTTTTTAACTTATTTTATTAGAAAATCAATAAGTACAATCTACATTTTTAATAATCATAAATATTTTTTGTAAGAGAGCATTGTTAATGAGGAACAACAATAACGAATATTATCATTGACGCAGTTCTTAGGGGGGCGGAATTAAACTATTTGCGTTTATAATTATTGTTATTGTAAATATTTACACACTAAATTCAAAAAGCTATTTTGGAATATGTTATCCAATTAATGGGTTGTTGTATATTTAATGAAACCGTCATATTTTTTGTTATTTATAATTTACGTATATACATATATCATAATATTATATTGTGTTTCTAAAAAATTAATTTAACTTCGAATTTTCCTAAAACTCAGAAGTAAATGGATGTTCGTATAGGTTGTAATTACGTTATAATCATTGTTTACATAAATCCTTAAAAATTGTCAATTCATGTCCGGTAAAGTTCACTACCAAATATGTAATAAATCGAGTGGCAATATCAAATAAAATATTTATTTCATAAATAAAATTTTTATTTTATTTGATAGAATTTTTTAAAAATGTAATTAGGTTGTAATATTTCTGCAATAATTAATTTGTGATAAAAGTATTCATTAGTAGTACTATCATTTAATATAGATTAGTTTATCGTTTTCTAAATATAAAAAGTTTTGTATTCGAAATGGCATAAAAAAATACTTACATTGCTATAAAATTTATCATCAGTAGAATTGGGTTCATGCGGTGGAAAATTACACCAAAATTGTGTAGGTGGTGCCAAGAAAACAATACCTAATTCGAACCAATTAACAGGTAATCTCAAAAGTGACATCAAAACAGCTATTTTATATTGCCATAAGCCATAATCTCCAATGGTCGCTTGGAGCAAATCTGTCGATGGTCCCTTTTTCTCTTCTTCATTTTCTGCTCAAATAATTGTTAAATTAATGTTTTCCATAATAAAATAGATTTAAAAGAACTCACCTCTTAAGGTTCCATATAAAGCTTTCTGCTTATCCAACAAAATTAGGTTTTGAGTCATTTTGAGAGTACCAAATGTGGTTACTAACTACTGGTATATTAAAAGTAACTTCAACATTGTTGTTTTAAAATAAATTTAATCTTTAATAAACGTGGATGATTTGTACAATAAATTAGATAAGGTTAAGTTCACAGGTCGGCATTTATAAATTAATACTAAAGCTCCACTAATTTTCATTATCCTTGCTTTTACTTAGGGTACTGTTATTCGTATATAAACGGAAATTAAAAATTATAAATTTATATTATTGATCAGATCACGGTAAATTTGTTTACAAATTTGTAAATAGTTTATTATACATAGATTACATCCAGGTGAACTGTTCAAGATGTAAGCGTACTCGCAAATATGCAAACAATGACATTTTTAAATTTATAGAAATCTACCAATATAATTTATAGGAGAATGAGTATAGATTTTTAAATTTTACTATAACAAATATGAACGGACGAGGTAAAAGACAGAAGATATTTTTATCATGACCAAAAGTTTAATGACATAACTGTGTATATGTGATAAGCATATTAATATGCTATCGTATGTACTAATTCAGTATTTAGCGATAAAAATTAAATTAAAATTTATTGCAATCACTTCTAAAGATAACTTTAATATTTAATTATTTAACCTTCTTCTATCATAAATAACAATTAGTCAATTAATTATATCTGCGATGAGCATTTGAAATTTCTCTACATCCATAATAGTATGAATACGTATCAGTAATGGTCACTGCGTTAGTAATGGTCACTCAAAAATATGATTTCAAATAAAACTAAATATGCTCATTTTAAATAATTTTAACAGTTGACATTGACTTTGCATTATAAAATAATTCACAAACAAACAAAGTTTATTGGAGGGAAATCGAATCGATTTTTTCTTGAAAAAAAAATTCAACTTCTAATAATTATCAGAAATTTCAAATAAAGTTTTCCGTTGAATCAATTTTGTCCGCCTGTGTAGCATATAAATTGTTTTACTTTTCGTGAGCTATAATTTAGCAGGAAATGTAATATTTTGAACAAATGAGAATAACATGATTTGTGCAGATTTAAAATTTCGTTGGCATTGCTAAGTTGTTCTGAATATTTCGCAAGACTTTAGTGCCAAAAGCGGCAGCACATGGTTAACGTAAAGTCAATAAATTTATTATTTGAACGCAAAAACAAGGTCTCTAGAACCGAATTATTTCATTTTTATATGTTAAACACAACAAATAAATTCAACAGATAGCGGCACTAAAAGTAAAGCAACTGTTACAATCATGCATCAAGATAACAAGATACTAATAGATTAATAGAAATGAACTTGAAATAAGAAATTTTAAGATTTGTGGTATTTAGTATTATGCTTTTGTAAAATATAACATTTAACAGAACTAAACAAAATGTTAAAGTAATAGAATTTTAACAGTAAAGTGAAAAAATATAATACATAGAAAATTATTATTCAAAAATCCAAAAAATTCACTAATTACTAATTTTATTTTTTGTTTTTGAATTTTTAAATAATAATTTCCTACATATTGTATTTCTTCTTCTTCTTTATTTCTTTTATTACAATATCTGATATTAATAAAATTATTATTGTTCCTAATATAATTTTAATAATGTTTATTTACAAAATATTTCAAAACTTTTAAAATCAAAATGGCAACAAATTGTAAATAATTTTCTGGAATGTTTTCAACATGACGAGAAAAACTATGAACCAGAGTAGCTTTTTTGTATTTATAGGATTTCGATTCCAGGCAAATTTACAATTTTAATAATTATCACTTAGCGATACCAATATCCTAATACCGAATTATGGTATTGTAAATATTACCATTAGTGTTTTTTATATTAAAATCAAATTTTGAATTTACATTAAGCGAAAACCACCACATAATAAAATATAAAGTTAATCTAGTACGTATAGTTGGTATAGAAAGTTTTGTTTATAAACAAACGATTGCATTCTTTTGATGTCCTATTTTGTAAATTATCATTTCTCCGCGATTTTACGATGAAATAATTCATAATCAAACTCAAAACAACATTAATGCCTGGTTTCGCCAACCTTTGTCAAGGTTGTCAAGGCATTTGATCAACGTCAAATCTGTTTTAAATAATTATGAAACAAATTTTCATGAATTAACCAACGTCAAACCATTTGACGTTGATCAAATGCCTTGACGAAGGTTGGTGAACCGGGCGTAAGTGTACGTAATAGAACCGCCATGTTGTTGTTTATTATTTTATATTTATTTATTGATTGTAAAAATTGCAGATTATAATTTGATATACTATAAATAATATAATTAGTAAAAATTATCAAGTTTTGCATGGAAGAAGGGTTTCAGAAACATATAAACTATATTTGGCAATGCTAATATTTGTAGGATATAATTTATTAATAAGTTAGGTTAGAAATTACAGTGTTCTGAATTATTTTTTAATTTTAAAAAATATTATAATAAAAAACATATTTTTCTGCAGATATTCATCTTGGTTCCTTCTGCTGACGCAGAGATCAAATTTCGTGATTACTGCAAAATTCAGAAGTAGAAGCGTTATTGATGCAAGAATGCGTATAATGTTATAGGTAATCTAAAATATTTACGAAAAATTTATATGGAATTTGCTCGCTAAATAAAATCTAAACTAGACTTTTTCTGAAACTTAATATTGCTTTAATAATACATTACTTTATAAGCAAAAAGCCTTACATTAATTTTTATATTTTATTTGTTTTATACATTAGCTACAAAAAAACTGCTGTAAATATTAATAACTGCATTGAATGGTAACATCAGTTTGTTCGATTTCGCAAACAATAATCTTTATATTTCAAAAAATAATTAATAATAAAAATTGAACATAGAAACAACTTGATTTGCTAAAGCGACCTCTGCGATAAGATATTTTTACTAGTAACAGCCAACTGTTTAATATTACAAATAATTTAGTTGGTATGTAAGGGATGTAATATATTTTAGAAATTCTGTAATTTAGCTACCTGCAGTTTTCCAACTTTCAAATAGATATACATAAGTATATCCTTACAGGAACTTTCTCATCTAATCAATAATACGGAATAGCTCAATAGTTCATAATAATTTTAAATATATTTACTCAAATAAAATAATAATTGCAGTTATTCAGTTCTAATACTAATAATATGTTATTTATAATTAATAATTTATTAATTACTTAATAAATGTCACCAAATTATAACATTGGAAATATTATTTAAAAAAAAATTATAAAAAATTCCAGTCCGTCCCTAAACATTCTTTTTTTCACATTTCACTACTAAATTCACAGGCATCATTATTCTTGGGAATATTGTCTTGGAGTAATTCAACAAATTTTGTAAATGGACAAAAACTGGCGCATCCTGGCACAATCAATTGTTTTAAAGAATCGCCTCTATAATCTTGATAAAAAATCTGAAAACGATTCAATAATAAAACTAGAAAGCTAAGGCAAGCGGCCTTTAGGCTGCTTTACCTTTTAGTTTAGGTTGGAAATGAATGAATGAATCTACAAAATGTGAGTATTATGTAAATAAAATTCAAACCTTAACTCCATCTACATTCTCAATAGTATGAATTTCAATTAATAGGTAAGCGGAATATGGTGGATTATGTAAAATTAAAACTTTTAGTGCTCCTAGAAGATAGCCCAGGTTGGCATCGTGACCTGAATATAAAAATAATTTCTTCCTAACGTATGATTTTAAGTTGTGGATAATTTTGGCTTGGGTATCTTTTATTATTTTCTTTAGTAAGAATCCTAAAAATAATTAAAATTTATATTTTTCTTAATTTTACTTATACCTACCTCCAGAAAGTTGCTTCAACTCGTTGGTATATGTGATAATCAAATATTCCATTCCTACGGCTCTATTTAGAGTTTCAGGCCAAACAGTTTTTGTCCACGAGGGAAGTTCAAACCCCCAATCTTCCTGTCAAACGTTTTAAATATTTTACAACGTAAAAATCCTATTTATTTTTTATGAAAATTAAAATTTTTTACCTGTGAAACCAACACTGCATATAAAGGAATAATTTGACGATTTTCTGTAATATTTAAACCAGTTTTGAGAGAAAGAAGCTCCAACAACGAGGAAGATGTATTTTGAATGGAAATACCAATAGAAGAGTTTAAAAGTTCATCATACAACTTGATATACTTTGGACAATCAAGAAATGACAATCCTAGAATCTAAAATGTAATATTGTCGTAATATATTATCAAATCTGTTCCTGCAGCAGTTTAAAACGGTTTGACACATGCGTAGACCAATCGTAATTTACGAATTTTGTCATACGCATGCATCCTACACAAATTTTACATATTCCTACATGCTCGGATTCTAATAGAACACTATATGGAATTGGTTGCCAATCTAAATGGTTTTTCCAATCTACTGATTTATTTCTCGATGGATACAGACCAATTAGCAGCAGCTCGAGAGATATTTTAGTTCTACTTGTGTTGCTACTAAAAGCACTCAATTCTTCTTGTAAGAACTCTTCTTCTAAAAAATCGCCATAGCGTTCTCGCAAAGATAATCCAATGTTATAGGCTTTCAACTTTCCCTTCTAACAATCAAAATTATAATTTAAAATCAAATTACATGTACATTTCGTACTTCAGTTAATTCTGCATATCCGAATGGATGATAAGTTTCGTTAGCATACGGATCTGTAGGATAAGTAGATGAATTAAATACAGTTCTATTTCCATGCCGGAAGACCTGCAAAGAAATAAAAAAATATCAACCATTCAGTTTCTATTTCAAGATCAGTTTCAGAGTTCAATGTAATTTCCAAAGAGAAGGTAAGTATTTGGGCCAAGTAAATCGTGTCGAATTGCTAAGCAAATTACACCTATGTTGATGATATCATGCGATAATAAAGTTATACTATCTCAAAATATTTATAAATAATAAACATAACTTATCCACTAATACTAGTTTTAGAGTAGAGGTTGTCAATTTTGTATTTTTTTGCATGTTTTTAAAATTTTTTTAATATTTTACACTAATAAACCTCATATGAGGAACCACTGCTTCAACTTAACATAAAATACTTAATAGCGGTTACAAACTACACAATAAAAATTGTTTCCAAAATTATTCGAGAAATTGTGTAATGTGTAATACAACCTTTAGTTTCACTTTTTCCAATCCACTAGTTGGGAACCACGGGTTAAAATCAGACCATTATGTAGATAATAATACTCTTAACCGTCGGTTCAGAAAATCTGATGTATAAATTAAAAATAGCTTTCCTTATCATTAGTTATCCAATTAATAAATTAATATACTACATAATATTATACTACTTACAACATGAACCAACTTTAATGTACTTGTGTCGTAACTATCAACCATATAGATTGACAAAATTTTAACAAAAGTTAGAAAAACCAGCGAAACAAACACCATTTTCAAAGTTGTTTTTAATTACAAAATATATATATTCCCAGCAATTTATGTCCGTTTGTATAACAATATTTAAGAATTTCTAAAGTAAGCAAGTAAAGTAAGACGGCCATGAATGTTTTTATAATATAGATAACCTGTGATCTTTGGTAGATGTCCAGATCAATTTTAAAGATAATATATTGGATGAGCATGTAGTGATCTAAGTTTTATAGTTTTATTCAATACCTGCATGTAAAATTAATTTTACATTGATATTTTCAAACGTCAAAGTGGACTTTTATCCACTAGTGAGCGAAAAATCACTTTCGCTCACTAGTGGATAGCGAAAGTGATTTTTGGAAAAAAGTTCACTTTGACGTTTGAAAATGTCAATGTAAAATTATATAATGTAATTTCAAATTTTATTTGATTTTGAAATTTTAATTTTACTTGCAGGTTTTGGATAAAATGTTATATGCGACTCTTGAGGGAAGATATTTGTATCCACTTACGGAAGATAGCACACGAGGCAACTTTCCGTTCGTGGATAAAATGTATCTTTACTCACTAGTCCCATAAATTACTATTATATTATAGTAAACAATATGTTTATAACTTTCATATAAACTCAATTAACTGATATTTCAAAACATTTTTATTGTATAGTCATGTCCGATTTTAAGGATCCCCAACTTGACGATATATTGCGATATTTAGGGTCTTTGATATGGAAATTTGTTCCGTATAAGGATGGAAGTAAATTAAAAAATAGAAGAAATCAATAAAAATGTGGATGAAAGGGCGAAGGAGGCAAAGCAAGAAATGGGTTTGTTGGTAATAGGAATCAAAGAAGAGTTTGAGAAAACGGTTGAGGAAATGGAAATTGAAGTGGTCAAGTTGGAAGTAATGGCAACTAAGAGGGTCAAGGAAAACGAAAATAATATGGTGAAGACAAATAAATAATTTAAACGGCTAATTGAAGATGAAGTGGTGAAAGTAGAAATATAGAGTTAGTTCAAGTTAGCAGGGAAGTTGAGGAAGAAATATATAATGTGAGTGGTATGTTTAATAAGTTAGTAGAAAATAAGGCTCAAATAATATTTGAGGAACTTGAGGATAGGTTGGGAAAACATATTAAAGATAAAAAGAAGAAACTCAAACAGTTAATAGAAATGTTAAAGAAAGATATGATAGAAGAAATACTGGTAGATGCAGAAGGGGGATTTCGAAAAGGAAAAACTGGAAAAATTTTATGGAGATGATCGCATAAATCTAAAGATATTTATGAAAAATATAGAACAGAATTTGGTGCGGTTGAAAGATGAGATAATGAAAAAGAATGACGATAAAAGAAGAAGCAACAGAGGTCTGGTTCTCAATGGTAGAGCATAAATTTACCAAGTTAGAGGAATTTAAATAATTTTTTTATATGTATTGGGGAGAAGCAGAACAAACCGAGGATAAAAAATTAATCAACAAGGGAGGATATTAGGAAGTATAAAACCATGGTACATGCCAAACAGCGTCATCCAGAATGATTTCCCAATGCCCTCCGTTAGAGAATAAATCACAAGGTTCAGTGAAATGTTATCACGAGAGACTTAAAGTGCACCCTAATGTGACAGTCAAACGATTATTAGTGCCAAGTGACGAACCGCGCCGACTCAAAAGGTTCAAACCAACGGATCTGATTAACAGATTTGATTAAATTAAATTAATTTTGAGTTTGTCATAGCAGATTTCATGTAAATGTTATATATTTTCAGTCCACTAATAATTGCTAAATAAATTGAGTTAAAAAAAATTATTAGAGTAGTAGGGGGTACTAAAAGTTAAATGCGATGCTATTTAGGGTCTTTTATAAAGACACAGTATTATAAAAATTAAAATTCAAAAAAGCAACAAGATTATTAATTAAATCAAGGATTTTGATAAAAGTAGACCATAATAATTAAATAATTATGAAACCTGTCAATAATGTAAATTTGATTAATAAAAATTTGATAAGATTGTAAATTTCTTAATAATAACAAATAAAAAATAAAACATTGCAATACACATATTTGTTGTTGTTTGTTTCTGGGCACAGTACGAACGTGTATAAATTTCAGTATCTTCTGCGTACATGGCCAATGGCCATGTTTGCTTTTATATACTAATACGTTATTAATTTATTAACAATTTTATATAGACTGTTTCCTACGAACATTGAAATCAATAAAATACACTTTTCTCTAAAATTATATTTATTTCTATCTACTAGTTTTGTGCACTTTCTGTGACCATCTTCAGAGTCTAATTATTGTCAGTACCTTAAAAATATTTTTACAGTTAATCAATATGTACAATTTTTTATAACCATAATATCTAAGATTATTAAAACTAATCCAAATTTATTTCACATGGATTGTTGTCAGGAGGAATACTATTTTTCAATAAATCAACGAATTCCGAAAATGGACAAAATTTTGCACATCCAGGAACCACCAGCTGCCTAATTGATTGCCCGTTATAATCTTGATAAAATATCTATAAAAAGCTTTAAAGTAATTTTACTGCCATTATAAAATTTTCACGAACCTTAACGCCATCCACATTTCCAACTGTATGAATTTCTATTAATAAATAAGCCGAATAGGATGGATGGTGAGGAACTAACACTCTCAATGCACCCAAAAGAAAACCCAAATTTGTATCATGGCCAGAATAAATAAACAATTTTCTGCTGTTGGGAATCAAGTTATGTTCAAGCTTGGCCTTTGAGTCCTCTATTATCTTTTTTAGTAGAAAACCTAGAATAATTGAAAATTAACATGAAAAACTTAAAAGAATTTTAAGATACCTCCGGAAAGCTGTCGTAATTCGGGTGTATATGTACTGATCACAAATTCTTCTCCACTTGCTCTGCTTAAACTATGAGGCCAAATAGAATTTGTCCAAGATGGAAGTTTAAATCCCCAATCTTCCTGAAAATTATTTTTAACACTGCATCTATTTGAAATATCTGATAACTACCTCTGCTTCCAATGTGGTAGTGAATATTAAAATACTGCGAGTATCTGTTATATTACAACCAGTTTTTTGAGAAACATATTCGAACAACGACGAATGTCGTCCTAATATTGATAAGCCAGTTGAAGATTTAAGGAATTCTGCATATAGTTTGTTAAATTTATTACAATGGGCGAATAATGTAGGTAGAACCTACAATAATTCAATTCTAAATATTGTCCGTTTTCCTACATTTTATAATTTTTATAGGTACCTACATGGTCAACACTTGAAACAAAATTATAGGGAATTTGTTGATAATTTGAATTATTATTATTGGGATCAGATGGATACAATCCAGATAATACGAGTTCTAGAGACATTTTAGTTCTACTTGTATTGGTGCTAATGGCTTCTAGCACTCCAGGAATGTAATCCTCTCCTAAAAATTCACTATATCGATTGCGTAAAGTTAGGCCAAGAGTGTAGGCTTTTAATTTTCCCTTCTGAAATAGAAATAGAGATAAAAATCTAAATCAGTTCAGCAATAATTTAGAAATAAAATATCTTACATTAGTTAATTGTCCTAATCCAAAAGGGAAAAATGTTTCGTTGATATATGGATCGGTAGGATAACTGGTATCGATAGTTCTGTTTGCATGTCTCATTACCTATTTATTAATATTCAGAGTTTTAAAAAACATAAAAATAAACTCATAACACAAAAAAAACTTTTTCCGAAAAATCTTAATTATTTCACTTACCATATGAACTAATTTCAGTGTACTTGTATCGTAATTTTCTGCTTTAATTGAACAGAAAAATATCAATATTAAATAATATAAACTCACATAGATCATTTTGTAAACTTTGTATAATATCAATACCAATTTAATACTTATTCAAAATGCTTAAATACATAAAATAGATCAACTAACGCATTACTTGTTATTTAGATAACCTTTGCTTAATAATAATTATAAGAATTTCATCGCTGTTTAACCTATTATCATAACCTGTTTTATGTTATAGGCTGTTGAAATATTATTTACGATGATAAAGAAAGTGAATAGATGCGCTTAAGACAACAAAGTCATTGGCATTTATCAATCACGGTATATTAAAATAGCGATTACATTAATCATCGGAAAGTTGTTGTCCTAAGTTTTAGTACCAATGTTCTAGTAGCAATAACAGAAATATGAATATGATAATTATATAACAATAATTAAAGTAGATAAGCAATGATGTTTCTCGAGCACCTAAAGTTAGCTTCAAGTGTTGCCTAAGTTGAGGCGCACATGATTGTACTTTATTACTTTCACTTATTATTAGTTATTACTTTTCACATCTTATTTCTAAGCTTTACTTCTATTCGATTATGTTTTGCATTGCATTGCACGGCAGGTTAGCGAATCCAGTTTTAATCTGTTTTGTGCCATCTCTCTCTCTCTCTCAAAAAATTTACGTAAATAAAATTAGCAAACTGAAAATTTGGAAAGATTTTAACTAATCAGCATATATATTTTAACAAAAATAAATAAAAAATTTGTGTACATACATATTAAGAATTTAATTTACAATTAATACCAGAAAGTTCAATTCTTTCAATTTTAACGTGAAAACCTATATACGAGTATTGCAAGTAGTTTCATTTGTAGGAATATTGCCTCTAAGTAAATCAACAAATTTTGTAAGTGGGCAAAACTTTGTACAGCCAGGAACAATCAATTGCTTTAGCTCTGGCCCAGTGTAATCTTGATAAAATATCTAAAAAAAATATATTATTTCTATTTATTTCGTATTTAATCACTGTCAACTAACCATTACTCCATCTATATTTTGGATTGTGTGAATTTCAACTAACAAATATGCTGAATATGGTGGTTCGTGTGGAGTTAACACTCCCATTGCTCCAAGAATATAAGCCAAATTTACATCATGACACGAATATATGAATAGTTTTCTACCTTTTGGAACTAAAGTATGATTCAATTTAGCTTTGGAATCTTCTAGCATCTTTTTTAACAAATAACCTGAAATAATATAAAATGAGTAAAATATAATATATTGCTCTTTTACCTACCTCCAGAAAGTTGTCGTAATTGATTGGTAAATGTAGCTATCACATAACTATCTCCGCTGGCCTTATCCAATACAGTAGGATAAACAGTATTTGTCCAAGCTGGAAGTTTGAAACCCCAATCGTCCTTTGTGAATAAATTAATTATTTTAATCTTTAGTGAGATGCCACTTTTTAAATTTTACCTCTGCAACCAACGTTGTATATAAAAGTAGAACTTCATGAAGATCGGTTATATGCAGCCCGGTATTTATTGAAAGGTATTTATACAAATTTTCATATCGTTTTTGGATTGCTATACCAACTGGCGATTTTAGAAGTTGCGATCTCAATTTGATATATTGTGGACAATTGTACATTGGAAATCTAAACAACTAAAATATTCTATCATTGTAAGTAATTAAATTATATATCAACAGACAAAATTTCCTACCAGATCGGATGGTGGAATAGTACTGTATGGAATTGGTTGCCAGTTCAATTTTGGATTCCAGTCTAATAAAGTACCTGCTGGTGGATATAATCCGGCCAATAACAGTTCCAGAGTCATTTTGGTTCTACTATAATTTGTTGTTACGGCATTCAAAGCTTCAGGTAAGTACAAGTCTCCTAAAAATGAGTCATATCTCTCACGCAAAGCTATTCCAACGTCATAAGCTTTCAATTTGCCTTTCTGCAATAATTATATAATATATTATATATAATATAATATAAGGTATAATGTAATCTTACATTTGTTAATCCTCCATATCCAAATGGATAAAACGTTTCGTTAAGATATGGATCTTTGGGGTAAGTCGCGTCGGAAGCCACAGTTCTATTTCCATGTCGGACAACCTATTGTTAACAAAGATAATAAAATATTTATATGTTCTTGGAAGCCGTAAGTTTTAGTAAATTTTAGTTTTATTACAGATAATAAATCAGAAGCTTATTGGCATTGATTTTAGAAAATCGCCGAAAAATCTTTGAAACTATTTGATAGCTTAGAACTTATATTATTGCAACATTTTTATTTAACTTTTATTTGTGTGGAACCAAAAGAACAATTCCCACTAAAAGTAAATCAAAAATATATGTACTGTTCTTATATTAGTATCAATAATTCATAGCAATTGATTTCCTGATATTTGTTTTCAGAATATCAAACTGTATAATAGGTATTCTACCTTTGTATTACCTAAATCTTAAATTTAATTTCATTAATTCATATTATTTACTAATTTCCTTTTATTTATATTGTTATGAGAAATAAATAGCAGCAAACTTGCTTTTTAAAAATTGTTATTTAACATTAGCAAATGAATAAAATCTGCACAAAAATCGGTTTTAAGTTATCAATCCAAAATTTGTTTTGAAAAATATTGGTAAAGCAGTTTATATAATTTTAAAACAATTACTTACTACGTGAACTAACTTTAATGTACTCGTATCATATTTTGCAACAACTGTTAGTAAAAAATAATTAAGCACTGTTAAAAAAACTACATTTGCAAACGCCATTGCGGGGAAGGTAATGTACCTACAATAACTGGCGAAATAAACTAAACTAAAATTTATTTATATGGCTGTTTGAAGTGGAAATCCATATTAATTGCCGTCATATTATTATATGCATAACACTTAGTTTATAATAATAGCTATTTATTTAACCAGTTAGATAATTTAGTTTTTTGTTCACCATGTGTAGAATTCTTAAAACAAGGGAGCTTAGCGACCGAGTTCTTACAAACAAGAAATGAACAATATATACTTGTTAATATACGATTTTATCTATAGATAAAAAAAAATTCTTATTTTTGAATTTTGACTGCTTAAATGTGAATTTTATTTATTACTATTTTTTATTTTGAATTTTATTATGAAAAGATATTGTTTTTGAATTTCATTATAAAGTGGAAAATGGATTTGTACAAAAAGTAAACATTAATTTAAATTGGCAAAATCGTAAAATATTTAATTACAAAGTTTAGAAAGTTTTAAAATGGAATTGGAGGAAGCGATAAGAACCGAACGTGTGATAAAAGCTAATTTAATATTTTGCACAAATTTAATATTTTAGAATATTGAAGGCTACGGTTCATAGCAATATATAGGCAAGTGTTATACAAGCTTGACCGTATCTTGCATCTTGTTCTCCAGTGATCTCTATCAGCCCAATTCCCATCTTGCAACCCTTTAGATTCCATCGCCTCAAGCACCTCTTGCACCCACGTCTTTGCTGGTCTTTCTCCATTTTTTCTTTAAGAACTCCAGTGTATAATCTCGTTCCTGTTCCATTCCTTTGCCCTTCGTGTTGGTTTCAGTAAGAATAGTGATGTAGACATTATTTATGCTTTAATCTCTTTGAGTAGTATGTAAAAATTTTGTAAATGTAACGTTTAACAGAACAAAACAAAATGTTAAACTAATACAATTTTAACAGTAAAGTGAAGAAACCTTTCAACCTGGCAGTGCCATTTTAGAAAAGTCTTTTATTCAAAACACTTTTACAATTCATTACTATACGTAGCACCGCTAAGATTTGATATTTTTGTGGGGCTATTGGTAAGTCAGTGTTTTCAATTATTAATACTACTTGAATCATTATTTCCACATTCTTTTTTATTTTATTCTTTTGTTATATGCGGCTGAAGATCAGAAATAACAGTGAAATAGGGCCTTATATTGCATTACGAATATTTAACTTTTAAGTTGTTTCATAAATATTTTCTTTAATACCATAATATTAATTCATCTTTTTGTTAATATTTTTAATCCTAACCTGATAAGATGATAAGTCATGATTAATGTCTATTTTCGTTCTTTAAATAATTTATTTTTCTACGTATTGTATTTTCTGCACTTTACTGTTAAATTTCTATTATTTGAACGTTTTGATTGGTTGTGTTAAATGCAAAATTTTAGAAATACATACTACATACCACAAATCTACTTGAAAAAAATTTTTGGGTTTATTTTCTATACCAATTACCTATATTACAAATATAAAGTAATAAATAATGTAAAAATAACTATATTTATAAATTATTTTATATTTATTAATTCATATTTGTCAGTTATGTATTGCACTGTTAACAGTGGAAGACTGTTAAGAGTCCATACTTACTTTCTTTTTTTATGCAGTGAATGCAAAACTTAACGAACCTCTGCATCTAACTTGTGAACGAAATAAAATAATGATAAATTAAAAAAAAATGTTTTCAAAGAATCTTAAATTTGGAACTGAATTTTAAATATTTATTTTTCAATGAAATTAAACAAATGAATTACAAAAATTAAGGACATAAATTTCCGACTAACGATGCGCTTTTCCCGTATCCTTTAACTTTCCGCAAATTCCGCAATAATCCGCAACAGCACTTTAATAATCAGTTTATGCAAACCTAACTGAAGAAATCCTGCTTGATCCTCCGGTTCGCCACTAAATGGTTTGTGATTCACCTCCTTCTTCAATCTCGTAAAATGAAGCCACGTCCAAATTGGTTTCAATAAATTTC
The DNA here is from genome assembly GCA_958510845.1 of Cantharis nigra. Lineage (NCBI taxonomy): Eukaryota > Metazoa > Arthropoda > Insecta > Coleoptera > Cantharidae > Cantharis > Cantharis nigra. The sequence continues at coordinate 36,399,543 of OY294030.1, read as the reverse complement.
TACGCCACTTCCAAAATATTCCAAACACACTTCCCTTGTACTTTACTATCCAAATTGAATTTATTCTTTTGATGTCAACATTAACTTTTAAATCACCATGTGATTGGGTTCAACTTTCTTTGAACCCACCACTTAAACGACTTGATTTGGACTCAAGTCCGTGTTCCACACTGCTTTGGACTTTTGTCCAAAATTGAACTACCTCGGAACGTGCCCAGACTCCAGAGATCAACCTTCTCGGACCTCGTCCAAGGATTAACTAACTATTTCCGTTATTGTTTTTCAGGCCGTTTCTAGGCAATTCAACTTTTTCTTCAGATTCACATTTTTTTATTTACTGCATGTTACTCATCCTATGATTTGTTTATTTTTGTTTATTCAGCAGTGGCGTAGCTAGATAGAAGAGGGCCCCGGGGCAGAGAATACACTAGGGCCCCTAACCATTGTACAAATACAACCTTATAAAAATTATTTTAATTATTTTTCAAATGCATATTTAAGAAAAGTAATTAATTACGCTTTACATACCCCGTCAAAACAGCCCCGTCAAAACAGCTCAGGCAAAATAGCCCAATGGCAAAATAACTCCGGAAAAATAGCCCAATGACAAAACAGCTTCGACAAAATAGTCGGATGGCAAAATAGCTCCAACAGAATAGCCCGAAGCCCGATGGTTATTATGTCGGGACTATTTTGGCGCGGGATATTATATCTCAGGCTATTATGTCGGGGATATTTTGTCCGGGTTATTTTGACGGGTTACCCTTTAGAAGACATGTTTCTCATATAAAACTCGCATCTATACATCAAAACTTATCAAACATTTTTTGTTAAAAATTTCATTCTCTTCATTTTTGTTTATATACATTTTTCTATTTCAAATCAGCGTGTTTGAGATACAGTGACTTAAAATAATCTCTGTAAAAAATTCTTGACAAAAAAAAATGTAAAATTTTTACAGAGATTTTTTTAAGTCACTGTATCTCGGAAAAGGTGCGACCAAATAGAAAAATGTATATAAATAATAATGAAGAGAATAATATTTTCAACCAAAAATGTTTAATAAGTTTTGCTGTAGAAACAATTTTTATATGAGAAAACATGTCTTCAAAAGACACAATTTTCATTGCTAGCATAGGGGTGTACGTTCAATTTTGTGTATAGCTATATGTTCAAACTTTTGTTTGAAGTAATTTATCTATTACTTTTACTCTTTTACTCTTATTACTAACATTCAGTATTGTTATTATTATTGTAGATTATAGTTACATCAAAATTATTATAATTAAATCAAAATTATTCAATTTTGTTATTATGTTCAGTCACAAATCGGGCTGTAAAATGGAAAGTTAGAGATGGAAAGAAAAGATCCTAGTTCCAGCGATAACGACAAGTCTATAAATTAATTCCTTTTTTGATTTTTTTATTTCCAATGTCCTCAAGAGCCGAAATCGCCTGGGCCAGTTACGTACCTTCTTTTTACTTTGACTAACAGTAATAATAATAAAACAATGTAAAATTAAGTCAAAAAAAACCAAAGCCATTGAATTTCATTTTCCCATAGAAAAAAAATTGTCAATAAAGACGTAGAAAAACGTGCAAGTCACCAGGCTAAACCTTAATACTTCCAAAACTATACAAGATATCGAAAAACTTGACTGAATAAAACTTGTAGCAAATTTAATTAGCTTTTATTTTGTATAGAATGGTCATGTCGCTAGGACGTACAGTTTCCAAGATATAAGCAAAAATCCGAAAAATGGGACATTCAAACCCCCCCTTCTTCCCCGGCTCAAGGGCTACTTGCGGGGACTTTTGATATGTTCATCTTCTAACCAGTCCAAACAAAGTTACAAAGTCAAAAATTGTGTTCCCAACATTTCCCTCTATACCTTTTTTTGTGCATTCGTTGCCTGGACTAAGTATATTCTCAATTTATTTGTACATATTTAATTATTAATACAGCAGCCATTTTGATTATATGAGGACTAAGGTTGTGTAAAAAAAGTTGACACAGCAACAACAAGCTACGAAATTTTGGGTGCCAATCACCTGCCGGTCATTTCCCATCTTGATATTATTATTTTACTATTTGGTTCTCGCATTTGAATGTGCATTTATTTCAACGATAAATAATTAAAACATGATTCTAAATTTCTTTATATCTTGATCTTAGCGTCAACTTTATTAGTTTATTACCTACAGTAATTATTATTATTTATACTAATACTTTTATCTTTTGTCAATATTCTTATAAGAATAATATAATTTTATTTTACAATTTCTGCTTTATTTTAAAAACAAACAGTTTTTTGTTTAACTATAATATACATAATACATAATAATATGAAGTTTAACGATTTTAGCTATTTTATTTTATTTATTTTTTTATTTACTTATTTATTTTATTATATTTGTCAAACTAGAAAGAACATCAAATTGGAATCCATGTCAGGCTTCGAAATCAAAATTATTTCATACGATATCTGGTTTTTGAGAAAAACAAAATTTAATAATGGAAGTTTTTGAATAAAAAATAATATAATTTCATATCAATAGTGAGATTAGCAGTAGAATTTGTAATATTTGTAATAGTTGCCGGGCAAGATGCTCTTCTTCGGTGATGGCTCGTGCGTCTTTTTCGGGGAAGATATTAATATTTACACTGCGCTATGTACCAATAGGATTCTAAATTGTATGTTTTCAAGGAATCGTGAAATCAGACAGTTGGGTACCTACTTATCTTTATTTTATATAGCAATGGCACCATACCTCAAAATTGACGGCTAAAACAAAGTTGTGACTTACTTTGAATAAAATTTTTATTATTTTCTCCTATCAGTTAGATTAAATTTATGGGCACCAAGCTTAGTATATGCAACATTATCTAGAATATCTAAACGTGGCACTTGAAACTTATTCCAATTATTGCCTCTGAAAGGCAAAATCTTCAATCTTGTACCTTGTAAAATAAATAAAAAGTAAAAATTGTAAATTATTTTTCATCAAATCGTCAAATGGTCATAGCACCAAACTTATTAATTTTTTTTAAATAACATTTTATTAAATCTTTGTGACACAAATAGCTTGGTGTCGTTTAAATTTTTTATTTTGAGGTTGGTTGAGGTTAAAGAGGTCTACAGACGAACGAAAAGTACGCAGTTTAGTCACATTCGGACCTTGTTACATTCGGAAGCTCATATTAGGTATTTTCAATATGTTGTGTTGTTTACAGGACATTTAAGGTTGAACGCTGCTTTTCAAATAACGCTAATAATTACACAGGGAAACAGTGATTCTGCGGTCTAGGGTTTTGAGTCGATTTTGGGTAATTATGGTCTCCTGAATTCAAAAAAAATTTCAGATTTGTCGAATTGACTCCAGTTTTTGAGATAAAGACAACCTTTCTATATTGAAAATAAAATGAAAATTTCTTTTTGAAATGTCCGCGAAGATTCGCTGTCAATGGCTCATTTCTTCATAAAAATTAATAAAAATTTCACAGTATATTGTTCAAATGTCACTTTATTATGTAGCAATTATAGCAATAAATATATATTAATAGTTTTGTCAAAAAAATTATCGAAATATGCAGATTTTGTTTAAAATTAACTTTACCCCCCCCCCCCTTAACATGAGAACTAGAGTCAATTTGAACAAAATTACTATGTGCCGAGTACATTATTACATTAGTGTATCCAAATTCACTGCAAAACCCAAGACCCCAGAAAAAAATTTTTGTTGTGTTGCCCTGTGTTATCTATAAGTAGATGATGTTGAATAATACTGCAACCTTATCAGTATACTTTATTCAATTTTTTCATTATTAATACCTATGTGAATCAAATCTAATACGAATCAGATAAGATAATGAAATATTCATATAAATTAGTACGAGTACAATGTATGTGCAAGTTGATTTTCTTAATTAAAACGCATTTGCATGTTTTTTTTTGCGTACATGCACGTGAAAAATTTTAAAAAGGGAACCTGTTTTACTCCTTTCTGAGTCGTGTTATGCAGTTTTTATTTTGCCTATAAATGCATTGTTTGCTTATTATTGGCATATATTTTGTATATTTAGCAAATTAAATAGTAATATTTTGTTTTTGCAACGGTTTGAAACGATTTAAGTGTTTTTTTTTTGGTTTGAAATAACTGTTTAAAAAATTGCAACATTCAATTAACTTGTGCATACGTCTGACACCCTTAAACCGTTACATCAATATTTGTTACACCCTGTATTATTATACTATATATTATTGGAGTTTTTAAGAATTTTAAGAAAAATTTTCAACTTTACCGGTCAAGAATAATAGATAATAAATAAAATATTGAAAAACCGAAAATGAGCCTCATCCTCAAAAACTTTCATTTCAAAAATATTCCTTGAGACGTTGTATTTCTAAGTATCTATTGAATATTATTTTACTGTTATAAATGCCCAAAGATAAAAAAAAGTTTGGGTGCAAATTTCAAAAATCAAAAGAATAAAAAATAAAACAATAGTTTATTATTATTTTATTTCTAAAGATGTACTGTCGCTGTAACCCCAGTTCAACACCAAGTAAACTTTCAAAAAAAGTAGTTAATTCATTATTTGCACTTATTGTTATTATTCTGCGTAATAAATTTGCTAATTTAACAAAAAATTGTAGTGGACCTGCTGGGACAATTTTTTTTGTTAATTTAACAAAATACTTTTTACTCTGTAGTACTTGCAACTAATATAACATATAAATGAGATTCCACTGTATTATAAAAATGAAGTTTCGCCATGGTTATAATATTACACATTAAATGAAGAATTAATTACATAATAATAGTAATATAGCAGCCTTTTTTTAATAATTTAATTTTATACCGTATCGTTTTATAATAGAAAGATTAAAAATGCAAGATGAATAATAGTATAAAATGAACTTAAAATTTAAGAAACCAAATTCGGCTGAAGAGCGTAAATAATCGTAAAATAGGGCCTTATATCGCATTATAAATTTTTAAGTTTATTTACGTTTTTCAAAATAATTTTTATAACTTAATATTCATTTATCTTTTTTTTATAATAATTTTCTAATGCCCGTATTCACAAACGTTGGTAAAATATTTAACGAGCCGTTTAAGTTTGCAAACCAATGAAAATGATTTCATAGTACAAGCAAATAAATTCCATTGGTTTGTTTAAATAAACGGTGCGTTAAAATTTTTACGAACGTTTGTGAACATGGGCATAAGTATTGTATTTCGTCACTGTAGTTTAGTTAAATTTAACTGTTAAACTTCTATTATTTTAACGGTTTTCTTCAGTTCTGTTAAATATTATGAATAATCGTATGTTATAAATCCTACTAACTTATTAAGCTTCACGCGTCTTCTCTGTAATCACTAATCACGCAACCGTGTGTTTTTCTTTTTTCAAAAATATTTCTTTTCAAATTAGATGCTTCACGTTCTCATCCTCTCACATCATTAAATAATTAAAGTTGTGTCCCAACTGCTTATAATGAGCCAATAATACCGTGGAATTCTTTTCATGTTCATATTCTTCCTTGCTCAGTATCCTGGCTTTCCTTTCTTGTTTGTTACAGATTTAATAAGCATATTTAAGCTTTCACTCTTCTCGCGCGTTCGTTTTACATTACTAAAATCTATTAGCCAATCATTCTAATTAAAACTTTCTGCTGACTCGCGTCTGCATCCCCTCCGTGTGAAATGCTGTACAGAGAAAATCCTTTCAGAAACACTAAAACCATAGCAACAAATAACTCGATTGATCTTGTATTTTTCTTCTCTGTATTTTTTCTAGAAAACTTTCCTAACTTACATATATTGGTAAAGAATAACATCTAAGGTTTTATATTTAAATTTAATAAATTGATTTTACAAATTTTTAAAGTTACCTATTTTAAGTTGAAAATATCTACAACAACCAACACTAACTTTTCCGTTCGATATTATTCAATTATTTAAAATTATCCAAATTTTTTAAACGGATTTCCAGATGATTGATTATACATAATTTAATTATATCATTATTAATCAACATTATTTATTGCATTAAAACTAAATAAATTAACATTTTTTGGTCGTTTATTTAAGTAAGTATTATATTAAATTTTTCTTACACTTTTGGTCAGTTTGAACATCATAACATTCTAAACTTTCGAAACTTGAAAATATATTTATTCTAAAAAATAAAGGATAAATTATGAATCTTCTTGTTCTTTTTATAAAAGCAACATTTGTAACAGAATACTAACATTATTTTAATTAAAATAGCAGTAAATGTGGATAGATGGAACCACTAGTTTATGTTTTCATTTCTGTAGATCCAATAGGAATATTGAATAAAATAAAGGTTTTCTAGTTGAAAGTCTATTCCGCAAAATTATAACATCACTATCTTGCATATTTCTGATAAATTAAATCCTACTATACGCACCTATTTGATAACTAAACTAAAATCGTTAAAATATTATTGCCTATTAATTTATTTGCAATTTTCTTCTGGTAGGTATATCAGTGTTCATTGTTTGAAATATCAGAATATCACATAGGTACATAAGAATCGCACATTTTAACGTGAATTCCGAACCACAAGAGTAATACAACGTTATATTATAAGAATACCACAATAAAGTTTTGAATTTGTCCAAGTTCAAGCAGGGAATCAAAAACAGCAACCGCTTTCTGCAAAAAAATGGTTTATAATATGTTAAATATGATTTTGTTATGTTCTGCAAAGTATCCAATTAAATAAATTAAAGAAATTAGCAGTAAATGGCAAATTTCAGCTTCACGAGGTCTTCTCGAACTGCGTGTCAATTTATAAAAAAACACAACATTTTTGTTGTCAATTGTTGAACTAGGATAATTTATTGTGATGTAAATGTAGTATATTATCTGTTATCCAATTAATTTTATAAATTGACACGAAATCCAGTGAAGTTCATATGGAGAACAAAGCATATCACCCAAGATAATGAAGTTACTAGAATAGTGCCATTTTAATTTATTTTTAATAATATTAGTTTGGAAAGCTGATCAAAACCCTAAATTTTTGTTCTTAGCATTCAGGCAATATTTTTAATAAAAAAATAATATAATATTTATGTAAATGCTTGTTAGTGCTTTTAGTGGCGGATTTATATGGATGCTTACGATGCTGGAGCATCGGGCCCCCGATCATTGAGGGGCCCCTAAGAGCCAAGACCTTACTTATTATTTTATAGAATTCAGTTTTGTTTATTATCTTTCCTTTTCAAAGAACTTAAAAGCAAACGCAAATTATAAAATTTTGTTTAATTTAATTAAATTTTTATAGAGAAGCTTAAGATGCTGGAACATTGAATATTAGACCCCCGATCATTGAGAGCTCCATAGAGGCCCCCAACCCTTACTCGTTATTTTATTGAATTGAATTTGTTTCCCTTTTTATGAAAATCAGTTGCTTTTGCTTTGTTTTTTAAATTATCCATAAAATAATAATTGATTGATACGTGGTTTAGGCGTTTAGGTAGTGTAACTCGATATTAAGCATATCAATATTTTAGAAAACCCGAAAAATACAAACACACGTTTTAGAAATAAAATACGCTGTAAGTATAAAATATTGCAAACGTTTTCATTATACTATGGTGTCATCAGGCGATGAACTAGAAAGGAAATTAAATAGAATCCGTTTAATTGTTGTTTGGGGTGGTGAAAAAAAGTATTTTTGAAAAAATAAGGGAGTTTTTAGGAAAGTGATTTAATAAGAATAGTTGTATTAAGAATAAATGTTCTTATAGGTCAACCTTAAGGGGGGGGGGGGGAGTTAATTCTTTTTTGAAGATATAATAATAGAGATGAGTTTTTTTCACATCAGATTAACTGTTTAAGAACAAGAACGATTGCTTCAATTTACTTCAACTATACATTTAATTGTATAGGATTGCGAAATCCATATAATAAGATTTATTTGTACTCTTTAGCTCGTTATTGATATTCATATTTAATTATATTTTTTTTACTTTTAAAATTAGGGATATATTTCTTTTTACGATATTTATGTTTGATAGTAAGAATAAAAATTTTTTTTACCTGTTACATATACTACCTACCATTTTTTTATACTAGACAAACGTCACCGCCCCCCCCCCCATAATATCCTACCAGGAGCCTCTAAAATATAATTAGCATCGGGCCCCAAAAAGTCACCATCCGCCACTGAGTGCTTATTGGAAATAATAATTGAAATAATTTATTAATAAATATATTTCATTATTTATTTATTACTAATACACAGGTAATACACAATAACAACAACTAAACCAACATATAAAAAAACAATAGCGAAGTACGGTGTACAAGACTAAACCGATTCCACATACAGCACTAACTCTCTTTTAAAACTAGTTATACTTCCATGAAAAAAATCAAAATCTCTGTTGTTTATATAAATATCATTTGCAATACGGCACAATCTAGACATGGCTGAATGCTGACCAAACGTAGACCTGTGAAAAATCTCGAGAAAAACTGGATTATTCCTCAGACTTCTCACAGGTACATGAAATTGGAATAGTACCAACAACATTAAATCTGAGACAGACCTTGCAGACAGTGTCATCAACCCAAAATACTTTAAAAGCATTTCATAAGCTTCGGAGGAGTACTGAATGCGACTTCTAAAACACAAGATCTTTACAAATTTCCGCTGTATCCTCTCTAGCCTGTGAACCCGCGAAGAATACGATGGACACCAGATCACGGAACAGTAATCAAGAATTGATCGTATGAATGATGAATACAATGTGGTCAGAGCACGAATGTCGCTAAACTCGCAAGTAGCCCTACTGATAAATCCAGACATTTTATTGGCTTTTGATATTATATTATATGATTTAAAAATGGCTGCTATTGAATATTTAAAAAAATTGCATATTTTACAAACTGCTTTTATGTTCAAAATTAAATTTAAGAAATAATTTTGTATCAGACTTTTTTTGTCAAGTCAATAAATTCTTCAAAAAATCACCTGAAATAATTTGTTGAAAATATCTGCCATCTTACATCCCAATTGCAGTTCTACAATTTTCAAATATACCCTAATAGTTATGTTTGATTGGGATATGAATTCTTACTTTTTTAAATTTAGAAATATTTATTTGCTGTTAATAATGCATAGAAAGAACCACAGTTGTGAATTTGACTGAAACATATTAATAACTGTCAATATTTTGTTAAAGAATATCCAGATGCTTATTTATATTGCAATATTAAGTTGGGCATCTACATTAATTTCGATAAAAAATAATGCGATTTTGATAAAAATTACTGAACTGTTAACAAGCACAGCTTTTAATAAAGTTTCAATCTTCAAACTGGCTTAATGTTATCTTATTAAATTATTAATTGCCTATTAACAAAATTTACTTTAAAAAAAAGTTTTTACAATTAATTATAAAATATTCTTTACTTGACTAAACGTAATTGGAAGTAAAGAAATTGTATTAAATTATATAAAGTTGGAAGTAGGTACTTAACATAAAAAATACAAGAAAATCCTATTAAAAATTAAATATTTTATTATTACGTTACTACAATAATAAAATTAAAATTAATTTTATAGCAACAGAAATAAATTATAATAGAAATCGACGAAATAAACTCACGCTACAAACAGAGAATTCAAAATATGCTTCGGTAAAATGTTGAATATTTTTGTACAATCTGTTAAAATAATTAAAATAATTTTTGCAATGGGATTTTAACCATCAACCTCTCTATCTGGACCACAAACTCGTAAATGTTGTAAGATTTTGAAAAAAAACGCTGATGTTTTTTAAACTTTTGCACAAAGCAAAATAAAAACTGAAATTGAAAGTAACCGATAACTATTTAAAATATCAAACTTTATGTTATGAATTTGAAGGAAGTTTGTTTTTGAAAAGAATTTGCAAGAACTATGAAGTCTAAATTATAATATTTAGTGTTGATTTTTGTTTAGTTTTAGTTGTCGACCAGTTCTCCGATGTAAAAGTAATCACAGTCTTATTCGCATTTGAATTTATCAATTTTTAGACTTCAAAATTAGACAGCATACCTAGTGTGGAATTTCTGTTTAATAATTCATAATAAATTACTTATATTAAACTTTGTTTTTCAGCTAAAACGATTTTGTGTTTGTCTGAAGATTTTTTCGATTTTTATGTTAATGTTGCCTTCATAAGTAACAGGTTTATAGATTTTTTGTACTATTTGTTGCATTTGAGTCATTCCATATGAAATCATCAAATCCTTGTTGCTGCACCATTTTAGATTTTGCTTAAACTTAGTAGAAATGTTCTACAAATTTGAAATTTTTATCTCTTATCAAACATGTCCAAATTATAGCCTGAAATATGCAAACACTTAAAATTTCAAAATTTCAAGTAAATATTTTTTCATAACTAGTTGACTGAACGGGTCGATCTTAATTTTTTATTATCTTATGATGTATGCACTTTGATATCAGAATATGTATAATTTACAGCTCACACACTGGAGTCAATTGAAAATTACAAACAATCAATAAAATACCCGTATTTTCAGTACTATGTTATTTTTCAGGTAAATGAATTATGTAATTGTTTATATTATTTTTTTTCTAGTACTACCACCTTTCAGCTTCAAAATGCCACCTTGGTCGAGTTGATATCTCTAACAGAAAAATTTTTACAGCTAAAACCGCAAAACATGAAAATAAGACTTTTCAATTGTTTGATTTGGTGTGGATCGGAAGTGACGAGTACAAAAATTAAATCCTTCTGGATTTGGGTCTTTGGAACCCTAAAGAACATTTCCACCAAGTTTAAGCAAAATCTAAAATGGTGCAGCAACAACTTTCTTGGTTTTTTAATAATTTCATATAGAATGACTCATTTGTGAAACATATGTGCTCTGATATTCTTTGTTTTTTTTTTCGTAAAAGATTATTGATTGTTTTTGTTTGGTATCTAGTGGCTGTAGCAAATTGTTTTATTATGTTGATTTTTACTTTCCGAACTCTTTAGTATGGAAAGTATTGTAACCCAAAATTGAAAAAAAAATTGACCTCCCATTTTTTATCAAATTTTTATGTTTTGAGGTTCCCTTAAACCATTTCTATTATTTTTGAAAAATGTCTGTATATTATGTGTATGCAGGCCTCTGTGTAGGTGTGTGTGTGTACGTCTGTGAACACGATAGCAACCAAACGAAGTAACGAAATCACTCACTCACTTAAGTTTTATTATCTGTTTTGGCACGAAGCGTATTGAAAATGCATGAAATCGTAAAGGGGGAACGGGGGGTTTACTTGAAGCGATAAAACATAATCCATCATAACTCCGAAATGCAATGAAATAGGAAAAAGTTTATTGTGACAAAAATAATGCGTATAAAATTACCTACAACTTTTGTTCTATAAAATTTTTTCTAAAATAAAAAAAAATTAAAAATTAAGAAACAATATTTTGTAAAATTTCTCAATTGCCTATAAATAAGCAAATTTTCTTTTACATAAAATTTTAATTATTTGTGACAAGTAGGTATTTTTTTTTATTTGTATTTTTGCTTTTGCTTATTTCGATTTTCTGAATGTTTTTGACGATTATTGCTGATGCTCTGATAAGATTTAGTAATTTAGTTTTTTCTATCCGAGGTAAATAGTTACTTTTAATATTCGGAAAGTTATGTGATGGCCACATCCGATTTTTTTTATATTTATAACCTTCTCTTGAACCGCCGGCCGGAAATCAAATCTTTATCAACTACGTTTACAAAACGCCAGACACCTTTATGTTCGTATGAACAAAACCATTTAATTAAGTTTAAGTTAACAAAAATTTCTGAATTAGTTAATAGCTACTTTAAGTGTCTTCTTCTAAATTAATCAAGATAAATAAAAATTTTTCTGGAAAATAAGTATTGATAGATAATAATAGCTGTCTATTTATTATTTGTAAACATCAATAACTGAACTCGGAAATACTTGTATATTAATAATATTTTATAGTAAACCACAAGTTTTTTTTCAATATACAAAATATTTCATGTTTTGTTATAAAAGCCGCTAGATCCGTACAATAGCAATGCCATAAATATAATAATATAGAATCTGGCCGAGGCGACGACAAGTTGTACTTACTTATTATCACACTTCCCAATCTTTCCGTACTACTATTTTTATTAAAAATTTTTTTAATATTTGTTGTATATTGTTGTCAATCGATTATTAAGAAATGAAAAATGAAATAAGCATATTCTATTACTATAAATCAAATTCTCAACCTATGGTTACAATTATTATCATAAAGAACTTAGATCAAAATAAATAAAGATCAAAATTTACATTAATCTTAGATTGGTATATACGGTAGATTTTAATTTTTTTTACATAAAAACAAATTTTAATTATTAAATTTGGGAGCTAAAGATAAGGGGACGAATCCCAGTATAATTCAGGGTACGCAATCCATCTCTGTTTTTCTATCTAGAATAGATATTTTCGATACAAGGTAGGAAAAAGATAGTTTTCCACGAGTATCGAACAATATTTTTTCTAATTATGTTTCAAAAAGAACCAATAACATATTTTTTATACCTAAAGTAAAATTAATTTACTAAATATTTACTCAATTTACAAAAATATACTTTGTGAAAATAGATACTTAAAATTTAAATTTGACAGTTGGTACCAACCAATGGTTGGTTATTTTTACTTTGTTATATTCAAAAGTGTGTGGAAAAGTACTACTTTTCCGCATACTTTTAAAAGTGTGAGGAAAAGTAGTACTTTTCCGCACACTTTTGAATATCACAAAGTAAGACTTTATGAAACATGATTAGAAAAAAGCTTTTTTTACACTTTTTCGATATTTGGTGTAGTTCATGAGAAATTTAATGTAGATCATTTTCAAATGTACACTCTTTAATCACCCTGATGTCTAGTCTGCCGTCCTAAGAGAAAAGGCTTTTTAGTAAGACTACTAATTATTGCAATAATTAGTAGTTAGGGCCTTAGTGTTAATAGGCATTAGTAGTGTAATAGTAAAATTTTTTTAACTACTTGTTTGAATCAGTATTGCATTAAATCACGTTTAAAAACGAAAAAACAATGAAGTTTTAATAAGCAATAAACCGTCCCATACTCACTCTTTCATGTCCGTTGACTGGAAGTTGTCCAATAACTACAGTTTTTTGAGTATATGTATTATTTATTTTCTTTAACTTCAAGGAGATAGTTACACCTAGTTAGACATGTTAACCTAGTTAAATTTACCACGGGATAAATTTACCACGGCATTTACCATAGAGTGTGCATACCCTCAATGTACTTAAAGTTTATCTATTTATTTATGCAAATGTAGTAAAGTATGTGTAAGTTATAAATTATTTTGCGCAAAATTATTTTAATAACTGTCTGATAACTGTAGCGTTTACCCTATAATTTATTATAAATTTGCATAAATCCAATATATACTATTATATTTATTTAATGTATAATATTGATTTTAATATTTGCTAATACCTACATATTAGAATACATAGTACATAATTCAAGTGAGTGAGGTTCAATCCTCAACACCCCCCTGTACTGTCCTTATGACATGTCAGTTCGACCCCTTCGGAAAGTGCTCCGTAGAACACCCTGTGTTTATATTTTGATTTTACATAGTACATATATCATAGAATACATTTTAAGATATCCAAAAGTTGCTAGTTTGATGACACATGAGAAGATCGACTGGGTGTAAAGTAAATGAACCCAAAATAATGCGAGAAAAAATTGTATTAAATATCACCTTTGTCATTGCTCAATTGACGTATACGTTAAAATTTCCAAGAAATGACGTTTTAACTGAAGGGAAATTCAAAATTTTTATAATACAACCTTTTATTTCTTCTTTTTTTAATACAAATCTTGGCTATTTGTTGAACTTTAGCACTTGATATTAATATTCACATCCGTAAATTGTCATGTTTAATTTATAAGATGTAAATTTTGTATATTTAAAAGTACTCTAGAGAAACTAACAGACTAAATTAAGATGTCATAATTTTAATTATCAGCAGGACCCAAATTTTGATGAGAGAGCAGATTTTTTCAATACGTCACGTCACCAGCAACAATGCAAATTATTTTCTTAATATATAATAGTATTATTTTATTGTCTCCTAATAGTATTAGTATTTACTTTTCTTTTTTTAATTTTTTGTTCAAACAAATCAACTTTGACAGTTGTTACTATTTTTTAATTTTTACATTACATATGTACTTATGCAAATCCAGAATTCTAATCTTTTTTTTTTAGAAAATATATAGGGCATTTTTCAAAAAGTGTTTCTTATGCAACAAGTTCAGATAATGAGATAAACTGAAAATTTTATTTTCCTGAAAATAATTTAAAAATTTTACTTTATGTCGTTCAATTCTTATTATAATACAATTAAACAATTACCTATACTATTTTTAATAATTACTATTATATTATAATAATTATTATATTATTATAAAATTTACACATAATATATCATTGTGCTATTGTTTTGGTTTTTACTAATAAGTTTCAACTTTTTGTTTTTTGTTTTTTTTTCCATATCTTTGAGAAAACCGTTGATGCATTGAAGGAATAATTATAGATTCGCTAGAAATATAAGACAATTCTTGGAAGCATTTTAAAATATAGTATTAAAAAAGCAAAACACTTATTGCACTATCAAAATAAAATATTAAATTGGGGTAATTTTCTAAGGAAAATTAGTTCATTCTTAATGATAAGAGATTACTTCAGGTTACCTACAAATATAATTTTCAGCGCTAACGAACTACAAATGTTTATTTTGTGAACGGAGTCAAGAATATATTACTTTTAATGTTACTTCAAAATTAGATCCTCTCTCTTTGTTACTTGTAACAAAACAATTTACATTTTTTCTTTTGCCCAATAGATGATAGCGATTTATTGACAGGAGTATCTAAAATGAAAATATGGGTCATCGTGTGGTAAATGCGGTCTTTCCAATTTCCAATCTTACAGCTAAATCAATTCTGAAATTAACTTCATTAAGTATTCTATCTTTCTCTTTCATCATGCACTTTTTCTTTATTGTCTTGATAAGGCATAATTACACCATTTTACATTAAGAGGTTTTTCAGCCTGAAAAAAATATTCCAAAGATTAGTTAAACTGAAATCGTTATTGTCTTTATTTTTAAAAGTTTGAATATAACTTATAATAATATATTATAGTTTTTTCCGTTTTAAATGTAATTTACCCTAATTTAACAGTTCAGCGGTTACGTCAATTTGCATGACATGACCGGTCGCGTGATATAAAATTCACAAAACCTTTTTGTCTGCTTTTCTTCTTTCTTATCTGGCAGTCTCACCTTATACTTGGAGTGGAAAAATATAATGTGCAATATAATAAAATGTAAAAATGATACTTTGATCTGTGGTGACAATTTAAATAACACACTTGAATACATTATAAAAATGGCTATTCATGTAACCAATTATGTAATGCAATGGGACATTTTGTTCCACGAGTATGATTTTGTAAATCCGGGAGAACGTCAGCAAGCAAGGAGTTTTTATAATTTTGTTTGAAGTTATATCTCGATTTATTCTAAATTTCGAAAAGCTTTGCTGCTTTGAAAAAATTTAAAGTGATGCAAAAAAATATCGATAAAAAGTTAACTACTTTTCTTTGAAAATATTGAAAAACATTTCCAAATTTTATTTGAACGGTTTTTCCCTATTCTTATTCTATATGCATAGACTAATAACATCTTTATTAAATATAAAAATATATAATGTAAAACTAACAACATACAAAATAAGTTTTTCGTTTCGTCGTTTTCTTACGAACTAATTTCTGCAGCACCGAAAAAGTTAAGAACAAAAAATACGGTAACGGCTGTCAACATTTTTTTAATATTCGTTTAGTTTATAAAGGAATCAATATTTGAGTAACACCAACCGCTAAGCCACATTTGGTTATTGAAATATTGAAACACAAAGGTTAAGAATAAAGAATTTTATTAGTGATAAATATTATAATTTAAAATAGTTTTGGATACAATAATATTGATTTCATCAGATGATTGAAAAACTTTAATTTATTTATTAAGATTTTCAAAAATGGAAAAAGCAAAGAAACAGCAACACAAAAGTTTTTGGGTCAAGTTTTTAATTTTCTGTTCATTGATCTTACTAAGATTATTGCGTTTTTCAAATACCAATTATGTTTATTTAATAAGTGAAATATTTTAATATTTACTATTATTTCAGGCTTATCGTAATTTATACAAATTACTTTGCCACCAACAGCTTCTTTCAAATCGTTTGATTTATTTCAGGCGAAAAGTAAATACAATAACAGTTTCAGTTATTTATACAATAATTTAATAGTAGTTTACGCAATGAGTGAGAAAAGAAATAGATTACTGAAAGTTAGTCAGAAAGTTCAGTAACTTTCAGTCGTCGTTAGATTAATAGATACAAAATGAAATTTTTCATGTTTAAATGAAACATCTCATTAGTACCTGCGTATTTGAAGATTATAAATTTATTTGAATTATTTATGAACCTTTTGCGCATTGTAATATTTTACTTTATATAAGCACAAAAGTAAGTTAAATTATAGAAATTATTTTCTACTTACGTAACTCCCAAAAGTTAACACCAAATAATTTACTGAATTTTAGAAGTTTAAATATGATATAGTAGATATATTTTACCAGGATATTATAATTAAACCTAATATGAAGTTAGTATAATAATAAACTATATTTAATCATGTAATGATGATCACGAGTTTAATCATAATAATAATAATTGAAATAGATATATTTGACCACACACAATTACATTCGAAATTTTATTTCAACAGAATCAAAAAGAAAATTTTTTATAACTTTTATGATACCAACATTACTACACTCATTAGTACTTTGATGTTTTTCTAGTACTATGTACTATATGTACATTCATTCAATTTCTAAAAGTAGACTACTATATTTATTTATTTTTTGTTATAAATAATATTTTATTTAATTGTTTTGGCAAAATAAGTGTGTCTAATTGCAATTGCAGAGTTGACGAGTGCCAAAAGGTGCTCATGAACTTGATGCGATATATTAGTAAGTCAAAAATATAATAGAATTTATTTTTAACATTATTACAACATAAATTAGCGCACTTAAATGTGTGTTATTAATATAACGTGGGTGTTGAATAATATTTATGCGGGAACAATCAACAATAATTTCATATTTCATAATCTAGTTTGAATATTTTATTGTAACTTTTGTAGAAATGTCCAGTATTTGTAACCATGCTGGATAGTAGATTGCTGAGACCACTAGTTGAATGTGTAGTTTAATTTGGAGATCGGAACCTACCTGTAATCTGTGATCAATGACCAAACAATATAATTTAAACGAGAAAGTAGTTTTCAAGGTGTAGGATAGATGAACCGGCAATTTGTAAACATTCAAATACAAAAGTGTAAAAGTTGTATACCTCGATGTAAGAAAATGTATGTACCTATGTAATTTTGAGCATCAAAATTTGATTCTGTTGTAAACAGGTTTCAGAAAAAAAAAACAAAAATTTAATCGTAAATTGAATTTTTCCATTTAAATATTCCGTTGTGCATAAATGAAAAGTTCAAACCTTTCTTTAAAAAGTAAAGGAAACCTTGAAGAAAGTAATTTGTCCATAATAATATATGGTCATATATGGTTCCTAATAGCAGGAACATTATTATAAATTTTTTGTAGTCAAATTGTTTGGTAATGACGTCAGCTTTTATTTTGGTCCGAAATTTCAACTACTCTCAGGTAGTTTTTAGAATACAAAGACTTAAATCGAACTGAATAATTTATAATGCATTCACTTCGTGGAAAGAAGGCGTGAATGGTTCAGAAGTCGGTTTACCTAAACTGTGAAATTGTCAACTAATTGATATGTCATTATTCATTAATCTAATGATGATGGTCTCGCATTAGTATTAACAAAAATTATCCTTCAAAATCTAAAACGCCGACTCGACATGTAAAAAGGAGTGGGATGTTGGACACTGTTGAGTATGGTGGAGGTCCTATAAACATCATTTCTACGCGACGTTCGGTGCTACGTGAACGCGTCGTTCACTTTGAGACCGCGTCGATTTGAATTTCGCGAATTGATTGTGATATTATGGTGAAAAAAGTTGGTCATACAAATTTTATCCGAATATGTATTTCCATTTCAAATTATTAAAAATTAATTTATGCGATTCAAAATTTTGGAATACCTTCATTAATTATGAATTGAATTAAGTGACCGAGTAATTGCAATGACCAGCAATTAAAACATTCCTTCGTGATGAATTTGAACATAGAAAGTAATGCTAGCAAAATCATCAATCAGACTCTCTACTATAATGCAGAATTCGATTACCTAGAAGATCAATTAAACGACACAGAAAAAGACAATGTTATGTATTCGGTCAATCTGGTAATACCGGTTACGGTAATCTATGTGATTATATTTTTTACTGGATTAATTGGAAATGTGAGCACTTGTATCGTTATATTAAAGAACAAGTCGATGCATACTGCTACTAATTATTATTTGTGTAGTTTAGCAATATCGGATTTACTACTTTTAATATCTGGACTTCCACCAGAAATGTACAGAATATGGTCTCCGGAAAATTATGTGTTTGGTGAAATTTTTTGTATTATGCAAGGATTTGCTGCTGAAACATCTGCAAATGCAACTGTGTTGACAATTACAGCTTTCACTGTGGAACGATATTTGGCGATATGTCATCCCTTTTTGTCACATACCATGTCAAAATTATCGAGAGTTGTAAAATATGTCATTGCAATTTGGATAGCTGCATTGTGTTTAGCTGCTCCCCAAGCCATGCAGTTCGGAATTGAAATTCAAAAAGGAAGTGATGGACTTCCAAAACAACGTTGTACGGTTGTTACCAAAACATTCTATTTCAAACACGCGTTTGAAATATCAACATTCTTGTTTTTTATTGGTCCAATGACGTTGATTACTGTGCTATATGTACTTATCGGTGTTAAATTAAGAAAATCTAGAATGTTGCCTCTCCAGCACGGAGATTCTACCTTTAAAAGCGCAAATGGTGAGGTTTGCACCCCTAGAATAACAAGGAACGCCACAGGACAAAAGCGGGTTATTAAAATGCTGGGTAAGTGTTTTATATTATGTTGATAAAATTATCTAACCAAAAGATTTTGTTTGTGAAATTTTTAGTTACTCCAATAAATTATGAAAATGCGTATTAATAACTGAGCGATATTAATTTTAAACATTTCAATAATAAATAGTATTAAGTAGTTCAACAGGACATGTATAAACTTATACTGTATTCATAACATTTAATCTAGGATTTAATAAATTTTAATAAAACGTTGTAGAGCTTTCAATATGTTTACTGATTAAACAAAATAAGTAGCCTTATTGATTCTGAACCCGATGACACACTTTAATTTTAAATAATTCACGAATTTGTTCATAAAACCTTTTTTAAATATTTTCTTTTTTTTTTTAATCAACAAATTAATATTGAAATTGTGAACTATGGAAATTATAATATCCTAACCTCCCAATCATTTTTCTCTCGAGAAGTTAGTTGATTTGTAGTCTTTATATTGGGTCAATAAAACTGTACTAAAATGTCATATACAATTTAGTAGTTTCTGAATCAACAACATAATTTTTAGAAAATAAAAATAAAAAATAATTTTTAAGCATAGGTTACCTATTTCTTTTACTGAAATTTTCAATTGAACCCATAATAGGTATATTATGTGCCAATCAAAAGATTAAATTCATATAGTAATAAACGAAGTTATCGTTTTTATTGAAAACTTTCAAGTATTCTTCTTGTTATAGTATGCATTTCTACTTTCACCTTTCGGTGCCCAAATTTTTATCCGACTCGTGTTCCTGATAAATAATAATTAATACGCTTTCTCATACATAAATAACTGCAATAAAATTTTAATTGTTACAAAATATTCCTAAATTTTGAGATTACATAAATAAAATAAGACGGTGATTAGCCGGTATGTATCTACATGCTTCGGAGGACACGTAAAGCCGGTGGTCCCCCTGGATTGATGATTTACCTTCATCAACAATAAAAGCTGCCTCAGATGTAAAACAATTAGTATGCTCACAGCACTAGTATACTGTTGGTAATAAACAGATCAAGAGATCTAAAAAAAAGTTAAAGAAGAAAAATTTTTAAAAATGCTTGATAAAAATCAAGGTGATTAATTAAAATAATATATAATTCAGGCAGATAGTAACGCCCAATTAATTCCGATAGAATATAAAAAACACATGTATTCTATTTCATCTTAAGTACTCTGTTATTAAATTTGATACAATAAATGCACTTAATAGCACAGCATTAAAATCTAGAGTAAAAATTTATGATTAACTAAATTAAATTTATCGTAAATATGTATGGTACATGCACCACTTAAAATATTAAGTTCCCATTAAAAAAAGAACTAAAAGGACATAATACTAAATTTTCACTAAGTTCATTAAAATAATGACGTGATTATTCATAATAAACTGCATAATAAATCATTTTTACAGTTATGCTAACTTTAATAAAAATTAGTAATAAGTGCAAGCTTATAAAATATTATATTTTAATGTTTTTAATGTATTCAGTTTGGAGATAATCCATTTTGAGAAAGAACTTCTAGTTCTACTATGTAAAATATGGAACCAACCGTAGACTGCTGTTAACCAGATGACCGACATATAAACTTTCATGAATTCTAAAACTCAAAATTTTGGTGTTATACATAAATCAGCACTAAAAAAAGCTTGAATGTCATTCGGTTTTCACTAAAATTAATGTCAACGTCAAAAACTTTCATAGGGGTATGTAAACTGCCTTCAAAACTTTCTCTATTTTATTTTCAGCAATTTCATTTCTTAATCCTACATGTAAACTGCCCTCGCTCTATGTAATACTACCTACTTATTCTTAAACCAGAAAATTCTAATTATATAATGAATTTAAGAATGGTTTGTTAAAAGAAAATCAGATGCTTTTTAATAAGAGGTGGAATACTTAACTTAGCATTAGCTTCAGTGAGCTTAAACTTTTATAATTAACATTAGTATATTGGTATATTGTGTTTGTATATATTGCAATGTTTTTCTTTTAAATTAAGAGTTGATATTATTTTTTGTTAAAAAATTTAATTCCAAAGCAAAAATTAAATAGAAATATTTTTTCAATGTATTAATTTGATATTATTTTAATTATAACAATCATACCCAAATATTTTCTTCGTACAATCTTAATTACTTTTGGAACTCCATAAGATATTTCAAACGTTTTACAATTTAATTTATTATTGTTTATTCCTATTCAAATATTTATTTACTTATTACTTAATCAATAAATTATAACTACAAAAATTATTAGAATAATTTTATTTTTCTGGAACTTCAAATTACATGACTTCTCTTATTTTTATACTCCAGGCGAAGCAAAACATATTTATTTTTCATATGAAAGCAACACATATTTCAACAAATATAAAGCAAGAATTTTTATTTTTTACAAATTTTAAAAACATCAATTTACTATCATATTTTTCATATAATTTTAATTTTACACTATCAATAAATTATCAAAACAGGTCTAATAGCTACAAGTTGTCGGCAAACCATTATCAGTATTTAAATATTTACAAAATTATTTAAATTATTTTCTAATTATTTACAATTTTTTTTATATTAATTCAAAATTTAAAATATTATTATTTATAAGTTTAATAATTAATCAATAGTTAATAGTTAATAGTCAAATTTATTATTTTTATTTACATTATTATTTTTATTAAAAATGTTATTCAAATTGATCACTCTATAGACATTGAACTATGCACCATCTTCACTTCTCCAACCCTCAGTCGATCAAATTCTAAATTTTCTTCTGACATGATCTTATTCAGTTTATCATTATTTTCTGTTGTCATCTATCTTTCAATACATCCCAATAGCTTTATTTTATTTTTTAAGCTACATTCGCATACGAATAAAATATAAGTTAGCATAGATTTTTCATTAATTTTGTATATGTAGGTTGACAGGCGGGCTGGAATAGTTTACACCTACTCTTTTCAATTTTAGTTAAAATTTAACTGAATTAAAAGTTACTAAATTGAAAGTTAATTTTGATATTGTGATAAAATCGTTTTCGCTTAGTTCTTATTATATCAGCAGTCATAAATTATGCACCAGTAGACAAAATGCTAAAATAAAAGTGGGCAGGACGGCCACAATTGCCTTCTAAGAGTACAACAGTGACCATCAAAATATAAATTTATTTTAAATTAAATAATTAATATAAATCGTGATTTTAATATGTTTTCGGCCGTAATAGTTTCGGTAATAACGTTCAAATTGCGAAAGTATTCCAAAAAAGCACTGCTTTAACATAAAGACACGACGCATGTATGTAGTAATCACATAACGTTGTTGAGTCTTTTTTTTCCGAATTTTTGGATTATCCATAAATTTTAACATTTATATTTATAATTTATGATTCAAACTACCATAATTTTATTAAAACTTTTTGATTTGGTGGAGCACTTTGAGATTTATTCCACCGGCAGACTTCTACAAAGGTAGCAACAGTTCTATTCCGAACTGTGTGGTCTCAAGTTCCTCCAAGTTGATGTAGCCAACGTTCGCTTAGTGAAGAAGGCACTCTAACGTGGTTCCTGTACAATTAATACTAAAATGTTTACCGAATGTATTCAACGAATATTATCTCAATGCTTGGCATGCATTGATATACTAGAACGTCTCTCCTACAAATTGTGTTCTGCTGTTCTATAATATACAAAATATAAGAAAATGATTTGATTTTCATTTACGTAAATTTGTAGAATAGAAAGGAAATATTTTTCCAATACCTGTTAAAAATACAAAAGCATACAAAACACTGCGAGTCACTGCCTCCTTATCAATCCACGTTAGCCCCCGTCGTAAAATATGGCTAAAAATCCTTTTTGAAGGGGGCTAAGGATCAGTAGTGGACAAAGAGACCAACAGAAAAATAATAGTAAATAAATAAAATAATAATACTTCACATTTACTATAACACTTGAATGTGGTGGAATGCCCAACATTCGGCCCGTGCAAACCACCACACGGCTCCAAATATGAAGTAAGCTGAAAGTCATTACAAGTTAAATGGTATGCAAACTATGTTGTATGTAATGTAATCAACTCGATAATAAGCAAACTATATTATCATGAAAGTGTACATAACAAAAATTTATTTTCTTATCTGTAATGTGCGTACAAATACCGACAACATTCGTGAAAGGCGTTCACCTTTGACATTTATAGCGTGAAAGCTCGCACATGACGCGCAAAATGCCGACTGACAAATATTCGTCAAATCACGTATAGTCTGGGAGCGCCATAAGAATAAAATGAGTAGACTAACGACACTTCAATAAATTAAATTAATAAGTTTTTATCGGCACATTTGCAAATTGGAAGTGACAAATAATATTGTGGCTAATTTATGCAAATGCTACACAAAAAGTTATTTAATTATTAAATCAAAAATTACATTTTAAATAAGTTGACTCACTCAAACATGTCATTTTTTGCATAGTCTAGGTGATTCCCAGTAGTTTACGTGATTTCAATCTTAACAACAACTTTGAATTTGCATTTCCAATACTTGAAACTAATCGGTATTCAACCCAAGTACTTCAGGAGCGGTATTATTTTTATTTCTGGACGGTGGCCCATTTGTAACAAAATATTTGCAATATTGAAAAATATATAGGTATTTAGTAGGAACATTCATTTAAAGCACTGTAATACTAGGTTAGTTCAGAGGAGGCCACCCCCTTATGACCACCCTTGAAGCACTTCACAAAATCAATGAGGTTTCAAGTTCAATAAACAGAACTTGATTTACTACATTTACTACAATTTGTTTTAATGAAATCAATTGATTTTGAAGTTACAGTAAAAATTTTGATTTTCTGTCTTAATAATGAACAGTGGAAAGTTGGAAACTTAAGCTGAGTGAGTTTATGCAGATGCAACAACATAACGCAACGTCACGATTCACGATACCGATTGGTCCAACATGAAACATAAACCAATGAGAATCTTTTAACGTGAAGTTGCGTCGCGTTACGCCATCGAGATACATATAATTACAATAATTATTATTTGTTTATTTGTTAAGAAGTTACACAAACAAAAATTTTAAATCTTGCAAATTGGAGGACATCGGTAATCACAGATTTTTTATATCAAAATAATACGATTTAATAAAATATAATAATATAATTATTTAAAAATTAAAGAAAATTAACAATTCATTTTTTTTTATTACAAGAAAACACTTGTATTTATTTCTAAATTTTGATTGATACATCTATTTTAATAAATGGATAATACGAGTACCTAGAATCATTCAATAGGAATAGGTAGGAATTTAATTAAATAGCATTTTTAATTATTAATGGTTAATTTTTATTGTAATGTTACAATTGTTATAATTATTAAATTATATATAAATAATATTTATTTTGAAAGGGAATAAATAATTTTTGGAAGTTTTGTAAACAAATCATTACAACTAGTAACAATGATAATAATAGCTATTTATTCTTTACCTACAAGCAATTGCGGAAATAAAAAAAATTGTCAACAAATTACTGTTCATAAAGTAACGTTTACGTAATGAGTAAGCATATAAATATATAAGTACATAATAGCAGTACAAGTCGCCAGCAACGAGTTTTGGTAGTTGAAGGATGTGGAAACAAAAAAAGAAATTTTTGTACAAAATGTTGATCTACAGTTTGCCCATATATTATTGCTATTAAACAAATTCGTAAGTTCCTAATTAAGGGTTCTCAAAAACCTGTACATATTGTACCGCATCGTGTTTGCGCCAAAATGACTGCACCGAAACATCTGTGCCGAACTGGATCATTCTCCACTTGACGGTTTGATTTAGATAGATCGTGCATTCAAGACAATAAAAGGATTATAAATCATACGTGACATTTTATACGAGTGCATATCAATAATTGAAAATCAATCAGTCTCAATAATTTCTAAATTCGTATATGTATTGAAAACGATTCTGCTCTAATTCAAATATATCTTGTGTTGAAATTATAACGTTAATATTATATTAATAAAGATAAATCTGAGGTGTTATGGCAGAAGAAAATCTACATAATTACATAATATAACATAATAAATATCAAAGAATTGGCTTAAGAAATATTATAAGTTCACTTGTCATAGTACATTTTTTCCAAAATAAAAAATGTACTCGTATAAAATATTTATATTTTATTAGTTATCACTTTTTGGTTCGACTGTGTATAATTTTGGTTATATTAAAAAATACAAAATACATATTATTTTATGCAAACTACTAAATACCAAGTTTAAATTAACAATAACCATTAGATTAGTAATAAATAAGATATTTATATGACACTTATTCGACATTGATTAATGAATGTTGTACAAATACCATAGATTCCACATAAATACTATATAGTTGCTTCTATAATGAATATCTCCTGGTCTATATATGAACATATTTACCTAAACTAAACTTATACTACTATTTTTTTAATAGTTAGTTTGAAAATATATCACTGCGTAGTTTTAGACTTAGTTTTTCGTCTATCGGAAATTTATAAATATTTATTGTGGTCAGTTTATATTAAATATTGAAAAAAAATCACGACGTAAAAAGCAGTTTGGAAAGAGTCTTTTAAAAACAAACAATAAATTAATGTATTTTATTTGTTCGAAATACTAATGAGTTCATAAAAACGGAAATAGCAGTTATATAGCATATTAGATACAAATACAAAACCATATTTAAGCTATTTTAATCACAGATTGACTATGGCAGTAAGAAATTTTACACAATTAATTTTTTTACCAAACGTTCTGCCGAAATTTTCTAGGTAAACGTAAGACATTTTCGAAGTTCTTGACGGTTTTTCTCACGTATCTTAAACATTAAATGTTACGTTAAAATTTGAACCAGGCGAAACCGGGTACCTTTTCTAGTTACTTATCAATAAATTATTAAATGAAAATGTTTTTTCTTTATAATAGTGCTTTTCTTTGTACCGATTTCCGTTTTATTTATTTTCTCGCAAAGCTGTAGATCTTTTTATTGTCTTCTATAAGGTCCTGGTCTTACAAGCGCGCCTTAATTTATCTTTTATTTAACTCTCGGAAATAAATTTATTACTCGGTACACGTACAACTCGTCGCCCAAATCGGAGATTAATTTTTGAAAGCTGTCCTAACGATTTTTATTTTATAATAATTTAGATTTTCCATCTAGTTTAGGATATTTTACTCCAGACATGAACTCATATCCCAGACCAATTAACAATTTTATATTATTTTCTATTTCAAAATGTGGTAAAATATTTAATTAAATATTATAGAAACGTGTGTTGCATCCAGGAAATATTTTTATCATTATATTAGCTGCTTTAAGTTAAAAAGGTTTCGTTTTCACCGTTTTAATATTGCAGTGTAATTTCCGATATGCTATCCAAATCCATCTTCTTGTATAATTATAATACAGGAATTTCATGATGCATATTCATTGATAACTATAAACTTTACCTTGTTATTATTAGGAACAAACCATATTATATGGTTTGCCTGTTTCAACCTTTCATTTCCCTACATTGAAATTGTCTGGAATGCATTATTAATACAATTTTAGGACTACAAAAATTAAATAATATATTATATAAAATAGTACGACTTCGCAAAAATAATATTTTTTAATTATCACAACATGTTTCGGATGAAGAATCATACATCTTCAGGTGTCTACAGAAGAAAATTAAAGTAAAATACAATTTTTTAAAATAATACAATTACGTACCTAATTAAATTTAAAATAAAATTATGAAAAAATTTTTGTTTTTAAAGTTGAAGTATTTAAAAATAGGAGTCAAAATATAGGTGTAATGATTTTTTGAAAAATAAGATGAAGGGGTGTGAAGATTAATTAATAATTAATTAATTAATAAACACGAACTATTAAACTTTCTTCCTCTTTACAACATCTTTCTCTAACCATCCTATTTCCAAAAAATTTTTTTAAAAATCTCCACACCCCTTCATCTTATTTTTCAAAAAATCATTACACCTATATTTTGACTCCTATTTTTAAATACTTCAACTTTAAAAACAAAAAATTTATCATAATTTCATTTTAAATTTAATTAAGTACGTAATTGTATTATTTTAAAAAATTGTATTTTACTTTAATTTTCTTCTGTAGACACCTGAAGATGTATGATTCTTCACACGAAACATGTTGTGATAATTAAAAAATATTATATATATATAAATATATATAAATATTATAATAAAGATATTAAGTAACTTTTGGAAGATGTTGATAATCCTCTTAGGAAAAATCTTGTAAATTCCTGTTGAAGAAAAAAGAAAAATTAATGAGACTTTCGCCTGTTATAAAACTTCGTTTCTATTTTATTTTTATTTCATTTTTTTGTATTTTATTCTAGTTTTATTGATATTTTGACCTTTTTTTTATTTATTTATCTAATTTTTATATTTTCAAAAACTGAATTATGCGTTGATTATTATTTATCCATATTTGGATGAATAACATCTATGTAGCTTAAGTCTTGCATTAGAAAATCCATCTATTATGTACATATTTGAAACATTCTGCAATTTCAAAAGTTTTTATCCGGTAATTCGAGAAAATAAACGATCAGCGAAATATGAATTTAAAATGCAGAGCTGCAAATAAAAAAACTACTTGACGAGATTGGCAAGACATAAACTTCTAATATAGATTTTCATATGCATATATTTGAATTACCTGTCAAAATCAACTTGCTTAAAAAAATTTCAATAATCTGCGGTTTTATCGAACGTCAGATTTCATTAAAAATTTTGAAGTAATTTCATAATCTAAGCAAAATATTTTTTATTTGATAACATAGATTAATCCTCTATAGTTTGGTTTTGAAATGATGTTAATTAAAAAAATGTTGAGAATTTTGCACAATTCTGTAGGATTACACATACCTATCAATACCAAAGAAAAATTTTTTAAATTGAGCATTACATATTTACAATTTTATTCGAATATTATCTTTTGATTGAGCAAGTGACACTTTAGTTTTAGTATTTTATAGTTAATTTACGTAATTAAAACTCATAATTTACCAATTCATTCTATTTTTAAAGTGGCAACATGCTTGTAAACATAGTTATTAACTAATTTTTCATTATTTATGGGTAAGGCCATAATTAATTTTTTTACATTATTTTTAGCGGCAATTATCAAACTTAGTCAAAAATAGAAGCTTTTTATTTACGCCAGTTATTTTAAAAGATAAAACAAACAAATCACGTTAAATAATACTTTAATTAGCTCGTAGTACGTTTTGGACCATATGGTTCCAATATTAATAACTTCTAATAAATCAATTTGTTTGATTATCGATATAGTAATACTAAGCATTACATTATTTGCTTACAATGAGACTATATCATTGTATCAATTGATTTTGTCGTTGTATCGATTTACAAAATTAATTACATTGTTAATTTACAAAATTAACTATATCTTGTATTGCGTTAGCAAAAGTTAATACTATATTTATTGACGTCAGTTTTGGCCATCCCAACAGCAATATCTATTTTCAAAAACTATTACTATATTATAATTACTATATGTATAATTAATTACATAGTAAAGTTATTTACGTTAACGTTAATATGTTTCATATTTAACTAATGCTTGAGAGCAGGAAAATTTGTTAATAAATCGTCGCTTTTTTGAAAATAGAATTTTAATTAGCATATTTTCGTTGAAAGTTTTCACCGAATAGAAATCTAGTAAAGGAAATTAAAATAAATAATTGATCAATCGGATGCATACTTCATAAAATAAAACGATGGCGAGAAAATCAAAAGTTAACTGATGCAAAATGAAGTTAACGTAGAACAAAAGTACCCAGATAGCTAACACTTCTTGGCAGCACTATGTTAAATTCATTGGCAAATTGTAATTCTTTTAATTGCATTCAGAATGAACAAAACAATTAAAATTTTAGTGTTGGTATATTGCTGTTGGATAACGAAACAAAGGAATTCTTTAAAAAAGTGTATGCTAATGTTTTAGCGTTTATTGGATTAAATTAAACAAAAAAAATATTGTGAACTTTTATAGTAGTAGTAGTACCTACATATTTTACTTACAGATAATATTTTGTTATATCAAAAATTACTTTTGCTGTACCAACATTATGGATTATGAACTTGTAATTATTTACTAAGTACTAAACCGTTTAGCAGTTTATTCTAATAAGTAACTATTTAATCTAAAGTCCAAAATCGATTTGTGAGCTACGTTTCTAGCATGGTTAGCACCCTACTAGAATGTTTTATTCAAGTGGTCACAGAATCATGGGTCTAGAGAAGGTTGATAATAATACAACTGAGAACTTGTTTTATTAATATTAGCTATACGTAACAAAGGACTGAGGTTAAGACCTCTGTAAAATTAAACTATAATCTCAAGTTTTATTATTATACATGGGCAATCACTTCATCGTTGCTGTCATTACCCTGTTTTATATAAAAATAAATTTTAATTATGTATATTAAAATTTTTCATGGTTTGTATAGCATGTAATATTTATACACAAAAACTTGGGTTGGTAATAAATATTAATTATAAATATATTGCTATGACCTACCCTTAAAAATTGGGTGTGAAACAACTTGTATTTTCAAAAATATTGTAAATGTAAATTTTAAACAAAGTTATACAAAAGAATGTCTTTATTTCAGTTATAAAATTGAATAATTCTAAAATATGTTATAGATTAAATAGGTGGGTACTTGAAGTAAAAAAACCACAAATAATTTGATAAAATAAATCTGTTGGCAGAAGCCATACAATAATTATATAGCTCAAATAGTAACTATATTGTGACGATTCATGTACACTTTAAAAATGCAATGTGACCAAGTGCTGTTAATAGTTCAAAATATTCATTTGGCAAGAGTGAACATGATTTTATCAATCTATAGTAAAGTGGTCATCACTTAACGTCCCTGTACAAATTTATCATAAATATACGAGACTCGAGGTTTTTTGAATCGCAAATAGACTTGAAGGTTCATGACATGAAAAGATAAACCATACAATCTACTCTCAACAATTTCGCTGTTGTTATCTTAGAATTTGTATTAATACAACTTGTATTGATATCTGTAACAAAAATGTATAAAAATGTTAATATCCGAATTATTCTCTACAAAGCATGGGACAGTTGAAATACGATTACAGTTCAGTTTGTATCGGTTGCCAAAGTTTCAACAATGGGATTCCGAAGTAATTGTTTATCAACATTTTTGGTAGTAAAAGTAGCTAACACTTTGATTTACATTACTGTATTGCCCTGATGTCCGTATAAGCTAGCTAATATCTGATAGACGATAGAGGATGCAATCTCTAAATATTTAGTTTGCTTTTTCGATGATGTAAAACAAAAAATGTGATAGTCAAAATGTTTATAGCGATAAAAGATCCTGTAACTGCCAAACGTACAAAGCAATATTCTGAGAAATTCAATCTTCAATTGAAATAAAAACTTAAGCAAGGAATTCAAATGATTGCAGTAAAATTATTCAAAATTAGTGAACGCAAAGAATCACACTGTAATTAATATTTTAAAATTGCAAACAAAATCAAATGAATGAAAATTAAACACTTTTTAGCTCAACTGAAAGAAAATTGAACAATAGCATAGTATAATTTAATGGACCTAAATAAATTGTTTTTTTTTAAATTTTGCTTGTCAACAGAATTTTTCTGTGCAAATTTAATTAAAGGTCAGCCGCATTCTGAAATAAATAGTTTGGATTAATTTTTTTCAAGACTTGTAGGAAGATGTAGGAATTTCAAGGGTATTAACTGCAAAAATGGTCAAGAAATTGCAGGAATTGGAAAAAAAAAATTATTGAAGTATAAAGTTCTGGCTCCGGTTTACCTTTCAGTAAAAGCTATTAGTTAATCTCACAATCACTTCTACCATTACAAAAATTAATCTGTATAGTAGAAAAATTTTCATAGTTGAAAGTTGTACTTGGAAATCAAAGCTCATTGATGTCGTTGCATCATAGACTACGATACATTGTATCAATTTTAAATTAAATTAAATTAAAATATTGTAAATATTTACGTTTGTTTGTATTATTCAATCAATTAGAGATGCCAAATAACCTGAAAAATAATAAGTGTCAAATTAAAATCTGACGAGATGATAAAACAATGGTAGTACAGCCACTCAAATAAATCAAATTAAACAATACATTTAAATAATTTAATTCAACTATGAGTCTTATTTAAATTAGGAATTGCAATTTTGTTGCATTTCTATGTTGAAATGTGTCTGTATATTCTAGAATAAAAATTCATTTTTATGATTGTAAACGCGCTTCTCGAAATTTTGTTACTTGTTTTATTAATGTAGTCAATAAAGTTTTATTAAATGTTTGTGGTTAAATTAATTAAAATCAATTAATTATTGTTAAAAAATGTGAAGGTGCTTTTAAAGTAATAATTGTTATTGTATTATATTATAATCAAATACCGTAGATACCCATAATTATATCATCATTATTGCGTTTAATAAGTACATGATACTAAACAATTCCAAATCTTAATTGTAATAAGTTATTGTAAACTCAAAGTATCACTATAATGGAAAAGAAGTTATATAAATTGGAGTAGAAAAATTCTATTGAATTCACAATAGAAGGAAAGCTGCGAAGAAAAAGTGTAGTAAACGGTATAAAAGAAGAATCCTGTTACCAGGAAATATTTGTGTAAACTTATTATTTTATTTTTTTGCTTCCGTAACTTTTACACAACTACGCATTTAATAAAAGTCAAATTCTATAACCTAGAGGAAGCAAAAAATAACTGGAAACTTATCAATGTCAAGAGAAGTTCATTAACTAATTAATTACCTATTCAATTGACTCAAAAATAGTTTTCTTGTTCTTATTATATTCATGTGCTTTTACGGTAATTGCCTACAATTAAGAGCAAATTAAGTTTTTAATAAATACTGTGATAGCTTTTTAGAGCTAAACGAATTCAAATTCTGAATATTATTTTATTATTTAAATTTGATTATTAAATTAACACAGATGTAACGCACTGTCAGCATCCAACGAAGACTATTGGCTTAACTCTTGCCCGGAGTTAACTAGCCCTTACTGATGTTTAACTATTTTAACTATCTAATTAAACTATGCAAATGTTTGGAGAAAAATGTAGCTTTATTGTTCGTTTATAAACCGAAATAATAAAATTAACTAATTAATATGCAAATACAAGCATTTAGATTTAATTGAAAATAATTTGCGGTTTAGCCGTGTAAATATTACACAACTAATAATTAATTAACAGAAGTTCTCAATATAAGGAACTTTTTTTTTTTAATCCGACAATCCTATGCGATTGTTCAAGATTTTGTGTTTAGAACTACTGAGGTAAACCTTAGTTAATTTAAATTGTAAACCGCGATAGTCATCGCAAAGATGTTATTTGTTAATGAAATTTTTGAATCTTATTAACCCACTAAATTCAAATAATTATTCAAATTTAAAAAAGCTAAATAATGTAAACAATCCTTCCATTTGAAATTTAAATACGACGTTCGAGTGCTTTTAATACTCTCGTTACAAATAATTGTAGATATTGTCGTTGAATATTTTATGCATAAAATTATCAGAGATTTCATTTTATTTCATTACTTTGTAGTCTTAACTCTTAAAATTTTATTAAACGTTTGTAAATTTATGAATAAATCAAAAGTTAACTACGAAGTAAATATAATTTTGTTTATGTAAGTAATACTATGATTTTTACTAGAGCAGTAAAAAAAACTTGAAGTATGCCAAACAAGAACTTGCGGAATTAGTTTGTCGATCCTTTAATTTTTAGACGACATTTTTACGATAGAATTTTATTATTTTACCAATGAATCTAATCAAATGGATTTAAATACAATTATCTTAGTAGAGCAACAAAAATTAACAAAAGAAAGTATAACTTAATGAAGAAAACACTGCAACTGCTCGATAAATGAAGGTATTTTATGGAATTTTTTATAGAAAAAGTACACAACAGATCTTTTAAGGGTTAAAGCTTATTTACGAAATTCAATATCGTAGAACCAGTTTGCTTGTGTTTATTCAAATTTATAGTTCTGAAAATTTCTAATATTTAATTAAAGTATTTAATTAAAAATAATTCAGTTACCGCATTTGTTGTGCTTGCAACTGCAATCCAGCCACAATACTATGCCAGAACTGAGCCAATTATACCAATTTCTTTCTGATATTTTGAGAAAACATTTTTAAAACATGTATCTTTTGATATATTTAAAGAAAATTAAATTAAAAATTTAAAAAAGTGTTTCCCTCAATAATGTTACAAATGTGGTTCAGGTCCTTATACTCGTAACACACTATTATATTTGTCGGCCCACGGGCCAAATCTGGCCTGCGACAATATCAAATTCTCCCGCTGCATAAATGTATAATTTGAGAAAATCCATATCTAACGAATTTAAGACATTGGGGGCTTTATACTCGAGTTCACACGACTTGATTCACATACGCAAATACGGCAGATAATAATGATTATGTAAAATAATGATTCGTATGTGAATTCGAAAATAGGGCCCCAGGAAAACTAATGACTTTGTATCGTTAACAGTAATAGATAATAGCTTTTATTATGCAAACATTTGGCTTCTATTGAAAAAAAAAAATATTGTTGCAAGAAAGGACTTTGGCGTAGCATATAATAATAATGCGGAATTAGCAATGACATAAAAATATATCTACAGTTTCTCAAGAAAGTATTCGTACACTCCTATGTTAACAATGTAAATTGTACTTTTTAAAGATTTTTTTACACAAAAAAATCGCTTTTATAGAAAAACTTGTTAGATGTTTCTTGTTGCAAATTTTGTTGCCTTCATTTTTGTTTCTATAGGTACATTTTTCTATTTTGTCTCATCGTTTTCGAGATACAGAATCTTTCACTATAACTCGACAACGGTGCGAAGAAATCGAAAAATCTATATATTATACTAATATAAAGAGAAAGAAGACATCAATAAAATCAATTTTTATATTACAAACATATAGAATCTTCTAATATAGAAGTATGTATACCAAAACTTCCTTGAGTATAGATCACATTGGTACATCAATAGACAGTATATCCAATCAAATTTGAATACTGCCGATATTTGAATGCAATACGACGTCATACTAATTACGATGGATATCGCAAAACGAGAAATGATATAAAATTGAAATGCTGTAAAAAGTGCAGATAAATGCATTTCCTGATTTTTTTGTATTAAAAAATACTGCAGATTATTAGAATTATTTTAAAGTACCTATTAATTCCGTTTGTTATTGATTTTGTGTAACATTGAGTAACATCGATTGATTGATTGATCTGCACAAATAGTGCTAATACAATATTTATGCGTCGTTTTGCCTTAAAAGATAAAATTAAAGGGAAAAATTGCAAATTTGAAATTATAGGCAATTTATGTATAATAATAATTATAGACTAGCGTGAGATCATTAAACATTCGGCGCGTGATTAGGTTAGTATGTGCATCATTAAATTTTTGAAATGTAAAACGCAGAGTGATATTGAATGTTTGATCAATTTTTCAGTACATTTCAACTTGAATAATCTGAAAATTATTAATTCAATTATAAAATGCTCACAATTCCTAAAATTACCTCCAGGGAGGTTCCAACCTCTGGAGTGCCTATAAGCTATAGCTTAAAAAGAATTCTCCAACAGAGGAATTTACAAACAATTGAAAGATCAATAACCAGTAAATGATCAAGTTGTTATCGCATTTTTTAAAATTTATATTTAATTTTTATAAATTATGCTTTGAATGAATCTTCTCAAATTAAGAATCAGAATTTTCAGAAAGCAATTCCATTGCAGCCACGATAAGTTCGTTGTTCTTATATAAGTAATCATATTATAATAAATATATTTTTTAAGAAATTAGCATCAATTTTTTTCAAGTAATTGCATTTAAATAACATTTTAATTTTTAACAATTTTTGTTCAAAATAATAATTACATCAGATAAAGTCTCCTTTAAAAATTATGTAATAAATATAATATTTCAGAATTATCCCGTCAACCTTCACTACTATTACTATACAATTTACTTCAAATTTATTAATTGTTACTAACAGTACAAGTTTATATTACTTTCATGAGAATATAACTTGTATTTACAGCATTGTCTTTAATTGAAATGGATTTTTAATTAAATAAAAAAAAAATTTGTACTCAGAAAACAACAACTTGTTTATTTAATATGTTACTGTGGAATGTGATGTCCCGATTCTTAGCCCAATGTTAAATACACCCAGATTCCATATTTCACGCTTCAAATATTTTGTATTAATTGCACTGGAAGTAACATGGAAATAAACATATTAGCTACGTGTTTTTAAACAAGGAAAATGGTCCGTCGCGTCGGCGTCGTCGCTATGTTCGTATACGTTTTCACCGCCAAGAGGATCTGGTATTCCGTCAATTACATTCTAGAAAGGAAATCAAACCTGTTAGTTTGGACTAAAACACCAAAGTAAAGGTTTCTTCGTCACCACGCAAAGTACACTACAAATGCGGTTGTAATATTTATAACTTAAACTTTTTCTTCCTTGAAAATTATTTTTTTCTCTCTTCCTTTTAAGTCAATGAATGCGTTAGTAACAAAGGTTGAACTAAACCACACTACTACGTCATGATTTTTTTCTCCAAAAAGAAAATTATGAATTTATATATTCAGATATGTAAATTAATGAATGTTTTCCAATGCATATCAAATTAATTAATGTAGTTTAAGTATTCAAATCATATCATTGTTTGTTGATTCAAATACTGCATGTTCATAATATGTACAGAAGAAAGCAATAATTCAATAAAATATTTCACTAAAATGTCTTAAACGCTTTTACTATGTGCACTATGAATTTGTAAGTATGCACGAAGAGCAAATTTATAGCTTGTTTTACTTTGTGCTTTCTGGGTTAGCTATTCTTCTGATTAGGTGGTTTGTCAATGTATTAATTCAGTCAGAACATTTAATTCGGTTTAGAAATTAATGTTCTGAATTAAATTCTAACAGCTATTAATTCTACAACATAATATTATTAAACTGTTCGAATAATTAATAACTTCATAGTAAGGTCAAATATCATAACACACAGGGTGACCCCGCGACCGAGGTACAATAATTGTGAACACGAATGGAATATTTAGCTAAACATGGTGAAAAATCTATACTTAATATTAATATTAAATTCCTGAATAAGAAATAAACACCATATCCAGAGCAACAAATTAAAAAAGTTCTAATAAAATGTTGGTACTTGAAGGCGTAAATTATATATTTAGTATTTCAACAGGAAATTTTAAGGATCATTTATGTTTTATGAGATCATTAGATTAGAGTTTTTATTACTTTTAGTGAAAACATTCGTCTGAACAACAGATATAAACAAATAACAAAAATTGAGGTAAATAGATAAAAGAACCGGCCCACTAAACAGAAGTCTAGATAGAGGCACTGGTTTAGATAGTCAGATATTTCTGTTTTTAAGTAAAACTCGGGAACCAGTCTATACTTTAAACACTAACTTAATAAATTCAATTTGAAGGGTACAACTCACTCCTTCGCCCATCGTTGACTAAAAATGAAACAGCTAAATGACAATATACCCAATGTGAGACCTCAAATTAACGGAATTTTTGCAAAGAACATTAAAATTGTTAAATTTAAGGCGGATTATTTTTAAAGATGTCAATAAAAGTCCAAATAGATCGATTTACGTTCTCATAACATACAACATTTTATGTGTTCTGATGTAAATAAATCCCACAGGTTTCTTTTACGACATTTTCAATCACGTATTAGTTACAGATACTATTTGATCTGCTTTTTTGTAGTATTTTGAACCCTGTAGTATAAACACTAGGATGCGGCACGTGGATTTCATCCTAATATTCAATGACCTCTGCACTCTGTGTTATAAAAAACTTATATTATTTTATGGAAGAAATACACGAACTAATTAAATCGGAACATCTGGTAATTACACGGTGAAGTAAATACTTAGACAAATTAGAATCTTTGTTAAAGTAAAATGAAATGTTAAGCTTCTTGATGTTGGTTCTATAGTTTCATGTTAATATCTCCATAGTTTAATTACATGTAATCTGTAACGCTATGTTATCTTACTTCAAGTAAACTATAGAATTCCAAGTCATTGTTACGTTTAGAATTACTATCACAAATAAAAAAGATATATGTTTAAGATATCACGAAAATATAATATAAAGATGTTCTTAATTTTGACATTAAAATTTTGTACAGTTGGAAGGTTTAAGTTCAGCATATACATTTTATGAAAGTATTTAAACATCACCAAAGATGATTATTATTTTATAGTATAAAAGTAAATTATTACACTATAAAAAACAACCTATTTACATAAAAATTACATAATTTTACCAAGTTGTACTACATAGTAGTTGAACAAGTTTGCATTTAAACGCAATTTTTGTAAATAATAATTTACTTCGTTATCCTTCATTATCCAATATTAAATTATAATTAGTCAGCCATTGGTAGACAAAGGCCACTGCTTCTATTTAAAAATAATATTGCTCCAATTTTACGACTACGACTTTTTGTTTACTCAACCCTTGATGGAATAGACGTAATATTTGTTTAAACGGTTAATTACTAGCCAATCTTGCATTATCCTTCAATTCAACCGATGATATTTTAGTATTTAGTTTAACTGATTAAACTTCTGCTAAGGTTTAATTTTCTCTTTTAATTAGTTAAGAAATAAATAAAATTTTGTTATTAAATTCTAATCTTTTGTTTTTGTATTTTTTCAGTTGCAGTTGTGGCTGCATTTTTCATTTGTTGGGCACCTTTTCATGCACAACGCCTGTTAGCCGTCTATCTTGCCGATGCATCTAAGGAAGATCAAAAAATGTTTCTGGGATTGTATACTGTACTTATGCATGCTTCAGGAATTTTGTATTTCGTATCGACAACCGTTAATCCAGTGTTGTATCACATTATGTCGAAAAAGTTTCGAGACGCATTTAAGGTACATAATTAAACAACTTTAACTTCTTAATTGCATGAAAAATTATATTTTCCTTATAAACTTTAATAAGCCAACTTTTTATTAAATCACCGAATACATTATCTCACTAATCAAATAAGAAATTTTCGCATGAAAGAATTTTTGAGTTGTTTACCTACTTTTGTTACGCAAGTCAAAGGTTACAGCAATTTCATTTATTGGAACTTTGTATTTCTTGTTGTATATTTCGAATAATTTAAGTGTTTATTCTTCATTACAAAATTTATTTAGCTGAGAAGAATCACTCAATCAAAATTGAAATAAATGTAAATTATGCATTACAAAAATAACGAGTTCTCAGTTTTATAAAATATCTATTATCGTTTCTAAAGAAAATTTGATCCAATTATTTAAATAATTACAGGATGTGCCGATAAACAATGCAATATCCATTTAAACAACTGTCGTAATACATCGAGTACCTACTTGCAACTCATTTTATTTTGCATTTTTGCATAAAATTATACTTTAAATATGTTTACACATCTGTAAAAACAAACATTTGGTTGCATTTAAATGCATTTTGCGGTCAGTTTCATGTGAATGAGTTGAACTGTAAAAAATCAGTTCATGTCATATAGCACAATCGCAGCAAATTATGACACAAAAATCAGTTTTCTTTTGCAATAACTCTTTTGATTCTCGTTAGACGACAAAACAAAAAACTGATACAATTTTTTTTAAAAAAATTTTATCAATGACGGCTGATCAAGGATGACGATGGGGCGCCCTGCCTCCAGGACATCATCAACTAATACTTACTCTTTCAGTTCAGAATTTTCACATTCGAATGCTACTACATTTAACTCGTAGTTTTATAATTTTATAATTACTATTTTAAAAAATAATACTTAAATTAGTATTATATAAATTCATAATATGATTGTAGACTTAAACTGGGGTCGTCCATCTATTATATGAATGTACAAGCGACCACTGGGCTCTATACAGTTTCTGTTGTAAAAGCAATTTACGCGCAAAGCTAGAAAAATATGAAAATATAAAAACCGCCAAGTTTATAACAAAAAGTGTAAACGCACAATTTGCTCTGTTTTTAAGGGTAAGTAAACTAAACCTAAAGAAATAGGAAAACCGTTTACGGTTACGGAGATTATGCTTAAACCACAATGCAGAAAAATATCAAATATGATAACAGCTTAGGGAATATAAAATAAATCAAATCTTTTTGACTTTTGATCAAAAATAAGAGAAAAAAAAAGATTTTTAATGTCCTTACCTACACTTCTCCGCAAGTAATATAAATTTTACCAGAGACTGATGCATATTTTATTATAAAACTATTTCTGTCGTATACGAGAAGCAAACGAGTTGCAGAAAATTCAAAGTTTTGAGATTTTTT
This sequence comes from Cantharis nigra, assembly GCA_958510845.1. Taxonomy (NCBI): domain Eukaryota; kingdom Metazoa; phylum Arthropoda; class Insecta; order Coleoptera; family Cantharidae; genus Cantharis; species Cantharis nigra. The sequence goes on along the minus strand of OY294030.1, from coordinate 36,359,779 downwards.
CTTATCGTGAAAACTAGGACAAATCTCAGGGGTAGTAGACTTAAATAAACTACTCACAACTATAAAATGTTTCCACTAGTTTTGAATGCACTTGGCCGGCAGCGTCGGCGTCGCGTCGTTTTCAACCTGTCGCGTAACACTTCGTATAATTTAAAAAATGAAATTTAAATGATAGAATTCTTTTCGAGTTTGGTATAAACTGAACATCTGCATTTGACACAACGCAAAATAACTTAAATTTTTACCGGATGTATTGGCACAATTCCACGATAACAATTATTTATTATTCAAATACCATTTGAATATCCAATTGAATTTTTTGCAAGTTAAAATCTTAAATGAGGATATAAATAGTTCACTATTATATAAATAAAGAGGCGATGCTAAAAAAAAACCACTATAGCTTAATTTTACGTAAATAAATATTTCATAACAATAAATAATATGTATTTTTATAACAAAAAATCTCGAGAGAGAATATAATAAATATTATAGTACATACGCGAAAGAGTAAAAAAATTTTTTTTTGTTGTGCTTTGTTTTCATCAGTCAATACACGAACAAAATTGAATTTCGAATAGGCTTTTATCAAAATTTATTTTACGGTACAGCTTTATAACACTTTTGATATAAAATAATTCATTGCTTTAAAATTAATATTTATTTTTAGTTACCGATTTTAATAAAAGCATAAAAGAAAACCTGGACAAAAGCCTTGAGAGTGTGTTAACCTAAGAATAGCGTACTCTTTAACAGGTGTAAACATGATTATAAATTAAATAATATGTTTTTAAAGAATTTATAGATATAATAATTAATATTACCAGTTCGAAAATTAGTTCATTTCGTTTTGATTTGTTGTAGGCCTTTTGCGCTTCTTTGATTGAGGCTCCATTCCACTGGAATTAGGTAAATAAATAATTACATCTTTTCAAAGCTTTTTTTTACAAATGATTAAGTTTCAACTTTAATGAAACCTGTTGTTTTAACTTTAAAATTTCAGGGTTTGGTTTAAGAATCCGTAAAAGATAAGGAATGCAATTTTCAATTGCATTTCAGTATCAGGCAATATGTACTTTCCTGCATCTTCCTTACAAAGAAATTGCAGATTTCGTGTTTTCTTTATTTCTACATGAGATAAAAAGTTGGAACTGCTTTGATAGTTTACGACTAAGTCATAGTGACTTTTTTGTAGACATAAATAAATGAAAGACCTGATTGAGCCATTTTCGAGCTTTTCTGGAAAATTTCTACAAGAAAATTATTACTATAGATACAATACATTGTAAGAATTAAGATTTTAAATAACTTTATAATGCGATTATTGCCAAATAATGATACTGTGAATACTATAAGTTTTGATGAATATACAGAAAGAAATTTTATTCTCGATGGAGTTCTCCAGACTGAGTGACATTGAGAAATAAGTAAATGAAGAACAATGTTTCGATAATACGTTTCTAATTCCACTTAAATGGTATTTTATGTAAAATTTTCTTGAAAATAAATAAGTGCCAAAGTTAAAGAGCGAGCTAAATTACCAATGTCAAAATATTTTAATATAATATCTGCACTTTATGCGCAACGTCGAACGTGCTATTTTCTTTTCTTTTCTTTCTCTTTTCACATGTAAAGAAAGGTTTTATTCAATTTATTGACTTGATAGAACAGCACATTTAAAAATTTTAGTTTTCTTTAGATACAAAGCTTATATACAATATGAAGTTTATTTTGAAGTTTATTAGGTGAAGAACCCCAATTTACAAATCAGAACTAATTTTAACTAAAGAACTGTCCTACGAAAAATCATGAATTTTTAGTCAAAACAAACATTATTATCTCTGGTACTTGTTAAATCCGTTCGGCATTTACACAAATCACAACCGGTGCTGTTTGCAGTACCTGTAATTGCAAATTTATCTACCTTATTTATTAATTTTGGTTATTTTGCGATTGTGCGAAATTATCACATGTAAATGAAATTTACCTCCAATAAAAATTAGGTCATATAGCAGAAATTCTACAAGTATTTATCTTATGAAATGCGAAAAAATAAATAAAAAATCATAATACAAATTAAATTTAGCATGGACAGCTACTTAAATGATATGATAATTTCGTAGCCAAATTCCTTTATGAAATAGTTAGTTAACCAAGCTTTTTACTTGACAGGTTTTTCAGGTTGCGGTTGTTCTAGACAAGGGAATAAATTAATAATGCACACTTTATCAATTTGGCTTCATAAGACAGATTTATTCTGTAAACTTCAATATTTCTTGAAGTGCTTAAGCCTGAAAATAATTTTTTCAATACTCGAAGAATTAATAAACTTCCATTATATCTGAAAACACTTGAGTTGATGAGGATTCTAAGTGTATTAAATTATTAATTCATCCTTAGTGCTTCCTTGGTGGTTTTTAAGTCAGCATTAAATTTAACGTTTACTTTTCTCGTCGCCTTATAAAACTTAACATTCAATAAGCGCATTTCGTGAAAATTAGATTTTTGGCCAAGCACTTACAGTTCGTTTGCTAAAATTCATGTATTTCAATCTCATGACGTACTATATCCTTTCCTCCCTAAATGTCTATCTGCTGGCCGCAGGTAACATTATAAATCTAGAAATTTGGTGTCAGAATACGGGTAACGCGACATAAAAACAGACTTAGTGAAGAGATAAAGTTAAATTTTTTATTCAAATATTCAAATCTAACACTGCAAAATTGACCGTAAAAGTTGAAATTATCATCGCAGTAAACTAGATTCAATATCGCAGCGTTTCTCGATATGCATAAAAGAGCAACCTCAAGATTATAATTTATTTTAAGGCTTAAAGTGATGAAATTTGCATTTGATTAATGTGAGTTTTTATAAAATATTATTAAATAAATCTAAATGGAAAATATTTAATTATCCATTTTTCAGATTATTTCACATCGCTGATTTTACTAATGTAATATTTCGAATTATTTATGGTATCTATAGTTAGCTATTAGAATGCTAATTAAAATTGGCATTTAAACGAATCTTATTAAATTTATTAAATTCTGTAGTAAGACATTCTTATAAGTTTTAATCAACTTTTTTATGTTTTTCACGATAATCCCGAAACGAAGTTGATCGTTAAGTTTTTAGCATATAACTCATTAGAAAAGTCTTAATTGGTAATTAGCAAACATCTTGAAAAGTAGAAAATATTTAATCAGTCGCTATGGATAAAACACTTCATAAATAGTATATTAGAAATTATTTACTGAGCAACTCTTAGGCGGATCACACCAGAGAAAAAAGAAAATAAGCTTTAATTTACTTTTGAATATTTTGCGGTTAGTTCAATCAATATTCATTAGGTACTTGTGCATGAAAATAACTCGAAAATGAAAGTTTTTAGTTTAAGCCCTTTGCTCTAGTATCAGAAAAACGACTTTAAGTTTTCAACAACAGATTCAAACTGGAAAAGAGGCAAATACGTCAAGAAAGATTATACATTTATACTCAAAATACGTAATACCAAAAAAGTAAATAAAATTCAGCGTAAAAGAATAAAAAAATTATTGTAGTAGTTTATCTAGTTTTCAGGATAAAGCTTTTCATATCTCTCCGATTTTTATCGATTTTTAAATTATAGTAATAATTTGGGATCTTTTTTCTGATACTTAAGTATAAAAAGCTCAAATAAAAAAATTTCACTTCGGAGTTATCTCCAAGCAGACCCCCTTTTCACTTATGCAATGACTGAACTAAACTGAAAATCTCACCAACTACATCCAGTGAAGCATTTAAAATAAAGAACATTATTTTGCACCTAACATTACCTATCGCTTACCCTGCATAAATTGAAAATTAAGAACAGTTCGTTATTCGGTAGAAATAAGTGCATTCAATTAAAACTAACACTTTAGTAAAATAATGTAAGTGAAACAAATTTGACTATAGTGAGTTTTGAACAAAGAAAATTATTCATGTTATTGATTTCATACAAAAAGTTTTATAAAATTTGTTTCCCAGGTGTGCTATCCGCCTTACGATATAAAGCAGAGATTCCTAATAGTCACAGCGGCACGATCAGATTTTCAGAAGAATACCGCATTTTGTGATACAAGCAAGAGCTTCGGCACACTTGTTTCTAACACGATTTGAAGCGATTTGACCCGAGGCACCGAAACATTCTGCGTGGCAGGCTCAAGATGGCGGCCTATTTTCCAAAATGGCGGCGAAAATTCTAAATTTCAATTTTGAATCGTATATAAGGAGTTCTATATATTGTTTCCGACTAAATTTAGCATGAGGAATACGAATAAAATAGTAAAAAACAGTTTGGACTTCTTTTGAGAGCCATTTTCGCCATATTTGGCGACTTTTTATTTTTTCCTGTTTCATTAAAATGGGAAATTTAAGTTTACACGATTTTGAGCATCAGCCAAATGGCGCCTCTCACACCCCAGACACTAAGTAACTCTTTTTCTGAAGTTTTTACGCACTCTTTGCAACAGAAATCTCTGTGATTTGGGCTTGAATGTTGTGTTTGAGAGCTTCAAGAGTCCTGGGACAATCTTTGTAAACCAAGGATTTTAGATATCTCTACAAGAAAAATCACAAGGGGCCAATTCAGGAGAGCTCCCTAACCAGTTCAATATACCTCTTGAGAAATGAGGCGCTCGGGGAATCTGTCTCGCAAAAAGTCCATGCAAACCCTTGTTTTGTGGGCTGTGACGCCATTTGCTGAAACCAGACGTCTTCCAGCTCTATTTCTTCCAACTGAGGCCAGAAAGCTTCATGGAACCTTGCAAAGTAACGTGCAGAAGTGGCTGTAACCGCTCGATCATATTCTTCAACCCTCTGGATGTTATATGGGGTAATGAAGGTAACCTGAGGCCACCGTCTTATCGTGAAGACATTTCCGGTATCCTGGATTGCATTAATCCACGTAAGAATTCGATTTAGATCGGAAATTCGGCGGCATGGACTAACCTGAGCTTTAAACGGAAGGCATGCTGAACGCGGATGATCGAACGGCCGTTTGACAATTATGTCTGTACACAAATAAACAGTTGTTCAACGGACCTCTCCATTGTGGCAACTGACACCACGTGGAACATAAACTTCCCTTTTTTTTAGTATCGCACGATAGCTCAGTGTATCTCCCCAAGATTTGAATCAAATTGGCTTCGAAAGTTCTTGAAAAGCAGCTATGCTTTCAGGATATAGAGTTCAGGCTTGCCAAACAAATAGTATTATTAGCTTTAATATTAAAAAAATCTTTTTCATCCATAATAGAATCCCTTTCAATTCAACATTTTTATAGATTAACATACCTACACCAAAGGCCTTTCAGATAAATTAATTAATTCATTAATCAGGTAATTTTTTAAGAATTTTAATATTGTAACTTATTTAATTTTATATTTATAGCCTTGAAAATGGGTCAATTATAAATGACCCGAAACGTCAGACAATAAATTTGTTTAAAAAGACCTACAACTCAACTATTCTTGATTTAATTAATAAAAATGATCAACAATAAAAATTATTACTAATTATTATTGTTGCTCAATTATCTTTATTTCATTTAATTTCCTTTTGCAGTTCCAGATATTGTGAATCAGCCGAATAATATTTTTTCTATTTTTTTTATTTTAAGATTTGATAAAATTGTCGAGTCTAGTTTATTGATTTTATTTTTATTTAATGCACCATCTGAATACTACAAATTGAACAAATTTATAATAAACTCGAGAGCATTCTTCTTTATATAACCGTTAACCTTTTTTACCCAAATATGTCGAAAATGGCTCCCAAAAGAAGTCCAAATAGTTTTTTACTATTCTATTCGTATTCCTTATGCCAAATTTAGTCGGAAACGATATATAGAACTGCTAATATACGATTCAAAATAGAAATTTAGAATTTTTGCCGCCATTTTGGAAAACGGCCGCCATTTTGAGCCTGCCATGCAGAATGTTTCGGCGCCTCGGATCAAATCGCTTCAAATCGTGTTAGGAAAAAGTGTGCCGAAGCTCTTGCTTGTATCACAAAATGCAGTTTTTTTTGCGTACAACGACGACTATAATGGAAAACCATATGTATTAATATATTATATTATAAAGGATTGTTGTGATCATCATCAGATATACCTACACGTATTTCAAGAATTTCAATATCAACTTCGAATCAACGAAAATTATGATGGATTTTCAGGGAATTAATTAGGTCACATATTTTGTTACTTGTCATCAACAAGTAGATATTTGGCAAGCGAATAATCTAATTGTATATGGTAAACCAGATTCGACAAACTAACTAGCTAACTGCTCGGCTACTCTCTCATTTTTAAAATGCATTGTTACTGTTTGCTCGCCCGTGGCTAGGATAATCGATCGACACTTCTAAAAAATATTTTAGTTTTTCACATAGGTATATATCAAAAACACAGTGAAAAATACCTCAAAAAGGTTAACAACCATAACTTGAATTTTATGTAAAATATAAGAGTATACATCGAATTTGCATACGGACATTTCTCATGCTATTAAAAACCGCCTACTACCAATCTGTCACACTATTTGGTATTATTATGTTATAATAAAAAAAAGTATTCGCCATAAATGATAATAAGTATTTAAATACCGGTTTTATGACAATTCAATATTACTTTTTAAGGAAAAACGGTAAAATTTGTACAAAAGCACCGTTCTTTAAAAATTTGTAAAAAATCAAAAATTGCCAAGTTTATACAAAAGCACCGTTGGTTCTTCACAAAGAAAAATAAACTGGGCATTTATGCCAAAAATATGGCATGGTAGAATATTCAAAAATAAGGTTTCTAAATACTATTTTTATTTGGTTTTCGAGAACTTCAGTTGACTTCGACAACTTATTGTAACGCAAATATCAGATTTGCTATAAATGTATTTCTATTTCAATTTTTCTGGTAAATGTGCGATTGATTACTTAGATATTGTCTCCCAAATTGTGATGAATTGCTTCGATACTTGCCAAGTTCGATTTTCCTTAGAAGTGATTACAGTTTTCCAGAGTTGTTCTCAGAGGAAATTTGTGATACAACGGCTAAGAAAGCTTTTTATAGCTTTGATAAAACTTTATTAAATTGTTTGAAAAAGTATGAAAAGTCGTAGTTAAAATTAATTTACTTTTACAAATTTGCATTGTCGTTTTGTTAAAATTGAGCAAGCAATAACATCATTATTATTTGCTTTAAAGTGTTCATTTGAATTTACCATGGACTCACAGCCATTGCTTCCGCATTTTTACGATTAGTCGGAATATTTCTCTAGTATTCGAATTATCAACTATAACCGGATTTGAAGATTCTGTCTTACCTAACCTTGCATATGTTTGTAAACATTTTGATCTTTTCTAATAAATTATAATTTATTAAACATCACAAAATTTCTCCGCCATTTAAATAAAAGTCTATACAATAAGTTTTGTGTAATTTTGTGTTTTTAATTGATATTTAATTTTAAATAAAAACATACACAATTTCATTTTATAATAGTATATTACTAAAGAAGAAGTTTAAATTGCTTATTAAACGCAAGGTGGATCGTATATGTCACGAGGCGCAGCCGAGTGATATACAATCCACACGAATGTATATTTTAGAGCCACCCTGTGTAGTTTAACGTTTCAAACAAAAATAACCAATCAAAAAATGAAACAAAAACCAAAAGAAAATTAAAATCGAATGAATAAAATGAAATCAACCAGTAACGGCCAACGTTTATTAAAGTAATTTCTAAAAAATTCATTTATATGCATTGTGAAAACCAAATAGGACGCCCTTGATATTTTTTGAGAATTTACTGACATAAATATACATTGATGTAGTTTTAAATGCCAAAACATTATGGTAATTAAGAGTAATTAAAATTAAATGAAATAAAAGCTTTCAGTTATTCTAATCGACTCGGTCCATTTTATATCCATTCATGTGGTAAATGGGTGATTTATTCCATCTTCAGTGCAAATTCAAATTTTATTCGCTTAAAATTTTCCCATTGAACTAGAAGTGTTTTGTTTTCAATTCTACGACTCTATTCTACGTCTATTCTGCTCTTTTAGTGAAATTATTGTTATTGTTCTTCTAACAAAATATATTTTATTTTATTACTAGTATCAGTCTTGATACCTCCATTCCGAACATTTACAACCGAGGGAATAAAGAAAAATAAATTATTACTACTAACCGTTATACATAGTATAACATTGTAAACATAATATAAATAATAACTCAATCAGAAATTCAACATAGTTCGATAGTACAAATTTTTGTTTTCTTGTATCGGGTAAATAAAAAGCAGAGATCATTTATTTGAAACAACGACAGTTTTCGCTAGCTCCGACTATTTTAATATACGAAAATGTCTTGAGGCCATAAAGTATATAAAAAAAACTAATATTTCGACACTTCCAAGTCGCAATAGATTATATTATTACGGTGCTCCAGAAGCGTCACAAATATTAATTTGAAATTTCAGATAAAAACGGAATTTTTCCATAGATATAATAATATAGACACCCTAAGGGTGGATACAATCGGGGGTAGAAGTATAGGATAACTACCTCCTCCTATCATGGTCCATCAAAGCCGAACAACACTTGCTATGTTTTATTAATATTTGCAAAATGTACCTGAATACTTATTAACCCTACAGTGCATACGTCAATAAAAATCACACCAGTGCATCGTAGGGCCTGTCAGGCCCGTAGCTTTAAATCGACGAATGTTGGAATATTTCAGGAATAAGATAATTTTTGTATATATTAAACTTTATAATAATAAAATATTAAAGAAAAACAGAATTCTTGAAATAAATCAATGAAATGATTACGAAATATTATAAAATTCAAAGTCACCTGAATCTTGCAATTAGCTGAAGTTATTGAAGTTGCATATATTGCATTACGGTGACTTGTAAGAATTGTAAAGATACTTTTGATAAACATAGTTGAATTACATGGAAATTATCGCAGTTTTGTTATTATTTTGCGAATAATGATTATAGAAATTGCTATACAAGCTGAAAAAAAATTTTTACAAAACTTATAAATCGATTGGAAACCGATTTCCATTTTTAATATTAAATAGTAACACTAGTGCATACGTCGGGCCTACTAGGCCCGAAGCCCTTTTATTGGCAATCCATTCAACTTTTCCAAGTTTTTTAAACCCATGTCGATGTCTTTTCATATTTTAGACAGCTACTAATGATATGGTGAAATTTATTTAAACGGTTCTTTTTTTATATTCATTTAAATGTTCACTCGGGCCTGCTAGGCCCTACGTATTCACTGGAGGGTTAAAATATACTTATTTACATCGTTTATTAGCTTTTCACAAGCCCTAACACAAACAGGTTATGGGCCTATAAACAAAGAAACCAGTTAGTCGTTAATGATTTTAAAAATATTTCGCCTGTTTTTCATTGCGACTGATAACTTGGTTAGCGTTATGATATTATTAGTTATTGTAAATTGTCATGTAAAGATAATCCTGTTCGCAGTCACTTCAAAATGTCAAAGTTAATTTTGGTAAGTCGGTCGCCGAGAAAATTCAAAAGCAAATTGAATCAAGTTTTTCAAAATGAAATTTCTGCAATTTTGTAACAAAATTGACACTTTGAAGTCACAGTTGACACTTTGAAGTGGCAATTTCTTTACTTATGGCGTCTAGACGCAACTAGCTTAAATATTTTTTTGTCAATAAGGTGACGCTGCGATGTAAATCAGATGATATCAAAACTTTGATTGGTCAATGGCTATAAGTGTCTAATAAATTCATCGGAATTAAAGCTGGATTTATAGTTCTTGTTGCTGACGCTCACACTCTATTTGAAGTATGCATATTATGTACATTTAATTTATAAGTGTGCCGACGGCGACGCTGATGTTAACCCCGGATGTTAACCTATCTTTTTGAACAGGTTTAACTCTTATTTGAAAACATTTAACCAATATTTTTATAATTAAGTTATGTTTTTCTTAACCAACTATGTATAAATCTATGTTTTTTATGATATGATAAATCACGTATTTTGTTATTTAGACTTTTTTGCAATTTAGGATCTTAGCGAAAGGAAAGGCTTCTAGAAAATGTGATATTGTGACTTTCTTAATATAAATCCTATGTCATATTATTAATGTGTGCCTAATTATTTTAATAAATTTCATGTTTGGCATATGACCAAATAATTAAAGTTACTCTTGTTTAGTGGCAGGGTTATCGACAAAACTACTTACTTAATTTTATTTTAACTTGGCACGATTATTAATTTCTAAACAACGTATGTGTTGCTATGAATAAGCAGAATTAGCATAAATCAGTTGTCTAATAAATAATAAACCAATTAGTCAATGTCGGTTTTTCCCAAAAAGAGAAAAAATCGTAACTTTTGCGAGTAATATGGAGTACACACAAATATAGAATAATATGGAGTAAAATATTTCTATTTAGAGGGAAAAAATAGTGCATTACGCCCCTAGCGACTAAACAAAGTTTTTTAAAGGAAATATACTAAAGTTTTAAAGATTAAAATTATACATTTAGGCACTAGGTGATTTGGTCCCTGGAAATTAGGTGCCCGGTTATTTGACACCGGTAAATTGATCCCTGGTTATTTGATCCCCGGTAATTTCACCCCTAGGTAATTAGATCCCCTGTAAAATTGCTCCCCGGTAATTTCAACCCCGGTACGGCAATGTCTGTTTTAGGAACGATTTCGCTAAAAAAAAATCATAAACTAACACTAATCTACATAACTGTTGCATATCTTCGCACGGATATCTCTTTTTACGGGTGATTTTGGTAAAAAAAATCGTAAACAAACACTAACCTACATAACCGATGCATATCTTCGCGCAAATATCTCTTTTACAGGCGTTGACCCTAAAGAAAAATCATAAGCTATCACTAACCTATATAACCGTTGCATATCTTTGCGCGGATATCTCTTTTTTACGTATGACTTTGCTAAAAAAAAGTCATTAACTAACACTAACCTACATAACCAATGCATATCTTCGCGTTTGTATCTTTTTTACGGACAATTTTGCTAAAGAAAAATCATAAACTAACACTAACCTACATAACCGATGCATATCTTCGCACAGATATCTCTATTTTACGGATAATAATATAACTAAGACTAAATTACAAACATGAAGAGGAACAATTTTATAAAATAATGTATTTTAATAAAGTATTTTATCATTATCATTACAAAAATGCAGAAGAATAATGTAAATCGTAATTGGGGACGAAATTACCGGTGTCAAAATTACCAGGGGATCAAATTACCGGGGATTAAATTACCTGGAGATAAAATCACTTAGGATGAAATAACTGGGGACGAAATTGCCAGGGGATCAAAATACCTGGGGGTGAAATCACCTGGGACGAAATTACCGGGGACGAAATTACTTAGGGGATCAAATTACCGGCTACGATACATTTAATTCTATGATTACAAAGATACAAATGCGTTCTTATTATTTTATTATTTTTTTTACAAAGGGACCGACAGATTTGCGTGCCCTCCGAAGCACAAAGACGGTCATATGAATGTTCCGATTTGGACTGTATACCTTAAATTTGAAAGTTGCAAAAGCATATATTGACTCTCAGAATAGTATAGAGGATTCTTCGTTTAAAATTTTATGACATTCGTTATTATCACAAGAACCATTAAACCTAGGATAATATTTGCTTTCTTTTTACTTTATTATACGAGTGAATCTAAGTGCGTTATCGTAACATTTTTTCTATTTTTCACAGTTTCATGTTATTTTAACTTTAACCGACATTTTGCATTAAACATTTTAAGAAAAGATTTAATATTGCTTTTTTGCATTGGCAGAAGAGTTACAGTAATTTTGACGAAAGGAGGTGCTGACAAAATTTTGTTTGTTTATCCATTTACGGTTTCTTTGCCCACGATTTTATTAACAAATTAATTGATTTTATTAATTTTGAAAAGTTGCTGGTTTTGTAACAGTTTGACAACTTTTAACCAAAACGAAAACCTTTCTTTGGAAATAAAAAAAAGCAATTCGCCGATATTTTCAATTGCATTTTAATTATAGATAATTTCAACATTTTCGTCCTACCTTTTGAATGTGGGCTTATAGAATTATTAAATTTTTAAGTTATTGATCCCATTAACTTTTCAAATTAGCGTAGGCATTTATAGACTTTAATAGTTTAATTATTATTACTATATTATACTAAAACTAAAAATCCATAAGAGTCTTTGCGGTTATTTACCTACTTTCTAATTTTAAAAATAAATCTAATTTATTCAAAATTTACTATATTTTTCTACTAACTAATGCGATTTTGCCTAATGTATATTTTCAAGCGCCGCAGGCGATTTTTTATATTTATTTATACATTTGTTTATAAAAGAATGACAGTATAATTATTACTTTTTACAAAGTTGAATTAAATTTTCGAATTTTGTTATTTTCATCTAAAATAACTTATATTACTTTGTTGTTTAGCCATGGCCATTATATTTATTTACAATAATAAAAATAAATTTTTATACCAAGGTTATTTAAGAAATCTAAGATGTAATACTGCCACTATAAAATATATCTAGAAAAATATTAAAACCGACTACATTTTATACGTCTTTGCATATTTAAAAGAAAGAGATCAAGCATATTATTTAAAATTAAATTGTATTCGCTGGTTTTATTTATGGTAATTCCAAAATCAATGGTGTTATAGATCAGGAAAACAATTCGACGTTCAAATGAAAAGACTTAGCATAACCAGAATCTTTCTATTTTTTAAAATAATATTATTGCCAAATACTTATACCCTAAAGAAGAGCTAGTTGGACACAAAATATTCAAAATTGCACAAAACAATAAAAATGTTATATTATATGTTCCTTTGAATGCCTCCCGCGCCTAGACTTTTGAAAATAAATAAATATTTGCTAGTAGTAATATAAATCTATGCAAAGGACGAATAGTACAATACATAGAGTACAATACATATTCGTATGTATTGTACGATTTAATAAATAGTAATAAACATAATAGTTATGCAGGGATAACTAAAAATATTATTGAATGTATGGATGTATGGATTGCCAAAGGCAATTCTGGTAACTCACAATATATTTTGAAAATACAAAAATCTAAAAATAAATAGTTAATAGAATATAATATAAAAATCAGTAGTATATGCAATATTTGATTTAGGTTGGTTTACGTCCAAGGTAGCTCACTGTTTATTCCAAAATAATTATCGAAGTAGCTCAACACATTGAAAAGGTTGTCGACCAATGGTATAACTAACGTAATGTAGGTTTAAAGAACACAATAAAAACCAAGCACGTGGCAGAAAACCTATAAGAGTAAACAAAACAAACGCCTTCTTAAACAACATTCGGGAGACAAAGTTTGTTTCTTGTTCGAAATATTAAATTTCAAATAGAATATAAATGAAATATATATTTTGACAGAAAATACATATAATAATATTAACATAATGGGATTTCCAAATAATAACAATAATAAAAACATGTTCGTTGCTACTGACTGAAAATACATAGGTATAATAAGCATTTGACTTATAGTTATATTAGCATTTGACTGTCCGGTCGAAAGTCAAGGTTTTGCAAAACAGAGATTATTGAAATCGTACTCTGACTCAAAAAAAGTTTCTTTGTTATTTCAATAATAAAATGTCAAGTTTTGATATTGAAAAATTAATTTCAAAACCTACATACTTCTTCTGTTTGGAGAGGTCAAAGTCAAACCGTGGAAAAAATAACCAATACATATCTAATTTTTTACCTGCACTTTTTGTTGAATTTTAAATTATAGCGAAGCCAAACATTAAAAATATATGCGTGGGAAAGTGAAAATACGCAATATATGGAAATGAATGGCAAGTATGCGTAATATGGAAGTTAATATTCATTAATTTACCATTGTGTTTATTAAAAATGTTAAGAAAAACGAATTCAATTTAAATTAATTTTTTACAGGTTTCTTAAAAAATTCTTTTTAGTTCAAGTGGTATTTTCAATTTCTTGTTAAATATCGACATTTGGCAATACTTACCTATAGAGATATATCCAAATTCCCGAAAACATATAATGAAATTAATATTAATATAGACGAAGAATTTGAGAATTAAAATAAAATGTTGTATTTTGAGAAAATGTTGAAAGAAATAAATTCTTTAAAGTTAATTACCAGTAACTGCAAATACTAATTATAAGAGAAAACTCACAGACAACAATATTTTCAATGGGATGTTTGTAAATTTCTTTTATGAATCAGACTTCTACGACTTTTATTATTCTTTCTTGGATACTTTTGAAGTTGATACAAAAAGCATAATATAAAAATTTGCAATTATATCTCTAGTATCTAGACTAAAACAAATAGTTTTTAGTTAAATTGAATTTTCTTTCATTTAAAATTTTAATTTAGTTATTACAATAAAATTTTTAATATTATTTGCAAATCTTTCTATAAACAAAGTATCGATAAAAATTCCACAAATCTGCAAACAACAGAATTCTTTAAAAAAGTTTTAAATTTTCAAAATCCAAACAATTTTCTATGTCAATATGTACATACAAACTATAAGATAGCACATCACACCCACAAGTTTCGAAATGTAATTTAACAAAAATATAAATTTTTTTAAGCGTTGTTTTAGCTGATATAGTTCTGTTTTCGTGTATTTTCCAAAAGTTTTCAAATAAATATAAAAAATGTTATACAGTTACGTTATCCGTTATTTAGATTTTATTTGCATAAACCGATAGGAAAAATAAACTGTAACCTCTATCTTGGAAATGTGAAGGAAATGCAATCAGGATGAATGCTTCTTAGTTAATTTAACTGATTTATTCAGTTAATTTACAAAATGATATTATTGTATTTTTAATAACGAAAAAAAATTATATTGCATAAAAATGAACAATATGTCTTGGAAAAACAAGAAAATCGTATATGCAAAAGACACATGCTTGCAACTTGTAAGTCATCCATTGTTCTCAAAATACGCTTGCTTGGAGACACATTTTGACAGCGTCAACCCACTTGTTTGTTCTGAGTTAATTGGTAAGTCTTCTTGATCTAGTCAAAACCTAACAGATATTAACTCAAAATCAAACATTTATCTTCTTTTCAAAAAAATTATGCCACATAATCGATAAAGCAAAGAGAAAACTCCAGAATCATTCTTTTATAGTTAATTTATAGCTTCAAGACAAGTGCAATATTATCACATTGATGGATATTAACTATGTAGTTTCTAGACAGCGTGTCGGCGTCATCGTAACAGTTATAATGCATTCAAATTCTGTAACCGCAAATGTTCTACAAAAGAAAATGTAATTTAACAATTTGATGTTTATTAAATGATAATTAATGGATTATTTACTTTCCCGTAATTGAAAAATACAAACTTAATTTCTTTTTGTACATTTGGGCAGGACCGAAAATATTGGGTGGGTAATTAATGCATTCAGTCCCCTTTTATCGGATTTGCCACTACTAGGTGGCATTTGTCACTACTAATAATTTTGTGTCCGGATACTATTAAATGGCTGAATAACCCAAACATATTCATGAATGGGAGACCGCAGTCGAGGGGCGAAACAACTGTAAAAAAGAAAATAGCCTTCAAAATCTTGAATCAATCATAGCAGTAAAATTCGTTGACTTGAAATAAATTTCAATTTAAAAAAAAGAGGTTAAGGATCTAATTGAATTAGTTTCAACACATTTCTGAATTTTTTAATTAAAAAATAACGGAAAATTTGTTCATGCAAAATTTGACAGCTAAGTATATTGATTTTTAAAGTAAGTAAAATCATAAAACTCTTTCAAAATTCACATTTATATATATTTCACTGCTTAATTTATGTTAACATTTAAACAGTCTTCAAGTTATCATCGTTATAATTTAGATGTCACATTTAAATATTACATCCTTGAATGATGATTAATAATTAACGAATTAATCGTAGTTATAAATATAAGTACCTGATGTGTGATTTATATGTAAAATAATTATTATAAAAATTACACGGTTTTTATTTCTTTTATGCCGGAACAAACAAATATATTATTGTATGTAGATTCGAAGATGAAAATTCAAGAATTTTAATTTTCTGCGCATATTTTGTGATCAAAACCGAAACCTTGATAACTTTTATTAGTTTTTTGTACCTACTTTGTTAATAATTTAATTATTATACAACTTATTAATTATTTATAATCTTTTTAAATAAATAATTTTCGATTGACAAAAAATTATGGTAAAAATATTAATTACTTATTGTGCTGTTTTTCTTTTTTTTAAATTTAATCAAACAGAAATGTGTCTGGAATAAAATCAAAACTTGTTATCCTTGTTGACAACAAGTGGAAATACTAAAAACAAATTTATCGCCGGTGGTTTCGTGAAATTATGAGCTTAAGGATTTATAAAAGCAATACATACATAATTTACAAATACTAAGAGAAAATCGAGCAATTTTTCATAAAAGTAAGCTAAACCTAAATATTGTTTTTAAAGTTGAACTAAATTAAATTCAAATCCTCTATAAGCTCCATTTTCTAACTTAGTAGTTTATAATAACTTTATTTTAGAATTCCAATTATAATAAAAAATAGAAGGATTTGCTTTTATAACAAAAATGTTCTTGAGAAGTAATGTGTTTCTGAAAAGTTCTACAAAAACTAATGCAATGTTTAAGCTTCTCGTATATACTTTATTTTCTTTATTCAATCCTTTCAGTTAATTAACGTTCGTTTTTTATTTGTAACGTTTAAACCTACGTTTACTAAGTAGAAACCTTAAATAGTTCTGCTTCAACGGCATAAGTAATAACTGAAAGAACCAATTTAATTTTCAAAATGGCCACTAGACTAATGAAGCCAAAAGAAAACGAAATTGGTTCGCTTTACGATTGCAGAGGTTCAAAATGTATGGGGTTGGGTCTTGAATAATTTAATATGATTTACAATTTACTTTATTTTCATTTTATTGGCACTAATAATTTTTTTATTCTATTTATACAAATTGTTATTATTACATTTCCATATAGCGCATCTGTTTGCACTCGATGTGCATAAAATATTAAACGTATAAAGAATATGTCAACTTAATTTTCCATGCATGGAAAATCAAATTTGCATATTTTATAATTTAAGTCAATACGAGTATATAAAATTTCAACTTGTTGCTTGGTGCACCCTGTGATAAAAATAATTTTAACAAAAATATCTGCACACATTAGTTTCTCAAATTTCAATATTGCAATATTCGTAAAAATCGTAAAACATTTAATTACATTTTTAACTGAACGTAGGCAACTTACGTGACACGAAAATTTCACTTTTGTTATTTAGGTTATGTCACTAATTTTTAACAATAGAATTTTAATTTGTGCCACAACTATACCACAAACAAGTAGTTAATCTTAAAAAATTAAGTTAATCTTTAAAAAAATTAGGGAATGCCTTGTTTTGGTTACTAAACAAATAAATAATATAAAATGTGCCCGTGGACTCATGAAAAATTGAAAAATAACGAAAGTCACTTCCAAAAAATGGTTTCTGTCATTAGTAGGTAATACGGAATGCTTTCTAATTTCAATTGATTGAATGAATATAACTAAAATGGCATTCCAGTTCTACCAATGATCTGTTTCACAGAAACACTCCCGTTGAATTTTATGCGGTCAAAATAAGATTAGATGATTATTGAAACCGAATCAAGCAATTCGACCATAAATACCAATTATTTAAGAACTGGAGAATTCTACTGTAATGAACAAACTGTTACATCAATACGTAGTATGTTGGCGTGGAAATCTGTAGAAGGATATTGTGGTCATAAATCTATCTCTTGAATGAAATTAAGTGAAAAGATAAAAAAGGTTATAACTTTTAAACGGAATTAAAGAAATTTTGAAACTCACTTTTGTGTTAACTTCCTGAATTTTAATGTCTCTCTAATTATTGTAACTTAAAATTAAAACCAGTTAGAAAACCTTCGTTTAATATAACATTTTCCCTCTTTAATTAACTCAATATAATTTAAAATATTTCATTAAAACATTTTTTGTATGCGAAATATTATGTTCATCAGAATATCCAGAATATTAAAATTTGGAAGTTATTTTTTACTTAATTAAAATATCTCACAAAGTATTCTAGATCCAAGGGAGCGGTTTGCACTTGAAAAAAATTAGAATATTATGCTCCTTGAACACAGACAACTAATTTTTAGCAGTTAAAATTTTAACCAAAATAAACAAACAATTTTTAAAATGCTCTAATTTGAATTTTAATTACACGTCATGTTAGGCCAAACTAGGTTTTAATTAATAAACAAAGCTTTGGAGAAATTTGTAAAGTGAGGTCAAAAGTCGGAAGAAAACCCTCTGATGGTCATGAACCAACTCGAATAATTTTAGTTGAACGTAGGATGTGGGACGATCGCATCCTCTAGAAGCGGATTATTAGTACTATTTTAGGTGGGCTTATTATTTAGGATATCATCTCCAAAAGGTAAAAAACTTTATATTTTTTCTTGGAAGCAAATGTAATTGCAGTGCTGTTCAAGGTCTTCTAAATAAACACAATTACTATTGTGTAGGTCTAGACTATTAAAATAGCTTTTTAATAACAAAAATTTAACCCTGCTCATGGGTATATGACCTATAATATTCAGCCGTTGGTAGCCACATTATTTTGTTAAGTTATCCTAGCTGGATGCCAATTAAACTTAACGTACAACCAACACATTTTGATGTATTTTGTGTGTTCGGTAATTAAATAATAGTAATTAAGTACTTTTATTGAGTAAATACTAATAATAGCAATAATTTGTGCGTTCTATTAATTTACTTATGTATTTAATTTCAAAAAGTATTTTTTTGATTTTGAATTATCGTATTTAAGTTTAAATTTCAGGAAATATTCAAAAAGGTAACAAATAACGGAACTCGAAGCAATAAAATTTCAAAATAATTTAACATAATGTACTAGTTTCATTAGATGTTTATAAATATTTATAGTATTGTATATTAAGAAGATATCCCCGAAATTATTTAAAATTCTTCTAATTTCAATAAAGAGAAATGTGATAATAAATACCTAATGGATCTTTTAAAATTTAACAAGCCAAAATGAACTCATCAATATTTAATTCGATTTATTTAAAATATGAGCTTTCGAAAGCAATTACTGCTTTTTTCAAATATTTGATCGAATTGAATTTCATTAAATTGATTTTAGTTTATATAATTTTAAATTATCCATTATTCATTTTTAGAAATTTCAAGTTTATTTACGCGTTTTGCTTATATTTAAGATAATAAAATATTTATTTTATTAATTATTATATAAAATAATTAAAATTCAATTTTAACCATTGAAATCCTAAAAATTGATTAATTATGTCGACTCATATCTAGTTACAAGTCCAGAGAACGAGGTGGTAGATTAAATTAATTATTAGAGTACCAGCCGCCACGGTTCACTTTTGTAATGAGATTGTTTATTATATATGTACCATCAGAAACAGCATTTACGGAACAAACAGTAGAACTATGTAGTTTCACCCCAAGTTAAAAGATGGATTAAATTTAGATAATGTAAAATCTCGTTAGGAATTTAAAAAATTATTTGTGCTCAGTCTGCAGCCTCACAGACAGTTGAAGGAAATGAAAATCTTGACCTTAGCACAACGACGTGGATCCTAATAATTATTGTATATTATCAGACTACCTATACTTATGTTTTTTTACTAGTTCCTCATTTGCAATAAAATAATATGTCAAATTATTTTAAATTTTCAGAGCAAAATTTTAAATTTTATGCAATCTAATCTAAAATGGTTCATTTTTCGTAAAAGAATTATAGTATTTAATTCGCGTACGAAACTCGCGTCCTAGAATGAATTACAATACTCGTTAGTCGCTCGTGTCTTAAAAATAATCTCGGTTTTTATATTTATTATCCGCTCGCCGAATAATATAATAAAAATCTGATTGGTTGATAATATTTGATAATAAAAAAGTTATAAAATATTTTTGACACTGCCAGACACATAATCAATCACTAATAGTTAATAAATCATAACAAGTAGCCCAAGTTGATTTTTGAAAATTTAATAAACTGTGCTACGTTATTAAATTGATATAACTTGCAAGGTTCTAGTCAAGTATAATAATTAAATTCAGGACTCACATGGCAAACTTGGTAAGCGAATTTGAAATTATGAATGTGGAAAGCATTATACTAATGTAAGTATATTAAATTAACTTTAGATCGGTATATGGACAGCTATTTACTGAAGTTATTATTATTACTAAAAATGCTTCTATGTTTTTATTTATGATAAATTAATTCAAAATCAAACTCAAAACAACATCAAGTATACGTAATAGAACCGCCATGTTGTTGACATTTGGTAGCGTCACGAGCGCCACCAACGGTAACGTAAATCGCGAGTCGATTATAAGATGATCGATCAAAGCCTTTCCATCGCCACTCCAAGAGCCAAAAGTTTCTATAGCAAAGGCTAAGAAATCATAATGATCTTTTATCGATTAAAATATTAATTTTAAATACTTAATACTTAATAATTATTTTTGATTGGCAATAGGCAATTCTAAAACAACTTATATAACATTTTATACTCCTTGGCTGCTTTACTCTTTCAGTGTATGGCGTAAAGTAGACAGTTGTCTTGTGTTTATGAAAATTACATAATATTAATGAAAACATTATTATATTTATGGATAGTTGAGTACTTGACAAAAAAAATGTTAATATATGAATCTATTAAACCATAAATATATTGGCTTCCCAAATCAGCTTTAATTATTTTTTCAACTTTGTATGTTAAGTATAATATCAACTCTCCATATACTACTCTTTATTATGTAATACTATACGTAAATATAGTATAGTTCATTATTCTGCTATTATATTTTTTATTAAATGTGTACTTATTTTATTTTGCTTTCGTTTACTGTGCAGGACATTAATAAGAGTTTATTTTTGTTACAGACTACATTTTCTCAATTGTGCAGTTCCAAGGAAAGCAACTTACGTGAAAATACGAGATATTCTTCCTTATTGAGACATCCACAATCGTTTAGAAATTGCCAAACATCAAATGTATTGCTACCAAACAATTTATCAATAAAAAGAATTGGCTGTGAAAATTCTAAACGTTTACCAAAAGAGGTTACAGCTGAAGAAACGGCTTTATCAAAAGCTACACAAAAAAGAGTCTTTCGGTCGCGAATAAGATCGGAATCTAGTCAAGCTACTATAGCCACAACCATAAGCTCTACTCTTTCGACTGAGGTTCAAAGCGATAATCGCAAAATTGGAAAATTGATTACCAGCCACTCTCAGTACTTCGCCCACAAATTGCAACCAAGAACATATATAAATAACCAGAAAAACAGTATACTCAATTACCGAATGTTTAAATTATTCACAAAGCCAAATATGCATCCCAGGTGCAAATTTTTAAAACAAAACAGTAGTGACAGTGTTGGTACAATTAGTAATTCCAGTTTGCAAGATTTGGGAGAAGGAGAATTTAACAGCACCGAATTAGCTGAATATCTAAAACAAGTAAATAATGAAATATCTTAGCTGGAACGGTCTGCAAGATTACAAACAATATTCGAATTATAATTTTGTTAACGTGACAGTTTCAGCAAGAAGTATTAACAAAAAGTAATATAACGCCCACTTTCATGTGCGTGACATATTTTTAAAGCATTTAGAAAGAAAAAGGAAAACAAGCGTATCAACGCTTTGATAAATTACCTCGATCACTGAAAGTGACACAGTTTTGAATACAAACAGAAAAGTTTGTAACATTTAAATTGGTGTGATAACATGGATGTGATTTTGATATCATTTAATAAAATAAAATATAGTAATTCTTGGTACCTACATTAATTTATACTTAAGATTTTAAATCCGCACGACTGAACTGTTAAAACCACAAAAGTGGATTTTGAAAATGTTGAAAATTTTCTAGCTTTTAAGATAAATGTTATAAATTGTCAATTTTTATAATAAAATCGTGTTGTATAGTAGAAGTTTTCCAATTTTTCAGAAAAAGTCAGCCCAGCAATACAAAAACTTTTCATAAATTCGAAAGCCTCGATTCTCACTGTATCTGTTTTCATTATTGTCGTAAAATCATAATTTATATCGGCAATTTTTTAGTTGGAAAAGATAATTTCGCCCATCTCATCGCATAAACTACAATAAAACTTTGACAAGAAAAACGAGACTTTTTTACTAAAAACGTGATCACAATTTTAAAATGGCAATCTTAATTTAGTTAAGATTTTTATTAGTATCTGACTAATGTTTATTAAATTTGCAATCCTTTCAATTCAGTATGCTTATTGTTCGAAACATTGCTGTGTGTACGTCTGGAAATCCAGTCTTACTTAGATTTAATAGGTGAACATTTGAAATTCAAATTTAATTTGTTAAAATAGACTTCTTTGTCGATTGCAGTAAGTTCCTTGAGTTATCAAAACCATATAATGTAAGTTCTATTATATTTTAGTTTACATTTTATTCAGGAAAACCAGTGATATTTTTACTCCGTTTCCAATATTTTTTTTTGTTTCCAGTTTCAAATTGAATATCCAGTTCATTTGGGTCTAAAAAAATCATTTAAATTCTACCAGTTACTATCCAGCTATAATCGCTCCCCAAACTATCACTATCCATTCAGTGCAGGATCTACAAAGGAATCTGTTAAAAAACTGTAAAATTAGAAATTGGCAATTTCCATCCTAGGACAGAAAAGTAAGTACTTTACCGTACGGTACGTGTTTATATATCAAAATATAATTGCACCAAAAGCAGGGGAAACTTCGTAAAAAAAATTGATTTAAAAACTGAGGTCACGAATTTAAGGAATTCCTCTCGTATGTATTAAATATAAAAAAAATGTTGTGGTGGAAATTTCGTAGTTTTAAAAGTGTATGAGAATATATATTGAACACGGGTTAATTTAAAAAACGTGTTTTTATGGGAATCAATAAATTTCGGCTTGCTTGTAAAACCTTTTATGACTTGTACCTCAATCGAATCTTCCGTTCATCTCGTACTATCTATTAGGAACTTTCAACTTATTAGTAGGTAACATCAAAGAGATTCTGCAGCAACATTGCGTCTTTCCTAAAACCAATATTATGCATCTCTTATCTCTTGGCAAAGTAACACCGAAATTTTGATTTTCGAAACTTTACCTAATTTTCGTTATTAAAGAAAATCTCTATTATTTGGCGATACAAATACCTACTTTTCTAGTTCATTGCAAACTTCAAGTACCCATTTGAAAACTTGTAATGCAACTCAATTGGAGTTAATTCTAGCGAGTAATATTGTGTAAATATTCACAGAAAGTCTGTACTATATCGATTAATTTTAATTAAATGTTGCCAATTAAAACTGTATTACATTGTTATGAATGTAAATCGTATTCTACATCCAATTTATTGCTACAGTTGACAAAACTGATTTCTTGATAGTTTTAAAACAACATTATTATAAAAAAAAAGAAATCATTTATCTATATTTTTATAGTATTAAATGAAAATTTATGCGTTTTAGAGCTGTTCTTCCCAAATTGGAGTTTTGTGAATCCCCGGAAGTTAAACAAAAAAAATTTATCTCGCTTTTTGATGTAGTTTTTTCTGCGCAGACGAGTTTGGGGCATTTCGGCAGAAACTGTCTAATTTCTTGTACAGCATAATGTGATGTAACCGTAATAATATGGAACCCTTGGTTTTACTTGACAAATTTTGTAAAATTCCAATGTTGTACAAAATGTTTCAGAAATATATGTATGTGTTACATTATAGCAAGTAAAATAATTTAATATATTTGTTACTGGCTAAGAAGTTATAGTAGAAGATTGTTACTTTCCATTTTTTCTATAAAGCCGAATGTACATAATAATTATGTGTGTATATTAAAAATATTTTTACAAGTACATAATTAACACAAATGAGTAAGATTTGTTAAATTAATCGATTTTTAATGTGATAAATACAATTATAAATAAAAATAATTATTTATATGTTCAAGTTATTAAATAAAGAATTTATTAAGCTTGTGTATATCAACACAAAATATAGCGTTTTCTTTGCCTACCTACATTAGCGAATTATCCTTTTGCTTTCTTTGAACTTCACATTATCTTCTTCCATTTCTAGTTCGACTTTGAGGATTTCTAATTACAAAAGTAGGTATTTCAACTTTACTTCAATGTTCTCCAATTGTTCCATTCGAGTCAAGTCTTGAAAATATTGAATTACAACAGAATTTCCACCGCCACGATCTCTGTATACAATTTAGACAATGGTATTTATAAACAAAACTTAGAGGTAGAACCTCGTAAGCAAAGAAGGTTTTGCTGCCATCATATTAAAAACATAAGATACAAAAACATTGTGTTTCTATAATCGTAAATATTTTTTATTTTGTTCACAAACCATCTTCGAATTTTGCTTCTCATCTCTCCATCTATACCTACTATTTTTTAACTTTTTCCGATGCTTTCTGCCTTTTCTACGTTTTGATATCCTCCAATTTTCCTCCTCTTCCTTCATTATATGTCGTCCACTATTGCACAAATGCATCCATTATTTGCTTTATTCTTATTGTTCAATAAGACATCCCAACGGTCTATTTCCAGAAATTCACCCTAATAGCATTTAAAAGTCTTGAATAACAATCACTACATACATACATCCAGTAGCGCTACAACCCAGAGTGGGTTTTGGCTAACCATTTCAATTTATGAAGGGTTTTCAAGGCAGATTATCTCGGTGCGTGGTTTGCCATTGCCCACTGAGGGAGGACGGCTAGAATAAAGTTCTTGCTCTACCCGGGCTCAAACCAGGATTCTCTGCTTAGTAGCCGACGCACTTAAGCATCAGACCGTAACCGTCCTCGAATAACAATCATTACAGTATCTATTAATATACTGACTGTATAGAAATTATACGGAAGGAATGGAATCTGGCTTCCAACCAGATAGGATAATTGGTTCGGAAAGAAAGCTGTTAAAATAATTTTACCCGCTCTGTTCCTGACTGGTTTTTACTCTCTATTACTGCAGAATTTCAGCTTCTGGTTAGCTACCGACTCATTTTGGATGATAACCTGTTATCAGATAAGTAGCGATACATGCCTCGTAAATCGAAAACTAGTATTTTTCGGAAGTTTAAAGTCGTTTTTGTAGGAACTCTCGTCAGTCATATATAACGAAAAATAATGAAAGATGGCAGGATGGAAGGACAGAATGAACGGCAGCGAAATAAAGACCTGGTATAACGAAAATCTTTACTTCTGAAAAATGATCTACTCGAAAACCAACCAAGCCATATCTTGTAACGAAAATTTTCTTCGGCCCCCCGAGGACCAACCGAATTCCCAATCTCCGATCCCGCACACAGATTGTGCCCGCCAGTGCAGCACAAAAATCCACCTAAGGTAATAGCACCAAAAAATAGCACCAACAAGAAGCCAGACCGGAAATCAAACAATTCCTCTTCCCCTCATGGGGCCTCCAGAATTTTCCTCTACACTCTGGGAAACGATCAACCAGCTTTATTTTACTGTAGATGCCCTGATAGATGTTAATCTAGCTGTAGATAGTGCGGAAAGCGATGGACATAAGTTCCGAAAAAAGGTTACAAAAAAAACAAAAAATAATCTCTGCAAGAAGTGTGCTGCCAAGCGGCAGTTGCAACCAAACACCAAAAAGTCGCAGCTACTCGTCTCAATTATTATCCTTCGGAGAAACATAACTAAGAACGAACAGCAAACGCTAATTGTTGAACCCAAACAATTAAATATTAAGCGTTGTTAATAATATTTAAAGTTGGAAAAATTTGCGAGCGAAGATCAAGCTATCAATAGATAACTCGCAATGAAATTTGTTCCATACAAAATAACTTACCATTGCAAATCACCTAAAATAATATTCGGCAATTCGGAAGCAATTACGGGATCTCCAGTCAACTCAAAAACCACAGATCGAACGAGTAAAAGAATATCGTCAAAATTGATGTCTCCCCACGAAGTTTCAAAACTAAAATGCAAAAGAACTTACTCAAATTCGATGAGCACATCAAAAACACTCTCACACTTACGAAAGTTCACATCAAAGTCCGGGAAATCGCACTCTGGCGTTTTCAAAACGCAAACTCCAATCCCCCCCAATCAGACTTTAGGCAGAGGCGCACTCAGCAATTAAACAAATTGCAAAAATTTGTTACAATCTCGTAGATTTGATTAGATTTAAACTCTATATTGTGCATAATATTTTTGCATGTCATTTAACAAATGTTTGGGATTGGATATTAAATGTCAGTACCTATTGCTTTCAATTATAATATATCAGACAGTTTTGAAATTGAATAAACTTAAAAGAATAAATTTCCGGCTATCAGCATCTGCTGTAATCCTTTATAAACTAAAATTTGTGAAAAATTATAGTTTTCTATAAATTATTAGGAATCTAACAAGTGTAAAACAAATTTCAAAATCCAATGCTATAACCAAAGATCTATAACATAATAAATTCTTTATAATGTATTTAACAAAATAAATTGAGCACTTAATTTAAATCATATTCCCACTTTTAGAAAACCAAGATGAATTTTGAAAACGTATTACAAACTGGACATTTTTTTATTTAATTCAAGTGTATAAAGGTTGGTAGATTTATAAAACAATTTTCTTAAAAATTCCAAACGATCGTTACATAATGTTGACCTATATTAGCATACCATTCATTAGTGTCATTTAAGTGACATTTGATATCACTCAAAATCTTCAGCGTTTGGACAAGGACCAGGATCTACACGCAAAAATGTCAGATGGACTTGTGGAAGACCACAATAAATTGAAGAATGTTCCGTTGCAGAGCATCTGCTATATTGTAAACTACCAACTTCTTTTAATAATTCATTTGGCACAGACTTCAAAACTTTCAAATCAAATTAAACATTACTTTTCAGTATTTTTTTGACGCAATTTGAAAGCGATTTAATCTCTTTTTTTTAAGAATTCACGTTTTTTAGCAAATTTTTATTTACTAAATTGCAAATACAAAAACAAATAATATTTAAACAACCAAACAACTTCTCTAAATTATTTAACTTTAGAAATGTTTCCAGCTAATTAGTTTACTAGAAAATGCAAATTGAGCAGTTGATTGATTATATTATAACACTTAACACAAACTTAAATTGAAAACTTGGAACTTAAATAATATACATGAAAGATGATTTGTACTGATAACAGGTACATTATTACTAACACAAATTAATAATTCTTAAGATGAAAATAATAAAGATAATACTTAAACGGTTAGGAACAAAAGTAAACTTCAAAAACTTAATTCAAATTAATGTAGTTAAACAAAATATAGGTATTTAAGTATGATAATAAAATATATAATATAATAATACGTGAACAAACTGAGTCACTAAATATTGGCATTGGCTTTATTATCACAGTTAAATTACTTCTCAAGTCTTCCTTCAATACAATAAAATCGGACCATTTGTCAAAATTGCAATTTTACTGCATTTACTTCGTCATATTCTTATACTAAATTTTAGAACACAAAAAATTTAACGATACACATACAATGTACTTAAATTGTCATGCTCACAAAATCAATTGATGACAAAAAAAATTTAAGTAAATTAAAGTAACACTTAATGTGCTTTTGAACAATTTCAGAGTTTCCGTAGTGAAACTCAATAATAATTAAACTTAATACCTAATAAAACAAAACATGAACGCAATATCTAACTTAGATTAATAAAAAAGTAATTATTTAAAAAAAATTAAATGAGAAAAATGCTTAAAAATTTTAAACATAATAAGGAATCTTATTTTTCATAACAAATGGTGGCAACATTGAACAATTAAAATATGGTGTGGAATAGCCATGTTCCGAAATATTTCTATTTCTTGCATCCATTTCCAAAGAAAATTCTCCAGCAGATTTGCATATAGAAGTAAAATTGTTTTGTTTTATATTATTATTAAAAGTTGTACCCTCCGAAAAGCGGATTTGTTTACGTTTAGTTTTGCTTTTTCTAAAATAAATTTTTATGTATCATTTGAAAATTACCATGAATTTAAAAAAATAGTATTTGGTCTTACGTATTAAACGAGCAATGTCCAAACTTGATGTGGTATCTTATACCATTTGAGTGTTTGTAAGACTTACTGCAACCTGGAATTGTACATGAGTATGGCTTTTTTACAGTAGCCGCTTTACTTTTATTTTTGCAATTGGTTGAATCAATCATCTTAGGATCGACCATGCCATAATTATTGGTCCTGCAAAATTGATACATAATGGAATAATAATTTTGTTTTAAATTAATTTTACTTTTGAAAATTGTCTAAGTAACAATCAAGAGGTGAATTACTACTTAAACTACTGCTGCTGCTACTACTACTATTACTACTGATGCTATTATTCAACATGGACGTCGCGTTATCATCCAAAATATTCAGCACGTCATCATCTTCCGCGGATTCTGTAAATTAAAAGTTGGATTTTCATATCATGGTAATATCATTTTTGATAAAACATTTCTCATTAGGTTAAAATGGATTAGAAAATAAAAACAAAAATAAATTTTAAATAAGCATTATGGTTTCCAATGCAACATAAAAAATTTCAGTTTTCAGAACGATTACGATCTACATAGACTTGCCGATAATAATTGCTATGTAGATATGCAAGACCACTTGTTTCGACCAAAATTTACGCAACTGGACTGAAAAGATGGAATGTTTGCAAATTAGCGGTAAGTTTAACTTACCTATTTGTGGTACTAGATAATCTTTAAGAGAGTGTGGGGCAAATTGGAATAATTTAATGTATTTTTGATAAAACTAAAGTATACTGAAAAGTAAGCAAACCCGTCAATGTTAACTTCATAAAGTGAGTTAACTTACAAACGAGATTTTCAAATCTCGTCGATTCGTCTTTCGTTTGAGAATTTGACAGAAGGCCTCAGATTAATTGAAAAAGGGTTACAAATTTCAGAAAATATAGACTCTAACGAAGAGCGTACACAATTATATATCTCGACTTACTTGAATTCGACTTAGTGGTTATCACTCAGTCCTACCTATCGCGTATAAATTCGGGGTATTACTGTAATGTTAATTAAGAATAATCACGACAGTACTAACATCAAAGTTACATTTTTCGTTCCGATTTGCCCCTCATTCCGCTTTGCCCCACTCTGCTAATAAAATTAATAAATATTATAACTCCAAGAAATTTCCAATTTGATTAAATAAATTAAATGTTGATTGATTGCCATATTATTAATAAAATAGTGGTGTTGTGGTGTTCTATTCTTATTTGAAAAAACAATAACAATACTTAGTTGTTAAAATTAAAAGTTTTCATTCTGTACCTTGTGTAGCCACATCTGGAGACCCCTAGGGTCCTCACATTGCTCCTATGGTGATATGTAGGTATATCTATATCTTTATAAACAACCTTACCCAGTGATGCAGTCCTAAACTACAAAGTGACGATGACGAGGCGCTATAAAAAAAATTAAAAAGGGGCGCGGGCAACGTTTTGTTTTTTCATAAAGTAGGGTTTATTAAATGTACAATTAATTTATTTATCTATTTACAACAACAAACTACAATAAGAAAAAAGAATTAATTAACAATTAATTTAGAATAACGACCACAGTTCTTCTTTTCCTTCACTATGGCTCGTGGAACACTCGTGATTGAAATGACGAGACTGGTTATCTTCGGCACTTCTGTGTCAAAGCAACCACGTTTTCACGTAAGGCATTGCGTCCCCTTCTTGACGTGGAGGACCATTAAGCTTAATGAACATGAAGATAACACATGTTTTATTAGAAGTTTTGTGCGCAATGAAGTAATGATTAAATTCATTGCACTAAAACCTCGTTCGCATTCACTGCTGCTACAAGGAATTATTTTAATGATATCCATGAGTGGTGTAATATATGCAGGAGTAATTTTTCCACCTGATTGAAAAAAATCTCTGAAGCCACTGATCACTAAACGCTCATCACTTAAAATGAGTGCACATATTTCTTATTTCTTCTTCCCCGTATCTTGAAAGTGCTTGGTTATCATCAGTATCTACATCTTCGGGCCAGGTGTCAGGATTTAGAATTGAAAATTCTTTTAGCATCATATTATACGTAAACCTCTCCATCTCAAATTCATCATTGTTTCTCGATCTTTTAGATGCGGTCAATGTAAAACAACGAGATTCCAAAATGTTTCTGATGCTAGCAATAAACTGCTCTCTATTTATAGAAACAATTTTTCTATTATTCCTCATCTCTATCCCTTTAAAACTCATCTTTTCTGCAGATCTAATACTTTCTTGTTCCTTAGATCCAGGTTTATCTCTTATACTTCCTATAACTCTAATGGTTCCTCTGATTAATCTATCGGCTCTGACGATAGTACATAATCTTTCCTGGAGCTGCAAAGACAGAGCTGATAATTTTTCTAAAACATCATAAATCAGGGCCAAATCTTTTAGAAATTCGGTAGATTCCATTCTTTCAAAAAGACCTCTGTACTTATTGCGATCTGTACTTTTCCTAAAGGTGTGTCATTGGCGGCTTTATTAAAATGTTTCACTAATGCAGTATATCCATTCCAAACTGATTTTACTGTCCGAAAACTACTAGAAACCCAACAAACATCTAATAATCTACCAATTTTATTTAATTGAATCCCCAAATCTGTAGCTATGGTTTTTAATTTACTTGAATTTTTCGGAGACTGACTATATTCTTCTTAAGGTGCCGTGCCTTCAATGGGCGTTGGCGATCAAACTTGGCTAAAGCCAAGATGACATACTAAGAAATTTAATTAATAGGGAAGTTTCCCGTTGCCTTCCCCACAGCCCTCAGATCTATCTTGGGTTTTTAAATACACAGCAGTGTATTCGACACGATCAAAATTTAAACCGCGGTTACCCGCTTCCCAGTCGGTCGGTGTAGGCTTTACGCCATACTGCTGGTTATATATATAAAGCATATAAAGTGTCCATGAAAGATTTGAAATGATTAACAGCATTTATATCACTAATACTGTCATCCACGGCCAATTCTAAACGATGGTTTAAGCAGTGCCAGATAATAAAGTCCGGATTTTGTAATCTATCTTTTAACAATTTGGAAACACCTGAATTTTTCCCCAGCATTGTACTAACACCATCTGAAGTAAAACATATTAAGTTATTTTGTAAAAATTCTTCATTGATGCCATATGACGAAAAACAATCCAAGGGTGGTTCCAAAATAACTGGTGCAGATTGTGTTTTCAGAGATATTAAGGTCCAGTATTTCAGTTGCTAGTTAAACTACGTTCAAGGATTAACCTACGTTTATGGCTACCTGATTGGTCAGATATCAATATCAATATATCAATATATATCAATAGTTTAAACCACAACTGAAATACCGGCCCTAAGTCAAGAAATATAAGTTCTTCGACTCATCAATTAAAACTGAAAATTTTTTGTTTTCTTCAATTAAATTAGCTGTTAATTTTTTTCTAAATTCTGCGGCTATGTGCATTGTTATTTCAGTACCACTAATACGAGAATGTAACGTGATTCCCAAATCGACTCTATTTTTCATTTGCAGTTCAATTAAGCTCTCGTAATCTGTAAAGGGCCTGTCATTTTTTACAGTTTACTAAGCCGTGTGAAAACGTTTCTCAGTTTTTTCAATATAAGCGTCCTTCTGTTTAATATTAATTTTTTACAACGTTGTTTTCTCAGCCTCCTCTAGAATTTTGAAAGTAATTTGATGAGCTTTTGATATCTGATGTCTAGAAATTTTAGTCCGCAACGAATTTAATATTTGAATTCTATCAGAACCATTAAAAGTGACTAAGCAATTAATCCACTCTGGACTTAATGAAACACCGTGGATTTTATATGAGTCTAATGTCTGCACTTTAGAACAATAGTTGCATCCCAAAAAACTATTTTTTGTTATTAACCATGCGTATTTCTGTCTTCGTTCCAACCATTGGCTTTCAGACCAAACATTCCAAATACCAGTTGATTCTTTATTCGCTACTTTTTCGACACATAAAAGTTCATTCTTAGGGACATTTTCGTTCGGTTTCGACAACGACGATGGAATAGATATATTAGTTTCATTTTTGTTGGTCTTTTCCGTTTCTTCACATATTTTGATAGATGA
This sequence comes from Cantharis nigra, assembly GCA_958510845.1. NCBI lineage: Eukaryota > Metazoa > Arthropoda > Insecta > Coleoptera > Cantharidae > Cantharis > Cantharis nigra. The sequence goes on along the minus strand of OY294030.1, from coordinate 36,327,437 downwards.
TGTTGAAGCCTCGCCGTCTACTCTCGGAATTTTTAATGGAATCGATGAAAAAAACTTGTAATTTTTCTTTCTGCAGTTCTCTTCATCGTTAAACGTAATGTAAAAAATTCGACCAGAAACCTAATTTTAAAAAATCAACATTTTACTTCCAGAAAATAAAATATGTAAGTAAATACTAATAATAATACGATTCTACAAACACAGAAATAAAACTTGATTTAAAAATTAAAAAAATTAAACTATAAAGCTCTAGGTCTAGGCACACGAGCATTATTTTTAAAAAACTTTTAATTTTGGTAATTTCGTCAATACTATTTTGATCAAAATAATGATCGTGTGTCTACAGCATAATTGAAATTGATTCATTTTTATTATAATTAAATTTTATAATGAAATTAAATTAACTTATATTTACCTGATATTACTACTGATATTAAAAAAATTGAAGAATAAAAAGTCTTAACAGTATTTTTTTATACTCTAAAAGACTGCCGCACTCAATTTTCACTAAAAATGTAATACCTACTTTTTAAATAAAACTGAACCAAAAATTAGAACAGGAAATAATTGTCACCTAAATCATAAATATATCATTAAAATTTTATTACAACTGTGGGTTCAAAAAAAGTGTACAGTATATTATTTGGCAAAAAAACATTATTATTAACCCTCCAGTCAAAGGGTAGAATAAATAGGTACCATATTATAATATAAAGATTGACAGACTTCACCCCCGCTGACTAAGGCTAATAAACAGTTTGTCACTTTACTACTTAAAACGTAAAAGTGTATAATAAATAAAAATTGGGCCGAGCCTTCCACTTGTTGTAAAATCAAAAGAAAAAGAAAAGAAGACATAATTATTTATAGTTAGCCGGAAATAGAGTGCAACCTTACCCTGTTTTGTGTGAGCTTGTTTTACTTTAGGTAAAACAAATGTAAAATATTCGGACCCCCTCTAAAATGAAAAGGAAAAATTTTTTGATTGAGGAATTCTGTTTCATCGTGTTGTTATGGTTTTATTGTAATTCTTTCGAATTAAAAATTACGTTTTTTTTGTTAAGAGCCACTATAGCATTCGTTACTCTTTTCATTAATTCCTCTATGGTGTCTGATTTTCTTCTGTAGATGTACACCATCGCTTTAACAGCATCCCATAAAAAATAATCAAGAGGAATTATATCTGGCCAATTAATAGTTTCTCCTCTTCTGATCCACTTTTCATGATATTGCATTTAAAGAATTTTTACTTGAAGCCCACAATGTGCGTATTAAAAATGAGGATGGTCATTTCTTAATTAATAACATAATTTTTCAATCAAAATAAAAAAATTTGTAAATTTAATTTCTTGTTTTGTAACTGCATTTTTGATATTTTCTAATTTTCTGTTAAACAGATTGGTTCTTCAAAAACTGTTACTAGACAAAAGTTATAGTCCCTTGAATTTCCTATCTGGAATTTTTCCTATCAGATTTATTTGTTAATGTTTCGTTTAAGAGATACGGGGTTTTTAAAAAGAGTTCGAATTTTTCAACAATTTTTTACTTACTTGAATTCATAACTCAAAAACCGTTGATTTTAGACAATAAAAGAACTGAATCCATTTTTACTGAAAAGTGATATTTTCGGGGCTATGGCCATATGAAGGTGGAAATGAAATTGCTTTAAAAGTGCTTTAAAGTGGCCCAACTCCCGAGGGTTTGAATTTATAAAAAAATGTTTGTTAAATATTATTCTTAGAAAAGGGTCCTCTATCACCACCTAAGGGGTTGTCCTTTAATCACGCGAGGTGCTAACAGGGGGGGAGGGGGTTAGAATAACATCACGATTGATCACGATGGGGGGGAAGGGGATGCTGTGACAATCACGTGTATATTTTCTTGCTACCACGTGAAATCCCGAGAGAGCAAATTTATGCCTAAAAAGCAACATAACAACAATATTTAGCTCTCAGCTGGCTTCCGGCACTGGACCTTGTGACGCCAATCGTCGTTCCGCTGCCCGCGGCCTTCTGTCTCGCCGTCTATAATTGAAGAAAATTTTCAAAAAAAATACACGTGATGTTGGGAAGGGGGGGTAGGGGTAGCCTAAAACCTCACGACGTATCACCAAGGGGGAGGGGGGGTAAAAAAATTGCATAAAAAACCTCACGTGATTAAAGGACGGCCCCTAAGTTATGTAAAGTGTATCCGGGGACACCCTGTATATTAGATACCTTTCTGAAAAACATCCTAGAATCAGTATACTTTCAGCATATCGCATACATACAGACATCAGTCAAAAACTTGAATCATAATGAATTTTGGAATTACACAGTAAGGGGGCCAGTATAAGAAACTTAAAATATGTAAAATAATTAAATTGCTCACGCTTTTATTAGCTAAGTAATTGCTGAGATTTAAAAGTCAATAAAATAAAAAAAAAATTAAAAATAATAATAAAAGTCAGACTTAAAACTCGATAGAATAGTAGATTGTCTTATTTATCTTTTTTTTTATTTATCTTAGTTTTATCGATTATTATCTCTTTATGCAATTACTATCCAAAAACAAACTCTGATTGGTTAACTTTTTGTCAACCAATCCCTCGTTGACTGTATTAATTCACTACTCCCTTCGTTCCCATTTACCTACTATAGTTTTGGTCCACCCCGGATATTTGGTCTTACGTAAATTACATCCAGTGCGAACGCTAATTGTTGAAATAATTCAAAGTTAAATCAATATAATCAAGAACCCAACAATGATAGACATGTGTTTCGATCTTATTACGTCTCATCAGTATCATATAGTTGAATTCTTGAAAATATTGATTTGATTAGAATTATTAAAATTCTCAGTAGCTAGAAGAAGCTACGCCATAACCTTAATGCTATGAGTGAAGTTCAATCCTCAACACCCACCTGTACTGTCCTTATGACATGTTATTTCGACCCCTTCGGAAAGTGCACCGGAGAGGCACACCCCGTGTTTATAATTTGAATTAACTGTTGAAAGTCGAATGCTCCAAAATAAACAATTTTTTGTCAATTTTTAAGTCATACAACATCAAAACTCATCTGAAAGCAGTTTCAAAAATCGTGTAATATTACTCATTGATTTTTCCATCAAATTTTGGTCACCCTGATGACGACTTTTCTACACGAAATTAGATGAAACGTTGTACACCACTCTTGAAAAAGAGTGAAAAACACGGAGAAAACGCTGGTCAAATCTGGTGTATACATGAAGGAAAATCTTAGAAATCTAGATCAAAGATCTAGAGCAGAGGTGGCCAACCCAAATGATCTTACGAGCCACTTAGAAAATGCATCATACTCCGCGGGCCTCATATAAAATTATATATCCCCATATTAGATTTAGATACACTATATAGACATTTTTTTGGAGTGAAAAATTGAAACATTAAGTTATGCGAGTAATCTCGCGAGCTGAAAAAATTTTCAAGGCAAGCGGGCCGGCCCGTGAGTTGGCCACCCCTGATCTAGAGCAACAATTTCATAGAAACAATTAGACAATCACTAGGTTTATGTCAAAGAGGCACATCTCACCCAATTACACAACACTGCACAGAATCTGATGAAGACAGTAAAATCCCTAACTAGCCTCAAGTGCAAAACTCAAAAGGCGATAAGTGAATATTGCAAGAAAATATTTCGAAATGTGAATTTTAGTATCACATATCAATCATATACTCAAATCACACTTTTTCGCAACTTTTACTTACTTGTCAAATCATACTTTTCCGCAATACGAATAGGAGGCATTTTCTTAAAACTAACTTTTGTTTCTTGATTATAAACAGGTGGATTCTTAACACGCCTACAGCTGGAATACTTTAGAACCCTACTTAATGGCAAAAATTCGTACGGAGAAAGATTTTCTTCGCAAATTTTGGTGTCAAAATCTAAAATTTTGAATTGTACTTGCGCAAGATTACCGTCAACAAAAACTGTTACCTATGTGAAACTCTTCTATGTGTTCGATTAAATTATACAGAGTCGGAAAAACGATACCACAATTTTTAAATTTACAAACGTTAGTAAAAAACACAGCCATTGTTAACTTAAATTTAAAAACTCGAGGTTATGTTAGCTGCCGGTAAAACGTCATGTGCGATTATGTCGATAAGTAGGATAACTAGATACTGAAATAGCTCGATGTCTCACCAGCGCGATACGTGTCCCAAACCTGGACGCAATCGAAAATTTTACATGCAAAATTGCGTTTGAGTTGTGCGCATTACGTCCAGTTTCCGAGTTGAAGCCCACATACCGAGCGAACGACCTCCTCCTGACAGTGGTTTTCGATACCTTGGTGAAATTGTGGTGTGTGAGTATTTCCTCAATTATTTTTCAGAAATTAAATCATCATTCTTCTTGACTCTAAATTAAACTTTTACTTAAATCAAACCTTATATTTTGAATTTTATTTTTCAATAATTTTCTGTATTTTATTAATAAATTCAATCGGAAATCTATTTCGGCCATTTTAACCCTAAATAATGATAATTTGCCCTCTAAGTTGCCTTTTCACGTTTTAATTATCAAGTCGACTTATTAGTAAGCGAAAACTGTTGTAATTAGACGTAAATTGTCAAAAGTTTCAGCCCAGTTATCGAGTTTTTGCGGTGTCCCATTACGTAACTACCTTTTCAATAGTTTAGTTGTAATTTTTTATATAACGAAATTCTAATCAAATTTTCGTTTCTTTTAAGGTTTAAGAGTCGCAGATTCCATAAAAATCAATAAAAATGTTTTGTGCACGAGCAATTGTCCCAGCCGCCAGAAATGCAGTAAGTACATTTTTCATTTGATGACATAACCAGTTTGAGTTTTTGAATTTTGTTGAATATTTGGCAAGCTTTTAATTTTTTTTATTATGCTTTAGGTGAGAAGTTTTGCTTTTATAAACTTATATAATTTGCAATTGTTAATTGTCAATTTTATATACTTTTGACACGGTATGGATTTGATTACGAAAGCTCTCCGGGTGTATGTGTGCATTGATTCAACGGTCCAACGTTGACGAGGATAATAAAGACTATTTTTTTGCAGTTGATGTCCAGCTCAAAATTCTACTTACGGCCTCTAAGCACTACACTTAGTTCTAACCAATCCTTAGTACAAAGTCCGGCAGTGCAACAACACAAACAGCAACAATCGGCGTTGTTACCTGCCATTCGCAGTTTCCAAACAACAGCTGTATCACGAGACATTGATTCGGCTGCCAAATTTATTGGTGCTGGTGCTGCCACAGTAGGAGTAGCTGGTTCAGGTTTGTAAAATGACATAACTTTCAAATGCTTTCAGTTACATAATGCAATATCCTTTACAATTCCATCCCAGAATCCTGAAATAATTTACCAAACGGCATATTATATGCAGTATATTTTATTTTATGAAGAAACACCCAAAGAACTTGGAAAATATTTCTACGAATTTTTTAATTTTATAATTTTTTAATCATCTCGTGATGGACAAATAACATTGCTGTCATACTTTTTAATAAGCTGCCCAATCTCGATTATTACAATTTTTCTAGGTGTTGGAATTGGTGCGGTATTTGGATGCCTTATAATAGGCTACTCGAGAAACCCATCCCTAAAACAACAATTATTTTCCTATGCCATCCTTGGTTTTGCCCTATCCGAAGCTATGGGACTGTTTTGTCTCATGATAGCTTTCCTATTACTGTTTGCACTTTAAAATTGTTTTTATTGTTGTTGATTTTAATTGAATTTGTTATATGGTCAAGAATTGTGTGAGTTTAATTTTGTTGTTATTTTAATGATTTTGAAATTAATAAATTTTTTATTTTAACAGGTGCTGGTATTGGAACGGTGTTCGGATCCTTGATTATTGGTTACGCAAGAAACCCATCACTCAAACAACAATTGTTTTCGTATGCCATTTTAGGATTCGCCTTGTCTGAAGCCATGGGTCTTTTCTGTCTTATGATGGCTTTCCTTTTACTGTTTGCATTCTAAACACTGCCTCATGGTTACATCATCCACCATATTGTCGTTACATTACCATCGAGTAGCGGTTTACATCTTTTTTTTCGCAATAGGACTTTAAATTTTAAAAATGCGTAGATATTTTAACTCTTGGTTATTTATATGATGAAATATTTTTCAGTGTAATGTTAACATCTGGTGACTTTGAGCTTGTTTAATGACTTTTGTCATATATTTTATTAGGGGTTATTTTTGTGTACCATGTAAGGAGTACTATTGCGTACTGTACAGCATTAGTTAATAAATTCCTTAATTGTCAGTATTGTCAATTAAGGCTAACTTTATTAATTTTTTTGTTACTGTCCATTTTCCTACGTAGAAATCATGTTAAAAAGTCATTTTAAGCATAAATAAAATATGTTAATATTTTGTTTCTTATTTCAATAAAAGTTTTGATAAGTACCAAATTGCTTTAACCGTTATCGTCTGTTGTCCTTGTTTTCATCACTGATTACTCTATAGTAAGTGGTTCGGGTACCACGTTTTATAATTTAGTGTTTGAAAAAAATGCTACAATTTTGTGACTTTTTAAGTCACCTTTAATTTTAAAAATTTGCTGAATCGAAGTTCTTAAAAAAACCATTTTTAAGCTTGGGAAAAAATTATCTAAGCACTTACTAGCTTTATATAAAGCTTGTTTTGCTAAATCGTTCTATACCTGAACCCAAGCATTTTCAGTTTTTTTGTGTTGTAGTCCCATTTATAGAAACTCAATTTTTCAAATTGAACTTTATCTATTGTCGACACAGGATTTTTGATAAAAAGTAGGTGGTATATTATTTGACGAACTTAGTAAATAAAGTAACTTGGATTTGAATAATCGAGATTTTTGAAAATTAGTTCTAAATATAAACTTTTATTATTTAAGAAGAGAAGATCAGGAATTGCTGACAAATCATTAGATTTCTTTTTAGGCTAATAAAATGTTGAGACTGGATAAGAGCATATTTGATGGATTTTTAATCATCAAATAAATTTGCAATTTTTTGAAATTGCCAAAGTTATTGTGCTATACTCCTCAATAAATTAGTGTAAACAATATTATATAATGTAGTTCTAGATAAAATTTCTAATTGTGATAAGCTTTAATATTAGTCCAACACATTAAAGGAAATTTTGTGCTACATCATGTAAAAGGAAAACTAGGTTTAGTAATCTTCGAATTTTCGTCCAAGTTATTTTCTAATTTTTACAAAATTTAATATTTTATTTATATATTCAAGGCAGGCGCGATTATGAGAGGCTAAAGGTAGATTCATATTTGTCTGATGTGATGTGACACGTCAGAGCAGTATCGGTTCTTAACATTTAGATGGAGGCGTTCATATTATTAGTGTGTTATATGATGTAGCTTGACCAATCAAATTGCGTTCTGACACATCACGTCAAACAAATATGAATCTTCTTTTAGCTTCTCCTCGAATCAAACACTTATATAAATTTTGTTAAAAAAGGTTATTATTTGTAGTCCCCCTCCTAAATTAGACCTAGTTGCGTCTTTGACTACAACGTAGAGGAATGAGGCTCTTATATTTATATGAGATTGAGCTCATAACCTGTTACTTTTCTTTATCATGCGTAGCATGATTGTAGTCATGCTGAAACATGGTTGGAATTTTTCTGAATTTAGACATTTTGGAGTCCTATAAGCTGAAATTCATATTTCCAAAATATTTCTAGGTGTATGCAGTCAAATTTTGTGTGCGCTCTACCTCAAAAAGTAATAGAAATTTTTTAACAAAATTTCGTATTATTTAGTACTCAACTATTGAGACTTAGCTTAAAAAAATATTTTTTAAATTAAAAAAGAAACTTTTTCTTATAGTATTATGCTTTATAATCATAATAAATAATTATAAAGTAGTATTCGTGTACCTAAATAATGTCTTTTTAATTTGAAATAAAAATTAAATCATATTTTTTTACTGAAAATATAGAAAAGTCTGTGGATGGCCACATCAGAATTTTCTAATTATAAAAAATATATTTCTTGTTATACCACAATATATTTTAAGGGTAGTGTGTTCAAGTTTCGAACTAGATAGTTAAATCAATAATAAATTAATTAGTGGTAGGTACGCATGAAGAACTAACAAGATCCTATTTGTTTTTATATATAAATGGACTATTTTAAGCTTCGTCCAAATCTTGGACTGTATTGTAAAGGTTTTGATCAACTGTACAATAATTTTTATAAAATTTTGCATCAAAGAAAATGTCTTATATGCACCAGCGTACCTAGAGGGGAGCGGCACATTTTTAATTTTCTTTTATTAAAAAATTATTAATTCTTTTTTGTGTAAGAAAAATACATTTTCAGTACAAAAAACAAATTTGTTTGTTACAAAGTTTGTTTATTTATTTGTGTTGAGTAATATAATCACTAATCACATTTTGGGGGGGGGGGCAAATTTAATGATCGCCTTTGGTGGTAAAAGCTCTAGGTACGCCAGTGCTCGTTTTTTCGGATTTAGTATTGGTATGGTTTTTCGGATCATGAAAATTGAAAACTAAAATTTACTGGTTAGTTTAGTTAATTGATTAAAATTGGTATATAGTACATCTTTGATAGTACTTACTATATCACTATATCTATTTTTGAAATGATTAAATATAAATAAATGATGGCCGCCAGGGGCGGATCAAGAATTTTTTCTGGTGGGGCACAAAGCGTCCAGACGGGCAAAAAGGGTTCTCAGATTTGGGATTGTCTCCTAGTTTCCTTATTAATTTCAAACGTCTAGGCGGGGCCCGTGCCCACCCCTAAATCCGCCTATGGTGGCTGCCCCTCTATTTTCGCAATTAAGCAAAAAAGAATATTTCTTATATCAATTTATAAGATTTATTAAAAATAATTATTAAAAAGAAATTATAATTTTATTCTGCGTGTTTTACTTTGTCGCCCTCTCTCTGCACCACCAAGCTACGCTACCGCAATAAACACATATAAAACCGATAAAATGGGAAAAATATTTCATTTCTGGTCAACAATTTGAAATTAGGTTCAATGGGTACACATATCTAGACAACTCTGTTTGTTGTAATACCAAATAAACTGGCGGATAATAAGTTACTCAATTTGGAACCCTTGTTTCTCTTTTTTACTTTTTTTAGAGGTTGATTAATCCTGATTTTTATTGACAAATTTATAGACAGGTAGAAAACTGACACAAGTTCGCTTAAATCAATAACATTCCGAATCTGATATATTTTATCAAGGGTTTCAAGGCAAAATTTATGGTGATGGTAAATGAGGCTGGTGAGGAGGATAAATTAATATATTTTATAAGAAATATGAATTTCACGTATTGTATATTTTTAAATTTTAACAATAGTTAGGGGACGTCCATTAATTACGTGAGGCGGTTTTGGAGATTTCTTGACCCCCCCCCCCCCCGCCTGGTAAGATGTGAGATTTGGCTCGACCTCCTCTCTAATCTCACGTGAGATTGTTTGTTTTACTTAATTTAACCCAGTTCTCTCGCAATTTTACAGTTACTTACGGAAAAAAGAATTATGTGATATTTGCCGAGACCCTCCTTCATGTGAGATTTGGCTCGACCCCCCCCCCCTAAACACCTCACGTAATTAATGAATGTCCCCTTAATATATTTTGCTGGTTTCTGATGGAACATGGGAGTGGGGAAGTTATAGTTATCTGTTATCTCCAGTGATTTTCTATATTATATAGAATATATAATATAGAAAATCACTATAGTTACCTCCCTTGTATTTTAATCTAGGAGTACACTAAAAAAAAGTAGAACAAAATTCTTAGTATTGATGAAAAAATCATTGTATTGATGAATTTTTCATTAATTTGATTAAATTGTTTTTCAGTGTAAGTATGCAATATAATTATCATCGATTTAAAATAATACATAATTATATTTTATATTCAATCTATATTTATTATTTAATATAAATCAATCAGTGATTTTTTAAATAGCATGATATAATAATATTCTGGGTTTTATTAATTTTTGAGTTGCATATTATTTTATAATTTATTTAAAATTAAAATTGAATTTGGCGCTTATAGTTTTACTTTGTTTAGCCGATAGATGGACCTGTTTTGAAGTCGGTAAATTTTGTGGTTGCGTTTCCTTTTATCAGTGTGCGTCTCCAACGAGGTAAGTTTTACGTTATCCTTTACATTTTAATATATTTTTGCAACAAAAAGTCATCGGTTAATTAAATTATTTGCATCCAATTGTAAATCAAGTCTTGAAAACTGTCCAATTTAACATTTTGCAAGTTGTAAATTTAATAACGTAAACTTTGTGTTTGAAGTAAATGAGGTTAAGTTGTTTAGAAATCGAACACACGTTTAATTTATTTTATAATTTTTAGGTAGTCATGGGGGCTTACAAGTATATTCAGGAGTTGTATCGTAAAAAACAAAGTGATGTCTTGCGTTTCTTGCTCAGAATTCGGGTATGGCAATATCGCCAACTTACCAAGATGCACCGTGCACCTAGGCCTTCCAGACCCGATAAGGCTCGTAGGTTAGGATATCGTGCCAAACAAGGTTAGATTAATTAATTTTGATATTAAGAAGAGAATTGCTTGATGTGGAATTTTTGTAGGTTACGTTATTTACCGCATTCGTGTGCGACGTGGAGGACGTAAGCGCCCTGTTCCCAAAGGTGCCACTTATGGTAAACCCAAAAGTCATGGTGTTAACCAATTGAAACCAACCCGTAATTTGCAATCACTTGCTGAAGTAAGTAAAAGTTTTTATTGTAATTTTTCTAATTTATTCAATATAATGATGAACGAATAATATATTTATGAGCAGTGCTGATTAAATATTCTTCCTTGGATGTCTGATGCTTTTGTAAACATAGCTTTTAATTTTGTTTTGTACTTGTTTGTAACTAAATTTTGTTTAATAGGAACGTGTTGGAAGGAGGTGCGCAGCCCTCAGGGTGTTGAATTCTTACTGGGTTGCCCAAGATTCGTCTTACAAATACTTTGAAGTTATTTTGATAGATCCAGCTCATAATGTAAGTTCATGCTGAAATTTAACATTTGTATAAGTTTAACAAAAATCCTTTTATTTAGGCTATTCGTCACGATCCTAAAGCCAACTGGATTGTAGCCAATGTACACAAGCACCGTGAATTGCGTGGTAAAACTTCCGCTGGTAAATCATCCAGAGGTCTTGGAAAAGGTCATCGTTACTCACAAACTATTGGTGGTTCTCGTAGAGCAGCATGGCGTAGGAGAAACTCGTTACAATTACGCAGAAAGCGATAAGTTTAAGACTCTTGTGTATTTCATTTCGATAATGAATTTAAAATAAAACATTTTACTATTACGGGGTTTTATTATTTCTTTAGCCTTTCTTTCACTTTTAATATTAACAGTTGAGGTGTAAGCCAGGCTTAATCGTTACTAATATTACTTTGGTTTTTTTTTAGTAAAGAAAAATACAATTTGGATCCGAGGAATATTTTATGGTAAGTTTATTTTTTTGAAAACTTAATTAAATTAATTTTATGATGACTCAAATTATTTGTTCTTAATGTAATTATGTTGATATATACCAGCTTCCCTTGGCTGTCTGATTTAAGCTATTTTTATTCTTAGTAAACTTAACTTCTTATTTTTTGTTAATCAAATTTTTTTAAATTTTAGATTTCAAAACAAGTTCGATTGCAGAGGACATACTGATGAATTTCTATTGAATTTACGTATTGCCATTGGTAAGTAACAGGTATTTTGCCACTTGTTTCAGTGTATTATTATGATGATAAAGTTTAATAATTCTTATTTGCAAGTGTTGAGAAACCCTTGGCTGTCTGAAAATAGAAATATTTTTACAAATCTTACTGTAATTTTGAGATTGCTTATTGTTTATATTTTTTCAGGTGTTTCAACCTATTTCTTTCTGATGACTAAATTGCAATTCACCTGTAATCATTTGCAGGTAAGACTATAAAAAATTTTCTATTTTGTAGTTTAGTAACTTGTTATGATGATTGGTCATGCACCACTCTTAGTCTGGGACGATGTAGATAACTGTACCTTAGATTTATCTGATCGCTTTTGCATATCAATGTTTTATTCCTATATCAATTTTTTCCTAATACAATGTTTCTTTTAGAATTAACAGTGTCCTGCTACTATATGGGGTATTGATGTATCTGATTATGTCATTAAAATAGATAAAAACCGAGGAGTATTTTGTGGTAAGTTTATTATTTTGAACACTTAAGGGGGGCGATACATGTAACCGCCTGAATTTTGACTGTTTTTTAGAGGCTTATTTAAATTGGATAGAATGAATGAATCGTTTTTAAATTCCGTTAGTTTATTCATTATATAATAAAATACAAGTTCCAAATTTTTTTTATTTTATTTTTTCAAAATGGCCGCCGTAGTAACTAATCTCCCAAGACCCTAGCGGCAAATGGAATCAATCGGCGGGATTTTTAGCGTCTGTTACAGCGATCTGAGATCAAAAATTTTGGTTTAAGTGTGTTCATAAAACATATATCTTCTAGTTGAACCAATAAAACAACAAAAAAGTCAAAAAATCGTAAATAGCACGTTTTAGAAAAAAAAAGTGTACCAAATTTCATCACAATCGGTTGAGAACTGTAGTTGCGAGAAAAACGTGTTTAAAGTTTTGGCACACAGAAACTCTATGATTACAGCGACATCCCAACTAGTCAGCGATACTAGGGCCATACATTTGAGATGTTATTTTAACTATTTATGCATTTATTTATTTATTTTATTTCTATTTATTTTACATGTAACGCCCCCCTTAATTTAATAATAATTTTATGATGACTCAAACTATTTGTTCTTAATTTAATTATGTTGATATATACCAGCTTCCCTTGGCTGTCTGATTAAAGTTATTTTTTTTCTTAGTGAACTTAACTCCCTATCTTATGCTAATCAACTTTTTTTAATTTTAGATATCTTCAAAACAAATTTGATTGTAGAGGACATATTGATGGATTTTTATTGCATTTATGTATTGGCATTGGTAAGTTAACAGTGATTTTGTCATTTGTTTAAGTAGATTATTATGATGATCAAGTTTAATAATTCTTATATTTATAAGTGTTGAGAAACCCTTGGCTGTCTGAAAATAAAAATATTTTTACCAATCTCACTATAATTTTAAGATTGCTTATTATTATTTTTTCTAGGTGTTTCAACCTATTTCTTTCTGATGGCTAATTGCAGTTCACCTATAATCATTTGCAGGTAAGACTATAAAAATTTTTCTATTTTGTAATTCAGTAACTTGTTATGATGATTGGTCATGCACCACTCTTAGTCTGGGACGATGCAGATAACTGTACCTTAGATTTATCTGATCGCTTTTGCATATCAATGTTTTATTTCTATATAAACTTTTTCCTAATACAATGTTTCTTTTAGAATTAACAGTGTCCTGCTGCTATGTGGGGGTGACCATGTGTCTGATTATAGGATAAAATTGGAGAAGAAAACATTGAATGGTAAGCATTATTTACTTTAAAGAATTTCTTGTTCAACTTGGGACAGGGAAAGCTTTTCCATCCTATAATTTTATGATAATTGGTAATGCACCACGCTTAGTCTGCCGATAATGATACCACTTTTAGCTGATAAAAAAAGAATTGCAATGCCTTTTTTGATAATGTAATTGATTTCAGATGTTAGCAGCTCATTTTGTCTACTGTACACTATTGGATTTCTCTGAAATAAGGTGAATAAATCTCCCTTTTATTGGTTCTGTTTGTAAATTTTAAATGATGAAGTTATACATTTTTAATTGAATCACATTGATTATTTATTCTTTCTTGGATGTCTGATATATAAGGATAAAAGATATAAAGATATATGATAGATAAAATAAATTAATTGGAATTATATTTTTCAGATATAGCCATTGCTAGAAGAAACGTGATTATGCTGTAGCCTGGCATCTGTATAATCACAGAGTAAGGAGAACCAGAAATATTTTCTATAATGGTTTCAGTTGGTCTAATTTTTTGTCGGTAGTTTCAAAAAGTAAATTGAGGTAAGCTTAGGGCTGATTGACTTTATTATAACATGTTCAATTACCATGATGAATATTCTGCACGTATTAGATGAATACCTTTGATTAGTCATTCTTCCTTGGATGTCTGATGTTTATATTTCCCATATCTTATTTTTATTTTAAAGTATTTTACTAATTTTATTTTATTACTTACAGATTTCTCTTTGAGGCTATTGGAATATGCACGACAGAAAATATTGTTTTCGTAAATTTAGGTAAGCTAATCTGATAGACTTTACTATAACATGTTAAATTATAATGATGAATATTCTGCACGTATTACATGAATACCTTTGATTAGTCATTCTTCCTTGGATGTCTGATGTCTTGACATATTACCTACACTGTTAATTACCCTTTAAGAATTCTACAAATTTTGTTTTACTTTCAGAATTTTCTTTGGGGCTGTTGGAATGTGCACGACTGGAAATATTGTTTTAGTAAATTGAGGTTAGCTGATTGACTTTATTATAACTTGTTCAATTACTATGATGAATATTCTGCACGTATTACATGAATACCTTTGATTAGCCATTCTTCCTTGGATGTCTGATGTATTTTGCTGATTTTATTTTATTACTTGCAGATTTCTCTTCTATCTTACTGAAAATTCATCTAGGAATATTTTTAATAGATTGTGGTAAGTTAAACTTATTTTCTTACTTTATTTCATTATCATGATGAATAATATGCACGTATTAGATGAATACAATTTGATTAAACTATTCTTCCTTGGATGTCTGATTTTTTTTCATCATAATTAAGTTTCATGGTCTTTAAATGTCCTACAAATATTTTTTTTTATTTATAGATTTCATAATGATTAACATCTTGCAATAATCAACTGGAATAGCTGGTGAGTTCTTATTCTTTTATATCGATCAAATCCCCTTGAGGCAATATATAAGTAAAAATAAATAAAACATTTTCCTCAAGTTAAATTTCTATTGTGTACTAGTTTCGGCTCAAGCCTTCTTCAGCACATTTGTCAAATTTGTTTTTGTTGTTAACTGTAAATTTGACGAATGTGCTGAAGAAGGCTTGAGCCGAAAGTAGTACACAATGGAAATTTTTGAAAACACAACTTTTTATGATGATTGGTTCATGCACCACTCCTAGTCTGGGACGATGCTGATAATAAAAAACCATTTTTTGATTCTGATTCATTTTCAAAAAATATTACATATTTATGTATTTTACGAATTTTATCAATTACTTAAACAAATGTATGTTTTAGGTGTTATGAGGTATCCAGAATGTTTGTGGTCGACTAGTGATTTCTTAATGAGGTTTTGTATTCTTTTATATTAGTAAAAATAAAATTTGAAATTTATTTTATTGGTTCATTATTTCTGGATAATATCCTGTGTACAACCATAATTCCTCCTTTACAATATTATTCCTTTCTTAAATTTTAATTGTGGAATGGTGCTAATAAGCTCCCAAGGTTGTGAATAGTCCTTATGAAGAAAAGCAGGCTCTTAGTACAGTACAATTAGATGTGAACCCCGAAATCCAAAAAATAATACGTTGGATTGTCACAAAATGTTTATTATCAATTGCTCTTTAAGTACTAAAAAGTCTCCCGTTCAAGAGCGACGCGTTGGGGGGGAAGGAGTTAAAACTATACATTTCCACAGTTTTTGTTAAATATCTCAAAAATGCCGTTAGATAGAGCAAATCCCACCCTGTACAAAATTAAAGGCCGTTAAATTTTCTAGAAAAATTATCTGGGAACATGTTTTTGGTAAACCCCACAGATTAGAAGATATGGAGAAGGAAAGTTTTAATGAATTTTTACCTTGACAACTTTTTTAAAAGCTTTTATTACTTTCCCATTTACATAGTAAAGGAAAGTATTGTAATCGAGTAAAAAAAAATTTTTGAACTAGCATTTTTTCCATAGTCTATAAGTCAGTACAAATCGTTTGCGACAAATTTTTCAATGGTGTCCGGATGTGTGTGTGTTTTATTTAATATTTATTTTAATTATTATTAATAATTTAGTAATAAATGGGAAAGTTATGTGTTGTCACATCTGATTTTTTAACTTGGTGTGACCGTCGTCCGTGTGCGTGGACTTTTTTGAAATTATTTTTAACCAACTTCCCTACGTCCTAGAGAGCTGAAATTTGGTACACAGCTTTCACTTGCGGCGAATTTTTATATTCTAATTTCGTTTTTCAAAAATTCTGAAAAATAAGCAAAAACACTGAAAATGATAAAGCGCATGCGTCTATGCGCATTGCACATTTTCACCATACAGAGCAAAAAAAGGAACGTAAAAGACTTCTCAGACTTGATACGTAATAGTATAAATTTATTGAGATATTTACGTTTTCTTATGTCCGTTTATTTCATCTCGAGATATCTATCTTGATAAATAATCAAGCAACACAAGTATTCGTGGCCCAATTTGGGGATTATGTACCTACTTTTATTTTTTTTTCAGTCTTGAAAATGAAGATATAAAATCTTGGAATCGTCGACAGATTAATATTTTTGATTTACGATTCCATTTAAACTGAAATCCTTTTTTGCATTGAATCAAGTAACCAATCAAATATATGATTTGTTAAAATTTTGAATTACTGTGTTTTGATTGGTTACTACTTAATTAATTTGGGGTCGTTCATAAATTACGTCGCAATGTTAAATATTATATAACATCCCCGCTTCTCTGCTGCTCTGCTCCACGGAAATCCAACAATAGTTATAGTGCGGCCTTTAGGTCGCACAACCTAAGCACACTAGTAATCAATAAATTACAACTTAAAATAAATTTGAAAGAAGAGACTAAAAAAATTAAAAATTTTTAAAAAACCTTTTATTTAAAATTTAAAAAAATGCACTAAAAAGTATAAAATAAAATAATTTTTTAAATAAAAACAAACATTAACAGGGTAACCACTTTTATGGAAAACCTGGAAAAGTCAGGGAATTTCAGATTTTTAGCGCCAATGTCAGGGAAAACAAAAATTTTGTCAAGGAAATATTTTTGTTATCGTTAGTAGTCGGAGAATACGAGAATATGAACAGACCAATAGAAATATTGATATTACAATTACGTATTACGATACTAAAATGTCAGGAAAAACCACGATACACTTACTTAAGTGTGGTAAAATTTACTTCTACTTGTCAGAAATACACTTATTTCCAATATGTACAAACTCAACCAATAACCGCGGCAAATAATCATTCAAATCCATGACACGATGCTTCCCCTTTTCTGTTAAAAGGTGAGAGAAATTTGAGAGCACATGAAGTGAGAAAAACGCAATGTCTCACTGTTGGACCTGTCTTACC